>OU696698.1:62552997-72552997 GCA_916050605.2 Platycheirus albimanus
ATAGTTTATTTTTTTACAATTTGCTGACCTGTTGGAACTTAAATCTAGAATTTTGTTGTCATAAATGACTGGCGAGATTTCAAAATATTGACAAATTTCTTGAACTTTAGGTATTTTGATTAAGTATACCAGAGTATCGTTTTGGTAATACATTTTAACATCAGCAACATTTAACAAATCACTTATTTCAGTTACAATATTTTCTTTCATTTCAATTAGTTCTATTTCGTCTAAACTTAAAATTAAAGGATTTACAATATTATTTTTAGCCAATATTAAGGAGTAGATATTATTGCTTAAATTATTTATTATTATTCTATTTCTTCTAGACATTATCGAAGTTAGTTTTTCATAGTTATCAGCCGTTCCTTGTTTACTTAGAGCGTTAATATTTAGATTATTAATCGTGTCGGTAATTTCATCTAATTTATTTTGAATTTGGGTGTTAATATCGATTTGCCTGTTAGTACTCCTAGTCAATTCATCTTCCTGTATTTTTAACATTTCCATATCTTGGTGATCGGGTGTCCCTGCGATAAATTTTATTGCGGAACCTATGAAATCTATGGATCGTCTTTTTCTAATTGGAGATTTAAGCAATCTTAACAATTCATCTTTGTCTTGTAGGAGTACTTCTTTGCATCTTTCATCCTTGATACGGTTTAACATATTTGTATTTTCAGACAAAATCGTTTCAATGTCAGAAAAATTCGTAGTATGTTTTAGGTAAAAAATAATCTTGATAGATAGCAACTTCACCTGCTGGTATGGGGATATAGAGGGCTGCAGAATAGTCTATAATATTTGCAGTTCCTAGCCATATTTGGGTTAATCTGGAAGTAGAGTATCATCTCAAATTATTTTTGTGAGCTTGTCTGCCTTGGATTATAATTGCAGTGCCTAAATCAGCCTGAACTGTTTTCTGATTATATAATTTAGATAGTTTATTTCCAATTCTTTTATTGGTTTTTAAGTATACCTTATCACCTGGGTTAAATTCCTTGGGTGTGGTATTATTATTGTGAAATTCTAGATCTTTGATTTGTTTGATTTTAAGTTTGGAAATTATTTCGTTTCTCATTTGGTTAGAAATATCATGAAATATTTCCGAAGGTTTATAACCTGTAACTGAGTGAATTGAGTTATTATATTTAAAGGTTGATAGTAGCATTAACTCGACAACATCTGTGGTAGTCTCTTTTGTACATCTAGCTATTTCTGCAAGAGTGGAGTGAAATCTTTCCACTTGTCCATTGCTTTGACTATGAAGTGCTGGTACGGAATGTGTTGAAATATTAAACTCATTTTTTAATAATGCTTGAGTTGAAAATGATGTAAAAGCAAGTTCATTGTCTATAACTACTATTTTTGGATTTCGGAATTGGGAAATGATTTCAATCAATGGAATTTTGATATCTAGAGAATTTCTTGAAGGAATATGTTTTATGATGGCAAATTTTGAAAATTTGTCCATACAAGTTATAAAATATTTTTTACTAGTATTGTAAATATCCAAGTGCAGAATTTCTCCTACATACGTGGGAATTGGTGTTGCACCGATTGGATGTTGTGTTGGTCTGCGCTGGTATTTATTTTCTTTACAAATTTTACACTTAGAAGCGTATGTATTACATAGTTTCCTAAGATTTGGGAAATAATATTCAGCGATAATTTGTTTGAAATTTTCCTGTGGCCCCCTATGTGCTCTGTTATGCTCATTTACGATCAGTTCTTCTTGGTCATTTATGTTAAACACATCTTGAACAAGTTTTTTTGCATATTTCATTTTTACATTGGGAAATGCAATCATTAGATCGTTTTGGACTTTTCCTAAAGTTTCAAGGGTGCAATAGATTCCATTGACTACTTCAGTATGAAGAATATCACGCATTAATTCAATAAGTTCTGCAATAGTTGTAAATGTTATAACATGTCTAACCTGCTTTTTGAAAAGAATTTTTACTTTTTTGCTTTTCTCAGAAGCTTGACTAATAAATATTTGATTCTTGAAGCAATTGATAGGATTTTCTACTGAGGGTATAACTTAAGTTAATGATTCCTCGCTGTGAACAGTTTGTCCTGAGGTAGAGATCGTGTTTATATGCTGTCGAGATAGTGCGTCTGCTACCTTGTTTTCCTTACCAGGTTTATAGTGAAAGGTTGGAGAATATTCTTCTATGAATGCTCTCCATCTTTTCAGTTTGGTATTAGGATTTTTTTCGGATATCGCAAAAGTGAGTAGTTGATGGTCTGTATAGATATGAACATCGGGCGCACCGTAAAGGTAGTTCCTCAAGTTTTGCAATGCCCAAACTATCGCAAGCATTTCACGTTCATTCGTTGCAAACGCCTCTTCGGATTTGCTCAAAGTTCGAGATATCATTGTAATGGGTCTTCCGCCTTGAGAGAGAAATGCACCAATTGCCTGCGATGACGCGTCTGTAGTCAAATCCAAAGGCTTTCGGAAATCAGGGTAAAATAGTAATACATCTTCTGATGCTAAAATGTTCTTTATTCTGTTAAAAGCACATATAGCTTCTGAATTCAAGTGTATTTTTATGTTTTTAGACTTATTTTCCCCTATGTGTCCGTTTTCTCCTCTAAGGTATTCAGTCAAAGGTTTAGTTATCTGGGCATAGTCTTTCACAAATCGGCGGTAATAGCCGGAAAGTCCTAGGAAAGATCTTAAAGCACGAAGTGTTTTAGGCACTTCGAAACCAACAATATCCTTTACCTTATTAGGGCAGGTCTTAATACCTTCTCCAGAAACAAGAAATCCTAGAAATTCAACTTCATGTTTGAAAAATTTACATTTTTCGGGAGATATTCTCATGTTAGCGTTAAAGAGTTTAGAAAATACTATTCTTATGTCCTCTAAATGCTCATTTTCGGTTTGCGAAAATATTATTACGTCGTCTATATAGACGTGACAACGCTTTCCAATGTCGCTTCTGAGAATGTTATCGATTGCTCGTTGAAAGATGCTTGGAGCGTTCTTCAAGCCAAAAGGCAATCTGCAAAATTCATACTTTCCGTTATTTACGGAAAAAGCTGTTTTTTCACGGTCCTTTTCTTCTAAAAGAATTTGATGGAAACCGGATTTTAGATCTATTGTTGAATAAAATTTAGCTTGTCCCAAATTCGATAAGATGACAGAACTCTCGGGAATGGGATACCGATCCGGGATAGTGCGTTCGTTCAGCTTTCTGTAGTCAAACACTAGCCTAGATTTGGGAGTACCGTCTTCGTTCTTACCTTTTTTCCCTACTACCAATATGGGAGTGTTGTATGGGGAGTGTGATGGTCGTATTATTCCATCATGAAGCATTCTTTGTAATTCTTTGTTAACGAAGGGGACAGCCGCCATGTTGTATGGTCTTGGTTTTGAATAAATAGGTTCTAAATCTAGCGTTCTAATGCTAGCTTTTATGTTTGTGTTGAAAGGCAAACTTTCATTGGGCTGAGCGAAAACTTCCTTAAAGTCTTCAATTAATTTTTTAAACTCATCCCTGACGGTTTCAGGAACTGTTGTCGAATCGATTTCTAAATTATTTACCTGCTGGCATTCAAAATATTTAATTTGCATTTCGCCATTTTCGTAAATTAGTAAAGACCGTTCGGTATCAATGTGTGCTTTAATTTGCACGAGAAAATCATACCCTATTATTGCATCAAAAGTTTTTAATTGGGGAAGCAGGAAAAAATCTGTAGTTTCACCACAAAAATGTATTCTACATTTCTCGGTTATTGTGTTGTCACCGTTAAGGGATTTAACTTTAAATGGTTTGTTATTAGGGATAGCTTTTAAAAAGGGTATATTTTTAATATAGTTTTTGGCTGTACCAGTGTCTATTAGAATCCTCATAACGATTTTATCGTCGAGTTTCTTTTCAACATATGGTAGAGCCGACTTTATTCTAAAAAATGTAGCTGATCGTCGTATTCCCCATTGAAGGTTTGATATTCGTCTTCAAATTCATATTCTGTATCGTAGTCAGGACCAGGACTACTCTTTGGTTCTTTGTTGTCATTTTTTGACTTTATGAAATTTATTCGTTGCGTTTTTGCCAACGGTACCTTATCGGAATCACGTGGGCGCTTAAAAGTCCTACTGAATTCATAGTTTTGCGGCTGTTGCCTGATGGTCTGATTACTACTGCCCGCAGGTGCCGCTTGTTGAATCTGTGATTTTTGACTGTGTCGGACTCTAGACGAGTTGTCGACACTCATATGATCACTGGGTGCTGCTGGTTGGTAATTTTGATTTTTCTGATAGATATTCGGGGGGTGCGGTTGAGTAACTCGCCTATAGTTGGGGTTGTTCCGTAGAGGAACGTTTACTGATCTGGGATCAGCATAAAGGCTGTTATCAAAGGCTCTAGCGAAGTTATACCTATATTGGTTTGCTTCAAGCTCTTGGGCCTTGGCTAATGCAGAGGGCAAGTCTTCGCAACCAGCAGAGAACAAAATATTGCAAATGGGCTTATTAAGGCCTGAAATAAACACACGCAGTGCATCACCTCGGTATTTCGTTGCTAAAGAATTAATTAATTGGTTATTACCTGAATAATCCATGGAAATTTTGTTAGTGATTGAAGTTAGATGCTTCTCTACTCTATCGAAGTACTCCGATATGGACAAAGTTCCTTGGCATAAAATGCTCAATTGGTTCTCTAAAACGTGAAGTGGGCGTTTGTCAGAGTACGAATTGTCAAGACGAGCAATTATTGCGTCAATATTAAGGACCGTGTTAAAAGAAGATAAAATTAAATCAGCGGAACCGACAATTTTGTTACGAATTATTGCGACAGCCTGATAGTGTCTCTCGGATCCTTCATAAGGCTGAAATAATTTCATGGCAGTCTTGACAGCTTGGCGCCAAGAAATGTATTTTGCACTTTCACCAGAAAAATCTGGTATGGATTTAACTACATCCAGTGAAATTTCACATTTTACCGTTGGAAGAACGACAGAAATGGGCTCATAGGCCACGACTGAAGGGGATTGTAAATGTACTGAGTTTACTTTGTCTGTTAATTCTTCAATTTTATCTAAGACACCTTCGTTAACTTACTTATTTTCTTCAGTTAACTCGTTTATTCGCGAAACTATAGACGCACATGCTGTTTCTACGGCTGCTTGAACGGCTGATGAAATGATTTGGGCAATTTCAGCCATTGTGATTTAATAACCAAAATTATTCGTTCAAATTATAAATTATTTTTAAATAATACAAAAAATAGCACTAAAATAATACTTATTAGTTTCTTACAAAATAAAAACCAGCATCGCTTCCGTATGTAAGTATTTCTCGATCACAGCTTAATACACCGCTTTTATTGAGACAAATCACAGCTTAATACACCGCTTTTATTGAGACAAAAATGTTCCGCAGAAAAAAATAAAGAGTGGGTTTTTTTTTTATTTATTTATACGCGTTTTTGTGTAAAATAATTGCTCTATTCTCTTTTTATGAAGATTTTCGGAGCACACAATACTATGCGAAAAAAAATAGTTGGGCGCCAGTAAATAAAAGATGTATTGTCTTTCTTTGTGAGTTTACAACTGACTCATTGCGTTTATTGATTTTAACTTAATGCTATATTTGCTTACAAATCAATTTTATTATTATTATTATTATTATGCTGACTAAGATAATGAAAGGAAGTGTGTAGGAAATGAAGCGTTGGGTGCTAAGGGTAATGCACTTAGGTATATAGGAATGCGCTTAGTTAGGAATATGGAATATGGGAATCTTTTAGGAAAGGTATATGAAATGAATATGGGTATGAATTGTTGTTAACTTATGGGAATCTTTTAGGAAAGGTATATGAAATGAATATGGGTATGAATTGTTGTTAACTTGTATACTGAAAAAATTGAAATGCCATCCTATGGGAAATTTTAAAGAACTATGCTAGAAATTTGAGTGAATTGGATCAAGCCTTTGCCAACTTATGGTCATTTGAAAAAATCCCTTTAAACCTGATTTTCGTTATGAATATTTAAGCCAAAAACAAAAACGCATTTTTATCAAAAATGCACTAGATTTGTTTAATATTGAGTTTTATTTAATTCCTTAGATCAGTTTTCGAGCAAATCCATTTACTTGAAAGGTATCTGTTTTAAAAAAAACCTCGACAACCGTTTTTCTTTAAACTGCTATACATGCAGTTTGAAGAAAATCCATCAACCCGTTAAGGATGTAGCATGACGTGAAAAAGCACACATCCTGAATAAATATGTTAATTTTAAGGTTCTACGGTGATAATTAAAGGTGCAGGGAAATAACTTCACTGGGAAATAACTTCACATGGGAAATAACTTCACCACCAGTGGGAAATAACTTCACTTTTTGTGGGAAATAATTTCACTTTTGTTGGTGAAGTTATTTCTCACTTTAAAAGGGAAATAACTTCACTCCTACGTAAGTTTTTTTAAGATTCGATCAGAGTTGTTGCAATTATTCATGTTGCTAAGTTACATGTTAGTTTTCTTTGCAAACAGCTCGTGCTATTGAAATTGGCCTTGTGTAAAATTTAGTCTGAGATCGGTTCTTGACGTGAAAAGTGTTCAAATTAAGTAATTGTGAAAAATTCGCGCGAATTTTCCACAATTACTTTATATTTTCCAAAACAAAAAAAACACAGTTTGTATTTTCAAAGTTTGAGGGTTTTTGATCATTCATAATATGAGAATATAAACTATATTAAAAAAAAATAATAATATAAGGTAATTGTAAAAAATTCGCTCGAATTTTTCACAAATTACTTTATATTATTATTTTTTTTTAATATAGTTTATATTCTCATATTATGAATGATCAAAAACCCTCAAACTTTGAAAATACAAACTGTGTTTTTTTTTGTTTTGGAAAATATAAAGTAATTGTGGAAAATTCGCGCGAATTTTTCACAATTACTTAATTTGAACACTTTTCACGTCAAGAACCGATCTCAGACTAAATTTTACACAAGGCCAATTTCAATAGCACGAGCTGTTTGCAAAGAAAACTAACATGTAACTTAGCAACATGAATAATTGCAACAACTCTGATCGAATCTTAAAAAAACTTACGTAGGAGTGAAGTTATTTCCCTTTTAAAGTGAGAAATAACTTCACCAACAAAAGTGAAATTATTTCCCACAAAAAGTGAAGTTATTTCCCACTGGTGGTGAAGTTATTTCCCATGTGAAGTTATTTCCCAGTGAAGTTATTTCCCTGCACCTTTAATTATCACCGTAGAACCTTAAAATTAACATATTTATTCAGGATGTGTGCTTTTTCACGTCATGCTACATCCTTAACGGGTTGATGGATTTTCTTCAAACTGCATGTATAGCAGTTTAAAGAAAAACGGTTGTCGAGGTTTTTTTTAAAACAGATACCTTTCAAGTAAATGGATTTGCTCGAAAACTGATCTAAGGAATTAAATAAAACTCAATATTAAACAAATCTAGTGCATTTTTGATAAAAATGCGTTTTTGTTTTTGGCTTAAATATTCATAACGAAAATCAGGTTTAAAGGGATTTTTTCAAATGACCATAAGTTGGCAAAGGCTTGATCCAATTCACTCAAATTTCTAGCATAGTTCTTTAAAATTTCCCATAGGATGGCATTTCAATTTTTTCAGTATACAAGTTAACAACAATTCATACCCATATTCATTTCATATACCTTTCCTAAAAGATTCCCATAAGTTAACAACAATTCATACCCATATTCATTTCATATACCTTTCCTAAAAGATTCCCATATTCCATATTCCTAACTAAGCGCATTCCTATATACCTAAGTGCATTACCCTTAGCACCCAACGCTTCATTTCCTACACACTTCCTTTCATTATCTTAGTCAGCATAATAATAATAATAATAATAAAATTGATTTGTAAGCAAATATAGCATTAAGTTAAAATCAATAAACGCAATGAGTCAGTTGTAAACTCACAAAGAAAGACAATACATCTTTTATTTACTGGCGCCCAACTATTTTTTTTCGCATAGTATTGTGTGCTCCGAAAATCTTCATAAAAAGAGAATAGAGCAATTATTTTACACAAAAACGCGTATAAATAAATAAAAAAAAACCCACTCTTTATTTTTTTCTGCGGAACATTTTTGTCTCAATAAAAGCGGTGTATTAAGCTGTGATTTGTCTCAATAAAAGCGGTGTATTAAGCTGTGATCGAGAAATACTTACATACGGAAGCGATGCTGGTTTTTATTTTGTAAGAAACTAATAAGTATTATTTTAGTGCTATTTTTTGTATTATTTAAAAATAATTTATAATTTGAACGAATAATTTTGGTTATTAAATCACAATGGCTGAAATTGCCCAAATCATTTCATCAGCCGTTCAAGCAGCCGTAGAAACAGCATGTGCGTCTATAGTTTCGCGAATAAACGAGTTAACTGAAGAAAATAAGTAAGTTAACGAAGGTGTCTTAGATAAAATTGAAGAATTAACAGACAAAGTAAACTCAGTACATTTACAATCCCCTTCAGTCGTGGCCTATGAGCCCATTTCTGTCGTTCTTCCAACGGTAAAATGTGAAATTTCACTGGATGTAGTTAAATCCATACCAGATTTTTCTGGTGAAAGTGCAAAATACATTTCTTGGCGCCAAGCTGTCAAGACTGCCATGAAATTATTTCAGCCTTATGAAGGATCCGAGAGACACTATCAGGCTGTCGCAATAATTCGTAACAAAATTGTCGGTTCCGCTGATTTAATTTTATCTTCTTTTAACACGGTCCTTAATATTGACGCAATAATTGCTCGTCTTGACAATTCGTACTCTGACAAACGCCCACTTCACGTTTTAGAGAACCAATTGAGCATTTTATGCCAAGGAACTTTGTCCATATCGGAGTACTTCGATAGAGTAGAGAAGCATCTAACTTCAATCACTAACAAAATTTCCATGGATTATTCAGGTAATAACCAATTAATTAATTCTTTAGCAACGAAATACCGAGGTGATGCACTGCGTGTGTTTATTTCAGGCCTTAATAAGCCCATTTGCAATATTTTGTTCTCTGCTGGTTGCGAAGACTTGCCCTCTGCATTAGCCAAGGCCCAAGAGCTTGAAGCAAACCAATATAGGTATAACTTCGCTAGAGCCTTTGATAACAGCCTTTATGCTGATCCCAGATCAGTAAACGTTCCTCTACGGAACAACCCCAACTATAGGCGAGTTACTCAACCGCACCCCCCGAATATCTATCAGAAAAATCAAAATTACCAACCAGCAGCACCCAGTGATCATATGAGTGTCGACAACTCGTCTAGAGTCCGACACAGTCAAAAATCACAGATTCAACAAGCGGCACCTGCGGGCAGTAGTAATCAGACCATCAGGCAACAGCCGCAAAACTATGAATTCAGTAGGACTTTTAAGCGCCCACGTGATTCCGATAAGGTACCGTTGGCAAAAACGCAACGAATAAATTTCATAAAGTCAAAAAATGACAACAAAGAACCAAAGAGTAGTCCTGGTCCTGACTACGATACAGAATATGAATTTGAAGACGAATATCAAACCTTCAATGGGGAATACGACGATCAGCTACATTTTTTAGAATAAAGTCGGCTCTACCATATGTTGAAAAGAAACTCGACGATAAAATCGTTATGAGGATTCTAATAGACACTGGTACAGCCAAAAACTATATTAAAAATATACCCTTTTTAAAAGCTATCCCTAATAACAAACCATTTAAAGTTAAATCCCTTAACGGTGACAACACAATAACCGAGAAATGTAGAATACATTTTTGTGGTGAAACTACAGATTTTTTCCTGCTTCCCCAATTAAAAACTTTTGATGCAATAATAGGGTATGATTTTCTCGTGCAAATTAAAGCACACATTGATACCGAACGGTCTTTACTAATTTACGAAAATGGCGAAATGCAAATTAAATATTTTGAATGCCAGCAGGTAAATAATTTAGAAATCGATTCGACAACAGTTCCTGAAACCGTCAGGGATGAGTTTAAAAAATTAATTGAAGACTTTAAGGAAGTTTTCGCTCAGCCCAATGAAAGTTTGCCTTTCAACACAAACATAAAAGCTAGCATTAGAACGCTAGATTTAGAACCTATTTATTCAAAACCAAGACCAAACAACATGGCGGCTGTCCCCTTCGTTAACAAAGAATTACAAAGAATGCTTCATGATGGAATAATACGACCATCACACTCCCCATACAACACTCCCATATTGGTAGTAGGGAAAAAAGGTAAGAACGAAGACGGTACTCCCAAATCTAGGCTAGTGTTTGACTACAGAAAGCTGAACGAACGCACTATCCCGGATCGGTATCCCATTCCCGAGAGTTCTGTCATCTTATCGAATTTGGGACAAGCTAAATTTTATTCAACAATAGATCTAAAATCCGGTTTCCATCAAATTCTTTTAGAAGAAAAGGACCGTGAAAAAACAGCTTTTTCCGTAAATAACGGAAAGTATGAATTTTGCAGATTGCCTTTTGGCTTGAAGAACGCTCCAAGCATCTTTCAACGAGCAATCGATAACATTCTCAGAAGCGACATTGGAAAGCGTTGTCACGTCTATATAGACGACGTAATAATATTTTCGCAAACCGAAAATGAGCATTTAGAGGACATAAGAATAGTATTTTCTAAACTCTTTAACGCTAACATGAGAATATCTCCCGAAAAATGTAAATTTTTCAAACATGAAGTTGAATTTCTAGGATTTCTTGTTTCTGGAGAAGGTATTAAGACCTGCCCTAATAAGGTAAAGGATATTGTTGGTTTCGAAGTGCCTAAAACACTTCGTGCTTTAAGATCTTTCCTAGGACTTTCCGGCTATTACCGCCGATTTGTGAAAGACTATGCCCAGATAACTAAACCTTTGACTGAATACCTTAGAGGAGAAAACGGACACATAGGGGAAAATAAGTCTAAAAACATAAAAATACACTTGAATTCAGAAGCTATATGTGCTTTTAACAGAATAAAGAACATTTTAGCATCAGAAGATGTATTACTATTTTACCCTGATTTCCGAAAGCCTTTGGATTTGACTACAGACGCGTCATCGCAGGCAATTGGTGCATTTCTCTCTCAAGGCGGAAGACCCATTACAATGATATCTCGAACTTTGAGCAAATCCGAAGAGGCGTTTGCAACGAATGAACGTGAAATGCTTGCGATAGTTTGGGCATTGCAAAACTTGAGGAACTACCTTTACGGTGCGCCCGATGTTCATATCTATACAGACCATCAACTACTCACTTTTGCGATATCCGAAAAAAATCCTAATACCAAACTGAAAAGATGGAGAGCATTCATAGAAGAATATTCTCCAACCTTTCACTATAAACCTGGTAAGGAAAACAAGGTAGCAGACGCACTATCTCGACAGCATATAAACACGATCTCTACCTCAGGACAAACTGTTCACAGCGAGGAATCATTAACTTAAGTTATACCCTCAGTAGAAAATCCTATCAATTGCTTCAAGAATCAAATATTTATTATTCAAGCTTCTGAGAAAAGCAAAAAAGTAAAAATTCTTTTCAAAAAGCAGGTTAGACATGTTATAACATTTACAACTATTGCAGAACTTATTGAATTAATGCGTGATATTCTTCATACTGAAGTAGTCAATGGAATCTATTGCACCCTTGAAACTTTAGGAAAAGTCCAAAACGATCTAATGATTGCATTTCCCAATGTAAAAATGAAATATGCAAAAAAACTTGTTCAAGATGTGTTTAACATAAATGACCAAGAAGAACTGATCGTAAATGAGCATAACAGAGCACATAGGGGGCCACAGGAAAATTTCAAACAAATTATCGCTGAATATTATTTCCCAAATCTTAGGAAACTATGTAATACATACGCTTCTAAGTGTAAAATTTGTAAAGAAAATAAATACCAGCGCAGACCAACACAACATCCAATCGGTGCAACACCAATTCCCACGTATGTAGGAGAAATTCTGCACTTGGATATTTACAATACTAGTAAAAAATATTTTATAACTTGTATGGACAAATTTTCAAAATTTGCCATCATAAAACATATTCCTTCAAGAAATTCTCTAGATATCAAAATTCCATTGATTGAAATCATTTCCCAATTCCGAAATCCAAAAATAGTAGTTATAGACAATGAACTTGCTTTTACATCATTTTCAACTCAAGCATTATTAAAAAATGAGTTTAATATTTCAACACATTCCGTACCAGCACTTCATAGTCAAAGCAATGGACAAGTGGAAAGATTTCACTCCACTCTTGCAGAAATAGCTAGATGTACAAAAGAGACTACCACAGATGTTGTCGAGTTAATGCTACTATCAACCTTTAAATATAATAACTCAATTCACTCAGTTACAGGTTATAAACCTTCGGAAATATTTCATGATATTTCTAACCAAATGAGAAACGAAATAATTTCCAAACTTAAAATCAAACAAATCAAAGATCTAGAATTTCACAATAATAATACCACACCCAAGGAATTTAACCCAGGTGATAAGGTATACTTAAAAACCAATAAAAGAATTGGAAATAAACTATCTAAATTATATAATCAGAAAACAGTTCAGGCTGATTTAGGCACTGCAATTATAATCCAAGGCAGACAAGCTCACAAAAATAATTTGAGATGATACTCTACTTCCAGATTAACCCAAATATGGCTAGGAACTGCAAATATTATAGACTATTCTGCAGCCCTCTATATCCCCATACCAGCAGGTGAAGTTGCTATCTATCAAGATTATTTTTACCTAAAACATACTACGAATTTTTCTGACATTGAAACGATTTTGTCTGAAAATACAAATATGTTAAACCGTATCAAGGATGAAAGATGCAAAGAAGTACTCCTACAAGACAAAGATGAATTGTTAAGATTGCTTAAATCTCCAATTAGAAAAAGACGATCCATAGATTTCATAGGTTCCGCAATAAAATTTATCGCAGGGACACCCGATCACCAAGATATGGAAATGTTAAAAATACAGGAAGATGAATTGACTAGGAGTACTAACAGGCAAATCGATATTAACACCCAAATTCAAAATAAATTAGATGAAATTACCGACACGATTAATAATCTAAATATTAACGCTCTAAGTAAACAAGGAACGGCTGATAACTATGAAAAACTAACTTCGATAATGTCTAGAAGAAATAGAATAATAATAAATAATTTAAGCAATAATATCTACTCCTTAATATTGGCTAAAAATAATATTGTAAATCCTTTAATTTTAAGTTTAGACGAAATAGAACTAATTGAAATGAAAGAAAATATTGTAACTGAAATAAGTGATTTGTTAAATGTTGCTGATGTTAAAATGTATTACCAAAACGATACTCTGGTATACTTAATCAAAATACCTAAAGTTCAAGAAATTTGTCAATATTTTGAAATCTCGCCAGTCATTTATGACAACAAAATTCTAGATTTAAGTTCCAACAGGTCAGCAAATTGTAAAAAAATAAACTATCCTTTAAGTACATGTAAAAAAGCTCCCATCTACTCCTACTGCAAAATAGATCCCGAAAATTCCTGCCTCTCTCACCTCCTGAATAATAACACGGCACAATGCCCATCTACTCACGCCGATCATATAAAAAAAATAGAAGTTGTCGCAGATGGAATCATCATCGCCAGGGACAAGAACATAACTGTTGAGGAAAGGGACCAGCGAATAGTCCTTCCTAATAACGTATGATAAAAAAATTAAAATTAATGGTAGAGAATATATTACAGATAAGCCATTAATCGCAAATCACCATCCAGCACCAAAAATAACAGTTTTGAACGAATCCGCCTTCAATGAAAAAATCTCCCTACCGTACTTACACAAGTTGCACTTCGTCAACAACCAACAAATTAAGGAATTCAAAGTTACACTTGAGACAACCAAATGGACGTGGTACGGCGTC
This sequence comes from Platycheirus albimanus, assembly GCA_916050605.2. Classification (NCBI taxonomy): domain Eukaryota; kingdom Metazoa; phylum Arthropoda; class Insecta; order Diptera; family Syrphidae; genus Platycheirus; species Platycheirus albimanus. The sequence continues at coordinate 62,566,942 of OU696698.1, forward strand.
ACAGGAATACTTGTAACAATAATACTTGTGCTACTATACGCCAAACTTAAGCCAAAAAAAGTTACAATCACGACAAATGCAGACCCCGGCTTATCGTCATTAGATAAAGACCTAATGAAAATGCGAGTACTCAGGATCATGAACGAGGACGTTCAAAATTAAGAAGGGGAGAAGTTAACAACAATTCATACCCATATTCATTTCATATACCTTTCCTAAAAGATTCCCATAAGTTAACAACAATTCATACCCATATTCATTTCATATACCTTTCCTAAAAGATTCCCATATTCCATATTCCTAACTAAGCGCATTCCTATATACCTAAGTGCATTACCCTTAGCACCCAACGCTTCATTTCCTACACACTTCCTTTCATTATCTTAGTCAGCATAATAATAATAATAATAATAAAATTGATTTGTAAGCAAATATAGCATTAAGTTAAAATCAATAAACGCAATGAGTCAGTTGTAAACTCACAAAGAAAGACAATACATCTTTTATTTACTTACATAGTTCCTTACAGCTTTCCTACCAGATGGAGTAAAATTTTTTGCGGTAACATGTATTTAAATGGCGGCTTCTATGCAACAAGGCACTAGGTTTTGGCTAATTTGTTTTCTTTTTTTCTATTTGCTCAGAAAAGGCTCCAAAGATTTTTATTTAACTTTTTATAAAATATGCATAGAAAGCTTCAAGGAAAACTTCACTTTTAGCTTTTGGCTACAAATGATAATAATAATGGAAATCAGCTTTAATCGTTTTATTTAACCTGCCATAAGTGGACAAAGACAAAACCGAAATAGTTCAGACTTCCTAAGATATAAGTCTTTTATAGCACCCAAAACATGGCATCTACATTTTAAATAAATTTCCTTTGTTGGTATTTTTTGGGAGCATTTCATTGACAACTACCTTCTTAAGTTTTGGCTAAAAATACAAGTAACCGACATTTGTTCATAAACGACTTAATTCAATAATTGGATATCTCAGATTAGCGAAATAACTGGCAAAATTCACGTATCTTATAACACTGTCAATATGATCAAAATTCGAGACAAACACTTCTTAAACAAAGAATATGAACTCTTTGTTTATTTTATATACCAAAAAGTAGCTAGTTTTTATTCCTCGAAAAATTTGCTACCATCGTGCTATTGAACCCAGAGAACAAGTACTCGTACGTGCGACCCAGTCGTGCATTTTATTTATTGTTTTATAAACTTTGTTTTTTGATTTTTTTTTAGACTAGATTATACTTTCGTTGCAAAATATTATTACACTTTTCAAAATACAATCAATATTCCATGGCATTGCAGTCTACCTGATTGACAACTTATTATTTCTTCATAAAAGTAAAAGTAAGTTACAGTTTATAACAACTATAAAACCGTTCATTTAATATTTCTATAACTGAGTGCCGTTTTGCAATACATAAATATCTAATAAGTACATATACATTATGTGGGAGCGGGTCATAATACCGTTTGTCAAAATTCTGTATGACCAAAATTCTGTTTTTTTTTTTTTTTTTTTTTTTTTTGAAAATATTGTATTGCCAAAATTCTGTATTTCAGAATTCTGTATTTCAGAATACTGTATTTTAAAATCCTGTATGACAAATATCTGTTTATCCAAAATGCTGTTAGTATAAAATTCTGTTCTGTTTTTTTTTACAATACCACAGCTAAGCATGTGCGAATACAACCAGCAATTAATTATGTAATGGCTCATTTAATAATGACCTTGGTATGTAAAGAACAAGAAAAACAAAATTTTGAAGAGAAAGAGACGTATAAGTACCTACGATAACTTGTTGTCGTCTCTAGATACATAAGTGTATGAATCCATACTTAAAAGAGGTTAAAATCTTAATTGATTCGAATATTTAATATATTGAGGTTTAAGTGCAGAAAAAATTGTCTGAACGTGTAGCTGTTGTTTTTGTTGTTGTTGATATTTTTAATGTTGTCATATCATTCATTTTGAAAAGTGCGCACTTTTGTACATTATCAAAACATATTTTGTTTAAATACAGAATTTTGAAATACAGAATTTTGCCCATACAGAATATTGTGTAAGTAGAATTTTGAATTACAGTATTTTGAAATACAGTATTTTGTAAACAGAATTTTGACCATACAGTAGGTATTTCGACCCCGACCCACATTATGTACCTACATCAATTTCGTGAAAGATGTTCAAGATTGCTTACTCTGACAAATAGTCACTGGCCTACGGCCTACCGTGTATATCTTCTTTTTTCTCTTAGTACCGCACATTTTCCAACAAAGTGGAAAACATCATCCCTCTCACCCATATTGCAAAAGGTTGCATAATAACGGTAGGTCCTTGCGGTGTGGGTATATAATCCAATTTAAGGAGCTTTCCTCTTTGCCGGAATATGATAGAGATCTGTTCGACTGTATATACGTCGCGAAAATAGTTTTTTTTCGTTGAAGTTGTAGCCCAGTCTACTATACAAATCGTTCGGTGGAGTGATCCTGCTGCTTTCTCCATGTACGATTCCGTTGCGGCTTTGTCCAAACGGGCAATCAAGTTTTATAGAGTAGGCTTCCATGAAACCGGATCGCTGTAATTCAACTCAAAATCACCCTTCTCGGCTAATACTATCAAATTCTGCAACCATCCGGTTTGGATTTGAATTGCTTGAAAGCTACTGTCTTTTGGAAGACGATCACCTGACATATTTAAAACTTTTAAGATGAAACCGATTAGTAAGTTTAAACGTTTTGATAAACAAAGGTGAAAAGCCTATTTCCAATGTAATCATGATGTAGGTACAGTTTGGAGTGTTTGGAGGAATGCGAAAAATCACTGAGGAGTTTTTCCACTTGTTCATATTTGCTACCTCCCCTAACCTGAGCTTCTTCTTAAAACTGGACCAAATCCGAAACTGCTTCACAAACACGAATTTCGCTGCTGTGTACAAAACCTTTATTGTTTAAGCATTCTTTCAATGCTACATTTATAGCGTTTTTTGCTTTCAGGAGTTTTGAGGTTCTTAGTAAAGAAAACTCCGAAGTATTTATATGTAATCTTACAACGTTGTGAACATTGTGAAATTGGTGTTATGGGTAGGGTTCTTCGCCTGATTAATTATTGCAAATTGTATATATACATATACACAATATTGACATATTGACAAAAGTCTACTAGACTTCATGTAGTTTTTTTAATATACAATTTTTGTATTGTGTTAAAAGTAAAAAAAAATCAAAAAATGATTATATTATTATAATTATTACACATAGTTCTCCTTAAAAAATTAGTAAACAAATTAAAGCCTTAAGAAAAATCTAAAAATCGTAAGAAATTTTGTTTTTTTTTTTCAAACGGATATGTGAAGTACATACTCAGACTTCTGTCAGTAAGTGTTTGTGCGCCGTTGTTCGCAATATTATTTTGTTAGTTTTGGAGTAAAAAAACTAGTAAACTAACCAAAATTCGATCAGATTACAATATTATAATAATGAGTGAGTTCTGGAGATTTAGTTACTATTATTCAGTGTATAAAAGCAAAATTAATAAGAGCGGCCGTATAAATGATTGAATCACTGCGAACCACAGTTGCTATCCAATTTATAATCTTGAAATAGGCAAATTAGGCCTTTTGACTTGTGACTTGTGCAGCAGTAATTAGATTTATGGTCACGCCAATTCTTAAGACGTAGCGATATTATCTATTTTTAAGCGGATTAGTATTGAATTTTGAGAGAAATTATAGTTATTGTACTCAAATGATTTAAACTTCGTTGTTCAAATCTTCAGATTAAATACATTAATAAGGATTTAAAAACTCGCTACGTCGAAACTCTTGTTAGAATGGCAAACAAAATGATATGTTAAACTTAACAGATGAAAACGATTGATGGTAAAATCTGTAATTGAAATGAACGAATGTTTGCTTTGGCTATGGATCAATACAAAAAATAGTGCAGTTGAATCAGTGCAATTGAAAAGCAAACAAGTTTAAAATACTTTCATTTACATAGATATTAAATAAAGATACTTCGACTATGTCTCTAAGATTCCAGACATTAGTATAATTCCGTGAAGTATGGCTTCATACAAAAGACTCAAAAGTTTCCTGAAAACTGCAACCCATACGTTCCTTATGAATTTTTCGGGATCATTTGTTTGTTTATATAAATTGAATGTAAGCCGATTAATGGATTACCCTGTACACCACCCTGACCATCTGTTATACATTTTCGACTCTTCAGTTAGGACAACAATTGTTGTTTAAATTGAAATTCTATAGTTTTCAAGTAAATATTTTAAAACGAAGGGATTATTTTCCCATTTGCTTATAAGCTGTATCCATAACAACAACGACTAAAACAAATTTCAAACTATTGCAAATTGCACTAACCATAAAAGGCCAATCAGTTCCGTCAACTTTTGAAGCCTGATTTTTGATTAGATGTGCCTGTAACCTTGTAACATATCCTTGGAACTGTAATACACTCGTTTAAGAATACTGTTAAACATTGTGTCTCTTATTGAGCTATTTTATGCGATCAAAAAATATTTGTTTGGAATCAAATTTCAGTATGTTTAATAATTATTTTCTTTTTAAATATTTTGAATGGATAAAAGTTTTCAATAAAATAATTTTGTGTTTTAAGACCGTAATTCCTAATTATGTTTCATTGAGTTATCAGAGTTTTGTTTTATTTTGAACTCAAATTTTTTAAATTAAATCGTATATATTATAATGTGTGTATTATATTGCTCAGAAGCACATGCGTGAAACCCAATAAGTATTATAAGACTTTGAACTTTGCATTCTCGAATTAGGCTGGGAGTATACAAATTTAGCACATTTTTGTGTTAAAAACAAAATGTTAGGGCAGTGTATTATATTTGTCGGATTTGTTTTTTACTACGATAAATTAAACAAAACTTTAAAAAATAAAAATTTATTTAAAACTTAATGAGTTTTCAATCGACAGAATGTCACCCGATATCATAAAAAAGGGATTTGTATCGCATTTCACATCTGAAATTATTAAAACAGTAATTTTTAATGAAGACGTTTTTTTTTAATCACAACACACGTTGGTGGAAAGATACTTGTAAAAGAAATAAATATTCTTCTTGTTAATACGCTATGGGCGATACTATAAGATACTTTCTGTGAAGTCCGTCTTTTTATCAAATATAAAAAATAAGCAAACGAAAAAAGGATATCGTGGGATCCATTCAGATTAAGATAACTTCAACTTTATTCCCTGAAGGACAGAACAGCATTTTTCTGTATCCAAGCGTTTAATCGCAGAGGGAGTACCAGACCCCTTCTAGCGAGTGCCACTGGCTTTAGGTGTTAGCAAAAAGGATAATGATGATGAGATATGGCCGAGTAAAATATAAATCCCTTTTGCGAATCCATAAATGGAAAAAAGGACTCTGTAGAGGGACACAAAAACCCTTTTAGTGAACAACGAACGTATAACCTTTTTAGATTTTCACGTCGTATATTTTAAAAGTTGTGGTTCATTGAAATTAAAATAATCAATTCCTAGTTAACTAACAAATTCGTCGACATAGCCAACATATCGAATGAAAACATAATCCATTTGTATTATGTATGTATACATATTCAAACAAATTCCTATTGATTTATGTGCAGAAATGATACCCTCTATGATAATCTAGATACTTTTAGTGTCCTGCTCCTCTGTAACCCTTTTCTCATTGTCACATTGAGCAAAGCTGATAATATTTACTGTATGCTCGTTTCTGTGTATAAAAATTGAGTTTTATTATGCCGTATGTGTTCGTATGGGAAATATTTAGGTTCGTAGTTCCCTTCGTATTCCTAATTGAAATTAGCTTTAGCAGGATATGAAATAATTAGGATTTTATTCCTTGCTCTGTTATTGCTAACGGAGGCAGAAAAGTTTGCTTTTTTCCGGAAAACATTATAATACTTAAGGTCTCTTCATTCTCTCTCACTACCTCTTTTTGACATCTTCATCAGGGTGGCTTCGCTATGGACATTGTGGCAAGGATGTTCAAACCAAAGTTTTCTTTCTGGTTTCATTTTGGTTTCACAGTTAAGTGATTTTCTACGTTTATTTTGTTTTCTTTTGTTTTCAAATGACTTACATTATTTTTTGTTTCGTTTAAGGGACATGGATTATGTATTGTATTAATATAAAGATAAGAATATTAAAAGTTTCAGTGGTACAATACCACTATAAAGCTAATATATGATATGGGGTGTTTTTGAAAATACAATGGGAAGACGGATGGCCCCAAGAGAGCAAAGAGTGTGAAGAATTTGTAACCAAGTTTAATCGTCTATAATAAGAGTTGAATTATTTTAAATGACCGTGTACGGTACAATTATTCATTTCCATAGATTTTTAGATTTCTATAATGGCCTTAATTTTCTAAATAAATTTAACAAAAAATGAGAAATCAGCACTTTATAGTTGCTTTAATCCAAAACATTTTTAAACTGAGATCAAAATTAATAATAAAAATTCCAATTAATACGTTATTTTATAACAGACATTTTGTTGCTGCTTATTTAAAACACTTTTAAAATGATGGCTAAAAAAATCTAAGATATTAACCTTGAAGGTTTTGAATGGAATAACAAAGACTGGCCATTTGTATATTATACCCACAAATAGATCGACGAGCTAATTTGGAGGACATTACATACCCACAAAAAAATCAACGGTTTAATTTAAAATAACAATAATTGACTTGTCCCATTGTCTTACCCTCTGCATTGTTTACTATTATATGAACATAGTTTAAAACCGGATTTGTCTGCGGAACAATATTTTACTGATTCAAAGTTAAAAAGTGTGTCGAAAATGATAGAGCAATTTTTTACAACATTCAATAAAAAAGAAACATCAAGGCGCCTTAGACCTATATTTTAAAAAGAAAAACTTATCTGTGTTGACTTGACACAGAGTTGGAGGTTCAAAAATAAACAGCATAGAGCAAAAAAGAAAACATACATTATTACTACATACAATTTATCAGATTAAAACACAAAATTCATTGGCATAAACATTGAAACAAACTCTGAATTGTTTATGGATCTTTTTTCAAGGTCAATTTTCTCGACATAAAGCTTTACCGTTATGTTTCTTATAATCATAACATTAATAAATTAAATGCACGACTGGGTCGCAAAAACTTGCTCTAATGATGGGTGACAGTGGTCTTGGGGCTTGAGATTTTGATACAAATAATTTTTTTAATTCTTAAATAAATACTTAAACAAATTTGAGCTGGAAAATGAGTACGCCATATTATTTCTTTGATGAATTTCTTTGGGAAAAAAAGTTTGTTTGAAAAACTTTTTTAAGACATTTTTCCAAAAAATTGAAAAACACCAGTGCATATGTACTCAGCAAATACATTCATTTATAATTTTGAAAAAAAAATTCAATAAGCAGTTTTCAATATTGTATGTATCAATTAAAAAATATTAAAAAAATAGTTTTAAGAATACAAAAAAATATTTTTTTTAAATATTGGTATGCAGTATAAATTGAGCTACCTACACCTATATATGTGTGAAATTTCGAAAGTATCCGTTGAGCTGTTTTTGAGATAGTCGAAAGCAAACAAAAAAGAAACTGTCCTATGGAAAGTACCGTTTTTAGACATTTTTTAAAACAAATTTTTCAACCATAGTTTGGTCGTACCTAAAAAGCTACACTGATATTTTTAAATTAAAATCGTTAGAGTCGTTTTCGAGAAAAATAAACTTTACCGTAACGGTTATATGGCATGTTATTTTTTGAGCTAAGCAAAATAATTTCAATTTCCCTTCTTCATTCCTTAATTATGGAAAAGTAGGCTTTGTGAATTGTGACTTGTAAGTCATAGAAAATAAAATGCACGACTGGGTCGCACGTACTTGCTCTGTGGGTGCAAGGACGATGATAACAAATTTAAGAGCAATAACAAATACCCTTTCTTGTATAACATATGCAAAGAAGTTCCAATTCCTAATTTTAGTGTTTTTGCCCGCACTTTGAGCAAATAACAGTTTTATAAGATACATAGTTTTATAAGATACGTTTATATTTCCCTTTATTTCGATTTATTTTAGACCAATTGAATTAAGTCGTTTATAAACACCATTCAGATGTCGCGTTACTTTTACTTGTATTTTAAACCAAAACTTTAATTACCGCAGTTATCAGTGAAATACTCCCAAAAAATACCCAGAAAGCAATTCAAAATTGTTAAAGTCATTTTGAAAATTTGGTACAAACTGAAAAGATCTATCTAAAACTGGAACCCCGTTGAGGAACCTTTCATGTTTTAAATGTAGATGTAGACTTTTGGGTGCTATGAAAGATATTTATTCATATATAAAATCTTAACCATTTCGTTAATGTCGTTGTGCACTTATGGCGAGTTTAACCAAACCAAGTTTTGTTTCGAAGCCTTCTTTGTATAGGTATATTACGAACAAATGTTAATAAAAATTGTGAGGGCCTATTTTGACCAAATTAGAAAAAATCAAAAAAAAAAAAAAAAAAAAATGGCTAAAACTAAACCGTTCGTTGTATGGCAGCCTCCGTTTAGAAAGATTTTACGTACGTTGCCAACTTATAAATAAAACACTGATGGCACAACAGCTCCAAGCGGGGCCGGGGCCTGTGGCTTGTACTCTCAACCAATACTGTGTGTGCGTTGATATTCTGCAGGAATGGAACCAAATGGTTGCCAACTTATGGCTATTTAAAAAAAAAAGCCGTTTAAACATGATTTTCGTTATGAGTATTTAAGCCAAAAAAACAAGAAAACGCAGTTTCGTCAAAAATGCTATATGATTGTTAAATTTTGAGTTTAAACAAAGAGCCGTTTTCGACGAAATTTAAAATGAAAAAAACCTTACTTGAAAGGTACTAGTTTGAGCCAGGCTAACACGAAATATAAAAACCTCGACAACTGTTTTTCTTTAAACTGTTATATATGAATTTTGAAGAAAATCGAATTAAGGCTGTTGCATAGAAGTGAAAAGCACCCAGACGCAGAAACGCACATCCGCACAGACAGGCCGATGGACTGTATGGCGAAAAGAGAAATCATAGTTTTCAAGTAAATATTTTGAAACTTTGGGATTATTTTCCCATTTGCTCAAATGTTTAATTAGATGTGCCCAGGGCCGGCCCGAGCTAAATTAGCGCCCTGTGCAAGCTTTATCATTGGCGCCCTCAATTGATTTTTGGAAGAAGTCATTTCCTCATTACCCAAGGGATAGACTTTGCAAAGCGTTTTTTAACGAGTAATAATAGTTACTGAAGAATACAAAAATAATCGTAAATTTAATTGAACAAATATATCACACAATTATAGGAGATAATACAAGATATATTTGAGGTAGGTTGTGTAACGTACAGTTTGTGAATTAACATAGGCGGAAGCTTATGAAGGGTGATTCACTTAAGGTGTGCCAAACTGCTAGAGCGAGTAGGTTGGGTTGGGACAAGAAAAACTCACGTGGGAGGGGGGTCTATTCCCTTCCGTTTAGCTGAGAGGGGCAATTTTCTTAAAACATGACTAAAATTGGAAACAAAAATTATTAAAAAATAACAAAATAACTTCTACAACGCCATGCTGTGCCATTTTTTAAGGCCAAAAACCTCTTCTTTTACTTATTTTGTTTTGAAAAATATTTATTTTAGTGAATTTTTTTCAAAATATTAATTTTCAAACTCAAAATTAAAAAAAAAGTTAAAATCAAATTTTCAGACTAATTTTATTTCAAAATTTTACCTTATTTAGTAATTGTATTGCCAAAATTCAATGCTCTTATATGCTTCAAGTCCAACATTAAAAACCGTATGTCTCTAGGATTTCTTGTTCCCAAGCTATTCAAAAATAAAAGAACCTATTTCTGCATAAAAACACGAAAATCTAGCCTTGTGTGTTTTTTATGAACAATAAGGTTCGGATACTTTTGAATAGCTTGGCAACAAAAAGTCATAGAGCCATACGGTTTTCAGTGTCTGACCCAAAACTAATAAGAGCATTGAGTTTCGATAACAAAAATAATACATGAATACATCAAATTATGAAAAAAATTAGTTTGAAATTTTTTTCTATTTTTTTGTTGCCATAATTTTGAGTTTGAAAGTTAATATTTTGAAAACTGATCACTTAAATAGCTTTATTTAAAAACACTAAAAAGGAGGAGATTTCTGGCTTTACATAAAGATATGGCATGTCATTGTAGGAGTTACCGTTATTTTTTAATTATTTTTGTTCCAATTTAAGTCATGTTTTTAGAAAATTGCGCCTCCTGGCTAAACGGAGATGAATAGACCCCCCTTTCATACGATTTGTTTCGTGTCTCAACTCAGCCTACTCGTTCTAGCTCTTTAAACAACCTTACACCAACAATAATACAAGTATTTTTTGTTATATTAGGTATCTTTGCTCACACCGATTACCCTGTGTTAGTCAAAAAATTCTTTTTTTTTTAATGGAAACAATGACTGGCAGGCAAGAACAAAAAAAAGAAAAAAAGAAAATTGAACAAAAAAAATTCACTCAATAACGACAAACGACAAACCTCATCATTAGTCATCGCATCATCATCAGTCATCACTCATTATTTCCATATTTAAATTTCAACTCAACCCTTTGTCATCTCTCATCACTCCAGACGAGTGATAAGATTCCACTCATAAAGAGAAGCCAATGACAAACTTAAACATAGTAAAAAAAACACTCAACCGAAAGAGTTAAAATTCATAGGTGCAGTTTTTAATTTTGCACACTGTTGTGTACATGAGTATGAATTTTGTACCTCAGAATTTCAGTTGAGTAACATTGCTCACTTTGATTTCATATAGAAGCACTGACATCGTGTGCATGTTACCAACATGCACACTGTATCTGTATTTATGCTGTTGAAATTTTTTTTATGATACACTGCATAGGGGTGGGTTATGAAAATAAAATAAAATTTCTCATACGTGATGATGCCTTATAAAGAGAAAAATAGCATATAGCTAGGTAGGTAGGTATCTATTGAAGCTAACTTGGTAGATAAAGTTTTGTTTTTACTGTGGGACTGTGGGGTGGGTGTGAATAAAAAGGTAAACATGGATTAATTTTTGGAATAGTAGATATTATGTAAATACATAATTGTATATCTGTCATTAAATTCAAATTAGCTGTTAGTTATATAATGAATATCAATATTGGTATGAGCTACAAAAATAAATGAGAATTAAAAAAGAAGGTAGTGGTTACGAGGTGACTATTTAAACGCTCGCCCAAGGCGCCCATTGGTTTCAGCGCCCTGTGCATTTGCACCGCTTGCACGTATAGCTTGTCCGGCCCTGGATGTGCCTGTAACCTTGCAACATTTCTTTGGAGCTAGTGAACACTCGTGAATTCTGTTATTGAATTAGAAAATACCATGCTCTCAACATTTTTTTAATCATTTGTTTGAGTGATTGTACATAATAGCATTAGGGAATTACCAGACAGAGATGGGATAGTTCGATTCCTGAGTATTTTGTTCTCAGTTTTCTATAATAATGGATTTGCTCCTGCGGGTGTATGCTATTCATTAAAATAGTGAAAGGATTTTTAAAAGCCGCTTTGGCGTCGAGATATACAACTATACCACCTATACGTCTGATAAATAATTCATCCTTTTGTTTGATATTTTGGTTGCGCTTTTTCCAGTTTTTGATAGTTTGTTGGAAAATATTTCTCATTAACTTTTATCAATTCATTTGATGGTTGGTTTCATAATAGAAAATGAACTAAATGAAAATCCCTTCGAGTAAAGTAATAATTATTACGATGTTTTCGAAAATATTTTTCACAAACATTTGTTTAAACCGAATTCGGATAGGTGAAGGTTGAAATAATTGTTTTATTTTTTTATTTTATACTAGCTGACCCAGCGAACTCCTCATCGTCTTTTTTTTTTTTTGAATATTTTCTAAATTCCTGAATTTTTGTTTTACTATTTACGTAGATATGTCTCAGCTCAATTATTCCAATCAGTTGAATTATCAAAAATAACATAATTGTTGACGCATTTAATGTACCGAAATTGATTAACCTGTCAAATAAAGAAGTATCGTTAATTTAACACGTTACGTCCTTAATGTAAAAAAAAGCTTGCCGTCACGGGACGCCCGGCAGATATGTGAAACATTCAAGTGAATATTAGAATTCAAAATTAATAAAACCCACCCCCCTCCCTGCCAACACTCAACCCCCATCCCCAAACCCTAACCAAGCCCCACGGAAATGGTGAAAAAAATAAAACAAAAAAATAAAAAAGATGTAAAAATCGATTTTTTTTATGCAGTTCGTTTGCCCATCGTTAGCCCACGTATGCCCACCAAAAATTTTCGTTTGCCCACCCTTATTTTCGGAAATAATTGAAATTGAAAATTTTCGTTGAAAGCAGTGTTGGCAAGTAAGTTACACGAAGTAAGTTACTTGTTTAGTTACGCGTAACTAATATGAATTAGTTACGCCCAATATTTGGCGTAACTAATGTAACTAATGTAACTAAATGTAACTAACTACATATAACTAAATAAAACTAACTCCAACTTAATAATAAAAAATAAAAAAAATCACATTTCATCCTGAATCCCAATCGACTATTGACAAAATTCTTTTATAAGCAAGCGCAACGGCAACCTGGCAAGGAATACATATTGAAATTAATATGTTCCTGATGAAAAGGAAATCTAATAAAATATTATATTCTTGGAGCATACAATAGATTTTTACTTACATTTGAAGTTTTCCCTTCTTTCTTGAGACTCCTGGACATTTCTTTGTTTATTGTGATTTATTTTTGTATGGTAAATTCAGATTTAATCTCAGATTTGGTCTCAAATTTCAGATTTAGCTCGCCCAAAGGAAATCAAACGAGATCTATTTTGTTTTATTATTTTGAATTTTTTTTTTGCAGAAATACAGTAATTTAAAAATGTATTCCTTGCTAGGTTGGCGTTGCCACAGCTGGCAGCTGGCCCAGCTTTGCCCTAAAACAGTGTAGTCAATAGTCATTCGATCGGGTTTGTGGGCGGAACTTCTAACTTTCAATTTAACATAAAATGTGAGTTTTTGTATTTGAAAAATTCTATTAGTTATAGTTAGTTACATTTAGTTACAATTAGTTACATTTAGTTACATTAGTTACATTAGTTACATAAGTTACATTAGTTACGTGTAACTAATTAAAATTTCACGACTGGGTCGCACGGACTTGCTCTAATGAGTCACAGTGGTTTAGGGGCTTGAGATTTTGATAAAAATAAAATTTTCAAAATTCTTAAATAAATACTTAAACTAAAATGAGCTGAAAAAAAAGTACGCCATTTTATTTCTTCGATAAATTTGAATTTATGAGAATAAATTTATAAAAATCTGTGGAGCAGTTTTTGAGAAAAAAAGTTTTTTTTGAAAAACTTTTTGAAAAAAATTTTAAAAAAAAATTCAAAAACGCCAGTTCATAGGTATTGAGCAAATACATTTATTTAAAATTTTTTAATAAGCAGTTTTCAAAATATTAATTCTTTAAATTTTTTTTAAAAAAATGCTTTTAAAAATACAAAAAAAATATTTTTCAAAAATATTTGTATGCAATACAAATTGAGCTACCTACAGCTATATGTGCGTGAAATTTCGAAAGAATCGGTTGAGTCGTTTTCGAGATAGTCGAAAGCAAAAAAACCGGTCCTATGGATAGTAACGTTCTTAGCCATTTTTTAAAAATTTTTTTCCAGCCATATGATTGGTCGTACCTAAAAAGCAACACTAATTTTTTTAAATCGAAATCGTTAGAGCCGTTTTTGAGAAAAATAAGCTTTAACGTAACGGTTGTATGGCAGGTACCGTTATTTTTTGAGCTAAAAAAAAATTTCAATTTCCCCTCTGTACAATACCTAAAAAAGTCTATATACCAAGTTTAAAGCAATTCGGCCCACCCGTTTGGGCTGTACGTGTCTATACATACAGACAGACAGACAGACAGACATACAGACGGACAGAATTTTTAGACCATCTTTTTTCGTCTTCGCTATCATCGTAATGTCATGTTTGATTGTTATCTCAAAACTTTTTTTTTTCGACGAATGCATAACTTGCCTTATAGTACCTATAATCGCAAGTAAAAAAAAGATGTAAAAATCGATTCTTTTAATGCAGTTCGTTTGCCCATCGTTAGCCCACGTTTGCCCACCAAAAATTTTCGTTTGCCCACCTTCCATTTTGAAAATATTAACAAAATAAAATTTTAAATTTCCTGAAGCTGGCACCCCACTTGTGAAATTTTCTATCGAAACTGATGCAGTTCGTTTGCCCATCGTTAGCCCACGTTTGCCCATCAAAAATTTTTGTTTGCCCACCCTTTAAAAAAAAAAATAAAAAATAAAATAGTTTTTTTTTGGTTGAAAGAGATTGAATTAAAAAAAAAATTCAAAACGCCAAACTTCTACAATTTTTGATGTAGTTCGTTTGCCCATCGTTAGCCCACGTTTGCCCAACAAAAATTTTCGTTTGCCCACCCTTAGTTTCGGAAATAATCAAAATTTAAAATTTTGGTTGAAAGACAAAAAAGTACAAAAAAAATGTAAAAATCAATTTTTTTTATGCAGTTCGTTTGCCCATAGTTAGACCACGTTTGCCCACCAAAAATTTCGGAAATAATCAAAATTTAAAATTTTGGTTGAAAGACAAAAAAATAAAAAAGATGTAAAAATCAATTTTTTTATGCAGTTCGTTTGCCCATCGTTAGCCCACGTTTGCCCACCAAACATTTTTTTATTTTTTTTGTCTTTCAACCAAAATTTTAAATTTTGATTATTTCCGAAACTAAGGGTGGGCAAACGAAAATTTTTGGTGGGCAAACGTGGGCTAACGATGGGCAAACGAACTGCATAAAAAAAATCGATTTTTACATCTTTTTTTTTGTCTTTCAACCAAAATTTTGAATTTTGATTATTTCCGAAACTAAGGGTGGGCAAACGAAATTTTTTTTTGGGCAAACGTGGGCTAACAATGGGCAAACGAACTACATCAAAAATTGTAGCAGTTTGGCGTTTTGAATTTTTTTTTTAAATTCAATCTCTTTCAACCAAAAAAAAACTATTTTATTTTTTATTTTTTTTAAAGGGTGGGCAAACAAAAATTTTTGATGGGCAAACGTGGGCTAACGATGGGCAAACGAACTGCATCAGTTTCGATAAAAAATTTCACAAGTGGGGTGCCAGCTTCAGGAAATTTAAAATTTTATTTTGTTAATATTTTCAAAATGGAAGGTGGGCAAACGAAAATTTTTGGTGGGCAAACGTGGGCTAACGATGCAAACTAACTGCATTAAAAAAATCGATTTTTAAATCTTTTTTTTTTTTTTTGTCTTTCAACCAAAATTTTAAATTTTGATTATTTCCGAAACCAAGGGTGGGCAAACGAAAATTTTTAGTGGGCAAACGTGGGCTAACGATGGGCAAACGAACTGCATAAATTTCGATAAAAAAATTCACAAGTGGGGTGCCAACTTCACACAGCCCCATTTCCGATACATTTTTCCTGACCCCATCCTCCCAACCCCCCTCCAACCACCAACCAACCACACATCATTTTTGACAATTTTTCGAAGGCTCGTCTCGAAATAAAATAAGAATCTAAAAGTTGGGTTTTTTAATTCGAACCAAATCCAACAAAAGTTGTTCGCACAGAAACAAATGTTAGCCAAAAGCAGTATTCACAAAACAAAACCAAGGGAAACCAATCGCAGAAGACAAGTTATTCTCTACCACGATAATGTTTTCGAACATTCGAAACAACGAATTTAAAAGTCATTCGCAGTGATGATTTAGGATGAAATGATTTCTTCTTTTTCTAGCTGATCGAACATAAAATGCGACTTTAATATTTGTCAATGCCTCAAGAAGCAGTTAGCACATGAGAAGGCATTTGAAAATTGGCGGAAACAGATACAAAAGTCTGTTGGTTTTTATGGAGAGTATTTTGACAAACAACAAAGACAGCTTCGATTGCAAATATTTCTTTTAGCTTTTCTGCCTCTAGATTTTAGAAGCAACAGTGAAAGCTAAATGTACTTAATTGTAATTCTTGTAATTTAAGTCTTACCTTATTACTTACTATCACTTCATACATAAATACTATTAAATTTCAGTATGTCTCATTTTATTATTGGTTTGTTCTCATTTAAATGCGGTATCTTCCACAGCACCGAAGAAGTCTTACTTCAACCGCGCGTAAAGGTTACATGTAGGTAGTAATTTGTATTTAGAATTTAATTTTATCACTAGTTTTTACCCGTGGCTTTGCTCATTGGGTTACAATGGATATCCATTGCAACCCAAATTTTCAAACTAAATGGCAGCGCATGCCAAAAAATTACTTTCAAAGGAAAATTTTTGATACCTTGTTCGTATGAATCTCTTATTGAGACTAAAAAAAGTGTACCCTATGTTACTCGATGTAACATTTTTTTAAGTATCAAACTAGTATAAAAAGTATAATACTCGTAGCATGGAATGATATGATAAATAATATATAATATGATGAATTTGGTTTTATTTTCAGATCTGCCAGCTCAAAAACACGAAAGAATCAGAGGTGAGTTAATTTGGATTTCAATAAGCGTTCATCACATTTTTTGAAATAACTTGTAAAATAAATGGTGTTAAAAAAAAAACAGGGGTGGAATCGGCTAATGTGATTTGTGATTGTCACATTTCTGACAATCACATGTGATAAAATAATTTTGTGCGTCTGCATAATGTGATCACCGGAATTTTGTTTATTTTCATTATGTCATTTTCCGTTGGGCAATTGGAGAGAACTCCGAAGACAAATCGTTTCTCTTCGGAGTTGTGTTTTGCGAGTCTTACTTCTTCTGCTTTTTATGAAATATGCGGTCTGAAGGCGCATACATACGAACGTCACAGTTTCTATATATTTTGTATTTCAAATTAAACAATTCGAACAATTTTAATATATAATTTACATTAAGGGACGTGACAATTATGTATTTATATAGAAAAGATTAATTTAGTTGTCACTCACGTGATTGCTCACAACATATACGCGTTTCAGAAAAATATCTCAATTAAAAAAATGTTCATTTCTGTTTTTTTTTTATTGTTTTTATTTTTACTTTAATCATGAGGAGAAACTAATTTCTCCCAATCGAAAACAACATTAGTATAGATCTTCGACAAATCTTTGACAGCAAAAGCAAATAATTTTGTTTTATAAGTCAGCGTCAGAGGTTTATTTTTTATTTATTATTATTTTTGTATGCAAGTGACACCTAAATAGCTGTCACAAGAAAAAGTCACAAAAATGTGATTGTCACATGTGACAATCACCTTAGCCAGACGAAATTTGTATATTGTGACTATGACTATCACATATCACAAATCACCTTAGCCGATTCCACCCCAGATTTACGTCCTAACCAAATAAATTAAGACTTAATTGTTATTATATTTATGTTGTATATGATTTCCTTAAAATGTCGGTCTTTTTTTTATTTTTAAGCAAGAGGCTTATACAATAAAGGGTCCGCCATTTAACGTTTTTTTTCAACTATTGCTTATTTCGTGAATTGTAACACTTAGCTCATGTCTGATTTGACAGATAATTAGTTTTATCCTTCCGCTGAACGAATATGGTTGTGTATACGCTTGAACAACGCTGGGAAATATTGCGACATTATTTTGAAAATCATGGTAATGTTGCAGAATGTGTGCGAAAATTGCGTACGGATTTTGGAAGAAGAGAAGCACCGTCAGCTCCGTATGTTAGTTATCTTGTGAAAAAAGTGAAAGAAACTGGCATCCTCATCGATAAACCAAAGCGTGAAAAGCCAAAAACAGTGCGTACACCCGAGAATATTGCTGCTGTGGCAGAAAGTGTGCGTGAAGCGCCATCAACATCAATTCACCGTCGTTCTCAACAATTGAACATTTCGGAGACATCATTGAGATGAATTTTGCATAAAGACCTTGGTATGACGCCATACAAAGGCCAATTGGTTCAGGAGTTGAAGCCAACTGAGCACCCAATGCGTTTTCGCTTCGCTAAGTGGGCCTGTGATCGACTTAGAGAAGATGCCGATTTTGCCAAAAAAATCATCTTTTCAGATGAAGCTCATTTTGATCTTGGCGGGTATGTAAACAAGCAAAATTGTCGCATTTGGGGCACAGAAAACCCGCACGCATACATTGAAAAGCCGATACACCCAAAACAAGTCACTGTTTGGTGCGGATTTTGGTCCAGAGACATAATTGGGCCATTTTTCTTCGAAAATGAGCAAGGAGTGGCCGTTACAGTCAATGGCGATCGTTATCGGGCCATGTTGAACGAATTTTTGTTCACAAAAATTGTAGAGGAGGATATTGAAAACATTATGTTTCAACAGGACGGCGCTACGTGGCACACAGCCGAAGTTACAGTTTTGCACCCTGTTTTTGAAGATCGCATTATCAGCCGCAGAGCTGATGTCGTTTGGCCAACTCGGAGCTGCGATTTAACACCGTTGGACTATTATTTGTGGGGTGCCGTAATAGATAAGTGTTTCGCCGACAAGCCAGAGACAATTGACGCTTTAAAGGACAATATTCGTGAAGCCATTGGTGAAATACAGCTCCACACAATCGATAATGTGCTTACAAATTGTACCGATCGTGTTTTTCCATTATTAACCGGAAGGATTGTGCTTTCAAATAAAAAAAAGAAATTTGAGAAAATATTCAGTAGTTTTTTTTATAGCATTTTCAAAAAGTTATTTGGCGGACCCTTTATCAAGCATTAACTTATAATCAGATATTAAGCCAGCGCTATTATTTGCTGACTGGCTACATCATTTAGTGTACACCTACACTGTTGCAGTTGTTAGTAAGCATAACACAAGCACAAAATTAAATAACGTAAACGATTTGTTGAATGAATAAATAGGTAAAATAAGAAACACTAATATTTATTTTATTAAAATTAATTGAAATTTTTGAAAATTTTCACAACAATAATATTTTAATTATTTGTTTATTTTTGAGCGACGCGCATCGGTTTTTTTTATTTATAAAACCATCACCGGGCTTCCTCGGTTTGACTCGCCCGATGATGGTTTTTTAAATAAAAGAACCGAAACGCGTCGCTCAAAAATAAACAAATAATTAAAATATTAATGTTGTGAAAATTTTCAAAAATTTCGAAAAATTTTAATAAAATAAATATAAGTGTTTTTTATTTTATTTTACCTATTTATTCATTCAACAGATCGTTTACATATTATACACAACATGGAGACTAAAACACAACTTAATAAATAAAATAAATAAATAATGTAGGATGTAGTCGTAAGTAATCTCCCAATTTGTTACTAATCTTAAATCTTAAAGGGTATTGTCACAATTTTATTATTATTATTTGATGTGCACAACTTTCTTATTTTCGATTTATTGAATGTTAAAGCATAATTAAACGGAAAACTCTCCAATAAATCAATGAAAATTGACCACACCTTAGATCCTTTGTTAATCAATTATCTATTAAAAATGCAAGTAGGTACATCATAAGATTGATTAGAACTCAAACTTTTTCGGTGAAAGTTCGTTGTTTGATAACACAGGTTGTGCTGCAAGGCTAAAGTCGTTTCCATTAAAAATAACATTGAAAATAAAGAAACTGACATGAAAATATTAATTTGTTCATTCATATATCTGTTCTTTGAATGTGGAATTGCATTGAAGGCGAGAAATAAGCTCACTGAATTTTTATTGAAATATGGCCACATGACAAATTAAAAAAGTGTCTTATTACCATGTCTCAAAATATGGCCATATGACGCATGGCCAAATGTCACGGCACCGTTTAAACATTGTACTTTAAAATGTGATACGGAACACCCATGCCAGCACATCGGGCACCATCTTTAATAAATCGACACAACTACTTGGGTTTTGCAGACGACATTGACGTGATAGGAAGAACAAAGCGAGCAGTAACCGGTGCCTTCAATACTATGTAGTCCAGGTGCAAGTGAAATGGGACTGAAAATAAACGAGGACAAGACGAAGTATATGCTTTCATCAACAAAAGTCCAATCTCAACACCCACTTGGTCAGAACGTGACCATTGATAGGTATAACTTCGAGGTATAGTCAATGAATTTGTCTACCTTCGTACTGCTGTAAATACAGGCAACAACATCAGTGCTGAATCAAACGCAGAATAACTCTTGCTAATCGCTGTTTCTTTGGGCTGAATTAGCAATTGAGGAATAAAGCCCTATCGAGAAGAACCAAGGAGACACTATATAGAAAACTCATCATTCCGATCGTTCTATACATATAGTGCAGAAGCATGGACTCTCCCCAATCGGATGAAAAGTCACTTGGAGTCTTAAAGAGAAAAGTTATGCGTAGGATTTATTTTGCTTTTTGCGTAAGCCGAGAAGACAACATTTGGCAAATAAGATTCAACGATGAATTATACGTGCTAGCGACATAAGCCTAGCCAGAAAAATTCTAATTCAACGATGTAGATGGTGGGGCCATGTAGAACGAATGGACATCGACGCTCCAGCTCGCAAAGTCTTCAACGCCAAACCAGAGGGAGTCAGAAGCCAAGATAGGCCTCATTTCCGATGGAGCGACCAGGTAGAGGCAGACCTCCGACAACTTGTTCTTGTAGTGCAAAATTGGAGACGGCAGGCTAGAGATCGATCCGGCTGGAGGGGCATAGTTAGCAAGGCCTAGAAGCACCACACTCCAGCCAGTATAGCCAACATAAAAAAAGTCAAATTGCTTCACCTGTGATTAGATACGGATGTAAAGTGAGATAAGACAACGCCCCTCACAGCCCCCAGCGGAATATTAACAGCTTCGGCGAGTGAGTTGTGAAAGGCTGATCCTTGCCTTGCCAGCTCATCTGCTTTTTCGTTTCCCTGAAAGCCACTGTGCCCTAGAACCTAGAGTAGACTGATCTCCCGATTTCAGACCAGTTTATAAAGTTCTTACAGGCATTTCCTGGAATTGCATGACTAATTTGGAGGAGGTGGAGGTCGAATTCAAAGCATTGAATTGCCTGGAAGACGCTGGCTAAGTCAGGGAGTCGGAGAGACTTGGATATAATGAGAATATCTGAAAATATACCAGCATCAACAATCTGTGGCTGAAAATTCTATTAAATATTATTCGGGACGATTCCAGATTGTAATATGATTGCATCGGAGACCGAACTTATATCTTCAACCAAAAAAATGTAAGGCTTTACGAATGTAAAAGCACTCGCAGTTTATAGCTATAGTTGAATCTATATACATATATAAAAATGGATTATTAAAAAGGTTCGGCCACTTAAGACTTGAAAACTACTGCACCGAATAGGATACTTCCTTCCATGTCCGTAATTTATATGTGAATTTTTAGTAAAAAAGGTCTGAAAAGATTTTACATGTGGCGTTGCAGGTGCATTAAAATTGAAAACTACTGGGTCGAATTTGACACTTACATCTGTGGGTTTGTCCGTAATTGCTAAGTTAAGGTTTAGGAAAAAAGAAAGTTAAACTATTTTGAACAGGTGGCCTGCAAGTGCACATTTCGTTTTTCAGTTAATTTTCACTTATTATTTTGGGTAAAGTAAATTATATTTACGAAATTTTATATTTATTAACAAAAAGGAAAAACTTTTTTACAACAAAATAATCAAAAGCCCGATGATGGACGTACGTCCGAAACGCGTCGCGTAGTAATATTTTAATATTTTAATGTTGTAAAAAAGTTTTTCCTTTTTGTTAATAAATATAAAATTTCAAATAAAAAAACTCGTAGTTTTTACTTTTTACTTCTATATTTATTTAACTAATTTTTCAAATCAACAAACAACATGGAGACAACACAAAATCAGATTTTTAAAAAGTTTCGATGTTTGGCTATTTGTTGCTCAAAAATGCCAAAACGGCTGAACGGATCTGGATGAAATTTTGCACAGAGATAGATTATAGTCTGAAATAGCACATTAGCTACATTTTATCCCTGAAAAATGTATGGAATATTAAAGTGCGTGCTATAAAAGTAGCTCTGTAGATTACGAGAGACGACTAATCAGGCTATAGGCTACTTTTAGTTCAGCTGAAAAGTGAGCAAAGCTGCGGGTAAAGGCTAGTTTTATTTATAAAAACTAAATATTTATTCATTAAAAAATTGATTCAAAGAGAACGTGGAAGGCAAATGATTCAAAAACATTATTCTCTGAACGAGTAATGATGATGAAAAAATCAAACGACTGACAGCTTTACTAGAAAATGCACGGAACGCATATATTGACTCGCGGCACGAAGCACGCGATATGTACCTAAACCTATGTATGTGCCTCTTCTTATAATCCTTGTGGGAAACGACCTAATATGAGAAATAACAATAACAATAACAATAACAATAACAATAACAATAACAATAACAATAACAATAACAATAACAATAACAATAACAATAACAATAACAATAACAATAACAATAACAATAACAATAACAATAACAATAACAATAACAATAACAATAACAATAACAATAACAATAACAATAACAATAACAATAACAATAACAATAACAATAACAATAACAATAACAATAACAATAACAATAACAATAACAATAACAATAACAATAATAATAACAATAACAATAACAATAACAATACTAATACTAATAATAATAACAACTCAAACTATAACCATAAAATATCAAGAAAAAAACATATTATGAATTAATGAAGAACAAAAAAAAAATGTTTTAATTTACCAACCAAACTCATAACCACCCTATGTTCGATTCAACTATCGACAGCCTCAAACAAAAATAAAATGTATATACATACATACCTACCATCAAGGGAGCAATCGTTAAACGAATAAGCCAGGCAACAATTGTTTTTTTTTACATTGCATAGAAAATTGCATATTCGATGACCTCGAACAGCGGCAGAGGCCACTAACCCCGGTGGTGGTGGTGTTACATAAGGGACCGCTAACTTGTGGTGCGACTCACATCCACCTAAAATTCTAATACTTGCCAGCTGGACCGCTAGCCTGTGGGGCGATTGTCCAGCTAATCATTGCGAATTAGGTAAATAATGGGTGCACCGCTAGCGGGTGGTGTGATAATCCAGCTAGATACCTAAATGTGTTAGCCACTGCCACCGAGGAAATTTGGCACCTGTTGCTGTTCGAGATCGTCAGTTGGTAGTGCATAATTTGAGAGTGCGGGTCGATTAAAAATTAAAGGAACAATCGAACGCGATCTGAAAGAAAAATAAAGTGTCGGGAAAAGAAAAGCTTACCAAAATAAAATAAAAAAAACTAAAGTTAAAAGACGGAATTACATACATATATTGGTTAATTATAATTAGTGAATGCGGTATAAAACCATATTTTGTGAAGCGGTGACGGAAGGAAAACGAAAATACGACCGTATAATAAATTATAATAAATCGTACAGTTCGCACAAACAAATGGGGAAAAAGTGAAAGCCATTTAAGCGATATAATGATAGTGATTGATTGAAAGAAAAGAGTGTAGAATAAAACATAAATATTAATAATAAACTAAAATCACGTGTACCCTCCTCGTCCCCCTTCTGACGTAACTATACCGTGGTAACAACATATCTCAACTTACCCCTGAAAAGAACAAAAAAAAAAAAAAAAAAATATCTTTTTTAAAAAAACGACGAGGTTATAAAATGTAGGTACCTACCTGTTATAAATACACACCTGAAAGAAAAACAAAAAAAAAACAACAACCAAGAAAAAAAAAAATAAAGAAAAACTCAATGACTCAACCAAATTATAATATGTACTTACCTGTACTTACCTGATATTACCTACCCTACCGGAAAAATAATACATACATACTTGGATAGCTACTAATCTGGAGATCTTTGGAGGCGGAACATCAACAGCGGATAAACCCGGTGTAATTGTGTATCCCTTACCCTTAACCCCCTCAACCTACCCTGCTGTCCTACACTGTATATGCTTACCATTTTTGCCCCACCCCAACTTACCTCGGTGTCTGGACTTTTCAGTGTGTGCCCTTCTTCCCTTGTTTGCCCTTCTACCTCCCACATATCTACCCCTTGTTTTTTTTTGTTTCCTGGTGTTAATTGTGTCGCGTTTTAGTTATTTTTCTTTTTATTAATATTTTTTTATATAGTTTAAATAATTTTTTTTTAACAAGTGGCGTACTAAGAAAAAAGAAAATTTGTGAAATAAATAAAGTATCAAAAAAAAAAAATGAAGTAATCAAAGAAAAAAATACAAAAAAAAATTTAGATTACATGTGTCCTTAATGAAATATTGAGCACCCATCCCACCCCCTAACCAAACAAAGTAAAAAAAAAAATACCCCAAACAAAACAATAAAACGATTCGTTTCAGTGGATTCTGGATTTTACCAAGGCGGTGCACCACATTGGCAGTCCCAACCACCCTGTAAGTTGAAAAAAAAAATCATACATATGCATAATATTTAATTTTACATGCTATAAAAACATATTTATGGTAATCACAGTACCTATTAAATACCAGTTGTTTTTTTTTTGGTTTGTATTTGCTTTAGGGAGTGATTTGCTTTTATTGAGGGGTCCCTAGTTCAATAATCCTAGATGGATTAAATTTTTTTTTGTTGAAGATCGCATTGAATTAAAAACTTTTTTTGATTAACTTCAGTGTCTATACATTGTTGCCACCTTTTTTTAATCTTTGCAGAAATAAATTTTTTGAGTCTTACTTTTTATATCAATTTTTTTTTCTAAATATGAACTTAATAATAATAGTCTAAATAATAATAATGATAGGTTAAGAGCATGAAATTGGTAATTATATAACTTTATTTCTTTAATTAAATTTTTTTATTGATGTACATATTAAGCAATCAATTTCAAATTTTCTTATAAATTAAATTATAAATATTATTTTTTTTAATAAATTGTTCTAATCATTTGAATTTGAACAGTGTTCTTTTTTTTTGGAAATTTGAATTCAGATTTGTTCGGGTAAAATATGGATTGATGTTATATTTAGGCTTTGCTATGGGAAGTTCTTTTTTTTATTTTTTTTTGATTTTCATGGATTTTGTTTCCTATAATATGGTGGCCTAAACCTACAAGGTCAAAGGTGGAAGTGACGCAGCGACGAAGATGATTGGGTAAGCGAGTTAGTTAATCAATTTTGGGGCTGCTGCATACAAAACTGAGGACGCAGTAGCCAAGGTGGTATCCTAGGATACATGGGTGGGTCATTCCTCTGGAGGGTCATCAACACCTAGGACCCTCCCCTCTCCCCAAATAGATCGATTTTCCCGGGTTTTGGACGACTGACGGCTTCACAACATATATGTGAACCAAACATTTAATTTCGTATTTTTTTTTTTATTTTATTATTGGCATGATACGTAACTGCGTTCAGGACTAGGGTAGCAAGAACCCCCCTTCCGACGAGCTAGGATGTGCAGCTGCTAGCATGCCTCGTTACCCAAATCCTGGACACCCTCTCCTTCCTGATACCCATACACATACACATACACATACACATACACATACACATACACATACACATACACATACACATACACATACACATACACATACATATACACATACACATACACATACACATACACATACACATACACATACACATACACATACACATACACATACACATACACATACACATACACATACACATACACATACACATACACATACACATACACATACACATACACATACACATACACATACACATACACATACACATACACGTACACATACACATACACATACACATACACATACACATACACATACACATACACATACACATACACATATACATACACATACACATACACATACACATACACATACACATACACATACACATACACATACACATACACATACACATACACATACACATACACATACACATACACATACACATACACATACACA
This sequence comes from Platycheirus albimanus, assembly GCA_916050605.2. Taxonomy (NCBI): domain Eukaryota; kingdom Metazoa; phylum Arthropoda; class Insecta; order Diptera; family Syrphidae; genus Platycheirus; species Platycheirus albimanus. Next base: position 62,592,999 of record OU696698.1, read on the forward strand.
TACACATACACATACACATACACATACACATACACATACACATACACATACACATACACATACACATACACATACACATACACATACACATACACATACACATACACATACACATACACATACACATACACATACACATACACATACACATACACATACACATACACCTACACATACACATACACATACACATACACATACACATACACATACACATACACATACACATACACATACACATACACATACACATACACATACACATACACATACACATACACATACACATACACATACACATACACATACACATACACATACACATACACATACACATACACATACACATACACATACACATACACATACACATACACATACACATACACATACACATACACATACACATACACATACACATACACATACACATACACATACACATACACATACACATACACATACACATACACATACACATACACATACATATACACATACACATACACATACACATACACATACACATACACATACACATACACATACACATACACATACACATACACATACACATACACATACACATACACATACACATACACATACACATACACATACACATACACATTTTTTTTTTTATATACATACATCTTTATACACACATACAATACATACATATACTCTTATACTGCCCGGACCAGCCTCATGTCCCTGTAGGCATGGGGTTGTAACGGTGGTAAGGGTTGGGGAGGGATACTAACACCGGTTCGTTACAGGTGGCGCCCAACGTGGGGCCGAAATCGTCCAAACTTTTCAACATCTGGGGAGACGTCTGATCAGGTATACAATGGGTGGTCAGGTTGTATGCCCCAACGGAATTCGACTTTGCGTTTCATTCATTTCGAAAGTAATTACGTCCGCTATATAGAGGGTATTTACCTTCAGATTGGTGTTGCGTTTACAGTTTCAATGGTTCATAATAAGCTTACTTTTGTTAACCTTAAGACCTAAGTTTGGAGAATGTTAATCCAGCTTCAGTTGCTTAAGCTCGCTAAAATGGAGTTTTTTTTTTAAACGCAGGGCGCGAAGCTTGTCTGACCTCTTGGCGGAAAAGCCAGTCAATCATTGCAAGCACTCGCCCGGCCTTAATTCGTGATCAATATCAAACTCGAAGAGGGGTGTATCCCTGTCATTGCTCAGTACCTGGTCAGACTTCTCATATTCTTTGGGGAGGGAATACTAATCTTCATCGACGGCCATCTCCTTCCCAAGTTTCTGATTCTTTTTATGCTGCGCCACTTTCACCTCGACTAGATGATTATAGTGATTGATTTTTTTTTCTTCTCGTAAATTTATACGAATATTTTTATAAATTTTATTGTTCTTTTTATTTGAATTTTAAAAATTTATTATTTTTTCTTACTTTCGCCTCTTATGATTTATTCTGATAGAAAATATTAAAAAACCTTTAACATTTTTTTTTTTTTTTTGAATTAAGCTAACTTTTCTTTTTCTTTTTTTTAGTAATGCTTTGAAGTTTCTTTACAAGAAAAAAAAAAAAAAAAAACTTAATTTTTTATAGCTAGTGAATATTTTTCTTATTTCAAATTTTTTTTTTCCTCGTATCCTCATTTTTATTTCCTTTTTGTTATTGAATCTTAACTCCAAAATATTTTTTTTTGAATTCCTTTATTCTGCCAAATTCCCAAATCATCCCTTCCAAATCTTTACCAAAATTTTTTTAAAAAATGTCTAAAAGACGAGGGGGTACTGCACCGAAACCTAGGGGTAGTCTTCGGGGCCGTGTTTTAAGGTCACAACTGACCGATTCGTTTGCAGACCTTGCCTCACCTCAGGTTCCGTCACCTCGACTCGCGGGAGCCAGAAGCAAGGAGGGAGCTGCCTCATTGTCACCTCAAGCAGATGCGGAAGCCTCACACAGCGGGGTCCCTAGAGCCCGCGATTCCTTAGGTGGGAACGAAGAGCGTTGGAAAGACTACATCCGTGATGTTGTCACAGCTGCTGTTGGAGCGAGTCGATCTGAGGATTTTCATTTTCTTTCCGGTGAGTTGGAGAGGACTAGGACGGCCCTTCGGGACGAAGTGGCCGGGATTGTTCGTGAAACCTTATTGGCGCCAACTCCGGAAGTCAACCGCCCTACAACCTCCAGGGGGCCCAGCCAGCAGAAGGACCTTCTCTGCCTCACCCCGCGCAATCGTTCTCCTGCCCGTCAATCCTCACCTCCTAGGAACCAACCACCACTTCGACCGCTCATACCTCCACGAGGAAATACCAGAGCAGAAACGTCAAACGTGGATGATTTCTTTCGCCAAATAGACAACCTGAGCTTGAGTGACCCTATGAACTCTACTCAACCGCAAGCTCGTCATTCAGGGTACAGGTTGCAAAATTTTCATAAATGGGGGTTGAAGTTTGATAACCGCACGATGTCAGTAGACGACTTTTTATTCCGGCTGGAAAGATTAAGGTCAAGCTATGGAGCCACGTGGGATGAAGTCGTACTTAACTTCCACCATTTCATATCTGGTCCGGTAGAATCCTGGTTTTGGGTGTACCTGAAGGCAAACCCTGACGTCACCTGGTTAGTGCTAAAAGACGCCTTGATCGAACAGTTCAGGAGCCTGGAAACGGATTCGGAGCTTTCGAGGAGACTCTACGACAGACATCAAGGCCCAACAGAAACTTTCGACGATTTTTACTCGGCAATACAAAAACTGAACGGCAGGTTGCAGACACCAAAACCCGATGCAGAAATCATTGATATTATAAAGAACAACGTTCGTCGGCAGATGGGGATGCAGCTGATAACGTTCGATGCCAAAAACTTAGCTGAGATGGTCCATGTCTGCCGTAAGTTCGAAAAGTATCTCCTCGATCGCGAAGTTCAAAGATCACGACTTGGTCCAGTTCCACCTCCTCGTAGAAATGCGATCTCTGAACTAGATGCTGAAAAAGGGGAAGAAGAAGGGCTACCACTACCCGGGATCGAGGCATTCCACCATAAGACAGAAAGAAATACGCGCACTTATGTCTGTTGGAACTGCAAGGGTAAGGGCCATTCATTTAATGAATGCCCTGACCCCCCAGGACCATCTTTCTGTTATAAGTGTGGCTGGGAAAATACCACCTATCCGCAGTGTCCTCGATGTTCGGGAAACGAGACGAAGAGCAGTTGGAAACCCCGGGGGAATTGCTCTCTGGAGAAGAACCCGGACGGCCAGCAATAAATTCTTGTAATCCTATCCTCCCCCCCAGTAACTCCAAATCCCTCACTGAATCCGATAACTCCCCTACTCCAACTAACCCTGTTCCTACAACCAGAATCCTTAAGAGACCGTGCCCACCCCCGGAAGCTGAACTTCAACCACCACCTATTGCACCTAGGAGACCGATTAAAACCTTGCATGAAAGATGGCAAAACTATCTGGATGTGCGAAAGCGAATCTTCGGGACCCAGAACACCATCGTTTCTGAGAAAGTGATGAAGCTGAGAAAGAAGTTCAGAGAAAAAAAGGAAGCGTACAAAGCTATAGAAGCCACCACATTATGTAGCTCCGAAGATCCTCGTCCCTATGCGACGGTCCACATTTTTGGTGAACCTCTCCTAGGGTTACTCGACAGTGGCGCCAGTATAAGCTGCTTGGGAGTAGATGGCTTAGAATTTCTTCGCAAACACGGACAAAATGTTTCGAAACTTTCTTTCGAAGTGAAGACCGCTGATGGGAAACATCAAGCCATAGTAGGCAAAGTCTATGCGGAGGTTTCCTACAAAGGGATGACGAAGAAAATTCCCCTGTATGTAGTTCCGTCACTACAGCAGAAACTTTACCTAGGGATTGACTTCTGGAGGGAATTTAATATCGCTCCTCAGCTGATCTCGGAGATCTCCTCAGTTTCATGCCCGAATGAAACAGACCCGAACGCCCACATACTTACCGATCAGGACTCCAAACGGTTAAAAGATGCCATTAGTCGGTTCCCTTCCTCCGCTGTAGAAGGCCTAGGAAAAACCACGCTAGAGGAACATATTATTGACACAGGGGATGCAGAGCCCATTAAGCAGCGTCATTACCCGATTTCTCCAGCGGTGCAGAAACTGCTATATGAGGAGTTGGATCGTATGCTTAAGCTCGGAGTTATTGAAGAAAGCAACAGCGCGTGGAGTTCTCCTGTAGTGTTAGTGCGAAAGCCCGGGAAAAATCGCTTATGCCTCGATTACAGGAAGGTCAACGCAAAGACAAGGAAAGATGCGTATCCACTTCCTCATATAGAAGGATTGCTATCGCGCCTTCCCGGTACACATTTCATTTCAAGTGTAGACCTGAAAGACGCTTTCTGGCAGATCCCACTGGAGAAGTCCTCTCGGGAAAAGACGGCCTTTACGGTGCCCGGCATGCCCCTGTTACAGTTTACGGTTATGCCATTTGGCCTCTGCAATGCACCACAACGCATGGTCAGATTGATGGACAAAGTGGTACCCCACCAACTGAGAGAACAAATCTTTCCGTACCTGGACGACTTGTTGGTGGTATCAAGCACGTTCGAGGAGCATGTGAAGCTATTGGATATCTTGGCAGGTCGACTGAAGGAAGCGGGACTCACAATCAACGTCCAGAAGTCAAAGTTCTGCTTCAAGGAGCTGAAGTATCTTGGATACATTGTCGCGGATGGATGCCTTAAAACGGATCCAGAGAAGGTCACAGCCATTTCGGAGTTTCCAGTGCCTACTTCAGCAAAGCAAGTGAGACGGTTTCTGGGATTAGCAGGATGGTACCGACGTTTTGTAAAGGACTTCTCTACCCTTGCAGGGCCCATCACCGACACATTAAAAAAGGGGAAGAAGTTTACCTTCACAGATGAAGCAATGGAAGCCTTCAACAGGATAAAAATGGCCCTGACAACCGCACCACTCCTGGTGAATCCGGACTTCACGAAGGAGTTCCTGATCCTCTGTGATGCATCGAACACCGGCATCGGATGTGTGTTATGCCAGCTGGACGAAAGTGGTAGTGAACGACCCATTTACTACCATTCTCAGAAACTCAACTCGGCCCAGCGCAATTATAATGTGACCGAGCGTGAATGCCTGGCTGCTGTCATGGGAGTTCAGAGGTTTCGAGCTTACGTCGAAGGACACCCATTCAGAATCGTGACGGACCATGCAAGTTTGAAGTGGTTGATGGGTCAGAGAGATCTAAGCGGTCGGTTAGCGAGGTGGAGCTTAAAGCTTCAGGGATTCGACTTCACTATCGAACATCGTAAAGGATCCCAGAATGTAGTGCCAGATGCACTTTCACGAGTGTATGGGGTAGACGCTCTGGCTTGCGATGACATATTGAAGAAAGATCCATGTGATGTGTTGCATATAGATCTTGCGGATCCTAGTTTTCAATCTACGGAATACCGCAAGCTCATAGACAGCATCAAAGAACAAAAGAATGAGCTACCTGATCTTCAAGTGTCGGAAAATTTCGTCTACAAGAAAGTCAAAAATTGCACAGGGAATCCTGTAGAGGACGACCTTACCTGGAAGCTTTGGGTTCCTGAACTGCTTACCGATCGTTTGGTTGCTCTGGCGCATCAGCCACCGCGAGCTTCGCATGGAGGAATTGCCAAGACCTTGTACCGACTTCAGCAACAATTCTTCTGGCCTAACATGGCAGCCCAGGTGAAGACGTTTATCGGGGTGTGTGACATCTGTAAGGCCTCGAAAGCTCCAAATGCAACGCTGAGACCGCCTATGGGCAAAGCATTTTTAGCCGAGAGACCCTTCCAGATGTTGTACATAGATTTCCTGGGGCCATACCCACGCTCGAGAGACGGGAACACACATATTGTAATTGCGTTGGACCAGCTGACGAAGTTCGTTGTCGTCAAGGCTCTTCGGCCACGACTGATACTGTGCTCCAATTCCTGCATGAGCAAGTCTTTTGCGTTTTCGGAGTACCGGAAACCATTCTCTCGGACAACGGCAAGCAGTTTATCAGTCGAGACTTTGAGAAGTGCATGACGACGTACGGCATAACACACGTCAAGACAGCTTTTTACTCCCCGCAAGCAAATGCTAGCGAGAGAGTAAATAGATCAATACTCGCTGCCATCAGATCCTACATAGACCCAGATCAGAAGAATTGGGACAGCTATTTGCAGTCCATAGCGAGTGCCCTTCGCACAACAGTTCATTCAGCGATCCACATGTCGCCGTATGAAGCCCTGTTTGGACAGAGATGCGTGGAGCATGGGCTGGACTATAAACTACTCCGTAAGCTGCAGGGTCTGAACAATGCAAATGTAGACGTAGTTTCTAAGGCATCGCAAATGAACATAATGCACTCCTTTATAAAGAATTCGCTTGCAAATGCCCATTCGGAATACGAAAGCCGATATAACCTACGAAGTAAGGAGGTAAAATTTGCGGTGGGTGATATTGTCTTTCGGAGGAACTTTGCGTTGAGTGACGCATCGAAAAGATTTTGTGCAAAACTGGGTCCAAAGTTCACAAAAATGAGAGTGTCAAAAGTGATCGGAAGTAACCTGTATGAACTCGAAGACCTAAATGGTAAAAAAATGGGTAAATTCCATTGCAAAGACTTAAAAAAATAATATCGCCCGGCATCCAGTCTGAGCATGAGACCCGCACCAGGAATATGCTGTTTCTTCTCTTGCCCGTTCAAGTCGATAGATCTCGTTGAAAGGACAAGCTTTGTGGGAAACGACCTAATATGAGAAATAACAATAACAATAACAATAACAATAACAATAACAATAACAATAACAATAACAATAACAATAACAATAACAATAACAATAACAATAACAATAACAATAACAATAACAATAACAATAACAATAACAATAACAATAACAATAACAATAACAATAACAATAACAATAACAATAACAATAACAATAACAATAACAATAACAATAACAATAACAATAACAATAACAATAACAATAACAATAACAATAATAATAACAATAACAATAACAATAACAATACTAATACTAATAATAATAACAACTCAAACTATAACCATAAAATATCAAGAAAAAAACATATTATGAATTAATGAAGAACAAAAAAAAAATGTTTTAATTTACCAACCAAACTCATAACCACCCTATGTTCGATTCAACTATCGACAGCCTCAAACAAAAATAAAATGTATATACATACATACCTACCATCAAGGGAGCAATCGTTAAACGAATAAGCCAGGCAACAATTATTTTTTTTTCTTTTCATTGCCTAGAAAATTGCATATTCGATGACCTCGAACAGCGGCAGAGGCCACTAACCCCGGTGGTGGTGGTGTTACATAAGGGACCGCTAACTTGTGGTGCGACTCACATCCACCTAAAATTCTAATACTTGCCAGCTGGACCGCTAGCCTGTGGGGCGATTGTCCAGCTAATCATTGCGAATTAGGTAAATAATGGGTGCACCGCTAGCGGGTGGTGTGATAATCCAGCTAGATACCTAAATGTGTTAGCCACTGCCACCGAGGAAATTTGGCACCTGTTGCTGTTCGAGATCGTCAGTTGGTAGTGCATAATTTGAGAGTGCGGGTCGATTAAAAATGAAAGGAACAATCGAACGCGATCTGAAAGAAAAATAAAGTGTCGGGAAAAGAAAAGCTTACCAAAATAAAATAAAAAAAACTAAAGTTAAAAGACGGAATTACATACATATATTGGTTAATTATAATTAGTGAATGCGGTATAAAACCATATTTTGTGAAGCGGTGACGGAAGGAAAACGAAAATACGACCGTATAATAAATTATAATAAATCGTACAGTTCGCACAAACAAATGGGGAAAAAGTGAAAGCCATTTAAGCGATATAATGATAGTGATTGATTGAAAGAAAAGAGTGTAGAATAAAACATAAATATTAATAATAAACTAAAATCACGTGTACCCTCCTCGTCCCCCTTCTGACGTAACTATACCGTGGTAACAACATATCTCAACTTACCCCTGAAAAGAACAAAAAAAAAAAAAAAAAAATATCTTTTTTAAAAAAACGACGAGGTTATAAAATGTAGGTACCTACCTGTTATAAATACACACCTGAAAGAAAAACAAAAAAAAAACAACAACCAAGAAAAAAAAAAATAAAGAAAAACTCAATGACTCAACCAAATTATAATATGTACTTACCTGTACTTACCTGATATTACCTACCCTACCGGAAAAATAATACATACATACTTGGATAGCTACTAATCTGGAGATCTTTGGAGGCGGAACATCAACAGCGGATAAACCCGGTGTAATTGTGTATCCCTTACCCTTAACCCCCTCAACCTACCCTGCTGTCCTACACTGTATATGCTTACCATTTTTGCCCCACCCCAACTTACCTCGGTGTCTGGACTTTTCAGTGTGTGCCCTTCTTCCCTTGTTTGCCCTTCTACCTCCCACATATCTACCCCTTGTTTTTTTTTGTTTCCTGGTGTTAATTGTGTCGCGTTTTAGTTATTTTTCTTTTTATTAATATTTTTTTATATAGTTTAAATAATTTTTTTTTAACAAGTGGCGTACTAAGAAAAAAGAAAATTTGTGAAATAAATAAAGTATCAAAAAAAAAATGAAGTAATCAAAGAAAAAAATACAAAAAAAAATTTAGATTACATGTGTCCTTAATGAAATATTGAGCACCCATCCCACCCCCTAACCAAACAAAGTAAAAAAAAAAATACCCCAAACAAAACAATAAAACGATTCGTTTCAGTGGATTCTGGATTTTACCAAGGCGGTGCACCACATTGGCAGTCCCAACCACCCTGTAAGTTGAAAAAAAAAATCATACATATGCATAATATTTAATTTTACATGCTATAAAAACATATTTATGGTAATCACAGTACCTATTAAATACCAGTTGTTTTTTTTTTTGGTTTGTATTTGCTTTAGGGAGTGATTTGCTTTTATTGAGGGGTCCCTAGTTCAATAATCCTAGATGGATTAAATTTTTTTTTGTTGAAGATCGCATTGAATTAAAAACTTTTTTTGATTAACTTCAGTGTCTATACATTGTTGCCACCTTTTTTTAATCTTTGCAGAAATAAATTTTTTGAGTCTTACTTTTTATATCAATTTTTTTTTCTAAATATGAACTTAATAATAATAGTCTAAATAATAATAATGATAGGTTAAGAGCATGAAATTGGTAATTATATAACTTTATTTCTTTAATTAAATTTTTTTATTGATGTACATATTAAGCAATCAATTTCAAATTTTCTTATAAATTAAATTATAAATATTATTTTTTTTAATAAATTGTTCTAATCATTTGAATTTGAACAGTGTTCTTTTTTTTTGGAAATTTGAATTCAGATTTGTTCGGGTAAAATATGGATTGATGTTATATTTAGGCTTTGCTATGGGAAGTTCTTTTTTTTATTTTTTTTTGATTTTCATGGATTTTGTTTCCTATAATATGGTGGCCTAAACCTACAAGGTCAAAGGTGGAAGTGACGCAGCGACGAAGATGATTGGGTAAGCGAGTTAGTTAATCAATTTTGGGGCTGCTGCATACAAAACTGAGGACGCAGTAGCCAAGGTGGTATCCTAGGATACATGGGTGGGTCATTCCTCTGGAGGGTCATCAACACCTAGGACCCTCCCCTCTCCCCAAATAGATCGATTTTCCCGGGTTTTGGACGACTGACGGCTTCACAACATATATGTGAACCAAACATTTAATTTCGTATTTTTTTTTTTATTTTATTATTGGCATGATACGTAACTGCGTTCAGGACTAGGGTAGCAAGAACCCCCCTTCCGACGAGCTAGGATGTGCAGCTGCTAGCATGCCTCGTTACCCAAATCCTGGACACCCTCTCCTTCCTGATACCCATACACATACACATACACATACACATACACATACACATACACATACACATACACATACACATACACATACACATACACATACACATACACATACACATACACATACATATACACATACACATACACATACACATACACATACACATACACATACACATACACATACACATACACATACACATACACATACACATACACATACACATACACATACACATACACATACACATACACATACACATACACATACACATACACATACACATACACATACACATACACATACACGTACACATACACATACATATACACATACACATACACATACACATACACATACACATACACATATACATACACATACACATACACATACACATACACATACACATACACATACACATACACATACACATACACATACACATACACATACACATACACATACACATACACATACACATACACATACACATACACATACACATACACATACACATACACATACACATACACATACACATACACATACACATACACATACACATACACATACACATACACATACACATACACATACACATACACATACACATACACATACACATACACATACACATACACATACACATACACATACACATACACATACACATACACCTACACATACACATACACATACACATACACATACACATACACATACACATACACATACACATACACATACACATACACATACACATACACATACACATACACATACACATACACATACACATACACATACACATACACATACACATACACATACACATACACATACACATACACATACACATACACATACACATACACATACACATACACATACACATACACATACACATACACATACACATACACATACACATACACATACACATACACATACACATACACATACACATACACATACACATACACATACACATACACATACACATACACATACACATACATATACACATACACATACACATACACATACACATACACATACACATACACATACACATACACATACACATACACATACACATACACATACACATACACATACACATACACATACACATACACATACACATACACATACACATTTTTTTTTTTATATACATACATCTTTATACACATATACAATACATACATATACTCTTATACTGCCCGGACCAGCCTCATGTCCCTGTAGGCATGGGGTTGTAACGGTGGTAAGGGTTGGGGAGGGATACTAACACCGGTTCGTTACATCCTTTCAAATCAATCAATTTAATTTAGAAAACTAATTATAAAAAGCGTACAAAATATAATATACTTAATCCGCATTGAACGCATATAGGTATACATCAACACGTACAAAGTTCCTCTCTCCACAAACAATACTCATAACAATATTATTGCCCTCTGGACATCTATCAATCGTAACAAGGACACCACCAAGTATACTTCAAATTAGCTTTGGATTCATTATCCTGAAAATATCCTAAGTAAATCCCCAGTGTAAAATACGCATACATATTTTACAAGATTAAATTTCAAGGATAACGTATACAACGAACGATATAATACTGCAAAGCATGACAATTGTTCTAAACAAATGTGTTTTCTGTGTTGAAAGTAGCGAGCGATTTTCTCAACTCTCAAAGAACAATCGCGATATTCGAAGCAAATTGGCCCCGCATGTCGGAGCAAAATAAAATAATATAAAAATAATTCAATAAAACGTGACTTAACTGACAAGTTGAATATTTTCACAAAATGATAACTTATTTTTGTTCATACACATTCAAACATATACATTTTATGTACATATGACTGAGTTCTGCAAAGAGATACTTTGTCAGTAAGAGAATGAAGACTTTTATTATGTCTAAGGGTTGCTATATGATATGCAAAAATTCATACATAAAACACACAATTCTAAATGATTTAAAGCAATATTAAAAAAAAAACAACACTGTATTTTACCAACCCAAAAAGAAAAACATCCGTTTATGATTTGTTTTACCTGCGGATTTAAAAATTGTTGCCATTCTTATGGCTGACTGTGACATGTTGATTTTTTCATTAAAACAATATCTCGAGTAAGCAGACACACTACGGCAGGAATAAATTATGTTTTTTTTTTTTTTTTTTTTTTTTTTTTTTAATAAGGCTATGTATGTATGTATGTCCTGAGCTTTTTACTAAATGACAGCACTAATGGTGAATGGAGGAGCTACTTAAGCATTTTATTATTTAATAAGCTGTCAACACTGTTTGCAGGGAGTTTTTGGATTATCATAATAAATTTGTCAATTTTTTTTTTCTTCAAAACAACGCTGGTTTTCATTTTAACTTGCTCATCATGATGGCAAGCGTGGACAACGCTGGTTTTCGTTTTTTAAACTTGCTTATCATAATGCCAAACGTAGAATTGCAAGAAATTATTTGACACCAGATGTGGACATGACGGTTTATCTGGGACTCCTTATGTTAATGAAAATGAGGACTTACGGATGGATGAACAATGATTTTTTTGTATTAAAAGATTCAAGATAATTTTATTTTAATTCCCATGATTTATGGGTGTACAAATACAAACATATATTCAATATGCATGTAGGATGTACATATGTACATACATGTATGAACATTATGTGCAATCTATAGTTTAAAAAAAAAAATTAAAAAAAAAAACATCACAAATAACTTTTTCTACATTTGTCAAAACATTAAATTCAGATTCAACTGTACCTAACTAAAGTGGAATAATTGCCCACATACAAAAAATAAACTTCCACAATGGTTTCTGATCTCTGTTGAGAATACTTTAGTCTTAAATCAGTTGTCGTATACCTAGAACCTGGATGTATGCCATCTTTGTTCGGTCAATCTTCCAGAGAACATTTTTCATTGCAAAGAACACTTTTTATTAACTACTAACTACAGGCATAAAAGCTTTATGTTGACTTTAATTAAAAATCATTTCGAGCATTGTATCATAATTAGTATTTGTACTTAATAACTAAAAGCTACTAAGGTATACCTATGTAAATCCGAATTTTGGGTTTGTGATATAAAATGTATGTAGGTATATGTAAATATAAATTTTTATGTCACCAATTTTTTTAAATTTCTATCAGTCGGTTGCTTAAGTTTGGTTTTTATACCCTATACTCTATAGAGTGGGTATATTGTTTTTGGTGTGGAGTTTGTAACATAGAGAATCTCAGAATCAAATGCTTTAGCCATGTCCGTTGGTATGTATACTCAATTTTTGAGCTACAAAGCCTAAATTTGGTACATATAATCTTTATTTCAATAGTACGGCTACGGTATAATCCACCCACAAACACGCCCACAATCAAAACTTTGGTCAAACAACTTAAATTTGGCAAAATTAAATTATGTTTTTTTGTACAGCTACGATAAAAGCACAACGCTTAAATTTTGCACACGCAAGCTTTAGGTAAATGCGTTATTCCAATTAAATAAAAATATTTTAATTTGGGCGTGCTTGAAAAAACCATCAATATTGATAAAATAACAATGCTTACATAAGAGCGAAAAACATTAAATTTTGTGGGTATTACTTGAACATAAAGTCAAAAATTTTGATTTTGGGGGTGGCTGACGACCATTTGTCATTAAAAACTATAAAAAAATTGTTTTTGAAAACAAGCCCAAATTTGTGCGTCTCTTAGTCGAAACTAAGGACCTTGTGTATGAAAATAAATTTTTCAATAATCCCAATTTTCAAAAAAGAACGAAAAACGTAGTTTTAAAAATTTATAGTCGGTACCTACCAATATTCAATTCTTACTTTTTTGTTTGTTCGTTATTTGAAAAATATGTCTCTATATTTTTTTGCGTACATTTTTTCAATACGCCCGCTTTTTAGGGCGTGAGTTTTTTAAAATACCTTTATTCAGGTAAGATCGTAAAAAAACGACTCGATTCAGCTCCAATTTTGCACATGTGCCTAAAAATTAACTAGCGATCAAAGCTCAGTTAGTGCTTTAAATTTTTTTTATAAATTTTAAGGACACACCTACTTTTAAGGGTTGTTTCCGTCAAAAGTCAAAATATGCATTCATTTTTTAACTATCGGTTGCAGTTTTGGAGTAAGAAGATGAACACTTTGGTTTGTATACCTTGGTTATGTAGTAGAGGTTCAAGAATTGTTAAATACTCTTACCTAATCGCTATTTAGATTCAAAATCTAATTTTTAAAAAATTTAAATTTTGTCTTGTTTTGTTCAAATCGATCTGCAAGCTTAAAATTGAATGTCACTGAGTTTACCCGGCATTCAAAAGTCTCAATTTTAGGCGTGGCACAAGCCTTTTTCATTGCGCCAGCAGTTGTTGAACATACTGTAGCTCTCGCTTATGTTTTTAGTCAGTTATCTTATGAATGCAAATAAAACTATTTTATTCCATCTTTACATAACGTTTCGTCGATGTTTCGCGACTTCTTTAGATGTTTTTTATGATATGAAAATACTGAATTTAATATTAAAATGTTGAAATTAAATAAATTTATGCTGAAACATAGTAAACAAAAGAAAAAAATATTCGAAATAACTAACAGATATAATGAGGACGGCATTGATTTTAACACAGTAGGTATTTAAATATTTTAGTTTTGAACAGCTTAGCTAATAATGGTGTTGTCTCTGTCCTCTTGTGTGTTCATTGTTCAACTGACCAAAACAATCGAACCTTGACTGATTTATTTACTCATTTATATAGGTATATATTATATAAATATTTTTACTTTTAAAAACATCACTGGTATTCGTCCTTAATCCGTTAAAATTCTGTAAATATAAAAAAAGCCTCTAGTGTATAGGTGTAGCTATTTCGGTGGATATTTCGCATTGTCAGATGATGTGGAAAATCCGTGTTTTAGTTTTTAGAGATCCTGTTTCCACGCTCATGCACAATTATACCATTAATCCAAAAAAAAACGATGAATTTAAAAGATGGTGATTTTTTTTTTAAAGACGATATTTATTATAACTGATTTTTTCAAATGTTCTATTAATATCTTCAGCTGGAGTTTCGATAGAATTTTGATATTTAACGTAAACGAACATCAGCTAACGATAGATTTAGCGAACACACATTATGTGATTACTGGCTTATCATTTAGTGCAGGTCTCAGTTGTTAGTTAGCTATAAATAAAAAATAAATTGTTGGCACAACAGCTCCAAGCGGGGCCGGGGCCTGTGACTTACACTCTCAACCATTCCTGTGTGTGCGTTGATATTCTGCAGGAATGGAAGTTAGCTAATTAGAGCATAACACAGTCACAAAAAACAATATACCAACCTACCCACCAGATATAAAAACAAGAAAAAATAATATTACTGTGTAAATACGTATATACGTACATACCTACAAAACAAACAAAAAAAAAAACAAAAAAAAATAATGGAAATATACTTAGATAAATTAGATATGAGCCTAGAGCACTGGGTTTTTAAATGTCTTTTTTTTAAGTTTTCCTAAAATGTATTAAAATCAATTTATTATTATGTTACAATTTCAAAGCTTGTATATGCGGGTAAGAGGTGTAGTTTGGGATGTTGGTGGCCTGTTTATTTAATGAATTTGTTTTGTACTGCACATTCGGTCAAATGAAACAAATAAGTTAATCTATGTATGTATATTTCGCAACGTTTCCGTTACGTCTATAGGGTTATGAACATCATCAGGTGAACGGCTTCTTTATTTGCATTGACAAATTAACTTGCTTCATTTGAACTAAAGCCCAGTGGAAAAGACATTTATTTATTGTTAGACGTATACAGTACATTCGTGCTTCGGTAAGATTTGTGAACAATGCCAACCACGGTGGTCCGCAATATTATGTATTGTGCTTCGGATAATTAATATTTGTACTGTGAAAGTATACAAAAAAAAAAATAAAACAAACAATTATTGTTTAAGTTGGTAGGTACTATACAGAGCTTGAAGTTGTTTATATAATATTTGTACCCAAAAATATCAAAAATAGGTCTACGAAAAAGAAAACAGTTTGATTATTTAAAATCTCGCATAGTATGTACCTCGTTAGATTGTGTAGTTGGAAATGTGAGAGGGATGGAAAATGGGCATGATTTGAGCATTTAATAATAATAAATGAATGGATACATTTGAGGTTGCTCAAACATCTTTTGATACCTATCAACCATTTGTGATGGCTGCATTTAGCTCTTTTCAACTATTTATCATCGATTTTCATCTTTGCTTTAAAACTTTTAATTCTTAAAGTATTATTCTTCAAGGATGTTGGACTTTGTAAAGTCAAAGGAAAAAGGGAGAACTGAACAAACAAGATTAATTGCAGACAATGGTTTTGCATTAAATATGAAATTCTCTAGTGTTAGTTTTATTTTAAGAAGGATATTTCGCAGTTAATAAGGCCAAACGTTGAAATTTGACTTATTTCACTCAAATAGGGCAAAATCTCTCCATTTCGCTTTATTTCACTTGGCCTTATTTCACAGCATCGTTTGAAGGCGGCAAATTTAAATATATATAATTTGAAACAAATTGATTGAAACATTAGAGATGAGATTGAGTGCTCTGTTTATATAGCAAATTTTCAATTTGATTTTTTTATGATATCTATAGATGTTTAGGAAGAATTATTATTTGATGATGTTATGTGCTACAACATTTCCGACTCTTTGGAAGATCATCTTTTCAAACCTGAAGTAGAGCCAGTTTTCTAATAGGACGCCGAATGATGCCTCTGGATGTTTTTATATTTGCTACCTACTTGGACGCACCTGTCTGATGATCCAGTGAAGACTTCCACGACTTTACCAAGCAACCATTTTTGGGTTGGTATGTTCGCTTCGTGAACTAGGACCATGGCTCCAATGCTGAAGTTTGGTTGATTATTCGCTCACTTAGAGCGAGACTGCAATTTGCTGATGTACTCTGTTGTCCATCGCTGCCAAAAATGTGACTTCACTACTGATACGACTCCATCTTTCAAAGTAGTATGTCATCGACTTCGATTAAAGGCTCTGGCCTAAGAACGGTTGCAAGTGGCCTTTTGCAACTGACTCCCAGAGACCGCCAAAATGAGGAGCCCTATAGGTGGAATAAAGTTAAAAAAAAATTTGATTAGTACACAAAATTTTAATACTGTGTTTGGTGTTATTAGAAAATAAAAGTTTATAGATCGTTTAAATTTGTTCCAGTCCCTACAAAATTCGTAGCGCTGTCACATAGAATATTTTATGGAAGACTCTGCTGACTCCAATTCCTTAACTGACAGTGGCAAACTAATGAACTCATTACTGTATTCTTTTTCCTACTTCTTTACCTTGAAAGGTCTCAATTGACATGCAATGACGCGTATGATATTCGTATAGAGCTAAATCTTTTTATAGTCTTAAGAGTTAAATTTGTTTCCCGGTTCTTGGCGAGCAAAACAGTCTTGCACATTTCAAGATTTGCCTCTTTCGATATTGACTGACTGCTTAAAGAGGGCAGCCATTCCTTATCTGACTTTAACAGAAACTTTGGGGTTGAAATCAAAATTGAATCCTTTAACTCTTCGACCGTGTAGTGCACTATCTGATACAATATCTGCAAGATTATAATGGGTTGGAACGTGTCTCCAACTGGTATCTGCTGTTAGTTCCTGGATCTCTGCAACCCTGTCGCCGACAAACGTGTGAAGTTTGGACGTGTGAGTTCCAATCCAATGAACAACTACTTCAGATTCCGTCCGGAGAACCATTTCTGGGTCCAAATTTCTAAACAAATTTTTGACTTTCGTCCAAAGTTTTGCTAACAAGTGTGCACAGTGCACCACACAACTCTAACTTGGAAGTTTTTTTTTTTGCTGGTGCAACTCTACATTTTGGTGGTAAAAACTTTGAAGTGACGAGACTTGCTGGATCAATCGATATAACATATAGATGCAACAACCGTAAGCCTTTATCGATGCATCGTTGAATATATGGGCTTGAATTTTATCTTTGTTTGCAGATAAGTACACTGTGGGCCAAAAGAAACCACCCTATTGGAAGATGCTCTCATTTGGCCGCCAATGTCAAATCTGTTTTGACATTTGTGAACTAGCCAGATGCAGAATACAAGTGAACAAGCCATGGCGTTCCCTGGTTGCCTCATCTCTCGTTTTGGCGATTTGAACTGGCCCGCAAGATCGCCCGATTTAACCGTTTCAGACTTTTTTGTGGGGTATTTGAAGTCCCATGTTTACGTGAACAAGCACCGAGACTCTGGAAGCCCTCAAGTACAACATTCGACACGAGTGCGAGAATCTGTCGAAATAAAATGAGCAATCAATTGTGATGGCGGGAGCCCATTTGGCCGATATTATCTTCTCGACCTGACCAATACAATTCTAAAGGTTAAAATAATCAAAAAACAGAATCAAAGTTTTTTATTTAGAAAACTAGCTTTTGCGCGCTACTTCGTACGCGTGGATTTTAGAATACAGTAGGTATCTCAATATATTTTTGTTTTTGCACAACCGGTTCAAAATGGGAGGTATGCGCGTGGTATGAAAGCTATAGGTAAATACTTTATCAGCTCTACAGCCGTAAGATTTTTGGCTTCTGTATAATATTATTTCGAAATATCATAACGGTTTAAATTGCAAAGTTGGAGGTTTAAGTTCTGAAGCAATATACCTAATTGGAATGCCCACTTTCAAAACGATGCTACGTGCCGATACTGCTATTTATGGCAGCTCCGCTTCATCAGTTTTGGGCGTAAGTATTGCTCGTTTATCGTTCTTTATGGTTACATTATTTTTCGGTGTCTGCTTTCGCTGAATGAGACATTGTCTATATGGTGGTAGATAGCGCCATCTTTGATTTATTTGATGTAACTTTCTTTTAATGCAACGGAAATTGCTTACCATGAACCAAATCTTTCGAATCGGGATAAAGCTACAAAAATTGTTTGAAGTCCAAAAGAAGTGAACAGTTAATTAAGAAATCCATTATTTTACGGACAAAATTACAAAGACCGTACTTCAATTGTACTTTCAGGCCGAAAAAAAAGGAAAATAATAAGGTTGGCTTCCGATTCAACCCATTCTCTAAGTAAGATTAGACAGACATGCAGCTGGGCTAGAAGTGAGCCGTATGACCACAAGTGGAGTAATTAAGAGTGCCGGACAACTGAAGTGCCTTAAATTTAAAAAAACCACCACTTAACAAAGTGCGAAAACAACAGCGGCTCAGTTTTGTAAGATCGAACAAGTCTTGGAACACTGATGGAAACAGTCACTCAAGCGAAAGTGATATTTTCTGAAGAAAAGAAGTTCAACCTAGATGGGCCTAATGCCGGGTACAAATAACTATTACTTTCCTGATTTAAGAAAAGAAAAATAGTTTTTGGACCGTCACCACAGCCACTAGGGAGGCGTTATGGTATGGCGTATGGGGCGCCTTCTCATATTATGGAACTATCGATTTGGTTTTTGTGAACTGCAAAATGACAGCATCGTAATACAAAACTGAACTGGAAACAGCTCTGCCTCAGTTCCAGGATATTTTTGGACCTGCGCCGATTATTTTCCAGCAAGACAATGCACCGATTCAAACATCCGGAATAATTAAAATATGATTACAATGTGGTCAATGACTGTACTCGTAAGACTGACTTTCTTTGATTATAAAATACAACAATTTCAACAAAAAAAGTTATCAAAATCAGAGTTGTTTCTGTGGGCTTTTGGGTATTGCCTATAAAACATTCATCAAACCGCAATATTATCCCTTGACTAGACTACGAAGGATGAAACTTCTTCAAAACGTCGCGTCGTGAAAATGAAATAATAAATAAACACTTACCCTAGCACAACACAGCCCGAGTTCTGAAAATCTATCTTTATTTAGTATTTTTATTGTTTACTCTCTCCGGTTTTAACGGGAAGGACTGGCATTGTTTATGAAAGCAGAGCTAAAGAAATAGTGATAAATCTTTCGTCTGCTGATAGATTAAGTGTTAAGAAACATGTTTCAAAACTTGTTGTATTTTTGGCTTATCAAACTGAAGATAGTGCTTTGTCTTTGACAAATGGTTTTGTCAGCTCCAGAATAATTATTATGAATTCGATTTTCGTCTTGGGTGAATATTTAATATTTTATTTTCTGTACAAAAATAATAGCTGTTCCTTGTATTAGGTAATGTTATCCCTGCTCTGCTTTCAGAACATTATCCTGCATGCATGTGAAAAAAAAAACAATTTCGTAACATTTTTGATTGCATTCGAATTTATTTCTCTGGAAAATAGTACACGTACGAAAACGAAGTTTTAAGGAATCATTTGAAATTTAAATGATAGCTGAGTACCATTTGTATCAATCGAAATACGATTAAAAGATGTAAAACATATAAAAACGCAAAAACATAACGACATTTTGGAATACATGCGCTAAATGCTGCCGATCTGGAAAACAAAACAATTGGTACATAACAAGGAACTAGAGAAAGTTCTTGTCGTAGATGTATTTATGTTAACACAAATAACATTTAAACATCGCTGACGCGACATATATGTAAATCAACGAATATAAATAGGGGCATAAGGATGCACCTGTTATCATTTCCAGCAAACATCAACTGCCAACGAATTGCTGACTTGCACATCCACGATTCGCTGTCAATTCCTGGAAACATAAATTAAATGCACCAGCAACTTGCATGGGGTACTTAGAATAAATATGATTTTAAGTTAATTTTTAAGATGAGTTTTTATCTGAGAATAAAGGCGACAACGGCGCGACTAAGACTGGAAAAGGAAGACAAAATTTGATTTGAGTTGCGAATGAGCTCCATCCATACTGATTAAAATTATTAACTCATGAGTTTTTAAAAATCCTCATTGAAAAACAAAATTGTGTGGGTTCATAAAACCACGATGCAAGTGCAACTTTTTCAGATCGAAGGCATTTACGATTCTTGGTTCTCCCTCGTTCACCGGTTTATTTGATTCACTAGCTGTATCGGTGTCCATCACGATCAAATGAACAACAACATTTACATCAATACACTGATCAAAACACACACATACCACGGAGCACGTGCACGAGTGAGTAAGAACATAAATGCTACACGGTTAGCTGATGCCGCCGCCATATTGCGACAGATGAACGAAAAAATTTTAAGCAATGTTAAAAAAGTTTCACTTAAAAAAGCAGATCCTAGTCAGATTGAGTAAAAATACACTACATTGATTACGAAATGGTTATTTTTGAAGTGAAATTTAAAATTTACAGCAACAAAAATTACTCTTTCAGATCCCTTTTCTTGTTCCTTCTGCTCCCTTCTTTTCTTTAAAAATGCAGGCGTTTTTCGAAGAATGTTGAATGAAAAATTGCTGGAAACCAACAATCAAAGATATCATCAACTATCAGACAATAACAACTACTATCGATAAACCCATCAGACAGACGATCTGAATCAGGCAAACAACCCAGCGAGGAAAGGATATGAAGATCACGGACCAAGAAGATACAGACCGCCAACTCACCATATGGTCTCTCTTTTTGCCACCTAGCTAAAAATCAGCTGATATGCCATTTATATTGAAAGTGTGACGCTCTCCCTTGCTTTAAAACCCATTTAGCAAACGCACCTAAAAAATAAATGGCATACGCAGGTATAGTTGCCATTACAAAATGCACAGAGATAGATGTACACGTATTCACAGACTGGAAAAAATATTTCGAGGGTGTTTCAGGCAAGAGGAGTACGAGTTGGCGGTCTGTATATGGTCTGTGATGAAGATTTCGTAGATCTCGTCAACCCTTACAAAACTACTGAGGGTCAAAGAACAGTTGCAGCATATATGGCAAGTGCCCAACATACGAGTAACTTATACTTCCACTGTACAAGATGGACCGTTGTCAACCACCTCTCAATACCCTAAAACCTTTACAGAAATCCACCGAATTTTAAAAATCGCGAGATACTCGTAGCTAGCAAGTATTCTTCCTTCAAATAATGTTTTTTTAGTTCTGCCATGGAATGCTCGTTAGTTTCGTTAAGTTATTTTGGAGGGGAAAAGTGCATTCTAGTCGGAATTGAGTTTTTCAGCTTTGGCATTTTTTTATCGCAAAAATAGTGGGAAAATAAAAGCTGAATGCATTAATTGAAAAGCTTTCCACTGGAAATCAACTAGTGGCTGGCGAATTCACTGATGACTCAGGAAGCTGGGGTTATAACTGCGAGAAAGCGAGACCGCAGGACTTCGAACGAACGGTGTTGTACTTCAGCTAATAGGGTGCAAGTTGCTGACAAAATCCCGTCATCGATATCCCCGGTCACTGATTGGCTGAAAGCTAGAAGAAAAAAAGACCAAGTAGCTGCCTTCCAGATATAGGGAAAATCTGGAAGGACTCTTCTTGATTGGCGAGAAAAGAAACCAGAGGTTTAAGAGAAAAAAATTGAAAAAGAAAAGTTTTCAACTAAAAAGAAATCAATTCCGTAGTGCAGAGTTTAAGTAAATAAAGTTCAGTATTTTATAGAGTTAGAAATATAATCTTGTGTTTGTGTTACGAGGTTTTAAAGGCAGAAGATAGGATTTGCAGTCAACTAGTTAATGTCAGGAGGAAGGACATTTTATTACCAAAAGAAAAGATAACTGGACTGCTACATTTTGGTATTCTCGTCTATTGCGTGCATGAATTTTGTGGTTGAGATAATTCTGAATGCACTCCAAATTTTTCGCTGGATTCGGGACCGAAATTCCTTCTACTCCTTTGTTCCGATAACTGTCTATCTCAGTTTCTTTTTAAAATTCTCATTTTATAAAATTTTCTGAAAATATCTTGGGTCTAAGCCCTACTTTTGCAAAGTTTCCCAAGCAAATAAAACTCTTTTCCAGAATATAAATCAATATTGTTGCCAATTAAATATTTTTTCACCGTCGTCGGTCGGTTTCGCTCTAGAGGTTTGTGATTTCCTATTAGAAAAACACTGGCGCCCTTTTCTTCTTGATTAATTATTAATTAATAATTTAATTACTACTCCCAACATCATTCATCATCATCATTCATCTGATTAATCGAACACGACCAGTTTTCGATTCATCAGATCATACCTTCTCGAACCAAACCTTTGCTGAACTAACCGGTGGTGAGCATCATCGAAAAGTTGATCATTGTAAATCAATAACGCGAACGGATCTTTTATTTTGAAGTTTCATTTTCAATCTAATTTTTCTACCGCGTGCACTTCGGTGGTGCTGTTTTTTAAATTCTTTTTATTAATAATATCTTTTGTTGTTTGTTTTGAATTCGAAAATCCAAGTCGCTGTTTCAAGTAAAACGTCCATCCTAAATTTCGCGTTAATAACATTTACAATAAGTATACATTATGTACATATATTATATTCTGACTCAGAATCAAAAGCCTAGCGATTTAGTCATGTCCGCCCGTCCGTCCGTATGTATTCTCTCTAGAGGTTGTAATTTTTGAGCTAGAAACCTAAACGCTGGTATATATAATCTTTAGTTAAAGAGTAGGTAAAGCTAAGTTCTTTATACGGTGAAATCTTTCTGATAATTTTTCTTAAACAATGGTTTTGAGATAAGATTAAACGGGTGCGTTTAACCATATTTTAACATAATAATTGTTTTAATGTCAAAAAAAAAAATTAGGATTTGTTTGGTTTTTTACAAACCATCTAGGAACTATACATTGCCTTTGCTAGACTTTGTTAAACTGTAAAACCAACTTTTTTAAAAATCATATTTCATTTATAATTCTCAGAATGAATAAAGATGGAAATATGGAAGATAGATATAGGGTTAGAATTGGTGTTCCTTCTTAATTCTCCGGAATATGAGTTACAGAACATAATTTCCGGTGTTGTCATACCCAAATCCTTTCTTGGACGACAATTATTAATGTAAGAAATTAAAATGAATTCTCCTTCATCGTCCATTTAATTAATTCTTGTTGATCAATCGAAGAAAATAAAAACACAGAATTTTTTTTTAAACAAATATCCAATTTGACTTATGAACATTCTCAACTCAAATCATGGAGGTGAGTATAGGAAAAAGTTACTAATCGTAACTATTTGACAATTCAAGGTGAGTTTCGGAACGCTTTTTGACGTCATATAATAATATGTAGTTACAAATCGTAACTATTCTGAATTAAAGGAACGAATATTGTTGATTATTGTTATACCCTATTCTAAAGAATGGGTAAATTGTATTTGTTGTGGAGTTTATAACATAGAGAAATAGTATAAAGATGTCATATTTTGGGTGCTATAAATGATATAAATGACCGCTTATGGCCAAATTAATAAAATTGTTAAAACAAATGTCCGTTATTATCATTGGTAGCCAAAAACTTAAATGCAGTTTTCTTCAAAACATTCTATGTATATATTATATACAAAGTTTAATAAAAATCAGTAGAGCCTTTTTTGAGTAAATTAGAAAAAACTAATAAAATTGGGCAAAACTTAGTGGCTCTTTGTATGGGAGCCTTACCACAGACAAAAGAAATATACAGATGTAGAATAGTAGAACAAAAGCATGTTAAAAAAAAAATTCAAAGCTAGCATACCAAAATCGATATCTAGCATACCTCATACTCAAACATGTACGAGAAATTGACATCCTTCGAAAAAAATAAAACATACCTTTATCATACCATACCTCCATACCAAAAAACCAGTTCCTTTCCTATTCCTAGTTCCTAGTCCTACCAATACGAACCACCAACTACGTACCACGGTCCAAGGCACGGTGGAGGGTGGAGTGGTGGAACTGCAACCACGATCAAGGAAACACAACTCAACTACTGTTTGAGTTTGAGGATTTGAGGGTTGATTGAAATTTTTTTTAGCAGTGCATCTACATTTTGTCAAACCGAATGGTTGTCTTTGTCTGAGGTCTACGGAATAGTGTTAATGCTGGAATGATTGTCTGTGTCTACGGATAGTGTTTTTACTTGCGATTATAGGTACTAACGTGATTTTTTAAGAGGTTTAGAACTTTTTTTTTTTAAAAAACACAAAAAATTCGAAAAAATTAATGAAATATTTATTTGAATCGATAGTTTGAACCTTGCAATTTAATGTTCAAAGATAATTTCATGCAAATGTTGACCGAGCGCAGCCTCTCAGGTAGCCCATCCGCTGAGTCCAATTTTGGCATACTCTTTCACACATATCGGCCGGTATCTCACGAATGAATGCATGGATGTTGGCTTCCAGTGCGTCAATCGAAGCGGGCTTGTCCCTATAGACATTAGCCTTGACATACCCCCACAAAAAATAGTCTAATGGTGTCCAATCGCACGATCTAGGCGGCCAATTGACCGGCCCGAAACGTGAAATTAACTGTTCACCAAACTCGCCTCGCGATTGCGCCATTGTTTCGCGTGCTGTGTGGCATGTGGCACCGTCTTGTTGAAACCACATATCATGCAAGTCAAGAACTTCCATTTCGGGCAAAAAAAAGTTTGTTATCATCGCTCGGTAGCGTTCACCATTGACAGTAACGCTGCGATTCGCATCATCTTTGAAGAAATATGGCCCAATAATGCCGCCGGCCCATAAACCGCACCAAACAGTGGCTTTTTCGGGATGCATTGGTAGCTGTTGCAATGCTTCTGGCTGATCTTCACTCCAAATGCGGCAATTTTGCTTATTTACGTACCCATTCAACCAAAAATGAGCCACATCGCTGAACACAATTTGAACAATTTGAACATTTCGAACCGAGCACGAATTTTGATAGTAAAATTCAATAATTTGCAAGCGTTGTTCATTTGTAAGACAATCCATTGTTAAATTGCAAACCAAACTGAAGCTGTTTGACAGTGACACAAGGTACTAAACACACGTCAGCTGTCAAAACCAGTGTTGCCAAAACCAAACCAGCTAAAAAATCACCCTATATAAGGCAAGTTATGGATTCGTGCAGAAAAAAAAATTTGAGATAACAATCACACATGACATTACGATGATGGAGAAGTCGAAAAAAGTTGGTCTGGAAATTCCGTCCGTCTGTCTGTCTGTCTGTCTGTCTGTATGTCTGTTCACGCCTCTGGAAGCTGAACGGGTGGGCTGATTTGCTTCAAATTTGGTATTTAGGATTTATTTGGCCGTCCCTCGGAACTAATTTTACTTGCGATTATAGGTACTATAAGGCAAGTTATGCATTCGTCGAAAAAAAAGTTTTGAGATAACAATCAAACATGACATTACGATGATAGCGAAGACGAAAAAAGATGGTCTAAAAATTCTGTCCGTCTGTATGTCTGTCTGTCTGTCTGTCTGTATGTACAGAGACCTACAGCCCAAACGGGTGGGCCGAATTGCTTTAAACTTGATATATACACTTTTTTAGGTATTGTACAGAGGGGAAATTGAAATTTTTTTTTAGCTCAAAAAATAACGGTACCTGCCATATAACCGTTAAGTTAAAGCTTATTTTTCTCAAAAACGGCTGTAACGATTTTGATTTAAAAAAATCAGTGTTACTTTTTAGGTACGACCAATCATATGGCTGAAAAAAAAGTTTTAAAAAATGGCTAAGAACGGTACTTTCCACAGGACCGTTTTTTTTGCTTTCGACTATCTCGAAAACGACTCAACCGATTATTTCGAAATTTCACACATATATAGCTGTAGGTAGCTCAATTTGTGCTGCATACCAATATTTTTGAAAAATATTTTTTTTTATTTTTAAAAGCATTTTTAAGAAAAAAAAATTAAATTTATATTTTGAAAACTGCTTATTAAATTTTTTTCTTAAAATTATAAATAAATGTATTTGCTAAATAACTATGAAATGGCGTTTTTGAATTTTGTTTGAAATTTTTTTTCAAAAAGTTTTTCAAAAAAAACTTTTTTTCTCAAAAACCGCTCCACAGATTTTTATAAATTTATTCTCATGAATTTAAATTTATCCAAGAAATAAAATGGCTTACTTTTTTTCAGCTCAAATTAGTTTAAGTATTTATTTAAGAATTTTGAAAAATGTATTTTTATCAAAATCTCAAGCTCCTACACCACTGTCACACATTAGAGCAAGTTCGTGCGACCCAGTCGTGCATTTTATTTATTTTTGCTCTAGGTTCAAAAATAACGGCACCTGCCATACAATCTTGAAGACAAAAATTGATTTTCAAGAAAATCTATCTTTTGGTTAGACATTTTTTTTCAAAATTTGTCTAATAACGGTACCTCTCATAGAAGCAGTATTTTCAAATCAAATTTTCTCGTAAACCATACATTCGATTTCAATAAAATTTTGGCCACAGGAAGTCATTTATAATTTTATTAATATTTCAAAATTTTCAAAAACTTTTTTTATTTTGATTTTTTATAATTTTTTCAAAAAAATTTTTGGTTTTCGAAATATGTTTTAAACGGGTACATTGATTTTTTTTAAAATTATTTTTCAAATGTAAACTACAGATTGCCATATATTTGCATACTCAAATAAATTTCAAAATATTTTTTGAAAAAGTTTTTCAAAAATAACCTTTTAAAAAAAAAACTGGTCCAACGATTTTCAATATTTTTTTTCCTAGATTGACGTATAGCTTTGAAATTGTATTGCATACTTAGTTTTTCCGAGAAAACTCTTAAACTAATTTAAAAAATAAAAGAATTTTCGAAATTATTTAATTTTTTTTAATATCCATATATGCAGCCACTACGCAATTGCTTATCATAAGAGCAAGTTCGTGCGACCCAGTCGTGCATTTTATTTTACTTGCTCTATAGGGCAAGTATTGGTTTCGTGCAGAAAAAAAAATCGAGGTTTTGATCAAACATGACATTAGGATGATAGAGAAGCCCAAAAAAGTGGTTTTCGCAATACCGTCCGTCGGCCTGTCTGTGCGGATGTGTGTATGTGCGGATGTGCGGATGTGCAGATGTGCGCTTTTTCACGTCATTCTACAGCCTAAACGGCTTGACGGATTTTCTTCAAACTTGATATATAGCAGTTTTAAGAAAAACGATTGTCGAGGCTTTTTTATTTCGTTTTAGCCCGGCTCAAACTGGTGCCTTTCAATAACGGTTTTTTTCATTTTGAATTTTCTCGAAAACGGCTCTAACGATTTTGATTAAACTTAGAATTTAACTAACTTAAGATATTTCTGACAAAACTGAATTTTTTGTTTTTGGCTTAAATGGTCGTAACGAAAATTAAGTTTAAACGGCTTTTTGCAAATGGCCATAAGTACGCAACGGCTTTATTGAATTGACTCAAACTTAGTTTGGCATAGTTTTTTATAGTTTTCTATAAGATGGAATTGCAATTTTTTCAGTAAACCATTTCTAAAAGGGGGATCCCATACAATGAACCGTTCAGTTTAAGACAACTTTTTTTGTTTTTTTTTTCTAATTTGCTCAAAAATGGCTCTAACGATTTTGATTAAACTGGGTGCGTAATATTCTTTTAGTGATCTTAAGAGAACTGCGTTTTTAGTTTTTGGCAAAAAATGCTTATAACAGAGATCTGGTTAAATGGTGGCTCCCATACAAAAAGCCACTAGGTTTTGGCCAATGTTTTTAGTTTTATCTAATTTACTCAAACAATTTTCTACCGATTTTTATTAAACTTTGTATGAAATATATATAGAATGTTTTGAAGAAAACTGCCTTTAAGTTTTTGGCTACAAATGATAATAACGGAAATTTGTTTTGACAATTGCATTAATTTGGCTATAAGCGGACATTTATATCATTTATAGCACCCAAAAGATGACATCCGTTTTCCCGTTTTCGTTTCGACGTTGACTTTTGGGACACCCTGTATATACATATTGTATATGTAGACCTGCTTCGTTTAATTTTAAATCTGGATCTTGTCTTCATTTTTTCTCTCGCTACAACCTCTTTGCCTAGTCGTCTCCGACTAGCTATGACCATGAAGGAAAATTGTGAAAACTTGTTGGCGAGAATAAGATATGGGCGGAAATTGTATGAATACGTAGAAAATAATGTAAAAACCACCGAATTTGTAACATTATTTCTAATCGTTTTCTTCTGTTTGGTTCTTGGACAAAAAAAAAAAACTTTACATTCAAGTTTTTTGAAAAAAATTCAATAGGTATTCCAAACAGGATATGGATTTTTTTTAAAACTTTATAACAATAAACTTATTTTACTTGACAAGTTGATACGAGTTGATACGAGTTGATAGTTGATTGATGTACAAAAGCTGAATATGGTATGGTTAAGCGAGCCCTTTTTGTGATTTGGTTTCGCGAAAACATATGGCTTTCATCCTGTAATAGAATTATTTTCTACTTAGGAAGTAGAATTTCAATAATAATAGTTGGCTAACCAAGGTCCTCTTGAATTGTATTTACATTTTAATGTTCCACAGAGCATCATCAATTTGTTTGTACTATAATTTTCAACATTACTCTACTTCAACTGTTTTATTTGCCTTTGGTTGAATATTTCCCATATAAAGCTATTGTTCCATGCATGCTAACTACAAAATGTGTGTCCTTCTCACACCCATACCTATAATACACAATCCACCACATTTACACCATACCAACACAGATAAGCTGGCTCAAAATTAATTCGTTGTACATGTCAACTGCGTGTCAGTTTTCAATTTATTTGGTCGGACACCATTGTGCATACAATAATTTCAGCTGTGAGTTCGGGCCCTTAATATGTATATATTTTTTTTTTTTGTGACATGTTTGATGAATGTTTTGCTATATACATGTACCTCAACGTATATTGAACCATTAACGGAAGGAGTGTGTGACATCTATACTATAGCACTTAAGAACTGAAAATTGTTCTGACTTTCCAAGCGCAAAAAAATGGCTTTTATGTGTGTGCTTTTGCGTGAAATGAAATTTTTGTTGTTAGGTTCTGCAAAGTGTTTTTTTTAAACAAAGATGAATGCTCTCCACTTATTGTGTCTGAAGTTTGTATAGAAACGATAAACAAGGATTTATGTTTTATGAATGAATGCACAAAAACTTTTTCATATTATTGGCGTCTGCAAACGCTTTAAAAAAAAAATTTCAAAGAAATCGAATCCATGAAATATTTCAAATTTCAAATTTAGTGCTAATCTCTTATTAAACAAAAAATAAACGAAATAATAGTTTTTTTTTCAAAAGCTATCACATTAATATCTTAACGTATAGTACAAAGTTTTAGTTGCTGTCTGCAAATGCCGCAGAGCTCTAGGAAATGCTACCTCGTCCTCGGTGGCCAGGCCCAAAAATAAAAATAAAAAAATAAAATAAAAATAAAACATCCCAGCAGCGGTGAGTGCTAAAAACACTATTTAAGTGGATAAACGAAAACGGGTTAGAGAAACCTTTCAAAGGGCGAATGATCAACGGCATAGTAGTATGATGCCAGATGTTCCTAAATATGAGGAGGCCAAAGGTAGCAGCACAGTGGGTGGCCTTGAATATTAAAATGTTCTATCATTGGAAGAGCTGGTAGTAGCCACCGAGCTCTTGGCTTGAGTGTGTTATTAACTAATCGTTATATTATATGCTGCGCTGAGGGCCATAAGGATGTTGGTAGTCGAAAAACTACTTGAAGATTATATTTCTTAAAAGAAACTCGGTCTTAGGGTGGAAGGATTTATGTCTGTAAGTAGGAGTTAAAACGCTGCTGTACTTTCCGCCAGAAAACATAAGCTTAGAAATGAAGAAAGTAACTGATATGGCTGATTACTTATTTTAAAATAAAGACTCATTAATCCAAAAATCAGAGGACAAACATCAATCTATTCAAAAATATAGTTAATTGGATTCCGAGATGTAAACAAAAGATTCATCATTTTCCTTCCGTACACGGAGAGAATTGAAAAATCACCAATTGCGAAATATTCAGTTGCAATTTACAAAACATGTTTTTTTTGTAAATCACGGCGCTTTTATTCGAAACTGATAGAAAAATTGGCAATTTTACTTTTAATTCATCTCAAATTACAACAATTCCTAAGTTGAGATTTACAATTAAAAGTTATAATTCAAGCTTGTGCCCTTCAAAGTAAATTACAACTTTTTTGTCGCAATTTACTACTTCAGGAGAATAATTCCATTTATACTTTTTACCAATCCGGATTTGCTAAATTTTTTTCGTGATTTACAATCACTGAGTATTAAATTCAACTCAAGTGTGTCTGACGGCTACGTCGAAGGTCCGGAGTTCGATCCCTGCCTCGAACTAATAATTATCTTTTTTTTTTTGGTACTGTCTCTTTTGAGGAAATGTAAAATCATCGAAAAATAAATCTGGTTAATATTAAAAGTGGATCTTTGTAAGCCATTCGGATTCAGCGGGAAATGATATTCCATCGGAATATCAGCGCACATACAAGAATTGGCTAAGAATATAAGTAATTAGGCCCTGGCCCCGCTTGTGTCTCCAATAATGCCTTTTTTGTAGTTCTATTATGTACATAGGGAGTACAAGGTTAATTTCAACTACACATTATATACAATTTCTTACCTTTATTTAAATGATCATCACAAAAAATTGTAAATTAGAGGTTAGACGTCCAAAATAAGACGACTAGGTATATTTTTCTCGCCAATAAAACATAATCTTAATTCAAAACACCCCTAAAATGTAACTCATATTCAGGTTGCTTCTTATTATTAATTTTGATATCCGACTTGGATGCATCACCATGGCCTAGTAGATGTGTGCTTGGTTGGTATGCAGAGGGTCTCGAGTTCGATTCCTAGAATCAGCCAAGTAAGTAAAAGTTACATCTTTCAATAAATAATAATAAATGCTTTCCAATAAATAGAAAACGTTGCTTCTCTCAAAGCGATATAATTTGTTACAAATTGAGTAAAATGGGGTTGCAATTTACGACTTTACCACTCATTTTTTCAAAAACATATTTTTGATTCAAAACAAAAAGATGGAAATCTACGACTCGCTTTTTGCAATTTACAATCGTGTAAATATAAAATTGATACAAATTTGGATCAATTTTCGATTCGCGATGGCAATGTTTTATTTCTCAGGATCGGATTATTGACCCAAAAAAGTTGTAATTTGCTATTTTTGAGTGTCAATATCTTCATTTCGTTCAATTTTGAAAATTGCGAACAAGGAGTCGTAATTTACAAAACCCCGAGCTAGGGTGAGAAACTGCATAAGATTTTCGTGATTTGCAGCTCATTTTTCTTGATCTGATCTAAAAATTCTCTCCGTGTACTTTTTTTCATAAAAAAAATGTATTTCCTTGTCATAACATTTCAAAAGATTTTTCAACAAAAAAAAATACTTATGACCTTTTTTTATTTATGCATTTTACATTTTAGTTAGCTGCTAAACTGTACAAAAACGACACAAAAAATATTAGTTACGATGTTATTTTGTTCTTTGGCTATACCCTAATCCTATGCATGAACAAAACTGGCCAACCCTGTCAAGAACAAGTTATGATGATATATGTATGTACATATACATATATGTATTTGCATTAATAAAGCTTATACGGGAGAGTGATTCTGCATGTTAGTGCAGTGCTATATAAGTCGTAAGCATATCACTTTTAATTGTATCTAAGGAGCGTTCCCAATGTTTATATCTTTATAAGAAAGTAATGAACATAATAAATATCATTTTCATTGTGAGTCAATTCCGAAAAAGTAGTTCTTAAGTGAACCAATTAACATTTAAGTAAAGAAAAGAATATAAATAATTTTTTCCTTTGTAGTTGGTTTTTGACGATATTCTAAATTGCTTAAATGAAAATTTTGACGATGAAAAAGGAGCAAGAAATAATATAGACATGACAAATGATGAATGTATTTCGATGACTCATACATTTCTGGAAGATAAGCTTTTAAAAAAAGAGGTCTTTAGTTCCTAGCAACTATCTTAGCTTTAAGATAGAACATAATTGAATTTCATAATTTAAAAATATGTGTTGTACCTATGTATTCTATATGTAAAAGTAAAGACAAGATTAAAGGAACTTTTAGTCGTCAATATGATAATCAAAAATATGATTTCGAGAAACAAGTCCCCTACCCTTAAGCAGGAGAATAAAGTATCTTATTAAAACCTCACTAAGGATATCAAAACTGTTCAAAATAATAATTAATTCTTGAAATTGTCTAACCATCTTAAACTTAAGGAATTCATAAATCGCCAGATACAGAAAATAATAAATTTTACAATACCCAAGACGCCTGCGGTATCATTTCCTTGTGGTTTGACTTGTGTTAGGAAAAATAATTTTCAAACAATTGATGCGAGAATGGTTGTCGCTATCGCTAGGATGATATGAAATAAGAAATAGCTATGCAGCATGTCTGGAGGATTAATGTTTGATTTAATTGCATGAACGGCATGGCCTTGACATATGTCTATTATAATAGTTGAGGGGTTCTTATAAATTGGACACCGTTTTTCTGGATCAAAGAATAGTTAATTTATGTATAAGGCGTCAAGATGATGTATTCAATAATATACTTTTGGCAACAAGACGAGGGAACTGAAATTTAGGCACAGAGGTGTGTTTAACATTTAATTTGTCGTTGTAAATTCAAAATCAAAAAAATCTTAATGAACACCGAAATATATGGAGCAAAAAAACAATATTTTGAATAAAACAGCCAGCTCAAATTTTATTCAATACATGACAAAAATTTGTAAATAAAAAAAAATCAATTTGTACAATATGCGGCAAACGAAGTATGAATAATTTGTTAACAACTGCATTCCTTTCCCAAGGGAGGCACGTTGACTACTGACACTATACAATATGGTGCTCACCACATCACATCAATTAGAACTCCTGAGACTAATATAATATGTATACATGTTTCACCATTAATCGAATATCATTAATATTGGCTCTGTGGGTGTTTCCAAATAATATTATAGCTGTTCGCTTAAAGTTTTCTAGAAGAACAACATTCTGTCTTCTCCGTAAAGGACCAGTCTTCTGAACACCATTTTATAGTCCTTGGACCTTAAACTTAAGCTTAGTTTTATGTTTTTATTTTTAATAACATAGCACTCTATATATATATATATATATATTATTTCCTTTTCTTATATATAATTTGTTCCTATCTAAACATTACCTTTATCGATCGATCGGCAACCTTACTTTTATCATGATATCTGCAAGTGCAAACATCGAAGATGTATATTATTATGGCAAACCATAGGTAAGAACAAAAAAGGGGCTCGGGCTAGAGGGAAATTATAATTTTTATCATTCGCGTATCCTTCTTCACATTTCGCATGCATTAATTTAACATATTCACCTTGTTTCCGGTACGTTGGGCGTTTTTTCCCACCCTAGATACATTTTAAAACGTAGAAAAGGATTTACTTTATTTTTATTTTTTGTTCAGGGACTTTAGGTGTGGGCTTACGCTTACTCTAAGTGAATGACATAAAAAGTGTTTTTGTATTTGTGTATGTGTGTCACCTTCGTAGAAAACTTAACATTCGTTTCAAATGAAGATAGAAGATAGGGTTGCAACAGATAAAGTGTCGCATCAATTTTCACTTCTTCTACCCAAGCAAGTATACATACCTATAGGTACTTCAGCGTACGTATAAAATATACATATATCTACGAGTAGCTTTATATTGTGGAAGCTCCTCTTAAAAAAGGAAGAAGTGTTGTCAAAATGGCTTCTTTCAAACAGTATTGAGAACTTTAAGGACATTTTTGATTAATTTAGATGTTTAAATCAAATGCTTTCGGAAAGTAATAAAAATGAAGCACACAGAAATGTAACATCTACATAATATTGAATGTGAATGTATTCTAGGCGGTTGCTTCTTCCCCATTCGTATTTTTGTTAAAAGAAGATGATGAAGTTTGGCAAATAAAGAAATTTAAACTTCAAGGCATATGATACAAGAAAACTCCTGAGAAAATGTATTATTATGTAGCATGAATGTATAGAGTAATCTTAACGATTTAAGTATTATCTACAGAAATAAAGGACTTTTTAAAGGCTACATGTTAAGGATTTTATTATGTTCGAGATAGTGTTATGTATCTATAGGTTCAAGTTATTTTTAATGCGTAAATAAATACATGTAATACTTAGCCTCACTTTTATCATAATGTATTAACCATATGATTTGTGCATATGTGCATGCTGAGCCATCAGCTATGTATGTATGTATAGTGACCAGTCGACAGGTCGGAAAAAGTGGGTTTAGTTGGAAAAAGGTCGGAAGTTAATGAATGGTGATTTTATTCAGGGATAGTTAAATAAAATTTGGCTAAGTTTTTGACCTCGATGGACATGTGGAAAAAGAGGAGTGGGAAAGTGAAACTGCAAAATGTTCGACTTTGTTATGGTTTTCCCTCAAAACTTTTTTCCTTGCGTCCTTTTGAAAAAAAAAACCATAATAATATGTGACTTTTTTGTAGAGCGTTAAATTTTCTTAAATTTTTACACAACAAAAATTGTTGTATGTCAATGCGTTACCAGGATATGGATAAAGAGGAGGAGGTGGAACTGCGAATTGTTCCTTCTGTAACTTTTTTCCCTTCGTCTTACATCGAAAGCATTCTAGAATTTTTTGTAGAACGTTAAATTTTCTACAATTTTGATAGGATACACTTGTTGTATGTCAACAAAATTGTTGTTATATTAATTCGTTACCAGGATATGACGCTTCGAAAAACAGGTCAATTTTCATATCGATAACAAAAAAATGCTCTGCTTTCGACGCAACATAACTTGGTAACGAATTAGTGCAACAATTTTTGTATTAAAAAATTATAGGAAATTTAATGCCTACTAAAAGGCCAAATACGTTTTTGCCATCTTTATTTTCCGGTGATACTGTTTGTTTTAGTAAATTAGATTTATTAAATGATCTTTATTTTCATTTAGTAGGTACTACAAATCTTGTTAGTAACATATAGATTTACAAGCATGGCCTTAGTTGACTTCCAATTGAAAAATAAAACCGAACAAAATTTAATTTCAAATCGGATACTTGTTCTAGATTCTTTATAAAGTTGAAAACATCCCCCATGTCGTTATGGTTACATATTACACAAACTGTAAATTTCCGAGCGATCGTGTTTCGGACTATTCCTTGAATTTAAAAATGTATATTCAAGGCGTGAGTAAATTTTTTACTTTTGTTGAGTTTCTGGCCACCCACCGGGAAGCTTTAAGGACCTCCATATGTGTGGCGTACCACATGATTGTCTTGGCAGTTATTTCAAAAATTCGGGTTGAACTAAATTTACATCTTTGCTGTGCATTATGTTCTTCTATGTTGGATTAAGAGCATTTTGGATTTGGCTAGTTTGTCAGTTTTGTATTTTTTGTTCACACAACCAATGTGTACAACCATCGAAGAGAAATATCATGAACTTCGATCAGATAAGGTTCAACTGAAGCCTCCATTTGTAACAGTAACTGGAAATTTCGTTTCTCTGTCTAGGCAAGGCCAAGAACAATGTCACTAAGACAGTGAAAAGTCAAGTTTGCCCCTTCAGGTGCTGTCGGGCAAGAAAAACGAAATCAAGTAGAATTGTATACATTGAAATTGCACGTAACAACGATTTCAGTGTGAGAATACGGGTAACAATTCTTAGGAGGGAGTCAGATTGTGCATCGAATTCGGTTAGAAGTTAAATACCTATCCGGATTCATACTTTCATTAATAAATCATGAATGGATGAAATGTTTTTCCGCGTTGAATTCTAACCACATCATTAGAGTAATGACACAAGCTGTTCCCGATTATAAGTTTAGTTCCAATTCCAAAGGATCGGAGTTTTCATCTATAAGGGTTTCACATAGCTGGCCTGTATTTTGCAATATGAAAGTAAGTGTTATAGAAATTATTCCCCAATACTGCTATTTCTACTTGAAAAAAAAAAAAAACATAAACGTAAAACATTCAAACAGTCTTAATTTAACAATATTAGCTACTCATCCTTAATATATGAGCTTTTTAATAATACTTATTTCAGCAATCAGTGACATGTAGATAGCGAGATTAGTCCCATTGAATATACAAATGCAGTGATTTAGCTACATTTAACTGTGAATTTAAGTACATACTGGTGTTTTTTTAATAATAAATAATATTTTTGGGTAGATGGCGTGGAGGTTGGTTTGTTTATTTCAAATTATATTGTACAGCATTTTTGATCTTTTTAATCTTTTTTTTTGTGTGTGTTTTGTTTATACAGGAAATAATTTTTTGGAAATATTTACATAATTTCAAAATATTTACTTAATTTTTAGCTAAGAACACGAGTATCTTAAAACTGTCATATCTTTTTTTTCGCACTATCAGATCTCGAAAGTAAGTACGAGTAGGTTACAGCAAGCATAACTTACAAATAATCAGAGATTTAGCCAACACATATTAGTGTTAGTTGTTAGTAAGCAAAATAGCATATCACGATCACAAAAAATATGAATTTCGAAGCGATGAAAGAAAAAGATCCGGAACATTTTTTTTAAAATAACGAGGATGTTTCTACAATCTTTTGAATTGCCTTGGGCAGTCATTGAGCCTCATATAGAAAAAAAATCTATGAGAACAACGTCAAACGCGGGCAAATGTTCAAATAATTCGACAATTGTTTCACCTTCACTTAATTCTACGTCGTTTATGTACTTACTTTTTGATGCCAAAACTTAACGTTACAGATCAAACTAGAGTTATATATGGGTTTTGAAATTCCTTGGACCATCTTTTAACAAACCCCAAAATGGAGTTAGCAATTTTAAAAATAAAGTCATTAAAACTAAAAACGCGATGCAAAACTTGCTGTGAAATATAATAGCCATATGTACTTGGTATTGGTACCCCTTAATAGTTTTGAAAATTTTCATATCATCAGCGAACATAAGGATCTCACTAGATTGACGGATAAAGGTGGCTGCCTTGTGGGACTCCTGATTTTGCTGTAAAAGGACAAGAAACAGAATATAATCTATTTTGAAGATATGAATATGTACATATGTATGTACATATATCAAGTTAACAAAACCAACAGGGAAACCTTAAGCTTTCAATTTGAAAGTAATGATTTCACGTGAGAGTTGGTCAAACCCTTTTGAGAAGTCTGTGTAGATACAATCCAGCCCATGTCCACTCTCTAATGCCCTTGAGCACTTGTGACAGTAGTTCGCTTCTGCAAGAAGCCTTGATGTTGATGGCGGATGAAATTTTTGCAGAAAAACCTTAAACTATCACAAGCTACTTGTTCAAAAAACATTGGAATGGAAGAAAGTTTGGAAGTCGGTGTATAGTTGGCTTTGTCAGTTTGACTACCCTTTTTAAATCCCTGAGTAATGAATGAATACCCGAATAAATTTATAGGACTTAATAGATAGCTTTCAATATTATGGGAGGAATACTATCAGGTCCGGTAATCACTTATCATCTTTCAGTAACAAAAAAAAATGCGAAACTTTATCCTTATCAATAGGAATATTGTTAAAAGTGGCTTGGGGGAAATCAGGGCAGTGTTGGAAGGAACCTTCGTCTATATTGACTAGAATTTAAATAAAAGACTTGCTGAAATGTTGTACAAACGCATTGCATATCTCAGTAGGTGGGCTGGGTTAAAGGAGAATCTTTGTAAACAAAGTTAAGTCAACTTCTTTTTTTAATTTACAAACTTCCAGAATCTCTTCGGATCAATTTTCAACGATATTTCCGTTTCCTTTAGAAATCGTAGAGATTTTTGGAAAGCAAACTAAACACTTCAAAAAGTGCAAGAAACATATTTCGATAAATAATTGAGAGACTTTTTTAAGTTTTTTTGTGAACGGATGGCCGGAGTTGATATTTTTTGATATCTTAAGAGGAATAGAAGTAATCAAGCAGCTATTGAAGATTTCATAAAATTGAGTAACTGTATCGTCAATATTTGAGCGATCTTGGGAATGTGAAATATAAGAAGAAAACTTAATTCTTCTTAAAGTAATTGAAAGTCAGTAAAAAAAAAAAAAAATTAATGGTTGCCCTTGTCAAAAAATATATCAAGTGGAGGATGGTAGGAGTCTTCGTTAAAAATGGCAGAGGTATAGATGCTACCACTACCCTACTAACAGCGTCAGAAGAAAAGACTAAATTGAGAGTTCGATTTTACAAATTTTTAATACAGCTTACTTGCTGTTAGTCAGTAAATGTTATATTGTCAAAAAAAAGAAGCTTCTGTAGCGACGAAGTTAAGGATGCTTCTAAAAAGGACTCGTGTTCTGAAGGGTCCAGACGATGTTGGGCAAATTGAAGTCGACCACCAGTAAAATATTGCTATTTAAACCAGAAATATCGATTATAAAATAAAAACAAAATCCGTGGCCTGTGTGCGTTTCGCCCAAGTATGAACGGTGGGCTCATCAGTTAGATGCCGCTCATACTCTTCTAAGACGCACTTTTGTTCGATAAAATCGACACTATATATAATTTTTAGTGCAAAACTACACTGCGAATTATATATTTTTAGGGAGCTTTATAAAAAGCATAAACCCTAATAAATGCCATGCTCGTTTGGCCAAATAATAGATGATTAAAATTCAAAGAAAAAATATTCAATTGAAAAAAGTTAAAAGAAAAAACAACAGCAAAAGTTGTTGCTTTTAAATTCAACACGAGCATGTACCTTGTTGGTTGTTTAGATTATAAAATAAAAACAAAATCCGTGGCCTGTGTGCGTTTCGCCCAAGTATGAACGGTGGGCTTATCAGTTAGATGCCGCTCATACTCTTCTAAGACGCACTTTTGTTCGATAAAATCGACACTATATATAATTTTTAGTGCAAAACTACACTGCGAATTATATATTTTTAGGGAGCTTTATAAAAAGCATAAACCCTAATAAATGCCATGCTCGTTTGGCCAAATAATAGATGATTAAAATTCAAAGAAAAAATATTCAATTGAAAAAAGTTAAAAGAAAAAACAACAACAAAAGTTGTTGCTTTTAAATTCAACACGAGCATGTACCTTGTTGGTTGTTTAGATTATAAAATAAAAACAAAATCCGTGGCCTGTGTGCGTTTCGCCCAAGTATGAACGGTGGGCTCATCAGTTAGATGCCGCTCATACTCTTCTAAGACGCACTTTTGTTCGATAAAATCGACACTATATATAATTTTTAGTGCAAAACTACACTGCGAATTATATATTTTTAGGGAGCTTTATAAAAAGCATAAACCCTAATAAATGCCATGCTCGTTTGGCCAAATAATAGATGATTAAAATTCAAAGAAAAAATATTCAATTGAAAAAAGTTAAAAGAAAAAACAACAACAAAAGTTGTTGCTTTTAAATTCAACACGAGCATGTACCTTGTTGGTTGTTTAGATTATAAAATAAAAACAAAATCCGTGGCCTGTGTGCGTTTCGCCCAAGTATGAACGGTGGGCTCATCAGTTAGATGCCGCTCATACTCTTCTAAGACGCACTTTTGTTCGATAAAAACGACACTATATATAATTTTTAGTGCAAAACTACACTGCGAATTATATATTTTTAGGGAGCTTTATAATATATATACTCTTAGAAGAGTATGAGCGGCATCTAACTGATGAGCCCACCGTTCATACTTGGGCGAAACGCACACAGGCCACGGATTTTGTTTTTATTTTATAATCTAAACAACCAACAAGGTACATGCTCGTGTTGAATTTAAAAGCAACAACTTTTGTTGTTGTTTTTTCTTTTAACTTTTTTCAATTGAATATTTTTTCTTTGAATTTTAATCATCTATTATTTGGCCAAACGAGCATGGCATTTATTAGGGTTTATGCTTTTTATAAAGCTCCCTAAAAATATATAATTCGCAGTGTAGTTTTGCACTAAAAATTATATATAGTGTCGATTTTATCGAACAAAAGTGCGTCTTAGAAGAGTATGAGCGGCATCTAACTGATGAGCCCACCGTTCATACTTGGGCGAAACGCACACAGGCCACGGATTTTGTTTTTATTTTATAATCTAAACAACCAACAAGGTACATGCTCGTGTTGAATTTAAAAGCAACAACTTTTGTTGTTGTTTTTTCTTTTAACTTTTTTCAATTGAATATTTTTTCTTTGAATTTTAATCATCTATTATTTGGCCAAACGAGCATGGCATTTATTAGGGTTTATGCTTTTTATAAAGCTCCCTAAAAATATATAATTCGCAGTGTAGTTTTGCACTAAAAATTATATATAGTGTCGATTTTATCGAACAAAAGTGCGTCTTAGAAGAGTATGAGCGGCATCTAACTGATGAGCCCACCGTTCATACTTGGGCGAAACGCACACAGGCCACGGATTTTGTTTTTATTTTATAATCTAAACAACCAACAAGGTACATGCTCGTGTTGAATTTAAAAGCAACAACTTTTGTTGTTGTTTTTTCTTTTAACTTTTTTCAATTGAATATTTTTTCTTTGAATTTTAATCAGAAATATCGACCATATGATCAGTAGAATAAAAGATAGCTCGGTAAAAACTGATCATAATTTTTCGGGGAAATGTAAACATTAATATCAAATAGATAATTTGATCGATGGGAAACCTTTACATCAATGAGTTCAATTGAAACATTAAAGGAAAGATGAGATGTAATTACGAACAGCAATCAATACACCACCTCCCACTTCATTCGGCTTATCCACATGACGGTTCTTTCTAAAAAACAGAAAACTCATCGTCGTAAATTTTTGTGTCGAATGAACTATAGAGCCATGCTTATGTTAAACCTTAAACATCATGTGCAGAAGCGTGAGAGTTTTTGAAACCTTCAGCAGTTTTGCTGCGTAGCCCTCTTACATTTTAATTAAAGAGGGTAATCTTATCGATTGTTCGATTATTTAGATTCTACAAATTCTTTCACATGTGTACCGGGAGGTCAAAATTTACTGCAGCCGACAGAACCCAATAATAAAGAAGGTGTAGATATCCTAAAAGATGACATAAAATTGTCAGGTTTGCTGATTTTAGTACATTTTATAGATGACGCACTCGTCCACGTGCTTTTTTCAGGAGTTCTGATTCTAGTCTAGTATTGGCTAGTAAGTCTCGTTCCCAGCTAATGCACAGTGTATTTTTATCTCTATTTACATAGGCCTTTACTAAAATCTTAACTAGCGATCCTTGTTCTTCACATTTTGTTATATACTCAGACTAACTACTGAATTTAATTTGTGTTTGAAGGTTGTACATATATTAGGTTTTCATCGTTGTAATTTATTTTCAGTTTATTTCAAAGACCACACTATTATATTTCATTGTTAAAAACTTTTGTAATTTGTGCTTTTCCTCGCAGTTCCTATATTTGTTACCTATCAATTATAAGTAACCAAATTACTTATGCCATTAACTATACTTTCAAGGTAGTTTCCTTTTTTTTCTAGAGTAAAGATACGAAAGAACAAGAAAAATAAAAAGTTCGTATAGAAAAAGTGCAATCTAGTGCCGAAAAATGAATAATGGTTCAAATGCATTCGATTGAGTTAAAAGGGGAGTTTCCTCTTAAAACAACTAAGTGGCTGCATGATAGTTCAACCTAAAGAATTGGTTTGCCCTGACTGGTTAGAGGTGGAAGATATGGGAGTATAAATGAAATAACTAATCGATATAATATGACCTGATTGTAAAAAAAATTAGAAGACGTGCTACCAAGGAACGGAACATGATTTGAACAAAAGTGGTATCATCCTTGCGGAAAAGCAATTTGGCATTGTGTTGACCATTTTTGGGTCCAGTGACCTTGTGACGTCTCTTGAATTGGTGCTGACAGCAGAGCATGGAATGGCAGAAAGGTGTAAAATATTGTCATTGTACAATGCTGTTGGGTGTGAGGAGATATAATAATATGTCTTTTGGCTAGATTTTCTTAAGAACAAATTTAAGGAAGGCTTCATGTTCGTTTAAACTGGTACCTATCTGTAGGAAATCTTTATAGACAGTAGTATGTTTTGAAATTGTGAGTCCTTCAACTTCAAGGCCTTTTTAATATTTTTTCAAATCATATTTAAGAGAAAAAAAAAATAAAGGATAACACCGATGCTCTGATCTGTAATGTCACAGAACCATATTTATATTTTATATTTTAGTAGTCCGCAGAATCGGTGTAAGGATTTTTTTCGGATCTTGATCTATTGATTTAAAAATGGAATAATTACTTTTATAATACCTGTTGAAAGCAGGACATACAACAAATGTAAATCATTTGCTTGAAAGACTTAGGATGAAATAACTTTTAAAAATACATTTATATGTACATAAAAACGATAAGATTATTTAAACTAAAATTTGATCATCGGCGCCCATTTGAGGGATTGTAAAT
This sequence comes from Platycheirus albimanus, assembly GCA_916050605.2. NCBI lineage: Eukaryota > Metazoa > Arthropoda > Insecta > Diptera > Syrphidae > Platycheirus > Platycheirus albimanus. The sequence goes on from OU696698.1 coordinate 62,636,227, forward strand.
TTAAGCATTTTGCAAAGAACTTTTTTTTGGATTCTTGTGTTCAATATTTTATACAACAATATTGTCAACTTGTTTTAATACAAATTTGACATTTATTAAAAAAAAAAAATTAGGTTGTCAGAGGAAGTAAAGAGCGTATTTTGTAAAGGTGGTTAAAATGAGGTAAATTGTATAAATTGCCATAAAATAGACTTTATAAGAAAAATAATTCCTTGCCATTTTTGTTTGAATATATTTGCTGGCTTATCGCCACCGCGGCTGGATCGGATGTGATCCAATCTTGAGGTGCAATTCCCGATCACTCTTTAACTTGGTGAATGTTGTTTTCTAAGAATGTCAATCGTCTCTTGTTTATAACTTTACATATTCCCACAGGAAATAGTCTAGCGCTGTTAAGGCGCACGATCCTGGAGACCAACTCTCGGGTCCAAAACACAAGATTATGCGCTCATCAAACGTTTCCTTCAACAAATCAATTGTGGAACGTGCTGTGTGACATGTTGTGCCCTCTTGTTGAAATGACAGCTCGTTCAATTCCGGAACGAAAAAGTCATTGATCATGGTTCTACAACGGTTTCATTGACTTTAGCCTAATTTATTAGCAATACATTATAGTATTAACACTTTGAATATGACGTGAAAATAACATACAACAATTTCTAAGGATTTGAATATTACATTTTTTATAATTTTGATTATTTCGGTTTTAGTTCATTTCGATTTCGATTACTTCGCCATCGTTAAAATTCACTCGAATTTTAATGCTCTTGGTCTCTTTACAAACAAAACAGTAACGAAACAAACAATGTCGAAAATATTTCACCCCAATTTGAAAAGTCGGTGCTCTTGAAATTAGAAAAAAAAAGAACTTTTGATGAAAAGGCTATATACAGGGTGATTCACCAGCGTTGTGCCAAAAAGCTAGAGCATGTAGGTTAAGTTGAGACAAGAAAAAAATCGTATGGGAGGGGGGGTCTATTCCCCTCCGTTTAGCCGGGAGGGGCAATTTTCTGAAAAATTGACTTATTTTGTAAAAAAAAATATTTAAAATCAACGGGTTCGTTTACAACAACGTGTTATACCTTTTTGAAAAGCCTAAAACTTCTCCTTTTATTTTGTTTTTAAATTAAATTGTTTTAACGAATAGTTTAAAAAATATAAATTTTCAAACTCAAAATTTTGAAAAAAAATTTGAAAAAATAATTTTAAAACTAATTTTTTTCAAAATTTTACGTAATTAAGTATAATTTTTGTTCTCAGAATTCAACGCTTCCATTAATCTTTAATCCAACACTGAAAACCGTATGGCTCTACGACTTTTTCTTGGCAAGGTATTCAAAAATAACCGAACCTACTTCTTCACAAAAACAAGAAAACCTAGCCTTACGGGATGGCACAAGTGACCATTTAGCCAATTTTTTCGTGTTTTTGTGAAGAATTTATTTTTTGAATACCTTGGCAACAAAAAGTCGTAGAGCCATACGGTTTTCAGTGTTGGATTGAAGATTAATGGAAGCGTTGCATTCTGAGAACAAAAATTATACTTAATTACGTAAAATTTTGAAAAAAATTAGTTTTAAAATTATTTTTTCAAATTTTTTTTCAAAATTTTGAGTTTGAAAATTTATATTTTTTAAACTATTCGTTAAAACAATTTAATTTAAAAACAAAATGAAAGAAAAAGTTTTTGGCTTTCCAAAAAAGTATAACACGGTGTTGTAAACGAAACCGTTGATTTTAAATATTTTTTTTTACAAAATAAGTCAATTTTTCAGAAAATTGCCCCTCCCGGCTAAACGGAGGGGAATAGACCCCCCCTCCCATACGATTTTTTTCTTGTCTCAACTTAGCCTACACGCTCTAGCTTTTTGGCACAACGCTGGTGAATCACCCTGTATGTACATTTACTTCAAAATTGACATTTTTCAACAAAAAAGAATTTATTTAAAATAAAATTCATCTATACAAAAAAGAAATTGATATGCTAATAATTTAGTTTCAATTATTTACAACAATTATTACAAACCTAAAAACTTTTTTTAATGAATAAACTATGTTAGTAGGGTTTCATTATCATAACCGATTCCGATTGAACTCGATCAGAATGAACTGCTCTCAAAATAAACTGGAAACGAAAAAAACTTAATCGAGATAAGCTTTGCCTTAATGACACTTTGCTCTTTTAACTGAAATGCACAATAACCAAAAATCGAAGTAAACTGTAAAAAAGTGACAGTAAAGCGAAGTGATCGAAAGGCAAAGTAAAAGAAAAACTAAATAAAGTTTTGGGAACTAAACAAATAAAATGCACGACTGGGTCGCACGAACTTGCTCTAATGAGTGACAGTGGTTTAAGGGCTTGAGATTTTGATAAAAATAAAATTTTCAAAATTCTTAAATAAATACTAAAACTAATTTCAGCTTAAAAAAAGTACGTCATTTTATTTCTCGGATAAATTTGAATTTATGAGAATAAATTTATAAAAATCTGTGGAGCGGTTTTTGAGAAAAAAAGTTTTGTTTGAAAAAAATTTTCAAAAAATATTCAAAAACGCCAGTTCATAGGTATTCAGCAAATACATTTATTTAAAATTTTTAGAAAAACATTTAATAAGCAGTTTTTAAAACATTAATTTTTTAAATTTTTTTTTTTTAAATGCTTTTAAAAATACAAAAAAATATTTTTCAAAAACATTGGTACGCAATACAAATTAAACTATCTACAGCTATATGTGTGTGAAATTTCGAAAGAATCGGTTGAGTCGTTTTCGAGATAGTCGAAAGCAAAAAAAAAACGGTCCTATGGAAAGAACCGTTCTTAGCCATTTTTTAAATGTTTTTTTTCAGCCATATGATTGGTCGTACCTAAAAAGCAACACTGATTTTTTTAAATAGAAATCGTTAGAGCCGTTTTTGAGAAAAAAAAAGCTTTAACGTAACGGTTGTATGGCAGGTACCGTTATTTTTTGAGCTAAAAAAAAATTTCAATTTCCCCTCTGTACAATACCTAAAAAAGTCTATATACCAAGTTTGAAGCAATTCGGCCCACCCGTTTGGGCTGTAGGTCTCTATACATACAGACAGACAGACAGACAGACAGACAGACATACAGACGGACAGAATTTTTAGACCGTCTTTTTTCGTCTTCTCTATCATCGTAATAATAAACAAATAAAATACAGGCAAAGCTCGAAAATTAGAATAAAAAAGTTTTGTCGAATTCTAATTTTCAAATGTTTCTAATTTCCAAGCGTTTTTTTTTTGTACAGAAGAGATCAATACTTACCTGTTAAATTAGTCTTAAAGCTAAGGGGAAATTGAAATTTTTTTTTTAGCTCAAAAAATAACGGTACCTGCCATACAACCGTTACGTTAAAGCTTATTTTTCTCAAAAACGGCTCTAACGATTTTTATTTAAAAAAATCAGTGTTGCTTTTTAGGTACGACCAATCATATGGCTGAAAAAAAAGTTTTAAAAAATGGCTAAGAACGGTACTTTCCATAGGACCGTTTTTCTTGCTTTCGACTAACTCGAAAACGACTATACCGATTCTTTCATAATTTCACACACATATAGCTGTAGGTAGCTCAATTTGTATTACATACCAATATTTTTGAAAAATATTTTTTTGTATTTTTAAAAGCATTTTTTTAAAAAAAAATTTAAAAAATTCATATTTTGAAAACTGCCTATTAAATTTTTTTCTAAAAGTTTTAAATAAATGTATTTGCTGAATACCTATGAACTGGCGTTTTTGAATTTCTTTGAAAAAATTTTTCAAAAAGTTTTTCGAAACAACCGCTCCACAGATTTTTATAAATTTATTCTCATAAATTCAAATTTATAAAAGAAATAAAATGGCGTACTTTTTTTCAGCTCAAATTAGTTTAAGTAATTATTTAAGAATTTTGAAAAATTTATTTTTATCAAAATCTCAAGCCCCAAGCCCACTGTCACACATTAGAGCAAGTTCGTGCGACCCAGTCGTGCATTTTATTTTTTCTGCATGCTTGCATAATAGTACCTAATCGCAAGTAAAATTAATCTGACTAGAAGAATTTTAGTATCAAAATGTACCATTCGGTATGCAATTTATCTCTTAAAACAATATTTTGCGACAGCAGTTCCCCGACTTTAATTTTGTTTTTGTGAAAAAGTCGTAAGTTATGAATAAACTTTTGTGTTGAAAACCAAATAATTCTTCATATTAATCAATTGGTGCGGATGCTTATTATTTTAAAATAACAATTGAACATTTTTACCATAACTGTTTTGTTTGTTCTTTTGAGTTATTTAATACAAACATGTCAAAAGGTGACTTGTTTGCAACAATATTCCATTTCCAAATATGTAATAACATTTCAACAACGTTGTTTCTAGCGCTGACAATCAATCCTGTTATGGAGTGATTATCCTTCTAATGGGAACTTTATTGATAAGCCTACGCCACAGGAAGATATATAAAAGATACTGAATCATTCAAGGAAACGATAATCCAACGAAGTGAGCTCAGTTCAAGATTCATTTGTACCTATTATTATGTATTCCAAAAATTTTTAAATTGGTTTTGAAGAAATGCTGCGTTTAACCTCTAGTACCTATATTTAGGAAAAAAAAAACTAAAGCAAACGAGTTTCACATGTAAACAAAATCAATACAAATTCACACTTAGGATTCATTATGGACAAAAAAATCGTGAAAAAATCATTATTTTTCAATTACCTCCTCGCACCACACAAATATGTCTTTCTGATGTGTTTTGCATACTTAAAGGCTTCTTTTTGTCACACGTAACAGGAAATCACGGTCGCTTTCATAACAAATAAAAACACATAAAGGAAGGTAAGAAAAAATACCATTTTCCACTTATATTCTATAATGTCTTCTAACAAAATTAACATATCCCTTATCGTGTCTGTCACATTCAAGCAAAATGTTAAGCACAAGGATGTACGAATAATGAGGCTTGAACCTCACCATCCGGTTTCCAGAGATTGATAGCTACGATGCCGTTGTGCCTCGGAATACATTGCCTACAAAATAATAGGGAAACTGTGGGCTACGGCTAAAGGGAATGGGCGAATGAAGAACCAATACAACAAACGAGCGACGAGCCAATGTTTGTCAGGACCTCTCCCCAGAGTACATTTTTATTTTCGATGCGCTATATGTAAAAACTGATTCTTTATTGGAATGTTTTACTTAATCATTATAGATTGGATTTAAGAGTTGATCGATATTTTAAATTCTCAACTTTAAACGAAATATCTGGGTAGTTATTTTATTAGCTTAGATTTGGAAAAGAAAATTAACTTTTTGAAAATCAAAAAATAAATAGTTAAGCTGATTTCAGCTGAGACAAAAGTATGCCGATTTATTTCTTGCATGAATTTAAATTTTATAGGAATATATTTAAAATGTATTTTAAATTTTAAAGGATTACGTAAGATCATCATCATCTTAGAAAACATTTTTCAAAATGGCTAACTATAACATAACCGTTATCTTTAGCTAAAAAAACATTTAAATTTCTCCTCTATGGCTTGTTAAATGCGCCTATTATGCGTTATCATACGAAATGCAATGATTCATGGGAAACAGTCTCAAACTAAGTTTTAGCAAATTCGCTTTCATTCTCAACTTAGTGCAACAAAAATAACTTAAAATAAGTACTTTTGGAAAACACTCAATATGTATTTCACATACCTATGTATACGCATTTTATTCAAAAGCCGTTTTAGCGATTTGAGGAAATAGTATACAAAAGCTTAAATATTTTGACTTAAATTCAGTCGACTGTTATTTACGTTTTTATTTGGTCTGTAACCACATACATACGTAATTCCTTTTTAAACTGGACAACTCAGTGTATCGCGTGTTTTTTTAAACGAAATTTTTTAAAAACATTGTAATTTCGATCTTAAATATTAATAAATAATGAATTATCTATGTACGTTAATGTTAGAAAATTTAAGAAAATAATTCTCTCATCATTATTTTTTATTGATTTTTTAAGTATACCGTTGATGTTTGAGGGCGTCATCTCCGTTTTGTGTTGTGTAGCGCGAACTATTCAAGCAACCACACAAAAACTAGTTCGAATTACAGTCCTCTGCTGAGTTCTTTTTATATTTTATTTTGATATTGAATTTATTACTGTTTCATTTCATTTCTTTGATGAACACTAAATGCTGGGAATGCCAATGAATTCCAATAATTCAGTAAAATTTACTATATCATGAGTTTTCATTAGTTTTGACAGTCCTTTTGCCAACAGTCCCCTGCTCTAAAAAAGCGACTTTCTTAATAGTATTTCATTAAAAATAGCCCCTTGAGTTAAGACAGAGATTTGGTTAAGCAGTGTTAAGTTTACTAACTGTTATAAAATTTATTTATATTAATTCAAGAAAGAACCCAAGTTTTTTTATTGGATTAATTCGAACAATAAAATCTTTGAGATATTTTTTAGCCAAAATGACCCTGTTAGTAGAGAATTGCCCATATATTAAAATAATCTATTTTATACATAAAAATGAAACCTTATTTCAAATGGTTACCCTAAAACCTGAAAACAGTTTTACAGACTTCATCTTTTTTAAATCGTATGGAGTTTAATGCGTTGAAAACCTAATGCTGTCTTTTGCCGTTAAAGCTAAACATACCCCCTATGACACTATCCATAAATGGTTTCTGCATCGAGGAGGCCAAAAAGCTATCAGAACTCGGTATGTGTATCAGTGACAACCTTCGTTGGAATGACCACATTCTTGAGATTGCCAAAAATGCTCAAATATGCATAAGCTTCCTTAATAGATGCTAGTCATTTTTCACTTTCACCCCTTCTGATGGGGCTACAATTTACAAAGCGTTTATACGTCCAAAACTTGAGTATAACTCCCATAACTGGGCAAGTACTTTCTCAAACTTTTTTACACCTGCTCGACAGAATTGATAGAAGAGAGAAGCATTTTTGAAACATTTTCATCCCTTGAACATCGTCAAAATGTTTTATGTCTTTCCTTATTTTAGCGGTTCTTTTACAAAAAATGCTCACACGATGTAGCCAGCTGCGTTTCACCTCTTAAACATTTCCCCCATAACACTTGTCCTGCTAGGAACGCTCATCAGTTTACACTTGAGCCCAATTTTGGACGTACCGTGAAATATAGGGGTTCTTTCTTCAGCCGTACACCTCGAATGTGGAATAAATTGCCGGGTACAGTTTTCCCTTGCCATTTTGATCTTCAAACATTCAAAACCAATGTCCATCGACCCCTCCTATCTCTTCCTCCCTAATTTCCTATCGCATACACTGTGACTAATCATTAGAAGGCCTATACAAAACCCTTGAGCGCATGTGCCTTATATAAAACAAAGACAATAATTTAAGAAAACTTAACGACTACCTTTATTATAAACTTTTTGAAGTGATAACTTCTTATGAAAGGGTAAACCGCTTTGTAACGTAATGCGTTACGGCCCCACTCTGTCTGGCTTCCCTTTCTCTCACACATACGGCAACCGTAGGCAGGCTCCTCCTCTCTCACTTTAACCCACAGCGAATTTTATATTTTTCTTTCCTAATATTATCATATAAATATATACACAAAGTTCAAGTAATAACCTAAGCATTTCTCAAATTAAACAATTTCAATATTAAATAGTTCAACTTAGATTAGTTTAGGTTATCACTTCTGTCGAGCGTCCTGAGACGCGCACGTTTTTTTTTTTTTTAATATAGTCTTAGCCCCAGCGTTATCTACGCTTTGCTAAGCACGTCTGAAAAAACTGTTAGTTGTGTAACAGTAAGAGCCAGATTGTCTGCACTGTTGATTGAATCACAAAACTTATGGAGTTTTAAGTTTGTTAAATTATAATAATATTCAGTTTAGTTTTTGATTTTAAAAATGCCAATAAGTAGTTGCAGAACTCGCAATGCTGCAACTGAAATATATTTAAGAGCAAGTCAAACTGATCAACAACGCGAAGCGCGGAGTGAACCCACTTTTAAGGGACGTGTCCGCTAAAATTCTTAATATGATTAATGTTGTAATGTTTTCTTACTACCGGTCGCACTTTTGAAATAAGAAGGTGAACACTACGGTTTGTATTCCCTAGTTACGTCTGAACTTTGGGCGTGGCACACGCTCTTTGGAATTGCGTTAGCACCTAGCATGTGAAGAAATAAAATAAAATGCACGATTGGGTCGCACGTACTTGCTCTGTGGGTGCAATAGTATGATGAAAACAAAGTTTTCGAGCAATATGAAAACTTATGTTTGAAAAAATTATGAAAAACTAAAAAAGTTTACCTTAAACTGGAAAACACGATATACAAAACCTAACGTTAAGAAACCTTTAGTATATTAAATTTAGATGTCATCTTTTGGGTGCTATAAATGATATATATGTCCGCTAATGGCCAAATTAATAAAATTGTTAAACAAAATTTCCGTTATTATCATTTGTGGGCAAAAACTTAAATGCAGTTTTCTTCAAAACATTCTATGTACAATATTACATACAAAGCTTAATAAAAATCGGCAGAATTCTTTTTGAAAGTTAGCTAAATTTTGAGTTTAATCAAAACCGCTAGAGCCGTTTTCGAGAAAATCCAAATTAAAAAAAAAAAACCGATGGATGGTATGGCGAAAACCACTTTTTGGGTTTCTCTATCATCGTAATATCATGTTTGATTAAAACCTCAATTTTTTTTTCTGCACGAAACCAAGACTTGCCGCCCAGTAGAAATCGACACAAAAAAAGGCTAAAATCGCAAGGCATGATGTAATTGTGATTTTTTGGTAAGTTGTGTGTTTCTCGCGTGCTGCGCAGCGAGCACAAGTTTTTCGAAGTTGCAAATTTGGATTTACACTATTCTAACTGGTCCATACAACATACCAAAAAATCAGAACTACATCATGCTTTGCGATTTTAATGTCGGTTTCTACTGGGCTATATAGAGCAAGTAAAAATATATATATTTATGTATTTACTGTCGATCAGTGTATGATTTGTGTTTTAAATCAAATCCTTGTGTTTTAAATCATATCAAAAAATACATTATGTACATATGTACATTGTACATATAGTATGTTTTTATGTATTTTCTATTTAAAATTTTATTTAGTTTATTTTTTATAATATCATAACTGGCTTCTTGAAAAAGAATATGTACATACATAAATTAGTATGTGGCAATCGTTTATTCATCACTTAGTTTTAAAAATAATTATATTTCACTTATTTTTAAGAATAATTTTAATCACAGTAATTTATTATAATAAATTATTAAGTTTGTTTACTTAATATAAATAAGTTTGTTTACCTGATATAAACAAATAAAAATCAGTTCTATTTAGAATTCAAAAGAGTAAACTTCTCATTTATAAGAAGCTACTACTACATTGGTGACCCCGACAGGTTTCACAAGATACTACACTATCAAAACAAGGTATCCCCCGACCCACGGTAAGGTGCCTAAGAATTCACATTCACAAAGTTAAGAAGGTATCCCCCGACCAAAGGTAAGGTGCCATTATTAACCTTCACATCAAACACGACATCTTACACCAACACAATGACTGACCCATAAGAAAATAACGGAGGAGTAATTGCCAAAGTTGCTATAAGTTATAAGAGTGCCACCATTTTGGAAGCGGAGCCCTGACCTGTGGTTCCTCCAGCTTGGAGCTTGAGGCCCAGTTCCATACCAGTGGAATAACTTCAGATATAACGAAGTATTACACTTTGGTTGGAAACCTAGAAGAGGATGTGCTGACCGAAGTCCGAGATGCGGTGGACAGCAATCAACGACTAGCCAGCCCACAGACGTCATTAGTCGCCTTTATGTTAATGAGAAATCTTCAAATTGATGTTTTCTCATAGACACTGGAGCCACAATTTCAGTCCTTCCACCTTCAAGCGTAGATAAACGCAACAGTCAAACTAACCACATTCTCTATGCAGCTAATTTAACTGAAATTCCGACTTATGGAGAACGATTGATGTCACTAAACCTAGGTCTCCGCAGTCCTTCAAAGAGCAGCTGGGCGAGCCCTCTTCACATGATCAAGAAGAAAAATGGTGATTGGCGACCATGTGGCGACTGCAGAAGACTTAACGCTAACACCATTTCAGATCGCTATCCCATACCTCCCATTGGGGATTTTGCTCACTATCTGAAGGGCAAAAAAGTTTTCTGCGTCATAGATCTGACTCAAATCCCTGTGGAACCAGAAGATATTCCAAAAACAGCTATCATAACTCCTTTTGGGCTGTTTGAGTTCATGGTGATGACTTTTGGTCTGTGCAACGCTGCGCAAACTTTCCAGCAATTCGTCCACGAAGTAACAAGAGACCTGGATTTCTGTTTCCCATACATCGATGACTTTCTTATCGCATAAAACACAGCTGAAGAGCATCGAGAACATCTCAGACTGTTATTCCAGCGTTTTCGAAAATATGGGCTTAACACAAATCCTTCCAAATGCACATTCGAATCGCCATCTGTAAGTTTTTTGGGTTACCTTGTCAGCGAAGAAGGTATCCAACCATTGCCATCCAAAGTTGACGATATCATCTCTTTCAAAAAGCCGTCAACAGTGCAGGAGCTGCGAAGATTGTTGGGCATGCTTAATTTCTATAGACGTTTTGTTCCCAAAGCTGCGCAGATCCAAGCTCCTCTCCATGCGTACCCTTGCGCCAACAGGAAGAATGATAAAACTATTATACATTGGACACATGAGCTGGAGAACGCATTTAAAGCCTGTAAGGAAGGTCTTGCGAATTCGACTCTCCTCGTACATCCAGACAATAACGCTCCTTTGTCAATCATGGTAGATGCATCCAATACTGCTGCAGGCGCAGTAGTATAACAGTTTGTCTCCAATGATTGGCAGCCTCTTGGAATTTTCTCAACCGTTTTATGACCGTGAGCTTTTGAGTGCTTATGTGGCAATCAAGCACTTTCAACACCTGCTTGAAGGAAGACAGTTTGTGCTTTACACAGACCACAAACCGCTTACTTTCGCTTTTCAACAAAAACCTGAAAAATCAAGCTCACGTCAACTCAGACATTTGAGCTACATCGAACAGTTTACCACAGACATACGGCATGTCAAAGGAAAAGATAACGTTGTGGCTGATGCTTTATCAAGATTAAACGCCATTTCCTCACCATCTCCCATCGACTACAACGATTTGGCAAGTGAACAACAAACCGATGAAGAACTCAGACAACTCCTCAGTTCAACAACATCCTTACAACTAAAACAAATCACTCTTCCTTACACAAACCATAAAATCTTTTGTGATACTTCGACAGGCAAGGCACGTCCATATATCCCATTCAGTCTGCGGCGCAAAGTTTTCGATACGATTCACAACGTGTCACATCGTTAAGAAAACAACTCAGATGCTCAAAGAACGTTTCATTTGGCCAAACCTTAGTAAGGATTGTCGTAAATGGTCACAAACATGTATCAGCTGCCAAAAAAGCAAGATCCAACATTCAATCTCCAATCGCTGATTTTGTGCCACCTGAAGGAAGATTTCAAAATGTTCATCTCGACCTAGTTGGACCTTTGCCATATTCGGATGGATACACTTACGCCCTCACCTGCATCGATCGTTTTACAAGATGGCCTGAAGTTATGCCACTCACATACATCACCGCCGAAACAGTTGCAACAGCGTTTCTTTCTGGATGGATCTCGAGGTTCGGAATCCCTAAAGAAATTGTGACGGACCAAGGAAGGCAATTTGAATCTTCTCTTTTCACCGAACTTTCAAAACTTTTGGGTATCAAGAGACACAGATCATCACCTTATCATCCACAGGCAAATGGCATGATAGAGCGGTTCCATCGAACGTTGAAGACATCTATCAAATGCCATGAAACACAAGATTGGGTTGCCAAACTCCCAATCGTTCTGCTTGGCTTAAGGTCATCCTTACAAGAAGACTACAAAGTAACCTTAGCTGAACTTGTCTATGGTACCGCATAAAGACTTCCAGGCGATTTATTCACATCAGCTGATGCTACATCTATCCATGATTTCCTGAATAAATTCCGAGACACGATGCAAAATATTCAACCAACCCTACCTGAACGCCATGGCTCTAACAAAACATTCATAGCCAAAAGCCTTCAAAATTCAAGTCATGTTTTCTTGCGTAACGATACAGTAAGAAAACCACTTCAGCAACCTTATGATGGTCCATACCTAGTAAAATCGAAGACAAACAAATATTTTACACTTGAGATAAAAGGACATACAAAAAATATCTCAATCGAAAGTCTCAAACCAGCGTTTCTTTTAAACGAAGAAGAACGAAAGCAAGAAAGAAATACGTCTCCAAATGTTTGTTCCAATCCACCTCCAATGACAGCTCAAACAACAAAATCTGGCAGAAGAGTTCATATTCCAGACAGATATCGTTGTCACTAGAGAGCAAGTACTGTGGCGATCATTTTTATTCATCACTTATTTTTAAAAATAATTATATTTCACTTAGTTTTAAGAATAATTTTAATCACAGTAATTTATTATAATAAATTATTAAGTTTGTTTACTTAATATAATTAAGTTTGTTTACCTGATATAAACAAACTTTTAATATAAATAAGGTTTCAATAATATATAAAAATCAGTTCTATTTAGAATTCAAAAGAGTAAACTTCTCATTTATAAGAAGCTACTACAAGTACAAATAAGGTTGGTTTTTATATCATTATAACTGGCTTCTTAGTAAGTACATACTTATTGGTAATAAATATAAACATTACATACATATACATACGCACATAACAAACATACATTGTACATATTTTATTAGTATATCTTATTATTTTCCAATTCCTTTTAATTGCAATTGTATGGGTACTACATAAGGCAAGTTATGGATTCGTACAAAACAGCGAAAATTAAAGATAGTCACATTATGACATTACGATGGTGGAGAAGTCGAAATAAGTGGGCATGGAATTTTCGTCCGTCTGTCTGTCTGTTCGCGCATATACTCGTACATCTTAAACGGATTTTACCTTTTGCTTCAAGCTTGATACTTAGTAATTATTTGGAATTCAATAGGGGACTAAATTTTCAATTTTGCTCTAGGTCAAAAAATAAAGGTACGTGCCATACAATTATAAGCAAAAAATAGCTATACTCTATTCGAGGAATTTGTTCAGCACAAGGAAGATAGGACGTTTGCCTCTCAGTCTGGCTATATTGGCTTGCATACATCGGTCTCAAGTGAAAGCTCTCACAGGGTTTCCATACTTTGCATAGTAAATTGCCGCAAATCGAGTAAATTATACATTAGGGTTACCATCTTATGATTTAAAACAAAAAATTAAAAATTATTTATCTTCTTCCACACCACCAAGCGGTTATTCAGAAAGGATACAAAAACAAAAACAAATGACAACACCTCCCTATCAATCAAAAGCTGAAAAAGCTACAAAATCCAAATCTCAGCATAGAAATGCAGTAGCGAGATCCCTTTTTTAAAATCATGGCAACACCTTTTAGATGTGCTTTGTGCGATGACGATGAGGGTTGTTTTTGTTATACTGAACAAAAAGAAACAAAAATTAGTCTGCTTTTTGCAGTCAAACTGAAAGGTTATGGGTGCGGCCAAATTTATCGAAAATCACAACAACAATTCTTGTGTGTTCAGTGGTTTGGGTTTAATTTCAGAGGCAGTTTCTGTTTTAGTTTGCCATTGGGATTACCTGCAGGCATCATTGGTAGATAAAAAGCTCCCTCATAAGGCATGTGCTGAACAAATTACTTGAATAGAGTATAGTAACATGAAATTTTCAGGGTAAATATAGTTTAGTCCGGGGATGGTTCTTGAAAAGAAGGTTTTAGGTTTTTGGTAAATTGCCAAAATTTTGTACATTAAAATACCAACTAAAACGACCAAAAATATTGTTTCCACTAGCATTAAAATGAAAAAAAGAAATTTAATTTTACATAAAATACATGTTTCTTCTTGGGCGAAGATCTGGAGCATAACAACATATAACTTTAATAAACTGTTATGTTAGCTGTGTAATGGTATACATATGTGCCACCTAACATTGCGCCACATCTTATAAAAATTATTTTATAATTTTTGATAGCCCATAATTGGAATAGTGCAAAGGATTGCCTCTGTTATCTATTTCCACTATTCATCACATTAGCTTTTTCGTAGTGGTCTTTTGTTGACTCTTCTTTATCATATTGGCGAACCTAAGATTACCACAACCACCCCATAAAGGAATAAAACTATTGCAACATTTTAACTTAGAAAAAAAAAAAAACAAAATTCCTCATACGCCACAGTGAACGAACACCGTATCGAAGTCCTTTTTTTTTAATAGCAAATTGTAAGATTTAATCCCAGATTAACCGAAGAGAATACCGATGCGACATAACGATGTCTTTTTTATAAGATCAAACTCAGGACGATTTGTTCCCTTTCTCACTTCTGAGCCAATAATTCTTTCCTTCTATTATCTTTTAAAATTGGGTCAATTTTACTTGCCAGTTTCTTATGGCAGAATATTTTCAAATTTTTTTTTGCAAAAATAATAATGAAAAAAAAAATCGCAAAAACAGCAAATCGATATTTATATTAATAAACTAGCTGACCCGGCGAACTTCGTTCCGCCTTAAATTGATTAAATGTCCCCTTCGAAAGTCGAGCCTCTCTTAAGAAAGAATTAAACAATTGATATTAAATTAATTAAAATTACTTTTATTTAAATAGAAATGATTAGGTCACTGCAACGCTTTGTGATAAACATAGTTGTTGGTTTTTTTTTTGTCCGGTGCATAAACAAACAATGCAGATGGCTCTCCGACACGCGAACACGCCACGTACAGTTGTCCATGTAAAAAGCAGGGGAATTCAAGATTAAGGCCACACACTTGCAACGATTGGCCTTGCGATTTATTAATTGGCATGGCGAATGCGGGTCGAACGGGAAACTGAATCCGCTTAAACTCGAACGGCAAGTCGGTCAGCATCATAGGAATTCTTGGAATGAGAACTTCTTCGCCTTTGAACTTGTCTTTTATTATTGTCGCTTGAATGAGGTTGTTCATGAGTTTCTTCACTATCAACCTAGTTCTATTGCATGGTTTTGGTTGGTTCAGATAGCGCAGCATTATGATGACAGAGCCGACTTTGAGTTGCAAATTGTGCGGTGGTAGACCGGGAACATCCAACGAATTCAAAAATTCAATTGGATAGTTTGTTGCTTCGTCATCATTTGTTACGCGATCCACCGACTTGAGCGAATGCAGTGGAGCTGCGATTTTATTTTGAATGATGAAATTCAAATCATCGACGTCCTTATTTGTCGCAGCTAATATCGCGCGTTCACTGAGCCAATCGTGGTTCAAATAACTGTGACCGATGTTGGGAAACACTTTGCTGATGAGTTCTTCCTTCTATGATGTGAATTCACAATTCAGCGGGAACGAAATCAGGCCAGTTGCAGCATCAACGGTAATTCAACCATTTCCAATTGCCAATTGTTTTTTTTGCAAAATCATCGGCTGATTGATCGTTCTGCGACGCAACTCGCATGTTCGTCGTCAACTGGAGCTTCTTTACGTATCGCCAGAAATACGATAATTTTAGGCAAGCGTTCAGTTCATCTGCAGGCGTTGACCGCGGGATTACTGTTAAAATTTGACGGAAATCACCGGCTAGCAATATCATTGCTCCTCCAAAGCGTCTGATATTGTTCCGTAAATCTTTCATTGTTCGATCAAGAGCCTCCAATGCTCGCTTGTGTGCCATTGTGCATTCATCCCAGATGATAATTTTGAAAGTTTTTAACATTTGTGCAATAGCAGAATTTCTTGAAATATTGCATGTCGGTTTGTCATTCAACTGCAGATTCAGTGGCAATTTTAACGCTGAATGTGCTGTGCAACCACCTTCCAACAACGTGGCCGCTATTCGAGAAGAGGCAACCGCAAGCGCGATTACGGATCTTGACCGAATTGAAGCCAAAATCAACGAAAATAGAAACGTTTTGCCAGTTCCAACAGGTGCATCCAGGAAGAATATGCCACCGTTACCGTCTTCAACCGCCTTCATCAATGAGTCGTCCACGTTCTTTTGCTCGGGATTGAGCAGTGGGACATTTGTGCGAACTGTTTCTGTCAAAGCGTCTCGATCGAATTCTAGCTCAACAGGTTGCTGCACATGAGCATACACATGTCTTCGATCAATATCAGCGCCTCGTTGCGGATCTCATCGTTGATTTGAAGTTCGGGATTTGATGTTGTTTTTCGAACTCGATGCAAAATATTGTCAGCTATGTTGTCCTTGTATTTGTCCCACAAAATGAGGGGGTTCGATGGAAAACATGTCGAGATGATGATGGCAAACAATCAAAGAATTTGAGTCGCAGGCGCAGAAACTGTAGCATCGGCAAGTGTTGCGTCCCAATGAATGTCGTTGGCAAATAAATTCATCCGCTGACAGGCTTTTCTAAATGTTGAACACAGAACACCATCAATAGTCCGCAGGTTCTCGTACGAAGTTTGACCAGGCACATTGACCAAAAGCAATCGCAGATAGAAGCAGTCGTCATTTTTTGGATGAACTGTATAGATACGACCAAGCGCATCAGTTTAATACACATCCGCATATCCGGCAACAGCTTGCCCTTGTTTTCGACGTTGAAATTTTTTGTACGGCGTATTCCAAATATAATAGCGAGGCATTTCCGAGAAGAGCAGCGTTCTGTCGAACGGGTCACTTGCACAGGTGTAGAAGAAACTCGTTTGTTTTTGAAAGTGAAAAAAAAAACTAAAATTAAAAAAAAAAAAAAAAACCGGCTCCGTTGTGTGTTTACCTGGTTCAAAAAAAATCCAACAAAAAAATCCTCATGCAAATTGGATAATATATAGCTAAGTTATGCTTGTACAAAGAACAAAGTCATAATCTGTCGATATTTGTTCCGCAATTTTGTGTTTTGACGATTTTTAAAAAATACCGTTCAAAATTCGGCTCCGCTATTCGTTTACCTTTTTTAATACAAACCCAACAAAAAAATCCCCATGCAAATCGGATGATATTTAGCCGAGTTAGGCGCGACACCAATTCATTTTTATGTATATAGATAGATGAGTTTCACTTTAGTTTGTGACCTTATGTGTATTGTGTATATGTGAGTCAGGCTGGGTGTATTTTCATATATTTTAAATGTTTTTGGCAAAGGCAACTGAAGATGCCTGCGAAGTTTTCTTTGAAGTTTGGTCAAAGCTCGGTAAAGAGATTTGCTATAAATGCATTTTTAGAGCATTGCAGCAATTGCAGCTAGCAATAATAGCACCTAATCGTTCGGCACTTGATTTTTCAACACGAACAATGCTGCATGAAATGTTCCAAAATTAAATATTGAACGGTGAAACTGTAAAATCATTTCTGATTTAATAGACTAGGGTCGATAATTTTGAAACCAACAAAAATTATAGTAGGATGAAACCAAATGGGAAAGGAAGAGAAAATATCGATTATGGAAGAAACAATAAATTACGGTTGATCTTTGGTCGGCAAGTGGGCGGGGGTGGGTTTTAGGAGTTTTTTTTACCGTCTATCCAACGGCAGAACTACAAGTCTTGTGGAAAAAATTAAATCACAAAGTTGTAGCATTGAGTTTATATACATAGAGGAATCACGAAACATTACGTTACTACGTCACTAGGTGGCACCAGGTACCAGGGCCGGACAAGCTATACGTGCAAGCGGTGCAAATGCACAGGGCGCTGAAACCAATGGGTGCCTTGGGCGAGCGTTTAAATAGTCACCTCGTAACCACTACCTTCTTTTTTAATTCTCATTTATTTTTGTAGCTCACACCAATATTGATATTCATTATATAACTAACAGCTAATTTGAATTTAATGACAGATATACAATTATGTATTTACATAATATCAACTATTCCAAAAATTAATCCATATTTACCTTTTTATTCACACCCACCCCACAGTCCCACAGTAAAAACAAAACTTTATCTACCAAGTTAGCTTCAATAGATACCTACCTACCTAGCTATATGCTATTTTTCTCTTTATAAGGCATCACCACGTATGAGAAATTTTATTTTATTTTCATAACCCACCCCTATGCAGTGTATTATAAAAAAAATGTCAACAGCATAAATACAGATAATTAACAGTGTGCATGTTGGTAACATGCACACGATGTCAGTGCTTCTATATGAAATCAAAGTGAGCAAAGTTACTCAACAGAAATTCTGAGGTACAAAATTCATACTCATGTACACAACAGTGTGCAAAATTAAAAACTGCACCTATGAATTTTAACTCTTTCGGTTGAGTGTTTTTTGTACTATGTTTAAATTTGTCATTGGCTTCTCTTTATGAGTGTAATCTTATCACTCGTCTGGAGAGATGAGAGATGACAAAGGGTTAAGTTGGAATTTAAATATGGAAATAATGAGTGATGACTGATGATGATGCGATGACTAAAAATGATGAGGTTTGTCGTTTGTCGTTATTGAGTGAATCTTTTTTGTTCAATTTTCTTTTTCTCTTTTTTTGTTCTTGTCTGCCGCTCCCAGTCATTGTTTCCATTAAAAAAAAAGAATTTTTTGACTAATACAGGGTAATCGGTGTTAGCAAAGATACCTAATATAACACAAAATACTTGTTGTATTACTTTTGGTGTGAGGTTGTTTAATGAGCTAGAGCGAGTAGGTTGAGTTGAGACAAGAAAAACATCGTATGGAAGGGGGGTCTATTTATCACCGTTTAGCCAGGAGGCGCAATTTTCTAAAAATATGACTTAAATTGGAACAAAAATAATCAAAAAATAACGGTAACTCCTACAATGCCATGTCATATCTTTTTGTAAAGCCAGAAATTTCCTCCTTTTTAGTGTTTTTAAATAAAGCTATTTTAGTGATCAGTTTTCAAAATATTAACTTTCAAACTCAAAATTATAGCAACAAAAAATAGAAAACAATTTCAAACTATTTTTACTTGCGATTATAGGTACTATAAGGCAAGTTATGGATTCGTGCAGAAAAAAAATTTCGAGATAACAATCACACATGACATTACGATGATGGAGAAGTCGAAAAAAGTGGGTCTGGGAATTCCGTCCGTCTGTCTGTCTGTCTGTCTGTCTGTCTTTACGCGCTTCTAGAGCCTGAACGGATGGGCCGATTTGCTTCAAATTTGGTATCTAGGATTTATTTGGCCGTCCCTCGGAACGTATTTTTTATTTTTGCTCTAGGCCCAAAAATAACGGCACCTGCCATACAATCGTGAAGAAAAAAATTGATTTTCTCAAAAACGGCTCTAACGATTTTGATAAAACTTTCAGGATGCTATTTTTGTAAGACAATATATCTTGTGGTTAAAAAATATTTTTCAAAATTTGTCTTATAACGGTACCTCTCATAGAACCAGTATTTTCATATCAAATTTTCTCGTAAACTATACATTCGATTTCAATAAAATTTTGGCCACAGGAAGTCATTTATAATTTTATTAATATGGCATTTCAAATTTTTCAAAAACTTTTTTTTTTGATTTTTTATAATTTTTTCAAAAAAATTTTTGGTTTTTGAAATATGTTGGAAACGGGTATATTGATTTTTTTTTAAATTATTTTTTCAAATGTAAACTACAGGTTGCCATATATTTGCATACCCAAATAAATTTCAAAATATTTTTTGGAAAAGTTTTTCAAAAATAACCTTTTTAAAAAAAAACTGGTCGAACGATTTTCAATATTTTTTTTTCTTAGATTCACGTATAGCTTTGAAATTTTATTGTATACTTTATTTTTCCGAGAAAACTCTTAAACTAATTTAAAAAATAAAAGAATTTTCGAAATTATTTAAATTTTTTTTTAAATCCATATATGCAGCCGCTGCGCAATTGCTTATCATAAGAGCAAGTTCGTGCGACCCAGTCGTGCATTTTATTTTTCAAAATTTGATGTATTCAAGTATTATTTTTGTTGTCAAAACTCAATGCTCTTATTAGTTTTGGGTCAGACACTGAAAACCGTATGGCTCTATGACTTTGTTGCTAAGCTATTCAAAAATATCCGAACCTTCTTGTTCATAAGAAACACACAAAAATTTGCATTACTTGTGCCATCTCGTAAGGCTAGATTTTCGTGTTTTTTTTGCAGAGATAGGTTCTTTTATTTTTGAATAGCTTGGCAACAAGAAATCCTATAGACATACGGTTTTTAATGTTGGACTTGAATCAAATAAGAGCACTGAATTTTGGCAAAAAATACTAAATAAGGTAAAATTTTGAAATAAAATTAGTTTGAAAATTTGATTTTAACTTTTTTTTTTTAATTTTGAGTTTGAAAATTAATATTTTGAAAAAATTTCACTAAAATAAATATTTTTCAAAACAAAATAGGTAAAAGAAAGAGGTTTTTGGCCTTAAAAAATGGCATAGCATGGCGTTGTAGAAGGTATTTTTTTATTTTTTAATAATTTTTGTTTCCAATTTAAGTCATTTTTTAAGAAAATTGCCCCTCTCGGCTAAACGGAAGGGAATAGACCCCCCTCCCACATGAGTTTTTTTTTGTCCCAACCCAACCTACTTGCTCTAGCAGTTTGGCACACCTTAAGTGAATTACCCTTCATAAGCTTTCGCCTATGAAAATTTACAAACTGTACGTTACACAACCTACCTCAAATATATCTTGTATATCTCCTATACTTTTGTGATATATTTGTTGACTTAAATTTACAATTATTTTTGTATTCTTCAGTTACAATTATTACTCGTTAAAAAAACGCATTGCAAAGAATACCCTTGGGTAATGAGGAAATGACTTCTTCCAAAAATCACCGCAATTGAGGGCGCCAATGATAAAGCTTGCACAGGGCGCTAATTTAGCTCGGGCCGGCCCTGCCAGGTACACCAAATCAAGATTTTATATTTTTGTAGATCTTTTATATTTTTTTGTGGAACCCATTGACTTGTGAAAAAGCAAAACAAAAAATGAATGTGATTTCGAGGGGTTGGTATTTTTTGTATTACTTTTGCAAATTGTAGGTACCTAGATACTCGTTCATATTAGGTTTAAGGTCATGATTTTTTGTTGTTTATTTATTTTGCGTAGATTGCGATTCAATGTGTGCTTAAGTCACTATAAGAGCATAAGCTTAAGGGTAGAAATTGAAACTTGGACTTTATACAAATTCGGAAGGATTTAATTTTTTTTAACTATGTATAATAACATAAGTAGGTATCCTAGATTCATATTTTCGGGTGAATTAAGCATATAGACAGATAAGGTACATACAATATTTTTTTTTGAATATGTAGGTGTAGGTACCTATATCTGATCATACAGGGTGATTCACGAGCGTTGTGCCAAAAAGCTAGAGCGTGTAGGTTGAGTTGAGACAAGAAAAAAATCGTGTGGGAGGGGGGTCTATTCCGTTTAGCCGGGAGGGGGCAATTTTCTGAAAAATTGACTTATTTTGTAAAAAAAAATATTACAAATCAACGGCTTCGTTTGCAACACCGTGTTATACCTTTTTGGAAAGCCAAAAACTTCTTTTATTTCGTTTTTAAATTAAATTGTTTTAACAAATAGTTCAAAAAACATAAATTTTCAAACTCAAAATTTTGGAAACAAATTTGAAAAAATAATTTTAAAACTAATTTTTTTTCAAAATTTTACGTAATTAAGTATAATTTTTGTTCTCTTATTAATGTTAATCCAACGCTCTTATTAATGTTAATCCAACACTGAAAACCGTATGGCTCTACGACTTTTTGTTGCCAAGGTATTCAAAAATAACCAAACCTACTTCTTCACAAAAACACGAAAAAATCGGCTAAATGGTCACTTGTACCATCCCGTAAGGCTAGGTTTTCTTGTTTTTGTGAAGAAGTAGGTTCGGTTATTTTTGAATACCTTGGCAACAAAAAGTCATAGATCCATAAGGTTTTCAGTGTTGGATTAAAAATTATTTAGAAGCGTTGAATTCTGTGAACAAAAATTAAACTTAATTACGTAAAACTTTGAAAAAAAATTAGTTTTAAAATTATTTTTTCCAATTTTTTTTCAAAATTTTGAGTTTGAAAATTTATGGTTTTTAAACTATTCGTTAAAACAAATTAATTTAAAATCGAAATGAAAAAAGAAGTTTTTGGCTTTCCAAAAAGGTATAACACGGTGTTGCAAACGAAGCCGTTGATTTTTAATATTTTTTTTTACAAAATAAGTCAATTTTTCAGAAAATTACCCCTCCCGGCTAAACGGAGGGGAATAGACCCCCCCTCCAAAACGATTTTTTTCTTGTCTCAACTTAACCTACACGCTCTAGCTTTTTGGCACAACGCTCGTGAATCACCCTGTATAGAACCCGTCTCTTCATTTGCATGGTACAAGCTAAACACTCGGTTTGGACCAATTTCAACGAAAGTTTCAAATATTTTATTACAAAAATCCTCATTTCAAAGCAATTTTTTTTTCATTGCAAAGTTTCTCAAAATAGTTTTCCTCTATTTTGAACAATTTTTATAAAATTAATTACGATCAATATAGGTACATAATGTACCTAATTGCAAAGTGAAATTAGTTTTCACTTTCTGCATTTTTGTTTATCCATTTCTTGACCGAGATTGTATATTTTTATGGAATACCCATACCACAGACTCATACATATTTGTATAAAAAAATTTCGAAGCAAAGTAATGGACAAGCATGGTGCGGGCTGAAGGGACATGGACAGACTCGCCTCATGTGACTGTGAGCTCACAAGTCGCAGGTATACCAAATTTTTTTAAGTGTGTGTGTGAGTTTTGTGCCAATCCTAAAGGCTTCCCAGTGGGAAATTTCATAAAATTCATTGAGGAATAACCTGCTTTTTCTTTGAGGAAATGGGAGTTGCAACAGTTCTTTTCTGCTGATTCCTTTGAGGAATTTAAAATGGGGGTGTCCTAGGCCAAGAAGCACATGCTTACATTCTCGATGAACATTCATTAATGAAATCACTACTTCCTCAGAAGTTGGTTATTCATCAGCTTGGGTGATGAAAAACTTGATGTATTCTCATCAAACAGAAAAGTGGATTAAGGCAACGAACTGATGAACTTATGCATGACTTTTCCTTATGAGAATCACCGCATACTTTTCTTCTATAAAATAACTATATTTCAATTCCGTACAAAAGACAGTTGTTTTCTTATGTGTCCCAATCACAAAAGCAGATGATGGGTTTCGAGTCATGAATTGAGGAAACGTTGCATTACTTTTCACTGACTTTATCATTGCATTTAATTTTTCTACTTATTCTGCTACTGAATTCATTGAGGAATTCAGCAAAAATGTTCATTGACGCCGAATTTCCTGCTGGGTTTCTGGATATAGCAACCAGACAAAAATATCAGCACAAATAACAGGGAACCAAAAAAAAAAAAAAAAAACAAGAATTCACACAAAAACAAATGTACCTATCAATTTCAACTCCAGTCCATTATTGTTGTTTTGTGTTGGTAAGATACACACATGTTGATCGTTAAGGGAGGATGCAGGATAGCAGTCCACATCTGCTTGTCGATAGTATATCCACATTCCACATGGAATCCAAAAATGGTTCGTGCTTATGCTAAATCATAACGCCACCTAAGTGACGAAGTAACGCACTATTCTGTTTTCAACGAGGTGGTTCCTCTATGTATATAAACTCAATGGTTGTAGGTAATTAAAAAATCTACAAATTTTGTAAATACACTTTTTTACATAACCTCAAAATGTATGCCAAAAATTCAAGTGACACAATTTTTGGTTTTTTATTTTTAAATTTTACAAAACACATTTTTATTTCACGAAATTTGGTAAAAAGTTGACGTTTTATGCATTGTATTAATTTTTTCACCAAATTTTTACTTAATATCGAAAAAACACCTTAATTTTCAATCTTTAAAAATCTCACGTCAAAATATCTGCCTTTTTAAAAACTTCGGTGTACTTTTTATTCCCTGAAATGTCTAATTTCCGATTATATATAAAAACATAAGCGAGAGCTACAGTACCTACGTTTGCAACGAACTGTTGGATACCCTATTCTCTATTTTTGTGTATGTGTATGCGTTCGCCTCCCGCAGCCAGCCGATGATCCAGTTTCATAAACAAAACTCTTCTTTACCAGACAGAAAAAGATTAAATAACATTAATTTTGTGTGGTGTGATGTTCAATTAGTGCTGGCACAATAAAAAAAAAAGGCGTGTGCCACGCCCAAAGTTAAGACTTTTTACTGCCAAGGCAATAAGTATGAGCTCAGTGAAATTCAATTTTATTCTTGCAGATCGATTTGAACAAAACAAGGCAAAACTTAAATTTTTAAAAATTTGATTTTGAATGGAAATAGCGATTATGGGTGATTTTAACAATTCTTGAACCACACTCTGCTACGTTAATATGGAACTTAAATCTAAGTGTTCATCTTTTTACTTCAAAGCTGCGACCGAAAGTTAAAAAACGTTAAAAAATTAATGCATTATATGACTTTTGACGAAAACACCCCTTAAAAGTGGGCGTGTCTTAAAAATTAGAAGCAATAACTGTCTTGCGGATTCATTATAAATACCGTTTATTTGCAAAAACAATTTTTATAGTTTCTAGTGAAAAGTGGGCGTCAGCCACGCCCAAAATCAAAGTGTATTTCACACACAAGATGTTTATGTGCAAGTAATACCCACAAAATTTAATGATTTTCGCTTTAATATAACAATTGTTATTTTGTAAAAACAATATTGATGGATTCGTATGAAAAATGGGCGTCAGCCACGCCCAAACTGAAATATTTTTATTTAATTGGAAGAAGGTTTACCTAAATTTATTTGTTCATCAAAAATGACGATCGTGGGCGTGTTTGTCTGCGGATTTTACCGGTTCAAGAACTTAGCTTTACTCTTAAGCCAAAGATTATGTATACCAAATTTCAGCTTTCTAGCTCAAAAATTGCGATCTCTAGAGAGTTTACATACGGACGGACGTACGGACAGATATTGCTAAATCGACTAGGCTTTTGATTCTGAGTCAGAATATATATACTTTTCTATACCTAACGGTATTATTTCGCTATGTTACAAACTCCACACCAAATACAATATACCCATTCTATGGAATAGGGTATAAGAAACGCACGACTGGGTGGCACAAACTTGCTCTAATGTGTGAGAGTGGTCGAAATTCTTAAATAAATACTTAAATTAATTTGAGCTGAAAAAAAGTACGCTTTTATTCGTATTTATATTTATTTATTGTCAATCAGTTTACATTAATATCATATAATATATGTAATTACAATATAGAGATTAGAATAATTGAATAATATTGATTCTTAACAAATATAAATCTTTAATCAAAGGGAGAGATAATTTTTAATTTGAATGTTCATATATTTGTTTTGAGAAAATTTGACAAAAACTCATAGGCAATTTTACTTTAAACAAACTAAACTAGAACTACTTAAAACTAGATAAAAAAAATAAAAATAAAAAAAAAGACCGTTCAAGCAGCAATATTTTTTAATGTTAGTATTATTCTTTGCTTGAACAATTGTACATAAATCTTTCATATATGTTTAAACAGTAGGTATATTAGCAATCTCATGTCATATTATTTCTTGGATGAATTTGAATTTATGAGAATAAATTTATCAGAATCTGTGGAGCGGCTTTTGAGAAAAAAAGGATTTTTTGAAAAACTTACTGAAAATATTTAAAAAAAAAAACCAAATTCGTAGGTATTAAGCAAATACATTTTTTATTAATTTTTGAAAAAAAAAATTTAATGAGCAGTTTTCAAAATATTAATAATATGTATGCAGCATGAATTAAAGTACATACTTACACATATATATGTGTGAAATTTCGAAAGAATAGGTTGAGCCGTTTTCGAGAGCCGTTTTCGAGAAAAATAAGCTTTAGCTTGAAGGTTATTTTTTTAGTTAAGAAAAATTAATTTCAATTTCCCTTCTGTACAATACCTAAAAACTCTATACCTATATGTACCAAGTATGAAGCTTTTGGCTCGCCCGTTTGGGCTGTAGGTAGGTGTCTATACATACAGACAGACCATTTTTTTCGTCTTCGCTATCAGCGAAATGTCTTATTTGATTGTTATCTCAAAACATTTTTTTTGACGAATGCATAACTTGCCTTACGATGTTACAAATCTGCTACTGTTTGTGTGGTAGTATTATTTGTATTGAATTAATATATGATACGGTCGGTGAGAACTGATGAGAGGAATGCTCTGTTGTCGGATGCTTGTTTGCGTGCAATCGAGTATTTGTTTGTGCAATATAATATGGTACGGTCGAAGATGAGTGAAATCCTCAGTTAGTATGGCGGTGGTCGGACGGAATTGCCTGATTTGCAATTATATAATGTGGTGGTAGAGACAAATTGTAGCGTTTCATTTCAAATTCCAAAATCAACAGCGACGGATGAACTAAAAGCATGTCTCAAGTCATCGTCTTTGTGGATATAAAAATCATTCTATTGAGTGTGAATATGCGAATGTTCCTGCAAAAGGATATTACAGCAGAAGTTTTCTCAAAGAACTGTTGAAAAATCGTAAAGGGACATGTTCTGAAATTTTCCACCTGCCATTGGCCAATCTATTTCAACTAAAGATGAACTCATCAGTCATCACTAAGGTATAACCGACCATTAATCGAAATTATTGGTTGAGCGCCACACGCAATTTTAACAGTGAGAAATGTTAATGACAATGACTTGAATAGGGCGATTCAAAATCAAATTCCAGGAGAATTGCGTTCATACAAAACGAGCGTATAAAACGAAGTTGTCAATTATCCAGTGGAATTCGTGAACTCTGGTTTTGGTTGGCAAGGCACCTCATTTTGTTTTTTAAAGTTGACGCCATCATTGTGCTACGAAATTTCCATGCCCCGAAACTATGCAATGGATCCCGAATAATTTTGTCGAAACTAATGAATAATGTGATGGTGTCAAGGATTTTGAAAGGGCCGTTCAAGTTCAAACACATTCAGTTCCCAGTGAAACTTGCATTTGCGACGACCGTACACAAGTCACAAATGTAGTCGCTGGAAGTGTGCGGCATAAATCTCGAAATGTCATGCATTTCACACGGCCAGCTATATGTGACGTTGTGGAGTTGGGAAACCATCCTCACTTTTCATTTATGCACTCCGGAGCAGAAAACAAAACATTTTGTGTAATGTGCCGCCTTGATTTTAATACAATAACTGTTCTATTCTCTAGATTTATATTAAACGAATATAATTTAGTTAAAAATTAATACATGAATTTGTGCTATTTTCGCCAAATATTTAACGGGACGTAGTCCGTTGAGTCAGCTAGTTTATTTATAAAACTGATAGATTCACAAGAATTTGCATTAAAATAAAAAATTAAAATTAATTTTAAGAATAAAATGTAAACAGATCGGTTATTAAAAAAAATGTACCTGTATTTTTAAATTTTAACAACAGATTGTAAATTTCACAAAATGAAATTTATTTTGTTGATTGAATAATAAGAAAAAAGGTTCCACGCAGTGGAACATTTATGTTTATTAGTATTATTATCAATTGCTTTCTTATTGTAATAGGGTAAGAATTCGTAACATATGTAAATTAAAAATCTGTCTGTCTGTCTCTCCGTATCGACACGTAAAGCCTTAACGGCTGAACCGATTTGCTTCAAACTTGGTACATAGTATATGACTTGCTCCAGAGGGGTTTTTGGAATTAGCATTCTAGCTCTAAGACTAACAGTACTTGCTATACGATTTTTTATGGAAAATTTTTTTATCTCAAAAACAGCTCACAAAATCTAAAATTTACAATGCTTAGCATTTGCCCTATAACCTATGTATACAACAATAACTTGACTTTTTATATAATTTGTTTACATATCATGACTACTTATTTTGTGTGCGTTACATCAGCAAAATAAGTTCGTGTTATTTATAATTTTTTTCAAAAACTAAAAGCTCTTTCGGCTTTTAGTGGCTAACGAGAAAGTCTGATTTAAAAAAACCGGTCCTATAGGCATGGCCGTCTTAGGCCGTACTGGGGCCCTTGGGCACACAAGAATATGGGGCCCTGTTGGGGTAATGTAATGTACAGACGGTTTGCCAACATGCGGGCAGGCAACCAACGTACAGCTGACCGTGCGAAAAACAGTGAAATTCGAGATTAATCCCACAGACTTCCAACGGATTCCAATCGGATTTCGTGAGATAAGGACTTCCACTTCTTTGAATCTTGCCACTTTCAGCTGTAAATTATGCAGCAGAGTTTCTGGCACATCAAGCGTGTTCAAAAATTCCATCGGATAGTTAAGGCCGCTTTATCTTCGTCGGTCAAGCTGTCAACGGATTTGTGTGAATGCAGTTCTCCGGCGATTTGACTTTGTCATTTTGAGAACTATCGACGTTCTTATTCTTCGCTGCTAGTATTACCCGTTCACTAATCCAATCAAAATTTTTATATTTGTGTGCAATGCCGGAGACCACTTTGGTGACGAGCCCTTCCTTTGAGGAGGATGTGATCAAATATTTTGCGGCAACGATATCAATCCAGTCGAAACTTTACGGGAATTTTGCCATTGTCAAGCGCCAGCAGTTGTCTCGAGAATTCGGCAACCGATGGGTCGCTCTGCAATGCAACTCTCATGTTGGTAGTCAATTTCAACTTCTTGTCTCGAATCACTTAAAAATTTTTCTTCGTTCGGTCAATTGCCTAAAAACTCGTTTATGCAACATCGTGCATTTAACCCAGATGATGATTTTGCATTCTCGCATCAATTTCGCTTTCGCCGAATTCTTGGTCATTGTTCACGTTGGCTTGTCAATAGTGAGAAGATTCATAGGCAGCTTCAAAGCGGAATGTGCACTTCGACCGCCTTCTAGCAAGGTGGCACAATGACAGAGGATGAAACAGCTAACGCCATTTGAGATCTTGACTTAATTGTTACCAGAGAAAATAAATAAAAAAGTTTGTTTCATCCATGGATGAAGAAACTGAAAAGTGGATTTGGTTTATCCTAGAAATTTTTTAGTTTTCTAGTGTGAATACTTGTTGTATAGTGTAATTGAATATATCTGCCTTTCAGGGCCCCGTGTGCCCATATGGTAAAGACGGCATTGCCTATGGGAGGTACCGTTATAAGACTTTTCCTGAAAAATCTATTCCAACCGAAATATAAATTTTGCACAGAAAACACTATTCAGAAAGTTTTATCAAAATCGTAGTAGCTGTTTTTGAGAAAAATTAATTTTTCACAAAAAATCGCATGGCAGGTACCGTTAGTTTTAGAGCTAGAATGCTACTTCCAAAAACACCTCTGTAGGACGCCATAATAATACTATGTACCAAATTTGAAAGAAATCGGTTTAGTCGTTTAGGCTGTAGGTAACTATACAGACATACGGACAGACAGGCAGACAGACAGACAGAATTGTCGCACCCACTTTTTTCGGTTTCTCTATCATCGTAATGTTATGCTTGATTGTCCAAACAAAATTTTTTTTTTTACGAATGCCTAACTTGCCTTATAGCAGATACCTATAATCGCGAGTAAAAATTGTTTAAAATTATTTAAAAACCATGGGTAAGGCTGATTTGAGTTTGGTTACTAACCTGTCAATGATAGAAATGTTTAACGTATAATAAATGCAGTAACACCAATTGCAAAGGAGTTCAATTTCTTGCATCAAATTGTGCACTATCAAAATAATTTGTTAAAAACGCATAATGACATAAGAAACTTAACAAGATCAGGTGCTAGGTGCAACACAACATCCACTAAAGACCGGTTCCTTCTACGGGAATTAAAAAAAAAATTTTTGTGAAGGCTCAATCTGCTGTAGATCAATGGAATTTGACTGTCAAAAATCTACTGTCCGAGATTAAAGGAGATTTCAAGATATTTAAAGCTAAGGACGTGCCGTATTCATCAAAGACAAACAGTATAAAAGATTGGCCTTTGCAAAAGAACATATGAACAAGCCAAATGAGCCACATTCTTTGGACAGATGTGAGCTCCTTTGAGTATGACTCATTAAAAAACCACTTTAAAGTCCAAAAATTCTTTATAAAGCCATTTAAAAGTTAAACTAAAAAATGCACGATTTTTTTTTCGTCAAAATACTTTTGTCGACTAGGGTACATGTTTGAGTTTCTTGATGCATCTTATGAAAATCAAAATGTATTGTATACGTACCCACCAAAAAAAATCTGAAAGGAGCAAAGAGAAACAGGACTGTTAGTAGGTACGGGCTAGCTGCCTTGTGTAATCTACAAGAGTTATTATTACAATTAATGATAAAGTAGTGTTATATTTACAGCTCTATTCTTTTAAAATTATTATTTCTAACAATTTAGAAATACAAGGTTTACACAATTTTGTTAAATTTTTTTTTTTTGTATGGTCTGGCGGGGCAAAATTCAACCAATTTTGTGGATGTAATTCAAAGCTAAGACGTTAGTCTACAATGCCACATTAATTGAAAGCTTTCGGGAAGTTGGGCAAGAATCAGTTTATCTGGCAGCATTTTGGTGTGACCAACATGGGCAAAATTTTACACAAAAGTGTGTTGAAAATGGAAGAAGTCATGCCAAAAAAAATTTAAAAAATTTACTTATTTGGGTACTTTTGTAACTTTAATTCCTAACCGACAGTAATTTGCATATTTTATTTTTTGACACCATTTGTTACATAACACTCCCAAAAGTGAACTTTTATTAGTGGAATTTGTATCGGTTTTATTTTTGAATATTTGTGTATGTACGCGAGGCGGATTTCAATTTATTTATAATATTTTGAAAATTGAAGAGCCCATTCCCATCCATAAACTCATCAGCCTAATTCATTGCACATATTTCACATAACATGTCGCTCATAAATCCATCATCTGAAATCCAGCAATGGAGCCTAGAGACAAAACTAAAACACATAATCTCAATAACATCTTTATGGAAAAGATCTCTAAAAGGATAAACCAAAAAGAAATACCTACATCACACAATACGTAGGATAGCCCCACTTCATCGATGCTGTTGGAATCCCCAGTCCTTACAGTATACTCATTGGAATGCAATACAGCCTGTACGCGGTACGCCATTCCTTAACTCATGTGTATCCTGACAGAAATAATAGAGATTCCATTTGAAATACCTTGCGAGACCTTTATATCACATCTTTTGTTTGCAAACATCGCATCGCTTTCGTATAGAAGGCATTGCGGTATTTTCCGGCAGGCTAAAACATATATATTTAATGTTCATAACATTAAAATAAAACCGAAATCAATTGAGTTTCGAGAATCTTCAGTTTTATGCTTTATTACAACAAATTGAAGTAGATTTGGGGGATTTTATTGACCATAACCAATTGACCAGGTTCAGTGTTCTTAACAAATTTAACAAGTTTAATGCAATAAAATGGGTTCGTATCATAGGGGAACCTTAATCCCAAGGGTATCAGGGTTATAATGTATATAGTACAACTGCTGTTGTATGGGCAACCTTTAAGTAATTACTTTCTAATGACGCTTAATGTGCTTAACGTTTTTAAGCATTGCACAGAACCTACCACAAAACATAAAGAATTCAAATCGACATAATTCTAAATTTTATTTATGGCCGTGGTTGGCAGAAACGGAAACTGAAATTATGTTGCTCCCACAATAAATACAAACGCAAACAAATATCTAAATGTATATCTTTGCAGTTCTTCATTGTGAAATGGGATGAAACTCAAATTAACATTTTCATTTGGAATCCAATGAAGCGAAAAAGGATAACGTCACACATACATACATAATGTACAAATATGACTGTTCAAAGTTGTATGAGTTTTGATTGGATGTTCCTTATTTGTGTTCACCATCAGTACTTAATTGGAAAAGTTTATGATTTAGCTTATTTTCGCTCAAATTATACTTGAATAGGTATACTTGAAGTGTATAATAATGTACTTAAAGTGCATAATACGCAGCGGAATGTTGAAGTTTCCTTAGTCGATGCAAGAAATTTGTTTCGTCTTCTGATCTGGCATTTATATAGCATAAATTCGCCCAAGGCTTGAGCAAAATAATTCTCATATCATGGAAGGTGCTTTTGTCACAATTTCGGTTCGTGTCTATTAGGCTAAGATTAACTTTTACTTACCACTTACGTAAGTCTTACAAAAGTAACTTACAGTTAGGTTTACACTATATAAATTAACTTACAGTAAGAAATGCTTCCTGTAAGTTTAAGTTGTAAACTTATCACTGCCGGGTGTGTAAGCTGTGAGGTTTCCGTAAGTGTCAAAAAACGCGTTTACACTTGTAAGTTTCACTTTCAACTTACAGCTTACGTAAATTAATAAAATTTACTGTAAATCACTTACAGAGCCGTTAACATTAGTATTTTTTCAGAAGTTGCTTACGTGAGTAACTTTCGTAAGTAAAGCTCACATGTCTAATCTCAGCCTTAGGATAGGATTTCACTCGAACATCGTTTAATCGCTATTCCCATTGACGTGTTTACATCACATAACATTACGTTATAATCTACTCCGTCGATGAATCGCCAAATTTGACAAAATATCATAGAATCGCACATTTCAAGGAAACAATTTAAATAAAATGCACGACTGGATCGCACGAACTTGCTCTTATGATAAGCAATTGCGTAGTGGCTGCATATATGGATATTAAAAAAAATTAAATAATTTCGAAAATTCTTTTATTTTTTAAATTAGTTTAAGAGTTTTCTCGGAAAAACTAAGTATGCAATAAAATTTTAAAGCTATACGTCAATCTAGGAAAAAAAAATATTTAGAAAATCGTTGGACCAGTTTTTTTTTTTAAAGGTTATTTTTGAAAAACTTTTTCAAAAAATATTTTGAAATTTATTTGAGCATCAATTTACCCGTTTCCAACATATTTCGAAAACAAAAATTTTTTTTGAAAAAATTATAAAAAATCAAAAAAAAAAAGTTTTTGAAATGCCATATTAATAAAATTATGAATGACTTCCTGTGGCCAAAATTTTATTGAAATCGAATGTATAGTTTACGAGAAAATTTGATTTGAAATTACTGGTTCTTTGAGAGGTACCGTTATTAGACAAATTTCGAAAAAAAATTTCAAACCAAAAGATAGTTTGTCTTGCAAAAATAGCATTCTGAAAGTTTTATCAAAATCGTTAGAGCCGTTTTTGAGAAAATCAATTTTTGTCTTTAAGATTGTATGGCAGATGCCGTTATTTTTAGACCTAGAGCAAAAATAAAAAATGTGTTCCGAGGGACGGCCAAATAAATCCTAAATACCAAATTTGAAGCAAATCGGCCCACCCGTTCAGCCTCCAGAGGCGCGAACAGACATACAGACAGACAGACAGACAGACGGACGTAATTTCCAGACCCACTTTTTTCGACTTCTCCATCATCGTAATTTCATGTGTGATTGTTATCTCAAATTTTTTTTTCTGCACGAATCCATAACTTGCCTTATACAGTGAAAGCTCCCTTAGGCGGACAGCGACGGTCGAGGCACTTGTGTCCGTCTAAGGGAGTTGTCCGTCCAAGGGAAAAAAATTAAAAACCAATCAAAAATAGTTTTGCATATAATTTTATATGTATTAACCTATTTATTGATAGAAAGTAATACAAATTAAATCATTTCATTTGCACTTCAAAAACTAAAAAAAAAAAAAAAAAAAAAAAAAAAAACTAAAATTATTTCAGGTATGCAAGATTATTTGAACAGACCACAAACACACACAGCTTCATTGCAATTTTGCTGTTTTATTGGTTAAATTAGTTCATTTGTCCTTATGATTCTCATAACATGTAAGAAAAGCTATGGGAAAATGTAGCTGATGATGTTTTTGTCCGCCTAAGAGAATATAATTTACCAAATTGTGGCTTATGTGCCTGTCCGCGTCCGGGTAAGGGAGTGTCCGCTTAAGGGATCATAAAACGTACGGAATTTAAATTCAAGATCCACGGTCGGGAGAATTTGTCCGCCCAAGGGGATTGTCCGCCTAAGGGAGGTGTCCGCAATGTAGTACCTATAATCGCGAGTAAAAATATCACAGATGTCACACAATGTTTTTGGATGAAATTTAAAAACGTCCGCTAGCTATCGTGTGTTGGTCAATATACAACTTATTTAATTTTTAAGAACAGATATCGGTAGCTCCTATGTCAAAATTTTAAGTTGTTTTTTCTCTGAGGTGGCGTGTCAAGAGCTAGCATCGTGATCCCTTATTTTGGCGACATTTTGGCAATTATTATATGAAGCTGACATTAAACTAGCAGTCCATATTCAATAGGTCCTGGCTATTTGTATGAAAATTTATCCAACAAAATAGCAGTATGCTGTCAAGGTGAGCTTTTTGAATTTTTCTGAGCTGTTTGGCTTACTATGCCTCTTTTATTAGATGCACAAGGAAAACAAAATGAAATCTTCTTACATTAAGTAATTAAAGTTCTAGTGCTCAGTTTTTTAGCGTGAGATTGTTATGTATCTACATATACGTATTTTTGTATCCTCAGAGATTCTTAGCATGATACAACTAAACAGATAGCACCTTACCGTTTTTTTTTCTTGTTTGTTTTGTTCTGCGCTCTACGTGGCTCTACGCCACGGGTTCGTTTTGCATTGTATCATTAGCAATTCCATATCTTTAGTAGTTGTATCATGGAATGGTTTCTTATAGGTCTTTTCGCATGTTGTATCCTCTACTGCAAACTTGTCTCTTTGGTTTACTAGTATACCTAAGTTTTATTTATACCCTTAATGTTTGTATTGGCTAGTTTACCAGTCAGGGAAAATGAATAATAAGTATTTTCTGGTGTTAAATTTACCTACTCTAAATGTCTATTGAATCTACACTATTTTTTTCGACAGAATTTCTAAAACGACATTATTATTAAGGATAATAAGAAAATGACAGAGTCTAGATACACATTTTTTGTAAGCTTTGAAAATATATTGCAATAAACAGAAATGCTATCAGTTAACTGCGGGTGGCAATGGCATACAGTGGATGAAGTGCTTGGTTGCTAACCTAAGAGTTGTGGGTTCGAGCCCCAGCCTATGCAGCAATTTTTCAATATTATCTCAGCTTCAACTGGACGCCATCCGTGAGGAAAATATCACCTATTTCTCAATCCATTGTGCCAACCAAAAATCTTTCCTATCTTTCCATATTCCTTCTAACTTATGTCGTGGAGCTTGCAATCAAAAAGACCTTGGGTCTTACAGGCATATAGCTAGTTGAAATTATAAAAAAAAAATAAAAAAATATAACTTTCTATCACTAGAAAAGCTGGCGTAATCGAGCGTAGATCGAACAAAACCATAGTGTTGGATAGTTACGGGTAACTTTGAAATTTTAATTAGTTAGACGTAACTAATGTAACTTATGTAACTAATGTAACTAAATGTAACTAACTATAACTAATAGAATTTTTCAAATACAAAAACTCACATTTTATGTTAAATTGAAATCCACAAACCTAATCGAATGACGATTGACTACACTGTTTTAGGGCAAAGCTGGATGATTGATGAATTGCCGTCGGGTCCGCTGCCAGCTGTGGCAACGGCAACCTGGAAAGGAATACATTTTTAAATTACTATATTTCTGCAAACAAAAATCTAATAATATAATAATACTATGTTCCTCATAAAAAAGAAATCTAATAAAATATTATATTCTTGAAGCATACAATAGATTTTTACTTACATTTTCCCTTCTTTCTTGAGATTCTTGGACATTTCTTGGTTTATTGTAATTTTTTTTTTGGTAAATTCAGATTTGATCTCAAATTTAAGATTTGGCTCGCCCAATGGAATCAAA
The DNA here is from genome assembly GCA_916050605.2 of Platycheirus albimanus. NCBI lineage: Eukaryota > Metazoa > Arthropoda > Insecta > Diptera > Syrphidae > Platycheirus > Platycheirus albimanus. The sequence goes on from OU696698.1 coordinate 62,672,128, forward strand.
CGAGATCAATTTTGTTTTATTTTGTGTATGGGTGCTTTTTGACAATTAATGTACATACAAAAAACCTAAATAATTTTGTAATTACAATATTCACTCAATTCACGAATTACACTTATTTTAACAAAATTCGCTGATAATAAACCAGTTTTTGTTCCAAAGAAGTTATTTTCTACAAATATTTATTCAAAATAAAACAACACTTCTAAAAGCATATGTCAAATACTGTGGTGTGCCAAATCTGAAATTTGAGATCAAATCTGAATTTACAAAATAAAAAAAAAAAAAAAAAAAAAAAAAAAACAAAGAAATGTCCAAGAATCTCAAGAAAGAAGGGAAAACTTTAAAAGTAAGTAAAAATGTATTGTATGCTTCAAGAATATAATATTTTATTAGATTTCCTTTTCATCAGGAATATAGTAATTTCAATATGTAGGTATTCCTTGCCAGGTTGCCGTTGCCCTTGCTAATAAAACAATTTCGTCAATTGACGATCGGGATTCAGGATGAAACCTTGTTCAATTATTGTACAAATGTAGGTAAAATGTGATTTTAAAATTTTTTTTAGTATTAAGTTAGAGTTAGTTTTATTTAATTACAGTTAGTTACATTTAGTTTCATTAGTTACATAAGTTACGCCAAATATTGGGCTTACTTACTTACTTCATGTAACTTACTTGCCATCACTGAACAAAACATAATTGCATGAAAAATACAATGTCGCTCAAATCAGCTCTTGTGCTGTATAAATAATGCTAGGGAGCTAGCTTTGTATTACAAAGAAAGAAGAATCAAAATAATTAAGATAAATCCTTTTTTATATCTTATTGTTTTACAGTTCTTTTGCCATTGCCTTTTATGGAAGGTATACCTATATTCACATTGCTTTATGTGTACCGTTAAGCCAAATTTACCTGTTGTTGTTGTATTATCTCTGGATGAAACTTATATGCTGCTACTCCTCTTCCATATGAGATACACACGGATATATGTTAAAATTACCCCAACTGATTTAAATTTGATTTGGTTCTACTAATTTTTAAAACGTTTATTCAAAACAAAAACAAAATAAAATACGCAAACTTGCTCTTATATGTTACATAGATGTTTGCTTAGGGGCTATGTATTTTGAAAACAAAAGAAATATTAAGGAAAAGTTATGATTTTTAAGAGTTTTCTTTGGAAAACTAGGTATGCAATAATATTTCATTGCCTAATACAAGGTGGGACAAAAGAAGTCATCCATCCGATGTTGTTTGACTCTCTTTTTTAGGGTTCCGTACCCAAAGGGTGAAAACGGAACCCTATTACTAAGACTTCGCTGTCCGTCTGTCCGTCTGTCCGTCTGTCCGTCTGTCCGTCTGTCCGTCTGTCCGTCTGTCCGTCTGTCCGTCCTTCACAAGGCTGTATCTCATGAACCGTAAAACTTAGACACTTGAAATTTGGACAGATGATGTATTATTGTGTTCCCTATAACAGCAAATACTAAAAACTAAATAAAATAAAATATTTATGGGGGCTCCCATACAACAAACGTAATTTTTTGCTCGTTTTTGCTATGTTTGTCCGTCCATCACCAGGTTGTCTCTTTTCTTCTTTAGACATTTCTTGAAGTCTGTCCCTGTTAGTTCTTATTTTTGCTGATTTGCGACTTTTAATTCACTCACACAAACAGCTTTACCTACATGTAAATTCCAGAAATTCTTTTAGAAGAAAAGAGGCAACATATGTATGCTTTAAAAGCTAAGTTTTCTTCTATTCGTGTTCGAATTCGAATTCGAATAGAAAAAAAAAATAGAAAAAAAAAAAAAACAAATGTCAAACCACAATCAACAAGTCGGTATTAGATTCTCTCATAAAATAATATAACATCAGGATTAATTGTTTTCAAACGTAAGTTCTTCTTTATTTTATTGTCAATGGAGGTGATTTGAGTGATTTCTAGAAATAGTAAAAAAAAAAAAAACACTGCGCTGAGAAAAAAAATTACTGAAATTTCTCAGTGAAATATTTGAGCAAGATTGGCAAAAGACATCTTGGTGACAGTTTTTTTTTTTAGAAAAGATCGCACCAAAAATGTTCTTGTTTGTGTGAGTGAGAAAAAGTTTTATCTACATGTAAATTCCAGAAATTCGAATTCGAATTCGAATAGAAAAAAAAAAAAACAAATGTCAAACCACAATCAACAAGTCGGTATTAGATTCTCTCATAAAATAATATTAAATCAGGATTTAGGGTTTTTAAACGTAAGTACGCCTTTCTTCTTTATTTTATTGTAAAAAAACACTAGCTATGCTCAGAAAAAAAATTACTGAAATTTCTCAGTGAAATATTTGAGCAGGATTGGCAAAAGACATCTTGGTGACAGTTTGTTTAGGAAAGATCGCGCCAAAACTGTTCTCGTTTGTGTGAGTGAGAAACAGCTTGACCTACAGGCATATAAATTCCAGAAATTCTTTTAGGAGAAAAGAGCCAACCTATGTATGCTTTTAAAGCTCAGTTTTCTTCTATTCGTGTTCGAATTCGAATAGAAAACAAAATAAGAAAAAAAAAACGAATGTCAAATAAAGAACAAGAAGTCGGTATTAGATTTTCTTACCGACCAAATTTTAAAATCTTAAAAATTAATATAAATAATAATAATTTCTTATTAAAAAAAATTCTATATATGCTTCTTGCTGCTTCTTCTTCTGCTGCTAATACTGAATCACTGAATTAATTATGAATTATTAAAACTACTGTTAATCCTAAAATATTAAATTAAACTTACAAAAGCAGTACTGGGAGGTCTCGATCTGATTTTAAAGAAGTTATTATTCATTTATACATACATACATATTTATTTTTGAGACGTTAAAAATTAATTGCAAATTTAATACTGACTTCTTGTTCTTTGTTTGACATTCGTTTTCTTTTCTATTTTGTTTTCCATTCGAATTCGAATTCGAACACGAATAAAAGAAAACTGAGATTTAAAAGCATACATAGGTTGGCTTTTTTCTTCTTTGCGGATTTCTGGAATTCTTGAATTTACATGCATAGCTGTCTCTGTTTCTTCTTCTTTTTGCTGATTTGCCAGTTTTCTTTCACTCACACAAACAAGATCATTTTTGGCGCGATCTTTCCTAAACAAACTATCAGTTCGTCGTCTTCTGCAAATCGTAATCGCCTGTTACAATGAGAAATTTAAGCAAGTGTTTATTACGTTTTTATAGATAATGGTACGGAACCCTTCGTGCGCGAGTCCGACTCGCACTTGCCCGTATTATTTATTTTTTCTAAATGAAAAACTTCGATTCTGTTTCTTGATTATATTTATTTGAACCTTTAGAATTGTATTGGTCAAGTCGAGAAGATGATATCGGCCAAATGGGCGCCGTCACAATTTTGATTGCTCGTTTAATGGCATTTTTCATCACTTCAGTGAGAACTTCAGCCGACAGATTCTCGCACTCGTGTCGAATGTTGTCCTTGAGGGCTTCCAGAGTCTCGGGCTTGTTCACGTAAACACGGGACTTCAAAAAACTCCACAAAAAAAAATCTGAAACGGTTAAATCCGGCGATCTTGCGGGCCAGTGCAAATCGCCAAAACGAGAGATGAGACCCGGGAACGCCCACCGCCTTCAGAATATCGGTTAATGTCGGTTCATGTATCGCTCCATGGCTTGTTCACTTGTATTCTGCATCTGTTTAGTCCACAAATGTCAAAACAGATTTGACATTGGCGGCCATTTGCAAAAATGAGAGCATCTTCCAATAGGGTGATTTCTTTTTGCCCACCTTGTGTCTATCTAGGACAAAAAATATTGAAAATCATTCGACCAGTTTAGAAAAAATGATTTTTATGTTATTACTAGCTGACCCGGCGAACTTCGTTCCGCCTTAAATTGATTAAATGTCCCTTTCGAAAGTCGAGCCTCTCTTAAGAAAGAATTAAACAATTGATATTAAATTAATTAAAATTACTTTTATTTAAATAGAAATGATTAGGTCACTGCAACACTTTGTGATAAACATAGTTGTTGGTTTTTTTGTCCGGTGCATAAACAAACAATGCAGATGTCTTTCCGACACGCGAACACGCCACGTACAGTTGTCCATGTAAAAAGCAAGGGAATTCAAGATTAAGGCCACACACTTGCAACGATTGGCCTTGCGATTTGTTAATTGTCATGGCGAATGCGGGTCGAACGGGAAACTGAATCCGCTTAAACTCGAATGGCAAGTCGGTTGGTATCAAAGGAATTCTTGGAATGAGAACTTCTTCGCCTTTGAACTTGCCTTTGATTATTGTCGCTTGGATGACGTTGTTCATGAGTTTCTTCACTGTCAACTTAATTCCATTGCATAGTTTTGGTTGGTTCAGATTGCGCAGCATTATGATGACAGAGCCGACTTTGAGTTGCTAGCAATATCATTGCTCCTCCAAAGCGGCTCATATTGTTCCGTAGATTTTTCATTGTTCGATCAAGAGCATTCATCCCAGATGATAATTTTGAAAGTTTTCAACACTTGTGCCATAGCAGAATTTCTTGAAATATTGCATGTTGGTTCATCTTTCAACTGCATATTCAGTGGCAATTTTAACGCTGAATGTGCTGTGCAACCACCTTCCAACAACGTGGCCCCTATTCGAGAAGAGGCAATCGCAAGCGCTATGTCGGATCTTGACCGAATTGAAGTAAAAATCAACGAAAGGAGAAACGATTGTGAGAAAGTGTTGCGTCCGAATGATTGTCGTTGGCAAACAAATTCATCCGCTGACAGGCTTCTCTAAATGTGGCACACAGCACACCATCAACAGTCCGCAGGTTCTCGTAAGAAGTTTGACCAGGCACATTGACCAAAAGCAATCGCAGATAGAAGCAGTCGTCATTTTTTGGATGAACAGCATTCATACGACCAAGCGCATCAGTTTAATACACATCCGCATATCCGGCAACAGCTTGCCCTTGTTTTCGACGTTGAAATTTTTTGTACGGCGCATTCCAAATATAATAGTGAGGCATTTTCAAGTAGAGCAGCTCTGGCGAACGGGTCACTTGCAGAGGTGGAGAAGAAACTCGTTTGTTTTTGGAAAAAAAAAAATTAAAATTAAAAAAAAAAAAAAAAAAAAACCGGCTCCGTTGTGTGTTTACAAATCCAACAAAACAATTGTCATGCAATATGCAAATCGGATTATATTTATCCAAGTTATACTTGTACAAAGAACAAAGTCATAATCTGTTGATATTTGTTCCGCAATTTTGTGTTTTAACGATTTTTAAAAATTACGGTCCAAAATTTGAAAAATTCGGCTCCGCTATCTGTTTACCTGGTTTAATACAAACCCAACAAAAAAATCCCCATGCAAATTGGATGATATTCAGCTGAGTTAGGCGCGTACAAACAGACACCAATTCATTTTTATATAAATATAGATATGTATAAGAAAATCTTTAGTCTTCACAAGGTAAAATTATTTCAAAAAATTCAATTTACCCGTTTTCAAAGTACATATGTACATATTTACTATATTTTTTGGAAGTTTTGGAAAATTTTGAAATGCAATATAAATTCTTATTGAAAATGGAAAAATAGTTTAAGAGAAATTCTAATAATAAGAAAAATATCGAAAAATCTTTTTTTACTAAAAAATAGACTGTCTTAAAGAAATAGTATCTTGAAAGTTTTATCAAAATCGTAATTGTTTTCGAGAGAACTAACGTTTTTGTTTATGATTATATGGCACTCGTAGCTACCGTTATTTTTCGACTTGGAGCATAAATAAAAAAAACCCTAGGGAATTCCAAATAATTACTAAATACCAAGTTTGAAGCAAATCGGCCACTCCGTTTAGGCTGTAGAGGTGCGAACAGACAGACAGACGGACGGAATTTCCAGGCGCGCACTTATTTCGACTTCACCAGCATCATAATGTCATGTGTGAATGTTATCTCAAATTAAAGTACATATAATCGCAAGTAAAAATCAAATAGTTATGTTTTATGCATTTTTTGGAGAAAATTGACAACCAAACCAAAACTTGCCTAATACCACTTATAATGTTATGTGAAAAGATGAAATCAACAAAACAACACTTTAGTGCATATATATTTTGAAAGGACGTTCCAAACTTAAACCATTACGAGCAAACTTAAAATTTATGTGAATATAATGCGCGGCACAACTTTTTCTTAAGAGATTTACCTGAGTGATATTCATATTCATATCACAACATATTTGTTCTGTCGTCTTTATATCGTGTCTTATTATTGCATGACTGAAACTACTAAGAAAAATACCAACCAACAAGTTAAGAATGGACATACGAATTCCTTAAATGATTTTCAATTGTTTTCATAGCAATCATTTTATATCTTTGCTTTGTTAGAGTTTGTGTTCTTCTAGATTTTCGTAATTACATATATAAAAGTCTGTCTACGAGCTACGAAAGTGAACGTTAGAATACAGTGGAATTATTTAAATTTAATTCTCTTATGGGGAGTGAAAGAGTTTGAGAGCATCGTTCAGTTTTATATTCAATATACATAAAATTACAGGAAAAATGTATTATCTTTAAAGGGTGATTTGCAAAATATTACCTTTGTTGTTTTTCTGACAATCTGGTTTGAATTAATGTTTCTTTAACCGATTTCGAGTAAATTAAAATCGAGTGAAATGGTTAACTATAAATCCAGTCGCAGTTAACACGCACAGTTTTGTCAGCTCTTACAGAATTTTCTATTGTGACCGTTAGAGCAGTGGCGTATCCAGAAAAAAAATTTTGGAGCTCACGTGTAAAATTTTGGTTTATGTATGTTCGGGTGTGTTTTACGCATACTTTTCTCACCTAATCTCAATGCTTACCTTTGTTTTGTTTTTGGTTTTCTCAAATGCTGTTCAGATTCAGCGTTTTGAGGGTAACGTGTTCCTGTGCGCCAACAGCTAATGTGTACGAATTGGTGTTGCGTGTAAGGCCGAATGCCACGCTAGTGAAACATTTTCCTCTTTCTTATTTCTCTATAATCGAAAGTGGTACGCTGGCTGTGCTGCGGTGCTGTGGAAAGTATACTACTATAGTAGCATTTCGCTACTCTCGACAACTTCGCAATACCGTACTCCTATGTTTCACATTCGTACTATGTGCTATGTTTTCAAAGTTCTTGTATCGTATCCAAAACATTTTACACAAATAGCAAGTTGAAAGTCATTAAAAAAACTTTATTTTGTTTTGAATTTAATGTGAAATTGAAACATTTAACTTTTCATCTTGTGGTCAAACTCGTCTTGATTCTTTTTCCTATTATTTGGCTTCTTTCAGTGAATTATTTTGTTGATGATTGTCTAGTCTGGTGTTTTATAAGGTTACGGAAAGTGAAATTTTTAAATATGAATGTTTTAATCAAATAAAATCTTTTTATCTTATCAAGAAATGACTTCTTCCGGTATTGTCTGAAATCGGGGCATATTGTATAGTTTTACTATGTATTTAAAAAAAATATGAAAATCTTTAGTTTTTTTTAAAAGGGTAAGAGTTTTCTTGGGAAAAAATGTATGCAAAATCGTTTTATTGCTCAATATATATCTAGGTAGAAAAAATATTGAAAATCGTTCCACCAGTTTTTTCTCAAAAAGGTTATTTTTGAAAACTTTTCGAAAAAATATTTTGAAATTTTTTCGAGCATTTAAGTGTATGACAATTTTAAGTTTGCGCCTGGTAAAATAATATAAACAAATTAAAAAAAAAATTATTAAAAATCGAAAAAGAAAGTTTCTGAGAATTTTGAAATGACATATCAATAGGATTATAAAATTTCATTGAAATCGGATGTATCTATAGTTTACGAGAAAACTTTATTTGAAAGTATCGGTCCTATGAGGGGTTCCGTTATAAGACAAATTCCAAAAAAATCTTTTCTAACAACTGTCTTAGAAAAACAGCATCCTGAAAGTTGTTTTGGAGAAAATGAATTTTCTTCTATTTTTGGACTCCCAAATAACCACTAAATACCAAATATGAAGCAAATCACCCAATCCGTTCAGGCTCTAGAAGTGCAAACAGAAAAACAGACGAAAAACGTAATTTACTTTACAAATTTCATACATGTAACATACATGTAACGTGAAAGTGTCTCACAAAATTTACATAGTTTTTGCACTATCTGGATTACAACGTTACTTCACTACACATTTATATCGGAAAGTCGAAAATAAAATAAAAAAGAAAATGGAAAAATGGGATATATTGCCAAATGACAGCAAAATACTGTTTGAACAGATAATGGATCTAATAATGTAAAAGTATACAGTGCCGTTCGAAAAATGTTGGTCAAACTTTTTTTTTCGAATTTTGTCAAACTTGTTGCAATTACTACATTATATTTTAATGAGGTTTTGTTTTCTTATGCGGTTTCAATCGTTTCATGATACATTTATAGCCCAGTAATTTTAGGTTTTATCTGCGGAAAAATTCAAACCAAGCTGAATTTTGGTACACACCTTAATTACGGCATTGTAATGAAGATGTGAAAAATCGACATTGATATCATCGTAAGATGTAAGGAAGAAAGTAATTGAGGGAAAACTGGAGCAAGGTCAAATATTTAGCAGTTCCACCCTCCTCCACTTATTCCATTTCTTCAAAAAGAATTGACTTAGAAGAACTTTTGGACTATTAAAATTGTAGAAAATTTAACATTCTACAAGAAAGTGAGGAAAAAAAGTTATTGGGGGAAAACCAGAGCAAATCAAAAATTTTGCAGTTCCACCCTCCTTTTCTTATTCCATTTCTTGGTAACGAATTGACATACAACAATTTTCGCCCTACTTTTAGTGTAGGAAATTTAAACTTTTACAAAAAAAGTCTTGTATACTTTTGCCGTATTAAGTAAGAAAAAAAGTTATTGAGGGAAAACCGGAGCAAAGTCGAACATTTTGCAATTCCCCCTTTTCCTCTTTTTCCGTATCTCGGTAACGAAATAACATACAACCATTTTTGTACCAACAATATTTTAGTAAATTTAACGTTCTACAAAAAAGTCTAGTACACTTTTGTCGTAGAACTTAAGCAAAAAAAGTTATAGAGCGAAAACCGGAGCGAACTCGAAAAGTTTGCAGTTTCCCTTCATCAAATATTAATTCAATATTCCTGAACAATATCTTAAAGTTTGATTAACTTCCGACCTTTTTCTACCTGCCCACTGTACTAAGAACAAAGTAATATATAAAAATTACGGCGGAATGACAATAGTAATGGGCATGGCCTGGTACCTGGTGGGCAAGCGGGGATCGTTGGGGGTGTAAGAAGTTGGTGATTTTAACAAGGAGCCATAAAAACAGCAATATTTCATCTCGTATATATCCGAAGAAATAAGGTGGAATTCTTCATTTTTTGGCATTTTTTGGCGAATTTTAAAAAATTACCTGTTTTTCGAAGTGCCATATCTCGGTAACTAATCGACATACACAATTGATTGTGCTAACAAAATTGTAGCAAATTTTATGTTCTACAATTTTGTCATACACGTTAAAATCATTGGAGCTTAGAAACCGAGATATTTGCGAAAAACCGTTTATTTTAGGTTTTCGTGACCTTTTGACCTTCATAAATTTTTTTGCCGGCTTGATATCAATGTCGATTTTTCACATCTTCATAACAATGCCGTAATAAAGGTGTGTAGCAAAATTCAGCTTGTTTGGAATTTTTCCGCAGATTTGGGGCTTAAAATGCCTAAAATGTCTGGGCTATTAGAGTAATATAATTTTTTACACGCGGTCACGGAAGTAAAATGGTGTTAGACCGAAGAATGGATTTTTTGAGTACCTCGCTCATTTTTAGGTATTAAAGAAAAATGCTTCATTTGGGCAGTTTTATTTGTTTTTGTATTGCTTCTCAGAAACATTCTCTATTTTATTAGTACTTTTGTATACCTTCTCTTGCTTTTATTACAGCTGCATATCGGCGAGACATTGATTCAGATAGGTTTTTCCATGTGGATGCAGGTATGGTGTTCCAGGTCCGGATAAGTAATTTTTTTAGGTTTCCAATTGACACTGGATGCTTCTTCGCAACCTTGAGTTTCATTACTGACCAAATATTCTCAATTGGATTGGTTCTGGACTGTAGGGAGGCCAACTTAATACATCGACATTATTTTCTTCGAAGTACTTTTTAACTTAAAAAAAAAATGCAAATATTATTTTTAGTCAAAGAAGTTCTTGTTTATTTTAAAGACTGATATTAATCTTTAATGTTAAAAAAAAACAAATTCATACTTACAATTTTGGCTGTATGGCAAGAAGCGGTGCCGTGAAATAACGCCGAATGCAATAACGCCGAATTTCAAAATTCGGCTTTATTGCACTTTACGAAAGTGAAATAACGCCGAATTTTGACGTTCGGCCTTATTTCACTATAATAAAGTGAAATAACGCCGATTCGGCGTTATTTCACTTTCTAAATATTATTTTTATGACTTTTTATGTGTCTTTCATATTCTCTAAATAAGGTACCATCCTGAGAGCTTTGGAATCATTAAACAAATGTTTAAGTACCCGCAACACCATCAAGTAAAGGTCATTTTTCTTTTAATTCATTTGGCAATTCGGAGAAAATTGCTTGTTTTTTACGTAATATAATCGTATTTTCTGTATGTTTTAGCTGAACTGAACCTTATAGTTAATATGAGTATTAAATTATTGCTTTCTAATTAAGGTTCATTCGGGTTCCAATGAGTTAGATTGCTTAAACACACTTTAAACAAATTGTGGAACATCTAGTGGGCGTTTATGTTTTTACTTATAATTCCCAAAAAAAGATATAACACTATTTCTATGGAAATTAGTTTTGCAATCTTCAAAAGAGCAGCACATTTCAAATGTATACTTTATAATCTAATAACTAATGATCTCAAAATCATCCTTTCACTGCAAGCTAAGGACCTTCCACACTTTGAATAAAGTACATTATGTTCCTTAAACATTTTTTTTTGTTTGGCTTTAATTTCTCTTGATTGCGTAATGTAAACTTTACATTGATTATTTACTTTAGGCAATTCAAAACCATTTTCTATCGATACATTTTTAAAATGTGGATGTGCTCTAGGGCACCTACATCAATACCTACTAAAAAATTTCAAACCAACTTTGAGAATCTCTTCTTATACGAGTTTTCCTTTTTAACTTTAAGATCCAGTTCTCTCAAGAGCTTATAAAGATTTCTTACTAACGAGATTTGTGCATGCTTCATACAAATAAACATTTCGCATTTTCCATCCCCATTACTTCTTTATTTTTAATTCAACTCCCCTAACTTATGTTGAACTGTTCCATACTCTCGTTATGACGTTAGCATAATCTCCTTTGAAAATATCACAAAAATAGCAATTTGTATTCAGAAATGCTTTCATATATTGGGCTTTCGTGTAGCAAGACAACGAGTCTATTTAATAATGGAAATTTTTCTTGACAAAGTTTGTCATTACATATGTCATAGATTTTTATCTAGATGATATGAATTTCTTTCTTATAAAAATATGAAACATTTTTAAATGAGGTCCTTGAGCAATCGGCTTTAAGGGAACAAACTTTTAGCTACCAGATAATGTTCACTTATTTAAAAGAATTATCTGATACAAAGCTCTTATTTTATTGAACATAATAATTTTGCTATCGGATTTACTTGTATCATTACTTATTATTCTATTAGAACCTATACGCCATATCAGACCGACGCGAAGGACGACATGCATTTCGAAAACCACTTTTTTGGGCTTCTTTATTATCGTAACGTCATGTTTCATTAAAACCTCTAATTTTTGTTCTGCACGAAACCAATATGTACTTGCTTTAGGTACATCAAGTAAAAATTTCGTCGTCTTTTTTTCGATCAAATTCATTGAAAATTATGTTATGAAGTGTTTGTAGACATAGACACTAAGTATAGGTACTTATACTCTTCGAGGTATTTAAGATACAGTTATATAAACAATAATAAATATTCTTTGTTTTGCGTCGAAGAAATTAATATCAGATGGTGTTCAAAACTATACTATTGTTATGGGATCCTATCTTAAAAGCGTACATCCATATGACTTGGAGCGGGGACTCAACCGTCAAAATTCAAAACTCGAATTTCCAGAGTTGCCTACTCCAAAAAGTTGGAGACGGACTATATTTTCAGCTTGATGGGGTCTATAATGTGAGTTGTAGGTATAGCTGGGAAGAAATGAAACATCCGAATAACTCATACAAAATCAATATTCAAAGAATCCAATTGAGGATATAAATAGGTATAAGGAAAGTTTTCATCTGACGAAAAAAATAAAAAATCATTTCACCAACTTCCAAACTATCAAAATATTTAAGAAACTTACATTAAATAATTGCTTAGTGGTTGCATAATGTAGATTGTAGATACATACCTATATTTAAGAAAATAAAAATTCTTTTGAAAATTCTTTTATTTTTTTCAATTAGCTTAGGAGTTTTCTCGGAAAAACTAAGTACGCAATAAAATTTCAAAACTAAATTTCTATCAAAAAAAACTTTTAAAAACTTTTCGATAAATTTTTTTCAAATATATCATTTTAGATAATCTGTTGTTTTTATCTGGAAAAATAATTTTGAAAAAATTCAATCCGCCTTATTCCAAAATATTTCGAAAAACAAAAAGTTTTTAAGAATTTTGGAATTCCATATCAATAATGTTATAAATGACTTCTTGTGCCCAAAATTTTATTGAAATCGGATGTATAGTTTACGAGAAAACTTGATTTGAAAATTCTTGTTCTATGAGAGGTACCATTATAAGGCAAATTCTGAAAAATATTTTCCAACCAAAAAATAGACTATTTTAAAAAAATATCATTCTGAAAGCTTTATCAAAATCATAAGAGCGGTTTTTGAAGAAATCAAACTTTTTGTTTAGGATTGCATTGCAGGTAGCGTTATTTTTGGACTTATAGCAAAAAAAAGACCTCCCTAGAGAATACCAAATAAATACAGGCTCTAGAAGTGCGAACAGACAGATAGACCCACAGACAGACGGACGGAATTTCCAGACCCACTTTTTTCGATTTCTTTATCGTAATGTCATGTTTGATTGTTAGAATTTTTTTTTGCACGAATCCATAACTTGCCTTATAGTACCCATAATCGCAAGTAAAAATCACCCTATACACAGCTTGTTAAAAAAATCATTGTTGGACACTACTTCTGACATTTCTTCGAAAGTATACCAGTGCCAGTGTTGTAAGCAATCATTGTAGTAGATTTTTTTAGGGGTTTACACAAAGAAGTTACAAATGTGAAAAAGTTGGTTCAGTTTTTTATGTTTGTTATGAATTTGTTACTTAAATGTATCATATTTAATTTAAATAAAAAGAAGTGCCAAATTTTAAATTTTTGAGTGCCAATGGGTGCCACAGTGCCAAACTGGCACTATCAAATGAGTTTGGCACTGTGGCACCCATTGGCACTCAAAAATTTAATTTAAAGTGCCTGTTTCTGCAGCGCTGCCAACCACAAGATAGATTTTTAAAAAAATGGCATTCTGAAAGTTTTATTTTATTTTTGTTCTATACGATTGCATGTCAGGTACCGCTATTTTGTACCTAGAGCAAAAACTTAAAAGAATTTCATAGGGACGGCCAAATTAATACTAAATACCAAATTTGAAGCAAATTGGCCTTACCGTTCATTCCCTATAGATATGCGAACAGACATACAGACAGACAGACAGACAGACAGACAGACAGACAGACAGACAGACAGACAGACAGACAGACAGACAGACAGACAGACAGACAGACAGACAGACAGACAGACAGACAGGCAGACAGACAGACAGACAGACAGACAGACAGACAGACAGACAGACAGACAGACAGACAGACAGACAGACAGACAGACAGACAGACAGACAGACAGACAGACAGACAGACAGACAGACAGACAGACAGACAGACAGACAGACAGACAGACAGACAGACAGACAGACAGACAGACAGACAGACAGACAGACAGACAGACAGACAGACAGACAGACAGACAGACAGACAGACAGACAGACAGACAGACAGACAGACAGACAGACAGACAGACAGACAGACAGACAGACAGACAGACAGACAGACAGACAGACAGACAGACAGACAGACAGACAGACAGACAGACAGACAGACAGACAGACAGACAGACAGACAGACAGACAGACAGACAGACAGACAGACAGACAGACAGACAGACAGACAGACAGACAGACAGACAGACAGACAGACAGACAGACAGACAGACAGACAGACAGACAGACAGACAGACAGACAGACAGACGGACGGAATTTGCAGACCCACTTTTTTCGACTTCCCTATCATCGTAATGTCATGTTTGATTGTTAGAATTTTTTTTTGCACGAATCCAAAACTTGCCTCATAGTACCTATAATGGCAAGTAATAACTTAATAAGGAAAGTTAAGAAAAATTAAAATGCTATAAACATAATGTCCAAAGTGAAATTAAAATTGTTCACTTTTTGGGAAAATCGGTAATGACTAAAAAATGTTATATATATAGGAGCTACCCTTTAAAAAGGAGACTCAAAAAAAAAATGGCAATCTGCTAACATGGACAATTATGAAGAACTATTATATTGAATGCAATCAAGAAGTTTTCAACTTATGGCTATTTGGAAAAAATCTGCCCAAACCTAATATTCATTACTAAGCCGAACAAAAAACAGTTTTCTCTAAAATGTCCTAGCTTCGGTAAATTATGAGCCTTACCGAAATCGTTAGAGCCGTTTTCAACCAAATCCAAAGCAAAACGAACCGAGTTTAAAATAATTAAGAAACCTTCTCAACCAGGACATCAGGGTTATAGTATTTAACTATTTAAGAAAAAAATATAACTTTTTTCAACTTAAAAAAAAAGTAACATTACTTCGATTGTTAATGAATTCCCACATATAAAATTTAATCGAAATCCGTTGAGTGTTTACAGACAGACAGAATGGTTTGACCAACTTTTTCGACTTTGCTTTCATTGTTGTTTGATGCTTGATTGTCTTTTTTTTCGAATGTATAACTTGCTTTATAGCTAATCGCAAGTTAAAATAAAATTCGATTTTGTGTAAGGTAATAATGGTAAAGGTAGTAAAACATTTATTATATACGGATAGAGTTATCATTTAAAAATATGTCAAAATGATTTTCTGAATACAAGATTTCGTCGAAGGTTCTAATACGGAACCTTCGACGAAATCTTGTATTCTGATTTCACCTAAATTTTTTTTCCACTGTACAATATCTTGTGAGGAAGTGGAAAATCTTATTAGAGTTATCTTGTCAAAAATCTTGCCGTTTCCAGGATATTTGTACTCAAACAGAAATCACTAAGGCTGGGATCCACGTTAAACTTTTTATGGTTTACTTCATTAAAATGGTATCTGTACTGCAGAGCATTTATGCGGGCTCACAATTCATATAGATTTGTAAAAACGCTTTACACTTTTCATATTCTGATGACTGATAATGAGTGGCTGATTATTGATATAAAAGTTTAATTTATTAAGCTTCAAAAAAACTAAATTATCATGCGCAAGAGAAATATTGAAGTATATTTAAAAAATTGTAAAAAAAAGTGTAAAGTTGCGTTGGAAGTATCAAAAGAAAGTTCTTCTTATTTTATTTAAATTAAAATGTTATATATATTATTACAAAGCTTAAAACCAATTGTTGTATAATTTGATTCCATTGAAGCGTTCTTATGTTTCATATAATCATTTTTGCATTTTCTTGAAATATTTTTGCGTTCGATTAAATATTTATATCTGTAAAATGTTTATAAATCAAAATACATGTATCTTATACACAAAAAAACACAGTCTGTACTGTAAGACTAGTTCATTTTATATTAATCCTTTCTGCAAAAAACTGAATACGATGAATTTCATATTTTTTTTTTAAATTACAGACAAATTCATTCTAAATAAAAGGGGAAACCTTATCAACAACATTTCAAGAGATCCGCATATGCAAATTTCATGATGTGCTGTGGGAGTTAGAACGCACATGCATCCAATTAAATTTTGTAGCGAAATTGCTTTCTATCAGCATTATCAAAAAAAAAAAAACACTTCGTCACAATCATCCTGGGAACATTACCGGAGAGTTCAACAAAATCTAGCTTGCGCAATTGGAAATGGGAAATCGTTCAATATTGTTTTTACAAATTTTTGTCGTAATTATAATTGTCCTTTTTTCTGATGGAAAATCCTTAAAAGGGTCTGTTATATCAAACGCAAGCACAACACCTGACTATAGAGGTTCATACCATACCAACAAATTTCCAACAACGACAAGAGAATGGGATGAAGCTACAATAACAAACTCCCCCTCTGAACTGAAGCCCGATAGTACAATGTTTTCATCAAGGGAAAACTTCTCCCCTACGAAAAAGCAATTTTTTGATGAACAAAATAGTTTCCAAGGTACTGAGCCAGAACTAAGTTTATCAACTACTACGAATTTTGTGGGGCTTTCTTTTTTTGATGATAGCGAAAGCAAATTCCAATCGACAATGATTAAATTAGAAAATAACGATGCAACAGAGCGAGTTCCAATTATACGAAACTCATTCAAAATTGCATATCCCACATCGGAGATGATGACGACGCAAACTTCAATTACTTTAAGCAACAACACCATATCAGAAGTATACTTTGAAAAATTCATTTCAATTCCAGAACCAAGCAAAAGCAAAGCCGATAAAATTCCAACGAATTCAAAATCATTTCTTAAAAATAACTCAGAAAGCAATGATAACCAAAGTGCATATAGTATGTCCTTTTTGAACAATAACACTGCCTACCTAGCATCGCCTTCTATAAAAACATCTACTTCAGGCCCGGTTACAATATCGACTTTAAGTATTGGCAACGCAACGACATTGTGGCCGGTGAAGCATGCTTCGGTAATGGAAGGTGACGTTGTGCTTGGAGGCCTTATGATGGTGCATTCGAGGGAGGACAGCATAACGTGTGGACCAATAATGCCACAGGGTGGAATACAAGCCTTGGAGGCTATGCTTTACACATTGGACCAAGTAAATGAGAACCAGTTGTTACCTGACATCACATTGGGTGCGCACATACTCGATGATTGCGATAAAGATACGTATGGACTTGAGATGGCTGTGGACTTTATAAAAGGTGAGTTTATTTTTATTTGTGTCATAAATTATTTCAAGATGGACTTGTGGGGGCTAATAACGATAGGTATTGTGTTTGTACTATAAATACATATACTATTACAATGCAATGAGAGTTTTAAAAGGGGGACAGACTTATACATTATACAAAAGCCATATCAACCATACGAAGGCCAAATTAGCTATATTTCATGTACTGAAAATATCTTTTGAACAAAATATATAATAATGTATATATTTAACTTAAAAAAAAAATTATATTGGATTGGCTAGCAGTTTGTGACATAGTTTTGATTACAAAAAAAAAAACACGGTTTGAAGACGGGTGGGTTTGGTCTTACAAATTTTTAAAAGGATCCAAAAAAATCAAACAAAACAATATGTTTAATTGTAATGAAATCAGTACATATAAAAGTTGCTTGCTTGATTGGTCAGCCTACGTTCTCGGAATCAACTGTGAATTCTGAATACTGAAAAGATCAAGATTTCAAGAAGGCATAGCTTGATAGGTGACGCCGCCGGCACTGCGCTGTGTTCTATTATTATTAAACTGTCAAATTCACTTTAAAAGTTTATGTGTATAGTTTGATTATTTTTATTTAAAAAAATTCCATCCTGCGTCACGAAAAATAGAGGCAGCAAATATTCATTATATTTTTTTAAGTAGTGCCCGCTATACTGGGGGTCCCCTAATTCGTTACCAATATTTATAGGGAATGATTTTTGGGTATATTCTAAGAAAAAAATCGTTTTACAGCAAAGACCTATCTCCAATTTTGATACCATTTATCGGGGATTTAACAAAAGGCTTACTTTGGTGTACCCTGACCCATATTAACGGTAATTGCGCTGTTGATTCAAAAGATAGAAACTTTGTTTGAAATTTTAATTTTAGAAGAAATACCAAGATTTGTAATGGCGTTTAAACAAATTTGATATCTTGTTCTAGTCCTAAGATTTTCAGTTTCTAGCCTGTTTCATTTTTCCTGCCCATGCTAATTTTTTGATTTTGGGTTTAATTTTCCCCAGAAAATGTTTAATAAACATAACGTTTTAATAATTTTTTTTAAAATGAAAGTAACATAAATAAAAATAAAATCCAATAACAGATATGCAGGGAAACGCACAGATTTTACACGAATCATTTCATGCATTGACAAACAAATTTCGTGAATACAAGAAATATTTCGTATTTTCTATTATTATTTTGCCCTAAATGATTTGGAAAAAAGTACGAAAGTTTCGTTTTATTTACTAAAGCACCCGTTATTTCTATTTGGAAAATTAGTTCAATTACGAATGCTTATTCGTACATGGTACTAAAAACATTCGTAGTTTTGCACCACGAAACCTTATACATCTATGCATCTACACATTTAAACATCTATATTCATCTATACATCTATAAATCTATACATCTATACATCTATACATCTATACATCTATACATCTATACATCTATACATATATACATCTATACATCTATACATCTATACATCTATACATCTATACATCTATATATCTATACATCTATACATCTATATATCTATACATCTATACATCTAAAGATCTATACATCTATACATCTATACATCTATACATCTATACATCTATACATCTATACATCTATACATCTATACATCTATACATCTATACATCTATACATCTATACATCTATACATCCATACATCTATACATATCTATACATCTATACATCTATACATCTATACATCTATACATCTATACATCTATACATCTATACATCTATACATCTATACATCTATACATCTGTACATCTATACATCTATACATCTATACATCTATACATCTATACATCTATACATCTATACATCTATACATCTATACATCTATACATCTATACATCTATACATCTATACATCTATACATCTATACATCTATACATCTATACATCTATACATCTATACATCTATACATCTATACATCTATACATCTATACATCTATACATCTATACATCTATACATCTATACATCTATACATCTATACATCTATACATCTATACATCTATACATCTATACATCTATACATCTATACATCTATACATCTATACATCTATACATCTATACATCTATACATCTATACATCTATACATCTATACATCTATACATCTATACATCTATACATCTATACATCTATACATCTATACATCTATACATCTATACATCTATACATCTATGCATCTATACATCTATACATCTATACATCTATACATCTATACATCTATTCATCTATACATGTATACATCCATACATCTATACATCTAATCATCTATACATCTATACATCTATACATCTATACATCTATACATCTATACATCTATACATCTATACATCTATAAGTTATAATAAAGATAAAGGTGAAAAACTAATATGGGGGGAGTCTCTTTTAGAGCCACAGAAGATAAAACAACAGGTTTAAGGATTCTTCCGAAAACCATTATTTTTCAAATATAGGAGGAACACGAGAAAATGTCGTGCTATAAAGCTTTTCGTAGAAAATAATAATTCAAAAGTCTCGTAAATCGTAACATCAAATGTATTTCTTAATTGAATGAAAGATTAGGTAGCTACCTATATTTGTATATTAAGGATACTCCTGTATCCATGTTCAATTCTCCTAAGAGAACAACAAGCAATGCTGAGGCATACAAAATTTGACTAAGCCGGAAGTTTGGTAAAACTTGGAAAATCTTCCAAGTTCGTAGACTGCCTACTGGGTGAAGATGTTACAACCAACGAAAAGGAAATTCTTTTGCCTTCTCTCTGAGTTCGTCGTTATATCATCTTGTGATTGTGATAGAACGTAAAATTTCGGAACTCGGCTTTACTCGCTCGGCGTTATTTCACGGCATCATTTTAGTCTATCGGTCGATATGTTTGTACGCCCATCACACAAAAGCGACTGCATGGAATTGAGTGCAGTTTTCACAGTATATTGCGCCAATTTAAAATATAGGCTCCATTTAATCACACAAAAATATCTAACTCTATGGTTGGTTTTTGTTTGAATAACAAGCAATACATACTTTACTCCTAAAACTGATGAAGCGGCTTCCATAACTCAGCGTATTTCGAAAAAGCTGAAGAAGACTATGTCCATAAACATAGTTCTAGACCGAACCAATGCTACCACTTATTCGGTAGAGTTTCTTAACTCTCTTTTTCCTTGCGCATAAATTCGTTCTGATTCATTCCGATTACATTGCTTCGGAACATAAACCTCCTACTATTCAATGGAAGTCGGCTTAATGTTATGTCAGTTCGAAATAAATTTATGTAGAAGCCGAAATTCTTACGGGTTGTGGAGCTAATAAAGTATTCTATAAAGCTGGAGCTGATAAAGTAATCTACAAAGTTCACAAAAAATATGCAGTATACGAATATACAAAAATAAGAAATTACAATAAATTCATATTTACATCTTCGTGTTTATATTTATAAAATTTGTATTAAAGTATCAGATCAGTTTGGTATGTATCCTTTTAAATTCGTTTATTTTAACCTTTAAACAAAATAAAAACCCACTCTAATCTACATTCTATACACGAATTCTGTGAGTTGTTCTGTCCGAAATCGCAATGTTTAATTTTGTATATTTGACGAATCCATGTTTCAGGTTTATAGTTTGCTAAAATATTTTGTTGGAGTAGGTATATGCAAAAACAAATTTATATTTTGTAGAACATCTATACATATAATAAAATTGTAACGGGTTGATGTCTGTACATTGAAGATATAGATGCAAAACTTATATGGGGAGTCTCTTTTACACCCACAAAAGCCAGAACATCCGTTTTTAGAATTTTTGTCTGTCTGTTTGTCATTTTATCGCAGACAAATATATAATTCTGGTTGTTTTTTTAATATTGCTGCAATCGAACGTTATTCAATGAACTTAACGCAAAATTAAAAGATTTTAAGGAAGTTAGCGCCTCACTTACATAATGGCGATGGAAATCATAAAAATAGTGCCATACTTACCTACATATACATGAATAGAAATAAGTTAGTCGTTCTGAATAGAAGTTACATCAAAAACATCATAGATGGCGCTATTTATCACCATATAGACAATTTCTCATTCAGCGAAAGCAGAAACCGAAAAATAATGTAACCATAAAGAACGATGAACGAGCAATACTTACGCCCAAAAGTGATGAAGCGGAGCTGCAATAAATAGCAGTATCGGCACGTAGCATCGTTTTGAAAATGGGCATTCCAATTAGGTATATTGCTTCAGAACTTAAAATCCAACTTTGCAATTTAAACCGTTATGATATTTCGAAATAATATTATACAGAAGCCAAAAATCTTACGGCTTTAGAGCTTTAGAGCTACTTTATTCTAAAATCCACTCGTACGAAGTAGCGGGCAAAAGCTAGTTGTTAATATTTGTGATATTTTAATTTGGTTATCTGAATTAATTTTCCACACCTAGTTGATACCCGCTTTAACTATACCTAATGGTTGACTTATTCATAGTTTTACTATTTATGCACCTTAATAGTTTCGTTTTGTTACTCGAAAATGAATTCGTGCGATTAAATCCATTCGTTTCGTTGGCCTTATAAAATAAAATAAAATAAAATAAAATAAAATAAAATAAAATAAAATAAAATAAAATAAAATAAAATAAAATAAAATAAAATAAAATAAAATAAAATAAAATAAAATAAAATAAAATAAAATAAAATAAAATAAAATAAAATAAAATAAAATAAAATAAAATAAAATAAAATAAAATAAAATAAAATAAAATAAAATAAAATAAAATAAAATAAAATAAAATAAAATAAAATAAAATAAAATAAAATAAAATAAAATAAAATAAAATAAAATAAAATAAAATAAAATAAAATAAAATAAAATAAAATAAAATAAAATAAAATAAAATAAAATAAAATAAAATAAAATAAAATAAAATAAAATAAAATAAAATAAAATAAAATAAAATAAAATAAAATAAAATAAAATAAAATAAAATAAAATAAAATAAAATAAAATAAAATAAAATAAAATAAAATAAAATAAAATAAAATAAAATAAAATAAAATAAAATAAAATAAAATAAAATAAAATAAAATAAAATAAAATAAAATAAAATAAAATAAAATAAAATAAAATAAAATAAAATAAAATAAAATAAAATAAAAAAAAATAAAATAAAATAAAATAAAATAAAATAAAATAAAATAAAATAAAATAAAATAAAATAAAATAAAATAGCATACAATTCTAATTTAAGCAATCACTAGCTCTTACCAAAATTGCCAAATTGTTATTATTTTGCAATCAAAGTATTAAACTCTATATGCAAAATTTTAAATTCCAAAATAATAATCCCGCATGTTTATAAGAACTGACACAAACAATTATTTCAACTAAAAAGCACGTCATTTTTAAAAGTGGCAAGCTTTGTTGCAGTTGAGGTACCGTTATAAGACTTTTACTGAAAAATCTATTCCAACCAAAACATAAAGTTTGCACAGAAAACATTATTCACAAAGTTTTATCAAAATCGTAGGCGCCGTTTTTGAGAAAAATTAAATTTTCACTAAAAATCGTATGGCAGGTACCGTTACTAGAATGCTAATTACAAAAACCCGTCTGTAGGACGTCATAATAATACTATCTACCACGTTTATTTAGCAAAAACATTTATTTATTTATTTTATTTGTGAACTTTTTGTGATACGTTAATTTTTTTTTTTTCTTATTAAGTTTTTGTTGAAAACTCTTAAAAAAGTTTCCTTTCTAACTCCAATATTTTGCTAAAACTCCCACAAATCTTAGTATTCAATGCAAATTCGTTTTAGAGGGACTGCACTATTATGTATTGTATACGAACAAAATAAGTACATTACTTTGAAAATCGAATACAAAGGAATGTGTTCTGATTCACAAATTCTGGTGAATTAAACATTTTTAAGTTGTTGGAATTCAATGCTCCGTCTTTTTAACACCTAAGTACTTGATGCTCGCCTTCTTGAAAAGCATGAATTTCATTAAATGGATCAGCTCATATTGTACGGATAAAATGATGATAAGATAAGATTTAAATACTTCTTTTGTCACCTAATTCAATGAAATTATTTTGGCCACTATTGTGCACAAATACACATTTTACTATTTGGGATTATTCTCTTATTGCAATGACGTCCTTAAAATCACACGTAAAACAATACTCTTATTGAAATACTTCTGCCATTGTTAAGTTTCAATGGCTAACTTTAATATTATTAAAGTTACAGTTTTGTTTGTATTATTTGTTCGTCGATTAAAACATCATTTGTTCGTCGTTGATCTTGTAGGCGTATTAAAAAGCATCGGTAAATTTCTAAATAAAGGAAAGGTGCACATTTTTTTTAAAATAATATCCATTCGTTCGTTATTGTAATAATTGAATTGTTACAAAATACCAACTCCTGCAAGAAAAAGCTTGTGCTAACATTCTATTCGCGGGACAAAATCACTTTACGCGTTTTTTTTCTGCACCCGTGGGAGTGGATACATAAATATTTCTTGGATAATGCTAAGTCAAAAAATCATAAAGTTTCTTATAACATATGGGAAACTTGTCACCAGAGAGAGATTTTTCTCGTCTTATCAAAAATAGTTAGTTCAAATAAGTTAGAATTGTACATCATTTGAAATTAAATGTTAAAAAAAAAAAACAGCAGATTGCAGTAGTGACTTTAAAGAGCACATATTAAGTACATATATGTAGGTCACAGGATTCTTGGGACAGTCGTTTCACAAAACCAAAGAGCTGAGTTGTATTTGAAGATAATTGTATCGATGTGTGCCGAGAAGACGATGAATGCGATGAAGACGGTAGCATACGGAAGATAGCTATGCGGGTTGGTCATGAATTAGGTAGAGACGTATAGAAGGTTGAGTGAACCTGGGGAATCCCAGTTTAGGAAATTATAATTCCATTGGCTATAGTTCTGATATGTCGATGCTTTTGAAGAATATTAAAATGAAATTACAGCGTCGTACTTGCATATTGACGACGACAAAGAGTTCAAACCTAAAAAAGAAAAGCCTTTATAAAAAATGATGGATGAAAGAAGAAGTCAGCAAATCCAGATTGTCCAGATTGTCAGAAAAATTTGACCTCCTTCTTATAGCAGAAAACTCAAATTTATTTTCTAGCGAATGCCACGAACCATAGAAAGACAGGCTGCATGATTTGTTGTAAAAGAAAATTAATTTGTGTCTGGCTCTACAGTACACATTAACTATCACCTGAATCGAGACGACTAATTCAAGTGCCATCCATGTGATAAATTCTTTTCATGTGAACATAGTTTGGAAATTTATCATAAAAGCTGCAACGTCAAGGAGGAAAAGAAGTTTTCTTTTAATTCTAACATTGTTCGACGAATTTTTTAACATGTATAGTGTCCGTGATGAGCACGAGGAAGCTCATGTTTCTCATGAAGTGCGTGGAAAGACCATTCCAAAAATTACAAAAATCAAAGCTCATGATTTTGACGTCCTTACATTTCATTTAATTTAGTTTAATTTTATTTTACGAAATCAATTATAATCAAATCCGTGAGAATTTAAAAAGTATTTACTTAGGGTGTCCTCGCGTCAAATAGTCCTTGGATAGTGTGACTAATGAAGAAAAACAACAATTAAAGGAGACAATTAGCGATGCACTTCTACATGGGGTTCCGCAGTTACCGAACGAAAATTTACAATCAATTTTTAACAATCTCTGTGATTGCTTAAAACTAAAAGCACCGAGTGTTAAAAACATTTATCGACTTAAAACGAAAAATAATTCACTTGCACCACCGATAATGATTAAATTCACCTCACCAAGTGACAAGAGCCTTGTTCTAAGGTCGATCGGCAACTATCGTAAAACTACTTAAGTGCAGCTTTGTCTCCGAGATCTTAAACTGTGTGATGATGGTGTTAACAACAACAACAAACTTTCTCCTGTTTACATTCACGAATGTCTAACGGTGCGAAATCGTTTCCTGCTCAGCGCTGCAGCTGAAAAAAAATTCGGTGTGCCAACTTTTATTCAGTTGGGTGCCACAGAGTGCCAAGCTATTAAATCCATGTAAGAAAATCAGATGTTCAAACAAGAACTATTAATATTTCTTATTAATAACTAGCTGTCCTGGCAAATGTTCGAGTATGTACATTTAAGGGGGTTGTTTGTAGTTTGCATCTGAAAAAAAAAAATGTTTAAAAAATTCAAAATACCTGTTTCCAACATATTTCAAAAACAAACAATTTTTTATAAAAAAAAAATTATTAAAAATCAAAAAAAAAAATCAATTTGAGAATTTTGAAATGCCATGTCAATAACGTTATAAATAACTTATTGTTTTCAAAATTTTATTGAAATCGGATTTATAGTTTACGCAAAAACTTGATTTGAAAATTCTAGTTCTATGAGAGGTACCATTATAAGGCAAATTCTGAAAAATATTTTCCAACCAAAAAATAGACTTTTCTTAAAAATTGCATTCTGAAAATTTTGTCAAAATCGTAAGAGCGGTTTTTGAGGAAATCAAACTTTTTGTTTAGGATTGCAGGTAGCGTTATTTTTGGACTTATAGCAAAAAAAAAAAGACCTCCCTAGAGAATACCAAATAAATACAAAATACCAAATTTGAAGCAAATCGGCCCATCCGTTCATTCTCTAGAGGTGCGAACAGACAAACAGACCCACAGACAGACGGACAGAATTTCCAGACCCACTTTTTTCGACTTCTTTATCGTAATGTCATGTTTGATTGTTACGAATTTTTTGTACGAATCCATAAATTGTCTTATAGTACCTATAATCGCAAGTAAAAATCACCCTATAAACAGCTTGTTAAAAAAATCATTATTGAACACTTCTGACATTTCTTCGAACGTATACCAGTGCCAGTGTTGTAAGCAATCATTGTAGTAGATTTTTTTAGGGGTTTACACAAAGTAATTACAAATGTGAAAAAGTTGGTTCAGTTTTTAATGTTTGTTATGAATTTGTTACTTAAATGTATGATATTTAATTTAAAAAAAAAGAAGTGCCAAATTTTAAATTTTTGAGTGCCAATAGGTGCCACAGTGCCAAACTCATTTGATAGTGCCAGTTTGGCACTAAAGTGCCTGTTTCTGCAGCGCTGTTCCTGCTTCAATACGCACTTAAATTAAAGCGTGAGAATAAACTTCAAACTGTGTTTACTTTTCGTGGGCTTGTCTACGTAAGGACGAAAAAAGAAGAGGATGCAAAATTAATTGAGACCGCTGATGACCTTGCCGTTTTTACCACAACGTTACCGACAACAACAACTAAACCTTTTCTATTAGATGTCAACAAAACATAAACATAAACACATTACGTTAAGTTTTCTTTTCATAATGTATTATAATATTTATCCTTATAAATCTTTATTTCTATTTTGTTCTTTTCCTTTTCACTTGCTATTTGAATTTATAAACTTGAATTACTTATCGTTAATATTTTGTAATCATAAATACCTCTTATCATCACACCTTTTGTCTTTTTGTTTATTGTTTCTCCTTTTAAATGAGTCTTACAGCATATACTTTCTTTTGGGTCGTGGGTTGTTTTTCGTTTTTTCTTTAGTTTTTGATAATGGTTGATATTGAAACTATAGCAACCCAAATAGAAGTTCCACGGATGTTTCTAGCCAAAATAATATAAAACGCACAATGATTAATGTTTTATGCAATCAGCGAACTGGTCTGCATATTGTTCATATTAATGCGCAGAGTATTTTACCTAAAATTGATCAATTTAAATACTTATTTGAAGGTTCAAAGGTTGACGTGGTTTGTGTTTCAGAGACTTGGCTGTCAAGTGATGTTAGCGATGTTGTATGTTCCTTGAATGGTTTTCATACGCCTTTTCGGTCTGATAGGGTCGGGAGATGTGGTGGAGGTGCTGCTATTTTCGTCCGTTGTGAATTAAATTGTAAACTTGTAAGGAAAGCGGCGCTTGGAAGTGAGATGGACTATGTATTTGTAGAAATTTTATGTAATGATAATAAAATCCTGCTGGGCTCTGTTTATAGGCCCAATAACAATATAGATACCACTCCGATTATAAGAGTCATTGATGAATTATCTTTTATATCGCCATTTGTTGTTGTTGTAGGTGACTTTAATAGCAACATACTAAATGATTCATCACTTCTCGACATTATGAGTACTTTAAATCTTTCTCCTGTTAACACCTCATCACCCACTCATTTCACTAATCACAGCAGTACCCTTCTTGATGTATTTTTTGTTAGTCATTTGTACAAAGTCCTCAATTTCAATCAAATATCTGTTCCAGCTTTTTCGCGTCATGACTTAATTCATATGACATTCCAATGTGAGCCCTTGATTTCGAGTAGAACTATATATTTTTTTGTGATTTCAAACATATAAATTTGAGTCAATTAGAAGATGATTTAAAGAGAATAGAATGGTTTCGAGTTTATGGAATGCCTGATGTCGATGATCAAGTCTTTTTCATTCAAGAAAACATAAGAAACTTATTTGAAACACACGTTCCTTTGATCACAAAAAATGTAATAACAAAAAATACCCCATGGTTCAATACCTTCATAAAAAATCTTATGTATGAACGTGACCTGGCCTACAAACGTTGGAAGCGTTTTCGACTAAATGCGTTGTATGATGTATTTAAAAGGTTGAGAAATAAGGTTACAGTTGAGATTCGTGAAGCGAAAAAACGACATTTTGCTCCAAGATTAGACCCCAAACAAGCTGGACATAAACTGTGGAAAAACCTACGAGATATCTGTATTGTCAAGAAAAAAAATAGCAACCTTGATAATATTGATTGCAATGACCTTAATAAAAAATTTTTGTCTCTTCCTTATTCAGATGTCATTGATGAAACATTGACTATATCCTTTGAGAATACTTCATTTAATTTTCCTTGTTTTAGTTTTTTACCAGTAGATGAGGCTGACGTTTTAGAGAGTTTTATTCACGTAAAATCAAATTCAATTGACCTTGATGTAATTCACCCCGTTTTTGTTAAAGCTATACTACCGTACACAATTAAATATATAACCCACCTTTATAACACTATCTTGTCGTCGAATGTTTTTCCTTCTGCTTGGAAACAAGCAAAGATTTTACCAATACCAAAAAACCAAAATGAATTTCGACCTATTGCAATCTTACCATTTCTTTCCAAGGTCTTGGAGCGGATAATGAATGGTCAGATAAGGAAATTTCTAAATGACAATAACTTACTTTGTATAAATCAGTCTGGATTTCGTCAAAAACACAGTTGCACAACGACTCTTATAAACGTTGTTGAAAATATTAGGCAAGCTGTTGATTGTGACAATGTCACTTTTCTTGTTCTCTTGGATTTTTCTAAGGCCTTTGATACAGTTAACCATAACATCTTATGTAGTAAGTTGATTAATCAGATTAATTTCTCTTTCTCCTCTGCAATGCTAGTTCAGTCATATCTTAATTTCAGATCTCAGGTAGTTGTGGCAAATCACTCAATTTCAGAATTTCTTATGTTAAAAACAGGGGTTCCACAGGGTTCAATACTGGGACCATTATTATTTTCTTTGTACATTAATGACTTGCCTCTATGTATGCAAAACTGCCAAGTAGACATGTACGCTGACGATGTTTAAATGCGGAAAAGCTTTCCAATAGGTTTGGTCGAAAATGCTGCTGTTGAAGTAAACGAGGACCTAGCTAACATTCATAGTTGGTCAGTCAAAAATGGACTTTCTCTGAATCCACTTAAATCAAAATGTTTGGTAGTCTAGTCATCGACACATCTGATTTTCCAAAAATATATTTAAGTAATAAACAAATTGAGTTTGTCGAATCGGCCAAAAACTTAGGTTTAACCTTCACAAAGACACTTTCTTGGAATTACCACATACGATTGACGATCGGAAAAATCTATGGTGGCCTTCGTTTACTGTGGAGCAGTCATAAAATAACACCACTAAAAACGCGTATTATCTTGGCTAAAACATTACTTGTCCCCATTATGCTCTATGGCTGTGAAATTTTTAACAATTGTGATTATGAGCACAAGCGGAAACTAAATGTTGCATACAATAGTATAGCTAGATACATTTTCGGATTAAAAAGATATGATCACATCTCTGAATTTTCAAAATCAATTTATGGTGTTACTATCAAAAATCTTTTCAAGCTGAAAACTTTAACTTTGCTGAACAATATTTTACAAACACATCAGCCGCCGTACCTTCATAATAAGATTTGCCGTACACGTTCCGTTAGATCTCTGAATCTTGTGCCTTTGCGTTACGCGTTCTTAATATCTGAACGCCAATTTTTCATAAATGCGATACGTTTGTGGAACTGTCTACCCCGATCTTTAAGGGTAATAAGCTGTACTAGACTATTTGGAATAAAGCTAAAGGAGTATTTGCAGACGTTAAGGTAGTGATGATATATACACATATATTAACTTTTAATTTTTCTCATTTCCCTCATTTCATTTTCTAAAAACTTGTTTTTATTTTTCTTTTTCTTTTGTATAAAGGTTTCAATATTTAAAAATTTTGTCGCATACGCATTTTTTATATTTTTTATATTATTAATTTTTTTTTTTATTTTTGTACCTAACAAATATCACATCATTCAATAGAACTAATTAAGTTTATACTACTTAAAAAGATATTGTATCTTACAGTATAAATCTACTCAAATAAATATATGAAATATGAAAATATAGTGTTAGATGTATTTTAAGTGAGTCGATAACAAAAGAACAAAAACATACAAAATAAAAACCACACCAACATAAATAGGCCATTTTTGATTTTATAGGCAGTTCATGTATTAATAATATATTTTGAAAAAAAAATCTATATAGTAAAAGTATAAGCATTTTCCACCAATTTACCATAAACGAAATAAGAAGAAAAAGAGATAAAGACGGGCTTTCAATTATTTCAAACTTTTATTTACACAGTCTGAAGCAGTCCAGTATGTTCTGTTTCACTACTTATTCCAAATCTACCAAAAGTATTTATTTCAGTTTTTAGAAAAAGCCCTTAAATTCTGTTTGAATTTCTAAACTTCTGTATTTTAATCGAGTTAGAATAAAATTATTTAAATCCGAGCTAAATTAAAATGCGTCAAGTTTCTTCTTCGGTCAGGATCTAACTGACTCTTCATCTTTTATTTAATATATCCCTACCTACCGGCAGTCAGTTTCCCCTTTTACAAATTCCAATCATACAACTACACGCGTTACATTCGTTTTTTCGTTTTCTTCTTTTTACTACTACAGTACTTACATATTTTTGTATACAAATATTCAAAACATTCAAACAAAATTGTCTTTTAGAGTAATATTTTCCAGACAAAAATCAGTTGAATTGACTGTCCTTAAAATGTATCAAAAATTTAAATAGACTTCGTCTGTCGAAGGGTGTAAACAACTTTTTTTCAGGGAAATATCAATATCTCAATAAAACTGACAACAAACATATTAAGGGTCGGTTTGTGGTAAAAGATCATGGTGTAATTTCACAATATTGTTGAAAAGCAGAGGAATATAAGTTTAAAACTTTGATCCGCTGCGAACAAGAGAAATGATTCCTACGAAACGATGTTCGTATGTAGAAAATTTGCATATTTTCTTCTAAACTCTAAAGGGTTCATATTAGGTATTCACGTAGAGATTTTGAAAGTATTTTTAGGTTGATGAGTGTGCATGTTTACATTTTATAAGGTATATCTTACCCTTGTTACTCATCCTTGAGTGAGACCAGGTACATAAATTATTATCATATATATGACAAACACAAATCTAAAATGAAATTGCAAAATGTTTTTATTGAACAATCATTTTGTGTTAGATGGGAAATTGAGATTCAAACTGTCATTTGAATACTTAAATTAAGAAATTTGGATCGCACAGGAAAAGAACTTTGTTTTTAGTATTGTCGTATAATTCTATATTACATAACTATATTACAGTCTAAATTTATCCATCAATACTTCAGCTACGTAGCACTTTATTTATGGTTTAAGCTTATTAGTATAAAAATTTCATTTTAGAAAAATTAATTGCCCTGGTTGAAGCTGTTTTGAAGTTTTTAATTCGATGTTATATTTCGAAAATAATGGTAGGTACCTACTCACTACTAACTTTCTTACTTGGCATTATAAAAAATAAAGCGCTCGACTGGGTCGTACGAACTTGCTCTAATGTGTTAAAATGGTCTTGGGGCTCGAGATTTTGAAAAGAAAAACATTGAAAAAATCATACGAAATTTTATTAATCACTTAAAAATCAAAACTTAAAGCGTTTTTTGGAGAAAATGAAGTAAGCCATCAGGTTTCTTCTACTTTGTTAAACTTTCGAATTTTTTTTTTAAATCGTTCGACCAGTTTTTTCAAAAAACAGTTTTTTTTTTGAAAAACTTTTCGAAAATATATTCCAAATTTTTTCTGAGTATGCCAACTTCTAGCACTTTGTAGGTTTTATCAGAAAAATAAATTAAAAATTTTAAAAATTTAATTTTAAAATTAAAATTTTTTGAAAAAAAAAAATTAAAAAAAAAAATTAAAACTTTTTTAAAAAACTCAAAAAAAATTTTTTTTTCAAAAATTTAAGAATTCTTATTATTTCGCTTATAATAGGGCTTCTACATTAAAAATTTCATCGAAATTCGTAGAGTGGCTTACGAGAAAATCGGATTTCAAAAAACCGGTCCTATGGGAGGTACCGTTATAAGACTTTTCCTGAAAAATGTACTCCAACCAAAAGATTAAGTTTGCACAGAAAGCATTATTCAGAAAGTCTTATCAAAATCGTATGAGCCGTTTTCGAGAAAAATTAAATTTGTACTAAAAATCGTATGGCAGGTACCGTTAGTTTTAAGGCTAGAATGCTAATTCCAAAAACACCTCTGTAGGACGTCATAATAATACTATTTACAAAGTTTGAAGCAAATCGGTCCAGCCGTTTAGGCTGTAGGTGCCGATACAGACAGACGGACAGACAGACAGACAGACAGACAGAATTGTCGGACCCACTTTTTTCGACTTCTCTATCATCGTAATGTTATGTTTGATTGTCAAAAAAAAATTTTTTTACGAATGCATAACTTACCTTATGTACCTATAATCGCAAGTAAAAATTATAACTGACAAAAACAGATGGCTAAAACTGAACGGATCGTTGTATGGGGGCCACCTTTTTAATAGAGTTCACTCAAAAAAAAAATGCGATGCCATCCTTTAGAAAGCTGTAAGGAAGTATGCCAAACAAAAATTCAGTCAAATCAATCAAGCCGTTGCGAACTTATGGCCATTTGAAAAATCCTTTTTAACATGATTTTTGTTATGCACATTTAAGCCAAAAACAAACAAAAAAACAGTATTATCGGAAATGCTCCAATTTTGTTAAATTTTGAGTTTAATCAAAATGGTAAGAGCCGTTTTCTTGCAAATCCAAAAAACAAAAAACTGTTACTTGAAAGGTACCAGTTTGAGCTGGGTTACAATAAAAAAAATATCACTACAAAACCGTTTTTCTTTAAACTGCTATAATATGAACTTTGAAGAAAATACGTTGAGCGGCTTAGGCTGTAGCTTGACGTGAAAAAGCGAATACAAACGCACAGCCGGACTGACGGACGGTAAGACGATAACCACTTTGTAGGGCTTGTCTATCATCGTAATGTTATGTTTGAAAAAAACTTCGATTTTTACTTGCGATTAAAGATACTATAAGACAAGTTATGCATTCGTGAAAAATAAGTTTTGAGATAACAATCAAACATGATCCCTACCGACTGTAAAAGGTTTTTTATTGGCTCAATTTATTATTAAATACAGTTTTGACAATTTTTAGGTTTTAACATTTTTGGTTGTTGAAATGAGCTCTTAGTAACCAAAAGCATGATTTTCGTCTGTAGCGGTTACTATAGACACCCTGTGTATATGTATATACTATAATTCTTGAATTCGAAAAAAATTACACCAATTTCAGAGAACAAGAAAAAAAATACACCTGTACAAAATATATCCAATTTTCAGTTGTCGTTTCATTTATTTTGCGGGAAACTGTGTAAAGTATACCTCAAAATCAAAGAAGCTATGAAAAAAATGCACCAGTGTGAAAAATATACCATTTTAAGTCAATTTTATCGTCATCATTTTCATTGGCGACATTTTTATAAAAAGAATAATTTCAATCAAATTTGCTCACAGGACTTGACATTTATGTAGTTAAGTGTATTTAATCTATACAGTATTTAAATTTTCCACCGAAATATACAGCTGCCCCCTTCAAATAGTGTATTTTATCTGGGATGGTTACGAAATCTCGCATTACAAAATCTCGCTTTTTAAAATCTTGCAGTTACAAAAAGTCGCATTACGAAATCTCGCTTTTTAAAAACTCGCAATAACAAAATCTCGCTAACGAGAATCCCGAGTACAATAAGTAGGGAAAATAATTACAGATTCTTGAACAGAAAAGATTGCATTTTTGTAAACTAAAAATCGTATGCGTATTTCCATAAATAATCTTAACTTTGATTACAATAAATTAACAGGGAAAGACAACAGTACCTGGGTGGACCGCTGCGCGGGCTCAAGGGATTTTAACTACCTTTTTGGGGGCACACCCGCTCACGCAGATTTTAGTTGACATTTGCGAGATTTTTGGGTGTGAAACGTTAATGCGAGATTTTAAAATAGGAGACTTCATAATTGCGAGATTGGAAAGCGAGATTTTAATATGCGAGATTTTGGTTTTCGGGATTTTTTAAAAAAGTGCGAGATTTCGTTATGCGAGATTTTAAATTGCGAGATATCGTAGTTCTTTCATTTTATCTACATAATTTGATAAACAAAGTATGCCATGTTGGTTGATTTCAAAATTGGTGTTGCTCATCAGTTAGATGCCGTTCATATCTTCTAAGACGCACATTTTTCGATAAAATTAACACTGTATTATAATTTTTAGAGCAAAACTGCAGTGTGAATTGTATACGGCATCTTACTGATGAGCCCACCGTTCATACTTAGACGAAACGCACTCAGGCCACGGAATTTCTTTATTTTAATAATCTAACAGTTGTTATAGTTTTTGCTTCACATTTGCCCTTCGAGTTAATTTAAAGCTACATCCGTCGGTTTCCGCAAACATCTTGGTTGTCTCCTTTTATTTACACTTCTATAACAATATTAAAATGGTCATTCATAAAATATTTCCTAAACATTACTTTATGTCGACAATTTTGCAGTATCTTTATATGGACGCCTCTCAGGTTCCACTAATTTTATCTGCCGTCTCACAGAACTTCTTGTGGCTTCAACCTATAACTGCGGATATTTGATGTACATAAACGAAAACTATTTCGACTTTATTCAAATTCAATCTTTTTAAACTTTTTCGTATCTACTCGTAAAAACAAAATTGTTCGTTTCATAGTTTCTTTGATTAGGATAAGGCACAATGTTGAAAGCGTTGCCCCGCCAAAACCATTTTGTATTCACGTTCCACGGTTATATCATTCAAAACTATGCACTTATTTGGTTGATTGCAAAAGCCATATTCTTTTATAAATATAAATTTAAAGTAAATGACGCTTTTAAGAAACTCCAAAATGAAAGCTATGCTTAGTCAATTACATGTTTTTCTCGGTTATTGATTTCATTGAACTGATTAACACTTTGGAAAGCCCACAAAAGTAATTCATTTTGTTAATTCAAAATTCATTCTAATTGGACTTCTAATTCAAATTGTTGCCTGCCGACAAAAAGAAACCTTAACTAAATAAAATGCACGACTGGGTCGCACGTACTGGCTCTGTGGTTGCAATAGTACGATGAAAACGAACTTTTCGAGTAATAAGAACAACTCAATTTGAAAAATTTTGTAAAAACTAAAACAATTTGCCTAAAACTGGAAAAGCCGATATACGGGAGCTATCGTTAAGAAACCTTTAATATTCAAAATTTATATGTCAAATGTTATAAAATTGTTCAAACAAATTTCCGTTATTATCATTTGTAGCCAAAAACTTAAATGCAGTTTTCTTCGAAATATTCTATGTATAATCAATACAAAGTTTAATAAAAATCGAGTTAGTCGAAAGCAAAAAAAACGGTCCTATGGAAAGTACCTTTCTTAGCCATTTTTTAAATTTTTTTTTCAGCCATATGATTGGTCGTACCTAAAAACCAACACTGATTTTTTTAAATCGAAATCGTTAGAGCCGTTTTTGAGAAAAATAAGCTTTAACGTAACGGTTGTATGGCAGGTACCGTTATTTTTTGAGCTAAAAAAAAAATTTCAATTTCCCCTCTGTACAATACCTAAAAAAGTCTATACAGGGTGATTCACCAGCGTTGTGCCAAAAAGCTTGAGCGTGTAGGTTGAGTTGAGACAAGTAAAAAATCGTATGGGAGGGGGGTCTATTTCCCTCCGTTTAGCCGGGAGGGGCAATTTTCTGAAAAATTGACTTATTTTGTAAAAAAATTATTAAAAATCAACGGCTTCGTTTGCAACACCGTGTTATACCTTTCTGGAAAGCCAAAGACTTCTTCTTTCATTTCGTTTTTGAATTAAATTGTTTTAACAAATAGTTTAAAAAAAATTAATTTTCAAACTCAAAATTTTGAAAAAAAATTTGAAAAAATAATTTTAAAACTAATTTTTTTCAAAATTTTACGTAATTAAGTATAATTTTTGTTCTCAGAATTAAATGCTCCCATTAATTTTTAATCCAACACTGGAAACCGTATGGCTCTACGACTTTTTGTTGCCAAGGTATTCAAAAATAACCGAACCTACTTCTTCACAAAAACAAGAAAACCTAGCCTTACGGGATGGCACAAGTGATCATTTAGCCAATTTTTTCGTGTTTTTGTGAAGAAGTAGGTTCGGTTATTTTTGAATACCTTGGCAACAAAAAGTCGTAAAGCCATACGGTTTTCAATGTTGGATTAAAGATTAATCGGAGCAATGAATTCCGAGAACAAAAATCACAGTTAATTACGTAAAATTTTGAAAAAAATTAGTTTTAAAATTATTTTTTCAAATTTTTTTTCAAAATTTTGAGTTTGAAAATTAATTTTTTTTAAACTATTCGTTAAAACAATTTAATTCAAAAACGAAATGAAAGAAGAAGTCTTTGGCTTTCCAGAAAGGTATAACACGGTGTTGCAAACGAAGCCGTTGATTTTTAATCATTTTTTTACAAAATAAGTCAATTTTTCAGAAAATTGCCCCTCCCGGCTAAACGGAGGGAAATAGACCCCCCCTCCCATACGATTTTTTACTTATCTCAACTCAACCTACACGCTCAAGCTTTTTGGCACAACGCTGGTGAATCACCCTGTATACCAAGTTTGAAGCAATTCGGCCCACCCGTTTGGGCTGTGGGTCTCTATACATACAGACAGACAGACATATACAGACGGACAGAATTTTTAGACCATCTTTTTTCGTCTTCGCTATCATCGTAATGTAGTCATGTTTGATTGTTATCTTTAAACTTTTTTTTTCGACGAATGCATAACTTGCCTTATAGTACCTATAATCGCAAGTAAAAAGCCGTTAAAGGCTCCGTTATTTGCATTTTTAGCCAAAAACTTAAAACGCAATTCTCTTAAAAACACTAAAAGAATATAGCACACAAAGTTTAATCAAAATCGTTCGAGCCGTTTTCGAGCTAATTAGAAAAAACCAAAAAAAATTGGCATAAACTCAACAGTTCATTGTTATGGAGCCACCGTTTAGAAAGGCTTCACTAAAAAAATTGCAATGCCATCCTATAGAAACTTATAAAGAACTATGCCAAACGAAGTTTGAGTCAGTTCCATTTAACCATCTAGCCGTTGCCAACTTATGGCCATTTGAAAAAAAGCCGTTTAAACCTGATTTTCGTTACTATCATTTGAGCCAAAAACAAAAAACCCAAATATGTTGAAAATGCTTAAAGTTAGCTAAATTTCGAGTTAAATCAAAATCGTTAGAGCCGTTTTCGAACAAATCCAAAATGAAAATAACCGTTACTTGAAAGGTACCAGTTTGAGCTGTGCTAAGACGAAATAAAATAAAATGCAGAACTGGGTCGCACGAACTTGCTCTAATTTGTGACAGTGGTCTGGCGCTTGAGATTTTGATAAAAATAAAATTTTCAAAATTCTTAAAAAAATACTTTAACTAAATTTTTAAAAAAAATTTCAAAATATTAACTTTAAAATTAAAAAAAAAAATGCTTTTAAAAATACAAACAAATAAATATATGAATATAAATTGAGCTATCTACAACTATATATGTGTGAAATTTTGAAAGTATCGGTTGAGCCGTTTTCGATATACAGTACAGCCTCACTAGTCCGGACACATAAGGTTTCGGCCGTGTCCGGAATAGGGAAGTGTCCGGACTATAGAGAAACAATTAAATACAATGGACAACCGAAAACTTTTCAAAACATTTTAATTACAAATAGAATTATGTACATAATTTAAATATATCTCTATATATATATGTGCGTTCGTACCTATGAGCAATATGAACGCGTTTTAATTTTTGTCAAGAGTAGGAAAGCACGTGTTAATTTTTGGTTGGAACGCTTCATCTGAAAACATCATATTGGACATACAGACAGACAGACAGACAGGCAGACAGACATACAGACGGACAAAATTTTTAGACCATCTTTTTTAGTCTTCTCTATCATCGTCATGTCATGTTTGATTGTTATCTCAAAACTTTTATTTTCGACGAATGCATAACTTGCTTTATAGTACATATCGCAAGTAAAAAGCCTTGACAACCGTTTTTCTTCAAATTGCTATAATCAAGTTTGAAGAAAATCTGTCAAGCCGTCTAGGCTGTAGCATGACTTGAAAAAGCGTACATCCACACAGACGCACATACGCAGAGACAGACTGGCGAAAACCATTTTTTTGGGTTTCTCTATCATCGTAATGTGATGTTTGATTAAAACCTCGATTTTATTTCTGCACGAAACCAATACTTGCCCTATAGAGCAATAAAGAAATCTAAAGCAAAAGCGTTTTAAAATAAAAAGTTTCCCACTCAACCATAAACCCTGCAAAGAACACCTATCTGTTGCCATGAATAATTAACTAAGTTAAAATGTTAAAACTTTGACTATCGTAATACACCTTTCTTTACCTTGACTCTTATAATACAAACTTGTGAATATACCCTTAAGATGAATCTTCCAAAAACCTACCATCCAACTCTTCAAAACTCAAAAGCTTTTCACAGTTTTTATTAACTATTACCCCTGCAACACAATTTGGTAAAAGCCTCGACAAATCAACAAAAATTAACGCTAGAACAAAATTCATTTTCTACTCACCTTTAACTACGTTTATGCTATAACATAATATAGCATTGTTGACTTTTGCTCACCAAAAATGGAAATAACCTAATTTCCTGCTGGGTGACGGTACACTTTGCTGGGAATTTAAACAAACCTCAAGCTTAAGCTGTTTTAAAAGGCATTCCACAGCGTAGCCATAGAACCATGTTGACTATTCAAAAATTGAACCTAGAAGCTAGAAAAATTATCTGACATAGGTACCTCACAACCAAACAATTTATGCTTTTTAACTACGAGAAACATTTAAAACATTATGTGTTGAATTAAAGCACACCTATTTTTAAATTAATTTAAACCAATAAGCTACGTCCAGCCCAGGACAATAGTTCAAAAAATCTTACAGGACTCATTCCCTTGGTCATGTTATATTTTTGATTTTAATTAATATTTATTTTGAGATATCGGCTTTGAGGATGATTCAGATGAATTTTTAATATATATGGCAATCATAATTAATCAGTTCATTAATGAATTAATAAAAAATAATGATGATGAAAAAATGAAATCAGAAATAAACATTGTAGAGGACAGTTTGAAAAATAAAAAACACGATTCGGTCGCATATACCTATATTCCTATATATACTTGCTTTTTGGAGGACATTTTCACTATGGCTTAAAATTGCCAAGGATTGTTTAAATATATGTCAATCCTTACAACTTAGCAATAAATGTATCCAAAGCGTGACTTTTAGCATACTTTCACTACAGTAATAATTCAAAGTAGCTTTATATTGATATATAGCATGCGATAAAAAGCATGATCGGAACGAAATCATAATTATCCGACAATTTGAATAAAATAATAGACCAAATTCGAAATCAATCCGTTTTAAATATTTTTATTACTTTTTTTTTAACTTTTCATATACAAAATCTATACATATAATAAAATTGTGACAGGTCGATGTCTGTACATTGAAAATATAGATGAAAACCACTGCATGGAATTGAATGCGGTTTTCGCAGATTTATTGGTAATACGCCAACTTATAGTATAAGATATATTTTAACGCAGGAAAATATCTAGTTCTGGTTGTTTTTAGTAATGCTCCAATCGTACGTTATTCAAGAAATTAACCCAAAATTAATATACTTGTAGAAAGTTAGCGCCTCAATTAAAATCATAAAACTAACGCCACACGTTTAAAGGGTGCCATGACATAAAAGGCTATAGTTTGTAACATCTTCGTTTTCCCATTCTGTTCTGAAGAGAACCCTATTTTGAAACTTTAACAGAGGTTAAGAGATGGTTTGCAGTAGTCAGTGGGGTCGTACAAAGCTACCTCGGCAGGTAAAATATTTAAGATGACCGTATATCTTTACTCGTAAGTCTGATTAAACTACATGACACCAAGTATTTAATGTGAAAGTCGAGCGACAGAAGATTCAGAATAGCATCAAGGGCATCTATTGGGCAAGATCTAAGAGCACTCCTGACACCGGTAAGCGTTCTTTGGATCTGTTTTAACTTGTCAGTGCTTGAGTGAAGGTTTGTATTTTTGTTTTGGCCATAAAGAGCATCCGTTCCGTTTTGCTTTGATAAACTACAAGACCAAAGCTGGCGGCCCAGTTGCTAACTTCCCTTAAAGGCACAGATAAGAACTTTCCTGACACTAAAATGACCACTGTCCTATATTTCGGCAAGAATGATGTCCATAAATAGAAGCCATCGTAGAGGGAAATGAACACTTTCCTGTGGTGTACCTCTATTAACGTACATATTTGATTGTTTGCATATTGCCTAAACATTACCGAATTATTCTACATATCACTAATCATAGAAACTATCCAGTTACGTATGTATTCATCAACCTCGAAGTTGATAAGTGAAAAGTGATTTATGAATAAATTCAGTTAGAACGTTATTAAAGGTATCTTCCACGTTATGGAAGGACGCCGCACCATGAGGAATTCTTTGCAATGCAAGGTTTTCTCTATCGTCCGTACTACCTCATACAGAGTCGTATCGGTGGATCTGCTTTTGAAGTTAGCGATTTCGAAAGAGGAAATTTTTCTAAGAATTTTCTTATGTGCACGTTGCATGTCTAGAATGCGCTCAATAGTCTTTAGGACAACCGAAGTTAGGCTTATCGGCCGGAAATCCTTTGCGGATTCGTGACCTCGGCTACCGACCTTGGGGATGAAAACTACTCTAACCTGCCTCCAAGTATTTGGAATATAGTTAAGCGAGAGACATGAAGATGGCCTTCAGACATGGAATAGTAATTTATACATGTCTTAAACCTTCTAAAAAGGTGTTATTGAAGCCACTTAAAGTGTCCAATGTGGATTT
The DNA here is from genome assembly GCA_916050605.2 of Platycheirus albimanus. NCBI lineage: Eukaryota > Metazoa > Arthropoda > Insecta > Diptera > Syrphidae > Platycheirus > Platycheirus albimanus. The sequence continues at coordinate 62,713,043 of OU696698.1, forward strand.
GTTCACTTTTGATTGACTCTATAATTGTGTTTTTAAAGCTTGCAAAATGACAAGATTAAATAACCACGAACAATCAAAAAAAAAAGCAAAGGCTTACAAAAATCTAACTTTAAAGGAAACCTAGGTTTTACTAAACATTGTATTTTGGCCATTCCATACGTTAAATAACATACCCAACAACAGCAACCTCTTGAACATTTTCACTGACCGAAGGATTTTGTTCTCATGCTTAAATACATGTATTTAAAATGAGAGTGTTCTGTCAAAAACGAGGACGCCGGGAACCGGGTATCTTTTGAAATAAATACAAAATATTTAATTAATTATTTGGAGCTGTCATTTGTTTTACAGCCAGCCAAAGATACAGGTTTTATATATCAGCATACAATGTAAAATGTTGGTATTCCCTTTTTTGATTGCAAATATATGTGCAGGGTTAATATGTCTGTACATCGGTGCTACTCCGAAAAGTAGGGAAACATATAAATGTTGTAAATTTACCAAAAAATTAAAGTAGCGAACGGATTGCTACAGTTAAACGAAAAACATTCAAAATACCTTCCTGTTTCAGAGAACTTCACTTTTTTCAATAATGCTTTCTTTGTGTCTTTGTCTAGGCTTGCGGGTTATTTGTACTGCGCTATATAATACAAATTCTTTTTGTTTTACTATTTTCATGGAATATCTAGGGATAATTAAATATTACAATTCGTATACTTCTATATCTTGCTATGCGTGGCAGTATTATGAACGTTTAAAACCGTTCATTGTCTTTATTAAAAGTTGCAACTTACAAGGTTATTGAATCTTTTCCAAGGTAATCGTTCGTAATACTTAATTGAATTTTATTTAAATATACAATGCTGCATTTATAATATTTTATAACAATCAACTCAGGATTTTAAAACTTAACTACGGTTGCATTTAAAACTTGTTCAAAACATTTAAGGGGATACGTTTGGTAGGTATATCAGTAAATTTCTTTCAAAGTACAGGATACCATTAGCCTCTCTTGTCTTTACGTTTGGAAAGCTGGAAAGGTACCTTATACGTTTTCCTCCTTTATTTAGTTATAAATTATAGTGGGGTCATTCACTGATCAGTCTAACATCATTCTTAGTTAAGACCCTAGAAAAGCTTCTAGAAGAAATCATCCCGCAATGTTTGTTTGAAAGGAAAAAATGTAGAAACTGCCCTATACAGCGTTGTCGGATCTATTGGACAGTCTTTGAAGCAAAAAGAACACTCATTGTTCCGAATGGGGACCATTCGTAGTAAAAACTACCATCATCTAGAGACGACAGCCCTGGAAAAGCCAATCAGAATCAACCCATACCGACAGCAATCAACATTTTATATACTAACTTATATACTATTTTTAGCATGCCAGCCTATGAGCGGTGTAAAATGTAATTATACTTTCAGTCTTCGTCCAGCGTTCGTACAGTGTTTAATAAATTGGGTTTTTTCCGCAAGTCGGTTTTTCCCAAAAAAAATGGCCGGTCTTCTTATTTTAATATTACTAATTTTAGGGAATAAAAAGGTGGCGACTCCTATTTTTATTACAAAAATAAGTCGTGCCTAAACATTTTGGTCGCATCGAGCCGGATAGTAGCCAGCGACCAGCGTTTTATACAGTCCACTAAGCCAGCATGGTACAGCGCGATAGTTTTAATGTTTTTTAACCATTATTTAAAGTCAAGCGAAACATAGCCATTTTTTAAAAAAAAACGCGAGTCTACCAGTGTAAAAATAAATGCGAAATGCATGTCGGGAAAGTGAATAAAATAAATCGAAAAGTGAATACAAAATCTGCCACAATTAGGCAAAGGAAAGGTTCTTGATAATTATATCAAGAGGATGAGTAAGAATTCAGTGTATATATTTTTTTGCATATTTTTTCCCATCCCAAATAGCTAGTGAATGCAAAAATAAGACGCCAGCAAGTACCGTTACGTCCAGCGCAAAAGATGACAAAGCCAGCCACAGCGAATAGTATATAGTGCGCACAGCAACCAGTTCCATGTGAACACATATTTAACTTAAGCAGAATTCTGCTGATTTACATACAGCCGACAATGTATTTTGCATACGACAGCCAGTTCTATGTGAACACATACCAGCGGACACAATATGTCATACAGCGAAATATCTATAAGATAGATACCATGTGATGCAAATGCAATCCAACACCAGCATGCCTTGCGCAAAGGAATTAGCAATAACAAATACACACAGCGAAGAATAACCCTTTTCTCTTTTTTAGCCAGCGCACAAGAAACAAATAATGACTGACTGGTGCGACCGTCAGAATACTGGCACCAAGCATCGTCATGTACAGAGAGAGGCGAGCGGCAAGCGACGGACAAGCAAAAAACCCACCCTGAAAACAAGAATGAATGTGCACGGGATGCCTGCGTGATTGACTACTCATGTGCATGGACATATGTGAAGGTTTTTTTTTCTTCTTCCCCCTTTACTTTGCGTTTGCTTTGGTCTGGCACTGAGTAGGCATGCATACGCATTCAGTTCATTCGGTGGTTTTATTCTCAGTGAGTAACAGCGGATTTCTAAAAGCGAGTACGGAAAGTTAAAATAAAAACATCAGATAAGAAAAAAAAACATAAATATTAATATCACAGGTGAGCGTTTAAATTTTGATAGTGATTTTAATGTACAGTGTGGGAATAGCGCAATGACCAGGAAAGTGTTCTTTTTCTCTTCCTTGAAAGTGCGGATAGTTTTTTTTTTATTTTTGTTGCAAGTGATAGGACAGCATTTCGACAGCATTGCGAGCGATAAAAACAAAAACATAAATATTTTATTTGAAAGTGAAAGTGTCTGGATAGTTTTTTCTTAATATTGTTTATAATATTGTAGAGTGCAAGCAAGTGAATGGAGAGTTTTTTTATTGTTCCCTAGCCAGCATCAGGATAGTTTTTATTTCAATTGATGAGTGTAAGGACAGTGAAGGGAACAATTTTGTTTTTGTTTAATTGGCACAGTGCCTACCAATAAAAAGTGTTGGGAATATTTGGTTTTTTTTAAAATTTTTAATTTGGGTGCGTTTAAGAAGCACGTCGTTCGTGTGTATATAATGGGGGTGCGTTTAAGAAGCACGTCGTGCGTGTGCATATAATTGGGGGTGCGTAAAGTGAAATACTTGTTGTCGGCAGCAACAAGTACCGGATGCGGCAAATAAAGTTGCATGCCATTTATAAAATGTTTCCTTGGTATGAGCGTTCGTATCAGGTTGAGACATTGGGGGTGCGTAAATTTATATTTGTTTTCTATTATTATGATCATATTGTTAGGTATATGTCCAAAGCCAGCAATTAGCGAACGGATAGTGATAAAAACAGCCAGCCAAATAGTACAGCGTTTAGGGCCAGCGACATGACACGGAAAGTGAAATTGAATGAAGAAAAATTCAACGATAGTGAAAATAGTACAGTGTGGAACGAAAAGTGTTCAGTGTTGGCCAACACAATTTATTGGGGAATGATTAGGTAGATTTGAGAGCCAGCCGACAGTGCATGCCAGCAGCAAATTTGCGACCAGCTATGAAAACAAAACCATCAACTTTAACCAAAATGTACGCTAATTAGCCAGTGATCGGAAAGTGATAGGACAGTGGCAATAAACAAGGAAAGTGAGTAGTACTACTAAAAGACAGCGAGGATTAAGTGAGAATTTGGGTAGGTAGGGCGGACAGTTCAGCCAGCAGCAAGTGAATAAATACGGACAAGTGTAAGACAGCGAGGATTAAGTGAGAATTGGGGTAGGTAGGGCGGACAGTTCAGCCAGCAGCCAGTGAATGAATATGGACAAGTGAAAGACAGCGGGATAGAGACAAGTCATGTTGTCAACTTAGTTGGACATATATAGGTAGGACTAGGGGGTGCGTTGCGTCTAGATATCCCATAGGATTGTCTATTATAAAGCAAAATTATTACAACATTTTTTCCTTATTCTCTTTTTTACAGCGAAAATGGCAAAGCAACATGCCCATCGTATGGTGATAGCCGCCATAGAGCGGGTGTTATTGTACACGAAGAGCGTGGCCTTTGAGGAGGCCGATGTCTTGGAGCTTAGCTTGAGGCAACAGCGATTGGACGAGTGCTGGGCACATTTAAGCGCCGTCCATGATAAGTTAGTGATAGCTAAAGGAGCGGATGTTAATGCTGCCGAAGCGGCATTAATTGAAGCCGAGGAAAAGTACTATGCCGCAAAGGGTGTAATTATGAGAAAAATAGCCAGCCTTCAGCCAGCAGCCAGCGATCAACAGCCAGCGTCGCCAGTGTCAAATTCGGACAGCCATCCTCAGCCAGCGATTTCGGTGCAGGTGCAAATGCCAGCTCAGCACCATGGGATTACTAATACATGGGGATTCTTCGATGGAGACCTCACGAACTGGCAAGGGTTTCATGACCGGTTCGTGGCGGCCATCCATGGAGACGACAGGATAGCGCCAGCCTACAAATTCAGCTACCTCACGAATTCGTTGAGGGGCGAAGCAGCTAGAACTATGGGAAAGTGGCAGTTGACTGATGATAATTATCAGGAAGCCTGGGAAAGACTCAACCAATTATACAACCGCAAGTATTCAACTTGCCGTATGTTACTTCGGACCTTCACGGACCTTCCGAAGTTGCCAGCAAACCCGGACAGCACAGCGTTGCAGAACATCTCGAACGTGACTCACGAGATGCTGCGTCAACTGCGAGCGCAAGGGGCTCCAGTGGAGGCCTGGGATTTAGTGGTGGTCCCCATGATCCATGAGAGGTTGGACCAAGAGACAGCGAGGCAGTGGGAACTGCACAGGGAGTCAGAAGCGCCAACTTGTCGCCAAATGTTGGACTTTTTGGACCGCCAAGCAGCAGCCAGCAGCAGACCCACAACCAGTCGCCAGCGATACAATCGGTTTGAGAGCGAGCGGGAGCAAAGAGCTCCGAGGACAGTGGCAATGTCATCAGTCAGCAGGAACAGCAAGCCAGCGGCAAGTGATCAGCCAGCCAGACAGCAGCCAGCAGCCAGAATGCCAGCAGCCAGCTTTAACAGGGACAGCGGCCGTAGGCACACGTGCGAATTGTGCACTGAGCCACACCAACTATATAATTGCAGCCAGTTCAAAGAGATGAACCTGGCAGCGAGGAGGAGCTACATTCGCAAGCAGGGGCTATGCGAAAATTGCCTCAAAAGGGGGCATGGTATTTATGAGTGCTTCCAGGACCCGTGCCCCAGATGTCCGTGCAGGCAAATGCACAACAGTGTATTGTGCCCGATATTAGTAAGCGGTAAGCCAGCGCCAGTGTTGAATGCTTCGGCATTCAGGATGAGGAAAAGGGAGTCTGATTGACTGACCGAGGCCCCATTGGCCAAACGAAAGCGATCGACAGCAGCCACAGGATCAGCGAAGCCAGCAGAAAATAAAACGGACAGCATTTTTAATTCTGTAACGAAAGCAACTAATAAAAAGATTCAAAAATACCCCTCTTTTGTAAATTATTTCAAACAAGACATTTCAGCGGGACAGATTACTCTTTTACCGACGATTTTGATTCGGATTCAGGTAGAAGGTAAAATATACGGGCCAATAAGGGCATTATTGGATTCAGGGGCGCACCCTAGTCTAATATCGAATAGCGTAATAAGCAAGTACAGCATTGCTACTGTGGTAGCTAAAAAGAGAGTAGTGGGAATTGATGGCGAACCAATCCCAATCAAGAAACAAGTAAGTGTAAGAATATTGCCTTGGCATGAAATGGGAGAGTGGGTTGATGAGGTTCTATGGGTATTACCGAAAGAATCCAAATGGGAAGTAAGCACGCCAGCGAGAGATATTCAGCCAGTACAGTTTCAGATGGGTGAGCATTATGCCGACCCAGTATATTGGAAGAGCGGTCTAGTGTCAGTTCTGCTAGGGGTAAGCGTTTTTGCCAGCATAATGGTGAAGGCGAGACCATACAAGATTGGTGGCCTGGTTGCCATTCCTACAACTTTTGGAATAGTTCTCTTTGGTGGAAATGAGCCAACTAGAGCAAGCGACGTTTTCAGCATGATGCCAGCAGCACGTTGTTCCGAGATGGAAGATGTGGATCGACTAGTACGACAGCTATGGGAAATGGACAGAGTGGAAGGCCACGCCAGCAGGACAGCTGAGGAACAAGCGGTAGAGGACAACTTTACACGGACAACGTATCGGGACGCAGATGGCCGTTTCGTGGTTACAATTCCAGTAAAAATGGAAGTTAATCGAATGGGAGAGTCAAGAGCGATAGCGCTGAAGAGATTTATGTATCTCGAGCGAAAACTCGCTCGCGAGCCAGAGTTGAGAGGAAAGTATATAGAATTCATGCGTGAATACGAACAGCTAGGGCACATGAGGAAAGTGAAAGGACAGCCGCCAGCAGATAAGCCAGCTTATTATATACCACACCATTGTGTGACGCGCAAGTTTAGACTGGTGTTTGACTGTAGTTGTCAAACGGATAGTGGTGTGTCATTGAATGACGTGCAACTGCTAGGGGAAAAGTTACAGCGGGACCTCCATGAGATCGTAATGAGATTTCGGAGGCATCGTATAGCGTTCAGCGCCGACATCAAGATGATGTTAAGACAGATTAGGATAGCGCGACAGCAGTGGGATCTCCAGAGAATATTCTGGAGAGAATCTCCCACGGAACAGCTAGAAGAGTATGTTTTGACGGTAGTCACATACGGGATGACGTCATCCGCCTATAACTCAGTGCGTGCACTGATTCAATGTGCACGTGATCTGAGTAGCACCTTCCCCAGGGTGGAGCAAGTGGTATTGAATGATTTTTATATGGACGATTGCGTGTCCGGGTGCGATGAAGAAGGAGAAGCTGCGCTTCTCATACAGCAATTGGATACAGTGTTGAGGACAGGGGGATTTGAGTTACGAAAGTGGAAGTCGAACAGCGATAGTATTCTCTGCCAGCTAAACTCCGATGAGGAGAAGGTATTCACATTCGAAAGTGAAGGGCAAGCGACAGTGCTAGGGTTACAGTGGTTAATAGCCAGCGATCAATTTACCTTCACGGTACAATCTCATGAGTTAGAAACGACAGCAACAAAACGGAAAGTATTGAGTTCTATAGCGAAACTATATGACCCTAATGGGTACATAGCGCCAGTGGTCATTCTTGGAAAGATTCTTATACAAGACATATGGAGAGTGAGCTATGGCTGGGATGAAGCGTTATCAGCGGAATTGCAATCTAGGTGGGGAAGATTGCTCAAAGAGCTAAAGCATCTGGAGAAATTTAGAATTGACCGATGGTTACACACGGGCCAACAAACGGGGGTACAAATACATGGGTTTTCAGATGCTTCAGCGACAGCATATGGTGCGGTAATATACGTACGTACAGTGTCGACAGCTGGACAGCATATGAGCCAATTGGTAACAGCGAAAACGAGAGTGGCTCCCTTAAAGACAGTGAGTATTCCGCGATTGGAATTAGCGGCAGCTGAATTGTTAAGTCAAATGCTAATTGACTTAATAAGAGCCATGGAATGGAAAGGGGTGGAGTATGTTTTATGGTCGGATTCCATGGTAGTCTTACATTGGCTACGTAAACTTCCACGGGATATGAAAACCTATGTGGCCAATAGGGTGTCAGCGATACAAAGCCGTACCGATGTCAGCCGGTGGCGCCATGTAGATACGAAAGCGAATCCAGCGGACTTGTTGAGTCGAGGACAGATGCCAGCGGAGCTAGTGGAAAGCAAACTATGGTTGCATTGCCCAGATTGGCTGTGTTTACCAGAGAACTTCTGGCCAGCAAATAAGATAGTGGAATTCGCACCTGAGGGAGCGAGAGAGGAAGTCCATGTACTTTCACTTGGAGTGGCAAGCGCAAAATGGAGTATCTGGATGCCAGACAAGCGTACAAGGATTCCAGTGGTAGAGTATGCCAGCAGCCTTAGCAAGGCAGTCAGCATAATTGGTTATGTATGGCGATACGTCAACCAATTGAGGATAAGAGCCAGCAATAAGAGATTAAGCGTTCCAGCGAGTACAGCGAGGAGAGGATATCGGACTACGTTAGCGTTAAGAGCAGAGGAAAGAGCAGCTGCCATCAGAATGTTGATAAGAGAGGCACAATCGGAGAGTTATGGCAAGGACATTGCCGCATTGCGCAAGCATGGACAGCTACCTGAGCACAGCAGGATTGAGTCACTTAAACCAATCTTTGACAGCGATAATATAATGAGAGTGGGCGGACGCATACACAGGGCCGAGGCGGTGTATGATGTACGTCATCCAGCGATTATACCCAATAGCACACGTCTGTTGTGGTTGATAGTGGATGATGCTCATATGAGAACCAAGCATGGTTCTTCGCAAGTGATGGCGCAAGTGATCCGACAGCATTTCTGGATTCCCAGAATCCGAAGCGAATTAAGAAATTATATACACAAGTGTGTAGTGTGTGTGCGACACAACTACAAGCTAGAACAACAGCTAATGTCAGAGTTGCCAGCCGATAGAGTACGACCAGGCAAGCCATTTTTGCATACGGGGGTAGATTATGCAGGGCCATTTCTGGTGCGAGTGACGGACAGAAAAGGAAAGCAAGTCAGCGTTAGAAAAACATGGATAGCGATATTTGTTTGTCTCAAGACAAGAGCGATTCACATAGATACTGTGGATGACTTAACATCAGCGGCCTTTCTCGCCTGCTATAGGCGATTTATAGGCAGGAGAGGGCGATGTGCCAGAATGTACAGTGACAATTGCACGTCCTTTGTGGGTGCGGCCAAAGCGATAAAGCAAGCGTGGGAAATATGGGAAAGCGAAGGGGTATTTCACAAATTAAGCAATGAGGGAACTGACTGGATTTTTATGGTCCCCGCTGCTCCTCATCAAGGGGGTATATATGAGGCAGCGGTTAAGTCAATGAAATACCATCTTAAGCGGATAGTGGGCCAGCATACCTTGGAGAGCGAACAACTCAGAACGTTGTTGATAGAGATAGAAGGCATACTTAATTCTAGGCCTATACATCCACTGCATGATGATCCAGCGGATTTGCAAGCGCTTACACCAGGACATTTCCTGATTGGAGAGCCGATAGTGTTACCTCCTCCTTTTACATTAGCCAGCGATACGCCAGCAAAAGGGGTAAAGTTATGGAAAGAGCGACAGTCAATGCTTGGGCATTTTTGGAAAAGATGGAGAGAAGAGTATTTAGTGACGTTGCAAGAAAGGAAAAAGTGGCGAAGAGAAAAGGAAAGTATAAGAATTGGACAGCTAGTGATAGTGAGGAATGAGAATCTTCCACCAGCGTTATGGTCATTGGGTAGAGTCAGCCAGCTGCTATACAGCAAAGATGGAATAGTGCGATCAGTGATAGTGCAGACAGAGACAGGGCAATTAGCTAGACCGGTGCAGAAATTGTGCATACTGCCAGTGGAAACAGATAGTTAATGCTATATGGTCTTACAAACCAATAGCAAGCACAGCGACAATGGATAGTGAACCAATAGCAAGCGCAGCGACGATAGTTAGTGCTATATGGTCTTACAAACCAATAGTAATCACAGCGACGATAGTTAGTGCTATATGGTCTTACAAACCAATAGTAATCACAGCGACGATAGTTAATGCTATATGGTCTTACAAACCAATAGCAAGCACAGCGACGATAGTTAGTGCTATATGGTCTTACAAACCAATAGCAATCACAACGACGATAGTTAATGCTATATGGTCTTACAAACCAATAGCAAGGTATAGTGATAGTGGTTAGCATACAGCAAGGATCAGCAAATTGAAAGGGTAAAGGGATAGGCAGGATAATCAACATCTGCTTTTTTCTTCTTTATCTTTCACAGGCCAGCCAATAAGATCATTGCAATCTTGAACAAATCAGCATCAAGTGGGACAGACCAACCAGCCGAGAAGTGAAGACCCTATTGGGAAAACGTTCGTTTTCGCGGGGAGTGTTCCGAATGGGGACCATTCGTAGTAAAAACTACCATCATCTAGAGACGACAGCCCTGGAAAAGCCAATCAGAATCAACCCATACCGACAGCAATCAACATTTTATATACTAACTTATATACTATTTTTAGCATGCCAGCCTATGAGCGGTGTAAAATGTAATTATACTTTCAGTCTTCGTCCAGCGTTCGTACAGTGTTTAATAAATTGGGTTTTTTCCGCAAGTCGGTTTTTCCCAAAAAAAATGGCCGGTCTTCTTATTTTAATATTACTAATTTTAGGGAATAAAAAGGTGGCGACTCCTATTTTTATTACAAAAATAAGTCGTGCCTAAACACTCATTAACGGAGTTCCTTGACATCGAAGTAGCCTTAAATAATGTCAATACAAGTGGTGTTAAGAGAAACATAGAAAATGTAGACATTGACAGTTGTCTGCAAAAGGCACATAAATGCCCCCCTTTCCGACTCCAAAGTTAGAAGGACGGCATCAAGAGGTACTTCAGACAGCTCTATGTGCACACAATATGCGGACAAAAAGATGTAGTCCAGGAATAAATCCGCTTAAATCTGAACTTGCTTTCTTTACGAACAAAAGGACCAGTATTCAACACACCTTCTATCAAAGGATACCCCTAAAGTTATCTAGAAAACTGAACTATGTAAGTTGAATGTTGAAGAAAGAATGAAGAAAGCTTCCATAGCCTCCTATTCATGCCAGCATTTTTGGTAAAACCTGGGACGCGATCCCCAAGGTCATTCTGTGTACTGTGTATGTTCACGGCAATAGTAAGGCCAATTTTCACATACGGTTGTTTGATATGGTAGAAAGCAGCTGGAAAACCCAAAAATCTGAAATCATTGACAAAAACTCAGTAACTTGGGCGCATTGGATCGACCACTGCATTGAGAACAACACCAACAGCAGGTATGGAAACAATACTAAACTTGCTGCCCATTAATCTGTAAATTAAAGAAACTGCATCAAAAAGCGCCCTCCGAATAAGCTAATCTTGATATTGGGAGAACTTTCAACGGGGCACTCAGGAATATTGCTAAATTATCTGGGAACTAATGATGACTCTGACTACATTATACCCCACCTTGAGTTTGACAAACAATTTGAATGTATCTTTCCAAGCAAAGAGGACTGGGATAAGAACAATGTTCTACAGATGGGCCAAAAATGGACATTGGAACGGCAGCTGGTTTTTTCTCGGCAGCTTTAGCAAGTAGAATCTCAATCAGACTTCCCAACTTAAGCAGTGTATTCCAATCAGAGGTTCAAGCAGTAACGAAAACAGCCAGAAAGGCACAGATGTTGGAAATACTGCGAAATGATATTAACATTTTTATCGATAGCCAGGCAGCAATGAAAGATATTTCGACTGTTGAAATAAAATCCAAGCTTGTGAAAAGCTGTCGTGAAGCACAGTACACTGATTGAAGGTAATACATTGCACAGGTTGTCAAAATCTGATCCGTCACTTTGGCAGCTCAAATATAGTAATGGCGGAAATGAGAGGCATGAATGTGATGTAAATCAACAAAGATGTACGGGAATTTTTTTTTTTTTATAAAATACAAGCAACCCGAAAACAAAATAACAAAATAAACAAACTATTTAAGCGTAAGTATCAATAGAATATTTTGTGCTAATTTTGGATGTAATATTTTCTTATATACATAATGTATATGTATGTACATACTCATACATGTGGACATATGTATGTAGGAAAGCAATTATAATTCAATTGGAAATAGAAGGCTTTTTGGAAAGCAAGAAAAAAAAATAGAACAGAACTAAGAGCCGAGATGATCGAAGCCGAAGAGAAAGCTTCTTCAGCAGGCACCAAAAAAGCAAAATGATTTCACCTATACGAGAAAATCTAATATAGCCACCAGCGATTAATTCTTTTTACATATCCTTATTTTACATCAGAGTATATCATCGATTTCGAAGACTTTTCTCTGGGGAAAATCAACGTGCAGCCGAAGACAAACTGCGAAGAGATCAAGCAAACGAAACAGGACGCGTACAGCCTGCAACTTTAATCGGAAACATTGGTACTTTTCTCACATACAACATTTCACAAACCCACTCCTGCCTCTGACATCTATCAGGAGTATACCTAGGTAGTGAGCTTTTTGGCTTACCAATAGGCAATGACGAGCGTTTGCTCAATTGACCTGGTCTAGAGCCCAAAGATGAAATAACCATTTATGGAAGCATCTTCAGATTCTCCAAGGTATTCTGGTATGGATAACATTTTAAGCCTTATTTATGTTTGACGCACAAGTACTCGTTAGCATTATTAATTTCCAAATATCCTCCTCTACTCAAATGGATGGCTTGGAATACGAATTCCAGTTAACCGGTATTGTGTTTTCAAAGTATAGACACCGGAATGGCGTGGAATCGTCGTAAGGAATCCCGCGCACATACCTACCCTATGGTGATCAACTGTGCAGAAATCGGGTGCGGGACTCAATAGCATAAAAAAAGCCTATTATTAAAGTTTATTAAATGTAATTCAATTTAAAAGTTTGTTTTTCTTGTGTGTGTAAGGAACATCTGTGTTCATTTATTCATTCCAATCTTGTTGAAGAGCTTATCCATAGCCATGAGATGGATCAGTTCAATGGAGGCACGACAACAATCCCTTTGTTGCCTTGGTTAGTTTGTCTTCGGTGTGCTTTTAATTTGTATAGCTACCTAGATGGAAGGAGTGTGAATTGAGAACGTCCTGCAACCACGGCCAACAACTACTTACTCACTTGATACAACAAATAGATAAAATTTGTTCTAGTTTTTCAGAAAAATCAAATATTTGCCTGGTTGTGTATTCAGTGTTTGGAGTCCAGAGCTCCACAGAGTATTGACCCATTACTTGTTCAACAATAAGTCAAGAAGCTTTTGGTCAAGAGCTGACTTGAAGTAGCCAACCTTAAGTGGATAGTACTGCTTGCAGTGAACACCAAAGTCTTTAATTTTGTTCAATGGGATTGTATGATACTCGGAGGCATCCATAATAATGTACGAAGAATAAAAGTTATGATGTGAGTGCCCTTTCGGCGACATACAAACCCCCAGTGCTTGCACATTTTTTGTATTTTGAAAAAATGATGTTTTAATTTTTCTTTTGTTGTTAGAATTACAACCAAAAACTGCACATCTCATGTTTATAAATACTTGTTTTTGTCTTTTTTATTAAATATATTCTAATTTTTATAAATGTAATCACTTAAGACCATCACTTGCAATCACAGCACAATGTTACACTTTACTGGTTCCCCGGTCACAGAGGAATTGAGGAAAATGAAAAAGCTGACGAAATGACAAGAGAAGGATCAGAACTTGGCCTTGAATTTATAGATAAAACAATCAAACCCCCTCTATGTGATCTCAAAACTCAAAAGCACATGCAATCCTATCAGAACCAAACGTAAGTTGGGCTAAAGGATATGGACTCATATCATGTGAAATTGCATAACAGATAAAATTATGCAAAAAACAGAAAAGATGTTGCAACGTTAGTAGGCATGCTTACTGACCATAACATTCCTAGATGACACACCAAAAAACTACGTCTTACTGAAGGAGACCTCTACAGAGGCTGCAATGGCGAGGATGAACATGAGGATATAACCAACTTCCTTTGTTACAGCATAAGCTTCTGCAATTTAAGAAATAACACTCTTGGATCCTATGAACAATTGTACGGGCTATACAGCGACATTGACGGTGACGTGAAATAATCCCAAACGAAATAAGGCCAAATTTCAAAAATTTGGTCTTATTTACATGATACCAAAACCTTACTTCTTATTTGTTTTTCTTTTTTTTTTAATAAAATTCTTCTACCCTTTTATAGTTGTTACAAAGAATCTTGTAATTCAGAAAAGTGGTTGCACTGTGGTAAAATAAATCGAAATTTCAAGAATAGCATAATATACAGGGTGATTCACCAGCGTTGTGCCAAAAAGCTAGAGCGTGTAGGTTGAGTTGAGACAAGAAAAAAATCATATGGGAGGGGGGTCTATTCCCCCCCGTTTAGCCGGGAGGGGCAATTTTCTGAAAAATTGACTTATTTTGTAAAAAAAAATATTAAAAATCAACGGCTTCGTTTACAACACCGTGTTATACCTTTTTGGAAAGCCAAAAACTTCTTCTTTCATTTTGTTTTTAAATTAAATTGTTTTAACGAATAGTTTAAAAAATAAAAATTTTCAAACTCAAAATTTTGAAAAAAAAATTTGAAAAAATAATTTTAAAACTAATTTTTTTCAAAATTTTACGTAATTAGGTATAATTTTTGTTCTCATAATTCAATGCTCCCATTACTCTTTAATCCAACACTGAAAGCCGTATGGCTCTACGGCTTTTTGTTGCCAAGGTATTCAAAAATAACCGAACCTACTTCGTCACATACGATTTTTTTCTTGTCTCAACTCAACCTACACGCTCTAGCTTTTTGGCACAACGCTGGTGAATCACCCTGTATATAGCTTAATGGGGACAGAAAATAAATTTTATAATTCCAAATAAAGGATATTGGCATCTGTTGTCACAACCTATGCTTGGGCTACTGAACATGGAACATCAGAATGTGATCGCCAAAATCTATGAAAGTGCTACCGTCAGTCAGTCAGTAAACAACAGCACTGTTCAAATTCAAAATAGATATTTTGTTGATGTTATCCGATTCCTCTGAAGAAGATGCTTATTGCGAACGCCTTCAGCTTCAGCACAGGGTCCTCAGAATACACTTCTTAAAACAGAAGTAAGTTATTGATTTTAAGGAATTCCGAAAATGTATCTATGTAATGTAAAATAACCTAAATTAATATTTTGAAAACATATTTGATAAAAAAAAAAAAACAAATAACTAATACGAAAAGTTACCCCATTCGCTCTAACAGTTCTAAGATTCCTCTGTCTGATTCCGATAAAAGATCCCAGAAATCAGAAACAGAATATATGCACATACATATGTCAACTGAATCCATTGTTTTGTAAACTTATAATTAACAAGTTTCAAGGTACTTTTTCATTTGTACGTTCTTTTTCATCCAAACAGAATAAAATCTTACCGAATTTCTACCGACGGACGCGACATTCTTAAATACTTGCATACCTTGTATTGAATTCATAATTCCATATCAACTATTCAAACTGAAAAATTTATTAAAATTGAAAGTTTTATGTGTGTGTTAATTATTATAGTCTTTCCATTTCCGTTAGTTGAACGCTTTCCTGATGATGAACTTTAGATTATAGATCTCATGAGGCAAACAAGTATACTTAGCAGAAGCATAAGCTAAGTACTCAGAGTTGTGTGAACATTGCATTACATGAACTTTTGCTGTTTATGAAGTACCTTCCATACTTGAAAATATAAGAGCCTAACAGTGTCATCTGAGCATCAACTTACATAGTTGAGTTTTAATGAGATCAGCATTCGTAAAATAAAAATTAAAATGATTTTCGTATGTTAAGAAGTTTGTATGAATGTTTTATTTATAAATTCTGACGTGATTATGGCTTACTTACTATTAAGAAACGCACGTAAATGCAATATTTGAGGGACCCTCAGAGCGGTAAGGAGTTCCGCGATTTGCCTTTTGAAGAGGTACTCGTCATATTCTGTTTTATATCCATCAGCGAATAAGTTAAATTGTAAGTGGTTTTTTCATCGAAATATACCGCTTAACAACAATGCCTGATGGGAAAGGAGTACCTACCGCGCCAGCGAATTTGTGTATTATGTTATGGCCAAATCCTATATCTTATTGCCAGTGTTTCGATTCGATCAGTAGAAAGCATGATTTTTGGGTATATTTTGAGAAAAGTAAGGGTCCATCTCCAATTTCGATATCTAGTATTTAAAATAATACGGGCAAGTGCGAGTCGGACTCGCGCACGAAGGGTTCCTTACCATTATCTATAAAAACGAAAAAAAAAAATCACGTTTGTTGTATGGGAGCCCCCTTAAATATTTAATTCAATAAACACTTGCTTAAATTTCTCATTGTAACAGGCGATTAGGATTTGCAGAAGACAACGAACTGATAGTTTGCTTAGGAAAGATCGCGCCAAAAATGATCTTGTTTGTGTGAGTGAAAGAAAACTGGCAAATAAGCGAAAAGAAGAAAAAACAGAGACAGCTATATGCATGTAAATTCAAGAATTCCAGAAATCCGCATAGAAGAAAAAAGCCAACCTATGTATGCTTTTAAATCTCAGTTTTCTCATTGTATATACATTTTTATAGTAATTTCATGGAACATTTTATTTTAATTCTGAACGTCGTCAATGGTGGCACTAGTTGTCTTATCTACTTTACATCAAATAATGTCTTCTATTGTTCTTTTTGCTTCCCATGGCAGTTTAGACAAAAACCACTAAAATTACTCTACAATCAAAGCTTGTGAACGTCGTCCATAGATGCCGCACAAAACGTTCCGCTTCTTGGGAATACTATAGATTTTAAATACAATCGAATTTCTGAAATTTCACTTCAAGGGTTTTCACCCTTTGGGTACGGAACCCTAAAAAAGGCTTACTTTAGTGTATTCTGACGCACGTTAACGGTGATTGCGCTGTTATTACTACTAATAATAGACATTTCGTTTAAGATTTTTTTTTTTAAACTAATAGTGTTTGTAAATGCGTTTAAATAGATTTGAAATCTTGTCTCAGTTTTAAGGTATCCAGGTTCTAGCCTGTTCTATTTTTCCTGCTGGGTAAGATGGTTATACACAGCAAAGATCTCGGTATACCTTCCTTCGAGTGTTGTCTTACCAGAATAGCGAAGCCAACTTAAATTGTGTATATTGAAGTCGCCCTTAATCACGACTTCAGTGTAAGGAAATTAATGATATTCTTGCGGACAGTGAATTTGAGCCACAGAAAATTAAAGTTCGTATTAGGTATTAGAACAATGCCCATATTCGGGAATGCTCTGGCAAGCAATGTAATTCCTAAAATAAAAAACAAGACCATGGTGGGAAAATAGTAGTGGCACTAAATCATATCCAACCAGACAAAATTCTGCTAAATCAGTATTCTGTTCAACCTGGGTTTCACTTAATGCCAAAACAGCTGGTCCGTGTTGCACAGTATGGGCGTACACAGCAAAGAAATCCTTTCTTAGCCCACGGAGCCACGGGCCTTTAAATAAACGACACAAAAATCACTTGAATGGTAAAAAACTAAACTGTAAATATACAACACGATATACTCGTATGTAAATACATGTAAATATGTCTAAATATCTATCAAGAAAAACAAACAAATTGGAAATCGTTACCACTTTTTTGGAAAATTTTTCGTAAAATATTTTGAAATTTGTTTGAGTATGAAAAATTTATAGTTTTCGTCTGGGAAAATAGTTAAAAAAAATTAAATCAAAAATATTTTGAGAACCAATTATTTTTTTAAAAACTACTACAATTCAAAAAAATGTTTTTTTTTTTAATTTTGAAACAAGAAATTATTCCAAAACATTTCGAAAATATATTTCGAAAACAAAAATTTTCATTTATGTCAATAACTGCTCCTAGAATTTCGATTGAACTTTCTGAATGTATTTTTAATGCGAATTAAATTTTTTAGCTTAAAAATGGTCTTATAACGGTAACTAAAAGGAATAATATTGTTTTAGTAAAAATAAAGATTTTTGACGTGATAACGTATTTAAATCTGAACACTGACGAAAAAGCATGACACATTTTCACGGTCCGCCTGAGCTGAGCGTGCAAACGAGAGCACGAAACAAGCGATAGAGAGGCACGATCGGCCTAAGCGTTCAACTTGTGACGCATTTATATCTCTCTTACTCCTTCGACCGATGCTTCCGAGTAGAAGAGAGACAGCGGCAGCACACAAAGTACACGTGAATCGTTTTGTCAACTGGTTATCACGTAAAATGTTCGTCCTAAAACCGATTTTAAAGACAACCATTTTTGTATGTTAATTTCGTTTGCAAACATATTTTTGTACTGTACGACCTTCTGTTTTAAATACTCAAAAAAAAAAAAAAATTACATGTAACGTTTGAACTGCAACTTGTTTCCTAGCGACTTGTATATTGCT
Organism: Platycheirus albimanus; assembly: GCA_916050605.2. Taxonomy (NCBI): domain Eukaryota; kingdom Metazoa; phylum Arthropoda; class Insecta; order Diptera; family Syrphidae; genus Platycheirus; species Platycheirus albimanus. The sequence goes on from OU696698.1 coordinate 62,731,117, forward strand.
TGCGAAAGCTTGGGCGTGCTTTCGAGAGTAAAACGATTAGAAACATTTAACATACAGTAGTCTAAACTTCTGTTGATTTACATAGAATCCACAAGGTCTAAGTCCCACGAAGCTTTTCTCTAAATCGTTTTGCTTTTGAAATGTAACATAAAGCTTCATTGCTAATAGAGAAAAACTTTTATTTTATTTTAGCTTTACGAAGCTTCTTATTTTGTGCTTCTGTTTCGTTCAAAAATTGGTTTGTGTCCAAGTTAAAAAATGCAAAGTTTTATTTTGGAACTTTAAATTCAAACGTTTTGACACATAATTCCTTATATTGTAATGAGTTTTTGAGGATAAGACTCCCTTGTATTTGAAAAACCTCAAACTTTTTGAACTAATATGGTGTATGGCAATCAGAATCCGATATTGTGGTTTTTTTCAATAATAATACTCTACTTGTGTATATGCATATATTTTTTTTTGTAAATAGATATGGGGTTTTGCTACATTTAAGTGTTTGACTAATGAGCTATTCCGATTTTACCTTGCTATAGGTACTCTAAAGCAATTAACGGATTTGTGCCGTAATACTGGAGAAGTCGAAAAAATCGTGTATACAAATTCTTTCCGTACTTCTATTTGTCAGTGTGCTCGCTCCTATAAAACTAAACTGGTGGAACGATTTGCTTCAAATTCAATACATAATGTACTAGGTACATATTTGTTTGGTAGTCTCACGGTTTTTTTTCAGATACATTCACATACATTCGTTAAAAAGAAGTTTATTTTCTGACGGTTTGGATAAAACTTTCTGATTGGATTTTTGTTAGAACAATCTATCTTATGGTTGGAATGGATTCTTCAGAATTTTTCTTATAACGGTCTCTATTCAAATCCGATTTTCTAGTAATATAGTATAAACTACTGTACCCATTTAAAAAACAGGAACATTTTAGAAATCTTTTATCTCTATCTCTATCTCTGCTATCTCTACTATATATAAAAGAGTAATTTTGTTTGTGTGTCAGTTTGTCTGTATATGGCAGATAAACTGACGACACACCACTTACCTCGCAATACAGTGGATCCTAAAATCGTCCCCCATTCACTGGCCAGCTTATAGGCTATTTAAATTAAAAAATAAATTGTTTTAAATGGGTTTAATTTAATAATATTTGAACTTACCTCTTAGATTTATCATGAGAAATTTTATGTTTCTCAAATATTTTTGACGTTTCTCCTTTTCCTTTTCCTTTTTTCTTATTCGCTGTTTGTACAGCGGCTGCTCTATATATATATATATATATATATATATATATATATATATATATATATATATATATATATATATATATATATATATATATTATATATATATATATATATATATATATATATATATACTAGCTGACCCACCCGGCTTCGCTCGGTTAGACAAATCTTACTTTCATACGGATTAAATGAATTACAATTTAAAAACTGACAGGAAACACATTTTTAACTTAAAACACACATAAGTGTAGTTAAGAAATATTTAATTTTAAATACAATATTTATAATCAAAAAGTTTTTTACTTGCGATTATAGGTACTATAAGGGAAGTTATGCATTCGTCTTGAAAAAAAAGTTAAAAATTCTGTCCGTCTGTATTTTTGTCTGTCTGTATGTGTAGACACCTACAGCCCAAACGGGTGGGCCGAAATGCTTCAAACTTGGTATATAGAGTTTTTTAGGTATTGTACAGAGGGGAAATTGAAATTTTATTTAGCTCAAAAATAACGGTACCTGCCATATACCGTTACGCTAAAGCTTATTCTTCTCAAAAACGACTCTAAAGATTTCGATTTAAAAAAATCAGTATTGCTTTTTAGGTACGACCAATTATATGGCTGAAAAAAAGTTTTAAAAAATGTCTAACAACGGTAGGTACTTTCCATAGGACCGTTTTTTTTTTCGACTATCTCGAAAACGATTCAACCGATTCTTTCGAAATTTCACACATATATAGTTGTAGGTAACTCAATTTGTACTGCATACCAATATTTTTGAAAAATATTTTTTTGTATTTTTAAAAGCATCTACAAAAAAAAAATTTTAAATTAATATTTTGCAAACTGCTTATTAATTGTATTTGCTGAATACCTAAGAAATGGAGTGTTTGAATTTTTTTTTAAATTTTTTTTTCAAAAAAAACTTTTTTTTTAAAAACCGCTCCACAGGTTTTTATAAGTTTACTCATAAATTCAAATTTATATAAGAAATAAAATGGTGTACTTTTTTTCAGCTCAAATTAGTTTAAGTATTTATTTAAGAATTTTGAAAATTTTATTTTTATCAAAATGTCAAGCCCCTAGACCACTGTCACAAATTAGAGCAAGTTCGTGCGACCCAGTCGTGCATTTTATTTGTTGATGCGCCCGGCGGAACTGGAAAAATGTTCTTGATTTAATTAATATTAGCAGCAACACGTGCTCAAAGTGGAATTGCGTTAGCTCTCGCATCTACCGGAATTGCTGCAACACTGTTGGAAGGATTAAGAACAGCACACTGAGCACTGAAGCTTTCGTTAAACCTGCGAATCAAAGAAAATCCTGTTTGCAGCATTTCAAAGCAATCAGTCATGGCAAAAGTGGTGATATAGCAAGCGGATTTCCGAAATCACTTCCCGTGATTCTGAAACCAACAGCGGCGTATGAATAAATCTCATGTCTCAGGCATCGTTTTTTTCTGTATGTGCAAACCATTCCATTGAGTGTGAATATGCAAGTGTTCTTTGGATTTGCCTGGGCATGCCGCTTCATCATTTGAGTTCTAAAGTTGGATCTGTCATCTTAATGATACGAAACCTTTATGCCCCGAAACTGTGCAATGGAACCCAACTGATTGTGAAGAAGCTGATGAACAATGTGATAGTGGCAAGGATTTTGAAAGGACCGTTCAAAGGAAAAGAATGCCAAATTCCGCGAATTTCCTTTTCAACTGATTTGCTGTCAGCTATTATAATGTGGCGTGTTTCCTAGTTGGGAAACCATCCTCACTCTTCAGAAAACAAATTGTTGTGTATCATGCAGCCTTAAACTCAATTCAATCATTTTTCTTATATAATTTATTAATTAATTTAACAATTTTTTAAATGAACCATTTGCATTACTCAAGAGCTTTTTGATAAACAACGTTTTTTGTTTTCCCATTTAATGCATAAATAAACAATAAGGACGGTTTACCCACTCGCGAACATCCAACATAAAGTTGTCCGTGAGAAAAAATTGGAAAAATGTTTGCCTAAATTCCCCTGCTAACAATATCAATGCACCACCAAATAAACGTTGGTTTCCTCGTTAATCTTTTAACGTTCGATTAAGGGCTTCCAATAATTTCTTGTGAATCATCGTGCACTTATCCCAAATGATTATTTTACATTGCTGTAAAACCTTTGCCATTCCAGATGTTTTTGAAATATTACATGTTTGAAATTCATTTACTTACATGTCAATGGTAATTTTAATGCAGAGTGAGCTGTTCGACCACCGTCTAACAAAGTTTGCGCAATCCCAGACGACGCAAGCGCTAATGATATTTTATTTTCAGATCGAATCGTAGCTAAGATCCAAGTTCTGGTTTGAATAAATATTTCGCATTCGATGTAATATTTCTTCGGTCATTTCATCCCGATGATTTGTCCAAAATCGCAGATTTCAAACTTATTCCAATTTTATTAAAATTAAATTGACACATTGAAAAAAAAAAAAAAAAATTTTCTATAATTACGGGAAAAATACTTTATGTGTCGACAAAAATGCTAGATCAAAAAGAACCACGCTACCGCTTTACAGAATTTTGACCAAACTTCACAGAAACCTTTGCAGGCATCCTCAGAAGATGCTACCAAAAGATTTGTTAGTATTTTGACAAAATGCAATAAAACTGCAGTTGTGGCAAATTATTTTTCCGAAGTTTGGCCGGAAACCTTCGTCGACATACTCAGAAGACCCTACAAAAAATGCTGTTATTAATATGACGAAATGCACTAAAAATGCATTTTGCGGTTTGCCCTTTACCGAAATTTGACCAATCTTCACAAAAAGACCTTCCTCAATAGGATAGCTAACTTTATAAAAAAACATTAAAAAATTCTGCCCAGCCATTCTCGAGTTTATCGACCCCGAACATAAGGCAACTTATTTTTATATATTAGAATATAGGGCAGAAACACAATGTAGTCGCTATCCTGACGCCACATAATGCCAGCTGTAGATGGTGGATGGATAGGTTGGCAGTGTTGGATAGTTACGCGTAACTTTGAAATTTTAATTAGTTACACGTAACTAATGTAACTTATGTAACTAATGTAACTAATGTAACTTATTGTAACTAAATGTAACTAACTATAACTAATAGAATTTTTCAAATAAAAAAACTCACATTTTATGTTAAATTGAAATTTAGAAGTTCCGTCCACAAACCCGATCGAATGACGATTGACTACACTGTTTTAGGGCAAAGCTGGGCCAGCTGCCAGCTGTGGCAACGCAAACCTAGCAAGGAATACATTTTTAAATTACTATATTTCTGCAAACAAAAATTTCAAAATAATAAAACTAAACAGATCTCGTTTGATTTCCTTTGGGCGAGCTAAATCTGAAATTTGAGACCAAATCTGAGATTAAATCTGAATTTACCATACAAATATAAATCACAATAAACAAAGAAATGTCCAGGAGTCTCAAGAAAGAAGGGAAAACTTCAAATGGAAGTAAAAATCTATTGTATGCTCCAAGAATATAATATTTTATTAGATTTCCTTTTCATCAGGAACATAGTAATTTCAATATGTATTCCTTGCCAGGTTGCCGTTGCACTTGCTTATAAAAGAATTTTGTCAATAGTCGATTGGCATTCAGGATGAAATGTGATTTTTTTTATTTTTTATTATTAAGTTGGAGTGAGTTTTATTTAGTTACAGTTAGTTACATTTAGTTACATTAGTTACATTAGTTACGCCAAATATTGGGCGTAACTAATTCATATTAGTTACGCGTAACTAAACGAGTAACTTACTTCGTGTAACTTACTTGCCAACACTGTAAGGTTGGTAGATGGATAGGATGGTAATGAATTAATGGAGGATTGTGGACGGATACGATGGCAAGTGGTAAATGGTAAATAGTAAATGGCAAGTGGTAAATGGTAAATGGGTAATGGTAGATGGTAGATGAATAAGGTGGCATACCATGCGTCACATATAATGTGTCAAGTGTCATTTTTATTTTATTTTTTCACTATAACATAACTTTTAAACAAGGACGGTCAAGTTTTATCCGATATAATAATAGGACTATGACATTTTCAAAACAAGAAGAAGAATTTCGATTTGTTTATATTCTTTTTTCATATGTACATATATGTACATGACAAAATATTCGGACTTAAGCAAAAATATACATACAAAAATGACATTTAGTGTCGCACCGCTGCTGTTCTTTTTTTTGCCGAAATTTTTACGTTTACTGGAACCAGCGACTTCGTGCATGTGTCAAACTCACATCAATTAAGTAACGTATTGCAGTAAAATATAGTTCCGTATAGTGCGGTTATTCCTGTATACAAATCTTGCTTTTGTAATGAAACGACTGAGAAAGATACATTAATTAAAAATACGCCCGTATGAAAGAGAACCGCAGAATGAAGAATTTTGAAGAATTCGACGAAAGAAATTCAACATTAAACGTGTTCCTTTTCTGTGATTTGTGCGGTTTACACATGCATGAATTTATGAAAGCAAAAAGCAAAAAGCATGTGTAAACTTACACTTACACGTCGGTTGGGAACATGCATGAACGTATAATAAAAGTCTGTTGCTCACCAACTTTTCATGTGCCGGTAAGAGCAGTTGCTAAAGTTTTGCATGTATTTAAAAAGTATGAATTTTTTCATGCACACATGGAAAGTTTGCAAGGAAAATTAAGTTTCGTGTGTAAGCCTTTACAAACGCGAAAATTTTGTACTCTCACGGTTACAGGCGCTCGTCGGTGAATTTATGCATGTGTAAGCCCGCTATTATTCCTTGCATTTCAGCTCAAGGGGCGTGTTTGGCATATGTTAGAAATAAATAGTTTGTTGAGATTTTTGAAATGAACCTATTGGAAAATTTACATCTGCAAGGATTGCCAAGCGACAGTGGATGGCAAAAGTAAAAATGAACTTGCAAGTGTAAGCTCATGAGAAAGTGAAACAAAATTGGGTGGTTCCCAACTTTTCAACCGCCATGCCAGCTATAAGAGTTGGTAGGATTTTACATTTAACTGTCATCTTTTTTATTCGCACATGTTAAGTTAGCAAAGAAAATCGAGTTTGCTATGCAAGCTTTCACAGTTGCGCAATTTGTACTTTCACAGCTATTTTCGCCGATAGGTTAAAAACAAATTATGTGCGTTGAATAAAAAAGCAAACAGAGATGATATCGTTGGTCATTTCGTGAACCTTCAAATCTTTTACTGTGTTTTTATTGAGGCAAGCGAGGTAATTTCGTAGCAAATTTCCAAATTAGATTCGAAATAACCTCATTACGCATACAAAATCACATTTCAAAATCATCCTATTTTGAACATCCTTAATTTCAATATGATTGATTAGAGTTTTTGCACACTGAATAAGTCAAACGATTGCACTAAAAATCTTCAGGCTTTTAAATGAAGTTCTAGAAATGGCGGGATGACATAAGGTTCACGGACATTATGTCTGTTTGAAATAGGCAAAATGTCCATGGACATTATATCCAATTGGAAATAGTCATAATATCCATGAACGAAATAGACAGACATAATGTCCATGGACCTCATGGCGAAATTGAAAAGTTAGACATCTCTAGTTAGTAAATTTTGAAATAGACATAATGTCAAGATAATGGAAACGCCAAAAAAAATTACATATGCATAAAAAAGACGAATTTCTGTTTTGCAACGTGACTGTTATATATTTTTGTTGATATGGAAATGGAACCACAATGCCGGTTTGAGTTATTGTTTGTCCATCAACCGGTAGCGTCAAGTTAAGAAGAAAAATGCCATCGGAATCAGAGGCCCTTTATAAAAAATAGACCTAAACAAAAGCATTTGATATATATTATAAAAAACTAGCAAAAAATACCCGGCGTTGCCCGGGCACCCGAGGAAAATCTTTTCATGCAATATCTTTTAAATGAAATTAAAAACCAAGACATAATTTTTGTAAGAAAAAGGGTTTTTTTATTTTTATTTTGTCAAATTATGTTCTTTGAGTAAATAAAACGAACAGAGATGCTATTGTTTTTTAATTTCGGGTACCTTCAAATCTTATACTGTAATTTTGTTGGGGTAAATGATGTAATTTCGTAGCACATTTCCAAATAAGATTCGAAATTACCTCATTTCCTATACAAAAACACATTTCGAAATTTTCTCATTTCCACCAAATTTGGATGAAATTAGGTTGCAACCGAAATCGAACATCCCTAATTTCAAAATGATTGTGTTCTCGACTTTCAGCTGTTCTTAATATCTTAGTGAAGAGAAAATCAGAAATTCAAATTGCGCTGGCATCAGAATATCCTGGAGTGCAAATTTTTAACCTCGAAATTTGCAGAAAAAAATTAACGCATGGTATTACTCACTTGCACCGAGGTTGATATAACATTTCCGAAATATCCAAGATGGCTGAGCTTATGAAATAGGCCAGAACAGAAGAGTTAAAATTTTACAATGTCTTCGGTATGGCCCAAGCTGTTAATTATTTGACGCAGATGATATTTTGGACAAAGGTTATCGATTCCGTTTCTTTATTCGGATTTGGACACCATGGTTGAACCAGGGGTTGCAGGTATTTAAAATTTACATATCGCACTAATGAGTACATTCATTGTATACAAAATCTATGGTTCTCTGATGGTGTCTTTTTACTAAGTTGCCCTCTGGTTCACAGCATTTGTGACAGCTAGCATGTAGCGTTTGTGATAGAAATTACTTCCTCTTCATAATACTAAAATTTGTATAGCAAAGGTTTTGCTCCTAAGGACTATTTACATAAGAACACTACGAACGATTTATAGAAAATCCGTTCATTGCTGCCGACAACTGATGGATTTGGATGAAGCTTGACAATTTACTATCAATAGGCCTAGTTTTTGTAAAATGTTTTGAGTCACTTTTGTTAGTCAACTCCATCATTTGTTGGTTTTCGGGTTTCGCTATCGCAAACATCAACGCCATCGCACTGGTTTGTGCGATGTTTCAAAAGAATGAATTGATTCATATCATCGGAGGTATAATGTGTAAAGCATTAAAAGCGCATTTGGTCTCAAAATTTTAACCCCAATCACAGCAAATTCACCTAACCCAATAAATTAAATGTTGCTTTAATTTTTGAAATCACACCAGAATGGCTAAACGGATCTGAATGAAATTTAGCAGAGAGATAGATTATAGTCTGGAATAGCATATTTGCTACTTTTTATCCCGATAAAATGTATGGTTCCCGTTTGATAGATATGTTTTAATTTTTGAAATTACACCAGAATGGCTGAACGGATCTGAATGAAATTTAACACAGAGATAGAATATAGTCTGAAATAGAATATTGACTACTTTTTATCCCGGTGAAATGTATGGTTCCCGTGGGATAGATTTGTTTTAATTTTTCCAATCACGCCAGAATGGCTGAACGGATCTGGATGAAATTTAGCACAGAGCTAGATTATAGTTTGGAATAGCATATTTGCTACTTTTTATCCCGGTAAAATGTATGGTTCCCGTGGGATAGATTTGTTTTAATTTTTTAAATTACACCAGAATGGCTGAACTCATCTGAGTGAAATTTAGCGCAGAGATAGATTATAGTCTAGAATAGCACATTGGCTACTTTTTATCTCGGTAAAATGTATGGTTCCCGTGGGATAGATTTGTATTATATATTTTGAAATAACACCAGAATGGCTGAACTCATCTGAATGAAATTTAGCACAGAGATAGATTATAGATTATAGTTAAAATAAAAATTGAATGACTTCAAACAAAAAGTAATGACTACACATCCTTTAAACTGTAGCTATGTTACAAAGGAAATATTCAATCAATTACTTGAAAAATCATTATGGCCGGATAATATAATTATTCATGAATTTGTAAACAAAAGGATTAATATTCGCCCTTTTCAAAACACACTGACAAGACATGTAAATCGTCGCCACTAATAAATTGTTTCTATCAAAATGTGAGAGGACTTCGGACAAAGACTAATAAGGTCTACTTTTCAACAATCACCTGCTCTTATGACGTTATTTCCCTCACCGAAACATGGCTGTATTCTGGTATCAAAGACTGCGAACTTTTTGATAGCACATTTAATGTTTTTAGACGTGACCGGTATTCAGATCCGAATATAGATACTGTGGGAGGTGGAATCTTGATTGCTAAAAGATCGTCTTTCATATCTACGCCAGTACATGTTCCTGTAGCCCTTGACAATGAATTTCTCTGCGTTAAAATATCTTTAAGTAACAAAAACATTTACCTTATTACTGTATATATAGTTCCGGGAAGTCGCTGTGACGTTTATGATAAAGCTTTTGAATTCATTAACTATATCAATGAATTATTAGAATATAACGACGAGCTGATTTGCCTCGGCGATTTTAATCTTAGCAATATTGCTTGGTTACGATGTCCTGAATCGAACGTAATGTTGCCAACTGGACACCTCAAATCTGGTGACTCAAAACTAATTGACGATTTAAACTCACTTGGACTACACCAATTTAACGATGTTTCTAATTGCAACGGAAGAATTTTGGATCTAATTTTCGCAAGCTGTGATGAAGATATTGTTGTGGAAAAATCAACAGATCCTTTAGTAGTTGAAGATAACCATCATCCATCTTTATCCTTTTTTCTTGCTTTTGATTTAACTCTGACTCTGACTCTGATTCACTCTGACTCTGAAAACTTTTACACTTTTAATTTTAAAAAGACAGATTTTAACAAATTAAATATGCTGCTGTCACAAGTTGATTGGTCATATCTCAATAATTGTTTAACTGTGAACACTATGGTCTTTGAATTTTATAATGTCTTGTTTGATTGTTTTTTAAAATCTGTGCCTCTAACTTCTGTAAAATCGAGATCATCCGTTCCAGATTGGTATGATAGTGAAATTAAAAGCCTTAAGAACCTCAGAAACAAGTTTTGGTCAGTATATAAATTATCTCGAAGACTTTGAAAACTTTGGCCGTGCTCGTGAAAATTTCAATAGATCTTCAAGTTTAAAATATTTGAATTATCTGCAGAAGGTACAAAGAGATTTAAGATAAATATTTTTGGAACTTTATAAATAGTAAAAGGAAGTCTTGTCCATATCCGTCTGTTCTTAAGTCAAACGATATATCAAGTCATGACCCTCGTGTTATCACACAATTGTTTGCAGACTTTTTTCAAAGTGCCTTTAACTGTGATACTAACATCTGTGATACTTTAAACTGTGATACTTCGAACTGTGATATACTTGACGAAAATAGCCAAAATTTTGGCTTTTTGAAATCATTCTCTTACTTGACTGATATAAACTTCAATATTAATTCTGATAACATTGCTAAGTTAATATCTAATCTTGACGAGAATTGTAAACCAGGTCCGGATGGTATAACTTCAATTATTTTAAAAAAATGCGCAAATAATTTGCTTTTACCCTTATCCACTCTCTTTAATTGTTCTCTGTTTTCTTGTCAATTTCCGTGTATTTGGAAAAAATCCTTCATAATCCCTTTACACAAAAAAGGTAAAAAAGACGAAATTCAAAACTAAAGGCCTATAGCCAAACTATCGGTTATTCCGAAGGTTTTTGAAGCTATTATTTGTGAATCTCTGTGTTTCTATGTCAAATCAGTCATTGTTCCGAATCAACATGGCTTTACGAAAGGTCGCTCTACTGTAACGTTTCTTATGGAGCTAACCGAACTTTGCATTGATGCATTTAAGAAAAAGAAAGTAATTGACTGCGTCTTTACGGACTTTAGTAAGGCATTTGATAAACTCTCCCATAAGATCTTGCTAAAAAAGCTAAGAAATCTTGGTTTTAGCAAAAATTTTGTTATGTGGCTTCAATCTTATTTATTAAACAGATCTTATGCAGTGTTGTTTAGCGATTGTCAATCAAATTATTTTACAGTTAACTCTGGAATACCACAGGGTAGCCATTTAGGACCTCTACTTTTTATTTTATTTATTAATGACTTACCATCTATCTTGAAGTATTCTTAATGCCTCATTTACGCGGATGATGTGACAATTTTTAAAACTATTTCTAGTATAAGTGATTGTGAAATGTTGCAATCCGACCTTAATTCGTTTTTTGACTGGTGTGTTCGTAGTTGCTTGTCTCTTAATATAAGTTAATGTAATTTTATGAGCCTCACAAGAAAACTTTTAATAACTCCATTTAATTATTCGTTAAATGGAATTTCCCTATCATGTATGGAAAACGTAAATGTTCTTGGCGTCATATTAGATCGAAAGCTTGAATTTATTCAGCACATCAACTCCATATCAAATAGAGCTAATTCACTTCTAGGCTGGATTAAGAGAGAGTCACGGCAATTTTCAGATCCTTTTGGTACAAAACAGCTTTTTATAACATTTGTTCGTCCCATTCTTATTCTTGAATATGCTTGCCAGGTTTGGTCACCCCATTACGAATGCCATATATTAAGGTTAGAACGTGTACAAAAACGATTTCTGCGATTTGCCTTGCGGGGCTTAGGTTGGGAAAATCCTTACGAGCTTCCCGCATACATCAGTCGACTGAAACTAATTGATTTGCCATCCCTTGTGAATAGACGTTCTTATTTAAGTTTTGTTTTTATCGTTAAATTAATAAATGGTAACATAGACTCTTTGTACCTTTTGTCTCGAATAAATTTTAATATTCCTCAAAGAAACTTAAGAAATCTACCTAGCTGCATAAATGTCCCAAACTGTCGTACTAATTATGAACGATTTTCTCCCTTAAACAAAATGTTTGAATTATTTAATCTTCTTAATAATAGATGCAATAACTTATTTGACCAATCGTTAAATTTTTCATCTAAATTTCAGTCAAATGTGTATTCAATTATATAATTGTAGCTACTCTTATTATAGACATAAGTACTTATATCTGAAGCTAGTCTTTAGCTATGTATGTAAATAAATAAGTAAATAAATAGTCTGAAATAGCATATTGGCTACATTCCCGGTAAAATGTATGGTTCCCGTGGGATAGATTTGTTTTAATTTTCGGAATCACACCAGAATTGCTGATCGGAGCTGGATGAAATTTGGCACATAGCTAGATTTAGATTATAATCTGGTATACCACATAGGTTTCTTTTTATCACGGTTAAATGTAGGTATTAAATTATAAAGCTATAAAAGAAGAAGAAGCTAGATGACGATAGACTATACTCCTCAAGCTACAGTCTCCTTCTTGATCAGCTGAAACGCGAGCCAAGGCTAGTACTTCTTAAATACATGCGAAACCTTAGCAACTACTGTTACCGGCGCATGAAAAGTTGGTGAGCAACAGACTCTTATTATACTTTCATGCATGTTCCCAACCAACGCGTAAGTGTATGTTTACACATGTTTTTTGCTTTTTGCTTTCATAAATTATTCATTCTTGTGTAAACCGCACAAATCATAAAAAGGAACACGGCAGAAGTAAGCAAAACTAAACAAAAGGCAACTGCAGAAGTAAACAAACCAAAACAACAATTTGGAAATAAATCCAAGGCAACGGCAGAAGTAAGCAAAACTAAGCAAAAGGCAACTGCAGAAGTAAACAAAACAACAATTTGGAAATAAATCCAAGGCAAAGGCAGAAGTAAACAAAACTAAAGAAAAGGCAACTGCAGAAGTAAACAAACCAAAACAACAATTTTTAAATAAATCCAAGGCAACGGCAGAAGTAAGCAAAACTAAGCAAAAGGCAACTGCAGAAGTAAACAAAACGACAATTTGGAAATAAATTCAAGGCAAAGGCAGAAGTAAACAAAACTAAACAAAAGGCAACTGCAGAAGTAAACAAACCAAAACAACAATTTTTAAATAAATCCAAGGCAACGGCAGAAGTAAGCAAAACTAAACAAAAGGCAACTGCAGAATTAAACAAACCAAAACAACAGTTTGGAAATAAATCCAAGGCAACGGCAGAAGTAAGCAAAACTAAACAAAAGGCAACTGCAGAAGTAAACAAACCAAAACAACAATTTGGAAATAAATCCAAGGCAACGGCAGAAGTAAGCAAAACTAAGCAAAAGGCAACTGCAGAAGTAAACAAAACAACAATTTGGAAATAAATCCAAGGTAAAGGCAGAAGTAAACAAAACTAAACAAAAGGCAACTGCAGAAGTAAACAAACCAAAACAACAATTTGGAAATAAATCCAAGGCAACGGCAGAAGTAAGCAAAACTAAGCAAAAGGCAACTGCAGAAGTAAACAAAACAACAATTTGGAAATAAATCCAAGGCAAAGGCAGAAGTAAACAAAACTAAACAAAAGGCAACTGCAGAAGTAAACAAACCAAAACAACAATTTGGAAATAAATCCAAGGCAACGGCAGAAGTAAGCAAAACTAAACAAAAGGCAACTGCAGAAGTAAACAAAACGAAACACCAATTTGGAAATAAATCCAAGGCAACGGCAGAAGTAAACAAAAACACACTAAACAAACAGCGAATATGTAAAAAAGGAAAAAAAGAAACGTCAAAAATATTTGAGAAATATAAAATTTCTCATGATAAATCTAAGAGGTAAGTTCAAATATTATTAAATTAAACCTATTTAAAATAATTTATTTTTTAATTTAAATAGCCTATAACCTGGCCAGTGAATGGGGGAAGATCTTTGGATAAACTGCATTGCGAGGTAAGTGGTGTGTCGTCAGTTTATCTGCCATATACAGACAAACTGACACACAAACAATATTACTCTTTTATATATAGTAGAGATAAAAGAGAGTGTCGTACGTGTGTTCGCTTTTAACTCGAGAACAGATGTTTCGATTTTGACGATTTAGGGCTTGATGGATTAGCATTTGCCCAAGGATTGACATAGGATAAGAAAATCCCAAAAATTTCGTTATGCATTTTTAGCGCATTATGTCAAATTAATAATAATCTTATGGTAGGATCTTCTGAGGATGTCTACAATTGTTTATGTGGTAGTTTGGTCAACATTCGGTAAAGTTATTTGACAGATATTCATTTTTAGTGCATTTTGTCACAAATCTAAAAAGTTGTCAGCCAATGTAATGTAAAGTTTTAGCCTATACAAAATAAATTTTGGTAGACTGTATACTGGGTTGCAACGCACATTAAATGTCTTAGCAAGGTGGGTGACTAGGGAACAATCCAAGTGTTCCTGATCACGAAATCGTTTGTTTATGATATTTAAAGTTATACAAATTTATATTAGCAACGGTGAAGAAATTCTTGCAATTTCTTGTGCTTTAAAATTTGATAGGTATGCAAGAACCATTCACGTATAATGGCAAATGGGGTCATTTTTAGCTTTTTCGTCAAATTGCAGCATTGAGTTTTTGTCGCATTAACTTCCATACGGCGAAAAGTGTTAAATAAACGAACGGTACTTTCCTTTTCGACAGGTAAATCACTTTCGCTATACATCCATTGCGCCAAAAAGTGTAATTTTTGATAATTTAACTAATTTTAATTTACTAGAAGTGTTAGACTTCACTAGCCCGCTATTTTACACCCATGTGTAGCTGAGACGTTTATAAACAGTATAAGGAAAAATTCAGTATTTTTAAAATTCTTGATTAAAAAAAGGGGTCAGCTAGTTTTTGATATAATTAAGTAGATATATCAAATTACAATAACATAAAAACAAATTTAGTTTTTCGAATGCGTATTTTGAAATAAGGTCGATTGAATTTTTTTGAAATCATTCTCCCTGTTGGTAACTGAACCCTTTTTCTTGAACTGGTACAACGAAATTAAAATATTTGTCCTAGTCCTTGTCCTAGATGGATACTAAGCAATGAAATATTATTGCATACTAAGTTTTAGCAATACTCTAAAACAAATAAGAACAAATAAAATATTGCGACTGGTTCACAAGTTCGTGCTACCCAGTTATGCATAGTTATATCTCATTATTTTGAACGCAAAGTTCAAATTTCGACGAAGCTATACAATGCATTACATACGTTAAATTTTGGGTTGATTTCATAAATTTCTAAACACAATTTTTCCTTTTATGTTCAAAGTTAGGCAATGCACAATGTACAGTTTTAAATAAGTATCTACACCACAACCACTGAAAAGAAATCAACTTTCAAAATTAAGCCAGCAAAACGAAAAGTAGTTAAGAAGATTAATTATTTGCAAGCAGCTTAATTTTTTAGATACGTGACAATAGCATAAGGTTATGTTTTCGAAAACAAAACAAAAATGCAGTTAATGGAAAAAAAAACTTTAATCAAGTGTTTAACGTTTCTAGGAATTATGTTTAGATAATAAAGATTTACGAGAAATAAACTTTCATCTTTCGGGAAGTGGAGATACCTTATATCCATAAGTCCATATTATGGATCTAAGAAGGAAGTATTTATATAATTTAAACTTAAAATAATTGTCTTAAGTGCTTTATAATTACTATATGTAAATCATTGAATTCGAAAAATTCATGAAAAACATGCTTTTACTCATCACTATTTTCAAAGCTTGTTCAATCAATTTAATATTCTATTTGCATATTTAATAGATTAATGTGAAAAGTGGTAAGAAAATATTTCGTTTGCACATGTGAATTCCTAGGAAGCATGTTTTAAATTGTGATTATAATAATTAATTTAATAAGCAGAAGGTTTAAGTTTAGCTTTGAAATTTAATTATTTTCTTCTGTCATAAATCTGAACGTTTTATTTATTTATAAACTAGCAGTCCCGGCAAACGTTGTTACGCCCTCCCGAGCAGATAGCACAATGATAGATATAAACGATTTGAAAATTAAGTGATTATAAATAGCTTATAGTCTTGCAAAAGATATCAAACCACCCGCAAACAACAACCTTTCAAAACAAAAAGATTTTTTTTAAATGGAGATGTAGTTCCGGAGTTTAGTCTTAGCACTTAAACTTTAGAATCTTTTTAAGGATTCGGCGTGTGTTTCATCACCTTGTGGTAAAACTACATAGTTGCCAAACCTTACAGAAACACTCTCGGATCGGAACAATACCAAAGATGGCCTGAAAGTTTGAGCTCAATTAGATGGCCGGTTTCGGAGTCCATTTACAAACAAAAAAACAAACCCACATACATACATATGCAATTTACATAATTTCCATTTTTACTTGCGATTATAGGTACTATAAGGCAAGTTATGGATTCGTGCAGAAAAAAAAATTTGAGATAACAATCACACATGACATTACGATGATGGAGAAGTCGAAAAAAGTGGGTCTGGAAATTCCGTCCGTCTGTCTGTCTGTCTGTCTGTTCGCGCCTCTGGAGGCTGAACGGGTGGGCCGATTTGCTTCAAATTTGGTATTTAGGATTTATTTGGCCGTCCCTATAATAAAAACCGACTGCTCAATACTTTTATTGATCTTCACTTCGAAAAAAATCTTATGGTAGTGACGTCACACGTACAATCAGCATACCTCATAATTTCTGTTTATTTTGAGAAATGATAGATACATTATGTAATTTTAGATGGTTTTTTCCTATAAAATGTGAATCTTAATACTTGTATTTTGCAGATTTTCTACTAATATTTCTCCAGCAAGCCGTCAAATAAAGTTTTGAGCAAAAGGTAGGCATTTTATTTGACTAGTTCCTTCCAATTTATGACTACAAATACTAATTTTAGTACGATAAGTCCAGATCAAATGTGGATTTTCCGTTGAAAAAGAAAATATACCTGCAAAAGTATAGATATTTGTACTACATTTTTTTCTAGCGACTTTTTTTTTTTTAAATGTTGGCATATCTATAGCGGATTTTTAAGTTCAATCTAGCGACTCTTTTTTTTGGCTTGCGGCAACACTGAAGCAAGCAGTTGAAAGTATTTTTCTATTTTTGTTCTTTATTATTAAAAAGGGTGTTTTTCGTTTTTCTTCTAAATAAATTTCAAAAAAAGTAACCGAATTTGTTAAATATAATATACATCTGACTATATTGTATAGCAATATCAAATGTACCTAAATATTTGCAGACATTTTTTTAACATGTATAGATTTGAAAAGGCTTTTTGGTACAAATATCATCCATTTCTTGGTACAAAAAACACCATTCAGAAAGTTTTACCAAAATCGTAGGGTTTTTGAGACAAATTAATTTTTCACTAAAAATTGTAAAAGAAACTTTGTCAATACGCAATTTTTAAATTTTTCTAGTACAACTAACATTGAATTTTTGACAAAACCCTAATGTGAACTATATCCAACAAGATTAAGATTTTAATCATTAAGAAGGAAGTTTAAGCCCGTGGCCTGGCTCAGAAGTAGTTTTTAAATTTTTCTTAATACAAACTCTATATACTGCATTGATAAATAAAATAAAATAAAATCAACCAAGTAGAAGACTTAGGGTTTTGTTAAAAATTCTATGTAAGTTGTACTAGAAAAATTTAAAAATTGCGTATTGACAAGGTTTCTTTCACTGTATGTCAACTGATGATTCCAAAGTGAGATTCCTGGATGAAACGCCAATTTTTTGTTGGACTAAAGGCCATTAAAAGCTATTTTGAATCAATAATTCAACAGTCCATTATTAGTGCTGAGTCTTCTACTTGGTTGATTTTATTTTATTTTATTTATCAATGCAGTATATAGAGTTTGTATTAAGAAAAATTTAAAAACTACTTCTGAGCCAGGCCACGCCCAAGTAACAATTTAATTTGTATAAGGTTCTAAGCAAGTTATTTTCGTACTGCTGTAAGAACAAAAAAGGCCTTAAACAAATCATTTTGGCGCAC
Organism: Platycheirus albimanus; assembly: GCA_916050605.2. NCBI lineage: Eukaryota > Metazoa > Arthropoda > Insecta > Diptera > Syrphidae > Platycheirus > Platycheirus albimanus. The sequence goes on from OU696698.1 coordinate 62,749,102, forward strand.
ATTGCGCAAGCTATTTAACTGCTATAAGACTTTTGTGGGCAGGTGTTACAGCATCAAATAGCTTATCATGAAATGCAATTAGCTTTTCTCAGCAAGCCATTTAATGACAGCTATCGCCAATAGCTTGCTTGAGATGTTGTAAAAAAGCCTTATAAAAGCCATTTGATGACAGCTATCGTGCATAGCTTGCTTGAGATGTTATGAAAAAGCCCTATACAAGCCATTTAATGACAGCTATCGCCAATAGCTTGCTTGAGATGTTGTAAAAAAGCCTTATAAAAGCCATTTGATGACAGCTATCGTGCATAGCTTGCTTGAGATGTTATGAAAAGGCCCTATAAAAGCCATTCGATGTTAGCTTATGCCAATTTCTCGCCGTAAATGTTTACATAAAGGTCTTATAAGGGCCATTTTTGCATTGCTGCAGCGAAATACCATTTTCTAGCCTGCCACAAGTGAGGAATATAAGAAAACAATTTATTGTTTTAATACAAAAAAATAAGGCAAAATTCAAAAATTTAATTAATAAAAAAAAAATATCAATTTTGTATTTATTTCAAGGCATGTATTGTATTTTTATAACATTATTTATTTGTATTTTATTTAAATTCCTCCTCAGCCAGCTCCCCCGTTACATTTTCTAGTGTACTCTGTAATAATTGAAATTTTATTTTAATTATAAAAATGAAAAGTTTTTGTTTACCTGGGTTTTGAACTCGAGTCCGTCCTCGTACCATTCCAGCACTCTACCACTGCGCCAATTCACTGTTGATAATTCTTGCATCAAATGTGAACTAGTTAATACTGTCATCAAATGCCTTTTATAGGGCCTTTTTATAACATCTCAGGCAAGGTATGTGTGATTTCTGTCATCAAATGACTTTTATAGGGCCTTTTCATAACATCTCAAGCAAGCTATGCACGATAGCTGTCATCAAATGGCTTTTATAAGGCTTTTTTTTAACATCTTAGGCAAGCTATGTGCGGTAGCTGTCATCAAATGACTTGTATAGGGCTTTTCTATAACATCCCAAGCAAGCTATGTACGATAGCTGTCATCAAATGGCTTTTATAGGGCCTTTTCATAACATCTCAAGCAAGCTATGCACGATTGCTGTCATCAAATGGCTTTTATAAGGCTTTTTTTTAACATCTTAGGCAAGCTATGTGCGGTAGCTGTAATCAAATTGCTTTTATAATGACCTTTGATAACATCCAAAGCAAGCTTTTAACTGTCATAAATAATAAAAAAAAAAAATAGGTTTTAACTGTGTTGACTATCGATTGTTAGTTCCTTTTAGACAATCTTAATCGAAAAGTGCTCAGTTAAAACGCGTACAAAAGTGGCTGTGAAAAGGATAAAATATGCATTGCTACAAAGTTGTGAAGATTTTCGATAAAGGAAGTAGCCTTTTGGCTACAGTTTGGAATTAATTTAAAAACTTCTCTGTTTTCCAGTAATCAGTACATACATACCATTCTCTCTTTATTTACATAACTGATTACATTTTTAAGAACTAAGACTATTGATAATAGCAAATTAATTTATTTTGTGTAAGGCCTTTAATGGCCAGCCTTACACAAATTGTTAGCATTGACTTGTCGTGGAGAGCCTTATAGCAGCTTATATTTTTTAAATTTTCAGTTGACAACTTCAGAAGGCCTTATACAGGCCATATTGTACCTTTATCAGCAAGCCTTGTATAGAACTTTTCAAATTAAATTCTAAAGGGCTTATACTAGCTATTATTTTAATTGTCAGCGTTTGAAATGTGTGGCTTGCGAAAATTTGCCTTATACGAACCGTATACAAGCTATTACTTGCCAAACTCAAAAAATTGGCCCTTATACAAGCTAAATTGTTACTTGGGCGGGCTTAAACTTCCTTCTTAATGATTAAAATCTTAATCTTATTGGATATAGTTCACATTAGGGTTTTGTCAAAAATTCTATGTAAGTTGTACTAGAAAAATTTAAAAATTGCGTATTGACAAGGTTTCTTTCACTGTATGTCAACTGATGATTCCAAAGTGAGATTCCTGGATGAAACGCCAATTTTTTGTTGGACTAAAGGCCATAAAAAGCTATTTTGAATCAATAATTTAACAGTCCATTATTAGTGCTGAGTCTTCTACTTGGTTGATTTTATTTTATTTTATTTATCAATGCAGTATATAGAGTTTGTAATAAGAAAAATTTAAAAACTAAAAATTGTATGGCATCTGGCATGTACCGTCAGTTTTAGAGCTCGAATGCTTATTCCAAAAACCTCTCTGTAGGACGTCATAATAATACTGTGTACCAAGGTTGAAGCAAATTGGTTCAGCCGTTTAGGCTGTAGGTGTCTATACAGAGAGACAGACAGGCGGACATACAGACAGACAGACAGAATTGTAGGGCCTACATTTTTAGGCATCTTTATCATCCTAATGTTATGTTTGCTTGTTAAAAAAAAAAATATTTTTACGAATGAATTACTTGCACGACAATGGCGGACTTTTCTCCTGCATCCATCCATTCCCAAAGTATATCCATCTCTTTTTAGGCAAAGTTCGTGGTGGTCTTATATCACGGGAGACCTTCAACACTTCGTATCATTGGTGAGAGTGTGTACCGTTGTTGAACCCAAGCAACGCATTCGAATTATGCCAAGTATCACAGGCTATTGGTGATATTTGCAACATGAGTAGCTCAATGGACGAGTTCGAACCCATTTTTGGCAATCCCAACTCTTTAACAGAAAAATCGAAAAATCATTACAAACTCGACAGTGTCCCCGTCCCATGTCCACACTAACTTTTTACTCCACAGCTTCTTTCAGTATGGTATTGTGCACGGCCTGTCGCACATTTTTCTTCTATCATCTCGTGGAAAAACTGGTGCACGTTTTGGGTTGTAACTGTTTGTTACCAGAATTTGCAATTATAGACCTGCTTGATGGGCCAAGCGCGCCCTCTTCTCTGCCAGCATTTTGGAGAAACAACGGAGAAGAGAGGAGAAAAGTGAAAAAGGTTACGAATAAGTCAGCCGAACTTGTTGTGGTAAAATTTACCGAAAAATCCTGTCAAAATCGGTTAATATATACACTCTTACAATCATTCGAATCAGGCGGAGTCCTTTTTGTACAATAATCAATTACAATGGAGGAAAAATAAACAAAAATATGTCAAACACAGGTAGATAATATATTATGTATAATGTACCTACATACATAAAATATGTACATATATCTAAAAAAAAAAAAAAATACTTATTAGCGTAGTTTTAAGCGGAAAAAACAAAGCTGCTTTGCTGTAAGCGTTGAAAGACGTTTAAATTTGAAACATTGGAATCTATTGTAATCAATCACAAAACGACTTTGTCGTTCCTATTTTGTTTTGCCAAACTTAAGGTGGGTAAAGTGGCAATGAAGCAAAGCAAAAGTTGAATATTTTTCAACTTTAAAAGATACAATATGGATGTTATTTTTGTTTTTCATTCATATTCTTAATTATTATCTAAAAAGAAGCGCGTTTTTAAAAAAGCATGGGCAAATTGGTCCAACCCACCAACAGAAACAAGACATATGTCGTTGGAAAGGTCTTTTCTCCCATGGTTTAGAGCTTTGTGTCCATACTTAAGTTTGATTTACTCTAGAAAACCTTTCCAACGCTATATGTACATCTCATTTCTGTTGGTATGGAAGACGATAAATTCCAGGATGCACCCAAATAAAGTGAATGACATTATTTTCTATCTCTGGTCTGATATCAAAAAATATTGGACCTAAATAGACCCTTAAAATTATATTTTTCTTTTGTTTGTTATAAAAAGAATAAGAAAATGCAAAGTTGCGGTAAAAAAGCGATAATTTTCAATGTCCATTATCTCGGCTCTACCATTGTTAAGAGCTTTGTGCTCATGTTGAAAAACAATATATTTGCAAGGACCTTTCTTACGACGTAAATATGTCTTTTTTCTGTTGGTGGGTTGGACAACATCTCATATACAGAATTGCCCATCCTCATTTTGAATGCGTTTTGAAGAGAGCCTCATTAATTTAATGAAGGATTATGAGTATTTGTACAACAGTACAACACCAAATCAAGGACATTATAAAAATTCCACTAAGAAAGCTGTCGCTTGGGAGCAAAGTAGGGTTCAATAAGCGTTTGAAGGATTTCAAAATTTTGATGAGACATTCTTATTAGGTAGGTACTTTAGAAAATGTTCTGGACCTCCTTCCTTCATCTGTACGAAATTGTTGGCGTAGAATCCAGTTTCATCTCTCGTTAAATTAAGTTCGGGAATGCATCAACGTCGTTTGGTCTGGTTTTGTTCTTCCTCTTCTTCTAGAAGGTCCAAGAGCCTTTCATACACACGTATGTTATTTTCGCGACAGACATCGTCTTTTTAATTTTAATTTTTAAGTCCATACTATTTAGATTTTATTTAAAATTTGAGTATATTCAAATGAGGTTTCCAAACAATTATTATTTTGTTCATGAAAGATGTCAGTTAAAGTACGTCAAAGTCTAAAGCTAGCACAAAAGGATCTTTGTGTTTTCCCCATTATTGTTTATGCCAAACCCTGAAAACCTATTGAGTCCGAGTGCCGCTTAGCAATTTGTGTAGAATCAAAGTTTCCCCATAATGGTTTTTTCTGAGTAAGTCGCTAAGTGATAACTTCACATACATAGCTAAGCTACATAAATTTTTTTTGAAATTTGTGGGTACCAACATGAATTTCCTTAAAAATAATACAAAGCAGTTCAACTTTGACGGTATTCCAGAAAATATAGTTGCTATGGTAAACTTAATCTTCTCAAACATTTTAAAACTAAAATTTTGTCTACATAATTATGGAGTAGGTAGGTAATAAGTATTTACATAATGAGCACGTTGGATCAAAAGGAGAAAACAAACCTTCGAAGATCTGTTTATTTTTTTAATATTAGTGCGTTATAAATAAATTTATACTATGTGCAAGCGTTTAGGAAAGTTCAATATAAAAGACACAAGAAGATACTGATGAATATGAATTTTGAATGTAGCAATCCGCATTAACGGATATTGTGGGTACAAAATTAGTCTCCATAAACAATTATGCGTCCGAAATTCTGGCTATTTAATTCGGGAAAGCTGAAAAATTTCTAACGAAACAAATTTTTCTGATATGTCCCTATCCAATAATAATCACTTTTAAAGAAGTTTTTTTAATACAAAATTAGAAACCCGAGTCAATGTTAAGATAACATGCACATAATGTGTACGGTGAAAAGTCAAAATATACATAAATCATCTTTTTAGAACAAGTGCTTCTAAACAATATACACTAATTAAATTGGGTGGGATTCTGTAAAAAACACAGTAGCGCTATGCCGATTTTGCTAACTTTTAACTTATTATGTAAACTTTCTCATTTCTGGCAGTTCAAATATACAAGCAGTAAAATACACTTAATGAATTATTTAATTTATACCAAAGCTAGGTACATGTATGTATATTTGAATGGAATAATTTTACACTTCTAATAAGAGGAACAAAATTTAATAGTAAAACTTCTCCACAAAAATGTATGGTTTGTAATTTATTTTTCAAATAAATAACCACGAAGACCAACAAGTACTTGGCAAATCTTTTGTCTTTCCCAAAGCTCAAACGTGGAACCAAAATGACCTCCTCTTTTATGTTAATAGAGCGACATGATACACTACTTCACAACCATCGTTAGGCATTGTTTTCGCTCATAAATTTCCTCTTATATAATATATTTTGCCAAAAGACAAAGATGCATGTGCTAGTATATATTTCATTACTTCATCTACTGAAGGTTTTGCTTTACGATCTGTGTAAGGCACATTCCACGAAAATAAAAATATGCTATACACATCCACATCATAGGTTTTAATATTACTGCTGGGATTGTACCTGTTGTGTTTTATATAACGAGCTTTGCATTAGATACGACTAGAGGACAGACGAAATGTTTTTCTTTTTATATTTGCTTTTGTATATTCAAACAACAGAATGTAGGTATACACGAAATAGAAGATAAATTTATATTTGAACTAACACAAGACAAGGATGAAGACACACTCGGTAATGCATATCTACCTGTCATGTATGAGAATCGAAGCTTGTATTAAAATAAAAAAAAAACAAAATTAATGCTTTTGATTTTGTTTGAATTAAGTGCCATTTTGATGGAATTCAATAAATAAAAATTGTTTCTTTCGCTGAAGTGGAAAGGTTCTTCGTATTTTGACCAACGGTTCAAGGTTAGTGCATTGTATATATAATTTATATATAATATACATAAATATATAATTTTTTGTGGCTAACAACACTTCTTCACACACCGAGTTTTTGGAGATTATCTTCTGCCGCGTCTTTCCACCATATATGGGTATGGGCCGCCCCTTCCTCGAACTGCTGTTGGGTTTGGCTTTGAATATTCTAAGTTGTCGGGATGCGTATTTTCCATCGACTCAAAACCATCGGAGTCATTCAATATGTATTTTATTGGATAGACCCAGGTCACCGTACAAACCGGAGAGCTTGTCGTTGAATTCGTTTTCTTTGGTAAAGACCAGACCCGCTAATATTTGTATGTTTTTGAACTTTGTAGATGCATGTATTTATTGGTTGGTTTATGGGCAAAAACTAAAAAACAGATTGTCTGGACACAAATCTGATTTGATATCAAATTCAACACAAAAAACCGAGTTGCCAATCCATTGCATAACTAAAAACCAAATTTTGATGATGCAAAAATAATGCAAAGAGAACAACACTACAGCAAAAGGCTGATTAAAGAGACACTCTACAATGAGCAGAAAAACGGACCTTGACAACGTGAGTCCCCACTCCCCACTACGATCTACGAGTAATACCTGATCGAGAGAACAAAAAAGAAAAGACGTTCCACACCCCCCTAACACCCGACGGATGTGGATTGTATTGTATCATTATTCCAGTCTATGATTTAGCCTTCTTCTTCCTATTAGTCTTCTTCCAAAATGTTAAGTGCTGGGTAAAAGTAAAAAGTAATAATTACAATTATTGTTTCTAAAAGTTTTTGTTTTTGCTTTTGATGTTTAATTTAAGTGCAATATATTATATATGTATGTGTAAAATGCAATATGAATGTTTTGTTAGTGCAATATTTATGTATAAATTATGGTGTTTAACATACATATTATAATTATGTTCATTGTAATATTTAAACATTAATGACATGAAAAGATAACGTAAGTCAGCTGACAAATTGGAATTTACATTGCAATTTTCTCAATAATATTTAATTTGACTAAAATAATAATTTTTTGTAATTATCTAATGTGTTTGCAGAAATAAACCTGATGATGTTCATATCCTGACGAAATACCGTTTTAAACAATATATTTGTTTCATTTAATAATTGTAAAATATTTTGTTTTGAATTATTGACAACATTTTTTGGTTATTTATATGTATGTATGTATGTGATAAGCTGAAATTTTGTATTATGTTATAATACCATAGCTCGTAAATAAAAATACTTCATTTAAAAAATACGTCTTTTAATTTGGTTTTCTTCAGAAAGAAGTAGGTTCGGTTATTTTTGAATAGCTTGGCAACAAAAAGTAGACCCATACGGTTTTCAGTGTTGGACTAAGAATTAATGAGACCATTGAATTTTGACAACAAAAATAATACTTAAATACGTAAAATTTCGAAAAAATTAGTTTTTAAATTTTTTTTTTCAAAATTTTGAGTTTGAAAATTAGTTTTTAAATTTTTTTTCACAATTTTGAAAAAAAAGAAATTAAAAAAAAAAAAAAAAAACAGCGGGGAGCGGGTCATAATACCGGTTGTCAAAATTCTGTATGACCAAAATTCTGTTTTTGTATTTTGTTTTAAAATACTGTATGACTAAAATTCTGTATTTCAGAATTCCGTATTTCAGAATTCTGTAATCCAAAATTCTGTATGCCAAATATCTGTTTATCCAAAATGCTGTTAGTATATAATTCTGTTTTTCAAAATTTGCTCATGTCCAAATTCTGTATTTTGAAACAGAATTCGCAAAACATAAATCCATTTATAAATTTTATTATTGTTGTTTTTGTTGTCGTTGTTAGCGTTGTTTTTGTTGTTGTTAATGTTTTTGTTGACCATATAATTCATTTTGATGTTCTGTTTTCAAAATTCTGTATTTAAACAAAAATTGTATTGATAATGTACAAAAGTGTGAGTTTTGAAGTACAGAATTTTGCCGATACAGAATTTTGAAATACAGAATTCTGTGTAACCAGAATTTTGAATTACAGTATTTTGAAATACAGTATCTTGTAAACAGAATTTGACCATACAGTATTTTGACCCCAACCCAAATTACATACAATTACAATAAGGTAAGCAAAATCGCATCGTCACCTCCAAGCGGTGCCTGCTGGGTAGCCGAATTAACGACGAGCGTTGGATCCATCGGATCCATTTCCATAGGTTGTAGATCTGAGTTCTCTTCTCAAGAACTAGGAGCAGGAGGAAAGAAACGCTCTAAAGATCCAACCACCACCAAGATCTATATGTAAGGCACAGCCTCACAAGCCGGTCATGAAAGGGAATTTTCATTGTGATGAAAACTGCAAAAAATGCCTCGGATGACCAAACCAAAAATGTTGACGACCCCCCCGCAAACGGAAAGCGGACAACGATTTACTCATATGCACGTGGAATGTGCGTACGCTAACCAGGCTGCGTAAAAACGAACAGCTAGCCGAGACCCTTGCCAGTCTCAACGCTGATATAACAGCCCTTCAGGAGATGCGATGGGACCGGGCCTGAGAATTACAAAGGACTGCAACTTCTACTATGGGAAATGCCACCTTGATGGGAGGTCGCGCTTGTTTGGGTGCGGATTCGCTGTCAGAGGAAGACTTAGCCAAAACGTCTTGAGCTTTCGCGAAGTCAGCGAAAGAGTGACAACGATCCGCATTAAGGCAAAATTCCACCACTGAAGTTTTATAAGCGCCCATGCCCCTACAGAAGAGAAAGGCGACGCTATCAAAGAATGTTTCTACCAGCTCCTCGCCAAAACATATGAGCAGTGTCCCCAAAACATGACATTAAAACCCTCTTGGGTGACTTGAATGCCAAAATTGGGAGGGAGGACATCTTTGGTATGACGATCGGAAAACACAGCCTGCACGACACCACCTCCGACAACGGACTCAGGCTCATCGATTTAGCAGCGGGAAAAATCATGGTGCTGAGCAGCACACGATTCCCACGCCCCGACATCCACAAGGGCACATGGCGATCATTCTAGCATTATGAATATCCGTACATTCCGAGGAGCAAACATCGACTCGGACCACTACCTATAGTCGGTGCAAAACTTAGGGTATGGATCTCCGTGGAAGTTCTTAGGAGAACACTGACTACGCCGAGGAAATTCAATGTTGGACGTCTTCAATGGGGAGAGACCGCCGGTGCCTATGCCGACCGCGTATCCCTTATGAGCTTGCGAGAAATCCTTCGACCGATGACATGAACCCGGAAGACCAATGGCAGCTATGTCAACAAGCCATAAGAAGTGCTGGGTTTGAGGAATTTGGCTTCTCACATCCTCCCCCCAGAAACCCCTGGTTGGACTCCGAATGTGCTCAGGCAAACAAAACTAAAACGGAGGCATACAAGTCGTGGCTATAGAGAGATACTAGAGCTTCCAGAAATCTCTATGTTGAGCGAAGGAAATATGAGAAACGCCTACTCAGGAGGAAGAAAACAGAACACCAGCAACGCGAAGTCGAGGAGATGCAGAAATGTTTTTGCTACAAAAGGGTGAAACAGTCTACATCCGGTTTCACAAGCCGCCCTGGGCCCTGCAAAGATCAGGATGGAAACACCATGGTGGAAAGGCAGGCGATGTTAGCCATTTGCAGAGACTGCTTTAACAGGTTGCTAAATGGCGATGACAGCCAAAATCCCGCCCAAGATCAACTTGTTCCAGTTAATCTAGATGATGACCACGAACTACACCCGCCCGACCAAAATGAAATCAAAGCAGCCATCACCAGACTAAAGATGAATAAAGCAGCTGGATGTGATGGCCTTCAAGCGGAGCTTTTTAAACACGCTGGAGATGACCTGGTCAGGAGCATACACCAACTCATCTGCAAAATATGGTCGGAGGAAAGTATGCCCGATGAGTGGAATCTCAGTACCATCTGCCCGATTCACAAAATAGGAGACCGCCTACTCTTTTAAACAACGCCTAAAAGATCCTGTCCAGCGTTTAATGTGAACGTCTCAAGCCGTTTGCTGATGATCAGATATGTACTTACCAATGTGGCTTCAGACCTGGAAAATCTACCACCGACCAAATATTCACATAACGCGACGCCAGATCCTGGAGAAAACCCAAGAATATAACATCGACACCCACCACCTGTTCGTCAATTTTAAAGTCGCCTACGACAGTGTTAATAGAGCCTTATCAGGATGACGTTGGGGAATGCTCGCTGTTCCGTCAAAGTTGGTAAGGACTCTACTGAAACCTTCGAAACTACCAGAGGGCTGAGACAAGGTGACGCACTGTCATGCAGCTGTTTTTAACATTGTGCTTGAAAATGTAATACGGACCACCCATGCCAGTACATCAGGCACCATTTTCCATAAATCAACACAATTACTTAGGTTTGCTGACGGCTCTCAAAATCGGATGAAAAGTCACTTGGAGTCTTCGAGAGAAAAGTTCTGCGTACGATTTATGGGCCTGTCAAGGTAAATCGCGAATACAACATTTGGAGAAGAAGATAAAACAACGAACTATACGAACTGTACAGCGACATAAGCCTAGCCAGAAAAATTCGAATCCAAAGACTAAGATGGCTGGGCCATGTAGAGCGAATGGACATCGACGCTCCAGCTCGTAAAGTCTTCAACGCCAAGCCCGAGGGAGTCAGACACCAAGGTAGATCTCATCTTCGTTGGAGCGACCAGGAAGAGGGAGAGCTCCGTCAACTTGGAGTGCGAAATTGGAGACAGCAGGCTAGAGCTCGAGCCGGCTGGAGGGGCATTCTTAGCAAGGCCCAGGAGCACCACGCTCTAGTGGTGCCATCATTAGTAAGTAAGTAAAATTACAATAAAAGAATAAGTTTTTGGCTTTACAAAAAGGTACAGCATGGTATTGTAGACTTCTACAACCGTTATTTTTTAATAATTTTTTTTCAAATTTAAGTCATGTTTTTAGAAAATTGCCCCTCACGGCTAAACGGAGGGGAATGAATCCCCCCTTATCATACAATTTTTTTCTTGTCTTGACCCAATCTACATGCTCTAGCTTTTTGTAACACCTTATACCAATCACCCTGTATAGTGCAAAATAAAATTTTAGATTTGTGTGCATCAGTATCTTCTTTCATCCCCTATCAAAACTACTTAAGGCTCGTACTGTGTTAACTCATGTTAAGGTTAAGGGCATTAATAACTCCTTGTGGGTGTGCTCATTATAAAAAAAAATTGGAAGTCGGATACAAATTTTTTAGACGATTGTTACTGTCTAAAAAATTGCTGGACCGCTTTCTTTTACAAATACTGAGTATGCGCCTCCGTATATTGTTTTAGGGAATTGGTTTTAAAGTTCTTAAGCTAACTAAAATTATATATTTCAATGGGAACTTAGACCATTGGGTAAAGACAGCAAAAGACAATAACACTATGTACAGATTGCAACAGGCAAACAGAGAGAGAGAGAGATAAGAACTCACTACACATGTAATATTTCCCAAAAACGACTCTATTGCCTTTGAGAAAAATATTTCTGAGTCGCATTTTAAGGCAGTTTTACTTGCTATTATAGGAACTATAAGGCAAGTTATGCATTCGTAAAAAAAAAATTTAATTTTTAATTGGGTTTCGTTTACTGTTTACGGTTTCGCTTTAAGAAAATAACAAACCCTTTAGTATTAATCTTAAACGTCACTAATGAATTTAATTTCGCGAAGACGGATTTTTACAAAACACTCAAAATAATTCTGGCATATCGTCCAAGTGACGAAAAGCTTATACTTAATTCGCCATATATTTTCTTTAAAGTCTTTATTATGTGGAGTCACTTTCGTGTTCTCTAATGTGTTTTTAATCTTCCACGCCAAAGACCAGACACCTCCTTCGTAGAACGGTTGCTTTAACACGAAAAAAAAACTACACTTGCTAGGGGGTTGTTTATGGGCTTACCTGTTTGCTTTCGAGAAACAGTGTTTAGGAAGCAAGTATGAGAAGTACCCACTTTTATGTCAAAAAAGAAGTTTTACAAAACACACACAGTCCTGTTATATAAGCTTCTCGTCTTGGTTTACCTAACGATGTTGGCAGAAATTACCTACACCCAGACCCGTTGTTTGACTTTAAGGTCAAGATGGATATAAAGAGCAAACGAAAAAAAGCGCATGAACGCATATCTGAACAGGTGAGAATATTGTCCCGGCTTAAATTTGAAAAGGTTTTTTTTTTTGTAAATTTTAAGGCAAGAGGAATAGTAGCGTATAAATTCTATTATTTTTTGATGCTTCATAGAGCAGAAGGAAAAACTAATTGAAATTTAAATTTATAACTCTTTGAATGAACATTCATTTCAAAACCATAATCTACAATCTCAAAAATATAGAAGCAGTCAAGTGGATGCACTAAATAAGTTTGGAAGTAATCTTTCACTCATGAAAACTATTATTTATTCACATAAGAAGCTTTGAAATTTTTGAATCTTAAGAATGGTGTATGTCAAAAGATGAAGTTTTGATAGCTTTCTTTTTGAAGTATTTGACAATATTCGTAACTACCTAAAGGTACAATGTATATGATAAATAATTATATAAGATTTCCGTGAAGTACTAAAAGCTCTTGAAAATGTAACTTGCGTTACTTCCCTTCACGAAACAACAATTTCTATGTATGTATGTACACATTCATACTTTGGCTGCTCATAATGAAAATAATTTTTCAAAATAAAAAAACGCAAAACCATTCTGGAACATTGCGAAGGTAATTAAAAATAAAAACAGGATAATCCCCAATCTTGAAAATGGTGATGAAATTGTTTACCAAGAGTCAAGAAAGGCTGATGTTTTCGCATCAACGTTTCTGAAAAATCATTCAGTGTCACAAAATTTAAGCGATGATAACACCAAGCAAATCGTCAGTCACACATTGGACTCACTCAACTCACAAAACATTGATACTCCTATAGAACAGTTTATAATAAGGCAGGATGTTAGACATATTGTATCCACATTAAAATCAAGGAAGTCGGATGGACTTGACAGCATTAAAAACATTTATTTAAAAAAGCTTCCCAAAGAAGGAATTGAGTTTATAGCTTTTCTGATAAATGCATGCCTAAAAATTCAATATTTTCCAGTGAAATGGAAACACGCCAAAGTAATACCAATTCCGAAACCTGGTAAACCTCAAAATCTCCCAACTAGCTATCGTCCGATCAGCTTACTAAGTTGTCTTAGTAAATTATTGGAAAAGGTATTGAAACACAAAGTTTTGAAGATTGTAGATGCATTTAATATTTTTCCAAACGAACAATTTGGATTTAGAACGTTTCACAGCACTTCTCAACAAGTTTTTAGGGTATGCGATCATGTAAGGAAAAATCGTTCACTGGGTAAATCGACTGGCCTTATCTTGCTTGATATAGAAAAGGCATTTGACACTGTATGGCATGATGGCATTGTTCACAAAATGGTATGCTTTGGTTTTCCCTTATACCTTGTAAAAATAATTCAAAGTTTTTTGTCCAATCGGTGTTTTAGTGTTTTTGTTAACAATAGCCCTTCAAATTGCTATCAAGTTAACCACGGTGTTCCACAAGGATCAGTACTAGGTCCCTTTTTGTATAATATATATACGTCTGATATCCCCACCTTACCTGAATGTCAATTAGCGATTTTTGCTGATGATACAGGCATCTTTTCATCGCATGAATTTAGTCTCAACATTGAGACAAATTTACGAAATGCACTCGAACTGATGACTAATTATTATACCAAATGGAAAATTAAGCTAAACACTGACAAATTACAAGCCATCTTTTTCAGCAGAAAAAGAAAATCTTGTTATCTTCCCAGGAATCAGCTTAACGTAAACGGTGTAAGCGTAAAGTGGGAACCAACTGTAAGATATCTAGGCGTTTATCTAGACACAAAGCTAACCTTTAAAGAACATATAGCTAAAACACTCCAAAAAGTGAGTATAGCGATTAAAATACTCTACCCTTTTATAAATAGGAAGTCTTGTCTCACTACCGATAATAAAATAATTATTCATAAAGTCATCTTTCAAGCAATCCTTTTATATGGATGCCAAGTATGGGGAAGATGCGCCAAATGTCATCTTAATAAATTGCAAGTATCCCAAAACAAAATACTTAAAATGATGCTTAACCTTCCTCGCTACCATTCTACCACTGATCTGCACGTCAGAGCTAATGTTGAAATGATTTCTACGAGAATCGGAAAACTCAACGATTCCTTTTTACATAAGTGTCGAATTTCTGACAATCCATTGATCAACCAAATTTCTGAGGTATAGCTAAATTTTTTGTTTTGTTTTACGTTGTATTATTTAATTATTTATTTTTATTAACTTCGTATTTATTTATTTATTTATTTATTTATTTATTTATTAATTAAATTATGTATTTATTTATTTATTCATTAATTTATTTATTTATTTATTTATTTATTTATTTATTTATTTATTTATTTATTTATTTATTTAGTTATTTATCAATTTTTATTTATTGTATCAATTTATTGACAACTTTACTTTCTTTGCTTATGTTCAATTATATACGTGCAACTATGTTTGTCATGATTGTAATTTAGTTTTCAATTTTTTGCCACCAATTTGTGTTATCCTTTGTGTTTCTATTCATTATACACAAATATTTCTTGTTTATTCATTCTGTCAATAGCTATTATGTATTTATTAATGTTATATTTCTAATAATGTTAATTATTCTATTATTGTATACTACGTATCTTATTAAATAAATGTTATTCATTCCACCTTAACTTAAGTTCCGAAATGTTTTTTTTTTTTTTTTCATTCTTTTTTTTAGTCACAATGTACCTGATACCTTTTATTATTTATATTAAAGGTTTTTGTTTGTATTTTCCTTTAATTAATTACTATTAAATTACTAAGCTCAATGAAAATTGTCAAACCTATTCAGTAGAAAGATATAACGTATACCTAAAATATCAAATCTCTGTATGTAAACTGTGCGGTAGCTTACCATTTGTAAATCATATACCGAAATAAAAAATCTATCTATCTAAAAAAAGCTTTTATCTTTTTTCTTGTATCGGTGTATTGTAGCATTGTAGGCACTTGAAAGCAAATTATTAGTGTCCGACCGAAGCTTCGGCTTCGGCCAAATTCGGCTAAACCTTCGGCTTCGGCCGAAATAGGCCGAAGTTTTGGCTGAAGCCGAAGGTTTAGATTTTGGTTATCGTAGGCGCTGAAAAAAAATTCTATTTCATTTTTTTCGGCAGCTGCTGCCGTCACATCATTAGTAGACAAGAAAATCTATTAAACATAAGTTTGGAAGCGTATGTGTTCGATCTTGGGTTTTTAAGAATTATTTTTTTTCGTTATTTATGAATTACTATAGCTGACCCGGCGGACTTCGTACCACCTCAGATTCAAAAAAATGTTGTGTCAAATTATTAGCTCAATTAAATTAAGTTAAAATTTTTGACATCTATTGCAGCTCCGTCTCCCATTGTGTCCAGCTTTACCAATTTCAATTGAATTATTTTTGTAATACCTATTTTTAATTTAGAAGAATTGCTGCCAAAGACAAGAAGAACTTCTCAATATTTCTGAATATTTTGAAAATGATGTTCAAACAACATCAAAGGGAGTACGGCCAACTCGGGTTTCCAGAAAAAAAAATGAAAAAATATTTTTTATTAAATAATAATATGTAAAAATATTAATTATAATGGGTTCTGTACCGTAAATAAATGTTTTTTATTTAAAATATTTTCCCTCCTTAATATATTTGTCAGTACGACCACCATTAATTGATTGCATGGTTGCAAGTGCATTTGCAACATATGCAACATACGTAACATACATCTTATTGTTTTTTTTACAGACAAACCTGGTGCACATAAATACCTATTGGGCAAAAAAAGAATCATTAAATTTGGTGTTGTCAAATTCGATACATAAATGCATTTGTTGCAAATGTTATATATTGTATGTTGCATAATGATTCATAATTATGCATACATTTCAGTTATGATCAATTATTGAATTTGTTGAATAGTTGATTGCATTGTGGCAAGTGCATTTAAAACATATGCATTATACGTAACATACATTGTATTATTTTTTTTACACAGAAACCTGGTGCAAATAAATACCTTTTCAGCAAAAAAATAATCATCAAATTCGGTGTTGTCAAACTCGAGATATAAATGGTCAAACATAAATCAAACTCATTTTTATATATATAGATAAAATGAATATTTTGGAGGTGTTATTGCAAGAGATGTTAGAAGATTCAAGCAGTTCAAACTTTTTAAGTTCATCGGAAGACACATCCTCGAATATAAATGAAAGTGATGAACTGGATGAGTTGACTCTATCATTTGTAGGCAAAGACGATAGAAATGCAATTTCAAGATATTTGGAAGAAGTAGTTCCTTCATATAATGAAAACGAATTTATAACCCACTTTAGAGTAAGTCGGGAATTGCAAAAATTCAGTTTTCAAATAATTTCAAACAAGTCAGCTGACACTTTTGACAGTTCTCACGCACTTGCACCACCTCAAAAGTAGGTGTAGGAAATATTGTTCTAAACTGTGTTGGACAACTTCATTGAACACAAAGTGACAGATTGTAGAACAGAAAAGAACAGGATTTTTGCTCATTGAACACCAAATTTTGTACTTTTCAGATCTTTTCTGTTCTTTTCTGTGCAGCTCAGATTCATTGAACACACTTATAACTAAGTTGAATGTTCATTAGGTACTGTTTGAATGGCGCACGAGTCAATTGACACTTTTTTAATGTTGCGGGCTCCCGGACTGCTAGAACAATATTATTGAAACTCAGTTTTGTGTAGTCTCTTCGAAACGTTACTTTCAAGGAATTTTTATTCTTTAACTAAGGGCTACCAATACCATGAGCATGAGTTCTTTATTATTCTCACTTCAAACTTGGCTGATAATAAGAGTTTTATTTAAGCAACTTGATTTATCGGTTTTCCTTTTTAATGTAATGTTCAATATAAAAATTAATAAATATCGTAAGCTCATAAAAATATCTGTTGAAAATAATTGAAGCAATAACAATGTTCTTTTTTTCATTTCAGGTACGTACATATCTACTCGAACAGATACACTTATTTCATATTTAATTTTGAACAAAGGAACAATTTATCAGTTTCCAATCTCACTGCAGGAACAGTAAGTATGTTATTAATTAATAATTTTATTAACGAAGCTAAAGACTTTTGAAAATTTTAGTAGAGAATTGTCAACTCACAATTTTCGATCATTGATAATGATTTAATTGTTTGCCTCTTCTGAAATAATTCTGTGCGAACATGATTGTGAACGGTTAAATAAAATGTGTATAATGGAATATGTTTTCATTTCCATTTCAATATGAAATTTATCTGAGTATGTACTCGTAACTACTCACTCTTTGACCATGAATTTATTTTATTTCATAATATTGAGGCAATTAATCGTTACATAGTACAAAATTAATAGAAAAATACAACATACATTTTGATTAGCTTTGAGGTATTCGATTTTCAATTTGATAGTTAAATAATTTGATTTTTTTTTTTGAAAAAGCTGACTGAAACTCAATTAAACAGAAATGTAGGGTACAGTAATAAACTGAGCAGCATACTCGAACAACAACAACAAAGAAGTTCAATGAGAAAATCTGAATAATGATTGCTTCAGGAAACAAACGCAAAAGAAATCACGTGCAACGTAAGATTATTCAAACCCTAAATTAATTTCATCGAATTGATTTTATTATTTTAACTACATTAAACTTATTACCACTAGAGAGGTAGGTAGAAATGACAGTTCTAATTTGAGTTGAAAAACTCCTTAAAAGAACCCAATTAGCGCTGGTATGCGCCGTTTTGTTACCATTAACTAAACAACTTAACGAGGGATTAGATGGATGTGATATGTGTATGTTTTTCACGGAGAAGGACGGGAAGAACTAGTTTTCTCGGGGAAAGGTGACTCAATCTACCAGGCCAATCATAGGACAGTTCCATGTAACCGAACTCCAGACTTTATGCCACCTAGGCAGGTTGTTGGTTGGTAAGGGTCCACTGGTTCTGTCAAGAGTTGGTCCAGTACGCGAGCCCGGCATAGAAACCCCCCAAGAATCACAAACCCGCCACCTAGGCGAGGTGTATGGGGTTTCCCCGTCAAAAAACCGGATTTATTAGAGGGATTGCGTGAAAAGGACTGCGAAAGGGAATTGAGGGAAGATGAGACAATTAAGTCGACTTCAAGCAACCAAACTCCAGACTATATGCCACCTAGGCAGTGTGCTGGTTGGTAAGGTCAAATTGAGTCCTTCAAAGGGGTTGGCCGAATAGGGGGGAGGTAAGATAATTGTAAGCCGCAACGGTCCTCCTTGGTCGACTTCAAACAGCCAGACCCCAGACTATATGCCACCTAGGCAGGGTGATGGTTGGTAAGGGAACATTGAAACCGTCCAACTAGTTGGCCTTGTAAATGGGTCCAGCCCAGGAACCACCCAGGTCATACCCCACCACCTAGGTAACATGTATGACCCTCAGATGGGTCCCATGCTGATCACCTGATTGCTTGATTAGAGGGATTAGAAGAATTTTAAGGAGAGTTTGAGGATGTGATTATCGGGATAAATGATTTATTTATATAGCCACTTTGTGCTTTCAAGAAGTTAATCAAATCTTTGATTTTTGTATTTGAAAGTTCCCCAAGATCTTCATAAGAAGCTTCAACCAGGGTTCGCATCCTGATGCGAGATAAAGCTGGGCATTTGCACAGTAAATGGAATACAGTTTCTTTCTCTGCTTCATCTCTACTGGATCGGCAGTAGTCGTTGAAAGGAATACCAATCCTTGCAGCATGCACACCCACTGGCCAGTGACCCGTGCTTATTGCTACAATTCTGGCTATATCTGACCGGTCTTTGCAGAGCAATGCGTTTGTTCGAGATTTATTGTAGGCAGGCCACATCTTCCTGGGTATGATACAATTGGTCAAATTGCTCCACCTTTGATTAGATACGGATGTAAAGTGTGGTAAGACAATGCCCTTCACAGCAATCAGCGGAATGTTGACGGCTTCGGCGAGTGAGCCACTACTCTATTTTGTTATTTTGTAGTAATTTCACATTTATTATAAAAAATCAAACTTCTGATATCAATCTAACATTACTTTTTTTGACAATACAAATTTTATTTGGCAGATCTGCTCACATCTCGCCTTGAACACACTTTGGCAGCTTAAATGTCTACATGTTGAATTACTTTTTAGTTTGTCCTTTCTGTGTCTTTATAGGTTAAACTTGTCTACGTAATGAAATTTAACAAATAATATTAGTTCCATGCATTTTAACCAAACACTGACAATTAGTTATAGTTTATTCAAATGTGCATTATCAATAATATGAAGAATTCAATCAAAACTATTGGGAAATAATCCTGACCAAATAATAAATATGAAACGAAGATTTGCAACAAGGCTTAAACAAACAAATAGCTGTTCAGAAAGCCTTTAGAAAAACAGGATCTAGTTTATTGATGCAGAATGTCTTTATACCATAAGTGTCTTATCTAATAAGTTTTTGTGGTAGTGAATATTTAGCTGAGCTTTGAATATTTGAGTAAATAAAGAGGTCATTTCCGTTTCAATCGGCAACATATTATTAGGGCAGTCAACAAGTTCTCCGAAGCCAACAGTCAAAAGATTTTGAGCCGTATCAGAATATAATAAGTGACACCATGCTTGGACAGTTAATAACTGTTAAGTGGACTATAGAGATTTCAAAAGTGGCTTCTAAAAATTTAAACGAAAGCTGATTTTTAACTTCGGTTTCTTTTCATTTTATTTAAGTCGCCGCGTCGGTTACCGATACCAGGCATTTTTGTTGTTTGCGGGTTACTGAAAACTTGCGCTTCAGTTTTTTCTAAAACCTACAATAAGCCAGTGTTTGCTGTCTTGGCATTCTTTGTATATAAAATCATAAGTTCAATAAAAAGTCTTTTTAATAAAGACTGTCCTTTAAAATAAGACTTGTCTTAAAACGAAAATATGGTTCCTTATTAGGAAAATAGTGATAATTTAAAATAGCAATGAATTTATACTCAAAAGATATAAAAAATAATAGCTGTCTTGTTTGCACAAAATACAAATTAATTTAATAAAAAATATTATTAAAACAGACAAACGGTTTTTGTGTGAACTGAACTGAACTGATGGTTTTTCAACTCCTATATTAGTTCCTTTAAGTCTATCTTTAAGTTATCGTAAGTAAATGGTTACCACGACAGGTTGAAGTTTACCCGTTCAACCCAATACGGAAGTTTTACTTTCAAAATGAAAATGAAGACTTTTTACTTGTACGACGCAGTTAGACTGCAATATACATACTTAATACTATATAGGAACAGACATTTATTTCCTAGCCACAAAAAGTTTTTAGAAGATTTCACTTCCTATCGCATGTCCAGTCCAGTCAATGCTGTCCGTTCGAATTCTCTTCGTCCGTTTATTTGCATACCTTATCTTATTTACTTAACACTATCATTCAATGTTAGAGACTTTGCCAATTTAAATGTGCGGAAATGCCGTAGTTCCCGGATATGTTTTTCTTCTGCAGTTGGATCTTCCCCTTTCTGTAATAATGCTTTTCGGTAAAAATATGGTTTCATTGTGTTACTTTAACCTTTATTTGTATAGTGGGAATGTTTTACTTTCCCACATCTGCTTAAACGATTTAAGAAAGAATATTTTTCGTAATCCTTTATAATATTTTTGGTTGTGGTGCATTTCACTTTGTTTTCCTTTTTGGAGTTGGAAGTGGAAAATAATATTCAATGTGGGAACAAACATTTTCAATTGCAAAACTAGGAAGGCACATTTAATATAAATGGATCATTTACTGAGAAATATACGTTTTTTTTCTTTTTTTTTTCTTTTTATAAAATTCTACGTCTTCAACTTTTTTATATATTCTCATGAATGCCAGTTTTTTATATACGGTAATGAAATACTATCTCCAAAAACAAAAATAATAAAAAAATAAATTTTGATAATAATTTTATTTTTAAACGTGTTTGCATTTAAGTCTTTTGAGGCGTTATGAATTTATGCATAAATGGATAATGGATTTCGCAAATGTTGTGATAAGAATACAAATAGCTAGATATATCATAGAAAATCACTAAGCACAATAAAAGGAGTCAATCTTCTTTTTTGTTTCTAAGAAATATATTCAATTAATAAGGATGTTAAGAATATAGCTATGTAGCGTTGGTTGCTAAAGAAAATAAAGGGTTTAAAGCAGAAAGGGATGCAAGTTCACTTTAAATATTTCTTACATCTCAGAATTCAATCATCGATTCTGCACGACTGGGTCGGACGAACTTGATCTAATGTGTGACATTGGTCTTATGGTTACATGAAATTTTATTGATCACTTAAAAATCACTAGTTAAAAAACGAAGATTTTTATTTCAAAATCGTTGGACCAGGTTTTTCAAAGAACAGTTTGTTTTGAAAAACTTTTCGAAAATATATTCCAATATTTTTTTATTGAGTATGGCAACTTCTAGATTTTTATAATTTTTATCTGAAAAGTAAAATTACAAAAAAAAAATAGATTAAACCGTTTTTGGAGAAAACAAAAAATTAAAAAAAATTTTATAACTTTTTTAAAAAACTCAAAGGTTTTTTTTTTGAAAAATTAAAGAATTTAAAGTATTTCGTCTCTAAAAAAGCTTGTACATTAAAAATTTCACCGAAATTCGACAAGTGGCTTAGGAGTTAGTAGAAAATCGGATTTAAAAAAAATCCGGTCCTATGGGAGGTACTGTTATAAGACTTTTCCTGAAAAATCTATTCCAAACAAAACATTAAGTTTGCACAGAAAACATTATTCAGAAAGTTTTATCAAAATCGTAGGAGCCGTTTTTGAGAAAAAATAATTTTTCACCAAAAATCGTATGGCAGGTACCGTTAGTTTTAAAGCTAGAATGCTAATTCCAAAAACCCTTCTGTAGGACGTCATAATAATACTATTTACCAAGTTTGAAGCAAATCGGTCCAGCCGCTTAGGCTGCATGTGCCGATACAGACAGACAGAATTGTCGGACCCATTTTTTTCGACTTCTCTATCATCGTAATGCCATGTTTCATTGTTAGAATTTTTTATACGAATGCATAACTTGTCCTATCTATAATCGAGTAAAAATTAAAATCTGGTGCTTAACCTCGTTTTTAAATTCTTGATCCGTGGATCAGCTGTATTTAATCCGTGGAAAAGAGTGGGTTTACTGTGGTTCAAGAGTTATTTAAGCTCTTGAACCATCGACAAGCTTAGATTGAGCAAACACGAACCGAGGTAAATCGTAAATTTAAATGATTTGAGGGATTCCTAAAACCAATTAATTGGTTTGCGATAAAGAAGGTGAATGTACTGAAAAGAATAAATGCCCAAGTTTTTGCAGGTGAAATGGCGGGTACCACACCTCAATTGTTTATTATTGTATAATGTAAGCAAATCATAGTCATAATTAATTATGATGTCACACACCATCCTTGAGCGAGTTTTGGATAGCCAATCGAAAAATATAATACGGCTGTCTGATGTGCTGGTTTCCAGCAGGTGAGTCCACGATAGATGCAACCCAAAGTATAAGGGTAATTTTGGAAAACATCGGGATTCCTTAGGGGATTTCCATATTGTGTATAGTGGTTTTTAATAAGCATTCGATAAACAACCAGGAGATCTGATATGGGTGGCCCTTACCTCAGACAACGAGGTTTTCCAG
The DNA here is from genome assembly GCA_916050605.2 of Platycheirus albimanus. Classification (NCBI taxonomy): domain Eukaryota; kingdom Metazoa; phylum Arthropoda; class Insecta; order Diptera; family Syrphidae; genus Platycheirus; species Platycheirus albimanus. The sequence continues at coordinate 62,772,181 of OU696698.1, forward strand.
AAACCAGTGACCAAAGTAAGATGTCCAGCTAGAATCACCAAGGAACTCCAATTTACATTAGGTGTACTGTACATGTACAACTGGGAAACGTCTTGAGTTTTCTGCTCTTTATTACCGTTTTTGACTACTGGCTTGAAGGAAACGTGAAGGACCAAAAAGGGAAGACCTTACATCTCAGTTGTGCATCCGGCACTCACGGCTCACAATGTTGGACAATGTACAAAACATATATGAAGTTAATTTAACATCAGCTGAGTTGAAGACAAAAAGGCAATATCATACAACGTTCAAATATGTAAGAACAGAAACGGGCCTTAAATAAATACGAACAAAAACCGTATTTACTTGTATTTACCGTATTTAAATGAAACTATCAGAAAACGGGAGGCTTGCTAACGCTTTCTGGATCAACCCGACGAGCCCCACCGGCGGATGTTTAGTATGGAGCAGACAAGTTTGAGAGCTGTGATCCGCCTGAGATCATAAGTGCACCGAAAAGAAAAAGATTCGTATGTACATATATATACATACCAATTAAATGTTTTAGCAGTTCATTAAAAAATGTTGTTCCAGATACACTATAAGATTACCTACAGTTTATCAAATAAAATAAAATGAACGACTGGATCACACGAACTTGCTGTTATGCTAGATATCGCTATGTATATTTAAAAAAAAATCATATTTGAAAAGTCTTTAATGTTTTTTTAATAGTTTTGTTGGAAAAACAAAGTAGGTATGCAATAATTTCTATGATTCGACCATTTTTATTTTTTGAAAAATTATATTTTTGAAAAACTTTCGAACAAATATTTTGAAACTTGTTCGAATGCGAAAATATATGGAAATTTGCAGTTCGCATCTGGGGAAATAATGTTAAACAAATTCAATATACCCGTTTCAAAAATATATCTTATATTTTTTTTTTAAATAATTTAAAATCAAAAAAGAAAAGATTTTCAGAATTTTGTAATGCCATATCAATATAGGATTATAAATGACTTCTTGTGTTTGAAATTATATTGAAATCAGATGTATAGTTTTCTATGTAAAAGATATACTGTTCTCAAAAAATAGCATTTAGAGAGTTTTATAAACCTTTTGAGAGCCGTTTTCGAGGAACCAAAATGTCTTCCTCACAATTTTATGGAAGGTAGTAAATATAATCGTAAGTTAAAAAGGACCGATTGCTAAAGTGCATCATGTATCAGACACGAGTACATGAGTAATAAACTAATAAACCAAAAACTCAATGCTTAGTTTATTTATTTAATTTATTTATTTATTTGAATTCGTTAAGTACTAACGGCACATTCTTAAATTAAATTAAAACTAGAAATCTTACTAACATTATAAATGTGAAAGTTACGATGTTTGGATGTTTGGATGTTTGTTGCTAACTCACGCCAGAACGGCTAAACGGATCTGTGTAAAATTTGGCACGGAGATAGCTTATAGTCTGGAATAGCAGATAGGCTATTTTTTTATCCCGGTAAAATGTATGGTTCCCGTGGGATAAATTTGTTTTAATTTTTGAAATTACATCAGAATGGATGAATGGCCCTGAATGAAATTTAGCACAGAGATAGATTATAGTCTGGAATAGCAAATTGGCTACTTTTTATCCCGGTAAAATGTATGGTTCCCGTGGGATAGATTAGTTTTAGTTTTTGAAATTACACAAGAATGGCTGAACTCACCTGAATGAAATTAAGCACAGAGATAGATTATAGTCTGGAATATCATATTGGCTACTTTCTATCCCTGTAAAATGTATGGTTCCCGTGGGATAGATTTGTTTTAATTTTTGAAATCACACCAGAATGGCTGAACGGATCTGAATGAAATTTAGCACAGAGATAGTTTATAGTCTGGAATAGCATATTTTCTACTTTTTATCATGGTAAAATGTATGGTTCCCGTGGGATAGATTTGTTTTAATTTTTGAAATCACACCAGAATGGCTGAACTCATCTGAATGAAATTTAGCACAGAGATAGATTATAGTCTGGAATAGCATATTGGCTACTTTTTATCCCGGTAAAATGTATGGTTCCCGTGGGATAGATTAGTTTTAGTTTTTGAAATTACACAAGACTGGCTGAACTCATCTGAATGAAATTTAGCACAGAGATAGATTATAGTCTGGAATAGCATATTGGCTACTTTCTATCCCTGTAAAATGTATGGTTCCCGTGGGATAGATTTGTTTTAATTTTTGAAATCACACCAGAATGGCTGAACTCATCTGAATGAAATTTAGCACAGAGATAGAATATAGTCTGGAATAGCATATTGGCTACTTTTTATCCCGGTAAAATGTATGGTTCCCGTGGGATAGATTAGTTTTAGTTTTTGAAATTACACAAGAATGGCTGAACTCATCTAAATGAAATCAAGCACAGAGATAGATTAAAGTCTGGAATAGCATATTGGCTACTTTTTATCCCTGTAAAATGTATGGTTCCCGTGGGATAGATTTATTTTAATTTTTGAAATTACACCAGAATGGCTGAACTCATTTGAATGAAATTTAGCACAGAGATAGATTATAGTGTGGAATAGCATATTGGCTACTTTTTATCCCGGTAAAATGTATGGCTCCCGTGAGATAGATTTGTTTTAATTTTTGAAATCACACCAGAATGGCTGAACGGATCTGAATAAAATTTAGCACAGAGAATTTGGGGATAGATTTGTTTTAATTTTTGAAATCACACCAGAATGGCTGAACGGATCTGAATGAAATTTAGCACAGATATAAATTATAGTCTGGAAGAGCATATTGGCTACTTTCTACGCCGGTAAAATGAATGGTTCCCGTGGGATAGATTTGTTTTAATTTTTGAAATCACACCAGAATGGCTGAACGGATCTGAATGAAATTTAGCACAGAGATAGATTATGGTCTGGAATAGCATATTGGCTACTTTCTATCCCTGTAAAATGTATGGTTCCCGTGGGATAGATTTGTTTTAATTTTTGAAATCACACCAGAATGGCTGCACTCATCTGAATGAAATTTAGCACAGAGATAGATTATAGTCTGGAATAGCATATTGGCTACTTTTTATCCCGGTAAAATGTATGATTCCCGTGGGATAGATTAGTTTTAGTTTTTGAAATTACACAAGACTGGCTGAACTCATCTGAATGAAATTTAACACAGAGATAGATTATAGTCTGGAATAGCATATTGGCTACTTTCTATCCATGTAAAATGTATCTTTCCCGTGGGATAGATTTATTTTAATTTTTGAAATCACACCAGAATGGCTGAACTCATACTGAATGAAATTTAGCACAAAGATAGATTATAGTCTGGAATAGCATATTGGCTACTTTTTATCCCGGTAAAATGTATGGTTCCCGTGGGATAGATTTGTTTTAATTTTTGAAATCACACCAGAATGGCTGAACGGATCTGAATGAAATTTAGCACAGAGCTAGATTATAATCTGGTATATCTTATAGGTTTCTTTTTATCACGGTTAAATGTAGGTATTAAATTATAAAGCTATAAAAGAAGAAGAAGGTAGATTACGATAGACTATACTCCTCAAGGTACAGTCTACTTCTTGATCAGCTGAAACGCGAGTGAAGCCGCGGGTAAAGGCTATACATGTATATATAAAAATGGATGTGTGTATATATGTATGTTGCGTATGGACTCCTAAACCACCCAATGGATCTTTATGAAATTTTTGGGGTAAATATAGTTTAGTCCAGGGATGGTTCCTGTGAAGGTTTCGTGCCGATCGGGTGGAAGGAAAAAAATGCATGCTTTTAACAATTTTGGTTCAGTTTTTTTTTTAATTCTTTTTTGGATTTTTTCATAAATTTTTAAGCGGAATGCTCGGGTGGAAGACAGAAAAATGCGGGCTTTTGGCAAAGTTTTTTTTCAACTTTTTTATAAAAATGTTTTCCTTTCGTTGAATAAAAGCATCATATTAATGGAACTGAGTCGAAAAAATCAAACTCTGAACGAACGTGCGTGTCCATTTGGTGCAAGAATCGTCCACCCAAACATTTTCCAAACAACTTTTGAACATAGGAAAAGGAATTGAATCGCACAACAAATGACATTTTATTTTCCCAAATTTTTGTCAAATGCAGCAAAATATTCAAGCCACAATTTATCAATGTTATCATGTTCAGTTTAACAATCAAATTAACTGCACTTTGTGTGTATGCCAAAAAATTTGTATATTTATACACCAACCGAAACGACCAAAAATATTGCTTATCCGCTAGCATTGATATAAAATATACATATAAATAAATTTAGTTTCACATTAAATACACATAAGTGTTTTTTTGGGCGTAGCAACGCGCGCCGGGTACCGCTAGTATTTTCATAAATTGATACATACATAAATCTTATATCTACGAGTATATTATAAATATTGGAAAAAAAATCTATTTTTAAAACAGTGAGATTTAACATTATCTTTTGTGGAATTTAATATGGCATAGTTCTTATTAAATATATTGATCAAGAGATTGAGAGGGCTATTGGCGCCGTAGTTGGATCTACTGAAAATGTTACACAGAGGCAATTGCCTTCTTAAACTGGAACGACTAAAATTAAAATTAATACGACAAAGGACTGATGGGGCTGTAATTGATCCATTAATTAACCGCACAATAAAACAGAATTGTAGGTACTCACGATGACTTAAAAGGGATGGAAGTTTTATTAGTTGAAGTCTTTGAGAGTAAGGTGGCAAAACGATTCTATCTAACCATGGAAGAAAACGCAAACAAAATCTCAAAAATCTTTTTTGAATACTCTCTATTCTGTTGATATGAACAGCGTAGTAAGGGGCCCATACGATGCACCCATATTCCAGAATTGATCTCACAAAAGAGACATAAAGAGTCTTTAGGACATAAGGATCACGAAATTCGCGAGCAAACCTTTTAATGAAACCAAGTGTCATGTTAGCTTTTTTAATTATGTAATTGTAGTGATCAGTAAAGGTAAGCTTTGAGTCTAACACTACTCCAAGGTCCGTAAAGCTTGACAAGTTACACAAGAGTGACGTATTCAACATATAATTATAAGAAAATACATTATGTTTGCGTGTAAAACACATGGTTTTACACTTGTCGATATTAAAAAACAGACTATTTGTATTGCACCAGTTCCAAAATCTATTAAGATCGTCTTGAAGAAGTTCACAATCAACAGTTGAGTCAATTTTTCGAAAAATTTTCACGTCATCGGCATAAATTAAAGACATAGATAGAGTTTACTAAAACGGAAGGGAGATCATTAATAAAGAACACAAATAATAACGGACCAAGGTGACTGCCCTGTGGCACACCTGAATTGACTCGAAAACATTTAGAACGTTCAGTTTTAAAAACAACACTGTATAATCTATCTTTTAGATATGAGGATATCCACAAAACAAAACGATCATTTAGTCCAATAGTATGTAGTTTGTGGAGCAGTATATTATGATTCAATTTGTCGAATGCCTTACTAAAGTCAGTAAAAACACAATCTACTTGTTGAAATTTTTCGAATGAATCAATACAGAAAGTCGTGAATTGTAATAAATTTGTGACCGTAGATTTTTGTTTTACGAAACCATGTTGGTTTTCACATATAACAGAGGTGCAATGAAAAGACAATACATCACAGACAATAGATTCAAACAGTTTAGGAATGACGGACAGTTTAGCGGTAGGTCTGTAGTTTGATACTAAGTTTTTCTTGCCTTTCTTGTGAATCGGAAAAAGAAATGCAGTTTTCCATAGATCTGAAAACCTAGAGCTACTTATTGACTGGTTGAACAGCACAAACAATGGGTACGACATATATATTGCACATTTTTTTTAACATGAATGAAGGCAAGCCATCAGGACCAGGACTAAAACTTTCATCTAACTTTTCTATGTAGTCAAGTATAGTTGCTTCGGAGATAGTAAAGTTAATTGAATTAAGGTGTGGAAATTGGTCAATATTAAAATTTGGAGCTGTGTTAGGATCATTAGCAGAAGTATTTTTGAAAGCACTTTGAAAGTATTCGGCGAACATATGTTTGCTATAACTTCTGGTGAGTGGCTAGTTGAATTAATATAGCTCATGTTGGCTGGGTACCCGTCACATTTTCTTTTAGAATTAACGTACTTCCAGAAGTTATTAGGATTAGATTTAAGTCCGTTTTCTGTTTTATATATGAAATTTGAATAGAGAAAATTAGAGTAGTTAATGAATTCATCTTTTAGTTTGATGTAATTATCAAGAGCTTCATCAGTCCTGTATCGATTAAACCTTAACCAAGCCTTATTTCTTTTATTCTTAAGTGTTTTTATATGAAGATCAAACCATGGTGGGCTGTTGTTAAAGACTCGTATTTTGCGCAAAGGAACGGTTTCTAAAAAGCAGTCAAATAGTATTTCATAGAAACGTAAAATCATCTTGTCAAGATCCATATTAAGAAACAACATATTCCAGTTAAGACTATTAAGTAAATTGTACAATTGTGTAAAATTACATTTTTAAAAATTGAATTCATGCTGATCCTTACAAATATCAGATAAGCAACAAATATTTAGGCTAAGTGAAATAGATAAAGTAGGATGGTGACGATCTTCCTCTACAAGCTTCGTATCACATAAAAATACATCAGCATCAGAGTTAATGACATCAGAAAAATATACCAAGTCCAAGGTCTTACCAAATTGGTTTTTGATGCCGTTTAATTGATTAAGTCCAAGGGAGGCCATTCCATCGATCACAAGGAATTCGTTATCATTTGTCGCGTTGACGGGTAGAAATACATCACATTCAGTTGATTTAGTCCATCTCAGGTTGGGTAGATTGAAATCTCCGATTACTATAAACTCATCTGTATCATCAATTTGTTCATGAATAGTTTCCAGGCAGTCAATAATCTTAGTATAAGTATCGTAGTTTGAAGAAGGTGGAATGTAACAGGCAACAACATATAAATGACCAGACTGAATTTTTATTTTCACGCACAAAATTTCCAAGTTGGAATCCAAAAAATCGTTGACTAGACTACATAAAAGATGGTTACGAACAGCTATCAACAAGCCTCCGCCAACGGTTGTTGTAGTAGAATCTGAATGGCGATCACGGCGGAAAATTTGAAAGCTGGGATCAAATATCTCTGCGTCCAGAAAAGATGAATTTAACCAAGTTTCTGTGAGAATAATAACATCGTGGGGAGTATTGTTAATATTCATATAGACCTTACTGGTCTTTGTCCGAAGTCCATTTACATTTTGGTAATACATTAGTAATTGTTGTAGCTGCTCTGATTGAGGAATGGCATTGTCAGGTGTTGTGGAAAATGGTGAAAATGGTGAGAAGTTTTCCTCGACGATCTGTTTTGAAACTCATGTAGAATGATTCCATTTGGCCAAAACGACGGTGAGTTCAGTAAATAGAAAACTGAGTCAGGTACTTTTATCTTAAACGAAGAGTATTTGGAATAGTTACGATGAAGCATTTTCTCGACTAGTGTTGAACGTAATGTACCAATTTTAGATTTAATAAATTTTTTTATGTCTAGAGCATTCGTTGCTGGTTCAAGTTTCGAGATAAAGATTGTTTTTTGACCTTCCACAATTTTTAATCCAGATTCCAAAGGCGAAGTAAAATCATTTTGTAATATCGTCGATAAGTTAGAAGGTGTTTGGCGGGGAGAGAAAGTGGACGATTAGAATGATGGTCAGTTATAGGTGATGTTAAGTTTGCTGATGTTGACGCTGTATGCTCCTCCGAGGGAAAAAGTGATGCAGTATTAAGTTGAACGGATTCAACTAAAGGTTGATTCATTGCAGCTGATTGTTGAGTTGAAGCGGGTTGGGTCGGTGAAGCAGGAAGAGGAGTTGGTGTCTCAGAAGATGAAGCAAGCAGAGGTGGGGTATCAAGACCGGAATTATTATTTTTTTTTTTGAAGGGATTGGTAATGTCAGATCGAGTTCACCGCCTTTGCGTTTTTGAGATTGGACATCAACAGGGGCATTTTGAAATTTAAGTGCACTTCTCGTTTGCTTACGTTTTAAAATTGGGTTATTAGAGATAACTTCAATTGTGTCACTAAGTAAAAGCAATTGATTTTGAATCAAAGATATTTTCATTTCCTTCACATAAAGCTATGCTGCGTATATGTTTTTGAAAAGTAAATTAATTTTTTCAAAAAGCATAACAAAAATATTTTGTTAAAAAATTGAGAGACAGTTTTTAACGTATAGAAACTAGTTCTTTCTGGTAACACGCATGGCGGAAGTTGCCCTTTTGCATTTTCTCTGTCCCTGAAATATGTATGTCTAGTCTATTTATATTTCATTTGTTGCCTTAATACGTTTAAAAGATAAAAAGATTTACTAATAATAACATTAATAATTATAGTAATAATAACAATAATTTTGATTTTTAAACTTCATTTAAACATTTTCACATAGCAAAAAGATATTCAGATACTTGAAGTTAAAAGTGAATCAAATTTTGTCATAACTTCTTTTCCGCTGTTTGCTTATTACTCAAATATATACAGCGAATTGATTATTTTGAACTATATTTCAACAATTTAAAATAGTCAACATTAAAATTAAAGTAAAGTGGAGCATTTTAAAAGCTAATATGTGTACGTACACTGGACCATCAGGTGTGTAAAGGTACAAAGGTCGAATGAGTACAACAAGAATGAATTTTTGTTCTAAAACATACTTGTATAACAGTTAGCAACTTTATATAGTAGGGGAGTGCATTTCATTCAAAAATTTAACAGAAGTCAGAAAAGAATCCTGCGCAGATACACTCTTTCACTCATGTTATTCTTTAAGGGGAATTGGTTTACTTTAGTTGCCTGAGGGAAATTTGTTTACATCGCGCATTACATTAACATTTTATACCATACAACAGTTGATATCCAAGTTACTTCTTTTAGTCCTTAACAACCAATGGCTTACAAGTTCGTTTATAGCAATTTCAGTTACAAGCCGGTACCCACGAAAGATGGACGAACTACTGCGAAAGTATACTTTACCCTAACAATTCAACCTGTTTGATATACAAGCTTTGTGTTTATACTTCGATTAGAATATATGGGCGTCTAGTTAGAAGTCCTGCAGGATATTTAAACATTGTGAAGCACTTCGGACTGGATTTGAGTACTGTGCTTTTCATTATTATTATTATAATTTTTGTTTGAAACCTGCTTTTGCATAAAACGGATACAACCAACCCCCCACGAGTGATAAAGTGTGTTTTATTTGTTTATATAACCATGCAAATATAATATAATAATTTCAATGTTAATTAGTGTTTGTTTGGTTTTGTTTTTTTCTCCGGAATAGCCGTTATTATACGCACATAAAAATATAAGGCGCATACAATCATTACTGCAATGTGTTGCCACCATGGCAGGATAACAAAAAAAAAATCTAATGATATGATAGCTATCCTTAAAAATGTTTGTCGTCGTCGTCGGTTCGGTTAATGTCTTTCGAGAGATTTTTTGCGTGTGCTGAATGTGTGTTACGTCGTCGTCGCTTTCGTCCTTCTTGTCCTTGCCGTCGTATTCGTAGTTGGCGTTTTTTCACTTCTTTTTTTTTTTTTGTCGTTGAGCTGTTGGACGGATATGATTTTTGTTTCGCCTATCGTTGCTTATCTTAATCATTATAATTCGTATGCCAAATAAAATGTCAACAATTTCGCGGCCCTGTTGTGTTTGCGTTTATAATAATCATTAAGAAATGTGAAAAGATTCAAAATAGAATAAGAGGCTACGCACAAATACACACATAAAAAAGAAATTTACAAGATTAAAGATAAATGAGTAGTCTTGGTGTGTTGTAACATTATGAATAATTAAATTTTGTGGTTTATCATTTATGTGAGTGTGTTGTGATTATAGCAATTAATGCTAAAAATAAAGTTTATTACACTTACAAATGTCAATATTTTTCTTTGTTCTTAAAAAGTCGAATAACGGAAATATGTGATGTGTCATATTAATATTGTAAATAAGGAGGGAGCTAAAAGATCTACTTTTCGAAGGGTATGATAAAGGATGGCTATTTTCCATGCCTATTAATATGTAAAACTTAGAGCAATTTATGATTATAATCACATAAATTGGTTGGTAATTTGAAGTTCATTAAGCCATAACGAAAAAGGATTTTTCACATAAACAAAGTAATTACTGCAAAGTTTGGCTGTACTATTCCGACACACGATAGTATTTGCTATTAAGAAATATTTACGATCGTTATAAGGTTTGAGTTTCTGTTCTGGAATGGTGCGGTGTTTAAGTATACAAACTTTACCCTCATCATTTTGTCTGTATTTCATACTTTATAGAACCTTCTTCAAACCCATATTTTCAAACTAGGAATGAATGCCCTTTTGCGGAGCGATTCGCTGGTAATGAAACCAAAGTTTGCTTTAAATAAAATTTCTGATTTTTTCTTTCTTCATCACATGAAATACACGGGTATACACTTTAATTTAGATGATTTATGGTTATAAGAGGGTATAAGTGTTATAAGACTCAGTACATTCTCAGAAAAAAATTATGATTTTAACAAGGCATCTATATTGAAATAAGGAAAGGAATTTTTTTTTTGAAACTTATGAATAATTTTGCAGACGTTCTTTTTTTGCCTTCATTTTTTTATTTCCTTTTTCTTTTTTAAGTGAGAAGGGTTGTTTGAAGGATTGGTGTAATTCGGTAATTAGCTATGTAAATTTACAAAAATTATCCCCAGTCTTAATCAAATTTAAAAAGGAACGGCAACGGTTTTTTGATATTACAAGTTTGGCTAGAAAACTGACGTTATTGAAAGGACATCGTTTATCCCAAAAGTTTTTTCCCTCTATTATAATTATAATTTCCTTTGAATTATTTTTCTAAATGTATGCCTAAATTGTACTTTTGAGCTTATAAGAATTTCGGCTATGTTGAAAAACCGAAATCATTTTTTGTCGATAAAACTATAAGTATTTTCCGTATGAAGGATACAAAGTTTGAAGACCAGTTGATTTAATTGATGGTACAATTAAATTTGAAAAGTCTTAACATACTCCTTAAGTTGATAATATTGTATTATTGAAATTTTATTATATTTATTGCATCATTCTATACCTATTAAGAGCCTTACATAACTTCACCAATATGAGAACCACACTGCAAATACTTTGATAGTGAATATCTTTGAAATTCATCGATATAATAAAGTTTGCCATAAAATATTTTTCCAATGTTAGAGAGCACATTACTAAATGTTTGGATCCTCAACTGGGATACTGATACGATTTGAACCTTTGATGTTTATATAACAATAATGAAATATTAGTCGTAGTTCTAACGCTTGTTTAGACAGTTGAGCAATAAAACTGCAATTAATAAAAAAAAAAATCGATTCATTCATTACAGTTTCAATTTCGTGTGTGTTTTATCCCACAACACTGAAAGTCGTGTGTGTGGTCTTATGAAACGACGATGCAAGTGAAACTTTTTTTTTCGTGTTAACCACACAATGTATTCTTGGTTTTCCCTGGTTGACCGGTTTATTTGCTGCACTTTTATACATCACGATCAAGTGATCAACACACTGATCAAAACAAACATATGGCTAGCTACTGCGGAACATGTGAACGGATGAATGAGAATGTGAGATGGACGAACAAATTTGAGCCGATGGGAAAAATTTTCACTTAAGCTGATATCTCCAAAAAAATCAATGATGATATACAGGGTGATTCACGAGCGTTGTGCCAAAAAGCTTGAGCGTGTAGGTTGAGTTGAGACAAGAAAAAAATCGTATGGGAGGGGGGGTCTATTCCCCCCCGTTTAGCCAGGAGGGGCAATTTTCTGAAAAATTGACTTATTTTGTAAAAAAAAAAATATTAAAAATCAACGGCTTCGTTTACACTTCCTTCAAAAAAGTAAAATTCAAATAAAAAATTATGTGAAACTACAAAAGCAATGTTTCATTTTAATTTTCTTTAAATAAGGTTTGCGTTTTTTTTTTACAAAACAATGAGATATTAAAAATATTTATTAATGTAAATATATAAATTGAAAAACAACTAGTATTCGTCTTCATGACCAACGAGACAGTTGCAACAGTAAGCTCTTATCGCGATTCAGATTAGGATCATTCGGCGAAGCGATCCTTTCAATAATTCGATAGCAATTTCAAATCTGACTCTTGATATCTTTAATTTATATAAGGTATGTAATGAAAAATTAATGCAAAAATGAAACGTGGCAACTTTTTTGTTCTGGAAATATCCAAATAATTGAAATTGACCGCAATATTACGAGCTTGAGTTAAGTTATTCAAACAAATTCTATACTTTGCACAAAAGTTACATTTTCCCAATTGATTTTTTTTTTTTTTGCTATCACGCTCTTAATATAAATATTAACTTGCATCAAATGAATTATGTCTGACGGTCACAGACTACTTAAAACATACGTTTGATGAATTTTTTTTTATATAATGTCAAGCTCAATTATCTCAAAAACCAAATTCAAAAATATTTGACTGATAGATTCGGCTAAACGTGTTTTTCTTGGGTCCAACAATTATGGGTTATTTCCTTCACTGCTTGATGAATTTTTAAGTTTCTCTTGAAATAAGCTTTATAGCAAATTGCAAAACTGGCTTCAGACTGTTTTTTTATTATTGACACAACTTTATAAACAAAATGTTAGACATTTCATTAAACTTAGATATATAAAAAAAAAAAAAAATGTGACCCCAAATTCATGGGGACGAAAATAAAATGTTCTCCCATTTCTTTTTCTCGGTGGAAAAATTTGTGCTCGCGTAAAAAAAGATTGACGTTAACCGGATATTGCAAACCTAGAATAGTTGATGGGACTTGAGAAGGGTGTTGTTAAGGGAATAGGCCAAGTTGCTTGACTTTTTCGTGTGTGTATGAGGTCAAAGAATGTTAGGGCAAAAGATTGCTTGACAGCAAAACAGCACAGACTGATTTTTAAAACTCCTAATAGACTTTTTCTCTTAATGGTTTGTTTTCAAACTTCGTTCTTTTTGTTTAACTTCCTGGAAGGTTGAATTGATATAGGCACAGTAAGAACTGTTATGAACCCATACGAATTGTTTACGTATAAGGATGCCCGTCAAACATTACATTCCGATAATAATAAAGAAGCTAAACAAAAGGAAAAGTCAGCAATTCTAAACCAGTTTGGTTCAATAAGAGGTTAAACAATTTAAAAAATAAACTCTTAAAGCTTCAAAAAAAATGTCAATCCAGTTCGGTTTACCGTGAGCAACTCAAAAATTTAAGAAAAGAGTACGAATATCTCAAAAAGTTTTTGTATAGCCAGTATATGTTGGGCTTGGAAATGAAAATAAAATCTGACTCGAAAGCTTTTTGGACGTTCTTAAATAGTAAAAGGAAATCGTATGGTTTTCCACTAAATATGAAGTTTGGGGACAAAATGTCTAGCGATGAAACGGATATTTGTGACATGTTTGCGGATTTTTTTCAATCAAATTTTGTATTGGAAAAGTCAAATTCACAAACAAGCTTTAGCCGTGAATCAATTACATGTTTAGGTCAGTTACTCTTAACTGAGAAAGAAGTTTTGGATGAACTTTCAGCTCTAGATGACAATAAAAAACCAGACAGTAACGAAATTGCTCCCTTATTTTTAAAGCTATGTAGGTGCAGTCTCTCCAAGCCCCTTTTGAAATTATTCAATTTATCTCTTAGTCTAGGCCAATTCTTAAACGCTTGGAAAACCTCAATTATTACACCAATTCATAAATCAGGTTCTAAGCAGGATGTCCTTAATTATAGACCGATTGCTAAGCTTCAAACTATTCCAAAAGTTTTTGAAGCCATTGTAAAAAAAAGGATTTATGAAAATGTCAAGCAAGGGATTTCTGATAAACAACATGGGTTTGTTAGCCAACGATCAACCACATCAAACCTATCCCTTTTTTCAAACTATTGTACAAAGGGGATTGAACGTGGTAGCCAGGTCGATGTCATATACACAGACTTTTCAAAAGCTTTTGACAGGGTGCAACATGATATATTAATAAAGAAACTTGGATGCCTAGGTTTTCACTCTCAGTTGTTGAACTGGTTGGAACAATATCTGAAAGAACGTACACAGTTTGTGAAAATTGGATGTAAGACTTCTAAGATAATTCAAAATCTATCAGGAGTTCCCCAAGGAAGCCATTTAGGACCATTGTTGTTTGTTTTATTCATTAATGATCTTCCCCAAGGCATAAGATTCTCGGAAAACCTTTTATTTGCTGATGATTTAAAAATATTTAAACACATCAAATGTTCACTCGATTGCAGTCTTTTACAAGTTGATCTAGATAGTATTTTCCAGTGGTGCGAAAATAATTGCCTTCATCTCAATATCTCGAAGTGTAAGCAAATGTCTTATACTAGATCTCGAAATCCTATTCTTTTTGATTATAAGATAAATAACACAGTTCTTGAGAAAGTTTCAGTTTTTAAAGATTTAGGAGTAGTTTTTGACACCAAATTAGCTTTCAATTATCACTATGATAATATCATTTCAAAGGGCAATAAAATGCTCGGATTTTTAATGAGAAACTCGAAAGAATTTTCGGATCCACATACCTTGAAAGTTTTATATTTCTCATTGGTTAGGTCTTCTTTGGAATACGCGTGCTGCATTTGGTCCCCAATATATGCAGTAAGCGTTAATAGAATAGAGGCTGTTCAACGTAAATTCACTAGGTATGCTCTTCGGAAATTGAACTGGGTTGACAATAATATGCCCTCGTATCACCAGAGGTGCCTGCTTTTAGGCCTAAAAACACTTGAAATAAGAAGAAAACATAGTCTTGTTCTATTGGCTAGAGACGTTCTATGTAATCATATTGACTGTTCTATGCTTCTCGCTCTTTACCCAATTTTTGCTCCTTCAAGACCTCTTAGAGAAAGACAAATCTTTTTTTATTTACCGCGCCATTATACTAATTACGGAAAAAGTGATCCTGTATCTCGATCTTGTGATTTATTTAATATTGTATGCGATGTAATGAACTTACACTTAAGTAGAGAACAATTCAAAAACGCTTTAAGTGATATTTTGTTATGAAACACTGGTATTTATTTTATTTTATAAATTATTACTATTTTAAGATTATTTATTGTTATTATTATAAAAACATTATTAAATTGCATGTTAGTCTACAAGAGAATATACTCGATAGATGAAATAAATAAATAAATAAATAAAAGGAGTAGGTATCCAGGGAATCTTTAGGTTTTTAATCACAATAGTTGGTTAAAGGTTGTTTCAAAATGATTCCCAACGGCCTTAGGCAGTACAGTAGGTATATAAAGTATAACAATAGAAAACTATAAATATTTATTAAAAGTGTGAAATAAAAAGATGTTTTCTAATACTGAAAAATGAGGTCTATCACAACCATATCAAAGATATTTTTCAAAAGTAGTTGAAGCACTACTATGATCTTATGTTTATGATATGATAAATGTTGTAGAAAAAGAACATTAATAGTTCAATAAACTGTGTCGTTTAGGCATTTTTAAGTAAAAAAAAGTCCATAACTTTTATGCCATCTTGCTCTTATTCCTATGACAGAAAACATTGGAAAATATAACGAAAATTAATTAATCTCCTTAAACCCACTGCTTAAAAAGTATTTTGAAAAAAGAAAACAAGAAATCAATCTTGTTTTTACTTGCAATTATAGGTATATTATTAAGCAAGATATGTTTTTGCATTTTTAAGCAATCAAACATATTACATACGATGAACTGAATAACACTGTTTTTCTAAAATTTCAAATTTTGTCTTTTTTTAATGAATTTTGTTTTTACTTATCGTGGTATTTCCGAACCACGTTATAAATCAAACACTTATTACATAAAGGCAAAGCTAGAAATATAAGTTGCATTTAGATAGCTATTGCCCGATAAATAGTATAACAAGAATAATCGATAGTAAAAATAAAAAAAAAAAAAAAACCAATTCAACTTCCTTGTGACATTTAAAACTATGCTGGTATATTTATATACATAATTTAAAAACAAAATGACTACAAACATAAAATATATCTAGCTACCTAATAAGAAATGAGGAAAATTAAAATCCCTCGTGTCACTTTCCTCGGTGATATTGAAAAAAATGTCAATTTAGTTCTTTGTCTGGGGACGCTTCCTCTTCTGTGCATTCATTCAAACTTTTAATCTAAAAATGAGAAATAATTGTATCGTAATTGGAAGGGGATTTTAATTCCCATAAAAAGGGAATGCTACCTAACAATACCCAAACACAAAAACAAATATAAAATTAAGGCGATCTACTTCCCCCAACTAAAGAGAGAATACTTTTTCGTACATGGGTTTGTCTGTCAACTTCTTACTAAATAAAAGGTCACTTCAACTTGTGCGCAATCACATCTATGGAATTTTTTTAGATACATAAAAACCACAGGACCAAAATCTAAGCATTCGACGGTATTTTATATCTTTGTCTATAGTAATAATTGTCTGAATATAAGATGTAGGAGTAGGTAATGATGTAACAGAGGGTTGAACGGACAATACCTCTTTTGTAAATTTAAATGGTTTTCATTTTATTTAATTTAAAGCTATAACAGGTGATCATTTCTAATTATATGACAAGGTTTAATTTGTGCAGTAGGCCAAAATAGCTATTTGTACAAGATCCTCTTGACTTCCATAGTTTCGTTTGAATGATCAGAGGTCTAACCACTCGCCTGAAACTGGAGGGGGAATCGTTTAAGGGTTATTTATGATAAGTTACTATCACAACCTAAAAATTGTGTCTTCACAAAATGATTTTCACATGTGACAATCATATTTCTGTGACTTTTTCTCCTTAATCAATTTACCAGACAAAATGTGTAGATTGTGACTATCACTTATCATAAATCACCGTAGACAATTCCACCTTTATTTTAAAGAACAAGATTTCTTTCTACCAAAAGAAGCCTTACCGAGCAATTCCATATAAATGGAATTCACTCCCCCTTTGAGCTTTGAGGCCATCTATGTTACTACCAAAACGAACAAGTCACTTAAGTTTCAAGAATTAATCAAAAATGTTTACCCTTTACCCTAATTCTATTTAGAAATCTCGTTTTTGACTTGGTCGTCGTGCGTTTTTAACTCTTGGTTATAATAGGATTTAGTTTAAACCAATTTAATGGACGATACTATGCGTATTTTCCATTTACGCAAATCTACAAGTTCTACTACTATATATTTTGCGTCTCATATAATTCGGAAAGACCCTTAAAACTGATAAATAGGTGAAGCATAATAGAAAACGAATTTTTGACGTATGTACAGGTGGAGAGAGTTCTTCTTTTACCGCACGAGAAGAATGTAAAACGATTTGTCTGCTAAATTCGTCCCTCCCTTTGCGATATACAGGCATTCAAAACCAATGTACCTACATCGATACCTCTTTTAATATTGTTCTCATTTGTTCCTTAACGCGAGTACTGATTTAGTTCATAATAGTTTTATTAGTAAGCCCGTAAGTGTATTTTTTGTTTCCTCTCAGACACCCAATATTATTAAGAAACTCAGACAGACTACATGGCTTCCGGTCACGTGGCAACGGTACAGTGTTTGTATGTATAGTGCTTGGTTGTTAATTTAGAGTTCTAGGTTCGGGCACCAACCTTGGCAGCAATTTTTCAATATTCCCTAAGCTTTAACTGGATGCCACCCTTGAGATTTTTGTGAGATAGATAATTATATTATGTATATCAACTGGATCTCAATCCACTGTAGCACCTATATTTCCTATATTCTAAGCTGCATTTGTTGGCATTTTTTAGCGAATTTTTAAGAACCACCTGTTTTTCGTAGCACCATATCTTGATAACGAATTGACATACAACCATTTCTGTGCAGATTAAAATATAGGAAATTTAACCCTTATTGAAAGAAAACCGGAACAAGGTCGAACATTTTGCAGTTCCCCCTCCTCTTCTTTACCATATCTTGGTACCGAATTGATAAACAAAAAATTTTGTAGAATTTCTATTTTAGCAAATTTAATGTTCTACAAAAAAGTCTAACATGCTTTTGGCGTAGAATGTAAGGAAAAATAGTTATTGATAAAAATTTGGAGCAAGGTCGAAAAATTTGCAGTTGTTTCCCCCTCCTCTTTTTGGGCGATAGTTAATTAACTATTCCTCAACAACATCCTAAAAGTTCATTTATTGCAGACCATTTTTTTTTACCTAAAAATACGTGTCGACTGGACTTTTACCTGGAGCGCAAGTCGTTTATTGAAAGCATGGCCAGTTTTTATATGGCAACCATGGATTATCGTATACAATAAATATTATACATTTAATTTTATATTAAAATTTAAAATAAAAAAACAGATGACTGTGAATAATTAAAAATTATAATATACCTGTTTGCACCTGGTAACCTTAACGTTGCGGCTGACTGAAAGCTGGCAACTATTCTTTACATCATCATAATAAATATTAGGTATTGTCCTTAGTAGTCCTAATTATTGTTGAAATACTTTTTTACATGCGATTATTGCTGTGTATGTATGTATATGAACATATTGTTAGGCAATTTATGGGTTCAGATAACAGACACACTTGACATTACGATGATGGAGAAGTCCAAATAAGTGGGTCTGGAAATTTCGTCCGTCTGTCTGTTTGCACCTCTACAGCCCAAACGTAATTGCCGATTTGCTTCAAACTTGGTACTAAGAAATTATTTGAAATTCCCTTTTTAGGCTTTTAGCATTTTTATTTTTCAATGTTTGTATTAAATTTTCCCCCTTTAGTTTTTTTTTTTTTTGTAAATTTCTTAACTAAAAAAAGATTCCACATACGCCACAGTAAACATCTTATTGAAGTCTTTCGTTAGAAAAATGTAAGATTTTAATCCAGTTTAACTAAAGAGAGTAGCAAAGATCAAAATCAAAACTGGTTCAATATTCCTAATAACACCAAGAATATTTGCTATCAAACTATTAAGTATTTAGAGCGTTGGGTTTATTTATATGTCTGTTTTGTACATACAATGACCTTGTCAAACCAGAAAATTAACTAAGTACATTGAGTGTTTTATAAATAAAATGAATATTGTGGCAAGAACAGCCATGGAGAGCCAAGGCATCATGCCATACACTCTTAACCAAACCAACAATTTACTGACTGGATCCGAAATTAAACATTAGGTACATTTGACCGGGATACAAAAAAGTAGCCTACGCACTACTCCAGACCATAATCTATCTCTGTGCCATTTTATACAGATCCGTTCATCCATTCTGGCGAGATTTGAAAAATTAAAACAAATATGTCCCACGGAAACCATACATTTTACCGGAATAAAAAGTAGACTATGTGCTATTCCAGACTATAATCTATCTCTGTGCCAAATTTCATCCAGATCTTTTCGGCCGTCCTGGCATGGTTGCCAAACAAACGTCCATCAACTTTCACATTTATAATATTCGTAAAAAAAAAAAAAAAAAAAACAATACTTAACAACAAAATTTATTAAAATAAATATTATCCAATCTTTCTTTATAATGTACTCTTTGTTAGTAACCCTCGACGTAATTTCTAGTGTGTTAAAACGCACATTCAGAACGATTTTATGTGCATGGAATCCGGGGGATATATATGTATAAATACATCGTTCGCAGCACTTTTCTCTCGAAGTGACTTTTCATCCGATTGGGAGAGGGTCCATGCTTCTGCACCATATTGCAGGACCGGGATGATGAGTGTTCTATACATAGTGTATCCTTAGTTCTTCTCGATAGGGCTTTATTTCTGAATTGCTTATACAGCCCAAAGTAACAGCGATTAGCAAGAATTAGTCTGCGTTTGATTTCAGCGCTGATGTTGTTGCCTGTGCTTACAGCAGTGCCCAAATAGACAAATTCACTGAATACCTCAAAGTTATACTTATCAATATTCCCGTTCTGACCAAGTCGGTGGTGGGGTTGGACTTTGAAAGCATATACTTCGTCTTGTCCTCTTTAATTTTCAATCCCATTCTGCTTGCTGCTGACTCCATGGTAGTTAAGGTTACTTCAGTTACTGCTCGCTTTGTTCTTTCTATCACGTCAATGTTGTCCGCAAACCCAAGTAATTGTGTCGATTTATTAAAGATCGTGCCTGATGTGCTGGCATGGGTGTTCCGTATTACATTTTTAAGCACAATGTTAAAACAGCTGCATGACTGTTCGTCACCCTATCTAAGCCTTCTGGTGGTTTCGAAGGTTTCAGTAGAATCCCTTCCAGTTTTGACGTAACGTAGCAGCGAGATTGTTCAACGTCATCCTGATAAGGCGTATCATTTTTTCATTGATTCTTAAGTTGGACATGGCACGATACATAGTTCAACTCAACAAACACACTAAGACAACAGTTTGGTGAAGTATTTTTATATTTACGAAAGTAGATTTCATTTGTATAAGCAATTAAATTGTATCAATTATTACAAATGGGTACCAGGCATAGTTGTAAATAGAGTTGAAAATGTAATGTATTTAGTAAATATTGATGGGTACAAACGTACAGCACATAAGCCATGTAGGACGAATGAATAATGTGAAAACATAAGACTTCTCGACTAGCAATCTGGTTTTAAGTTCAAATTCAAATAACTTTATTGTTAAACTACAAGAAAAGGAAAATTTCTTACGATCCGGATATTGGGATTTGTTTGTTTGTTCGCAGATCAAAACCGTATTTCAGATTTTTATAAATGTATTTTCATAAATTCAAATTTATTCAAGAAATAAAATGGCGTACTTTTTTTTAAGTTCAAATTAGTTTGAGTATTTATTAAAGAATTTTGAAAAATTTATTTTTCAAGCTTCAAAACCACTTTCACACATTAGAGCAGGTTTGTGCGACCCAATCGTGCATTTTATTTTATGCAGAGTTAACGTGCTAAATGCGTCCACAAAAAAAAGTGTCAGCGATCTTCATTCTTCACAGTGTCACATAGTGTGCTGATTCCGATGGAATGAATAATTTTGCGATACACTCAACAGTTTTTTTTTTAATTTATTTTTTATTATAAAAAAACAAATTGTGGATGTTTGTAACATTTTTTGTACATATGACGATAAAACAGCTCTTCTTCGAATGCCGGAATTTTGACTTAGATTGAATTGATAGGTACATACATACATGTAAGTGCATTATTTATATTTTGGATTTAATTTATTTTGTCTCTATTCATTATTTATTTTATGGTTTTTTTTTCGCATACTTGGAATTATTCTGTCATTTACTCGTAAGTGGTTTATATTGAGGAAGCATCAATGTTCCTAAAATCAAATAGGATTATATGAATATAATGCACAGTATCATAAATATATCAGCAAAAAAAAAAGGTATTCAACATTTGAACAGGGCGCCAAAGTAATGCAATGTTTATTTATTTCTTGTTCCAAATATGAAAGAAATATGTAATAAACCACTTTCGTCGCCTTTTAAACAAATTCGTCGCCCCTCATGGGGGCGCAAAATTGGAAGATGAAGAAAGAAACGAAAGTAAAAAAAAGGTCTTCAAGTATATACCTTACAAGTAAGATTCCATTTTCAATATCTTATTTGCTCAAACAAGTTTCAAATATGAGGAAGCTTTCTTAAAATCATAATTTATTTCTGCATTACTTACTAAATGCTATTAAAGCATTGAATAATGGATAAATCATTTCAGTTTGAGTTGATAATTGATATTTTTGACTCGTTTCAGCACCTGGATCTATAAAAGTTATTTCTTTTTGGCTCAATGCGTTGATGTTCTGAAATAAGAGCGTTATTAAAAAAAATAAGAATTTAATAACAAAAGGGTCAACTTCGATACAAATTCAGTAATCATAGAAGCGACACATTCTTGGGATGTTTATGTGGAATTCTTGAAATCTAAAATCATAGACCGTTTGTCAGGTTAAAAAAAGTCAAATTCCATCGAAAGGATGGCTACGATGTCGACGGATTCAGAAATTTCAAGTTTTTATGTTTCGTTTGGGAAAAGTTCGATTCTAGTGCTTTCGGGAGTCAGTTAAAACTAAAATATAGTTTGTCCCCCGTCTGTCAAACTGCAAAAAGTCAAATTTTATCGAAGGATGGCTACGATGTTGATGGATTAAAAAACATCGAAAAAAAAAACTTTGGTACTGTTCCATCAGTTTTTCTGGAAGGTTTGGTTAAAGTTGATCATGTAGATTAGCCACACGGTGAAAAAGGTTCGACGCGCCGAGTCCTTGAAAATCTTTTATATTGTTTGTTTGTTTACTAAGACTTAACTCAGAAACCACAAAGATTGAAAGGTTGTAATTTGCGCGTGGAATAGGTGATAAAAATCTTTGGCAAGACTAAGCTGTTAATAGAGTGAAATGGGCTAAAAGCAAAAAAGTGAGATAAGACTTAGGGGCCAAGTTATAGCGATCAGAAAAACCAAACTGAAATATTTTCAAATGCAAATTATCTTGTCTTATGATTTGATTTAAAACTGCTGTTGATTTAGTATGAAAAACGTTAACTAGCGAACGGATTGAACTTAAAAGAAAAATGTGTTGCAATTACCCATTTCTCAACCTAAAAACAACACTAAAACAGTATTGTACACTTGGGCGTATACGTACTTTTCTGAGTTTATTTAATTTAAAAAAAAAATAATCCATGTTCTAATATCTTAGACAAATTAAATGGACGGTATAAATATAATTAAGAAGTCAAACTTATCCCTCAATGTTCAACATTTTTGTATCTACTCGTATCATGGTTTGTATCATCGCGCTATCTGATACTCGTTAGGGCAGCACAACGTCTGTCGGAGTAGCTAGTGAACTATAAAATTTCTAATGTACAAGTTTTTCAAAAGTGGTCCTAATTTTTTTATCAAAAGATAATAGTTTAATGTTTGAAATAAATAAAATGCCCGACTGGTTCGCACGTACTTGCTCTGTGGGTGCAATAGTATGATGAACTTATGGCCATTTAAAAAAGCCGTTTAAACCTGATTTTCGTTACGACCATTTAAGCCAAAAACGAAAAACGCTAGTTTGTTAGAAATATCTTAGGTAAGTTAAATTCTGAGTTTAATCAAAATCGTTAGAGCCGTTTTCGAGCAAATTCAAAATGAAAAAAACCGTTACATGAAAGGTACCAGTTTGAGCCGGGCGAAAACAAAACAAAAAAAAACCTCGACAACCATTTTTCTTCAAACTGCTATATACCAAGTTTGAAGGAAATCCGTCAAGCCGTTTAGGCTGTAGCCATGACATGAAAAAGCGCACATCACTTTTTTGGGCTTCTCTATAATCGTATGTTTGATTAAAACCTCGAGATTTGTTTTCTGCACGAAACCAATACTTTCCCTATAGAGCAAGTAAAAATGAAAAAGAATTTTCGTTGTGTACTACTGAGCTGTTTCACTAAAGCTGTTCTATGGATTAGTTATGATTTTGTATATCGGTGAGTAAAAGTGCAATCAAAATATCGGACAGAATCACAAATAAGCATACAGCCTTTTAACTTTTTATGAACAACATTAGCAGGTTCTCCGCTGTCGTTTATTGAAATAGAAAAATTATCAAATCAATCTGGATTATGGCACATACCCCAAAAGTTTTATTTTTCACATTATGTACGCCAAGATTGCATTTTGAGTAATCAGTAACACGAGAACCCTTAGCAATACCTTATTTTCTTAGGTTGGGTCACACAGACAATACCACTATTGGATTCTTCTTCAAGCACACTTTTATAGTTACACTGTTTAGGCCCTTAAGTTATTCATTTTTTAAATATTTTGGTTTAAAAAAAATGCGTTGAAAATGAACAACTGTTACAATTCAAAGAATTTATGGCACTTAAATTTTTCGCATCAGAACAAGAAAGAAAAAAAATATTTATTTAATTTTTCATTGGGCATAGTACCAGCACAGGTATGTAATCAATAGATTTAATTACGTAATTCATAAATTACAAAAAAAAAAACGTATTATGTGAGAAATGTCCATTTAACAAATTAGTAAGCGCTCCATTGGAAAAATAATAATAGCTTTTCACCCACCACTCTTTTCTATTCTTACAATGTCATTTCGTATTTCCAACAAGTGCTTACGCCCATAACATATCCATTAATGACCAACAACTTTTATCAATTTCAATACCTAAAAATTTACGCGTTTTCAACCACATACAACAAGAGAACAGAGAATACATTCCCGCTAAAAGAGTGCATCAATCATTTTTTAATCACTCCCTCTAGGCACGGCACTTAACGCAGTCATTACTTTTTTTTTATTATTATTATTAACAATATATTAGATTGCAGAATTGAATATACGCTAGATAGATAGATCTATGTATGTACAAATGTACATAGCCAAATTACATAAAAATTTAATTGAATACAAAAAGAATGTTGAATATTATTTGAACAACAAGTTTGGAAATATTTTTCCCGAGGCAAACCACGAGGACAACGAAAACTTTCAGGAAAAACCCGCGTGAGATCATATTTACATTTAAATTGCGATGCATATTCTGATACAATGTCAATGAATAGCTAGATTTTAGTTTTAATAAGTACATTTTGGGTACATTATTCATTTTAAAATGTTCTGTTACCTGCTGGGTTTCGTTGCATTTAATAACTTTCATAATTATAATTTACTGCATCCGAATAATTTCGCTCACAAAGTAATAATAATTTTCCTTGCATAACCCTTATTAGAAATACATACATTATGTAGTTTCGAGGACTATTTGAGGTTGTATTAGCTGCATGGTTTATTCAGATTTATCTCGAGTTTTGGTATTGTAATTTTAAAAGGGGGATATTTTGTATAACCAAAATACTAATACAAAATTTACATGGATACAAAGGATGCCCTTTATATGCCAAAAGCAGAATTGATATGTACGAGCACACTTTTGTATAAACCCGTTTTTAGAAGGAAAGGCAGAAATGGGAGACTGGAGGAATATTGTTTTTGAATGCAAATTTTCTAAGTTAGGGGCCAGTTATAGCGATACGGAAAACCAAACCGAAAAAATTTTCAGATGGAAAATTTTGTATGTTCTGATTCGATTCTTAAGACAAATGCTACACTGACCGATGGCAATCAATTTAGAGAATGTGTTTTGTTCATAATAATTTTAATTGAACAAATGCTTTTGGTTAAAAATGTATTTATTTATTTATTTTTCAGTTATACGCATAAAAGAAAACTAACAAATTTCGTTTTTAACAAAAAGTACAATTTCAATTCAAAATTGTATTCTCAAAATAAATTCTCTAAGTTGGTTGCCATCGATCATTGTAGCATTTCTGTTTAAAATCGAACCATAACATACTTAATTTTCTATTTGAAAATTTTTTCGGTTTTGCTTTCCGTATCGCTATAACTGGCCCCTTAATATAGTGTATACCAGTTCAGACGTGGGCTTAAAATGCTATTATAACAAACTTAATACTAAGCTTTTATTCAGATAAATGACCTTATTTCGTAGGAAATTTTGAAGCTCGATTAATAATTTCTTCATTAGCTCACTTTTAACAACTCTTATTTTTAAATCCGTTATTTATGTTTTTTAGAAGCTTTTTAATTACGTGTTTGGTGGATGTTATTTTTGTATCAAGTCAAGATTATTTACATTTTTATTTGATTTTGTAAATTTTTCAATGAAATATTATATTTTTATGTTATACTAGCTGACCCGACGGACTTCGTCCCGTTAAATAATTTGGCAAAAGTAGAATAAAATCAAGTATTAATGTAATTGAATAAATTGTTCTCGTTTTAATGAAATCTAAAAAAAAAGAGTGAAACAAAGTATGTTTTCAAATTAAGCCTGCTGATACAAAACTTTTTTGTTTTCTCCAGTCCAGAGCGTAAGTGAAGAGTGAGGATGGTTTCTTCAACTCGGAAATACGTCACATTAGCTGGCCGTGTGAAAATCTTGGCTTTTCAAGTGACTGCCTCTGTGACTTCTTCATGTACATCGCAAATGCAGTGTTCAGTGAATGCGCTTTAATGTGACGGCAAATCGGTTGATCCATTTGAATCCGTTGTGGAATCAGGCATTCTTCTCCCTTGAACGGCTCTTTCAAAATCATTGCCACTATCACACTGTTCATAAACTTCGTCAAAATCATTCTTAGCATAATGATGATGATAACAGATCCAAATTTAAGACGCCAAATATGGGTTGGCATTGGCATGCCAGGAAAAACCAAAAAGTTAACGAAATCCACTGGATAATTGACGGCTTCGTTTTTAGCTTTCTACGCGATCGATCGATTTTTTTGAATCTGTCTTTAATTGTACCTCTATGTAATCTGGATAACTTTGAAGTTTTGAGTGCTTGAAGCCTAGAAGTTCAAATTTACGCGTCGTTTTGTCCGAATTGTATAGATTTTGTTCGAAATATTAAGGGATGTTCTAGGGAACTCGTGATAACTTTGAATTATAAAGAAGTTCAAATTATCGCAGGTATGGATTAACGCGAGGTCAAGCTGTTTCGCAGGAGTTTTGTTACAAACACTGTGACAAGAATTTTATGGGTTGGGGACATAATTCCAAAGTCCCGAAAAGCCAAAACACCGTAAAGCCGAAATCCCGAAAATCCGGAAGCCTGAAATCCAGAAAAAAAAAAAAACAAAATGCATAATTAAGTAAAGTGCAACTAGGTCGTAAGAACTTGCTCCAATGTGTTACAGTGGTCTTAGGGCTTGAGATTTTGGAAACAAGCATGGAAAAAATGATATGAAATTTTATTGATCACTTAAAAATCACTGGTTAAAACGTTTTTTTTTTGGAAAAAAAAAAGAAGTTAGCCATCTGATTTCGTTTACAGTTTAAAATTTTAAGAACTTTTTTTTCAAAATCGTTCGACCAGTTTTTTTTCAAAAAACAGTTTTTTTTAAACTTTTCGAAAACATGAAATTTTTTTTTTTTTTTTTTGAGTATGCAAATTTCTAGCACTTTGTAGTTTTTATCAGAAAAATAAAAAAAAATTAACACATATGTACATATGCATAAACATTATTATTTTAGTTTTATGTCACTTAAAGCCAACTTTTATATACCTATCTTGAAGAGTTTTTGTTCTCGAAGGTCAGGAAATGTCTGCATTTTTACCTTGCAATGTAAATTATTTTAATTTGGTTTAGTTCTTACATTGATTCTTTTGTCAAATATCTGTTCATTCATTGTTTCTCATTTGAGATAACATTCCAAAGCATTGTAAACTCAGGAGTCATACACATACATTTTTACTTCCAATATGAGTACCTACTATGTACTATAAGGCAACAGGCAAGTTGCATTCGTAAAAAAACAATCAAATATGACACAACTGTCTGTCTGTCTGTCTGTATCGGAACATTCAGCCTAAACGGCTCCAAAACTAACGGTACCTAGTCATACGATTTTGTATGAAAAATACATTTATCTCTAAAACAACTCCTACGATTTTGATAAAACTTTCTGATTGGTGTTTTTTGAGTAAATAAAATGTTTTGGTTGGAATCAATTTTTTAGGAAAAGTCTTATATTGGTACCATACCAACAAATTCATATCTCTAGAATCGAGATCATTCAGCGTCGTTTCCTAAGGTTTACTCTTCGTGGTCTCTCTTGGAATGATCCTTTGATCCTGCCCCCATATCAAAATCGTCTTCAATTAATCAACCTGAACTCGCTGCAAGATCGAAGGGAAATATTCGAGATTCTCTTTATTCATCGACTCCTCTCCGGTTCCATTGACTGTGAAACCCTTTACAATTCTATTTTCTTCACCACGAACCCTCGTAACCTAATAAATCCTCGCCTCTTCTATCTTCCTTCACACCGTACCTCATATGGCTCCAACCAACCCTTAACTCGAATGCTGCGGAGGGTAAATTCGTACCAAGACTTGTTTGACTTTAACCTCAGTACTCCATGCCTTAAACTCCTACTTAGGAATCACCCTCCCAATTAGTTTTAAGTTTTACCTGTATATTTTGTACGTAAGAGTAAGATATTTGAAGCTTGTACTAAGCTAAATAAATTTGGGTATCGCCCCCACCAAAATTTGTGTTTTAAATCGAACCATAACATACTAAATTTTCTATTTGGCCCTTTAATATAATGTATACCAGCTCACACGTGGGCCGTGATTCTGCATGCCATCACAAAAAAAAAAAAAAAAACACAACATTTAAATAAAAACATTTGAAATATCAGTTGGTTTCATTTAACTCACATAAATACAATTATTGCACTGTAATGAACTCAAAAGTAGTTTATTAAGCTCACTTTTAACAACTATTATTTTTAAATCCGTTATTTATGTTTTTTAGAAGCTTTTTAATTACGTATTTGGTGGATGTTATTTTCGTATGAAGTCAAGATTATTAAAAATTTTATTTGATTTTATAAATTTTTCAATGAAATATTATATTTTTATGTTATACTAGCTGACCCGACGGACTTCGTCCCGTTAAATAATTTGGCAAAAGTAGAATAAAATCAAGTATTAATGTAATTGAATAAATTGTTCTCGTTTTAATGAAATCTAAAAAAAAAGAGTGAAACAAAGTATGTTTTCAAATTAAGCCTGCTGATACAAAACTTTTTTGTTTTCTTCTCCAGTCCAGAGCGTAAGTGAAGAGTGAGTATGGTTTCTTCAACTCGGGAATACGTCACATTAGCTGGCCGTGTGAAAATCTTGGGTTTTCGAGTGACTGCCTCTGTGACTTGTTCATGGTCATCGCAAATGCAGTGTTCACTGAATGCGCTTTAATGTGACGGCAAATCGGTTGATGCCATGGGAATCCGTGGAATCAGGCATTCTTCTCCCTTGAACGGCTCTTTCAAAAACATTGCCACTATCACACTGTTCATAAACTTCGTCACAATCATTCTCAGCATAATGATGATGATAACAGATCCAAATTTAATACGCCAAATATGGGTTGGCATCGGCATGCCAGGAAAAACCAAAAAGTTAACGCATTCCACTGGATAATTGACGACTTCGTTTTTAGTTTTCTACGCGATCGGTCGATTTTTTTGAATCTGTCTTTAATTGTACCTCTATGCAATCTGGATAACTTTGAAGTTTTGAGTGCTTGAAGCCTAGAAGTTCAAATTTACGCGTCGTTTTGTTCGAATTACCAAGTGCATAAAAATGTATAGATTTTGTTCGAAATATTAAGGGATGTTCTAGGGAACTCGTGATAACTTTGAATTATAAAGAAGTTCAAATTATGGCAGGTATGGATTAACGAGAGGTCAAGCTGTTTCGCAGGAGTTTTGTTACAAACACTGTGACAAGAATTTTATGGGTTGGGGACAGAATTCCAATGTCCCGAAAAGCCAAAACACCGTAAAGCCGAGGTCCCGAAAATCCGGAAGCCTGAAATCCAGAAAAAAAAACAAAATGCATAATTAAGTAAAGTGCAACTAGGTCGTAAGAACTTGCTCTAATGTGTTACAGTGGTCTTAGGGCTTGAGATTTTGGAAACAAGCATGGAAAAAATGATATGAAATTTTATTGATCACTTAAAAATCACTGGTTAAAACGTTTTTTTTTTGGAAAAAAATGAAGTAAGCCATCTGATTTCGTTTACAGTTTAAAATTTTAAGAACTTTTTTTTTCAGAATCGTTCGACCAGTTTTTTTTTCAAAAAACAGTTTTTTTTTAACTTTTCGAAAACATGCCAATTTTTTTTTTTTTTTTGAGTATGCAAACTTCTAGCACTTTGTAGTTTTTATCAGAAAAATAAAAAAATTAACACAATCATATGTACATATGCATAAACATTATTATTTTAGTTTTATGTCACTTAAAGCCAATTTTTATATGCCTATCTTGAAGAGTTTTTTTCTCGAAGGTCAGGAAATGTCTGCATTTTTACCTTGCAATGTAAAATATTTTAATTTGGTTTAGTTCTTACATTGATTCTTTTATCAAATATCTGTTCATTCATTGTTTCTCGTTTGAGATAACATTCCAAGGCATTATAAACTCAGGAGTCATACACATACATTTTTACTTCCGATATGAGTACTATGTACTATAAGGCAACAAGCAAGTTATGCATTCGTAAAAAAACAATCAAATATGACACAACAGTCTGTCTGTCTGTATCGAAACATTCAGCCTAAACGGCTCCAAAACTAACGGTACCTAGTCATACGATTTTGTATAAAAAATGCATTTATCTCTAAAACAACTCCTACGATTTTGATAAAACTTTTTGAATGGTGTTTTTTGAGTAAATAAAATGTTTTGGTTGGAATCGATTTTTTTAGGAAAAGTCTTATATTGGTACCTTCAATTGGTCCGATTTTTACTTGCGATTATAGGTACTATAAGGCAAGTTATGCATTCGTCGAAAAAAAAAGTTTTGAGATAACAATCAAACATGACATTACGATGATAGCGAAGACGAAAAAAGATGGTCTAAAAATTCTGTCCGTCTGTATGTCTGTCTGTCTGTCTGTCTGTCTGTCTGTCTGTATTGGACCTACAGCCCAAACGGGTGGGCCGATTTGCTTCAAACTTGGTATATAGACTTTTTTAGGTATTGTACAGAAAGGAAATTGAAATTTTTTTTTTAGCTCAAAAAATAACGGTACCTGCCATACAACCGTTACGTTAAAGCTTATTTTTCTCAAAAACGGCTCTAACGATTTTTAATTAAAAAAATCAGTGTTGCTTTTTAGGTACGACCAATCATATGGCTGAAAAAAAAGTTTTAAAAAATGGCTAAGAACGGTACTTTCCATAGGACCGTTTTTTTTGCTTTCGACTATCTCGAAAACGACTCAACCGATTCTTTCGAAATTTCACACACATATAGCTGTAGGTAGCTCAATTTGTATTGCATACCAATATTTTTGAAAAATATTTTTTTGTATTTTTAAAAGCATTTTTTAAAAAAAAATTTAAAAAATTAATATTTTAAAAACTGCTTATTAATTTTTTTTTAAAAAATTTTAAATAAATGTATTTGCTGAATACCTATGAACTGGCGTTTTTGAATTTTTTTTGAAAATTTTTTTCAAAAAGTTTTTCAAAAAAAACTTTTTTTCTCGAAAACCGCTCCACAGATTTTTCTAAATTTATTCTCATAAATTCAAATTTATCCAAGAAATAAAATGGCGTACTTTTTTTTCAGCTCAAATTAGTTTAAGTATTTATTTAAGAATTTTGAAAATTTTATTTTTATCAAAATCTCAAGCGCATAAACCACTGTCACTCATTAGAGCAAGTTCGTGCGACCCAGTCGTGCATTTTATTTCATGTAAGATTTGCTTGTAAGCCACTTAACGGATTTCTATGAAATTTTTAATGTGGAAACTATTTTATAAGCAAAAATGTCTAATCTAAAAAACTAATTTTCTTTTTAATTTTTGATTTTTTCAAAAAATTTTAGATTTTTGTTTTATGACAAGAACTACAAATTGCTTAATGTTGGCATTCTCGAGAACAATTGGAATATGCTTTCGAAAAGTTTTTTCAAAAAAAACTGTTTTTCGTAAAAACTGATCCGTTGATTTTGAAAAAAAAAAATGTGAATAAAATTCAAAACAGTAAAAGAAGTCAGATGGCTTACTTGTTACTTCATTTCCTCCAATTAAGTTTGAACTAGTGATTTTCAAGTGAATTATAGAATTTCATATGATTTTTTCATTGCTTTTTTCAAACTCTAAAGCCCAAGACCACTGTAACATATTCGAGCAAGTTCATACGTCACAGTCGGGCATTTTATTTTAAAATTTAATCTTCCTTTTGAGTAAATAACTATGACATCGACTGTGAATGAATAATTATAAATCCTAAAAGAATAGACTTTTTTGGGCCTCGAGTCAACAAAAGTTGGTTTTTTTTTCATACGAGTAGAATGGATTTGAAATTCATCATTCAATAGACAGTGATTGACAGTGCCTTTTTGATGTCTGTTTTGAAAGTAAGAATTTTCGGATGAAAGCCTAATTATTTTTGAATCAATAATTCAACAAGTCCATCATAACTCTTGCTTAATCTTCTACATTCTTCAATCCTATTTCATTTTCAATTCAATGCAGGATATTAATGTAATTTCTATATAATACATATGTATATGTACCTATAATGTGGGTATATTTTTGTTGTATAATAATTTTTCTCAATGTATTGTTTTCAATGTTATGCAATGTTAGTCCACGTACTTGCTCTGTGGGTGCAATAACATCTAATCTTTGGCTAATCAAATTGTTGTTGTGGGGTAGTCTCCATATTGTGTGTTTAATAGTATCATCTCTCTATCTATGTATTCTATTTATATCTATATTCTATTTATATAAAATGGATGAATGTTTGTTTGTTTGCAAATATGTAATGGACTTCAAAACCGCCCATCCAATTGAACTCAAACTTTCAGGAAATATTTGGTATTGTTTCGGGAGTGTTTCTGATAGGTTTGGTAAAAGTCGATCATTTAACATGCAGTTTGGTCACAAGGAGAAGAAAGACACACCGGGTCCTTGAATAGGTAGCTTCTATTATATTAGTTTATTTTTTAAAACTATACTCACAAACCACACCTTTTGAAATGTTATAGTTTTCGGGTGGGTTGAGGGCTAATTATGTTTTACAAGTCTTAGCTGTTTCTATAAAAGCAAAAAAGTTGTATCAGTCTTAGCTCTTAGCTGTTTCTATAAAAGCAAAAAAGTTGTATCGATTTTAAAAATTCTAACTGTGTCTTACAAGTACGTGTACTTAAAGGCCTAAGATTTAATTTTTCTTAAAAAGCTGGGTGAAATGTAGTTAAAAAAAATATGTAGTTGATATCCTTTCAGTTGATAATTACATGATTCAACGAGAAATCTGAATGAATTTTAGTGGTTTTGTCGATATTTCTGTAAATATAATAAAAAAGATAAATAATAGTGGTACCTAAGGTTAGTTACTGTGGAGAGTAATTGAGGCTTATCACATTCTTTGAACTATATACTTGAGTGCGGATACAAATTAAGAGACAACCTGAATATAATAAGTCAATATTAACGCTTTCGTATAAAAGTATTCTGCATTTTTCAACTTTATAATTTTGTGAGCAATAACTTCAGTAATGCCAAGAAATAAAAGTCAGCATTTTGTTTAAAGCACAAAATAGGTATATTTTTAAAATGCAGCACGAGTATTGAATCGGTAGGTTGGCATTCAATCATCATTTTTTTATGTATGCCTTTTGGAAAGCTGCTCATGCGAAAAATTCGTGCAGATTTCGTATGATGTTCTTTTCAAACGATTTTTTCTATTTTAAATTCCGAGCATAGCGTCTGTCTTGCTATCGTCCGGCCAGCTCTATAGGATAGGACGCAGTAGTCTGTTAAAGTGGTAATTGGTGCATCTTGGTCTCTATTTTATTTATTCTCCTTTACTCGTATTTCACTGTCTATAGTGTGTGAGTATGTGTCTTTTAGTGAAATCAAAGGCAACCACCTAGAACATGGTCAAAGGACGTTAGAAGTTAGTTGTCCCTCATCCAGAATAATGAAACCTTTTTGGTTAATAACTTGGAACATTTTATCATGTTTCTGGGACGTTGCAAATTGATAAAATAATTATCCTTAATTGCAGAAATTACGATCTAACTGATGAGAGGTATTATTTACATTTTGTAGTTTGTTTCTATGCGAAAAGTCTTAAGCATTTGGTATAATCACATTAAGGTTATATTTGGAGTATGTATTTGTATGTGGCCAAAACCTTTTTTTTTTTTTTTTAATTCAGAAGCTAACATGATTTAGGGAGATCATAATGATACCACTATTTCGTTATTTGCGATAAAAAGGAAACAAACTATTTAAACTTGATACATAATAATGCCAAGCTTAAACTTATTATTAATTTTACTTTGAACGCTGTTGGCAAAAGATATGTTTTGATGATGAGGCTGAATCAAAAAGCAATACTGTCATGTGTATCGTGGCAAAAGATCGGTTTTATCATCGTCAGGACTTTGGCTTACATTTACATATAGCTAGTCAATACACTGTTCGTTACATCAACACATTGGTGAATTGCTGTTTCAAACATTGGCTATTGAGGTTTTGGTCAAATCTAGCACAGGTCGTTCGATTAAATAATGTATAAGATTAGTGTACTTTAAAAAGGGTTTAATTAAGCATTTTGCAATTATTTAATGCTGATTATGTGTTGGCGCAATCGGTTGATATTGATGAATAGTGAGGACTTTTCAAGATTTGATAAAAAATGTTAAAAAGTCCTCATTAACATGAATGCCGCTTCGCATTTTTCTTCGAGGGTTCAGTTTCCTGGATAAGTTTATCGTAAAAACCTCCGATATTACAAGAAAATACGTTACCTCCTTTTCGAGGAAACTTTGAACTTCCCTCAGCCAAAATATAAAGTGGCACCCGGATTGATAGGTATTTTTCAAGATTTAATAAGAACAACAAACCCAACCGATGACATTAATAAAAGTCATTCGTTAACTTTTTCTCAGATTTGCCAAATGTTTGTTTGGCCAAAACTTCTAAAAATGTTTTATATCTTACAAATAATTGAATATTAAATATAAAATTTTTTTTTAATGAATTTTCTCTCACCCACATCGCCGCTTGAAAAAAAAATGAAAACAGTAATTTGTAGTTCATTTCCTCAAATATTTCTAAAAACATTGAAACAGAATTTTAGTAGCATAGAAATAATCTCAAGTGCATTAAAAACATTTACTCTTAATCAGTATCTACCTACTCACTCATATCTCCAATTCATCGCATAACAGAAGAAGTGAGGTTGAAGTAAAACTGTCATTAAATAAGTGTCACAGAAAATACGAACGAAAAAGGTTCATGCAATTTGGCTGGAGTGAATGTCGTCAATTACATCAACAAATCCTCCTTGTTATTTAAATGCTATGCGGGAAAAATTGCGTCAACCATACACATACAACGAATATAATAAAGTATTATAATGTATAAAGCAAGATACTCTATTATTTTCATCTCCCCTTACGTCAGAACCTTTAAGCACCAACAATTACCTCTCTAAAATAAGACAATCTTAGATTCTCAAAGTTAAATGTAATTGCACATATTTTCTGCAGTAAAAGGTAAACCCCTGCAGCCTGCAGTTCAATTGAAGAGAAGTTCCTAACCATGCTTTCTTCTATTCACACGAAACCCCACAATAAATACAGCAAGATATTCAAAAAATAATTTATTGCTAAGTTTGTCCTTAGGATATGAGAACTTCCAAGAACTAAGATGTATATCAAGAAATAGCCACATTGTTCGATGGACATTACTTACTTATTTTTTGATAATCAAACCCCGAACAATACCTAATGTAGATTTACCAAAAGACTTTGAAGTGCAGTAACATTCGTCGAAGTAAAATTTCCAAAAACTAGCTTAAAGAATTTTAAGTCCAATGTCTTTCAAGTTGAGAAAATTACACACAACATTGAACCCTTTTGTATATAATATCAAGGTCAAGTACACGAACAACCCAAGTCCAACGTGCCGCTAATTGCAATTGTTTAATTTTGCATGTACATGTAGATCGGTTGGCTGAGTCCTTCAAAGAACTCTTTTATTGCCTTTCAGTAAAGTTGGGGTCGTTGAGAATATTGTTCCATTCAAGATAGGTTAACTTATGAGTACGAGAATGTTGGTATAGCTGAACATGACCTTTATAATATATAACTCAGTTGAATGGGTTAGGGGCTATGAAAATGGCGAACAAACGGAAGTCGGTATATATATGTGTCACCCTTTTGAGTTTGTGCTAAACAACATGCACACATCACGCATCAACTTATCCGGAAAAACGTGCCTATAAAATGAGATAAGTTCAAAAGATTGTGAAAATGTTGTTTGCTCGGCTGGAAAGCAAAACTTCTTCAAAACAAGGGGTAAATTCCAAACGACGACATAAGGAGCACCGGAAGAAGAAAAAGTAATACTCTATATTCTATTAGAAGTAGTGTTGAATGTGGCTAAGGAGTGAGTGGATCGAAAAGGAGCAATCGTTTTAGATTGGATTTGCCGGAAGTACTGAAGGATGTTCGTAAGGCTTGAATAATTTTTATCAAGGATTGTACACAAAGTTGTGCATTGCGTAAGGATAATGTATTAGGAAATATTTTAACAAACTTTATCAAATGATCATATTTATAATGTAATCAAAAATAATGGTAATGGTTAGTGTGTGGGTCACGCAGAAGGTTCTGCGTTCCGTCCCAGACTCCAGCTAAGTTCTGTTTATCAATGTACATTTTTTTTTTGTATGACCGTTATTTTTCATGATATTTGATTCCTTCTCATAGTACCTATACAGTTAATGCATTTTCTTATGTATTCGGTATGTTTTTTCTATAAAACGACTTAACATTTTTTTCTAAACTCGGTAATCAGCTTGCGGCTGATTCTCAGATATGCAGGTTTTCAAAAACAAACAATAATACCGACAAATTATATTGCAAATAAATGCACAAATGGCAAAAATTGTATCAATTAAAGTTTTTATACTGATGTTTCAGTGAAAAAAAAAAGAATTGTTTTATAATTAAGAGCCCACACAGGAGGTAATAATGTTAATTTAAATTCAGACAGAGAGATCGCTTACAAAAATTGGATAGGAGATAAAATGAGATAACGATGCATATTGGTTTTGAGAGACAAATTGAGTCGGGCAAAGTGTTCCATATTATTGTCGTGTTGCTGAAGAAGGAGTCTCTATACTTCCAAAATCGGGCTAGAAAACTCCTAGCGGACCGAGTATTACGGGAAAATTGTTTCAGGTGAGGAATGCAACTGGCTATTTCACTGGAGCATTTATTTAAACAAGAAGCAATAAAATAAGTCGAGAATTATGAAACATTGCGCTGATCTTTTATTTATTTATTTATTTATTTATTTATTTACATAGCTAAAGACTAGCTTCAGATATAAGTACTTATGTCTATAATAAGAGTACAATTATATAATTGAATACAAATTTGACTGAAATTTAGATGAAAAATTTAACGATTGGTCAAATAAGTTATTACATCTATTATTGAGAAGATTAAATAATTCAAACATTTTGTTTAAGGGAGAAAATCGTTCATAATTAGTACAATAGTTTGGGACATTTATGCAGCTAGGTTGATTCCTTAAGTTTCTTTGAGGAATATTAAAATTTATTCGAGACAAAAGGTACAAAGAGTCTATGTTACCATTTATTAATTTAACAATAAAAACAAAACTTAAATAAGAACGTCTATTTACAAGGGATGGCAAATCAATTAGTTTCAGTCGACTGATGTATGCGGGAAGCTCGTAAGGATTTTCCCAACATAAGCCCCGCAAGGCAAATCGCAGAAATCTTTTTTGAACACGTTCTAACCTTAATATATGGCATTCGTAATGGGGTGACCAAACCTGACAAGCATATTCAAGAATGGGACGAACAAATGTTATAAAAAGCTGTTTTGTAACAAAAGGATCTGAAAATTGCCGTGACTCTCTTTTAATCCAGCCTAGAATTGAATTGGCTTTATTTGATATGGAGTTGATGTGCTGAATAAATTCAAGCTTCCGATCTAATATGACGCCAAGAACATTTACGTTTTCCATACATGATAAGGAAATTCCATTTAACGAATAATTAAATGGAGTTACTAGAAGTTTTCTTGTGAGGCTCATAAAATTACATTTATTTATATTAAGAGACAAGCAATTACGAACACACCAGTCAAAAAACGAATTAAGGTCGGATTGCAACATTTCACAATCACTAATACTAGAAATAGTTTTAAAAATTGTCACATCATCCGCGTAAATGAGGCATTTAGAATACTTCAAGATAGATGGTAAGTCATTAATAAATAAAATAAAAAGTAGAGGTCCTAAATGGCTACCTTGTGGTATTCCAGAGTTAACTGTAAAATAATTTGATGGACAATCGCTAAACAACGCTGCATAAGATCTGTTTAATAAATAAGATTGAAGCCACATAACAAAATTTTCGCTAAAACCAAGATTTCTTAGCTTTTTTAGCAAGATCTTATGAGAGAGTTTATCAAATGCCATACTAAAGTCCGTAAAGACGCAGTCAATTACTTTCTTTTTCTTAAATGCATCAATGCAAAGTTCGGTTAGCTCCATAAGAAACGTTACAGTAGAGCGACCTTTCGTAAAGCCATGTTGATTCGGAACAATGACTGATTTGACATAGAAACACAGAGATTCACAAATAAGAGCTTCAAAAAGCTTCGGAATAACCGATAGTTTGGCTATAGGCCTATAGTTTTGAATTTCGTCTTTTTTACCTTTTTTGTGTAAAGGGATTATGAAGGATTTTTTCCAAATACACGGAAATTGACAAGAAAACAGAGAACAATTAAAGAGAGTGGATAAGGGTAAAAGCAAATTATTTGCGCATTTTTTTAAAATAATAGAAGGTATACCATCCGGACCTGGTTTACAATTCTCGTCAAGATTAGATATGAACTTAGCAATGTTATCAGAATTAATATTGAAGTTTATATCAGTCAAGTAAGAGAATGATTTCAAAAAGCCAACATTTTGGCTATTTTCGTCAAGTATATCACAGTTCGAAGTATCACAGTTTAAAGTATCACAGATGTTAGTATCACAGTCAAAGGCATTTTGAAAAAAGTCTGCAAACAATTGTGTAATAACACGAGGGTCATGACTAGATTTATCGTTTGACTTAAGAACAGACGGATATGGACAAGACTTCCTTTTACTATTTATAAAGTTCCAAAAATATTTTGGATTCATTTTAAGATCTCTTTGTACATTCTGCAGATAATTCAAATATTTTAAACTTGAAGCTCTATTGAAATTTTCACCAGCACGGCAAAAGTTTTCAAAGTCGGCTTCACTTCGAGACAATTTATAAACTGACCAAAACTTGTTTCTGAGGTTCTTAAGGCTTTTAATTTCACTATCATACCAATCTGGAACTGATGATCTCGATTTTACAGAAGTTAGAGGTACACATTTTAAAAAACAATCAAACAAGACATTATAAAATTCAAAGACCATAGTGTTCACAGTTAAACAATTATTGAGATATGACCAATCAACTTGTGACAGCAGCATATTTAATTTGTTAAAATCTGTCTTTTATTTAAGATTTAAGATGTCCAGTTGGCAACATTACGTTCGATTCAGGACATCGTAACCAAGCAATATTGCTAAGATTAAAGTCGCCGAGGCAAATCAGCTCGTCGTTATATTCTAATA
Organism: Platycheirus albimanus; assembly: GCA_916050605.2. NCBI lineage: Eukaryota > Metazoa > Arthropoda > Insecta > Diptera > Syrphidae > Platycheirus > Platycheirus albimanus. The sequence continues at coordinate 62,811,489 of OU696698.1, forward strand.
ATTCATTGATATAGTTGATGAATTCAAAAGCTTTATCATAAACATCACAGCGACTTCCCGGATCTTTCGATCAATCGTATTCATAAACGACCATTAGGTTATTTTTTACCACTTTTTTAATTACACCACTAAAAACACTGTTTTTTTGCGACTCTCGAATAGAAACATTTTCTTAAATAAGGAAAACAAATTGAAAAAATGCAGTAAAGGATTTAAGTTTTTTATTTATACTATACTCATATTTTAATAATGTGTGCTACCACCTTCATTTGAATTAACTTCAAAAAATCTGTTGGAAAATAAATCATACAATTTGTTTTATATGATTTATAGAAATTGCACTACATGCTTCTTTGATTGCAGCAATGCAGAAACATAAAATCTACAAACCATCAATCCCCATACGTTTTCAATGATATTAAGATACGGAGAGTGCGGTGGCCATTGAAGCAAGGGAAATTTTTTCTCGAATATCTGTTGTGGATTGGTGCTAAACGCTCTGATAGTATTTTTTTTTTTCTATTCAAATGAAACGGAGTGTATGTTTTGAAAATCACATACTTACGTTATTATGCCGTCAGAAAATCAAAACGATGATACATTGCCTTGTCCGTGTAATACTAGCTATAGTTTAAAAATACCAAATTATTCAATTATTATTAATTTGCTTGCATAATGCTATTTATCCACAGTGTGTAAGGTCAAATTTCTTCATTGTTTATTTGTAGAATTTTCTGTTTGATAACGAATGGTCACATCGAACTTATATATTAAAAATACAAACAATATTTTAATTACTGTTTGACCCAAAAATGCAAAAAGATTTATAAATTTGGAAATCTTTCCATCAGTGTTTAATAAAAACAAAATGTAAAAGAAATTTTCCTATAAACAGATTGAGTGCAATCGAAACTCAAAGCGCAGCTGTTCAACTTTTATTGAATTTCAAATAAGGATAAAATGTTGGTATGCATGGCATTTCAGCTTAAATTGAACAACTTACTTTTCTCTGGATTTTCAATATCCTTTTCAAACATACACTCTTATACATAGGTTTATGTGTATAAACACTATATTGTATTTATGCATTTAATGTAAAAGTTTCAAGGAATTTTATATTTTATTTCGTATTTTCCTATCATGGCATTCCTCAAAACATTTCGATGAGAGATGCAAAATTGTATAAAAATATCTTACCAGCTGTGGCTAGCTATTCGTTTAGAAATTCAATTTGAAGTGGTGAGTTCATGGACTATTGAATGTCACACATTAGAGATATTCTTTTCCTTCTGGTGGTTATTTTTCAATTTATTTTTTATTGCACTGTATTGATGAACTTCTTTTCTTTTAATCATGAACTTTATCCAACAAGAATACCGGATAAAACATGCTTTGAAATATTTCGTAAGGGGCTTTATTAAACTATTCAGATTACACAAAATGTATTGCAATGATTTGTATATGCAATACAAAAAAGATATTCTTAAGGGGCAAGTATTGGTTTCGTAACAAAGAGGCTGGGTCGCAAAAACTTGGGTTTGAGATTAAAAAAAAAGAAAACAAAAAAAATATATTTTATTAATCAATTCATCAGTTTAAACGTTTTTAAAGAAAATTTAAGTAAGCTATCATATTCTTTGTACAGATTTGTGTTTTAGGAAGAACTTTAAAATCGTTTTTGACCAGTTTCCTAAGCTAGACTGAAAATATTTTTGAGGTTCAGGTTACCTTCCGAAAATTCATTGTTTTTTAATTGTTTATAGTAAAATAGCAAAAAAAAACTTGGGACCCAACGCAACTTTTGCGAGGGGTATGTTTTTCATGTTAACAACTTTATTTTTTTCCATACAATCGCGCAACATCTTAATCAACAGCCTAAACGGCTGGGCCGCTTTGCTTCAGCCTTGATAAACAGTATTATAATGACGTCCTAAAGAATTGATATTGGAATTAGCATTCTAGCTCTAAAACTTAAGGTAGGTACCTGCAATATGCTTTTTAATGAAAAATTTTTTTATCTCAAAAACAGCTTTTACAATTTATTAACCACTTCACGGATTTTGATGAAATTGTTATTTTTTATTTTATAAAAAAAAAACAATATGTATTCTTAAATTTAAAAACAAAGTTATTTTTTTTTTTAATTTTTGGCTTTTTCAAAAACTCTTCGATCAATTTTTTTTAGAAATTGGATAACTCAACAAAAAAATTGTGGCCGAAAAACTTTGTTAGTTAGCAAAAAAATGATATTTCTTCATTTTCCTGAAGTTTATAAGTAATATTTCTCATTAGTTCATAAATCTGAGAATTATAAAACTACAATCCTTTTTTGTATCCGAACTCTAAGACCAACACAGACATATTAGTTCTTATAAAAGGACATTTTTGGTTTGAGAAAGTTATTATTCTTTTTGTATCATGACGTCTCTCCGACAATGAAATCGAAAAAAGGAAAAGAAAATAAAAATGCGGTTTTACTTCAAGAATTTAAAGATAATTTCTGTACAGTAAATGCTTTTGATGTTATTCTGAAGGGAACCAACAAAAAGTTTTAAATTTTAAGGACAGTTGAAAGCCAACAACCTTGTACTGTCTCCACCGTTCCTCTGTGAATATAACTTTGGAGATAAAATGCTATCGAGAACATTTCCCAATAATACGAAATGCCAAAACAAAGCATTTTCATTAACGAAATTTGTATGATGCTTTTGTGTTTCAATCAGAAACTTCACTTACAGAAGTATTCTTCCTCTTAAAATCTGACCAAACTATTTTTACCTGGAAAAAGCAAAATTCCAGTAATTTTTTTTTTTAATTACTTTAAGAACATTGTCTTCAATTATTGATTGAAGGCTGCTAATGACTTTACATAATTTTGTTTATTTTAAACTTCAATTATTATACCTAATATTTTTTTAATAACTTGATATAATCTGGAGGGAACGATATTCACACATTTAATTTATAATTACTTTTGTTTATGAAGGGTGTTTTTGTCACACAAAATGCTTAATTCTGTAGAATGCGTTAAAACAAAGAAAATCGTATTAACGCTCTTATTAAGTCATAAGGTTAGGCATAAGGCATAAGGAATCAGATTATTGAAAAACTCCCAGTGTATAAATGATATTCATTAAATAAAAATAAAGAAGCAAATCGCTATATGCAAATTTTTTTCGTTACTTTTTTTGCAGGCTTTTTTTATTACTCGAGAACATGAAAGTCTTAGAACAATACGCTTTTCATTGTCTGTTCAAAGTTTTATTATTTTATTTATTAAAACACCCAATCTGGAGACTAAAACACTTCAAATAAAGTGCACGACTGGGTCGAATGAACTTGTTCTTATGTGTGACAATGTTTTTGGGGCTTTAGATTTTGAAAAAAAAAAAAATTAAAAAAAAAAATCATATGACATTTTTTTAAACATTTTAGATTCACTATCTAATCTTTTTTTTTTTTTTTTTTTTTTTGAAAAATGAAGTGGGCCATCTGATTTATTTTACTGTTTTAAATTTTACGAACAAATTCAAAATCGTTCAACGAGTTAAAAAAAAAAAGAAATTCAAGACTGGGTCACACGTACCTACTTGCTCTGTGGGTGCAGTAGCAAAATGTTAACAAATTTTTTGAGCAAAAACCAATACTCTTTGTTATGCATAAAATAAGCAAAGCAAATTCTTTGTGTTTATGTCGCATATTTTGAGCATATTGACAAGTTTTATAAAAGATACGATATAGTTTTGACAGTTATTTCGGAAAACTACCTAACCCCTCCAATTAAAAAACCTAAGTCGTTTATAAACAGATGTCCGTTACTTGTATTTCTAGCCCAAAACTTAACCCGCCAGGCCAGTGGTGACGCACGGTCTGTGAGAGCGGGTTTTAATGTTGTTCTTATGGTCCCGTTATTCACGTCACATTTGCGGGTTAAGAACGCAGTTATCAGTGAAATACTCCCTAAAAATACCTACTAAGTTAAGTTACTCAATATTGTTAAAGTCATCTTTGAAAAATTTGATAAAAACTAAAAAATGTTGCCTAAACCGAGAAAACTCGATATACGCGAGCTACCGTTATAACCTTTAATACATATTTTAAATGTAGATACTATCTTTGGGTGCTATGAAATATAAATATACCTAACCAAGTCCCAACCATTTCGTTAGTGCCGTTATAGGTACACCTATGGCCCGTTAAGTAAAACAGTTAAAACCGATTTCCTTTTGGTATTCTCATTTGTAGCCAAAAACTTTAAATGCTGTTTCATTCGAAGCTTTCTATGTATTATCCACACAAAGTTCAATAGAAATCATTATAGCTTACAACCTTTTTTGAGCAAATAAGAAAAAAAAAACGAAAAAATATCGGCCAATACCTATTGGCTCGTTGTATGGGAGCCACCATTTAAATAAAATGCACGACTGGTTCGCACGTACTTGCTCTGTTGGTGCAATAATATGATGTTTACAAACAAATTTTGAGCAATAAGAACAACTCATTTTTGAAAAATTTGGTGAAAACTAAAAAATTTAGGCCAAAACTGGAAAAGCCGATAAACGGGAGCTAACGTTAAGAAACCTTTAATATTTGAAACTTAGATGTCATCTTTTGGGTGCTTTAAATGATAGAAATGTCCACTTTTGGCCAAATTAATAAAACTGATATTACCAATTCCCGCTATTATCATATGTAGCCAAAAACTAAAAATGCAGTTTTCTTTGAAGCCTTCTGTTTATATTACACATACAAATCGGGGGAGAGTTTTTTGAGTAAATAAGAAATAAAATGCACGACTGGGTCGCAGGAACTTGCTCTTATGATAAGCAATTGCGTAGTGGCTGCATATATGGATATTAAAAAAAATTAAATAATTTCGAAAATTCTTTTATTTTTTAAATTAGTTTAAGAGTTTTCTCGGAAAATCTCGGAAAAACTAAGTATGCAATAAAATTTCAAATAAGCTATACGTCAATCTAGGAAAAAAAAAATATTGAAAATCGTTCGACCAGTTTTTTTTTAAAAGGTTATTTTTGAAAAACTTTTTCAAAAAATATTTTGAAATTTATTTGAGTATGCAAATATGTATATGGCAATCTGTAGTTTACATTTGAAAAATAATTTTAAAAAAAATCAATATACCCGTTTCCAACATATTTCAAAAACCAAAATTTTTTTTGAAAAAAATATAAAAAATCAAAAAAAAAAGTTTTTGAAAATTTTGAAATGCCATATTAATAAAATTATGAATGACTTCCTGTGGCCAAAATTTTAGTGAAATCGAATGTATAGTTTACGAGAAGATTTGATTTGAAAATACTGGTTCTATGAGAGGTACCGTTATTAGACAAATTTTGAAAAAAAATTACTAACCAAAAGATAGATTGTCTTGCAAAAATAGCATTCTGAAATTTTTTTCAAAAAGTTTTTCAAAAAAAACTTTTTTTCTCAAAAACCGCTCCACAGATTTTTATAAATTTATTCTCATAAATTCAAATTTATCAAAGAAATAAAATGGCGTACTTTTTTTTCAGCTCATTTTAGTTTAAGTATTTATTTAAGAATTTTGAAAATTTTATTTTTATCAAAATCTCAAGCCCCTAAACCACTGTCACTCATTAGAGCAAGTTCGTGCGACCCAGTCGTGCATTTTATTTTTTTCTGCACGAATCCATAACTTGCCTTATAGTACCTATAATCGCAAGTAAAAAATGAAATGCCATCCGATAGTAAACTGTAAGGGACTATGACAAAAATAGTTTGAGTGAATACAATACAACCGTTGACAACTTATGGCCATTTGAAAAAAAGACGTTAAGACCAGATCTCCGTTATTAGCATTTTTCGTCAAAAACTAAAAACTCAGTTCTCTTAAGAACACTAAAAGAATATAATACGTAAAGTTTAATCAAAATCGTTAGAGCCATTTTTGAGGAAATTAGAAAAAAACCAAAAAAAATGCCAAAGTATGCCAACTCCAAGCATGTGGTATTGCCTTCATTGCAGCCTGTTTAGCATTTCATCACAGACAGGACTTGAGTCTGAAAAACGCTGCTGTAATTGACGAGCTTTATTGATCCAGCTAGTAGAGTAGAAACCTGTACCAATTTCTGTACTATAGCCATCTGTATCTAAGGATTTGAATGGCTGATTCACATGCTGTCTGATTGTTGTTGGTCTTCTCTATGGGGAAAAGAAGTGGTGAATGGTCTCTCGAAATTTAAACTGGGTGTTGTGCAGTAACGAAAACTTCAACATACCAAATACAAAAATCCAAATAGCTGCATTAAAAGACAGTGTTATGTACATCTACAATATTGTTTCGTGAGGGAACCTTAATAAAAATTTAACTTAAGTTAGTAGTAAATGTTTAAGTGATGATTAGTTATGTACTTATACTAAATTTATTTCTTAAACATTGTCCCCACCGACTCAAAACTCTATTCCTGTGAATATTTTATTATTTGCAATAAAGCTTAAATTACAATTTAAAAAAAAAATCTATAAATAAAATCCTTAAGAACATTAAATTTATCCGTCATCATTACTGAGTTCTATTAACAAAATCAACACCATTACCTTTTATTAAAGCGAACAATGACCAGGACCACATCAAGAGTTTGCAAATGTGCATGCATGCGACTGGAAATGGAAAACACCTTTTATGCCTTTTATTGAATTTGTTTCTAGTCCTGCTTCACGTGTACGGTGTACCATTATCTTATTTCAATAGCATAGTTTCCTCATGGATGTTAAATTGTATCGACAAAGGCCATCATTGATTGTTAGATGGAAAATTCACTTCCTAAAAGTGTGATCCCAAAAGCCCATTGGTGGTATAGCCAAAACCACAGTTGGTGGTATAATACATTCAATAACAGAGGCCACAACTCAGTGGGTGTTCTTGTCCTTTCCCTGCTTCACACGCAGTGTCTGAAATATAATTAAAAATGTCTGGCTGATTTCCTCCCAGCGGATTTCCGTAGTTCTAGCATTATAACGAACCCATACACAATTTTTAACCTCCACGACACGGCTTTTCACTTTGTAATTATTTCGGTCATATAATAAATTTGCGTTAAGGTATAATAAATTTCATGTAATCTCATTGAATGAGAAACTTTACGCTCGCGAGGAGTTAAAAAATTAAAGTTAAATTTACAAATAAAGAAAAAATAGGTCAATCCATTAGATTACGCCACCAAAAATATTGCTAGGAATGATTCACACTTTATATTCGATCATTACAGTAATGACGCAGAAGGAAACACATAAAAGTTTACAATCCCTGACTTTAAGTAAAAGACCGGCCCTTTATAAATTAATTAGTGTAAGGACCAAAAAATCCTTTTTTTGTATTCCAAAGAAGTAATAGCTATAATAGGTAGTCACAGAGAAGATGGAGAAGAAAAGCAGCAGCAGAAACAAATTCTTACTCAACCCTAATAACGGCTTCTTTTTAAGACAACTTGAACCCGGGGGCTAGTTAACTTTTTGAACATTTTCAACCAAAAAGAATGTATATACATATACATATAGATACATTATAACCATGTATATAGAAAGTTGGGGTTAGAGTTCACAAACAAAATACATACAACTTTTCATGAGAAAAAAGGATTAATTTTTTGCTTTTGGGGAACTATAGAAACAAAGGTGACATTTCTTTTTCTTTATTTTTTGTGACGGCCGTCGCGTCGCAGTGCAAGGGTCAAATTAATTACAATGAAATTATCGGCACAAAATTTCTCTCTGGATGAAAAATTTTCCTCTAAATGGAAATGCTTAAACTAAAATTTTAGGGAAAAATTTTGTTTTCCTTTTAGAGTATGAATGTAAGAGATAAAATAGTAACTTTAGCTCTTAGATGCGGAGATTTGAATTCTTCTTTTGTGGTAAAATTAAATGAGAAACTGAGGTTTCTGATAGTTTCATGAAATTTTTAGCATTGCGGTTTATTTCCACAATAAAATATCTATTCTATAACCTATAAAACTACGAAACCGAAACCAACTGTGATGTATATGTACAATGGCTTGACTATACATACATATATACAATAATATCTTTAATAATAGAAGTTATTTTATCGGTGTCAATAAAAATAAACAACCAAACCACACCTCTATCTTTAACAGCCTAAAACATAGGAAGGGCCTTACTTTTATACATTATCAACCCTAATTTGTTTTTGATTGCCTATAGAAGTTTTGTTGTTTTACGGTTTAGCTTTGATATTCTATCGCTTAAGACAAAAGAATATTAATGTGTCTTGTTACACCTGACTGCGACTATGTGAAAATTAAACGACACGAAGATCGATTAAAACACCTTAGGAATGGCTATCTACTTATGTAGGCAAGCTTTTTGAGAGTTTGCAATACCTATTCTGTTAATCAGATATAAATACAGTATAGCTTCGCTAGTCTGGACACATGAGGTTTCTCAAGTCTCTGCAATAGCGAAATGTCCGGTCAATAGAGACAAATAAAATAAAGTGTAGGTGTGTACCTACCTATTCTGTATATTTGAATTTGGAACGCTTTACCTAAAAATATATTTTCCTAGCTTTCTTGCTTCCTTTTTTGAACAATTTTTTTTAGCATTTTCATCTTCATACACATTATTATATCTTTGACAAAGTTTTCAGTGAGAAAATCAAGCCTTACCATACACAATACATCTTGAGCTTTAAAAGAACTTCTACATACAAGCTACAAAACCAGCACGTATGAATAAGTAATCGAATCCGAACAGCTAACAGAGAAGCCCTTTCCATGACATGATTAACTCTTGGAGGGTTTGTCACTTCCTCGCAAGAGGCAGTACCTTGAAAATAACTTAGGTGGAGTCAGGGATCGAACCCAGAACTTTCGGTGTAGCAGTCCGACACACTAACCGCTACGTCAAGGCGAACTATACGCTGTGCGTGCTGTAGAGGTAAAATTTTGAATGTTTCCGAATGATAGATGTATACGGACTATTGAGATGACCCGTCTATAGAGAGTGTCGGGAATAGCGAGGCTGTACTGTATTTCGAAAGCTTAACTCATTATATTAATTGACAGCTAGACGAAAAATGCTCTGTTAGCACTTAAATGACAAATAACATGCGTATCTACCACGCCAACAATAAATTGGGCATACGAAATAAACCAATATAATTAATTAAAAAAAAATACATAAAGTATTAAGTATGAGGTTGTTAGGTTTTGATAGGAATAGTAATAGTTTTGGATTGAATAATGTACATACCTACATTTTATGGATATACATAACTAGTAAGGTAATCTTTAAAAATTTACATTGTACAACTTGGGTCCAAAAATTTTAAGATTTGCAACTGATCCATTATACGTACAAGGTGGGCCAAAAGAAATCACTCTATTGGAAGATGCTCTTATTTTTGCAAATGGCCGCCAATGTCAAATCTGTTTTGACATTTGTAGACTAGACAGATGCAGAATACAAGTGAACAAGCCATGGAGCGATACATAAACCGACATGAACCGATATTCTGAAGGCGGCGTTCCCGGGTCGCCTCATCTCTCGTTATGACGATTTGCACTGGCCCGCAAGACCGCCCGATTTAACCGTTTCAGACTTTTTTTGTGGGGTTAGTCCCGTGTTTACGTGAACAAGCGCGAGACTCTGGAAGCCCTCAAGTACAACATTCGACACGAGTGCGAGAATCTGTCGCCCGAAGTTCTCGCTGAAGTGATGAAAAATGCCATAAAACGAGCAATCAATTGTGACGGCGCCCATTTGGCCGATATCATCTTCTCGACTTGACACAGAACGACAGAATCGAAGTTTTTCATTTAGAAATAAAGTGCACGACTGGGTCGTACGAACTTGCTCTATGTGTTAAAATGTTCTTGGGTGCTTGAGATTTTGCGAAAAAAGCGTTGAAAAAATCATATAAAATTGTATAAATCACTTAAAAATCAATACCTTAAACGTTTTTTGGAGAAAATGAAGTAAGCCATCAGGTTTCTTTTACCTTTTTTGAATTTTTACGAAATTTTTTTTTCAAAATCGTTCGACCAGTTTTTTCAAAAAACGGTTTTTTTGAAAAACTTTTCGAAAATATATTCCAAATTTTTTTTGAGTATGCCAACTTCTAGCACTTTGTAGTTTTTATCAGAAGAATAAAATTAAAAAAATATAGATTTAACAGTTTTTGGAAAACACAAAAATTAAAAAAAAATTTGAAACTTTTTTAAAAAACTCAAAAAAACTTTTTTTTGAAAAATTTAAAAATTTATATTATTTCTTTATAAAAGGGCTTCTACATTAAAAATTTCATCGAAATCCGTCAAATTAATTTTTCACAAAAAATCGTATGGCAGGTACCGTTAGTTTTAGAGCTAGAATGCTAATTCCAAAAACTCCTTTGTAGGACGTCATAATAATACTATGTACCAAGTTTGAAGCAAATCGGTTCAGCCGTTTAGGCTGTAGGTAACTATACAAACAGACAGACACACGGACAGACAGACAGACAGACAGACAGACAGACAGACAGACAGACAGAATTGTCGGACCCACTTTTTTCGACTTCTCTATCATCGTAATGTCATGTTTGATTGTTACAATTTTTTTTTTTTTTTTTTTACGAATGCATAACTTGCCTTATAGTACCTATAATCGCAAGTAAAAAGAGAGCCAAACAACATCGGATGGATGACTTCTTTTGGCCCACCCTGTATATATTATATAAATATGAGAGTAAGTTATAAGTGTTTATAACATAATAATATAACATGAAACAAAGGTGCAAACACATAAACAGCAGACATGCAGGCAAACAGACACACAGACCGATTTAAATAATTTCGGAACCCCTTCTTTGACGACCGTACCTATAATTTGACTAAGAGTATCATCAATTATTGCAAGCAGTATGTAGTGCCATTTCACAAAATAGTCTTAATCTATAATCTTTTTTCGGGGGAAAACACAATCATTCGATCATACAATTGCGATTGCTGCCTCGGTAGAAGCGTAAGTCAACAGGAAAAGAGATATGGTCCATATTTTTGGGCACTTGAACAAAGATGATCTTGGTATCAAATGAAATTATATTATGAGTTCGTTCTAAAAATCAAGTATTTCCAAAATATCTCTAGCAGGTTTCGAGATACTTGAGATCGAAACTGACTATACAAAAAAAAAGGTACGACTGGGTCGTCTTTGTTTAAGAAGTTTTGAGTCACATATTGACAGTGTTTCTTGAGGGCTTAGAAGGCATCTTAGTAGCAAAGCCCTCTCTTAAAGGACCAAGGAGACACTATACAAGACCCTTATCATACTAGTCCTGCTGTATGGGGCAGAAGCGTGGACACTGACACAATCGGATGAATACAGGCTGGGGTGCTTTGAGAGAAAGATTCGTCGGGTGATATTCGGTCCTGTATGTATCAATGGAGTATGGAGAAGAAGATTCAATGGCGAACTGTACGTGCTATACAGTGACATTGACTTGGTTAAGAAGCTGAAAAAACAGCGGCTTAGATAGCTGGGCCATTTGGAGCGTATGGACGAAAACGCTCCTTCCCGACGAGTCTTCAATTCCAACCCGGAGGTCCGATGCAGTTCTGGAAGACCCCATTAAAGGTGGCGCGATCAAGTGGAGAACAACCTCAACCAACTTGGTGTGCGCAACTGGAGGCCACTGGCTAGGGAATGGCCTAGCTGGCGAGGATTGTTGGTTGACGCCGTGGTCCACAATGAGCTGTCTGCGCCACCTTAAGTAAGTAAGTAAGTATATTAACAGTGTTATTATAATATGCGCGTTAAATTTGCCAGTTATTTCGTTTTTTCAGTACCTACCTAAATTGCACTATTTACAGTACAGAGATATCGTATTACTATAAGCTACTACTGAAAAAATATAATTTTTATTGCAATTATTATCGTAGATAAATTAGAAAACAACGAAGGAAGAGCTACAAGATAAACCTTCATAGAGTTGTGTTTGTGGTATCCATGAGAGGAGCGAAGATGCTAAAACATACTTAATCTCAGTTATTTGCTTTGACTTGATAAGTTTAAGGATAAATTAACATTAAGATCTTAATTAATAAATCAACATATAAACAAGAAAACGGATTTGAAGAATATATACAAAATAAATAAATAAAAACCTTAACATAAATTACATAAAATAAATAAATTAATAAATCTGTACATGTTATAAAATTGTAACACGTTGATGTCTGTAAATTGAAGATATTATATACATGAAAAACTAATATGGGGTCTCTATACCCACAAAAGCCAAAACAGAATTTCGAATTTTTGTCTGTCTGTCTGTCTCTATGTTTGTACGCGCATTACGCAAACACTACTGCATTTAATTGAATGCGGTTTATTGGTAGTACGCCAACTTAAAATAGGCTATATTGTATCGGACGAAAATATCTAATTCTGGTTGTTTTTCAGTATTCCCCAATCGTACGTTGTTCAATGAACTAACCGCAAAATTTAAAGATTTTTAGAGCCACCCCTTACATACTTATATATATTATACATGAATAGAAATATATAAGTCGTTCTGAATATTTGTTACATCAAAAACATCATAGATGACGCTATTAACCACTTTAAAGACTATCTCATTCTGCAAAAGCAGAAATCGGAAAATATTGTAATCATATAAATGTAATAGAGCTACGCACAAAGAATAACAGTGTAAACGTCAATGCTTGTTTATTGTACGAGCAATACTTACACCCAAAACTGATGAAGTGGAGCTTCCATAAATTACACTATTTTTTAAAAAGTTGAAGAAGACGATGTGGTATACCGGTCCATACAAATAGTTCTATACCTCACCGATGCAACCAATTATTCAATACAGTTTCTTTAATATATTTCTCCCCGCGCTTAACATAGTTCTGAAATCAATAAATAAATATTTCAATAAATAAATACATTAATTTAAATAATTAAATAGATAAATAGTATGATATATAAAATCAAATAGGTTTTTTTTTCAAAATTTAGCATTTTTATTTGTAATTTTCGAATATTTTTCAACTTTTCTTGTTTTTGTATTTTGTATTGATTTTTTTTAAATTTTTAAATTTTTTTTTTTAATTTTGTTTAACACCCAAGTTTGAGATTAAGTATGTATGTATGTAGTTGTCAGACATACTTCAAGCAAGATACATTATAGTGCTGAAATGAATAAGAAATTCTAGATGAAATTTTATCAATGCCAGCCAATACATGAAGATTGTAAGTCTGCCAAGGCCGATTAAGCATCATATTTAGAACTTTGTTTTAAATTCAATGTAATCTCAGTAAGAGATTTTTGCAGCATTTGCCCCATACATGTGAACCAGAAATTCTTTAGAATTTTACTTTATATATTACAAGTTTAATGTCTACTAGAATAATTGTGAATAATACCAAACCAGACAAAATCATTCCTGAGATGACCAACAAATATGATCTTTGAAAGTGCAATAATTGATATTTTCCCAAAAAAAAGGCCAACAAACTACAGTTATCAAGCAATATTATGTAGGTAGGTACATTTTATATTATATTAAAGATACCTATCGCGTATACATTCGGACACGACAAGGTTTGTCTTCATAATAATTTTCGAACACACAAATATAAAATAATGTAGGTATCTCATCTCAGGTTTTAGTTGCTCTTTCTTGCTACTTCATTCATTTTAGAATAATACACAAAATGCCATTTAGGTAATTTGTACGTGCGGCAATCGCAATAGTCTCTTCCAGACTTTATCCTTACTTACTTGTTTAGCCTTATGCTACAGACTTGCCACACTTTCATGAGCGAATATGGCAATTTCAAATTTTTTTTTTCGCAAAATATCGCATAATTTTGAAAAAAATTTCGCGAAAACCGCAAATTGCTTAAATCAATAAAATAAATACAGTTCTTAAGCAAAACGTTATGTTTAGGTGAGATTATATCATGAACCACCAGATGGCATTAATAAATACTTCCTTTTAAACGTCCATTATAATCCTTTAAATGTCCCTAAAAAACTCTCTAAAATTCCCTTAGAGCCCTCTGGGTTGGTTTCCTGTCTACTAACTGGTCCACTTTTGTAAAATTGATCTTAGAGGTAAGACCTTCCCAATAAAGAATTTATATATCCAACCCAACTTATATTAAAATTGATTATTTCTTTTCAATCGAACCAAACCCCAACATTTGGTCCTTCGAGCCGGATTCCCCGTGTGGGACATTAAGACTATGCTGGGTTTAGGTGACCCCGACGCATTTCAATTGGCTGGGTGTGATCAGTACCCCGGAATGACGATGAGACATATTCGATTTCCCTATGAATCGTAATATTCTACAATCGTCCAAGTTGCACAATTAAGGGATGTGGCCAACCTTTGTAGTGAGAGATAATCGACCGTCAGATTCCAACATGGTCCGAGATGAATACATTCCTGACAAGTCGTTATCAAGTTTTAGAAACGGTTACAGACATTCGTCTCAAACCCAAACCTAGAGTAACTTCCAATAAGCAATTTATTCCTCAGTCTGTTCATGAACGATTCCACCAATCTTACCATACAAACCAAAGTAATTATACTTGTAGACTTTGTTATCAGAACCATTCCTTACGGTTTTGTAAAAAAAAAAAAAAACACTGCCAACAAGAGCTAGTGGCAGCCTTAAGCTCAGCTGGATTCACACTCAGGAAATGGACATCAAATTGCCCAGATCTCTTAGAATCGTTTCGCCCTGAAGACCTATTAAACGAAGAGTTCCTAAATCTTGAAGCAAACTCTCGGACTAAAATGTTAGGCATCCAGTGGAACGCTAGCTCTGATTGTTTTGAGTTCTCGATCCACTCCCAACCCCAAGACGAAGAATCTCTTTTGATAACGAAAAGAAATGCACTCTCGAAAATCGCAAAATTATTCGATCCAGCTGGCTGGCTTGCGCCAGTTATTATTATAGCAAAAATTATAATGCAACAGATTTGGCGCGATGGCACATCTTGGGACTCCCCTTTAAAGCCTCTTACCTGTCAGAATTTTAAGGATTTCGTAGATAATCTTCCCGAGATCCGGCACATTCAGATTCCTCGATGGATTGGATTCAATCCTTCAGTATCTCTTCAGCTGCATGGATTTAGCGATTCTTCTGAGCGCGCCTATTCTGCTGCATTGTATCTTCGTGTAAAACATGAAAACAACACGTTCTCTTCTCATCTTCTATGTGCGAAAACTAAAGTCGCTCCTGTTAAACAAATAACACTACCAAGATTAGAACTTTGTGCATCTGTTTTACTTTCGAAGCTCATAAAGAAAATATGTCCTCAGCTCCGATACCAAATAAAAGATATTTTCCTCTGGACAGACAGCTCAATAGTTCTAGCTTGGCTGAAAAAACCTCCATTTATGTGGAAAACCTTTGTGGGAAACAGAGTTTCGGAAATATCTCAAAATGTTGAGAACACAGTTTGGCAACACGTTTCATCTGCGGACAACCCAGCAGATCTTGCAACTCGGGGTTTATCACCAACTGAACTTCAAGGTAAACAACTATGGTGGCACGGGCCTCCATGGCTATCACAAACTCAAGATTTATGGCCCTGCTCGAATCCTGATGTGCCCAATGAAAATGAATTAGAACATCGACCCCTTCAATGTTACGTAACTATTCTATTACCAGATATTGATTCCGTTCTACGAAGATTTTCATCCTGGACGAGAATGATCCGCGTGATGTGCTATGTGTTTCGATTCATTCATAACACAACTTCCAACATAGCTAGATTCCCAAAGATTTTTCGCTTTTCTGATATACCGTTATTCCGGGAAGAAATTTTGTATACGAAAACTCAATTAATCCAGGTAACCCAAAAATTCTATTTTTCCAACGAATACTTAGCCCTTTCTCAAAACCAACCTCTCTCTAAGAATAGCCATTTGCTGACTCTTAACCCATCTTTAGATTCAGAAAACTTAATGCGTGTAAATGGAAGACTAGCTTCTGCTACTCTTTCATTCAACGAAAAATTCCCAATCATTCTGCCATATCATGCTACTTATACGTTTCTTTTTATGACATTTGTTCATAAAGTGTCCCTTCATGGTGGGAACCAATTGGTCGTTAGATTGATTCGATCTGAATTTTGGATACCAAAACTCAATAATCTAATAAAAAAATACATTAATTCATGTAAAGTGTGTACAATTTATAAACAAAAAATGACTACTCAAATAATGGCAGCACTCCCCAAAGAACGAACTGAGCTCTCACTTCCCTTCACAAATACTGGCATTGATTTTACTGGTCCTTTTACTATAAAAAGTTTCTCTGCACGAAATTGTCGCATTTCAAAGGGTTACGTTTGTCTTTTTATATGTTTTGCCACCAAGGCTATTCATCTAGAGCCTACTAGTAATCTCTCTACTGCTTCGTTTCTAGCTGCTTTTTCCCGGTTTGTTGGCCGCCGTGGGCTCCCTAGCACGATATTTTCTGACAATGGCACAAATTTTGTCGGTGCTAGCAAGGTCCTGGCGAGTGATTTCAAGAAATTTATCGAAACTTTTGCTCAAGATGTATCTGATAAATATGAAATTCAGGGAGTTAAATGGAAATTTATACCTCCAGGTGCCCCACACATGGGTGGTTTGTGGGAAGCGGGTGTTAAAAGTTTTAAGACCCACTTCCGCAAAGTTGCCGGGGACAACAAATTTACATTTGAAGAGTTTTCAACTCTTCTTGCTAGAATTGAAGCATGTCTTAATTCTAGACCGCTTATACCATTATCCGATAACGCCGACAATCTTCTCCCCTTGACCCCTGGCCATTTCCTCCGCGGAGCAGCTCTGTTGGCCCCACCGGAACAAGACATGTCTACAAGTTCGTTAAATATTAGTGATAGATGGAGAAAGGTACAAATTCTTCATCACAACTTCTGCCTTCGATGGAAAGAAGAGTATCTGAAAGAACTCCAGAAAAGATACAAGTGGAAGTACTCGAAACGCGATATAGCTTTGAACGATCTCGTCGTTATTCGTGAAGAACATATATCCCCAAATGAGTGGCGCTTAGGTCGCGTTATACATCTGTATACAGGTTCCGATGGTAAAGTAAGGGTAGCAGATGTAAAAACCCAAAAAGGTATATTGAAACG
The DNA here is from genome assembly GCA_916050605.2 of Platycheirus albimanus. NCBI lineage: Eukaryota > Metazoa > Arthropoda > Insecta > Diptera > Syrphidae > Platycheirus > Platycheirus albimanus. Next base: position 62,828,641 of record OU696698.1, read on the forward strand.
TGCTATCGTGAAACTTTGCATTTTACCACAGGATGAAGTAAAAAATACACTTTAAACCGACTATATCTTTTTTAATTATTATCTTAACATACTTATACTTTTGAACTAAATTTCTTCCAAATGCACTGTTCTTCATAAATTGTATGTATGTAGATATTTATTGATATTTGCAATTTTGTTAATAACTTATGTTATGAATTTTGAAACTCACTTTTGAACTGAATTAATACTAGTAATTAAAATTATATAAATCCTAAATACTTATTAAAAAAAAAAAAATTAAGTATCAAAAAAAAAAAAAACACAAAAGCAATATGTTAAACACTCCTCTACTAACCAATCCTTCCCTAGGAGTGAGTAGAACCCCTCCAAAACAAATGGTTCTCCTCTAATTTTAGAACTGCTTTACGCTAAGTTAATGAAGAGCTGTTTTGCAGGAACACTGCAAGGCGGCCAGTAATGTTTAGGTGAGATTATATCATGAACCACCAGATGGCATTAATAAATACTTCCTTTTAAACGTCCATTATAATCCTTTAAATGTCCCTAAAAAACTCTCTAAAATTCCCTTAGAGCCCTCTGGGTTGGTTTCCTGTCTACTAACTGGTCCACTTTTGTAAAATTGATCTTAGAGGTAAGACCTTCCCAATAAAGAATTTATATATCCAACCCAACTTATATTAAAATTGATTATTTCTTTTCAATCGAACCAAACCCCAACACGTTATATATTTGGGGTTGGTTGATAACCATTACAGCAGATTTTTTTTTTTACATTAAAATGAATCCTAATCCGCAATAGCGGATCCAAAAATTGTACTTTGGTCTTGATTGCGTCCGTGGTCCGTGTAAGAAAACGCTCTTTCTACACTAGCAATACTTGCCGACAAGGAAAGAACACTTAAAGCAAACTGGTTTAGCTCTGAATATTGATTTTCATATTTTCTATAGTTGAGATAAGTGTATACTATGTTTTCAATAGGGCCGAAATATGGACATTCATATTATATGTTTGCGCATTTGGTTTGACACCAAGCTTTCTTCCTTCCTATAATTGACATTATAGAAAATATCTTTTCATTTGTTTTCAATTAAGTTGCGTTTGATTTGTTTTTACATAATTTGCAACCTCAATTTCGTCCATATACAAAAATTTCGAAACCTGATATTGTATGGGAAATATAGTCGGATTTGGAAATTTGCTACGAAATTACATCTGTTGCTCTAATGAAAACTTAGTATTAAACAATAATTCTTAACAGAAAATTTCACAAATCAAAACAATGACTTATGACAAATAAAGTTTCGTTTGTCATTTGTTGCTTACTTGTTTAAAAATGTGGAAATTAGACAGTGAATGCATCCAGGACTTTTTGTCTTCAAAGGAAAATGAATGTGTTCTAATGAGATGAAGCTCCACATTTGTTTCCTGATATTATTTTATGTTAAAATTTTGTTTTGTTGTAGGAAAAAATACCGCAAATATCGCACAAAATATACGATACCACAAAATCTTATTTTACGCTGCGAATTAAAAAAAAAATCGCACAATCTGGCAAGCCTGCTTATGCATAGACTTGAGTTTCCTACCAAATCCAAAACCACAAGTTTCCCCCAAAACAAACCTCTAAATCAGAAAAAAATATCTCTTCTCTAATTGTACTCGACAGTTAGCTTCATGCTCAACACTATCATAGTTTAATCTTAAAGTCATTGTTCTCTTAAGTATTTCTGTATATTCACTTTATGTTACCTTTAAAGCATTCATTATTGCCACTTGATGTTATCATAACTATCTCCAGGTATGAACAGCAAGCTTTTATACTTTCTTGCCTATAAAGGATTAGAGGCGAGAGGCGTGTAGAGGAAAAACAACCCCTTAAATTACTCAGAGGCTGTATTATGTCTATGCAAAAGCCCAAGGTGGTCCTTCAGTTTCATCGTTACTGTTTAGTCTTACTCTCCCAACTGCTAATTCCACAGTCAAAACCATCAACACCCTTAGCAAAAACTAAGGTTGCCGCCACCATTCCCTCATTAGTATTCGATACAACACTGTTTTATGTTTAACCTTAATTTCTGCTCCCCACAGGTTAAAGAAAATCTATCTTTGTATCTTCTGTCTATGTAGGCTCTGTGGAACACGTGTTTTGTGTAGCAGATAAGAATATTATGCTGTCAGTGCAATCAGGGTTGGTTTATGTGTGTCAAAAGATGTAAAAATATAATTAAATCGGGATTGGATATGTGGGTGCGAAGTTATATGCCATAATGTGTGCCAAGCACTGGTATAAATTGAGGGTGATCGGTGGGTGTACTCAAAAAAAAAGCCCAACTTTAACTTCGAAAAAATACACTTCATGCAAAGTCAAATTAAAAGGTATTTGCTATTATAGGTGTCGTCAATATGTAACATACAAACATAAATATAATGTAAGTATTATGAATGGTCGTAGGTAGTGGTAGGTAGATTCCTTTATTACAGTCCTGTGAAGTTAGCAAAACAATTGTTTAAAATTGAATAAAAAGTTGGAGTTCCCGGTAGCAAACAAAGAGTTCTAGAGTTCCTCATACTTTTTTTCAATAGTTCTGGCGAATAAAGTGTTGAAATTCGAAAAAATAGTTTTTTTTGCTAACTTCACGCAGCAAGGACTTTTTTGAGAAAAAGAGTTCTGAGCATGTTTTCCAATTCCAACATAAAACCAAGAGTTCTAGAGTTCCTGATGGGTTTTAGAAAGAGTTCTGCAAAATTGGAAAAGTTAGGGCACATTAAGGTGCCCGTTGATTTAGTACCAAAAATTTTCAAAATCCAAAAAAAAACAAAAAAAGGAGTTCTGATAAGAGTTCTCTATAGCAAAGAAAGAGTTCTAAACATTTCCCTAATAACTTTTTTTTCTAAAACTAATATTTCAAAAGTATGTAATTCCAAAATTTAGGTTCCCATTGACTGAACAAAAAATTTTCAAAATCCAAAAAAATCAAAAAAAAGGAGTTCTGATTAGAGTTCCCTATAGCAAACAAAGAGTTCTAAACATTTCCCTAATAACTTTTTTTTCTAAAACTATTTAAAATATTAGTTTTAGAAAAAAAAGTTATTAGGGAAATGTTTAGAACTCTTTGTTTGCTATAGGGAACTCTAATCAGAACTCCTTTTTTTGATTTTTTTGGATTTTGAAAATTTTTTGTTCAGTCAATGGGAACCTAAATTTTGGAATTACTTTTGAAATATTAGTTTTAGAAAAAAAAGTTATTAGGGAAATGTTTAGAACTCTTTGTTTGTTATAGGGAACTCTAATCAGAACTCCTTTTTTTTGTTTTTTTTTGGATTTTGAAAATTTTTGGTACTAAATCAACGGGCACCCTAATGTGCCCTAACTTTTCCAATTTTGCAGAACTCTTTCTAAAACCCATCAGGAACTCTAGAATTCTTGGTTTACTTACTTACTTAAGGTGGCGCAGACAGTCCATTGTGGACCACGGCCTCAACCAACAATCCTCGCCAGCTAGGCCGGTCCCTAGCCAGTGGCCTCCAGTTGCGCACACCAAGTTGGTTGAGGTCGTTTACCACTTGATCGCGCCACCTTAGATGGGTTCTTCCAGAACTGCGTCGGCCCTCCGGGTTGGAATTGAAGACTCGTCGGGCAGGAGCGCTTTCGTCCATACGCTCCACATGACCCAGCCATCTAAGCCGCTGAATTTTCAGCTTCTTAACCAAGTCAATGTCGCTGTATAGCCCGTACAGTTCGTCATTGAATCTTCTTCTCCATACTCCATTGATACATACAGGCCCGAATATCACCCGAAGAATCTTTCTCTCAAAGCACCCCAGCCTGTATTCATCCGATTGTGTCAGTGTCCACGCTTCTGCCCCATACAGCAGGACTGGGATGATAAGGGTCTTGTATAGTGTCTCCTTGGTCCTTTGAGAGAGGGCTTTACTACTAAGATGCCTTCTTAGCCCGAAGAAACAGCGATTGGCAAGAGTGATTCTTCGACTGATCTCTTCACTGATGTTGTTCTGAGAGGTTATAGTGGAACCCAAATAGACAAAGTCCTTGACAACCTCATAGTTATATCTGTCCATTGTGACGTTTTGTCCGAGCCTACGGTGATGATCTACTTCACCCGAGGACAGCATATACTTTGTTTTATCTTCATTTACAGCCAGACCCATTCGAGCCGCTTCCACTTCAATACTTGCGAATGCTCCACTGACAGCGCGCTTCGTTCTTCCAATAATGTCAATATCATCAGCATAGCCAAGTAATTGAACGGTTTTAAAAAAATCGTACCGCTGGTGTTGACATGCGAGTTGCGTACGATTGCTCAAGAATGATGTTGAAGAGGTTACATGACAGCGCGTCACCCTGTCGTAAGCCTTTCTCGACATTAAATGAGTCGGCGATGTTCTTACCAACCTTGACGGAGCAGCGAGAGTTCTCCATAGTCATCCTGCACAATCGAACGAGTTTGGCAGGGATGCCAAGAAGCGACATGGCTCTGTATAGCTCGTTCCTGTTTACGCTGTCATAGGCGACTTTAAAATCGATAAAGAGGTGGTGAGTATCGAATATCGATCTGGAATTCTTGGGTCTTTTCCAAAATCTGCCGAAGTGTGAAAATTTGGTCGACGGTTGACTTACCGGGTCTGAAACCACACTGATAGGGGCCAATCAGTTCACGTGCGAATTCTTGGTTTAATGTTGAAAAACATGCTCAGAACTCTTTTTCTCAAAGAAGTCCTTGCTGCGTGAAGTTAGCAACAAAAACTATTTTTTCGAATTTCAACACTTTATTCGCCAGAACTATTGAAAAAAAGTATGAGGAACTCTAGAACTCTTTGTTTGCTACCGGGAACTCCAATTTTTTATTAAATTTTAAACAATTGTTTTGCTAACTTCACAGGACTCTTTATTACTTGATAATGAATCTGAAATCACACATATATTATATGATAGACACAAAGTGAAGGTCCCTCTGATAAGTATATTTGCAAAACATTTGATTTCTTGTAAGAAAAAACAAAGAACGTTAAAAACCAAAAAAAATCTGGTCGCAAAAGTCGAGTTAATCCCAAGCAAATCTTTCTGGTTAAATGTGAAAAGAAATCCGCTACAAAATAACCCTACACTTAAATATTTGACTTCTTAAGTTCTAAAAGAATTTAATGAAATAAATAAACCGTGTAACTATCCAAATGTGAGATTTCGAATTGCGCACATGAGTCGCATTTAAAAATCTAGTTTTAAAAATCAGGCATATTAAAATCCCGCATTACGAAATCTCTAATATCAAAATAGCGCATACTGATAGCTCGCAACAATAAAATCTCGGAAGCTTAAATCTCGAAATTTAAAATTTCGCATTGAAATAAAATATTTATTAATTTGCGCGTTCGACTTAATAAAGAATCTACTTGTTTACGATACTCCAACATTATATCAATGCACTGCTGCTACAAAGAGAGAGGAAAAACAAAATTGTGATGTCATGTACTTAAAAAGATGCCGTTATTTAGATCATCCCAGATAGCCATTCCAGATTTTAAAAAAAATCAAATTTTCGAATTTTTACTATACCAATCGTTTGTGATTCATTTGTGACAGCAATAAAAAGTTTTGTGACTATAGCTTGTTATTAAGTTATTAACAAATTAGAAAAATATATCTACCACTACCAGTTAGCCATTTTTTTTTTTTTTTGAAAATTGTAGTAGTATAAACTTTTTTATACTCAATCGATCAGAAATCGTTTGTGACTTCCGAATATATCAATAAAATCGTTTGTGACAACGTAATTTTCGAGAAAAAATAGAAAAACTGATTTCATTTCACCACATTGCAGTTTGCAGCATGTTGCTCACCTCAAAGCATAAAAACTCACCTCAGAATCATGACTCAGGTACACGGTACACATACATCAGCACTAACCTTTGCATAGCTCCGTCCATAACAATAAACAAAATGAAAGTGTGGTGAAATGAAATCAGTTTTTCTAATTTTTCTTGAAAACTACGTTGTCACAAACGATTTTTAGTCCGGTCAAAATAGACATTTCGGTTTGCAAAAATTCGCATAAGGCTGAAAATTGGTACAGACGTTGGGAACACCATTTCAAATAAACTAAGCAACATCCCCATCGATCCGACTGGTGCGTTAGAAGTTATTCAAGGTCAAAAGGTCAAATAAAAGGTTTTTACAATTTTTCTGGTAAACGGTAGGTTTTATCATAAAAATACATGAGACAAAGTTGTAAATCATGAAATTATCTACAAAACTTGTTAATAACATTTTTTTGTTAGAATAACCATTTCGGGGATATCGTGATTTTAAAACTTGAAGGAGTCACGTTCTATATGATATGCACATATATGCCACAAGCATACATTTAGTCTAGTCGACAGGTTGGAAAAAGTGGGTGGAAGGTGGAAAAAGGTCGGAAGCTAATGAAACTATCAGACATTATTGAAGGATAGATAATAAATATCTTACAAAGTTTTGGACCTCGGGGGCCCTATTGAAAAAGAGGTGGGGGAGGGGGAAGGGGTAACTGCAAAGTTTACGTTACGTTCTATAACAAAAGCATTTCCATTTTATAGTAGAACGTCAAATTTTCTTTAGTTGGTACCAAAATTGTTGTATATTTATTCTTTACTGAGATATAGCTCTTCGAAAAATCAGCTTATTTCTTCTAATAGACGAAAACTAGTGCAAGGTTTTTGTGGGACGTATTGTATTTTTATGATAAAACCTACCGTTTACCAGAAAAATTGTAAAAATCGTTTATTTGACCTTTTGACCTTGAATAACTTCTAACGCACCAGTCGGATCGATGGGGATGTTGCTTAGTTTATTTGAAATGGTGTTTCCAACGTCTGTACCAATTTTCAGCTTTTGAAGAATTTTTGCAAACCTAGCACTATATTTTTGTCTATTTTGACCGGATTATTTATTGATATATTCAGAAGTCACAAACGATTTCTGATCGATTGAGTATAAAAAAGTTTATACTACTATCTACAGTTTTCAAAAAAAAAAAAAAAATGGCTCACTGGTAGTGGTAGGTAAATTTTATCTGGGATGATCTCCGTTATTTATATTACTTATTGATTGAACAATGCTCAGGATAATGCAAGATTTTCACATTGGAAAATTTTGTTACAGCGAGATTTTAATGTAAACATACATATAATGTACTAGAGAATTATTTACATATTTCTTAAAAAACATGATTTTTGTTATTCGAGATTTTGATAAAGCGTACAATAGTACCGCTCCCGTCTAAAAGCAGCTACATAAAATCATGCCGATCTTAAAAAACATTTTTAAATTAAAAATTGTTTTACTACTAAAGAAATTTGATGAAATCACGTTACGTTGTAATTGTTTCAGTCAAGTAATTATTTTTTAGAAAAAAAAAAAAATTCTTAATATTACCTATATACAAATTTATTATTTACTAGCTGATCCGGCGAACTCCGTACTGCCTCTTTTTTACTTGCGATTATAGGTAAAGTAGGGCGGGGCTAGTTGGACCACTTTTTACTTACAGTCTTATAAATATCAAACTATTGATAGTACAACCATAGAACTGGTATTGAAAGAAGGGATGGGATTCTGGGTTTTTAATGAAGTTTTAAAACATTTGAAATATGTTACCGGAGAAGAATAATGCTGCCTTAAATAGATCAAGTCCAGGCCCCTATATCGGGGCAAGTTGAACCGGCATATGGGGCTTGTTGGACCTAGCCCTGAAAAGTGAAAAAAAAGTTCTATAAAGGACAACAAATCCAAAATTAATTAAAGAATTTTATTTAAAGCAGTCAAAAAAAAAACTAAAAAAAAATAATAAAAATACTTCATTTAATAATAATGTACAAAAACAATAAAAATTACTTCAGTTAAAATTAAGGTTTAAACAAAATTAAGAATCAAAATCGCTCCAGCTCCAGCTACTGAACATTTTGTATGAGCCCACTTTCGGCCCTCCCCGTTACACGTTTGTACGTGCGCATTCTACGAGTTGCTAATAAAAACATACATATAAAAAAAGATATTTAAATCAGCGGGGTTAGTTGGACCACCCCGTCCAACTAGCCCCGCTCCTAGTTTGATGAACATATTTCATCATAAATACAAAAGGACTGAAAACTATTCGATTGAACACACAAAACATAAAAATACAATATATTCACTGATAAAAAAAACTTTACCACAAGAGAAAATGCAGGTTTTTCACATTAAAAATAAAAAAACTGTATAGAGCGTATTTTTTACTTTTGCCTTTGAAAAACACAAACTGTGCGTGGTTTCGCTTCTGAAGACACAATGCAACTTAAACCGGTATGGAACGTGCTGCTATGAGAGCATGCTGTGTTCGTGTATAATCATGTTTTTGTGGGGCTTTGGGTTTCCAATTAGCCCCGCTGTCCAACTAGCACCACCCTACCCTACTATAAGGCAATTTATGCATTCGTAAAAAAATCAAAAACATGGTTGTCTGTTAAGTCGGTTTACGGACGATAATTTTACGTGATAACCAATTCACAAAATACTTCATGTGTATATAGGTATCTCTCCAACCACCAAGCACCCAACCTACCTACAACCACCCACCATTTTTTAATTTTTTTCAACCCTTGAACACCAAAATCCCACATCCACATACATCAACAAATCCCACCATTTTTGAACATTTTTTCCTCCTCCCCCAAACAGTAAATCCCCCCTTCTTAACCACTACCAATCACCCACACCAACTACAACCAACCACCCACTATTTTTGACAATTTTTTTTGACAACTTTTTCATCGCACCCCATCAAATCAACCATCCCCACCACCAAAACTGCCAACCAATCAACCCACCTACAACCGCCAAGCAATCACCCGCCATATTTTACAATTCACCCCCCCTCCCACAACACTACCGAATCCCCCGAACACGAAACACCCATCCCACCAACAGCCACCAAGGAACCACCCATTAGCCTTGACAATATTTATCTCACCACCCGAACCAGCTACAACCACCCACCATTTTTGGCATTTTTTCCTCTTCCCGACACTACCCCCCCCCCCCCCCCCCCACCTGTCCCACACACACTCCCACCACAACCAACCAACCACCCAAAACTCTAGCTAGGTAACGTGACTGTGACATTTTTCCGTGCGTGCTGCCCATATAGGTATGTATTCCAAACCGATTTATTAGACGTTATCACGCCAAAAAAAATTCTAACAATCAAACATGACATTACGATGATAGAGAAGTCGAAAAAAGTGGGTCCGACAATTCTGTCTGTCTGTCCGTGTTTCTGTTTGTCTGCATAGTTACCTACAGCCTAAACGATTTGCTTCAAACTTGGTAGAAAGATAGTATTATTATGACGTCATACAGAGGGTTTTTGGAATCAGCATTCCAGCTCTAAAACTAACGGTATCTGCCATACGATTTTTAGTGAAAAATTAATTTTTCTCAAAAACGGCTCCTACGGTTTTGATAAATTTTTCTGAATAGTGTTTTCTGTGCAAACTTTATGTTTTGGTTTTAATAGATTTTTCAGGAAAAGTCTTATAACGGTACCTCCCATAGGACCGGTTTTTTAAAATCAGATTTTCTCTTAAGCCACTTGACAGATTTCTATTTCAATGTAGAAGCCTTTTTAAAGACAAAAGAATATTAATTTTTAAGTTTTTGAAAAAAAGTTTTTTTTGGTTTTTTAAAAAACATTTAAATTTTTTTTGTATTTTTTGTTTTTTTCAAAAACGGTTCAAGCTATTTTTATTTATTTATTTATTTTATTTTTCTGATAAAAACTACAAAGTGCTAGAAGTTGGCATCCTCAAAAAAAAATTTGGAATATATTTTGGAAAAGTTTTTCAAAAAAAACTGTTTTTTGAAAAAAACTGGTCGAAGGATTTTGAAAAAAAAAAATTCTTAAAATTCTTAACAATAAACGAAATCAGATGGCTTACTTAATTTTTATCCAAAAAACGTTTTAACTATTGATTTTTAAGTGATTAATAAAATTTCATATACACTTAGGTTTTTCCCTGCTTTTTTCCAAAAATCTCAAACCACAAGAACACTGTCTCACATTAGAGCAAGTTTGTCCGACCCAGTCGTGCACTTTATTTTTTGAATATTTTCGAAATTTCCAAATTTTTCGTTTAACTATTTACAATGTAGGTACGCCTCAGCTAAAAACGTATGTACAATACCAGGCTGGAGAAATCAAACTCTTCCAGTACATTAATATCAGTTGAATTATCAAAAATTGACGCGTTTGATGGACCATCTACCATCTCTTACCACCAACCATCTTCTGCAATCTACCGTCTTCCACAATCTTTTACCATCTTCTACCATCCACCATCTTCTACCATTTACCACCTTCCACCATATACCATCGACCTGTCTTTGTATTCCTTCTAGTTCGCACTCATGTTAAATCATTATAAGGGTATTCATATTCCCTTGAGTGTGAGTGCATAGTAAAAAAAAAACCAACTTCTATCATCTATCATCTGCAACCTCTTCTACCATCTAGAATCTTCTACCATCTACCATCTTCTTCTATCTACCATCTGCTACTATCAAAATTCTTCTATATCATCTATCATCTCCTGCCATATTCCATCTTCAAACATATAAAATCTTCTACCATTTACCGCTTTCTTCCATTTACGATCTTCTACATAACTATCATCTTCTACTTTCAAATATCTTCTACAATCTACCTTCTTATATAATCTTCCATCTCCTGCTATCTACCAACTACCATCTTTTACTATCAACTATCTTCTACCATCTGCTGCCATCTACCATCTTCTATACCGTCTACGACCTTCTTTTATTTACTATTTTCTACCATCGACCACCTTACAATCTACTGTCTTCTACCATCTTCTTCTATCAACTTTTTTCTACTATCAACTATCTTCTACCATCTTCTACCAACTACCATCTTCTAACATCAACCATCTTCTACCATCTAGCATCTTTTACCTTCTTCCATCTTGAATCTTCTCCTATCTACCATTTACCATCTTTTACCATCAACCAACTTCTACCATTTTGCATCTTCTGCCTTCTCTACTATCTTTTACCATTTATTTCTTTGAAAATTTTTTTCTTTAGAAAGCTTTTTGATGTTAAGATTTCTTAGAATACCTATGTACATATGCATACATAATATGTGTACGTATGTACATAATATGTGTATGTATGTACATATGTATGTATGTATGTACATATGTATGTATGTATGTACATATGTACCCAGCAAACATTTTCCTTCAAAAATGAATCATTATGATTCATTTAAATGAAGAAAACCTTCAGATATGAATTCACTAACGATTCAATTCCAATCAAATCTCCTGAGAAATGGGCATTCATTTATGAATCTTTGAAAATGATTAGAGAAACATTCACCAAAATGAATGTATTTAAGCGCTTTTTCTTTACAATTGTGTGTTAACATTCACTTTTATTCATAAGAGTGAAGGAAATTTAGATAGATTAATTAGATTTTTGTATATTTCTTGATCACAATCATTTTTGTTCATATATGTGAATGAAAATCTAATGTAGATCTCTTTTTAATTCGATTACAATTTTGATTCTTCATTTTTGCTGAACATAAAGTGAACCTTCATTTTTAGTGAAGAAAAATGTTTGCTGGGTATGTACATCATTTAAATGAAATTTGTAGCGTTCAAAAATATAACACATATTTTGTTTGTGTATTTAACTATATTTTGTACTTCAAAACAAAAAACAATATACTAATATATCAAATTCTGACTGATTAATATTTCAAATTATTGACACTTTTACACTCCTTATTTTTTTTTTTTTTTATTTTTGCACGCAAGGTAGGTCGTTTTAATTTTTTTTACTTATAATTTATTTTTCTCACCGTTTACACCTTCCACAAATATTTCAAGATCAAAATTTCCAAAATTGGTCGAGCCATTCTCGAGTTTTAGCGCTTCAAACGAACAGCAATTGATTTTTATATATATACGAGTAGATAGATAAAAATATTTTTAGTGAGAAATACTAATTTATTTCCACCTTTGAGATGCAAACTTAAATGGATCTTAGCCTGGTAAACAAAAACATTTTGCATTTTGAATCTCACTGTTAACCTTCAATTCATAAAAATCATATCTTTGTATGGGTCATGGGTGTTGTAAGAACTGGCTTCACTTGTAGTATTTTTGTTTTATAATTCACTCGCACTCAAAGGGATATGAATGCCCTTATAATGAACAAGTTGTGCGAGCGAGGAGTGAAGGAATGGAAATATGGGAAGAAAAGGTGGTAGAGTGGATTGAGATCTTAGGTGATAAATATCTCACGAAAATCCCAAGGGAAAATCCAGTTCAAACTGGGTGAAAATAAATAAAATGTGCAAGGCTTCTCGCAGTGTATTTCATCTGATGATTTCAAAGTAAGATTACTGAATGAAACGCAAGATTTTCAGTGAACTTAAATCCATAGAAAGCCAATCTTGAAAGTCTTTACTAATTGTAATATAAACCGACTAAATATACATCAAAGAAATGCTTTCAGGACATACAATGTTTGAAAATCCTTTAAATAAAGTTTCTCGTGTAAAACTTACTTAAAGAGAAAATGTTTTCCTATAATATTACCTTTCCCAATACGCCATAATAACTCTTGTGTATGTCACTTAGTTTTTAGAAACGACTTTTAAAGACTTTTGTTTAAATTAAATGGAGCTCAAGACGTAAGCGAGGCTAAAAAAATTTGTATCAAAATCCTTGAAGATATAATATGGAACACGCTTTAAGAAATGTGGCTGAATATATATGTCATCATCAACTCAAGTGTCTTGTGTTATGTGATTATAACAGTTCAGAGTTCAGAAAGGTTCCAATTTTTTCTGTTAAGATGACATCTATTTCCTTACAATATATTTTCGTTTATACGTATGTGAGTTTATTGACTGCATGCCCTCGAGCCCATTCAAATGCATGCTTAAAGAGCACAATTCACACTAATACGTAGGGAATTTCAAACTAAAGTAATTTTTCCTTAGAAAGCTCTAAAACGTAATATAGCATACCCTAAAAATTAATTTTTTGTGGAAGTAAATTTCAAAAATGGAAATTTGTGTTTGTTTCTTAGATTTGTTTTCTTCTTACAACTACAACCCTTATATATTATACATTTACCTATATAAAGGTGGGTAGCAAAGGCATAAAAGAGTCAACTTATGGAAATCAGTTTATTTGTATTCGAAATTCGTAAACGAGAAAATTTTGTATGGTAATAAGAAATTTCAAACTTCTTTTATTACTAAATATTTTTTTCAAAATGTTTTTTTTCCTTATTTAAAGAAAATGTTTTGTCAATCAGATCCACTTTAAATTAAATTTAAATGTATGCGAACGCAATATCAGGAAGAAAACTGAAACAATTTTATTGCAACTTATAAAGGATTTATTCTATATACATATATGGAAATTTATACCAAATCAACCTCGAAAAATGCTCGCACTGATGGGAAACGACATAGACTCACCCCAAACATGTTAAAATAACATGAATAACGTTTGGCGTTTTTACTTTGGGCTTTTTATACAACAAGGACATTTTACACTCGCAAAAAAAGACAACCTGATTGATTTGCGTATAAAAACTGTGAAAAAAAACAGTATAAATGGGGCATGCTGAGATTAAATTTCTGAAAAATGCATGAGAGACTTACCTACAGTTGATCAGAAGCTGGAAATCGATTTCGTATATTCAAATTAGGTGTAATCTTAATTCGATTCAAAAACCGAATGCGGCCAGATACCTAATTGGAAATTTTATGAAAATAAGTTTATCGAAGAAAATCCGTTTCAGGTCGCGAGCACTTACCGAATTTCTTAATAGTAATTGTATTGAGCTGAGTTAATAATCTTGAATATCCCGAGATTCAATAGATATAATATTTTTTTTTTTTGGTACTAAAAACCACCTCTGAGTTTTTTTATACAAACACTTATGAACTTATAGATTTCTATTTTCAATAAGTAAGATCGATATTGGAGTCGTCTGGATGGTGTTTAAAAATTAAATCTCCAAGAGAAATCCACAAAAAAAAATAGCGAAGAGGAAATCTGTCAACAAATTTGATTGTGCAAGTAGGGTATGTAGCACTAACATCTTGAGCGTAATTTACTAACTATCTTACTTCTTTTTGAAAAGTTAATACAGGCATTTTAAAATAATTTCTACAATCTTTGTTGTATTCTTCTAATTTATCAATCACTTAGTAAGAATAAAACTTTTATCGATAAAATCTTTGCCTAAAATAGAATGAGCAACAGCTGAGTGAACTTATAAAATCATAAAGTGTTGTGAAGATTTATTAAAGATTTGGAAATAGAAAAAAAAAATTAATGCGGATTTGGTTGTTCGAAGTATATTTCGGCTTTGGCATGTTAAAATTGAACTTAATTATTGTTTTGAAGAAACTTCATACACATATTTCATAGTGGGCGGTCCCGTATTTCACGCTTAAAGGGTTGGCCACGCTCCTTAATTGTGGTTACATTACGGTATAACCTCCGTTAAAAGGGGTTAAAACTAAATATTAAGGTTCAATACGCAACTTGGGTAATCATACAGATTATTTCATAGTGTATGATTCAAAAACAAAAATGTTTACCAGTTAATTGTGGGTTAGTAATGTTTATTAAATGGCATAATCCCAAAAGAAAATCCCCAATGTCAAAATCCCCAGGACAAGCAAAGACAAATTCCTTAAAAGAAAATCTCTTAAAAAAAATCTCAAAAAATCCTATAAATATCTACTACTTGAACATGATCGTTTTGCACAAAATAAAAATATTTTTATTTTTCTGTAAGAAATTTGGTGAGTACAAACATTTTGTTTTAATGCGTAATAAATGCTCTATACGGCGAGACGGATTTGATTTTAACTTGTACTCTTTCTTCAAACTCCGTCAATAGTAATCTTAAGAAAAGGGTTGACGTATTTTTTTTTTTTTTTTTCATTTACGCCCTTCTCTAACCGGTTTTTCTTTTAAGTTTTTCTCTAAGGATTTTGATTAAACTTAGAAATTTTTTTAAAATGTATAGCTTTTTCGTTGCTGTCTCAAACGGTTATAAAATACAACCAGATTATAACAAATCTTTTTCTATTTAGCCGAACATTTGGAACGGAATGCTATTTTCGGGTAACTTCTTTTTAAAACAGTTCTCGGCTTAAAATGTCAATAATGGAAATCTGGATTTAAAACATAAATTTAACTGGGCATAAGTCGACAATTACATTAATTAAAAGGACACAATTTTATAACTTGTGTTTGTGTGCTTTGGATTTCTTCAGTTTTAAACAAAATATTTAAGTTATTAATATATTCCTTAAAAAAAAGTGCAACGATTTTATTTTATCTTTCTATTTAACATATGTATTTTGAATATTTTTAAGGGAACTGTATAATTTTGTATGGGTAAAGAACACTTTTAAAGAAGTCTGGTTTTAATTGGTTTATTAAGCCATTGTTCACTTTAAGCCATTTTTTTACTTGCGACTTTTTTTTTGACCGTCAAACATAGCATTACGAAGTCGAAAAAGTGGGTCCGACAATTCTGTCTGTCTGTCTGTCCGTCTGTGTGCATTGGAATCTACAGCCTAAACGGCTCTACCGATTCGCTTCAAACTTAGTACAAAGTATTATTGATGTCCTTCAGAGGGGGTTTTGGAATTAGCATTCTAGCTCCAAAACTAACGATACCGCTTATATAATTTTTTAGGAAAAACTCGTTTTTTTCAAAAACGGCTTCTATGATTTTCATAAAACTTTCCGCAATGTGTTTTTGAGTAAATTGTATGTTTTGGTAATAATACATTTTTTCAGGAAAAAAGTGTACCTACCTACCATACGACCAGTTTCTTCATAATAGATTTTCTCGTAAGCCACTCAACGGATTTCGATGAAAATTTTAATGTGAAAACTCTTTTATAAACAATTCATTATAATTCTTTAATTTTTCTTTTTTTAATTTTTGGTTTTCAAAAACGTTTTTTTTTTTTAAATTTTAAAATTTTTGTTTTCTGAATAGAATTTTAAACTGCTAGATGTTGGCATACTCAAAAAAAAAATGGAATAATGTTTTCAAAAAGTTTTTTGAAAAAACTGGTAGAACGATTTTGAAAAAAATGTTCCTTTGAATTCAAAAAAGTAAAAAAATCTGACATCTTATTTCATTTTCTCCAAAAAAAACGTTTAAACTATTGATTTTTAAGTGAGTAAAATAAAATTTCATATGATTTCTTCAATGCTTTTTTCCCAAAATCTAAAGCCCCAAGACCATTTTAACACATTAGATCAAGTTCTTACCAACCAGTCTTGCACTTTATTTTTTAAATGTTTTCAACATTAATCAGCCTTTACGATTGTCCAACATCTTTGGCGTTAATGAATTTTTGATCCAGTATAACAAAATATAAGAACATTTTGCAACGGGCAAAAAGAATCGATTTGTTCAAAATCATTAAACACTTTTTAAAAAAATAATGAATTTAAACTTCTTTGTCTATATTATTCGTTTTGAAAAAAATTATCTTGTTCAAAAAATTATATTGTCGTGATGTTGGATCCACAAAGCAAGTGGAACAATAATAAAAATGCTACTGCCGGATGGAGTGTAACATAAAAATTCTTTGGGTCCTGATTCAATTATATTTTAAAGACCTTAGGTTTTCACTCATTGTGAATTATTTAAGTTCTTCGTTGAATCTTGAATGTTTCAATGGAGTTTAAAGGTTCTTTATCTTTGCAAATCATGTCAGATTACTTCCGAAAAACATAATGCGGAATCGAATGGTTGATAAATATACTTTTTGAGAGAATGTCAGATGGAAAATAAAATGGAAAATAATTGCTGTTGCTTTGCTTTGATTGGCAGTCGGTGACGGAAGTAAAATTGTAACATACAAGGATAACGTATTTGATATTTTACATTTCACGACATATTGACATGAATGTACGACAAGGTCATAAAGTAATTTCATAGAGTTTGAAGACAGGTCTTGGAAATATCAGTGTGGGCTGCAGAGCATAATATAACAGCTCTATTTATTAATTTTTACTGGCTTGGGCTTCATCTAAACAACTTTTAAATTACGTTCTCTTTTTAACTTAAGAGAATATTTATCTTTGGCACAGCAGGTAGAAAACCAGTTAAAATGTTTTCCTCGTGGCTGTTGCAAACGCAAAGGATTATCTATAGGTACTCGTTACACGTTTTATGAAATTTGTGCTTAGTCATGTCATTTAGTACTTATACAAGTATACAGATTAAAAGTTTGTGTCTTTTTAACAAGTTAATCGATTATTTGTAGCATGTCACAATACATTTGCGAAAGAATAATACATTATGCAAATTTAACGTCTTTAACTAATTTATGCTTATCATTTAAATCGCTAATCTACCATAGCGCTTGTAAAACAGAGGCTAATTTTTTTTGTAACATATACCTATACTAAAACCAGGATTGCGTTGGTCGATCACATATTCAAAAGCTTCGAGGTACATACCTATCAACATTGCGGAGAAACGGAAAAAAGAATAAGAGAACAGTCATTCATTGGTAAATGATAATTTGAATTTTCAGTTCGAAGCAATCAAACCATTACATATGTACATGAGTAAAAGGAGCTTAGCCGTTGAAGGAAACAAGGATATAACAAATTGTGTCTTCTTCGTATACTATTAGACGGCTTTGGCTTTGCGGCAAATCATAAAAGACTATAATAATACAAATATAAGACTTGTGTTTAAATTTCAATTGGAGCCGTTTTAGAGAAAAATTAATTTTTCACTAAAAATCGTATAGCAGTCAAATATGGTGGGTGGTTGGTTGGCAGTTGTAGGTGGGTTGATTGGTTGGCAGTTTTGGTGGTGGGGATGGTTGATTTGATGGGGTGCGATGAAAAAGTTGTGAAAAAAGGTGGGTGAGTGGAAGGTATTGGCAGGTGGGGTAGGTGGTTGGGATTTAGGGAATCGGTTATTGGGAGGGGGTGAGGGAAAAATAACTGTCAAAAATGGTGGGTGAGTAGCAAGTCATTGTAGGTGGAGTGGGTGGTTGAATTTGCTGTAGGGGCGGGGGAGGTCAAATTGTCAAAAATAGTGGGTGGTTGGTTGTAGGTGGTGTGGGTGATTGGTAGTAGTTAGGAAGGGGGATTTACTGTGTGGAGGAGGAGGAAGAAATGTTCAAAAATGGTGGGCTGTTGGTTTGTGGTTGTATGTGGGGGTGGGATGTTGGTGTTCAAGGGGTGACAAAAATTAAAAAATGGTGGGTGGTTGGTGGTTGGAGAGATACCTATACACATGAAGTGTTTTGTGAACTGGTTATCACGTAAAATTATCGTCCGTAAACCGATTTTACAGACAACCATGTTTTTTGATTTTTTACGAATGCATAACTTGTCTTATAGTAACTATAATCGCAAGTAAAAAAGACCCCGTACGTAGTTCGCCGGGTCTGGGTCAGCTAGTCTGTTTCTCTGAACCTACAGTGATGTCGTTGTTTTTCTTTTTAGATGGCTGTATGTGAAATAAGTGTTGTGGAAGAACAATAACTATTTGACCTGTCCTTAAATTGCATTTTAGTTTATCGCAATGAATTTTGATTTTTAAAAATTGAGTTTAAGTTGAAGGAATTCATTCGAAAAGGGAATTTCCCGAAAATTGTTGCAGATCGATTTCAAAAGTATAACTTTTAGTTTTCATGAAATTATTACTGCTTGTTTTATTTTTTATTTTTGTATACTTAAAGCACTTAATTTTAAATTAAACCTATCTTTTAAGTAAGTTATGTATGTATATGTATGTGTTCAAGTTTATTTTCTAACAATAATAATTAATATAATGGAAAGGGAAAAAAGGGGGACCCCGAAGGACTAATTAAGATACTGATTCACTCATTAAACTATTAGCTGTTTGAATTATCCATTGGGCAATTACTAACCTCGTATAATTTATAACCTAAAACACTCAAAATTATCTTCTGCTGTTAAATCTACCGATGTCACTATCTATAAATTACACTTTCATATTGGAAACAAATCAACTTCATATTATTGTTATGTGTATCACATTTCACAAATCACCTTCTTTCAAGTGAACACAAATTTGATTTTGTGTCTTGGCAAGTGATCACTCTCGCAAGGTCTTGAATACTACTGAATTATAGTACATAACACGTATGTACCTACTTTAAAAACTGTATACCTATAATACCTATTTATCAGTTTTCACCTTATTCGGACGTAGCTATTTGTCTAAGTGAGGTGCCTACTATTTCAGCCGAACTGCAAGAGTGTTAAATGCTTTATTAGTTTCAATATTTTCAATCATTACAATATGCATACCTATAAATTACTTTTATCATCTTTCCAACTTTACGGAACGCTTGTACTTAATGTCATTTTATGTAATCGGTATCAATACCAAGTTCATTGCCCCCAAATTATTAAAAAATTCGAATCTTTAACTACACTTTATTTACATGTTAAAAAAATAAAATACTTATTGTATTGAAGTTCATAGAGTTTAGTAGTTTCACAAAAAAAAAAATGCCTAAAAGGTTTTGCATACCTTAAACGAACTGACATGTCAAAACATAAAATGCATGGTTTTTTGTTTCAAGTACTAACACATTTTTTAATGAAAAATAAATAATGAATTACATTGAACCGATAACATCCATGTACTCGTATCTTGGTTGTCTTAAATTGTTTTTAATTAATTTTCCTCGGTGAATGTTGTGAGCATTACACAATATTATTTTGTATGGTAGTATGTATGTATGTCAATTCTCCTCAAATTTATCTCTTGTTTTTACATATTTTATTAAATTTCCTTCATGCCAAAAAAAAATTCAGTAGTTTAAAGTGTCGACTCAAAATTGAACACAATAAATGACACATAATTGGTTATCTTCTAGCAGCTGTTGCTCCCTTTGCTGCTCCTATTTTATATAAAAACGGTGGATGAAACGCTTTTAACCCAAAAATGAGAGCTAACGAAAATTTCCTCTTTCAATAATTGAAATATTCACCCAGTGTCACGTCGCGTCGCCGCCGCCGCCGCGACGCGCCACCGCCACCACCCGTATAAAACATACTACACCAACAAAAAATAAACATACAAAAGTGTGAGGCTCCTTAGATGCTCCAAACTGAATCCCATGAATCCTGTGATGGTAAAGCAACACGGAAAACGCCTGAAAATAATATAACAAAAAAAACCAAAGAAAATAAACAGTGAACAACAGGGGAGTGGTTCAGCTTAAGTTCAGTAATGTCGTCGTCGACTTAGTCCTGGGTCTTTATGGTGACCCAGACCCCGGCCTTTTCCATTACCATAATTGACGTTACCTGTCCTTGCAGCTCTCTATATTATATATTCGTCGTTGGGTTGTTTAGTTCATTCAGGCAGCAGGAGGTAGCAAAAATCATCTTCTTTTGCTTCCATAAATACAACGCTCCTTAAATCTTGACGGTTAGTTATTTAATATGTATACCTATAAACCTTAAACGAACTTGAAAGAACTCCTAATGGTCAGAATTTGAAATTTATGCTCAAAATCCAAAAACAAAAATATTTTGTAGAAGAGCTTGGAGTTTGGGAATTACCTATTCCTTTGGATGTTGTGTATTATTTGTTTGTTTTTCCATTTTAAAACGTAAACATTTTAACCAGGATCATGTTTAATGATATCCTTACTTCCCGACTAGACCAGAAATCCCATGGAGATTTCTCTATTGTGTACGAATATATTTACAATAATTTAAACCATGAACTCGTGTTTATATGAGTTTTGGGGAAGGATTTAAGAATCCCCAATCTTGATATCCGTATAAAAAAAGAGCAAATTTTGCACATAAATATGCCGAAGGAGTACCAACTTGTGTGTATTATTGTCATAGGTTAGAAAAACAGATATGGTTAGTTCAAGTTTTTGGGAGTAGAGGTTCACTTTGCAGATATAAATACACAACACAGTTTAAGGTTATCAGAATATCCGCCCTTATATTTCTAAATTTAACAAAAATAAAGTGTACGATTAGGTCGCACGAACATGCTCTAATGTGTGACAGTTTTCTTAGGGCTTGAGATTTTCAACAAAATAATTTTTTAAATTTAAACTTATTTCAGCTGCGAAAAAACGCAATTTTATCTCTTCGTAGAATTTCAAATTATGACAGTAAACAGAATTTGAAAACATTAAAAAAAATTACAAAAGAAAGCTATGTAGGTTAATATATATTTATCATTTTAAAAAAATATATTATTTGTCTTTAGAATATTAGATTATTAAAAAAAATTACAAAAAGGGCTTTAAATAATTATTAAACAAAAAAATTAACTGTCGGGTTAAAGGTTTTCGATTCTAGTCGAAAGAAAATAAAATGCACGACTGGGTCGCACGAACTTGCTCTAATGTGTGACAGTGGTCTAAAGGTTTGAGATTTTGATAAAAATAACTTTTTCAAAATTCTTAAATAAATACTTAAACTAATTTGAGCCATTTTATTTCTTGGATAAATTTGAATTTATGAGAATAAATTTATAAAAATCTGTGGAGCGGTTTTTGAGAAAAAAAGTTTTTTTTGAAAAACTTTTTGAAAAAAATTTAAAAAAAAAATTCAAAAACGCCAGTTTATAGGTATTCAGCAAATACATATATTTTAAATTTTTAGAAAAAAATTTAATAAGCAGTTTTCAAAATATTAATTTTTTAAATTTTTTTTAAAAAAATGCTTTTAAAAATACAAAAAAATATTTTTCAAAAATATTGGTATGCAATACAAATTGAGCTACCTACAGCTATATGTGTGTGAAATTTCGAAAGAATCAGTTGAGTCGTTTTCGAGTTAGTCGAAAGCAAAAAAAACGGTCCTATGGAAAGTACCGTTCTTAGCCATTTTTTAAAAATTTTTTTTCAGCCATATGATTGGTCGAACCTAAAAACCAACACTGATTTTTTTAAATCGAAATCGTTGGAGCCGTTTTTGATAAAAATAAGCTTTAACGTAACGGTTGTATGGCAGGTACCGTTATTTTTTGAGCTACAAAAAAAATTTCAATTTCCCCTCTGTACAATACCTAAAAAAGTCTATATACCAAGTTTGAAGCAATTCGGCCCACCCGTTTGGGCTGTAGGTCTCTATACATACAGACAGACAGACAGACAGACATACAGACGGACAGAATTTTTAGACCATCTTTTTTCGTCTTTGCTATCATCGTAATGTCATGTTTGATTGTTATCTCAAAACTTTTTTATTCGACGAATGCATAACTTGCCTTATAGTACCTATAATCGCAAGTAAAAATGTGAAAGTTACCTAAACAGCTACACAGATTTTCTTAAATTAAAATCGTTAGAGCCGTTTTCGAGAAAAATAAACTTTAACATAAGTAATGGTTATATTTATAACAGGTAACGTTATTTTTGGGGCAACATTTTTTTTAAAATTCTATTCTAAATATGTATGTATATAAAACTTTGTACATATACCAAGTTAGAAGGAATTCGGGCCACCCGTCATACAGACATACAGACGTACAAACATACAAACATACAAACATACAGACATACAGACATACAGACATACAGACATACAGACATACAGACATACAGACATACAGACATACAGACATACAGACATACAGACATACAGACATACAGACATACAGACATACAGACATACAGACATACAGACATACAGACATACAGACATACAGACATACAGACATACAGACATACAGACATACAGACATACAGACATACAGACATACAGACATACAGACATACAGACATACAGACATACAGACATACAGACATACAGACATACAGACATACAGACATACAGACATACAGACATACAGACATACAGACATACAGACATACAGACATACAGACATACAGACATACAGACATACAGACATACAGACATACAGACATACAGCCATACAGACATACAGACATACAGACATACAGACATACAGACATACACCAATACAGACATATAGACATACAGACATACAGACATATGTACATACATACAGACATGCAGACATATAGACATACAGACATACAGACATACAGACATACAGACATACAGACATACAGACATACAGACATACAGACATACAGACATACAGACATACAGACATACAGACATACAGACATACAGACATACAGACATACAGACATACAGACATACAGACATACAGACATACAGACATACAGACATACAGACATACAGACATACAGACATACAGACATACAGACATACAGACATACAGACATACAGACATACAGACATACAGACATACAGACATACAGACATACAGACATACAGACATACAGACATACAGACATACAGACATACAGACATACAGACATACAGACATACAGACATACAGACATACAGACATACAGACATACAGACATACAGACATACAGACATACAGACATACAGACATACAGACATACAGACATACAGACATACAGACATACAGACATACAGACATACAGACATACAGACATACAGACATACAGACATACAGACATACAGACATACAGACATACAGACATACAGACATACAGACATACAGACATACAGACATACAGACATACAGACATATAGACATACAGACATACAGACATACAGACATACAGACATACAGACATACAGACATACAGACATACAGACATACAGACATACAGACATACAGACATACAGACATACAGACATACAGACATACAGACATACAGACATACAGACATACAGACATACAGACATACAGACATACAGACATACAGACATACAGACATACAGACATACAGACATACAGACATACAGACATACAGACATACAGACATACAGACATACAGACATACAGACATACAGACATACAGACATACAGACATACAGACATACAGACATACAGACATACAGACATACAGACATACAGAATGTTTTACCAACTTTTTCGGCTTCGCTATCATCGTAATGTCATGTTTGATTGTTATCTCAAAACTTTTTTTTTTCGACGCATACATAACTTGCCTTTTACTCCCAAGTAAACAAGACTAAAGACTTACACTAGGTCCCCTTTAAACACTATACCTTTCACTTTATTTTTTGTTTACATTGAATAAAATAACAATAAAAAGTGTCCCTTTATTTTGAAATCGAAAACAAAGAAAGAGTATAAACTAGAAACACGAACAGAATTCAAGCAAAAGTTCATATCGTCCTTCTCTGCTTTACTTGAACTTCATGCAAACTGACGTTACGACGTTGATTTGGATTTCTTAAAGTTTAAAGCTTTTTTAGTAGATATGTCGTATTGCCTCCGATAAGGCAATCTTTTTTTATTAAATTTTATTTTTGTGACGGACACTATCTTGAACACCCAAAATTCTGAAAATCCAGAATCCTGATTATCCAAAATCCCGAAATTCCAAGATCTCAAAACCCAGAAAAAAAAATTACAAAATTGCATTGATCAATTGAATTTTTTTGAAGACACTACAGTTATAGAAATCAATGGATTTCAACACAACTAAATAAATTGAAATTCAATTCTAATAAACATCTTATGCAGATCAATGAAATTATTAAGATAAAACTGTCATCGATTTATTTGAATTAATAATTTGGGTTGCAATTAAAATTTACTTTGTATTGTGATGCTCAAAATGGTTGATTTTAAATTATTCGCTGACGACACTGAGTATAATATTACAATCATGTATAGGTATTATTACTGTTACGCTGGATTATGTAGATGGACAAAGTGTAATGCGAAATTTCGAATGAAAAAAGCCAACGAAAATGAACAAACACTTTAAATTGAAGTTGCGCTTAAACTAAATTAAAATCATTTACAATAGGTATTTAATTTAATTTTTTTATTTTAATTAATATATTATATTCCGTGATCCAAAAATCAGCGGCATTCCTTTTTCGGGATTTTGGCTTTTCTGGATTTTGAGATTTCGGGATTCTGGATTTTCGGAATTTTGGCTTTACGGAATTCTGGTTTTTCGGGATTTTGGGCTTTCGTTATTTTGGATTCTGTCTGTTCTGTCCCCAACCCAGGACACGAAAACAAGAAATGTCTTATTATTCACATAAAGCCATAACAAATTTGAATAGTTGTTCTTAAACATTATACAATCAGAATACACAAATTTAAAGTTCTTTAATTTATTTGTTTGTTGTGTCTTCCATCACTTAAAATATTTGTGTAAGTACAGAAGGACCATTCCACATCCACCGAAATAATTGGGCAGTACTTGAAATAGGGTAGGTACATACTATATTGGCAATTTTCATTTCTGAAAAAGAACACCCGTAGCTTTGATAAAACTATTTACTTGGGACAAAGATTCAAAACCTGGGTTATTGCTCATTTATTTGTCGCAATCACCGCTGTGTTCCTGCTGAATGCAGGTGTCGTTAAACACTTCCATGGACTGAGGAGGCTCTAGTTTTAAAACACCAACAATTAAATTTGCTTTGTAACGGTCGAAACTGTCGGCAGTTTCTTCATCTGAAATCCGAATAATGCTATCCTTGTGTTCATTGCATTTCTCTACCAAAACTGTTGGAATGTAGTTTTTACGCAATGTTGATTCAACAAGCTATAGCTATTTTTGTAGAAAAAATTTGAAGGAAGGATTTGTAAGTTTATGAAGAGGAATATCAAGAAATGCTTCACATAAATCCGGGTAAAACTCGATTTTTCGTTGGTCTGTGATTTTTGTAAAGTTTTTTTCGTGGACCTTTCTTTTGTAATCTCCATTATGAACACTTGTCTTGGTAATGCTGGTCTACTTGAAACTTCTTTGTGCATGAAATATTTTTATCGCAAAATCTACAATATTTTCTGTCGTACGTACATTTTCCAGGATATTCAGCTAACGAAGAAATTTTTGTTTTTAGATGCACGCTTCAAATTAAACTTTTCATATGATAGGTTAGCAAAAAAATGAACTGATTTATTTACTATAACTAGTCTTGTCTTATCTCCATATCAGTCGTCAGCGTCCTGTATTGGTTTTATGTAAAACCCGCTTTTGAGCGTCTCTTTCTTATCATCTATATATAAGGAAGGGAGTGAGCAGTGAGTTAAGATGAAGTTAATAGACGAATCGACAATAAAAAAAAATTATAAATAAATAAAAAAAACCTTGATCAATTATCTTTATATACCCAACGCAGGCATGTCACGTACATCGTGGTGTAAACAAAGATTGCCAGAGCTGCAAAAACACTCATCTTCAAATATATTTCTACTAATGGGCTTCATTTTATTACACACAATACAATACAGTAGATACAGTTCGATTAAGACATGGTCGACATGGTGCCACAAAACATATGATGTCGTATATATTTACGTTCGTATATATTTATCTATATAAAAACGCGACGAGTCCTTCTGTTCTTGTTCCAGCGTTGTTATGTTTGTATTCTTATATTTTTTCGTTTGCTTACAGCTTACGGCTTACAGCACAAAAGAATAATTGTCTCTTGAGAGTCAACCTTAACTCAAACTGAAAGTGAACAAAAAGGATAACCATTATTCGAGACGATATGTTCTTTACGTGTAAGGAACGAGCACTGTATTATGGGATTATTAAGTTGAAATGAAGTGGGTTTTGTGAAGTGCTTTATGTTTTTTTTTTGTTTGTTTGTTTTTTTTTTTTTTGTGGGTTGACCTCGATGTAACATGCGAAGGTTTCTTCACAAAACTGTTTACCGTTTATAATGTATGATCTAAAAATAAATATTAGGTATCCCCTACTTACCAAGTGTTTTTTACGACTTGGGTTTAAACTTTTTCAGTCAAAAAAGAAAAAAATATACTACGGACGGACAGGTTTCTGGGAGCTGCTGCTTTCGCCAAAGCACCTCCATAATACATAAACTTTGTGTTGTGTTGTTCCATGTATACCTACACCTATACCTACATACTAAGGCATACAAATACATAAATATATTTATGAAGGACTATCGTAAGTTCAAGTGCTGCATTCATAAACAATTCGAAGCTGGAGAAAGTCATCGAACACAGAAATGTTGGCAAAAAAATGTCGGCTTGCTTGTACATACATGTACCTATATCTACTGCTTTAAATACTGTTTATAGCCTATCTATGGACTAAATGGCTTTGTCGATTTGCTATAAACGGCAAGAAAGTTTTATTTGCCTCCATTAAATAATGGAATCTGCTATAACCTTCTCTCTAATTGAAAGGTGTCAGAGATGACGTGAACCCAAGATTTTTTTAAAAATTGTTGATCCTTCCGCTTAATACTCCAAATTCGAGATGCGTTAACTGTTTATGCATTATGCGTATTAAAAACTACACGCTCTAGCTTTTTGTCACACCGTATGCGAATCACCCAGATCCAGATATAGTAGAATATAGAGATGAAAGAAAATCATACGATTTAATAATTCAATGCTGACCTCAAAGCATTAAGAATCAAGTTAGTATAATTAAAATAATATCTGTTTTGGGCTTAAGCCTATGTGTATAAATAAATTAGAAGAAAATAGATACATAAAATAGTAGAATATCTTAAAGGTATAATCTAAAATAATGAAAAAGAAACTTTTGAAATTGTTTGCGTAACTGTTCATAACCATAATGAATTCATTGGAAAATAAAATAGTCGACATGCCAGCAAAACTTGCATAAGCTATTATACATCTTTTGAATAGGAATATCAAAAACATAACAAAAGTAACACAATCTTTACATTTCTGTTCAAAATATTATTATGTTCAAAGAGCGTTCCTTAAAACTTTCTTTGTGCTCTGTATATGTCTGCAATATAATACTGCCTACTATCCTTTTTCGGGTCTTCTTCATCGTTTTGGCTCAAAAACTTATTTAATTTTGCTTTCAAACTATTCAAAACACTTGGCAATCAAATTATTAAAATATTTATTTTGCAAATATGCATGATTCCTCCTCGGGTCAAAATTGTAAGGTTTCTGGGGATTTGAAAAATGTCTACCTTCATGTATGCACGAACAAGAAGTTTGCATGTTGGGGGAAGGCAATAATGTGTCTGTATATTTCCTGTTACTTTTACCAGTAAAAAAAAATAAGAACGAAACTTTGTTTATATAATCCTCGTTCCCAAGCGAAAACTATTGAGATATGGAAGATGGAACACATTCATTTTTTATGGGAATCAAAATTGTCCCAAATCAATAATTCAAAAAAAAAAAAAAAAAAAAAAAAAAAAAAAAAAAACATATCCCGCATTATAAACATAATACACACATGGGATTTTTCAAATAAAAGAACTAGGGCTTCGGGTTAGTACATTGTTTTATGAAAATAAACAAAAATAAGAAAGCAAATATACAAGGAATATATTCTTACTGATACTCGAAATAGAAAGACCCTCCACGTATAAGAACACAGATACAAATTACTGCGAGAAAAAGCAATTTGCAAGGAATAACCAATTGCTCAAAGAAAATCACAATCACAAGTTTTATTTCTTTCATATGAACTGAACTGAATCCGGACAGTTCTTTTACTTTGTTACATGATAGCTAGTCCATCATCTAAAAAACTGAATCACTACTAGAACCATAATAAGAGAATCTCACGTAAAGTAGGTATATCGATTTAAAACACACACATACTCTACTCATGTAATGATTTATGTAATTTGTTAACCCAACATGATACATGATATGTTATTGATTTGGATAATTTGATTATTGTTAGTTTTTTTTGTTTAAATAAAAATACAAAATTAGATAAATAAAAATAAAAAAATTGTTCTGCGTTCCTACGCCTTAAACAAAAGAAATACATGTGCTGTAAGCATGTGGTCAAATATTTTTATTTTACTATCATAAGGCGAGCAACACTCATAATATTTTTGAGTTTTTACTTATAGGTACCTACATTTATAAGGCAAGTTATGGATTCGTGCAAAAAAAATAATCTTAAAATCAAACATGACATTACGATGTTAGAGAAAAAGCGGGTTAGACAAATCTGCCCACATGTCTGTCTGTATCGGTACTTAAAGCTTAAAGGGCTGAGTCGATTTGTTTCAAACTTAGTACACAGTATTATTATAATGATCTACAGAGGGGTTTTCGAAATTAGTATTCAAGCACAGTGACGGATTAAACGTTGAGAGCGCTCTAGTCAAGCATTTCATCGGCGCCCCTAACAAAAATAACTCGTAATATAGTTTGACCGAAACCGCTGTACCACGCCTTATAGCCTATTCACACCAAACGATAAACGAGCATTTACTCGTTTTCCGCAAAACGACTACCCAAAACGACTCGTTTTCCCATACATTTTTGATACCCAACTCGTTTTGCAAAACGACTCGTTTTCCGCAAAACGACCGGAAAACGAGTTGCGATTTCAAAATGAACTACACGAACAGATCTTTTTGTGATGTTATTGTGAATAGACACTCAAAAAATAGAACAGCTGATGCCTTGCTGTCAAAATAAATTCATTATTTTTGCAATTTGTTTGAAGGCATTATTTTTCGTGGTAGCGGTAAGTAATATTTTTCTACAAATGTTTGTATATCACTGTTCTTTTTTATTATAATTAGGTAGGTACACAGAAGACGAGGAGTTTAACAAGAGTAAATTCTTCTGGACCAGAAATCAAGATGATATTACCAAGGAGAAATATGGACATAATCTGACCAACGACTGGGATCTGGGAGATCCATTTGGCTGTGAAAAACTTCTCTGTGGATGGTTGGTTTTAATTCCGGGCCCTTGCCCTGCTCTTTATTCCTCTTCGAGAACATCAAGTTGTACGTGCAACGTGTGTCGTGGTCGTGTATTTATCAGCATAAATATGCCAACGAACACCTCAAAGACAAACGGCTGGTATTTGTGACCAAGGAAGGGTTGGAATCGCAACAAGGGTGAGAAAGAGAAGCGTGAAGAAAACAAAGCAAAGTTCGAAAATGATTTTATATAAGTAAATAAATAAATATACATAGCTTCATTTTAAGTCTTTCTTGTCGGCATCTTGGTCGAAATCTTCAACCTTACCAACACCTTCATAATTGAGCTCGTTAATATCAATTTCTTTCTTCACTTGACTTCCTAGTAGGGCTCTTTCTCGACGATCAACTTCATTGGATAGCCAATGAACTGCGATGGTTAACGAGTTCCTTGTTCTTGCTCTCCTCCAATTATTAGGCCTGGTCCTCTCCTTGATGCACAAAACTATATTTCTACCATGTACTAATGTATGGCTCATCATCCTTCTGCTTCGAGGTGACAGTCACTTTTTGGCGACCAAGTAGGCAGAATAAAAACCAACATCAAACTGGCCAATCAAACTGATATCAGCACCGGCAAGGGCTTCCATAGGTTAATTTATGCTGCTTTATCACTTTTAATTGGTTGCAATTCAAAAATTCAATTGCTTTGTGTTCGTTTCACTTATTTCTTAAATAATAGGAATTACTTTAACTTGAAATTTAAAATTGAAATGTCAAACAAAAACGAGTAAATGTTTGGTGTGAACGCTCTACTCGTTTTGGTAAACGAATAGCCAAAACGAGTGCGGTGTGAATAGGCTATTAGGAAAACACTGTGAAATGGGGGACAAGGAAAAAAGAGCATGAATTTATATAAGATTGATATTGTCGGAAAGATCTTACGAATTCGGTTTAAAATGAACTTAAAGGCACTCTGGTAACTTAGAGTTTTTTTATTCAAAGTAAAAAATGAAATTATAATGTTATGTACATATTAACATTAAGCAGCTTTTTCGCTGACCTCTTAAGTTGCTAATTTTGATTTACTTTTTGTTACAGCTTAAATGACAATTTAAAAAAAATTAAAAATTTCGGCGCCTACATTTTAGTCTTGCGAAATTGTCAATATCATCGTCATAGTTTGTAGATTGCTATAAGTTTGATTCTATGTTAAGTATTGCTAGCGAATTTAATCTGGTATCTGTCATAGTTGAGCGGAGATAATTGTTCACTCTCTTTAGACAGGAAAAGCTCCGCTTACCGCTGCAATTGCTGACTGCCGTCGATAAACACATTCTTAAAGCTATGTCAACGTTTGGATAAATTGATTCGAGTTCTTCATTTTTTAGAACCTTTAAAATAGCCTTATGTTTTGCCCGCAACAGGAATACTTTTTCAGGAAGAGGCTTGTTATAACGGTACCTCCCATAGGACCGAAACTCAGTATTCCTCGTAAGCCACTTGGCGGATATCAATGAAATTTTTAGTGTGGAAACCCTTTTACTAACGAAATATTATTAACTCTTTAATTTTTCAATAAAGGTTTTTTTGAGTTTAACAAAAGCAGGTAATTTTTTTAAAGTTCTTCAAAACGGTTTGTTCAATTTTCGTAAAATTTTATTTTCCTCGTGAAAACTAGAAAGTGATAGAAATTGGCTTATACTCGAAAATTATTTTGTAAAGTTTTTCAAAAAAAAAGAACGGATTTTTGAAAAAAAAAAAACTGCTCGAACGATTTTGAAAATTTGTTTTCTTAAAATTCTGAACAGTAAGAGCAATCAGATATTTTCCGAAAAATGTTTCAACTAGTGATTTTAAGCGATTAATAAAATTTGATATGTGTTTAAAGAACACTGTCACGCATAAGAGGAACTTCGTGCGACCCGGTGTTTCAATTTATTTGATTTGGAATTCGACGTATTACACTCGAAATAATTTTGTAAAGTTTTCCAAAAAAAACAAATTTTTGAAAAAAAACTGCTCGAACGATTTTGAAAATTTGTTTTCTTAAAATTCTGAACAGTAAGAGAAATCAGATATTTTCCGAAAAATGTTGCAACTAGTGATTTTAAGCAATTAATAAAATCTTATATGTGTCTAAAGAACACTGTCACGCATAAGAGGAACTTCGTGCGACCCGGTGTTTCAATTTATTTGATTTGGAACTCGACGTATTACTCTTTTTCAACTCTCAACTGGAGCTAGCTATATATGAACATATACTACACACATATGTATATTTAATCTTTCTTACTTAAGGTGTCTCCGACAGTCCATTGTGGACCACGGCCTCAACCAACAATCTTCCCCAGCTAGGCCGGTCCCTAGCCAATGGCCTCCAGTTGCGCACACCAATTTGGTTGAGGTCGTTGTCTACTTGATCGCGCCACCTTAGATGGGGTCTTCCAGATGGCTTCAGCCACCCGGATTGGAGTTGAAGACAGTTTGGACTGGTGCGTTTTCGTCCATACGCTCCACATGGCCAAGCTATCTAAGCCATACTGTATTTTCAGCTTCTTTATGGTGACGTTTTTTCCGAGCCTACGGTGATAATTTACTGTTTTATCTTCATTTACAGCCAGATCCATTTTCGCTGCCTCCACTTCAATACTTGCGAATGCTCCACTAAAAGCGCGCTTCGGTCTTCCAATAATGTCAATATCATCAGCATAGCTAAGTAAGTGAACAGATTTAATAAAATGCACGACTGGGTCGCACGAACTTGCTCTTATGATAAGCAATTGCGTAGTGGCTGCATATATGGATATTAAAAAAAAATTAAATAATTTCGAAAATTCTTTTATTTTTTAAATTAGTTTATTAGTTTTCTCGGAAAAACTAAGTATGCAATAAAATTTCAAAGCTATACGTCAATCTAGAAAAAAAAATTTTTGAAAATCGTTGGACCAGTTTTTTTTAAAAGGTTATTTTTGAAAAACTTTTTCAAAAAATATTTTGAAATTTATTTGAGTATGCAAATATATAGCAATCTATAGTTTACATTTGAAAAGTAAATTTAAAAAAAAATCAATTTACCCGTTTCCAACATATTTCGAAAACCAAAAATTTTTTTGAAAAAATTATAAAAAATCAAAAAAAAAAGTTTTTGAAAATTTTGAAATGCCATATTAATAAAATTATGAATGACTTCCTGTGTGAAATCGAATGTATAGTTTACGAGGAAATTTGATTTGAAAATACTGGTTCTATGAGAGGTACCGTTATTAGACAAATTTTGAAAAAAAATTTCAAACCAAAAGATAGATTGTCTTGCAAAAATAGCATTCTAAAAGTTTTATCAAAATCGTTAGAGCCGTTTTTGAGAAAATCAATTTTTGTCTTCAAGATTGTATGGCAGGTGCCGTTATTTTTGGACCTAGAACAAAAATAAAAAAATTTTTTCGAGGGACGGCCAAATAAATCCTAAATACCAAATTTGAATCAAATCGGCCTACCCGTTCAGCCTCCAGAGGCGCGAACAGATAGACAGACAGACAGACAGACAGACGGACGGAATTTCCAGACCCACTTTTTTCGATTTCTCCATCATCGTAATGTCATGTGTGATTGTTATCTCAAATTTTTTTTTCTGCACGAATCCATAACTTGCCTTATAGTACCTATAATCGCAAGTAAAAAAATAAAGTGCACGACTGGGTCGCACGAACTTGCTCTAATGTGTTACAGTGGTCTTGAGGCTTGAGATTTTGGAAAAAAAGCAATACAAAAATCATATGAAATTTTATTAATCATTTAAAAATCAACGTTAAATCGTTTTTTGGAGAAAATGAAGTAAGCCATTAGATTTCTTTTACTTTTTTGAGTTTTAATTAATTTTTTTTTCAAAATCGTTGGAGCCGTTTTTTCAAAAAACGGTTTTTTTTTTAAACTTTTCGGAATCATATTCCAAATTTATTTTGAGTATGTCAAAATC
This sequence comes from Platycheirus albimanus, assembly GCA_916050605.2. Classification (NCBI taxonomy): domain Eukaryota; kingdom Metazoa; phylum Arthropoda; class Insecta; order Diptera; family Syrphidae; genus Platycheirus; species Platycheirus albimanus. Next base: position 62,862,444 of record OU696698.1, read on the forward strand.
TAGCGGTTTAAAGTTCTTATTAGAAAACAAAAATTTTGAACAAACCGTTTTCGAAAAAACCAAAAGTCAAAAAATAAATTTAACTTTTTTTTAAAAAACTCAAAAAATTTTTTTGAAAATTAAAGAATTAATATTATTTCGTTTATAACAGAGCTTTTATTTCAAAATTTTCATCGAAATTCGTGAAGTGGTTTATGAGAAAATCTGATTTAAAAAAACCGGTCCTATGGAAGGTACCGTTATAAGACTTTTCCTGAAAAATCTGTTAAATCCAAAACATAAAGTTTACTTAAAAAACACTATTCAGAAAGTTTAATCAAAATCGTAGGAGCCGTTTTCGACAAAAATCAATTTTTCACTAAAAATCGTATGGCAGGTACCGTTAGTTTTGGAGCTGGAATGCTAATTCCAAAAACCCCTCTGTAGGACGCCATAATAATACTGTGTACCAAGTTTGAAGCAAATCGGTCCAGCCGTTTAGGCTGTAGGTGCCGATACAGACAGACGGACAGACAGACAGACAGACAGAATTGTCGGACCCACTTTTTTAGGCTTCTCTATCATCGTAATGTTATGTTTGATTGTCCAAAATTTTTTTTTTTACGAATGCATAACTTGCCTTATAGTACCTATAATCGCAAGTAAAAAAGTATTGACATGCGAGTTGCGTACGATTACAGATGACAGCGCGTCACCTTGTCTTAAGCCTTTCTCGACATTGGCTAGGCTAGGCGCCCACTATAGGCGGCCAGGTCGCACGGCCAGGCCGCAGCGGCCAGTTATTAGATGCGCGGACCAATGCGGCTCGCCAGCTTATTCTATTCTGAATTTCAATAATAAAATCGGCCCTATCGAGGTATACATTCGTCGGAGCGAACAGTTGTCTGCAACGCATACGTTTGCGGAGGCTCAAATTGCGTTCGAGGTATCTCTCATCGGAACAGAAATATCACAAATGCGTCGATGCATTTATTTGACATGCGACAGATTTTTAATTCAAAGAGAGATGTGCAAAACATATTTATCTCGATACATCTTTCGATATTTGTATACAAATATAGGTATACCAAACCAGAATAAAATTATGTTATATCAAAAAAAGTTGAAAATAATTGTTAATAACTACTTAGAATAATAAGATTTGAATAATTTTATATGCTGGCGTAAAATAGAACAAACATTTAAACATATTTCTTTTCATTCGAAATATATCGAATCGGTGAATATTGATATATTTTCAAGACCGCCATCTCTAAATTCAAACAGCTGTTTTACCGATTTGTCAAAGGTTGGAAAAAAATTACAAAAGTCAAAAACTCAAGTTTTACTTTTCCTTTAAATTGTTTAACTTAAAACCTTATAATAAATAGCATGCTGAAAAGGAAGAAGTTTATGATCGGACAGTTTGGTGTGGGTTTCTGTTTTATCAATAGCAATACGTGTAGTAATTTGCTGCCGGAGACTCCTTCACCAGGACAGTTCTGAGCCTACAAAGATAGCTTTGTACATGAAGGAGGACCAGGCCTAATATTTCAAGGAGAGCAAGAACAACGAAATGCTTAACAAGCACTCTCAGTTCGTTAAAAGTTCGATAAAAATGCTCGTCGATAAAAGCCCGACTATAAATAGGTAGTCAAGTGACAAAGAAAGAAACGGGGACCGACAAGCCTAATGTTGACGAGGATGAAAAAAAGGAAGCTGATAAGCAAAAGATTGTAAAAATAAAGTTATAGCTATTTATTTATTTCTTGATATAAAATGATTTTAAAACTTTGAATATTTATTCTTCGCGCTTCTTTTTCTCTCCATCGTCCTTTATAATCCTTGAGGTGCTAGACGCGGCGTATTAATACCGTTAACATAAGCTGCCAATTAGTAATACAGATGTATGGAATCGAATGAATGAAATGAATCTTCATGGACACCCAATTTTCCTGCTCCACTGACATAATCTGCTTGCAGTTCCCTTTGTCCTTGCTCAGGTTCCAAGCGAGTTCTGTTAAAGTTATTTATTTAATATTACTTTAACTGAAAATAACTTGAGTATTTCAATCAATTGAGTTTATTAAAAAATATCTATATTATTTGTTTTTCAGTTTTGATAAAATTTATTATTCCTAATAAAACTATTGTCCATATAAGTTGCCTTAATATTATTTCTTTACCTAAGGACTTCCAATTATTATACAATAATTTTCAACAAGTTCTTGCGAATTACTATGTTCTGTTATAATGTACACCTTTTTTCAACCACTAGCATCTCTCTTTCGCGATCCAACTTGGTTAAGTAGGTCCGTTAACTCATCCCAAAATGCAGCAACATCTTCTGGCGACCTTTTGGTAGGTATAGTTTTGGGCTATAACTATCATGTTTTTCCTGCGTTTAGTTCACCAGGAGCTCGTATTGTTGGTGTCTTGTTTTTATACCCCATTCCATAGAATGGGTATAATGTATTTGCTTTGGAGTTTTTAACAAAGGGAAATAATACCGTTACGTATAGAAAAGTATATATTATATTCTGGCTCAGAATCAAAAGCCTATAGTCGATTTAGCCATGTCCGTCCGTCCGTCCATCCATCCGTCCGTCCGTCCGTCCGTCCGTATGTATACTCTTTAGAGCTCGCAATTTTTGAGCTAGAAAGCTGAAATTTAGTATATATAATTTTTGGTTCAAGAGTAAGGCTACGTTCTTGAACCGGTAAAATCCGCCCACAAACACGCCCACAATCGTCATTTTTGATGAACAACCTCAATTTCGTAAAATTAAATTATGTTTTTTGTACAGTTACGATAAAAGCATGCTAATTTTGCACACGTAAGCTTTAGGTAAACCTTCTTCCAATCAAATAAAAATATTTTAGTTTGGGCGTGGCTGACGCCCATTTTTCATACAAAACCATCAATATTGTTTTTATAAAATAACAATTGTTATATAAAAGAGAAAAACATTAAATTTTGTGGGTATTACTTGCACATACTGTGTATGAAATATAAAAAAATTATTTTGGGCGTGGCTGACGCCCACTTTTTAATAGAAACTATAAAAAATTGTTTTTGTAAATAAAAGGTATTTATAATGAATCCGCAAGCCAAAATTTTGCGTGTCTTAAAATAAACTAAAAATTTTGTATATGAAAAGAAATTTTTGAATTTTGGGTGTGGCTTACGCCCACTTTTCATGAAAGAACGAAAAACGAAGTCTCAAAAATTTAAGTTACTTCCAATATTCAATTTAAACCTTTTCCTTCCGTTCTTTATTTGAGAAATATATCTCTATATTCTCTCGTGTAAATTTTTTCAACACGCCCACTTTTAAAGGCGTGATTTTTGTATAATACCTTTGTTCATGTAAGATTGCTTAAAAACTACTCGATTCAGGTGTAGTTTTCCACATATGCCTAAATACTGATCAAAGCTCAGTTAGTGCTTCAAAGTTTTAAGACACGCCCACTTTTAAGGGGCGTTTTCGTCAAAAGTCGTATGATTCATCAATTGTTTAAGGTTTTTTAACTATCGGTCAGTTTTGAAGTTAAAAGATGAACATTTAGATTTAAATTCCTTGGTAACGTAGCAGAGTGTTGTTCGAGAATTGTTAAAAACACCCAAAACCGCTTTTTCCATTCAAAATCTAATTTTTAAAAATTTAAGTTTTGTCTTGTTTTGTTCAAATCGATCTACAAGAATAAAATTGAATGTCAACTATTTTCTATGAGCTCATAACAATTGAATTGGCAAAAATAGTCTTAACTTTGGGCGTGGCGCACGCCTTTTTTTAATGTGTACACATACAAAAATATAGGGAATAGGGTATCCAACAGTTCGTTGCAAACGTACTGTAGCTCTCGCTTATGTTTTCTTTTAGGTTTGACCTTTAAACACAATATTCAAAAAATGCTTTATGTACTAAAGCTTTTTAAAAGTATATTTTGATTAATTTCTTACATTTTCCAACAATTTTCTTTGATGCGTGAACAAATTTCGCCAAGAATTTCTGTCGGAGCAAAACGAAAACAAAACTGTCAAAAACCAAACTAAAAAATGGACAATGATCGCATCGCACTGCAACGCAATTCACCGGTGTGCGTTAAAAAAGTGCGTAGAAATATTCGGTCGGAAGAATACCTCAAAGCAAAAACTTTCGGAATCGTACAAAGTGTTAGCATTTTTCGTTCCGACGGTTGCCTCGATGGGGCCGAAAATGTTCCGTATTGAAAGCCATATTAAAACAAAATAGAATAAAAAAAATGTGGCCGCTATGACAAGTGCGCATACTGATAGAATTTCAAACAAAGTAGTGGCCGCGCCGCGCGATTTTTTTATTTGGTTTTCTCAAATTCTCAAATTCTAAATTTTCTGAAGTTTCTGACTCATCAGCAAGTAATAACGAAGAAAATGATTCGAACGACCCTGGACAACAACAAAATAACGAAACCATAACCTGCGGTATTTGTTTCGAAAATCCAAGGAACGTATTACTTCAACCCTGCAACCATTGCAAGATGTGTAAGAGCTGTTCTGCGAAGATAAACGAAGAAGCAATTGCTAATAAAAACGAATTATTATGTCTGTTTTGCCGGCTGATAATTCAAAACACATGATTTGTTTACTTGTGAAATTTTTAGTTTTTTCCGATTTTTTCTTGAAATTGTTTCATTTTTCAACTTCCAAATTGTTGCCGTTTGTTTCTTTTTTTTTTTTTTTTTGGTTATATTGCATTGAACTGTTGTTTTTTCATTTTTGTTATATAAAATAATAAATGATTATAATTGTTGTATTATTCTATCGAATTGTGTGTTTAATTTTCTAAATCATTTTGAAAATTCGGGACTTATGTCCCATCTTCCCAAAAAAAAATTGGGACTTATGTCCCTGGGACGTATGTCCCTGCGCCCGCGCCTAGCCTTTTTCCTTTGTAGTTGGCGCAGTTCAGAGTATCCCCTTTCTTGTGGATAGGGCAATCGCCAGGCATACTTTCATTCGACCAGATTGTACAGATGAGTTGGTGTATGCTCCTATCACCAAATCATCTCCCGCTGCCTTGAAGAGTTCAGCCGTAAGGCCATCCGCTCCAGCAGCCTTATTGGACTTTAGTTTTGATATTGCTAACCGCACTTCTTCTTGGTCGGGTGGACGAAGGTTTTGTTCATCATCGTCGAAATTGAGTGGATCATTCTACCTGATAGCGACTAGCTAGTTGGTTATCTTCGCCTATTAAAAGTCTGCAGTAGTGTTCTTTCTAAACTCTCAGCACAGTGTCTTGTTGGACTTCGATGATTTAGCAAAAAAAATTCGAAATTATCCAAATAAGAAATTAACTCAACTCAATAGTTTTGAATTTTGTCTTCTTTAACCGACATTTCTTACACTTTAATATGGCTTAAGCCTACTCATTTATTATTTAAGATTTTTGGCTTAGCCATATAAGTAAGATGACACAAACATACAAAATATATAATTTAGTATATATGTATTTTACCTTAAACTATGAAAATATAACTTCCTTTTTAAAGTACCAAAGTACCTACTTGCGGTGATTGAAGGAAATTTTCTCTTCAAATATATACATATGCTGTACCTACCTATTGTATAAAACTTTAAGTTATTGGCAAAAAAAGAGAAAAAAAATTTATAATTTGTCGAAGTAAGTATTCTTATCATTGATCGTATTAAAAAAAATGTAAATAAACAAATATGTATGTATGTACTGTACATATTTAAAAAAAAAAAAAAATTCATGTCACTCCAAAAGAGGTGTGCGAGGTTATCACAGAGCCAATAATATTTAAAATGTATACATTTCTCAGTAAATCAAGGTTCATCCTTGTGAGCTGTGACCTGTGACACACAAAAAGACTTCAGAAGTGAAATCCATTAATAAATCCCGTCAACAAGACAACCAATTTACCCCCAGGAGATTAAACAAGATTCAAAAAAACCAAACGACAACAACAAAATAAAAAGAAAACAAAAGCATGGCACCCTGTTATTCTGCTACCGTGATTACAAAATATATTTATTAATTCCTTTCTCCGTATATATTACATCAGTTTGTAGAAAGGTGAGGGAGGAGATCCTTTAAAGGTATTATTTTGGTTACATTCGTTTATTAACGTTTCTTTGTGTTAAACTTCGTGTTTTACTTTGGTTACGGGTCACCAGAGAGGACATTAGACCCTTATCGATTTAATATTTTATATAAGATGGCACTTAATTCCTACTTTCGCCCCGTCCACGTCGTATTGAAAAATCAAAAAGCTCTTCGAAGTTTTAACCTCTATTTTCCCAATTGATTGATGCTTTATTATAAGGAAAACACTTCTGGTTTATAAGAAACGATAAGGATTTGAAAGGAAATATTAAACTTCTTTGATTTGAAAATGTAAAAGGCTTGGGTTGGATAATAGTCTTTAGGCTTTGGTCGCCTTTCCATATTCCATCCTAGTAGTAGGTCAACAAAATCATAAAGTTGTTGTTTTATTCGAGATAAGATGCATAAAAGGGGTAGACTTCGACATTATTATGATGATAGCCTGAGAACTCATTTTAAAATGAATAATTTTTTTAAGGAACAGTATTGAGAAAAAAATACTTTTTTAAGTTAGAGTAAAAGGGATCGCTTTTTGTTATGTGTCCTTCATCAATCCTCCGAAGTCCAATAAAATTAAAAGTTTTCCCAAATAACATAAAGATGTAGTAGCCTCTAAGTAATTTTTGTTCACAAAACAGTATCTGGGTCCTTTAATGTGCTTTAAATAGATTGATTGTATAATGTAAACCAATTTTGTTCTTTTTGGTAGCTATTCCTTAAGGATCTCTCATTTTATTTTTCGGAAGGGATAATTTATTTAGAGGGATACTAATGCAGTTTATATAACTTTCTATAGGAAGATTTAATGGAATTTAAAAGCACTAACTTGTTGCAATATTTATGGTGAATCCTTTCATTTGATGTTTTAACAAAAAAACAACAACAAAAAAACCATTTGAAAGAAGATATAACTGAATTTAAAGTAATTCTAAGTTTCAGATTTATTGTATCTTGTACAGCTTATTTTGTGAAAACATGTTTCATTTTTAAAGAATCAAGACTCGATAAAAATTTTAACAACAAAACAACAACAAAAAAAACATTTGAAAGAAGATATAACTGAATTGAAAGTAATTCTAAGTTTCAGATTTATTGTATCTTGTACAGCTTATTTTGTGAAAACATGTTTCACTTTTAAAGAATCAAGACTCGATAAAAATCAATTTTAGCTCAATTATTATATTAAATAATATGCACGAATGTGTAGTTTTTTTATGTAAAAACTTTCGGAAAAAATGCACCACTGGGGTCTCACGTAATTGTTCTGTTTCTGATTACAATTTTTTCGAGCAATAACAAATACCCTTTGTTGTATAAGATAAGCAAAGATTTCAAATTCTTTGTTTAAGAAGTGTTTAGGCCCCGCATTTGGACAGTTTTATAAAATACGTTTATTTTTCCCGTTGTTTCGATATACTTACCCCAATTATTGAATGTAGTCGTTTAAAAACACTTGACAGTACTTGTATTTTTAACCATAACTTAAGAACGCAGTTATAAATGAAATACTCCCAAGAAATACCCAAAAAGTAATTCAAAATTGTTACACTCGTTTTTGAAAAGTTTGGTAAAAACTAAACAAAAATTGGCTAAAACTGGAAACCCCGTTAAGGATCTTTTCATATTTAAAATGTAGATGCCATCTTTTGGGTGCTATGAAAGATATTACATATAAAGTATAATTTCATCAATGTCATTGTGCGCTTATGAACAGTTTAATCAAACCGTTAAAACCAATTTCCGTTACTTTCATTTGTAACCAAAAACTAAAAATGCAGTTTTGAGAAAATTTAAAAAAACGAAAAAAATTGGCCAAAACTTATAGTGCCACCATTTAAAAAAAGGTAACTGAAAAAATGCCATGCCATCTAATAGGAATTTGTAAGGAACTATACCAAACAAAGTTTGAATGAATTCGATATAACCGTTGCCAACTTATGGCCATGTGAAAAAAAGCCGTTTAAACCTGACCATTTAGGCGAAAAAAGTTGTATCAAAAATGCCTTAGGTTCGTTAAATTTTGAATTTAAGCAAAATCGTTAGAGCCGTATAAAACCATTTTTTGAAAGGTAGGTACTAGCTATGTACATAGTTTGAGTTGGGCTAAAACGAATTCAAAAAAACCTCGACAACCGTTTTCCTACTTTTATATATTATGAAGTTTGAAGAAAATCCGTCAAGCGGCTTAGGCTGTAGCATGACGTGAAAAGCGCACACATAGACCCACATCCGCACATCCACTTTTTTGGGCTTCTCTATCATCGTAATGTCATGTTTGATTAAAACCTCGAATTTTTTGTCTGCACGAAACCAATCTTTGATAAGTTTTTTAAGTGTGGCATTCTTTCTTTCTATAGTTCCATTGCTTTTTGAGTGATCATGTGGTGTTTTATGATCGAAAAACTCAAATTAAATGCGAGATTTCCAAACCTAAAACGGAATGAACCAAAAGCAAATGTATATAGGTACAGAACGGAAAACCATTAAGATTTACTTTTTATAAAAGCAATAGCTTATGTTTGTATGTATACAAAAAATGTTTTTAATTTTCCTTCTTTCAGGTAAATGTCCTAAAAATACAGATACACACTAAAAATGTATATTATTTAGTCTTAGTCTCCCACAAGTATTTTTTTTTGTAACTCAAAAAATAATTGAAAAAATTAAACGATTTTTTTTCCGAAAGTTTTTTATGTTTTTCGGTTCATCTTTTGTATACATATTAATTATATCAATAGATGTAAGGAAGGCCTTGAGAGCTTAATACGTCATATAAAATAGTTATACATATAGCTATAGCTACCAACAAAAGATATTTTTTTTCATAATTTAAGTTTCCTACTTCAAGTATGATTCCACATAAAAGTCAGCGGTTATAAAATGGTTTGCAAAAAAGAAAACACAAAGAATGTCCTCAGAATAAAATTTAATTATATTAAAACAAAATTTGTATCCTCGTCACCAATGTAATTTACAAAATGAAGATAGTTTGTTAATTATGAACATTATTTATTCTAAGAGATAAAATGACAAAAGTTTTGATTTTTTTTTTTGTTGCTTTTAAGCTACATCCTCTTTTGTCTCGGTTATTTTACAATGTCGTTACGGGTGTTAATACAGCTTACAAAAAAAATCCCTCTTGGGCTTTGGCTTAAATTAAATGATGAAACTTTATGCTTGATTTTTATTTAGTCCAGGAAAAGACTTTTCCGGGATGTCAGCGGCTAGCTTTAGACATTGCTTTGTTTATGCGTGAGCGTCTTTGCACCTACAAGATCATTGAGCTTGAGAGTTATTAAATATTTCTGAGAAGTTTGTGTTCTCTAATAATTTGAGCCAATACATTTTTTACAAACCAATATAAAAGGAAAAGTGAAGTTATGTATACGCAAAATTAATGAAACCCGCAGCAAGGACCCTGAACATATACAAATTTATTTTCCATTCCTATTGCAGAAAAAAATAACAATATAAATACATTATAGTATATACAGGTATGTATTTTTATTTTTTTAACGGTGGAGTCTGATTCAGAATTGCTAATTTTATAACTTGCATTGATGAAAGTTATATATATTCTCAGATTGAAGAAATCAAAACTTTAAATCAAAGGCAAGGAGTCAAAAGGATTTAAGACACGGCCATCAACTGAACTGCACTCTGTTTCGTGAGCTCCACTTTTCCCTGAACGGCAATTTAGTCAGTTTATAGTGTCTTTTAGGTAAATTTTATGATGAACCAACTAATCCTGGCTTTCGAATTAGATCAGAGGACTTGATTGTCGACATAAAATATTTGGAAGACTGACTGTCAACAGCAGTAATTCAAATGCTAACTGAGTAGTATGCCTCTGCATTCATTTATAAGAAGTACAAATGATTCACAAACGGTAAGCTTGACAAAATGAAGAAATTCATGCACTTATACCAATCCACATATTCAAACACCCTGTTAAAATCGTTTTATCGAAATCTTTCGTTTTATGATTTCCTATTCTGTTCTGATTTGACAATCATTATAAAGCATTAAAAAAGGCTCAAACCAAAATCATTGCAATCAAAAATAAAAATTATCAAAGAAATTCTTGAATCTAATTTGGGAAATAATCTATTCTGTAATTTTTATCCTTTAATATATTTATCTCTGGGTGAATATGAAACGCCATTTGAAATGAACCAACACAAAATTTAGAAAAAAATCGACGTACAAAAATTGTTCTAACTACAGGATTCTAAACCAGCCGTCAAAAACTGCAATACGTCTTCTTGTCAAATAGTTCTGCAAGCAGAAATTGTATTTCATCAAAACTACTTCGACCCCTTATCCTTAAAATAATAGTAAAAAGGATCAATTTTTCAGTTTTATACATTTTTTTATTTATTTCTTTCATAACTTAATATACATATATACAAGTCAACGAAAAATGCTGTATTTTATAATTTACTAGCTGACCGAATCGGCTTCGCTCGGCTAGACAAATCTTAGTTTCATACGGATTACATAAAATACAATTAAAACAAAAATTTTATGCAACAATAATCGTCGCTCTGGTTGCGTGATGATACAGTTGGCGGGTGATTTCCAAAACAAATACTTCCCATGATTCTGAAACCAACAGCGGCGGACGAATCAATGTGAAAATCATTCCATTGAGTGTGAATATGCGATTGTTCTTTGGATTTGCCTGGCATGCCTCCTTCTTCGAAATCTTCATGCCCCTAAACTGCGCAATAGAACCCAACTGATTGTGACGAAGCTTGTGAACAGTTTGATAGTGGCAAGAACTTTAAAAGGGCCGTTCAAAGGAGAAGAATGCCGAATCCCGCGAATTTCCTTTACTTCAACCGATTTGCCGTCAGCTATTATATGTGGCGTGTTCCCGAGTTGGGTAACCATCATCACTCTTTAATTACGCTAAGGAGCAGAAAACAAAATGTTGTATATCATGCAGCCTTTAATTGAATACAATTATTTTTCTTATATAATTAATTAATTAACTTAACAATTTTTTAAATGAACCATTTACATTACTCAAGAGCTTTTTGATAAACAACGTTTTTTGTTTTCCCATTTAAGGCATAAATAAACAATAAGGACGGTTTACCCACTCGCGAACATCCAACATAAAGTTGTCCGTGAGAAAAATTGGAAACTCCAAATGTATACCACATACTTGTAAAGACTGTCCTTGTGATTTGTTATAGCGAACGCAAGACAAATCGGTAATTGCAAACGCTTAAATTCAAATGGCAAATCAGAAGGAATCATGGGAATTCTAGGAATAAGCACATCTTCTCCCTTATATTTTCCAATTAAAACAGTTGTTACGATAACATTGTTCATTGATCGATTTACTGCTAAAATAGTGCCGTTATAAAGTTTTGGGTGATTAATATTTCGAAGCATGATAATTGGTGCACCAATCTTTAGCTCCAAAATATGGGGTGGAATCCCAGTTAAATCCAAAGAATTTAAAAATTCTGTAGGATAATTTACAGCTTCATCTTGAATTGTGATGGTGTGTATTTGTACACAACAATTTCATTTGCGTCTTTGTTTGTGCCAGCTAATATAGCTTTTTCACTTAACCACGAATGAATTTTATAGTTCTGGGCAATGTTTGGAAATACATTCTGTGCCAATTCTGCTTTAGATTCCGTCAAACGGCAAAAATTGTATGGCAATGTTATTAGGCCATAAATGTTATCAATATTCATTTTGCCGTTGCCCATGTCCAACAATTGCTTCGAAAACACAGCCCCTGTAGGATCATTTTGCAGTCTCTCGTTTACAGTAAGTTTAAGTGTTTTCACATACTGCCACAAATTTGAAGATTTCAAACATGCATTCAACTCATCAGCGGCAGTAGACCTAGGTATAACAGGTAATGATTGCTTAAAATCACCTACTAACAATATCATTGCACCACCAAATACACGTTGGTTTCCTCGTAAATCTTTTAACGTTCGATTAAGGGCTTCCAACGATTTCTTGTGAGCCATCGTGCGCTCATCCCAAATGATTATTTTATTGATTTAATTCAATTTTTTTATCCCAATCTGAACAATATAAAAAAAGTCAAAAATGAATGATCAAAAAAAAAAATCTGATGGTGTTTTTATTTTAACTATATCCAGAATTCTATCTTCACATACTTCACCGTTATTCACCAACTTTTTTTTATATTTAATAATTTTTGGTCCATTCTAATTTACTTAATTTAAGATAAAAGTAATGAACCGATTCTAGTTAATGCCCGCAGATTACAAACTTATTCCAATTTTATTAAAATTAAATTGCCAAATAAAAAAATTCAAATATTTTTTTACAATTGAAGGAAAAACACTTGTTATGTCGACAAAAATGCTGGATCAAAAGAACCTCGCTACCGCTTTATAGTATTTTAGCCAAACTTCACAGAAACCTTCGTTGACATCCTCAGAAGACCCTACCAAAAGTTTTGTTAGTAATATGACAAAATTCACTAAAAATGCATTTTGCGGTTTACCGAAATTTGAACAATCTTCACAAAAAGACCTTCCTCAATAGAATAGCTAACAGAATTTTGATTAAACTTTACAGAAAGGCATCCTCAGAAGATGCTACCAAAAGGTTTGTAAGTAGTTTGACAAAACGCAATAACACTGCATTTGTGTCAAATTGCTTTACCGAAGTTTGGCCAAACTTCACAGAAACCTTCGTATACATTCTCAGAGGACCCTACCTACAGTTTTGTTAGTAATATTACTAAAAATGCATTTTGCCCTTTACCGAAATTTGAGCAATCTTAATAAAAAGACCTTCCTCAATAGGATAGCTAACTTTATAAAAAAAAACATTAAAAAATTCTGCCCAGCCAAACTGCATTTGTGTCAAATTGCTTTACCGAAGTTTGGCCAAACTTCACAGAAACCTTCGTATACATTCTCAGATTACCCTACCTAAAGTTTTGTTAGTAATATTACTAAAAATGCATTTTGCGGTTTGCCCTTTGTATCGAATCGCATGAGTCCTGGCAACTCTGCATTCGATGGTCAAATAAATATAAGAAAATACAATCAAACGCAAATAAAACTTAACGTAAGAACTTAACGAAAGAGTGCTTGTTCTGCGAACAAGCACGAGTGAGAGTTAGTCTTAAGCAGGATTTTGAGCCGAGAAGGAATAAACGTGCTAATAAGTGGTTTTTTATAACATTTTTCCACTATAAATTATCGTGTTTTATTTCTTTCCACATATTTATTGATTGATAGTATACAGTCCATTTGAGCTACGATACATTGGTCCATGTCGAGCGTCGGATATTGTGCCAGTGTCGGAATGGTGCAGGTTTCGTTTTCTTAAAAATAATAAGAAATCAAAAAAAAAAAAATAAGTGCAGTGGTTGATTGTGGTTCGTTTTATAACGAACAAAATATTGTGAATAATAAAAATGTGCTCAATTGTGTCACAAAAAATTAAAGTGTGCGCAGCAGTTTGTTGTGAGCGACAGGAGTATGAGCAGGAAACCGTGTGTATATCACCAGCAGGCAATGTGCAAAACGGTACTTCATTATATAATAATGATCAATATGTACCAACCAGCATGTAAGTAGATCAATATAAATTGTTGTTGTTTTTCCCCTTTTTCAAACGGTGGTGACCGATGAAAATTCTTCGTCAAGACTCAAGAGAACGAGAGCAGGTAAGAATGTACGTATTCTCTCCTTAGAGCAAGAATACACACTTACGAGTTACGACTTATGAGCAGCGAGCCGGAGTGAAGGAAGACGCATACACAAAACACATTATGTATATGCGCAACTGTGACAAAGAGAAGGAGAAGAATGACAAATTTCGTCATTCGGAAAAAAAAGCGGTCTTTCGAAAGAAAGAAAATTAAAAAAAAAAAAACAACAAACACAACAACAACAATATCTATACAATAATAATATTAACATACATATTTACATTTTAAATAACATTTATTTAAATAATAATAATATTAACATACATATTTACATTTTAAATAACATTTATTTAAAGCAAAGAAAAGGATGAGCTGAAATATACCTAGTCCTAGAACAGGACAAAGTATTTTTTATTGTTAAGGAGTGCAAATATTTGATTGTGTGAATGGTGGTGGTTTTTTGGAGTATTTTGCAACGGAGCAGGTTTCTTTTTTTCTCTTCTTTATCTTTTCCCGTTGTATTGAATGTGTCCTGATGTATGTGTGCAGTGTCTATGAGCGATTTTGTTTTGTTTTCGTTAAATCCAAATGTGAATGAGCAATGATGATAGAAGGGGCAGGGGGCGATCTGAGTTTATTTGTTTTCTTATGGAGAATGAGAATTTTTGAATTGAGTGAAGTGCGCAGGATGTTCTTTTTCCTCTTTTGGTGCGTGTGTGATTTACATACCTTTTTAATATCGTTTTTTTTTTATGAATAAGATATTTTTTCAATATTACCTAGATATATTACGGTGATGTTGCTGCTTTGTTGTTTGGTAGGGATCAAAAATTAATTTCTTTTATAGGTGTTAAGTTTTTTTTTTGTGTGTCACTTTTTTTTCTCTTGAAGACTTTGTTGCTCGAGATATAGCAGGGGCGAGTGGAACTCAAAGCACATTTGTGCGAGTTACCAAATATGAGAGAAAAGTTGTGAAGGACTCGAGATATAGCAGGGGCGAGTGGGACTCAAAGCACATTTGTGCGAGTTACCAAATTTGAGAGAGAAATTGTGGACTCGAAATATAGCAGGGGCAACTCAAAGCACATATGTGCGAGTTACCAAACATGAGAGAGCAGGTATGAAGGAGGAACTTGAGTGCAATTGCACCAGTTGCCATGAACAAATTATTATTTAAAAAAAAGGACACATAGCTGGGCAGGAAAAAACTCAAAGCACGACGGTGCTAGTTTTTAGAGAAGGAAAGCTTGCAAGCGGCAGGAATAAAATATTTTAAATTCAAAAAGAATAAATATTTATTATATTTATATTAAAGCAGGAAAATGAGCCACAAAAGAACTTCGTTTCTCGATGCAACATACCTTATAATAAATAAACTATATTTGCAACGACAAAAGCAGCAACAACTAGCCGACCTTTTTTTATTACATCTATTATTTATTTTATTTTATTTTTGCATACTGGGAATTTTAGTACCTACTGCAAACTTTTATTAATTTATGTATCTGCATATTGGGAAATTGAAGTACCTACTGCAATCGAGTATCTCTTTCATTTTCAGGGTAGGACATTTTTGAGAAATAATTTCTAATGCAACACGATTTTATATATTTACAGAAAAGAGCAGGGAATAAAAAAGATTGACAACCAGCAGGAGAAAAATCACCAATATGTATTGGATGCTGGTGTATTTTCATTGAGCAGGATGCTTGCCTTCGTGGAGTCTCCAGCCTTTGGAACTTCCACGATGGCAGCAGTGCAGGTCAGGCTTGAAGCCTTTCAGGATGCCTGGACGCAGATCAGGTTACGCGAGAGCAGGATTGCGTTGGCCGACGATATGTTGGCCAAGGTGGAGATACAACGCAGGATTGCTGGAGCGGAAGAATATTACTTTGATGCCCACGCAGTGTTGCAGGAAAAGCTAAAAAATGGCTCCAAGAACAAGCATAGCAGGCATACCAGGTAGAGCAGAACAGGCATTGAGCGGAGCGATGGCAGGAAATTTGAGCAGCCGTTGTCACAACTTCAGACGCATCCGAATTCGAGCTGGTATATGAGGACATGCGAGCAGCTGGCAGTAATGCCCGAAGAGCAGGAGCACCAGGTGACAAGAGGCTGTTGCCTTGTCACTCGTGCAAATTTCTGAATCATCCAATGTGACGTTGTCCAGAGTTTGCAGTACTGAGCATTCGTGCTAAGCAGGATCTCGTGAAGGAAAAGGCACTTTGCCCCAATTGTCTTAAGACGTTCCATGCCCCAAAGGACTACTTCCAAGGGCCGTGCTGTCGATGCCCCGGGAAGCAAATGCACAATAGTGCTACGAAAGAGATTGGGAAGGATGCAGAAACTGTTCTATATGCGCATGAAAAGTGAAAGAAGAGAAGGAGCCAGACAAGCGAAAATAAGCAAAAGGCAGATTGACTAATTATGCCTCCCAGGAAACGCCCTCGGTTGGAGAAGGGCAGGACGGAAGAAGTAGCAGGAACAGCAGGAAGAGAGAAAGCAGGAAGTGATTGGAAGAGGTGATGTCCTGGGGGATTTTAAGAGAGCTAGGCGTTTGCCTTCTAAAATCAAAAATAAAAATATGATTAAAATTTATTTCGTCTTTTTATGTTTTTTAATTATAATGAGCAAGAGCAGGAGAGAGTTACTTTGATGCCTACGGCACAAGTAAGAATTGAGATGGATAACAGGATATGGGCCGGTAAGAGCACTTTTAGAGACGGGCGCACAGCCCAATCTGGTTTAATAGAGCAGGACTTTTGGATTCTTCCTGAGCAGGTTAAATGGCAGCCAGTTGTGCCAACACACAACTTGAAATCGCCACGGATGAGTATTGCTACAGCATCTCTTGCTGATCCACATTATTGGAAAGCAGGTACTGTAGATTTATTGCAGATTCATAGCAGAAGCATTTACTTCTGTCTTAGAGCATCGACGAGGTGGTGTCCTTGAGATGGAAACTGTTTTCGGCAGAATAATATTGGGAGAGTATGGTAATGAGAAGGATAGCATGAACAATGAGCAGGTATCGCAGGCAGTGCGCATGGATAATAATCAACTTCATGAATCGCTTAAGCGTTTTTGGCATAAATGTTTTAAATGACATAGAAATGTCGTTGAGCAGGTCAAAATAGCAGGAGGAGCAGGTGGAACAAAATTTCATGAAAAGATTTTCACGTGATGATTTTGGCAGGTTTCTTGTGACGATTATTTGAAGGAATCAGTGGAAGAGCGGTGAAGTTCAGAGCTTACAGCTAAGCGTAAGTTTTTTGCTTTGGAGCGAAGGTTGGCAGGAGATCCTGAGTTTAAACAAAGTACCAGGAGTTTATGAGAGAACATGAAGACGCAGGACATATGACACCAGTGACTGGCACAATGGATGGCAAAACCATATACCACATCATTGCGTCACCAAAAATTAAGGATCGTATTTGATGCGAGCTGTAGGACAAATAAAGGTACTTCAGTAAATGAAGTGCAATTGCTTGGAGAAAACTTACAGAAGAATCTGCACGAAATTTCAATGCGCTTCCGCAGGCATCGTGTCGCTATTACTGCGGATATTAAAATGATGTTCAGAATGGCGAAGGTGGCGAAGGAACAATGGGATTTGCAGCGTATACTTTGGAGAGAAAACCCGCAGGACAATTTGAGAGAATATTGGCTGACAGTAGTCACCTATGGTATGACCTCATCAGCTTATAATACTGTACAATGTGCAAGAGAGGCATAGCAGGAGTTTCCAGAAGCTGCAAAGAGAATTAAGCAGGAATTTTATATGGATGACTGCACCACAGGTGGTAATTCTGAAGAGAAGGAGATCAAATCATCAAAAGATTTCGATCATGTTTTAAAAGGGGCAGATTCTGAGCTTAAAAAATGGAACTCCAATTCCAAAGCTCTTGTGAAGGTCATGAACTATGAAGAGCAGGAGTCAATTATGTTCCAGGATGATGAGAAAATCAGTTTTGGGCTTAAAGTGGCTGCTTGAGAAGGATCAATTCACGTTTGTGGTTAAAACACCGGAGACTCAGCAGGCAATAACAAAGAGAAGCGCAGTGAGCTGTGTCGCTCAACTTTACCATCCTAATGAGTTCGTGGCTCCTGTCACGATCGTACTAAAGATTCTCATCCAGGACATATAGCGTTTGAACGTTGACTGGGATGAGGGACTCCCTAGAGACATATATGAGAGATGGAGAGATTTCTGGTAGGAAATAACATATTTAGAGAACGTGAAAATTTGGAGATGGACAGGTACTTCAGAAAAAGTACGAAAAGAACTACATGGATGCTCGGATGCTTCTGAGAGGGCATATGGAGCAGCGGTTTATCTGAGAACGATACGTACGGCAGGATCACAGCAGATCTCATCACAGCAAGAACACGGGTTGCACCACTTACAACGGTGGCAATGCAGCGCTTAGAGGAGGCAGCAGCGGAGCTATTGGGACGGCTAATTTTAAGCGTCATTAAAACAATGAAATGGGAAGGTATTGAGTATGATCTTTGGGCAGATACACTCGTAGCGCGGCATTGGATAAGTAAATTACCATGCAATTTAAAAACATTTGTAGCGAATAGAGTCTCGTCTATACAAACAAATACCGAAATCAAAAGGTGGAGACATGTTGGAACGAAGGATAACCCGGCTGATATTCTAAGAAGAGGAATAAGGCCATCAGCATTGGTTGATAACAAGTTGTGGTTGCATGGGCCGGAATGGTTGGCAAAACCTCGGTCGAGCTGGTCATCTGAAAAGTTTGTGCCAAATGTTTCAGATGGGGGGAGGGATGAGATGAAAGTTTTTGTGATAACAAAATTTACAGAGCTTTTATCTATTTATTTGAAGTGCTGGAGAAGGAGTATTCCATTGATTGAATACACGTCTACATTAGAGAAGGCGATCAATGTTATCAGCTATGTAATAAAAAGCAAAAATAAAGCAACGAAAAGAAGATGAAGAGATAGATGGAAAGAAATGGAGACGTTCTGCACGTCAAGTGAAAAGAAGGAATAGAGCAGGTGAGAGTGCAGTAGATACAGCAGTACTTGGGCATCCATCTGAAGAGAGGATGAAATCAATCGGTCACCTGTTGACAAAAGAGCAGGAAAAGTATTTTGCGAAGGAAATCATTTGTATAGAGAAGGACAGGTGTTTGCCTGAAAAGAGCAGGATAGAATCCTTAAAGCCAATCTTAGATGGTGAAAAGATTCTGAGAGTAGCAGGGAGATTGGAAAGAGCAGAGATGGAATGCAAGAGAAGGCATCCAGCTATCGTGCCAAATGGTTCTCGATTGGCTTGGTTGATCACGGATAATGCGCATACAGCAACGAATCATGGAGCAGTGCAGGTCATGATGCAGGACATTCGTCAGAGATTCTGGATTCCAAAACTCCGAAGTGAGCTGAAGAATTACTTACATACATAAGTGTTTGGTTTGCATGCGGTATAATCAACTTTTTGAGATGCAATTGATGGCTGATTTGATATCAGAGAGAGTAACAGCAGGGAAGGCTTTTCTACACACGGGTAGACTATGCAGGTCCATTCAAAATAAAGATGATCGACAGAGCAGGTGAGCAAATAATAAGACATAAATGTTGAGTTTCCATCTTTGTTAGCCGTAAAACTAGTGCAGTGCATATAGATTTGGTATCAAATCTGACGTCAGTGGCGTTCATTGCTTGTTTCGAAAGATTCATAGCAAGAAGGGGCAGGTGTGGAAGGACAATGGTACAGCATTTGTCGGTGCAGCGAAGGAATTGCAGAAAGCCAAAGAGCGTTGGTTAGTGAAGGATACATTTGTACACTTAAGTTTGAAAGAGACGGAATAGAAGTTTATAACTCCTGCGGCACCACATCAAGGTGGGATATACGAAGCAGCGGTAAAGTCGATGAAATATCATTTGACGAGAATTGTTGGAGCGAAGGTTTTGGCATATGAGCAGGTTTTGACATTAATAACTGGAATAGAAGCCATCTTGAATTCGAGACCGCTACATCCATTAAGCAATGATCCTGATGATTTGCAGGCGTCAACGCCGGGACATTTTGGTTGGTGAACCGCTTGTTTTACCGTTACCGTTTATAACCAATGAGATGCCAAATACCAAAGGCATACAATTGTGGAAGGAGCGCAAGACTATGCTTGCTATCTTCTGGAGCAGACTCTATACGAGAGAAAGAAATGGCGAAAGGAGAAATATGGCTTTACAGAAGGACAACTCTGCATAATCAGGAGAGAAAATTTCCCATCATCGGCGTGGGCGAGGGCGCGGATACTTAAACTAATACCAGGCAGGGATGGACTAATAAGGAGCGTGATTCTGCAAACAGCGAGCAATCAACTTACGGTACCGGTACAGAAGATAGGCATCTTACCAATCAAGGAGCTGGAATGATTTATATATTACAATAAATTTGTATTTAGCAGAGATATATTTAAAATAAAAGCGAAAGGGGTGGAAAACCGTAGGTTTTCGCCGGGACTGTATCGAATCGCATGAGTCCTGGCAACTCTGCATTCGATGGTCAAATAAATATAAGAAAATACAATCAAACGCAAATAAAACTTAACGTAAGAACTTAACGAAAGAGTGCTTGTTCTGCGAACAAGCACGAGTGAGAGTTAGTCTTAAGCAGGATTTTGAGCCGAGAAGGAATAAACGTGCTAATAAGTGGTTTTTTATAACATTTTTCCACTATAAATTATCGTGTTTTATTTCTTTCCACATATTTATTGATTGATAGTATACAGTCCATTTGAGCTACGATACACCCTTGACCGAAATTTGACCAATCTTCACAAAAAGACCTTCCTCAATAGGATAGCTAACTTTATAAAAAAAACATTAAAAATTCTGACCAGCCATTCTCGAGTTTATCGAGCCCGAACATAAGGCAACTTATTTTTATATATTAGATATTTTATAATGTAGCATTTCTTTTACATTATATTATTATAATAATATACGAATTGATAAAAATAAAATATTTTATTTCATTTCATTCTTTATTTCCTATGCATGATATTGCTATTAACACCGATTCATAGAAGCAAAATGTACACGTAGATGAAGAATGAAAGTAGAATAATTCACAATTGCCACCTCTAAACATAAAATGGAGAGCTTTTCCAATTTTGTATTGCAGACATTTCACCTGAAAGCTGAAACAGTTTCCTTCTTAATAGTAAAATTAATCGAAAAATTAATGAGTTTCCGTCTATCAAAGAAAAAATTCAACTCAACACTCAACAAACTTTGCTACTGTGAACAAAAAAAATTCTTATTCTTGTAAACAAATAGTCATGCATATATCTACCTGGGAACAGGTATTTTCTACTTTTTGTATACTAAATTAAAACAGAATAGTGTTGAAAGGTGTTATCGGATTAAATATTACGATTTTTAAAGCTTGAAGGTAAACAAAAACTGCAAATCTACAAATTAAAATTAAGTAGAAAATGGTGTTGTTATCTAGTCATTTTAAATGGGAACGTTACGTTTTATCGAAAATCGTTTGACCGAATAACGTTTGACTGAATTTTTCGATGAAATTTCAAACACTTAGTGCAGAAAAGATAATTGAATGAGTAACGTTTGACCGAATGGGTTTTTTCGGGATTGACATACTTTTTGAAAAAGTATTGTTCGTACTAAGAATTTTTATTTGGTATTTTTGGCTATTTTATTGGATTTAAATTTTTTTTTTTTACAAATTATCGTATTTTTCTTGGAATATTCAATGAAATCTGAATTTTGTATCTCTTAAAGAATTTTTTTAAGTTCTGAGAAGAACCGCCTTAGTACAACTACAACGTATAAGTTATATACTAAGAAAAAATCGCTCAGCACTCCTCCTTATATATTATGTACTATCAATTCGACGAAGAATTTTTTCTAATTGGACGGAACATTTCTTTTGTATTTTGTTAGCATTTAGGTTGGTTCTTGGTGATTCTTATAATCTGGCTACCCTTTTTGAATGAATTTTTCGATTTTTGCCTTGAAAAAATTTAAAAAAATCGACATATCAAGAATTTTTAATTTATTTGAAAAAAAAATATATATCGTTGGAAAGGGGCATTCACTATCATAATTGGTCCTATATTTCAAAAGTTATCGACAAAAAACGGAGTAAAAATCGACCCTCTAGGACGTCTATTAACGAAGTTACAGCCAAAAAACAAAATGACTAAATTATGAGAATTTTAATCTTTTTAAATCGTTTTAAAATTTATTAAGCATAATATGCATAATAATATTAAAACATTATATATCATTGCAAA
The DNA here is from genome assembly GCA_916050605.2 of Platycheirus albimanus. Taxonomy (NCBI): domain Eukaryota; kingdom Metazoa; phylum Arthropoda; class Insecta; order Diptera; family Syrphidae; genus Platycheirus; species Platycheirus albimanus. The sequence continues at coordinate 62,884,499 of OU696698.1, forward strand.
GGTACATTCATTACCTTTAATAATATGTATGAATTAGAACGGAAGCTCACACATTTCAAAAGGTATATTGAAAACATGAGCGAGAAGACCAAAATCCAAAAAAATATTGAAACACAAAAAATTTATTTTTTCTTCTTTTGATTAATTTATATTCTTTGGGACTTACAGGTACTATTGATTACGAAAACTGTTTAACATAGGCGCCTGCCTGACAAATGTACATACCCTTAGCGGAGCAGCGAAGCTGCGTGAACGCGGTGTTCCCCCGAAAAAGGAGGAGAAAATCAAAAGATCCCGCGAAGCGGGCCACCCAGGTCAAATTAATTACAAATATACAGACACAGGCGCCTGCCTGACAAATTTACATACCCTTAGCGGAGCAGCGAAGCTGCGTGAGCGCGGTGTGCCCCGAAAAAGAGGAGAAAATCAAAAGATCCCGCGAAGCGGGCCACCCAGGTCCTATATTGATTACAAAAACTTTTTGAAATATACAGGCAAAGCTCGAAAATTAGAATAAAAAAGTTTTGGCGAATTCTAATTTTCAAATGTTTCTAATTTCCAAGCGTTTTTTTTTGTACAGAAGAGATCAATACTTACCTGTTACATTAGTCTTAAAGCTAAATATATATATCGTTAAAATTAAAAATAGTATTCAATACTGAGTTATTTTTAATATTAAAAGCATAACATAACCGTTAGATCCATGCATAAAGTTTGCATTCCATTGTTGGGAATTCAGTTGAATTCAATATGAAGGGTTTTTGTTTTTAATGGCAAGAAAGACTTTAATACCTTGGCCATTATCAAATGTTACTTTTTCTTTAAATGAGAAATAAAAGACAGCGCAACATTATATATACCTAAGAGCCAATGCTTTGTTGGAGGCACCTTTTTTAATTTGTTCTTTTATTTGAAGTTTAATTTCAAACGACAAGGTGTTTTCTTTTAATTTTTTTCTTTATGAGCACAATATGCAATATGTTTTTGCAACACTGCATAATCAGAAACACACAACATAGTAGGCGATAGTTGTAAAGGGAAAGTCTTTTTTTATTTTTACACGCCTACATAATGTTTTCGAAACAAAATATAAGTTTTTCTGAGCTACTATTCTAAAGCTTGAAAATTAGAATATTATATTCTAATTTCCAAGCTGTTAAGGTTATATAAAATGTTGTTCTAATTTCCAAGCGATTCTAATTTCCGCGAGTTCTAATTTCCGAGCTTTACCTGTAGTAAAAAATTTGCGAGATATCAAATAATTAAAAGCAATATTTAGTTTTTGAGCATAAGAGTAGGTATAAGTATAAGAAATTCGCGCGAATTTCTTGCTTTTACCTACTCTTATGCTCAAAAACTAGAGATTGCTTTTAATTATTTGATATCTCGCAAAATTTTTTAATAACGCAATATCAAAAATAGAAAATGGATTTAATTTTGTTTACATATTATAAAATAATACATTGAAATTGAAAAAATATCTCTTCAAGAAATAATTCGAGTCCTGAAAAGAACCGCCTTAGAACAACCACAACGTATAAGTTATACTAACCAAAAATCGCTCAACACACTTCCTTAAATACTTACCTCTTGTATTGGTATTTATACTAAAAAATAATGGTAGTGAACAAATTGAAATTTAGTACGAAATTTCGTTCTTGGTGATTCTCATCATTTGACCCCCTGATTCATATGGAAATGAATAGTATCATTTAGTATTAAGAAAATAGTACGAAATTTGGTCAAACGTTATTCGCGGTCAAACGTGATTCGGGAAAACATTTTTCGGCAAAACGTAATTTCGATCAAACGTTTTTCGGTTAAACGTTATTCGGTCAAACGTGATTCGGCTAAACGTTTTTCGACAAAACGTACCCAACCCATTTTAAATAATTTATACAGGAATTTTGCTGCGAATATTAAATGCAAGAATCTGTGTCCTCGATTACTGTAAATTATTAAATTAAAATTGATTACTTAAAGAGCTATTCAAAAAGAATTGCCCATTTGTGTGTTTCAAATCCGGTAGAGAGCATTGTTGTTTCAACATACTTTCCTTATTGTATAGATTGTTACATCTGCTCCCAAGTTCTCCCGATTTCGTGTTGTCAAAAAAGACATTTGTGTCTTGGTCCACTCTACATCTTTTGTGACGAAGCCATCAATTTCAAGTAGAACAAGTTGCCAGGGGTACGAGAAATTCTGAGAAAAATGCTTGATATATATTTTTACCATTGCGACTGCGGACTGCGCTGTCCTCATAAAAGATTTTGTTTGTCTCCACAATGCCAATGACATAACACACAACTTTTAAAGAGAAAACCTTTACTGTGACCATGTGTTAGCCTTCTTTGACTTCGATTCACAAGGAGAAAGATAATTCTTTTGACTGTTCCCTAGTCTCTGTTGAGTTGTCCGAAATATTGTTTGGTCAAAGATTATGAGATATTATAAACTCGTATAGCCTTTTCAGTTCACCCGCTGGTCGACAAATAGTGTACCGTAGATTTTTTCATCCATTTGCAAGCCCAATTTAACGACCAGAACGTTCTAACTGGAAAATACCCACAAGAAAATTAATTTATTGCAATAAATACATTTTTCAGAATCTCTATAAAAATTCAGCGTAAAGTTACAAAGCGATATAAGCTTCCATTACCGCAATTTTACCTCCTGGCAGACAACCGAAATGAATTCGGAAGACAAAACTTCCCTAAAAACTTAGTGAGGATTTGATGTTGCAATAGATAAAGAATCAGGTCTCGTCTAAATCAATAAATGACTACGCTGTGATTACCCCTTCATTCGCCTCATTTTCATTAAATTGATTATGCATCGAATCAGTTTGGCTAAAGGGGCTCTGAATTGCCGACCGGCTCAAACCTATTAACACCTAGAGGTATTCAAAATAAAAAATGTTTTCTTTTTATAATATTTTCTGTTTGTTCAGACATGAACAAATACAAAATATTAAAAAACAAAAAGTATGTTAGGAGTTATGACAGTGTAGGTACTTTGTTTTAGTACAATGGTGGCGCTTCCAGTCATTGGACTTAGTAGAAGAGATCATGGCTGTAAATAGGTTCCACCACCAGTTTTTGCCTCTTATTTCTATGGAGTAAGTGTTCTTTTCTGCTTTTGAAATTCTTTATTGGGAGCAAGGGAATCGAAATAAATAACGTGGTCACTTGGACAGTCAATATCCTTCAGCAGTTCGATAGCGAGAACCACTCTTGACCCTAACGGTAGGGCTTTCAAAGAAGGCTTTATGTTTTTGGATCCACAATATGTGTTAAATTTATACATGTAGCCATCTTTGCTACAAAGCATCCAATTTTTGAACCGAAATCTTACACGCTTAGTTCTTATAAATTGTTTAGAAGAATGTCGACCGAAATACCTACTTCAACATCTATTCTGCTATAGCTAAATGCTCATGCATATACCCCCTTTTTTTAATTTTTGGCACAAAATTTTACTGACGGGACGGAGTTTTGTCATTTTATCGTTCACTTCAAGGCTATTTTGGTGTCTAGGAACAGATTCCAAGAAATAAAAAGACATACTGTTTGCAATAAAAGACACTTGTGTATCAGCGGGAGCGTATATCGGAATCCCGCCTTTCAAAAATCCCGAAACAAAGTTTTAAAATCCCGTCCGCTAAAATACTGCTTTTTTTAAATCACAAGGTCTGGGTAAACAAAGATCGATGGTTTCATTGCTTGTGTGGCACGTAGCGCCGACTTATTGAAAGTTAACGTTGTCCTGATCAATACTATCCCATTCCGGCCACAAAAAATTACTAATCATCTCTCGAAAGCGCAATCCATTCACCGTTTCTGTTGCTGTTGATCCAGCCTCATTTTACGAAAAAGTAAGGTCCAATGACCCCGCCGGACCATAAACCGCATCACCAAACAGTTACTCGTTGAGGATGGAGAGGCTTTTCAACAATAAATCTTGGGTTTTCCAATCCCCAGACGCGACATAGCCAGCGAGGTGAAAATGAGCATCATCAGTCGATGAAATTCCGGATCATTTGTATGCATTTCAAGGACTGAATCAGCAAAGACACGTTGCGTTGTTGAAGCGTGTATCGTCACATTTAGATCAATGGCGTAGTTTATACTTGTCTAGTGTCAAAAATTACAGCTTCAAAAGTGACAACTACCGAAATACTGGGCTATTCAAAATAACACCTGTTATTGGAAAACCCTTTATATGCACACAAAAACCTATACCTCTTTCTTACAACTTTATTTTGATACTTTCTTTTTAAAGAACATTTTACTTTTGCCGTGCTTACTTCTATATGTGTGTACAAAATTATGTGTGAACTAATTTTTAAATGAATTCTATGTGCATTTCCGGTAAATAATGCTGAAATAAGCAAAATATCTCGTTTGAATATTTTTGAGTTAAGTAAAAATAATTGCGACAGAATTTATGCTCCATTCTATCTGAACATCCAGGCAACGAATGAAGATCTGAATAATCCTTTTTTTATTCAAATTATTATCATCCTTTAAATCATAAAATGACTTTAATTTAGTCCTTTAATGATGACGCCTTAAATTCATAATTTTAATAAAATCAAACTGCATTCAAGTATAATGTTTAGTTTTTTAAGTAAACAAGGCAATGTGTTCCGGATTTAAAAATTATTCAACGTACCATAGTAAGACAAGACCTTTCCATCATAACGACCATTCAGGGATTTCTATTATAAAATCTTAATCAAAAATCGAATGATTGACATTTAACCCTTAAGTATTTACTTCCTTGCACACAAAATTTTAAACCGAAAAAAATCCTTAAAAAGTTTCTCAATCATGATATAAAAGGAGGTTCCAATTTACCAAAAAACAATATTTTTAAGTTACAGAAATGTACACCAAACTATTTTGCAATACACACTTCCTTAATTGTGTATTGCCAAAAACAAAGTGTAACCAAATCAAAAACCAAGAGCAAAACTTTTCCAATTTATATTTTGACACACACAAATATAATAATAGCCTTGCAGAAAAAAATCTCTGCTCACTTATTTATATTGTGTCCCTGAACAAGAGAAACCTCGTTGAAAAATACAAAAAAAAATACTAGGACTTCTTTTCCAATTAGTTTCGTTGGTCGGCTATAAATTGGGCGTTAAAGAGAAAAAAGTTTAACATCTGCCACATCACCATCATCGTTCACATCGTCGTCGGCGCAGCGTTGTTCTTTGAAATTCTGCTCAGCTTTTGGTGTCCATCTCCATATTGACATAAATTAAAAATTGATACTTTGAGTGTTTTTATAAGTTTCTTAAATTGGTTTCACAACCAGTAGGCAGGTGTGAAATTTTAATTAAACACTTGACAGTGTAAACGACGCTACGAATTGGTTAAATTGGAAACATAATTATTTAAAGAACGATTCGATTTCAGTGACTTGCAAATTGCAATAAGCAGGAGATTCTGAATACAAAAATGTTGTGTTGTTTTATCTGATCAACTTATAGCATGTTTTTTCTTTAAAATATTTAAATTTGTTTCTTTTTTGTTTTTAATTTTCTAGGGAACTGATCTATATTCGCTTTAAATTATTTGTTACTTTAATCTGTTTTCTGTTAATATTTATTAGCTACTTCATTTTACGTTTCAAAAACGATTTATTCAACATCAACAAAAAAAGTTTGAAGGAAGTTTTTTATAAAGTGTATAATTTGAACTATACGTTTCTGATAAACGCAGGTCAGCGAAGAATATTATCAATTTGTTCTGTTTTTCAACAACATGCAGACACATTTTCTTCAATTCGTACCTACCTACTTTTATAAATCCCATCCTAATTAATTATTTAATCTTTATGACACAGCCATTTTCAGAGAATACACCTGCATAATTTATAACTTAACTTGACTTAATCTTGTTCAGCCCATTCAACATAAATAATATTGAAGGACAGGGACACAAGCTCACTTACACTACACACAAAATCTTTGAATGGAATAATTTACAAATTTAATAAATCATTCAAGTTATATAGAAAACTCAAATATTAGTTGAGTTGATATATAAGACAGCTTTTTCTGAAAACAATCCGACCTTTCTTAAAGTACAATTATTGAAAAGCTTACTTAGTGGTTGAATAAAACCTCTTCAGAACAATGTTGTGGATTTATGAACTCATATCAATATCTCTTAGAGCGCGAGTGCGAAAGAAGACTGATTTCATTGAATCGAAAGATTCGTTATATCGAAACCAGTTTTTCAACTTAAAAAAAAATCATTGTATTTAGAGATAGAGATTAAAATCGAACGGGCAACTCAATCCACTCGAATTAGAATGCAAGATCACTTTGACTATTCGGAATTAGTGGGATCTTTACCCTTCCTCTTCCAAGTATTTGCCTTTGATGATCGTTGCTTTAATCATATTGTTCATCAGTTTCTTGGCGGATAACAGCAGCGTACAGTTACACAAGGTCGGATGATTCAGATTCCGCAACATGATGATGATTGATCCCACTTTCAGCTATAAATTATGCAGCAGAGTTCCAAGCACATCAAGAGAGTTCTAAAATTTCACCACATAGTTGGTCGCCGCGTCATCCTCGTTGGTCACGCTGTCAACGGATTTCTACGAATGCAGTTCTCCAGTGGTTTGCCATTGTCACTGTGCACGTTGGCTTGTTGACCGTGAAAAGAATCATCGTTAGCTTCAAAAGCGAAATGTGCAGTTCGACCGCCTTAAAACAAAATGTCAGCACTTCTAAAGGATCCAACAGGCAATGCAATTTGAGATCTTGACTGAATAGTTGCCGGAATGAACGAAATGACGAATGTCTTGCCTGTCCAGAAAGTAAATACCTATCCTCTTTCAACGTCAACAATAACCTTCATCGGCAATTCGTACTGCTCGCCATTCAATAGTGGCACATTTGTTCGGACACTTTCGGCCAGCTCAACTCGTTTTTAACAATCCTATTTAATGAATGCCCGAAAACCCAATAGGGTAAAAGCATTTTTTACAATTTTATTGGAACAATTGCACAAAAAATTCCATACAAATACTCAATTTTCGATTTTTCCAATTTCCCGATTTTTCCGGATGGTTTTTAAAATATTTTTGCAAAAAAACCTTCTCCTGGCAATTATAAGTAACTTAAAAAAAATTTGAGCCTAGCCGTTCTCCATTGGTGAATTAGTATACATGTTCACACCATTTTCGTATATTTATAGATTATACATGCTAGGGAAAAAATCTGGTAGGTGTTTGCAAATATACATACATGTAATGTACAGCGCAATCTAGTTCGCTCGCACTCAGCATTATAAACTTCATCTCTGTATGCAATTATTTTTACTTCAACAACATTTTCTTTATCTTTTAAATATAAGCAAAATTATGTTTTCCTGTAATCAACATCGACAGACATAGAGCAAATACGTGCAAGCCCAGTCCTGCGAAGTTCATTTTGATTTATTACTGCGTGGTGATGATTTGGATAAAATGCAGCATGTCTGTATACGTTCCAGCTTTTATTTCAGTTTATCCTGCAAACACAACAGTTCAATTTCCATCAGCCTATCCCAAAGTTATATAAATAAAGCAATTAAAACTTTGTTCAAATGTCTTACAGGCAAGAAGAAGGGCAGTGGTAATAAATTTTCTTAATCCTTTCAGGCAAACTGTTTTCCCGAAGAATTTCAAAATACACAGGAAAACTACGGATTAACGGTAAAATGGCATCTTACCAAACGAAATGGCGTTCTTTGATGCGAAAGTTTCTATTTTGATTTAATGTAACACTCGAATACATACATAGGTATAGCGAGCTTGTTTGTGTATTTATATTGGTATTTGTGTGTAGGCAGCTGGATACCTATTTAATGAAGCGACGTGTACAGGATATTAATTAAATTACCATTTTAATTGCATTAACTTTTAAGCTCTTCATGAATTTTTTCATTGTTTTGTTTTTTGGGTGATATTTTGAAGGACTCTTGAGATTTCAGTGAAATTGTCTCTGTAAATCTGTAGCGGGGGACTGGGACGGTAATTTATTGATGCGGAGCTCTTAAACTTTCTATAAATATGTATGATTTAAACTTTTAGAAATTGTAACTGTAGTCGATGAGGAATTTCAAATAAATTCATCGGATTATATAGGCTAGCACGTTTTTTGAAATTGAATTTTAATTGAAGGCGTGAATACAAATTTTTCAATTGTCTCGTAGTTTCTTTGACCATTAAACTTAAACTTACAGATTTAAAATTTTCCAGTTGGTCTTGTTTATCATAGTATCTAAAAGTACTTTAATGTTTTTCAGTCCCACGACTACCCTGCATTTCAAGCTAAGTCCATCCAAGCTCTTTGCGAGGTTTCTTAGCAGCGCACACCCAAGAAGTTATTTATAAAATTTATTTATTGAAGTGATAACTTTATATGGGAGGGTAAACCGCGCTTTGTTACGTAACGCATTACGGCAGCAATAGGCAGGCTCCTCCTCTCTTACTTTAACTCACAGCGCTAGCCATATAATAAATAACCTTTCCTCACATTATCATATAATATACATAAAGTTTAAGTAATAACGTAAGCTTTTCTCAAGTTAAATAATTTCAATATTAAATAGTTCAACTTAGATTAGTTTAAGTTCTCACTTCTGTGGAGCGTCCCGAGACGCACACGTTTTTTTTAATGCAGTGCGAGGGCTTGGCGAAGTAAGATAGGCTATAAAAGGAGATACCGATGAAAATCGGTTTTGAATGTCGTAAATCGGGAATCGGAGTGAAATTTAGAGTCAGGTTAGGCATTTCACACCCTAGTATAATGTGTCAAAAAAATGAGTCTCTATTCTTTTTCTTAAAAGTACCTACCTACATTCAAAATTAAGCTCAAGCGAAAATTGATGGATTTTCCCAGCGATGTTAGTGTAACGGGTAAATTATGAAAGGGGGGGAATGCATCTGGTTTTTATCACAGACATACAAAAGTGACCGGCCGGTACATCCTTACCTAAAATACTTTGTTTGTGCATGTGAAATGTTTGCAAAATTGAGCACGGTATGTGCGTGTATTTTAGTTTAGTTGTCTAAAGTTGTCTGATTAGGGGCCAGTTATAGCGATCCGAAAAACCAAACCGAAAAAGTTGAAACAAGATAGCGCATACCAATTCTTATTTTTGTTTCGTTCTGCGCATCTACGTCACGGACGCACATGAAGTTCCTTCTACATGTTTTTTGTGAGCTCTACGTCAAGAACACTCAATGGATTTTAACGTTTATCATCGTATCATGCGCAATCCCATACCTTTAGTAGTTGTGTCATGGTTTATAGCGATCATAAAACGATGCCAGAAAAAAAGTTTCTCTGACATTTTCACAAAATAAGGGTTTATCTGGAAATGCACAGTGTATTAATTTTCGGCACTGTTTTAAAATAAAAGTTTCGATAAAGATGCCAAAAAGACGACTAAACAATTATTTCGTGGAGCACCGAATGCGCTTGAGTGAGACTAAGCAAGAAAAAGAATTTTAAATCAATTTATACTTAGTGCGAATCGATTCTTACGTGATAAAATCGTTTTGATCTGAGATCAAATCTGAGACCGAAAAATCATTTTTCTTTGTACCAGATCATTTTTTTTTTATCTCAGATCAGATTTCAGATCAAATTTAACACACATTTGCACACACACTACAATGATTTTACATTTCCCAAGCGTCAAATCTGAATTTTGTTTTTCATTGTTTAGCATTCTGTGAAATTTGTTGTGGAAAAAATTCTTTATAGAAAAGAGAAAGTAAAACTTAATTGAGAACTCATAAATAAATAGGTTCCTATGAATTTGCAAAATTAAATTATTGGGCTGGAAATCAGATAAAAAATCTAAGATCAAATTTGAAATTGCCAAAAAAAATCACATTACAAATTATTGCCACACTGCGTTGCTGGCGACACTAGTGGCGTGTTGCTTGCGAATCAACAACAACATGGCACCATTTTTAACGGATAAATTATGAAAGAAGAGGAATGCGTCTGGTTTTTATCACAGACATACCAAAGAGACCGGCCGGTACATCCTTACCTAAAATACTTTGTTTGTGCATGTGAAATGTTTGCACAATTGAGCACGGTATGTGCGTGTATTTTAATTTAGTTGTCTAAAATACTGATTAGGGGCCAGTTATAGCGATCCGAAAAACCAAACCGAAAAAGTTGAAACAAGATAGCGCATACCAATTCTTATTTTTGTTTCGTTCTGCGCATCTACGTCACGGACGCACATAAAGTTCCTTCTACATGTTTTTTGTGAGCACTACGTCAAGAACACTAAATGGATTTTAACGTTTTTCATCGTGTCATGCGCAATCCCATACCTTTAGTAGTTGTGTCATGGTTTATAGCGATCATAAAAACGATGTCAGAAAAAATGTTTCTCTGGCATTTTCACAAAATAAGGGTTTATCTGAATATGCACAGTGTTTTAATTTTCGGAACTGTTTTAAAATAAAAGTTTCGATAAAGATGCAAAAAAGACGACTAAACAATTATTTCGTGGAGCACCGAATGCGCATGAGTGAGAGTGAGAGTGAGCAAGAAAAAGAATTTTAAATCAATTTATACTTAGTGCGAATCGATTCTTACGTGATAAAATCGTTTTGATCTGAGATCAAATCTGAGACCAAAAAATCTTTTTTCTTTGGTACCAGATCATTTTTTTTTATCTCAGATCAGATTTCAGATCAAATTTAATTTAACACACATTTGCACACACACTACAATGATTTTACATTTCCCAAGCGTCAAATCTGAATTTTGTTTTTCATTGTTTAGCATTCTGTGAAATTTGTTGTGGAAAAAATTCTTTATAGAAAAGAGAATCACGTAAGAATTAATTGAGAACTCATAAATAAATAGGTTCCTATGAATTTGCAAAATTAAATTATTGGGCTTGAAAACAGATAAAATCTAAGATCAAATTTGAAATTGCCAAAAAAAAAAATCACATTACAAATTATTGCCACACTGCGTTGCTGGCGACACTAGCGGCGTGTTTAGTGCGAATCAACATCCACATGGCACCATTTTTTTTTGATTAGTATTAGTTCAATTGATATTTTTATTCTCTTGGTTGCCATCGATTTATGTACAGGATTTGTGTTTTAAATGGATTCATAACATACAAAATTTTCCATCTAAAATTTTTCTCGGATCGCTATAACTCTCATAATTAAATTAACATCAGTTGATTTTAAACTTGTAACCAAAAAGAGAGAACCAAAATTCGGTCGCTGCTATGCTTCGTATGTCTGTGGCTTTAATGACAGAAGATATCATTGGGTTTTTGAAAGATTATATTCCACACAGTCGGTAACTCCCCATTGGACAATTCTAGCAAGATCGGAATTCGATGAGCCTTTCATACGCGTCCGTTGCAGTTCCACGTCCAATGAACAGGGTTGTAACTTTTAAGTCTGGAAAAGAATATGAAAAGCTGAGGTTCAGCAAAACAATTAAACGGAGAAGTTGTCTTTGAAAAAAATGTTTATTGTGGAGATCAGAAATTTAGTAGAAGACTGAAAGGGTTCGCATTTTTTTTGGTGAATATCGGACTTTAGATACCGTCCTAAGCATAGCGAATGGAACAGTCCAAAACTTAACTTCCCAATATCTTAAACTTTCTCCAAATAGATATAAGGATTGGTTTTAAAGTATGGAGAGATATAAATATGTACATATTATACATACATAATGTTTGTACCTAAAAAAATTATAAAAACAAAAATTAAGACATTCTGCCTCAAATATTCAAAAAATAAAAGTGCTCGAATGGGCCGCGTAAACGATTGTTTGTGGTAACAATTTTCATTCCGAAAAATGAAATGTTGGTATTCACATATTTTTTGCAAAATATTTTCAATCTGACCCGAATTAGATGGCTCGCATAACTCCCACTACATTCCAAGTCGATAGCAGCTTGAATCTTTTTGAATTAAACATCATTTAGTCTTGATTCAGGAGTAACCCCATCTATTGCTAAGCAAATGCATTCCTAGACCGACAGCATTATATAAATGCTTATGTTGCAAATCAAAAGCTAAATATCCAGGCATACAGATTCTAGGTAAATATTTTTCCCCATTAAGGATACAAAATTAATTGAACCTCTTCTGTATTTTCATAAAAAAAAATTGTTTTCAGTTGGAAACCGTATACTTTTAATTACTCTTTCATATAAACATGCTTGTTAAACACCACTCCCATTCAAGACACGAGCTTTATTTTTCAAAGGAATTCTTATTTGCAAATTAAGTCCAAGTTGTGCTTTAATTTTGCTTTTTTAGTTAAGTGGTCTCCAGCAGTTTGGAAAATTCTCAAGTGCTGCATTTTGTACCCGCAAAGTAGGTTATTCTTTGCAGTTAATAGAAAACTTTGCATATTATCGGAAATTTGACTAAATATCTATATCTTTAAAAAATATTATTGTGTTCAAAAAGTGTACGTTATATAGGGTATGCTATCAGGTGTTTAGTTAATGCATTCGTTGCAACATCTATACAACATTAACTGAAACACCGTTCATGTTTGTTGTTGGGATACAAATATGTTCAAATTATGCAAGTTAGCATAACATACCTAAATATACAGGGTGTCCCAAAAGTCAACGTCAAAACGAAAACGGGTTATAGGGTAGATGGTGACAGTTAACAGAAAAATAATAAAAAAAATCGTTGCCATGTATTTTGTGAGTTAGAGGCATTCGAAAAAAAAAATCGAAAAATGCTCACCCTCTGACGGCCTTTTAAGTGCTGTGATTACAAATCTTAATTTTTCTCAATTTTTTTTCTGTTATGGAACCTCGAATAACCTCGCTAACAATTGCATTAAAAAATTTAAACACACCTGCATCAGTTTTGAAGAAAATATCACTTTTTTGCCCAACTAAATACTCAACATTTTTACATGACCCTAATTAAATGGGCTGTAGTGTAAAAAAATGTACAACGAAATTTTGGCAAGTTACCTTAAAAGTTGGCGTGTTCAATTCTTCTTCCAAAATTGTATACGATTGTTGAGAATATTCCATTAATAACGGAAAAAAAATGTTTTTCTCAAATAAACAGGTTGTAAGATAATTCTTTTTCATTCATTAAAAAAAAATCTGAATGTACTCCAGGCTTTCTCGTCCAAGTTTAAGTTCGAAGAGAGTGACCGTTATTATTTAGAAGTAACTACTAGCAGGCCCAGACTTCCAAGGGCTATCATATAGTGATTCATTTCTTGTCGTTTAGTCCGGTCCTTGGAATATTTTTGTTGTCCTTTGGATTTAAGTGCGTTATAATCTCACTTAATAATATCACGATGCCATCTTTGTACACTGCGCAGGAATATGCGAACATGCACCTTATTTATGGAGAATGCAGAAGCAATGCTAGTGCTGTAGCTAGACTTTACCATGAGAAATATCAAATGCTGAGCGTTATCCGGATCATCGGGTTTTTGTGAATTTGCACCAGTCATTCTCAGAAGGTCGATTTCCATACCAAAGAACTAGTGAAGGCAGGCCCCTCATGCCCTACGAGAACCAAGTGCTACAAGAAGTCGATCAAGACCCAAGTACTTCAGTACGTGGATTTCAAACAAGAACAGGAGTTCCCAAAAGTACAGCACATCGAATTTTGAAGAAAAATGAGCTCCATGCATACCATGTTCAACGGGTGCAAAGTCTACTACCCCCAGATTACCCTGGAAGAGTTGCATTTTGTCGAACGAACGGTACAGGGAAGATCCGCGATTCTTGGACAAAATTCTGTGGTCCGATGAATCAACATTTAAAATGGATGGATACATGAACCTTCACAATTTGCACGAGTGGCATGTAGAAAATCCACATTTGATACGGGAAGACGAATCGCTTCAAAGTTAATATGTGGACCGGAATTCTGAATGGTAAAGTTATTGGACCATTCTAACTACCAGAGAACATGAATGGCGAGGTGTATTTAGATTTTTTACAAAACCACTTGCCAAATTTATTGGAAGATGTGCCATTTCCACTTAGCATTTATGGAAATATGTGGTTTTAACAAGACGGCTGCCCAGCGCATTATGCTCGCCCAGTGAAACAATTCCTTGATGAAGAATACCCAGGCATGTGGATAGGGCGGTCTGGTGCAATTTCGTGGCCAGCCCGTTCACCTGACTTAAACCCTCTGGATATCTTTCTTTGGGGGGCAGTTAAAGAAAAAGTCTACTCAAAACCAATCCAAAATTTAGCAGAGCTGCGCCAAAAAATAACGGAGGCTGTTGCAGACATTAACTCAAGAAGATTCGCTCGTCTTATAAAACGATCTTATTTAAGAAGATGTAGATCTTGCATTGCTGTTTGAGGCAAACAATTTGAACATTTATTATAGTTATAACTAATCGAAATATACTTTGATGTAATTTTTGTTGAAAAATTGAATTTTATTTCAAACTTAAACCAAAAAATAGAAATTAATCACTATCTGATAGCCCTTGAAAGAGTTGGGCCTGCTAGTAGTTACTTATAAATAATAACGGTCACTAGCTTCGAGCTTAAACTTAGACGAGTAAGCCTGGAGTACATTCAAAATTTTTTTTAATCAATTAAAAAGAATTATCTTAAAACCTGTTTATTTGAGAAAAACATTTTTTTTCCCGTTATTGTGATAAAAAGTGATATTTTCTTCAAAACTGATGCAGGTGTGTTTAAATTAGCGGGGTTATTCGAGGTTCCAAAACAGAAAAAAAAATTGAGAAAAATTAAGATTTGTAATCACGGCACTTGAAAGGCCGTCAGAGGGTGAGCATTTTTTCGATTTTTGTTTCGAATGCCTCTAACTCACAAAATACATGGCAACGATTTTTTTTATTATTTTTCTGATAACTGTCACCATCTACCCTATCACCCTTTTTCGTTTTGACGTTGACTTTTGGGACACCCTGTATATCTAACAAACAATATAAAATAAAACGTCCAAAACAAATACAAAAATATAAAGAACATGCAAAACGAGAACTGGTAGTGCATTCAACATGCGTGATCTTATTTCATTGATTAGTACATTAAATAGCATAGCCGCCCAAAAGATATATCAGTTTTGATAAAACTACTACGTATACGCATAACCACACGAAACAGAGCCAGGTTGAATCAGGAAGGGGTTTATCAAGATGTCTAGTAAGCGAATACATATATAGAATGCAAAAATCAGCGCGTGAAACAATGGTTTTCTTTAGAAATAATTTTGGTGAGCATTTGATTTCACGTTTTGTTGGTAACAAGGCCGCATAGATCGTGCGAGGTGCGATATCACACCATTGGACTTTTTCTGTGGGGATATGTAAGGCCTCAGGTTTTTAGGAATAAGCCAGCTACACTTGACGCTTTGGAAGCCAACATTACTCGTTTTATTTGCGCTTTGGAACTCATTCCAAAAAAAAAAAACAGTCGCCCTTTATGACTTTCGTTTATTCGAATTAAATAATGAATTATCAAAAATGCTCTAGGTTTGTTAAATTTTAAATTTAATCAAAATCGTTAGAGCCGTTGTCAAGCAAATCCAAATTGAAAAAAGTCGATTCTTGACAGGTACCATTTTGAGCCGGGCTAAAACAAAATAAAAAAAACTGGTTTTCTATAAACTGTGCGTTGTAATAAAATTTAAAGAAAACTTGTCATAGACAGACAGGGGACGGTCTTCTGAATGCCACTTTTTTGGGCTTCTCTATCATCGTAATGTCATGTTTAGTTAAGACCTCGATTTTTTTTTGCATGAAACCAATACTTGCCCTATAGAGCAAGTAAAATATGTATAACAAATAGTAATTTACTAGCGTTACAACCCAGCAAACATTTTTCTTCACTTAAAATGAAGGTTCACTTTATGTTCAGCAAAAATGAAGAATCAAAATTGTATTCGAATTAAAAAGAGATCTACATTGGATTTTCATTCACATATATGAACAAAAATGATTGTGATCAAGGAATATACAAAAATCTAATAAATCTATCTAAATTTCCTTCACTCTTATGAATAAAAGTGAATCTTAACATACAATTGTAAAGAAAAAGCGCTTAAATACATTCATTTTGGTGAATGTTTCTCTAATCATTTATATATCATTTTTAAAGATTCATAAATGAATGCCCATTTCTCAGGAGATTTGATTGGAATTGAATCGTTAGTGAATTCATATCTGAAGGTTTTCTTCATTTAAATGAATCATAATGATTCATTTTTGAAGGAAAATGTTTGCTGGGAATAATCGTACCTGAAAAAAATTATATCGTCGTTATGTATGTTGTTTTTCAATTGTATATTTCCCAACGTTCGATTATCTAGCAGACATCCTTCGAAAAAATTCATTGGTTCATAAATTTTTAATAATGTGTTCGTACCTATATGTATATTCGATTTTGAAACTCTGAAATGATATAAGAGACACCCATATTTTGTTCTCATGGCGTGGTGTGATAGTTCAGACATTTCGCATATAAATTGGATTTACATTTTTTTCCTATCACAAATCCCATTCCTTGAATTTTTTGGAATCTGCCATTAAAGATATTGGTACATACCAAGTTTAAATATGAAATAGCTTTACTGTATGCTAGATAACATTCAAAAGAAAGCCTATCTATTGCACTCGTTACAGTGGAATTATTTAAAGCAATATAAAATATTTGGTAATTTAATGCTTTAATGCGGACAGAGACCCTTATTTATGTAATTGTAGGTTAGAGAAATATTTTCTTTATATGACAAAATTTTTCATAATCGAATAAAAACAATATTATATGCCACAGAGTCACAAATGTTATTCGTTTTTAGTACAAACATTTTGTTATAGCTGGGCGAGAAAATGGAACTAGATGCAGGGCCCGATCCAGCTTTTCCGCCGCCCTGGGCAAAAATTTAATTTGCCGCCCTTTTGCAATGAGAACATATAAGTTATAAAATTGTTGGTGCATTTTTTGACTGGCTTTTGAAAAATGGATGTATTCATTCCGACCCGTAAGAATGTAATATTGTTGGAAATTTTCTTTTATATAATCAAACATGACATTACGATCATAGAGAAGCCGAAAAAATAGGTCGGCCAATTCTGTCTGTCTGTCCGTCTCACACAGGCGGATTTTCCCAAAAACATGGCCAAAGCTATAAAAAAAAAATTCTAATTTGTTGTTATTTTTTGTATGCTAAGTTGTTTACAAATAACAAGAGCATATGAATTCATTAATCCCGCTATTTATTTTGCAACCGTTTAGTCAGATGATGCGACTAAAGTGTAAGCTTTAGTTTATCACGTGCAGTACCAGGTCTGGTTTGTGATAAGAGGTTTGTGTGTTTAATTTTTTTAATTTTCTGTGTGGATTTATTAAAACAAAACTAATATGGATTCTGTTGCCAGTGGTAAGTTCAATAGTAATAATATAAAACTTTGCAATTATTTTATGTTCTATGTACATTTGAAAGGTGTCAACAAAAGCCATTTTGGGACTAAAAAAAAATTGTAATTTTTTATTTGATAGAAAAAAAGTTTTGTTTTCTGGTGAAATCCTGTTATAAAAATTAGCTTTAAGTTTACCTCAATATCCCCCAAATAAGTAGTAACCATAAAATATTGCGATATTTTGCGATGTTGAAAGATATCGTAGAGTAAATCTTTTAAAAACACTGAGAATTGATTATGCCTGAATAAATATTTTCCGCTGATTTTTTTTTTGCTACAGGCTCACAATTAAGTTATATTTTTCTGTCGAGGAATCAGCTTACTGAATTTATTAGAAGCTGTTCATCTCAAGATTCAAGAGAAAAAATCAATTTTCTATCAGAAAAAGTTAAAAACTTAACGCATGTTGATACCTCAGAGGAAACTAAGAAAATCTTGACAAAGTTTGCATCTGAATATAAAGCTCGATGGTTAGCCTCCTCAAGAAACTACCAAGCTTTTAGAAATAAAAACAAAACCTGGCTGGATCTTGAAATTTCGTTTCCTAGCCGAGCCCATGGGATTGTTGGACGGCCTCAAGCTGACTTTGTCGACCTAAGTGAAAGATCAAAAAGGCGAAAGACTGAAAATTTACGTTCTGAGTTTGAACCCGAAGAGTTATGCTATGCTGCTCAAATGAAACTACGGGAACAAGGAAAAGTAGATTCTTCAACTTTGATTAAAAACATTGCCTTTTCTACTCCAACACGAGCAGAAAAGTATCAAAAGGCGTATGAAAAACTAGATAAAGATATTGTTCCATATACCGCAGATGAAGCCTTGTCACTAATTGTTGAGGCCAAATTAACAAAGTTTCAGTATAATATTGTAAGAGATGCGGCCAAAAAACACAACGCCAATATATATCATAGCTATGAATCCATTACAGAAGCGAAAAAAAAGTGTTATCCTTTAAATTTGAACATAACCGAGTCAGTTGCAGAATCGCCTTTGCAAAACATACTTGATCACACTACTCAGAGTTTGTTTAAAGCTATCGAAGAGGTTGCCGATAGTTTACATGATAATGAAATGCGTAACCTTCACCTAATATCTAAATGGGGTTGCGATGGAAGCTCGGGAATGAGCGAATATAAGCAACGATTTTCAGACCCAAACGTTACAGATGCTAATATTTTTTTAACCTCTTTTGTACCTATCCAATTAATATCAGGAGACCCTAGCTCAAGCATAAAAATAATTTTGTGGCAAAATCCTCGTCCATCCTCTCCAAGATTTTGCAGGCCTATTCGAATTCAATTTGTCCATGAAACAACTGATATAACGGTAAGAGAAGTTGAATACATTGAGAGCCAAATATCTGCATTGAATGAGACCGTTATAAATCTCTCAGATAGAAGTGTTTCGGTCAAGCATACAATGCTACTGACCATGATAGATGGAAAAGTCTGCAATGCAATCACTGAAAATTCGTCCACACAAAGGTGTTATTTGTGTGGGCTAACTTCGAAAGATTTTAATAAAATGAATATAGTTCTGACCAAACAAATTCAAGATAAATCGAAATTGCGGTTTGGCTTATCATCACTACATGCTTGGATTCGGTTTTTTGAATGTTTGGTTCATGTTTCTTATAAATTGGTTATCGGTCAATGGCAAGCACGTGGTGAAGAAAATAAAAAAAAAGTCGAAGAAAACAAAAAGAGGATTCAAGAAGAATTCCGAATTCAAATGGGCTTGTTAGTCGACAAACCGAAACCAGGTTATGGAAGCACAAATGATGGAAACACTGCTCGCAGATTTTTTGATGACTCTGCTACTTCGTCGCAAATAACAAACATAGACCAAGATTTAATTAATCGCTTTCGAGTAGTGTTATTGACAATATCAAGTGGTTTCCCCATAAAAGTAAGCGAATTTAAGGAGTACTGCATTGATACGGCAAACAAGTTTGTTCACCTGTATCCGTGGTACAATATGCCAACAACAGTACACAAAATTTTAGTACACAGCCCAGAAATTCTGTCGGAAGCTATTCTTCCAATTGGTCAGCTAGGAGAAGAAGCCCAAGAAGCCCGAAATAAGGATATAAAACGTTTTCGAGAAAGTTTCTCAAGAAAATTTTCAAGGCAACAAAATATGGAAGATGTTTTCCATAACCTTTTGGTTTCTTCTGATCCATACATAAGTAGTATGAGAAAACCTAGCAAACAAAAAATAAAATCGTATCCCTCTGAAGTGTTACAGTTCTTGAAGGAAGCAGATGTCTAGGAGAGAGAGTTGGAATAATTTACAAAAGAAGGAGTTCAAATATTTACAGATTATTTTGTTATTACATTTTTAGCGATTAAATAACATTTGTATAAACTTATTTATTACTATATTTTGATTAAATTTAACGTATTTTTAATTTTTCTTGTTTTTATTTAAACTTAAATTTTATGTTTTTACAACTTTTTTTAAATCATTAAAATTAAACACAATTTTGGCTAAATCTACAAAAAAAAAGTTGTTTCAATTATAGATATCTGAATCTAATGAATAAACGCAATAATAAAATATAAAACATAAAAAAATAATTTTGGCCACGTTTTTGGGAAAATCCGCCTGTGTGCGTCTGTTTGTATCGGACCCTATACACCTTTAACGGCTGGACCGATTTGTTTCAATCTTTGTACACAGAACACAGTATTATTATAACATCTGATAGATTGATTTTTGGACTTATCATTCTAGCTCCAAAATAAACAGTACCTGCCATGTGATTTTTATTGACAAACTCATTTAGGTATCTCAAAAACGGCTTATACGATTTTGCTAAAAAAAAATTGGAGTAAAATTTATGTTTTGGTTGGAATAAATTTGTCTGGAAAATTCTTTATAACGGTAACTCCAATAGGGAGGAATTTTGAATATCAGATTTTCTCCTAAACCACTTAAAAGATTTCGTTGACATTTTTTAAGTGAAATGCCTTTTATAAACGAAATAACTTTGTTACTTAAAATTTCATAAAAAATTAAAGGTTTTTTTTTTGATTATTTCAAAAACAATTTAATAATTTTTTTAATTTTGTCTTCCTGATAAAAAGCAATAAAAGGTTTTTTTAGTTCACTTCACAGCAGAGCCTGAGTTGTCAAACAAAAATAAGTTTTTTCAGTACGTTCAGAGCGAGCTCGATAAACTCGAACTTTGTTCAGAGCTCTTTACTGAATGAAAACAGAAAAATGCCTAAACGGCTGGAAAGTGCATTCTCAAAAAAAAAAATGTTTTCGAGAAGTTTTTTTTTCTAAAAAAATCAAAACTGTTAAAGAAATCAGATGACTTAATGTTTTTCCCCAAAAAACGTTTTAATAAGCGGTTTTTAAGGGATTAATAAAATACTTCGACTTTATATTTTTGACGGACATACATATACAGTCAAAATTCCTTATAGCAAACCTTCAAGGGAAAAAAAATTATAAAATTCGTTATAAAGAAATGTGAAATGTTTTTTGAAACCTCGTGTTTCCTTTTATTTTCAAAGAAAATTGGTATAAAAAGGAAATTAATGAAACAAATTCATATCTTTTTGATTGCGCATTTAAAATTTTGCAGCATCTTCAGTTTTATCACTTGTTTCAATAAAACTTCAAAAATTCTTAATGCAGTTCTCTTATCACTATAGTAGGGCTTTTTCGTCTCGTCTGAAGTAAACTCTTTTCAAATTGCTTGTCCTCGATTATTATTTATTATATCGCTGACCTTAGTCTTCATCGGACCAATTGTCAAAAGTACCAATGACAGCTTTGTTAAAACAACTACTGAGGATTGAACTTGTTTTACCTTCGAAACGCGACTTTGCAAACTTGAACTAAATAACTGTACATTTTTTAATACATCTACATATATACATTCGATGGAACCTAACTAATATGGGATATTTTTTTAAGAAGAAGGGGAACAAAATGAAATTTGCTATAGAAAGGAGAGTACCTACGTTATACAGTAGTTTTACTGCACCTACATATTTATGTACTTTCCCAGTAGGGAAAGATGAATATATTTCTGATGACGGATAAAATGTTTTGTGTTTTTCTTCGGTTAATTGAGAGTTCAGAGAATACATTTACTTCAGCTCCCCACATTCATCACACTTGTGTGAGAAAAATCAAAATTCTTTCTGATTTATATATTTTCTCCCATGATGATCTTAATTAGAAGGAAACAAGTAAACATTTTTCGGAAACACGCTTTTATAATCTTCAATTTTTAAATTTTGCCGCCCTTAAAATTTGCCGCCCCGGGCAAATGCCCGGCGCCCCCCCCCCCCCCCCCTAGATCATGCAGGGCCCGATCAGAGTTCACTGACAGTATTTTGGTAAAAATTGATCTAAGAGCAAAACGCTTAATTACTTAGTGTTAGAAATCTTTGTTTCAAAATAATTAAGTTTTGAAATTTAATTATATACTCCTTTTTTAATATTTGGATTTTGTTATTGTTATTGATTTATTCAAAAACTAATTATTTAATAAAATTAAAATATGGTATTTTTGTTCCTTAAATTATATACCAAAATTGACTATACGAGTACGTTCTTGTGTGAAAAAAAAATCCACAAAATTTTAGGTTTAACAAATTCCCACTCTGGTTGGGCATTTACTTCACTTCAAAAAGTGGAGCACATTCCCACTTAAAGTGGAATAAATTCCCATGTGGAGCAGATTCCCGTGGAATAAATTCCCTGCACCGGGGATGGCAAATGTGTTCAGGGCTTTAAACATATGCTTGTTTTTCAGAGCCGATTTGGAAAGAAGTTTTACTCTTTTGACAAACTCTTGTGTTATCTCCCCTTTTACGCCGGTATGGGGTATACACCTAGCCTACTTGATTCCTAGGTATTTATAAGTGTCATTTTTAATCATACCTTGAATTGACTGGCCGTCCTGTAGCTGGAATTCTTCGGATTGCAGTTTTCCTCTGACAATTCTTAGGGTGCGACATTTATTCAGCCCAAAGTCCATGCATATGTCATTTGAAAATGTTTCAACAATTTTTAGAAGTTGTTCAAGCTGTGAGGACGTTGCGGCATACATTTTAATGTCGTCCATGTATAAGAGGTGGGACACACGATACAGTTCTCTGGAATCTCCTTTAATAGAGAATCCATAACCTGTCGCGTTCAAGCTGGAGGATAGTGGATTCATTGCAAGTATGAACCATAGAGGACTTAGGGAATCGCCTTGAAAGATTCCTCTCCAAACTTTAATTTTGGAAGTTCTTATAGTTCCGTTAGAAGTATTTAAGCATATTTGAGTTTTCCAATCTAGCATTGTATGCTTAAGGAAGCTTACTATTTTCGGATCTATTTTGTAGACTTCTATAGAACTTTCAAAAGCCAGTTGTGCGGCACCGAGTCAAATGCTTTTTTATAATCTATGTATGCTGTATAGAGGTTTCGATTTGTTGTTACCGCTTGGTTGCAAACCACTGAGTCTATTATCAATTGCTCTTTGCAGCCATTTGACCCTTTTCTGACACCGTTTTGTTGAAGAGCTACGATATTATTGTTATGACAGTGTTCATAGATTCTTTTAGCTATGTATGACGTTATAAATTTGTACAGTGTTGGGAGGCATGTGATGGGTCGGTACACTTTGATAAGTAAGCTCACTGGAAACTGCACGCGTATGTAATCGGGAAATTGTACGGGATGAGCGGTATGCGTGTTATGAAAACTTCTTCTTCAGCTCCAGACCGTGATAATCTCGGCTTCTATAATATTATTTCGAAGCAACATCACTTTATAACGAACACGAACGATGTTAAAGGCGGGGACAAAGTGAGTTAAGAAACTCTACCGAATAAATGATAAATGGTCTAAGCTGTAGATACTAGAGTCTAGAACTATGTATGTTTAACGAACAGATTTACCACTGACTTTGACAGCTGATATTGATGTTGGTACCTGCACAATGTGGTTATTTGTAATTTCTGCTGAACTTTCGGTAAAACTAAGCTAAATATTGTTTTGTTAGTATTGCATAAGATTAATATTGTAATCGGTTGAGTTAAACCGTTGAAATAATAAAAAACTCTATCTTTGTTTTTTTTTTTGGTAGAAACGACTATAGCGAACGACTAATTTATCTCATGCAAGTGCGGCGCTAGTTTTCTTTAAATCTGTTTAGTGAGTATAAAGTTCATTTGATTCAGTAGTTGTGGTATCAGGCAATATTAAATTCAAAACAATATTATTGTTATACAATTTTTCCTGCGGTAAAAAAGATCCTTTATTTTAAGTTATAGACCTCTTAGCAATACATCGATGAAAACCTCATTCAATTTCAAGCAGCAGTTTTTACGTGATGCGCGTCGTACAAGCATACAGAGAGACAGACAAACTAAAAACTGTTGTTTTGGCTTCTATGGCTCTAATAGAGTCTGTCCATATTAATTTTGTATCTATATCTTTAATGTACATACATCGACCTGTTACGATGTTATTATATGTATATATGGGTTCCAACAAGCCAAAAATGTATTTAAGTCACCCATCGTCTAAAAGAATAATACCAACTGGAGCAAAAAGCATTTGAATTTATTGACGTCATCAAAACAGAAAAATATGATTTTTGTTCAAAGAAGAAAACATTAAATGACATACCTACTTTGAAGTCGCCAACCATTCATAATACATATTTGCATAATTTTTCGATTGTCAGTTTCATACACTTGATTGCTTTCTGACCCTCGAGATTGATTTCTTGTTGATTCGGATACGAACCTATGTGTACCTACCTATACTATGTATATATTTTGTTTGTTCAATCAAATCACGAAAAGAAAAAAAAGTGATTGATTGTCAAAAAGCCTTCAACTATGTGTAGCAATAAATTTTGAGATTGTGAATGATTGTTGCTTTCGTCGATGGTGGCGTGTATTGTATATACTTATAAAGGTTCTTATAGATTCAAAGCATTTATTTGCCTTGAGATCCTTTGAGTCTCAATTCTCAAACCTTCCAAAAGTTTTCGTTTTTTAAGGAAAAATATTTATAAATGTACATTTTGTACATACATACATACATGTGTATATATACTACATATAGTATTGACTTTTTCTTTGTTTATAGGTAACTAAAAACATATTCCATAGCCTAACTGTCATGTCATTGGCTTGTCTAACGTCTCTCTGTTACTAGCCCATCTTTTCGACTTCCAAGGATATAAACTTGAACAAAGCCTGTTTTCTCAAGGAAATATCTCTTAAAGAAACAAATTACTCGAATTGATTTGCAGTATTTTTCAAATTAAACTTGATCTTGGGTCGTTTATCATTTCTCATCTATCTTTTTTTGGAAGAACGTGCGTGTTCGGAAGGCGTATTAAGCACGGCATAGAAAAAACTTTCAACAGATGGACAGGCAGTAACTGATACAGCTTTATTGGTGAACTTTTGACACTGATTGATTGTATATTATGTGGAAACGTAAATATTTCTTCTTTTACATAACCTTTCCTTTACTTTTTTTTGGCATATTTGAAAAAATTTCAGCTTATTGTACAGAAGGTACTGAATGAGAGAGCCCATAAAAATCAATCACCAATATACCTACTTAAACATTTGGTTGCTATTGATAAAAAAAATAAAAAAAAAGGAATCCAGGAAGTCCTTTTTTCATGATTCATTCAAAATCAAATAAGACATTTGCAATCAAGTTGTTAGGTATTAGAATTAAATAAAAGCATTAAAACAAATATAACAAATAAAACTTCATTACATACACATACCTAACCCATAATGAGGTTTTAAAAACCAATTTTACGATTATATTTGTTCTTAAAAATAAAAACATACTGGTACCAGGCAATCGTGGGGTAAACCAAGGTTTAAGGCTGAACCGCTGTTCCTCCTCATATAAGATGCTCCAAAAATGCATAAATGTGTTAACTACAATCA
The DNA here is from genome assembly GCA_916050605.2 of Platycheirus albimanus. Classification (NCBI taxonomy): domain Eukaryota; kingdom Metazoa; phylum Arthropoda; class Insecta; order Diptera; family Syrphidae; genus Platycheirus; species Platycheirus albimanus. The sequence continues at coordinate 62,909,915 of OU696698.1, forward strand.
GTGGTGAAGTTTTATAACCTCTCTTTGCGAGCGTAGATGGTTAATACCGAAGTTAATACCGATGCACTTTGGTTTTGTCTTTTGTGTGTTTGCTATTCACAATGAGCGCCAAAAGCCGGTTGTGAAAAAAAAAAATGAGTCATTAACTTCCCGGCAATTGTTTAAGGTGAGGAATACATCTAACCGTTGCGTTGGAGCAGAAGTACTGTATAGGAAATTTCTTTACATCGTGATAAAATTAAAGCCAAAAAAATAAAAAAAAAAATAATAAATAATTTCTTGCCAAATAATATAAACTTAAATAAGTAAACGCCAAATAAAACAATGAAAGATATATATAATTCGAAATTTAAAAAACAACGAAATGCAAGATCATATTACAGCGAGATGATGTACGCCAGAGGAAAACAAAGTTTGTCAAAAAAGAACTGCGAAGTAACAAAAGGCGAATTTTTGATATGCAAAATAATAACTCGCGTATTGACTGCAGCAAAATAATAAAACGGATTGAAAAACCGTCGAGCCGCGAGTTATACCATACCTATAAATACCCTAAAAAAACCAATACATTTAAGAAAATATTTGTTATTTATTTATAAAATGCCATTTTTTTAAGCAAAATGAGATAATAACATAATTTTTAGTGAAATATTTCCTAATTAGTATTTATTTCATTTGCATATTTTTAGGAGATATTTTATCAGAAAAAACTCCTTACCTCAGAAACTCCAAACTTCGAGGAAAATAAACCTAGTGTTTAGGTGTTTCTTCATTTTAAATAACACCTACATTTATATGAAAACGTTAGGTTTTATTTCACATTTTTTGTAAGTATTAAAAACATACGTTAGGAGCAATTTCATAAAGCCATACTGTTTTGTATAGACTTGTGTTTTATAACTTTAAGTTCTTTTTGTTTTGGTAAGAAACAATTTGTTGGAATATGTCTCCTGCACCTGCTATCATAGAACCGAGCTTTTTTAATCAGGGTTTCTCATAATACACTATCGATTTTGAAGAATATTTTAATTTTTTAAAATTTGAATTGACATTGCGTTCATGGATTGGTAAAAAAAATATATTTTTGAATGTGTTTCCTCAATGTCCAGCCGCCAAGACAACTTAAAGTTATAAGAGCAAGACCCAAATGTCCACTTTGTTTTGTGAAAAAATCGGTGTGATTTTTTGTATACATTTACGAGTATGTATACATATATATGTAATGTACTTATGTCCAATACCTTGGCCACGCTAATTCAAATTTTATACCACTACAATTTTTATTAGACATGTTTGCTAGTTCATCTAGGTAGGGCTTTATTTATTGATATAAGCAGGGCCTTTGATATGGTGAACCAAACTTTTTTGTTTGATATGATCCCTAAGGGGCTAAGGCGGGTTCTAAATTATTTTTGTATCCATCTTATCCAAAACGAGTTGTACCAACATACAAACTAAAAATATTTTCAGTTCTAAAATCTTTTAAATATGGGTGTTCTTCAAGAATCAGTTGTCGGTCCAATCCTTTTCTATAAATAATGTCCACTCTCAACTCGTTGTTTTACATCCTATTTAAGGTAATATCATAGAATGTATATTACATTTCTTTTTTCTTCAAACAGTATATAATCTAATGGATATGTCAAAAGCGACTTCGATTTGCTTAGAAAATAGTTTCATTAAGCTGATAATAAGTAACAAATTAAAATTCATAATATTTAATATAAAAATTCGACAGTCTTAAATTTTGAGCTATTCTGTCTTGAATTTCTTCCGCTAAGGCAAACGTTTACTGTTACTAATATTTTTCATGAATTTAAGCTATTTTATAGTTATAGAGTTCAAGACAAGTATACCTTGCGATTGCGAATCAACAGCAGACATTTTGTAATTGTGCCAACCATTCGAAAAACGCATTTTTCATATTGCTTTGACGTTAACTCTCCTCGTTAGTTTGATAGATTATCATAAAAAAATTTTATGAGGGAGTGAAAACAGTATTTTTAAATGAAATTTTTTTTTAAAGCACTTTTTCTTTATACTGCATGAAAACGGGTGGCAACATTAAAATCAATTTCTGTAGGTAGTTAAAGAACGCAACTTCGCGGAGTAAAAGTGAAGTCACCTTTAAAGTCTATAACCATGAATTGCAAGAACTTTACAGCAAAACAAAAGAGTGATGTTTTATGTATTGGTGTTTGGCAATATCATCACTAGGCAAGGTTGCATCGCTCTCCGAGGTCAAACCTTCGCGATTAGAATACAATTATAAACAAGGATCCATCATCCGCGAAAAAAGCTCACTTTTATAAAATAAATTTCTATGTGAAGAAAGAGTGGGTATCCATTGTGTTCAAGCATAAGCTTATGCAGTTTTGGACACCAAATTATGTATATTTATTTTAAACACTAAAGCAGAAAAAAACTTACATATATTTCAAACCTTCATTTTGAATTTTGAACTATAACACACATGTACATATATTAGTATCCCAGACTCAGTGGCTACGTTGCACAGAGTTAACCCTCTTTGGAGTATTTTTGAAATGAATGCAAATTAAGATATGTATCTTTTTTATGATGATGGCTTTTCCATTTAGAAGATACCTAGTTATGTAGGGCCATATTTAACACGTGGGCTGAACTAAATCTACGGGTATGTTTTCTGGTGTCAAAGAGCCGAATGTCAAGGCTTATTTGACCACATTTACATTCAAATTCAAACTCAAACACAGTTGACACATTGTACGAGAATAACATGTGACTCCACTGAAAAAATAAGTTTAAGCATATGCAAATTACTTTGAAAACAAACTTTTCCATGTTTAATTTAGCAATGTTCAAAATGTCTGGAACGAATAATTTCAATTTAAAAAGAATAGTATCCAAAGCATTCTTATTCATTCGTTGGAAACTTTTTAATGTGTTTAACATAGTTTGTTTGAAACTAATTTGTGTAGAGTTTTATTGTTTTAAATAGTCTCAGGCTTTAATGTTCATTATATGTGGTAAGTAGGTATAAATCACAAGTAAACCTTAAACTTCGAAAATTCGTTCGTGTTTATTTTTGGTTTTTTGTTCTTTATCTTTCATTTTATTGTCAGGTTAAAAAATAAATTACTCCGCAACCGCTTCAGAATAAAACCAAACAGCCAATAACACATACCAAAAGCAAACTTCAAAGAATCTAAAAAAAGAACGATTTAATTGTTTTCTTCCCAAATGCATAGCGAACAATAACAAAAACATGCCTTTAAATATACAAAAAAGTTAATCTAAATTTAAGCATTTTTCTAAACTGAGCCTTATAAAGCGAACAAGGAAAGTCGGTACGAAAAAAGTAATTACAACATTGTAAGGAGCAGAAATATATAAAAGGACAACGATTCAAGCTTTATTTCATTTTCCATGGTTCTGCTACTTTTTTTTTTACAAAGCCATATCTTAATATGTGCGAGCTTGTGTGTGAGTTTCCGCTCAGGAACATTTTGTTAAACAAAGAATCATCTAATTAAAAAAGACTTTCAGAATGTCAAAGTAAATTAGACTTTTCATCTTAAATCACAACCAAGATCTTAACGGAGCATATACAGTCACACTCTCGGCTCCTGAGTCACACTAAGTGAAAAATAATTTTCTTCTTATCTTTTATTCTATTTCAAATTGAATGAATTACGTGGTAATTTAAAAAAAAAAATCTTAACATCATTTGGCACAAGATTAATCTCTAAGGGGAAAATACATCGGCATCCTGTGTGTGTCAACACGATATTATAATAATTGCGTTCTAAAGAAAGTATAGGTATATATAAAACACATTATATAATAATTGTATAACTTCTTATTATTAGTGTTAAAGAAAGAAAGAGTTAAATGCACCACTCTCTTTTTCATTCAGGGTCAGTCGGTCATCACACGTTAAACGCTGTGGTCATACCTTATTTCAATTAAGGAAATATAAATATAACTAGTGTTTGTTTAAAGTGTGTAACATTAGTTTTGTACTTTTGATATAGATAATATTTATACGTAACGTATGTATATGTATTCGTTAAAATATCAATCAAGGAAATCGGAAACAACGGCGCCAAGGGCACCCATATTATACGACATTATAGCCATGTTATGTATTACATTATTTATGCCTTCTACAAAATGGGGATCATGTCGAATTTTTTTTATAAAATCCTTAAATGAAAAGACAGGCTAACTATAAATTAAAAAAAAAAGATGGACTTTTAAAACCAAAATATAATTTTTTTTATTGGTTTGAAGGTTGTGTAAAATTAATTTTTCCAAATTAATAGTTTCCATTAAAATATTCTTTCTTAATTTTCTTGCATTTTATATATGTTAAGGTAGTCCCAACAGGTAGTCGACCTGGACACCTCCACCCGCCGAAATTACAAAAAAATCGTCTTATCAATGAAAAAGTCGGTATAGAATAAGATGCATTTTGCTTTTTTATGTATTTATCTTATATGTTTTCTTCATTTTCTGATATGAAACAAAACATATGAGAATCCGTTTTTCTGTTTTTAACAAAAAAGCTAGATATTAATAAGAATATTGAACTTTGAAATGAAAAGTATAGTATACTTTACGTAAGATTTTGAATATATAATTAGTTTGAGATGTTTTTTATTTCAATCATTTTTTTTTTATTTCAAAGCCCTATAGGACTACTGCCTGACCTTGTAGTAAATTCATGCAATTCTGGGGGAGGAAAATCACTAGCAGGAATAAGCGCAATTTTCAATGTATATTTTGAATTATGTAACTATAGCTTCACTTAACATTCTTGATTTATAAAATTTTAAATAATGATAAATGCAAAACAGTTTCCAAAATTCTAAACCTAAACAAAAAAGCAAAATTACTGAAACAATTCTGAAATATGTATGTATGAAGTCTGAAGAGCAAACCGAAAGTACACAAAATATTGAATTAATAAAAGCTCTGGATGTCAACTATAATAATAAGCTGGACATAGTTGTTCGATGGAAAAAGTTATTACCACAACTAACAAAACGGAACTTTCTAAAAAAAAACTGCACTAGTAAGCTAAGACATTTTGCAATTTGACTGGATTAAATGTGATCTGTGAGTGGGATAGGGAGGGGGAATTCGCAAATATTTTTAATGCATTCCGATTCCCACCAATAGTTTGCCGAGTAATATAAACAAACATAGCTACAACTTCAGTTAATATCTAATCGTTTTTAATCGACTTTTGTTAACTATCCCCTTTTTAAATTCCTGTCTGTATTGTAGGCCAATGGACTTTTCAATTTTAGTAGTATTTCTGCACCCAGAGAAAAACCTGTGTAAAATTGACCTAAATCAAGGTATACGCCAACACAGATCTAAGGCCGTTTTGAACTTGGTAATATTTAAGGCAACTTGCCTTATTTCGATAAGGTAAAGTGAATATTTCCCCTCTTTTGTGATATCAACTTTATTTTTACCTATTTAGGCTAAATTTAACCTATTATTTCACCTTATGTAACGTGTTGTTTTACCTTAGAACCTTGCGCAAAAATAACTATTATTCTAGGTTAACCTGCCTTATTTTTTAGGCTAATATATGCTGTAGGTTATGCAATTTTATTAGGTAATTTTACCAAAAATCTAACACAAGAAATATTCTAACGTAGCCTAGGATTTAAGGCAATAACACATATTTTGCCTAGGTTTTTCGCGTAAATTATGCGATCGAATAGATTAACTTGCCTTATTTTCAATGCTAAACTATGCTTTCAACTAAGGTGAATTATGTAAGGCTAAGGTAATTTAACCTAGCGATTAACATAAAAAACGTTCCTATTTAACCTAGGAACTAAGGCAGTAAACCATATCTTACCTAGTATCTTGCGTAAATTACGCTATCTGCTAGGTAAACTCTCCTTATTTTCAATGCTAAACCATGCTTTCAACTAAGGTGAATTGTGCAAGGCTAAGGTAATTTGACCTAGCTTCTAACATAAAAAACGTTCTTATATAGCCTAGGGACTAAGGCAATAAACCATATATTACCTAGTTTCTTGCGTAAATTACGCTATCTACTAGGTAAACTTTCCTTATTTTCAATGCTAAACCATGCTTTCAACTAAGGTGAATTATGCAAGGCTAAGGTAATTTAACCTAGCGATTAACATAAAAAACGTTCTTATTTAACCTAGGAACTAAGGCAGTAAACCATATCTTACCTAGTATTTTGCGTAAATTACGCTATCTGCTAGGTTAACTTGCCTTATTTTCAATGCCAAACCATGCTTTCAACTAAGGTGAATTATGCAAGGCTAAGGTAATTTAACCTAGCGATTAACATAAAAAACGTTCTTATTTAACCTAGGAACTAAGGCAGTAAACCATATCTTACCTAGTATTTTGCGTAAATTACGCTATCTGCTAGGTTAACTTGCCTTATTTTCAATGCTAAACCATGCTTTCAACTAAGGTGAATTATGCAAGGCTAAGGTAATTTAACCTAGCGATTAACATAAAAAACGTTCTTATTTAACCTAGGAACTAAGGCAGTAAACCATATCTTACCTAGTATTTTGCGTAAATTACGCTATCTGCTAGGTTAATTTGCCTTATTTTCAATGCTAAACCATGCTTTCAACTAAGGTGAATTATGCAAGGCTAAGGTAATTTAACCTAGCGATTAACATAAAAAACGTTCTTATTTAACCTAGGAACTAAGGCAGTAAACCATATCTTACCTAGTATTTTGCGTAAATTACGCTATCTGCTAGGTTAACTTGCCTTATTTTCAATGCTAAACCATGCTTTCAACTAAGGTGAATTATGCAAGGCTAAGGTAATTTAACCTAGCGATTAACATAAAAAACGTTCTTATTTAACCTAGGAACTAAGGCAGTAAACCATATCTTACCTAGTATTTTGCGTAAATTACGCTATCTGCTAGGTTAACTTGCCTTATTTTCAATGCTAAACCATGCTTTCAACTAAGGTGAATTATGCAAGGCTAAGGTAATTTAACCTAGCGATTAACATAAAAAACGTTCTTATTTAACCTAGGAACTAAGGCAGTAAACCATATCTTACCTAGTATTTTGCGTAAATTACGCTATCTGCTAGGTTAACTTGCCTTATTTTCAATGCTAAACCATGCTTTCAACTAAGGTGAATTGTGCAAGGCTAAGGTAATTTGACCTAGCGTCTAACATAAAAAACGTTCTTATTTAGCCTAGGAACTAAGGCAATAAAACATATATTACCTAGTTTCTTGCGTAAATTACGCTATCTGCTAGGTAAACTCTCCTTATTTTCAATGCTAAACTATGCTTTCAACTAAGGTGAATTATGTAAGGCTAAGGTAATTTAACCTAGCGATTAACATAAAAAACGTTCCTATTTAACCTAGGAACTAAGGCAGCAAACCATATCTTACCTAGTTTCTGGCGTAAATTGCGCTTTCGACTAGGTCAACTTACCGTATCTCTTTAGCTTAAAGATGCTTCAATATAAAATGAAAAAAGTTAAAAATGTATTAGGTAATTTTTAAACAAACAATTTTATTTTGTAAATATTATTTTTGTATAAAGGTGAATGAAACTTATAACTTAACTTAGGTCTATTTATTGAGAGAAAATTAAAATTTAATTCTTATTTTCTAAGTATTACAAACATTTATATTAAATTTTGTTTCAAGTGCTTACATTATTTTTGAAAACCAGAGATGTGAGACTTGTCTCATATAGAGCTTTTTTCTTACAAAGGCAACATTATTACACAGAATAGTGCCGCACCGACTTAAACAAACGGCAAAAAAAGAAATTAACAATTAAGAATTTTAAGATCGATTTGTAGTTCTATCAAAATACATACAGCCCCTGGTCATGTTAAAAGCCGCCCTTTTCTAGTACGAGTTCTTGTTCTCGTCCTTCTTTTAGTTCTAGATTTTGTACTAGTTCTAGTTTTTGTACTTGTCTTGTTTATGTCCTTTTTTTGTTCTATTTCTTGTCTTTTTGCTAGTTTTAGTAGAAGTTCTTGTTTAGGTTTATGTCCTTGTAAATATTTGTTCTAGTTCTAGTCTTTTTGCTAGTTCTAGTTGTAGTTCTTGTTTTTGTTTTAGCTTATGTTCTTGTGTTTGTTCTAGTTTATGTCCTTGTATTTGTTCTAGTTCTAGTCTTTTTGCTAGTTCTAGTTGTAGTTCTTGTTTTTGTTCTAGTTTATGTCCTTGTGTTTGTTCTAGTTTATGTCCTTGTATTTGTTCTAGTTCTAGTCTTGTATGTTATCTATTGAAATAAAATATTTATAAAATTTTAGCTTCTCACCCACTACAATTATGATGGGTTGAAAGCTGGTTTTTGCCTTTAGGCATTCCTCTCGCCGTTTGTCGATAAAAACCGTCGATTAGAAAGGGATTGGGAACTTCCAATGTGAAGGTTTTTTTGGAGTCTTTATATTTATGTCCTTGTATTTGTTCTAGTTCTAGTCTTTTTGCTAGTTCTAGTTCTTGTTTTTGTTCTAGTTTATGTCCTTGAATTTGTTCTAGTTCTAGTCTTTTTGCTAGTTCTAGTTGTAGTTCTTGTTCTAGTTTATGTCGTTGTGTTTGTTCTAGTTCTAGTCTTTTTGCTAGTTCTAGTTGTAGTTCTTGTGTTTGTTCTAGTTTATGTCCTTGTATTTGTTCTAGTTCTAGTCTTTTTGCTAGTTCTAGTTGTAGTTCTTGTTTTTGTTCTAGTTTATGTCCTTGTGTTTGTTCTAGTTTATGTCCTTGTATTTGTTCTAGTTCTAGTCTTGTATGTTATCTATTGAAATAAAATATTTATAAAATTTTAGCTTCTCACCCACTACAATTATGATGGGTTGAAAGCTGGTTTTTGCCTTTAGGCATTCCTCTCGCCGTTTGTCGATAAAAACCGTCGATTAGAGAGGGATTGGGAACTTCCAATGTGAAGGTTTTTTTGGAGTCTTTATATTTATGTCCTTGTATTTGTTCTAGTTCTAGTCTTTTTGCTAGTTCTAGTTCTTGTTTTTGTTCTAGTTTATGTCCTTGTATTTGTTCTAGTTCTAGTCTTTTTGCTAGTTCTAGTTGTAGTTCTTGTTCTTGTTCTAGTTTATGTCCTTGTATTTGTTCTTGTTCTAGTTCTAGTCTTTTTGCTAGTTCTAGTTGTAGTTCTTGTGTTTGTTCTAGTTTATGTCCTTGTGTTTGTTCTAGTTTATGTCCTTGTGTATGTTCTAGTTCTAGTCTTTGCTAGTTCTAGTTGTAGTTCTTGTTCTAGTTTATGTCCTTGTATTCGTTCTAATTGTAGTCTTTTTGCTAGTTCTAGTTGTAGTTCTTGTTTTTGTTCCAGTTTAAGTCCTTGTGTATGTTCTAGTTTATGTCCTTGTATTTGTTCTAGTTCTAGTCTTTTTGCTAGTTCTAGTTGTAGTTCTTGTTTTTGTTTTAGTTTATGTCCTTGTGTTTGTTCTAGTTTATGTCCTTGTGTATGTTCTAGTTCTAGTCTTTGCTAGTTCTAGTTGTAGTTCTTGTTCTAGTTTATGTCGTTGTGTTTGTTCTAGTTCTAGTCTTTTTGCTAGTTCTAGTTGTAGTTCTTGTGTTTGTTCTAGTTTATGTCCTTGTATTTGTTCTAGTTCTAGTCTTTTTGCTAGTTCTAGTTGTAGTTCTTGTTTTTGTTCTAGTTTATGTCCTTGTTTGTTCTAGTTTATGTCCTTGTATTTGTTCTAGTTCTAGTCTTGTATGTTATCTATTGAAATAAAATATTTATAAAATTTTAGCTTCTCACCCACTACAATTATGATGGGTTGAAAGCTGGTTTTTGCCTTTAGGCATTCCTCTCGCCGTTTGTTGATAAAAACCGTCGATTAGAGAGGGATTGGGAACTTCCAATGTGAAGGTTTTTTTGGAGTCTTTATATTTATGTCCTTGTATTTGTTCTAGTTCTAGTCTTTTTGCTAGTTCTAGTTCTTGTTTTTGTTCTAGTTTATGTCCTTGTATTTGTTCTAGTTCTAGTCTTTTTGCTAGTTCTAGTTGTAGTTCTTGTTCTTATTCTAGTTTATGTCCTTGTATTTGTTCTGGTTCTAGTCTTTTTGCTAGTTCTAGTTGTAGTTCTTGTGTTTGTTCTAGTTTATGTCCTTGTGTTTGTTCTAGTTTATGTCCTTGTGTATGTTCTAGTTCTAGTCTTTGCTAGTTCTAGTTGTAGTTCTTGTTCTAGTTTATGTCCTTGTATTTGTTCTAGTTCTAGTCTTTTTGCTAGTTCTAGTTGTAGTTCTTGTTTTTGTTTTAGCTTATGTCCTTGTGTTTGTCCTTGTGTATGTTCCAGTTCTAGTCTGTGCCAGTTCTAGTTGTAGTTCTTGTTCTAGTTTATGTCCTTGTGTTTGTTCTAGTTCTAGTCTTTTTGCTAGTTCTAGTTGTAGTTCTTGTGTTTGTTCTAGTTTATGTCCTTGTGTTTGTTCTAGTTTATGTCCTTGTGTATGTTCTAGTTCTAGTCTTTGCTAGTTCTAGTTGTAGTTCTTGTTCTAGTTTATGTCCTTGTATTTGTTCTAGTTCTAGTCTTTTTGCTAGTTCTAGTTGTAGTTCTTGTTTTTGTTTTAGCTTATGTCCTTGTTCTAGTTTATGTCCTTGTGTATGTTCCAGTTCTAGTTTTTGCTAGTTCTAGTTGTAGTTCTTGTTCTAGTTTATGTCCTTGTGTTTGTTCTAGTTCTAGTCTTTTTGCTAGTTCTAGTTGTAGTTCTTGTGTTTGTTCTAGTTTATGTCCTTGTAGTTGTTCTAGTTCTAGTCTTTTTGCTAGTTCGTTGTAGTTCTTGTTTTTGTTTTTGTTTATGTCCTTGTGTTTGTTCTAGTTTATGTCCTTGTGTATGTTCTAGTTCTAGTCTTTGCTAGTTCTAGTTGTAGTTCTTGTTCTAGTTTATGTCCTTGTATTTGTTCTAGTTCTAGTCTTTTTGGTAGTTCTAGTAGTAGTTCTTGTTTTTGTTCCAGTTTAAGTCCTTGTGTATGTTCTAGTTTATGTCCCTGTATTTGTTCTAGTTCTAGTCTTTTTGCTAGTTCTAGTTGTAGTTCTTGTGTTTGTTCTAGTTTATGTCCTTGTATTTGTTCTAGTTCTAGTCTTTTTGCTAGTTCAAGTTGTAGTTCTTGTTTTTGTTTTTGTTTATGACCTTGTATTTGTTCTACATTGCGGCTATTAATATGACCAGGGGTGTATTTTATAACTTTTAATTGAAAATAGTTAAGTTTTTATAACTTTTAATTGAAAATAGTTAAGTTTTTATAAATTTATTATTGTTTCTATATCGTTTAATAATGTTTGTACACTTGGTATTTTTTCACCATCATTTATATTATAACAAAACTTTTCCAAAAATGTCCAAACGGACAAGCATGCTGTCGGATATTTAATGTTCAAAACATAAACTATTTTCAAATAAAGATCGATGCAGTCTAAATACGACTGCATTTCAAATTTTATGTTATCTATTGAAATAAAATATTTATAAAATTTTAGCTTCTCACCCACTACAATTATGATGGGTTGAAAGCTTGTTTTTGCCTTTAGGCATTCCTCTCGCCGTTTGTCGATAAAAGCCTCGATTAGAGAGGGATTGGGAACTTCCAATGTGAAGGCTTTTTTGGAGTCTTCGATTGTATATTTCTTGTTCTTTCCGTTTATTTTTCTCGATGTTGGTGGCATAATTCCATGCAGTAATGTTGCATATGCTATGTTTATATTATCTGTAAACAGAAACCGTAAATTTTATTAAAAATTATTTAATTTGGCAATAGAATATTGCTAACATACCAATATCCAGTTCAGAAAGGTGCTGTTTTATTTCCTTGAGATAGATTTTCAGGAAATTTGCTTTAATTCTCTGCTGGAAAATATCCATGGCCTTGTTGCAAAACGTTTGCCATTTTGGATATAGAAAAGTGTGTCTAGGTTTAAGAAATTGAAAGTCCAAGTTGATCTGAAATTAATAAAAAAAATTACAAACATTATAAAAGGTAAAACCTTGTGCGATTGTGATGTTAAATCGTACCAATTCTTGAGCCCGGGAATATTTGTATAAAGGCCAGTCTTGGAAAATTTGGAAATTGTTGGGGTCTTTGTTGCTCATAATCTTCTTCCTTCTATAGTGCAGGGTATCCTTCCACTGCTTCAGAACCGAATCCCAGTTTCGGTTGTGTTTTAATTCATTGCATATTCTTTCCAATTCTGTATCTGTCAAAGAATCTTGATGCGTGAGGGAAATATTAGTTACATATTTTCAAATATTCATTTTTTCTATTTCTACCTTGAATGTTGTTGTTTGCCATCATTTCTGCGTTGGGTCTTATTTTTTTACTTGGAACCTCCTCCAAGTGCAATTTCCTCAATGACCGTGTTTGACCCCTATACCTGTCATACAATTTTCCTTTAGGAGGAAGTTTACCGCTTCCCGGGGTGAAATAAGTGCACTAAAATGATTAATAATACCAATTAGTGTTCTGAAATTGCGAATAAGAATAAAACATAAGAATAAAAGCGAGAACTCAAGAAATAGGTACTTATAATGATAATAAAAAGAGTTTATGACAACAGTTATTATAAAAAGTAGTAAAGATCTGTTGGCTCATTGCATAAAGAATAAGTATTGGTTGAAATGTTCTATTGAGAATAAGAATTTGATTTTATGTTGTTGCGTATAACTGTATGAAGCAGACAAGTGGTTCGTTCGTTTTCTCCAGATGATGTTTATGTCAAAAAAAGTGTTGAAGTGTCATGTTAGAGATTTTTTAGATTGTTACAATTTCATTTAAGAACGACAGTGTTGATCGGTCAAACGAAAGAACTAATCGAAAATTCTTGCAAAATTACTGCACGTTTTGGTGTTTCTACAAGAGTGAAATCCGTTAAAAAAATTTTTTTTTATTAAAAAATTCAATATAAAAAAAGAAACCAAAATTCAATACACCACGCAAATGTCGTGGAGATGAGTTGGATATTGTTACATAATGTAACTTTATGGTGCATAAAAGAACGACGTTAATGTTACACACTGTCGAAATTTTGGAATTTAAGAACGACCAAAGTTTAATATTGTTAACAATAGTTAACTTAATTGAATAAACGAACGCAATAAATTGGGATGGTTGTGTTCCACCTCAGATCATAGCATCGCCGAAAGAAAAAAGAAGAAGAGTGTTGAATGTGTGTGGTGTGAGTGTTGATATATTAAAATCAAAAACCGATTTTATATCAAACTTAAGTTTATCGATACAAAAAAAAAAACATTGACTTTGGCTGAGCCTTTTCGTCAGTTTCGAATAAAGACAAGTCAATCTTAGGTTTGATTTAAAATCAGTTTTGACCATATACAATACACGTAAATACTTTCTCCTTTCATATAACACAACCTTACCACATTTTCATTTGGGAAGGTCTTTACTATGTCATGTGCCAGTTGTTCACATTTTTTTACTGATATTTTGGCGTTTCTTTCAATAAAATACTGTATAATCTTGTGGACAAGAATTGTCCTATTTTCTGGCGTTAAATTTTTGTCTTTCTGATATGACTGAATTATTGTTTTTCCCTGTTCTGTCATATTTAAAATTTGTTTTGCTGTGACCTTAAATAATCCAATCAAAAACAAAACTGTTAAACAAATTCGGTACAAGCAATAGAAATAACTTACTTCGCTGTCTGAGTTGGTGCTTGAAACAGGACTATCATTTAAATTTTTTATCCAAGACTCGACTGATGGTTGTCTACTCATAAAACTGGATCGTTGAAGGCTTGGATCATAAAAGCCCTTAGTGTTTAAATTAGTAAAATAGAAAATAGTTACATATTTATCAGAAATATTCCAAAAAATGGTATACTTACGTTGCTGATTTGCCAGTGCTTCAGCTTGTTTTCGAATATTATTTTCAGCTTGAAATCGTTTAAACCATGGAAGATTTCATCCACATGCCTTTCCAACATGTATTTAAAGCATTCCAGATCAACTCCCTTATCTACTTAAAAAATATAAGTTTTTAAGTGTCTTACAAATATTCAACTATCTTGCCTTTAAGATGTGTATATAATTGGTCATAAAGATCCCACGATTTCAGAAGGCAGCCTAGGTCATCAATTTTGTTTTGATTTTGGGGTTTTGATAGGATAGCAAAATTCATTTTGTGTACATTCGGATGACACTGAGTTATATTCCCATCAGAGTCAATGACGTACAATCCATTTAAATCTTCTTGTGCATTTGTATTTGCTTGTAATAATTGTGTATCAATGTTGGAGATTTCTATTTCATTTAGAAACTCTGTATTTGCGTTAGTGTTTAAGGTTCCGGTTATGTTTTGAAATGTTGTATCGTCGTGTCTATCAATGCTGAGGAGGTCAGTTGCATTTTCGAATCTTGATTCTGTGTTTACATCAATTGGTAAGGTTATAATTGTGTTTTGAAGTCTTGCATCATCATTCTCATCAATGTTAAGAGGTTCGGTGGCATTTTGAAATCCTTTGTCTGTACTTTCATCAATTGGTAATGTTATTGTTTTGTTTTGAAGACCTGTATCGTCATTTTCATGAATGTTGAATGTTCCGGTTTGGTTTGAATGGATTTTGTTGTTTCCAGCCATGTTGAGTATATTAGTTATTAAAAAAAGTGTTTTTTGCGAATAAATTCGCTGCCACACAAAAGTTGATGTGAATTAACTGGTGGGCCGTCGAAATCCTTGATAGGTTTGATAAGTAAAAAGCTTTGATTTGACCTTGATATAATTTCAAATGAGAGATAATGATCATTGAATATTGTACTTATTTCTTGGCATACGATATATGGGCTATTATTTTCATTCACAACAATTATATCTATAATATAAAATTTAACATCAACTGTATGTGTAATAGATAAGTATTGCCCTTTTTTGTAAATAGTTCCCAGATATTCAATTTTTTCAAAATATTTCGATGTTGGTTCTAAGATGTCCAAGTTGTCAAGGTTTAGATTGAAATTTAATATCTCATTATGAGGTGAATGTTTAAGATAGCTTTCTCTAGAATTCATGATATTTTGAGCAAACTTCAACTGAAATTTCAATGCAATTGAGAGTAAAATATTTTTTCTACTACATGTGACCCTCGCATACGATTTTAGCTCTTGATGTTTTGCTTCAAACAAAAACGACCAGTAATATTTTGGGAGTCCAGAGTATTGAATAATTCGTGGGTAGTGAACAAGGTTATGATGTTTGGGTTTTAAGGTATCTCCAAATAATGTTTGATACAAAATGTTATGCTTTTCAATTAGTGATTCAAGGTCACCCAACGTTTTATCATCATACCTAGCAAGGAGTAAAGTGTCTACTATTTTTATAAAGGTAAGCACAAATTCCCAGACTTTGTCATTAACCGGTATAAAATGACCGATAAGTAACGGGAAGTAATGAATGAATGTCCACATTTCTCTGGCTGAAGCACTAAATTTTCTTCGTTTTATGTGTAATGCAGTTATATCTTTGAAAATATTTCCCTTTTCAGTGTCGCCATAACAGAAAGTCAACTTACATTGGTTTAGTTGGGTTAATGTAAACACTTTATTTTTGATGTAATATTCTATGACATGGGCAAGGTTATAGTGTGCAACACCTTCAAAAATGTCATGCATTAAATCGACGGAAAAATTATTTACAACGTGAAAAGATGGAATTCTGTTTAAAATTGAGTCTTTATAGATTCCAGTAGAAAAAAAATCAGCGGATAGGTGATCTTGATAATTTTCTTCAGTGCGGATAAGTGTTGAAACTTCTTTGCACATTTTTTTAGTTACGTCGCTAGAAGCTGTGCAAAATCTACAGAAATGGTTAGAGGAAAAGGATTTACTGAATTCAAGAATTTGGTTTAAACCAAGGTTATCACCTAAGATTATACCCAATATTAAGTGTATAGTAATTTTCTGATTATTTAAAACCAAATCTATTCCTTCAGTTTCTAGGGAAATAATCTCTTGAACTAGATTATTGATTGTCAAATCGTTTCCATATATTTTTATATCCTGAGCTTTAATCAAACCAGCTAAATAAATATCGCTTACTTTGAAATAATTTTCAAAGATGGGAATGGAAAAGTATATACCGGTTACTTTATGAACACCAGTGTGCGATCCTAAAGGATTGTTGATTTCAAATTCGTCTGCATAAAGATAGTATGGTATCAATTTCTTATTTTCATACATTGCCTTTTTTTGTTCCCATAACTTTCCTTTTGTGAAATTTCCCAAATTAGAATTTTGATCTCGATTGTCAAGAAAATTTGTTATAACCTCGTGATTCTCTGGCTTTTCAAAAATTTTACGAAATTCAAATTTCAAGTTCATTAGTATACCTTTGTCAATTTTTTCACCCAAGGTACTTTGTCCATCTCTCATAACATTGGAAATTTCTCTGTTTATATCAAATTCCTTGGGCTTCTGAAATAAATCTCGCTTCTCCAATAATTTTTGCAGTTTGTATTCTGTATCTAACTCTTTTAATACCCCTTTGTACTCCTTAACAACATTTTCTATTTTGTTTTTATCCTCCTCATGCATTTGTTCAGCGATGATGCTTACGTTTTCTAACAAAGGTGATACTATATATTTTTCGACAGCAAGCTGTATTCTGTTAACATCTTTTCTATTGAAATTTGAATTATTGTGAAGGCCTAAAACGAATTCAAGCATATTGTCTTCAAATTCTGTCCTCATAATTGAGTATAACGGCACTTGAAAGTTTTCTGTCTCTGTTTTAATAATATGTGGCTCTTCAAGATGACTCATTTTTGTTGTGTTTTGAAACTCTTCAGATGTACTGCATTCTTTCACTTGCCCCTCGACATGACTAATTTGAAAAGTGTTTTGAAATATATCAGATGAAGAACTGCACTCTTCTAAATCTAAATTTTCTTGCCCCTCAGATTCAAAACTTGTTTTTTCTTTTTTTTTTGAACTTTTAAGATGGCTGCTTAAATGTCTTTTATAAACAGGCATGCCTTGAAATATTTGGCGACAAGACTTTTCAAAACATTCTAGTTTTCTGTTTTTATCACAACCATGTAGAATTTTCAAATGTTTTATAAGCTTATCTAAATCATGAAATGATTTTGAACATATAAAGCAAAACATTTCTGTAAAACAAATACAAATAAAATATTTAGTAAGTTTTTAGCGGTGGAACCTGGTTAGTATCAATTAGATATTGACATTTTTTCATATTTTATTTCCCTACAAAAACTTCATAACCACGAATATCAATTTATGTTTGCCAAAAATTCAAAATTCAAAATATTTACGAAAAAAATTGGTTGTCTGTAAAGTCGGTTTGCGAACGATAGTTTTACGTGATAACCGGTTCACAAAACAGTTCATATGTAGGTAGTATCCCTACAACCACCAACCACAAACCCCACCTACAACCAACCACCATTTTTGATTTTTTTTTTCTCACACCTTCTCCTCAAACATCGGCCTCTCACCCCACGATACAATTAACAGCCCACCATTTTTGACAGTTTTTGACAATTTTTTCTTCCCACCCCAACACAATAAATCTCCCTTTCTTTTACCACCACCAACCAACCACCCACTATTTTTGACAATTCCCTCCCAAACACCAAATCCTGCCTCAAATCCAACCTACTCACCTACCATTTTTGACAATTTTTTCCTTGCCCCCCCCCCCCCCTAAATACCCCCCCCCCCCCCAACCACCACCAGCAACCACCTACCCCAACTATTTTTGATATTTCCTTCACCACACCAAATTCCCCCAAATCCAACCACACACTCCACTTACAACCACTTGCCACACACCAACCTTTTTTTCACACAATAAATCCCATCTTACTAACCATCAAAAACCACCACCCCACCTAAAACCACCAACCAACCACAAATTAATTTAGAAAATTTTGCCTCACCCCCCTTCCAAATCTTCCAACACCAACCACCCATCCCAACTACAGCCAACAACCAACCACCAAATTCAACCACTTACTCCATCTACAACCACCTGCTACTCACAGACCATTTTTGACAATTTCCCCCCCCCCAGTACAATTACCTTTGACAATTCCCTCCACTTCACCCTCCCCCCCAAATCCGACCACCCATTACACCTACAACAACTTGCCACTCACCCAACACCGCCAACCACCCATCACACTTACAGCCACCAACCAACCACCAACCATTTTTGACAATTTTTTCCCCAACCCCATCCCAACACCAAATCCCCCAAATCCAACCACCTACCCCACCTGCCACCACCTTCCACTCACCCGCCATTTTTGACAACTTTTTCATCGCACCCCATGAAATCAACCATCCCCACCACCAAAACTCTAAGATACATTCTGGTAGAACAAAAATTATACTTTGGCCCATAACTCCTAGACCACTTGTCCTAAAGAAACGATTTATGCATGCATAGATCCTAATTTCAATCCTCTTAATGACAGTGTCCAAAGATTTTTGTTTCAGTAAATATTTTGAATTTTGACTTTTTTGCAGTTGTATAAATTGATTGTCGTAAAAATATACTTTGGCCCATAACTCCTAAACCACTTGTCCTAAAGAAACGATTTATGCATGCATAGATCCTAATTTCAATCCTCTTAATGACAGTGTCCAAAGATTTTTGTTTCAGTAAATATTTTGAATTTTGACTTTTTTGCAGTTGTATAAATTGATTGTCGTAAAAATATACTTTGGCCCATAACTCCTAAACCACTTGTCCTAAAGAAACGATTTATGCATGCATAGATACTAATTTCAATCCTCTTAATGACAGTGTCCAAAGATTTTCGTTTCAGTAAATATTTTGAATTTTGACTTTTTTGCAGTTGTATAAATTGATTGTCGTAGACCGCCTTCCACTGTGTGCAAAATCAAAATATTTATTGGAAGTAAAATCTTCGCGCACTTTCATTGCGGAGATTGAAATTAGAATCTATGCACATATAAATCGTTTCTTTACGACAAGTGGTCTAGGAGTTATGGAGCAAAGTATGATTTTGTTTTTCTATTAAAATGTATTTTTGAGCAAAATGGACAAATTGAAAATATACTTTGGCCCATAACTCCTAGACCACTTGTCCTAAAGAAACGATTTATGCATGCATAGATCCTAATTTCAATCCTCTTAATGACAGTGTCCAAAGATTTTTGTTTCAGTAAATATTTTGAATTTTGACTTTTTTGCAGTTGTATAAATTGATTGTCGTAAAAATATACTTTGGCCCATAACTCCTAAACCACTTGTCCTAAAGAAAAGATTTATGCATGCATAGATCCTAATTTCAATCCTCTTAATGACAGTGTCGAAAGATTTTCGTTTCAGTAAATATTTTGAATTTTGACTTTTTTGCAGTTGTATAAATTGATTGTCGTAGACCGCCTTCCACTGTGTGCGAAATCAAAATATTTATTGGAAGTAAAATCTTCGCGCACTTTCATTGCGGAGATTGAAATTAGAATCTATGCACATATAAATCGTTTCTTTACGACAAGTGGTCTAGGAGTTATGGAGCAAAGTATGATTTTGTTTTTCTATTAAAATGTATTTTTGAGCAAAATGGACAAATTGAAAATATACTTTGGCCCATAACTCCTAGACCACTTGTCCTAAAGAAACGATTTATGCATGCATAGATCCTAATTTCAATCCTCTTAATGACAGTGTCCAAAGATTTTTGTTTCAGTAAATATTTTGAATTTTGACTTTTTTGCAGTTGTATAAATTGATTGTCGTAAAAATATACTTTGGCCCATAACTCCTAAACCACTTGTCCTAAAGAAACGATTTATGCATGCATAGATCCTAATTTCAATCCTCTTAATGACAGTGTCCAAAGATTTTCGTTTCAGTAAATATTTTGAATTTTGACTTTTTTGCAGTTGTATAAATTGATTGTCGTAGACCGCCTTCCACTGTGTGCAAAATCAAAATATTTATTGGAAGTAAAATCTTCGCGCACTTTCATTGCGGAGATTGAAATTAGAATCTATGCACATATAAATCGTTTCTTTACGACAAGTGGTCTAGGAGTTATGGAGCAAAGTATGATTTTGTTTTTCTATTAAAATGTATTTTTGAGCAAAATGGACAAATTGAAAATATAATTTTGCCCATAACTCCTAGACCACTTGTCCTAAAGAAACGATTTATGCATGCATAGATCCTAATTTCAATCCTCTTAATGACAGTGTCCAAAGATTTTTGTTTCAGTAAATATTTTGAATTTTGACTTTTTTGCAGTTGTATAAATTGATTGTCGTAAAAATATACTTTGGCCCATAACTCCTAAACCACTTGTCCTAAAGAAACGATTTATGCATGCATAGATCCTAATTTCAATCCTCTTAATGACAGTGTCCAAAGATTTTCGTTTCAGTAAATATTTTGAATTTTGACTTTTTTGCAGTTGTATAAATTGATTGTCGTAGACCGCCTTCCACTGTGTGCAAAATCAAAATATTTATTGGAAGTAAAATCTTCGCGCACTTTCATTGCGGAGATTGAAATTAGAATCTATGCACATATAAATCGTTTCTTTACGACAAGTGGTCTAGGAGTTATGGAGCAAAGTATGATTTTGTTTTTCTATTAAAATGTATTTTTGAGCAAAATGGACAAATTGAAAATATAATTTTGCCCATAACTCCTAGACCACTTGTCCTAAAGAAACGATTTATGCATGCATAGATCCTAATTTCAATCCTCTTAATGACAGTGTCCAAAGATTTTTGTTTCAGTAAATATTTTGAATTTTGACTTTTTTGCAGTTGTATAAATTGATTGTCGTAAAAATATACTTTGGCCCATAACTCCTAAACCACTTGTCCTAAAGAAACGATTTATGCATGCATAGATCCTAATTTCAATCCTCTTAATGACAGTGTCGAAAGATTTTCGTTTCAGTAAATATTTTGAATTTTGACTTTTTTGCAGTTGTATAAATTGATTGTCGTAGACCGCCTTCCACTGTGTGCGAAATCAAAATATTTATTGGAAGTAAAATCTTCGCGCACTTTCATTGCGGAGATTGAAATTAGAATCTATGCACATATAAATCGTTTCTTTACGACAAGTGGTCTAGGAGTTATGGAGCAAAGTATGATTTTGTTTTTCTATTAAAATGTATTTTTGAGCAAAATGGACAAATTGAAAATATACTTTGGCCCATAACTCCTAGACCACTTGTCCTAAAGAAACGATTTATGCATGCATAGATCCTAATTTCAATCCTCTTAATGACAGTGTCCAAAGATTTTTGTTTCAGTAAATATTTTGAATTTTAACTTTTTTGCAGTTGTATAAATTGATTGTCGTAGACCGCCTTTCACTTTGTGTGAAACCAAAATATTTATTGGAAGTAAAATCAAAGTATAATTTTGTTTTTCTACCAGAATGTATTTTTGAGCAAAATGGACAAAATAAAAATATACTGAAGATACTGAAAATACAAGAACGCGTGCCTATACGAGTACAGCACCTACAGACGTACAGCCGTTCAGCTGTCTGGGGCAAGTAGAACAGATACAAGAACGCGTATATGTACGTGCCTATACGAGTACAGCACGTACAGAGACGTACAGCGGTTCAGCTGTCTGGGGCAAGTAGAACAGATGTTCCAAGATTAGTCTTTGACGCTACACAAGAAAGAAGAAGGCACAAAACAAGACTTTTCTGAAGTCAGCTAGCCACAGATCGAGCCGCTGGCAGGGGCACATTAAGTCATGCCCAATGTCGAGACACAGCATGCTATGTAATACAATGTATAAAGTAAGGTTATATTGAATAAAAAACCAAGCTATATGTACATATACCTAAAAGATATAAGATAATGGGGCATATTCATAGATGATGTTTAAGTTTTTGCTAAGCTAAACTGGAGTTTAGCTGATGGAAACTTCATCAGGTAAACTCCAGTTTTTCTTAGAAACAGCTTAAACATAATCTATGAATATGCCCGAATATGTATAAATATGTATATACATACGTACCTGGCAAATTCTGCTGATTATTTTTTTATTTATTTGGCACACACACTATTATTTATAGATTATGTTTTTCTGCGTTTTTTTTCTTTCAGTTTTTTTTTTGTTCTTTGTTTTTTTTTCACTTTTTTTATATTTAATTTGTAGTCTTAATTATTACTTTTAAGTTTTTGCGCACATTTTAATTTTACTTGGGTTTGCTTTAGCGTGTTGCGTCTGCTGTCACTGTCATGAACTAAAATCAATTTTGTAACCCGTCCAACGCCTTTAAAAATGAGTGTGTTCAAGCATTACCTTAAATCTAAGCAAACTTACCTAAGATCTAAGGTAATGTAGTGGCGTCATCTTGAATTCAATGGAAAATCACGTAAAAAACTAGGTAAAATTACCTTAGTTCTAGGTTTATACACCTAAGTCCTAAGTAAAATTGCTAAGGCCTAGGTAAAACGTATAAGTAATAATAATATACATATTATTGGCGGGAAAGTCACACATGTGCGTATTCTCAAGGGGCATTTGGGGCAAGTAGTGTACCTAAATAGGTAAAGGCAAATGAAACAAAGGGACAATATTAATGTATTTTTTTTCCAATTTTTGTTTATTTCTGTTTAGTTTATTTGACCAAAGTAATACCACAGCAGTACCTACCTAAATAGACAATTAAAAACTTATGTTTACATTTTATAACCCTACAGCTATTACAGTGTGCAATTTAACCGCACTGTTTATTAAGCAGGAAATACCCGATACAATCATCGTACCGATTATCGCACAAAAGTTGGGTCGAATGCGATGATTGTATCGTGTGTGTGCACGAAATGATCCGGTGTACCGATATCGCATGGTCGAATGCTTTCTAGCGAAAACCAGATGTCGTCGTACTTCTACTTTCATGAAATCGCAAGTAAATCGCATGGTGTGTGTGCTCCCTTCCGATATTACTAACGATATCGGTACGACTCAAGTATGTACGATGATTGTATCGTGTATTTCCTGCTTTAAGGTTATGATCATTTTGCTTTTTGATTGCATTTGTCACATGAATACCTTCATTCTGGAAGTAAATCTTATTTAGTAAAACGTTGTTTTATTTTTTGTTGAAAATACAAAAGCTTTTTGAATCTGTTTGAAAGGTTGATCTAGCACTCAAATTTATTTTCCCTATATAGCTAATAAAAATTATAAATCAGAAATTTAATCACACTTATATTAAAAATGTGAATGTTTGGATGTATGGATGGATGGATGTTTGTTACTAAAAAACGCCAGAACAGCTAAATGGATCTGGTTGAAATTTGGCAAGGATATAGATTATAGTCTGGAATAGGTGATAGGCTTTTTATCCCAATTCGGGTGGCGCTGCGGTCGCATTTAAAAAAAAATCTTATTTATGGACCAATTTCGACGGGACTTCCACTGGCGGATAGCTGATGTTGTAAGGAGTAACTTAGGCTATTTAAATTAATCTTCCAGGCGGCGCTGAGGTCGCATTTTAAAAAATTTTTGTTTATGGCAGATTTTGACGGGATTTTCACGTGCGGATAGCTGACTTTGTAAGGAGTAATACAGGCTATTTGTATTACTCCTCCAGGTGGCGCTCCGGTTGCATTTTTCAAAAACTTTTATTTATGGATTGATTTTGACTGGACTTTCACTGGCGGGTAGATGATGTTGTAAGGAGTAACTTAGGCTATTTTAATTACCCCTCCATGTGGCGCTACAGTCGCATTTCGAAAAATCCCGAAATGTAGAATATACCGAAACACAGAATTCCGAATGGCTTTGTACATTTTATTAAATTGAAAATCGCGCGCCCTCCCTAGATTAGGAATATGCGTTTCTTAAGTCGTTAGGACGCTTAGTTAGCTTAGTTAGAGTGTAAGTCAGTTGGCCCCGCTTGGAGCTGTTGCGCCAACATTTTTTACTTGCGATTATAGGTACTAAGGCAAGTTATCCATTCGTCGAAAAAAAAAGTTTTGAGATAACAATCAAACATGACATTACGATGATAGCGAAGACGAAAAAAGATGGTCTAAAAATTCTGTCCGTCTGTGTGTCTGTCTGTCTGGCTGTATGTATAGACACCTACAGCTCAAACGGGTGGGCCGAATTGCTTCAAACTTGGTATATAGACTTTTTTAGGTATTGTACAGAGGGGAAATTGAATTTTTTTTTTTAACTCAATAAATAACGGTACCTGCCATACAACCGTTACGTTAAAGCCTATTTTTCTCAAAAACGGCTCTAACGATTTCGATTTAAGAAAATCAGTGTTGCTTTTTAAGTGCGATCAATGATATGGCTGAAAAAAAGTTTTAAAAAATGGCTAAGAACGGCACTTTCCATAGGACCGTTTTTTTGCTTTCGACTATCTCGAAAACGACAACCGATTCTTTCGAAATTTCACACACATATAGCTGTAGGGTTCTATTTGTATTGCATACCAATATTTTTGAAAAATATTGTTTTGTATTTTTAAAGGCATTTAAAAAAAAATTTTAAATTAATATTTTGAAAACTGCTTATTAAATTTTTTTCTAAAAATTTTAAATAAATGTATTTGCTGAATACCTATGAACTGGCGTTTTTGAATTTTTTTTGAAAATTTTTTTCAAAAAGTTTTTAAAAAAAAACTTTTTTTCTCAAAAACCGCTCCACAGATTTTTTTAAATTTATTCTCATTAATTTAAAGCTATCTAAGAAATAAAATGGCGTATTTTTTTTTCAGCTCAAATTAGTTTAAGAATTTATTTAAGGATTTGGAAAATTTTATTTTTATCAAAATCTCAAGCCCCTAAACCACTGTCACTCATTAGAGCAAGTTCGTGCGACCCAGTCGTGCATTTTATTTTTATTTAGCTATGAAAAGTTTTACGACATCATTAAAAATAAGTAACGAACTAAAAATTATGAATACTATCCAGACAGTATGGAAAAACTTATTTTCAGCATATGCTGGAATACAACCCCCCGATCAATAAATTGCATACGCCTTTGTCATTTTCTTACTAAAAAGAGAGTTTTTGCGGGAAAATTGCCTTAATTCTAGGTAAAATCACCTTAGATCTTAGGAAATATTATCACGCTAAGAAATTGGCGGTAAAATTACCTTAAGCCCTAAGTAAAAGTTGCGTTATATTTAGGTAAAATTTCCTTAGGCCTAAGGTAAAATTATTGAGCAAGCGATACTGGCGGGAAAATTAGCTTAGGTACTAGGTAAAATTAACTTAGCCCCAAGGAAAAAGGTTCCATAAATTGCTTAGTTCTAAAGGTGGAGTTATGTTCGTCCAAAAAAAATTGCGAAAAAAAACTTTTCCTTAGGTTTTAAGGCAAATAAACCTTTTCCACTTTAACTATACGACTTAGATAAATTGCCTTATTTCTAGGCAAAGTTATGCTCGTCCAATAAAACTCGTAAGAAATTAACTTTGCCTAAGTTTTTAAGGCAGATTAGCCTATTTCACTTAACCTAGAGCTAACATAAATTGCCTTAGTTCGAGGCAAAATTATGCTCGTCCAATAAAACCCGTACAAAATTTACTTTGCCTTAGTTTTTAAGGCAAATTAGCCTATTTCACTCAACCTAAGACTAACATAAATTGCCTTAGTTCGAGGCAAAATTATGGTCGTCCAATAACGGTCGTAAAAAAATTACTTTGCCTTAGTTTCTAAGGCAAATTAGCCTATTTCACTCAACCTAGGACTAACATAAATTGCCTTAGTTCGAGGCAAAATTATGCTCGTCCAATAACACTCGTAAAAAATTTACTTTGCCTTAGTTTTTAAGGCAAATTAGCCTATTTCACTCAACCTAGGACTAACATAAATTGCCTTAGTTCGAGGCAAAATTATGCTCGTCCAATAACACCCGTAAAAAATTCACTTTGCCTAAGTTTTTAAGGCAGATTAGCCTATTTCACTTAACCTAGAGCTAACATAAATTGCCTTAGTTCTAGGCAAAGTTATGCTCGTTACTTTGCCTTAGTTTTTAAGGCAAATTAGCCTATTTCACTCAACCTAAGACTAACATAAATTGCCTTAGTTCCAGGCAAAATTATGCTCGTCCAATAACACCCGTAAAAAATTCACTTTGCCTAAGTTTTTAAGGCAGATTAGCCTATTTCACTTAACCTAGAGCTAACATAAATTGCCTTAGTTCTAGGCAAAGTTATGCTCGTCCAATAACACTCGTAAAAAAATTACTTTGCCTTAGTTTTTAAGGCAAATTAGCCTATTTCACTCAACCTAAGACTAACATAAATTGCCTTAGTTCGAGGCAAAATTATGCTCGTCCAATAACACCCGTAAAAAATTCACTTTGCCTTAGTTTTTAAGGCAGATTAGCCTATTTCACTTAACCTAGAGCTAACATAAATTGCCTTAGTTCTAGGCAAAGTTATGCTCGTCCAATAACACTCGTAAAAAAATTACTTTGCCTTAGTTTTTAAGGCAAATTAGCCTATTTCACTCAACCTAAGACTAACATAAATTGCCTTAGTTCGAGGCAAAATTATGCTCGTCCAATAACACCCGTAAAAAATTCACTTTGCCTAAGTTTTTAAGGCAGATTAGCCTATTTCACTTAACCTAGAGCTAACATAAATTGCCTTAGTTCTAGGCAAAGTTATGCTCGTCCAATAACACTCGTAAAAAAATTACTTTGCCTTAGTTTTTAAGGCAAATTAGCCTATTTCACTCAACCTAAGACTAATATAAATTGCCTTAGTTCGAGGCAAAATTATGCTCGTCCAATAACACCCGTAAAAAATTCACTTTGCCTAAGTTTTTAAGGCAGATTAGCCTATTTCACTTAACCTAGAGCTAACATAAATTGCCTTAGTTCTAGGCAAAGTTATGCTCGTCCAATAACACTCGTAAAAAAATTACTTTGCCTTAGTTTTTAAGGCAAATTAGCCTATTTCACTCAACCTAAGACTAACATAAATTGCCTTAGTTCGAGGCAAAATTATGCTCGTCCAATAACACCCGTAAAAAATTCACTTTGCCTTAGTTTTTAAGGCAGATTAGCCTATTTCACTTAACCTAGAGCTAACATAAATTGCCTTAGTTCTAAGCAAAGTTATGCTCGTCCAATAACACTCGTAAAAAATTTACTTTGCCTTAGTTTCTAAGGCAAATTATCCTATTTCACTCAACCTAGGACTAACATAAATTGCCTTAGTTCGAGGCAAAATTATGCTCGTCCAATAACACCCGTAAAAAATTCACTTTGCCTAAGTTTTTAAGGCAGATTAGCCTATTTCACTTAACCTAGAGCTAACATAAATTGCCTTAGTTCTAGGCAAAATTATGCTCGTCCAATAACACCCGTAAAAAATTCACTTTGCCTTAGTTTTTAAGGCAGATTAGCCTATTTCACTTAACCTAGAGCTAACATAAATTGCCTTAGTTCTAAGCAAAGTTATGCTCGTCCAATAACACTCGTAAAAAATTTACTTTGCCTTAGTTTCTAAGGCAAATTATCCTATTTCACTCAACCTAGGACTAACATAAATTGCCTTAGTTCGAGGCAAAATTATGCTCGTCCAATAACACCCGTAAAAAATTCACTTTGCCTAAGTTTTTAAGGCAGATTAGCCTATTTCACTTAACCTAGAGCTAACATAAATTGCCTTAGTTCTAGGCAAAGTTATGCTCGTCCAATAACACTCGTAAAAAAATTACTTTGCCTTAGTTTTTAAGGCAAATTAGCCTATTTCACTCAACCTAAGACTAACATAAATTGCCTTAGTTCGAGACAAAATTATGCTCGTCCAATAACACCCGTAAAAAATTCACTTTGCCTTAGTTTTTAAGGCAGATTAGCCTAGTACTTTTAACCTAGGACGTTCATAAATTGCCTTAGTTCTAGGCAAAATTATGCTCTTTCGATAACACTCTCGAAATATACCTCTTGCCTTAATTTTTAAGGCAAATTAACCTATTTCATTTTACCTAGTACTTTCATAATTACCTTAGTCCTAGGCAAAGCTATGCTTGTTCAATAACACTCCTGGAAAAAAATACGTTGCCTTAGTTTTTAAGGCTAATTAGCCTATTTTCCTTTACCTAGGACGCACCTAATTACCTAAGTTTTAGGCAAATTTATGCTCGACAAATAAGTTCCATACAAAAAAATTCACCTAAGACGTTTAAGGCATGTTAGCCTATTTTAGGTTGTTTCACGTTACCAAAAACGTACATAAACTGCCTTAAATCTAGGCTAAATTCTGAGCGACAAAAACTTTCCATACAAAAATATTTACCTAAGGCGTTTAAGGCAGTTTAACACAGAATTTTTCTCTGAGTGTGTTTTATATTTTAATTGGGTTTTCGACATGCCCGTTTTGATTAACATAGGTACATTACTTTGATTACGAATATAGGTCACCCCTTCCTGCTCTTTGGGTGCAATATCATTTATTGCTTATAAATCATTTTATGTGAGTCATCCACTTGAGCTGACGGCCTCTTATATTTTGATATATTTGTTGCATTTTCTATAATCTTTTATTTTAGCAATTTTATTAAGCAATTAACATAGACGGCACAGCATAATAGGCATATACCTTGAATTACATAATTCAAAAAAAAAAATTATATAAAAGTCATATTAGTAGGTACAAACTGTTTAATTCATATTTTTTTAATTACATATATGAAGAAAATTCGATTTATTGATTATCCTTTGGTTCAATTAGAAATAACTTAAAATAAAGGACTTTATGTGACGAGTATGGGTAGGGGTGGCGAACTCTTGATTCTTTTAAGAGCTCTATCACAGTAATGTTAAGCATTATATCTCGATTTTTTCCACACCAAACCAATATTAATTTCCTGTCTAACAAGGTAAGTTTCAATGGTAAATAACAACCAAAAACAGGACATGACGATACTGGAAGAAGAAAGAAGTGAGCTTGAGCTGATATTTTGGTATATGATTCTTTTGGTTATGGTTAATAGGAAAAAAAGTTATTAAGGATTTAAGTTGAAAAATGCTTCAAAAAAGTGTTAAAATGCGTCTGGCAAGGGGAAGGCTGAAAGAAAAACGTCTTGGACATACATTTTTACAATCAGTGTAATTTTTCTGATATTTTGGTATATTATGATTCTCTTGGTTATGGTTAATAGGAAAAAAGTTATTAAGGATTTAAGTTGAAAAATGCTTTAAAAAAGTGTTAAAATGCGTCTGGCAAGGGGAAGACTGAAAGAAAAACGTCTTTGACACACATTTTTACAATCAGGAGAATTTTTCTGATTTTTTGATGTATCACACATGTGGTTATCATTTCGACCCAAAAAGTTGATTTTCGCGCATTTTGGTGGCCGTCTGGCGAGGGGAAGGCTGAAGGTAAAACGTCTTGGACACACTTTTTGACATCAGTGGACCATCCACTACTGATTATATATTACTTTAAGAGGTTATCATTTCGACCCAAAAATTTGAAAAAGTTCGTGCATTTTAGCGGCCGTCTGGCGGGGGTAAGGCTGAAGGTAAAACGTCTTGGATACACTATTTTGACATCAGGGCACCATTTCCTATTCTTTATACATATATAACCGGCTGAAAAAAAAATCTGCCAGACGGTTAAATTTGGCATTATGTTGCGTATATCTACACATACATGTGTATACATTTTGGTTATCACTCCACTCCCAAAATTTGCTGCCGGCTCTTAGACTATATGATGTTTTTTGAATTGTTTCAATATTACATTTCTCCGCATATTGAAACTGATTTTGTGTTGTGATGACTATCTCATTCTGTGTGGTGTGTGGAATTGTAAAAATTGTTGATCCAGTTGAGTTCCGATCCACCAACTTCTTGGAAAGTAAAAATATTTAATTAATAGGTGCTCTCAATTCTAAATAAAAGCTTCCGGTATTATCTTACCATATAAACAAAACCCAAAACAACAAGACACTTTCATAACTGTTTTAGTACACAAATAAAGTAAACCATCAGTTAAATAAAGGGTGGTCCAGCCATAAGGCACGATATTAATTGTAAATAAAACAAAACAATTTCGGAGTATTATCGTATCTATTTTTTTTATTATGATAGAAAAATCTATGTTATGTACAGGAAACAAAAATGCCCCCAAGGAAAAAAAAAAACGAACGGTGTAAATTATAATGATCATGGGTCCTGCTGGAACCTTCCAGCTCCATATCCCCAATTTCTGGCCACAAAAAGTTCGTAATCATCTCGCGATAGCGAACACCATTCACTGCAACACCTGGCCGACCTCATCTTAGAATAAATAAGGGCCAATGACGCCACCAGCACATAAATCGCACCAAACAGTCACTCTTCTAGGTGAAAATGTACCTCAGTGCCGAAGATGAAGAAAATCACTTCGTGCGTAACGCATTATGATTTGAACGCCTATTTTCAAAAAAGGCTTCAACAATCTTAACGCGCTGTACCTCTCCATGGTTTCATCTGTCAAAGACTGAAACGAAAAATTTAAAATAAAGTTGGGCAAAAAACTTGATGTTTAAGTGTGTCGCACTACTAACATTATAGTGGGTTATGCTTGGACCACCCTTTATTAATAAAGTCTCAAATTATTTTTAAAGCATACAAATCTGCTTTCATCTACTAAATTTTCTTAATTTAAGTATTTTTAAAATAAATAGACCAATTAAATAATTGTTAAATTCATATTTATTATTATTTTAAATATTGCTACAACCAAAATAAACAAATTGTTGATTTTGTACACACACAACTTTGTTAACATTCAAACCGGAAATTAACTTCCATTATACACAAAAGGAATTTGTATTCAGCTGATATTCACTATCATAACGATTTATTGTGTTACCAAACAAATTAAGGAGAGACAGAGAGAGGTAGCGCATTAAGTGCAGATACAATCATTATCATCGGGGTGGGTTTTAATGTGACAAATCGCGTGTGCTGGTGTGCTGGCCTTTTCACAACAACAACTATGAAGTGCCTTAGCTATATTAACAGAACTCTTAAGGCGTATCCGTTTTAACGTAATAAAGAACCAACAAAAAAGCAAAACAGATTTCTCGAATAGCTAAATGATAATGGTCTTGGGGCACAAGGCGATGCGGTTAACATGATAAGGGTTCCAAAAAAAAGAAGCCAGAAAGGCAGTTAATGGAATGAGTTGCCAAAAACCGTCACCCATCTTAATTTTATGGCAATGTTGAGAGAGTATAAAAAATGTCATGAAAAACCATAGACATTTCATGAGTACATATATACTAAATATAACACACACCCACATCCGCATTCTATTTGATGTGTTCAACCCTGAAATTTTGAGGCATGAGATATTAGCTGAGCATCATCAAATCTGTTTCTGTAAAAAGCTGACGAAAAATAATAAATAGGTACTCGTACCTCCGCTCCGACAGAGAAATAAGGGAGTGGAATTTTGTTCAAGTGGATCCTATATAGTCTAGCTGTTTTTGTTATAAAACCAGAATAAATGTGAGTCGCATTACTGAAGAAATACGATATTTAATGGCTAAAATTATTCGTTATAATAATAAAATGATAATACCTATGAGTATTCTGTAACCCGGAAAATTTAAGAATTTCCTCTGATTTCCTGTAAGGTAAACACTTTGATATCAATTTAATTTATTCAAAATACACATGTCGACTCTATGATGTCGGTCTGTTAAGTATAATATTTTCTTTCTGTGATTTTAAGGCTCCACGTGAGATTAGGAACAATAGATAAAAAAAATTGAGCGTTTTTTCAACAATTATTTTATCTGATTCAGTATTTTAATCTTACCTATATATATGTTTTTTAATGTCAATTTGATTTTCGTTTTAGAATTAGTTTGAAAAGAAGTAAGTTATCAATCTTCCTGTTATTGTTAACATAATTTTAAGCGATCAATTCGATCATGAATACCGAAAATGTCTTTATTTTTTTATTTAAGTACGTTGAGCTTTGAGGATATACATCTGAATCAACAATGATACCTAGTCTTGATTAGTAGATATTTTTTTTTTTTACAATTTCGGTTTGGAAATAGATAAATACATTTTCTGGAACTAAATAACACCAAACTGAAATTTCGTTGTCGAAAACGAAGTAAGATCAAAATTCTGAATTTGTACCTTTTTTCGTTTGGCCTCAATTCACATCACCATGATATTTATACATTAAATATTTTTCTGATAACCGCATGAGTTGGATGCGTTAGCTTTTCAAAACAAAGGGTTTATTAGAAAAGTATTTTGTCAATACCTACCACATTTTGAATTTTCTTGCGTGGTTTATATTTTAACACCTGCCTCGAACTTTATAAATCTTACATTTAATATTTTTGACTGTTGAAAACCAGTGTTTCAGAAATGTAATGGAAGGTAGGTTCAATTGTGTCAAGGAATATTATATTAAGTTGTTTAAATATCCCAAATGAATTACTGAATAATATGAATGAAAACCTCCGTTTCTTCTGTAACAAAAAATGCGAAAATATTGAATTTAAACATTGAATAATCAGAATCTTGTTTCTGAAAATTTTGTATCGTCCTATTGATTTTGAGACTATTGATTTCTTCTAGCAATATTATTTTCCTCTTTGTATGAAGTTAAACTTCTATCTTTTATTAAAATATTTTTTTTTCTCTTCAGATTCGCAATTTCTTAAGAAAATTGGCCGGATAGTACAAGTAAAATAACACCTCCTGGTATAATATTTTACTTAGTTTGATCAATTTAAAGCAATTAAGATTTATTCTCATTAGTTTACGGAGCAAACTCAACAAAGAATCGTTTTTCTCTTACCAAATCATGATATTAAGTGTTTTCCCCCTATACTTGTGGCATATTCCCTTCTGCACCCATCGCCATATCTCTTGCCAATCAATTGAAATGTTATTTCAGCGAGTTGACAAACTGCAGCGGTGCTATTCCTGTTTACAGATGAAGCACATGAAGGTACTTTTAAGAAATAAAGGATCAACTTTCCACAGCTTCAAGAGAAAGATATCCCCATACTTGTGCTCAGTAAAACAAAATTGCAATTGCTTTTGCTGGAAAAGTTTATTTATAAAAATATTCGTCTTTTGTACATAAATAATTCCTAATGTGTTACTCCAATTGACTTATAAACAATAAGCGCAAGGGTGCAATTCGACAACAGGAAAGAATTAAAAATTAACGTGTGTCATTGCTGTTGAACTCGCAGTTATTGTTCATATCGCTGATAAAGCAGTTTTGTTATTTTCTGGAATTGAAATGTCATTCTGAATAGGTACTGATAATGTTATCGCTGTAGTTCTGTTGAGCTGCGATTCAGAATTCACAAGTTTTGCTGTTGTCACCATGCCATTTATTCACCAAGAACGCAACGCTTGCCTAGCTTCTGCTAATTTGACGATGGTTCGAGATGCTTGTTTAAGCTTTAGTTGGAAGTAATCAAGATTTCTATATACTAAGTACATTTTCCTTAAACATTAATATTCGTTTTTATTGAAAAATCCGCTTTTTCCTTCTAGACTATAATGTCCCACCGCTTGATATTGACGATTTAGAAATTGCTTACAATAAAATAAATATAAACCATAATTCAACCCGATTTCGTCTTTAAACAATTTTGCAGAAAATAAAACATTTTTATATTCGGATGAAATCTAATTCAATTAGTTTCCCAAAAGCCTAAAACTGCAAATAAATACTCCTTTCAATAGCATTAGAATTATTTCTTATGAGTCATGACACATTTTCAATCAAAGAGTTGAAATTGGCGTGATGCGATGCATTTAAAATGATTTTTCTTTCTAGAACAAGTTTCTGAAAAATGTTATTTTTAGTACGACATTTTGATTTTACTCCTCTGCTTTGAATTTATTCGGAAAGAGTACTTTGAGAGAACTACTTTTACATAAATATTTTCACACACGAAAATTTCTGTGGGCTATTGATTTTTAATTGGTTAGTCTTTCAATTGCACTGAATCCTTCATGTGATTACTTTATGCATGATAATTCGTGCAATAGAAGCAAATGTGCACAATTTTCAATAGGATTTGAAAGAGTGAATCTTATATGTCTATTACTATTACAAATATTGTATTATTCAATTCAATGTTTATGGAAGTCTTGGAAAGACTACTGTCCTGTGTACAGGAATTTTAGAAATTCCTTAAATGCCATCCAACAGACTTTAATTGTGAAATATGTAGTTACACAAAATGGCAATCTTTAACTGATTGTCTGTGTAATTATTTCCCTAGTTTCAACTGGATGCCACCCGTGATATTTTCGTGAGATAATTATCACCTTTTATCTCAATACACTGTACCACAAATAATTATTTTCTTTCTGCCATTCCTTATCTCCTCGCTCACCCATGTTAATTCATAATAATTCATATCCCATGAGTGCGAGTGTATTATAAAAAAAGCCTTGTTAAAAAAATGTCTGTAATTTACAATTATAGCTATAAGCTATATTATTTGTTCACTCTAAACTGAAACATTTTGAAATCATTGTCAAAAACTTGACATGCAAAACATGTATAGGTAATTCCTAACTTGTTTTTGGAAAAGCTAAAATTTTATTTGTTTGGGATGCAATGATAAAGCCATTATTTACTTTTGAGGAAATACCACAATTCAACAAATATTGGATTACATCTTCAAAATAAATTCATTTTATTTGGTAGAGGTGAAAATGCTTAAGGTAATTAAATTATATGAGGAAAAAAATTAAAAGTATCCGATGATGTCGATAGGACAAAGCTTTTATTTTCTGAAATATTTTTACTTACTATTATAGTTAATATTGTTTAAGGCAATTTCTGGATTCTGGCAAAAAAAAAAAAGTAGAAAACAATCACACGTGAAATTTTGATGAGTAAAAGTCTTTTTTTAAGTCGAAAAATAATGCTACCTGTCATTACAATCATAAACAAAAATTCATTATCTTAATAACTACGTTAACGATTTTGATAAACATATCAGGTTTTTCAAATTAGGTTTTCGTTCAAACTAAGCTTCCAAGTCCGATAAAAGATTTAACGCTTATTTTCCTCGAAAACGGCTTTAAGAATTTTGATTTAAAAAAATTAAAACTATGGTTAAGAACGGTACCTTTCATGCGACAGATGTTCTTGCTTTGTGCTATCTCAAAAACACCTTAACCAATTCTTTCGATTTAGGTTGTATATAAGATAAATGTTTTACAGTAGAATGTAAGACTAATTGTACAGTCTGTCATGTCATCTAGCAATGCTTCTTTTATATATATAAAACATACATAGGTAGCTCAATTTATACTGCATAGCAAAAATTTTAAATTAATAGCATCTTTTAAAACTTTTTTTTAAATTTAAGATTTTAAATAAAAATTGATTTTCTTTTTCAAAAAAACCTTATGTGAATTTTGCTGTACCTATGAATTGGCGCATTTTAAATTTTTTTTGAAAACTATTTTCATAAATTTTTCCTCAAAAACAGTTTTATAGATTTTTATAATTTCATTCCCGGTAAATTGAAATTTATCCAAAAATTAAAATGATTTCCTTTTTTTCAGCTCAAATCGGTTTTAGTATTTATTTAAGCCCCAATACCACAGTCACACATACATAAGACCAAGTCGTGCAACTTATTTCAATATTATGTAATGTCATCCAAATCAGTGATTTTGTAACTGTTGCGTTCTTTTTATTTCAACAAAACTCAAAATTTATAAAGCTCAAATGCTCCTTTTTAGTATTTTAATGGGCCTCACTTTGAATTGAAATCGATGAGCGTAGAGTAACTAAATTATTTGGGAGACCTTGATTCCAACCTTAGTTTGTATATTTTTCGGAGTAACATACGCTTCAACAAACACTTCTCGGTTGTCATATTGTTTATATATTTAATTGCATCGGGCTCCGATTATAAAAGAAAGTTAAACAAACGATTTATTTATGTATGTCAAATGAACTCATACAAAAAACTATTAGATATTCCAACCACTCCTAGACTCTATATGATTTGCCCTTTAACGTGCTGATAATTCAAATAATTTTATACAATGCATCGTGTCCTGTTCATTTATTTCCTTCATAAAATATCACGTTTAATAATGTCAAAAAATGTAACTTCTATAATCGGCACCTACATACATGGCGATATATAATTTTCCTATATATGAAACTCTTAAAACTAACCCTGAGCATTTTTGAAATTTGCAATTCAAATTCCAGCGTAAGCTTTCCATTATTAGAAAGTAAAACAGTTCAAATTTATTAATTTTCTGAAATAACGTATTCCATGACATGCATTTGGTTGGTTTTACACAATTTAACACAGGAAGAATTTAATTCACTATCCAGCATCCACTTTATAGATTAATTAAAACTATTACGCAATTTCATTCGAGTTAGTTGGGAAATCACGATTAGAAAAATAATCCAACTTTTTTGACGGAAGGAGAGTTTTAATGTAAGAGATAAAGGAATTCAAAGTTTTCACAACTGGTTAAATATTTTACGAGGAAAAAATAGGATCAGCTCTATCTAATGAAAGAACTTTTTTTATTTTTGCCTTGTTCAAAGTTTTCCTTTTTTTTAATTACCCACAATTTCAAATTTGTCACGTAAAATATTAAAACTTTAATTAATAAAACTTGAGAATGAAATGACATGAAAGTTTTTTTTTAGTGCAAGATTAAAAATGATAACGTTAATTTTTAGATAACTTGGCTCACTTTCTTAAATGTTGTGTATATTTTGTTGTGATTTCATTATCCTTTGCAAAGGATTCTAACAAAAATAGATTCCCCGCAATAATAACTTTTTGATACTATTGTCCATTTATGTATATATGTATGAGCCATTCTCCGTCATTGGTGTGGGTGTCATAAGATAGTCATTAGTCGCAAGACCAAATCCATGATATTTATTTTACAAGGCATAGATTCGTTCCTGGATGGTCTATCTTTTACACTCATCATGCACCTAGCTGTTCTATTATAGATTTCAAGTTTTTTCACCATTGTTTAAGCCTGTTTCTCGGCGTTGTGATGGCTGCTTTGACATTGAATGTGTTGATCAGTTCAATTCAAATAATTAGGAGTTATACCTACTTAATATATCATAATCATTCGCACAATTTAAAATGTTATATATCATTAAAGTAATTTACACCTAATCCTGCAAATCATCATTCCGACTTAACATTTCTTGCACCTTCTTTTAACTACAATATCTTAACTTTAAGACCATTGTATTAAAATAAGATTAATTAACACCAACAAATAGTTAGAAAAATGTGCAATGCTTGAATTTTCAACTATATATCTTTGAAAAATGTAAACAGAATTTCTAGGGAGTTAAGGACTATTTTTTTCAATTTATGTCATATGAATGTTAATATAATGTTATTGTCCTTGTTGAAACTAGTAGAACAGAGATCATCTTAATGCAAGAATTTCGACTCTTCTTGGCAAGTATTTCTGCTCCTAAACAACGGCAAGGGCAGAAAACTGCAATCAATTTTTCATACTCCCCTGTCCTCTTATTCCAATTGGCAGTCTGTCATAAAAACTTTAATGTTTACATTCTGAAAAAAAGGAAAATATGTTATATTTTAATGTAAAAATTAAATGTGCATGAAACTTAAAATAATCATCAAACATTAAAACTGTTATTTCGTTTGTTTGAGGATTGACTTAAAAATAAGTATCCCTCAGAAACTATTTAACCTGAAATAAAGCTTATGCGACCCTTCCGCCGAGAGAATTTTCAAGTAACTTCAGTTAATGCGGTGGTCGTACCTAAAACAATTGTTTTCTTATTGTTATTTATCAATAGAGTACTTTTATGCCATCAGATAGTTTTAGCACACTTAAAAAGTTGCGCATTGTAAAAAGCTGAACAATAACAATTGGAAGTCTTTCTATGACTTACGCGAGGCTTTTAATCACCAATGGTCATACAAAAGTGAGGATTTCTGAAAACCTTTTAATATCTAAGACATCATAAAAGAATTAATTCTGTAAAATGGTGTCGATTGACATTTATTATAAGTCTTTTTCAAATAATCGATTCACTCCGTAGAAACTGTTTTTTTAACATAACTATTTTCTCGCAAAATACCCTACGAATTTCAATAAAAATTTTTATGTGGAATGTCCATTATAAATAAAACAATGTTGTCTTTAAAAATAATATACTAAAATAGTTTTGAGTTGAAAGAAAAAAGTTAATTATTTAAATTATTTTGAATATTCTATTTTAAAAAGGGTTAATACATACAGCAACATATTACAGGAAAAGAAAATAAACAGATTAGTCATATCATACTATTTAGGTAACTACACACATACACATATCTACTGTTATGTATCTATGCACAACACATTCACCAGAAAATCTATATTATTCTTAACACTTCGATTTCAACGATTACATTGCAAATATTCATTTAACTAATAATAAGCCTTCAACCTACATACAACTTTTATTGGGCATGTTATTCCTAGAATAGGTTTTTTTTACGTAACATTTTTCTTCGCGGTCCCTAAACACTACAACTCAAGTGTAGGATAAGGTTTAGTGCATATGTATAGGTAAAACGAGTTAGTTATAACAAACTGAAAACAAAACGCCTACTACTATAGTTAGTTTTAGTTCCTTCACCTAACTTGATGGTTTTCAACTCGATTCTCGCCTCTTACTCTTCTAACGGCATTTTAAATGACAATGTAAGTATAATATTATGTACACAGGACACATATAACCAACTTATTTGACCAACAGAAATTAATCTCTTCCATTTTTAATCATGCAGTGTTGGCATATCAAAAGCTGGATAGTTTGAGATTTTGTCCGTTGAAATTCAATCGTTTGAATTTTTTTTATTTGAAAAATCGTCGGTTTAGGTTTTGGTTTTTAAGATTATGATCGGTCCCCACCTAGAATAGCTTTTGTCTGTTATGCGTTTTTGATCTCTAGTTTTTGATCAACGCCTCATCATCTCGCATACATATTTAAGTTAAGCCACGTATTGTTTTACTAATTTTTTACATTAACTGCCTTGCCTTTAATCTTTTAAAATCAAATTCGCAAAATAAATAAGTCAAAGATACTCGTAAATTTCAAATAACATACCTCTGAATGTTATGTAAAAATAACCAAACATTTAACTTGAAATTTTTTAAAATTATAGTTTTGATTTAGGGTTATTAAAACCTTGCAAGGTGAAAAGCATATCATTTACATTTTCGGTGGTATTTCCGTTCGTTTTCTTGTTTTACTTATTTGAAATTCAAAATACATATACGCTTTATACTCCAATTCATTATAGCCGAGTACTTTGTTAATCCTTCTAGAATGTATGGCGTGAATCGCTTTTGAAGTTCAATAAGCGTTATTTATGTTAGTTTATTATTTATGTGGGAAACACACCGACTTTGATCATGCGTATACAATTACTTTTTTGTAAAGTTCCTTTCATGCTACCGTTTGTTTAACAAATTAAATAGTGTGTATAGCTACTGTTTAATAATTAAAGGCAACCTTCAACTTGGAAATTTGTGCTTTTAATTGAACTAAAACATTGAAAAGCTGCAACAGTATGTTCAACAGCATATTATATCTTTGAAATGTTGAATAGGTTCTATTACATTTGAAGGTATTTAACGTGTTAAAAATGTTTGGAATATTCTGTAAAACATATACATTTGAATAAGAAGTTTACATGTTGCATGTTCAAGAAGATGTTTCCAAAAAGAAGTTTTGGTGTATATTGTCCCATTAAGTTTCTCTGCAAAATAATAACATAATCGTTTAAAAAATGCTAAAAAACGCGCGTTTTTTAACAACAAAAAATAAAATCAAAATTGTTCTTATTGTTAGATATAAATAAAAAGCTTTATACACATTTTTGTAAATACATTAAACCCCTTGTCAACTCTTAGTCATAAACCCACCCAAATCGAAAACAAAAACTCAAAATCATAAGACCGTGTCTGAACAAACGAAAAAAAAACTAAAACCGTAGAAGGTAAGAGTTCGAGCCAGACTTAATATTTGAGTACCATTAAATACATTACGAGTATACCAGAAATTGCTCTGAAAATACTAACTTCCTGAACGTTCGAACTGTTTTAACTCATGTTAAGGGTATTAATTACCTTTTGTGTGCGGGTTCATTATAGACAAAAATTTAATCCTTCCTTAAACGGTCTCAAACCTGAAAAGAATACACCATATTAACTGCCAAAATCACTTGAATATAAAAGCGAGAGCAGTTATAACAATGTAAATAGATATAATTTGGATATTGTCAGTGAATTTGTTTACTTGTTAACTGGTGTTATGTAATAACATCTTCTAATTACTGCATTAAGAACAATAAGAACAGTCGAGTCCAAAGTTACGACTACGATTGATGATCATATCTTTATTGACGAATAAAACATCATCTGGCGGTAATTTTCGTATAGTGACATATAAGCCAAGTAGCACAAATATGTATTCCACGGTTAAGTTGACTGGGCCATAAGACCAAATGCACATCGACGCTGCACCTCGTAAAGCCTCCAACGGCAGACCATAGGAAGATTCAAATGCCACCAGGGGACCGTTATTAGGTGGAATGAAATTTCCAAGGAATACCTTCCTTTATAGAAGAATAAAAAGTTAAGCAAAGAAAACGATTAATCAATCGTTTTCTTTGCTTAAGTCTGAAAATATCCGCACACATATTAATGTAGGTGCAGTTATTTTCGTAAACAAAAAACTTAGCAATCTAGAAAAGACCTATACCAAAACAATTTCAAAGCAAACATTCCAAATTCGTCTTAAAGAACTGTTTATTTTTTATTTCACCTCCTAAGAGCTAACGGTAGGTACTTAACCATATGATTTGTTATGAAAAACTCATTTTTTCTCAAGGACAAGGATGGCTCCAACTATTTTGATGAACCGTTTTGAATGGTGTTGTGTATGTAAAGCTTAATTTGTTTTTTCATAATCTCAAGCCCTAAGCCCACTGTCTTCCAGTGTTGCACTTAACTACGTAGCTATGTTCTTGTTTTTCTTGAGTTGTATTTTAATAAGAGGGAGTATTTTCTTTTTACATTTTATACCCTATTCCATAGAATGGGTATATTGTATTTGGTGTGGAGTTTGTAACATAGAGAAATAATACCGTTAGGTATAGAAAAGTATATAATATATTCTGACTCAGAATCAAAAGCCTAGTCGATTTAGCCATGTCCGTCCGTCCGTCCGTATGTATACTCTCTAGAGGTCGCAATTTTTGAGCTCGAAAGCTGAAATTTGGTATATATAATCTTTGGTTCAAGAGTAAGGCTAAGTTCTTGAACCGGTAAAATCCGCACACAAACACGCCCACAATAGCCATTTTTGTTGAACAACCTCAATTTAATAAAATTAAATTATGTTTTTTTGTACAGTTACGATAAAAGCATAACGCTAAAATTTTGCACACGTAAGCTTTAGGTAAACTTTCTTCCAATCAAATAAAAATATTTCAGTTTGGGCGTGGCTTACGCCTATTTTTCATACAAAACCATCAAT
Organism: Platycheirus albimanus; assembly: GCA_916050605.2. NCBI lineage: Eukaryota > Metazoa > Arthropoda > Insecta > Diptera > Syrphidae > Platycheirus > Platycheirus albimanus. The sequence continues at coordinate 62,951,443 of OU696698.1, forward strand.
ATTGTTTTTATAAAATAACAATTGTTACCTATATTAAAGCGAAAAACATTAAATTTTGTGGGTCTTACTGGCACATAAACATCTTGTGTATGAAATCAAAAAAATTTATTTTGGGCGTGGCTGACGCCCACTTTTCATTAGAAACTATAAAAAAATTGTTTTTGTAAATAAACGGTATTTATAATTAATCCGCAAGCCAAAATTTTGCGTCTCTTAATAGAAACGAAAAGGTTTGTGTATGAAAAGAAATTTTTCAATTTTGGGCGTGGCTTACGCCTACTTTTCATGAAAGAACGAAAAACGTAGCCTTAAGAATTTAAGGCATTTCCAATGTTTAATTTAAACCTTTTTCCTTCCGTTCGTTATTTGAGAAATATATGTATCTCTACATTTTCTTTTGTAAATTTTTTCAATACGTCCACTTTTAAAGGCGTGATTTTGGTAAAATACCTTTGTTCAGGTAAGATTGTTTAAAAACTACTCGATTCAGCTGTAGTCTTACACATATGCCTAAATACTGAAAAAAGTGCAGTTAGTGCTTCAAATTCTTAAGACACGCCCATTTTTAAGGGGCGTTTACGTCAAAAGTCTCATAATGCATTAATTTTTTTTAACGTTTTTTAACTATCGGTCGCAGTTTTGAAGTAAACAGATGAACACTTGGATTTATATTCCTTGGTTACGTAGCAGAGTGTGGTCCAATAATTGTTAAAAACACCCATAATCGCTATTTCCATTCCAAATCTAATTTTTAAAAATTTAAGTTTTGAATGTGAGCTCATAACAATTGAATGTGAGCTCATAACAATTGCCTTGGCAATAAAACGTTTTAACTTTGGGCGTGGCTCTCCGTTTTTTATTGCGCCAGCACTAATTGAACATCACACCGCATAAAATTATTGTTATTGAATTTTTTTCTGTCTGCTAAAGAAGAATTTTGTTTCTGAAACATCGGCTGTTTGCGGGAGGCAGACGCATGCACATACAAAAATATGGGGAATAGGGTATCCAACAGTTCGTTGCAAACGTACTGTAGCTCTCGCTTATGTTTTTTTTAACTAAAATTCTAAATTCTTCATTTATGGACTCGTATACGCGTGTACATTATTATTCCTTATATTATATACAATTCAGTGAAGTAAAAAAAGGTTGATGAGTTATAAAAAGTTTTCCTTTTGCCTTTGTTTAATTAAATAACACAGATTGTCTGTAACACACAAAGGAAGGACACATGTTTTGGAGAATTACAAAAGCTTTTCATGTTTTTTTTTTTTTTTTTTTTTTTTTGTGATTGATGAGATTTTTTCTTGTCATCTACACTATCCTCATTTCTGCCAATCATGTTTAAAGTGTTGGGATTCAAATTACAAACACGGTACTGCAAAATACAGCAATAAATAACTTCAATCCTCTCATCATTCACATGCAATATTTTATTATTCCCTCTTAATTTTCTATAGTTTGCAGTCTCCCCCTACTCCACCACACCTTAACGAGTCCTGTGAATGAAAATAATAAAGAAAGAAAGAAAAAAAACGTGAAAATAATAACTTAAGAACAAAGCGAACCATTTTACCATTTTTTCTTGGAATATTTCTATTTTTGAGCATGAAATATTGTTGTGTTGTCTTGGGGAAAATCAGCCAACAGCGCGAAAATGATTTTCAAAATGCATTTGAAAAAAAGCTCTCATGTTGACATGCAAAACAAAAAAACAGAAGAAAATAACATTGCAGAAGGCTGCGAATTAAAGCTGTCGTCTGTTGGGGACAAGTGGACAAACGGACAAGCTATTAGAGAAAAATGATGGATTGAAAGGAATCGTCGTGTTTTGTATTTGTCCAAAAATGCAAATAGCTATTGGTTTGCTTTCTTTCTTGGGTACCTAGGTAAGCCTTGAGAAAGGAAGAGTTTGCATGTTTGTATTTTTAACAATTAGCTTTTGATTTCTATAAAGTCATGGTCATTGTTAAGGGCGTGAAATAAAAAATAAATTGGCTAGATTTTATATTGCCTTCATCGGCAATAATTAAGATAATTGGATACTTGGTTTAAATTTAAGTTTTTATCAAGTTCGAGAAGAGAGGTAGTTTATATACAGGGTGATTCACGAGCGTTGTGCCAAAAAGCTAGAGCGTGTAGGTTGAGTTGAGACAAGAAAAAAAATCATATGGGAGGGGGAGGTCTATTCCCACTCGTTTAGCCAGGAGGGGCAATTTTCTGAAAAATTGACTTATTTTGTAAAAAAAAATATTAAAAATCAACGGCTTCGTTTACAACACCGTGTTATACCTTTTTGGAAAGCCAAAAACTTCTTCTTTCATTTTGTTTTTTAATAAAATTCGTTTAATGAATAGTTTAAAACTCAAAATTTTGAAAACAAATTTGAAAAACTAATTTTAAAACTACCCAGACCCACTTTTTTCGACTTCTCCATCATCGTAATGTCATGTGTGATTGTTATCTCAAATTTTTTTTTCTGCACGAATCCATAACTTGCCTTACAGTACCTATAATCGCAAGTAAAAACGGTGACGTATTATAATAAGGCCAAACGCCAAACGAAATAAGGCCAGATTTCAAATTGTATTATTTCGTTTTCTAAAAGGAATTAAGGCCAACAAATTGGAAATAGGACCAAAAATAGAAGAATAACAATTTGAACAAAATACGTAATATATAGAATTCGTGGTCAACGGAAAGCAGCTGTCCTTTATTAATGTAAAAATCGCGCAATTTCGAAATAACTTCATAAAATAATCAATTTAAGGAACGGGCGATTTGTAAACTGATTATTATAGCGATTTTCAATGATATCAGTTTAAAAATCGCGCTTTTATTGAATTGATTTATGTGGAGAATATTAATGTTATCAGTTTAAAAATCGCGCGATTATTTAAACTGATTACAATAATAACCGCCTCAACAATTAATTTAAAAATAAACATAACATAAATACCGCCACAATTCTTAAATTATGTTTTTTTTTTTCAATTTGGGTTGTGCATATACATTTTTCGAGCTTTGAGAAATTAAGGATACACCTGAATGCTCAATGATATTTTATATCAGTTTTTTTTTTAAAGATGCTCGGGAACATCTTCTCATGATTTTACATATTACATATATGGGGAAGTCCAAAAATGAGTCAGACAATTCTGTCTGGCTGTTCCATTGGTACCAGAGAACTTCATGAGTATAGCTTGAACCAAATCACTTTTTGAGATTACAATTAAACATAGCGAAGACAAAAAAAGTTGGTCTTAAAATTCTGTCTGTCTATTTGTATGTTTGCATAGAGCCTAAACGGGTCGGCCGAATCGCTTCAATCTTTGTACAGAGTGATCGGTATAAGGTGCATTAAAAAATTTGAGCGAGTAGGTTGACTTAAGACCAGGCAACATTTTTTCGTTATGGTTTTCATAGCTTTTTGATGCACCTTGACCTTATACCAATGACCCTGTATAGAGTTTATTAGGTATTAAATTGTACAGACCTCAAAAAATAACGGTAGGTACCTACCTGCTATATAACCATTAGGTATGTTAGAGCTTATTTTTCTCGAAAACGGCTCTAATGATTTTTATTAAGAAAAATCAGTATATCTAAAGTAGGTAGGTACTAACTAATTACTCCTGAACAACATTTCAAAGTTTCATTAACTTTCGACCATTTTCTACCTGAAAATTCCTGTCGACTGGACTTAAAACAAAATAATAAATTAAAATTACGGTAGGATGACAATTATAATAGTGGGTATGACCTGACACCTAGTTGACAAGTGGGGATGGGTGGGGGAGTGTTGAAAGCTGGTGATATGAACGAGGAGCCATAATTGCAACAGCATTTCATTATTTTTCCGACCTCTCGACTTGAATAAAAATTGAGAGAGATTTAATATCTAGGCTTATTAAATCTAGTATGTCACTAAAAAAGAATTTTCCTAAAAAACTAAGTTTTTTAAACATTGTACCTACACACACAAGGATAATAATTATCCCCCTTCTTCTGTAATAGTCGTTTGCGAGCTCGAAAAAAAAACACATATACTCGAGACAGTATCCTTTGATCAGACCCATAATGCTTCTCTGCTTAGAGAGTTCAAGTTCTGAAGTGATTTGTACTACCATAGGATCACACCGTTAGTTAAAGTCGGTCATATAACTTATGTCTGAATCAATGGACTATGAGGACCTTTACATCTTATTAATTGCCAATATCATTCCTAGAGGGAAACTCAGTGTATGGAATTTCGTTTTGCCTTGTTAAGAGGAAAGGTTAAGTTTTGTAAGGATAACAGCAAGTCTACATCGGCTTTTAAAGTACAGTTCCCTAGCTTGTTAAGTCCAATTGAAAGGTTTTCGAATTTGGAACATTTTTTAATCTTTTCAACAAAAAAATATTAACTGCACTTCATCTTCGGGACCGTCGCTCGTTGATAATGACATTGCTGTGGTCAATTTCCAAAGCATTTGATAGAGTTTGGCATCAAGCCCTCTTATCAAAAATGCGTGGTATCGACGAATTATTATTCATGGTCTATGGTTATATGTATATTGATAAACTCTTGAGTGCGTGCACTTTATGATAATAATTTTAACTACGATATGCCTGTAAGACCCAAGGTCTTTTGAATGCAAACTCCACGGCAATAGTTAGAAGTAATAGAAATTTAGGAAAGATTTTTTGTTGGTACAATGGATTGAGAAATACGTGATATTTATCTCATTAAAATTCCACGGGTGACGTCCAGTTGAAGCTGGGAGAATATTGAAAAGTTGCTGCCCAGGGAGGGGCTCGAACCCAAAACTCTTAGGTTAGCAACCAAGCACCTAATCCACTGTTTTGTGAGATTTTATTGAAAAAATTCAAAATTATTTGATATACTAAGCTATTATTTGCGATGAAGGTAATTCAATCTGTTCAGCTTGCTTGAGTGCCACTTATATCAAGGAAGGGGGTTTTTGAGAAAATCACTCTTTCCCAAAAAGTTAATATGGCCTATACGGATTTTGGTATTTATATTCGTCAAAATATTAGTTTCCGTTTCTTCTTTTTATAGCGTCAGTCATATCGGAATATGTACAGACAGGCACACCGATACTGAACAAATTTCGGAAAAAGTTGTTAAGGTTTCCCCTTATCAAAATGTCATGCTTGGATGTTATTTCGTGTTCCAATGTTTTCACAAATGCATAACATAACGTATAATAGCTATAGTCGCAAGCTAAAACAAAAAAAAAAAACAACACCATTCTAACACATTCAATGAGCGAGTGCTTGTACTGGGCTTGATATGATATTCAATTCTTCAAAGGTTGGGAGAGGATGAGGACCTTTATAACCATGTTAAGATTTGAGAAGCTGGCACGGTAGCGTTTCAAATTACTTATATTACACGTTTTGCGAACACTGCCCTTGTTTTGTATCTATCCTATCTACTAAAAATGGGATAGCTCCATATCGCTTTATGGAGAAAATTCTATTACAAAGCTGAATTTAATTTTTATTTCCAGATTTGCTTTGCTCGACTAGTGCTTCTATTTATTTATTATTCTGCTGGCTTTTGAATCACATTACACGAGCGACACATGGCTTATGCATTTTTAAGGCAAAACATGAAGGAGACGCTTTCGAATACGTAAATTGAATGATTTCAGGTTCAAGTAAATAGAAAAAAAATATTGAAATGGTATAGAAGGAGCGTGCGAAGGAAATTGTGATGACAGGTAATATCTGACTACTTGCATGGTTGGCTTGCCTGAATAAATATTAGCTTAGTTACGTGTTTTGAGTGCGTATATACAAACATGAAAGCAAAATGTTTCTGCTCTAGTGAATCTAAAAATTTATTCGTATTTTAAAGACGAAAATATACCCAAAGTCTACCCCTTATTTGTATATATTTTTGTATGGAAAATAAGGAATTTCTTATTACATTATAAACCTCATATATTCTTTCTTATTGAAAGGATGGATGATTTATTTATACAGAAGTAGAAACAAACCTAAAGCCATACGTAATTTATTCTCATTTAAATTGTACGTTAACGGTAATCGCAAAATGTTTTCTCTTTCTTTGTAAAACTACTTAACTGCCTAAATTTAAGGAGCATTGTTTAAAACGTATTAGGTATAGTAGTTTGCTGCTAATTCAACGCTACCCCAGTGTGATATGACACCTTCTGTACTTAATAACGTGAATGGTTTTATGGGACAAATCTTCTTTCGCACTCGTACAGTTGCAAGAGTACTAAAATATCTCAACATACACAAATATGTCGGCCCGGATAGTATTTCTCCCATAGTTATGAAGAGGTGTGATTCCACGCTGGCAAAACCAATGACTAAGCTTTTCCATCTTTCCTATTCTACAGGTCTCTTTCCGAGTGGATGGAAAACAGCATTTGTCCAGCCTGTTCCGAAAAAATCGTTTCTTCATCCCCCTCAAACTACAGACCAATTGCACTAACGTCCCTTCTTTCCAAGGTCATGGAAACTGATAAATTATCAGATAAATATCTTGAGAAACGGAAATTTCTTAATGACCGGCAGTACGGTTTTCGTAGCAATCAATAGGTCCACTTATGATATGATGATAAATCACACCGAACAGTGGAACCAATCTTTACACCGTTTTGAAGAAAGTAAGATTATTGCGCTTGATATTTCCAAAGCATTTGATAGAGTTTGGCATCAAGCCCTTTTATCGAAAATGCGTGTATTTGGTTTTGATATACCCCTTCTTCGCTGGATTAAAAGTTACCTTTCGGGCCGTTCAATTCGCGTTGTTTTGGACGGTTTTCAGTCGGCTACCCACAAAATAAATGCTGGTGTGCCCCAAGGCTCCGTTCTGTCTCCGACACTTTTTCTTATCTTTATATAAATGATCTCTTGTCTAATACTTCTAATCCACTAAATTGTTTTGCTGACGACATCACCCTCAGCTTTTCATACTCCTTTCTAGATTCACATCCATGTCCTTCAAATTTGGAACTGCAACGGTATCATATTATGATAAGCTCATTAAATTCCGATCTTGAAAGCATTGTAAAATGGAAATTATCAACCGCGTGGAATTTAATGCTTCAAAAACTCAATGCTGTCTTCTGTCGTTAAAGCATAACCTACCCCCTATGCCACTATCCATGAGTGGCACTTGCATTGAGGAAACCGATCAGCTTTGCGTTCTAGGTATGTGCATCACAAATCATCTTCTGTGGAACGATCACCAAAAATGCCGCAAATTGCTTAGGTTTCCTAAATCGATGCAAGAAATATTTTTCCCTTCTGATCTGGCTATAATCTACAAGGCATTCATTCGCCCCAAGCTAGAGTACAAATCTCATATCTGGGCAGGTGCTCCTGTCACTCACTTACGCCTCCTGGATAGGATTCAAAAAAGAGCTTTAAAATTAATAGGTGAAAGAACCATTACCGAAACATTTGTCTCACTTGAAGATCGTCGTAATGTTTCTTGTCTAACCTTATCGCTACTTCCACAAACAGTGCTCCAGCGAAATAGTCAATTGCGTTCCTCCCTTAAAACAATTTCCCCGTAACACCCGCACCGCAAGGAATGCCCATCAATTTACCCTCGAGCCTAACTTCGGACGTACTGTTAAGTATAGAGACTCTTTTTTTAGCCGCACTACAAGAATGTGGAATGCTTCACCCTGCTCGATTTTTCCCTCCCACTTCGATATACAGACATTCAAAACCAATGTGCACCGGTACCTCCTTTTATCTCCTATCCACATTTCCTAAACGCTCGCACTGGGTTAACTCATATTAAGTGTATTAATAACGGTGCCATGCCATTTGGCCATATGCCATATGGCCATATTTCAAAATATGGCCATATGACACTTTTGAATTGTGTCATATGACCATATTTTAATCTATGGCTATTTGTCGCTTTGGTAATGTGTCATTTGACCATATTTTCTTGTGTCATATAGCCATATGGTCAAATGACGCTTTCTAAAAGCGACAAATGGCCATATATTGCAGGAACTATCTTTTAGATGGTACTTTTAGTGTTCTACCAGCTTGCGGCTACAAACAATTGATAATTGTGCACTTCGTTTACATTTTGTTCAGTTTGTAGCTGACTGATATTATTTATACTTATACGATTGAACCCGTTATTCTCGAAAATTCACATGTGAGGTATATACTTAAATAAGTTTGCAAACATAGTTGCAAAGGACCAGTTTCAAACCAGTTTATTCCGAGTTTTGTTTTTCATCTGATTGAATGTAAGATAAGGTTGACTCGCGCTCCCAGAAATTGCGCCAGAAGAAATAACGGCAGAATTTTTTTTTTGGAAAAATCGCCAGACGCATTTCAATATATATTTCAAACTTATTTTCAAAGGAAAAAAAGCCAAACATTTCTGGGATAATTTCCAGACTTTTTGATCTTTTTTCCAAACATTTTTCCGGCTTTCTTCACATCTTTGCGTGTCGCGGCGCCGGTGCCCGTGCCGCCTACGGTACAACCGCCGCACCGCGACGCAACTCCCCCCCTGCGTTGACTCTATAAATCTGAAACAGTGTCGCGTGCGCTCGCCGTTGCTTAACTATTTAGGTTTCTTGCTTGAATATGCAAACCATACATTTTCTGGCCTTTTTTTCCAAAATGAAGTTTGGAAATTAGTTCAGAAAACAGTTTTTTCTGGCTTTATTCCATTTCACTTTCTGAATCTTTATACATAGGTATCTAGTACAATTCCAAAATTTCTGGCTTATTTTCCAAAAAAAAAACTATCTTTCTTCCAATTTTAGGCCAGAAAAAAAATCTGGCGCTTTTTCAAAAAAGAAACTTCTTTGGCTCACTAATTTTTAAGTCTCTTTTATATTTATACTTATCTAAAGCCTTAGATTTCCGAGACTTAGACTTAATAAAATTTAATTTATTTCTTCGATATTTATACATTATAGCTGACCCGGCGAACTCCGTACCGCCTTTTTTAACATTTTTGAAATTGCTGAATTCTTTGTTTTACTATTTATGCACGCTAAGCTTCAGTATCACAGTAGTAGTAAATTAAAATCAGTTGTATATTTTGATGCGTTTGATGTATAGAAAGTGATAAACCTGTCAAAACAAAGAAGTTATTCAGCCCTTCTGATAATGCTTATCAGTGTACACTTGATCCCAATCCTGGACTTACCGTGAAATATTCGAATTCCTTCTTCAGCCGAAAAATTTATTTTTATCAAAATCTCAAGCCCCAAGACCACTGTCACACGTTAGACCAAATTTGTGCGGCCCAGTCGTTCATTTTATTTTTCCATCTGGAGAGAAAACAAAATAGTGCCGATAGTTTGCCGACTCTCGAACACGCAATTAACATCTCTCCAGGAGAAAAACACAAACTTCGTAACGCCTCCCGCCTAAAATTTGTTTGCTTGTTTCAATACAAATTCAAAAAAAAATTACCCGGCATGCGTTTCAATGCTAACACAAAGAGATTGTTTGGTTGAATATTCTGCTTATTACATTGCTTTTTGATGCACAATGTAAAAGGCAATAAGCCTCGCGACGTATTGCCTCTTCCTGTATATAAATAAAACTCTAAAATTGATTTGATCGTACAAATATATAACTTTAATTCATTGTCGAAAATACTTTGATTTTTCCCTATTCGCCCACTTTTCCAAAATATTAAAGGTGCATTGCAATCAAATTTAATTTTCATTATGCTAAAATTGTTAGCAATTCTGAAGATTTGTGACAAAATGCACCAAAAATGCATTTCTGACAAACTACTTCACCGATGTTTGACCGATCTTCATAGAAACCTTCGTAGACATCCTCAAAATATCCTTCCAAAAGATTTGTTGTTAATTTGACAAAATGCACTTAAAATGCATTCATGGCAAACCGATTTTTTAAAATTTTCTTTTGTACAAACCTTCTACTGCCAATAACAAAACCACAAAATAAAGAATTATCCACTTTTGCCGAGTCGTTCGAAAGTTATGAGGGAACATACATTTTTGCGATCCATTTTTATATATATAGATATATATAAATATATATATAGATATATATAAAAAGAAGTTACATTTACTTGGTAATCTTATAACTCAAGAACCGCCGAACTGATTGACACAAAAATTTTACAATTCGTTCCCACATATGAGGAGGTGGTTTGTGTGAAGTTTGTTTGGAATCAATGCAGCCGTTCCTGAGTTATGACATTTTATGTGAATAATGCTTTCCTCTCATACGAAATGCCTGTATGGGAAAAACAACAACAAATACACAGCCGCTTATGAGCGTTTCTGTTGTACTGTATGGCTGTATATGTGTACACAGTTGTCAAATGTAGTTGTAAGTGCATTATGTTAATATTAATTTGCTGTCATTGGAATTCAGCTGACAGTTTTCTTATGTGCTTTGAGTTCTCTTATATCGTGCTCTTCTCATTGTGAACAGACTTACTTTTGGTGAGTGTTAACCATGTGTTTCTTTTTTAATACACTGTACCAAAATGCAGTCGATAAATCGTATAGAAAAGTACTGAATTTTGGTAGAGTATAGTATTTATCGATTGAAATATTTTAAATGTTTCATTTTTATGTATATAAAAGCGTTGCTTCATTTTCACAAGTTCAATTGGATTGCATTTGCCGGTGAGTGTTTTTTTTTTAATTTGCACAATTGAGGTTTTTTCCAGTGTGTGTGTATGTGAATTCATATTTCCACGCACACACATTCATATTACCACGCACACACATTGAACTTTGAATTCAATTTATAATTTTGTCTTGAAATAATTGTCAATGTTTTGCTTTTACATTCAATTAGTAATACACTGTACTGAAAGAATTCCACGTTCAAGACGAGCAAACATTGGCAGACGTTTACGTCAATCAAATGCTACAGCGTTAAATCGAAAATCACAAAGTGAAGAAGATCGTGTTCGACGAAATGAAATGGAAACACAACGACACAGATGGACAACTCACTTGGTTAATAGTGAAGCACCAAGAAACTGTCGTGGGCGTACGTCCGTTTATGATATACGTCAAATGGAACACGCGGCTTTCAATTACGATGCCACCATTGATTACAGCATGCATGCCAACAGATGAATATATGTAGAATGTATACATTGCAAAGCATTTAAATTCAAAAACGAAACGCCTTGCATATGCTGTGCTGTGTAGGGAAAACTTTGTCACCGCAAACACTAGTGACACCTTGCGGTAGTTTCAGGTTATTTTACTCGTACAATATACCTAATGACATTTCCTTTGATAATACGGGAAATTTTAAAAATTTTCGAAATCATCCAAAGTTACCCAGTCTCACCACTAGGTGACGGATTTCCGAAAGAATGGTCTAAATCCAGAACATTTTCCATTGTGTCGCTGAACTCAGCCTATAATGAAAAATCCTAAGAGGAATGTATTCTTATAGAGCTCAGACGCACTCTTTCCAGCACATTCTATCATGACGTGATAGGACGCTACAGGATTATGGCTGCCAGACACTTCCGGCATTTTCGTCTCCTCTTTGTTGTAACCATCCGCGTAACCAGACACTTCTTTGTATCTCTTTCCCGCAATATCTCTGATACTTCTTGGAAAAACCAATTGGAACATGACACAAAATGTATGTTCAGAGTTAACTTAGGAATCGTTCCGATGTGAACGTGAATTAGGGTCTGTTAGACAAAATCAAGTTTAAGTTGAATTTGACAGATCGTGTCAGTTATCTGACAGAATATGTAAGAAATATAGACAGATACCTTAGTTGTCTGTCAGAATCACTTTGCAGTCCGATTGTAATAATTATTAGTCGATTTCAACATGTCATAGTGATTGTCTTTATCAAAATGACTTAACCTCAGTGATTGACAGTTAGTTATGTTCGTAAGTTGTCATTAAGTAACTTAAAAACAGGATTAAAAGTCATATCCTCAGTAACACTTGTTGTAGTTGACATATGTGTCAGTTTAGAATTGATTTCTAACAGAAAATATGTCAAGTGTCAAAATTTGACAGAAACAAAAACAGTCACATATGGTCAAAAGGATGACACAAAATGACTTAATAACTCTTATTATTTATCAAGCAATTGAAATAAAGTGACAGGACACCTTACATGACGTCATTTGACAGGTTTTATTCATTTCAATAATCGTCAGTGTGAAGTAACCTGAAGTGGATCTGTGGTCATAGAGAGAGTTCTCTATGAGACAGTCTTGTGGTTTGAACAGAGATACAGCCTTTCCACTTTGGATTCTTTAAGGAATCACATTGGGACTAGTGTCCAAGGCGACCGAACCAGTGCATATTTCTTAAAGGATTTGGTATTGTAGTGAGTTATTAGGTTTTATCTTTGGGTTATGTTGTAGGTACGATGGTAAGATAGCAAACTGGTTCATCTATAGTTTGCGACTGTAGGTTTTACTTGACGGTTTGTAAGATTTTATGGAACAGATCGAAGAGAGTAAGTTTCTGTAAGTGGAAAGGGGGAATTGAGAGAAGTGCAAAGGAAATGAGCCGATGTTTAGAAGGAGATAGACTAGTTGTTGGTAGAATTGCATATCCGCCACAGGTCTCTGGCAGGAAACCAGGGAGGTCTGGGATAACTACTGTGGTAAGTTTCATCCAACGCTGAAGGACACTGTCTATAGGAGGCAGTGAGTTGGTCCTCTGAAATCCATCTTCTTATAAGCGTTGCAGGCGTCTTCTGAGAGGGGCCGTGGTCTCTCATCAGCCAGTACAATGGTAAAGTGTATCTCATTTCTCATTAGTAGCATTTCTTTATATTCCAGGATATTGGTTACGTCACAGAATGGCGTCTAATATGAGACCTCTGTGAGGGGTCTTGTGTAAGATCGTTTGAAGTTTCGTTTCCTCTATATTCATTTTTATTTACGTTACAGAATGGCGCCCAACGTGGTGGCCTGAAGAACGTCTTGAGATTAGTTTTTGAAAGTTTAGAAGTTGTATTGTATTAGGTTGATTCGAAGAATTTTTGGGGAAATTATTTTTTCTTTTGGAAATTTTTCATTTTTGAAATTTGTTTTTGAGGAAGTTTTTTTTTTGAAGTAGTACTTTTCTTTTGCTAGAGGAACGTCATCGGAGTTTAGTAATGAAGACTATATGTCCGGGAAGTTGGTCGATAGATTCCTGACTTCTGTCTGTTGCGTTAGCTTCACTATTATTCCTCTACCTCTCGTGATAGGTATATTTGAGTCATTTGTCCGGACCGAAGAGTTATTATTCTTGGTTGACTGTTGCTAATGATCACTTTGCTTAAAGCGATAGCATAGAAAGGGTTAGGAAGTGGTAGATAATTGAGTCTTTTGACCGGTGGTGGATGATTTTAGTCTCTACGCACGTCAGCTGCAGAAGCTACTTTATCGTCACTGAATAATCCATGTTTTCTACTCCAATAACAATTTTCCACTTTTTACTTTTTTTTTGTAGAGAATTTTATGAAGATTTTTGAAGGTTAGATTTGATGTATGGTTGATGATTCATTTTATGAAGTGCTAACCGGTGGTGGGTGATCAATAGTCCCTACGCACGTCTGCAGTAGCATAATGAAATGAGGAGTCACTGTCTATTGAATTTAGCAGATTTAGTTTTTGTGTTGAGCACGAATAGTTTAAAGACACACACACTAAGTTTTTTTTTTTAGTTGATGGTTATGAAACAATCAAGCTAACGTCTTTTTTTTTTGATATGTTGTTAATCCATTACGCGCGGGGGGATGTCCACTCCCAAACGTGAATGAATTATTGTGAGATTTAAAATATTAATTTTGAGTATAAAATAAATTTTGTAAGAAGTTATTACAAGGTTTATAGAAAGTTTTGTAGTTTTCGATAATTTTTGAGTATAGTTTTGGAATTATTTTTCAGGGACGTAACTGAAAAAGGAATTCTGGTTTTTGGTAGGGATTTTTCTTTTAGAGACGTTAACTAAAAGGAAATCCTGAGTTTTTTGTGAGTTTGGAGTTTGTCTTAGAGACGTTAACTAAGATAAATTCTGGTAATTTTTGCGGTGTCGCAGTTTTTCTTTGAGATTTTAGTGGCAATGTTGCCCAAGTTTTTGAGATAATTTTTGATAGAGTTTATAGTTTAAAAATCTAGGCGGTGTCGCCACAACAAATAATAATTACTTTATTTTTAAGTTTAGTAACTTTCAGGATAGTTTCTGAGAAGTTAGTTTAGTTGTTAGAACATACGTTTAGTTTGTTATGAGTCAGTAATTTTTGAATTTAGATTACGATTCAAAAACAAGTTAAGAATAGTTTAGTATATCTTTAAGCGAAATATTTACTTTTTGACCTTGAAGAAATCTGGAAGTATTTTCTTTAAGAGTCAAACTTTTTTTTTGTAGGATCTTTTCTAGTCTACAAGGAGCCATCTCTTTGTAGGACTATATTTTTTTTTAGATTTGAATTATTAAGTGAACCGTTTCACTACAAATACGTTAATTTTAAGCACTGTTTAATTTTTTTTGTCACTTCGATTGTGTTTCATTAGTTTTGTGTTTATACAAGAGTTTCTTAATCACAGTTGAATGAGTAGTGGAAATAGGAGATTAATCCGTCCGAGCACTTATAATTCAAGGTTTTTAGACGTTATAATTATGGCTGACCCACAAGCTGCAGGTAACGGTGAAGAACAGAGAAGAGAAGAAATAAGACTTGAAGATGAATCTAGTCCTGTAGGAATTAATGATGGAACTATGCCTCTTGGTAATGTCAATGGTCGTGTCGTCAACGATAGTTTTGTCAATAGACGCAATGTAACTGAAGATTCTCTTACTCTTCAAGAGATGATTACAGCGACAGTTGAATTACACCGAGAAGAGGATAGGCGAGTCATGAAAGAGGAAATACGACAAAGTCAAGCTCAACTTCTGGAGCAATTGACAAACTTATTTCAGACCATACCTCCTTCTTCAAGCAATCAACCCTCTACTTCACAGAATCTCGCACCCAGGCAGGCAGTTAGTCAAGCGACAAATAGAGCTAGAATAGCTAACGCTCCGAACAGAACAACTACCGACAATCCTACAAATCAAAACAGTAATTTTAATAGGAATTTGGAAAACTATCCAACCCCAAACAATGAACCAGGTCTTACTCGGAATGCTCCTTCAGGACATCCAGTAGATATGGCTAACGGTTCTAACTTAGACGATTTTCTTACGCAAATGAATGCGATTAATTTAGATAATTCTCCGGAAGCTTCATCACCCAGGAGACAAGTACCCTCTAACGCCACGTCATATAGTAAATTTCCACAGTACCATAAGTGGGGAATTAGATTTGAAGGTCGTAATATGTCGATTGACGATTTTCTATTTCGATTAGAACGCGTTAGGTACAGTTATGGTGTTCCATGGGACGAGTTGACGGTGAATTTTCATCATTTTGTGTCAGGACAAGCGGAGTCATGGTACTGGATGTACTTGAAGAGTAATCCACACACTTCTTGGAGTTCGCTTCAGTCCGGTTTGATCGAACAATTCCGAAGTCTCGAAACAGACTCCGAGTTGTCGAGGAAGCTTTCAGACCGAAAGCAGCAGTCAAATGAATCATTCAATGATTTTTACGATGCTTTAATGTTGATTAATTCGAGGATGCGTATTCCGAAGTCGGAGAGAGAACTTATAGAGATTATTAAAACGAATGTGAAAAGACGCATGGGTGAGCTACTCATTACTTTTAGCACTCACAGTCTTAGACAGATGGCATATGTATGCCGAACAATCGAAAAGTTTCTCGATCGACAGGAGAGCACGCGATCTTCTTTTGTGCCGAACACGCACCGAATTCCGACAAAACGTTTTGTAAACGAAGTTGTGGAAGAATCTAATGATTTAACTGTAGCTTTAACTTCAAGTGTAGAAGCAGTACATAACGTACATAGGGATAAGAACACTTGGAAGTGTTGGAATTGCTTAAGTGTAGGGCATGGGTTCAGGGAATGTAGTAAACCTGTTGATAGGAAGTTTTGTTTCCGTTGTGGTTTGGAGAACGTTATTTTTCCTACGTGTCCAAAATGTCAGGGAAACTTAAGGAGGAACAACCCAATATCCGGGGGGGTTCGCTCCGAACAGATAAACCCGGAGTTTTAAGTGCCGAAGAATCTTCTACTCTCAAAACTCCTGTTACTATTTTAAAACCATTGAATAAACTTGTTGTTAATGCAACAACACATAATAATTTGAATTCTAATATTAAGAAAAATGAATTGTTGAGAAAGCCATTTCATGAAAGGCTTAGAAATTATTATGAAGTCCGTAAGCGGATAATGAATTATCCTGAATTGTCTAATCGTATTAGACGAACTCGAATCAGATTTAAGGAAAAAAGACTACTATATAAGAATATTGCTTCAACGACATTAGAAAGAGAATCTGGAGATCCTCGCCCTTATGTCAACGTTGAAATTTTTGGAGACAAGATATTGGGTCTATTAGACTCTGGCGCAAGTATCAGTTGCCTTGGCGCTGATGTTTTAACTTACTTGTCCAATAAAAATATTACAATTAAAAAGGTTAATTCAAGTGTTTCAACCGCTGACGGGCAGAAACAACAAATTTGTGGATTAATTACCACTGATGTTAAGTATAAAGGTGCTACTCATAGCATGAGTTTTTATGTCGTTCCGACATTAGCGCAACGTTTATACTTAGGTGTCGATTTTTGGTCGAAATTCCAAATTGCACCAAACGTAATTTCCAGTTTGTCATTTCAACATGATGTTGAAGTTAAAGATAAGTTAGTCAATAAATGTAAGTTGACGAATGTAGAGAATGCTAAACTCGAAGATGTGATACGAAGTTTTCCGTCATTCACACTAAAGGGTTTAGGCAAAACAGATTGGGTAAAACACGGTATTGATACGGGGGATGCTCCTCCAATCAAGCAAAGGTATTATCCGGTCTCCCCAGTGGTGCAGTCTCTGATGTACGCAGAAGTAGACCGCATGCTTTCACTAGGGGTAATTGAAGAAAGTAATAGTCCATGGTCCTCACCTGTTGTGCTTGTACGCAAGCCTGGCAAGGATCGACTTTGTTTGGACTTTAGGAAAGTCAATATGGTTACCAGGAAAGATGCGCGTCCTATTGCGCACATTGAGGGACTGTTGTCACGTCTCTCAGAGACACGTTTCATATCGAGCGTGGATTTGAAAGATGCGTACTGGCAGATACCACTGGAGGAGAGCGCGAAGGAAAAGACAGCCTTTACGGTTCCAGGAAGGCCGTTGTACCAATTCAACGTGATGCCTTTCGGTCTTTGCAACGCCGCTCAAAGCTTAACATATTTGATGAATTTAGTAGTTCCACGCGAGTTGCAGGACCGAGTCTTCGTTTATTTAGATGACCTTTTAGTGGTGACGAAAACTTTCGAGGAACATTTAGCAGTTTTAAAAATCATTAGTAGAGAGTTGGATAGAGCAGGACTCACTATTAATGTGGAAAAATCGAAATTTTGTTTCGAAGAGTTACAATACTTAGGATACAAAGTGGGACAAGGATGTTTGAAGGCAGACCCTGATAAGGTTGCTGCTATTATCAACTTCCCGATGCCGACAACCACTCGCCAAGTTAGGCGTTTCCTAGGAATGGCTGGTTGGTATCGGAGATTTGTGGAGAACTTTTCAACCTTGGCTGCCCCACTCACTGACACTCTTAAGAAAGGTAAGGCTTTCGATTTCAATTCCGAAGCTCAAGTCGCATTCGAAAACATTAAGAAAGCACTTACATCTACACCTGTTCTGATAAACCCTGATTTCGAGAAGGAGTTTATTATTTTATGCGATGCATCAGCGTCCGGTATCGGATGTGTACTCTGCCAGCGAGATGAGAACGGAGCTGAACGCCCCATTTACTATTTTTCTCAGAAGTTGAATGCTGCGCAGAGGAACTACACCGTTACCGAACGCGAATGCCGCTGCGTTTTTAGGAATTCAGAAATTCCGTTCGTATATCGAAGGATATAAATTCAAGGTAATCACTGATCACTCAAGCCTGAAATGGCTGATGAACATGAAGGACCCTACCGGTCGTCTGGCCAGGTGGAGTATGAGACTTCAAGGGTTCGACTTTGTGGTTGAACACAGGAAAGGAACACTTAACGTGGTACCCGACGCTCTTTCTAGAGTGTACGAAGCCGATGCTTTAACAGCAGAGAGCTACATATCCAGTGTTGCACAAGTCGAAACCGAGGAGGTGCTCCACATTGACCTAGACGATCCGGGATTCAAGTCCGAAGAATATTCACAACTCATCAGTCATATCAGCAAGGAGCAGGATCGTTTACCAGACTTGAAGGTATCTGAAGGATACATATATAAGAGAACAAAACATGCAGTGGGGAATCCTCTATTGGATGATCTGGCATGGAAATTATGGTTACCGTCTAGCATGACAGAATCTGTAATCTCCATGGCGCATAATCCACCCAGAGCTTCTCACGGTGGTGTCGTTAAGACATTGTATAGGTTAAGGGAAAGATTGTATTGGCCCGGTATGTTTTCACAGGTGAAACAATTTGTTGATCGTTGCGAAACATGCAAGACAACCAAAGCTTCTAACCAGACTTTACGAGCTGAAATGGGAGAGAGTTTTAAGGTTGAAAGGCCCTTCCAGCATTTATATGTGGATTTCCTTGGTCCTTATCCAAGATCCAGGAATGGGAATGCTTTCATCGTTGTTGCCTTAGACCAACTCACTAAGTTTGTGTTTGTGAAACCCCTTAAGAGAGCCACAGCTGCAGAAGTTATCAAGTTCTTACGTGAAGATATTTTCCTTTTATATGGTGTACCTGAGAGTATCCTATCCGATAACGGATCGCAATTTATTTCTAAGGATTTTAAAGAAATGTTGAAAATGTTTGGTGTCAAACATTATAAGACGGCGATTTATGCACCTCAAGCTAATGCCAGCGAGAGGGTTAATAGGTCCATACTAGCAGCGATAAGATCATATGTAGATCCGAAGCAAACCAACTGGGATGTACATTTGTCATCTATTAGTAGTGCTTTACGCACCACAGTCCATTCAGCTTTGACAATGTCGCCATATGAGGCTTTATTCGGTCAAAGAATGATTGAACACGGAGCGGACTACAAGCTATTGCGCGAGTTAGGAGGACTTAATAACTCCGAAATTGATTGGTTGCCCAAGGTGGCAAAGATGAATATACTCCATACTTACTTAAAGACGGCATTAGAAAAGACACACGATGCTTATGAGAAAGTTTATAATCTCAGAAGTCGTGCGGTTGATTTTAAGGTGGGGGATATCATTTATAAACGGAATATAGTTTTGAGTGATGCGAATAAACATTTTAGCGCTAAGCTATCGCCAAAGTTTATTAAAGTAACAGTTGTTAAGGTTATAGGTAACAACTTATATGAAGTAGAAGATGAGAAAGGTTACGTAACCACTTCTCATACTAAGGATTTAAAGAAATAGTATCTACTGTGATAAAAATAGTTTTATTCTTTTTTTTCACGCCCGGCTACTCAGCTGTGCATGAGAATCTTGTTTAGTTTATGTATATTTGTTTCATGTAGTTTCACTTTTAGAGAAAGGAGTGACTCAGATTTCCAGTTAGATATCTAGAGAAGGAAGTCAAGAAAGTTAATGTCCGCGATGAGAATTTAAGGATTTTGAATTTTTTTTTTTTGATAGACAAATGTTTAGTAAAGGTATAGGTAGACACAAGTTGTCCTTCTTCACAAGTATCTAGTCAAGTGGTACTTGTCTCGATCCTTGAGATTTGTAGGGAAAACTTTGTCACCGCAAACACTAGTGACACCTTGCGGTAGTTTCAGGTTATTTTACTCGTACAATATACCTAATGACATTTCCTTTGATAATACGGGAAATTTTAAAAATTTTCGAAATCATCCAAAGTTACCCAGTCTCACCACTAGGTGACGGATTTCCGAAAGAATGGTCTAAATCCAGAACATTTTCCATTGTGTCGCTGAACTCAGCCTATAATGAAAAATCCTAAGAGGAATGTATTCTTATAGAGCTCAGACGCACTCTTTCCAGCACATTCTATCATGACGTGATAGGACGCTACAGGATTATGGCTGCCAGACACTTCCGGCATTTTCGTCTCCTCTTTGTTGTAACCATCCGCGTAACCAGACACTTCTTTGTATCTCTTTCCCGCAATATCTCTGATACTTCTTGGAAAAACCAATTGGAACATGACACAAAATGTATGTTCAGAGTTAACTTAGGAATCGTTCCGATGTGAACGTGAATTAGGGTCTGTTAGACAAAATCAAGTTTAAGTTGAATTTGACAGATCGTGTCAGTTATCTGACAGAATATGTAAGAAATATAGACAGATACCTTAGTTGTCTGTCAGAATCACTTTGCAGTCCGATTGTAATAATTATTAGTCGATTTCAACATGTCATAGTGATTGTCTTTATCACAATGACTTAACCTCAGTGATTGACAGTTAGTTATGTTCGTAAGTTGTCATTAAGTAACTTAAAAACAGGATTAAAAGTCATATCCTCAGTAACACTTGTTGTAGTTGACATATGTGTCAGTTTAGAATTGATTTCTAACAGAAAATATGTCAAGTGTCAAAATTTGACAGAAACAAAAACAGTTACATATGGTCAAAAGGATGACACAAAACGACTTAATAACTCTTATTATTTATCAAGCAATTGAAATAAAGTGACAGGACACCTTACATGACGTCATTTGACAGGTTTTATTCATTTCAATAATCGTCAGTGTGAAGTAACCTTATAAGGCTACTAAACACTTAACACATCAAGTAATGTTAACAATAAAGAACGCTACCCTATTGTTAACTTTAAGAACGCAAGAAATTCGTCCAGTCATTATTTCCATAAAGAAACCAGACATAGGCGGGGCCTAAATAATTTGTCTGTGTCTCATTCATTAAGTCATCATCCCTCAAACGTTTAACTTCTCTCTTGAAAAAGTAAAATTCTTATATGCAGCAGAAATAAATTCTTGAATTTTTTTATTTCCAATTTGCTCGCGAGTGAGAATAAATTTATATATCCTTAATATTAATAAGGATTAATACAAAGAATTGCACAGAGGCAATATAAAATTAGCACGGATTTCGTGAATATAACCCCATAAGAGGTAAGCAATATAATTTTTTTTTTTTATTCTTCGTGTCGGCCATATTTAATGTGCGCGACACAAATTCTTTACGTTTCGACGAGCATGCTTCCTAAATGTTTCAGGACATGCTTTCTATTATTAAAACTAGTGTTAATAAGTATTTTTCTTATTTATCCACTAGGGTTTTTCGGTCAGGGACAAAATAGTTCCCATAATTGACAAAATTTTCTTTTTGTCTATGGCATTCAGGGCCATAGCAGCACGTGAAGGGTGCTTTTTGGAAGACGATCTCTTCCCTGAGATCCAACGCATGGATTCATATATGGAATCAACATTATCATCTTTAAAATTTAATGTAGTTTAAGTGAAGTAAGAGTACTATACGTATATAGTACATCTGAAGCATTTGCTACCAACGTGGGAGCAACAGCTTTTCATTTCTTTTGTGTGAATCCACATGTGTTTTTACTTCGTCTTCGCTATCGAACCACATGGTTCATAAGAGTCCGAGTCCCATTCTCGGTGCATTCTACATTATCTGTACCTTCACATCCTGAAAAATAAAAAAACACAAAAAGAAAGAAAATGCCCTATATTTTATGCCTAAAATAATTGGCCACCAGGTAACCACATATATATATATATTTGTCCTCGTTGAAATCTTCGGTATCCGAGACGGATCCTCCATGTCTTAAAAGACACCTTATGCAGTTACATGAATGGTACTTACCTGTAGCGACTCCAAGCTACCTACCTATATTCAGTTGAAGAAAATTTTCGTTGCCACATTGCAACATAACGCCTCAGCCCACGGACGGTGGAGCGGCATTACGTCGAGCATCATAAAAATATTTGCATCAAATTATCCTGCTATAAGAGCACAGTATCTTATTCTTATATTATCCTTTATATCTATATATATATATATATATCTATTATTATAAGATAGAGAGTAGTTTTGAGATTATTTTATTCATGAAAATTTATCTTTTGAAAAAGTGAAACTTAATAATAACTGTTCGTATGTGTGAAATTTATGTGTTTTGTCTTACCTATTTAAAGTCATCTTTCGAGAGTTTGAGCTAATTCTAGAGCTCCCGTCTGCCAGCTTTACTTGGCTTTTCGCTGTTTTAACGACATTTATGTATGGTTGAGTGATTCAACATACCGTTTAGAGTATATTTACTCAAAGTTCCCGAAAGTTCACAGAACGTTTCGCATGGTGGAAAGTACACTCATTCGTTGTGTTTAGAATCCTTTTAGCGGTTCCTTTTTTCGATACTTTACGTATCTTTACTATACTTCTGTACTAAGTTACAGTATATCACTGTCCGTAAGGACCCTCACTTTTCTAAAAAGCTTGTTTCTTTCGTCTGTACTATCCTGTACACGTATCTACACGGTACCACTTCCCTTAGCTTTCCTTTTTTTTTTTGTTATTTACACTTGTCTAGCTGTGTCGTTCCAAGAACCCTAGACACTTTTTTTGTTTGTATTTTCGAACTTCTTTAGTTCACACTTTTGAGTATCACTTAGTTTGGTACTTGTTTCGTATCCAGTTGGAAGTCCTTTGAAGCTTCCTGGTTTACACTCTCCAAAGAGAATCTTTTTCTCTGGATAGAGATTAGAGGTCTTCCTCTCAGACCTACTGCGTCCATTAATACGTTCATTTGTGTATGTGTATTTGTCTCAACTTTTGTTGCGGATAACAATAAAGAATCCTGATTACTTTTATAATCTAGTGAGATTATCAAACACTCCACTTTGGGATACGTCTGCTTTTTTTGAGACAGTATCCTGAGACAAGTAAAAGAATAGTTTTTACTTCTTTTAAAGAATAATAAGAGATCTGACAAGTAGTAGTATCTTATGTACAAGATATTATTTATGGTTGCTTATGTAGAATTGCTTATACTTTTATTAACTTTTAACATTTCAGCGTCTGGTTCCAGAGAGCTCTCCTGATCCATCGCGACTGCATAATATTATATCCTTTAACTATATTTGAATTTTATTGAATAACCATATTTACTATCTATATCATATTACATATTACTCTTTCTCTTCTACTATCTCCCTGTCTCCTTCCAAAGCATAAACCCATGGGCTAACGTCCCATATCGTCGTATTCAGAGGTTTATTTTCTTTAGTTCTTTTGAGATACGTTAGAATTTGTGATTCTCCAGTAAAGTTTACATTTCTATCCGTTTGTGAAAATAGTTTATGTGTTTCGTTTCGAATTTGGTTTGTCCAATTTCATCATTGTTTATTTTACAATGACCATTTGAGTTAAAGCAATTTGTTTTACAAGAGTTAAAGAAAACTCAAAGAAAGACATTAAATAATTAAGACTAAGTTCTTATTTTTACTTTTTTTTATCCACTCCAAGGAGAGTGAAGAATCGAGCTGAGATTGATGTTACCTATGGTACATTTTTCGTAAGCGAATCATTTTTTTTTTATATATACAAAAGATAACTTTACTTTAGGCTTGTATGAAGCAGAGATATTGCTTCACATACAAGAAGAATAGGTTCATAAGATATTTTGTTTTCATATTAAGGAAATTCCTTTTTGACTTTCCCATTATAGTATTAGTAATCTTTAAGATCTAAAGTCATTTTTGATAGTAACTTGTTTTCGTAATAAACATCATTATTATTGGTATAGGTTCAAGTTAAACACTTTGTTAGTTTTAAGAAATTTATGAATAAAAATAACTGGTTTATAACGTTTTGGTAAAAGAAATCTGATAGTGTTATTAATGCTGTCGTGTAGACAGTGGATTCTTTTCTTTTGGTTACTTTTGAAGTTTTCGTTTAGGTACAATGGTATTTAAGTAAGTACGTTGGGAGGGGTGGACATACTTCTTGTGCGGATGGAATAATGGTTTAACATATCAGGATGTGTGTGAAGTGTAGTGTAGTTTATTTAGGTTGTAGGTTTTGGATAACAAATAGGTTGTTATTGAGTTATAGTTTGATGATGTAAGCAAGTCGTTTGCTTATCATTTATCATATATGGGGATCCTAAATCTTTTTATAGTGACATAGTTTTATGATCGCTTGGCACCGTGGATCAATGGTGGAAGATGATTCGAGATGATGAATCGATTCCTCATGGGTGGGTACAGAAGCCAGAGGGAGGAAATTATAACATCTTCTCCTCCTTCCCAGTTTATAAGAGTGTGAGTAGGTGCTGACCTACTCCACTAGTCAGTTTCGTTCGTCAATCGTTTGCGCTTGATAAAGCTGACTGAGCCACAGCGCTTTTATCCTTGAACATCTAGGGATACTTCTTGTATAGCGGCTCGCTATTAGTGCTATTCTCTCTTGCGTCTTGTACATTACATTTTCTAGGTTGAGTCGGCCTTCCAGCTCAATTATACTTTCTGAACTGCTTATGTCTCAGCGTTTGTTGATCAGGCCCCAGCAAAGAATATTTAAATTAGTTTTTCTGAGTTTTCAAACATCTAAAACTTCAGTAGGTTCGCACTGGTTAAAAGAGGTAACAACGTTGTCGATCCCTGAGCAAGAATGCACGACCCTTGTGAGCTAGTTGAGGGCGTGCGTGCGAACCGGATGCGAAGGTCGATCACAACCCAATTGTTTCTCTGTCTCTACCAAGTGGATCTGTGGTCATAGAGAGAGTTCTCTATGAGACAGTCTTGTGGTTTGAACAGAGATACAGCCTTTCCACTTTGGATTCTTTAAGGAATCACATTGGGACTAGTGTCCAAGGCGACCGAACCAGTGCATATTTCTTAAAGGATTTGGTATTGTAGTGAGTTATTAGGTTTTATCTTTGGGTTATGTTGTAGGTACGATGGTAAGATAGCAAACTGGTTCATCTATAGTTTGCGACTGTAGGTTTTACTTGACGGTTTGTAAGATTTTATGGAACAGATCGAAGAGAGTAAGTTTCTGTAAGTGGAAAGGGGGAATTGAGAGAAGTGCAAAGGAAATGAGCCGATGTTTAGAAGGAGATAGACTAGTTGTTGGTAGAATTGCATATCCGCCACAGGTCTCTGGCAGGAAACCAGGGAGGTCTGGGATAACTACTGTGGTAAGTTTCATCCAACGCTGAAGGACACTGTCTATAGGAGGCAGTGAGTTGGTCCTCTGAAATCCATCTTCTTATAAGCGTTGCAGGCGTCTTCTGAGAGGGGCCGTGGTCTCTCATCAGCCAGTACAAGGGTAAAGTGTATCTCATTTCTCATTAGTAGCATTTCTTTATATTCCAGGATATTGGTTACGTCACAGAATGGCGTCTAATATGAGACCTCTGTGAGGGGTCTTGTGTAAGATCGTTTGAAGTTTCGTTTCCTCTATATTCATTTTTATTTACGTTACAGCTGGTGGGAAAGTCAAATTGCCGGTGCTCGAACTTCCGCCAGAACCCTTGCTTTCATTGGTTTTTGGCAATTCACCAACGTCGAAGCATTTCCTCTCGAATATTCAAAAATACAATTCATGCTTTCAAATAACATCTTTTGGAGCTACAAATATTATAAGAAATGGATTTATTCCGACTTTTAAGGTAATTTCTTCGTGTCGAATAAGCAATATCATATTTAATTCATGTGCCGTCCCTGTGTTCGATGGTTTTACAAATTCAGATCCGTCATCTATATATAAATCCCGAACGTTACAGATTCAAGGTCAAATATACCATAGAGCTGGGTCTTTGCAGATGGTGATCATCAATTTTTGCAAATATATTTTATTGGTGATGAGAATCGTTAATTAAACCAGCGCTGTGCAATTTCGACGAATACGAGAAGATCAATCGTGAATGAATTGCAAACATTTTTCCATCAACACAATGAATTGGTGAAATTGTTTAAAGTGGCACTCGATCGGATGCCCACCGATGGCCACAAAATCATAATAAAAGCCGATAAAACACCAATTGGGGAGCACGCCAGACGATTCAATGTACCAACGATTGATGAAGTAGCCATTGTTGTGGTTGGTGAACAGTTTCGGCTACGAGATATTATTTTGTATCGTAGAAATGAGCAATTACAACGTATTTCAGTACTCCATCGCTGTTATGATGTATTGCAATACCCCATTTTGTTTTGGAGAGGGGACGATGGCTATTATATCAACATACCAATGATAAATCCAACAACTGGTACATACACATTTGATTTTTGTTTAAATATGATTTTTAAATCATTATCATTCGCTAATTAATTTTTGCATTGCAGGTCAAGAATCAACGAAAAAAGTTAGTGCGATGAATTTTTATTCGTATCGATTGATGATTCACCCTCAAGAAACCAATTGTGTTTTGCGATGCAATCAGCTTTCGCATCAATATATCGTCGATATGTACGTCAAAATTGAAAGTGAGCGATTTAATTTCATCCGTCACAATCAAGCCCGATTAAGATCAGAGGAATACATAAATTTGCGTGACGCAATGATCAATGATGCAAATTTGAATGATACCGTCCGTTTAACGCAATTGCTGGTGCCACATTCAATTCGAGCAACAATTCTCACTGGCAAAGCAAAAGGTGAAATTGTACTAATACCGCGCATCCCATTAATACCAACGGACATGCCATTTGAATTCAAACGCCTTCAATTCTCCGTGCGTTTATCCTTTGCTATGACCATTAATAAAGCTCAAGGACAAACTCTTCAAGTGTGTGGTGTGAATTTGGAGGAACCGTGCTTTTCACACGGACAATTATACGTAGCATGTTCCAGAGTGAGAGCCCCAAAAAATTTATTTAGACATGCACCACACCATCAAACAAAAAATGTTGTATACACTATTGTATTGAATTGATTTACAACTTTAGCATTATAAATAAAATATTTTAAAATTATCGCCATCGAGTTGATTTATTACAAAATACATGTTTTTTCTTGGGCGTAGCAACGCGATTAAAGTTCGTATGAAAGGATTTTTGTTAAAAAAAACTTTATTTAAAATTTCACAACTTAAATTAATTTACAATATATTTTATGGATGAACTTAGCTCGCGATCTCAGACTTTTAGACTGACTTTTCATTTGTATCTATTCTATGTTGAAGCATTATGCCTATGCATAATAATGCTGGGTCATCAAGTTAACGTTTTCCTGGAACCCTTAACGAGTCCAATCGATTGGCAATCCAATGTGAGTGTTGGATTTCGTCATGTTCGTAGACGCTGACGTGCCATTATTGTTGGTTGCAACGGTGGGAACATCCGTTGTGGTTTGGTTCCCTGACCTTGATATAACCTCTCCCTCCTTAGGATGAAAACTCTCCTGAGTTATATAGAATGTACGTCTGAGCTTTTTTGATTTTATATAAACGTAAATTATTAAATTAATAATTAACAGTAGAATTATAATTCCAATACATATATTAAACATTACATGATTTTTATGATTAAACTTTAATTCGTTAATATTTTCAATATTTTCTATTTGTTTTATTACAATATCATTGAAGCTGAGTTGTTCTTGAGTTGTATTTAAATTTATTTCGTGAGGTATAATAAATCTTTCTTCAAATATATTTTTTCTGTTCACAAAGGTTTCATTTTGGATTTTTAACTCACAGCTATTAAAATTTAATAAAAAGTTTCCATTTAAATGTGTGGTTCTTTCATCACAAGTACTTGATAAATTTATATTCTTAACATTCTTTAACAATAACAAACCATTTTCAATTTCATGAATTTTCATTTGGGAATTCTTTGTTTTCATACAAACGCTATTATATAAACATAAATTGGATTTCCTTAAATTTTTGAAGTCTATATTTAATTCATATTTATATACAGTTTCATTTATTTTTACAATTTCTTCATCATCTATTATTAATTCTTCAGAATTCATATTTGTTAAAGAGGTAACTAAATATTTTCTTGTCTCTATAAGTTCACTCGGTATTTTAATTACAAAAACAATTTTTTCATTTTCATATAGGGCTGTTCCAATTTTTATATTTTTTAATTTTTCAAAACTTACGTCATATTTTATTATTTCTTCTTTACTTAAAATATTGTTTCCCATTATTCCTGTTCTACTTGAAGCAATGTTATTTTGAATGTGTTCGACATTGTCTTTTATAATTCCGATTTTTAACAATGATTCTAGGTACAAAAATTTATTATTTATTCTAACAATATCTTTTTTACTATTAACGAGTTGATAGGATATTTTAGTTCTATCTTTTTCAATTGTTTCTTTTAAAGTCAAAAAGGTTTGATTAAAGCTATTATTAATAAATACTTGTTTATTATTTTGAGTTATTATATTATGGTTATTTTCGTCGATGATTTTCAAGTGTTCTTCAATGTTTTGTCTATCATCTTCATCCATTGTTCCATATAACCATTTCATACCTGTACCTACTATGTTAATAAGCCCTCTTTTTTGCCTGTGTGGAATAATAGTATGTATTTTATATTTAAGTGAATCTAACTCATGAAATAAAATGTCTCTTCCTTCTTTTTCGATTTGTAATTTTGAAATATTTTCTTCTAGGCATGCAATTATCTTCAAAATTTCTGCTGGGTTAATAATATGTAGTATAATATCATAAGTTCTTACTATTTCAACGTTTCCAAGTTTTATTTCTATGAATCCACTGTTTGTATCTATTTTTTCTATCGTCAATGTTGTATTAGCTGTTCTGAGTAGAAGGACTAACACTATCCATATCCATTTGATCTGAAAATTTATTTGGTCTTTTTATATTTGTAGGATGGATGTTCTTTAATTTAAGTTTTCTATATCTAGGTTCCTGTTTGTGTCTAAGAGCCTTGTAATTTTTCACTAATCCTTCTTCTCTTTCTTCATTGTATTCTTCCCTATCTTTGTTAAGCTTGCTAATAACCCTATCTTTCATATTTTGCATATTTTCCAGGACCTTTTCTTTATCTACTCTACCTTCTAAAACATCTATTGGTTTAAATTTAATTGAGGAATGCACTGATTTATTGTACCACTCTACACACTGATATATTCTTTCTTTCGTTGTTAGCTTGGATTTTTCTGTAGTGAGTACTCTCATTTTTTCGCTTATGGTGTTATGAAATCTCTCAATGTCGGAATTGCCAGTATGGCTATTTGGCTTCGTAAAGTGTACTTCTATATCTTCCTGTCTTAAGAAATCTTTTACATTTGTGTTTTGAAATTCATTATCTAAAACTATTTTATTAGGTTTGCCTTTAATGGAAAAGTATAGTCGTAATTTCTCTTTAATCGTGATACTGTTTCTATCTTCTAAATCAAATATTATGCCATGCTTAGAGAACTTGTCTATAAAGGTTAAGAAGTTATTTTTGGTGTTAATGTAAATATCTGCATGTACTATCTGATTGTTATCTGTTGGAGTTTCTGTGTAGTGAAGCTTCGGTTTTATTGGTTTTCTATCATACTTAGCCTGATTACATGTATCGCAGTTATTTATGTATTTTTGAATCAACTCTTTTAAATTTTTGAAGTATATGAGTTTTCTTAGACCTGCATAATTTTCGTTTATGCCAGCATGACCTGTTTCATTTTTATGATATTTCGCTATCTGTTTATAGGTATCATCTTCATTTTTCATATTTTGTGCGTGATACATACATTTATAAAACTTTATTTGTTTTGTGGGGTCAAATAATTCAATGAGCTTTAATTGTACTAAGTTGTACTCGTGTTCTGTTAAATCTGAGAAGATGCCTATTCTACCTTTTCTTTTTATAAACCTTCTAAATATATCTATAAGTCTTTCTTCTTGAATATCTTCGGAGTTAATATATATAATTCTTTTATTATTAACTATTTCAATTTCTTTGCTTTTATTGTTTGTAAGCATAATTTGTGTATAGAATCTGTTAACTACTGTATCTAATATGGGGAAATGATCATTTTGATCCTCTTGTTGTGAATGGATCGTATTTTCTACACTCATATTATCAATTTCAAAATTTAAATGGGGTGCTTTCTCTCCCTCCTCAGTTGTGAACGTCTCGATCACATTTATTTCGCCAGTTTCGCAATTAATTCTACTCAAAAAATCTGCAGCTTTGTTTTCTTTTCCTTTTATGTAATCAATATTAATATTATATTCTCCTAGCTGTAACAACCATCTCTGAAGTCGTTGATTTATATCTTTACCCTTATGTTTTGTTTGCAGCCATTTAAGTGGTTGGTGGTCTGTTAGCAGATCAAAGGGTCTACCATAAATATATGGCCTAAAATAGTTTACAGACCAAACTATTGCAAGAAGTTCTTTTTCAGTCACGGAATAATTCCGTTCATGATCGTTTAAAGTGCGGCTTGCATAACAAACTGGGTGACCGTCCTGTGTAAGTACGGACCCAATAGCGAAATCACTCGCATCGGTCGTAAGTTGGAATTTTTTGTTGAAGTCTGGATACTTCAAAACCGGTGAATCTGTGAGGATAATTTTGAGTTTTTCAAAAGCACTTATATAGTTTGGATCATTTAAGTTGATCTTTGAATTTTTCTTTAAATATCTGGTCATTGGTTGCGCAATTTTTGCGTAATCTTTAATAAATTTTCTAAAATAACCAGTTATGCCTAAAAACGATTTTATTTGTTTCGTACTTTCTGGTAACAGAAGTTTTTGTATGCTTTCTATTTTGTTTTGATTTGGTTTAACTCCTTCCGTCGTTAAGACGTGTCCCAGATATTCTGTTTCTTTCGCAAAGAATTTGCACTTGTCTATTTGAATTTTAAGGTTGTGCTGCCTTAATTTATCTAGAACTTTTTGAACACTTATAATGTGTTCTTTCAGAGATGAACTAAATATGAGAATATCGTCAAGGTAGACGACGCATATTTGATTTATGCATTCTCTTAGAACTGAGTTTATCAATCTCTGAAAAGTCGCAGGGGCATTTTTAAGTCCAAAAGGCATTCTTGTGAACTCATAGTGCCCAAGAGGAGTCGAAAAGGCTGTTTTCTTTCTATCCTCTTCCCTAACTAGGACTTGGTGAAAGCCTTTAGCTAGGTCTAAAGTTGTAAAGTATTGGGATCTTCCTAGCTTATCTAATATAGTTTCTATATTAGGAATAGGAAATTTATCGTCAATAGTGGCCTCGTTCAACTTTCTATAGTCGACCACTATTCTCCATTTCTTTTGCCCGGAATTGTCTAGCTTTTTGGGCACAACCCACAAAGGACTATTGTAAGGAGAATTGCTCTCTTGTATTATACCTTGCATGAGCATCTCTTTAATTTGTTTATTGATCTCCTGTTCGTGGATTTGGGGATATCTGTAAATTTTCGCATAAATAGGCCTATCTGTTGTAGTAACAATTTCATGTTGGATATCATGGGTACTGCTTAAATGCTGTCCTTCATGAAAGAATAAATCCCTATTTTTTTTGAGAAGAGTCTTTAAAGTTTCTTTTTCCTCATTATTAAGATGGTTACCAAGGAGACAATTCGGAACGTCTTGGTCTTCTTTGATTCCCTCTAAAACATATATTTCGTCATAATTATGTGGGCATGAATTTATGAATTTAATTTTATTCCCGTTTATTTCAATGAACTCTTTTTCTAAATTAATTTTTGCTTGTAACGGTTTAAGTAAATTTTGACCAATTAAACCGTCGAAATGTTTATCTTTAAAGGATGTAAGCTTCCAACACATGTGAGCTTTTTCGCTAAATTCTTTTGGAAGCTCTGTAATTATTTCAGAATCTATTTTTGTGTTCCCGTTCAGGGTGTTAAACGTAATTTTTTCTTTTAAAGGAATTCGTTTATAATTTTGTAATTTTGACTTATCAAGCAATGTAGTCGTAGAACCTGTATCTATCAAGCATTTAATTTTTGTATCTCCTATGGTCAACTCTATTATCGGTAAATCCGATTTGGAGGCTGTGATTGAAAATTTACTTCCTCTACTTTTTGTTGCAGATGTTCACATTCCATTGGCGTATGATTATTATGCCCTAAAGTCCTTTGATTTAAATTATTATTATTTCTAAACTGCCCTGAATAATAATTGTTTCTGTTCTGTCTATATTGACCTGAATTGTTATAATATCTTTGCTGTCCTAAATTGTTATTCTTGAATTGGCCTGAATTATTTTTATATTGACCTGAAAAATTATTTCTATATCTAACTTGATCGTTTCTTGTATTGTATTGTGGACGATTAAAATTATTATTGGTGGCAATGTTTTTGTGAGTTGGGATCTGTTTACTAGCTTTCTGCCTATTAATTTGGATCATCCCTGTTTCCTCAAGGGTGTAGTAGGCATCTCTTAAATTATCTACCTGCCTACTTATTACTATACTAGCAAGATTTACGTCAAGGCCATTAATGAAAGTTTTTAGAATCATTGTTTCATTCGCTGAAGGCGAAAACTCGAAAGGTTTTTCAACATCGAACTCATATTTTGTGTTAAGTTTATCTAATATTTCTTTTAATTTGTTAAAATACTCACTAACATCATTATTATTTCTGGTGCTGATGGCCTGGTGGTGCAAGTTATAGTATGTTTCTCGGACTCCGAAATTCCTGATGAGTTCAGCTTTAATTGTATCCCACGTTGTGTAATTTCCCAATGTCCTGATCGCCTGAAGTGCTGGTCCTTGTATTTTATTGATTATGTTTCGTTGTAAAACGTATTGTTCCAACGGTGTTCCATTGAAAAAAGGTAGAAAGATCTCTACTTCTCTTATGAAGGATGACAACGCATATTCTGATGTACCCCAATATTCTCGTATTTTAGAGGACTCTTTCATTAACTCAGTCAGAGTAATTGTTATAGGAACCTGAGGAGGAGCTTGTTGTTGTTGCTGTTGTTGTTGTTGTTGTTGTTGTTGTTGCTGCTGTTGTTGTTGCTGCTGCTGTTGAGCTAGAGCCTGAGCTTGAGCTAGCGCTTGTTCTACTGCGTCCATTTTTTTTATATATATTTTTTTTTTGTGGTGAATTTAAAACGGATAAACAATTTTAATTTTATTCCGCAGACTTGAGTCTTTTTATTTTCACTTTTCACTAATAATGTTCTTTTCCTTTCTTTTATGATACTATATTCAAGTGATTACGGATTTCACAATTTGATTCCGGCGACACAAAATTAATTTAAGTTTAGTTTTGTATGTCACTATGCACTTTTTAATATTTATGTATCTATGTGTATTGCAATTCTAATCTTCGGATTAAAATCCTACCGACTGCGCCATTTAAGTTCGTATGAAAGGATTTTTGTTAAAAAAAACTTTATTTAAAATTTCACAACTTAAATTAATTTACAATATATTTTATGGATGAACTTAGCTCGCGATCTCAGACTTTTAGACTGACTTTTCATTTGTATCTATTCTATGTTGAAGCATTATGCCTATGCATAATAATGCTGGGTCATCAAGTTAACGTTTTCCTGGAACCCTTAACGAGTCCAATCGATTGGCAATCCAATGTGAGTGTTGGATTTCGTCATGTTCGTAGACGCTGACGTGCCATTATTGTTGGTTGCAACGGTGGGAACATCCGTTGTGGTTTGGTTCCCTGACCTTGATATAACCCGCGCGCCGGGTCCCGCTAGTCTTAAATAAAAATCATTGGTGATGTTTATAATTTTGAAAACATATGCAAAGTTGTTAAGTAATTACTTTACATTAAAATTTTAGCGAAACTATAAAAAATGGGTTATTGATAAGTGAGAAGCAAATAATAAGGGAGCATCAAAGTTGATAATAAGGAGAAAAAATATAAAAAAAAACACATATTTAATTAGAAATTTTTTAATAAATTAAGTTATTGTCATTTGAGGCCATTTGCAAAATTGAGAGCATCTTCCAATAGGGTGATTTTGCTCACCTTGTACCTTCGTCATATTCTATAGGTACATGTAAGATTAAGACTAGTAAATGAATGAACTTAATTCAGCGGCGTTTTGGTAAGGACCATTCTTCGACGACTTCACTTAGATGAATTTCTTCGACTCTATGTCTCGAAGAACAAGGCAGCATCAGAGCAATGAAGTAATCATCACCCATTGATAGATGAAACTAATTTACTCAATGCCCGTTCACCCAGAGAAAAGCAACATAAAATCAAAGAAAACCACTTTGATATAAGCAGATTTGTTAATGATTCGGGGTTGAAGATGATAATTTTAAAACCAAAGAGAAACATCCTTAATTCAACTTTTGTCCCTTTATAAATCCAATGTTAAATTGACTACGGTTTACTTCAAAACAAGAATGAACCTCCTAATATTAACGTTGCGTTGTTAATTCAAAGCATTTTCAACGTAAAATTAAAGATGATCAACGTAAAGTTAAAGACGTTGGTGTACTATTATACAACGTTAAATCGAATACGATTTATTAAATTTTACGTTGCGTTTTTTTCCCTGAGTGTTCACAAATGAAGCAAAAGCTCAAACACTATCGATATTTCCGAAAGGCAAATCGTAAATGCCAACTGGTATACATGTACAAGTTTAAAAACCCAAACCGAACTAATTTCTTATTTTTATAACTTACTAGCCTTACCCGGCGTACGTTCTCACGCCCCTTCTCGATTTTTCTTCTTATTATTTCATTCGCTCCTCTTTTGTTTATACAAAAATTGAAAAACTCCTGTTTTTTCTTTTATGAACGTTCCACGCTATGATATAATACCAGCGCCATCTTTCGGCATGTTGTCGGACCGCTCTATAAACCTTCCTTATGACTTGTAGAATAAAGCGTAAACACACATAAATTTTGAATTTTATATAATACTAGCAAACCCATGCCCGCTTCGCTGAGCAGATTTGCAATGGGCTGTTGACTCTTAATAAAATTCAGTTTAGCCAAGAGGCGTATAAATTGAGAAATGCAAATAATAAAGGGTATAGAAAGAAAACTTTGAATAAAATTCGTTTTTTAAATATCTTACATTTTATTCAAATGCTTTCTTACAAACCATTTATATCAAACTCATTTTTAATATTTTTTATTATATAAGATAAGAAAAGATAAGATTAAATCAAAGAAATATTAATTCAATGAAAAAAGTACGCCATTTTATTGCTTAAATTTATTTTAGTTTTAAAGAAAAAAATGATCGAAATCTGCGAAGCGGTTTTTTTTTTAAATGGCAGAATACATTTTACATCCAATTCGTGTCAGTTCAAGAAATCCTGATCTTGAGGCTAATGAGGAGATGCATAACCAGGCTTTGCTCTTGATCGAAGATATGTGTTGCCTCATATGTGCGGCAGTTTGTTAGTTAGGTTATAGGAGTGCCAGCGCCAGATCGCAGAGTGAAAGACTCATTTAATAGAGAATTGGAACGTGAACGTGAATATGATCGATATGAATTAGACCAATCAGTTCAAACGAATGAACTGTTGAACCCAAAATAGAAGAAAGTTTATGATAAATTAATTAATACAATAATTGATGATGGAAATGGTGGCTTATTTTTAATGGATGCCCCTGGTGGAACAGGAAAGACATTCCTCATGTCATTGATTTTGGTCACTATTCGTGCGAGATCCGAAATTGCGGTAGAAAGAAATTGCTCATTCAGCGTTGAAATTGCCATTAAATCTTCAAACTACTGAACAACCGACATGTAACATTGCAAAACACTCTGCAATAGAAAGTTTTAGTAGCCTCACAAATCACATCTGGGATGAATGCACAATAACGCATTGGAAGCTCTTTATCGAACCTTAAAAGATCTGTCCAATTTCGGCGGCTAAAAATAGAGATGTGAATGACTTAAACTTTATAATTGAGAATCAAATCGTTGGTACTCTGCATTCATTCAAATCTATTGACTGTGTAACAAACGAAGATGAAGCCACTAATTATCCAACTGAGTTTTTAAACTCCTTAGATGTACCTGACTTACCACAGCACAATTTACAACTGAAGGCGGGCTCGGTAGTCATCAGCTTCGAAATCTAAAACAACCAAAACTATGCGATTGAACGCGCTTGGTCATAAGAAAACTGAAGAGTGATGTGATGCCCGCGACCATACTCAACGGAAAATTTAAAGATAAGTTTGTTCTCATTCCGAGGATTCCAATTATCCCAACAGATATGCCCTTTGAGTTTAAACGAATTCAGTTCCCAATTCATCTTGCCTTCACCATGACAATTAACAAATCTCAATTCCAATACTTGACTGTTTGTTTTCTCAACCCATGCTCACTTCGCTGAGCAGATTTCACAATCAAAAAAAGTCGTACAATTTTTCAATTCGTCAGGCTGGAGAAATGCTAATACTTAAGGAAGCAGAAAGAAAATATTTGAATAAAATGCGTTTTTAAAATTTCTAACATTTTATTCTAATGCTTTCTTATAAGCAACATTTTTTGTATTACCATCTTTAACATAAACAAAAAGTGCGAACGGTTTCCCTACTCTAGAACACCCAACATACAGTTGACCATGAGCAATCAATACCGCAAATTTTCAAAGACTGACCTTGGGCTTTATTTATATTGATGGCAAAAGCAAGGCGAATAGGAAATTGATGACGTTTAAAATCAAATGGCAAATCAGGTGGAATGATTGGAATTCTGGAGATCAAAACATCTTCCCCTTTATATTTGCCACTTATAATCCTAGCTTCAATTAGATTGTTCATTCACTTTTTTCCAGCTAGTCTACTACCATTGAAAAGTTGAGGTTGATTAATATTACTCAGCATTATAATCGGGCTCCAATTTTAAGAGCTAAATAATGAGGTGGCAGTCCCGGATAATCAATCGAATTCAAAAGTTACGTCTGATAATTCACTACGTCATCCTCATTTATAATTGCATCAACTCATTTGTTGGCAACAAATTGTCCATCTATTTCTTTCAAAATAGATGCATTAATTTCAGCGATATCTTTATTTTTGCCTTAAGCTCTTTGACTTAACCAAGTACGATTTTTATAGTTCTCCGAAATACTTGGATACACACTTTGAACCAATTCCTTCTTTGAATTCCTTATACAATAGAAATTTGCAGTGTTATTTGGCCATTTGAACTATCAACGTCAACGGACATTTTTCCATTTCCAATATCCAACAACTGCTTTGAAAATTCTGCAGCAGATGGATCACTTTAGTGAGTGTTTTAACAATATATCCACAAAGGAGAACATTTAAGGCATTGACATCCGCAGTAGTCGATCGGGGTATGACCGGCAAAGTTTGTCTGAAGTCACCAGTGTTGGATAGTTACGCGTAACTTTGAAATTTTAATTAGTTACACGTAACTAATGTAACTTATGTAACTAATGTAACTAATGTAACTTATTGTAACTAAATGTAACTAACTATAAC
This sequence comes from Platycheirus albimanus, assembly GCA_916050605.2. Classification (NCBI taxonomy): domain Eukaryota; kingdom Metazoa; phylum Arthropoda; class Insecta; order Diptera; family Syrphidae; genus Platycheirus; species Platycheirus albimanus. The sequence goes on from OU696698.1 coordinate 62,988,841, forward strand.
TAATAGAATTTTTCAAATACAAAAACTCACATTTTATGTTAAATTGAAATTTAGAAGTTCTGCCCACAAACCCGATCGAATGATCGGATGTTTTTAGGGCAAAGCTGGACCAGCTGCCAGCTGTGGCAACGGCAACCTAGCAAGGAATACATTTTTAAATTACTATATTTGTGCAAAAAAAAATTTAAAAATAATAAAACAAAATAGATCTCGTTTGATTTCCTTTGGGCGAGCTAAATCTGAAATTTGAGACCAAATCTGAGATCAAATCTGAATTTACCATACAAAAATAAATCAGAATACACAAAGAAATGTCCAGGAGTCTCAAGAAAGAACGGAAAACTTCAAATGTAAGTAAAAATCTATTGTATGCTCCAAGAATATGATATTTTATTAGATTTCCTTTTCATCAGGAACATAGTAATTTCAATATGTATTCCTTGCCAGGTTGCTGTTGCACTTGCTTATAAAAGAATTTTGTCAATAGTCGATTGGTATTTGGGATGAAATGTGAGTTTTTTTATTTTTTATTATTAAGTTAGAGTTAGTTTTATTTAGTAACAGTTAGTTACATTTAGTTACATTAGTTACATTAGTTACGCCAAATATTGGGCGTAACTAATTCATATTAGAATTTTGGATTAAAGTGAACATTCGTACCGATACTTTTTCAATCAACATTTTCATAGTCTGGATCTTAAACTGTCAACTTTTTTCGTCGATCAAACATCAGTTGACATTTTGACAGTCGATGTTAGCAACTATATAGTATCAGAATTCAGAATAAGTTCGTGCGACCGGCGCGCGTTGGTCTATTTTACTAATTGCATGTAAAGTTGTGCAAGTGAGCGGCGTTAATATGGAATTGGGACACACCTTTTTATATTAGATTCCTGTTAAGATTCAGAAATAAAGAGCTACCACAACAATTTCGAATAGATACCATTATTTTGAGGCTGCCTATTTTGAAGCCTTAATGACTTCACATGAAATTTATTCATGGCATTTCTATAATTTAATTTCATCAATAATCTCCAATAAAAACCCTTTTTTAAATTCAAAAATTATACTCTGAGAGCCAGTTATAAATTCAATTATAAAAGACACATAACCAATCCTTAATTGATATCTACAAAAATATAGTCCAAGAAATAACAGTAGGGTTTGGCATTAATATACTTTTGAACGAGAAAGCATGATAAACAAATAATTTATTCCCTTTAGGATCGTTACTTCTAGTTGAACTTTTTTTTAATTCATTGTGTCCTATTAGTTGACAAACAAACCTCGCAGTGTTGAACTATGTACTAGAGCAGGAAATAGATTCCCCCATTGCCATTGTTCTTCATGCAAATGTAAGAACTCAACGTTCTGTAAGGAACCGCAAGACAATTTTCGATTTTCCCAATAACGGTACAGTAAGCAATAACTCGTGTTGCACGACTTAGTTGAAACTTGAAAGCTTTTCCTGTTTGAGTTTGCCTTCACCTTAAAAGCGTTGATTTTATTCTTTTTTATTACTTTGAGAGTTCTTTTGAAATTTATTGGTTTTGTTTTCTGCGTCCTGTCAGCCAAAGACGAAAACGAAGACAGAGACGAAAAAGACAAGGAACGCCTAATACATGCTTGGTGTGTGTTTTATGTGGGTAAGAAATCATTTGAATAAATAATCTTTGAAGGAAGTAGAAGTTTCACAACCAACATACTCGTTCACTGGAAGCCAGTTGTCATGGCAGTTTTTCTTTTCAATGGGGTACTTCAAAACAGGTATAAGCACTAAGAACCTTGTGCATTTACATGTTTCTTGTTTGGTTATATGTTATTAAAAATTTGAAAAAATAAAATTGTTTTTTCTGAGGATAACGTTTCAAATTAAGTCTCATCATAATTTCCAAGCTCTTTGTATAATAAAAAGTTTATTCTTGAATGTCTTCTTCAGGTAAATACCAATTATGAAGTTTAAACAAAAAATTAGGTATAATTTCTATATTGACTTAACACCAACCTTGCTTCTAACTTGATCACTGTTATACCAACACTTATTTATTATTAAGATACAAAGTATTCAAGTGGTGTGGATGGGATAGGTTGTATCCTATCTGGTGAGTACACAAACTGTCGGTGGATAAAAGTTACTATGTAATCAAAACTGATTTAATTTAGATAATGTCAGAGTCAAATTAGATTCGACTTCGCTCTAAGAAAATAAAATGAGTTTTTAAGAAGAAAGTAATGGTGAAGTTTAGAAAGATACACCCGCGTCGGACGATGTAAGTTTTATTTATTGTTTATTAAATAAGGTAGACACAATAAAAATGTTGTGAAAAAATCAAGATGCAAAAGATAAATAAATTTATTTCCATTCGTTTTCCATTTTTAATTTTTTAAGTTCTACAATTGAAATGGGATATTTCATTAGTTTTTCTTTTAAGCTCCTTTGATGTTCTTCTCTTAAAAATAGAGTTAAGAAAGAACCTGGTGGCGAATTGGAATATCTTTCAAAGACCGAGGCAACAGCTCTCAAATACAATCTATTTAAGAGTTATTACAAATAAATTTCCAAATTTTGTTTCATTACAGAACATACAAAATCATAATCTTATAAATGTGAAATTTTACTAAAAACTTAAAAGTCGATATATTGAAAGAATATTATGTATTCAAATCAACTTATATATTATGTTTTAATTTGTTTGACTTTTATAGACACGTAGGTATTATTTTTGAGTCTGGAAAATAATTAGTAAGCTATAGTTGGAGAAAAAACAAACCATCCATTTTCATAACATTTATCGAACGCAAACAGGCTACTTTCAGAAATCCAATGGAATAATAGCCATCGTCATTGTGGAAAGCATCATTGATTGAGCATATAAAAATTAAAAATTTTAATTAACATTTAAATTTTATAAATATAAATGAATATGGCTGTTGTGATGAGAACCTTTGAAGAGGTGATGTTAAAAAAAAGCGTTTTGTAATCCGCACACGCGCTCAAGGGTTAATGATAGCCCTTTTAATGTTTAGTCACAGCGCGAGTGATCGGAAGTTAGGGAGGAAGGGATAGAAGATATCGATGAACATTGGCCTTGATTGTTTGGAGATCAAAATGGTAGGGGAAAATTTTACTCGAGTGAGTATTTTCCTGTAGAGGAACCGGTAAAATAAAGAAAAACATGAATTATAACAAGGATGTTCAAGTAATGGAAATGATTCAATAATGTTTCTCTCATATCAATTTCAACGCTTTTTTCGGAACTCTGTCGAGCAGGAGTCAAACAATTTAAAAAGCACCTGCCCAGAGATGGGAGTTATTGAACAACTTGAATTGTGTGCATTGAAGTCGCCGGCAGTCAAGACTTCAGTGTGAGGACAATAATTCGAGAAATTGAATCTCATAAAGCACCCAACTCATTACAAGTAGACATGCTGTCAAAACTCGGGCTCCTGTAAAGAAAACAATAATGAATGATATATGTTTGCGGACAGTTAATTTGAGCCATGGAAAATTAAAGTTCGTATTAGGACAATGCACATATTGGGAAAGGTTCGATCTGGCAAGCAATATCATTCCTTAAATATCTATTAAAATGATGTTATTAAGATTTTTTTGCTGCAAAATAAAAATCAAATTAATGTTACTGAATATATAATGAGAGAGCCCAATGGCTCACTAAAAATATTTATCTAAATAAAGAATTTATATTATCCGATAACAATCAATTAATTGAGTCATCAATAAACGCATGTTCCTTAAAGACAAACATTTGTGATCGCCAAAGCAAACCATGGTTCACAAACGAAATAAAATCTTTGATGCGAAATCGCGATCTTGCTTTCAAACGCTGGAAAACTTTTGGTCTTGATAGTTTTCATCAACAATACCGCTCTCCAAGAAATAGAACTTTAGTATAGCGATTTGGAACGCAAAGGTCGCCTTATAAGTAAGCAGTCCTTTCCATTAAATCAAGTGTTGTCGTATTGAATGAAATGCACCCGTCATTTTTGAAACTTCTCTTGCCCGTTCTATCACCATATATTTATTACCCACATATTTAATTCAAATTGGAGCTAATAAGGAATTTCCCGCGAAATGGAAGATATCAAAAATTATACCCATTCTAAAAAACTCGAGAGGAGATGATTTAAGGCCAATTTCAATTGCCATTTCTTTCAAAGGTGTTTGAAAAAATTATTCAAAAGCAAATAAGTACTTGAGCGCGAAAACATGTTAACGTCAAAACAACCCGGTTTTCGTAAGAAAAATAATTTCACTACTGCATTGATAAGTGTATATCGGCTCGGAGGAGATACATAAGAAAATGCATCGATATAATGATTATGTTACGTTTTTGACACTTTTCAACTTTCCGAAGGCTTTCGACATGTTGAAACATTCTATTATTTGCGCTTCCTCTGTTTAACTTTTCTTCTGACGCAGAGAAGTAGTTGATCCATTCATATCTCGCCAATAGAAAGCAAGCGGTTGCGCATAAGGGAAACCCCTCTAATTGTATTATAACTAAAAGTTGTGTTTGTTTTTTGCCCTATGTTAATGAGCTTCCAAAAAATTCATAAATAAAATAAGATACTAAAAATACTAAAAATACTAAAAAAAATACTAGGACTGCGTTATAATAGTTGTCCCGGCAGACGTTGTTCTACCCCTGCACAATGGCATAAACGATGACAGATAACTTTTTGAACATTAAGCGATAAGTTTGACTTTTTCATTATATCTATACCGTCCAATTAATTTGCCTTAAATATGAGATCATGGACGATTTTTTTTAAATTAAAATAAGCTCAGAAAAGAACGCATATGCCTGAGTGCACTAGATGAAATTTTTAATATAGGGCCTTTTTATAGACAAAATAATATAAATTCTTAAATTTGTCAAAAAAATAGTTTTTTTGAGTTTTTAGAAAAAAAAATAATTTCTTTTTTATTTTTTGTTTTTTTTTTCAAAAACGGTTTAATCTGTTTTTTAGGGTTCCGTACCCAAAGGGTAAAAACGGAACCCTATTACTGAGACTTCGCTGTCCGTCTGTCCGTCTGTCCGTCCTTCACAAGGCTGTATCTCATGAACCATGATAGTTAGACAGTTGAAATTTTGACAGATGATGTATTATTGTGTTCGCTATAACAACAAATACTAAAAACTAAATTAAATAAAAAATGTATGGGGGCTCCCATACAACAAACGTAATTTTTTGCTCGTTTTTGCCATGTTTGTCCGCCTTTCAACAGGTTGTCGCTTTTCTTCTTTAGACATTTCTGGAAGTCTGAAATTTACAAATATAACTGTCTCTGTTAGTTCTTCTTTTTGCTGATTTGCGACTTTTCCTTCACTCACACAAACAGCTTTACCTCCATATAAATTCAAGAAATTCTTTTAGAAAAAAAGAGGCCGCACAAAACCTTCCGCTTTTTGGGAATACTATAGATTTTAAATACAATGCTACTTTTCCTTCAGTCACAAAAACAAGATCATTTTTGGCGCGATCTTTCCTAAACAAACTATCAGTTCGTTGTCTTCTGCCACTTGTATTTAAAATCTATGGTATTCCCAAAAAGCGGAACGTTTTGTGCGCCATATATGGACGACGTTCACAAGCTTTGATTTGAGAGTAATTTTAGTGGTTTTTGTCTAAACTGCTATGGGAAGCAAAAACAACAATAGAAGACATTTGATGTAAAGTAGATACGACAACTAGCGCCGCCATTGACTACGTTCAGAACTAAAATAAAATGTTCCATGAAATTACTATAAACATGTATATACAATGCTTCTGCTAATCCTGATCGCCTGTTACAATGAGAAATTTCAGCAAATGTTATTAAATACAATAAATATTGAAGAACGTGATTTTTTGGCCGTTTTTATAGATAATGGTACGGAACCCTTTGTGCACGAGTCCCACTCGAACTTGCCCGTATTATTTAAATTTTATTTTTCTGATAAAAACTACGAATTGCTAGAAGTTGGCATACTCAAAAAATATTTGGAATATTTTTTCGAAAAGTTTTTCAAAAAAAACTGTCTCTTGAAAAAACTGGTCGAACGATTTTGAAAAAAAAAGAAGAGAGGTGTCAAGGGACACCCGGATGGAACGAAGTTCCTTTCGATTAATTAATGAAGGAATTGTAATACAATTTTATTTTTTTTAAGTTATAATAATATTTATTATTAGCATTTACCCGCGGCTTCGCTCGCGTTTCAGATGATGAAGTAGACTGTAGCTTGAGGAGTCGTTTATCGTAATCTAGCTTCTTCTTCTTTTATAGCTTTATAATTCCATACCTACATTAAACCGTGATAAAAAGAAACCTATGTGCTATTCCAGACTATAATCTATCTCTGTGCTAAATTTCATTCAGATCCGTTCAGCCATTCTGGTGTGATATCAAAAATTAAAACAAATCTATCCCACGGGAACCATAAATTTTACCGGGATAAAAAGTAGCCAATATCCTATTCCAGACTATAATCTATTTCTGTACTAAATTTCATTAAGATCCGTTTAGCCATTCTGGTGTAATTTCAAAAATTAAAACAAATCTATCCCACGGGAACCATACATTTTACCGGGATAAAAAGTAGCCAATATGCTATTCCAGACTATAATCTATCTCTGTGCTAAATTTCATTCAGATCCGTTCAGCCATTCTGGTGTGATTTCAAAAATTAAAACAAATCTATCCCACGGGAACCATACATTTTACCGGGATAAAAAGTAACCAATATGCTTTTCCAGACTATAATCTATCTCTGTGCTAAATTTCATTCAGATTCGTTCAGCCATTCTGGTGTGATTTCAAAAATTAAAACAAATCTATCCCACGGGAACCATACATTTTACCGGGATAAAAAGTAATAAATATGCTATTCCAGACTATAATCTATCTCTGTGCCAAATTTTATCCAGATCCGTTTAGCCATTCTGGCGTTAGTTAGCAACAAACATCCAAACATCCAAACATCGTAACTTTCACATTTATAATATTATATAGTAGGATTTATTATGTACAAAAAACCTGTATAAATATGTATACTCAACAAAAATAATCGTCGCAACACCACACTGTTCAATGCGAAATAGAAATGAAAATATCTGGCTTGCTTTCTATAAGAGAGAGAGAGAGACAGAGAGAGACAGACAGACAGAGAAACATGCGCACGCCGCACAGCTTACAATAGCTTACTATAGCAAAAAGTGTCGTTACAACTTTAAGAAAAAGAGAGAGAGAGAGAGAGAGAGAGAGAGAGAGAGAGAGAGAGAGAGAGAGAGAGAGAGAGAGAGACAGACAGAGAAACATGCGCACGCCGCACAGCTTACAATAGCTTACTATAGCAAAATCTGTCGTGATAACTTTTTTAGATGGTGTTAAAAAAGCAGTTTATTAGCGTTTTAAAAAATTTAATAATGATATACCTACTAGATTTTTTCCTTATTTCACCCCATAGGCCTTAAAGTTTGTGCTCAATTGGATGGGATGTTTCGGAGTTTATAACAAATTTACAAACATACATACATCCATTTTTATAACGATTTTACCAAGTTAAAAAATGGAGGCCAAAAGGAATCCCTTGATCTAGAACCAACTAGCTTTTTACACACAAAATTAAATATTCTGATGCCAAACTTATATAAGGTATAAGCAAAGATAATATATTAACAAGCTTGTTATATTATTTTTGGTATAAGTCTTTTCCCATAACTACAATTAAAAACAAAATAAAAGCAGAAAAGCAGTTTATTTATTTGATGCTTTTTGCAGGGCATGTATATTTTTTTTACTATCATCTGGAGGTGAGTCATAAATCTAAAATTAAAACTTAATTTTCAATTTATTTCTCAATGAGTTGTTGTGTGTATTCAATTAAATCCATACTTTCCACTCCCTGAACAACTTAATTTTAATTAATAATCCTCAGCAGTCTTCGAAGGAACAATGTGCTTTTGTTAGCAATGAGCTTCCTTTCTTACGTGAGGACGTGAGGTTTGAGTTGTAGGGACAAACAAATGGAACTGAGATGCGTATTCGTAAAATACATGGTATTAACTAACTTGCCTTAGGTATATTTAACTCCAACCTTCGAATCAGAATGTCTGCCTTTTAACAATCAAATATTTTACCTTTTCAAGCAAATCAACAAATCCGAAATAGCAATTAAACAGACTCTTTAAAAATGTATTGTGGTGTAACTGATTGAATGGGGCTACTGGCGAAGGAAAAATGAAAACTTTCCATTTACGAGTATATCTCATCTCACCTAAATACCTACCTACTCAAGGTTTATAAGATGATTTTTCTGAGGTAATTTATTTAAATTGATACTCTTATCTTAAATAATTTTTTTAAGTTTGATTGCATAGTAATTGCTTACTTAAATTATTTTTTTTTAAATTACGAAAAATTCTTTAAAGTTCAATATGAAGATTTACATAAGTTGACGATAAAATTGAAATGATGAATTTGCTTATAAACTGAGACTGACCGCAAGCTTTTTAATCCAACAATCACCATTTCGGATGTTTTGTTTTATGAGGTGTTTAACCTTTTTATTTTTATTCTAAGACCCGGTCCATTTGTTATGGATCGATGAATTGAAGTTGTAGAATGCATGGCAATATAGCATAAAGTCTTTAATTTGATGTCGGTACAAATTCTGTCGTAACTTTTGAACTTTCTCAATTATTCGTGTATTTTTTTTTTTTTTGTATGGTCTACAGACACTTAACAGTCTACAGAAATGGAATAAATCTACAATAATGCGTTCTATTCAGAATCCTTGGTAAATTATTTACCAACGATTCTGAACTGCAGGCAAACAAGATTTTCTCACTTCCTCGAAAGAGGCAGAATTCCCGAAAAATCGTTGGTTAGTTTAGGGATGGAATCCAGATCTGAACGAAGTTCAAAGTTTTATATACTCCGATGCAGGAAATTTATTTAAAAAAAAAAGTTATAAAAATGCAGTACACGGCTGGGTCGCACAAACTTACATTAATGTTTGACAATAAGTGAGAAAAACAAAGAAAATAACATCTCAAATTTTTTTAATCACTGAAAAATCATTGGTAAAAACTTTAATTGGAAAAAAAAATGCTAAGCCATCTGATTCCTTTTAAGGTTTTGAGTTTAAAATTGAAATATTTTCAAAGTCGCCGACCATTTTTTTCTTCTTCAAAAAACTGTTTTTTTTTTGTTTTTTAACTTTTTGAAAACATATTCCAATCTTTTCAGAACCCGGTCGAGGTGTGGTAAGGGGTAAGGCTTAGTTGTTATTATTTGTGGTGGTTCTGGACAACGAGATGTTGAATTTGATGGTGCTTGAGCGCCGGTTTGTCCTCGTCGGCCTCAAGATATGCTGGTTTTAAACGGTGTCTATCGCAATTTTGATTTGCTTACCTCGGATGTTTAGGTTGAAATATTTGTCGCAGTGTTTAAGAACTTCAAAGGGTCCTTCGTAAAGCGAGACGATTGATGCTTAAACGGAGTCATTGCGAATTAAAACATGGGTTGACGACTTTAGATCTTGGTGAACGAATAGTCGCTGCTGGTCGTGCCAAGCTGTCTGCTGAGGTCTGGTTTGGAGCATCGTTTGCCGAAGGTCTTTAACAAATTCGCTTTTCGGGTGATTCCCAATCGTTGGAGCGAGGAAATCTAGGCAGAGTGACGTTCCATAGACTAGGTCTGCTGGAGTGGCTTTCAAATCTTCTTTTAGGCTGCGGGAACGGTCTCTCCTAGTATGTCGACGTTGATGTAGGCAAAACGTTCGCCCAGGAGTTGGGTAGCGTTGAAGCTCGGCTTTCGAGTGGAGTTGTACCTTCTTTGGCTGGCACTGAACGCAAGTGTTTGCAAAATTATCATAATGGTAGCGAATGTTAGGTCGTTGTTGGAAAGCAAAGACCAAGGGCTTATGGTCCGTTAAAATGTGAAATTTGCGACCTTCCAACAAATCTCGGAAATGTTTTACGGCTAGGTACATTGCGGTAAGTTCAGTGTCATATAGGTGGAATAACCTTGTCGTATCTTGGAAAATTTCTTTGAAAAATAGCCTAATGGCAACGTTGTCGACTAATTGGTTCAAAGCAGCGCCTGCTGCTATGTTCGATGCGTCCGAGACTAAATTCAACTCTGCTTCAGGTAAAGGGTGTGACAGACAAAAGGCTTGGGCGAGAAGTAGACGGCTATTTTCAAAAGCTTCATTTGTAGACTGGGTCCAGCTCCAGGGGTCATTGCTAGCAAGCGGAATTGAACTTCAGCTGCGTGGGGAAGGAATTTGCGAGAAAAAAAATTCAACGTTGCTATTAATCCTTTCAGTTGCTTCACCGTCTCTGGTGTTTTGGTATGTTGAATAGCGTCAGCTCGTCGTAGATGTATGAAAACGCGAACTCGACTCCTCGTAGCACTTCCACGTATTAGCATTAGTATTAGAATACAGGAAACTTCGGAACCTGTGTCGAGGTTGGTATTATGTTCACGCAAGTAGAGTCTGTTTATAGAAAATGAGACACGTTTGGACTCTGCAACGTTATCCGAGGTAGTCGAGCGCAGTCATGAATGGTTTTTTGAAGATGATGTTAACGTGGGTTGCCGACCAACACTGCAAGGTGGGCGGCAATTGGTTGCCATTTTTCCAAAATTGCGATGGAACCAGCAGTCGTCAAAGATTTCGATAGACTGCTCACTTCTGCGTTGGCTGACAACTTGCGGTTGGATTGGTCACGGTGGCGTGTGATTATGTTGTCGTGACGACGGTTTCTGGCGCTGCCAGAAAGACAGACAGATTGCGAGGTGTGCAGCCCTTAAATCGAGCAAAAAGGGTTCACTAAGAGAGCCTTTAGATGCTTGGACCATCTCATAGTATAGCGGCTAACTCCGTACCGTGTTTTTACTTGCGATTATAGGTACTATATGGCAAGTTATGCATTCGTAAAAAAAAATGTCTTTGGACAATCAAACATAACATTACGATGATAGAGAAGCCTAAAAAAGTGGGTCCGACAGTTCTGTCTGTCTGTCTGTCCGTCCGTCTGTATCGGCACCTACAGCCTAAAAGGCTTAACCGCTTTGCTTCAAACGTGGTACATAGTATTATTATTACGTTCTACAGAGGGGTATTTGGAATCAGCATTCTAGCTCTAAAACTAACGGAACCTGCCATACGATTTTTATGGGAAAATTGATTCTTCTAATATTTTGATTAAACTTTCCGAATAGTTTTTTCTGTGCAAACTTTATGTTTTGGTTCGAATAGATTTTTCATTAAAAGTCTTATAACGGTTTTTTTAAATCAGATTTTCTCGTAAGCCACTTGACGGATTTCGATGAAATTTTCAATATAAGAGCTCGAAATAATATTAATTCTTAAATTTTTCAAAAAAAGATTTCATGAGTTTTAAAAAATTAAAAAAATTTTTTTTTGTTTTTTCCAAAAACGGTTTGATCAATTTTTTTTTAAATTTTATTTTTTTGATTAAAACTACGAATTGCTAGAATTTGGCATATTCAAAAAATATTTGGAATATTTTTTCGAAAAATTTTTCAAAAAAAACTATTTTTTGAAGAAAACTGGTCGAACGATTTTGAAAAAAAAAATTTCTTAAAATTCTAAACAGTAAACGAAATTAGATGGTTTACTTCATTTTCCCAAAAAACGTTTTAACTAGTGATTTTTAAGTGATCAATAAAATTTCATATCATTTTTTCCCTGCTTTTTTTTCAAAATCTCAAGCCCCAAGACCACTGTCACCCATTGCCATTAGAGCAAGTTCGTCCGACCCAGTCGTGCACTTTATTTTTAATATTTTCGAAATGATCTACTGATTTTTTTTTTAATTTATTATTTATGCACACTTCAGCTCCACACAGGTGTACAGTAGAGGGAAAGGGATAGGGAAATCTAAGACTTCCAGCAAACTAATGTCAGTTGATGTAACCTGTCAAATTTGATAAACCGTTAATTTAATACGTCAGTTGCGTCGTGTGGAGTTTAATGCGTCGAAAACTCAATGCTGTTTTTCGTCGTTAAAGCTAAACATACCCCTTTTGTCATTATCCATGAATATCACTTTCATCGAAGAAGCCTTCGTTAGAATAATCACATACTTAAGGAAGCCAAGAATTCTGCAAAATGCTTGGGCTTCCTTTATGGACGCAAGTATTTCTTCACCACTTTTGATCTGGCTACAATTTACAAAGCATTTATACGCCCTTATATCGAGTTTAACTCCAATCTCTGGGCAGGTGCGGCTAAATTTTTTAAATACCTGCTCGATAGACGATAGGGTTAAGCGTTAGGAAAACATTTCCATCATTTGAGCATCGTCGAAATGTTTCATGTCTTTCCTTATTTTAACAATTCTTCTACAAAAAATGCTCACTAGAAGTAGCCAACCGCACTCCGAACCTTTACGATTCCGGACGTTCTTCAGTCGTATAACACGAATGTGGAATAAATTGCCTAGTATAATTTTTCCTTAACCATTTTGATCTTCAAAACATTCAAGGCCAATAATGAGTTAATGTTGAATGGCGTGAAGTTCGATAAATTAACAATTACAATTAAAACACCTTTTTAACTTCACTTGAGTCGATGCACTTTTGTTCACAAATTACATTTAACAAAAAAACTATTAAAAACAATTAAAAACGCAAAATAAAAGGGTTTCACTGTCTTTTGTACCTCACATAACAAACAAATTAAAAAAAGTGTTTAATGAACAACAATAAGATATTGTTTATAAAAACGACAAAAAAATAGTAAATCTATTGGGATCTACAAAAGACAAAAAACCTATTTTGAGCAAGTCTGGTGTTTACGAAATTGAATGTAGTGATTGTAAACAAAAATATTATGGACAAACGAAACGAAGTATCGAAACTCGGTTTAAAGAACATTTGACATATATTCGCCTCAATCAACCACATAAATCTGCAATCGCATCTCATGTGTTAAATAGTGGACACGAAATCATCAACATTGAAAATCTAACTCTTCTAAAACAAGTTACCGACCATAGAAGATTAGATGCGTATGAATCTATTTTCATCCAAAAGGACCCAAGTGCACTGAACCTGAACCTCGACAACGGCAATATAGAATCTTGCTTGATTAATATTGTATGTAACAACAATATTTAACAACAACATAATATATTGACCGTTGGTCATAGCTTACAACAACACAAGGCTATGATGCATGGAAAAGGGAAACTGGTTTGAGCTTTGATGACGATGCAATTTTTTAGTCGTGATTGCTGAAGATGAAGCGCAACTGCTTCGAAATGCATTCAGGTACGTGTCGCGTTTGTTTTTAATTGTTTTTAATAATTTTTTTGTTAAATGTAATTTGTGAACAAAAGTGCATCGACTCAAGTGAAGTTAAAAAGGTGTTTTAATTGTAATTGTTAATTCAAGGCCAATGTCCATCGATACCTCCTTTCTTTTTCTCCCTAGTTTACTATCACTCGTGCTGTGACTAAGCATTAAAAGGGCTACCCAAATTCCGAAACCCTTGACCCTTGAGCGCGTATGATGTATAAAAAAACGTATAGTTAGGTATATGTAGGTACTGAATGAGAAAAACAATAAGACAAACTCTTCCGTTTACAATAAAAATGAAATAAAATACAATATTTTTTTCCTTCCGGAGAGAAAATAAAATGCACGACTGGGTCGCACGAACTTGCTCTTATGATAAGCAATTGCTTAGTGGCTGCATATATGGATATTAAAAAAGATTTAAAATAGTTTCGAAAATTCTTTTATTTTTTAAATTAGTTTAAGAGTTTTCTCGGAAAAACAAAGTAGGTATGCAATAAAATTTCAAAGCTATATGTACGTAAATCTAGGAAAAAAAAATATTGAAAATCGTTCCACCAGTTTTTTTTTTAAAAGGTTATTTTTGAAAAACTTTTCCAAAAAATATTTTGAAATTTATTTGAGTACCTATGCAAATATATGGAAATCTGTAGTTTACATTTGAAAAAATAACTTAAAAAAAAATTAATATACCCGTTTCCAACATATTTCAAAAACCAAAAAAATTTTCTGAAAAAATTATAAAAAATCAAAAAAAAAAATTTTGGAAATTTTGAAATGCCATATTATTAAAATTATTAATGACTTCCTGTGCCCAAAATTTTTTTGAAATCGAATGTATAGTTTACGAGAAAATTTGATTTGAAAATACTGGTTCTATGAAAGGTACCTTTATAAAACAAATTTTGAAAAAAAATTTCTAACTTAAAGATAGACTGCCTTAAGAAAATAGCATTCTGAAAGTTTTATCAACATCGTTTGAGCCGTTTTTGAGAAAATCAATTTTTTTCTTCCCGATTGTATGGCAGGTGCCGTTATTTTTGGGTCTAGAGCAAAAATAAATAAAATGCACGAATAGGTCGCACGAACTTGCTCGAATGTGTGACAGTGATTTAGGGGCTTGAGATTTTGATAAAAATAAAAATTTCAAAATTCTTAAATAAATACTTTAACTAATTTGAGATGAAAAAAAATATACGCCATTTTATTTCTTGGATAAATTTGAATGAATGATAAAAAATTTATAAAAATCTGTGGAGCGGTTTTTGAGAAAAAAAGTTTTTTTTGAAAAAACTTTTTGAAATTTTTTTTTAAAAAAAATTCAAAAACCCCAGTTTAGAGGTATTAAGCAAATACATTTATTTAAAGTTTTTAGAAACAAATTTAATAAGCAGTTTACAAAGTAGGTATGCAATAAAATTTCAAAGCTATACGTAAATCTAGGAAAAAAAATATTGAAAATCGTTCGACCAGTTTTTTTTTTTAAAGGTTATTTTTGAAAAACTTTTCCAAAAAATATTTTGAAATTTATTTGAGTACCTATGCAAATATATGGAAATCTGTAGTTTACATTTGAAAAAATAACTTAAAAAAAAATTAATATACCCGTTTCCAACATATTTCAAAAACCAAAAAAATTTCTGAAAAAATTATAAAAAATCAAAAAAAAAAATTTTGGAAATTTTGAAATGCCATATTATTAAAATTATTAATGACTTACTGTGCCCAACATTTTTTTGAAATCGAATGTATAGTTTACGAGAAAATTTGATTTGAAAATACTGGTTCTATGAAAGGTACCTTTATAAAACAAATTTTGAAAAAAAAAATCTAACTTAAAGATAGACTGCCTTAAGAAAATAGCATTCTGAAAGTTTTATCAAAATCGTTTGAGCCGTTTTTGAGAAAATCAATTTTTTTCTTCCCGATTGTATGGCAGGTGCCGTTATTTTTGGGTCTAGAGCAAAAATAAATAAAATGCACGAATGGGTCGCACGAATTTGCTCGAATGTGTGACAGTGACTTAGGGGCTTGAGATTTTGATAAAAATAAAAATTTCAAAATTCTTAAATAAATATACTTTAACTAATTTGAGATGAAAAAAAAATACGCCATTTTATTTCTTGGATAAATTTGAATGTATGATAATAAATTTATAAAAATCTGTGGAGCGGTTTTTGAGAAAAAAGTTTTCAAAATATTAATTTTTTAATTTTTTTTTTAAATGCTTTTAAAAATACAAAAAAATATTTTTCAAAAATATTGGTATGCGATACAAATTGAGCTAACTACAGCTATATGTGTGTGATATTTCGAAAGAATCGGTTGAGTCGTTTTCGATATGATTGGTCGTACCTAAAAAGCAACACTGATTTTTTTAAATAGAAATCGTTAGAGCCGTTTTTGAGAAAAAATAAGCTTTAACGTAACGGTTGTATGGCAGGTACCGTTATTTTTTGAGCTAAATTTTTTTTTCAATTTTCCCTCTGTACAACACCTAAAAAAGTCTATATACCAAGTTTGAAGCAATTCGGCCCACCCGTTTGGGCTGTAGGTCTCTACATACAGACAGACAGACAGACAGACATACAGACGGACAGAATTTTTAGACCATCCTTTTTCGTCTATCATCGTAATGTCATGTTTGATTGTTATCTCAAAAATTTTTTTTTCGACGAATGCATAACTTGCCTTAATAGTACCTATAATCGCAAGTAAAAATTTATTCCGAGGGACGGCCAAATAAATCCTATATACCGAATTTGAAGCAAATCGGCCCATCCGTTCAGGCTCTAGAGGCGCGAACAGACATACAGACAGACAGACAGACATACAGACAGACGGACGGAATTCCCAGACCCACTTTTTTCGACTTCGCCATCATCGTAATGTCATGTTTGATTGTTATCTCAAATTTTTTTTCTGCACGAATCCATAACTTGCCTTATAGTACCTATAATCGCAAGTAAAAAATAGTGCTGATGGTATGCCGACCCTCGAGCACGTAACGTATCTTTCTGTCCAAGCGAAAACCAAAAGACGTGGCAATTCAAGATTTAATTCATATACACTTCTGTTACTTTCTAGCTAACTTGGCGAATTTCGTCCCTCCTCCAGCCTAAAATAAAACTTTCCGTTCAAAATTTGTTTCCCTGTTTCAAATCCAACAAAAAAATTACCATGCAAATCGGATATGATATTCAGCAAAGTTTTGCTGTACCGTGTGTACCCGGCATGCGTTTCAATGCCATATAAAAATAGTGTTTTGTTGTAGATTTTAGATTAGATTAGATTTTTATTTTCCTTACAAAATATTATAACACTTTGTTAAATACAATCAATATTGCATGGCATTGCCGTCTGCCTGATTGACAACCAATTTCTTCATAGAAGTAAAGTAAGTTACAGTTTATACTAAAACGCTTCATTAAATATTTGGTTTCTATACCTGAGTGTTTTGCAATGCATAAATAACTTATTTACATCCATTTCGTGAAGGACGTCCAAGATTGCTTCCTCTGATAAATAGTCACTGCCTAACGCGTATCTTCTTGTTTCTCTTAGAACCGCACATCTTCCAACGAAGTGAAAAACATCCTCCCGTTCACCTATATTGCAAAGGTTGCATAATAGCGGTAGGTCTTCGCGGTGTGGTATATAATTCAGATTAAAGAGCTCACCACTTAGTCGGAACATGGTAGAAATCTGTTCGATTGTATAATCGTCTCGAAAATAGTTTTTTTTGTTGAGGTTGTAGTCCAGTCTACTATAAATCGTTCGGTGCAGTGACCCTGCTGCTTGCTCCATGTAAGATTCCCTTGCAGCTTCGTCCAAACGGGCGATCAAACTATATAGAGTATGCTTCCATGAGACAGGATCGCAGTAATTTAACTCGAAGTCCACCTGCTCGGCTTATTCTATCCAATTCTTGAACCAACCGGTTCGGGTTTGGATGGCTTGAAGAGCTACTTTCTTTGGCAAGCGATTATCTGGCATATCGAAGACCTTCAGGATATAATCGACTTGAAGCTTAAATGTTTTGACAAACAAAGGTGAAAATCCCGTTTCCAACATAATCATGTACAGTCCGGTCAAAATAGACATTTCGGTTTGCAAAAATTCGCATATAAAGCTGAAAATTGGTGCAGACGTTGGCAACACCATTTCAAATAAATTAAGGAACATTCCCATCGATCCGACTGGTGCGTAAGAAGTTATTCAAGGTCAAAAGTTCAAATAAACGGTTTTTACAATTTTTCTGGTAAACGGTATGTTTCAAGGTGGAAAAAGGTCGGAAGCTAATGAAACTATCAGGGATAGTTAATTAATATTTTACGAAGTTTTGGACCTCAAGGGCTATGCGAAAAAAGAGGTGGGGGAGGGGGATGGGGTATCTGCAAAATTTTCGACCTTGCAACGGTTTTCCTCGGTAACTTTTTTTTTTACGTTCTATAGCAAAAGCATTTCCATTTTATAGTAGAAGGTTACTAGTAGAAAGTAGAACGGGACTTTTTGTCTCCCGACTGACTTTCACTCCCTCTTACTGAAAAACCCTGCAATGGATTCGCTCATAAAAATGAATAACTTTAAATGACTCAAACAAATGATTTCCTGGTCAACAACACTTGAATTGTTACATATTGACCCACCTGTCCAAAAATTATAAATCCATAAATTTCATATTTCATAGGCTAAGCTCTGCATTCCAATGGCTGACAATTTTTGAGATTTGTGTCTAAATGCATTTCTGCTAAATTACTGAACAGAATTTTGAGCAAACTTCACAGACACCTTCGTAGACATCCTCAAAAGATCCTAAAAAAAATTCTTTTATACAAACATTCCACTGACAAAAACAATAACAAAAGTGATTTTTATGATTCATTTTTATATATCAGGACTAGAAGAACATAGAAAAAAGATTTAGTTTTTTTCAATTGGCGCGGATTTTTCGATTGGCGTAGAAAGATTTTGACGGCAATTCTGTTTTGGTGACTTCTGTCAATTATATATATATTTTTTTATTATTATTTTGCAAGTAACACTATGGAGCAACGCGTGCAACTGTAAGAACTTTTTTTTTTTTTTACAAAAAAATGTGGTATTTAAACATCTATCGGTTTTTATTGAATAACTGTAGAACTTTGCAGAAGTCCCATCAAAGCCTTTAGACTGACTATATGAGCGCGGTGTAACGAAAACAATTTGTTGAGCTTTGGTAATATGGCAAGCTTATATTTATTTAACACTCTTTGGTAATTCGTTTATTTACAAAACAAAATTTTTATGTTTATTACTAATTATATTCCTTACACAACACACATGCATGCTTTGGCATGTCCTAGCAAAATTATGTAGTTGTTCCAAGAAGTACAACATATTAATGCTCCTTTATTCAGAGAGATTATAACGACAAGGTAAACGTAAACTCAAAGGCTGACGATTAAATAAAGACCTCTCCAAGCACGCCATCAATGAGCAAAGTAATAGGTAAGCATCATACTTTATGCATGTTTCCCGCGTGTCGTCATTACTTAGAGTTTTTAATTAAGGCAATCACTCCTTTAATCCGAAGAATTTAATGCGTTGTGTTTGAAAATCATGTTGACATAAGCCATGAGCTTCAATCAACGGCTACTGGCCTTCTCTAGCTAAGAGAACACCACCAAAGTGCTTAGTTACCTTCTCGCGTTAGTGTTGAAAATACCTAGTTTATGTGGCCAGCGGCGCGTCGTAGCGCCGCTTACTGGTTGGCTGAAGTTAGACTGGCACATACAAAATTCAGTTTCAATTATGAAAAACAAACTTTGCAAAAAGTTGGCAGTGAGGCAGGCCACTTGTTTTCCTTACAGCCCATCACCAGCATGCCATTAATTCAGGACTTTTTAACTAGCAGCTTTGTAATTTATGACTTTTCATAAGGTGTGGCAACTGGAAAGCAACAACCTACTGTCTGAAGTTTGCATTTTTGTTTTTTGTTTTATTAGTTATAAGTATAAAGGTACTGGGTTCTTGAAAGGTCCTTAGGTTTGAGAAAAATATGATATCAGGGATTATTGAAAGGCGTTTGCTCGTTCTACGGCAACAGGAAATATAATTAATTTGTATAATCATACCAGACACCACCCTCTGAGTTTTGATGTGCTGTAATGTTTAGAAGTACCTATTAAATGGTGAAAACTTGATGTTTATGTTTATATAGCAAAATTAATAAAGTAAGTATCTAAATTGTATTGTAGCTTAACAGAAAACAAGTTGTCAAAGTTTATAAGGTACCTGCTTAATATTAGCTTTTTTGCCATCTTATTATAACAGCTAAGGAATAGAAACATTTATTTATAGGTATATTCATTTTGTAAAATACTCCAAAACGCTTACTTACTTATTACGTTGATAAAATCTCTAAGAATGCCTAATTAGTCGTTAAATGTTAAGTAAAGTAGAAAATCGTTGGTTTCCCAGAGCCCAGGTTTAAACATCAATAAGACCGCAAGATAGTTCTTTGATATTGCTATTCTGCCTAAGGTGGAATTTACCTAATTAATTATTTTTATCAAATACTTGACAGCACGGCGGGGAATATGAGCATGAATTAATAGACTTCCATTAAGTACATTGTTATGGTAAAGCTTTAGCCAAAGTGCGTATTTAAAAGAACTTAAAGCTTATATCGTTGAAATATAATTCGATATTTTATTTATTTCAAACCATGATCCGATTAAAAATCACATCAAAGAATGGAAAAGAATTCTTCATTTCTAGTGGATTAATTGACATTATGCTTATGCATTCTTACAGAAATATTATATAGACATTAAAAACAAATAACTTAGAGTTTATTTACAATATAAGTTAATTAGCTACCTTATCAAATAAAATGGAAGGGCGTTTAATTTCCACATGTCCTTCAATACTGCTATAGTTCAAACTATTTTAGCAAATTATGGATATTAAGAAAAATCATCGAAGGGTTTTGATTCTACTACGATGGCACCATACGCATCGTTATGCGATACATTTTTATCAAAATACGGACCAGTGGATAGTGGAATGATCCAGAGTTCAGTATACTCTCCGCTTACAAAGCAATCAAAGATTAAAGAGAAAAAGCTAAACGCTGACTTTATTCATCTTAATGCATGCATAAATATGCTGAAATAATATAAAACATGTAACGGGTGATTTTTTTGAGGTTAGGATTTTCATGCATTAGTATTTGACAGATCACGCGGGATTTCAGACATGGTGTCAAAGAGAAAGATGCTCAGTATGCTTTGACATTTCATCATGAATAGACTTACTAACGAGCAACGCTTGTAAATCATTGAATTTAATTTAAGAAAAGTTGGCAGAAAATCCGCTTTTTTATCGACAAATTTTGTTCAGCGATGAGGCTCATTTCTGGTTGAATGGCTACGTAAATAAGCAAAATTGCCGCATTTGGAGTGAAGAGCAACCAGAAGCCGTTCAAGAACTGCCCATGCATCCCGAAAAATGCACTGTTTGGTGTGGTTTGTACGCTGGTGGAATCATTGGACCGTATTTTTTCAAAGATGCTGTTGGACGCAACGTTACGGTGAATGGCGATCGCTTTTGCAGATGACCTTGGTATCGCTTATGATTCAACGAGCCCCCTGAATCTGCTAAGTGAACTCAATCATTACATTCACTTGCTGAGAGTTTGGTTTGCAACTCACAGGTTAATTGTTAGTAGGAAAACCAAACTAATGTTTTTCAGTTTGAGTAATGGACCTCCCCTTGTTAAAATAGATTTTCACTCTTATGATTGCCAGCGTTTCAACATTAACGATTGTGCTTGTTCAGCAGCGTCCGGAGAAGTTTTTAACAAAAATGCTACTTGTAGTTCGAATTGTTCTCAAATTGAAGTAGTTAAGAACTTTAGATACCTCGGCATTACTATCGACGAAAACATAAGTTGGAAAGAACATATATCGGAATTGAAGCAGTGCTTGCGTTCTTCCATTAGGTGTTTCTATCGCCTCAGAAAGTTTTGCTCAAACAAGACACTTAAAACTGTTTACCATGGTATCTTCCATTCAAAATTACAATATGGAATCAGTAGTTGCGGTGGTGCTTATCTGAATAATCTGAAGCCACTTCTCGTTTTACAAAAGTGTGCTATAAGAAGAATTTGTAATGCACATCGACTCGCTCATTCCATGGATTTGTTTAGGTCTCTAAATATACTTCCAGTAAGACATTTATTCTTTTTTAAAGTCTCTAAGATATTTTTTGTAAGAGCCGGCTATATGCAAAGTCCAATTTTTTATTCACGTAACTTGTGAAGCATTAATCGCCATGTTGTTGAAATTCCAGTTTTTCGCACCACTCATTACAGAAACTCCTACCCAGTTGTATCTTGTAAACTTTTTAATCGTCTTCTTCTTGATATAAGAACAATAAGAAATCAAAACAAATTTACCAAGAAAGTTAAAACATGGCTACTTGGCTTTGATCACAGCAATATTGAAGTTTTGCTCACCTAGCTCGCATAAAACTATTACACCAAATAATCTTGATTCAATTATATTGTAATACTAATATTTAGGAAAAAAAAAAAAATTTCACCCCACAATGATTAAATTTTGTTTTCTTATTTTTTTGAAGTGACATCTAACACTATTTATCGCTCTTATAAGCAAAATAATAAATGTCACTAGCTATTCTCTATTGCAATGTATAGTTATACTTTCATTATAAATAATATTGTTAATACATTATGTACTTTTTTGTAAAAGAGAATAATGAACAATAAATAATAAAATAATAATATCAGTGAAATTAGTTTTTATAACTTATAGTGTGTAAGTGTGTTGAGTGTATACAATATTGAAGCCAACGTTGGTTTTATTACTGACATTCATCTGCCGTATGTCTTACTTCTGAATTCTGATGGACTCATGTAGGATTTCTGAAAATCAAACAAAATAGATCCAAAAGCAAGAATATAAAAGTGTTAAGAGTTAAGACATCTACGTTGAGAGATAAAAGTAGTAAGAGCCATTATTTTATTCGAAACCTAAAGCAAGAAATACACGATACAATCATCGTACAGACTTGAGTCGTACCGATATCGTAAGCGATATCCGAAGGGAGCACACACAACATTCGATTTACTTGCAAATTGCAATTTCATGAAAGTAGAAGTAGACGACATCTGGTTTTCGCTAGAAAGCATTCGACCATGCGATATCGATACAGCTGATCATTTCGTGTACACACCCGATACAATCATCGCATTCGACCCAACTTTTGTACGATAATCGGTACGATGATTGTATCGTGTATTTCCTGCTTAAGACCTATTGGCAAATTTCTCACATAAAGATAATATAAATAAATCTTGGCACTCAATCATGCATTTCATATCTTCTTTTCTAAGATTTAATTATTATTTTAGTTTAAGTATCTTCTATTGTACCTACCTGCTCAAGAATTTAACTAAGAGGGTCTAAATAAGGAATATTATTTTTTGAACTTAATTATTACTTTTATTGAATTGCTCAATTTCGATATGAAATATGTATATGAAAGGCTCATTTGCGTGAAAAGAATTTAGGTTTTCTCTTTGAGAAAAACACCTCAAAAGAGCTTTGTGATAACATTTTTTCATCAAAGAGGGTTGCCTACATAATACATGTACACAAACCCTAAAAAATTGCTTTTTGGAAAGGGTAAAAAACCCTATAGGCTTTCCAACTAATCCATTTCCTTTTTTTGTGCCGAAAACGTACAGGTATGCACTTAGCATCCACCCTTTTACTAAAAGTAATTTTCTAACATATCGGAAGGACCGACCGAACGACGGACGCTTAGGGTTAAAAGCATTTGATGAGAAATTTAGAAATGGTTAGAGTTAATTTCAGGTGATGGAGTGACTTTTAACCCCTCCAAAGCTATTCACGTGGTATTACCTGTGAATGGATCTATTGTATTTTTTATAGGAAAAGAATGAGGCTTGTTGCTGTAATGATTTCTGAGTCGAGGAAGTAGTACATTTTTTTTTCTTGTGAGTCATGTTCAAGACACATGAACAGGCATACTTCAATATTAAATTGTTGAGTCTAGTTCATGATTTAGCTTTAAATTCAACAAAATAAATTAGAAAAGGAAATGAGAGCTCCTTTAAAAATTAAAAAAAGGAGACTTAACACATATTCCGTTTATAAGGTACGCACAAACCAAAGTTGAGTTTTGAAACATTATCACTAAAGTCAAAACTTGATATTCTTTATTCTTTATTCAGAGAAATTAATGGTCACAAATGTATTCCCTAAGACAATGGGCTGTATTCATAGACGTATCTTAAACTGCTGTCGTGATCAACCAAACCTGGAGCTTAAGCTATTCATAAACGTATTTAGACCTATGATTAGGACTTAACCCGGGGTCTAACTTTAAAAGTGGCTGATGTTGTGTTTAAGTTACTTTTAAACTACTACATGTCATACAATAATTGAAAAACGTAGAGGTAGGTACTTTTGTCTGCCATAAGCAAGTCGATACAAAAAAAAAACCTTGGAACAAATAATAAATTCTGAAAATACATTTTTAAAATGTCAAAAGATGTGGAAACTGAAGGAGATTTTTTAGTTCTGGAAGATATAGATTTGCTGTATGAAAGTGTGCCACCAGTCAGACAAAAAAAAAATATATAAGGCAGGGTTCAATCGATTCGAGTTAAATGATAAAGATTTTTTTCAACGATATCGATTCGACAAAGAAACAGCAACATTTATCATAAATGTGCTAATTTCTGTAATAGCAAAACAAATTATCATAACAGCTTCCACACTTTGTAAAATTCCCATTCATAAATCAGGAACTTCATTTTGAAGTCGTTTTTTATCATCTATTTATAATATATTGATGTCTTCTTCCCTGATTCATCTAAAATTAAATGAATGATTAGGGTTCCGTACCCAAAGGGTGAAAACGGAACCCTATTACTAAGACTTTGCTGTCCGTCTGTCCGTCTGTCCGTCTGTCCGTCTGTCCGTCTGTCCGTCTGTCCGTCTGTCCGTCTGTCCGTCTGTCCGTCTGTCCGTCTGTCCGTCTGTCCGTCTTTCCTTCTGTCCGTCTTTCCTTCTGTCCGTCTGTCCGTCTGTCCGTCTGTCCGTCTGTCCGTCTGTCCGTCTGTCCGTCTGTCCGTCTGTCCGTCTGTCCGTCTGTCCGTCTGTCCGTCTGTCCGTCTGTCCGTCTGTCCGTCTGTCCGTCTGTCCGTCTGTCCGTCTGTCCGTCTGTCCGTCTGTCCGTCTGTCCGTCCTTCACAAGGCTGTATCTCATGAACCTAAAAACTTAGACACTTGAAATTTGGACAGATGATGTATTATTGTGTTCCATACAACAAATACTAAAAACTAAATAAAATAAAATATTTATGGGGGCTCCCATACAACAAACGTAATTTTTTGCTCGTTTTTGCTATGTTTGTCCATCCATCACCAGGTTGTCTCTTTTCTTCTTTAGAAATTTCTTGAAGTCTGTCCCTGTTAGTTCTTCTTTTTGCTGATTTGCGACTTTTCCTTCACTCACACAAACAGCTTTACCTACATGTAAATTCCAGAAGTTCTTTAAGAAGAAAAGAGGCAACATATGTATGCTTTTAAAGCTAAGTTTTCTTCTATTCGTGTTCGAATTCGAATTCGAATAGAAAAAAAAATAGAAAAAAAAAACAAATGTCAAACCACAATCAACAAGTCGGTATTAGATTCTCTCATAAAATAATATAACATCAGGATTAATTGTTTTCAAACGTAAGTTCTTCTTTATTTTATTGTCAATGGAGGTGATTTGAGTGATTTCTAGAAATAGTAAAAAAAAAAACACTGTGCTGAGAAAAAAAAATTAATGAAATTTCTCAGTGAAATATTTGAGCAGGATTGGCAAAAGACATCTTGGCGACAGTTTTTTTTTTTTAGAAAAGATGGCGCCAAAAATATTCTTGTTTGTGTGAGTGAGAAAAAGTTTTATCTACATGTAAATTCCAGAAATTCGAATTCGAATTCGAATAGCAAAAAAAAAAAAAAACAAATGTCAAACCACAATCAACAAGTCGGTATTAGATTCTCTCGTAAAATAATATTAAATCAGGATTTAGGGTTTTTAAACGTAAGTACGCCTTTCTTCTTTATTTTATTGTAAAAAAAAACACTATGATGCTGAGAAAAAAAATTACTGAAATTTCTCAGTGAAATATTTGAGCAGGATTGGCAAAAGACATCTTGGTGACAGTTTGTTTAGGAAAGATCGCGCCAAAACTGTTCTCGTTTGTGTGATTGAGAAACAGCTTGACCTACAGGCATTTAAATTCCAGAAATTCTTTTAGGAGAAAAGAGCCAACCTATGTATGCTTTTAAAGCTCAGTTTTCTTCTATTCGTGTTCGAATTCGAATTCGAATAGAAAACAAAATAAGAAAAAAAACGAATGTCAAATAAAGAACAAGAAGTCTTCTTGTTCTTTGTTTGACATTCGTTTTCTTTTCTATTTTGTTTTCCATTCGAATTCGAATTCGAACACGAATAAAAGAAAACTGAGATTTAAAAGCATACATAGGTTGGCTTTTTCATAGTATTTATATTTTATAGTATTCCCAAGAAGCGGAACGTTTTGTGCGGCATCTAGCGACGACGTTCACAAGCTTGAATTGGAGAGAAATTTGAGTGGTTTTTGTCTAAACTCCATGGGAAGCAAAAACAACAATATATGTAAAGTAGATAATACAACTAGCGCCGCCATTGACGACGTTCAGAACTAAAATAAAATGTTCCATGAAATTACTATAAAAATGTATATACAATGGCTTTTTTCTTCTTTGCGGATTCCTGGAATTCTTGAATTTACATGCATAGCTTCTTCTTTTTGCTGATTTGCCAGTTTTCTTTCACTAACACAAACAAGATCATTTTTGGCGCGATCTTTCCTAAACAAACTATCAGTTCGTCGTCTTCTGCAAAACGTATATAATCGCCTGTTACAATGAGAAATTTAAGCAAGTGTTTATTGAATAAAATAAATGTTTAAGGGGGCTCCCATACAACAAACGTGATTTTTTTTTGCTGTTTTTATAGATAATGGTACGGAACCCTTCGGGCGCGAGTCCGACTCGCACTTGCCCGTATTATTTATTTATTTTTTGTCAGGCACGGGTAACAACTACCATAGGCCCAGAGCCCAGACAAACACAAGACAAAGAGAGACAGACAGAACAGAAGAGAGAACAACATATATGTCAATAGTCAACAGCTCCGTGGTTTGTTGTTGTAAGGTCCCCCATCTTACCACTAACCACGATCAGTGATACTTGATTTCGCTGACCGATCGGGAAGCGATTCTTTATCAATATCATAATTTGAACTATAATTGTAGTAGATTTTTGCATTAAGCTATTACTAGCTAAACACAGCTAGAAAATTGTTTATGAATAGCAGCTGTGTTTATCTAAAGAAATCAGCTTAACCTGGAAAAAGTACAAAAGTTGGGTCGAATGCGATGATTGTATCGTGTGTGTACACGAAATTATCCGCTGTACCGATATCGCATGGTCGAATGCTTTCTAGCGAAAACCAGATGTCGTCTACTTCTACATTCATGAAATCGTAAGTATATCAAATGGTGTGTGTGCTCCCTTGAGATATCGTTAACGATATCGTTACGACCAGTGTTGGATAGTTACGCGTAACTTTGAAATTTTAATTAGTTACACGTAACTAATGTAACTTATGCAACTAATGTAACTAATGTAACTAATGTAACTAATGTAACTAATGTAACTAATGTAACTAATGTAACTAATGTAACTAATGTAACTAATGTAACTAATGTAACTAATGTAACTAATGTAACTAATGTAACTAATGTAACTAATGTAACTAATGTAACTAATGTAACTAATGTAACTAAATGTAACTAAATGTAACTAACTATAACTAATAGAATTTTTAAAATACAAAAACTCACATTTTATGTTAAATTGAAATTTAGAAGTTCCGTCCACAAACCCGTTCGAATGACGATTGACTATACTGTTTTATGGCAAAGCTGGATGATTGAGATTGCCGTCGCATTCCTGGAAAGGAAAACATTTTTAAATTACTATATTTCTGAAAAAAAAAATTAAAAAATAATAAAACAAAATAGATCTCGTTTGATTTCCTTTGGGCAAGCCAAATCATCAAATTTGAGACCAAATCTGAGATCAAATCTGAATTTACCATACAAAAATAAATCACAATAAACAAAGAAATGTCCAGGAATCTCAAGAAAGAAGGGAAAACTTTAAATGTAAGTAAAAATCAATTGTATGCTCCAAGAATATAATATTTTATTAGATTTCCTTTTTATCAGGAACATAGTTATTTCAATATGTATTCCTTGCCAGGTTGCCGTTGCCCTTGCTAATAAAAGAATTTTGCCAATAGTCGATTGGGATTCAGGATGAAATGTGAATTTTTTTATTTTTGACGTGATAACGTCTAATAAATCGGTTTGGAATATATGGGCAGCACGCACAGAAAAATGTCACAGTCACAGTCACTATCACAGTCACAGTCACGTTACCTAGCTGCTTTCATAGCCTAGAAAGTCGATAAAGTGGGAGGGGAGGGTGTTGGGTGGTTGGTTAGTGGTGGTGGGAGTGTATGTGGGGCAGGTGGGGGGGAGGGTAGTGTCGTTAAGAGGAACAATTGTTAAAATGGTAGGTGGTTGTAGCTGGTTTGGGTGGTGAGACAAAAATTGTTAAAACTAAAGGGTGGTTCCTTGGTAGCTGTATTTGGGATGGGTGTTTGGTGTTGGGATGATTTGGTATGATTGGATAGAGGGGGGGGGGGTGAACTGTCAAATATGGTGGGTGGTTGGTTGGCGGTTCTAGGTGGGTTGATTGGTTGGCAGTTTTGATGGTGGGGATGGTTGATTTGATGGGGTGCGATGAAAAAGTTGTCAAAAATGGTGGGTGAGTGGAAGGTGGTGGCAGGTGGGGTAGGTGGTTGGATTTCGGGGATTTGGAGTTGGGAGGGTGTGAGGAAGAAATTGTAAAAAATGGTTGGTGGTTGGTTGGTGGTTGGTTGGTGGCTGTAGGTGTGATGGGTGGTTGGCGGTGTTGGGTGAGTGGCAAGTTGTTGTAGGTGTAATGGGTGGTTGGATTTGGGGGAGGGTGTACGTAGAGGGAATTGTCAAAGATAGTTGTACTGGGGGGGGGGGTTAAAAAATGTCAAAAATGATGGGTGAGTAGCAGGTGGTTGTAGGTGGAGTAGGTGGTTGAATTTGGTGCATGGGGGGAATTGTCAAAAATAGTGGGTGAGTGATTGGTGGTATTTAGGAAGGGCTGGCTTTATTGTGTGGGGGAGGAGGAACAAATTTTAAAAAATGGTGGGCTGTTGGTTGGTGGTTGTATGTGGGGGTGGTTGGTTGGTGTTTGGGTTAAGGGGTGAACAAAATTAAAAAATGGTAGGTGGCTGTAGGTGGGTTGGGTGGTTGTTGGTTCTAGAGATACCTAAACATGAACTGTTTTGTGAACTGGTTATCACGTAAAATTATCGTCCGTAAACCGACTTTACAGACAACCATGTTTTTTATTATTAAGTTAGAGTTAGTTTTATTTAGTTACAGTTAGTTACATTTAGTTACATTTGTTACATTAGTTACGCCAAATATTGGGCGTAACTAATTGATATTAGTAACGCGTAACTAAACGAGTAACTTACTTCATGTAACTTACTTGCCAACACTGGTTACGACTCAAGTGCTCAAATCTGTACGATGATTGTATCGTGTATTTCCTGCTTAAGATCGTAGATCTAATAAATAAAAAAATCGTATATTGTGAATAACTACAACACATAAGATGCACTTTATTCTTTGAAGACTATCCGGGGTAATGTATTCACTTTAATTCAGTTCCAGAATATTTGTATATACGCATTCTATCGTACACATCAATGTTATATTTTACTCGATGTCTGCGATTCAACCCTGTATTGTAGTAAAAGTCACTTTTTTTCTTCTCACAATTTCTGGCAATTAATTAGTGGACATAGTTTGGTATGCTCGTAAATACTTACTTGATTTATGCTTTTTTCGCATGCTGCACCACGCTTAGCACGCATATATTTTTTATATGGATAACGAAAGTAAGGGACATAAACCAAAAATTTATGAACAAGAGCTTTTTTGTTGATTGAAAAACGAAAATATTGACCCTTGAAACTGCATGTTGTGGGACAAAATATAAAAAAAAAAATAATACATATGGGATTAGCTTTTTACTTATCTTTTTTGTTTTACTTATTTAAATATACTACTTCGAAGTGAGGTTGATATACAGTTTGGTTTGATTTCTCGTTATATTTAAGCCAACTAAAAGTTACATAAATTCAAGCCAACTTCACCCGATAACACATTTAAGGTTTGGAAAAAGTTAAACATACAAACTTATCTATTTCATTTCATTAGGCTCACTCAGTGGTCTGTGATCGTATTAAGACAGATTTCTCTTAAGAGAAAATGAAAATTTTAATTTGATAAACAAAATAATTGAAACAAAAGAGCAAATATTATTGAAACACAAAATTAATTAAAAAGTATAACAAAAACATGAACATATACATATAGATAGATATGCAGATACATAATATTTGAATGAGAATAATAAAATGACATTTTAAGTTTGGTGTTTGAATTTGAATAAATATTAGTATATTTTGTAATGAATTAAAATTTAAGGAACAAATAATAAGAAATTCTGTTACCTACTATGTTATTAATATGCTTGAGTCTTATATATTGTATTCATTTAATCTATCACTTCAAACTCAAATGGCTTACCAGTAAATCAAAGGCATTCCAGGCAGCAGTACCATCTTTTCCTTTGAATTTTTCATTCAATAGGTATGGTCGCTTCACTGTCATTATTAAAGTACTTCTTCACATTAAGTCCAGCATTAGTGAAGGTCGGAAGCCGTGGTTTAGTATTCTTAAGAAGTATGATGACCACTCCCTTACATTCAGACAAATACAGTGAGCTCAGAAATTCATTTAGGCAATTTACTTTTTACTCTTGCTTCGCGTCTTACAATAGTATATTTTACATTTTCAGAAAGTTTAGCTCGAGCCCTAAGTCCATAAAGTTTTTTTTAGTTTTTGGAGAAAATTTGGAAAATTTTTCTAAAATAACTCCTCCTATGCGCAAAGTCAATTTGCAAAAATCTTGCGCTTTGAATAAATTGATATATATATTTTCCTATTTCCAAAATACAATTAAGTCATTTCGTGAGAAACGTGCGGTTGATTTCATAATTTTTGTACTCTTTTAAAGTTAAATTATGCTTTCGTTCTATCGATTATCAGAAAGTGATGAATGTGGAATAACATGCAAGGTTTATGGAAATAAACTGATAAAAGTATTCCATGAAATGCTTTTCAATGTGTCATAATACACTCAATGCACTCAATGTGACACAGAAATCTTTGGACACTCTAAGACCAAATACTAGTGTAAAACAAAGAAAGAGTTATCTGGACCACTCTTTTTTTCATTCAGGGTCAGTCGGTCATCACACGTTAAATGCTGTAGTCATACTTCATTTCAATAAAGAAAATATAAATATAACGTATGTACGAGTATATCTAGTATCTTTTTTAAATGGATCACACTTATTATCCATTAAATTGTTTTGCTGACGACTCAACTCTCAGCTTTTCATATACGTTTGATAATTCAAGGCCTTTGCCTTCGGACGTGTTATTACAACGATACCATACCGTACATATTTGTTAAGCTCATCAAACTCCGATTTAAACAGCATTGTGAATTGGGGTATCAGAAATCGTATAGAGTTTAATGCGTCGAAAACTCAATGCTGTCTTTTGTCGTTAGAGACATACCCCCTATGACATTATTCATGTCTGGTTCTTGCATAGAGTATACCGTAAAGCTATCAGTAAAAGTATATCAGTGACAACCCTCGTTGGAATGACCACATACTTCAGATTGCCAAGAATGCTGCAAAATGCTTAGGCTTCCATAATAGATGCAAGAAGTTTTGTACCCCTTCTGATCTGTCTACAATTAACAAAGCGTTTTTATACGCCCAAAACTTGAGTATATCTTTCGGCAGGGGCTTATCAAATTTTTAACACCTGCTCTGCTCGACAGAGTTCAGAAAAAAGCGTTAAAACTAATAGGAGAAATGTTTCATATCTTTCCTTATTTTACCGGTTCTTCTAATAAAAACTGATCACTCGAGGTACGAGGTAGCCAGCGCATTCCACCCCTTAAACATTTCCCAGGTAACACTCATCTTGCTAGGGGTGCTCATCAGTTTACACTTGAGCTAAATTTTGGACGTACCGTGATGTATAGGTATTCATTCTTCTGCATTACAACACGGGTGTGGAATAAATTGCCTGGTACAATTTTCCCTTGCCATTTTGATCTCCAAACAATCAAGACCAATGTTCATCGCTCGCGCTGTGACTAATCATTGAAATGGTTATCTTAACGTGTGCCATATAAAAAAAAAAAGAAAAAAAGCCTTTATTTGCATTTCTAGCCAAAAACTAAAAATGTAGTTTTCTTTCTTCGCTCAAAGAATATTACACAAAGTTTAACCAAAATCGTTAGAGCCGTTTTTGGTTTTTGATAAAGTTGGCAAAACAAAAATGACTTAATGGCTTATTGTCTGGGAGCCACCCTTTAAAAAGGTTTCACTAAAAAAAAATTAGCAATATGTCATCATGAAGAAAAGTGTGAAAAACCAATCCAAACAAAGTTTTAGTCAATTCAATCATGCCGTTACGGACTTACTGCCATCCATTTAAAAAAAAAAAGTTTAAAACTGATTTTCGTTATGACTAATTTAATTCAAAAAAAAACCGTACTATAAAAAATACCCTAGGTTTGTTAAATTTTAAGTTTAATCACCATCGTTAGTGCCGTTTTTGAGCAAATCCAAAATGAAAAACCGTTACTTGAAAGGTAACAGTGATCCGGGCTAAAATGAAATAAAATAAACGTCGACAACAGTTTTTCCCTTAAACTGCTATATACATATATGAAGTTTGAAGAAAATCCGTCTAGCGGCTTAGGCTGTAGCTTGACGTGAAAAAACTCACAGACACACACCAAGAAGGCATGCATGGCGAAAACCACTTTTTTGGGCACCGCAATGTCATGTTTGATTAAAACCACTATTTTTTTCACGAAACCAATACTTTCTCCACAGAACAATTAAAAAACAGAATTTCATATGAAAATCGGAGGTTTAAAAACCGAATTTTGACCGGCTCCCATGTTTTTGATATAAACGCTATTAAATTTTTGTTCTGGGTATTTTACTTTAAGGAAAAACTACAATCACATATAAATACATATTATGTGTATGTGAATAAGTATTTATTGAAATAAAAGAACATCAAAACGGAACCCTCGAACTCGTCCATTCGATTGTGAAATCAAAGAAAAAATCATAGACGCATAGCATATTCTTTCTTATGTAGATCAAAAAAGTACCCTTGTGGCAACGCCTTCATGTATTCAAATTGCCGTTCAATCATGAAAAACATGTTTTTTTTAAGCATTTTTCTTTGGGTTGTTTTCCATTTATTATTTTGAGAAATCTTGATCCTTATTTAATAACCTTTTCTGATTCACTTGTTTCATTTCCATTTTTTTATTCATCCTAAGCCTTTGGACATGAGATCAATGTCAAGGTTCCTACATTGTCTGAAGACGACATAACACTGTACAAGAAATAATATCTAAGGATTGGTTTAGAATTGAGACTATTCATTTTCCCTCAGGAAATTCAATCCTGTTTTGACTCCTACATACACTTATTGCTTTGCATTTGCGAAAATGTTTTGAACATCACACAGATTTATCAAGAAAAAATATCATACAAAATATAAATACGAAAATTGAATGTGCTTTTATTGACAAATGGAAAATGTCCTAAGGATATATCAGCTTATTTTTTTTATTTATTTAAACATGGTACGTATGTATATACCTATTCGTATAATTATTTTTGTTCAATTGAAATAAATCAGAATTCTTTAAAAACCATTCCTTTTTTAAAAAATATTATGTTTTGAAATTTGAAATTTTAAAGCTAACAGTAAAGAAAAAACTAAAATATGA
This sequence comes from Platycheirus albimanus, assembly GCA_916050605.2. Lineage (NCBI taxonomy): Eukaryota > Metazoa > Arthropoda > Insecta > Diptera > Syrphidae > Platycheirus > Platycheirus albimanus. The sequence continues at coordinate 63,022,336 of OU696698.1, forward strand.
CACATCTATGTATATCTGGTAACCATTCGCTTTGTTGTTTATCAGATTTACTCTTGTTATGGTTAAACCTAGAAAATCCTTTTATACGATATTCCGCTTATGATTTTTAGGAGGGTCGAGCTACGCCGTAAATTTAACAAACAAAATATTATTGTTACAAAAAAAAAAAACTTTAATTTCCCACAAAAAATATTAAGCCACCTTTTTCCGTTTATTACAGTTTCAGACAATCTGCTTAGGTTCAGGGACAATTGGAAAAAAGCTAACTTTGGAATACCCTTACCCATGTCAACGCATATAGCTCACTTTATAATAACGAAAAATCTTTGTTAGAAATAATATTATATGTTTGGGTTTTAAGATTTTTAGTTTCTAAGCCAGCTCTGTTTTCTGCACTTTCCTCTTAAATTTGCATTTTTCTCTCAAAACATGCCTTAAAAATATGTCCGAAATTATTGGCACCCAATTAAGAAATACTCTGCCAAATTTAACCTACTAAATAATTTTATTACAAAAGTAATATTTGCATCTCTCAACTAGATCCATCTCCCTCTGTTTGCAGCACGACAGCTCCAAATTCTGGGACTTAACTTCCTTCAAAACAGTTTACAAGGTCTTTTTCCTTCCAACGAGGCTTTAACCTTAAATATTCTATTAAAAAGACTGCTTTCCACTTCTACATATTGTGTTATTGGTCTCCTTCAGTCACTTTCCACTTGCGCCACTTTCTCTTGTCCAGTCCTAGGCAAGATATTATTGTTGAATATATTTAAGATATAAAGCAGGTAACGGTTCACAAAAGACTATAGTTCACTCGATATGCTGGCAAAGCATTTCCAAATTCTCAAGAATGTAGCAGAACAGATTTTAAGTAATAGGTATTCAAACAGCTTCAATAATAAGGAACGAATCGAAATTTTTCTGAAGTTCTACACTGGGGAAAGGATTCCGAATGCATTTCGAGCTTTGCTTATTCTGTTGTTGAACAAAGAACAAAAACTAAAAAAGGAGATTTACAGCTTACAGTTTGTTTTTATTCAAGTGGAGCGGAGTGTAGGTATACATGTTTATATAGGTACCAGCTAACTGGTATAAGACTGAGTCTTAAGACTATGTCGAACTGGTTCCACCGGCCTTGTGTGTGTTAACCTCGGCCAATAGGTACACTTGTTGGCCAACACAGCCATTTACCAAAAACGCACCCATCTGTATAAAGATGAATTTTCGAACGAAATGGGGGTCCTTTTCCATAAAACACTCAGAAAATTACTTGTTGAGGTCTTTGAGCTAAAGATGCTTAAGTCTCGAAGTGAAATTAGCCAATTTCAAGCATCCGAAAGGCGAGTTATTGTACACGGCTGAGAATTAAATGCATCGGCTTCCCTGGAACACGGATGTCTCTAATTTCACCACCAAACGTCAGAGAATCGAATTTTATTATTGTATGGTTGCGACGTCACCAAAGGCCCGATTTTCAGTAAAAGAATAATTAAGACGTGCTATTGAAACGTGCAAATGGCCAAACAAAATATTTGACTGACACTGCTGAATAATAAACATTGTTCCTAAAGATTGTGAACATCAAGCCATACCCTATTGAAGGACTCTAATAATTGTTATATGAAACATGCACGATTTGAAAAGCCTTTCTTGTATTTACGAAAAATAAATTTTATCAACTCACTATTCATAGCTTTCTTAGCATAAATCTTGACTTAAATAAACGCAAAAATTGAAAAGGATGTTAAACAGCTAAAGAAAGTCATTTTCTTATTATAATTTGTAGCACTTAATTTTCTAAGCATGAACATTATAGTTAATTCAACGAATTGATTTGTTTAATTCAAAACAAAACCCATTTTCTTCTTTCAGAGCAAAAATACAATTAGGCTTTCGTATATTATACAAAAAAAAGTTCATAAGATGAACAGAAAAATGAAATTATATTCCTTGTTATAAAATCACTGCTCCTATTTGTTTGATTGCTGTTCGTAATTGCCTTTCATCTTCCCTTGTCTCTTTTCCCTTCAATGTTTCAATTGAACTCATTTGTGTTAAGGTTTCCCTTTAAACAAATGCTCTCTTTGTTATTAATGTTTACATTCCCCCGAAAAGTTCTGCATCAGTTTTTACCGAGCTATCCTTTATCCTAGATTATATGATCGATATTGCTGGCTTAAATAGCAATATTCTACTGTTGGGCGACTTTAATTTACCCAATATCATCTGGACCCCTTCAGAAGACGAGTCCTATTTAGAAGCATCCTTAACTTCATCGCAACAGGAACTTCTACTTTTGTACAATATAACTTCTACTGACTTACAGCAAGTAAGCTGTATTTAAAATTTTAAAAATCGAACTCTCGATTTAGTCTTTTCCTCTGACGCTGTTAGTACGGTTGTGGTAGAATCTACCTCTGCCATTTCTAACGTAGACTCCTACCATCCTCCACTTGATATATTTTTTGACATGAGCAGCCATTTACTCAATAACAGTAATGCTCAAGACTGTTCCTATTCACTTGATTTTCGTAAAGCAGACTTTCAATTACTTCACGAAGAATTAAGTGCTTCTAATATTTCTAATATGCATGATTGCTCTAACATTGAAGATGCAGTTACTCAATTTTACGAAATTTTCAATAGCTGCTTGATTAATTCAATTCCTCTTAAGTTATCTAAAAATATAAACTCTGGCCATCCGTGGTACACAAAAGAACTCAAATCTTTACGTAATAGACGAAATAAGGCTTGGAAGTCTTATATTAAAAATCTCCCAATTTCTGATCTTAATGTGTTTCGTGCACTTTTTGAAGAGTTTAATTTACTTTCCAGAAACCCATATGCTGCATATGTGAAGGAAATGGAAATTTCGTTGAAGATTGATCCAAAGAGATTTTGGAAGTTTGTAAATTTAAAGAAGAAGTCTGATGGGTACCCAGTGAACTTTGTTTACAAAGATTTCGCTTTGACAAGCTCACCTGAGATATGCCATGCGTTTGCAAAGCATTTCAGTAAGTCCTTTATTGAAAATCCTGTCAATATAGACTATGACTTTTTTGACTACTCCCGTGATTTCCCCCAAGCCACTTTTAACAAAATCCACATTGATAATGATAAGGTTTTGCATTATCTTTCATTGCTGAAAGATGATTACTCTCCCGGTCCTGATGGCATTCCTTCTATAATATTAAAAAAATGTTCCTCCGTTTTAGCTTCTCCCTTGCAATTTCTTTTCAAGCTATCCCTTAAGTCCAGACTACAGACCGATTTCTAAACTGTCTTCTATTCCAAAGCTTTTCGAACAAGTAGTTTGTGATAGCATAACGTTTTTCTGCAAACATTTAATCTGCCATCAACAACACGGCTTCATGCAGAAGCGGTCTACTGTCACAAACTTATTAACCTTTATGAACAAGTGCTCAAGGGCATTAGAGAGTGGACATGAGCTGGATTGTATCTGCACAGATTTCTCAAAAGCTTTTGACCAACTCTCATGAAATCATCATTTTCAAATTGAAAGCTTTAGGTTTCCCTGTAGGATTTGTTAATTGGAAATATTCTTATCTCCGAAACAAATCATATATAGTTAAGTTCAGGAATTCGTTTTCTAACCCTTCCCCACAAAATCAGGAGTCCCACAAGGCAGCCATCTTGGTCCGTTACTGTTTATACTAGCTATTAATGACGTAACTTCGTGTATTCATTCTAGTGAGATCCTTGTTTTCGCTGATGATATGAACATTTTCAAATCTATTACCTCAGCTAATGACCGCGTAGAATTGCAAGCCAACATCGACAGATTTGCTATCTGGTGTAGCAAGAATTGTTTAAGCCTGAATCCAGCGAAATGTCAGACAATGACATTTTCAAGGAAACGGGTACCAAGTACACACGGCTATTACATTTCACAACAAGTTTTGCATCGCGTTTTTAGTTTTAAAGATCTGGGAGTAAACTTTAGGCCAGACTTGAGTTTCACGGAACACATCAACTTTATTGTTAAAAAAGCTAATTCCATGTTGGGATTTGTTAAAAGATGGTCGAAGGAATTTCAAAATCCTTATGTAACCCTAGCTTTATATAACTGTCATGTTCGCCCCCATCTAGAATATGCATCACAGGTATGGTCTCCTCTCTACGAAGTTCATAAGTCTAGGATAGAGGCAGTTCAGCGTAATTTTATTCGATTTGCTTTAAAAGGTCTCTCCTGGGCAGATCCATACAACCTCCCACCTTACGAACGGGGGCCCGTCATAATCTCAAGAACCATAGCTTAAAAAGACTAAATTCCAGAAGACCTAATCCCAAAAAAGACTCAGTTCCAAATGATATAGATAAACACGACAAAGTTTCAAACTCTGGTATGCCAACGCTGCACGATTAAGAAATGGGAGAGCTTGATTTCTATTGGTTAAATATGTTGGTTAGCTATGATATAATACTATGCATACATTGTCATTTAAAATGCCGTTAGAAGAGTAAGAAGAAAGAGAAAAGGTATAATTTTTAAAATTCTTTGCAATTACTATACTAGATACATACACATGTTGAAGCATCCATTTTTATTGACATTAGCTTGACCATTTGATTGGTTCCTATTGAAAACTTTAGAAAACAATGCTGTCATGACATGAGAAGGAATTATTAATATATTTATTGCGACTTCTTTTTACATAGCATAGTAAGAAGCGAGAAGCGACATAATATTTTGTTACGTTTAGTTTTTAGGGGAAGACAAGGGACAAATACAATTATTTGAATGAATAGGAAATCAATAAAGTTAGGTGTAGTTTGTAGATGTATGATTTTTTTCACACGACCGCAGCGAGAATGGGTTTTTTATATATAAATAAAACAGATGGCTTTGTTCTTTGTTGCTTATGAGCTATTTAGAATTCATTTATAACAAAGAGTCAAGTTTATCACATAGAAACGATAGGATTTTATATTGGCTTGAGATTAGGAGTTAATAATGCTATGTAAAAGGTTGGGAAGATAAGTTGAAGAGGATTAAAATAAATACCTAATATTATTGTCAGGTTGTAAGTAATAAAACATTTATTTACATAATGTACTTTAACGAGTAAAAGTGTCAAAAATTGAGTAACTCTTCTGGTTATCTTCAAACGAAGCCCAACTAAACACAATTAAAAAAAATCGATTTTCAAGAATAAAGGTCTAATTTTTCACAAAAAAAAAAGAAAATTAGATTGGCATAAGCCTAGCAAATCCAGGAAAGGGCAAGTTATTCATTCGTAAAAAAGAAATGTTGACATAACAATCATTTATGATATTAAACTGATAGCGGAGATGAAAACAGTTTTGTCTAAATACTTCTTTCTACCTGTACCTTTGAATATATGCACCTAAATCCCAAACAGTTAGGCTGAATACATTCTATCTTGGTATACTTATAAAGTCTTATGGATATTGTACAGAGGGGAAGTTACAATTTTCATTTGTGTATTATGCTTAAACAAAGAATTTGGACTTTTTGTTGATTTTTATATCAAAAAGGAGTTGTTATTGCTCGAACAATTTGTTATTATCGTGATGCCTAAGGACAGAGAACAACGACCATCCTCTCCTCCTCAAACTATTGCACCTACTTGCTATCTAATCCTAATCTGCTTTCCCATTCCTTATATTTGTCACAATTTTTTTTTTGCTGATTGTAAGCTGTCTGAAAAGAGCAAGAACTTACCCAATCCTTAGAGCTAAGAAAATCAGAAGCAAATGTACCACAGCTCATTTTCAACACCTAAAAATACACCCGTGGCTTACCCTAGATTATCGCAACAACTCGTACGAGTATGTATACGTAGGCACAACACATTCACCTAAAAAGCTTTATTATTCTTAACACTTACAATGACTATACAATGCAAAATAATTAATTAATTAAAAATGAACCTTCATATATACATGTTATTCATAAAATATTATGTACATACATATTATGTTGTTTTTTAAGAAATATATTTTTCCTCACTGTCCCTAAATACTGCAACACAGATAAATTAAAAGATATAGGTATAGGTAATACGAGCTATAACAACTATTATTATAAATTGAAAATACAACGCCTACTGCAATAAATAATTTTATTTCCTACAACTTACTCTTGATGGATTTCCTATTCATTCATAAAATTTTTATTTGTCCGCCTTGTCTTCCCCCAAAAACTTAACGTAACAAAAAATGTCGCTTCTCGCTTTTTATCATGCTATGTAAAAGGAAATCGCAATAAATGTATTAATAATTCCTTCTCATGTCATGTCAGCATTGTTTTTTGAAGTTTTCAATAGGAACCAATCAAATGCCAAATGGTCAAGCTAATGTCCATAAAAATGGATGCTTCAACATGTGTATGTATCTAGTATAGTAATTGCAAAGAATTTTAAAAATTATACCTTTTCTCTTTCTTCTTACTCTTCTAACGGCATTTTAAATGACAATGTATGCATAGTATTATATCATAGCTAACCAACATATTTAACCAATAGAAATCAAGCTCTCCCATTTCTTAATCGTGCAGCGTTGGCATACCAGAGTTTGAAACTTTGTCGTGTTTATCTATGTCCCATTTGAAACTGAGTCTTCTGAAATAGGGTCTTCTGAAAATGAGTCTTTTTGAGCTTTGGTCTATGAGATTTCGTTATAGACCCGTTTTTGTATCTATTTTGTACATAGTCCATAGTCCAGTCAAAATAGACATTTCGGTTTGCAAAAATCGCATAAAGCTGAAAATTGGTACAGACGTTGGGAACACCATTTCAAATAAACTAAGCAACATCCCCATCGATCTGACTGGTGCGCTAAAAGTTATTCAAGGTCAAAAGGTCAAATAAAGGTTTTTAAAATTTTTCTGGTTAACGGTAGGTTTTATCATAAAATTACATGAGACAAAGTTGTAGACCATGAAATTATCTACAAAACTTGTAAATATCATTTTTTTGTTAGAATAACCATTTCGGAGATATCGTGATTTTGACACTTGAAGGAGTCACGTTCTATATAATATGCACATATATGCCACATGCATACATTTAGTCCAGTCGACAGGTTGGAAAAAGTGGGTGAAAGGTGGAAAAAGGACAGAAGCTAATGAAACTATCAGATATTGTTGAAAAAAACATTCAAAACCAGTGCACCACGCTCATAGTTTACGAGTATGTTTAGTATAATGATGTTTTTGTATCTATTTTGTACATATAATAGTCCGGTCAAAATAGACATTTCGATTTGCAAAAACTCGCATAAAGCTGAAAATTGGTACAGACGTTGGGAACACCATTTCAAATAAACTAAGCAACATCCCCATCGATCTGACTGGTGCGTTAAAAGTTATTCAAGGTCAAAAGGTCAAATAAAGGTTTTTAAAATTTTTCTGGTTAACGGTAGGTTTTATCATAAAATTACATGAGACAAAGTTGTAGACCATGAAATTATCTACAAAACTTGTAAATATCATTTTTTTGTTAGAATAACCATTTCGGAGATATCGTGATTTTGAAACTTGAAGGAGTCACGTTCTATATAATATGCCACATGCATACATTTAGTCCAGTCGACAGGTTGGAAAAAGTGGGTGAAAGGTGGAAAAAGGACAGAAGCTAATGAAACTATCAGATATTGTTGAAGGATAGTTAATAAATATTTTACGAAGTTTTGGACCTCGAGGGCCCTATGGAAAAAGAGAAGGGGGAGGTTGAAGGTGTTACTGCAAAATTTTTGACCTTGCAACGGTTTTTCCTCAGTAACTTTTTTTCCTTACGTTCTATAGCAAAAGCATTTCCATTTTATAGTAGAAGGTCAAATTTCCTACAATTTTGTTGGTACCAAAGTTGTTGTATGTTAATTCTTTACCGAGATTTAGCTGTTTGAAAAACAGGTAATTTTTCAGAATTTGCTAAAAAAAATTCCAAAAAATTCAGCTTATTTCTTCTAATAGACGAAAACTAGTGCGAAGTTTTTGTATGACGAGATTTTCTTACTACGATTTGTGCTGTTTAATAGTTTCTAAAAAATGTCGTTTGAAAATCTCGTCATACAAAAACCTCGCACTAGTTTTCGTCTATTAGAAGAAATAAGCTGAATTTTTTGGAATTTTTTTTTAGCAAATTCTGAAAAATTACCTGTTTTTCAAAGAGCTATATCTCGGTAAAGAATTAACACACAACAACTTTGGTACCAACAAAATTGTAGGAAATTTGACCTTCTACTACAAAATGGAAATGCTTTTGCTATAGAACGTAAGGAAAAAATGTTCCTGAGGAAAAACCGTTGCAAGGTCGAAAATTTTGCAGTTACCCCTTCAACCTCCCCTTTCTCTTTTTCCATAGGGCCCTCGAGGTCCAAAACTTCGTAAAATATTTATTAACTATCCTTCAACAATATCTGATAGTTTCATTAGCTTCCGTCCTTTTTCCACCTTTCACCCACTTTTTCCAACCTGTCGACTGGACTAAATGTATGCATGTGGCATATTATGTGCATATCATATAGAACGTGACTCCTTCAAGTTTAAAAATCACGATATCTCCGAAATGGTTATTCTAACAAAAAAAATGATATTTACAAGTTTTGTAGATAATTTCATGGTCTACAACATTGTCTCATGTATTTTTATGATAAAACCTACCGTTTACAAGAAAAATTGTAAAAACCGTTTATTTGACCTTTTGACCTTGAATAACTTCTAACGCACCAGTCGGATCGATGGGGATGTTGGTTAGTTTATTTGAAATGGTGTTCCCAACGTCTGTACCAATTTTCAGCTTTATGCGAATTTTTGCAAACCTAGCACTATTTTTTTGTTTATTTTGACCGGACTATATGTATTTGCTTATTTTATCTTTTTATTTTTTGTGCTTGTGTTATGCTATTTGTATATTTTGCTTACTAACAACTAACACCTGCACTAAATGATGTAGCCAGTGAGCACATAATATGTGTTGGCTAATCTCTGATTGTAAGTTAATGCTTGATATAAGCTTCTTACTCTCGAAAACTTCTCATTTAAAGTTAAATGCATTTATTCTTCGGCGTAAGCCGTTTGAGCAAAAAACACAAAATAACCTTTCGATGTATTTTCGGATTGTCTAAAGAAGCGTAATTTTGTATTCAAACCACAAATTATTCTTTCACGAATACATAACTTGCCCTTAGAGAACCATTATCAGAACGGAAAAGCAAATAATATAGAGTACGTATAGGTATACATAAACATAAGGGAAAATAAACACGGTCTTGCAGAAAAGTATTTTTAACGGCTTGTGAGTTTACGCCAATTTATTGTTACCACTTTCCATTCTTTTGCCTCATTTCACGAGTTTTACGCGTGGAACCAATTGCAAAGTAAATATGTGTTTTTGCAAGAGCAGAGGATAATTCGAAGATTGCAACTTTGCAACAACTCATCTGTGATCGGAACTCATGATTGATTACACAAATAAATTTCTGTAACCTTTTCCATGCTGGTGGTTTTTACGAGGATATGGAAAAGTGAAATGAGTGTGTTGACTTCCTTATGCCCATCAGGTTTATGTCTGCAAAAAAACAGAATCGAGTATTTTGTGATGTACATAATTTATGACTCGGGTGGTGCGATGGCCGTAAATAAAATTGTTTTTATAAGCAACATGTTGCTGGTCCTTCATAATTTAAATAACATTCTTCACAGAGCTGTAAAAAAATGCAACCTTTTGGTATTGCATCGCCAAAAGTCACATTCATTACATGCATTTTGAGAATGCATTAACATTCCTTATTGAAGTACTTTAACTTCGATAAATATTCCCAGCTAATTTTGAAGTCTTTCGTAAAAAAATTCGTTTAGAGCAGTTTAAAAACTTGAAGTCCAAAAGCTTGCCGCCACGTGACGCCTGGTCAAACATTCAAGTGAATATAAGAATTCAAAATAAATAAAACCATTAGGTCTAATAAGAAATTAAAGAAATGTGCTTCTCCCAAAACCCCACCCCTCCAAATCCATGTTATCATGCAAAATTATCGTCCGTAAACCGACTTTACAGACAACCATCTTTTTTCTTTTAGCCCATTTCACTATAAACAGCTATGTGCCTGCAAGGTTTGGAGAAAATCACCTGCAAAAAGAATCAGAGCGCCTCCCATCTACCATCTACCATCTACGATTTAAAATTACTAAGTATTTGCAACGACATTTTAACTTTAATTATCTAAAAAGAATAGTGGTTAAGCTTGAGAACATTACGTCTACCATCTTCTACCGTCTATTACCATTTATTCCCATCTACCATCATTTACAATTAACCATCTTCTACCATCTACCATCTTCTACCATTTACCACCTTCTTCCATCAACCATCATCTTCCATCTACCTTCTTCTACCGTCTACCATCTTCTACCGTCTACCATCTTCTACCATCTACCATGTTCCATCTTCCACCATCTAAGATCTTCTACCATCTTCTCCTATCAAAAAGTGTTTCTTTGGAAAAGCTTTTCGAAGTAAATATTTTTGGAATATCACATATACGTATGTATGTACGTATGTAGTACCTATAGGTACTATATAAATATATAAATGAATTCTATAGCGTTCATAAATTTAAAATACTAAACGATAAAACAAAATCGACATATACACATACTTTGTTTTTGTATTTGACTTCAAATCAAAAATCAAAAAATTAATATATATACAATTATGACTGATTTATATTTCAAATAAATGACTTTTTAGATTAACTAAGTGGGCTTTTAGTGTGTTTTTCAGCACGCATAACACACTAATACGTTTTCCGAAAACTGGATAAAAAGTATCCTATGTCCGTCACCTGGTTCTAAGCTACCTCCATACCAATTTTCAGCCGAGTCGGTTCAGCCGTTCTTGAGTTATAAATGGTGTAACTAACACTACTTTCTTTTATATATATAGATAGAAGATGTATCTAAAGTAACTTAATTAATTTAAGAATCTTGTATGTAGCGAAATAACAAATTCGAAATTCCAGCACAAATACGTCTGAATTTGGACCTCTTTGCTTACTTTATATATGTATTCATACAACTTAGAACATTAGTTAATGTTCAATAAAATTTGTTATTATCGTGCTATGGCACCAATAGAGCAAGTACGTGCGACCCAGTCTCGTCTAGTATTTCTTATAACCCTATCATTGATGCAATGTGTATATGTAGATAAAAGTGGAGCTCTTATTGACAGTTCTTTATTCTTATGTAATTTAAATTATAGAGCTTAGGTTTTTAAACGGCGAAATGATTTTGACGCTTATTAAATGTCTGAAAAAATTGCAGGATCTTTTTTTTCAAAATGACACTACTATCAAATTGTTAGAATAATTAAATTATTTTATTTTAATATTTCTAGGTAGGTACTGGAAAAATCAGAAAAATTTAAATTTAAAGCAAGGACAATAAATTTAAACGCTTATTTATTGCACCAAAAGTGGGAAAAACTTTTCAAAAGTGCCAACAGTATTTCATATCCTTTTCCTTAGACTAATATGTTACTCTAAAACACTATACAGTATTCAAAAGCCTTCCCTTACACTGGATATAGCACAAGCTCCGAGAGCAGTAAAATATATGTAAGTGATTTGTATGTTCCTTCAAGCTAAGGATACATTTAAAATGTGTTGGGCTGCGTGTTGGTTTGGATAAATGTATAAAGTCACAACTTTCCATTGTTTGGTTCTAGCTTGGCATTTGCAAAACTATTGTTCCCTACTACAAGAAAGGAAAAGAATATCGTTTACAGCAGCTAAGGGCGACATAGGTATTATGGTAACTGGAAGTTTGTGATGTGTTGCTTGAATAATGTACATAAATGTTTTGACGTGAATTTGGTTCTTGCAACCATATTTTCTAAACATTTATGAAATTATTTATTCAACAGTGAAAGCGAGATGGTATTTTTTTAACAAATTTGTAGGCACACAATGCAAATTTGATCACATTCACTTTAAATAAAATAAAACTTAAGATTTTGAGAATTCCTATTAAATTTTTTATAGCATTTCGTTATTTTTCATGCTTGTCCCCTTAAAACATTATACGTACATGTTTTCTATGGAGAAGATTTAATACTGTTTCAAACGACAATCAACATAAATTCAGGGCCAATAATGGTGTTAGGCTCAAGTGTAATTAATTAGACACAATTGCCCTAGGAACCCCTGCTAATTGGTCATCAAGAACAGAGTACGATGAATATGAAAAAAAAAAATTAGTTTGAACCATTAACCAGGATGAATAAAATAATGATATTTCATTTCCTCCCTAGAGATCCAGGAATAATTATTTATATTTGCTTTAGAACGTCAAGTGGCTCTTTATTTTCAACAAACATTTAAGATTTTAACTTTTGAGTTAAGCATGCAATTAAGAAATCTGGTAGACTTTTTGACAATGATGCCTATCAAAACGTTTATTTCCTTGATACAAAACGTAGGTACCATATTATGTCATATGTATGTCTAATTTTAAAAAAAGGTACATAAATGTACATATTAAGTATGTCGTACGTATTTTTTAAATACAAGGACGACTGCTAAATTCACGGTTGTTGGAGTTTCAGGACAATATTGAAAGGTTGTCACAGGGACGCAATTTATAATTTCTAAATTTTCGTGTTTAAAATTATCGGAGAGTACAAAAGGTAGATTTTAATGTAAAAATCTGAAAAATGTATTAGGCCGTATTAAATATTAAAGTTTAAATATTAAAGTATTTTTTAAACATAATATTTTGGAAATAATACTTAGCGAAAAATAATTGGAGGGATTTAAAAAAATCGTTCCGCTGGTGTTGATTGACATGCGAGTTGCGTAATGCCTCAAGAATGATGTTGAAGAGAAGAGGTTATATATGATAGCGCGTCATCTTGTCTTGCCTTTTCTACATTAAATGAGTCGATGGTGTTCTTGTCAATCTTGACGGAGCAGCGTGAATTCTCCATAGTCATCCTGCACAATCGAACGAGTTTAGCAGGTCTGCCAATAAGTGACATGGCTCTGTATAGCTCGTTCCTACTTACGCTGTCATAGGCGACTTTAAAATCGATAAAGAGGTGGTGAGTATATCAACCTGAAATTCTTGGGTCTTTTCTAAAATCTGTCGAAGTGTGAACATTTGGTCTACGGTTGAAACCACTCTAAGGGGGGCCAATCAGTTTCAAACGACAATCAACATAAAAGTGCGAAAGGATTTAGGCTTTCAGAATGGCCAACTCGATTTTTTTCAAATGAGTTGGTGTAAGCTCCTCGCACCGCTTTAGCAGCCTTAATGGACTTTTAATTTTGACATTGATATTAATTTTGCTTGCTGAATGTTTTACCCTTTGGTAGAACATTGATCATACGTCTTCTCGAGAAGATTATAGAACTCTTCTTTGGGTGTGTCAACTTTTTCCTCAGTGGGGACATTAACGCATAGATCAGCGAGATGTTGCTGAATTTGGTCTAAATGCGGATTCTGACAATGCGTTCACTTATGAAATGAAAACCTAAGACTTCTTGACTAAGTCTTCCTCCTATCACAAATCCGCATCCAAATAACCGATTTTTTTTCGTAGTAGATGTCACAGTTTTTCATCCTCCTTGTGGCCTTATCATCCCATCGAACATTTTGGATGACTGTGATGTCATCATCAATAGCGTCATCCATGTCCGAGGCAATTGGTTGTTTCGGAACTATTGACTTTCTTACGTGCATGGTAGGGAAGTTACCCCGACACACAACCCACAACCTGGTAGATCAGGTCCTATGCTTTTCTCCTTGGACAAAAGGAGGTGGAGAGATCCACAGTCAGTAATGTGAGATCTACCGTTGGCCCTATAAGGACACATCCGCTACCTTGTCTATTTCACTACCCGAAGTAGCTCAATCCGCACAGACAGACCGACCGACGGTATAGCGAAAACTTCGATTGTTTTTCTGCGTGAAACCAATACTTGCCCTATATGTATTATAAACAAATTCGCGATTGGATACGCATTATGCTGATGAGTTGGTACAACTATTAGTAGTACACTGCTTCTTTGCTATTGAGGAAAACCGAGTTTTACGTATAAATAACTAGCGGTACCCGGCGCTCGTTGTGACTCCCAAGAAAAAACATGTATTTAATGTGAAATTAAATCTATGTATACCTACTATAATAATGCTAGCAGATAGACAATATTTTTGGTAGTTGGTTGGTGTATAAATGTACAAATTTTTTGGATTGTCAACTCGCTTTCGTTGCACAGTTTTGAAGCGTTCAAGTTGCGAATGAGCATCTCAGGTTATGTTACTTTCAATGCTAATATTTGTGGTACGATCGATTTTAGAAACTTCATTGAATAGTTGACTGTTTGTCCTTCATCCATTTTTTTTTAATTTAAACTATATGCCTGTAAGACCCAAGATCTTTTGAATGCAAATTGCACGGCAATAGTTAGAAGGAATAGAAAGATAGGAAAGATTTTTATCTCATGAAAATTCCACGGGTGGCGTCCAGTTGAAGCTGGGGGAATATTGAAAAGTTACTACCTAGGCTGGGACTCGAACCCACAACTTTTAGGTTAGCAACCAAGTACCAGTGTTGGCAAGTAAGTTACATGAAGTAAGTTGCTCGTTTAGTTACGCGTAACTAATATGAATTACTTACGCCCAATATTTGGCGTAAATAATGTAACTAAATGTAACTAACTGTAACTAAATAAAACTAACTCTAACTTAATAATAAAAAATAAAAAAAATCACATTTCATCCTGAATCCCAATCGACTATTGACAAAATTCTTTTATTAGCAAGGGCAACGGCAACCTGGCAAGGAATACATATTGCAATTACTATGTTCCTGATGAACAGGAAATCTAATAAAATATTATATTCCTGGAGCAGGAGCATACAATAAATTTTTACGTACATTTAAAGTTCTCCCTTCTTTCTTGAGATTCCTGGACATTTCTTTGTTTATTGTGATTTATTTTTGTATGGTAAATTCAGATTTGATCTCAGATTTGGTCTCAAATTTCGCCAAAAGGAAATCAAACGAGATCTATTTTGTTTTATTATTTTTAAATTTCTTTTTTGCAAAAAATATAGTTATTTAAAAATGTATTTCTTTGCCAGGTTGCCGCGGCAACAGCTGGCCCGACGGCAATATCAATCATTCAGCTTTGCCATAAAACAGTGTAGTCAATCGTCATTCGATCGGGATAGTGGATGGATCTTCTAAATTTCAATTTAACATAAAATGTGAGTTTTTGTATTTGAAAAATTCTATTAGTAATAGTTAGTTACAATACATTTAGTTACATTAGTTACATTAGTTACATTAGTTACATTAGTTACATTAGTTACATTAGTTACATTAGTTACATAAGTTACATTAGTTACGTGTAACTAATTAAAATTTCAAAGTTACGCGTAACTATCCAACACAAAACTTACATTTTTAAACTTCCATGAAATAAGTTAATGTTTGAATTCTGCACGAAGACCTACATTTTCCCGCGGTGGGAAAATTTCATCGATATCTTCTTTCAATAGCTAATATCTAAGCTGTTAGAAAAAAGCATGGATTTAAGAAAAGCGTATACATAAATGTATGGTTTAAGAAAATAAAAAAAATAATATTTTTTAAAAACTCTTTAAAAAGCTTTCTGGGATGGAACTATTTAGTGTTTATAGATACGCGTTTTATATTTCGTAAACAAATGTTGACCAACAAACAGTGGACCAATGGTGAGGCTGTAGTTGCGAGGACAGAGACTGAATAGACGGAGTTTGACATTTTTTAAAGACATTCGTCGCAAGTAAAAATTAAATACTTACATTTCAGGTCACTAAATGTTTATTCTGAGTTCCACTCTTTCAATATATTTTAAAGATCTGAGCACTCAGAATTATTTGTAGTACCTATTTTCAATAGCACCGACACTTGCACTTATACTATTATTTACATAAGATATCAGTTCAACTCGAGACCACACAACACAGTTTCTATAATTAAAGTTTGTAACTAATTCATTTTCACTTTGCTCCATTATTTGTGCTCAAACTTCAACGGTTAAAAAATCAATGACTGAGTAAAATGTAAAAGGCTTCCAGACAAAAGTAACACACAATTACAAAATCCCGTTAGACCGATTTGGGATTTTGATATTTTAAATTATCAAAAAAATGTAACTTTTACATTTTTCCCATCAAATTGATATCGAAAAAATGTTGTTTTCATATTTTAAGATATCAAAAATATACTTTTTTTATTTCATGTATCATTTTGATATTAAAAAACGTTGGAAATGATATGAGTAATGGAAATAGTAGGTAGTTTAGATACTAAAAATTTATATTATAGTGAAAAAAAAGCGTTATTGATATTTTTTTTTTCTTATTTTTTGCTGATATTAAGGGGCCAGTTATAGCGATACGGAAAACAAAACCGAAAACATTTTCAAATGGAAAATTTAGTATGTTATGGTTCGATTTAAAATATAAATGCTACACTGATCGATGGCAACCAACTCAGAGAATTTATTTCGGAAACAAACATTTGAATTGAACTTGTACTTATTGTTAAAAACGAAATTTGTTATTTTTCTTTTATACGTATAACAGAAAAATAAATAAATACATTCTTAACAAAATTTTTTTGTTCAATTAAAACTATTATGAACAAAAAACATTCTCTGAATTGATTGCCATCGATCAGTGTAACATTTGTCTTAAGAATCGAATCAGAACATACAAAATTTTCCATCTGAAAAGTTTTCCGTATCGCTATAACTGGCCCCTAAAACAGTAATCGTAATATTTTTAATATCAGAACACCAACTCTTTACTGCAGTTTTTGTCAAATTGATACGATATGTCATGTGTATTGATATTGAAAAATATTAAAATATATATGTCCTTTTTACTTGCGATTATAGGTACTATAAGGCATGTTATGTATTCGTCGAAAAAAAAAGTTTTGAGATAACAATCAAACATGACATTACGATGATAGCAAAGACAAAAAAAGATGGTCAAAAATTCTGTCCGTCTGTATGTCTGTCTGTCTGTCTGTCTATCTGTCTGTCTGTCTGTCTGTCTGTATATACAGGGTGATTCACCAGCGTTGTGCCAAAAAGCTAGAGCGTGTAGGTTAAGTTGAGACAAGAAAAAAATCGTATCTATTCCCCTCCGTTTAGCCGGGAGGGGCAATTTTCTGAAAAATTGACTTATTTTGTAAAAATAAATATTTAAAATCAACGGGTTAGTTTACAACACCGTGTTATACCTTTTTGGAAAGCCAAAAACTTTTCCTTTTATTTTGTTTTTAAATTAAATTGTTTTAACGAATAGTTTAAAAAATATAAATTTTCAAACTCAAAATTTTGAAAAAAAATTTGAAAAAATAATTTTAAAACTAATTTTTTTTAAAATTTTACGTAATTAAGTATAATTTTTGTTCTCAGAATTCAACGCTTCCATTAATCTTTAATCCAACACTGAAAACCGTGTGGCTCTACGACTTTTTCTTGCCAAGGTATTCAAAAATAACCGAACCTACTTCTTAACAAAAACAAGAAAACCTAGCCTTACGGGATGGCACAAGTGACCATTTAGCCAATTTTTTCGTGTTTTTGTGAAGAAGTAGGTTCGGTTATTTTTGAATACCTTGGCAACAAAAAGTCGTAGAGCCATACGGTTTTCAGTGTTGGATTAAAAATTAATGGAAGCGTTGAATTCTGAGAACAAAAATTATACTTAATTACGTAAAATTTTGAAAAAAATTAGTTCTAAAATTATTTTTTCAAATTTTTTTTCAAAATTTTGAGTTTGAAAATTTATATTTTTTAAACCATTCGTTAAAACAATTTAACTTAAAAACAAAATAAAAGGAGAAATTTTTGGCTTTCCAAAAAGGTATAACACGGTGTTGTAAACGAACCCGTTGATTTTAAATATTTTTTTTTACAAAATAAGTCAATTTTTCAGAAAATTGCCCCTCCCGGCTAAACGGAGGGGAATAGACCCCCCCTCCTGTACGATTTTTTTCTTGTCTCAACTAAACCTACACGCTCTAGCTTTTTGGCACAACGCTGGTGAATCACCCTGTATAGAGACCTACAGCCCAAACGGGTGGGCCGAATTGCTTTAAACTTGGTATATAGACTTTTTTAGGTATTGTACAGGGGGGAAATTGAATTTTTTTTTTTTTTAGCTCAAAAAATAACGGTACCTGCCATATAACCGTTACGTTAAAGCTTATTTTTCTCAAAAACGGCTCTAACAATTTTGATTTAAAAAAATCAGTGTTACTTTTTAGGTACGACCAATCATATGGCTGAAAAAAAAAGTTTTAAAAATGGCTAAGAATGGTACTTTCCATAGGACCGTTTTTTTTTTGCTTTCGACTATCTCGAAAACGACTCAACCGATTCTTTCGAATTTTCACACATATATAGTTGTAGGTAGCTGAATTTGTACTGCATACCAATATTTTTGAAAAATATTTTTTTGTATTTTTAAAAGCATTTTTAAGAAAAAAAATTAAAAAATTAATATATTTTGAAAACTGCTTGTTGAATTTTTTTCTAAAAATTATAAATAAATGTATTTGCTACATACCTATGAAATGGCGTTTTTGATTTTTTTTGAAATTTTTTTTCAAAAAGTTTTTCAAAAAAAACTTTTTTTCTCAAAAACCGCTACACAGATTTTTATAAATTTATTCTCATAAATTTAAACTTATCCAAGAAATAAAATGGCTTACTTTTTTTTCAGCTCAAATTAGTTTAAGTATTTATTTAAGAATTTTGAAAAATGTATTTTTATTAAAATCTCATGCTCCTACACCACTGTCACACATTAGAGCAAGTTCGTGCGACCCAGTCGTGCATTTTATTTTCAATGCAGTTATATCCTATCCATATTAGCTGAACTTCATATATTCTGGAAACATAATTCCTTACGTTATTTATGAAATTTAATTTCTTCAAAATTTCACAAGAAATTTTGTCTTTGTTTGTGCTTATTTTATAGCTTACACAAACAGGGTGTTTCCTTATTCGTAGAAAAAAAAACCATTAAAATTCAGGATGATTTTTATTTTCCAGTGGCCATGGTTTCATTGAAAAACTGCGTCTCTGAAAGAGTGTATGCTATTCGAAAACTTTGGTTCCCAGTATTACAAAAAAATTTTGTTTTCGATTGCTTATGGAGATAGTAAAAATTTTAAGAATAAGTTCTATGATTGCGAACAAAAATTATTAAATGTGAATGACACCCACAGTTATTAGTGCTAGAATCTAGAATATAAAGGAAGGCTAACACAAAATTAATGTGCGTGATTTAAGGTTATAAATAATGCGATCTTCTTCAATTTTTTACGTTCTATACATAAGCAGCTTCTATCCCATAAACTCCATAAGGGAATCAATTCAATTAAGAAAAGTGGAAAGTGGTTAAACGTGACCTTTTTAAAAAAATGCGCTTATTTCCTCAACAAAAATCCCCCAAACACATAACCCTATAAAGCTAAAGCCTGACAAAATAAAATTACCACCATCACTTCCATAAATTTGTGTAAATAATAAATGCATTAAGGCTTTTTGTCTTTTTTTTTTTTTTGACAGAATAAAAAGTCAGTCATAGTCACATCAGCAGCGCTGGGGGCTTACATCAGACATTTTATCGCAAGCATTTAACCACAAAAACATTTTATCGCAAGTCGGCTTATCGTAAGAAAAGGAAACCCCTGCTGTACGAGAATAAGGCGCTATCCCATAATGAGTCGGATAAGCTGTCACATCTGGAGTGGGTGCCGCGATGTGACTTTTGTGGTGTCGCCACCTCAGCGTTGTCGTCATCGTGTCGTTTTAAAGCACGATTGCAAAAAAAGTATCATCACGAAAGGATTTATTTTTTATCATTCCTGAGGATTGAGGTGTTTTTATGATTGTTTTTCTGTTTTTTTTTTTTTTTTTAATGGTAAGTACCTACTATTTACGTGCTCGGTATTTTATGTTCTTTTGTTTGAGTTTCAAACTTTCCTTTATCGTGGAACTCAAATTGTTGGTTATATTAATAACGATAACATTTATGGAATCGCATGGCAAACTTATAGAGCTGTCACGTTTAACTACTTTAAAAATTGTTCCGCTATGATTCAGTGAAGATTTTTAAACTTTTTTAAGCTTTCACTTAATAGATAGGGGCAAAAATTGTGTATCAGTGGGCTGTCAATGACTGTTTCATAAAATAAATAATTTCGTTTTTGAGAAATTTGAATAACGATTTTCTTTCGTTGAAGATGAAGACGTCTGTATTTATATTGATATATGTACATAAACATATATTTATTTCATTAATTCTATTTTTTTTTTTTTTTTTATTTTTTTTTTATTTGTGAAAATTATAGACTGGGGGCTTGTAGACTTAAAATTCCCGAATTTCAAGAAAGCTCAATTTATATTGCATGCAAATATTTTTAATACATATTTTATTTTTATAAGCATTAAACAATTTTTAAATTGATTGAAAAAGTTCAAAAAAGAATGTATTTTGTAAAAAAAAAAACTGCTCCTAATATCATTTTGACAATGTACCTACTCTCATAAATTGAAGTTTATCCAATACAGTTAAACTCCTCTTTTGCAAACTTTCTTATAACGTAATTCTAATAAAACAAAAATAAAACTGCTCAAAATTGATATATGTATATGAAAATTGGTGATAAAAGATCTCTTTTAATATAGTGTTAAATGCATTTTCTATACAACGAATTTTGTACAAAAACTTTTTTTTGTGTTCCTTTTTGAAGGTGCGTTATAGAAAGTTTGAGTGTGTTGTGTATATTAAACGGGTGTATATTTGTTCATGTCAGCTTAAGTAGCTATATTTAAAAGAATGTCCAAAAAAATTGTCTTTCCTTAAACTTATTACATATAACAAAAATCATAAATATAACAAACGGAAACAAGATTAATGTAAATGTTTATATATTTTTAATTCAACTTGCACGACAAAAAAATGATTTATATAGTCAATATGTAAACGATGATACTTGGAAAAAGAATAGGAAAAGAGGTGTATATCTAAGCTACAAAGGTTATGAATACACTCATTTTGTTTTGTTTTTATTTGATTTGTGTACTTATACCATGTGCTCGAAGTGTCGTGCTTTGTTTTGGATGGATGCATGCTAAAGCTCGTTTTCGGATAACACTGCGAACCTTAACTTAAGCTAGCTTCTGCCTCAATGTTTCATTTAAATCATTTAATGTTACTATTTCTTTTATTCTTCCCCACACAAACAAGTTAATTAAACAAATCGTTTGGGAGATTTTATAACCTCACTGTGGTAGTAGGCTAGACCACCATACCCTTTTGATAATATGATGAAGCTAGTTTGAGTGAGTGGAATGCCTCTTAATAAACATTGTGCAAGACTCGAGGTAGTGTAAAGAACGCAACCTAGCACCTAGTTGGTAGTTTTAAGGGCGCGATTAAATGCTTACTAGCAATTACACCCGGTCAAATATTAACGTTAAATCTTTGCTTCCAGTTTGAAATTCACAAAATAAATGCTGAGGCTCCATTCGGTCTCCGACTTTTGTCCTAATATAATATCGACATTCTCTTTCCTAAAGACTTCTAATCCACTTAATTGTTTTGTTGATGACTGTAGGTACTCTCAGCTTTTCATATTCTTGTCTAGATTGACAAACCTAAATTGAACCACAACGACAGCGGATGATAAGCTCATTACATTTTGATCGTGACGGCATTGTCCAATGGGAAATTATCAACTTTGTGGAATTTATGCTGCAAAAACTTAATGCTGTATTCTGTCGTTAAAGCAAAGCTAACCCTCTATGCAAATTCCCATGAGTATGGGTATGGCACTAGCATCGTGGAAGTCTAACAGATTTGTGTCTTTAGTACATATGGTGCATTACCAAACCCATTCTGCGGAAAATTGCCGCGAATACTCTTGTCTGCCTCATTTTATTGTTCATTCTTTAAAAATAATTCATAAATAATGCTGAGACCCAACTGATATTTTCTCTAGCACGGTGTATTTAATATGAACCTATTATAAGTCATGCCTATCATATCAACATTACTTTTGCAATAACAAGCCCTTACATAAGCTTTTACGTTACGATTTTGTTGTTGATTGTTTTTCGATGCTTGTATAATCCTAATAATGCCTATGGCACGGCTTCAAGAAGTTCAACAGATGTAGATGATCCGAAAATCTACCAAATGCTCGGTCTGCAGGATAAAAAAAAATGTAACATACCTTTTTTTGGTTTTGTTACTTTATTTGGTTCACTTAAAATGTATTGTTAATTTTATAATTTATGTAGGTACATATTTTTTTTTTTCACTATCAGTTCTCGAGAGTAAGAAGCTTATATCATTATCAAGCATTAACTTACAACCAGAGATTAGCCAACACATTATGTGCTCACTGGCTACATCATTTAGTGCAGGTGTTGTTGTTAGTAAGCAAAATATACAAATAGCATTCATGCCATAATTAGTACGGTGTTGAGGGCAATGCAATAGCTCTTATCTACGAAGATAATGAGCCCCTCCGCGATGGTTAAAACCTACACATGATAGAAGATCGGCTGAACCCAAAGATCCCGTTAAAAGTTGGTGAATCAAAATAACATCATTGTTAATACGGATTTGTGACAAAGTTTGAATTTGTAGAAGTTGAATCCGATGTTCGTAAGGTTGGAGGTTGTATGGATCTGCCCAGGAGAGACCTTTTAAAGCAAATCGAATAAAATAATATAATATTCTAATGAAAATACTAGACTAAAAATATGAATTTATATTAGATGAATATACGAAGATTTCAAGAAAACGTTTTTTTTATATCCTATTTTTATTTACCTGTTAATTTCCCATAATTATCTTCTTTCTAGACAAAAACCTTAAAAGTAGCTCAAATACTAATTTAAAATAACTGGCCTTATGTGGGAGCTTTAAAAAAAAACTGGCTAAAATCTCACTTATTTCTAGTAATTCATTAACTTATATAAATCTATGTAGGTATAGGTATAGTAGTTTTGAGAAATTTTTTTTTTCAAAAACTCAAATCTTACCGGAATCTGTATTTTTTATAAAATCTAGGTAGAACTAAATACCTTTATTAAAACAACTTAAATCTACCTTAAACTACTTGAAACCACATAAACGTGTTTTTCAGTTCTGTCATTTATGTTTGTAAGTTTTATTATTATTATTTTTGTGTTACCGTGCCCGGAATTTACAAGATCCTCTGTGCTATGTAATGATGCAGAATGTAAATGCCTGATACTGCCATAAAAGTAGTTACTCAAAATTTAATGGCATCCATAATACCTTTATGACCTATTGACAAACAAAGTAAAATATTGACAGCAAACATTTAAAACATTATGCATTATGTATAATCTTAAATTTAGTTTAGAAACAATCATGGCTAAAAAAGTGACACTCTAGATCCATTCATAACAATAATATAAAAACCAAATAAATATCAGTGCAAAAATGTGATACGAAAAAATCAAAAATATAGACAACCATGGCTAAAAAAGTGACACTCTAGATCTATTTATAACAATAATAAAAACCAAATAAATATCAGTGCAAAAATGTGATACAAAAAAAAATCAAAAAAAAAATCAAGAAAAGATTTAAAAAATTTTTGCTTTTCATGTAAAATTTCTGACTGAATTGCCGCCATCCTTACATATCCTCCTTATATCCCTTGTAAAATGATATCATCACCAAAAATAGATCTTTTGACCACCATATTGTTGTTTATTTGGTTTTGTTCAAGCATAGTGACTAGTAATTTTAATGACTCACCAAACTCAAAAACACCTTCTTCGACTGACTACTGGAGAAACAACATGAGGTCACAACGAGTGCTCAAAAAACAAAATAGTATTTCAGCTGGTACAAATACTGAAACTGCAAAATGGAGGCAACAATTAAACTATCATTACCATTCTAAAGTTATGAACAATAATAATAGAGACGGTGAAATAAGTGACAGCAGCAATACTTGCAATAATCAACATCAGAGTCTTCATCGAAGGAAAAGACATCACTTCCACTCGCACCAAGAACGTCTTCAACCATATCATCGCCGTCATTCAAGCAGGAGCTTAGAACATGACTTAGTTCACGATCATACCCATTTAAAAGCAGTCGGAGGCATTGAAAATATCAATGTTGAATTCAACAACGATGCTGGAACTGTCACTTCTGCTTCCACGATAATAAGTTTCAGTCACGACGATAATGGTTTTCAACCCCATCGACATTTTCATGATTCCCATCAGGATTTCCGTCATCATAATGACGATTTAATACCTCACCATCATTTCCATTTCTCCCGTCATAAGCAAGAAGCGAATTTTGAATACGATGCAATACATCATCCGTATCCTGCCGAAGAAGAACACTCTGGTTCCGTTGGACAACACCATGAACACCATTCGAAACATGAGCACGCGTCCGTTCCTACACTGCCACATAGCATCTTCGATATGCCGTCGTCATCCTTGCTCCATGAACATAACATTCAGCACGAACATACAAGAAAAAACTCGAAAAGCAACAAAAAGGTCTTCCGGTCCCTGCCGGACATTGGAATGGAACTTCTTGACCAACATCATGGTTCACATCATTGGCCAGTGAAACGAGAAGCCATCGTAGAAGGCAGTTTGATTCTTGGCGGTTTGATGATGGTTCATTCACGTGAGGACACAGTGATATGTGGGCCAATCATGCCGCAGGGTGGGATTCAGGCGCTGGAGGCTATGCTTTACACTATTGATCGAATAAATGAGCAAATGCTGTTGCCCAACATAACATTAGGCGCACACATATTAGACGATTGTGATAAGGACTCGTATGGATTGGAGATGGCAGTAGATTTCATCAAAGGTAAGTCTTGTTTTGTATGTTTATCCTTACAACTGTTATTATTTTTATCTCATAATCTTGGCACTGATACAAAAATATCTCGAGTAAAGTAAATAAGTTTCTCATGGTTTATTTCAATCTTACAACAAAGATTGCTTGAGCATCAAAAATTGGACAATCCAAAGTCGAAGCAGCATTGACTCTTCGGACATTTTGAGTGGTTTTTTATCATCCTGAAAAGTTAAAAGACAGAATTAATTCTTTTTCAAAAAAATTTAGGTACTCGTATATGGAAATGCATCATTAAGGTTTTTTACATATTAATTATTGTATTCCGTTGTCTAGTTTCTTTCAGGCTTTTGACGAATTTTTGGATCTTTAATTTGAAGTGGTTTTCAGAATTTTGGGTTTTCCAGTTTTCCTTTTCGACGTTTAATAAAAATAGTCGAATCAAATTATTGTATGACTTAAAAATTTATCAAATGAAATCTGTCTCTTTTCGAAAATTTGTTTTATAAAAAAATTGTACGCTTTACATTTTTTGTATTATGTTTTAAAATAAATGGTACGAGTATATTAGGTGTTTTATGGAAAATAAGCTTTCATCAGAAATTATGTAAAAACAAAAACTTAAATTAGTAAAAGTGTTATCAAACTACTATGGTATAGGTATTGATTACATTATATACTCATACTGATGCTATAAAGCTAGATATAACTTAATATTAAATTTTCTTTTCAAAGAAAAGAACTCAAATTCAGTCTGTGTCGGTATTCACATTTTAAACAATAAGGAAGGGTGATTTGCTTAGCAGTGTATGTTGAAGATTGCATTCAGGCTGTGTTGGTATTCACTGCATAAAATGGAACCGTTGATTTGCTTAGCAGTATGTTGAAGGTCTAGTGTTTTTCATTTAATAGCTTTAGCTACAACTGTCTAAAGGCTATATCACACTGACAGTGAGTTCACTGCACTGGCAGGCAGTGACGTCACGAAAACTAAAAAGAGTTTTTACACCAGTGAAGCAGTTGCTCGTCAGTGAATAGTTGAGAAAAAAAGGTTATCACACTTACTGCCAGGCCAGTGCCAGTGTGTCCCAACTCGAGGTAAGTTTTAGTTCATATTTTTTACTTGCGATTATAAGTACTATAAGGCAAGTTATGCATTCGTAAAAAAAAAATTTTTTTTACTTGCGATTATAGGTACTACATATAAGGCAAGTTATGCATTCGTAAAAAAAAAATTTTTTTGGACAATCAAACATAACATTACGATGATAGAGAAGCCTAAAAAAGTGGGTCCGACAATTCTGTCTGTCTGTCCGTCTGTCTGTATCGGCACCTACAGCCTAAACGGCTGGACCGATTTGCTTCAAACTTGGTACATAGTATTATTATGACGTCCTACAGAGGGGTTTTTGGAATTAGCATTCTAGCTCTAAAACTAACGGTACCTGCCATATGATTTTTAATGAAAAACTCATTCATCTCAAAAACGGCTCCTACGATTTTGATAAAACTTTCTGAATGGTATTTTTTAAGTAAATTTTATGTTTTGGCCGGAACAGATTTTTCAGGAAAAGTTTTATAACGGTACCTCCCATACGACCGGTTTTTTTAAATCAGATTTTCTCGTAAGCCACGTCACGGATTTCGATGAACATTTTAATATAAAAGCTCTGTTATACACGAAATAACACAAATTCTTTAATTTTCAAAAAAATATTTGTTTGAGTTTTTTAAAAAAAAGTTAAATTTTTTTTTTTACTTTTGGTTTTTTCAAAAACGGTTTGTTCAAAATTTTTAAAATTTTTGTTTTCTGATAAGAACTTTAAACCGCTAGATTTTGACATACTCAAAATAAATTTATAATATGTTTCCGAAAAGTTTCAAAATAAAAACCGTTTTTTGAAAAAACGGCTCCAACGATTTTGAGAAAAAAATTCCTTAAAATTCAAAAAAGTAAAAGAAATGGATTACTTAATTTTCTCCAAAAAACGATTTTACGTTGATTTTTAAATGATTAATAAAATTTCAAATTATTTTTTTATTGCTTTTTTTCCAAAATCTAAAGCCCCAAGACCACTGTAACATATTAGAGCAAGTTTGTACGACCCAGTCGTGCACTTTATTTCTCCAAACAATAGCTAAAACTCAAGCTAAATTCTGACAGAAGAGCAATGTGCAGAAAGTGCAACTATAGACAGCTGTTCTCTAAAAATTGAGGTCAACGATTTTTTCATATATATATTTAAGTGATATTTAAAAAGTGCTCTTAGGGAAAACAGGATGATCAGCCCAAGGCAATAATTGCATTACTTTGGAGATGGCGTTTGACTGTGTCGCCAAACTAAAGTCCGAAACACTCGTCAAACAAATTTTTTTCAATATTCATTTTTGTTGCAAAACCAAACACAAAATTATTCTATTTTATTTATTCAATGACGGAAGCTTTAAAGAAATCAAAATGAAAAAAGCTGTTCTCTAATAATTCATGAACGTACCCAAAGAAAAGTTAAAGAGGGACATTCAAATATTGTCGTTCTGGGATTATTTGTGTAAAAAACACTTTAAAATATGTATTTGAATTTCTTTTATTAGAACAATTATTATTTTCATTTATATCTCTACTCGAAATAAATTTTTTTTTCGGAGACACAACATCTACCATTCTCCCTTTTAGCTACGCTCTGCAGCGCTCTATTAAAATGGCAAAACAAGACAATACAAAAAACTCCCAAGTGATATTCCTATAGGTTATTTATAAACAATGCTTGCACGAGGAAACTGATATTGACAAATAATGTAAAAAAAGAGGTCAGTTCACCGATGGGGTTTCTTCACTGGTACAACGAGAAATTTCATGTGTTGCCAGTGATGGGTCAGGGTCAGTACACTGACGCTCTTGTCATAAAAGTGTGTCAGTGGTCCTATGCGCCAGTAATTTTTCGCGTCAGTATCTAACGCGATTTGGGTTGGTCAGTGAACTGACACCTTCACTGGCGTCGCAAAACTGGCTATCACACTACGGATGGCTTCACTGACGGCATTGTGACGCAATTTTGACGTCACTGCCTGCCAGTGGTCGGTCAGTGAATCCACTGTCAATGTGATATAGCCTTAACTAAATAAAAGCGAGTTCGTGCAACCAAGTTATTCCTTTATGAGTTAAAACATATATGTAGGTAGGTGTATAGTGTAGCGCCTTGAAAGTTTTAATAAAATCTTATATGAAACACTTGGAGCGAACGTAATTATTTGTCTTCACTTTATATACGATTTCATTTGTCATCACTAGTCAAAATAATATCTTCTGAACCATTTCTTTTTTGTTTTCTATATGCAATGCAAACTTTCCGAAGCAAGAATAATTGTTGATATCCTTCCATAGTCAAGCGAAAAATACAAATACAATGTCTCATTTCTAACTAACTTAAAATCTACACTACCTCTAATAATAATTCCACTATGAAAACAAAAAGAAATGTGTCAAGGACACAATAAGACAATCCGTTTAAGAATGATTGTATAGTTTCATTTTTTGTTTGATTTTTATTGCTATCATTAGTAACTGTCCAATCAAAAAAAAAAAAAAAAAAAAAAAAGGAGACTTAGGAAAATTCCCGACGCAAGAAAGCTTTGGGACATAAGAAGTATATGACATCATTAGATATAAGAGGATAGCAAAGCGCTCTAAACGTGACGTTCTATATATATGGGTACAGCCAATGCAACATATTGTTCCCAGAAGGTCTTGCCAAACTCTATGCCTACCTATGTCAAAGAACTTTCAAAAACGAATCCGATAAAAATAAAGGCAATTTCCACGATTTATTGTCTTGAAGAAAAATTGCGTGTAACCTCAGAAATCTCATAAATCTTCAAGGATATCATATTATGAGTACTTAAGGACATAGGTTCTTATACTTTGTCGTGTAAGGTGTCTCAACTTAAAGAAAACATTGTATTATTATTATAGGCATCGTTTGTTTTATTTTCTTTAGAAACACAATGAATTGGCTTGGAAAAATTCGGCTACATAAATAGGTATCTACGTCTCTAATAGTATCAAATATGTTCCATTAATTATTTATCCATACAAATGAAGGGAACAGCAACAGTAATGGATTATTGGATGCAGAGAAAAAATCGCGATGAAAAGTGAAGTCCAAAATTTGGTTTTCACTATACCCTTTGTATGCGTGGTTCATAAACCCAGCAAAGCAATGCCATATTTAATGTCATATCTTAGACTTGGTTACGTTTATTAAAATTTATTTTTTTTAGGTATTGTACACAGAGGAAATTGAGTTTTTTGTTTTAGCTCAAAAAATAACGGTACCTGCCATATAACCGTTACGTTTAAGCTTATTTTTCTCAAATACGGCTCTTACGATTTTGATTTAAAAAAATCAGTGTAGCTTTTTAGGTACGACCAAACATTGGTATGGCTGAAAAAAAAATGTAGGTGTCTAACACTAGCACATTTGCCTTCGACTATTTCGAGAAAGGCTCAAGCGATTCTTTCGAAATTTCACAAAATATATTATGTATGTGTTAATGTTTAGAAAACTGCGAAATGAAATGTACTGAATACCTTTTTCTCAATACCACTCTACAGACTCTTATAAATGTATTCTCATAAATTGGAATTTATTCAAGAAATAAAATTTCGTACTTTTTTTCAGGTCAAATTAGTTTAAGTATATTTATTCAAGAATTTCGAAAAACTTAATTTTATCAAAATCTCAAGGCCCAAGACCACTGTAACACATTAGAGCAAGTTTGTGCGACCCAGCCGTGCATTTTATTTAACTTCTTTTTGTCATTATTGCAACATGCTGCGGTTCTTTCGAAAGTTTAATATTTTATTTTTTTCTTCGGTATTTTGGTCATTAATTTGTATGCTTGTTTTTAAAAACTCTTTTTCTGTCCTGCGTTTCCGAGTACCAAGTAAACAAAAATTCGTTTTTTCGTACTTGTCATAAAGTAAACAACTTCAAGGCTTCGTGCTCCTGTAAATGTTTTGGTGAGTCAACTTTCATGGACTTGTTGCAATGGAATTATTTATTAGTTTTTTATGATTTTCTTAAAAAAAGAAATGAAAATTACGTTAGAAGCAGTCGCAAAAGCTTTAATTAAGAATGGACGGAGTGTGCGGTGTGTGGTATGCCGATCTCTTTGTCAGAAAACAAGAGCCAACCTTCAGAAAAGCTATCCAAATTCCAAAGTTTCAGAAAAAACATACTCCTTAACTCAGCGTCAAGATTAAGGTCGGCCGAGAGCAACATTGCTAGAGAAATTAAGTATTTCAAAGCCTACGAAATGGGAATCAAAAGTGTTTGAACAGTCTCATAAGTTAAACACTTTGAATGCTAAAACAGTTAGGTGCCGTTTAGTGGAAGATGGTCTGAGACAGAGAAGACCCCCTTTTGACTACCGCAGCTCACGGTAGAGCACAAGCAATGTGGATTAGAGGAGTGTTGGATAGTTACGCGTAACTTTTAAATTTTAATTAGTTACACGTAACTAATGTAACTTATGTAACTAATGTAACTAATGTAACTAAATGTAACTAATTGTAACTAACTATAACTAATAGAATTTTTCAAATACAAAAACTCACATTTTATGTTAAATTGACATTTAGAAGTTCCGTCCAAAAACCCGATCGAATGACGATTGACTACACTGTTTTATGGCAAAGCTGGATGATTGAGATTGCCGTCGGGCCAGATTTCCTTTTCATCAGGAATAGTAATTTCAATATGTATTCCTTGCCAGGTTGCCGTTGCCCTTGCTAATAAAAGAATTTTGTCAATAGTCGATTGGGATTCAGGATGAAATGTGATTTTTTTTTATTTTTACTTGCGACTACTATAAGGCAAATAAGGCAAGTTATGCATGCATTCGTCGAAAAAAAAAGTTTTGAGATAACAATCAAACATGGCATTACGATGATATAGAAGACGAAATAAGATGGTCTAAGAATTCTGTCCGTCTGTATGTCTGTCTGTATGTATAGACACCTACAGCCCAAACGGATGGGCCGAATTGCTTCAAAACTGGGTATATAGAGTTTTTTAGGTATTGTATTGTACAGAGGGGAAATTGAAACTTTTTTTAGCTCGAAAAATAACGGTACCTTCCATATAACCGTTACGTTAAAGCTTATTTGTCTCAAAAACGGCTCTAACGATTTCGATTTAAGAAATAAGTGTTGCTTTTTAAGTACGACCAATCATATGGCTGAAAAAAAAGTTCCATTGGATAGGTTTTTTGCTTTCGAAAACGACCCGATTCTTTCGAAATTTTATACATATATAGTTGTAGGTAGCTCAATTTGTACTGCATTCCAATATTTAAAAAAAAATATTTTTTTTTATTTTTAAAAGCATTTGTTTAAACAAATTTAAAAGATTAATATTTTGGAAACTGCTTATTAAATTTTTATCTAAAATTTTTAAATAAATGTATTTGCTAAATACCTATGAACTGGCGTTTTTGAATTTTTTTGAAAATTGTTTTCAAAAAGTTTTTCAAAAAAAGGTTTTTTTCCCAAAACCGCTCCACAGATTTGTATCAATTTATTCTCATAAATTCAAATTTATCCAAGAAATAAAATTTCGTACTTTTTTTCAGCTCAAAGTAGTAAAAGTATTTATTTAAGACTTTTAAAAAAATTATTTTTATAAAAATCTCAAGCCAATAGACACCACTGTCACACATTAGAGCAAGTTCGTGCGACCCATTCGAGCATTTTATTAATTATTAAGTTAGAGTTAGTTTTATTTAGTTACAGTTAGTTACATTTAGTTACATTAGTTACATTAGTTACCCCAAATATTGGGCGTAACTAATTCATATTAGTTACGCGTAACTAAACGAGTAACTTACTTCATGTAACTTACTTGCCTGTAGAGCTTACACGCATTCACCAAGTTTAAACCGAGGCTGACTGGAGCAGAGTTCTCTTAATTGATAAGTTAAAATTTTGTCCGAGATCTTTAGATGGATCTAACAGGTTCTGAAGATGATCAGGTGAGAGATACTCTTCCGCAAAGATTGCCCAAAGGGAAAACTTCTGCTTAGTTTCGGTCATTGTTTAGGCAGTAATTTCCCTGAGTGGGAAAACTTTGCTGTGTACAATGGAAACATCGTTAAATTCAAGCTACTATGCTACTACAACATTATTCGAAGAATAAGTCGTTCCATCCGCACTATTTATTGGTGAGAACCTCCTCCCGATGAAGGACAATGCTAGGCCACATGTCGCCAGATGCGTTAAGGTTGGCCTTTGGTGAACACATGAATGCTATTAAACATATGTTTGGGATATGCTTGGAAGAAGGATTAGAAGTTGGTCGTGCTTACCAGAGACATTGAGTGCACTGACACAGTGACAGTAGCATTGTATTTAAAATTTATAGTATTCTCAAGAAGCGGAACGTTTTGTGCGCCATCTATTAACGACGTTCCACAAGCTTTGATTGGAGAGTAATTTTAGTGGTTTTGTCTAAACTGCTATGGGAAGCAAAAACAACAATAGAAGACATTTCATGTAAAGTAGATAAGACAACTAGCGCCGCCATTGACGACGTTCAGGACTAAAATAAAATGTTCCATGAAATTACTATAAAAATGTATTTACAATGACGGTAGCTAGAAGCCTAATCCAAGGTATGCCCCGAATTAAAGTTTTGAAAAAGAAAATTGGAGTGTTTAATGTTTATTTATGAAGTTTTGTTCCTTTATCTTTAATTTGCGTTGTACCTACCTATTTCTAAAATCTTCCAATTTTTTTTTTTTTTTTTGATTGAATAAATTCTTTTTATGTTAATAAACAGAACTGTATTTAAGAAAACGGGTTTACTTTAAATTACTTAAAAATATTTCAAAATTTCACGGTGCGCCACTTTTTTTTTGTAACTCAGTGTACACAATGGAGATAGTTTTTTATAGTGCTGAATTAAAGCCCATAGTTCTTTTTAAAGGCTTTCAAAATATTCATGTGCATATCAAATACATCGGGAACAATGGGGTGATTTTTTGCCTTTAACATTTAACAACGTTTTTTACCTAAAAGTGTCGGCGCTGTCATATATTTGCTGTCAATAATCATCATTCACCTTATCCAGTGGGGTAGTGGTTAGGGCATTGGACTGCTGCACCGAAGATTCTGGGTTCAATTCCTGGTTCCTCCTAAGTTTTTTTTCGCGGAGTACTGCCTCTTCCAAGGAAGTTTCAAATCCTCCAAGAGCAAATTTTGTTTTGAAGAAAAGTACAGCTCTTATTACGTATGTATGATATGTTCCTTTTATTTTTACAAAGTAACAACGCACTCGCATGTATTGTTGAAAGTACGTCTTACCGTATTTATGTATTTGTCAATATTCTGTAGCTCCTTAAATGCGAATTTTCAAATGTTCAATTGCATTAAAGATCAAATCAACAAACTAATTTAGGACATACCCGGATCGCAAGTACCAACTCACTTATTAAATTCGATTCAGCATAAGCATAAGCAATGATACATATTTATAATATCTAATACAAATTATTATTGGACATGGACACTATAATAATATTTAGAAGATATTCCACCTTAGACCTATACGTGACATACATTCCTTGAACCTGAAATAATAGCCTTAAAGGGATATTAATATTTAGGCACCTATCATTGAACAGTTACAGCATAAGCACAACCACACACGTAATAAATATCCTTATTCTCGATTCCGTATCTATAATTCTAAAATGTCATCTGAACAAGATGTTCCTTAAAAGAGGAAATAAAAGACAGGCCAACCGATAGCGACGTGTGTTGTATCATTTAAGTGTTAGGTTATATATATATATTATCCTTATCATGGAAAGTTGGCTTTCAAATATAGTATATATAATCCCATTATACGAATTTGTTTGAATATGTAAATATTTCGTGTAAACAACATAACTTACGATGACAGTTTGAGTGGAAAAGGACTATTCCAAAGATGAAGGAAAATGGTGAACAAGAATTAAGATAAACGATTGGTCTACCCATAAGTCCGGTTGTGTCGTTTCCAAAGACCTTATGATTTATAGTCCAAGTTTATGCAAAAGAATATATGCCTGTTCTCAAGTTTTAGGCTCACCCCTTTTTACCTGCGGTTCAACAATGGGCAGGATTTTGATTCACCCCCGTTTGTAATTGAATGATTTTTCTTTTAATCAATTGAACAATACTTTTCAGCATTCAAACTTAATGTTTTACACTTATGCGACTATACCTATAGGCATGTCACGTAGAACTCCATTCACATTTATGAAGCAACTAAGCGTGCCTTTTGTATTTATAATTTTTAGTACTCCCAATAAGAGTAACGTTTGGTGCGCCATCTATGGACGAAGTTCACAAACACTTGATTGGTGAGTTAGGAGTGTTTTATGTCTAGATTTGAAATGGGAAGCAAAAACAAAAAATAGAACACATTTGACGTAAAATAGATAATACAACTAGCACCACCATTCTATCTTTATAATAAAGCTAAATTCTTAAATTATATGCGTTTTATTTCTTCTTGAAAACCTCACGTAAAAAAAACACCCTATACTAACAATATAAATTCAATAAATTATTCTTCAGGGTCAACTCTGATAGAATATCAAATAAAGAAATATCTCGAGAAACAGAAAAATCTTATTTACCGGCATAACGGTTTTCGAAGCATTTAGGTCCTGATAAGATGGTTATAATATCTCTCTTAAATAGGGTTCTCCAATAAGAGGTGTTATTTTGAAGAGCCCGCTATTTCGGTAGTTGCCACTTTTGAAGCTGTAATTTTTTGACATTTGACAAGTAATACTACGCCATTAATAAATATGGACACGCTTCAAAACGCATTGAAATTATTAAAATTCACAAATAACACCTCTTATTGGAAAACCCTATAGGACATTTTAGTATATCCTCTTCTTCATCTCAAACACCATGTTTTGCTGATGACAGTACTCG
This sequence comes from Platycheirus albimanus, assembly GCA_916050605.2. Classification (NCBI taxonomy): domain Eukaryota; kingdom Metazoa; phylum Arthropoda; class Insecta; order Diptera; family Syrphidae; genus Platycheirus; species Platycheirus albimanus. The sequence continues at coordinate 63,057,264 of OU696698.1, forward strand.
CAGCTTTTCAAAATTCGTTTTCAGTTCTTCGAATGCGGAACTGTAACGGCAACGTATGATGAGCTCATTAAATTCCGATCTTGACAGCATTGTCCAATGGGGTGTTATTAATCGTATATTGGGCTGTATTCATAGATGTATCTTAAACTGCTGCTAAGTTGTGATCAACCAATCCTGGAGTTTAAGCTATTCATACACGTATTTAGACCTATGATTAGGACTTAACCTGGGGTCTAACTTTAAAAGTGGCTGATGAAGTGTTTAAGTTACTTTTAAACTACTACAAAAAAAATACCTTGGAACAAATAAAAAAATTCTGAAAATACTATTTTAGCAAAATGTCAATAGACGTGGAAATTTGAGGAGATTTTTTAATTCTGAAGACATAGATTCACTGTATGAAATTGTGCCACCAGCCAGACAAAAGAAAATATACAGGGTGTCCCAAAAGTCAACGTCAAAATGAAAACGGGTGATAGGGTAGGTGGTGACAGTTATCAGAAAAATAATAAAAAAATCTTTGCCATGTATTTTGTGAGTTAGAGGCATTCGAAAAAAAATCGAAAAAATGCTCACCCTCTGACGGCCTTTCAAGTGCCGTGATTACAAATCTTTATTTTTCTCAATTTTTTTCCTGGTATAGAACCTCGAATAACCCCGCTAACAATTGCATTAAAAAATTTAAACACACCTGCATCAGTTTTGAAGAAAATGTCATTTTTTTGCCCAACTAAATACTCAAAATTTTGACGTGACCCTAATTCAATGGGCTGTAGTGTAAAAAAAATGTACCTACTACTAAATTTTGCAAGTTACCTTAAAAGTTGGCGCGTTCAATTCTCCTTCCAAAATGGTATAAGGTTTTTTAGAGTATTCCATAAATAACGGAAAAAAATGTTTCTCTCAAATAAACACGTTTTAAGATAATTCTTTTTCATTCATTAAAAAAAATCTGAATGTACTCCAGGCTTTCTCGTCCAAGTTTAAGTTCGAGGAGAGTGACCATTATTATTTAGAAGTAACTACGAGCAGGCCCAGACTTCCACGGTTCCACTTCGAGGTTCCATAACAGAAAAAAAAATTGAGAAAAATTAAGATTTGTAATTACGGCACTTGAAAGGCCGTCACAGGGTGAGCATTTTTTCGATTTTTTTTCGAATGCCTCTAACTCACAAAATACATGGCAAAGATTTTTTTTATTATTTTTCTGATAACTGTCACCACCTACCCTATCACCCGTTTTCGTTTCGACGTTGAATTTTGGACACCCTGTATAATGCAGGGTTCAATCGATCCGACTTTAATGATGAAAATTTTTTTCAACGATATAACAATTCGACAAAAAAACAGCTAAATTTATCATAAATCTGCTAATTTCTGTAATGCAAAAAAAAACTACCATTACAACTTCCGGACTTTGTTAAATTCCCATTCACAAGTCAGGAACTTCATTTTGAAGTCGTTTTTTATCATCTTTAATATTTTGATGAGTCTACTTTCTTGATTCATCTAAAATTAAATGAACGATTTTTTATTCACTTTTTGTCAGGCACGGGTGACAACGACCATAGGCCCTGAGCCCAGACAAACACAAGACAAAGAGAAACAGACAGAACAGAAGAAAGAACAACATATGTCAACCTTGATTTCTCTGATCGTTCGGCCAGCGATGCTTTATCAATGTCATAATTTGAAGTATAACTGAAGTAGATTTTTGCATTAAGCTATTACTAGCTAAACACAGCTATAAAATTGTTTATGAATCGCAGCTGTGTTTATCTAAAGAAGTCAGCTTAACCTGTAGGTTAGTAAATCACAACTTTAGTAAACATCTATGAATAGGGCCCTTTGAGTTTAACACTACCAAAACTCAATTTTCTCTTTTGTCGTTTAAGGATAAGCTACCCCCAATGCCAATATCTATAAGCGGCACTTGCATTGAGGAAACCGAACAGTTTTGCGTTCTAGGCATGTGTATTTCAAACCACCTTCTGTGGAACGATTACATATTATTACGTCGTCAAAAATGTCGGGAAATGCTTACGTTTCCTCAGTCGATATAAGAGATATATTTTCTCATCTGATCGCTGCAATCCACAAGACATACTTTCTCTTGGAAGACGACGACTCAGTCTGCCAAGCCAAGTAATGGCCCTAGGATAATTTCAGGTAACTGTAATTCTTTAAGCTGCCGATGGTTATCTACTTGGAAAATACTTGCGTTATACATAACGAGAACGCCAGGTGATCGGTATTAGGTGAATCAAAAAGCTACAGCGAGTAGGTTGGGTAAAAACAAGAAAAAAATAATATGGGAGCTGTGAGTCAATTTTCCGTTCAGGCGGGAGCGGCAATTTTCTAAAACAATTATTTAAAACAGAAAACAAATTATTAAAAAAAAAAACAATTGTAAAAATTAAAATGCTATCCTGAACTTTTTGGAAAGCCAAAAATATCTTCTCCAATTTATTTTAAATTAAGATGTCAGTGAATAGATTTTGATAAATTAATTTTCAAACTCGAAATTTCGACAAAATAAACTGCACAACTTAGTCACACGTACTGTCTCTGTGGGCAACTACAACTGTAAAAACTACTCTTTTTTGTATACAAATAAGCAAAGAAGTACAAATCCTTTGTTTAAAAAGTGTGTATGTTCCGCATTTTTAGCATATTGATAGTTGTATAAGATACGTTAGTTTTGCCAGTTATTTCGTTACACTAACACCTCCAACTGAATTCTGTCGTTTATAAACAGATGTCCGTTAGGTACTTGTATTTTTCGTCAAAACTTAAGATTTTATCAATGAAATACTCCCATAAAAAGGTTAATAAAAATTGTTAGTCACTTTTGAAAAAATAGGTAAAAACAAAACAAAAATGTTGGCTTAAATTGGATAGCCCAATATACGGAAACAACCATTAAGACATTAAATATTTAAAATGAATAATATGCCTTATGTTGAATGCTAAGAAAGATATCTACCTTTAGAAGTTTGAATCATTTCGTGAATGTCATTATCTATTTATCGACACTTTAACATAACTTGTATCGGAGCGCAGCGGACTGTAAAACCATTATTAAAAATATAAGAAATAAAAACACAATCAATTTAAAGTGGAAAAATTATATCAAAAAACCACTATGAGCATTTTATTCCTTCACGATCAAGTTCCTGCTTATGACTAAACTTTCGTTAGAGTTGTTCGCAGAACAAACTCTTTCTTTCGTTAAGTTTCATATGTATTATTATTTTACCTTCTCATATAGGAAAACATTGGATGCAGAGTTGCCAGAACTCATGCAATCCGATACATAACTGTTAAAAATAGATTTGCGTTATTATTATTTGCAGCCAAAATCTATATAAGTGCTGTTTTCTTCAAAACCCCTTAAAAAAGAGTAACTGAAAAAATTGAATTGACATCCTATAAAAAAGCTAAGAGCAACTATACCAAGCAAAGTTTGAGTGAATTCGATACAGCCGTTGCCAAATTATGGCTCCGTTATTTGCATTTTTAACCAAAAAGTACAGTTTACTTAAAAACACCCAAAGAATATTAAACACAAAGTTTAATGAAAATCGTTAGAGCTGAACGGCTCGTTGTATAGGAGCAATGCCATCCTACAGAAAACTAAATTTGAAATCAATAAAAATTATCTATAAAATAAAATTTTTAATTAAACTATTCTCAGCTATCGATTAAAGTCGCTTATCTTTGAATAATCCAAAAGTATTCATACATTCATTCTAAGAATATTTCGGATATCATTTTTTAGGTACCATATATTGGTTCTAATCAGATTAAAGTTTATCAACGATTCAGCACGTTCTATAAGGATAAAACTGATCAAAGGCCTAATGGAAAACCTTAAACTTCAAAAAAAAAAAAAAAAGGAAAAAAGGCACATACAGTCCTACATAAAGCACTCATTGTCATTCGAAAAAAGTAGCTATACTGAAAAAAAAAACCGGTTCTTTAACCCATATCGTCATTTAAGTGGGTTCTTTCCCTTATCCTACTTTTCACAAACTTTGTCTTTATCTTTTGTAATACAAAGTTAAAACTAATTTAAAAATACCAAAAGAAACCAACCTTTTTGCCCGTAGGTATATCAATTTAATGCATGAAAAATTCATCGCGGAACTAAAGCTCATTTATGTTAATTTTTGGGAATCTATAAAAATAAAAACCTAAGGCAAGGACACTGTTCAGAGTTTTTTTAAGCAATTTATTGTTGGACAGGAACAGGAATAAATCAAAACTATTTTTTAATGAAAATGCTACAAGCCATAGAATGCTGTTTAAGTTTCTCGTTGTGTATGTTCCCTCTATGCCTTAAAGCCATTTTTCTCGTAGTATATGCGAGGAAAGAGATACAAGTAAACCTAAACCCATTACAACCCACTAACCAACTAACCATCCAACCAAACTTGAAGGATATTGATTCAAGAAGAGGGACAACGCTGCATACACATGAACTTACCCACAATAACAACAAACAAAAAGTCAAGTACTAAATTGTGTAAGGATTATTGAATCTGTTGTTATCTCATAGGAAGCAGAACAAAATTAAGAGGACATTTTTACTGCTGCACGTCAATTTGTGGCTACATCCTTTCAACCAAATAATGCCCGCCACTTAAGGAAGGCAGCCAACTACACAATAATGCGTGCGAAAATCGATTGGTGTCGAGAGAGCATCCAATGGATTCAGTGGTTTGGAAAATTATATTTTGTAATGAATCCTTCTCTCATAAATAATGGAATTATGGAGATTAGATATAAGGAGTATAGCTATTCACTGAAAATAGTGAATGAAGGACGTTTGTTCTGTATATAAGAAGCGAAAACCAAACCAGATATTGATGAGATTCTTTTCACTCACTGATGGGTTGCCTTTTGTGAGCCTTTAAATCAGAGGTTCGATTAATCAAGATTACTATGAATTATTTGGGTGTTCACACATGTTGTGTCATGCTTATTAGACAGTATTTAAGTATCTTCAGCTCTTAAAAAAACGACCCGAATATATATTATACATATATATTAAAATGCTTTCCATAAGAAATTTACTTTAACCCAAAACTTATTGTTACCTATTTAAACAATTTTGATATGGCATTCACACTTGTCCCTGAAAATGAAATATTTATATTTACTATCTTTTAGTAATCCGTTTCCATTAAAATAATATACCCTGCCATTTGTTTGTTTGTCCTTGACCGTCGAGTAAATTTCGGGCAATTAGTAAGATAGCTATTAACGCACAAGACACAAACGATGGAATATAATAGAAGTTGTCATAGGTTGAGAGATTGGAAAATTAGAATGACGCAAGGCTTTTTATGAAATAGGATTTATAACGAGGATCCAAGCAAAACGAAACATAGGACAACAAAAACGAAAAAAATTGTTGAGATAACAAAGCTTATTTTTCTTGAAAACGACTGTAACGATTTTTATTTAAGAAAATCAGTTTATCTTTTTAGGTATTGTACGGTCTATCATATACTTACTTACTTACTTACTTACGGTGGCGCAGACAGTCCATTGTGGACCACGGCCTCAACCAACAAACCTCGCCAGCCTGGCCGGTCCCTAGCCAGTGGCCTCCAGTTACGCACACCAAGTTGGTTGAGGTCCTTCTGCACTTGATCGCGCTACCTTAGATGGGGTCTTCCAGAACTGTATTGGCCCTCCGCGTTGTAATTGAAGACTCGTCGGGCAGGAGCGTTTTCGTCCATACGCTCCACATGGCCCAGCCATATAAGCCGCTGTATTTTCAGCTTTTTAACCAAGTCAATGTCGCTGTATAGCCCGTACAGTTCGCCATTGAATCTTCTCCTCCATACTCCATTGATACATACAGTACCGAATATCACCCGAAGAATCTTTCTCTCAAAGCACCCCAGCCTGTATTCATCCGATTGTATCAGTGTCCACGCTTCTGCCCCATACAGCAGGACTGGGATGATAAGGGTCTTGTATAGTGTCTCCTTGGTGCTTTGAGAGAGGGCTTTGCTACTACGGTCTATCATATGGCAGGAAAAAAGAACTACCAAAAATGACTAAGAAACGTACCTTCCATAGGACCGATTTTGTTTAGTTTTCGTATATCTCCAAAACATATAAGCCCATTCCTCAGAAATTTGAAACATTTATAAGGTTAGCTGAATTTGTGCTGCATTTTAATATTTTTAATTTTTAGTATTTTGTATTCTCAAAAGCATTTTTTATTTTGAAAACCGCTCATTAGATATTTTTTTCAAATATCATAAGGGTATGCATAAATATTGCGTAGGTATGCTATAATACCTATAAATTGTCATATTTGAAATTATTTGGAAAAATGTTTTCAAAAAAAACAAACTTTTTCCTTAACCGCTTTTGATTGTTTTATTCTCATAAATTGGAATTCACCCAAGAAAAATAAAATGCACGACTGGGTCGCACGAACTTGCTCTTATGATAAGCATAATATATGGATATTAAAAAAAAATTGAATAATTTCGAAAATTCTTTTATTTTTTTAAATTAGCTTAAGAGTTTTCTCGGTAAAACTAAGTATGCAATAAAATTTCAAAGCTATACGTCAATCTAGGAAAAAAAATATTGACCAGTTTTTTTTAAAAGGTTATTTTTGAAAAACTTTTTCAAAAAATATTTTGAAATTTATTTGAATATGTAAATATATGGCAATCTGTAGTTTACATTTGAAAAATAATTTAAAAAAAAATCAATGTACCCGTTTCCAACATGTTTCGAAAACCAAAAATTGTTTTGAAAAAATTATAAAAAATCAAAAAAAAAAAGTTTTTGAAAATTTTGAAATGCCATATTAATAAAATTATGAATGACTTCCTGTGGCCAAAATTTTATTGAAATCGAATCTATAGTTTACGAGAAAATTTGATTTGAAAATACTGGTTCTATGAGAGGTACCGTTATTAGACAAATTTTGAAAAAAAAATTTCAAACCAAAAGATAGATTGTCTTGCAAAAATAACATTCTGAAAGTTTTATCAAAATCGTTAGAGCCGTTTTTGAGAAAATCAATTTTTGTCTTCAAGATTGTATGACAGCTGCCGTTATTTTTGGACCTAGAGCAAAAATTAAAAATTCGTTCCTAGGGACGGCCAAATAAATCCTAAAAACCAAATTTGAAGCAAATCGGCCCACCCGTTCAGTCTCCAGAGGCGCGAACAGACATACAGACAGACAGACAGACAGAGGTGCCATGAACAAACGCCATACGAATTAAGGCCATAATGGCGTTAATTCACATTTAAGTGTGTACTATCACCATATCCAAGATATGGCTTTAATTCACTTTTAAATGAGAACTATAGCCATAAGTCCAATGTGAACTAATGCCATAAAATGTTTTGATCTCTGGGGTACAGTTAGTACAAGAAAACAACGAACGTTAGGTGGGTGAGGGAGATAAACGAAGAGGCAGACGAGGAGGCAGACGAGGAGGCAGACGAGGAGGGAGATGAGGAGGCAGACGAGGAGGCAGACGAGGAGGCGCCTCCTCGTCTGCCTCCTCATCTGCCTCCTCGTCTACCTCCTCGTCTGCCTCCTCATCTGCCTCCTCGTCTGCCTCCTCATCTTCCTCCTCGTCTGCCTCCTCGTCTGCCTCCTCATCTGCCTCCTCGTCTGCCTCCTCGTCTGCCTCCTCATCTGCCTCCTCGTCTGCCTCCTCGTCTGCCTCCTCGTCTGCCTCCTCATCTGCCTCCTCGTCTGCCTCCTCGTCTGCCTCCTCATCTGCCTCCTCGTCTGTCTCCTCGTCCATCTCCTCACCCACCTAACGTCCATTTTTCAAAATGAACTAACGCCATACGGCTTAAGTTCTCCTTTTAAGTTGAATTGAGGCCATATCCCGATTATGGCACTAATTCGTACTTAGATGTGAATTAAAGCCATTATGGCCTTAATTCGTATGGCGTTTGATCATGGCACCACAGACAGACAGACGGACGGAATTTCCAGACCCACTTTTTTCGACTTCTCAATAATCGTATTGTCATGTGTGATTGTTATCTCAAATTTTTTTTTCTGCACGAATCCATAACTTGCCTTATAGTACCTATAATCGCAAGTAAAATGGCGTATTTTTTCAGCTCTTATTAGTTGAAGTATTAATTTAAGAATTCTGAAGCCCAAAGACGACTGTCTGACATCGGAGCAAGTTTGTGCGAGCGAACCAGTCGTGCAATTTAATTACTTTTTGAATAATCACAAAGTATGCCGTTATGGGCAAAGATGATTTTCTCCCACCGATTACCTTAAAGTAGAAATCAAACATTTGCAAACTTCCTTACGTGTGAAGCTGCTGAAGTTTGCAAAATTTGAAAAACCGCAGATTGCCGTAAAAAGTGTGTTCTAAGCCTTATTACCAATCATACACACAATTCGTATGTCCGTCTATCTGTCTGTATCCGCAGCGGCTGGACCGATTTGCTTGAAACTTGTTACACAGAATTATTATGACGCTCTACAGATGGATTTTTGGATTCAGAACTCTAAAGCTAGTATTACAAGGTCATCGAAATCTGTCATTGCAATGCCATTCTGACGTCACAAGAAAATAAGTCAATTTAACGTCAGTGCACTGTCATTTTTCACAGTGTCATGAGATGCAAAAGAATGACGATCACACGACTTGAACACTTTCAAAACTTTTAAAGTAGATTTTTGCTCTAACTAAGTACCTCTTATAGAACCGCGTTTTTATAAAATCAGGTTTTCTCGTAAACTATTTTTCCGAATTCTATAAAATTTTATTTTAGACAAATCAAGCCCCTTAAAATTTAAACCCTATTGCTATTGATATAACATTTCAGAATTCTCAAAAACTTTTTTATTATGATTTCCTTAAAGGAATTTGGATTTCGAAGTATTTTGAAAACGGGTGGATTGAATTATTTTTTAAATTATTTTCCAAGATGAAAATAGCAAATTGTTATACACTTTTTTTCGAAATTTTTTTTTTCAAAAATAACCTCCTTTAAAAAACAAAGTGGTCGAATGATATCCAATGTTTTGTAATCATAAGAGATAAGACATTGTTTATTTAGCAATGCAATACTATTGTTACTTAGTTTTTCCAGGAGAATAAAATCTTTCAGAAAATTTAATATTATTCTAAATAAGTTATCTAGATTCTAGTATAAGAGCAAATAAGTCCAGTTATAAGCAACTTCAAAAAGCATTACAAATGTATAAGGTTTTTTTCAAACCAGGTTTCATCGTTAACTACACAACCGATATCAATAAAATTTTGAGCAAAAAAAGTTTTTGCTAACTCTTAAATTCAAAAATCAAAATTTTCTTTACAATTTATTGTTTTCTTGGTATTTTCTTATTGTTTAATTTTTAGTTTCATACAAAATAATTTGGATATATGTATGTACCTACTAAATACTATTCTAAAAAAAATAAATAGTTTTTCCGAAAAAAACAACGGCACGGAAACTTGGCCAATCTTGATTTTGGCTGTAACTCTTTCATAAATGTAGGTTTAGTTTCTGTGGTCATGGTGGGCCGCTCTTCTTCTTCTCCACACACGTTGTCGACCATCTGGTGCACGTAAAGCAATTTTGTACCAATCCGTCCGTGAGTCCAATTTGCATGGTTTTTAGCAAATCGCAGCCGGGCTACTCGGTGTTTTCTGAATAGCTGTGGACCAAGTGTTGGATAACTAGCTTTTAATGTCGTTTCCTATATGCGTCTTCTTATCGTACGATCGTTGACGTTAACTTCTCTGGTGAATTGAATCTAATGGCGGACCTCGATTTCGGTGAGGAAGCGGTCCCTTACCTTAAAATATTTAGGAAGTACAATAAATCAGTCATCCCGAACCGAAAGTGCATCGTTCTCCCCCATTGCCTGGTCGGCGATGGTAGCCACCGGTCTCTTGAAACCTTCACATGCGACATGTGGTATACAAATAATAGCTTGGGCCAGATTCCGTGCCGCTGATTGTATATTAAAAACAAACAGTTGTGTCAGTTAGTGGTAGGTAGTACCCCGTGTCGTAGTGGTTCTGGTTTGTGTGTCAAACTGCCATAATGTAAACAAAATGTCATTTGTTGTAATTCAAAAAACAATTAAACATTGTCAATTTTAGAGAAAAACTTCGTTCTATCACACACGCCCAATGTTCTGGGTTCAATCCCTGCCGACTCCACCTAAGTTCGTTTCCGGGGTACTGCCTCTTGCGAGGAAGTGACAAATCGTCCAAGAGTAATTAATGTCATGGAAAGTGCTTCTCTGTTAGCCGTTCGGATTTGGCGGTAAATTGAAGGTCCCTTCCATTCCTCCAAAATATCAACGCAAACACAGGAATAGTTGAGAGTGTAAGTCACAGGCCCCGGCAACGCTTGGAGCTGTTGTGCCAGCAATTTATTTTTTTTTTAGTTGTTTCAGTTAGTTATATACAAAATTCTTAATGAAAATTATTCAAAATGAAAATTAAAATTGAAGAAATTGAAAAGAAACACAAAAACTGAATTTTTTCCATTTAATTTCGTTCGAGCATTAACTTTATTGGAAATAAAAATAAAAATGTTCCGTGGCCTATTATGCGTTTCGCTCAAGTATGAACGGTAGGCTCATCAGTTGGATTTAGATGCCGTTCATACTTTTCTAAGAGCACAATCATTTTTAAATGGCGTATTTTCTACTTGTCAAATTACAGCTTCAAAACTGACAACTACCTAATAATAATAATATTGTGGTTAATCCGATGGTTTCTTAATTATTTTCTTCGATAAAAACAAGCTTTATTTTCTCGTTCATAACGCAACCAATTTCAATAAAAATTTTAATGTTAGTTGTCTTTTGTGATCCAATTTATATAACATTCCTGTTTTTAATAACCATTTTATCCAATCCTTCAGTTTGATGAATATTTTCAAAACAGGCGACATCCTCTACTGACTAACTCAAAAATTTCCAAAAAAAACCTTTCTTTTTACAAACTGGTTGAAAGATTCAATATAATGTATAATATATTTTGTTTTTTATACAGATACTAGCTTTCCCGCCGAACTTCGTACCACCTAACAGTTAATGAATGTCGTGTTACAGATTAGCTGAACTTAATTTATGATTTTTTGAGAGTAATACATCAATGAATACAATATAATAATATTAGTTTACTACTTTATTAACATAATAACTCAAAAAGAAATAAAAAACGTACACAAATTAAGTATATCAATCGCAAGACATGATCGAATTGAACTATGTACATATTCTTTTTAATTCTCTTTATTGAAGTATGTTCTGATAACGACATTTTTTGTTTTTTTATCAAGTGCAAGAACAAATAAAGTGGATGACTTGCCGACACGTGAATATATCACGTACAACTGCCCATGAGAAAAATATGAATTTCCTAAGTTGTAGCCACAAGGATTGGCCTTGTGATTTGTTTATAGTCATGGCGATGGCAACACGAATCGGGTAATGAGTTCGTTAAATCTCAAAGGGCATATCCGTTGGGATTATTGTAATCCTCGGACTGAGAAATAGCTCATCTTTAAATTTTCCTTTGAGTATCGGCGCGTGGATCACATTACTTATCAGTTTTCTTTTCACCAGGCGCGTTCCTTTGCATAGTTTTGGTTGGTTAAGATTTCGAAGCATGACGACTACCGATCCCGCCTTCAGTTGTAAATTGTGCGGTGGTAAGCCAAGCACATCCAAGGAGCTTAAAAATTCAGTTGGGTAATTAGTGGCTTCATCTTCGTTTGCTACACAGTCAATAGATTTAAATGAATGCAGAGTACCAACGATTTGATTCTGAATTATAAAGTTTAAGTCATTTACATCTTTATTCTTAGCCGCCAAAATTACTCGCTCGTTTAACCTTTTATTATTTTTGATGAGACGAAATTGCGAAAATTCAGAGGAAATTAAATCAATCCTCTTGATTCGTTGACAGTTACTCGACCATTACCAATAGTCAGCGATTGCTCAGAGAAATCTTCAGCAGATGCATCCATCAATCAGCAATGCAACTCTCATGTTTGTTGTCAGCTGAAGTTTCTTCACATAGCGCCATAGATTCGATGATTTGAGGCAAGCATTTATTTCGTCAGCAGCCGTTGATCTTGGAATTAATGGCAGTGTTTGGCGGAAATCGCCAGACAGTAAAATCAATGTGTCTTCAAAACATCTCGAGTCATTACCTAGATCTTTCAATGTTCAGTTAAGTGCTTCTAATGCACGTTGCACGTTTATGCGCCATTGTGCCTTCGTCCCAGATGTTGATTTTCGATGATGATAAAACTTTGGCCATTGCGGAGTGTTTTGCAATATTACATGTTGGTTCTTCAATAGTTTGAAGATTTAACAGCAATTTTAATGCTGAATGAGCCGTACGGCATTATTCTAACAATGTGGCTGCTATCCCAGAAGAAGCAACTGCAACCGCAATGTTGGATCTCGCACGATCAGTGGCTAAATCTATACTGACATGAGGAATGTCTTACCAGATCAAGGAAGTATAAACCCACCATTTCCATTATCAATTGCCTTCATTAATGTATGTATCATAAACTTTTGTTTAAAAAAATCACCCCCAGGACTTTAAGTATGTTTTACCTATCAAACACAGTAGGAATTTTTAAAATCGGATACCACATTTACTTTCAGCTCATTTCACCTAATAAACAGCTACATCTTGTAAAACATAATTAGCCCTCAAGCCACCCGCAAACTTTAACATTGCAAAACAAAGAGAACTTTTTAATTTGGAGGTGTGGTTTCTGAGTTTAGTCTTAGCAAACAAACTTATTCAATGGTCCGGCTGCGTTGTGTCTTTCTTTACCTTGTGGTAAGACTTCATGATCGTCTTTGACCAAACTTTACAGAAACACAAATATTTAAAAAAAATTTTAAATACTTTGGTAGGGTTTTGAACTGGGTATTAAATGTTAATGTTAGAAAGTCTCCATTGACCCGAGCCCCAACGTCATTCTGTAATGTACATACACATATTGCAATAGTGAGGAGTGCACGTGTAACAACATAATATGGATACTTCGCAGAACAAAAAGCTGCTGCCCATTAATGTCTACATGAAAGAAACGGCAGCGAAAAATACCCCAAAAATAATTTAATCTCACTATTGTAGGAATTTTTTAGGGATACACTAACATACACATACATACACTTTCTATAACAACTGTAAACTTCGAGAGCACCTGTATCTTTAAAACTTTGTATGTATATTTTTGACTTTGAAAACCAAAAAAAAAAAAAAAAATATATTAATATAAAATCCTGACTGATGGATATTTCAAATAAATCATTTCTCAGTTTCGCGCTAAGTTAGTTTTTAGTGTATTTTTTATTTTCCTGTTATTTAATTTTTTCGTCAATTTTCTAATGTATTTAATAGCCTATAGCCTATTCGGGACGGAGACTAATACAACATATCAAAAACCATGAAAATCGGTCTAACCATTCCCGAGTTATAAGTGTTCGAACAAACACGACTTTGTTTTATATAGAGATTTGTGAACGAAAAATGTAATTACATACTTAATTTTACTAAAAATACTTGCAAACCTAGATATTAGCAACATTTTATGAATTTTCAAAAATTATATAAGTTGGTTTCTAAAACTACTCCTGGGCATACATACAATTATGTTTTGCGATGATAGCGTATATGTCTTGTACCTACGTGCATATTTCTTTTTTTTTAATTTTTTTAATATCATTGATATCAATGAATTGTATTTGTGAAGACAAATATTAAACCATTAAAATATATCTGCACAGGTTTCACTATTAATGTATTTTTTAATAAATTAAACATCTTCATAATTTCTCCATCGTAACATTTTCTGTTCTGAATTATTCACTTCATTTAATGGCTTTAAGTCACATTAAATTTTATTTTCAACAAAAATTATCTTCCAATACCAATCTACAGAAAGCTTGCGTTCTTGCATTTAATTTTTTTTTTGTTTTTGCAATAGTACAATGAATAATGAATTAATGGAAATAAGCGGAAAGCACCGAAATACTTTATTTATACAACTCACAACTGTATTATATTTTTTAAGCTTTCTGCTATTTTAATTAAAATACAAATATACATGTTCTTGGGTATTGCTTTTTGAGTTCAACGCGTTTTTAATAAAAAATACATTAAAATGTCCTGGGCAGACTTGCCATGACAACGCATCAGACGAAAAAAAAGTAATAATTATGTATTATTTTTACTTGCTCTATAGGGCAAGTATTGGTTTCGTGCAGAAAAAAAAAATCGAGGTTTTAATCAAACATGACATTACGATGATAGAGAAGCCCAAAAAAGTGGTTTTCGCCATACCGTCCGTCGGTCTGTCTGTGCGGATGTGCGGATGTGCGGATGTGCGTATGTGCGTCTGTGCGCTTTTTCACGTCATGCTACAGTCTAAACGGCTTGACGGATTTTCTTCAAACTTGATATATAGCAGTTTCAAGAAAAACGGTTGTCGAGATTTTTACTTGCGATTATAGGTACTATAAGGCAAGGTATGCATTCGTCGAAAAAAAAAGTTTTGAGATAACAATCAAACATGACATTACGATGATAGCGAAGACGAAAAAAGATGGTCTAAAAATTCTGTCCGTCTGTATGTCTGTCTGTCTGTCTGTCTGTATGTAGACCTAAACCCAAACGGGTGGGCCGAATTGCTTCAAACTTGGTATATAGACTTTTTTAGGTATTGTACAGAAAGGAAATTGAAATTTTTTTTTATCTCAAAAAATAACGGTACCTGCCATACAACCGTTACGTTAAAGCTTATTTTTCTCAAAAACGGCTCTAACGATTTTTAATTAAAAAATCAGTGTTGCTTTTTAGGTACGACCAATCATATGGCTGAAAAAAAAGTTTTAAAAAATGGCTAAGAACGGTACTTTCCATAGGACCGTTATTTTTGCTTTCGACTATCTCGAAAACGACTCAACCGATTCTTTCGAAATTTCACACACATATAGCTGTAGGTAGCTCAATTTGTATTGCATACCAATATTTTTGAAAAATATTTTTTTGTATTTTTAAAAGCATTTTTTTAAAAAAAAATTTAAAAAATTAATATTTTGAAAACTGCTTATTAAATTTTTTTTTTTAAATTTTAAATAAATGTATTTGCTGAATACCTATGAACTGGCGTTTTTGAATTTTTTTTGAAAATTTTTTTCAAAAAGTTTTTCAAAAAAAACTTTTTTTCTCAAAAACCGCTCCACAGATTTTTCTAAATTTATTCTCATAAATTCAAATTTATCCAAGAAATAAAATGGCGTACTTTTTTTTCAGCTCAAATTAGTTTAAGTATTTACTTAAGAATTTTGAAAATTTTATTTTTATCAAAATCTCAAGCCCATAAACCACTGTCACTCATTAGAGCAAGTTCGTGCGACCCAGTCGTGCATTTTATTTTTATTTCGTCTTAGCCCGGCTCAAACTTGTACCTTTCAAGTAACGGTTTTTTTCAATTTGGATTTTCTCGAAAACGGCTCTAACGATTTTGATTAAACTTAAAATTTAGCTAACTTTAAGCATTACTAACAAAACTGCATTTTTTGTTTTTGGCTCAAATGGTCGTAACGAAAATCAGGTTTTAACGGCTTTTTTCAAATAGCCATAAGTTCACAACGGCTTGATTGAATCGACTCAAATTTTGTTTCATATAGTTTTTCACAGTGTTCTATAGGATGGTTTAGTAAATTTTTGACTGAAGCCTTTCTAAACGGTGGCTTCCATACAACGAGCCGTTGGGTTTTAGCCAACTTTTTTTGGTTTTTTCTAATTTTCTCGAAAATGGCTCTAACGATTTTGATTAAACTTTGTGTGTTATATTCTTTAGCGGAAATTGCTTTTAACAGTATTATTAATTTGGCCATAAGTGGGCATTTGTATCATTTATAACACCCAAAAGATAACGTCTTAATTTTAAATATTAAAGGTTTCTTAACGTTAGCTCCCGTATATCGGTTTTTCCAGTTTCAGTCAAATTTTTTTAGGTTTTACCAAATTTTTCAAAAATGAGTTGTTCTCATTGAACGAAAAGTTTGTTTTCATCGTACTATTGCACCCACAGAGCAAGTACGTGCGACCTTGTCGTGCATTTTATTTTTTTGTTGATTTGTATC
The DNA here is from genome assembly GCA_916050605.2 of Platycheirus albimanus. Taxonomy (NCBI): domain Eukaryota; kingdom Metazoa; phylum Arthropoda; class Insecta; order Diptera; family Syrphidae; genus Platycheirus; species Platycheirus albimanus. The sequence goes on from OU696698.1 coordinate 63,073,434, forward strand.
ATAAACGAACGTCGATGAAAGTAAAATATTAATATACTGTTGTATTTTTCGATTCAATTTGAACAACAAGATAAGCACAATGTAAACTTAAATAAAGATTCTATGGTGATGACATGGAGGAATAAAACAAAACTTTGACGTTGAAGCCAGAATCCCCGATTATTTTTATGAAACCAGAACTCAGACATATAAATAACATCCACTAGAAAGGTATTCTGATGTTCTTGATCTATTCATAAATGGAATATTTCTTATCAAAAGTGTATCTTAATGATTTTCAATGAAACGAAATAATAATTAGCGCACCCAGGGGAATTATTTTTGCATACGATCATATTTCATATGTTTAACCTACAACATAAGAAAAACAAATCATACGTTGATTTGTCCAATTTTAGGTACGAGTACATTTATATAAAAACATGGGACAGATTTATTAAAACAAACATGTTTTTAGCTAAAAATGACAATGTTTGATTGTTTTTTGAATCATAACAACAGACATTTCGTTTACATTATTTTAACTCAACTTTTTGTCTCTCGTAGAAAACATTTCTGTTGAAAAATTATTCAAAAATCTGTTATTTTTTTTTTAATATTTGTTCCTGTCATAATATTGCTACTAAGACAAAAATAAAACATAGATTTTAATAAAACTTGTGTTCAGACGCAAAAATAAAATAAAATGCAATACTGGGTCGCACGAACTTGCTCTTATGATAAGCAATTGCTTAGTGGCTGCATGGATATTAAATACAAAAATGTAAATAATTTCGAAAATTCTTTTATTTTTTAAATTAGTTTAAGAGTTTTCTCGGAAAAACTAAGTATGCAATAAAATTTCAAAACTATACGTCTATCTAGGAAAAAAAATATTGAAAATCGTTCGACCAGTTTTTTTTTTAAAAAGGTTATTTTTGAAAAACTTCCAAGAAAAATTTTGAAATTTGTTTTAGTATGTAAATATATAGCAATCCGTAGTTTAAATCTGAAAAAAAAATTAAAAAAATCAATATTATACCCGTTTCCAACATATTTCGAAAACCAAAAATTTTTTTGAAAAAATTATTAAAAATAAAAAAAAAAAAAGGTTTTGAAAATTTTTAAATGCCATATTAATAAAATTATAAATGTCTTAATGTGCCCAAAATTTTTTTGAAATCGGATGTACGGTTTACGAGAAAATTTTATTTGAAAATACTGGTTCTATGAGAGGTACCGTTATAAGACAAATTTTGAAAAATATTTTCTAACCAAAAGATAGATTGTCTTAAAAAAATAGCATTCTGAAAGTTTTATCAAAATCGTTAGAGCCGTTTTTTCTTTACGATTGTATGGCAGGTGCCGTTATTTTTGGGCCTAGAGCAAAAATAAAAAATATGTTCCGAGGGATGGCCAAATAAATCCTTAATACCGCATTTGAAGCAAATCGGCCCATCCGTTCAAGCTCTAGAGGCGCGAACAGACAGACATACAGACGGACGGAATTTCCAGACCCACTTTTTTCGACTTCTCCATCATCGTAATGTCATGTGTGATTGTTATCTCAAAATTTTTTTTCTGCACGAATCCATAACTTGCCTTATAGTACTTATAATCGCAAGTAAAAATTGTAGATGGATATAAATACTATTTTTCGTATTTGTTGAAGAACTCATGATGATTAGAAGAGTGGAGAGCGCAGTGTCCTATCACAGAGGTTCGATTCAGTCAAATCGAGAACATTTTTGAAGTTTAAAACATTAGTTTAATAAAACTGATCACAACAAAAGTAAAGAGGACTACACACTACACACAGAGAAAGCAAATTAAACTGTATTTAGACAAATTTTGTCTATTTCACAGAAGCAAATTGGGCGTATTTTGAGAGAAAAATTGATGAAATAACCCTTATTTTTGATGGCGCAGGGAATTTATTCCACGGGAATCCGCTCCACATGGGAATTTATTCCACTTTTAGTGAGAATGTGCTCCACTTTTTGAAATGAAGTAAATGCCCACCCAGAGTGAGAATTTATTTAACTTTTCGGTGAGAAAGTGCAACCCTTTTTAAAGTGAAGTTGAAAATATTCTTACCTTATTCTCAAAAAATTTTAATATTGCTCTCAAATCAATTTAAATATTGCTCTCGAAACCTTTTAACTTTAATAGTTCCCGCTCTTCAATGTTATGCCCATATTGTAAAACAATTGTTCAGAGTTCACTGACAGTATTTTGGTAAAAATTGATCTAAGCGCAAAACGCTTAATTACTTAGTGTTAGAAATCTTTGTTTCAAAATAATTTAGTTTTACAATTTAATTATATACTCCTTTTTTTAATATTTGAATTTTGTTATTGTTATTGATTTATTCAAAAACTAATTATTTAATAAAATTAAAATATGGTATTTTTGTTCCTTAAATTAAATACCTAAATTGAATACGTTCTTGTGTGGGAAAAAATCCACAAAATTTTAGGTTAAACAAATTACCACTCTGGGTGGGAATTTACTTCACTTCAAAAAGTGGAGCTTATTCCCACTAAAAGTGGAATAAATTCCCATGTGGAGCAGATTCCCGTGGAATAAATTCCCTGAAACATTTTGGGTGGTAGGTTCGGTTATTTTTCAATAGCTTGGCAACAAAATATCATAGAACCATACGGTTTTCAGTGTTAGATTTTTAAGTGATGGGAGCATTGAATTGAATTCTGAGAACAAAAATAACACTTAATTACGTAAAATTTTGAAAAAAATTAGTTTTAAAACTATTTTTTTAATTTTTTTTTAAAGTTTTGAGTTTGAAAATTAATATTTTGAAAACGGTTCAATAGGATAACTTCATTTAAAATTACAATAAAATAATAAGTTGTTGGCTTTAAAAAAAGCTATAGCATGGCATTGTATGAGTTACCGTTATTTTTTAATATTTTTTTTTCAAATTTAAGTCATGTTTTTAAAAAAACATGACTCCGGCTAAACGGAGGGGAATAGATCCCCCTCCAATACGATTTTTTTCTTATCTCAAACCAACCTACACGCTCTAGCTTTTTGGCACAACATTCGTGAATCACCCTGTATAAAGGCATAGGTATATGTATAATGTATATGTATATGAAAATTTAATCAATTGAAAAAAGTACTTAAAAGCTTTTCAATGGTTACCTACCTTAATTTTGATGCATTTGGGGTCCTGTGACATGGGAGATAATTTAGATTCCCTGTATTGATTTTTATCTGAAGATGTAGTTTCTTTCTTTTGAAGATTGAATTACCCATCTCTTACTTATTTGATGCATAAACAGAAGTGTTCAATTTATCAATGTTCTTTTCTGACATATATAAGCTTTTTTAGATGATCGATCAAACAGAAGATCTTTCTAACAACAATATAATAATGTTTTCTTATGAATTTATATATTTTAAGTAAAAGGTCTTATTATATATTTTCAGGTTCTATAAGCAACATCGATGATGCTGAATATCATTGCAATAAAACGCAAGTGCGAAAAGTAATATCAGGAGTTGTAGGTGCGGCTTCTTCTGTTACTTCAATTCAAGTGGCTAATTTACTTCGATTGTTTCGAATTCCTCAGGTATTTATATACATTACTCAAATTAAACACTTTATAAGCTATACAAATAATTTTGCATTGCCTATGTGGATATATTCCCCTTTATATAGCCTAGCCTAGAAATTTACTTTATTTTGATCAAGTACGTTCTCGAAAACCTGAAATTGGAATTTACAAATCATTACTCGAACGAACTTCTTATCTCTTCAGTAAGTCTTTGACGTATCAGATTAGCATGTTATGTATATGACCTTAGTGTTGTGTTGTGTATTTGCTGGATATAGGTACAATTGGATTCCGCAATTTTTTAAGATTTAATTGTAACGACCCAGCTGTACTTACGGATTTTACATAAACGTAACTAATGTAGCCAATGTAACTTTTTACTTGAAATTATAGGTAACACAATATTATACATAGTACAATATTGTATATCTGTCTATACGTATCGTTGTCTGCATCTGAATAATTGAACCGATTCGCTAGAAACTTAAAACATAGTATACATAGTTTTGTAATAATACCTTGTACTTGTACGACTGTATTGGAATGGCATTGTATGTCCTTACTTGACCTGCCATGCATTCATTAACGTCAAGGGAATTGCTCTCGCAAACGCCTTTAATAATTTCTATGAAACTTTTCTTGAAGTGTTTTGTAGATAGTCTATCTTTTCATTCAAATTAATCTTTTTGTCGTATAATGGGTATAAGCGTATAAGTATACCTCATACAGCACCGATTTTCGAGAAATTAAATTATTTTTCAAAAGCAAAAGTTATTGATAGAATTTTTAAAATCTTTAATAAAATTGTTAACTTTTTTCTAAAATCGCAAGGCCAGGACCTTTTTCATACAAGTTTGTGTGACCCAGAATACATTAGATAAATCTGTGCTCAAACAATACACACGTTTTAAAAATGCAAAACAACAAATTTACACTATGAATCAAAACCATTTGATTTGAAATTTTAATGCTAACTGATAACCTCATGAGTTTTTTTTTTTTCGGAAAGTTAAAAGGTTCAAACATGAAATACTTACTTTTTATTTAATTTTCTATAAAATTTTGTTTGTTTCGAAAAAAAACCTTAGGTGGATATCGAACATCATGCTATTAAAATTGTATTTTGTATTTCATATAGTTTAACTGTTAACTGTTCTCATAAAATTAAATAAAGGCAAAAGGTAAAAAGGTAAAAACATTACCTTAACAAGAGTGCTTTCAAAGATACCAACATAAAAGGTAATTGTTTTCTGACATCGAGTCTTCTTTCCATTCGGCTACTCCATAACACACATTGGATTTCATCTGTTTTCAAAAAATGTAATATAACAAATTGACAGATATGCCATGAGAACTGTTTTTGTTGTTGTTGTTAAGCAAACGTAATGATAATGACCCGACCATTGAAAGGAAACGTGACCTGATTTAATATTGTTTCATTGCTGAATAAAATGTGGAGTATAAATCCACAGGGTGCTATGATTAAGAGAAACCATTTGGCAAAATATATGAAGGGAAATTAATTAAAATGAAATATCGAATATGGAACAAGGCAGCTTTTGTATGTATTTATATAAGGAAGAACAAATTATATTTGGAAGAGACAGGTGATGAGTAACGCAAAATAAATTACGAAGAAAATGTCCGGTTTTGATATTGAAAACGAAAATCTTTCCTGACTGACTATACGTAAACAGATGAAATTTGATAATTTCTGAATATTAAATGGTTTACGATAGGATGACGTTATTGGTAAGACTTTTTGAAAACATTTAAATGGTTTTATAAGACCAGTGTATCTTTTAACAAAGAAAGTGATACCTCGAAGAAGAGGAGTGCATTCATTGTGATATAAATTGGTTTTTGAGGAACAAAAACAAACTTTTTAATAAAAATAATAATAACATACAAATCTCAAATACAGTCAAGCTCCACAAAATGTTGAAAATTGATATATTTTAATTTAAACCGGCACCATTGTATTCTGAAATCTTTAGTTTGTAATTAAAGAATCTATGATTTGTGGCAAGGATGTAGGTACTGTAACAGCATTATTCAATAAGAGTGGGAAGATTTTGAAATGGAATAAAGCTGTGTGAGAGGTATTAACACACAAAATTTATTTGAAAGGCCCATGTATGATGTATGCGTATGCCATTATATATGGAATATTATGATATCGGTCAAAATCCTTCTTTGGCTTCTCACGGGAACCTTAAGACCATCGGTCGAGGATTTTTCGCATAGAACTGTGACTCCAGGAAACCCCACAAGAAATAGCCTAGCTATTCACCTCACCAACGTTGTTTCCGAATGATTTATTGTCACCTAGTGCACCTCGTGTGGGTTACTGTTGTCCCAATTATGGAATTTTTGCTTGTTTTCACAGCCAAAATACGGGTACTTCTTCTAAACGCTCCGAAGCCCATTCAGCAAACATTTCCCATTGTCATGAACTCTGAGCCCAAGGGTCAGTTGGATTTTGTACGGCTGTAGGCTCAAGTTACGACACAAAATTTGTCCAGTTGAAGTTTGGAAAATGTTGAGTTCTTGTGCACTGCGTGGAATAGATTGCCTCGAGTTCTGCTGTATATTCTTTTAACGGACCGCGAGGATTCTTGTGTTCCTGTTGGCTAATTGACAAACATTGAAAAGTCGACTGTGAAGTGTAGACGCAATGGCTACCGTAAAATGAGCCCAACGAGTGCAACGGTAGTACGAAACCAACATTCATATTGATATTAAATTTCTCACATTTAGACATGTTGTTCAGGCGTGTTATTTACCATAGTGATTTGTCATCAGTAACTGAATAATTAAAATAGATGCCGCCAAAATCTACCAGCGCAAATACCTTTTTAAAAGCTGAGTTCCCAAATTATTATTATATAACTAAGAATTCTCTTTCCAGTTTCCACATCAAATTAAATTAATTTGAATCTTTACTAAAAAAAAAAAAACATTTATTGAAAAATTAAAGAAATAATATTTTTTTCTTTAGAAAAAGGCTTTAACATTAAAAATGTCATGGAAGTCCGTAAAGTCGCCTACGAGAAAATTTGATTTGAAGAAAAATGGTTCTGAGTTGGGAGGTACCGTTATATAAGACTTTTCCTGAAAAATCTATTCCACTCAAAACATAAAGTTTACACAGTAAAACACCATTCAAAAAATTTTATCAGAATCGTAGAAACTTTTTTCGTTGAAAACCATATGGTAGGTATGAAACCGTTAGTTTTAGAGCTAGAATACTATTTCCAATATCCCCTCTCAAGGACGTCACAATAATACATAATGTGTACCAAGTTTGAAGCGACTAAGGCTGATGTAGGTGCTGATACAGACAGACGGACAGACGGACAGACGGATAGACGGATAGACGGACAGACGGACAGACGGACAGACGGACAGACGGACAGACGGACAGACGGACAGACCGACAGACCGACAGACCGACAGACCGACAGACCGACAGACCGACAGACCGACAGACCGACAGACCGACAGACCGACAGACCGACAGACCGACAGACCGACAGACCGACAGACCGACAGACCGACAGACCGACAGACCGACAGACGGACAGTCAGGCGTACCTATGTGTACTTTTCTGAGTTTATTTGATTTAAAATATATTATGTTTAATATTAGCTTTAGATTTAAAATGTTTATAATTAATCATCGTTTACATCATCAGAAGGACATAACAACATCTGCCGGGACAGCTTGTATAATATTATATGAACAGCTTATAAGTTATAACGAAATAAACATCTTTGCTAACATTAAGTGCATAATTATGTTATTTTTTGGGCTAATCAATAGGAAAGTCTTAAATTTTTTCTTGTTTTGCGGTGCACCTTTATCCTTTTTTTCTCTATAAGTAGTTTAAATTTCTCAATGTTTAGTTTTGTATAACAAATATAATAATTTAAATCAACTTTGCCTCGTTCTTCTATTTGCACTTAATTTTCCCCTAAGCTTTACGGTTTTCGTCTACAAATACACAATAACCACATAAAATTTTTACTTACATACATAATAATTGAAAATTTCATATAGGTTGGAAATTACTTCACAAAATTTGTATGCGAAATTATTTCTCACTTTTAGAGGAATTTGACTAAATAAGTGGAATTACTTCCCACTAAAGCTGTTGTTAATTCATCTACAGCAAATGTACGTCATAAAAAGTAAATACCATGAAACAGAGCTAATAGAGAAACACTTTCCATGCTTGCTTAGCCAAATAGCTTTGCAGATTAGAAGGGTTTATAGTTTCAAAAATGTTAATATTATCAGCGGATGGATGGATCTCACTAGAATGAATATGCTACGTCATTAATAAACAGATTCGGACACGACAACTGCCTTGTCATTGATAAGAAAACAAACTTCTGGAATTTACTATGTATTGTATTTATAACCAATATTTTCAAGCAACAAATCCCTCATTGAAACCAAATCCTTTAAATCTAAAGTTAATAAATGGCATGTGAAATTTTGTCAAACGTTTTTATAAAGTCTGCATAGACACTATAGCGTATCCACCCTCCAATTCCTTTGAACATTTGAAAATAGAAGTAAGCCATATTTCTGATAGCAGATTATATTTTTGCAAAAAAAAAAAAAATATGGGCTTAGCACGATACCACGATATCTAGAAAAAAAATCTAGAGCAACAAAATCTAGAAAGAGAAAATCCAAAACCAAAATTTAAAAAACCTTAATCTCGAAAACCAAAAATCTAGAATGGACAAAAACTAGAATTAATATTAATTCTAGATTTTCGAATTCCTCCAAAAAAATCTAGAATACTTTTTTTCTAGATTATTCTAGATTTCCATCTTTCTAGATATTCTAAATTTTTACTACTTCTAAATTTTATCTTTCTATATTTGTATACCCTATTCCATAGAATGGGTATATTGTATTTGATGTGAAGTATGTAACATATAGAGAAATAATACCGTTAGGTATAGAAAAGTATATATGTCACGGTCAAAGCCCGATCTCTAGTCAAACCTAGGTTTGACTAGTCAATTCTCAACATTGACCAGCAGAGTTGGTCAAAGCCCGATGGATAGGTACTTTAGTTTCGGGCTTTGACCGATGAGTTTTTAGTCAAACCTAGGTTTGACTAAACTGGTCGGTCAAAGTCCGAAACGAAATTATGAGATTCGGACTTTGACCAAGGCACTGATGGTCAAAGTTAGAGGGAAAATATTGTTCGTATGGTGTGAGAGAGGGAATTCTCTCAATTGAGAGATAGGTTTGACTAAACTGGTCGGTCAAAGTCCGAAACGAAATTATGAGATTCGGACTTTGACCAAGGCACTGATGGTCAAAAATAGAAGGAAAATATTGTTTGTATGGTGTGAGAGTGGGAATTCTCTCAATTGAGAGAATTCCCTCTCTCAATTGAGAGAATTCCCTCTCTCACGCCATACAAACAAAATTTTCCATTTAACTTTGACCAGCGCCATAATTTCGTTTCGGACTTTGACCGACTAGTGTAGTCAAACCTAGGTTTGACTAAAAACTTATCAGTCAAAGCCCGAAACTAAAGTATCCATCGGGCTTTGACCAACGCTGCTAGTCAATGTTGAGCATTGACTAGTCAATCCTAGGTTTGACTAGATGTCGGGCTTTGACCGTAACATATATATTCTGACTCAAAATCAAAAGCCTAGTCGATTTAGCCATGTCCGTCCGTCCGTATGTATACTCTCTAGAAGTCGCAATTTTTGAGCTAGAAAGCTGAAATTTTTTATATATAATCTTTTGTTCAAGAGTAAGGCTAAGTTCTTGAACCGGTAAAATCCGCCACAAAAACGCCCACAATCGCCATTTTTGTTGAACAACCTCAATTTGGTAAAATTAAATTATAATTTTTGTTTCATTTACGATAGAAGCATAACGCTAAAATTTTGCACAAGTAAGTTTTAGGTAAACCTTCTTCCAATTAAATAAAAATACTTCAGTTCGGGTGGCTGACGCCCATTTTTCATACAAAACCATCAGTTTTTTTTTTTATAAAATAACAATTGTTATATTAATGCGAAAAACAATACATTTTGTGGATATTACTTGGACATAAACATCTTGAGTATGAAATCAAAGAAATTGATTATATGCGTGGCTGACGCCCACTTTTCATCAAAAACAAAAAAATGTTTTTGTAGATAAACGGTAAATTAATCTGCAAGCCAAAATTTTGCGTCTCTTAGTTGAAACTAAAACGTTTGTGTATGAAAAGAAATTTTTGAATTTTGGGCGTGGCTTATGCCCACTTTGCATACAAAACCATCAATATTGTTTTTATAAAATAACAATTGTTATAATAATGCGAAAAACATTAAATTTTGCGGATATTACTTGCACATAAACATCTTGTGTATGAAATCAAAAAAAATTGATTGTGGGTGTGGCTGACGCCGAAAATCTTGCGTCTCTCTAAAAACTTTGCGTATGAAAAGAAATTTTTGAATTTCGGGAGTGGTTTTAATAATTTAATGTATACTACAAATATTCAATTAAAACCTTTTTCCCTTCCTTCCGTTATATGAAAAATATTTCTACATTTTGTTGTGTAAATTTTTTCAATACGCCAGCTTTTAAATGCGTGATTTTTATAAAATACCTTTGTTCAGGAAAGATCGTGTAAAAACTACTCGATTCAGATGTAGTTTTACACATAAGCCTAAATATTGACTAATGATCAAAGTTTAGTTAGTGTTTTAAATTTTTCTTAAAAATTTTTAGGGCACGTCCACTTTTAAGGGGCGTTTCCATCAAAAGTCGTAATATGCATTCATTTTTTAATGTTTTTTAACTATCGGTCGCAGTTTTGAAGTAAGAAGATGAACACTTCGGTTTCTATACCTTGGTTACTTAGCAGAGTGTAGTTCAAGAATTGTTAAAAACACCCATACAAAATCTAATTTTTAAATTTTTTTGTTTTGTGTTGACAATTAAATGTCACTGAGCTCATACTAATTGCCTTGGCAAATTGAAGTCTTAACTTTGGGCGTGACACACGCCCCTTTTTTTTACTGTGTCAGCACTAATTGAACATCACACCACACAAAATTAATGTTATTGAATTTTTTTTTCTCTCTGGTTTGAGCAGATTTTTGTCCGCCTCTTTATCGCGCGGCCTGCTAGGTTGCCATCGTCATAGCAGCCGCTTTGGTTTGCACGAGCCTTTACTGTTAATGAATTATGAATGGTAATTTATTTCAAAATATACATATATATGTACATAGGAGGATAGTAGGAAACTACTTTATAGAAATGGCCGATTTGGAATCTACTACAGCTACGAACTATCTGAGGGGTCCCAAACGATTTTTACGATTTTTAAGTCGCCCACAAATAAATACATATTGCTATTTTGGTGACACGCCTCAATATCCGCGGACAAAATATCCGGGTCAAAATATCCGCGGACAAAATATCCGCGGGCAAAATATCCGCATACACCCAACCTCGCACCTACCCCAAGTCCTATAGTGTGTCCAAGCAGGGGGGTTGCAGGGGGGCAGCATGCCCCCCCCCCCTACATAGATCATTGCTTATACACCGTAATATTTTGTGTCGCGGATATTTTGACGCGGATATTTTGTCCGAGGATATTGTATCGAAGCTCAAATGGACTGTATAATATCATCTCAATCAATAAATATGAGGAAAGAAATAAAACACGATAATTTATAGTGGAAAAAATGTTATAAAAAAACCACTTAGCAAATTTTATTCATCTCACTTCAAAATCCTGCTTAAGACTAACTCTCACACTCACTCGTGCTTGTTCGCAGAACAAGCACTCTTTCGTTAAGTTCTTACGTTAAGTTTTATTTACGTTTTATTATATCTTCTTATACTTGAGTGACCATCGAATGCAGAGTTACCAGAACTCATGCGATTCGATACAGTCCCGGCGAAAACCTACGGTTTTCCACCCCTTTCGCTTTTATTTTACATACATATATCTCTGCTCAATAAAAATTTATTTAAATATATAAATCATTCCAACTCCTTGATTGGTAAGATGCACATCTTCTGTACCGGTGTCGTAAGTTGATTGCTCGCTGTTTGCAGAACCACTCTCCTTATTAGTCCAGCATGGTATTAGTTTTAGTATCCGCGCCCTCGCCCACGCCGATGATGGAAAATTTTCTCTCCTGATTATGCAGAGTTGTCCTTCTCTCAAGCCATATTTCTTCTTTCGTCATTTCTTTCTCTCGTATAAAGTAGGTAAGTACTCTACCTTCCATCTGCTCCAGAAGAGTGCAAGCATACACTTGCGCTCCTTCCACAATTGTATGCCCTTGGTATTTGGCATCCCATTGGTTATAAACGGTAACGGTAAAACAAGCGGTTCACCAACCAAAATGTCCCGGCGTTAACGCCTGCAAATCATCAGGATCATCGCTTAGTGAATGTAGCGGTCTTGAATTCAAGATGGCTTCTATCCCAGTTATTAATTTCAAAACCTGCTCATATGCCAAAACCTTCGCTCCAACAATTCTCGTCAAATGATATTTCATCGACTTTACCGCTGCTTCGTATATCCCACCTTGATGTGGTGCCTCAGGAGTCATAAACTTTAAATCCGTCTCTTTCAAACTAAAGTGTTCAAATGTGTCCTTCACTAACCAACGCTCTTTGGCTTTCTGCAATTCCTTCGCTGCACCGACAAATGATGTACCATTGTCCTTCCACACCTGCCCCTTCTTGCTATGAATCTTTTGAAACAAGCAATGAACGCCACTGACGTCAGATTTGATACCAAATCTATATGCACTGCACTAGTTTTAAGGCTAACAAAGACGGAAACCCAACATTTCTGTCTAATTATTTGCTCACCTGCTCTGTCGATCATCTTTATTTTGAATGGACCTGCATATAGTCTACCCCTGTGTGTAGAAAAGCCTTCCCTGCTGTTGCTCTCTCTGATGGCGAATCAGCCATCAACTGCATCTCAAAAAGTTGATTATAACGCACGCAAACCAAGCACTTATGTAAGTAATTCCTCAGCTGACTTCGGAGCTTCGGAATTTAGAATCTCTGACGAATGTCCTGCATCATGACCTGCACTGCTCCATGATTCGTTGCTGTATGCGCATTATACATGATCAACCAAGCCAACCGAGAACCATTTGGCACGATAGCTGGATGCCTTCTCTCGTTTCCCATCTCTGCTCTTTCCAATCTCCCTGCTACTCTCAGAATCTTTTCACCATCTAAGATTGGCTTTAAGGATTCTATCCTGCTCTTTTCAGGCAAACACCTGTCCTTCTCTATAAAAATGATTTCCTTCGCGAAATACTTTTCCTGCTCTTTTGTCAACAGGTGACCGATTGATTTCATCCTCTCTTCAGAGAATGGTTGGCCAAGTACTGCTGTATCTCCTGCACTCTCATATGCTCTATTCCTTCTTTTCACTTGACGTGCAGAACGTCTCCATCTCTTTCCATCTATCTCTTCATCTTCTTTTCACTTGACGTGCAGAACGTCTCCATCTCTTTCCATCTTTCTCTTCATCTTCTTTTCGTTGCTTTATTTCTTCTTTTTATTACATAGCTGATTACATTAATCGCCTTCTCTAATGTAGACGTGTATTCAATCAATGGAATACTCCTTCTCCAGCACTGCACATAAACAAATAAGGGCTCTGTAAATTTTGTTATCACAAAAATCTTCATCTCATCCCTCCCCCCATCTGAAACATTTGGCACAAACTTTTCAGATGACCAGCTCGACCGAAGTTTTGCCAACCATTCCGGCCCATGCAACCACAACTTGTTATCAACCAATGCTGATGGCTGTATTCCTCTTCTTAGAATATCAGCCGGGTTATCCTTCGTTCCCACATGTCTTCACCTTTTGACTTCGTTATTTTTGTTTGTATAGACGAGACTATATTCTATGCATGGTAATTTACTTATCCAATGCCGCGCTACGAGTGAATCTGTCCAAAGATCATACTCGATACCTTCCCATTCCATTGTTTTAATGACGTTTACAATTAACCGTCCCAATAGCTCCGCTGCTGCTTGCTCTTAGCACTGTATTGCCACCGTTGTAAGTGGTGCAACCCGTGTTCTTGCTGTGATGAGATCTGCTGTGATCCTGCCGTACGTATCGTTCTCAGATAAACCGCTGCTCCATATGCCCTCTCAGAAGCATCCGAGCATCCATGTAGTTCTTTTCGTACTTTTTCTGAAGTACCTGTCCATCTCCAAATTTTCACGTTCTCTAAATATGTTATTTCCTGCCAGAAATCTCTCCATCTCTCATATATCTCTCTAGGGAGTCCCTCATCCCAGTCAACCTTCAAACGATATATGTCCTGGATGAGAATCTTTAGTACGTTCGTGACAGGAGCCACGAACCCATTAGGATCGTAAAGTTGAGCGACACAGCTCACTACGCTTCTCTTTGTTATTGCCTGCTGAGTCTTTGGTGTTTTTACCACAAACGTGAATTGATCCTTCTCAAGTAGCCACTTCAAGCCCAAAACTGATTTTCTCATCAACCTGGAACATAATTGACTCCTGCTCTTCATAGTTCCTGTCCTTCACAAGAGCTTTGGAATTGGAGTTCCATTCTTTAAGCTCAAAATCTGCCCCTTTTAAAACATGATCGAAATCTTTTGATGACTTGATCTTCTTCTCTTCAGAATCACCATCTGTGGTGCAGTCATCCATATAAAATTCCTGCTTAATTGTCTTTGCAGCTTCTGGAAACTCCTGCTATGCCTCCCTTGCACATTGTACAGTATTATAAGCTGATGAGGTCACACCATAAGTGACTACTGTCAGCCAATATTCTCTCAAATTGTCCTGCGGGTTTTCTCTCCAAAGTGTACGCTGCAAATCCCATTGTTCCTTCGCCACCTTCACCGTTCTGAACATCATTTTAATGTCCGCACTAAAAGCGACACGATGCCTGCGGAAGCGCATTAAAATTTCGTGCAGATCCTTCTGTAAATTTTCTCCAAGAAGTTGCACTTCATTTAATGAAGTACCTTTATTTGTCCTGCAGCTCCCATCTAACACGACCCTTATCTTTTTGGTGACGCAATGATGTGGTTTATTGTTTTGCCATGCACTGTGCCAGTCACTGGTGTCATATGTCCTGCTTCTTCATGTTCTCTCATAAGCTTCTGGTACTTTTGTTTCAACTCAGGATCTCCTGCCAACCTTCTCTCCAAAACAAAGAACTTACACTTGGCTGTAAGGTCTGAACTTCCAAGCTCTTTCACTGCTTCCTTCAAAAGAATCGTCACAACAAACCTGCCAAAATCATCACGTGAATTTGTTTTGATGAAATTTTTTTCCACCTGCTCCTCCTGCTCTTTTGACCTGCTCAACGACATTTCTATGTCATTTAAACCATTTATGCCAAAAACGCTAAAGTGATTCATGAAGTTGATTATTATCCATGCACACTGCCTGCGATACCTGCTCATTGTTCATGCTATCCTTCTCATTACCATACTCCCAATATTATTCTGCCGAAAACAGTTTCCATCTCAAGGACACCACCTCGTCGATGCTCTTAGACAGAAGTAAATGCTTCTGCTATGAACCTGCAATAAATCTATGAAGAATCCAAAAGTCCTGCTCTATTAAAACTTGATTGGGCTGTGCGCCCGTATCTAAAAATGCTCTTACCGGCCCATACTTCCTGTTATCCATCTCAATTCTTACTTGTGCCGTAGGCATCAAAGTAACTCTCTCCTGCTCTTGCTCATTATAATTAAAAGACATAAAAAGACGAAATAAAGCATTATGCTCGAAGGCAAACGCCTAGCTCTCTTAAAATACCCCCAGTACATCACCTCTTCAAAATCACATCCTGCTTTCTCTCTTTTTGCTGTTCCTGCTACTTCTTCCGTCCTGCCCTTCTCCAACCGAGGGCGTTTCCTGGGAGGCACAATTAGTCAATCTGCCTTTTGTTTGTTTTCGCTTGTCTGGCTCCTTCTCTTCTTTCACTTTTCATGCGCATATAGAACAGTTTCTGCATCCTTCCCAATCTCTTTCGTAGCACTATTGTGCATTTGCTTCCCGGGGCATCGACAGCACGGCCCTTGGAAGCAGTCCTTTGGGGCATGGAACGTCTTAAGACAATTGGCGCAAAGTGCCTTTTCCTTCACGAGATCCTGCTTAGCACGAATGCTCAGTACTGCAAACTCTGGACAACGTCACATTGGATGATTCAGAAAATTTGCACGAGTGACAAGGCAACAGCCTCTTGTCACCTGGTGCTCCTGCTCTTCGGGCATTACTGCCAGCTGGTCGTATGTCCTCATATACCAGCTCGAATTCGGATGCGTCTGAAGTTGTGACAACGGCTGCTCAAATTTCCTGCCATCGCTCCGCTCAATGCCTGTTCTGTTCTAGCTGGTATGCCTGCTATGCGTGTTCTTGGACCCATTTTTTTAGCTTTTCCTGCAACACTGCGTGGGCAGCAAAGTAATTTTCTTCCGCTCCAGCAATCCTGCGTAGTATCTCCACGTTGACCAACATATCGTCGGCCAACGCAATCCTGCTCTCGCAAATCTTGACCTGCGACCAGGCTTCTTGCAAGGCCTCAAACCTGACCTGCGCTGCTGCCATCGTACAAATTCCAAAATCTGGAGATTTCACAAAGGCAAGCATTATGCTCACTGAAAATACACCAGCATTAAATACATATTGGTGATTTTTCTCCTGCTGGTTGTCAATCTTTTTTATTCGCTGCTCTTTTCTGTAAATATATAAAATCGTATTGCATTAGAAATGATAATTCAAAAATGTCCTACCCTGAAATGAAAGAGATACTCGTTTGCAGTAGGTACGTCAATTTCCCAATATGCAGATACATAAATAAATAATAGTTTGCAGTAGGTACTAAAATTCCCAGTATGCAAAAATAAAATAAAATAAATAGTAGATATAATAAAAAAAAGGTCGGCTAGTTGTTGCTGCTTTTGTCGTTGCAAATATAGTTTATTTATTATAAGGTATGTTGCATCGAGAAACGAAGTTCTTTTGTGGCTCATTTTCCTGCTTTAAAAATATTTATTCTTTTTGAATTTAAAATATTTTATTCCTGCCGCTTGCAAGCTTTCCTTCTCTAAAAACTAGCACCGTCGTGCTTTGAGTTTTTTCCTGCCCAGCTATGTGTCCTTTTTTTTTTATTAATAATTTGTTCATGGAAACTGGTGCAATTGCACTCAAGTTCCTCCTTCATACCTGCTCTCTCATGTTTGGTAACTCGCACATATGTGCTTTGAGTTGCCCCTGCTATATTTCGAGTCCACATTTTCTCTCTCAAATTTGGTAACTCGCACAAATGTGCTTTGAGTTCCACTCGCCCCTGCTATATCTCGAGTACTTCACAACTTTTCTCTCATATTTGGTAACTCGCACAAATGTGCTTTGAGTTCCACTCGCCCTTGCTATATCTCGAGCAACAAAGTCTTCAAGGGAAAAAAAAGTGACACACAAAAAAAAAACTTAACACCTATAAAAGAAATTAATTTTTGATCCCTACCAAACAACAAAGCAGCAACATCACCGCAATATATCTAGGTAATATTGAAAAAATATCTTATTCATAAAAAAAAAAAGAAATTAAAAGGGTATGTAAACACACGCACCAAAAGAGGAAAAAGAACATCCTGCGCACTTCACTCAATTCAAAAATTCTCATTCTCCATAAGAAAACAAATAAACTCAGATCGCCCCTTCATTGCTCATTCACACTTCACCGAAAACAAAACAAAATCGCTCATAGACACTGCCAAAAGAGGAAAAAGAACATCCTGCGCACTTCACTCAATTCGAAAATTCTCATTCTCCATAAGAAAACAAATGAACTCAGATCGCCCCTTCATTGCTCATTCACACTTCACCGAAAACAAAACAAAATCGCTCATAGACACTGCCAAAAGAGGAAAAAGAACATCCTGCGCACTTCACTCAATTCAAAAATTCTCATTCTCCATTAGAAAACAAATAAACTCAGATCGCCCCTTCAATGCTCATTCCGTCATTCAGACTCGCATTCAACGAAAACAAAACGAAATCACTCATAGACACTGCACACATACATCGGGGCACATTCAATGCAACGGGAAAAGATAAAGAAGAGAAAAAAGAAACCTGCTCCATTGCAAATAATCCAAAAAACCACCACCATTCACACAATCAAATATTTGCACTTCTTAACAATAAAAAAATACTTTGTCCTATTTAAGGACTATATTTCAGCTCATCCTTTTTTTTGCTTTAAATAAATGTTATTTAAAATGTAAATATGTATGTTAATATTATTATTGTATAGATATTGTTGTTGTTGTTTTTTCTTAAATTTTTCTTTCTTTCGAAAGACCGATCACTACCACTTTTTTTTGAATGACGAATTTTTTTTTTTACTTCTCTCTGCTTGTCACAGTTGCGCATATACATATGTGTTTTGTGTATGCATAATCCTTCACTCCGGTTCGCTGCTCATATCACATAAGTGTGTGTGTATTCTTGCTGTGAAGCGAGAATACGTACTTTTTTACCCTCTCTTGCTCTCTTGACGAAGAATTTTCATCGCTCGCCGTCGCCGTCGCCGCCGTTTGCAAAGGGGACAAACAACAACAATTATAATTATTGATTTACTTACATGCTGGTTGGTACATATTAATCATTATATATAATGAAGTACCGTTTTTGCACATTGCCTGCTGGTGATATACACACGGTTTCCTGCCCATACTGATGTCGCTGCGCACACTTTAATCTTTTTTGTGACACAATTGAGCACATTTTTACTATTCACAATATTTTGTTCGTTATAAAACGAACCACAATCAACCACTGCACTTATTTTTTTTTTTTTTATTATTTTTATTTCTTATTATTTTTAAGAAAACGAAACCTGCACCATTCCGACACTGGCACAATATCCGACGCTCGACATGGACCAATGTATCGAAGCTCAAATGGACTGTATAATATCATCTCAATCAATAAATATGAGGAAAGAAATAAAACACGATAATTTATAGTGGAAAAAATGTTATAAAAAAACCACTTAGCAAATTTTATTCATCTCACTTCAAAATCCTGCTTAAGACTAACTCTCACACTCACTCGTGCTTGTTCGCAGAACAAGCACTCTTTCGTTAAGTTCTTACGTTAAGTTTTATTTACGTTTTATTATATCTTCTTATACTTGAGTGACCATCGAATGCAGAGTTACCAGAACTCATGCGATTCGATACAGATATTTTGTCCGCGGATATTTTGACCCGGATATTTTGTCCGCGGATATTGAGGCGCGTAGCCGCTATTTTAACCAAAAACACAGATCATATGATCAAGAACAAAGGAATAGTTAAAAAAAAAACTGAGTAAAACTTTTCCGGGAAATATACCTTAATCACAAATTGACCATCAGACAATGTTTATTTCAACGGATATCCATCCGTATTATTCGAAATAAAACGTTCACTCTCCAACTTCTTCAAGGAGTATCAAGGAGTAAGACAATACTGTTCCCAGTTCAATTTTACTCGCTATTGACAATATGTTGATATACATTCATGTTGATATACATGTTGATATACATGGAATTCAATGAATGAAATTAGTGAACTGACCAACATCACTTTACCAGGAAAATTATTCCCTTTACAAATCAACTCAACTTGATCTTTTTTTCTCAAATGATCGAAACAGGATATACTCTCTATGACAAAATCACAAAAATATTCTTGCATATGTAAATGAAAAATAAGATACATCAAAACAAAAAATGCAAACATGTGCCCAAGATATACAAAATAAAAATATCTTTTTCTCAGATTACGTAGGCCCAAGCAATCTTCTGTCACTAAAGATCAACTTTTTTATTTCTTTATCAACAGAACACAGGTACGACAACTTTGCTCTGTTGCAGTCTCACACTTCAAGATACAAAGAAAGATTGAAGCTGGAAAGTCAATCTACCCATGCTTGTTGACATAATAGACAATGCCACATCAAAAGTATTCGACGCTGAACCGGCAAAGATATGAAAGGAATAATCGTCGATCTTTTGCTTGGTTGGGCAAGTTAAAAGGTCTCATTGTTAAAAGTTTCCTGAACATAATAAATAGTAAAACTAACAAAGCTTCAGATTAATTTCCTGAAGAACACCGATTTTTATTTAAGTCCATAATCGCAGGCACCCTGTAGAATGAATTTAGTAAAAAAATGTGTTAACACTAAGAAAAACTATTCTTATATCCGTGTCTTGATTAAGAAGCGGAACCAGGAAACGTTTTCTTTTATTTTCTACCTCTTTGTTGTAATATTTATTGCAGATTGAATAGTGCTACATTCCTCGCTACCTACTTTTGCAAATGTTACAAAGAAAAAACAAGCAACACTAGAAAAAGCTTCCAGGCAACGGTGTTCGTTAAATTAAGGCTTGGTGTATGGGTTGCAACTAATGATGTTGATGGTAAATTACAAAAAAAGAAAACAGAGAGATGCAATCAAAAGGGAAGAAATATCCGACCCTTGTATCTGGGTATAGATACGTGACTTGCATAGTTAAATACCGGAAGTCGAGGTGTTTTTACTGCAAACTACCCTGCATCGTTGGTATCCTAATGCATTTTTGGTTTAAAGGACCATGTGGTAGCTGGATGCTTTACAAAAAAAAAAAGAAATTAATCGAAAGGTTAGTGTAAACATTGGCTTATGGGTTATAGGTAACGGGTTATGGCTTTACATGGTATTTGTTTTTAAATAATAAAAATGCATTTCAAATTACTTTATTTTTTTTAAGCTTCTGCACTCATGCTAGATATAACGCATTAATAATTAGGGAAAGAATATTTTTTAAAGTTTTAAATAGACATTTATTTCTACAAGCATTACAAGTATGTATGTTCTTTGATGCTAGATTTTTAAGAATTTTTTGGAGTTTACTCCCTTAGAACCAATTTTCATATTTTGTAATAAAATTCCCACACAACACTTCCTTTAATGAGTAAGCCCCTGTCGCGTGTCGAAGCTGACATGCACTATTTGTACTTGATATTGTGTACTAAACCTATACATTCAAGTAAAATCACCGAGTTAAAACTCTCCCATACAAAGAGACAATAGGTTTTGGCCAATATTTTTAATTTTTTCTAATTATCTCAATAGAGGCTCTACCGATTTTTATTAAACTTTGTATGTAATATACATAGAATGTTTCGAAGAAAACTGCATTTGAGTTTATTGCTAAAAATGATAATGACGGAAATTTGTTTTCACAATTTTATTGCTATGGCCATAAGCGGACATTTAAATCATTTATAGCACCCAAAAGATTACATCTAAATTTTTAATATTAAAAGTTAGCTCCCGTATAATATACGCGCGATTTTTTAACGATTATTTTATCTGATTCTTTAAAATTTCCGAAAACAGATACTTGCAATACCCATGAGATTCATTCCCACACAAACGTAATCTCATATCACCAATATCCGTTTTTGAAAATTTAAAAAAAATCAGATAAACCTCAATTCCTAAAAATCGAGCGATTTTACTCATGCACAGAAAATATTTTTCTAATACATAAAAGAAAGACAATCAAATAAATACATTTTCAATCCATTGCCTTTGAAAATAGATAATGAACTCGTTAAAAGCATCGATTTTTTAACGACTATTTTATCTGATTCTTTAAAATTTCCGAAAACATATACTTGCAATACCCATGAGATTCATCCCCACGCAAACGTAGTCTCATATCACCAATATCCGTTTTTGAAAATTTAAAAAAAATCAGATAAACCTCAATACCGTATCATCTTAGAGGTGTGAAAATTGACATTGAAATAATGCCAAATTGGCCTTATTTCGTTTTCGAAAACGAAATTAAGCCAAACTGAAATTTCGGCCTTATTTCGTTTGGCCTTATTTCACGTCACCGAAATCTACGACTCGCTTTTTGCAATTTACAATCGAGTAAATATAAAATTGATACAAATTTGGATCAATTTTTGATTCGCGATGGCAATGTTTTATTTCTCAGGATCGAATTATTGACCCAAAAAAGTGATAATTTGCTATTTTTGAGTGTCAATATCTTCATTTCGTTCAATTTTGAAAATTGCGAACAAGGAGTCGTAATTTACAAAACCCCGAGCTAGGGTGAGAAACTGCATAAGATTTTCGTGATTTGCAGCTCATTTTTCTTGATCTGATCTAAAAATTCTTTCCGTGTATATCGGGTTTTGCAGTTTTAACCAAAATGTGTAAGTTTTCCTAAATTTTTCAAACATGAGTTCTTCATATTGCTCGAAAAGTTTGTTTTTATCGTACTATTGCACCCACAGAGTAAGTACGTGCGACCCAGTCGTGCTCATACAACCAGCCAATTTTTTGGTTGGCCCATTTTTTTACTCTAATTCGCTCATAAGGCAAAGAAAAAAATAAGTAAATAAAAAATACCTGAACCGAAACAAAATCTTTTTTAATCATAACCCCAAAAAATTATATAAAATCATAGATAGGCCCTACTGTAGAACGAACGATTTTCTCTTAAAATATATTCAAGAACCATGCGCCTTGAATATTACCTACGACTTAGGGAACACCCTTTATACCGAAAAATAGTATAAACTTTGCTTGTAGCTGGTTTAAATTATAAACGAGAACGTGGAATTATTTATACAGAATCAAAATTAATTAATTTTACCATCGGAATGTAAATAATACATCACGAAGGCGCAAGAATTAACTTACTCGTAAAATATTTGTTGGTGCATTTAGGATGTTTGTGCTACCTGAGGGAGTAAAGAAACTTTTTTGAATTGCCAAAGTTCGGTCAAAGTTTTTTTTTTATTTTTGTAGGTATTCATACATTTTTATGTATGGAATTTGACATCGTTCAAATGCCCTCCAGGGCTTCTTACGTTATTGGCACGGATCCGAGTGGTCCAATTTTCTATGACTCTACCGCATAGATCCGGCTGAATTTGTTATTTTCACCTTAAGAAAAATTTTAGCGGGTCATATCACATTTTCGTGGTGGTCAACTCACTCAGACTCTGAGAGAAAAAAACTTTTTCAATGTCTGTTTTTTCATAATGGTAGGTAAATTTCGTGTTGATTACAGTAACATTCGGGGGCTAAGAAAGAATTTTTATGCAGCATACGTTCATACTGCAAAATACAGGCCAGCTGTTTTGGCATTGAGTGAAACCCAAATAGGTGAAAATTCTGATCCGTTGGAATTTAATCTACACGGGTACAACTTAGTGCCATTATTCTTCGCTTATCACGGCCTAGCTGTATACGTTAGAAATGATGTTGCTTACGAGCTTCTACCACAATATGGTCAGTGTTCAAACACTGACTTTAATTTCATGTGGTTTAAATTCACCGTCCAAAAGCACATCACCCATATATGTTTTATTTATAGAAGCCCGGGTCTGGACAGTGTCTCGACTTTTAACGAATTCGATGCGCTGTCGGACTCAATCCAAAGAATTGTTTCCCATTATCCTCGCACTGAAATCGTTGTTACGGGCGATTTCAATGTACACAATTCTACGTGGCTTCGATATTCTGGCCAGACAACACCCGAAGGAAGGTATGCCGAGATTTTCGCTGAGGTCAACAACTTAACTCAGCTTATTGACAAGCCGACAAGAATCCCTGACATTGCAGGCCACACGCCACACACCCTTGACTTGTTTCTTACATCTCATCCTGATAAATACATTATTGATGTATTATCGCCCCTAGGCACGTCGGACCATTGTATCATTTCAGCTATTTTCTCGTACTCCAACAGTCCAGTTAAAGAAAAAATCCCAAGAAGAACCGTATGGCAATACGAGAAAGCCAACTGGGACGGTCTTAACAATTTTTTCGGTAACTTTAACTGGTCACTATGTTTCCTCGATAGTGACGTAGACTCCAGCGCTGAAATGATTACAAACATTATTCTCTGCGGGATGAGAAATTTCGTTCCGAATAGGACAAAAAGTATCAAACCAAAAGAGAATTCATGGTTCGACTTGAGCTGTAAAGAGGCTATCGAGGTGAGAGAAGTAAGTTTCCGATGTTACAAAGCCAACCCTTCTGAGGAAAACCGTACTAAGTTCAAACAAGCAAGGAAGTCCTGCAATGCTCATATTCAAAGAACCAAATTTTTACATGAGCAAAAATTACGGCAAAAAATACTACAATGTCCCAAAGGTAGTAAGAATTTTTGGTCATTTGTAAAAAACGTTCGCAACTCCACTACGTCCTCGGTTCCGACGCTTGTCAACAATGACACTCCTGTGGTATCCTCTCAAGCAAAAGCTGACTTATTCGCAGCGCAGTTTGCAGCCAAGTCGACACTACCACAGAGTGACATGACTCCTCCTGTTCTTGAGAGCGTAAATGGTTCTATGGGACAAATCTCCTTTCGCACTCGATCAGTTGCAAGAGTTCTAAAAGATCTCGATATACACAAATCCGCTGGTCCGGATAGTATCTCCCCAATAGTTCTGAAGAGGTGTGCTTCCACGCTGGCAAAACCACTGCGTAAGCTTTTCCATCTGTCCTACTCTACAGGTCTCTTTCCGAGTGGATGGAAAACTGCATTTGTCCAGCCCGTTCAAAAAAAAAGGCGTATCTTCATCTCCCTCAAACTACCGACCAATTGCACTTACGTCCCTTCTTTCCAAGGTCATGGAAACTCTGATAAATTTTCAGATCAAGAAATATCTTGAGAAACGAAAACTTCTTAATGACCGGCAGTACGGTTTTCGTAGCAATAGATCCACTGGTGATATGATGGTATATCTCACCGAACAGTGGAACCAATCTTTACATCGTTTTGGAGAAAGTAAGATTATTGCGCTCGATATTTCAAAAGCATTTGATAGAGTCTGGCACCAGGCTCTTTTATCGAAAATGCGTGCATTTGGCATCGATGAAACCCTTCTTCGATGGATTAGAAATTACCTTTCGGACCGTTCAATTCGCGTTGTTTTGGACGGTTTTCAGTCTGCTACCCACAAAATAAATGCTGGTGTGCCCCAAGGCTCTGTTCTGTCTCCGACACTCTTTCTTATTTTTATTAATGATCTCTTGTCTAATACTTCTAATCCACTAAATTGTTTTGCTGACGACAGTACTCTCAGCTTCTCATATTCGTTTCCAGATTCACGTCCATGTTCTTCGGACGTGGAACTGCAACGGCAGCGTATGATAAGCTCATTAAATTCCGATCTGGACAGCATTGTACAATGGGGAATTATCAACCGTGTGGAATTTAATGCTTCAAAAACTCAATGCTGTCTTCTGTCGTTAAAGCATAACCTACCCCCTATGCCACTATCCATGAGTGGCACTAGCATTGAGGAAACCGAACAGCTTTGCGTTCTAGGTATGTGTATTACGAACCACCTCTTGTGGAACGATCACATATTTGACGTCGCCAAAAATGCCGCAAAATGCTTAGGTTTCCTAAATCGATGTAAGAAATATTCTTCCCCTTCTGATCTGGCTACAATATACAAGGCATACATTCGCCCAAAGCTTGAGTATAATTCGCATATCTGGGCAGGTGCTCCTGTCACTCACTTGCGTCTCCTGGATAGGATCCAAAAAAGGGCCTTAAAACTAATAGGAGAAAGTACCATTACCGAAACATTTGTTTCTCTTGAACATCACCGTAATGTTTCTTGTCTAACCTTGTTTTATCGCTACTTCTACAAACAGTGCTCTAGCGAAATAGCCAGATGCATTCCTCCCCTTAAACAATTTCCCCGTAACACTCGCATCGCTAGGAATGCCCATCAATTTACCCTCGAGCCTAACTTCGGACGTACTGTTAAGTATAGAGATTCTTTTTTTAGCCGCACAACAAGAATGTGGAATGCTTTACCCGGCTCGATTTTTCCCTCCCATTGTGATATTCAGACGTTCAAAACCAATGTGCATCGATATCTCCTTTTATCTCCTATCCTACTTTCCTAACCGCTCGCACTGTGTTAATTCATCATAAGGGTATTAATAACCCCTTGAGTGCGCGTAAATTATATAAAAAAAAAAAAAAAAAAAAAAACTGTACCCTCAAATCGATTAGGTATGCATAATGTCAATTTTGGCATCCGTTGGGATTTTAGGTATACGGCTTAAGATTTAACTCGACTAATTTTGTTGAAATTTTAATTATATTAGTTATATATCCTTGAACTATGGGCTCGAGCCCCAACCTGGCAAGCAATTTTTCAATATTCTCCCCAGCTTAAACTGGACCGCCAATGGGATTTTCGTGAGATAAATATCAACTTGTTCTCAATCCATTGTATTAACAAAAATTCTTTCCTATTTTTCTATTCTTTCTAGTACCGTGCAATTTGCACTAAAAAGACGTTGGGTCTAAGAATTATTACATATTATAAAATCATTATCACTATTTTTGAAAATAATACAATATTCATTTTGCAGGTTTCATTTTTCTCCACAAGCCCAGAACTGAGCAACAAGCAGCGTTTTGAGTATTTTTCACGGACAATACCATCGGATCATTATCAAGTTAAGGCTATGGTTGAGATTGTTAAGCGAATGGGTTGGAGTTATGTGTCCATAATCTATGAGGAAAGCAATTATGGAATCAAAGTAAGTTAAAAGTTAAAAGATTTTTCGTATTATATATTGTACTGTAAAAAATAAGTAAAAAAAATAAAATTTGAATAAGCGAATTTAACTAGCGTGTAATAAATTACATAGTTTGTAGTTAGTTAAGTTTTGTTTAATGTTTTTACTTGCGATTATAGGTACTATAAGGCAAGTTATGCATTCATCGAAAAAAAAAGTTTTTAGATAACAACCAAACATGGCATTACGATGATAGCGAAGACGAGAAAAGATGGTCTAAAAATTCTGTCCGTCTGTATGTCTGTCTGTCTGTCTGTCTGTCTGTCTGTATGTATAGAGACCTACAGCCCAAACGGGTGGACCGAATTGCTTCAAACTTGGTATATAGACTTTTTTAGGTATTGTACAGAGGGGAAATTGAAATTTTTTTTTAGCTCAAAAAATAACTGTACCTGCCATACAACCGTTACGTTAAAGCTTATTTTTCTCAAAAACGGCTCTAACGATTTCTATTTTAAAAAATCAGTGTTGCTTTTTAGGTACGACCAATCATATGGCTGAAAAAAAAGGTTTTAAAAAATGGCTAAGAACGGTACTTTCCATAGAACCGTTTTTTTTTTTGCTTTCGACTATATCGAAAACGACTCAACCGATTCTTTCGAAATTTCACACACATATAGCTGTAGATAGCTCAATTTGTATTGCATACCAATATTTTTGAAAAATATTTTTTTGTATTTTTAAAAGCATTTAAAAAAAAAAAAATTTAAAAAATTTATATTTTAAAAACTGCTTATTAAATGTTTTTCTAAAATTTTTAAATAAATGTATTTGCTGAATACCTATGAATTGGTGTTTTTGAATATTTTTTGAAAATTTTTTTCAAAAACCGTTCCACAGATTTCTATAAATTTATTCTCATAAATTCAAATTTATCCAAGAAATAAAATGGCGTACTTTTTTTAAAACTCAAATTAGTTTAAGTATTTATTTAAGAATTTTGAAAATTTTATTTTTATCAAAATCTCAAGCCCCTAAACCACTGTCACTCATTAGAGCAAGTTCGTGCGACCCAGTCGTGCATTTTATTTTCAAAGGATTACCTATCCGTCTGTTTCATTCACAGCTTAAAAGAGTGAACCGACTCAAAGCGTACATTACGTACGAAATCGCAAGTGAAGGAAACTTGCCAAAACTGAACAAAAAGTCATTTCGGGTTGGGTATACAAATCACATGTATTTCTACTGTTTCGTAAGTCAACGTACGTACCATTCTTCAATTATGGTTAGCCCTTTAGTTGTAAGGTGATGTGCCAACTCGTAAATTTCTCAAACCGAGTTAACTCGAGTTGGATTCAAGCAAACCGAGTTGCAACTCGAGTTGGCCAACTCGGTTTGAAACAAAATCGGTGAATACATGTCATTCATTGTTTTTGAGTATTCGATTCGGTTTGGTAGTAAAAAAATCATCCTACAATGGAATTTGACACTTCATAGCTTGAAAGATGGAGGACGAACTATATTTTGGACAGAGTAATGTATTTCGTTTCAAATGTCACCCATTTGCTCTAAAATTGCCTTTTTCCATGCAATAAAAATTGAATTGTTTTTGGGTTCTGGTTGATGTACAATCTTATAGCGAGTTTCATTCAAATTTGGAAGAATTGTTCTCAAAATCGAGAATTGACCTTTTGAATGAAACTTGTTTTGGGTATCCATATCCATGTTGAATTTGACTTTTTGTCATTTGATTTTTGTCTTTTGTCATTGGAAGAAGTTATCATTGGTTAATTGGATAATTAAAGTACATTTACTACGTCCTTCATTCATTATTTGTTTATTTTTGTTTTATTTATCACAGACTGGCACAATTTCACAACAAACGAAAAAAAATAATAAATTATTTCTCATATGACTTTTGACAGAAAAGTATTCAGATCGATTCTCCCAACCCATCAGAGATGCATTCTTTCGTGTTGAGAATCGATCTAGAATTGCACGTTTTGAATGAACGAAACTCTCAAAGTTGAAAAAGATCAAAACTTTTGACAGAAAGAGCAATTTTTTTCGTGAATGAAACTCGCTATAACAAAACAACTCGGTTCAACTCGGTTTGTACCCGCTTCTAGAGTCAATGTCACAATAGAATAAATTAGTCAAATCTATTGTGGAATTGGATCCTCGTTTTTTCAAAGAAGATGTGGAATGTTATTTATCGGACTTGCGAATTCTTCTTTTTTTTTTTAACGAATACTCAAATTTCGACGACATTACCAAAGAGGTATTTAAATTAAGAAATGTGATTCCGTTAGCATTCAAACTAGTTTCCTACATGTTAACCGCTCCTGTGACCTCGGCTTCTTGTGAGCGGTCATTTAGTAAACTAAAAATAGTTCTAAATTACATATTTGCGTACGACCACGGTTAATGAAAGGTTAAATTCACTACTGCTGTTTTACTCCGCAAAAGATATAGTTGATAAAATTCAATTAAGCGAGGTTATTCAAAAATGGGCATCATTAAAACATCGCAGGGTTAAACTTTAAAATAAAATTAAAATGCATGTAATTTTTGCTCATGGTCGGAAAATTAACTGTGCCTGCCTGCAATTATTTATTAGTAAGAGATTATTTTTCTTGAAAATGATTTTGGGAAAAACTTTCAAGTTGCTGGTTTGTTCGAACAATCTATCTTCTGGTTAGAATGGATTTATCTCAATTTGGTACCTCGCATAGAACCGGATTTTTTTAAATGCAGTTTTCTGGTAAACTCTTTTTCCGATTTTAATAAAATTTTGGACAGAGGAAGCCATCATTTATAACACAATTATTACAGTTGAACTGAAAGGCTTGTTGTTTGGGTTTTACCCATTCAAAAGATAGCAAGGCCATCTTCATAGAAAACTATGAAGAACTTCGATTAAGCCGTTTCCATCGCATGGCCAGCTAAATTAAACTGGTTTACATTTTAAGACGAAAAATTAAAAACTCAGTTTTCTTTAAGTATACCTTCTCTTAGTATATAGCATACTAAATTTAATCAGAATCGTAATAACCGTTCTTGAGAATATTTTGAAAATTAAATATGTTGGCTAAAACTGAGCAGCTCTTAATACTGAAGCTACACCTTAAAAACATATTATTTAAAAATTATATCGGCATCTTATAGAAAATTATGAAGAACTCTTGAACACATACGTTTGAGTAAATTCCATCAAGCCGATTACAGCATATATGGCCATTTGAAGCCTTTTAAACCTAATTTTGTTATGATTTGAACAAAAACAAATAGGTTTAATAATTGTTTCTAATATATTAATTTTTGATAAAAATAATGAAAAATAATTATAATTCATTTTTATACAATATTCTTGTTTAACTAAAAGTTTTCTGGAAAATAATATCTTAGTGCTTTTTTGAAAGCTTTACTTTTCTCTAAGAAAAACACTTTCTTTTTGGTAAAATTAGAAAACCGAAATCTTAAACGTAACTTAGTTTCCGAGAAATTAAAAAATGAAAAGAACTTTTTTCCAAGTAAAACACTAATTTCGGGAAGCATTGACAGATATGCGCTATTGCTACGGTTTGGCGTATGGTTCCAGTCGGGAAGCACAGAGACAGAGATTGTACGCTCAAAATTTAACCAAATGGCGATGTCCCCAATATTCACTTTTTGCGAGACTTTTACAATCGTTTTCGGGAACATGGGGTGCTGGAGACCCGAAAGGAAGAAAGGTCATCTGGGGGATCAAAACACATAGAGGAACGGATTTTTGAAAATAGTAATAGGAAATAGTAAAATAAACAATAAAAAACAGGTGAAATCTATAGTAAATTCAGTTTTTTTTTTAATATTACACTAAAAAAATAAAATGCACGACTGGGTCGCATGATATTGCTGTTATGCTATAAAATTGCTTTTTGAAAAAAAATTATTTAGAAAAATCTTTAATCTCTTAAGAGTTTTCTTGGGAAAACTATAGATCTATACAATAATTTTTCATTGCTTAATATCTATAGCGGAAAAAAAATATTAAGTAGGTAGTCATAAAGATTTTTTTTTTAAAGAAATTATTAAAAACTGAAAAAACAAGTTTTTGAAAATTTTTAAATGAAATCTAAGTGTTTTATTATAATTATTGGCTTCCTGCGTTGAAAATTTTATTGAAATCGGAACAACAGCTTACGAGAAAATATAATTTGAGAGGTACCGTTTTGAAAAAAATTTAGAAAAATCTATTTTTACTAAAAGTTAGACTGTCCTAAAATTTAGCATCCTGAAAGGTTTATCAAAATCGTTAGAGCCGTTTTCGATAAAATAAAACTTTTTGATTGTGATTCCCCAGTGAATTCCAAATATTTACTAAATACCAAGTTTGAAGCAAATCAGCCCATCCGTTCAGGCAGACACCGTCTAAATGGTGGAAAATAGAACCTCTCCTGTACGATTTTTGTCTTCTCTTAATCCAACCTACTTGATCTAGCTTTTTGGCGCACCTTATACCGATTACTCTGTATAACGTGGTTCAAAATTCCACAAGCGCACGTATTTGCTTTGTGACTGCGGCTGCAATAGCTCGATGAAAACAATCGAGCAATAACATCAAGTGCATAAGGCCTTCAATTGTGAACAGATGTCCGTTACTTTTATTTTTATTCAAGACTTAAGAACGCAGTTATCAATCAAATATTCTCAAAAAATACCCATAAAGTAAGTCAAAATTGTTAGTCATTTTTGAAATAATTGGTAAAAACTAAAAAATCTTGGCTAAGACTGGAAAACTAGGGAGCTACCGTCAAAAACCCTTTAAACCCGTTTCTAAGCAAATAAGAAAAAAAAAACCGAGTTAAGGCTAAGTTAAGTGGGCTGTAGGTCAATAAAAGATGTTATTTGTTTAATCTCGACGTTTCGAACATGTATATGCTCTTCATCAGGAGAATATTTTTATAACGATTTTTTAACGTTTTACAGCAATATCACATTTCGTATCGGAGTAAACATACAAATTAAATTTCTATATGTAGACATAATATACACAAATACATCTGTATGTGCGTTGCGTTGACGCGTCGTGTGTGGATTTGGACATACAGATGTATTTGTGTATATTATGTCTACATATAGAAATTTAATTTGTATGTTTACTCCGATACGAAATGTGATATTGCTGTAAAACGTTAAAAAATCGTTATAAAAATATTCTCCTGATGAAGAGCATATACATGTTCGAAACGTCGAGATTAAACAAATAACATCTTTTATTGACCTACAGCCCACTTAACTTAGCCTTAACTCAGTTTAAATAAAACAGGGCACAAAAACAAAAACAATTGTGAAAAAAAAAACCAACAAAAGTTGGCTAAAACTGAACGGCTCGTGGTATGGAGCCACCGTTTAGAAATTTTGTTGAAAAAACCATGAAGAACTATGCCAAAAAAAGTTTGAGTAAATTCATTAAAGCCGTTGCGAACTTATACCCATTTGAAATAAAGCTGTTTAAACCTGATTTTCGTTATGACAGTTTAATCCAAAAACAAAAAATGCAGTACATATTATTATCAAAAGTGCCATAGGTTTGTTACATTTTGAATTTAATCAAAAATAAAATAAATAAAGTACACGACTGGGTCGTACAAACTTGCTCTAATGAGTTAAAATGGTATTGGGGTTTGAGATTTTGCGAAAAAAGCATTGAAAAAATCATATGAAATTTTATTAATCACTTAAAAATCAATAGTTTAAGCGTTTTTTTTGAGAAAATGAAGTCAGCCATCAGATTTCTTTTACCTTTCTGAATTTTAAGGTATTTTGTTTTCAAAATTGTTGGACCAGTTTTCCCATAAAACGGTTTTTCTTAAAAAATTGTCGAAAACATTATTCCAAATATTTTTTGAGTATATATGTCAACATATAGCAGTTTAAAGTTCTTATCAGAAAACAAAAATTTTAAAAATGTAGAACAAATCGTTTTTGAAAAAACCAAAAAATATAAAAACAATTTAACTTTTTTTTTAAATTAATTTTTTTTTTAATTAAAGAATTAATACTATTTTGTTTATAAAACAGCTTTCACATTTAAATTTTCATCGAAATCTGTGAAGAGGAGAAAAACTGGTCCTATGGGAGGTACCGTTACAAGAATTTTAGTGAAAAATGAATTCCAACCAAAACATACATTTTTTTCAAAATCGTTCGACCAGTTTTTTCAAAAAATGGTTTTTTTTTTAATTTTAGAAAACGTATTCCAAATTTTTTAAAAAAAAACCAAAAGTTAAAAAAAAGAATTAACTTTTCTTAAAAAACGGTTTTTTTTAAATTTTTGGTTCTTGTTTTTTTTTTAATAATATTTAATATTTATCAAAATGCCCTCAGAAATTAAAGAAAGTTTTTCTTCACAATACGAAATTGGCTAATATCCGTTATTAAAGAATAGGAAAGAAACATGTTTATTTTTGAATTTGTAAAAAAAAAAAAGATATTGCTTAGAGTTCCATTTTTATTATCAATCAAATATATTATTACTCTTGCAGGCCTTCGAAGAACTTGAGGACTTACTCGCTCTCCACAATGTCTGCATTGCAATCAAAGAAAAGTTGGTTAAGGATTCAGGAGTTGCAGAGGAAATTGCTTACGATAATATTGTTCTCAAATTGCTTACAAAGCCCAGAGCAAGAGGTGAGTAGTACCTACAGAAATTTAATTATTTTAAAAGATACTGTTACAGCTACGAGCTATCTTCATAAGTAAAGTTAAAACAGTATGTACCTATATATCTTAAATCTTTACAAAGAATTAAAACAACTTGAAATTAAATTCCATATTCAAAGATATACGATAAAGCATTAAGCCTCAAAGAAATTGTTGAAATACCTTCTAGGGTTCTATAAATCATTTCAGTTGTATTCCGCAAACGAGGATTGAGTTGCATTTTAAAGTTCCTCTTGAAAACACTTAAATAAGTTTTTGAACGTTGTTCACCACTATACGAGTACATACCCCAACCCAATCCTGCAACTTAATGGTATTGAAGAACTTTTTTTTGAAGAAGCACCGCAAGATATTTCGAGAAACTGTGATATCGTCTTTGATTTTGCTAATTGAATTACATTATGTGGTATTGCTACACGTGATTCGCAGAGACGTGCCTAATGTACAAATTTTCTGCTATCGGTGAAAAGCATTTTGTTTTACTACCTCTTTTGGAGAAAAGGTTTTTTGTCCAAAGCAACTTTCTTGTAAAACCTAGTTTTTTTTTGAAAATCAAAAGTCTATTTTTCCGCAAGGATGGAAACTATGTAAGAACCTGATAAGGTATACTATTCTAAGTATAGGTATATGTATTTGTGTATGCGTTTTTAGGACTATTGAATGACTTGGCCGAAGACCTGTTATACGTCCCTTTTAACGAACTCTTTTGAAGAGCATACTTACAGCAGCGTGTTTTCTACTTTTTGGCTTTTCAACCAAAAAAGATAGAATAGAGTAGAATGTTCGAAAAAAGGATATTGTTCTCTTGTCTATGCCGGGCTCAAAATGTATCATGCTTTCAATTATTGTCTGTTAGAAGGAGTCTTGCATATGCCATGTGGGGCTTTAAGGATGAAAGGCTGAACTCACCAACAATTGTGGTTGCTACTGAGGCTTTGTTTGTGCCTTTGGGATTTACAGTGTTAAATGGAAAATGGAAATTTTAGTGTTTGTATGCGATGTGTTGTGTATGTGTAGGTAGTTTATCTTTTCCAATCCTTTTTTGCAGCAGATAATGCTACCATTCAATAAAAAAGGTAAAGGTAAAATCCATTGAAAGCTTCATTTTTATAAAACACACCTTGGCCGCTTCTTTTTGGAAAATGTTCAAGTGCTTTTACAGATGAAGTAATTTTTGACTAGAACATAATATTTTTATGTGAAAGAAAAACTAGCAAATTCATTTTTAACCATTATTCTTTCAAACAATATCATTTTGCAGACGAAAGAACTTGTAATGCAAGGTCGATTTGTATTAGGTAGTTGCGATTATAAATGTATACCTACTATAAGGCAAGTAATGCATTCGTAAAAAAAATGGTTAGGACAATCAAACATGACATTATGAGGATAGAGAAGCCAATAAGGGTGGGTCCGACAATTATTCTGTCTATCTGTCCGTCTGTCTGTCTGTATTGTTTCCTACAGCTTTAACGGCAGGACCGATTTGCTTCAAACTTGGCATACAGTATTATTATGACGTCTTACAGAGTGGTTTCTTGGAATTAGCAAACGAATTCCTAGACAAACGGTACCTGTCATATGATTTTTAATAAAAAACTTTTCTCTCTAAAACGGCTCTTACGATTTTGATTGGAATAGATTTTTCAGGAAAAGTCTTATAACGGTTTACCTCCTATAGGACCGGTTTTTAATTAATTGATTAATCTTAATTTTTCTAGAAATTGGCAAACTGGAAAAAAAATTGAAATATGTAAGAAATTTGTAAAAAAAGATATTTTTTTGAAAAAATTGGGTTTGGACTTTGGAACACAAAGAAAGAATACCGTAAGGTATAAGAAAGTATAAACATTTCATCCGTTGTACATTCTTGGCAATTTTCGAGCTGGAAAACTGAAATTTGGTATGTATTATCATTGGTTCAAGCGAGTAAGGCTAAGTTCTTGAACAGGTGAAATCCGCTCACAATCACCATTTTTATTCAACAACTTCTTTTTGACAACATTTATTTGTGTTTTTGTACAGTTACGATCAAAGTAAAACGCTTTAATTTTGTGCAGCTATATAGGCAAATCTTCTCTAAATTAATTATATAAAAATATTTCAGTTTGGGCATGGCTCACGCCCACTTTTCATACAAAATCATCAATCTTAATTAAATAAAATAACGATGCTAATGTTCGAGCGAAAAACCTTGAATTTTGTGGGTATTAGTTCCACGTAAAAATCTTGTGTGTGAAAATAAAAAAAAAAAATGGGTGTGGCTGACGTCCAATTTACATAATAAGAAACTATAAAAACTTATTTTTGCATATAATCGGTACAGATAATAAAAAGAAATGTTTGAATTTCAGGCCTACTTTTCGTGAAAGAACAAAAAACATAATTTTAAAAATTTAAATTATGTATCAATTTTCATGAGTGTTCACCCTGGGCCCAAAAATGAGTCATCTCCCTTAATATGATTTTTTCCTTTTGTTTTTTTTTTCCAAAATCACTCTTTTTTTAAAATTCCAACTCTTTATTTCATTATTAATCTTAGCACCACTAATAATTCAATATTAAACTGTCACGAAGGTTAGAATCAAACTGACCCGTTCGGGTTTGAGATGCTGCTATTTATACTAACTTATGTAAAAGTCTCGAATATTCCATCCTCGAACCTCTCAGAACTTTCAAATTGTTTTGCGAGCTTTTAAATTAAGTACAAGTTTGGACGTATGGTGTAGCATTTGTAATTTAAATCGAACCATAACATACTAAATTTTCCATTTCAATTTTTTTAGGTTTGGTTTTCCGTATCGCTATAACTGGCCCCTAAGAACCCTTTCTGTGAGCCTTATTTTAAATGTTGGGATTAATAGTTAATAATAATAGTTTTCGCTTTGTTATTTATTGAAGCTGTTGTGAAAAACGTGGTGGTTATTTTATTTAACTAAAATAGTTTTCCCGTGTAAGGGGCCAGTTATAGCGATCAGAAAAACCAAAACGAAACAAATTCGCAATGGAAAATTGTGTGTGTTATTATTCGATTTAACACACAATGCTACGCTGAAAGATGGCAACCAACTCAGAGAATTTAATTTTAAAGCAACATTTTAAATTGAACTAATACTTTTTATGAAAAATGTATTTATTTATTTTTCTGTTATAGGTAATTATAACAGAAAAACTTATAAAAACGTTTTTAACAAAAAGCAATACTTATTTACAATTTGTGTTTTTCATAACATATTAAATTTTTTATATGAAATTTGTTTCATTTTGGTTTTTCTGATCACTATAACTGGCCCCTAATCCTATTATTCAAATTCCCGTTCGATCAACGAGGGTACAGCAACGGGCCTTCCACTTACACTACAGCTCACTGATTGCCCCCCGTGGTCGAAATTAAATACCCCAGCAAGTATTTAATTTCGACCACGTTAATGGAAAGAAAATGGACGATAAGAATGTCGTTTCAGAGGACTGTATATACTCCACAAAAAAAAAAAAAAAAAAACTTAGAGTGGGTACAAGCTGCAAATAAACAATCTCACATGTATTCAATTGTTTTTGTTTGAATTGGAACCGATAGAGCTGTTAATTGTCCAGATTTAGTAGAAAATAGCCTTTGTCAACTACATCAGAGCAAGAAAGTTCTTATATGATCTTAAACCCCTAATAGGCAAGTTGAAATCTCCAACATACTCTCCTAATTTTACCCTTTGTAGGTTTTTCTTGTGGGAATACCTTAAGGCCACTGTTCACAAAAATTGACAAAGGACATTATTATACAACAACTGTATAAGCTTACTTTCTGGGTTCAATAGCACAATAATTATGAAAAAAATAGAATTTTGAAACTGTTATTATTAATCAAAAATTAAGAACGCAGGTTTGAGGTATTTTTGACAAAATCGTTCCAACTAAAAAAAATGGCTAATATCTGAGCTACTCGTTGCATGGGAGGAGCTAGTGTTAATTATTTAATTAGGGGCTAGTTAGGCGCCAGTTATAGCTACACGGAAAACCAAACCGAAAACATTTTCAAATGGAACATGTAATATATATTATAATCCGATTTAAACCCAAATTCTACACTGATCGGTGGCAACCAACCCAGAGAATTTATTTTGCAAATACAAATTTTAATTGAACTGGTACTTTTTGTTCAAAATGTATTTATTTATTTTTCTGTTATATGTATAAAAGACCATAATATATTATGTAATGTATGTAACAATTTATTTCTAAATGTTTACAACAAAATTATGAATTATTCTTGTTTTACCTGAAACTTTTATTTCTTGTCTATAGAAAATATTTAATTAAAAGTTTCAAAGTTAAATTATAAATTATTTCAATGTGAACATTAAGTTATATTTACTAACAAGTTGTAAGTATTAATGACTTCCCATGGTCTTTATAACATACTGCTATATGTTTCATCAGGAAAAGCATTCAAGCTCATTTTTCAAGCCACAAATTGAAGTTAAAGTTTTAAAAACTGACAACCCTTAGTATAATGGATATATCTATGTATGGCTGTACATTGTACAATGTACTGCTTTCATCACCCAGTGTGCAATTATATAATGAAAAAACTTTTAACGTTAATGGTCACCACATAAAAGAAACCGTCTTCTGTGCTTGAGTCACTTTAGCTACTTACATCACAGATGGTGACAATGCAATTTTCTTTGGGGGAAACTTCTTACAGTAAAAGTGTGGGATTTTTGTAGGTAGTACGGGGCTGGTCGCCTACCTACAAATACACTGCATTACCTTCTCTAAACAATGTGCCAGGATTTTTTTTGTTTTTTTTTTGATGACTTGCACTTGAACAAAAATGACGAAATGACTTTTTTAAAAGCTTTAAATTCAGTTGCTCGTTAAATGTTGGTGATTCTTGTTGGTTGTTCATACACGAACATTACTTTGATTATACCTACACAATAAAAGGGAACTAAATTATTTCAATATGAAATAAAAAGCTTCATAATTGATTGGATTATATAATGTAGTTAGGTACTCGTGTTTTGATATCTTTAAATTTTTTAAACTGGTCAAGATTTCTTACAGAAAAATACGAAGCAATATATGTTTTTAGCAAACGGCTATCTAGAAAAAAATTCGAAATTATTCGATTTGAAAATAATATTCTTTTTTATATTTTGAAATTCTATTGAGTGTTTCAAACTATCGGTTTACAAACAAATTAGGATAGTATTAAAAAGAAAATAAAAAAACAAATGATTCCCAAATGTTTTAATGCATCGTGAGTTGCGCTGTAAAAGAGTAAAAGGCATCGTTCTTCAAACAAATTTTAAAGCCAGTTGTGTTTGTGTGGATTATTTAAATAAAACACAACTCAAAAATTTGTATCAAAGTAAGACCCATTTTCGGCAAAATTATATGCTAAAATTAATTCCAAGCAAACAGACATACAGACACTTTTTCCTCACTGTTTCCCACTTCGGTAACGTCATAATGTGTGATGTTTAATTATAAGGGGAATCCATCATGCAATAAGATACATTTAAATTTTCGCAAGTTTACTCTTCACTATGCATGAACGCACTCGCGTAAAGCAAGTGGTGAGTTAATTTTTTTTTTATTGTGGTTGTTATGTCCAAAATAAGTGTTGAAGTGTCATGTTAGAAGCTGTAAGGATTGTTACACTTACATTTAAGAACGACATCTGTAAACATGCAAAACGAAATTTAATGATAATTTATATGGTTTGATTGGGCAAGTAGGTTGGGTTGATATTAGAACAAAATCGTACAGGAAGGGGGGTCTATTCCACTCCATTTAGCCGGGAGGGGCAAATGTCTAAAAACATAACTAAATTTAGAAAAAAAATTATTAAAAAACTAGCTGACCCGGCGAACTTCGTACCGCCTCTTTTTTACTTGCGATTATAGGTACTATAAGGCATTCGTAAAAAAGTCAAAAACATGGTTGTCTGTAAAGTCGGTTTACGAACGATAATTTTACGTGATAACCAGTTCACAAAACAGTTCTTGTGTAGGTTGTATCTCTCCAACCACCAACCACCCAACCTACCTACAACCACCCACCATTTTTTAATTTTGTTCACCCCTTGAACACCAACCTCCCACCTCCACATACAACCACAAAACAACAGCCCACCATTTTTGAACATTTTTTTCTCACCCAACACTTTTGACAATTCCCCCCCCCCCCCCCAACCAATGCCGCCAACCACCCACCACAACTATTTTTGTTAATTCCTTCCACTACTCCCCCCCCCAAACCCAACTACCCATTCCAACACAACCACTGGCCACTCACCCACAAATTTTTACATTCCTCCCCAACACCAAATCACCCCCAGCATTAACAACAACCCCCCAACCAACCACCCACATTTTTTTCCAATTCCTCCTACACCTAATAACCCTCCCTCCTCCCCCCTTCACCACCACCGCCAACCACCCACCCCACCTACAACAGCCAATCAACCACCCACCATTTGTGTGTTCAGCCCTTAACCCAAACACCAACCTACCACCCCCACATACAACCACCAACCTACAGCCCACCATTTTTGAAAATTTGTTCCTCCTCTCCCACACAATAAAGCCACACAATAATTACCACCACCAATCACCCACCCACTATTTTTGACAATTCCCCCATGCACCAAATTCAACCACCTACTTCAACTACAACCACCTGCTACTCACCCACCATTTTTGACAATTATTTTTCTCTCTCCCCCTCCCAACACCAAATCCCCCAAATCCCCCAAATCCAACCACATACCCCACCTGCCACCACATTCCACTCACCCACCTTTTTTGTCAACTTTTTCATCGCACCCCATCAAATCAACCATCCCCACCACCAAAACTGCCAACCAATCAACCCACCTACAACCGTCAACAAACCACCCACCATATTTGACAATTTCCCTCCCCTCTCCCCCAACCATACCAAATCCCCCCAACACCATAAACACCCATCCCACCTACAGCCACCAAGGAACCACCCATTAGCTTTGACAATATTTATCTCACCACCCAAACCAGCTCCAACCACCCACCATTTTTGACAATTTTTCCTCTTCCTGACACTCCCACCACAACCAACCAACCACCCAACCCCTCCCCTGTCCCCTCCCACTTTATTGACTTGCTAGGTTATGAAAGCAGCTAGGTAACTTGACTGTGACAGTGAGCGTGACATTTAAGATTAAGATTAAGATTAATATTTATTAACAATTAAAAATGTTACATAATAAATTTGACAATAAATTTACAAGCATGGCGTGAAAGCCGTCTGCCGGATTTTAACTGAATTTTATACTTCTAGAGATAAAACAAAATTATTAAAATATATATTAATTAAAAATAAATAACATTAATTATTCTTATTGTATATAAATAAAAACATAATTTTGTACATTGTTTAGCAATATTAAAATTAAGTTTTAAAGAAAGGTAACATAATTTGATTACAAGAAATTAAAATAATAACAAGAAGAAACATAAACCATGATTTGGTATCTGTTATATTACTCTAAGCTTTGAGTTTGGCTAAAACGGAAAAATTTTATCAGATAGATAATAGATTTAATAGATAAATGTGAGGATTTAAGAACTACAATATCACAGAATAGATTTTTTTTTTTAAAGATTTAAATCTTCATTTTTTTATTATTTATGGTTTATAGGGCTTTTAGTTTAGCTAAAACGAAAAAAAGACTTGAACATTATATTCAAAACACATTCAGATATGAGTTTCTGTAATTTAGTGCATGAGAAACAAATCGCACTAGCACTTTCCAACCACTCTCACCATTCAAAAGACTAAAACATTCTTCTGGAGACAAGAAACTTTTGTTTAAATGAAGTCTACGTATTTCCTGTAAGATCGGACAAATTGCTAGGAAGTGATATACATCCTCATTTTGATTAAGGTTACAGAGAGAACAGATCGAGTTAATGTCTGGTCTGTGTGGCCTATGATTAAGCTCAAGAGTTTCGGTTCGTACCTTAAATATTAAACTCATGCCTGGGACTGAGATATCTTCTCTGAAGTAATTACTACTCCCCAGATTCAGGGTTAGACAACGGTATGTAGATCTAGAAGTTGAATCCTTGGCTCTATCAAGATGGGTTTTATACATATGTTCATCAGTCACAGAAATACAATCATAAAACATATTTCTCCACTCTTCTCTGTTGTTGGCGTTTAAATTAAATCGAAGGTTATGTGTCACCGCAAGTGCATTCCAGTTTCTGAAAGGGGAATACCCACAACGGAGTGAAATCAGCAATATTTTTTTATGTAAGTTGCTATTAGGCCTATACATCACTTTGGTAATGAAGTCTGCGTTAGCCTTCAAGTTTTTAACATATATTTGTGGTAGACCGGACTCAACGTAGATGGCGTAGTTGGGAGTATTAGACGGTAACCGAAAAATGCGTTTGAAGAAGTATCTTTGAATAGATTCGATTTCTTCTAGCAATTCGTATCCATATACTTCATTCCCATAACAAAAGCAGGTGTTGATTGTTGCTTCAAAAACCTTGAACTTTGATGTCGGGTCCACAAAGTTGTTTGAAAAAATTTTTGACCATATAGTATTTATAGCTGTTTTCGCAACCGCAAGTTTATCTTTGATATGGGCTTTAATACTTAAGTTTTGGGAGATAATGAAACCTAGGTATTTAAATTCGCTAACAACTTCAATATTGGTTCCGTCTAACTTCCAGTTCGGTGCATTTATATCACATCTGTTTTGAGACTTAAAAATCATTATTTTAGATTTAGCAATATTGATTTTGAGGTCCCATGAATCACAGTATTTCTTAAGTTTGTTTATTTGAAACTGCAACGTCACTGGGTTATCGGAGAAGATAACTAGGTCATCAGCATAAAGTAAAAGCTTTACAAATAAATCGCCAAAATAGACACCTCCCGGTAAGTGAGTTTCAATATCATTGATGTACAGTGCGAACATCAACGGGCTTAATACGCATCCTTGTGGGACGCCTGTTTCTGAGCTAAATGATTTTGACTTATTTTTACCATTGCACACCACTGCTGACGTATTCAATAGAAGCTGTTCATAGACCCGGATAAATTTGGTTGATAAACCAATAGCAGCTAACTTATATAAAAGTGATCTTCTATTAATGGTATCAAAGGCAGCTTTGAAGTCTACAAAAAAGGTATATAAAGGCTTTTTTTTGTCGATAAAACGTCTTGCAATACTTGTGAGAGCAAAAATTTGATCAATTGTTGACAGACCAGCTCGAAAACCGGCCTGAAAACAACTAATAATGTTATTGCTCTCAACCCAACCCACAAGTCTAAGGTACATTATTTGAGCAAAAAGTTTCCTAAATGAGCTTAGGACAGAGATGCCCCTGTAATTTTCAGGGAGACTTGGGTCACCTTTTTTAAAGATCGGAGATATACTCGCCTGACGAAAACAGCTTGGAAATGTCTCCTCAATAAGCATTTTGTTTAACAGCCTCAAAACAATTTCAAGAAACTCAGGAGTTGCGTTCTTGTAGAACTCAATTGGAATGCCATCTGACCCCGCAGCCTTATTATTTTTCATTTTGTTAAGCGACGTTAGTAGTTCATACATTGAAAAAGGCGAATCGAGCTCATGTATTGAGATGTTTTGCAAAGCAAAACTAATACAATTTTGATCAGGATCAGGCAGCAACAGATTCTCGAAATATGCAGCCAGATGATCTAAACTTATATTTAGCCCCGACGACCTACTTCGTCCTCCCAAAATCCGTATATTGTTCCAGAATGACTTGGAGTCCTTAGAAACTAAAAGCTTCTTAGCAGCATTTCTTAAGTACGATTCCTTTTTTGACCTGCACAAATCTTTATATATTTTGTTTTGTTCAAGATAGAGTTTCTTGTAAGTTTCGTTATTAAATTGTCTGAAAAGTTTTAAGTAAGCAAAGGACTTCTTCCTACATTTCCTACACTCCTCATCATACCATTTCGATTTTGGCAACTGTGGAGTGGGATGAAAAAAGTCAACTGCTGATTGCCTTACT
Organism: Platycheirus albimanus; assembly: GCA_916050605.2. Lineage (NCBI taxonomy): Eukaryota > Metazoa > Arthropoda > Insecta > Diptera > Syrphidae > Platycheirus > Platycheirus albimanus. The sequence goes on from OU696698.1 coordinate 63,116,383, forward strand.
ATTTCAAGTACAGAGTTTGTAGCAGATTCAATACAGTCTGGTGAACGAACCAAACCCAATTTTTGATTAAGATTTCGCCTATAAACATTTTTTTTTTTTTCAACCCATCTTAATTTTTCACTGTCAACAATTTCTTCAAATTGGTCATCTATACTTTGGGAGAAGTACTCACACGAAACTATAATTGGTAGATGATTGGAGAAATTTACAGGGTGTACTTCAAAATTATTAATTAACTCTATCCAATCACCTTTCACAATGCAAAAATCTATTACAGAGCAACCTTGGGGCGAAATAAACGTATAATTCCCGATTGAATCACCAGTTGAAACACCATTTAAGGTAAAAAAACCAAAATCTTCAAACATTTCTGTTAACAACTTCCCGTTTGCATTCAGACATTCATCTAGTGAGTTTCTTACGTCGGAAAATCTTCCATCATTCAAAAGCGGAGAGTTCTGAAAATTGCCAACACGACCGTTAAGATCACCGATAATCATTAGATTGTCCATATCGTTGTTTAAAAGAAAACTTTGCAGTTCTTCAAAATCTGAACTCCAAGCATTATAATTTAAATAGATAGGGCAAATTTGAAAATGTTTTGAATCACACATTAAGTCGATCAGAATTTTATTACCGTAATTTTTAAAAGTTATGTTTTGAACAGATGTATTATTTTTATAGCCGCACATTATTCCACCGCTAGCTCTCCCAAGCCTATTATTTCTAATAGCTGGGATGCATTTTACGTTGAAATTTTCAAAATATTTAAGGTATTGTAGTTCTTTTCCCTCTTCTAAAAAAGTTTCTAATAAAATAAAAATATCATAGCTTAAAATTAGTTTAAAAAATTCAGGCATAAGTAGTTTATTTTTAAGCCCAGTGATATTATAGCAAATAATTTTAAATTCGAATTTATTTTTTTGGCAGACGGTCACCCTATCCTACAAATTATTAAAATGAGAATAGCTAGGACCAGAACCTTCACACACCATCTGGCCGCCAGGTAGCTCTGCCGCTACTATGGGGATCTGGTTGCTGCTGTCAAAGAAACACATTGCATCTTCTCCATATGTTGTTTTGACAAATGACTCTTCTTCTTTTGTTTTCAATTTTAACCCACGCAATGAGTTGTAATAAAATGCAAACTGGTCAATTTGCAATTTAGCTCCTCTTATGTTTATTTTTACACTCGGGTTTCTTTTTAAAAGCTTGCTCTTGATATCATTAAGTGCCTTCCTTTTATTGCGGTAAAGAAGAGATTGTTCTCTGTGAACAAAGATTCCCGTATTCTTGAGTTTCGGTGCAGCTACAATTATCTTGTTTGCAATCTCAGTGCTTTTGAAATTCAACACCATTGTTGTTTTGTTGTTGGACCGGTTATAAAATTCTTGTGTGTTGTCGAGTGCCAACTCAGTGTTTTCCTCTAAATCAAGAAGGCCTAAACAAGTTTTTTTTGCGAATTCAACTTTGTTTGCCTTATTTTCTGATTGGAAATGCATCACAACAGATTTTTCGTTTGTTTTACTCGAGAGAATTTCAAGTTGTCTTTCCAAAGTTTGACAGTAATCTTCTACAAAGGACAGTCGCTCTGAGAGTTGAACGTTTTGGGACCGCAGCAGCTGTATATCAGTTAATATGGCGGCAACGTCATCTTTTGTTGCAATATTTTTTAGATGCTCATTTAAGCACCCGTCCACAATTGATTTAAGTTCATTAGATTGCAATGTTACTGCTGCCATTTCAATTTTCTTTTCGAACACAGACTTTTTACTTGGAGTGTTTTCCGGAGATATTTCCGATAGTTTCCTCTTAGGTTTAAGAACCATAAAGTAGTGACATTTTTCCGTGCGTGCTGCCCATATATTCCAAACCGATTTATTAGACTTTATCACGTCAAAAAAAAAATTCTAACAATCAAACATGACATTACGATGATAGAGAAGTCGAAAAAAGTGGGTCCGACAATTCTGTCTGTCTGTCCGTGTGTCTGTCTGTTTGCATAGTTACCTAGAGCCTAAACGGCTGGACCGATTTCCTTCAAACTTGGTGCAAGGTATTATTATGGGGTCTAGGCTAATTCACTGTGCACAATTCACTGTGCACAATTCACTGTGGGGACAATTCACTGTGCACAATTCACTGTTGACACAATTCACTGTGGCGGACAATTATTCACTGTGGTGGACACTTAACTGTGTGCGTTTCAATGAAATGCACACAGTTAATTGTCCACCACAGTGAACTGTCCAGAATGCCTGAATCTTAAAACGGTTTAGTATTATTCTTTACAAAGTTTTTTCATTAAATCAATAAACCAGAGAACACAAATCTAACAGATTTTTTTTCCAATTTTAATAATTTTGTCAGTTATTGAAACAAATTGAAACCAGATGTCGAAAACTTAAAATTTTTATTAGTTGCATAATAGTCCGGTCAAAATAGACAAAAAAATAGTGCTAGGTTTGCAAAAATTCGCATAAAGCTGAAAATTGGTACAGACGTTGGGAACACCATTTCAAATAAAGTAAGCAACATCCCCATCGATCCGACTGGTGCGTTAAAAGTTATTCAAGGTCAAAAGGTCAACTAAACGGTTTTTTCAATTTTTCTGATAAACGGTAGGATTTATCATAAAAATACATGAGACAAAGTTGTAGACCATAAAATTATCTACAAAACTTGTTAAAATCATTTTTTGTTAGAATAACCATTTCGGAGATATCGTGATTTTAAAACTTGAAGGAGTCACGTAGGTATAATCATATATTATATGCCACATGCATACATTTAGTCCAGTCGACAGGTTGGAAAAAGTTGGTGGAAGGTGGAAAAAGGTCGGAAGCTAATGAAACTATCAGATATTGTTGAAGGATAGTTAATAAATATTTTACGAAGTTTTGGACCTCGAGAGCCCTATTGAAAAAGAGGTGGGGGAGAGGGAAGGGGTAACTGCAAAGTTTTCGACCTTGCAACGGTTTTTCCTCAGTAACTTATTTTCCTTACGTTCTATAGCAAAAGCATTTCCATTTTATAGTAGAACGTCAAATTTCCTACAATTTTCATGGTACCAAAGTTGTTGTATATTTATTCTTTACCGAGATATAGCTCTTCAAAAAACAGGTTATTTTTCAGAATTTGCTAAAAAATGCCAAAAAAAAATCAGCTTATTTCTTTTAATAGACGAAAACTAGTGCGAGGTTTTTGTTTGACGAGATTTTCATGCGACATTTTTTAGAAACTATTAAACAGCACAAATCGTAGTTTAAATCTGAAAAAAAAATTTTTAAATCAATATAAACGTTTCCAACATATTTCGAAAACCAAACATTTTTTTTGAAAAAAATATAAAAAATCAAAAAAAAAAAGTTTTTGAAAATTTTGAAATGCCATATTATTAAAATTATTAATGACTTCCTGTGCCCAAAATTTTATTGAAATCGAATGTATTGTTTACGAGAAAATTAGATTTGAAAATACTGGTTCTATGAAAGGTACCGTTATAAAACAAATTTTGAAAAAACTTTTCAAACTTAAAGATAGACTGCCTTAAGAAAATAGCATTCTGAAAGTTTTATCAAAATCGTTAGAGCCGTTTTTGAGAAAATCAATTTTTTTCTTCCCGATTGTATGGCAGGTGCCGTTATTTTTGGGTCTAGAGCAAAAATAAAAAAATTGTTCCGAGGGACGGCCAAATAAATCCTATATACCGAATTTGAAGCAAATCGGCCCATCCGTTCAGGCTCTAGAGGCGTGAACAGACATACAGACAGACAGACAGACGAACGGAATTCTAATCCCAGACCCACTTTTTTCGACTTCGCCATCATCGTAATGTCATGTTTGATTGTTATCTCAAATTTGTTTTTCTGCACGAATCCATAACTTGCCTTATAGTACCTATAATCGCAAGTAAAAATTGATTCTGGTTGTGGCCGACGCCCACTTTTCATAAGAAATTAAAAATAAAATGCACGACTGGGTCGCACGAACTTGCTCTTATGATAAGCAATTGCGTAGTGGCTGCATATATGGATATTAAAAAAAATTAAATAATTTCGAAAATTCTTTTATTTTTTAAATTAGTTAAAGAGTTTTCTCGGAAAAACTAAGTATGCAATAAAATTTCAAAGCTATACGGCAATCTAGGAAAAAAAAAATATTGAAAATCGTTGGACCAGTTTTTTTTTTTTTAAGGTTATTTTTGAAAAACTTTTTCAAAAAATATTTCGAAATTTATTTGAGTATGCAAATATATGGCAATCTGTAGTTTACATTTGAAAAATAATTTTTAAAAAAATCAATGTACCCGTTTCCAACATATTTCGAAAACCAAAAATTTTTTTTGAAAAATTATAAAAAATCAAAAAAAAAAGTTTTTGAAAATTTTGAAATGCAATATTAATAAAATTATGAATGACTTCCTGTGGCCAAAATTTTATTCAAATCGAATGTGTAGTTTACGAGAAAATTTGATTTGAAAATATTGTTTCTATGAGAGGTACCATTATTAGACAAATTTTGAAAAAAAAATTTCGAACCAAAAGATAGATTTTCTTGCAAAAATAGCATTCTGAAAGTTTTATCAAAATCGTTAGAGCCGTTTTTGAGAAAATCAGTTTTTGTCTTCAAGATTGTATGGCAGGTGCCGTTATTTTTGAACCTAGAGCAAAAATAAATAAAATGCACGACTGGGTTGCACGTACTTGCTCTGTGGGTGCAATAGTAGGATGAAAACAAGCTTTTCGATCAATGAGAACAACTCATTTTTGAAAAATTTGGTAAAACCTAAAAAAATTTGACTGAAACTAGAAAAACCGATATACAGGAGCTAACGTTAAGAAACCTTTAATATTTAAAATTAAGACGATACCTTTTGGGTGATATAAATGATACAAATGTCCACTTATGGCCAAGTTAATAACACTGTTAAAAGCAATTTCCACTATTATCATGTGTAGCCAAAAACTAAAAATGCAGTTTCGTTTGAAGTATTCTATGTATGTTACATACAAAGTTTCATAAAAATGGGGGAGCCTTTTTTGAGTAAATTAGAAAAAATGAAAAAATTGGCCAAAATCTAGTGGCTCTTTGTATAGGAGCCACCATTTAAAAAAGAGAAACTGAAAAAAAATCAATGCCATCTGATAGGAAGCTGTAAGGAACTATACTTAACAAAGTTTGAGTGAATTCGATGCAACCGTTGACAACTTATGGCCATTTGAAAAAAAGCCGTTAAGAGCAGATCTCCGTTATTTGCATTTTTAGCCAAAAACTAAAAACGCAGTTCTCTTAAAAACACTAAAAGAATATAACACACAAAGTTTAATCAAAATCGTTAGAAAAAACCAAAAAAAGTTGGCTAAAACTCAACGGCTCGTTGTATGGAAGCCACCGTTTAGAAAGGCTTCAGTGAAAAATTTACTAAACCATCCTATAGAACACTATTAAAAACTGTGTCAAACAAAATTTTAGTTGATTCAATCAAGCCGTTGTGAACTTATGGCTATTTGAAAAAAAGCCGTTAAAACCTGATTTTCGTTACGACTATTTGAGGCAAAAACAAAAAACGCAGTTTTGTTAGAAATGCATAAAGTAAGCTAAATTATACATTTAATCAAAATCGTTAGAGCCGTTTTCGAGAAAATCCAAATTGAAAAAAACCGTTACTTGAAAGGTACCAGTTTGAGCCGGGCTAAAACAAAATAAAAAAAACCTCGACAATGGTTTTTCTTCAAACTGCTATATACCAAGTTTGAAGAAAATCCGTCAAGCCGTTTAGGCTGTAGCATGACGTGAAAAAGCGCACATCCGCACATCCGCACAGACAGACCGACGGCGACGGACGGTATGGCGAAAACCACTTTTTTGGGCTTCTCTATCATCGTAATGTCATGTTTGATTAAAACCTCGATTTTTTTTTCTGCACGAAACCAATACTTGCCCTATGGAGCAAGTAAAAAGAAAAGGCATAGCTAGTTTTTAAAATTTAAGCAACCAATACTCAATGTTTATTACTTTATTTCGTTCGTTACTGAAACAATACAATATTGGGTTGGGGTCAAAATCTATCTATATATATAAAAAGTAAACTATATTTTGTTGGTCGCCGATTCACGCCTTAACCCGTTTACCAATTTCAACCAAACTTTCACACATCTTTGGTATTGGTCTATATATGAATTCGGTGAAGTTTCGTTGAAATCGGTATGTGTTTTTTGTGCGTGCGTGAAAAATAAACTTAAAGCTCACTTAGCAAAACTCAAAAATCATTTATTTGAAATATAATTCAGTCATAGTCGGAATTTTATAATATTGGATTTTTGTTTTTAGTTTTGAAGTAAAAAAAAGCGTCAATACGCGATACCCATACATAAACATTTGTTGTTGCTTTTGCTTTTTTTGTAGTTGTATATGGTTTATCGCTGTGTATACAAATACATCAAAGCGTTATTGTGAAGCATGAAATTTGATTTCCGAAAAAAATGTAGTCGTGACCTATATATGTATGTATGTACATATGTATATGTAGTATATCGTATATGTATATACATACATACCACTTATGATGAAGCCTGGTCGCTATGTTTTGAGTAATAGTGAAACCTGAAACTGGAAAAGTTTTCTTGGTTGGCCAATAGATGTTGCATAGTTGGATTTGTGTCCAAGCGATGATGGATTTTTCGATGTGGTTAAGGGGTCTTTTGGTTACCTGCAGATTTAATAATAAAGCAATTGTTGCAATAAAAAGAAAAATGACTGTTTGGTTTTAAGCTTCAAGAAGAACTGTGTATTACATAATAAGAATAGTTGTAATTGTAACAAAAAGAAATATAAAAACTGTGATCTATGTACTAAGAGAAGAGAGTGTCATTGGAATGATACATTACAATAATTGTTCCTATTATATTAATTAACTAAGAATAGAGAGCAAAGCAGGGTTGCCATGAAACAATTCATAGAAACATTAAATAATAATTACTTATTTAGCAAAAGGAGGAGCTACTCCCATCATATATCGAAAACGTTGAAACTTGTCTTTTGGTAAAGCCTTTGTGAGAACATCTCCAACTTGGTCCTGGGTTGAAACGTATTCCAATTCAAATAACCCATCTTCATATCTTTCGCGTATGAAATTGAAGCGAACATCTATATGCTTCGTACGCTTATGAAATTCGGGATTTTTTATTAGTCTGATAGCGCCCTGGTTATCAACATACAAGACTGGTTTCGCACTTTGATCCTTGACCAAATCTTTTAAGAGCTGTTGAATCCACACCAATTCCTTAACCGCCTGACAAGCAGCTACAAACTCAGCTTCGGTTGTCGATAAGGCCACACATTGTTGTCTTTGTGAAGCCCATGTAATGCAGCTCGTGCCCATCATGAGTAAAAAGCCACTGGTAGACCGCCTTGTAACAACGTCACCAGCATAGTCTGCATCGCTAAAACAAGAGAATTTAAATTGAGTACTTTTGAAAAATATACCATATTCGTCCGTTCCTTTGAGGTAGCGCAGAATTCTCTTCACCATATTGACGTGAACTTGGGTTGGATTGTCCAAATAACGACTGACACATCCAACTGCAAACGCTATGTCTGGTCTAGTTGCCACCATAAGGTACATTAAGCTACCCACCGCTTGCCGAAATGGAAACTTTGTTGTCTCAGTTGTCTCATTCAATACACTAACTGAATTAATAGACGTATCCGCAGGAGTTGAAAAAGGAACAGCATCCTCCATATTAAATTTCGATATCAATCTCCGAGTATATTTTGATTGATTCAAGTGAACAGAACCATCATGTGACCTTCTTATTTCCAAACCAAGGAAATGCTTTGCAGGAAAAATTTTAACTTCCAAATTTCGTTCAAGATTTTTACATAACTTAGCAATGTCATCTTTTGAAGTTGCTGCAACAAGCCCATCATCGATGTAAATACCCAGGATCATTTTTCTACCATTCTGATGAGTAACGTAAACACACGAATCAGCATCACAAGGAACCAAACTAAAATCCTTCAAAAGCTTTGAAAAAGTTTTATTCCAACACCTGGAAGCCTGTCGTAGTCCATACAAGCTTTTTTGTAATTTACAAACTCTATTTGTTCCATCTTCATACCCTTTTGGCTGCCGAACAAAAATTTCTTCTTTGATATCTCCATTCAAGAAGGCTGTTTTAATGTCAAACTGCTTAAGGTGTAACTTTTCCGTAGCTGCAATACTCAAAATAGCTCGAATTGATGCAAACTTAGCAACGGGACTAAATGTTTCAGCATAATCAATGCCAAATTTTTGACTGAAACCACGAGCCACTAATCTGGCCTTAAAGCGTTCGCCTTCGTTCTCGGTTGCACTTTTTATTTGAAACACCCACTTTGTGTCAACGATCTTACGGTCCTTAGGTAGTTGCACCAGCTTCCAAGTTCTGTTTTTATCTAGTGAATTAATTTCCTCGTCCATAGACGCTCTCCACTTTTTCGAGTTTTCACATTTAATTGCTTCCTCAAAAGTACTTGGTATAAATGATTCAGCTAAAAATGCAAAACTTTCTTCGATGCAACAATTCACTACACCTTGAATATTATTCGATTGGCTTCTCAAGCGCTCTTTCATGGTTAAAGTGGATTCTCCTATGCCTTTAGTTTTACCGCTTTCATTTCTAACTTGTCCAAGATTTTCATCACCACCAGCAGCTTCTTCAAAAACATCTTCACAGTCACTTTCAGCTGCACTAGCACCTCCACCAGATTCACCACCAGCATCACCAACCGCATCACCTCCAGCATCACCACCAGCATCGCCTTCAGCATCACCACCAGCATCGCTTCCAGCATCAGCACCAGCATCGCCTCCAGCATCAGCACCAGCATCGCCTCCAGCATCAGCACCAGCACCATCACCATCATCTGCACCAATATCACTATTAGCACCTCCTCTGTTTTCATTGGAGCAACGCAATATACATTGTGTATTTTCAAGACATCTCCATTCTGAGGTTGAATCCGTAGGTTTTGAAATACCGTTGTCATTGAAAACCACATCTCTACAGACATCTATAGTATTGCTTCCTGGAAAATAGACTCTGAAACCTTTCACACCATCTTCGTATCCGACAAATATTCCTTTTCTTGACTTCTTATCCCATTTGCGACGTTTTTGATGTGGAACGTGCTCATGTCTCTTTCTGCTCGACCATTTTGTTCCGGTGTGTACGGCACAGTCCTTTGATGTAGTATACAATTCTGGAACAAAATGCTTTAGACTCCTTTATTGCGAAATTCAAGGCCATTATCTGTTCGTACGACTTTAACTTTCTTTCCAGTCTCAGCTTCAACTAAACTCAAAAACTTTTGTATTAGGTCTTGTACTTCAGTCTTTTCTTTTATGAAGAAGACTTTTCTGAAGTGCGAAAAGTCATCCTTAAAAAGCAAAAAATATTTCGACCCACCAATGGAATTCTCTTGCATTGGACCGCATAGATCTGAATGCACTAACTCTCCGACAGAGCTTGCCTTATTTTGACTTCGTTTAAATACTGCCCGATGCTGCTTTCCCATGACGCAATCCTCACAAAAAAATGAATCATCATCTCCAAAAGGAATGTCTCTACACTTAAGAATACTTCTTACGTGGGTTATACTCTGGTGTCCTAGTCGCTCATGCCAAATACGCAAAGGTGTTTTGTCTCCAGCAGCCAAATTAACACATACTTTGTTGTCAGAAACTTTTGGCACCTTCATAAGAAGTTTAAATAGTTTTGCCTGACGAACTCCCACTACAAGCAATGTATTAGCTCGATAAATCTCACATTTCGAGCTATCAGAAAACAGTTTCAAACCTTTGTCTAGCGCACAATTAAGGGAAAATAAGTTGAGACGAATTTGCGGAACATGTAAGACATCTGCTAAATAGTTTTCTTCCCAAGTAAAATTATTATAAGAAAGAACATAAATATTCCCTCTGCCAAAAGCATTAATCGTATTGCCATCCCCTAATCTAACGACAACCGGCTTCTCAAACTGTTTATAATTTATGAACCACTCTTTTCTGCTGGTCATGTGATCACTTGCACCTGAATCTAGGAACCATGCATCATCTTCAGAAACTCCTTGGGCCAGAAGAACCTCGCAAACAAACGCATTACCTCGTCTAGCACTAGAGCTCCCGCTTTCTTCTTTCTTCTTGGGACAGTCCTTCTTCCAGTGCCCCCTTTCCTTGCATAAGAAACACTTCCCGGGTTTTGTCTGCGACTTGCCTTATTAGATGGCTTTTTCCACAAACTTTGTTTGTTCGCTACAAAAGCATTAGAACCCCCTGACCCAGAACCACTGCTGGAGCTCATACGAGCCTCTTCCATTACTAACCTCGTCGTTAGATTCTCGAGTGTCTGCTGATCGGGAGCTGTCGATTCCCATGCACTATAAAAATGACTGTACGAAGGTGGAAGAGTCATAAGTATTTTAGTGATGACCATGGAAGATGAAACACTTTCCCCGACATCAGCTAACTGCTGCACAATAGTTTGCAACTTTGATATATGCATCGCAATATCATCTTGGGGATCTTTAACGAAGCTGTAAAATTGCTGCTGCAGCATGTGTATACTTGTCTTAGATTTTATTTCGTATACACTGTGAAGTTTTTCCCACATGTCTTTGGAGGTCTTGCAATTGATAATGTGAAGAAGTGGCTGCTGACCCACCGATGTCACAATTATCCGTTGCGCCTTGCTGTCAAAAAGAGACCACAAGCTTATTTTAGCGGGAAGTTCTTCTTCCTTCACCCCTTGAGTCTCTGCTGTTGGCTTTGATTCCTCCCCCGTTACATATTTTAGAAGGTTAGAAGAACATAAAATAATTTTTATTTGGAATTTCCAAACATTCCACTGGTCACCATTTATGAGCTTTTCAATTTTAACATCATCATTATTATTCGACATGATGAAAAAAAAAACCTTACCAAGATCTTTGAATAAAAAAAAATTCGACACAATTCTGTAGCCCGTTATACTAATCGTCAGCAAAACTCCAATTTATCAAAAAAATGTTTGCGTCTCAGTATATAAGTTATTTTTTTTTTTACTGTATACTAATTTTTTTTTTTTTTTTTTTTTTTTACTGTATACTAAATTTACTTTTCTAAATTTACTTTTCTAACTACACATGTGCATGACCGAACGACAAAACCAAATTTTTTATTTTAATTTAATTTTTTTTTATTCGCTCGCAACTGGGCCCATAACCTGTTGCAATAAAAAGAAAAACGACCGTTTGGTTTTAAGCTTCAAGAAGAACTGTGTATTACATAATAAGAATAGCTAGTTGTAATTGTAACAAAAAGAAATATAAAAACTGTGATCTACATATGTACTAAGAGAAGAGAGTGTCATTGGAATGATACAGTACAATAATTGTTCCTATTATATTAATTAACTAAGAATAGAGAGCAAAGCAGGGTTGCCATGAAACAATTCATAGAAACATTAACATAAAATATAAATTCTTAACAGCAATAAAGTTTCAATGGTTGTTTTTCTCTTTTTTCATAAAATGGTAATTGTATGCGCGTTAACAGTTGGGGGATCATTACAGTTTTTAAAACATCAAAATCACGCTTTTTGGGTGTATGGCGTATGAGCACTTTTTGTATGTTGGTTTTTAAATAAAAATATGTAGTAGCTATGTACCTACATTCATACATAATACATAAATAAATGGCATTTCTTTAAGTTCTCAAAGTAAAAGAATTGTTTGAAAATGTGCCAATGATATAATATACGTAAGATTTTATAGATGCGGTAATTTTGAAGAAGCAGTGATCCTGCAGACTTTAACTCTCTGTGACATTATGTTCGCGCGAAATTTCTTAACATGTGATAAAATTAAAGCCAAACATAGCCACGGACAGTTGTATGTTTCATGTTCACGTGTAGGAAAGTCATCAGTTCTGTTTATTTATACCACAACTCCGGGCAAAACAAAAAATGTTGTTTACGAAAAGGCTATGCGACAATAAAATAAAAAGAAAGAAGAAATAAAATAAAAATAAATAGAGGGTGTATTTAAAACGAGTGTATTCTGCATTCTAATATTAATGTGATCTGCTTAGCGAAGCAGGCACAAGGTCCATTAACTAAATATTTTTTGCATGCCTTAGCTGTTTATAGAGTGAAATGGGCTAAAAGAAAAAAAGTGGTATACGGTTTTTAAAAATCTTATTGTGTTTGATAGCTTTTACGTACTTCGATGCTTGAGTGATGCTATTTTTAACAAGCTGTTATAAACAGGAATTCTATTGGATTTTTGTTAATGTAATACACTCGGGTGTATACTTACTTTTATCAGTTTATTAAATTAAAAAAAAAATCCAGGTTCTCATATTTTACACAAATTAATTTGACGGTATAAATATAATTAAGAATTCAAACTTATCGCTTTATATTTAAAATGTTTATATCTATCATCGTTTATATCACCGCGCTATCTGCTCGGAAGGGCAGAACAACGTCTGCCGGGACAGCTAGTTCTTTTTATAAAATTCTGCTTGCAAAAATTTTTGTCAACCAGAATGAAAAAAAGCAGAATTTTGAAAAGCAGTATTTTGAAACCAGAATTTTGACCCGCTGCCTATAATTTTATGTGAGTTAGTTTTTCACTACGCCTACTTTAAGGGGTGTGATCTAACATAAAATACCATTTCCATATGCTTACAAATTTTCTAACGATCAAAGCTCAGTAAGTGCTTGATATTTTGTAATCAATTTTTTAGCTCAAGCCCACTGTTTAAAGGCGTTTGCGTTAAAAGTCTTAATCTGAATTAATTTTCCAATGTTTACCAACAATCGGTCACGGTTTTGAAGGAAGAAGATGAAAATTTTTTATTTGTATTCTTAAATGACGTAGGATTAATTAATGATATTTTATTTTCTGCTGTCTGCTAAAGAAGAATTTTCGTTTCATTTCTGGAACTGTTAATACCCTTATGAATTATAATGAATAAGCATTTAAGAGAGAAAGAAATAGAAAGATAGGAAAGACTTTTTATTGGTAAAGTTGATTGAGATTAAGGTGAAAACTATCTCACAAGAAGCCCACGCGTGGCATCCAGTTGAAACTGAGTGAATAAATACAAGTTGCTGCTCAGGCTGGGTTTGACCTCACAACTTTAGGTTTAGCAACCAAGCGCTATATCCTCTGAAGTCCAAGTTCTGAACATTCAAAAACTATTAGCGGCACTATACAACGAACAAAGTTTGTTAACAATCTGTGTAATTTACATAAATACATCAAGAGTTTTCCATGTAAAATACTTAATATTTCTCTCTCAATAAAAATGTCACGAAAATAAACATGAAAATTTTCATACCTTACAAATTTTGATATTGCATTTTACGATGAATGCGATTAAAATTGCTGTTAAACTAATTTTGTATCATTAATACAAATAATAATACACTGCCACTGCCATGCTGTAATTATTACGATGACCTCAACATTTTTCACCACAAAACCCCATGAAAACACTTTTGTTTTATTTTATTTTATTTGTGTTTTACAGGTGCCATAATTTTTGGTTCGGACCAAGAGGTACGAGAAGTGATGCGTGCTGTTCGTAGGAATAATGCAACCGGAGCGTTTTCATGGATCGGCTCGGATGGATGGAGTGCGAGAAATCTCGTATCGGATGGCAATGAACCGGAAGTAAGTATAATTATGGCTTCACTATATTACTCAGTTACACAAGTTAGTATGTACCTTTATGAGTGTATGTATGCCGTTAAGTGAGTTCGTGTTCATATTATTTATGTTAAGAAGGATTTTTGGTATTTTACACTTCAACAGATGTTCACCATTTTGACGATGCTTACCAATTTTCTATACACATACTCGTGCCTTGGTTAGATAGATATAATATTATTTATTTAATTCGTGGCAAACTTATGTTTCGCTATGCTTTTGGTTATGATAAATTGAAGTTTCTATCTAGATTCTTTAGCGCATTCCGCATTAATCCGACGATATGAGTAATACGAAGTAATTCTTTTGTGTTGGGCCTTGGGCTGAGAAATGTAGGTGTTTTATTTATAGTATATACATTATTATATTTTAGATGTAAAACAACAAGAGGCCATACTAAATCACCAGTACAAGCATTTAGCTGATTTAGTTGATTAGAATTCATTAATGCGTTATTAGAGTAAAAGCACCATAATCATTAGCTCTTTATTGTCCAACACAATATTTTGTAGCATTTATCCACTAAAACCAATAACAATGATATTGGCAAATGCCTCGGCACAAATTATTTTTGCAAATCATGGATATATGTACGTAAGGAAAATCCATTAAGTATATCATTATTGTTCGAAATGATTACTGTTAAAATAAATTGACTGATACATTTTTCACATTAATCATCCATAACATACTGGTTAGGTTGGTCAGTACTCCTCTGAACAATTTATGTAGTATGGAGAAATACAAGGCGAAATTAATTTCATATAAGGAAGAATATTTACGCTTAGTAACAGAAGAAGTTACAATTTTAATAAACTTGCTGCAAGTTCACATTGTACACAAAAACTTCAACCAGGAGCCTTTCAAAGTTTTTTTTTTTTGTGTAAAGTATAAAGCAATCTTTTTGCTTTATTAGATGCGTTGGGTGTCGATGTTATATTCTTGGGTTTTTTGCAGGATATGGCGTAATGTGAAAATTTGGTCGGTCGTAAATTATCCAGGTCTGAAGCCGCATTAGTAGGGACCTATAAGATCATCAGCAAACGCCTTGAGACATTCACATAAAACACAGGACTCATCAGGCATACTTTACTCCTGCCATATTTTGCAGATGAGTTGGTGTATGCTCCTTACCAGGTCAACTCCAACGTGATTCGTTCATCTTTAGTCTGGTGATGTCTACTTTGATTTCATTTTGGTCGGGCGGATGTAGTTCATGGCCGTTTTTTAGATTAACTTGTACAAGTTGATATTGGGAGGGATCTTGATCGTCATCACCATTTAACAACTGGTTAAAGTAGTCTCTAGTCTCTAAGGATGCCTAACATCACCTGCGTTTCCACTATGGTGTTTCCATCCTGATCTTTGCGGGACCCAGGACGGCTTGTGAAACCTGATGTAGATTGTAGACTTTTTGTAGACTGATTCACTCTTCTATAAAAGTTTCGCGCCTCTTTTCTGTAAAAACATCTCTGCAATAAGTATTCCAAATTAAATTTTAACCAACTCTAAAGTAACTGTGTCCTTTTATGGCCTATTTTAAAAAGAAATCTTTAAAAAGTTTTCCGCTATTTGCATTTTTAGTCAATAACTGAAAACGCAATTTTTTTATAATGCTCAAAATATTATTATATTAATAATAACTGAACTGAATATTATATGGGAGCTACTGTTGAGAATATGTACTACAATCTTTAAAACTTGAATACAATTTTGAAAGCGCCGTATATCATAACCCTTTACCAAATCTGATGTTCAATAAACCTCGATTTCCGCTACTTGCGTTTTTAGCTCAGAACTGAGCAAAGTATAATCGTAATAGTTGCAGCCTTTCCAGCGAACAAAAAAATGTTGGCTAAAACTGAGTGGTTTCTTGTTGGTAGCCAGTATTACATACATATTATGAATACCCTTATAATGATTTAACATGTGCGAGTTAGGAGAGAAGAAATAGAGAGATAGGAAACAAAATTGGTACAGTGGATTGAAATTTTAGTTTATAATTACTTCACGTCTGATTTTCGTTATGACGACTTTTGGGCTTACCCAAAAATGCTTTTTTTTGTGAAAAATCTTCAAGGTTTGTTAAATTATTAGTTTTATTAAAATCCATACAGGCTTTTTTGAATAATTTTAATATTTTTTTTTTTTTATTATTTTGAATTTCTGTATCATCCATAGTAATGTCATGTTCCAATACTTTGGTACTTTCCTCATAGAGCAAGTAAAACGCATAGTTTTTTTTTTTTCCGTAATACCCAAAAGTTTGAATTTAAAGATGATTACTGCAATATTGTTCAAGCTGAAATACCGCAATAACTTGGTGACTCAAACGCTTAAGATATCATTTTTTAATTTCTTTAAAGCTTCACTGAAATATTGGAATCTCATTCTAAATGAATTTTCAAAATGTATAAGTGTAAATAATCTAAATTGCGAATCACTTTTTTAACTGGAAATACAATGTTTTTGATAAAGCTCATGTTATAAAAACTAAATTGCATCTTCATTATCTTCTTAACTGTATCAAAAATTTCATAAAAAAGAAACGATTTTTTGAAAGAAAAAAACATAACATGCCTTATCGAATGCATCATCCCAATTGATTGCATTCTACGTTACTCAATTTTTATTTAACAAGTCACTACTGATTTACATTCAACTTCTTCTTTGCTAAAAAATATACTTCTTTTTTTTTATTCTTTTAGGTTGAAGGAACTCTTTCTGTTCAGCCACAAGCAAATCCAGTGAAAGGATTTGAAGAATATTTTCTAAGTCTGACAGTTGAGAACAATCAAAGAAATCCCTGGTTTGTCGGTAAGTGCATAGATAAATATGTATATAATATGTGTAATTTTGAAAATCAAAGTAATGGTCAATTATTTGAGATTTTATTTATTTACTTTTGAAATTTATATGAACTAACAACACCTTTTTCTTAAAAGAATTCTGGGAAGATCATTTTCAATGCCGCTACCCAAACAGTTTCGTAACACCATACAACAATTATAATCGCACGTGCACTGGCAAGGAGGAACTCACCCGCAGCAATACTGATTTCGAGGATCAATTACAATTCGTTAGTGATGCAGTTATGGCATTTGCATATGCTCTTAGGTAAAATCATTTTTTTTAGATGAAGTCTCTTGAGTTAACATCAGCTGTTCCCTATTAATTATTCATATAAATGTATTTGCTAAATCATGCCTCACCATTGTCATTATTGTTATACAGAGATATGCATCGTGACCTGTGCGGAGGGCGCCCTTCGCTTTGTGATGCCATGAAACCGACTAAGGGTGCAGATTTGCTGAAATATCTTCGAAAGGTCGAATTCCAAGGTACGTACGACGAATACATTAATTCAATTCAGTTAACTGGAAAATTGTTTCCTTGAAAGCATATTGACGATAAAATGATTCAGTGAATTATTGAGATAAGACCAATGCTAGGCAATAATCTGATAATGATGTTGAATTTTGGCAGTGGCAATTTTCTTTGTTGAAGTTTTCTTATAAAATATTGAAAAAAAACCGTCCAATAGTCACGTCACTATGATTAAGTTTCTTTGTATTATCATTGTCTATTACATTGAAATTGTCTTTATATAGTTAGAAATGTTTGGTTTTAATGTTGACTGTACGAGGATTTGACGATCATGAAATTTTACTTGTTTTGAAACAAACAGACCTGTCTCTTGCTTGTCCATATTGACTTTGAAATTGAGTGCAGGTTGGGAAAATATTGGTACAAATCTCAACTTAGTCTCACCCAAGGGTGGCAAGTTGAAGCTGAAGGAACATTGAAAATTACAGAAGGTTGCTTACAGAAATCGATTTCTAAAATGGTAGGCCATTTACAAGTTTCTTTAAGAAAATCAATAAAATGACCAAAAGCAAAAGCTCGAAAAGTTGTTTTATGTTTAGTTAGTTCTACTTTAATTCGATTGCCCTACTTAACATCTGATTTTGTATTTTTGTAATTCTTGTATTTCGCAAGATAAAAATACATACCTTAGTACGGATACTGACTCCATTAGCAAAAAATAAAGAGTTGAATAATTTTCATTAACTTCTGGAAGGTGTCGTCTTTGCTTATAGTCTTTATTGTTTCGTATTGGAATTTAGTCAAACACTGTTTGCCTTTTACTGAATGCTGCAGATAGATCTCTGTGGCTGAATACAATCACCGACCGTGTCATCTGTGATGGAAAATCCGATACTATATTTAAGAACATAAAATATTTGATTTTAGAAGATCAAAAGAAAAAAATAAGCGGGACTAGGATCAAATCTTGAGGAACTCCAAACTGCAGATTTTTGTTTTGGTTTAATGATTTTGAATGTTAAACCATTATTTTTAAATCAGTACAATAGATGTATACTCGGAACTTTCTCCAGCACATTCTATTTCATAATCTTAAGCAAATTCTGTTTTTTTTTATTGTGTTTTTCAAGCGCTTGTTTAAGATGACTATTTCAGTTCACATTTTTTACTTGCGATCATAGGTACCTATATATTCTTAAGGGTTTTATTTTTGAGGTATAAAACTTTTAAATGGAATAAAACAAAGATTATTTTTTAAAATTGGTATGAAATTTACTTTATTCGAAAGATAATCTTCTGGCATTATAATTTAAATAGGATTTCTGGCATGAGCGCTTCAGCTGGCTCGGGCGAAGCCTTATCTGGAGGTTCAGGGCAGACGTTGTTCTGCCCTTCCGAGCAGATAGCGCGGTGATATAATCGATGATAGATATAAACATTTTGAATATTAAGCATTGTTGCAAAGCTCTTCCCATTCCAGAATTTTTAGAAATGTTACACGTTGGATTTTCAACAAACGACCACTATCCAATAATGTGGCTATTCCAGATGATGCAAGTGCTAATGCTACATTGTTCTGTGATCTTATAGTCGCTAATAGCAAGGAAATCAAAAAATGTTTTTCCGGTACCGCCTGGCGCATCTAAAAAAAACATTTCTCCGCTTTTGCATCAGAGCGCCCCTCATCTGCCATCTACCATCTGAAATTATTAAGTAATTGCAACGACCTTTTAACTTTAATTAGCTTAAAAGAATAGTAGTTTAACTTTAGAACATTACGTCAGAGAATTAAAGTTTGCAGGATCACTTCTTCTTCAAAATTACCGCATCTATAAAATCATATATCATTGGCACATTTTAAAACAATTTTTTTACTTTAAAAACTTAAAGAAATACCTTTTATTTATGTATAAGTGCATATGTATGTTTATTGAAAAACCAACATAAAAAAAGTGCTCATACGCCATACACCCAAAAAGCGTGATTTTGATGTTTCAAGAAACTGTAATGATCCCCCAACGCGCATACAATTGCCATTCCATGAAAAAAAAAAAGAGAAAAACATACATTGAAACATTATTGCTTTATTATTAAATGTGCAGGTAACCAAAAGACTCCTTAACCACATCGAAACACCATCATCGCTTGGACACAAATCCAACCATGCAACATCTATTGGGCAACCAAGAAAACTCTTCCAGTTTCCCACAAACCATTACTCAAAACATAGCGACCAGGCTTCACCATAAGTTTTATACATATGTATATGTACATACATATGTACGTCACGATTCACGAGTCACGACTACATTTTTTTTTCGAAAATCAAATTTCTTGCATGCTCCACATTCCACAATAATGCTTTGGTGTATTTGTATACAACGCGCGAAACCATACACAGCTACAAAAAAGCAAAAGCAACATTTATGACCGTATATTGGCAATAATGCGGCGAATGTTGTCCTCCAAGTGGTCAATCGTTTCGGATTTACCGGCGTAGACTAGTGACTTCACATATTCCCACAGAAAATAGTCAAGCGGTGTTAAATCGCACGATCTTGGAGGCCAATTCACAGGACCAAAACGCGAAACTATGCGCTCACCGAACGTTTCCTTCAACAAATCAATTGTGGCACGAGCTGTGTGACATGTTGCACCGTCTTTTTTAAACCACTGCTCCTGCACTATGGCTGTTCAATTGAAGAACGAAAAAGTCAGTAATCATGGGTCTATAGCTGTCACCATTGGCTGTAACGTTCTGACCAGCATCGTTTTTAAAAAAGTACGGACGAATTACTCCACCCACCCATAAAGCACACCAAACAGTTAATTTTTGTTTTTTGGATGTAACGGTGTCTCAACATAAACTTGAGGATTATCATCACTAAAAATACGGCAATTTTGTTTATTAACGTATCCTTTCAACCAAAAGTGAGCTTCATCGATAAACACCGTAAATGGAAGTAGTGCGCAATACGTATTTCAAACAGAACCATAATTTTCAAAATAAATTCGCACGATTTGGAATCGTTGTTCAGACGTCAGTCTATTCGTGTTGAAATGCAAAGCCAAATTTAAAATAAATCACTTGACAGCTGACAAAATGACCGCCAGTTAAAATAGTATTGCCAACTTAAAGTTCTATACCTCTAAAAAAAAGCACCCGTTATAAGGCAAGTTATGCATTCGAAACAAAAAAACATAAGCGGGCGATATTAACTATTCAATTTTAAGCTTGCAACTTGATTAAAAAAAAACCAAGACATAAATTGGATTTTTTAAAATAAGATTTTGAATGGAAATAGCGATACATTTAACGGAAACGAATATATCTGTAAGACTACAGCTGAATCGACTAGTTTTTTAACGATTTTACCCGAATAAAGGTATTTTATAAAAATCACGCCCTTAAAAGTGGGCGTGATGAAAAAATGCACACAAAAAGAATAAAGAGATACCTATATTTTTCATATAACGAACGAAAAAAATGGTTAAAATTGAATATTGGTACCTTAAATTTTTAAAACAGTGTTTTTGTTCTTTCATGAAAAGTGCGGGTGTTAGCCACATCCAGTGTTGGCAAGTAAGTTACTCGTTTAGTTACGCGTAACTAATATGAATTAGTTACGCCCAATATTTGGCGTAACTAATGTAACTAAATGTAACTAACTGTAACTAAATAAAACTAACTCTAACTTAATAATACAAAATTAAAAAAAATCACATTTCATCTTGAATCCCAATCGACTATTGACAAAATTCCTTATTAGCAAGGGCAACGGCAACCTGGCAAGGAATACATATTGAAGTTACTATGTTCCTGATGAAAAGAAAATCTAATAAAATATTATATTCTTGGAGCATACAATAGATTTTTACTTACATTTAAAGTTTTCCCTTCTTTCTTGAGATTCCTGGACATTTCTTTGTTTATTGTGATTTATTTTTGTATGGTAAATTCAGATTTGATCTCAGATTTGGTCTCAAATTTCAGATTTGGCTCGCCCAAGGGAAATCAAACGAGATCTATTTTGTTTTATTATTTAAAATTTTTTTTTTTTGCAGAAATATAGTAATTTAAAAATGTACTTCTTGTCAGGTTGCCGTGGCGTGTTGTTATAGTTAGTTACATTTAGTTACAATTAGTTACATTAGTTACGTGTAACTAATTAAATTTTCAAAGTTACGCGTAACTATCCAACACTGGCCACACCCGAAGTTCAAAAATTAATTTTCACACACCAGGTTCTTAATTTCGATTTAGAGACTCACAAATTTAGGCTTAAGGATTTATTATAAGTACCGTTTATTTGCGAAACTAAGTTTCTTGTAGTTTCTAATGAAAAGTGGGCGTCAGCCACTCCCAAAACCAATTTGTTTGTCTTCATACCCAAGATGTTTACTTACAACTAACACTCACAAAGTTTTTGCTAGAATATAAGCATTACTTTTTTATACAAATATTTTATATATGGTTTTGTATGAAAAGTGGGATCAGACACGCCCAAACTGAAATATTTGTATTTAATTTAGAGAAGATTTTAGAGTTGTGCTTCGATCGTAACTCTACAAAAAATGAAACTTTATTTTCCCAATTAGAGTTTGTTGAATCAAAATGGTGATTGTGGGCGTGTTTGTGTGCAGATTTAACTGGCTCAAGAATATAGCCTTACTCTTGCACCAAAAATTATATATACCAAATTTCAGCTTTCTAGCTCAAAAATTGCAACCTCTAGAGAGTATATGTACATACGGAAGGACGGGCGGACATCGCTAAATCGGCTATGCTTTTGATTCTGAATCAGTGTATTGATGTACATTGTACACACATATTTATACTTTTCTACACCATACATTACACCCATTCCATAGAATAGGGTATGTATACAACATTACGACGATGGGGAAGTCGACAATTCTGTCAGTCTGTCCATATGTCTGTCTATCGGTATAATGACCTACAGCTTGAACGGTTTGACCGATTTGCTCCAAAATTGGTACACAGTATTATAATGATGCCATACAGAGTGGTTTTTGGAATAAGCATTCTAGCTCTAAAACAAACGGTAACTGCCATATGATTTTTAATGAAAATTTAATTTTTTTTCAAAAACGGTTCAACGATTTTGATAAAACTTTCTGCATGGTGTTTTTTATGTAAACTATATGTTTTGATTGGATAGATTTTCCAGGAAAAGTCCTATAACGGTACCTTCCTTATAGGACCGTTTTTTTCGAATCAGTTTTTATCGTAAACCAATAAACAGATTTAAATGAAATTTTTAAATGTGTATGCTCTTTTACAAACGAAATTATGTTCATTTTTAAATTAAAAAAAAAGAGGTGTTCTTCCACCTTGGTAATAAAACATAATGTGTAAGCTTTTTAATGAATTTGATAAATAGTTTCTGGTGACGAAATCACACTCAGATGTCATGTTCGTTCATTATTGAAAATATTACGACTACAATTCAAATGCAAGGCGAAAGAGCCTTACTATAAATATTCTGTACGCTCCTTATCATCCTTTCATATGCAAATATTTGGTAGATTAATATCTACTTTTATTTCTTCTTTTCAACTTTTTTATGTAAGACATTTTCTGTTCTGTAAAAAGAAACTTGAAAAGGGAATTTCTTAGCCCATATATGTATAAATATTCTTATACTTAAGAAATATATTTTAGTACCCGAAAACAAAATCTAAGGAATGTCGACATTGATGCCTGCTAACTGCAACATCCTCATTGATTGAACAAATGGTACATTCTTAAAACAAAAAAGTAAACTCACTTGTTGCAGTATTACACTTTTCTTATTATTAATGAAAAGTTATTTTTAGAGGTGTGAGAATAATTTTCATTTGCAAACAGCCTTTTGCTTGACCAAACCTGAACACCACAGTCCTTTTAAAATATAAAATAACGCATTAAAGCTAACAGTTCTATGTTTTATCTTCACGCCGACCGACGTTGTACAAGAGGGGCGTCAGATGCAAAGAGAAAATTTGTCCTTTTTGTCCTCTCTGGTAAGATGTAATGCTTATTAGTGATTCATAATGTTGCAGGCCAACAAGGCCTTTTTATTTTATATATGTGTACATATATTTTTGTATTTTTCGGTGAAGACGTGTTTCAATAAAATGAAAATTTTCGAGTTCGATGTTTAACATTCTATTTCCCGTCTTGAAAGAATTTGTACTTTTTTAAAATGCTTTCAAGCGTCAATTAATGTTTAACAGTGCTGAACTAAATAATATCACGTGCAAATTTATTCCTTCTATAGCTTGAATAACTTGACCAAAAACACGTCCTCTTCATCTAAAATTATTGTAAAATTGTATTGAAAAATAATTGGAATGCCAAATAAAATTAATGTTCAACTGAACAATATGAATTGAATTGACATTGTGAAATATGAATGTGAAAACAGAAATGTCCCTTTTCAACACAGTAGGTGGTGTCCTGTTTTGAATGCTAAGTGCTCAGAGGCAAAATTAGAAACATTTAGCTATTTGCCTACTTGATAAGAAACACGATTCGAATGCTTTGGTATTCTATGTTGATTAACATCAAGAAATCTCTTATTTTACTTGCCCTAAGGGTAAGTATTGTTTTCGAACAGAAAAAAATTGAGGTTCATTACGATGATAGAGGCCCAATGCCCAAAAAATTGACTTACTCCATGCCGATATCAGTCTGTGGGCTTTTTCAAGTCAAGTTATATACTAAACAGCCTAAGCCACTTGACGGATTTCCCTCAAACTTAAAACATATCAGTTTAAAAAAAAAAAACGGTTTTCTAGTTTTCTTACTTGCAATTATAGTTACTATAAGACACGTTATGCACGAACTTGCTGTTATGTGTGACATTGTTATTTAGATTTTGAAAAATAAAAATTAAAGTTATATACTAAACAGCCTAAGCCACTTGACGGATTTCCCTTAAACTTAAAACATATCAGTTTAAAAAAAAAAAACGGTTTTCTAGTTTTCTTACTTGCAATTATAGTTACTATAAGACACGTTATGCACGAACTTGCTGTTATGTGTGACATTGTTATTTAGATTTTGAAAAATAAAAATTAAAGGAATAAATCATATGAAATTTTATTATTTTTTTGAAAAAATGAAGGATTTTTTTTACAGTTTCGAATTTAAATTAATATTTTTTCAAAATCGTTCGGCCATTTTTCCGAATAACGTTTTTTTTAAACTTTTCGAAACATATTCCAAACTTTTTTTGAGTATTCAAACTTATAGTAGTTTATATGTACCAACAAAATAAAATTAAAAAAAAAATATTGATCCAACCTTTTTTGAATAAACCAAAAATTAAAAAAACTTATACTATTTTAAAAAACTCAAAAATTAAAAATTGGAAAAATTTAAGCATTCATGTTATGTATTTCGCTTATAAAACGGCTCCCAAATTAAAAAAAAAATTAACTTTTTTTTACTTGCGATTATAGGTACTATAAGGCAAGTTATGGATTCGTGCAGAAAAAAAAATTTGAGATAACAATCACACATGACATTACGATGATAGCGAAGACGAAAAAAGATGGTCTAAAAATTCTGTGCGTCTGTATGTCTGTCTGTCTGTCTGTCTGTATGTTTACCTACAGCTGAAACGGGTGGCCCGAATTGCTTCAAACTTGGTATATAGACTTTTTTAGGTATTGTACACAGGGGAAATTGAAATTTTTTTTTTAGCTCAAAAAATAACGGTACCTGCCATACAACGTTACGTTAAAGCTTATTTTTCTCTAAAACGGCTCTAACGATTTCGAATTAAAAAAATCAGTGTTGCTTTTTAGATACGACTAATCATATGGCTGAAAAAAAAGTTTTAAAAAATGGCTAAGAACGGTACTTTCCATAGGACCGTTTTTTTGCCTTCGACTATCTCGAAAATGACTCAACCGATTCTTTCGAAATTTCACACACATATAGCTGTAGGTAGCTGAATTTGTATTGCATACCAATATTTTTGAAAAAATATTTTTTTGTATTTTTAAAAGCATTTAAAAAAAAAATTTTAAATTAATATTTTAAAAACTGCTTGTTAATTTTTTTTCTAAAAATTTTAAATAAATGTATTTGCTGAATACCTATGAACTGGAGTTTTTGAATTTTTTTTGAAAATTTTTTTCAAAAAGTTTTTCAAAAAAAACTTTTTTTCTCAAAAACCGCTCCACAGATTTTTATAAATTTAATCTCATAAATTCAAATTTATCCAAGAAATAAAATGGTGTACTTGTTTTTCAGCTCAAATTAGTTTAAGTATTTATTTAAGAATTTTGAAAATTTTATTTTTATCAAAATCTCAAGCCCCTAAACCACTGTCACTCATTAGAGCAAGTTCGTGCGACCCAGTCGTGCATTTTATTTACTTTTGCTCTAGGTCCAAAAATAACGGCACCTGCCATACAATCTTGAAGACAAAAATTGATTTCCTCAAAAACGGCTCTAACGATTTTGATAAAACTTTCAGAATGCTATTTTTGCAAGACAATATATCTTTTGGTTAGGAATTTTTTTTCAAAATTTGTCTAATAACGGTACCTCTCATAGAACCAGTATTTTCAAATCAAATTTTCTCGTAAACTATACATTCGATTTCAATAAAATTTTGGCCACAGGAAGTCATTCATAATTTTATTAATATGGCATTTCAAAATTTTCAAAATTTTTTTTTTTTGATTTTTTATAATTTTTTCAACAAAATTTTTGGTTTTCGAAATATGTTGGAAACGGGTTTATTGATTTTTTTTTTAATTATTTTTCAAATGTAAACTACAGATTGCCATATGTTTGCATACTCAAATAAATTTCAAAATATTTTTTGAAAAAGTTTTTCAAAAATAACCTTTTAAAAAAAAACTGTTCGAACGATTTTCAATATTTTTTTTCCTAGATTGACGTATAGCTTTGAAATTTTATTGCATACTTAGTTTTTCCGAGAAAACTCTAAAACTAAATTAAAAAATAAAACAATTTTTGAAATTATTTAATTTTTTTAATATCCATATATGCAGCCACTACGCAATATTGCTTATTATAAGAGCAAGTTCGTGCGGCCCAGTCGTGCATTTTATTTTTTATTGAGCCCGCACACAAGGGGTTAGTTATTAATACCCTTATTATGAGTTGACACAGTGCCAGCGTTCAGGAAATGTGGATAGGAGATAAAAGGAGGTGCCGGTGCACATTGGTTTTAAATATCTGTATATCGCAATGGGAGGGAAAAATCGAGCCGGGTTAAGCATTCCACATTCTTGTAGTGCTTCTAAAAAAAGAGTCTCTATACTTAACAGTACATCCGAAGTTAGGCTCGAGGGTAAATTTAGGTGCGGGTGTTACGGGGAAATTGTTTCAATGGAGGAACGCAACTTACTATTTCACTGGAGCACTGTTTATAGAAGTAGCGAAAAAACAAGGTGAGGCAAGAAACATTACGGGCGGCGATGTTCGAGTGAAATAAATGTTTCGGTAATGGTTCTTTCACCTATCAATTTTAAGGCTCTTTTTTGAATCCTATCCAGGAGGCGCCTTGTAGATTATAGCCAGATCAGAAGGAGAAAATATTTCTTGCATCGATTTAGGAAACCTAAGCAATTTGCGGCATTTTTGGCGACGTCAAATTATGTGATCGCTCCACAGAAGATGATTTGTGATGCACATGCCCAGAACGCAAAGCTGATCGGTTTCCCCGATGCAAGTGCCACACATGGACAGTGGCATAGGGGGTAGGTTATGCTTTAACGACAGAAGACAGCATTCAGTTTTTGAAGCATTAAATTCCACGCGGTTGATATTTCCCCATTGGACAATGCTGTCAAGATCGGAATTTAATGAGCTTATCATATGATACCGTTGCAGTTCCACATCCGAAGGACATGGATGTGAATCTGGAAACGAGTATGAAAAGCTGAGAGTACTGTCGTCAGCAAAACAATTTAGTGGATTAGAAGTATTAGACAAGAGATCATTTATAAAGATAAGAAAGAGTGTCGGAGACAGAACGGAGCCTTGGGACACACCAGCATTTATTTTGTAGGTAGCAGACTGAAAACCGTCCAAAAAAACGCGAATTGAACGGTCCGAAAGGTAATTTCTAATCCATCGAAGGAGGTGTTCATCGATGACAAATGCACGCATTTTCGATAAAAGAGCTTCATGCCAAACTCTAGCAAATGCCTTTGAAATATAAAGTGCAATAATCTTACTTTTTCCAAAACGATGTTAAGATTGGTTCCACTGTTCGGTGAGATATACCATCATATCACCAGTGGACCTATTGCTACAAAAACCGTACTACCGGTCATTAAGAAGTTTCCGTTTCTCAAGATATTTCTTGATCTGAAAGTTTATCAGAGTTTCCATGACCTTGGAAAGAAGGGAAGTCAGTGCAATTGGTCGGTAGTTTGAGGGGGATGAAGATATGCGCCTTAATTTGGGATGGGCTGGACAAATGCTGTTTTCCATCCGCTCGGAGAGACCTGTAGAATAGGATAGATGGAAAAGCTTCCGCAGTGGTTTTGCCAGCGTGAAAACACACCTCTTCAGAACTATGGGAGAAATACTATCCGGGCCAGCGGATTTGTGTATGTTGAGATCTTTTAGTACTCTTGCAACTTTACGAGTGCGAAAGAAGATTTGTCCCATAAAACCATTTACGTTCTCAAGTATAGGAGGAGTCATATCACACTGGGGTAGCGTTGAATTAGCAGCAAACTTTGCTGTAAATAAATCTGCTTTCGCTTGGGAGCTTACCACAGGAGTGTTATTATCGACGAGCGTCGGAACCGAAGACGTGGTAGAGTTACGTACATTTTTTACGAATGACCAAAAATGTTTAGTACCACTGGGACATTGTAGTATTTTTTGCCTTATTTTTTGTTCATGCAAAAATTTGGTTCTTTGAATGTGAGCATTACAGGTCTTTCTAGCTTGTTTTATTTTTTTCCGGTTTTCCTCATAAGGGTTGGCTTTATAACATCGGAAGCTTACTTCTCTCTCCTTGATAACTTCTTTGCAGCTCAAGTCGAACCATGAATTCTATTTTGGTTTGATACTTTTTGTTCTATTCGGAACAAAATGTCTCATCCCGCAGAGAATAATGTTTGTTATCATATCAGCGCTGGAGTCTAAGTCACTATCGAGGAAGCATAGTGACCAGTTAAAGTTTCTGAAGAAATTATTGAGACCGTCCTATTTGGCCTTCTCGTATCGCCATACTTAGGGATGTTTTCTTTAACTGTACAGATGGAATAAGAGAAAATTGCTAATATGATACAATGATCTGACGTGCCTAGGGGCGATAATACATTTATCGTGTATTTATCAGGATGAGAGGTAAGAAACAAGTCTAGGGTGTATGCGGAATGACCTGCAATGTCAGGGATTCGTGTTGGCTCGTCGACAAGCTCAGTCAAGTTGTTTGACTCAGCGAAGAACTCAGCATACCTTCTTTCGGGTGTTGTCTGACCAGAATAGCGAAGCCACGAAGAATTGTAGACATTGAAATCGCCCGTAACAACGATTTCAGTGCGAGGATAAAGGGAAGCAATTCTTTGGATTGAGTCAGACAGTGCATCGAATTCGATAAAAGTCGAGTTACTGTCCAGATTTGGGCTTCTATAAATAAAACATGTATGGAAGACGTGCTTTTGTACGGTGAATTTAAACCACATGAAATTGAAGTCTGTGTTTGAACACTGACCATATTGTGGTAGAAGCTGGTACGCAACGTCATTTCTAACGTATACGGCTAATCCGTGATAGGAAAAGAATAATGGCACTAAGCTGTACCCGTGTAGGTAAAATTCTAACGGATCAGAATCATCACCTATTTGGGTTTCACTTAATGACAAAACAGCTGGCCTGTATCTAGCAGTATGGACATACGCGGCATAAAAATTCTTTCTAAGCCCGCGAATGTTGCTGTAATCGTCCCTAAAATTACCCGCCATTAAGAGAAACAAACATAATAGTGAAAACCAATAACGAAAAATTAATGTATAATAATCACATATCAGATACCAAGAAAACTTCATAAGAAACACATTAACATGAGTAATTATGCCTTCATGTCAATATGTTCCCAATCCGCCCCTGGAAATCTACATGCAACTATTAATACATTCGTCTACTATTATGAGTTCAGTTGATTACAATGCGTGTATACACATTTGAATGTGCCAACTGAAGCCATGATAGGCTGTGTATAAGAAGGGGAAGGGAAGAAGAAGGGACCACTCGATGCTAATCCAATGCTAGACAACGGCACTGAATTTTGTTTTTGCGCACAGATGGTAAATTTGTTGGTGGATCAGCAATGCACTTGTGTTTTTGGGTTGGTTGGGGCTATTTTTTTTTTTTTCGCGATTAAGACGTAATGCGTTTGCGGCCGATTTGTTGTTGTTTATAATTGAACACACACAATTTATGCACAGAATATTTTTGTTTTGTGCGCGCGGCGCGTATGAATTAAATTAGGTATTGGGCTATTGTATTCATTATTTTTTTTATTTTGGGGGTAGGTATTGAGTTGCAAATTTTAATTAAATTAATTGAAATTTGGGGGAGTGATGAACAACAATTTTATAAAAAAAAACTTAAACAGAGAACAGGTAACACAAAAATGCGACGAATACGGAAACCTTCGACAACGACGATGATGCACAGCCATTAAAAAACTCAACAAATCTTTTTTTTTTTGAAAAATTTAAGCATTAATATTATTTCGTTTATAACAGGGCTTCCAAATTGAAAATTTGGTTGCAATTCGTCAGGTGGTTTACGGGAAAATTTGATTTAGAAAAACCGGTCCTATGGGAGGTACCGTTATAAGACTTCCTGAAAAATCTAAACCAACCAAACATAAATAATTCATAAAAAATCATCAAAATCGTAGTTGTCGATTTTGAGAAAATGAATATTTCAGTAAAAATCGTATGGCAGGTATACCGTTAGTCTTGGAACTAGAATGCTAATTCGAAAAAGCAAATCGGTCCAGCCGTTAAGGCTGTACGTAACTAAAGAGAATTCTTATAGCCAATACCCCCCGTAGTACTAGTTTTTTTAAATCAGATTTTCTCGTTAGGCATTTGACGGATTTTACTGAAATTTTTACTGACGAAACATTATCAATTTTTTTTTATTTTCAAAAACCTTTTTTTGATTTTTTAAAAAACGGTTAGATTTTTTAATTTTTTTTTCAAAAATGAATTCTTTTAAAATGTTTGCGGGGCAGGTCAGCAAGTGCTTTAACGGCGAGAATAGGAACATGCGGGTCACATAATTCACACAGTATGGCCAAACAGTTCAATGGCAAACAGGAAAAATGTTTTCTTCGTAAGAAAAAAGAGCATTGGAAAAGGAATTACCCATCCCATCCATCCATCCCATTACCATGCCCAAAAGGAACCATTTGGTCATGCTTTTGTTATAGTACCTAGTTTAATAGCTCCATGTGCAGCTTAATGTGATGAAGGGTTATTTAATTCGGGGGCTAATGGTCATATGGTGGGGGCTAATGGTCATATGGTGGAAATATGTTCGTGTTAAGAACGGAGATACGATAAGTGTATATGTATAAATGAAGCGGGACAGTAAAAATTCTTTCGTTTGACAGCAAGAAATGTGTTATATATTTATGTTCCTTTTATTTGGATTAACTCTTGTTTTGATAAAATTCGACAAGAGTTGGTTGGTACTGTTTCGAAGCCGGTTGAGCTAACAACTTGTGATTAGCCAAATGCCAAATCCAATATCTAATATCTGTTTCGAAAATTCAGTTGCTGTTGGATCATTTTGTTACTGAACGAACTCAATTGTGGTAAGGGTGATTATGTTTACATGTCTCAACAAATATGATGATTTAAAGCATTCATTCAATTCATCAGCTGCAGCTGTAGATCGAGAAATAACAGTCATTGTTTGGCGGAAATCGCCTATAAACAATATTAAGGCAGTACCGAAAATCCGTTGCTTCCCACGAAAATCATGCAAAGTTCTATTTTACTCTTCCAAACACCTTTGGTGAGACATAGTACATTAATCCCAAACAATTATTATACTATAGATTTGCAGTTCGTCCTCCTTCCAATAAAGTCCATACAATTCCAGAAGAAGCGAGTGCCAATACAAGTTGGGTTTCTGATCGTACGGTCGCTAGAGGTAATTGATTCAGTAGCACAGCGATATCACTTTTGTCTATTTGTGAAGATGCTTTGATTGACGATGAAGAAACACCCTTCTCGACACTTTCTGTTAAAAGACCAACAATTTTAAAAATTATACTTATGATGGTTATTTCGTTTTTCATCTTTTCTCTAAAAACTAGAAAAAATATCATTTTGTTAGAAAAGCGTCAGAAACGTGAACTTTACGGATTATTTTGTAAACACATTATATCTATAATGCCGTGCAATTTACATTCAAAGGACCTTAAGTCTTACAGGCATATAGCTAAAATTATTATTATTATTATTATAAAGGAGCTGGGACTCCTAAAAAAGCCAGAACCCCAAGGTCATTTACCAAAAGCTGTGAAAAGCGCTCTAAAAATTAGTAAACAATTCGTAACTTCCGTTAGAATAGTGTTAGAAGTAAAAAAATTCAGGATTTTATTGGAAACATATCCAGACAAGTCATTTTTAAAATTACCATCACAATTTGGGTTACTTACATATAATTTTTTTAATGGAAATTTAATTTTTTGTTTTTATTTTTTGTTCTGCCTGAATTTCGCAAAACTATTTTTTTAGGTATAAAAAACTCCTAGACAAGGTTTCTTACACCCGAAAAAAATATTTACATAATGATCTTTCGAGAAATGATATGCTGGTGCATCTCACTTATTTAAATCAATTTTTTTTTCGGTGAAATCATGCAGAACTATTTTGGAAAACTATAAGGAACTATTATAGAACTCATGTGCATACTTTTTGCCAATGAATGAAAAATTAATTTCTGCAAGCTGTTCGCGCTTCGGGCTCAGTTGAAGGTCTCTTTTATAGACCCGGTCCCGCCTGCAGCTGTTGAGTTGTGCCATTAA
The DNA here is from genome assembly GCA_916050605.2 of Platycheirus albimanus. NCBI lineage: Eukaryota > Metazoa > Arthropoda > Insecta > Diptera > Syrphidae > Platycheirus > Platycheirus albimanus. The sequence continues at coordinate 63,148,515 of OU696698.1, forward strand.
TTTTTTATGTTGTTTTACAATAATGTTTCTTTATGGCAACCTTTTGTCTCGGGGATCATTTTTCGTTGATGTTTGTTCCGGTATTTATTAATATAAACTTCTCCAGCTTACCTTCTTTTAAAACAGCCACGTTTTTATAACAATACGACAAATTATAAGTTATTCATTCATAAGCCTTACCATATAGGTAATAGTGGAAAATTCTGTAAAACATGAATAATCATTATCGAAATGAAATCAATTTAGAGTAAGAAATTATAGTAAATAAAGATACTATCTTATAATTATTTTCAGTAGGTATAGTTTAAAAATAATCTCTTATGAAATAAAAAAAATTCTTGAAGATTAGGTACATTGCCACTATCTAAATCGTCTATCATGAAAATCATCGTCCCTTACAATCCCGGAAATTTGGCACCAAAAAATTTTCTGAATCCCAGAATTTGAACTTTAAAGTTGACACTAAAGAATTATTGTGTAAAGAAAACCTTTAATCACAAATAATTGGCATTTACTGCATTTTTGTCATCCAAAAGATACATTTAATTGGGAAACAAATGAATGGATTGGTTTTGCAGTCAATTGAATTGCTTAGCCAAACTTAAGGCTAAATTCTCAACGCAAGATCTCTTAAATCATCTTTATCTTTTTCGAATGCCCATAAATTGTATCTTAGATAGTGAATTTATAAAAATGCGTTAACTAACCATTGATTTCTGAGAAGAGGCTGGCATTAGTGTTTGGTCCTTAAACAGCTTGCTTTGAATTTTCAAAAACATTTTGGTGACACAAAATGTAAATGGTATTTGTTTCAAATAGTATTTGTTCGAATATTACACAAGATTCACTTTTGCATGACTCCTGATGGCCAGATTGGCCATTCAGAAGTTTTTTCCGAAAATAAAATTTCCCATTATATTCTTTTTTATACACATTCTTACAGACATTCTGCGGAGTATTTCATTTAAAATATTCATTCATTATAAAATAATAATATTTGATTTCAATTTAATTAATTTTCAGGTCTGAGTGGAGATCAATTTCGATTCGATACAAATGGAGATGGTCCAGCTCGTTATAACATCATCCACTTTAAACAATCTGATGTTGGCCAATATCGTTGGGTTAAAGTTGGCGAGTACTATGAGGGGGAACTTCGATTGAATATGTCAGGTAAATTATTACTTCACCTACCTAATTGCTTTATTTTGGTATATGACATCAAGGCTGACAGCACATTATTTGGACAGTAATATTAAAACGGGAATAATAGAAATCTGTATGTGATGGTAGCTACAATATTTCTTCGTATTTTGTAACTAATTGGATACAAATAATATTGCTGTCAAAACATTATGACGATACCAACCTTCTAGTTTTTGGAGAAATATGGAAGCAAGTAGGTAAATGTAATTTTTTTTTTTTGAAACAATGAAGAGGGTTTTGCATAAGCCTGCAATCACAAATAAATAATATATAATCAAATTAATTGCGAAAACTTGTCCAAATTCTATTTTCGTAAATCTAAAATGTCTTCTCTTAAAGTGTTTTCAAGAAAATATGATTTAGGTATATTTGATGAATGACAGTAAAATCAAATACCTTCCTAGAACAGCCTACCCTATTTTAGTCCATGCTATTTTTTAATGTCCGACCGAAGGTCGATTTCTAGCCGAAGCCGAAGCCGAAAGCCGAATATTCGGCTTAACAACAACCTTCGGCCGAAGCCGAAGCTTCAATAACTTGAAGAATTTTCGTTTCAGATTGATTGACTAAAACTGAGAAAAATAATGATTTTTTGTAATTTTTTCTGGAATTTATGCAATAACATTATTAATATTTTATTGAAATTAAGTAAAAGAACAACAAATAACTCATAAATAACAAAAAAAAAGTAATTCTTAAAAACCCAAGATCGAACAAATACGCGCTCACAAACTTATGTTTAGGAGTTAGGAGATTTTCTTGTCTACTAATGATGTGACGGCAGCTGCCGAAAAAACGAAAATGAATTTTTTCAACGCCTACTACGACTTCTACGACGCACGAGAACCACAAACTTAAACTATTTTTGGTCTTGTTGTGTAAATAATGTGACTGCCCGGCTCTTGTCCATTCATAATAGTTCTACGTTCTACGAAAAACGAAATCGAATTTTTTTTCAGCCCGTACCACGACGCACGGCAACCAAAATCTAAACCTTCGGCTTCGGCCAAAACTTCGGCCTATCTTGACCGAAGCCGAAGGCTTAGCCGATTGTAGTTTTTTAGCCGAATGTGGCCGAAGCCGAATCCAAAGCTTCGGTCGGACACTACTATTTTTATTTATACAATGCAGACGGGAAAAAATAAAATAACATTATTTTGTGCAACAATATGAGGCGTGTGACACGCTCAAAACTTAGACTTTGTATTGCCAAAAGGCTTAACCATTACTTAGAGACATTAAATATTAAGCTTGCAGGTTGATTTGCAGAAAACAAGACATAAAAATTATATTACGAAATAAATTAGCGATTATGGGTGAATTTAAAAATTCTTGAATTACATCCTGATCCCTAACCCAAGGAATAAAAATGCAAAATTGTCATCTTCTTACTTCAAAACTCCGAAACGACCGACAGTAAGTAAATATTTTAAAAATAAATGCAGATAGATAAACATTAACATTAGCTTAAAGTGGGTGTGTCCTAAGAAATTGTTAAAAAAGTATAAAGCACTAACTGAGATTTTTTACTGAGTTAAATCTTAAGCATAATGTGTAAGACTCCAGATCAATTTATTTTATAAGAATCACGTGCTTATAGGAGGGCGTATTGAAAAAATTACACACACAAAAAATCAAAGCCATTTGACGAACAAAAAAAAAACTAATAATATTGATTATTGACACTTGTTCTTTTATTGAAAGTGGTCGTACGCCATGCCCGAAGTTCAAAAATTTCTTTTCATACACAAGTTATTTAGTTTGGACTAAAAAACCCACAAACGTTGGCTTGTGGATTTATTGTAAGTAACGTTGTTGAAATAAAATAGTGATTGCATTACTATTGAACCAAAGATTATATATGTATATGTAGCTACCTAATTTCAGCTTTCAAGCTCAAAAATTGTAACCTCTAGATATTACCTACACATACATTCGGAAAGACATCGCATAATTGACTATGGTTTTGATTCTGAGTCAGATCAGATCAGAATATATACGAGTAGGTATATACTTTTCTATAGCTAACGGTATTATTTCTCTACGTTACAAACCCCACACCAGATACAATTTACCAATTCTATAAAATAGGATTAAAATAAATAAATTGCACGACTTGATCGCACGAACTTGCTCTAATGTGTGAAATTGGTCTTTGGGGCTTGGGATTTTGAACAAATAAATTTTTCGAAATTCTCAAATAAATACTTAAGCTGATTAATTTGAGCTGGAAAAACTACGTTATTTTATTCCAATTTATGAGAATAAAATTATAAAAATCTGTGGACTGGTTTTTTCGACAGAATCGGTCAACCCATGTTCGAGATAGCAAAAAAAAAACTGTTCTATGTAAGGTTCCGTTTTTAGACATTGGTTTAATTTTTTACCAGCCATATAATAAGTAATTCCTTTAAACCTGCACATATTTTTTTAAATCGAAATAATTAAAGACGTTTTCGAGAAAAATAAGCTATACCGTTATTTTTTTTAGCTAAAAAAATGCTTCGATTTCCCCTCTGTACAATACCTAAAAAAACTTGATATACTATACATAATTTTGAAACAATTCGGTCCACTTTTTTGGGATGTAGGTGTCTATACAAACAAACGGACAGAATTTTTAGACCAAAACTTCTTATGTCTTCTCTCTAATTGTACGTCATGTTTGATTGTGATCTCAAAACATTTTTTCGACGAATGCATATTGCCGTGTAGTACCTATATTCGCAAGTGATTTGCTACAAATCTGGTTTTTAGGATTTATTTAGACGTCCCTCGGACGATATTATAAATTTTTGCTCTAGGCCCAAAAATAACAGTACCTTCCTGCCAAATAATCATGAAGAAAAAAAAAAATGATTTCCTTGAAAACCTCTCCAACGATTTTGATAAAAATTTCAAACACAGGAAATCATTAAGAACGTTATTATTGATATTGCAAAAGTTTAAAAGACTTTTTATTTTGATTTTTAAAATAAAAAAAAATTGGTTTTCGAAATAGGTATGTATATATATGTATGTTGGAAACGGATATATTGAATTTTTTAATCATTATTGTCCCAGTTCCCAGATGCAGACTGCGAACTGCCATAGTATCATTTAACATACTCGAATAAATTTTTAAATATTTTTCAAAAAAAAAATCAAAAAATAAACCTTTGAAAAAAAGAGATATTTAACAATGAAACATTATTGCATACTTGGTTTCTCCAAGAAAACTTTTTAAAAAATTAAATATTTTTCATACCTATATATATATTTTTTTTTTCCAAAATACATACCGGATATTTAGCATAAGAGCAAGTTCGTGCGACCAAGTCGTGCATTTTATTTTGTCTGAAATTAAAATAATAAATTAATATAATCCAAGCAGTCTCTAGAAATTTCAAAATAATTTAATTTTTCAAACTTTCACGATTCTTATTTCTTAAAGATGCAGTCAGACTTCTTATATTTGCAAATTGCTACAATCCGAATCTTTACAAAACTTCACAGAAACGTAATAGTTAGATGGCGAACCGTCAAAAACTAATAACTGCGTGCTATTCTGTCTGTTTCTATGTCATTTTATTGTCTTGTTCTTGTGTTGCCGATGGCCTCAGTTGCCATTGCCAGTGCGTATAAGTGTGTCTACTTCGTTGGTTCATCGACGAGAACAATGAAATAATTTCATATACAAATCAAAAACCAATACTCGCGCAACACTCATGTTTTTCGTTTGATTTAACCAAAAATGGTTTGCTTTCCTCAAACCAATAATTTAACCTCTTTAAACGGATAGCTTTTTTGCATTTCGCTTTATCCAATACAATGGATGACAAATAAACTTGAATTGCATATGCAAATTTTATTTGACAAGAGAACGGTCCGCGAGAGATACTTCATTTGGATTTTAGTCGCATCTGGAATTGGGTATAATAGAAGGGCAACGAAAAGAAGATTTAATTCAGATTCATGAAACAATGGCATGCATCCAGATCCTATAGTGAAGCTAGCAGGATTGTTGGGAGGAAACGCGTCTGTGGGTACTGATAATGTAACTTCGTTAAAGCTGTTAAATTTTGCATTTAGCTGAATAGGTACTTAAACCGATTAGTATAAGAAAAAGCACTGAATCGCTTCTCATCATAAATGAATAATGATTACTGATCAGAGCAGAAACTAACAAAAACCGTTATTTGGCTAATAAATAATAATGTAACTTGCTTTAATTTCAATAATATTCGAAGCGTTAAATATAGTTCCGTATATAAAAATATATACATAGCTTTCCGTTACAAGACTTTCACCAGCTGTTAAGTTTTTGTGGAATTAGTAAAAAAAACTTCTCATCTTACCTCAGCATACCTATATAGTTATAACGGTTATTTTTTCCTGAGTACAACGACAACATATTGGTGGTTTTTTACTTGCGATTATATAGGTACCTAATATAAGACAGTTATGCACTCGTCGAAAAAAAAGTTTTGAGATAACAATCAAACATGACATTAAGATGATAGCGATGACGAAATAAGATGGTCTCAAAATTCTGGCCGTCTCTATGTATGTCTGTCTGTCTGTATGTACATTTGTATAGATATCTACAGCCCAAAGAACACTATCACACTTAAGAGCAAGTCGTGCATATTATTTTTTTATTTGCTCGAAAACAGCTCTAACGATTTCGATTAAACTCAAAATTTAATATACCTCGGGCATTCTTGATAATATTGCCTTCTTTTAGTTTTTGGCCTAAATGTTTATAACGAAAATAAGGTTTAAACGGATTTTTTTTCTACTGGCCACAAATTGGTGACGCGACGGCTTGAACGAATTCATTCAAACTTTTTTGGCTTAGTTTTTCAGAATTTCTTTTAGGCATTATGAAGTTTTAGCAGTTAGTTAGTTTTGATGACTTTTCATTGAAAGATTTTATATCATTGAAAATTAATATATTGCAGTATTTGTTTAAATACAAAGTCTTTGGGTTTGGCTATAAGCTGTCTACCAGATTGATATTTTTTGTATTATTTAATATTTTTCAAAATAAGATTTATATATTCAATTAAAATTTTAATCTCACCAAATTCTTGCATCATGAACAAAAATTAAGGCAAAAAACACTATAATGTCCCAGCGCTAGTAAACATTTTTGGTCATTCGTAAAAAACGTACGTTACTCTACAACGTCTTCGGTTCCGACGCTCTTTGATAAGCACTCGTGTTGAAGCTGATTTATTTGCAGCAAAGTTTGTTCAATTTTTTTAATTATTTTAAATATTTTTTTTAAAAATCTTCTTCCCTTATTGGTTTTCTATACTCTTAGTTTTGGTTACAAATGATCATAACAGAAATCAGTTTTAACCGTTTTATTACAGAACCTAAAAGTTGGCATTGACATTTTAAGTATTAAAGGTTTTTTTTCGAATGTTTCAATTAGCCAAAGTTTTTTACTTTTAACCAAATTTTTCCACGAAATTTTCAACCAAATTTGGATTTGCTTTGTAAGTTTTTTTAGGAGTATTTCATTAATAACTACTTTCTTAAGTCTTGACTAAAGTTACATTTGTTTATAAACGACTAAATTGAATTTGAGGTCTTGGCAAAACGAATTAACTGCCAAAATTAACGTCACTGTCAATACGCTCAAAATGCGGTACATAAACCACTTCTTAGACAAAAAATTTGAATTTCTTTGTTTATTTTATACAACAAAGATTAGTTGTTATTGCTCGGAAAATTTGTAATCATCGTGCCATTGCAGCCACAGACCAAGTACGTGCGACCAGGTCTTGCATTTAATTTTTACTTGCTCTATAGGGCAAGTATTGGTTTCGTGCAGAAAAAAAAAATCGAGGTTTTAATCAAACATGACATTACGATGATAGAGAAGCCCAAAAAAGTGGTTTTCGCCATACCGTCCGTCGGTCTGTCTGTGCGTCTGTGCGTCTGTGCGTCTGTGCGTCTGTGCGGATGTGCGCTTTTTCACGTCATGCTACAGCCTAAACCGCTTGACGGATTTTCTTCAAACTTGGTATATAGCAGTTTGAAGAAAAACGGTTGTCGAGGTTTTTTTTGTTTCGTTTTAGCCCGGCTCAAACTGGTACCTTTCAAGTAACGGTTTTTTTCAATTTGGATTTTCTCGAAAACGGCTCTAACGATTTTGATTAAATTTATAATTTGGCTTACTTTAAGCATTTCTTACAAAACTGCGTTTTTTGTTTTTGGCTCAAATGGTCGTAACGAAAATCAGGTTTTAACGGCTTTTTTTCAAATAGCCATAAGTTCACAACGGCTTGATTGAATCAACTAAAACTTTGTTTGACACAGTTTTTAATAGTGTTCTATAGGATGGTTTAGTAAATTTTTCACTGAAGCCTTTCTAAACGGTGGCTTCCATACAACGAACCGTTGAGTTTTAGCCAACTTTTTTTGGTATTTTCTAATTTTCTCGAAAATGGCTCCAACGATTTTGATTAAACTTTGTGTGTTATATTCTTTTAGTGTTTTTAAGAGAACTGCGTTTTTAGTTTTTGGCTAAAAATGTAAATAACGGAGATCTGCTCTTAACGGCTTTTTTTCAAATGGCCATAAGTTGTCAACGGTTGCATCGAATTCACTCAAACTTTGTTTCGTATAGTTCCTTACAGCTTCCTATCAGATGGCATTGATTTTTTTTCATTTTCTCTTTTTTAAATGGTGGCTCCAATACAAAGAGCCACTAGATTTTGGCCATTTTTTTCATTTTTTCTAATTTACTCAAAAAAGGCTACCCTGATTTTTATGAAACTTTTTATGTAACATACATAGAATACTTCAAACAAAACTGCATTTTTAGTTTTTTGCTATACATGATAATAGCGGAAATTGCTTTTAACAGTATTATTAATTTGGCCATAAGTGGGCATTTGTATCATTTGTAACACCCAAAAGATAACGTCTTATTTTAAATATTAAAGGTTTCTTAACGTTAGCTCCCATATATCGAGTTTTCCAGTTTTAGCGAAATTTGTTTGGTTTTTACCAAATTTTTCAAAAATGAATTGTTCTTATTGATCGAAAAGTTTGTTTTCATCGTACTATTGCACCAACAGAGCAAGTACGTGCGACCCAGTCGTGCATTTTATTTATTCAACGCGCTAAAATCGTTTTGTTTGCTTGTATTAAAAAAAGTGATTGTTTTTTATATACTTTTTTATCGCTATTGTTTAAATTAAACAAAAGATTTGGCCTCGGAACTTTTCTCTTGTAAATTTTATTAGCATTAAGTCGGCATGGAATTGAAAGTTTCTGCCTTATGTACCTATTGTAAAGTGCCAATGATGAGATGACAATGCTTCTGTTTTCGTTTTCAAATTTTGTAAGAAGGTATTGTCTGGGGTTTTACACAAGAAACTTAGAACTCTCTCCACTAAATTCTCGGAAATAAACAATTGTTTAGTTTTCGCTTCAAAGAGTATAATGTTTTAACATTGTAAATTGAATAGTAATTTCGAAACACTTTAATGCTTTACAATACATTATATAAATCACGCACGAGTATACGCATTTGGTAAACAACCACCCTATAACAACCGGAAACTGTCATCTCTATCGATTGTATGATTTGAAATAAATTATCGTAAGCATGAATAAAAAGGGATATTTTATTGAACGTGGGAGAGGAAGTCACTATTAATGGCTAGCACGGTATTCTAACGAAGGTTATAAGTTTATTTTCCATTTAATTAAGAATTCAATAGGACCATAATTATTTTGAACTCTATGGTAGGTTTAAGTGGCACAATAATGAGTTTATTGAAAGCACATTAAGAAATCATAATGTTGCACCAGCACCGAAAGACAATAATTAGATATTCTTATTACTTCTAAGTGACGCTTTTTGCCACAGTCGAAAAGTGTTCACATAATATCTCACATTATGAAATTTTGACTTGCGATTATAATTTATACACAGCAAGTCATGCATTCGCTTAAACATTGTAACATTATCGAATTTCTTCAAACTTGATTGTAGCTCTAAAAATAAGGTGCACGACTGGGTCACGCAGTGGTCTTGAAGAACACAAATTTTTCGAAGTTTTTTCAAAAATACTTCAACTGTTTAAGGCAGAAAAAAGGACGTTATTGTATTTCTTATATGAATTTAAATTTATGAGAGTAAAATTATCAAAATATGTAGAGAATTTTTGTTTGAAAAATTGTTTGGAAACCTTTTTCAAAAAAATTTCAAATACGCCAATCCAAAGGTTTTCGTTTTAATCATATTCGTATATAGCTACTTATCATTTTTGAGAAAAAATCATTAATTACTGTATAATATTGAATTATTTAATTTTTTTAATGCTTTAAAAAATTCAACAAAATAGTATAATTAAACATTTGCAAGAGATACAGTACGTTTGCAACGAACTGTAGATATGAAACCTTTTTCTATGTGTATGCGTTTGTTCCCTGCAGACAGCTGTGTTCAGTTCAAGTAATAAAATTCTTCTTAAGCAGACAGAAGAAAAATTGTCTTATTTGTAACAAGGTGTTGGGGCTTGAGATTTTGGAAAAAATGCTATCAGGGAAAAAAATCATATAACATTTTATTAGTCAATTGAAAATCACTAGTTTAAACGTTTTTTTCGGAAAAATAAAGTAAAGTATTTGATTTCTTTTATAGTTTTTAGTCAAAAAAATCATTCGACCTGTTTTTTTCTTAAGAAAAACGGTTTTGTTTCTTATTCCGAAAACATATTAAAACTTTTTTTGAGTATGCCAAATTCCAGCGATATGTTGTTTTTATCAGGAAAATAAAATTTAAGAAAAATAAACAAACCGTAAGTACATTATAATAACAATAAGAAATACACTTACTTTTTTTAACAAAAAAGTTAATTTGAATTAAGCTTACATTCAATACTGTAAATAAGTCTCCATTCCAGTAAATTTCTCGAGAGATGATTTGATTCATTTCTACACTGATGGTTCAAAAACCGAAGATGAGGTTGGGGGCGGTGTGTACTCAGAAGGACTAGATCTTAGTCTCTCATTCCGACTCCCTAACCATTGTAGCGTGTTCCAAGCGGAACTTCTGGCGATAAAAGAGGTTCTATCCTAGCTTAAGGAAAACGTGATATTCACGTCGAACATCCGCATCTTCTCAGACAGCCAAGCAGCCCTTAAATCATTCAGGGTGTTTTTCACGAACTCAGCAACTGTCGCTCATATCTCGTGGAGATGGCAGAACAGTTTAACATTTACCTCTTTTAGGTGCCGGGACATAGAGAAATTCCGGGAAATTGCAAGGCCGATGAACTCGCCAGAAATGGAACTACTGAACCAATCTCACCCAAAAGGATGAATATTGGTATGCCTATCGCTACATGTAAACTCATGCTAAAGCACGATGCCATGAATGAAACAAATCTAAGGTGGTCAAACTCGACCACCTGTCAGGCGACAAAACAGATCTGGCCAAAACTAGATCCAAAACGTTCCAAATGTTTGTTATCTCTTGGTAGATCTCACCTTAGCTCCTTAATCGGTGTCATAACTGGACACTGTCTTATAGGTAGACTAGACATGCTATTAGACTCGGTGTCTGCTCGAACGACTTCTGCAGAAGTTGCAGGGACGAGGAAGAAGAAGAGACCATAACTCATCTTCTTTGTTCATGCCCTGCTCTCTCGAAAAGACGAAAGTTACATTTGGGAGAATTCTTCTTCAACGATATTAATGATCTAACTCAGACAGACATATACTGTCTCCATCGCTTTATTAAAAGTTCCAATTATTGGTTTTTAAATAAGTGTGGTAGTGCCTTACTTTTACATTTATGGTATCACAATGGACCTAGTATCTGGTCTAAGTGTGTCAGTCATTGCCTGACAGCCACCTTAGCCTTCCCTAACCTTGTATGTAACATACATAGAATGCTTCGAAGAAAACTTCATTTTTAGTTTTTGGCAACAAATGATAATAACGGTTGGCCATAAGTGGACACTTATATTATTTATAGAACCCAAAAGATGACTACTTAATTTTAAATATTTAAGTTTTCTTAACGTTAGCTCCCGTATATATCGGGTTTTCCAGTTTTAGCCAAATGTTTTTTAGTTTTTATCAAATTTTTCAAATATATAGCATAGCAAGTAGGTATGTAGGTACCTCTGTGCTACCCAGTTGTGCATTTTTTTTTAGTTTTGAATTTTTTTAAGAATAATATTTAAAAAATCTTTGAGAAAACCATTATAACCAAAAATAAACTTGATATAAAAAACAATTAACAGAAAATGTTATAAAAATCGTAGTATCTTATTTTGAAATAAATAAGTTTTCGCAGGAACCGGAGTGTACATTTACGAAACCTTGTGTTGCATTATGCACTTGCACGCTTGAAGCAAACCAGCCCTGCTCATATTATAAGCACTATAAAACCATTTAGATGCAATATAATTATCTAAAAACTGTTTCTTAGATCACAAGTAAGTTAATAAAGTTTGAGTTAGTTGGGATTTTGTGTGTCTTAACTCTTAAGTTTAGTTGATATTGATTCTTTCCAACAAATATTTGTTTTAAATTTTCATGAAAAAAAGTGCATATGTATAGCAGTATATTCATAGTTAATTAATTATTCTGATTCATATTACATTATATTGATTTTTACAAACATTGTTTCCATACGAATACATTTGAAACCTAATGAGAGATTTTGCATTTTGTTTACGCTTATCTCAACGAATATTCTCCACCAAGAGAATACAAAGTTTGCTTATGTGCCAAAATTAATCAACTTAGATTGCATATACCTAGCCAGGAGCAAATTGAAAACTTTTCCATGGAAACTGTGTTTAGTGATGTGAATATGAATAAAAAAACATATATCGAGTAAAAGTAATGAGTTATTCCATACCCAAAACTCGAAGGTAAAGAAGGAAAGCATAAAAGCAGTAATTGACTTGGTTATATTCCAATAAATGAACTCTATTGATTTTAATAACATTTAAAAAAAAAAAATTGCTTGGGGCTACCAAAGAGATATTATTGCAAGTTTTGAGCCAATTAAAGAAGAAAAAGTATGAGTTTTAATTCATTTCATCTATTCCACACGTCCGTCATGTAAAAATTTAGTATATCAGTGTTAGATTAAAAAATACGATTGATAATATATGTATTAATATTTTGACTATTTACCGTATTTATGGTTTTTGAACCTTAAACACGTCCAGACGTTTTTAGAAAAATTGTTTGAGCTTGCTTTTCGCATTTTTTTCTTAAAGTCTATACATCAAATTGATGGTGTTATGGATCAGCGTGTCTATCTGCAGATTTGAGATATCAGGACTATGCTTCGTTGCGCAGAGGGTCTTCCAGTAAGACCCTCACCCTAGTCCCTAAACACATGAACCAGACTGCATGAGAATGGCTTCGGGTATCTATAGGGTACTTATGCAGAAATTAATTGGCGTATTCATATTCATCCAACAAAACAAATCCTATATAATATCCCGGAAATGTGGTAATGAATGGTTATAGAAAAATACCACCTAAGCGCTGTGAGAGTTTCGAGGATTCGATAAAGTGTAGGCTTGAAGTTGTTTAAAAAAGGGTTTATATCAGAAAATGTAAACCGCAGTTGAGTATTTAGCCGTTTTTGTGCAGTTTCATGCAGTTTCAGTTAAATATTTGTTTGGTCAAAGTTGTACAATGTACCTATTTATATAAAGGGTTTTTCATGGAGCATTTTCTCTTTTTAAAATTGAATAAAACAAACTGTGAGGAAGATATCATTGACATAATTTATGTATTTAGAAAGCCCATGTATGCCATTATGTATGGAATATAACATCATTCAAATGTCCTTCCGGAAAGATCAATTTTCCCTTACCCTGAATCCTTAATAAGACTGAATTTGACAAAACGGCATTGATCATGTTAGCTTTGAGGTTTACTGGTTGTTAATTGTTTATTGGCACAGATCTGTGACTGAAGAGAACCCCACAAGAAAAAAACCTTACGGTTTCGGTAGTGAAGTCGAATCGCATCCACGTGAGATTACCATGTTCGGAAATCGATCGTGCAAAACGTTCATTGTGGCACGGGCTGTGTGGACCAGTGCCGTCCTGTTAAAACCACATCATGTCGGTGTTGTCTATTTTATCCAAATTTGGCCAACATAAATTGGTTATCATCGACCGACAGCTTTCACCGTTGACGGTGATGTCCCGACTGCGCCCACCCAAAATACAAACCAGCCAATGTCTTTCTTTTTTTCTGTGGGTGTATTGCAGCTTGGTAGTAGATCTCATATGGATCGTGATCGTCCCAAATTTAACAATTTGGCTTGTTGACGAACCCAATCATCCAGAAATGGGATTGTTTGCTACATATGATTTTCCGACCAAAATTGGAGACAAATCCCAACGCCTAGTAGTTGGTCATCACACGTTATTGTCGTCATTTTATTTCTTTTAAGCTCCTAGGCCAGTTGAAGATTAAACGTTGTTTAACCGCTTGCCTAGAAGAGAATGGGACAAACCCAGTCCTGGTCGGCCTGTAGCAACCGTTTTTTTCAGAATGTGGTTGTTTTCATTGAAGAAGAAGATTTCATGAATGACCCCGGTGTTTCGACCAGTCCAGGCATGTCACGTAATTTAGCACTTGTTGGCGGTCCTTACAGAAAATGTTTGGTAAAAGACTTGAAGATGTTCTTTCACAAAGTACAGTCAGAACGTTTAAAATAACAGCCAAAGATCATCGAGTGAAAACCTTAGTGCCGCCTTGAAGAATGTTTTGAAGATAGAAAAATAATCGCATACAAGGAACGGTTTTCTAGTTCCTCTCGTTTTGGCATAAGTTGTTATTTCCTAAAAAAAAAAAAAAAAAAAAAAAAAAAATGATTGAAGCCTTTTGTATTTTCTTCCAAACGAAACATTTTAAAAAAGAGTCAAGTTTAATAAAAACTTTTCAAATATTTGTTTAAACTTTTTTTTCAACTATATGCTATTTTGGTTTCAGCATTCAATGCACTCTTAATTTTCAAGTAAAACGGTCAAAATTTAGCAAAGAATAATGAAAGCCACTGTCTCGTAAATATATAAATATAAGAAAAATATTCTTAAACCTAAGTTTGACTTTAACAATAGAAGAATAAAAGTTTTCAATTTCCTTGGTATTAGAATGTACCCGGAAATTGGAAAATAAATCAACAGATTCAAATACGAATAAGAATACCAGCTGTAAGCCTTGATGGATTTTATAAAATTTAAAAAAAATGCCATAAGCTGAAATTTATGGTATCAATTCAAAATCATTATATTTTTTCGCCAAACAGTGCAAGTTTTTGTCCCATTTAATTTTGTTTTCTTGTGGCATTGTTCGTTCGATTTAAAACAAAGGGTTGAATATTTGAAATACAAAATTTTGCCATGCAAATAAACACACACATTAGGCATGTACAAAACCCATCCGGGAATATTATTTTTGTTAGAAGATTACAAAGATTTAAAAAAATATATATTAACTATCTAAACTTAGCGTTATTTTTAAGAAAAAAAAAAACTATGAAATCAAATTTTGTTTGTAAATAAAAAATAAAATAAAACTCAACCTCTTCTTATTTTTTCAGAAGTTCAGTTTAAACTTTTGGACCCGAAACCTCCAGAATCCGTGTGCAGTCTCCCTTGTGAAAGAGGCCAGGCTAAAAAATACGTAGAAGGCGAGAGTTGTTGCTGGCATTGTTTCAACTGTTCAACATACCAAGTGAGTTTTCTGCCAATAAAACTATAATCGAAGCAAAACCAGGCCGAAACACCATCAAAAACACCCCAATTTCCTATTGTTTCAGATCCGGCATCCCATTGATGAGACACAATGTTTGACTTGTTCCTTGGGAACATTACCAGATATGACAAAAGAGTACTGCCGTGAGTTGCCAGAAGTTTATTTACGTCCAGAATCGGCATGGGCTATTGGGGCGATGGTATTTAGTGCCACTGGCATTTTGGTGACATTATTTGTCGGGGGAGCATTTGTCCGGTAAGTAGAGAGTTAGGGAAAAAAGAGTTTATATTAATTATATTTTTATTCCACACTAAAGATTAATTTATTCTTTGATCATTATCATAACATTTTCTTTGCATTTTGTTCGTCTCTATTTTTTTTTTTCTACTTTGGGGCTGTACACATAAAGTCACAATGACACGCCAATCGTTAGAGCATCTGGACGTGAGCTTAGTTACATCCTATTAGCTGGGATCCTTATGTGCTATGCTGTGACGTTTGCACTTGTCCTTAAGCCAACGAATATCGTGTGCGCAATACAAAGGTACGTATTGGTGTGTGTGTAGTTTTTGTTTTTGTAGGGGTTTCTTTATTTGTTCATACTACTCTGTGTTGTTTGCATAAAATAATTGGTTTTAGTCAATGAGGATGGCATAATGAGTAAGGTTTATTGAGATATAAACTTGTAGAGCTTTTCTTTTGCCTAAATAAATAGCCTTTATATTATAATATCTGTGAGATTCTTGCCTATAAAGAAAGCGATATTTTGTTTATATATATGTAGGTATGTATTTTGTAAGCTAATTTGTATGTACATACCCAAGTAACATGGTTGGAGCTGCTAGTAATTAAAATGTTCCTAAACAGCTCTTAAAGTGGAAGATGCCAAGCTCATGCTCCATTTCAAAGATATTTGCAGCTCTGGGGTTTTTTGTTTTAAATCTGTCTCTATATTGCAGTTTAAGAACAATTCTTAGCTCTATTACTTTAAAAAGCCTTTAGCTTTATAAAAATACTCTTTAACTTCGTTTATAATGGCTGTATTAGAGCTCAGCCGGTATTGTCTTCTTGTGCTTTAGATAAGCTTTTTAGAAGTACGAAGAGTCACTTTAGAGCTTAAATAGATCTGTTTGTGGTTAAGACAATCACAATCTCAATACAAAAATGTATTGCTATTATAAAACTGTTCTAAATTTTAAATAGAGCACTTTTGTGCTACCGCCATAATAGAGGAAGAGAGAGAGAGAGAGATTATAGTTGTTCACTTGTAGTATGAAAATGTTTGCCAAACGAATGAGTCGCTTCGTTTACCAACTTTGTTGTGTTTTTTTTTTATTTGTTAAAATACGCCTTGTTCATAAAAAAAAGACTCACGAACAATATAACATATTGGGAAAGTGTTTGCGGGGAATAGCTAGACTGTAGACAAATAAAACTGAAAACAAAATCAATCAGTATGGAAGAAGTTAGTGAACCTGCGGCACTTTCACAGACCAAGATAGAATAAGTTTTAATGGCTCTTTTAAGAAAATAAACTGTAAACTGAATATTGAATATGTTAAAAATTATGAAATTTTGTTAATAAATGTTTGAAATTTTTACTGAAGTGTTTTGAATTTTTTATGAAAAAAATAAAATACATAAATAATTTAATTTTCGTCTGATTGCTGTGCGTAAAAAGTTCACCTATTATAGAGCTGATTTAAAGCACTATTATACATTTACTAGTTCTTAAAAAGTTCGATAAGTGTCTGTTTTTTTTATTCAAATCAACTGGCACAATCGAATCCCTATTTAGAGCTTGTTTAAAACTTAGTAAAAACATCAGCCTTTTCAAGAATGTGGCATACATACTGTTTTCTTGTGTTTGTGTTATGAGCTTCATACGCGCTCCAAAAGAGTTCGTTGAGATAAGTACATTTGAAGATATTTTGTCACCAGATAATTTGTGTAGGTAAACAGGGTGTCATATGAAAAATTATAAAAATGACAAGTAACATTTTTTTTTGCACTTAACACTACCAAAACTTTTCTAAGATATTAAAGTTAAAACCTCAACATTTTAAGGATTAAAATCTTTTTTTTTTAAACTAATTAATAAGATATTTGAATTTCCCTATAATAATAATTATTTTAACTTTATGCCTGTAAGACTTAAGGTCTTTTGAATGCAAATGAGAAGGAATAGAAAGATAGGAAATAATTTTTGTTGGTACAACAGATTGAGAACTAGGTGGTATTTATCTCACGAAAATCCAACGGGTGGGGTCCAGTTGAAGCTAAGGGAATATTGTAAAATTGCCGCCCAAGCTGGGGCTCGAACCCACAACGGTAAATTAGTAAAGAAGCACTTATTGTACCCAAACGTTCCAAAAAAAAAAAATTGGACTTCATATTCATTCATGTCACTTTTTGACTGTTAATGTCCTTCTTAGTTTTGTACTTGTCAGTAATGAATAGAAAGATTAAAAAATATTTTTATTAAGTTCCACGAGACTAGGCTCAAAGTGAAGAATTTGAAAAGAAGTGACAGGAATTACCCCTATAGTACCTACTATACTTTATTAGTAATCCTTCGCAGTCTAGGCGTACTCAGGTTATATACGTGTTTTCGCTCAAAATGTATGGACAAACTGTAGGTATATGAAAAGAAATTTTAACACCGCTAGAAAAATTAACAAATTAACAATTTGACCACAATGTTATAACTTATAAGCATATATGCATCCCATTTTATTACATATCCATATCCGTTTCCAGAAAAGTATGTCTTCATATTTGTACGCAAAATATTTTACAAACGCAAAACTTAAATGAAGTAAATATTAATAATTCAAACGCTTTGTTTACAGTATAGGACACCCTGTATTTTTTAAATCTGTCATATCGACTTGACATTTAAATATAGGTTCTCTTAGCTCTAGTGCAACAATACTTGGGTCTCACGCCAATATAAGGGCTCGATAGAGTATGAAAAATTTGCTTCAAAAATGGTGACTATTAAAAAGAAAAAACAATGCAAATAAGAAATATTTATACAAATTATTTGCTGAAAATCTCTATCTTCAAAATAAAACTTTACTAAACGTTCTTGACACTGAGTAAAACATTTATTTTAGTCTTTTCGACGTGATTTGTTAAAAAAATTTGTTTTTTAAATAAATAAAACTAAAAAATTATGCTATTTGATAACTTAATATTGATTATTTTGCTGGCGCATTGTAGTTTTTCCAGGTAACGTGTTAACATTTGTGAAAAATTTTAAATCGCACTAAGAATCCACTAGAAGTTGATCGTGGTTATTTATTTTTATTAATATCAAAATTGTTATCATATTCTTTTAGATATTACTGCAGGCATCGTTTTTTTTTTGTTCTTGCCAATAATAATAATTATTGATGGTATGCGAACATAAAATTACAAACACAAATAAAATCTCGTTCAAATACAATATTGACAGACTTTTTTTTTACAAATACGTATTATATCTATAATATGTTACTAACACTTAAGCAAATCGTTTTTATATTTCGACTTCTCAGCGAAAAGCCTTATAATTGGCTTTTGATAATGTTTAATAGAGCTAAAAGTGCTCTAAATAAAAATGTAAATGTCATTTTGTTTCTATTGTAGAATATGCAGGCGTTCATGCATCATGTTTGGAGCCCAAATCGTGCTTTCTTTTACTGAAAAAGAAGCTTTTAATTAGCAGTAAAGTGACAACAGCACTTACACTAATGCTATTGCCCACTACAACCGCTATGCAAGAACTAAAATGGAGCTCATATTAGCTCCCAAAGTCGAAAAAAATGCTCTAAATAAGGCTAACTACAGCTTTATTGGCGCTTATAAGGCTAAGTGAATTTAATATAGCCAAATAATGTAGCTTTTTAAGCGCTGATAGAGCTAAGAACGAACTGGAATTGTTACTTGGGTATTTATTTATAAGATGTGTTAGTTTTTATAGTTAAGACATTGAGCCATGCAAACGAAATTCAATTTATGTTTAAAGAAAGGTAAAGGTGTTGGCAGATAAGTTTGACTTGAGATTAAGTATGCAAGATAATCACATCTGGAAATGTAGATGCTTTATAGGAAATTCTTGTGGAACCATATTTTACGTTTTGTCTTATATGAATACATCCACAATCCACTATTCAAGTTCTAGGCATAGAGGAACTTTTATAAAGAGAGCAATGTTTCGTACATACGTCTTATCCTCAAAAATCCATTTGCTTAATTAAATTTTAAGAATCCACAACAAAAATGTTCATTAAGCAACATTGAGCTACGAGGGTTAAATTAGTTTCTCCAAGCTACTTTTTTGTATTCGAAGCATTGAAGTTATGATAGTGTGATTATCAAACACTGGCTTAAGCCTAACAGCAGTGAGTTGAATGTACGATGCGTCCCAAGACAATCCCAGATGAAGCAACTAATAGTGATGAGTGATTCCGCGCAGCATGTGAATTTCGGCTAAAATCACTGTAATCAGAAATGTTTTGCTAGTGATACCAGGCGCGGCGAGAAAAGTCAATCAACCATACAACTTTTCCCTACTAGTTGAAATATATCATGTGTTGAAAGCTTTTGATTTCTAATACAGGGCAAGTATTGCTTTCGTGCAGAAAAAAAATCGAGGTTTTAATCAAACATGACATTACGATGATTGAAAAGCCCATAAATAAGTGGTTTTCGCCATACCGTCCGTCGGTCTGTCTGTGAGTATGTGCGAATGCTACAGCCTAAACGGCTGGACGGATTTTCTTCACACTTCATATATAGCAGAGTTCAATAAAAAACGGTTGTCAAGGTTTTTTATTTCATTTTAGCCCGGCTGCTACCTTTCATAAGTAACGGTTTTTTTCATTATGGCTTTTCTCGAAAACCGCTCTAACGATTTTAATTGAACTCAAAATTTAACTAACCTTAATAATTTCTAACAAAACTGCATTTTTCGTTTTGTCGTAAAGAAAATCAGGTTTAACCCTGAATTAGGATTTTTAGGATTGAATTCACTCAAACTTTGTTTAGAATTAATAGTTCTTCGTAGTTTTCTATATAGGATGGCATTGCAAGTTTTTCAGTGAAGCCATTCTAAACGGGCTCCCATACAACGAGCTGTTGAGTTTTAGCCAACTTTTGTTTGGTTTTTTTCTAATTTGCTCGATTTTGATTAAAGTTTGTGTGTTATATTCTTTTAGTGTTCTTAAGAGAACTACGTTTTTAGCTTTTTACTAAAAATATAAGTAACGGTGGTCTGGTTTTAACGGCTTTTTTCAAATGGTCATAAATAAGTTGGCAAGGATTTTTCCTTACAGCCTCCTATTAGACCTTATTGCATTTTTTTTTTCAGTTATGTACTCTTTTTTAAATGGTGGTTCCCATACAACGAGCCTGTAGGTTTTTCAATTTTACTTATTTGATAAAAAAAGGCTCTACCGATTTTTATTAAACTTTGAATGTATCTAATGTACATAGAATGCTGCTAAGAAAGCTGGATTTTTATTTATTATCTACAAATAACAACGGAAATTGGTTTTAATAGTTTAATTAATTTTGCATAAGCGGGAATTTATATCATTTTTAGCACCCAAAATATGACACCTAAATTTTATTTATTAAAGGTTTCGTAACGTCAGCTCCCGTATATCGGGTTTTACAGTTTTAGACATTTTTTTTTAGTTTTTAACAAAAATTTCACAAATTAATTGTTGTTAGGGCAAGTGCGTGCGACCAAGTCGTGCTTTTTATTTCCGGTGAAATAAGAAGGCTTGTAATTGCTTTTGATTGACATGTGCTAGAATTAATATGAATGTTTAGTTGTTGGTTAACTTCTGCAAAGATATAGTCCATTATGACATTGTAGAAGTAAAAAAGTCGCATACTGGCCCTAAGCTAAGCTTTTAAGTGCTTATAAATAATTGGCATAAGGGCATTGAAATAAACTTAGCGTTTTAGTTTTAGGTACCTAGTTTTAAGTAGGTTTAATTTAGGTACTAAGATCCTTCCTTCATTTGAGTTTTTTCAACAACATTTTCTCTAAACAAATAAATATATGAATGAATTTTTAAATAAAGTTAGTTTTAAGCCAAAAGGCAATAGAATAAATGGTTATAGGATAATTTGGAGCGCCCGCATAGGGCCAGTAAATTATGATAAGTTGATATTTTAGATAGTTTTTAAGGTTAAAAAAAAAAATATCGACGAACCCCATTTAAAGTTATTTTTTATGAGTTGTTCTTATTTTAGTTAAGGGGTTGATAAAAAGCTGAAAAATGTTTTAGACATCACATGTTTGCCAATCGATTTTCGTTATTAGAACTTTGGTGAACACAACACTACTAGGCTATAAGTGATTTTAATTTACAACATTATACACATATACTATTGTTACATTGAAAACCTTTATTCTTTTTGTCTTCCCAGATTCAGCGTGGGTTTTTGTTTCACGGTTGTTTATGCTGCACTTCTTACCAAAACCAATCGGATTGCAAGGATATTCAAAGCTGGAAAACAATCGGCCAAGAGACCATCTTTTATCAGTCCGAAATCACAATTGGTTATTTGCTCATTCCTTATATTTATTCAGGTAAGTCAATAATGAGCTTATGTATATTGACGTAAGATAGGAACATTTATTTAATTGTCTAAATCAATAGTAGACATCTGAGTCGAAGTGAAAAAAATATGTACCTATTTAACTGTAAAGCAACCCGCACATATAGGCTCGGAAGTGCGACCGAGAGCAGCGACACAACCATTGCACGCAATCCCATGCGTTGAGGATGCGATCTCCATTGGCGCAGTGGACGGGTTCAGCATTCTACCATCAATTCTATAATTAAAAAAGGCAAATGAATAACTACGAAACTACGCGTAAATTCCCCAGCCCAAACCGGCCCAAAGTAAATACCTACTTTGAGAAAAATAATTTTGTTTTACAGAATCCTAACCATTTTACAACTAAAATGGTGGGATTTATAGAAATAGGATTTTATAAATTCCGTAGTACTTCGCGCATTTAATAAAAAAAGGAAAACACATCATTGCGATCTTTGTTTAAAGTCGGACACTTTATGGTGGGCACTCAGACATATACTAAATTTATGTTGGTGTGATTATAATTCACACATTGTTAGAAACTGGTCATCCTACTGCCTTTCTTCTCTTTTTCGACCTTCTGTCGAACACTCGCTGGTTAAGTTACTTTTCCGCCTTTCGTGCAATGGAATTTAGATTGGTTACTTTTCCAAAATACATACTGAAAAAGCACTCCTCTGGCTAATGATCCAGGTTTATACTGCACAACAAAAGTTATTAAAGGGGAAATGGGTTGGTAAAACTTGTTGTGGTAAAATTTACAGCAACAAGCTGAAATAGGTTTCCCATGAGGACGAAAAGTCTTTAAATATTCGCAGTAATTTATCATGCAAGAACACATTACAAATTACCAATAAATCATAATGTTCAAAAAAAAAAACAAAAAAAATATTGTAACATTTTCGAGAGCTAACACTTTTTTCGTTTATATTTCCTCTTTTAATCCGTGTAAAATTATTACAATACAGACAAAAATATACTCGTAATACATTATTCAACTGTTCCATTAATGCAATACAATAAAGCCTTTTTATATTCACAGATCCTTATCAATGGAGTTTGGATGATAATTGCACCATCACATGCTATGTACCATTATCCAACGAGGGAAGACAATCTTCTCGTCTGCGATTCTTACATCGATGCTTCCTATATGATAGCGTTTTTTTATCCAATTATTTTGATAGTTATTTGCACCGTTTATGCAGTGCTCACAAGAAAAATACCAGAAGCTTTTAATGAATCTAAACATATTGGTGAGTGATGGTGTGAGTGTGGCTATGTGTGTATTTCTGCTCTTCTTTCTAAATTAATTTAACATTCCTCAATCATTTCACACAAAGTGGTTCTTTTAAAGGTGTAAGTATATTTTTGGAATAGAAACTGATGTTAGTACCTTGAAATTGGGTGTGAAAATCCATCAACCACCCAAGTACTATTTATCGTTTTTCTAAATACATTAAAATTTCAAAATTTTCACACTTTTCTCAAAAGAGAAAGTGATTTACGTTTAAATTTATTTGTATAAAAATATACCAGATCAAGTCACTATAACAAAAAAAAAAAATCAACAAGAAAATTATTGATCTCCGTTGTATGCTTAAAGATATGTACCTATGATTTATAGAATGAACTTAAAAGGAATTTTGAAAAGCAGGTTCCTTAAAAAATAGAAATT
Source organism: Platycheirus albimanus (assembly GCA_916050605.2). Lineage (NCBI taxonomy): Eukaryota > Metazoa > Arthropoda > Insecta > Diptera > Syrphidae > Platycheirus > Platycheirus albimanus. The sequence goes on from OU696698.1 coordinate 63,171,754, forward strand.
CGTAAAGGAGAGCTTCATAATTAGAATATTAATAGCAGAAATACGTCAGACAGAACTAAAAAAATCTATTTCTCCTAAACAATTTCAGCCATTGACTGAGCGAAAATATTTTTAAGATTCTTCACTCTTTAAAAGTTGGTACGCTATGATAATAGTGTTTTGAGAGCTAAAATACTTCTAAGTTACGAACATTTGAAAAATCTTTGTTAGTAATAAGACAAAATTAGTTAAAGTAATACCTGCACTATTAATAGAACCACCCTGTATACAAATATTTATGCTAAAACGAATGACTTTAATAATGATTTTTTTTTCTCTATAGGCTTCACGATGTATACGACATGTGTCATTTGGTTAGCGTTTGTACCTTTATATTTTGGAACCGCAAATCATGTCCCTCTAAGGATAACGTCGATGTCAGTCACTATAAGCTTGTCAGCGAGTGTGACAATTGCTTGTTTATTTACACCGAAGGTATGTAAGAACACATCACGTAAGAACCCTTATAAATTCTAATTCTTTGTGTCTGATAAGAAAATAAATTTCAAAAAATTCACTTTTGTGATCTTTATTTTTATATTATATCTAAATTCTATTAGATGAGGAAATTTTTTACGGGCAAATTTTAAAATTTTTATAAATATTGCTAAAAGGGGTTTCCTGATTCGTAGGCAATTTTTAGGATATGATTCTTGGGTTTATTTAAAGAAAAAAATTGTTCTACAGTAAGGGCCTATTGATATTATTCAGGGATATAAGAAAAGGCTTACTTCCTCCTCATCTCCTGACCCACCACCCATGTTAACGGTAGTTTTGCTGTTAGTACTAATTATAAGAATGCGGTTAAGGATTTTCTTTAAAAACAAATAAAAGTTTTACGATATTCATTTTCTAGTCTGCTCCACTTTTCCTGCCCATGCTAATTTTTGACTTTCGGGTCAATTCTCTCTAGAAATTGAGTAGTAAACATACCGTTTTAATATTTATTTTTTAAATGAACATATCAACTATCAAAATAAATCGTCAAAGTATGCAGAAAAACGCACAAATTTAATAATACTTGGAAAATCCTGTGTTAGGTATTTTTTGTTTTATTTGTACCCAGGAAAACCCCATAGGTACATTTAATGATACTTGGGAAGGCGTAAGGAAATAACGCCCAAGGAAATATCGCCCAAACTGATTTGGAAATAACGCCCAAAATCAAGAAAAAAAAGGAAATAAGACCCAAAAGTTTTGGCTTAACACCCAAAATTCCATATCGCCCAAATCAATAAATGGCAATATCGCCCAAAAATTTTATATGGAAATTGTTTTTGCAATATTTGGGTGATATTTCCAAATTTTTGGGCGTAATTTCCAATCACTATTTTAAGTAAAAATGTTTGGTTCTCATCATCCAAAAACAATTTTAAAATATGTAACATTTACTTAATATTTTGTAAAGTGTATTGAACAATATCCTTAAAATGTGGAAATAAACTACGGCGCATGGGGGGCGAATGTGGAAATAGCCGGCGACGGCACGCTCCCGCCTGGTCACTGCGGTCGCGAAGCCGCGTGCCCCCCGCGTGTCCCCCGCGTCGCCCCCCCACGCGCCGTAGGTTATTTCCACATTTTAAGGATATTGTTCAATACAAGAAAACTGTTTGTGCCCATTATGCAAGCAAATAGTGGTAGATAGTATACAAGTATTTGTTTGTAGAATAAAATTTGTTTGAAAAATAAAATTTTGGGCGATATTTCCCCTATTTGGATGCTTTTTCTTTTTGTAATTGCACTTTAGGTTGGTTATTCCTATTTTGGGCTTTAATTCCTTTTACATAATTTCAGCTTCATATTTCGGGCATTATTTCCTGTTATAAGAACAAACTAAAACAAGGAAGTAACACCCAAAATGGAAAAATAAATACAACAACAATTTGTTCAACAATTTTTTGGGCGTTATTTCCAAATCAGTTTGGGCGAAATTTCCTTGGGCGTTATTTCCTAACGCCACTTGGGAATACCAGCAGCAGGTAAAAAGGGTTGTCTGATTTAGTACCAAAGTTTGTAACAACCGTTGACAATAATAGTTGTTATTATTGGTATATTTGGAAATCGTTGGTTTGCATATTTATGGTAAATTAGTCTTGCACTTGTTGAATTTTCATTACACTGCCCATAAACGTTAATGATGTCTGCGTATTCTTGATTTGTAAATGTAGACATTTCAAAAAATGTTTCTAATCAACTGTTGCCTTGGTATTACAAATTAAATTGATGAATTAATTTCGTTTCCAAATCTTTTATACCATCTTTGATAGGTAAGTTTTGATAGGTACCCGAGTAGCACAGACGGGATTTGATTTGGTAGATATAACCCAAGTGAAACAATCAAGTTGTTGTCCAAGTATTTTAGGAAAATATCCTGATACAATTTTGCAACCCAAATAGCCGCATTTACCCTCTTTATTTGCAACAAATTTGTGGTAATTAGGTTTTATACAGGTTGAACTTTGTCCCTTTTCGGTTGTATTTATGTTGTTTGAACTATATAATGTTGCATGTAACTAAAATTAACAAGTCAGAAACTATAGTTGAACCTGATGATGAGCTCTACTAATGTTGTTGAAATGTTTATTCAAGGATTTTTCTGTGCATTTAACATGACTAAAATGAGAAACTAAAGTTTCTAATAAATTACAATAGCCTGAAAAATGTTTCTGTGAAGTTTCTTTTACTGTCACTCTATTTATTTATTTTATTATATGTTATAATTATAATAAAAAACATGTTTCCGAAAACTTTTTAAAAGTAACTGAAAAGTTATTATTTACATTCTTTTAAAATGTTTATACCTTTACGATGTTATAAAAAAGATACATTTCAAAGTATTATTAATAAAAACAATACGTCTAATATTGTGATTTAAAATTGGTTTTTTATTTATAAATGAATAGAAAATCTTAAACGAACACTATTTTTATCATAAATATTGACGTTTCACCTCCAGAAAAATCACGCGCCACCCAAAAAACTAAATTAGTTGAAAACTTGAAAAAATGTATTTACGTTCATGTTTGGTCTTAGGCAATATAGTTTCAAATACATTATTGATTCACAATGGGAAACACTAGCTGTATTTATTTATTTCCATGGAAATTATTTTCTGTGGAGAAATTGATAAGAATAAGATAAATATGAGTTTGAAAATTTCGCAAATAAAATTAAATTCTTAAAATGTGTCATTAAATGGTGGACAATAGGCGCTTCTTACAGGAAACACCAATAAAACATAAAGCTTCAACAATAGTATAGTACAAACTGCATGGTAATGAAATACTCTTTTCAAGCCAGAGTTACCGCTGTTCATTTTTTGTTTTTATTCTTAAAACCATACAAATCTAAATTTTAAGCTTTTAATTCTATAGCGAGTTTTATTCAAATTTGGAAAATTTGCTATCAAATTCGAGAATTGCTCTTTTCAATGAAACTTGTTTTCATGACTGACAAGCAAACACATTATTTTGACATGACACGCAAAAATACCAGATATGCATAGTTTCAAAACATTCAACGAAGCGAATAAAAACTCCACCAATTTTATAAAATTCAAATTATTAAGTTCTTCGTTCATTATTTGCACAGACTGGCACAACTTCACAACAAACGACAAAAAATAACAAAATATTTCGCATTTGACGTTTGACAAAAAAGACGATTTTGTGTATTTAGATCAAATCTCCCAACCCATCAGAGATCGAATCCTATACGTACTGAGATTTGATCTAGATTTGCTCTTTTTTTTTGCAATGAAACTTGCAAAGTTGAAAAAGATCAAATATTTTGACAAAAAGTGCAAATCCTTTCTTGAATGAAACTCGCTATTATTACTATTATAACGTAGAACGTTCTTTTTAAAAACAAAACCATTAAATGTCAAATTCTTCAAAAAATAGCCATAATCGAATAAAAAACCTCTAGAAACATAAAATTTTGTTGCCTTTTTTAAATGCTTCATTAAAGATCGATTTAAAGGCAACCTTTTGACATTTGGAAATAAATATTCTTTAAACGTCAAAATATGGATTGTCTTCAATACGTCAAGCCGTCATATGTCAAATTTCATCAAAGGATGCCTCCGATTAGAATGGATTAAGAAACCTCTAAAAAGTTAATTTTTTTCGAATTTCTTAAATGCTACGTAAGAGATCGATTTATAGGCAGTGTTTTGACACTTGGAACAAAATATTCATGAAACGTCAAAATATGATTTGTCTTCTACATGTCAAACCGTAAAATGTCAAATTCCATCAAAGGATGGCTCCAATCGCGATTGATTAATGGTGATTTTTATTGGTAATCCTAGATTTTAATGTCAAATGTTTGATTTTTAAACGAGATTGATTTTTTTTGTAATTGTGTGTGTGTCAAAATGACACGGTCACAAAAGAATTAAATTTTCGCAATGCTAAAAAAGTCTGCTGTTCGAGAAATGTCAAAAAGTATTGTGGTATGCGTTAAATCTCAAAAGGAAATGAGATTTAATATATTGATCTAAGATAAAAAAAAAATTGATTTGTTGACCAAAGGAAATTAAAATTAAGCTGTCAGATCAAAAAACATCGATCTTAGATCAACAAATATTGATCAAACGTGACCAATAAAAATCGCCATAAGAAACCTCTAATTTTTTTTTTTTTTTTCGAATTTCTTAAAAGCTACATTAGGGATCTATTCATAGGCAGTGCGTTGACATTTGCAACAAAATATTCATGAAACGTCAAAATATGGTTTGTCTTCTATACGTCAAACCGTAAAATGTCAAATTCCATCAATCAAAGGATGGCTCCAATCGCGATGGATTAAGAAACCTCTAAAAAGTTAATTTTTTCGAATTTCTTAAATTTCTTATAGGCAGTGCGTTGACATTTGCAACAAAATATTCATGAAACGTCAAAATATGGATTGTCTTCTATATGTTTCAAGTTTCTAATGGCAAATAGAAATCTACAGTTTTTGTGTTCTGACGTGTAGAAATGCACCACTTAACGACTGGCAACTCTACCCCATAGTAATTTTTCTTTTAGTTTCTGAATGTGTTTTTTTCATTCATGGTTTATTTAAATAAACATATTAAAAATACCTCAAAAACGTTATTATAACTCATCATAAAACTTGTTACATCCCTGTGCCCTGTAATGCAATGTCAACGTTATTGTAACTTCTTCCCAACTTAAATTGATTTCGATTTAAGTTTTTCATAACAATGTTACAGTTATTTCATGGAAGAGTTGCAAGAAAGTGATTTATTCGGTTTCTCGTCTTGTTATTGTCGGGTTAGTTTTGCAAAAAAAAAAAGCCATATTTAGTGTTGGAAGCCAAAAAAAGAGGGACCAAATTTGGAAAAGAGTTCAGTTTTGCTCCAAATGGTTGGATAGATCAAGCAAATGCGATCGTTTACTGGCCAAGGTCGGGACTAATATTAAAACGACAACATGAGGAATTTTCCGTTTTTGAAACAGATTGGATTCCACAACCAACTAACACAACACTCATCAACTTTATAACTAAAGTTAATGTCTGTCAAAGTTTCAATTCAGCATAAATATCCAAAGCTATAGAAACTTAACTGTAACATCACTTGAATCTTGTATAATGTTGCAATTTGGTTCAAGTACAAACAAAACATTGTTTTCTATCAATTCCAGTACTGTGGTTACATATATGTTTTAATCTCATCGCAGCCTTTGTTTTAAATTTGCAAATAACAAACATAAGAAACCAAAACATAACAAAGCTTCCACCCATACAAAATATATAGGCAGTTTAGTTATATTCTAGTTTCACTGATGTATGTTCAAACATTTTGTTTGTTGTATTCGTGTTATGCCTAATATAGCGAAATAACAAGCATGACAGAAACATATTTATAGTTTCATCCTTGTTTTAACTATGTAAGCAATAACAAGATGTTGAAATATAATACGAAAATACTATTAGCAGATTTTTTATGAATACAGCTTTCAAAATAAGAAAACGAACTCGTATTTTAACTTTTTTTAAATTTTTTTTTTAAAGTTATTAAGGAATCATACTTTCCGGTTCATATATTTGTTCTGCTATTTTAATTATTATTCTTGTTAATAGAGCACACTATGAAGAAAATGTTATATGTTAATTGTTTTTCATTTTACATAAACATCTTAGGTGGAATAATGTTACAAAAACGTTTTTGGTATTTGTTTATCCCTATTTAGTTATGAATTGTATATAAGTTACAGAAAAGTTATAGCAGATTGCTGCAAAAAAGTTATTTTAACATTTGAGTCACAGGTAAAAAAACAGATATTCAATAAAAGTAACTGTAGCTTTCTATCAACTTTCAAATTTTTGACTTGTATATAACTATTTAACAATAATTTAATTTTTTGTGAAACATGCTAAAACTTTTATGAAACAGATTTTTAGCATTTCAGTTGACAAAGTCGCAAATTTTTTTCAATGAACAAATGTAAAACTGAGTAACAACCCATGGTGTTGCAGACTACACTAATAAAACAGAAATACAACCAAATTCTTGTTATAAATCGAATTCTGTGCTACTCGGGTAGTCACAGAAACCCCTGAAAACCACTATTATTGTCAACTGTTTTTACAAACTTAGGTCCAAAATCAAAAAATCCTTTTTTACCTGTTGCATTTTTTCCCAACACTTGAAGGTAATGAGACCCCTTTCTTCAATTTTTACCTGCAGCAGGATTATCCAAGTATCATAAAATCTGTTAGTTTTTCTGCATACTTGTCATTGATTTATTTATTTATTGGAGACTGTTAAATAAAAAAACAAAGTCTTGAATGTAATACATTTCAAATTGTCATTTACAGAATATAAGAGAAAATAAAATGTATTATATATAGTAATTAATTGATTTAAAGGACTATCAACACCATAGTTTGACCTACTAAAAATTTGACATAAAGGCTGCCGTAATCTTATGCTGGTTAGGCTAAAGTTAAAACTCAGCCTGCAGAGGACTGAAGAAGATGAAATATTTCCGTTTATTATACCAGTAATGAAACAGAACTAGATATAGTTTCGATGGCTTTCAAGTGATGGAAGATTAATCAAATGTAACATAATGCGAATACAAGGGAAGTGGTGATTCCTGAGACCAAGGAAGGAAACGGAAACAGAATCGCAAAAAACCTTCGTTGAACTGCTTTAAGCCTCGATGTGTGTGTAGAGTGGTGAGGTGCCCAGACCACACAGTCGTACTCAAGAATGCGTCTCACAAACGAAATGAAAAGAAGCTTGAGAACATAGGGATCTTTAAAGTCGCGTGAGAATCTTTTAATGAGTCCTAGTGTTTTATTGGCTCTTTTAGTTATATATGATCTAAGTGATCGATAAAGGTCAACTTGACTTGAGAACTTGAGAACGTCACAAAAGGCAGTACAAATGGAACAGCCTAGAAACCGAATATCTTAAAGATGAGACAAGATAAATGAAATTTATTTAAACGCGGCTACCGTTAACATGGGTTATGGTATACACCAAAGTAAACCTTTTCTAAAATCCCCAAAAATGATATCGAAATTGGAGACAGGCCTTTATGTAGAACGATTTTTTTCACGAGTATACGATAACTTAGGCGCCAAAAATAGATAACGGTTTTTTGTAGAGAAGTTGAAAACAAGCATTTTTTACTATGAGATGGGGGTCTCCCCCCCCACCTACTACGCTTAGGAGATATTAGCGATTTTATAAAAAAAAGGCTTGAAATGGAAACAAACTATTAAAAAACAACGACAACACATACATTGTCAATCTATACTGGTTTTGATAGCCAAAAATCTGATATTTGATCCAAAATACAAACTAAGTTAATTCTGGTAATGACTTTTAAAAAAATCCATTAGCATCGCTTTTTTAGAATAAATCTGTATAATTCCAACTAAAAATCTAAAACTCCCCCACTGTGTGCAACTTACCGATAAAGGTAAGAAAATCTAAAAATACTTCGTTCGGTTGGATTTGGGGATGCATATAAAAAAGCTGACTAAAATAATCATTATATTTCATTATATCATATCAATAAATACGTTAGCCCCAACACCATTCGTAGTCGTAAGTATTTCTACCGACATTGCATGGCAATACATAATTATTATGTGTTGTGAAAATGTTTTCTAGTTCTGCAACTCATGAAGTTACTGACCACAGCAAAGGGAAATATGTTAACAAGACCTGTGCAACTTACAAAAATAATAATAATATGGAGAATCAAAACAAGCTTCTGAAAAATACTATTTGATGCCGAAAAACAACGCAATACCTTAAAAAATATATGGCACTTTTCTTTTATTGGAAATACTGCCTCGAAAAAATATAAGGATGACTTGGGTCCCACCCAAATGATGGAATTTTTACTATAGACGTAAAAAAAGTGTAACCATATGTTCTATCGATGGTGAAAAAAGTATGGGTTTGCAACTAAGAGACTTCGGGTATGTGTGTGCTTTAAAACGAGGGGTCATTGCAGCGTGATAGATGACATTCTAAGAATATGTGATGAATTGAAAGAATTTCTTGACAGCGTTCACATAGGTACTTCTGAAAGTTTATTATTATATAGATGCCTGGGTGGGAAAAATTATTCTTTCAACTCTCATTCGTATCACCCTTATAAAATCTTATAAATTTAACTGTCTATTTAGAAAGAATACGAAATTGATGAGGATGTTGAGTGCGAAGGAATGTATGACAGTTATTTCAGAAAAATGTTTGGCGAGTCAATTGATAGAGGTTTGGCGATTCAATAATATGGAAATATGGGCAAGATAATACTTCGTCCAAGGTTAGAATTTGCAATGGATCAAGCTTTATTTATTGGTGCTACTTCTGCAATGTAACTCTTTTCTTCTTCTTTGGGAAGCAGAAACTTAGAAAGCTTTGAAGACAGCTGCATTTTTAGCTTAGACTTACTAATTTATATATCTTTCATAACACCCTAAAGGTGTCCCCTAGGTTTAAAGATTAAAAAGGCTCCATCGATCCCTTCAATTTAACCCAACATTTAGTTTTCACCAAATTTCTCAAAAATAGCTTAAAAGATTTGTTTGACTTTGTGGTTTTTTTAAAGTATTTCAAAAAAGACTGTACCTATAACAAGTAGCGGACATTTGACTATAAAAATGTAAAAAAAAAAATGAAGCCAGGTCCCATCACGTCACGTTGTTGGCTTTGGGTTACGCAAAGTTTGGGAACTGCTCTAATGTGCTACAGTGGTCGGGGCTTGAGATTTTGGGAAAAAATTATATGAAGGTTTCTTAATCACTTAAAAATTACTAGTTAAACCGTTTTTTGGTGAAAATAAAGTAAGCCATCAGATTTCTTTTACTTTTTTGAATTTTAACGAATTTTTTTTCAAAATCGTTCGACCAATATTTTCAAAAAACGGTTTGTTTTTTGAAAAACTTTTCGAAAATATATTCCAATTTTTTTTTTGAGTATGCCAACTTCTGGCACTTTGTAGTTATTATCAGAAAAATAAAATTTAAAAAAAATAGAATAAACCATTTTTGGAAAAAACAAAAAACAAGACAAAAATTTTAAACTTTTTTAAAAACTCAAAAAAAAATTTTTTTTGAAAAATTTAAAAATTTATATTATTTCGTTTATAAAAGGGCTTCTACATTCAAAATTTCATCGAAATTCGCCAAAGGGCTTACGAGAAAATCGGATTTCAAAAAACCAGTCCTAATGGGAGGTGCCGTTATAAGACTTTGCCTGAAAAATCTATTCCAACTAAAACATTAGGTTTGCACAGAAAACACTATTTAGAAAGTTTTATCAAAATCGTAGGAGCCGTTTTTGAGAAAAATTTAATAATAATGTACCAAGTTTGAAGCAAATCGGTCCAGCCGTTTAGGCTGTAGGTGCCGATACAGACGGACGGACAGACAGACAGACAGGATTTTATTGGAAACATATTCAGACAAGCCGTTTAAATCAAAAAAATAAAATTAACCATCACAATTTGGGTTACTTAGCTTTTTGAGCATAGATACATGTAATTTTTTTATGGAAATTAAATTTTTTGTTTTAATTTTTTTTTCCTGCCGGAATTCAAAAAAATTTTTTTTTTAGGTATGAAGACAGGGTTTCTTACACCCGAAAAACATATTTATTGTATGATTTTTCGAGAAATGATATGCTGTCGGGAAGTTAGCATCTCACTTATTTAAATCAATTTTTACTTGCGATTATAGGTACTATAAGGCAAGTTATGGATTCGTGCAGAAAAAAAATTTCGAGATAACAATCACACATGACATTACGATGATGGAGAAGTCGAAAAAAGTGGGTCTGGGAATTCCGTCCGTCTGTCTGTCTGTCTGTCTGTCTGTCTGTCTGTCTGTTCGCGCTTCTAGAGCCTGAACGGATGGGCCGATTTGCTTCAAATTTGGTATCTAGGATTTATTTGGCCGTCCCTCGGAACGTATTTTTTATTTTTGCTCTAGGCCCAAAAATAACGGCACCTGCCATACAATCGTTAAGAAAAAAATTGATTTTCTCAAAAACGGCTCTAACGATTTTGATAAAACTTTCAAGATGCTATTTTTGTAAGACAATCTATCTTTTGGTTGGAAAATATTTTTCAAAATTTGTCTTATAACAGTACCTCTCATAGAACCAGTATTTTCAAATCAAATTTTCTCGTAAACTATACATTCGATTTCAATAAAATTTTGGCCACAGGAAGTCATTTATAATTTTATTAATATGGCACTTCAAATTTTTCAAAAACTTTTTTTTTTGATTTTTAATAATTTTTTCAAAAAATTTTTTGGTTTTCGAAATATGTTGGAAACGGGTATATTGATTTTTTTTTAATTATTTTTTCAAGTGTAAACTACAGGTTGCCATATATTTGCATACCCAAATAAATTTCAAAATATTTTTTGGAAAAGTTTTTCAAAAATAACCTTTTTGAAAAAAAACTGGTCGAACGATTTTCAATATTTTTTTTTCCTAGATTTACGTATAGCTTCGAAATTTTATTGCATACTTTGTTTTTCCTAGAAAACTCTTAAACTAATTTAAAAAATAAAAGAATTTTCGAAATTATTTAAATTTTTTTTTAAATCCATATATGCAGCCACTAAGCAATAATTGCTTATCATAAGAGCAAGTTCGTGCGACCCAGTCGTGCATTTTATTTTCAGTGAAATCATGCAGAACTATTTTGGAAAACTACCAGGAACTAGCTATTATAGAACTCATGTGCTTGTGCATGCGACAAGAACTCCAAAAAAAAGTTGAGATGCTGACATTCGTTATGCGAACATTAAGTTTTGCTTCCGCAAAACATATGTCCGTGGTGACGAGCGATAGAGCGTTGAGTCGCAGAGCGACTCGAAAAATTAAAACACATACTATTGTATGGAGGTGGCCACATAAACTCCGTCACTGGTCGTTTATTGCGTGGCAAAAGCCTTACGCCTAAGTCATGCATTTTATTTTATTTATTTTCTGAATTCGCGAATGCAATTAAAACGCAGAATTCTTCTTGGTTACCGGAAAATAATAAAAACAAAAAATCCAAAAGAAACAATACAAATAAGAAATAACACGTTGATTGTTGCTGAAAAAACATTTTATTTAAACAATTACAACAATCTTAAATACAAAAATGAGGATGGAGAACAACAACTACAAATTTTGTTTGGTGAATTGGACTTTGAATCTGTCAAACTTATTTCGCTGTCAAATAGACGTCATGATGAATGGTCTAGTTCTAGACCAGTTCCTACTAATACACCAGGGATGCCACTTTCTCAAAATTATGCGAATAGTAGTATGGTAGTACAAAATTGAAATTGTGATGCCGCCAGCTCAATATATTTAAGTCGTAATAATGTTTTGTCTTATAATGTTTCCGGTCTTAATAACAAACTTTTATTTGTAGATTTTTTTGAGTATATAAAGAGTTTTGACATATTTTTTTGTATGAAACTCATGTAACTATGGAAAATTTTAATAAGTTTACTAAATATTTCAATGGATACAAATTAGTTTAGAACTCAGCTGTAAAAATATATACGAAAGGACGTGCAAGTGGCGGAAGTCTTTATGGAATTAAAACATCGATGCTCACAACCTACGATTTTGAAGAACATGAAGGAGTGACAGTAGTTAAGCTTTTACGTAAAAATAACTTGTTTATTATTCCTTTCTATATTAACTGCAATAGTTGGAATAATGATTTTGAACGGCTTAACAACATCATGATGTACCTGGCAAATAAAAGTATTCTGTTAATTGGAGATTTGAACGCTAGAATCAGCAATTTGCAAGTTACAACAATTCGAAACACAAACAACAGCCTAATAAACCCCAGCCAAAGAACATCAATGGATGAAGTATGTAATAAAAACGGCACAAGCCTAATGGAACTTCTACAAATGTTTGACTGCACTGTTTTGAATGGGTGTACCAATGGGGACTTGGATGGCCAATTAACTTTTCTTGGGGGACAAGGCAAATCTGTCATTGACTACTGTGCGGTAAACAACGATTGGACTGACTTAGTACAGAAGTTTGAAGTTGTTTCTAAAAACTATTCCGATCATATGCCAATTACTGTAGAATGGTTTGTTGATACTATACCTGAACAAACAAATCTAAAACTTCTACCACGTTTAAAATGGAAAGAAAATAGTGTTACTAGATATAAACGAAGTTTGGATGAAAATCTAGCATGCTTAAATGTGTCAAATCAGTCAACAGAAGTCAATGCTAACCAGCTTATTTCTTGCATCAGGAACGCTACGAACAATTCGTTTGCAAAAAAATACAATAATTTCAAACAAAAATGGTTTGACACTGAATGCTTCATGGCCAGGAGAAAATCATTCGCTTTACTAAATGCACTGCGGAACTCAAATTGCAGAAATCTAAGCAAGTGGTACTATGAATCGAACACAAATTACAAGAAATTATGCCTTAAAAAGAAAACCGAATTCGAAAACATGCAAGCTTGTACACTTAGCGAAATAAAAAACACTAAAGAATTTTGGAAAACTGTCAGAGACATCAACGGTTCAAATTTCACAATTGGAATAGGGCTGTCCGCCAATGATCTTTCGGCACACTTCAAAAACCTTCTTTATGGAAACTCCAGCGTCAAATTCTCTTTTGCCGAACCGTTGATTCTCGATGAGATTTTGGATACAGAAATCACCTTTTCGGAACTGAGCTATGTAATTAGCAAAGACAAAAATGGAAAAGCTCCGGGGGAAGTTGGGATTCCATATGAATTCTTCAAGTCTGCAACTGATACTTTTCACACCCAGCTTCAAGCATTTTATAACAAAGTGCTCTCGACAAGCGAAGTCCCAGTGTCTTTCAAAAAGTCGGTTATTTTCCCAATCCACAAAAAAGGAGACATGAATAACGCCGAAAACTATCGAGGCATCTCTTTTATGAATGTTCTTGCAAAAATATTCTGTGGTATCCTCGCCAATAGATTAGAAACTTGGGTAGACGTAAACAATATCGTTTCAGAATACCAAGCAGGCTTCCGGAAAAACTATTCAACAGTTGATCATATATTCACACTTACTTCGATTGTGAAAGCGCTCCAAGCAAGAAACAAAAAAGTTTACGCCTTTTTTGTCGACTTTAAGGCAGCCTTTGACCTTATCAACCGCAATGCTCTTTTCTACAAGCTCTCGCAAATTGGCCTGTCTACTAAGTTTATAAGTACGATTAAAGAGATGTACTCAGAGTCGAAAGCAGCCGTATGGGATGGGTCTATCTACTCAGAATGGTTTGAGACGGATTGCGGTGTAAAACAAGGATGTCCTCTAAGTGCCCTTTTGTTTGCACTTTTTATAAACGATGTGGTAGATTATCTTCCAGGAGGAATTCGCATCGCTGGTACAAATATCAATGTCCTGTTATATGCTGATGATCTGGTGTTACTCTCTGAATCACCAGAAAACCTTCAACTTATGATAAATCGTCTTGCAGAATACTGCCTTAAATGGAGTCTTGTCATTAACCCAGACAAATCGAAAGTCATGGTTTTTTCTAGGTCAGCAAGGAGCCGCAACGCTTACAATTGGTCCTTCAATGGCACTATCTTGGAAACTGCTAATGAATATAAGTACTTGGGGGTGAAGCTCAACAGAACACTTGATTTCAGCACTCATCTTACAGAGAAGTCAAACACCTCGCAAAGCTTGGTCAACATGTCATGGAGAAACATATTCGCAAATAACCGCATCAACCTGTCAGTGAAATATAAAATCTTTGATGCTGTTGTAAAATCTACCTTGTGTTACGCTGCTCAGGTATGGGGAAGCAACGAATACGAAGTCATCGAAAAATTTCATAGAAATTTCTTAAAAAAACTTTTCAACTTACCACTTAAAACTCCAAACTACGCACTACATCTTGAAACTGGCCTTCCAAAACTTTTTACTTATACTCTCAAGTTACAAGCAGATTATATCGTGAAGGTACTCTCTTATCAAGATGACCGTATATCTAAAAAAATGGTCCTATACGAGCTGAGGAACGAGGACTGGTGAATGGAAACTTGGAAAAGTATAGGTAATGCATGTGGAGAATCTGTTTTGTTGGACTTAGACAACTTAAACTCTGTAAAAGAACAGCTTTACCGAATCATCCAACACTATGAAAATTCAATGCGTGATGATTTCATAGCAGAAGCTCGAGAATCAGAAAGTAGAATTCTATATTCAAAACTAAATGCTAACTTAATGGAAAAAAACTACTTCAATGATCTGCTAAGCTACAAGGAAATATCTTTGATATTTAAAACAAGGTGCGAACTCCTCCCGCTAAACGGAAGCCCCTACAATGGAAGTTTCAACCAATTTTGCACGTTGTGTAATCTGAAATCCAAAGAAGACTGCTTTCACTTTGTTAGCATATGCCCGATTTTCAAAACACAGCGTCTTACATTCTTCGGAAAGAAAACTTTGTCTATGCAGGAAACAATCAAAATTTTGAACGAGTGTAACTGGAAAACCCTCTGCGTGTTTTTGAAAGAGATCTTAAAATACAGAATGTTATTAACAACAGAATTTGAGTAATGAATTTTCTACTATTTAATTAAATATAAAAACATTGTTTTGTATACTAATTTTATTTGCTAACCGAGCTGACGGCAAAGCCATAGCTTCTAAATTCATATTATTGTGATAAATTGTACTAAAGGAAGTAGAAATAAAATGAATTACTTACTTACTTACTTACTTACTTACTTAAACTTACTGTCAATAAGTTGTAACCAACGAAGTTTATTGTGTGTTATTTTCTCATTAACCACCAGCTACATTCTAATCACACATTCTCTTTCGTCAGCAGTGGATGTAGATCTGGAGTGATTGCGATAAATCAATTTGTTACATCCTCAAGTGAATTTCGTATTTTGAGTTATTTTTTTGTTTTTATTGCTTGGGTGAGAGTTATTTTGGGAATAATACATATTATCTATAATACATGTGTGTCTGACTTAACGATAAGTCGACTCATGTTTTTTTGATGAGATTTATTTGAGAAAAACATCCAAATCCACTGGGAAACAAACTAATGGAGAGTGCAAGAATGCTTAAAAATGGATTTTCAATAAGGGGTGGTAGGTATATGTTTATTCGGAGTAAAAACAGCTGATTGTAAGGTCTTAACAAAGTTTTTTTTACGTCTACTTATATCTATCGTCAATACAGATTGTCAATTGTGGCGTCCGCTGTATGGCACGTAGAGCTGTCCTGCTGGAAACAAACGTAGTACAGGTCCAATTTGCACCATACAAAATTAGTTATGATCGTTTTGTATAGTGCTCGCCATTGATGGTGACCACTTCATCAAACTCATATTCCAAAAATGTTAGAAGCATTGAAAACGCCTGATAAAAATCAAGCAGCGTGTGGGTTGATGTTGTTTAAAAATAATATATACGGCAATTTTGATTGCTCAAACAGCCATTCATCCAAAAATATCCCTCGTCGCTAAAGAAAATGTTTGGCCAAAATTGGAGCCCTCTTCAAATCACTCAAAAACAAGCGAACAAACGAAATATTGCGCACTCTCCGTGTTCCTCGCCAGTATCAACTGCCTCGTGTTCTGCTAATCTGCTGGACACTTTCGCGGACCGCTGCGATGTTCTATGCCAATCTTGCGTTCTTTTGATGTACGAATACAAACTGATTTCAAGAAAAACACCATTCAGAAAGTTCCAGTGGCGTAACTACGGTGGGCAAATGGGGCCCCCAGACCATAGAACAAAAGAAAAATTTAAAAAAAATTGTATAAAGTCTGTCTTTGTAAATTGTTCCAAATAATTATTTTAAAAGAATAGAGAAATATAACACCACTTTATCATGAATTGTAAAAAAAACTATTGTAGATTACACAAGGGAGCTAGCCTTTACCTACAAACAGTCCTGTTTTTCTTGCTCCTTTCAGATTTTTTTTTTTTTTTGTTGGTATACAATACATTTTGATTTGCATATGATGCATCAAGAAACAAACATGTACACTAGCCGGCACAAGTATTTTGACGAAATAAAAATCGTGCATTTTTGAGTTTACTCAAAAGAGCGTACATCTGTCCATAGAATGTTTCTTCATAACTTCTTTGGCTTGTTCACTATGTTCTTTTGCAAAGGCGATGTCTTTTAAACTTTTTGTCTTTGATGTGTACTGCACGTTAATTAGCTTTAAATGTCTTGAAATCTTCTTTAATCTCGGACAGTGCCCTCACTCATTGGATTTTTGGCCGTCAAATTCCATTGGTCTGCAGGAATGAAGGAACCGGTTTTTAGTGGGTGTTGTATTGCGCCTGGCACCTGATCTCGTTATGTTTCTTATGTAATTATGCGTTTTCAACTTATTATTTTGATAGTGTACACTTTGATGCAAGTGCATTTATAGCGGTAAACGTTGCTACCATTGACGAATTTATAACCAAACTTTAATCAGCCATGGTTTTAATTACTTTTAAAGAATTTTTATTTTACTATCCACCACGTTTAATACCAATAAAAGTTAAACACTTACTTTGTTTCGTTTTCACGTGCTCAAAACTGTAAAAACATTCAGACAAAGATTCCGTCAAAATACTTTTACCTTGCAAAATTTCGTTGTCTACATGCATTATTTTCAGCAGAAAGAGAATGCGAAGGGTATACAATATAAAATTTGGCATGCATAGAGCTAAAAATATAGGCTTTGTTTTGCGCATCATTTTCGCACAGTTATTTAACGATACTAAGATAAGCTACGCTCAATAGTCACAAAGCGGATTCGTCAAAATACTTATCCCGACTAGTTAGTGTTAGTCAAATTTATGAAAAATTAATAGTCTTAAATTAGCAAAATATTTATTTTAATACAACAGCAAGCCCTCACTATATTCTGGTTTAATTTTTCTTTAAGTTAAAAAATTTCATCAACTTTTTTTTAAATTAACTTGTTTGAGCGAAAACTGTTTACGAAACTAATTTTATTTTTAAACTGAATTTTTTTTCAAAATTTTATTGTTTTAAGGACTAGATCCGTTTTTAATATTGAATGTTTCTGTCAATTAAAAGTCAACGATGGATGGAAACAGAAGCCCAAAGAGCTTTTAGTTCTTGAAAAAAATTATAAATAACACGAACTACTTTTGCTGATGTAACGCAAAAATAAATAAGTAGGCATGACTTTTAAGTAAACAAATTATTTCTGAAAAGGCAAGTTATTGATTGCTGTATAAGTTATAGGACAAACGTTAAGCATTGTAAATTTTTGATTTTGTTAGCCGTTTTTGAGATAAAAAATGTTACATACAAAATAGTATGGCAAGTACCGTTAGTCTTAGAGCTAGAATAGGTACTAATTCCAAAAACCCCTCTGTAGCAAGTCATATATACTACTCGTGTACCAAGTTTGAAGCAAATCGGTCCAGCCGTTAAGGCTTTATTTGCTTATACAGGCAGACGGACAGGCGTACAGATTTTATATTTACATACACAAATGTTATGAATTCTTACCCTATTAATATACACAATAAGAAAGCAATTCATAATAATACTAATAATCAGAAATGTAATATAGATGTTTTAATTTATATTTATTCCATCTAAAAATAATTGTTTGCCAAAAACTAAATCCTAGTTACGCCACTGGAAAGTTTCATCAAAATCATAGGAGCTGTTGCTTCTTTTATTAAAAATCATATAGCATGGACCGTTAGTTTTAGAGCTACGAATGACAGAAATGGCTGTTCTGTTGGTGCTGATACATCAAGATAGACAAGCAGAGATAATAGTCTGACTCACTTTTTTCGACTTCCTTATTTTCGTAAATTATGTTTAATTTTTGGATTTTTTTTAACGAATGGGTAACTTTTCTTATAGTGCGTATAATCACTTATAAAAAAGTGAAACAAAAATGCTTAAATAATGACAGCAAATAAGTTTTAAGAATTTAGTGTTGTTGTAAAATTTGATTTTCATAGCCAAACTTAAAAACATATTAAACCTCCCCCTACTTGATGGTTACATTTTATTAAGGGACGCAAAAAGATGATTTATTAATAGAAGTTTCAATTTTATTGATCTTTGTTCTTTTTAAAAAAGAAATGTTGAGTTTTTATGGTCCAGCATTATCCTTCCTTTGTTTTAGCTTCATTTTCAACGACAAACCTCTTTTCTAATTTACTAATGATTTTTTTGGTTTCTCATTTTAGCTATACATTATACTTGTCAGGCCAGAGCGGAATGTGCGTCAAAGCATGATGCCACCACGATGTGGAATGCATCGGGGTACTGGCACAGGTCCATCTTCAATGATGGCAGCAGCCGTCGTAACAGCAGCAACGTGTGCTCAGGAAGAAAATATTCAAAAACACATAACTCCCACAACCATTATAGGTATGCGCTGTACATGCACACTGTTATTTAAGAAATAAAAAAAAAAAAACAAGATCTTATTACAAATTTCCAAACCACAAATATAATTTTCATTGACTTATGTTTTTTTTTTATATTTTCAGATGAAAGTAAAATTGCTTCGGTGAAACTTTGTGAAATGGCAACCCAAACGATTGCCCTTTCAAACATTTTTACAAACGCAGCTCTAACGAGCACCTACCAAAGTATCCCATTTGTCGATCAAATTGTGCCAAACCTTAACGAAGTTATGCTAAATCACAACAATTACATCGAACATGAAGTGACGAACAATAATAAAATAAACAGCAATAACCATTGCAATCAGAATCAGTCCTTAAAAACTTCAGTGCCGACATCACCCATACAATGTGCCGAATCTAAAGTCAAAGAACAACAACTTCCAACTGAAAATGCGTTACACAAGCAAACGAATCCAATTCAAACGATATCAGCAACGACAACAATCAGTGAAAACAATGTAATAGATACGAGTTTATAGCAAGGCGAGGCTAACGGTACCAGTGGAGTTGAGGATGATTACGGGCGTAGCAATGGAGATGATAATAATGATTGTTCGGAAAGTTCTAAGCGGTATGCCATTCCCGTTTAAGAAACCTCGTTTGTCCAAAGTGTGTGACGAGGAACAAGTGTATAATACTGTTATTTCAAGAGTAAAAAAGCTTTACAATTTACATGTACATTATGTATTACATTGATGTGAAGGCACTGTTTTATATACAAAAAAAATAGTGTTTGCAAGTCATTTATATTAATATGATTTAGAAAAACTTTAGAAATGGAAGGCATATGCATTGGAGGTTATGATATTTAACTTTAAACTATGATGATGGATTTTGTTTATTTTTCAATTCCATACGACTTTTAACAGTACAATTTGACCAAATTTAGGCTTTGAAAATGGACATGCCACAAGTTTATTACATTTTCCGGTATTCTTATTTAGTACTATAGAGACTTTTTTCATTATTTTACACAAGTTAATTGATACCAGAAAGTCTTTTATTTTAAACTGTTACGTTTTTCATTTAGCTGGCTCAAAAAGTTTCGTCTTTTAACTCGCAAATGAAAATGTATGTATATTCGTTAATAATAGATTATTTTGTTTGTTAATGATTTTATTTAGAACTTCTTTTTTTCCGCACTATCCGTTTTAATCTAATATTTCCAGTTAATTTGACTGGAAAACTAGATTTATGTATCAACTAGCGAGTATCCGTGCAGTGGTACGTTTTTAAAAGTACAAATCTTTTTTCCTATACACATATTATTTTAAAAGCTTTCTTTGAATATTTTCTAAACGGGTGGATATAGCTAAATGTTTGAATTCTTTTCCAAGATTAATTACATTTACGCACTTACAAGATTTGTGTTTTCCCAAAAGTTTTTATTTGTGCTATTTTCTGTAAAATAAAATGACAGTGGATTTTTTAAGAAAACTGATTTCTTAACGGTGGTACTCATATCACAAATATTCACACATCTGATATAAAGGTGTTTTTTAATGACAACATTAAATAAAAACCTTCCAAATTTGGCTTTAACGAATGCCCACAAAAGTTGCTGACTCGATCTGAATAGGTGCAAGTACAAAAATGGCTTTTAATAAATATCGTGCACAAAATAAATTCACAGATGATTTCAAACTATCTCAAAACCCAATTCAAAATCTTTACATAAGCGTCTCCAATGTCATTTATTGCATTTTGTGCTACCGCTCCCAAAGACCGTACATTTAATTTTTTGTAATCACGTTCTGGTTATTAATAAGTTGGAAAAATGAAAATCACGAAAAAGAATCCCGACAAAATCCCGAAAAGCAATCAATACTGAAAAATCAAATAATTCTTGATTTGAAATACGTCTAGTAGCCTGACAGGCGGTGCCTGTGTCAACAGCTTTCTTTTACTTTGTACTTTTAAGTTCCACCGGCACAGCCGCTGACGCAACTTCGTTCCTCCACTTAGGGTATTTCCAGTCATCTAGCATGCGCTTGTGTCAAAAGTTTTTTTTAATTAGTAGTACTTTTGGGTTTAACTAGGGATTTGCTTTTAATCATTTTAATCATTCTGTCTTGAATTCTGGCGGTATATTATTTTTTGTACTTCGGTATTGTTTGCAATAAGATATCAAATATATTTTAAAAAAATATATAAAATGCAGTAAATATTAAAAATATATGCGTATTCTCTAATATTAATCTTAGAAATATCTTCTAAAAAATCAATGATAAGCGGATGAGGGGCCTGTCTAGTTCTATTAGTACTATCAAAATTGAATTCAGATGTTCTTGCTCCAGGTTGTATAAAATACAATTCGATACCGCACTGAGAAAAAAAATCATCAGCTTTTAATCAAATCGCCCTCCTCAAGTGATTTGATGATCATTCAAACAAACTTATCGTTTTCAAAATCATGATAAAAAAGTTTAGGTTTAAGTTTAAGTTTAATGTTATTCATTGAATGCATACATATGTATAGTAAGAAACAAATCTTTTAGTGTTGTGCATTAAAATGAATAATAAATAATGTATGTACGTACAATATATGGGTTTATCTACTCCGACCAACCCTTTTAATGATATTCCACATACACTTTAAAAAGTGCCAATAACAAAAAAAAAAAAAGTGCGGAATTCTAGCTGCATCAGTTTTCTCAATATGTAAATGACTTACTTTTATTTCAGTTACACCTTAAATGGAGCGCTTTAATACGTACCTAGGCTCCTGATGGTGTTTTCTGTGAATACCTTTATTTATTTTATGTTTTCTTTAGGTACATTTGTTTAATTTATTATTATGTATTCATTATGGTGCAAGATGCGACCTAGAAATATATTTTGTTTTTATTTCGTACACTAAACAACGAGTACAAAATTTCGGAAATTCATTTTCTGCTATCGGGACCCTACAAATTTATATCTTAATTTACTCTCATGAAAGTGTATGAGCAATAGAATAAAAAAAATATATTTCGAGCGTAATTCAAAGATTAAGAAACGAATTTTACGCAAACATTGTATCCACACACTTCGTGACTCAAATTGGACTATTATTTCTAAATGCCAGTTTGAATAAGACTTATAATCAAAAAATATTCACCTCAAGCGGACTATTTCTTTTGCTCATTTAAAATATCTATCTATTATGAAAATTACTTATCAGCTCATCACAAACAGACCAGAAATAAAAAGGACAAAAAATAAGCTGTGAAATGTCTTATCGCGTTCAATAATTATCGTTTTCCTAAACTCTTGAGTACTTTCTTAATTTTTAATTCCCCCTTAAAAATCTTGCTTCCTTTTTTCTGTAACGCGCATATTTAGATAGATATACCTTATAAAATACTTTAATTTATTTTCTTTTTTGTTTGAAATCAGGATCCCTTTATTAATTTAAATTCTGTTGTCAAAGGGACTGGCGGACAGGTTAGCTGCTTAAGCCCATCCTTTGTATTGCTGGTAATTCTTGAGGCTCGTTTTTTATTTCCCTTTTTAACGTGTCATAAAGTTTTTTCGTTTACAGCCAATCTCAGATAAGAAAAGCTATATAATTTTATGCGAAGTAATAAAATTCACGTCATTAAACCCAAAAAACAACAACTTAGTTTCTATACTTACACAAAATCAGGTAAAACGACAAATCTCTCATATATCCTTATCTTTTGCTAAATTGTATTTCCAAACGTTACTCATCTGTTATAACCAGGACACACCTTTATTTGATTTGGAATCAGTATGGCAATATTTGAGGGTGACCCCTGGACATGTTTCAGCAAAAACATTGTGTTTGTTTTATTCCATAAATTTTGTTTTGCAACTACTGCAGTTTATTAGCTTGAAAGCTGATGAGCCAATTTGTCCAGAAACAAAGAATCTGTTTTTTTTTTTAAGTTTTTATTCAGCAACATTTATTTAATGTAAAATCTTGCCAGGAAATAAACGCAAGAAAATAATTTATTGTCTTAAACTGCATCTTAGATAAACACTTAATTATTTAAGTGTATCAAAGACAACTGTTTCTGTGTGAATTAATGATTTTTTTATTTCGTTTGACAAAACATTTTTAGTATTAATGTAAGCTATTTCATTTGTATAAAAAATAGAAATTGGTTTATATATGTACATAGGGTGTATCCTAATTCATCAAGGAAGATTTGGAAAATTATCTTCGTTAAGGTTTGGTTTGGCGTTGAAAACTTTTGCGAGTTGGAGCGTTGATATTCATACTCTCTCCAGCCATCTTAGTCGTTGAATGCGAATTTTGATAATGTGAACTTCGATAATTTTGGGCACGTATAGTTCGTCTTTGTATCTTCTTCGCCAAAATGTTATTCAGTTGACTCATCTAAAGTAGATTTTATAGTAGACGCCCGATATAGAGAACAATTACAAACCAAGCCTGATGAAAACATCGAAATTATTCACTGTTTCGAGCGGAAGTTTTTAAATGTTTACCAACACTAAATTTCGTTAAAATAATTTTTTTTATTAGTACAACACTTTAAAAGATGAAGACAAAATATGCCACTTTTAATTTTAAAGCAGCCATATATACCTGCTTCCATTAATTTTTTCCAAAACTGAAATTGTCTTCCGTTTTAAAATCAATCCACTGTCTGGCAGATTTTTTCTTCGTAGTTCCAAAAACCATTTTTGCAGTATAGGTTCCACCTCCGGAAGTTCAGATGTCCCAAATGCATGCCTTTTCATTACACTTAATACTTAACACACTTCGACGTTTTTCTGGAATTTACTTGAAAAACTACAATGTATATGTATCAAAAGCAAAGCCATACCAAAAAGATTTTTAATATGGCAGCTTTATATTGACAGTCGTGTCAAAATGTGAAAAACACACAAAGGAATGGTAAATTGCTCAGAAAAATAATTGACATTCACAGTTGCACAGTTGCAACAGACAAATTTTTCGCTGAATATCGCCAAAAAAAAATTGTTCACTATATTGAGATCTTCATAGTTCACTACTTAGTTAGTTGTGTTAAATTTTGGCAGTTCACTATATTGGATAGTTCACTATACAGAGGTTCACTATATAGAGCGTCTACTGTATTTCAGTTTCAGCTGAAGCTTTCTTTTAGTATATGACAACACAAACAGTCAAATATATTCCGTGCGCAAAGCAAATTTGGTGTTCAGTGTCAAACTGGTTCCTCACACTATCCATTAAATTTGGTCCATCGGTGACGATCGCTACAGTGTCTCTTTTTAAGTCAAACTAGAAAAAGCAAGACGATCCTCGAGCCACTTAATACAAATTTTTACGTTCATTAATCCAGCTACACGAATAAGACCTAAACTCTAGATTTGATAACGTGTGTGAACTGTGAACAATTATTATAAATATTCATTACCTCTTAAATGCACTAGAGGTCCATTCCTCGAACGTCAAACTAAATTTTTCACCCGACGGCTTTACTACAATAATTTCCGAGATTATCTGTTGTCATATTAGAAAGCTGTTATTGAACACACGTCTTCGAATCCTCCACTGCAGAAATAGATGTCACATGTGGGTAATGGTATATAAGGTCATATGCGATAAAACTTGGTCCAGTGAGTGTGTCTGTGTAACCTTGAGTATCAGTTGGTAAAAAATACTCAGCCATTTTCCGTTGTGGTGCTATTATTTTTATTTCTTTAAATCCTTGAATAGTAGATGCAATACTTACCCCGCTTTCTACGTTCGCTTTATGTATGGTTAACAAATGCGTTTGTAAGCCTTTGGTTGAGCCTACCAGAGTCTTGGATATTGCTAACGTCAAACTGATGGTGAGAGAAAAAACTCATAATCTTTTTTATGCTGAATAAACAGTTTTATTTGACATATTTTTGGTTTTTAATTTAAATCGCGATGTATGGGGAACCGCCGTATGAAAAAGAGTAACTGGACAAAATTGCATTGACATCTTATAGGAATATATGAAGAACTATACATAACAAATTTTGAATGGATTCGATCACGGGCTGTTCCCAACTAAAAGTTATTTTAAAAACGACCTGAATTTCGTTATGACCTGTAAGACCAGTTCGATTCGGGCTTGAACGGAATACAAAAAAAATAGTTTTCATTTTATCTGGGATGCAACTTGACGTGAAAAAGCTCACAGACGCAAACATACGATAGAAAATGTCGTTTATTGGTCTTTTCTATAATCATTATGTCATGGTTGAATAAAACCCCGATTACTTTTTCCTCTAAAATCCAATACTTGCCCTAAGCACAGGGTGTATCGAGAGGAGGGGGTGGGGGGTGTCTCAACCCCCACTATTTTCCGAGTCGGCAAATCAGTCGGCAAATTATCATTGTAGGTTTATTTACTGTCTTATAATTTTTAATTAAAGCTGATTTTCAAACTGATGACAAATACAGTATATAAGTTTGCACATTGTACCTGCTTTTTCGGCTGTCAGAGTACAGTACGTTCTCTACTAACAACTCTCGACCACGTATGTACGTGACGTAGATGCACAGAACGAAACAAAAATGAAAACGGGAAGGCGTTATCTGGTTTAGTTGTAAAGTGATGTGCCAACTCGTAAATTTCTCAAGCCGAGTTAACTCGAGTTGGAATTCAAGCAAACCGAGTTGCAACTCGAGTTGGCTAAGTCGGTTTGAAACAAAATCGGTGAATACATGCCATTCATTGTTTTTGAGTATATTCGATTCGGTTTGGTAGTAAAAAAAATCGGATTTTTTCTCATTTTTTAGAGGTTTTTTAATCCATCGACATCGTGACCATCCTTCAATAAAATTTGACACTTCAGATGGAGGACGAACTATATTTTGAACAGAGTAGTGTATTTCGTTCCAAATGTCACCCATTTGCTTTAAAATTTGCGGTTGAATTAAAGATAAATCCCGAAAATGATTTCTTGAAACATCATAGAACTCGTTGGTTACCAAAGAGAATTGATGAAAATTCTGAAACCGCTTTTGTTTTCAATTTGGAAACATTTTATAGAAAAGAGTTCAAAATGGTTCTTCAAACTTTTACGTCGCGCGTAAGAGAAAATTTAACAGATAATTTAACCATTTTTGAACCTTTTTTAAAATACCCGCTTCTAGAGCCAATGTCACAATAGAATTAGTCAAATCTATTGTGGAATTGTATCCTCTTTTTTTCAAAGAAGATGTGGAATGTTATTTATCGGAATTGCAAATTCTTCTTTTTTCTTGAAACGAATACTCAAATTTCGACGACATTACCAAAGAGGAATGTATTAAAATTAAGAAATGTGATTCCGTTAGCATTCAAACTAGTTTCCTACATGTTAACCGCTCCTGTGACCTCGACTTCTTGTGAGCGGTCATTTAGTAAACTAAAAATAGTTCTAAATTACATATTTGCGTACGACCATGGTTAATGAAAGGTTAAATTCACTACTGCTGTTTTACTCCGCAAAAGATATAGTTGATGAAATGCAATTAAGCGAGGTTATTGAAAAATGGGCCTAATAAAAACATCGTAGGGTTAAACTTTAATTTAAAATTAAAATGCATGTAAAATGTTTAAATTGTTTTTGAATTCAATTTTAAAGACTGAACTAATAAAATATTTAATTTATTTTCTTTTATTATTAAATATTATTATTTATTAATAAAAACCTAATAAATAATGTTTATTTATTTGTTTTGTTGTTAAAAATTATTATTTTTATAATTAAATGCTGAATTGTAAAATAATACTTTTATGACTTTTATTTGTCTAAATTTAGGATTCCCAGAAATATTTATTTGTTTCGGATGCAGTCGGCAATTTCTTAAAATTAATCGGCATATCACTGAAAGTCACCCCCATGCCTTGGACCCCCTCTACGCCCCTGCCTAAGCAAGTTAAAAACTTTAAACAAAATTGAAATAATGAATATCCAATAAATGAAATTGTATTTATACACACTTGTCCTGAAAATAACGATAATAATTTATAATAATTTTAGCTATATGCCTGTAAGACCCAAGGTCTTTTGAATGCAAACTGCACGGCAATAGTTGGAAGGAATAGAAAGATAGGAAAGATTTTTTGTCGGTATAATGGATTGAAAAATAGGTGATATTAATCTCATGGAAATCCCACGGGTGGCGTCCAGTTGAGGGAACCAAGCACTACATCCACTGTACCATTGCCACGATTGTGTGTATGTGTTTGGAATATGGATACATTTTCTTTTATTGAATATTAATTCACATTTTCTCTCCTAAAGAATTTTTTTTTTTATTGTTCTGTTGTGCTACCCTTTCGAATACCATACAAAGCTTATTTATGGTGTGATAAAAATATACACAGAAAATATGATTAACATCGGTTGTGTCGTTTGACAGTCTATAAGCACATTAAAAACAGTTTTGAAATTTTATATAGATAATTATATAGAATAGAAAAATATTAAGCCTAATATATATTTTGTATTTCAGTTGCAATCATTATAAAATAGCAATGTAAATTAGTACATACAAATTTTAAAAGAAAATTATTTTTTCCAAATCATCTGATGGTATAAACAAATTTTCTCGATACAAATTTAGTGCAAAGTTCACTAACGTTAGTGTTAGTTTGATAACTCTTACTTGTTAAAAACTAAAAATATATGCAATTACGTCTCTTATTTTGGTTGTATCATAACCTCTGATCAATAAATTAAACAATCTCTAATCAAAGTCCATTTAAAAAAGTAAATAAACTGGTAAGATACAAAATACTTCCTCCATTACACTTTATGATTTACTATCACAAATAGATGTAGTAACCATATAATAAAAATGTAATGTTAATAATGTTCTTGAGTTTTGTAAATAAGTTATAATATATACATATGTATCTAGTACTTCACTTTTGAGTTTATAATATAAATATATTTTCTAGACTATTATAAAATATTAAATAAATGTTAATGAAAAATAAAATGTGATATTTCTTGATTGTATAAATAGATTGATAAAAAAATAGTAAAAACTTCAACTAGCCATTTCCAACAAAAGTTTTACTAAGAATTATTAAAATAATGGGAGGTTATAAGAAGGAATTAAGTTTAGCTAGTTAAATCAAATTCATTCTGTATGAATTAAATTTTTGAAATAAATATAAGTAAATACTTTATTGCATTGCATAATTAACTTTCAAAAGGGATAGTGTGATCCATTTATTTTAAGCCACCTTATTATTTATTCATTTTTAAAAAGATATCCCTTCTGTAACTTAAGTCATTAAAATGTCCATATTTGGATTTTGTATATTACAATATACAAAATAATTCGGAAGTATTTCATTATGCGTTCCCAGAGCCCAGAGCCCATAAATGAAAATTCCGAAAACCCTATCAGGAAATATGAAAACATTTTCAATAGTTAAAAGCAGTATCTATTATTAAAATCTCTTAGAATTTATAATACTTATATATTGTAATATTAAATAATACAAATAATTTCTAATTAAATTAATTGTATATTCTTGAAACAATATACATACCTAAATAGATATCGATGTATCTTCTTAAATATTTGAAAAATCTTTAAACAATATAAACAATGGATAATGGAATGTTTATTTACTGTTGTACAGTTGAGTTTTATAAAAAGAAATAATTATAATCAACTAAAAATAATGCAGCTATTTATTACTTTGAATGAAAACACACCCAACTTACTATTAATTTGCACAAATACCTACATATATTATGACTCAAATTCGTGATTATCATGTCGAATAAATATTATTATCAATGTGTAAATTGTTATAAATATGTGTATGTACGTACCCGTTTACATTATTTAAATATAGGTACATAATTCCTTCAAAAAGCTTCGAATACAAAGTTAGCTATATATGAATACAAAACATCATTTAAGCTTTAAAAATAATGTTATTTTAAATGTTTACACACATTTTGAAATTTTAAATAATGTAAACATAATAGATTACTATAAATAAAGAAAAAAAAATATCATAAAAAGCATTGATTCAATATAATTTCTTTCGAAATGAAATTTTTGCAGAAGAACTTCTAAATTTTTATTAAACTTTTTTTCAGCATGTTCAGCAAATTGAATGAATGATTTGAAGTAATATACAATACAACGAGTTAAGAAAATTTAGTTTTTTGCCATATTAAGGTGGTGCCCGTCCCAATACAGCCGTTATTGCAAGAAGTAAGGTCCTTAATATGGAAATGTATTGTTATAGTGAGGCTAAAATTATTACGTTTTATTTACTCTAAAGAGTCATCAAAATCATTCTTGTCAAAATCATATCCAAATCGTAAGTTGTTCACCGTAAAAATATAAAAATACAAATATGTTGACTTTTCCGAATTGAACGGCTCGTTAGAGTCACCGGAAATAAAGAAAAAATTACCAATATATCTTATTTTGGAACCAAAGTGCTTACCATGGTTTACAAAAGAAATAAAAAATAAGAAAGTTAAAAACTAAACTAGGTATATATAAAATGTATTTGTAAAAATCCATGTTATCCGTGTACTAAACTTATTACTATCGGGCCAGACGGGTCCTTACAAAATTACATTAATAGTATTCAACCAAAAATCTGATCCAATCGCAAACAATTTCGGCTGTGAATGTTATAAAGGATTATATTCTCTTTTTTCCAAAACTTTAAATATCTGATTGAGCAAATCCTATTGAGGAAATACGTTTTCAAGCTTAAAAATACAACCTCTTATGGACTGGATAATATACCAGCATTTATTGGGAAACTGTATACATAATATCTGTGTTGGACCGTCTTCTTGTAAACTGTCTTAACTGTCTTTGAAAACCGAAAAGTTCCCAGAAATTTTTAAATCTTTATATCAAATTTCAGTGGCGTAGCGTGGGTAAGGGGGTAGATTGGATGATATTTTTTACTTGCGATTATAGGTACTGTAAGGCAAGTTACATACATATTCGAAAAACAAATTCAATCATTTAAACATGGAAATACGGATTTTTGGAATAAGCATTCTAGCTCTAAAACTAAAGGTACCTGTCACATGATTTTTAATGAAAAACACATTTTCCTCAAAAAAGGCTGCTACGATTTTATCAAATCCTTCTGAAATATTTGGATAAACTTTATATGTTTTGGTTGGAATAATGGTACCTGCCACTTCCATAGGACCGTTTTTTCAAATTAGATATTCTTCCAATCCCCTTGACGGATTTCGATGAAATTTTTATAAGTTTATCTTATAAACAAAATACTGTTGCTTTTTAAAATTAATTATTTCTTGAATACCGTCTAATACACCTTCAAAGCTACTGGTACATAAATACATAACTCACAATACGTTAAATAATATTTCTAAGCTGTGTTGTAAAACAGTCTCTAATTATTTTTTTTTTTTTTTTTTTTTTCCTGTTTATAAAGTGTACTTGCTTTTATCGGATTCACTCGCGTTTCAGCTAATCTAGAAGTAGCCTGTCGCTTCACTTGTTTAATTCTTCTAAGCTCCGCTTGAGGAGTCGTCTCTCAAAATCTAGCTACTTTTATAGCCCGATTTGCGTTTTCGAGGCATTTCAAAATCAAGTCAGTATTTACGATGGACTTTTAAAGATAAAGGAGCCGAGTGAAGGTTATTTCGAAAAACTACAAATTAACAAGCAAATCACACAAGTTATAACTAACCCACATTCCAGTCAAAAGGAGATGTAGCGTGCGTGAGCTGGCAGAAAAGCGGTTCCTTTAGAAATTTGTTCAGGCTGCCTAAGGGGCTTACAAGTAAAAAGTCCTTATGTCTAAGTGGTGAGCTCAATGAGGGGTGGGGGGATAAAGATGTTTTAATGTTTTAATCAAACATGACATTACGATGATAGAGAAATCCAAAAAAGTGATTTTCGCCATACCGTGCGTCGCGTCGGTCTGTTTGTGCGTCTGTGCGGATGTGCGCTTTTTCACGTCTTGCTACAGCCTAAATGGCTTGACGGATTGTCTTCAAACTTGATTTATAGCAGTTTGAAGAAAAGCAGTTGTCGAGGTTTATTTTATTTCGTTTTAGCCCGGCTCAAACTGGTACCTTTCAAGTAACGATTTTTTTTTCATTTTTGATTTGCTCGAAAACGACGATTAAACTCAAAATTTAACTTACCTAAGACATTTCTAACAAAACTGCGTTTTTTCTTTTTGGCTTAAATGGTCGTAACGAAATCAGGCTTAAACGGCTTTTTTTCAAATGGCCATAAATTCAAAACGGTTTGATTGAATTGCAATTTGTTCAGTAAAGCATTTCTAGAGGGGGCTCCCATACACCAAGCCGTTCAGTTTTAGATAACTTTTTTCTGGTTTTTTTTATAATTTGCTCGAAAATGACTCTAATGATTTCGATTAAACTTTGTGTGTTATAGTCTTTTAGTGCTTTTAAGAGAACTGCGTCTTTAGTTTTTGGCTAAAAATGCAAATAACGGAGATCTGCTCTTACCGTCTTTTTTTCAAACTACCATTAGTTGTTGTATCGAATTCAATCAATCTTTGTTTGGTATAGTTCCTTACAACTTTTTATGAGATGACATTGCATTTTTTTCAGTTACTCATTTTTAAATGGAGGCTCCCATACAAAGAGCCACTAGGTTTTGGCCAATTTTTTAGCTTTTTCTAATTTATTTAAAAAAGGCTCTACCGATTTTTATTAAACTTGTATGTTATATACATAGAATGCTTCGAAGAAAACTGCATTTTAGTTTGTGGCTACAAATGGTAATAACAGAAATTAGTTTTAACAATTTTATATTAATTATAGCACCCAAAAGTTGACATCTTAATTTTAAATATTAAAGTTTTCACAACGTAAGCTGCGGTATATCGGGTTTTCCAGTTTAAACCAACATTTTTTAATTTTTCCCAAATTTTTCAAACATGAGTTGTTCTTATTGCACGTTAAGTTTGTTTTCATCATACTATTGCACCCATAGAGCAAGGAAGTGCGAGCCAGTCGTGCATTCTATTTTGTTATGGACTTGTAGGTCAATTCATGAATTACAGGATTAACTATCCTTTCACTATTTTCTTTTTTTAGATATTCAGCATCTTATTAGCCTACAATAACGTCAACAAGTACTGGATTTATCCTAGTCTGTTCCTTTTTTTATTAATAACATCTGAAAATTGACCTGGCAATTTTTTTTTTTATTATGGTGGGTGTCGGCACGATTTACGATTTTTTTCTTGTCTCAAACCCTCCCTACCTACACGCTCTAGCTTTTTGTCACAGCGTATGAAATTCACTTAGTATATGAACATAAATTTAATTTTTATATTTTTCATGAAGAACTTCATTTTATGATAACTCACAACCGAATTATCGGAACTTTAAATTCTAAAATCGAAAAAGTAACCAAAGAAGAAAAATATGAAGAATTTTTTTTTAGATTTGGTTTTCCAAAAGTTTAAGTTTGAAAACTAAATTTTCAAAAACTAAAACAAATTGATTTTTAGAAAGAAAATTAAAACACGAAGGAAAGATTTCTTCAGAGGCACTTCAATTTGGTTTCTTAATAAATAGTTTATTTTAATTATATGGTCAATTCTTAGAAAAAGAAAGTCTTAGCATTTTTAACACATCTTTTTTAAATGCATCACCTTAGGTGATATTATTAAAGATAAGAACTAGTAATTGTAAAACTTTTCTTCAAAACCAATCGCGTTCGTATGCTACACTGCACGGTAAAGGATTATTCATATAATCTCATATGGAATATAAAACTTTATTCCTCGTGATATTAAAGGTGTGTTGATATACATAAAACATGCCTTATTTATATCTGAAAACATTATAAATATTCCTATAATAATGGTGAGTATTTTACTTGCGATTATAGGTACTATAAGGCAAGTTATGCATTCGTCGAAAAAAAAGTTTTGAGATAACAATCAAACATGACATTACGATGATAGCGAAGACGAAAAAAGATGGTCTAAAAATTCTGTCCGTCTGTATGTCTGTCTGTCTGTCTGTCTGTCTGTATGTATAGAGACCTACAGCCCAAACGGGTGGGCCGAATTGCTTCAAACTTAATATATAGGGGTTTTTAGGTATTGTACAGAGGGGAAATTGAAAATTTTTTTTAGCTCAAAAAATAACGGTACCTGCCATATAACCTTACGTTAAAGCTTATTTTTCTCAAAAACGACTCAAACGATTTGGATTAAAAAAAAATCAGTGTTGCTTTTTTAGGTACGACTAATCATATGGCTGAAAAAAAAGTTTTAAAAAATATCTAAGAACGGTACTTTCCATAGGACCGTTTTTTTGCTTTCGACTATCTCGAAAACGACTCAACCGATTCTTTCGAAATTTCACACACATATAGCTGTAGGTAGCTCAATTTGTATTGCATACCAATATTTTTGAAAAATATTTTTTTTGTATTTTTAAAAGCATTTAAAAAAAAATAATTAAAATTAATGTTTAGAAAACTGTTTATTAATTTTTTTTCTAAAAACTTTAAATAAATGTATTTGCTGAATACTTATGAACTGGCGTTTTTGAATTTTTTTTTTAAAAAGTTTTTCAAAAAAAACGTTTTTTCTCAAAAACCGCTCCAGAGATTTTTATAAATTTATTCTCATAAATTCAAATTCATCCAAGAAATAAAATGGCCTACTTTTTTTCAGCTCAAATTAGATTAAGTATTTATTTAAGAATTTTGAAAATTTTATTTTTATCAAAATCTCAAGCCCCTAAACCACTGTCACTCATTAGAGCAAATTCGTGCGACCCAGTCGTGCATTTTATTTCTTCACGCCATTCAACTTTGGAACTGAATTCCACTCAGCATTAAGTTTATAACTAACACAAACACTTTTGCAAAAAAGGCATTTCAATTCTCGGCAGAAAATTTCTAATAAGCTTTTTATACCCTATTCCAAAGAATGGCGTGGTTTTGGTTTTCTTGGAAAAATGTCCTTGATGTTTGTGCAACCCATAATGAATGGACAAAAATACAAGGAGATGCTGGAATATGCCTTGGATGAATTTGGCGACATTCCTGCCGGTGAAAATTTTATTTTCCAACAAGATAATGCTCCCATTCATAATGCCAGTTGTGTTCGTAAGTGGTTTGAGGTCAGTGAAACCCAGTATTTGTCCTGGCCTTCTTGTAGTCCTGACCATAATCCCATCGAGAATTTGTCGGGAATAATAGCCAGAAAGATTTATACAAATAAAAACCAGTACAGAAATGAAGCAGAGCTAAAAAGAGCAATAACCAAAGCATGGTTCGAAATCAACGAACAAGTCCTCCGAAACTTGATTAATAAATTCTAAGTAAGTAAGTAAGTAAGTAAGTAAGTAAGTAATTAATTCATTTATTTACAATTTTAAATATACATTTTCACAAGTTTTTTGAATTTAAAAGCTTTGGCTTTGCCGACAGCTCGACTAACAACTTTATTTATTTTATATTTAATAAAACCTTATTGTTTATAATTTCCAGTTTACATTAGATAAATATCTTTTTATTTTTTAAGTATTAATCATCCCACTGGTGATCTGATGGCATATCTCACCGAACAGTGGAACAAATCTGTGCATCGGTTTGGTGAAAGCAAGATTATTGTGCTTGGTATTTCAAAGGCATTTGATAGAGTTTGGCATGAAGCTCTTTTATCGAAAATGCGTGCATTTGGTATCGATGATACTCTTATTCGTTGGATTAGAAGCTATCTTCTGGACCGTTCAATACAAATTGTATTAGACAGTTTCAAGTCTGATCTCCACAAAATAAATGCTGGTGTGCCCCAGGGCTCCGTTCTGTCTCCGACTCTCTTTCTCATTTTTATAAATGATCTCTTGTCTGTGACTTCTAATCCATTAAATTGTTTTGCTGACGACTCAACCCTCAGCTTTTCACGGCCTTCGCCTTCGGACGTGTTATTAATTACAACGAAATCGTATGATAAGCTAATTAAACTCCAATTTAAACAGCATTGTGAATTGGGGTATTGGAAATCGTGTGGAGTTTAATGCGTCGAAAACGCAATGCTGTCTTTTGTCGTTGAAGCTAAACATACCCCCTATGCCATTATCCATGAATGGTACTTGCATCGAGCAGGCCGAAAAGCTATTAGTACTCGGTATGTGTATTACTGACAATCTTCGTTGGAATGATCATATACTTGAGATTGCCAAAAATGCTGCAAGATGCTTAGGCTTTCTTAATAGATGCAAGAAGTTTTTCACCCCTTCTGATCTGGCTACAATTTACAATGCGTTCATACGCCCTAAACTCGAGTATAACTCCCATCTCTGGGCAGGTGCTTCTCAAACTTTTCTCCACCTGCTCGACAGAGTTCAGAAAAAAGCGTTAAAATTGATAGGAAGAGAAACATTATGGAAACATTTTCGTCACTTGAAAAATGCTCACTCGAAGTAGCCAACTGCGTTCCACCCCTTAAACACTTCCTCCGTAATACTCGTCTTGCTAGGAACGCTCATCAGTTTACACTTGAGCCCAATTTCGGAATATAGGGATTCTTTCTTTAGCTGTACAACACTAATGTGGAATGGATTGCCTGGCATAATTTTTCCTTGCCATTTTGATCTTCAAACATTCAAGATCAATGTTCATCGACACCTCCTTTCCCTTTCTTCCTAACTTCCTATCGCTCGCGCTGTGACTTATCATTGAAAGGGCTATTGCAAACCACTTGAGCGCGTGTGCATTAAAAAAATCAAAACAAACTAAAAAACGCATGAACTTGCTCTTAAGTGTGACAGTGGTCTTGGGGCTGGAAATTTTGGAAAAAAAGCAGGGAAAAAAATCATATGAAATTTTATCAATCACTTAAAAACCACTATCTAAACTGTTTTTAGGAAAAAATGAAGTAAGCCATATGCTTTCTTTTAATGTTTTGAATTTTGAGGACAAACATTTTCAAAATTGTCGGACCACTTTTTTCAAAAAATCGTTTTTTGAAAAACTTTTCGAAAACACAATCCAAAACTTTTTTGAGTATATCAACTTTTAGCACTTTGTAGTTTTTATCAAAATAAATGAAAATTAAAAAAAAAATATTAAACCGTTAAAAAAAAAACAAAAGTTAAAAAAAATAACTTCTTCTTTAAAAATTTCATCGGAATCCGTCAAATGGTTTACGAGTAAATCTGATTTCAAAAAAAGCGGTCCTATGTTAGGTACCGTTGTAAGACTTTCTCTAACAAATCTTTTTTAACCAAAACATGAAGCTTACACAAAAAACCCTATTCAGAAAGTTTTATCAAAATCGCCTGAGCCGTTCTTGAGAAAAATGAATTTTTCATTAAAAATCGTGTGGCAGGTACCGTTTGTTTCAGAGCTAGAATGCTAATTCCAAAAATTCTTTTGTAGGACATCATAATAATATACTATTTAGTATTAAGTATTTAGTATTAATTGTTATAATAATTATTCATTGTATATATAAGATATAAAATATTATACATCTTTTAAATTGCAAATGCTTGTTATATGTTGTAGAATATATTTTATGAATCAAAATTATTAATGGAATTCAATTTTTAAAATGAAAAAAAAAAAATTGGAGAAAAAAACAAAAAAAAAAAAGAAAAAAAACAAAGAAAAAACATAAGCGAAAGCAACGAACTGTTGGATACCCTATTCCCTATATTTTTGTATGTGTATGCGTTCGCCTCCCGCAGCCAGCCGATGTTCCAGTTTCAGAAACGAAATTCTTCTTTAGCAGACAGACAAAAATTCAATAATATTAATTTTGTGTGGTGTGATGCTTAATTAGTGCTGGCACAATAAAAAAAAAGCGTGCGCCACGCCCAAAGTTGAGACTTTTTATTGCCAAGGCAATTAGTATGAGCTTAGTGACGTTCAATTTTATTCTTGCAGATCGATTTGAATAAAACAAGACAAATCTTAAATTTTTAAGAATTAGCTTTTGAATATAAATAGCGATTACGGGTGTTTTTTACAATTCTTGAACCCCACATTCTGCTACCAAGAATTTAAATCTAAGTGTTAGACATATGTGTAAAACTACAGCTAAATCGGGTAGTTTTTAAGCGATCTTACCTGAAC
This sequence comes from Platycheirus albimanus, assembly GCA_916050605.2. Lineage (NCBI taxonomy): Eukaryota > Metazoa > Arthropoda > Insecta > Diptera > Syrphidae > Platycheirus > Platycheirus albimanus. Next base: position 63,208,771 of record OU696698.1, read on the forward strand.
AAAGGTATTTTATCAAAATCACGCATTTAGAAGTTGGCGTGTTGAAAAAATTTACAAGAAAATGTAGAGATATATTTTTCAAATAACAAACGGAAGGGAAAAGGTTTCAATTGAATATTGGTAGTACCTTACATTTTTAAAACTACGTTTTTCGTTCTTTCATGAAAAGTGGGCGTAAGTCACGCCCAAAATTCAAACATTTCTTTTCATACACACACTTTTTAGTTTCTACTAAGAGACGCAAAGTTTTGGCTTACATATTCATTATAAATACCGTTTATCTACAAAAACAATTTTTTCTAAATTCTAGTGAAAAATGGTCGTCAGCCACGCCCAAAATCAAAATTTTTTGATTTCATACACAAGATGTTTATGTGCAAGTAATACCCACAAAATTTAATGTTTTCTGCTTTAATATAACAATTGTTATTTTATAAAAACAATATTGATGGTTTTGTATGAAAAATGGGCGTCAGCCACGCCCAAACTGAAATATTTTTATTTAATTGGAAGAAAGTTTTTCTAAAACTTACGTGTGCAAAATTTTTACGTTATGCTTTTATCGTAACTGTACAAAAAACATAATTTAATTTTACCAAATTGAGGTTGTTCAACAAAAATGGCGATTGTGGGCGTGTTTGTGAGCGGATTTTGCCGGTTCAAGAACTAAGCCTTACTCTTGAACCAAAGATTATATACAGTGGCCGAAATAAGTATAAAGACAGCCATTCTCAAGCTGTTCAATATGACGTAAGAGTTAAGTTCCAAAAGTTATGCAATGTTTATATTGGCCAAACGCTTAATAAATTAATTCTCTCTTAAATAAAAAAAAATTATACCGTTATCCCCAATTTCTCTTGAAAGAGAAGATGATAAGTCATTAATTGTAGGAAAATACGAGTAAAAAATGCGAAATAAGTATAAAGACAGTCAAGATTTGTCAATATTTTATTCATTTAAACTCCGAATTACCTATTAATTTTGAAGTCAATACTTTGTACAACCTCCTTGATTCTCAATAACTTGAAATATCCTGTTCGGCATAGAATTTATTATTTATACTTCGCCCGACGGCAACCATCAAAACGCTTACATAAATAACAGATCGTCTAAAATTTTTAAAACTAATTCAAAAATGTCCATATCTGATTCTGATTTGCAAAAAATTAAATTGATTATCGATGATTCTCTGCATACTGAACTCGAAAAGGCTACTGCGAATTTAGCATCGAAGGAGGACCTCATTACGCTTAATACGGAGATAACCTTCTTGAGAAAACAAAATGAAGACTTAGCGCAAAAAGTTTCTCAGTTTGAAGCTAGATGCAACATATTAGAAGAAGAACTTGAAGCGCAAAGCCGCGAACTTAAAGGCAAAAACATTATCTTTTCTATTCCGTCTGAAAACGCCGACCCAGAAGAAAAGGTACGATGCATGACTCGGCTACTTTTGAACAATGCAGATGTACAAGGGATGTCCAAGCCCATTACAATAAGCAAAAACAACCATTTAATCAAAATGAAACTAAACACTGGCTGTAACGAAACTGCAATGGAAATGCTTAAGAACTCTGCTAGGCTTAAGAACACAGGTGTTTACATTCAACGAGATCTGACGAAACAAATGCAGTTAAAACGAAGAATCCTGTTGCAGTATAGAAAAATTATTAAACTAAATAAACCTAACGCCCCGGTGCTAATAAGAAACAACACTCATCTTATCGAAGATAAAATATTTTATTTGAACAATAATAATAAACTTAAAATAAATGAAAACGATGGAGAACAAGAGTTGCAACAAATGTTTGGTCAATTGGACTTCCGAAATGTCACAAACACGATGATGTCAAATAGACGTCACAAAAAAAGTACTAGATCAGCTCCTATTTCTGCACAACCAGTAATGTCACTTCAACAAGATCAACAAAGTAGTAGTAGTAGTAGTGTATCAAGAAATTGAAAATTAAATGCCGTCAGCTCAATAAATAATAGTTTTTGTAAAATATTAGCATATAATATATCTGGTATTAATAATAAGTTATTGTATGTAGATTTTTTCAACTTTATTAAAACTTTTGATCTTTTTTTCCTCTTTGAAACACATATTACTAAAGAAAATTCAAGTAAATTTATAAAATATTTTAACGGCTACAAACTTCACTGGATTCCTGCTACCAAAACATGTATCAAGGGGCGTGCAAGCGGAGGTTGCTTGTATGGAATAAAAACATCACATCTTAAACTATACGATTTTGCAGTCATACAAGAAACAACTCTAATTAAAGTTTTAAAAAGAAACGACATGTATATAATGCCTCTTTATGTAAACTGCAATAAGTGGACCGACGATTTTGAGCAACTCAACAATAATTTATCTGCTCTTACAAGCAAGAGCCTACTTATAATTGGAGACTTTAACGCCAGAACTAGCAACGACCAAGTCACTACAATTAGAGACATTAATAATGTTTGTTTAAACGTTAACTCTAGAACATCCAAAGACACAATATGCAATAGAAATGGTACTGCACTTCTTGAAACAATGCAATTGTATGATTTCGTTCTTTTGAATGGTTGTACTGAAGGAGACATGGAGGGTCAATATACGTTTATTGGAGGGCAAGGCAAGTCAGTGATTGATTACTGTATGGTGAATAATGATTGGCTCGACCTAATAAGTAAGTTTGAGATTTTATGTACAAATTTCTCCGATCATATGCCAATCGCAGTAGAATGGAAAACCGAACCCGACTCGTCACAAACAAATCTTCAGTTGTTACCTCGGCTTAAGTGGAAAGATGAAGAAACTGAAATCTTTCAAAACAAACTAGACATCTGCCTCTCAAGAATTCCTGTTGGCATTGAGTCTACCGATATTCTTTCAAATGAATTAATAACATGCATGAGAAATTCGGCAACAAAATTAAGCTCTAGTATAACGAAAGCATACAAGCGAAAATGGTTTGATAAAGAGTGTATGAGAGCAAGAACAAAATCATTTGCCCTTTTGAATGCATTTCGTAAATCCAACAATGAAGAATTGCGAAAATGGTACGTTCAATCGAATTGCCAATATAAAAATTTGTGTTTAGCAAAGAAACTTGATTTTGAAAATAAACAAGCTCAATCACTTGGTGAAACAAAGAACACCAAGGAATTTTGGAAACTGGCGAAAGATATTATTGGTTCCCATCACATTATAGGCACAGGTGTATCTGCGGATGATCTTTCCATTCATTTCTCGAAACTTCTACAATCGAATTCACACTTAACTTTTGCTTATGCTGAACCCTTAATCAGCGATGATATATTGGACACCGAAATATCTATTTGTGAGATAAAAACAGTTCTTCAAAAAGCTAAAAATAAAAAAGCTCCAGGTGAGGATGGTGTACCATATGAATTTTTTAAAAATGCAGCTCAATGCTTTAATATTCACCTGGTGGCGCTTTTTAACAAAATTCTGATGAGTGCGGAAGTTCCATCTTCGTTCAAAAAAGCTGTTATCTTTCCAATACATAAAAAAGGTACTATGAATGATGTTGCAAACTACAGGGGTATATCTTTTATGAATATTATAGCTAAGGTATTCTGTGGTGTTCTTGTTGGCCGATTGGAAAAGTGGGTAGAAAGAAATAATATACTATCTGAGTTCCTGGCTGGTTTCAGAAAAAACTATTCTACGGTTGACCAAATCTTCTCCCTGACATCGATTGTCAAGGCATACCATAGTAGGAATAAAAAGGTGTACGCGTTGTTTGTCGATTTCAAAGCAGCGTTTGATTTGATAAATCGGAATGCTCTAATATACAAACTTACACAGCTAGGTGTCTCAACCAAATTTCTACATGTCGTCAAAAATATGTACGCAGACACAGAAGCTAACGTGTGGGATGGTTCGAATTTCTCTGAATGGTTCTCAACAGATTCTGGAGTCAAACAGGGATGTCCGCTCAGTGCACTTTTATTTGCAATGTTTTTAAATGACATTGTTAACCACCTTCCTGGAGGAATTAGAATGGCAGGAATCCAAATCAATGTGTTGCTATATGCTGACGATTTGGTTATATTATCAGAATCGAAAGAAAATTTACAATTGATGATAAACCGGCTGTCTTCATACTGCGAAAAGTGGGGACTTGAAATCAACACTGACAAATCAAAAGTTATGATTTTTTCACGTTCCAATCGGATTGAAGTCGGAAACAATTGGGTGTACAATGGAAGGCGTTTGGAAGTGACAAATAAATATAGGTACCTTGGAGTGATCCTAAACTCAACACTGAATTTTACTGAGCACCTCTCTGAAAAATCAAAAACCGCTCAAAGTCTTATAAACCTAACATGGAAAAAGATTTTTTCAAACAGCCATATACAATTGTCTACCAAATACCAAATCTTTAATTCAGTTGTGAAGTCGACCCTGTGTTATGCAGCTCAAGTTTGGGGAATGGAAGAGTATGAGGAAATTGAGAAACTTCAAAGAAGCTTCATCAAAAAAATTTTCAATCTGCCAATCAACACACCGAATTATGCGATTTACTTAGAAACCGGCTTACCAAAGATATTTACCAGCACCCTAAAACTACAAGCGGATTATATAATAAAAGTCTTAGGTCTTCAAGCTGAGCGATTAAGTAAAAAGATGCTGCTATACGAAGTTAGGAACAAGGACTGGTGGTTTGAAAAATGGCAACGGATCGCCACTTCTTTAGGTGAAGAAATTCAAATTGATCCAAACAACATTCTTGGTGTAAAGGAAAAGCTTTACAGAATTATTCAGCTCAATGAAGACTCGGTCCGGAATCTACTTGTAGAAACAGCTACTGAATCAGAAAGTCGTTTATTATATAGTCAGTTAAAATTTAATCTGGGCAACAATAATTATTTTCACGATTCTTTGAGCACCAGAGACATTTCTCTAATATTTAAAGTAAGATGCGAAGTACTTTGTCTAAACGGAAGACCTTACAATGGGAGTTACAATCAGTTCTGCTCACTATGTAACACAAGATCCAAAGAAGACTGCTTCCACTTTATAAGTACATGTCCAATTTTTAGGCATAAGAGATTTGTGTATTTTGGAAAGTTCTCTCTCTCAATGCAAGACACAATACTAATATTGGATGGACCAGATTGGAACAAGCTTGTCAATTATCTCAAGGAAATTTGCAGATTTAGGAAATTGCTCATAACTGAATATGATTAATCTATAGATTGCTGCGAAAGCCGTATTGCCGGTCATTTAAAAACTCACGATCTTCGAGATATTTCTTGAGCTGACGATTTATCAGCGTTTGCATGACCTTGGAAAGAAGGGACGTAAGTGCAATTGGTCGGGAGGAGGAGTCACCTTTTTTGGGACGGGCTGGACAAATGCTATTTTCCATCTACTAGGAAAGATTCCTCAACGATAGGCGTGATGAAAAAGCTTACGCAGTGGTTTTGCCAGCGATGAAGAACACTTCTTCAGAAGAATAGGGGGTATACCATCCGGGCCAGCGAATTTGTGTATATCAAGATCTTGAAGTACTCTTGCTACTGTACGAGTGCGTAAAAATATCTGTCCCATAGAAGAATTAACGTTCTCAAGTACAGGAGGGGCATTGTTGCTTGCAGGCAATGTAGAACTTGCAGAAAAATGAGCTGCGAGCATATTTGACTTCTCTGAAGAGCTGACAATAGGTTTACTGCCTTTGGGACATTGCAGAATTTTTTGCCGTAACTTCTGGTCATGTAAAAATTTCGTTTTGTGTATAACGGAGTTGCACGAGTTCCTAACTTGTTTGTGTTTCTTCCGATTTTCCTCAGTTGGGTTGGCTTTGTAGGATCGGAAGCTTACTTCTTTCAACTTGATAGCTTCTTTACACTCTTCGGTAAACCAAGACTTTTCTTTTGGTTTGATACATTTTGTTCTGTGAGGGACAAAAAAGTTCTCATTCCAAGAAAAATCACTTCTGTAATCATTTCAGCTCTGGCATCAATGTCATTATCGAGGAAGCATAATGACCAGTTAAAGTTGCGAAAGAAATTATTCAGACCGTCCCAGTTGGCTTTCTCGTGTTGCCAAACGTTCCTAGTCGGAATTTTTTCTTTAACTGGATGGTTGGAGATTGAGAAATTAGCTGATATGACACAATGGTCCGAGGTGCCAAATGGAGAAGTTACTTTAATAGTATATTTATCAGGATGGGAAGTAAGGAACAAGTCGAGAGTATGGGCGGAATGCCCATCAACATCCGGTATACGAGTAGGCTCATCGACAAGCTGGGTAAGATGGTTATACTCAGCAAAGATCTCGGTATACCTTCCTTCGAGTGTTGTCTGGCCAGAATAGCGGAGCCAACTTGAATTGTGTACATTGAAGTCGCCCGTAATCACGACTTCAGTGTGAGGACAATGGGAAACAATTCGGGAAATTGAATCTGACAAAACATCTAACTCATCACAAGTAGACATGCTGTCAAGATTCGGACTCCTGTAAAGAAGGCAGTAATGAATGTAATGCTTGAGGACAGTGAATTTGAGCCACAGGAAATTAAAGTTCGTATTAGAACAATGCCCATATTGGGGAAGGCTCTGGCAAGCAATATCATTCCTAACCTAAACGACAAGACCATGGTGGGAAAAAAGTAATGGCACTAAGTTATATCCAAACAAACAAAATTCTGATAAATCAGTATTCTGTCCAACCTGGGTTTCACTTAATGCCAAAACAGCTGGCCTGTATTGCACAGTATGGGCGTACACAGAAAAGAAATTCTTTCTTAGCCCACGAACATTTGAATATACAACACAAATATCACTTACCATTTTGAAAAACTAAACACAAAAAATTCAACTTTGACGAAACTAATTTCAGTCGTGCAGTATAGGCCCATATTAATTCCAATTATAAACAAACTGTCCTAGGTGTTATGCCCATAAAACAATTTGCAAACAGGAATTAATATAGACAAAAAACACGATTGAAATATACATCAAATGCTACTCACCTATCCAGTGCAAACCTCTTGCGATATAAGCCTCACAAGAGGCTTGCACTGCATAGAAAGCTACAGTTATGGGTGGTGTGGGTCGAGAGGATGGTTATTGTAGGATGCTGTGCTGCGAATGAGCGAGGTTTGGTGTATTTTTTTTTTCTTTTTATTTTCACTGCTTTATTCTATTTTTTTTTTTTCTAATTTTGGGTAACGTAGAGGGCTGAATTTAATTTCTGATTTTAATTTAATTGCGCTATGTATGTGGTATATGAATTGGGTTTTGGTTTTTTTTTCGATTATTTTTTTGGGTGACACACGCGCACAGAAGCAACGCGACCGCACACGACGAGTACTTGATCGACACTCAATATTGACATTTTATAAAATATCTTTTCTATTTGAATTCAAGTGTTTTCAATTTCTATAAAAAAACACGGTTCCTGATGTATGCTATCCCATGTGTATTTTTCCGGGATAAAAATAACCCTATATCATTTTCTGACCCATAAACTACCACTACTTATACTTTGCTCTATTTAAAATTAGAGCAAATCTATTCCACGAGAACCATACATTTTAACGGGATTTTTATAATATTAGACTATTGTTTTTAGTTTTGAAGTCAAAAACAGCGTCAATACACATAAACATTTGTTGTTGCTTTTGCTTTTTTGTAGCTGCGTATGGTTTCGCGCAATGTATACAAATACATATTATATTCAAAGCATTGCAAAGCATGCAAGAAATGTTATTTTCGAAAAAATGTAGCGGTATAATACTTATGGTGAAGCCTGGTCTCTATTTTTGAGTAATGGTTTGTGGAAACCTGGAAGAGTTTTTTTTTGGTTACCCACTAGAAGTAGCATGGTTGGATTTGTGGCCAAGCGCTGATGATGTTTTGATGTGGTTAAGGGGTGTTTTAGTTACCTGTTCACATATATATGTAGTATGTATGTACATATGTAATAATGTTTTATTTGTTGTTTTTCTCTTTTTTTCAAGGAATAGAAATTGTGTGCGCGTTAACAGTTGGAGCATCGTTGCAGTTTCTTAAAACATAACCAAATCACGCGTATGGCGTATGAGCACTTTTTTGTATGTTAAGATCAGAAATGCCACCACACATATTTACATTGAAAATTGGATCGCCATCACCGGAGCTGTGCATTCAAAATTTTAACGCGCTAAAACTGTGCAACGGAACCAGACTGATGGTCAAAAAATTAACACCAAATTAAAAGGAGAAGACGTGCTTATTCCACGCATACCGATAATTACCAACGATTTGCAATTATTTATCTTCAGTTTCCTTTATGGCTTGCCTTCGAGATTACCATCAACAAAGCACAATGAAAGCCGCTAGCTATTGCTATTTAAAGGTTGAGATGTATTGATTCCGCGTATTACAATGATTCCACCAGATTTACATTTAAATTTCAAAAGATCGCAATTTCCAATATGTCTTGCTTTCACTATGACAATAAACAAGGCAATCTTTTCAACGGTGCGGAATCGACTTAGAATATCCATGCTTCTCCCACGGACAATTATATGTATCATGTTCACGTGTAGAAAAGCCTTCAGTTCTGTTTATTTATACCACACCTCCGGGCAAAACAAAAAATGTTGTTTACGAAAAGGCTCTGTGATAGTTTATGTTAAAACATAACATAATACAAAAAGAAGAGTAAATAAAGTAAATAAAAAAAAAGGTGTATTTAAAACGAGTGTGTTTTTTTATACCCTATTCCATAGAATGGGTATATTGTATTTGGTGTGGAGTTTGTAACATAGAGAAATAATACCGTTAGGTATAGAAAAGTATATATATTCTGACTCAGAATCAAAAGCCTAGTCGATTTAGCCATGTCCGTCCGTCCTTATTTATACTCTCTAGAGGTCGCAATTTTTGAGCTAGAAAGCTGAAACTTGGTATATATAATCTTTGGTTCAAGAGTAAGGCTAAGTTCTTGAACCAGTAAAATCCGCCCACAAACACGCCCACAATCGCCATTTTTGTTGAACAACCTCAATTTGGTAAAATTAAATTATGTTTTTTGTACAGTACGAAAAAAGCATAACGCTAAAATTTTGCACACGTAAGCTTTAGGTAAACTTTCTTCCAATCAAATAAAAATATTTCAGTTTGGGTGTGGCTGACGCCCATTTTTCATACAAAACCATCAATATTGTTTTTTATAAAATAACAAATGTTATATTAAAGAGAAAAACATTAAATTTTGTGGGCATTACTGGCACATAAACATCTTGTGTATGAAATCAATAAATTTGATTTTGGGCGTGGCTGACGCCCACTTTTCAATAGAAACTATTAAAAAATTGTTTTTGTAAATAAACGGTATTTATAATGAATCCGCAAGCCAAAATTTTGCGTCTCTTAGTAGAAACTAAATCGTTTGTGTATGAAAAGAAATTTTTGAATTTCGGGCGTGGCTTTCGCCCACTTTTCATGAAAGAACGAAAAACGTAGTTTTAAAAATTTAAGGTACTACCAATATTCAATTTAAACCTTTTTCCCTTCCGTTCGTTTTGTAAAAAATATATCTCTACATTTTTTTGTGTACATTTTTTCAATACGCCCACTTTTGAAGGCGTGATTTTGATAAAATACCTTTGTTCAGGTAAGATTATTTAAAAACTACTCGATTCAGTTGTAGTTTTACACATATGCCTAAATACTGATCAAAGCTCAGTTAGTGCTTCAAATTTTTAAGACACGCCCACTTTTAAGGGGCGTTTCCGGCAAAAGTTGTATAAGGCATTAATTTTTTAACGTTTTTTAACTATCGGTCACAGTTTTGAAGTAAAAAGATGAACACTTAGATTTATATTCCTTGGTTACGTAGCAGAGTGTGGTCCAAGAATTGTTAATCGCTATTTCCATTCAAAACCTAATTTTTAAAAATTTAAGTTTTGTCTTGTTTTGTTCAAATCGATCTGCAAGAATAAAATTGAATGTCACTGAGCTCATACCAATTGCCTTGGCAATAAAAAGTTTTAGCTTTGGGCGTGGCGCACGCCTTTCTTTATTGTGCCAGCAGTAATTGAACATCACACCACACAAAGTTAGTGTTATTGAATTTTGTTCAGTCTGCTAAAGAAGAATTTTGTTTCTGAAACTGAAACATCGGCTGGCTACGGGAGGCATACGCATACACATACAAATAGGGAATAGGGTATCCAACAGTTCGTTGCAAACGTACTGTAGCTCTCGCTTATGTTTCATTCTAAAATTGATGTAATCTTCTTAGCGAAGCAGGCACAGGGTCCGTTAGCTAAATATTTTTGACGTGATTACGTCTAATAAATCGGATTGGAATATATGGGCAGCATGCACAGAAAAATGTCACAGTCACAGTCACACTGACGTTACCCTACGAGTGGAGGGTGTTGGGTGATTAGTTGGTTGTGGTGGGAGTGTGTGTGGGCCAGGCGGGGGGGGGGTGGAGGGGTAGTGTCGGGAAGAGGAAAAATTGTCAAAAAATGGTGGGTGGTTGTAGCTGGTTTGGGTGGTGAGATAAATATTGTCAAAGCTAATGGGTGGTTCCTTGGTGGCTGTAGGTGGGATGGGTGTTTGGTGTTGGGGGGATTTGGTAAGGTTTGGGTGGGGGGGGGGGGGGGTGAATTGTTAAATATGGTGGGTGGTTGGTTGGCGGTTGTAGGTGGGTTGATTGGTTGGCAGTTTTGGTGGTTGGGATATTTGTTTTGATGGGGTGCGATGAAAAATTTGTCAAAAAAAGGTGGGTGAGTGGAAGGTGGTGGCAGGTGGGATAGGTGGTTGGATCTGGAGGACTTTGTGTTGGGAGGGGGTGAGGGAAAAATAATTGTCAAAAATGGTTAATGGTTGGTTGGTGGCTGTAGGTGTGATGGGTGGTTGGCGTTGTTGGGTGAGTGGCAAGTTGTTGTAGGTGTTATGGGTAGTTGGATTTGTGTTGAGGGTATAGTGAAGGGAATTGTCAAAAATAGTTGTACTGGGGAGGGGGTGGGGTGAGGAAAGAATTGTCAAAAATGGTGGGTGAGTAGCAGGTGGTTGTAAGTGGAGTAGGTGGTTGAATTTGGTGCATGGGGGAATTGTCGAAAATAGTGGGTGGGTGATTGGTGGTATTTAGGAAGGGCTGGCTTTATTGTGTGGGAGAGGAGGAACAAATTTTCAAAAATGGTGGGCTGTTGGTTGTATGTGGGAGTGGTAGGTTGGTGTTTGGATTAAGGGATGAAAAAAAAATGTCACAAATGGTGGGTGGTTGATTGGCTGTTGTAGGTGGGGTGGGCAGTTGGCGGTGGTGGTGAAGGGGGGAGGAGGGAGAGTGATGAGGTGTAGGGTGAATTGTCAAACACTTTGGGTGGTTGGTTGGTGGCTGTAGGTGGGATGGGTGGTTGGTAATGTTGGGTTGTGATTTGGTGTTGGGGGGGATGTAAAAATTTTTGGGTGAGTGGCCAGTGGTTGTATTGGAATGGGTAGTTGGGATTGGGGGGGGAGAAGTGGAAGGAATTAACAAAAATAGTTGTGGTGGGTGGTTGGCGGCGGTGGTTGGGGGTGGGTGATTAGCAGGTGGTTGTAGGTGGAGTAGGTGGTTGAATTTGGCGTAGAGGGGGGGGGGTGATATTGTCAAAAATAGTGGGGGGTTAACTATACCCTCTTAAGTGCTTTGAACGCTTAGCCAAGGCTACAAATATAGATCGCGATACTCCTTCTGTTCGGCAGATCCTTGGAGCGTAGAGGCCGCGGCACCTCTTCGTCTTTAGGGTCCCTGCCGGGCTTAGCATCGTCGGTATTTTGTAGCTGGCTTCAATCCAATCATGAATGTGGTTGAGATTGGAGTTTGGAACTTAAGAGGGATAGACGTGCCTATCCTCCGCCTCCAAGTGGCAACCCGGGAACAATATGAATGGCAGGGAAATTGTTGTAACTGAAATAGGAGTGAGTATCTACAGCTATATTTCTTTTCCTTGAAGTATTGATTCCTTACTGGAAACGTATGCAAGGTAAAACTTGTATGCGGCTAAGAGAGGAAGGCTTGGTATGCGTATTTGGCTGTTTGCTTCTGCCTTGGCAGATGGTTGAGTGCGCATACCTAAGGCTGCCAGGCCTTGAGTATTGACGGTGCTCATCTGGAAGTGACCTCACGGTTGCGAAGCTCCACCGGAAGCTATATTCTGGTACCACGGGAGATAGTGCCCACCCAGGTGGCCGAGTCACCTGGGAGACTATCTATGAGGTAGGTCCCCTTGTGGGAGTATCGTGGTGGTTGTGGTTTATTCCATAGCGGAAACATTATGGCATTGGGTAATAATATCTACGGATTTTATTATCGGATGCAAGAGGTGTTAGATAGACCTCGCCCCTCACCAAGGAGTGTGGACATGCCTCAACATGTTCCATAAAATTGGTACTATGAGTCTACCTTGGGGTAGAACTTGATTTTACCTTGGGGTGGAACTTGATTCTGCCTTGGGGTAGATCTTAGGGCTCTGGTCTAAGCCTAGTTGGACTCTGCATGCGAGTAAGCTCGTCGTGACCTAGTTGTCAGGTGTTCACGTTAAGCTTATTTTCATCTTGTCAAAAATAGTGGGTAGTTGGGTGTAGTTCGTGTGGGTGATTGGTAGTGGTTAGGAAGGGGGGATTTACTGTGTGGGGGGAATAAAAAATGTTCAAAAATGGTGGGCTGTTGGTTTGTTGATGTATGTGGCGGGAGGTTGGTGTTCAATGGGTGAAAAAAATTAAAGAATGGTGGGTGGTTGTAGGTAGGTTGGGTGGTTGGTGGTTTCAGAGATACCTATACACATGAAGTGTTTTGTGAACTGATTATCACGTAAAATTATCGTCCGTTAACCGACTTTACAGACAACCATGTTTTTTTTTTTTTTGCAAGACATAGCTGTATAGGGTGAATTGGGCTAAAAGAAAAAAGCGGTATCCGGTTTTAAAACATCTTATTGTGTTGAATAGGTTTAACGCACTTCAATGCTTGAGGGATGCTTTTTTCAACGACTTGTTATAAACAGGTATCCTATTGAATTTTTTTAGTTTAATACACTCTGGCGTATGCGTACTTTCTCAGTTTATTAAATAAAAAAAAAAAAACATCCATGTTCTCATATTTAAGACAAACTATCTATCATTGCATCGTTTATATCACCGCGCTATCTGCTCGGAAGGGCAGAACAACGTCTGCCGGGATAGCTAGTAGTCAAATAAAATCTCTTCTCTTACAACTGAAAAAAAAGTGCGGCATTTAGCTATTCATTTTTCAAACAATATATCAACACAACAAGTGACAGTTAAAAGTGCCGATTCCACTGCAAACATGGCTGCAATAAAAATTACATTAATAGTTTAAGCTTTCGAAAGTTAACAATCAAACATGTTGCATAATGTTTATTGTGTGTGATGAATTTGTTCAAAGTAAAGTGTTTACATTTCACTTCAATATCTTTGGATACTGTATATATAGAAAAAGTCGTTATAAAAGATTTCAATTCAGTTCTTCTTTCCACAAATATGGGTATAGTTAATTTATATTTTGTCATTGCAATACTCCTGCCCATGTGTATTCAAGCATGTACAAATCATGAAGACACGGAAGTAAAAATGGATTGGTGGCAAACTGCGCAATTTTACCAAATATATCCTCGTTCTTTTATGGACTCAAATGGCGATGGAATCGGCGACTTAAATGGCATTACTTCGAAATTGGAGTACCTTAAGGAAATTGGTGTAACAGCCGCTTGGCTTTCTCCAATTTTTAAGTCCCCTATGATTGATTTTGGTTATGATATTTCAAGTTTCTTTGAAATTCAGGAAGAATACGGAACAATCTCTGATTTTAAAAACCTTATTGCTAAGGCAAATTTACTTGAGCTGAAAATAATATTAGATTTTGTTCCTAATCATGCGAGCACTGAAAGCGAATGGTTCAAGAAATCTGTAAAACGTGAAAAAGGTTTTGAGGATTTCTTTGTTTGGCATGATGGATATGATAATCCAAACGGAGGAAAACGACTACCACCAAGCAATTGGGTAAGACTATAAAACTTGATTCATAAGATTTCTGAAAGGCTTAATTACAATAGTTGTATGTGTTTTATAAAGCTACAAGCATTCAGAGGATCGGCGTGGGAATGGAATAGTGAGCGCCAACAATTCTATCTCCATCAGTATGCAGTGGAGCAGGCTGACTTGAATTATCGGAATCCCTTAGTAGTTCAACAAATGAAACGGGTTCTTCGGTTCTGGTTGGACATTGGTGTGGCTGGTTTTAGAATCGATGCAGTTCCAATGCTTTTTGAAACTTTGCCTGATAGTAATGGACGTTATCCAGATGAGCCTCTTAGCGGTCTCACTACAGATCCACTTAATTCCGACTACTTGCATCATATTTATACTCAAGATCAACCGGAAACACTTGACATGGTATATCAATGGCGTAATGTAATGGATGACTACCAGCGAATTCATGGTGGTGAAACACGAGTTTTATTAGTTGAAACCTACTCCCCAGCATCATTTACAATGCAAATCTATGGCAACAAAAGCACAAACGGTGCACACTTACCATTTAATTTTAACTTAATCACAATGCTGAATAAAAGATTTTCGGCTTCGCAACTGTCAAATAGTGTTGCTGCCTGGTTGGATAAAATGCCGGCTGGACATACCGCCAATTGGGTGGTAAGTTATTTTATGAAAAATAGTTACCTGAGTAAACTTTTATGAATTTATTGGATCTATTATAATATAATGTAGATTGGAAATCATGACAAGAGACGTGCATCAAGCCGCTATGGGGAAGACTTGATTGATACTATGAATATGTTGGTTATGATGCTACCTGGAGCAAGTGTCACTTACCAGGTATGAAACACATGTTTTATTTTATAGGCTTCAGCATAATTCACTTTTTTCTAATTAACTTCTACTATGACGCATAACTTTATTTTTATTGTTCTGTTTTATGTGTAATATCATTATTCCTTGAAGTATCGTGTTTGCATTTCTTACCTTTTCTTGTTTTCTATCGGGTTTACGAATGTACTTCAAACTACAGACAATAATTGTCTAAGTGATCCTTATGATTGTTGAAAGCATGCCAGAACCAGTTAAATCAGTCGCTCTGCATCTTTCAAAATAAGGCTAGAAATAGGCTTGGAGACTGTTTCAGATATTCCTTCTTCTTGTTATGAAGAGCTGTGTTAATTCATGTTGAGTATAAATAACCCCAAATTATAAAGAAAAAAAGAAAAAGATTGTGAAAAAAATTGTATTGTCGAATTTCGTGGAGAAGTTCAAATTGCATTTTTTTTATTTACCTGAAACAAAATCAAGCTTATAATCAGGCAACAGTTTAGCTAATGGCTTTGTGGGATTTATTTCTCAAACAATTTTTGCTAAAGTCTTTGCAATAATTAACAAGCACAAATTGTGTGGTGACTTTCTTGACGATTCATTTAAAACTGCTTCCACAGTGGGCAAGTAACAAAAAACGAATGAAATCAAAATCGGGGGATAGAGTTTGGTGTTGCATCAGCTGCGAAAATGAAGGGATTAATCTTCCCTCAGATTTTTCAAACCACTTACATTATATGGATTCATGGTCTGGCGAAAGACTGCTACTGATCCTTGCCTATGTTTTTAGTTTTCTTGACCAATATAAATATATTACCTATTATAGGGCGAAGAGCTTGGAATGCTTGATGGTGATATTTCTTGGGAAGATTCAGTCGATCCAGCTGCTTGTAACTCAAACAAAGATATCTTTCAAGAATTCACAAGAGATCCAACAAGAACACCATTCCAGTGGAATAGTGAAGAAAATGCTGGGTTTTCGACAGCAAGAAAGACTTGGCTTCCAGTTGCTGCAGGCTATCAACTTATTAATGTTGAATCCGAAAGAGCTGCCCCAAGAAGTCATTTGAATATTTATAAAGCTTTGGTTGCATTACGAAAGAATAGAAAACTTTTACAATTCGGTGATTATAAATTCAAAGCAATCAATGAGATGATTTTTGTTTTGGAGCGGTAAAGCTTTCAATTTCAAGGGGGTTATAAAGTTTAATTTGTATTTATATAATTGCAGATCACTTAAAACTGGTGAAAAGCTGATTTTCATAGCCAATGTTAGCAAACAACCATATACTCTAAATTTATCAGAATTTGATTCGACATTTACGGAAAATATTAAAACGCTGGTCTTAAGTTTGAAGTCAAGCAAAACTGTGGGGTAAGTGTTAATTGATCCGGAAATTTTGCAAATTTTGTATGCTAATGTTTTACGATTTCAGAGCTGTTCTGCCAGCGAAAAATTTGGAATTGAGTCCTTATGAAGCCTTAGTAGTAGGAAGGACTTAAAAAAATTCAAAATAAAAGGAAATTAAATATTAAATGTTTTTTTTTTTCTTAAATAAAAATTCTAAATCTAATATTTTAAGTTTTCAGAGCTGTTCTATCAGCGAGAAGTTTACAATAATTGAGTCCTTCTGAAATCTTTTTAGTAGAAAAGACTTAAAATAATTCAAATTAAAATGAAATTAAATAGTAAATGTATTAATTCTTAGCAAATATATCAAACGATAAGTTAATATGTAAATATAATTTCCAAGGATCGAGAAATGAACAGTTTCTTTTATAGATATAGACTAGCTAACCCGTCGAACTTCTTTCCGCTCAAATTTATTAATGTACTGAAAATAGTAATTCTGAGAATGCACCTGCTGCTTCTTGTTGCTTCTTAGATCAATTCAAATTCTTTATTCAAAAACTATATAAAATGCAACAGAAATAACTGAATTATAGCGATGATCGAATTGTCGGACAAAATTCCACTTTTTCACTATCATCGATATTATGTAGCAAAGTCAACGTATTTTCATTAAACCGCAATTATCGACAGAAGTCTAATCTATAGTTTTCATTTTAAATTCAGTTGTGTTGGTGAATAACTTTTGAAAAATAAATTTTTAAACTCCAAATCTTAGAAAAAAAAAATTGTAATGGCAAGAAAACTTTTTTTTTATATATTATGTTATTGATTATAATTTTTGTTTTCAAAATTCAATACTCTTATCAATTTTCAATTAAAAACAGAAAACTGAATGCTATTTGTATTTAAGTTTTTGAGAAATTAAAAAAAAACATAAGCGAGAGCTACAGTACGTTTGCAACGAACTGTTGGATACCCTATTCCCCATATTTTTGTATGTGTATGCGTCTGCCTTCCGCAAACAGCCGATGTTTCAGAAACAAAATTCTTCTTTAGCAGACAGAAAAAAATTCAATAACATTAATTTTGTGCGGTGTGATATTCAATTAGTGCTGGGGCAATAAAAACAGGCGTGCGCCACGCCCAAAGTTAAAACGTTTTATTGCCAAGGCAATTGTTATGAGCTCAGTGACATTCAATTTTATTCTTGCAGATCGATTTGAAGACAAAACTTAAATTTATAAAAATTAGATTTGGAATAGAAATAGCGATTATGGGTGTTTTTAACAATTCTTGAACCACGCTCTGCTACGTAGCCAAGGAATATAAATCCAAGTGTTCATCTGTTTACTCCAAAACTGCGACCGATAGTTAAAAAACGTTAAAAAATTGATGCATTATACAACTTTTGACGGAAACGCCCCTTAAAAGTGGGTGTGTCTTAAAAATTTGAAGCACTATCTGAGCTTTGATCAGTATTTAAGCATATGTGTAAAACTACATCTGAATCGAGTAGTTTTTAAACAATCTTACCTTAACAAAGGCATTTTATCAAAATCACGCCTTTAAAGTGGGCGTATTGAAAAAATTTACACAAGAAAATGTAGAGATATATTTCTCAAATAACGAATGGAAGGAAAAAGGTCTAAACCTTTAAATATTGGAAGTGTCTTACATTTTTGAGACTATGTTCTTCGTTCTTTCATGAAAAGTAGGCGTAAGCCACGCCCAAAACTCCAAAATTTCTTTTCATACACAAACATTTTAGTTTCTATTAAGAGACGAAAAATTTTGGCTTGCGGATTCATTATAAATACCGTTTATTTACAAAAACAATTTTTTTATAGTTTCTTATGAAAAGTGGGCGTCAGCCACGCCCAAAATCAAATTTTTAGATTTTATACACAAGATGTTTATGTGCAAGTAATACCCACAAAATTTAATGTTTTTCGCTTTAATATAAAAATTGTTATTTTATAAAAACCATATTGATGGTTTTGTAAGAAAAATGGGCGTCAGCCACACCCAAACTGAAATATTTTTATTTGATTGGAAGAAGGTTTACCTAAAGCTTACGTGTGCAAAATTTTAGCGTTATGCTTTTATCGTAACTGTACAAAAAACATAATTTAATTTTATTAAATTGAGGTTGTTCATCAAAAATGGCGATTGTGGGCGTGTTTGTGGGCGGATGTAATCGGTTTAAAAACGTAACCTTACTCTTGATCCAAAAATTATATATACCTACCAAAATTTCAGCTTTCTAGCTCAAAAATTGCGACCTGTAGAGAGTATACATACGGACGGACGGACGGACGGACATGGCTAAATCGACTAGGCTTTTGATTCTGAGTCAGAATATAGTTTTATATACCTAACGGTATTATTTTTCTATGTTACAAACTCCACACCAAATACAATATACCCATTCTATGGAATAGGGTATAAAAAACGAAAAGTACCTACTATGTAATATAATTTCAAGTCAAATCTTGCACTGATGTAAAGTGATATGGGTCAAGGCTATCGGTATGAGTTACTGCCCAAACTCTATTCTGCTGCAATCCAAACCAAACCAAATCTTAAATCAGTTCCTCTTTGTGTGTTGATCCACCAGATGACCTTACTCTCCTTCGAGTCTCCAGCACTCTATATATGTTCCCGAAAACGATTGTGAAGCCTACCAAAAAGTGAATAATTCCCCGTATCCTATTGAACTTGAACCATCCGCTAAACCACGTTACCACGTAGCAATAGTTCATATCTGTCAATTCTTCCCGAAAGTAATTTGCCATCGTTTTGTGTTGACAATTTGATATGCAATAAGGAAATGAATTCTTAACAAAATGTTTCTTTATATTTACATATTTGTGGTTAGGTAAACATATTTGTGTTCTTTTATTTTTTGGTGTATAGGTACTAATCCTTTTTATTTGGGTAACAGGACAATTTTGTAAAATTGCGCACGTGACTCGATGGTGAAATCTTAACTGATGGTATGCAATAAAAAATAAAATGCACAATTGGGTCGCATGAACTTGCTCTTATGCTAAGCATCTTTGCGGCTACATTTGTATATTAAAAAAAAATTTAAAATAATTTCGAAAATTCGTTTATTTTTTTAATTATTTTAAGAGATTTCTCAGAAAAACTAAGTATGCTATAAAATTTCAAAACTATACATATATCTATCTAGGAAAAAATAAAATGCACGACTGGGTCGCACGAACTTGCTCTAATGTATGACAGTGGTGTAGGAGCTTGAGATTTTGATAAAAATACATTTTTCAAAATTTTGAAATAAATACTTAAACTAATTTGAGCTGAAAAAAAAGTACGCCATTTTATTTCTTGGCTAAATTTGAATTTATGAGAATAAATTTATAAAAATCTGTGGAGTGGTTTTTGAGAAAAAAAAGTTTTTTTTGAAAAACTTTTTGAAAAAAATTTTCAAACAAAATTCAAAAACGCCATTTCATAGGTATTTAGCAAATACATTTATTTATAATTTTTAGAAAAAAATTTAATAAGGAGTTTTAAAAATATTAATTTTTTAATTTTTTTTTCTTAAAAATGCTTTTAAAAATACAAAAAAATATTTTTCAAAAATATTGGTATGCAGTACAAATTGATCTACCTACAACTATATATGTGTGAAACTTCGAAAGAATCGGTTGAGTCGTTTTCGAGTTAGTCGAAAGCAAAAAAAAACGGTCCTATGGAAAGTACCGTTCTTAGTCGTTTTTTAAAACTTTTTTTTCAGCCGTATGATTGGTCGTATCTAAAAAGCAACACTGATTTTTTTAAATAGAAATCGTTATAGCCGTTTTTGAGAAAAATAAGCTTTAACGTAACGGTTGTATGGCAGGTATCGTTATTTTTTGAGCTAAAAAAAAAATTTCAATTTCTCCTCTGTACAATACCTAACAAAGTCTATATACCAAGTTTGAAGCAATTCGGCCCACCCGTTTGGGCTGTAGGTCTCTATACATACAGACAGACAGACAGACATACAGGCGGACAGAATTTTTAGACCATCTTTTTTCGTCTTCGCTATCATCGTAATGTCATGTTTGATTGTTATCTCACAACTTTTTTTTTCGACGAATCCATAACTTGCCTTATAGTACCTATAATCGCAAGTAAAAAGGGATAATCTGTTTATTTAATAATTATTGGGCTGAGCAGATCAAGTTTGGGAAAACCAGAAAAATTGTTTTTCTTTGAAAAAAGGACTTTTCATTTCTTTTAAATACACACATAAAATCGCTATTTCCATTTAAAATCAAAATTTTAAAAATCAAAGTCTTAACTTGTTTTGTTCAAATCGATCTGCAAGCTTACAATCGAACGTCACTGAGCTCATACTAATTGCCCTGGCAGTAAAAAGTCTCAACTTTGAGCGTGGCACACGCCTTTTTTTTTGCGCCAGCAGTAATTGAACATTGGCTACACAAAATTAATGTTATTGATTTTTTTCCTGTCTGCTAAAGAAGAATTTTAATTCTTAAACTGTAACAGCGGCTGGCTGCGGGTGGCGAACGCATACACATACAAAAATATAGGGAATAGGGTATACCCAACAGTTCGTTGCAAACGTACTGTACCTCTCGCTTATGTTTTTTTTTTTTTTTTTTTTTTTAATTTGCTCATAAACAATAGGAAGTGTTTATTTTCATTCCAACAAAAGTCAAGTTGTATTTTTTTTTTTGGTACTCAATAAGACTTTTTTAAATAATGCGTTGAATTTGTTCTGATCGCACACAGCATTGATACAATTTTTGTGAACTACCTAGTTTAAATATTTTTATTAACATCTCTGCTTACAGCTCTGCTCCAAATCCATTAGCACATGCGCTGGCAAGTGGCACACCAACATTTGCAATCAAGCAAGCAGCCGAACTGTATTATTGTCAGTTTGTCAGTTAGCTGTAGACTGTAGTGTACGCCGTTCAGTTCTCGAAATAGATTTTATGAGATAATTATAAGAAAAAAAATTAAAGAATAATAACAAACAAAGAAAATAACAAATATTATTTTTGTCGGTTGTGGGCCAGTGTGTTGAAACAGTAAATCTTATCGAATAAATAGCAATAAGAAATCAATTAACAAAAATTATACCTAATCTTCGTTTGCGATAAGTTTTTGTTGATAGTGTGCCTTGTGTTGGTTTTGATATTAAATTTTCACATAGTTTCTTTTAAAGAAAATCCATCGGCAATTCTAAAATTAAACTACTCATCTCGAAAAGTTTAGATTTAACTTTGTGCGGGTCATTCACTCGTGTAAAAAATGATAATACTTGAAATTGTTTTGATATTAGCTCTGCTGACAGTATTTGCTACAGCTGGTGGTGTTTTTCCAAATTTTCCTTCGAGTTATGAATTGAATTTTATCAAAACGGAAGATAAAATAAAAGAACCGGTAGATAAAAATGACTGGTGGAAAACAGCATCATTTTACCAAATATATCCAAGGTCATTCAAAGATAGCAATGCGGATGGCATAGGTGATTTAAAAGGTAAGTACAAAAATGAAGGTAGAGATTAGATATAGAACTACAATAATATCGTGCTAATAAATCCTAAGTCTGTTCAGGAAGTGATGGATAGTCGATATAAGAAGAGATGCATTGATAGACCGACCGAATATTCATGTCACGAGAGGGTTTGTATCAACTTTGGGCGTGGCTGACCACTTTTCATACAAAACCATCAATACTGATTTTATAAAATAAAAATGCTTACATGAGAGCGAAAAGCATTTGCTTTTGTAGGTATTACGTGTACATATAAAATCCAAAAAAAAAAAATGATTTGGGCGTGGCTGACGCCCACTTTTCGTTAGAAACTATAAAAAAATTGTTTTTGCAAATTTAGTCCATATCCGAAGATAGACCGACCAAATTCTTGTCACGAGAGGGTTTGTATCAACTCAAATCAAATTTTTTTGTTTGGCTTATTCATACAGCAAATGCATATTTTGTTGTTATTGTGGAACGAAAAATCATTCTGAAAAGATTATACAATATCGAACATTTTGTTTTGCAGAATGATTTTAAGTAAACACTCCACTCCCTTCAATAAAGGGTGTTTTGAAAAAAAGGAATAAACTTGGTATATAGCAGTTTGAAGAAAAACCATTTTTGAGGTTTTTTTTTATTTTATTTTAGCCCGGCTCAAACTGGTACCTTTCAAGTAACGGTTTTTTTCATTTTGGATTTGCTCGAAAACGGCTCTAACGATTTTGATTAAATTAAAATTTAACTTACCTAAGATATTTCTAACAAAATAGCTTTTTTTGTTTTTGGCTTAAATGGTCGTAACGAAAATCAGGTTTAAACGGCTTTTTTTCAAATGGCCATAAGTTCGCAACGGCTTGATTGAATTGACTCAAACTTCGTTTGGCATCGTTCTTCATAGTGTTCTATAGGATGGCTTTGTAAACTTTTCAGTGAAGCTTTTCTAAATGGTAGCTCCCATACAACGAGCCGTTCAGTTTTAGCCACTTTTTTTTTGGTTTTTTCTAATTTTCTCAAAAATGGCTCTAACGATTTTTATTAAATTTTGTGTGTTATGTTGTTTTAGTGTTCTTAAGAGAACTGCGTTTTTAGTTTTTGGCAAAAAATGCTAGTAACGGAGATCTGGTCTTAACGTCTTTTTTTCAAATGGCCATAAGTTGTCAACGGTTGTATCGAATTCAAACAAACTTTGTTTGGTACAGTTCCTTACAACTCTTTATCAGATGGCATTGCATTTTTGTCAGTTACTCTTTTTTAAATGGTGGCTCCCATACAAAAAGCCACTATTTTTTGGCCAAATTAAGTAGGTTTTTCTATTATACTCAAAAAAGATTCTGCCGATTTTTATTAAACTTTGTATGTAATATATATAGAATGTTTTGAAGAAAACTGCATTTAAGTTTTTGGCTTCAAATGATAATAACGGAAATTTATTTTAACAATTTTATTAATTTGGCCATAAGCGGACATTTATTTCCTTTTATAGCACCCAAAAGATGACATCTAAATTTGATATACTAAAGGTTTCTTAACGTAAACTTCTGTATATCGGGTTTTCCAGTTTAAGCCAAACTTTTTTAGTTTTTCCAAATTTTTTCAAACATGAGTTCTGCATATTGCTCGAAAACAGTGTTTTAATAATACTACTGCAACCTCAGAGCAAGTACGTGCGACCCAGTCGTGCATTTTATTTATTATGACCTTAGATTTTGGGTGAAAGTAACTATCAACATCTTAAATTAGAATTTTTATATTCACAAATATAATAATAGAAAATATAAAGATCAAAATTACAAAATCTAAGGGAAAAGAAGTTTTAAGATTTGATTAAAATATATAAAAAACTACCAGTTCATTAATATTATCACTATATTTTACATGTTGTTTTAACTTATAGGAACTATGGTGGTCATATTTGTATGAACTGTAGAGACATTTTCCAAAAATTAATAAATCAATACTATTATTATTATTTGCACACCGTAGAACAACGACCATAGACTCTTATGTTAATCGCACAAGTTATTATAAGCTAAAGTTATATTTATAGGAACAAACATTAAGTTAACTGGTATATAATATATATTCGAAATAGCTAAATATCAAATTATCTTTTATATTTATATTTTATATTACAACGCACTTATTGAGTTTAGTACCTTTTTATTTGCATGGCCACCATTTTTGAAGACCTACTACTAATATTAATAAATGGCAAACAAATATTTTGTTTCTTTTATTCACTTACTCATTTTGAAATTCAAACAATATACATACTCGTATATAAGCAAAATAAACACCACTTGATTTAACACTCACTTCTATAGGAAATTGTATAACGGCTTTCTTCTTTGAAGGAGCTTCAAATTTCAATCGATTTGCTACTGTTTGTTCTTTGTCTTTATTTATGTATCAAGAGAAGTATTGAAGATCGAATCTAAACAGAAAACTGTAGTTTACTTTTGAATAACTTCAAGAAATACCATGTCATAGGGTTCGTTATTATATCCCTTAGAACTTCAAATTTAATCACCAGTTGAAAGAAGGGAATAAATCCCAAATTTTTTAAAAATGACATTTTGATGCAAATGTCATTTCAATACGTACACGCATAAGCATAAGTTGGAGTTTTTAGTATATTTTCAGATTTGGAGTTTCAGTTGTTTGCTCTTTCCCAAAAGTTAGGCCAGATGGATTTATTCACTTCTTCCAACTGGTGATTCAATTGGACATCAGTTCTCTAAGTTCCTTATGGTACAAACAGTCTGAATAGCTTCAGAACTCTAGCTGATGCTTCGTTAGTACTGATTAATAAATATTTGCATGAATAGGCCTTAATAGAAAAAGGGACCATGCAAGCATATGTAAATCCAAAAATCATTTTCAGAGTCTGGCTTTTGGCTTCATAAGTATGAGTTATTCTTGTAGATCTTTAATAAAATGTGCGACATTAATTAAGTGCCAAAAAAACATTATCAACTATCCTTAATTTGTTTATTTATAAAAACAAAATACTTTTAATCATTTTTTTCAGGTATCACTTCAAAACTGCCTTACTTAAAGGAAATAGGCATTACAGCAACTTGGCTTTCACCAATTTTCACCTCCCCAATGGCTGATTTTGGATATGATATCGCCAATTTCACAGAAATCGACTCAATTTTCGGCAACATGAATGATTTTGATGAACTGATAAGGGAAGCCAAGGAAGTTGGTATTAAAATAGTCTTAGACTTTGTACCAAATCACTCGAGTGACGAGTGTGAATGGTTTACAAAATCTATTGCTCGTGATCCTGAGTTCGAAGACTTTTACGTGTGGCATCCAGGTAAAGTTGTCAATGGTGTTCGTCAACCACCGACAAACTGGGTCAGCGTTTTTCGTGGTAGCGCATGGAAATGGAATGAGAATCGCCAAGAATACTATTTGCATCAATTTGTAGATAAACAACCTGATCTAAATTATCGCAATCCAAAAGTTAAGAGCTACATGAATGTGAGTTGATTTATATAAATATTTAAGGATTTTTTTTTGAAAAATAATGTGCTTTCACAGGAAGTCTTGCGTTTTTGGTTAAAAAGGGGTGTCTCAGGCTTTCGAGTCGATGCCGTTCCACATGTGTTTGAAATTGCTCCCGATGCAAAAGGAAATTACATAGATGAACCTCGTAATGACTGGGTAAACGATCCAGATGACTATGGTTATTTGGAGCATATCTACACCACGAACCAACCAGAAACAATTCAGTTAGTGTATGAGTGGCGCAAAGTACTTGATGACTTCAGAAATGAAAATGGCGGTGAAGAAAGGTTGTTGATTTGTTTTTTCACAAATAAAATAGTTTCTAATCAACTTTTATGTAACCATTAGAATACTTATGATCGAAAGCTGGTCTTCAGTTGATATTGTTATGCAATATTATGGCAATAGTACAACAGAAGGAGCTCAAATACCTTTCAATTTTTTGATTATAAGCTCCTTAACAAATGAATCGAATGCTTATCAATACGCAGAAGTAATTAACACATGGATGAATAATATGCCAGAAGGACGAACAGCCAATTGGGTTGTAAGTATACATCTGCAATATTTGTCTTATTTTTAAACATTTTTCAGATTCAACTTGGAACCAACATTGAAAGAGCTAATATACTCTCATCGTCAGGCTGTTGATTTATAATATAATGTCTTTTAAGGGGCAATGAAGTTAGGAAACAATTTAAATACAATTTTAAGAGCTTAATGATTGCCTTAATAGCAGCCTTACCAACTTTCATACGTACCCGGACTTAAAGTACCTTCACTTCGAATACAATTGAATACTTTGTGATTTAAGAAAAGTTTAACTTTGGTTACCCTGGCCCAGTTAAATGGTAATTGCGCTGTTAGTAGGTACTGATGACATAAATTTTGTGTTGGACTTTAGAATATCGTCCTTGGCAATTCAATTTCTTGTCTCAGTCTTAAGATATCCAGTTTCTAGCTTGTTCCATTTTAACTGCCATTTTATTTTATTACTTTGGGGTAAATTTTCTACAGAAATTGCTTAATAAACATAACTTTTTTCTATTTTTTTTTAAATTAACGTGAAATTAATTAAAACGAAAACCCATGAAAAGTTTGGGGAATAATCGATACATTTAATGATACTCGGGAAAACCTGGTACTGGTTAAATATTTAACATACAAATTTTAGACTTTCAGGTAATTGTTCTTAAAAATTATTTTTACGCTGGGCCCTAAATACGATTGTTTTTTTAAAAAATATCTAAAATATTATTGACGAATCGAGGAAAGCCCTGTGTATACGGTATTTAAACTTTTGTCTGTTAGTTTCAGTAAAACTGCAGAATGACTGGACCTATTTGAACGAGTCTTTCACTGATAGATAGCTGATGTTATATCTATATTACTAAGAGTAATGGTTAACTAGGGCTATTTTTCTAGTAGTTCTCTGAGTCTGGATTGTTTTTGGCTGTTTTGGTCGTTGGATCGATTTTTTTGAAAGTATTGTGTATGGCCCGAACTCCCACCAAATAATTTTTGAATTTGGCCCCGATAATTGGCTCTGGGTGGAGGAATTTTTGAAAATTTGGTAAAAATATAATTATAATAAGGAGTATAATACTGTAATTAGGAACACCTAATTATAATGTTTTCTAGCATATATACTATTACTAGTACTCAATAAAATTAAATGTCTTTAATATTCTTTTTATGAAAAGCTTGGAAATCATGACAAAAATCGCGTTGGATCACGCATGGGATCGGATCGCATTGACATGTTGAATATGTTGATTAAAATGTTACCCGGATGTAGTGTCACGTACCAAGGCGAAGAAATTGGAATGACTGACGTTTGGATTTCGTGGAACGACACAGTCGACCCTCAAGCATGTAACTCAAATCCTTCGGTCTATGAAAAAATGTCTCGAGACCCATGCCGAACTCCGTTTCAGTGGAGTAATGTTAAGAATGCTGGATTTTCAGCTGGCAATAGAACGTGGCTACCAATCTCTGAGTTGTATCCTTTGGTAAATGTCAAACGGGAACACGAAATTCCTTATAGTCACCTGAATTTGTACAAAGGGTTACAAGCTTTACGATCTGAGAAAGTGATAAGTCATGGAAATTCTGAAATCACAGCAATAAGCGAAACAGTTTTAGCTGTGAAAAGGTATGTTATTTTAGTGTTATAATTTTATTTTACTTTTACCAAATTTTAAATTAAAGATCACTCATCAATGAGTACACCTATATAAGCCTGCTGAATATAATGGATGACGTAGAAACTATAAACCTGAATTCAATTTTTAAGGATCTGACAAACGAACTTGAATATGTTTTAGTAACTGAAAACTCAATTCGTAGAAAAGGGGATACGTCATACACGGATCAAATAATTTTACTGCCAAAGGAAGCAGTAATTTTAAGGACAACAGCTGTAATGCCAGCTCCTTCAAACTATTTCAGCTATAACATACTCTAAGTTTTGAATCTCAATATAATTTTAAATTTAATTATTACTTGTTACAAATAGGTTTATTTTTTTAAGACCTGAAAACATTGGGATGGATAGAAAATGTTTCAGTAAATAATATATGATACGAACTTTAAAGCTAAAACTAAAATTCTATATCATTAACTTAACATAGCTTATACAACAGTTTTAAGACTCATAGTAGAGAAATAATTTTTTTTTTTTTTTTTTTTTTGAAAAATGTACTCTCTTATAATACTTATGAACATATTTTAATTTTCCAAAAAAGGTAGGTACTATGTTTTGTTTACTGAGATTACAAATAAAGATAAAATTTTGCTTTGATGAAATAAATCATATATCGCGACCCTAAAACAACAAGGTTCTAACTGACAATTTTGAAAAAAATTCGTTTATATCCAATCTGGTTATTTATAGTACCGCTCTTTCGATTCCAGCAAACTATTTTGCTCTTTCTCTTCCCATTCTTTAGATAACCAGGGATACAGAGTTCTATCTGCCTATTTTAGACTTTACATTCAGTCAAAAGGGTTCTGACATCCACAAAGAACTTCGCTTCACAAAATTCAAACAGCAAAAAATGCAAATAGAACTTTGTTGCATTATAAGATGCCAAATAGAACCTTACTGACTGCTCATAATTTATTCGCTATTTTCAAATATAATCAAATTTGCATTGGGATTTATTTCATGTAGATTTGAATTTGGTCAGTAAAATTCCAGACATATTTTAGTTGTTTGGTACCTAGTATTATAAGCATTAAACAAGTGTTCTTTAAGCGATTAGTTGTTAAAATTTTTGGTAATTTTTTCAACAGTTTTTTTTAATTTATTACGTGAGAATAGTGCTTTCCTTACAGCAGAATATCAAATAAAATGAATTCCGAAGAAATAATCTTATGCGAGGGCGATGTAATCGATTTTTCGTTTCTTATAGATGAATTCCCGAAGGATTGAATCATGCGTTTATTTATGAATTCCATCTTTTTATTTCTCTCCTAATACTATTTATTTGATGTTTTAAGTTCTTAATCTAACTATTTTATTAATTACTAGCTTTTACCCGCACTTCGCTCGCGTTTCAGCTGATCAAGAAGTAGACTGTAGCTTGAGGAGTATAGTCTATTGTAATCTGGTATATTATACCAATTGATTATAATACCACTTAATTCAGACATAATATTTTCAAAATAATAAAAATTAATTAATTAAGAAACATTATAAAATAATCACAAATATTCAATTGTGATAAAAAAACTATATCCTTGCGGGTGGCAATGGTACAGTGGATTTAGTGCTTTGTTGCTAAACCTAGAGTTGTGAGTTAAAACCAAGCCTTAGCAGCAATTTTCTATTCTTTTTTTTTTATCTTTTATTTATCTAGGATAAAAAAAATATTGAAAATCTTTCGATCAGTTTTTTTTTTAGACACTTTTTGAGCAAATATTATGAAATTTGTTCTAGCATGGTGTAAAACGCTGATGATAAGCAGCTTGTCTGTCTGAAAATGCATTCGATATTTTATTAAATGTTGACGAATAAAAATTAAATTAAGGAAAAAAGTTATTTTTTGGTCTTTTTTTAATTAATAATAAATTTTGTGGTCGATAGGAGAATTTTTTTTATTTTTAATAATAACTAGACCACAAATTTGGTTCAAACTTTTAAGTGTTCAAAGCATCTTAGCACTTAATTTGTTCTAGTACCTATTCCTATGTCAATACATAATACAAAACAATTTGAAGTTTGCATCTATATGAAAATGATATTTAAAAAAAATTCAACATAGGTCCCCTTTTCTGTTTAGCCGGGAGGGGGGATTTTCTAAAAAAAAATACACTAAACAAAAAAATATTTGAAAACAACGGTATAACATAGAGTGCCATATTATACCTTTTTGGAAAGCCTAAAGTCATATTTTATTTTATTTTTCTATTAAGTTATTTTAGTGAACCGCTTCAGAAAAAATAATTTTCAAACTCAAAATTTTGAAAAAAAAATTTAAATATAAATTTTCAAACCAATTTAGCTATTTCAAAATTGTACGTTATTAAGTACCTATACTACTTACTTTTTTTTTTTCGAATTCACTGAAACTTTGTTTGGTATAGTTCCTTATAATTTCCTATTAGATTGTGTTGCATTTTTTTCGATTTTTTTAAATGGTGGCTCCCATGCAACAAGCCACTAGGTTTAAACCATAATTTTTTCGATTTATCTTATTAACTCAAAAAAGGCTCTTACGATTTTTATTAAACTTTGTATGTAATGTGCATAGAAGACTTCGAAGAAAACTGCATTTTTAATGTCTGTTTAAAAACGATATTACGTAAATCTGGTTTTAACGGTTCTAAAAAAAATACACTAAACAAAAAATATTTGAAAACAACGGTATAACATAGAGTGCCATATTATACCTTTTTGGAAAGCCTAAAGTCATATTTTATTTTATTTTTCTATTAAGTTATTTTAGTGAACCGCTTCAGAAAAAATAATTTTCAAACTCAAAATTTTGAAAAAAAAAATTTAAATATAAATTTTCAAACCAATTTAGCTATTTCAAAATTGTACGTTATTAAGTACCTATACTACTTACTTTTGTTTTTTTTTTTTCGAATTCACTGAAACTTTGTTTGGTATAGTTCCTTATAGTTTCCTATTAGATTGTGTTGCATTTTTTTCGATTTTTTTAAATGGTGGCTCCCATGCAACAAGCCACTAGGTTTAAACCATAATTTTTTCGTTTTATCTTATTAACTCAAAAAAGGCTCTTACGATTTTTGTTAAACTTTATATGTAATGTGCATAGAAGACTTCGAAGAAAACTGCATTTTTAATGTCTGTTTAAAAACGATATTACGTAAATCTGGTTTTAACGGTTCTATTAATTTGGCCCTATGTGGATGTGGAAAACGACATAAAAGAAATAGTTAAGACTTGCTAAGGTATATATCTTTCATAGCACCATAAAAAGAAGCATCTACGTTTTAAATATTAAAGGTTTCTTAAAGGTAGATCCCGTAGATATATCGGGTTTTCCATTTCTTAGTTTTTACCAAATTTTTCAAAAATGTCAACAACAATTTTGATTTACTTTGTTGGTATTTTTATGTGAGCATTTCATTGATTACTGGAATCTTAGTTTTTGGCTCAAAATACAAGTACCTAAATGACATCTGTATACAAACAACTTAATTTCATTGGAAGTCTTCGTGTAACGAAATAACTGGTAAAACTAACGTATCTTGTAACGATGTCAAAATATTGCTTTCCATGGTAATCCAGAGAAAAACTTCTAAAATCAAGAGCTTAATGTTTTGTCCATAGATGGCGCACCTGACGTGATAATACTATAGTTTATATGTACAATGGCATTGTATTTATAATCTTTATAGTATACTATCAATTAGAGGAACATTGGGTGCGTAAAGAAGATAACACAACTAGCGCCGCCATTGACGAAGTTCAGAACTAAAAAAAACTTGTTCCATGAAATTACTATACAAATTTATAAACAATGACAGTGGTCATAGGAGTGGTTTTGTTTGGATTGCCATATGAAGCAGAAACAATAATGGAAGACATTTGTTGATGTAAAGTAGATAAGACAACTAGGGCCTCCATTGACGAAGTTCATAACTAAAAAACATGTTCCATGAAATTACTATAAAAATAATAAATTATACAATGAAATTATTTAACCAAAAGAAAAATAAAGCACAACGAAAAGCGAAAAGAAAAAAAAAACAACTAAATATCTCCATACAATAGAATATACAAGCCTATAACCACAAATAAATTAAACATACATTAAATAAACATAAAGAAACAGTAGCATACAAAACTTAAAACAACATCCAAATAACTCTAATACAAAAAACCACAAAATAATAGAACAATGCTAAAGTGTTTAAGAAAAGTGGAAAACACTATAGGTAAAGGACTAACCGGCAAAAACTTTTACGAAGGATTTAAAGAACACAAACAAAACACAAGGCAAAATCGAACTATGTCCAACATTTAATCGACGAAAACCAAAATAATTGCGGACTTCAAAACAAAATGCAAGCCAATGCACAATGCTAGAAAGGGACCAGATACCGGGAAGGGACAAAACAGCCATCAATCACCAAATCAAGACACAAACAACACATCCATCAATCACCAAACAAGACACCAAATAAGAGAGAAACACACCAACGAAAATGAATGAAAACCTTTAAAAAAAAAAAATTTTAAAAAGCAGACTTCTGTATGACTTGAGCCGGATAATGGACGAACGTCCGAAAGGCACCGCGATTAAAATATCAATTTAATGTTGTAAAGCTTATAGTCCGGGAGCCAGCGACAGATTTTCATGACCAATTTCCTCGCAAGCGGTATTTAGTGGAATGCATCAGAGAGTTGTATCATACAGCCTCGTGAACGTCAGCTGCGGTTCCGTGGGTGGGTTGAGCGGGGGTACCCGCCCAAACACGTCGAAAAAAAAAAATTTCAGTCATTTCCTCCCGACTGAAACTTTGTCAAAGTATAGCTTATCAGGTATCTAAAAGAAAACACAAAGTCAGCTGGCTGTAACGTGGTGGATTATACGTCAGTTGGACGCTTGAACATGCCACTTTATTATTCACAATATATTATCAAATTCCCGATGACGACGCTCAGTGCAATTGAAGCAAAACGTTCTCGCTTCGGGGTGCGTAAAGAATTTAACTCACTAAATATTATTTATCAACGCAGATAATTCGAAAAAATCTTGTATCAACAAAACGCGAAAACCTTTAAAGTTATTTTTTTTTTTTGAAAATTATTAAAAATCAAAAAAAAGTGTTTGAAAAGTTTGAAATTCAATACTTATAATTATAAATGGCTTCCTGTTTTGACATTTTTATTGAAATCGGAAGATTGGCTTACGAGAAACGCTTATTTGAAAAACCCGGTTCTATGAGAGACTGAAACTTGTATCAAAATCGTTAGAGTCGTTTTTCAGAAAATAAAACCTTTTGTCTATGATTTTAAGGCAGATACCTACCGTTGTCTTTCGACCTAGAACAAAAAAAGAAAGAAGGTCCCCCGAGAGAATTACAAATAATTCTCAAACCAAGTTTAAGGCAAATCAGCTCTTAACTGTAGAGCTGTGAACAGAAAGACAAACAGACAGACGGACAGACGGAAGTTATAGGTCCACTTTTTTCGACTGCTCCATCATCGGCATGTGTGATAGTTATCTCAATTTTTTTTTTTTTTTTGCACAAATTCACAATTTTTACTTGCGATAATTAGGTAGGTACTATAAGGTAAGTTATGGATTCGTGCAAAAAAAAATAAAATGCACGACTGGGTCGCACGAACTTGCCCTAATTTTTGACAGTGGTCTGGGTCTTGAGATTTTGATTAAAATAAATTTTTCAAAATTCTTTAAAAAATACCTTAACTAATTTGAGCTGAAAAAATGTACGCCATTTTTTTTCTTTAATATAAATTTGAATTTACGATAATAAATTTAAAAAAATTTGTGGAGCGGTTTTTAAGAAAAAAGTTTTTTTTTAAAAAAACCTTTTTAAAACACTTTTTTTTTTAAATGAAAAAACGCCATTTCATATGAGTAGGTATTCAGAAAATACATTTATTTGTTAGTTTTGAAAAAAATTTAAAAAGCAGTTTTCAAAATACTAACTTAAATATTTTTTAATGCTTTTAAAAATACAAAAAAATATTTTTGAAAAATATTGGTATGCAGTATAAACTGAACTACTATTACTATTATGTGTAAAATTTCGAAAGTATCGGCTATGCCGTTTTCGAGATAGCCGAAAGCAAAAAAAAGAGTCCTATGGAAAGTAGGTACCGTTCATTTTTTAAAACTTTTTTTCAGCCATATGATTGGTCGTACCTAAAAAGCTACACTGATTTTCTTAAATCAAAATCGTTAGAACCGTTTTCGGGTTTCAATTTCCCCTCTGTACAATACCTAAAAAACTCTATATACCAAGTTTGAAGCAATTCGACCCACCCGTTTGGGCTGTAGGTGTCTATACAGACAGACAGACAGACAGACAGACAGACAGACATACAGACAGACAGACAGACAGACAGACAGACGGACGGACATATTTTGTCGTCTTCGCTTTCATCGTAATGTCATGTTTGATGGTTATCTCAAAACTTTTTTTTCGACGAATGCATAACTTGTCTTATATTTAGTTATTATAATCGCAAGTCAAAATGTTAAGATAACAATCACACAATGATGGAGAAGTTAGAAAAAAGTGGGTCTGGAAATTCCGTCCCTCTGTCTGTCTCTATGCCTGTTCTCGACTCTAGAGCCTGAACGGATGGGCCGATTTGCTTCAAATTTGGTATATGTGTATTGGAATTATTTGGCTCGAATAACGGCACCTGCCATACTATCGCAAAGCAGAAAATTGATTTTCTCGAAAACGGCTCTAACGATTTTGATAAAACTTTCAGAATGATATTTTTTAGGGCAATCTATCTTTTGGTTGAAAAGAATTTTGTCTTATAACGGTACCTCTTATAGAACCAGTATTTTCAAATCAAATTTTCTCATAAACTATACATCCGATTTCAATAAAATTTTGGGCACAGGAAGTCACTCATAATTTTATTAATATGGCATTTCAAAATTCTCAAAAACTTTTTTTTGTTTGATATTTAATAATTTTTTCAAACAAATTTTTGGTTTTCGAAATATGTTAGAAACGGGTATTGTTTTTTTTAACATTATTTTTTTCAGATGTAGACTAGGAATTGCCATATATATACTGTACATACACAAACAAATTTCAGAATATTTGTTTTAAAAGTTTTTCAAAAATGACTGGTCGAATGATTTTCAATATTTGTTTTCCAGATAGACATATAGTTTTAAAATTGTATTGCATACTTAGTTTTTCCGAGAAAACTCTTAAACTAATTTAAACAGTAAAAGAATTAAATTATTTTAATTTTCTATAATATACATAAACATTGCAGCAATTGTTTAGCATAAGAGCAAGTTCATGCGACCCAGTCGTGCATTTTATTCTTAAAGTAACTATAAATTTCCACACAGAATAAGGGTTTTGCCCTTGTTAGAGTTTAATTCAAAAATCTAAAGATAATTGGTATCCAATAGAAGAACCGTACTCCAGGTTTGCCATACAATTTGGCAAACGAATCTTAATGATGTAAGAATGACAGCGTTTTAAAAAAGCTAGCACTTTATCAAGCTGTTTCCTGAAGTATTCCTGGTTTCGGAAGCATATGAAAGTTTTCATAACAAAACTAAGTGCTTAACAAAATGTAACCGAATTTTTAAAATAGAATCAAAAGTCAGCTCAAACTTTGTTCACTCTGCTTCTATAATATCCGTCATCATACTTTATCCATCCAAGTGAAACAATTATTCTCCTGGCAAAAGATTTTCCTTGTTTACAGAGCTGATAAGTTTCGCTTATCTGAGGTTATGCATTTACATAAATTTAAATTTGGGAAAATCAGTGTTCTTGAAATGCCTGTCTGGTTTTGAAAACCTTACACCCTATTTAACTCTATTAAATCACTCGCTATGAAAAGATGATTTTCGTTTTAGCATTAAAAATTCATATTTCATTGAGATTATTTGCGGTGGATCGAAGCAGGTTCATTGCAGTAACTTTTTAAATCAAAGAGTTTTTCGAAAATATGCATCTTTACAAAGAATTTCCTCTTATTTTTTGTGATAAATAATTCTGATATTTTTGCTTCCGCTCGAAATACAAACTCAAGAATCATTCAGTCATCTAGAAATTCTTTTTGCCACAAAGCTATATCTCAAAGGCTTCAAAATACTTGTACAAAACAAAACACCTTTCGCCTCAACTTTTTGCTGTCAGCTACCGGAATTTCAATTATTTCATCAAGCTTCCCAGTCACGTGCCTTACTTTCGATGTAATCTTTTTCAATCTCGTGTTTTTTTTCCTTTTTCACCCCCAGAAAGAATCTTTTTCTTTGGGGTCGGTACACTAGAAATGCCTTATCCATCTGCAGCTATAAGGGTGGCTGACTGATTGTGTTTTGTACATCCAAGGTCGAAATTCTCAGTTAGGTATCAAACCAACCAATGCCAAGGCAGAGAACCATTACGGCTACTTCTATATAACACGTCTCTTTGTCTATTATGATGATGCCACTCTATAATTATTACTGCTATCTGTTATTACTACACCGTCTGCTTTCTTAAATTAAAGGTTTTCATTTCGAAGGAACTGGCTAAACCGATTTTGTTTATTTGTTTGTTGGAAAGCTTCGTTTGACACGTGTCAAAAGGATATTTCAAGAAATTCACTTTTGCACAGCGGTCTGTCTAATTTTGGATTTTGAGGAGCTTGAATTATGGTTATTAATTAAAATAATCAGTTTAAAGCTACATGAAGAGGGTTGATTTTTTTACTTGCTCAATAGGGCAAGTATTGGTTTCGTGCAGACAAAATAAAATGCACGACTGGGTCGCACGAACTTGCTCTAATGTATGACAGTGGTGTAGGAGCTTGAGATTTTGATAAAAATACATTTTTCAAAATTCTGAAATAAATACTTAAACTAATTTGAGCTGAAAAAAAAGTACGCCATTTTATTTCTTGGATAAATTTATGAGAATAAATTTATAAAAATCTGTGGAGTGGTTTTTGAGAAAAAAAGTTTTTTTTGAAAAACTTTTTTAAAAAAAATTTTTAAAAAAAATTCAAAAACGCCATTTCATAGGTATTTAGCAAATACATTTATTTATAATTTTTAAAAAAAAATTTAATAAGCAGTTTTAAAAATATTAGTTTTTTAATTTTTTTTCTTAAAAATGATTTTAAAAATACAAAAAAATGTTTTTCAAAAATATTGGTATGCAGTACAAATTGAGCTACCTACAACTATATATGTGTGAAACTTCGAAAGAATCGGTTGAGTCGTTTTCGAGTTAGTCGAAAGCAAAAAAACGGTCCTATGGAAAGTACCGTTCTTAGTCGTTTTTTAAAATTTTTTTTCAGCCATATGATTGGTCGTACCTAAAAAGCAGCACTGATTTTTTTAAATAGAAATCGTTAGAGCCGTTTTTGAGAAAAATAAGCTTTAACGTAACGGTTGTATGGCAGGTACCGTTCTTTTTTGAGCTAAAAAAAAAATTTCAATTTCCCCTCTGTACAATACCTAACAAAGTCTATATACCAAGTTTGAAGCAATTCGGCTCACCCGTTTGGGCTGTAGGTCTCTATACATACAGACAGACAGACAGACAGACAGACAGACATACAGCGGACAGAATTTTTAGACCATCTTTTTTCGTCTTCGCTATCATCGTAATGTCATGTTTGATTGTTATCTCAAAACTTTTTTTTCGATGAATGCATAACTTGCCTTATAGTATAGTACCTATAATCGCAAGTAAAAATCGAGGTTTTAATCAAACATGACATTACGATAATAGAGAAGCCCAAACAAGTGGTTTTCGCCATACCGTCCGTCGGTCTGTCTGTGCGTCTGTGCGGATGTGCGGATGTGTGCTTTTTCACGTCATGCTACAGCCTACACGGCTTGACGGATTTTCTTCAAACTTGGTATATAGCAGTTTGAAGAAAAACCGTTGTCGAGGTTTTTTTTATTTTGTTTTAGCCCCGCTCAAACTGGTACCTTTCAAGTAACGGCTTTTTTCAATTTGGAATTTCTCGAAAACGATTTTGATTAAAATTAAAATTTTGCTAGCTTAAAGCATTTCTAACAAAACTGCGGTTTTTGTTTTTGCCTCAAATGGGCGTAACGAAAATCAGGTTTTAACGGCTTTTTTCAAATAGCCATAAGTTCATAACGGCTTGATTGAATCGGCTCAAATTTCGTTTGACATAGTTTTTCATCGTTTTCTATAGGATGGGTTAATAAATTTTTCACTGAAGCCTTTCTAAACGGTGGCTTCCATACAACGAGCCGTTGAGTTTTAGCCAACTCTGTTTGGGTTTTTCTAATTTGCTCGAAAATGGCTCTAACGATTTTGATTAAACTTTGTGTGTAATATTCTTTTAATGTTTTTAAGAGAACTTCGGTTTTAGTTTTTGGCTAAAAATGAAAATAACGGAGATCTGCTCTTAACGGCTTTTTTTCAAGTGGCCATAAGCTGTCAACAGTTGCATCGAATTCACTAAAACTTTATTTTGTATAGTTTCTTACAGCTTCCTATCAGATGGCATTGATTTTTTTTTTTCAGTTTCTTTTTTTTAAATCGTGGCTCCTATACAAAGAGCCATTAGATTTTGGCTAATTTTTTCGTTTTTTCTAATTTACTCAAAAAAGGCTCCCCCGATTTGTATGAAACTTTGTATGTACATACATAGAATACTTCAAAGAAAACTGCATTTTTAGTTTTTGGCTACACATGATAATAGCGGAAATTGGTTTAAACAGTATTATTAATTTGGCCATAAGTGGACATTTTATATCATTTATAACACCCAAAAGATGCCATCTTAATTTTAATTATTAAAGGTTTCTTAACGTTAGCTCCAGTATATCGGTTTTTCCAGTTTCAGTCAACATTTTTTAGGTTTTACCAAATTTTTTCAAAAATGAGTTGTTCTTATTGATCGAAAATTTTGTCATCGTACTATTGCACCCACAGAGCAAGTACGTGCGACCCAGTCGTGCATTTTATTTTATGATTGTTTTGTTCTATAGGTACATTGGGTAAGGTGTTGAAGTGCATTCAAGAAAATCAAAGCTATAGGCTTAAACAAAAGAGGGGAAAGAAGTTCACAGTAAAAGCTGGTTCTTAGTAGGATGAGTGAATGCAAATTTATAAGAACTACAGGGTTGCTATTACTGATGAAAATTGATCCATAAAGAAACTCAAATAATTTTATTTTGGGTAAATATTTATTTTTTGATAGTTTAAAGATAATTAAATTTTATTTTATTCTTAAAAATAATGTTTGTCAGGTGACCTCCACGCTCACTGACGCAGGTGCGGCATGTTTCCTAGAAATTTTCCATGACTTTCTTAAGAGTTGACCTTGGAACTGCTTCAATTGTCGACTTAATGGATTGTTTTAAAGTCGTCAAATTTGTTGGTTTCGTCTTGTAGACTTCTTGTTTACAACATCCCTACCAGATAAAATCAGCTGCAGTTATAGGTTGAATTTTTGCTGTAACTCTGTCATTACAAGGCGGTGCGGTGATATCCTATCCATCCATCCTGTTCGAACCATAAAGAATTGAAAACAAAAATCCCTCAACATAGCTAACTAACAGTAAGCAGTGACAGTTACAATCTGAGCGTTTTCTTCAACAAAAAAAATAAAGTGCACGACTGGGTCGTACAAACTTGCTCTAATGTGTTCAAATGGTTTTGGGTGCTTGAGATTTTGGGAAAAAAGCGTTGAAAAAATCATATGAAATTTTATAAATCACTTTAAAATCAATACCTTAAACGTTTTTTGGAGAAAATGAAGTAAGCCATCAGGTTTCTTTTACGTTTTTTGAATTTTGACGAAATTTTTTATCAAAATCGTTGGACCAGTTTTTTCAAAAAACAGTTTTTTTTTTAAACTTTTCGAAAATATATTCCAAATTTTTTTTGAGTATGCCAACTTCTAGCACTTTGTAGTTTTTATCAGAAAAATAAAATTAAAAAAATATAGATTAAACCGTTTTTGGAAAAAACAAAGGTTAAAAAAAAATTTTGAAACTTTTTTTAAAAACTCAAAAAATTTTTTTTTGGAAAAATTAACAATTTATATTATTTTGTTTATAAAAAGGCTTCTACGTTAAAAATTTCATCGAAATCCGTCAAGTGGCTTACGAGAAAATCGGATTTCAAAAAACCGGTCCTATGGGAGGTACCGTTATAAGACTTTTCCTGAAAAATCTATTCCAACCAAAACATAAAGTTTGCACAGAAAACATCATTCAGAAAGTTTTATCAAAATCGTAGGAGCCGATTTTGAGAAAATTTAATTTTTCACAAAAAATCGTATGGCAGGTACCGTTAGTTTTGGAGCTAGGATGCTAATTCCAAAAACCCCTCTGTAGGACGTCATAATAATACTATGTACCAAGTTTGAAGCAAATCGGTCCAGTCGTTTAGGCTGTAGGTAACTATACAGACAGACATACGGACAGACAGACAGACAGACAGACAGACAGAATTGTCAGACCCACTTTTTTCGACTTCTCTATCATCGTAATGGCATGTTTGATTGTTAGAATTTTTTTTTTTTTTACGAATGCATAACTTGCCTTATAGTACCAACGTGCGGAAACTGTACAGCTCGTACCTGTACATTGTGACTCGAAATGGATGAAGTTCAGTCTCATGAAGGATTTGTGGGTTGGACTCGCTCCATATTCAACAGTTTTGTTTGTTCACATTGCCATTTAAGTCGAAGTGGGCCTATCCGACATAAAAATACTGCTAAGGATGGTTTCGTCCTCGACAACCTTTTGCAGCTTTTGGCTAAGTTCCAAGGGGATCGCAAGGTATGTGGGGTTTAATTTGTATTTTATTTGAATTGTATAAAGAATCAAATTGAAATCCTTATAAATAATTGTCTGCAATTTCTGTCTGCTGATACCCAACTGAGCAGACAAATTTCTTGTGGAAACGCCTGGAGCGTCCTGTAAGGCAGCAGCTGCAGCTGCAATTGTTTTCGATGACCGAACTGAATGAATTCGACAATAAGGCCTTTGAGCGATTGTCCAACGTTCAGAAAAAGATTTTACAAATAGTTTAAGGGTCCATTTACTAAAGACCCAAGTTCATGATAACGTTACACAACCCAAATGCGGGTTTTTTTGCCCCAATTATTCATTTTTATTAAATCTTATAACAATCTGCAAATTTCAACAAAAAATCTAAGTTGATAAACTGTTCTGAAAAAAAATTATTAAGCTTTTTAATGGTAGCACGATTCATAAGCCACCCTGTATAATAATGTTTATATAAAATATTGTTTTTTAGAGGTAAATAATTAAATGAAAGAAAACACAGAGAAATAATTGTATTAATTTTTATAAACTGACTTTATTTGAGAGATAATTTTGTGTAGTTTTTATTTGGATATGATTCCTGGCATATGGCCACTCGGTCTGCCGGATTTAGTCAAATCTGAAGGCCTAAACGGGATTTCTGTTTCACCATGAAATATCCTTGAACCCTAATTTATGCGGCAAGTCCTAACTTCAAGGAAAATAAACCTCCTAAATGTGTATGAAAATGTTAGGTTTTATTTCATATTTTTTCGTTAGGAATAAATACGTTAGGAACTATTTTATAGAGCCAATGATATAATTAGGCATTACAAAAACTAAATGGAGTCCAATAGAATAAGATATATCTAAGGGAATAACGTAGCTAATGAACTGATATTTTGCTCTTTACCATGAAAGAAGGATGCCCTGTGGTCTAAATCAATTTGCGGTTCGATAATATTTATACAAAGTACCATCACTTTAATATTGGAAGGCTACATTTTATTTGTGAGGTGATTTTAATTTTCAGAACTAATATCAATTTAAACAAACTCAAAATTTTTAAACAGATTTATATCAAATCTTTAGTTTCTTTATTGCTCTTTCAGGTATCATATCAGTTGAAAATTGGTAGAAACAATGTCATCAGTACCGAATCGAGACAAGCCTTTTGATTCGAATCGTTTAAGTGAGAGTATTGGTTGAAAGCAGAATTTTTGTATAGTATTTTTATTGGCAATAAAGAATTGTCAATGTTTGCATTTTTCTCCCAATTTATTTAGACGTTCTCAGAACAACTGCTTCATTTGGCATCAAAATAACTTGGTCAGCATAAGTTTTGTCTCCGTTCCTTCGACTGGACTTTGCAGTTACCACGACGTATTCCAGTTCTCTTGATAAATTACTGAAAACTAAATTCAAATCAACAAGCTCAACGTTCTTGTTTATGTTCAACAAAATAATGTATGTAAAGCTATTGGCAAGAGACCTGAAGAAAATATTAAATACAAAATTCATTAAAAAATCTTAAACCACCTTTAAAGCACACGAAAAAATACCTTTTGACAGCCAAAACGTTCTTATCAACAGCCTTTATTTCGGAGTCTCCGTGTTTAATTGTTTGATCGTGACGCAACGCTTGCAATTGCTTGTAGATGTTAAGATGACTATTAGAAACTCCCCTTTCCTTCTTTACATTAATATTACGATACAAGTCTGAAATGGGCAACCAAGTTTTGGGACCAGTTGTGAAACCGGCATTTTTTTCATCACTCCATTGGAAAGGTGAGCGACAAGGATCACGAGACTTTTGAAGATAAACAGACTCATCCGCATTACAAGCCTGTGGATCAACGGTTTCTTCCCATGAGATCCATACATCTGTCATGCCAAGCTCTTCACCTTGGTATGTGACACTGCATCCAGGCAATGTCAAAAGTAACATGTTTAAGA
Organism: Platycheirus albimanus; assembly: GCA_916050605.2. Lineage (NCBI taxonomy): Eukaryota > Metazoa > Arthropoda > Insecta > Diptera > Syrphidae > Platycheirus > Platycheirus albimanus. The sequence goes on from OU696698.1 coordinate 63,250,937, forward strand.
GATCTATGCGCTCAACCCCCATGCGTGTTCCAACACGGTTCTTGTCATGATTTCCCATCTTTAAGGATCAACCATAGTAAACACACGTTTTATTAACACTGTGGATTTTATACTTACAACCCAATTCGCTGTACGGCCTTTTGGCATTTTATCCATCCAAAGATTGATAGTTTCCGCATAATAATATGCATCAGAACTGTCAGTTAAGCGACTTATCATTTGGAAGTTGAAAGGAATTTGAGCACCTTCAGCTGTTTTATTTCCATAGTATTGCATAACAATGTCGATATCGGACCAAGTTTCAATCATAAGAACTCTGATGAAAAAAATTATGAGGACTACTGCTGCAGAAAATTCTTAAGACCAAAAGCTCACCTATCGTCACCACCATTCTCAACCTTATAATCTTCTAAAACTTGCCTCCACTCATAAACCAAATTGATTGTCTCTGGTTGATCTGCAGTGTAAATATGCTTCGTGTATCCATGATCATCTGGATCGGTAGCCCCCTCGTTAACTGGTTCATCAGGATAATTTCCTTCAGCATCTGGAGCAATTTCGAAAACATTTGGTACTGCATCGCAACGGAACCCTGCAACACCCTTCTCAAGCCAAAACCGTAGGATATCCTAAGAAATAAGAAATTTCCTCAATTTTCTTTTATAATCAAAGCCAAAACAACTCACATTCATATATTGTCTAACTTTGGGATTGCGGTAGTTTAAGTCAGGTTGTTCCTTAACGAACTGATGCAAATAGTATTCTTGACGGATGTCGTTCCATTCCCACGCACTACCTCGGAAAATGCTTACCCAGTTTGTTGGAGGCTTACGAGTGCCATTAACAATCTTTCCAGGATGCCAAACATAGAAATCCTTGTATTCAGGGTCACGTGCAACAGATTTTTGAAACCATTCACACTTATCACTGGAATGGTTTGGGACAAAGTCTAATATTATTTTGACTCCGATTTTACTGGCTTTCTCGATGAGTGCTTCAAAGTCTTTCATTGTTCCAAACATGGGTTCGATTTCGGTGAAGTTTGAAATATCGTAACCAAAATCTTTCATGGGAGATGTGAAAATAGGTGACAGCCATGTTGCTGTGATACCGATTTCCTTTAGGTAAGCTAACTTCTCAGTGATACCTAATACAAGAAGAAAAAAATATGAGTTGGATTATTATTGGCTATCATCATTAACTAAGATAATCGCTATTCTTAAGGACTATTGAAATATGAGACCAGTACAAAAATTTTCACTTTTCGATATTCTTTTTATTTTGCAAGGAAAATTAACACAAAATCTTTGCAATTTCAAACCCTATTTAAGTTGGAGTTAACCTTATATTTTTCTTGATTTTATTACCCGACATATACTCGTATTTCATCTAGGCGGGATTAAAAGAGAAACTCTTTTTCAGTGACTGCATTATAATATGTATCTAAAGTACTAGTAATATATAGAACTAAAAAATACATACTTCTTTAATCTTAATCTTAAATTAAATCTTCACAACTTTTAAGAAAACTTTATATCTTTGTTCTTGGAGTAGGGTACTGCAAATGATTTTTTCCATCCTTCCTTTGTCTGTGATATGAAATTCTCAAAGTGATAATAATTCTTCTTCTTTGATCAGGATGGCATAAGTAGCAATGAAGCTGTTTGTCGCATTTTGAGTTTTCCAATACACGAAAGAGATCCTGCTGGTGTTTATTTTACAGAAGAGACTGCTTAGCAAAGAGCTGCCCTAAAAACAACACTGACTAAGTTTTTCAAGATTCTTGCGGAAAATTAGCTAAGACATTGATGTACCACGATTTTTTATATGGAACGAACAGTCAAAATAGTAGGACCCACGAAAGCCAAGCGTTCCAGTCCAAGGATTCAATGATATATTCATGGAAAAATATAATAGGCAGATTATATTATAAATTTATCCAAAGCAACGCGAGTTATATATATATATATATATATATCTATATACACTTAACCAAAACGAATGTGATACTCTGTATCCGATCATCGCAGTTGCATTCGTGGGAACAGACACTACGTCAGCATTTCTGAAGTCGATGTTGTTCCCACTATCATGCCTTGCTTGCATGATCGGCATACAGAGTAGTAACAGAGTAGTATCTATTATCTTTTTATGACACTAATAAAATTATTCTCAAACGAAACGGTCGTGTATATCTATAATTGGCGCAGTCGGTGAAAAAACAAAAACTAAAAGAGCAAGCAAAGAAAAACGCAGTGAGACTTGAAATCGTGTAGTCGTGTCCAAAAACTTAACAAATAAAAAAAAAAAATATATGTAAATTTTAAATAGCAAACAATAAAAACTCCTGAAACACAAAAAAAATGTGTGCAAAGCTGTAAGTAACTCATGGCAGACGATAATACTACTCCCATTCCAATAAATATTAATCCCGAGAACAAAAATACAACTCCCGCCTCCGCAAGTAATCCCAATCCCATAGATAATATTCTCAGTGACTTTAGCAATTTATCAATCTAATATATAAAAATAAGTTGCCTTATGTTCGGGGTCGATAAACTCGAGAATGGCTGGGCAGAATTTTTTAATGTTTTTTTATAAAGTTAGCTATCCTATTGAGGAAGGTCTTTTTGTGAAGATTGGTCAAATTTCGGTAAAGGGCAAACCGCAAAATGCATTTTTAGTGCATTTCGTCATATTAATAACAGCATTTTTTGTAGGGTCTTCTGAGTATGTCGACGAAGGTTTCCGGCCAAACTTCGGAAAAATAATTTGCCACAACTGCAGTTTTATTGCATTTTGTCAAAATACTAACAAATCTTTTGGTAGCATCTTCTGAGGATGCCTGCAAAGGTTTCTGTGAAGTTTGGTCAAAATTCTGTAAAGCGGTAGCGTGGTTCTTTTTGATCTAGCATTTTTGTCGACACATAAAGTATTTTTCCCGTAATTATAGAAAATTATTTTTTTTTTTTTCAATGTGTCAATTTAATTTTAATAAAATTGGAATAAGTTTGAAATCTGCGATTTTGGACAAATCATCGGGATGAAATGACCGAAGAAATATTACATCGAATGCGAAATATTTATTCAAACCAGAACTTGGATCTTAGCTACGATTCGATCTGAAAATAAAATATCATTAGCGCTTGCGTCGTCTGGGATTGCGCAAACTTTTTTAGACGGTGGTCGAACAGCTCACTCTGCATTAAAATTGCCATTGACATGTAAGTAAATGAATTTCAAACATGTAATATTTCAAAAACATCTGGAATGGCAAAGGTTTTACAGCAATGTAAAATAATCATTTGGGATAAGTGCACGATGATTCACAAGAAATTATTGGAAGCCCTTAATCGAACGTTAAAAGATTAACGAGGAAACCAACGTTTATTTGGTGGTGCATTGATATTGTTAGCAGGGGAATTTAGGCAAACATTTTTCCAATTTTTTCTCACGGACAACTTTATGTTGGATGTTCGCGAGTGGGTAAACCGTCCTTATTGTTTATTTATGCATTAAATGGGAAAACAAAAAACGTTGTTTATCAAAAAGCTCTTGAGTAATGCAAATGGTTCATTTAAAAAATTGTTAAATTAATTAATAAATTATATAAGAAAAATGATTGAATTGAGTTTAAGGCTGCATGATACACAACAATTTGTTTTCTGAAGAGTGAGGATGGTTTCCCAACTAGGAAACACGCCACATTATAATAGCTGACAGCAAATCAGTTGAAAAGGAAATTCGCGGAATTTGGCATTCTTTTCCTTTGAACGGTCCTTTCAAAATCCTTGCCACTATCACATTGTTCATCAGCTTCTTCACAATCAGTTGGGTTCCATTGCACAGTTTCGGGGCATAAAGGTTTCGTATCATTAAGATGACAGATCCAACTTTAGAACTCAAATGATGAGGCGGCATGCCCAGGCAAATCCAAAGAACACTTGCATATTCACACTCAATGGAATGGTTTGCACATACAGAAAAAAACGATGCCTGAGACATGAGATTTATTCATACGCCGCTGTTGGTTTCAGAATCACGGGAAGTGATTTCGGAAATCCGCTTGCTATATCACCACTTTTGCCATGACTGATTGCTTTGAAATGCTGCAAACAGGATTTTCTTTGATTCGCAGGTTTAACGAAAGCTTCAGTGCTCAGTGTGCTGTTCTTCCACCTTCCAACAGTGTTGCAGCAATTCCGGTAGATGCGAGAGCTAACGCAATTCCACTTTGAGCACGTGTTGCTGCTAATATTAATTAAATCAAGAACATTTTTCCAGTTCCGCCGGGCGCATCAACAAATAAAATGCACGACTGGGTCGCACGAACTTGCTCTAATTTGTGACAGTGGTCTAGGGGCTTGACATTTTGATAAAAATAAAATTTTCAAAATTCTTAAATAAATACTTAAACTAATTTGAGCTGAAAAAAAGTACACCATTTTATTTCTTATATAAATTTGAATTTATGAGTAAACTTATAAAAACCTGTGGAGCGGTTTTTAAAAAAAAAGTTTTTTTTGAAAAAAAAATTTCAAAAAAAATTCAAACACTCCATTTCTTAGGTATTCAGCAAATACAATTAATAAGCAGTTTGCAAAATATTAATTTAAAATTTTTTTTTTTGTAGATGCTTTTAAAAATACAAAAAAATATTTTTCAAAAATATTGGTATGCAGTACAAATTGAGTTACCTACAACTATATATGTGTGAAATTTCGAAAGAATCGGTTGAATCGTTTTCGAGATAGTCGAAAAAAAACGGTCCTATGGAAAGTACCTACCGTTGTTAGACATTTTTTAAAACTTTTTTTCAGCCATATAATTGGTCGTACCTAAAAAGCAATACTGATTTTTTTAAATCGAAATCTTTAGAGTCGTTTTTGAGAAGAATAAGCTTTAGCGTAACGGTATATGGCAGGTACCGTTATTTTTTGAGCTAAATAAAATTTCAATTTCCCCTCTGTACAATACCTAAAAAACTCTATATACCAAGTTTGAAGCATTTCGGCCCACCCGTTTGGGCTGTAGGTGTCTATACATACAGACAGACAAAAATACAGACGGACAGAATTTTTAACTTTTTTTTCAAGACGAATGCATAACTTCCCTTATAGTACCTATAATCGCAAGTAAAAAACTTTTTGATTATAAATATTGTATTTAAAATTAAATATTTCTTAACTACACTTATGTGTGTTTTAAGTTAAAAATGTGTTTCCTGTCAGTTTTTAAATTGTAATTCATTTAATCCGTATGAAAGTAAGATTTGTCTAACCGAGCGAAGCCGGGTGGGTCAGCTAGTACATAATAAAATGTCGGTTGAGCAATTTCTGAAAGTGCATGCGGAAACCATTCCTGAATTTAATGGTGACTGTAATGAATTAAAATTATTTATTGAAAGCATAGACTCTATTGTGAAGTATTTTTATGATACTGCCAACGCAACAAACTACCAAAACGTTGTTATATATAGAACTATTCTTAGCAAACTTAAAGGTTCTGCAAGAGAAATCGTTAATATTAGTGAAGTCGCCACAATTGATGATATAAAAAAAGTATTAAAAGCAAATTTTAGTGACCATCGCGATGAATATTGTTTATCGTTTGACCTTAATAATCTGAGACAAAATTTCAACGAATCTCCTCAAGAATTTCATGATAAAATAAGGAAAATGTTGAACACGATATCAAATTACTTGGCATTGCACGAAAGTAGTGCTGCAACCCGAAAAATCAAATTAGATATGTATTCAAAACAAGCCTTGCAAGTTTTTCTGGCAGGATTAAAAAACCCGTATGGGATTATGGTTCGAACAAAACAACCAACATCTCTAGCAGACGCTTTGAGTTTTATCCAAAAAGAAGAAAACATTCGTTACTTACAAAGAGCTCAAACCAATCAAGCTCGTTTATTTAGTTATCAACAAAACAATGGCTTGCAAAGTTTTTCCAATAATTTCAAACCTAACACTAGTTCACGAAGGAATTTTAATTCTCAAACAAACAATAACTTACAATATTATCAAAATTCACAACCAAACAATAATTCCCAACGTAATTTTAGTTCGCAACCAAACAATTATTCACAACGTTTTTTTAATTCACAACCAATTAACAGCTTACAGCACAGTCTTAACTCGCAACCGTTCAATAATTCCCGATCAAATTCTAACTTTCCAACTCATACTCAAGTGTTTGGTAGAAGTCGCAATGTTTGGAAACCAAATCCAAATTCAAGAGTTTCGGAACCTATTCCTGTGCCTATGAGCACATCAACTATTTTAAATACACATGAAGCTTTTTCGTGTACTGAGCCCGGAAAAGAAGAACTTGAATATGAGGATACTGATTTGGATTTTCAGCAAGCTCAGTTAGAAAAACAAACTATCTAACAATAGATTTCAATAGTTCCTTTGACAACAAACAATTGTCTTACCTAACGATAGCAAATCCATCATTAAAACTTTTGATTGACACAGGAGCTACTAAATCATTTCTTGATCCAAATATAATTAATACATTTTTTTCACATTTAAAAACAAAAGAACATTTTGTAGTTACCACCTCTTTTGCATCTTCAGAGCATGATATAACAGTTAAAATTCCAGCTTTCAAGGAATTAAATGAAAATATAAACATTAAATTTTATGCCTATAAATTTCATAATGTATTTGATGGCCTTATAGGATTAGATCTGATAAAGAATTTAAATGTTGTCTTAGATTTTCCAAACTCACGATTTAAAACGCCCAACACTAATCTACCCATTGAATATTTTATCTCAAGCCCACAAGTCTTAGTCAAAAAACTTTTGCCAGCAGGCAACGTTTCAAGAATTAAAATACCAGTTACTACCCAAAACGGGAAGATATTAATTCCTGCACAAGTTGTACAAAATTGTAACATACCTGAAACATTAACTATTTCTAATAATGGATGGGCACATGCAGAAATAAAAAACAATTCCACTTGCGATGTTAACTTAACAATCTCGTACCCAATTAAATCTACCCTATTTGAAAACAATATCGAACTCTTTCATATGAGTATATTAGAAACCCAAACAACAAAATTTCAGGATATCAAACAGCGTATAAGAACCGATCATATGAATGAAGAAGAAAAAACAAAATTAATTGCCCTTTGTACAAAATTTTCCGATATTTTTTATTCTGATGATACCTATCTCTCTTTTACAAATAAAATAAAACATGAAATTCGAACTTGTGACGAAATACCAGTTCATCAAAAAAACTATCGCTACCCCTTTGTCCATAAAACTGAGGTAAATAAACAAATCCGCAAAATGCTGGAACAAAATATTATAAGACCTAGCAGTTCGCCATGGTCGTCTCCAATTTGGGTAGTTGGGAAAAAGCCCGATGCCTCTGGAAAAAGAAAATGGCGTATCGTCGTCGATTATAGAAAGGTCAACGATAAAACTATAGATGACCGATATCCTATCCCCAATATCTCAGATGTTTTGGATAAACTTGGTAAATGTAATTATTTTTCAACGATAGATTTGGCAAGCGGGTTTCATCAAATTGAGATGCACCCCGAAGATATTCAAAAGACCGCTTTCAACGTTGAAAATGGTCACTATGAGTTCCTTAGAATGCCATTTGGCTTGAAAAATGCGCCCGCTACATTTCAACGTGTAATGGACCACATTTTAGAAGGTCTTCAAGGCATTATCTGTTTCGTCTATCTAGACGATATCATAATTTTTTCTACCTCACTACAAGAGCATTTATTTAACCTGAAAAAAGTATTTGAACGCTTACGAGATGCGAATTTTAAAATACAACTTGACAAATCCGAATTTTTAAAAAAAGAGACTGCATACTTGGGTCATATTATAACAACTTCTGGAATAAAACCCAACCCAGATAAAATTGAATGTATTCAAAATTTTCCGATTCCAAAAACTCCCAAAGAATTGAAGAGCTTTTTGGGACTCCTTGGATACTACAGAAAATTTATACCTAGTTTCGCAAAAATAACAAAGCCACTGACTTCTTGTTTAAAGAAAGGTGCAAAAATAACTCTCGATACTAAATACATCCAGTGTTTCGAAACTTGTAAGAATCTATTAATAAATGAACCGATCCTTCAGTACCCTGATTTTTCTGTTCCATTTAATCTTACTACCGATGCAAGTCAATATGCAATCGGAGCCGTTTTGTCGCAAGGCACCCAAAATCAAGATAGACCTGTTGCTTATGCATCAAGGACTTTAAATGACTCAGAACAACATTACAGCACGATTGAAAGAGAACTTCTTGCAATCGTATGGGCTACGAAATATTTCCGCCCATATTTGTATGGAAAAAAGTTTAATATATATACGGATCATAAGCCGTTACACTGGTTGTTTTCAATGAAAGACCCTAGCTCAAGAGTAATAAGATGGAGATTAAAACTAGATGAGTTTGACTACAATATTATTTATAAAAAAGGTATCCAAAATTTAAATGCTGATGCTTTATCACGAATAAAAACATGTGAGCTTAACATAAATGAAACTTTGACCGATTTTAATAGTGATATTTTTAACCCAGTCACAGATAATAATTCAATAGCTGGTAACATTGATGAAAACCCCGACGCAGATGAAATTGAGTCAAACGTTGACTACAATTTAGATAATTCTGACTCTGAAACTGTTCATAGTAGCCACGAAAACCCCATTTTAGAAATTCCTATATCTGATACACCTATAAATTATTTTAAAACCCAAATTTTTATAAACACAGTACTCCATTTTCCAAAACCACCCAAAATACGTCGATTATTCGGGAGTAAGACTAGAACTACTATTGAAGTTACAGAATCAAATTTTGAGAACGAAATAATAGATATTTTTAAAGAATTTTCTACAACCGAGAAAAAATTTGCAATTAACTTGAAACCACCTGAATTTATTCCTAGATTCTCTGTAGTCCTTAAGGAAACATTCAAAAACTCTTCAATATCATTGCTTCTCTGTAACAATATTTTAGAAGATGTCCATGATACCCAATGGCAGGAAAATATAATAAGGGAATATCACGAGGGTATTACAAACCACCGTGGTATTATTGAAACAGAAAATGAAATTAAAAAAATGTATTACTGGCCAAACATTAAAAGTAGTGTCATGAAATTTATCAACTTGTGTTCACTATGTCAAAGAATGAAATACGACCGCAACCCTCCAAGACAAAAATTCGAAATAACCCCAACCCCCAGCAAACCTTTCGAAATTGTACACTTGGACACTTTCACTATTAAAACACAAAAATTCTTAACACTTATAGACACGTTTTCAAAATATGCACAGGCATACCCAATAGATGCATTGACTTCAATTCACGTTACAAAAGCGTTAATAACCTTCTTTACACACCATGGATGTCCAAAATTATTCGTTATGGACAATGGCTCCGAATTGAAAAACAATGTCATCAAAGAGTTTGCACTGCTTCACAAAATAAATGTACACTATATTACACCACTCCACCCAAATTCAAACGGAAACATCGAAAGATTTCATTCAACTATAATAGAACATATCAGAATTTTACAAGAAACAAAAAAGAACATGAATATATTAGACCAAATGCCTTATGCACTTCTTGGCTACAATCATTCAATTCATTCTGCTACAAAATATAGTCCAATAAACATAATAAATGGTCACCTTGACCTAAACAATCCTTTTGATATTGATTTGAGCAAAAATCTTTTTACAAATTACATAAAAGAACATAAAGACCTTACTATAGAAATGTATAAGAACATAAGTAATACTATTCTTTCACATAAACAATCTGTTATACAAAATCTAAATAAAAACAGACATGAACCTTTGAACTACGAGCAAAGTCGTGTAGCTTATCATAAAACACTTGCTCGAAATAAAGTTAATCCAAGGTTTAAGCCCCAGCAAGTCACAAACGATAATAGGCTAACTATTCAAACACCCGATACTTTTTATCATAAAAATAATTTAAGACGCCCTTAATTTCCTACAATTTCAGAATCATTTTGCTTCCATTTCTCATCGGTTCTCAAGCTCAAATAAAGGTTACAAACCTTGAAGCAAATCCTGGAATACTTCCGTTTAAACTTGGAAACGCAAGAGTGAGGCAAACATTTCATACTTTTATACACTACTACGACCTAGTCGCGATGGAAGATGAGATGAACAAAATTTTTAACCAATATCAGTTATGGAACAAATCCATTGATATCAATAAAAAACCTTATTCCGATATGAAAAATATGGATAATCTGGTAATTTTTCAACTTAATCTGATTAAACAAAAATTTAGGTCAATACATTATACTAAACGAATCAAAAGAGGAATTATAGACGGACTAGGTACTGTTTTTAAGAGTATTACGGGAAATCTTGACTCTGAAGATGGCAAACGCTACGATAACGTTATAAATTCTTTGCAAAATAATCAAAATAATATCGCTTATACTTTAAATAAACAAAGGAGGATGGGCAAATTGGTCCAACCCACCAACAGAAACAAGATATACGTCGTTGGAAAGGTCTTGTCGAGTACATCAATCTTTAGTATGGGCATCCAGTTTTAAACAATGGGAGAGCTGAGATAATGGTCAAACTATGATGCATTTTTCAAAGTTAGCTATGGTTTGGTATCAATAACTTAAAGCAACAATATGTATGTCGTTGAAAAGGTGTGCACAAGGCGACGATTTTTTGCTATGGGCACTCAGCTCTATGTCAAAAGGCATCTGACATAATGCACTTAATTCATTTCTATCTTCTGAGTAACTTGACATTGTTTTGGTAATGTTAACCAACAGATATAAAATATACGTCGTTGGAAAGGTGTTTTTGGGTACATCAAACTTTAGTATGGGCACCAAGCTCTAAACAATGGGAGAGCTGAGATAATCGATATTGAAAATTGCCCTTTTTCTACTGCACCGTTGCATTTTCTTATTCTACCATCAACAACCAAAAGAAAAATAGCATTGGAAAGATCTGTTCAAGTCCAATATTTTTTGATATAGGCATCAAGTTGTAATCCATATCAGAAAGGAGATACAAAATATTATTAATCAGTCTTTTTTGGGTGCATCCTGGCACTTACCTTCCTCCACACCAACAGAAATGAGATGCATATCGTTAGAAAGGTCTTCTCGAGTACATCAAACTTTGGTATGGGCACCAAGCTCTAAACAATGGGAGAGCTGAGATAATGGACATTGAAATTAGCCTTTTTCTACTGCAACTGCATTTTCTTATTCTACCACCAACAACCAAAACAAAAATATCATTGGAAAGATCTGTTCAAGTCCAATATTTTTCAATGTGGGCATCAAGTTGTAATCCATATCAGACCAGAGATAAAAAATATTGTTAATTAGTCTTTTTTGGGTGCATCCTGGTACTGACCTTCCTCCATACCAACAGAAATGAGATGCATATCGTTAGAAAGGTCTTCTCGAGTACATCAAACTTTAGTATGGGCACCAAGCTCTAAACAATGGGAGAGCTGAGATAATGGACATTGAAATTAGCTTTATGTTGTTGAAAAGGTAAGTGTATATATAAAATCTATTTTTAAACATACACTTACTAAGCAGACGAGACTTTATTCCAACTTGAGCTCTGGAACTACGCGTATATTTGTGTAAGCGTTTGACATATTCCTCGACGGTTATGCGCCAAAAATATTTAAAGTGAAGGATGTATTCAAACTTAAGCTGAGACTGAGTATTGTATTTAACTATGTACAGTATCTCAGCTCTCCCATGGTTAAGAGCTTAGTGCCCATATTAAAAAAATATTTACTCTCGAATACCTTTCCAACGATATGCATCTCATTTCTGTTGGTATGGAGGAAGGTCAGTACCAGGATGCACCCAAAAAAGACTAATTAACAATATTTTGTATCTCTGGTCTGATATGGATTACAACTTGATGCCCACATTGAAAAATATTGGACTTGAACAGATCTTTCCAATGATATTTTTGTTTTGGTTGTTGGTGGTAGAATAAGAAAATGCAGTTGCAGTAGAAAAAGGCTAATTTCAATGTCCATTATCTCAGCTCTCCCATTGTTTAGAGCTTGGTGCCCATACCAAAGTTTGATGTACTCAAGAAGACCTTTCTAACGATATGCATCTCATTTCTGTTGGTGTGGAGGAAGGTAAGTACCAGGATGCATCCAAAAAAGAGTGATAAACAATAATTTTTTTCTCTGGTCTGATATGGATTACAACCTGATGCCCACATTGAAAAATATTGGACTTGAACAGATCTTTCCAATGATATTTTTGTTTTGGTTGTTGGTGGTAGAATAAGAAAATGCAGTTGCAGTAGAAAAAGGCTAATTTCAATGTCCATTATCTCAGCTCTCCCATTGTTTAGAGCTTGGTGCCCATACCAAAGTTTGATGTACTCAAGAAGACCTTTCTAACGATATGCATCTCATTTCTGTTGGTGTGGAGGAAGGTAAGTACCAGGATGCATCCAAAAAAGAGTGATAAACAATAATTTTTTTCTCTGGTCTGATATGGATTACAACCTGATGCCCACATCAAAAAATATTGGACTTGAACAGATCTTTCCAATGATATTTTTGTTTTGGTTTTTGGTGGTAGAATAAGAAAATGCAGTTGCAGTAGAAAAAGGCTAATTTCAATGTCCATTATCTCAGCTCTCCCATTGTTTAGAGCTTGGTGCCCATACCAAAGTTTGATGTACTCGAGAAGACCTTTCTAACGATATGCATCTCATTTCTGTTGGTATGGAGGAAGGTCAGTACCAGGATGCACCCAAAAAATACTAATTAACAATATTTTTTATCTCTGGTCTGATATGGATTACAACTTGATACCTATATCAAAAAATATTGGACTTGAACAGATCTTTCCAATGCTATTTTTGTTTTGGTTGTTGATGGTAGAATAAGAAAATGCAACGGTGCAGTAGAAAAAGGGTAATTTTCAAAGTCCGTTATCTCAGCTCTCCCATTGTTTAGAGCTTGGTGCCCATATTAAAAAACCTTCCATTTGCAAAGACCTTTCCAACGACGTATGTCTTGTTTCTGTTGGTGGGTTGGACCAAATCCCATACAAAATTGCCCATCCTCCTTTCAATTTCAACTAAAATTATAGAAGATTTTAATAACACTATAAATTTAATTAAGCAAAATGAAGATCAATTGTTGATAAAGATTAATCAAATACGAAAAGCAAGCAATCCTAGTACAAACGATTTCTTACTCGCAAAGAATGCTCTCGATGAAATAAGTTATGTTTCAAATATAATGCTACACCTTCTTGACAATTTAGAAAATGCAATTGCGTTCGCAAGATTAAAGATTCTTCACAGTAGCATTCTCAAAATTGAAGACATGCATTTCATGGTTCGTGAGGTTTCCCAAAGCTATAAAGCTAACGAACTGATGTTTGGTTCTTCCATATTAGATCTTCATTATTATTATGAAATATTAGAACTTGAGTCGTATCAGACTAATGAGAGAATAGTATTTATAATACATTTTCCTATCATGTATCCCGACTTATACTCCTTTTACCACCTTTATCCAATTCCTTCAAAAAATAAAACCCTCATTATGCCAAAAAAACCTTTCCTGGTAATCAGCGAGTTACATGCACAATACATCGATAATCCATGCCAAAAAGTACAAGATCTGTACTACTGCCAAAATCAATTTATGTTTGAAGAAATCCGAGAAGAAGACTGCATTGTCCAAATGCTAAAAATAAAGACAAGTAAAACCGAAAACAAATGTAAATCAGTGAGAGTTAAAATTGAGAATACAATAATGGAGCAAATAAGTCCAAACTATATCATTGCAATATTCCCTGAAGAAACGAAGATTAAAATGAGCTGTCAGCAACATAGTGATTTCAGCTCATTATCAGGAACGTACCTTATCGAAATGCCTACTAACTGTAGCCTTCATACTAATACCAAATCATTCAAAAATGTTGAAGCTTACGAATTAGGCCACCCACTGGTTCTACCATCCTTAACCCAACCAGAGTTATCGGTTAATGAAAACATCGAAGAAATCACTCTTCAGGATATAAGACTGGACGGCATCGCTCAACTTTTAAAGGACCAATTAGCAGTAAAACATATAACGCTACAACCTGCTACATCCTTATCTGTTATCAATTGGACCCTTATTGCGTTTATTACTACTACAACGATAATCGGACTGATTATCTTTATCTTCACTCGCTTAAAATCATGTAAGAGACATGAAATCCAACAGCCTGAACCAGAAGTTCAACTTCCACTGCCACAGGTGAGGCAGCACTTCGATGCTTAAAGAGGTTGAAAAAATGTTATAAATTGTATACACAAAAAAAAAAAAATAAATACCTTCATATAAATTTTTCATTGAAACATGTATACAAAAAAAAAAATTATATTTTAAAAATATTGTAGTAAAAAAAATATATTGAAAAAAGAAACTTTAACAAAAAGGACATTTGATCAAACTATGGTAAAAATATTGTATTTCATACCAAAAATGTATTGAAAATTGAAAAAAGTACGTAAAAATATTGTATTTAAAAAAAAAAAAAAAAAAAAAAACATATTGAAAAAAGAAGCTTTAACAAAAAGGACATTTGATCAAATTATGGTAAAAATATTGTATTTCATACCAAAAATGTATTGAAAATTGAAAAAAGTACGTAAAAATATTGTATTAAAAAAAAAAAAAAAAAACACATTGAAAAAAGAAGCTTTAACAAAAAGGACATTTGATCAAATTATGGTAAAAATATTGTATTTCATACCAAACAATAAAGCTCTCTCTGGCAATGGAGGAGTTATATATATATATATATATATATATCTATATACACTTAACCAAAACGAATGTGATACTCTGTATCCGATCATCGCAGTTGCATTCGTGGGAACAGACACTACGTCAGCATTTCTGAAGTCGATGTTGTTCCCACTATCATGCCTTGCTTGCATGATCGGCATACAGAGTAGTAACAGAGTAGTATCTATTATCTTTTTATGACACTAATAAAATTATTCTCAAACGAAACGGTCGTGTATATCTATAATTCGCGAATGCTTTTTCTTGCGGTTGTTGTGGGTTAACGTTACCGGGCTCATCGTTAATGGTATATTGTGCGACTCATTTTAAGATGCATGGCGTGAACTACAATTGCTGGAAGATGACAAACATTATCATAAGGATCTTACACTTGCTGATGCAGTACAGATTTCCTCTCCTTATTAAATTTGCCAATTATTTGCTATATTATTAGTGACATGTTTTAAGTCACAAGCTTATATTCTTTGGGACAAATATATAAAGATGCGAAGACATCTTGCATCACTTTCGGATGACTTATCAAGATACCAATATCGATTTTCGCCTGGACGGATTTGGATACAATTTTTTGTGTATATTTCAAGGGGTTGCTACATGGATTGAAAATAAAATTTTCCAAATCAATTGCAGTATTTTATTTACATACTGGAAAAGGCAATATACGTCACGAGGCTTATTGTCTTTCTATCATGGATTTTAATGCGCAACAACTTACTGCACTTGTGCGAGGGTTATAGGCATTGCACAGAGCGGGACGAAGTTCGCGGGTTTGCTAATCTTATCAATTAATCATTAAGAAAATAAGGTAGGTATACAAAAATATTATAATGTATTTTGATAGTTTGTAGTGCTTAAGAGTTTTTTACAAAGAAACAAAAAGATTACGAAAACTGGGTCTGCAATTTTTTTAACACAGTTTATTTAATTGAATAAAGACGAATAGGTACATACCCATAATAATTGCATCTAATGTTGAGTTGGGATTTCAAAATTTAGTTTATTAAAATATCATAACCTTTTTAACTGGTTCAAATATTAATGCAGTGTTAATCTTTAAGGCTTTCCCTAAACGAAATAAAGCGTGGCGGGTGTTATTTCACTACAGTCATATATATGAGGCCACACATGTCCCTTGCGGCCTTATTTTGACGAGCAAATGGAAGTAACACCACATAAGGTCTTATTTCGTCGTGAGTTATTTCACGACACCATTTAAGTTTTAAGGTATACAAGAGTGACTTGCTGCAATGTTCAAGGAAGTATTGGTTTGAAAAGGCTATATACTGAGTTTCTCGAAACATAAATTCGATCGAAGAGTTTATGAAGTTGAAAAATGAATAAGATGATTTATGTAAAATTATATCGAAAAATTGAGAACTAGTAAGTGAACGATGATGAAAATCTCAGAAATTATTCAGATGAAGAGATGTTTTGGTTTGGATTTCTATGCCCGTTTTCTTAAATTTGTATTTGCGATTGAATAAAGGCAGTGATTTGCGAGGCGCGTAGTTTTTATTTTGTTCCGGTCGGTGTTAAAACTTCATTTTGTATTTTTATTTTGAACCTTAATTGTAGCTTATTTAGTAAAAATTGAGCCTTCATCGCAATCTTCTACAGAAACCAACGAAGAACCAAACCAAACAACTTTATACCACAAATATAAACTGTCCTACTGAAACTATGAGTCGCTATTGAAAATTGATATTTGCGGATGTACTCGTACTGTTACTCATCACTTAAGAAATCAATTCACATTAGGTCTTTTAATAGAACATAAACTTACCATTTAAATCTCCAACACCATCACCACCGCTGTCTTTAAAGGATCTTGGATAAATTTGATAAAACGACGCAGTTTGCCACCACTTGCTTTTACCCTCATCAATTGATTTACTTTCGACACTTGAATTTGGGGGAGGAACAACACCAGCAAACGCAGTAGCTGCTAGTAAACTCCAAAAAAGTATTAAACTACTTAACTTGATCATCGTCATGATCTTGCGAATAGAACCGTTCTTAACTTAACTTTAAAATGAACTAAGTAAATTAGCGAAATATATAAGCTAGAAGTTTTTCTTTAAATCTATAGTCCAAACCATATTGCCAATTATTAATTTATAAGTAGTAATAAATTAACATTAAATGAAAATTATCTTGATTGATTGACTTAAAGTGGGAAATCCACTTAAAAATTTTATTGAAGCGATAATACTTAGTTTTTATTTATTTGATTTAGGGTAGGTACGTATACCACATAGGCAGGGAAAACATTTCAAGGTTTTGTTGATTGTAGTTATGTATGTATTACTTTGTTTGAATCAATTTCCGCAATTATTCCAAATTTTCACACGAAGTGAGTTTTAAGTGAGTAAAAAATCACGATTTCGGAATTTTAGTAAAAGTTATAACAGTTAGGAAAATGTGTTCTTTCGTTAATGCAATATCTATATATTTCTATTCTTTTGCTGTGTATCCATGCTTGTTGTAAATTTTCACGTGTGTCTTATCGGTTAATTAAAAGGTGAACATAACCCTTTCGGTATTTTATCATTTATTATGCATTATACAGTGTGATCGGTATTAGGTGCGCCAAAAAGCTATAGCGAGTAAGTTAGATCAAGACAAGAAAAAAATTTTATGTGAGTGGTCCATTCCCCTCCGTTTAGCCGGGAGGTGCAATTTTCTAAAAAAAAAAATTACTTAAATGGGAAAAAAATATATTTCAAAATAACAGTAATTCTTATATGTATAATGAAATGCCATTTTCTTGTAAGGCTAGAAAAGTCTTCTTTTATTGAATTCTAAAAAAAAAATTATTTTAGTGAACCGTTTTAGAATTATTTATTTTGAATTTCAAAACTTAAAAAAAAAAATTTAAATTAATTTTGAAAAAATAAAGCAACATGTTCTATAGAGAACGAAAAAGAAGTCAATTCTTTTTTAACGGAATTGAGCAAGTTTCTTTGATAAAATTTCGAACAGACTTACATATACTTCTTAATCACACTTTCGCTTTGAGCCAATTCTCTTGAGATAGATTTCTTCTGATCTGGGAGACCGTTATTACAGTATTCATTTCAGTTCTGGACACGGCAAATCCATTCTTAGCTATCTCAGGCTTCCCCCAGGCAGCCAGCCACTTATGCCTTCCCTTTTTAACTATACTTACAGTATTGAAATAGTCAAAAAATATCCCCAATTATCTAACTCTACGCTTACAATACGCAGTTCTACTTTTTCACTTAAGCACACAAAATCTTCTCCCGTTTCTATCTTCTCCATAACCAACCTATATCCAACGTGGGTTAAATTCTCAACCTCGTCATATGATGTGACTGTGAGCTCAACTCAGCACTTGGTTTTATGATGGTCCAAGGAATTACCTAAATAACGTTTTTCAACCTGCTATTCAGCGTATTCAGCCTGCCAGTTTTGGTCGCCATATCAAAAAATTCACATCTCCATAATCGAGGGCATTCATTGCTGTTACCTTAGTTTTCCTCTTAACGGTATGACTTGGAATGATTTTTTTTCCTGTGATCCTTCGAGCCTAACAAAATCGCTCATACTAAAAATAAAAAACCAAAAAAAAAAACAAAAACAACAAAAAAAAAATTCTTTGATACCTACATCTACTTTGACATGGTAAAAATAAAGCCAAATTGTGATAAATAATAAATCAATATAAGCAACTCTGTCTAAGCAGTTTAACGGAGTGCCTCCGCGCCGCACGTCACGAGAAAGCCAACTGGGACGTGCTGAATAATTTATTTAACTGGTCATTATGCTTCCTCGACAGAAGTGATTTATCTTGGAATGAGAACTTTTGTCCCTCACAGAACAAAAAAGGTATCAAACCAAAAGGAAAGTCTAAACAAAGACTTTTCTTTTGGTTTGAGTTTAAAGGAGCTATCAGATTGTAAGAAGTAAACTTCCAATCTTATAAAACCAACTCAGTAAGGAAAATCGGAAGAAACAGAACAAGTGCGTTATCACAAAAACGAAATTTTGACATGACCAGAAGTTACGGCAAAATATTCTGCAACATCTATGAACTCAACGTAATCTATCATTTTCAGTTACTACGCCCATGGTGGATAATAAAACAATCGTCACCCTTCAGAGAAGGCTAATATTCTTGCAGATCATTTCGCTTTAAGTTCCACGATCGGCAAGCACCGATGCCCTCCTGTACTTGAATACGTTAATTTTTCAATGGGCATATGTATCTTTCCGCACTCGTACAGGCAGTGCCGGATTAACCACGTAGCAAGAGTAGCAATTGCTACGGGCCCGCGCGAAAGGGGGCCCCGCATATTTAAATCCACTCATCTCTGCCTGAGCGTAATTTTTTTTAGTGAAACTTATTAAGATGTGGTATATTGAATTTTTTGGTGTCACAAGAACGTGAAACGTTACAACTTTTCGTATTAAGACAATCCACGTCAGACACTCGGTACCCGACTATTTCCTTGGCGTAAATAAATCAACGAATTTCATACGGTAAACGCACAAGTTCTGCAAAAAGTTGCTTGCATAAATGTGTAGAATTTCAGTCGGCCTGATAATCAGCTCTACAAAAAGTCTGACGTATGCAAGCACTCTTACCCGACACTTAGTGTGGATGTGTAGCAGAATTGAAATGGGTCGATTTTAATTGTTAAAATTATCTCTTTATTTGTAAGATTAACAGACTACATTATTTTTAGTATAATTTAGTAACCATATACCAAAAATCTACTTTCTAGAATATAAGTATATTGGGTTATAGAAGTTATGACCGAAAAAAAATATTTTATTACTAAAGTAATAAATTGGTTTAAAATATTAATTATAAAATATAACTTATTAATATTAATCTTAAAAGAGAGATTTCCTCAAATTGAATTTTCCATAACCATTTCGTAATCCTGATATAGTAAGATCATTACCAAATTCATAAAGAGCAATGCATTCAATAAACTATTTCCAGAACCAAAGAAGTTGAAATTCTAGACGCGAGAGTCTCTATAATTTTTTTTTTCCGCTTTTACACATCGTTGGAGTCTTCTTACGGAAGCTCTTACTTCGAAAATTCCGATTTTGAAAAGGTTGTTGGATACTAGGTGGTCCGCCAGAGCTGATGCTACGAAGGCACTTTTATGTGGTTTTACCACTATCAAGCAAGTTTTGGATGCCATTTCCAATAATATAGATCAAAAGTCAGAGTGTCGTAATCAAGCTTACGGACTTGTTTCAAAGATGAATAAGTTGGAAACGGGAATAATGACAATTACGTAGAATGGAATCATAGAACGCATGCAAGCAACTAGTGCGTCGCTGCAATCGTCTAAAATAGACCTTAATACGGGATACAGCCTTTATGAATCATTACATGGATATGTCCAAACAATGCGATCTACATTTTCAAATATTGAAGCACAAGCCAAAGAGCTGACAAGCTGTCATGAATATCAGCAACAGCCTTCAAGACGACGCAAGCGGAACACAAAGTACGACGATTTTAGCGGTTATAGTACAATTGACGAATTTGTTGAGAAATAAACACCTGGTAAAAAGTTTGAAATTGAGGTGTTTGTTGTCATTATTGATAACACACTATCTGCTTTAGACAAACGCATGAAAGCATATCAAAAACTAACTAGTGTTTTTGGAATATTTCGACAGTTAAAATCTATTACAGCAGACGAGATTTAAAAAAAAAACATTAATTATAGTCAGTGCTTATGAAAATGATTTGGAAGACACCCTAGACAACGAATTAGTGCAGTTTGCCGAGCTGCTGAAAACGGATGTGGCTAGTGCGATTGACAGTACGAAAAACGAAGCTCTGGAAATTCAATATTATAAATTCCTAATGGACAATTCAGTAGAATCATGTTTCCCCAATTTAGAAATTGCTTTGCGCATTTATTTATCTCTCATGATCACTAACTGCAGTGGCGAACGTTCATTTTCGACATTAAAGCGCATAAAAAATGAGTTAAGGAATACTATGAGTCAAGAACGTCTGAATTATCTCGCTTTGATGAATATAGAATATGATTTGCTCAAAAAAATTGATACGAATTGGTAGTATTATTTCTAAATTTGCCCACATGAAATCTAGAAAAGCTACTTTGTAAAAGTTTAAAAAATAATAAGGGAACAGATAAATAAATATAAAATATAAGCATTATTTAAAGTATACCATTGATAAAATATAACATTTTAGCTATTCCTAAAAATATAATATACTTTGTATTAAGCTTAAACTCTGAAATATGTATTGAAAAAAATAATTTGTGTAGTATCATCAGTTTTCAATTGTTAGTTTCCTATCAAAATTATTCTAAATTGCCAGGAAATTTCATCTCAGGCTTTTTGAACTTGTCAGAGCCTAACAGCGCCTATAGTAATTTACTACACTATTAATTACCCACAAAATTGTAACCTATAGATAGCAAATAAACGTATTGAGTATTGAGTATTGAATTGTTTTTTTACCACTTTATACTTAAGACCCCATAGGTAGTAGATCGAGGGCTCTTTGAAAGAATTTGCTACGGGCCCCGCGCTTGCTTAATCCGGCACTGCGTACAGGCAAGAGTTCTTCAAGATCTTGGTATACACAAATTGGCTGGCTAGAATGGTATACCCACACTCCTTTTGAAGAGGTGTTCTTCATCGCTGGCAAAACCATTGCGTAAGCGTTTCCATCGCTCCTATCGTTCAGGAATCTTTCTTAGTAAATTGAAAACAGCATTTGTGAAGCCTGTCCCTAAAAAAGGTGACCCTTAATCCCCCTTCTCCTACCGACCAATTGCACTTTCGTCCCTTCTTTCCAAGCTCATGGAAGCACTGATAAATCGAGAACTCATGAAATACCTCGAAGATCGGGAGCTTTTAAATGACCGCCCGTACGGCTTTCGCAGCAATCGTTCCACTGGTGATCTGATGGCATATCTCACCGAACATTGGAACAAATGAATCGCTTTGGCGAAAGCAAGATTATTGCTTCTTAGCACGAAGCTCTTTTATCGAAAATGCATTCATTTGGTATCGATGATATTTTTTTTCTTTGAATTAGAAGCTATCTTCTGGACCGCTCAATACAAAGCTAAATGCTGGTGTGCCCCCGGGCTCTGTTCTGTCTCCGACTCTCTTTTTCATTTTTATAAATAACCTCTTGACTGTGACTTCTAATCCATTAAATTGTTTTGCTGACGACACAACTCTTAGCTTTTTATAAAGGAAGGCCTTCGCCTTCGGACGTGTTATTACAGTGATACCGTATGATAAGCTCATTAAACTCCGACTTAAACAGCATTGTGAATTGGGGTATTAGAAATCGTGTGAAGTTTAATGCACCGAAAACTCAATGCTGGTCTTTTGTCGTTTAAGTTAAACATACCCCCTATGCCATTATCCATGAATTGAACTTGGATTCCTTCTTCAGCCGTACAACACGAATGTGGAATAAATTGCCTGGTTCAAATTTTCTCTTGCCATTTTGATCTTGAAACATTAAACATTCAAGACCAATGTTCATCGACACCTCCATTCCCTTCCTCCCTAATTTCCCATCGCTCGGACTGTGACTAATCATTCCAAAAGGCTATCCAAAACCCTTGAGCGCATTATAAAAAAAAATATATGGCACAGTTCCAAAATTCTTTCTTTGCTTAATTGAATTGAACTTTTATTTTCATTTTTAATTTTCATGCCGAGAAAGTTGTTAAGGATTCAGAATGTTATCTTAAATTTATTTTTGAGTTTTTACACACCTTCTTGAATTTCCCCTCCGTTGTTGCACTGCATATTATTATTAAAAGACACTCTAAAAAGCTAGTAAAAAATCCATCAAATCATTTTGTTGAGTATTTCTGTGTGATCAATTCCGTGCTTCGAAAATTTTCTAAGCAAATTTATATCCGATTCACATTTTTCAAACTCTTATTTAAACACTGCTGTAAATAGAAAAAAAATACCACCTACCGGGCAGAACATATAAATATAAATATTAGACATTATCGCCCTAAATACTTACATTTAAACATTGTTCTAAGACCGAATAACCTATAACAAAAATATTCAAACTGAAAACTTCGATTTTTGAAATTTTAAATATATTATGTTTCGAAATTCGAAAGCATTTAGCTTGTAACAATGGTTCGGAACACAACTGCTTCCTTGGGTAGCAAAATGATATTATCGGAAAATGTCCTTGTCCCCTTCCTTTGTTGGGATTTTGCACTTACAATAACATACTCCAGTTCATGTGGAATATTTTCAAAAACTTTGACCAAATCAACCAATTCTATGGCATCCATTAAATTGAGGAGCGTTATAAAAGTGTAATTATTTGAAAGCGATCTTAAAAAAAATATATATGTATATATAAATATAATATTATGCTTCATTGTCGAAAGTTGTACAACTTACCTCTTTAAAGCTAATACCGATGGATTCACTGCCTTTACTTCTACATTGCCTTGCTTTAGAGTTTTCTCAGATCTCAAGCTTTGCAATTGTTTGTAAATATTAAGATGGCTGAAAGGAATGCCTCGTTCCCTTTTCACATTAACTAAAGGATACAATTCAGACACTGGCAGCCATGTCTTTTTAGCTGTTGAAAACCCCGCATTTTTTTCATCATTCCATTGGAAGGGTGAGCGGCATACATCCCGGGATAATTTTTCGTACATTTCAGGGTTTGAGTTGCAAGCTTGTGGATCGACAGTGTCATTCCATGAAATCCAAACATCAGTCATGCCAGTTTCATCACCTTGGTACGTAACACAACATCCTGGCAGCGTCAACAGTAACATATGAAGCATATCAATACGGTCTGAACCGAAACGTGAACCTACGCGGGATGAATCGTGATTTCCCAGCTTGTTTAAAAAAATATATATAATTAAAAAACCATAGGAATGAAAAAAAAAATTTAAACTTACAACCCAGTTAGCAGTGTTGCCTTTAGGCATTTTATCCAACCATGAGTTAATAACCTTGGCAAAATGATTTGCATCAGAATCATTTGTCAAATAAGTCATCATTTGGAAATTGAATGGGATCTGAGCTCCTGGATGGGTTTTGTTGCCATAATAATCCATAACTACATCGATTGGTGACCAAGTTTCAATCATGAGGATCCTGGGGATCAAAGTGAATTGCGTTTATATTTAGTTTTTTTTTTTTTAATGGTTAAAGTAGCTGTGTTTCAATATCATTATTCAAATTAACCCATATTTCAATTCTTAAAACTTGCTAAGGATATTAGTCAAAATCTAATGTTTAATTTTAATTAGGCCGACTGGTACTCCTTGGTTGGTAGCATGTACTGTGAACAACTACAATCTCTACCTATTTACCTGCTCGACAGCCTTCTTGTCTATCTGCTTGCTAGTTTTCCTTATTACCTAGCTCAATTTTAACACAATGTAGTATTCGCAGGCATCAGTTTCACAAGTTTTATCAATGTCAAAGTGGTGTGCGTATGCGTACCCCGATTTACGGTATAAAAGGGTTTTAACTGGTTCCTCGTATGTCGTATTAAATACAACTCACTAAACTTCCTTGCTGACCTTCGACGTCTTCACGACTTTTGGCATTGCTACGAATAGACAAATGAATGAATATTCTATGGGTGACATTTGAGTTATATTTGTATTTGTGCTTCTTGTCTTGATTTGATTCTGACTTCAAGCCAAGAAGCAAAATTCTCTTCTCAGAATCGTCACAAGTGTTATTTGCCTACGAATGGAACGGTTTCAGAAGACTTCCGGATGGTCAAAAAGTTGAGTACCTACATCCGAATATTTTGTTAAAGCATTCATTCATTACGCTTCAGTTAAATTGCTCTGACAGGTCTGACAAAATCGAAACTTCTTAGAGATACGACGAAGAACTGAAGAAATCTATAGTGGTCTAGTAGCCGAGGAACTTTAGACATTTAGCTCGAACTCCGGGAAAGTTCCACCGATTTTCATAATTTTTTTTTAATCGCTTCGATATCGAATTTGAAACAAAGTTTACCATCTGAGAACACTTGCGTTGGTGTTTTTGAATATACTGGATGTAATATTGCTGAGGAAAATGAAGAATATGCAGTTACTTATACTATATTTTCAGTTTATCATCAAAAGTCTTTTTATTTCGAAACTTATGAGTTGATATCGTCAAGATCGTCGGCTCTAATGATCGGCGCTGCAGCTGGAACCGTTGCATACACCACACACTCCGGTGCAGTTTAATCTACTCTTTTTACAACCACACGCTGGCCCACATCCTTTCTGTCAGTTGCAGAAAATAGTTTTCAGGATGTTTTCTGGGGCCGGTTGCTGCTGCATAGTCACAGGCTTAAGAAATTGATTATGATATCTACACTGTATTTTCTATTATTCAACACATTATTTTTACTACTTTCTAGCACTCTTATACAAGTAGCGTGGATGGCTTTGGGAATTCGAGTGGCTCCGTCGCACAGTGGGCAAAATCGCCAATCTAGGGGGAAAAAAGTGTCAAAATTTTTCATCACAAAGACAAATGTTTGTTTACAGAGTTATGCTTATATAAACAAAGAGTCAAGTACAATTTGAATTAACGGGATTTATTGACACAAAACGGTTGTTCTCCTCGTCGCCACTTGTTGGTTGCGTTATTTTTGTATTGACTTAATTTTTCTTTTCATAAGCAAGTGGTCACTTAATTAATTAAAGGAGATGGCCCATTTTTGGGCCCAGTGCGTCCACTAATGAATCTAATATCAAATGAAAGGTGATATTAAGGACATTATGTGGGTGAAATATTTTTAAAATCGTTCGTGGGGTTTTTGAGATATTTGAGCTTGAAGTTGACTAATTCAGAAGCAGAATTTCACTTATTTTTCCGTCAAAACGGCTTATATTTTCTGATGTAAGATACGTAGGGAAATAAATCTGGTATCAAATGAAAGGTATTTTGTCTACCTTTTCATCGTTATAAAAATTATTTTTGTACATATCCTATATTCTCCAATATTTCGTTTTAAGTTATTAGAAATCAAGTTTTTTGTATACTTACTTTTTAAACGTCAATATCTTAAAAAGATCGGCAGTGATTTCTAATTTCATCATTTTAAATTTTATTTGAATCATTTTAAAGATTATTTATTTACCTTTAATTTGATATATAATTTAGTGCCCTTTATTAAATACAAACTTAGTTTTGAATTAACTTACAAATGGACTTTTTGGCAACACACAGTTAAATGAAAATGACCAACCAGCCATAATCATATGTGACGGAACTTATGTTTACCTCCAAAAAGTTCAAATTATAGTTTCCAAAAAGCAACATATAGTCTGCATAAGTTTCAGAATTTAGTTAAACCCTTTATGATGACATGCTCTAACGGCTATATAATAGATTGATTCTGATGCAACAATAATTAAAAATCTTTTTAGAGATGAATATGGGAACATGAGGCGTTTTGTTAAAGAAAATGATGTTTTATCCTAGACAGAGGTTTCAGGGATGCTATTTCAAGCCTAGAATCCTACGGGTACAAAGCTCACATGCCTGAAACTGTTTTGGAAGGGAATAATCAGCTGACAACAGCTCAAGCTAACAAGACAAGATGTGTTACAATGGTAAGATGGGTTGTGGAAGTTGTCAATGGACGCTTAAAGAGAGATTTTAAACTATTCCGCCAAAACTTTTTTAATTTAGCTACTCGTCACTTAATGGATGATTTTAAAATTGCAGCTGCAATCCTTAATAAGTTCCATCCTCTGTTAGAAGACAATACAGATGCCAGCGTTTTACTGGAGTTGGCTTTGAGTAGATTAAACTCTCCTAACCATTTAGGCGATTTTGTTAGGGAAA
This sequence comes from Platycheirus albimanus, assembly GCA_916050605.2. Lineage (NCBI taxonomy): Eukaryota > Metazoa > Arthropoda > Insecta > Diptera > Syrphidae > Platycheirus > Platycheirus albimanus. The sequence goes on from OU696698.1 coordinate 63,277,660, forward strand.
ATAACTTAAATAGAACTAGGGCAGTGTTTCGTAGAATTAACGGACACATTCCAAGCTTAAATAACTTTCCTTTGCTTGATTTGACAGAGATTCGTAAAATATCATTGGGAAATTATCAAATCAAACAAGCTCGCTCTTATTGTGGGGAACATCTTAAAAGCAATAGAAGTTATATAATAGAAGTTTGTGAAAATGTAATAAGAATCAATTCTACACATCAAAGCATGGTTAGAAACAATTATTTACTTAGAAGTCGCATTAAATCTCGACACATCAGTGGGAAAATATAATTTACATACATCCTTGTCAGTAATGAATCTAATGTAGCAAATAGTTGCAACGCAATAGAAGCGTACTATTGCAATTGTCTTGTAGGAATGAGAACTGTTGGTTGCTGCGCTCATGTTATGAGTATTTTGTGGTACTTAGGATTTGCTCGTCACCAACAAAATATGAACATAGCTCCAGCTTTATTTTTAAATACTATTTTAATAGACAATGAAGTTGAAGGAGAATAAATCTGAAATAATACTTAATATTATAATGAATGTAGGACGTAGGTTATTATGGTGTGTAATTAAACCAAAATGAATTATAAAAATCTATTAGTTCAATGCAATAACTCCATTTCGCATTTAATATAAGTTAAAAGTTATGTCTCATATTAATAAAAATCATTTAGTTTTAAACCTTTTTGTACATATCAATATTGAAAAAATAAAGACTAAAAGTTATTACATCTACATAATTGCGTGTCTTTTATAAACTTCTTATGAAAATAAAAAGAAAACGGTAAGTTTTTTACATGGACTATATTTTCGAAGTATAGCATGATGCATATTTTCTTAAATAACATCACCTAGATTGTCATCAATATAAATGTTGTTTATCGGGCTTAAAGTAAGTAATAAATAATACATGTTTTGCTAATTTTGGTTAAGAAATTATAAAAAATAACGCTAAACGAAAAAGTGCATAGTGCATGTAAATATGCTTTTTAGTGTAAGTTAATTCAAAACTAAGTTTGTATTTAATAAAGGGCACTAAATTATATATCAAATTAAAGGTAAATAAATAGTCTTTAAAATGATGTTAAAAAATTAGGAATCACTGCCGATCTTTTTTAGATATTGACGTTTAAAAAGTTAGTACAAAAAACTTGATTTCTAATAACTTAAAACGAAATATTGGAGAATATAGGATATGTACAAAAATAATTTTTATTACGATGAAAAAGTGGGCAAAATACCTTTCATTTGATACCAGATTTATTTCCCTATGTATTTTACATCGGAAAATATAAGCAGTTTTGACGGAAAAATAAGTGAAATTCTGCTTCTGAATTAGTCAACTTCAAGCTCAAATATCTCAAAAACCCCACGAACGATTTTAAAAATATTTCACCCACATAATGTCCTTAATATCACCTTTCATTTGATACTAGATTCATTAGTGGACGCACTGGGCCCAGGTTCCCTAGTAAAATGGGCCATCTCCTTTGCCTAGTGTATGTGCTTTTTAAACAAAATTTGGAATTTCGAGGTATTTATTATTTAAAATATTAAAGTTCAGTGCTGATTTCCGTTTAAGTTAACAAAAATAGCCTTAAAAAAGCCTTAGCGTGGCATAAATTCTGGTTTCTCGCTTTGTTGCTGAAGTTTAACTAGCTCATCCTCCAACTACCGTTGATTTTTTTCAATTAAATATTTAACCACTAACTGAACAGTAAGCTAAAAAAAAAAATTTTTGCAACTATCTGCTATTCTGGTTTTTTTTAATATATATAGGTAAACATGTCGATTTCCAAAAGAGAACTTTTCGAAGTTTGGCAAAGGGAAAATGCTCCAAAAAAAAAGGAGTGCGTCTGTTATAAGCTATGTTTTTAATAAAACTGGGTTAAATTATAGTGAAAATGAAGAGCAGTGCAGGAAAACGAAACAAATTTTGCAAAATTTTACCTCTAAGCTTAATGAAAAGTGGATGAAAGCTAGGCGAAGATCGGATTTGTTAAGGTCTAGTAATCAAAAGTGGTTAGACACTGATATTGTGCTACCGCAATTGGAAATAGCCCTCCGTAGTACAGAAGCGGAACCATCGGGACTAGGACGTCCTGCAAAAAGTTTTATAGAACTGAGCGATCGTGCGAAACGCTTAAAAGTGCACACCCTTGTAGATACCGAAAGTTGTGAGAAGTTGACGTTTGCTACTCGATTGAGTCTCCAAAAGGCCGGTAAACGGGATGCTGCCAAATTAATTAACATGATGGAAGTTTCCCCAAATAGGGCCACAAAGATAAAAAAGGCATTATCTGCTCAATCTAAAGATATAACTAAATACACGCCTGAGGAAACACTGGCTTTATATGTAGATGGGCGTTTTACGAAAAGTTCGTACATTTTAATGCAAACGGGTGCTAAATATCGTAATGCAAATATTTATCCACCATACAATGTTTTGCAAGTGGCGAAGACAAAATGTTACCCAAACGAAGCCTTTATAAGTGTAACCGATATTTCAGCAGAAGTCACCCTGCAAGGCCTTGTCAATTGCACTGCGCAGAGACTTTTGGAGTCTCAGAAAGAGGTTCTTCAAACAACCAATTCAAGTCAAAATATATCCATCGTATACAAATGGGGTTGTGATGGAAGTGCAAACCATTCAACATATAAACAAGCCTTTAGAGAAGAAGATAGCAGCTCTGTGAAAACAGATGCTTTTTTATATGCTGTGTGTATTGTTCCACTCCAAGCTAATATGAATGGCAATATTATATGGCAAAATACACGGCCATCATCAAATAGGTTTTGCCGGCCGATCAAACTCATTTTTGAGAAAGAAAGCTCTGCACTGGTCCAAAAAGAAATTGAAGCTGTCAAAATTCAAATAAATACGTTAACTCCGACCCAGGTTATTATTCATGGTATAAATTTTACGATTTCCCATGTTTTCAATTTGACAATGATAGACGGAAAAACCTTTAGTGTTATTGCAGAATCCTCAACGCAAAAGTGTGGAATTTGTGAGGCTACACCGAAAATAATGAACGACCTAGCTAAAATAACACAATTGAGATCCAAAGGAAGACTTTACGAATTCGGTTTGTCTACTTTACACGCTTGGATAAGGTGCTTCGAGTGCCTTTTACATATTGCATATAGAATACCTACAAAAAAATGGAAAATTTTAAGTTTAGAAGACAAGCAGCTAACAGAAAATACAAAAAAGAACATCATTGACAGACTTAAGACTGAAATGAATTTATTAGTCGACATACCTAAACCAGGCTATGGTACCACGAACGATGGTAACACTGCGAGGAGATTTTTTCAACAGCCTTTTCTTGCTTCTTCAATAACTGGAATCGACCTTAATCTTATTAAACGCTTAGATATTATTTTAAAAACAATGGCTTGCGGTTATTCAGTAAACGTAGAAGCTTTTCGGGAGTATACAATGGAGACCGCAAAGTTGTATTGTAGCCACAAAATATAACGTATTTAAAAAGAAAAAATTATATTATGCAGCTGCCAGTGTAGGTATATCAATATTGTTATATTAGTATTAGTGTAAAATATCCACCATTGTAAATATGATTATGTGCTATAGATTCGCCGCACACGACTCGCCATTTTCAGTTCTCTTTGTACCTTTGAGTCGTGCGGTCGTTACAGTAGTATGAAAATAATAAATTGTTAAATTGATTGAAATAAACGGTATTTTTATTTGACGGTAATAAAAAGGATCTAATGAATATTAAAGTGTATTTTAACAACTAAAACCCCTCGTTACGCCTCCTTACAAAATCAGAAGTGGGATAGGGGCCTCACCCCTCGAAAAAAAAAAGAAAGAAAAAGAAAAGATCCCTCGCGGAATTATCTGTGCCGAAACGAGTGTTTTTTTAACAAAAGAAAAGAAAGAAACATAAATCTGTGCCGAAACGAGTGTTCGAAAAAAAAAAACATAACATAAATCTGTGAAATTTGTGTTTGCATATTGCAAATAAATATCTGTGTCCGAAACCCAAGCCGACGAAAAAAAAAAAAAAAACACAAACCGGTAAATTTATTATAGACAGCAAACACACAGATACAGAGACATGGATACAGGAAAATATAAAGCGTTCACGGCGACTCAGTTGAAAAGTTGGCTGGCACATCTAAAGCAAAAGACAACAGGAAATAAGAGCGAGCTGATACTTCGACTGATGTCTATCCCTGAGCAAAGGCGCGGCGAATACTCCCAAATAATAAAAAAGCCATTGGTGAATGACGAGATCGAGAACGACGACAACGAGAACGATGACAACCACGATAGAAGTGCGGCGAATGATGATGAGGATAATGATGACAACGAGAGTACAGTGGCAGATGAATGTGAAGAAAATAATGAAAGCGCAAATGAAGAGCAAAATGAGAGTAACAATGAAGACAGTGACGATAATGATAGAAACCCACCACCACAAATGAAGAAGAAAAATAAAAATGAACTTAAGCTAATGAAAAAAGAAATGGAATTACTAAAGAGAGAGATGAAATTACTAAAGATGGAAAATGAGTTGCTAAAAAATAAAAACCAATCAACAAAAGAGAGTCACCATTCAAGGGGTAACGATTATTTTTACAATGGAATTAAAGAGTTGCTACCTGATTTTAATGGTGAGTGTTTCAGTCATTGGGAAACACAGTTGAATAATCTCATTGACGCATACAAGCTCGACGATAATAGTGCCCGCATTTTAATTTCATGTCGGTTGAAGGGTAAAGCCCTCAAGTGGTTCCACTCAAGGTGTGATCTGGTGCAAATACCCACCACTCAATTGCTGAAGGAAATGAGTGGAATGTTTTCGACTCAGGAAAGCCGGTTGTCAATGAAGAGAGCGTTCGAAAGTCGGAAGTGGCAACACACAGAAACGTTCCAGCAGTATTTCCATGAAAAAATAATTATGGCAAATAAACTATTCATAAACGAAGTGTTTGAAGATCTTATTCGGATGGGGAAAGTTGCGATTTACCTTGATGATATTATGATAGCTACGGAAACAATTGATGAACATCTTAGCATATTAGAAGAGGTTTTTGAGAAATTAATAAGAAACAAATTGGAACTAAGGCAGGATAAGTGTAGATTTTTACAAACGGAGATTCAGTATTTAGGATATACTATATCAAAAGAAGGGATACGGCCCGACAACAAAGGAATTGAGTCCGTTAGGAATTTTCCTATACCTAAAAATGTTAAGGAAGTGCATAGCTTCCTGGGTCTATGTTCGTACTTCAGAAGGTTCATTAAGGAATTCTCCTTGTTAGCTGAACCTTTGTATAAACTCATACGAAAAGATGCTGTATTCAAATTTGAAGAAAATGAACTTCGAGCATTCAAATTACTCCAGGAAAAATTAATTGAGACCCCAATACTAGCCATATATGACCCGCGAGATGAGACAGAGCTTCATTGCGATGCTAGTTCTCTAGGATTTGGAGCAATGCTCCTGCAAAAGAAAAAAGATGAGAAGTTCCACCCAATATTTTATTATTCAAAACGTACAACTGATTGCGAGTCCAAATACCACAGTTTTGAACTCGAGACTTTAGCGATCATCAATGCACTCAAGCGATTTAGGATTTACCTACACGGTATGAGGTTTAAAATTGTTACGGATTGTAACTCCCTCACTCTTACATTGAATAAAAAGGATATTAATCCCAGGATTGCTAGGTGGGCACTCGAGTTACAGAACTACGATTATATTTTAGAACATAGAAGCGGAAACAAAATGCAACATGTAGATGCACTCAGTCGCATGACTAATCTGTTGGTACTTGAGGACAATACTTTCGAGCAAACCTTATCTATTTGCCAAAACAAGGACGAGGAGATTCAAAAGATAAGAGACAGGTTGCAAAAGGAGGAAGATGGAAGATACGAGCTTCGAAATGGGTTGGTTTATAGGAAAGTGGGAACAAATATTCTATTTTACGTGCCTAGTGGTATGGAGAGTAGTATTTTACAAAAGTATCATAACGAAATGGGACATGTAGGTAGCGAAAAAGTTGCTGATGCTGTGTCTAGATCCTATTGGTTTCCTAAATTAAAAGAAAAGATACGAAGTCACATAGATAATTGTCTCAAGTGTATAGTGTTTTCAGCTAAAAGTGGTAAACATGAGGGTTTCTTGCACAGTATCCCTAAGGGTGATGTACCCTTTGACACGATTCACGTAGACCATTTCGGTCCTGTGACCCTCAAAGCATGCAAGAAGAGACATGTTTTCTTAGTAATAGATGCTTTTTCAAAGTTTACTAGACTATACGCAACACGGTCCACGGGTACAAATGAGGTTTTAAGTTGTTTGAAAACCTATTTTTGCAATTACAGTAGACCTAAGACGCTAGTGTCTGATCGGGGAAGTGCGTTCACTTCAACTATTTTCGAGGAGTTTTTAAAAGAAAATAATATACGTCATGTTAAAATTGCTACGGCGTCCCCTCAAGCAAATGGGCAAGTAGAACGTGTTAATAGGAGCATGGCCCCTATGATAGCGAAAATTACTAATGGAGGGCTAGAACTTACATTAGATAAGATTCTTCCTAATATTGAATTTGCTATGAATAATACCATACACAAAAGTACAGGAACTTGTGCAAGTAAGTTACTATTCGGGATTATTCAAAGAGGAGAAGTAATAGATCATCTGAGGGAAAAGTTAGAGGAAATAAATAAAGAAGAAACAGATAGAGAGTTATTAGAGATTCGAAAGAAAGCAGCTGAGAAAATTGTGAAAAGTCAAGACTATAACAAAAAAATGAAAGATAAAAATAGAGTGACAAAAGAATATAAAGTAGGAGATTATGTAATGACAAAAAATTTTGTAAGTCAGCCAGGAGTATGCAAGAAAATTATTCCGAAATTCAAAGGTCCATACGAAATAAGTCAGGTTTTGCCGAATGATCGATACTTAATAAAGGATGTGGAGGGTTTTCAGCTAAGCCAGGTCCCTTATACAGGAACATGGGAAGTAGCTAATTTAAAACCGTATGTAAATTTATTGAAGTCAGGTGAAACCAATCGGGACGATTGTGGGTCAGGACGGCCGAGTTGTAGCCACAAAATATAACGTATTTAAAAAGAAAAAATTATATTATGCAGCTGCCAGTGTAGGTATATCAATATTGTTATATTAGTATTAGTGTAAAATATCCACCATTGTAAATATGATTATGTGCTATAGATTCGCCGCACACGACTCGCCATTTTCAGTTCTCTTTGTACCTTTGAGTCGTGCGGTCGTTACAGTAGTATGAAAATAATAAATTGTTAAATTGATTGAAATAAACGGTATTTTTATTTGACGGTAATAAAAAGGATCTAATGAATATTAAAGTGTATTTTAACAACTAAAACCCCTCGTTACGCCTCCTTACAGTATGTAGAATTATATCCATGGTGATGGTACTACATGCCTTCTAGCGTCCACAAAATACTTATTCATGGTGCAGATATTATAAAATCTGCTCTGCTACCAATTGGAATGCTCTCAGAAGAAGCTCTAGAATCGAGAAATAAAGATTTTAGAAACTTCAGAGAATTTCACACAAGAAAAATGTCTCGAGAAAAAACTATGCGGGATCTCTTGAATGCACTATTTGTTTCTTCCGATCCTATTATTTCTTCAATTTCAAGAACTGTTTCTCCTAAAAAATATAATAAACATCCTCTTAGCCAAGATGTTCTTCGTTTATTGTCAGATCCGACAATAATGCCTACAGAGCCAGGCTCTATTGAAGAAGAGGAAGAAGATGATATAGAAGAGGAAGAAGAAGATTATGATGAAGAAGAGGATGATGACTAAATTTTGTAAATAATTTTTGTACTATTGAAAAATAACACCCGCATTTTTCTAATGATGGTATAAATTAAAATAACTTTGCAAATATTATTATTGTTGTATTGAATTTTCAACTGGGTTTAAGATATTTTCAGAAACAACCGTTTGAGACCAAAAGTTGTCTCTCAGAACAACAATGCATTCAAATTGGACTTTTTTCCCCCTAGATTGGCGATTTTGCCCACTGTGCGTCGCACAGTGGTTCGGTTTGTATGGAAGGACGGAAAAAATCAGTTAAATCTGAACTACTAAACGGATTTTAATAAAGTTTGGCACAGATATCGAAATTAGTCTTAGGCATAATTGTTGAAAATTTGGTTTAGAAAAAATGAAAAAAAAAGTCATTTAATTGTTTTTTTTTTTAATTTGAGGGCTTTGATGTACGTATGTTCTAACTATAAAATAAAAGTTTTTTTATAAGTAAAATCTGAACTTACCAATTACTTACAACGATATCCTCGTTTATGTTTCATTATGTAAACAAATAAAATCTTACCAAAATAGCTGTGAAATTAGAAACGGTAATACCAGAAGCCAATTTCAAGTGCTATTTAGACAACACTAACTGGTACACTTAAAAGTTTCTTGCGGGCAAAGTTATTAAAAGTGACATTTTGTTTTTACAGGATTAACAGTATATTGTATAGGCTTTAAGAAAATCTAATAGCCAACATGGAGCGAAGTGGAGCATATTTTTTATAGAATAACAAGTACCAAAAAGGACTTGTTCTAAAGGTGTGTTCACTCAAGAGCCTTGTTTTGTTTATTGGTAAACAAATTGAATAAACCGCTAATGCACTATTAAAGCTAACAAAATAATTGATAAGACTACATTTTTTTTTTTAAATCAAAAGTTCTGTATGAGAAAAAACATGCATATCAAAACTGCAAGCTAAAACCTTTAAATTACAAGAATCTTCGAAAAAGCCACTTTATCATAATGGTACTCCGGACCTGAATGATAAAACTAACAAAAAAAATCATATTCATTAATTAAATATAATGTAAATTCCCGGGGCTGCACAAATTATGTTATTTGTGGGGTTTTTTTACACGTTGGAACCACTGTGCGTCGGGTAGCCGAGAACAGCTGGCGCGCTCGACCCTCTCCCCCTGAAAACGCTCCCAGGGTCGTATACCTTAGTGGAAATGTAATTTCTCCGTAGTATTGACCTATAATTGAAGGCCTACACTTGTTTTTAAAATAAATTCACCATAAAACGCTTATCTGAATACCTCAAATACACTTTTAATGCAAATTAACAATTAATCGGTTTTTTACATAAATTTAAAAAAAAGCAAGTGATCTCATGTGGTAAACTTTGTTTTAAATTCGATTTCGAAGCGATAAAAAAAAATAATGAAAATCGGTGGAACTTTCCCGGAGTTCGAGCTTTTGCCGTTTTTTCGTCTAAAGTTCCTCGACTATAGTAGTTTTTTCAGGAAAAAGTATTTTTGTATCTCATCAGATTTGGTGTGCTATAGATACATGAGAAAAGTTCAAGTCTTTGTATCCCTGCCTGATTGTTGAATTCAATACGCAATTCTACGAACTTCAACGAAAAATTTGTCTGATTCAATGCGCAATTTGTGTGTTTCACACTTTGGCATGAATTTCAATATACAGCTGCTTTATTAAACAAGCTTTTGACATGGCTTTGATACGTATTGCAATCGTGCAAGTAAACTCCAGGTCAAAGTGTGTTAAATCTTAAGTGTATGAAAAGACATAATTTAGGACATCTGAACTTAGGGAGGTGGAAACTGAAGCTGCGCAAATGGTTCTTGGAACTACGAACAAAAATTCTGCCAGTTGATTTTCAAATTAAAAGCAATATTAATTTTGGAAAAAAGTAGTGGTAGCAGGTGAAGATGATGGCTGATCTTAAATCAACATTAATTTGATATGTTTTTTGTTGTTCTGTAAACGGTTGAATTAATACAAGCACAATTTCGTTTGTAATAAAATTCAATGTTGGTTAACATTTAAACACACCCGGTTGGAATAGTGAACAATTTCGATATAGTGAAGAAGTTTGTTTTTTATTAGTTCACTTCTATATCGAGCTTCTACTCTATAAATATAATTACTTTATTATATAGATTTGGTTTTAAATGAATATGTTGCTCTCTGGAAAAAAAATATAATACAAAGTTAAGAAAAAGTGCCTACCTGTCTTCACCTCCATTTTTAGCTTTAAAATCCTCCAACAATTGTCTCCATTCATGGACGAGATCAATTGTCTCTGGTTGATCAACAGTATAAATGTGCTGAACGTAGTTGTAGGTTTCTGGGTCATCGACCAACCAATTGCGTGGCTCATCGGGATAGTTTCCATTGTCATCAGCAGGAACTTCAAAAACATTTGGTACAGCATCGCATCGAAAGCCTGCTACTCCCTTATTCAGCCAGAATAATAACACTTCCTATAAAATCAACAAAACATTTCAGATATTTTACTTAATTATAGTGACGAAATTGTTTCCTAACATTCATATATTCCTTGACTTTTGGATTACGATAATTAAGATCTGGTTGTTTAGCTAAGAAGGGATGGTAATAATATTCCTCACGTTTCTCATTCCATTCCCATGCACTGCCACGAAAAGCACTCCTCCAGTTGGTAGGTGGTTGTCTCGTGCCATTAACAATCTTTCCCGGATGCCAAATATAGAAATCCTTAAAGAAAGGATCACGTTCAACAGATTTCTTGAACCATATAGATTGATCACTTGTGTGATTGGGTACAAAGTCTAACAGTATCTTTACTCCGACCTCGTGGGCTTTCTGTATGAGGGCATCAAAATCACTTAATGCCCCGAAAATTGGATCAACGTCAGTGAAATTAGAGATATCGTAACCAAAATCTGCCATTGGTGATGGAAATATCGGGGAAATCCATGCCGCTGTAATACCGATTTCTTTCAAGTACGGCAACTTTTCAGTTATACCTTTGCAAAACAAAACAAAAAAATATATGAGGACTTAAAATGAGCTTATCAAAAATGTAGACAAAACTAGCAGGAATAAACTTATTTTGGTAAAATTTGTGTGTATCTGTAGAAAATTTTTCGGAATTTCGTTCGGATATCAAAGAGGTCGATGAATTCACCATCAGAGGTAGGATCGGCCAAAGTGGTTTGTGATTAGCAATAGTTATTCAAACTTCGTCTGTCACCTGTGCCAATAAAATTTTTTTGTTCGACATTTTCCACAAAAACAAGATGATTTTATATGAAATTACATCATATAAAATCATCTTGTTTTTATTTGTTCTGCGCTCTCAAGATAAAATTTTCGTGCTTGTGACTTTTCACTTGTCTTTAGATGAAGAATATGAAAATAGGGATTTTTAGAAGATAGTCCGGCTCTTAATTAGTTTCAGAAACAAATTTAATAAAAATAAATAAAATTGCGCTTCCAAATCCGATACAAGTGCATATATTTTTTTTAGTTTTAAATGACAATATTTACTTTTTTATAGATTCATTAAAATATTTGATTAAGATAGGAGAAATTTGTATACACAATTCAGCTACCAGCTCCTGTTTTTGCCCTTTGGGTCCAGGTCGACTCACATTCCTCGTATATGGAGAAGAAATATTTGATCTCGATTACTGTACTACAGGCAGAGCATCATCAAGATTTCTCGGTATAACAAAATTATCTTAACCTATGCTTTGCTGTTTCCCTCCTTTTTACTTGCGATTATAGGTACTATAAGGCAAGTTATGGATTCGTGCAGAAAAAATAAAATGCACGACTGGGTCGCACGAACTTGCTCTTATGAGTGACAGTGGTTTAGGGGCTTGAGATTTTGATAAAAATAAAATTTTAAAAATTCTTAAATAAATACTTAAACTAATTTGAGCTGAAAAAAAAAGTACGCCATTTTATTTCTTGGATAAATTTGAATTAATGAGAATAAATTTATAAAAATCTGTGGAACGGCTTTTGAGAAAAAAAGTTTTTTTTTGAAAAACTTTTTGAAAAAAAATTTTCAAAAAAAATTCAAAAACGCCAGTTCATAGGTATTCAGCAAATACATTTATTTAAAATTTAAAAAAAAAATTTAATAAGCAGTTTTCAAAATATTAATTTTGAATTTTTTTTTTTTTTAAATGCTTTTAAAAATACAAAAAAATATTTTTCAAAAATACTGGTATGCAATACAAATCGAGCTACCTACAGCTATATGTGTGTGCAATTTCGAAAGAATCGGTTGAGTCGTTTTCGAGATAGTCGAAAGCAAAAAAAACGGTCCTATGGAAAGTACCGCCATTTTTTAAAATTTATTTTTCAGCCATATGATTAGTCGTACCTAAAAAGCAACACTGCTTTTTTAATTCGAAATTGTTAGAGTCGTTTTTGAGAAAAGTAAGCTTTAACGTAACGGTTGTATGGCAGGTACCGTTATTTCTTGAGCTAAAAAAAAATTTCAATTTCCCCTCTGTACAATACCTAAAAAAGTCTATATACCAAGTTTGAAGCAATTCGGCCCACCCGTTTGGGCTGTAGGTGTCTATACATACAGACAGACAGACAGACAGACAGACATACAGACGGACAGAATTTTTAGACCATCTTTTTTCGTCTTCGCTATCATCGTAATGTCATGTTTGATTGTTATCTCAAAATTTTTTTTTTTCGACCAATGCATAACTTGCCTTATAGTACCTATAATCGCAAGTAAAAATTTGAGATAACAATCAAACATGACATTACGATGATGGAGGAGTCGAAAAAAGTGGGTCTGGAAATTCCGTCCGTCTGTCTGTCTGTCTGTCTGTCTGTCTGTATGTCTGTTAGCGCCTCTAGAGCCTAAACGGATGGGCCGATTTGCTTCAAATTTGGTATTTAGGACTTATTTGGCCCTCCCTCGGAACATATTTTTAATTTTTGCTCTAGGCCCAAAAATAACGGCACCTGCCATACAATCGTGAAGAAAAAATTGATTTTCTCAAAAACGGCTCTAACAATGTTGATAAGACTTTCAGAATGCTATTTTTGTAAGACAATCTATCTTTTGGTTAGAAAAGATTTTTCAAAATTGTTCTTATAACGGTACCTCCAATAGAACCGGTATTTTCAAATCAAATTTTCTCGTAAACTATACATCCGATTTCAATAAAATTTTGGGCACAGGAAGTCACTCATAATTTTATTAATATGGCATTTCAAAATTTTAAAAAACTTTTTTTTTGGATTTTTTATAATTTTTTCAAAAAAAATTTTGGTTTTCGAAATATGTTGGAAACGGGTATATTGATTTTTTTTAACATTATTTTTTCAGATGTAAACTACGTATTGCCATATATTTACTTAGTCAAATAAATTTCAAAATATTTTTTGGAAAAGTTTTTCAAAAATAACCTTTTAAAAAAAAATGGTCGAACGATTTTCAATATTTTTTTTCCTAGATTGACATATAGCTTTGAAATTTTATTGCATACTTAGTTTTTCCGAGAAAACTCTTAAACTAATTTAAAAAACAAAATAATTTTCGAAAGTATTTAAATTTGTTTTTAATATCCATATATGCAGCCACGAAGCAGTTGCTTATTATAAGAGCAAGTTCGTGCGACACAGTCGTGCATTTTATTTTTATAAGGTAACAGCTGTACATGAAGGAGCCCAGTTGTAAGCACCCCAGAATCGTGATTGCAATTATTTGTGCTGCTCCTGCTCTCCACAACGTATGCTTCGAGCATAATGACCTCTTCCTAAGGGCTTCCTATGAAAATTTCGAAAACCAAGCTGAAAGTACCTCCAACGAAGGCTGTATATGTATAGTGATACGAAATGCAATAAGAAACAGTTATTTTATATAATATCATATAAAAAAATTCTTTCTTATATGTCACAGAACAGATAAATACAATATTCGCCTTCACGCAGAGAATCAATCAATGAAAACAAAACAAAAAACTGATGTAAATGTCATGCCAGATTTTCAAAAAGATTTCGTGATCTCATTACGCAGACGAAAAATGTTTGTTGATCACATGTGAAAATCATATAACTAAGCCTAAGCCGATTCCACCCGAGGTTATATCAAATTAATCAATGAAGCATAAAGGAGAGTATAAATTATTTGCGGCACTTTTGAAAAGTCTACAATGTTTCCAAGAAAATGCCAACAGAAGTTAAACTTGTCACAAGATTAAGAAATAGTAACTATTAACATAGTAACAAATTCTAATATTAAACTACATTATTATATAGCATTTTTACAAGAACTCTTAGTTCAATTAGAAAATTCTAAATGCTACCAGATATTGTTCACAAAAAATAAATGTTTAATTAAATCGTACATATAAATATATAGACCAACCTTTTAAATCGCCTACACCATCTCCATTACTGTCTTTGAAAGATCTTGGATAGATCTGATAAAATGATGCCGTCTGCCACCACTTGTCATGACTTTCCCCAGCACCAGTTTCTGTAAGCACATCTGCTGATACAACTATTAAGAATAGTACGACAAGACACGCTCTCTTTAAAACCATTATTGGAAACACACTTACTAAACCTTTATGAATTTGTATTTAAACCGCAATAAAGTCTTTCAACATCGTATTCACATTTTATAAACGAAACCATAGTAGAAACCTTGTCAAAAATTGTTTTTGTTAAAATTTAATTAATAAAACATGTTCCGAGATCAAATCAATAATACAAATATTTTATCTTGAAATGAGGTTGTTTACAATAACGGAAGATAAAAATTTGTTTAAAAGGAAATATTTTGTCGGTTTGAAAAACATCAGATTACCTATATTTTACGTTTAAATTGATAAGATTAACAATTAAGAATTAATAATTAATTAAAATCACAACGAGGTAGTCCTCAATCACATCAAACTTTAATTTTTATAGAATCTGCAAAAATGATAATCGGTCATCGAAATTTGAATTTAACATTGCAGTTTCTGAAAATAGTAGTTGAACCAAAACAAGTCGTAAGATCAATAAGATCAATTTGAAAAAAAGCATAAGCGAGAGCTACAGTCCGTTTTCAACGAACAGTTGGATACCCTATTCCCTATATTCTTGTATGTGTGCGTTCGCTTCCCGCAGGCCGCAGCCAACCGATGTTCCAGTTTCAGAACCAAATTCTTCTTAAGCAGACAGAAACAAATTCAGTTACATTAATTTTGTGTGGTGTGATATTCAATTAGTACTGGCAGAGTAAAAAGAGGTGTGTGCCACGCCCAAAGTTAAGACTTTTTATTGCCAAGGCAATCAGTATGAGCTCAGTGACATTCAATTGTAAGCTTGCAGATCGATTTGAACAATACAAGACAAACTAAAATTTTTCAAAATTAGATTTTAAATGGAAATAGCGATTATGGGTGTTTTTAATAATTCTTGAATAACATTCTGCTACGTTACCAAGGAATTTAAATCTAAGTGTTCATCTTTTTACTTCAAAACTACGAACGATAGTTAAAAAACGTTAAAAAATTAATGCATTAGACGACTTTTGACGAAAACGCCCCTTAAAAGTGGGCGTGTCCTAAAAATTTGAAGCTTTGATAATTAGTCAGTGTTTAGGCATAGCATACTACAGCTGAATCGAATTGTTTTTAAAAGATCTTACCTGAACAGAGGTTTTTAATCAAAATCACGCCTTTTAAAGTGGGCGTATTGAAAAAATGTACACAAGAAAATGTAGAGATATATTTTTCATAAAACGAAAGGAAGGGAAAAATGTTTAAATTAAATATTGGCAGTATACCTTAATTTTTAAAAATACCTTTTTCGTTCTTTCATGAAAAGTGGGCGTAAACCACACCCAAAATTCAAAAATTTCTTTTCATACACAAACTTTTTAGTTTCTACTAGGAGACGCAAAATGTTGGACTGTGGATTCATTATAAATACCATTTATTTGCAAAAACAATTTTTTTGTAGTTTCCAGTGAAAAGTGGGCGTCAGCCATGCCCAAAATAAAATTTTTTGAATTTATACACAAGATGTTAATATGCACGTAATACTCACAAAATTTAATATTTTTCGCTTTGATATAACAATTGTTATTTTATAAAAACCATATTGATGGTTTTGTATGAAAAATGGGCGTGAGCCACGCCCAAACTAAAATATTTTTATTTGATTGGAAGAAGGTTTACCTAAAGCTTACGTGTGCAAAATTTTAGCGTTATGCTTTTATCGTAACTGTAAAAAAAAACATAATTTAATTTTACCAAATAGAGGTTGTTCAACAAAAATGGCGATTGTGGGCGTGCTTATGGTCGGATTTTACCAGTTCAAAAACTTAGCCTTACTCTTTAGCCAAAGATTATACATAATACATATATGTACCATACATATATATACAGGGTGATTCACGAATGTTGTGCCAAAAAGCTAGAGTGTGTACGTTGGGTTGACAAGAAAAAAATCTTATTAGAGGGGTGGTCTATTCTCATCCGTTTAGGGGGGGGGGGGGGGGGGGCAATTTTCTAAAAACATGACTTAAATTTGAAGAAAAAAAAATATATAAAAAATAAAGGTAACTCCTACAATGCCATGCTATATCTTTTTGTAAAGCCAAAAACTTATTATTTTATTGTAATTTTAAATGAAGATATTCTATTGAACCGTTTTCAAAATATCAATTTTTAAAGTCAACATTTTGAAAAAAAAATAAAAAATAATTTTAAAACTATTTTTTTTTTTAATTTTACGTAATTAAGTATTATTTTTGTTCTCAGAATTCAATGCTCCCATTAATTTTCTAAATGATCACTTGTGCCATCCCGTAAGGCTAGATTTTCTTGTTTTTGTTAAGAACTAGGTTCGGTTATTTTTCAATAGCTTGGCAACAAAAAATCATAGAACCATACGGTTTTCAGTGTTCTATTCAAAATTAATGGGAGGAGCATTGAATTTTGAGAACAAAAATAATACTTAATTACGTAAAATTTTGAAAAAAAATTAGTTTTAAAACTATTTTTTTTAAATTTTTTTTTTCAAAATTTTGAGTTGAGGGTTCAACAGAATAACTTCATTTAAAATTACAATAAAATAATAAGTTTTTGGCTTTACAAAAAGGTATAGCATGGCATTGTTAAAGTTACCTTTATTTTTTAAATAATTTTTTTTCAAATTTAAGTCATGTTTTTAGAAAATTGCCACTCCCAGCTAAACGGAGGGGAATAGACCCCCCCTCCAATACGATTTTTTTCTTGTCTCAACCCAACCTACACGCTCTAGCTTTTTGGCACAACTTTCGTGAATCACCCTGTATAGGTACATATGTATGTATATGTATACATATAATAGCCTTTACCCGCGGTTTCGCTCGCGTTTCAGCTGATCAAGAAGTAGACTGTAGCTTGAGGAGTCGTCTATCGTAATCTAGCTTCTTCTTCTTGTATAGCTTTATAATTCCATACCTACATTTAACCGTGATAAAAAGAAACCTATGTGCTATACAAGATTTTAATCAGCCATTCTGGCGTGATTGGAAAAATTAAAACAAATCTATCCCACGGGAACCATACATATTTCACCGTGATAAAAAGTAGCCAATATTCTATTCCAGACTATAATCCATCTCTGTGCTAAATTTCATTCAGATTAAGCCATTCTGGTGTGATTTCAAAAATTAAAACATATCTATCCCACGGGAACCATACATTTTACCGGGAAACAAAGTAGCCAATATGCTATTCCTGACTATAATCTATCTCTGTGCTAAATTTCATTCAGATGAGTTCATCCATTCTGATGTGATTTCAAAAATTAAAACAAATCTATCCCACGGGAACCATACATTTTACCGAGATAAAAAGTAGCCAATATGCTATTCCAGACCATAATCTATCTCTGTGCTAAATTTCATTCAGATGAGTTCAGCCATTCTGGTGTAATTTCAAAAATTAAAATAAATCTATCCCACGGGAACCATACATTTTACAGGGATAGAAAGTAGCCAATATGCTATTCCAGACTATAATCTATCTCTGTGCTAAATTTCATTCAGATGAGTTCAGAGATTTTTGTGTAATTTCAAAAACTAAAACAAATCTATCCCATGGGAACCATACATTTTACCGGGATAAAAAGTAGCCAATATTCTATTCCACACTATAATCTAACTCTGTGCTAAATTTCATTCAGATAAGTTCAGCCATTCCTGGTGTAATTTCAAAAATTAAAATAAATCTATCCCACGGGAATAATACATTTTACAGGGATAGAAAGTAGCCAATATATTATTCCAGACTATAATCTATCTCTGCTGCTAAATTTCATTCAGATCCGTTCAGCCATTCCGGTGTGATTTCAAAAATTAAAACAAATCTATCCCACGGGAACCATACATTTTACCGGGATAAAAAATAGCCTATCTGCTATTCCAGACTATAAGCTATATCTGTGCCAGATCTGTTAAGCCGTTCTGGCGTTAGTTAGCAACAAACATCCAAACATCCAAACATACAATCATCATAACTTTCACATTTATAATATTAGTAGGATATAGTAGGATACATAATGTATATACAAAATGTCAGCTTTCTAGCTCAGGAGAGTATACATACGGACGGACGGACGGACGGACATGGCTAAATCGACTAGGCTTTTGATTCTGAGTCAGAATTGTATATACTTTTCTATACCTAACGGTATTATTTCTCTATGTTACAAACTCAACACCAAATACAATATACCCATTCTATGGAATAGGGTATAAAAAAATTCATACTCAAAAGTTGCTAACGAAATCGAAGCAAGCAAATCCTTTATGTTCAGGAAATAACAGTGTGGGTCATCCAGTTTGTGATGAAAAATAAGTTATGTAGGTACATATATCTTTATTTATGTTTTTATGATAAAATATCTTCATGAGTTGTTCATGGATTCAAAGCAAAGTACCTTTATTGTCACCCTTCAGAATAAAATAACGAAAGCACGAGGATAATCTTAAACTTTATGCAATGTTTATATCCAAAATGCTGTATGACTGCAATTCGGAGCATTCATAAATGCGTCTTAGGTCATATTAGATTAAGTTGATTGTCATAAATTTAGTCGAGAGACAACTTAGTCCAAAGAACGGCAGTTGTGGTACCTACCATATACTCGTAGATTTAAGGTACATCGCACTTTACTTCACAAAAAGGTAATTCTTCTTAATAGTACATTGTCAGTGTAACTACTGTTTTTGTATAATTTTTTCTGTTTTAAGTCGAATTTCCTGCTCCTGTGGGAATAGAAACTGATGCTGCCCTTGACATAATATCATAATTTGAAACCATCTGTAAAGATTTGATTGGCTTATTCGCGTGGTGTCTGGTTGTTAATTCAGTCTTCTCTATTAAGAAAAAAAGCGGTGAATGGTCTTTCCAAATCTAAACTTGCGCTGTTTGCTGCAAATTCATATACGCAAAGAGGTCTAAGCTGTTAGGGTTTTAGATTGAGAATAGTTCACATAGCCCCGGTGGTGGTTTGTATTATTTTAATAATTGTCTTGAGGTTGGAAGCAGTTTTTGTCGCTTGCCACCAGTCCAAATTCCCATATGTCATTATGGAGCTTACTATTGCTGTATACATCCCCCAGGTCTTTCCAAATATTCTAATTCAGGAATAGAATGCTATCATTGTCTCTTTCTTCGGTGTTGAGATTCCAGTTCAGTTTTCTGTCTAGAACCACAACAAGGTATTTGGTGTGAATAGACAGGATTAGTGGGACCCCTTCTATTGAAGGAAGATTAAAAGCTGGTATTTTCCATTTGTTGGTAAAGAGGACCAGTTTTGTCTTTTGCGGATTGACCGCCAGTCCACATTTCCTTGACCAACTATTTACTAAGGACAAGGCGCCTTCTATTTTTTTACTAATTGTGGAGAGAAATTTTCCTGTCGTTAGCAGAGCTAGGTCATCTGTATATATAAATATAATTTTAGTCTCATAAATTCAAATTTATACATCAAGAAATAAAATGGAATATTTTTGGATTAAATTTATTTATTACGCAGTGACTTTTGTTGTCGAACGCAGTACAATCGCTTCTTTGGGCAGCATTATAATTTGATCAGCATAGACCAAGTCACCCTTTCTACGTTGGGACTTATCAGTTACTACAACATACTCTAGGTCCTGTGGTATATTGTTGAATACCGAAACTAAATTTACTGTTTCAATTGTGTCCATAATGTTTGCCAGAGTGATATAAGTAAAGTCTTTTGGCAACGACCTTGGAGTAAAATAACAAAATTAATATTAAGGACTTGACAGAATGCAAATAAAAATGTACCTTTTTATAGCTAAAACATTTTCGCTAACTGCTTTTATTTCTGTGTCTCCTTCTATGATAGTTCTTTCAGATCTTAAAGCTTGCAATTGTTTGTAAATGTTGAAATGACTAAACGGAATGTCTCGTTCCCTTTTTACATTTACAAAACGATACAAATCCGAAACCGGTAACCATGTCTTGGAACCATTTGAAAACCCAGAATTCTTTTCATCGGACCATTGGAATGGTGAACGACATGCATCTCGAGACAGAGGTTCATATATCTCTGGATTAGAGTTGCAAGCTTGAGGGTCAACAGTGTCATTCCACGACATCCAGACATCCGTCATACCAATTTCTTCTCCCTGATAAGTGACACTGCATCCTGGTAGAGTCAAAGTTAGCATATGCATCATATCGATACGATCAGTTCCCATGCGCGATCCAACACGGGATCTGTCATGGTTGCCAAGCTTAAATAAAAATTTAAAAAATAAACTTTACATAGGTACTCAATAAATGAAAGACAATATTTTGGAACTATATTACTTACAACCCAGTTAGCAGTCTTGCTTTTAGGCATTTTGTTCATCCACAAGTTAATTATTTCGGAAAAATAATAAGCATCTGAATTATAAGTCAAATAAGTTATCATCTGGAAATTAAAAGGAATCTGGGCTCCTTCATGGGTTTTGTTGCCATAGTATTCCATAACATTATCGATTGGCGACCAAGTTTCAATCATAAGAATCCTTTAAAATGAATCAAGAAGCGTAATGGTTGATATTTAAACATTTTTTTTTCTAGATCCTATAAAAATTCCAATACATACCTGTCTTCCCCACCATGTTCAACTTTATAATCGTCCAGAAGTTTTCTCCACTCATAAACCAGTTGAACAGTCTCTGGTTGGTCAGACGTGTAAATGTGCTCAACATAATTATAAGCTTCTGGGTCATTTACAGAGCTATTTCGTGGCTCATCTGGATAGTTGCCATTAGCATCAGGAGCAATTTCGAAAACATTTGGCACAGCATCGCAACGGAATCCAGCAACTCCCCTCTTAAGCCAGAATTTTAAAACTTCCTACAAATATGTAATTCTTTTTATAGTCTTACATTTAAATGATACCATAAAAAATATTACGCTCATGTATTCCTTGACTTTAGGATTTCTATAGTTAAGATCAGGTTGCTTGGTTACAAATTGATGGTAATAATATTCCTGACGTTGGTCATTCCATTCCCATGCATTACCACGGAATGCACTCATCCAATTCGTAGGTGGTTGTCTTTTGCCATTGACCATCTTTCCTGGGTGCCAAACGTAAAAATCTTTAAATTCAGGATCACGTGCTACTGACTTTTGAAACCATATGGATTCATCACTTGAGTGATTAGGAACAAAATCCAATATTATTTTAATTCCCACTTCGTTGGCTTTTGTCATTAGATTATCAAAATCTTCCATGTTACCGAAAATTGGTTCAATGTCAGTGAAGTTAGATATGTCATACCCGAAATCAGCCATGGGTGAGGGAAAAATCGGTGAGAGCCATGTTGCTGTGATGCCAATTTCCTTTAAGTATGGCAGTTTCTCTGTGATGCCTTAAATATGAATAGAATGAAGGGTAATTAAGCGAATACATATTGGCAAAAGTTCACAATAACAGAAATCAAAATAGGATATTATTTCACAGAATATTAATTGCGTGATTTTGGCAGTTTTTATGTATGATCGCTTTCCCAAAGGTTTATTGTATGCAAAAATCCGAATAGAGTCATTGTTTTTCACATAACTTTTTTAAACATTCCAGATGCATTTAGCAGCCTGCCCTTAAATGTACCATTATATTTAAATTGCAAAGACGTTCTAGAACAAAAGGTTGTTGCCATATAGTGTTCAAAAATACCTTTTAAATCTCCTACGCCATCTCCATCACTGTCCTTGAAAGATCTGGGATAAATCTGATAGAAAGAAGCAGTCTGCCACCATTTGCCATGGCTTGTCCTTTCCTCTATATCATTATTATATTTGTTTTGGTTTGATGAATTGATTGGAAAAATATCCGCACTTACTACTACCGCTAGCAGAATCACAAAAATTGCAGTTCTAAATATCATCGTTATAAAAAATCACGTTGAACCTTAGCGAATTGTTAGTTTAAATCTAACTGGAAAACATCGAAAATTATATCTTTTATATAGAGTCTATTGTTTTTCAATGCTCCATCATGTTTACAATTTTTCCAACACAAAATTCAATCAGCCTACGTTATTTGAAGATCAAATCAGTTTCTACCGCGTAGGTATGAAAGGAATCTCAACGTAAGATAGTGTAGAATCAGTGATTGATAAGAATATTTTTTGGTGAATTATCATGGAATTCAGATATTAAAGCTTGAATTCCTCACATAATATGAGCAACTTAGGTTTGGTCCCAGATATAGCTATCAATGCAATGTATCATTTTAAGTGTTGATTTTTGATTTTTAGACTATTAAGTAAGCCAAACTGGATTTTATTGGTATCAAAAGTAACTAAGGGAACTATAGAATTTCTTACTCGATTCTGATTACTTTATTTTGAATACTCTAAACCAACTTTCTAAAATTTGAAACCGAATTTTTTCTTTCAATCTATTTATCCTGCTCTAGTATAAGTTTGGGTGTGGATATACCCATCCATGTCTTCGTGGATGTAGCAATAGCAATTCCAGGTGCTACAGTTTTTCTTCGAGTGAGTTCATCGGCTGCAGTTTCCCGGAATGTTCGTTTGTCCGCGCTTATGGAACACGGTTATCAAAGTCTGTACATCACGTTGGGAGGGACAATTGAGCCGGGTAAGACATTAGACATTTTTGTTTAGTGCAGCAAAAAAAAGAAAAGTGCAAAATATTCAACAGTATTATACGCCTAAAAATGAAATCAAGGTTCAGCGTTCTACGGGAGGAATAAAATACAAATACAACAAGAAAAGAAGATGTTTCAAGCATATCCGCAGAAAGCCTTAACATTCTGTGTCAGTACTGGCGACCTTCAACATAAGTTTTCGTTCCCCCAGCAAGTGATAACTGATAAAGCATACACGAACCGAGAGCGCAAAAACAATAAATGTCTTAGACAAGATCATTTTTTATATGCATGACGAATAGAGTCAAAGACAAAACGGCACTTTTTAGGTGGGTCTAACAAGGATTTTATTTGTGAACATAAGACTAAACATTTCAAAAACAAAACGAAAGAAAGGCAAGGTAACATTAGGTACGATTGCATAAACGGTCTCAAGTGAAGGAACATCTTTAACATTCTCTGGTAGAGGTAAAGTAATGGTAACAAAGCATACATCATTTTTTTGTCTAATGGGTTCCTTTTTTTGTCTAATGAATTCTCGACGTTGTAGGAAAATCGATGACCTATTTTGTCACTATCAATTCTCGAAAGTAAGAAACTTAAGACAAGCATTAACTTACAATCAGAGATTTAGCCAACTATATTATGTATGTGTTCACTGGTTACATTTATACATACATACATACATACATTTTGTGCAGGTGTTAGTTGTTAATAAGAAAAATATACAAATAGCATAACACAAGCCTATCATGCAGTTCTGAATGCCAGAACTAGAGCTGCCAAGAGCGCTTTCCGTGCGGTATACCAGCAAAAGAGGAAAGAGGAACATCGGCTTTTCAGAAGAAAAAAAAGAGAACCTGAAAAACGAATGGTTGAATCTATTGAGGGGTGCTACGGCAGAAGCAATGCTCGAAAGTTCTACCAAAGGGTAAAGCATTCGTCCAAGGGTTACAAAGCCCGAGCGGAAGCATGTAGAGACGAGGGTGGGAATGTCGTTGTAGATACACAGTCGGTGCTGAGAATTTGGAAAGAACACTTCTGCAGACTGTTAAACGGCGAAGACAACCAACTAATCGCTGTCAGGCAGAATGATCCATTCGATTTGGATGATGATGAACAAAATTTCCGTCCTCCCGACCAAGAAGAAGTTCGGATAGCAATATCTAAACTAAAGTCCAACAAGGCTGCTGGAGCTGATGGCCTTACGGCTGAACTCTTCAAAGCAGCGGGAGATGACTTGGTGAGGAGCATACACCAACTCATCTGTACAATCTGGTCGGATGAAAGTATGCCTGACGAATGGAACCTCAGCATTGTGTGCCCTATCCACAAGAAAGGAGATACTCTAAGCTGCGCCAACTACAGAGGTATAAGTCTCCTAAATGTCGCCTATAAAATCTTGTCGGCCATTCTGTGTGAACGTCTGAACCCTTTCGCACGTGAACTGATTGGCCCCTATCAGTGTGGTTTCAGACCCGGTAAGTCAACCGTCGACCAAATTTTCACACTTCGGCAGATTTTGGAAAAGACCCAAGAGTTCCAGATCGATACTCACCACCTCTTTATCGATTTTAAAGTCGCCTATGACAGCGTAAACAGGAACGAGCTATACAGAGCCATGTCGCTTCTTGGCATCCCTGCAAAACTCGTTCGATTGTGCAGGATGACTATGGAGAACTCGCGCTGCTCCGTCAAGGTTGGTAAGAACACCACCGACTCATTTAATGTCGAGAAAGGCTTACGACAGGGTGACGCGCTGTCATGTAACCTCTTCAACATCATTCTTGAGGCAATCGTACGCAACTCGCATGTCAACACCAGCGGTACGATTTTTTTTAGATCCGTTCAATTACTTGGCTATGCTGATGATATTGACATTATTGGAAGAACGAAGCGCGCTGTCAGTGGAGCATTCGCAAGTATTGAAGTGGAAGCGGCTCGAATGGGTCTGGCTGTAAATGAAGATAAAACAAAGTATATGCTGTCCTCGGGTGAAGTAGATCATCACCGTAGGCTCGGACAAAACGTCACAATGGACAGATATAACTTTGAGGTTGTCAAGGACTTTGTCTATTTGGGTTCCACTATAACCTCTCAGAACAACATCAGTGAAGAGATCAGTCGAAGAATCACTCTTGCCAATCGCTGTTTCTTCGGGCTAAGAAGGCATCTTAGTAGTAAAGCCCTCTCTCAAAGGACCAAGGAGACACTATACAAGACCCTTATCATCCCAGTCCTGCTGTATGGGGCAGAAGCGTGGACACTGACACAATCGGATGAATACAGGCTGGGGTGCTTTGAGAGAAAGATTCTTCGGGTGATATTCGGGCCTGTATGTATCAATGGAGTATGGAGGAGAAGATTCAATGACGAACTGTACGGGCTATACAGCATTATTGACTTGGTTAAGAAGCTGAAAATTCAGCGGCTTAGATGGCTGGGTCATGTGGAGCGTATGGACGAAAACGCTCCTGCCCGACGAGTCTTCAATTCCAACCCGGAGGGCCGACGCAGTTCTGGAAGACCCCATCTAAGGTGGCGCGATCAAGTGGTAAACGACCTCACCAACTTGGTGTGCGCAACTGGAGGCCACTGGCTAGGGACCGGCCTAGCTGGCGAGGAATGTTGGTTGAGGCCGTGGTCCACAATGGACTGTCTGCGCCACCTTAAGTAAGTAAGTAAGCATAACACAAGCACAAAAATTAAAAAACACAAAATCATTTTAAGAACATGCATAAACATAAACTACAAGTGGTGCACTGGTTTTAAATGTTTTTTCAAGAGAAGTTTTAATAGTAATAAAATCAACAATACTTGTGTTATAATTAAAAAGCTTGCACATGCGGGTCAGATGTCAGAGGTTAATTTATGCCATAATTAGAATGGTTTTGGGGATAATGCAATAACTCTAAGCTACGAAGCTAGTGGGGTCCTCTGCGATAATTAAAACCGATACAAGATAGTCGATCAGGTGCGTCTAAAAATCCCCTTTAGAGTTGGTGAATAAAAATTATATCATTGTTAATAGAAGTTTAACCCGGTGTTGCTAGGATGACTAAAAATTTGTGTCTCCCGTTATCCGCAAAGTCACTCGAAGAATCTTTCTGTTAGTCTGTATTCATCCGATTGTGTCCATGTCCATACAGCAGAACCGGAATGATTAGGGTCTTGTATAGTGCTAGAGAGGGCTTTGCTACAAGGATGATTTCTTAGTCCGACTGATTTCTTCCATGATGTTGTTCTGAGAGAATATAGTGGAACCCAAATAGACAAATTCCTTGACATTTTCAAAGTAATATCCTTCCATCGTGACGTTTTTCCCGAGCCTACGGTGATGATGTTCCGTACCCGAGGACAGGATATTCTTTTTAATCTTCATTTACTGAGAGACTCATTTTCGCAGCCTCCACATCAATACTTGTGAATGCTCCACTGACAACGCCCATCCTTCTTCCAATAATGTCAATATCATCAGAGTTGCCAAGTAATTGAACACATTTAAAAAAATCGTACAGCGCTGGTTTTGAAATGCGAGTTGCGTACGATTGCCTCAAGAATGATGTTGAAGAGGTTAATGATAGCCTTGTCTTAAGCCTTTTTCGACATTAAATAATTCGGTGGTGTTCTTACCAACCTTGACGGAGCAGCACGGGTTCGCCATAGTCATCCTGCTCAATCGAACGAGTTTAGCAGGGATGTCAAGAAGTGACATGGCTCTGTATATAGCTCGTTCTTATTCACGCTGTCATATGCACTTTTAAATCTGTCGATCTGGAATTCTTGAGTCTTTTCTAAAATCTGTCGAAGTGTGAACATTTGGTCGACGGTTGACTTACCGGGCCTGAAACCACATTGATACCGGCCAATCAGTTGACATGCGAAAGTGTTCAGGCGTTCACATAGATTGGCCGACAAGATTTTATAGGTGACATTTAGGAGACTAATACCTCTGTAGTTGGTGCAGTTCAGAGTATATTCTCTCTTGTGGATAGGGCACCAAATGCTGAGGTTTCATTCGGCAGGCATACTTTCATCCGACCAGGTTGTATAGATAAATTGGTGTATATGCTCATCACCTAATCATCTCCCGCTGCTTTGGACCAGCAGCATTGTTAGATTTTCGATTTGATATTGCTGCCCGAACTTCTTGTGGATTGGGTGGTTTTGTTCATCGTCGTATAAATCGAATGGATCATTCTGCATGACAGTGATTAGTTGGTTCTCTTCGCCGTTTAATAATCTGCAGAAGTATTTTTTCCGAATTCTCAGCACCGCGTTTCTGCTACTACATTCCCACCTTCGTCTCTGCAGGCTTTCGCGCGGGCTTTGGTAACCCTTGAACGAATGTTTTACCCTTTGGTAGAACTTTCGAACATTGCTTCTGCCGTAGTACCCCTCAATACGTAGATTCAATCATTCGTTTTTCCAGCTGAAGGAAGTCACATCAACAACCATAATTTCATGAAGGGAAAATCAACAGCTACTAACTTAATGGAATTCTTTTCAGATGCTATTACAAAAGGTCAAGACGGTTTGCAAACGGATGTAGCATACTTAGAATTTGCAAAAGCATTTGGCCGTGTAAATCATGATCTCCTGTTAAATAAACTTAGTATTAGTACCATAGGTCTTCCACACTGGTTTACTGTTTGGCTTGAGACGTATCTACATAAAACAATTCAATATATCTGCCTTAAAACAAACTGTCAAAACAAATTCGTGTGTATTCTGGTGTTCCACAGGGCAGCCATATCGACCCATTTTTATTTTTGCTGTTTGTAAACGACCTGTGTTCTGTTAAATTAAATTCTGAACTCCTTCTGTTTGCTGATGATGATGATGCTAAACTTCGCTTGTCTTATAAAAACAGCGACGATTATATACCGTTGCAAGAGGACTTGGCTACTGTATCAAATTGGTGTATTAATATTGCAAATGATATGGATCTTAATGTATTCAAGTGTAAATATATGACTTTTTCGCGTAAAAAATTTCCCTTTCTTAATGTTTTATGTATTCTTAAGACTCTTTATTGTTCTGGTATCAAGTGAACATTAACCGCATTGAATCCGTGCAAAAGCAATTTCTGTTATACGCTCGTAGATTTCTCCCATGGAATCCCAACTGATTAATCTTCCGGCCTTAACTGAGTGTAAGACTATTGCAAAAGTGATTTTTATGTATGATATATTAATGGGCAATATTAATTCTGTATATCTTCTGTCAAAAATTAATATATATTTGTCCTAGATCTTTCAGATCCTACGATTTCTTGAACTTGCGATTGAATAGAACTAATAACGGCCACTTTTTGCAGCTTGTATAGATTTCAATTGTAAAATATTTTAAATTAAAAAGCTAAGAATGTATAAATTTGTAGCTAAATAAATAAATAAATAAAAAAATAAATGTATCCATGATTCACAGCACAGTCGATAACAATGGTATGTTTGAAAACCTTTTGCTCGTATTCCATACAAAATTCGAGGGGCTTCGGACAGGAATGGAACATTTTCATCGACCCCACCTTCAGATAAGACCGCTCAACCTCATCGTCAATCAATTAATTGTTTGATATTTTTATAAAACTGAAGGACTTAATTTACGCATTTTGTAGGTATTTTTCACATGATTTTAAAATAATCAAAGCAATCAAAAACAGCTGAATTAAAACAGATTATAAAACGAAGCCATTCACACCGAAAAGATAAGAATTCACACTGTAAACATGTGAAATAAAAATAAATGAATATTTTTTTAATGCGCAATCAATTGAAATACATACCTTCAATCTTATATCAAATACCGGTAATTGTGTTGGTAATTCTTCTCCTCCTTAACGGCTTGACCGATTTTGATAACAACAATGTGTGTCTACCTACTTATTGAATCCGTTAGGTATCGCTGGGGTAAAGTTATGCAATTTATATTATTGTCCACCAACTTACAACATTTTTTTTGTAGTATGCCCTTTTCTTTACCTAGGTTTAGATGGAAAAATTGTCAAAATGTTAAAGAAAATATTTGAAAGAAGGATCGCACGCCTAGCTACAAATAGAATATATAGGAAAAAAATTTAAAATAGTGAAAATGGAACTTTCTAAATAGTTATGATATATCATACCAACAATATGTCAAATTGAAACGTGTCAGAAATGTCAGTGCCAAACTGCTAGAAAAACAAACAAATCTGGTGAGAAAACAAAATCTACTTTTAAGGACAAGAAGTCAATCAACAACTATTTATGTAATGGTTGACTTACTTTCACGGCAACAGGTGCCGGTAAATTCATGCTTGTGTAAGCCCCACAGTAGTCACCGGCGCCGGTGAATCAACTCATAATGTAAACCCTTCATTAATGTCAAATAAGAAAGAGAAAACAGAAAAGACAAAGAGACATTTTGGAACTTTTTTTTTTTTTGCACTATCAGTTCTCGAGAGTAAGAAGCTTATATCAAGCATTAACTTACAATCAATCCACGCTCTCTTCCTTTCCTATTTGAATGAATTACTGGGAAGCACTTTTACGAGTACTTTGCTGTCAATGTCAAATAAATTAAATTAAATTAAACTAAATCATAATGTGAATTGAATATCAAACATGTATGATTTTCTTTTGGTACGTCTGTTTTTCCCTTGGTCACATATCATATTTTTTTTCATTTCAGATCAAATCTCAGATCAAATCTTAAATCTCATTTTAAATCGAGATTTAACACATACCTGCACAACACCAAAGTATTTGACATTTGCTTTTAGAAGTGTTGTTTCATTTTGATTAAATATTCGTAGAAAATAAATTCTTAGGAACAGAAAATCTTTTATTATGAATTTTATGAATTTTGTTAAAATAAGTGAAATTCGTGAATTAAGTGAATATTGTAATTACATAATTATTTAGGCTATTTTGTAGGATTCAACATAAATGTACATTAGTTGTCAAAAAGCACCCATACAAAAAATAAAACAAAATAGATCTCGTTCGATTTCCTTTGGGCGACCCAAATCTGAAATTTGAGATCAAATCTGTATTTATTAAAAAAACATCACAATAAACAAAGAAATGTCCAAGAATCTCAAGATAGAAGGGAAAACTTTAAATGTAAGTAAGAATCTATTGTATGCATTTAGCTACTATTAGTTACATTTATTTACATTAGTTACATAAGTTACATTAGTTACGTGTAACTAATTAAAATTTCAAAGTTACGCGTAACTATCCAACACTGTAAATAGCTCACCTCGGCATTTTTGCAAGAAGTCTTTAGAAAGCTAGACTGATGGGAGAATGATATCTTAAAAGTGAACTACAGGTATCTTTTAAATCTTCGATTTGCAGACGAAGTACATAGTTAATACTTAACTTACCTTAAACAGCAGCAAAGTGCTGCAAGCAATGCTAGCGAAATTTCGTTTAGAATATACAAGCACATTATTTGCTTATTGACACTTCAGCAAAAAACCAAAGTCATGACAGATGGTGATGTCAGTACAGTACGTAAACATACAAGAAAGCTGAAAGTTGGAAATTTTGACCAACACATTTAAATAAAGTGCACGACTGGACCAACTTGCTCTAATGTGTGTGTGGGGTTTGAGATTTTGGAAAAACAAGTAGGGGAAAAATGATATGAAATTTTATTGACCACTTAAAAATCACTAGTTAAAACGTTTTTGGGAAAAAAAATTACGCAAACCAACTGATTTTGTTTAATATTTAGAATTTTAAGAAATTTTTTTCAAAACTTTCGACCAGTTTTTTTCAAAATACCTACATTTTTTTTTGAACTTTTTCAAGATATAGGTACATATTCCAAATTTTTTGAGTATGCCAACTTTTAGCATTTTGTAGTTTTTATCAGAAAAATTAAATGAAAAAAAATTAGAGATATCCGTTTTTGGAAAAAACAAAAAATTCAAAATCAAAAAATTAATTTTTTTTTAAACTCATAAAAGCATTTTTTGAAGAATTTAATAATATATATAATTGATGGACCAAGCATTCTATATAAGGCTTCTACATTAAAAATTTCATCGAAATCCGTTAAGTGACTTACAAGAAAATGTGATTTAAAAAAAAGTTATTGGAGGTACCGTTATAATATAAGACTTTTCCTAAAAAATCTATTCCAACCAAAACATAAAGTTTGCACAGAAGACACTATTCAGAAAGTTTTATCAAAATCGTAGGAGCCGTTTTGAGAAAAAAGAGCATGGCATGTAATGTACCATTAGTTTTAGAGCTAGAATTTTTCTATCAAATTGAAAAAAAATAAAGTGCACGACTGGGTCGTACCAACTTGCTCTAATATGTTACAGTGGTCTTGGGGCTTTAGATTTTGGAAAAAAAAGCAATAAAAAAATCATATGAAATTTTATTAATCATTTAAAAATCAACTTAAAATCGTTTTTTGGAGAAAATGAAGTAAGCCATTAGATTTCTTTTACTTTTTTGAATTTTAAGGATTTTTTTTTTCAAAATCGTTGGAGCCATTTTTTCAAAAAACGGTTTTTATTTTGAAAATTTTCGGAAACATATTATAAATTTATTTTGAGTATGTCAAAATCTAGCGGTTTAAAGTTCTTATCAGAAAACAAAAATTTTAAAAATTTTGAACAAACCGTGTTTGAAAAAACCAAAAGTCAAAAAAAAAAAAATTTAACTTATTTTTAAAAAACTCAACAAAATATTTTTTTGAAAATAAAAGAATTGTGTTATTTCGTGTATAACAGAGCTTTTATATTAAAATTTTCATCGAAATCCGTGAAGTGGTTTACGAGAAAATCTGATTTAAAAAAACCGGTCGTATGGGAGGTACCGTTATAAGACTTTTCCTGAAAAATCTGTTCCGGCCAAAACATAAAGTTTACTTAAAAAATACCATTCAGAAAGTTTTATCAAAATCGTAGGAGCCGTTTTTGAGATAAATGAGTTTTTCATTAAAAATCATATGGCAGGTACCGTTAGTTTTGGAGCTAGAATGCTAATTCCAAAAACCCCTCTGTAGGACGTCATAATAATACTATGTACCAAGTTTGAAGCAAATCGGTCCAGCCGTTTAGGCTGTAGGTGCCGATACAGACAGACGGACAGACAGACAGACAGACAGACAGACAGACAGACAGACAGACAGAATTGTAGGACCCACTTTTTTAGGCTTCTCTATCATCGTAATGTTATGTTTGATTGTCCAAAAAAAATTTTTTTTTTTACGAATGCATAACTTGCCTTATAGTACCTATAATCGCAAGTAAAAATTAAGAAGTACATAGTTAAGATTCAGTATAGTGCGAAAATTATTTCTGTTTTAAGTCAAAGATTAACATTTGAACAGAATTTTTAAAAATTTAATACGATAATCTTTTTTCCGAACATTTGATTATTAAGGAAATGGGGCAGAAACTACCCCCAAATTATTTTAAAAAATTTTATTTCATAAATTCATAACTTGGTTACAAAATAATTTATAATGTGTTAACCACGGTTAAATATAACCTCGTACATTCTGTTGGGTAAGGAGTCATATGATTTCTTTATCCCTTCAATGAGTTCCGATTTATTTAAATATTGCTTTTTAGATTCGTATACTTTAAGTGCTAATCATCTCCAAATATTTTTTTTAAAGTTATGGTCGGAAGAGTATGGCGGCCAGATCAGTAAGGGCACGTTTTAGAGCTCAATTTAAGACTACTAGGTTAGAGGTGTGGTTCGGACCATTATATTGCTAGAACTTCCATTCCAAGGCTCCAAAAATATCCTTGAGTGGAGGGAAAGCCGTTCTTAATACATTATACTACATGAAAGTAGTTAGCATAGCCCTCTGGATCCTCCAAACTAAATTGTTTTCCTCTGAAAAGACTACGATGCTGGTCATATGCGTTCTGCGAAAATTGAGGCGTTTTATCTTTTCGAAGTTGATTAAGAGATAGCTGTTTTTTTTTTATTTTAGGCGTTTTAAATGTTCAGCATTAGAAATAATTCTTTGCACACTAGCTTTTGTGATTAGGATGAAAAGTCAGATTTCCTGCTTTTCCGCAACCACCACAGCCATAGCGGTCACTTCTATAACAGAGCTACACTGCAATCACTCCATTTGCTTGCTCACATCCAACAATACAATGGCTGCTTCCAAGTGACGTCATTTGGAGCCACTGTAATCCATGAACGCAGTTAGAATCCCAACTTTAAGTCAGACGTCCATGTCTACATTTTCTCTTTCCCCTTTTACTATTCAGATCCAATGGAAAATCTACCACCGTGCAGTTGCTCTGCGGCAGCATTTAAATCAGGATCATAAGCTCCGTCAGATTTATTTCCTTTGAAATTCAAATCAACGTTTTGCTATTTTTCGATGAAACAACTCCTACCAAGTTGTTCAAAAACAGCATTGGAAGCTATGCCTTCTGATAATTAGGGGAGATGGGGGCAAGAAGGACTACTTAAGCTTTAAACATTCATAACTTTTTAAATATTCGCAAAATCTACACCGATTGTTTTTTAAATAAAAGTTAAATCCTTAAACTTCATCATGGAAAAGGATCAAAATAGCATAAGAAGGATTTTCGTCCTTATAACAAAATACACAGTATGATCTCAAAAGTCCGTTTTGCCCCACTAACGGGGCAAAACGGACCTTCGTATGGGGCAAAAAGATCCACTTGTTTCGCTTCTCAAAGATATGAAAAATAATTGAAAAAAAACTTCATACAATGAACAATGTTATTTATAAATAAATATGACTTTTATTTTGAATAACTATATTGCATACACTTCAATTTTTGTATTAAAATGCCGTAAAACAATAACAAAAAACATTTGAAAAAAAACGATAAACTTAATAACTCAATAACAAAAAATAAAATAAATAATCCAAAATACCTAAACATAGTAGGTATACGTAGTTCATTGAAATGTGTGTCAGTCAGTTTTTTTTATTGTGCACATTTTTCACAATGAAAGAACTCATCTATATCTCCACAACCGGCACATTCTTCATGGGCCCAGTTCTTACACTTGCAGCATTGAATCCATCCTTCCCCTTTGAATGATTTGCTGAAATTTTCACAGCAATAAAGGCAAGGACAATCTTCGTCGTCGGTTTCCTGTTCCACAGTTGTTGGTTTGGCAGCTTTTGTAATTCGCTTTTTTATTTTTGGTTTCTCGTTTTTATTATAGATTTGTTTGGAAACTTTTCGGCTACCACTTGCATTAAGTTGATCTCTTTCAAGCTCATTTTTGTATGGGCTGGATGTCAGTATTGCTGACTTTCCTTTTTTCCTGCCTTTTCTAATAATATTTGGACTTGAAGATGCTTTTGGAAATTCTTGAACCTCTGATACAGTTCTTAATGGAAATGAAGATTTAGTGTCAATCTCTGGATGTGTTTCGGACATCGTTATCTCCTTGGGAATAAATTCATCACTTACACCAATGACTGCTGGACTTAAATCGTTCAAAATTGTAGAACATTTTTCTTCCTCATTTTCTTCTGCGTTCGATGGGAAAACATTTTCATCAGTTTTCGGCGATTCACCATTAATATGTTGTGGGAGTTCAATATTAGTTGTCTCGGCTGCAACATAATCCTCTTCTGAAAAAATATGCGGATCAACAGGGTATATTCCAGTTTTCCTAAAGCCATTTATAGCAGTGTTTGGAACTGCTGCTTTAAGGTATGCTTTTCCAAACAAAGCAGCAACTTGAAATTGTGAAACCACTCTTGAAGGATATTGCCTTAAAAATTTTTCAATTTCTTGAGAGAAGAAAGTGTTCAGGGGTCCCATAAATGATACATCAAGGGGTTGGAGTCTGTGAGTGCAGTGAGGTGGTAGGCACAGGACAGTAACAAAATTGTCTCTTGCCAATTTTATAAAAGCTATATTTTTTGTATGTGTCACATGGCCATCAAGAACTAGCAATATTGGTTCTTCTTTGGTGGGTTTTGTATTTTTTATAAAATGACGAAACCAGTCTGTAAAAATTTCAGTTTGCATCCAACCGCTTGGATGGCAAGCAAAAGTTGAACCAGGTGGAGCACCATCCATCAGCTCCATCTTCATGCGTTTTCTTGGAAAGATAAGCATTGGTGGGACGAAATAGCCTGAGGCGGACATACATATCACAGCTGTTGACAATACACCTCTTTCAGCAGATGTCAGGGTGCCAACTTGTTTACGACCTTTTAGCGCAAATACTTTGGAAGATTTGGTTTGAACCTAGTTGAAAATAAGTAAGATAAGCAAATTATTTTGGTACAGAGTAAGAGTTTTTATTTGTTACGCACAGTTGTTACACCAGTTTCGTCAACGTTAAATATTTTTGTTGGGGAAAAGTGATGTTCATCAAATGCTTTCTTTAACAATTCAAAGTAAGCCGAAACGATTGGCTTATTAAAAGCTTGAGCTCTGGCTTTTGATGTCGGTTCCGGGTTTCTTAAGGCGATTTCTGGATGCCGTTTTTGAAAACAATAAAGCCAATCTTTGCCAGCCATTTTAGTGTCCTTGTCAAAAGAATGAGACAACTTATTCGCCTCAGCCAGCTCATAAGCAAGAGCTCGAACATCTCGAGTCGTCATTCCAAAGAATCTTTTCTCAAGTTCTAGCAAATGTTCAATCAATTCCTTTTCTTGGTCTGCACTAAAAACTGGTTTGAACCGACCGAGTCTTTTTTCGTTTGTGTCCAGTTTAGTTTTTCGCACTAGGGTACTTTTTGGAATTTTAAATATCTTGCTGGCTTTTAGATATCCCATTTGTTTACTTTTTATAGCAGCGATAGCTTTTTGCAGATCTTCTTTAGTCCATGTAGAGGCTCGCAATGTCTTTCGGATGTATGTTCGCACCATCTTCAAGGAAAGCAAATTTCAAATTCCCTATCGTGAACGTCGTGGGGCAAAACGGACGGTTTGTCCGTTTTGCCCCACGACGTTCTGGTTCTTTTTGCCCCACAAGAAGTTTCTAACTTAAAATATTTTTTTTTTTGTTTAAATATAATTGTATCACCTTTTTTGTTATAAATCCAAATAAAACAATTGATAATAAAGACTTTAAAATAATCACAAAATTTTTGAGAAGTCAACTGTTCTTTCAAATGCTGTTTACAATGTGGGCTTTTTTTTAGTAAATTGTCTTTTTTGACAGTTTTATTTCTTGAACTGCAACTAACTTCACTATTTCTATTAAACTCCGGGATGGGTTCGCAAAGAAGGTATTTTATAATTTGTAATCACTGAAAACCAGATGGAGTGAAAAACTAAGACGTAATTAGACTTAGTCCTTTTTGCCCCGTGGTCCTTTTTGCCCCCTTCTCAGACTGATTATGAGCGGAGACAAAAAATCAGGTATTGATGTCCATGCACCATACGTGGTTATATTGTTGTCAGAAATGTTGAATACCACGGCATAGTCCTCAAGCGACGTGAAAACTAACAGTTTATACGACGGCGACGTATTACAATAGCCGCTAATGTTTTATGAAAGGGATGATGGCTACCATTTTACAATTAAAATTGTAACTCCATTCTTCTGTTAGCTG
Source organism: Platycheirus albimanus (assembly GCA_916050605.2). NCBI lineage: Eukaryota > Metazoa > Arthropoda > Insecta > Diptera > Syrphidae > Platycheirus > Platycheirus albimanus. Next base: position 63,314,180 of record OU696698.1, read on the forward strand.
CTGAGTTTTCCAAAATAGCTTTATTAGCAAATTTAATTAAGATTATCTTCCAGTAGTCCAGTCGACAGGTACTTTCAGGTGGAAAAAGGTCAAAAGTTAATGAAACTTGGAGGTTTTGTTCAAGGATAGTGAACTAACATTTTGCTAAGTTTTTGACCTCGAGAAACTGTGCTAAAAGAGGGAAAGGGGGAAAACTGGAAATTTTTCGATGCTGCTCCGGTTTTCCCTCAATAACTTTTTTCATTAGGTCCTATGGCAAAAGCGTCGTAGGCTTTTGTTGGTTGGTACAAAAATTGTTGTATGTCATTTCGTTACCGAGATACGGAAAAAAAGAAGGAGGGTAAACTGCAAAATGTTCGACCTTGCTCCGGTTTTCACTCAATAGAACGTTACATTTTTGTATGTCAATTCTATACCAAGATATGGAAAAAGAGGAGGAAGGGGAAACTGTAAAATTTTCGACCTTGCTCTGGTTTTCCCTCAATAACTTTCTTTCCTTAAGTTCTACTGCAAAAGCTAACTCTTTTTTTCCACAATTTTAATGGTTCGAAAATTGTTGTATGTCAATTCTTTACGAAGGAATGGAAAAATAGGAGGGAGGTGGAAATGCAAAATGTTTGACCTTGCTCCGGTTTTTTCTTAATAACTTTTTTTTCTTTACGTCCTACAGGAAAAACGCATTCTACTTTCTTGGTAAAACGTTAAATTTTCTACAACTTGAATGGTTAAAAAACTGTTGTATGTCAATTTTGTTTCCCAAAAAATGGAAAAAGAAATGGAGGGTAAGACTGCACAAATTTTGACATGGCTTCGGTTTTCCTCAACAACTTATTTTCCTTACGTCCTATACGAAAAAAATGATATGCAGTTTTTTGTAGAACGTTAAATGTCCTACAATTTTAATAGTTCAAACATTATTGTATGTCAATTCGTAACAAAAACATGGTGCTTCGAAAAACAGCAATATCAAGAAATTCAGAACTCCACCACATTATTTATAACCGCATTGGATTGCGTAGGTACTAGGTACCTAATGTCCAGGTAGAAAACTAGGTAAGAAACCCAATCTTATTCATAAAAACTAAAAATCCGCATCTGGCATCTATGAATGAAGTCAGTTGTGAAAATTTTGGCCTGTGGTGTTAATTTGTAAAGTTTTATTATATTATTTGCTTTTGAAAAATTAAAAACAAAGAACATCAAATTAAATTAGTGGGAAAATATAATTTTAACAAAAGCTACTAGTATTTTCGAAGAAATAAGGTGGAATTCTAAATTTGTTGGCGAATTTTTAAAAATTAACTGTTTTTTGAAGCGCCATATCTCGATAACAAATTGACAAACAGAGATGTTTGTATTAACAACATTGTAGGAAATTTAATGTTCTAGAATATGTTTTTGACATAGGACGTAAGGAAAAAAAGTTACCTATAGAGGGATAACCGGAGCAACGTCGAAAAATTTGCAGTTTTTCCAGCCTCCCTCTTTTAGCACAGGGCCCCGATGTCAAAAACTTAGCAAAATGTTTGTAAACTATCCCTGAACAAAATTCATAAGTTTCATTTACTTTTGACCTTTTTCCAATTTTGAATTTAAAAATGGGATAAATGAATAAATAAATAGTTTTTAATTATAAATTTGTTTTTTATTTAAAAATATACCATGTTACACAACTATAATATTTAATTATATAGAAACAGAATGTCTCAATTTCAACCGATGCAATGTAAATAAAATGCGTTCTGAAGAGTCAATTCACACATTTAAATGGAGTTGCAGTAGCCTAATTTTCGAATTTCCTTTATTTTTGTATATGAACATGAACACTGCTTGTTAACGTACCAGACAATAAAACAAAGCGTTGTAGAATGTACCCACAATTTGTAAGATCCATTTCCATTTAATCTAATAGCAAGAAATCAATTATTTCACTAGATATGCCAGATTTTTCAAATGGGAATTTTTAGTCTATTTAAGGCTGAAAGAAGTAAGCCGTGTCAGGTAGTTAACAATAAAATACTTGCATGTGTTGATGTCTTTACAATGCAATGTCTTGGCCAAATTGTTCGCTTTCAACAGAACAGTGCTTAGAGTTCTAACCTATGGGTGCCAATTACACAAAATATTGAAAGCAAACTTCAATCGAGCCAAAGCGCAATGGAAAGAATTATTTAAAGGATCGTAACGCTTCATAAACAAACAACGGAATCTTGAAAAGAAAAACCAAGTTTAAGTATGTAAGGCATAGAAGAAGGTGGAAAAGTCTGGAAAAGAAGTCTGCAAGTCTATAAAATAAAAATAAAACTGCTTTTGTTCCGCAAAAATATTTCCATTTCTAATATCGGAAGCCAATTTGACTACCGTAAAATCTAAGAATAAGACATTTGTTTAGTATGTGATTTTTATTGAATAGGTACTAAAATCTGTTGAGAAAGGGATTGTAATTTAACATTTTCGTATGAACTACATACAATTCTATCTGTTGATAGTAGAATTATAATCTCAATTCCTGCGAAGCCACATTTCATCAGCGATCATCGACAATGTCATCTTGCTTGATAGAAGTTGAACATTATCATGTGGATTCTAAATCATAATTATGATAAAGTTCTAAGGATGGAATCTTTTCATATAAAAATACTACCAACTTGATCACTCATCTAATACCGGAGGTAAAATAATTCAGCTGTACGGTATATTTGTTTTGATATTATTGTTTTTGAATCATAAACAAATAGTGTAGACAAAAACTTAAATTATTCTTGCCACTTGTTTTTCTTATAAATAAAAATATTGTTATCTAACCTCGAAGCTATACATCGAAATGTTGTTGATTGAAGTACCTACTCGATACTGATAGCGTGAACAGTATTTTAATAGCAATTATTGTTTATCTGACATTCAATAGATACTTAAAGTCAGCAACGTCAAAGGAAATGTTTATCAAAATAATCGTTAACTGAATGATTGTTAAATGAAAATAATTTATAGCAAGTAAATAAAATGTTCAAAACTTTTACAAACACTTGTTTTTATCAAAAATCAAGTATTGAGTTGCTTAACCTAGTCAATACTGAAATCCTGAAACTTCTTAGAAATTATTTGAAAGAAAAATTGTCGAATTTTTTTTGTTATTTCATTTAAGTCCGGATCGAACTGGTTCCTCTCAAGTCACTGTTTTTTTTTTTTTTTTTTTTTCTCAGATTTTTTGATTAAACTATTACTAGGAACGTTTTCATAAATGACCACTCGATGGCAACGGCTACACATTATACAGTTTAAGCCAAACATTTTAAATGTTTGCTAACTTTGTGTATGTTCGATTGTTGTGAGTGTTTACAGAGTACTGCGATTTTACTTTTTTGCTAAAAATGCAAATAATGATTATCTCTTTTTAACGGTTTCACTTAACTAGAAATAAGTTCATGAAAAATGTGTCTTAACTTTGTAATGCCACTATACATAGCTGCAGATCAAACATTTTCCAAATTGCTAGCTATGTGACATTATATCAGAATTTTCATCCAAGAAAACTGCATTTTTAGTTCTTGGCATATTATTCGCATAGTACGACAAGACTTCTTAAATTATCGATAACTTAACAGGGACATAAAATATTCCATGGCTTAGTTTGAGACCGTTTTTCACATCTCTAAATAAAACGGTGTTGCATTTTTATAGTTTTACTATTTCTTACCTGTCAAACGAACCGTTCAGTTCAAACAAAGGTTTTTTTTGGTTTTCCTCAAATAAACGGCCCATACTTACTTACTTACTTAAGGTGGCGCAGACAGTCCATTGTGGACCACGGCCTCAACCAACAATCCTCGCCAGCTAGGCCGGTCCCTAGCCAGTGGCCTCCAGTTGCGCACACCAAGTTGGTTGAGGTCGTTTACCACTTGATCGCGCCACCTTAGATGGGGTCTTCCAGAACTGCGTCGGCCCTCCGGGTTGGAATTGAAGACTCGTCGGGCAGGAGCGTTTTCGTCCATACGCTCCACATGACCCAGCCATCTAAGCCGCTGAATTTTCAGCTTCTTAACCAAGTCAATGTCGCTGTATAGCCCGTACAGTTCGTCATTGAATCTTCTCCTCCATACTCCATTGATACATACAGGCCCGAATATCACCCGAAGAATCTTTCTCTCAAAGCACCCCAGCCTGTATTCATCCGATTGTGTCAGTGTCCACGCTTCTGCCCCATACAGCAGGACTGGGATGATAAGGGTCTTGTATAGTGTCTCCTTGGTCCTTTGAGAGAGGGCTTTACTACTAAGATGCCTTCTTAGCCTGAAGAAACAGCGATTGGCAAGAGTGATTCTTCGACTGATCTCTTCACTGATGTTGTTCTGAGAGGTTATAGTGGAACCCAAATAGACAAAGTCCTTGACAACCTCAAAGTTATATCTGTCCATTGTGACGTTTTGTCCGAGCCTACGGTGATGATCTACTTCACCCGAGGACAGCATATACTTTGTTTTATCTTCATTTACAGCCAGACCCATTCGAGCAGCTTCCACTTCAATACTTGCGAATGCTCCACTGACAGCGCGCTTCGTTCTTCCAATAATGTCAATATCATCAGCATAGCCAAGTAATTGAACGGATCTAAAAAAAATCGTACCACTGGTGTTGACATGCGAGTTGCGTACGATTGCCTCAAGAATGATGTTGAAGAGGTTACATGACAGCGCGTCACCCTGTCGTAAGCCTTTCTCGACATTAAATGAGTCGGTGGTGTTCTTACCAACCTTGACGGAGCAGCGAGAGTTCTCCATAGTCAACCTGCACAATCGAACGAGTTTGGCAGGGATGCCAAGAAGCGACATGGCTCTGTATAGCTCGTTCCTGTTTACGCTGTCATAGGCGACTTTAAAATCGATAAAGAGGTGGTGAGTATCGATCTGGAATTCTTGGGTCTTTTCCAAAATCTGCCGAAGTGTGAAAATTTGGTCGACGGTTGACTTACCGGGTCTGAAACCACACTGATAGGGGCCAACCAGTTCACGTGCGAAAGGGTTCAGACGTTCACACAGAATGGCCGACAAGATTTTATAGGCGACATTTAGGAGACTTATACCTCTGTAGTTGGCGCAGCTTAGAGTAGATAGATCCCTCCCACGAGGTTCACCTTGACGTGGTGGGGGGGCTTACGTTCTGACACTTCATCAATCCAGATGCAGTGACAGAACAACCAAGCAACCTCAAAAATAAGACAGAGATGTCAAATTATGAAAATATGGAAAAAGTCAATAAAGAAGATGAAAATCGAGTGGGGATATACACTCAAAAGTCGGTAGAGGTCACGGCTGCCGGCGATGGCTTTGCTTCGATAGAAGAGAAGTCGCCAGTGACTCATTCAAATTCAACTACAAATACAAATACAAAAAACAAAACTAAAAACGAAACAGCAGATGAACATATTCCTGCTTGTAGCAGTGGTGCCCTTCTGATTGATGAAAGCCTCCACCTCGGTGAGGTTTTCATGGATCTCACTGACTCTGAGGTCGGGACCGTGGGAGCTGACGAAAGTGAGATATCGTCTGGTGAGGAAAATCGAATCCTTGCAGATGACGAGTATCAATCTTTCGCCAGCTCCGACGGCTCCGAAGCGGATGTCATAGTGGCCGAAAACCCTGCAGCTGCTAACAAAGGCAACATACTGGCCAAAAACCCGGTGGACCCGGGAGCCAAATCAACCTCAACTCCCTGCAAAGGGTCAAAGTCTAACAACCCTTCCAAAGTCTGTGTGGATGCTGCCAATTCCGGAAACCGATGCTCGCATGGGCCAAAACCGACTACGGGAAAAACGGTGAATCCGAAAGAACAGAATAAGGAAGGGAACCTTAGCTTTGACAAGAAGTTGCAAAACGCCCTGAGAACCATCAGAAGATATGGTCATATGGACACAAAAAGGCTTAATCTCCGAGACTGGAAACGCTTGAGCTGGGCTCGCAAATTTGTCGCGAAAATGGAGACCAACAATAAGCCAAACGCAGAAGTCGATAAAAAGCAAAACACAAAGAATCAAATAGAACCAGGTGCTTCCTCTTCCAAGGCTGCTCAAGTCAGCAATCTAAAAGTGAAACCTCCATTGGATGGTCTAACACACTTAAGGGTCGTAAAAACTGACGACAGCAGTCATAGAAAGAGGACGAGACACAATGATTCGACAACCCCTCCGATGTCCGCAAATAAAAAGCCGAAGACGACAAACAAAACAGGCACACCGGCGGAATTGATAAAAGAAAGGCTTCAGGTAGCCGTTATCAATGAGGGGAGCTCCGAAAAACTGCTGAGCGAAGAAAACTGGGCCAAGGTTGAGGAAAAACTACTCGAATGTGTAAACGACGAGCTGCTTAACTCAACTGGCACGCTGCCGAGATTCGGGCCCTTGTCGACAGTAAAGGGTTTTAAAATTCTCACTTGTCGTGATGAATTTACCCTTAACTGGCTCAAGGACAAAATAGCTGACATGAGCGCATTAATTGAAGGGGCAACACTAAAAGTTACTTTTAAGAATGACCTCCCTACCAGACCCAAAGTCCGAATTAACATTCCGGGCCCTCGCATGACGAAAGAAAGGCTAGAGCTCTTCCTAAGAAGACTCAACCCCGACTTTCCGAGTTCCGATTGGCAAGTCATGGAGATGGAAGAGCCTACGAAAACAGGCCAAGAAGCTATCATCATGCTTAACCATGAAACAATGGCTTTGCTTCCATCGAAAGGGTTCAAGCTCTGTATTGGCATAAACGAGGTTAAAGTGAGGCCGCTAACAGCTGCCAACTTAAACAAAAATGAAAAAAACAAAAATAATGATGAAAGTGCTGCAACTAAATCTGCAGCATAGTAAGTTGGCCTCTGCCACCTTAACCTCTTTTTTGTCGAAGAATAAGACCGATATAGCCCTTATACAAGAGCCATGGATCAACAGCGGCCTCATCTGCGGACTAAAATCCAAAGATTACATTCTTTATTTTAATAAAGGGCCTACAGAAGGTAACTATCGCACATGTATAATGGCGAAAAAGAATATAAATCTATTTCTCCTATCCTCCCATTGTAGCACAGACATGACAACAGTGAAGTGTGAAAGAGACGGGGCCCCGCCCCTGATCCTAACCTCCATCTATTTGCCAGGCGACGAAACACCCACCCCGCCATCAGCAGCTGTTGAAGAACTTGTCGCGGTAACAGGTAGGAACGGATGGGACCTACTGATAGGTGCTGACGCTAACGCTCACCACCTTCAGTGGGGAAGCACCGACACAAATGCAAGAGGTGAGTCACTTTTTGAATTTATTATTAAGAACAATATATTGATTTTGAATAGAGGTAGTGAACCGACATTCATAACTAGAACTAGGAGGGAAGTGCTTGATGTTACACTTTCGACAAACTCTAATACTCTTATTATCAGTAATTGGAAGGTATCAAGTAACGTAACATTCTCTGACCACAGAATGATTACGTTCGAAATAAAGCACAAATTAGAAGACCCAAAGCCCTATAGAAATCCCAGGAAAACAAACTGGGAAGCCTATAACAATAAACTGGCCTTATCTCTGGGCCGCTACAGTAAGCAACCAATACTCAACTGCTCAGACATCGAAACAAATGTCAATGAACTAACGCTAGCTATTCGTCTTGCGTACGAAAACTCGTGCCCCATTATCAAAGGAAAAGGCAAGCTCAACTCCGTATGGTGGTCAAAAGAGCTGTCTATCCTTAGAAAGAACTCAAGGAGGCTGTTCAACAGAGCAAAATATAGTAACAACGCTGATGACTGGAATCTTTACAAAACCAGCAAAAATGAGTACAAAAACAGAACCACCTATGCGAAAAGAGCAGCCTGGCGAAAATTTTGTACAGACATCGAGTCCACAAATGATGCTGCCAGGCTCAGGAAAGTCATGTCAAAGGTCCACACTCCTCCAGGTTTCTTAAAAAGACCGGATGATACCTGGACTGATACCTGCTCTGAAACTCTAGAAGCTCTTATGAACACTCATTTCCCAGGTTGTGTTAACATAACATCTCCTATGGAAAGAGACCCCAACATAAATCCTGCCTCCAATATTGGCAATCAAATCGTAGACAGTAGAAAGGTGGCGTGGGCCATCGACTCCTTTTCAGCATACAAGTCTGCAGGGCCTGATGGAATAATTCCAATTATGCTCCAATGCTCAAAAGACATAATCGTTCCGATTCTGGTGGATATATTCAGGGGATGTTTAAACATAACCTATATTCCAACTGGATGGAGAGAAGTCAATGTCATCTTCATTCCGAAAGCTGGCAAGCCCACTCACACTGAACCAAAAGAGTTCAGGCCTATAAGCCTTTCTTCCTTTCTCCTTAAAACCTTAGAAAGACTTATAGATACGCATATCCGCCTAAAACTAAATGATAACATAATCTCACAGGCCCAACACGCTTATGTTAAGGGCAAATCTGTTGAGACGGCACTTCACGAAGTTGTAGGCACGATTGAGAACTCAATCCAATTCAAAGAATTCACCCTAGCAGCATTTCTTGATATAGAAGGGGCCTTCAATAATGTAGATAATCACGCGATACGACAAGCCCTAGACTCTGTCAATGTTGATCTTGAACTGTCGAATTGGATTGACTCTATGCTTCAAACAAGACTTGTTAATGCAGAGTTAGGTGCCAGCAAGCTAAAAGTCAAGACCTGTAGAGGTACTCCACAGGGAGGGGTTCTTTCTCCGTTGCTTTGGCTTCTGGTTGTCAACCAAATCTTAGGTAAACTAAGTCTTAGTGGCGTTAAGGTCGTGGCATATGCCGACGACATAGTAATAATGTCCTCAGGAAAACATATTCCCACACTGTGTGATCTCCTTCAAATAGCCCTAAACAAACTCAGCAATTGGGCCAATAGCTGCGGACTTAACGTCAATTCAACAAAGACGGAACTAGTTTTGTTTACAAGGAAAAACAACATTCCAATGGTAGACCCGATCACTATAAACGGGACACCACTTCAAGTTTCAAATGTGGCAAAATATCTTGGAAAACATAAAAGAAAGAGGGAAAAAAGCATCAGTAGCATTCTACACTTGCAATAGAATCTTTGGCAGGAAATGGGGACCCAGCCCCAAAACTATTCACTGGATGTACACGGCCATAGTGAGGCCTATCCTGACATATGCATGTCTGGTCTGGTGGCCAGCCCTTGAAAAGGCGACAAATCTCAAAACCGTGACAAAAATCCAAAGACTTGCGTGCATTGGCACAACGAGTGCAATGAGAACTACACCAACCGCAGCCCTAGAAACGTTCCTTCTACTAGCCCCACTCGATCTATTTATGAAAGAAATGGCGGCCAAAAGCGCATTGCGTCTCAATCAATGCTCTAGTTGGAAAAAGGGCCATTCAGGTCACAGGTTAATAATGAATTTCACAGACATTAACATTCAAACAGACTATATTACTCCGCACATAGATTTTAACCCAGCAGCCCAAACAGACTTCCCTACAAGAGAATGCTGGATGGAAAACAGGGTCATAAATGAAAATCACGTTTCTGTCTTCACAGACGGTTCCAAAACGGAAGATGGGGTAGGGTCAGGCATCTTTTCAGATAACCCACCCATAAACAAGTCACTTAGGCTTCCAGACTTCTGTAGTGTCTTCCAAGCGGAAGTGCTTGCAGTCCTTGAAGCTGCAAAACACCTATTAACGTGCGAACTGGAAAACAAGAATATTGATATTTTCATCGACAGCCAGGCGGCCATGAAAGCCATATCCTCTATAGTTACAAAATCCAAACTGGTCGATAGTTGTCGTAATGAGTTGAGACTACTCAACGCAACGAATCCAGTAACCCTTCGATGGGTCCCGGGACATCGTGACATACACGGAAATGAAATGGCTGACCAACTGGCCAAAACGGGTTCATCTCTCGAACCAAGCCAAATGGTAACCTCAATTAACATGCCACTTGAAAGAGAAAAAACGAGAATTAGCCATAGTTTCCTTAAAACCGCTAATGTCAGGTGGTCATCCATCGACACTTGTCGGGTATCGAGAAATCTATGGCCGGAAATTTCAAAGAAGAAAACTGAATCCCTACTCGTGCTAAGCAGGCCTCAATTATCACTCCTGGTTGGTATCCTGATGGGTCACAACACGATGGGAACCCACATGAGCAGATTGGGCATCAGCACATCTGACTTATGTAGGGGATGTCAGGACGAAGAGGCAGAAGAGGACTCCTTTCACTTCCTCTGTGAATGCCCCAGCTTAGCCCGAACCAGGAAAGCTAACCTCGGTGGATACTTTTTCAACGAGTTGAACGATATCTCTAACACGCCACCAAGAAACATCCTGAGATTCATCCAGAACTCAGGATGGTTCAGGGAGGCCTCAACCACTTAACCCACCCACTGCCTATCAATCCTTAACCCCTATTCCTTATCGCCACACCCAACCGGGGAGCACAATGGATCCAATCGAGATCCGAGTGAGAAGGTTAGGCTTGCCGTACCATCACCCCACTTAACCTAACCTAACCTAGAGTAGATAGATAGATAGATAGATTGATTTATTATATCATTTCTTATTCATTTTTACAAAAATTATTTACAAAAATCGATAAGCATGGCTATGCCGTCTGCCCGATTGACATAAATTTGACTTTTAAATAAGTTTGTTTTATATAAACAAAAAAAATATATAACAAAAGGTATTGTGATACATAAAACTAAAAATGTATTGCAATTTTTTTTTTTTTTTTTTTTTTTTTTTTTAATCAAAAATCTTCATTTATAATTTTACGGCGGTAATCTATCGCTGTTTTATAAAAATAAAAAAGTTGATTGACACCTTTTTCGCAGTTAAGGAGTGCTAGTACTTCTTCCTTGGTTTTCATGTCGCTACCTAAGATGTTTCTTCGTATTTCCTTTAAAATAGGACATTTACCGACAAAATGGATAACATCTTCTCTCTCCGAAAGGTTGCAAAGGCTGCAGATGATTGGTAAATCAGGACGATGCGGGATGTAGTTGAGTCTGATTAGTTCTCCTCTCATTTTAAAAATAGCTGATATAATTTCTCTGCTGTTATTGTTGTGGAAATAATTCTTTTTGCACAAATTATGATTTAAAAGGCTGTATGTAGATCTATAGATTGATGATTCGGCCCTATTAATACAATCGGTTCTATATTGTTCGTCTACTTTCGATATTAGGTCATAAAGTGCATCCTTAGAATAAGATCCATTTACATGCATAAAGTTGAATTGTATTTTGCAGAAGGTGGCTAGTTCTTCCAGTTTCTTAAACCACAGAGATCTCTTTTCTATCACTTTCAACGCAACGATTTTTGGAAGCCTATCATCTGGCATCTCTAGAACCTTTATTATGTAGTCTATGTGTAGTTTTAAGGTTTTAATAAATAGCGGTGATAGTCCTGTTTCAATGTTTATCATATAGTTGGGTGTTGTACTCGGCAAACTAAACATTCTTTTGACATAGTATCTTAAAAGTTTCTCCACTGTCTCGTATTCGTTGTACCCCCAAGTTTGTGCTGCGTACATCATAATTGATTCAGCTACAGATACAAAAACTTTGTACTTCACACTATGGTCCACGAACTTGTTCGAAAAACATCTCCTCCAGGTTGCGCATATGGCACTCTTTGCTTTTATAAGGTTTTCTTTAAGATGCGATTCCACACAATGCTTAGGTTCCATTCGTCAGGCATACTTTCATCCGACCAGATTGTACAGATGAGTTGGTGTATGCTCCTCACCAAGTCATCTCCCGCTGCTTTGAAGAGTTCAGCCGTAAGGCCATCAGCTCCAGCAGCCTTGTTGGACTTTAGTTTAGATATTGCTATCCGAACTTCTTCTTGGTCGGGAGGACGGAAATTTTGTTCATCATCATCCAAATCGAATGGATCATTCTGCCTGACAGCGATTAGTTGGTTGTCTTCGCCGTTTAACAGTCTGCAGAAGTGTTCTTTCCAAATTCTCAGCACCGACTGTGTATCTACAACGACATTCCCACCCTCGTCTCTACATGCTTCCGCTCGGGCTTTGTAACCCTTGGACGAATGCTTTACCCTTTGGTAGAACTTTCGAACATTGCTTCTGCCGTAGCACCCCTCAATAGATTCAACCATTCGTTTTTCCAGTTCTCTTTTTTTTCTTCTGAAAAGCCGATGTTCCTCTTTCCTCTTCTGCTGGTACACCGCACGGAAAGCGCTCTTGGCAGCTCTAGTTCTGGCATTCAGAACTGCATGATAGGCTTCGTCTTTGGCCAAGTGTGCGAGCCTGCACTCATCATCAAACCAGGTGTTTCGTTGTGGTCGCCTAATGAAACCCAAAACATCCGTGGCAGCGGTTTTGATGGCCATTTTGCAATGTTGCCACTGGGCCTCTGGGTTTGGCGCAGGCGCCAGGCTTGTCAAGAGATAAGAGGAGACATGATTGGCAAAGGTTGTGGCGGTCTCTTGCGATTGTAACTTCGCAACATCAAACTTTCTCACAGTGGATGTTCGGTTCTGCGGTCTGGTGGAGATCCGCATTCGCACTTTAGCTACAACAAGGTAGTGGTCCGAGTCTATGTTGGCCCCTCGGAAAGTGCGGACATCCATGACACTGGACGCATGTCTGCTATCAATCGCAATGTGATCAATTTGGTTGACGGTATTTTGATCAGGAGACCGCCAGGTCCCCTTGTGAATATTGAGGTGTGGGAAGTATGTGCTAGCTAAGATGACACTTCGCCCCGCAGCAAAGTCGATTAGCCTGTGTCCGTTACCGGAAGTGTTGTCGTGCAGGCTATGCTTTCCGACTGTCGAGCCAAAGTTACCCTCCTTTCCGATTTTGGCGTTGAAGTCACCAAGAATAAACTTAGTGTCGTACTTCGGGCATTCATCATACGTCTTCTCGAGAAGATCGTAGAATTCTTCTTTGGTCGTGTCATCTTTTTCCTCCGTGGGGGCGTGGGCGCAGATCAGCGAGATGTTGCTGAATTTGGATTTAATGCGGATTGTGACAATACGTTCACTTATGCCACGAAACCCCAAGACTTCTTGCCTAAGCCTTCCTCTTATCACAAATCCGCATCCAAATAGCCGCTGTTTTCTTGTCCTGTAGCACTTGCCGTAGTAGATGTCACAGTTTTTCATCCTCCTTGTGCCTTCACCATCCCATCGCACTTCTTGGATGGCTGTGATGTCGGCTTTGACACCATCTAGGGCTTCCACTAATTGTTCGGCTGCACGTTGTCTGTTAAGGGTCCGGACATTCCACGAACAGAACCGAAATTCGTTGTCCTTGTTTCGTTTGCTAGGGTTGTCATCAGTAGGGTCATCCATATCCGAGTCAGTTGGTTGTTTCGGAACAAGAGGTTTTTTACGTGTAAGGGAAGTTACCTCGACGCACAACCCCCAACCTGGGGGACCAGGCCCTATGCTGCTCTCCTTGGACAAAAGGAGCTGGAGAAATCCAGAGTCAGTAACCCACTACGGGGATGTGAGCTACCGTTGGTCCTATATGGGCTCATCCGCCGCCTTCTCTACTTCACTACCCTGACTAATAGTAGTGAAAGGACCCAAAGACCTGAGCTCCGAATATGTCGAAGTAGCTCAATGGGGTGCCTACCATATTGTCTGTAAGCGTCGCCGTTGGTTCACTTAATTGGAAGCTCATCCGCCGCTCGCTTGCTTTCTCAGATGTTCGTACAGAATAAACTGCTACAAAACAAGAGAAACAGAGGAGCTTTATGGCAGGGCAATTATAATGTTGCTATTTTTCTGTGATCAACACTCGCGCTTATAAGTTCAGCAAGTCAAGTCCGGGTGGACAAGACCAGTACCCGATGGCTACCACTTGGAGGTAAAATAAGCACAATTGATGCGTATGAGACAGTTGCAACGCTGGGCATCGCCATGTTGATACCAATCAGGGTCTACCCTATTCATACAGCACCCAGCCATCAAACGGCCCATACAATAAAATCAATTTCCTCGTTTCTACTAGAAAGATTTAAAATTAAAATGTATGCAACTCCTCAAGTATGGAAAGATTCATTCATTACTCCCGTCTTCAAAAAGGGTACTAAGTCCGATATCACCAACTACAGACCGATTTCTAAACTGTCTTCTATTCCAAAGCTTTTCGAACAAGTAGTTTGTGATAGCTTAACGTTTTTCTGCAAACATTTAATCTGCCATCAACAACACGGCTTCATGCAGAAGCGGTCTACTGTCACAAACTTACTAACCTTTATGAACAAGTGCTCGAGGGCATTAGAGAGTGGACAGGAGCTGGATTGTATCTACACAGATTTCTCAAAAGCTTTTGACCAACTCTCACATGAAATCATCATTTTCAAATTGAAAGCTTTAGGTTTCCCTGTAGGATTTGTTAATTGGATATATTCATATCTCCGAAACAGATCATATATAGTTAAGTTCAGAAATTCGTTTTCTAACCCTTTCCCAGCAAAATCAGGAGTCCCACAAGGCAGCCATCTTGGTCCGTTACTGTTTATACTAGCTATTAATGACGTAACTTCGTGTATTCATTCTAGTGAGATCCTTGTTTTCGCTGATGATATGAAAATTTTCAAATCTATTACCTCAGCTAATGACCGCGTAGAATTGCAAGCCGACATCGACAGATTTGCTATCTGGTGTAGCAAGAATTGTTTAAGCCTGCATCCAGCGAAATGTCAGACAATGACATTTTCAAGGAAACGGGTACCAAGTACACACGGCTACTACATTTCACAACAAGTTTTGCATCGCGTTTTTAGTTTTAAAGATCTGGGAGTAAACTTTACCCCAGACTTGAGTTTCACGGAACACATCAACTTTATTGTTAAAAAAGCTAATTCCATGTTGGGATTTGTTAAAAGATGGTCAAAGGAATTTCAAAATCCTTATGTAACCCTAGCTTTATATAACTGTCATGTTCGCCCCCATCTAGAATATGCATCACAGGTATGGTCTCCTTTCTACGAAGTTCATAAGTCTAGGATAGAGGCAGTTCAGCGTAATTTTATTCGATTTGCTTTAAAAGGTCTCTCCTGGGCAGATCCATACAACCACCCACCTTACGAACACCGGATTCAACTTCTACAGATTCAAACCTTGTCACAAAGGCGTATTAACAATGATGTTATTTTTATTCACCAACTTTTAACGGGATTTTTAGACGCACATGATCTTCTATCATGTGTAGGTTTTAACTATCGCGGAGGGGCTCATCATCTTCGTAATTTAGAGCTATTACATTGTCCCCAACACCGTACTAATTATGGCATGAATGAGCCTCTTATCCGCATGTGCAAACTTTTCAACTCAAATAAAAGTATTGTTGATTTTAATATTAGTAAATCCTCTCTAAAAAAAACATTTAAAACCAGTGCACCACGCTCATAGTTTATGTTTTGTATGTTCTCAATGTTTTTATATCTATTTTGTATAAATGTATTTGTTTATTTATTTTTTATTTTTTGTGCTGGTGTTATGCTATTTGTATATTTTGCTTACTAACAACTAACACCTGCACTAAATGATGTAGCCAGTGAGCACATAATATGTGTTGGCTAATCTCTGATTGTAAGTTAATGCTTGTTATAAGCTTCTTACTCTCAAGAACTGATAGTGTAAAAAAAAAGAAAAAAAAAAAAAAAAAAACTTAATTATATTAAAGACTAAAAGACTAGTCGAAATTACTCGTTCCCTCAACCAATGACAATTATTGAATTGTTGTGCTATATTTGGGAATACACTTTCAATCAATTCTTGTTTTGATTGAGCAATTCGACAAAAATTGGTTGGTTGTGTTATTGAGGCAGTTGAGTAATGAACTTGTATTTTGCCATTTCCAATATCCAATAACTGTTTCGAAAATTCATCAATTGTTATATAATTTTGTACATGCATTCAGTGTACATTTGTGGTAAGGTTCCATGCCTCCAATGATGATATGTATCTAACATGCATACAGTTTATCAGCAGCTGTAGATTTGACGAAAATCACCTGCTAAACAACATTAAAGCACAACCGAAAATCCGTTGATTCCCACAAAAAACTTTCAACGTTCTATCTAGCTAGCTATCTTCTAGCTACAAAAGACTTTTTGTGAGCCATAGTACATTCATCCCAAACGAATATACTATACATTTCTGCAAAACTGTTGACATGACAGATTTTTTTTTATAGTGTACTCGCACCAAAAGGTTGTTAATACCCTAATGACAAGTGCGAGCGAGGAGAAATAGAAATAGAAAGATATTAAAGAATTTTTGTTGGTACAGTGGATTCAGATTTAGGTGATATATATTTTATAAAAATTCCACTGGTGGCAACAACCAGTTGAAACTGGGGGAATAAATACAAATTGTTGCCCAGGCTTAGTTTGAACTCACAACTCTAGGTTTAGCAACCAAGCCCTACATCCACTGTGTTATTGGCACCTGCAAGTAATTTTACTTTTAAATATCTTTAGAAATTTATGGTGTAGGTGCTTCAGTAGAATGCAAGTTCAATGGAAATTTTAGTGCAGAATATGTAGTTCGTCCACATTCTAATAAAGGCGCTGCAATTCCAAAAGAAGCAAGTAGATACCATTGCAATTTGGGTTACTGATCTTATAGTCGTTAAAAGTAATTATATTAGAAATGCTTTTCCAGTTCCACCAACTGCGCCTATAAAACACATTCGACCCCTTTAGTTACGAACAGCATACGTGATTGTATCATACACACGTAGGTATCTATCAATTTTTAATTTTGGAAAATTTGACCGGACAAATGCATCCAAATCGGCACAATCATAATTTAGTTCACGCAGGATTTCAGTGTTGAAAAAATCTTGTTCCGAATGATTAGGTGCTATCATTACCAGCTGCGCTAATGCTTTATGTGCAATTGACGTACATAGTCTATTTTATATTAAATTCAAAAGCTAAAATGCTTCTCGATATGTCATACACAATTGCCCATTAACTGTTTTCAAATAATTGAAAGATGTCGGCCCGCGAACGTTAATAAACAGTGAATGCAAATAGAAACATTCATCTTGGTGGTAGAAATCTCTTCAATTGACCTTAAGATGTTAATATTCCATAATTTGAAGACAATACACTATCACCATCCTTTGATTCAATATTTTTGTTTGAAAGCGTCCCTCTCCGCAATGAACTTTGCAACAGCTTCTTTAATATGATCCTTTTTTCGATTGTTACCAATTGATTTTTTTTTTCGTCTGCAAATATTTTTTTTTCGATGCGTTGCTTCTTGAATTTTTTTTTTATTTTGATCCTTCAAGTCTTCTTTAAACTGTTCTTTTCGACATTCCCATTGCTTCAAATACCTATCTGATTCTTCTTTAATATTTTTTGAATAAGTGGTTTTGCTTTCCATTCTTTACTTCACAAAATCTAATTCTTAAATTTACATTTACATACATATATGTATACATACTTACACAAATTTATTACATCTGTCCAAAATAAATGACAATCCACGATTTTTAAGGACAAATTCAAGTAACCGTTTTATTAACACCATATTTTAAAAACTTGAATTGATTAAGGTTTGATGTATGATAAATTTTGTTTTAATTAAACATGCCGCTAAAAATAGCTTTAGCAAAATAATGACATCAATAATTGCAATTCACTCACTGTCACTTTTGTTTCACAACATCAATTTATTTTCCCCTACTGTGGAAAACAATTTTTTGTTATTATATTTTTAACTAATGATAATTAAAAAAAAAAACTCAATTATATTGAAATAGATTCCAATAAAAACTACGACTACATATTTATATACAGTGGAACTACTCTTAAAAATGTTAACCCAAAAAAATGGTCTACGAAAACTCCTGCTGAACGGATTAAAAACTAATCTCAACCATCTACAAATTGTCGCTTTCTTTAAAAAAATATATATAAAAGCCCACACAGCCTGATTCTAGTTTAAGGTCAAACACAAAAGTGAAACTCGTTTTAATATAGAGATGACGATTACGAAAATATCGCAAACAAAAATAAAATATCAATTAGTTCAAGATGAGGGACACAAAAACTTCTTAAATAAAAAATTCAAAAAAACCTTTAAACTACGCCCGAAATACATCAAAGATTTAAGAGTATAGTTATTGTTTAATAAAACTGTTATTATCAAGCTATTGCACTTGCACCCAAAGAAGAAGTAAGTGCGACCACGTCCGTCGTGAATTTTATTCCATTTAGGCAGCGCCGGATCTAGGGGGGGGGGGGGGGGGGGGGCAAAGGGGGGCAATTGCCCCGGGCGCCTGGGCTTGGGGGGCGCCAAATGTAAGATGAAGAAATATAGGAGAGCAAAAAAAAAGGTATTCAACATTTGAACAGGGCGCCAAAGTAATGCAATGTTTATTTATTTCTTGTTCCAAATATGAAAGAAATATGTAATGAACCACTTTCGTCGCCCTTTAAACAAATGCGTCGCCCCTCTGGTTGCGAAAAAATTGGAAGATGAAGAAAGAAACGAGAGCTAAAAAAAAGGTCTTCAAGTATATACTTTACAAGTAAGATTCCATTTCCAATATCTTATTTGCTGAAACAAGTTTCAAATATGAGGAAGCATTCTTAAAATCATAATTTATTTCTGCATTACTTACTAAATGCTATTAAAGTATTAAATAATGGATAAATCATAACAGTGATGATTGATATCTTTGACTCGTTTCAGCACCTGGATCTATAAAAGTTATTTTTTTTGGCTCAATGCCTTGATGTTCTGAAATATGAGCGTTATTAAAAAAATAAGAATTTAATAACAAAAGGGTCAACTTCGATACAAATTCAGTAATCATAGAAGCGACACATTCTTGGGATGTTTATGTGGAATTCTTGAAATCTAAAACCATAGACCGTTTGTCAAGTTAAAATAAAGTGCACGACTGGGTTGTACGAACTTGCTCTAATGTGTTAAAATGGTCCTGGGTGCTTGAGATTTTGGGAAAAAAGCGTTGAAAAAATCATATGAAATTTTATAAATCACTTAAAAATTAATACCTAAAACGTTTTTTGGAGAAAGTAAGGTAAGCCATCAGGTTTCTTTTACGTTTTTTAATTTTTACGAACATTTTTTTCAAAATCCTTTTACCAGTTTTTCCAAAAAACAGTTTTTTTTTAAACTTTTCGAAAATTAATTCCAAATTTTTGAGTATGCCAACTTCTAGCACTTTGTAGTTTTTATCAGAAAAATAAAATTTAAAAAATATAGATTAAACCGTTTTTGGAAAAAACTAAAATTAAAAAAAAATTTTGAAACTTTTTTAAAAAACTCAAAAAAAAATTTTTTTGAAATTTTTTCGAAATTATATTATTTCTTTTAGAAGAGGGCTTCTACATTATTTTCATCGAAATCTGTTAAGTGTCTTACGAGAAAATCGGATTTCAAAAAACCGGTCCTATGGGAGGTATACCGTTATAAGACTTTTCCTGAAAAATCTATTTCAACCAAAACATAAAGTTTGCACAGAACACACAATACAGAAAGTTTAATCAAAATCGTAGGAGCCGTTTTTGAGAAAAAATTATTTTTCACAAAAAATCGTATGGCAGGTACCGTTAGTTTTGGAGCTAGAATGCTAATTCCAAAAACCCCTCTGTAGGACGTCATAATAATACTATGTACCAAGTTTGAAGCAAATCGGTATAGCCGTTTAGGCTGTATGTAACTATACAGACAGACTGACACGGACAGACAGACAGACAGACAGACAGAATTGTCGGACCCACTTTTTTCGACTTCTCTATCATCGTAAGATCATGTTTGATTGTTAGAATTTTTTTTTTACGAATGCATAACTTAAAGTACCTATAATCGCAAGTAAAAATTCGAATTCCATCGAAAGGATGGCTACGATGTCGACGGATTCAGAAATTTCAAGTTTTGATGTTTCGTTTGGGAAAAGTGCGATTCTAGTGCTTTCGGGAGTCAGTTAAAACTAAATACTATATTCACGTCAAAATATAGTTTGTCCCCCGTCTGTCAAGCTACAAAAAGTCAAATTTTATCGAAGGATGGCTACGATGTTGATGGATTAAAAAACATCTAAAAAAAACTTTGGTATTGTTCGATCAGTTTTTCTGGAAGGTTTGGTAAAAGTTGATCATGTAGTGAAGAAAGGTTCGACGCGCCGAGTCCTTGAAAATCTTCTATATTATTTATTTGTTTACTAAGACTTAACTCAGAAACCACAAAGATTGAAAGGTTGTAATTTGCGCGTGGAATAGGTGATAAAAATCTTTGGCAAGACTGAGCTGTTAATAGGGTGAAATGGGCTAAAAGCAAAAAAGTGATATAAGACTTAGGGGCCAAGTTATAGCGATCAGAAAAACACAGTTGAAATATTTTGACATGCAAATTATCTTGTGTTATGATTTGATTTAAAACTGCTGTTGATTTAGTATGAAAAAAGTTAACTAGCGAACGGATTAAGCTTAAAAGAAAAATTTGTTGCAATTGCCCATTTCTCAACCCACTAAAACAGTATTGTACACTCGGGCGTATACGTACTTTTCTGAGTTTATTTAATTTTAAAAAAATCATCCATGTTCTAATATCTTAGACAAATTAAATGAACGGTATAAATATAATTAAGAAGTCAAACTAATCCCTCAATGTTCAACATTTTTGTATCTATCATGGTTTGTATCATCGCGCTATCTGATGCTCGTTAGGGCAGCACAACGTCTGTCGGAATAGCTAGTAACTATAAAATTTTTAATATACGAGTTTTTCAAAAGTGGTCCTAGTTTCTTTTATCAAAAGAAAATAGTTAAATGTTTGAAATAAATAAAACGCACGACTGGGTGGCACGTACTTGCTCTGTGCAATAGTATGATGATCTTATGGCCATTTAAAAAAGCCGCTTAAACCTGATTTTCGTTACGACCATTTAAGCCAAAAACGAAAAACGCTAGTTTGTTAGAAATATCTTAGGTAAGTTAAATTTTGAGTTTAATCAAAATCGTTAGAGCCGTTTTCGAGCAAATTCAAAATGAAAAAAACCGTTACATGAAAGGTACCAGTTTGAGCAGGGCTAAAACAAAACAAAAAAAACCTCGACAACCATTTTTCTTCAAACTACTATATACCAAGTTTGAAGAAAATCTGTCAAGCCGTTTAGGCTGTAGCATGACGTGAAAAAGCACACATCAACAAACCCGCACAGACAGACCGACGGACGGTATGGCGAAAACCACTTTTTTGGGCTTCTCTATCATCGTATTCGATTTTTTTTTCTGCACGAAACCAATACTTGCCCTATAGAGCAAGTAAAAATGAAAAAGAATTTTTGTTGTGTACTACTGAGCTATTTCACTAAAGCTGTTCTATGGATTAGTTATGATTTTGTATATCGGTGAGTAAAAGTTAAATGTGCAATCAAAATATCGGACAGAATCACAAATAAGCATACAACCTTTTAACTTTTTATGAACAACATTAGCAGGTTCTCCGCTGTCGTTTATTGAAATAGAAAAATTATCGAATCAATCTGGATTATGGCACATACCCCAAAAGTTTTATTTTGCACATACGCCAATATTGCATTTTGAGTAATCAGTAACATGAGCAATACCTTATTTTCTTAGGTTGGGTCACACAGACTTTTATGACATGTTCCGTACATAAGCTATTGTCAACAGCATCAAGCATTAGAGCATAAAGATAAAAACAGGTTAACGATGTGAGTTCAAGTTTTGTACGTAAACTTAAAAAAGAAAAAAAATTGCTGGGGGGGGGGCGCCAAATTCAACTTTTGCCCCCCCTTGAACAAATCCTAGATCCGGCGCTGCATTTAGGGTTGACATTTTACTTACCCAACTGATATAGAAAACCATAACTGATTAAGTAATTGGAAATCATACAAATTGGAGTAATGCCAGCAATTTAAAAAGTGTAAGGTTCTTTATGCTCAAAAAATTAATTGACAAATATTTTTGTTACGTATGTATTCCCTAAAATATCCACTTATGAAAAATAAATTTTAAAAACCTTCTTCATTAAAAAGTAAAGTTTCAGTTTCTTTGGTTTTAGCTTTAGATTTAAAACGTTAACTTAAACTATTTTGAGCATTATTCACAAAGAATCCTCTTTCTTCCACTTGGATCTTTATCAATGTAAACACAAATGCATAGTTTCATTTTAAAAATCATTTTATTTCAAAGCAATAGGTTCAGTTTTGTCATTTGCATATATTTTTCTAAGGACTACAGCTTCAAATGGCATCATGTATATTTTGTTCAAGTGCACCTTCTCACTGTTAAAAAAAGAAGTTATTGAAACTCTTGTATTTTATTAAATCAAACAAATAATATACTCACCCGATGCGATGAGGCGAATGTTTCGTAACCAAAACGTATTCCATCATACATTCATTTACGTTCACAGAATTGCATAAAGGAGTAATAAGTTCTAAGTCATTTCCCACATTAGCGAGGATGCGATATTCCTCATTCATATTGGACCGTATAATCTGAAATATCTGATCATTAACTGCACCATAACTCCAAGCCCCATCATTCTTAAAATTTTTGAATGCTGCAGTATGTTTAAGTTTTTGCATGCCTTTAAAAATATTAAGGGAACTCCTTTGAACTCCTCGCTGAACTTTTACATTAAGTGTTTCATAATCATCAGAAACTGGCAACCATGTTTCCGATAAGTCCGAGAAACCTGCAGAAATGTGTTCGTTCCATTGAAATGGAGTTCGCTCAGAATCACGGAAGTCGCAAGTTACGTTTGTACATTCTGTTGGTACATTGTCCATGCCGATTTCTTCGCCCTAAGGAAAAATACATTGAAATATAAACAATAAAATAAACAAATGACAACAGACAACAACTAAATCAATATTTATATGTATACAAAGGAAATCCTAAAAAAGATATTCTTCTTAACAAGAAGTTACTCAGTTTGATATAGACGTGATGTTAATGCTGATCATAGCTCGTTGGGATTCGGTTGGAATCATACCTCCACCACTTTGTATCCTTTATCAGAAAATTTGCAAAATACCTTTGGATCAAGAAGCTTTGAAAATATTCGAACATTTAAAAAAAATCACTTTTTTAAACTCAAAACAATTTTTTTTTAATTAAAAAAAAACTTTTTTATTAGGTTTATAAAATTTTTTTCCCAAATCCGTCAAGTTGCTTATGAGATAATCTTATTTGAAAAAACCGAAAATCCACTCCAACCGAAAGATCATAGAATGCCAATTTCAAAAACCAATTTTTAGGACGTCGTAAATATATGTGTGCTGTTTGAAATAGACTGATGGACAGAATTGGCTTACCCACTTTCATCATAATATATTATATTTGATTGTAATAGTTTTTTTTTTAAACGAATGCATAACCTGCCTTTTTTTGATATCTCAATTTTTTTTTAACTTTCTGTGAAATACATTTTAAAATACTTTAACTTACATAATACGTAACAGTTGTTCCTGGCAATCCTGCAAGGATGATGTTAAACAAATCTTTCTTCTCTTTTCCTAAACGATCGCTTGTTCTGGCGTTGTCATGGTTGCCTAACTTTAAATTATATAATTTAAAATTTCAGGAATTCAAAACTATCATATTCTCATATACCACCCAGTTAGCTGACTTATGTTTTGTCCACATAACATCCATCCATCCATTCACGGCATTTTCCAGGTCTCTCGCGTTAGACATTTTATTTAAGGACATGAGGTTAAAGTTGAAAGGTAAATGGGTAGCAGGATGAGTGCCGTTGCCAAAGTATTGGTCAATTACATCAATGGGTGAATAAGCCTCTGCTAATAAAACCCTAAAAATCCACCAAAAACAATACTTATTAAGTTAAAAAATAATTTAATTTTAAACGGACCTCTTTTCCCCGCCGTTTTTCCTTTGATAGTCTTCTATAAAGGTCCGCCATTCCATCAATAGTCCCGCGTTTTCAGGTTGATCCCTTGTGTAGATATGACTTAAATATATATTGCTATCTGGATCCGTTGTTTGACCGCTTAGAGGTTCATCGGGGTATGTCCCATCTTCGTTTATTTTCTCAAAGAAAAATGGAACTGCGTCAATGCGAAATCCATCAACACCACGGTCCAACCAAAACTTTAACACATCTAACATGGTTTCATGCACTTTGGCGTTCCTAAAATTCAAGTCAGGTTGCTTGCTTTGAAATTGATGTAAGTAGAACTGTTGACGGATTTTATTCCAGGACCATGCCTTGCCCCCGAACTCACTGACCTATTTGATAATAAGCAACAATTAATAACAATTTATTAATAAGACACGAATGAGCTGGCAGTAATATTAACCCAATTCGATGGAGGAATTTTTTTTCCTGGACTTTTAGGATCATCTAACCCATTATCCCACACGTAAAAATCATCGTATCCATCCTCACGATTTACTGACTTTTCAAACCACTTGCATTCGTCACTTGAATGATTTGGCACAAAGTCTAAAATTATCTTCAAGCCAATTGTCTTAGCTTTTGCCACAAGAACGTCAAAATCTTCGAGTGTTCCAAAAAGGGGATCAATATTGTAAAAATCAGAAATATCATACCCATTATCAGACATGGGCGACTTAAATATCGGTGATAACCAAGCTCCTGTCATTCCAATTTCTCTTAGATAATCCAATTTTTCAGTGATGCCTTACGCGAGCGGGGATAGAAATTGTATTAGGTAACGAAACATTCTCAATTTGCTTAAACTACCTTTTAAATCACCAACTCCATCGCCATCGCTATCTTTCCAAGACCTTGGATAAATTTGGTATAGGGACCCATCTTCCCACCAGTCCACTGTTGCATTTAAGGAACTGACACAAATAATAAGTGTCAAATATAAAAAAATCTTCTTTGCCATTTCGACCGCAAGGGTGTAAAATATCTTTGCTACTGAAAACCAATATTTTCAGGAAGGCCATTTTCACCAACTCTAATACAAACTACACTGTACAGTGTACATACAGTACGAACCATATTCTTACAATCATAAAACTTGAAGAGCAAAGTTAGCGATATGTCATAATAATAGTAATAGAATAATGGATACACTTTTCCAGTTGGCTAAAGAAATAAGTAAACGCTTTAAATTTCCAAATGAGCTGATCATTAAGTGCACTATAACTCCAAGGACCATCATCCTTAAAATTTTTGTGTACCTTAAAAATGTTAAGGGAACTCTTTTGAACTCCTCGCTGAACTTTTACATCAAGTTTTTTATAATTATGAGAAACTGGCAACCATGTTTCCGATAGGTCTGAGAAACTTGCAGAAATGTGGCTTAATGAAAACCAAACACAAGTTTTAGTTTGACATATTCGGTTCCATGTAGGTACCATCTTTTTATAAATAGTAAAATTTGTTTTTCATAATTTTGTTGTGTAGTTATGATTGGACAAGAATAGACTGTCGATCTAAAATTGAATTATTATATTTTTCTTAGTACAAATTAATACTTATTTTTAGTAGTTAAAGCTTGGTAGCAGGCCACGTCCTGTGAAATGAATTCAGCACGTACCACAATATCTTTCATGCAGTAGTCCTAATCCCGCAACATAAAAGGCAGGACGTCTGCAATTTTAGTAACTATTTCAATGAAACAATTTGTTGGAATGTAAATATTAAATAATAATCCATACCTTAATAAAGGTAGGTAGACTTTAAAGCGACCTGACATCAATAATCTGGGTTTGACTGTGATATGGAAGAATATATTAAAAACATAATAAGAAATCATTTGAGATCCCATTTTTTATAAACTACATTAGTTGTTTTCGTTAAAAGATTAGACCATTATCTTTTATGTAAACAGAAAAGATTAACAAAATACCTTTAAGTAAAATATATATATAATTGGATATTATATCAACAAAATTAATAAATGAATGCCCAAACACCGACTGAGATTCTATTTAAATGATTAACAATTGAAATAGATAATATTAAACTTATGAGGAACTATTTGCTCACAATGAGTCATTTTACGTTTGAACAACATAGGGGAATATTGAAAACTTATTTCCAAAGTGAGTGCTGTGCAGCCCAAAAAGTGCGTTTTTTGAAAAGAAATTTGTGCAAACAGTTTGTGAGACTGATATGTTAGTGGACAACACTCATTGGTCCCCGTCGTCGGTCGCACGGAGGGCACAGAGGAGAATGTAACTGCTGTAGCCGAGAGTGTGCGACTCAATTCCAGACCATCAACTCGCCATCGATCTCTAAAGCTCAACCTTTCACGCACTACCCGAGGAGAATTGTGCACAAAGATCTCGGATTATTCGCTTACAAAAACCAATTTTCTTAGCAATTTAATGTGTAAGACCATCCTAAGAGCAGCTTGAACTGGAAAACGATCTTGGGCGAAAAATTATCTTTTCTGACGAGGTGCATTTTCATAGCGGCGGCGCCGGCGTCTACTTTAATAAGCAAAATTGCTGAATCAGGGGCACGAAAACCAGCACGTTATTTTCAAGAAGCCAATACATCCACAGAGATTTTGGTGGAGTGGTGTCATCATTGGACCTTTTTCTTCGAAAATGAACCTGGGAACGACATTTCGGTCAACACGGTGGGCGTTACAGAGGCATGTTAACCGCGTTTTTGTACTGAAATTGAAGACGTGTATTTCTACGCAGGATGGCACGCCATCGCCACGAGCGCCGCCGCCGCGCCGTTGCCACACAGCCCATGCTACAATCAATCTTTTGCGCACCAATTATCAAAACGTGTTGTCAGGCCACTTGATGATGTCAATGGCCGCCTCGGAGCTGCAATTTGACTGCTTTGGACTTTTTTTTGAGGGTCACCGTGATCCGTGAAGGACCGATGTTGTCCTCAACAATCCGGAAACGATTCAAGCACTATAATGCAATCAATCCTTCAGCTACAGTCCGATACCATCAACAAGTTCTTGCAAAATTGAAGTTGCGGAATGCGCTAATGTGAAGCCAGCCGAGGCAGCTACAGGACGTTATGTTCTATAATTAATGGGAATTGTCGCTCATATTAATTAAGCTATATTACATGGAAAAACCTTTTTTTTTATTTTATTGCATTTTTAAAAGAACATTGTATTTGGTCCACGCTGTATAACTTTCAGGCAAATTTGTATTCAAACATGAACATTTCGCCATACCGACCATTGCCGTCAGTCTGTGTGTACTAACATGTGTTTGCTTATTCACATTAAGTTACAGTTTAAATGGTTGAACAGACTTTCTTCAAACTTCAAATAGAGCAGCTTAAAGAAAATCACATACTGACGGTTTTTTATACTGTTTAAGCCTTGGTCTATTTTACACATTAATATAGTAACCGTTTTAAAACTTTGGAATGTTTTCTTAGAAAAGGCTTAAGTATGAATTTAATGTGCTTAGACTGCTTTCGACAAGGAAAATCTGGGCTTTCCTCAAATAGACATACGTTAGGAAAGGTTTTTTCGAAGTTTTATAACGTTCTATACGGATTCCATTAAGAATTTAAGAAAACAGGCTTTAAACGGAATTGCGTAGGTAATGGCTTTTTGAGTGTTTGAATTAATCCGAACCGTTGTTGAAGTACAGACTATATTGCCCCTCATGGAAATCATCTTGAAGACTGAAAAATTAAGATTAAGATTAAGCGGGATCAATGTATGTGCGTATGTGCAGGGAAGCGTATACGGATGGTGGACAAAAATATGTCGACTAGATGATTATAAATTTAATTGACTGTCAAAATGTCAACTGATGTTTGATCGACAACAAAAAGGTGACAACTAAAAATCCAGACTATGAAAATGTCTACTGAAAAAGTGTCGACTTTTATCATGTTAAAGAAGTTTTTTAATTGCATCGACAGTATAAATATTTAAATAATTTCTAAAATCATCTTTATCGCTGATGTTTAAGAAAACCAGCATAATTCGAAAAAAAACTTGATTCTTCAGAAAATCAGTTTAAAGTTTTTGAGGTCCGACTAAATTTTCAATTTTCATAATACTAGAATCGCCCAGTGGCCAAAATTCAGCCATTAAAATGTTCAAAACTGTGGGAAAAAAATTTCTCAGCGAATTTATACGAAAAAAAATGGTAAAAAAAAGCCAAGACATTTTCACCTGTATTTTCCGAAAAAAAAAAATTACAAAACAAAATATTCCCAGCACACCTTTTCAGTAATACCTTTCCATTGATATAAACATCATCTCAATCGGTTTTGTAACCACCTCGCGATTGGTAATACAAAAAAAACTGCTTGTCTATATATAAAGATATTTTTTGCGAATTATGTTTTAAATTTTAGTTAATTCCACATCTTATTTAATGAAAACAAATTAAAGAAAAAAAAAGGATACGATTAGTTTGTTAAAATGAGGATCTAAAAAGATCTTTCCAAATAAGGTCACTTTTCCAGGAAAAAGTAATGATATTCAGGCAAGGTTTTTTTTCTATTTCGGAGTGAGTTCATCAGCTTTGGCAAATTATTAAAATTGCAGTTTAGAAGCAAAAATCAATTTATTAATCATTTAAGTGATTTTTTATTAAAAAAAGTAGTAGGTTACAGTTTTTCACAGCTTTTCCGTTTATTGCAACAAAAAAGATATAGCTATTTAAAAAAAAAAAATTAACGTAGCTGACAGTAAAAAATAAAAACTCATAGAATTCTGAAAAATAATTTCCAAAACACGTTTTATTAAATGTATCAAGAAAAGTAAACCATTTTTTTTTCTAGGACATACAAATATTACAAACTTTATTAAGCAAACTTCTCAATTTTTACTAAGTACATAACTATTCTATACATATACAATACATTTAGTTTATTATTTTCCACACAACACACACAAAAACCTGGCCCTTTATAAGTTATGCCTGTGTTCTCCATTGGCAAACAAAGTGCAAATTGGCGCAAGATCCATTTAGCGGAATTCTGAAGAGATAGTTATGCCGACTTTACAGCACGATAGAGAATGATTTTTTTAGTCGATCTCATCATAAACTTAAAAATTGAATTTTTTGAGTTATGCTAATTTTCTTATTATGAAAAAAAAAACAAATCTCTCTGCTGTTGCACTGATATGAGGCAACTATAGCTTGCAATTTATTGTGGAGAGATGTTTATAGCATTTATAACTAATAAAATATGATGCCTCAATGTCTGAAAGCTGTGTTGCCAAAAAGTTCTTAGCACACATTTGGCCCAAAATATAAACAATATTAAAAGAAAGATTTGTGTTTTGAGGATATTTTTCTTTAGCGGGCATAGTAGCTTTAAAAACACATGCGGCGCCGCATTCATCTCAACATCATTCAATTTGCATTGCCGACCATTCACGAGTCCATGTTTACAAAATCGACTTTATAAAACCGGAAATTTTTTTTTTTTTAACCATTAATAATACAAGGGGTGTACAAAATTACCGATTGATCGATCTATATTCTATTTGCGTTTTAAACTCACAATGTTTTGGTATACTTGCAACGAAGCAGTGATTCATGTTCCACCAAACCTTTGTATGTACCAATGAGAAGAGTCTAATGGGGTGTTTCATTCAAATTTGGAAGATTTTTTCTCAAAATCAAGAATTGCTCTTTTAAATGAAACTTGTTTTGGGTATCCAATCCATGGCAATTTGACTTTTTGTCATTTGATTTTTGTCTTTTGGCATTGGAATTGCTAACATTGAATAATTGCTAATTGATAAGTATAATTATATAATTAAAGTACATATTACGTTCTTCGTTCATTATTTGTATATTTTTGATTTATTTATCACAGACTGGCACAATTTCTCAATAAACGACAAAAAATAACAAATTATTTCTCATTTGACGTTTGACAGAAAAGTATTCAGATCGATTCTACCAACCCATCAGAGATGCAATCTTTCGTGTTGAGAATCGATCTAGAATTGCACTTTTTTTTTGCAATGAAGCTTGCAATAAGAAGTGAAATAAATTTGGTAAACAATCGATTCTCGAAACACAACTGACAGAAATAATTAAAACTAATCACAAGAAGCATGGCACCAGAAGAATCATTTATTAATTATTCGACTTGACTATTAGCTTGCTCTCCTTTTTGTTTTCATGTTAAGTGGGTAATATAGATACCTACCAGTTAAGCAGCTCAATCGCTTTATTTTATGGGTTAAGTGTTGCAAAATCTTCATTTTCCCAACCTAAAATATTCACTTATATTCTCTTCATACCTACCAGGCACTTCTTTCTTTCTTATGAAATGGCAAAAAGGACTTCAGATAAGTTGCTTTGGGGTTGTGGGATTGTTTTCTAAGGACTGTTTCAGTCGACCGTAACAATGGAATGTTTATTTTTTGTCCTGGTAACTGATATAGGATTTTATTGTTCAGGGAAAAGTTTTATTTTCAAGAAAAAAGATGTCCTTTCCCAGTGGAGTGGCACATCGTAAGTGACGCAAGTACTTACCCTATCCTTTGGATGTCTGGGACACACTACCCGTTTTACTTTCGTCCCTGCGATTTATTTTTGTCTTTCAGAGTTTAAGATTTTGTTGCAAATTTGATTGTATTCCTCGGCTTTCCTTTGAGTTATATGTTTTTTTTTTTTTTTTTTTTTTTTTTTTGATAAATGTTATCAAAATAAAAGTCATGCATTTTATATAATGGTATTTTTTTTTAGTGTTTAATTTTTTTTTCAAAGAAATGGACGTTGGATATTTTGGTATAGGTTCAAGGTTTCTTAAGAGTTTAAACATTAAAGTTTTCTGCAGATGGTGATATATTTTAAAATCAATTTTCAAATCTTAGCTTCATTCTTATTATGTATGAGATGGGACAAAGATGTGAGAAAAGCTAGAATATGTAGAATGGTTCAAAACAAGAAGAAAATCAGATAAAGATGAGCTCTAAAAATAAAGTGCACGACTGGGTCGTACGAACTTGCTCTAATGTGTTAAAATGGTCTTGGGTGCTTGAGATTTTGGGAAAAAAGCGTTGAAAAAATCATATGAAATTATATAAATCACTTTAAAATCAATACCTTAAACGTTTTTTGGAGAAAATGAAGTAAACCATCAGGTTTCTTTTACGTTTTTGAATTTTGACGAAAATTTTTTTCAAAATCGTTGGACCAGTTTTTTCAAAAAACAGTTTTTTTTTGAAAAACTTTTCGAAAATATATTCCAAATTTTTTTTTAGTATGCCAACTTCGAGCACTTTGAAGTTTTTATCAGAAAAATAAAATTAAAAAAATATAGATTGAACCGTTTTTGGAAAAAACAATAGTTAAAAAAAAATTTTGAAACTTTTTTTAAAAACTCAAAAAAACATTTTTTGGGAAAATTAAGAGTTTATATTATTTCGTTTATAAAAGTGGCTTACGAGAAAATCGGATTTCAAAAAACCGGTCCTATGGGAGGTACCGTTATAAGACTTTTCCTGAAAAATCTATTCCAACCAAAACATAAAGTTTGCACCAAAAACATTATTCAGAAAGTTTTATCAAAATCGTAGGAGCCGTTTTTGAGATTTTTCACAAAAAATCGTATGGTAGGTACCGTTATTTTTGGAGCTAAGATGCTAATTCCAAAAACCCCTCTGTAGGACGTCATAATAATATTATGTACCAAGTTTGAAGCAAATCGGTCCAGCCGTTTAGGCTGTATTTAACTATACAGACAGACAGACACACGGACAGACAGACAGACAGACAGACAGAGAGACAGACAGACAGACAGAATTGTCGGACCCACTTTTTTCGACTTCTCTATCATCGTAATGTCATGTTTGATTGTTAGAATTTTTTTTTTTTTTTTACGAATGCATAACTTGCCTTATACATAGTACCTATAATCGCAAGTAAAAACTGTGGAAACACTAACAATAGAAAATTTTAAAATTTTTTTCAAATAGGGAATATAGGAAAAGGGAATAGACCCCCTCCAATACGATTTTTATCTTGTCTCGATCCAACTTATAATCTATTGCTTTATGACATACCTTAGGTGAATCACCCTAAAGAACATACAAATTGTTTAAACAATAAAAATAATTATTTGCCTATACTGAAAAGTTTCTGATTTTGAAAAAAAAATAAACAAATAAAAAACAAATAAAATGCACGACTGGGTCGCACGTACTTGCTCTGTTGGTGCAATAGTACGATGAAAACAAACTTTTCGATCAATAAGAACAACTAATTTTTGAAAAATTTGGTAAAACCTAAAAAATGTTGACTGAAACTGGAAAAACCGATATACGGGAGCTAACGTTAAGAAACCTTTAATATTTAAAATTATGATGTCAGCTTTTGGGTGTTGTAAATGATACAAATGTCCACTTATGGCCAAATTAATAATACTGTTAAAAGCAATTTCCGCTATTATCATGTATAGCCAAAAACTAAAAATGCAGTTTTGTTTGAAGTATTCTATGTATGTTACATAAAAAGTTTCATAAAAATCGGGGGAGCCTTTTTGAGTAAATTAGAAAAAATGAAAAAATTGGCCAAAATCTAGTGGCACTTTGTATTGGAACCACCATTTAAAAAAGAGAAAATGAAAAAAAATCAATGCCATCTGATAGAAAGCTGTAAGGAACTATAGGTACCAAACAAAGCTTGAGTGAATTCGATGCAACCGTTGACAACTTATGGCCATTTGAAAAAAAGCCGTTAAGAGCAGATCTCCGTTATTTGCATTTTTAGCCAAAAACTAAAAACGCAGTTCTCTTCAAAACACTAAAAGAATATAACACACAAAGTTTAATCAAAATCGTTAGAGCCATTTTCGAGAAAATTAGAAAAAACCAACAAAAGTTGGCTAAAACTCAACGGCTCGTTGTATGGGAGCCACCGTTTAGAAAGGCTTCAGTGAAAAATTTACTAAACCATCGTATAGAACACTATGAAAAACTATGTCGAACAAAGTTTAAGTTGATTCAATCAAGCCGTTGTGAACTTATGGCTATTTCAAAAAAAGCCGTTAAAACCTGATTTTCGTTACGACCATTTGAGGCAAAAACAAAAAACGCAGTTTTATTAGAAATGCTTAAAGTTAGCTAAATTTTAAATTTAATCAAAATCGTTAGAGCCGTTTTCGAGAAAATCCAAATTGAAAAAAACCATTACTTGAATGGTACCAGTTTGAGCTGGGCTAAAACAAAATAAAAAAAACCTCGACAATGGTTTTTGTTCAAACTGCTATATACCAAGTTTGAAGAAAATCCGTCAAGCCGTTTAGGCTGTAGCATGACGTGAAAAAGCGCACATCCGCACATCCGCACATCCGCACAGACGCACAGACGCACAGACGCACAGACAGACCGACGGACGGTATGGCGAAAACCACTTTTTTGGGCTTCTCTATCATCGTAATGTCATGTTTGATTAAAACCTCGATTTTTTTTTTCTGCACGAAACCAATACTTGCCCTATAGAGCAAGTAAAAAATTATTGAAATTGGAGCTGTTCCTGAGGACACAATATAAACTTTGATTACACCTTCATTTTGTTAAATAAAAGTAAGTTAAAAAGTACTAGTTGAAAAGTTGTGGGAAAAATTAATCAAGAAATTTTATTTCTTTTACGGTTTTGAATTTTAAGAAACAAAATTTTAAAATCGTTCGGCCAGTTATTTCGAAAAACTGAATTCCAATTTTTTTTAAGCATGTAAGTTTCTAGAACTTTGTATTATCTTTATAAGGAAAGAAGAAAAAACAAATATTAAAAAATTTTTTTTTTAAATTTTTTGAAAGAACATTTTATTTTTTTAAAAAAAAACTTAAACATTAAATGTTTCATCGACTTCGCTTTAGTGGATTACGAGAAAATCTGATGTGAAAAAACCGGTTCTATGGAAGTTACAGCTACAGGACTTTTGCTTAAACAAAGAAGAAAATACTGTGAATGGAGTTTGAAGTTGAATCAAATTGGTTTAGTCATTAAAACAGTAAATGAAAAACAGGTGCTAAAGATATTTCACTAAATTATTAAAATGGAAAACAATTGCAATACAATTGTATACAATATTTCCACAAAAAGTATTCCTACAGAAAACATATTGTTAACGACCCAAATCGTTTGAAGGACAGTTTCCAAGAGATCATTTTTTGCAATAAAATCCTTTTTTTGTTACTTCCGGTCAGACTAAATCAAAATACATATATGCATATATTAATTATATCGGAAATAATACCTATATTAACTATATTTTTCACTGAATGTATCCCTATACAAAAGAATCATAAACTCTCGAATTAGAAAATTTTTTAAGTATACTTCCACAAAAAACTTTTACATTATGCAAGTTATAAGTATTTATTAAAAAAAATTAAGGTTTGATTTGATTAATAGAAAATATAATAATACTCTCCGTTCGTTTTAAATTGTCTTTAAACATTTTTAAATGGGCAATATTTGACGTATTTTTGTATACTCTTTCAACAGTTCATTGACAATAACTTGATTATTCTGAAAGTTTGTTTTAGTTACCCTTTAAACCTTAAGGATTTTGCTTAAAAAATGATATAATGTTCTCGCGGGTTATAAACAATTTCCTAAAAAGATT
The DNA here is from genome assembly GCA_916050605.2 of Platycheirus albimanus. Taxonomy (NCBI): domain Eukaryota; kingdom Metazoa; phylum Arthropoda; class Insecta; order Diptera; family Syrphidae; genus Platycheirus; species Platycheirus albimanus. The sequence goes on from OU696698.1 coordinate 63,348,746, forward strand.
TCCTGTAGAACTAATGCATAAAAGATGCATCACGAAAAACGGTTGCATAAATAATGGTCCAAACCAGTGACTCGTGGTGTATATTTACACTCTATACATAAATATAGCTAGCATTTCAAGTATTTCAATATGTAGTGTAAGGTTTGTTGAAAAATGAACCTGAGATGCGATTTTCTGGGAGATAAAGAAAAAACTAATAAATAATAAGAGCTTTTTAGTTTTGTAACAGTATACATATGTGAATAAAAAAGGAAATTCTTCACAAAGGACAAAAATTGCTGCAAACTGTTATGCACACATGTTCTTCTTTATTGGATTTAAATTGGATAACAGCTTTCAAAAGAATATACTCCTAGTAAAGCTCGGGTATATTTATTTCCGCCATGCACCCTCTTGTCCAGATTGGTAAGATTTATGAAATTATTTCCAAGAAAATAAGAAACAAAAAAAAATACACTTTTACTCGTACTTTGCCGTGAAGTCATATAAAAATGTCGTGATCTTGAGTAATAAATGGCATGAAACCGGGTATACATACATATATTTGTGAAATCATATATTTAAAAGTATTCCCGATTGTTTATGTATTGTTAATTGTATTTGCTTGTGCTGAGGGTGGAAAGTTGCAGCCATAACCATAAAAAATTGATCGCTTTAAAGCAGTGAAATAAAGCATTCTTCGAAACAGAAGGTAGATACGGTCGATAATAAGAACTTCTTTTATCAACGCAATATTTTGTGAAATTGGTTCTAATCTCAATTCTTTACAAAAACAAAATTATGATTCTGCCACAAGCGGTTTTTTATAACTTAAATTCATAAATCACACACCAAGTTCTGATCCTTAAGATAAAGTTTATGAGTTGTGATTAAATTCTCACTAATAGGTATCTGAACTTTGTATTTTTAGCTATCTTAAGCTTACTACACGGATATAAAAAAAAATACCCCAGAGACTCAACAATATATTTTTTTTATAATTTGTTGGCACAACAGCCCCAAGCTGGGCCGGGGGCTGTGACTTACACTCTCAAAATTTCCTGTGTATGCGTTGATATTCTGCAAGAATGGAATCGACCTAAAATTTACCGCCAAATCTGAACAGCTAACAGAGAAGCACTTTACATGACATGACAAATAAAACAAATTATTAAACACAAAGCAACATTAAAGAATTTAATATTTCTGTACCAACTCTGTTTAGGTAATACAAAATTGTTTGAATGTGTGAGTCGTTTTTTAAGAACAAATTAATTCTGTATTGATGCGGATGACTGCACGTAAAAATAAATTGCACGACTGGGTCGCACGTACTTGCTCTGTGGGTGCAATAGTACGATGATAAAAAACTTTTCCAGCAATAACAACTGTACTCATGTTTGAAAAATTTTAAAAGAATTATCTAAAACTGGAAAACTCATCATTTTTTGGTGCTTTTAATTATATTAAGAGTCCACTTATGGCCAAATTAATAAAAATATTACAACCAATTTCCGTAATTATTATTTGTTGCCAAAAACTAAAAATGCAGCTTTCTTCGAAGCATTCTATGTATATTACATACAAAGTTTAATACAAATCTGTAGAGCCTTTTTGAGCAAATTAGAAAAAGCGAAAAAAAATTGGCTAAAAACCTAGTGGCCATTTGAAAAAAAGACGTTAAGACCAGATCTCCGTTATTTTTTTTTTAGCCATTTTCGAGCAAATTATAAAAAATCAAAAAAAATTGGATAAAACCGTTTAGAAAAAATGCAATACTATATAGCAATCAATGAAGAACTATGCCAAACTGATTTTGAGTCAATTCAATCAAGCCGTTGCGGACTTCTGGCCATTTGAAAAAAGCCGTTTTTGCAATACAATCCTATAGAAATCTACGACAATTGAGGCCAATATAAAAAAAACCCAGTTTTTTTAGAAAGTTAAATTTTGGAGCCATTTTTGAGCCAATCCAGAATGAGAAAAACCGTTACGTGAAAGGTACCATAGTTTGAGCCGGGCTAAAACGAAAAAAAATCTCGACAACCGTTTTTCTTCAAATTTATATTTCAAGTTTGAAGAAAATCCGTCAAGCCGTTTAGGCTGTAGCATGACGTGAAAAAGCGGTGTGAAAACCACTTTATTGCGTTTCTCTATCATATCGTCATGTCATGTTTGATTAAAACCTCAGTTTTTTTCTGCAAGATACCAATACTTGCCCTATAGAGCAAGTAATAAATGAAGTACACGACTGGGTCAAACGAACTTGCTCCAATGTGCTAATAGTGGTCCTGGGGGCTTGAGATTTCGAAAAAAAAATAATAAAAAAAATTGTATTAATGACTTCAAAACGGCTTCGTGAAATAACTCCCCAAAAACCAAAACTACGCCATTAATAAAAATGGAACGATACAAGTTTCAAGTTAGGTTAAGTTAGGTGGAGTGATGGTACGGCAAGCCGTACCTTCTCACTCGAATCTCGTTGGGTCCATTGTGCTCCCCGGGTTGGGTGTGATGATAAGGAAGATGGGTTTAGGAATGAGGGGGAGTGGATAGGTGTTGGGGGCCTCTCTGAACCAACCTGAGTTCTGAATGAATCTCAGGATGTTTCTTGGTGGCATGCTAGAGATATTGACCAACTCTGGCACTGGTTGTGCCAATGCACGCAAGTCTTTGGATTTTTGTCAAGGTTTTGAGATTTATCGCCTTATCAAGGGCTGGCCTCACTATGGCCGTGTACATCCAATAAATAGTCTTGAGGCTGGGTTCCCATTTCCTAAAAAAGATTCTAGTACAAGTGTAAAATGCTATTGATGCTTTTTTCCCTCTTTCTTTTATGTTTTCTTAACAGTTTAGTTTAAGGTCCAGCACCACTCCCAGATGTGTGGGAATATATTTACCTGAGGCCATTATTTATGTCATCGGCATATGCCACGACCCTAATGGCGATAAGACTTAGCTTTTTTAAAATCCTGTTGACAACCAGAAGCCAAAGCAATGGAGATAGAACGACTTCCTATGGACTTGCAGGGGTGACGGGTGACTGATGCGAATCAATAAGTGATTTTTCAAAAGAAAGGCAGATATTTTCAGACCATCTTCCTATCGAGGTAACAATTGGATCCCGGATTTCCCAAACAGAAAATGTTCACGGAAAACCTCAGAAGACGAGATTTTAAAAGGAACAACATTCTAAGAATTGAAGAAATAAATCAATAGTTTTGGTATCGATCCCTAGCACATGTGTGTGTAAAAAAAAAACAGGGAGGTTATACTTGTGGGGAAAATGGTTCGATTACCAATTGCACTAGGCACGAACAAAACCCTTTGCTTGGTTAGAAGTAATGAGAAAACACCCAAACAATGATTTCTTCAGACAAAATTATATTCGGTCCAACAGAAAATATAAAAAGATGAGGAAAAAGTAAGCATCAAGTGTATGCTATGGGCGTCGCCCGAAACATATCTGACTGCAGAAATTCTTCTGACTTTTGGAAAGCAGTGCAACGAACGAAAAATGGTACAACACCGATCAAACTCCCAATAGTAGTCGAGTACTTTAGTGTAATGACTAAAACATTTCAACCTTCCAATTTGCAATTCCTAATTATCGAAACAGTACCTACGCTATGGGTATGCCATTTACAGTTGATGATGTAGTAACTTTACTCAAGGACGCCAAAAATGACAAAGCCTCAGGATCTGTTCCGGAATACTTAAATAAAGCTTTGTTTAACCCAACTTAAAAAATAGACACCAACCTGGAAAATTATAGAGGCATCCCAGCATAGAACGAACGCGTCACTAAAGATAGCTACTTACGAAAGATTATAAAATTGGGTAGATCAAATTTATACTCTAAATAATATTGCAGAGATTTGTATCAATCAGAAGAAATAAAATGAACTCTCCCAATGTGTCACAGTGGTCTTGAGGATTGAGATTTTGATAAAAAAATTAGAACTGCTTTCAGTATTTTAAATTTTTATTTCAAAATCGTTTGACCGTTTTTTTTGTATAACTTTTGGAACCATATTCCAAATTGTTTTTGAGAATGCGAATTCCTAGAACTTTGTAGTTCTTATCAGGAAAATAAAATTAAAAAAAAAATTGGTTGGACCGTTTTAGACGTAAAAATTCAAAAACGTTTTTTTTGGAAATGGGAGGAAGCAACATTATTTCTATTATAAAAGGGCTTCCACATCAAAATTTTCATCAAAATTCTTCAAATGGCTTACGTTACCGTTATAAAACTTTTTCTGAAAATTCTTCCGAACTAAAATATAAAATTTACACAAAAAACACCATTTGGAAAGTTTTATCAAAATCGTAGTAGCCGTTTTCGAGAAAAATAAGTTTTTCATTAGAAATCATATTGCATATACCGTTAGTTTTAGAGTTAGAGTGCTTATTCCAAAGACCCCTCTGAAGGACGTCATCATAATACTGTGTAACAAGTTTGAAGCAAATTGGTCCAGCCGTAGGCACCAATACAGACAGACAGAATTGTCGAACCCAACTCTTCTTCTCTGTCATCGTAATGTCATGTTTATTTGTATTATTTAAGCTAAACCTCTATGAGTTAGAAAACGATAAATTGATTTATTTATTATTTATCAAGCAGAAACATAGCTTTTATAAACTTCATACAAATTATAACAATATAAAGAATTAACCGTCGTAATTCAAACGTCCCAAATGCGTCTATTTTAGAAATCCGGAAAATATGTTTTCAAAATCGTTTGACGGGTTGTTCCGAAAAAGGTTTTTTTATTTTTAAATACATTTTTCGAAATTGTTAAATAAATAAATAAATGAAAAATGCTTTTTAAATGATTTTAAAAATACAAAAAAATAATTGGTATGCAGTATAAATAGAGCTACACATAAATATGTGGGAAATTACGAAAGTATCGGTTGAGCCGTTTTCGATATATAGTCGAAAGCAAAAAAAAAAACGGTCACATGAAAAGTACCGTTCATAGACATTTTTTAAAACTTTTTTTTCAGCATATGATCAGATTTTTTTAAATCAAAATCTTTAGAGCCGTTTTTGAGAAAAAAAGAGCTTTCACGTAACGGTTATATGGCAGTTACCGTTATGATAGACATGATATGATAGACTGCAGTTTGTTCAATTATTTCATTGAAGTGTTGATGTAGAGGTATGCACCCTGCTGTGTGGTTATTAATTGTGAGCTAAACTTTCTTCGATAAGGCTTCAATCAATTCTTTCAAACTAAGAGTTGCCGATTTATGTTGAGCACTATATGTCTCTTTTCCTTAAAGCGGGAGGGAGGTATCACGTAAGGTGTTTACAAAAATAACTCACAAGCCCTACCACAAAACAAGCCCCCCCCCCCCTAAGCTAACCTCACCATTTTTAAAAAACTTCAACGCCCGTGAACATCATTCACTTTGCAACTGTCGACCTTTTTTCGAGTCGATATTTTCAAAATTGACTTTATAAAAGTCGAACTTTTGATCAATCTGTATTTTAACCAAACGACTTTTCGGAAGTCGACATTATGACGATCGATTTTTTTAAATCGACATTTTAAAAATCCGCAATTCGTTATCAACCCAAAAAGACAAATGGACAAAGAGACAACTGTCTGACCAACTTTTTTTGAACTACCTATCGTTTGGTGGTTTCTTCAAATAAATATTTACAACCGAATAACTTGACTTATAAATAAAGCCTGTACCCCAACCAAAAGTCTTTTAGTAGGAAACTGTTCCTCATATAGCTAGCAGGTTTTCTAGCTGTTTATGATTTGGTACAAAACAAGAATTCACAATCAGAGCTACAAATTTCAAGATATTTACACGCAGGCTTAAATTTGTTTACCTTTAAATCGCCTTTTCTATCAAGATCAGAAACAATTATTTAAGTCAAATATTATTTATACGTAGATTAATAAAAAATTCTTAATTGTAGATAAGTATTAAAAGTATCGGTCCTTTTTTTAGATATCTTAATTTGAGGCCTTAAAGGTAACATATAATTATATAATGATTGTTCGAGTTTTTAATTAGCATATAATTTACAGTTTAAGCATGATAAGGCCCCCTAGTTTAATTGTCCCAATATTATAAAAGAGTTTCGTTGAATCTTTTATCAAAACTTGGAGTGCTGTTTCAGCTATAGTTACAACGATACAGTTTTCTCAGATTAAATCGATAAGAAACCAAAAAGACCAATAGTCTCTCATATAAGCTTTTAGTTCTTTTAGTTGAATGCATTCTCTTGTCACGAAAGGCAGAAATGGAAAAGAAAATATTTATTTCGTTAATTGTAGCATTTTTAAGCGTATCCTCTTATGAAGCAGGGACTGCTGATTGGTGGGAAGATTCATCGCTGTACCAAATCTACCCAAGATCATGGAAAGATAGTAATGGTGACGGTGTTGGAGATCTAAATGGTAATTTTTAAGCTTATAGCACTGAAAATATATTAATTAAATTTCGTTTTTTTTTTTAAATATCTATAGGAATCACGGAGAAGCTTGAATATCTAAAAGAAATTGGAATAACCGCGACATGGCTCTCACCGATCTTCAAATCGCCAATGTCCGATTTCGGCTATGACATTTCCAATTTTTATGACATCGATCCGATTTTCGGCACTTTGGCGGATTTCGATAATTTAATAAAAAAAGCCAAAAAGATAGGAGTAAAGATCATTTTGGATTTTGTTCCAAATCACTCAAGCGATGAATGTGAATGGTTCCAAAAATCAATCGATCGCAAGGACGGATACGATGATTTTTATGTATGGGAAAATGGTCTAGATGATCCAAACAATCCAGGAAAAAAACTACCTCCATCGAACTGGGTAAGCTTAACAAAAATGTTTCGACATTGGAAAACGAAAATTAAAATGTCTTCGATTGTGTATAGGTTAGCATTTTTGGTGGCAAAATGTGGACGTGGAATGATAAGCGCCAACAATTCTATTTGCATCAGTTCCAAGTTAAACAACCAGATTTGAATTTTAGAAATCCCAAGGTTCGCGAAGAAATGTTAAAAGTTTTAAACTTCTGGCTCGATCGCGGTGTTGATGGTTTTCGCATCGATGCTGTTCCTCATATTTTTGAGAAGGTATATGATAACGGAACATATCCAAATGAGCCATTGAGTGGATCCACAACCAATTCTGACAGTTATGATTATTTAAATCACATTTACACCAAAGATCAATATGAAACAGTTGAACTTTTGTATGATTGGAGAGCTTGTTTGGATGCATACAAGACACAACACGGAGGAGATACAAGGTGAGCTAGTATTTCTAAATTCTAAAGTTTGAGCTAAACTCACTGTTATAAGTGAATCCCGATCAATAGGTAAATGTAATTGATATTCACATATCCATGGCCATCTTATAATTAGATATTTCGCTGTTTTTTAAAAAAAAAAAACAACTAGAAAATCTTTTGATCTTTTGATTTTGAATTCACGTTTTGCATACAAAACTACGAAATTTGTTAATATTTTAGGCAAAATATCTACTCCCAAAACACCAAGGAAAAATCCATTAAACGTGTCGACTGATGCCAAGTTGTAAATAATTATAAATAAAAATAGTTTTAGTTTTAGAAAATTTTGCCAGAAATGTTTGAAAGCTGAATTAATTTTCAATTTAGTTTCTGGTCTCGTTTCAAGAAGATCGGATTAAACTATTTCTGATATTGAGTGTTCATTAGATTTCTATAAATCGGGAGCAATTCTTGAATCAATTGTTTGCAGGGTTATTTCAGTTTTTAAAAAGGAAGCTGTTTGACAATTTTTCAAAATTCATCCTCCAAAAGAATTTCAGTACCGTTTTTTTTCCATTGGTTATGTAAGGTGAAATGAATACAGTCGTTTCAAAATTTATAGCAATGTTGCAGTGTCATTAGACAGGCGATAACAATATGTTTTTGATTCGCCTCGAATAAATTATTTTACTTTCATTTTCTTAGCTTGCATTGTGCCGTCAGTTAATTATTTCAATTTTTGAAATAAATTACAAATTCGTAAGTCACTACCTTTGCTTGTTTTCAGTGACTCATTAAAATGTATTCTAGTACCTAAGCTTAAATAAACGCACAACTGGGTAGCACGTGCCTGTAAGTCAATTCTACTTTGGTGTCTCAAGGCCTGGAGGCATGTGTCAAAATATTAAATATTTCCCGTTAAGCAGCAATATCGTCCAAGTAAACAGCCCTACAACTGAACTCCTGTAAACACATCAGTATCATGATACAACTAAACAAGATATGGCATTGCGCATGATACAATGAAAAACGTCAAACTCAATTGCGCGTTCGTGACGTAGAGCGCATAACAAAATTCTGCAAATATGTAAGGCAATAGTGGGGTGGGGCATTAGTTTACCTCAGTAAGAAAAGTATTAGCAGGTGTCACCGACAAACCCTTGAATATCCTTTACAGGCGCTACACGCACCTTAGTGATTAGCTCTCGTTCTTCTCTGTTTCATGATCTTTGGATCTCCTTTATATAGGCGTTACATTCACCTTAGTGCTTAGCTCTCATTCTAATGCAATGCGATATAACTTCTCTGTTTCATGAGAACTCTAAATGTAACATTTCATTTTTTAGAATTCTATTGGCTGAAGCATATTCTCCAATTGATGTCATTGATCAGTATTTTGGCAATAGGACACACTTTGGGGCCCATTTACCATTCAATTTTAATCTTATGGGCTTGAAGGGATCGTCAAATGCCCATGACCTCGAAAGATCCATCAACACATGGATGGACGTTATGTGGACTAAGCATAAGACTGCGAATTGGGTGGTAAATTCAATTCATGTTTAACCCTTTTTATACATGAAATTAAACCTTAAATTTTGTATTACAGCTTGGAAATCATGACAATCCTAGAATAGCCAATAATTTTGGAAAACAAAAAGTGGATTTAGTCAATGTGATACTCGCTGCACTTCCTGGTGCAACTGTAACGTATTATGTGAGTGTAATTTGTCAAGCAATAACTAAAAGTTAAAAATGATTTATTTTACACTTTAAGGGTGAAGAAATTGGTATGTCGAATGTGAAAACAGAATGTACGGAAATATCTTGTGATGATCGAGATCCTGAACGAACACCATTTCAATGGAGTGATAAGAAATCAGCTGGCTTTTCGACGTCTTCAAAAACATGGCTGCCAATTGCTGACGACTATAAAAAAGTCAATGTCAAAGTAGAGCGGGGAATTGATCGAAGTACGTTGAACGTTTTCAAGGGCTTACAGAAATTAAAACGTTCCTCAGCCTACAAAGCATTCAAAGATAGTGATGGGTGGAGTTATGGCGCTCTAAATGAGCAAGTATTTCAAATAATAAGGTGAATAAAAGGTTTCGATTGGTTTTGAGAGTTTGCATATGTTAAATTTCATTTTCTTGTTCCAGATCATCCTTACAAGAAGAATATCGAATTCTGGTTAATATGGGTGATAAGCTCGAAGAAGTCGGCCCATTGACTAAATCTGATGAACAGATTATGGAGTATTTCTTGCTTACCAGTCATTCTCCACATCGTATCGGGTAATAATAATTTATACTTTCTTTCATTTTGATATACAACAAAAATATATAATACGAGATAAAAACATTTGTTTTACAGAGAAAAAGTGAACGTAACAAAACAAATAATCCTGATGCCTTTTGAAGCAGTTGTTCTAAGAAGGGACATAAAAAAAACCTTACATAATTTTTAAGAATCAAATGAATCTTTTGTTGAATAAACATTGAAGCTTAATAGTATTGTTCTTTTTTAAGAGTAGGATGTGGATGTGATGGAAAGTATATTTTCTTTAGGTTCGGCATAATATTCCTGAAAAAAACGTGTTAACTTGTCAAAACAGTTGAACTGAAAAACGAGTATCCGTTTCAGAAGCGTAGCTACCGCGGTATGTATTCGTATTAATTAATGGTATATGGTGTCTCTGAGAAATAGATCCCACCATATAAAGGAAATCATATAGTGAGAAAATTTTCAAATTCATTCAAAAAGGGAAATTCGTTTGAGTATTCCGTTGAAAGCAGTCAGCAGTGGAATATTTAATTATGGAAAATACCAGAAAAGTGCTAATTTATGAAGCTTTGGTCATAAAAACATACATTATTTGAACAAATGTATGTGCTAAAATCATACAATTTTTTTTTTTTGTGCAACATCAGAATTCCTGGTACTGGTCTTGTCCACCCGGACTTGACTTACTAAACTTATAAGCACGATGGTTGAACACGGAAAAATAGCAACACTATAATTGCCCTGCCATAAAGCTCCTCTGTTTCTCTTGTTGGGTAGCAGTTTATTCTGTACGAACCCCTCAGAAAGCAAGCGAGCGGCGGATGAGCTTCCAATTTAGTGAACCAACGGCGACGCTTACAGTCAGCATGGTAGGCACCAGAGATTAAAATGAGTATGTTCGAATAAGTTCGAACACTGCGATTTTTACTTGCGATTATAGGTACTATAAGGCAAGTTATGCATTCGTAAAAAAAAAATTTTTTTTTGAACAATCAAACATAACATTACGATGATAGAGAAGTCGAAAAAAGTAGGTCCGACAATTCTGTCTGTCTGTCTGTCTGTCTGTCTGTCTGTCCGTCTGTCTGTATCGGCACCTACAGCCTAACCGGCTGGACCGATTTGCTTCAAACTTGATAGATAGTATTATTATGACGTCCTACAGAGGGGTTTTTGGAATTAGCAGTCTAGCTTTAAAACTAACGGTACCTGCCATACGATTTTTAGTGAAAAATTAATTTTTCTCGAAAACGGCTCCCACGATTTTGATAAAACTTTCTGAATAATGTTTTCTGTGCAAACTTTATGTTTTGGTTGGAATAGATTTTTCAGGAAAAGTCTTATAACGGTACCTCCCATAGGACCGGTTTTTTGAAATCCGATTTTCTCGTAAGCCACTCGCCGAATTTCGATGAAATTTTTAATGTGGAAACCCTTTTATAAACGAAATAATAGAAAATTTTTAATTTTTAAAAAAATGTTTTTTTGAATTTTTTTAAAAAGTTTAAAAATTTTTTTTTATTTTTTGTTTTTTTCCAAAAACGGTCCAATCAATTTTTTTTCAATTTAATTTTTCCGATAAAAACTATAAAATTCTAGAAGTTGGCATACTCAAAAAAATTGGAATGTGTTTTCGAAAAGTTTGTCAAAAAAAAAACCGTTTTTTGAAAAAACTGGTCGAACGATTTTGAAAAAAATTTCCTTAAAATTTAAAAGAACAAAATAAATCTGATGGCTTACTTCATTTTCTCCAAAAAACGTTCTAACTATTGATTTTTAAGTGATTAGTAAAATTTCATATGATTCTTACAATGCCTTTTTCCGAAAATCTCAATCCCCAAGACCATTTTAGCACATTAGAGCTAGAGCAAGTTCGTACGATCCAGTCGTGCACTTTATTTCTATTTGATCGCTCATACCCGATCGTTTTGCTTCCATGCTCATTAGTCAATTTGGTCATGAATAAAAAGAATCACGAATAAAGACAAACGAACTGATCGAACTCATGAGTATCTTCTGACTTTCATACCCACGAACAAAATTATTCGCAAACAGTTGTAACCAGTTTCGGGTACTCGAAAAAAGACCTACTGATCGTTTTGATCGTTCTGATCGTGAACAAAGCGAGTACTCACAAGCAATGCGTGAACAAAGGAAACTGCTGGCGCTACCTGATTTATTAACTATATCCGTTTTATTTTAAGGGTAATGTTTTGTATTCGCAGAAAATAGAGCAGAAGAAAAAGGGTTTCTTATTTTGGAAAGATTTATGAATAGGTAGGTGGCTAGATAGGCAAATGATGTAATTATAAAACAAAAGATGGTCAACATTCGCGGTTGGTCCATGTATTTAAGTGAAGTCATTTTTTTCTTTTATTGAAGGCGCAGGTTAAAATTCCCCGAAACAGGTACTCTTTTCTTTGTTAGTAATTTTAGTAGGTTAGTGGTTTTAATTACTTATTTAATTTACTGTTTTTTTTCAAGTTAATAAAAATAAAAATCATTGTGACTAATAACATTATTTACTGTACTTTTTCCTAATAAAAATGCCTTATTTGCATACGCAAACTAAGTATATTGAATCATGAAGCAAAATCAACCAACACCGATCTGCCCCTAATGGTAAAAGTATCTTAAATACAAAAACCAACCCCAATAACACAAGAAACAGAATCCTTAAAATACCAACCCCGAATACACATTTTACACAGCGAGTAGTCGAACGATCGCGATCGATCGCACTGATCGTGAACATTTTGATCATGAGCACATTGATCGTGAACATTTTGATCATGAGCACTTTATTCGTTTTGTTCAAACTCGTTCATACTCGGTTGGAAGGTATACTCGATCTTATTCGTTTGAAATGTGTTGTTATTCACGGGTCATCATACTCATGAACAAAAATACTTGTAAGCATAGTTTGATAGGTTGACTCTGTTTGTTCAAACTCGCTTTTTTCGAGCAAGTATTCGTTGATCGTGAACAGTACTCGACTCGTTTTAATCTCTGGTAGGCACCACATTGAGCTACTTCGACATATTCGGAGCTCGGGTCTTTGAGTCCTTTCACTACTAGGTATTAGTTAGGGTAGTGAAATAGAGAAGTTGGCGGATGAGCCCATATAGGACCAACGGGAGTTCTCGCATCCCCGTAGTGGGATACTGACTCTGAATTTCTTCAGCTCCTTTTGTCCAAGGAGAGCAGCATAGGGCCTGGTCCCACAGGTTGGGGGTTGTGCGTCGGGGTAACTTCCCTACCACGTAACAAAACTTTTGTTCCGAAACAACCAATTGCCTCGGATATGGATTGCCCTACTGATGACGACCCTAGCAAAGGAAACAAGGACAAAGAGTTTCGGTTCTGCACGTGGAATGTCCGGACATTTAACAGACCACGTGCAGACGAACAATTAGTGGAAGGCCTAGATGGTGTCAAAGCCGAAATTAGAGCCATCCAAAAAGTGCATTGGGATGGTGAAGGCACAAGGAGGATGAAAAACTGTGACATCTACTACGGCAAGTGCTACAGGACAAGAACACAGCGGCTATTTGGATGCGGATTTGTGATAAGAGGAAGACGTAGGCAAGAAGTCTTATGGGGTTTCGTGGCATAAGCGAACGCAATGTCTAAATCCGCATTAAGTCCAAATGCAACTACATCTCGCTGATCTGCGCCCACGCCCCCACGGAGGAAAAAGATGACACGACCAAAGGAGAATTCTGTGATCTTCTCGAGAAGTATGAAGACGTATGATGAATGCCCGAAGTAAGACACTAAGCTTATTCTTGGTGACTTCAACGCCAAAATCGGAAACTTTGGCTCGACAGTCGGAAAGCATAGCCTGCATGACAACACTTCCGGTAACGGACACAGGCTAATCGACTTTGCTACCTGGTGAAGTGTCATCTTAGCTAGCACACACTTCGGACACCTCAACATACACAAGGGGACCTGGCGGTCTCCTGATCAAAATACCGTCAACCAAATTGATCACATTGCGATTGATAGCAGACATGCCTCCAATGTCATGGATGTCCGCACTTTCCCAGGGGCCAACATAGACTCGGACCACTACCTTGTTGCAGCTAAAATGCGAATTCGGATCTCCACCAGACCGCAGAATCGAACATCCACTGTGAGAAAGTTTGATGTTGAGAAGTTACACCGCCACAACCTTTGCCAACTATGTCTCTTCTTATCTCTTGACCGGCGTCTGCGCCAAACCCAGAGGCCCAGTGGCCATCAAAACCGCAGCTACGGATGTTTTGGGTTTCCTTAGGTGACCACAGCGAAACACCTGTTTCGATGATGAGTGCAGGCTCGCACACTTGGCCACTTGGCCAAAGACGAAGCCTTTCATGCAGTTCTGCAGGTCAGAACCAGAGCCGCCAAGAGCGCTTCCCGTGCGGTATACTAGCAAAAGAGGGAGGAGGAACATTGGCTTTTCAGAAGAGAGAACTGGAAAAAGGAATGGTTGAATCTATGACATTATTTGAAGAACAAAGCGCGCTGTCAGTGGAGCATTCTCAAGTATTGAAGTGGAGGCAGCGAAAATGGGTCTGGCTGTAAATGAAGGTAAAACAAAGTATATGCTGTCCTCGGGTGAAGTAGATCATCACCGTAGGCTCGGACAAAACGTCACAATGGACAGATATAACTTTGAGGCTGTCAAGGACTTTGTGTATTTTGGTTCCAACCTCTGAGAACAATGACAATATGGTCAGTGTTCAAACACAGACTTCAATTTCATGTGGTTTAAATTCACCGTACAAAAGCACTTTCATCCATACATGTTTTATTTATAGAAGCCCAAATCTGGACAGTAACTCGACTTTTATCGAATTCGATGCACTGTCTGACTCCATCCAAAGAATTGTTTCCCTTTATCCTCGCACTGAAATCGTTGTTACGGGCGATTTCAATGTCTACAATTCTTCGTGGCTTCACTATTCTGATCAGATAACACCCGAAGGAAGGTATGCTGAGTTCTTCGCTGAGTCAAACAACTTGACTCAGCTTGTCGACGAGCCAACACGAATCCCTGACATTGCAGGTCATTCCGCATACGCCCTAGACTTGTTTCTTACCTCTCATCCTGATAAATACACGATAAATGTATTATCGCCCCTAGGCACGTCGGATCATTGTATCATATCAGCAATTTTCTCGTGTTCCAACAGTACAGTTAAAGAAAACATCCCTAAGAGAACCGTATGGCGATACGAGAAGGCCAACTGGGACGGTCTCAATAATTTCTTCAGAAACTTTAACTGGTCACTATGCTTCCTAGATAGTGACGTAGACTCCAGCGCTGATATGATAACAAACATTATTCTCTGCGGGATGAGAAATTTTGTTCCTAATAGGACAAAAAGTATCAAAGCAAAAGAGAATTCATGGTTCGACTTGAGCTGCAAAGAGGTTATCAAGGAGAGAGAAGTAAGCTTCCGATGTTATAAAGCCAACCCTTCTGAGGAAAACCGGAAAAAGTTCAAACAAAAGACCTGTAATGCTCACATTCAAAGAACCAAATTTTTGCAGGAACAAAAAATAAGGCAAAAAATACTAAAATGTCCCAGCGGTAGTAAAAATGTTTGGTCATTCATAAAAAATGTACGTAACTCTACTACATCTTCGGTTCCGAGGCTCATCGATAATAACACTCCTGTGGTAAGCTCCCAAGCGAAAGCAGAGTTATTTGCAGCAAAGTTTGCTACTAATTCAACGCTACCCCAGTGTGATATGACTCCTCCTGTACTTGAGAACGTGAATGGTTTTATGGGACAAATCTTCTTTCGCACTCGTAAAGTTGCAAGAGTACTATAAGATCTCAACATACACAAATCCGCTGGCCCGGATAGTATTTCTCCCTTAGTTCTGAAGAGGTGTGCTTCCACGCTGGCAAAACCACTGCGTAAGCTTTTCCATCTTTCCTATTCTACAGGTCTCTTCCCGAGTGGATGGAAAACAGCATTTGTCCACCCCATCCCAAAAAAGGCGTATCTTCATCCCCTCAAATTACCGACCAATTGCACTGACTTCCCTTCTTTCCAAGGTCATGGAAACTCTGATAAACTTTCAGATCGAAATATCTTGAGAAACGGAAACTTCTTAATGACCGGCAGTACGGCTTTCGTAGCAATAGGTCCACTGGTGATATGATGGTATATCTCACCGAAAAATGGAACAAATCTTTACATCGTTTTGGAGAAAGTAAGATTATTGCACTTGATATTGCTAAGGCATTTGATAGAGTTTGGCAACAAGCTCTTTTATCGAAAATGCGTGCATTTGGTTTTGATATACCCCTTCTTCGCTGGATTAAAAGTTACCGTTCAATTTGCGGTGTCTTAGGCGGTTTTCAGTCTGCTATTCACAAAATAAATGCTGGTGTGCCCCAAGGCTCCGTTCTGTCTCCGACTCTCTTTTTAATCTTTATAAATGATCTCTTGTCTAATACTTCTAATCCACTAAATTGTTTTTCTGACGACAGTACTCTCAGCTTTTCATACTCGTTTCCAGATTCACATCCATGTCCTTCGGATGTGGAACTGCAACGAAATCGTATGACAAGCTCATTAAATTCCGATCTTGACAGCATTGTCCAATGGAGAATCATCAACCGCGTGGAATTTAATGCTTCAAAAACTCAATGCTGTCTTCTGTCGTTAAAACATAACCTACCCCATATGCCACTGTCCATGTGTGGCACTTGCATTGAGGAAACCGACCTGCTTTGCGTTCTAGGTATGTGCATCACAAATCATCTTCTGTGGAACGATCACATATTTGACGTCGCCAAAAATGCCGCAAATTGCTTAGGTTTCCTAAACCGATGCAAGAAATATTTTTTCCCTTCTGATCTGGCTATAATCTACAAGGCATTCATTCGCCCTAAGCTAGAGTACAGTTCTCATATCTGGGCAGGTGCTCCTGTCACTCACTTGCGCCTCCTGGATAGGATTCAAAAAAGAACCTTAAAATAAATAGGTGAAAGAACCATTACCGAAACATTTGTTTCACTTGAACATCGTCGTAATGTTTCTTGTCTAACCTTGTTTTAGCGCTACTTCCACAAACAGTCCTCCAGCGAAATAGCCAGATGCGTTCCTCCCTTAAAACATGGCTGGGCCATGTGGAGCGTATGGACGAAAACGCTCCTGCCCGACGAGTCTTCAATTCCAACACGGAGGGCCGACGCAATTCTGGAAGACCCCATCTAAGGTGGCGCGATCAAGTGGAGAACGACCTCAACCAACTTGGTGTGCGCAACTGGAGGTCACTGGCTAGAGACCGGCCTAGCTGGGGAGGATTGTTGGTTGAGGCCGTGGTCCACAATGGACTGTCTGCGCCATCTTAAGTAAGTAAGTAAGTATCATAATTCCTAAGGATTGTGGTGCCCAAGGACCTAAAGCTTTTTATCTGTCTTTTTATAAAAAGCCAAAGCCTGTCAACTAACTTTCAAGGCGTAAGAGGGTCTTAAACAATTTTTCCGAAGCAGCTCGTAATAAGTTTTTGACTGTGGGGTGTTTCCCAATACACCTTGAAAAGAAAAGGGAACTTTGCTCCAGTCGTTTTAACAATGTCTTTTTCCTCTTGGATATTGTTTCGCTCTCTTTTTACTTGCTCAATAGGGCAAGTATTAGTTTCGTGCAGAAAAAAAATCGAGGTTTTAATCAAACATGACATTGCAATGATAGAGAAGCCCGAAAAAGTGGTTTTCGCCATACCGTCCGTCGGTCTGTCTGTGCGTCTATGCGGATGTGCGCTTTTTCAGGTCATGCTACAGCCTAAGCGGCTTGAAGGATTTTCTTCAAACTTGGTATGTAGCAGTTTGAAGAAAAACCATTTTCGAGGTTTTTTTTATTTGTTTTAGCCCGGCTCAAACTGGTACCTTTCGAGTTCGAAAACGGCTCTAACGATTTTGATTAAACTCAGAATTTAACTTACCTGAGATATTTCTAACAAAATTGCGTTTTTTGTTTTTGGCTAACATGGTCGTAACGAAAATCAGGTTTAAACGGCTTTTTTTCAAATGGCCATAAGTTCGCAACGGCTCGATTGAATAGACTCAAACTTCGTTTGGCATAGTTCTTAATAGGGTTCTATAGGATGGTTTTGTAAATTTTTCAGTGAAGCCTTTCTAAATGGTAGCTCCCATACAACCAGCCGTTCAGTTTTAGCCAACTTTTTTTGGTTTTTTCTAATTTGCTCAAAAATGGGTCTAACGATTTTGATTAAACTTTGTGTGTTATATTCTTTTGGTGTTTTTAAGAGAAGTGCGTTTTCAGTTTTTGGCTAAAAATGCAAATAATGGAGATCTGCTCTTTACGGCTTTTTTTCAAATGGCCATAAGTTGCCAACGGTTGAATCGAATTCACTCAGACTTTGTTTGGTATAGTTTCTTTCGGTGCAGGGAAATAACTTCACTGGGAAATAACTTCACATGGGAAATAACTTCACCACCAGTGGGAAATAACTTCACTTTTTTGATGTGAAGTTATTTCCCACTTTGAGTCTAAAATAACTTAACTTTTTTGTGGGAAATAATTTCACTTTTGTTGGTGAAGTTATTTCCCACTTTAAGTACCTACCTATGTACCTAATTGTAAAAAAAATCATGCGGATCATTACATGAAAATAATAAGTATACTTATTACTACAACATGTAAGCAAAATGAACAATTATAAATTGTTTATAGCCACAAGATATTGGGACAAATAAATTGTTATTAAAAAGAAAAAACCCTTTACTCTTTGCTATTTTTATCTTCTTAGAAAACAAGGTATGAAATAACTTCACCAAATTTTAAGTGATATTATTTCCCACTCAAAGTGGGAAATAACTTCACATCAAAAAAGTGAAGTTATTTCCCACTGGTGGTGAAGTTATTTCCCATGTGAAGTTATTTCCCAGTGAAGTTATTTCCCTGCACCGAAATTTATATCATTTATATTACCCAAAAGACGACATCTAAATTTGATATACTAAAGGTTACTTAATGTTAGCTCCCGTATATCGAGTCTTCCAGTTTTAGCCAATTTTTTCAAAAATGAGTTGTTGTTATTGATCGAAAAGTTTGTTTTCGTCGTACTATTGCACCCACAGAGCAAGTACGTGCGACCCAGTCGTGCATTTTATTTTGTAACAATTCCTGATATCTGTTAATGACAAAACATCAATAAAATGTATTTCGCTCTGTTTTACGACAAATAATTCAGATAATAGGTGAGTTCTTAGAACTTGAAAAATCAATAATTGAAAATAATTTTGCTCTATTACTTTGAACGGAAGGGTACATACATATGAATTTTAAACGAGCTGTCTGAAAGGTTTGAAATTTTACTAGCATTAACCCAAAATTTAAAAAAAATATTTTGAGGGTTTATAGCAAACTTCGCTTATATGTAGTTTTCGGCTACAAATGCAAATAACGGAGATCTAGTCTTAACGGCCATAAGTTGGCAACGGTTGTATCGAATACTTCGAATTACTTCAAACCTTTTTTGGTTTATACTGAGTTCCATACAGCTTCCTTTTAGATGGCATTGCTTTTTTCAGTTACTCTATCTTAAATGGTGGCTTCCATAAAATGAGACACTAGATTTTAGCCAACATTTTCTAGTTTTTCTACTTTGTTCAAAAAGGCTCTTATGATTTTTACTAAACTTTGTTGTACTATACGCATAAGAATCTGAAGAAAACTGCATTTTTAGTTTTTGGCTATAAATGATAATAGCGGAAATCTGGTCTTAACGGATTTATTAAACTGGCCCTAAGTAGACAACTACATTAGCGAAGTGGTTTAGACTTCCTATAAGAAATATATTTTTCCCAGCACCAACAAGATGAAATCTACGTTTAAACGATTAAAAGTTTCTTAATGGTAGCTTCCATATCGATCCGTTCAGTTTTAGCCAACATTTTGTCAATTTTATTTACTTTGTGGGTATCGTTTTGATAACGACTTTCTTAGGTTTCGGCTAAAAATATAAGGAACGGGCATGTGTAAATAAAAAAGAAACGACTAAATTAATTAAGAGGTTTAAGTATAACAAAACGAAATAAAGGGAAAAATTACCTTATGTTCTAAAAATGGAGGGATTTTATTATACGAACTTCCTCCTCAAGTTAGTCATTTGCCATTCTGTAGCTTCAATTAAAAACAATATAACGGGTGATTTTTTAGCTGGTTTGGTTTTGGCAACACTGGTTTTGACAGCTGACGTGTGTTTAGTACCTTGTGTCACTGTCAAACAGCTTCAGTTTGGTTTGCAATTTAACCATGGATCGTCTTACAAATGAACAACGCTTGCAAATTATTGAATTTTACTATCAAAATTCGTGCTCGGTTCGAAATGTTCAAATGATGAAATGATGAGGCTCATTTTTGGTTGAATGGGTACGTAAATAAGCAAAATTGCCGCATTTGGAGTGAAGATCAGCCAGAAGCATTGCAACAGCTACCAATGCATCCCGAAAAAGCCACTGTTTGGTGCGGTTTATGGGCCGGCGGCATTATTGGGCCATATTTCTTCAAAGATGATGCGAATCGCAGCGTTACGCTACCGAGCGATGATAACAAACTTTTTTTTGCCTTAAATGGAAGTTCTTGACTTGCATGATATGTGGTTTCAACAAGACGGTGCCACATGCCACACAGCACGCGAAACAATGGCGCAATTGCGAGGCGAGTTTGGTGAACAGTTAATTTCACGTTTCGGGCCGGTCAATTGGCCGCCTAGATCGTGCGATTTGACACCATTAGACTATTTTTTGTGGGGGTATGTCAAAGCTAATGTCTATAGGGACAAGCCCGCTTCGATTGACGCACTGGAAGCCAACATCCATGCATTCATTCGTGAGATACCGGCCGATATGTGTGAAAGAGTATGCCAAAATTGGACTCAGCGGATGGGCTACCTGAGACGCAGCCGCGGTCAACATTTGCATGAAATTATCTTTAAACATTAAATTGCAAGGTTCAAACTATCGATTCAAATAAATATTTCATTCATTTTTTCGAATTTTTTGTGTTTTTTTTTTTTTTAAAGTTCTAAACCTCTTAAAAAATCACCCGTTACATACATATAGGTAGTGGAAAGTTTGTGATTGTTCAATTTTGTTCGCAACCTTAAAAAAATATGTAAAATTTGATAACCGTAGTGGCACTCTTAACTCGCACCCATATCCTGTAGCACATAACGAAGCAATCATTTACTTTGCTGATAGTTGTTGAGAACAGTTCTCACTTGAAAAATGCATTGAAGTACCGGGTTTTATAATAAACTACTCATTCATGAAACTAATAAATTAAATATTTACCCGAAATATATAATAATCATACTTACTTCAAGTTAAATGTTTACCTACAAGCTTGAACGGGCTCATCATCTGGACTCGACTGGCGCTGCTGCTAAATAATTACGAAATGAAAATTAAATGACATTTCGTATCTATAGCCCTGAAAATGTTGCTGTTTTAAAATATTGTTATCTTTATGACCATTTGTTTATACAATACCAACTTGTTTGTTTAAAACAAATATTAAAAAAAAAAAAAAAAAAACTGAAGCATTAACTGCATTGATAATTTATGTTCATTGTTCATAGACGAAAATCTATATAAATGTACATTGTACATAATATGTGCATACGTGCTGCATTATATTAAAATGTAGATACATACATCATAATTGATTATACGTTCAAAAGATATTCCATAACAGAAAACAAATCTATATAAATTTTTGTTTTAAATTAAATTGTTTGCTTAGTTGGATATTTCACTTATAAACACGATGATTCAAATACATTTCAGATAATAATGGCTTCGTTATTATAGTACATATTTGAAGTAATGGTCTTTTGGCTTGTGTAAATTTATAATTTTTTAGATAATCAAACATTTACAAAAAAATTGTGGTTTTAATCAAATATTTACGATGATAGAGAAGCGCAAACAAAATGTTTTCGCCATGGTGAGTGTCACGTGAATTGGTCTGTCTGTGCGTCTGATGTGCGCTTTTTCACATCAAGCAACACCCTTAACGGCTTGAAGGATTTTCCCCAAACTTTCAATGCCTCATATAGCAGTTTAAAGAAAAAGCGATGCCGAGCTGTATTTAATTCGTTTCAGCCCGGCTCGATGTGGTACATTTCAAGTAGCGGTTTTTTCGTTTCGGATTTGCTAAAAAATTTCTTTAACGAGTTTAACAAACCTTGCCCGATTTTGACAAAACTGCATTATTTCAAAAATCAGATTTTAACGGATTCAATCAAACTTTAATTGTTCCCCTCATACGTTTCTAAATGGTAGCTCCCATACAAGAAGTTGCAAGGTTTTAGCCAACATTTGTTGGGTTTTTTTCTAATTTTCTCAAAATCATCTCTAACTAAACGAACTTTTAGGAAAACTTTTTGGCTAAAAATGCAGATAGCGGAAATCTGGTTTTAATTTTTTTTTTAAACTGACTATATTCATATATTGACCTCGGTCAAGCAGTAATTTCGATTTGGCATCAGCAATTGACATGCAGTGAAAGAAGGTGCAGGGAAATAGGTACCCGGGTACTAAGTCCACCAAGGGACTTTATTCCCACTTAAGAGAAGTGGACTAAGTTCCCATTAATGGTTAGAGCTTAATCCCAAGAAAATCGTGTGGATTTAATTCCCCTTTAATGTGAAATACGTTCCGACTTCCTTGTTACTCTTGATACATTTTCAAAAACGAAATAATACCAAATATAGATTTCAGATTTATTTCATAAACTATTTCGTTTATCGACAGCGTGATTCGACCAATTTTGCCTTAATATCACTTCTAACCGTTTTTTTCCAAAACAAAAGAAGTAAGAAATATGCAAAATAGGCATTATAATCGAAAAACAGTAAACTGGAGAAGGGGGTATTCTACCACCTTGCAACCCCCCTGTTTGATAGCATTATTAGATTTGGAGTAGGTGCAAGGTTGGGTATGTATGCAAAACTGCTTTTAGATAACAAGAAATTTTGCACATATCCAAAAACGCATCTACTCCAAATTCAACAGTGAGCCCAAGCAGGGAATTGCCGATGTTGATTTTGAATAAAAGACAAATTATTTACGAAATTATTGTCATTTCTTTTTATTATGATAATATCGGTATGTTTCAATTATGTATGGAACAAAATATCGGCCAAATTGCCGCCGCGACCTCAGCGGCACACCTCCATCCGATGGTCCAAATTTGCGATGACGCTGAGGCATAATTGAGGTTCTATGCCGTTAATGTGCCGAATTATCTCATCCCTTCGCTATTAATGCTGGCTTAGCGACGTACACTTTTTCTTTCAAATAATCCCAAAGAAAGAAGTCCAACGGTATCTAATCACATGATCTCAACGGCCAATTGACATCGCCACCACGTGAGATAACACGGCCATTGAATTTGTCGGGCAAAAGAGCCATTGTTTTGTTAGCTGTATGGCAAGTGGCACCGTCCTGTTGAAACCACATGTCGTCCACATCCATATCTTCCAATTCGGGCCATAAAAAGTTCGTTATCATCTCACGATAGCGAACACCATTCACAGTAACTGCCTGACCGATCTCATTTTGGAAAAAAATACGGCCCGATGATGCCGCCAGCCCATAAACCGCACCAAACAGTCACTCTTCGTGAATGCATTGGTTTTTCGACAATCACTATTGGATTATCATTAGCCCAAATTCGGCAATTCTGCTTATTGACGAATCCACTGAGGTGACAATGTGCCTCATCACGATATGCATTTTGATATGAACGCCCATTTTCATAATAAGCCTGAATTACTTTAACGCGTTGCTCGATTGTGTATCTTTCCATGGTTCAAATTGAGTTAGTCTAAAATTGACAAGTGTCAAATGAAATGCAGAAAAAATTTGACGTTTAGATGTGGTTCACATTCAACATCGGCCCTTACAATTTAACCACCCTTTACATACCCATGTAAGAAATTCACGGTATTTTTCTTTGATCACTTTCTGAATCTAAAAAGCGATTAGTTCAGTTAAGCATCAGCAGTTCAGTTTGTAAGATTCGTTTAATTTTTGTTGTTGGAAGTTAGTTCCCTATTCATGATTCGAAGTTTGTACTAAGTTCCCATAAGGAAGTGGAGCACGTACACACCTACCATGAGAACTAAGTCCACTTCTCTTAAGTGGACTAAATTCCCTTTAAATGGGGATGAAGTCCCTCGGTCGATTTAGTACTCAGGGACTTATTTCCCTGCATCGTGAAAGAAATCTGGCAATACGCGATTTTTGAATTTTTCTAGTTTGTAACGAAACTCCATTCTGAACTATATCCAACAAGATTAAGATTAAGATTATTGTTCTTTTATGAAAAGTGGGTGCAAGCCACGCCTGAAGTTCAAAAATTTAATTTCAAATATAAGTTATTTATTTTGGACTAAGAGACGCAGAAATGTATGATTGTGGCTTAATCATATGTAAGTGACCGTTTATTTGCAAAAATAAGTTTTTATTGTTTTTCAATGATGATTTCGACCAATAATTTTGTATTTTAATAATTTAGATTTTCTTATCAAGTTTTTATTGTTTCTAATTAAAAGTGGGTAACAGCCATACTTTTCTTTTTACACTATGTTTACGTAGGTACAACTTTTATACCCAAACAATTTGTGTGGAATGTAAGCATCGTTATTTTATGAAAACAATGTTGATTGTTTGGTTTGAAAAGTGGGCGTCAGCCAAGCCCAAACTGAAATATCTTTATTTCATTGAGATAAAATATAGGCAAATAGGCTTGTGTGTGCAAAATTTAAGCGTTTTGCTCTAATCATAACTGTACAAAAAAAAAACACTATATAATTTTGCCAAATAAACCTCTAATTATTTTAACAAAAATGGATATTGTGGGATTGTTTGTGGGTGGCTCTTGTATGGTATATGTACCATATACCTCTAGAGAGTAAGTATATCTACGGACGGACATCGCTAAATAGACTCGGCTTTTGATTCTAAGTCAGAATATATACTTTTCTATACCTACCTAATGTTATTATATCTCTATGATATAAACTCCACACCAAAAACATAAAATAAACCTATAGAGATTCTATGGAATAGGGTTTAAAAAGTGCAAACGGTTTTCTACTCGTGAGCATTCAACGTAAGTATATGTAGAGCTGGCAGTACAGTATCCATGTTAATAATTCCGTTCTGTTTCACCCCTGAACGAAATACATTTCGACAAAATTCTGCTCTCAATAGCTTGTCGTTTGAGGATAATGTCCAAGTCCTTTACTGACGTAAAGTGGTGCGGATGTAATTTCTCGTTTTAATCTACTCTCCACACTCTACTTTGAGGCACTTGAATCATAGTAGATATCCTACTTGTACGAAAGGTGGGATAACGTCAAACAATATAGAAAATTCTCTAATCTTACTTTGCTGATCAATCAGCAGATGATCTTTCTCTTCTTCGATACATTAGCACTCCGTGATTGCGAAGTCGGTAGGTTCTTGAGAGATACACGTACGTGCACAAAAATCGGCATCGTGCATCGATTTGTTATACATATAATTGATCAAAAAATAAAATTAGTGAGCAAGAAATAAGAATTGTGTATACTGTGTTAAAGTAGGTTAAATTGTATAATCTTATATAAAAATTTAAGATAACAATCACACACATTACGCATTATTACGATGATGGAGAAGTCGAAAAAAGTGAGTCTGGAAATTCCGTCCGTCTGTCTGTCTGTTTGGACCTCTAGAGCCTGAATGGATGGGAAGATTTGCTCCAAATTTGGACGTCCCTCGAAAAGCATTTTTAATTTTTACTCTAGACCCAAAAATATCGGTAGCTACCATTCAAACTGCTCTATTGATTTTGATTAATATTTCAAAACGCTATTGTTTGAAGACTTTTCGGGATGAGAAACGACAGTATGTAATTGGATAGATGTTTGCATTTCCTTGGAAGGAAAAACAGATCTTGAGTTCGTATCCGGGCCTCATCGCAGAAACCCTTAAGGAATAATTGAAGGTGTCTATTCAAGAGGATTGGGAAGTTATACCTCAAGAATTCGTCGTAATTTTAATATGGTCAATGAAAAACAGGATAGAAGATGCAAGAAAAGCAAGAGCAATTAATACCAGCAATTGATTTTTTTTTCAAATAATAATTCTTTAATTTGGTATTCCGAACTTCCAAACTGACACAGGCGCCTGCCAGACAACTGGACATACCCTTAGCGGAGCAACGAAGTCGCGTGAGCGGGTGTGTCCCCGAAAAAGGGAGTTAAAATCCCAAGAACCCGCGAAGCGGGCCACCCAAGTACTGCTGATTATGAAAACTGTTGACACAGGCGCCTGACTGCATCACTAATCCAATTTTCAGTATTGATTGCTATTCGGGATTTTAATTTTTCGGGATTTTGATTTTTCTGGATTTTGATTTTTCGGGACTTTGATTTTTCGGGATTTTGGTTTTCGGGATTTTGAACCAGACCCGTATTCAAAGTGTTTTTATTTTTAACTCTATAAAACCTTATAAAAACCTTTGAATAACGTCCGATGAAACCTTAATTTGTTGTCTATCAAACGGCGGCGGCGGTAAAAATGTGTTTTTATTGTGTTCATAATCGAAGGGTAGGGCGGTAGGGGTAGGGCTAAGCCTTTTGAAATCCAGTTTTAAACGTTTTGCAGTACTTCAATTAGTCTTTATCAGGAAAAGAAAATTAAGAAAAATTCAAAGCTTTTTTGAAATATTCAAGAATGTTCGAAACAATTTAAATTTGTTTTAATCTCAGAAAAAAAATTTTCGAACATTTTTGAAAACAACTTCATTTCATAACAGTAACAGATAAGTGCTGAATGGCGTGAAGCCATGGTTTGGACAATATAATATGTATAATAATATATAGAATTAGTAGTTAGTTTTCTTTATTTATGAGAGAATTCATTTATTAAGCGTTTGGCCAATATAAACATTGCATAACTTTAGGAACTTAGCTCTTACGTCATATTGAACAGCTTGAGAATGGCTGTTTTTATACTTATTTCGGCCACTGTATATAGAGTACAAAAAGTTTTGATTCTGTGCCAATCTAAATATCAACGTACTTCTTTCACAGATCACAGCCCAGTTGATTATGAACTCCAGAAGAACAGATTTCTCTATTTTTGTACAAGTGACATATTTTATTAAATTATTATTTAATGATTTCTTGATTATAAACAATTCCTAAAGTTATTTAGTACTACATTACTATAACATATTTGTACTATACTCTGGAAAAATCAAGAAACAAATAAATATACATATATGATTATTGATTATATTCTGTTCAGAATATTTATTCAGTAACATTGATTATTACACGGTGGAGAACAATTTTATTTTCAACAGCATGCAATTGTAAATACTAAACTCAAGAAAATTACAGAACTTCTTTAAGGATTGCACCAACAAAGCCTTGAATGTTGAATTCATTTGGACTAATAATTTGCCTAAGAAATAAAAAAATATTGTTGAGTATGATTTATTGGTGTGTTTTGCTGATGTTAATATTCTTACCCGTCTTTTAACTTAGATTGTACTGAAGCAGTAACAACTTCAAAATCAGCTCCATCAATACCATCGAAGTATTCACTCAAGTCAAGAACTTTGTCTTTATTTTCAAAATTCAGCACAATAACATATGTATCACCTCCATTTTCTTCCCTAAAACAATACAAAATAATAAGTTCATAATGAAATTATACATTTTATTAGAACAGAACAATAATACATGACCAAGCATATAGACTTTTAAAAAAAAACTTGAAGCGTGAATACTTTTACATTTAAATAATTTAGCTTTTTTAAGATTCGAAATTTGATATGGCGTTGTTATTCAAAAGCATCCTGTATGTAGGTATACATTATGTACCTCTACCTTCTACCTTAATTTAAAGTCAGAGTATACCTACCTTTTGTAAATGATTGTGTTATCTGGAGCTTCAATCTCAAAGGAACCAACATCAAAAGCAGGTTCCTTTCTAAGTTCCACTGCCTTCTTGAAGATTTTCAAATAACTTCGACACTCAGACTCGGATAATTGTTGTTTAACATTTTTCGTTTTGTAATCAGTGTTTACTGGCAGCCAGGTCTTATTTGCAGTGCTGAATCCTGCATTAAGTAAAAAGAATACAAAACATATAATAATAGGTACGATGCTGTGATTTAGGTCTAAACTGCATAAAAAATGTCCTCAAAATTGGTATAGTCATTTGAATCACGTTAGTTAAAAAAGTAAAGTGCAGGACTGGTTCGGACGAACTTGCTCTAATATGTGACAGTGGGCTATGGTTTGAGATTTTGAAAAAAAAAAAAGCAGGGAAAATTGATATGAAATTTTATTGGTCTCTTAAAAATCACTAGTTAAAACGTTTTTTTTTTGTTTGGAAAAAATGCCAACTGATTTCGTTTATTGTTTAGAAGTTTGGGATTTTTTTTCAAAATCGTTTGACCAGTTTTTTTCAAAAAACAGTTTTTTTGAAAAACTTTTCGAAAATATATATTCCAAACTTTTTTTGAGTATACCAACTTCTAGCACTTTGTAGTTTTTATCAGAAAAATAAAATTGAAAAAAAATAGATTAAACCGTTTTTGAAAAAATTTAAACTTTTTTAAAAAAACTCAAAAAAAACTTTTTTTTGAAAAATTTAAAAATTCATATTATTTCATTTATAAAAGGTCTTCTACATTAAAAATTATCGAAATTCGTCAAGTGGCTTACGAGAAAATTGGATTTAAAAAAACCGGTCCTATGGGAGGTACCGTTATAAGACTTTTCCTGAAAAATCTATTCCAACCAAAACATAAAGTTTGCACAGAAAACACTATTTAGAAAGTTTTATCAAAATCGTAGTAGCCGTTTTTTAGAAAAATCAATTTTTCACTTAAAATCGTATGGCAGGTACCGTTAGTTTTAGACCTAGAATGCTAATTCCGAAAATCCCTCTGTAGGACGTCATAATAACTATGTACCAAGTTTGAAGCAAATCGGTCTAACCGTTTACCCTGTAGTTGCCGATACAGATAGACAGAATTGTCTGACCCACTGTTTTAGGCTTCTCTATCATCGTAATGTTATGTTTGATTGTCCAAAAAAATTTATTTTTTTTTTACGAATGCATAACTTGCCTTATAGTAGGTACCTATAATCGCAAGTAACAAAGTTTTTACGTGACTAAGCTTTAGGTACATAATTGCAATTTATCGCGTAAATTTAAAGTTATTTCAAGTGGTAGCTGCGTAACCAAGTTCCAGTACGTTATGCACCAAGAATTTGAAAATACTTTTTATAAAAATAAATATTTCCTCAAAAGGCATAGATAACTATTATACCTACATACGCAGATGAGATTCGTTTAGTGCCTAAGATATTATTGTTTATAATTTATATCGTAACTTAAAATGAACCTCATCGTTTTGTATTGTACACATACATTTATAGGGAATCAAATACTTATTGCTATTTATCAACCAGTTTATATATTGGCACAGATGTCAGATGTGGTTCTGCAACAAATTTTAAAAAACCTCGCTTAAGCTTAGAATGCAATTTTCTTCATTTTCCATTAAAATCCTAATATTTCAATAAAAAGTTTTTGTAGAATATATTTTAGAATTTAAAGTTTTGGAAACGAAAATTGCAGCCTGCACGACAACACTGACAGTAACGGACACAGGCTAATTGACTTTTTGCGGGGCGAAGTAACATCATAGCTAGCATATATTTCCCACACCTCAATATACCCAAGGGGACTTGGCGGTCTCCTGATCATCATACTGTCAGCCAAATTGATAATATTGCGATCGATAGCAGACATGCCTCCAATTATTGGATGTTCTCACTTTCCGAGGGGCCAACATAGACTCGGACCACTAAACCATGAAGTAGCAAAAATTGTATGTTGTGTAATATTATTAAGTACATGTTTAGTTTTTTGTTTATTTTGATCAATTTATTATATTCAAACAACAAAAATTAAAAGTCAAAAATGTGAAAATAATATAAACTGTAACGAGGGAAACAGCTAAAAATATTATTAAAATATTATTTTTGAAATAAAATATTTGTGTTTTTATTATCCATAACATCTTCAGAAGTGGGAGGCCCTTGAAAAAAATAATCAAATTTAAATACAGAAGCTGAAAAATCAAAAAACGAACCTAATTATGTCATCAGGAATGAATAAAGAAGAATTGGTTGCTTGGCTGACTGAGCGCAGCATCGAATTTGCTGCGAATACAAAAGTTGCTCAATTGCGTGCTCTGTATGCAGAACATTCAGAAGATAACCATCCCGAAAATTCTCTTGAAGTGGACGAGAATATAAGTCCTAATTTTCATGCAGCTGAACAAAAACAGAATATAAGTCCTAATTTTCTTGCAGCTGAACAAAATCGAGAACTTACTACCGAAAATGAAGCTGATATGGAAGAAAAAATCCGGATGTTGGAAAAACAATTGAAGTTGATTGAGCTGTGTCGTGAATTGGCACAATTAGAAGGAAATGCAGCTAATTCGCTATCACCATTGACTCAACCTACGTTCAAGGATATTAAGCATTCTATTCCGTTGTTTCTGGTGACGACTCTTTTGATGGATCGACACATCTGAACGAGCTTGCGATTCAGCCCAAGGTAACGCTATATTCAAGTTGAAGTCTGTTCGTAGATTAATGAAAAACGATTCTGCGGCTGAAATTTTCTTGCAAATTGATGAATCGACCACGTACGAGGGCTTTCAACGCAATTTCAGTCACAACTATTCCGTTTTCGAAATAATTGAAACTGCTGCGGAATCCGAAAAAAAGTCTGTTTTGTGTTATAATTGCTCTGGTACTGGACATTTTTCCTCCTCGTTTCCACTTCCGAAGCGTATCAAAGGATCATGCTTTAGATGCAACTCAACATTGCAAATTTTAAAGGTTATTATCCATTACAGTTGCAAAGCGACAATCGCAAGAGACCGCCAGAACCTTTCCCAACCATTTCCCCTCCTACCACTCGATGTCTGCGCCAAGAGGCCCAGTGGCAACATTGCAATCTGGCCATCAAAAATGCAGCTACTGATGATTTGTGTTTCTTTCTACCGACGATGAACACAACTTCCGTCCACTCGACCAAGATGAAATTCGGGTAGCGATATATAAATAAAAGTTCAACATGACTGTTGAAGCAGATGGCCTTCCGACTGAACCCTTTAAATCAGCGGAGGATGACTTGGTGAGGAATTGAAGTGCATTGAAAGTGTGTCTGACGAATGGAACATCAGCACAAGAAACGAGTTACTATGAACTGCGCCGCAGAGGTAGGCATAAGTCTTCTTAATGTCGGCTGTAAAATCTTTTCGGTTATTCTTTATGAACATCTGAACCCTTAAGCAAGTGAACTGATTGGCCACTATCAGTTTTGCTTTCAGGCCCGGTAAGTCAAAAGTCGACCAAATTTCTACACTTCCGCAGATTTTAAAAAAGACGCAATAGTTCTAGATCGATAACCACCACATCTTTATCGATTTTAAAGTAGCCTATGACAGCGTGAATATAGGAACGAGCTATTCAGAATCAGATCCATGTCTCTTCTTGTCATCCCTGCTGGATATGGAGAACTCGCGCTGTTTCGTCAGGTAAGAACACTAGCAGGTAAGAACAAGAACACCACCGACTCATTAAATGTAGAGAAAGGCATAAAGATAAAACAAAGTACATGCTGTCCTCGGGTGCAGAACATCATCACCGTAAGCTAAAACAAAACCTCATGTTGGACAGATAATATTTTAAAGTTATCAAGGACTTTGTCTATTTGGTACCCACTATAAACTCTCAAAACAATATTAGTGAAGAGATCAGTCGAAGAATCACTCTTGCCAATCGCTGTTTCTTCGGGCTTAGAATGCATCTAAAACCTCTCTCAAAGGATCAAGGATACACTATACAAGACACTAATCATCCCAGCCCTGCTCTGTTGGGACATTACAGTGGACACTGACACAATCAGATGAAAATAGGCTGGGGTGTTTTGAGATAAAGATTCTTCAGTTGATATTTGGTCCTGTATGTCCAATGGAGTATGTGAAGAACTGTACGGGCTATACAGCAAAATTGACCTGACCAAAAATCTGAAAATATATAGCGGCTACGATGGCTGGGGCATGTTGGAGCACATGAACTAATACGCTCAATTCCAACACAGAGTGCCGACGCAATACTGAAAGACCCTATCTCAGGTGGAGCGATCAAGTGGAGGTCGAGCTCAACCAACTTGGTGTGCGCAGCCATAAATAAGTAAGTAAGGTACGTGGGAAATATGAGTATTAGAGCCATCCTGTTTTTAGTATTTGAGAAAATTATTGAAATGTGGATTATGTTTTTATTAATTAACATAAGCCAATTTTTTGTTTAGAAGATTGCCTCTCCCACCTATACTGGTTGCAATAGCCCCCTCCTCCTATGTTTTTTTCTTATCCCACGAAACAACTTATGCTATAAGTATAGGTATGTATACAAAAACTTAATCATTACATTCTGAAATTATTAAAAACAAATTTTAAGCTTTAATCGAAAATCCTTAATTTGTGATTTATTTTGAATAAAAAAATCATTAAAATTTTGTTTGGAAAATTGCTTTTGAATTTCCTAATTTGTTTGAAAGTAAACTTCTTAATTAAGGGACTTTAAAAATATAATTTGTTAGCAAATGCTTGTGTTCAAAAATTAAAATGAACGAATGGGTCGCACGAACTTGCTCTTATGCCAGATACTTAAGTACTGAAAAAAAAAATTGAAAATTATTTCGATTTTCTTGGAAAAACAAGGTATGCATTCAAAATTCAAAATTGAATCTCTACCTAGAAAAAATATTGAAAATCGTTTAAAAAGTGGTTTTTTGTGGAAAACTTTTCGAAAAAATATTTGAAAATTTTTTTTTGTTTGTTTGAGCTTGAAAAATTCATTCCACTCGTTTACAAAATATTTCAACCAAAATGTTTTTGTTCAAAAATTATTAGAAATCAAGAAAGTAGTTATTGAAATCGAAATGTACAATAAAACCTCATTAGACAAATCGGGTTCTATGAGAGGTAGATACTGGTTTAAGGTAAATTCCAAAAAATCCATTCTAACCAAAAAATAGATTGGTGTTGGAAAATGTACCCTGAAGGACCAATCCGCTTATTTATTTATTCAACGCTTAGTACAAGCAGAACTTAAAACTAGTTAATAATAAATACAATTTTAATATGATATACCAGAAAAAGATTAACAATTTTTAAAATTTAAAGTAAAAAATACAAAAAAAAAAAAAATATAGAAGAAAATTAGGAAAATGAATGATTTTAAGCACATTACTGGGGTATATTTGAGAGGAGGGTATTACGAAGGACTGATTTAGATGTATGGAAATCAAACCCATTTGAAAAGTTGTTAACGTTACGAAGCATTCGAGACATGGGATTAAAAAAGGAATAGTTTGTGCGGTGATAAGGGAAGCGGAAGAGGGGAACAGTTTTTACATTACGGGGGTTGGTATTAAAGGAAATAGTATTTACTAATGCTGGGCAGTCAATGGTACCAGTAAGTAAATCGTGAATAAAAACGATATCTGCAGCTTTACGTCGCTTTTCAAGGGAGTGCAGATTAATTAGTTGTAATCGATCAACATAGGGAGGAAGATGATAATTATCATCCCACCGAAGGCTGCGCAGAGCAAATCGAAGAAATCTACGCTGGACAGCTTCAATTCGTTTTATTTGGGTAACTTGATGCGGTGACCAAACTTGTGAAGCATATTCAAGAATAGGTCTGACAAAGGTAATATAAAGTGATTTGGAGACATATGGGTCTGGAAATTCTTTGGACCAACGTTTGATGAACCCAAGCATAGAATTAGCCTTATTGATGATATTGTCAATATGGGAGTGAAAATTAAGCTCTCTATCACATAGGACACCCAAGTCTTGAGAGGAAGTAACATATGGCACAGACTCCCCCTCAATAAAATAGGGCCTATGTGGCCCAGGTTGGCGTTTTCTGGAAAAAGTCATAGTATGACACTTGCTTACATTTAATTCGAGATGGTTTTTTAGGCACCAAAGGGAAAATCTATCAAGGTTGTCTTGCAGATATCGGAAATCAGTGGTTGTTGATATGCTTTTAAATATTTTCATATCATCCGCATAAATTAAAAGATCACACTCCAGAATGTTTGCAACATCATTTATTGCTAAAATGAAAAGCATTGGGCCTAGATGACTGCCTTGTGGAACACCGGAGGATGCACTGAAAGGAGAGGAAAGGGAGGATCTAAAACGGACAATGTAATTTCTATTAGATAAATAGGAGTCAATCCATGAAATGAAATGGGGGGGGGAAACCGAGGTATTTTAATTTGTAGGAAATAATTTTATGAGATATTTTGTCGAACGCCTTGCTAAAGTCAGTGGATATGACATCTACTTCATCCCCATTTTCCATGGTGCACAGCGTCTGAGACACAAAATGCACAAGGTTTGTTGTAGTTGACCTTCCGGCTAAGAAACCATGTTGAGCGGGGGACAAAATAGGCTTACAATAAAAGGCGAGAACATCATAGAGAATACTTTCAAACATTTTAGGTATGCAAGAAAGCTTGGCTATTGGGCGATAGTTAGACACATTATTCTTTGGTCCTTTTTTATGGATAGGAACTATGAATGATACTTTCCAAGATTGTGGAAAAACACATTGAGAAATAGATAGTTTAAACAGAGAGGTCAGTGGATGAATGAAAGCACTTGAGCATTTTTTGAGGACCACTGCCGGAATGCCATCAGGTCCTGTAGAGTAGTCCTCTTTCAGTTTATCAATTTTATCATTAACCATGCTTGGGAAAATATTAAGAGATGAGAAAGAAGTTTGTGAAGAATGTTTTAGATACTCGAAATATTGTGCATCAGGCTCAGTTACACAATCCGAAAAAGATTGTTTGAAATAATTTGCAAAGAAATTTGCTATAGTTGCAGGGTCCGATGAAGAGTCATTCAAGTAGATGAATGAAGGAGGGTAACCATCAGATTTTCTTTTTACATTTATAAATTCATAGAAACGTTTAGGATTGGAAGTTATAGAGGATTGCATACATAAAATGTATTCATTATAGAGTTGTTCGGAGAGAACGGAGAATTGTCTAAAAGCATTTGAGAAGATAAGGTAATCGTAATCAGATTTAGATTTCAAGTATTTTTTCCATAAATTGTTCCTTACATTGCGAAGATACCGAAGTTCTCTATTGTACCATGGTGGGGAAGAAGAATAGTTTCTACGAGGCTGAAAAGGGACAGATTGAGAGAAACAATAGAAGATTTTAGAATAAAAGGTTGAAAGCTCATCCTCGATCGATCTATGAGAAATATTTAAGTCGATTTTACTGAGAAGCGTATTAAGAATCTGAAAATCGGCCTTACGAAAGTTAAAACTATATTCAGGATCTATATTATAAAAGGAGGCGTCATAAGAGAAAGAAGTTAACAAGGGTGGATCAAACTGATCGAGGGTAGATAATAATTGATCACTCACAGTCACCACGGAGTTGGCAGGGTCAGATGTGAAAATTAGGTCAAGTTGCCTATTCAGATAGTTTGTGACCCCACTCACTTGAAAAAGACAGGAGTTTTGAACGCAGTCCGTGAACAAGGTTTCTTTTTCAGATTTGACATTTACTGGCGAAAAGTAAGTTGCATCATCAGATTGGCACCATTGAATGTTAGGAAGGTTGAAATCTCCCAAACACAAAATATCATCATTCATATCAGCGGCTTCAAAAAGCAGATCAATTGCATCAACGGCGAGTTGGTAAGAACTAGTTGGTTGTGCGGGGCGAATGTAGCAACACATTATGTATATATTTCGATTATCTAACTTTATTTTGATAGAGATAAACTCGAAAAGGGTTGTATTAGAAGACTTAGAAAGGGAAGCGTCCAGATTATTATAAACTGCAATTAAAACTCCACGTCCGGAGAAATCGCTATCCTTATGTGACCCATCGCAACGAAAAGTAACGTAGTCAGAGGTAAATAATTCACTGCTAAGAAAATCGGGAGTAAGATTTGTTTCTGTCAATGCAAAAATGTCGTAGGGAAGTTTTTGAGAGTTGGAAAAGACAGTTGACGTTTTAGTGCGAAGCCCTCTTACGTTTTGGTAGTAGATCGTTAGACACGTTGGATGGGTTTTAAGAGAATTAGAAGTAGAGCATTCTATGTTAAAGATAATTATTATTGGCTTGTCGATTACGTTGGCGGTATGCGGTACTCCTTGAATTAATGTAAGAAGAGTAGG
Source organism: Platycheirus albimanus (assembly GCA_916050605.2). NCBI lineage: Eukaryota > Metazoa > Arthropoda > Insecta > Diptera > Syrphidae > Platycheirus > Platycheirus albimanus. Next base: position 63,384,631 of record OU696698.1, read on the forward strand.
TAGCCAGGTCATCCGAGACCATTTGATCGGTAACGTTATAAGCTTCGTGAAAGGAATAGTACATTTTACGAAGGCTAGAGGTGTTGGTAGGGAGACCTTCCTGTTGGATAGAAAGCAAGAGATTGGTTTTAGTTTTACCAGACAAAATTGGGCTTATCATGTAAATAAGCAAGGTATAGTCTGACATTATCGTAGATTCGGGGATCTCTCAATCTAGACATTGTGTATCGAGATTCAGCGGAAACGGAAGTTTGCATGGCCATTTTAACATTAGGAGGGAAAAGAGGGTCGATAAATTGGGGTTTATGTGTTGAGGGATGGGAGGCAGGGAGAGAATTTGAGTGATTATCATTTTGTGAGTAACTACCAAAAACATGGTTTGACTAAGTGTTACACGTAGGGCGAGTAATGTGATTGCTTGAGGTAAGTACAGATGGGTTAAGGACATGTGAGAGAGAAAAATTTGGATATTTGGACTTTGAATTACTGATGACTTCATTTGAAAAAGGTGAGTTTTTTGATTTGTTTGGAAAAGGCTTAGGATTAATTCTAAAATTGATTTTTGACTTATAACTATTCTTAAAATAAGCTATGGAATTAGACCTAGAGTTATTAGTTGAAGATGTTTGCACAATTTCAGGAACCATATTCATCGAACTATTTCTTAGAGACGAAGTATGACGATAGAATAACCATTTATAGGACCACGGTATAGAGATTTTAAAAGTTCCAGGCTCTTGGCGGTTACAATTAATTGGGTTGAATTTATAATTCATATGAAAGAAACGTTGAATCCAATGCTCATTTGCATGTAGAGGTGCACCCTTGATTATAAAGTTAGAAGAACCAGAGTTTCTCAGTTGATTAGACTTGATTTTTGTCAGGCGATTTCTCCATTCGGTGGGAGTCCAGGCTACGTTGAATTTGATAATGTTGGTGGAGGATTGAGAGGTCGGTGCTTGGGTTGGGTGTGCAGTACTGGTTGGTGTCTGTGCTGGGAGAGTATGTGGAGATGAAGAATGAGAGCTATCACTTAAGTGATCGTCAGATGTGTCTAGGTTCTGAAGTTCTAAAAGTAAGGATTTGTCGTTGTTGTTAAGATGTTGAGGTTGAAGTAAGCAATTTTGAATAGATGACGTGCGTTTCATTTCTTCGGATACATCAGAGATAGCAATACGAGTGGCAGTGGATTCTTTTATCAAAACGTCAGCAAGCGCTAATGAATCACCGATGATTTTATCATAAGTGGCTGTGTAGTCAATGCCAACCGATTTTATTACATCTGTTTGTTTGTTTACAGAGACTTCAATTGATTCCAACCTTTCCTTTAACGAAGTTATTGATTGGATGCAAGTTAATAATTCATTTTTGGGATTTATGTCAGCAATAGCGTTTTTTAATTTTCCATATTGGGTATTAAGGTGGCTTGGCATCAAATTAATATTGTCAACGCATTCAGTAAATTTGTTCAATGCCTGTTTGGATAGACTTTCGATATTCGAAAGTTGAGTAGTGAATAAAAAGTGATGGCTTTCAAGGTTTTTAGTGGTGGATTCGTTATTCTCGGCCATGAGATTATTTATATTGGAAGAGCTGTTACGAATCTCATTTTTCAATTCGGCGATAGTATCGGATAATTGGTCTATTCGCTCATTGTTACATTTAAGTGCAAGTAGTATATGTGAGGTTGTCAATGTTTTGCATTCTCCACAGTAGAAATTAAAATGGAGTAAATATTCTGGCAGATAGGCCTTGGCACGTTTGCTTAGGCCAATACATAAAGGGTGGAAAAATTTACCACAGATACCCTTACAATTTACCCAATCATTTATTTTATCATTGACAGCACAATCAATGTAACCGCAGTGTAATTCCTTATCCATTTTATGTTTTGTCGTTGTGAGTATTTTCCACGTCAGAAGTTGTTGTTGTTAATTGTAGGCGAAATGAGTAGAAAACAACAATAATGTATGTTAGAATGTAGTATTTTTCAAGCTAGTGAGTGGCAGAACATATGCTAATATTGTACTCACCGGGGCGGGATGAGCCAAAGCGAATTTATATTATTATTTTTTTTTTTTTTTTTCGTGTAGTGCATGTTTCAGATCAGTAGATGCTAGGCATGATGGAGTCACGAAGAGCACATCAAAAATTGGAAAAAAAAGTATCAGTGATGATGACGACGGGTTATCCAACGACTCTCGGGGAAGACGAGGCAAAAGCAATGAATGATTTGCAGTTTTTGATGAGAAGAAGTGAGACGAACGAGAGTTTTTCGTTTATAAGAAACACTCAACACTTTTTTTTTTTTTTTGTGTTATTGTAGGCACAATTGAGGAATATAAAATTTTTATTTTGCAGATTTAGTTAATAGATTAGATAAAAACCACTCCAACTAATAATACAATGTATGTAAATTTGTCTGTTTTATTATATGGCGAAATTTTAGAAACAGATAGACAACTTTTTTTAGGAAATTTAATGAAAAATCGCAGAGGCAAAATTTAAGCGGGCAGAATGTAGTGGTGCAAACTGCAAACAGACAGACAGACAGATGGACGGAATTTCCGGACCTACTTCTTTCGACTTCTCCATCATCGTAATTTTATGTGTGATTGTTATCTCAGATAATTTTGTACGAATTCATAACTTGCCTATATAGTAGGTACTTATAATCGCAAGTAAAAATATTCGAAATATTGTAAATTAGAAAAAACCAAACAAAATTGGCTTATACTGAACTACTCGTTGTAAGGGAGCCACCATTTAAAAAGGTTTTACTTTACAAATTGCAATGCCATCCTATAGGAAACTATGAGGAACTATACCAAAGAAATTTTGAATCAATTCAATAAAGCCGTTGAGCACTTATGTCCATTTGAAAAAGTTTAAACTTAATTGTCGTTGTGACCATTTAAGCCAAAAACAAAAACGCAGTATTATCAATGATACCCTAGGTTTGTGAAATTGTGAGCTAAATCAAAATCGTAAGGGCCGTTTTCGAGCAAATCAAATATGAAAAAAATGATATATACTTGAAATGTACCAGTTTAAGCCGGGCTAAAACAAAATAAAGGAAAACCTCGGCAACTGTTTTTCTTTAAACTGTTATATACGAAGTTTGAAAAAAATCTGTCAAGCAGCTTGGGCTGTTGTGAAAAAGCACAGACACACAGATAGACATACGCACAGAAAATAACCCGGGATGGCATGCCATGCATGCTGAGGCATGGCGAAAACCATTTGTTGGGCTTATCTATCATCTCTATGTCAAGTTTGATTAAAACCTCGATTTTTGTCTGCATACTAAACCAATACTTGTCCTAAAAAGCAAGCAAAAAAGAGAAGAAAGTATTGTTATAACGTTGATCGTCAAGGAAAAAGTTCGATTAAATTCATTGCCATAATCTAATAAGCAACCACAAAACAACTTTTTTTAAACTTCCACAGTGATCAACCAGAAGGTTGTAAGAAAATCCAACTGATAGCCATGCACCTTCCGCGGTCGGCGAGAGAAAGCCTAAACTAACCCAAAAACTGTATTACCCCTTTGTCTATGACATATTAAAGATATCCCCATAAAGTAGGAAACTGCATATGTACAGTTGTATGGATACGCTGAAATCATCAAAGAGATTGATTGATTCGCCCCAACCCAATCAATTTCTAACCTCAGAAAACTACAAAGAATAACGGAACATGGCATCAGCTTTAATAATAGCAAACCCCCGTTCCTGTGCGAATTGCATCTACCCCAGACTTCGTTTAATAACATCATGGATGTTAGTAAATCTCATTGTCTATATTTGAATTATGTGCAATATTAACTCACCAGCATTTGAGGTATCATCCCATTGGAACGGAGTTCTTTCGGGATCACGAGAATGCTTTTTATAAGTCTCAGGGCTTGCACCACACCCTTGGGGATCTACAGTGTCCTCCCAAGAAATATCTGCATCCGTCATTCCAATTTCTTCACCCTATATATTTTTAAAAACGAAATTCAACTTTAACTCAAAAAATTTTAAATTGTCTTAGTATTACCAAAAACTTCAAATTTAAGGTTACAAAAAAATAAGCATTTCTGAACTTACATTAAATGTAACAGCAATCCCAGGAAGTGTTTGCAACAATATGTTCATCAAATCTGTTCTTTCTGGTCCGAACCGTGTTGCCAACCGGCTTGTATCATGATTGCCCAGTACCCAGTTTGCATAAGCGTCATCAGGCATGTTATTAACCCACTTAAGGATTTCGTCCTTGAAGAATTTCGCAGAACTGTTTCCATTAGTGTTTCTTAGAAGATCAAAATTAAATGGAACATGCGACCCATTGCGGACTCCGTCTCCGTACAATTTCATTAAATTTTCAAAACTCGTATAAGCCTCTGTCAAAAGAACTTTAGTTTCGCCTCCATGTTCTTTCTTCCAATTATCAACCACTTCACGCCATTGGTATACCAATTCAATAGATTGAGCTTGATCGTTAGTGTAGATGTGTTCCAAATAACAATAGTCATCAGGGTCTGGGCAATCAGGATTATTTGCAAGTGGTTCATCAGGAAAATTACCATTCTCGTCTATGTATTCATAAATAAATGGAATGGCATCGATTCGGAAACCACTGACACCTTTTCCCAGCCAATAACGCATTATATCGTTCATTGCTTCGATAACATCTGGATTGCGGAAATCTAGATCTGGTTGTTGTACACTAAATTGATGAAGATAGTATTGCTGACGTTGATCATTCCATTCCCAAGCACTATATCGAAAAGAACCAAGCCAGTTGTTTGGAGGTTTTCGCTCCCCAGTTTGCTCATCAATTGATCCGTTGCGCCACACATAAAAGTCACGATATTTGGGATCCCCAGCCACAGATTGTTGGAACCACTCATGTTGGTCACTGGTGTGATTTGGGACAAAGTCAAGAATAATTTTTAATCCAACCTCTTGGGCTTTTGCAATTAAAGCATCGAAATCTTCCGATGAGCCATATTCTTCTTGAATCTTGTAGTAGTCAGAGATATCGTATCCAAAATCCACCATAGGAGACTGGAAAATGGGTGACAACCAAATTGCTGTCATTCCGATGTCTTTAAGATACTGAAGTTTTTCCGTTACACCTATAAAGAGAAAAAGGCTATAAGAAACGAATAGGGATAAGAGTCACTACTTACCCTTTAGATCGCCTATTCCGTCTGCATCGCTATCCTTAAATGAACGAGGATAGACTTGATAGAAGTTTCCATTTTCCCACCAATCTGATGAACTGTAGGATGGCCCAACAAATACTGCCAAAAATATTATAACAACCTTCATGATGACGTTCTTAGCCCTGTTTATAGTCGTTTATAACGAGACATAGAATTTATACTAAAATCTCTCGGAAATGTTTTTTTTTTTTAGTTATTTGCTCATATTTATTAAGATTAAGAACAGTAAATATAAATTGCGCCACATTTTATTGCGTAAATGTTTAATTTTTTCTTTTCTTGTATCTATTTGTCCAAAATCTAATTAAGATAAACTATAAGCAGCTGAAAAAACACAAGAACCAAATTTTGATTATTCATAAAACTACAGATACTGAATTCTATAAGGTAGGTACTCTTTTTTCGCAAGAGACAATCGTCCGTCGTAGACTTTTTCGTAAAATTTTAGACAAAAAAAAATATTAAATGGAGTAAAAATTCAAGATTTCAATGTCGTGTTTCGAGATTTTCAAAAGCAAAAAGAACGCTTCAATTAGAGGTACCGTTTTCAGACTTTAGCCGTTAAATTGGTTCCAACCTATAAGGCCCGATTTTTTTTTTTATCGAAATCGTTGCACCCGTCCGTCGTCACTAAACACTTAATTTTGAATTGACTTCAAAACATTCCACTAAAAATTAAACGAAATTTTGAAAAATATTAATTTTTTTCATTTTTCCTCATTGTATATCATATATCGTGTATATAATATATATATCATAAAGAAATTAGGAAGGTGGAAAAGAATTTGTCAAATAATGTTTTCTCTCTGATCTGCCTGTGTTTTAACTGTCCTGCACTTTCTTTCAGCCCTAAGAGCTCTGACAGCTTTAAACTTGTGCAATAAACTTTTTGAAATATATTTTTAGACCTAACGGTACCAACCATGCTAACGTAGGATGATTATAAGTTTTTGGTCTACTTTAGATGTTGTTTGAACGAAGTTACTCGAAAAATCTTTTATCCTTAATTTTTTAATAGAGGTGATGTTTAAATTATTAATGGCTTAACCAATAATGTTGATTCATTTTTACAAGTTTTAATGCTTTAATATGCATTTAAGTTTCATAATTGGTTATTTAAATTTAAACAAAAATTCTCAACAAAATCATCCACAAAGGATAAACTTCATGTTACAAATTTTTTTTAAATGTGAATTATAGCGATCAGAAAAACCAAACAGGAAAATTTTCCAATGAAAATTGTGTACGTTGTGATTCGATTTAAAACACAAATGCTACATTAATCGATGGCAACCAACTCAGAAAATTTATTTTGCAAATAAATGTAAATTTAAATTTTCTTTAAAATGTATTTATTTACTTTTCTGTTATACGTATAAAAGAAAAATAAAAAATTACATTTTTAACAAAAAGTATTAGTTCAATTAGAAACTGTATACGCAAAATAAATTCTCTAAGTTAGTTGCCATTGATCGGTGTAGCATTTGTGTTTTAAATCGGATTATAATATACAAAAAATTTTCGTTTCAAAATTTTATCGGTTTGGTTTTTCGTATCACTATAACTGTCCCCTAAGGGGCCAGATGGAAAGTTTTGTATGTTATGAATAGATTTAAAACAAATGCTTCACTGATTGTTGCCATTTAACTCAGAGACTTTTGTTTGCTTACACAATTTTTAATTGAACTAATACTTTTTGTTAAAAATGTAATTTTTTATTTTTGTTTTATACGTATAACAGAAAACTCAATAAATACATTTTTAAATAAAAGTACAAGTTCAAATCAAATGTTTATTTGTAATATATGTAAATTCTCTGAGTTGGTTGACATCGATCAGTGTAGCATTTGTGTTTTAAATCAAACCATAACTTACTAGATTTTCCATTTGAAATTTTTTTCGCTTTGGTTTTCCGTATCGCTATAACTGGTCCCTTAGGCGTCAGTTATAGCGATCAGTAAAAAGCATCAGTAAACATTTTCTTTTGTAGTATTTAATATGTTTGAATGTGTTTTGAAACAAAAAGTACATACCAATAGGTGGCGAATAACATAAATTAATAAATTTGAAAAAAATATATTGATTCGGTAATGCATTTTTTACGGAAAACCAATAATTAGATTTTACTGGCAAAAACTCATTTTACGTATATCAGCTGATTGTCATGTCACTCAAAATGAAACAATAATTCATTCTAGTTTCTTACTGTTTCGTTCATCCGGAAATAAATTACTGATACATTTGCGACCAGAAAGAAGAAGAAAAAGACAGGATGCATTGCTATTGCCATTTTTTTACCGACATAATTTTACTGACCGCTATAAACGACCATCAGTAAATAAAACTTCTAATTCATTTGTTTTCAATTTTTACTAATGCGTTTTACTGGTCGCTATAACTGACGCCTTAGGGGCCATCGATCATTGTAGCATTGGTCTTAAAAATCGAATCAGAACATACAAAATTTTCCATTTGAAAATTTTTTCGGTTTGGTTTTCCGTGTCGCTATAACTGGCCCCTTAATCAGGTTAGTTTTTTATTTAATGACTTCAAGGAAGGCAATTATTACAACTTCCAGGTTCAATTATTGTCCCAAAAATTCATTTACATACATACTCGTATGTATGTAGCTATATTTACTATTTCTAGATATTTCCTTTTTATTTATTTTGGTGTTTTTCAGATTTTTTTCTAGACCTTTGATTACTAATTTTTTATACATCTTGGTTAAACATAACAGCGAATTAAATAAGATAACGAGATAACGATCTTATGACTTCTTCAGCAATTATATAAGGAACAGTTTAGACAAATATTTCATTGTAATATCTATTTTATAAAGCAAGTTATTGACTTTAATTTTATGAATGCGAACACTTAATAGAGAAGTACACTTCGTAATACTAATAGATAATGTCACACTGATAACGAAAATTATAATATTTGTTTAAGATTGGAAAAAAAACTAAACAACCTGAGAGCATGTTTTTAATAGGTTCAAAAACTCGCATTTGCTAAATAATTTAAGTGCAAAAATGGGTGGCACAATTAACTCTTGTATATGAAATACTTTACTGGTAGCCTAATTGAGCTTTGCTCTCTTGGGCTTATGAACAATTTTGTGTTAAGTTCGATTCTTATGTGGAATTATACCTGTACCTTGGTTCTAAAAGGGCCAATCTCCAATTTGTTCATTTTTGGGAAATTGAAAAAGAAGTTTTTCAATTTCTAGAAATGCGAATAACTTTTGAATTATTATCTTTCTGCAAGTTTTTTTCTGATTTAAAGAATTTCATTTGTTGAAGAGTTCAACATTGTAAAATTTAAAATGTAGGTTTTTGCTTTTTTGTGCCTTTTTTTGGACATTGGCCTTTTTGCTTTCTAGAGCAAAGTGATATTGGCCCTTTTATGAAAACGAAAAAAAAGTGCAACATGGTGGTTAAAAAACAAAAATATTACATATTTGTTTCACATATCTATAAGTATGTAGTTTTAAAACGAAACTTAAGAAATAAATAAAAAAAACGAAATTGTTTACCAAATAATATCGTGACATTGTGCCAAGCGTCATTGTGCCAAATTAAAAATTTTAGCTCATTGTGCTTTGAAAAGCTTTCAAAAGCAACATTGGACCAAATTTTTAAATTTGTCACAATGACGCTTTAGTAGAACGTCATAGGGCCAAAAAAAAAACATGGTTGTCTGTAAAGTCGGTTTACGGACTATAATTTTACGTGATAACCAGTTCACAAAACACTTCATGTGTATAGGTATCCCCACCATTCTTTAATTTTTTTCACTCCTTGAACACCAACCTCCCGCCACATGCATCAACAAACCAACAGCCCACCATTTTTTAACATTTTTTCCTCCTCCCCCACACAGTAAATCCCCCTTCCTAACCACTACCAATCACCCACACCAACTACACCCAACCAACCACTATTTTTGACAATTCCCCCATGCACCAAATTCAACCACCTACTCCACTTACAAACACCTGCTACTCACCCACCATTTTTTACAATTTTTTCCTCACCCCGACCCCCTCCCCGTACAACTATTTTCGACAATTCCTTTCACTTTTACCAAATCCCCCCAACACCAAACACCCATTAGCTTTGACAATATTTATCTCACCACCCAAACCAGCTACAACCACCCACCATTTTTGACAATTTTTCCTCTTCCCGACACTACCCCTCCCCCCCCCCCCCCTCCCCGCCTGGCGCATACACACTCCCACTACAACCAACCAACCACCCAACACCCTCCCATCCCACTTTATCGACTTTCTAGGCTATGAGAGCAGCTAGGTAACGTGACTGTGACTGTGACATTTTTTTTTGCGTGCTGCCCATATATTCCAAACCGATTTATTAGACGTTATCACGTCAAAAAAGCTACATCTTGCCAAATAAGAACAACAATTATAGTACTCGCGACTGTACGCAGTTGGCTTGTTTGAAACTTTTTGCAGTAGGGAATTTATATTTAATAACAAATAAGAGGTTCTCACACGCTGATCATCTGTAGTGCAATGTCAGATCAATAAGAAATTCGAGCGAATTCCCTACTCTTACTTAATCTTATCCTCAAAAACTATAGATTGGTTTTTATAATTTGATATCGCGTTAGCATAAAATAAATTAATACATCGCTAGTAAGAAATTCGCGCGATATCTAATTTTTAAAACCAATCTTGAGTCTTTGAGCATAAGAAATTAAAATGTGTACTTAAAGCGTCTTTGTGCCGAATTGCCATATGACGCTTTACTTAGCGTCATTTTGCCAAATTTTTAATTTTGGCATAATGGCGCTTGGCACAATGTCACAGCCAGTGTTGGATAGTTACGCTTAACTATGAAATTTTAATTAGTTACACGTAACTAATGTAACTTTTGTAACTAATGTAACTATTGTAACTAAATGTAACTAATTGTAACTAAATGTAACTAACTATAACTAATAGAATTTTTCAAAAACAAAAACTCACATTTTATGTTAAATTGAAATTTAGAAGTTCCGTCCACAAATCCGATCGATTGACGATTGACTACACTGTTTTATGGCAAAGCTGGATGATTGATATTGCCGTCGGGCCAGTTGCCAGCTGTGGCCACGGCAACCTGGCAAGGAATAAATTTTTAAATTAGTATATTTCTGCACACAAAAAAAATTTAAAAATAATAAAACCAAATAGATCTCGTTTGATTTCCTGTGTAGGAGCCAAATCTGAAATTTGAGGCCAAATCTGAGATCAAATTTGAATTTACCATACAAAAATAAATCACAATAAAAAAAGAAATTTCCAAGAATCTCAAGAACGAAGGGAAAACTTTATATGTAAGTAAAAATCTATTGTATGCTTTTAGAATATAATATTTTATTAGATTTCCTTTTCATCAGGAAAATAGTTATTTCAATATGTTTTCCTTGCCAGGTTGCCGTTGCCCTTGCTAATAAAAGAATTTTGTCAATTATAGTCGATTGGGATTCAGGATGAAATGTGATTTTTTTTATTTTTTATTATTAAGTTAGAGTTAGTTTTATTTAGTTACAGTTAGTTACATTTAGTTACATTAGTTACATTAGTTACGCCAAATATTGGGCGTCAGGATACGCTCAAAAACTAAAAAAATTCAGTTTTAAAGCTGAAGGTTAACTATTTTAAATATATATGTATGTATGTATGTACATAATGTAATTCAACTCACAAAAACAAAAAATTCACTCCCGGATAACTAATCAACTTACTTCACCTACGGATGTACCTGACGACAGCGACCCCTGCAAAGTTCTACTAAAACCATGTATTTTACAGGTATAGAATCAATCGATGAATAAGCGTTCGCCTTTCTTTTATTTCCCAGAAAACAAAATTATTTTAAAAATGTGTGATTCTTAAAACGTGACTAGTGTTGATTTTCGTTTGTTACTAGAACCTATTATGAAAAACATTTTAAATTATACATTTATAATAAGTGCACGTTTATTTTTATTATAAATATTGCAGTTTACCCTGGGGGGATTGTCCCCGGGAGCCGGGACTCTAGTTTTCCAACGGGCCCGTAATTCTTAGTCATAAAATATAGGTCATATAAATAACTATAAATACTTCAATTTCTTGGATGTTCGAACTTTCTATTCCACACAATATTTGATGTGGATACGATCGTCTATGTTGGTTATCGCCTCTCTATGGAAAAGGGTTTGTCCTTTGCACGTGCTATCTTATTGATCTTGGATGAAGACGGTTGATCTTCGTCGTCACGTAGGCCATGGAGGAAGCGATGAAGGGTTGATGTGAGTTTTGGTGTTGCGTGCTCTGTGTCTTAAAAGCTTTCCCCTGGTCGAAGAATAGTTTTTAGTGCCGCAGCTGCTCTTCTGAAAGGACATATTTGTTCTGGCCTATTTCATATATTTCCGCATAACTGCCTTGGCACAATGGTGTATCTGCAGCTGAAGTACGAAGCGCTGTTAAAGTTTAAATCAGGAAATACGCGAAACAATCATTGTACCGATTATCTTACAAAATTTGGGTCGAATGCGATGATTGTGTAGTGTGTGTACACGAAATGATCCGCTGTACCGATATCGCATATAGTCGAATGCACTGTCGAGCGAAAATCAGATGTCGTCTACTTCTACTTTTGTGAAATCGTAGAAATCGTGCCTTTACATGGAGCTGCAAGCCCTGATCTGCAAAAAAGAGGATGCAAAATGAATAAATCATACTTGTGTGATAGAGAGGGAAGGCCGAAATGCAGACATCTTCATGAATGCAAATTATAAGAAAATTATGGATGCAGCTTGAAAATTATAGTGAAGACGAACATGTTCATCTTCATCGTCTGCGCTATGATTGTTGTTGTTGCTTTGTCGTCTGCACTATAATTTGTTGCAGCTCCATGTAAAGCCACTGTAGGTCTTACCACGTTGAAGGTTGATTAAGAAGGAAGTTATAGAAAAAAAGATGAAATCGATATGCAGCTTCCAATCACAACAAAAAACGTATATTTAGTATGAATCTAAGAGATATACAGGGTGATTCACGAGCGTTGTGCCAAAAAGCTAGAGCGTGTAGGTTAAGTTGAGACAAGAAGAAGTAGTTTCGGTCATTTTTTAATACCTTGGCAAAAAAAAAGTCGTAGAGCCATACGGTTTCCAGTGTTGGATTAAAAATTAATGGGAGCGTTGAATTCTGAGAACAAAAATTATACTTAAATACGTAAAATTTTGAAAAAAATTAGTTTTAAAATGATTTTTTCAAATTTTTTTTCAAAATTTTGAGTTTGAAAATTTATGTTTTTTGAACTATTCGTTAAAACAATTTAATTTAAAAACGAAATGAAAGAAGAAGTTTTTGGCTTTCCAAAAAGGTATAACACAGTGTTGTAAACGAAGCCGTTGATTTTTAATATTTTTTTTAACAAAATAAGTCAATTTTTCAGAAAATTGCCCCTCCTGGCTAAACGGGGGAAATAGACCCCCCCTCCTATACGATTTTTTTCTTGTCTTAACTCAACCTACACGCTCTAGCTTTTTGGCACAACGCTCGCACTAAGGGAAAAATGTATGTACTCAGTCAAAAAAGTTATGTGCTATTGACATAGATTTCTGCACCAATGTTTGCATGTGCTGAATACATGCTGGAATCTGTATTGGCTACATAACTCTTTTCGTAGCTGCAGTCAATACATAATTCATAAAAAAATATTGTTTCGATTATCTATGTGATGTATACACGCGTCAGTGCACTAAACGCATGCTCCCTACACTCATCACAAATATAAATGTATCCATCACATATCTGCTGTCATCTATGTGATGTATACACGCGTTAGTGTGTTGCTGTCATACATTAACCTAACGATTACACTCCTTAAGTCGTAGCAAATTCGTTTTCACACTTTAATGTAATGATTACAACGTTATTTATTCATTATATATTTGGACAATACATTTTACAACTCAGTTCTTATTTCAGGTTAGGGTCCTTTGCGATAGGTACATCATGCGATTCTGTTATGATTGAAATGTTATTTTAATTTTAATTATAAAAATGAAATTTTTTTGCTTACCTGGGTTTTGAACTCGAGTCCGTCGTGGTACCATCCAAGCACTTTTTTTTTTCCAAATTCAGTTTTTATTTAATTCATTCCTTAATCTAAATTAACAGCTAGACCAAAAACCTTAAAAACTAGCTTAAATATCTACTTAACATAACTTACTGGCCCTATGCGGGCGCTCTAAATTATCCCATAACCAATTATTCTATTGCCTTTCGGCTTAAAACTAACTTAATTTAAAAATTCATTCATATATTTATTTGTTTTGAGAAAATATTGTTGAAAAAACTCAAATTAAGGATCTTTTTTATTTTTATATATAAAACTTAACACTACCCTAGTACCTAAATTAAACCTACTTAAAACTACCTAAAACTAGAACAGCCACAGCAGCGGTTTTGTGTTTTTGTTATTTTTTTGTGTATTTTGTATTGTTTTTTGTATTTTTTTTTTTTTTTTTTTTTTGTATTTTTGTGTTTTTTGTATTTTTTTTTTCTTTTTTTTATTTTTTCTTATTTTTTTTTTTTTTTTTTTTTTGGTGCCACCATGTCTGTTCCCCCTAAAGCTACCTTAAACCTATGTAAGCTGACCAAGGCGAAAACGTTGACCAACTTTTAAATAATCAAATTTCGTCGCTCATCCACCAAAAGTGCCGAGCTTGTTTAATAATATCCCGACGGTCCCGATTGGACACAGCCCTACTGAACCGAAGGCGCTCTGCTCCGTCTCCTGCGCCGACGTCTCGGTCGTACAGGAGTCGCCGATCCACAGTCTTACGGCCGACGTGGTAGATTAACGGAATTGCCAACCTATCCTGTATCAGCCCTCGACTATCTAAAAATGGGAAAGCCTCTGGTGGAATGAAGCCGCTTAAACGTGCGTTTTCGAAGTATTCATCATTTGGGTAGTAAGCCCCAAAGATGAGTCCATTAGAAGAGGTCATAGCTCTCGCAACATGACCGCGAATAAGCTTCAGCAAGAAGTTATCTATCCTGTTTATGTTGGCCCCATTGTATAGGACCTCGTTGGAATAGTAACGTTTGTACTCGGACTCTGGTGTTCTGTGTAATCCAAGGCAGGTCCTAAGACACTGCCTCTCAAACACCCGAATCTTTTCCATTTGAGATGGGGCAACGTTGAACCACACAGGGCACCCATAGGCAATCATCGGCCGGATGAGGGCCATGTAGCAAATCACCTTCACCCTGCTATCAAGACGGCTGCTATAAAACAGCCGTTTTGTCAGGGCAAAAGCTCCCCTAGCTCTGGCCAGAGCAGCATCTATATGTCGATTGAAATACAGATACTGATCCAACCAGATGCCAAGGTACTTTACTACACTTTTACTCGCCAATGGATGTCCACTTGGTCCAACGATCACTAGATTTCTCCAGTTCTTTCTCGTATCCCTAGGAGCCCTAGACAATGGGGTTCTAAACAGGATAGTTTCGCATTTCTGGAAATTGATTTTCAATTTCCAGTCATCGCAATATTGTTGAATCTTGTCGAAGTCACGCTGCAAGAGAATTCTTATGACCTCGACTTTTGGAGCCGTTCTGTACGCTACAAGGTCATCGGCATACGCAATCGCATGAGCAAGACAACCTATCAGATCGCTGGTGTAAATACTAAAGAGGATCGGCGAGTTCACCGCTCCTTGCTGTAGACCATTTTTAATATCAAATGTTGTGGTAGAAGTTACATTGCCACTTTTGACAACAAACTTTCTACCATTAAGCATGTCATAAAGAATGTATAACAATGGTTTACTTATGCCAAGTCTGGTCAGCTTCAGATAAAGACCCTCTAACCAAACGGTGTCGAAAGCCTTTTCCAAATCAACCAAAACGGCACCCGTGCATTGATTCTTAGCTTTGTTCCATTGGATATCAGAGACTAGCTTAGACGCAGCATGAATGGTGTCATGCCCCGCCTTAAAGCCAAACTGATTATCCGGAATAATATTTTTGTCCTCTGCCCACTTGGTCAGAGCTCTATTAAGAACTTTTTCGAATACCTTACTGATACTCGGAAGAAGACTTATCGACCGGAGATTTGCCGGATTGGAGCTATCCTTTCCCTTTTTCGGGAGAGGATGAACCACAGCTGTTTTCCAACGCACCGGATAATATGCATTATTCAGTGCGTTGTTAAACAGTGTGGTATAAATGTCTACTGCTTCCTTAGGAAGATGTCGCAGTACAATGTTGGGTATACCATCGACTCCTGCTGACTTCTTTTTCTTTAATGATTCGAAGATGAGCTGGAGCTCTACCTTCGATATTAGCAGGGAACTGGGCCCATTTAGCTCGGCGACAGTGGCATTTGCCAAATTGTCGTCATAAAACCTGGTGAAACCAGTGTTCTCAGATCGCCATTGCGTAATGCTGTTTCGAAGGTAGAAATGGTGCACCAGAGCTCTGTTTTCCAGGTCGTGATTTGGGCGAATGCTAGCATTCACCTTATACACTTGCTGGAAAGCAGCCCCTACTGCTTCCACCTTCTCTTGAGGATCTTCAATCATAAAGAAGTCGTCATCAAGGACGGCATTTCCCGGATCTATACCTGCGATGGTAAGTACGTCTTCGTTGTCCGTATTTCTCGGAAGCTTAAGGCAAGGAAGATCGTTTTGATCATTCCTCCTAAAGATTTTATTAATTTGGGGAAACATACTTGGGTCGCTAGAATTAACGGCCCGTATCTTGTTATCCCAGAACAAATTAATAGACAATCTATAGTTCTGCTTAATAAGTAGATTGAGGTTTTTGATCGACGACTTCAGTGTCCTAATCTCCGAGTCGTTTCTGTCAGTAAACCGTCGGTATAAGAGTTTGAGTCTTGTAAGCAGTCTACTTTTCTGTTTGTGTAGTGCGTCTATTGTAGCGTTTTTGTATTTTCCAGTTGCGTCTTGTTCTTTGTATCGTGGGATTGTCCTGTCCATCGTTCGTTGTATTGTCTCATCCATTTGACTAAGGTATCTGTCGATCTCAACGTTCGTCAGATTCCTGTCATTTGGTGGCGAAATGTCGTTCGAAACAAGTTCACTCGATAAGGCGTTGGAGAAGCGTTGCCAACGCGTCTTACTGAAATTGTAAGAGTGCGCAGGCACATACTCCTCCAACTCCACAAGCTCGTTCGGAATCCGTATTACGGCAGCAAGTCCGCAGTGGTCACTGTCGTACTCCACCGTCCGTAAACAGTTTCTTGTTTGACCCATAGCGTCAGTTATTATCAGTCTTGAGTCTAGCAGAAGTAGATCCAGAAAACCACCGCTTCTTGGAAACGATGGTCTATCAGTAGCAAATAGGTCGATCCTATACTCAACGTTGTATCGACCCATCCAATTGAAAAGATGGTATCCTCTAGGATTTTGTATTTGATTTCCCCAATCTTCATGTCTGGCATTCAGATCTCCGGCCATGAGATAATAATTTTCTTCCGAGTTGAGGCGAAGACATTCGAAAAGTTTTTCGAGCTCTGATATAAAATTAGCAGGCTGAGGTGCTTCTGGTGCGTACGCCGAGATCACGTACATTCGCTTCCCCTGTTGGAGAGGAATGCAAATGATGCAGGCTTCTAGCAACCCGAATCTGCGCACTTCATTATTATAAATTACCTTATGACAAATGCCTTTTCGTATGAAGATTGCGACACCACCCCCACGAGTGGAGTTGGGTCGATCTCTCCTTACGATATTGTAATTATTATGAGTCAGTTTGTGCTTCTGGTTTAGCTTGGTTTCGCTAGCCAAGAACACATCAGGACTTTGGTCTTTAAGCAAATGAAAGAGATTTGCTCTGCGTTCGGTCCTAATCAGTGAATTCACATTCACAGCTAGGATCTTAAGGGGTCTCTCAAACAGCGCGCCTTTAACCTTTAAGCGTTTGGACGGGCAAAATAGAGTAGAGGTAGTCCACTCTTTCTGCCTGTTCCCGGATCTGTTTTTGCACGTCAGCAAGCATACCCGCAATGGTATGCAATGCCGTCATGACATCGTTCTGCACCGTGGGAGCCGTAGGCACAGGGGCCTGTGGGGCTACCTTTGGTGCAGGTTGTGCCGTACTTCTTCTCCCCGTCGTCATTTGGGCGAAGGAGATCTGAGGTGTAACGGTCTGTGAGATAGGACGCACTATTGGGCGACTAACCTCATCTTTTCTGTTTCCGGCTTTTTTTGCTTTCTTAAGTTCCTGGTACTTCGGGCATCCCAGATAACTTGCAGGGTGCCCGGAGCCCTTGCAAAGAGCACATTTAAGCTGGGCCCTATCTTCGGGCCCTATTTCCCCGAGTTTACACTCTCCCTTCTTGTGGCCTTCTGCGCATTTCACGCAAACAGGATCCATATTACAGTTTCCTGCTGCGTGGCGATGGCCTTGACAATTCGTGCATCGAGGCACGTCGTCTTTATTGTTTAATTTTTCCCAGCGTACAATCTGGTAGTCCAGCACGGTTATCTTGCTTAGACTACTCAGCTTGCTTTGGGGCGAGAGCTGAACTAGAAATATTGGGAGGCTTCGTTTCTCCCGTCTTGACCTCACTGTGGTGAACGGCTTGACCCTGATAAACTCGAGGTCGTCGCTCGCCACTCTACGGAGCTCATCTAAGAGCCCCTCCGGATCCGTAGAGGAATCAATACCCTTAAGGACCATTGTTTGGAACTTTTCGTCCTTAGGGGTGAAAGTATAATACTCGGTGGATGAGCTTTTTAGTAATTCTTTTATTTTTCTGTGGTTTTCCAGCGTGAAGCACTGGATAGAATGTTTATTATCATTATAGCGTTTAATAGCAAAATTTTCACCAATGGCCAACTTACATAGGTTTATGGTGTCTTTCAACTCCATTTTATACGTGTATATTGGCGGCACCTTTTCTTTTTTTGCTGTAGGCTGTGGCTGCTGCTGATGTCTCTGCTGCTGTTGATTCTGCGGCTGTTGTCTCTGCTGCTGTTGTCTCTGCTGCTGATGTGACTGCTGCTGTTGTATCTGCTGCTGTTGTTGTTCTTGTTGTTGTTGTTGTTCTTGTTGTTGTTGTTGTATTTGTTCTTGTTGCTGCTGTGGCTGATTACATTGCAGCTCTTGTTGTTGCTGCTGTGGTTGTTGTTGCTGCAGTGGCTGCTGCTGGGTTTGCTGGGCAGCTTTTTTTACTCGCTGCTTCTTTGGTTGTGAAGCTATAAGCGACGCTGCTCCCTGTTGCGCTACCAACTGTTGGTCTTGTAGCGTCTTTTGGATGTCTAGAGCTCTTTTACGCTCTTCTTCCCTTCGTGCTTCTTGTTTTGCTTTAAGCTCAAGCACCATTCGAGTAAGATTGCCTATTTTCTCCGTCAAATCTGCAATAGCTTTTTCTTCTTCCACAGCCGCTTGCTGCATTTCTGTTGGTGGGGTTAGATCCAACAATTCACTGGAAACGCTGACGTAATGCCCCTGTCCACCGTCAGACATATATTCAATATCTTCGACATTGGGCGCATCGTCATCTTCTTCTGTGGCGCCGACGTCGTCGGTGTAGTCGTCGTCGCCTTCATCGTCTTCTTCTTGGGAGCTACAAATCTGCTCCTGGATTTTAGCAGCTGCCGATTTTTTGGCAGGCCGCTCCATCTCATCCACCAAGTTTGATTTAGGATTCAACGTTTTTTTCTTTCTTTTTTTTCTTTCCATCCAAGCACTCTACCACTGCGCCGATTCACTGTTGTGAAATCTTACGTCGAATGTGAAGCAGTTAATATTATTATGGAAAATGTTCCGCGACAGATGAAACCCTTACGCATTACACGTCGCTTGTATTCATCACAGACTGTTATGTACAAAAACCGAAACTTGCTTTGCTGAATAAATTTTTTTCTTCAGGCAGCGAATTTAGATTGGTAATCTAATTTCTATTTAATCATTACAAGCTCATTGCACTACCTAGATGCAAATCTTTTGACGATTCTATATAAATTGCAGTAAAGGGCCTTTACAGTTTTTATAGACTCACTAAATAGGATAACCATGAGAGTATTGCATGAAATTCTTTCGCATTACGAGTCGCTTTACTCATTATATGTATGTATGTACTTATCACAAAGGACCCTAACCTTAAATAAAAACTGAGTTGTAAAATGTATTGTCCAAATATATAATGAATAAATAAAGTTGTAATCATTACATTAAAGGGTGAAAACGAATTTGCTACGACTTAAGGAGTGTAATCGTTAGGTAAATGTATGACAGCAGATATGAATGTGATGGATACATTTATATTTGTGATGAGTGTAGGGAGCATGCGTTTAGTGCATTAACGCGTGTATATATCACATAGATAATCGAAATAATATTTTTTTATGAGTAGGTACAGGGAATTATGTATTGAATGCAGCTAAGTAAAGAGTTATGTAGAGAATACAGATTTTAGCATGTATTCAGCACAGGAATAAGAACACAGCTCACTTAATCAATAAATAGTTCTCTTTAGACAGTGGATTTTAATCGGTAAATAAATTGAGATGTAATAGGTACAAGCACATTGTTATCACTACATGCAGTTTTCGGCATGACTTCATACAAAATGCAGTACATAAACTTTACATAAAATTCTCTGTGCTGACACCATACATTTTTTCCTCAGTGCGTGAATCACCCTGTATAAGTGTCATGAGGAAACAAAACTGTTATAAGGATAAAAGACTTCAAATTTAATTCTGATTTTAATAGTTATTAATAACCTCTTGAGTACGCACAAATTGTAAAAAAAAAAACTTAAAAAAGTTCAGTAAGCTCAACTTCGCTACATCATTGTGCCTAGGCAGTAACTGCTTGTAGCATTGGTATAGCCAGTGGCGTAGCTATCATAGGGCCAGGTGGTGCAGTGCACCAGGGCCCCGGAGCTCAGGGGGCCTCTAACCTCAGCTTTGAAAAAAATAATAATGAAATAAGTCTATAAAATTTATTGTTAAAAATTTTTTTTTTTCAAATCAACATCACCAATTATAGAACTCTTTATTTAACATTTTCAACACATGCGCCAAGCGTCCTCGATAAGCATGTGCTGTTTGTTATCGTTATTTCAGTTATTTGGGAGTTTGGATGAGTACGCCCGTAGCACATTGGATCAGCAATAAGCTCACGTACTTGACGGTAGTGAAATCAATTCACCAATTTCACCCATCATGAAACGATTTTACTCAAGAAATGTTATCAGTTTCAGAAGAAATATTGCGATATAATTTGACCCAATTTTTCGCTCCGATTTCTTAATATATATCATCTGATCCTCCCTCAATTGAAATTTGGCGTGCTCGAATGTGACCTTACGGAAGTGTATACAGCGATGCTACTGTTTCATACAATTCATGTTACTTCCGCGGCAGCAGAAAGATCTTTCAGTAAACTGAAGATTATACAAAATTATTTAAGAAACAGCATTCGACAAGATCGACTCCGACATTTATCGTTAATTGCAATAGAAAATGAGGCGACATCAAACTTGGATTTGAGTGAAATTATAGTCGAATTCGCAAAAATTAAAGCGCGAAATAGATTGTGAATTCGACGGGGAATTCTGTTAAAAATCGTTTTTTTGAGGTTAATTAAATCTCATCTGTATAATAAATATTCTATATTGTCATTTACGTCGTTGTTTATTTATTCGCTTTTTCTTCTATTAAACACATGGAGATTCTAATAGAGACCACGTATGGATTTAGCCTACTAGGGATAAGTTCAACTCACTGTTTCCTATTCTTATTCCTATTAAAAATTTTGAAGGCCAATATAAGTTCAAGCTACGCGGAAAGAGGGGAGGAGGCCCGATTCTTTCCCTATGCACCAGGGCCCTTGTCCCCCTAGCTACGCCACTGGGTATAGCATTGAAAGTTTGTTCTTGCACATCAAAAACAAGCGTACCACCAGACTCTTACAATCACAGCTATTGACGGAGGAGCTTTTGGTAGCCAGATTAAAAATGAAATTTGTACATTCACCAACAAGTCTGCTAGAGCGCATGGCCTTACAACTGAACTCTTCAAAGCAGTGTTGGATGACTTGGTGAGGGGCATACAACAACTCATCTGTATACAATGTTGTCGGATAAAAGTATGCCTGGCGAATAGAACCTCAGCATCATGCACCGTTTCCACAAGAATTGCGCCAAATACAAAGGCATAAGCCCCCTAAGAGTCGCCTATAAAATTTTGTCGGCCATTCTGTGTGAACTCCTGAAAGCGGCGAAAATGGGAAAGTATATGTTGTCCTCAGACGTAGACCATCTTCACCGTAGGCTCGATCAAAACATCACAATGGACAGGTATAACATAGAAGTTGTCGAGAACTTTTTCAATTTTTGTTCCACTATAACCTCTGAGAACAATATCAGTGAAGAGATCAGTCGAAGAATTACTCTTCCCAATCGCTGTTCCTTTGGGCCTAGAAAGCATATTAGTAGAAAAGCCCTCTCTCAAAGGGCCAAAGAGACACTATACAAGACAATTATCATCGCAGTCCTGTTGTATGAAGCAAAAACGTGGACACTGACACAATCAGATGAATACAGGATGGAGTGCTTTGAGAGAAAAAATCCTTGCTCCTGTTTGTATCAATGAAGTATGGAGGAGAAGATTCAATAATGAACTATACGGATTAACAGCGACATTGAACTGGTTAAAAAGCTGAAAATACAGCAGCTTCGATAGCTGGGCCATGTTGAGCCTATGGACGAAAACGCACCAAGTCTTCAATTCTAACCCGGAGGGCCGACGCAGTTCTGGAAGAGCAAGTGGTGGTTGAGGCCCTGGTCCACAATGGACTGTCTGCGCCACCTTAAGTAAGTAAGTATGAAAACAATGGCCAAGGAATCGATGGATTGTGATTGTTGCGATAAGAAACACAACACAAGAAACACACCGTTTTACGCAACAATCATGCAGAAAAGGCGTTCGAAGTTCGTAACACCCTTACAAACTATTTTCGTAACGAAGGTCGAGTTCCATTTAAGCTGCGCTGATGTGTTACCTAATTAAAATATTAACAAAAAAAAGAACATTTTTAATTTCATTAAAAAAATTCTCTTTTATTCAATTCATTATAGAAGCTGGCTTCCGAAGTGTAATTTGTGTAATTTTTTAATTTTCTTGGCAATTTTTTTACCTGCAGATATAAATGATGAATTGATGATTTTGTCAAAAAGGTCGATTCTAGAGAAGCCTTCCACTTCATGAGCTGTGTGATGTGCTGGGTCTGTTGGGATCTGATGACGGTGACGGGCGTCACCGAATTTAACAAAACGACTTCATATATAGACAGTTAACTGTAAGTTGTTGGCTCATCGGCAGTTGGCATCAAGGTGTGAGTTTACATTTTTTTTTCAACGAAACTATCGAAATTACTTTTTGTACGAAAAAGAAAAAAAATACATATTATTTTATGTAAAAATGCTTCGCCTGCAAATTGGATACATTTTGTATGCTTTAAACAACCAACTTAAGTACTTACCTCGCATTCCAAATGACTCCGATATATTCCTCCTCCCACGTGTGCCTTCGTTTTAATATTTTTATAGTTGATGAGGTCGGTTAAATCCCATAAAACTAAAAGATAAACTTGACTGCGGAAACAAAATTTCGCCACCAAAAGTGTTAAGTGGTTACAAATGGAATGGAAGATAATTCCTGCTCTTCGGCAAAAAAAATGCACCTCGGTGCTGTACTCGAGAATATCTATACATATAATAAAATTGTAACGGGTCGATGTCTGTACATTGAAGATATAGATGCAAAACTAATATGGGGAGTCTCTATTAGACCCACAGAAGCCAAAACAACCGTTTTTAGAATTTTTGTCTGTCTGTCTCTCTGTCTGTCTGTCTGTCCGTCTGTCTGTCTGTCTGTCTGTCTGTATGTTTGTACGCGCATTACGCAAAAACTACTGCATGGAATTGAATGCGGTTTTCGCAGATATATTGGTAGTACGCCAACATAAAATATAGGCTATATTTTATCGCAGGAAAATATATAATTCTGGTTGTTTTTTTAATATTGCTGCAATCGAACGTTATTAAATGAACTTAACACAAAATTAAAAGATTTTAAGGAAGTTAGCGTCTCACTGGTGCCGTGAAATAACGCCGAATGCAATAACGCCGAATTTCAAAATTCGGCTTTATTGCACTTTACGAAAGTGAAATAACGCCGAATTTTGACGTTCGGCCTTATTTCACTTTCTAAATATTATTTTTATGACTTTTCATGTGTCTATCATATTCTCTAAATAAGGTACCATCCTGAAAGCTTTGGAATCATTAAACAAATGTTTAAGTACCCTTTGTATATTTTTTTTGTACAGGACCAATTTCCACTTAAAAATAAAACAAAGCAAATATGTTCTTCCCAAAAGTTCGTTTTAATAAAAAAAAAAAAAAATTTAATAATTCTTTTTTGTAGAAAAATACATACTTAATAAACATAACAGATTTACATTTCGATATTTAAAATTTTAATTATTAAGTTTACGAAATGCATACTTCATTATATTTTTAAAACCTAGTGCTGTTAAGAGAAGTCTTTTGAAGTAAAAGTTTCAGTATTTATTGAACTTAAAATGTATATGTAGATACCTAGGTTCTATATCTATATCAAGCTAAATAAAATGTCAAACTTTCATTCGAAACCGTTGATATATGTAAGTGCAACATATAAAATCCAAGCTTTGCAGAATTTGAGAGGAAAATTTTTCAGATCCAAGTTTTTTGAGAAATTCATCAAATAAAAATAAAAAAATCGCGCGATTTTTTTATTTTTATTTGATGAATTTCTCAAAAAACTTGGATCTGAAAAATTTTTCTCTCAAATTCTGCAAAGCTTGGATTTTATATGTTGCACTTACATATATCAATGGTTTCGAATGAAAGTTTGACATTTTATTTAGCTTGATATAGATATAGAACCTAGGTATCTACATATACATTTTAAGTTCAATAAATACTGAAACTTTTACTTCAAAAGACTTCTCTTAACAGCACTAGGTTTTAAAAATATAATGAAGTATGCATTTCGTAAACTTAATAATTAAAATTTTAAATATCGAAATGTAAATCTGTTATGTTTATTAAGTATGTATTTTTCTACAAAAAAGAATTATTAAAATTTTTTTTTTTTTTATTAAAACGAACTTTTGAGAAGAACATATTTGCTTTATTTTATATTCGGCTTTATTTCTCAATTGGAATTCGGCGTTATTTCACTTTCTTATAGTGAAATAACGCCGAACGTCATAATTCGGCGTTATTTCACTTTCGCAAAGTGCAATAACGCCGAATTTTGAAATTCGGCGTTATTGCATTCAGCGTTATTTCACGGCACCGTCTCACTTACATAATAAAATAGTGCCACACTTACCTACGTATACATGAATAGAAATAAGTTAGTCGTTCTGAATATAAGTTACATCAAAAACATCATAGATGGCGCTATTTACAACCATAAAGACAATGCCTCATTCAGCGTAAGCAGACATCGAAAAATAATGTAACCATAAAGAACGGTGAACGAGCAATACTTACGCCCAAAACTGATGAAGCGGAGCTGCCATAAATAGCAGTATCGGCGCGCAGCATCGTTTTGAAAGTGGGCATTCCAATTAGGTATACTCGTATATTGCTTCAGAACTTAACCCTCCAACTTTGCAATTTAAACCGTTTTGATACTTCGAAATAATACTATACAGAAGCCAAAAATCTTACGGCTGTAGAGCTGGTAAAGTATATAGCTTTCATACCACGCATACCCCCTATTTTGAACCGGTTGTGCAAAAACAAAAATATACTGAGATACCTTCTTTATTCTAAAATCCACGCGTACGAAGTAGCGGGCAAAAGCTAGTAGACAATAATTCTGAATAAGAAACTGGATTCAAGATTTATACGTTTCAAGTGATAATCGATTCAGTAATACACATCAGGAACCAATTGCGGGTGGTAGTGCTTGGTTGCTAACCTACGAGTTGTGGGTTCGATCCCCAGCCTGGGCAGCATTTTTCAATATTCCCGCAGCTTCAACTTGGGATTTTCGTGAGATAAATACCACCTAATTCTCAATCCATTGTACCAACAAAAAATTATTTTCTATCTTTCTATTCCTTCTAACTAATGCCGTTTTGCATTTATAAAACCCCGCAGCTCAAAATTTTGTAGACATTTTTGTGAAAAAAAACATGCTGTTGACTAGTGACTCGAATTATTCACAAGCAATCTTTTTGCCTTGTCTTCGTCTGTTTGATTTGTTGAATGACATCATTTCAAAGAAATTGGACACACTTTTTCCAAACCTTTGTACCTATACCTTTCTAAATATTCTGTACATTACCAATCTCAATAGCCAGTGCTGTTTGGCCTAAACAAGAGTATCAGGATTAGCAGCACCTGTCTGTAATCGGAATTGGCCATGAAAACAGTTTCCGAGAAAACCTAATTTGAAAAAACCGTTTCTATGAGGGGTATCGTTATAAGACAAATTTCGAAAAATCTGTCGTAACTCAAAGATGGCTTGTCCTTAAAAAAAATAGTACCCTGAAAGTTTTATCAAAATCGTAACAGCCGTTTTTGGGAAAATCAAACTTTTTGTTTATGATAGTATGGCAGGTAAAAAAGTCGCAAATAGTGGGTCCAGAAATTCCGTCTGTCTGTCTGCCTGTCTCTACAGCCTAAACGGATGGGATGATTTGCTTCAAACTTGGTATTTAGTAATTATTTAGAAATATTCTCTAGAAGGGTCTTTTTTCTTTTTGCTCTAGCTTAGCTAGATCGAAAAATAACGGAAGGTACATGACATAGAGTCTTAAACAAAAAGATTGATTCTCTCAAAAACGGCTCTAACAATTTTAATAAAACTCTTAGGGTACTTTTTTGACAACGATACATCTTTTTGTAAGAATGTTTTCTTGTAATTTGTCCTATTACGGTACCCGGTGCCGAACCTGCCTGTAGGCAAAACAGGCAATTGCCTAGGGCGGCACTCATAGGAGGGCGGCACCTTGACTTAAAATCAGTAAAACCATTTAAAAAGTAAAGAAGAGTAAACGCATACACAGATTCAAGTTTGTACTGTCAACGGTAATGTGGAACGAGTTTTTATGCAAAATAAATATTCTTTCAAAACTACTTCAATCAAAATAGATAAACTCCAGCAGTACTTTCAGATAAACCGTTCAGAGGAAGTTTTTTTTTTTAAACATTATACAAGAATGCTTTAAACATTGCTACAAAAATGAACGGATTTTATTGTGTCCAATTCTATGAGCCTGCTTAGCCGTCGTTATCAATCTGAACAATCTCTTCAAGCCATCGATCAAAAATTAAAATTTAAAGCTGATTCCTTCTTTACGTTATCCATGTTATGTTATCTTCTCTCGATGAGCGCTTTGCTCAATATACAATTCTCAGCCAAAATTTCGGATTTCCTTGCGATATTTCAAAGAAGGTCGAGTTGAAAGACTGCGAACTACTTAAAACAATATTAACTACAAAATTTGGCAACGAAGTTCAAAAGGATATTACCTATATCGAAAGATCTCTTGAATGAAATTAATATACTCAACCAAACTTCTACTGCTATTGATTTCAAACCTTCGTCAATTTTAAACTAAATTTAGCTTCTAACTATCTTACTTAACTATATCCAAATTTACTAACGGCATTTAAGCTACTAATAACGTTCCCTGATGTGTTGCTTCAAGCGAAGCTAGCTTCTCGAAACTGAAGCTTATAAAAACCTATCTGCGCTCAACAATGACCCAAGAAAGATTTAACGGTCTTGCAACTATCTGTATTGAAAAAGAAATGCTCTATCGCATTGAAGAAGAAGAATTCGCTACGAGATTTGCAAAAATGAAATCGCTCCCAGCAGCCATTGTATATAATATAAACTATAGTACTACGTACGGTGACACGCCTCAATATCCGCGGACAAAATATCCGGGTCAAAATATCCGCGACAAAATATCCGCGGACAAAATATCCTCGGACAAAATATCCGCGTCAAAATATCCGCATACACCCTACCTCGCTTCTACCCCAAGTCCTACAGTGTGCCCAAGCAGGGGGTTGCAGGGGGGCAGCATGCCCCCCCTTACATAGGTCATTGCTTATACACCGTAATATTATGCGTCGCGTCGCGGATATTTTGACGCGGATATTTTGTCCGCTGATATTTTGTCGCGGATATTTTGACCCGGATATTTTGTCCGCGGATCTTGAGGCGCGCAGCCCTACGTACTACCACTTACAGTGCCCCATCTAGCGACGGAAAACTAAGCTCTTGATTTTAGAAGTTTTTGTCTAGATTACCATGGGAAGCAACAACAACAAATTTTTTTACGTTCCACCATTTTAATTGTTGTTGCTGCTTCCCATGGTTATCTAGACAAAAACCTCTAAAACCAAGAGCCACAGATGGCGCAACTCAAGTGGTAATACTATAGGTTATATATACAATGCAGCAGCATTTTAGGTTCGAAATTGTAAAAAAAAACTTTATTTCGTCGATAGTCCTTAATTATTACTAATAAAGCTCTATGTAAATGTTATTGTTTTTGTATTTTTTTTTTCGTTTATTTTTGGGGCGGCAAAATAACAATTTGCCTAGGGCGGCAAAGTTCTCAGGTTCGGCACCGACGGTACCTCTCATATAATCTGTTTTTTCAAATTAGGTTTTATCGTAAACCATTATCCCGATTTCAATAAAATTTTAAATCGAAATATTTTGGAACGGGTGTACATATTGAATTTTTTTTTAAATTGTTTTCTAGATAAAAGCTACAGAAATTCTTAAAATGACATACTCAAAAAAAAATTTCAAATAGTTTTTTCAAAAAGTTTTTTCTAAAAAAAACACTTTAAAAAAAAAAAATGGTAGGTAAAACGATTGTCAACATTTTTTTTTTTCTAGATTATCATTTAGTTTTAAAATTTTATTGTATGAGTACTTTGTTTTTCCTAGAAAACTCTCTTCCATCCCTTTTCCACTACAAAGATTAAATGCACAAAAAAGACAAGGTCATTTTGGCAACTAAAAAAATCTCTTATTCTGAGTTTTTCCGTCAAAGCCGTTTAAAACATGTTTATAATTAATGTACTGTATCCACGTCTTAGGGTCATTAGTGCTTCAAAAATTAACAAAATACACTAAATGATTTTAAAAAGTGTATTTCCTAAGGAAGTAAATACAAGTTGTTTTTTACCGATATTTGCACCTATCAATTAAAGCTTCCGAATATTGCGTTCGAAACCAAGTTGTCAAATTTTCAAATTTCATTAACACATCAAAAACGAATAATGAAATATTTTTGACGGTTAATGACAAATGATTCTCTTAAGAAGTTCAAAACTAAAAATAAAAAAATATATCTAAACTTGATTGTTGTAACCATGAAGAAGCCGATACGAGATTAATTTGCCATACAGGCAAATCAAAACTAATTCAATCATTATGGGTCGTATTTTAAGTCACTCAATGAAAAATTTTAAAAACAATTTGTGTAAGCTTACGCGGACTTATAAACTTCATTTTTGCAAAATTGCAGCACTTTAATAATCTACCCTCAGGATTGACCTTTTTGAGTTGTAGAGAGCTTTTATGAATCCGTCTGCGAATGAACCAACCGTGCCGTGAAAAAAAACCCACAGGCAAAGCTATAACTTCTAAGCTTCTACTGAAGCTAAACCCAGTTTAAGCATTTGGAACACACACAAAAAAATACAAAACTAAGTGCAATAATCAATAAAGTATTTGTCCTGTATATATTTATGTAGATATAGTTTTAAATGATGCTGTAGTTTTGTATGTTTACTGAAGAACTTTAAGGATAGCACCAACAGATCCTTCGATCTTTAATTCCTTTGAGTCAACAATTTGCCTAAAATAAAATAATTTCATGAAAATCAATTAAAATCCATTCTACCTACAACTCTGTAAATTAAAAACATACCCATCCTTCAATTCCGATTGCACAGAAGCTGTAACGACTTCAACTCTAACGCCATTGATGTTGAAGAAATCATTCACATTTATTATTTTATCTTGTTTTCCAAGATTCAAAACAATAATGTAACTATCACTTCCAGTTATTTCTCTTTAAAAAGTTTTAAAATGTCAGAGGAATTTCTTAAATATAATCATAGAACTAACCTTTTGTAAACCAATATTCCATTTGTTGGGGCTTTTATATCAAATTTGCCTTCTTCGAATGCTGGAACATGCCTCAAATTCAATGCCTTTATGAAAATCTTCAAATGACTACGAGTGGCGGACAGTTGGTTTTCAACATTCTTGGTTGGATAATCGGCATTTGTTGGAAGCCAAGTTTTTGAAGCACTGCTAAAGCCTGCAAATATATATGTATATATTTGATTTAGAAAAATTGTAAGCTACATTGTATTAGAAAGATTATGTTGTCAAACAAACAGTTAGCTTAATATCGAGCCGGCTAGAAAAGTATTTTGTTTGAACCCAGTAATCTACGTAATATCTTCACAACTTTGAAGTTGCTTGCTCATAATATTTACTCACCAGCATTCTTTGATGAATCCCACTGGAAAGGTGTTCGAGCTGGATCGCGAGAATAGGCATTATAGTTGTCCGGGTTGGCACTGCATCCTTGTGGGTCAACGGTATCTTCCCACGAAATTGGCCCATCTGTCAACCCAATTTCTTCGCCCTAGAAAATGAAATACATACATACAACATATATTTTGTTTTACATACATTAAATTACACAAAGAAACGACTTCTAATCCCGAAAAAAAGCTACTCACGTTATAAGTTACAGCGATTCCAGGCAACGTCTGTAGTAAAATATTCAATAGATCTGTTCGGTCTGGTCCAAAACGAGACGCTAACCTCTTATTGTCGTGATTTCCAAGAACCCAATTGGCATATACCCCCTTTGGCATAGTTTTGAGCCACCTTGTGATTTGGTAACGGAAGTCCTTAGCAGTACTATTTGCATTCATTGTGTTCAGTAGTTCGAAATTAAATGGAACATGTGATCCGTTGCGGATTCCATCCCCATAAAGTTTCATCAAATTATCGAAACTTGTGTATGCCTCTGTTAGAAGTACTTTCGTCTCGCCACCATGTTCTTTCTTCCAATTATCAACCAACTCACGCCATTGGTAAACCATATCGAATGTCTCAGGTTGATTATTAGTGTAGATATGCTGAAGATGACAGTAGTCATCAGGATCTGGACATTTTGGGTCCGTTGTCACAGGTTCATCAGGGAAATTTCCATTTTCATCGATATATTCAAACAGGAAGGGAACTGCATCAATACGGAATCCACTAACTCCTTTTCCGAGCCAATAACGCATTATATTCTTCATTTCCTCAACAACAGCTGGGTTTCGGTAGTCCAAGTCCGGTTGCATCACACCAAATTGATGCAAATAATATTGTTGACGCTGCTCATTCCACTCCCAAGCACTGTAACGGAATGAACCAAGCCAATTATTTGGTGGTTGACGTTCGCCGGTCTCAGCATTAATTGTTCCATCCCGCCAAATGTAAAAATCACGATATTTCGGGTGTCCAGCTGCGGAAAGTTGGAACCATTTGTGTTTGTCGCTTGTGTGATTTGGTACGAAATCGAGAATAATACGGATTCCTATTTCCTTGGCTTTTTTCAAAAGCACTTCGAAATCTTCAACAGTACCGTATTCTTCTTGAATTTTATAATAGTCTGAAATATCGTAACCGAAATCTTCCATTGGGGACTGGAAAATCGGTGACAACCAAGCTGCATCTATTCCAATATCCTTTAAATATGTTAGTTTTTCAGTAACACCTAAAATGAACAAGCTTTTAATGTATTTTTAGAGTAAAAAATTAAAAAAATACAAACTTACCGTTTAGATCACCAATTCCATCTCCATCAGTGTCCTTAAATGATCGTGGATATATTTGATAGAAATTTCCATTCTCCCACCAATCCTTTGCACTACAAGTAGTGCCAAAGACTATCAGCGCTATTGCTGCTAAAGTTAAAGCTTTCATAATTTAGTACTTACTGACATGAAATAAGTTTAGAATTAGATTGAGAAGATTAATGGCGAGTATTTATAGGAATACATCTATAGAGAATTTTACAAAAATGTTCGTAGCCAATTGTTCGGTTAATTACAACGGTATCAATACAGTTGGACTTGTTTATTTGATTTTCTTAACAATCGCCTGCACATGTTAATCATTAAGATTTTTGGTTGTGCTACAACGGATAAATTGTTTTGTAAAATTAAATAGTTTAAAAGGGATTTCCATCGATGAACACACAGCTGTTGTATTTTTTTTTTTTTTTTTTTTTTACAAAACCTTATATAAAATTCTAGAAATAAAACAACCTGACTAAATTTATTTACTCTTAGAAGAATAGTGCGGGGCTTTATTCAACATACCTATCTAGCTGGCTTAAATCTACTCTGCTGTCTCCAACTTCGCACTCCAACAATATGGGAACTCCCTTCCCCTATTAATTCGTTAAGTTGAAGATGTGGTGTTGGCCTCTGATTCCCTCTGGGTTTTCTCCAGAGTCTGGCACTGGCGCAATGTGACTCGTAGACTCTCCTGGTCTGAAGCCGCATTTGAAACGACTAATAAGGTCGTATTCGAACGGGTAAATACGCTCAGACAAAACACAGAACAGGATTTTATAGGCGAAGTCTAAAAGATGCTAAATTAGGTAAGGTTAGGTAGGGTTAAGCCAGGCAACTACTGACACACTTGGACCAAATACTTGGCCCATTGTGATTGTGATACCACATAGAAAAGAAAGGCACTAACTCACTAAATTAAAAGCGGTCCTTAGCCAGTGGCCTAGAGTTGCGAACACCAAGTTGGTTGAGGTCTTTCTTAAATTGATAGCGCCACCTTAGATGGGGTCTTCCAGAACTGCGTCGCCGTCGCCGTCGGCCCTCTGTGTTTGAATTGAAGACTCGGCGGACTCATTCGTTTTCGGCCATATGCTCCACATGGCCCAGTCATCTAAGCTGCTGTATTTTCAGCTTTTGCACCAGGTCAATGTCTCTGTATAGCCCGTACAGTTCGTCATTGAATCTTCTCCTCCATACCCCATTGATACATACAGTACCGAATATCACTCTTAAAGCACCCCAGTCTGTATTCATCCACGCTTCTGCCCCATACAGCAGGTATAGGATGATTAGGGTCTTGTATAGTGTCTTCTTGGTCCTTTAAGAGAGGGCTTTGCTAAACAGCAATTGTCCAGGGTGATTCTTCGACTGATCTCTTCACTAATGATGTTCTGAGAGGTTATAGAGGAACCCAAAAGACAAAGTCCTTGACAACTTCAAAGTTATATCTGTCCATCGATCGTGACGTTTTGCCCGAGCTTACGGTGATGATGTTCTGGACACGAAGACAGCATATCCTTTTTACTTGCGATTATAGGTACTATGAGGCAAGTTATGCAAAAAAAAAAAAATTCTAACACTCAAACA
This sequence comes from Platycheirus albimanus, assembly GCA_916050605.2. Classification (NCBI taxonomy): domain Eukaryota; kingdom Metazoa; phylum Arthropoda; class Insecta; order Diptera; family Syrphidae; genus Platycheirus; species Platycheirus albimanus. The sequence goes on from OU696698.1 coordinate 63,417,391, forward strand.
TGACATTACGATGATAGACAAGTCGAAAAAAGTGGGTCCGACAATTCTACGAGTATGTACGAGTATGTCTGTGTTCCGTCTGTCTGTATCGGCGACTCAGCCTAAACGGCTGAACCGATTTGCTTCAAACTTGGTACATAGTATTATTGTGACGTCCTACAGAAGATTTTTGGATTTAGCATTCTAGCTTTAAAACTAACGGTACCTGCCATACGATTTTTAGTGAAAAATTATTTTTTCTCAAAAACGGCTCCTACGATTTTGATAAAACTTTTTAAATAATGTTTTCTGTGCAAACTCTATGTTTTGGTTGCAATAGATTTTTCAGGAAAAGTCTTATAACGGTAACTCCCATAGGACCGGTTATTTAAAATCAGATTTGCTCTTAAGCCAATAGATGAATTTCAATGAATTTTTTAATGCAGAAGGCCCTTTATAAACGCAATAATATAAATTCTTAAATTTTTCAAAAAAAAAAAAAAATTAATTTTTGTGATCCGTTTAGTTCCTCAAAGACTAAAGAATTCACTGAAAAATTTTAAATTATTTATTTTCAATGGTTCAGATCTCATATTTATTCCCGGATATTTTTGTTTTTATTTTTCAAAAGCATGCTCAAATATTATATATGTAGTACCACGGATTGCCAAGCCAAAGGTTCTGGGTTTGATCCCTGACTCCATATAAAATATTATCCTGGGTACTGCATTTTGCGAGAAAGTGACAAATCATCCTAGAGTAAATCATGCCATGGAAAGTGCTTCTCTGTTAGCCGTTCAGATTCGGCACAGGTCCGTTTCATTAATGCAGAATATCAACACACACACACAGGAATGGTTGAGGTTGAGAGTGTAAGTCACAGAACCCAGCCGTGATTGGACCTGTTGTGCCAAGTATTTTATATTTACTCAAAAATCATACAATACTCTATTACTTTTCAATACTTTATTTTTATATATATACAATGCACACGCGCTCAAGGGGTTTGTTATAGCCCTTTTAATGATAAGTCACAGCGCGAGCAATAGGAAGTTAGGGAGGAAGTGAAAGCAGGTGTCGATGAACATTGATCTTGAATGTTTGAAGATCAAAATGGCAAGGAAAAATTGTGCCAGGCAATCCCTATATTTCACGGTACGTCCAAAATTGGGCTCAAGTGTAAACTGATGAGCGTTACGGGGGAAATGTTTAAGGGGTGGAACGCAACTGGCTACCTCGAGTGAGCATTTTTTGATCAGATCAGAAGGGGTGAAAAACTTCTTGCATCTATTAAGAAAGCCTAAGCATCTTGCAGCATTTTTGGCAATCTCAAGTATATGATCATTCCAACGAAGATTATTGTCACTAATACACATACCGAGTACTGATAGCTTTTCGGCCTGTTCGATGCAAGTACCATTCATGGATAATGGCATAGTGGGTATGTTTAGCTTCAACGACAAAAGACAGCATTGCGTTTTCGACGCATTAAACTCCACACGATTTCTAATACCCCAATTCACAATGCTGTTTAAATCGGAGTTTAATGAGCTTATCATACAATTTCGTTGTAATTAATAACACGTCCGAAGGCGAAGGCCCTGAAAAGCTGAGGGTTGAGTCGTCAGCAAAACAATTTAATGGATTAGAAGTCACAGACAAGAGATCATTTATAAAAATGAGAAAGAGAGTCGGAGACAGAACGGAGCCCTGGGGTACACCAGCATTTATTTTGTATAGATCAAACTTTAAACCGGCTAATACAACTTGTATTGAACGTTAAAGAAGATAGCTTCTAATCCAACGAATAAGAGTAACATCGATAAAAAATGCACGCGTTTTCGATAAAAGAACTTCATGCTAAACTCTATCAAATGCCTTTGAAATATCAAGCGCAATAATCTTGCTTTCGCCAAAGCGATGCAAAGATTTGTTCCACTGTTCGGTGAGATATGCCATCAGATCACCAGTGGAACGATTGCTGCGAAAGCCGTACTGCCGGTCATTTAAAAGTTCCCGATCTTCGAGATATTTCTTGAGCTGACAATTTGTCAGCGTTTCCATGACCTTGGAAAGAAGGGAAGTAAGTGCAATTGGTCGGTAGGAGGAGGGGGAGGAGGAGTCACCTTTTTTAGGGGCGGGCTGGGCAAATGCTGTTTTCCATATACTAGGAAAGATTCCTGAACGATAGGAACGATGGAAAAGCTTACGCAGTGATTTTGCCAGCGATGAAGAACACCTCTTCAGAAATATGGGGGTATACCATACTTTGTTTTTCGACTAGTCCCTAACGCATTCGAAAAAAGACTTGTTTGCTAAAAGATCTCTTTAGTATCATGGAAATAAAAATTACCAAAAATATATTTCAAATAAAAATTAAAAATAAATAAGTAGCTAAATATGTTCAACAGATTGATTTGATAATTCGCTCTTATTTCCAATTAAGAGTGTTTTCTTCTTCACCAAAAATCATGCCCCATGGTGAGACACAATCGTCTTTTAAGGCAATATTTTGAAAACAAAATGTTAACTGTTAAATCTTTGTAATAATGTAATCCAAAAAATATTGAAATGTTTATTTAGGAGGCAATTATTTGCAATATTCAGAAAAGGTGTCGAATCTACCCCACCCTACCCTAATCATTAATATGAACATCTTATATTAACGCTGCTGTGAAAATGTACATTTTCCGTCAAACTACATTGCGAACGAATTACCTATAGGTACTATAAAGCAAGTTATGCATTCGTAAATAATACGGGCAAGTGCGAGTCGGACTCGCGCACGAAGGGTTCCGTACCATTATCTATAAAAACTGCAAAAAAAAATCACGTTTGTTGTATGGGAGCCCCCTTAAACATTTATTTTATTCAATAAACACTTGCTTAAATTTCTCATTGTAACAGGCGATTACGATTTGCAGAAGACGACGAACTGATAGTTTGTTTAGGAAAGATCGCGCCAAAAATGATCTTGTTTGTGTGAGTGAAAGAAAACTGGCAAATCAGCAAAAAGAAGAAGAAACAGAGACAGTTATGCATGTAAATTCAAGAATTCCAGAAATCCACAAAGAAGAAAAAAGCCAACCTATGTATGCTTTTAAATCTCAGTTTTCTTTTATTCGTGTTCGAATTCGAATTCGAATGGAAAACAAAATAGAAAAAAAAACGAATGTCAAACAAAGAACAAGAAGTCAGTATTAAATTTGCAATTAATTTTTAACGTCTCAAAAATAAATATGTATGTATAAATGAATAATAACTTCTTTAAAATCAGATCGAGACCTCCCAGTACTTCTTTTGTAAGTTAAATTTAATATTTTAGGATTAAAAGTAGTTTTAATAATTCATAATTAATTCAGTGATTCAGTATTAGCAGCAGAAGAAGAAGCAGCAAGAAGCAATTATACAGAATTTTTTTAATAAGAGTTATTATTATTTATATTAATTTTTAAGATTTAAAAATTTGGTCGGTAAGAAAATCTAATACCGACTTCTTGTTCTTTATTTGACATTCGTTTTTTGTCTTATTTTGTCATTGTATATACATTTTTATAGTAATTTCATGGAACATTTTATTTTAGTTCTGAACGTCGTCAATGGCGGCGCTAGTTGTATTATCTACTTTACATATATTGTTGTTTTTGCTTCCCATGGAGTTTAGACAGAAACCACTCAAATAACTCTCCAATCAAAGCTTTTGAACGTCGTCCATAGATGCCGCACAAAACGTTCCGCTTCTTGGGAATACTATAGATTTTAAATACAATGATTTTGTTTTCTATTCGAATTCGAATTCGAACACGAATAGAAGAAAACTGAGCCATTGTATTTATATCTTATAGTATTCCCAAGAAGCGGAACGTTTTGTGCGGCATCAAGCGACGACGTTCACAAGCTTGACTTCGAAAGAAATTTGAGTGGTTTTTGTCTAAACTGCCATGGAAAGCAAAAACAACAATAGAAGAAATTCGATGTAAAGTAGACAAGACAACTAGTGCCGCCATTGACGACGTTCAGAACTAAAATAAAATGTTCCATGAAATTACTATAAAATATAAATACAATGACTGAGCCATTGTATTTATATTTTATAGTATTCCCAAGAAGCAGAACGTTTTGTACGGCATCTATGGACGACGTTCACAAGCTTTTATTGTGCAGTAATTTTAGTGGTTTTTGTCTAAACTGCCATGGAAAGCAAAAACAACAATAGAAGAAATTCGATGTAAAGTAGACAAGACAACTAGTGCCGCCATTGACGACGTTCAGAACTTAAATAAAATGTTCCATGAAATTACTATAAAATATAAATACAATGACTGAGCTTTAAAAGCATACATAGGTTGGCTCTTTTCTCCTAAAAGAATTTCTGGAATTTATATGCCTGTAGGTCAAGCTGTTTCTCACTCACACAATTGAGAACAGTTTTTGGCGCGATCTTTCCTAAACAAACTGTCACCAAGATGTCTTTTGCCAATCCTACTCAAATATTTCACTGAGAAATGTCAGTAATTTTTTTTCTCAGCATAGTGTTTTTTTACAATAAAATAAAGAAGAAAGGCGTACTTACGTTTAAAAACCCTAAATCCTGATTTAATATTATTTTATGAGAGAATCTAATACCGACTTGTTGATTGTGGTTTGACATTTTTTTTTTTTTTTTTTTTTTTTATTCGAATTCGAATTCGAATTTCTGGAATTTACATGTAGATAAAACATTTTCTCACTCACACAAACAAGAACATTTTTGGCGCGATCTTTTCTAAAAAAAAAACTGTCACCAAGATGTCTTTTGCCAATGTTGCTCAAATATTTCACTGAGAAATTTCAGTAATTTTTTTTCTCAGCACAGTGTTTTTTTTACTATTTCTAGAAATCACTCAAATCACCTCCATTGACAATAAAATAAAGAAGAACTTACGTTTGAAAACAATTAATCCTGATGTTATATTATTTTATGAGAGAATCTAATACCGACTTGTTGATTGTGGTTTGACATTTGTTTTTTTTTCTATTTTTTTTCTATTCGAATTCGAATTCGAACACGAATAGAAGAAAACTTAGCTTTAACATTGTATTTAAAATCTATAGTATTCCCAAGAAGCGGAAATTTCTAAAGAAGAAAAGAGACAACCTGGTGATGGACGGAAAAACATAGCAAAAACGAGCAAAAAATTACGTTTGTTGTATGGGAGCCCCCATAAATATTTTATTTTATTTAGTTTTTAGTATTTGTTGTTATAGGGAACACAATAATACATCATTTGTCCAAATTTCAAGTGTCTAAGTTTTACGGTTCATGAGATACAGCCTTGTGAAGGACGGACAGACGGACAGACGGACAGACGGACAGACGGACAGACGGACAGACGGACAAAGGGACAGACGGACAGACGGACAGACGGACAGACGGACAGACGGACAGACGGACAGACGGACAGACGGACAGACGGACAGACGGACAGACGGACAGACGGACAGACGGACAGACGGACAGCGAAGTCTTAGTAATAGGGTTCCGTTTTCACCCTTTGGGTACGGAACCCTAAAAATAACATGACATTACGATGATGGAGAAGACGAACAGGCTGTACGGTTGGACCGGTTTGCTCCAAACTTAGTAAACATATTATTATGAAGTCCTACAGATGTATTTTTGGAATAAACATTCTACCTCTAAAACTAACAAAACTATTTAATTTTTTATGAAAAACTCATTTTTCTCAAGAATTCCTGCTACGATTTTGATTTGAGTCTATTTTTCAGGAAAGTCTTATAACGGTAGCTCCCATAGGATCGCTTTTTTCAAATCAAATTTTCTCGTAAGCAACTTGATTTATTTCAGTGAAGTTTTTAATGTGGAACCTCTTCATAAACAAAATAATATTAATTCTTAAATTAGTCAAGAAAAGTTTTTTTAGATTAAAAAAAAAAAATATTCAAACAGGTACCTACATATATCAATTTTTTTTTTCCTGATAAAAACTAAAAATTTCTAGAAATTAGCATTTCTTGAGAAAACTGATCGAACGACTATGAATTTTTGTTTTTCTTAAAACTCAAAACAGTATCAGATCAGATGGCTTACTTAATTTTTCCCAAAAATCATTTTCGTAAGTGATTTTTAAGTGATTTTTAAGTGATTTCTGTTTTCAAAATCTTAAGCCCCAAGACCACTGTAACACACTAGAGCAGATTCATGCGGCCCATTCGTGCATTTTATTTAATAATATATTTTGAAACTACTCAAAAACAAAATGATTTCTTTATTGAACTGAAGTGTGCACTCAAAATATGTTTTTGAAGGATTAAAAAAAGACTTAATTTGAAACGTTATCACAACAAACAATATGCTATTTACAGTAAAATCGATAAATGCTAGAGGATTACAACATTTATACAACAGAATACCGCATCTATATAAGGCGCTTTGAGTTTACCAAGGCTTTCAAATGTAATTCGCGTTTCTGTTTCTAGACGGAGCGCTTTAAAAATCGTAACCAAATAGGAAAGAATGAAGTTATTCATATTTGTGATTTTGGTTTCCGCAGCTTCCGTTGTGAGTGCGAAAGATTGGTGGCAAAATGGAAACTTTTACCAAATCTATCCCCGATCTTTCCGGGATAGCGATGGTGATGGAATAGGCGATCTGAATGGTATGTACTTATTTGTTGAAAGATAACTCTTTTTGTAATTTGACATAATATTTATGTTGTTTAATATGTACTTTTGTTAATTTAGAACTGATATGGTGTGTGTGTTAGTGATTTTTAAATATATACAAATCTGAAAACGATATTTGTTTTTAGTTTTTGAGTTCAGAAATCAGTTTTTTGCAGCATTCATAACAAACTTGATGTTTTTAAAATTTTGAAAAGTTGACCACCCATCAAAAATATAAAGATTATCGTAAGTGAGAGGGGCTCCTGTTAATGAAATCAAAGCCCTCAACCTTTTCACACAGTTATAAAATATTTTCAATTGTATGTGATAATTCCTTTATGTTTTCTAATAAACGAGGAAAGCTTTGTCTGTTAAAAAAAACACACAAATTATTAAATTTAATTTCATTTTCCTGCTAAACGTTTTATTTATAAAAAATATCTTACCAACTTTTTAATTAAATATTTAGTATCTCCTCTATATTAAATAAAGAGACTACAGTTGATAATTCGAATCATTTCAAACTTCAGGTGTCACAGAAAAACTTCAATACATTAAGGATGTTGGGTTCGATGCTGCATGGCTGTCACCAATCTTTAAATCTCCAATGGTTGATTTTGGTTATGACATTTCTGATTTTTATAAAATCCACCCTGAATACGGAACCTTGGAAGATTTTGAAAATATGATTAGGAAAGCCAAAGAAGTTGGCATCAAAATAATTCTAGATTTTGTCCCAAATCACACCAGTGACGAAAATGAATGGTTCCAGAAATCAGTAGATGGAGATCCAAAGTATAAGGACTATTACATTTGGCATGATGGCAAAATAGACCCAACCACAGGTGAGCGTAAGGCTCCCAGCAATTGGTTGAGTGTTTTTCGGTACAGTGCCTGGGAATGGAATGATGTCCGTCAGCAATATTATCTTCATCAATTTGCTATAAAACAACCCGATTTAAACTATCGCAACCCTGCTGTTGTTGAGGAAATGAAGAATGTCATGCGTTTCTGGCTTGCGAAAGGCATAAGCGGTTTTCGTATTGATGCGTGTCCATTTTTATTCGAAGTGGACTTAGATAGAAATAATTTATATCCAGATGAGCCAGTGATAGCGAACCCAGCTTCTTGTCCAGATGCAGAAACTTCTTGTCACTTGCAGCATATCTATACTAATGATCAACCGGAAACATTGGATATGATCTATCAATGGCGGGAGCTTATTGACAACTTTAAAAAGGAAAACGGAAGTGATACGAAAATATTACTCACAGAAGCTTACACAAGTTTTGATATAATGATGAAGTACTATGTTAATGCCGATGGCAAACGCAAGGGTTCAAACGTTCCATTCAACTTTGATTTCATGGGAGTTTTCAAAAATGAAAGCACAGCAGCCGATGTAGTTACCAATGTAAACAAGTGGTTGGATGCAATGCCTAAGGGAAAGGACTTCTATCCAAACTGGGTTTTGGGAAATCATGATAGTAAAAGAGTTGCCTCTCGTTTTGGCATTGAAAGGGCTGATATGATTAATATAATGCTTCAAACTCTGCCTGGTAATGCTGTTACTTACAACGGTGAAGAGCTTGCTATGACAGATGTATATATTAAATGGGAAGACACTGTTGATCCACAGGCTTGTAACACAAACCCAACGGATTTCGATACAGTCTCTCGAGATCCAGTAAGATCACCCTTTCAATGGGACGCTTCTCCCAACGCAGGTATAACTTGCTTGAATCTTTGCAAATCTATTCATTTATTTATCAATTTGTTGGTAAAGGTTTTACTGAAGGTTCGGAAACTTGGTTGCCAGTCGCCTTAGATTATAAAACGAAAAACGTTTTGATGCAGGAACGCGCTCCACACAGCCATTTGCAGATTTTCAAGAAACTCATTCGTCTGAGAAAAGATCCATCCATGCAAGACACGTCTAATTTACAAATCAAAGCAATTCCAGATAACATTGTAATATATAGCAGGTGAGTCTTCGCAATAGACAAAAATCAATAGGTTTTTTTAGTTATGAACTCTTTCTCTTAAATACTATATGAGCTTTGTAGAGATCTCACAACCAGAAAAAAATGGTTCATAATTTGAGTAAGAACTGAACCAAAGCCAGGAATATTTGCGTTTTGCAATTAAAGCATAGCATACCTACACCAATTTTCGTTTTAACGAAAGTAATATATTTTTTTTGCAGGTACACCAATGGCAGCAATAGATACGTCATAATTCTAAATTTAGGAAAAAACACTCAGACGATCAATATAAATAATCATTTTCCGGTAGGACAAAAAGTTGAAATCATAACAACATCCATTACATCAGATTACAGTGATGGGTAAGAATTCGATTATGTTATTAAAACTTTATGTGCATTAATGCATTAATATTTTTCAGAGAGATTGTCGATGCAACAAATTTTGCAGCTAAAGGACTAGTTGGTACTGTCGTTGTTGGGGTGGAGTAAATTTACTAAATATTAAGCCAAAATAGAGAAATCAATTTAAATTGTATAAGCTTTTATTTGTTCCAAAATGTCTGAAAACAAGAAGAAATAAGAAAGTTATATTTTAATTAATAATAATATGAAATGTTACAAAATATGTGTCTTGATCTTTTTTTTCGGCAACTTATAAACCTTTATGCTGAAAATAAAGTATTATATCAAAGCGGTATTCCTTTTTGTCTTGAATAGGTTGTACAGGTAATTTTTCAATTCAATAAACCAAAATCTAGAGAAAACTTTAAGATACTTTATTTAAAGAAAATCAAAGAAGAAATTCCAAGAGTGTATAATATACCTCCGACCAAAATATTTTGAACACCGAAGTTTAAAGATTCTATTTATAATTCGTTATATATTTACTATCATTTATATACTAACCCGTATGATTTATATACCATGCAGCTGTTTAATCATGACATGAGTTAGTTGGATTAAGATAGCCGTTTCAAGACAAACTCTTATTTGAAATTATTGATTTGTTAATTATTATAAACATGTGTGTAGGTATAAGCATATACATAATATAAAATACATAACCGAAAAGAACAACTGATGATACCAAACTATCCCCGTGCTCCACTGACTTTAAGTTGGGGTGGAATTTCGCCAATATCATATCCAAGTGGGCATACCATTTCGACTTGACATAATACATTTTGTGGGTCATGGTTAAGCACACAACCCGATAGTTATAGGCTGTTATAAAATACAAAATTGTGTTCATACACACAAAATTCAACTTCAAAGTAACATTTAAATATGTCTGTCCTTAAAACCAGATTCTGTCCATCTTTTCGGAGAAATACAAATTTTTGCTGTTGTAAGATCTTATAACTTATAAACCTCCCAAAGGACTATTTTTCTAAGTATTATACAAAATGTTCTCAATAATCGTTCGACGGATTTAAACGCAATTTAAATTGTAGGAAGTCCTTTTAAGCGAAATGCATAGCGCCGGCTTAAATTGTAAATTATTAGTCAGAAGATATTGTACAGTTCCGCTTTGTTAAGGAAAAGCAGTTTAAATAGAAATAAATTATTTTGTATTCAGGAAAATAAAACCAATCATTAAGTGGTTGTATAAGGCCACAATCATGGCCAATTTCTTAGGTAATCAAAAAGCGTTATCATAAGTATAAAAAGTTTGTGTGTCTTTTCTTTCTTTCAATTCATTTTCTTTCTTTGCTTTTTTTTTTAATAATTCATTCAAGATATTAGATTATTTTCAGAGCACTTTATATTTTGAAGCACTTTCCCCTGTTTGAGTGGCAATTTAGACAGAGAAAACAACAACAAAATTCTCATGATAAAAAAACCAGCGATGTAAAGAGTAAACGCTTCATACTTTAAATAACCTGCGGTACTTTAAAAAAATGTAATTCAGGAAAGTCAATATGATAATATTGGAAAAATTATATAAAAAAAATTAAAAAAAAAAAAAATAAACAGCACACAATAATGACGGCAAAATCATCTATATAAGGAGCCACTAACAAAGATGGTCTTTAATTGTTATATTCGCGTTTCTGTAATTGATCGATATAGGACGGTACTGAAAAAATAACTTTTCTATAACCTTTATCAAAATGAGGCTGACTATAGCCTTAGTTCTAGTGATAGCCACTGCGGTTGTTAGTGCCGATTGGTGGGAAAACGGAAATTTTTATCAAATATATCCAAGATCTTTTCGGGATAGCGATGGCGACGGAATCGGTGATTTGAACGGTATGTTAAATTTAAAGTTAAAGTTACATTAAGAAGACAAAAATCTCTTTAAATTAAAGAAATCGGCTTTTGTATTGTTTCAAAGTTTTAAAACATTTAATTCTTAGTTTTACTTTGTTCTCGAAGTATGTACCAGATTAAAATATTTTGAGTTATTAGTTATAAATACAACAGCTTGCTAAGAGATCTGGATTAGTATCTTGTTATACTTATTATTATGCAAAATATCAAAACCAAATAAATTTTTGCAATTATAGATAGCTATTTATTATAGGGCAAGTCTTAGTTTCGTTCAGAAAAAAATAAACGAGATTTTAATCTAACATGACATCACGATGGTACAGAGAAGAACAAGGAAGTGGTTTGCACCTTACTGTCCGTGTCACCCTGTGTGTGCTGACATTTACTTTTTTTGAGCTTCAGCTTTAACGACTAATTTCCTTCAAATTTGGTATACAGTAGTTTGAAGAAAAAAAATTTCCATTCATGGAATGCTTAAGTCCTGCTCAATCGACTTCATTTCAAGTAACGGATTTGACTTTTTGGATTTGCTCCAAAATGGCTCTTACCAATTTGATAAGACTCTTGTCATTTTACACTAATATTGGACATTGCCTACTTAACTGCATTTGTTTTTGGCTCGAATGTTTATAACAAAAAACTTGTTTAAACTGGGAACCCAATCATTTGAAGTATTTTAAACTTAAAGATAAAGTTTTTTGTTATTCTTATATTCTTATCAGTAGCTAAAAAAAATTTGGTAGTCTGTAAAGTCGGTTTACGATTAACGTAATAACCAGGTATCAAAACAGTTCATGTGTAGGTTGTATCTCTCCAACCACCAACGACCCACCCACCATTTTTGAATTTTTTTCTCACCCCTTTCCTTCCCCCTCCCATACAATAAATACCCCCTTCCTTACCACCACTAACCACCCACACCACCTACAACCACCACCAACCACCCACAGCACCTACAACCACCAACCAACCCCCCACTTTTTCTAACCATTCCCTCCCAAACACCAAATCCTCTCCCCAAATCCAACCACCCAAATCCAACCACCCAACCCAACATCACCGCCAATTACCCATCCCACCTACAGCAACCAACCAACCATCTACCATTTTTGACAATTTTTTCCTCATCCCCATAACACAAAATCCAACCACCCACCCCACCTACAACCACCTTCCACTCACCCACCATTTTTGACAATTTTTTCATCACCCTCAATCAAAGCAACCATCCCCACCACCTAAACCGCTAACCAGCCAACACACCTACAACCGCCAACCAACCACCCACCATCTTTGACAATTCCCCCCCCCCCCCCCAAACCATACCAAATCCCCCTCAACACCAAACACACATCCCACCTACAGCCACCAACGAACCACCTATTATTTTTGACAATTGTTGCCTCACCCCCCACACCAACTGTAACCACCAACCAAAAACCCACCATTTTCCCTCTTCCGGACACCACCCCCCCACGCGATTAAAGTTCGTATGAAAGGATTTTTGTTAAAAAAAACTTTATTTAAAATTTCACAACTTAAATTAATTTACAATATATTTTATGGATGAACTTAGCTCGCGATCTCAGACTTTTAGACTGACTTTTCATTTGTATCTATTCTATGTTGAAGCATTATGCCTATGCATAATAATGCTGGGTCATCAAGTTAACGTTTTCCTGGAACCCTTAACGAGTCCAATCGATTGGCAATCCAATGTGAGTGTTGGATTTCGTCATGTTCGTAGACGCTGACGTGCCATTATTGTTGGTTGCAACGGTGGGAACATCCGTTGTGGTTTGGTTCCCTGACCTTGATATAACCTCTCCCTCCTTAGGATGAAAACTCTCCTGAGTTATATAGAATGTACGTCTGAGCTTTTTTGATTTTATATAAACGTAAATTATTAAATTAATAATTAACAGTAGAATTATAATTCCAATACATATATTAAACATTACATGATTTTTATGATTAAACTTTAATTCGTTAATATTTTCAATATTTTCTATTTGTTTTATTACAATATCATTGAAGCTGAGTTGTTCTTGAGTTGTATTTAAATTTATTTCGTAAGGTATAATAAATCTTTCTTCAAATATATTTTTTCTGTTCACAAAGGTTTCATTTTGGATTTTTAACTCACAGCTATTAAAATTTAATAAAAAGTTTTCATTTAAATGTGTGGTTCTTTCATCACAAGTACTTGATAAATTTATATTCTTAACATTCTTTAACAATAACAAACCATTTTCAATTTCATGAATTTTCATTTGGGAATTCTTTGTTTTCATACAAACGCTATTATATAAACATAAATTGGATTTCCTTAAATTTTTGAAGTCTATATTTAATTCATATTTATATACAGTTTCATTTATTTTTACAATTTCTTCATCATCTATTATTAATTCTTCAGAATTCATATTTGTTAAAGAGGTAACTAAATATTTTCTTGTCTCTATAAGTTCACTCGGTATTTTAATTACAAAAACAATTTTTTCATTTTCATATAGGGCTGTTCCAATTTTTATATTTTTTAATTTTTCAAAACTTACGTCATATTTTATTATTTCTTCTTTACTTAAAATATTGTTTCCCATTATTCCTGTTCTACTTGAAGCAATGTTATTTTGAATGTGTTCGACATTGTCTTTTATAATTCCGATTTTTAACAATGATTCTAGGTACAAAAATTTATTATTTATTCTAACAATATCTTTTTTACTATTAACGAGTTGATAGGATATTTTAGTTCTATCTTTTTCAATTGTTTCTTTTAAAGTCAAAAAGGTTTGATTAAAGCTATTATTAATAAATACTTGTTTATTATTTTGAGTTATTATATTATGGTTATTTTCGTCGATGATTTTCAAGTGTTCTTCAATGTTTTGTCTATCATCTTCATCCATTGTTCCATATAACCATTTCATACCTGTACCTACTATGTTAATAAGCCCTCTTTTTTGCTATTTCAACGTTTCCAAGTTTTATTTCTATGAATCCACTGTTTGTATCTATTTTTTCTATCGTCAATGTTGTATTAGCTGTTCTGAGTAGAAGGACTAACACTATCCATATCCATTTGATCTGAAAATTTATTTGGTCTTTTTATATTTGTAGGATGGATGTTCTTTAATTTAAGTTTTCTATATCTAGGTTCCTGTTTGTGTCTAAGAGCCTTGTAATTTTTCACTAATCCTTCTTCTCTTTCTTCATTGTATTCTTCCCTATCTTTGTTAAGCTTGCTAATAACCCTATCTTTCATATTTTGCATATTTTCCAGGACCTTTTCTTTATCTACTCTACCTTCTAAAACATATATTGGTTTAAATTTAATTGAGGAATGCACTAATTTATTGTACCACTCTACACACTGATATATTCTTTCTTTCGTTGTTAGCTTGGATTTTTCTGTAGTGAGTACTCTCATTTTTTCGCTTATGGTGTTATGAAATCTCTCAATGTCGGAATTGCCAGTATGGCTATTTGGCTTCGTAAAGTGTACTTCTATATCTTCCTGTCTTAAGAAATCTTTTACATTTGTGTTTTGAAATTCATTATCTAAAACTATTTTATTAGGTTTGCCTTTAATGGAAAAGTATAGTCGTAATTTCTCTTTAATCGTGATACTGTTTCTATCTTCTAAATCAAATATTATGCCATGCTTAGAGAACTTGTCTATAAAGGTTAAGAAGTTATTTTTGGTGTTAATGTAAATATCTGCATGTACTATCTGATTGTTATCTGTTGGAGTTTCTGTGTAGTGAAGCTTCGGTTTTATTGGTTTTCTATCATACTTAGCCTGATTACATGTATCGCAGTTATTTATGTATTTTTGAATCAACTCTTTTAAATTTTTGAAGTATATGAGTTTTCTTAGACCTGCATAATTTTCGTTTATGCCAGCATGACCTGTTTCATTTTTATGATATTTCGCTATCTGTTTATAGGTATCATCTTCATTTTTCATATTTTGTGCGTGATACATACATTTATAAAACTTTATTTGTTTTGTGGGGTCAAATAATTCAATGAGCTTTAATTGTACTAAGTTGTACTCGTGTTCTGTTAAATCTGAGAAGATGCCTATTCTACCTTTTCTTTTTATAAACCTTCTAAATATATCTATAAGTCTTTCTTCTTGAATATCTTCGGAGTTAATATATATAATTCTTTTATTATTAACTATTTCAATTTCTTTGCTTTTATTGTTTGTAAGCATAATTTGTGTATAGAATCTGTTAACTACTGTATCTAATATGGGGAAATGATCATTTTGATCCTCTTGTTGTGAATGGATCGTATTTTCTACACTCATATTATCAATTTCAAAATTTAAATGGGGTGCTTTCTCTCCCTCCTCAGTTGTGAACGTCTCGATCACATTTATTTCGCCAGTTTCGCAATTAATTCTACTCAAAAAATCTGCAGCTTTGTTTTCTTTTCCTTTTATGTAATCAATATTAATATTATATTCTCCTAGCTGTAACAACCATCTCTGAAGTCGTTGATTTATATCTTTACCCTTATGTTTTGTTTGCAACCATTTAAGTGGTTGGTGGTCTGTTAGCAGATCAAAGGGTCTACCATAAATATATGGCCTAAAATAGTTTACAGACCAAACTATTGCAAGAAGTTCTTTTTCAGTCACGGAATAATTCCGTTCATGATCGTTTAAAGTGCGGCTTGCATAACAAACTGGGTGACCGTCCTGTGTAAGTACGGACCCAATAGCGAAATCACTCGCATCGGTCGTAAGTTGGAATTTTTTGTTGAAGTCTGGATACTTCAAAACCGGTGAATCTGTGAGGATAATTTTGAGTTTTTCAAAAGCACTTATATAGTTTGGATCATTTAAGTTGATCTTTGAATTTTTCTTTAAACATCTGGTCATTGGTTGCGCAATTTTTGCGTAATCTTTAATAAATTTTCTAAAATAACCAGTTATGCTTAAAAAGGATTTTATTTGTTTCGTACTTTCTGGTAACAGAAGTTTTTGTATGCTTTCTATTTTGTTTTGATTTGGTTTAACTCCTTCCGTCGTTAAGACGTGTCCCAGATATTCTGTTTCTTTCGCAAAGAATTTGCACTTGTCTATTTGAATTTTAAGGTTGTGCTGCCTTAATTTATCTAGAACTTTTTGAACACTTATAATGTGTTCTTTCAGAGATGAACTAAATATGAGAATATCGTCAAGGTAGACGACGCATATTTGATTTATGCATTCTCTTAGAACTGAGTTTATCAATCTCTGAAAAGTCGCAGGGGCATTTTTAAGTCCAAAAGGCATTCTTGTGAACTCATAGTGCCCAAGAGGAGTCGAAAAGGCTGTTTTCTTTCTATCCTCTTCCCTAACTAGGACTTGGTGAAAGCCTTTAGCTAGGTCTAAAGTTGTAAAGTATTGGGATCTTCCTAGCTTATCTAATATAGTTTCTATATTAGGAATAGGAAATTTATCGTCAATAGTGGCCTCGTTCAACTTTCTATAGTCGACCACTATTCTCCATTTCTTTTGCCCGGAATTGTCTAGCTTTTTGGGCACAACCCACAAAGGACTATTGTAAGGAGAATTGCTCTCTTGTATTATACCTTGCATGAGCATCTCTTTAATTTGTTTATTGATCTCCTGTTCGTGGATTTGGGGATATCTGTAAATTTTCGCATAAATAGGCCTATCTGTTGTAGTAACAATTTCATGTTGGATATCATGGGTACTGCTTAAATGCTGTCCTTCATGAAAGAATAAATCCCTATTTTTTTTGAGAAGAGTCTTAAAGTTTCTTTTTCCTCATTATTAAGATGGTTACCAAGGAGACAATTCGGAACGTCTTGGTCTTCTTTGATTCCCTCTAAAACATATATTTCGTCATAATTATGTGGGCATGAATTTATGAATTTAATTTTATTCCCGTTTATTTCAATGAACTCTTTTTCTAAATTAATTTTTGCTTGTAACGGTTTAAGTAAATTTTGACCAATTAAACCGTCGAAATGTTTATCTTTAAAGGATGTAAGCTTCCAACACATGTGAGCTTTTTCGCTAAATTCTTTTGGAAGCTCTGTAATTATTTCAGAATCTATTTTTGTGTTCCCGTTCAGGGTGTTAAACGTAATTTTTTCTTTTAAAGGAATTCGTTTATAATTTTGTAATTTTGACTTATCAAGCAATGTAGTCGTAGAACCTGTATCTATCAAGCATTTAATTTTTGTATCTCCTATGGTCAACTCTATTATCGGTAAATCCGATTTGGAGGCTGTGATTGAAAATTTACTTCCTCTACTTTTTGTTGCAGATGTTCACATTCCATTGGCGTATGATTATTATGCCCTAAAGTCCTTTGATTTAAATTATTATTATTTCTATACTGACCTGAATTATTATTCCTAGCTTGATTAAAATTATTATTATTTCTATACTGACCTGAATTATTATTCCTAGCTTGATTAAAATTATTATTATTTCTATACTGACCTGAATTATTATTCCTAGCTTGATTAAAATTATTTCTATATCTAACTTGATCGTTTCTTGTATTGTATTGTGGACGATTAAAATTATTATGGTTATTAAAATTATTATTTGTGGGTTTTGATTGTATATTTTGTTTAGTATACCTAGTTTTTTGTAAAAGCCCTGTTTCTTCTAAAGTATAATAAGCGTCTCTAAGATTGTCTACCTGTCTGCTAATTATTACACTTGCTAAGTTAGGGTCTAACCCATCAATAAATGTTCTAACTATCATATTTTCATTCGCAATGGGGGAAAATTCACTGGGTCTTTCAGTATCAAACTCGTATTTAGTATTTAGTTTATCTAAAATATCTTTTAACTTATCAAAATATTCACTCACGTTATTATTCTTTAGGCTAAGTGCTTGGTGATATAGGTTATAGTATGTTTCTCTCACTCCAAAATTCCTGATGAGTTCAGCTTTAATTGTATCCCACGTTGTGTAATTTCCCAATGTCCTGATCGCCTGAAGTGCTGGTCCTTGTATTTTATTGATTATGTTTCGTTGTAAAACGTATTGTTCCAACGGTGTTCCATTGAAAAAAGGTAGAAAGATCTCTACTTCTCTTATGAAGGATGTCAGCGCATATTCTGATGTACCCCAATATTCTCGTATTTTAGAGGACTCTTTCATTAACTCAGTCAGAGTAATGGTTATAGGAACCTGAGGAGGAGCTTGTTGTTGTTGCTGTTGTTGTTGTTGTTGTTGTTGTTGCTGCTGTTGTTGTTGCTGCTGCTGTTGAGCTAGAGCCTGAGCTTGAGCTAGCGCTTGTTCTGCTGCGTCCATTTTTTTTATATATTTTTTTTTTTGTGGTGAATTTAAAACGGATAAACAATTTTAATTTTATTCCGCAGACTTGAGTCTTTTTATTTTCACTTTTCACTAATAATGTTCTTTTCCTTTCTTTTATGATACTATATTCAAGTGATTACGGATTTCACAATTTGATTCCGGCGACACAAAATTAATTTAAGTTTAGTTTTGTATGTCACTATGCACTTTTTAATATTTATGTATCTATGTGTATTGCAATTCTAATCTTCGGATTAAAATTCTACCGACTGCGCCATTAAAGTTCGTATGAAAGGATTTTTGTTAAAAAAAACTTTATTTAAAATTTCACAACTTAAATTAATTTACAATATATTTTATGGATGAACTTAGCTCGCGATCTCAGACTTTTAGACTGACTTTTCATTTGTATCTATTCTATGTTGAAGCATTATGCCTATGCATAATAATGCTGGGTCATCAAGTTAACGTTTTCCTGGAACCCTTAACGAGTCCAATCGATTGGCAATCCAATGTGAGTGTTGGATTTCGTCATGTTCGTAGACGCTGACGTGCCATTATTGTTGGTTGCAACGGTGGGAACATCCGTTGTGGTTTGGTTCCCTGACCTTGATATAACCCGCGTGCTGCCCATATATTAAGATTTATTAGACGTTATCACGTCAAAAAACTTGTTGTAGAAATGTTCATAGTCAAGGTTAATCATCGGTTTCCGTTTATTTGATGTTTGTTGAGCTAAAGAGTTGGGGTTTTCTTCTTGGGATATTGAAAAATGTTTTTAATATACGTTTTCATACGGTATACCAACCTGAATTTCACTTTTATTGAAATTAAATTTATTTTATATTAGGGGTCACCGAAAAGCTTCAGTACCTCAAGGACGTTGGGTTCACCGCTGCATGGCTCTCACCAATCTTTAAATCCCCAATGGCTGATTTTGGTTATGACATTTCCGATTTCTATAAAATCCATCCTGAATACGGGACTCTGGAAGATTTTGAAAATATGATTAAGAAAGCCAAAGAAGTTGGCATCAAGATCATTTTAGATTTTGTTCCAAATCACACCAGTGATGAAAACGAATGGTTCAAGAAATCAGTGGATGGAGATCCAAAGTACAAGGATTATTATGTTTGGCACGATGGCATAATAGACTCAACCACTGGTAAACGTAATCCTCCCAGTAATTGGTTAAGTGCTTTTCGGTACAGTGCATGGGAATGGAATGATGTCCGTCAGCAATATTATCTTCATCAATTTGCTATAAAACAACCCGATTTAAACTATCGCAACCCTGCTGTTGTTGAGGAAATGAAAAATGTCATGCGTTACTGGCTGGCGAAAGGCATAAGCGGTTTTCGTATTGATGCATGTCCATTTTTATTCGAAGTGGACTTAGACAGAAATAATTTATATGCAAATGAACCAGAGATAGCAAACCCAGCGAATTGTCCAGATAAAGATGATTATTGTCATTTGCAGCACATCTACACGAATGATCTTCCCGAAACACTGGATATGATTTATCAATGGCGTGAGCTTGCTGAGAACTTCAAAAAAGAAAACGGAAGTGACACAAAAATTTTGCTCACAGAAGCATATACCAGCTTTGAAAATATGATCAAATATTACGGCGACGGCACACGCAAAGGATCTTACGTTCCTTTCAACTTTGATTTCATGGGTAATGTTAATAAAGACAGTAAAGCATCTGATGTAGTTGCCAATGTTAATAAATGGTTGAATGCAATGCCACGGGGTAAAACTTTCTATCCCAATTGGGTTCTGGGTAATCATGACAACAAACGGCTAGCTTCTCGATTTGGAGTTGAACGTGCGGATTTGCTTAACATTATGCTTCAAACACTTCCTGGCAATGCTGTAACCTACAATGGTGAAGAACTTGCAATGACCGATGTATTTATTAAATGGGAAGACACTGTTGATCCACAGGCTTGTAATGCGAATTCCACTAATTTCAATACTTACTCTCGAGATCCAGCTAGAACACCGTTCCAGTGGGACGCTTCCCCTAACGCAGGTAAGACGTTGATAAGATTAGCATTTATAAATTAACTAATCCTTTTTTTTATTTAGGCTTTACTGAAGGATCGGAAACGTGGTTGCCAGTCTCGTCAGATTACAAAAGTAAAAATGTGTTGATGCAAGAACGGGCCCCACACAGTCATTTGCAAATTTTCAAGAAACTCATTCGTCTGCGAAAGGAACCATCAATGCAGGACATAAGGAATTTAAATATCAAGGCGGTTGATAACGTCGTTCTCTATAGCAGGTAAAAAATATTCAGAATTGTTTGATTCTTGTGATGGGCTTAAATTCAAATACATATATTTAATTATTTAATTCCTTTAGACATACCGAAGGCAGTGACATGTATGTGATTATTTTAAATTTTGGAAAAACCGATCAGAATATCGATCTCAGTGGTAATTTCCCAACACTTAGAAAGGTGGAAGTCATAACCACATCAATTCAATCAAACTATTGTGATGGGTAAGATCTGTTTTCTGAATGTAAATCCAATACATTTAGCTTAAATTAATGTTTATTCGTCAATAATCCACAGTGAGGTAATCGACGCAAACAATTTTGTTGCTAAGGCTGAAGTGGGAACGGTTGTTGTGAAAGTTTCGTAAGCGCTTACAACTGGTTCGCAGGTGCTGCAATATTAATGTAATGTATTATATGTATATATGTATACAATTTAAGAAACATATATGGGAAAAATTATGTTACTTAAAATTATGTTGAAATTAAACGTTTTAAAATACAAACCTGGAAAACATGATGTAGATACTTTTATTTATATGATTTTTTTGGAAGTCTAACGTTTTTGGAAATTCCTTATTTATGTATATACTAGCAAACCCATGCCCGCTTCGCTGAGCAGATTTGCAATGGGCTACTGTTGCCTCTTAATAAAATTCAGTTTAGCCAAGAGGCGTATAAATTGAGAAATGCAAATATTAAAGGGTATAGAAAGAAAACTTTGAATAAAATTCGTTTTTTAAATATCTTACATTTTATTCAAATGCTTTCTTATAAACCATTTATATCAAACTCATTTTTAATATTTTTTTATTATATAAGATAAGAAAAGATAAGATTAAATCAAAGAAATATTAATTCAATGAAAAAAGTAAGCCATTTTATTGCTTGAATTTATTTTAGTTTTAAAGAAAAAAATGATCGAAATCTGCGAAGCGGTTTTTTTTAAATGGCAGAAGACATTTTACATCCAATTCATGTCAGTTCAAGAAATCCTGATCTTGAGGCTAATGAGGAGATGCATAACCAGGCTTTGCTCTTGATCGAAGATATGTGTTACCTCATATGTGCGGCAGTTTGTTAGTCAGGTTAGGAGTGCCAGCCCCAGATCGCAGAGTGAAAGACTCATTTAATAGAGAATTGAAACGTGAACGTGAATATGATCGATATGAATTAGACCAATCAGTTCAAACGAATGAACTGTTGAACCCAAAATAGAAGAAAGTTTATGATAAATTAATTAATACAATTGATGATGGAAATGGTGGCTTATTTTTAATGGATGCCCCTGGTGGAACAGCAAAGACATTCCTGATGTCATCGATTTTAGTCACTATTCGTGCGAGATCCGAAATTGCGGTAGAAATTGCTCATTCAGCGTTAATATTGCCATTAAATCTTCAAACTACTGAACAACCGACATGTAACATTGCAAAACACTCTGCAATAGAAAAAGTTTTAGTAGCCTCACAAATCACATCTGGGTTGAATGCACAATAACGCATTGGAAGCTCTTTATCGAACCTTAAAAGATCTGTCCAATTTCGGCGGCTAAGGATAGAGATGTGAATGACTTAAACTTTATAATTGAGAATCAAATCGTTGGTACTCTGCATTCATTCAAATCTATTGACTGTGTAACAAACGAAGATAAAGCCACTGATTATCCAACTGAGTTTTAAACTCCTTAAATGTACCTGACTTACCACAGCACAATTTACAACTGAAGGCGGGCTCGGTAGTCATCAGCTTCGAAATTTAAAAAACCAAAACTATGCGATTGAACGCGCTTGGTCATAAGAAAACTGAAGAGTGATGTGCTGCCCGCGACCATACTCAACGGAAAATTTAAAGATAAGTTTGTTCTCATTCCGAGGATTCCAATTATCCCAACAGATATGCCCTTTGAGTTTAAACGAATTCAGTTCCCAATTCATCTTGCCTTCGCCATGACAATTAACAAATCTCAATTCCAATACTTGACTGTTTGTTTTCTCAACCCATGCTCACTTCGCTGAGCAGATTTCACAATCAGAAAAAGTCGTACAATTTTTCAATTCGTCAGGCTGGAGAAATGCTAATACTTAAGGAAGCAGAAAGAAAATATTTGAATAAAATGCGTTTTTAAAATTTCGAACATTTTATTCTAATGCTTTCTTATAAACAACATTTTTTGTATTACCATCTTTAACATAAATAAAAACTGCGAACGGTTTCCCTACTCTAGAACACCCAATATACAGTTGACCATGAGAAATTAATACCGCAAATTTTCAAAAACTGACCTCGGGCTTTATTTATAGTGATATCAAAAGCAAGGCGAATAGGAAATTGATGACGTTTAAAATCAAATGGCAAATCAGGTGTAATGATTGGAATTCTGGAGATCAAAACATCTTCCCCTTTATATTTGCCACTAATAATCCTAGCTTCAATTAGATTGTTCATTCACTTTTTTCCAGCTAGTCTAGTACCATTGCAAAGTTTAGGTTGATTAATATTACTCAGCATTATAATCGGGGCTCCAATTTTTAGAGCTAAATAATGAGGTGGCAGTCCCGGTAAATCAATAGAATTCAAAAGTTCCGTCTGATAATTCACTACGTCATCCTCATTTATAAATGCATCAACTCATTTGTTGGCAACACATTGTCCATCTATTTCTTCTAAAATAGATGCATTAATTTCAGCGACATCTTTATTTTTGCCTTTAGCTCTTTCACTTAACCAAGTACGATTTTTATAGTTCTCCGAAATACTTGGAAATACACTTTGAACCAATTCTTTCTTTGAATTCCTTATACAATAGAAATTTGCAGTGTTATTTGGCCATTTGAACTATCAACGTCAACGGACATTTTTCCATTTCCAATATCCAACAGCTGCTTTGAAAATTCTGCAGCAGATGGATCACTTTAGTGAGTGTTTTAACAATATATCCACAAAGAAGAACATTTAAGGCATTGACATCCGCAGTAGTCGATCGGCGTATGACCGGCAAAGTTTGTCTGAAGTCACCCGCCAACAATATCATTGCGCCGCCAAATATTACTTGGCTTACTTACTTACTTAAGGTGGCGCAGACAGTCCATTGTGGACCACGGCCTCAACCAACATTCCTCGCCAGCTAGGCCGGTCCCTAGCCAGTGGCCTCCAGTTGCGCACACCAAGTTGGTTGAGGTCGTTTACCACTTGATCGCGCCACCTTAGATGGGGTCTTCCAGAACTGCGTCGGCCCTCCGGGTTGGAATTGAAGACTCGTCGGGCAGGAGCGTTTTCGTCCATACGCTCCACATGACCCAGCCATCTAAGCCGCTGAATTTTCAGCTTCTTAACCAAGTCAATGTCGCTGTATAGCCCGTACAGTTCGTCATTGAATCTTCTCCTCCATACTCCATTGATACATACAGGCCCGAATATCACCCGAAGAATCTTTCTCTCAAAGCACCCCAGCCTGTATTCATCCGATTGTGTCAGTGTCCACGCTTCTGCCCCATACAGCAGGACTGGGATGATAAGGGTCTTGTATAGTGTCTCCTTGGTCCTTTGAGAGAGGGCTTTACTACTAAGATGCCTTCTTAGCCCGAAGAAACAGCGATTGGCAAGAGTGATTCTTCGACTGATCTCTTCACTGATGTTGTTCTGAGAGGTTATAGTGGAACCCAAATAGACAAAGTCCTTGACAACCTCAAAGTTATATCTGTCCATTGTGACGTTTTGTCCGAGCCTACGATGATGATCTACTACACCCGAGGACAGCATATACTTTGTTTTATCTTCATTTACAGCCAAACCCATTCGAGCCGCTTCCACTTCAATACTGGCGAATGCTCCACTGACAGCGCGCTTCGTTCTTCCAATAATGTCAATATCATCAGCATAGCCAAGTAATTGAACGGATCTAAAAAAAATCGTACCGCTGGTGTTGACATGCGAGTTGCGTACGATTGCCTGAAGAATGATGTTGAAGAGGTTACATGACAGCGCGTCACCCTGTCGTAAGCCTTTCTCGACATTAAATGAGTCGGTGGTGTTCTTACCAATCTTGACGGAGCAGCGCGAGTTCTCCATAGTCATCCTGCACAATCGAACGAGTTTGGCAGGGATGCCAAGAAGCGACATGGCTCTGTATAGCTCGTTCCTGTTTACGCTGTCATAGGCGACTTTAAAATCGATAAAGAGGTGGTGAGTATCGATTTGGAATTCTTGGGTCTTTTCCAAAATCTGCCGAAGTGTGAAAATTTGGTCGACGGTTGACTTACCGGGCCTGAAACCACACTGATAGGGGCCAATCAGTTCACGTGCGAAAGGGTTCAGACGTTCACACAGAATGGCCGACAAGATTTTATAGGCGACATTTAGGAGACTTATACCTCTGTAGTTGGCGCAGTTTAGAGTATCTCCTTTCTTGTGGATAGGGCACACAATGCTGAGGTTCCATTCGTCAGGCATACTTTCATCCGACCAGATTGTACAGATGAGTTGGTGTATGCTCCTCACCAAGTCATCTCCCGCTGCTTTGAAGAGTTCAGCCGTAAGGCCATCAGCTCCAGCAGCCTTGTTGGACTTTAGTTTAGATATTGCTATCCGAACTTCTTCTTGGTCGGGAGGACGGAAATTTTGTTCATCATCATCCAAATCGAATGGATCATTCTGCCTGACAGCGATTAGTTGGCTGTCTTCGCCGTTTAACAGTCTGCAGAAGTGTTCTTTCCAAATTCTCAGCACCGACTGTGTATCTACAACGACATTCCCACCCTCGTCTCTACATGCTTCCGCTCGGGCTTTGTAACCCTTGGACGAATGCTTTACCCTTTGGTAGAACTTTCGAACATTGCTTCTGCCGTAGCACTCCTCAATAGATTCAACCATTCGTTTTTCCAGTTCTCTTTTTTTTCTTCTGAAAAGCCGATGTTCCTCTTTCCTCTTTTGCTGGTATACCGCACGGAAAGCGCTCTTGGCAGCTCTAGTTCTGGCATTCAGAACTGCATGATAGGCTTCGTCTTTGGCCAAGTGTGCGAGCCTGCACTCATCATCGAACCAGGTGTTTCGTTGTGGTCGCCTAATGAAACCCAAAACATCCGTGGCAGCGGTTTTGATGGCCATTTTGCAATGTTGCCACTGGGCCTCTGGGTTTGGCGCAGGCGCCGGGCTTGTCAAGAGATAAGAGGAGACATGATTGGCAAAGGTTGTGGCGGTCTCTTGCGATTGCAACTTCGCAACATCAAACTTTCTCACAGTGGATGTTCGATTCTGCGGTCTGGTGGAGATCCGGATTCGCACTTTAGCTACAACAAGGTAGTGGTCCGAGTCTATGTTGGCCCCTCGGAAAGTGCGGACATCCATGACATTGGAGGCATGTCTGCTATCAATCGCAATGTGATCAATTTGGTTGACGGTATTTTGATCAGGAGACCGCCAGGTCCCCTTGTGTATATTGAGGTGTGGGAAGTATGTGCTAGCTAAGATGACACTTCGCCCCGCAGCAAAGTCGATTAGCCTGTGTCCGTTACCGGAAGTGTTGTCGTGCAGGCTATGCTTTCCGACTGTCGAGCCAAAGTTACCCTCCTTTCCGATTTTGGCGTTGAAGTCACCAAGAATAAACTTAGTGTCGTACTTCGGGCATTCATCATACGTCTTCTCGAGAAGATCGTAGAATTCTTCTTTGGTCGTGTCATCTTTTTCCTCTGTGGGGGCGTGGACGCAGATCAGCGAGATGTTGCTGAATTTGGATTTAATGCGGATTGTGACAATGCGTTCGCTTATGCCACGAAACCCCAAGACTTCTTGCCTAAGCCTTCCTCTTATCACAAATCCGCATCCAAATAGCCGCTGGTTTCTTGTCCTGTAGCACTTGCCGTAGTAGATGTCACAGTTTTTCATCCTCCTTGTGCCTTCACCATCCCATCGCACTTCTTGGATGGCTGTGATGTCGGCTTTGACACCATCTAGGGCTTCCACTAATTGTTCGGCTGCACGTGGTCTGTTAAGGGTCCGGACATTCCACGTGCAGAACCGAAATTCGTTGTCCTTGTTTCGTTTGCTAGGGTCGTCATCAGTAGGGTCATCCATATCCGAGGCAGTTGGTTGTTTCGGAACTATTATTTTTTTACGTGGTAGGGAAGTTACCCCGACGCACAACCCCCAACCTGGGGGACCAGGCCCTATGCTGTTCTCCTTGGACAAAAGGAGCTGGAGAAATCCAGAGTCAGTAACCCACTACGGGGATGTGAGAGCTGCCGTTGGTCCTATATGGGCTCATCCGCCACCTTCTCTATTTCACTACCCTGACTAATAGTAGTGAAAGGACCCAAAGACCTGAGCTCCGAATATGTCGAAGTAGCTCAATGGGGTGCCTACCATATTGTCTGTAAGCGTCGCCGTTGGTTCACTTGGAAGCTCATCCGCCGCTCGCTTGCTTTCTGAGGGGTTCGTACAGAATAAACTGCTACCCAACAAGAGAAACAGAGGAGTTTTATGGCAGGGCAATTATAGTGTTGCTATTTTTCTGTGATCAACACTCGCGCTTATAAGTTCAGCAAGTCAAGTCCGGGTGGACAAGACCAGTACCCGATGGCTACCACTTGGAGGTAAAATAAGCACAATTGATGCGTATGAGACAGTTGCAACGCTGGGCATCGCCATGTTGATACCAATCAGGGCCTACCCTATTCATACAGCACCCAGCCATTACTTGGCTACCTCGCAAATATTTCAGAGTTCGATCTAAAGCTTCAAGTGACTTTTTGTGTGCCATTGTACACTCATCCCATACAAAAACCCTACACTGTTGCAAGACTTTGGCCATTGCCGACGTTTTAGAAATATTACATGTAGGCGCTTCGTTAACCTGGATGTTTAAAGGCAATTTAAGTGCAGAGTGCCCTGTACGAATACCATTAATTGATTGCATACTGGCAAGTGTATTTGCAACATATGCAACATACGTAGCATACATGGTATTATTTTTTTACAGACAAACCTGGTGCAAATAAATACCTATTGGGCAAAAAAAGAATCATTAAGTTTGGTGTTGTCAAACTCTAGATATAAATGCATTTTTTGCAAATGTTGTATATTATATGTTGCATAATGATTCATAACTATGCATACATTTCAGTTATGATCAATTATTTAATTTGTTGATTAGTTGATTGCATGGTGGCAAGTGCATTTGCAAAATATGCAACATACGTAGCAAACCCATGCCCGCTTCGCTGAGCAGATTTGCAATGGGCTGTTGACTCTTAATAAAATTCAGTTTAGCCAAGAGGCGTATAAATTGAGAAATGCAAATAATAAAGGGTATAGAAAGAAAACTTTGAATAAAATTCGTTTTTTAAATATCTTACATTTTATTCAAATGCTTTCTTACAAACCATTTATATCAAACTCATTTTTAATATTTTTTATTATATAAGATAAGAAAAGATAAGATTAAATCAAAGAAATATTAATTCAATGAAAAAAGTACGCCATTTTATTGCTTAAATTTATTTTAGTTTTAAAGAAAAAAATGATCGAAATCTGCGAAGCGGTTTTTTTTTAAGTGGCAGAATACATTTTACATCCAATTCGTGTCAGTTCAAGAAATCCTGATCTTGAGGCTAATGAGGAGATGCATAACCAGGCTTTGCTCTTGATCGAAGATATGTGTTGCCTCATATGTGCGGCAGTTTGTTAGTCAGGTTATAGGAGTGCCAGCGCCAGATCGCAGAGTGAAAGACTCATTTAATAGAGAATTTGAACGTGAACGTGAATATGATCGATATGAATTAGACCAATCAGTTCAAACGAATGAACTGTTGAACCCAAAATAGAAGAAAGTTTATGATAAATTAATTAATACAATAATTGATGATGGAAATGGTGGCTTATTTTTAATGGATGCCCCTGGTGGAACAGGAAAGACATTCCTCATGTCATTGATTTTGGTCACTATTCGTGCGAGATCCGAAATTGCGGTAGAAAGAAATTGCTCATTCAGCGTTGAAATTGCCATTAAATCTTCAAACTACTGAACAACCGACATGTAACATTGCAAAACACTCTGCAATAGAAAGTTTTAGTAGCCTCACAAATCACATCTGGGATGAATGCACAATAACGCATTGGAAGCTCTTTATCGAACCTTAAAAGATCTGTCCAATTTCGGCGGCTAAGAATAGAGATGTGAATGACTTAAACTTTATAATTGAGAATCAAATCGTTGGTACTCTGCATTCATTCAAATCTATTGACTGTGTAACAAACGAAGATGAAGCCACTAATTATCCAACTGAGTTTTTAAACTCCTTAGATGTACCTGACTTACCACAGCACAATTTACAACTGAAGGCGGGCTCGGTAGTCATCAGCTTCGAAATCTAAAACAACCAAAACTATGCGATTGAACGCGCTTGGTCATAAGAAAACTGAAGAGTGATGTGATGCCCGCGACCATACTCAACGGAAAATTTAAAGATAAGTTTGTTCTCATTCCGAGGATTCCAATTATCCCAACAGATATGCCCTTTGAGTTTAAACGAATTCAGTTCCCAATTCATCTTGCCTTCACCATGACAATTAACAAATCTCAATTTCAATACTTGACTGTTTGTTTTCTCAACCCATGCTCACTTCGCTGAGCAGATTTCACAATCAAAAAAAGTCGTACAATTTTTCAATTCGTCAGGCTGGAGAAATGCTAATACGTAAGGAAACAGAAAGAAAATATTTGAATAAAATGCGTTTTTAAAATTTCTAACATTTTATTCTAATGCTTTCTTATAAGCAACATTTTTTGTATTACCATCTTTAGCATAAATAAAAAGTGCGAACGGTTTCCCTACTCTAGAACACCCAACATACAGTTGACCATGAGAAATCAATACCGCAAATTTTCAAAGACTGACCTTGGGCTTTATTTATATTGATGGCAAAAGCAAGGCGAATAGGAAATTGATGACGTTTAAAATCAAATGGCAAATCAGGTGGAATGATTGGAATTCTGGAGATCAAAACATCTTCCCCTTTATATTTGCCACTAATAATCCTAGCTTCAATTAGATTGTTCATTCAGTTTTTTCCAGCTAGTCTACTACCATTGAAAAGTTGAGGTTGATTAATATTACTCAGCATTATAATCGGGGCTCCAATTTTAAGAGCTAAATAATGAGGTGGCAGTCCCGGATAATCAATCGAATTCAAAAGTTACGTCTGATAATTCACTACGTCATCCTCATTTATAATTGCATCAACTCATTTGTTGGCAACAAATTGTCCATCTATTTCTTTCAAAATAGATGCATTAATTTCAGCGATATCTTTATTTTTGCCTTAAGCTCTTTGACTTAACCAAGTACGATTTTTATAGTTCTCCGAAATACTTGGTTACACACTTTGAACCAATTCTTTCTTTGAATTCCTTATACAATAGAAATTTGCAGTGTTATTTGGCCATTTGAACTATCAACGTCAACGGACATTTTTCCATTTCCAATATCCAACAACTGCTTTGAAAATTCTGCAGCAGATGGATCACTTTAGTGAGTGTTTTAACAATATATCCACAAAGGAGAACATTTAAGGCATTGACATCCGCAGTAGTCGATCGGGGTATGACCGGCAAAGTTTGTCTGAAGTCACCCGCCAACAATATCATGGCGCTCATCCCATACAATAATTCTACACTGTTGCAAGACTTTGGCCATTGCCGACGTTTTAGAAATATTACATGTAGGCGCTTCGTTAACCTGGATGTTTAAAGGCAATTTAAGTGCAGAGTGCCCTGTACGACCACCATTAATTGATTGCATACTGGCAAGTGCATTTGCAACATATGCAACATACGTAGCATACATGGTATTATTTTTTTTACAGACAAACCTGGTGCAAATAAATACCTATTGGGCAAAAAAAGAATCATTAAGTTTGGTGTTGTCAAACTCTAGATATAAATGCATTTTTTGCAAATGTTGTATATTATATGTTGCATAATGATTCATAACTATGCATACATTTCAGTTATGATCAATTATTTAATTTGTTGATTAGTTGATTGCATGGTGGCAAGTGCATTTGCAACATATGCAACATACGTAACTTACATTGTATTATTTTTTTTACACAAAAACCTGGTGCAAATAAATACCTTTTCAGCAAAAAAAGTATCATCAAATTCGGTGTTGTCAAACTCGAGATATAAATGGTCAAACATAAATCAAACTCATTTTTATATATAAGAAGAAGAAGAAGAAGAAGATAAGTAATACTAACTTACTTAAGGTGGAGCAGACAGTCCATTTGTGTACCACGCCCTCAACCAACAATCCTCGCCAGCTAGGCCGTTCCATAGCCACAGTCGCGCACACCAAGTTGGTTTAGTTCGTTCTCTACTTGATCGCTCCACCTTAGATGGGTTCTTCCAAAACTGTGTCGGCCCTCCGGGTTGGAATTGAAGACTAGTCGGGTTGAAGCATTTTCGTCCATACGGTCCACATGGCCCAGCCATCTGAGTCGCTGTATTTTCAGCTTATTAACCTGGTCAATGTCGCTGTAAGGCCCGTACAGTTCCCCATTAAATCATCTCCTCCATACTCCATTGATACATACAAAATCACCCGAAGAATATTTCTCTCAAAGCACCCCAGTCTGTATTCATCCACACTTCTGCCCCATACAACATCAGGACTGGGATAATTAGGGTCTGTCTTGTATAGGTAGTATCTCCTTGGCCCTTTGAGAGAGGTCTTTGCTACTAAGATGCCTTCTAAGCCCGAAAAAACAGCGATTGGCAAGAGTGATTCTTCGACTGATCTCTTCACTGATATTGTTCTGAGAGGTTATAGTTATAAACAGACAAAGTCCTTGACAACTTCAAAGTTTTATTTGTCATATACTTTTTACTTGCTCTATAGGGCAAGTATTGGTTTCGTGCAGACAAAATAAATCGAGGTTTTAATCAAACATGACATTACGATGATAGTGAAGCCCAAAAAAGTGGTTTTCGCCATACCGTCCGTCGGTCTGTCTGTGCGGATGTGCGGATGTATATAGCATATATATATATTGGCATATAGCAGTTTGAAGAAAAACGGTTGTGGCGGTTTTTTTTGTTTCGTTTTAGCCCGGCTCAAACTGGTACCTTTCAAGTACCGGTTTTTTTTCAATTTGGATTTTCTCGAAAACGGCTCTAACGATTTTGAATAAACTCTAAATTTAGCTTAATTTAAGCATTTTTAACAAAACTGCGTTTTTTGTTTTTGGCTCAAATGGTCGTAACGAAAATAAGGTTTAAACGGCTTTTTTTCAAATGGCCATAAGTTCGCAACGGCTTGATTGAATTGGCTTAAACTTCGTTTGGCATCGTTTTTTATTGCGTTCTGTAGGACGGCTTTGTAAATTTTTCAGTAAAGCCTTTCTAAATGGTAGGTTCCATACAACGAGCCGTTCAGTTTTAGCCAACTTTTTTAGGTTTTTTCTAATTTGCTCAAAAATGGATACCTGATCTTAACGTCTTTTTTTCAAATGGCCATAAGTTGTCAACGGTTGTATCGAATTCAAACAAACTTTGTTTGGTATAGTTCCTTACAACTCTCTATCAGATGGCATTGCATTTTTGTCAGTTACTCTTTTTTAAGTGGTGGCTCCCATACAAAAAGCCACCAGGTCTTGGCCAATTTATGTACCGATTTTTATTATACTTTGTTTGTAATATATATAAAATGTTTTGAAGAAAACTGCATTTGAGATTTTGGCTACAAATGATAATAACGGAATTTTGTTTTAACAATTTTATTAATTTGGCCATAAGCGGACATTTATATCATTTATAGCACCCAAAAGATGACATCTAAATTTGATGTACTAAAGGTTTCTTAACGTAAACTTCTGTATATCTGGTTTTCCAGTTTTAGCCAAACTGTTTTGGTTTTTCCCAATTTTTCTAAACATAGTTCTTCATATTGCTCGAAAACTTTGTTTTCATCGTACTATTGCACCCTCAGAGCAAGTACGTGCGACCCAGTCGAGCATTTTATTTTATCTTCATTTACAGCCAGACCCATTTTCGCCGCCTCCACTTCAATGCTTACCATTGCTCCACTGACAGCGCACATCGTCCTCCCTATCTAAGTATCTAAGTAATAGTTTCCAAAAAAGCAAGTGAATCTGAAACTTTACACTGTTTTAAGACCAGCTGTTTATGAGCAGCCATAAAAATCTAATTCAGAAAGAAGATCCTTCGTTTTAAAAAAAGACTTTTTTTATTTTTTAACAAAAACTTAGGCACTGTTACACAAAATGTCTAATAATGCGACGAAAATCTTTGGCTCTCTTATTTTGCACATTAAATATTATTGAACCTTATAACCCTTGTATGTACATATAATATTGGGTTGATATAGAGGAGGCGAGTATTTTATCACGAACGCCCTTACAGCAAATTACGTTTTTAATCAATTGCTAGTCAGGTTTTCGTCGGACAAAGTAAACTTGGTAATACAGGTTTTTAGTTATGGTAGAGGGAAAATAGAAATTTTTTTTACCTTATTTTTCTCGACAACGGTTCTAACTAAAAAAAATTTAATTTAAAGTAGATTTTTAAGTACGACCAATTATATGGCTTAAAAAATTCAAAAAAAAAATCAAAAAATGTCTAAAAACGATGAAGCTGAAAATCGCTGAATTTCTTTTTTTCTTTTTCGTTTATAATTAGTTGCAGACCTCGAAAACTATCAATGATATTGGAAAATTTCAAACACCAACATTTTGGGCACAAATTTGTCCAGGGGCGATGTCCGTTACTTTTTTAAAATTGTATACCGTTATATTTTTTTAAATGAGTTTTTAAGCTTTGAAAAATAACTTTTTTTAGGAATGCAGATAGACGAAACCAACGGTCCTTTAAACAAAATAAAAATGGTACTGTGTAGAGCATACCGTACACTAGGGGCGATAGTCCTTAAGAGGCCTTTCCCTATATTTGATGAAAATTCTTAAAAATGACTATATGGTTTGCAGTTTTGTGAAGTCATTTGAGCTTGTTTTAAAAAAATTTAAACGGCAAATGTAAGTACTATTTATTATCTTTAAAACTATGAAATTTTTTTTTTTTGATATTTGGAATATAACCCAAAATAATTAAATAAATGTATTGATGTATTTTCAAATTTTAGCTGAAACTGCTTATCGGTTCGCAACTTTTTACAACAACCACTTGTTGGATTTGATCAAATTTAATTTTATTTTAAAGTTAATAAAAGGATCTTTAAATTGTTGGAAAAATTATTTCAAAATACTGAGAGATTTAAGAATTACATTGATTTGAAAAACTGTAAAAATACTCAGTTTTAATTTGGATTTTCAGACATTTATTATTTGAATTTCTCTCCTGAAATGACGCATAAAAACAAATTGTTATTTCCAAATTAAAATTCAATCACTAGAATAAATCAATTTACATATATTTTATATAAAACAATACATTTTAAACAACTCAGCAGAAAACAATATTTCACAATTTTAGTTCAGACACAAATCAGTGGATTGTATTCTTTCTCAAAGTGGCCGCTAGAGTGAGGAAAATAAAAAAAATCAATAGGATAGATTCAATTTGGCAGCAGACAGTACGGTAGGTATACCAAATCCATGCAATGTGGTAGATATATTAAATGTATGTAAATGGCTACTTACATGTGTTTGTGTGGTACGTGTTTTGTGACTATTTTGTTTGGTCATTTTTATGAACTGGTTCTAGGAATTGTGTGTGTTTATTTTATTTGATTGTGTTATTTTATGATTTCGGTGGTAATGTGGTTTTTCTTATTCGAAATAAGATTTCAAGATTTGCGAAAAAAGTGTAAAATGAAATTACTTTCCCTAAATTTGGTTTGTTAGGATAAGTGGTAGTTTGGTATATTATGGGTGGAAGCATTTCATACGTAGGTAAAAATTAATAAAGCTGTAAGGCCCTGTTTTGTAAAAAAAAAAAATACAATACATAATTCCAAACAGTACCTATAGTTTATAAAAAATATAAAATACAAAATCCGTTGCCTGTATGCGTTTCGCTCAAACATGAACGGTGGGCTCATCAGTTAGATACTCTTCTAAGACGCACTTTTGTTCGATAAAATCGACACTATATATAATTTTTAGTGCAAAACTACACTGCAAATTATATATGTATTTTTAAGGAGCAACAACTTTTGTTGTCATTTTTTCTTTTAACTTTTTTTCAATTGAATATTTGTTCTTTGAATTTTTAATCAGTACCTATAGTGTTTCAAAATAAAAGGATTTCAAATTTAGGCAGAGCTTCGGCGTAAGATACTTTATTTTATACAATGAACAATTGTGAACAATTTACAAGGGTTTTTATAATTCTGTTTTGTTACTTCAGCAAAAATAAAGACATTGCACTTGAATATTTATGGGAAAAATAATGAAAAGTGATGTGAATAAAATAATCTGAAAATTATTATTTGAAGGATGGAAAATGTAATATGAGTTATGAGTTTTATGAATAAATCCTGAGTTTAACATTTTGCATGCATTTTGCATTTTTATATACAGGGTGATTCACGAGCGTTGTGCCAAAAAGCTAGAGCGTGTAGGATGGGTGGAGATAAGAAAAAATTCGTGTGGGCGGGGGGGTCTATTCCCCTCCGTTTAGCTGGGAGGGGCAATTTTCTAAAAACATGACCTTAATTTGAAAAAATTTAAATAACGGTAACTCTTACAAACCCATGCTATACCTTTTTGTAAAGCCAAACATTTACTTATTTATTGTAATTTTAAACAAAGTTCTTCTATTGAACCGTTTTCAAAATATTAATTTTCAAACTCAAAATTTTGAAAAAAAATTAAAAAAAATAATTTTAAAACAAATTTTTTCAAAATTTTACGTAATTAAGTATAATTTTTATTCTCAAAATTCAATGCTCCCATTAACTCTTAATCCAACACTGAAAACCGAACGGTTCTATGATTTTTTTGCCAAGCTATTGAAAAATAACCAAACCTACTTCTTCACAAAAACACGAAAAAAATTGTCTAAAGATCACTTTTCTTGTTTTTGTGAAGAAGTAGGTTCGGTTATTTTTGACTACAATAAAATGGTGATGATTCCTGGCTACATGAAATTTGGCCCCAATGAAAAATGGCCAAAACAAAAAATTAAAAATGGCCCCAAAAATGGGGCCTTTTTTCATAATGAAAAGTGGCCCCAATTTTAAATGGAAAAATTACCCCAAAGTTTATGAAAGAAAGCCCCAAAATTTGAAAAAAAATCGAAGTGAAAATGAAAAATGGCCCCAAAAATATATAAACAAAGCAACAACAACAGCAATTGTTTTTTATTTCGACGGTTTAGGGTGATTTTTCATACATTGGGGCGTTTTTTCATTTCAAACTTTGGGGTGATTTTTCATTATGAAAAATCACCCGATTGCTTTGTTTTTTTCTCCATCAAAATGAAAAAAAATTGGAAATATCTAAAAAATAATGAAAAAAAAAACAATTCGATTAGAATTTGCCACCTGTACCATTATTTATGGAAAAAACCACACGCATTTTCTAAATAAATAATCGTACAAAAGCATCGTGCGATTTATTTCAGTAGCGAGATTTTCACGTACGATTAGTAATTTAAAAATTCTTGTACGATTATTTATTTAGAAAATGAAACGAATTTCTTGAACGATTATTAATTAAAAAAATCGCGCGATTTTTTTTTAATTAATAATCGTTCAAGAAATTCGTTTCATTTTCTAAATAAATAAAAAAGGCCCCGAATTTGTTGTTGCTGTTTGCATATACAAATTATTGGGGCCATTTTTCATTTTCAATTTAAGAGTTTCTTATTCAACAGATTTGTTTGGGGCTTTTTTTCATTTCGTTTGGGGCTATATTTCCAATTTTAAATTTGGGCCATTTTTCATTATTTTAAGTTTGAAAATAATGGGGCCATTTTTCATTATGAAATTTGGCCCCAAAATTTTAAATGAAAAAAGGCCCCAAAAAATGAAAAAATACGCCAATCCCACAAAATTTCATCGATTTTTGTTGTTTTTGTTTCCCATACAACTTTTTGGGGCCATTTTCAATTGGAGCCAAATTTCATGTAGCCATGATTCCTATTCTACCCTTTTTTATTCATAACACCTGTAAATTGACGACCTATATCAATTTTTTTTGCTATTGTATTCGACGGCGCCGCTTCGACGGGTCCTACCTGTTTTTTAACTTAAATACAAAATATGTGTTACCTAAAGATAAATACATTACAAGAAAAGAAATTATATATCTTTAGGTAGCACACATTAATATTAATCCAGTACTTTGTTATTTTGTTGTATATACTTGTAAGTTCTTGGATATATAAAAACAATAAAACGAAGGTTAATCCTCTTATTCTTTAAAATTGTCACAAAAACTTAAAGAAAGGTTTTTCTTAAAAAAAAAACTCGTATTCGTCATTTTTGATTTTCGCAAAAAGTACAAAAACAGCTGGTTTCCTGTTTTAGACTTTAAAATAATAAGAGCATTGAATTTTGGAAACAAAAAAATAGATAAGTAGGTACTTAATTACGTTACATTTTAAAAAAAGTTTGAATTTTTTTTTTTTTTTTTATAATGAGTTCACTTTTCACTGAAACAACTTTATTTAAAAATAAAATAAAAGAAGAAATGTTTTGCTTTACAAAAAGGTATATAACATGGCATTGTTACTGTTAACATTGTTTTTTAACTAAATAATTTTTAGTAAAACGCTGTCACATTTCAATAATTTTGGTTTTCACCCAAACCAATTTCAGATGTCTAATACGAAAAGTACAAAATTCTTTTATTCTGAAATTTTTCCATCTTTACATTATAAATCTCTTTAGGTACCTGCACGCGGCAGGCTGCGCCCAACAACAACAACTACACTTAACCCATATCGAATACCAAACGCAACAACAATAAACGAGATACATCTTACTAATATTATAAATGTGAAAGTTACGATGTTTGGATGTTTGGATGTTTGGATGTTTGGATGTTTGTTGCTAACTCACGCCAGAACGGCTAAACGGATCTGGATAAAATTTGGCACAGAGATAGCTTATAGTCTGGAATAGCAGATAGGCTGATTTTTATCCCGGTAAAATGTATGGTTCCCGTGGGATAGATTTGTTTTAATTTTTGGAATATCACCAGAATGGCTGAACTCATCTGAATGAAATTTAGCACAGAGATAGATTATAGTCTGGAATAGCATATTGGCTACTTTTTATCCCGGTAAAATGTATGGTTCCCGTGGGATAGATTTGTTTTAATTTTTGAAATCACACCAGAATGGCTGAACTCATCTCAATGAAATTTAGCACAGAGATAGATTATAGTCTGGAATAGCATATTGGCTACTTTTTATCCCGGTAAAATATATGGTTCCCGTGGGATAGATTTGTTCTAATTTTTGAAATCACACCAGAATGGCTGAACTCATCTGAATGAAATTTAGCACAGAGATAGATTATAGTCTGGAATAGCATATTGGCTACTTTTTATCCCGTTAAAGTGTATGGTTCCCGTGGGATAGATTTGTTTTAGTTTTTGAAATTACACAAAAATGGCTGAACTAATCTGAATGAAATTTAGCAAAGAGATAGCTTATAGTCTGGAATAGCAGATAGGCTATTTTTTATCCCGGTTAAATGTATGGTTCCCGTGGGATAGATTTGTTTTAATTTTTGGAATATCACCAGAATGGCTGAACTCGTCTGAATGAAATTTAGCACAGAGATAGATTATAGTCTGGAATAGCATATTGGCTACTTTTTATCCCGGTAAAATGTATGGTTCCCGTGGGATAGATTTGTTTTAATTTTTGAAATCACACCAGAATGGCTGAACTCATCTCAATGAAATTAAGCACAGAGATAGATTATAGTCTGGAATAGCATATTGGCTACTTTTTATCCCGGTAAAATATATGGTTCCCGTGGGATAGATTTGTTCTAATTTTTGAAATCACACCAGAATGGCTGAACTCATCTGAATGAAATTTAGCACAGAGATAGATTATAGTCTGGAATAGCATATTGGCTACTTTTTATCCCGTTAAAGTGTATGGTTCCCGTGGGATAGATTTGTTTTAGTTTTTGAAATTACACAAAAATGGCTGAACTAATCTGAATGAAATTTAGCACAGAGATAGATTATAGTCTGGAATAGCATATTGGCTACTTTCTATCCCGGTAAAATGTATGGTTCCCGTGGGATAGATTTGTTTAAGTTTTTGAAATTACACCAGAATGGCTGAACTCATCTGAATGAAATTTAGCACAGAGATAGATTATAGTCTGAAATAGCATATTGGCTACTTTCTATCCCTGTAAAATGTATGGTTCCCGTGGGATAGATTTATTTTAATTTTTGAAATTACACCAGAATGGCTGAACTCATCTGAATGAAGAGATAGATTATAGTCTGGAATTGAATATTGGCTACTTATTATCACGGTAAAATGTATGGTTCCCGTGGGATAAATTTGTTTTAGTTTTTGAAATTACACAAGAATGGCTGAACTCATCTGAACGAAATTTAGCACAGAGATAGATTATAGTCTGGAATAGCATATTGGCTACTTTCTATCCCTGTAAAATGTATGGTTCCCGTGGGATAGATTTATTTTAATTTTTGAAATTACACCAGAATGGCTGAACTCATCTGAATGAAATTTAGCACAGAGATAGATTATAGCCTGGAATAGCATATTGGCTACTTTTTATCCCGGTAAAATGTATGGTTCCCGTGGGATAGATTTGTTTTAATTTTTGAAATCACACCAGAATGGCTGAACTCATCTCAATGAAATTAAGCACAGAGATAGATTATAGTCTGGAATAGCATATTGGCTACTTTTTATCCCGGTAAAATATATGGTTCCCGTGGGATAGATTTGTTCTAATTTTTGAAATCACACCAGAATGGCTGAACTCATCTGAATGAAATTTAGCACAGAGATAGATTATAGTCTGGAATAGCATATTGGCTACTTTTTATCCCGTTAAAGTGTATGGTTCCCGTGGGATAGATTTGTTTTAGTTTTTGAAATTACACAAAAATGGCTGAACTAATCTGAATGAAATTTAGCACAGAGATAGATTATAGTGTGGAATAGCATATTGGCTACTTTCTATCCCGGTAAAATGTATGGTTCCCGTGGGATAGATTTGTTTAAGTTTTTGAAATTACACCAGAATGGCTGAACTCATCTGAATGAAATTTAGCACAGAGATAGATTATAGTCTGAAATAGCATATTGGCTACTTTCTATCCCTGTAAAATGTATGGTTCCCGTGGGATAGATTTGTTTTAGTTTTTGAAATTACACAAAAATGGCTGAACTAATCTGAATGAAATTTAGCACAGATATAGCTTATAGTCTGGAATAGCAGATAGGCTATTTTTTATCCCGGTAAAATGTATGGTTCCCGTGGGATAGATTTGTTTTAATTTTTGGAATATCACCAGAATGGCTGAACTCATCTGAATGAAATTTAGCACAGAGATAGATTATAGTCTGGAATAGCATATTGGCTACTTTTTATCCCGGTAAAATGTATGGTTCCCGTGGGATAGATTTGTTTTAATTTTTGAAATCACACCAGAATGGCTGAACTCATCTCAATGAAATTTAGCACAGAGATAGATTATAGTCTGGAATTGCATATTGGCTACTTTTTATCCCGGTAAAATATATGGTTCCCGTGGGATAGATTTGTTCTAATTTTTGAAATCACACCAGAATGGCTGAACTCATCTGAATGAAATTTAGCACAGAGATAGATTATAGTCTGGAATAGCATATTGGCTACTTTTTATCCCGTTAAAGTGTATGGTTCCCGTGGGATAGATTTGTTTTAGTTTTTGAAATTACACAAAAATGGCTGAACGGATCTGAATGAAATTTAGCACAGAGATAGCTTATAGTCTGGAATAGCAGATAGGCTATTTTTTATCCCGGTTAAATGTATGGTTCCCGTGGGATAGATTTGTTTTAGTTTTTGGAATATCACCAGAATGGCTGAACTCATCTGAATGAAATTTAGCACAGAGATAGATTATAGTCTGGAATAGCATATTGGCTACTTTTTATCCCGGTAAAATGTATGGTTCCCGTGGGATAGATTTGTTTTAATTTTTGAAATCACACCAGAATGGCTGAACTCATCTCAAAGAAATTAAGCACAGAGATAGATTATAGTCTGGAATAGCATATTGGCTACTTTTTATCCCGGTAAAATATATGGTTCCCGTGGGATAGATTTGTTCTAATTTTTGAAATCACACCAGAATGGCTGAACTCATCTGAATGAAATTTAGCACAGAGATAGATTATAGTCTGGAATAGCATATTGGCTACTTTTTATCCCGTTAAAGTGTATGGTTCCCGTGGGATAGATTTGTTTTAGTTTTTGAAATTACACAAAAATGGCTGAACTAATCTGAATGAAATTTAGCACAGAGATAGATTATAGTCTGGAATAGCATATTGGCTACTTTCTATCCCGGTAAAATGTATGGTTCCCGTGGGATAGATTTGTTTAAGTTTTTGAAATTACACCAGAATGGCTGAACTCATCTGAATGAAATTTAGCACAGAGATAGATTATAGTCTGAAATAGCATATTGGCTACTTTCTATCCCTGTAAAATGTATGGTTCCCGTGGGATAGATTTATTTTAATTTTTGAAATTACACCAGAATGGCTGAACTCATCTGAATGAAGAGATAGATTATAGTCTGGAATTGAATATTGGCTACTTTTTATCACGGTAAAATGTATGGTTCCCGTGGGATAAATTTGTTTTAGTTTTTGAAATTACACAAGAATGGCTGAACTCATCTGAATGAAATTTAGCACAGAGATAGATTATAGTCTGGAATAGCATATTGGCTACTTTCTATCCCTGTAAAATGTATGGTTCCCGTGGGATAGATTTATTTTAATTTTTGAAATTACACCAGAATGGCTGAACTCATCTGAATGAAATTTAGCACAGAGATAGATTATAGTCTGGAATAGCATATTGGCTACTTTTTATCCCGGTAAAATGTATGGTTCCCGTGGGATAGATTTGTTTTAATTTTTGAAATCACACCAGAATGGCTGAACTCATCTCAATGAAATTAAGCTTAGAGATAGATTATAGTCTGGAATAGCATATTGGCTACTTTTTATCCCGGTAAAATATATGGTTCCCGTGGGATAGATTTGTTCTAATTTTTGAAATCACACCAGAATGGCTGAACTCATCTGAATGAAATTTAGCACAGAGATAGATTATAGTCTGGAATAGCATATTGGCTACTTTTTATCCCGTTAAAGTGTATGGTTCCCGTGGGATAGATTTGTTTTAGTTTTTGAAATTACACAAAAATGGCTGAACTAATCTGAATGAAATTTAGCACAGAGATAGATTATAGTCTGGAATAGCATATTGGCTACTTTCTATCCCGGTAAAATGTATGGTTCCCGTGGGATAGATTTGTTTAAGTTTTTGAAATTACACCAGAATGGCTGAACTCATCTGAATGAAATTTAGCACAGAGATAGATTATAGTCTGAAATAGCATATTGGCTACTTTCTATCCCTGTAAAATGTATGGTTCCCGTGGGATAGATTTGTTTTAGTTTTTGAAATTACACAAAAATGGCTGAACTAATCTGA
The DNA here is from genome assembly GCA_916050605.2 of Platycheirus albimanus. Taxonomy (NCBI): domain Eukaryota; kingdom Metazoa; phylum Arthropoda; class Insecta; order Diptera; family Syrphidae; genus Platycheirus; species Platycheirus albimanus. Next base: position 63,459,597 of record OU696698.1, read on the forward strand.
ATGAAATTTAGCACAGAGATAGCTTATAGTCTGGAATAGCAGATAGGCTATTTTTTATCCCGGTAAAATGTATGGTTCCCGTGGGATAGATTTGTTTTAATTTTTGGAATATCACCAGAATGGCTGAACTCATCTGAATGAAATTTAGCACAGAGATAGATTATAGTCTGGAATAGCATATTGGCTACTTTTTATCCCGGTGAAATGTATGGTTCCCGTGGGATAGATTTGTTTTAATTTTTGAAATCACACCAGAATGGCTGAACTCATCTCAATGAAATTCAGCACAGAGATAGATTATAGTCTGGAATAGCATATTGGCTACTTTTTATCCCGGTAAAATATATGGTTCCCGTGGGATAGATTTGCTCTAATTTTTGAAATCACACCAGAATGGCTGAACTTATCTGCATGAAATTAAGCACAGAAATAGATTTAAGTCTGGAATAGCATATTGGCTACTTTTTATCCCGGTAAAATGTATGGTTCCCGTGGGATAGATTTATTTTAATTTTTGAAATCACACCAGAATGGCTGAACGGATCTGAATGAAATTTAGCACAGAGATAGATTATAGTCTGGAATATCATATTGGCTACTTTCTATCCCTGTAAAATGTATGGTTCCCGAAGATAGATTTATTTTAATTTTTGAAATTACACCAGAATGGCTGAACTCATCTGCATGAAATTTAGCACAGAGATGGATTATAGTCTGGAATAGCATATTGGCTACTTTTTATCCCGGTAAAATGTATGGTTTCCGTGGGATAGATTTGTTTAAATTTTTGAAATCACACCAGAATGGCTGAACGGATCTGAATGAAATTTAGCACAGAGCTAGATTATAATCTGGTATAGCTTATAGGTTTCTTTTTATCACGGTTTAATGTAGGTATTAAATTATAAAGCTATAAAAGAAGAAGAAGCTAGATTACGATAGACTATACTCCTCAAGGTACAGTCTACTTCTTGATCAGCTGAAACGCGATCGAAGCCGCGGGTAAAGGCTAGTTATTTGTATATACACAAATCCAAACAAAGGATCGATACACGGAAAGACGACAAAAAACAAGTTCTTCGATACACTAATACCTACAGCTACACTTCAAGAAAAGGGTGATTTTTTTGAGTTTTGTGGATTCCTTATTTGGAATCCACAATGGGTTGAGCCTTGGATTATGAATGGGTTCTACAAATAGTTCCCACATTCATGAAAAGGCCTCTTAAATTTTTTTCCTTTTTTTTTTTTATCAAGCGATTTAACGTTAGAAAAAAAAAAAAAGAACAAACATTTTGGACCCCTATCCTATAACCTCGGATCAGTGAATGGTACACACCTAAAAAGTACATGTAAGAAATTAATTTTCCAAACTCTAGGTACGATGTTTTTTATTTTTTTCAATTGCATGTTTTAACCAATTTAATATAACAAAAATAATAAATAACAGTGGATAGACATACAAAAGTTAAATTAACGTTTTTTTTTATTGGGCGACGTGTATTTAACGCACATTTTTCAACACGGTAAGTTATTTTCAGAAGACTTGAAATGCATGCTATTCAAGAATTTTGTTCACGCAATAAATATTTCTTATTTTTTTTTTTTTTTTTTTTTTTTTTTTTTGACGCAATAAATTTGGAATATCTTAAGAAAACCTGCCAAATAATCTTTAATCAGTATGTATTAAATAACAAATTGCTTTCATAACCAAGAGTTGATTCCATATTGCTGCACTTAAAATATTTAATAATAAGTATACTGAGTCTTAGAAACTTGGTGTACTTTTAGATCTTTTATACTTTTCACGGCTGACTTGTTTCGCACAGTGTTTCGGTACATAGGAGAGCTTGGCTTATGTTTTTGGTGTGATAGTTATAACTGTGGCATTTTCGTTAAACATTTCATAGAATATTATACTTAATGGAAATGTGTCATAAGTCAAATAGACCCAAACTCTAACAGAGAAAATTTGAAAAATGGAATACTGACTATTTCTTCAGATGTTTCAATCACTATTATGCTTGTACTGTGGTCGCGATGAGTTGGAGAGCGGTCAACAAACATGGTGACAGTGTCACACTTGTAAAAGGTGGGCTGAGTTCCGACTTCCGATGTCTGGATCTGGACTACTTAAAAAGAACTGAAGAAGAATTACAAGATGTTTATTTTCTCTTTAATTGTGACTGCTGTTCTAGATGGCTTTTATTACAAGAACAGTAAAAGTTGATTCTTAAAAATAAAATAATAAGGCAACTATTCGAATCTTAATATATAATATTCAGTATATATGTACATATGTACCTAACAACTACGTATTTTCGTTTCAGTTCGTTAACGCTAAAAATTCTTCAGCTGAACTGTGCACATCGACCAATTAAAAAAAAAAATAAAAAAAACATTTGTTTATGTGTATCCAATGTTATTTATTTTTGTTATATTTAATTGGTAAAAGCATGAATTTGAAAAAAAAAAATAAAAAAAACATCGTAGGGGGAGACGGGGAACATTGATAGGTACATGAGGCACATAGATACAGTCTACATTATTCGAAAATTGAACGGAATAGGCCACTCAACTACGCATACTACGCAGCATGCCAATGAACGCAAACACATATCTTCCTGACATCCGGGTTCAGTAAACGCTTTGCGCACAAAAAGGAAAAACCTGTTTCGCGAGTCCTCAATTTTTTGTTTTTTTTTTTTCGAGTGAGTTTTCTTGCCGTATTTGTGCTTATGATTTTAAATTAATTTATATTGTGAATATAATGTTGTTAATAATGTTATATTTACTTAAAAAATCGTTGCGAAGCGTTGTTTTAATTGCTGTTAGCGGAGATTAGTCTAACGATAGTTTAAAATACCTTGTATTTTTATTTGTTTGTACTTTGTTTATAGTATTTTAGTTTTAAGTAGTTTCTTAATAATATTTCATTTGTATATAGATTTTTATTTAATTTTGATTTGATTGAGATCAAGGAAAATAATTACATATATAAATATTGAAATCAGGATTCATTGGTTAGTCAAAGAAATTGGAGAAATACTAAAAGTATGTATTTAAATTAAATATATTGATGATTATTAATAAAATTCCTTTTAAATAGGAAATTTGTAACGAGTCTTACGAAAAATCTGTGTTTTATTCGCTAAAGGACTCCGTTCACAAATTTCGAAAACATAAAAACGTTATCGCCAATTCCGCGATAACATTTTACAAATTTCTTTTAAAATTTGGTATACTAAACCTGAAAGATGTCTAAGGAAATTATTATCTCTAAGTCAAAGGAGGTCCCTACTAGCAAGGAAACTATCCCTTTTGAGACAAATGATCCAGTAGAAAATTATAATTGCCGATTATGTTCTGCTCCAGACTCAGCAGAAAACATGGTTCAATGTGATGGTTGCAATAATTGGTTCCACTTCTCTTGCGTTGGGGTTGATAGTCGCGTTTCAGAAGAGGATTGGTTGTGCCAACCATGCTTATTAGCAGCCAATCCTCCTCAAAAAGACACTCAAGGGAAGGTAGTGGCTTTAACTTCTACTGCTATTGGAACTAAAAAACCGAGGGGAGTTCCCTCTGCAGGTAAATCAAAGAATTCCAATTCCTTTAAGATTTCATCTCATAGACGACTCCAAATCGAGTTGGATAAGCTGGAAGAAGAACGAATGCTGTTAGAGAAACGGGACAAAGAAGAACTTGAACGCCTTAAAAAAAGAGATCAGGATTACATCGACAAGAAATATAAACTCTTAAGCCAAATTGCAGAAGAGAATTCATCAGAAAGTGAAGTTGAAGAGTTTGTTGTGAATGCAGATGTACACAATTGGGTACAAAATTCGAATTTTTGTCCAAATCCCGCAAAAGTCCCACGTTCACAACATTCTTCAACCAAACGTAATAATGAAGCCATTGTTGTGGAAAATATCTTAATCAGAGCACCAGACAAGCCTACACATACCACGACACATTTTCTAACGCAACCCACTCACCAACCTCAAGGAAGACATGAGGAAATGCCACCGTTGGATAAAAGATTCAATGAACAAATACCGCAGTCTTCAGCCGGTAACAACCACCAATACACACAGCCCTATTATAAGCCAACAGAAGCACCTCATGTTTTCTACCCTTCCACATATCCTTCTGCTCAACATCCCGATGCTGAAAACAATCTAAGCGACAGCTTTGGAGTTTTAACTAAAAACCAAATTGCAGCACGCCAAATTGGTTCTCGAGAACTGCCAAGTTTTACAGGAGAACCTGAAGACTGGCCAATATTCATAGCAACTTTTAATAGAACCACAAATATGTATGGCTTTTCAGAAGATGAAAATGTTTTACGGCTACAAAGGGCTTTAAAAGTGTTTGATAAACCGGAACGAATAATCAGCTCCCTGATTAATAAAATTCACCAAACCCAACCTCCAAGGGCTGATAAGCTGGAAAGATTGATAACATTTGCAATTGAGGTTCAAAATGTATGTGCTAGCTTAGAAGCTACTGGTTTGGACTTTCATTTTTACAATCCTACATTATTGCTAGAATTGGTAAGCAAACTGCTACCGAACATAAGGCTTAATTGGGGTATTTATATTGAGAACATGCCATTAAGAGCCAAAAGCAGAATTCAAACCAAAGCATTAGCGAACGGCGAGCTTAAAGATTCAATAATTCTTCCAAAAGGGCATCCGATCACTAAGCTTGTTATTATAGATTATCACGACCGCTATAAGCACCAAAATTACGAAACTGTAATAAATGAGATCCGTCAAACATTTTACATTACTTGTTTAAGAGCTGCTTTAAAAGCAGTTAGAAAATTGTGTCAAAAATGCAAAAACAACACCGTAATATCGCAAGCACCATTGATGGCTGATCTACCACCAGCGCCACTAGCTTCCTTCTGTCGACCGTTCTCTTTTGTAGGAGTTGACTATTTTGGATCTTTACATGTTGGTGTATTAAGAAGAACAGAAAAAAGATACGGAGTTTTGCTTACCTGCCTTACAACTCGTGCTATTCATATCGAGATCGCCCATTTCCTGACCACCGATTCATGCATTCTAGCTCTTCGTAATTTTATAGCGCGAAGAGGAACTCCAATTGAGCTGTTCAGCGACAATGGAATGAACTTCAGAGGAGCTGAGGCTGAATTAAGAAAAGCGTATCAAGAAATTGACCAAGAAAACCTAATCCGGAGATTTACTTCAATCAACACTAAATGGACATTTATCCCGCCAGGTTCACCTCACATCGGTGGAAGCTGGGAGCGCCTTGTACGGTCTGTCAAAACAGTTCTGAATCAAATAAGACTGGCATTTATGAAAGACCTGCGGCGAAGTTAGCCGTTCTTGATATCAAAGGATAGAAAAAAGTTAGGTTCACAGGTGAACCTACCAAGGGGGAGTGTTAGCGGAGATTAGTCTAACGATAGTTTAAAATACCTTGTATTTTTATTTGTTTGTACTTTGTTTATAGTATTTTAGTTTTAAGTAGTTTCTTAATAATATTTCATTTGTATATAGATTTTTATTTAATTTTGATTTGATTGAGATCAAGGAAAATAATTACATATATAAATATTGAAATCAGGATTCATTGGTTAGTCAAAGAAATTGGAGAAATACTAAAAGTATGTATTTAAATTAAATATATTTATGATTATTAATAAAATTCCTTTTAAATAGGAAATTTGTAACGAGTCTTACGAAAAATCTGTGTTTTATTCGCTAAAGGACTCCGTTCACAAATTTCGAAAACATAAAAACGTTATCGCCAATTCCGCGATAACAATTGCATTTAATATTTTTTTGTCTGTGAATTTAAGTTGGGGCACATAGATACACACGACTTCGGGGTGATTTGATACGTATCAATGTGCCCCACAAAAGGGAAAGGTAGGTCAAGTATATACACATATACTCTAGAAAAGACAAGAATAGAGGTCTAAACATGAAGAAAACATAAAAAAGAACAAAGAAAACGCGCAAAAGATCGTAAAAGTGCTCAAATTTGCTGAACATAGTTGCAAATCCCATAATAAACTTAAACAGAATTGCTCATATGACTACGCCAATGTAATTAGAATCTTAACACCCTTCCAGAGAAATTAAGCTACGAGAATCCTTCGACTCCGAAGAATCATTCGATTCCGAGCAACTTTATATGGAACTAGCAGTACCGATAGACGTTGTTCTGCCCTTCCAAGCAGTCTCTGAGTTTAGTCCTTGCAAACAAACTAATATAGAAGCTTTTGAAGGACCCGAACCCGACTTGTATTTCTTCATCTTGTGGCCAAACCACATGTTCGACTTTGACAAAGCCTTACAAAACTTGTGCTTGTGATTGGTATTAGTAGCCGAAGAAAGGCTTTATTTTGTTATTTAGTTTTATTTCATGTTATTATTTCATGTTGACATGAATTAACAAATACTTTAACACAGGTTGTATAAATATATAATGTTAAAAAATAATTAAAACTCGTTTTATTAACAGGTTTTAAATAAATACTGATTATTTGGTTATGATTAAAGGAGCCTCTGTCATGTACCAATGTGCCCCGTGAATGGGGTAGTTTGATACAAAATTCACGACTCAGTAAAAAGGTCCTTATTTTTTTAAAATAAGTTAGATAAAAAGATAATGTTCCCATAAAATATATAAAGTTGTTATTACTATAAATATGGTGCAATTTTTTTGAGTTTAAATGAAAATCGTATCAAGGTGCCCCACCTCCCCCTACCTAGAGTATGGAAAAATGTACTTTTTTTGTGTGTAACATTCACTGATCCGAAGTTATAGGGGTCCAAACTTTTTGTTCTTTTTTTTTAAAGTTTCTAACGTTAAATCGCTTGATAAAAAAAAAGAAAAAATAATAAGGAACATCGCCCCTAGTGCAGGAGGTAACACAGTACCGTTTTTATTTTGTTTAAAGGACCGTTAGCTTAAAAACTCATTTAAAAAAAATATAACGGTATAAAATTTAAAAAAAGTAACGGACATCGCCCCTGGACAAATGTGTGCCCAAAATTTTGGTGTTTGAAATTTTCCAATATCATTGATAGTTTTTGAGGTCTGCAACTCTAAAAGAAAAAAGAACCTCGGATGCAGGGATCTTCAGCTTCATTAAAAACAGTACCTTCTATAGACGGTTAAGCCGATGCTTTCGAAATGTCACACATATATAGGTGTGGGTAGCTCAATTTATACTGCATACCTTATTTTAATTTTTTTTTTTTTGTATTTTTAAAAGCATGTTTAAACATTTTTGTTTGTATTATAATTTATAATTAATATTTTGAAAACTGCTCATTAAATTTTTTCAAAAATTGTAAGTGTAAAATAGGTCGGAACCGTTTGCTGAATGCCTATGCGTTAACATTACTTAACACAAGTCCCTTAGAGACTGCGAGCAATAATATAAAAATGCAATTTTAAGAGAAATAAAATAACTCCTAACATCGATGAAATAACTTCTTACAAATATGAGTGCAACAACTCCTAATTAGGATTTATTTCATATCTGTAATTTTAGGAGTTTTTTCATTATGTAATAAATACTAACTTCCTAGCAAAAAAAGATGTTGTAACATCAAAGAAAAAACACCACACAATTAGGAGTTTTTACATGTGTCATAACTCCCTACTTTGTTTAAAAAATTTAAGGAGTTTTATCATTTTATTTTGTAAGGATAGGAGTTAATTCATTAGGGGGTACTGCATGGAGCTAGGCCAGGCAGATAACCCAATTATAAGGAACTCATTAATCATTTTAACCAAACGAAACATTTTGAGGGGTTAACATGATAATGAGTCAGCAGAGGACTCATTTTACTTTCTCTGCGAATGTCTGAGCTTATCACGAATTATTAAATTTAAACCCGGTGAACACTTTTGCCAACGAATGGGTCAAAATAACTAACATTCTACCAAAATCATCCTGAAGTTCATTCAGAACCAGCGCCGGATCTAGGGGGGGGCAAAGGGGGGCACTTGCCCCGGGCGCCTGGCCTTGGGGGGCGCCAAATGGAAGATGAAGAAATATAGGAGAGCAAAAAAAAAAAGGTATTCAACATTTGAACAGGGCGGCAAAGTAATGCAATGTTTATTTCTTGTTCCAAATATGAAAGAAATATGTAATGAACCACTTTCGTCGCCCTTTAAACAAATTCGTCGCCCCTCATGGGGGCGCAAAATTGGAAGATGAAGAGAGAAACGAGAGTAAAAAAAAATAAAGGTCTTCAACTTTTGAAAATGATAAACAAATTCGTTGCCCTTCAGCAGGGCGCAAAATTAAAAGATGAACAAGGAAAAGAGAGTAAAAAAAAATTTGGAAATGATGCTATGTTTATTTTATTCTTGTTCCAAATAGAAAATATGTAACGAACTACTTTCGTCGCCCTTTAAACAAATTCTTGGCCGCTCATGGGAGCGCAAAATTGGAAGATGAAGAAAGAAACGAGAGTAAAAAAAAGGTCTTCAAGTATATACTTTACAAGTAAGATTCCATTTCCAAAATCTTATTTGCTGAAACAAGTTTCAAATATGAGGAAGCTTTCTTAAAATCATAATTTATTTCTGCATTACTTACTAAATGCTATTAAAGCATTGAATAATGGATAAATCATTTCAGTTTGAGTTGATGATTGATATTTTTGACTCGTTTCAGCACCTGGATCTATAAAAGTTATTTTTTTTTGGCTCAATGCCTTGATGTTCTGAAATAAGAGCGTTATTAAAAAAATAAGAATTTAATAACAAAAGGGTCAACTTCGATACAAATTCAGTAATCATAGAAGCGACACATTCTTGGGATGTTTATGTGGAATTCTTGAAATCTGAAACCATAGACAGTTTGTCAAGTTAAAAAAAAAAGTCAAATTCCATCCATTGGCTACGATTTCAACGGATTCAGAAATTTCAAGTTTTTATGTTTCGTTTGGGAGAAGTGCGATTCTAGTGCTTTCGGGAGTCAGTTAAAACTAAATACTATATTCATATATATTATTTGTTTGCTTACTAAGACTTTACTCAGAAACCACAAAGATTGAAAGGTTGTAATTTGCGCGTAGAATAGGTGATAAAAATCTTAGGCAAGACTAAGCTGTTAATAGGGTGAAATGGGCTAAAAGCAAAAAAGTGATATAAGACTTAGAAGCCAAGTTATAGCGATCAGAAAAAGCAAACTGAAATATTTTCAAATGCAAATTATCTTGTGTTATGATTTGATTTAAAACTGCTGTTGATTTACTATGAAAAAGGTTAACTAGCGAACGGATTGAACTTAAAAGAAAAATTTGTTGCAGTTGCCCATTTCTCAACCTAAAAACAACACTAAAACAGTATTGTACAGTCGGGCGTATACGTACTTTTCTGAGCTTATTTAATTTAAAAAAAATCATCCATGTTCTAAAGTCTTAGATAAATTAAATCGACGGTATAAATATAATTAAGAAGTCACACTTATTCCTCAATGTTCAACATTTTTGTATCTATCATGGTTTGTATCATCGCGCTATCTGATGCTCGTTAGGGCAGCACAACGTCTGTCGGAATAGCTAGTGAACTATAAAATTTCTAATGTACGAGTTTTTCAAAAGTGGTCCTAATTTTGTATCAAAAGATAATAGTTCAATGTTTGAAATAAATAAAATGCAAGACTGGGTCGCACGTACTTGCTCTGTGGGTGCAATAGTATGATGAACTTATGGCCATTTAAAAAAGCCGTTTAAACCTGATTTTCGTTACGACCATTTAAGCCAAAAACGAAAAACGCTAGTTTGTTAGAAATATCTTAGGTAAGTTAAATTCTGAGTTTAATCAAAATCGTTAGAGCCGTTTTCGAGCAAATTCAAAATGAAAAAAACCGTTACATGAAAGATACCAGTTTGAGCCGGGCTAAAACAAAACAAAAAAAAACCTCGACAACCATTTTTCTTCAAACTGCTATATACCAAGTTTGAAGAAAGTCTGTCAAGCCGTTTAGGCTGTAGCATGACGTGAAAAAGCACACATTAACACAACCGCACGGACAGACCGACGGACGGTATGGCGAAAACCACTTTTTTGGGCTTCTCTATCATCGTCATCGTAATGTCATGTTTGATTAAAACCTCGATTTTTTTTCTGCACGAAACCAATACTTGCCCTATAGAGCAAGTAAAAATGAAAAAGAATTTTTGTTGTGTACTACTGAGTTATTTCACTAAAGCTGTTCTATGGATTAGTTATGATTTTGTATGTCGGTGAGTAAAAGTTAATTGTGCAATCAAAATATCGGAAAGAATCACAAATAAGCATACAGCCTTTTAACTTTTTATGAACAACATTAGCAGGTTCTCCGCTGTCGTTTATCGAAATAGAAAAATTATCAAATCAATCTGGATTATGGCACATACCCCAAAGGTTTTATTTTGCACATACGCCAAGATTGCATTTTGAGTAATCAGTAACATGAGAACCCTTAGCAATACCTTATTTCCTAAGGTTGGTTCACACAGACTTTTATGACATGTATCGTACATAAGCTATTGTCAACAGCATCAAGCATAAGATAAAAACAGGTTAAAGATACGAGTTCAAGTTTTGTACGTAAACTTAAAAAAAAAAAAAAAAATTGCTGGGGGGCGCCAAATTCAACTTTTGCCCCCCCTTGAACAAATCCTAGATCCGGCGCTGTTCAGAACTCAGATTCCAATACATAACCTTCCACATTTTCTCGTTCCTTACAGCTTCTTCGTTAGTTTCATCCTGGTTCCACTCTATTGAAAGCGAAATGTATCCAAAACTATCCGAATGATATGATATGGCCTAACCCAACCTTACCTTGAACATTAAAAAACTCCAAAGTTAAACGATGAAGACAAACTGTGTAAAAACTGCATTGTTTAAATAATTTTGCCAATGATGTCAGTCATCAAATATGAATATACATTTATATATACATATACATGTGTATATGTATTTGCTTAATAAGTTTGTTTTAAAATATAAGAAATACACAATGTAAACAGTTGTATGCCCTCGCAATTAGTAAATATCGTTATCTATCAATCCCAGATTGCTTCAGTTGTCTAAGTATAGTCCATCAAGTTAATGTTCCACTATATCTACATACAGTGGTAAGCACAATAATTTACCTTTTTCCTTATGTCTTCTCAGAACTGTATACATTTTGAGGTGTACCTATTCATTCTTTCACTGCTGTCTTAGTTCATCATTTTCTAATCTGTCATTTTCATGAATCTGATTTGATTTTATTTATATTGAGGTATAGTCTATCGAAAAGGATAATACTTTCATCCCCTCGCGTACATTGTTCCACAGCACTTTTAACTTGCTCTATAGGGCAAATATGACATTACGATGATAGTGATAGGGGTTTTTGTCATACCCTCAGTCGGTCTGTCTGTGTGGATGTGCGATTTTTCACGTCCAGCTAGGCTGTACCTTGACGGATTTTATTTATTTATTTTTTTATTTATTTATTTTGTTCATTATTCTTATCTCACAAATTTTATACTTAATAAAATATAACAAATTCAAAAATAAAGAAAGAATAGGAAGTGGGCATTTATATTCGAAAATTAAATAGTGCAAATGTCACACCAATGAAAAAAACCTTCAAAATGTGGGGTGTACAACAAATGTTTACCAATTTAAATAACAAAATTAAATGAAAAAGGCAAAAGGTTTAGAGAAAGAAAAACAACATAATTATTTTTCCTAGATAGATATTAAGCAATGATATATTAATTCATACTTATTTTTTACAAGAAAACTCTGAAACTCTCAAAAAAATCAAAGATTTTTTATATAATTTTTTTTCTTCAAAATACACACAAATTAATAACATGCAGCAATATTTGACTAACCTTATTGATGATAGGTATAAATTATTCAGAAAAATAACATGTCCAAATAATTTCGCCCACCACTGTTTTGGCAAAATAAAAACAAACTGTATTATGCTCTTCCTCCAGTTAACGCCAGTCTTAAATACTGCTCGTGCAATGAAGATCGTGTAACGGTTGTTTGGGACAGCGAAAAGTGAAATTAAATTATTTGCGAAAATGTTTGCACTGATAATAACTGCAATCGGCTTAATTGCATTATCTATGACATATTTCCATATGACAATTGGAAAAATTCAAAGGGCTTTAAAAACTATTCCAGGGCCTCCAACGTTACCAGTCCTAGGAAATGCCCATTTAGCCGGAAAAAACCCTAGTGGTAATTTTTTTTTATTTTGAGTTGGTCAAAACTAAAAATGTAATATTGATGTTAAATCGTGCGAAACATTTCAACTACGAGTACATACGTTTGTAATAAATACTTTTTAATAACCCAATTAAATCAATCGAAAAATTGCCAGTGGAATAAAATAGTGATTTTATACTTTGATTAAACTAACAAGTCATGTATCGCTTCATGAATTTGTACATTAGGGTTTGTTTTTAACTAAAATAACCGGTTTTTTTATTTTTGGGCAGACTAGAGATATTTACAAACTGTTTGAAGGCCATGTCAATATAAATACCAGTTACATTTATAAGACCATAGGGTTAACCTACATATTTAGGTATACCTAATTCTCTAATTTATTTTCACGACCTTGACGTTTTTTTATAAATCAAAAATTGATTTCTATTGTTTTTGTGGCATCTGTAAATTTATGAGGCTTTCATCGATGACCAGAAGAAACTCTTAAAAAAAATTCTAAAATCGTAATGTTTAAATCATGTAATTAACAAATTCTAGCACTGCGATTATAGTTTTTAGATTATGAAAATATGTAAGACTTGTTGTGGGAAAACAATATCTCTCTCACTTGAGGTGAGCCATCTATCGACGAAAAACTTAGCTCTAGAATACCATGGGAAGCAACAACAACAATTAAAATGGTGGAAATTGTTGTTGTTTATATATACAATGGACTATTAAACTTTACGCTGATCTCTTACAACCGTATTTAAATCCCCAAAAATCTTTTCCAAGGATTAAACTCCAAAAAAGAAAACAGTTTATGTATACAAGACAAAACTAGACATTGTTATACACTCCTTTCATCATTAAAATAATTCAGGAGTGCGCCAGTTTAAGCTTATCGCCCTTATTGTTATATTATTTCATTGTTGTTCCATACTGAAACTGTTTACCTGCAGCTCCTTTCAAAACCGTTGTTAAGTTGAATTTTAATCGTTTAAGTAATTTTCGAGAGAGTTAACAGAAACTACTTAATGGTGTGAGCTTAAGCTGAATGTCAATTAAAATAGGAGCTCCCATCAGAAAAATTGTAAACTATGCACTTAATTCTAATTTCACGTAATAAGGAGTTATAAAATAAATGATTGAACTACGCTTAATGAGAACATTCGATAATATTTTAACAATTTTACCCCGGTATTCATTGTTCCAGAACTTTATATCACATTGGCTTATTTCTGATACATTGTTTTAACACTAAATTATGAAAAATACCTAAAAATAATTTTGGTGCATTAAATTTTCTTGAAAATACATTTAATTTTAATCAGTTATCAAAATATACTTCAACATTCGTAAGGATCTAGTTTTATTAGTGTTTTAAGTTTTTTTTACCAATTTCGTTTATTTCCATTTTGGTAAAAAAAAAACTTCAAAAATATTACATTGATGTAACTTTGTTATGTAGTTTGGGAACGTGAAGGTACATAACTCGTCTTATTTAAAATAAATTTGTTTACCTCGTTTTTTTGTATTTATTTATTTTTTACAATTGTATTATAAAAAAATATTGTTTATTATAAAATAAAAATAGATTAAATTCAGCCTTGAAAAAGATTCCAACCAGAATTGATAAGTCATTCTATTAATATTTAAATATTGATTTGAAATAATGACTGAATTTTGTTTCTTTCATATCAAACTTTTAAGCAATAAGCACTAAGATCCAAAAAAGGTGGATTACGTAACTTTGTTAATAATAGAGATAGAGCGATGGATATAGGAAAATACGATAGAGAATATAAAACTACATCCTTAACTCAGTATCATTGTGTTGTCATGTTCACGATTCTATGTAGCTATAACTAAAAATTTAACTTTCAGAAATTCTGCATAATCTTTTTAAATGGAACCAACAATACAAGAATCGATTTCTATTTTGGGTAGGGTTTGAAGCAAATGTTGTGACAAGTGACCCAAAGGATATTGAGGTATATAATTGTAATACAATATGATTGCAAACAATTTTCAATGCCAAAATCTTCAATTTCAGATTATTACAACGAGCACACACATTTTGAAAAAGTCAAATACCTACGACCTATTAGAACCATGGTTGGGTCAAGGACTTTTAACCAGTTTTGGATCACATTGGCATAGTCATCGAAAAATGATAACTCCATCGTTTCATTTTAAAATTCTTGTCGATTTTCTTGGGGTTATGAACAAAAATTCAACCAAATTTGTTGAAAAACTACGAGAAGCTTCTAAGGAAGGAACAATTTTTGATATTCAAAATTTAATTTCCTATTGCACGTTGGATGTCATTTGTGGTTAGAAAGTAAAAACATTATATGAATTTCGCATCTTTAATCGATATAACTATATAAACAGATACTGCTATGGGAGTTAGTATGAATGCAATGGACAACAACGATTCAGCGCTTGTTAAAGCATTTCAATAGTAAGTATTTAACAGACACTAATATTATGTATTTATTAAAATATATAGTTATAAGGACTATGTCAACAATTTCATATTTTATTTTCAGCATGTGCCATTCAATCCAAATGCGTGCATTCAGTCCTATTTTGGGAAATAAATTCCTCTTTAGATTAACACCTGAATACAAAAATTTCAAACATGCTTTGGAAACACTTTCAAATTTTACCATGGAAGTAAGTAAAACCAACAAATACACAAATATAGGACTGCAGTCCTATCAATCTATTTAGCCAATAACCTTTCGTATCAGTAAACTTTGTTTTTTTCATTCTACCAAAACGGCAACTCCGGTTATTTTATTAAAATGACTATAGTATTTTTTTTTTTTAAATAAAAAGCGCGAACTGTTTCCTCGAACTTACTCTAATATGTACCACTCTTGGAGCTTGCAATTAAAAAAAAAATTTAAAACAATATATGAAAAACTAAACATTTTTTGTATGGTTTTTTTTTAAAGAGAGAATTTTTAAAGGTAATATTAAAAGTATTTGCACATTTAAAATTTCATCGCTATCGATATTAACAAATAGAAGGTCTAATTAAAAAGGAAAAAGTTTAACTAGTTACAGCAATTTCCATAAGTTTTTCATTAAAAGTTAGAGAGTGTAGGTATACTAAGTTTGAAGCCAATTTTGATATTTTTATAAAGTATACCTACTTGACTATATAGTTATATAGTGAACTGTTCATAACAAAAATATTAAGATTACAATCAAATATGACATTAAGATGATAGTGAAGTCTAAAAAGGGGACACCTGTCCGTTAGCACTTCTGTAGCCTAAATGAATGGGCCGATTATCCGCAAACTTGGTGCTTATTGTTAAAATCTGGTGTAGACATTTTTTTTTATTTTTTCTCTTGCAAAAAAAAAAACGGTATCTACGAGACGATTGTGAAGAAGAAATTTAATTTTCCCAGAAGCGGTTACAACGATTTTGATTTTCTGAGTGCTGATTTTCCGAACTATCGGAATTCGTTTTATACCTAAATGTTACATCTCAGAGAACCGTTTTATATTTTTTTGCAAATTAAATTTTTTTCAAAGCAACATAACATATTTTGATTAAGTTTTGACCAAGTCTTTTTTAACTTAAATAATAGTGCGTTTCAAAATTTTCAAAAACTTAGTTTTTTGGTTTTTAATGATCTTAAAAACATGTTTAGTTTTTCAAATATGTATTTCTCAAACGAAAGCTGATCGAAAGATTTTCATTATTGTTTGACTAAGGTCGATATTTGGAAATGAAAATTTATTGCACACTTTGTTTTACCAAGATAACTCTCAAACCAATCTAAGCAATTTCAAGATTTTTCTAAATGATTTTAAATTTTTTTACTTTCTCTATGGAGCAAATTAGGTTCATGCAGGACAAAGATAAAGGTTCGCAATAACTTGCTCTAATGTGTGACATTGGTCTTGGGGTTTGAGATTTTGGAAAAAAAAGCGGGGCAGAAATCTTATGAAATTTTATTAATCACTTCAAAATTACTAGTTAAAACGTTTTCTAGAAAAAGCCATCTGTTTACTCTTAGTGTTTCGAATTTTAATAAAAAAATTCAATATCGTTCGACTAGTTTTATTAAAAACCGGTTTTTTTGGAAAACTTTTCGAAAACATATTCCAATTTTTGTTTGGGTATCCCAAATTCTAGAACTTTGTAGTTTTTATCAGAAAATAAAATTTAAAAAATGGATCAAAATGGAAAAAACCAAAAATTAAAAAAAAAAATTACTTTTTTTTCAAACCCAAAAAAATTTGTTTGAAAAATTTAAGAATCAAAAATTTCAGCGCAATATGTCAAGTGTTTTGAGAGAGTAACGGATCTTAAAAAAAAAGTCTTATGGGAGGTACCGTTATAAGATTTTTCTTGAAAAATCTTTTCCAACCAATACATAAACTTTACATAAAAAACACAAATTAGAAAGTTTTAATCGTAGTAGCCGTTTTTAAGAACAATTAATTTTTCATTTAAAATCGTATAGGTATTACCGTTTGTTTTAGAGCTAGCTTTCAAACTGTGAGACGTTATAATAATACTGTGTACCAAGTTTGAAGCAAATCGGATGTAGTTGCCGATACGACGTACGGACGGAATTGTCGGACCCACTATTTTCGACTTCTCTACCATCGTAATGTCATGCTTGATATTTAGAATTTTTTTAAGAACCCATAACTTGCCTTATAGTAGGTAGGTAATCGAAAGTAAAAATGTAGGTTTTAATCAAACACGCCCTTACGATGATAGAGAATACCAAAAGAGCCATATACCGTCCGTCGGTCTGTGTGTGCGTCTGTGCCCTTTTTCACGTCAAGCTGAAGCCTTAACGGCTTGACCGATTTTCTGCAAAATTCATATATTTTTATTTCGTTTAAGCCCAGCTCGAACTCTTAATTTACAAGTTATGATTTTCACTTTTTGATTTTGTTCGAAAACAACTCCAAATATTTAGATCAAACTCATAATGTAACAAACATAAGACATACATATTTGACATTGTTGGCTTAAATGGTTAAATCGAAAAACAGGTAAAATCGCCTTTTTTCAAATGGCCATACGTCGGAAACAGCTTGAACGAATTTACTGAAACTTTGTATAGCATACCTAGTCCTTTGTAGTTCTCTATAAGATGGCGTTTCAATTCTTTATTTACTTCTTTTTGAATGGTAGCTCCCACTCCCATACGAGCTGATGAGAAGATCAAAATGGCAAGGGAAATTTGTATTTTATTCGACTTTGTTGAAAAACGGCTCCACCGATTTTTATTAAACTTTGAGTAGGTATTAAACAAAAACTGAAATATAGTTTTAACGGTTATGAAGTTGAAAACAACATTAACGAAATGGATCAGACTTTGAAAATAATGTATCTTTTTCATAGCACCCACAAGGCACATCTGAAGCTCTCATATACATCGAGCCGTTGTTTTAATAAACATTTTTGTTTAGTTATTACCATACATATTTCTCAAAAAAGGACTAGCCAAAGATAGGATGAGGACAATGGACGATAGGATAGCAACGATTCCACCTAACGTTACTTCTTTTGAAATCATCTTTTGCGTTCTGGTTTTTTCTTATTTTGTTGGCGTTTGATACGGTATTAAACAGCAGATATACCTACTGATTTGCTTACTCTGCCTTTCCGGTTTTTTTTTTCGATATTGTCAAAATCCTATAGCTATGAACAACATTGGGTCCAATCTAACCGACTCTGAACGGTTAGATATGCTAATGCTACGCTATGCCTTGTTCTTCAAAACCGGTTCGCTTATGGAACTTTATTGCTTGAAGATTAATTATCGACTAAAGGCTGAATCATAATTGACAGAAGCCAACGTAACCTAGAGTCAAAACCGAACGAAACGTTCCCTTCCGCGCTGTCAAATGAACGCGTCTTAATGGACATAAAGGCAAGGAAGCAGAACATGTACATTTGTACATAGCGCATTTACAGTCACCGTATACAAAATAAAAGTACCAGGTTTGCCGAGTTGGTTCACACGAAACACCATCATGGAATTTCATGACGTCAAAAAGCTGACTGACATTATTTCCCAACATTCATAATTCTCTTACAAATATATTATTTAAACGTGATGTGATTAAAAACAATTTCATTCGATGTAGCACGCACTACGTCAAAAACCCATCACGACCTAATAGTAATACATTTTTAAAAAACCATAAAATGTTGCAAATTGAAGTTTTGTTTCGTTCTAATGAAATTTGAAGTAAGATAACAAACTTTAGTTTTCCTTGATTTTTATATAACACACAACAAAGAAACAAAAGCAAGAAATTTTTTTTTTTCGATATTGTCAAAATCCTATAGCTATGAACAACATTGGGTCCAATCTAACCGACTCTGAACGGTTAGATATGCTAATGCTACGCTATGCCTTGTTCTTCAAAACCGGTTCGCTTATGGAACTTTATTGCTTGAAGATTAATTATCGACTAAAGGCTGAATCATAATTGACAGAAGCCAACGTAACCTAGAGTCAAAACCGAACGAAACGTTCCCTTCCGCGCTGTCAAATGAACGCGTCTTAATGGACATAAAGGCAAGGAAGCAGAACATGTACATTTGTACATAGCGCATTTACAGTCACCGTATACAAAATAAAAGTACCAGGTTTGCCGAGTTGGTTCACACGAAACACCATCATGGAATTTCATGACGTCAAAAAGCTGACTGACATTATTTCCCAACATTCATAATTCTCTTACAAATATATTATTTAAACGTGATGTGATTAAAAACAATTTCATTCGATGTAGCACGCACTACGTCAAAAACCCATCACGACCTAATAGTAATACATTTTTAAAAAACCATAAAATGTTGCAAATTGAAGTTTTGTTTCGTTCTAATGAAATTTGAAGTAAGATAACAAACTTTAGTTTTCCTTGATTTTTATATAACACACAACAAAGAAACAAAAGCAAGAAATTTTAATATTAAAAACCGACAAATCAATGAATGTTTTCATTTTTCTCCTAAGCAATAAGATGAACGTTACGTCACACACAAAGTCAGCATACCTTAAATTTGTATCCACATTTAAATAGATGTCAAATTTTCATCCGTAAAATGCGATATGGAGAGCAGTTTATGACCGTAAACAAAACTGATTGAAAAGTTGACGAAAGAGAACAATCCTCTATATTTCGGGAGTGAGATAACTATGATTTCCTTGTTCTCGCTGACCGGTCCGCACCGTTCCGTCTATTATAGTGTTGCCTTAATATTAATGAGAGGAATGGAATGCTTATTCATAAAATTTATTTTATGAACTTATTGAGAAAGGAATTATTGTTACATTTTTACATTACAACTGTTATTGAGTAATAATTATAATTACTATACTATTTGCAATATTTGATTCGCATGAAAACAAATTTTCCAATTGACTATTTTACCACCTTAGGTCATATCAAAACGACGCAGTGCACTTCAAAATGACGCTAAGGATGTTAATAAAGGAGATGATTTAGATATTCGCAGCAAACAAGCATTTCTTGATACACTGCTTACATCAACAATCAATGGGCAGCCATTATCGGTCAAGGAAATATATGAGGAAGTTTCAACTTTTATGTTTGAGGTAAAAAAAATTAACGAAAATGTACTAACATGTAGTTCAGTGAATTTTTTTCATAAGGGTCATGACACTACCGCATCGGGAATATCTTTCGCAATTTACTTATTGTCAAGGCATCAGGATATTCAGGTAAGTCATTCTCATTAAAATTCCCCCACAGCGGTTAACTTATGTTAGAAATAAAATCTAGGAAAAAGTCATAGAAGAGCAAATAAGTATTTTCAAAGATGATCCGTCAAGACAACCTACCTTCAATGATATACAAGAGATGAAATATTTAGATATGGTCCTGAAAGAAGCACAACGCTTGTATCCTAGTGTACCCATTGTTGGCCGAATGACTGAAAAACCCTTTGATTTAAGTAAGTAATTTTTTAAAAAAGAAACCTTTGCTGTTTGGCTATTATTGGTCTCCATATATGTAACTATGTAGACGGGACTATCCTTCCCAAAGGAATATTTATCAATATGTTCATATTTGCCATGGGTTATGATGAAAACTCTTTTAAGGACCCTTATAAATTTGATCCGGAGCGCTTTAACCCAGAAACTCATATGAAAAGAAATCCTTTTCAATATATACCGTTTAGTGCTGGACCAAGGAACTGCATAGGTTAGTTTAATCAAAAAAAAAAAAAAAGGATTGCAATTAATTTGCTTTTTGTTTTTTAAGGACAAAAATTCGCAATGATGGAATTGAAATCAGTGGTTTCAAAGGTTGTGAGAACTTTTAAGATTCTTCCACCTGAAGACGGATTGATTTCTAAGGACGGATATGAAACGAAAATGCCAAGGAATAGATATGATCCAGTGTTGTCTTCTGTGCTAACGTTAAAGTCCGACAACGGAATTCACATTCGCCTGCAAGAGCGATGTGCATGAAAAGACATGGGGTCTGTAAGATGGATATGGTGATTTGGGCTGAACAAATATAAAATATTAAAGTTAATTACCTTAAAAGTTCGGTGTAAATAAAAATGTTGTTTGGATGATTATAATAAAATCGTACTTTCAACATTGTCACTAATAATTATTTTTACACATTTATGTAAGTAAGAGTAAGAGTATGGTCTTGGGGTTCGGGAATAAAAAACAAAAACAATCCATATGAATTTTTAAAATGACTAGTTAAAGTTTTTAGTAGGAAAATTGAAGAGCCATCTGATTTCTCTTGCGATTTTATATTTAAAAAAAATAAATTGCATGACTGGGTCGGACAAACTTGTTCTAATAGGTGACAGTGGTCTTGGGGTTTGACATTTTGAAGAAAGACATTGAAAAATAATATAAAATTTTATTCATCACTTAAAAATCAATAGTTAAAACATTTTTTTTTTTCAAAAAAATGAAGTAAGGCATCTGATTTCGTTTATTGTTATGAATTTAAGAATTTTTTTTTCAAAATCGTTCCACTAGTTTCTTTTTTTTTTTTTTTGAAAAAAAGTTTCCAAAATACATTCGAAATTTTTTTTTGAGTATGCCAACTTCTAGCATTTTGTAGTTTTTATCAGAAAAATAAAATTTCAAAAAATAGCTTAAACCATTTTTTTGAAAAAAACGAAAAAAAAAGAAAAATTCAATTTCAAAAACACTTTTTTCAAAAATTAAAAAAAAGCTATTATTTCAATTTTAAAAGGGGTTCTACATAAAAATTTTTATAGAAATCCGTCAAGCGGCTTACGAGAAAATCTGATTTTAAAAAACTGGTCCTATGGGAGGTACCGTTATAAGAATTCCTGAAAAATCTATTCCAACCAAAACATAAAGTTTGCACAGAAAACACTGTTCAGAAAGTTTTATCAAAATCGTAGGAGCAGACAAATTTTAAATTTTGTCAGAACTATTATAAAGTATGCTTTCCAATAATGGCCCCCAAATACGGTTTGAACAAATACATAAAAGGTACACGGAGAGAATTGAAAAATCACCAATTGCGAAATATTCAGTTGCAATTTACAAAACGTTTTTTTGTAAATCACGGCGCTTTGATTCGAAACTGATAGAAAAATATGGCAATTTAACTTTCAATTCATCGCAAATTACAACAATTCCTGAGTTGAGATTTACAATTAAAAGTTATAATTCAAGCTTGTGCCCTTCAAAGTAAATTACAACCTTTTTGTCGCAATTTACTACTTCAAGGGAATAATTCCATTTATACTTTTTACCAATCTGGATTTGCTAAAATTTTTTCGTGATTTACAATCACTGAGTATTAAATTCAACTCAAGTGTGTCTGACGGCTACGTCGAAGGTCCGGAGTTCGATCCCTGCCTCGAACTAATAATTATCTTTTTTTTTTTGGTACTGTCTCTTTTGATGAAATGTAAAATCCTCGAAAAATAAATCTGGTTAATATTAAAAGTGGATCTTTGTAAGCCATTCGGATTCAGCGGGAAATGATATTCCACCAGAATATCAACGCACATACAGGAATCGTTCAGAATATAAGTCATTAGGCCCTGGCCGCGCTTGTGTCTCCAATAATGCCTTTCTTGTAGTTCTATATATATGTATAGGGAGTACAAAGTTGAATTTCAACTACACATTATATACAATTTCGTACCTTTATTTAAATGATCATCACAAAAAATTGTACATTAGAGGTTAGAAGTCCAAAATGAGACGACTATATTTTTCTCGCCAATAAAACATAATTCAAAACACCCCTAAAAAGTGTAACTCAGATTCAGATTGCTTCTTACTATTAATTTTGATTTGAGACTTGGATGCATCACCATGGCCTAGAAGATGTGTGCTAGGTTGGTATGCAGAGGGTCTCGAGTTCGATTCCTAGAATCAGCCAAGTAAGTAAAAGTTACATTTTTCAATAAATAATAAAAATAATAAATGCTTTTCAATAAATATAAAACGTTGATTTCTCTCTCAAAGCGATATAATTTGTTACAAATTGAGCAAAATAGGGTTGCAATTTACGACTTTACCACTCATTTTTTCAAAAACATATTTTTGATTCAAAACAAAAAGATGGAAATCTACGACTCGCTTTTTGCAATTTACAATCGAGTAAATATAAAATTGATACAAATTTGGATCAATTTTCGATTCGCAATGGCAATGTTTTATTTCTCAGGATCAAATTATTGACCCAAATAAGTGATAATTTGCTATTTTTGAGTGTCAATATCTTCATTTCGTTCAATTTTGAAAATTACGAACAAGGAGTCGTAATTTACAAAACCCCGAGCTAGGGTGAGAAACTGCATAAGATTTTCGTGATTTGCAGCTCATTTTTCTTGATCTGATCTAAAAATTCTTTCCGTGTATGTTTGAAAATTTGATTATCACACCTCACGGTTTTATTTATGTTTTTTTTTGTTTGTTAATCTTATTAATGATTATATTTATATGCGTTAAGCCTTTTGTCTCGCGATAGTTTTAATGTTCTACACTGTAATTTAAGATTTCTACGTAAACCAATTTATGTAACGCACTATCGTACCAACTTGGAAAGGATTTCACCCTCAAATAATATGTTAGGTTTATATAAAGTAATTAAATATAATATGTTTGAAACCAGTATTAGTACTATACTAAGAAAAATTCAATAGAATACCTGTTTATAACAGCTTGTTAAAAAAAGCATCCCTCAAGCATTGAAGTACGTTAAACCTATCAAACACAATAAGATGTTTTAAAACCGGATACCACTTTTTTTCTTTCAGCCCATTTCACCCTATACAGCTGTGTCTTGCAAAAAATATTAAGCTAACGAACCCTGTGCCTGCTTCGCTAAGAAGATCACATCAATATTAGAATGAAAAACACACTCGTTTTAAATACACCATCTTTTTATACCCTATTCCATAGAATGGGTATATTGTATTTGGTGTGGAGTTTGTAACATAGAGAAATAATACCGTTAGGTATAGAAAAGTATATATATTCTGACTCAGAATCAAAAGCCTAGTCGATTTAGCCATGTCCGTCCGTCCGTCCGTCCGTCCGTCCGTCCGTCCGTCCGTCCGTCCGTCCGTCCGTCCGTCCGTATGTATACTCTCTAGAGGTCGCAATTTTTGAGCTAGAAAGCTGAAATTTGGTATATATAATCTTTGGTTCAAGAGTAAGGCTAAGTTCTTGAACCGGTAAAATCCGCCCACAAACACGCCCACAATCGCCATTTTTGATGAACAACCTCAATTTAATAAAATTAAATTATGTTTTTTGTACAGTTATGATAGAAGCATAACGCTAAAAATTTGCACACGTAAGCTTTAGGTAAACCTTCTTCCAATCAAATAAAAATATTTCAGTTTGGGCGTGGCTGACGCCCATTTTTCATACGAAACCATCAATATTGTTTTTATAAAATAACAATTGTTATATTAAAGCGAAAAACATTAAATTTTGTGAGTATTACTTGCACATAAACATCTTGTGTATGAAATCAAAAAAATTGATTTTGGGCGTGGTTGACGCCCACTTTTCATTAGAAACTATACAAAAATTGTTTTTGTAATTAAACGGTATTTATAATGAATCCGCAAGCCAAAATTTTGGGTCTCTTAATAGAAACTAAAAAGATTGTGTATGAA
The DNA here is from genome assembly GCA_916050605.2 of Platycheirus albimanus. Lineage (NCBI taxonomy): Eukaryota > Metazoa > Arthropoda > Insecta > Diptera > Syrphidae > Platycheirus > Platycheirus albimanus. Next base: position 63,483,977 of record OU696698.1, read on the forward strand.
AAGAAATTTTTGAATTTTGGGCGTGGCTTACGCCCACTTTTCATGAAAGAACGGAAAACGTAGTCTTAAAAATTGAAGGCACTTCCAATATTTAATTTAAACCTTTTTCCTTCCGTTCGTTATTTGAGAAATATATCTCTACACTTTCTTGTATACATTTCTATAATACGCCCACTTTTAGAGGCGTGATTTTGATAAAATACCTTTGTTCAGGTAAGATTGTTTTAAAACTACTCGATTCAGCTGAAGTTTTACACATATGCCTAAATACTGACCAAAGCTCAGTTAGTGCTTAAAAATTTTAAGACACGCCCACTTTTAAGGGGCGTTTCCGTCAAAAGTTGTATAATGCATTCATTTTTTAACGTTTTTTAACCATCAGTCGCAGTTTTGAAGTAAACAGATGAACACTTGGATTTATATTCCTTGGTTACGTAGCAGAGTGTGGTCCAAGAATTGTTAGAAACACCCATAATCGCTATTTCCATTCCAAATCTAATGTTTAAAAATTTAAGTTTTATCTTGTTTTGTTCAAATCGATCTGCAAAAATAAAATTGAATGTCACTGAGCTCATAACAATTGCCTTGGCAATAAAACGTTTTAACTTTGGGCGTGGCGCACGCCTTTTTTATTGCGCCAGCATTAATTGAACATCACACCGCACAAAATTAATGTTATTGAATTATGTTCTGTCTGCTTAAGAAGAATTTTGTTTCTGAAACATCGGCTGTTTGCGGGAGGCAGACGCATACACACACAAAAATATGGGGAATAGGGTATCCAACAGTTCGTTGCAAACGTAATGTAGCTCTCGCTTATGTTTTATTTATTCTTCTTTTTATATTATATAATGTTTTAACATATGTAAACTATCGCAGAGCCTTTATGTAAACAACATTTTTTTGTTTTGCCCGGAGTTGTGGTATAAATAAACAGAACTAATGGCTTTACTACACGTGAATTGAACATGATACATATAATTGTCCGTGTGTTTTGTTGATGGTAATCGCGGAGTCAACTGAAGACAAATTGCAAATTGTTGGTAATCATCGGTATGCGTGGAATCAGCAACGTCTTCACCTTTGAATTTGGCTTAAATTTGTTGTCTGGTTCCCTTGCACAGTTTTAGCGCGTTTAAGTTTTGAATTATCATTTCCGGCGGCGGCGATCGAACTTTCAATGTAAATATGTGTGGTGGCATTATGGTGGCATAAATACGGTTGGATAGTTGACTGCTTGTTCTTCATCCATCACTGTGTCACTTGATTTGCAAACGTTTAGCTAATCTGCAGGCGTTGATCGAGGTATGACGTGTGAGGTTTGGAGAAAATCACTTGCAAGAAGAATTAGAGCGCCTCCCATCGTTTGGTTTTTTCCTCGGAAATCGCGCAGAGTCCGGTGAAACGCTGCTTGTTTTAAGGACTGTTGGACATTCCAGAATTGTTGCTGATGTTGAAAGTATGTGGTTCAAACTCAATGGAAGCTTGAGTGCTTAATGCGCTGTACGTCCACCATTGAGTAGTGTTGATGCAACTCCCGTCCCTGCAAGTGCAATTCCATTCTGCATTTGAACTGTAGCCAATATCACTTCTTCATCCATCAATGTGTCACTGGGTTTGCAAGCGTTCAGCTTTCTGTTGGCGTTATTTGAGGTATAACGGGCAAGGTTTGGAGAAAATCACCTGCAAGAAGAATCAGAGGGCCGCCCATTACTTCATCTATCATCCAATATTACTTAGTAATTGCAACGACATTTTAATTTTAATTAACTAAAAAGAAGAGTGGTTAAACTTGAGAACATTACATCAGAGAGTTAAAATTTGCAGGATCACTTCTTCTTCAAAATTACCGCATCTATAAAATCTATGAACATACTCGTATGTATGTTTATCATTGGCACATTTTCAAACACTTCTTTAACTTTGAAAACTTAAAAAAAATACTGTTTTTGTTTATTTAAAAACCAACATACAAAAAAGTGCTCATACGCCATACACCCAAAAAAGGGTGATTTTGTTATGTTATTAGAAACTGCAATGATCCCCCAACTGTTAACGCGCACACAATTTCTATTCCATGAAAAAAGAGAACAGCAACCATTGAAACATTATTGCTATATTATTAAATGTGCGGGTAACCAAAACACCCCTAACCACATCGAAACATCATCATCTCTTGGACACAATTCCAACCATGGTACTTTTGTTGGACAACCAAAAGAAAATTCTTCCAGGTTCCCACAATCCAATACGCAAAACATAGCGACCAGGCTTCACCATAATTATTATACAGCTACATTTTTTTCGAATATAAAATTTCTTGTATGCTTCACAATGCTTTGAATATATTTGTATATTTGTAAACACCGCGCGAAACCATACCCAGCTAAAAAAAAAAACCAAAAGCAACAACAAGTGTTTATGTGAAGTGACTTAAAAACTAAAAACTAAATTCCAATATACATACTTATAAAATTCCGACGATGACTGATTGATATTTCAAATAAATGATTTTGCATTTTTGCTAAGTGAGCTTTTAGTGTATTTTTCACACACGCACAACACACACACACACACGTTTTCCAATTTCTATAACAAACTTCACCAACACCATATATATACCAATACCAAAGATGTGTGAAAGTTTGGTTGAAATTGGTAAACGGGTTAAGGCGTGAATCTGCGACTAACAAACACAATTGTAAGGCTTTTTTTATATATTAGATAAAAGAAGATAAATAAGATGAAACGGTGACACGCCTCAATATCCGCGGACAAAATATCCGGGTCAAAATATCCGCGACAAAATATCCGCGGACAAAATATCCGCGGGCAAAATATCCGCATACACCCAACCTCGCACCTACCCCAAGTCCTATAGTGCGTCCAAGCAGGGGGGTTGCAGGGGGGCAGCATGCCCCCCCTTACATAGGTCATTGCTTATACACCGTAATATTATGCGTCGCGGATATTTTGACGCGGATATTTTGTCCGAGGATATTTTGTCCGCGGATATTTTGTCGCGGATATTTTGACCCGGATCTTTTGTCCGCGGATATTGAGGCGCGCAGCCGATGAAACAACTACTGTACGCTAGACATTGAGCTGGATTAAATAAATAATTGAATATATGTATATCTTCTTTCTATCTACATAAATAAAAGTCGATGTAGGTATGTATCCTATGGACACCAAGATGGCTGGACCGGTTTTGATGAAATTTTCAGGCAATCTTCAGAAGAGTCCAGAGTGTTGTCTTGTTAAGTTTAGTTTCGATCGGATAAATAGACTACTTGCATGTTTTTTTTTCGTTAATTTGTGTAATTTTCCCTACAAATTAACATAAAATAACATGGTTTCATGTTTGTATACGTACAGTACAGTCCCCAAATATTATATAGCCTCGCAGTTTCTTTTTTTTTTCCTTCTTAAAATAACTGTTTTGAGAACTCTTTTATGAATACCCAAAAGGAAATATTCAAATAAGAAACATTTTTTCAAATAAACGGGAGTTTTCGAGCTAGTTTTGTATTCATTCATTTTACTACCTAATTTTGTAAATATTATTAGGATACCTCAACTAGCTTTCTTATTATTAATTGCGAAAATCGATAATTTGCCATGCTTCCCAACATGTCCTTTATGTGACGGAATCCAATATTGCAAAGTTTCTTCTTGCAAGTTCGGAGAGTACTGAGACCGTCTCTTCAACGAGTATGTTAAGTGATTCCAAGGCTTTTAAGGCAGCTTGGCTATCTGAAAAGACGAATATTGTTTTAATTGTTGTGTTGAAAAGACATGTCAATCTCGCGCACTGGTTTATAACGAAACTTCTGCCTGTAATTATGGACGGGTTATGACCAAGGCTGACTGAAGTGCACGCAAAGGGTGATTTACTGAAAATTTCAGTCTATGGCTCATAAGCGTTTCAATATAGTTACATATGTACCTGCATTAAGAATTGTCTGTCGTGTACAAGCTGTTTACATACTGTTGCAACAAGATTTTAACTTCAGCTAATTCAGAAAACAACTTATTTTTCTGTGCTGCATCTACATTTAAAAATAAACAATTCATTTAGAAGTCAAAGACAACAAGGTTCCATTATTATAAGTTATTTTATTATCAGAGGTAGAATTTATTAAACAAATTAAACTCAGAACAAATGCACTAAACATTTCAAGGAAAATAAAAGATAATAAAACGAAATAACATATCCTTCCATCACAAGAAAACGGATCCATTCAAAAAATACTTCAAAATCCAATTGAGGGCGCGTTGATTATGAAATAATGTTTCATTGCTTTCCCAGCGATGGAAACTTAAAAGATCCTAAAAAAGAATAATTTTTTTGGTTTAATAATAATTTGTCTAATACATTTTTTTGTGAAAATTTCGGAAAAAAAAACATAAATGATACCTACAATGACTTGTGAATGTTTATTCTGTTTTTATGAAAAAAAAATCGAAAATGTAGACACCATAAATGTATAAAGTTGACATGTCAACTTGTAACACTTTAGTGATAAATAAGTTAAGAATCTATATAAAAGGCTTGAACCAAGATGACTTACCAGAGGCACGAGCTGACTTTGATTTGCATGACTTTTTACGAGCCTCATGACTTGTAGAAGACTCACGTGATTCTGTTTGCATTACTTCGTCAGATTCATTGAGCTGAGTTTTCAAGGTTTTTTTAAGATTAATCAACTGAAAAGATGAAAGGTAAAATGTAAATTATTGCAATCAATATTTGTTACATATATTTGTTTTTAGGTTAATTTTGTATGTGCAAAGACTCATTATTTTATATTTTTAATATATTATACATAAGACAGTTGAAAAGCACTGCACATTATTTACAAACGCGGCACATAGGACAGGATTCCGCATTTGGTAATGAGGTAACAAAATGTACATTTGTACATTTGCTATGGATTTATTTTGATTTTTGTGTTGCGGTATCTATCAAAACCACATAAAATCACCAAATCATATCTAACAAAATCCCAAAGTTTAAACACTACAAAATGACCCTTAATCCTATTTAAATACGTACATCAATTGGACGAAAAACTATTCTCATAGAAGTACAAATGTACAGCTAAACAAAGCAATGCATAAACTACGCTCTTATTTGCAAACGGAAGAAAACCCAAAAATAGTACGAAACGAAATTCTGTTTAAGGGATGTTGTGAAACACAGTAGTGCATTCTCGATTATCGCAACTAATTACAACAAGGGTGGTTGCAATGACCGAGGTTGTTGCAATTACCGGCTAAATTTTGTTTAAGCTAAACGATAGATGCAAAGCGAAAATCGAAAAAACATCACCTATAAAATAAGTTAATTCATTAAGATATTAAGATATTATTTTTCGTTTGTCTTAAGTCATGTATATTTTTATTTCTCTTTCGATTCGGATACCATGAACACAATTAATGCTCCGATCTCAACTTTTCTCCGAACGGATACCATGATAGGGGGGATTATCTTTAGTTCTCTTTATAGCAATAATTATTTTCTTTGGAAAAAATTGGACATTTTTGTTTGGGTTTTTTGGATTTTTAAATTTTTTAAAATCGCGCAGTTTTTGAAGACTCAATATTTGTTCAATAGGGGCGAAGTGCTCTGGTGAAAGCTTGTATTGTAGTTTCAGTCTTTATTCTAAGAACAGGAAACTCAACCTCGGGCTTGCATATGCATATAAAAACAAAAGTTACACTTACTGAGTCAATTTTTTTTTGAAGAGTTGCGATTACTGCGTCCACAATGATATAAATTCAGCTGTTGCGAAAATCGAGGAGTTGCGTGAATCGAGAGTTGCGTTAATCAAGAATGTACTATAATTCGTTACGTAGGATTTAGATAGTGCAGTCATGATCTTTATTTAAATAATCGCTACATCTATTGTAAATAGTGCATTGACCATCCAAAAACGGTAGAAGTACAAATATAACCCGTGAGCCATGCGTATCAAAGCAGTTGGTACTTCGGAATTACAAAATTCAACACTGATGTTCATACTTAAGAAGTTTTTCAATAGTTTAATATATGGGGAATAAACCCATTGCATAGTGGGAAAAATTAAAGAAATGCTGAATTTTTGCATGGAGCCTCCTATTAATTGTTCTTCTTAACAGCACCTTAATTATAAGCACGAACTTGCTCTAATGTGTTTTGAAAAAAAAATTGGAAAGGAGTTATTCATAGTCATTTTACATTTTCAACTATTTAAAAAGCATTAGTTAAAACGATTCTTCGGAAAAATACTTACTGTTTTGAATTTTAAGAAAACAAAATTCAAAATGGTTTGACCAGTTTTTTCGAAAAGCTGTTTTTCTTTGAAAAACTTTAGGAAAACTTAATATTTACCTTTTTTTTATAGTAAAATGCTTTTATCAGCAAAAGGAAATTTAAAAAAAAATTATTGAAGCGATTTTCAAATATTGAACAGACATTTTTTTTTTAACTGAAAAAAGTTTTTTTTTTTTTTTTGAAACAACATTATTTCGTTTATAAAGGAGATTTCACAAGGAAAGTTTCATCGAAATCCGTTGAATGGCTTACGAGATTTGAAACAGGTTTAATAGAAGGCACCTTTTTTAAGAATTTTCCTGAAAAATCTTGACATTTATGGAGAAAACACAAAGATAGCTAGCCTTAGCCCCGTTACGTTACAATGGGCTTTGACGTTCTTTAACTGACATATATCATTAAAAAAAAGAATTTTTTTTAAGACTTCATTTGAACACATTCAAATTTTATATAAAAATCGAAATGTTCATGGACTTAAAAATGAAAATTAAAAAGACGATATCTGTTGCGAAATCAGCAAACGCGGCATAGTGTGTATGAAAAGTACTTGAATCTTGATATTTATGGCGAAAACATAAATATAGCTAGCCTTAGCCCCATTACGTTACAATGGGCTTTGACGTTCTTTAACTGACATCTATCATTAAAAAAATAATTTTTGTTTTAAAACTTGAAAATGAAAATTAAAAAGACGATATCTGTGTCGAAATCAGCATACGCGGCATAGTGCGTATGAAAAGTACTTGGACCTTCTAGAAGAAGAGGAAGATTAAATTCAGACTAAACGACCAACACGACGACGATGCGTTAGTGAACTTAATTTAACGAAACGAGAGATGAAACGGATTCTACGTCCAGAATTTCGAACAGACGAAGGAGCGAGACGAACATTTTTGTAAAATAATAAGAATGTCTCTCTTAGTGAATATCTTATAATGTCCTAGATTTGGTGTTGTACAAATTCTCATAATCCTTCACTAAATTAATGAGCCTCTCTTCAAAACGTGCATTCAAAATTTAAAATCTAAAAATGCGCTTATTTTTAGATACAAATTGAGAATATGAACGACAAACAAAAATAACAGCCAATAATATTTTTAAAGTTGAAAAATATTCAACTTTTCCTTTGCTTCTATTGCCACGTTACGATAGATACGCTTTTCTTTATGTATGTCAAAACAAAGTCTGAACTACAGAGTCGTTTTGTGATTGCTTACAATAGATTTATATGTTTCAACTTTAAACGTCTTTCAACGCTAAAAGCAAAGCATCTTTGTGTTTTCCGCTTTATGAGACTTCAAGTAAAAAGTGGTCCAACTACAATTTTTCTTGTCCATTTTTCAAATTTTCTCTTTAAGTTTTTATAGTTATAAAATAATAAAAAAAAGAGCATATAACCAACATCTATTGTTATTTAGTTTGATAAGAATGTTTTGTAAAAAACGGCATTGGCAAGATTTGTCGAAATTTTAAAAAGCAGGATTATCTTATATGTTTATTTCGGGATTTTGAACAGGCGAGATTAAAGAATGCGGGATTTAAAAAAAAATAACAGTATTTTAGCACACGTGATTTTAAAACTACTTTTTTCGGGTTTTTGAAAAGCGGACACAACATCCATTACACCGTTGTTGACTGATTTTATAATAAAAAAAAACTTTTTCTCTTTAACTATTCTTTTTCGCGCATACATGTCAGATAAATTAATTAAATGATTTCTGAATTTTGGGATTTTTTGGTGCCGTGAAATAACGCCGAATGCAATAACGCCGAATTTCAAAATTCGGCGTTATTGCACTTTGCGAAAGTGAAATAACGCCGAATTATGACGTTCGGCGTTATTTCACTATAAGAAAGTGAAATAACGCCGAATTCCAATTGAGAAATAAAGCCGAATATAAAACAAAGCAAATATGTTCTTCCCAAAAGTTAGTTTTAATAAAAAAAAAAATTTTTTTAATAATTCTTTTTTGTTGAAAAATACATACTTAATAAACATAACAGATTTACATTTCGATATTTAAAATTTTAATTATTAAGTTTACGAAATGCATATTTCATTATATTTTTAAAACCTAGTGCTGTTAAGAGAAGTCTTTTGAAGTAAAAGTTTCAGTATTTATTGAACTTAAAATGTATATGTAGATACCTAGCTTCTATATCTATATCAAGCTAAATAAAATGTCAAACTTTCATTCGAAACCGTTGATATAAGTGCAACATATAAAATCCAAGCTTTGCAGAATTTGAGAGAAAAATTTTTCAGATCCAAGTTTTTTGAGAAATTCATCAAATAAAAATAAAAAAATCGCGCGATTTTTTTATTTTTATTTGATGAATTTCTCAAAAAACTTGGATCTGAAAAATTTTTCTCTCAAATTCTGCAAAGCTTGGATTTTATATGTTGCACTTATATCAACGGTTTCGAATGAAAGTTTGACATTTTATTTAGCTTGATATAGATATAGAACCTAGGTATCTACATATACATTTTAAGTTCAATAAATACTGAAACTTTTACTTCAAAAGACTTCTCTTAACAGCACTAGGTTTTAAAAATATAATGAAATATGCATTTCGTAAACTTAATAATTAAAATTTTAAATATCGAAATGTAAATCTGTTATGTTTATTAAGTATGTATTTTTCAACAAAAAAGAATTATTAAAAAAATTTTTTTTTTTATTAAAACTAACTTTTGGGAAGAACATATTTGCTTTGTTTTATTTTTAAGTGGAAATTGGTCCTGTACAAAAAAAATATACAAAGGGTACTTAAACATTTGTTTAATGATTCCAAAGCTTTCAGGATGGTACCTTATTTAGAGAATATGATAGACACATGAAAAGTCATAAAAATAATATTTAGAAAGTGAAATAACGCCGAATCGGCGTTATTTCACTTTATTATAGTGAAATAAGGCCGAACGTCAAAATTCGGCGTTATTTCACTTTCGTAAAGTGCAATAAAGCCGAATTTTGAAATTCGGCGTTATTGCATTCGGCGTTATTTCACGGCACCGATTTTTTCAATTATTTAATTTATAAAATGACGTCAACTCCGTACCGCCTTTTCATAATACATATCTTCGAAAATACTGAATTTTGTGAGTTACTGTTTATAAACGTCTCAGCTACACAATGGTGTACAATAGCGGACTAGTGAAATGTAGCACTTCAAGTAAATTAAAATCACTTGAATTGTGAAAAATTACATTTAATGACGCAATTGATGTAATACCGAAAGTGATTAACCTGTCGAACAGAAAAGTACCGTTTATTTAACACTTTACGTCATGTGGAGTTTAACGCGCCAAAAACTCAATGCTGTCATTTGTCGAAAAAGCTAAACATTACCCCCTTTCACATTATATGTGAATGATTCTTGCATCGAAGAAGCCAAAAAGCTTTCAGTACTCGGTATGTGTATCAGTGACAACCTTTCTTGGAATAGACTACATACTTAAGAATGTCAAGAGTGCTGCAAAATGTTTTGGCTTCCTTTATAGATTCAAGAATTTTTTCACCCCTTCTGATCTGGATACAAAACTCCCATCTCTGGGCAGATACTGCACAAACTTTTTTAAACCTGCTCGATTAAAATTAATAGAATAGAGAAGCATTATGGAAACTTTTACATCACTTTAACATTTTCGAAATGTTTCATGTCTTTCCTTATATTACCGCTTCTTCTACAAAAATGCTTTTGAGGTAGACAGCTGCGTTCCACACTTTAAACAATTCCCCCGTAACAATCGTCTTAGGAATTTCTTCTTCAGTCGTACAACACGGATGTGGAACAAATTGCCTGGTAAAATTTTCCCCAGCCATTTCGATCTTCAAACACTCAAGGCCAATGTTCGTCGAGACCTTTCCCTTCTTCTCTAATTGCCTATCGCTCGAACTGTGACAAAGCATTAAAAGGGCTATCCGAAAGCCTTGAGCGTGTAAAATAAAATAAATTGTTGGAACAACAGCTCCAAGCGAGCCGGGGCCTGTGACTTACACTCTCAAGTCTCAACCATTACTGTCTGTGCGTTGATATTCTGCAGGTATGGAAGGGACCTACAATTTACCGCCAAATCTGAACGACTAACAGAGAAGCACTTTCCATGAAATTAATTACTCTGAGAGGATTTGTCACTTCTTCGCAAGAGGCAGTACCCCGGAAAAGAACTTATGTTGAGTCGTCAGAAATTGAACCCAGAACCTTCGGCGTGGCAGTCCAACACACTAACCACTACGCCACGGGGTAGCACCTTGATAAAACAAGTAATGTGCATGCCAATCCAGTATAGTCTACCAAATTTATGTTGTATAGGCTAAAACTTTACATTACAATGGCTGACAACTTTTGAGATTCGTGACAAAATGCACTAAAAATGCATCTCTGTCAAATTACTTTACCGAATTTTTACCAAACTACACATAAACCTTTGTAGATCCTACCATAACATTTGTAATTAATTTGACATAATGCATTAAAAATGCATGACGGAATTTTGCGGGGGTTTCATATCCTATGTCAGCCCTAAGTCTTCAAAATTGAACCATCTGTTCTCGAGTTATAAGCGATCACACGTACGACACTCTCTTTTATGTAGGTATAGATATTATATTATATAGATTCGGCAAAGGTATTTAAATCTCGTATACCTAAAACATGAATTTGTTAAGTAAATAAAGTAATCAGTAATAGTTAATGTCATAAATAAATTAAGTAACAAAAAAGTCTGAATGAAATTTTAAAACAATGATTAAATTTTAAACATTGCATGTACTAACGAGTTATTTCAATTATTCCACAGCTCACAGTTGTATTTAATGATGTAACATCGCAATGACATTCATTATTTCAGCCACAAATGAATATCAACAATTTCGCTGTGCATAATGTCACTTGCGTATATCATAAATACATACATATTTCATTAATAATATGGTTTATTCCTAGAATCAAATACAATTTTGCTTGGTGTTCATTTTCAAAAGGTCTTTCTATTCTAAACCACATTTTTGCTCTCGCACAAAACAAAACACTCTCATTTCAAATTCCGACTGGTTCACCCCAACAATTACCAAAATGTTTCAGGGCGGATATAAGAGGTTCACATTAACGCCGATGAAAAACTGACCCTCCCCCCCCCCCACCACAACTCGCTACCAACTCTAGAGAGACTATTTTTTATGACATGGGGACTTAGTTTCTATGAATACAATGCAATAATAAAATACGAGTAATACCAGCAATTAATTCAACTTTGTTTTCAGGATTTGAAATATTTCAACCATTAAATTATATTCATTTTAGTTTTAGAATATTATGGTACGCATATTTAAATATTTAAAATAATTTGATGTAAAATGAAAACCAAGAATATTTTATTTTATTTGGACTTAAATGCAAAGTGTAATAATAACGGGTGATTTTTTAAGAGGTTTAGAACTTTAAAAAAAAAAAAAAACACAAAAAATTCGAAAAAATGAATGAAATATTTATTTGAATCGATAGTTTGAACCTTGCTATTTAATGTTTAAAGATAATTTCATGCAAATGTTGACCGCGGCTGCGTCTCAGGTAGCCCATCCGCTGAGTCCAATTTTGGTATACTCTTTCACACATATCGGCCGGTATCTCACGAATGAATGCATGGATGTTGGCTTCCAGTGCGTCAATCGAAGCGGGCTTGTCCCTATAGACATTAGCCTTGACATACCCCACAAAAAATAGTCTAATGGTGTCAAATCGCACGATCTAGGCGGCCAATTGACCGGCCCGAAACGTGAAATTAACTGTTCACCAAACTCGCCTCGCAATTGCGCCATTGTTTCGCATGCTGTGTGGCATGTGGCACCGTCTTGTTGAAACCACATATCATGCAAGTCAAGAACTTCCATTTCGGGCAAAAAAAAAGTTTGTTATCATCGCTCGGTAGCGTTCACCATTGACAGTAACGCTGCGATTCGCATCATCTTTGAAGAAATATGGCATAATAATGCCGCCGGCCCATAAACCGCACCAAACAGTGGCTTTTTCGGGATGCATTGGTAGCTGTTGCAATGCTTCTGGCTGATCTTCACTCCAAATGCGGCAATTTTGCTTATTTACGTACCCATTCAACCAAAAATGAGCCTCATCGCTGAACACAAAGCAGCGCGCGATGAACATTTCGAACCGAGCACGAATTTTGATAGTAAAATTCAATAATTTGTAAGACGATCCATGGTTAAATTGCAAACCAAACTGAAGCTGTTTGACAGTGACACAAGGTACTAAACACACGTCAGCTGTCAAAACCAGTGTTGCCAAAACCAAACCAGCTAAAAAATCACCCTTTAGATATATAAAACAGAGACGGCTAATCTAAAAATGGTCGACATAAAAGTCCAGAAAATCTTTCTCTATTTCTTTTTCACACTAGTTTTTGCCAAACACAATAGGAATGACCAAAACCTTGTGAAATTTGAGAACCCTAAAAAAGATGAGCTAATTTTGTTTAAGTATCTTTTAATTAAACAAACACAACAAGAGCACTCGACAGTGACGAGACTTTAATAGCGGTCATTTAAGTAGCTTGGGAGTGTCTATTCATATGCAATAATGTAACTCTTTACGCCGTATGTCGACACTAGTGGCATCTACATATATGTATACATAATTAAGCAGTTCAATGCACAGAACCTCAATTGAATGTGAGGTTTTAACTGGAATTGCATACTTAAGCAAAATATTGATTCCAAGCATAAATTTTACTTTTTTTTGGAAATTGACCCTTACAAATAAGAACTTTTTTTTAATCTACTTCCCTTTTTCTTCAAATCTACTTCGACTGTTTTTCCGAAAGTGGTATAGCACTGCTCCATAGTATCTAGATTGTTGCCCGGTAGAAAGAAGTCTCGTAATGGCTTTCTCTCGCAAATTTCTTAAGCTTAAAAATCAACCTCACATTAATCTGCAAAATGCATGTTGATGTTGATATTTTATAAACTAAAGTTGTATCAACGGTAGCTCCCATATAACGAGCAGTTCAGTTTACGGTTTTGGTTAAAAATACAAGTAACTCTAATTTTGGTTTAAAGGTTTTATTAAACGAGTTTAGAAACTGACTGAACTTGGGAATGCACGCGTAGCGTTAGGATTTCTTTTAAGATGACAATACATGGGGCACAGTAAACCCGGTGTACAAATCTTATGAAGATTTTGAATGGAAAGCTACCTCTGTAGGCAAGGAGATACTGCTAACCGACGCACATTGGTTTTGAATGTCTGCAATAGGAAAGAAATAATTGAGCCAGCTTAAAAGCATTTTACACTCTTGTTGTGCGGCTAAAAATCACAATAAGAACTGAATATTCCATAGCTAAAGAAAATGGAAAATGTAGGCAAATGCTAAAAATGCCGTATCACAAAATACTCACTTCTAGTTCAACGCGTTCCTTATTCTTTAAACGTTTGGCTTTTTCTGAATTGGCTCGATTAATTTGTTCTTCAATGCATTTGGATATAGCATCGCATGCATCTGACCACTCTTGCAATGTGTGTGCAATTTTCGATGTGTAACCCGGTGGAATATCCCTTCCCTGTGCATAGTCGATTTCAAGAAATCTATTGTTTTGAAAAAGTTTTCCGTGAATAATATCTGTAAGTAAAAAAGAAATATATTTAAGTTAACTTTACCAAGCACAGCACAGAACTTTTCATTACAAAGTAAAAGTATATATACAACGAAGTTCCTTTGATTTGAGTTTGAGTAAGAAGTGAAGAGACTTGTCGTTGCTTTTGCTACTTTTGCCAAGAAGCGGAAAGATTTCCCTAGCGATATGTTTAATGTACCACGATAAAATTTAAACGGATGTTGGGGTTTCAGCTAACGAGATTTTGTTTTGTTGATATTTGACGACTAAGTAATCTCATTTAAAAATTATCAACAAACTTTTTACCCAAACGCAGCAACTAATCTGTGAAATGATACTGCGATATTGTACTGTGTTGTGTTGTGCCGTGTGCGTTACATCAGAACCAAAAACACTTGGTTTTTTTGTAACTTAAAAAGTTTTGTTTTATCTGGTACAGAACTTCAAATTATAAACCTTATTAAGGAAATGATTTTCGTGGAAAATTTTATTTTAAAAAAAAATATGAACTTTCAAACATTTGATGTTGATTTTAAAATTTCAGAGTTGGTGCAATTGCAGTTTTATACAACTCTTGATACAGTAGTTAAAAAAGTTTTAGTTAAAAACAGAACAAAATAAATTAGTTTACAATATTGTAAAAGCTCAAATCCTTAATGGCTGAATCGCAACGACGCGTTCACCTCAGCTTTGCGTATGTTACGTAGAACAAGCTTTACGGACGCGTCGAGACGAAAGATGACATTTGAGTAAATCAACTAATCAAAAATTATAAATCTAATGAAAAAAATATTTTTTTGAAGAATATTTTTATTACTTGTCTTGAAATTCAGAATGGATACATGTGGTTTATATGTGCGGATGCTCATGAACATGCAAAAGGGAGCTGTGACAACAGTAAGATTTCCAGCTGGAGTCACCGAAGCGTTCCAAATTAACCTAGATGTACATATGTACATCAAAGAAGCGTCCTGACTCCTGAGCCCTTTACTCGCTTAAAACTCCGCTATGTTCTGTGATCGAATATAGGTCTAAACCTTTGTTCTCTCTGGCACCTACACACGGTTCACAATGTTGGACAATGTAATGTACACAGCCACTTCTATAAATTCACACCCTTTTCAGACTTTTTTTTATTTTTTTCAAATCCTTAAAATAGTTAAAACTTTGATATAAATGTACACATATAGAGGACAAAAATACAACAAGGTAATGATCCATTGACCGAGGGATATCAAACCATTTTTGAAACTGAAAAAACTTAAATTGAAACACTAAGAAACATGAATAATAATTATTTGAAACGTCAAACGCGCGCAAATGTTCAAATATTTCAACTTTTGCTTCAGCTTCGCTTCATGCTACGTGGTTTGTGTACTTACTTTTGTATATCAAAACGTAACGTTAAAGCTCAACGCCTCATTGTGAGCATTAATACATGAATTCCAATGTTTGAACTTTTGCGTTCTGTCAAAGCGAAGCTCAAAGCGTCGTTGTGAAGCAGGCATAAGACTTTTTCAAAAAAAAAAAAAATAACATATATTTTTCATCGTTTGTCATTTTTGTCTTCAGTTTGCTTTATGGCTGAATCACAACGACGCGTTCACCTCAGCCTCGCGTACGTTACGTCGAACGAGCTTTACGGACGCGTCGAGATAAAAGATGACATTTGAGTAAATGAACTAATCGAAAATAATAATTCTAAGGAAACAAATATTTTTTTAGAGTATCTTGTTGAGAAGGTTTTTGTATAAATAAATTATTGTACACCAAAGAAGCGTCCTGACTCCTAAGTCCCTTACTCGCGGAAAACTCCGCTAAGTTCTGTGATAGAATATATGTAGTTCAAAACCTTACTTGGGTCTGGCACATACACAGTTCACAATGTTGCACAATGTACAAAACGTATGAGAGTAAAATCTTTTCGAATCAAAGAAACATATTATTGACAATCCTTATAATATTGCGTGCATTCCACTTCCACAAAAACAAGATGTTTTCACTCATAAAGATCCTTGTTTGGATTTTAATCTTTCACAGATTGCACTCAAAAGAGACGTGGACAAGCATACACAGCCAATTCTATAAATTCACACCCTTTTCAAACTTTTTTTTTATTTGTTCGAAATCCTTAAAAAGGTTAAAACTTTGCTATACATAAATGCACACATTTAGGAACAAAAATACAACAAAGGCAAAGATCCATTGGCCGAGGGATATCAAACCATTTTTGAAATTTATTGAAAAAACTCAAATTGAAACACACAGAAACAGTAATAATAATTATTTGAAACGTCAAACGCGCGCAAATGTTCAAATATTTCAACTTTTGCTTCAGCTTCGCTTCATGCTACGTTGTTTGTGTACTTTTTTTTTTTATATCAAAACGTAACGTTAAAGCTCAACGCCTCATTGTGAGCATTATACACGAATTCCTATGTCTGAACTTAAGCGTTCTGTCAAAGCGAAGCTCAAAGCGTCGTTGTGAAGCAGGCATTAGTTTTTTTCTTAAATCAGTTTATATCAATGAGAAAAGTTTACAATTTTTTAATTTTGTTTTTTGAATATATGGAAAAACGACTTAAGTAAGTTTAATATTTTGGTAAAGATTTAAAGAAACGAAGTGCACGACTGGGTAGCACGAACTTGCTCTAATGTATGACAGTGGTTTTGAAAAGAGATTTTAAAACTCTAGCAGAGAAAAAATCGTATGAACTTTTATAAATCACTTACAAATCACTAGTTCAAACATTTTTTACAAGAAATGAAGTAAGCAATCTGATTTATTTTACTGTTTTGAATTTAAAGGAAAACAAAAATCTTTCAACCAGTTTTTTTCAAAAAACGGTTTCTTGAAAAACTTTCCCAAAAATATTCAAATTATTTTTTTGAGTATGCCAACATCTAGCAGTTTGTAGTTTTAATCACAAAACGATTTTAAATTTTTTTAAAAATATTGAAAAATAACAACCTTCTTTTAAAAAATCATATGGCAGGAACGTATCATTAGTTTTAGAGCTAGAATGCTTAATCCGAAAACAACTCTGTTTGCGGCAAATCCCTCCGGCATTTTAGGCTGTAGAGAGGTATCTATATAGACAGACAGACGGACAAACAGACATAGGTACTTACAGAATTGTAGGACCCACTTTTTTTGACTTCCCTATCATCGTGAAGTTATGTTTGGTTGTTAGATTTTCTTTTTTACGAATGCATAGCTTTTCTTATCCTACCTATAATCGCAAGTAAAAAGGATAAGCATTTAAATATAGCGTAAGATCTGAAAGTATTGATCCTTAAAAAATAAAATAATTAGGATAAGTAAGATTGCAGCGCGGCAATAAGTTGTATAGCAACAGTGATTATTTGAAGTTATACTCAAAAATTTCCTTAATGAAGTTAATATTAGGTTGGTAAATTGTAATGGAAGTACATTTAAACCACACGGAAAAATTTAAATCGAAGCTGAGTAGAAATTCAAAAATCGCAAACAAAATTGTGTGTTCATTTATAAGGTCGGGATTTTATCAAAACAAATTGGAATTGAGTTTAGTTTAAATATATACGTATGTAGGAATAAGGAAACAATAAAATTAACATCAAAATATCTTTTTTTTTTTGCTATTTAAAAAAAATAAATAAATTGTTGGCACAACAGCTCCAAGCGGGGCCGGGGCCTGTGACTTACACTCTCAACCATTCCTGTGTGTGCGTTGATATTCTGCAGGAATGGAAGGGACCTACAATTTACAGCCGAATCCGAACGGCTAACAGAGAAGCACTTTCCATGACATTAATTACTCTTGGAGGATTTGTCACCTCCTCGCAAGAGGCAGTACCCCGGAAAAAAAACTTAGGTGGCAACATCAGGGATCGAACCCTGAACCTTCGACGTAGCAGTCCTACACACTAACCACTACGCCACGGGGTACTACTATTTTGAGAGATTTAATATAAGTAAATTTAAATAAAATAGTGTTGAAAACTCAACTCTCCAAAATATTTTTTACCACGTCCGTTCCTTTACAGTTTGAATTGGACTTCACTAATGAACTTTAAATCTTTTTGTTCAAATGGAAAGGTTTGGTCTACCGAGAGTTGAAGATTTGTATAAGGGTAGCTAAGAAATAGTAAAATGTTTGCAAAAATAGGACTTGCATCTGCTTATCACGGGTTATTTAAATTCACAAAGTTCACAGACTTTATCAAGGGGTGAACATTTTTCCAATGATGATAAAAAATAACTAAACAAATTTTGATAGAAATCGTAGGTACCTACATACCTACTGCTACAATGCTTTTTTCAGGAATTTTTTTTTTTATTTTTTTTTCTGTCCCACAAAAAGTGAAGAAATATTCGAACATTAAAAACTGCGTTCTTGGTGTATCTTAATATTAAAAAAAAAGACCTCTTCGATTCAGAATAACGAATTCATTCGTAGGTATGACATCCTACTAACAATTGGTTTTCAATCATTACGGTCAACAAATGATTAAAAAAAGTAGATGTGGATTTTTTCCTTTGGAAGACATTGTATCTATAGGAATTGGCTTTTATGTGAGTGCATGAGTATGATATAATTTGTGTCCAATAAGTACCAACCAAGAGAGGGAAGTGGAAAATAATCATTCTGCCAATAATCACTTTGGCTTTCTTTTAAATTTATCCGTCCAAAGTTAATCCCACTTTATTATTTTTGTAATTATTTTCCTCTCTGCTTTAAAGAGTGGTATTTAATCCAAATATAAAGATACATTTTTAGAGCTATGTATACAGCATCGATATTATTTAACGGCGGAGGGCATTCCTAAAGTAATTAAAAACATATTTGCTGTTCGAGAGTTAGGATCTACCACCAAAGTATTCCGTTTTTTTTTTTTTTTTTTTTGTCTGAAGTACATATGTCGGTCAGCTTTTACCATGACTATACTGGATCGGACTCCGACAACAACTGTGGCAGAAGCCGAGAAAACAAAACCACTACATTGTGGACTACCGACATCCTGGAGTTATTTAATAGAATAGGGAGTTGAACTCATACAACACAAATCTACATTTGGATATTATTTTTTGGGGAAGAAAATCATGTGCTTGGTGACCTTAATTTGCATGGGGTCGTTGTTTCGATAAAATAAATTTCATTATAAGACAATCTATGTATTTGCCTCTAAACAAAGAGACTCATTGAAAAAAAAACCATAAATGTATTATATTTGACAATTTTATATACATGTTGTACATTGTACGTACACTTGTAGTTTTTGGTTAATAAACGATTATATGGCATATGGTAATTCGTATATGGTATATGAAATATGGTATATGGTATATGGTATATGGTATATGGTATATGGTATATGGTATATGGTATATGGTATATGGTATATGGTATATGGTATATGGTATATGGTATATGGTATATGGTATATGGTATATGGTATATGGTATATGGTATATGGTATATGGTATATGGTATATGGTATATGGTATATGGTATATGGTATATGGTATATGGTATATGGTATATGGTATATGGTATATGGTATATGGTATATGGTATATGGTATATGGTATATGGTATATGGTATATGGTATATGGTATATGGTATATGGTATATGGTATATGGTATATGGTATATGGTATATGGTATATGGTATATGGTATATGGTATATGGTATATGGTATATGGTATATGGTATATGGTATATGGTATATGGTATATGGTATATGGTATATGGTATATGGTATATGGTATATGGTATATGGTATATGGTATATGGTATATGGTATATGGTATATGGTATATGGTATATGGTATATGTTATATGGTATATGGTATATGGTATATGGTATATGGTATATGGTATATGGTATATGGTATATGGTATATGGTATATGGTATATGGTATATGGTATATGGTATATGGTATATGGTATATGGTATATGGTATATGGTATATGGTATATGGTATATGGTATATGGTATATGGTATATGGTATATGGTATATGGTATATGGTATATGGTATATGGCAAAACAAAAAATATAGTTTACGAAAAGGCACTGCGATAGTTTATGTAAAAACAAAGCATATAATGAACATAAGCGAGAGCTACAGTACGTTTGCAACGAACTGTTGGATACCCTATTCCCTATATTTGTGTGATGTTCAATTAGTGCTGGCACAATAAAAAAAAGGCGTGTGCAACGCCCAAAGTTAAGACGTTTTATTTCCAAGGCATATAGAATGAGCTCAGTGACATTCAATTTCATTCTTGCAGATCGCTTTGGACAAAAGAAGACAAAACTTAAATTTTTAAAAATTACATTTTGAATGGAAATAGCGATTATGGGTGTTTTAATCAAATCCTGGACCACACTCTGCTAAGTAAGAAGTAACCAAGGAATATATATCTAAGTGTTCATCTGTTTACTTCAAAACTGCGACCGATACTTAAAAAAAGTTAAAAAATTAATGCATTATACGACTTTTGACGAAAACGCCCCTTAAAAGTGGGTGTGTCTTAAAATGTTTAAGCACTAACTGAGCTTTGATCATTAGTAAGTGTTAAGGCATACATATGTGTAAAACTACAGCTGAATCGAGTAGTTTTAAAATGATCTTACCTGAACAAAGGTATTTTATCAAAATCACGCCTTCAAAAGTGGGCATATTGAAAAAAATTACAAAAGAAAATATAGATATATTTTCATAAAACGAACGGAAGGAAAAAAAAGGTTTAAATTGAATATTGGTAGAACCTAAAATTTTTACGTTTTTCGTTCTTTCATGAAAAGTGGGCGTAAGCCACGCCCAAAATTCAACAATTTCATTTCATACACAAACTTTTTAGTTTCTACTCTGAGACACAAAATTTTGGCTTGCGGTCATTATAAATACCGATTATTTACAAAAACAATTTTTTATAGTTTCTAGTGAAAAGTGGGCTTTAGCCACACCCAAAATAATTTTTTTTGATTTCACACACAAGATGTTTATGTGCAAGTAATACGCACAAAATTGAATGTTTTTCGCTTTAATATAACAATTGTTATTTTATATTGGCAACTCTTGCTTTACACTGTCTGCCTGTGATTAAATTAGCTCCCGAATTATTTTGATTTTTAACTGTACGAACTATCGATATAGACTTGATTCGCTGATCATTTAACAATTTAACTAGCGTGGCATTGGGTAATAAAGTTGATAACTTGTGGAGTAATCCCTAATTGTTTTGAAATTCAATCAAAATTATAGACCAAATAGAATAAAAAAAAAATAAAATAAAAAAAGTACACAAAAAAAACTGTTTAGCATCATTGAGTGAAGTGTATTTTACCAACACCTTTCTTCGCACCCGTAAATCTCTGCTGTTTCTTTCCGTGTGCTAGTGTCGAGTGCACTTATCGTATACAATCGGCACTAACAATACAAATCGCAACAACAAACGCCGATACGTCAGCCGTGTGCCCGCTCACGCCATTAGCAACATCAGCTTCTGCCTTGCCTATATGTGTGCCGCTTATAATTTTTTTTCTTCTCGCTGCTTCATCTTTAAACCAGCATTTGTTTTACTAAAAGTAATTGCTGAATATCTTACTTACCCCAATTTTCGATCCATTGATTCCACCCGATGTTAAACTCACTTCCAATTTAGTTAATTCCAAGAATACGCAAAATGAGATTGATCGACGCTACATTATGTCTAAGCTACGCAACACCAAGCTTTATGACAATGTTCGCCTCTACCTTTCTTATCTTTACAATAAATCTGACTCAGTTTGTATAAATGGTAAAACTAAAGCAAATGTACTCGTTTCAATTCTCAAAGAAGGCTTACCAACTGACCCTGTTATTCTCAAAAATATATACTTCAAATTCCATTTTAGATAGTGAATTATTCACTTCTGATTTTACGGTGTTTCGTGCCGATGGTCAAAAAAGTGATGTTGCTCCTTCTGGTCGTGGTGTTCTCTTGGCGGTACATAACCTCCTTAATCCATCTCTCGTTGTATCTTCTAAATCACCATTTTTTTAATTCGTAAGTATTAAATTGTCTTTCTCGAAACATTATTTTTTCCTCGTTTGTTGTTATATTCGCCCCTCACAACCTTTAATTGTATATCAACAGTTTGTCGATTCATTAGATTCCCTGCTCGAGACCTCAGTATCCAATGTTGACCTCATTGTTGTCGGTAATTTCATCTACCTAACCTATAATGGATCTCCTCAGAGGACGAATCTTTTTATGTTCCGTCTAATCTCACATCTGAAAAAGAAACCCTTTTCACTGATCGTTTTCTCGAATCCGGGTTATTTCAAATGAGTAGTATCTGCAACAACTTGGGGAGACAACTTGACCTTATCTTCTCTTCGGACCCATATAACTCAACATTATTTACCCTCGACCAGTACCATCCCCCTCTTTCTCTTCTTTTCTATCACGATTAACGCATTCCTATGGTTGATTCTGAAAATTCTTCTTATTTCAACTTTCGTAAAGCCGACTTTAATAAACTCATTCTACTTTTAAGTAACACCAATTTCAATCTTTTCATTAATTCTAAAACTCCAAATGATATTGCTCTTTGTTTCTTCTACACCTCCATCTTTAATTGTCTCACCCAATGTGTTCCTTTCACTGTCCAAAAAAGCTGTATGTCTTCCTCCCCCTGGTGCACTAAAGAGTTACGAACTCTCCGAAATGTCAGGAATAAGCTGTGGAAATCCTACTTGAAGTTTCCAACCCCTCCAAACTTCTTCTATTACCAACAAGCTTCTTCCCGCTTCTCTACTCTTTGTGATTCACTCTATCATATGTACCTATAGATAAAATGCAATCTTCTCTAATCACTCAGCCGAAGCGGTTCTACTAATTTATCAACGTAAAGAGGAAATCTGATGGCCTTCCTTCCAAATTTGACTTTCTCAACACTTCTTCTTCCGACCCTCAGGCCTCAGGTGATTACCAACCTCTTTGCTACGTTCTTCAGTCAATCCTTTACCGATGTCCCTAACGGACCCGACCATGAATATCATAGTTTTTTGTCAAAGAGTCCACATACTTCTCTTGTCTCTCTTGGCATTATTCTTCAAATGGTAGCTGATAAGATTAACACTTTGAAAGAAGATTGTTCGTCTGGTCCTGATGGTATCCCTGCAATTTTTCTAAAAAAATGTGTAAACGTTCTTCGCATACCCCTCTCCCATCTCTTTCAACTCTCGCTGTCACAAGCAGTTTTCCCTTCTCTTTGGAAAAGTTCTTTTATTTTTCCGATCCACAAAAAAGGTATTAGAAATCTTATAATAAATTATCGTCCAATTGCTAAGCTCTCCTCTATCCCCAAGCTCTTCGAAAGCATTGTATATGACACCCTTAATTTTCATTGCAAATCTATAGTCTCTCCATTACAGCATGGTTTCTTTAAGGGTAGGTCAACCACGACGAACCTGATACAATTTGTTTCCATGACACTTTGCGCTTTGCAAAAGGGATACGATACAGATTTTATTACAACTGACTTTAGTAAGGCATTTGATAAGATAAGTCACTAAATTATTTTACACCTCTGTTCACCCAGTGGATTAGTTCTTACCTTACAAACCGTTCATATAGAGTTGTTTTCAGATCTGCAGTATCCAATCCAATCTTTGCACCCTCAGGTGTCCCTCAGGGCAGTCACCTTGGGCCGCTCTTGTTTGTTCTTGCTATTAACGATGTTTTTTTAGATCCGTTCAATTACTTGGCTATGCTGATGATATTGACATTATTGGAAGAACGAAGCGCGCTGTCAGTGGAGCATTCGCAAGTATTGAAGTGGAAGCGGCTCGAATGGGTCTGGCTGTAAATGAAGATAAAACAAAGTATATGCTGTATTCGGGTGAAGTAGATCATCACCGTAGGCTCGGACAAAACGTCACAACGGACAGATATAACTTTGAGGTTGTCAAGGACTTTGTCTATTTGGGTTCCACCATAACCTCTCAGAACAACATCAGTGAAGAGATCAGTCGATGAATCACTCTTGCCAATCGCTGTTTCTTCGGGCTAAGAAGGCATCTTAGTAGTAAAGCTCTCAAAGGACCAAGTAGACCCTATACAAGACCCTTATCATCCCAGTCCTGCTGTATGGGGCAAAAGCGTGGACACTGACACAATCGGATGAATACAGGCTGGGGTGCTTTGAGAGAAAGATTCTTTGGGTGATATTCGGTCCTGTATGTATCAATGGAGTATGGAGGAGAAGATTCAATGACGAACTGTACGCGCTATACAGCGACATTGACTTGGTTAAGAAGCTGAAAATTCAGCGGCTTAGATGGCTGGGTCATGTGGAGCGTATGGACGAAAACGCTCCTGCCCGACGAGTCTTCAATTCCAACCCGGAGGGCCGACGCAGTTCTGGAAGACCCTATCTAAGGTGGCGCGATCAAGTGGTAAACGACCTCAACCAACTTGGTGTGCGCAACTGGAGGCCACTGGCTAGGGACCGGCCTAGCTGGCGAGGATTGTTGGTTGAGGCCGTGGTCCACAATGGACTGTCTGCGCCACCTTAAGTAAGTAAGTAAGTATTACCGATGTTGGTAGTATTATAAACTTTTCATACGTATCCATTTATGCTGATGACATAAAAATTATGAAAGTTATCTCTTCCCCTTCTGATTCCTCTCTTCTTCAGCATGACTTAAATTCTTTCTACAATTGGTGTAACAAACATTTCCTAGAACTAAATGTTAGTAAATGCCAATCGATGACTTTTTCTCGGAAACGCCAGCAATTACTCCCTCGTACTTATCTCTTTAACAATGTACCTATTCCTGTCGTCTCCTCTATTCGTGATATTGGGATTACTTGTGATCGTGAACTCAATTTTTGAGCCCACTTTGATCAAATTATTGCAAAAGCAAATTCTTCCCTCGGCTTTATCAAGCGCTGGTCCAAAGAATTTTTAAATCCCTATGTTACTAAATCTCTCTTCACCACTTATGTCAGACCAATTCTCGAGTATGCCAGTCATGTTTGGTCTCCCTATCAATCCACCCACTCTAATAGAATTGAGGCTGTGCAGCGAAGGTTTCTCCGCTTTGCCTTACGTAACTTCCCTTGGTCAAATACGCTTATTTTACCCCCCTACGAAAATCGTTTGCTACTAATTGACCTCCAACCCCTTGCGAAACGACGCGCTGTCGCCGATATACTCTTTGTACATCAACTTCTCACTGGTACCATTGATTCTCCAGTACTCCTTGAAATGATCCACCTCAATACCAATCCACGTAACCTCAGGTCTATTCCTTTCTACCAATTCCCTTCCCACCGCACCAACTATGGCCAGTTCAATCCCATTACAAGAATGTTACGCCTATCCAATAATGCTCAACATATTCTTGACTTCTCCCATAGCTTACCGTCCCTTACCCGCCGTCTCCACTAGCGATATATGTATCGCAGAAGCCAAAGCAATAGCAAAGAGCAGATAGCAGAAGAACTGTCAGATTTTGTTCGTTGGGCATTTTATCGCTTACATTTTTAGTAGGTATAGCTGAGAATGGCAACAAATCGGTTCATCGAGAGCATAATTGCTTTAAAATCGCTCAAATTGCTGGCTGAATGCACACGAAAAAGAAAAAGAGACGATTTGGGTTAATCCTTTTTTGGAAAAAAAAGAATGCTTCACGACATGGATGCTCATTTATTGAAAGATATAATCTGGGAAGATATTAATTTTTTAAGTCTTCAACGCTTCGGCCGAACTCATTCGATATTTGAATCCATACACTTATTTTCAAATCACGCCTTTTATATTTTACACTTTCATAATTCCATAGACTTTCGAATTGAGAATAATTATTTATAAGTTTCTTCTTGGGATTATTTCCAATCACTCATTTTTAAATTAAAACAAAACAAAGAACAATACCTCGGAAAATCAAATTTACTCGCACGTCAAACTATTAAATTTAAATGGAAATACAAAAACTGACAGTTATAGCAAAGCGATATAGTATGCGATAAATAGTTTGCGATGAAAGCATGCTTTCCATCGCTTACTATTAATATATAGCTGCTATGATGGTCTCCATTTGCGATTTTGAAAGCAAGCTTTAAAGCACGCTTTCGATTTATCGCTCGTGGAAACGGCATGTTAGAAGAAACCTTTACTCCCGCTTTCCGTAATCCCTCTGTCAACCTCATTACTTTTAATTAGAATAAGTAACCTAGATTTTAAGTTTGTTTGTACATATGTTTATTTTTTATTGTTAATTATTATTGTAAGAACTTTTGCTTGTATTAAGCCAATTAAATTAAATTATAAAAACAATATTGATAGTTTTGTATGAAAAATTTGCGTCAGCCACGCCCAAACTGAAATATTTTTATTAAATTGGAAGAAGGTTTACTTAAAGCTTACGTGTGAAAAATTTTAGCGTTATGCTTTTATCGTAACTATACAAAAAACATAATTTAATTTTACCAAATTGAGGTTGTTCATCAAAAATGGCGATTGTGGGCGTGTTTGTGGGCGGATTTTACCGGTTCAAGAACTTAAACTTACTCTTGAACCAAAGATTATATATACCAAATTTCAGCTTTCTAGCTCAAAAATTGCGACCTCTAGAGTATACATACCGACAGACGGACGGACGGACATGGCTAAATCGACTAGGCTTTTGATTCTGAGTCAGAATATTATATACTTTTCTATACCTAACGGTATTATTTCTCTGTTACAAACTCGACACCAAATGAAGAAATAAAATAAATATAAAAAAAACGAGTGTGTTTTGCATTCTTATACTAATATGATTTTCTAGACTTAGCTGTTTATAGATTGAAATGGGCTAAAACAATAAAAGTGGTATCCCATATTAAGGGTGGGTCTCCCATGTAAATGTAGGGTAGTGCGTGCATAAAACTTAATATATCTCCTACATTTGAAAAGATATTTTAATGAAATAAAATGTATTAATTAGTCAACAAATGTGAGCAGATATGCTTATCATCAAATAATTATTTATCATGATATTTATACTTTCAAAAGATAAAAACTTTAAATTTTTCGTAAAATTTAGACACAAATTATTATGTCCTCTTAATTTTCCTCTGTTAAGTAACTTTTTATTTTCTTTTGCTTCAGTTTCTTAATCAGAATAAATAAGTTCTATTTGTTATAGAAACCGAAGTTTTTTTTTTTTTATATATATATAATAAAATTGAGGTCAACCAAGGGGACTTTTTTTTCTTTAGACAAGCGCAGTTTGTAAAATGTTCAACCAAATCGACCAAGATAATTTTTTTTAATATCATTGAAACTAGATGTTATCATGAACATCGATAAATATTTACTTTTTTTTAATTTACCGGTCTAGGAAGACCCAAAACAAAAAATAGCATATTTTTCATATGGGACGCTTTGTAAACCGCTTATTTATTTCAATTTAGGTAAAAAAAAAAATTATAATAACATTTGTTTAATTTGGAAGCAAGCTATAGAAACATTTAATTTTTTTTTTTTTTTTTATGTGCTTAAAATAGCAATTTAATATGTTAAGATACTCACTCGTTTTTGTAAGTAAGGAAAACTTTTATCGTTTTGTTATTATTTTTCTATTTTTTTTTGGAATTTTTTCTTTTTGTATCAATTTAAAGAAAAATTATATCATTTGAAGTCACTTTACTATCTTATTTTAAAAAAGTATCTTTTTTACCTTTTTTGAACAAAAATTTCACACTTATGAAAATGTAGTTCACGAAATTGTCACCACAATTAATGGCGTTAACATAGATTCTCTTTTATTGCAACCTCTTTGTAAGAGAGTATTTCTCATTTTTTCTTATTTGATTTTTTGTTGGTTTGATTTTGGTTTTTCCTTTTCTTTGAAATTTGAATACCAACACAAAAATCAGCTGTACCTGTTCCTATAAGATCATTGTTCCATGCATTTTTGAATGATTCGGACAATTTTGGTGACAAATCGATAGATGATTTTTAATTTGTGGTTATAAAAAAATATTGTCGTCCGCATAAATAGGTATTCGAGTGATTTTCTAAATATCGTGTGCGAGGAGAGGTCCTTTGTCATATCGATAAATAGATATGTACTAAGGTCGGAGAAGCATTGGTCGTTGCGGTGGTACATACATATACATAGATATCAATACACATTGTGTGTTTTCTTATCGTATGTAGAAGAAGTAGGTTCGGTTATTTTTGAATAGCTTGGCAACAAAAAGTCATAGAGCCATACGGTTTTCAGTGTTGGATTTAAAATTAATGGGAGCATTGAATTCTGAGAACAAAAATAATACTTAATGACGTAAAATTTTGAAAAAAACTAGTTTTAAAATTATTTTTAAAATAATGTCTGTATCGGCACCTACAGCCTAAACGGCTAGACCGATTCGCTTCAAATTTGGTACATAGTATTATTATTGTCCTACAGAAGGGTTTTTGGAATAAGCATTCTATTGCAGATTGTATGAATATTTGCAAAAAATTAAAAAACGCCAGTTTATAGGTATTCAACAAATACATTTATTTAAAATTTTTAGAAAAAAATTTAATAAGCAGTTTTCAAAATATTAATTTTTTTAATTTTTTTTTAAAATGCTTTTAAAAATACAAAAAAATATTTTTCAAAAATATTGGTATGCAATACAAATTGAGCTACCTACACCTTTATGTGTGTAAGATTTCGAAAGAATCGGTTGAGTCGTTTTCGAGTTAGTCGAAAGCAAAAAAAACGGTCCTATGGAAAGTACCGTTCTTAGCCATTTTTTAAAACTTTTTTTTCAGCCATATGATTGGTCGTACCTAAAAAGCAACACTGATTTTTTTAAATAGAAATCGTTAGAGCTGTTTTTGAGAAAAATAAGCTTTAACGTAACGGTTGTATGGCAGGTACCGTTAATTTTTGAGCTAAAAAAAAAATTTCAATTTCCCCTCTGTACAATACCTAAAAAAGTCTGTATACCAAGTTTGAAGCTATTCGGCCCACCCGTTTGGGCTGTAGGTCTCTATACATACAGACAGACAGACAGACAGACAGACAGACAGACAGACATACAGACGGACAGAATTTTTAGACCATCTTTTTTCGTCTTCTCTATCATCGTAATGTCATGTTTGATTGTTATCTCAAAACTTTGTTTTTCGACGAATGCATAACTTGCCTTATAGTACCTATAATCGCAAGTAAAAAGTAACAATGTTTCAATAATAATAGATATATAGCTAGGTACTCAAATTATTCTTTTCCCTTTGCAATAAACCCATAAGCAATTTTAAAACAGGTCAAATAGTTATATTGACCTACCTCACACTTTTGTTACATGCAACTTAAAAAAAAAAAAAAACAACGATATCAATGTACATACCTACCTACATATACCTACATTAAATATAATGTAACGTTTACCTATCTACCTATGCATGTTCATTTTATGTGTCCTGCCTCCTGAGTCCTGACCTTCATCAAGATTTCGATCGAGTCCCAAACGAGTTCACATTTTTTTTGTCACTGTTATGGCAGCAACAGCAAGTAAAATATGAAAAAAAAAAAACAACAACAAAACGAAAATAGAAAAAAATTACCCACATTTAGCTATTAGCTACTGTGTTTTGAAAAAAAATTGAAAAAAAATCCCTTCACCCTTCCATACAGAGAGAATAAAACTTGTCATCGCATATCGCATTACTAAATCAAAGCGAAAGGACAACAACGAAACCCACAGAAAGACACACACAAAAAGTATCCCCTACTAAAACGTCCAATGCCAATAATCTTTTCCCTCTGCTTTCCTTTCCACTGCCTGTACCTCCTCTACTACTGTGGCTGCAGCCGGCGGTGCGCGCAACCACCGCACCGCACCGCTTTGAGAATAATAATTATTGTTCACTGCGACTGCGGAAGATCACAAAATTATTTTGAAAAGAGAACAAGAGTAAATGAGTATACCAAAAACAATATAACGAAGAGAAAAGAATATCGCACTACCACATAGAACACAATTTACATGGCGTTTAAGTTCTGTTCTGAGGTAGACCCACCCTTAAGAAATAGGAGCAGGACTCTCTTAAGCCTTTGAACACTTAGCAAGGCAGCGAAAAATTCGACAAGACTCTTTGTGTCTTGGCAGACTATAAGGCATCGTGGTATTGCACCCTTCGCCGGGAGCCTGCTAAGCTTAGCCTTGGTGATATTTTGTAGCTGGCTACTATCCAACCATTATTTCGGGCCTCTGACTTCGATAGAAGGTGGCTCTGTAATTAGTTGGAACTAAGAGAGCACCTATCCTCCACCTCCTAGTGGTCTCTCTGAAAGATTATGAATGGCAGGGATCTTGATGTAAATGAAATAAGGGTGAGTAATTGTAGCTATATTTCTTTGTCTTCCAGTATAGATTTCTGTACTAGAAACGTATGCAAGTATGTCTTGCATGCGGCAAAGAGAGGAACGCTTAGTGTGCGCATTTGGGCAGTTGCTTCTACCTTGGCAAGTGGTTGAATGCGCATGTCTTAAGGCTGCCAGGCCTTGAGTATTGAGGTGCTCATCTGAAAGTGGCCTTACGGTTGCGAAGCTCCACCGGAAGCTATATTCTGGTACCACGGGAGAAAGGCTTTCCTGGGTGGTGAAGTACTGGTGTTTCACGACACTGGGCTTTGTCACCTGGGGCTATCTATTAGGAAGGCCCCTTTGTGGGAGTATCGTGGTGGCTGTGGTTACTCCGAATGCGGAAAAATAGGTATGGCATCCAAGGATTTCATTTTTGGTGCAAGAAGTGTTAGATATACAACAAGGTGTGTGGGCATGCCTCAACATGTTCCATAAAATTGGTACTAAGGTATCTTAAGCCTCTTGTCTAAGCTTAATTTGACTCTTATATGCGAGTAGGCTCGCCGTGGAATGTAGGGCTTAATTGCCAGGTGTCCACGTAAGGCTTATTTTTATACTATGTTTCATAAGTTACACGTGCTTCAAAGCTTGAGGAATGCTTTATTTACAAATTGTTATAAACAGGCGAAAAATATAGTAGGTATCCTATTGAAATTTTTTTAGTATAATACACTCGGGCGTATGCGTACTTTTCTCAGTTTATTAAATTTAAAAGAAACATCCATGTTCTCATATTTTAGACAAACTAATTGGACTTATCGCCTAGTATTCAAAATGCTTATATCTATCATCGTTTAAATCACCACGCTATCAGCTCGGAAGGACAGAACGAAGTCTGCCGGGACACCTAGAAACTTTATAAAGACTTTTAGACGCACCCGATCTTCTAAAACTAAAATTTATTATTAAAAAAAAACATAGTTAAAAAAAACCGTTCAAATAATTTTATATTTTTCCCGAACAATATTTTGTTTTAAAAAAATCTAAGACGTTATTAAAATTATGTATAATGTAAGTTTTTAGCCTATAAAGAATAAGTTCGTGTCCCAGTCAAGCATTTTACTAAGAAAAGAATCTGGTTCTATATAGTTTTAATGAACGTTTGGCTAGAAATTAGTATGTATTATCGCTATAATTATTTTTTATTAGAGCATATTGTTTTCCCTTAATTAAAACAAGACATTCAATTAGCGACCTCTTATGTCATGACATCAAAAGTCAAAGGCTTCAGATATACTTCAAGTGATTTGTTTGATATTATTTTATGGAGGCCGCAAAACTCAAACTTAAGTTTAAGAAATCTACTCTTCTCAATAAAAAATATCACACCTACACTATTTCAACGCAAATTCAGTAAAAAGCTGGTTTTGCTCAAAGAAATTTCTAATTCAAACTTATTTATTTTTAACAAATTTATAACGAACTAAGACTTAATAATGCTTAATAGTTCCCAAACGATTTCCTCATTAACCAATAGCTCCGAATGTGCCACAGCATAATTCATGCAAATATCCAATTAAAAGTTTATCGTAATTTGCCACCTTTAACGATGGCAGGTAAATATAAATGTGCATAAAATATCCCACATTACACTAATACGCCTGTGAGACTCCACAAATTACCTTAAATATTGAGCTCATATAATATATATGACAGTTCGGTATAATTTTAAATCGCTGTATAGATTTTAAAATTTCCATACCTTTACATATGGATAGAGATACATACTTAACTCTCTCTCTCCCTCCCTCTCCTTTGGTTTAATTTGAATGGATTACAATATTTGATGTACAAACATAATAATATTTGTTTACGAACAATCTAAGGTGTATAATTATAATTAAATTGAAAATCGTTGACTCGTTGTGTTTGCTGGTACATCCAATTTAAAAACTATGTCGACTGAATGGCACTGACACAAACTACTGAACTTTAAAAAAAAAATTTTACCACGTCATTTAGAATATCTGATAAGCGCATTGTCTTCTAATGCAATACAATGTTAACCTTTTTTTTTTCCTTTTTTTTCTTTTTTGTTGGCAACATTATGATGTGCCTATACTTACTAACTGGAGCAGAATTCTAGAAAACCTAAATGTCCTTATTTTAGAATTCCCACTGTGGAAGCCACATGGAAAACAGCTTTGCTTAAGAATTAAATGAACGGAACGCACAAACTTGCTCTCATGTCAGGCAGTAGCATAGGGATTGGGACAAAATAATTTGAAATATTTATTAAAGTAAAATAATGCAATTTTAACTTTCCTTTATAACCACACCACGCACACCGTTTGATTTCCCGAAAATAATTGTTCAGGAATGTAACTTTGAAAACATTTTGTGGTTGTTGAAATCTAACAAAAAACATTTTGTCATTGTTATTCCATGTAAATTCATTTAAATTTCAATAAATGCAACCGGTGGAAGAGAGGACGCAAGGAAGTAGCATACATTAAGAAAATTATCGTTCAGCGTAGTACCACTCAGATTAACCATCTATTGGATTCACGCATGATAGGACTTTGCTATTTTCTTTTAAACGGCTACAATGAATTTGTAATCAACTTATTGAAAAAGCTTTCAAGAAAACGTAATTTTTAGTTTTTTTGTTAAAAATAAAATTTGTATACAAGTTCTTTTTATAAAGTTTACAATGCAATATTCGTTGAAAAATTAGTGCTCGAAAGCTTTAATTAGAAAAGGATTATACTCTTTTCACGTTATTAATAATCGTTCGAGCACTTTTTTCTAAAGTGAGGTTTTGAAACGAATGTTTTTAGCAAAAAATCTGGATATGTCCATACGAACATGTAAATATGCAGAAAACTTATATAGGAGATTATGATATTTTTCCAAAACTAATCTAACTCGCATGAAAAGCTATTGTAAATTCTTCTCAAATAGATCAATTCTTTTTTTTTTAGTTGTAGATTTCCCATCAATTTTAAAACCAAAGAGTAATAAACCCTAGAACTTTTTTCATTACTGTGGTATTTCGGTATATTTATGTTCGTCTTTATGCTTAAAAACAAGCAAAATTCATATAATCCTCTTCTCAAAAAAGAAGCCGCAAAACACCAATGATATATGAGCTCTGAAAATCGAAACTAAGAACATAAAGTAAAACTCTCGTTTAATGGCCAAAGTTTTTTTTCATGATATGAAAATTCGTAGAAATTTTGCATACATATTTGATTTTTTTTTCAATTTCGAAAGCCTAAAAAAGACTACTTATGTTAGGAGATACGTATTAGAAGTAGGTACTTACGAATTCAAAGTGTATTGTTCGGTTCCTAAACATTAAAAATGCTCCTTAACAACAATCATCTGTGGCTCCGAGTATACCCATTACGTAAACATTATTGAAGAGAGTGACTGACTATACGGATAAGGTATTCGAATATTTAATTTGAGGATAATTGTATTTACATTTGGGAAACTTTAAATTCACCAAAACGCATCACTTTGATTTAATTTGTTTGCCCTATTTGGAAGAAATGCTGGTGAAGTGGCTGGTGCAGAACAAGGCAAAAATCGTTGATTTTGCTTGAAAACAAATCGATTTCTGTGTTTTTGTTCGAGTGGAGATGGGTTGGAGTGAAATTGTGTGTTTTAAAAGCACTGCATCCAATTCAGTCATTTTTTACAGGTAAATAGGAACGCATTTGAGTGCAAAATGAAGCTATGGTTGCTAGCGTGGATTTGAAGAGTCCCAAATTGTATAGCGTTGAAACACATTTTGTGAAGCATATAGTTTTGTCGCCCAGTAAAATATAGCTTAGGTATGTAGATTGGTTAGAAAAAAATTCATGTTGCAAGAAACATAACTTTTGAACGTTAAAAAATATCGCTAAGCTTTTATTTTGTTTAAAGGATATCATTATGAAAACTATTAATTGAGAAAACTTTCCCACGGAGTTTTTCAGAAATGTTTGATGCAGTATTTTTTTTCAGAAAAAGGATTTACTTTTAGAACAGTAGATACTTAATAGGAATTATGGATTTTGCAAGAAATAATCTCGTGGCTATTTATTGTTTACAAAAAGTGAATATTTAAGCTTAATAAGCCAATTTTTAAGTGTAATTTAGAAATTTTTAAACAGAATGTTATTTTGTGGCGTATTCAAACACGCTAACAGAAACAGTTAAGGGAAAAAAATAGAAATAGAATATTTCGTTATCTTATCACCGTCATAATTTATATAACAAACAATAAAAAAGTGTTAACTTTGGGCAGGAGGTTTCCTTATTCGATAGCGACAATTTGGGAAATGATTCATAAGGAGGTTCGAAAAATATTAAAATGAACGAATTGGTCGCACGTACCATGTATGTGCAAAAGCACGATGATACATAATACAGTTTCCGAGCAAAGAAGTTCAACTTCTTTGTGTATAAGAAGTATTTATATTCCGCATTTTGAGCATATTGAAAGTTTTATAAGATACGTAGCCCAGTCATTTTATGTTTTATCTGCGGAAAAATTCCAACCAAGCTGAATTTTGGTACACACCTTTATTACGGCATTGTAATGAAGATGTGAAAAATCGACATTGATATCGTGCCGGCAAAAAAATTTATGAAGGTCGAAAGGTCACGAAAACCTAAAAAAAACGTTTTTCTCAAATATCTCGGTTTCTATAGCTCCAATTTCTTCATAAAGAATTGACATAAAAGAACTTTTGAAGTATTAAAATTGTAGAAAATTTAACGCTCTACAAGAAAGTTAAAACGTTTTTTTCGTAAGATGTAAGGAAGAAAGTAATTGAGGGAAAACTGGAGCAAGGTCAAACATTTAGCAGTTCCACCCTCCTCCACTTATTCCATTTCTTCATAAAGAATTGACATAGAAGAACTTTTGAAATATTAAAATTGTAGAAAATTTAACGCTCTACAAGAAAATCAAAACGTTTTTTCCGTAAGATGTAAGGAAAAAAAGTTATTGAGGGAAAACCAGAGCAAATCAAAAATTTTGCAGTTCCACCCTCCTTTTCAAATTCCATTTCTTGGTAACGAATTGACATACAACAATTTTAACGCTTTGCAAAAAAGGAAAAAAGTATTAATGAAAAATTTGCAATGCCATCCTATAGAAAACTTTAAGAAACTTTGCCAAACGAAGTTTGAGTCAAATAAATCAAGTTGTTGCGATATTATGTCCATTTAAAAAAAGCCGTTTATGATTTTCGTTATGACCGTTTAAGCCAAAAATAAAAACAAATACAAAAATTATTCTTCTAACTGCTTTATACCGGAAGTTTCAAACTCTTAAGCTACGAGCAGACGGCATATGAAAACCCGCAAACGTTTGCGACTCTGACGTCACGTAAAAACTCGCAAACATATCGCAAATTCTATACCCACATCAGTGCTCGCAAACGTGCATTTAGGGGTGTTCACACGATATGCAAATTCTGTCCCAAAAGTCGCAAATGCATTTGCGATCAAGGCGTCGCACATCATGTGTTCGCAAATCTGATCGCAAATGTTTTGGTCTATATGCGAGGTGTTCACACGATGTGGAACAATATCCGCATATCATCAATTTCCAGTCATATGCAGGTTTGCGAACATTTGTGAAACTTTGTGTTTTGTGTATTTGGCTTGGGATTCTTGACGTAGCTATAATCTCGAATATTAAAAAGTGCTTTAATTATTGAAAATGTCGAAAAAAAAGTGGGCTTCTATTGCTATTTTGGCATTGGATATGCTAGAAAATGACGAAGAAAATGAAAGCCGCGAAGAATTGAGTTTTAAAAAAATTAAACGGGTTCGTAGTGTGTGGACAAAAAATTGGCTTCTTCATCGCCAGACAGAAGGCTTTTGTGCTAAATTGATGCTGGAACTACGTTCTAATGAACCAGAATTGTATCACGGTTTTGTTCGTATGTCGGGCGATCAATTTGACCATTTGCTTTCCTTGGTAGGACCGCGGATTCGAAAAGCGGATACAAACATGCGATCTTGCATTTCTGCCTCAGACCGACTAATGCTGACTCTCCGGTTCTTGGCTACAGGCGACAATTTTCGGTCTATGCAATATCTTTTCCGCATTCCAGTCAATACCATCTC
Organism: Platycheirus albimanus; assembly: GCA_916050605.2. Taxonomy (NCBI): domain Eukaryota; kingdom Metazoa; phylum Arthropoda; class Insecta; order Diptera; family Syrphidae; genus Platycheirus; species Platycheirus albimanus. The sequence continues at coordinate 63,520,403 of OU696698.1, forward strand.
AACCATAATCCCAGAAGTGCTCGACGCAATCTATGAAGCGCTTGTCGTGGATTATTTGAAAGTGAGTGCTTATTTCCATTACATAATAATTTGGAGAATTTGAACCTCTTCCTATTTTTTATGAACAGATACCGAGAAGCGAAAATGAGTGGAGGGCAGTGGCAGAAGAGTTCAACCAGCGATGGCAGTTTCCTAACTGCATTGGTGCCGTAGACGGCAAGCACGTGGTAATGGTAGCACCACCTAATGCTGGCAGCGTCTTTTATAATTATAAAGGTAATCATTCGTTTTAAAAACCTTTTATTGATAATAATTTTCGTTCGTTTAGGAACGCATAGCATTGTGCTGATGGGAATAGCAGACGCAGAATACAAATTCTTATATGTTGATGTCGGTCTCAACGGACGACACTCGGATGGTGGCGTGTTCAACCGCTGCAGTTTCGAAAAAGCATTGACCTCGAACCAGCTGTGTTTGCCACCACCTCAAGCCCTGCCTGGCCGAGAAATGCCCGTTCCGTTTGTTCTCATAGCAGACGATGCTTTTGCCATACGACCAAATCTTTTAAAACCCTATGCTCAACGTGGTCTGACAATGGTGCAACGGGTTTATAATTACCGCTTAAGCCGTGCACGGCGTATAATTGAAAATGTCTTCGGCATAATGTCGGCACGTTTTCGAGTACTTCGAAAACCCATCCATTTGGATGCCGAAAAGACGACAAAAGTGACGCTCGCCTGTTGCGTTCTTCACAATTATTTAATCACCACAAACAAGGCTACATACACACCAAGTTCGTCATTTGACCAATATGATGATAATGGAAATTTGATAAGCCCTGGTGAATGGCGTGCTAACGTTCAGAGCTCTACGATGTATCCGCTCCAATCACTGCAATCACGAGAAGACTTCCCGGACGTGAAAAAAATACAAAAAGAATTCACGAATTACTTCACCGAAGAAGGCGATGTTGAGTGGCAATATGGTCATATTTGATAAATAGTTGGTATTACCGACCACGTATTCATATTTTATAAAGCTCTTTAAAATAAAAAACAAAAATCGATTTCTCATTGTTTTATTTTATTTCAGTTGTGTAGGTATAGTTTCTCAGAAAAAAATTAACAAAATAAATAACTTCACAGAAAAAAATTAACAAAATAAATAACTTCACAGAAAAAAATTAACAAAATAAATAGCTTCACAGAAAAAAATTAACAAAATAAATAACTTCACAAAATACTTAAAAATAACAAATTTAATAAAATAAAAAAAAAATATGTAAATAACTTCACAAAATACTTAAAAATAACAAATTTAATAAAATAAAAAAAAAATATGTCTATTCGACTTCTATATCGGAATCGTCGATTGCCGTACGGAATGGACATACTGGTACCGGCTGAGCAATGGTACTAGTATTTTGATTTTCTTCATCGTCCGTCACGATGATCTCCTGCAAAGGCTCAATGGCTACTTCGTGTCCATTGCTATCAACATAACTAACTGGCGACTGCTGTGGACTCGGCGACTGGATTTCGTCCAAAAAATCCAACAGATTGCGATTAAGCATATTTCGCAAAAAATCGCCTTGATAGTCTGGAAGGTCACGCAATTGGATCGCTAAATAGTCACAGAACGCAGAGTTTTTATCGGCTGCGTTCAAGGCGGAAACAGCCGAGTTTAAAATGGCTAAACGAGCCGAGGAGGAACTTGATGACGGTGATGAGGTTTGTTCCACCGGGCATCTGCGCTTGCGTCGCTGGCCGACTACAACGGGCGATGTTGAAGGCAAAGGTGACAAAGAAAATTCATCTAAAACCTCAGTGCTGATAGAAGCAGAGACCTGTATCCGTATCGTTAAAAGTGTAAGTCAGAAAAGCAAAGCAGATTATTACAAATTACCATATCCATTGATGAAACTGTTGACGTGGATCTTTGTGCGTCATTAGCCTCCAGGAACATCATTTGGTTAAAAAATTGCCATGATACACTAGGTGGTTCAGCACCCTGCCCTGATTTCTTCAAGCGAATTTTTGATAAATTTGCTTTGAACGTGACTCGTAGACAACCCCACTTGGATTTGGCTTCGTTGACGCTTATATCCAAGCCAAGCTCCTCGATAACCTCACGCCAGCCATCAAGTTTTGAAAGCTTGTACTCTGCCGAACCAGCATCCCAAAGTCTGGGACGTGTCTCCACTGCAGCAATCAAACGCTGAATTTCTTCATTGGTCCAGTTGTGCTGAACCTTTCTTTTCCTACACTCTGACTTTCTCGAGCTTCGCGGCTTTGATTCTGAAGGCTGCACGAAATCTAAATTAAAATCCGATTCACTCATTTTACTTTAACGGGACAAGGACTATGATACAACTAATAAAGATATGGCATTGTGCATGGTGCCATGGTGCCGGGTGTTCTTATTACGTAGGCGCATAGGGTAGAGCGAAACAAAAAAGTTAAACGGGAAGGCGAAAACGAGAAGGCAGGTGTTCTTATGACGAGATGCGCAGAACAAATCAAAAATGAAAATTGGAATGCGTTCTCTAGTAGTTGTATCATGGACAAGGACTTTATAATGATCATGTTATTCGACAGTTCACAATAATACCACTTTTATTGACATCTAGAAAAATCACTTGCGATCTCTGGTGGCAACGAACGGAAACCGAAAACAATAATAAACTTTCATCAACTACCCATTTTAATAGTAATTTTTTATCGAAATTTGTCTTTTTATTATTTTTTTTTTCAATATTCTCCTTATAAAACAGAGAATGTCAGCTGATATTTGATCGCACATCAATGCATTTGCGATGTCCTGTTTTCGTGTAGTTGCAAATGATTGGGATGACCGCAAATGCTCGCACATGGCTGCAAATTGTCACAATTATTTTGCAAGAGTGTTCACACGATATGCAAAAAAGTCGCAAACTAATGTGCGACTTGGTTGTCGCACATCATCCGCACATGGTTTGCGAGCATATGCGGACTGTCCCAAAGGGGTGTTCAGACGATGTGCGACCAAGGATCGCAAATGATGACGTAAAATTGACGTCAGAGTCGCAAACATTTGCGGCTTTTATATGCCGTGTGCTCGTAGCTTTACTCAAAAAAAAAAACATAATATATTTTTTCAATAGTCAACTACGATCTCAAATATCTCGAAACATGCTCGAGCGATTTCGGATACATGATAGCTTTTGACTTCAGATAAACATATTGCATAACTATTTTTTTTTTCTTATAACTAAAAAGAAATTGAAAAATAAAAAGAAACAAGCCTGCAAAAATGATACCAGGTTAAAAAGGCAACAGATGAAAATATTCCGTAACAAGTTCATGAACTATGATTTTCAGGTCAATTTTCTTTTAAAAAAAATAAAACATTGCGATGTAGGAAAAAAAAATTTCACGAAAATCCCAAGGGTGGCATGCAATTGAGGCGCAGGGACATAAGTCCCAGGGACATAAGTCCCAAATTTTATTTTTGGGACTTATGTCCCACTCAAGTGAGACATAAGTCCCAAATTCGATTTTGACGTAAGTGGGACATAAGTCCCAAAAATAAAAGTTGGGACTTATGTCCCACCGAATAAATTTTTTGTGTATAAGCTTAGAGAATTTCCTCACTAAGTTTTTAAAATTATAATGTTTCACTTAGTTTTAGAACAATTTTCAATAGTAGGTATATCTTCGCAAAACAGCTACTACACATCTTGCAATGGTTGCAGGGTTGAAGTAATACGTTCCTTGGATTTTCGAAACAAATAGCGCAGGTTATGGTTTCGTTATTTTGTTGTTGTCCAGGGTCGTTCGAATCATTTTCTTCGTTATTACTTGCTGATGAGTCAGAAACTTCAGAAAATTTAGTATTTGAGAATTTGAGAAAACCAAATAAAAAAATCGCGCGAAAGAAACTCCAGAAAATTTAGTATTTGAGAATTTGAGAAAACCAAATAAAAAAATCGCGCGATTTCAAATTTTGAGTTCTGTCAAAGCGAAGTTGTTAAGAGTTTTCTCGGAAAATCTAATTACGAAATAAAATTTTAATACTAAATGTCGGCCTGTTTCTTTAAAAAGTCGTTTTTTTTTTGAAAAAAAAATTTAAAAAAATATTTCAACATTTTTTGAGTATGTATTAAGAGGATCTGCAGTTTTGATACAGAAAATAATTTTAAAAAAAATCAAACCACCCGTTTCCCAAATATTTTTTTTTAATTTTTTAAAAAATAGAAAAAGAATTTTTTTGGAAATCTTGAAATGCAATATTAATTGAATTATATACTACTTCTTTCGTGCAAAATTTTATTTAAATCAGGATCATTGTCTACAAGAAAACCTAATTTAAAAAAACGATTATATAGGACATATTACAAAAAATCCATTTTAACCAAAAGATGTTTCATTGTCAAAAAAAAGTACTCTGAAAGTTTTATTAAAATCTCTAGAATAGTGTTCGAGAAAATCAAACTTTTTGTTAAAGATTGTATGGCAGGTACCGTTATTTTTCGACCTAGAGCAAAAATGAAAAAAGGGAATTTCAAATAATTACTTAATACAAAGTTTGAATCAAATCGGCATATCCGTTTAGGCTGTAGAGGTGCGAACAGACAGACAGACGGACTGGATTTCCAGAACCTCTTATTTCGACTTCTCCACCACCGTAATGTCATGATTGTGTGATTGTTATCTCAACTTTTTTTGTGCACGAATCCATAACTTGCCTTATAGTACCTATAATCGAAAGTAAAAACTACAACAAGCCAAGTGAAAATTGGTTTACTGCTGGACAGTATACCCCATACAATCAAACTTCAAAACTGGATGTCTAAAAAAAAAATATTAAAATATTGCAATAGTCTCGATGTTCGCATAAGCATCTTTGACACATGGAAAGATCAACAATTCATTGTATAGCTTGATTAAAGGAATAAACGTTTAAGATTGTCAGTGGTAATAAGATTTAAAGGGCGACGACGCGACGTTAAGTCTACAAAAGAAAAGAAAAATAATATACATTACAGTAATACAGTAAGATAATTTATTTGCCCAGGGAATTCCTTAAGGCTATTTATTTTTTTAATGAAACTGAAAAACGATTAGGGAGTTGTTTTGATTACATTGGGAAGATGACTACGATATCTTCGAGTCAAAGTAAACATTTTAATGAAAATCTAGAAGCCAGAATATGCACTGTGTTCTTGGGAAAAAGAAAATGGAATCAGTTTGAACTTTAAACATTTAGTTGTGGAATAATATCAAAGCTTATTTGTTTTGAAGGTTTTGATTGTTTTACAATTATCAAAGTTGAACTATTTGGAAGCAAGGTCTTTAGAACTATAGGGTGTATCAAGCATTCAAAAGAAGTACGTTGGAAATATTTTTGGCATTAGGAAACTTGAGTCCGAATGTTATTTAAATACACATAACGCTATTACTATTTCGCGTTTTCTTATTTCGCTTTATTTTATTTTGCAAAATATTATTTTATTAATTTTGATAAAATTAAAGCCGAAAAATAAATAATAATATTTTGTCAAATAAAATGAAGCGAAACCACTTTAAACAAATAATGAGCAATAATTTTTTCTTTTCATGTACAACAACGTGTTATTAACAAAAAAAAAAAATTCTTAAAATAAAACATATGTAAATATGTATATTAACGGTGAATTGACGGTTTGCGAAATAGACACAGTTGAAAACATGATAAGCCAGTTGATGAAAATGCAAAACAAAATAAAATGCACGACTGGGTCGCACGAATTTGCTCTTATGATAAGCAATTGCGTAGTGGCTGCATATATGAATATTAAAAAAAATTAAATAATTTCGAAAATTCTTTTATTTTTTAAATTAGTTTAAGAGTTTTCTCGGAAAAACTAAGTATGCAATAAAATTTCAAAGCTATACGTCAATCTAGGAAGAAATAAAATGCACGACTGGGTCGCACGAACTTGCTCTAATGAGTGACAGTGGTTTAGGGGCTTGAGATTTTGATAAAAATAAAATTTTCAAAATTCTTAAATAAATACTTAAACTAAAATGAGCTGAAAAAAAAGTACGCCATTTTATTTCTTCGATAAATTTGAATTTATGAGAATAAATTTATAAAAATCTGTGGAGCGGTTTTTGAGAAAAAAAGTTTTTTTTGAAAAACTTTTTGAAAAAAATTTTCAAAAAAAATTTAAAAAAACGCCAGTTCATAGGTATTGAGCAAATACATTTATTTAAAATTTTTAGAAAAAAATTTAATAAGCAGTTTTCAAAATATTAATTTTTTAATTTTTTTTTTTAAAAATGCTTTTAAAAATACAAAAAAATATTTTTCAAAAATATTTGTATGCAATACAAATTGAGCTACCTACAGCTATATGTGTGTGAAATTTCGAAAGAATCGGTTGAGTCGTTTTCGAGATAGTCGAAAGCAAAAAACCGGTCCTATGGAAAGTACCGTTCTTAGCCATTTTTTAAAACTTTTTTTTCAGCCATATGATTGGTCGTACGTAAAAAGCAACACCGATTTTTTTAAATCGAAATCGTTAGAGCCGTTTTTGAGAAAAATAAGCTTTAACGTAACGAATGTATGGCAGGTACCGTTATTTTTGGAGCTAAAAAAAAAATTTCAATTTCCCTCTGTATAATACCTAAAAAAGTCTATATAACAAGTTTGAAGCAATTCGGCCCACCCGCTTGGGCTGTAGGTCTCTATACATACAGACAGACAGACAGACAGACAGACAGACAGACAGACAGACAGACATACAGACGGACAGAATTTTTAGACCATCTTTTTTCGTCTTCGCTATCATCGTAATGTCATGTTTGATTGTTATCTCAAAACTTTTTTTTTCGAAGAATGCATAACTTGCCTTATAGATTATAGTACCTATAATCGCAAGTAAAAATCGAGGTTTTAATCAAACATGACATTACGATGATATAGAAGCCCAAAAAAGTGGTTTTCGCCATACCGTCCGTCGGTCTGTCTGTGCGTCTGTGCGGATGCGCGTATGTGCGGATGTGCGCTTCTTCACGTCATTCTACAGCCTAAACGGCTTGACGTATTTTCTTCAAACTTCATATATAGCAGTTTGAAGAAAAACGATTGTCGAGGTTTTTTTATTTCGTTTTAGCCCGGCTCAAAATGGTACCTTTCATGTAACGGTTTTTTTCATTTCGGATTTTCTCGAAAACGGCTCTAACGATTTTAATTAAACTCAAAATTTAGCTAACTTTAAGCATTTCTAAAAAAACTGCGTTTTTTGTTTTTGGCTCAAATGGTCGTAACGAAAATCAGGTTTAAACGGCTTTTTTTAAATGGCCATAAGTTCGCAACGGCTTAATTGAATTGACTCAAACATCGTTTGGCATAGTTTTTTTTTAGTGTTCTATAAGAAAGAATTGCAATTTTTTCAGTAAAGCCTTTCTAAATGGTGGCTCCCATACAACGAGCCGTTCAGTTTTAGCCAACTTTTTTTGGTTTTTTCTAATTTGCTCAAAAATGGCTCTAACGATTTTGTTTAAACTTTGTGTGTAATATTCTTTTAGTGTTCTTAAGAGAACTGCGTTTTTAGTTTTTGGCTAAAAATGCAAGTAACGGAAATCTGGTCTTGACGTACTTTTTTCAAATTGCAATAAGTTGTCAACGGTTGTATCGATTTCAAACAAACTTTGTTTGGTATAGTTCCTTACAACTCTCTATCAGATGGCAATTTTTGTCAGTTACTCTTTTTTAAATGGTGGCTCCCATACAAAAAGCCACCAGGTCTTGGCCAAATTATGTAGTTTTTTTTTAATTTACTCAAAAAAGGCTCTACCGATTTTTATTAAACTTTGTATTGAATATACATAGAATGTTTTGAAGAAAACTGCATTTAACTTTTTGGCCACAAATGATAATAACGGAAATTTGTTTTAACAATTTTATTAATTTGGCCATAATCGGACATTTATATCATTTATAGCACCCAAAAGATGAATCTAAATTTTAAAAATTCAAAGGTTTCTTAACGTAAGCTCCTGTTCGGGTTTTCCAGTTTTAACCCAAATTTTGTAGTTTTCCCCAAATTTTTCAAACTTACTTACTTACTTAAGGTGGCGCAGACAGTCCATTGTGGACCACGGCCTCAACCAACATTTCTCGCCAGCTAGGCCGGTCCCTAGCCAGTGGCCTCCAGTTGCGCACACCAAGTTGGTTGAGGTCGTTTACCACTTGATCGCGCCACCTTAGATGGGGTCTTCCAGAACTGCGTCGGCCCTCCGGGTTGGAATTGAAGACTCGTCGGGCAGGAGCGTTTTCGTCCATACGCTCCACATGACCCAGCCATCTAAGCCGCTGAATTTTCAGCTTCTTAACCAAGTCAATGTCGCTGTATAGCCCGTACAGTTCGTCATTGAATCTTCTCCTCCATACTCCATTGATACATACAGGACCGAATATCACCCGAAGAATCTTTCTCTCAAAGCACCCCAGCCTGTATTCATCCGATTGTGTCAGTGTCCACGCTTCTGCACCATACAGCAGGACTGGGATGATAAGGGTCTTGTATAGTGTCTCCTTGGTCCTTTGAGAGAGGGCTTTACTACTAAGATGCCTTCTTAGCCCGAAGAAACAGCGATTGGCAAGAGTGATTCTTCGACTGATCTCTTCACTGATGTTGTTCTGAGAGGTTATAGTGGAACCCAAATAGACAAAGTCCTTGACAACCTCAAAGTTATATCTGTCCATTGTGATGTTTTGTCCGAGCCTACGGTGATGATCTACTTCACCCGAGGACAGCATATACTTTGTTTTATCTTCATTTACAGCCAGACCCATTCGAGCCGCTTCCACTTCAATACTTGCGAATGCTCCACTGACAGCGCGCTTCGTTCTTCCAATAATGTCAATATCATCAGCATAGCCAAGTAATTGAACGGATCTAAAAAAAATCGTACCGCTGGTGTTGACATGCGAGTTGCGTACGATTGCCTCAAGAATGATGTTGAAGAGGTTACATGAAAGCGCGTCACCCTGTCGTAAGCCTTTCTCGACATTAAATGAGTCGGTGGTGTTCTTACCAACCTTGACGGAGCAGCGCGAGTTCTCCATAGTCATCCTGCACAATCGAACGAGTTTAGCAGGGATGCCAAGAAGCGACATGGCTCTGTACAGCTCGTTCCTGTTTACGCTGTCATAGGCGACTTTAAAATCGATAAAGAGGTGGTGAGTATCGATTTGGAATTCTTGGGTCTTTTCCAAAATCTGCCGAAGTGTGAAAATTTGGTCGACGGTTGACTTACCGGGCCTGAAACCACACTGATATGGGCCAATCAGTTCACGTGCGAAAGGGTTCAGACGTTCACATAGAATGGCCGACAAGATTTTATAGGCGACATTTAGGAGACTTATACCTCTGTAGTTGGCGCAGTTTAGAGTATCTCCTTTCTTGTGGATAGGGCACACAATGCTGTGGTTCCATTCGTCAGGCATACTTTCATCCGACCAGATTGTACAGATGAGTTGGTGTATGCTCCTCACCAAGTCATCTCCCGCTGCTTTGAAGAGTTCAGCCGTAAGGCCATCAGCTCCAGCAGCCTTGTTGGACTTTAGTTTAGATATTGCTATCCGAACTTCTTCTTGGTCGGGAGGACGGAAATTTTGTTCATCATCATCCAAATCGAATGGATCATTCTGCCTGACAGCGATTAGTTGGTTGTCTTCGCCGTTTAACAGTCTGCAGAAGTGTTCTTTCCAAATTCTCAGCACCGACTGTGTATCTACAACGACATTCCCACCCTCGTCTCTACATGCTTCCGCTCGGGCTTTGTAACCCTTGGACGAATGCTTTACCCTTTGGTAGAACTTTCGAACATTGCTTCTGCCGTAGCACCCCTCAATAGATTCAACCATTCGTTTTTCCAGTTCTCTTTTTTTTTCTTCTGAAAAGCCGATGTTCCTCTTTCCTCTTTTGCTGGTATACCGCACGGAAAGCGCTCTTGGCAGCTCTAGTTCTGGCATTCAGAACTGCATGATAGGCTTCGTCTTTGGCCAGGTGTGCGAGCCTGCACTCATCATCGAACCAGGTGTTTCGTTGTGGTCGCCTAATGAAACCCAAAACATCCGTGGCAGCGGTTTTGATGGCCATTTTGCAATGTTGCCACTGGGCCTCTGGGTTTGGTGCAGGCGCCGGGCTTGTCAAGAGATAAGAGGAGACATGATTGGCAAAGGTTGTGGCGGTCTCTTGCGATTGTAACTTCGCAACATCAAACTTTCTCACAGTGGATGTTCGATTCTGCGGTCTGGTGGAGATCCGCATTCGCACTTTAGCTACAACAAGGTAGTGGTCCGAGTCTATGTTGGCCCCTCGGAAAGTGCGGACATCCATGACATTGGAGGCATGTCTGCTATCAATCGCAATGTGATCAATTTGGTTGACGGTATTTTGATCAGGAGACCGCCAGGTCCCCTTGTGTATATTGAGGTGTGGGAAGTATGTGCTAGCTAAGATGACACTTCGCCCCGCAGCAAAGTCGATTAGCCTGTGTCCGTTACCGGAAGTGTTGTCGTGCAGGCTATGCTTTCCGACCGTGGAGCCAAAGTTACCCTCCTTTCCGATTTTGGCGTTGAAGTCACCAAGAATAAACTTAGTGTCGTACTTCGGGCATTCATCATACGTCTTCTCGAGAAGATCGTAGAATTCTTCTTTGGTCGTGTCATCTTTTTCCTCCGTGGGGGCGTGGACGCAGATCAGCGAGATGTTGCTGAATTTGGATTTAATGCGGATTGTGACAATGCGTTCGCTTATGCCACGAAACCCCAAGACTTCTTGCCTAAGCCTTCCTCTTATCACAAATCCGCATCCAAATAGCCGCTGGTTTCTTGTCCTGTAGCACTTGCCGTAGTAGATGTCACATTTTTTCATCCTCCTTGTGCCTTCACCATCCCATCGCACTTCTTGGATGGCTGTGATGTCGGCTTTGACACCATCTAGGGCTTCCACTAATTGTTCGGCTGCACGTGGTCTGTTAAGGGTCCGGACATTCCACGTGCCTTGTTTCGTTTGCTAGGGTCGTCATCAGTAGGGTCATCCATATCCGAGGCAATTGGTTGTTTCGGAACTATTAAATTTTTTACGTGGTAGGGAAGTTACCCCGACGCACAACCCCCAACCTGGGGGACCAGGCCCTATGCTGCTCTCCTTGGACAAAAGGAGCTGGAGAAAATCCAGAGTCAGTAACCCACTACGGGGATGTGAGAGCTACCGTTGGTCCTATATGGGCTCATCCGCCACCTTCTCTATTTCACTACCCTGACTAATAGTAGTGAAAGGACCCAAAGACCTGAGCTCCGAATATGTCGAAGTAGCTCAATGGGGTGCCTACCATATTTGTCTGTAAGCGTCGCCGTTGGTTCACTTAATTGGAAGCTCATCCGCCGCTCGCTTGCTTTCTGAGGGGTTCGTACAGAATATACTGCTACCCAACAAGAGCAACAGAGGAGTTTTATGGCAGGGCAATTATAGTGTTGCTATTTTTCTGTGATCAACACTCGCGCTTATAAGTTCAGCAAGTCAAGTCCGGGTGGACAAGACCAGTACCCGATGGCTACCACTTGGAGGTAAAATAAGCACAATTGATGCGTATGAGACAGTTGCAACGCTGGGCATCGCCATGTTGATACCAATCAGGGCCTACCCTATTCATACAGCACCCAGCCATGGTGGAAACAGGAGTTCTTCATATTGCTCGAAAACTTTGTTTTCATCGTACTATTGCACCCACAGAGCAAGTACGTGCGACCCAGTCGTGCATTTTATTTATATTTCCAGCCGCCACCGCTCCGCTAAGAATTCCTTTTTATCAATTGAAATGGTTTGGAAGCGTCTCATTTTTGAAGTTTATATTTTTGTTCAGCTTTTAGCTCAGTCTATGAGGAGCTCGTAGAGCGCACTCTGAACACACTCTCAAGGAGAAAAGAAATACGAATTCTATGCTCTGGCGTCTCTGAAGCAAAAAAGAAACACTTGTTTTTTTTGACAACTCAGGCTCTGTTGTGAACTAATCAAAGAAAAACGCCTTATCATGAAATTTTGAGTTAAATGGTTTCTGAAAGAAAAATTAAGTATAAGTAAGCGGTGCCGAACCTGCCTGTAGGCAAAACAGGCAATTGCCTAGGGCGGCATAATGCAAAATAAATATTCTTTCAACACTACTTCAATCAAAATAAATGGACTTATTAACTTGTTTGGAGCATTAAGATAAACTCCAGCAGTACTTTCAGGTAAACCGAAATTTTCGTTTGAAACATTATACAAGAATGCTTTTAACATTGCTACAAAAATTAACATGATAGTGAATTTTATTGTGTTTGATGCTATGAGCTTACGTAGCCGTCGTTATCAATCTGAATAATCCCTTAAAGTCATCGATCCAAAATTGAAATTTAAAGCTGATTCCTTTTTTTACGTTATCAATGTTACGTTATCTTCTCTCGATAAGCGCTTTGTACAATATAAATTTCTTAGCCAAAATTTCGGATTTGCTTGCTATATTTCAAAGAAGGTGGAGTTGAAAGACTGCGAAATACTTAAAACAATAGTAACTGCAAAACTTGGCAACGAAGTTCAGAAGGATATTATAGCGAAAGATCTTTTGAATGAAATTAATACTTCTACTGCTATTGACCTCTGTCAATTTTAAACTTAATTTAGCTTCTAGCTTCTAACTTAACTATATCAAAACTTATTAACGGCATTTAAGCTACTATTAACGTTCCCTGATGTGCTGCTTCAAGTGAAGCTAGCTTCTCGAAACTGAAGCTTATAAAAACCTATCTGCGCTCAACAATGACCCAAAAAAGATTAAATAGTCTTCAATACTATCTGTATTAAAAAGAAATGCTCAATCGCATTAAAGAAAATGAAATCTCTACGAGATTTGCAAAAATGAAATCGTTCCGAGCAGCATTTTAGGTTCGAAGTTTTAAATTTTTCGTCGAAATTCTTTAATTATTTACTAAATAACGCTCTATGTTAATGTTATTGTTTTTGTTTTTTTTTTTTTTTTTTTTTTGGGGGGGCGAAAAAATTCTCAGGTTCGGCACCGTAAGTAAGCTTTGTTATTTCTTAACTGCTTTGAGTTTAAAAATAAAAGTTCAAAACCGTTTTTCTTGAAAAACTTATGAGAAACATATTGATTTGAAAACGTTGAAAAACAACAGTATTTTGTTTAAAAATGAGTTCACGTATACAAAATTTCATCGAAATTCGTCGAGTGGTTTACAATAAAATCTGATTTGAAGAAACCGCTCTATTGGGGTAACGTTAAAAGATCATTAAAAAAATCCAAAAGATAGCATTTGCATAAAATACATCATTCAGAAAGATTTATTGAAAACGGAAGGGTAATTTTTGAAAAAATTACTTTTTTATATGGCAGTTACCTTCCGAAAGTTTTAGAGCTAGATTGCCAATTCCAAGAATTATTCTGTATGAAGCCCTGATAATATTGTGTACCAAGTTTGAAGCAAATCGGCACAATTACGGGCAGATAGTCATAAATGTCTATCTCACCATTTAAGAGTTCTCTATCATAGTAATGACATGTATCAACTCATGTATTATGATTAAATATTAGGTGTTTGTACAATCAATGTTAATGCGTTTCAAATATTAAATGCGAATTCATTTAAACATTGCAACAAACAAAAAGAGTCATGAAATATAAAATACGAGTAATATAAGTATGTACCTACATTATGCATTATAATATATATCTACATATTTAAATTTTGCGTCGGCCTTTTATTTTAGATTTGTATTGACTTTTTTAGTATCCAAAACCAAATGCATATTTTATATTGAGTCCCATTAATTACTTCTTTTCAATTAATTTAATATGAATTATGAGAAAAAAAAATTGATTGAACACTGAAACAAATCCCAGTGAAACGTATAAAAAATATGAGGATATGTAAGTAGCTTTTAATGGTAAATCACAATATAATAAGCAGCTTCTGTTATAGGGTTATTGAAAATTGAAAGGCTAAGTGCCTAAAATAGGTCAGTATTGAAATGTGCAATTAGAATAAGCCTACTTTATAAGACAAGGTCGAATGGATGCTGCCGCTGATATTTCGATCCATCAACATGCTAAAGGAGAAAGGGAGATTGAAACGAAAGATCGCCATGTTGTGCGGAATATATCAAGAATGGCAATGCGGTACACTACATACATACTTCCCTGAGGGTGCAGCGTAAACAATGGAGGAACATTATGTGATGATGATTTTGTGTGCAGTTCAATCAGAGGAAGAAGCACTAGCAACTTACAAACAAGCAGTCAGCATCCGAGCAGCCGAGGAAGGCGATTCTATCTTAGAAACTTCGCTTCAAAGTCATGAATTTTGACAGTGCTATGAGACAATGCCATAAGTCCTGTTAATATGGAAAAACAATCAACAACCGAACAGATCTTTGGAATGTTGAAGGACAGATTCAATTTCTACAAACCAATTTTTTTAAATTTTATAAAATTTAATGGACGCTAGTCCGATCGCCTTCTCAGCTGTAGGATATTTTCGCTTTATTCATTTATCTGGAATTGATGTCTCCTTCCGCAGAGGTTAATAACAGTTACGAATACAAATTAAATAGTCCATTCGGGCCAGTTAATAGCTGGAAATAAAGCTGTCACCAAATTGATTTTGCAATAAATTGATGGTAAAGCGCGCTGTATGGCAAATTGCGCTGTCTTGTTGGAACTATATTTCGTGGATGTTTAGCTGATAAATGTTTGGAAACAAAAAATCAGTCAGCATGGCTCGATAGCGCTCGCCATTCACCATTAACGGCAGCTCCTTTCGTATTGCGAAATAAATAAGGACGCAAGCGTGTAAACCGCACCAAACAGTCAATTTTAATGGATGTAATGGTGATTCGTCAATAGCTTGAGCATTGTCTTCGCTGCATATACGGCAATTTAGCTTATTGACGAAACCATTTTACCAGATTATGTTGACCCCTCAAATGGACAAAGCAAGAGCTGCATGGACTTCGAGAAAAGATTTATTTTTGTTTCAAAGTAAATTTTTACAATTTGGAAACGATGTTCCGGCGTTAAACGAAACAAAACTGTTTGACATGCGCTCTCAACTGTCAAACCAAAGACAACAACCATCAAAACTTCTCATGCAGCTTAAAATAGCTACACCCTTTATATCCAGAAAAGTTTTATAATTACAGCCCAGAAGGTCAGTGGCCAAAGTACAAGCTTGAGATACCTAAGACTATACTTGAAGATGAAGTCAATATCAAAGTCACCCACTAATGGCAATTAATGATTTTATTGTTTGTATGTGCACAATTTTCTTTGCATCGTACTGATGATCCCTACCCAGGTCTCCTTTGGAAGCTTCTGAACTTAATACAGCTGAACAGCCGCTTTGTAAATTTGTACAGAGGTAACAATTTGCTAAAGAAGTATTCCCATTCCAGTTCCATACATCCTCCTACATTAGACAAATATGATCAAGAGTAATCGACGAGGTAGTTTACTTAAGAGCCAGACGTCCAATTCGAATTCGGCGAAAACGCTACGTCTCAGAACTGTTACGTTAAACGCTTACATGCCAAAGCTTGATCGAAGAATCACGGCGAGTGGGCACCTCGAGAAGTACTTTGATTGAAGCAGTAAGCAGAAAATATCATCAATTACCAAATTCTACTAAAATCTGATCACGATGAACCAATCACTCCAAATTACATTCTTATCTTATGGGATATCGTACGAGTAACTCGTTATCCGGCTCAATATTCGAAAAACCGCATCTGAAAACGTTGGGTTTCCGATTTATGAAGCGGTGGTGGTGATTGACAGAGGGAGGAATGTTAAGTATTAACACCCCTTCAAAGGAAAACGGTTAAATCTAATTCACGTTTCAGTTTAATAACATGAAAAAAGATCTCAACGAAATAAGACTTGTATTGATTTGTATTTTCTTTGCAATATTATTTTTCAATTTAATAAATATGTATCCTTTCACTCGCCGCTACTTCGACAGTTCACAATGAGATTGTACTGTACTAGTTTGTATCGTAGCTGTAAATGTTGTCAGTAGAAAGAGTCAATTATGCTTTAAATTCATTTCTAAGGCCCCTTTTAATTTTGAATTTTTATAATCTTCAATATCGAATTGAATAAGTTGGATTGCCGTATAAAATAAAGTGCACGACTGGCTCGGACGAACTTGCTCTAATGTGTGACAGTGGTCTTATGGTTTGAGATTTTGGAAAAAAAGCAGGGAACAAATGATATACATTTTATTGATCCCTCAAAAATCACTAGTTAAAAGTTTTTTATGGAAAAAATGAAGTAATCCATCTGATTTCGTTTACTGTTTAGAATTTTAAGAAATTCTTGTTTTATAAATCGTTCGACCAGTTTTTTTCAAAAAACAGTTTTTTTTGAAAAACTTTTCTAATATACATACATCGAATTTTTTTTTTTTGAGTAGGTATGCCAATTTTTAGAACTTTGTAGTTTTTATCAGAAAAATATAATTAAAAAAAATAGATTAAACCACCTTTGAACAAAAAAAAAATAATATAATAAAAAAAATTCAAACTTTTAAAAAAAAACTAAAAAAAAATGTTTTGAAAAATTTATGAATTTATATTATTTTGTTTATAAAAGGGCTTCTACATTAAAAATTTCATCGAAATTCGTCAAGTGGCTTACGAGAAAATCGGATTCCAAGAAAACGGTCCTATGGGAGGTACCATTATAAGACTTTTCCTGAAAAATCTATTCCAACCAAAACATAACGTTTGAACAGGAAACACTATTTAGAAAGTTTTATCAAAATCTTAGGAGCCGTTTTTGAGAAAAATTAACTTTCCACTAAAAATCGTATAGTATTAAAGCTAGAATGCTAATTCCAAAAACCCCTCTGTAGGACATCATAATAATACTATGTACCAAGTTTGAAGCAAATCGGTTAAGCCGTTTAGCTGTAGGTGCCGATACAGACAGACGGACAGACAGAATAAATTAATCGCAAGTAATAAGTGGCCATGTGGTAAAACTCTCACCTCCAAAACTACAAAAAAAAAACGCAAACTGAACTAACCAATCAATTAGGTAAAATCCTTACAATAAAAGGAATATTAATCAATAGTTTCAATGTTCAACTGCCTTTCATTATGATATCAGACTCAAACAAAAACGAACTGCCATTACATTCTCTTCTAATCAAATTGAAAAACCACAACCTGCCATCGAAATCAATTAGCAATCCTTCATCATTTTACCTTAACATCAACGACTCTTATAAAATTAAAATGTACTTTCGAAATTCTATTCAAGCAAATCCTCCCAGCATCTCCAAACGCACACAATAAACAAAAAACTAAAATGCTCGAATGAACACTTCATCTCCTTCTCGCTTTGTTCAAAACAACTCTTTGGAGCATCATCGACTGCGGAATTGAAATCCTTAAAGATGACATTTTGCGACTTACCTGGTTTAACAAAGCATTCCAACAAATATGAGACGTCTTATCTTACTATAAGACTCGAAAATCCTGCCCTTCAATAATAATGAAAGAGTGCCTGGGGAATCTGAACTAAAGTATTTTATCAATATATCATAATATCGTATGCGTATCCCAGAAAACAAAACCAATAGAACAACCGTTTTGGCATTCACGCAATTTGCTCAAGCTTCACCCTATGATCTTTCAATTTGGGCTAAATCGTTAGATTAATGGGATGACGAGCGACTAAGTGCGAGGCACAAAATTATTTGTTGATCTGTGGTCCGTTCTTAGAGCCGATATTCTAATTATAATATGCGATTTAAAACAAATAGTTGTAAGACAATAATAGTCTGGAGCGTGTGCTGGACAAAAAGTCTAAGGTTTGGAACGCAAAAGAGGACTTGTGAACGAAATCGTCTTTTTCGAGCAAGGTCTGTATTTAAAGCAAGCAAACCGCCTGATTATTTTCTTAAAATCTAATTAACCAAAACAAGTGATGGAAAAAGTACATTCGTGTCTAACGACCATCAGCAAAATTTATTTCTCTTAGGTTCTGGAATATGCTGCAAGCTTAAATTCTACGATGCCTCAGCTGTGACCAAAATTCCACATTCTATAAATTAGCTTCGTTTAAGACAGTTGACCTATATGTTTTTTGTTTGCTTTCATTCAGATCACTGCTATATTGTTTAGACAGCGATTCTATATAGCCAATCTAGCGCCATGTTTCGTAGTTTGTTGTTAGATATGATTATTGTGGCCACAATTCCTAAGAATGTAACGCAGACAAAAACTAAAAAAGCTGAGATGTCATAGGAGTTTAAGGTGTAACATCAGGTTTAGGAAATGCATAAAATGTTGTCGTCAGCAGCAACAGTAATGCGACAGATTATAAACAAGGACAAGCCAAAGTATGTACATATAAGAATATGCTGCCATAAACAAATATCGCATCTTTCTGCCGACTTGGTGATCATTGACAAGTATATTTCCTAGGTATTCAATTAATTTGTCTATCTAGGCACTGCTGTAAACACGAAAATAACACCAGAGAAGTCGGAAGCCAAGGTAGACTCCATCTTCGATGGAGCGACCAGATAGTAGATGAAGACCACCCACAATTTAGAGTGCGTAGTTGGAGACAGCAGTCTAGAGATCGCGCCGGCTGCAGGGGCATATTGAGTAAGGCTCAGCATTAAGTATGTACGTAAATAAGTAACATTTTAGTTACCTCAAAACCAACTGTGGTATAGAGATAAAAGCAAATGAAGATCGAGATGTCCTCGGTACTCTGTCTATAATATCAAAATCCGGTATATTGTGCTTACATAACGTCAATTCTTTAAATGTAATGTTAAATAAGTTCTTATACATATTGGTTTCGACTTGTGAGACCTAGCAAACAGCAAACTCTAGAAAACTAAAAACTCTAGAAAACAAACCGATAATAATACAGAAAACAACAGTTTCAGAGGAAGAATATTCGCATCTGCAGACCGTGAAGCGTGAATGATGAAGAGATTTTGTCGGCATCACTCGTCCCAACTGGGGTTTTAAAACAAGATGATGACTGCTTTTAATATATAGTTTACTTTTAAATTTTTGATTTTAAACGAGTTTAAAAACTACGACGATAGTGCTTTTCAATATATAGCAAAGCAAGACTATTGTCTTAAGTATATTGTCTGGCGACAACCGAGTTACGGAATGATCTGCTGTTGAAACCACCCATGCTTGGCACAAAACCAATAACAAACAAACCAGGTTCTAGTCCGAATAAGCCACAAGTAATGTATCTTTTATTGTATCTGCTTTGTGGTTATATACCTTTTTATGCATCATCTAAGAAACTAGACTCGGATTCTAGCCAGGTACTGAACGGAAACGAGTTAATTCGAAATTTTTTAATTGAATGTACAACACTTACCAGCATATATTGCTTCAATAATCACATCCTCGAGATGACGCACATTCTCGACTTCTAACTCTTCCAAGAGGACACTGTATGGGATACACTTGTTTTTAATTGCCAACGATACAATAGTCAAATGCTGTAGTTTCTTTCGCATTGCTGTTGTGAGTTCCAAATATTCAGATGGATTCTGGGAATATTGCTTGTAGGTGCCATAAGCAAAGAGATTTAGAGTGTTGTAGTATTTTGCATTGGGACCATCTTTCAACTAAAAATAGAAAACATACAAGTATGAATGAATTTTTCAGTTGTTTTTACTTTTTCTCTTACCTCAATGATATTGGGCATGGACAAAAGTTCAGCGAAGACATAAATTCCTGTTGCTTCCAAGACTTGCTTGATAAGTTCCAAACATGCGGCACCATGAGCAGATTTTGCAAGAATTGTAAATTGTTCTAATTGGTTTCTAGTTTCGGTATGAGTTTCTTCAACATTGTCTTGGGCCATCAAAATATCGGTAGTCATGATTATAAGAATTTCTTTTGATTTTACAAGGAACAATGACAAAGGACTGAAGAAAAAAGGAAGCAGCTTAAAATTTTGGATTGCATGGATTGAAAATACAATGAATTCGATGAAATTACCTTCTTTATGAGCAAAACTAATAATGTTTTCCAATTCCCCGGTAGAAATTTGCAAACAGTAAGCAAAAACTTGAATCTTGAATGAAAACTAAACGTCAAAAGTTTTTCATCAGTGATGCCAAACACCAAGAATTCTTCATGACGCGCCTTCCCTTTTTCATTTTTCTTTCGTTCTGCGCATCTACGTTTTGATTTTGTTTTGTTCTACCTTCTACGACCCCTTACGTCACTGACACACATGGAGTTTCAAGTTTTGACTGAAGTGCGTTCGTTTATTCGATTTAATTAACGATTGTCAACAATATTCCACTTTTTAATAATAACAAAAGCCAAATGCAATATTTGTTTTTTAGTCGATGTTTATTTAATATTTGCCGACGTTTCGATTCTGGTTAGAATCTTCTTCAGGGCTGTATAAGTAATATCGAAGAAGATTCTAACCAGAATCGAAACGTCGGCAAATATTAAATAAACATCGACTAAAAAACAAAGACTGCATTTGGCTTTTATTATTATTAAACAATATCTAGCAGTCGGTAGCCTCCACCAATATACCACTTTTGTTCTTAAATTCCGAAATTGTAAGACTGTGTTTCTTTATTTATTCCATATATTCGGAATATATGCAATACCGATTTTACGTTTCTTCATTCACTGGAATATTCTGGATAAACTATTGCCTTGTTTCTTTATTCGTTCTGAAATAATTGTAACGCATTATTTTCATTCCTAGTGAAGAGGTGGTATAAATGGAATATTTCAACGTTAACTTACTGTTGTTTTGTCTGCAATGGGAGAAAAAGAACCTAAAAGTACCTAAAATAGAAACGGGTGAGCATTTATAATTATTTGTGTATTTTTATAAATGTATTTAATTGTTTGCATTCTAGTTCTGTTTCTTTATTTATTCCATTACACGGTGTCTCCATTGGACAGAAAACTT
Organism: Platycheirus albimanus; assembly: GCA_916050605.2. Taxonomy (NCBI): domain Eukaryota; kingdom Metazoa; phylum Arthropoda; class Insecta; order Diptera; family Syrphidae; genus Platycheirus; species Platycheirus albimanus. The sequence goes on from OU696698.1 coordinate 63,541,426, forward strand.
TCTCTGTTTCTGTTTTCCATTCCGTCAAAAATCTGTCCGCATTTTTAGGGTGGGCACCTTATTCTGTTATGACAGACGAATGACACATCTTTTTGTATGACCGGATAATGAATCAAACCATTAAAGTAAAATAAATTAGACTCAAAATCATCGCCACTGGAGCCTGATTTATTTTAGGCATCCATTTTTTTCTTCTCTATGCTTTTATTTTGTTTTCACTTCTTGCCCATCTTTTGAGCAATTTCAGCCTATGCTGCTTTTTTCCAGTCAGTCCTCTTATAAGAACTACTTTTGTTGTTCCACAAACACTCATATTTTTCATAAAAATCCACTAACTCGATTGTTTCTTTTCGAGACATCACGCAGTGGAACAAACAACAAAATAATTTAATTTTTGTTTTTATTATTTTTAGTTGTCACCCAACTTTGACAAACGAAATTTCAAAATCTGTCTGAGTTTCTGTCCACGGAGAAGACTAGACAGAAAGCCAGATAGTTCTGTTCCAACAGATTTTCTGTTTGCAATGAGGTGGTCTCCATTGAACAGTTTATCAGACAGAACAGAAGGTACGACAGTTTTCTTGCCAATGGAGACCGCGTGTTATGGATATTCTGGATAGATATTTTGTCTTTTGTCTTTTTTCTATTCCAACATACAAAATAAAGAAACACACTCAAAAAGTTGCATTCTCATTAAAAATTGAATTTGGCTACAATACAAAGTATTTTCAAAGTGAAAATTTTTTCTTCTGACAGAACAAGAAAAATCGTTCTTAAATGGAATTGTTACAATCGTAACAATCTCTAGCGTGAAACTTCAACATTTAATTTTGACATAACAACCACCTGGAGAAAACGAACACACCACTCTGATCATGCGCAATGCCATTGATGCATTATTTTTTTAACGATAGTCGACATTTTTGTTAACAAAAGTCATCAAAAAGGCGTTCTTTTAATCCAAATTACCCTCCCGGCCACACAATTCGTTATCGTACAGCTAGCGGCAAATTTTATAATGAAAGTTGTCGAAAACGTTGCGACAAAACGTAACGCAACGATAATAAAACGTTCCAGACGTGTAGGAGAATGGATACTTTTTTATGAAGAAGTTTTAGAACCACTGATGTGACTTGCCGTATTCGCTTAAAACGTTTCGTTTAAGAAACGATTCGACGTAGTGAAAGCGGTAGGCAGAGCTAAGAAATATAAAAAAAGCCGCCATTTTGCTTTATTTTTTATTTTTTTGGAGCACAAATCACAAATAACGCAAATCATTATTATTTTAATATTAGACATCCTTCAAAGGGCCTTAGTTAGTTGGTATCATCATCTAGAAATAAACAAAAATAATTTAATATAAATATTATAATGAGATTATTTTAAAGCACAATGAAATACTTACTTACAATTGGTTTGCGTTTTTTTTCTGCAATACTGGAAGACCAACATCCTGCTTTTTGAATGACTGATCACGACTGACCATGAAAAAAACTTCTTCGAAAAACATCAAACTTTAATTCATCTAGTAGCGTGCGGTGACATCTAGTGTGAGATACTTAAAGCAACTTACATTGCGTACAAAAGTACTTTTTCATCCCGTAAACTGTACGCCTTACTGCTGGAACACAATGGAGCCGGAGCCGGATCCGCAATCGCATCCGTATCGCATGTCAAAATATTGAATACACACGAATTCAATGTTGGGAACACAACGAGACGGATCCGCAAACGCAGCCGCAAACGGCGACGGATGAGTTGGCCAACTTTTAATAAATACGTGCGTATTTTTCACATTCCATAAGAAAAAAAAAGAGCAACGTGCTAATAAAATCCTTTAAGAAATATTAGGTCAGGTAATTACAAATTTATAGAAAAGACTATACATGATGCGATGTATGTTTTATCATCTTTTATATGCATATATATGTATGTTTCTCAGTGGAAATTGTAAAAAAAACGTGGAGTACGTACGACTCCATTGTGGGCACTTCTAATTAGGTACGTACGGCATGCGATACGGTTGCGGCTGCGGTTCCGGCTGCGTTTTTCTATTGTGTTCCAGCAGTTAGGCGGATTTCGTCTTTGTGCCGGTTGGGTAAGTTTCCCTCCCGGCCACACGATTCGTTAACGTACAGCAAGCGGCAAATTTCATAATGAAAGTTGTCGAAAACGTTGCGACAAAACGTAACGCAAGCGATAATAAAACGTTCAAGACGCGTAGGAGAATGGATACTTTTTGACGAAGAGGTTTTTGAACCACTGATGTGACTTGTCGTATAGTATTCGCTTTAAACGTTTGGCTTACGAAACTATTCGACGTCGTAAAAGCGGTAGGCGGAGCTAAGAAATAAACAAGAACGCATCTATTTTGTTTTATTTTCTTGGAACACAAATAACACGAAACATTCTTATGACATCCTTCTGAGGGCCTTAGTTGGTATCATCATCTAGAAATAAGCAAAAATAATTTAATATAAATATTATAATGAGATTATTGGAAAGAATAATGAAATACTTACTTACAATTGGTTTGCGTTTTTTCTGCAATACTGGAAGAGCAACATCCTGCCTCTTTGAATGACTCATCACGACTGACCAGTGACCAGACCATGAAAAAACTTCTTCGAAGAACATCAAACTTTAATTCATGGTCAGTCGTGATCAGTCATTCAAAGAGGCAGGATGTTGGTCTTCCAGTATTGCAGAACAAAAAACACAAACCAATTGTAAGTAAGTATTTCATTGTTTTTTCCAATAATCCCATTATAATATTTATATTAAATTATTTTTTTTTATTTCTAGATGATGATACCAACTAAGGCCCTTAGTGTTTTGTGTTATTTGTGATTTGTGTTAAAAGTAAATAAAAAATAAAACATTATTTTTTAGCTCCGCCTACCGCTTTCACTACGTTGAATCGTATCGTAAACGAAACGTTTTAAGGGAATACTATGCGGCAAGCCACATCAGTGGTTCTAAAACCTCTTCGTCAAACAGTATCCATTCTCCTACGCGTCTGGAACGTTTTATTATCACTTGCGATATGTTTTGTCGCAACGTTTTCGACAACTTTCATTATAAAATTTGCCGCTAGCTGTACGTTAACGAAACGTGTGGAGGGAGGGTAACTTAAAATTTATCGGGGAAGTTGATTAGTTTATTCTCGACTAAAACAACGCCGCAACAACTGTTTCCACATAGTTTTTAATTTCAACAACAAGATGCCAAGAAATTCAAAAGAAATTCTTCCTCAGATTCTGACGATGAATTTTCATTTTTAATCACTAAACTATTGTCTTTCATTTGTTCTGCTTGTTTTTCTCTCTGCAAGTTAAATATATTTTAGTTAATTTATTTAATTGAAAATGTATTTAAAAACTAGCTTTATTAATTTCATTTTTGTATTTCTCCAGTGAAAAAAGCGCACCTAAAATTATTCCTTCTTTAAGGGTAGTACGCAGCTCGAGCTAAATTTTAGTTTACGTTTTTCTCTCCAAACCTTAGCTAAAACCCTAGCTAAATTTTGACACAGGAGAGTTGTGGAGAATTTGTGATTTAAATGGCAACTTTGTGTAGAAAATGTCAAAACAAATTTTGTTTGACAAATTTCAAGTGCCGTAAATAATAAACACAAACATTTTCTTTTCTTTATTTTTTTTTGAAAGTCATAAATGAAATAAAACAAAAATTTGGACAGTAATATTTATTTATTATAATAGATAAAAAACGAACAAACACAACAACAATGATACAATTTCTCTCAGAATTCTATCAACTTTCATACTTTTTTTTTATCAAAGATTATTTTGTTTTACCAGAACAGTTGTTATTTGTATTAGCATTCTCTACTCGAAATAGCTTTTTTATTTCTTAAAACAAATTTTCAGTTGAGATTCAACCCCTACGTTACCCCTTTTTTGCTACGACCCGAAAAGATCTGTCAAAATTTAGCTCGCATTAAATGTGCCGAGCAATTAATTAGTCAGCTAAATTCTAACAGTAGCTACACTGGGAAACAAAAGTTTGAAATTTTAGCTGGAGCTGCGTACCACTCGGCTAAAATGCTTTGCTTAATTTTAGCTTGGCTAAATTTTGGAGAGAATTTTGTATGGGAGCTAAATTTTAGCTCGAGCTGCGTACTATGCTTTACTCATTTTGAGATTATAGAATAATAAATTGAAAGTGATCGTTTGACAGTTTAACAAATCCTTAGAAATGTATCGTTCCGAAATGGTTTGTAAAAAACCCAACAAATCCTAACAATGACACTACAACAATTTTTTTTGACATTACAACAAATGTCGACTATCGTTAGAAAAAGAACGCACCACATATATAACTTTATGCATTGTACACATTATCGATCATGACTGACTTGTCACGATTTCAAGAAGCTCTTTGAAGTTCCTTTCTTTTTTGTCACGTTATGAAAATATTAGCCGCAAGTAACATCCCATAAAATGGCTGACTCAGTTTATAGCAGCCTATTAATTTATCTAAAAATGCTCTATCGGAGTCCATTTTTACTAGCAAATCAAAAAGTTTGTGCTCGTGGTTTTGTTTTTACTGATGTTTGACGTTTTTTCTGTACACAATATCATTCTTATCCGAATTCAGTCCAAATTCATCAGTCATGAATCATGACCGATAATGTTTTGATACAACTAAACCACTGATCTCTATATTACACTGGATAGCGTATTCCATAGAAAGTATGACACATTGAATATGACACTTCTCTAAAGTTGGAGGTTTTATCATAATCTGACAGCTGCATCCAACCAAAAAAAAGTCATTATTTGTGGTGTTTAGAAACAAGGAGGTGGGATTTTATTGTATTGTGAAATTATGATTAAGTTTTAACGATAGGCAAAATAGTTGTTCATGACTTAAATATCTGGTTTTGTGTACATATGTATGTATATGCGGTAAAATACAATCTTTGTATACCGATAGGAACAATCTTCTTTTGCGCCACACGATCCGATGAGATGCGTTGGGTGCTCGATAAAAATAGGCTTGGAGGTTAAGTCACAACTGGACAAGAGATTTCTAATTGAAAAGGCTGAAAGTTAATTTAATTCATTATAACTAATTTAGCACATTGTTCAATAAGATAAAAATAAAAATGCTGAATTCTTTTAAAAATTGATTTTATTCATTTTAATCTGGCTAACGCCAGAGATCAGTGATGCTGAGTCACTAATAAGTTCATCTAACTAACTGCATCACCACAATTTTCATTTCATGCCTATTAAGACCATTTTACAGGGACCAGCTTTCAGAAAATCACAAAAATGAATAGTATAAGAATTTAAGAATAGACGCGGTGCCATTTTTTTCCAGAGGCGGTTAGTATATTTTTTATTTTTTTAATAAAATTAACTTTATTGTATACATTCAACATCTTTTATATTATTCTAATACTAAATATGATTTACGTAATGTTTCTATACCTTTCTCTTTTTTATAGACACACATGACCATGATGTTCAACACATATAAAAATGTATAACTAAGACATTTTATACGTCCATCTGCAATCATATATATTTCAATCAGTTCAGTAATGGAAAATATAAATAAAAACAAAATAAGTCTTTCAACCTTAGAAATACTACGTTTTGATTAAAGCAAAAGAGGAATTTTCGAAGCGAATTTCCAAATTCGACTCCATTTCCCATACAAAATCAAATATCGAAATTTGTTCATTTGGGTTAAATTTAGGTTGCAAATGTGAAAATCAAACGCAACTGAATTGAAAGCAATTGAACAAAAATATTTTCTAAAATGCCAATTTGGAAAGAAAATCCAAGGCAATGGCAAAAGTAAACAAAAAAAAAATATAGTGAATGACGGTTATAAGAAACTCCGAAAAGACACAAGTTTTGTTTCTTATAGCGTGTGTTTCTTACATCGGAACCACGGATATATGAAACAAGTTTCTTAGAAAAAGAACACGGATACAAGAAACAAGAAAAAAAAGAAAAAGAATTTTTTTATAAAAATATTCTTCCAGAAAAAAAACATTACATATCATGGAAATGCGTGTCCATGTTTTTTCTAAGGGTGTGTTCACATTTACGGAACAATGAGATTGGCGTTGAAATAAAATCCAGCGCAACGGCAGTAGTAAACAAAACAAAACAAGAAGAAAGATGGAAAAGGTCGTGAATAAGAATAAGAAGGAAGATAGCTTGGTGTCAAACCAAATGCGCAAACCTAGATGAAAACACTTTTTGAGCAAATTTCCAAATGACCTAATTTCGGAAATATATTCAATACTAGCCTTCTCGTACGTAATGTGCGCTTTGAGTCGTACATTACGTAAGAAAATCTGAAATTTTTTTTTTCTAAAGGGTATTCTTCTTCTTTCTTTCTTCTTATTTCTAAAGGCTATTATGGGCAACTGATGTAGGTACTTTACAAGTCAGAAGGAAACTTTTCGTTCGGTTTTGACACTTGCTTCCTTTTTATACCCTATTCCATAGAATGGGTATATTGTATTTGGTGTGGAGTTTGTAACATAGAGAAATAATACCGTTAGGTATAGAAAAGTATATATATTCTGACTCAGAATCAAAAGCCTAGTCGATTTAGCCATGTCCGTCCGTCCGTCCGTCCGTCCGTCCGTCCGTCCGTCCGTATGTATACTCTCTAGAGGTCGCAATTTTTGAGCTAGAAAGCTGAAATTTGGTGTATATAATCTTTGGTTCAAGAGTAAGGCTAAGTTCTTGAACCAGTAAAATCCGCCCACAAACACGCCCACAATCGCCATTTTTGTTGAACAACCTCAATTTGGTAAAATTAAATTATGTTTTTTGTACAGTTACGAAAAAAGTATAACGCTAAAATTTTGCACACGCAAGCTCTAGGTAAACCTTCTTCCAATCAAATAAAAATATTTCAGTTTGGGCGTGGCTGACGCCCATTTTTCATACAAAACCATCAATATTGTTTTTATAAAATAACAAATGTTATATTAAAGAAAGAAACATTAAATTTTGTGGGCATTACTTGCACATAAACATCTTGTGTATGAAATCAATAAATTTGATTTTGGGCGTGGCTGACGCCCACTTTTCAATAGAAACTATTAAAAAATTGTTTTTGTAAATAAACGGTATTTATAATGAATCCGAAAGCCAAAGTTTTGCGTCTCTTAGTAGAAACTAAATCGTTTGTGTATGAAAAGAAATTTTTGAACTTTGGGCGTGGCTTTCGCCCACTTTTCATGAAAGAACGAAAAACGTAGTTTTAAAAATTTAAGGTACTACCAATATTCAATTTAAACCTTTTTCCCTTCCATTCGTTTTATGAAAAATATATCTCTACATTTTCTTGTGTAAATTTTTTCAATACGCCCACTTTTGAAGGCGTGATTTTGATAAAATACCTTTGTTCAGGTAAGATTGTTTAAAAACTACTCGATTCAGCTGTAGTTTTACACATATGCCTAAATACTGATCAAAGCTGAGTTAGTGCTTCAAATTTTTAAGACACGCACACTTTTAAGGGGCGTTTCCGTCAAAAATTGTATAAGGCATTAATTTTTTAACGATCGGTCACAGTTTTGAAGTAAAAAGTTGAACACTTAGATTTATATTCCTTGGTTACGTAGCAGAGTGTTGTCCAAGAATTATTAAAAACACCCATAATCGCTATTTCCATTCAAAACCTAATTTTTTAAAATTTAAGTTTTGTCTTGTTTTGTTCAAATTGATCTACAAGAATAAAATTGAATGTCACTGCGCTCATACCAATTGCCTTGGCAATAAAAAGTTTTAACTTTGGGCGTGGCGCACGCCTTTTTTTATTTTGCCAACACTAATTGAACATCACACCACACGAAATTTATTTATTTACATAGCTAAAGACAATTATGTAATTGAATACAAATTTGACTGAAATTTAGATGAAAAATTTAACGATTGGTCAAATAAGTTATTACATCTATTATTGAGAAGATTAAATAATTCAAACATTTTGCTTAAGGGAGAAAATCGTTCATAATTAGTACGACAGTTTGGGACATTTATGCAGCTAGGTAGATTCCGTAAGTTTCTTTGAGGAATATTAAAATTTATTAGAGACAAATTAAAAAATTAATGTTATTGAATTTTTTTCTGTCTGCTAAAGTAGAATTTTGTTTCTGAAACTGAAACATCGGCTGGCTACGGGAGGCTTACGCATAAACATACAGAAATATAGGGAATAGGGTATCCAACAGTTAGTTGCAAACGTACTGTAGCTCTCGCTTATGTTTTTTCGTGTATTATGGTCGGGCCTTAACTCATTGTTTTGTCCAAAATCATCACAGACCAAACACATATTTTGGCCTGTGGGCCTGTCGCCTGTCTCACTTTAGACATCATCATTGTTATTTTTAGCCGCACTATCTTGTATCTTTGTCAGAGATTTCTGTAAATATTTTACGTTCATGCTTTTCGACTTTTTCTCTTTTTTTAGGTTTAACTAGCATAATGGTTTTTGATATTTGTATTTCTTTTCCGTTTCAATTAAATTTTCTCCTTTTACAGCCTCTAAGCCATCCTAGAATCGAAAAGTAAAAATAAAATAAAAATTTTAATGACGGTCGTCCGAACGTGATTACCCAATTTCATGAGCAACTAGCTACTTAAATTATTTTTTATTAAAAAACACAAAAAAATTTTTTTTTTAACAAATTAGTTGTACGTTAATGTGTAGGTATAGAGCACATAATTTAACAAACGAAATTGCAAACAAGTAAAAACGTAATACATATACACTGATTTTTGTTCGGCTGAAAATAAAAACAGAAGCACTAAATTTCGTGACATTTTTTTTACTTTCCACAATTACCTCTTAAGGACTATTCACATGAGAGGGACCAACGACTGAACGAATGAAAGAATAAATGAGATTTTTCATACTTCTAAGCAATATTTTGCAACAAAAACTGTTTCAAAATGATAGAAACTCATCAAATCTAATGTTGAGATGCTAAAACGTCCATTTTAATTGAAGAAAAAAGAAATTTTAATGAAAACAAGTTGTTCGTCGCTGATTTCGATCTGACTGTTATGAATTGTCAAAACCTAAACCAAACGCGTTCCACATACGATCCACATACCAACGAATAAATTATTCGTGCGCGACTAACCTCAAAATCTCACTGTTAAATTGTGATATACGAACATGACGTTCGTTGTTCGCAACAAATAAAATAAATTGCATGTGAATGAGACGTCAAAATGTACGAATGTTCGTTCATTCGTTGGTAATTGGTAACTTTCATGTGAATAGTCCTTTAGTCCTGATTTGGTTTCTTCGTATAACAACTCCGCTTGAGAGTCAAAGTTTGTGGGAGAAGATTCAAAGAAGAAGTTTTTCTTTGATTTACAAACACTTTTCGTTCAGTGTTAATAATTTTTTTTTTGTTAGAACAAAAAGTGATTTCTTTTAGATATAGGTATAGGTTCCTCGAGTGCCGATGAATCGTGGCACGACCTGGGAACATATTTTTCTTTTTGTTCATAATCTGTTTTCGTGCGTTAGAATTGAGACCGAGGATCAAATATTTGAATTCTAGAAAAGAAACACCAAGTAATTTTTTTTATACGGCACACGCGCTTAAGCGGTTTGTATAGCTCTTTTAATGATTAGTCACAGCGCGAGCGATAGGAAATTAGGGAGGAAGGAAAAGGAGGTGTAGGTGAACATTGGTCTTGAATGTTTGAAGATCAAGAGCAAGGGAAAATTGTGCCAGGCAAATCATTCTATATTCGTGTTGTACGGCTAAAAAAAGAATCCCTATATTTCACGGTACGTCTGAAATTGGACTCAAGCGTAAACTGATAAGCGTTCCTAGCAAAACAAGTGTTACGTTACGGTGGAAATGGTTAAGGGGTGGAACGCAGCTGGCTACCTCGAGTGAGTTTTTTTTATAAAAGAACTTGTAAAATAAGGAAGACATGAAACATTTCGACGATGTTCGCGTGATAGAAATGTTTCCATAATGTTTCTTTTTCTTTTTTAATAAATTGCTTTATTCTTAGTACAAAAGCTATTGAGCTAAATAATTTTCTTACGTTTTAAGCTAATTAATACGCCTGAAACGAAGTATTACTGACCAAGCGTACATAAAGCTTAGAATCACTACTGTACCTAAAGAGTGATCAAAAAATAAAATACATCAGATGTCTACATTTTCTGAACATACTTACTGGCTCAGCACCTACTTGTTTGATTTTTATCAGAATTTTCTTTTTATTATTATTATTTATTATTTAAAAAAAATTTTGTGTTACTTTTGATTTTCGAATAATTTTGAATTTAAATAATATATTATCCTGTGCATTTAAATTGTGACTTCCTTTCTGATTGAATTTTTATTGTAAAAGAGTTCCAATGAGGTAAACATGGTATGCATACATTACTTTTGTTTTTTATTTTATTTGAATATACAAATTACAAACATACATATTTAAATTTAAAACAATTTAACACAAAAGTAATATTTATACCCTATTCCATAGAATGGGTATAGCTATATTGTATTTGGTGTGGAGTTTGTAACATAGAGAAATAATACCGTTAGGTATAGAAAAGTATATACATATATGTATTCCGACTCAGAATCAAAAGCCTAGTCGATTTAGCCATGTCCGTCCGTCCGTTCGTCCGTCCGTCCGTATGTATACTCTCTAGAGGTCGCAATTTTTGAGCTAGAAAGCTGAAATTTGGTATATACAGGGTGATTCACCAACCTACTTCTTCACAAAAACAAGAAAACCTAGCCTTACGGGATGGCACAAGTGACCATTTAGCCAATTTTTTCGTGTTTTTGTGAAGAAGTAGGTTCGGTTATTTTTGAATACCTTGGCAACAAAAAGTCGTAGAGCCATACGGTTTTCAGTGTTGGATTAAAGATTAATGGAAGCGTTGAATTCTGAGAACAAAAATTATACTTAATTACGTAAAATTTTGAAAAAAATTAGTTTTAAAATTATTTTTTCAAATTTTTTTTCAAAATTTTGAGTTTGAAAATTTATATTTTTTAAACTATTCGTTAAAACAATTTAATTTAAAAACAAAATAAAAGGAAAAGTTTTTGGCTTTCCAAAAAGGTAAAACACGGTGTTGTAAACGAACCCGTTGATTTTAAATATTTTTTTTTTACAAAATAAGTCAATTTTTCAGAAAATTGCCCCTCCCGGCTAAACGGAGGGGAATAGACCCCCCTTTCCGTACGATTTTTTTCTTGTCTCAACTTAACCTACACGCTCTAGCTTTTTGGCACAACGCTGGTGAATCACCCTGTATAACTTTTGGTTCAGTGGTAAAGCTAAATTTTTGAACCGGTAAAATCGACCCACAAACACGCCCACAATCGCCATTTTTGTTGAACAACCTCAATTTGGTAAAATTAAATTATGTTTTTTTTGTACAAATACGATAAAAGCATAACGCTAAAATTTTGCACGCGCAAGCTTCAGTTAAACCTTCTTCCAATTTAATTAAAAAAATTCAGTTTGGGCGTGGCTGACGCCAATTTTTCATACAAAACCATCAATATTGTTTTTGTAAAAAATTAAAAAACAATTGTTATATTAATGAGAAAAACATTAAATTTTGCGGATATTACTTGCACATAAACATCTTGTGTATGAAATCAAAAAAATTGATTTTGGGAGTGGCTGAGCCCACTTTTCACTAAAAACATAAAAAAAATTATTTTTGCAAATAAACGGTATTTATAATGAATCCGCAAGCCAAAATCTTGCGTCTCTAGAAGAAACTAAAAACTTTGTGTATGAAAAGAAGTTTTTGAATTTTGGGCGTGGCTTACGCCCACTTTTCATGAAAGAACGAAAAATGTAGTTTTAAAAATTTAAGGTACTACCAATATTCAATTTAAACCTTTTTCCCTTGCGTTAGTTATATGAAAAATATTTCTACATTTTCTTGTGAAAATTTTCAATACGTCCACTTTTAAAGGCGTGATTTTGATAAAATACCTTTGTTCAATTCAGCTGCAGTTTTACACATATGCCTAAATACTGACTAATGATCAAAGTCTAGTTAGTGCTTTAAATTTTTCTTAAAAATTTTTAGGGCACGCCCACTTTTAAGGAGCTTTTCCGTCAAAAGTCGCAATATGCATTAATTTTTTAATGTTTTTTAACTATCGGTCGCAGTTTTTAAGTAAGAAGATGAACACTTCGGTTAGTATACCTTGGTTACGTATCAGAGTGTAGTTCAAGAATTGTTAAAAACACCCATAATCGCTATTTCCTATCAAAATCTAATTTCTAAAAATTTTAGTTTTGTCATGTTTTGTTCAAATCGATCTGCAAGCTTAAAATTGAATTATGAGTTCATATAGTGATTACCCTGGCAATAAAAAGTCTCAGCTGTATTTTTTTTTTAACAAATTAGTTGTACGTTAATGTGTAGGTATAGAGCACATAATTTAACAAACGAAATTGCAAACAAGTAAAAACGTAATACATATACACTGATTTTTGTTCGGCTGAAAATAAAAACAGAAGCACTAAATTTCGTGACATTTTTTTTACTTTCCACAATTACCTCTTAAGGACTATTCACATGAGAGCGACCAACGACTGAACGAATGAAAGAATAAATGAGATTTTTCATACTTCTAAGCAATATTTTGCAACAAAAACTGTTTCAAAATGATAGAAACTCATCAAATCTAATGTTGAGATGCTAAAACGTCCATTTTAATTGAAGAAAAAAGAAATTTTAATGAAAACAAGTTGTTCGTCGCTGATTTCGATCTGACTGTTATGAATTGTCAAAACCTAAACCAAACGCGTTCCACATACGATCCACATACCAACGAATAAATTATTCGTGCGCGACTAACCTCAAAATCTCACTGTTAAATTGTGATATACGAACATGACGTTCGTTGTTCGCAACAAATAAAATAAATTGCATGTGAATGAGACGTCAAAATGTACGAATGTTCGTTCATTCGTTGGTAATTGGTAACTTTCATGTGAATAGTCCTTTAGTCCTGATTTGGTTTCTTCGTATAACAACTCCGCTTGAGAGTCAAAGTTTGTGGGAGAAGATTCAAAGAAGAAGTTTTTCTTTGATTTACAAACACTTTTCGTTCAGTGTTAATAATTTTTTTTTTGTTAGAACAAAAAGTGATTTCTTTTAGATATAGGTATAGGTTCCTCGAGTGCCGATGAATCGTGGCACGACCTGGGAACATATTTTTCTTTTTGTTCATAATCTGTTTTCGTGCGTTAGAATTGAGACCGAGGATCAAATATTTGAATTCTAGAAAAGAAACACCAAGTAATTTTTTTTATACGGCACACGCGCTTAAGCGGTTTGTATAGCTCTTTTAATGATTAGTCACAGCGCGAGCGATAGGAAATTAGGGAGGAAGGAAAAGGAGGTGTAGGTGAACATTGGTCTTGAATGTTTGAAGATCAAGAGCAAGGGAAAATTGTGCCAGGCAAATCATTCTATATTCGTGTTGTACGGCTAAAAAAAGAATCCCTATATTTCACGGTACGTCTGAAATTGGACTCAAGCGTAAACTGATAAGCGTTCCTAGCAAAACAAGTGTTACGTTACGGTGGAAATGGTTAAGGGGTGGAACGCAGCTGGCTACCTCGAGTGAGTTTTTTTTATAAAAGAACTTGTAAAATAAGGAAGACATGAAACATTTCGACGATGTTCGCGTGATAGAAATGTTTCCATAATGTTTCTTTTTCTTTTTTAATAAATTGCTTTATTCTTAGTACAAAAGCTATTGAGCTAAATAATTTTCTTACGTTTTAAGCTAATTAATACGCCTGAAACGAAGTATTACTGACCAAGCGTACATAAAGCTTAGAATCACTACTGTACCTAAAGAGTGATCAAAAAATAAAATACATCAGATGTCTACATTTTCTGAACATACTTACTGGCTCAGCACCTACTTGTTTGATTTTTATCAGAATTTTCTTTTTATTATTATTATTTATTATTTAAAAAAAATTTTGTGTTACTTTTGATTTTCGAATAATTTTGAATTTAAATAATATATTATCCTGTGCATTTAAATTGTGACTTCCTTTCTGATTGAATTTTTATTGTAAAAGAGTTCCAATGAGGTAAACATGGTATGCATACATTACTTTTGTTTTTTATTTTATTTGAATATACAAATTACAAACATACATATTTAAATTTAAAACAATTTAACACAAAAGTAATATTTATACCCTATTCCATAGAATGGGTATAGCTATATTGTATTTGGTGTGGAGTTTGTAACATAGAGAAATAATACCGTTAGGTATAGAAAAGTATATACATATATGTATTCCGACTCAGAATCAAAAGCCTAGTCGATTTAGCCATGTCCGTCCGTCCGTTCGTCCGTCCGTCCGTCCGTCCGTATGTATACTCTCTAGAGGTCGCAATTTTTGAGCTAGAAAGCTGAAATTTGGTATATACAGGGTGATTCACCAACCTACTTCTTCACAAAAACAAGAAAACCTAGCCTTACGGGATGGCACAAGTGACCATTTAGCCAATTTTTTCGTGTTTTTGTGAAGAAGTAGGTTCGGTTATTTTTGAATACCTTGGCAACAAAAAGTCGTAGAGCCATACGGTTTTCAGTGTTGGATTAAAGATTAATGGAAGCGTTGAATTCTGAGAACAAAAATTATACTTAATTACGTAAAATTTTGAAAAAAATTAGTTTTAAAATTATTTTTTCAAATTTTTTTTCAAAATTTTGAGTTTGAAAATTTATATTTTTTAAACTATTCGTTAAAACAATTTAATTTAAAAACAAAATAAAAGGAAAAGTTTTTGGCTTTCCAAAAAGGTAAAACACGGTGTTGTAAACGAACCCGTTGATTTTAAATATTTTTTTTTTACAAAATAAGTCAATTTTTCAGAAAATTGCCCCTCCCGGCTAAACGGAGGGGAATAGACCCCCCTTTCCGTACGATTTTTTTCTTGTCTCAACTTAACCTACACGCTCTAGCTTTTTGGCACAACGCTGGTGAATCACCCTGTATAACTTTTGGTTCAGTGGTAAAGCTAAATTTTTGAACCGGTAAAATCGACCCACAAACACGCCCACAATCGCCATTTTTGTTGAACAACCTCAATTTGGTAAAATTAAATTATGTTTTTTTTGTACAAATACGATAAAAGCATAACGCTAAAATTTTGCACGCGCAAGCTTCAGTTAAACCTTCTTCCAATTTAATTAAAAAAATTCAGTTTGGGCGTGGCTGACGCCAATTTTTCATACAAAACCATCAATATTGTTTTTGTAAAAAATTAAAAAACAATTGTTATATTAATGAGAAAAACATTAAATTTTGCGGATATTACTTGCACATAAACATCTTGTGTATGAAATCAAAAAAATTGATTTTGGGAGTGGCTGAGCCCACTTTTCACTAAAAACATAAAAAAAATTATTTTTGCAAATAAACGGTATTTATAATGAATCCGCAAGCCAAAATCTTGCGTCTCTAGAAGAAACTAAAAACTTTGTGTATGAAAAGAAGTTTTTGAATTTTGGGCGTGGCTTACGCCCACTTTTCATGAAAGAACGAAAAATGTAGTTTTAAAAATTTAAGGTACTACCAATATTCAATTTAAACCTTTTTCCCTTGCGTTAGTTATATGAAAAATATTTCTACATTTTCTTGTGAAAATTTTCAATACGTCCACTTTTAAAGGCGTGATTTTGATAAAATACCTTTGTTCAATTCAGCTGCAGTTTTACACATATGCCTAAATACTGACTAATGATCAAAGTCTAGTTAGTGCTTTAAATTTTTCTTAAAAATTTTTAGGGCACGCCCACTTTTAAGGAGCTTTTCCGTCAAAAGTCGCAATATGCATTAATTTTTTAATGTTTTTTAACTATCGGTCGCAGTTTTTAAGTAAGAAGATGAACACTTCGGTTAGTATACCTTGGTTACGTATCAGAGTGTAGTTCAAGAATTGTTAAAAACACCCATAATCGCTATTTCCTATCAAAATCTAATTTCTAAAAATTTTAGTTTTGTCATGTTTTGTTCAAATCGATCTGCAAGCTTAAAATTGAATTATGAGTTCATATAGTGATTACCCTGGCAATAAAAAGTCTCAGCTGTAGGCTTGGCACACGCCTTTTTCTTATTGTGACAGCAGTTATTGTACATCGGCCAAACAAAATTAATTTTATTGAATTTTTTCCTGCCTGCTAAAGAAGAATTTTGTTTCCGATACTGGAACAGCGGCTGGCTGCGAAGGAGGCGAACGCATATGCATATACATATACAAAAATGTGAGGAATTGGGTATCCAACAGTTCGTTGCAAACGTACTGTAGCTCTCGCTTATGTTTTTTCTTTGAAATCGTTGCCGTCAAACTACCCCTCTTCTCAGAAATCAAAAAAGCATGGATGTGACTCCTAAACAGATTATACTTGATTTTCACCACAAAAAGGCGATGTCAAGGTTATTATATTATATTACATAATACCAAAGTTGTGATTTTCATAATCAGCTTGCATTTCCGTAATTAAATAAAAATAAATTGTTGGCACAACAGCTCCAAGCGGGGCCGGGGCCTGTGACTTACACTCTCAACCATTACTGTGTGTGCGTTGATATTCTGCAGGAATGGAAGGGACCTACAATTTACCGCCGAATCCGAACGGCTAACAGAGAAGCACTTTCCATGACATTAAATACTCTTGGAGGATTTGTCACTTCCTCACAAGAGGCAGTATCCCGTAAAACAACTTTTTAGTTGGAGTTGTTAGGGATCGAACCCAGAACTTTCGGCGTGGCAGTCCGGCACACTAACCACTACGCCACGGGGTACTACGCATTTCCGTCATTAAAAAATTTTTATATTTCGGTGGGTGGCGTTTTCATTTAGTTTTAAAAATTTGTGTAATTACAACCTTAATTTAAAAATAAAAATAAAAATAAAAATAAAAATAAAAATAAAAATAAAAATAAAAATAAAAATAAAAATAAAAATAAAAATAAAAATAAAAATAAAAATAAAAATAAAAATAAAAATAAAAATAAAAATAAAAATAAAAATAAAAATAAAAATAAAAATAAAAATAAAAATAAAAATAAAAATAAAAATAAAAATAAAAATAAAAATAAAAATAAAAATAAAAATAAAAATAAAAATAAAAATAAAAATAAAAATAAAAATAAAAATAAAAATAAAAATAAAAATAAAAATAAAAATAAAAATAAAAATAAAAAGGAAAAAGGGTTAAGCAGGGCATTGTAGGAGTTACAGTTGTTTTGTATTTTTTTTTTGTTGTTGTTGAAAATTACACCTTATATGGCTTAACCGAGGGAATATATTTACCTCCTACACGGTATTTTTTGCTTGACACAACCTAACTATTTGTCATACCATAGGTGAACCACCCCGTATTTTTTTTTACAAAAAAAAAAAAAAAAAAAACGCTAAAACGTTCATACATATTATGTAGGTACATACATACCTACACAACACATGTATAATAGATTCTGTGCCAATCTATTTGGCTACTTTCCTTTACAGTCCAAACTAATCTGAGCTCCAGAAGCACAGATTCTACTTTTTATACAATTCCTGAATGACATTTTCATACTAAATGTTTTTCATTATTTTAATAGTCGTTTAAAGTAATGTATCACAGAATTTTTTTTTTAGTTCAATTTTGTTCTCTTATTCTTAATGGTAATATCACTACCATTCGTTTATTTCAAGCCAATGTCATGTAATCTTCATAGATGTAGTTACCATTTGCCATTGTATATATAAACTATAGTACTACCACCTGAGGTGCGCCATCTATCGACGAAAAACTAAGCTCTAGAATATCATGGGAAGCAACAACAACAATTTAAATGGTGGAAATTGTTGTTGTTGCTTCTCATGGTATTCTAAGCTTAGTTTTTCGTCAATAGATGGCGCACCTCAAGTGGGAATACTATAGTTTATATATGCAATGCATTTGCTTATGCAGAAGAAATGAGTCAACATTTTCACTTTCATTTGCAAGACCATACCAACACACAAGCATAATGTATAGCGTATCTCAAGTCTAGGAATAAAGAAACAATGCTATCACAGCAATGAGGTCGGAAAAAAACTCGATGTCAATAATAGATTTTCGGATTATTTTTAAACTCTGTATAAGTGTACATCCACTCTAGAGATCCTACACATTACCTTAAAGGTGTGTTCTTTTATTCTTAATTTCTACCAACCACACACTCGTGGTTGCCTCTTTTGCTGTAGAGAGATTGAATGTGCTTTAATTTTTTTCATTTCATCTGACATTATAAAAAATTACAAAAAGGTTTACATACCTATTTACTTTCACCCCTTAGAGCATCATACCCTCGTGTAGATTTTGTGTTGAGATGAACAGAGCATAAAGCACGAAGGACAAAAGTTTGCTTAGCTTATGAAGCCTTCAAACAGGAAAAAAAATCTCAAAATTACATTTAGTAGATTATTCCCGAGATTGCTATTGAGGTTTTGAACACTCTTGCTATAGTGCCCTTTATTTACATTTTTAGCTTATTCATACCATTCAAAGTATAAGGTATCCCAAGCTATACAAGTATAAAAATCTATGCCCATACCTACCATACATGAAGCATTAAATAACGTAAGAACGCAACGGTCTACCACAACACCATTTAGCAACTGGAATGTTTTAAATAACATAAATGGCCTCTTGAGCGCCTCAACCTCAACTACATGCTGTTAGCAAAAATATTGGAACAGCTTCAACAAACAACAACATGAAACATGGAAAACCACAGTGTGAAAGTTGTCGCGACATGGTACAAGGACCTTCGCTCATACTTCACGTTTACGGTCATGCCAGTTTACAATGCCGATAAAGACGATGATAACCTTACAAACGTATCAGTCTGAAAGACTGGAGTGAAAGGTGTAGAGTTTTACTTGGTACCTAAATGTAAAATTGTAAATATATACCTATGTTTGTGATATTTATGTGCCATCAACCACATACAAAGCTACAAAAGATTTCGTTAAACCAGTGAAAAAGACGACAACCAGGACGATACTAATGTGGATATCCTGCAACTGGTGTATGAGACTATATGATTACTTTTCCCATGTATGTAGCTATATTGTGTAGGTATATGAAGGGTTTATACATAAATATAACGTGATGTATGAATAAACATCGTGATGGCCAAGACCAAGAGTTAAGTTAAGGTGTGACAGCAAATGGTTATATAGCGCGGTTGTCACTGTCAGTTGTCAACTAAGACCCATAATACAGTATATATGCATTAGGGTGGTCCTTATTCCTAAGAAAAAAAATTTTTTTCTTGAATTTCGCGGGGCACCACGTTATTTGATAATATACCTTAAGAAAGTATTTCAGTATTTTTTTTGAATTTTTTTAGTGATATTTAGAGGCCGCTACCAAGGTTTGAAATTTAAATAAAAACTCAAAATCTGTATTTGTTAGATTCTTTTATTTTTATAGCCAGAACATTAAAATATTACAAAATTATTGTTGTTGTTTTTAAGATACAAGGGTTGACTTGTTAGTATTAGGGTACTTCTTCCTATACTCTTTTACCAACAAAAGTAAATATTGCTTTTGCTCTTCATTGGTTGTAATTAATTTATTATACTCTTCCATCAAAGCAACACCGCGCTCAGCTATGTCGTTCACTACTCGCAAAGATTGAACGATATTTTTGGCAGCTACATAATCAGAGTCTTCGTTCCAAGTTTCCACTTCTTTTTTCAAAAAATTTGATGATATATCTAGGATCTGGAAGAATCTTAAGGAATTATTACTCACGAAGTTTTCTATACTTTTTTCGTGGATATGAGTGGTATCAATGTTTATCCTTTTTGAACAATCTTCTGTGCCTTCAATTTTAAGTGCTTCTACCATTTTTTTCTTGTCTTGAACTGAAAGTTCGTCATCGAAAAAGGCAAGTGAAACAAGCTCTTCCGACAAATACCACAAATGATTTAAAATCTTTTTCAACGCAACATTAGCTAGATTTTTGTTGAAGCTTTCAAAGGCTTTCAGGTCTTTCAATAGTTGTAAATCATTTCTTGGTGCTGACCATCCGGTAGAGGCTTGAAACCAATATTTGACATAAATCATCACCGTGAAAACGCATATTTCTCTCACAGCCTTTTCGTCCTTCTTCGTTAGCTTAAACTGATGTTTAAATAAATAAATTTTCAAACAGTACAATGCTCTTGCCATCCATCTAGCTCGATGAAGACCAGAAGGTCTCCTAAACAAAACTCCTTTTTTAGGAACACCTCCTAAGAAAATTATAGTGAGATTCAACAGTTCTCTGTAGTCATCTCGAGGTTGATGTACTTCTAGTTGTTTTTTGGCAAAAGAAATCCTGTCTGCGGCCACGTCTGCAAGAATATTTCCCTCAGCATCATCTATTATTGTTTTGAAGTCGCTTTGGTCAATAGAGTTCCAATTGTTTTTAAATTTTTTAAATAATTGTATATCAGGACCACTAGATGGGGCAAGCGATTGATCCACAACAGCTGACAACATTATTTCCATTATGTGGTGACGACAAGCAAACCAAAGCATATTTTTATCCATTTTTCGCTCTAAAAGAACGCATACTCCACTTCTTAGGCCCGTATTTACAGCAGTAGTGTCAAAACACAAACATTTTACCTTATCGCTCAAGTTCCATGAAATTATAGCTTCGTAGACAGCTGACGCACATGCTTCGCTCGTTCCACGTTCCAATTTTGGAACTGCGAGTAGTTGATCAACTCCATGTCCTGATACCAAAATTGGCAGCCGATCTACAGTTTCGTGTCCAGAAATATCTTCTATAAGTTTACCGTCCCAATGGATCGTTAATGACGAATTAGGTTTGAACTCGCTTTTGAGCGACAGTGCAACAGCCTTGCGATTTTTCACACGCTGCCGACGAATAGAAGATCTATTGACATTAAATTCAGATGGATCACAGCCTGCACTTTTCAAAGTAGATGTCACGACCATAGTTGCTTGTCTGTCACTCAATTTAGAGACATCAAGACTGGAAGCTAAATGGCTGTTAATAATGTCCTTTCGAGCTCTTTTCTTAGGTAGTTGCACTTCGGACAATTCAGAATTGCATTCAGAGTCAGATGAAGTTGCTTCTTTACTGGTGGTGGAAGGCGACAACGAAAGAAATGTTAATGAAGAAAAAGAGCACTTTTCTGTTAAAGCCGAGATATCTTTGTTTTCACGCTCGCGCAATTTTTCAAGGCGTTCTCCTTTCTCTTTTATTTTTTTACATTCGCTTAAACTTTTTCTGTCCACTGAACCAATTAAATATTGGCGTCGATTTTGTCGCACTGCTAATAAAAACTGCTTGTCTTCTTCAGTCATAATATTTAAAGCATCACGATGAGCAATATCAAATAAGTCTTCTAGTTTTTGTTGCCAGTTTTGTTCTTTTATCTTTAATGCTTCTGAACGTTTTTTCTTGTTTTCTTTATTTTTCTTTAGATTCTGCCACTCTTTGAATAGTTTTTCAATTTTACTGATGACATGTTTTTTTAATCGAATTGGTATACTAGCTTTTTCCCACAAGGTTATCACTCCGCAAGCCGCCAAAGTCGCAGATTCACGTATGCTTTTCTTTTCTTCATTTTTGTAGTAAAAAAAATAACGCAAAACTTCACCGATGGATGGCAAGGTTGATTGGCTCAATTCGAATAATAACTGACCGATTAGCCAAACTTTACTCTGATTTCTAGTTGCTTTACTGATTTTGCTACTTTTAGACGCCATTGCAAAACTTTCACAAATAAAACACGTGCGTTGGTGCGCTCTCGTTAATGACTTATTAGAACTGGAGTGGGGGCGGGCTAAGTATGCATTTGTTCAGTTTAAACAATTAAAACAGTTCAAAACATAAACGCTTGCGCAAACCATGGTATAAAGAATACCTGGTAAGATATTGCGCATACCGTTATCATATTCTTTCGCGCATATTTTCACCGAGCATCGGTACAGAAGAGATGTAGAGGGGAGGAAGGGATAAGAAGCGATTGTGTATGCGAGTTTTATTTGATCGTAAACTGTAATATAAACTTCTACATGAAACATTATTGAAAGCATTATTTAAGCTGTCCGTTAACGCTTTTTTTAAGAATTTTGACAGCTGGTAGCGACCTCTAAATTTAAAAAAAAAAAAAAAAAAAAAAAACTTATTTCATATTTAGAGGTATATAATCAAATGAGAAAGTGCCCCAGGGATAATTCAAAAGTCGAAAAATAAGGACCACCCTAATATGCATAGTCGGGCAACTTACCACTATATGGTTCTTTCCACGTGCTTGGGCATGAAGTGGATCTTTTAAAGGATAAAATCACATTTAAGGATGTATAAAATAAAAATAAATAACCCGTAAAGGAGTAGGTACAGGATAACCCAAGGACTATAATATACACGAACGATGAAACGATGATGTGTCGTGTGTGAAATCAATTTTTTCCTCCTGTTAATTTTGTGATCATTTCCAAGGAAATTAAAGTCATTGTTAAGAGCCATATATGGGTGTGTGTGTGTGTGGGGGGGGGGGGGGGGTATCGTGGTTCTTGTATTGGGGGCAGACAGGATAATGTGAGTAAAAATATAATATAATTGACTTTTCAAAAATTATCAAATTGAATTGGAATTAATTTGGCGAGGTTAAATTGGTTCGTGTATATTAGGGGAATAATTGGATTGGAAATAAATCAAGTTAAGCACGATGAATGAATATGAGACATTTTGGGGTTTGAAATGGTATGTCCTTGTATAGTATTTGAATTTTTTGAAATCCCAATTCATATATGTATAAGAACATTTGGGAACAAAGTAAACCATTTAAAAAAATCATTAAAGCAAACGTCAGGGAACTCAGGCTTCATCAAAAACGATCGCACGTAAATAGCTGCTGAGAACGCTAACAGCTTCGGCACTTAGTGCTACAGATAGTTTTTTTTTTGATTCCCAGATAATTGCTGCGTCAGAATCACCAATTTAAAACCGATATCCAGTAAAGGATCTCCGATCATTTACAACAAGCCCAGTCAGGGGCAGCAAAGCAAAGTTTATGGTATTATTTTAATAACTTACTAAATGATTGGCTGCAGCAAGGTCAAAGAATTCAAATATAATTGTGAAAGTTAATTCACAAAATGAATGATGTCTGGGCTTGTACAAACACTTTAGTGCTGAAGGAATCCAATGGGTGATCGGTTTACATACAAAAATCGTCCAACCGACAGGAGTATGTCGTCTACGTAGACAACAATAATGTCTGATTTGGCCTGGCATGTTAAACGCGCACATACCAATCTGCATTTCACTGATTAAAGCCTATATTTGTTTCACTGTCTGTTAGCCTGATTGAATCTATATAGTGTCTTCTTGAACTTACATACCTTTTTAGAGTGGTTTCTTTCAATAAACTGCTCCGGTTGGCTCAGGAATAAATCTCCTGGTAAGTCTCCATTTTTTGTTAACCATAATAAATCGTATTCACCAGCTAACGCTTAGATGAGCCTAAAGTGACTACAAACGTTACATCACCGCATCGGTGAAAAGGCTTCGGTAAAGTGCACACCCAATTTTTATCTACAACCCTTTTGCAACAAATGATTTTCGTAGCGCACAACGTTGCCCTTGATGTTGTAGACACATTTACGTCTGGTGGCGTGCCATTTTTTTTTTTGTGGGGCTACCAATTTTTATAGTGCTTATTTTATAGAGCTAGCTCCAATACATCTAGACATCTAGTCATTTTTGTTGAAGCGTGTACCTATTGCACAGTGAGTTGTCGCGAAGAAGGTCTTTGCTTAAGAAATCAGAAAATTGTTTGCTCAGGTATTTGCAACCAATATTAATGTAGCTTCGAAGAACTTTGATTTTCCTTGATATTATAAGATCGATTTTAGCCTTATGTAAAAACATTACAGTTGTCACTTTTGCGTTTATCAAATAGGCACAAATAAACCGACTAAAATGATCTATTCGTCTATCAGAATTCAGAACAGAAATATTTTAGTCCGCCAGATGCTGTCACCCTCATAGACTGCCTGAACACAATGGTGTAGATACAGCAGTAGTACGTAGCACCGTTAAATTTAATAGATAGTATTTGATTTTACGTTGTATAAAAGTTCACAAACATCTTTAAATTTGAACATCTTTAATTGTAAGTAGGTACGTTGAAAATATTTTGAATTAACAACGCAAAAATAATTTTAGGAGGTTAAATTAAGATTGTTCCTCTTTAATTCGTAAATTTTCGTCTTCAACCACAAATCATTCCGAATTCTTCTAAAATCAAAGTGGTTTTCTTTACCATGGTTTTTCTCTGGGTGTTAATCAACTTCGTTTTCAAGACATGAGGCTTCATTAGCAATATTTAATATGTAGTACTTGTGTGGATTTCACTGAAGGAAATATCTTTGCATCTGACCTGCCATATGCCATCCTTCAGCTTTAATTTTGCAATTTATGTCTAACGGTGCTAGCAGGTGCAGTTTATTCCTCAGAAACATGCATCCAAAGTAACTATGAAATGTCTATTTCCTAACTTAGTTAAGCTATACTGGCAAGCCTTCCTTCTTAATTCATGAGGTCTTAAAACTTATTCAAAGAAGTACGCATTTAAATTTTGGCCAGCAAAAATGGTTCAAGGGTTCTGATTGATTTTCGTATTTTTGTTTAAGATTATTTTAATTCTTGTTACCCTAGGTATTTCTCTATAATGAATAGTTGCAAGAGCAATACAAATACTTGCCGCATATTTATTCTAGGCTAATATGCTAAGATTCCGTGCTTACTATGTCAAAAGTATCTCATATTATAAATTTTGGATACAAAATACCTGTTGCCACCCATACAAAACAGATTAGGACATGTTTCTAAAAAATTGAATTTCATTTCTCCAAGTTCTAAGAATTTTGTATAACAGTTTTAACCATGGAGCATGCGTTGTGCAACTGGTCGAAAATTAAGTTCTTATCATTGTTATCACCACATGATGTAGTGCAGAGCAATGGCAGTATGCCATGACATCGTCAACGTCGAGGACTCTGAGTTCCCATGAACTGGTTACTGGTGTATCGAAAACACGTTAAATTCTTACCAGAACTATAATACATCAATATACATAGATACAATGCACAAACTGCAAGCAATATGACGTATATGTATTTATATAACAGCAAGGGCAAGTTATGTGTTCAGCTGATGCTGAGGCAATGACCAAAAAAGATCAATAATAACTCTTTCTTGGTATTTTGAGCCTATAAGAGAAAATTATAAGGTTCTTGTTTTTTAGAAGGAAATATCCGCACTTTCAGTATACACAAATACGTAGTTGATAAAAAAATTGTTTCTATACAAAAAATACAAAAAAACTCTTTTAACGATTGGATATAATAAATTTTTCAATTCAATCATCTACATACATATACATACAAATTCTTAAATGTTTGTTTTTGAATTAAGATATTTATATATAAACTGATTACTTTAAACATTTTTCTAGAATATTTCTAGTTTTGAGAACAATTTCATGACACAGCCATGCATTTTTTCAAGTCGAAAGCATCCAAACCACTCGTATCTACTCACACAATGAAGAATGTCTCCTCATCTTTCTAAGCTATAGATTGAGTTGTTTAGCACTCGATTTGAATTGAATTTGTAATCAATTACTGCTGTGATTGAGATTTAATCAGTTTTCATCGCTTATAAAAGAAGGAATAGAAATGTGAGAGAAATTCTATCGTATCGAGGTTATGTCCTGTCCTGATGGCCAGAGACTGGAGAACGAATAAAGACGGTGGGAAAGGGCTGCACAGTGCACACTGCACATGATGGTGTTATTGTGATAATCATATTTGACTGTGTCGGTGTAGATGTAGATGCAAGAGAGTGAATTTAATCAGTGCTTACGAAGATGTGATATTGGCAAGATTATAAAGGTGAGTCATCTTTGAATTATTCTAGTTTATATATATTTAAAGGGTTAGATATAATATATGTCGATTTCTAAAAATCGATCGTCATAAAGTCAGCTTTGACAAATTTGTATATTTATCCAGTCGACATTTATTTTGTCGACCATTCGTATACGATTCCCATATTTAAATTAAGTACAACGAATCATATTTTCTTTTGATTTATTTCTTAACTTTTTTTAATTTACTTTTATTAGATTTATATTCGATGTGGGACGCTCCTTGACGAAATAAATCAAATATATACATATTTCTCTCCAGCCAGCACTTAGTAACATTTTCTGAAAGAAAATCGTTTGATTTTGTTTTGCCTAAACAAAATCTTGAAGCATCGCTCTTCTTTAAATCCTTCAAATTTTTTTTTTTACGAAAACAACTTCTTAAAGACTATTTCAAAATAATTAAAACTTAACGCTTTAAAAACAATGTATTTTTGTAGTATGTATAAACGGGTGATTAAATGAAATACTATGTGCTTCAAACCTGGTTGCTCTATTTATTTAGTAGTCTCCCAAAATATTCTACTGGCGGTTATACATAGGTACTATAAGGCAAGTTATGCATTAGAAGCAAAATGTTTTTTTTTAATAATCAAACATTAAATAACGTTAATAAGTCGAAAAAAAGGAGGCCGGATACTTCTATCTGTCCGTTTTTTTTTCTGTCTGTATTGACACCTACAGCCTAAACTGCTATATCGATATTCCTCAAACTTGGTACACAGTATGTTTACGACGTCCTACGAAGGGATTACTATGATCGGATTTCTAGCTCTAAGACTGCTATTTGATTGTGATTAGAAAACTCATTTTGTTTACAAAAATGGCTCGCATAATTTTGATGAAACTGTATCGATAGTTTTTTGTATAAAATGCATCTTTTGATAAGAAGAGTTTTTTAAGGCAATGCTTTAAACGGTTCCTTCCATAGAACCAATCTTTTTTTTTTTTCAAATCAGACTTTTTAAGCCACTCGAAGGATTAATATATAGGTTTTAATTTGGAAACTCTTTTAAAGTTTAATGTTCTAGGTTGAACTGTTATGAGGTATTTTCCATCTCCACATTCAAATATGTTTTCAGGTCATAGGACGGACGGTATCATAGAACCGTTCAATAAAGTTCGAGCTTTCTCATAAATAGCTATAGTTTTAATGGAATATTATACTCATGTAGCTTTTTGAAATTTGTTAAAAATGGGAAAAATTCTCTTACATCAAATAGTACTTTAAGCACAAAGTCAATATCACCTCTCATGATTAAAACAGTTAAGTCTTCCAGAATCCGCTAGCACATGGTTAATTTTGTTTTTTGTTTCCTCATTTTGTCCATAAGTAATTTTTTGGGAAGGAAATTACTTGAAAAAGTCGCATTTTTGAACAAAGAGTAGCATTAAAAAAATAATAAAAAGGTCGCATACCCATGTAAGTACCTACATATTAATTTTGTTTACTATAGGAAAACAGATCTTTTACATAAAATATTGAAATAATTCTTCGCAAAGCGTCAAAAAATATTGAAGTACGTTTTTTTTAATGCAAATAATTTCAAAATTTTTAAGTTTCTTATTCTTTCGGTAATTTTTGACTTCCATGCCGATATACATATATTTCTTCAATTTTTTTTTTGTAAATAATTTTCGTTCCGATATTCAATCTCTATCTAAATGCTGAAGTTGAAAAAAGAAAAAATCGAAAGCTTGAAAGTTTGATGGTAAATGTTAAACCATAAGAAAAAGTCGTCGCATAGTCGAACATCCAAAAAAGGGTCGCAAAAATGCGATTAAAGTCGCATAAGCTATCTTAAACTCCAATAGTACTATCTGACTTAAGAGCATGTTCAAAGAGCTGAGATGTTCACTTTATGTATCTGTCAGAGATATTATGTGAATTGTTTTCGAAAAATAAACAATTCAAAATTTAGGATAAACAAAAAAATCCTGCTAAGCCCTTTGCTTAAAATTTTTATAAAAAAAATATATTTTCCATTTTAAAACTAGAACTCATTCAAATCTACATTTCCAGTTTCAAAAACCCCAAGGTAAATAATTTTGTAGTAAAAAACCTTTGCTTACTGAAAACAATCGACTATTTTTAACACACGCACCGTAAAGAAATTATAGATAAACGCAACAAAGCAATTTTTGAATCTATTTGCATCAACATTCTTACAACAAACTATTATTCTTCGTTCCCTTTGATGGTATGAAACGTCAATATTCATTCGTTCTGAATGGACTTGCCATTGTTACCGTTGGATACGTTTGATTTTTACTGTGCCTTTGTTGCACAATGTACAGTAGACACAGGCACGTAGCCATAGGGGGGGCTAGAGGGGCTCAAGCCCCTCCCGAAATGGTTTGAAAGAAAATATTTGAATTAAGTTCAGCTAATTTTTTTATTTTGTTTATTTTTACATAAATATAATATAAATATAAACATTTATTAAAGTAACATGCATTCAGAACAATATATAAGTAGTGAGGCACTAATAAATGAAATTGTGTAGTAAGTATAAGTAATAGCAAGCAAACTCAAATTTTGTTAAAAAAATAACTCTTAGGACCAGTTGTACAATCGTGGTTCATCCTCTGATCAAAATTTAAAAAGGATTTACCTCGGTTCCTGTTTGCAAAATCAAAGTTTAGACCCACCGATTTCCGGAGATCAAATAAAGTTGATTCACGTATCAAGAATTTAAAAACAAGGTCCAGCGCTGAACCAGTATTGAACAACTGGTTGCAATATGGAGACTATTAAGGTACTATCTATATAATATACTCTTTTATAAAGACGTAACAATTATGTTGTTTGTTACGCAGGATCTAAGAAAGTAATCGATTGATTTATTCGAAACAAATTTTGTAATATTATTTACTATTATAAAATTCTTAATGTCAACTTTTTTTTTTAATAATTTGTTTTTAAAACATGAATAGACATAATATAAATATCTTTTTTCAATTTGCTCATTTTTGTTTAGGTTATCTTACTAATGTTTTTCATCTATTTGATACTTTATAAAGATGAAAATTGTTTTATGAAGTCAATGCAATAGCATACATTTAAGGCTATAAATCGAATTCTTAGTGAATTCCCAACACAAATGGTTGTTCGAGTTTTGACCGTAAGATTAACAGTTAAAAAGTTATAGCAATTCAAAGAATAGTACTAATCGGACTAATTTTATGAACTACTACCCCAAAAATTTTAATGAAATTAACCGTTTTTGAGTGACTTAAAAATAAACTGATTTTCGTGACATTTGACCTTGAATAACATACGGCACAGGCACGAGATTTTATGTGACATTTGACACAACTTTTGGAACACCAAAACGAAGGTGTGTACCAATTTTCAGCTTATTATCTCTCATTCCTAATTTGACTGGGCTATCATATTACACTCAAAGTTGCGTTTTTTGACTTAAAAAAATTCAAAAACAATGAAACGGCAAAGCTCGATTGCTTCTTAAAAAAAAGTGACCAATGTAAGTTAGTAACTTTTTATGTTTATACAAGGTAAGGTGTCTGAAAGAAAAGTTTTTATTTAACTTTTCTTTTCAAAATAAAGTAGTACCCCGTCGAGTATTGGTAAGTGTGTCGAACTACCGCACCAAAGGTTCTGGGTTCAATCTCTGACTCCACCCAAGTTCTTTTCCGGGGTACTGACTCTTGCGAGGAAGTGACAAATCTTACGAGAGAGAGAGGAACAAAAAAATTTGGGGTTATGGAAAAAAGTTTCACTTAAAAAAAAAAATACAACCAAAAATTAAACATTCAATATAGATTTTTAAAATGTTTGTAAATGTATACAGAATTACTTCTTCGAAATTGGACAAGCCCCTCCCGAAACAAAATCCTGGCTACGGGCCTGAGTAGACAGCCAGCATAGCTTGTCTTCTGTCTTTGTTTCTTATTCCCAAACAATTTGCAATTCCTTCTAACTGAAAAGATTTAGAAATGGTTGATATGTCTCTCCAACTGTGCCGCTTTTTTTCAACTGGTAAAGAGTTGCATATGGATCTAAGAGGAAACGCGGCATGATGATTTCTTTAAAAAGTGTATATTTATTTTTCAAAATTAAAGCAAAAGTATTCAAAAAAAAGGGGGTGTTATTCTCCGTTAATAATTTCAGCAATGCAAGGATAGTTATTATTTATGAATGTCAATATCTCCGCCAAATTACTGAGTGACTCGATTTATTATGTACCCATGATTGAACTGTTTTGACCAGGACTGCTCCTGCTGATGAAAGCATATAATTTACCTTGTGTTAACATATTATGGCCTTTTGAAAATTTAGTTGGTTAGTTAGCACATGCATTAAATTGCAGTTCTAGTTTTCGGCTTAATAAATACAAAAACTAATATCGTTCAAATATAGTTTTATTTGAATTCTATAGCAGTTTTTATCACATCATGATGTTTTGATTCAATTAAAGTAAATAAAACTTTACTTTTATTTGAATAAAAAAGTCAATCATTTTTAAAAACACAATTTATTAACAATCAACATCATTAGTCAAATAAATTAAACACCAGTCATTTACCAAAGAAAAAACAATTAGAAAATATTGTCCTTGTCTCTTTTGTTATGCTTTTATATCATTCAATAAATCAGATAGAGAAAATTCAAGGTTTTAAAAATGTTGCCATAGATTCAATTGTTTGTTAAAATAAACTAATTAGCTAGCTATGAACCTTTGGGTTTAATTTTGTTGGAAAAGGCCAATGAGCAATGAATAATGACAAAGATTTTTGCCATCAGCCATTGCCTACCGAAAATATTAATCTAAAAGATTTACAAATAAACTGAAATCTTAATGAAGCAATAATTTTTCATAAATTGTGGCTTGAGCTTTTTTTAAAATTTCTTTATTTTAGAGACCGTAATTAATAATCACCACAAAAAGGAAAGGACAAAGTTCAATCAATATCAAACATCCATTAATTGTTCTTTTATCCTTACCTCAGTTATGAAAAACTTCTGGAAATAAAGCTATTTTTATTAGTTTCTGAGGGAAAGTATTGGTTTCTTGCAGGATACAAATAAAATGCACGAATGGGTTGTACGAACTTGCTCCGTTGATGCAATAGTAGAATTATAAAAATATATTTCTTTAATGATCAGCCAAAAACTAAGAACGCATTTCAATAAAAATTGCTTGAGCCGATTTTGAGAAAATCATGTTGGATAAAACTGAACTGCTTGTTATATGGGAGTCACCGTTAAGAAATCTTTGAGCCTTAAAACTTGAATGGCATCTTGTAGGTAATCTTATAAGACATACATATCTTATCAAGTCTGAATCATTTCGTTAGAATGTTGTTGCCAACTTATGGCCAGTTTTATAAAACCGTTAAAACCAGATTTCAGTTACCTATTTGGATTTCTAGCCAGAAACTAAAAATTCTGTTCTCTTTAAGGATCTCTAAACTCTAAAGTATATTACATACAAAGTTTAAATACAAAACGAGTGGCTCGTTGTGGGAGCCAATGTTTTGAAAAGAGCAATTGAAGAAGTTATGCACTGCCATCTAATCGAAAATAACAAGGAACTATTTCAAACAAAGTTTGGGTAAATTCTATAAAGCAGTTCCCAACCTATGGGTATTTCAAAAAATCCGTTTTAGCCCGGTTTTCAGTTATGACCATTTAAACCAAACACAAAAAATGCAGTTTTGTCTAAAGCTCTATAGATTTCTCGAAAGATGAGTTTCATCAAAGTCGTACCAGTGTGATCCACCAGGTTTAAACAAATTAAAAAGAACTGCGACTGCGATTTTTCTTTAAACTACTATTTATATGTATGTATATTATGTATATACCGTTTAGGCTGTAGATTAACGTGAAAAAGCGCACAGACGCACAGACAAACCAACGAACAGCATAACGAAAACCACTTTTTTGGGCTACTCTATCAGCGTAATGTTATGAATGATTAAAACCGCGTTTTGAAGTTTTAATCATACATAAGAGCATGTAAAAAATCGAATCTTTAATCAAAAATAACATTACGATTATTTATTATAAGTGAGACAAAACTGTTTTTTCTTTCTTACCGTTATAGACCGCATAGCGTCCTACTATCAAGATTGTGAAAGTGATAAAAGAAAAATAGCGTGATTTTCTTACATAAAGCTTACGGCATATAAAAAGTGAGATGGGTATGGAGGCCATGCTGGCCCCTGCAGGTTCCCTGCTTGGACTCACTGTTGAATTTGGAGTAGGTGTGTGTTTAGTGCCTGGTTCCTAAACCTAGCAGTGGTATGGCGTGAATAATTTCAAAAGGTGAGGCAAAGAAAAATTAGCTTCTCGAAAACAATAGCATGATTTTGCTTATCTAATTTGTTAGGGCACTTTAATAAAAAAAAATTGGATTAAATGCATTTCTGCATATATCAGTATTAGTAAAGTAGTTCAAGCCAATTTTGTTATACATACCTTTAAGTCTTAAAGATTCAATGATCTTAACTATATTAATAAAAAAAGATAGACTTTTTTATTCTTGGCGAAATGATGATTCTCAATATTATTTATAATATTAAAATCGGTTAAACAACTATCTGCCAACTTTTCACATATACCTACCTATTACAACTTCAATTCACTTTTTTTATATCTTGATCTTAATTTTATTCACAAAAGCACACATTTATTTAAGTTTGTAAATTGAAATCCGCTTGTAAACTGTAAACTGCATTTGTTTCATTTGGTCAGTTGTGCCACTTAACTGCAATTGCAGTGACTTTCTGCTAAAAATAAGGCCACTGCTTTTTTTTTGAGTGGCAACACTCCATTTGTCAAAGAAGTTGGCAAGGTGAGCGTTATTTTGAATTTGTTTGTCTAAGAATGAACTGATTTTTTTAAACCCACCCCAACCTGACATGCTCGCGATGACGCGATCAGTGCGTATTTCTCAAATGAACACAATTGCTTCCTGCTTCTTCTTTCCTCAACCTAGTAAATGAATGATACATACAAATTCAGATTCACCAAATAACCCGATGACAAGCGGGTAGTCGGTTATTTCTTTCCTTTTAAAAGCTTTTGTTGAACAAAGAGGTTAGGCCGCAGCGAGGAGTAAAAACAAAAGAGGGACACAAAATAAATCTGTGCTATCCAGCTTCGTAAGTCGGGATATTCCGTTTTAAATTAGCGAGTAGCGAGTAAAACTAAGTATGTGAAGAAAAGAACAATGGCGAAAGCACAGACCAATACAGACCGCCAACTCGTACTTCTCTTGCCTGAATCACCCTCGAAATATTTTTTCCTGTTTGTGAAGTGAATAGGTACGTATACATCTCTGTCTGTGCATTTTGTAATGGCAACCAAACCTGCGTATGGTATGTCATTTATTTTTTTGGCGTGTTTGCTAAATGGGTTTAAAAAGCAAGGGAGAGTGTCACACTCTCAAAATAAATGGCATATCAGCTGATTTTCAGCTTGTAGGCAAAAAGAGAGACCATACAGTGCGTACATTTTTGTCCGTTTTTTTTTCATTTGAGAGGGGTCCTTAAAATAATTGGTTTGTTCATGCGAGGCATATTTAGCACTTTTCAGCTCAATAGCATTTTCCTTTCAGGACCGGTTTGTGAGGCCTTTGAATGACGTATAGATCGTTTCGGTTTTGGATCTTCAGAGCGTATCTTTTCTCCTGCTTCTAGTTCCAAGAAACTTAGGTTTCTTAAACCCATGGACCCAACGCATGTCGCTAGTTCACGTTTCTGCTATCCAGCGGGCCTCGCGTGGAGGCGACGACGATGCAATTTTGCCCGCCTGATGATGAAGCTCATTTATGGTTAAATGACTTCGTCAATAAGAAAAATTGCCGTGTATGGATCGAAGACAATCCTCAAGCCATTAACGAATCAACATTACATCCGCTAAAATTGACTGTTTGCTGCAGTTTACAAACTGGCGTCATCATCGGTTCATATTTCTATCGAAATGAGGAAGGAGCTGCCTTTACGGTAAATGGCGACCTCTATCGAGCCATGCTGACTGAGTTTTTGTTTCCAAAAATTAGTCAGAACATCTACGACATTTGGTTCCAAAAAGACGGTACAACTTGCCATACCACGCTTAACCATCAACTTATTGCAAAATCAATTTGATGACAACATTATTTCCAGAAGTGGTCATGTTATTTGGACCCCTCGTTCGTGCGATTCAACGCCTCTCTCGACAAACCAGCATTTTCTTCTTGAAGCATTGGAAGTGAACGGTTGGACTGACCGAATGGACTATATAACTCGTAGCAGCGGCCGACATAAGCCGAAAGTCAAATTAAAAATATACACAATGAAATTATCTACCAGATTATAATAAAAAATACTTCCAACAATATTTCTGTCTTGCTTTATTATTTAAAGTTCTCAAGCCCTTAAAAAATATCCCATCTAATAATTAAAGTATACCTACTTTTTTCTATATTATCTATTTTTCAAAGAACCTCTATTTTTGTATAGTATGTTTAGTTTTTAGCCACACGATTACCTTCAAAATGGTAAAATGAGAACTTCTCCCTATTATACGTAAGTATATATTATATATGTATGTAATAATATAAGGAATTGTGTTTGCCTAGTAAGATTATTTTACGAATTTTAAGTTCGTAGCAGTTGAAAGCCATAAGAATGAGATTGTGTGACGTAGCAGAACATTTCATTAGAAATGTTTCTTGTTTATTTAAACATAAATATTTTTCAAAAGAAATTTGTTCATGCGAGAAGGGCATTATTAAATTATTGTCCTTATTATACATTATGTCTTCCCTTCAAAGCTCGTTTTATTTCGAAAACTATTTAACTTTATGGTGAAGGGTGTATGTCTTAACTAAAAATTTTGTTTTTTTTTTAATAAAGAGCTTTTTTAACGAAACTCGTGAATCCACATCCACACAACAACATACATTCTATAGAAGCTTTTTATCATGATATTTTCACAACATTACTTTACCTAACATTACATTTTTAATCCTTTGGTACTCTTTTTACTAAAGCTAACCTTTGTTTTATTGTGGAACATAATGGTTTAAGAAATAGATGCCTAACATATTTTTCATATTTACTTTTTACTTTTAATGAAATTTTGAATTCTATCTGTTCGTGTATTTTATTTGTATATAAGGGGTGATTCACGAGCGTTGTGCCAAAGAGCTAGAGCGTGTAGGTTAAGTTGAGGCAAGAAAAAAATCGTATGGGAGGGGGGGTCTATTCCCCTCCCTTTAGCCGGGAGGGGCAATTTTCTGAAAAATTGACTTATTTTATAAAAAAAAAAATATTAAAAATCAACGGCTTCGTTTGCAATACCGTGTCATACCTTTTTGGAAAGTCATAAACTTCTTCTTTCATTTCATTTTTAAAATAAATTGTTTTAACGAATAGTTTAAAAAACATAAATTTTCAAACTCAAAATTTTGAAAAAAAATTTGAAAAAATTATTTTAAAGCTAATTTTTTTTCAAAATTTTACGTAATTAAGTATAATTTTTGTTCTCAGAATTAAACGCTCCCATTAATCTTTAATCCAACACTGAAAACCGTATGGCTCTACGACTTTTTGTTGCCAAGGTATTCAAAAATAACCGAACCTACTTCTTCACAAAAACACGAAAAAATTGGCTAAATGATCACTTGTGCCATCCCGTAAGGCTAGGTTTTCTTGTTTTTGTGATTTTGATTAAACTCAAAATTGAACAAACCTAAAGCATTTTTGATAAAACTGCGCTTTTAGTTTTTGGCTTAAATGCTAATACCGGAGATCTGGTCTTAGTGGCTTTTCTTCAAATGGCCATAAGTTGGCAATGTCTTGATCGAATTCACACAAATTTTGTTTCGTAGAGTTCCTTACAGCTTCTTTTTTGATACCGTTGCTTTTTTTCAGTTAGCCTTTCTTAAGCTTAAGTGGCTGCCTACAACGCGCCACTTTGTTTTGGCCAACTTTTTTCGTTGTTTCTAATTTGCTCAAAAAAGTCTCTAACAATTTTTATTAATATATGTGTGTCATGTAATATTACATAGAAAGCTTCGAAGAAAACTGTATTTTTAGTTTTTGGTTACAAACGATAATAACGTTCTTAAGTATTGGTTTAAAATACAAGTAACGGACAACTGTTTACAAACGACTTAATTCAATTGGATGTCTTAGTATGTATAAAACTGTCAATATGCTCATAGACACTTCTTAAGCAAAGAATTTGAACTTCTTTGGTTATTTTATACAGCAGAGAGTACCTATAGTTTTCGTTGCTTGAAAAAATTGTAATTATCGTGCTATTGCACGCACAGAGCAAGTACTTGCGACCCAGTCGTGCATTTTATTTAATTTATTTCTTGTCAACTTATGACTTACTAGCTAAAACGGCAAACTTCGTTCCGCCAAAATTCATTAATGTATTGAAAATAAAAATTCTTTCATTATGCATTTAGTAAAAAGCATTTTACTTTTACATTTCATTTTTGGCCCATAAATAAGAATTCGAAAAAAGTACCTATCCCCAGTGCTTATTAGGGGTACTTAACAAATAAATTTAATTTAGAACTTCAGCTATCTGCCTGTGAAAGTCCTCTTAAAATCGGTGCATAAATAGGAATTTTTGAAAAAGAGCCCACTAGCTTCGCGATCTGAGTATACCTTCTTCTGTAAACACATGTTGACTGAATTTTTTGGTTTCCCAAAACGTGATGGAGAGAAACATTACAAAAGTATTTGTTTCGCTGATGCATTCTCCTCTTAAACAATTGTCCCGTAGCACTCGCATCGCTTGGAATTACGCATTAATGTACCCTCGGATATACGCTGTTGAGAATAGACGCTCATTTCTTAAGCACTACATAACAAGAATGTAGTGCTTAGCTATTCGCAGACATTCAAATCGAATGTACATGGGCATCTCCTATCCAACTTTCCTTAGCGCTCGCACTGTGCTAAGTATTTATAACCCTTTGTGTGCGTTGGTGATTAGAAATGAAATCAATCTTGAAAATGATACCTCTTGAAATAACCAAATCTACGTACATTTTCTTTATATTAAATGTAAGACATTTTTAGATATCGGATGATAAATTTAATTCCAATATTATCTTTATCGTTTATTTTTATTATATTGTATTATTTTGTGGCATTAACAAAAATGATCTAAGGATCATTAATCTTTGTTTACACAGGTTTCGAAAATGTCTTACTTTAATATATTGAGCGCCCCTGCGTTTAATGTTTTCAAGTTTTGGAGTCCGGTGACGAGAACGAAAGATTCTTTACTGCGATTAGTTAATTTATTGATTTAATAATCGGTCTATCCCAACCACATATGAATACATCTTAGCTAGACGGTTCACCGATAAAGCTAATAGGTAATGAAATGAGTAATGAAATGACTAATCTCTCATCTCTAAAGTAGAAAAATTTCGGTGAATTCCACTTTTTCTCAAACTTGTCGTCAATATGCAAAATGATATATAATATATGTATATCAGTGATGCATCAAAAGGTTAGGGCCTTGGAACTTAGGTCACTGGTACCTTACGTTTTGGTAAACGAAATGTTCAATCGCTTAAATCAAAATGGTGAATATGTACATTTCACAGGTTTAAATGAGTTAAAATTAATGTTAAAATTGATACATTAACATAAAACACCGCCATCAATCTTTTGAATAATTCATCTACTTACCAGTTGCTCGTGCATGCCAAGTATTCATAATATATTTTCTTCTATAAAACCAGTTCGATGACAATAACTTATTTAAAGTAGTTACCTGTTTAATTTTTTTAAAAAAACATTTCAAGAAAATGAATTTAGCTACCACGCTCAATATAGGGATAATACATATATAATATATAGATACTATATATAATGCACATGGTGTAATGGTGTATTTGAGGTTTTTGTTTTAAATTGCAACCAGAACGTGACGATAAGCTTTTAAGGTAATTGACTTGTAAGCTTTTAAATAATATTCTCATTGCCCTCGAATGTCTAAGTGATATTTGAAGGGCCATCAGGTGTGGCATTCGGTAATTAATGCATTAACTAAATTTTCACTTTCCTTACTGGGAAATAAAGGTACCTACAAACAATTTCTTTGGTTTAATGTACCACAAAAAAAAAATTAATGTCAAATTCTTTGACAATTAACATTTAAAACATTATTGTTGAAAAAAGTTCGTTGATTTATCAAAATTTTACCGGCTAGCTAGCGGCATTTCCAGATCTTATCACTTATCTTATATCTTATCCAGATATTCTCTTTGGAAACGATCAGGTAAATATTAAAATTGAATGTGAACCAAGTTCACTTGAATAGTCTAAGAGTCAACGATATAATGAATAAAGTCATTTATATAATGCTGTAAGGGGTATCAATAGAAAGCTTTTGGGGAGTTAAGAAAGAAAAAGTTATTCTGGCAGCATTTTGATGTGACAACATGGGAAAAATTCGACACAAAACTGTGACAAAAATATAATAAGTCAAGTCACATAAATGTTGTAAGGCATTTCAATAGAAAGGCTTTGAGGAGTTTGTCTGGCAGCACTTTGGTATGACGAACATGGGAAAAATTCGACACAAATTATGAAAAAAAATTAAAAACAACCAACTCATTTGGGTACTTTTGTAACAGAGCGAGTAGGTTAGGTTGTGTTAAGACAAAAAAAAATTTTATGGGAGGGGTGTTTATTCCCTTCTTTTAGCCGGGAGGGGAAATTTTCTGGAAAAATTACTTAAATTGGAAAAAAAAATATTAAACAATAACAACAGTTCCTACAATGCCATACTTACCCTTTTTGTTAAGCCAAAATCCTCATCTTTCATTGTATTTTTTTCTTAAGTTATTTTAGACAACATTTTAAGAAACATTTATTTTCAAACTCAAAATTTAAAAAAAAATTAAATATAAGTTTACAAACTAATTTTTTTTGCAAAATTTTGCGTATTTTAGTACTGTTTTTGTTGTCAAAATCTCTCTCTCTTATAAGTTCAACATTTCAACACTGAAAACCGTATGTCTGTAGGACTTTTCTTCCGGAAGGTTTTATGTTTATAATACTTTTTCTGATAAAACTATAAAAGCCGTTGCTTATTATATAATATGCTAACGTTGATTCTGTCCCCCTAAACGAATGCATTACTATTCACTCGGCTAGAGCCTATGAGTTTGGACAGTGTTAAGAACATCTCAGTCTTAACCTACGAGCCATAGAGATTCTTACATTGATTGTGCAGATCGTTTTTGTCATGACAGTTTTATGGCTTTATAATTTGAAAGCAGCGTGAGATGACAGCAAAGTGTATAAACCTCTTTTTTTTTCAAATTAATTTGCTATCTTGTGTCAGTCTTAAGATACTCAGTTTCTAATCTTTTCCATTTTTCCTTCCCACGCAATTTCGTTTGACTATGGTGTCAATTTTCCATACCTAATGCGTTATGAGCAAAACGTTTTACTAATTTTTTTTTTGTACGAACGTTAAAATAATAAAAATTTAATCAATGTATTTGTATAGTTTGCTGAAAACCCTGTAGATTTTACGATACTTGGGAAAACCTAGAACAGGTTAAATATTTCCCATACAAATTTTAGACTTTCTTAAAAATTATTTTGAGATAGGATAGAAGAATTTATTTGCTTAAGGTAGTTCCACACTATCCCACAGTGTAATGCGACATGTCAAAAATGTGTGATGAAACAGATGTATAATAGTGTGGAAACAGAATATGACAGCGCAGATCTCATACGATTTGACATGTGTTTAGATCTGAAATATTTTTTAGGATTGAATGTAAAACCATCACACATTCCTTCACACTTTTTTTTTACATGTCGTACTACACTGTGGGATAGTGTGGAACTACCTTTAGAGATACCCAAGATGCCCTTAAATCTAACTGACGAATTTAGGGACACCCTGAATACTTTAGAAAGTACAAATAATATCTTCTGAAAATCTTCTATTATTATTTGAAAAACAGAGAAAAATATACCCTCGTTTAAAGTCAATAGAAAGTGTACAAAATAATACATCAATGCCAACTACCTACAAGAACTAAAATGATCAATTACAAAATAACACTTCATAAACCGCTTTTGAGATACTACAAGTTGTAAGTAATAAAATTCTTATTTCATTTGTGCACAATTTCAAAACGAAGTATAGTGGAAGGTTGTATTTGCAACGCCAGTCAACCTCTAAGATTTGTAAGAATTTCAAGTTACTTATCGATTTGAGCTAGGAACTGGACTTAACGTGATTTGCAAAGGTCAAGTACTGGTTTCATGAAAATTATGTGTCCAACCAGTTTGAATGCTTATACATATTATAACTTTGCATCTCTTGGTCAGTTTGATTGTGCCTTATCTTCAAATACATTCGATTGAAGCTAAAATAAAACTATAATAGCTCCGTTTGTTATTTTTGCTCATTGCTGTTTGTTTATTTCTAGCATTTTAATTCAGTTTTACTTATTATTTTAAGATTCTGATAAAACTACTCAACAAATTTCAAATAATGCTTTCTTTGTTTCTAATGACGTTTTTGACTCGATAGGCGAACTTTGTTGGGACTGGGTACCTTCAACCTATTATCCCGTTGACATGGTACAGCAATAGTCTTCCAGTCTCCCATTAGGAAATTTCAAAATGAAGATCTAAAGATTTAGACTATTATTGCTTGATTCACTACTAGCACATCTTTGCTTTGGGCAGGTTAAAACAAAATTTTTATTTTGTAAAACCAACTTTTGTTATCACTTTTCCTTGTCTTAAATTCAATAATTTAAAATTTAGATTGGAATGAAAATTTTGAAATAAACTTAAAGAAATATTATGGAGATTTTTATTAAGGGTTATCGATTTTGGAAAGAATAAATATTTATTGTTGATTTTGATTGATGAATTACAAACCCGTGACATATCATTACATTTACATTTTTGATAAACCAGTGATTTTGTACCAAAAGTCGCAAATTATAAATGATAATGTTCCATATCTTTTTTTTTTGCAATCAGTTCTCGAAAGCAAAAAGCTTATATCAAGCATTCACTTATACAATAAGAGATTTAGCCAACACATTATGTGCTCACTGGCTACATCAATTAGTGCAGGTGTAAGTTGTTAGTAAGCAAAATATACGACATAAAGCATAACACAACCATACAAAATACAACAAATAAATAAATAAATACATACATATAAAGGACATTAAAACATTGAGCACATGCAAAAACATAAACTATGAGCGTGGGGAACTGATGATTATGAAATAATATCGGGTTTTTCAATAAGAGCGCTACAAAAGTTTTTTTCTTTAAATAAAACAAAAACGGTTATGTATATCAATAAAATTCTTTTTTTCCTGTGAAAGTACGTTTGGTGCCATTATGTATGGAACTCGATTTCTTTTGCATGGCCACCACGAGCACGCTTGCAGAAGTCCAGACGCTGAACCAAATTTTCGACGGTTTTCAAGCATAAATCCGCCGATACTGCTGCAATTTCACGTTCGATATTCGTACGAAGTTCATCAATCGTCACTGGCTTGTTGGCATAGACCATAGACTTGACGTAGCCCACAGCAAATAGTCTAACGGCGCGGCGTCAAATCGCACAACCGAGGCAGCCAAGTGACTGGACCATTTCGTGAGATGACACGTTCTCCAAACTTGGTTTCCAATAAATTGATTGTGACATTCACTGTGTGGCTTGTGGCGCCGTCCTGTTGGAACTACATGTCCTCCGAGTCTATATCATCCAGTTGGGGCCAAAAATATTCGGTTATAATTGAACGGTAGCGATCCCCATTCACAGTAACGTGCCGATCTTGATCATCACGGAAGAAGTATGGCCCAATGACGCCGCCGGC
Source organism: Platycheirus albimanus (assembly GCA_916050605.2). Lineage (NCBI taxonomy): Eukaryota > Metazoa > Arthropoda > Insecta > Diptera > Syrphidae > Platycheirus > Platycheirus albimanus. The sequence goes on from OU696698.1 coordinate 63,583,344, forward strand.
CTATAAACCACATCAAACCGTAATTTTTTCGGGATGCAATGATGACTCATGGAGTACGTGTGGATGGCTGCCTGACCAATACCGCATATTTTGTTTATTGACGAATCCATTCAGCCAGAAATGAGCCTCATCGCTGAAGATGATTTTTCGATGAAAATCCGAATCATTTTCAAGTTGTTGCTCAGCCCAATTCACAAACATACGACGCTTCTGGTGGTCAAGCGGCCTTAGTTCTTGCGTCAATTTAATCTTGTAAGGATGTAGGCCAAGATCTTTTCGCAAAATTCGCCACAACGACGTCACAGAGATGCCCAACGCTTGAGAACGACGTGTGAGAGACACATTTGGGCTTTCTGCAACTGAAGCCTCAGCGGCAGCAATATTCTCGACACTACGTGCACTTCTTTGTCTCACTGGCACGGGAACATTTTGTACTGTGCCTGTGGATTCAAATTTGTCCACTAGACGCTCAATTGTTGATCTGCTAGGATGATTATGACGACCATAAATTGGACGTAGCGCTCTTAACGTTGAGGCCACTGACTCCGAATTTTAATAATTTCGACTCGTTGTTGGCTCGTCTATCTTTCCATCATGAAATGGCAAACCTTATTGAAGAAAAATGTCAAAAGAGCGGCAAGAAATATGGCGTCGTTTGCTGTCCCTGTCGCTCTACTTTTGTAGCGTCCCTGTTGAAAAACCCTTTACGAGTATAAGCCGAAAAAGAATTTTTTTAATGTTGGGTTGTGACAATAAAACTCTTAGTTAATCAGTTACCTATTAATAGGCGCAGTATTAATGGCCCAAACTGCAGTTATTTAAGATACAAATGTTAATCTCATATCAATTAATTATCTGATTTTACAATTTTTAGGTTCTAAAAGAAGGGAAAGTTTGTAAATACGAACAAAATTTTATACCTATACAAAAATATAAAAAAATAATTTTCACTCACATACCATGATCACTTTTATACAACCTATTCATGGGCTTTATTATTTAAACCTGTTGCAAGAAACAAAAACCCGCAACAATATTTTGTTTCGAATCAAAGTAAGCTCTGACTATCCATAACGAAGTCAGTCACACTCAGAAATCTAAGTATCTCTTAAATCTTAACCGGCCCCATGTTCGGTTCAATTATTTTAGCGAGTTGTTGGAATTTCGACGTCACAGTCTTCGAACGTAAAATAAAAAGCTGTTCATTTAGCTTACATTTTTTTAAATAATTTTAAAAGGTATAGCAGTTGTGAAATTTATTTTCTTTAAACTTTATTAGATCTTTTATCCAAATTTTAAATATAGTAGGTATAATTCTGCTACCCAGTGATATTGAGTGTTTATTCTGTTCACCAAAGAAAAGATTTCTAACAAAAGTGAATGTGTTTCGTTGAATCTATTAAGATTCCTTTCAGATAAAGAAAAGTGATGATCTACAACAATTATTAAAGAATTCAATGATAACAATTATCAAAGTCTTGGGAATATCTAATAAAAATTGAAGGTAACTTAAAATTATAAACTATGAACACATTCACATATTAACTTTGTAATAAAACAATTTGTGTGTTTTTTCGCTTTGTGTCACTTAAGTGATTGTTTATATGACACCCCATAATATGTATAATGTTGTATAATAGTATTATTCAAGGCCACAACATGTTATTCGAATCTTTAAGTAGCTCGTTGGTTGGTTCTTGCCTCAGGGGACTTAAGAGTTTCCCATTCAATTTGAATCTCTGAATGATTGTTAACATTTTGTTTCCGCAGCATGCACACTTATAGTAATTGAATTTACATATGTATTTTAGCAAAAACACATAGCTTTTAAATTTTAATCCAGTTAGTTTCAATCTGTGCATTGAGTTTAAGTAGTGTTTCCTATGTCCAAGCCGATCAATTTAAGCATTCGTTAAATAAACAGAGAAGTCGTATAGCGTTATACAATTTTGTATCAAAACTAATTGCTTTCTTTAAAGATTTATCTTTATCTAATGATACAAGTTAATAAAATCCTGTTGAATCTAGCTAATATTAGAATTAAAGACTTGTGAGAATTATTGTTTGTGTCAGATAAGCCATCATAGACTAAGAACAAAGGATTCGTTTGAGACCAGGAAAATTTTAACAATATGGGATTCATTGTGAACTTCAAGCAGTTTAGTTAAGGATTTTTTGTTATTGGATTTGGGGTCGTTGATAGTTAATAACATAGAACATAAATATTTTTTCGTTTTTTTGTGAAAAAGTAGGTTCGGTCATTTTTGAATAGCTTGGCAAGAAAAGGAATTGAAAACAAACCCTTTTTATTAAAATCGTTTTTATGGTTTTATTACCATTAGTATTAGAAATAAATTTAATTTACATTGGCATCTGATATTTCCACCTCAAATTCAATATTTCTTTTATTTGTTATAAACCTAAAGAATATTAGATAATAATTTGTATCTTAATACTTATTCAGATTTGAATTAAATATAAATTGAATGATATTAAACATCAAAGATATAATTAAGTTCAAAATGTATTACATTTCAATACAAATTGTGTTAATTTTAAGTATTAAAAGGTTTTTATGTAATACAAATTGCATTAACTTTAAATACAAAAGTATATTAGTTTTGAGTGTAAAAAGTTATTTAATATGATACAAAGTTCATTACATTTCAATATAAAATTAATTATTTTTGAGTATATGGAATTAGATTATTAAACCATTTGAAATATATTATATTTGTATGTACCTTCTTGTGATTTGTGACCCATCCAACTATTTTAAAATTACAAAAAATCGTATTGGTATTTTTTCAAATATATGTATTTTAATAATAATAAAAACATTTAAATAACACATAAAAGTACATAAATAAAGATGTAGGTACATATTTACAGAACCTACAATTTTGCTCTCCAATTTTGTAACAATTTTAGTTTTGCTTCTTTGGATGGATGATTACCACATATTAAGCATAGGTATTCCGATCCTAGTGTCACTTATGTCCTTCGAGAATAATACTTTAAAGTACTATTGAGGGAATACTCCTCTAAAATATATGCCGCTAGACTCGCTTTAATAAAGGTTCCAAACCCTTTGAATGATGAAAGTGAAGTTTTCTATTATTTACTTTTAAAAATGTAACTTACTTCTTTGTATAAAAGGAGAGACTACTTCCTACAGCTGCGTGTTGCTTTTTTAAGTCTAAGACAGATTCAACCAGCTTGTGGACAACGGGATCAATCTTCACACAAAATCAGGAACAACTTGAATGTTGTCTCACCATGTCACTTAGAATATCTACCAGAATCTCCTTCCAAAACTAAAAAAAATAATTCGCATTCGCATTCGAAATAATATGAATATGAATATGAATACGCTTGTAATTACTTTCTTGTTAAAAGAATATCCTCATTGGATATTAACGAATCATTTGTATTTGTTTGCCTTTTAACCTTTTGTATTTTGTTGTTTTTAATTTCCAATTTTTATACCCTATTCCATAGAATGGGTATATTATATTTGGTGTGGAGTTTGTAACATAGAGAAATAATACCGTTAGGTATAGAAAAGTATATATATTCTGACTCAGAATCAAAAGCCTAGTCGATTTAGCCATGTCCGTCCGTCCGTCCGTCCGTATGTATACTCTCTAGAGGTCCAATTTTTGAGCTAGAAAGCTGAAATTTGGTGTATATAATCTTTGGTTCAAGAGTAATGCTAAGTTCTTGAACCAGTAAAATCCGCCCACAAACACGCCCACAATCGCTATTTTTGTTGAACAACCTCGATTTGGTAAAATTAAATTATGTTTTTTGTACAGTTACGAAAAAAGCATAACGCTAAAATTTTGCACACGCAAGCTCTAGATAAACCTTCTTCCCATCAAATACAAATATTTCAGTTTGGGCGTGGCTGACGCCCATTTTTCATACAAAACCATCAATATTGTTTTTATAAAATAACAAATGTTATATTAAAGAGAAAAACATTAAATTTTGTGGGCATTACTTGCACATAAACATCTTGTGTATGAAATCAATAAATTTGATTTTGGGCGTGGCTGAAGCCCACATTTCAATAGAAACTATTAAAAAATTGTTTTTGTAAATAAACGGTATTTATAATGAATCCGCAAGCCAAAGTTTTGCGTCTCTTAGTAGAAACTAGATCGTTTGTGTATGAAAAGAAATTTTTGGACTTTGGGCGTGGCTTTCGCTCACTTTTCATGAAAAAACGAAAAACGTAGTCTCAAAAATTTGAGGTACTTCCAATATTCAATTTAAACCTTTTTCCTTCCGTTCGTTATTTGAGAAATATATCTCTACACTTTCTTGTATACATTTCTATAATACGCCCACTTTTAAAGGCGTGATTTTGATAAAATACCTTTGTTCGGGTAAGATTGTTTAAACACTACTCGATTCAGCTGTAGTTTTACACATATGCCTAAATAAATAGTTTTGTCTTGTTTTGTTCAAATCGATCTACAAGAATAAAATTGAATGTCACTGCGCTCATACCAATTGCCTTGGCAATAAAAAGTTTTATTTTTGGGCGTGGCGCACGCCTTTTTTTATTTTGCCAGCACTAATTGAACATCACACCACACGAAATTTATTTATTTACATAGCTAAAGACTAGCTTCAGATATAAGTACTTATGTCTATAATAAGAGTACAATTATATAATTGAATACAAATTTGACTGAAATTTAGATGAAAAATTTAACGATTGGTCAAATAAGTTATTACATCTATTATTGAGAAGATTAAATAATTCAAACATTTTGTTTAAGGGAGAAAATCGTTCATAATTAGTACGACAGTTTGGGACATTTATGCAGCTAGGTAGATTCCGTAAGTTTCTTTGAGGAATATTAAAATTTATTCGAGACAAATTAAAAAAATTAATGTTATTGAATTTTTTTCTGTCTGCTAAAGAAGAATTTTGTTTCTGAAACTGAAACATCGGCTGGCTACGGGAGGCTTACGCATAAACATACAAAAATATAGGGAATAGGGTATCCAACAGTTAGTTGCAAACGTACTGTAGCTCTCGCTTATGTTTTACTTTGACCAAGACAAGTTAGCTATCCAAAAAGAACTCCATTGTAAAAGACGCACCAAGCTACAAAAAATATCTTTTTGTTTGGAAAGTAATACCGAAATACCGGGAATAGACTCCCCTTCCAAACGATTTTTTTTCTTGTCTTAGCCCAACTTACTCGCTTACTTATACCAATCACCCTATATAATAATTCTTTTTTTCATTTTCATTTATTTCGAATTAATGTGAATTGTTATATAATTTGAAGCTTTGTTAAATTAAATGTTTTGTTTCACAAAAATAATAAAGCAAAAGGCATAATTCTATCTATATAAAAAGTAAACTGTGTTTGTTAGTAGCCGATTCACGATTTAACCCGTTCACCAATTTCAACCAAACTTTCACACATCTTTGGTATTGGTCTATGTAAGGTTTGGTTGAAATCGGAGAACGTGTGTGGGTGTTGTGCGTGTGTGAAAAATACACTAAAAGCTCACTTAGCAAAACTGAAAAATCATTTATTTGAAATATCAATCAGTCATCGTCGGAATTTTATATGTACATACATATGTATATAGTCCGGTCAAAATAGACAAAAAAATAGTGCTAGGTTTGCAAAAATTCACATAAAGCTGAAAATTGGTAAAGACGTTGGGAACACCATTTCAAATAAACTAAGCAACATCCCCATCGATCCGACTGGTGCGTTAGAAGTTATTCAAGGTCAAAAGGTCAAATAAACGGTTTTTACAATTTTTCTTGTAAACAGGAGGTTTTATCATAAAAATACATGAGACAATAGAACATGAAATTATCTACAAAACTTGTTAAAATGATTTTTTTGTTAGAATAACCATTTCGGAGATACCGTGATTTTAAAACTTGAAGGAGTCACGTTCTATATGATATGCACAAGCACATATATGCCACATGCATACATTTAGTCCAGTCGACAGGTTGGAAAAATTGGGTAATTTTTCAGAATTTGCTAAAAAAAATTCCAAAAAATTCTGCTTATTTCTTCTAATAGACGAAAACTAGCGTTTAGACAGCTTTAAACCGAAATGTCTATTTTGACCGGACTAATATTAGATTTTTGTTTTTAGTTTTGAAGTCAAAAATAGTATCAATACACATACATGAACATTTGTTGTTGCTTTTGCTTTTTTTGTAGCTGTGTATGGTTTCGCGTGGTGTACCTAAGCATGCAAGAAACTATATTTTCAAAAAAAATGTAGCCGTATAATACTTATCGTGAAGCCTGGTCGCTATGCTTTGAGTAATGGTTTGTGGGAACCTGGAAGAGTTTTCTTTTGGCTGCCCCATAGAAGTAACATAACAAAATCTCCCTTTTTGGGTGTATGGCGTATGAGCACTTTTTTGTACATTATGTATGTACATTTATGTTGGTTTTTAAAGAAGCAAATATAGTATTTTTTTAAGTTTTCAAAGTTAAGGAATTGTTTGAAAACGTGCCAATGATATATGTATGTATACATATGTATGTAAGTACATAGATTTTAGAGATTCGGTAATTTTGAAGAAAAAGTGATCCTGCAGATTTTAACTCTCTGACGTAATACTCAAGTTTAACCACTATTCTTTTTAGTTAATTCAAGTTAAAATGTCGTTGCAATAACTAAGTAATTTCAGATGGTAGATGGTAGATGGTAGATGGTAGATGGTAGATGGTAGATGGTAGATGGTAGATGGTAGATGGTAGATGGTAGATGGTAGATGGTAGATGGTAGATGGTAGATGGTAGATGGTAGATGGTAGATGGTAGATGGTAGATGGTAGATGGTAGATGGTAGATGGTAGATGGTAGATGGTAGATGGTAGATGGTAGATGGTAGATGGTAGATGGTAGATGGTAGATGGTAGATGGTAGATGGTAGATGGTAGATGGTAGATGGTAGATGGTAGATGGTAGATGGTAGATGGTAGATGGTAGATGGTAGATGGTAGATGGTAGATGGTAGATGGTAGATGGTAGATGGTAGATGGTAGATGGTAGATGGTAGATGGTAGATGGTAGATGGTAGATGGTAGATGGTAGATGGTAGATGGTAGATGGTAGATGGTAGATGGTAGATGGTAGATGGTAGATGGTAGATGGTAGATGGTAGATGGTAGATGGTAGATGGTAGATGGTAGATGGTAGATGGTAGATGGTAGATGGTAGATGGTAGATGGTAGATGGTAGATGGTAGATGGTAGATGGTAGATGGTAGATGGTAGATGGTAGATGGTAGATGGTAGATGGTAGATGGTAGATGGTAGATGGTAGATGGTAGATGGTAGATGGTAGATGGTAGATGGTAGATGGTAGATGGTAGATGGTAGATGGTAGATGGTAGATGGTAGATGGTAGATGGTAGATGGTAGATGGTAGATGGTAGATGGTAGATGGTAGATGGTAGATGGTAGATGGTAGATGGTAGATGGTAGATGGTAGATGGTAGATGGTAGATGGTAGATGGTAGATGGTAGATGGTAGATGGTAGATGGTAGATGGTAGATGGTAGATGGTAGATGGTAGATGGTAGATGGTAGATGGTAGATGGTAGATGGTAGATGGTAGATGGTAGATGGTAGATGGTAGATGGTAGATGGTAGATGGTAGATGGTAGATGGTAGATGGTAGATGGTAGATGGTAGATGGTAGATGGTAGATGGTAGATGGTAGATGGTAGATGGTAGATGGTAGATGGTAGATGGTCGTTTGAAACTAGACGTGCCTGATTTTCCTTCCGACCAGAGAACAGTTAAGCCATTTTTTTCACACATGTCCCAGATTCGCATACATACATGTATGAACACATTTTTCAATAAAGATTTTGAATTCATCGACTTGCAAGAAGCATCATGAGCATGGTCAGAATTATTTTCAATACATTAATGAATTTTGGCGAAACGAAGTTATCCGGGTCAGCTAGTAATAACCAATAACTAAGGGAACGTTTTCACTAATATGAATAAAAATCAACATAAATATACAAAGCAAAAACTCCAGAATATTGAATTAAATTATCAAATTAAAAACAGTTAGAGTTACGTCCCAATGAACTTATCTTGTGATCTTAAACATTTTTTTTTGTAATAAGTCTATTTTTAGAGGAATTGATTTGTAGAGGTAGCTTTGCAAAATCAGGGAAACGTTGTTGTTTCTTTTAAAATGCTTTTCTCATTAGTGTCCGACATAAATCACACACAATCGCCATGAATTAACCTAATCACTAATCGTATTTAGCTAGGTAAGTATCTTAAGTCAATATTGGCTTAATTATTCTGGTGCCTGCAATTACCGTATTTACTTTCGGAAGAGTTCTCATTGTCCAATAACAACACTTTAGCGCATTCATGCAGGTTGAATTCATTTAACACATTCCTCAACTTTCCAATAAAATAAATTACATACGAGAACTATAGATTATCCATAATGACCAAATCAAATGCTTTTTTTATAATGCACTCGCACTCAAGGGGATATAAATATCCTTACAATGAATTCACGTGTGCAAGCAGAGAGAGAAGGAATAGAAAGATAGGAAAGAATTTTGTTGGTATAGTGGATAGAGATTTAGGTGTTATTTATCTCACGAAAATCCCACGGGTGACATGCAGTTAAATCTGGGGAAATAAATAAAAATGTCTGCCCAGGCTGGGTTTGAACTTACAACTCTAGTCATAGCAACCAAGAACTACATCCAATGCATAAGTTGCGGGGAAGTCGGAGTCACATCGCATGTATTTATTGCAGAATTGTAATTCTTTTGACGCCACTAGATAAGAGCATAAGACATTGTCTGTTAAGTTTTCTTTATTGCGAACGGAAATAAATTTGATGTAAAATATCGCCAACAATAAACAATTAACTCCAATAAAGTTTCTTTTTGTAAGATGTTTCTATACTTTTCTTAGAAAATGCTTTCAATTTCATGGATACTGTTTTGATTTCCTGAAATTTTAGATTTTTTTTCATTCAAAACAAAAAATTCTATCTTCCTAAATTTTGGGTTGATAATGCTAGGCAAAAGATTGATACTATATAAATGTATTATTGTTAGGATTGGCGAAAAAAGATTTTCATTAAAAGTTTAAAAAAAGGGGGTTTAGTGATGTATGCATGATTGTAGTTTTTTCTTAATCTACAAAAAAATTCGAAATTTTAACAAGCATTTTCAAACTTTGTTTTAATGAAGGTAATAAAAAGTTTTTATTTCTCCAACTTCAGTGTTCTAAGTGCTCTTTGTAATATAAAACTAAAGAAGCGATGCAAAATTTGTGCAATTAAAATAACAACCTTCATTTGCTATATATAAAAAAAACAGTCTGTTTTTTTATAAACTACATACATATAAATTTTATATTGCATTTGATGTGCACAAACATAATAAAGAAAAAGTTAATTCACAACCGTTGGTTGTGTGGAGGTGCCATAATTATTTAAAGTTATAATTACCTAATTAGCTGCATTTTACAGACTTTGTTATTCGGTGAGCATGTGTCCTTTATGGTTACCTGTTATAATGTCAGTGTTATGTAAAGTTTATTTTCCAGGGTCTCGTTGTTCAGGAACGTTTTTGTAAGAGATGGATAATTATGAACCTAACTTGAGTGCATGTGTACACTTAAAAAGACAACCAAACATTGGAATAGAAACAACAACGGTTACAAATACATCTAGCTCCATACTTTGCCAATTTTTCTGAAAATAAATGCATACAAAATATTTTACTCCATACTTTCCCAATTTTTCTGAGAGTAAATGCATACAAAATATTTTACTCCATATTAGAACTCGGGGAAAAATAAAAGATGAACAAATTAAGTCGGTAATTTCTGCCTATTTCGAAGGACTTGATAAAACATTTTTATTTGAAGGCATGCATGATTTCATGGACCGATGTCAAAAGGGTTGAGTACGATTTTTAAAATGTCGATTTAAAAAAATCGATCGTCATAATGTCGACGGAAAAAGGTCGACAGTGACAAAGTGGGTGATGTTCACATGCATGCATGCATTACGATGATGGAGAAGTAGAGAAAAGTGGGTCTGGAAATTCCGTAATTCTGTGTGTCTTTCTGTTCGCACGACTAGAGCCTGAACGGATGGGTCGATTTGCTTCAAATTTATTATTTAGTAATTATTTGAAATTCCCTAGGGGGTCTTTTTTCATTTTTGCCCTAGGTCGAAAAATAACGGTACCTACCATACAATCGTGAAGAAAAAAAAATCGATTTTCTCAAAAACGGCTTTAACGATTTTGATAAAACTTTCAGAATGCTATTTTTTTGAGGCAGTATATCTCTTGGTTAGAAAACCTCGTAAACACACATCAAATTTCAATAAAATGTTGGTCACCGGAAGTCATTCATAATTTTATTAATATGGTATTTCAAAATTCTCAAAAACTTTTTTTTTGATTTTTAATATTTTTTTTCAAAAAAATGTTGGTTTTCGAAATATGTTGGAAACGTGTATATTGATTTTTTTAACACTATTTTTTCAGATGTAAACTACAGATTGACAAATATTTACACACTCCAAAAAATTTCAAAATATTCTTTGGAAAAGTTTTTCAAAAATAACCTTTAAAAAAAAAAACAAGTCGAACGATTTTCAATGTTTTTTTCCTAGATAGATATTTAGTTTTGAAATTTTATTGCATACTATTTATTTTCCGAGAAAAATCTTCAATTAATTAAAAAAATAAAAGGATTTTCGAAATTATTTTTAAATTATCATATGCGATTGCATAAGAGCAACTTCTAGCGACCCAGCCGTGCATTTTATTTTTTGTCGATCAAACATGAGTCAACATTTTGACAGTCGATGTAATTTGTATTCTTCCAGTGGACATTTTTTTTGTCGACCATTCGTACACTTCCCATGTCCAAAAATGTTTTATATCACCCTCTTCTCTGCCATTCTGTGTCCGTGTGAGGAACAGTTCGTCCTGAGATCGTCGTAGCGAAACATACAAAACATAAACGTGAAATTGCTGAAAATTGGGGGTATGCGTGGTATGAATACTACATACTTTACCAGCTCTACCGCCCGTAAGATTTTTGGCTTCTGTATATAGTTGGAGGGTTAAGTTCCGACGCAATATACCTAATAGGAATGCCCACTTTCAAAACGATTTTTCGCGTGGGGAGAGATAGGGTTTCGCAGAAGACTTTAATGACAACGATAAATATTAAGGTATGTTTAAATTTGAGAAGATTTGTCCACCTTACGTATATGAAACATGTAACTGATCGAATATATTGTCTGTTCAGAAAAGGTCTAGAAAAAAATGTATCCTTGCTTAGCATATTCTACCCTATTTCTATCTTAAGAACGTCAAAGTCAAAAAAGAATGGAGGTTCTGATGGACTTTGTATTCATGCCGACCGACGCGACACAAGGGTTGTACCGACCTGAAAATAAACAAAAACAAAAAAAAAAAATGCGGCAATACGTATTCCCATTCGGCGTATTGGCAGTTGGCACCATTCGATAGTATATGCAATTATACAAATAAATGCACCTTAACATTTGTTCCCTCCAATAGCATCTATCTTTGTAATGAGTTTCCCTGTACCAACCAACAAGATATCATAAAAAGGGCTGTAACAAAATAATTGACTTATTCTAACCACTTCCGAGAATTCCTTCGTTATACTCGAGGAAGAACCACAGATTCTGGATGGCTCCAGAAGGAAAAGAACGGCGTAATATGAGCTTTGCTATTATAAATTGAAAAAATAAAATAAAATAGCCATACGTAGGTTAAAAACTACCCATAATTGTACTAGACCCACAAAAGAACTATTCGTATACGCTGGATATTTCACGCCCGGTGAGTTTATAGCTTTGATTCACTGCAATTCAATGTCGATCATTCTAAGCTTTGATATTCCTTCTATAATTTGATAATTTTTATAAAGATTTCGTTGCGGAATTATTGCTGCAGAACTCTACTGAACATTGATATTAATTTGCCCACTGTTCATTCTCAATGAGAAAACGGGAAATAAACCCATATCCACAACAACCACAAAAATTCTGCCCTCATAATATACTCATCTTCCTGTTATGTAATTATACAAGAGATTAGCCCCTTTCCCTTACAAAATGAAAGATGAATTTCCCTTTTATTTTGAATTAATTTCAAACCAACCTATGATAGTTGCCAAAAAATTATAAGTAGGAGAAATCGTAATACAGCAACACACATTTATTGCCTCCCCCCTCCCCCCAAACCTGCATCTACACTGTTAGAATTTCCCGAACTGAGAAACATAATGGGTTGACATGGCTCCACGAAGAATATGTTTAATTAGTGCGGATTCATGGCCCCATTTAAACGCTCTGATGGAGGCAACCAGTCATCTAATTTACATAATTTTACATCCTTCTATGAGGAGGTAATTTTAAGTCCAAAGCAGACAGCCAGCGTAACACCGCATCATTACATTTAATTCCAAAGTACTCGTATATTTATGTAGGTATCTTTGTACAAGTGATATGTTGTCGAAGCCATGCATTCAAATGTAAAATACTGTTCACTATTGTAGAAGGTTTAGATACAAATTTACAACACGGAAATTGCCTTTTAAAAATTACCGCCTTCTTCAGTGCCATTGTTTGAAGTTAAAAGCTTTCAAATAATAACCAATTTCGGATAAAGCACACGATTAAGAGAAGAGAGAATTATGAACTCTTCAGTTAGACTAGACTGCGAAATTAAAAGCTTAGATACTCTCTGCAAAAAGCTTTATGATTAAATTTAAGAAATTCAATATAAATGTTTGAAATAAACGAAAGTTAACTCGCATCGTAAATATTGCGAGAATCGTTGCTACATCTTACAATCTTGTTTCCCACATGAATAAACATTTCAAACTATCTTTAAAGATTCTTTTTTTTTATCATACATAAATATTTTGTTCACAGTTTGTAAATCCAAGGACATGATATTTACACAGGATGACAGTTGTGTGTCACTTGGATTAAAGTATAGAGTTTGAAAAAGAAAAAGTTAAGTTTAAAGATTGCTTTTCTAGTATGTTGGGGAATGGTAGTTCTCTTTAAGTATTTCGAGGACATTGAATGTTTCAGGGCTTGGTTTATTTGTATGCTAGCAGATTCCTTAGGGTGTAATTAAAACGTAGAACAATAAGAAACATCAGTTTGGGGGTTAAAGTTTTGCACATCACTAACAATATTATTGACCTTCACGAACAGGAACTGGAACATCATGTCAAATTAATGCTTGTTGGACTAACAAACAAATACACAAAATCCATACATTTTTGATTTATATTTAAAACGCCTGAGGGAATCGGTAGTATCTCTGCGGCAGGAACGGGAACCTCCAAATGCAAGCCTGTAGGCGAAATATGTGAAATGAAAAATCCTCGGAGAATATTCTTGTAGAGTTTAAAAAAATTTAAAATGATTGGCTTGAACTTTAAATAAAGAGGTTTAAGAAAACTTTTTGTGGTAATCAACATTTGGTACTTACAAAATTATTGGGAAAAATGATTTTAAGATCTCAATTGCAGCAGTGGAATGGATTTCGCATAATTTTTTTTTTAAATTTTGAAAACGCGAATTTCACAACGATTTTCGTCAAGATGCAGACGTACCCTAAACTGAATATTGGGGAAAAATGTATTGTCGCATGCACTCTAAGTATACAGTTATAGAGTATTCAATGGACCACAGTAATTATTCACGTTTTCTTACAGTTTTCGAAATATTTACAAAAAAGGTGATCCTCAGAAAGCAGAACCGTTAATTGAATACCAGGGGATGTTCAAAGATGTTATAAAACCGACTTTACGATTATTTGTTCTTAAAATTATAAACTTGGAGTGTGTGTGTTTGTAATTCTTCATCTACCAAGCCGCTTGATCGATTTTGTTAGATTTTGTGTTTTTTCTAAGGTCACCTGGATCGGGCTTACGAGCCTATTAGTCAAGTTATGAAGACTTTTCTTTGATTGAAATATTACATAGCTAGGAACATGGATAAGATAAATAAGATTAAATACAAAAATCAAAAATCCATTAATCTATTTCGAAGATAAATTGCTTTCCAAGAGTTATATGAGAGGTACCGTTATAGGACAAAGTACGACAAATATATTCTAAACAAAAGATGTTTTGTTGTTAAAAAATAGTAGCCCAAAAGTCTTATCAAAATCGTTAGAGCCTTTTTCTAGAAAATTAAACTTTTCGTGAAAGATAGTATGGCAGGTACCGTTATTTTTCAACCTAGGGTAAAAATGAAAAACACGCCCCGAGATACTACCAAATTTTTACTAATTACAAAATTTGAACCAAATCGGCCCATAGGCTGTAGAGGTATCTCAAATGTTTTTTCTACAGGAATACATAACATGCCTTATAGTACTTATAGTCACAAGTAAAAAGTGAAGTTATTTCAGACTAGAAGTTAAGATATCTCATGTGAAGTTATTTCGCATGAAGTTATTTCCCTGCACCGTTCCCAAAAGGGGGTAGTTTTTGTATGAATTCAATCATCTGGAGCTGGTGGTGCCTGTCGAACTTTTGGCTTAAGTGTAGATATTATGAACAGGAATATATTACTTCATGGGAAATAACTTCAACCTCAGTGGGTAATCATTTTGAATTATGAAAGTATTTCCCACAGGTAGTGGGAAATAACTTCACCCTCAGTGGGTAATAATTTCGAAGTGTGAAAGTAGTTCCCACAGGTAGTGGGAAATAACTTCTTTCACATTTTTCCAAAATTATTTCTACATTTAAATGGAACTTCGAATGAAGCAATGCAAGTAATCCCTATTTCGGCAAAGCGTTATTTTAACCTCAAGTGATTACAGTAGTTCCCTTATGGAAGTTTATAGAGCAACAATTATACTTAATATAACGAATATATATATACACTGAGTTACAAAAAACTTCTTTTAACTTGACTTCTCTTTATTATTATGGCAACATGAAGCGTGTTTTTGAAATTTTGCTGATTATTTGTATGCTTGTTTTCCAAAATTTCTTTTCCGTCCTTCGTTAACGACTACTAAAAAGTCATTTCTTCGTACTTGTCGTAAAGTATACTACTTTTATGCCTCGTGCCCCTGTTAATGTTTTGGTAATTGAACTTTTATGGTCTTACTGCAATTTATTGGAAACAGAAATGCAAGTAAAATAAGAAGAAGTCACAAGTGCAGTAGCTTTAGTTGAGTCAACCGCCAGAAAAGCCATCCAAAGAGAAAAAAAACTCCTTCACTCAGCGTCAAAATTCAAGTCGACCGAGCACAAATTTTGCTACCTTCAAGGTATGGGCATCAAATAGTGGTTGAACAGTCTCCGAGGCTCAAAACGGTTAGCGGAAAAACCGTGAATGCTCAAACAGTTAGGCGACAATTGGTGGAAGCTGGTATGAGAGGAAGAAGACCCGCTCGAGTAGGTAACGTGGCTCACTACAAGCGATGTCGATTAGAGTTTGGACGAATTCGCCAAGTTTGGGCTGAGGCTGACTTTAGCAGAGTTCTCTGACTGGATGAATATGTGGTTCCATTCGCACCATTCATTGGCGATAACTTTTTGCTGATGCACTACAAAGACAAAGCTGGACCACACGTTGCTAGTTGCATTATCAACTACATACTTCCAAGAAGTGGAAATTGAGCTGATGGCTTAGCCTGAGATAAGCCCGGGCATGAATCCCATCGAACAGGTTTGGGACATGATGGGGGAAATTGTAAGTATGAGATGAGACCTGCCCTTCCAGAGATATTCAGTGGGCTGAGATCTGCTCTGACCGAGGAATGGGAAAATTGAGACGACACCATTGTAGAAAACCTTATCCAAGGTATGCTCAAGAAAGTAAAAAATTTGCTAGATGCTCAGGGAGGCAATATCCAATCGTTTTTGGTGTTTTTCGTCTCCGTTGTGCGGTTTTTAACCAAATTAATTTTAATTTAAAGACAAACCATAACCACATAGACTTCAAACATAACCTGAACCCACTCCAACGTTGCAAAAAAGGAAAACTACTTGACACCTTGGAAGAATTTAAGATTTACAAATCACATAAGACAGAAGAAAGCAACACCTTAAACGACAAATTAATTCAAAAAACAAAATAAACTGTATGACAACGCATTACGACACATCAAAAACAAAAGGACAACAAAACACAGCAGCTTATTACCAGCAACAATACATTTAAATAAACAAACGCGTTAGAAATAAAAAGCACGACTGGGTCGCACGAACTTGCTCTTAAGTGTGACAGTGGTCTTGGGGCTTTACACAGGATGTCCGCCGGGAAGGTATATTACTTTGTTTTGCCGCCATTTTGATAAACATTAGTCTTTACAGTTCATATTCGACAGTCGTGAAGTAGACACGTGGCAAATTTATTATGGAAAATTATTCGATAAACCAACGTGTTTTAATCGTTAAAACATTTTATCAAAATCAATCATCGATTACTGTGACGATGAGAAAGTAACGTGACATTTTTGGGGGGAACAACGTGCCCCCAAAACGCACTATTTATCGTGTAGTGAATGATTTCGAAGAAAGAGGGTCTGTAGGTGATAGGCCCAAGCATAGACCACAACGTACTGCAAGATGGGCTGAAAACATTACTGCTCTGCTCAAGGAAGTGTTCAAAACAATCCATCAACCTCAATTCAGCTGAAATTAATGAAATACCGCGTGAAATGTGTGAGAATGTAATGAAAAATGTACTAAAAAGGGCTCGCATTTGTGAGACTAACAGAGGCGGACATTTATCTGATATTGTATTCCATACATAATTGTCGACATTAAATAAAACATTTATCAATATAAGATCCATTCTCTTTCACTTAGGTAATCAAAAATTATAAACAAACAAAGTAGTATACTTTCCCGGCGGACACCCTGTATTTTGCAACAAAATTAAAGGAAAAAATCATATGAAATTTTATTAAACAGTTCAAACTCACTAGTTAAAACGTTTTTTGGAATAGAATGCCAATTCCAAAAATAGGACGTCATAATAATAATATGTATGTTAAAAGTTTGAAGCAAATCGGTTGAGCCGTTTAGGCTGTAGGTGCCGATACAGACAGACGGACAGACAGACAGATAAAATTGTCGGACCCACATTTTCGACTTCTCTATCATTGTAATGTCATGTTTGGTTGTTAGAGTTTTTTTTACAAATACATAACTTGTGTAGTACCTATGATCGCGAGTAAAAAATCGGTAACGCAGTGCAGTTCGATAATTACTTTAGCGACCTGAAGGTGGGATCTATCCCGAAACGCGTCGTAGATTAAAATAAATATTATTTTTTGTGCTAAAATTTGATATACTTTAAAACTCTTTATTTATTGATTTATTTTCAATTTTCTAAATTAAAATTAATTTGGTTTCAGTACCCAATATTAAAGGAATTGGAACTCGCCGTTATTATCCAGGGAAATTCCAATTATGAATTAGCATAAATATCTAGAAATGAAATCCTACAGATTCATAAAAACGGCTTTTTTAATCTCTTAAATTACGATACGCAATATCGATACGATAATTTATTTAAAATTCAAGCTCAAAATGCCATCAATAAACTCGAAGCACCTATTAAACTTAAATAAAAACCAGTTTTACGGAACCTCTGGCTAGGCCTTGGGCTTTGTAACCAATGTCTGAAGTATTTGTTTGGTCTTAAAAACTTTTCAAAAAACACTTCTTCTTCTGTTAGTAAAAAAAGTGGCGTTAACCACGTTAATGTTAATAGAAAGATAGAGGAAATAATTTTTGGTGGTATACCATGGTTTGAAATTTAGGTGGTAATTATGTCACGAAAACCGCACGGCTGGCATCCAGTTCAAACTGGTTATGTATACACAAATTGCTGCCAATGCTGGGGCTTGAACCTACAACTCTAGGTAATCAGTATCACCCAGGCACAACATCCACAATCCAATCTACCAATGCCACCCGCAATTGAGTAATGTACAATGTGTAATATTTGCTTTCCCCAAGAATATACTGTAGGTATAAATGGAAAGTTTGTACAAAACGTTATGAGACTAATTTAAAGGTCACTTTCTTAGAATTTTCATTATTGTTTTTCTAAAAATCTGTAAAGAATACCCTATTTACGTTCATACTGAAATACCCTGTGTACTTGAAAGATTTATCTTAACCACCTCATCTGTCATCGAGATCGTAATATTTCACTCTCCATGTCGGCCATTAAAAGGCGCCAAAGTAAAAGCTGACAGTGTGAAAAAAGAATTTTCTAATCTAAGCCTCACATCTCATGAGCTTTGTGTTGGAGATTGACTGAAAATGATTGTGTACTGGCCCAAGGCACTATTTTTTAGTGGTTCCATTTTTGGTTTTGAAATGTTTCGATGTTCTGTTTTCATGGACAAAATTATAAATCACTTTTTGGCTCAATGAATAGGTAGTATTACTTGATGGTTTCTTTTTCTTTTTCGATTTCGATTATTTTTTTAAGCGTTAAGAAAATTGTTTGTTTCATCTAGAAACTAAATGAAAAAATACATTAACTAAAAAGCAGATGAAATTCTTCTTTTTGTGATAACAACACCTATATTCAAAAGATAAATAAGAAAATTGAATGTGAATCTTGAAGCTGGTGAAAATGAAAGCTTTGAGGATATTGCTGTGAAATATTTTGTTACTTTAGCTCGAGGCAGCTTAATGTTGCTTTTCATCAGCTCCATAGGCGTCCGCAGCTGGGGGATGGGGAGTGTGCCAGTGCCAGGGTCTAAAGCTATCATTTTTGTCTACCAACATTAAAAAAAAGGTTTAAATAGTCTTAAAAACTATAAAATTTGAAAAAAATGTTTTTGTAATGAGCATTATTATATAGGCATAGATATTTATTATAACCAAAGTGTTCAACTGGATCGCAAGAACTTCGTTCAATATATGTGACAGTGATCTTATAGATTGAGATTTTGAAAAAAAAAAACAATGGAACGAATGCTAGAAACTTTTTTCTGTAGTACATACAGAGTGATTCACGAGTGTTGTGCTAATAAGCTAGAGCGTGTAGCTTGGGTATAGACAAGAAACAAATCATATGAATCGAAAAAAATGGCTAAATGATACCTTGTGCCATCCCGTACCCGTAAGGCTAGATTTTCTTGTTTTTGTGAAGAAGTAGGTTCGGTTATTTTTCAATATCTTGGCAACAAAAAGTTATAAAACCAAACAGTTTTCAGTGTTGGATTTAAAATTGATTGAAGCATTGAATTCTGAGAACAAAAATAATACTTAATTACGTAAAATTTTGAAAAAATTAGTTTTAAAATTATTTTTTTTTAATTTTTTTTCCAAATTTTGAGTTTGAAAATTAATATTTTGAAAACGGTTCAATAGAATAAATTCATTTAAATTACAATAAAATAACAAGTTTCGTTATTTTTTAATAATTTTTTTTCAAATTTAAGTCATGTTTTTAGAAAATTGCCCCTCCCGGCTAAACGGTGGGGAATAGACCCCCCTCCTATACGATTTTTTTCTTGTCTAAACCCAACCTACAAACTCTAGCTTATTGGCACAACACTCGTAAATCACCCTGTATAACTAAAAATCACTGTTGAAAACACTTTTTTTTGTGGGAAAAATTAAGTAAGCCATCGAATTTCTCTTACGGTTTCGTATTTTACGACAAGAAAATTTCAAACAAAACTTGTTTGAAATAAAAAATAAAAAGTAGTTCCTTTGGCCTTGTGTGCGTTTCGCCCAAGCATGAACGGTGGGCTCATCAGTTAGATGCCGTTCATACTCTTCTAAGACGCACATGTTCGATAAAATCGACACTTATATATAATTTTCAGTGCACAAGTGTACTGTGAATTATATATATTTTAGGGAGCCTTGTTACCAGCAAAAAATTTTCAAAATGAAAAGACAAATTGAAAAAAATTGAAAAAACACAACAACGAAAGTTGTTGCATTTAATTTCAATTCGAGCATTAACTAATTTGAAATAAAAAATAAAAAGTAGTTTGTAGACATGTAGACTTGTTTGTCTGAAAGTCGGTTTACGGACGATAATTTTACGTGATAACTATAGTTCACTAAATAGTTCACGTGTATATTGTCTCCACCCCAACGCCACCACCAACCACCCACCCCAAATACAAAAAAAAAAAAAATTGTCTAACCTTAAAACATAAACCAAAACATCTTCAACATTGTTGCAAGCTGAACATCGTAGCATCACGACGGTGTGTTTGTTAACAATTAAAAACTACGAATTTCTACCCCACTTGAGGAGCTCAAAACTTTCCATATATTACACCTTCCTGATTATTTTAGTTCTGATCGTCAAAATCAGATCATCTTGTTGAGATAGTGATACAAATATAAATACAATACAGTTTGTTTACCACCTGAAAAATACTGTTGACATACAAAATAAGTTCAGAATTATTATATTAGCGCGACCACTTGAGCAGCCAACCTGTCCCGTCACAAATAGATTCATTTCAGTAGGCACCTTCGCCAAAAAAATTTAGCCGTCTGGATCGAATAGGGTCATTGCTCCAGCCACTCTTATTTTATCTTAAAAAAAGTATTTATTAGACAACTAATAAATGAAGCAATTGCTTTGGACAACTCCATACACCACAATGATCAATTTCTGTGCCGTTGAACTTTTATTTAATATTAAGGAACGAACAACGTAGTATTTGTGCTCTCGCCCTTTTTATATACATGTACATATATACTATATTGTATTGTTTTTCCTCGAAAAGGAATTTGAAGGAAATGATGCTCTCCACTTGATTTAAAGCTATGAATCGGGTGAAATAAGCTTCTTCGTACTTTTGTTTAACTGCCCGATGAAACCCCCGTTGGAAGAAATGATTGGAAAACAAACATAATGTTTTTGTCTTGATGACGTACATAGAGTATTGGTTCAGAGTAAAGGACAACAACAACAAAATGTAATCTATTTATTTATATAGCCTGCCTATACTCTTTTGTGTTTTCAACATAAAATTGTTGGTATAATTTATCATTGGGTAATAGGAAAACAATCCGTCGCAATCAGTTGAAGCAATTTAATTAATTAGGTCTCTAAGACAGAAGATTCTTAAACTCACTGAGGGTCCTATGTAACGATATATTTTTTTTGCAAATCATTTGCCTATAGCCTATATATACAGTCAAATCTCAAATACAAAAGGGTCCTTTGGTTGAAGAATGAAGTCATTTCTCTTAATTACCTCACGAACTGGCTATGGCTTGTTTATATCCTGGCCATGGCCAACAGCCAAAATGCAGGGTAAGCCTTATATTTCTTTGCACGCGTAATTTAACAATAAAATCCAAACAGTTAAACAAAATGAATAACCTAGATACAAATGAACTTAAGGACGAAGGTAAATTGAAATAAAATGATGATATTCTTGATGATGAAAACACAAGAATCGTGCAAAGAAAACCCAAAATATCGTGGGTTAGAAGATATTCTATTAAGTTCATAGTATGAATTACAGTATGGTTGATATACCTATACCTATGTACCTACCTACACATGTAAGGAAAACTCAAGAAGGAAGCACGAAAATTCATAGAATCATATTACCGATTTTGTGGTCGGAGTAGTCATCAATAACTCTTTCAATGTCAAATTTAAGAGTAGAAAGTTTCAAGTTTTTATACAAAAGAACTCAGATGCACAAAACTTTTATTTTAAAGTGAGAAGACGAAGGTTAAGATGCTTTCTGGCACAAACATATATTTTTCATAAAACTAAGTAAAGTAAAAACTAAAATTTCAACATCAACACATCATCAACAGGTGCAGAAAATTGAAAGTTTTTTCTCTCCGTGAAACTTATAGGACTTTCTTTGTAGCAGTTATGCTATGATAAATTGTAGCAAAAAATCAAATGGGAAGGAATATATTTCTTCTTGCGAAAGCAATGTAGATTCATATTTTTTCTCTACAGTGAACATTGAACATAAAGTACATGCAGACTACTTCATGCGTTTTGATTAATTTAACGCTTGAACATGAACACAGAACATTCCTTTTACTTTAAATATTTTTGAAATTAACGATTACGTAGAATATCCCTATAGTTACTTATTTCCTTTACATAATAAAGTCGAGATCGATGTGACTTCTCACCGTTGGATAAGCAACACCGTCTTTGTAATATAACAATAGATTTATCAGTTCGAAATTCAGCAGATTAAGGGCTGATAAATATTATACATATTGAAATATTTTATACAGGGTGTTTAATTATTCATATAAAATAATTTTGGATATGATATATGAGCATGTTTAAGGACAAAAAAAGTTCTTCTCCAATGTTTTTTATGAAACATGAGGTGAAATTAAATAAAGTGCACGACTGGGTCGTACGAACTTGCTCTAATGTGTTAAAATGGTCTTGGGTGCTTAAGATTTTGGGAAAAAAGCGTTGAAAAAATCATATGAAATTTTATAAATCACTTAAAAATCAATACCTACCTAAAACGTTTTTTGGAGAAAATGAAGTGAGCCATCAGGTTTCTTTTACGTTTTTGAATTTTTACGAAAATTTTTTTCAAAATCGTTAGACCAGTTTTTTCAAAAAACTGTTCTTTTTTGAAAAACTTTTCGAAAATATATTCAAAATTTTTTTTGAGTATGCCAACTTCTAGCACTTTGTAGTTTTTATCAGAAAAATAAAATTAAAAAAATATAGATTAAACCGTTTTTGGAAAAAACTAAAATAAAAAAAAAATTTTGAAACTTTTTTAAAAAACTCAAAAAAACTTTTTTTGAAAAATTTTCGAAATTATATTATTTTTTTTTATAAGAGGGCTTCTACATTAAAAATTTCATCGAAATCCGTCAAGTGTCTTACGAGAAAATCAGATCTCAAAAAATCGGTCCTATGGGAGGTACCGTTATAAGACTTTTCCTGAAAAATCTATTCCAACCAAAACATTAAGTTTGCACAGAAAACATTATTCAGAAAGTTTTATCAAAATCGTAAGAGCCGTTTTCGAGAAAAATTAAATTTTCACTAAAAATCGTATGGGAGGTATCGTTAGTTTTAAAGCTAGAATGCTAATTCCGAAAACCCCTCTGTAGGACGTCATAATAATACTATCTACCAAGTTTGAAGCAAATCGGTCCAGCCGTTTAGGCTGTAGGTGCCGATACAGACAGACGGACAGACAGACAGACAGACAGACAGACAGAATTGTCGGACCCACTTTTTTCGACTTCTTATAGTACCTATAATCGCAAGTAAAAATGTATATCGAGCAGTTTTTACCTATTGCGCGTTTTCGTTGTTTCTGAGTAGTTTGTGTAACTGTTACAGTTACAAGAAAGAAACAGTAAAATGATATGTTTATTAAGAGTAAATAGTTTTTTTTTTCTAAAAATGAAGCTCTTATCAAAGTTTTCATTTATATTAACGTTAGTTAAGGTATGTCAAACTAAGCCTTTTCTTTAAATCCTCGGTATGTCATACTGATGACTATACTGGACACTGGAGATATACCCTGCCTGTAAAACGATCCATTAGCCAATTCCCAAATTATTATCTACAAATAAAGAACATCCTGTAAACAAAACAAATAAACATTTCACAACAATGATTTAGGGTTAAGTAAAGCTGTTTGACGGTTCTCTGCAGAACGAAAAATATTTACACTTGAGTGCACAAAAATCGAACCGTAAGCTTCGATAGAGAAAACAATTTATCAAAATCATAAATATCTTAGGCTAAAATGGTAGCATACCATTTGATATTGGATGCGCAAGAGACAAGTTTCAAAGTCAAATTAAGAATATGGTGTTACGTTTGGATACCATCACTTTTAATATATTATAATGATGCAAAAACGCACAATTAAACAAACTCATACCTGAGATGATCATATAATCATGAGCACATGGAAAAACTTATGGCACACTTAGTTGCTCCTTTTGAGTCTAAAAGATGTTTGACAATCATAATCACAATCTATATCACTTTTATGCCTGCTTCACAACGACGCTTTGAGCTTCGCTTTGACAGAACGCAAAAGTTCAAACATAGGAATTCATGTATTAATGCTCACAATGAGGCGTTGAGCTTTAACGTTACGTTTTGATATAAAAAAGTAAGTACACAAACCACGTAGCATGAAGCGAAGCTGAAGCAAAAGTTGAAATATTTGAACATTTGCGCGCGTTTGACGTTTCAAATAATTATTATTCATGTTTCTGTGTGTTTCAATTTAAGTTTTTTCAGTTTCAAAAATGGTTTGATATCCCTCGGTCAATGGATCATTACCTTGTTGTATTTTTGTCTTCTATATGTGTGCATTTATATCAAAGTTTTAACTATTTAAAGGATTTGAAAAAAAATTAAAAAAAGTCTGAAAAAAGTGTGAATTTATAGAAGTGGCTGTGTACATTACATTGTCCAACATTGTGAACCGTGTGTATGTGCCAGAGAGAACAAAGGTTTAGACCTATATTCGATCACAGAACATAGCGGAGTTTTAAGCGAGTAAAGGGCTCAGGAGTCAGGACGCTTCTTTGATGTATGTACATCTAGGTTAATTTGGAACGCTTCGGTGACTCCAGCTGGAAATCTTACTGTTGTCACAGCTCCCTCGTGCATGTTCATGAGCATCCGCACATATATCGATTCTGAATTTCAAGACAAATAATAAAAATATTCTTCAAAAAAATATTTTTTTCATTAGATTTATTATTTTTGATTAGTTGATTTACTCAAATGTCATCTTTCGTCTCGACGCGTCCGTAAAGCTTGTTCCACGTAACGTACGCAAAGCTGAGGTGAACGCGTCGTTGTGATTCAGCCATTAATGTTTTCGCGGTTTTTAGACGTAAATATTGTAAAACGATGTTATTGTAAACTAAAATTGAACTTTTGAACTCACCCCGAACGTTTCGCATCAAGTTTCATTAAGAGTGGTCAACGGGAAACTGCTGATGAATAAGTTGTGCTTAGATGAGCTTTGATGACGATGCAATGTTTTAGTCATGATTGCTGAAGATGAAGCGCAACTGTTTCGAAATGCATTCAGGTACTTGTCGCGTTTGTTTTTAATTGTTTTTAATAATTTTTTGTTAAATGTAATTTGTGAACAAAAGTGCATCGACTCAAGTGAAGTTAAAAAGGTGTTTTAATTGTAATTGTTAATCCAAAAGTTGGTTATTGCTCATTTGATTAGTTCTTTAAATTGTGACGTAGAAGCTTCGTTATTACTTACGATTATAGGTACGATAAGGCAAGTTATACATTCCTTTTAACGGCAGAAAAATGTCTCTTTTTTCTGCCGTTAAAAGGATCCTATATGAGTATACCCATTACAACATGTAAGCTCATGCTTAAACAAGATACCACATACATAACAAATTTAAGATGGAAAAACTTACCAACTTGTCAAGCGACTAAGCTCACTCGAATCCAAAACTCACTAAATGTTTGTTATCTATATTAAAATATGAGTAGGTATTCAATATACTATACATATTATAATAAATGTCTGCCTACCTAATTTAACATAATTTACATAACAATTTGTGTGTATCCTTTTGAAGATTCTCCTATAATTTTAAGTATTTAGAAAATTCTCTTATATAGAATAAAAGACAGGTCATTAATTTTTTTATTTTTCTTGCCAGAAAGGCTAGAGAGTTTTTTTTTGGTATTCATATATTTGAAAAATGTATTCTACCCTTCTGAAAAAGCACATGAACATAAAATTATCTTTAAAGTAACATGAATTCCACCAAAAAGCTTATTATTTTTTATGTGTTAAATGTCCTTTCTTTTATACTTACAGAACCAGCAACCATCGGCCTTGCTACTTTGCAGAGGACAATTTATTGGATTAACAAAAACATCTTTTAGCAAGCTCCCATATTATAAAAGTAGTGTGCACTACTGTGTAACCCCAATCATTATTCCGTAGAGAAAATTATCCAGTCTGCGGCCAGCCAAATTACATCAGCACATTCATCATTGTGTTGTCAATGAAAATGCCCGCCACAGACACATCCTTTGAATCTCCAGCATCTGCCCACAATACAAATGGTTTGAATACTTCATCAACATCAAGTCCCCAAAAATCTGCCGCTGGCGCTGTGGAAAATTACGACAAAAGTGAAAATTTTCGCATAACAAAAAATGTCGTCATTATCGGCCTGGCTTTCATGATACACTTCACTGCCTTCCACGGGACATCGAACCTGCAAAGTTCAGTCAATTCAGATGCTGCATTGGGAACCACGACCTTGGCGGTCATTTATGGTTCGCTTATATTGTCCAATATATTTTTACCGGTAACCGTTATTAGGTGAGTGTTTCAGTTCGATGGTTGTGGTGAAGAAGTGGAGTTTAGTGGGAAGTAGGTAGGTATTTTATTAGTTTTAATATTGCCAGTTTCACATTCCATCTAAATTGGCAAAATTATGAAAAAGAATTCTGTGTGAGGAATAACGATTTTTTTTTATCTTGTGATTAAGTTTTAATCACGAAAATTAATGTGCCTGTCGGTACACAATAAATTGATTTAATATGGTGCGCGTTTTGACTGGGTGATATCATTGCTTAGTAGGTATTAAGATACAGTATAGTCCACAAATTTTCAACAACTCGATATTAAAGAGTTTAGCTAAGATTCGAGTTAGTCAAGCCGATTTGTCATTATGACAAAAACTAAAAATGTTTGGATTGATATTTTCCAATTAAAAGCATCGCCATAAATCTGATGTTAGTATGACTTTAAAACAAAATTCATTAAACAAAAGTTTACCAACGATATTTTAAATATGATATCAATACATACAATCAATATAAAGCTATAGGATTAAATACTCCATAATTATGTTGTATAAACACATATTTTATTTGGTTAGAACTTTTAATTTCCTTTCCGCCATTTTCATTCCTGATAGTTGTAGGTATTCTTCTGAACTTCAGAACTTTTTATCAAAATATGAAATCAAAGAAATTTTAGTGAATGTAATGACAAAATTACCCGATGCTAAAAATATTAAATAACTCAAAATTATACCTGTTTATATGTATTGTATTCACATGTATGTGTAGCATATTCTGACGAATTACTGAAAAACCAAGATTTTCGTGGAAAAATATACAATTTGAGGGTGCTGATAGCAAGACCCACGGTTTGCTGGGATACGACCTTCTTACCCTTCAGTTTTAAGTTTACAATTGTAAAAATATTTATAAAAAAATTATAATTAAAAGGCGTAACACAAATCTTTGTAATAATTTTTAAAAGACACGTCTTACAACAGCCATTGAACCATATAATTTCAAATTTCATTTTAATTTCTTACGGAAATTGATTAAATTTAAAAAAATAACTGTTTTCCTCTACATAATCGATCTCTTCGAAAATATTTCTATCTTCGGTGCTTTACACTCTCAATGTCAATTTAACGGGATCTGTTTCTTATACTTGTTAATATAAGTCTTGGTTTTGAGTTTCTAATTTCTTTACAAACGATGCCGGCCAAAGATTAAACAGCCAATGCAGACCGTTATAGATTAATCATGACCAATGACTTTTTCGTTCCTGAATTGAATCGCCTTGATGTAAGGGATCTGTGGATTCAACAAGACGGTGCAAAATATAACACAGCGCTTGTCACAGTGGGTTTGCTGAAGGAAACGTTATTGCCGATATACGACCACAAATGCTCCAAAGAGTGATCGTGAATTAGACCTCAAGATTTGACTACATCGAAGCACGACGCGGTAGCCATATGCCTTTGAAATAATGTCAATTTTATTGCAATTAATAAAGTGTCTCTGTGTTTTATTTCATTCATAGTTCTATATCTAAAAAAAAAACCCTTTACTTCTATATAATATTGCCATTAGAACTACGTACTCGTTTTTCTTTAAGATCTTGCAAGAGCATGGTTCTTAACTAACATTTAATCTAGCCGATTCAATGATGCTGTTACTACCAAATATAGTTAAAATCTTTAAAAAACCTAATAATGTTAGCTCCGTCTGTAAAAGAATCCGGTGGGCATCAGTTTGCCTACGATGGAGTCAACGTTCTGGTCGCGGGTAGTGATAGCTCCGGTGGTGCACTGAGAGAGTTTGCATCTGAGTGTGACTTCTTATTCGATGAGCAAGGATCTTCTGATTCTGGAGATCAAGGTGATCAAGAGTCTACGATGAAAGCGATTTAATAATTATTTAGCTAAGATTTAACCCCAAGAATAAGAAATTCTTTGCTTTTTTAAGAACTTTTAGTCCGAAATTTAGGAATCTACCGATAAAGTGCGAGTATGTTTTATAATATTATATAATAAATAAAAAGCATACTTTATTCTTTTCAAATTTTTCTTTCCTAGGAAACTCAAAAAAAAAACAGTTCATAAATGATTCCTTCGAAAAATTCTTCATTTGGATCTAGTTTGGAATATGAAAACAACATTTTTCACACCACTGTAATGGTAATAAGAGACACCAAATCCTGTTAGACTTAAGGTGTATTTTGGGTTTAATGAAACGCTGACTAGTACGTTACCTAAAGTCAAAATGTCATAAACCAAAAACAGGTATTATAATTATGGAATCTTTTTGCAAGACGAACTTTATAAATTTATACATTAGAACTTTTATAGATTTTTTTTTGTTAATGTGAGAAATTTTGATAGCAAAATTTTCACAAAACAAAATGATTTATGAAATCTTAATTCAAATTCGATGTGGTCGTTTATAAAACAATTTAAATAAAAAATTACTTTCGGAAGAAATTTTATGTTCGTTTTAAATAACATCTGTTAAAGAATTAATGCGACAATCTTTTGAAAGGCAGTTGGTTATAACTTATAAGTTAAAGTAATGGGCTGTATAATGTCCATCGATTGGTAACGTAGGTAATTACTTTCTGTTTTGTAGCTGGTAAAGGAGCAAGAATGTGTTCGTGTTCATCTATAGAGAAATAACGACCAATGTGACATTGGTTTCAGTTTCATTAGCGGGGTTAATTGAAAAAGATTTTCCGTGCTTGGTCGCAATACATCTGTGATCTATTCTATAAAATGGTGGTGCATGTTGGTCATCGTGAACATGTGGATATAAAGAACAGCTTGTTAATTTTTTTTTTTTTAAATATATATATTTTTTGTCATCAATCCCTAGCAGCTATCAAAGAAGTTCTTTGAAAAATACCTCCTTCCTACTGATACAACATTCTTTTTGTCTAGGTTGAATAATTACTTTTCTATTGCAACTTTGTTTTAGTGAAGGGTCATGATAAAATTCCATTCATTAATAAACTTCGCGATTGGACTCAGGGACTTGCTCTTGCGTTAGAAATTTGAGGTTTGATTTGAATTACAAATGGGCTTATCGCGTTTATTTTTTTAATTCAGAGAAAAAAAAAACAGGAATCCATCAGTTTAAAATTAAAAAACCAGAAGTTATTTTAAGTTAAAGTAATTAGTACTAGCATAGTGATTGTTCAGCAATTTATTGTATTTAAGTACGCTTTAATGTGTTTTGTCATGCTCAATCCATTCGAGTTAAGTGATAAACATTTTTTTTTTAACGATATCGATTTGACAAAAAAGCACCTTCATGGTATCTCAACTGTACTGTTAGTAGGGATATTTCTGTAATTGCAAGAAAACTGGCATTACAGCTTTCCAACTTTTGAAATTCCCATCCACAAGTCAAGAACTTCAATTTTATGTCATTTTTGTATCATCTATAATTTTAGTGTGTCTACTTCCCTGATTCATCTAAAATAATTAAATGAACGATTCTTTATTTAAATCAAAATTAATATTTCAAATTTGAATCTTATACGTTTTGGTACACAATTTTATACGAACCTATAACAACAGAAAATAAAAGTTTTTGTTAAAAATGTCTGCCTGACATAATGTGCGGCCATAATTTGAAGTTTTATAGTAATAGATTTTTGTAGCTATGACTAGCTTAACACAGCGAGAAAAATGTTTATGAATAACAACTGTGTTTATCTAAAGAAATCAGCTTAACATGTAGATTAATATCAAAGTCACAACCTAAGTAAACATCTATTAAGAAGAATCCCAATATCATTTCATGCTATCATATTACTACATATTATAAAAATGTGAAAGTAAGTATGTTCGTTTAATTTTGCCTATCCGTCTGTCTGTATGTATATGTACAGACACCTACACCCTACAGCCCAAACGGGTGTGCCTTATTTCTTCAAACTATTTACATACATACATATGTTTATCGAGTTTTTGTAGGTATTGTACAGAAAGGATTTTTTTTTTGCAGCTCAAAAACTAACGGTACCTGCCTACAGTTATGTTAAAGCTCATTTTTCTCGAAGACGGCTCAAACGATTTTGATTAGTTAAGCTTTTAAGGTATGACCTATCAAATGGCTGGAAACAAAATTACCAACAATTATTGCTAAGAACGGTTCCTTCCATATAAACGTTTTTTATAAAATGTACACATTTATATTTGTTTAGGTAGCTCAGTCAATACCTAATGCATACCAATATTTTTAATAAATATTTTTTGTTTTTTTCAAAAGCATTTATTTTAGGTAATAATTTAATATTTAACAAAAATCATTAATATTTTTCAAAAATGCTAAGTAGTTAAATGATAAGCAGAATTTTTTTTTTTGAAAAATGTTCTCCAAAAAATACTTTTTTTCTATGAAATTACTTCACAGATTTTGGTAATTTTACTCCCATAAATTGAACTTCTTCCAAAGAATATATGGAGTATATATTTTTTATTTATTTAAAATCAAATACATTTAAGAACTCACTGAAGATGGAAGCATAGCTTTCGAAATTTACATCTGAGTTAAATAAAAAATAGCGTGTTTTCAAGTTGTGAAAAATTAAAAATTAATTATATTTGTTTAAGAGTTTCGAATAGTTAATTTTTTTTAAAATCTCAAGCCCCAACCCCAAGACCAATGTCTGATTAGAGCAATTTCGTGCGACCCAGCAGTGGACTTTATTTTAAAAAATTTAGATTACCCTCAGACACTGTATTTGACGCGAGCCAATCCTCGGGTAAAAGCTAGTGTTGATATACTTATGATAATCGCTCTCAAAAAGTAGAGTTATGAAGATTTGTGGGTAATTATTGGATTCACATTCTGGATAGTTAGAATTATTGTATTAGTTACTTTGATGATACACATACACCAGTTTCATTTTAACTCAATCCAAATTGAAGAATTACTACGCAAACATTAATTAATTGCATTTAGATTAAAATCGTTGCGATACAGACGAAGTACAATTTTGCCCCTAAAAATTTCGTTTAAAAGATTATGTTGAGGGTTATTTTTCCTGGCAAAATGTACCTTCAAGAAAACTTGATTTAAAGTCTTATATAAACATTTTTCTGGACGAAGACAAATCGAAAGAATGTCCCTCCTTCCAACTTTAGAACAAAAGTAAATACTTTTTCTCTGCAAAATAGTTTCGTTTTTCATTTTTGGTCTTGACTTTGTCTTATCTGTGCTGTTGTTTACTATTTTCAGCAAGAATGAATAAATATTATTCAAAGTCCTGTAATATCTTAGTAATTATGCTTATTGAGAATGAAAATTATGGCATTGGAAATGGATTTATCAACAAGGTATGCACTTCGTTTATATTTCTTATTATGTCGTGAACAGGGGACTCTCCTGATTTTATCTTATAATTCGATGGAAGGAAAAGGCAATCCTTTGGGATATTGTCCAAATTGAGAAGGATAATCTCTTCAAAAATGTTTGAACAAGTAAAACTTGAAGTTATTTTGGAAATTCCTTTGCATCTGAAAAGGGAATGAAATTTATTTTCTTTTGGTATTATAATTTTTAAATAAGAAACTTAGAATTATAGGTATGATTAATTTGGGTAATGCTTATTCAAAATATGTTGCTTGTATTAATATATCTTATAATTCCAATGCCAAAAAAGTCATATCAGCATTATGAAAATAAATGGCATGATTTAGTGGCGCACAAATTTTGAAGCATTATTCTAAAGAAGATTTTAATGTGAGTTCCGCATACCTCACTTGCTTCATTTGATGTAAGTCTTAAATTGGTTAAAGAAAAGATCCACTCACTTAAATATGACTTATTTCTTGGTCCTGGAGGCATTCCATCAATACTTCTAATAAACTCAATCCTTCACACTTGTATTTCAACTCTCACTTTCGCAAGCAGTGTTCCCTACCGTTTGGAAAGACCCATTTATCTACCTTTCCATCTCTAAAGCATTTTCTTCAACTCTCTCTGTTTTCATTGTAAGTAAATTGTCTCTCCACAACAAACGTTACACAATTTGTGTGACACTTTTTGCTTTGGATAAAGGCTGCGATGTCGATGAAATAATAATCACTGACTTTAGTAAAGTATTTAATAAGATCGATCACCAAATTATTGGCCTTAAATTAGAAGTATTTAGGTTTCCGCCATTATCCATCAAATGGGTGAACCGCCTTTACAGGGTGGTGTTTAGAAGTTCTGTTTCCGATCTTATCTATGCCACCTCAGGTGTTCCCCAAGTCGGCCCCAATGAATGATTTTGACAGCACTACTTCCCACGCAGACCTTCCTATTTAGGCCGATCAAATGATATACAAATTATGAACGTAATATCTACTTCATTTGGTTCTACTCTGCTTCTGCTAAACTTAAAATCTTTTCTTATTTGGTGTACAGCAAAATTAATTAGAAGCTCATATTCGAATTTGATACCTAATCAAATTCTTATTTGAGCTCTAACGATTTTAAATGGGAACGCCCATATAGCAGGTAATTCGGCTTAAGTTAACAATTATTGCCGTTTTATAGCCCATATAGCAGGTAATTCGGCTTAAGTTAACAATTATTGTCGTTTTTGGGTCAGTCATTTCTAGAAAACTGTGTTTATAAGTTTTGGTTACAAGCGCAAATAAAAGGCATCGGATCTGTTCATAGATGAATCAAAGTTTCATAAACACTTTCTAATTAAAGAAATAGAAAATGCAACTTCTAAAATTTTAAAAGATGCTGTAAGTAAAAAAATCAGGTTTCAGTTTTATAAGCAACTGCTTGTACGCGTGCACGTGCAAGTTACTTGACCGAAATCTCCAAATCTTTATTTCATTGGGCGAATTCCGTAAAAATCATTATAATATTGAACAAATCATAGAAATTATTGTGTAATCGTACACATTCCACTTACGGCCTTACAGGGTTAAAAAACTAATGACATAAATGTTTTCCAAGTTGATCGGAATGGGGTAGCTATACATTTTGTATTCTATATCTTTTTATATGTGAGGTAAACTTATTCTATTAATTTTATTAAATTCAGATGAATCACGCCAACTCAGCTTAACAAAATAGCAAGTCATTTAATATATATTCCACCCCAGAATCCTGCAACATACATTTTTTTAAAATTGTATGCTAGGTTCAAAATATGGTCCGTTTTGTGTCAAAAAAGTTAATAATATACATTTTAAGGCCTCTTATAACTTATGAAACATAGCCAAGCCATAAGTTAACTTCATTTTCTTCTGTGAAAGGCACTTGAAACTGATTTACCGAATAAAAGTCATTAACAAAAATTTACGAGTAATGAAAGTGTCTAGTAAGTTATCCCCTTCCCTAGCCCCATTAGGCACTATCATAACAGTAACTTTTCATTATGATGTTACTGGCAAAATTTAAAGTCGTATAATACGAGTACGAGTAATTTCTTATGCTTATGTTCCTTTCTTTTTAATTCTTATCTTTCAGATGGTTCGGTTGTAAATGGACAATAGCTATATCTTTCATAGCTTACATGCCCTATATTGCTGCTCAATTTTACCCGCGATTCTTCACATTCATCCCCGCCGCACTAGGGGTGGGCTTTGGTGGTGGCCCATTATGGTGTGCAAAATGCACGTATCTGTCGGTTGTTGCAGAAGCTATGACCCGCGTTGTTGGTAATGACAGCATACAAGATGTCAATGTTGTCCGTTTCTTTGGATTATTCTTTGTCTTTTACCAGATGGCACAAGTCTGGGGTAATCTCATTTCATCGTCGGGTGAGTGTCTATTTATGTCTATTTATAAAGATATCCCTTTTAACTCTTGTGAAAGGAATGAGGATTTTATCTTTAAGATTTACTTATGTCTTGAATTTATTGATTTAGATGGTTTGTTTGTTTTTTTTCCACAGTTTTATCTTTTGCGACAGCAGGGGAATCTGTTGGTATTATATCAAACTTAACTTCTGCCAGCAAAAGTAGAGTAGCTGAGCTCTGTGGAGCTAAATTCTGTCCAGGGGTTGATGCCAATATTAATCCTAACTTAATTCCACCAGAGCCGGAAAAGATACAAATGCTATCAGGGATATTTTTATGTTGTATGGTGATAGCTTGTTTGTTAGTTATATTTGGAGTTGATTCATTAAAGAGGTAAGTTGAAATGATAAAAAAAATATTACAAAAAAATAAAACGGTTTTAGAGCTAACATTTGAGCATTGACTTCATTTATTACATTACATTACATAACTTACTACTTATTACATTAAATTACTCCGTTGATGAATCAACGACCGAGTGGTTAAGACTTGTAGAGGATCTCCGCCGGGTGGAGTTTTGTCTCCTTTAGCTTTAGCTAATAGGTTTAATAAAATTTCAGCAAAACTAAGTCTGGTCAGTATCAAAAATGTAGGATACGCTGATGAAATCATGCTTATGGCGTCCAAAAAATGTGTTCCCTGTCTCTGCGAGCTACTACAAACAACAACAAAATGGCTTATATGAACCCACCCACCATATATGGCATACCGCAAACAATTTCTCTCACCACAAAATATCTTGGTGTGGGATCTCCGTAAACTAAACTATAGAGAGTTGGAATTTTACCAATCTAGAAGAATCTTTGGAAAGAAGTAAAAAGAACAAAAGTTGTGCATGTAGTTTACCTTTAGATTATTAAATTTAGGTCGTGATGCAGCCCAAACATCTCCCTCTATCAAATTTTTATAATTACTTTTTAAATATACCCTCAAGCTAAAATTCTTCATATAGCAAAATGTTGTTCTTATTAACTACATATACACAATACCTAAGGCAATAAACGGTTCTGTAATAACAAAAACACGAATGTTGTATATTTTGTAAGAGTTTTGAAAATATTTTTCAATACTCTTTCATTTTAAGTTTTCTTCTAAAGCTATAACCACATTTGTATACTGACATTGATTACTTACATCATTATAAGTTATTTAATTTATAATTCAAAGCTTTAGTTTCTACCATGGCTCTAAAAAAAACTATTTAAAAACCACTAATATCTGCCGGTAGTTTTAAATCTCTTAACTATAGATACATGCTTTTATCTTAAAGATATGGAATGGATCGTCAGGAAGCTGGCAAGGGATTATCTGGACTGCAACTTTTATCAGTAACAATAAAGCTATTGTCAGAACATTATCAGTTATTATTGTTGCCAATAACGATGTTCATTGGATTGGAACAAGCATTTATTGCTGTTGACTTCACAGCGGTATGTTTAATAATTAATTTATGAAGATTGGAGTTATTCTATAATATGTATTGAACAGTCCTTTGTAGCCTGCGGCTGGGGCATCTCTCGAATTGGCTTTGCTATGATTTGTTTTGGAATAGCGAACGCCATAGCAGCAGGCGTTGCTGGGGCATTGGCCAAATTAGTGGGGCGCTTGTCAATAATGTTGACAGTGTTTGTCATTCATAGTTGCCTATTGATTTGGATGCACCAATGGATAGCAGTTGAGGGAGATTATATTGCATATTGTGCAATGGCAGCTGTTTGGGGTGTGTGTGACGGTATTTGGTTGGTGAATGTGAATGGTAAGTACCTAAAATGATAATAAATGATGTGAACGACTATAGGTGGCACGACATTATTAAATTTAAACAGAGTTTTTTGAACCTGAAGAAACAAAGCAAGAAGAGTTTAGGGATCATATAAGAATGGATTTTATTTAAAAACAGTAAAAGTATCATGCTTTTATTTGTTTTTAAACTATAATTCTACTTTCATTTTTCTCAATAATTTTTTGATGAAACGTTTTTATAAAAAATGTTGGAACAGAAAAAAAAATCAAAATTTAAATAAATTTTAACTCATACTTTAAATTATTCCAGTAATTTATTTTAATAAAATAGCAAAGAAATATGAGTTAGCACATCAGGTTTGCCTACGAATTATTAAGCGAATATTTTACTTTTTTGGTGTGATAATTTTAATCGAAAAAGCACAAGAGTCTCGTCCCTCGGAATGCAAATCTAGAACTTCCACACTTCACGCTTTCCTTGCATATCCAAATTAAAATACATAAATAAATCAACATACCGTCATTTAATATGCTTAACAATTAAATTTTTTACAAAATATTCAATCCACACACCAAATTTGTAAAAAATAAAATGCACGACTGGGTCGCACGAACTTGCTCTAATGAGTGACAGTGGTTTAGGGGCTTGAGATTTTGATAAAAATAAAATTTTCAAAATTCTTAAATAAATACTTAAACTAATTTGAGCTTAAAAAAAAGTACGCCATTTTATTTCTTGGATAAATTTAAATTTATGAGATTAAATTTATAAAAATCTGTCGAGCGGTTTTTGAGAAAAAAAGTTTTTTTGAAAAACTTTTTGAAGAAAATATTCAAAAACGCCAGTTCATAGGTTGAATACCAAATACATTTATTTAAAATTTTTAGAAAAAAATTTAATAAGCAGTTTTTAAAATATTAATTTTTTAAATTTTTTTTTAAAAAATGCTTTTAAAAATACAAAAAAAAATTTTCAAAAATATTGGTATGCAATACAAATTGAGCTATCTACAGCTATATGTGTGTGAAATTTCGAAAGAATCGGTTGAGTCGTTTTCGAGATAGTCGAAAGCAAAAAAAACGGTCCTATGGAAAGTACCGTTCTTAGCCATTTTTTTTTCAGCCATATGATTGGTCGTACCTAAAAAGCAACACTGATTTTTTTAAATAGAAATCGTTAGAAACGTTTTTGAGAAAAATAAGCTTTAACGTAACGGTTGTATGGCAGGTACCGTTATTTTTTGAGCTAAAAAAAAAATTTCAATTTCTCCTCTGTACAATACCTAAAAAAGTCTATATACCAAGTTTGAAGCAATTCGGCCCACCCGTTTGGGCTGTAGGTCTCTATACATACAGACAGACAGACAGACAGACAGACAGACATACAGACGGACATAATTTTTAGACCAACTTTTCTCGTCTTCGCTATCATCGTAATGTCATGTTTGGTTGTTATCTCAAAACTTTTTTTTTCGACGAATGCATAACTTGCCTTATAGTACCTATAATCGCAAGTAAAAAACAAGTAAGAATAGTAATAGTTTTTCAGTTGTATAAGTATTTTTAACAATTGACACACACATAATAATACAATTTATTTTTAAGGAGGTTTTTGTACGAAACTTTATACTCGCATTTTAAGGCAGCTGCTTGCCGAATTTACAATTGAAAATTTAGAATGAAACAACAACAACTTGTGTGTGCTACCACCAAGTTCATAGGTTGGAGTTATAGCTATTTCACGGGGACCAACCCGATCATCAGACTCCTTTAGTGGTGCTTAATCGCTTTATGTTCAATTTAATTTTTGAAGAACTTTTTGCCCGAGCTGGGCTTGAACAAGCGACCTAGCGTGTGAGGAGCTAGTGCACTACGCACTACGCCACCGCACCCACATGAAAGTTGTAAGCCAATTACAGGTTTTTTCGTTCTATCCAACTATACTGAACCGAAAGAACCCTGAATAAACAACAACAATTACTTATGTGGGCTTAGAAAAATGCTAATTGGTTCAGTATAGTTCGATAGAACGAAAAAACCTGTAATTGGCTTACAACTTTCATGTGGGTGCGGTGGCGTAGTGCGTAGTGCACTAGCTCCTCACACGCTAGGTCGCTTGTTCAAGCCCAGCTCGTGCAAAAAGTTCTTCAAAAATTAAATTGAACATAAAGCGATTAAGCACCACTAAAGGAGTCTGATGATCGGGTTGGTCCCCGTGAAATAGCTGCGAGTATAACTCCAGCCTATGAACTTGGTGGTAGCACACACAAGTTGTTGTTGTTTCATTCTTAATTTTAAATACAATTTATTGTTTTCGTGGTATGTATTTAAAACAACAAAAACATTAATTTGATGAAAATTATGGTATGTTACACAATAAAATTTTAAAATAAACATCAAAAACTGATTTCTCTATAACATTCCGCTAAAATATCCTTATATATTAGAGACAATAACCATAGTGCTGAAACTGTTATAAGGTTTTAAACTGATTATAACATTATAACTGCAAATCTTTCCAGCCAGTGTTTGGTAGATATTGCTAGTTTAGATTTCAACCAATTTAGCTAAATTCACCATGTCTTTCGGTTTGAATCTTTGAATAACAAAATAGTTACATTATGCTTTCCGGATCCGGATGTAACCAAAATAATGGTTCTTACTTTTCCCGTTTTTTTTTATTTTAAATCAAGTTTGAGTTTGAATTCTGTAAATCGAGTTCAACTGAGAAAAACTCCTGGTTGTTAGTTCATTCACTTATCCATCAAACAGTTGGAAATAGGCAATTAACTAGTAGTTCTGTTACATGTGTGCAGGCACACAAAAGTATTATATTTGAAGCATGTGTTATCATGGTTTCAAAGATTAATTAAATACATGTCTTCTTCTTACTGTTAACATACATGTTTAATTTCATTTGCAGCATTTACCGGTATTTTATTTCCTGGAAAAGAAATTGCAGCATACAGTAACTTCCGATTGTGGGAATCTACTGGTTCTGTGATAGGGTACGTAATAAGTCCATTACTTTGCACTTCAGTGAAACTGAAAATACTGCTCTTCGTGATGATTACAGGACTTCTTGGGTAAGTTATTGTATTGTTTTTATTGGTTTTGAATTTAAAAAAAAAAACATATGTATTGTTTTATGTTATTTTTGTTCAAATTTATAAAGTGTGGACCATCTTTATATAGTTAAAATTAAGAAGAAAAAAGGTGTCATATATGGTATAAATATTTCATATAATTAAATTAAATATTTATTCCTTGCAGGTATGGCACCATAGAGTACATGGAGAGGCAAGAAAAAGGTTTAGTCGATAGAAGAAATGTCGAGCTAGTTGAACAAAGAGAAAATAAACAGGAAACAAGCTACATGTAGTTTCGAGATTTTTTTTTGAATATTCTTGTAGATAAGTTTTTGTATAGATAAGATATATTTTAAGTTAAGTGAACAAGATGTTTCTCAGCTTAGTAAAATAAATGTTGTTATTTTAGAAAAATAAAAATTGATTTAAGTAATTCAAACAAAAATTTCTATCAAATAAAAAATCTTTACTGGTAATATGCGGGCGATCTTAAACAATTCTAAAACGAACTCTCTTAGTTCTTACTTTTGAGAAATTTTTAGCAACCGAATCCGTTCTTCATATCCCGACATGTATTCACACTGGCGGAACTCCCCAAGTAAATGGATCATTTTGAGTCTGGTAAACATGTTTGCCAAATCTGGAAGCATCCCACGAAGACCTTTATATTGAAGTCACGTTGTTCGGATTCAAGACACAATCGAGGCTGGAGCCTGGTCAATGCAGGCAAATTCAATTTCCGTAGCATATTTCTTTGAAGAAAACGGTGGAAAAGTAACGGTCGCTTAGGACCGTTATTCAAAGATGTTGAAGAAGTTTTGTGTACCCAGATATGCACCAAAGACGTATCCCTTTTAGTAGGATTTGGTTCCTGCGAGATGGAGCAACTGCACGCACACGCACAGTCAGTGTATGAGGGAGCTGCAATGAAAATTCAGAAACCTATCAATGTCCAAAAACTGAACTTTCCGCTGATTCCAAGGTCATCTGATCTGACAGAAGAAAACTTTAACAAATCAACCCCCCATACAAGAGTGGAAAACTAACAAAGGCCGCAAAACAAACAAAAATCAACAAACATGGACAATACAGAACAAATGAAAATAAAAATTCGACCGGAGATGTACGTTCAAATGTCGACTGCCGGCACCGGATTGGCTACGCAAGGAGATAAATTGCCAGTGACAACCGATTTAAACTTTTCATCTGACGATGAACTCCTGGCTTCAAGCCAATATACACTCACGGGAAGCACTTACAGTACCTACTGAAAGTTTCCGTATACCGTAGAGCTGCCCTAACCATACGGCACAGTTAGTTGTACCAGCCATAAACTGTGACACAAAAACCAAAAACAACCAAAAAGAGCTCTGGTAGCAAGGCCAGACATAGCGGTGCTATAAAGGGCAAAAATGAAAGTGCCTAATTGAGAACTGAGAAGCCGCCTTTATTCTAGACAAAATTGCCAAGAATGAGGAAGATCGAACTGTTCTAGAGAGAAGCAGAAGCAGAAGAAACTGTGACTCTCTTAAGCCTTTGAACGCTTAACCAAGGCAGCGAAAAATTCGACAATACTCTTTTTGCCTTTGGCAGATTAGTCGTCGTGGTATTGCACCCTTCGTCTGGAGTCAGCTAGACTTAGCCTTGTCTTTAAGAGAACAATATGAATAGCATACGGATCTTGATG
This sequence comes from Platycheirus albimanus, assembly GCA_916050605.2. NCBI lineage: Eukaryota > Metazoa > Arthropoda > Insecta > Diptera > Syrphidae > Platycheirus > Platycheirus albimanus. Next base: position 63,624,037 of record OU696698.1, read on the forward strand.
TAACTGAAAAGGGTGAGTAATTGCAGCTATACATCTTTGCTTTCCAGTATTGATCCCTGTGCTGGAAACGTATGCTACTTGCATGCGGCAAAGAGAGGAAGGATTGGTGTGCGAGCATTTGCTACTACCTTGGCAAGTGGTTGAAGGCGCATTATCTTAAGGCTAACAGGCTTTGAGTATTGAGGTGCTCATCTGGAAGTGACCTTACGGTTGCGAAGCTCCACCGGAAGCTATATTCCGGTACCACGGGAGGTAAGCTCTCCTGGGTGGCTTTCAGAAAAGGTATAAAACTTTTTATAAAATTAGCCAAAACACCATTTTTGCCCTCGATTTCAATTAAGCTGCCATATAATAAAATAAAGTACTCTTCATAAGCTTTCATATGACATAAGTTTCATCACTGTTGAGCAATGTTGAAATTGGGCCCAAAATGCCCATGGTCCTTTCAATTCAAATGAGAGCAATGAACGAAAAGCTATTTATCTCTACAGTAAAATACAAATAAAACTAAATTGTATTGTTTGATAACATGGAATTTGTAATTAAATAAAATCCACGAATGGGTTGCACGAACTTGCACTAATGTGTGGCAGTGGTCTTGGGGCTTGAGAATTTGATAAAAATAAATTTTTCAAAATTCTTAAATAAATACTAATTTGAGCTGAAAAAAGTACGCCGTTTTATTTCTTGGGTAAATTTGAATTTATGAGAATTAATTTATAAAGTTCTGTGGAGCAGTTTAAATAAAAAAATTGAAAAACTTTTTGAAATCATTTTTCAAAAAAAAAAATCAAACACCACAGTTCATAGGTATTCAGCAAATACATTTATTCATAATATTTTTGAAAAAAAAAATTAATGAGCAGCATGCACTATAAATTGAGCTACCTACACCTATATATGTTTGAAATTTCGACAGTATTGGTTGAGCCGTTTTCGAGATATTCGAAAGAAAAATAAAATGCACGACTGGGTCGCACGAACTTGCTCTTATGATAAGCAATTGCGTAGTGGCTACATATATGGATATGAAAAAAAAATTAAATAATTTCGAAAATTCTTTTATTTTTTAAATTAGTTTAAGAGTTTTCTCGGAAAAACTAAGTATGCAATACAATTTTAAAGCTATACATCAATCTAGAAAAAAAAAAATTTAGAAAATCGTTGGACCAGTTTTTTTTTAAAAAGGTTATTTTTGAAAAACTTTTTCAAAAAATATTTTGAAATTTATTTGAGTATGCAAAAATATGGAAATCTATAGTTTACATTTGAAAAATAATTTTAAAAAAAATCAATGTACCCGTTTCCAACATATTTCGAAAACCAAAAATTTTTTTGAAAAAATTATAAAAAATCAAGAAAAAAAGTTTTTGATAATTTTGAAATGCCATATTAATACAATTATGAATGACTTCAATTTTATTGAAATCGAATTTATAGTTTACGAGAAAATTTGATTTGAAAATATTGGTTCTATGAGAGGTACCGTTATAAGACAAATTTTGAAAAATATTTTCCAACCAAAAGATAGATTGTCTTACTAAAATAGCATTCTGAATGTTTTATCAAAATCGTTGGAGCCGTTTTTGAGAAAATCAATTTTTTTCTTCACGATTGTATGGCAGGTGCCGTTATTTTTGGCCCTAGAACAAAAATAAATAAAATGCACGACTGGGTCGCACGAACTTGCTCTAATGAGTGACAGTGGTTTAGGGGCTTGAGATTTTGATAAAAATAAAAATTTCAAAATTCTTAAATAAATACTTAAACTAATTTGAGCTGAAAAAAAAGTACGCCATTTTATTTCTTGGAAAACTATGAATTTATGAGAAAAAATTTATAAAAATCTGTGGAGCGGTTTTTGAGGAAAAAAGTTTTTTTTTGAAAAACTTTTTGAAAAAAAATTTCAAAAAAAATTAAAAAACGCCAGTTCATAGGTATTCAGCAAATACATTTATTTAAAATTCTTAGAAAAAAATTTAATGAGCCGTTTTCAAAACATTAATTTTTTAAATTTTTTTTTTAAAAATGCTTTTAAAAATACAAAAAAATATTTTTCAAAAATATTGGTATGCAATACAAATTGCGCTAACTACAGCTATATGTGTGTGAAATTTCGAAAGAATCGGTTGAGTCGTTTTCGAGATAGTCGAAAGCAAAAAAAACGGTCCTATGGAAAGTACCGTTCTTAGCCATTTTTTAAAACTTTTTTTTCAGTCATATTATTGGTCGTACCTAAAAAGCAACACTGATTTTTTTAAATTGAAATCGTTAGAGCCGTTTTTGAGAAAAATAAGCTTTAACGTAACGGTTGTATGGCAGGTACCGTTATTTTTTGAGCTAAAAAAAAAATTTCAATTTCCCCTCTGTACAATACCTAAAAAAGTCTATATACCAAGTTTGAAACAATTCGGCCCACCCGTTTGGGCTGTAGGTGTCTATACATACAGACAGACAGACAGACAGACAGACAGACAGACAGACAGACAGACAGACATACAGACGGACAGAATTTTTAGACCATCTTTTTTCGTCTTCGCTATCATCGTAATGTCATGTTTGATTGTTATCTCAAAACTTTTTTTTTCGACGAATGCATAACTTGCCTTATAGTACCTATAATCGCAAGTAAAAATATGTATATATATACCAAATTTGAAGCAAATCGGCCCATCCGTTCAGGCTCTAGAAGCGCGAACAGACAGACAGACAGACAGACAGACAGACAGACGGACGGAATCCCCAGACCCACTTTTTTCGACTTCTCCATCATCGTAATGTCATGTGTGATAGTTATCTCGAAATTTTTTTTCTGCACGAATCCATAACTTGCCTTATAGTACCTATAATCGCAAGTAAAAAGGTCCTATTGGTCGTACTTAAAAAGCTACATTGATTTTTTTAAATCGAAATCGTTATAGCCGTTTTCGAGAAAAAAAAGCTTTAACGTAACGGTTAAACGGCAGGTACCTTTATTTTTTGAGCTAAAAAAAAATTCAATTTCCCCTCTGTATAATACCTAAAAACCTCTAGATACCAAGTTTGGAGAATGCATAACTTGCCTTGAGAATAAAGGTATACCATAATCTCAAGTAAAAAGGAGGAACCGGTATATTAACCTACACACAGAAAAATATTGCGATGTAAAATCAACGTGACGAATTGTTGATTTCAATAAAAAACATGAATTTTTAAATCATTGGATTTCATTTCCATTTAACATGTTTTAGTTCTTTTTTACTATTTCAAAACATTAATTTGAGTCTAAGTCCTGTTGATTTAAGATTAAAATCAAGTATTTAGATTTTCATTTCAAATTAAAACGTTTGCGCATAGTTTTAACTTGGAAAAATGTTGAAATAAAATTATTCATGTTTAAAATTAAATTTAAAAATATTTAATGCAAAAACACACGTAAACAACAGGATATTCACTCGATACGTTAATTCAATTTTAAATCAACGTGCAAATTTTCCCGAAGGAAATATTTTTAAATCATCAATGTTTCATTTAAGAAAATTTCACAACTATGATCATGACGAAATAACACGATTGAAGTAATTTCAACATTAGAATAGTGTTGAAATAAAATGATTCTCATATTAATTCCAAGTAAAACGAACATAACATTGAAACAAACATTTTTCATGTAAAATTAACAGGTCATACACCTAAACAACTACTTTCGTTTTGAATCAACATGGTATTTTTCACACAGGAAATATTTTTAAATCATCAATGTTTCATTTAAAAAAATTTCACAACTATGATCATGACGAAATAACACGATTGAAGTAATTTCAACATTAGAATAGTGTTGAAATAAAATGATTCTCATATTAATTCCAAGTAAAACGAACATAACATTGAAACAAACATTTTTCGGTTGTTTCTTCCTTCTTCTTTTATAAAGACAGCTCCACTCCACAAAATCAAAAATTTAAAAAGTCAATAAAAAAGGAGTGATTCCAAAAATAACTTTTGGAAAAAAGTATGTCTGCTATTACACGATGAGTCCAGGATCCAGGTGCATTAAACTTCTTCGAATAAAGAGAAATGTCAAATAGCTAGATTCCAGGAAATTCTTAGCCACGGAAATTACTTTCATTTAATACTGAATTGTATTAAATTTTGGTATTTTGCAGATAGAGAATACACATTCGGCACAAACACAAAACAAAACGAAGCATTGTTATTTTTAAATGAAATAATTTAGATATAATCCTACATACTTTTGATTTCCACAAAATTTTCAATAAGTGCCGTTATTAAAAAAAAAGAAAACACTAAACTAAACGAAATATTTTTATTTTTAAATGAAATCGTTTAATTATAATCCTACATACTTTTGATTTCTACAAAATTTTCAATAAGCTCCGTTATTTTACGTCGCGACCTTAAGGAATCTCTAAGTAACTACTATTAAACTACAGGGTGATACCTACAAATAAAAATTACCTTGTTTTTTCCTAGTCCTAGTTCACATGCAAACTAATAATTTATGAGTATTGTGATTGTGAATGTGTGGCGGGACATTTGCTAGATAAAGCGAAGAAGTAACAATAAATTTTAAATTGGTAAAAAGAAAATGAAGCTTTGATTAATTTAATGGGCAATTAGAAATATTAAGGGAATTCATGGACGTTTCATGAACGCCCTTTTCTGGAAATGTTATATACTTTGCCTTAACTCAAACAGCAGTTTGTTAAACGTCATTTAAGTCATTAAAGTAATTTAACAAATTTGTTGAGTTATTGAGAAAATAATATTTGATGTTGGAAATATTGGCAGCAAAAAATAAATTGTACATTTCTCAATTCGAATTCCTAATCTTAATTCAAATAAATTGCTCGATTGGTAAGCTCTTACTTGCTTTTATTTCCGGTCACAGTTTTGAATAACATTTGAAAAACATTAAGATAACTCCAAAGTTTTTTTCGATTTAGGTAAATTTACATTGTTTAAAAAAACACTTTAATACTTTTCAGTGGAATAATTTAAATTAAATTAATTAATAAGGTAAAAATAATTAAAAATAAAATTTAAAAATACAAAAAAAAATTTTCGAAAACACTTGAATTTCAAATTATTTTGGCTACTTAAATTTTCTTGAATATCAATTTTGATTGATATCGGTTGATCTGTTGAGTAAAACTGGTCCTTTGGGAGATACCATTTTCAGTACATCATCTTAAAATATTTTTTCGCCAAAATATGCCTAATACTTACATAATAACAATATACAGCTATTTTTTCATAAAAATTTTTGGAGACGTTTTCGAGAAAAATCAACTTTTAAATAACAGTTATTATGAAAGGTACTGAGAATTTTTGAGCTAAAGAAAAATTAAAAAAAGTTTTCGTGTTTAAAACTTAAGGAAGTTTGGCCCAACCGACATACTGACAGAAATCGGCCCTTAATTCAAATATGTTTCTCTATCACCGTAATATAATGTTTGATTATTATCTCAAGTTTCTTAATATGCACGAATATGCATAATTTGTATTATAGTACCTATAATCTCAATTAAAAACTGAGGAACGTGAACAAAGTAGATGGAATTATTGAAGACTTTGTTAATGACGGTAGCTGAGGGTTCTCGATTTACTGAACTGATACATTTTTCCATAATTGGGTTCAGCAGCACCAAAATTCTGTTTTTGTAAACATTTACGCCAAGACGTAGTTGCGCAGAACGAAATAAAAATGAATACGGGAAGGAGCTATCTTAATAGTTGTAGCATGAAACAGCTATATTTCACTCACTTTGTACTTTTTATTACAAATACATACATCGACACACAACGTCAAACAGAAACCAAAAAGAATACTCATCTGTTTAATTTTTGTAATCAAAAACAAAAACGATGACGACAAACAACTTATCAATTACAAACAAAAATAATAATACATTCGGCCCAAGATAGGCACACCCTGTATCATGGTTTTTGTATCAATATTGAATCGCGTTGAATCAACTTGAAGTCCACACGAATCAAAATGAATTCTCTTTGATTCATGACGAAATCGTATAAGAATATCATTGTTTGCAGTTGATTTCCACAAAAATTGAAGGATCCCGTTATTTCTTCCAAGCCAAGCCAAAAAATATTTCAGAAATGTCCATCAGTTACCTTTTAGTCGCTGTGCATGAGACATGTGTCATATCGCTTTAAGTTTCGGGAAGTGATAAATATACTTAAAAATATGGCTTCAAATGAAAGTTTTAATTTTCATGTGCAAATTGTGAACATAAGTGAAGTGCAACCTATTGACTGACAGATGACGAGGGGTGTTGAGTATCCAGGATAGCGAAGCGGAAAATTGTATGCATTTTTACACAAAAAAAACAACATTAATAAAGCAAAAAAATACCTAATTGGTGAGTTTTACAAATTGCACATAATATTTTAATTAGGTATCTTTGATAATTTTAATAAAAATATTTTTTTTTACAAAAAACTTCATATATGTATTTTTGTGTTAGGTTGAAATAGTTTTGAAGTACGCTTAGTGGGCTTTTTTTTACGCATTCAAAAACATACAATTATCCCTACAGGACAAGTAGTTTAGAAATTACAGCGCATTGTGTCTAACAATTTGAAGAATTTTTACACACAAAAATCGAATTGGCAGAAATACCGTGCTGTCATTGCTTAACTACTTGTTGTGTAGGAGTGATTGGAAAAGTTTTGAATCCTTAAAAAAGCTATGAAATTACTTTTGCGTGACCCTATACAATCATCAAAATTGATCGTTCAAAAGATGACAGGCAACAGTCATTTTAAACACACTATTCCACCGCAAAAATAACAATTTATCAAATTTCTTTTTTAGGAGCTGAAATAGGTTATGAAAGCTTAAGATTTCTGTCGAAGGAGGATATACAAGAAGCAATAAAACCAATTGGCTTGCGGGAGCGTTTTTGGGAGATGCTTTTTTTTATGGAAAAGAGCTGAATTATGTTTGCGTTTTTTAGTTAACTTTAGTGGTTATTAACAGATTATTTTTGTTTTGTTTAAAGGTTCCGAGATGGTGACGATACTTTGTCCCAATCAATTGCCAGCAAGATATAGTTTCTTGGTTAGGTAGCGAATCCAGTAAAGCAATAAAACCGATTGGCTTGCGGGAGCGTTTTTGGGAGATGCTTTTTTTTATGGAAAAGAGCTGAAGTATGTTTGCGTTTTTTAGTTAACTTTAGTGGTTATTAACAGATTATTTTTGTTTTGTTTAAAGGTTCCGAGATGGTGACGATACTTTGTCCCAATCAATTGCCAGCAAGATATAGTTTCTTGGTTAGGTAGCGAATCCAGTAAAGTTTCTACAACATCAACACTAACATCGATGCCAAAAGACTTGAGCTCGGAGCTCTCTAAAATAAGCAAGTAGGTAAGCTATTCTAATATTTCAACTTTACACAAAGTCTAATCACACATATCTATTTAGATTCACTGGACTTTACTGACAAGGCAAACAAGCTAACGAAAAAATCAGAGTTCCCGATGCCAATGAGAGTTTCATCGTTCATCTAACAACAATCAACGATTATGAACGAACCATAAATCAGCTGGGAAATAAATACTTCACCCAAGGTTTGACCATCCAACTATTTTTAATTGTTTTATTTTTGATTCTTTATGAATTAAAAGGGTTATACGTTTATTTTGTTAAGACTCTTTTAAAATTTAACAATATTTTAACTAGCCTTGATGTTTGTTTTAAATTGATATAATTATTTTTTATCACTGGAATATCCAAAATGTTATAGAGGTCCGTGGTTCTTTATTCAAGAATAGCAAAAAAAAAAAAAACAAATTACTACGTATTTATTCGTCTCCAAATAATTGTAATGTTTTATTTAATTGAATATTATTTCAATAAATTATTAAACTTTTAAATGATTTCTTTAAACGTATGTTATTTTTTTATGGAATAAGTTTTCTTACAGGTTTGGCTCAATAAAAGTGTAAGTATGTTTCAATCGGACTTAACTTATTTAATTTACAAAACAAATATTTGTTTCAACAGGATTTTAATCTTATTTCAATATGATGATCATGCTGATTCATCTTGTAATTTGAATTCGAATGCAATTTAATTTTGCAGGATTACCATGATGATCATGGTAATTTAATATAATTATCACGGTGATTCAATATGATGATAATGAAGATTTAATATGATGACCATGGTGATTCAAAGCGATGATCATCATGATTCTATATGATGATCATTGTAATTTAATATGATTATCATCATGATTTTGCATGATGATCATGCTAATTTAATATGATTATCATGGTGATTCAATATGATGATAACGAAGATTTAATATGATGACCATGTTCATTCAAAGCGATGATCATCATGATTCTATATGATGATTATTGTAATTTAATATGATTATCATGGTGTTTCAACACGATGATCATTGTAATTTAATATGATTGTCAAGTTGATTCAATATGATGATAATTAAGATTTAATATGATCATCATGGTAATACAACATGTTGATCGTGGTTATTTAAAATGAAATCCATGCTGATTCAACACTATGATCATCATGATTCTAAATGACGATAATTGTTATTTATCATGATGTTAATCGTGAATCAACATGATAATCGCGGTGTTTTAACATGACCAAGCCTTGGTTTTTATGAAGAAGAAATCATTTCAAAATGACACGAATGCTCAATGAAGCAAAAACATTGGTAAAACATGTTGAATCATTATCATTTTAATTGATTTTACCTTGTTTTTTTTCTGTGTGTACCCAATAGTTATATGTACATTGTACATATTATTTTAAAATGAAAGTGTTCAAACAATGCTTCAGTCGTAAGTCTAAAGGATTAATACTGAAACATATTACTGCTTTGCACTGTAAAGAATAGAAAATCGTTAATCAAAATTGTACGCACATGTATAACTTGTCCAATGATAGAGGAATAATATAAAATTTTAAATGCCCACAATGCAGTAAAAAATTATTGATTTTTTGTTGTGGTCATGAGAAACTCATTTTAGCAAATATGCTGAGTTCTTCGAGTTTTTTGACGTAACAATAATCTTATATTATTATTTCAGTTTTCAAGGTTACACTAGTTTAACTCAGAATTTTAACTAAATCTAGAGAAGCATATAAATAAAAATTCATTCTAAGAAGTTTAATTTAATAAAATATTCTCTACGAACGCAATCAGATGGCTGTGACGTCACATGCAAAGTAAGAATACCTTATATTTCGGTGCATCGAAGCTGGTTTTTCAGTTTAATGCCAGAAATCTGCACGCAGTATTGAAGATAAGCTAACCTCATTAACAGTTATTCGCTCTATTCAATTTGGGTAATATAGCTAAGAGAAAATCAGTTTTTGTGTTCTTGATTTAAGGCTGACTTAATATACATCGCCGAAGTCTATCAAGCCAAAATCAAAATTTCCAAATCGAAATAATTAAATGTCGTAATACGAAGTTTAAAATAGAATTTTTATTTGGGTTTATTAGATTTAGATACATAATGTATGAAAAATATTTTTTATGACATACCTAATCAGGGTAGATTAAGTTTAACCTTAATAGCAGCACACCATCTACTCATACAGGACCTTAAAAATTCCCTTACTTTCTGTATGGTGGAAGGTGAATATAAGAAGCGATTTTGAAAAATACTTAGGAAAATGGTTCCTATGCTAATACTTGTTTATATGGGAACTGCTGTATTTTACGCTGACAGCTAGAAGTGAAAAAATTAAAGAAAAATAAGAGCTCGCCTATTTTTACTTCTCAAAAAGAAAATAGTTAAGTAAACATCTAAGAAATTCTGTGTTTCTAGTACAAACACCAAACTCTGAAATCCTTTCACTTCCTTCTCAAAGTCATCCATACACATTGAGTTGAGTGGCGCACTCATCTTTTTCAACTTCATTTTGTCAATATGGCAACATGTCTCTAGTTTTTGGAAAGTTTGATATTTTATTTGTTTCTTTGGTATTTTTCATGCTTGTTGTATGCTTGGTTTCAAAAACTTCTTTTCTGTCCTGCGTTAACGAGTACCAAGTAAACAAGACGTGCGTCGTAAAGTATACATACTTCTTTTAGGCTTTGTGCTCCTGTAAATGTTTTGTTGAGTCAACTTTTATGGACTTTTTGCAATTTTATTATTTATTAGTTTTTTTGTGATTTTCGTGAAAAAGAAATTTAAATTACATCACAAGAAGTCGCAAGTGCAGTAGCTTTAGTTAAGAAAGGTTGGGGTGTGCGGTAAGTCAGTCTCTTTATCAGAAAACCATAGCCAACCGTCAGAAAAGCCATCCAAATGGTCAGAAAAACATACTCATTCACTCAGCATCAAGATTAAGGCCGGTAGGGAGTGAATCTTGTTTTCGCTTCGATTGAAAAATGGCTTTGTCTTTGTGAAAAAGAGTAGGGAAAATACCGATATGTTAGTTTAGTTCATTCAAATTCACTCTCATTTTTACCATAGCTGTTCTACAGCTTTTATGTTTAATGAAAAACAAGAGGAAAAATAATTTTTTCGAAAATTTCCATTTTTCCCGAGCGTGTAGATGTAGAAGATGGTCGAGAATTCGAAAAAACCTATAGAATAAAAGTTTTAGATGTATTTGTGCTCACTTTTTTACGCTATCAAAACAACTTTTATTTTTCAGCCTATTCACATCATTTTGAAATACAGTATTTTGAGATACAGAATTGAAATACAGTATTTTGATCCCGACTTAAAAATTTAAAGCGATCTTCTTAATGTAGCGGTAAGGAGTAGAGTAAAGAGAGTAAATAAATCACAAATTTTATATGACAATATTTTTCATTTTATTGGCCTGCTTTTTTAAATAATAATATTTTATTATAATTAAAATTACTCATATTCATACTTACAAATAATTATATTTAACACTGTTTATGGATACAATTTTTGTTTTTAATTTCTCTCAATACTTAATTTGTTGCACTATAATTTATAAATTAATATTATATTACATATTTTCATACATACAAAATCCATGTATTTGTTCTTGTTTTTCTATTAAGTATTAACATCAATCCCTAATATACACTTAAAAACATTGATTTTGACATTCATTCTAATATTTTGTTTTCGAAAATTATTATTTATTCTGATTAATAGAGGCGGAGCTCTGTTTTTTTTTTTTTTAAAGTCACAATTGCATTGATTTCTTTTTAATTAAATATTTACAAATATAGTATACACTGGGTGTTTTAATTTTTTTTATCAATCTTCAATGGAATGGCACAGGTTTTAAAATAATATTCGACAACGAAAAAGAAAAAAAAAATTACAAGTGAAGTTCAACTCCATGAATTCTTATTACTAACACTAAATATGTATGGCATTTTCTTAGGTACATATATACAAGTTTCTATGTAAACTTTAAAAAATACATTTCAAATGTTTTATTCATTAATTTTAAAATGAAAACTAAACTAAAAAAAACTTAAGAAAGAAGTCTTAAATTCGATCGTATACATAAATTTGCTTCTTTTAGGTAATTATCACAATTATTACTCAAAGAAAAAATAATTTAAGAAAAGTTTGCATATTCTAGCAACTAAGCTGCCTTAATTATTTTAGTTTATACGCAACTAAATATTATTTAAGTAATTTATCTACAAAGTGCATTTTATAAACAGGTGATTCGAGCATTTTTATCTTTAAAATTAAATTTAAAATATTCACACCATTCCCTTGGACATCATTCGAACTGTATTTTTGAGTGCCTGACGCTTATTGCAAAACCATATTCGAATAACTTCACGCTCGTATCCTAGTTGATGAGCGAGACCTGTAATTTCGGTACCTGTTAATTAAAAAATATTAAATTAATTTGAATTATTATTATTTAGCAAAAATGACTAAGCGTTTTTTATAAGGTCCTAAAAAAATTTCGATGAAGTGGAATTAAAGCTATACTACCCCACAAAGAAAATTCAACATGTATGTATGTACGTAAATACAAGTACATTGTACAAAATTTTATGTTTGATATTTGACGAATGTTGTTGTATTTTTGAAGGATTTTGAAGATGTCCTATCGCTCGCGCTATAACTACTTAATCTAACTACGGCGCGCGTGTGCCGTATTTAAAATAAAATGCACGACTGGGTCGCTCGCACTTGCTCTGTGGGTGCAAAAGTACCGCGAAAACAAACTTTTCGATCAATAAGAACAACCCATTTTTGAAAAATTTGGTAAAAACTAAAAAAAAAAATTGGCTAAAACTGGAAAACTCGATATACGGGAGCTAACGTTAAGTAACCTTTAGTATATCAAATTTAGATGTCGTCTTTTGGGTGTATACGAGTAAATGATATAAATTTCCGCTTATGGCCAAATTAATAAAACTGATATTACCAATTTCCGCTATTATCATGTGTAGCCAAAAACTAAAAATGCAGTTTACTTTGAAGTATTCTATTATGTTATATAAATAGTTTCATAAAAATTGGGGGAGCCTTTTTTGAGTAAATTAGAAAAAACAAAAAGATTGGCCAAAATCTAATGGTGGCTAGGAGCCACCATTTAAAACAAAGAAAATGAAAAAAAAAAAAATCAATGCCATCTGATAGGAAGCTGAAAGAAACTCTACCAAACAAAGTTTAAGAGAATTCGATGCAACCGTTGACAACTTATGGCCATTTGAAAAAAGCCGTTAAGAGCAGATCTCCGTTATTTGCATTTTTAGCCAAAAACTGAAAACGCAGTTCTCTTAAAAACACTAAAAGAATATAAAACACAAAGTTTAATCAAAATCGTTAGAGCCATTTTCGAGCAAATTAGAAAAAACCAAAAAAAGTTGGCTAAAGCTCAACGGCTCGTTGTATGGAAGCCACCGTTTAGAAGGGCTTCAGGGAAAAATTTATTAAACCATCCTTTAGAAAACGATGAAAAACTATGTCAAACGAAATTTGAGTCGATTCAATCAAGCCGTTGTGAACTTATGGCTATTTGAAAAAAAGCCGTTAAAACATGATTGTCGTTACGACCATTTGAGCCAAAAACAAAAAACCCAGTTTTGTAAGAATTGCTTAAAGTAAGCTAAATTTTGAGTTTGATCAAAATCGTTAGAGCCGTTTTCGAGAAAATCCAAATTGAAAAAAACCGTTACTTGAAAGGTACCAGTTTGAGGCGGGCTAAAACAAAATAAAAAAAACCTCGTTTTCCTTCAAACTACTATATATCAAGTTTGAAGAAAATCCGTCAAGCGGTTTAGGCTGTAGCATGACGTGAAAAAGCGCACATCCGCACATCCGCACATCCGCACATACGCACAGACAGACTGACGGACGGTATGGCGAAAACCACTTTTTAGGGCTTCACTATCATCGTTATGTCATGTTTGATTAAAACCTCGATTTTTTTTTCTGCACGAAACCAATACTTGTCCTATTGAGCAAGTAAAAAAATGTGGGCGGTTTTCAATAAATTAATAGCTAGTCCTACCATATTTTTTTCAACCAAAGTTTGTACCTAACTTGGGCGTCTTCAATTTGCCTAGCATCATTTAGAGCTCTTCAAAAGACGAGTTTTTATACCCTATTCCATAGAATGGGTATATTGTATTTGGTGTTGAGTTTTTAACATAGAGAAATAATACCGCTAGGTATAGAAAAGTATATATTATATTCTGAGTCAGAATCAAAAGCCTATAGTTGATTTAGCCATGTCCGTCCGTCCGTCCGTATGTATACTCTCTAGAAGTCGCTATTTTTGAGCTAGAAAGCTGAAATTTATTGGTATATATAATCTTTGGTTCAAGAGTAAGGCTAAGTTCTTAAACCGGTAAAATCCGCCCACAGACACGCCCACAATCGCCATTTTTGATGAACAACCTCAATTTGGTAAAATTAAATTATGTTTTTTGTACAGTTACGATAAAAGCATAACGCTAAAATTTTGCACACGTAAGCTTTAGGTAAGCCTTCTTCCAATCAAATAAAAATATTTCAGTTAGGGCTTGACTGACGCCCATTTTTCATACAAAACCAATAATATTGTTTTTATAAAATAACAATTGTTATATTAAAGCGAAAAACATTAAATTTTGTGGGTATTACTTGCACACAAACATCTTGTGTATGAAAACAAAATTTTTTTTTCGGCGTGGCTGATGCCCACTTTTTATTAGAAACTATAAAAAATTGTTTTTGTAAATAAACGGTATTTATAATGATTCCGCAAGCCAAAATTTTGCATCTCTTAATAGAAACTAAAATGTTTGTGTATGAAAAGAAATTTTTGAATTTTGGGTGTGGCTTACGCCCACTTTTCATGAAAGAACGAAAAACGTAGTCTCAAAAATTTAAGGTACTTCCAATATTCAATTTAAACCTTTTTCCTTCCGTTCGTTATTTGAGAAATATATCTCTACATTTTCTTGTGTAAATTTTATCAATTAGCCTACTTTTAAAGGCGTGATTTTGATAAAATACCTTTGTTCAGGTAAAATTGTTTAAAAACTATTCGATTCAGCTTCAAATTTTTAAGGAGTGTTTCCATCAAAAGTCGTATAATGCATTAATTTTTAACTATCGGTCGCAGTTTTGAAGTAAAAAGATGAATACTTAGATTTATATTCCTTGGTTACGTAGCAGAGTGTGGTCCAAGAATTGTTAAAAACACCCAAAATCGCTATTTCCATCCAAAATCTAATTTTTAAAAATTTAAGTTTTGTCTTGTTTTGTTCAAATCGATCTTCAAGAATAAAATTGAATGTCACTGAGCTCATACTAATTGCCTTGGCAAAAAAAAAATCTCAACTTTGGGCGTCGCGCATGCCTTTTTTTATTGTGCCAGCACTAATTGAACATCACACCAGGGAACTGCGACGAGTAGCTCAAATTGTGAGCCACTCGAAATATTCGCTGCCTAATACAGTATTCCAGCACATTCCATTTCACCCAAGGCAATTTACAAGCAATGTATTCGCTAAAATGAAATGAACCGAGCCCGAGCCCCGAGCTCATATTCGTTTAAGCGAATGAGATTCAGGCAGTGATTCCTTTTCTGTATACTGAAATGTGCCTGAATACTGCATAAGGCAGCGAATATTTCGAGTGACTCACAAATTTTAGAGTGGCTCACAAATTTTTGGAGTGGCTCTCAAACCGTGATTCTCTACAATGCAATAAAGGGCCCATTTCCAAAATGTCTTCTATTTTTATTTTAAATCTATTTAATAAATGATTGATGATAGTTTAACGTTTTTTGTAAACATTTTATCTGTTATCTATAAAATGTATTTCTTTTTAGAATCTGTTAAAAGGTGTTCGACGGAATTTCAAAATTCACACCTTGCTTTATTTTTTCGTCCTCAACTTGAATACGCATCAATGGTTATCTGAAGAAGATTGTATCGTAGGTAGTAAGGGCTTCAGATTCTAAAGTCAGATAGATCTAGATTGTAAAATGATTGTATCCGATGGCAAACATTTTTAACCATACCCAATCAGTGTAAATTTAAAAACTGTTTAAAAAATTGGCAGATGGAAGGGCGTAACAACGTACGCCGGGTAGGTAAGGCTAGTACTATATATATATAGAGTTTGAAGAAATTGGTGTTCTTGATTTAAAGTCAACAATTAGCATAAGTGAAGTAAAATAAGATGGTACCTACTCTGTACAACAATTTATTAACATTCGAACTTTTTGGGGCGAACTGCAAATCGGTTTCGGTTTCTTACTCATTAATAGCAACAACTGACAAATTAAAATTTTTGGCGGAAAAATTCGCGCCTAAAGGTCTTTATATTATTTACTAGAACTTCGTTTTTGATAAGTTAATGATAAATCAATACACACGAAAATAGGGAACATATGTTACATTATAATCAAAATATCTATGACTTTTAAAAACTGTTAAATAAGTAAAAGATAATTCAGAATGTAATCAACACGGTTTAAATATCCCATCATAGTGATAATCCAATGTGAAATTTCTAAATTCTTACGTAAAACTATTTTCATTAAAAATAACTACCTGATGGATGTGTATTCCTTTCAAAATGCGCGTTTAGCAATTCTAAAGCTTGCGGAGTAAACGATGTTCTTCGTTTTCTTTTTTTCGATGGTTCCACGCCTATATAGTCTGTCAAGTGATTTTGGCCTGTTTTGTATCTATTCCAATGGCTAATGAATAAGAACAAATTATTAACATTTTTTTATTGTGTACAAAATACAAAAACAGTTGTTGCCAACCTTTCTTCAGCTTCTTTCATCCAACGTTCCAGGACTGGCTTTATTTTTTGGGCACTCTTGGGAGTTATATCCAGTTTTTCAAACCTGTAGTAGGATAATTGATATTATAACAAATTGTTTTGTTTTTCTATACAAAATTAATAGAAATAAAAATACATATTTTCTTGTATGCGCATAATCAGTGCCAGGACATTGTCATTTACGGATATTTTCTTAAGTATTCATTTATCGAGAGCAAAAGTACAAAATAAAGAGAACAAAAAATCTTTATTTCGGAACATTTTAAACAAATTAAGGAATGGCAATGCCCTGGCCAATGACTTTTGTTCAACTAAATTACCAGCACATACACATACATCTTACAAAATAATTAATTACCTATGTCTAAATAAAATAATAATTGTAAATAATTCTTTGAAAAAGAAATTTGTCGCAATACCCAATTAAGTTAATTTAAATCGAATTCTCATTTTATTCATGGACTGTAAAGCGTATTCTTATTCTTTTAAGTGGACAAGTTTATATTTTGTTTCCCAGTAAATAGTGTAGTCAGTGATCTTTTCTTAAGAAGTGGACCACCACCATCGAGCTATACCTTCATGCGGTGTTAATTATATGCAAAAAAAAAATGTGAATTTATTTTATCTCTTTTATGTGCGCATACACATTGCAACCCAATTTGCATATTATGCTTGTATCTTAAAAATGGACTGAGTGTAAGGATGAGGTTCCGAATTCAGACAAGTGGTTCGAACTTAATTAGGGTGTTGAAACAAATTCTTTTCTTTTTTTTTTTCAAAACTTTTTTGGGATCAATTTCAAGCTAAAATAAGAAACAAAAAACTAAAATATAAGTAGGTGAGGAAATACAGAAGAAAAAGGTTTTATTTTATTTGAACGTACATGTTTTGTTGTTGTGATGATAACTGAGCGGCATACATCTGGGCGGCGAGGGCACTATTGATGTTTTTATTTTATTTGAAGAAATTCCACATAGGTAAACATCCATGGTAAGATGATTTTTGAAATGATTTTTTATACATAATTTTAGATTTTAGTTTTATTGATTCCGAAAAAGAAACAAAATAATAAAAAATAAATTAAAGGCTGTTTTATTTTCAAATGTCCTGGCACTTAAATTTAGGAAATGTTAATTAATGGTTAAAACAAACAAAAACTTGCTGCTCAGCTCTGTCGTTTTAAAAATTATTAAAAATTCCTGTTCATGTATAGGTAGTAGTGGTCAGTGCCTGGCACTTATTATATACTTGCTATGTCAAAACCATTCCAAATGAATATATTAACTTAACTTTACCATCTAGCAATTTTTAATTTTTTTTTTCAAATTAATATCAACGTAATCTTAAGGGTTAAAAATTATTTAATCTGCGTAAAACGATAGAAGATAAACGGTTTGAAGCATTCTTAATACAAAAGAGCCATACGGTTTAAGATATTTTTTTACTGCCTCAAAAATTATAAAAGCTCACTTCAATTCTTTGAGGAATTTTTTTAAATCAAAATCTAAATAAGTAAGTTATAAGTAATGACCGGATGGCCTGGATAAAAGGCTGAAACTCCTGTAGCTGGCTATGGAGTACATAGAACGTATCGAAGGTGTTAACAGAAATTCAAGTCACAAAATGATTTACATACCTATTTAGAAAACAGAAACCCGAAAGAGAAATGTGTTCATATCAAGGGCTCTTTCCCAATCGAATAACGAGGAAAAGGGATTTGTTGTGCTGCTTGTGCATTTCTAAGAAGAAACATTGTGCTTTAAAGTAAAATAAGCCTGGTCAGAAAATCTAGAGATCAAGTCGGCTGGGTCCCCTTCCCCTGTGATCTAAAATTGATTCTAATTCACAAGTTTACTAAGCGGAGAGAATATAAAACGGAGTGTTTTGGTTGTACGAGGGGTGGTTGGTGAACTGAATAGGGTGACTGAGCTCCGCAATACAGTTTTGTTTCAATTTCGTAGTAGGGTCTACCAAGTAAGAAGAGATGAAAACATTAAACTTGAAATTTTCATTAAAAATGAAAACTTCATTTCTAGTAGTTTCCCAAGTGATGACGCTCGAGCTAACTTTCCAATGTTCCAAGCTTGAGAAATCAGATATCTAACCTTGGTCATATTTTATCGCACAATATTACGAAACCTTCTATACAACTTTGAACAATGGAATATAATAAAGGTAATCCAGAAAAAAAAAACATTGCAGTGAATCTTCGAAGTTTTTTTTTTCTATTCCGAATTACATTTTGAAAACCATTACTCACTCCTTTCTTGCTTAAAAATAATGTACATATACATATATGGATTCACTTGGGATATGTAGTTGGACGGATTGCCACGTAGTACAGAAAACCTAGAGGTAAATCCATGCATACACCTTATTTCTTCCCGAGAACTGCATCCTATTAGCAATAGATAAGTACCTACACCAAGAGTAAATTTTTATATACAATTTTAAATCTCTGATAGCCATTCGGAATCGTTGGTTAATTGAAGGTCCCTACCATTGCTGGTGACCATCAAAGCACACACATGAATGGTTATAATAGATTAAGTCACCCTGGACCTTGGATCCTGCTGGATCATTTGTGTCATAATATTTATTTGTATGAAAGTGCCAATCAAAACAGATTTGTCACCTTCAACTACAAATATTTCATTTTAAGAACAACCACAATTTGTTCGCCTTTTCTCAAAAAACTTTTCAGTCATTAAGATGTAATGAAAATGATATAAGTGGGAATATTTGATTCAATATTTAATATTGCGCGAACTATGGAGTCATCGAAATCTTTCAAAACATGGAAAGTACTTAAAAAGTCGTAAAATAACTTTGTAAACCGACTTTGCTCATACCTCAATTTTATATTATGTTATAAGCCCAGGCATATCACAGCGATATCTGGGAGAAATTAGTAAAAAAAGATTAACGTTTCCTTAATTTAAACAGAACTTTAAATGAAAACATTACAAAATTATGTTAATACAAACAAACATTTTATATAATTTTTTTATTTTCTCTGGTTACACTCTACCTCACCTGCATATGGCACTTTGACTATACGCGGGACCTTCAGTCACCGATAGTGCCTGACCAACCTGTGTCTGCGTAAGTCCCAATGACAATCTCCTCAGTTTAAATGCCTTGGCAAATTCCTTAATCTCATCCAAATCAATGCCATCCACAACGTTGCTAGTCGCTTGATTGATGGTTTGTTCATCTAAGAAAAAACACAGAAAAGAAAGCAAACAAAGTCATGATTAAAGTTTACTAAAAGTACATATATACAACAACAATGCAGCGGAAAATATCTCATTTGCAAGGTGTACAACACCCACATCAAAAGCACCACTAATTACAACTAATTACTAGCCGACTATTATCTTCATTACTCCGTTTTCTGCAGTTGGTAATATTGGAGCAGGTATACACATTTAATGGATAAAAAATTAGTTTATCCTGCAGACCTGACGCGCAGCATATATTCACGGTAACAGCAGCTTACAAACTTAATACACGCTGAGACAGACCCCCTCCTTTGCTACTAAAGAACAACTACTACAGGAACACAACAAATAATTAGCTTAGTGCAACGTAATTGATGGCATAATGCATATTTAATTGCATAATCGAATATCGGTTGTTAGCTGTTGTGTTGTGCCGTAATTAGTGCATGTCAAGCAGTTAAGAAGGCGAAGTCATCTGGATTTCGTTAAATTATATAAGTAGGTACGTGAATGTGTGGCAAAGATTTCTTGCCAATTTGCAAATAAACTGACTTCGACAATGACGCCAGGTCGCGCCCCAACACGATGACGACGCGACGCAACGTAATGTGACAAATAACGTTAGGCTGACAACCTAACAAACGAAAGCTAAACAAAACAAACTTAAGGGATGGGGGACTTTACACCGGAAAAAAAATTTGTTCTGCTCGAAAAGGAACAAAAATGTCTTATAAATATGTAAAATGATTTATTGCATGAAAAATCATACGTCTTATAAGAAATTGCAGTGCTTTTAAAATGTCATCTTAAGACTTATTTTCAGTGTTCAGTCCCTATTAGATAGTTTCTAAAGCAGTTAAAAACAATTATCGGAAGAACGACAAACCTTTGGGTAAAAATCAAATATCTTATATTATGAAAATGATAAACTCCAAAACTGAAATGCCAACCAGTAGAAACTATTTTAAACACATACCAAGCTAAGTTTAATAATCCTTTTCATTGAAAGGGATTCCAATGTATCCCACAAAAAGTTGAGTAAAAATCAAAATAAGCAAACACCAAAAAAATGTTGATTAAACTGAATGCCTCGCTATAGCGAAAAATTACAATGTCATAGTTATACATATACTCGTAATTGAATCTAAACCCCTAGATATCGTAACCAAGCAATTTACTGGTTGATCAGCAACTCACCAAAAGCGGATCTCAGTGAAAGAATAGTAATTAGGTACGGCCACGACAACATATTGAATACATGTTACAAAGGATCATGGACTTCTCCTCACCTGTACTACATTTTGACAAAAACTTTCAACAAAGCATAATCTCTAGATCACTCTGTGGATGCCTTCCTTGCAGACGAATAAAACCAATTTTTCACTGATGGTTCAAACAAATATGTTGGTGTGAGGGTGGTGTTTATTCTAACAGACTTAATCTACGCCTCTATTTCGGTCTTTTCAACCTTTGCCATCTGCAGTTTCTCAGATAGACAGACTGCTCTGAAATCCCTGAATTACATCTTCACTAGAGAGAGGTGGTGGAACAGTTACCCATAGATATATTCCTGGGAACTGCAAAACCGTCAAACTTACAAGACAGGGAGCAATTTTTGTTAAAGCAAGATGCTACTTAAATGACAAATCTTAATTGGACGCTCATACCCAGCATCAAATTAGATTAGGAGAAACCTGGATCCGATGCGCTTTCAGGGTTTGATTCTTCTAAGCAGACGCCACAATATTAACTCCATAATAGGTGTGGACACAGTCACGTAGGCAAACTCACGGCGAGACTTGATGCGTACCTACTTGCAAATGACGCTTGCAGAAGCTGTATGGACGAAGAAAAAGAGGAGATCATCTTCTATGTACATTGGAGTAAAGCTAATACACGGAAACTCCTTTTAATGACATTGATAAGTTGATGAACATCTCTTGAACGCCTTATCAGAAGCTTAAATTGGATCTAAATGGCCAGTTATAGCGATCAGAAAAAATTTCAAATGGAAAATTTTGTATGTTATGATTCGATTTTATTTGATTCAATTTTTATTTAAAAAATAAATTCCCTGAGGTGGTTACCATCGATCAGTGTAGCATCTGTGTTTTAAATAGATTCATAACATACAAAATTTTCCACTTACAAATTTGTTCGGTTTGGTTTTTCTGATCGCTTTAACTGGTATATGTAAGTTTTTAGGGGATAAAGCTCCAAAATTTGTCGTATCACGCAGTGCCTCTTTTGACAGACACCTTAACTTAACCTTACCCCGCCCGGCTGTTGCATAGTTGTTGTGTGAACCCCACATAGCTGTTGTGTCAACAATTTATTTTTCAATTGCGTTCCTGTGTCCAAAATGTTATTATAACCGAAGAATAGTTTATACGAGAAAAACTGATTTACGAAAAAAAAGTTTTATAGAAAAAATTCCGAAAAATCCATACTAACCAAAAGATGTATTGTCCTAATAAATCAGGTAGGTACCGCTACTTTTCGACCTATTGTTAAAGTTAAGAATTGCCTCCGGGTGACTACCAAATACATAGGTATTCGTATTAACTGAACAACATAATTTTCAGGCCCACCCAAATTAAACCGCAATTGATTAACGCATTATCAAATCTATTAACATTAAGATTGATGTTCCGCTTTTAAAATTTGACCCACAAGCTTATAAAGACCACTCCTAATAATATTTTACATTGTTAACTTTAGTTCGTATAAGTCGAAAAATACCAGCGCTTTGATAATAGGGATGAGCCCAATCTTTGAAAGGTTAAAACCGATTTTTTTTTTCAGTGTAGTACATGACTGTTCGTTATTCATAAATTATTAAATTGCATCTCAACAACCAGCAGAAGTTTTCTTTGACAACCTATTCATATATTCCTTCTCCCTTTTGTGATTAGCTCTCCTGAAGACTCTTGGTCTTGGTAATACAAGTGGGTTAAGGTGGCGGAAATATGCTCTCGAGATCGAGATGCGTTTTACTATCATTCAGAGTCAGATTTCATTAAAATGTTTTGCCTTAACTGTTGTTAAATATAAACATATGTATAAGTATATACGTGTACTCCCACTGAAAGCCTATCACTGTGCATTCAGTTTCCGAGGTGTTAGCTAATCATTGTGAGTACAAAATTACCAAGTATACTCTATGATGTATCCGAAGTTTTGTAACGAAAACGGATTCTGTTAATGCAGTTATGTTTGATATCCTTTCAAGTGAATTTGCGAATGAAACCAGTTAATTATTAAGTTTTCTCATAGTTGATATGATAATCTAATGGATGTGTAAAAACAGTATTTTGTGTAGTGGAAGTGGCGGAAAAAGTTTTGTATGATCGCATTTGATACATGAGTGGATTATAAGCAAAGCTTAATTGTAAGGTCAGGGTTGAAAACATGTATACTTGTAAGGCCACTGCATCAATTATGATACTTGATAATGAAAACAAAAAAAATTAAGATACATTTTTATAATAAAACTAGCTTTCACCCGCGGCTTCGCTCGCGGCAAATACAGGGTTGGCCATCGCCATAGTAATTTTTAAAAATAAAGTCCACTACTGGATCGCACCAACTTGCTCTAATAAGACATTGGTCTTGGCTTGAGATTTTGAAAAAAAAATTTATTTTTCGAAACTCTTACTCTTTGGATGAATTTCAATGTATGGTAATAAAATTATCAAAATTTGTGGATTGGTTTCTTAGAATAAAAACATTTTTTGGAGAACATTTTTCAAAAAGAAATTCAATTCCTCCAATACATAGGCCCTCTGCATTTATAACTACTTATTATTTTTGAAAAAGTTAATGATCTGTTTTCAAAATATTAAATTATGAAGAGAAATGTTTTTGAAAAAACGAAAAAATATTTATTAAAAATATAGAAATGTAGTACTTAGGTATTAATTAAGCTACTTTAACCTATATATATGTATGTGTAAATTTCCGACAGAATCGGTTAAACCATCTTCGAAAAACCCGAAAGCAAAAAAAAATCCGTCCTATGAAAGGTACCTTTCTTAGCAATTCTTGGTAACTTTGTTTCCAGCCATTTGATAGGTCATACGGTCATACATAAAAAGCTAAACTAATCAAAATCGTTTGAGTCATTTTCGAGAAAAAATTAGCTTCAACATAACTATAGTTGCAGGTACCGTTAGTTTTCGAGCTGCAAAAAAAAAAACAATTTCACTTCTGTACAATACCTTAAAAACTCGATATACCTAGTTCGAAAGAATTAAGCACACCCGTTTGGGCTTTTGTAGGTGTCTTTAGGTACATACATATAGTCAGACGGAAAGGCAAACAAATAAGACAGACAGACGGACAGATTTTTTTGACCAACTTTTTTGGTCCTCGCTATCAGCGTTCAAACTTTTTTTTTCCGACGAACTTGCAGTTTATGTACATATATTTGCATGTAAAAATTCCAGCGCATTTCAATTATTGACTTCTAAAGGAATACTTTTGATACCTTGGGTTTCATTATTTCAATTTTCATAAGGATCTCTAGTTGAGAGTTGAGACTAAATAAATGTATAGCCTATGTAACTCACAGATAATGTATAGCTTTCTTTTAATTAAAGAATTTTAAAAACGGTTAAGTAGCTTAGGAGCGCAAGCCTTACAAATAAACGCACTTACTTTTCACATTTTTACTATATGGCAAGTTATGCATTCGTAAAAAAAAATAATCTTACAATCAAACATGACATTACTATGATAGAGAAGTCGAAAAAATTGGGACCGACAATTCTGTCTGTCAGTCCATCCGTCTGTATTATCACCTACAGCCTTAACGGCTGGACCGATTTGCTTCAAACTTGGTACATAATATTATTATGACGTCCTTCAGACGGGTTTTTGGAATTAGCATTCTAGCCCTTAAACTAACGGTACCTGCCATACGATTTTTAGGAGAAAATTGATTTTTATAAAAAACGGCTCCCACGATTTTGATAAAACATTCTAAATAATGTTTTCTGTGCAAACTTTATGTTTTGTTTATAGATTTATATAGATTATTTATTTATATAGATTATAAATAGATTTTTCAAGAAAAGTCTTACAACGGTACGTCCCATTTAAAATTTAGATGTCATCTTTTGGGTGCTATAAATGATATAAATGTCCCTTTATGGCCGAATTAATAAAATTGTTTAAAAAAATTTGCGTTATTATCATTTATATCCAAAAACTTAATTGCAGTTTTCATCAAAACATTTTATGTATCTATATTACATACAAAGTTTAATAAAAATCGGCGGAATTTTTTTTTTTTTGATTAAATTAGAAAAAACTATATATAATTTGACCAAAACCTAGTGGCTTTTTGTATGGGAGCCATACCATTTAAAAAAGAATAACAGACAAAAATGCAATGTCATCTGATACAGAGTTGAAAGGATTTATACCAAACAAAGTGTGTTTGAATTCGATACAACCGTTGACAACTTATGGCCATTTGAAAAAAAGACGTTAAGACCAGACCTGCGTTATTAGCATTTTTTTGCAAAAACTAAAAACGCAGTTCTATTAAGAACAGTAAAAGAATAATAACACACAAAGTTTAATTAAAATCGTTAAAGCCGTTTTTGAGCAAATTAGAAAAAAACCAAAAAAAAGTTGGCTAATACTGAACGGCTCTTTGTATGGGAGCTACCATTTAGAAAGGCTTCACTAAAAAATTTACAAAGCCATCCTATAGAACACTATTAAGAACGATAACAAACAAAGTTTGAGTCAATTCAATCAAGCCGTTGCGAACTTATGACCATTTGAAAAAAGCCATTTAAACCTGATTTTCGTTACGACAATTTGAGCCAAAAACAAAAAAAAAAAAAACGCAGTTTTGTTAGAATTGCTTAAAGTTATCTAAATTTTGAGTTTAATCTAAAATCGTTTGAGCCGTTTTCGAGAAAATTAAAAAAACCGTTACTTGAAAGATACCAGTTAGAGACGGGCTAAAACGAAATAAAATTTTTTTTTTATACGAATGCATAACTTGCCTTATAGTACCTATAATCGCAAGTAAAAAAATCAGCAACCGTTTTTCTTCAAACTGCTATATATACCTACCAAGTCTGAAGAAAATCCGTCAAGCCGTGTAGGCTGTGGCTGGACGTGAAAAAGCGCACAGACGCACACCCGCACAGACAGACCGACGTACGGTATGGCGAAAACCACTTGTTGGGCTTCTTTTTTATCGTTATGTCATGTTTGATTAAAACCTCTATTCTTTTTTTCTGCACGAAACCAATACTTGCCCTAAAAAAAGACAATACACTATTATTAAAGATAATTTACTTACTGTATGTATGTATGTATGTATGTACGTTATGTTCAAATCGATCTGCAAGCTTAAAGTTGAATGTCACTGAGCTCATAGTAATTGCCCTGGCAGTAAAAAGTCTCAAACTTAGGCGTGGCACACGCCTTTTTTATTACGCCAGCAGTTATTGAACATGGGCCACACAAAATTAATGTTATTGAATTTTTTCGGTGCCGTGAAATAACGCCGAATGCAATAACGCCGAATTTCAAAATTCGGCGTTATTGCACTTTGCGAAAGTGAAATAACGCCGAATTATGACGTTCGGTCTTATTTCACTATAAGAAAGTGAAATAACGCCGAATTCCAATTGAGAAATAAAGCCGAATGGTAGAAAATGAAGAACTCGGCTTTATTTCACTTTTGCAAATGGAAATAAAGCCGAATAACAGCCTGCTTGAAGCGAAATCAACTGTTCTTGTCAGAAAGATAACCGAAATTTACTGTTACAATGCAAGAATGTTCAGTCAATTGTTGATGACAAAATACATACTTAATAAACATAACAGATTAACATTTCGATATTTAAAATTTTAATTATTAAGTTTACGAAATGCATACTTCATTATATTTTTAAAACCTATAGTGCTGTTAAGAGAAGTCTTTTGAAGTAAAAGTTTCAGTATTTATTGAACTTAAAATGTATATGTAGATACCTACATAGGTTCTATATCTATATCAAGCTAAATAAAATGTCAAACTTTTATTCGAAACCGTTGATATAAGTGCAACATATAAAATCCAAGCTTTGCAGAATTTGAGAGAAAAATTTTTCAGATCCAAGTTTTTTGAGAAAGTCATCAAATAAAAATAAAAAATCGCGCGATTTTTTATTTTTATTTGATGAATTTCTCAAAAAACTTGGATCTGAAAAATTTTTCTCTCAAATTCTGCAAAGCTTGGATTTTATATGTTGCACTTATATCAACGGTTTCGAATAAAAGTTTGACATTTTATTTAGCTTGATATAGATATAGAACCTATGTAGGTATCTACATATACATTTTAAGTTCAATAAATACTGAAACTTTTACTTCAAAAGACTTCTCTTAACAGCACTATAGGTTTTAAAAATATAATGAAGTATGCATTTCGTAAACTTAATAATTAAAATTTTAAATATCGAAATGTTAATCTGTTATGTTAATTAAGTACAATATGTATTTTTCAACAAAAAAGAATTATTAAAAATTATTTTTTTTTTTCATTAAAACGAACTTTTGGGAAGAACATATTTGCTTTGTTTTATTTTTAAGTGGAAATTGGTCCTGTACAAAAAAGATATACAAAGGGTACTTAAACATTTGTTTAATGATTCCAAAGCTCTCAGGATGGTACCTTATTTAGAGAATATGAAAGACACATGAAAAGTCATAAAAATAATATTTAGAAAGTGAAATAACGCCGAATCGGCGTTATTTCACTTTATTATAGTGAAATAAGGCCGAACGTCAAAATTCGGCGTTATTTCACTTTCGTAAAGTGCAATAAAGCCGAATTTTGAAATTCGGCATTATTGCATTCGGCGTTATTTCACGGCACCATTTTTTCCTGTCTGCTAAAGAAGAATTGTGTTTCTGAAACTGGAAAAGCGGCTGGCTGCGGGAGGCGCAAGCATACACAAATACACATACAAAAATATAGGGAACAGGGTATCCAACAGTTCGTTGAAAACGTACTCTAGCTCTCCCTTATGTTTTATTTTTTTTTTATTTTGAAATATTAAAAATTAAATTTTATTGAAAAAAATTCCAATAAATACTACGAATAAATATTACTTTACAGTGGAACAAATCTTATAAATGGGCTACAAAAAATTCAGCTTGAGGGTTTTAACATTTTTTTTCTTCTAAACCATCTACAGTATGGTCCCTTTCATTTAAAAGAATATATATAAAAATCCACCCATCCTAACTCTAGAAATAAGGTCACACACAAAAATTAAATTGATTTTTATATATATAGATGTAAAACAAATTCTTAGAATAAAGCACCCCATAATATACATACAGGCTGATCGGTATAAGGTGCATCAAAAACCTAGAGCGATAAGGTTGAGCTTAGACAAGACAAAAATCGTATGGAATCTGGCGGTGTTTTCCCCTTCGTTTAGTCGGGGGGGTGCAATTTTATAAACAAATTACTTAAATTGCCATACCTTTACATAAAGCCAGAAATATTTCTTTTATTGTATTTTTAAATAAAATTGAGCCGTTTTAGAAAAATTCAAAATTAAAAAAAAAAAATTTTTTTTAAATTTCACACTAATTTTTTTAAAATTTTTACGTATTTAAGTACAATTTTCCTTGTCAAAATTGAAGGCTTTTATTGATTCTTAGTCCATCACTGAAAACCGTAATATTTTGAAAAAAATTAGTTTGTAGCTATATTTATTTCATTAACAAACGAAAAATTCTAGTTGAAGTCAAGTGTCGCTACCTGAAACTAAAATAAAATAATATTAGTTTGGACTAAATGGAGCTTGTTGGTCTATTATAAGTACCGTTTATTTGAAAAAATAAGCTTTTCATGGTTTCTTATGAAAAGTGGGCGTCAGCCACTACCGAAATCAATTTTTTTCTTTCTTACAAAAACATTTTATAAAAACAAAATTGATTGTTTTTTCAGAGAAGTGGGCGTCAACTACGCCCATTACATTACATTACAATTTAATCTACTCCTTCGGTGAATCCACGAAGTAAACACACTTACAAGCACTGGCAACTGAGGCCACCGTCACAAGACAACACTAGAAAATAACACGACACAGAAAGAGACAGCCTTATATTTAGACCAAAGATTATATTATGTACCAAATTAGAGCTTTCTTGCTAAAAATTGCGACCTCTAGAGAGTATACATACGAACGGATGGACAGCGCTTAATCGATTCTGCTTTTGATTCTGAGTGAGAACATATTACACACTTTTCTATAATAAAGGTCTTATTTCTCTATGTAACAAACTCCAGACCATATACAATATTGAATAGGGTCTACACTGTACCTACTATCAATTTCCACAAAAAAGTACATTCATCTTAATCGAGTATTTCATTTCCATACCAAAAATATCCCTTTTTTTGAATGCACAGTTATAATTTATTTGTAAGCGATATGGAAATATATACATTAAAAAAATATGTATGCATAATATTATATCACAGCTAACCAACATATTTCACCAATAGAAATGATGACCTTAATTTTTTTAATCGTGCAGCGTTGGCATACCAGAGTTTGAAATTTTGTCGTGTTTATCTATGTCAGTTGAAATTTAATCTTCTGGAATTGTCTCTTCTGGAAAATAGTCTTTTTAAACTATGGTCTTTGAGATTTCGTCATAGACTCGTTCCAAACACATTATTATTTGGAATAAAATATTTTAAAAACCTTAGAAGCAACAAAATCAAACAAAACAAGGGTTGCAATTAGACGTTTTTCTTAATTAACCTCTCATAATCAAAGTGTAGATTTAAGAATTTTGTAGATACAATTTCAGCTCGAGAGAAAGTTGCTGATATTTTAATAAATGTGCAGTTTTAAGTTCAGGTAACCCTTTACAGTTTTTAAAAATGTCTTTCAAAAATCGCTTCTTCACTCGATTCTCTAATAAATCGATTTTATGGCATACAAAAAATTTCAGCGGGGTCAACTTAAAAATATTTTTAATTACATTCAAAGAATGCGAAAGGTAAAGAAGAATTTTGTCAAAAAACTTGATACTCTTTCAAATTAAAACATATCATTTACTAATAAAAATACATATCCGCTTTAATTAATAACAAAAATATAACATGTTAGGAAAGAAATTGACACTGATATTTATTCAATTCGTCCTATATTAAAAAAAAAAAAAAACAATAGGACAAAACCTCTAAAAGGATAAATCCTTGCGCGAGCGGAGCAATAGCAAATCAAGTAACAAAATAATTAATACTTACGTGGTGAATCTACCAGCAAATCCGTGCCCGAGCCATCGGTGCCATTGGGTGAGATTTGTTGCTGCTGCTGCATCCCCACCGACGACGATGACGAAGGACTCATTTTTAACGAATTCCCTCCAGGATGCAGATGCTGATGGTGTCCACCGCTACCAATATGCAAAGGATGATGAGAATTCGGTTGCTGTTGGTGATGCTGCTGCGATTGTGACTGCGACGTTAACGACGACGATGAAGACTGATGATGCGGAGGCGATAGTGAAGACGATTGGGTTGTACTTGGACCATGGGATTTGGTTATCGTTAATTCGCCATTGGTTGATGTAAGTCTGGTAGTTGTCATGGATGCAGTTCATGGAAGAAGAGAAAATAAAGAACACATTCATGAAATAAGTATGGCCAAATCGAAGGATTGACTTTTTGGTTAGTCGAAACAGACAGGCACAGCTCACCTATTGATGCTACTAAGTACACTGGACGCTTGCTGTTGTTCCCGTTGCTGCTGCTCCCGAGACTGATGTTGAATATTCGATGGCGATGGAGTAGACATCGATGTTAGATGCTGACTACCGGCAGGCGAGTGACTTCGAAACAACTGCGAACTTAGCGGCGAGGAGGAGTAATGATTACTGGAGGATGCACAATGGCTGCCACTACCACCGCTGCTCATCGCCATTAGGACAGGGGACACGGGCGATTTCTCTGTCTGCTGCTGATGACTTAGATTAATTCCTGCCGGACATTCGCGCTTTGGACTTTGTTTGAGGTGAAGAGGCATGCTTGCTTGGGAGTTCCCTGCTGGTGGCTGTGGTGACATTGACGGCGACCTTCGGCATGGCGAGGACGAACTGTAATGGCGCAGCGGCGGCGATGGCGAATGGCGTGACTTTATGCTAGTTGTTTCCAACTTTGGTGAAAGGTGATGATTGTCAGTCGATTGGAGTTGCTGATGGTGATGATGCAGATGTTGCAACTGATGACCCGAGCGATGGGCTTGTGATTGTTGATCACGTTGTTGCTCTTGTTTTATCTGTTGCATGTGAAATGACTTTGCAGCCGCTGCAGCAGCCGCCGCAGCCGCATGATGATGATGGTGATGAACATCTGCAGCAGTTGCAAGGTGGTTTGCTGCGGCTGCTGCAAACAACTCTGGATGGAGAGCAGCTAAAAGTTGCTGCACACCATTAGAAAATAGATTTGGCTTAAGAAGATTCTGTGTTGAAGGTGGTGGTGGCAGGGGTGTCGCGAAAGTTCCACTGCCATAGTTATGGCCAAAATGTTCATTTGTATTGATTTGCTGGCTCACAGGAATCGTGAGAATTGTTTGCACCGCGATTCCTAAAAAAAAATCACATTGATTAAAGAAATATGTCAAAAAACATTGGCAGCATCGTTGAAAGTACCTTGTGCTGTAGGTATAAGCAATTGCGCCCCCTGAACACCTTGAACTAATTGTCCTGATGCCAGAATTAATTGTGGCATTTGTGAACTGGCGGCTGGAGGACTACAGCCGCCTGCAATCAAATTACTGGCCACAGGTGAACTCCCCACTCCAATATTAGTCTCACCACCATGGGGTGGTGTTGCTATTGGACCGGATGTAGATATAGATAATGACGAAATGGGCAACGATGATGATGACGACGATGTAGAAGTTGATCCAACAGGACCATGGGGTTTACTATTATTGATACTGTTAGTCGGGCCAGTTGATGATGATAAACTCGCTACTGCTACTATTGCGGCTGCTGATGTTGTTGAGCCTATGCTCAAATTCAAAGGTGAATTTAAAGCTACTGCAGATGAGATACCGGCTAATCCCTGAAGGCTGGCAAGTGCCGCAGCAACTGGAGGAACGACAACCGGTGAATTCGATTGCTGGCGATGATGGTTGTGTTGTTGTTGCTGTTGCTGCTGTTGTTGTTGTTGCTGATGCTGGTGATGTTGGTGTTGCAGGCTTGCTAAATTTTGTAACTTTTGCAAATTTATCATGTCTTGCACTGCATTGAGAGTGAGAGAGATAAAAAGAATGTTTAATTGAAATTTATAAGACCCTTTCATTAATAGAGCTTCGCAATTTGTGTAAGGATGTGCTTCCAGCATGGACAGGTGATTATTTTATACGAAACGTATTTGAATTGGTATAACTATAACGGATGACATTAAAAGTCTGTAGAGAGTAAGTTGTTATCATATCCATGCTAAAATATATCCTTACTTAAATTTATATGTATGTTTGCGGTTTTGGTATGCGATGGGGTAAATTGGACATCGATATGTACTCACTAGTTCCATTGAGGTGTGCATGGGCGGCGGCAGCAGCTGCTGCTAACGCTGATGCATCCGATTGGTCATGTGTTGGTGAAAGGCCATCCGATGTGCCAGTCGACGCAGTGGACATGTTGTTAGTGAAATTTTTGTAAAAATCTATGTCTTTCAATGAATGATTGGCGGCGGGTGATATAGTTTTTTGAATTGTCATTTCTTTATCGTAGTCCTTAAAAGAAAAGAAAACGAAATTTTATTTAAGTTTAAGTTTAAGAATGTTAAATATTAATTTAATTATAAGAAAATATAATGTAATTAATAGCATTTTCTATTGGCTTTTCTCAGGGAATCACTAATTATTATTAAAAGCAATGAAACAATACAATTTCGAGGCATGTGTTTCCACACTGATGGTGTGTGTACGTGGCTTTGGAGAATAAAGATTTTATTTATGATCAAGACACGAAATTATCCTCTCGTCAGAAGAAGCTTAGGAAGACTCCTGGATGCATTTATAATCCCCAAAGTAAAATCAGTAAGAACTCGCGAGATTTTTAAACCGAATACACTATAATAATCGCCACAATGAATATTGTGGCGATTATTATAATGTAATTAGTTCAAAGATACTCTCCTGTTTATGATCCAGTTCAATTAAAAACTGTAAATATAGTAATTCTTTTTTAGCTAAGCCTATTCATATATTTTGTCTGTTGGATGTTATTACATTTTGTATTTGAACTTTTTTGCAATTTTAAGAGTGCATTAAAGTCCAAAATCAGTTTGGACACTATTGCAATTTAGTTTTGGACTTTATTGCATTGGACTTTAATTCATAGCACTAAAAAATCATCCATCAGGCGCTTCGGGGTCTATAACATACATAAATATTTGCAAAGAAACAAACATACATACATTTTTATAAATTTTTTTATACAGATTAAGTTTGACAACCGTTTTTCTTAAAACTGCTTTATATGATGTTTGAAGAAAATCCGTCAAGCTGTTAAAGCTATGAGCATGACGTGAAAAGCGCACAAACGCACATCCGTAGTGTCATGTTTGATTAATTTTTTTTCTTGCACGAAAAACCAATACCTGTCCTAAGGAGCAAGTAAAAACAAGTATCAAGTATCTACTACTACACCCCGTTATTTTTTAAATACTTACTTACTTAAGGTGGCACAGACAGTCCATTGTTGACAGCCCAAACCCAACAAACCCAAAACCCAACAAACCTGGACAGCTAGCCAGTGGCCTATCTGGGTTATGTGTAACACAAATAGTAAAAGTCCTTAAAAACTTCAAAGTTTACATCTGTCCATCGTGACGTTTTGCCCGAGTCTACAGTGATGATGTTCTGCGCCGGAGAACACTATATACTTTCTTGTTCTTACCAACCTTGAGGGAACAGCGCGAGTTCTCAATAGCCATCGTCCGCATTCGAACGAGTTAAGCAGTGATGCCATGAAGAGACATCATCAGCATAGCTGTCATTGAACAGATTAAAAATAAAATGCACGACTGGGTCACACCACACGTACTTGCTCTGTGGGTGCAATAGTACGATGAAAACAAAGTTTTCGAGCAATATGAAGAACTCCTGCTTGAAAAATTTGGGGAAAACTACAAAATTTTGGTTAAAACTGGAAAACCCGAGCGGGAGCTTACGTTCAGAAACCTTTGAATTTTTAAAATTTAGATGTCATCTTTTGGGTGCTAAACATGATATAAATGTCCGATTATGGCCAAATTAATAAAATTGTTAAAACAAATTTCCGTTATTATCATATGTAGCCAAAAACTTAAATGCAGTTTTCTTCAAAACATTCTATGTATATTCAATACAAAGTTTAATAAAAATCGGTAGAGCCTTTTTTGAGTAAATTAGAAAATACTAAAAAAATTGGCCAAAACCTAGTGGCTCTTTGTATGGGAGCCACCATTTAAATAAGAGTTACTGAAAGAATGCAATGCCATCTGATAGAGAGTTCTAAGGAACTATACCAAACAAAGTTTGTTTGAAATCAATACAACCGTTGATAACTTATGGCAATTTGAAAAAAAGACGTCAAGACCAGATTTCCGTTATTTGCATTTTTAGCCAAAAACTAAAAACGCAGTTCTCTTAAGAACACTAAAAGAATATTACACACAAAGTCTAAATAAAATCGTTAGAGCCATTTTTGAGCAAATTAGAAAAAACCAAAAAAAGTTGGCTAAAACTGAACGGCTCGTTGTATGGGAGCCACCATTTAGAAAGGCTTTACTGAAAAAATTGCAATTCTTTCTTATAGAACACTAAAAAAAACTATGCCAAACGATGTTTGAGTCAATTCAATTAAGCCGTTGCGAACTTATGGCCATTTTAAAAAAAAGCCGTTTAAACCTGATTTTCGTTACGACCATTTGAGCCAAAAACGAAAAACGCAGTTTTGTTAGAAATGCTTAAAGTTAGCTATATCTTGAGTTTAATCAAAATCGTTAAAGCCGTTTTCGGGAAAATCCGAAATGAAAAAAACCGTTAGATGAAAGGTACCAGTTTGAGCCGGGCTAAAACTAAATAAAAAAAACCTCGACAATCGTTTTTCTTCAAACTGCTATATATAAAGTTTGAAGAAAATCCGTCAAGCCGTTTAGGCTGTAGAATGACGTGAAAAAGCGCACATCCGCACATCCTCACATCCGCACATCCGCACATACGCACAGACGCACAGACAGACCAACGGACGGTATGGCGAAAACCACTTTTTTGGGCTTCTCTATCATCGTAATGTCATGTTTGATTAAAACCTCGATTTTTGTTTCTGCACGAAACCAATACTTGCCCTATAGAGCAAGTACAAATAATCGTACCACTAATGTTGACATGCGATTGCGTACTATTGCCTCAAGATGATGTTTGAAGAGGTTACGTGATAGCGCGTCACCCCGGGCATTTGCCCGGGGCGGCAAATTTTAAGGGCGGCAAATTTGAAAATAGAGGATTACTAAAGCGTGTTTCCGAAAAATGTTTACTTGTTTCCTTCTAATTAAGATCATCATGGGAGAAAATATATAAATCAGAAAGAATTTTAATTTTTCTCACTAAAGTGTGATGAATGTGGGGAGCTGAAGTAAATGTATTCTCTGAACTCTCAATTAACCGAAGAAAAACACAAAACATTTTATCCGTCATCAGAAATATATTCATCTTTCCCTACTGGGAAAGTACATAAATATGTAGGTACAGTAAAACTACTTTATAACGTACTCTCCTTTCTATAGCAAATTTCATTTTGTTCCCCTTCTTCTTAAAAAAAATATCCCATATTCCATCGAATGTATAGATGTATTAAAAAAATGTACAGTTATTTAGTTTAAGTTTGCAAAGTCGCGTTTCGAAGGTAAAACAAGTTCAATCCTCAGTAGTTGTTTTAACAAAGCTGTCATTGGTACTTTTGACAATTGGTCCGATGAAGACTAAGGTCAGCGATATAATCAATAATAATCGAGAACAAGCAATTTGAAAAGAGTTTACTTCAGACGAGACGAAAAAGCAATAGGTACTATAGTGATAAGAGAACTGCATTAAGAATTTTTGAAGTTTTATTGAAACAAGTGATAAAACTAAAGATGCTGCAAATTTTTTGTTTTCTAAATTGGAAGATTTGTATAAAATAAAAAACAAAATTTTAAATGCGCAATCAAAAATTGAAGTTTTTAACAAAAGATATGATTTTTTTTCATTCATTTCCTTTGTATACCAATTTTCTTTGAAAATAAAAAGAAACACGCGGTTTCAAAACACATTTCACATTTCTTTATAACGCATTTTATAATTTTTTTTTCCCCCTTAAAGGTTCGTTATAAAGAATTTTGACTGTGTATGTCCGTCAAAAATATAAAGTCGAAGTATTTTATTAATCACTTAAAAACCGCTAATTAAAACGTTTTTTGGTAAAAAAAAATTAAGTCATCTGATTTCTTTAACAGTTTTGATTTTTTTAGAAAAAAAAATTTCTCTAAAACATTTTTTTTTTTCTTGAGAATGCACTTTCCAGCACTTTAGGCATTTTTCTGTTTTCATTCAGTAAAGAGCTCTGAACAAAGTTTGAGTTTATCGAGCTCGCTCTGAACGTACTGAAAAAACTTATTTTTGTTTGACAACTCAGGCTCTGCTGTGAACTAAAAAAAACGCCTTTTATTGCTTTTTATCAGGAAGACAAAATTACAAAAATTATTAAATTGTTTTTGAAATAATCAAACAAAAAACTTTAATTTTTTATAAATTTTTAAGTAACAAAGTTATTTCGTTTATAAAAGACATTTCACTTAAAAAATGTCATCGAAATCCCTTAAATGACTTAGGAGAGAATCTGATATTCAAAATTCGGCCCTATTGGAGTTACCGTTATAAAGAATTTTCCAGACAAATTTATTCCAACCAAAGCATACATTTTACTCAAATTTTTTTAACAAGATCGTATAAGCCGTTTTTGAGATACCTTAATAAGTTTGTCAATAAAAATCACATGGCAGGTACCGTTAATTTCGGAGCTAGAATTTAGGTCAAAAAATCAATCTATCAGATGTTATAATAATACTGTGTTCTGTGTACCAGGATTGAAGCAAATCGTTCCAGCCGTTAAGGGTGTAGGGTCCGATACAAACAGACGGACAGACAGACAGAATTGTCCGACCACTTTTTTCAGCTTCTCTATGATCGTAATGTCATGTTTGATTATCCAAAAGAAAATTTCCAACAATATTACATTCTTACGGGTCGGAATGAATACCTCCATTTTTAAAAAGTCGGTCAAAAAATGCACCAACGATTTTATAACTTATGTGTTGTCATTGCAAAAGGGCGGCAAGTTAACTTTTTGCCCAGGGCGGCGAAAAAGCTGGATCGGGCCCTGTTTGGCTGTGCCATCTTTTTCCCCAGTGGGGGCGTGGACACAGATCAGTGAGATGTTGCTGAATTTGGACTTAGTGCGGATTGTGACAATGCGTTCGCTTATGCCACGAAACCCTAAGACTTCTTACCTAAGTTAATCTTATTACAAATCCGCATCCAAATAGCCGCTGTTTTCTTGTCCTGTATCACTTGCCGTAGTAGATGTCACAGTGTTTCATCCTCCTTGTGCCTTTACCATCCCATCGCACTTTAGGCTTTGTCGGCTTTGACACAATTCGGGGTTTCCACTTATTATTGTTCGGCTACATGTGGTCTGTTTAAGGTCCAGACATTCCACGTGCAGAACCGAAATTCGTAGTCCTTGTTTCGTTTGCTAGGGTCGTCATCAGTAGGGTCATCTTTATCAGAGGCAATTGGTTGTTTCGGAACCATAATTTTTTTTACATGATTGGGCAGTTACCCCGACGCACAACCCCCAACCTGGGGGAACCAGGGCCTATGATGCTCTCCTTGGAAAATTCAGTTCAATTCTTGTCACTTTTTCAAAAATACTAACCACCTTGTCACACTCCGTGGATGGGCTGAACTTATGTTTTTCCTCAACTATCGCTATTTGTTTCTGAAAGAAATCCAACAAAAGAATAACGCTACACGGAAAAGGAGTCACAACTTTTGCAAACCATGTCTCCTTTTATCTCTTGACAAGCCCGGCGCCTGCCCCAAACCTAGAGGCCCAGTGGCAACATTGCAAAATGGCCATCAAAACCGCTGCCACGGATGTTTTGGGTTTCATTAGGCGACCACAACGAAACACCTGGTTCGATGATGAGTGCAGGCTCGCACACTTGGCCAAAGACGAAGCCTATCATGCAGTTCTGAATGCCAGAACTAGAGCTGCCAAGAGCGCTTCCCGTGCGGTATACCAGCAAAAGAGGAAAGAGGAACATCGGCTTTTCAGAAGAAACAAAAGAGAACTGGAAAAACGAATGGTTGAATCTATTGAGGGGTGCTACGGCAGAAGCAATGTTCGAAAGTTCTACCAAAGGGTAAAGCATTCGTCCAAGGGTTACAAAGCCCGAGCGGAAGCATGTAGAGACGAGGGTGGGAATGTCGTTGTAGATACACAGCCGGTGCTGAGAATTTGGAAAGAACACGGATGAACCTCAGCATTGTTTGGGTTTGCCCTATCCACAAGAAAGGAGATACTCTAAGCTGAGCCAACTGCATAGGTATAAGTCTCCAAAATGTCGCCTATAAAATCTTGTCGGCCATTCTGTGTGAACTTCTGAACCCTTTCGCACGTGAACTGATTGGCCTCTATCCAGTGTGGTTTCAGGCTCGGTAAGTCAACCGTCGACCAAATGTTCACACTTCGGCAGATTTTGGAAAAGACCCAAGAATTCCAGATCGATACTCACCACCTCTTTATTGATTTAAAAGTCGCCTATGACAGCGTGTACAGGAACGAGGTATACAGAGCCATACCACTTCTTGGCATCCCTGCTAAAATCGTTCGATTGTGCAGGATGACTGGAGAACTCGCGCTGCTCCGTCAAGGTTGGTAAGAACACCACCGACTTATTTAGGTAATGTCGAGAAAGGCTTACGACAGGGTGACGCGCTGTCATGTAACCTCTTCAACATCATTCCTGAAGCAATCGTACGCAACTCACATGTCAACAAGAGCGGTACGATTTTTTTTTAGATCCGTTCAATTACTTGGCTATGCTGATGATATTGACATTATTGGAAGAACGAAGCGCTGTCAGTAGAGCATTCGCAAGTATTGAAGTGGAAGCGGCTCGAATGGGTCTGGCTGTAAATGAAGATAAAACAAAGTATATGCTGTCCTCGGGTGAAGTAGATCATCACCGTAGGCTCAGGCAAAACGTCACAATGGACAGATATAACTTTGAGGTTGTCAAGGACTTTGTCTATTTGAGTTCCACTGTAACCTCTCAGAACAACATCAGAGCAGAGATCAGTCGAAGAATCACTCTTGCCAATCGCTGTTTCTTCGGGCAAGTTAGTTCTGGAAGACTCCATCTAAGGTGGAGCGATCAAGTGGTAAACGACCTCAACCAACTTGGTGTGCGCAACTGGAGGCCACTGGCTAGGGACCGGCCTAGCTGGGGAGGATTGTTGGTTGAGGCCGTGGTCCACAATGGACTGTCTGCGCCACCTTAAGTAAGTAAGGAAAAGGAGACACAAACATTGCAAATCCAAATTTTACGAAAAAGTTTTTTTCAGTTTGTAATCTTTTGTTTGTGTTTTCCTTATATGATAACTTAAGGTTCCTTTAGGCTTTAATGCACATAAACTTCAAAATAAATAGTAAAATAAAGTCACCTATTTGTTTTTGTTTTCATAAATACATTTATTTCTTTGCAATTTCACGTCACTTGAGGTCGTGAGCATACAAAAATGCGAGAAAAGCTTTTGATACCCGCATACCCGGTAATTACCCGGGTTCCCGCACTTGCGGGGATTACCCGGGTACCATAATTTCGGATACCCGCTTTCTTGCGAGTACTCGGTGAAATAGGGGTACATGGAACTTATTCGTGTATAGTTATAGATAAAGACAGAAAGATTGAAGAACAAATAGTATTTCTCTCCTGCTTACCACTTATGCATACATAGATAAGTAGTCGGATTTTGATGCGACTTACATATATGTAGCCCTGGTTAAAAGTAAACAGTGAATCGATTCATAACATTTTTTATTAAGAAATGTATCCATATCATACCAAACGAAAATTAAATAAATTTTTTCGGAAAAGAAATATAGTTATTAATAATACATTAATATATATTACCACCCATCACTTGAAATATCCCGGGTACCCGAAAAATTTTAATACCCGCATTACCAGGGTACCCTCATTTTTGACGAAATGGGTACTACCCGGGCAAAATCAAGAGCTTCAATTACATCCTTAAATGTTTTGCTCACCGAAATCTATATTAATCGATTCATCATGAAAACATGCATGATGCTGGAGTGCTGGCATGGCGGCTGATCTGCTTTGTAAGGCCTATTTAAATATATATGCTGCATGCATAGTATGTCCAACTGTCTATATGGCACTTAATAACAGTTTTTGAATTTAAATGTATTTATTTAGCGTATTTCACATAGGTTTTATTTTAAAGGATAGGAAATTGACTGCAGTCATATACCTAAATAGTTTTATTTTAAATTTCTATAACAAGACGTTAATTTTTACTTCTTATATTTAATGAGACCATTCGAAAATAAAAAATTAAAATCAATTTTCATAAATAAGGTTTTTTTTATTTGTTTTT
This sequence comes from Platycheirus albimanus, assembly GCA_916050605.2. Lineage (NCBI taxonomy): Eukaryota > Metazoa > Arthropoda > Insecta > Diptera > Syrphidae > Platycheirus > Platycheirus albimanus. The sequence goes on from OU696698.1 coordinate 63,664,289, forward strand.
AAATGGCCACTTTCAATTATTTAAATTGGCTGCCTAATTAACGGACTTGCCATCATCAATAACACATCCAATTAATAATAAACGAATCAGATACACGCACATATGTCGGTTGGTATGTTATGTTATGTACATGATTTAACGTATAAATTTCGAGTAAAACGTATTCAATTGTACATTTCCAACGTCATTCACTGAATTAAAACGGATTTTTATTAAATTATCTCCTGAATTCATTATGTTTGTGTTGTAACATTTTACATTAGTGTTGCATGAACTTAACTGTTACTTTTCTTTCTTATTTAATAAACGACAACAACATAGTGACATGATACACTGAAAATTAACGTTTTAGTATGCCAGAGCAGAATATTTTTAGAGCCATTATAACACACACACGGCAAGATAATACCAAAATGACAGCCGGAAGTTGGACTGGAATTTGCTTCCTATCCGCGACCGACCGCAACACTGAGAGTGTGAAGTCTGATGGAATGGTGGCGCTTGCAAGCTTGGAAGTTTGGAACAGCCCACCATCATCGCCTCAGTGCTTATCATAATGAGTTTAAATGCGGTGGCAATACAATAACAGACGCAACAGGAGGATTCAGAGTCAGAGTGTCAGACGAGGAAGGTGTACAAATACGAGCAGTTGTATATGCACTATGCAGGCAGATTAAACTGTGCATGGACCTTCAAGCAGAGTAGACAGATTGTACGGAGCTTGGAATGAATGAAAAAGGAAAGTGATTATGTTGGAAATGATAAAAGTGCCTCTGTCGTCACTGTAATTGGATGTTCTCATTATGAGTCGTTTAATTAAAACAATCTAATTATTTTTTGAATTGGTTTATGTATATTTTCATTTTTTCAATATGTATTGTTATTTTTTTATAGTTAGGTTGATTTATTGCAATGGCGTCTTCTTTTTTTGTTTATTACGTTTTAGATTATTACTTTATATTAAATGAATTTTAGTATCGACAATATTATAGTTTTTCATTCCAAGACGTACAAATCATTAGTAAGATATGTATAGACAACATTTTGTTTGTATATTTGAGATATTACGTTGATATTCTTGATCAGAGTTGCCGGTTACCACATGCCTTATGTAACAAAAGCATCAAATAATTTGTTAACAAACTTTTTATTCAAGTATATATGTACTTTTAAAAAAATTACAACGTCAATAGAATAAAACTTCATTTTTTTATTTTATAATCGCATTTCCTGTAAGCAATAGTTTTATTTTAAAATTTTTGAGTCTAAATCTTTTTTTCAAAAAGATTTAGACTCAAAAAAAAATTTAAATAAAAAGAAAAAAAATATTTTTCAACAAACCAACGCAAGCACGTCATACATAATGTTATTCATTATTTTGAACAAACATAATATTATGCTTTCTTATATCGTTAGGTACTTTTCCTTCTTATTAAAATACAAAACTAAAACGCTGGGAAAAACAAATCGTACCTCAGCCAGGATATGAACATAGTGATCGGTGCGTTTCACGCACAGAACCTTTTTTCCAAAATAAATCTACACAATTTGCATGTGTTGTTCAAGGGTCCGTCAATTCATGGTAAAATGGTAAACCTAACGTATGATCAAAACAGATGTGCAGAATTATCCGTGCAGTAAAATAATTTACACAGGCTCTTATTGGACAGGCCCACCCAAATTCTGCAGTAGTTGCAGTGACTGCTCGATGTCTCTATTCCTAAATTGCATGCCTAGTTTCATTGCAGCCACAACAACAAACGGAAAAATGCAAATATTAGTTGGCCACCCATACTAGTGTATCCCTATTTAAAATGGTGTTATTGGTGCATAACAATAGTCACGGACTAACTGCAAATCTGTTTTCGGCTTTAAGGTAAATAAAATGACAGAAAACAAAATATGGCTGTCAATAAAAACAGCGCTGCCAAGTTAATTTTTTATAATTCCAAAACAACACACTTTAACTTCAACTCCTTTAATAGAGCGTAGAAAGCACGTCTGGATATAAGGTGACCATGGGTGGGGTCCGGGGTGGGAGCGCAAAACCATTGCCAAAAGCAATGAAGATGAAGAAAGATACCCGGTCGTCAGCCCACAACGACTGACAAAACCAATGAAGATGACGAAAGAAAAGAAGCAAAAAAGAAAGTGAAGAGCAAAACAAAATTCGACTTTTGCCACCCTTAACAAATCCTAGATCCGGCGCTGGGATAAAGTAGCACAAGCTATTGAATAGGCCAATCCTTTGTTCTTAAATGCGTATAAATATGGGAGCGGGTCGTAATTTTTGTTGTCAAAATTCTGTTTGCCCAAAAATGTGTATTACAAAATGCTTTAAATGCAAAATTCTGTATATCAAAATTCTGTACTTCAAAATTCTAAATGTGCAAAATTCTGCTTTTGAACACTGAAATTCTGTCTAAGAAAAATAACCACTGAAATTATGTCTAAGCAAAATAATCATTTTCGTAAACAATTTGTTGTGAGTTTATTAAAGATTTATTTAATGAAAACGAAAAACAGTATTTGCACAATTAATTTAACAGAACAAATTTATATATAAAATATATGATTTATGATTCCATTCTAAGCTTGACGAATATGCGCCTTTCGTTTTTTTTTTTCTTTTTTAAAAATTCTGTAAACATAGCTATGTGGTTAAAAAGAAATAGTTTTAATACTTTTAACATTATCAAAACGATTTCTTTTTTACAACATCTTTACAGAATTTTTAAAAACAGAATTTTGTAAACAGAATTTTGAAATTAGAGTTTTGAACGTTCAGAATTTTGAAATGCAGAATTTTGAAAAATATAATATTGGTCATCCAGAATTTTGTAGGTACAACCAGAATTTTGGCATGCAGATTTTAAAAAGCAAAATAATGACCCATACCAAATTCTTACCCCAACCCATAAAATATTCAACATCATAGAAACTTTTTTTTGATCATAAGATAAAAAAAAGAAGTTATACATATTTACCTACATGTTATAAAAAATTATATGAAAACTTATTTTTAAAGAAAAAACTGGCTAAACATTATATATGTACTGGTTATAAGCTCCAGTGGGTCACTAAGTCGTATGCGTTCTTTTTACTTGGTTTTAGTTGAATACAAAAAAAATTTCAAGTGGAAACGTTTTAAATGTACGGGTACCTTAGAGATTAAAATGAGTATGTTCGAATAAGTTCGAACACTGCGATTTTTTCTATTTGATCGCTCATACCCGATCGTTTTGCTTCCATGCTCATAAGTCATTTTGGTCATGAATAAAAAGATTCACGAATAAAGACAAACGAACTGATCGAACTCATGAGTATCTTCTGACTTTCATACCCACGAACAAAATTATTCCCAAACAGTTGTAACCAGTTTCGGGTACTCGAAAAAAGACCTACTGATCGTTTTGATCGTTTTGATCGCTCTGATCGTGAACAAAGCGAGTACTCACAAGCAATGCGTGAACAAAGGAAACTGCTGGCGCTACCTGATTTATTATCTATATCCGTTGTATTTTAAGGGTAATGTTTTGTATTCGCAGAAAATAGAGCAAAAGAAAAAGGGTTTCTTATTTTGGAAAGATTTATGAATAGGTAGGTGGCTAGGTAGGCAAATGATGTAATTATAAAACAAAAGATGGTCAACATTCGCAGTTGGTGTATGTATTTAAGTGAAGTCAATTTTTTCTTTTATTGAAGGCGCAGGTTAAAATTCCCCGAAACAGGTACTCTTTTCTTTGTTAGTAATTTAAGTAGGTCAGTGGTTTTAATTACTTATTTAATTTACCGTTTTTTTTTTTCAAGTTAATGAAAATAAAAATCATTGTGACTAATAACATTATTTACTGCACTTTTTCCTAATACTAATGCCTTATTTGCATACGCAAACTAAGTATATTGAATCATGAAGCAAAATCAACCAACACCGATCTGCCCCTAATGGTAAAAGTATCTTAAATACAAAAACTAACCCAAATAACACAAAAAACAGAATCCTTAAAATACCAACCCCGAATACACATTTTACGCAGCGAGTAGTCGAACGATCGCGATCGATCGCACTGATCGTGAACATTTTGATCATGAGCACATTGATCGTGAACATTTTGATCATGAGCACTTTATTCGTTTTGTTCAAACTCGTTCATACTCGGTTGGAAGGTATACTCAATCTTATTCGTTTGCAATGTGTTGTTATTCACGGGTCATCATACTCATGAACAAAAATACTTGTAAGCATAGTTTGATAGGTTGACTCTGTTTGTTCAAACTCGCTTTTTTCGAGCAAGTATTCGTTGATCGTGAACAGTACTCGACTCGTTTTAATCTCTGGCACACCTACCTAACCTACGTATTTAAAAAATCACAGATTTTAAATCACTTTTCTAAAAGGCATAGTTACAACTCATTTTTACTTGCGATTATAGGTACTAACTAAGGCAAGTTATGCATTCGTAAAACATTTTTTTTTTATTCTTGTATACAAAAAACTCACATCTGCTTTGAGAAGTTTTAAAGCATACGAGTAATAAGAACAAAACTCTCTGCTGAACTTTTTGTCTGTAATATTTACCGTCCTTGTAAAATATTATTCAAAAGTAACCAGCACGACGAACCCCCCGTTCTTTCATGAAGTTCCATCTGACAAAACAGTAGCAAGGGACAGAAGCAAAACTTAAACGATGATCATTCAATTTGGCGTCTACATGTCCTGACATCCCACATAGTGTCCTAGCCACAAGCAGCGCGTACCGGATGGATGTCGTTTTTTTTTATACAAGCAAAGGCGGTTGTGGCATCGCGGTGCAGCAGTGAAAAATAAAAAAAAATTGGCATAACATATGCATTCATCGATTTACATCGCATTGACATAATGAAGTTTCCAAATGAGTTCTATTGTTAACAGGGAGGACGATGGTGTTGAAAGTCTACTTCGATTAAGAATTCGTAATGTGATGCACACAGGACGAGTATAGTTGATGTTGTTATTGGATTTGTTTCCTGTCAATGGTGATGAGGCCGATGAAAATATCAGAAGACTGGGCCAAAATTCACAATTAACATTGTGCACTGCATACTTTTATGCTCTAATGGGTAAGTGGAGATGGGACATGGAGTGTTCTACTTCTTCTTTTTATTTGTGTTAGTTGGTAGTTGTCTTATAATTAAAAATTATGGTTCGTCGAACCAAGTTAATTTTTATTTTAATCTTATTAATGTCGGTATTTTTTTTTTTTTTTAACAATAGGGTAAAGTCGGGTGATATGGCTCCACGGGTGATATGGCACCCTTTCAATATCTCCCACTTACTGACTTCTTTTCAAAACAAAGAGAACAACATATCAATCAGTTTAACGTAAGCTATTAGATTGTCCAGTTCAAATCTCTGCAGCCCTTGAAATACTATTAATACAGCCGAATAAAAAAAAATAGTGGGTGCGTATTAAGCAAAAAGTTTTTTTGTGTATTAGTGAAGTTCATGGTAATTCAAAGATATTTGACGCCAGGCGTTTAATTTAAAAAGAAAAAAAAGAAATAACCGTGTTTGTGTGGGTTTGTTTACCGTTATAACTGTGCGAGCTTAATTTCTTATTTTATTTGGAATAGCAGAAGCAAAGTCAAAAAGGTGATATGGCACCTCAGAAGTTCGGGTGATATGGCCCCCGGTGCCAATTCTCCCACTCTCACTTTACTTTCATTTTGAACCTAGGCACTTACTTAAATTAAAAAAAAAAAAAAAAAAAAAAAAAAACAGTTCAAACAGAAAATCAACGCCGCGCCGGCCGAGGACAGTACGTCAGATTACGATGAGCAAATATCGTTGCAAGATGACTCAAATGGTACCAAAGCTTTCGGGGAAAATATTTGTGTGGGGATTATCCCCTTACAACAAAACAGGACGAGTGGCTAAACTGCATAATATGTCACTTTTAATCACATGAATTCCTGTTCATCGCATATAACAACACCTGCAACAAATGTGGAAAAACAGCAAGAAAAAGCAAAGTGCCATTTCACCCTCAAGCAGGTGCCATATCACCCTCCATTTTTTAAGACGTCTTTTTTTTAAGGTTTTTTATTTTGAAAAAAAAAATTATTCAACTGACTGTGAATTTGAAAGAAGTTCCTATTTTTTGCTTATAAACTATTTTGATAATAAAATTATTTTGGTTTGAAATAAAAATCTTTTTTAATTTGGAAGTTATATGGAAAAAGAAAAATGGGTGCCATATCCCCCGACTTTACCCTAATAATTATCATAGTGAATTCCTATATTTAAGTAAATAAAAAATTGAGCCCACATTGCGCTTGTAGAATACCGTTCTATGTCTAAGCCCAAATGTGCTTTTTCATCATCTTGACTAAACTGAGAGTTAGAAAATATTATTTTATTATATTAATTTTTCCTAAACGTATCAATTTTTTTTTAGAGATATTTAAAAATACTTACACGTCATGGGAGTTTGAAAAGTGAGATTATAAATTAATTAATACTAATTTTTTAATAATTTTAACTGTATATGCCTGGTTAGACCCAAGGTCTTTTGAATACAAATTGCACGAAGGAATCAGAATCAGGTTATATTAATTTCAAGAAAATCTCACGGGTGGCATCCAGTTGAAGGTTGGGGAACATTGAAAAATTGCTGCCCAGGCTTGAACTCACAACTCTAGGTTTGCAACCAAGAACTACATCTACTATATTTACTGTTTGCATCCGTTTTTTAGGTCAAACATAACATTACGAATAGAGAAGTCGAAAAAAGTGGTTCCGAAAATTCTGTCTGTGCGTCTGTCTGTATCGGCACCTAGCCTAAGCGGCTGAACCGATTTGCTTTAAACTTGGAACATAGTATTATTATGACTTCTAATAGAGGCGTTATTGGAATTAGCATTCTAGCTCTAAAACTAACGGTAGGTAGGTACCTGCCATACGATTTTTAGTAAAAATTAATTTTACTCAAAAATGGCCAATACAATTTTGATAAAAATATCTGAGTAGTGTCTTCTGAGCAAACTTTATGTTTTGGTTGGAATAGATTTTTCAGGAAAAGTCTTATAACGGTAGGACCTCCCATAGGACCGTTTTTTTTTTAAATCAGATTTTCAGTCACTTGACGAATTTCGATGAAATTTTTAATGTAGAAGCCCTTATATAAACAAAATAATATAAATTCTTAAATTTTTCAAAAAATTTTTTTTTGAGTTTTTGAAAAAAGTTTAAACATTTTTTTTATGTTTTGTTTTACCAAAAACGTTTTATTTAATCTTTTATTTTTAAATTTTATTTTTCTGATAAAATCTACAAATTTGCTTGAAGTTGAGAAACTAAAAAAAAATTTTGAATATACTTTCGAAAAGTTTTTCAAAAAAAACTGTTTTTTGAAAAAAACTGGTCCAACGATTATGAAAACAGTTTTTCCTAAAATATAAAACAGTAAAAGAAATCAGAAAGTTTGCTACATTTTTTCCAGAAAATTTTTAAATTTATCGCATCAGAACTCCTGGGGGTAGCAAAGTCGCGGCTAGTAAAAAAATGCATTTTGCCTGAAAAATTAAAATCCGCATTCTGGGCTATTTACTGCAGAGCTATTTAATGTAAGTAAGAGGACCTTCAGAACTCTTGGTGTTTAACACATTGAAGGCGTCAGAATTATAAAAAAAAGTTAAATGCACTTTTCCCATACAAACTTGAAATGCTTTTTATGGGTGTCTTAGGGCATATTTTTAAAAAATTGGTATGAGGAACTCCGGAACTATTGGTGGTGAACACATTTATTGTATCAGAACTCTTGGGGGTAGCAAAGTCGCGGCTACTTTTTTTGAAAATTAAAAAAGTGAATTGTGAGCGTGTTTAAAAAATTGTATGAGGAACCTCAGAACTCTTGGTGTTTAAGACATTTAAGATATCAAAATTATAAAAAACTGTTAAATGCACTTTTTTGCATACAAACTTGAAATGCATTTTTTGGGCGTTTTAGGGCAGATTTATTAAAAATTGGTATGAGGAACTCCGGAACTATTTGCTGTGAACACATTTATCGCATAAGAACTCCTGGGGCACGAACCAATAAGATACAGACTCACTGTATGGTTTCTCTTTTTGCCCACAAGCTAAAAATCAGCTGATATGCCATTTATTTTGAGAGTCTGACGCTCTCCCTTGCTTTTAAAACCCATTTAGCAAACACACCTACAAAATAAATGGCATACGCAGGTATAGTTACCATTACAAAATGCACACAGAGAGATGTACACGTATTCACAGACAGGAAAAAAATATTTCGAGGGTGTTTCAGGGAAGAGGAGTACGAGTTGGCGGTCTGTATATTGGTCCGTGTCCTGGGGGTGACAAAGTTGCGGCTAACATTTTTTAGGGTTAAGAAATTTCAAAGTCCCGATTTTGATGATTTTTTGCCAGAACTATTCAAATTTGGTATGAGGAACTCCAGAACTATTGGTAATAATACCAGAACTTTAAAGAAAACCCAGTTTGGTTTCAAAGTTGCGGCTAACTTCACGCGACTTGATTGTTTCCCTTTAATTGTGTTCCAAAATCTAAAACCCCAAGACTACTGTCACACTTAAGAGCAAGTTCGTACGACATAGTTGTGCACTTTATTTATAAGAGAAGTCCAATTTTTTTCGTTTGTAAAATGGCACGCAACTAAAAAAACGACAAATTTCATGAAAATCGATCAGGCCGCTAAAGAGGAGATATCTATCAATTATTTACACATGCAACCCGGAATTTAAACAGAGTGTTCTTTTTCTGTATAACATGTGAAATAAGCCTTGAGCGTCTAGTCTAGAAGGATTCGAAACAAGAAACAAATGCCACTACCTACACTCAACCAAAAGTGTACATAACTTTAATGAATAATTACATGGCGGCTATGATTTTTTGCATTAATTTTTTAGTATACTATACCTACTCGATACTTATACCAATAATCCTCCGATTTAGTGTTCAAAAATCTTAATTGCTTACTGAGTAGTGAGTATCTACCTAAACTACCCTTGATAGCTATAAACAGTAGACACGCAGAAAAATGCATGTAGGCATGTACCTACATGAACAGCTGATATACATACATATACCTATATGTATATTCGACTCTGGACTCTTAATAATAGGTAGGTATATATATATTATACTTTAACTGCTAATGTATCATTCAAATCAAAAACCAAGGAACCTTAATTTTTATATTTGTTTTACCTGATACCTAGGTAGGTACCTTCAGCCTTTCCCTTTTTTTAAAACTTTTTTAAGTAATCTCACAGTGTTATCATCTGTATCCACACAACAACCCTTAATTTATGCACCACTCTTTAGGAAATTTGGCAAATCCAATACCTACCTAACGATTTTTAGAACGAATAACATCTACCTTATTTTCCTATTTTATATTCTGAGTCAACCAAAAACCCGATATAGTAATCTGCAAATCTTTATTTTTCTATTCATGATTCATTGACCATCGTTAAATCGGCAATTCTTACTCATTATGCACACCATCGCCTTTACACACGACGAATGATGACGACGAAGCCCTTTCGAAAATGCCCTCCAGCTTTCGTCCTCAAAAAAAAAAAAAGAAAATGTCCATGAATGCCGTGAACCCACGCAAAAACAAACAAAAATCCCCCGATGTGGAACACCATCACGAGCAACGAAATCATTACAAATAAAACCCAACTCGCACTGCTCTTTCGGCAGTGCTGTAATAATTATTTACGCGACCCCTATTAAAAAGTAGGTATACAAAAGTCCTTCATTACATTGCAGCATTTCATTGAACGAAATGAGCATTTTCAACTCCTCGTCCTCTCCATTCCATCTGAAATGGAAATGGAGTAAAAAAAACATACCTATATAATAATAAAGCTGGGTTAAGAAACGACCGAATACTTACCTACAAATCGAACCCCCCCTGCTTTTAAATATCATTATAAAAAAAAATAATAAGAACCTACTGTCAATGTATAAGTGCATCGTTGTACTGGAGCGGCGCTGCGGTGTACAGCGAGGCACATGTGTGTTTTTTATTCATTTTCTAGTTAACAATTCTCAATCATATTTAATTGCTCATTTCTACATTTGGAATCTTTTTTTATGTGTGGGTGTGGTTTGTATGCCGCAACCCTCCTTCAAAACATGACCAACAAAACACAACTCGCGGGGTTGCGCACATCATGCATTCACATGCAACGAAATGCATTCTCTTGGCTGCTTGGGTGCTGACTGTTTAACAAAAATAAAACTGAAAAATAATTTAGAGTTTGTTAGTACCTAGGTACCTACCAATTTATTTACTTTTTTTCGCGCTCGAAATTTTCCACACCACCGTCGACCGACCGACGGACGCTTCAACAACGTCGAAAGGAAGAAAGGTAACAGCACACCAGGGATAAAACAAAATCCAGCCATTCAGCTAACCCCATCCCCATCCAGAGTAGGGACTGTCAATATACGATTTTATACATTAAAAAAGAAAACAACCAAAATAAGTATCCCCGTACGTAAAACATCCAATCGCCTTTCATCTGACGGCATGGGTCCTAAAAACAATCCGAAAAAAGCTCGTAACTGCAATAAGAAAACAAAGAATTACCATGTCCCCACAGCATCCCCAAATCAAAAAGAAAACACAAGCAACAAAAAAAAAAAAAAAGGAACTGAATGAAAAATAACAGAAAATCAACTTCGTTTACACCCCTTTTTTTGCGATAAATGCATCCACCGAAGTACGACTCTACACCGGAAGTTTACCTACAACTCTTCGGCTGCTCCTGATGCTACGAAAGAGATTGCAAAAAAAGCCACCCCTCTTTTGTAAAAAGGACCAAAATAAAAATTTATAGTGAAACGAGGACGAGAAGAGAGATGGGAGATATACTCTCGTTTGAATCTACACGATCAAAAAAAAAAAAAAAAAAACTGAATGTGAATAAAATTAAAAAAAAAAAAAAAAAACCAAAAGAGAAAGTTAAGTTTGTGTCAGGAAAAGAATTCACGTATTCGTATTCCTCTCCACAAAAACTTGTTGTTTTGTTATCATTTTTGATGAATGTTTTCAACCATCATCAGCAAGTAGACACTACCCTAAAAAAAATAAGGTCTCTTTATTTGATATTTTATTTGTGTGATAAAGTTAACACTACTGCGGAGGGGTTCTAATTATCTGCAGGCTAAGATTTTTTTTTCCGACTGCCTACAAAATTAAATATGAATATAGTATGTGTATAGTATTGGAAAGCACATTCGTTAACAATTTAGAGTTTCGAATTTAATGAGTTCATATCGATATAACAGGATGTTGCTTTGTCATAAAAGAGGAGCATGACATTTGAATTCATTTAAAAAAGTTCTAATTTCTGAGATCTGTATTCCGTATTACCCACATAAATGATCAATTAAAATATACTTCAACGTATTATACACAAAACAAAACTCGATAACTTATATGACTATGTATTTGCAAAGATGCTGCATATAAAATTTTATTAGGAGATACTCCTTTGGTGTCGTTTGTATATAGTGCCCTCTGCGGTGCACCGAAATTCGAAAACTTATCGTCACCTAGTATTTCGTTATTACAAAAACAATCAGCATACCCATACAAACCAATTTTGATTAAAATTTTACAATAAAAATGTCTCAAAATCAGTTCTGTAGCTCTTGCCTGATTGTGTGCGCAGATGCATAGAATTTATTATGTTACAAAATGAAATATGATTTTGGGTGATCGAACTAAAATACAGGAATCTGGAAGCATCTTAATATATCTAACATGAACCAGGATTAAGTAAAAGTGATGATTGATTAATGAAGTCATAGCAGGGAGAAGTAGTTGCAAATTAGACAAAACTGATGCTTTAGTGTTTAAAGACGATTCCTAAGTACGTATACATTTATATACATACACATATGGTTTAATTGTCGACTTCAATTCATTGCTTGTTATTACTCCCTATATCCTTCGCAAGTTATAACATAACTCTATTAACTTTAATCCTGCTACACATTGGATCAGCAGCCGTTTTGTGGATTTCTATGATAAGAGCCTGTCTATAATAATTTTACTTGCGATTAGAGTTACCTACTATAAGCAGTGCCGGTTTTAGCACTACCAGCGCCTTGGCCGAGATTTCTACGGCGCCCCCTAACTGCAAATTAAACTCATACGAATAAAACTCATACAAAAAAATAATAAAATCTTACATTTCTAGCCTTTCTCATCAGCAAACTCTTTTATTAGACTATCAAAGTCGATTTTTTCAGCAATTTCAAATTAAAACAAGTTTTTATCAGCTTAGGCTTAACAAAACTCCTCTATCCACTAGAAACCGTAATAGGTATAGTCATAATAATATTTGCAATGCTATCTTTACATTGTGATACAGTTCTTGTAAGTTGCGCTCTTTGATCAAATTTAAAACGAATAGAGCAGTAACCACATTCTGATAAGGCGAAAAAGATTTCAGACTTACGAGTTCGTCACACAATATACAACCATATATATCTAATTTGGAGTCTACAGTGAATTTCAATTGGAGATCACCACAGAGTTTGGCAAGGACGGGTGTTTCCGTAATCTGTTTTATATTGAACAAAAAAGACCAAGATTTCGAGTAATCATTTAACTGATCAAATTTTCATTGACTGAAATTGATGCAGTATCCAAGACAGTTGAAAAATTCAACCTCAATTTTTTATCTGGAGAAGTTATATTCTCATCGCGGGCAGTTTCACCAGCCTAAGGCTTAACAAATCGAATTCTTGCTGTGGCTCTAAAGAGAGGTTCAATTTGTTGTTCCTCAACCAATTACTTTGCTGTTAAAATGGCGATTCTAAATTTCTATATTCTTCTAAATAAGTGCAGCTTTTTTTCAACATTTCTGTGCAGTTTATAGAAGGGAAAAGCAGTATTTTTCAGTTTTGTTTTCAAAATAGATATAAATGTGATTAATTTTAATGTGATAACAGAAAAATAATTACAAAAAAAATTGAGAACTCGTTTGGGACTCGATATTTGTTACCACATATTACACATAAAATGGACATGCACAAATAAATATATACAGACATGTAATTTTGTGCCTACATTTGATTTGTTTTTCTTTTTAGAAAGCTGTATGTTAATAAGTTTGAGATAGACCAAAGACCAGTAACTATTTGACCTGTTTTAAAATTGCTTATGGGTTTATTGCAAAGGGGTGAATTTTGATTTTTACAAGTAAAGATGTTCACTTGTAATGTGCGAAATTTGAGATTTTGCTTTGGACTAGTGACGTAACTGCATTATTTTGTTTACGCTTTTTAGCCTTAGCCAAGCCCAAACGCCCCAGCTGATGTTTTGGGTTTCATTAGGCGACCACAACGAAACACCTGGTTTGATGATGAGTGCAGGCTCGCACACTTGGCCAAAGACGAAGCCTATCATGCAGTTCTGAATGCCAGAACTAGAGCTGCCAAGAGCGCTTTCCGTGCGGTGTACCAGCAAAAGAGGAAAGAGGAACATCGGCTTTTCAGAAGAAAAAAAAAGAGAACTGGAAAAACGAATGGTTGAATCTACGGCAGAAGCAATGTTCGAAAGTTCTACCAAAAGCATTCGTCTAAGGGTTACAAAGCCCGAGCGGAAGCATGTAGAGACGAGGGTGGGAATGTCGTTGTAGATACACAGTCGGTGCTGAGAATTTGGAAAGAACACTTCTGCAGACTGTTAAACGGCGAAGACAACCAACTAATCGCTGTCAGGCAGAATGATCCATTCGATTTGGATGATGATGAACAAAATTTCCGTCCTCCCGACCAAGAAGAAGTTTGGATAGCAATATCTAAACTAAAGTCCAACAAGGCTGCTGGAGCGGATGGCCTTACGGCTGAACTCTTCAAAGCAGGGGGAGATGACTTGGTGAGGAGCATACACCAACTCATCTGTGCAATCTGGTCGGATGAAAGTATGCCTGACGAATGGAACCTCAGCATTGTTTGCCCTATCCACAAGAAAGGAGATACTCTAAGCTGCGCCAACTGCATAGGTATAAGTCTCCAAAATGTCGCCTATAAAATCTTGTCGGCCATTCTGTGTGAACGTCTGAACCCTTTCGCACGTGAACTGATTGGCCCCTATCAGTGTGGTTTCAGGCCCGGTAAGTCAACCGTTGACCAAATTTTCACACTTCGGCAGATTTTGGAAAAGACCCAAGAATTCCAGATCGATATTCACCACCTCTTTATCGATTTTAAAGTCGCCTTTGACAGCGTAAACAGGAACGAGCTATACAGAGCCATGTCACTTCTTGGCATCCCTGCCAAACTCGTTCGATTGTGCAGGATGACTATGGAGAACTCGCGCTGCTCCGTCAAGGTTGGTAAGAACACCACCGACTCATTTAATGTCGAGAAAGGCTTACGACAGGGTGACGCGCTGTCATGTAACCTCTTCAACATCATTCTTGAGGCAATCGTACGCAACTCGCATGTCAACACCAGCGGTACGATTTTTTTTAGATCCGTTCAATTACTTGGCTATGCTGATGATATTGACATTATTGGAAGAACGAAGCGCGCTGTCAGTATAGCATTCGCAAGTATTGAAGTGGAAGCGGCTCGAATGGGTCTGGCTGTAAATGAAGATAAAACAAAGTATATGCTGTCCTCGGGTGAAGTAGATCATCACCGTAGGCTCGGACAAAACGTCACAATGGACAGATGTAACTTTGAGGTTGTCAAGGACTTTGTATATTTGGGTTCCACTATAACCTCTCAGAACAACATCAGTGAAGAGATCAATCGAAGAATCACTCTTGCCAATCGCTGTTTCTTCGGGCTAAGAAGGCATCTTATTAGTAAAGCCCTCTCAAAGGACCAAGGAGACACTATACAAGACCCTTATCATCCCAGTCCTGTTGTATGGGGTAGAAGCGTGGACACTGACACAATCGTATGAATACTGGCTGGGGTGCTTTGAGAGAAAGATTCTTCGGGTGATATTCGGGCCTGTATGTATCAATGGAGTATGGAGGAGAAGATTCAATGACGAACTGTACGGGCTATACAGCGACATTGACTTGGTTAAGAAGCTGAAAATTCAGCGGCTTAGATGGCTGGGTCATGTAGAGGGTATGGACGAAAACGCTCCTGCCCGACGAGTCTTCAATTCCAACCCGGAGGGCCGACGCAGTTCTGGAAGACCCCATCTAAGGTGGCACGATCAAGTGGTAAACGACCTCAACCAACTTGGTGTGCGCAACTGGAGGCCACTGGCTAGGGACCGGCCTAGCTGACGAGGATTGTTGGTTGAGGCCGTGGTCCACAATGGACTGTCTGCGCCACCTTAAGTAAGTAAGTAAGTAAGATTTAATATATCCTGGACGAACATTCATATTTACAATTTCTATGCTCGTTATATACGAAAATAAATTTAAATGCGAGGAAGAAATTTTTATTTTGAAAAATATAACTGACTTAAGTAGAATAAAATTTACTGTTATTTTTTTTAACAAATTCCAAAACAACTAAGCTCTTAAATTTAATTATCATTATATATATAGATACTTCAAAACCACGGCTAAAACTATTGCTATTTGGTTAATAAAAGTATATGAAATGTGTGTGTTTTTTTATTATTGACCAAAAAACTACAAATTAAACCCCCATGAGCTCTTCATTCATTTTCATAACACTTTTTTTATCCATTTTGTCCCAGGTGAGCTTTGGGTATATTTTTTTCAACTACAATATTGCGCCCGCTCATGCTACCACATCACTTTTTTTGCATCCATACATACTCCTGTATAGTTGGTAGATTGGTCGCAGACTTTGTTCTACTTTCTTTTTTGTAGATAATTTTTTTAGCTCCTGTTTTGCAAAATATACATACGAATGAAAAAATCGCAAAAAACGATAATATTGGCAGAAGGCTATAAAACAACATACAAACACCATCAACTCCAGAGCAGAGGAGGAAAGCCAATTGCTTGCGAGTTGCAAAGTATGAGCTAAGGGTGCATATTCAGAGTTGTTTCTTTTTTTTCTGACCATTTGGGCGCTTTTTATGGCATCCACCATTCTCACACTCACACCCATCTACCACCATCAGCGCCACCCACTGGCTAGAGTGGTTTGCAGAAAGTACAAATAAAACATGGTTTCAGTATTCGGAAATTGGTGGAGTTTGCTTGAATTATGTTCCATCTTTTACTCTTCATTTTGTTATGTGGACTTTATTCTGTTTTTTTTTTTACATTTTTTTTTTCTGTGATTTTGTGTCCACGTTCGTTAATTCTCGAACTCGAGTTTTTTCTAGATGAACACTCGTATGGGATAGGGAATGTGGTATCGAGAGTATTATCATTCTTTAGCAAGCGACTGAAGCAGCCGGTAGCCAACTGGGCTTTCTCTAGTAGCCCATCAACAATTCAGAGTTGGGTGGTTTAATATATGCACTTCCGTTTGAAGTTCAAAAATAATCTTTTTTTTATATCGTTATTTTTGCCACCATCTCCCCAATCTCAGCATCATAGGCCAATGAAGGAATGAATTAGGAATGATTTATTTTCGACAATTGAACTTTTTCTCATTTTATATGCGATATTATTCCCTTAATCAGAAGTTATTTTTAGTTTTTCGACAATTTTTTGTCATCATTTTTTAAGACTCCATCTTAACGATTTTTCCTTTCTTTCAAAACCCTTTAAAAGTCGTCTTTAGACCGGAACTAGTCCAAATGCACTTCCTTGTACTTTTTTTTTTGGCAAAAATGCATAGCTGAAAAATTTCATTCAAACTGACATACAAAAATGTTGATATTTCAGTGAGAGAAGTTAACGATGAATCTAAAGAATTCAAAGCTTCCAGTGTTGAAAGCCATACCTTTTATGAAAAATTACAATACTGCTTTGAAAAAAAAAATCTTATGTAAATTATAACTGAACGTTAGTGAAGAAGCCTTGAAAATAATTTAACAAAATAATTTTTAAAAAGGGTATACGTCTCCGTAAACGAGCAAATATTTGATTCAAAGATGTTTTCGACCTTTTTTTGTCCGGAATGTTTCTATTATATCATTACCTAAACCTAATCTATATATTGTTGAACTTAATATTGAAAAGCTTTGCTCACATGATGCTATTGAGACGCAAATTGTTTAATACATTCTCATCGCCAATGACAGACTTTGTAACGAGTGTGAAAAGTCCCACTTAGCAATGAAGCCTAAAAATTCAAAGGCTGTCCCAAAGTCTGCATCTTTTAAATCTA
This sequence comes from Platycheirus albimanus, assembly GCA_916050605.2. Lineage (NCBI taxonomy): Eukaryota > Metazoa > Arthropoda > Insecta > Diptera > Syrphidae > Platycheirus > Platycheirus albimanus. Next base: position 63,681,567 of record OU696698.1, read on the forward strand.
TTTTTGTATACTGTTGTCTGTAAGTTCTGTAAATATCGATGTAAGTAATTAAAAAATAGTACGTAGTTCTTCCTCCGGTCCATACATCAATATTTTCGGTTCAAGAGCCGAGAAAACTGACGCAATAACTTCTATGGCCTTTAACAGATGAATAAGTTCAGTGTAAAACGTATCCTGACATTCAAACATGGATCTTCGTGTTTCCTCTTCCAACGTCAAACCAGCATCTTGAACGTTTTTGCATGTGGCAGCTCAGCCAAAGTATAATTTTGTTCAGACTAGAGCACTTGAATTTGGGATTTTTAATAACGAATCCTTCAAAGAATCCTACAAGTGAGATTTCGAAACTCGGTTTCAAATCATTGCATGATCATCATATAGTTTCTGTTTTCGACTTGAAAAGTTATATAATTGCTCTTGTTAGTGTGTTTGTAAGTTTCTTTTTAAGATAATGACAACTCAAATATGTAAAATCTTACATTTTCGAAAGTTTTACATTTTTAACGATGATCAGACTAAGAACTTTGCATTGCTTACAGTTATTTAAAATATTCACATTGGAAAATAGAATAATTGAATCGTGAACATTTTCGTGTAAGAATTTTCTACATTTCTACAAAACTGGATTAAATAAACAACAGTGAAATGAGCTGATCAACTCGCTTCGAATTATGTTAATGAAGGACCATATCTTATGAGGACTTACTTCCGCTACCATATATTTGATATTGCACACAAATTTATCAGTCAAAAAGATTCGGGTTTTATACCGCATAATTTGAAAATACTGCGAAATATTTTGAGAAAACTCAAGGCGATGCTTCAAAAGTTTCCTTCAGTACGGTCTTGATTTGGCAACCAATGATTTCTTTTTAATTGCTCTATAGGGCAAGTATTGGTTTCGTGCAGAAAATAAAATCGAGGTTTTAATCAAACATGACATTGCGATGATAGAGAAGCCCAAAAAAGTGGGTTTCCCATACCGTCCGTGCGTCGGTCTGTCTGTGCGGATGTGCAGATGTGCGCTCTTCACGTCATGCTACAGCCTAAACGGCTTGACCGATTTTCTTAAACTTGGTATACTTATAGCAGTTTGAAGAAAAACGATTGTCGAAGTTTTTTTTGTTTCGTTTTAGTCCGGCTCAAACTGGTGCCTTTCATGAAACGGTTTTTTCATTTTGGATTTTCTCGAAAAAGGCTATAACGATTTTGATTAAACTCAAAATTAAGCTTACGTTAAGCATTTCTAATAAAACTGCGTTTTTCGGTTTTGGCTCAAATAGTCGTAACGAAAGTCAGGTTAAACGGCTTTTTTTAAGTGGCCATAAGTTCGCAACGGCTTGATTGATTTGATTCAAACTTTTTTTGGCATACGAGTAGTTTTTAATAGTTTTCTATAGATCAAATTTTTCAGTGAAGCATTTCTAAACGGTGGCTCCCATACAACGAGCCGTTCAGTTTTAGCCAACTTATTTTGGTTTTTTCTAATTTGCTCGAAAATGGCTCTAACGATTTTGATTAAACTTAGTGTGTTAAATTCTTTAGGTGTTTTTAAGAGAACTGCATTTTTAGTTTTTGGCTAAAAATGCAAATAACGGAGATCTGCTCTTAACGTCTTTTTTTCAACTGGCCATAAGTTGTCAACGGTTGTATCGAATTCACTCAAACTTTATTTGATATATTTCCTTACAGTTTCCTATCAGATGGCATTCCTTTTTCCAGTGTCTCTTTTTTAAATACAAAGAGCCACTAGGTTTAGGCCAATTTTGTTTCGTTTTTCTAATTTATTCAAAAAAGGCTTCCCTGATTTTTATGAAATTTTGTATGTAATACATTGTGTATATAATGCTTCAAAGAAAACTGCATTTTTAGTTTTTGGCTGCACATGATAAAAGCGGAAATTGGTTTTAACAGTTTTATTGATTTGGCCATAAGCGCAAATTTATATCATTAATAACACCCAAAAGATGACATCTAAATTTTATATACTTAAGGTCTCTTAACGTTAGCTCCCGTGTATAGGGTTTTCCAGTTTTAGCCAACATTTTTAAATTTTTCCCAAATTTTTCAAAAATGAGTTGTTCTTAGCTCGAAAAGTTTGTTTTCATCGAAATATTGCTTCCACAGAGCAAGTACGTGCGACCCAGTCGTGCATTTTATTTGATTTGGCAACCAATGATATACTGGAAATCAAAGTTTTTTGCCCCCAGAAGGAACGATTGATACTTTTAAATGCTTGTTTTGTAGTTAGTGCAATCGGAGTGGAAGAATTGCTCTGAAAATTGGTCAAAACGAATCCTGCTGCTTTCAATAACTTCGATGTTAATGTCGAATATTAGACTCAATTCGAAAGAGTCTTGGTATACGCAATCGCAATAAATGGAATTTAAAACAGATGTTATTTGGTATTTAGAATAACAATGTTGAAATGAAGGAGCAACTTCAAGGTGGGTCTAATACTAATGTTATGATGAACGATGGTAATTGGCGTGTGCGGAATAAATATTTAAATTCAGAAGGCCAAATTGAAACCATTCGATTCGGGTTAGATTCTTGAAGCTATACTATAAGCCGTCATCTGGCAAAGCAATGACGATTAGTCAACCCATTTCTATTTGGCTTTATCTATCGGAACTAGGTCAGAAAAATTCGTTTCAATTGTAGAACTGATTTAATAAAACACAATAGCACAATGCTGCCATATTGGTTTCATTTATTTAAAAACGTTATTTCAAGAGAACTTCACAAGTAGACATTCAAGTAATTCCCGTTTTTTAGTAACGAACCTTGTCCTTTATTTTGATGAAAAAAAAATTGATATTAAAAAATTTTAATATTTTTCCCATTTTCATTTCTGTCAGCGAAACGAATTCCATTACAATTTTTTTTTTTTTCAAAGATAGGATAATGTTAAATTATTTATCTTAGTTACAGTAAGTTTTAGGCACTATAGCCAACTTAAAATTAAAAAAGAACATCCGCTATTCAAATAATTTAAAAAAAACGAAAATATTAGCAAAAAATGGAAAGTACCTTCCTACAATTTAATCAATTTTGCGCTACTCGTTTTAAGATTAAATCCCTGCCAAATGTCATAATGTGGGCGCACCTTTATTTAGTATTATTTATTATTATAACAATTATTTTTATTACTATACAAGCTTTAAATAAGCTTTTAATTTCTTGATATAATTACTTTACATTCATTAAACATTTTTAATGAAAGTGTGTTTGGCATGTCCATATATCTTCTTTTTTTTTGAGAAATTGAAAGTGAAGCTGAGTGTTTGAAGCCAATGGACCATGACGGGTAATACTGCACTGTCAAGAGTATATTTTGAGTTGTGGTAATTTATATTCGCTTGCAGTATTTATCTCGTTTTCATATATTGATTCAACCGTTTGTGATAGGTGCGTCTGCTCTTCGTTCTAAAATTATTTTAGCTGTCTTTCATTTCTTCTAGAATGTTTATATTTGTATGGTAATATTGTTATGCTTTGACTCTTATTTCAAACATTTACAAATGTCATATACAATTTATAAATGTAAGTCAATAAATATCAAGTTGCATATCGCCTTTTATTTGAGTCCACTGTAGGTGGCAGTAGACAATCTTTGATTTTTGATTTTTCAATTACTTCTTTATTGGTTAATTTTTATAGAAGCCAAGAGATTACATTGATATTTTTTAATGATTTAAGTTAATTGATGATTTACAAAGAGCAAAGAATAAAAAAGCCGATATGAAAGAAACAGATGGCTTCCAAAAAACTTCAATTACATTCGTTGTAAAAGAAGACTACCAAATTAGTTACTATTTAGTGTAATAGATTAAAGTTAAATTGCATATGGAGTTCCAAGTCTCAAAATGTTTTTTATGTACATTATTCCTTCAAAATTAAGCCCATGTATTTAGGCTTTTTTTTACTTGCCCTTTCATTTTAAACTCTCGTTCAAAAATTCCAAATTTGATTTCAGCTTAGTTCTTTTTTTAGAGCTGTAAATATAAACATAACGTCATTATGTTCCATGTCTTTAGTAGTATGCGATAATTTCATCTCACATACTCATTTCTCATACTCGCATAGTCTAACAAAACTTAAAAAAAAACTGACATTTTTTATTTATGATTTATAAATCTACCCGGTTGATGAAATTGAACTTATTTCTTTTATAATTCTGAATTACAATATTTAATTTTTAAAAGTCGTTTGTGACCTGGTTTACGAACAGCCGGCCACCAGACTAAAATTGCAAAACTGTTGATAAACCTTTTTTCACTTGAACCAGCTTTGAGCACTTTGGGGCTACAGAAAGTAAATGCTCCTTTTTGTGGATGAGGCTTAGGTTAAATGGTCAGTTTTCTTTCCCAGAAGAAGATGAAGTGTTTCTGTCGTTTCACCTACCTAAAACTTTCACGATGCTTGATGTTTTCATTAAAGAGTTTATTACGCCCTTGATAGTAGATCGCTGATATCTATAAGAATTTAGTTTCTGTGTGCACACAAATACATGCATACTTATTAATTTCAAACAAACATAATATGGTTTATATCGTTTTATATATACTTCAGCTCAAATTAGATACCCTTAAATATTTAACGTATAAATATTAGACGATCGACTTATCTAATCGTTTGAACGAAATCCACTTGTCAAACGAAACGAATCCTCAACATTTTCCTAACATACACAATTGAAATGTGTTTATGCACCAACAAAAGACCATTATAGTCTATATTTCAATAAAAATAACTGCACAAAAGCTCTTAAACACGTGACCTGAAAAAAAAGAACTACCCCAAAGAATAAACCTTTCTCAAATTCACAACAACACCAACATTTTCGTACATAAACAAAAATTAAAATAAAAGTAATAACGGTGTTCAGTGCTTAAAAAAAAAAAATAACACAAGACAACTTTTCTGCACATCGATGTTATTCGCTCTGTCAATGCTTTTGTAAGCTTTGAACGCGACCATTGTTTCCCTTAATTAATGTTTAATCAGCAGCGGACTAACGCTGAGATGAATATATCTTTATACTATAGATATATTTACGTATATTTTGTAACAACCCCCGAAAATATTTCTACCCCATTTTTTGTGCAACCACTAGCAAGCAAATGCTTCTGGACAACAGGAAAAGAAGCAAAGCTATAAAAAATAAAAGCTGCGATATATATGTATGTATTCCTGTCTTCTTTTTTTCGGGAAATCAAAAGTGTATATTCACCCTCTCAACCCAACTACTGCCACCTTTCAGCATATTCAATCACCTAAATGAGCACCCTGTAGGAGGAGTATTTTCGTTTTTCTTCTCAATTTTTCTTTTTAGCGGTTGGGCTGCCAAAAAAATGATCACCAGACTCTTTTCGAAGTGCGAGGAGACAGCATTATCCATATGAGTGGGGTGTGTGGTGTGGATGGCATGGGTCACGGGCTGAATTCGATGTTCCTGTTTTCGGCGTGCACACAATGTGTCTCATATAACACAAATATTCATCAAAAATAAAGACAAAACAAAAATAGCCCCCATAGAGAGCGTTTCCCCACCCCTTTTTTCTGATAAAACACCAGGACCAAGTTAAAAAATAAAAATAGAAACAAAACACCGTCACTTCAAACATTGCGCGCAATTCCAAGCAAGCACACATATATGCAGATGTATAATCAAAATATTTCGATGGAGGACAATGGTCAATTGAAGAGTTAATGGCAATAGCAGGGCGAGGAGAGCTAACGAAAAGAAAAAGAAACACGAAGGTAAAAATGACTACCCATACCCCGCGAATTCACCTCGCTTAAAAGTCCGTATGCAAAATTTATTGGGAGCTTATTTCATTTTCTTTATTTCCGTGAGCCCGCGCGACGTGTGCATTGTATTTTTTTTTTTTTATTTAAAATTTTGCTAAGGGTTGCTGCGAAAATTGGAGTTTTGGTGGTGATGACCAGTCTCTCTGATAGACATTACTCGCGTACATACACATTTGCATATATTTTCTTGGTTTTTTTTGGGGGCTTGAAATTATTTTTCTTTGGTTTTTTAATTTTTTTTTTGTTGAGGGTAGGTAGGTAGGTACATTTTACTCTCTACACCTACTCATATTAAATCCCGACATCCTCCCCCATACCCTTACAGCTACATATCATATGAGAAAAGCCGAACGTTTGATGCATTACAACAATGCGATTATAGCTATGCAAAAGGTGGCCAGGGGGAAATGCTGACATTTATCCAAACGTTTTGTACGTGGACAATCGGATCGTTCATTCATTTTTTGGTTTTGTTTTATATGAGTGAATGAGTTGTCTGTTCAACAAACATAGATACGTGTTAGGCTAGAGAAGTAGGCATAGGGGTTGGAAAATTAATGAAAACGAAAAACGTCAAATGGTTGAGGAGTGAGTGAGAGAAGTCATCTCTCTGGGATGTTGGTTATAATATCCTTGTTTTGTTCCTTTTTAGTGTCTGTATGGCACAATAAAAATTTTAATTGTTATCGATTGGTGCTGTGTATCATGAATTGGTAAGGGGGAGGCAAAATATATATTTTTTGTGCTTATTGACGATGATTGCGAAACAGACGAAAATATTGCAGAGATACTGATTTACAAATTACGATTCTTGTCTGTGTTGACTAGAAAATCTAGCTAGATTAAGATTTCTTGAGCTGAATCAAGAGTTTAAATTAAAAGGTAAACTGCAAACTCTTTGATATCTGGAAATAAGCAGCTTAAGGCAATTAGAACCTCTTTTTCCAATGTCTACTTACAGCTGATTTTTCCAAGTACCTACCTATCGTAAAATCTGTGCGTTTTTTCTACATATGTAATTGTCATTGACTTTTATTTTAACAATATTGTTACGTTCGACCAGAAAATCAAAAGAAAATGGAAAGGGAAGGAAAAATGGAACAGGCTATAGAAACTGGGTATCTAAAAACTGAAACAAAATATACAATTTATTTAAACGCATTTATAAAAGCTATTATTTTTCCTTAAAATAAAGATGTAAACGAAGTTTCTATCTATCGTTAGTAGTTAATAACATCACAATTACCGTTAATGTGAATCAGAGGGAACACCAAAGTAAGCCTTTTCTTAAATCCCCAAAAAATGATATAAAAGTTGAAGATAGGCTTACTGTGCAACGAATATATTCTTTAAATATACCCAAGAATCATGCCCTAAAATATTGCCTACGAATTAGGCGACACCCTGTATACAAGAATTATTTGCAAAATTTAGTGGAATTAAGTATGCCCGACATTTGGAATTTCAGAAACGACCAAATCCTCACTTGGTGCCGGATCCTTTAAAAAGCTATGAATATAACATCAAGGCCCAAAAGATGATTAAAGGATACTAATAAAACCTTCGACACCGCACCATCAAAAGGTTAAGATAAAATGTTTGGCTTTCCTAGTTGGTAATTACCGCAGTTGTGATTGTGGTAGGTGTTTTGTCTATTTTGATGTGTATTATGGAATGTAAAGCTCTATTTATGTCTTAAATTGATACATGGCTCTTATAGCTTGAAAAAATTGTTTAATGTATTAAAAATTCATAAGTTCGGCCACATTTCCCCCGTAACACTCGTCTTGCTAGGAACGCTCATCAGTTTACACTTGAGCCCAATTTCGGACGTACCGTGAAATATAGGGATTCTTTCTTTAGCCGTACAACACGAATGTGGAATAGATTGCCTGGCACAATTTTTCCTTACCATTTTGATCTGCAGACATTCAAGATCAATGTTCATCGACACCTCCTTTCCCTTCCTCCCTAAATTCCTATCGCTCGCGCTGTGAATTATCATTAAAAGGGCTATAACAAACCCCTTGAGCGCGTGTGCATTATAAAAAAAAAAAAAAAAAAAAAAAAAAACTAAAAGAACATCCGCACTTTTTTTTAATGTGTTCAGTTTCGGAGTGTTCATTTTTCAATAATTCATTCTTATTTTGTTTAAATTCAAACGATAACGATACCGGTAAGTTTCTTTGAGCAAAAACAAATTTTTCGTTGGAAATGCAAAGCCTTAAGCCTAAAAATTAAATCCAATGTAAGATATTGGGAAGGTGAAGCAAAGAGGGTGTGTAGATTTTGCCATCGTAGTGTTATATTAGTGTATTCCACCTCTCTGCTTCCTTAAATGTTCAAATACATTTTCTACTCTACAAATACAAATTGCAAAGATATTTAACACGGGATGGGGACAGTTTGTGTTATACGGAAAATTAAAAGTGTGGGGTAGGGTCTCAAACAACCTAATTGTGAGAGAGTCCAGTGTGCCGGACTACATTCCTACGTACCTATCTACACGAAAATACAATTTGCAATCACACCAAGTTATACATATATGCATAAATGTATATATATCGGTCCTTCCCTTCATCCTTCGATTTACATAGCCGGCTGAACAAAACTCTCGTTCTCGTTCTCTTTCTCTCTCTTTTCGTATCATTTTTGCTTCCTTAATGCATGTCCTTAATCTTATACTCATACCTAGGTGTATATGTATAAAAACTTGTCAGTTTGTTCGTTCGGTTTTGGTAGGTCGTTGTTGGAGATGGCTGATGGTAGCTTGGATTTGGATAGCCGGTCCCAATGAGTGAGTTTCAGAGAATGATAATAAGGGCCGCTGCAAGGAGTGGGAAAGAAAAGAGTTAGGGGGCTCTATAGAAGATACTACAGGCGACATATTCTACAAAATTTTGAGTCCCCAATTAAGCTTTCAGTCTGCATTAATGAGAAATGCTAATCCATGTTTTGCCTGCTTTAATACATCTTATGCGCATTGCTATCCTGTATATGCAAGGCAAACCACCCAACACACTCACCTCTTTTCAAACACGCATACAGACAAATATATGTACACACTAATAAACAGATATAGGTTGTTAAATTTTCTTCGAATAAATATAAGTAAATGTGACTCCATGACCATGCATGCATGCGGCCTCAAACCTTCTTACTTTTGTCATAGAAGCGTCATACACACACACACACACACACACACATAAACTTCCTAGTTTACAAATACAATCTTACAAGCAGGCACAATATTTCACTCTTTATTGTTAAACTAAAATGGTAATTAGGAGAGATAGTGTGGGTGGTATGAAAAGATGGAATTCTACCGTGTTTTCAGTGGGTTGGTTAGAAAAGTAGACAGAGAAAAGAACCAAGGCAAGGACAATTGCATTATAGGGCTTCCTATATTCTCCCATCACTACCACTAACACCGCCAACCTCTTACTAGCGCCTGTCAGGACCTAATTATTTGCCCGAACAATTTTAATTTTCTGCATAATAACAAGGTGTGGAAGTTCTTTCCTTGATGCACATACCTACAACATTTGATGCATAATAATTATATTACAATAAATTTCACCATCTTCCACACTACCATACCTACACCCCCATCACCTCATCATAGATGCAATGTTAAGGGACAGACGACTGCGTGTACGTCATACATCACACTGTGTCCGAGAATAGAAAATTATAAGCTTCTAAAGTAATATGAAATAGTACACGCATGCAAAATTTAAATATGCAGGAATTAGGAGTAGCAGGACGAAAAAAGAATAGAACATAATGTTGGAGTATACGAATTGAAATCATGCCGGCAGCATTAGGGAGAGGAGGCAAGAGGGAGATATGACCTAATGTATACAATTCATGCTTGCCATTGAATGTACATAATACTCGTGAATATAGCATGGGTATACCTTACTAGTGTGTATTCGAGAATACAAAAGAAAGAGGGTTTGTTGTATAGCGTAACACCTTTGGGGAATTCTTTAATAAAACTCATGTGATTGTAATCGGTCTCTAACATAAAGGATATTGGAAGCTATGGTGTTTAGAAATTATATTTAATTTTATATTGGGTACGTTGGGGTGCACGAGGTGCAGTTGGGGTTTGACATAATAAGTGAGCATTAATGCGTTTCGTATATGACAATAATTTTTTTTTGATTTCTTCTAAATGAGTAGATATTGGAAAGATAAAATAATGTGCAGATATAATATGACACTTAATTATTAACTATTGATTTTGTTTTCAATATTTTTTTTTAATTTAAATTTTTATTTTTATCTAAAATAATATTGAAAGTATCGTCACATCGTCCAAGCGAAGTTCCGATAAACGTTAACGGCGGGTGGACCACTTACTGTTCAACACAGAAGCAATTGGACTTTGTGTTGTGTTAGGTTCAAATAAAATATGGTTCTACCATATGGCATACTAGTGATAATGATATCTTCAATACACTCGGCTCCACTTGAATAGAAACAAACTTTTTTTTTTTTTACTATCAGAGCGTGAAGCGCTTTGGTAAGTTTAACTTTTTTGTTTTTGTTCGCTTAAGAGGGATCTATTGCGAATTAACTGCATGGTCAGTGTAATTCGGAAAGAGACCATTACGTTATTTTTTTACCACTTTATTAAAAACGCTTTTTTTTTGCGTCACTTGAATAGAAACATTCTTTTATAAGGACAAATATGAAATGTCCATGGTGTTGGTCCAAAGACATCGTTGAACTAAGGAAACGCTTAAAATTGAAGAAAAAACCATCATTAAATCTAATACGAACATAAAACACAATAGATTTTTGAACGAAGTTAATGACGTGGCATGTGTTCTGAAAAAAAAAAAATCAATTTAGATGGTCCGGACGGATATTGCTATTATTTTCATGTCGTGAGGACGGAACAAAAGGTCTTGCAGCAGAATATGTGGATTTATAAACTTACCAAGAAGCGCTTCACGCTCTGACAATAAAAACAAAGTTTGTTTCTATTCAAGTAGAGCGGAGTGTATGTATGTAAATATAATGCTGTCAAATAAACACTTTTTAGTATGACCAAAACATGTGGCTCTGCTTTTCCTCATCTTGTTTACCAGAAAAATTGGTAGCTACAGGAAAATAAGCATAATAAACATTTCTGCCACTTTCCTCTCAAGGGCCTATTTCAGCTAACTACTTCGTCGTACGAACAACGATAGATCGGCAACTCCTACATGCTGTAATGATGTGTCCCAAGCACTCGACGTCGATATACATCATAATTTTAAATTATTAGTACGAAATTAAACGCAACAATAGAAATATTCTCGTCAGCTCTGGTTAGATTTCTAATAGCACCGATATTTGTATATTTAGTTCTTTTAATATTTTGTTTACGAGACTTTCCTTCCTAAAGGCTCGATTAATGTCAGGTCTGGCAATTTGTAAGGTTTTTAGATACATATCTATCTATCTATATCTATCTTAATTGAAGCTACCATCCTCAAGTTCAAAAAATTCTTCAGTTTTTTTTTTAGTATAGGTACCTTATGGGTGTCAATTGATAATAAAGCATTTTTTAAACCAATGGAAATTTAGCTATCTATTGCATTATATTGAAATACAAACATAGCTGAATCGAATAATAAAAAGTTATGTGTTCCAAAATATTGAACTTTTAAACCTTTCTAATATAAAAATAAAACAATTTAATCCCCTACAAAGAAACATTTTGGTAACCCTTCGAGAAAATTTTAATAAATTTCAATGACAGTGGAAATTCATATATTGTCCACTTCTGATCAATCTTAAGCTGGTTCTCTGCTAGTCTATAGCCTTTGCTCTACCTACCTACTTGTCGTCTACATTACACTTACACATATACATAAGATACATATACATAAAATATAAGTATGTATGTATGTATATTTATCTTCCAAATAACGAGCCCAAACTCTTCGATATAAGCTTTTATGCATACGATACAATAAACGTAAACGGTAGAAAGGTAGGAACACCTATAAACCGAGTATCTTCGTGTGTTTGCACATCTTTTCCTGTCCACAAAATTTCTCGAATAATTCCTATAAGGTGTAATGAGGCCTTCGGATAACCTATAAAATGTTCCTGCATATCTATCTACCTTCAACAACCTTACTCGTACATTTCACTCACCCAATCCTTCACCAACATCATCCCGAAATGCAACATTAATTTGTCTATACGGTCCCATGTTGTTATATCCATCTGCCATACTAAGCCTTTCTCCCATACCCAGACCCACACAAACCATCCCGATCGCATGAACTTCTTCCATTCCTTCCACCCAACGAATAGTTAGTCTCATTTTGGAAGTTTTAAGGCGGTTAGTTGATTCTACAAACTGAACGAGATTTTCGAAACGAAAAGCATGGATTCAGGACGAGAGAAGTAGGTCCGAGATCCGAGATGTTGGAAATAATCTGGAGTGCGGAGGCAATGAGAAGAATATACACCCACAGCCACACACGAAACATAAAGATACTGTGAAGTTGCCTCCAACCTCACACCCAAAAAAGAACGTCCCTGTGTACGACATTTTCGTTTCAAATCAAGTAGTGTGGTTGGGGAGGTGAAGGCAAAAGTGGTGGTGCTAGTAAAACAAATGGTGATAGTGGTTTAATGTGGCATGTGAGGGTGGTCCAAGGAAAAGGTTGGTTACAGTAAGTTACCACCGAAAATTGCATCAAGCATTCACTTTTGTGCAAGAACGGATCTGTGCCAATATCTCTTTTAGATGTTTTCGGTAGGTAGTTGGGGTGAGATAGAGAAAATTTCAAATGGAAGGGTTGTTCGAGGCATTTGGTTGTGAGTATAAGTATGTGTATGAGAGGGTGGAAAGTATACTATACACTTCTATGTCTCGTTCAATGTTTGAGTGTTGTTATGCATAAATTAGAATTAATGCAGACGTCCGAATCGCAAATTCAAGTAAATTAAATTGCATATTATGTCTGTTCCATTGTGTGGGACTCTTAAGGATATGAAAACTTGCACTTGCCTTTGCTTTTGCTTTGCCGTCAACATTTTCATCCCTACCACCTATTCTTCACTTCCGTACTACTAGAAACTCCAACCATCCAATATTATTATCGTTGATGTTTTGAAATCCTCTCCGATTTCGGAAACCTTCTCTTTCTGTAATATAAGTGCATTGGAGATTAAGAGGGTCCTGTCCCTGTCTTCTGTGTCCTGTGTGTTCGTCTTTAACATCTATATTTTTTGGAAAGGGAAATTTGAATGCAAATGTTCGTCTTTGTGTGTGTGTATGTATGTGTGATGGGTGTGGGTGTGTGTGTGTGAAATGCGTATTATAATGCGTAAATCTATAAATGCATGTATGTATTTGTATTGGTATATGCAATTGGATATTTTATTAAAGCTTACCAAATAAATGTTCATTATTTTTCATACTTGTGAGAGTGTGTATTTATGGATAAATGTACCTAGTTGAAAACATTTAATATAGATTGGTTTTCAAAGTAATTTGTCCCGAGAAAATAAATTTAGAACGATCACTGCTTTAAATTACAATAATTACAATCGATAAAACTTTAAAAACTAAGCCTGATAAAAACAATGAAAAATTTCGAAGTTTTGAAAATATTGGCTTAAAACATAGTAGCAGTCCACACTAATCAATCTTTTAATTAAAATTACAAAAAAGAGTAAGAAGTAACACTGTTTCACTCGTGTAACTGTGTATGTATACGTATAATAGCTGTAACAACGCTGATTTAATTTAAGTTGTTGAGCTGAATCTTCATCGTTCTTCCAAATGATGTTATCTCAAGTTAAATTCAAGGATGGGGTGAATATACAAAATGACGTTAAACAGGAAAACTGAGGGATGGCAAGATGCAATGTTCCATGTCGTATGCAAATTCAATGAAAACTAAAAAAATATATGACTGATGGTTGTCTTGTTACAAGAATGTGTAATTTTATGTGTGTATATGTAAAGTAAAGTGCATTTTAAGCAACAAATTATTAAAAACAAAAAGAGTTGGATGGCTATGGCACATAAGTAGGGGAGAGTGGGGCTAAAAGTAACATTTTTTACGAAAACCCATGTAGCTCTTAAGATTTTGAAAACACGTCAGCAAAACCTTTTTTAAATTTCAAAACCATGTTTCAGCTACAAGATCCTCCAAAAAAGTTTAACAAAGTCTGCTCAGAAGATGTTTTACCCTAATAATCATGGAGCTAGTTATGACATTGGCAGGGGTGTGACCTATTTGTTGCATATAATGCACTGAACCCAACTTTCTCCTGGAAACCTTTCAGAAAATGCCCCCCAAACAAACGATACCTACACGAATTTTGTTGATCATCATCAATTTCTGATAAAGAGATTATGATATCTTTTTCTTCACCTGTCCAAGACATTATTTTTTCTTTCCTCGAAAATCTTGGAGAGGACTACCTACCCTGTGGACCTTTTTCTAATTTATCTATCATATATATAAAAAAAAACAGTTTTCGATCGTTGTTGTTCACAACGATCCTAAAAAACATGTCAAAACTTTTCTCATTATGAAATTTCAGACGAAGAAAGTCACACGTAGGTATACCTATAAGATATACACATAAGAACTTAAATGGATGTTTACAAAAAACAACAACCACCCTCTCCGTCCGTGTGAAGAGGAGGACCAAAAATAAAATAATAGGTAAAAACCTGCTATTTTTGGGACCACCACAGAACTAATCTCGTTGACGTCCAATTAACACTTGAAGTAGTAGGTAAGTTGGTAGATATGGAAAAGATGAACATTTTTCTCGCAATTCTTAATTTTAACGAAAACCCCGTTTTTTAGCAGTTACTTCGTACCCCTGCTATTTTAAGCCCCAATCTCCCCTACAAACCAATTTAATCAGAATTCGAAATTCCGAAAATATTCAATATTTAATCTTTAATAATTTATTATATACTCGTGAATGTTCCAACCAAGTTGAGCTAATTTGTATAAATAGAAAAATTAATAGAACAATCAATTAATATAGATACTCCCTACATGTTTCATAATTACTACATAAACAGAATTACATAAAAACCAACTGTTGGATACCCTGTTCTCTATTTTGATCGTACAGAAGGGAAATTGAACTTTTTTTGACGGTACCTGCTCAACCGATACTTTCGAAATTTCACACATATACATATGTATATATGTACATAGGTGTAGGTAGCTCAATTTATACTGCATATCAATATTAAAAAAAAAAACATTTTTTTTATGTTTTCAAAAGCATTTTTAAATTTTTTTTTTAATTAATTTTAAGAAAACTGCCCATTAATTTTGTCCAATCATTATATTTAAATGTATTTGCTGAATACCTATGAACTGGCGTATTTGAATTTTCTTTGAGAAATGTTTTCAAAAAAACTTTTTTTTTCTCAAAAACCGCTCCACAGATTTTTATAGATTTATTCTCATAAGTTCAAAGGAGAATGACCACTTTTCATACAAGTCTGGGCCCAGTGCGTACACTAATAAGATAGGTACCAAATGAAAGCTGATGTTTAGCTGAGTATATATCCCTTATTTATGCCATTATTGGTTGGACATGAGTTCTGAACAATTTTCAGAGCTGCACCACTTTGTACCGGACTTGAAGAGCATTGAGCTTTTCGCATATTTGGCAAAACTGAAGTCAGGGGATGGTGACCATGACCATAAGCTTTCATGCCTTTTAAACATACCTATAGCTTAAATGTTTTGTTTTGAATGCAATTTTTTTTATCTTTCACAGCCTAACTATATTGAAAATAAATAGATTATAAAACTAAGATTTGATTAATTAATAAAGTCGGTTCGTAAAAAACTAAGCAATATATTTTCTTTAAACGGTTTTAAGAAAAAAAAAGTTCATTTTTAGAAGAGTAATATAATTAGGATGGCATTTAATTGAGATATATAGCTTTATTGTATATCAAATTAAAGGTAATCAACTAAGTAAAAATAAACTGCACGACTGGGTCGCACGAACTTGCTCTTATGTTCAATAAATTGCGTAGTGGCTGCATATATGGATATTAAAAAAAATCAAATAATTTCGAAAATTCTTTTATTTTTTAAATTAGTTTAAGAGTTTTCTTGGAAAAACTAAGTATGCAATAAAATTTCAAAGCTATACGTCAATCTAGGAAAAAAAAATATTGAAAATCGTTGGACCAGTTTTTTTTTTAAAAGGTTATTTTTGAAAAACTTTTTCAAAAAATATTATGAAATTTATTTGAGTATGCAAATATATGGCAATCTGTAGTTTACATTTGAAAAATAATTTTAAAAGAAATCAATGTACCCGTTTTCAACATATTTCGAAAACCAAAAATTTTTTTGAAAAAATTATAAAAAATCAAAAAAAAAAGTTTTTGAAAAGTTTTAAATGTCATATTAATAAAATTATGAATGACTTCCTGTGGCCAAAATTTTATTGAAATCGAATGTATATTTTACGAGAAAATTTGATTTGAAAACACTGGTTCTATGAGAGGTACCGTTATTAGACAAATTTTGAAAAAAAAATTCAAACCAAGAGATAGATTTTCTTGCAAAAATAGCATTCTGAAAGTTTTATCAAAATCGTTAGAGCCGTTTTTGAGAAAATCAATTTTTGTCTTCAAGATTGTATGGCAGGTGCCGTTATTTTTGGACCTAGAGCAAAAATAAAAAATACGTTCCGAGGGACGGCCAAATAAATCCTAACTACCAAATTTGAAGCAAATCGGCCCACCCGTTCAGCCTCCAGAGGCGCGAACAGACATACAGACAGACAGACAGACAGACAGACAGACGGACGGAATTCCCAGACCCACTTTTTTCGACTTCTCCATCATCGTAATGTCATGTGTGATTGTTATCTCAAATTTTTTTTTCTGCACGAATCCATAACTTGCCTTATAGTACCTATAATCGCAAGTAAAAATACATCTCATCACTGATTTTTTCAAGATATCAGCGTGTAAAAGCCAACATTAATAATTTTTCTTCAAACAAAGTCTGAGCTAATTAAATGAATAGGTAATTACTTTACATAAAAAAAGTTCATATAGTCAGAAAGACATTTTTGAGATCTTTCATTTGGTACCAAAATGTTTTTCCAACTCCCTATATATCGGAAGTTATGAACTGTTATTGGGAAAAAACACGATTTTTTTTATTTTGGTAACTCCAACTTCATTCTCAAATATCTCGAAATCCCCACTAACGATTTTGAAAATATTTCGGATATATACTCAGCTAAACATCAGCTTTCATTTGCTATCTTATTAGTGAACGCACTGGGCCCAAAAATGGTCATTCTCCTTTATCCAATAAATAAAATGGCATCCTTTTTTCAGCTCAAATTAGTCTAAGTATTTATTTAATAATTTTGAAAATTTTATTTTTATCAAAATATCAAGCCCCAAGACCACTGTCACACATTAGAGCGACCCAGTCGTTCATTTTATTTCTATGTGGTTTGCGTTCAACCCCCGCAGCCAGCCGATGTCCCGGTACATAAATAGTATTCTTCTTTAAGAGACAGAAAAAATACAGTAGCAATAATTTTGTGTGTCCGAAGTTCGTTTACTGCTAGCGCAATAAAAAAAGTCGTGTGCCAAGCCCAAAGCTGAATTTTAATTACCAAGGCAAAACAATTATACTATGAGCTATGTGACATTCAAGATAAGGCTTGCAGCTCAAAACTAAACAAGACAAAACGTGAATTTTTAAAAACTAAATTTTGAACCACACCCTGCTAGGTAACCAAGGAATACAAAAACAAAATTTTCATCTTCTTACTTCAAAACTCCGAACGATAGTTAGTAAACATTAAAATATTGATGCAGAAATTGAAGATATATATTTTATATAACGAACGAAAAAAATGGTTAAAATTGATTATTGGTACCTTGAATATTTAAAACTATGTCTTTTGGTCTTTTATGAAAAACTTGATGGTTTTGTATAAAAACTATAGGCAGAAATATTTTCATTTAATTTAGAAGATTTACCTATAGCTTGCGTGTGCAAAACTTAGGCGTTCTGATTCGATTGAAACTGTAGAAAAAACAATATTTAATTTTACCAAATGTAGGTTGTTGAACAAAAATAATGATTGTGGGCGTGTTTGTGAGCGGATTTCACCGGTACCAAATTTAAGCAATTCGAAGAGCTGTTATTTATTGAAGGAAGAATTCGAACCGCAAAGTCGTGATCTGAAAACTGAAAATATCATCATTTAATCCCCAAAGAAGTTCAGCAAACAGATCCTTATGATTAGAATTAACTTCTTATTAGAAATGAATGTCCACCAAAATTTTATGAACCCGTCAAGATAAGTTATTAAAATGGTCATGTCATAAAAGAATAAAGTAACCACCAAAGCACCCACCGCCTCAAACGAAACCACTTTAAAAATGATTAAAAACGCACACAAGACACAAGCATGGGGGACAGGTGTTTTTCTTCAACGTAATCTATCGAAAAAATACAATTTAAACAAAGAATACTACCTCATTACAGACAAAATATTAAAAAAACATGCGCGAGATATTATAATTTGTATGAAAAATAAGGTGACGTGAAATAAGGGCAATTTGGCTTTATTTCGTTAAGTAGTGAAAACACTAAAACTGGTGATGACGTTACTTCTTTTGTCGAATTAGGGGTCTCAAAGTTTATCATCAGGAGGGAATTGAGGTAGAAAAGATATTATGAAGTACGTGTTAATATGAAGCATTAGAATATTCATACCATGGTCGGCGTGGATGGGAAAAGGATTTGAGATAAAATGATAATTGATAGAAGGAAAGGATATTTCGTTGTGGAAAAAAATAATAGTTTCTTCAATTAACAAAACAACAAATCAAATATATTTTCTTCAATATAACGCCAAATTTAAAATTTGGCCTTTTTTCGTTGGGCCTTATTTCACGTCACCGAAAAATAACACAATTTTAATTGAAAATATACCATTTTATTCAAATCATAACAATAAGCTCCTCTACAGTAACACCGACGGAGAACACGAATTACAACGAATGTTAGCAAACATCAACTTCGATGCTGTCATGTCACCAACCTGCCAAATGTATGTCAGATCAACAACAACTGATCATCAACCAGGCGGTTACCACTTTTACAAAAGTGAAGTAGTAGTAATGCAATAAGAAATTGAGATATAGCCGCCGTCAGCTCATTTAGTTTAAATAATTAGTGTAAATATTGACATGTAATGTATCAGGGTTAAATAAGAAAATCATGATCATTGATTTCTTTTATTTTATTAAAATGTTTAATATATTTTTGATTTTTGAAACACATATGTATTACTTTTGAAAATTCCCCAAAATGTGTTAAATATTTCCATGGAATAAACTTTTCCGGATTCTTGCGATCATTCCAGGAGTTGTCCGAATTGCTTGTATTACAATTATTAATATTTACTCTATGCCAATTACCTTCAGTAAGTCAGAACCTACAGAAACTCAACATTTAAAGATAAACCGTCTCGTGGACTGTAACAATAATTAAGGGTTAAATCAACAATGATAATAACAATGGAAGTCACTTAGAGTAGAGGTATCAAGAGTACAAATATTTGTGTTTGATACTCAATTCTACCCTGGATATCAGAAAACACCTTGCAGAAAAGGCTGAAACAGCACAGATTCTGATCAATCTTACTTGAAAGAAGGATTTTTCAAACATAAACCTGTCAACAAAATATACAATTCTAAATACTGTCGTAAAATCTTCTCTTTGTGTTATTCTGCCAGAATGTGGGGTATCCAAGCATATGGGGAAATTGAAAAGTTCCAGAGGACTTACATTAAGAAAATGTCCATTGTTCCTGTGTCCACACTCCGCACCAAACTATTCAATTTATTTGGAAACAGGCTTGCCAAAACTTCTAACTTCAACTCTAAAGTTACAAGCAGACACCTTAACCATAGAGTATTTGATCTTCAAGATACTCAGTTATGTAAAAGAATGATGTTTCATGAGATTCGGAACAAAGATTTGTAGTTGAGTACATGGTAAAACATGGCAGTTTCTTGTGGTGTTAAGATATAAATGACCTTCAGCGACATACCATACAAAAACCTGAAGACGCTGACAGGAACCAACGCCCGTGAAAGCCATTCAATCGCAAAGCAGATTTTTTTGTATTGCCGACTCGGATTAAACTTATGTAACAGAGGACCTTTCGGAATATTCGTACTTCATAACAATTTTACAAATTATACATTTATGTAAGTACATATATCAATTATTCATATGAAAAAAGAATCACTTTTAACTTTTTGTTATAACATAAAGTTTAAATAATTTATATATCTACTTTAGAGTTAACAGTCTAGCTGACCACTTCACCAATGCAAGCTACTATTAAGCTGATGTGCATTTAATTATGAGTGATCCCCATCAATATATAAAAAAATGGATCCTTGGAAGGGGGCATGGAATTCCATCGAATACAAATATATTTCATCACTGATAGGACAAAAAATGCTTCTTTATCTTATGATGCAGTTTATCCAAAAGCTCTGTTGGCAAAGGCACCTGTCACACAGCTGGACATACCCTTAGTAAATCAACTAAGTTGCTTGGACAGAATTTATTGTCGGAGATAATTTGACACTGGAATCTTTTTTTGATGATTATGCCTGATATTTCAAATAAATGTTTTTATCCAAATTTTTGAAGTCGATTATATAATACATATTTTCTTATAGCCGCTTCGTTAATTTTGTGAAATTTTGTTGTTGGAATAATGTTAATACATTAAATTTTGCACGGCATTAATGATTGCGTCAATCATTATAGCCAGTAGTGCTTTTCATAAAATCTACAATCCATCAAATTCATAAACCAACATACCCACGCATATAGGTATCAAAAACATCGAAAACCAATCCTCGGAAATCATTAAAATCCTCTCAAAATTCTAATTGAATCACCAATTAGAGGTAAATCCAGCGCACTTATATAAATCTTTTCACTCTTTACTTACACAATTCATCCATACCGAAACAGTCTTCTTGTGGCTTCGATGATGGTTCTAGTCTGGACGAATGAAATTCTTCTTCACTGTAATCATCCGCTTCTTGCTATTGGACTCTTATATTTACATATCCTATGTGGTTTTCATATATAAAATATTCTTAAATTAATTTAATATATGCAACATGTATCTGCATTCTAAATCTCTGCCCTGCCCCCGCGCATAAGTACGTTCCTACCTACCCTACCTAAACTCTCATTCTTCCTATATACGAGTTCTTCTTTAGTATATTTTAGCCATCATACAATGCGAGATAACCTGAAACCGGATGGATGAATGATGATGATAAGGCTGATTCAATGTTAGCAAAGGCGATGGCAACGTCAAATGATGGCTCTGTCTTCATGGTTGTCAATTCAAAATTTTGAATACAAAATTACGACAACGAGATCCGTCAAAAAAGAGAGCTATATACAGTGAGTATCTGAATATAAACGCGACCGACGAGACTCAAGCTCATCTATTTCAAGCCAAATAAGAAACCGATGCCCATTGAATTAACGTAAACATATATGCTAATGATATTCTCTTACGAGGATTATCTGGAGGACCCGCCTGACGTACCACGGTGCGGTGTACCTCCGCGTGTACTAAGAGCTCATTCATATGACTCTGAATCCAATGAGAATTTCATTAGATTTATTATTCGTTTAATGGATCGAAGTAGTGCATAAGAATGAAAATGAGTACCTATACCTATGCGAATGAGAAAAAGAAGAAATCGGTAAGGGGTTTGCACAAATTGAAAGGGTTCGACTCAACTTCGATAGGGGTATGTTCATTAAAACAATGTGTTTCTGCAAAAGATCAGCATATTCCAAGTGTTCGGGCGGACTGTGTGGACGAAAGCCATGACAGAAACTAAAGACACCGACGCGACGGCCGGCGACGAGGCGTACAACGCAGGGAATTGATCTCAATCTCAATGTTTTGTTATGAAATCATGATATGAAGTTTCCATGATTTTATTTGTACGTGTATCTAAACTGATTTTTAATCAATGGAAAACAAATAACACACGCATGAAACATGAGCACAGATGCGATAAAAGAGATATAGGATGCATCCATCGCGGATAACGATATAAGAACGTGATCTAAATCACTCTTCTTCACTATAAGGATACCTACAACAAAAACGGCAAAAAAAAAAGAAATTGGTTTTATTATAATGATGTCGTATTATTTATGGAGACACGGCTATTCTTAGTCGTTGATGCGGAAAATTTGCATTTAGTGGTTTAAAAGTTGTTTGGGTTGTAGTTTTTGCCCATCCAAATACTTATCGATTCCTTTTGCGAATATGTATTAGATTTATGTTAAAAACAACTTTTTGTGGATCATTTATCAAAGGGAACTACTTTTATCATCCGGGAAATGCGAGTTTTGGATAAATGGATAAATTATTTTGAGTTACTTCGAATAAAGTTTTGATTTTTGCTTCTTGATCTTTAAATTATTAATTCCAAATGCTGTTGGATAAATAACTTTGATGGTGGAGTTAGTTGTTTGACTTACTTTTTTTCAGGATATAGGATGTGTCTCTGACGTCACTTAAAAAGCAAATGGACAATGTAGGTACAGGTACCTACTTACATAACAGTACTCTGTTCCCGAAGGGGATAGGTTAATTGGAAAAAACTCTGGTACATATACTTTTTGTATTTGAGAAAACACGAAAGGCAATATCTCCTTTCAAAACAGAAAAACATAAAGTACTGCCGTCCCCTCTAGTAAAACGACAAATAATGGCACTTCCAAAGTACGTCTGGAGAAAAGCATATACTTCTATGGAACATCTTCTAAAATTTGAACATATAATATGCTTCCTTTAAACCTGACTTTTCCTCCTCAAATGCACTTCTTTGACAATCATATTCCATTGGAAATATTGGAATTTTGGATCAATGCATGGGCTAACTGTATTTGGAATTTGAACCATAAGAGTGTACAGTAAATTGTCTTGTATCAAACGAATGATTACTCATCAGCAAATATTTATCATTTATGTTGTTTACTTTATGCATGGTTTCGATCATACCATGTAGAAAGGTCAATCACTTTTGACCCATTATCACACTTTTGTTAATCTTGAAATAATTTATTGATCCGTAAAATTTACAAAGAAAAAAAAAGTGTCCTGATATTGTCATTTTGGGCACAAATGTGTTAGGAAAATTAAAGTATGTACGAAATATTTACAAAATGTATCTAAAAAAAATTTTTCATTTGAGTGCAATCTCCGTTTTATGCTTAAGTGATCAATTTAAGAACTTACTTTATAGGTAAATTAATTTTTTTTTTAAACTGTTCGAATGCTTATTAATTCTTTTTTATAGATATTTAGCGAAGAAATATTATTGCATACCTAGTTTTCCCAAAAAAAACTATTAAACTCTAAAAAAAATTAAGATTTTTCTAAATAATAATACAATAATAATTTCTTTCCAAAAATTAATCTTCACTGCCAATAAGTAACTATCTAGCATAAGAGCAAGTGCGACGCAGTCGTGCAATTTATTTATATCATATTAGGCCTTATAGGCCAGTAGCGTAATACACAAAAATCAGCCAATTCGGACATACATAATTCAACAAAAAATTAATCATATGGCAGGTACCGTTAGTCTTAGAGCTAGAATGCTAATTAAATTAAACCCTATAAAGGACATCATAATAATATTGTGTACGAAGTTTACAGCACATCGGTCCAGCCGTTTAGGCTAAAGGTAACTGTACAGACAGACCGACAGACAGAATTGTGCGACCCACTTATTTCGACTCTCCCACCATCGTAATGTTATGTTTGATTGTTAAATTTTTTTTTACGAATGCATAACTTGCCTTATATAGTATACCTACAGAATACAGCCTATATATAGCCGCAAGTAAAAATATTATGTGTAGAGCTGATAGTTTATTAATTTTTTAGAGTGCGGAATAGAATCTCCAGATTTTCAAATTCCATCAAATTCAAGACGAAAAAACCCTTCAGTCTTAAGATATTAATAAATTCTGGTTGCTTAACTGTTTACCTATACACAGATGACACTCAGAGGCAGATTTAGGTTTGACGGCGCCCTAGGCCCAATACGATATGGCGCCCTTTTTCTTTCGTAAAATAATGAAATATTAATAACAATAATAAATCTAGGTATATTTCAGGAATCAATTAATCATTTATTTTTCTTAGCAAAACAATTAAATAAAGAGTTAATAATAAATTGTTTGTAATTATTTTTATCTGATTAATCATATTTTAATTTTACATAATGGTTAAAAAAAATTGGACTCCTGTTTTTGTTGTTGGTATTTTGGCATTTTCTGAGAAAATTTACTATGGTAATGCATATTTTTTTTTAAATAAGCGGAAAGAAGAGGTTTCAGAAAATACAAAAGCGCACGAATTGTAAAAAAAGCAAATACTTTGAGGTGAGATTTTTCGACTGAAAATTAGGATGTTTTTTCGAAAGTTAGTCAAAATTTGGTCAAAAATTTTATATTTTTAATCAAAAAAAAAAATTGCCGTGTGTTTGAGGTATAAAACGGCAAGTTTTCACCAAATTTGGTGAAATAAAAATGTTTTTTGTAAAAGATAAAAATAAAAAACCAAAAAATTTGTTATTTGAATTTTTGACATACGTTTTGAGGTTACTTGAAAAAAGTGTATTAACAAAAGTTGTAGATCTGTTAATAACCTACAACTTTGCGATTTAACTTTTTTCCATAGGACTTGCAGTTTTGCCGGAAATTGAGATAGACCTTTTTTTTCTTAAAATCCCTTAACCTTTACGAAGCAAATGAATCATAAAATTCGACAACGTTTGATAAGTCAGTTTGCGATTGTTGAAGTTTTGTATTAACAGCATTAAAACGATTTGAAATTGTGTTCCAAGCAATGAGTATAATTGCTGAATCTACTGCGATTATCCTGAGTTTGTTTGAAAGACAGCACTTGTAATAGAAATAAAGAAAAAAAAAGATTTGTTCTTTTCATGCAAGTCTTGTCAACTTATTATGTTGGCAGTTTTCACTTTATCAGATCTACTTCTTTGCAAACATTTGTATTATTCATTTTCTTGTTTCTTCATAAATTGTTTCATAAACTGAACATTATCATCCTACAGTTAATGCTCATATTAATGTGATAATTATTTGTGTTCCTTTACCTTATACTTATTTTTTAAAACTAACCATAGAATGTGGACTTCATTTAGATAATATTATTAATTTTTTTGTTTTGTTAATACAATAAAGGGCACCACTGGGTCGCACGAATTTGCTCCAATGTGTGCCAGTGGTCTTGGGGCTTGAGATTTTGAAAAAAAAATTATTTACACAAACTTTTAATGTTTTGAATTTTGCAAAGAAAAAAGCAACATTATTTATTTTATAAAAGGGCTTTTACTTTAAATTTTTCATCGAAATCAGTCAAAAAGCTTACGAGAAAATCTGATTTGAAAAAATCGGTTCTATGGGAGGTACCGCTATAAGACTTTTCATGAAATATCTATTAAAATCCAAAAACAAAATTGTAGGTTTGCGTTTTTGAGAAATATGAGTTTTCCATTAAAAGTCATATAAATGTCAGGTATCGTTAGTTTTAGAGCTAGAATGCTAATTCCAAAACCCCCTGTAGGACGTTTTAATAAAACAATATACCAAGTTTGAAGCTAATCAATCGAGTCGGTAAGGCTGTAGGTGCCGATACAGACAGACGGACAGACAGACAGACAGAATTGAATCACTTTTTTCGGCTTCTCTATCATCGTAATGTTATGTTTTTTACGAATGCATATATTGCCTTAAAAAAAGTAAAAAATACTAAACTAAGCACAGAATTATGTTTTATATTATAAATTTGTTTTTTGTTTGTTTTGGTAGTAATATAAAAGAAAATATAATTTTATTGCTATTATTTTCATACACAGAAAACCCAATCAATTTTAAATTTTAGTAGTCTTAAAAATTTTGGCGCCCCCTAAATCCGCTACTGATGACACTTTCCTTGTATGTATAGTGAAACCGTTAACGACAGTCAGTGGTTTAGCAATCCGAATTTTTGAATCTACACTATCCATTATAATTTTTATTTGCATCTAAGTGTTCATACAAAAAAAGAAGAAATTCAGCCCACCCTCGACGTCGTGGAAGCTTAAATGTATTCCAAACCTCAGTTGAATCTTTTTTTTACTACTATCAATTATTTTTCAGTTATTTGGTGTCCAAGCTGCCCAATCCATATATACAAACAAAAGTACACCTAATTTGCATCAGCCACAGAATCACATTACAATGAGAACTACCATCTCCAATCCCCAGTTCTATCCTTCGATTCTCTTAAGCAGCTTTATCCCATTTCAGCACACGATGTTTTCTTTGACCCTCGTTGCATTTTTAATGAGTTTCAAACTAAGCGCTGATAAATGAAATTATGCGCATTTAGTTGAGAAAAAAAGGATTCACTCTGTCTGTGTTCCACAGTAAGAAGTAGAGAAACCAAAAAAAAGTCAAACATTAATTTGGATTGTATGAGAAAAAGAAGATTTATATTATACAACATCTGTTTACAACTTAAATCCCGCCTTTTCAGATGCCAAGTAAGGAATTAATACTTCATTTTGTATCCGACCAATAACCGATCGATTCTTTTTTTTTTTACTTAAATTATACACGAATCCAAAGAGACGGAATTGGTTATAACCAAATCAGGAAACAAACACACAAGTTTCCGAAAGATTTGGGTAAGTAAACAAACATTTTATTTTCTTTTCACAAAGAAATGAGGGAAACCATTTTGATATTATAGTAAAGACAAAAGAAGAAAATCAAAATTAGCATTGAACTGCATTTATAATACAACAAAAGAGATGATATTATTCATCCAAACCATCTGAAGTTTAATTGCCTTAATTGCATTGCCTCTCATTTTTTAGCCGTACTACACGAATGTGTTTCATACCAAATCATTTTGCCATTCCCAGTTTAAAATGCTTACCATTATGTAATAACAACTTGAGTACGCATTAAAAATATTAAAACAAACACAAACAAATTTAACATCAGTTCAAATTCCAATGCGTTAGGATTGTTGCTGATTCATTAACAAGAGCATCTCACCAGCTTTAGAAAGCAAATATAAATAAAATCATTTTCATACGAATTTCAGAGCTATTCTGTAGCATAAAAGAATAGTCTTTGGTACAACGCAATGCAGTGATCAGTGGAGGATCCACGGGGGGGGGGGGGGGGTTGACCCCCCATTGGCATTGGAAAGACTTAGTTATCTATTAATATGATGTTATGACGGCCAGTTTTTCTTCGATCAATGTTTGGTGAGTTATTAGTTTCACCCGACCCTATGTACTTACGTACCTACCTAGTGTGTAATTTATATCTTCCCAAAGTTACATTTTAAAGCAATGTTTAATATTACAAAGAGAAAATGATGTAACAAAACCGGTGCAGGGAAATAACTTCACGGGAAATAACTTCACCTCTAGTATGAAATAACTTCACTTTTTTCTGTGAAGTTGTTACTTACTGAAGTTGAGAAATAATTTCACTTTTTTGTGGGAAATAATTTCACTTTTATGTTAAGCTATTTCCCACACAAGGTGCAAAATAATTTAACTTTTTATTACAGTACCTACCTGTTTTAAAACTATACCTACATTGCGTACGTAGTTGAAAAAACAATATTCGTATGTGTGCGAATATTGTTTAGCTTTAAAAATCAATTAAAACTACGAGCATCAGACGTATTTCAAAAACAGAGCTTTCGTTTTGGTGCATTATATAAAGTCAAAGTGAAATTTGCGCGAATAAAATCTTCTAACCCGTCAAAATTCGAATTTGGCGCCCCACCAATTTTATAAGTTTTTTTTTTAAAGATTACGGAAACAAGCTATTTGTAGCTTTATGCTTTGATTCGTGATGCTGTTCACAATAGCTCACATACGATTCATGTCAAAAAGTCTGTGTGACCTAACCAAAGAAAATAAGGTATTGGAAAGGGTTCTCATGTTGTTTATACTTATAATTTCAAGACTTAGTAATTTTTGTCGCAACCAGTGGCTACTAGGAGCGGCTGCTTCAGCAGCACCGGATCTATGGAGTGGCAAAGGGTGGCATGTGCCCCGGGCGTCAGCCTCTGGGGGCGCAAAACCAATGGGAAAAGCAATGCAAAGTTGAAGAAAAGTCCTGTCATCAGCCTTTGGGGGCTGACAAAACAAAAAGTTCTTCATAATTCCAAATTTCTAAAATGGTAACGAAATGATAAAATGGTAAGGGGCGTCAAATTCAACTTTTGCCCCCCCTTGAGCAAATCCTTAGAACCAGCTCTGGCTATCGGCACACAGTATTGCATATAAATTCTATTAAAACCAAAGTTTTGAGGCACTAGAGTGACCCACAATCAAATTTGGGGCACCAGAGGGCAACATTGTAAAGCACCATAATAAGTTAAATGTTTTCACATATAACTTTAAATAAAAAGACAAAAGAGAAAAATGTATTAAAATAAGAAATAAGCAGGTATACCACCTACCTATACAATATATAAAGTGTTTGAAATAAATTTGCGATACAAATAAAAAGCAAATTTTGTATATCCCTTAACTCAAAGCTATTAAATGAATTGAGTCTTGAGTTTAAAGCTATAATCAAGAGTATAAAGTCCATCAACCATGGAGCAATGCAATTAGCTGTCATTTATATTACAACCGTATGCAACACACCACAACCAACAAGCCAACTGCAATGTTAGTGACAACATAACGAATTGAAACACCCTGTAGCGATACAGCGAACTCATTTAAATCGTACCTATCACCGTTTTCCACTTTCCGCACACCACACACTTATTCCCTCTCCACTAACATTAGCCGTTAGTGTGTATAGCGTCCAATGAGGAATTTTCGAAGGAGCTTACAATATTGTGTTGTCCCGCACTACTAGGTATAACCAGAAAGATAGATACCGGTGCCGTCTATCGAATCTCAATTTACTATACCAGAGGTACGTAGGTACATATACTACAACAGCAAAGAGACAAGTTACCCTGATTATAATGCTAAAGTATCAACCTATATACGACGAGTTTATGTGTCTATATACCAGAGGGTAATTAAAATCCTTTGATTAATATGTAAATTTAATAAGATTTCAGCAAGGGCTCGGACGGATAAGGGGATACCAACGCGCAGAGATTCGAAAATAGAGAGCCTCAAGGCAGGACAATGTTGAAGAAGGAGACCATAAAGACTACCTACCACCGTCATCATCAAGTTTCAGCTTTTCAGTTCACCACGGTGCGGGCACACACAAGATAAACTAAAAATGATTTTCTTCTCAGTTGAAGTGAATATGCATCTGTATCTTTAACTGCACGCTAATGTTAGCTGTAGTGTAGAGTAGACTGTATAGAAGAGTATAAGATGCTGGCAGTGCAAATGCGACGCCGCCGCCGACGATCTTCACTCATGATGTCGCCACTTAATTATATGTAGCTATGGCAAAAGTGTTAAGTATTTAGTTCTACCATCAAAATCGCAATTTATATAGGCTATAAGTAGTTGTTGTTTATAAAATGTATCTGTCGAATGCAGAAAAACTACGAGCAGACGTAACTCAAGATAACGAATTAACTGTTAACGTTGGGTTTTTAATGCCAATGGGTATGGCTTTTAGTTTTGTTTATATTTGAGAACACGAAAAATGTCATGCTATATAGTATATACCTTATGAGTTATGACATACAAACATACATATATAGGTAATAGGTACTTAAAAAAACAGCTATTGGAGAAAAATAGGAAACATGTAATTAAATCTACTTCAATGTTGCAAGCTAGTATACATTAGTTTAAATCAACTTTCTTTTGTTACAATTATTGAGTTATTTTGATATAAATCTATTTAAGCTAAGATTGACACTAAATTTTGTTTTTTTTTTCCTAATTCGTAGACAATAGTTTGAGAAATGGCTTATGGACTGGACATGGAGCATGAACATATTTCAAAAAAAAAAAAAAAAAAAATGTTTTACAGTAATGCCCTAAATATCTCTGATGTTTTGTTTTAAAGAAAGAAAAATTACCTTACCGTAGGTCAGTAGGTAAAAAAATTTTACGGATAAATTTGTTTCTGTTTTTCCTAAGTATCATACTATGGGGTTTTTTCCAAACTTGTCATTGATTAATATTTGTATATTGTTACGTTCACTAAAGAAGCTGAAAATACAGCGGCTTAGATGGCTGGGCCATGTGGAGCGTATGGACGAAAACGCTCCAGCCCGACGAGTCTTCAATTCCAACCCGGAGGGTGGAGGCTCGCGCACACGGCCAAAAACGAAGCTTATCAGGCAGTTCTGCAGGAACCAGAGCTGTCAAGAGCGCTTCCCGTGCGGTATACCAGCAAAAAAGGAAGGCGAAACATCGGCTTTTGAGAAATAAAAAGAGAACTGGACAAACGAATGGTTGAATCTATTGAGGGGCGCTACTGCAGAAGCAATGCTATAAAGTTCTACCAAAGGGTAAAACAGTCGTTCCCCATGCCCGAGCGGAAGCCTGTAGAATCAAGGGTGGATAAGTCATAGCACATACGCAATCGGTGCTGAGAATTTGGCAAGAACACTTCTCAGACTGTTAAACGGAGAAGACAACCAAACCAATTAATCGCTGTCAGGCAGAATTATACATTCGATTTGGACTATCCGTCCACCCGAAGAAGAAGAAGGTCGAGTTGTAATATCTAAACTAAAGTCCAACAAGTCTGATCTAGCGGATGGCTTTACGGCTAAACTCTTTAAAGCAGAGGGAGATGCCTTGGTGAGGGGCATACACCAGCTCATCTGCACAATCTGGTTGGATGAAAGTATCCCTGACGAATGGACCCTCAGCATTGTGTGCCCTTTCCACATGAAAGGAGATAATCTGAACTGCCTCAACTAGGAATAAGTCTCCTAAATGTCGCCGATAAAATTTTGTCGGCCATTATGTATGAACGCCTGAACCGTTTCGCACGTGAGCTCCGCTATCAGTGTGGTGCCAGGCCCGGTAAAACAATCGTCCCCCAAATTTTCTAACTTCGACAGATTTTAGATAAGACCCAGAAATTCCAGATCGATACACACCACCTCTTTATCGATTTTAAAGTCGCATATAACATCGTAAATAAGAACGAGCTATACAGAGCCCTGTCACTTTTGTCAGGTAGGGGACGAAAACGCACCAGCCCACCAAGTTTTCAATTCCAATCCGGACGTCCGACGACGGAAAACACCATCTAAGGTGGACCGATCAAGCCGAGAATGACCTCAACAAACTTAGTGTGCGCAACTGGAGGCCACTGGCCTAGCTGGGGGATTGTTGGTTGAGGTCGTGCTCCAGAATGGACTCTCTGCGCCACCTTAAAGTAAGTACAGTAAAATCTCGAAAACATGAACGGTTCTAAAACATGAACAATTCGGAAAGATGAACGCTTTTCCCGTGTGACAATCTACTATAGAGCAGTTAAAAAAAAAAAATCTAAATAAGTTTTTACTTCTCATCAACGACTTTTGTATGAATTTATGTTGTTTCAAATTTTTTTTTAAATAAAATGATTTGTTAACAAATAGATGCAATATTTGTATGTATAGCTTTATGTTTTTCCTAAACTAATGCTCGATGCTTGGAAAGATGAACAATTCGAAAAGATGAACGGGGTCTGTTTTATATCTGTTCATCTTTTCGAGATTCTACTGTATGTATAAATAATTCAAAAAAAGAATCGGTTCAGAGTATGTTTCTAGGTCTAATGCGGAGAACTATAAAATAGTACTTGGTTAAGTTAAATAGCTATATTGGCTGGAAAAACAAAGATGTCGCTGAAATTAATGCATCTTCTATTTAAGAGAAAATAGATGTACAGTTGACACAATAATAAATTAGGATGACTTAGTGAATTACAAGGCGGAATTATTGTTGAATTTGCTTGATTTATAGGGACTGCCATATCATGATTTAGCACTAGAGAAGGAGCACCGATTATAATGCGGCGTAGCATTAATCAACCAAAACATCATATTAAAACTTCTGTGGAAACCAGAATAGTCAAGATTGTATTGTTTGTATATGAATGCACCGATTGTTTTTCGATATTCAAAATTGAATTCAAAAAATTTAAAAAAAAACGATGAGAACTATGAATGTATCAAAAAAAAAAAAAAAAAAAAATTGTTACCATTGGATTGAGGGAAAAGCAAACCTACGATATTTATAGAAGTGAAGTGGTCATAAATATACGTTTGTTTCGCATCTCAAAGGTTCGATTTTTACATTTTTACCTTTTTTGTCGCATTTAGCATAAAGCGGCAGCTAGTTCTGTATCAAACAATTAACGAATTTAGGCTCCGTTTTTTGGAAAATTGGAATCTTACAAAAACCTTACCTTTGCTTTCGTGCTGACTCTCCCAAGATGGACAAATATGCCTGAAAAATCGAAATGTTTACCGATTTTGGAATGAACTTAGATTTTATAATGTCGTTTTTTGATTTTCGAAAACATAATTTTATAGTGATAAAACTAGATTTATTAGACATTCAATTGTTATGGACATCAAACTAGACTTATAACACTAATAAATGGAGGGCATGGATCTAAGAATTAGTTAAATAGATATGCTTAGAGATTTGTAAATTTTACAAATGGATTCCATGCACAAGATTAATTATATATTTTCAAGCTACATAATATGATCACAGTTAAGTGATTTATTGATCACATTTGTAACTATTATCATAAAGGGTTTTATAATTATTGATTTTTCCTACTTTAAAGACATCCCTTTGCTTTATATATGTATATATACGTCGTACGTCGTTACATAAATTATTTTTTTCAACTGTTTCTTATTTGCTTTGAAATACACGCCTTAATTGAATGCTTTTCAGGACTTTGTTTTATTAGGATCTCAACCCTTACATTAAAAAAATAATTGGTTTTGCTGACAATAAAAAGAGGATACAATAAGATATATTTATATGTATGTGTGTGTGTGTACTATTCCCTATAATTTAATTATCATCGAGCGGATCCTTTCTATAACACATTCTTGATGCATCTAGCATCTCCATCATATACACCAATAACGATAATCTAGTTTCAGAATGTTGAGGAAGACTAATTTAAGCGAACAATAGTAAATTAATTACTAAAGCAGGTTAAGTTATGCTAAACATCAATAGACTGGGTAATTAAGCCCTTGCATGTACGGTACGGAACGTTCTTCGTCCTTTGCTCTTCTCTGCCATTCAAGTTTGGTCTCCTATTATTGCCAGTATAGTTTTCCGTTGAGATCCCAACTTTGACGTTCACTATTATAGCACCATTCATCTATCCTTTTAGATGCTTCCCTGCACTTCTGCACAACTTCTCTTCTTCACTTTATTTTACTTTCTATGTACATATACATACAAAAATATATACATTATAACTCCCTTTTGTATTTTTTGTCGATTCTAAGCAACCGATGTCACAGTTGACGTTTTGCTCTTCCTATAGCAGCCAAACCCAGCCTCCTTGGAAGGATCTCCATAAAGGGCATTATCGAGGAAAGCATCATCACATCACATCAGTATCAATGTGTATGAGAAGGATATTTTTTTTTTTTGTATCATAGAGCACATCATTTCGCTGCCATGTCTGTGCATATTTTCAACGTTCTTCCCAAGTGGAACCGACCCAAAACTACAGGCTACAAGCAATAGAACAATGTTATGGGTTTCAAGGGCAATCGTGTTCTTGCGTAGTTTTGTGTGAAAGTAATATGTCACAAAAGGCACAAGCACCAAAGAACCCAGAAGTTGAGGGTGTGGAAAAACGGGTTCGCTGCCATATTAATTTACTTTATTTGTATGAAGATTTGTTCGGATCGAGTATCCAGGTTAGAGGTGGCATGTTAGAAAGCATCTCTCTCCTTGTCCTTAAACTGAATTTTATCCTTTATGGCGGAATAAGTTATCGTTATTTGGGTTTGGGTGTTTCAAGTGGTGCAAGTGTGTTTTTCAAACAATGTGGTACCATACGTATACACTTTTGCTTGCAGACATTGAAGTAGGTGGAACATGTGTAATGTGCCGTGCTTTTAAAAGTCAGAGTGTGGCGAAAGGAGTTTGGTGTTGGTAAAAGTAATGTCGTCGTAAATGGGCCTAAATTAATGATATTGTTTAGAAATTGCCTCAATAATGTCATCGCGAGTATTGCAAAGTGACATTCAAAGTAGGATGTGGTATAAAACTGTTCCCGCCAAGTTTTATTGTAGCCCTGATAGTGTATTTTCAAATTTGGCAATTTCAGTGTGTTTTAGAACAGCCTGTAATGATTTCATTTATATTCTCTTTCAGAATGTGGTATTCAATAATAAATGCAATAAGGCGGTTAAAGGCTCCAGTTTTTGATTATAAGACTTTTACTAGGTTCGAGATGATTGATGCTTTGTTTTATGTAAGTCTGGAGATAGTAAATTCTTTTCTCTCTTATCCCAAAGAAGATTTAGTCATTTTAAGGCATATTAATATGTATCTACTAATGATACATGAAATAAGATTAAGTCAAATTTAGAGAGATTGTCATTTTAGGGTTAAATCCAATTATGTTTACCAATACTATGTAAAAGCTTTTATAGGGACAGCTTATAAATGTGCAGGCGATTTAAAAAAAAGACACATTGACTAATACTTTGCTAGAATACAAGGGATAGTATTTTTTGAAATTGTTTATTCATATCTTAGGCAGGAAATACACGATATAGTACAGACTTGAATCGTACCGATATCGGTAACGATATCGCAAGGGAGCACACACATCATTCCATTTACTTACGATTTCATAAAAATAGAAGTAGACGACATCTGGTTTTCGCTCGACAGCATTCGACCATGCGATATAGGTACAGGGGATCATTTCACGATACAATCATCGCATTTGATTTTGTTTCAGTGTAAGGTTTTGACTTTGCCAATGTGAAAAACAATATCATTCAAATTGCAGCTTCGGAAACACTCGCAGTATGAGTTTCTTTTGAGGTAATTTTTGACCCCTTTTTTGTACAATTCGAGCGGTAATTAGGTCATAACTTGAGTATTTACCTATACTGTTGGTTTTAATGGGTTAAGGGTTCATTGATTTTTCGTAGTGCATCAGAAAAAAATTGTACGGTGTCAAATAACATGATCATCGTGGCCAATTGACATCGCCAAAACACGTGACCAGGAACCTTCTCTCACAATAAATCCATAATTAGTCGTGTTGTATGACTTGTTGCCATATCCTGTTGTATGAAACCACATATCGTCCAGGTCATGACCTTCATTAGCTGCCAAAAAAAATCACTTTGTCTGAATGCGATGGCAACTCTGAAGAATATGTTGTTCGAAAATCGGAAAATTTTTTTTCTGTTGTTCCAACACCCACTTTTGTAGTAGGTTTTTATAATTTTAACGCTTTGGTTGATTGTCAATATTCAACTAATATTATGTCACTTCAGATGATAGCTGAGTGTGACAGGTGTCAAATGCTAGCGCTACAAACTTGAAACCATGAAATGCATGACTTCTTACTTATACCAACAATATCCAAAGCCCAAATTAGTATTTGTATCCTTAGTTCACCCTGAACTTCAACCCAATGACATAATTCAAAATCTTGCTGTCAATGTATTTCAAGTGTTTCATGTATTAAATGCTCTAAATTCGGTAAACTTGACAGCTTTATTTCTGGTGTCATTTTTCAGAATAACTATACCTATCAATAAATTTTTGGTTTTGCCTGCGATACTTATTAAATGTTGGCCCCCGGTTTATTTGACAAAGGATAATGTATAACGATCTCAAAAGCTTAGTAATCTAATTGCTAATGATTCGGATCCAAAAAAGTATATAGGATTACACTCTTCTATCAAAATGTAGAAAAAACTCTCACGCTTTTCACATGATATTTTTGCAGAAACATGGCTCAAAAGACAATTTTTGGACACAGAAATGTTTGGCGATGAGAGTGGAAATGATCTGAATTGAATCTACAGGCTTTTCAAAAGCGTTTGACAAATTTTCGCATGACATTTTAATTTTCAAACTGAAATCTTTACTGCTTTGCCATAATGGTGCAGCTGTAGCTGAAATGAGTTTGCATGAACTTCAACTTTTTTGTGTACTTCAGCGACAACTTCATATTATAGACGTTGTTATGTTTTGAACAAAAACAAAAAAAAAATTAGCAAAACATATTATATCGAAGGGGATAGATGATTAAATTAAAATTAATAAAAAATCACAATCTGAATCCCAGGAACGATGTAACGGAGCCAAATCGCAGAAGTTTTGATTGTCTTGGATGCCAATAAAAACCCAGAACACTTTGCAATATCAACAACGGTGTAATAAAAAACCTTTATTTAGATGATATTATTATGTAGTTCAATAAAAAACAAAGCTTAATTGATACTCTTCCATTTTTCTGGACAAGTGTGTAGCCTGGTCAGCGATCTTAAACAAAGTGTCCGAGGAAAGCGCGATCGCAATAAATGAAGTTCTCATTATTGTAGCCTTGCTTCCCACGTACATTCGCACAATAGTTCATTGTTGTTGTAAATTGTGGATACGCTTGTAAAATGAAAGCAAGAAGCTTTCCGTGTGAATTCACCACACCATTGACATTAACATTAGGTACAATTAAAAAATATACAGCAACAATTTGAGATCAAATTAATCGATAGCATTGATGATAGATATTAAGGGAAATTAATGTACCATAAGAATTCATGTAGAAAGAGAGTTAATTAAAATCAGAACTAAGTTTGAATATGCAATATGTACACTGATAAAAATATTAATGTTATTTTAAATAAAATAAACGAATAAAGTTTCAGAATTGATTAAAAAAGATGAGGACATTAAATACGTTTAACTCTGTTGAGTATATGTTTAATTTAAAAACAGACGTGCTATAGGAATTGCAAACTTTTAACTTTGACAGCGCACTACAGATGCAGCTACACTTTTTGGCAAAGGCATTTAGGTTTATCTGTACGATTTGTATTGGATGTATTCAAATCTCCAAAGTAGATCATAGATATATGTATATACATAGTTACATTCAAAAATTTGTTTTCTTATCCTTTCTTAGTTAAATAAGAAGTGCCACAAGGCACTCATCTAGGTCCAATTCTCTTTATACTCGCTATCAATAATCCTTGTGCGAATATGATGCAGGCTGGCAATAACAGATTTGTTTTCTGGGGCGGAGAGCGGTAGAAATAGTTTAAGCGTGAATCATGTGAAATGTCAGACAATTACATTTTCATGGAAACGGGTAACAGTTCATATTACTTTATTATTTCATAACAAGTTTTGCATCAGTTTTGTTTTGAAGATCTTGGAGCGCACTTGAACATATCAATTTTGTTAAAAGATTGTCGAAGGTATTTCAAAATCCATACATTACCCTAGCTGTATTAATTTCTCTTGTGTGTCCTCATCTAGATCACGCATTAAATGTGTGGTCTCCATTCTTTGATGTTCATTTAGTCTATGATAGAGGCGGTTTATGCGTTATTTTATTCGATGTGCCATAAAAAGTCTCTCCTGTGCAGATAATTATAACCTTGCACCAAAGGCATAATTTAGGACGCTCTCGGTATATTATTTTCTATTGGATCGAGTGTCGAGTGGAGGCCCACCATCTTGGTAGTTTAGAGCTATTGCATTCTAGTTAAGGCATGTGCAGGCTTTTTTATTCTAATACATACATAATATGTGTTACATATGTATAGTAATGGTATTGTTGATTTTATTATTAGTTAAACTTACATAAAAAGTATTAAAAGTTTATAGTATAGTTTGTTCTTGCATGTCCTTAATGTTTATGCTTTATCTTACTATCAAGTTCTGTTTGGATAAGTGGAACAAAAAAAATAGGAATCAAAACTGTCTTAACAGGAGTGGGTTATTTAACTTAAACTACAGCAGTTGATCAAGTGCAATTTTATTAATTTTAAGATCCCAGATTATAAGAAACGATGAAACTATAAAGACAATTTCTATTTTGATTAACTCTAAATACCTCAGAATGAGGTGAGGAAGAAATTAATCTGAAACAGTGCACTATCAGAATCTAACGTCGTTCCATCTAATTAATGTATTTGTTATTTTGTTTTAAAAAAATTCTTTTACTTTTCTTAGGTATTATTCAAACCGTCCGTCAATGCATTTCTTCAGCAATAATTATAGATATTTGCATGACCCGTCACTCCTATTTATACGTCTGTCCTTTTGTTTGTGTATCTACTTCATGATGATCCTTTGCGATAAAACTAAGGTGTGTTCTGCATTCAGGAGATTGCGTGAGCTCATTTTAATGTCTACCTACTTGCGTTAAAATTACCAACTGGAAAAAATAGAACTATTAATCGTTTTTATAATTCAGTTATTAAAGAATTGTTGCCTTATAAAAAAAAGACTTCACTGAAAAAGGTTTTAATACTTTCGATCCGAATAAATATTATAAAAGTTAAAAAAAAAAAAAATAAAAAAAAAACATCAGACCATATTTTCTTAGAACTTGTATTGTATTGTCACAATCTGCACCCTTTTTAACAAATAATTTATTCAAATGATTTCGGACAAAATATTCATTGTATGTATTTGTAAAAATTGTCAATTAATACTTTCGGAGCAGAAACATAGATAAAGTTAAAAAATTAAATTACAAAAACTATAGGCGTAATACAATTTATCAAACTTGTGCTAGGGCCTAGGGGGTGTTGCAAAGATCCATAGTCGCCTTTATGAAATATACAGCCTAAACGGCTGGACCGATTTGCTTCAAACTCGGTATATAGTATTATTATGACGTTCCACAGAGGGGTTTTTGGAATTAGCATTCTAGCTCTAAAACTAAAGGTACCTGCCATACGATTTTTTGTGAAAAATTATTTTTTCTCAAAAACGGCTCCTGCGATTTTGATAAAACTTTCTAAATTATGTTTTCTGTGCAAACTTTATGTTTTGGTTGAAATAGATTTTTCAGGAAAGGTCTTATAACGGTACCTCCTATAGGACCGGTTTTTTGAAATCCGATTTTCTCGTAAGCCACTTCACGGATTTTGATGAAAATTTTAATGCAGAAGCTCTTTTATAAAAGAAATAATTTAAATCCTTAAATTTTTCAAAAAAAAAAAGTTTTTTTTACATTTTTTAAAAAAAGTTTCAAATTTTTTTTAAATTTTTGGTTTTTTTCTAAAAACGGTTTAATCTACATTTTTTAAATTTTATTTTTCTGATAAAAACTACAAAGTGCTAGAAGATGGCGTACTCAAAACAAATTTGGAATATATTTTCGAAAAGTTTTTTTAAAAAAAAACAGTTTTTTGAAAAAACTGGTCGAACGATTTTGAAAAAGTTTTTCGTAAAAACTCAAAAACGTACAAGAAACCTGATGGCTTACTTTATTTTCTTCAAAAAACGTTTTAGGTATTGATTTTTAAGTGATTTATAAAA
Organism: Platycheirus albimanus; assembly: GCA_916050605.2. Classification (NCBI taxonomy): domain Eukaryota; kingdom Metazoa; phylum Arthropoda; class Insecta; order Diptera; family Syrphidae; genus Platycheirus; species Platycheirus albimanus. The sequence continues at coordinate 63,721,006 of OU696698.1, forward strand.
TTTCCCGTACAACCAAGTCGTGCACTTTATTTAAAATTAAGTTTTTACGTATTTTTAAGAAATATTTAGTTTAGACTAAAAGACACTCAAATGTTTGCTTGAGGCTTTATTATAGATAAGTATCGTTAATTTGCTAAAACAAGTTTCTGATGCTTCAAAAATTAATTTTGTTTTCTTTCTTACACAGCATGTTCATTATAAACTCATAGCCACAGAATGTTAGGTTTTTTGTTCGAACATAAGTACCGTTTATTGATGGGTAAAGTTGGAGTTAGCCACTCCCGAATTCAAGTATTTTAATCAAAAGATTACGTATCGTGCCTTGATCGCAACTGTTCAAAACAAATTAATTTTTATAAAAAGATTTTTCCACAAAAATAGGCGTGTTTAAAACCGGTTTTTACCAATTCAATAACTTAGCCTTGCTCTTGAACCAAAAATTTTATATACTAGCTCTAAAATTGCGACCTCTAAATTAAAAAAAAAAAAAAAAACGAAATTATGGATTAAAAAAGTAGTTTTTGTTTGGCTAAAATTCCAGAACTACACCTACTCCTGACGAAAGCCAATGAGAGACTTAGCAGGAAGCTGTATTAAATGCAAAGACAACATGTGTACAATTGTGCTGGTTTGAAGTTACTGAGACTCAGCCTACATTCCCTCTGGAACTAACTTGCTTTAGTCAACCTTACCTTCTTAATTTCAGTGAAATGCAAAATTTGAGACTTTTGACCAATTGCACCTTTTCATAGTAAAATCAAGCCACTTGCAGGTATTTATATTTCATTTGGGCTCATTCCTATCTCCGATGAACCATATTACGTATTACATTTCTTTTGTTTTGTCAAACCTCAACCTGGGCTCGAGTTCTTTTTTAAAGCTGTATCACTTTAACTGTTCTTTAAAATAACGGACATCCCCATTCAAATCTACATGAATGCTTGGCACACCTCAGTTAAATTACTTCGAATGTAGGCAAGCATCCTTCGATGTACATTTATATACATACATATAATGTGATAATTACAGGCAAATAGAAACATAAAACCAAATTGGTTTTCATTTCTTTTTTGCTTTTTCATTCTTTTTCAACCAATATTATAATTATCAATGCGATAGAAAAAAAAACTGTACAAACAATATCTAAAGGAAAAGGAAAGAGAGTGAAAATAGCAAACAAAAAAAAAGTTGGTAATTGCGGCTACTTTGCAGGTGTTATGATACCCAAACTTATTTCCAACTCCATTTTAAAATTGCTCCATTTTTTTTTTGTAACCGGGAAATTAAAAAAAAGAAATGAAACTAAAATAACACCTTAAGCGACGGAAACATACAAATAATTGGGGATAAAAAAGCATTTTAAAATTATTTGTTTAGTATCCTTTTTCACTTGCAGATAAACTTACTTAATATTCATGTCCTTGTGTACTTTTATACCTTTGTCTATCGGTTCCTTTAACACAACTCTTCCATTTATAAATTATCTTTTATTTTCAGTACTTTCGATCTTCTTAAAAAAGATGAAGGGTATTTAAAGATGCAGTAATTGCACATGGTTTGAAGAAATTTTATTGCTAGGGTAACCTTAGCGCATTAAATCACGACATAATATTAACCTATTTTTTACTACGAAAAATTGAAGATTATAATTATAAAAATAATATGAAAATAATTCCTAAAATCCACTACAAAGCGAGATCTACGATGTGTATCTCTAAAGTGTATACCTACCATGAATGAATTGCCTACTTGTGTGTTTGAAATAATTTTGTTATAGGAAAAATATAAATTCCTGTCTTTTAAGCTTCACACTTCCTTCCTTCGTTCGGTTACCATCTGAATCGCAATTTTAGACACAACTACTAAGATCTTGAATACTTTATATCTATTTAATAAAATATCTAACTGCTTATTGCATAGAGATAGCTAAGTTTTTTTTTGCAAGCAATTAATATTTAAAAGTCAAAAAAAAAAAGCTTTAACTATTTAAGGTGAATAGGCTATAAAGAGAGCATAGGTAGGGTCACGTACGTACATGGAATAAAAGACACGACTGATGGGTAGCACGAACTTGCTCTTATGCAACAATTTGCTTGAGGGCTATTCATTTGCAAAAAAAAAAATTCAAACTTTAATTGCTTTTCACATCAACTTATTATCAAAGATAAATGTGTAGGTACAATTAAAAGGTGGAGTGCAGTATATAATTTCACTAAGTTTTTCGACTGTCTCAGCTTAAACTTAGATTATGCTTAAAATCTGCATATCCATAAAATCATTGCGCAGTCCAATAATGTTTCAAGCTCAAAACTAGCAAGCAGAATAACAAATTCATCAACATCGCCATTATAGTATGCCATATCCATATCTCCATATTTCAGTCCGTGTTTAATCATAGGTAACTGGGTATGCACTGCGTATCATAGCATTTTTTTCAAAAACTCCCTCCTTAAGTACTGAAAAGCATTGTGGGCTTATAACAAAATTCAATACTCTTCCGAGAGTCCACCTGACATCAAATAAAGAGGAGCCGTTGCTGCCACCTCGAGAAAGCCCATATACGCATCAAAATTATTAAATATCCAAGACCACTGCAAAAGGTAGAAACTACCTACGTACTGGTGTTGAACCTGTAAATTGAATCCGAAATCCAAAATCTTGTATCAACTCCTACCCCAGACCACTTCATTGGTTTAAACTTCTAAGCACTTTGCAAGTTCAAAAATTATCTTTGACCATCATTTGTCTCCTCTCCGAAAACGCACAACCGTCAGTCTTCTTCTTGGTTGGAAGAGATGGTCAGGCTGTAGTAATAATATAAGATATGTCACATAGATGAAATTGGATATAGGTGCACATAATGTGGTCATGTGAGAGAGGACTATGACTGATATATAAAAAATATTATACTTATAACAACAATATTGAGAAGAGGAGCCAAAGGCTGTAGGCTAAAGGATTGTATATGTGCTCTACTAACATGCCACTCTCTGTGTTCAATAAGACGACTATACCTATCTATAAACCTACTCTCAACCTCAACGACGAACGACCATAAAGTTCGAACTGAGAGCCGAGAACAACCAATATACCTAAAACCCCTTTTATGCATGTAGTATATCTTCTAAAGGTACTACACAGAAATAAATGCAAATGTATATGCCAAAAATCCGATGGTCCTTCATTCCTAATTTAAATGCAAATGAGATTCATTTGACGACAACACCAGAACGCTAACTATCTGCCTTGCCTATCCCCTTCAGTTTTCTGAGCGCGCTCCTTCCACCTTTCAACCTCATTTAAGTCACATCTATACAAACTATATCTATGTTTTTAAGGATTGCACTGCAGCACACATATACACAAACACATATTTATCTATAACCAATACAACCAAAAGCTCAGAAACTCATAGCCTATTTCCATGACTTCTTCTCTGCGTGTCCAACCTGTCTCGGGTCCTTGTTCCCGGACTTAAACCTGGGCCTCTATGATACCTACAACCAGGGAGATGTGGGATTTAACAGCTGGGGCTGGGGGTATTTAGTTCTAGGAGGCTTTATAGAAAGTGCAAGAATCTTGTCTCTACCTATAGTTTTACGGGATGGCGATTCCGTCCCATACATTTTGGTATCCAGAGATGATGGCACCCGCTCCACACCAACCATTGTGCCCCTTCTGTTTAACATACAAGTTAATTCAGTTTGCAGTTCTATTTCTAGTAAATGCAGACAACCCTTATGTCGAATTGGCTTCCTCCCACTCTTTTATTTAGGGTGGCGAATTAATTGCAAATCAGAGGGAGTTGAGGCTATCTCTCTGGACTGACGTGAACCCTTGTACATATTACTTATTATAAGGCACTGACTGCCCAGTAGACTATGAAATGTGGAACCGAAACGGCCTCCTTCCCAATCTCATCCCATCCTGTTCATCATTCTCTATCTATGCCTGTTAATAATTTCTCCTCAAAAACCAACAAAAGCTTCATTTTCATACTCCACAAACTCAACCTCTCAACTCAGAACTAACCCAAACCTACAAACAATTCCAGACTTAAGAGAACAATTCAGAGACCTATAATATCGGCTGAGCGTCCAACTTCGTAGAGTGGAGAACAAGATAATGCTGGGAGAGGTTGCGTTGAAAGTGTCCAAACCGTTCCACTACTATAATTTGCTTGAAACTAGAAACAAGGACGAAGGATTGCCAATGGAAAGGGTCGGGCTTGGTATTGAAATAGATGGAGTGGGGTTTGAATGAGGGAGACACGGTATGAATTAGAGTCAGTAATTATTCATTAGGACGTTTCACGTAAGTATAATTTGATGGACATGGAAACCTTCTGTGGCGGGCGTTGAAGAAATTTGGGGAAACGGAGCTCTTATGAAACTTAAGAAAATGTATGTTAAAAAAAATCTAGAAATTAGGAACAGTAGAAAGCAGGAACGAGAAGTGAAAAAGCTAGATGTTTTTTAAAATTCTGTTAACATACAAAAACTGATCAATTTAGGTACCTACATTTATTTACTATATAACTAACAGCACTAACTGCATGCACGATGGAAATTCATTGTTAAAAAAGCCAGCTATTGGCGAAAAGGACCAAATTAATCGGTTCGGCGAACTATAAATAACTCAGATAAAATTTAAAGTAAAAGAATAATGTACCTACCTATTTTAAAATTCTATTATACAGGGTGATTCACCAGCGTTGTGCCAAAAAGCTAGAGCATGTAGGTTAAGTTGAGACAAGAAAAAAATCGTATGGGAGGGGGGGTCTATTCCCCTCCGTTTAGCCGGGAGGGGCAATTTTCTGAAAAATTGACTTATTTTGTAAAAAAAAATATTTAAAATCAACGGGTTCGTTTACAACACCGTGTTATACCTTTTTGGAAAGCCAAAAACTTTTCCTCTTATTTTGTTTTTAAATTAAATTGTTTTAACGAATAGTTTAAAAAATATAAATTTTCAAACTCAAAATTTTGAAAAAAAATTTGAAAAAATAATTTTAAAACTAATTTTTTTCAAAATTTTACGTAATTAAGTATAATTTTTGTTCTCAGAATTCAACGCTTCCATTAATCTTTAATCCAACACTGGAAACCGTATGGCTCTACGACTTTTTGTTGCCAAGGTATTCAAAAATAACCGAACCTACTTCTTCACAAAAACACGAAAAAATTGGCTAAATGGTCACTTGTGCCATCCCGTAAGGCTAGGTTTTCTTGTTTTTGTGAAGAAGTAGGTTCGGTTATTTTTGAATACCTTGGCAACAAAAAGTCGTAGAGCCATACGGTTTTCAGTGTTGGATTAAAGATTAATGGAAGCGTTGAAGTCTGAGAACAAAAATTAAACTTAATTACGTAAAATTTTGAAAAAAATTAGTTTTAAAATTATTTTTTCAAATTATTTTTTCAAAATATTGAGTTTGAAAATTTATATTTTTTAAACTATTCGTTAAAACAATTTAATTTAAAAACAAAATAAAAGGAGAAGTTTTTGGCTTTCCAAAAAGGTATAACACGGTGTTGTAAACGAACCCGTTGATTTTAAATATTTTTTTTACAAAATAATTCAATTTTTCAGAAAATTGCCCCTCCCGGCTAAACGGAGGGGAATAGACCCCCCCTCCTATACGATTTTTTTCTTGTCTCAACTTAACCTACACGCTCTAGCTTTTTGGCACAACGCTGGTGAATCACCCTGTATAAACTAAAGCTGTAGAAAAAATATTTTCATAAGTTTTGGATACTCCAAAAAGCCGCACATCATAAGTCTGTCTGCGTATAAGCTCTGATTGTGGGAAAATAATTTTAAGTTAATTCTAGGGAAAAATCATTCATCACACGTTTCACATACGCAAAGTAAATTAAAAATACAAAGTGGTAGCAAACTTAAAAATAAACAAAAGTTTGAAAAATCATGATATTAGATATCAAACAAAATAATTTAAAAACACGAGAAGACAAAAAAAAGTAGGTTTAATTTAAGCTTTTACAAGTATATTAAAAATTATGGTTATGGAATAATTTAGAGCCAACGCATAGGGCCAGTAAGATATTTAAGCTTCTTTTAAAGGTTTTTGGATAGGATAGTTTTAATATAGTTTAAGGAATTTAAGGAAATATAACAAATATTTGAAACAAACACCTAGTGTGAAAAGAGCGTAGATATGCGTTCCACAATCTTTTCCACGGAGTATTTTAAAATTTAAGCATAGGTAGACTTGATAAAATATTCAGAAAAGTAGAGAAATGTGACATTTGTTCAAACATTCAATATAACCATTTATATAAAAATGATCTTCATTTATCCCCTTCTTAATAAAAAATTAACACGTTCCACAATCTTTATAGCTCAGATATCTTTTCTCACATCCTGAAAAATTAAATACAATAGTAGGTATGCACACATTTGACAATCGATTCTAGGCTACGTTTTTAATTTCACGATGCTTGAGTCATTTAAAGAAGAAGACAGTATTAAATTAAATTAAATATTAAAATAAAATGCTCATTGTATTAAAAAAAATATAAAATAAGGTACCAACATAATCGATCAAAGTACCGATACACATATTAATTGAAAACTGAAGTCCGACATACATGGGTCAAAATATAAATCGCAAATATTATGTTAGTTTAATTTTAAAACAAGCCTTTTTATCTTCAAAGTGTTTCACTTACTTATTAATTTGCATAAAACCATTTATCCCTTTATTTTGAAGGGTTATCTGTAATTAAAAATTATAATGAAGCATACCTTCAGAGCAAACTTCTTACCTAACCGCAAGTTTCTAAGCATTCACTCTCACACAACAGCAACCATACCAACCAAAGCCATCCCAATCGATCCATATCGTATACCCATCAGTTCATCACTGTATACGAAAACTTTAGCCACAGCCATCTAAGGCTAATTTTCTTAAATATAATTCCAGACTTAGCCAGAGTCAAGCCATACACATACAAACAACAAACTAAACTAACCCCACCCCCTGTAGTTGTAAGAGTCCTTCAAACCAAACCAAAGACCATCCGAATAGCTCATAGCTCATTTCAATGATATAATTTTGCCGAGCAATCGTTTGTAGATAAATATATTTGAATGTATGAGTGTATTGCTGTTTGCTGGTGATTTTGTGTGAACAGCATAGATGTTTGTATTTGTGGGCCTATAGCTTGGTCATATATCTTATGCATATTCCTACCTTCGTCGCATTTATAATTTATTACAGGAATCTCATTAAAGAAAAGCCACAATTTCAATCAAAACACCCACAACATCCTTCTGCGAAAATTCTTCAACCCCTGTCTTCTCATTTTATGCCCGAAAACTTACCCTTTCGTCGTTGGCGCCGTATAGTTCCTTAAGTCCTCATCACATGGTCGTATAATTTAATTCCTAAAGGATATGCCATCACCAACCAACAACCCGCTCAACATTTCTGACAATTCAAGCCAAATGTTCGTTCGCTCGTCTTAGTCTTGGTCGTTGTTGTTGTTGTTGTCGAATTTCGCTTGCAAATGCTTACCACTGCTTCTGTTCTTGCTGCTTGTTGCTGTGTGAGTGAACATTTTATGTAAATGCTTCTCTCTGAAAGCATTAATATCCTTAGTCCTTACACTATCCAACAACCCAGGATGGTATGTGTTGATGTTGCTGTTACTAGTCTTTGAATCCACTTTCCACTTACATTTCTGTTTCTGTGTGCTGACGAACTAGCCCCTATTAATGTATATCTACTTACTTCGTTGCACTCTCGCTCGCCCAAGCACAGGGCTGCATTTTGTTAATTAAAAGTATCATTGATTGGAGACTTAGTTCAAAAATATTTTTTTAATACTCCTGTCGTTAAAGTAGCTCAAAAAAGTCAAAAAGATCATTGGCACACAAATATTAGAATGTTCATAAATAAATTGTTAATAATTCATATGGAAAAGCTATATAACTTTGGTCCGATTAAAGTCCTTGCATACAAAATTACATGTAGCTTAAGGCTCATTAGAATGTTCAACTGCATTTTCTACTCACAACTATTACACAAAGCTGAAAGAGTGCAAAGCATCAAAAGATTAAGTAGACTAATTTTTTGCTATAAAAGCCTTGAATTCACCTCCAGGGAAATAAAAACAAAAAGTGTTATCGGTGTGGGCGTCTGGGCCGCACAATAAGATGTGTCAAAAATAGTACTAAATTATTTTGAGTTTTGTTAACAAATTTTGGCGCCACACATGGCAGCTACTGGCAAGCAAGTTTCTACATGTATTAATTTTCAGATACCTATCTATGTTGCAGTTGGCTGGAAGTTTGTCTGTGTGAGTGGAAATGTGAGTGTATTGCAACTGTCTTGCCAGTAGCTGGCAGGTGTGGCATCCCGGGTAATATAACTTATTTTCACGAAATGGTTGGTGCGCTTCAATCGACTTTTCTCTATGAAATTGATGGACGAACGTTAATAAGTTTAAGAACTCTTTAATAAATTGCGTAATCGATTGACATAATACTAACATCAAAACAAAAAAATATAAAAGTCTTACCCGAAACCATATCAACCACGCGGCACATACCAGTAAAATTATAAAAAAAAATTGAAAGATCTTTGAACGACTCTTAAATCAACAATCTTATAAAAAAATATTAAACGTGAGTTCAGCAGAAAGGAGTTATCAACAAAATTGATATATCACTGCAATTGCAATTAGAACAATTCGGTTTCTCCAAATTGTTATAACAATAAGAAATTGATAGTATGGATCAACAACAAAATAACATTTCTTTGAAGGTTACCGATTTAAATCATAACGTGCCTTCTTTAACAGAATCAATTTTATATCTCTCTTCAGATCAGAAGAAGCCTCTGATGCGAAATTGTATTTTGCTTTTTTTTAATTAGGGCTCCAATTGAAATTTAATGCGGTCCTGTCCGCACAGTAACATCTATTAAAACTTATCTATACGTCTTTTAGCAGTGTCCAATGTGCAACTAACCACCACCCAAACACAATATCATCATCATCATCTATACTCTACATCTACAGTCTACACTACATCATAGTTTCCTCAACAGAATGAATATGCACAAGGATGAGGATGATGTGTTGTTTTGCATGCATTAAAATGTTGGGTTGTCCTGCCGGATAAGACGATGTCTCCCTTCATTCAACCCCCATCCATTGCCACCTTCAAGGAGTAAGGGTGTAAAGGAGATGCAAACAGGAGCGGGTTCAACAAAATAAGGATTTGAATTTAACTTTCTTGGAACACTTAACTAAAATTAATTATAAAAGGCGAATAAGGTGTAGAGCCGTGTACGACGCCATCAAACCAACGTACCAACAACGACCAAATCCCCCTGCCACATTCCCATGTATCCACAATATCCGGCTGATGAAGACAGAAGACGATGACGAAGGGATTGAGGAAGAGTTGAAGAAAGCGCACATGTGTGTATAGTATTATGAAAATGGACCTGTGTGTGCTCTAATTATCCTTATGGTCGTTGATTTTACATTTTATTAGATGTAAAGAAGGACCGATAACATTAGCATGAGACTACAAGAAGGTGAAGATAGTGTGTAGGTACTGTATAGAGATGAAATAATGGGGAACTTAAGGGGTGACAAAAAGAAGGAAGTTTTTGAAGGAAAGCAATAAGATTTCGAAAGTCGATTGTTTGTCAGTATATTCTTGGGTTTTAGAACATACACGGTGTGTGGATACTTTTTGGTCTTTCCCGAGTTTGTTCATAAGTCCGAACGAACGAAGCCACCCATGATGTGGTAATATGTTATGCTATGTGTGCGCGTGTGGGTTAAAAACGAAGAGGATGGGGATTGTGTTTATGGAAATTGGGTAATTTTAATTGAAATTTTGCAGAGAAAGGTCGATACTTGATGAACTTTCACATAAGAAACACTTAGAAAGTAAATTTAGATATAGACGAGTCTAAAAAAAGACATCTTACCTGGTTAAGTACAGAGAATCTATACAAGTTCATACACTCTGCAAAAAATATTCTTGAAATATTATGATTTGTGTTACAATTCGCAGAATAAAAAATTATTTGATGTCAAAATTCAAGTTTGCAGAAAAGCGTTACAATCAGAGGTTATAGCCAAAACATACCTATTATACATACATAATAAATACAAAATAAAATCGAAAATACTAAGAACAGCTAAACGTATATACTATGAGCGTGGTGTAATGGTCTTAAATGTTGTTTTTAAGAAAGTTTTACTAGAAATATTAAAATCAACAATACTTGTGTAAGAATTGAAAAGCCTTTACGGGTAAGGGGTTTATTCATGCCATCATTAGTACGGTGTTGGGGACAATTCCTTCGACCATCTTTTACCAATCCCAACATGGAATTAGCTTTTTTAACAAAGTTGATATGCTCAGTGAAACTCAAGTCTGGGCTTAGCTTTACTCCCAGATTTTTAAAACTTAAAACGCGATGATAAACTTGTTGTGAAATATTATAGTCATATAATGTACCTGCTTGGTACCCGTTTCCTTGAAAAGGTCATTGTCTGATGACATTTCGCCAGACTCAGGTTTTAACTATTTTTGCTGCACCCTGCACCAGATAACATACAGAGGTAGTTAAATAGTATTTACAAGACAAGCTTTGTTTTGCATTGAAATTCAATTAAATAAAGCTTTTTGTGTATAAATACTTTTGACTACCTCTGTATCTGTCAATGTCGGCTTGAAAATCTACGTCATTAGCAGAGTTAACATTTTTTTAAATGTTCATAATGGTCAGTGAACACAAGGATCTCAATAGAATGAATGCACGAAGTAACGTGATTGAAAACGAATATATATAAAAAGTATCGGACCAAGATAGCTGCCTTGTGGGACTCCTGATTTTGTTGTTAAAGGATAAGAAAACGAGTTTCTGCGCAAGCCAAAAAAAGGCGCTAGATTGAACTGAAAAATCCGCTAGATATGCCAAAATTTAAAAAAAGTCGCTAGAAAAAAATGTAGTACAATCTATACTTTTGCAGGTATATTTTCTTTTTCAACGGAAAATCCACATTTGATCTGGACTTATCGCACTAAAATTAGTATTTGTAGTCATAAATTGGAAGGAACTAGTCAAACTCCAAACTTTATTTGACGGCTTGCCGGAGAAATATTATTAGAAAATCTGCAAAATACAAGTAATAAGATTCCCTTTTTATAAAAAAGATCATTTAAAATTACATAATGTATGTATAATGTGACGTCACTATCGTCGGATTTTTTTCGAAGTGAAGATCAATAAATGTATTGAGCAGCCGGTTTTTATTAGTGATTTTATTGATTTTATTTAACATAATAGTTTAAAAAAAAACATTAATATTTACAAAATCAAGCATAGCATGGCATTGCCGTCTGCCGTCATATTTTTATAATTCTTATAATCATACGACAATTTGTTTAAATACTCAATTCAAAAATATAGTCTTCACTTGAGAAATAAAATAATTATAAAAGATGATAGTGACGTCTAAAAATATCAAGATGGAGATTTGTATGTGTCTAGTCAGCATACATGTTATTTTTATCATGATCATTTCATAAGTGACAAACTCGAATGGCAGAGACGTAATATCTACAAAAAATATGTTTTTGCAAAAAGTCACTAGAAAAGTAGCTAGAAATATCTAGCGACAAAAAATTATTTTTTGTCGCTAAAATTTTGAAAATTCGCTAAAACGGCAACACTGGTTTCTGAATCTGATCTATTTTAGAGATATGTACAATGTACATATATACCCAGTAAACAATCGTACAGAAAACCCTAAAGCTTTCAAACTTTCAATTTGAAAATAATGATTGCATGTGAGAGTTGGCTCATGTCCACTCTCTATTGCCCTTGTTGATGGCAGATTACATTTTTCCGAAATACGTTATTCTATTACAAACTACTTGGTCACAGCTTTGGAATGAGAGAAAGCTTGGAAAGGTCTATAATTATCGATGTCAGATTAACTGGCCCTTTTAAAGATTAATGAATGATTCTTTCAATACGCTTGGAAATTTAGAACAGATAGCTTGAGGAGAAATTAATTCGGGGAAGCTTAAATGGAGAAACATTTTTTTAAAATGGAGTTATCATTTTAAATAATGGAAGATAAGGTTTGTGGAAAACCACGGAAGCATTGAATTAAATTTTTGTTTTTCTTGATAAACTCTAATGAAATATCAAACTTTCGTATGTGTGCAGTTGGATTAACTTTATAAATATAATAAGCACAATGGATAGCTGTGCATATTCAGCTGGAGTCGATGGTATACCAACCTTAATACGATTGAAGTTGACATACGTATAAATTACGCTGTTTTACAACGCACCGAACATTGCATATTAGTCTGTTCTTTGAAAGACGGATGTGGTTCATCCTCTCCTGAAAAATGGAAAGAAAATCTCCCATCTGGCAATTCTCCGGTCCACAAGTCTTCTTTCGAGTATCGGCAAGTTTTCGAAAAAGCTCCAAATAAAACTCTAAACACGTGTGGGTGGGGGCACAAATATTGGTTGGATACTCTATGGTTAGAGGGACTTTTTTTGAACCTGATTAGACTTGGCATAAGTAAACCACTATTCTATATTTTATATGACATGCTTAATGTCGAAAAAATTGTTGAAAAGAGACTCAATGTAACTTTGACTACAACAATTGACAAGATAAATGTTCTACCTCAAGGAGCATTCTCTTTCAATGTGACCTTGACTTGACGAGATTCTACAATATTGTGATGACTGAAAGGTAAAAATCAGCTTCCATAAACTCGAAACTATCCTGCAATGTCCAGAGCTTACAGAGCATTTTGTCCTGTCAAACTGCCGGTTAAGTCGTCTTGATAGCTTGGCGAATGTGGTTTCTGAATTGCGACATGGCCCTCATTTCGCCTATGATTGCCTATGGGTCTGGTGATTCAACATTGCTACATCTCAAATAAGCGATTATAAGTTACTAGATGCAAGTTAGTTTTAAGCCTAAAGATGTTTTTTAAATGGTTGCAATATAAGATAATTGAAAGTAGCAAAAAAAGGATAACAAATACTGTATTTGAAAAAAGCAGAATCGCTTATCCAAAGTTTTACTCTCAGAAGGAAAATTTTTTAATTTCAAAATTTCTCAGTAAAATAATAAATTATGAACAAAAAATTCAAAAAAGGAAGAATTATTAAATTTCTATAAATGATACCTTGAACCTAAAAACCAAAAAAATGTTATGTAAAAAATCCATTCAGCAAGGCGGAGAATAAAATAAAATGCTGTTCACGTGTTGGGAAACTATAAAAGTAGGTACTAGATCGGCATACCAAAACTTCAAGAAAAAAGCAAAAAAATATTTAAAAAAAAAAACAACAACAAATTATTAATCAATGTTTATAACTTTAAAATTAAGAAAATCAATAAAAAATTGTGGAAGTGTGTCGTGTTAATCCTGTTTGTCATTATTTGCTTAACAGAATAGTATATAAATTCAAAATAAAAATGATCAATTTCCGTGTCTTTTGTACATTATTCTATTTCTCTAATATATTAAACAAAGTATAAAGTAACATCCAATTCACGTTTTATCAATACGTTTTTTGCAAATTTAGAAATTCAATACATTTTCACTTTAACCATTCTCATTCATTCGAGAATAAGTATCTGCATTTTTTATTCTTCAAACAATCTGTATAGCTGTTTTAAAGTAGGATTTTTGTATGGGTCTAGGTACCGTTAGTTATACAATGTCTATTTTTTGTCATATATTAATAGATATTATATTTCTACCCAAAATGATTTAAATGGAGATATAAATAAACAAAGCAGAAAACAATAGCGACTTATGGCTCATTCCGATTTCTAGATATAAATTCCATAAAAAAAAAGCAATAAAAAGAATGTCTCAATTGGGTGAACATTGTACATATTCAGCGAAATACATTGTGTATAACAAACTGCTACTCTAGCACTATATCTTTAATTGAAATAATTACAAATTAAGTGTATTAATTAACTTCATTATACGCGTCCCGGCAGTCCATTTAACGTGCCCCTCTTATTTTTTACCAACTAAATTATTTATGCATTAATTATTCATTAAAAAAAAATGCAGACATATAGAAAGAAGTAAGTAGATATACATGAAATTATATTAATGTGCAATCACCTATTGTGTGATACATTATCATCATTATAGAAAAAGTTGTTTATTGCAGATAAATATTCATATGCTGACTTTTAAGATGCATTTTGCAACAATGTTGCAACTTGTAACTAATTTTGCAGAGGGAGATAATTGTTATCACAAAAGTAATACACGTTTGGGAGAATGGACGGATGAATCCAAGGGTTTAAGCACGCGCAAAGTATATAGTTATAATAAATAAAGAAGCTATTTATGCGGCCGGTTTGCAAGAGAATATATTATTTAACCATTGGATTTTTATTTTGTATCTCACAAAAGGCATCTAATATTTATGCGGTATAATTTTTTTTTTTTTTTTTTTTCGTTAGGTAAGATACAATGAATTTTATTATTATGAGGCTAATTAATGCAAATATTAAGTTTTATAAAAAGGAGTTGACGTAAGTTGAGATGTACATGTAGGTACGCATTAAGAAGTTCAATAGAGACGCCTTGCGTGTTTATTCTTTTCGACTCTAATAAATCCATTAAATAAACCAATTAATTTCTTACATTGTAGCAAAGTTAAAGTAGCATTATTTATTAAAAGAGTTTGAGCTGGCGTTACATGAATGATCCTACCGCTGGTCCGCTCGGTGAGGTGTTGTAAGCATGCTCATATTTCAAGAAACATGGGATTAAAATTAAACAGTTTAGTAAAGTGTTTTCTGAGAAAAGCAATAAAATAACAGAAAGATAGTTTCATTAATTCCCCAAAAGCAACCAAAGCTTTTTGGACTACCAAATTATAATATAATATGTAAGTAGGTGGTAAACGTGCATTTCAATAAAAGCACGAACTTTAAAAAGAGTCTAATTAATGTAGAAAAAAATGTTTAGAACCGATTAAAATTTACAAATTTTATCGGTAGCGTTAAAAAAAATTACACAAAAAAGTCGTGAAAATATATTGCTTTAATGAGTAGTATCCCGTGTCGTAGTGGTTAGTGTGTCGGACTGCCACGCTGAAGGTTCTGGGTTCGATCCCTGACAAATTCTTCAGGAGTAAATCATGTCATGGAAAGTGCTTCTCTGTTAGCAGTTCGGATTCGGCGGTAAATTGTAGGTCCCTTCAATTCCTGCAGAACATCAACGCACACACAGGAATGGTAGAGAGAGTAAGCCATCAATTTATTTATTTTATTTTTTAATGAAAATTTTGCATTACAATTTAGCGAAGAAGACGGTCCAAATGACGTATTTGAGAATCCCTTTTTTCAGAAGAACTTCTCAAAAATTGTTCCGGGCAAATTAAAAAATACGGATCTAGTAATTTTGATAAAATATTATGATTTCAAAAAATTATTGGAAGTTGAAAGATTCTCGACTTGACTTAGCAACAAAGTTTAGCGACTCGAAGAACGAAATTGAGAAAAAATTAAACTATAAATTTTTTCTGTTATAATTATAACAGAAAAATAAATAAGTATTAGTTCAATTTGCATTTTTATTAGCAAACAAAACATTCTCTCAATTTGTAGTTTTAATTGAATCATAATATTATACACTCACAGTCACAATTAACCGCTCACCTAATTATTTAACGATTTTTAAAGATATTGTTTCATATTGTTGCGGCTATGGCACATGGAGGAAACCTCTCATTTCATCGTCTGTATACCCGCATATGACCATCTGGTCCTCTTAAGGCTATTTTACACTTTACAGTCTGAGAACAGTACATTCTTCCACTGTTCAATAGTCCAGTTTACATGTTCTGGAGCAATTCGGGCTTGGCGAAATGACTTTAGATTTCCTTCTACCAGTCTTCTTCTTACTGTTCGCTCACTAACTCTTACATTTCCAACTTCTAAGAGACAAGTACCATCTTCTGTAGCAGTGCTAAACCGATCTCTAAGCACATTGTTAACAATTAAGCGGTCGTCTATGGCCGATGTGCATCGATGTCTGCCTTGACCTGGCCTCCTTGTGTATGATCTACTCTCTCGGAATCATCTGATGGCATCCCGGACAGTGGTTCGAGGCACACCAAGTGTCTGAGCAATCCAACGTTAGCTGTACTGTACCTACTATCCGCGAAAGCCACGGCCCTCGCTACTCCAGTTGGTTCTAACGGCATTTTTTTGTTTTTGGTTACCAATGCTATAAATTTACAAAAACACAAAAATGCACCATGCACTAAAGTAACTATTTAATTCATGCTCAAATTACCTAATTGACAAAAAAAAAAAAACGATTATGATGACCGTTATTTATAAAAAACACACATAGTGAGACTAATCAAAAGTGGGCGTACCGGTGGGTGTAGGTGTAGGTACTTAATTTGCCATTTGAAAAATTGTTCGGTTTGGGTTTTCTGATAGCTATAACTGGCCCTAAAGCAACTCCTCTGTGTGTGTCTGTGTTGATACTATGCAGGAATGGAAGGGACCAGTAGTGAAATCAGGGATAGATCCCAGGCCTTTGTTGTGGCTGTAAAACACATTTACCAATACGCCACGGTGGACCAAACTCATATTGTGATTCAATGTGTAAGTCGCTTAAATCATACTGGATATGGAGGAATAAATTAAAAATCGAAGTATCTGCCATAACGATACAGCTTTTCTCTGTGCAGAACTCTAATACCTAAATGTTCTATTTCAGCAAAAACAACTAGAGATAAATGAGAAATTCAATTAAATTTAGAAGATTGATGTGTGAGTCAAAGTAAGTTATGCTTCAATACTGCGGTATGAGTTCATGACCACATTTCGGCATTCATCTTTATATGTATTTACAATTCAGGAGCGGGTATCTTCGTAATTCTTTCTTCCTTTCGGCTGAGCCGATGTTGATGGATTGTTGCCTTATAACTAGGGGTTTCCTGGTTCCGCCAATATTTCTGCGATCGTTAGATTTTCATAAGGATTTGTGAATTTTCTTCAATTGAAACTTGTGTCAGTTTGCTTAAATGGCGAAGCGTGTGTGTGGATATGTGTTGAAAATCAAAATAATAATAAAATAATTCAAATAAAAAATCTGAACACCCTCTTTTATTTTCATGTTTTTAGGTTATCTTATGTTCGATTTTCTTACTAAAATCAAAACGATAATCTCGAAGTCAAAGTAAAATCATCTCACATAGAACTTCTTATAAGATTATGTATCTTTGTAGGTATATATATCCATCATCATCACAATAATTTAAATAATTTAAAGAGTCTACACATTCTACAACAATACCAAGCAATCAGCTTAACTGCGTTCCGAAGGCTCTTTGTCCCCCATGTTGCTCCAATCAATTCGCTGCATCTGCACAGACCTATTCTCTTCATGTCACGATCACAGTTCCCTTCAAGATCGCACATGCATCTCATTAATTATTATAATTACAAATTATGAACGCCCACGCATGTACAACAGCAGAGACCACAAAACACAACAACGAGTCACTATAGGTACGATGAGGCATGAATAAAAAATTTACGATTGAACGGGCAAAAAGATTTAAATAAAATTAATATTTCCAACTTAATTGCTCGTATTTCAAGTGTGGGTAATTCCTATTCTTGGAGGCTAGAAAGACCCACTTTAGCTAAGGAAAAGGGGACCTGCGTAGCTTCTCAGCTTCGTTGCTCGTATATGTCGTACCTATTTGCGATGGACGCACAACATTTATGCAACTTGCAACCCAAACAGCAAGACACGACCCCGATCTCTTCTGCTACGTCGCATCAATGGTATATCGTATGTATATGTACGGTGAGGTACAACTCGCGAAACTCGATACCAATCCTCTAAACTCTAAACGCATTATAATATGCAGTTCTTTTTCTCCTTTTTCTTTAAATAATTTTTGCTTTATCCTTTTGCCCATACCTAGCCTCCTTTACCCTTCTATCATTTTATTCAACCAGTTGATTGTCACGTCGTATTTAGTAGTATGTACAACCTTATGGTCTTCTTGCCGTTAATTCTCTTTTATATCTACTAACTTTTTCTTTTCTTTTTTTTTCTCTTTCTTGGGAGTGGTGGATTTTGATGGCGCATAATTGCACGGTTTGGACGAAATTTAAAATTATGAGGCGACTTTTTCAGGTCGTGCTTGTGTGTGCATTTTGTATATAGAAATATATTTTATTGGGCCTAGTAGGAGTTTTGGATTGTTGCATTTTTTACATTTTGTTGTTGTTGTTGGGTATCACCTTATTATAATTACGATTACGAATACGACCTCGATCACGGAATGATAATTTGTATTTATGTTTGTAGTTGCTTAGATTACGATGTGTATTTAAAAGGTATTAGCTATTTGAAGTTTGTACATGAAGTCTTGTGTTTGGTGTTTTTTTGTTTATAGATCACGGGATGATTTTTGTAGGTACACCTGTGTTAACCTCTGGGATACAGGAACACAAATAATTACAGAAATTTCTACCTATTAAAGCTATTTTTATTTTTTTATAGATTTTTAATGAAATGAGTTTGGTACATGAACTGCAGCCTTTTTTTGGAAACCATATATATGTATTTACATATACCTATGTATAACTAGCAAAATGCTTTTTATGTTCTCGTGGTCATTAAAACACATAGAAGTAGGCTAATAGATTAATGATTAAATAATCCTTCTTACATGGTAACTAATTTTATCACATGTTACATATTTCTACAAGAGGTACAAGATCTGACATAAACAAAATTTCGGCATTATTTCTATTAGGTATGTCAGAAAGAAGTGTATAAGTAGCATGACAAAAACTATATGATTATAAAATTGGTGCAGGGACATAACTTCGAGAGACATAAATACATTAATGAGTCATGTAGGGTAGGGTAGGGTGGGGCACTTTTGACGAGGGGGCACTAATTTAATAAATTAGCTTTGATTTCCAATAAAGGGTATGTTTAAAAATGTCGAAAGTACCCCATGATGGAGCACAATAGTCATTTTTATACCCTATTCTATAGAATGGATATAATTGTATTTGGTGTGGAGTTTTTAACACAGGGAAATAATAGTCGATTAAGCCATGTCCGTCCGTCCGTATGTAAACTCTCTAGAGGTCGCAATTTTTGAGCTAGAAAACTGAAATTTGGTGTATATAATATTTGGTTCAAGAATAAGCCCAAGTTCTTGAACCGGTATAGTCCCCAAGCACGCCCACAATTACCATTTTTGTTGAACAACCTCAATTTGGTAAAATTAAATAAGGTATGTTTTTTGTAAAGTTACGATTAAAGCACAACTCTTAAACTTTTCACACGAAGGTAAACCCTGTTAAAGTTAAAAAAAAAAAATATTTCAGTTTTGGAGTGGCTGACGCCCACTTTTCACACAAAACCATCAATTTGTTTTTTTTTTTTATAAAATATCAATTGTTATATTTAAGCGAAAAACTTTAAATTTTGTGGGTATTATTTGTACATAAAAGTCTTGTGTATGAAATCAAAAAAATTGATTTTGGGAGTGACTGACGCCCACTAAAAACTATAAAAAAATTGGTTTTGCAAATATAAACGGTATTTATAATAAATCCACAAACCCAAATTTGTGCGTCTCTTAGCAGGAACTAAGAAACTTGTGTATGAAAAGAATTTTTTTAATTTTGGACGTGTCTTTCGCCCACTTTTCATGAAAGAACGAAAAACGGAATTTTAAAAATTTTAGGTACTACCAACATTCAATTTTAACCTTTTTGTCGTTCGTTACATGGAAAAAGCGCGAGTGGGTTTTCTCTTTTTGAGATGATATGTGTTATGTACAATGTACATCCTACTTCCTACTAATCCTACTACCCTACTAATATTATAAATGTGAAAGTTACGATGTTTGTATGCTTGGATGTTTGGATGTTTGTTGCTAACTAACGCCAGAACGGCTAAACGGATCTGGATAAAATTTGGCACAGAGATAGCTTAAAGTCTGGAATAGCATAAAGGCTATTTGTTATCCCGGTAAAATGTATGGTTCCCGTGAAATAGATTTGTTTTAATTTTTGAAATCACACCACAATGGATGAACGGATTTGAATGAAATGTAGCAAAGAGATAGATTATAGTCTAGAATAGCACATTGGCTACCTTTTATCCCGGTAAAATGTATGGTTCCCGTTTGATAGATATGTTTTAATTTTTGAAATCACACCAGAATGGCTGAACGGATCTGAATGAAATTTAGCACAGAGATAGATTATAGTCTGAAATAGAATATTGACTACTTTTTATCCCGGTGAAATGTAAGGTTCCCGTGGGATAGATTTGTTTAAATTTTTCCAATCACGCCACGGATCTGGATGAAATTTGGCACACAGCTAGATTATAATCTGGTATAGCACATAGGTTTCTTTTTATCACGGTTAAATGTAGGTATTAAATTATAAAGCTATAAAATAAGAAGAAGCTAGATTACGATAGACTACTTCTCAAGCTACAGTCTACTTCTAGATCAGCTGAAACACGAGCGAAGCCGCGGGAAAAGGCTAGTAGTTTATATGAATAACGAATTGGGAATCGTACGAATGGTCGACAAAATATGTATCGGATGAACAAATGGAAATTTCATTAACTGTCAAAATGGTGACTGATGTTTGATCGAAAAAAAAGTTGAAAGTTTAAAATCTAGACTATAAAAATGTCGATTGAAAAAGTATCTTTTTGATTAAATTATATCTTAAATCATTTTTTATTAGTTATAAATGTGAAAAAATCTCTCCATAGTTGCACTGCTATGAGGCAAGCTAGAGCAGTGCAACTGTTTAGAGAATTTTCTTAACATATAACTTCTAAAATGCTTTTTGGCACTCATTAAGTTGAACCAAAACTGCTAAATATCGTGATTAAGATATTAAAAAAATTACCTACAAGGATATTTCTTTAAATTTTTTAGATTATTGACTTAAAAAAAATTGTTAAGATAATACAATTTATTGTTGTAGGGGCGCAACACTGATCAAGAGCAGCAAAGTGTCAAATTTTTAAGAGTCGATATTTTGAAAATCGACTTTATAGTAAGAGTTGACATTTTGATCAGTCGGTATTTTTACCAATCGACTTTACAAAAGTCGACATTAGGCGTTTTTCTTTTTTTAGCTCACAGCAGAGCCTGCGTTGTCGAAACAAAATGAATGTTTCTTATTTGTTTCAGAGCATAGAATACGTATTTCTTTTCTCCTTCAGAGTGTGTTCAGAGTGCGGTATACGATCTCCAAATAAATAGATTGGACAGACTAAGCTAAAAGCTGAACAAAAATATAAACGTCTAAAGACGCTTCCAAACCAATTCAATTAATAAAAAGAAGTTCTCAGCGTCGTCGGCCGGAAAAAAAAGGTAAAATGGCTGACGAAGGTATTTTAAATGTTAAGAAAAACTTTTTTCAGTTTTTTTCAAATGGCATGAGAAGAAGAATTCACAGCTAAGTGCTTAAATTCGTTTCATAAATGTGTAGTTCATAGCGCTCTGAATACAACGGGTTCAGAGGACTTTCAGAGCTAGCTCGATATACCTATACTCGAACTCTGTTCGGAGCTCTTTTGTGGATGAAAAAAGGAAAACGCCTAACGTTCGACATTTGTAAATCGACATTTTAATAAACGTCAAATCGTTGATACCCAACCCTAACAAAATTTAAAAAAAGAAAAATGTTTTCATTGGATTTTTTATATTTTACATTTGTATACAACATTTACAATTGGAAATTTCTATCCAAAGATACAAATATTGATCCAAATTAAAAATATGGGCGTAAATTATGTTTCGAGCTGGTTAGGGACTTTAAAACGGTTCGAAGTAAACTCAAACTGAGCTTTATTTCCGTGAAGATTTGTTTGTGTCAAAGTTTTTAAATAACTTGGCTGCTCACTAAAGTTATTACTGGGTCACCACACACACCAATATTATGAACAAAATTTAAGTTTAACATACAAAAATAATTGAAATTTTTAAATAGCATACAAGTAGGTATACAAATAATGTTACTGTTTCTTACCTCAGCTTTTATATTGATAGAATGATATTGGTGCTGTGACTGATGCTCGTGTTGATTAAATAGTTGTTGTTCTTGTTGCTGTTGTTGTTGATGATGAGGTGAACGCTGTTGATTATTGTTGGCCCCTGGCGGTGATAATGACAACGATGGAAAAGGTGATGGTGGTATATTTACCCCAGTAGCTGACGATATAGCCGCAGTTGTTGCAGTTGTTGCTGCTGATGAAGATATCGACGACGAAGATGACGATGATGAGGATGACGATGAAGACGACGAAGATAAGGACGATGATATTGGCGATGCAGATAATGTAGATGAAAGATTCGGCACTGGGCGTATAGTGGCTGTAATAGAGTTGACCGCTGCTGTTGCCGTAGTTGTTGTGGTGGGTGTTAGTTGTGATGGCGGAGATGATGGAGAAGGGGTTGGTAATCGTGAAGCTGGAGCTATTTCACCTCCTGAACTAATGCCGCCAAGTGGTGTTGTAGGTGCTGATGTGTCAAATTCACGTTTGATGCCGCCTAATGATGCGGTTATTGTTGCTTCACAAGGTAAAACGGTTCCTAACATAGTTGGTGTATCAGCTTTGCTTTGGTGACTACTGCTCTCTGTTTCTTCAACACCCTCCGCCATATTATGTTTTCATCTCGATTCGTCTGAAATAGAAAATAATGTACATACATACATAATACATTATTTTAATAACAATTATAAAAAGCGTGGTCTTTCATCTTTAAATTTATTCTTTGTAATTGTCCACAAACGACATGTATACAGGGTAATTCACGAATGCTGTGCCAAAAAGCTAGAGCGTGTAGGTTGGGTTGAGACACCAAAAAAAGCGTATGGGAGGGGGGTCTATTACCCTCCGTTCAGCCGGGAGGGGCAATTTTCTAAAAACATGACTTAAATTTGAAAAAAAAATATTAAAAAATAACGGTAACTCCTACAATACTATGCTATACCTTTTTGTAAAGCCAAAGTCTTATTATTTTATTGTAATGTTTAATAAAGTTATTCATTGAAACGTTTTCAAAATATTAATTTTTAAACTCAAAATTTTGAAAAAAAAATTTAAAAAAAATAATTTTAGAACAAATTTTTTTCAAAATTTTACGTAATTAAGTATTATTTTTGTTCTCAGAATGTGAAGAAGTAGGTTAGATTATTTTTCAATAGCTTGGCACCAAAAAGTCATAGAACCATACGGTTTTCAGTGTTGGATTTAAAATTATTGAATTCTGAGAACAAAAATAATACTTAGTTACGTAAAATTTTGAAAAAAATTTGTTTTAAAATTATTTTTTAAAATTTTTTTTTCAAAATTTTGAGTTTGAAAATTAATATTTTGAAAACAGTTCAATAGAATAACTTCATTTAAAATAACAATAAAGTAATACGTTTTTGGCTTTACAAAAAAGTATAGCATAGCATTGTAGGAGTTACTGTTATTTTTTAATATTTTTTTTTCAAATTTAAGTCATGTTTTTAGAAAATTGCCCCTCCCGGCTGAACGGAGGGGAATAGACCCCTTCCCATATGATTTTTTTCTTGTCTCAATCCAACCTACACGCTCTAGCTTTTTGCCACAACATTCGTGAATCACCCTGTAAAGATCGATGATGGGTCTAGAGTCTAGACTCTAGAAATATACACATGATTGCAATACATATATAAAAATAAATTAAATAATCCATAAAAGTTTTGTTAAATGTGAAATAATTTTTGGACGATGATTAAATAAAACTTGATCATTTAAGAATAATATAACTTTGTACGGCAAAACTTAGTTATAAGTCTTCAACTTTAATTTGACTGGACAAGTCCTTACCTTGAGGAGCTTTTTATTTCAATTATGGACATTTCTGATAATGGAAAGTAATAGTAAACCAAAATAAAACCAGGACGCGAATTAAGTTTCTGATGGGGGATATCTTTATAATTGAAAGGTAAGATGACACTGATAGAAAGTCTTAAAAGCCACAACAAAAATTCATGGCATATTTGTTTTTATTCTCATAATACTGTAACCTGATCAATTGATCATTTTTCTTTCTTCTGGATTGGTCATTAAAAGAAAAGATTGCATATGTTATTTACACCAATTACTTACTTCAAGCCGTTTCCATTCATCTCCGTTGCTTCAACATATTTGCCATTAATATTATTAATTAGCGTATCAGACATAATTACTATATGCATTATAAGTCCATAACAAATTGAAAATGTATCCGTTGGACAGGTTTAAGACTTTGTAGCTCCTTCTTTTCTTAGTATGCACCTGAAGCCTAACCAACACTACATAAATACGTATCTACATCTACACTGAGAGTTTGCAACAATGTTGTTAATAAACAAGTATAGCTCTTGTTTAAGTCGATGTGCTTGTACAATGTACCTACATTGATTCGAAGAAATATTTAAAGCTTTATATTTACTTGTGATTATAAGAATGAGGCACGGGGACTCATATGAGCCAAAAGGACTTATTTTGTTTTAGGTTGACTCAGGGACTAATTTTTTTTTTTAGATTTGGCTCATTTTTTTAAGTATAAAAATAAACAGTTTTATATGATCGATTTGCACGTTCAAAGAATTTTAAATCAATTTTTAGAGTAAAAAATAATTTTCCAACACTGTAACATAGCGTGAACTACGCTTCTATTTACTTTTTTGACGCTTCCATTTAAAATATTGAAACGTTCAAACACAAACAACTATTACTTTGATTCACTTTTAGAGGCGCATCTATTGTTGGCTTATGAAATAATTTCAAAAGGAATCATTTTTTTCCAAAAAGACTGATTTTAGACTCTGGGAGGGACTCATACACATTTTATCTTGCGGTAACAATAGAGGAAATTTATGCATTAGTCTAAAAAATTTGTTTTCGACATAACAACCAAACATGACATTACGATGATAGGAAAGACGAAAAATGTTAGTCTAAAAATTCTGTCCGTGTGTACATGTTTGTCTGTCTGCCTATGTATGTATACGCGTGGGTCGAATTCCTTCAAACTTGGTTTATATAGATGTTTTTGGGTATTATACAGTGAGGAAATTGAAATTTTGTTTTGGTCAAAAAATAAAGGTACATAATACCTACCTGCCATGTGACTGTTGTGTTAAAGTTTATTTTCTCGAAAACGGGTTCTAAAGATTTGATTTAAAAATTCATATTAGCTTTCTAGTGTATATCCTATAATATGGTTTTAAATATATAATTTAATATTTTGAAAACAGCTCATTAATTTTTTTTTCAAAAATAATAAGTAATGTAGCTACCTAATTTTGAATTGGCGTATTTGAATTTTTTTTGAAAAATATTTTCAAAAAGTTAAAAAAAAAAACGTAATGCTCTAAAGAAAACCGCTTTTCAGATTTTGATAATTTTATTACTGTACATTTAAATTCATCCAAGAAATAGAATGGAGTCGTTTTTTTCAGCTCAAATCAGTTTATGTATTTACTAAAGCTTTTTTTCCAAAACCTCAAACCGCAACACCACTGTCTTAACTACAACAATTTCGTGCGACCCAGTCATTCACTTATCTACTTTATTTATTTAAGTTTTATAACAATATTATGACATGTCTTTGCACAGTAAGTTTTAGGTATAATATTTCACTTTTCAAAATTATACTTTTACCAAAGATTTTAGTCTTATGAGCACTCATGAGCTTTTTAACTAAAAATAATCATAAGCTGCAGATAATCGTAAAAAATACTGTGTAAGGTATTCCATCTCATTCTTGCTGGCCTTATCCTTTAAACTTATTTGGATAAAAGTGTCATGTCGCATTTCCGTTTCATCAAGTTTCAAATCACAACGATAGTAAAGAAGTTTCACTTCAATAACTCGTAAGTTATCCTTTTCGTTTTGAGTAGCCAATTTTCAATCTCCTTATACACTTTTTTCTCATTTGACTACTTAACAATGTGTTATAATGTATTGACTCGGAAAACGTGTTTAATGTATAGTCATACATTATTATCTACTAACGTCTCTTTCGTTTCATTCATTGTTATAATATTCCGCAAGCATATATACGTTGACTAACTGTAGATATATTTGCACTGAGAAACTCTCGCGAAGAAAAGGTAAAGATAATAAGCTATTTATTATGCTAATTGTTAGAGTATTGCGAATTTCGATTATATCAATAATTATAACGAAGATATAAAATTAAACCAGGTACAAGCGCCTCAGAATCTTAACATACATATATATAGACAATTTATAGGTAGGTATAGGTGTCTATATCTTTACTTATTCTATACAGAATTTACCTATCACTGGTTAGGTAATAATTAAATATCTATAGTGGGGTTTGGTAATAGAAACACAAAAAATGCATTTACGTAGATTATATACTTTTTTTACATGCTCTATAGGGTAAGTATTAAAGTATTGGTTTCATGCCAAATAATATTGAGGTTTTAATAAAACGTGACATTACGATTAATAGAGAAACCCAAAAAAGTGGTTTTCGACATGTCGTCTGTCTGTTTGTCGGCTGTCTATACCAATTTCTACAGCAACAATAAGGAAAAACTGTTTTTGTGTTTTTTTTTTAATTTTATTAAACTTTTACCTTTCGAGTAACGGTTTATTCGTTTAAAAATTTGCTCAAAAATGGCTCTTACTATTTTTATTAATTTCCTAATTTAACAACCCTAGGCCCCTGGGTGTTTTTGACAATACATGTATTTTTGATTATCTTCGTTGGTATTATTTTGGGAGTATTTCAACGACAGCTGCGTTCTTAGTTTTTGTCTTAATATAAAAGTAAGAACATCTGTACCTATACAAACAACTAAATTCAATTGGAGCTCTTATAGCACTTTCCATTGGAGGAAAAGAAGCATCCAGAATTCTTCTGAAACCGTTCGATTGGAAAGCAAATGACACTGCTGACGATTCTGAGAAGAGAATTTTGGTTCTGGATTTGAAGTCAGAATCCACTCAAGAAGCACAGACACAAATATAACTCAAATGTCACCCACATAATATTCATTGGTTAAGGTTTATTCGCATGCAGCAATGCCAAAAGTTTTGGTAATGTCGACACAAGTGACATAGTGTTTAGTTTAGTCAAAATCTGATGATTTAGGCGTCGAAGGTCAAGTGAGTGCTGAGTGGTATTTAATACGAGAAACCAGTAAAAATCTTTTAATACCGCGAATCGAGCTGCGCACACCACTTTGACATTGGCAAAACTTGTGAAACTGATGCGTGCGAAATTTTCAACTTTGATGGTTCACTGGTTTTCGGAAAGAGTGGTTCCTTAAGCGAAATCAATGGAAAGAGCTATTAGTACAACAAAATAACGGGAAATGCAGGATTGCAGGTACTTATACTTGTATGATCATAATTCGGGACAAAAAATACACTTCTTAAAAACATTGAATTTGAACTTCTTTGCTTATTTTGTGCAAGAAAGAGTTGTAATTTTTGATCGGAAAATTTCTTGTCATCGTGCAATTGCATTGAACCCGCAGAGTAGGTAAGTAGGTACGTTCGAACAGTCGTCCATTTTATTTATTAATGTAGGTATAGGTATGTAAGTGAATACACTTGTCATTATCTCGACATATTAATGAATAAATTACATGTTTTACTATAGTAAATTGATGTTACATACTTTCTGATCGTAAACAATATAGGAGGAAATAAAAAAGTAAAGTATACTTAAAGTAATAAAACGTAACATTTTCGTTAAGCATTGTGTTAAAGAATTTATATTATTTTTAACAGTAGATTTTGGCAATAAATCTTTATCTGTGTTATGCACAAGTATAGGTACCTTCCTACATTTTCCATGTCTTTATCTAAATTAATACAAAAAAATAATTATAAATAGTTATCCAACCTTGCCGTCAACAATGTAATGTAATTCTAGCAACAGCAATAATCTGTACTGTCTTTTTCACCCTCAAGTTTTTCCCTCCTGTTATTTTCCATGACGTTATGGCTTTCAGGATTCTATATTATGTATATAAAACCATTCACATCACTTTCATTCCACTCAACTGTAATTTCGTTAATTATCGTTTACTGCACACAGAAATAATAAGAGAAAAAAAATGTAATCATAGCCAAGCCAAGAAACAGGAAAGAACACACACATCATGTAGGTACATACATATATGTATCTGCCAAGGAGAAAACATAAGGGTAGAACAACTCAACGAAGTGCATTTAGGCCCAAACCGGAGTCAAAGCATACAACACCACCAGCAGCAATAGCAACTGCAGCGTACCTTATACCAGTTATATTGTCCAGAAGAGGGGTTTCATAGCCACTTCCTGTTATCCTTGCTTAAGCTTTAGCATGCAGAGACAAGGGCGAATGTCTATCGATTGGTTCTTCACCATAGCCATCATCATCATCAAAATCGCTACCAATGTGTCGTAGGCCCGGTCGAAGTCTTCGTCAACATCGTTATTTGCGTCGTATTCGTATGCCAATGCGTCCTTATTATCCTTTCTTACGGCCAAATGTATAAACGTTAATTTTGCATCTGCACTGGTATGTGTATTGTCCTCTCATACTATTTAATTCCGGCCCTTCATACATGTGTACAGTGTAAGTACACAAAAATTATTTTACGTGATTGTGTGTATGACTTAGTGCAATTGACCATCAACAAGGAGGCCCCACTTTTCCTTACTTTTTGTGTCCTTCGTATTGAAGTACGTGTGGGTGCATGTTTGTATGTAATGCAACAGTGTTCCCCCTATGTCGTTCACAAATGTGAGAGCCAGAAGGCCCATAATTAATTTCACTTATTGCATGCGATAGCATACACCCAAACCGCTTTTTTAGCCAGTCACAACAACAAACATTGGGAAAGGCCTTAACCACCCAACAACCCAACAACCCCACACCAATCTCATCATAATATCCACACCATCGCCCTCATAAAAGGAACACACTAATGGAGTTTGAAGAAATTTGAGAGAACTTTTGATATCCATGCTCGTGAAGAGAAAATTACAATCGGTGCTGCAGATATTTGAACGGTCAAGGGTCAAGCAAATGAGGAGTGAAATTTACCAAATTCGAACAAAAGGAAGATGAATGCAAGGCATATTTTCTGCTCATAAGTGTGAATACGTGTAAATGTGAGAAAGAGAGAGAGAGAGAGAGACTGTTCCTTAGCCATAAACACATCGGTACACATCTTTGGGGCTTTGCAAACGCATAAATATGTTAAGTTCACACATTATTTTGTTTGTTTTTAAATGGTTTTCTTTCGGAAAGTACATTTGCTATCGATCGAAAGGAAATTCTGAAACAAAACAAAATCGAAATTTAAATTTCTTCATGTTGTAAATTGTGATAATGTATTTCGAAATATATTTTAATTGTGATTAAGATTTATTAGCACGAAGCTGATATCTGCTTGCCAGAGGACATCTTGGATCTTGCTGATATATTCGGTTAACGATACGTTGATCTTGTAAAATGACAATTCCCCTTACATTGCAGATGTGTGCGTCTGTGCGGTTTTTACGTCAAGCTACAGCCTAAGTCCCTTGGCGGATTTTTTTAAATCTTTATATAATGTATAGTATATATTAAAGAGAAACGGTTGCCAATTATTTTTTATTATTTCGTTTAAGCCCGGCTCAAACTCGTTCCTTTCAAGTTCCGTTTTTTTTAAATTTTGGATTTGCTCGACAACGGCTGTAACGATTTTGATTAAACTCAAATAATAAAAATTTAGGAATTTTTGATAATAGGTACACACTGCTATTTTTGGCTTAAATAGACATAGCGAAAATCAGGTTTAAACGTATTTTTTCAAATAGCCATAAGTTCGCAACTGCTTGATTGAATTGACTTAAAATTTGTTGGCATAGTTCTTCATAATTTTCTATAGGATGGCATTGCAATTTTTTCAGTTGACCCTTGTAAACGGTGGCTCCAATATCGAGCCTTCAGTTTTAGCCATATTTTTTGGTTTTTTCTAATTTGCAATTTTTACAGGTACCCATACCGGGCATCTGTTTATAAACGCCTTAATTAAATTAGCGAAATTAGGGGCCAAATGAACGCACCGGATAACAACTGTCAATATGATATATGTAGATTTTCGCCACACCAATATACCTTGTCTGTGAAGCTTGGGATTCATGGTGCTGCTGTATCATTTGTATGCGTCATAGAACGGTCCGTCTTGGCGATGTTTTTAGCGCAAGTGGCAGAATCTTTGAATTTGGCAATGTGGGATTTATGGGTACATTTTATTTCAGACAATTTATTTGATATTCAAATTAAGTACGTTGCGCATCGAGTAATGCTCTATAAGGTTTTCCATTGTAATTATAATAACAAGTGTTGTCATGCCTTTTAACGATTTAGCATGATCATTTTTATTACTATTTCTGTGGAAAATATTTTTACAGCCACCCTTACATATAATTTCTTTTCTTTTCATAAAGATTCATTTTTTTTCTTTGTATGTACTAAAAAGATACAAACAGTAAGATTTGTTCATTAATTATTAATAGGTAAGTCATCCGCCCTGAACCAATGTCATTTGCTTTGATTGCTTTTCCACATTTCATCTTTTAATATTTAATGTTATTTTTTATTCTCAGAAATATCAAGTCAATTGAGAGCAATGAACTTGAAGCTGTTTATCTCTTTAAACAGTAAAATACAAAAAAAAAACTAAACTGTATTGTTTCATAACATGGAATTTTTAATTAAAAAAGGAGGAACCGGTATATTAACCTACCCAATAACTATATTTCAAAGTGAAAGTGTTAAAACAATGCTTCAGTAGTAAGTTCTTAAGAATTAATACTAAAACAAATTTATTATTGATTTGCGCTTTAAACAAAAGATAATCGCAAAGCAAAAGGATGCGCACATGTATAACTTGTCCAAGGATATAGTACCTACTATCAAATTTAAAGTGCCTACAATGCAATCGTACAGAATTATTGATTTTTTTTTGTAAGTATTCATGATAATTACATTTTAGCAGATATGCTGAGTTCTTGGAATTTTGTGACGTAATAATAATCGTAGGTATATGATTATTTCAGTTCTTAAGGTAACACTAGTTTTTTAAAACTCAGAATTTTAAACAAATCGTTTTATGTATCTAGAGAACGATAAAAAAACTAAAAAGTTTAATTTAATGTGTTTTTTAATATTCTCTACTAACGCAATAGATCTTTGTGACGTCACATGCCAAATAAGAATATCTATACCTTATAATTTCGGTGCATCAAAGCTGTTTTTGTCTGTTTAATGTCAGAAATCTGCAAGCAGTAGGTAGGTATATTAAATGCAAACCAACTTTTACGATTCTGCTTGAAGACCCATTTCAAGAAACGTCCTCTGATTGCAGCACTTGGCTGCTGACCGAACTAAGTAGTAAGGCTATTAATTTATACCTATATAGGTAGGAGTTACCTACTATTCTTGTAGTGACATCGAAAATAACTAAAATGTGCACAAATATCTTTAAAGTAGCAATGATAACGTTTTGCTA
This sequence comes from Platycheirus albimanus, assembly GCA_916050605.2. Taxonomy (NCBI): domain Eukaryota; kingdom Metazoa; phylum Arthropoda; class Insecta; order Diptera; family Syrphidae; genus Platycheirus; species Platycheirus albimanus. The sequence goes on from OU696698.1 coordinate 63,752,646, forward strand.
TAGATTCATCGTTTGTTTAACCTAACTATTCTATAGTCGGTAGGGTAGGTATTTTATTTGCCTGAAAATCGAAGTAAATATATATGTATGTATAGTCAAACGATTTCTACTTCATAGTTCTTCCTCCTTCTTCTGGCCTTCAGTCCGGGGCAAATCTCTGGTTAAACCACCATGTCCTATTGAATCACAAAAATATGACATGTCATCCTTTTTCTGAACACGCTACTAAAGATATGACCACTTTCGGGTCAAATCACAATCACAGTTATTCACTCTATTCAATTTGGGTAATACAACTGAAAATCAGTTTTTGTGTTCTGGTCTGGACTAAGTATTTGATTTAAGGTGGACTTAAGATACATCGCCCAAGACCACCAAGTTCAAATCCATAAGTGTCGTAACGCCCAAATCGAAATAACTTTAAATGTCGTAATACGAAGTTTAAAACAAGATGAAGTTTTCTTTGGCGGTATATTAGATTTTCAATTTGGGCGTTATGGGATATGACATAATGTATTAAAAAAATATACATAAGACTCAACACCATCTGGGTATAGATTAAGTCGTGTAGCAGAGCAGCACATCATCCATACTCATACAGGACCTTAAAAAGTCCCTTAATTTCTGTATCGTAGGAAAAAAATAATACGGGCAGGTGCGAGTCGGACTCGCGCACGAAGGGTTCCGTACCATTATCTATAAAAACAGCAAAAAAAAAATCACGTTTGTTGTATGGGAGCCCCCTTAAACATTTATTTTATTCAATAAACACTTGCTTAAATTTCTCATTGTAACAGGCGATTACGATTTGCAGAAGACGACGAACTGATAGTTTGTTTAGGAAAGATCGCGCCAAAAATGATCTTGTTTGTGTGAGTGAAAGAAAACTGGCAAATCAGCAAAAAGAAGAAGAAGTAGAGACAGCTATGCATGTAAATTCAAGAATTCCAGAAATTCACAAAGAAGGAAAAAGCCAACCTATGTATGCTTTTAAATTTCAGTTTTCTTTTATTCGTGTTTGAATTCGAATTCGAATGGAAAATAAAATAGAAAAGAAAACGAATGTCAATTAATTTTAACGTCTCAAAAATAAATATGTAGTATGTATAAATGAATAATAACTTCTTTAAAATCGGATCGAGACCTCCCAGTACTTCTTTTGTAAGTTTAATTTAATATTTTAGGATTAACAGTTGTTTTAATAATTCATAATTAATTCAGTAATTCAGTATTAGCAGCAGAAGAAGAAGCAGCAAGAAACCAATTATATAAAAAAAATTTTAATAAGAAGTTATTATTATTTATATTTATTTTTAAGATTTTAAAATTTGGTCGGTAAGAAAATCTAATACCGACTTCTTGTTCTTTATTTGACATTCGTTTTTTTTTTATTTTGTTTTCTATTCGAATTCGAATTCGAACACGAATAGAAGAAAACTGAGCTTTAAAAGCATACATAGGTTGGCTCTTTTCTCCTAAAAGAATTTCTGGAATTTATATGTAGGTAAAGCTGTTTCTCACTCACACAAAAACGAGAACAGTTTTGGCGCGATCTTTCCTAAACAAACTGTAACCAAGATGTCTTTTGCCAATCCTGCTCAAATATTTCACTGCGAAATTTCAGTAATTTTTTTCTCAGCATAGTGTTTTTTGTACTATTTCTAGAAATCACTCAAATCACCTCTAATGACAATAAAATAAAGAAGAACTTACGTTTGAAAACAATTAATCCTGATTTTATATTATTTTATGAGAGAATCTAATACAGACTTGTTGATTGTGGTTTGACATTTGTTTTTTTTTTTCTATTTTGTTTTCTATTCGAATTCGAATTCGAACACGAATAGAAGAAAACTTCATTGTATTTATATTTTATAGTATTTTCATGGAACATTTTATTTTAGTTCTGAACGTCGTCAATGGCGGCACTAGTTGTCTTGTCTACTTTACATCGAAATTCTTTCATTGTTGTTTTTGCTTTCCATGGCAGTTTAGACAAAAACCACTAAAATTACTGCACAATCAAAGCTTGTGAACGTCGTCCATAGATGCCGCACAAAACGTTCCGCTTCTTGGGAATACTATAAAATATAAATACAATGAAAACTTCATTGTATTTATTTTTTATAGTATTCCCAAGAAGCGGAACGTTTTGTACGGCATCTAGCGACGACGTTCACAAGCTTGAATTGGAGAGAAATTTGAGTGGTTTTTGTCTAAACTCCATCGGAAGCAAAAGCAACAATATATGTAAAGTAGATAAGACAACTAGTGCCCCCATTGACGACGTTCAGAACTAAAATAAAATGTTCCATGAAATTACTATAAAAATGTATATACAATGGAAAACTTAGCCATTGTATTTATATTTTATAGTATTCCCAAGAAGCGGAACGTTTTGTGCGGCATCTAGCGACGACGTTCACAAGCTTGAATTGGAGAGAAATTTGAGTGGTTTTTGTCTAAACTCCATGGGAAGCAAAAACAACAATATATGTAAAGTAGATAAGACAACTAGTGCCGCCATTGACGACGTTCAGAACTAAAATAAAATGTTCCATGAAATTACTATAAAATATAAATACAATGACTTAGCTTTAAAAGCATTTTTCTCCTAAAAGAACTTCTGGAATTTATATGTAGGTAAAGCTGTTTGTGTGAGTGAAGGAAAAGTCGCAAATCGGCAAAAAGAAGAACTAACAGAGACAGATATATTTGTAAATTCCAGACTTCAAGAAATTACTAAAGAAGAAAAGAGACAACCTGGTGATGGACGGATAAACATAGCAAAAACGAGCAACAAATTACGTTTGTTGTATGGGAGCCCCAATAAATATTTTATTTTATTTAGTTTTTAGTATTTGTTGTTATAGGGAACACAATAATACATCATCTGTCCAAATTTCAAGTGTCTAAGTTTTACGGTTCATGAGATACAGCCTTGTGAAGGACGGACAGACGGACAGACGGACAGACGGACAGACGGACAGACGGACAGACGGACAGACGGACAGACGGACAGACGGACAGACGGACAGACGGACAGCGAAGTCTCAGTAATAGGGTTCCGTTTTCACCCTTTGGGTACGGAACCCTAAAAAAGAATAGATTTTGAAAAAGAAGTAGGAAAATGTTTCCTATACCAATTCTTGTTTTTATGGAAATTGCTGTATTTTGTGTTGCCGGCTAGAAGTGAAAGTGAAAAATTAAATAAAAAGGAAATTAAGAGATTGTCTTCTCGTCGCCTCATGTTTTGTTTATACTTCTCATAAAGAAAATAGTCGAATAATCATCTAAGAAATTCGTGTTTCTAATACAAACACCAAACTCTGAAACTGAAATCCTTTCACTTCCTTCTCAAAGTCATCAATATATATCAATCAAAGTAATTAAAATACTTCATCGGCGCAATCAACTTTCGTTAATCATTCTTGTTTTGTTAACAATTAATCACTCAACTATAAAATAAATAAATCTTTTCAAATTTTAATTAATTTTTTTTTATTTAAACAATCACACAACAGATGGCGCCCCTCTTTTCTATCATCTGTAACAATAATCTGCATGATCGCTCAGTAACTCTTTAATAAGTCTATTAACGGTGAATTTTCTTTGAGACAACACAAACTATATGTACATTTACAACAAAAAGTATAAAGGTAATTTAACACTCTGCTGTGTACCACATTCCTTAAATGGTAGTAAATAGCACCGGATTTTCGTTGTGCAGTTATGACCAGCGTTTGTGCAACAAATTATCTTCAATAAGAAACACATAATATTAAAAAAAGAAATCAACAAAACAGCAACAACAACAACAACAAAATAATAATAATAAGCCAGTTTTCCTCGCTTAACGGGCAGAAGGTGAAGGAGTTTCATTAATTTGAAAATCTGGTTTACACGAAGAGGCAAAGATTATGTTGGTGCATGCTGCAGTTTAATGAGTCATTTTCAACGAATAGTCGTTCATCGCCAGGAGTGTTTTTCGTACACGTTTTTTTTTTTGTGATAAACCTCATAAACTTACATCCAACAAAGTATGTATGTATGGATGTATAGGTAAAAGAGGCAAATTTGATTATAGATACAAATATATAATTATAATGCAACATTGTTGCAAAAATATCTTTAGTTAATTTTTTTTTTTTAAATTATACATAAACGATTCTTATGTGTAAAGTGTAAGGCTTTGTATTAAAAATTCAATCGATCGGATCCGCAATAATGTAAGATCACGCAAAATGGGTTAAATAGCCAGATTAATGTGATCAGTTCGGCTCGGCTGCCCTGTTAAATGACAGAACGAGCCACATTATTTCTGAACTTTTTATTCGCAAAACTCGTTATTTAATAATCAATTTGGCTTTCAAGCATTATTGACAAAGTCTCGCATTATTTATTGCACTGCACTGGTAATAGAGCACACGAAACGAACAACTTAAAAACTTTGCGTATACGTATGTATAGTTTCAAATATTTTCGCAGACAAATAAAAGTAAAACGCACCGTTAGGTCGTAAGTACCTACTTGTTCTCATGGTCCTTTAAATCTGAACATTTTTAATTATTTAATAGACACAGGGTGTTCTGAATAAGGTGTGACAAAGGCGTTTAGAATGAGTTGAAACAAGACAAAATCGTAAGGGTGATTTTACATATTCCTTGTTCCTTTTTATTGAGTATAAGTATTGTATTATGGACATGGTTATCACTTTCAATGACTTCTTAAAGAAATGTTGTCAAGAATCGTGATTAGTTTGTAATAAGACAACCATAATTTAAGAAATATACATCTGTGCTCAACAAAATGGTAGTGTGTTTGATTGAATGCAAGAAAGCAATAGAGGGTTTTTATTTCAAAAATGATAAATAGAATGCTAACAAAAAATAAACTGCATGAAAAATCACAAAAATGATAGAATATAGGAAGAAATTTACAAATAAAAGGCCCGACATCCGAACTTGTTCTTAAGTATGACAGTGATCTTGGGGATTGTGATTTAGAAAATAAGACATATGTATGTATGTATATGTAGTTTCGAGTTTTGTTACTTAAAATTCACTATTCAAAATCTTTTAGGAAAGAAAAAAAACGTATAAGCTAACTGATTTATTCTACTGCTGTGTTTAAGGAAGCAAAAAATTCGAAATCGTTCGAAAAATTTTGTTTTTAAAAAACGCATACAAATATTTTTTTCGAAAAGTTGGAATTTTGTTTTCGCTGACGCTAATGTGGCAGGCTTATTTAAGACCTAGAATGCCAATACAGAAAACAGTCCAGAAAAATATTCTGCAAACCACTATACAACGGTTAAGGTTGTAGAAATCGATACGAACAGACAGAACTGCCCGACCCATTTATTTTGACTTCTCTATCATTGTAAATTGTAACCTTAAGTTTGAATATTATATATTTTTTTAACGAATGCATAACTCTCTCACATTATCCTGGATTTAATTGTGTGTATATTTTTGAGAAACCGGGAATTCCTACTGCTTTTTCAAAATTCAAACTAGATTAAATACAATAAATACTTGCTCATGAGGTGCAATAAATTTACGTAAACGAGTAATGAAATCAAATATTTATTTTTTCGATTAAGAATGAATACAAAAACTTATATAACCCGCAACAAACACATATTTCAATTAAGATGCGTACGTTGTAACCTTAAACTTTTTTTCATGATACTCGTATATGCACAAACCTGCCATTACTGTAGAAAAGTTAAATTTTAGAACTCATGTCATATGTAATAGGCATTAGCGAAAAGATGAACCGAATTTGTAGGTCTTATACCTGAGCCAGTGGTTGATTTACCAGTATGATGAGTAGGCTGGAGCCTAGGGCGGGAGATCTCAGGGGCGGCGAATTTTGTTCAAAAGATTTTGTTTTGCCTTATAGAAATAAAAAAAAAATATATACGCGGAGAACTGTGTATGGTAGCACTGAATAGAAAAAAAGCAATGGCTCCAGTAATTTCTTTTGATTTAAAACAACTCTTGTTTCAAATCATTAAACATTTTTAATTTAAGAATTACCTACCCCGAAGCGTAGTGGTGGCCGCCCCGGCCCCGCTTGGAGCTGTTGTGCCAACAATTTATTTTTTTATTAATTTAAAAACAATTCATTCTTAAATCAATAAATTATAAGTCTTGAATGGAGAGTGGAAAATCTCCATTCAAGCATTTTATTCTTGAAAGTAGCATTTTCTATTTTCAAACAAAATGAACTTAAGTTTTTTATCCCAAGAAAAGGCGATGGAGTTTAGTGTATCGAAGCAATTATTATGAATGATATCGAAAAAAGACAACCAAAAAGAAAAAAATGATTTGATGGTTTCATCACCTTATGAAGAAATAACAATGACTGGGAGTAAAAATCATTTGTGTACGAGTAAGAAAAACCGACAGAAGGCATACAGCAAATTTTTAACCAAAATGAGTGAGTTGTTGCCATCAAATTTGAAGGAAAAAGCCATTTTCTTGGGATAAAAATTATTCTAAGTTAAGGAATTCGTGCACTTTCAATGCCACCTTTCTCCTGAAACTTGTTTGATAAAGCCAGATTCTGGATCATTAAAAAGTCTATCTTTGTTTTTTCGAAAATAAAATTTGGAGAGCATGTTTCCAAATTTGAATATTGCAGTATACATGTGTAAGAAACTTTTCCTGCTTAAAACGGGTTTAAACTATCAGCGATCTTCTTTAAGTAAAGAGAACCTAAACGCATTAGCTCTTTTGTGCATAGAATCAAAATTATTGGACAAGCTTTCATACGAGGTTATAATAAATTGATGATTTTGCGGATATAAAATCGCGCTATAAGGCCATGTAGATTTTTCTAAATTAATGGATTGCAATGTCGCAATCAAAAAAATGAAAATTAAAAACATGTATAATAATATGATTGTAGAGGTCAGTAGGGGCGGCAAAATTTGAATAGCCTACTGGCGGCAAATATATAAATCCGCCTCTGGCCTGAGCACATTATAGTATACATTCCAACTGAGCTACGTATTGTTATTATTTAAGAAACCAATACTTGCTCTTTAATAAAGCAAGATAGAGTTGTTTAATCTGATTTATTCATAAGACACCAATTATTTTACACTAGGTACGCTAATAATACTATTGTTGGTGTTATTAGAATTAGCTGATGATGGTGATCAAATCTGTTTTGACGGTACGGAGTATAAAAGGTGAATGATACTTGGTTAAAAGCGAAGTACGAGTGCGAGTAGGTGGGTTTCGTACGGCATTTATGTTGGGGTTCGTATCGTATTACCAGTTCTTCTTATTCGCAAATTATTTCAATGCAGTTTGCTCCTAATTAAGGTATGTAGGTATGTCTTTGTAAAAGTATTATATTAGAGAGGTTTTTTTTTGTATTGAAACACCGTATTATGCCACTTAAGGCTGAACTATAATAGTCGGAACGGCGGCGCGGCGGCGCGGACGTGCCCGTCCGTAAATGTGCGAGAACAAGCAATTCGTATCTTACACCCGAAATAGCGGATTGCTCCTTTTCGTCAAGTTTCGATCAGTTTAATTTACGGACGTAAACTGCGCTCGCTATCTTCTAGCACTTTAAGGACGTAAATTTGCATCTGACTGTGAATGAATATGAGAGTGAGTGTGAGAGTGAGCGAAGTATGCTGACTTTGTGTGTGACTTCACAGCAGAGATAATATATGAATTTTTTGTATGTATGTCCTCTTTGCTGCACAGTCATCTTATTGTTCAGAGGAAAATAGTTACATGTTTTGCTTCCGCGGCAATCCGTTCCATTATGGGTAGCGTGTTTATTTCACAGGTTGGACGGAAACATTTCGTTCGGTTTTGACACTAGCTTCCGTTTGTTTCCGACTATTATAGTTCAGATTTAAGAGTTGTTCACGTTCAATTGTCCGAAGAATTATAAAGATAACCGATGGAATCAAATGACGTACCGAATGGCTATCAATTTGTAAAAATAGTTTCCATTTTGTACTTAAACCCCTTCAAGAATTAATTTTTTTTAATTCACAAAACGTACTTTACACAAAGCTTTCTTACAACATAAACATCTGGACAATTAGGTTTTATAAGGTCAGCCAGCTAAAAGTAATTCTGTTTTAGGGTATGTAAGTAAATTAAAACAATTGACAATAATTTTTTGAAAACTTTCTGAGTGAATATCGAAATAATTTTTGACGAAAAAAGCTCAAAACTTTTCCTATCCCAAACACTTTGAAAGGAAATGAATGCCGAAATTTGGGGTGAGCGGGAAGGTGGAGATATGTATTTCTTTGGCAATTTTATTTTATAAAATAAGAATTCTTTATTAAATACTTAGTTCTGAACAAATTATATTAAAACTTAAAATTCCTTAAAATTAGTAGACAAAATATCAAGCTACCTAGATATATATTTACAAGAACTAGAATCGGTATATCTACCTAGAGTGCAACAAAAATTTTAACTTTTTTCAAACACTTTTACGTACCTACACTTTTCGGCTATTTTTTTTTTCTTTCTTTAAACATGAACCTAAAATTATATCACATGTTCGAATCCGCTAAACAGAAATATTTATCTAGGTATGTATTACATGTTTTTATTAATTTTTTTGGCTTTTATAAAACAGTTGCATTAGAAGAAGACTGAATTCTCAGTCAAAACTAAGGGAAAGCTCATAAAAATCTTTCATGAATAAACTACTGATTCCGAAAACCCGAATAACATTAATAAAAAAGAATTGTTAAAAAAAAACTCTTGGCAAACAAAATCATCAGCGTTTTCAAAAAGTCACCTAATTCGCATAAAAAACGTCATTCTTACAACAAATGGACAATCGATTGTCTTAATTAATATTTATGATTGCCTCACATTTAATAGGCTTCAATTTCTTTGAAACCTCATTACGTTCACTTTATGAGCGTGTGTGTGTATTAAAATAGAATTCAACGTTATAAAATATGAGGGTAAATGAACAAAAAGATATAGAATTTGGTCAACAAGATCATAATAATTGCGTCATTAAAATTATCTTTAAGTGGCGTTGTGCGCAATATCAATAACTTTATGTTTAAAAACGCACACCAAAGTCAGCGTTGAGTAGTATCTCATTATTTATGCAACATAATAATTGATAGAATTATAGAATCATTCTAAAGCTACGAACTGAAAGTTTAGATGTTCATTTTATTCTCAGCCTTGGATTTGTTCTCTTTTTTGATTACTTGTACACAAAAATACAATAATTTCATTATAAAGACAATCAGCCATCTACGTTGATTGTCAACTCACATTAATTTAGCCCTGATTTGTGATTTATTAATAATTAAGTCTCATGTTTGTGTGCGTCCCTTTATCGTTTCATTTTCTTTTGTTCAATTTTTTTGAATTCATGCATTCATTGGATCAATCTTTTTATGAAATCGTTTTGAGATCATGGGGCTAGTGTGACCTTTCGATTTTTTTTTTAAAGGATTCAAGAGCTTCTTATTCCGTTGTATGCAAGATGGTACGAATGAGTTATGACAAAAATTAGGGTGTGTAAATAATTATTAAATTAAAATAGAAACATTTTGTTATCATCAATGGCAACATTTTAAATAATGTCTTATTTTCTGAAATATTTTTTGCAGTTATATTTTTAAATCGAGTTGGTTTAATTAATAAGTTTTTTAACATATAATTTTTCAAACTCAGAACCTTTTTTTGGTAATTCCATTTCGAATGTTTTTATAGTTTTTACAAAAAAAATAGGACAATTTATTTGAATTCTTTGTTATATAATTTGTACTAAAATCAGTAAAGCAAACAAAATTAAACTTTAATATTAAATAACATATTATTGAATTAAAGTAAGTACTTTCATGAATTTTACATGAAATTTTGGAACAACATACAGAAGATAAAAACAAAATTGTTGACTCAAATCCCCTATGCCTATTGAGCGGATCGGATCTTAAGCCTTAAGCCTTCCATATTGTGCTGAATGATGCCGATCGGCCTATGCCGACCTATGCGATTATAGGTACTATAAGGAAAGAGAAGAGAAGTCGAAAAAAGTGGGTCTGCAAATACCGTCCGCCTGTCTGTCTGTCTGTTTGTTCGCACCTCTAGAGCCTGAACGGGACCGATTTGCTTCAAATTTGGTATTAAATAATTACTTGGAATTCAATAGGGGAGTCTTTTTTCTTTTTTGCTCTAGGTCGAAAAATAACGATACCTGCCATACAAAATACAATTATGAATAAAAAGTTTGATTTTCCCGAAAACGGCTCTAACGATTGTCATAAACTTCGGAACTTGTCTTACACAGTACATCTCATAGAACCAGAATTTTCAATTAAAGTTTTTTCGTAAATTATTACCTGCATCGGATTTTAATTCCTAAAAACTTTTTTTTTATTTTTAATAATTTTTTTTAAAATTCGGTTTTAAAAAATATTTCGAAAACGGGTGGATTTTTTTTTTTTTAATAATTTTCTTAGATAAAAGCTAAAAAATTTCTCAAAATCACATAGGTAGGTACTCAAAAAAATTTTGCAATATTTTAACGAAAAGTTTAAAAAAAACCACTTTTTAAAAAAGCTGGTTGAACGATTTTCAATTTTTTTTTCCAGATAGGCATTTAGTTTTGAATTTTTTTTGAATATTTGGATTTTTCTGAGAAAACTCTAAAAATAGGTAAATAAAAAAATAAAAGAATTTTCGAAATAATTTTTTTTTTTAATATACATTATGCAGCCACTAAGCAATTATCAGACTTCAGACATAAGAACAAATTCGTGCGACCCAGTCGTGCATTTAATTTTCCTACTATCGGATTGGTTCAAGCTAAAAAAAACTTAAAATTAAAATAGCATTACGCAATACATTTTAATATTTTAAAATAAGATTCGTTCTATGGGCTGGTCACACTAAGAAGTTTTTATTTAAGAGAATATTTTTTTTTTAACAAGATAAAGAATGAGATGAAGGTGCCTTACGATCTGATTTGAGTTTGTTCATTATATAGGTATCCAGAGTTTGGCTGTTTTGTTCCACTGCTTAAAATGCATTGAATGTGGTATGTATATATTTGACCTCAGGAGTCAATGAGTTTCGTTGAGTTTACAGTTTACATAGCTATGTGCCATATAGCACAAATATATAAGAACAGCTTGACGTTTGTATTTATTGAAGTTAAATGATGTGAATGTCACATGATTGGTAACTAATTAGAAGGTTTCTGCATTTTGTTTATTTCTGAATTTCATTTCAAAAAAGAGAACAACCATTTAAGCCCAATAGAACTTTATTAAAAAGCAATGCCAAATGGTTCATAAAAGTAGTTGCAATAAAATACAAAATAAGATATAAATAATATAAGTGTAAGAATATTGAGTTACTGATACAATCTTTGCAGCCATATAGAAAAATAAATCTGGCTTAATTCGTATCCGTTTAAAGCCACATCCCTCAACGATACGTATAAATTCATTGCACTGATTTTCATAACATGCATAGCCGTGCATCGCGTCGTCCGTCGTGTCGTTGGTTGTATGTAGAGAGCCTATGCTGCCGTTGCCGCTACCGCGCGCCGCGCTTCATCGGGAAAAACCTTAATTCATTTATAGTGTTGTATCTAATTGCATTATTAATAATAATAGACTTTTAGATATTTGTGAAAGTAGTTGTGTGTGAATTAAAAACTATATACCCTGGGTACAACGTCTTGTAACATATTATGGATTATGTGCATTACCTATACTATAGTATAGGTAACTAGCATACATTTAAAAACACATTTGCACATCTGAAATGTGCTCTGATTCAAATGGATTTCCTATAATAATATCCGAACACGATTGAAACTTTAGAGTCAATAAATGTGAGTATATGAATAAATTAGGACGAACATACCATAATGGTTGTGTGTTGTGTATAAGGTACATAAACATAATTGTCAATATAGATTGTGTTTGTTTGTAAATAACCATTTTAATTATGGCGTAATTTTTCATGTCACTTATTAAACTTTGCAAGAAATATTATCTTTAATTACTTAGGTTCGACTTGAGATTAAGGTCTCGGTGCTAAAAACAAACTAAAAGCTTGAATAAATGAAAATAATATCGATATATTTTAATTGGTATGAACCTAAGCACCACTGTACTGAACATCATTGCAAAGAAAGCATTTTCGTAGCTAGAGAAATGAGCTTCATTTGTATACATTATAAATACATGCTTCATTTTTTTTGCTTTCAAGGACTCAGAAGGTTTTTATTTACAATCTGTAGCAAAACAAAAATATCACTAAAGCTTTGACTGTGAATTGAAAGTAATTTTAGGATAAGTGGATACAAAGATAAATACATAATACATTACATTTATTTGCTTAAAAGCTTTTAATTTTATAAATTGATCGGCAAAATGTCCGTACATATGTTTTTTTATAGAGTGGTACTTTTCGACATCGGTAGGTACCTAACAAAAAAAAAAAAAAATATATATATATATATATATGTACTGTAATGTTCAAAGCTCAATATGAATCCTGGAGTGATCTATCATATTAAAGCTCTTTTTTTGAGCAGGTTGACATTATATATGTAAAAGATTGTCGTCTTCGGCAGCCATTATGTTTTCTAGAAAATAGGAATTGTTTTCTTACTGGGTTAAGCAACGGGCATCTCAGACGAATGTGCTCAAGTCCATAATGGACTTTGACCCACTTGGTTGGATCAGAAGTCCATAATTGCATTGTGAATTATTTAACAAAGACAAAATATAGTATCAAACAAACTTTTCTGCTATTTTAGTAACAATTTGCCGGAAAAATGGGCATGGTTCTTCATTTTTGTTAACGTTTATCTTAGGATATTGAAATACAAATAATCAAGTATTTTAACGTCTTCAGCTTAGGTATAATAAGATTTGTTTTGTGTGGCAGGATACAAAAGTCTTCACTCAATCTTTGAAGTCAGTCCCACAACAAAAGTTCGTTCCAAGATGTCACCAGAACCGATAAAGGTGAAACATTTTAAATAAAAGTTCTTGTTTTGTTTTAATGGCGGTTTTAACGATCCAGGAAACGCATCAGTAATTTTTTTTCTTTCCAATAGTAAATATATATTTAAATACTTTTTGAATTAGAAAACATAATATAAATCGATGTAGAGTAACATAAATTAATTTTTTTTAAAGAAAATTTTGATTCGAATATTAAATTTTTGCGGAGAACTTTTTATAAAGTTTTACTGACGTAATATCATTTTATACGTAGGTAGGTAAGTAGATATCAGGTGATTAACTTTTCACTCAAAATGAAACAGTTCATTCCAATTGATTGCGTTCTAGTTTTTTATAAAAAAATTACTGATGCGATTGCGGCCAGAAAGAAGAAGAAAGGATAGAATGTGTTGTTATTATCATTTTAATGACATAATTTTATTGATCAAAATAAACTGCTGGCCATCAAGAAAATATTCCGAATTCATTTGGTTTATGTTTTTACTGATGAATTTTACTGATCGCTATAACTGGCCTCTTGTTATTTAGTCCAGTCGACAGGTACTTTTAGGTGGAAAAAAGGTCAAAAGTCAATTCGTAACGAAAACATGGTGTTTCAAAAAACAGCAATGGCAATTCCCAAGTTTCATTAACTTTTGACCTTTTTCCACCTAAACCCACTTTTTCCGACCTGTCGACTGGAGTAATTGTCTTATACGCGGGTATACTACCTATGATGTCATAAAATACCATTGAAATACCAATTGGTTTTTCAACATAATGTAAAAAATTCATCTTAAGTGAACTTATTTGGAACTCGCATTGCTATTGCATCTTAAAATGTGTAGGAAAGAGTTGGAAGAAAATAAATGTATCAAAATACACTTTGAAAGTTTATTATTGTTTCCGAAAAATGGATGTACCTACCTATAGAAAATAAAAATAAATTTTACTATTATGTATTATTTATTATTATTACAGCAAAAACGTTATTTTGTACGAATCCATTTTAACTTTTGACATTCTTTATGTTACATACATATTCCTTGTGCATGTCTCCCGCCATGATATTTCGGCGATAGTATATGGTATCCATGCCATCCATGCTATCTCGTGGAGACAGCAAAATTTTGGTTATCCACAGTCTGAACTATCAGTATTGTCTTCTAAACGTTAAATTAATGAAGAAAGAAATTTAATTTTTTGTTTTTATTTTTTTTCTGTCTGAATTTCACAAAACTATTTTTTTAGGTATGAGGAACTCCTAGACAGGGTTTCTTACACCCGAAAAAAATATTTATATATCATTTTTCGAGAAATGATATGCTGGCGTGAAGTTGGCTCACTTTTTTAAATCAATTTTTTTCAGTGAAATCATGCAGAACTATTTTGGAAAACTATCAGGAATTATAGAACTCATGTGCATGCGACAAGAACTCAAAAAAAAAGTTGAGATGCTGACATTTGTTATGCTAACTTCACGGACATCAATTCGATACAACCCTTGTCAACTTGTCAATTTACAAAAAGGCCGTTTGGACTAGATCTCTGTTACCTATTACATTTTCAGCCAAAAACTAAAATCGCAGTTTTCTTAAAAACACTCACACTGTAAAGAAGTCACTGTTTACAAAAGTTTTACTGTTAAAATTGCTATCTCATCCCATAAAACACTATGAAGAACTATTCTAAACAAAGGTTGAGTGTTGTTTTTTCTTTAAACTGCTATACATGAAGTTTAAAGAAAATCCGTCCAACCGTTTAGGCAGCATGGAGTGAAAAAATGCACATCTGCACAAAATCACAGACAGACCAGACCTACCGACGACGCGACGGTATGACGAAAACCACTTTTTTGGGCTTCTATTATTTATGATTTGCTCGCACTCGTGGGGTTATTAAAGGCACAGGGAAACTAGCCCCGAAGTCCAAAGTCCCATATCAGACTTTCAGGACTTATGACCAACTTAGGTGGGTCATCTAGCCGTGTAAAGTATTCCACATTCTTGTAGTGCGGCTAAAAAAAAGAGTCTCTATAATGAACAGTACGTCCGAAGTAAAGTTTGAGGGTGAATTTAGGGGCACTCTTAGCATTGCGAGTGTTAAAGGGGAATTGCTAAGGGGAGGAATGCATCTGGCTATTTTGCTGTAGCAGTTTTTATGGAAATAGCGATAAAACAAAGGTAAGGCTAGAGATATTACGACGATGTTCGAGTAAAACAAATGTTTCGGCAATGGTTCTTTCACCTTCCAATTTTAAGACTCCTTTATGTAATAGGAGCACCTGTCCAGATATGAGAATCATACTCAAGCTTCGGCCGAATGTATGTAGAGAAAGTCAAAATCCAAAGGACCAACTAAATTGAGCGAAAACAAACGGAACCTTAAAAGCATACTGCGATTCCATAATACTTTTTTTTTTTTATTAAATGCTACCACAATTTCAATCCTTTTTTTCAAAACTAACTTTAAAATTGGCTTTTTCACACTTAAGCAGATTTAATTGTTTTTCGCACTTCAAGAATGATCATTCCTTCGTTCTTCATAATATTGTATAATATATCTTTTGAAGAACAATTTTTTCATTTTTACTTTTTAATCCTCTTTTAGTAAATAAAATAAAAACGTAAGGGATACTAGGAAAATACGTATATGTGAGATGAGCTTTATGCACAAAGATTATTATTTTTTTTCATATATATATATTTTAATCATTTAGTCCTTAAAGTGATATCCATCCAAGAGCATAGTACTCTTGGGAGTGCTTGTTGGCTGATGTTTTGATAGACTGATGATGACTGTCACGTCTCTTCTGCACCGCATCCTTAGATTTTATGATGCTTTGGGTAAACTGGGAATTCTGCGCTTAAAATGCACAAAAAAAACTTAGTACTACCCACACTAATCGCACTCTTGGATGAGGACTAAAAAAAAAAAAAAAGAGGGATGAAGACGAGACCAGGGAGTGAATATATCCTGGCACGCTTACAGCTTATTGCCGTTGTCAGGAATACTTGGAATGGGAATAGAGTAGAAGAGGATGGCTCTCCTTTTCAATCTGCAGCAACAAGCAAACAGGTTGTTGTCGTGGATGGGGTGTAGAAGGTAGTTGCCCTTTTTTGCCTGCCTGCCTGTCTCTGCCGTGATGTTTCGTATAAGGATAATGTTGGGTGTCTGAAACTGTTGATCCTTTTTTGTCTCAAAGTGTTAAAAGAAACAATTTAAAAAAAATGTATATATAAAATACCCTCATCATTTTAATTTTGCCTTTAACCAGGAACACAAACGGCTGTTATTGCTTGGTGTTAATTTTGGGATTGTTTTTTTTTTTTTTTGTCGAAATAAAGTCAGAATCTTGCATTGTGTTTTAAATCTACGTTCACTTGGATTTTAAAGACTATTGTTAAGGAGTTATTTTTCTAGAGTTTTATTTATCTTTTTTCTTAAATAGACAGATGTTAGCCAACTTAAGTGCTTTTGGTTTTTTAACTTCTTTTATAACAATTTGAGTTTTGGCATTTTTACACTAATATGTAGGTATATGTTTAGATGATGTTAAGATATATTTTTAAAATGAATTGCAAGGCATGATATTCAAAATTTTTCCAAGCTAGTTGTGAAGAGGTTGTCGAACAATTTCAAGAAAAGTTATTTTTTGTGGATTTAAAAAGATCTACTTGACAAAATTTACGGACTGATAGAATCTAAAATGAACATGCGATGAAGTTATACATTTTCATTCGCCGCGCCGGCCCAACTTGAAAAAAACGACTTCTGTTACAATTTCGAATGCAATCGCTTCCAAACGACAAAATTAGAAAATATAACCGCTGCTGCACCCAGCGTTCTAAACTTCACCTTTCATTCAAGTAGAGTGCGGATGAGGACCGATATTAGTCAAGCCGTTCAATTTCATGAATCTTTTCTTCTTGGAGATTAACTGCATAGAATTTCTTTTCTTCTCTTAAGGGTACCATAGACTTCCCACCTTTCAGTTTTTACTGCTTGATTTGGGGTACTTAGGCCATCTATTTATTGTAAGCATTTTATTTTAATTTCGCCTTCAATGTGGTGATATAAGGCCATTCGTTAAGTGCCGTGGACTATGTTTCTCAGAACATCATAGACATAGTTTTAAGAATTAACTTTCTCCTGTGTGGTTACCATACACCAAACTTGCTCCTCTTTTTGTATTCTGGTTCGCATTGCCAGAGTTTCTAGTTTTAGGACTTTTTCATGTGAAATATTATATTGAGAAAAATGTGTTGATCTATTATATTTTAAAGCTCGAAACTTCATAAATCCTTAAATTACGCTTTATATGGAAGCAGCCCAGGACATCGACGAGCTTACCTCAGACAAGCGTAGAAATGAACAAATTTTATTCCATAAATCAGATTAAATTAATTTGTGCTTGTGGCGAGTCCAAAACGTAGCGCCTAAATTTACCTTGCGTCCTTGGAATGGTATACTGTTCCTTTAACTACAGTTTTATTTGTTATGAATTGAGCTTCATTTCCCAGAGAGGACTGTTTCGGAGATTCTACAACACGTACCTGATTTATATGAAAGATAACCAAATCACCCAAAGAAAAAAAACCAATGCGCGCCTATTGATATTAATGCAGTCAATGCGACCTCGATTAATCTCTCCAAAGGAATAAGGTTCCACCCCCACTTTATACCTTATATAAGATAGGTATCCTTGTGAGATAATTCTTGGTTCCGGTTTTGAGAAGGTCTAAACAACTCAGTTTCATACCTTGTTTATTATTTGGTATAGAAAGCTGAAAATCCTTTTTAACCAACTTTGTTCCTGTTTTCCTTGCGATACTGTGCTGTAATTTTTGTTATACTATTTATGATTTTATTTTGTTTCTCTAAGACTCACTTTTCCCTTTTATTGTGTAGGTAGGTTTACAGACTTACACCCACAATCGACGTTGCTTTGTCGGCTGACCTTATTTTTTTAGTTTATTTTGCCTGTTAAACTTCAAAACAAGTGTGGCGCTTCTAGTTATATTGCGGTGTTTTGAATGCCAAGAATGCAAAAGTGGAGTTTCCCTTAAGAGATGGTTTGTTGTATGCTTCTCGTATATACTCCTGTTAAGCAAAATAAGAGTTTGTGTTTAACACGACTTTAGCTTGAAGTTATTCGAGGGTAGATTTAGTTATTTGCTTTTTTTTATTTTTATTTCACAGGCAATTTCACACTCTAACTTGAAAACTTTCTGGGAAAAAGTTTTTGTGTAGCGGGGAATTTTATTTTATGTTTTGAAGTTCATTGAATGTTACAAGGGTTACTCGCATACTCGTGATTTGTACATTTAGAGATGTTTTATTTGGTGTTTTAATTTGAAGTTTTAAGTAAAAATTAAAGTTGAGCGATATTATATAAATGAATACTATTTTTAATGGTGTAATTAAGTACGCAAAGAGTGTTGTGTAATTTCAAAGCAAATTTACTAACGGAACTTGTATATTCCACTCGGAATCTCGAAATAGTCGTTTCTTTTCTTCCAACCTACCAAGCACTATGCCCGCTAAGGATCTTATAATGCTTAGCTATATATTGTCCTTTAGCTTGCTCAATATGGTAGCAATCAACTGCCTTATTTTGCTTCATTATATGGACACCTAGAAGAATTTCTGGACTAAGCAGTCGCAAGACGCTCAGATTTTACAAGCAAACATTTTACAAAATTTCCAATTGGATCTCCAAAGACAGCATTATTTATTTATTCAGCTTTCAAGTAACCTGCACCCACTTTCAATGATATACAATACTTTATATAATATTTCAATAAATTGTTCAATTCTTACTCTTAATACCTAAGATAGACTCATCCCGTTAAGGCAACTGATGTTTTTAGCTAGGAAATATTTATCATTGTCAAAATAATTAAGATTTGAAGCCATCTTGATATATTGAATGTCTTGTTTCTGATCCATAGCAATACTAACAGTCAGTCTCAGTATAGGTATACATCATCCTCCGCCAATAGATAAATATTGGCATGGCAGTATGATATCCCGTTGCCTCGCTCTATTTCGTGCTAGAATTTTCCGCTTCGCATCGCAGAAAAAATGCACTTAAGTTGATATTGTAATCCTTAAACGAAGTATGTAACTATTTTTAGAGGAAATTTGCCTCTCATGAAATTTTATTTTAAGCATAAAAATGATAAAAGGTGGCAACGGTTAGGAAACTTCATAAATTATCTACCACTGTTATAGAACGTTTTTTTAGTGCAGCCTTTTTCATATTACCTACATATGAAAAAGGCTGCAGAACGTAATACCACTCAAAAAAAAAAAAAAAAAAAAAAAAAAAAAGAACGTAATACCACTACCGTCATCAGTCATCTATTGGATAAATGATAGACCCTCGCTATCAAGAAGTAATGAACTTCAAGAACTACTGCTGTCAATCTCAAGCTGGATGACAACAACAACTGGGGGGTCAACGTCAACGGCATGGCCGTCTTAGGCCATACTGGGGCCCTTGGGCACGCAAGAATTTGGGGCCCTGTTGGAAAGTGCACAAGTCCCAGACAAAAACATTTTGTTTATATATATTTATATAGTTCAAATTTCAATGTGAATTATTCGAATGGAATCGAAATTAGTAGAGGTAGAAAGTTATATGATAAGCAATGTTTCGATTTGTTTTCCGTCGCAAAAACAAACAACCTCAGGCCTCAGTTGCCAGTGCTTTTAAGTGTGTCTACTTCGTTGATTCATCGTAATTCATCGTAGTTGACTTAAGTGTAATATAATAAAAAGACGGTGTGAAAGCAAGCGGACAGGAAACCTACAGCTGACCGTTCAAAAAACAGGGAAATTTGAGATTGATTGACTTCGACTTCCACGATAAGCCTTGCAAATTATTGATTGTCATCACAAAAGCCAATCTAAAGGGGAAATGAATTCGCTTGAATTCCTGGCACATCAAGCGAGTTCAAAAATTCCGTCGGATAGTTAGTCGATTCTTCCTCGTCGGTCGCGCTGTCAACGGATTTGTGTCAATGCAGTTCTCCAGCTATTTAACTTTGAATTATGAAATTCTTTATTCTTCGCTGTTAGTAGGTATTACCCGTTCACTAATGTGCAATGCCCAGGGAACAATTTGATGATGATCTCTTTCTTTGGGGAGGATGTGAACTAACAAATATTTGCCGGGAATGATATCAATCCAGTCGAAACATCAACGGGAATTAGGCCATTGTCAAGCGCCAGCAGTTGTCTCGAGAATTCGGCAGCCGATATAGGTCGCTCTGCAATGCCATTGTGCATTTATCCCAGATGATGATTTTGCATTCTAGCATCTATTTCGCTGTCGCCGAATTCTTGTTCATTGTGCAATGTGCACGTTGGCTTGTCAACCGTGAGAAAATTAATAGGCAGTTTCAAAGCGGAATGTGCAGTTCGACCGCCTTCCAACAAGGTGACAACATTGCCAGAGGATGCAACAGCCAACGCCATTTGAGATCTTGACCAATTTATTGCCAGAATCAATGAAATGACGAATGTCTTGCCTGTCCCATCGGTTTTATCGAGAAAGTGAATATAAAATTTTGGTTGCATACTTTGAGAAACAAACACCTCTCATCTGAAACGTGGATTTGATTTATTCCTGAAATTTCATAGTTTCTTATCAGTCTTTTGGAGCCCCCACATGATTGGGGCCCTGGACACGGGCCCCGTGTGCTCTTATGGTAAAGACGGTATTGGTTAACGGTCAGCAGAAAACGAATTGTTTAGGTGCTGATGATTATGAAAATAATACGTTCGTTTTTAGTGGGCTTGTGGGAAGAAAACTTCCTTTAGAGGAGCTTGCACCTTCTGAATTTGAGTAACACTTTTTTAACGATTAAATATTGATACTCTAAAGTATTGAATACTTTGAGACAAGAGCCGATCTTAGTCTCTTAAGCTTCCAAGAAAACTTTTATTATGTCCGTATTGCAAGACATCCAACCAACCTACTTCTAGTATGTCTTCATTTCTACTCTTAAAAACAGCGCCATCTAAGAACCGTGTGTATTTTTGTTTTGCGGAGATATTTTCTAATGGGAGACATTTCGGTTGTTTCTTATCTTCATCAATAACAGTCCATAAGATGACTTTACTAATAATGAGCATCAAAACAAAAATAAAATCATAGAGATCTCAAAGCTTTGATCTAAAGTTCCTGCATAACCTTTTGTTAGCTTCTTTACAAGACATTCAACGTTCTGAAATAATATAATACTTCACTGCAAATAGCAGAAAAGGGTGGATAAATGATTTTAAGAAGATGTGAATTTAACTTCCTCCTATGAGAACGGCCCGACCGACGCAACGACGACAACGGCAACGCACGGCGGCGCGGCGATAAGAAATCGACGGAGTTTCCTTCTGGGCAAAAAACCAACTGTTGTAAGAGTTCCGCTTGAAAGAACAGAAGAATATGAAGGATCATGGAATGGAGAACCAAGAGCATACAGCATGGTTTATAATAAGAAAATTAATATAAAAAAGGGTCGCTATTAGGAGAAAGTATACAAATCTAATGAGGGTTGAAGTGGAGGCATTTCGCCTTTTCCATCTAAGCGGTGTGTTTTTGGTAGGTTAATTAAGTACGTTGTCGGTTTCGTTGTATGAACTTTGAAAAAGTGATTTTCCTATAAGTACGAGTATACACGAGGGGAAATCATTTTGTCCTTTCATTGCACGTAGATAGCTTTATATTCCATGTTGCAAACGCGACATAGCAGAAATTAAGTGGCAAGCCATGTGCATGATGTAGGGCCTTCGTATAATTATTAGCTAGCTATAGGACAAGAGTTTTGTTTTGTTTTGTTTATTGTAGAAGGATAGTGAATAAGGACTTAGTCAAATGGTATTACGGGTAATACTTCAAATACTAAGATGGAATTATTTTTTCAAACTTTTGTTAAATCAGTAAATTCAAGCGAAATAACTGTGTAATTTTTTTTTTTAATTAACAGTGAAGAAAGCGGAGTCTAACCTTAGCCTTAGACCAACTTTAATTTATGTCAAATCTTAATGAATTGATTCGTCGTGTTTTTTTATATTTCATTGATTCCACATATGTAGCTAGTTAGAGTTAAAAATTAAATCAAACATAACATTTGCACACAAACTTCAATAATTTGATATTTGAAGGGCTGCCTGAAAGAATGATCAGAGTCGTCACTTTTTTATGATTTTGCAGAATTCAAACTTTAAACATTGAAGTCTGATATTTGTGGCTTAAATTAATAATTGCCAACTGCAAGTCACACGTGACTCGTTGTTTGGCGTCACCTATGATATTTCTTTTTCTATTAATTTAAAATATCAAACACCCCAATCTGTCTAACTATTCTGTTATTATGCGTTCTTTTGTCTGGAAGCATTTTACATTTTACTCAGTCATTGATACACATTGGGAACAGTTTACCATCCAGGATATTTCCTTACTTTAACTGAATAACAACAAATTGAATTATTCGAAATAAAAGAAATATTGTTGGATAGTATTCAAGAACCTCATGTGGTGGTAGAACAATATAATACCTATAGACACATTCTCTGAATACTATCAATCATACTTTGTTGGCCCTAAATTGTATGCATGCAAAATTATTAATTTAAAATTATTTACTGGTCCACCAATCATCATGTATGTATGTGTTTTAAAAATAAAAAAAAAAAAATTGTTAGCACAACAGCTCCAAGCGGGCCGGGGCCTGTGACTTACACTCTCAACCATTACTGTGTGTGTGTTGATATTCTGCAGGAATGGAAGGGACCTACACTACAATTTACCGCCGAATCCGAACGGTTAACAGAGAAGCACTTTCCATGACATTAACTACTCTTGGATGATTTGTCATTTCCTCGCAAGAGGCAGTACCCCGTAAAACAACTTTTTTAGATGGAGTCGCCAGGAATCGAACCCTGAACCTTCGGCGTGGCAGTCCGACACACTAACCACTACACCACGGGGTACTACTATGTATGTGTTTTACTAAATGGATACTCTGTAATTAGAAATAAAACTTTTTAAAAACAAATAAAACTTTTTTTTGACAATTTCAACGTATTTTCTCTGTTTTAATTTAAAAAGGCCAAAATGGATTGAGATTAAGACTAGAATGAAACGGGTAAGTATAATAGTAAAGTCAAATGGATATTTATAAATATAAATTTAATAAGGAGGTTTTTGTATGAAATTTTATACTCGCAGTTTAAGGCAGCTGCTTGCCGAATTTACAATTGAAAATTTAAAATGAATCAACAACAACTTGCGTGTGCTACCACCAAGTTCATAGGCTGGAGTTATAGCTATTTCACGGGGACCAACCCGATCATCAGACTCCTTTAGTGGTGCTTAATCGCTTTATGTTCAATTTAATTTTTAAAGAACTACGCCACCGCACCCACATGAAAGTTGTAAGCTAATTACAGGTTTTTTCGTTCTATCGAACTACACTGAACCGATCAGCATTAGGTGGCGTAGTGCGTAGTGCACTAGCTCCTGCACTAGCTCCTGTTGTTGTTGTTGTTTCATTCTAAATTTTCAATTATAAATTTAATAAATTAAAAAGATAACATTTATCACCTCAAAACTACTTTCGAAGTATAAAATATTTCATACCAATTTGATATTTTTAATATTTGTTAGATATAAAAAAGTTGATATTTTGAATGTAAATTACACAATAATATTGTTAAATTAACATTTAGAAATATCAGGAAAACATTTAATTTTGATATTATCACGTTTAAGTGTGAACAAAATAATATTAATATTTTAATGTCATTCACGATAGTTAAAATTATTAAATTTACACTTAAGAAAATGTTGTTTTGATAATAATAGACATATTAGTCCGGGAGCCAGGTACAAATTTCGTCAATCATTTCCTCTCGAATGATAATTGGTGAACAGAATAAGGGAATAATATCATAAAGCCTTGTGAACGTCAGCTGCGGTTCCGTGGGTGGGTTGAGCGGGGGTACCCGCCCAAACACGTCGAAAAAAAAAATGTTCAGTCATTTCCTCCCGACTGAAACTTTGTCAAAGTATAGCTTATCAGGTATCTAAAAGAAAACACAAAGTCAGCTGGCTGTAACGTGGTGGATTATACGTTAGCTGGACGCTTGAACATGCCAATTTATTATTTTTTCGTACACTTAATATGGCACAGCATGACATTTTACCCTACAAAAGGTCGGGTAGTTCTAAATTTTTGATATGTTATATGGTATGGCTGGTAGATGCAAATTCCAAATTTCCACAACCACGCCCCCTCCGCCCCCTTCAAAATCCTGGAAAAACCACACAAAATCGGCACTTTTGTCAGTTTTTTGTCTATAACTTTTTTTCAGTGTATTTTGTCGAAAAAATAAATATGCAAATTTGTAGCTTATAAAATTTCCTATAAATATGATGCGAGAAGTATTTTTGTACAACCAGTACGAACGGTCTTTTAAGATTCCAAAAAAGGATAAAATTTCGTATTTTGAAATATTTTCAGTTTCCGCCCTCTTTAAAGCGCAATAACTCCTTAACCGTCGAGTTTAGGGCAATTTTTGTGCAAATTAATCTTGTAGATAATTTTATTGGCTACCGATTGCATGCAAGTATTTTTATTTTGTGACCAACACAATCGGGTGAGGATTGAGATAGTGTTTTGTTAAAATATTCTCACTAACTCATTTTTTCTCTGTATGTCTGTTTGGTTGCTGAGATTTTAAACTAACTTTGAGATAAGCCTGAAACCCAAGAGCGTGCATGTCAGTCTCTGCTTTATATTTTTTTATAAGTAATGAAAAGTTAAAAAAAAAATCTCGAGATTACAAAAGTCGTATTGACAACATGTCAGATAATTGAGAAAAAGTTAAGTGAAATGAGCTTATCAAATACTAAGAGTAAAATATTAACACTCTCGTGCGCTTAGAAGGAAGTGGACTTTGATCGGGTGCACTACGTATGAGTGAGTAGAAGGGAGTGGAGTAGGAGGGGATATAATAACAGACTGTTAAGTAGAAGGGTGTGATAAAAGTTGATAAGGAAACCGATATAATTTTATACTAATATTAATTTTTGAATGATTTTGCCCCCTTTCCCCTGATTGTCATCCTGAGTAAGGCCTGGACGGGGGTGCATGCAACCGACTAAAGAAAGGGGTGCAGGGACTGGCATGCACGCGCTTGGGTTTCAGGCTTATCTCAAAGTTAGTTTAAAATCTCAGCAACCAAACAGACATACAGAGAAAAAATGAGTTAGTGAGAATATTTTAACAAAACACTATCTCAATCCTCACCCGATTGTGTTGGTCACAAAATAAAAATACTTGCATGCAATCGGTAGCCAATAAAATTATCTACAAGATTAATTTGCACAAAAATTGCCCTAAACTCGACGGTTAAGGAGTTATTGCGCTTTAAAGAGGGCGGAAACTGAAAATCTTTCAAAATACGAAATTTTATCCTTTTTTGGAAGCTTAAAAGACCGTTCGTACTGGTTGTACAAAAATACTTCTCGCATCATATTTATAGGAAATTTTGTAAGCTACAAATTTGCATATTTATTTTTTCGACAAAATACACTGAAAAAAAGTTATAGACAAAAAACTGACAAAAGTGCCGATTTTGTGTGGTTTTTCCAGGATTTTGAAGGGGGCGGAGGGGGCGTGGTTGTGGAAATTTGGAATTTGCATCTACCAGCCATACCATATAACATATCAAAAATTTAGAACTACCCGACCTTTTGTAGGGTAAAATGTCATGCTGTGCCATATTAAGTGTACGAAAAAATAATAAATTGGCATGTTCAAGCGTGCAGCTGACGTATAATCCACCACGTTACAGCCAGCTGACTTTGTGTTTTCTTTTAGATACCTGATAAGCTATACTTTGACAAAGTTTCAGTCGGGAGGAAATGACTGAAAATTTTTTTTTTTTTCGACGTGTTTGGGCGGGTACCCCCGCTCAACCCACCCACGGAACCGCAGCTGACGTTCACGAGGCTGTATGATACAACTCTCTGATGCATTCCACTAAATACCGCTTGAGAGGAAATTGGTCATGAAAATCTGTCGCTGGCTCCCGGACTATATCAATTTTGATATTTTTAACGTTAGACGACTTTTATCATCGAAGAATGTTAATTTTACAGTTGTATATTGTATTATCAATTTTTTTTTTCGGTGATGGACTCAAATTTATCCACCACACTGCGAATAGTACTCACGATCTCGGTAGGACGATTATGGCAATAGGCGAAGCGAGCGGAACGTTGCCCGAACGGAAACCAATTTTATCATTTAACCGTGTTGTTGAACGCTATAACCATCCATGGTGCTTATGTCAAAACAGACTGACAGATTTGACAGATGTCGCTTTAACAAGATGGCCGCTATAAATTCTCAAAGTTCGGAAGCCTCTATTGGAAGACGCTTAAAATACGAAAAACAGCGCATTTCTTCACAAAGCTATTTTTCTTTGTTCTAGCTCTAAGACTGGGAAATCACTACCTTTGTCAATTCGTTTAATAATTTCAAGCAGAAAGTTCAAAACCCTATTGTTACCACATGTTTAAGGTAATCAAATAAGAATATAATTTATTTAATTGAAACATAATACATACTATCTTACAATAGTTGTACATTGCATGAATATCTTGAAAATTTGTTGAAATATGAGTAATAATTATTTTTCCAATGTATAGGCATAGGCACAAACTAAAAGAATCTTATTCTTAATGTAGCTACTCCCCTTTTTTATATTTAATAAAAACTAAAAACTAAAAAAGTAGTTTTCTATCTATCATTTAACTACAGCCTTAACGGTTTGACGAATTTCCTTCAAACTTCGTAACAGTTATAGAAGAAAAAAACTAAATGTCGAAGTTTTTAACTTCATTTGGGCGCGCCTCGAACCATGTAACAGTTTTTTCTTTTCGAATTTGCTGGAAAATGGCTCAAACGATTTAGATTTTTTGGCTCAGATGGTCATACCGGAAAACAGGACTTAACAAAATTTTTGTTTTATTCCATTTAAAGTGTTTGGCTGAAGCGTAATTGAAAAATACTTAAATTGCAAATAAATGCATACACCCATACGTTTACGAGTATATACTTGTTTTTCAGATTTTGAAAAATAATTCGTTACATTTTCAAAAATTGCTTCCTTACCTATACTTTTTTCTCCTATGAGCCGTTAGCGAAGCGATAAGTATCTACAGTAAGAAAGTTTTAGCCGATTAAGAAGACTTAGAATTTTAACAACAAACAAAAAAATAAAATAATCATATTTTTTTTTGAAATTTGGTGAATTGGTTTTTAGCATTGATACTTTAATCACAATTATGTATTTTATATCACTTTGCCTGCTTTCATTTGTAAAAGACAACACATAATGTTAATCTCTATGCATCAAATGTATAGGTTAAGGATCGCACTTTCTTGTCCTAAACTTCTATTATGTTTAATGTAATGAGAGTATTATAGATGAATTTTCATGCAATAAATACAAAAATTTGAAATTGCAAAATCGTTTTCAATATTTCAAATTGCAAATTGTTCAATAAAATAAAAAATCAGTGATTTAAGAAATACAAAATGACAATTTAATATTGATATGCAACTAAAATTCAGCTCACTTAAACTATACAAATAAAGAAAGAATCGGTTAAGATTATAGAGAAAAAATCAGAGGTAAGAAACAGTGCTACGAGATTAAAGCTATTAATTACTAGCTATTTTTTTTTCAAATTTGAATTGAATAAACCTGCTCAAAAAAGCCCTTGAGGAATTAATTAGTATTATTAATCTTTTTTCATCATTAAACCAATCACGTCAAAAGAATTAAGTACCTACCTCAATTTTTCCGATACTAACCATAAATAAATTCATATCTAAAAAAAAAAACGCTTAATTGAGTAGTGGTTAGATTCCACTATAAAGATTCTTTGGGGCCCCTGGATATAAAGTTGCAAGAAATCCTCAAAAAATACAATTTCTCGAGGAAAGTGCATCTCTACTAGCCATTCTGATCCTGCAGTACATTTAAGGTCCCATCCAATTCTGCATAGTATCAGAGTAGCCACACCAATGGTTAAGTGTTAGGCCTTGACTCCACAAAGCTGTTTGTAGCACAATAACTATTTATTTATTTATAATCTGAAAATTGGGATCAGTATGAAAATGTATATCAGTAAAATTTAAAAATGTTTAAAACATAAATGGTGCCATTGTAGCTTTTTTTATCATTGAAAATATTGATTCCTTCGATTAGTATTTTTAGTATATCGAAATTTCAAAGAATTGTTAATTAAAAAAACGTTGAATTCTGATTTGAGCTTTAGTTTTTAAATTCACTTTATAATTTCACTGATTGAAATTGGTTTCAATGAAAGGCTTATGTTCTTTGCTGATATTTGGTGCACGATCATACATTGAACGATTACTATCTTCTTTGTTCGCATTAGTAATTTTGGCTTTGAATAACAAACTGAAGTCAAGCATCTTTGCGCGTGGTTAGTAGTTAAAACTAATAACTGCGTGCTGTTAGCATGTGTTGTGTGTTCTTCTTTCTTCTTCTTTCTTCTGCTCTCTCTCTGTTATGATATTATCTTGTGTTGTCTTGAGCCGATGGCCTCAGTTGCCATGTTGGCAGTGCTTGTAAGTGTGTCGACTTCGTGGATTCTTTGACGGAGTAGATTAAATTGTAATGTAATGAATAACAAACTTTTTTTAATAATGCCCTCGCACTCAAGGGGATATGAATACCCTTATAATGATTTATTACCATAGCTAGGAGACAAGAAATAGAAAGATAGGAAAGAAAAATGATACAGTTGATTGAGATTTTAGGTTATAATTTTATTATCTCAATAAAATCCCACGGGTGGCATCCAGTTGATCCTATGGTGAGGGGGGGGGGGGATTGCTGCCCATACTGGAATTGAACTCACAACTCTAGGCTTAGCAACCAAGCACTACACCCAATCTTCCATTTCCACCTATTGACTATTATAGTCACAAAAGAAAAATTATGAACGAATTGATCACATTGTTTTGCTTGCGAGAAAAAATTAAATCGTACCTATTAGGTATTTGTTTTTGAATGATGCATTGCATAGAATAAAAAAAAGAATAATTCCTCAATCCTCTATTTTCGTTATGATATGACAGTTTTTTTTTTTTTTTTTTTTTTTTTTTTTTTGATAAAATGTGTGCTAAGAAATATTAATTCAAATACATATGTAGTTAAATTTGAAATGTGTCACTATCAAACATTTATTTAAAATTTCACACCGATCCACCGTTGGTTTTCTCAAATAAAGTGATTAAAGCAAATACCAACAATAAAATTTTATTAGAGTTTTACATTCTTACGAGTATACCTACATAATTACTTTGAAGTATGTTTTCTTCCAATTAACATTAATATTTTTGCTCTGCTCAGTTAAAACTGTTCGATTCATTAACTCTGCTTAATATTTCCTATACACTATGGAATATGTTTCACCAATACCTATGTACATATATGTATACATTAAAAGATTAAATGAGTCGTCTGTGTGATATATGTTAAAACAATTTATTTGTTTTTGGTTTTTAAAAGATAGTTGTGTGTAGTGTAATGCAGAAAAACAACTTGTCAGTTGATAATTTTTTTAATTAATATGATCACACTTCGTGGCAAACCTTAATTGCTAATTAAAGATTAATTCCTTTTTATTTGGACTGAACGTAGTCGTCAAGTGACTTTTGTAGGAGGTTGTGTCTTTCCGATATTTCTTCTTTATTATTTTAAAGAACGCGAACATAATTATCCATCATTTAAGATAGTAATACATATACCTATACAATATATTATGTTAGTTTGTTCATATAAAAGTTAGTTCTCTAACCAAAAAGTTTAAATCGGTTAATTAAGAGACTTATTAATTGTATAATTTGAAAATGATTCTTAGAGTTTTTTCTGTAAATCATAATTCAGTAAATTTATAATTTTGTGTGTGCTAAAATTCTGTTTATAAAATTCTTGATTTCGGGAATTTTATATGTTGTAATGATCAAAGAAATAATTATTGCACTGGTCAGTCAAAAACCGAAACAAAAGAAGTCCGAGAAAGGCAATACTCGTTGCTTGGGGATTCGCTACGAAACACTAGAAATTCCAAACTCAAAATAGTATCTAATATTATTGTTGTTAGACTTTTCAGTGAAAAAGAGGGACATCGCGATCTTTAGTTAAACATTTTGAGCCTTCCATTTTTCCTTTTGTGCTAACTGGTTTGCTAAATTTTCGATTCTATGATTATTGGAAGTCTCTACATTTTTAGTGACAAGTCTTTAAATGTTTGTATATCCCTTTGCAAATAAAACGATGACTGGAAGGATTCATTAGGAGTCAAAGGAGAATGGCCTTAGTTGGCTCCGTGTTAATGAGAGTGTATGGCTTAAGGCTAGCTTGGACTTCCAAGGATTTCTATTGAATCTTCATTATGACAAAAATCAAATGGTTCTGATGAAAGTAGTTTTCTTGTAGTTCTTTAACGGTGGTTGATTCCATCTTTTTTTTCAACAACCGGACAAGCATTCACATACCTACTGCTGCGGTAAATTTTGATCATTATATTGTTTAAAATATTGCTATATTATATTATTTAAAAGGAACTTCTCTCACGAAACATTATAATTAAGACTTTGATGTAGTTAGAATTAGGAAGCTATTTTAAAAACGCCATGTTTTTATTTCTCTTCTTTTCTCTTCTCTAGAATCCAGAGTAAATTGGGGCATTGTCCTGTTAAAACAGACTATTTCAACTCCAAATTTTGAAAATGCTGTATGCTGTGGTTGCGCAGCGTCCGAAACGAGTTTGTAGTCCGACCTTTTTATTAAAAATTTATCAATGGAAAGGCTAAAAGTAATCACTTGCATTTTTATTTGCTATTTCTTATTTCCAGGGTTAGGAGAAGCAAGAAGGCCTCCTAATTATGCATAACAGGCAAATGTTTTCTTATGACAAACTCCACAGGTGAATCATTCTTGTTAAAAAAGTAGACTTGAAATAGATATCTGTTTTTCTGATCACAAAAAAAAAAAAACAATAATAATTGCTCTACGTTCTGGAATTCTTTCATGTTGCACTTTCACTTGAATTTTTTCGAATTAAAGGCTTTTTTGTAGGTACTTATTTTCCAGAAATCCAAATTCTGAAACTACATTTTACAACTGAAATTAATTAAATATAAAATCAATGTTAATACAAAAAATATATTTCATGAGGAATTAATCTGCAAAAAGGGGGACCTTAACTTAATTCAAGATTCAAAAGATTAATTTATTTTTTAAATCACAAAATGTTTGTATAGCTATGTGTCCGTTTTTAAATATATTTATTTGACATTTTACTTATTTAAAAGGTAAAATATCTTAGAGATTATAGTTTATGTAAAACTTTAAATTTCAAGATAAAATTCAAACATCCAATTGTTAAAAAATTTGTTTAACAGTATGTTTTGCAAGTTTTTGGTTGTTCATGATCTTATAAAATTTCTCACACGAAGCATTAAATTAGAATTGAGTGTATTTAGCTTATTGGTATGTTCAGAGGCTGACGTTATACACAGGATTTCTGAGGCTTTAAATACTGCTCGCTTTAATGACGGTTTTTTCGTATTATATACTTTAGAACATTTGTTAGAGTTACCTTGTAAAAGTATGTAGGATCTTTTAACAAACATGCTCGAAATAATCTAGTGACTACTTAAATTAATTAGGTTTTAAGAGCCTGCTAAAATTTACGGCGTAGACCTAGTGTGAGTTTTTGATTTTGTTTAAAAAAAAATTAAAGTTTATGAGTTCTTAAGTTAACAATATTGCAATAAAATATTTTCGAACATCACGATCACTGATGGCAAATACTATATAAATACAAATGTATTAACCTCATATAAACTCTTAAGCTCAAAAAGAAGAATCGCTTCATGAGCAAGGGTCGTGGCGGTTTTCATAAATTTGCTTTGAATAAGAATAGCTATTAATAATAGATTTTATTTTGATGTGAGATAAGGAGATCGAATAATAAATTATTACCATAAATTTAATTTTCTTGTTTTCAATTTTGTTCTCAAATTCATTTAAATGATAAAAACATCAATCAAGAGTTTTTGTTAAATAATGTTTTTGAAATTTCTTTATGGTTACCAATGAAAAGTTGCATTCTATACGATAAATAATTTAAAGTCAATAATTGAAAGAGAATGAATCCTTCCTGTTTTTAGATTTTATCAATATTTATTCTCACTTTTTAATTTTGCATTTGCGTGAACTTGAAAAAATTGCTATGTTTTCTAGATCTTGAGCAAAATTCAACATAGGTATTTCTCGAGGTAATTATGTTGCTCTTTCATTTATCAATCCGTATTTCATAGAGAGCAAAGGCTCGTCAGATTCTTACTTTTATTTTTTTATAAGTATTTTTCTACAACATAACCCTTTTTTAAATAGATCGTCAATAGAATTTCAACAGATTTTTTTTTTCGAAGTGAACGCGTCCTGTTCTTAGAACTAATGAACATTGTACTTTTAGGTACCCACCAACACATTCGTGTAAATGATAAAAGAAGTAAATTTTCTTGTTAATAAAACTGGGTTAACACTTATTTTTAAAATTTGAATTTCTTTTTTTCCACAGTTGACCACTTTTTAAATTTAAGGCCCAAGTTTAATTAATCTATTCGAATACTCAAACAATTTCAAAAATATACAAATAGATACTAATCTTTAAGTTTGGTTGGTATATACTAAAAACTGAAATGAGATGCTATTTATCATCATAATCCTAAATGCATAAATGTGAATGTCTGTAAAATGTGAAAGAATCACGACTATAGATCACAAAACGCGGAGGGTTTTAATAGCCTACAGTTGGACCTGCGAGATGGGGATAATGCAGAGATCCAGAATTTTCGTTCGACCATATTTTTTTCTCATATTCTCCTACCTAATTAAAGAAAATTAATATCAAATGACAATACATTTCGTCACAATCTTTTTTTTTTATTTATTTTTTATATAAGTATACCTATAGGATCACTTTTTAATCATCCAATTAATCATTTAGTCTTCAAATTGAGAAACCTATCAACCTAAGTTTATGT
Organism: Platycheirus albimanus; assembly: GCA_916050605.2. NCBI lineage: Eukaryota > Metazoa > Arthropoda > Insecta > Diptera > Syrphidae > Platycheirus > Platycheirus albimanus. Next base: position 63,785,811 of record OU696698.1, read on the forward strand.
TAATTAAAGATTTTGTCTATTGTAGGTGCTTACCTACTTTTTGCAAAAGGTATTAAAAATATTTTCAAACAAGTTAATGACAACTTGGACCCTAAGATGAATCATAAACTAATATACTTGTTCATTGCAAATTATGTTACTTATCGTTAGAAGTATCCAACCAAATAATATTTTTAATACCGACTTCACATTAATTATAAATGTAGATCACATTTAGATAGGTATATACATATATACATAAATTGTATATTGTCATTGATTTAACACTTTTAAAAAAATAACAAGCAAAAAATTTAATTACCATATATTTAGCTATTTCACTGGTCAAAATATAGCAAAAATTATTTTAAACTATGTTTAACTATGTAAACCACTTTTTGTCACTTTTGTTAAAAAATCTTAAGATGCGGTTCACTTGTTTTTTTTTTTATGTTAACAGTTTCGGTAAATGTTAAAAATAATTGCGAGTATTTTTACAAAGACAATCCGTTGTTGTAAATTAATTATAATAAACTGTAGGTATAATTATTTATTATAGACGATATAATTAAAACCGCAATTATTAAACGACAAAGCACCGACACCCCAACCGTTCTTTATGGCAAAGCCTCGTAAACTGACTGGCCGATGATATCCAAACGAACGTTAGACCCCACAGAAATAATAACAAAACAACAACATATACTTGTGTGTATGCGGCGCAGAAAGTGGTTCGGCTTCGACCGACTCCGTTTGTGCAGCAATCCAAGAGCCAATGCAAAAGTGCAGACAATATATGGAACTCCAAAAATCCAACAGCAGAGACCAGCAAGCAGCAACCAGCTATTTGCAAAGAGAGAAGTGTTGTGCGGTGGCCGTGGCCGGTGGGCCATTCCGATTCCACTCCACATTATTGTGTTGCAGACATGACACATCCAATACATCCCCTTCAAGGAGTGGGTTAACACGGCAACGGCAAGAACAGCAACGTTTTATTCACGTTTGGTTCGGTGAAAAGGGTTTCTGGTGGACAAGCATGTGCTTAAGGTTTTGTTTTCTTTCGCACCCTCATCCCAATCGCCTACAGATAGATACAAGATACAAGGGAAAATTCTCCCAAAGAGAAATTGCGTACTTGCTCTCGTAAAGTCATCCATTTCTTTTTTCCAATTTCCAATCCAATACGAAACTGGTTTAATATTGGGGTGGGTCGTGGGTTAGTTTTTAATCTCTTTTGATTACCGGCGTTTTAATAAATGTAAAGAGAGCTTTACAATAAGAGTTTTCGAAGCTGCACACATGGCAAAGGCAAAGGCAATGGTGTATGGTTTCGTTTCGCTACGGCAACGGAACTCGTACTCGATAGCTCGGTTCGAAGTTCGCTCCGAGGAGGTATCAAAACTTCAAAACTATGATGAGATAAAAGTCCACATGATTTTTATAAACATTTATTTGGTGTTTTTGTTGTGTCGTTGTATGTGGTCTGTGGTGTCGCATTTCGCTTGCATTAAAAAGAGAAGACAAACTGCCAAGTAGGTTAAAAAAGAGACTTTTTAAGAGCTTAAATAACTGTAAATATTTTTTGTTGAGCCTTAATCTTAACGGTTTTCGAGCAGTTCTCTTCATGAATGATATTAATTTTTTTCATGATTCTGCTTCGGCAGCCACAAATTAAGTAGTAGGTACCTCATTTGCATCAACAGTCGAAATTATCATACCTACATTTTAGAATAATTTTTAACTACTATACAGGGTGATAGATATAAGGTGCACCAAATAGATAGAGCGAGTAGCTTGGGTCAAGAGAAAAAACAAATCGTATGGGAGGGGGTCTATTCCCCTCCGTTTAGCAGGGAGGGGCAATTTTCTAAAAACAAAATTACTTAATTTGGAAAAAAAACATATCGAAGAAAAAAAAAAACAGTAACTCCTACAATGGCATGCCATACCTTTGTGTAAGGTCAGAAATCTCTTCTTTTATTGTATTTTTAAATACAAATTATTTAGTGATCCGTTTTCGAAAAACTAATTTTCGAATTCAAAATTTCGAAAAAAACTGAAATAAATTTTCAAACTAAATTTTTTTCAAAATTGTAATATGTATCCTAAGCACTTAGTGTGTTGCCAAAACTCAATGCTTTTATTAACTTTTAGTCCGTTTGGCCTTAGGACTTTTCTGCCAAGCTTTTCAAAAAAGGCGATATATACCTACTTAGTACTTCTTCATAAGAGCACGATAAAATTAGCTAATTACATTGCACTACATTGTACAATCCGTGTGAAGATCGTAAGGCTAGATTTTCTTGTTTTTGTGAAGAAGTAGGTTCGTTTATTTTTGAATAGCTTGGCAGAAAAAGTCCTAAGGCCAAACGGTTAACAGTGTTGGACTAGAAATCAACAAGAGGATTGAATTATGACAACACACACAGTACTTAGCTACGTAATAAGTAGGTAAAAAATACTGTTGTTAATAGTTAATATACTGGATTGGCAACGAGATAGTTTCGGATACTAACTTCGGTTTGGCAATGTTTAACTCTATCACAAATTGGTGAAACTTTGCCATCGGGTGTTAAATCGAAGTTTGGTTTTAAATTTGTGAATGGTTTGACCAACAAAATTGTTAAAAATTCCATTCCAAATGATGAGCTGATCGGAGACTAAAGATTTAGTACAAAATACCTGGAAATCTATAAATATTTACATAAATAAAATGTTTCATAAATCTGTAAGACCTTTCAGGTAAAACCAGCAAATGACTACTAACGTAGGTACTTTAAATAACTTCTTTAAGTTTGAGTAATTCAGTGAATGAATTGAATTAACTGCTTTTGATCTTGTCTGTTTGAGAAATTTGTAGATCTAGGTATTTTTCAATTTTGTTTGTGATTAAATATATTGTATGACATTGCCTCTTCGGAGGCGGGCGTTCTCATGATCTCTTTTTTTAAAAGCATGACAATGCCTGCGGAGACGATCTAGAGCTGCATTAATTGAATGATTTTGTTCTTAATATGATGGATCTTCGTTAATTTGTTTTATCAAAATTGGTTCCTCGGCTAGTCTCTTTTGATGAAACATTTGTCAACGTGACTCTGTCAGTTATCCCGCAAACAAAAAGAATCTTCATTTGAGATCCAAGAAAAAAGGGTTGTTTTATTGATACCACTTTTCATTTTGTTTTCGTTTCACTTTTGGTATTTTCAAAGGTATTTGATAGAGTTTGGCATGAAGCTCTTTTATCGAAAATGCGTGCATTTGGTATCGATGATACTCTTATTCGTTGGATTAGAAGCTATCTTCTGGACCGTTCAATACAAGTCGTGTTAGACGGTTTCAAGTCTGATCTCCACAAAATAAATGCTGGTGTGCCCCAGGGCTCCGTTCTGTCTCCGACACTCTTTCTCATTTTTATAAAATGATCTCTTGTCTGTGACTTCTAACCCATTAAACTGTTTTGCTGACGACTCAACCCTCAGCTTTTCGTATACGTTTGATAATTCACGGCCTTTGCCTTCGGACGTGCTATTACAACGACACCGTATGATAAGCTCATTAAACTCCGATTTAAACAGCATTGTGAATTGGGGTATCAGAAATCGTGTGGAGTTTAATGCGTCGAAAACTCAATGCTGTCTTTTGTCGTTAAAGCTAAACATACCCCCTATGCCATTATCCATGAATGGTACTTGCATCGAGGAGGCCGAAAAGCTATCAGTACTCGGTATGTGTATCAGTGACAACCTTCGTTGGAATGATCATATACTTTAGATTGCCAAGAATGCTGCAAGATGCTTAGGCTTTCTTAATAGATGCCAGAAGTATTTCACCCCTTCTGATCTGGCTACAATTTACAAAGCGTTTATACGCCCTAAACTCGAGTATAACTCCCATCTCTGGGCAGGTGCTTCTCAAACTTTTCTTCACCTGCTCGACAGAGTTCAGAAAAAAGCGTTAAAATTGATAGGAGAGAGAAACATTATGGAAACATTTCCATCACTCAAACATCGTCGAAATGTTTCATGTCTTTCTTTATTTTACAGGTTCTTTTACAAAAAATGCTCACTCGAGGAAGCCAGCTGCGTTCCACCCCTTAAACATTTCCCCCGTAACACTCGTCTTGCTAGGAACGCTCATCAGTTTACACTTGAGCTCAATTTCGGACGTACCGTGAAATATAGGGATTCTTTCTTTAGCCGTACAACACGAATGTGGAATGGATTGCCTAGCACAATTTTTCCTTACCATTTTGATCTGCAGACATTCAAGATCAATGTTCATCGACACCTCCTTTCCCTTCCTCCCTAAATTCCTATCGCTCGCGCTGTGACTTATCATTAAAAGGGCTATAACAAACCCCTTGAGCGCGTGTGCATTATTATAAAAAAAAAGCAGTTTTTATTTTAATGCGTATATACCTATATAAATTTTACTACCACACACCTCACTTTATCCTTCTTTCCCCTTCAAGGAGCTACTCATGTCCATGGACGTATTTTATCCGTACGTACATACTCGTATTCATATATTAGAAAACAATCTAATAAATAATCTTAGTATGCACTTCGGGTCCATTTAAAAATTCTGCAACAGATATACCGAGCGTGGACTTCAAATTTTTACTTTCCAGTTTCCACAGCTTTCAAAAAAATACTGCTTGGAAAATGTTGTGGAACGTTTTAATTTCACTAGACAGTATAGGCTTAAATACTGATTTCCGCTGCAAAGTGAAAAACTAACATTTATTAATTTTTTTATTTCAATTATAATGTTACGCAGATGGTATTTGAAATATTCTTTTCAACTTATTTAAGATAAGACCTTGAACATTCTAATGAGAACCTCTCCAGGATCTGAACAAAATTAGGGTTATTACATTTTTGAAAAGCATTTATAAGAACTCGAATCCTACCGCAACCCCTCTTGTTAAAAACATAAGCAAAACTTCCAACTCAAATAACTTAAACATAATATTTTACAAGAATCTAATATTTTACCCCATTTTGATCGAACCCACTAATTTAGATCTGCCTGTCAGTCTTTCAAAAGTAAACTTTTGATGGCTATATGCATAGTAAAAATGTTTTTTAACTTTCGAAGTTATTTTATGCATCCCCTTTCATCCGTATATCGTTTCGTTCATTACTACGATCGAGTTCCTCTTCATCGGACAACACAGATAGAATGGACACATCCACTTTGGGTTTTTCAGGAACAAAAACATATAGATAGAAGCATCAAAAAGGGTGCAAGGGGAGGTCTTCTCCTTGAGAAAGTATAAGAAGATGAAGGAAACTTTTGCTGAACTTAATTAGTGTTCAATCAACAACAAGTATCCCATCACCATGGCTATATAAGAAAACAGGATATGGCAATGGTCGGGGTATTGGTATTGTGGTACTGCCCAAGAAATGCACATATGGCAATATCCTCTGAGGATGTTTAAGTTTTCCTTTGGAAGATTGTTTCTTTAAATTTGAGGAAATATTTTTGAAAATTATAATGAACTTCCAAGAAATCCTTGTAAATACATTACGGACATCAGGACAAGAGTCTTGGTCTAGAGTTCAAATGATAGAGATACGTTTGTATATTGTTACACTATAGAAAACATTCTTTAATGTGATTTTGTATATCAGACATCCTATCTATGTACATGTACGATGTACAATGTACAGACAAGTTCATACAATACTTATTGCAAAATACATATAAGTTAGGCGTGCACTAATTAGAAATAAGAAAACTCTTAAAAGGTTATTGTGGATAGGTACAGACAGTAATTTTTAGGTATATAAAGTTCTAATTTGAAAGCAATGTGAATGTTAAAAAATGATCTCGTTCATTCTTTAACATTCAGAAAACTAAAAGTTTATTGAAACTACTTTATTGAAGCATATCAGCTCTTATTGATTTAACATGATTTCTGTATGAGTTGGTTTTGGGCGATTCCACTATGGACGATTCTTGACGACAATTTCTGAATGGCTCCCCAATGAAATAAGTTCCCAAAAGCAAAATGGAATAACCCCCGAAACTTGTTGTAATTGGGAGGTTTTTTCGCATGAATTAAGCACCCAAAGTTGGTCAAAATCGGGGTGTTTTATTTCATACTTCAAATTGGGGGATTATTTCATTATGAAATAAACCCCCAAAATCGGCAATGGAAAAAAGCCCCAAAATTATTTAACTAACTTGAAGTATTACAAAAAAAACATAAGCGAGTACGCTTTCAACGAACTATATTTTTGTGTGTGTATGCGTTAGCCTCCCGCAGCCAGCCGATGTTCTAGTTTCACAAAATTCTTCTTTGGCATACACGAACAATTTCAATAACATTTAATTTGTGTGGCCGCTTACGCAATAAAAAAAGGTGTGTGCCACGACCAAAGCTGAGACTTTGTATTGCCAGGGCAATTATAATGAGCTCAGTGAACCACACTCCGCGGCCAAGGGTTTAAAAACATTAAAAAATTAATGCATATTACGACTTTTGACGGAAACGCCCGTTAAAAGTAGGCGTGTCCAAAAAAAATTAAAAACAGATTTGAAGCACTATCTGAGCTTTGATCTTTAGTCAATTTTTAAGCATATGTGTAAAACTACAGCTGAATCGAGTAGTTTTTAAGCCTGGAACAAAGGTATTTTATAAACATCACGCCCTTTAAAGTGGGTGTTCAAACCTGAACGCAGGCGAGGCTCGAAACTGAGTCTCAGAATTGTCGAAGAAAAAAAGAAAGAGAAAATAAAAACCAAAAGTTCGACCTCAACACAATTTAATATCACATCGGTATCAAGCTTCAAGAAGAATAGTCAAGCCTCCATGTACTAAAGTTTGTTTAAAGAAAGTTGAATAAAAAAAAAATAATAATAATTGTAGTTGTAATTGCACTACGTGCACAAACATCTGGTGTTGAAAAATGTACACAAGAAAATGTGCAAATATTTTGCGCTACGCTTTTTTGGTAACTGTACAAAAAACATAATTAAATTTTAACAAATTTAGGGTGTTCAACAAAAATGGCGATTGTGGGAGTGTTTGTGGGCGGATTATACCAGTTCAAAAACTTAGCCTTAACCTAGAAACAAAGATTATTGTAGGTATATAAAATTTTAGCTTTTTAGCTCAAAAATTGCGACTTCTAAAGTCTAGAGAGTATACATACGGACAGACATGGCTAAATCGACTAGGCTAAGCTTTTGATTCTGAGTCAGAATTTTAGTATGGCTTTCTCCGATAATAATTTTGAACCTGATGTAATCTACTTTACTTTTTTGAATAACTGTAATCAAACATCACTGGTATCAATAAACAATAATGTTGATGATGTCTTCCAAAAGATCAATAAACTTAAGGATGATTTTTCAACTGGTCCAGCAATTATCTTAAAGAAATGTGCATCTTTTCCAAAAATCTCTTTCTCTAGGGATTTTTCCATCAATAAGAAAGGATTCTTACATCATACCGATTCACAAAAAAAGTTCTAAAGGGGATATCTCTAATTATAGGCCGATCGCCAAATTATCTTGCATTCCAAAACTTTTCGAAAGTATTGTCTTCGATAATGTTAACTTTCATTGCAAGCCCCTGTTTTCAACTAAACAACACGGGTTCCTTAAAGGTAGATCTACCACAACCAACTTAACGGAATTTGTTTCGTATACTCTTAATTCAATGGAGAACAAAAACGAAGTCGACGTCATTGCCACTGACTTTAGCTAAGCCTTTGACAAAATCTCACACAAGATTATATCGTTCAAACTTAAGGCTCTTGGTTTCTCTCCTATTTTTATTCAGTGGATGGATTCATACTTATTAGATCGTAGATATCAGGTTTTATTCAGATCTTCAATATCTGATCCGTTTATTGCTACATCGGGTGTTCCTCAAGGGAGTCACTTGGGGCCTATCATTTTTATTTTGTCTAATAATGACGCAGAATTTGTGATAGAGCACTCCGAACTTTCTTCGTACGCGGATGACACGATTTCCACACCCCATGATGCTTTACTTCTGCAGAAGGATCTGAACAACTTTGGTAACTGGTGTCAAAAGAACAATTTAGAACTTAATGTGGGCAAATGCCAATCGATCACTTATTTCCGCAAACGTTTCCAATTACCACCGCGAGACTACTTTATCAACGACGCTCTTGTTTCCAGAGTAACAACGATTCTCGAGATTTAGGTGTTATTTGTGATACTGAACTCAACTTTAGATCCCATTATGATAACATAATCGGAAGAGCCAACTCAACTCTTGGTTTCGTTAAACGGTGGTCCAAAGAGTTTTCGGATCCCTACGTTACGAAATCTCTTTATACTACCTTTGTCCGACGTCCGACCTTTGATCGAATATGCCATAGCCAAGTATGGTCCCCTTATCACATGACCCATATTAAAAGAATTGAAGGAGTACAACGTAGATTCCTCCGTTTTGCTCTAAGGGGACTTTCCTGGGTTGACACCTACAACCTACCACCATTATCATGATCGGTTGCGGCTGATTAATTTACAATCACTTGAACAACGTCGTGAAGTAGCTGACGTTATTTTCGTGTATCAAGTTCTTTCTGGCGAAACAGATTCTTCTGTCCTCCTTGAGTTAATGAATATTAACATCAACTCCCGTTCTCTACGATCAGTACCCCAATTCCATCTAGAATCACACAGAACTGATTATGGCAGAAATGAACCTGTGACAAGAATGTTGCGGGAAGTAAATTCTAATTCTATTATTTTCGATTTTCACCATAGCAAGATTACACAAAGGAAGCTCATGTATCAATAGTTCCCTACTAAACCAACAAGAGAAAAACTGAAACTTCTTTTATTTATTTAATAGTAATAGTAATAGTAATAACTTTTATTTTAAATCAATAAAGAATAATTACAATTTTATATAATGTAAATAAGTGTTAATTATGGCCTTGGTTTTAAAACCGTCTGCCAGGTGCCAACTCTTTGTTTTTCGTAATGGTAATTATTTATATGTTTATATATTTTCAAATTAAATCTAATATAAAATTTTCCATGTGTAACAAGACTTTATGGTTTATGTGATAACTGTTTTAGTGACAAAAATTTTATGAAATTAAATTGAATTCTGATAATAAGTCTAATTGCATTACAAAAACGTTTTTTTTTTTTTTTTTTTTTTTTTTTTTTTTTTTTTTTTAATTATTAGGTATACCAACTGTTTAAGGATTCGAGCGAAGAGCTAATTTATAAAATCTTTTCTGTAATTAAAAGCTTCAATGCAATAACGAGCGAGAAGTTTCCAATTCTCCCCATTTAAAATATTTATGGATTCAGATTCACTTAATATTGCCTTTTTAAAGTACACAAACCTTATTTCTTTTAAAAGAGGACATTTCGATAAAAAGTGATACGAGTTTTCTTGTTCTTGTAGATTGCACAATGAGCAAAAGGATGCCTGAGCACTAGAATACGGTTTATAATTTAAATCAAGGAGCTCTCCCCTTAAGCGGAAAATGCTTGAAATTTCGTATAAACTAAGTTTATCAGTGAAGTAATTAAGATCATTCAGATTATATTCCAGCTTTGGGTACAGTGATCTTCGTGAGGAGCCTCTAGCTTCTTCAATTAAATCCTCCCTAATTTTTATATCCAGTTTTTCAAGAATGTAATTAAACTTTTCTCTTCCATTTTCATTTAACTCCCAAGCTTGCACTGAAACACCGCTTAATATTGTTAAATCATCCCAACTCTTATACCAACTAATTTTCTTTTCTATACTATGTTTTGCTAATATTTTTGGTATCCGAGTGTCATCATAAGATAGTATTTTAGTGATATAATCATAGTGCATTTTCAACGTGAAAATAAAAATAGGTGAAATGCCTGTTTCCAGAAGAAGCATATAATTAGGGGTTGACTGGGGTAACCTAAAAGTTTTTTTCAAGAAAATTCGTTGCAGCTTTTCAACATCATCATACTGTTGGTACCCCCATACCTGTGCTCCATAAGTCATTATTGACTTCAAAGCAGCTTGAAACACTCTAAATTTCACACTATGATCAACATTTCTATTCATAAATAAATTTTGCCAGGTCGAATTTATGGCAGATAAAGATTTCTTTACTTTACTTTCGAAGTGCTTTTTTGGGTTGAGTTGAGGTGTCAAAATAATTCCCAAGTAATTAAATTCATTTACAACTTCAATGCTCTCCCCATTTAAGAACCATCTTTCATTTCTACAATGTCGTCCTCTACCTGATCGAAATATCATAACCTTTGATTTTGAAATGTTTATTATCAGATTCCACAACTTACAATAATCGTTTAACCTGTTTATCATGAGCTGCAGGCTTTCCGGAGATTCAGCAAACAAGACTACGTCATCCGCATACAGAAGACATTTTATTATAAGTCCTGCAATTTTAATACCATTTGGCAAAGCTTCATCTAAGTCATTTAAGAAAAGCGCAAACAGCAAAGGAGATAAAAGACAACCTTGACGCACGCCACTCTTAGTTTCAAACCACTCTGAAAGTCGTACACCATCCCATACCGCTGACTTAGTGTTTTCATAAAGTTTTTTTATCACCTTTGACATTTTAGATGATAAGCCCATAAGATTTAATTTATAAAACAGCGCACCTCTATCAATACTATAGAAAACAGCTTTGAAATCAATAAATATTGCATATAACTTTTTTCCATTTTCGATGTAATAGTCTACAATATTTTGGATGGTGAAAATGTGATCCATTGTTGAATAGCTAGCCCTAAACCCGGCTTGGAATTCATTAAGTAATTTGTTCTCACTAACCCACACCTCCAGTCTCTTTAAAATGACACCTGTAAATATTTTTGCGATGACATTTAAGAAAGAGATACCTCTATAGTTTTCAGCACTATTAACGTCTCCTTTTTTATGTATTGGGAACAAAATAGATTCTCTGAAAATTGCAGGAACTTCAGCGGTATGCAAAATCTTTGAATAAGTTCTTGCTAAATTTTCCAAAAACGCTTGTGGAGCGTTTTTGAAGAACTCATAAAGAACTCTATCACTACCTGGTGCTTTATTGTCTTTGGCTTTATGCAAAACTTCTAGGACTTCTCCCAGTGAAATATCTCGATCTAAAGAGCTTTCATTAAAGAAATTTTCAGCATATTGGATCGGATTTTCTATTTCAGATGGGTTAAGGAGATTATTGAAATATAAGAAAGTATGAGCATCCAAATCACTACCGACTTTGAATTTTTTCCCATTTAATTCCTTAACCACCTTCCAAAATTGTGAGGAATCCTTTACATCAGACAAGTCCTTTGCGATTCCTAAGTAATATTCCTTTCGCTTTATTACGCAAAGTTTTATTTATTTAATATTAACAAATAATGCCTTAGCATGCTTATTTATAATTATTATTTTTTTTTTTTTTTTTTTTTTTATTAAATTAATTTTAATTTAATTTTATTTTCTCTTATCTTTTAAATTTTGACATCTGCTATCTGCTTTCTAAAAGTACTGGAGAGCGCTAGGAAACGCCACCTCGGTGGTCCTAGGCTCAATGAAAGGAAAATCCCTATGTGCACCTCCTCGCGGTAGAGAGCAGGTAACGCTAACGCACAAGGGGACCGAATGGCTGCCGATATAAGCAAACAATCCAGCATTGCTGGTCAGGGCACGATCTTGTCCTTGGGTAGTACTAAAAGCTCCCTAAAAGCGGAGGAACTGCATATGGCGGTCAACGGTATGAAAGTCTGGTGGCGGACGAGCCTATCCTGCAAGGCCAACGGCAACAGCAAGCAGCGTCTGTATCCATAGTGGGCGGCTGCAAAAGGCGTCTGTTTCCCATAGTGGGCGGCCTATATCTGTACACGGTTAAAAATTTTGGGTTAGATTTTAATATTTTGAGGGTTACATATATGACAACACCAGAAAAATATTAAAATCTAATAAACTGCAAATATTAAAAGAAGATAAGTAATAAAGCAAATATTAAAAAATAATACTGATGAGATATTAAAAATTAATACTTTTTGTATTAAAAATTAATACAATTTTATATTAAAAATTAATAAAATCTTGTATTTAAAACTAATATAACTTCGTATTAAAAATTAATACAATTTCGTATTAAAAATTAATACAATTTCGTATTAAAAATTAATACAATTTTGTATTAAAAATTAATAGAATTTTATATTAAATATTAATAAGATGTTGTATTTAAAATATATGAATTTTTTTATTAAAAAATAATAAAATTTTGTTTAAAAAATAAATAGAATTATATATTTTAAATTAATAAATCTTTATATTAAGAAAAAAATAAAATTTAATACAATTTTATGGATTTGTATTAACATTTGAAAAAATATGGAAATTCAGATGAATTCGAAAAATATCGAAAAGAAATACTTTCTGTATAACTTTTTGACTTGGAATACAAAATATAAGATAATAATGAATAAATCAAATTAAAAACTATACAAACCATTTTCATCGACCCACCAATAGATTAGGAAATAAAATTTTATTAAATTTTAATACGAGGGTATTAAAATGTAATACAGGCGGGTATTATATTTTAATACAAGGGTATTAAAATGTAATACAGGAGGGTTTGTTTTTAATAAAATTGTATTACTTTTTAATACATGGGTATTCGAATGTAATTAAAACGAGTATTACATCTTTATACAGTTAAAATGTAATACAAACGGGTATTACATTTAAATGCAAGTATATTAAAATGTAATACAGGCGGGTATTATATTTTAATACAAGGGTATTCAAATGTAATACATGAGGGTTCGTTTTTAATAAAATTGTATTATTTTTTTCAAAATAAGGGTATTAAAATGTAGGAAAATCAGTATTAAATTTTGGTTTTAATTCCAAATGTATTAAATTTTAATCTTTTTGTATTACATATAGTAACTTTAAGACAAAAATATTAAAATTTAATCCAAAATAAATTAAAAATGAAAAAATTTATCCAAAAACATTAAAATGTAATACAAAATATATTAAAATTAAATGTAATAATTTGAAAATATTAAAAAGTAATATTTTGTGTATTGCATACAGTTGTAATACAGGAGCTGTATTAAAAAATATCCCAAAATTTTTAACCGTGTATGTATTCGACCATCTAAAAAGGCGTAGTGTGCCTGTCGAATCGAAGGCTTGTGTGTATAATGTAGTTAATATGTTATACAGGTACGTGTTATTAACCGCAACCGGGAAAACACGGTAGTGGAGCGAGAATGTATTTTTTATGAAATATGACAACGAACGGTAATAATTCCCCAAGAGGTAACCCAGCTTTGGTAAATCCTTCTACAGTCCCTCCGACTGTAGTAAACCGCACATCGGATTTGGGGGTGCGGCATCTTTCATACAACATTGGCAATCGTGATGCTATCAATAATGAATCAGAAACAAGATTAAGAAATCCTTCAGATTCAACAAAACGGACTTTTGGCTACAAAACACGAACGAAGATTGGAGCATGGAACGTTTGTTCCCTGTACGCACCAGGTAGGTACGAACAGGTAGAGCGTGAAATGCTTCGGCATAACATCAGCATTCTGGGATTGAGTGAAACGAAATGGAGAGGAAGAGCTGAATATACTGCAGAATCGGGCCAAACGAGAATGTTGTACTCTGGCGAAGAGGAGGCAGACAGAGGTCCAAGACTCAACGGTGTGGGCATCATGCTGACTAAAGAAGCTACCAAAAGTCTTATATCCTGGAAACCGATTTCGGCGAGGCTTATGACGGCGAGGTTTAGCTCAAAAATCAGAAAAGTCACCATTATTCAATGCTACGCTCCAACGAATGAGGCTTCAGCGGACGAAAAGACCTCTTTTTATACTCATCTGAATTCGGTGTTCAACGGTGTTCCAGGGGGCGATATTATTATCATCATGGGGGACTTTAATGCCAAAATTGGTTCTGATAACGTAGGCCTCGAACGAGTTATGTGTAAGCATGGCTTAGGTCAACGTAACGAAAATGGTGATATGCTTGTCGACTTCTGCAACGCTCGTCAACTTGTGATTGGGGGTTCTTTATTTCCGCACAAGACCTGCCACAAAATCACCTGGGAATCTCCTGATGGTCGAACCAAAAATCAAATCGATCACTTCATTATACAGCAGAAATGGAGGAAGTCACTGTGCGATGTTCGTAACGAAAGAAAGGCTGATGCAGGTAGTGACCATCACTTGCTACTGGGTTTGCTTCGCTTACAAACAGCTGCTGTACAGCGTCACTCAGAGGGTATAGCAAGGAGACCAAGATTCAACACAAGCGTTCTAAATGACCCTAATGTAGGTCGTAATTTTGCCACCACACTCGGCGACAAAGCATCGAACATACAAAATGCTGGCTTATAGGTAGATGCTTTGTGGGGCCAAATAAAGAGCGCTTACATGGAAGCTGGAACTGAAACTATACCAAGACAGACAAGAGCTAGAGATTCCTGGATATCCCAAGACACCTGGGACAAAATCACATATCGTAGAACACTTAAAATTAGAATCAATTCAGAAAGTGATGCTCAGCGGTAATTGGTTCTACGAAACGAGTATAGAGCATCTCATAAGACAGTGCAGCGGTGTGTGAGACGTGACAAGAGGGCAAGGGTGGACAAACTTGCGGAAAATGCGGAACATGCTACAGGAAGAGGGGACGCAAGGGAGCTGTATAAAATCACTAAGGACATTGTCGGACAGCGTAGTAGCACTAACACTAACCATCCCGTGTTAGATTTGAACGGCAACCTTTTAGTGACGATAGAAGATCAGCTACAAAGATGGAAGGAGCTCTTTTGTGCGCTGCTAAATGATGACCACAATGCAGAATTGAATCCACAATTGAACAACATGCGTAGATCTTCTAGGGGTATTGACACCAGTCCCCCAACAAGTGCAGAGATATGTAATGCGATACATCTTCTAAAGAATAACAAAGCAGCTGGACTTGATGGTATTCCCGCAGAATTCCTAAAAGCAGACCCTGAGGCAGCTTCCCGTATTTTGCTAAAACTCGTGCAGGCTGTCTGGGAGAGTGAAACTTACCCAAGGGACTGGAAGGATGGAGTTATTGTGAAGTTACCAAAGAAAGGAAACCTCAAAAACTGTAATAACTGGCGCGGTATCACAGTTCTGTCCGTTTTTCCGAAGTTAATGGCAACTATTATTCTCGAGAGGATTAAGTCCAGGATCGAGTCTACCCTCAATAGGCACCAAGCGGGGTTTCGCAGTGGCCGATCGTGCGTCGACCACATCAACACCTTGCGAATCATACTCGAGCAATCATCTGAGTACCAATCACCGCTGTACCTAATGTTTGTAGATTTTGAGAAGGCGTTTGATCGGGTCAATCGTGAGTGCATCTGGAGATCGCTTATTGCGAGAGGCATCCCTGAGAAAATTGTCGCTGTTATTAAAGAATCGTACAACAACGCAAGGTGTTTTGTTTTGCACAATGGACAGCTTTCCGACTCCTTCGATGTGCGTCAAGGAGTGAGACAAGGAGATGTCTTGTCACCAATTCTGTTTTTGCTGGCGATTGACGATGTGATGACTGCCACGGTGGGTACAAATGAAAGACATGGTATCCAATGGAGTCTGTTTGACAAGCTTAGTCACATAGATTATGCTGACGATATATGTCTCTTGGCAAACAACACGGCAGGCTTAAATCAGATGTGTCATACGCTGCAACTGAATGGAGAAGTGGCTGGCTTAAGGATTAACACAAATAAGACCAAAGTAATGACCACGGGCCAAAGCACACAAGTTATTCTAAGGCAGGGGACCATAGAGGAGGTCGAGCAGTTTAATTATCTGGGAAGTTTTATAGCACTCGATGGCGGAATGGACCTGGATGTTAACAGTAGAATAAACAAAGCCCGTAGTGCATTTGGAATCCTTTCTCCTGTGTGGAACTCCAGCAAAATATCGCTACGCACCAAGTTGAAACTCTTCGAATCCAACGTCAAATCAGTGCTGTTATATGCTTCTGAAACATGGAAATGCTCTGCCAACATCTCGAGCAGACTACAAGCTTTCGTTAACCGTTGTCTGCGCTCTATTTTGAAGATCCGGTGGCCGCAAACCATATCTAACGTTGAGCTGTGGAATAGGACCGGACAGAAAAAATTGGACGTAGACATCATGCAACGGAAGTGGCGTTGGATAGGCCATACACTGAGGAAACCTGACGACAATATAGCAAAACAATCCGTCCAATGGAATCCCCAGGGTAATAGACGCGTTGGGAGACCAAAAACAACTTGGAGGTCATCAGTTTTGAAGGAAGCTCGGTCTCAAGGTATTCAATCGTGGCCACAGCTGAGGTCAGTTGCGGCGAATCGGGATAGGTGGAAGGATCTTGTTGCTGCCCTATGCTCCAGGAGGAGTTAAAGCGCTGTTGTACTTGCAGCCGGACAACATATATATCTGCACGAATGTTTATATTTTCGATTTTTTAACTTTTTTGCTTTTCTTGTATTTATCTTACATTTTTACTGCATGCATTAAGCAGAACTTACGTTCTTTCTTTTTAATTAAGTGCCGATACGACCTGCAACCGTATTTGCTGTTGTGCTCGGTGTAAATGGACCCCAGCGCGGGCGGGATCTGGGGGGTGGGGGGAAGTGGCGTGGGATAATTTAATTATATACAACTTTTCTATACCTAAGGGTATTATTTCTCTAAGTTACAAACTCCACACCAAATACAATATACCCATTCTATGGAATAGGGTATATAAATATACACATATATTACAAGTTTTTCTAGTTTTAACAAATTCGAGAACGGTAAAATATACTGCTGAAAAATGTTTTTTGTACTTTATATACGGAGAGACCACTGTCATGTTTTTAGCAATATCTGCAGCAGCGTGAAATCATGGGGGGGGGGGGCTATTTGGCGACTTATTTCAACTTCGAATTTGGGGCGTTATTTCATTTTGCTTTTGTGAACTTATTTTAATTTACGTCATTTCCGTATTTTGTTACTTTTTTAATGCCAATACAAAGACATAGATTTAAACTTAATAATAAAAAAAAATATTGTACAAAAGCTATCTTAAAAATTAGTATGCTCTTAGATAATATTAACATTAGATTGCTTTTTTTAGAGATAGCAGAACACAAAGCATGGTCATGTATATGGGTATCAAACTTTATAATGATTTGCCAAATGATGAAATAAATAAAATGCACGACTAGGGTCGCACCTCGCACGTACTTGCTCTGTGGATGCAAGCACGATGATAACAAAATTTTCGAGCAATAACAAATGCCCTTTGTTGTATTAGATAAGCAAAGAAGATCTTGGATAACCGTACCTTCCGAGAGGCCAACATATACTCGGACCACTACCTTATTCTAGCGAAAGTGCGGATGCGAATTCAAACCAGACCACAGCATCAAGCAACTACTGTGATACAATTTGATGTCACGAAGCTGCAATCGCAGAGAGCTCCAGAACCTTTGTCAACCATGTCTCCTCTTACCTCTCGACAAGCCCGGCTCCAAATGGCGACGACATTGAAAACTGCCCAAATTGCCCAACTTTTTCCCAAAATTGATTTATGTATAATGAAGAACTGATATTGTGTTTAGAAAATCTTAAGAGTTTCCATTGCTTTCCAATTTCCTCACGATCACAATCAATAAGGTATGGGTAATTAGACATCAACGACTAGATTGCAATTTCTTCATCGGATAAAACTTTTTGTGGTGTGACAATAGCCAAATTTTTCAAACCTATGTCATCTAAATCGAATCTTGCTAGGATTTGATCTAGTAGTTCGATATAAAAATTTTGAATATTCATACAAATTAAAATTTTGTTCGAAATATCTATATTGCATTTGGTCATGTGTTCTGCTGTTTTTTTCCGACAAAAATGTCTTGAACAGGCAGAAAATTTGTTTGGTCCATATAATTTATTTTGTTTAATAAATTATTTCGAAGGCAATTGTTTTTTAAAAAGTGGCTCATGATAAGTTTTATATTACATTCTAAATGTTCATATAGGTACGGCAAGCGAATTTTTTCCGATTGGAATTCCTTATTCAAATTATTAATAATTTTTAAAATATAAGACAGAAAATAAAAATAGACTTTAATATCTTGACTATCCATCAAAGTAGCCAGTTCATTTGTATGAATTCAAACAATGACAATTTTTAAAGGTCGTACCGGCTGGAGGAAAGCGGTTCTATCGAAGTTGTTGCCTTGGTTGTTGATGCTTCTACGGAGTTCTCCAAAACAACGTCCAAATCCGTTTTGCCATCGGCTTTTCTTTTCTTTTTGACTAAATATCTTTGAAGAAAATTCTCTTTTTAATCTATGACACATAATATTTCCATTTAATACTTACTTATCCATGATTTATTAGTTATATTCAATTCAACGTTTCGAAAACTTTATTTTTTACTTGACAACAATGAACCAGAATTTAATTTTTGACAGAAGATGCAAATGAGTGCATTCAGTTAGCATAATGGGCTTACACACAACAGTAGATTCAATTGAAAATGTAAGATCACATTTACATTTGATTGTTTAAAATAATCTAATTTGAAAAGTAAATTTAGGGCAGGTTTGTTAATATTTTCATAAACATTTGCATTCGAAAGTCGAAAGGACTAAAATCTACCAAATTAAACATGAATCTACCAATCTACCAGAGCAATTAAAATCTACCAAATTTGGTAGAATTCTACCAAAACGGCAACCGTGTAATATCAGTAAAAGAGGAAGATGGAACAGCGGCTTTTCAGAATAGACAATAGAACTAGAAGAGCGAGAGTGGTTTAGTCTATTGAGTGTGCTACGGCAGAAAGTAAAGTTCTATCAAAGGGTAAAGCATTTGCCTAAGTTAAGACTGTAGAGACGAGGGTGGGAGTGTTGTAGTAGATATGCAGTCGGTGGTGCTGAGAATTTGGAAAGAACACTACTGCAGCATATTAAACGGTGAAGACAACCAACTAATCGTAGAATGTCAGGCAGAATGATACATTCGATATGGACGATGATAAAAAGCAGATACTCTGAACTGCGCCGACTACAGAGGGATAAGTCTCCTGAATGATTCCTATAAAATCTTGTCGGCAGTTCTGTGCGAACGTCTGAACTCTGAACCCTTTCGCTCATGAACTAATTGGTCCCTATTAATATAGTTTCAGGCACGGTAAGTCAACCGTCGACAAAATTTTTGTGCTTCGACACTTTGACAGATTTTGAAAAAGACTTAGGAATTCCAGATCAATACTCACCACCTCATTATATAGATTTTAAAGTCACCTATGACAGCGTGAACAGGAACGAGCTATACAGAGCCATGTATAGGGTGACTACGGAGAACTCTAACTGCTCCATCAAGTTTGGTAAGAAACCATGCCGACACCTTTAATGTCGAGAAAGGCTTAAGACAAAGTGACGTGCTATCTTGTAACCGTGTAACAGTGCACAGCATTCACAAGTATTGAAGTGCAGGCGGCGAGAATGGTTGTGGCAATTAATTAAGCTAAAAAAATGTCTGTTACCCTCGGGTGCAGAACATCACCAACGTAGATTCGAACAAAACGTTAAGATGTCGAGTCGAATCTTCAATTCCAACCCTGAGGGCCAACGCACTGCTGGAAGGACCCATCTAAGGTCACTATATTAAATTATTATTATTGTAAACTACATACTCTCTTTTTTAATATTTTTATTTGTTTTTTATTTATAAAGTAAATAAACATTTAAAATTAGCACTCATTAGTTAATCTTTGAGTCTAGCTTTAGATTATTTTTTGTTTCAATGAATTATATTGTAAATTGAGGAAGTTAAAAAAAAATGAAAACTTCAGTCACCAAAAACAAATAGCAAGATTTAAATAACTTTGTTAAATGATGACGAAATTACAGTTTTCTTTACTCTCAGATCCACAATAATATAAATAACAAAATTATAACGATGCAAGCTTTTAGGCTTGTTTATTAAATTAGGTATCTAACACAATTTATTTATATTTATTGCAATGAATTATCTTTTAAAATGTAAAAGTTATCCACTAATTTGTAAAGGACCAACCGTTGTTTTTAGCTGGAAACCCAGGCGAAAATAGACTTTTCCGCATGGGCTGTTATATTAAAAAAAAAAAAAATAAGGTGGCGCGGTCAAGTCGATCACGACCTCAACCAATTATTGGAGGCAACTGGCTAGGGACACTACTATAGCTGGCGGGGTATGGACTGTCTACTCTACCTTAAGTAAGTAATAAACTTGTACAGTGAAAGCTCCCTTAGGCGGACAGAGACAGTCGAGAACTTTTCGCTAAGGGAGTTGCCCGTCCAAGGGAGCAAAATTGGTGGCATCCTAAAAATTTTGGCATCCGCAATCCATGAAATCGGTTACATATTTCGAAAAACTTTTCGAAAACATATTCCAATTTTTTTTTTTTTTGAGAATGCCAAAATCTAAATTTTGAAAAAACCGTTTTTGAAAAAAAAAAAATTAAAAATAATGTAACTTTTTTTTAAAAAACTCAATTTTTTTTTTTTTAATCAAAGAATTCATTTTAATTTGTTTATAAAAGGGCTTTCACATTAAAATTATCATCAAAATCCGTGAAGTGGTTTACGAGATACTCTGTTAAGGAAAAAAACTTTCTAGGGAAGGTACCCGTTATAAGACTTTTCCTGAAAAATCTGTTCCAACCAAAACAAAAAGTTTACTCAAAAAACACCATTCAGAAAGTTTTATCAAAATCGTAAATGAGTTTTTCATAAAAAATCATATGGCAGGTACCGTTAGTTTTGGAGCTAGAATGCTAATTATAAAAACTCCTCTGTGGGACATCATAATAATACTATGTACCAAGTTTGAAGCGTATCGGTTCAACTGTTTAGGCTGTAGGTACCGATACAGACAGACGGACAAACAGACGTTATTGTCGGACCCACTTTTTTAGGCTTCTCTATCATCGTTCGTCCAAGGGGGTTGCCGGCTAAAGGGAGGTATCCGCAATGGGAGCTTTCACTGTATAATGTTTGTGTTACCTACAATTGTTTTTTATTTAAAAAAAAAAGTAATCAGAACGTTTAAGAGAATTTTTTCTTTTTCTAATCACAAAATAAATTCCCATTAATAACTCAAACTACTCGTATGTATATTATTCGTTCGTTCTGCACTCCCTCCATTATTATATAGCAAATCCTTAATTTGTAAAACTTAATCGATAGTCCTAATTTATTGATGTTAATTGCAAAACTGCAAACCTCGTCTTTGAATACTATAATAACATTTCCTGGATAAACAAAAGGCTATCCATTCCATAATGAGTTTCATATAAATAAGAAGGAATGAAAAGAAAAAAGATGATAAATATATGAAAATACTTGATTATAACAAAATTATAATGGACTGCCTCATCAAGGTCTTCAGGTTCGTTCTCTATTTCATTGGAAGCTCAAGAAGATTGGCCAGGTCGAGCGGCGAGATCGGGAGTATGTGCTGGTTTCAAAACCGAGATCATGGTGTTCACGCCCACATGCAATTATAATGTGGAATTTCATATTTAATTTATTTCCCTTCGAAGAGATTGTAGCAGGGAAATGGGAACATTATTTATATGCACCAGCGAATTAGTATTTTTAATCGTATTCTTCTTTTGATTTCTCCTTTATTTTTATCATCGTATTTGTATGAATATAATGCATATATACAATTATACATATACTGATGCGTTGGATAGATGTGTGGCAAAGAAGTGGAATTAGTGTCTGTGGGGCAATTATTTGCAAAAAAAAATCGATACATCCTCCTGAAAAAACAATAAATCAATAATTTGATTTATGATTTTAATTGATTTGGAACATCTTAGGTTTTAATGTTGTATATTATATTGCACTGTAAGAATCTTAAACAAGTGATGGTTATTAGGTTTGTGTTGGACTGATTAGTGATCACTTCTTAAGCAAGATGTTGTAGGTATGTAGTGGTTATATTGCAAAATTCTACTACAATAAGATAAATAAATTGCAAGAAGGGAAAGAAAATTAAAAAGATTATTTAAATAAGGAAATAAAAATTTCCAAAATCTTGAAAACAACAAAAATAAGGAAACACAAAGATATTAAGATTTTATATCTTACCCTCTCTTTTTTATTTTAATAAGTTCTTAGCCTATTTTTAATTGAAAGTTCTCAAAAAGCACATATTTAGTATTTTAGTTAAGAAACAGGTAAGTACCTACACCTATCGACGTGGTGCCGACACTCAATGTAATAAAAGAAAACAAATCTGCAGGTACGGTTTTATAAATAATGAAAAAAAGAGGGTAGAATAGGATTAAGAACTTTGTGAATTTATTGTATATAGGTATAGGCTAATAAGATTTTGGATATTTAAAAATAATAAAATGAAAATTAATTTTGTAATTTATTATTATATCCCTTAAAAAAAAGTGGATTTCGGTATTTTTAATTTTTTTTTTAAAAGTATTAGGTAGGTAGGTACAATACATTTTTAGTCCAGTCGACAGGTACTTTTATTTGGAAAAAGGTCAGAAGTTAATGAAACTTGGGGATTTCGTTCAGGAGTAGTAAACTAACATTTTGCAAAGTTTTTGACCTCAAGGGCCCTGTGCTAAAAGAGGAGAGAGGGGTAAATTGCAAATTGCTCAGGTTTTCCCTCAATAACTTCTATATCTTTACGTAGTACTGTGAAAGCATCTTGGACTTTTTTGTAGAGCATAAGATTTCCTAAAATTTTAGTCGCACAAATATTTTTGGATGTCAATTTGTTACCAAGTTATAGAGGTAAGAAAAACAAGTTGTTGAGGAAAAATCGGAGCATGGTCGAACAATTTTCAGTCCCCCCCTCCCTAAACTCTTTTAACACTGGGCTCTCGTGGTCAAAAACTTAGCAAAATGTTAGTCAACTATCTCTGAACAAAATCCCCATATTTCATTATAACTTCTGACCTTTTTCCACCTAAACCCACTTTTTAAAATTAATAAGAGCATTAATAAAAAAAAATTAGTAGGTACTGTCCACATACAATTTTATAAAAAATAATATGTTTGAAATTTTTTGTCATTTTTTCATCAAAATTTTGGGTTGAAATTAAAATTTTCAAAAGTTGTTAATTAAAACAACTTTATTTAAAAATTAAATTAAAAAAAGTACATACAAAAGTGGGTCTCAATTCTATAATTTAAAAAAATTAACATGATAACTCTAATAACTTTAATCAAAACATTTTAGAGCAGGAGTTATTCTATTAATTTGTATTTGTACCTATTTGTAGGCCACAAGTCCACAGAATAAGTCCAAAGAACGTGAGCTGTTTTTGTCAAGTAGCTCTTGAAAGTTCATTAAAAAAAACTTGATTTGTTTGAGTAGTTTCATCACTTTTCGGTTTCTTAGCATGGATTTCAATAGTCTTAAAATTGTACGAGAAGTAAAGACGTCAGATATTCTTGGGATAATACGTTAGAACGGCAAAACTTCTAATTAAAACATTTTAGAGAAAAGAATTTTTATCTATATGTGGAATTAGGAACAATCTAAAATGGATAATTGTATTTATAGTAAGATAATGACTAGTTTTGCCTAACTTTGGGGTAACTTTCCAGTTGTCTCAGCTTCGTAGTTGTTATAGTATACAGGGAATAAAGTTGTTCAAAAAGCTATAGCGAGTAGGTTGAGCTGAGACAAGAAAAAAATTACATAAGGAGGGTAGTCTATTCCCCTCCGTTTTGCAGGGACTTAAATTGAAAAACAAAATTATTAAAAATTAACAGTCATATCATGCCGTTTATCTTTTTGTAGAGCTAGAAATCTGTTCTTTTATTGTGCTAATAACAAAGGCCGGTTCAAGGCATTTGCAACAGTTGGAAATAAAATAACTTTGAGATATTAAATGTTTTCATCACCAGTCCCAGAATTCTATGTCT
The DNA here is from genome assembly GCA_916050605.2 of Platycheirus albimanus. Classification (NCBI taxonomy): domain Eukaryota; kingdom Metazoa; phylum Arthropoda; class Insecta; order Diptera; family Syrphidae; genus Platycheirus; species Platycheirus albimanus. The sequence goes on from OU696698.1 coordinate 63,809,741, forward strand.
GTTATTGGAATAAATCGCAAATTCAAAAACTATATTTGTTTTGAAGTGAATATACAAATTTTAATTAATTAAATTATTTGATTTTTCGTCTAATAAATTTAGTCTAAGCCAATGATTTAATTTGTAAACTACAAATTGCGCTTTATAATAAATTCCGTTTTCATTTTTACGGCATAAAAGTAATGCTATTAATCTTTGTTGGAATAACTTATTAGCTGAAAATAACTCGTACCAAAAAGTATTTCATTAAACTTCCGTTTCCTCATAAGCATCATCCCCATAGCTGATTTCGTCTCTTCCCTAAACGCCACATCCATGACCTCCTCCCACTTGTGCAAAACAAAGACCAATTCGCGACTGCGGCAAAATAAAAAGCAAACATTTTTGTTATCCACCCAAAATAAAAAATGTATTTTACCACGTTGAAGTTGAATGTGCAGAATATGGCGGAGCATGGGCCGAAGTTGGATTTATATTTTCGAACACTTGGACCATTCGTTGGTTTGGGAATACAGTTTATACGAAATGCACCTATACATGAGTACTTTCTCTCTCTTGTTCACATAACTTAACTTACGGGTGAGAGATGACATTTTTACTTAGTTTTGTTTTTTTTCGCAACGGCTTTGTTTGAGCTTGGTACCCTCCCCCCATCATATATTGGAACGAACACTCAGGCCTACGCGTGAGGACGAAATGACCAAACGCCCGCTAGATGTCCCGCGATTTTTTGTATATACTTACTGGTAAAGTTTGATGGTGTGAGCTGTTCTGTACATCCTGTAGACGAGTCTAAAAAAAATTTTGAGGACATTCTAGTTGTTTTTTTTTTACGATTTTTTCCTTTCTTTTAGCTTTTCTGTTCCTGTATGATTGTGTATATGTATGTAGGAGCTCGCAGGCAATGGCAGGTTGATTTTGTTCGCTATTTTTCTTCATTTTTTGTTAATGACGCATGGATTATTTCAAGTCGAATTTTCGGAACCACCGACAGACAACCTCATTGCTTCAATTCTTTTTTATGGGTGTCGGCCGGAAGCAGTTTTATTCTACATATTTGGAAAATTGGTGCCGAGTTTTGGGGGGTAAAACCGTTATGAGCCTTATAATTACTTATATCCACTGGCTTTTGCAATTTTTATTTTCATTTTTATGACCTCTAGTTTGAGTTAAGCCTTATTTTGAGCGGTATTTAGATTGGAGAGTAAGATTTAAAAAATTTACCGCCGACACCGCTGATTCCGATCGGCTAGCAGAGGTTCACTTTTTTCATGACAAGATTTACTCTTGAAGCAATTGAGGAATATAGCCCTATCGAGAGGAACTACGAAGACACTGTATAGAACACTCATCATCAATTTCGTGATGCAGAGGCATCCCAATCGGATGAAAAGTCACTTGGAGTCTTCAAGGGAAAAGTTCTGCGTACGATTTATGGTCCTGTCTGCGTAAACTGTGAAAAGTCTTCAACGCAAAGCCAGAGGGATTCAGAAGCCAAGGTAGACCTCATCTTAGTTGGAGCGACCAGGTAGAGGGAGTAGTACCCCGTGGCGTAGTGGTTAGTGTGTCGGACTGCTACGCCGAAGGTTCAGGGTTCGATCCCTGACGTTGCCACCTTAAGTTTTTTTCCGGGGTACTGCCTCTTGCGAGGAAGTGACAAATCCTCCAAGAGTACACGGTTAAAAATTTTGGGTTAGATTTTAATATTTTGAGGGTTACATATATGACAACACCAGAAAAATATTAAAATCTAATAAACTGCAAATATTAAAAGAAGATAAGTAATAAAGCAAATATTAAAAAATAATACTGATGAGATATTAAAAATTAATACTTTTTGTATTAAAAATTAATACAATTTTATATTAAAAATTAATAAAATCTTGTATTTAAAACTAATATAACTTCGTATTAAAAATTAATACAATTTCGTATTAAAAATTAATACAATTTCGTATTAAAAATTAATACAATTTTGTATTAAAAATTAATAGAATTTTATATTAAATATTAATAAGATGTTGTATTTAAAATATATGAATTTTTTTATTAAAAAATAATAAAATTTTGTTTAAAAAATAAATAGAATTATATATTTTAAATTAATAAATCTTTATATTAAGAAAAAAATAAAATTTAATACAATTTTATGGATTTGTATTAACATTTGAAAAAATATGGAAATTCAGATGAATTCGAAAAATATCGAAAAGAAATACTTTCTGTATAACTTTTTGACTTGGAATACAAAATATAAGATAATAATGAATAAATCAAATTAAAAACTATACAAACCATTTTCATCGACCCACCAATAGATTAGGAAATAAAATTTTATTAAATTTTAATACGAGGGTATTAAAATGTAATACAGGCGGGTATTATATTTTAATACAAGGGTATTAAAATGTAATACAGGAGGGTTTGTTTTTAATAAAATTGTATTACTTTTTAATACATGGGTATTCGAATGTAATTAAAACGAGTATTACATCTTTATACAGTTAAAATGTAATACAAACGGGTATTACATTTAAATGCAAGTATATTAAAATGTAATACAGGCGGGTATTATATTTTAATACAAGGGTATTCAAATGTAATACATGAGGGTTCGTTTTTAATAAAATTGTATTATTTTTTTCAAAATAAGGGTATTAAAATGTAGGAAAATCAGTATTAAATTTTGGTTTTAATTCCAAATGTATTAAATTTTAATCTTTTTGTATTACATATAGTAACTTTAAGACAAAAATATTAAAATTTAATCCAAAATAAATTAAAAATGAAAAAATTTATCCAAAAACATTAAAATGTAATACAAAATATATTAAAATTAAATGTAATAATTTGAAAATATTAAAAAGTAATATTTTGTGTATTGCATACAGTTGTAATACAGGAGCTGTATTAAAAAATATCCCAAAATTTTTAACCGTGTAATTAATGTCATGGAAAGTGCTTCTCTGTTAGCCGTTCGGATTCGGCGGTAAATTGTAGGTCCCTTCCATTCCTGCAGAATATCAACGCACACACAGGAATGGTTGAGAGTGTAAGTCACAGGCCCCGGCCCCGCTTGGAGCTGTTGTGCCAACAATTTATTTATTTTTTAGGTAGAGGGAGACCTTCGACAACTTGGAGTACAAAATTGGAGACGGCAGGCTAGAGATCGAGCCGGCTGGAGGGGCATACTAAAGGGCAAAGGAGCATCACGCTCTATAGTGGAGCCAACATAAGTAAGTAATGTAAGTTTTATTAAAACCGTAAGACATTGAGAAATAAATTATAAAAAACTAAAAACAATAATATAATTTGCAAGTCATTCTTTTACGAAATTTATAAAATATAAAAATCATTGGTGCCGTTTCTGAGAAAATCGCGAAAACCGTATTTTAGAATGGACTAGTTCGGGTTGGTAACGTTTGCCCCAAAATACAAGCCCCAAACGGAAATCCTCAAACGCAAAATCCCCACAGTAAAATCTCCATTCCCGAAATCCCCAAAGAGAAAATCTACAAGTTAAAAATCCCCAAACCAATATCCCCAAAACAAATATGTTCAAGTAGTGAATCATGCGATCAAATCGCGCGCGCCATTATATTTTTGGATTTGGATTTGGATTATGATTTTTGGGGATTTTTTTTGGGATTCTGTAAGACACCCGGACTAGTTCGAATCGTTCTAAATCGAAGTAAAAATCAGCTTGAGCAACTAACTTTCCTTAAATATATAGCTCAACGAGATTGACAGGCGGTATGGCAAACATAAACATGCCCGTCTTTCATCGTAAGATAATATTTGCATTAGGAATAATCAAGAGTCCTTCTAAGTGGTTTCAGCTTATTATCATTTTCTTCAAATGTGCTCGCTGTGTAATAGCAGAAACTTACCCCCACCTTTAAGCCTCAAGCCATTAACCTAAATAAACAAACATTTTTAAGATATAAAAGGAAACCTATTGGACTTTTCGAATTAAGCTATTTGACATTCAGTATCTTACATGAAACAACTATCTCTAAAAATAGAAATCAGACTAGAAAGTATTTTCAAGTTCAACCGGCATATTTTATTCATCACTGAACAAAAGAATTGGTTGTCATATTGACAACCGGTGGTTGTTGATAACTGAACATTTTCATATTGATGAAAAAAATAATCAATATGATAACTTGCTTTTTGCATTTGATGATCGCTTTCACCAACTTCGGTTATCAATGTGCAATTGTCAATATGATGATGAGGATGACATTTGCGGTTGTCGCATTGACAATATATAATAATTCACAGTGCAGTCTTGCACAGAAAATTAAACATAAGTGTATAAGTGAGTATGAACGGCAACTAACTGATGAGGCCACTGTTCATGCATGGGCGAAACACACAAAAGGTCAAGGTAGTTCCAGTTTTTAATTTATTTCAAACTAGTTATTGTTGAAATTAAATGCAACAACTTTTGTTGTTGTGTTTTTTCAATTTTCAATTTGATTTTTCATTTTGATTTTTCATTTTGAAAACAATTTAATGATAATCACGGTCATCAATGTGGCAACCGCAACCGCGATCATCGTATTGATAACCATAATCGTTATATTGAAAACTACAATCGTCGTATTGACAACTACAATAATCATATTGACAACTGCGATCGTCATATCAAAGATCACAGATATCGCATTGACAACTACAATTGTCGTATTGACAACCGCTATCATCAGATTGACACAAAAATAATCATCATATTGACAATCTCAATAATCAATATGATGACCTCAGGACTCAGTATGACCATAATCGCAGTAGTCAATATGATGATCGCGGTTTTCCAAATTTTCATACTGATGATCGCTTTCGTTGGTTGAAAAATAACAACTTTTTTCATCAATATGATGAACAAATTCATCAATATGATAACCGTTTTAGGTTCGCTTTTGAAATGGGTACCTATGGCTACTTAAAAACTTATGTAACAACGTTGTTAAAGTTCAAGTTCATAGCTACTGATGGACATTCAAAAACGAATTAGTGTGTTACGCCCAAAGCTTGTCTTAATATTGTTTTCTACTTTGACTGAGATATTTGCATATATGTTGAGGACCAAAAAGTATAAATGTGCTCTTAATTCCTAACTATTTATGTTTTGTTCTTATTTGACCAAACCGAACAAAATAAGTTAAACAAAAAATTATCATATTATGAATTAAAAAGTCTTATGCTTTCTTTATTGACCGCTCACCCTCGAGGTTAGAGAGGTTAAGACAAATGAAAGCATTTTTGTGTTAATTTTTCTAGATGTTGCCTTATATTTATAAGATATTTTGCCTCTCAAAAGAAACTGAATATTTAATCAATTTTATTCATCTATCACATCGCCTTACTTTATCATCGATTGCCGAATAAGGCTACACACTTACTCACTCACCTTTCAAAAAAAAAAAAAAAAAAAAAAAAAAAACAGACCACCACCATCGTCTCCATTGTTGCAAGTTGCAACCTAACATATCACCTCGACTAGCATAAATCAGCAAATATACTTACGAGAACAGAAAATAAAGTCTACAGCAGCAGAAGAACATTTATCTAGTATCTAACAGATATAGTTCACCGGCTGACTAATTACCGCCTCGCACTTTCCATAAAGCATCAATTGGCACTCAAGTGTGTTCTAAGGTGGTCACCTCCTATCTCATCAACTCTCCTCTACAACCCAAACCTTCAGTTACTTCCTCCAATTCCTATCCGAAACGCGAATATAGAAAACCTTTGTACAGAGAGGCAGAACAAAAATTTGCTTTTACAAGAAACACATTGTTAGTGTTACCATTTCTGGCTTTTAAAATGCTCAAAATAAGAAAATTGTATTGTTTTATCAGAAGTAGAAGTTCTATCAGAAATTAAATTTTATAAAAAAAAAAAAAATCGTAAACGATCAATTCTTGCATCCAGTAAAATTTGTGGTCACAGTATCAACCTTTTTTTTCTGTTGACTTTTGTTTTAGAGTTTATTCTGTTAAAATTGTTGTGAGCTCACCATAACAGTACTTTACGCTAACCAGGTTTTCTAAATCTTTTTTTTTTTTATTTTTTTTTTGAAAACATGTTGATTATTGAATAATAATTCTATCTAAAATTACTATCATAGACTTTATAGATGTTCGTTCGTCCAGAAACTGAACCTCAAGTACATTTATGTATGGCCTATAATATAAAATATAAAAAATATTTAATACTGTACATATATTTTAGAAATTCATCTTTGGAAAACCAATAAGCCTGGTCACACCACCTCGTGTGCATTCAGATTTGCAACATTGGTATTGGTATGGATGGTAGTACCTCTAAGGTACTCGTTCATCAACCTAGGGCAGTAGATGACTATACGACAACGAAAGACACAAACATCGAGATGATGGTGGCCGGTCGGTTATCGGTAAAATTGGACCACTGCTTCAACGAATATACCATAAGAACGAATATGTTGTTGTTGGTGGGTACATAGAAATGGGTATAAGCTTACAGTCAGATGTAGGCGATGTTGTTACTCTGTCTGGGGGCAATTAAAATCCATCCTGAGCCCTTCGTCATCGTCTTGCAAAAGTTGGAGAAAATCTACTGTAACTCCTGTATACCGTATACCTAAGCTACTCTATTCTATGATTACGACGATGAACTTGAATTATGCATGCACACTGAAATGCACTAATTCACATTTGATGTTCGACCAAACCGGATGGTCAATGGGGTTATCCTTCCTATACTCCTTGCAAGAATGCATATCTTTGTTGTTTGTTTTATTTTTATTATTTATTCTTCCTCATAAGAATATATGAAGTGTGCGAAACAATGAAAAGTACAGTATACATAGATCGGTACCATGGTAACTGTTGTATTTTTAATTTAATACAGACAGAACAGTATTAAAAAAAAAACAGTATAAAAAATATTTTTATGTAAAAAAACAATAACGAAAAAGGATAAGTCAAAGGGCAAACTAAGGTTCATATCAATCAATGAACAATCGAAATAAGAACTTAATAATGACTAGATACATTCTAGAAACAATTGCGTTAGAAACCCATTTATATTCATTGAACCTAATAATGTTAATTTGATCTCCTTTTTAAGGACACATTTAAAGCATCAATATTGTTAAAGACCAAATGATCCAACTACTTCTGCCAGCGAAATAATGATGGTGATATACTTATCGAATATTGCAAAGCTCGTCAGCTGTTCTTTTGGGACCCTTTTGCCGCACAAAACATGCCATTGTCATAAAGTCACTTGGATTAAATATTTGCAGTGATTTTTCAACACCATTTATGACAATGCATTTTATACAAGCATTTGATGTGATACTACCAGAAGAAGGGTTTTGTATGAAATTACTATGGGCAATAGAAGAAGTTACGAAAGTTAAACAAACAACTGTGCACTGCTCACCGGCGAACACAGCGGAAATGCTATATCAGCTGAACTTGTCAAATTTTTAAAAGGAGACCCCGACTCGGCAGCATGTATTTTGTCAACACTCGTTAGAGTTGTTTTGAGAAAATAATACCTTTCCCAGTTAATATAAGCATTAACGATAGCCTCAAGCTGCCGAAGAAAGGTGATCTAAAGAAAGTAACTAGTGTCCACAAGTCCACACTAAGAGGTTGCAAGGCGGGATTTAGCAGTATTCGATAATGATTGTGTAAATCACATCAAAACATTGCGAACAATCCTTTAATCATCATAATATCAAACGCCCATCGCTCTACCTACATCATGTTCGTCAATCTTGAAAGGCCTTTATTCGCGTTAATGGTGATGTCATGTATAGATCTTTTAAAGCTAAAGGCATCCCTACTAAAATTGTTGCTTTCATAAATTAATAAGTCTACGCACGATATTTCTATTTTCACAGTGAAGTGCGATAGGTAGTGAGATAAATAATAAAGTGATGTAGTGTCACCGATTTTGTTCTTTCTTGCTATCAACAATATTATGTTATAACTATCACGGTAGGTGGAAATATGGGACTTCGTATCCTATTGGACCTATTTTACAAGACAATAGAGGAGGTCACTTAAGTCGGGGAAGTTATTTGTCCCTCGATGGGAGATCAGGCCTGGACGTCAAAAACAAAAAAAAAATTTCAGTTTGGTACCTAGTTGAAATAAATTGAATCCATTCGTAGGAATGTTCTGCCAACATCTCGAGTATTGATATTGATAGATAGATGCTGATTTATTAATTCTTTTCTCATGTTTAACAATAATTTTTTTTTTACATAAATCATAATTGCATGGCTTTGCCGTCTGCCTGATTGACATAGCATTGACTTGAATAGGTTTATATTATATATATATATATATTTTTTTTTTTTTTTAAATTACATTTGCAAATAAAACAATTGTAGTTACACAATTTGGAATAGCTAAATTATGTACATATAAAGATATTTTCATGCTTTAGAAATCTTCGTTTATAATTTTCATTCTATAAAACATTGCTGCTTCGTAGTAATTTAAGAGTAGATTTACATCTTGCTCACAATTTAATAGTGACAGGACTTCTGCTTCTGATTTTGCATCATTCCCTAAACAATTTCTTCGGATTTCCTTGAGAACTGGACATCTTCCAATAAAGTGCACCACGTCTTCCCTCTCCTGCAGGTTACAAAGACTGCAATAAATCGACAGATCGGATCGATGGGGTATATAATTGATGCTTATTAGCTCTCCTCTCATCTTAAAGATGGCAGATATCAATCGCTCGCTGTTGTTGTTGCTAAAATAATTTGTCTCACATAGATTATGGTTAAGAGTACTGTATATGGATCGATGAGTAGATGATGTAGCCCTATTAATGGCATCGATTCTATATTGCTCATCAACTTTTGAAATAAGTCCATAGAGCATATCTTTTGTAGGTCTTCCATTTATTCCAATACAATCGAAATCAAATCCACAGTAACTTGCGAGCTCCTCCAGTTTCTTGTACCACAGAATTCGTTTTCCCATTGTACTGGTAGCAACGATTTTAGGAAGTCTTCCTGCCGGCATCTCTAGCACTCTCAGCACATAATCAACATGTAGTTTCAAAGATTTCACAAATAACGGTGACAATCCTGTCTCGATTGTTATCATGTAATTAGGTGTTGAACTGGGTAAATAAAAACATCTTTTTACATAGTATCTTAAAAGTTGTTCTACTGTATCGTGCTGACTATGACTCCAAGTTTGTGCTGCATACAATAAGACAGATTCAGCAACTCCAACAAATACTTTATATTTCACGCTGTGTTCTATAAATTTATTGGCGAAACATCTCTTCCATGTAGCGCATATTGCGCTTTTTGCTTTAACAAGCTTATCCTTTAAGTGGGGTTCCATGTTTAAGTTATTGTTGATCATCACTCCAAGATATTTGTAACTTTTTACAACCTCAAGTGTTTCTCCGTTGAAATGCCATTTCTCGTTTCTACATTGCCTACCAGATCCTTTTTTAAATATCATCACTTTTGATTTATTAAGGTTTACCGTGAGATTCCATGTTTGACAGTACAGATTTAGACGATTTATCATGAGTTTTAGTATTTCTGCTGAATATGCAAAAAGAACAACGTCGTCAGCGAAAAGAAGTGCATTTATACAATTTCCTGCAAACTCGATACCTCCTGGAAGAATGTCTATGACACGTTGATATAAATAGAGAAAAGGTATGGACTTAAGGTACATCCTTGTCTAACTCCCATTTTTGTTTCAAACCACTCCGAGGCATCCGTTCCACTAAAAACCGTCGATTTGTTTCCCTCATATATATTTTCGAGAATCTTTCCAAATTTATAACTCATTCCCGCATTATAAATTTTGTAAAACAAAGCTCTACGATCGATGGTATCAAAGGCTGCCTTGAAATCTAGGAAAAAAGCGAATAGTTTCCGATTTTGCTCAATGAACGTGCCAGCTATGTTTTGTAATACAAAGATATTGTCTATTGTTGAATAACCGCTGTGGAATCCCGCTTGATGCTCCTTGATTAGTTTTTCGTTTTCAATCCACTTCACCAATCGATTATTCATAAGCTTTGTAAACACCTTGTACGAAGTATTAAGAAAGGATATACCTCTGTAGTTTGCTGCATCAGATATGTTTCCTTTTTTGTGGATGTGGAAAATTATTGCTTCCTTGAATTGCTCCGGTATAACACCCGTGTCCAACACCTCGTTATACGCAGTCGTTAATTTGTCTTTAATATTATCTGTAGCATACTTAAAGAGTTCTAATGGTATTCCATCTGGGCCAGGTGCTTTTCGATCCTTGAGACCTTCGAGAACTGAATATACTTCCGAGTTTGTAAAAGGCGTGTCTAATATTTCATTGTATCTACAAGGTACTGCATAGTGTATTGGAAGCATACTAACTATAGGATTCAGTAAGGTCTGGAAATGTTCCATTAAAGTACTAGCACTTAATTGAATACTTATTTGAAGTTTTTTGACATTGAATTTGTTTATTGCCTTCCAGAATTCTTTAGCATCCTTGCAGCAAGTAAGCTTCAGAGCTTCCGTCTCTTAAAAACTTCTCTTTTTTTGGTTACAAATTTTTTTGAAGGCAATGTTTGCTTGAATGTATAGGCTTTTGAAATAGATATTTCCAAGCTTACGAAAAGCTTTCAGCCAACCGAATGATTTTTTTCTTGCCACTTCGCATTCTTCATCGAACCATTCTTTTTTATAAGCGCATTTTTTGCGGACATGTCTTTCAGCGGGGTAAGATGTTTTAATAATAGTTGCGATATTGAACAACGAGCTGTGCCTTGAAACTGGACAAAAAAGTGGATGTAGACATCGCACAGAGAAAGAAATCCCAATGACATCATAGCAAAGAACACAGGTTCCAAGATCAGAGGATACATGGATGTCAACTGTTATGAACAAGGCTGAATCTCAAAATATGCAGTAGTTGTCACAACAGAGGCATCGTAAAAATAATAGATAGAGATGGTAGGTTATGGTTTTTTCACTTTGAATTTTAATTTCTTACAAACATAATAGGGTTCCTATACCATACTTTATATTATGTCGTAAACGTTGTTGTACTCTCTCTATTTTTCAGTTGAAATTTTCTTGAGGCAAAAACAATTTTTTTAAATAAATCGTAATAAGATAGAAAAAGCATTATTTCAAATAGGTAACTTATTATTGTTTTAATTATGTTTGAACTTTCAAAGGAAAGCACTTCTTTGGAATCAAAATATGTCAGATGGGACATAAGTCCAATTATGTTTTTTATTCTTACCCCGCTGTCTGTTTTTGAACAAGTCGTTTTACACAAGTTTTTTTTTTTTAATTTAACAGCTATCAGGTTGAAAGAAGCAATCTTCCGATCTTAGAGCCAACCCCACTAAGGAAAATGGGAAGAAACACGAACAAGTGTACAAAAACGACCAGAATTTACGTCAAAAAATTCTGCAATGTCTCAAAGGCAGTAAAAACTTCTGGTCATTTGTAAAAAATACACCAAGAACTTTACGTTATTTCCAGTTCCTACGCTCATAGTCGATGACAAGACGATCTTCAGCTCTTCAGAGAAGTCGAATATGATCGCTGTTCATTTTGCTGAATGCTCCAAGTTGCCTGTAAGTTACTATGCCACTTTTGTACTTGAGAACGTTAATTTTTCTATGGGACAAGTATTTTTCCGCACTCGTACAGTAGCAAGAGTTCTTCAAGATCTTGATATACACAAATCCGCTGGCCCGGATAGGATGGTATACCCCCTATACTTCTGAAGAGGTGTTCTTCATCGCTGGCAAAACCAGCGTGGATGGAAGTCAGCATTTGTCCAGCCCGTGTCTAAAACAAGTGACTCCTCCCCTTCCGCCTCCAATCGACACATTTCACTTATGTCCCTTTCACTTTTGATCTGATGGCATATCTCACCGAACAGTGGAACATATCCTTGCAAAGTAAGATTATTGCGTTTGATATTTGTTTGGCATGAAGCTCTTTTATCGAAAATGGAATGACCAAATACTTAAGATTTCTAAGAATGCTGCGAGATGCTCTTTTATATAAAGATGCAAGAAGTTTTTCATCCTATATGATCTGGCTACAATTTACAAAGCGTTCTGTATGAGCCGCTTAAGGACTTCCTTGCCCATATTATAATTTTTGATGTCACTTTTCCTATCCACCAATTTCTTACCTCACGATCATAGGAGGCTGTTGCAACATCCTCTTGGTGAAATAATGAAGCTCGTTGAATAAGTGCAGTGTCAATAGCTTCAATAGCTCTGGAAAATTGTTTCACAAAAGTTCCACGTAGTCTTAATGTTGAAGCCTTAGTTCTTGTTTGATTATTTGGCCGATTTAATTGTTTCACTTGCTAAAATATTGAAGCTGAATTTGTGTTCTGATGACTGTCTCAATCTTTGTGAAACACCCGCAGCCTATATGAAAGTTTTGAGATATAATGATAAAATTATACACTTGTTTGAGATTCTTCCGTCAAAAGAAATCCTGATGCAATGATCTTCTTCGGTTTTACTACCATATATCATGATAAGAACAATAACTATAACTCCTTACATTCATGAACAAAAAACTCCAATAAAATAAAGTGTACCTATAATTATAGTCCTAATAAGGATTTAATTCATTTCTGTTATTAAGAGAGGTACTGCTTTACAGAGAAGATCACATCATACATAAATATTTTAAAATGCAACTGCAAATGCAATAATTTTAGTTACCATCTATTTTTACTTGCTCTATAGAGCAAGTATTGGTTTTGTGCAGTAAAAAAGTAGGGGTTTAAATCAAACATGACATTACGACAATAGATAAACCCAAAAAAGTGGTTCCGTCCGTCGGTCTGTCTGTGCGCTTTTTCACGTCATGCTACAGCCTAAACGTCTTGACGGATTTTCTTCAAACTTGACATATAGCAGTTTGAAGAAAAACTATTGTTATTTACCTAAGATATTTCTAACAAAACTGCCTTTTTTGTTTTTGGCTTAAATGGTCGTAACGAAAATCAGGTTAAAGCGGCTTTTTTCAAATGGCCATAAGTTCGTAACGGCTTTATTGAATTGACTCAAACTTTCCTTAGCATATTGTTCATAGTTTTTAATAGGATGGTATAGCAAGTTTTTCAGTGAAGCCTTTCTAAACAGTGGCTGCCATATAACGAGCCTTTGAGTTTTAGCCAACTTATTATGGTTATTTCTAATTTGCTCGAAAATAGCTTTAATCATTTTCATTCAACTTTGTATGCAATATACATAAAATGTTTCAAAGAAATCTGCATATTAATTTTTTGGCTACAAATGATACTAACGGAAAAAATCAATTTCCGTTTTATTAATTTGGCCATATGTGGACATGTATATTATTTATAGCACCCAAAAGATAACATATAAATTTAAAATATTTTAGATTACTTAACGTTAGCTCCCGTATATCGGCTTTTCCAGTTTTAGCCAAATTTTTTTAGTTTTTACCAAATTTTTCAAATATGAGTTGTTCTTATTGCTCGATAAGTTTGTTTTCATCTTACTATTACACATATAGAGCAAGTTCGAGAGACCCTGTTGTGCATTTTATTTTGATGCAAGTTCCAGGAGGCAAAGCAGCACCAAATGAAGGAGATGGTGAAATTTACAAAAACAACAAACAAACGAACAGTAAAGTACACTTAGGCGTATGCGCACTTTTCTGAGTTTAATTAATTTAATTCAAATTTAAAAAAAAAAAAAAAATCGTCCATATTCTCATATTTTAGACAAATTAATTTGAAAGGTATATGTAAATAGAATTAAGAAGTCAAACTAGTGCTAAATGTTCAAAATGCTTGTTCTATCATCGTATACATCATAGCTCCGTTTGATTGGTAGGGCAGAACAATGTCTGCTGCGGGAAAGCTATACTAGTATATGACATAAAAAGCAAATTTAAGAGTTTAGAAAAATTACCTTAGGATGAGGCACAAAGATATTTAATATCGGATGATTAAAAAAAAAATTCCAAATTTATATAAACGCAGGTTTAGCAAGTGCTATAGTATATCTTTAAAGTATAAAACCTTAGACAAAATTAGAAAGAACTATTTCCGCTTGAATGTAAGGTTTTTGCTAAATTCACGTTAAATAAAAATTAGAGACAGAACCTTACTGTAGTACACATTTTTTTCTGACAATATATCCATGAACCATTTCTTTTTTTTACTGAACTAAATATCTTGTATTTGAATACGAGTTGTGAGTTCCGCGGATAAAAGCATATCCAAAACGAAAGCTACATGATCCAAACCAGAAACAAAAAACTTAATAGTTTATTACCCGAGTTATTGCCTTTATCACACTCCAACAAACTCTGCAATCAAATAGATCATTGATACATTGAAAAAATTTTTCTCATTTCCAGATCAGAAGAAAGAGGAGAAGTGTTAAACTGGATATCTATCTACAAAGTCATTCATAATCGTTTTGCTCGTTAAATTATTTTGGATATCTATAGATACATAAAATCTTACCGAAGACGACGCACAAACTTATGATAATAATTAACCATAAAAAGTAGTTAAGAGCGCATCAAAGGCAAAACTCGAGCCATGAGCCATGATCCCATATAAATGTGCTCTGATGTTCAGCGTCGTCGCCTGAATCTCGCGCACACGATATCCACGAAAACCAGCTTACTCTTGGACTCACAAATAACAATAATTATTGTTGTTATTCTCTTCGTGTTCTTCAACGTTTTGAAATGTACGATGCTCCGCATGGTTGCCACCTGAACGCGATCTTTCTTAACTAATTAATTTTTCTAAGAAACTTAAAAAAAACTAATACGTATTTTTAAACTTAAAGAGACAAAAGAAAGAACAGAATCTCAATTCACCTGCAAAAGTAAGAGAACAGGATTTAGCTAGTATTGCACGGTTGAAGAAATGGGTCATCGCATTGATTTTCTGAAGCCACAAAAAAATTGTTAATTGCACTGTCAACGATCACTGCGTCATTGCGTTAAATATGACTATCACACGAATGACCAGTATCTGTCAAAGTTGTTTTCTCAAAGACGGCGAGCTGCTCAGTTAAATGATTATTTTTTTATTGTTTTTCTTAGTGCTCAAACGGCTCTAGAGATTTTTATTAAACTTTGTAAGTAATTTTTTTATGGAATTTTAAAGAAAGCTGCTGTTTCAATTTAACGACTTTATCAAACTGGCCATACAACATGTTATGTTGAAAAAGGACCTTATGAAGTGTTGTAAAGGGTACCTTTATGCATTGTATGATACCCCTAAAATCACTCAAAAGATTGCATTTGAATATGTAGATTGCAGATTTATTAATGGTAGCACCTATTTAACGAGTTGTTAAGTTTGTAGAATTAAGTTTAAAATTGAATTGAAAAACTTAAAAACTAACCATAAATGCAAAAATGTATGCAGATTTGTAAAAAATTGCAAACGATGGGAACCATATCTCGACGTAGTAAAAGTTTGGTGCTGCTGAAGTTGTTGTACTCTTATGCTATGCTATAGACATTACCTCTAGTCCTGTAATTAACCAGAGTGACACTGAACACAAATTTATTCGTTCGAACAAGGCGCATATTCGTATTTGGTATTAAAATAAGTGCTCGCGCGAGTTCGTTAGCCATAATCAGATGTGTATTGAAATTGGTTAACTATACATTTTGTATGTGATGGGCTTTCATCTTCCAATGCAAATTTTCTCAGATTAAGGTTAGGTGGAATTGTTATAAGTTCATCAATGTGTAATTAATTTTCTAATCTACTTCCGAAACGATCAGCATATCAACAATTGCATTGTATAATTTAATTTGAAAATGTATACTTTCTTCAAGAATGAGGTTCTATTTTGTTTAAAATGTAGCTTATATTCAATTTGATCTGCCTTGGCTTATCCAAACAGAACAAAATCTTCTAAAAAATTTTATTTTACAACAAAAAAGAATAGTTAGCTAGTTTGCCTAGAAATATTATTTTTAGCACTTTGAACCAATCACACACACACACACACACCGAAAACACACATCACATACCGACACACCTAGCGTTCTGAGTTTACAAAAAATGCAATTGAGATAATTAAAGGTAAATATAATTAAAAAAAAATAAATTACAAATAATAATTTCGTTAAAATTGATTTAATACTATTTTTCAAATTCATTTTAATTTCATAAAATTGAGCAACTAACTGTGACAAAGCCTTAGGGTACAGAAAAATGTTTGTCCTCTTGACCACAATGAAGGGGTTAGGTGCTCCAGCACTTTAAAGACACGGACTAACTTCTCATTCCCTGAAACGCAATTGTTGCGTTATTTCACTTATATGAAGACTCCAGCCAGTGCCAAAACAAACATACTTTTTGAGTCAGTGGTCTGGAACTTCACTGGTTACTTAAAATTTGAGACACCAAGCACAATGTACATAATTTTTATAATCGATATTTTTGTCTTCCTTCCAATAGGAATATTTTCACACGTCTCGATCTGAGGTATTAATCTCAGTTTATCTGAAGGGAGCAAATCTTTGTTTTTCCTATTAAGTCGACGACCGATGTCATCAAATCCGTACTGATATTTTTATTTAAACAGTTCTGGCCTATAGGATTTACGTACCATGTATCTATTTTAAGCTGTTTTAAATTCGATGATCTGGTGGTATTCCCGATTAAGAATTCTTTAATTTTCTGCAGGATCTGGCCTTATATGGAGATTTGGCCCTGGTTCCTGGTTTAAAGTCAAATCGGTAGGGACCGCAAACAGTTTAACACATACTGGTACTGGTAAAATGCTATGGGCCATTCTATACAAAACTTTTCAATTTCGGCAATACTCAAAGCCTTCCAAAACTTTAGTTTCACCAAGCGTAAACATGAACTGGCCTCCATAAATTCGACTGTTATGAGATTTTTTATGCACGCAAATTTAAATAAGCATTGGTAAGCTTATTGTGTTTAGACCTTAAGATTTTCTAAAACTATAAAAAAAACTCAACTGACACACAAATATACAAGTGAAAGAAAATAATGGCTATGTATGTATGTATTATCAGGAGCTGTTTTGGACGGATACGCTGTGTATGGCTCCAAATAATTTTATGATAAATCTTTGAAATACAACCTTTCATTACCGCACTGTTATTAAATAAGCCTTTTTTCGCTTTTTAATTAATTATTTTTTTAATTAGCCGCATTCACCAATGCGAAACTAACATTAAATGCAACATAATAATATAGTAATGCACATAACGAATACACACAAAACATTAATGCAACTTCGTTTTGCCTTTCCAATGCGTATGGCTACGTTCCTGTACTTTAATATATATTATATACACAAATTGATATGGCATGCTTCATACATACCTACGTATAGTTTAAGCAGATAGAGTAAAGGAAGAAAATTCGTCCTGCCTGAGGCAATATGGCCAACTTGGCGTTGGTAATTTTGCAGTTGTTGGCCATATGACTCAACATTCAGGATAAGACATTTTGAATAGCAATTATAGACCAGACCGGTCGGTGGTGTGCGGATAAGACAACACACGCCATTGCATTGAAGTATTTTTTCTGCATGCTTCGATCATAGCAGTTAATGTGCTAGAAAGCCAAAAGCGTCTCTTTGCCGAGTTGGCAATAACTCGGAAATGAAAAATTTCTCCACGAGGTGAATAATTAGCGAACAAAATAAATCGAGTTCATATGGTCGCCCCTCGTTCACTTCCTTCAGTATACAGTGTGTGTTAGCTTGGCTGAGATGTAAGTAGGTAGATTATATTATATACTAAACATAACCACATCAAGTGATCATTGCATTTGATTTGCGGTATCGCATTATTTCAAGTTTTAAACTGCCTTTCTTCGGCGATTCAATATAAACAGTAGGTCAAACAAGAATGTGATAGTGTTTTTTTTTACAGCTACTATACTGTCAATAACAAGCTTGCATCAGAAGTGTTTCGAAGCACGTAACTCAAGGCATGGAGACTTCATGAATACATATCATAATACGAGCCACGTGATAACTAAATTATAGGTTTTAAAATGTATTTATTTTTATTCCTAATATTATGGAATATGGTCAGTGGCGGATCACGAAGGGTGTCTTGGGGTTAGGGAAATCATATATTTTTTCCTACAGCATTGCGATACCTGGTGATGTAAGTTGTAGAATATTAAAATACCTTTCCAACGAAATAGAGTTTTACTAGGTACTAACTTTACCTCAGGGGTCCTCCATTAATGGATAAACTGGACTCTTGCAAATATTTTAATAATTTTTTTTTTTTTTAATTTTTTTTTTCAAACTCAGCAGCCAAATCTTTAACATCGATTTATCAAAACGTGTAGGAATGGAAGTGACAGTTGCTCATGCTATGTAATGGTTTCGTACACTAAGGGTTAAGTAAAGTTTGTGAGCTGTGCAAAAAGTAATTCACGCGAAGCGTTGTCCATGCAATAACCATGCCTTGAAGCTTGAACAACTGCTTGGAATTTCAAAGATTTCCTCTTGGGAAGACAGCAAAGTCTCAAGTGACGGTTGTCTTCAACAGGCTTTAAGAATTCTGCGTTTATGGTTGATGTCGTTTGGTTGTGTGATGTCTTAGGTAAATAATAACTTATATAAAGGGATTTCCAATTGAGAACTGATAACTTTGAAATATCGAACTGTCATAAACATCATAAAAATCATTCAGTCAATCGATATCGATATATTAAATATTTCTCCTCAACACCGGTATAAGAATTTAATTTGTACAAACTCTACATTACCACTTTGAAGAAAATGTGCTCAGCATTATGTTGCAGGTGCTTTAAAATAAGCTCAGGAAGATTTCTATAAGCTTCCTTCACATACAAAAGGAAAATTATTTGGTATTATTGGCAACTTTTCATTTCATCAGAATTTTAAGAACTAACACATTTCTTGTTCAACACAATGTAGGCCGCCTTCACTGAAGCTAAAGAGTTAAGTTGTTGTTGCTGGTATTCGTATATTAAAAATGAAATGAATGGTAATGATAATTACTAATGACCCCATACGGCGGTTATGCTTATACATTCTTACAACCCACCACTCCGTTTCCTTGTCCTGCGTTCTTCCTTTTTATAATTTGCCCAAGAATTAATAATTCTCTTGCGATCATTTCATATGACCGCAGTAACACCTCCGACCGCCCGCTTGCAAGAGTCCTCCTAATTCCGGCGCTGTATTCCAGTGTACCATCGCAATGTCGTTTGGGGCTCATTAATATAAATCGTGATTATGAGCAAGTCGTGCCTTGGGCCTTTTCTATACGGATGGACTGGACATTTACTTGAGTACGAGTATGGGGTATGCATAGTGTACAACAGTTTTGTTTTGGTTTTAATAATAATTGCTGGACGTGTGTTATGTTGTCATGTTAGAGTTGGAGTGCTCATTTTTGGCCAATTGGTTGGTTGGTTTGGTATTGGTATTCTATGGGCTCTGGGGTGCTCCATTTGCTTTTATGCAATTGCGCATGTGAATCAGTTAGTGCTGGATGAACGCCTCGAGGGCAGAATTTTTAGGTGTGCGTTTCGTAAGTGATTGGGTGGTTTAACGGATCATGAACGAGCTAAAATCATTTCGATTGGGATATTTTAATGGAAACAGATTTGAATTAATATGCTATTTATACAGGGTGATGTCTAAAGTGACATTAAATCACTTAAGTAATGACACAAGTCGTGCTTCTTCGTATTTAGAAGCAGAGTTGCAAAAGCTTAAGTCACTTCTTAAAGAAAGCTTGGCTTTAATTTACAACCTAAAATGTGACTTATGAATTAAAAAATTTTCCATTCACAAGCTATAGGTAGTGACTTATGATAATTAAAAAAAATAATTCATAAAGCTGTAAGTGACTTATGAATTTAAAAAAAACACAATCATAAGACTGTAGATGACTTATGAATTTAAATAAAATTTAAAAATTTAATTCGCAAGCTAGTTATTAAAAAAAAATTATTCTCTTTAATTTGCAAATTTGAAATATTTGTGCTCGCTGCGCAGCACGCGAAAGACTGCGACATTTAAGGCCTTTTTCATTTTTTGATCCAAAAGTCATATATGTTCTGTGCTTTTTTCGACAAACAAAATTAAATACTTTTTGTAAACGCAAGGCTTGTCAATATGTATCGGGCTCTGACATAGCCCGTGAGGATTCGTGGCCATTTTGGATTTTTTCAACAACGTTAGCTACGTATATCGTGGTGGAGCAATGCATTCAGCCTATACTACCAGCCATTATAGCGCCAATGGTTTCTGTAAACGACATTAGTAAATGAAATCCACCAAGTCGTACTACAGCAGATTCAACATATAGCAGCAACTTGTAGCAGCATCAAGAAAGGGAGATGAGCATGAGCACGGTATCGTTATCTTTTGGAGGAGCATGGATGAAGGGGAGGAACACAATCTTGGAACCATGGAAATCGAGACCGCCAGTTCTTTCTTCCATAAAACTACAGACCGGAATATGGGAGACATTGATGGATGTTTTTTTCCAAATAACCAAAGCAATTCTGGTGCTGTAGGCAGTATCACCCGCGACTCAAAAACTTTCGTTGACTTTGATGATTGGAATTGAAGACAGGCCAGAATTTTTTCTCATGCTTTTTTTTACTAAGCACACAAATAGGTGTTCAAAGAGCTTCTCAGTTCCTCAAAAATTCATTTTAAACTTCTTTTTTTTTCAATTGTGACTGAACTATATGTCTCATAGATTTTGTTTTATGCTGAAGTGAAAGGAAATGAAATGAAATGATAGGACGAGCGATTTTGCCAATAGTTTGATCCTAAAGGCAGAAAAATTAAAAATTCTCAATTTTCGGTGAAAATGGACCATTTTCAAAGCGCCATGAAAGCTCGGCCTCTATGGGGTTTAAAGAGCTTTAAAGAGCATTTCAAATTGTTGCAAATTTAATGGATTTACAAAAAGTTTGTAATTTTGTTTGTTGAAAAACGCAAAGTTTAAAACTTTTAGAGCAAAAAGTGAAAAAAAAGTATAAACATTTCGCAGTTTTAATAGTGCTGCGCAGCGAGCACAAATTTTTCGTGAGTTGCAAATTTGGGTTAAAACTATCTTAACTGGTCCATACAACATACCAACAAATCTGAACTACATCATGCCTTGCGATTTTAGCCTTTTTCTCTGTCGATTTCTACTGGGCTATATATTTTATTTGTTAAAATAAGTTAAGTGTCCGAAATATTCAGCTTGTTATTAGCAACAAAGCGACACATTAGTTACCCTTTCGGTTATTAAAATTCCATTTATGTGTATAAATACTCATAAGAGATAAGATACGAGTATTTAATTATCACTCTTAATAATTTTAAACCTCACACTTTTATCTGCCAAAAATGTTATGCTTGTGCAATGTCAAACTAACAATTTTTAAATAAATTCTTTTATTTTATAAAATTAGACTTATAAAATTATATTTATTAAAAAAAATTGCAAAATTCATTTATGGACTGTTAAATAAAAAAATCTATCATGGAATTTACAAATCTACGTTAAATTTATGTAAACGCGCAATTAGTTTGGTTAATTCTTCGGAAAAATATTCTTTTTTTAAGGAAAATTTCTTCAATAAAGTTTCAGACATTCCTTCGGCCATAGATCTTACTGAGTTATCTGAGTCTGAGCTCGGGTTTTCAAGGTAGTGAAGGTTTATTAAACACGGATATCTTGTGTTTATAGAACTTATATTCGACACAATCAAAATTACAGTCTGAAAAAAGAAATTGAAATCATTCAAATCTTTTTTCATTTTAAATAAATAAATATAAAAATAGATGGCAAATATCCCTATACTCGATCTTTCCCCATCTCTTAACATAAGCCTATATCGCCTTAAGCTATATTTTCTACCCGCACCGATCAAAACAATTAAAATAAAAACAAGAAAAAAATCCCGATAAATTAAACTCTCATCATGAACGCGCAGCCAAATTAAATTTCCATTCACTTCGAACGTTTTGCTGCTTTGGTCTGCGATATCCATAAGAACTATCAAAGAAGTGTAATTAAATCCTCCTCTGCACCGTTGAGTCTG
This sequence comes from Platycheirus albimanus, assembly GCA_916050605.2. Taxonomy (NCBI): domain Eukaryota; kingdom Metazoa; phylum Arthropoda; class Insecta; order Diptera; family Syrphidae; genus Platycheirus; species Platycheirus albimanus. Next base: position 63,831,850 of record OU696698.1, read on the forward strand.
CTCCTGCTATACCACCGCAGCCTTCTGTCCAATTTCATATGCCTGGAACAACAATTTTCGCCTGAGAATAATTAGTTGAAGTCAATGCATTATTTTAAATTAATACTTAAACATATGTATGTTGAGACACATTGTAGCATAGCAGCTCGGAGAGATTACACACACTCAAAACAACAACAACAACAACACGTTCCTTCACATTCGTAGCCTTAGTCGATACCTAGTTGTTAGCTTCGTCGTCGTTTCAGTCATCATCATCGTAGAATGTGTGTTTTTTAATTGCACGTCCATTTGATTTCGTTTCTTCTGTCGCCCGGAAAATTTATGAGGGTCCGAAATTTTCTACACCATAATTTTTGTAAATACCTTTTCAGTAAGCCTCCTCTGACAAATAAAATAAAAAAGCTTAGCGTCGTTATATTGAGGTTTTATACAAATTAAGGCAACTTTTTTGGTAGTTTCATAGTTTTTTTGTTCATAACATTCAAAATTTACTTCTTGTATTTCCAAAGTCTTATTTAAAATTATTCTTATACTTAAATAAAGGAACATTTTACTCTAATATTTTAAGACTTGATCAATATATATTTAAATCAATTTAATAAATTTTCTTCAAATCTGGTGTAAACAAACTGATTTTATAATGCAAGAAATTTCGTTCTTAATATCTGCGCTCTTCGATCAACAGGGTGATAGTTGTGCTGTCGAAGAATACGTAAATCCTGATAAAAAAAATTTGTGTTCAAGTTTGCCTTTTTTCGCTCCAGTAGATTTTATCTTAGTGCCACAGAAGACACAAGGCAGCTAAAATATTCTTCTCTAGTCCATGCACTTCGCAACATTATTATCTTTTTATTGATTCATGGATAATAGTGCTTTGAAATAAAAATATCAGACCATAATTGGTCGAATTGTACTAGTTAGCAAAATAATCCTGCCTGAAATGGCAGATGCAGTAGTTATATTGTTATGTAGGTACGCACATTGCACTTTACACCAAAATCGTGGTTTCAATCCAATGAAACCCCATGTTTTCCGAGCTCGGCAACATGTTTCGGTGAAGCTCTTAGGGCACTGTGCTCGATGTAGTGAGTTCGAGGTCGATTAAAAGTTTCCACACTGTGCCCTTCAAACCTTTTCTAGGAATATAAAGATAAGACATTGATATGTTTCGGATCTAAGGGTCTACTTTTTTCGGGATATGTCAAATGTGTGAGACAATCGAAAACTAAAACTTATCTGCTGTTGAATCTTTCTTAACAAAGAAACCGCGTGGGTATGATCACAGGCCATTGTGGTTTGCGGTTCATCTTTACACTAAAATTCCTACATCAAAACAATAGCTCCGACTTTTCTTCCGTGGGTGATTCATCTTGAGGATTGATTTTCAATAGGCTTTTTTTGGCAGATCACACATGAATCCTATCAAACTGCTTATCACATCAGTGTCTCCAAATTGTTCATAGTCCAGTCGACAGGTCGGAAAAAGTGGGCTTAGGTGGAAAAAGGTCAAAACTCAAAAGTTAATGAAACTTGTTGATTTCGTTCAGGGATAGTTAACAAACATTTTGCTAAGTTTTTGACCTCGAGGGCCCTGTGCTAAAATAGTGAGGGGGGGAGTGCAAAACAGCGAAAAACAGCACTGTCAAGAAATGCAGAATTCCACTATATTTCTTCGTATACATACCCGAATCATCATTAAATAAAAAATGACCTGTTTTTTGAAGCGCTATATCTCGGTAACAAATGGATATACAAAGTTGTTTGGATTAACAAAATTGTATGTTCTACAAAAAAGTAGGATTTGATTTTGCCATAGGACGTAAGAGAAAAAAGTTATTGAGGGAAAACCGGAGCAACGTTGAAAAATGATCAGTTTCCCCCTCCCTCTTTTAGCACAGTGCCTTCGAGGTCAAAAACTTAGCAAAACGTTAGTTTGCTATCCTTGAACAAAACCTCTAAGTTTCATTAACTTTTGACCTTTTCCACCTAAAAGTACCTATGTCGACTGGACTATCAGCTGTATTTCGAAAATCAGCGTTCTGTGAGAAATGATAATCCGGTGTTTTATCGTGAAATTTTGTATATCAGTGATGAAGCCCATTTCTGGCCCAATGGTCCTTTAACGTATTAAATAAATAGAAAATAATACCAAGAGCTACCAAAACATCCACTAAAAACAGCGGTATGATGTTGTTTAAGGGCTGGTGGAATCATTGATCCATTTTTCTTAAAAATGAGGCAAATCAGACTGTTACCGTCTATATGGTAACTGTTATCGCGCCATGTAAACGCACTATGTGCTTCCTGAAATTTAAGCCCATGGTCTCGGTGAGCTCTGGATTTTACAAGACGGCCCTACAAGGCGTACAATGCGTGAAACAATGGGATTGTTAAGAAATCATTTTGGTGAGCACTTAATTTCACGTTTTGCTACCTTAAATTGGCCTTATTGGACTATTTTCTCTGAAAATATGTAAAGTCTCAAGTCTTCAGGAATAAGCCAGATACGATTGACGCTTTGGAAGCTAAATATATACGTACTCCTGTTATTCGCGAGACACTAGTCGCTATACTGAAACAAGTCGCCCAAAATGAGGCCAACTCAAACGTAGTCATGACCAACTTTTACATGATATCATTTTCAAAAAGTAAATACCATGTATTTATTGTTAACCTGTAGTAACAATTTTAAGTTCACTTTCAAGTTCATGTGTTTTATTTTGCATTATAAATCAAACCTCACGTTGAATCATCCGTTATTATTGAAAGTAGCTGTACTGCCAAAAGAATATCCCCAGGTAACGCTCAGTACAGCCGACCTAACGTTACTTGAGGAGGCCCTTATTGAGGAAGTTTCCTTAGGGTGGGAGCACAAACTAAAATTTGAAGGCATACACTTCAAAACTGGCCTGCTTGTGGTGGATTGCCTGGAATCTAACACAGCTAAGTGGCTTAGAGAAAAGGCTCCCAAACTAAGTACATGGAAAGGAGTAGAACTCATGTCGTGCCTGGGGGATGAAATCCCGAAAATGCACACAATCACTCTATTCCTTCCAAGAAGCTCTGGGCAAGAAGACCAGAGATCGCTTGCTCTGATAAAAGCACAAAATGAGGGACTAAACATCCAGGCATGGAAAGTCCTAAAGAGCAAGGTCGAAGGCAGAGGTCAGCTAATGGTCATAGGCATTGACGATAAGTCAGCTGAAGCCATTATGAAGGCCAACCACGAACTTCACTACAAGTTCGGGAAGGTAGCCGTGTCTGGCCTCAGAAAGACGGATACTGGGCTAGTTCACCAGTCATCCGAAGCAGAAAGGCGGGCAGACACTAATATAAGTGATACCCCCTCCATACCCCCTCCTGACATTTCCCCCAACTCCCCAGAACCCATAAACCCTCCCTCAACTCCTGAAAACCCCCTTCCAACCAACAACTCCACCATAGAATCCCATCCATCCAATAGAGTAGTTGGAACACCTTCCCTAAACTCCAATCCACCTCACTCCCAAAACACACCTTCTTCCCTGGCAGATGGCGACATAGAGGGCATGGACCTCTCTCCTAGCCGAGAAGAAGCCGACGAAACGCTTCCTACAGAGGAAGAAGAAGACCATCTGCTTGCAGATGAGGGGGCAGCTGCCCCCACCTCTTAAAAACAAGATGACCAGACGCGGGATCAGCACCAGGGCAGCCCAAGTGAATGTCCATCATGCTAAAGCGGCGTCAGCCGTGATAGCTAGGAAATTCACGAAGGACAACTTAGGGCTAGCGCTGATCCAAGAACCCTGGATATACGGGGGACAAGTTAGAGGCCTGAATTGTAAGGATTCAAAGCTAATCTGGGATACGAGAGAAGACTCGCCCAGAACATGTATAATGATAAGAAATAATATAAACTTTATATGTCTTTCAGAATACATGACGAGGGACTTAGTACCAATCCAAGCGGATATAACCATCGGGGGCAACCACAGTACTCTGGTTATAGCATCGGCCTACTTTGCAGGTGACGGCGAAAATATTCCACCAGCGGAAGTTCAAAAACTGGTGGACTACTGCAGCAGTAGGAACTTACCGATACTAATCGGTTGTGACGCGAACGCCCACCATACAACATGGGGCAGCACCGACATAAACCAAAGGGGTGAGTACCTTTTAGAATTCCTTCTCGTAAAAAACCTAGATATTTTCAATGTAGGGAACACCCCTACCTTTATAACTAGAACAAGAGAAGAAGTCTTAGACTTAACCTTTGGGTCACCAAACTTAGGTCAAGCTCTAAGAGATTGGAGAGTCTCCAACGAACCCTCAATGTCTGACCACAGAATCATTGTGTTTCTACTAGAGGGCCTTCTCACAGAGAACACCTCTGTAAGGAACCCAAGAAATACGAACTGGCAACTTTATAAAAACACCCTTAAAATCAATATTGAACAGTTAGGTCCAGTTAGTACGACTAATAGTCACCCTGAACTAGAGAATATAGTTAAGCAGTTTAGTGGGGCAATCAATGAGGCGTATGAACTCAGTTGCCCTATAAAAACTGCTAGAAAACTGAAAGACGCTCCATGGTGGAGCAATAATCTTTCAAAACTAAGATCTAGGGTAAGAAAACTCTTTAATGAGGCAAAGAGAACTGGAGTGTGGCAAAACTATTCTGAAGAGCTTACCAAATACAACAAAGAACTAAGAAAGGCCAAAAGAAACAACTTCAAAACTTTTTGCGAAGACATATCCTCCACACCTGTAGCTGCCAGACTACACAAAGCATTGTCGATGGAGAAAACTTTAACATCATTGGCACTTAGGAACGCAGATGGTAGCTTCACAGAAAATGAAGAGCAAAGATCTAATTTGCTACTGAGTACCCACTTTCCAGGTAGTTCACCCATAGTGAACGATAGAATTGAAAGAATACCTTTCAAACCAAACAGAGAAGACTGGAAGATAGCAAAAACTATCTGCTCAGGAAAAAGACTAGAATGGGCAATTAGTACCTTTCAACCTTATAAATCACCCGGCATAGATGGCATCTTTCCTGCCTTACTGCAACAAGGCAAAGATGAATTAATGCCGTACCTAATTAGCATACTTCGAAGCAGTATTGCACTTGGGTATATACCAAGTCTGTGGAGAAAAGCTAAAGTTATCTTCATCCCAAAAACGGGGAAAAAAGATACAACTCATCCGAAGTCATTCAGACCGATAAGTCTAACATCTTTCCTACTGAAAACTTTGGAGAAAGTGATCGACAATTACATCAGATCAGAAGTTCTAAGGAATATGCCTCTGAATCAACGTCAGCATGCCTATAGAGCGGGCAAATCAACAGAGACCGCTCTATTTGAATTAACGAACACTATAGAAAAGGCACTTGACGCCAAAGAAACCGCCCTAAGTGTGTTCCTCGACATAGAAGGTGCTTTTGATAATACCTCTCACGAGGCAGTCAAAAAAGCACTAATTAGGAAGAGTGTTCCCATCACAATAACCAGATGGATAGACGAAATGCTGAGTACTAGAATAGCAGAGGCACATTCCGGACAAAACGTACAGAAAATCATCACAACAAGAGGATGCCCGCAAGGTGGGGTTTTATCACCCCTGCTGTGGAGCCTCGTTGTGGATGAGCTCCTAGAATGTCTTACTTCTCAAGGTATACAATGCCTAGGCTTTGCCGACGACATTGTTATAACAGCCTATGGAAAGTTTGAAGAAACCCTCTGTGACATAATACAAAGGGGATTGACAATAACAAGTAAATGGTGCGCATCAGTGGGACTAAATATCAATCCATCAAAAACCACAATCGTACCATTCACAAAGAAAAGACTTCTACCACACATGAAACCTATCCGGTTAAAAGGTGAAGTAATCGACACGAAGAGGGAGGTCAAATTCCTAGGAATTACCCTAGACAGCAAACTCCTCTGGAACAAACACCTTGAAATAACAGTCGGGAAAGCCACAAAGTCCCTCATGATATGCAGACGACTTGCAGGAAAATCATGGGGATGCAGACCGAATATAATAAGATGGATGTACACTATGATGGTGAGGCCCATTATCACCTATAGTGCGGTTGTGTGGCATAAAAGAACCGAACTAGCTACGACTAGAAAATCACTTGAAAAAGTGCAAAGGCTCGCATGCTTATGCATCACAGGAGCAATGAGAACTTGCCCTACGGCAGCAATGGAGGTCATATTGCATCTGACCCCATTACACTTTGTGATACAAAGTGCTGCTGAGGGAACAATCATGAGGTTTTCAAAAGAGGGCACCGGCAAAGGTAAACAAATAAGTCTTAGGCAAAAAGACTCCCTGTCCAAAACAATACCCTCCATTGATATTCCAAGAGATAGCATGATTAAGACTTACAACTTCGAGAAAAACTTCCAAACGAAGTTAAGTAGCAAAAAAGAGTGGCTAGGAGAAACAGAAAACTACACCTTTAAAGCAAATGCCATCAAGTGGTACACTGATGGATCAAAAACTATTGAAGGAACGGGTGCAGGAATCTTTGGGCCTAGAACCAAAGTCTCTGTTCCAATGGGACAGTCCTCAAGCATCTTTCAAGCAGAAGTTAATGCGATAGGAAAATGCGCAGAACTAAACTTAAACAGGAACTATCGCAAGCAAAACATTGCAATAATGTCAGACAGTCAAGCAGCACTTAAAGCCCTTAGCTCATACAGTATCAGTTCCAAACTGGTATGGGAATGCCTAGACAAACTCAACACCTTAGGCAGGGAAAACACAGTCACTCTCCATTGGATACCAGGCCACGTTGGTGTTGAAGGCAATGAAGAGGCTGACCGTCTGGCGAAAATAGGGGCAACAACACCCTTTATTGGACCGGAACCCTACTGCGGTTTTGGGGAGAATGTGATCAAAAACAAGATCAAGACAAATGAAGAAATCAAAAGATCCAACCATTGGAAAGAACTCCCAAAGTTAAGACAGGCAAAAATGTTACTGGGGAACTACAACCTAGAAAGATTTACAGCCTGCATTAACTTAAACAGAAACAACCTGAGAATTATAACGGGCTTTCTCACAGGGCACTGCAAACTAAAAAGACACCTCAATATCCTAGGGCTGTCAAGCAGCGCAACATGCAGATTCTGCGATGAAGAAGAAGAAACACCGGACCACATACTAGGTAGATGTGGTGCACTTATGCACAAAAGACAAAAACACCTGGGTAATTACCAGATAGAGAAGGGCAGGTTACCATCTCTAAAAATACCTCAAATACTTGGCTTCCTAAAAGAAACCAAGTTGGAGGAAGTGCTGTAGGATGAGTATCCTCATCCAGCGCTTTAGAAAAGGGGGCACAATAGATCTTAAAGGTCGCAGTGCACTTTCCCCCCAATAATTAATTCATTCATTCATTCATCCGTTATTATGGTCTGATTAAAATTGTGGGGTGTTATTTTCTTAAAGGGTACCTTTTGTTAAAACATCTTTGTTGAAAATAAATTCCAATGGGTGCTTCAGGGGGAATGTAGAGCACATTTTCTTTTTTATTATAAATGCAAGTTTTGTGGCAAACAAATTGTTTCGATTTGTTTTCAGTGCGTAAGAAACAATGGTGACTTGTTGACGTGAACAAAAAATTGCATGCGTTTGAAGGCTTATCAATTCAGATTATTGCGAGATATCCCGATATTTGACGTAACACAACATGGTGATGACTGAGTGTCATACAATTATTCCAAATCGTTAAATTATAATCCGGGCGATTCCAGTGAGTTCAAGAATATCGTGGAATAATTTTCTATCCTGCTTTATGGTGTAGGTTGAAGAAAAACTACTAAACTAGAAAAATTCAGCTTTTTTCGGAGTGTATTTGTTTATTTGTTCACCATTGTTTGTACTAAGTGTATCGACATGAAAACTCTAAGAGAACATTTTAAGATCCTTGAAAGTACCTATACCAATTTTGTCTACTATTTAAGAATTGGCAATGCCAGTTCGTAACTAAATTACCCAAGCAGAATAAGCAACCCCCTCTTCTGTACAAAGTACAAGATAAGCACTAAGGAAAGATAGGTATACAATAAAGTTATAAACATCTATACCTACTACTATACAAGTATTTACATTTTACAGTAAAACCTAACTCATTTGAACTATTTTGTACAAGAGCGTCTATAACCTTTAAGGATGCGTGTTTGCAATATGTATACATGAGTCGAAATATTCCATCTGTTTCTATATTCTAGCTTGCCTTTGTATTGGTGTTTTTAATACCGAATATGCAATTTAATTTGCAATTCGGACGTCTGTATTAACTCTAATTTGCATAACATTGAAACAACTCACCCTTGGCTTCCTGTATATTAACCCTTCTTCCAACACTGAAGACGGGGAGGCTAAAGCATTTCTGTGCAATTTCCACACCCTGGCTCAATGACCAGTCCTCCAGGGGTGCAAGCGGCAGAGGAGCTAGTTGTAGTTGTCCTCTTTCTAGGTTTGCATCATCTTACAGATAATTCACCATCGAACTGTTTTGTTTTGCCAGACGACTGACGTTGGTGGTGGTAGCGGGTGGAAACACTTGTATATACATACGTATGTATCCCTTCATCCTGTTTCCCAAAGAGCATTTCCCAAAAATAAATAAAATAAAGTTTCGATCGGGTATGAGAGAGTAGCCAGAGCCACCATTGTGGGTAGGTATAAATGAAGACTCTGGTACTACTGCTTTTAATCATGGACTGTATGCAGCACCAGTGGGATAAAATGATTTTTGGCATACAGGGGCTAGCAAAATCACAATTCACCACTACTGTTAGGACAAGGGGTAGATATCATCGTCATCGTCGTCATCGTTTCACCAAAAATATCTGGGACAGAAACTGCATGAAATTATGTAAAATGAGGACCTGCACGAGGATGGAGGAAGATCTCTCTCGGGATATAAGTATACGCACGCACTAAGGGTGTTGCGTTGCATAAGGATGGACATTTAAGAGACTTAAAGATTTTCTACGCAACAATGCAACTTTTAGAGTTCCATATTAAAACTCACCCTTACAGATATGTATGAAGGCTAAAGATTCTAGAATAATGCAAAAAGCTGTTATATGCTGTTATAGGTACCTACCTAAGCCTACCGTTAGTTCATGTTTCTGTTTTGGTGATTCAACCACATTAGAAACGTGTAGGCATAGGACCTTTATGAGAAAATATGAGATACGGACTTGGTTGGGCCTGGTGTTGCCCGTATGCCTTTGGAGCTAAAGAGTTTGAGTGCTGTATTTTCTGCATTGTATAGGTGTGGTGATGGTTGATGGATGCAGATATAGGAATATCCTGGAAGAATACGGCAAAGATGATGTGACTTTCGTTAGACATATTTACAAGCAAAAATAAATAAATTGTTAACAATATCTATATCTACAATATATATAGTTACATATACATAAGACACATGTAGGTATATAATAAAGCTTATATGCATTTTAATGTGTAGATACCAAATCTATGTGTATTTTCTGAAGAAGAAAATTATAGTCTACACAATAAATCACCTATGCGTAATATACTGGAATCTCTTATTTTTGTCAGTAAAAATATAAAGATACCTTCATAATTTGTATTTAAGTTATAGTGAAAAACTTTTGAAAAATATTTAAACATTGATGGTTTCAACTTAAACTTAAAATAAATGTATGCGGGTCATTTATTTTTTGACTAAAACTGCCAAATTTTGACATAAATAAATGCTCAATGTTGGTTATGGTGAATGGCGATGATAATAATTCTTCAAAATATCCGAAAATATTAATATTTATCATCATATTTACAATATCAACATATTTTCAAAAGTATAATTGCATTTAGTGGTTACAATTCTGTTGCATACAAATTCAACCGGGCTTATTGTAAATTGTAGTCCAACCATAACACACAATGTCAACTGTGATTCACACTTTAACGTCAAGTTCTTTGTCACTTGACACCGTTGGACTTCTTTCTTTGATAGAAGTATGCTACTGAAGCCTTAGCGAGCATTGAGCAGATATTTTGTTTTACACACCCTTTATTATCAAACTACTGGGAGCTTTTTCATCGAAGCAGCCATCTTGAATTTAATTGAATAGGTACAACACAAATGTTGGTGCCAGTCTGTTCTGCCATGCTTTATTTTGATCTGGTAGTTAAGTATACCATGCCAATTAGAATGCAGATATCTTTTCTACTTATGGCAAAATGCTATACACGTTCAACAATGTTTCATGAACACCATTTTATAAAATATGTACCCATCCCATACTCAATGTTAATTTCGATTATAGGTATAAGACATTAGGATGACAAAGCAAAAGAATTTGCTTCAATCTTATTACAATGTATTTAAGGACGCCCAAAATGGTTTTTTTTTTCAATTGGCAATCTAGTTCTAGGAATAGCAACTTTGTGAATGGTGTTTTTTTGCTTATTCTTTCTTTTGGCTTAAACCTTTTAACCGCCACGAAAACCGGTTTTGTTAAAATCAGATTCTGTACAATAATGAACGGATTTCAAATAAGTTCTAAAAATGGAAATACTTTTGCAAACAAAATTACCCTCTTCTATCAAAATGTAAGAGGGCTACGCCGCAAAACTGCTGAAGTTTTCAAAAACTCTCAAGCCTTTTCATATAATATTTTTGATTTCACAAAAACATGGCTCAATAGTTCAATTTTGGACACAGACATTTTCGACGATGTTTTTAGAAAAGTCTGTCATGTGGATAAACCGAAAGAAGTAGGGGATGGTGTGTTGATTGCTGTTCGTAATTGCCTCTCAGCCCGCATATGTCTCTTTTCAATGTTTCAATTTAACTCATTTCTGTTAAAGTTTTCCTTCCACCAAATGATATATTTGTTATCAATGCTTAGGTACATTCCCCCCAAATATTCTGCAATAGTTTTTTACCGAGGTAACCTTTATTCTAGATCATATTATCGATATTAATATTTCAAATTGCAATATTTTGTCTTTTGGGCGACTTCACTTTGGCCAACATCATCTGGTTCTGGACCCCTTCAGAATACGAGTCCTATTTAGAAGCATCCTTAAATACATCGCAGCAGAAACTTCTTTTTTTTTTTGACAATATAACTTCTACTCGCACTGTATTAAAAATTTTAAAAATTGAAATCTCGATTTATTCTTTTTTTCTGATGCTGGTTAGTACGATTCTAACGTAGACTTCTACCATCCCGCACTCGAGACGTTTTTAGACATGAACATATACTCAATAACAATAATGCTCAAAAGACTGCTCTATTCACTGCATTTTCGCATTTTCGTAAAGCTGACTTTCAATTACTTTATGATAATTTAAGTGCTTCCAATATTTCGAATATACATTTTTCCTCTAATATTGACGTTGCAGTTAATCAATTTTATGAACTCTTCTATAGCTGCTTCAATATCAACTCCAGTCATCCGTGGTCCACAAAAGAACTTAAATCTCTACGTAACAAATGGAATAAGGCCTAGAAGTCTTACATAAAAAGTGTCTCAATTTATGATCAAAATGTGTATCTTATACTTTTAGACGAATTTAATTTACTTTCCAGAAACCTATAGCAGAGTATGTGAAGGAAATGGAAATATCGTTGAAGCTTGATCCGAAGAGATTCTGATAGATTATAAATTCATAAAAGAAGTCTGATTTGTATCCAGTTAACTTTGTTTAAACAAATATTCCCCTTTAATCAGCTCATCTATGACATGCATCAAGTCTTTTATTGAAATTCCAGTCTATATAGGCGAAGGTTTCTCTCCAATACATGAGAATACATGAGACAAAGTTGTAGATCATGGAATTATCTACACAAGTTAATATGTACATATGTACTTTTCGTGTATTGGACTCTTAAACCGCCCAACGGAATTTTGTGAAATTTTCAGGCTAAATATTGTTTAGTGATGGTTCCAGTGAAGGTTTGGTTCCGATTGGGTCAAAGACAAAAAATAAATGCAGGCTATAACCAAAAATATTGTTAATCCGCTAGCATTGAGATGAAATAAATAAATAAATTTAATTTCGAATTAAATAATTGTTTTTTTGGGCGTAGCAACGCGCTCCGGGTACCGCTAGTAATGAATATTTATAACTTTTCAAAATTCAAACATTCAGTGGTTTAACATTTTCTGCTTTAAATTCCAAGGACCAAGTGCATATTATTTATTTAGCGGTAAGATAACTTAAAATGCATATTTTCACAAGAAGGTATATATATATATATATATATATATATATATATATATATATATATATATATATATATATATATATATATATATATATATATGATGAATAGTTCTTTAAAGTCACAAAAAACTAGTCAATTTTGTGTTTCTCAGAAAGGATATTATCTCGTTTTCCCTTCGCCTCTTTATAGTTAACTTGTAGTTTTAGATACAATGTCTGTTTGATTGATAGTCTGTTTCCTTGTTCGTTCAGATTTCAATATAAAAAAGCTAGCTTTTGATGCAAAAATAGGTACCTGTCGAAAAAATTAAATATTTTATTTCTCACATAAACCGATCCAACGGCCTCGATTACGCTTTCTCAGCTCTAGATTTTTCGGGACATGTCTTATAACTGGATCTCTGAGCTTTCAATAAACTATTCTACAAGCCTTTTCGTTGTTCGAATATTTATTTTCTAAATGGGTGTATTGTATTAGTCAAAGTTTAAAATGTTTCCAGATGTATTGAAACATTGTATCTACTCGTAGTTTCAAATTCTTTTTTAAATTGTAGTATTTTTTAAACCTGGTGTAATGTTTTTAACTTCTTGTTTCTAGGTGCAATTACCAATTACCTACTCGGTTGAAAAATGTATCCGAATTTTGTGTTTTAACCTCTGTGTACTCTAAATGGTTTGTAATTTATTGTTAAATCTTTCTTCTGCTTGAACCTGCTTAAAAGAGGAATCTTAATTGCATATACAAATTTCTTAATACATGTTTATTTATGTATGTATATGTAACGAACGCGAATGAAGTTACTAAAGAGCTAAAGAGGGAAGCTTGTAGTTTTGCATTTATGTAAAAACATTTTAGTATAGTTACTTTACAGAAGGATTAAGTTTAATTTCAAAATAAAATAAAATGAACGACTGGGTCGGACGAACTTGCTCAAATGTGTGACAGTGGTCTTGGGGTTTGAGATTTTGGAAAAAAAGCAGGAAAAAAATTATATGAAAATTTTATTGATGACTTAAAAATCACTAGCTAAAAAGTTTTTTGGATAAATTGAAGTAAACCATCTAATTTCGTTTACTGTTTAGAGTTTTAACAATTTTTTTTTCTTTTTTTCAAAATCGTTCGAATAGTTTTTTCAAAAATTAGTTTTTTTTTGTGAAAAACTTTCGGAAAAAATATTCCAAATATTTTTTGAGTATGCCAACTTCTAGAAATTCTTAGTTTCTTTCAGAAAAATTAGATTAAAAAAATAGATCAAACCGTTTTTCGTTTTTGGAAAAAACAAAAAAATAAAAAAAAAAATTTAAGAATTCAAATTATTTCGTCTATAAAAAGGTTCCTATATTAAAATTTTCATCGAAATCCGTCAAGTGGTTTACGAGAAAATTTGATTTAAAAAAACCGGTCCTATATGGGAGGTTATAAGAAAAATCTATTAAAACCAAAACAAAAGGTTTGCACAGAAAACACTAAAAATCGTATGGGAGGTAGGTACCGTTAGTTTAAGAGCTAGAATGCTAATTCCAAAAACCACTCTGTAGGACGTCATAATAATACTATGTACCAAATTTGAAGGAAATCGCTCCAGCCATTTAGGCTGTAGGTGCCGATACAGACAGACGGACAGGCAGACAGACAGACAGAATTGTCGGACCCACTTTTTTAGGCTTTTCTATCATCGATATGTTGTTATGTTTGACTGTCCAAAATTTTTTTTTTTTACAGACCAATACAGACCGCCAACTCGTACTCGCCTCTTACCTGAAACACCCTCGAAATATTTGTTCGTGTCTGTGAATATTATGGCATATCAGTTGATTTTCAGCTTGTAGGCAAAAAGAGAGACCATAGAGTGAGTTGGCGGTCTGTATCTTATTGGGCCGTGATAGTTCCTATAATCGCAAGTAAAATAACACATTTGACGTAACATTATATTTTCCTTGTATTAATCAGAAACAATCGTTCTTTATTTCTAACGTAACTTTATAAAAATCACTTACACTTTGTTACGCTATTAAAATTTTTTTTGTACAATGTAGGTATTGTCTGATTCCCACAACACCTTCAAGATTTTTAAAATAAAATAAAGGTTGAATACCCTCTTTATTAATTAACCATTATTATTGGTAAATAGGTCCCCGATATTAAAAATTTATTTAAATTAATTTAAATCTAAGGAATCCCGTGCGTTCAAATAAATTATTGAAATATAAGCATGTTTAGATATGGAAAATAACGCCACAAGCAGGGATATTGGATCCTTTTTTATGATGGCAATTAATACTTGTTGTACTTTGGTATCCATCAAGGTCGAGGACTGTATTAAGAGGATTGTAATAAAGAGCAAATGGTTACAGATCAATTCTTCTGAAAACTTTTATTTGGTTGATTTATATCCTTCACCTTCGAGAACGGATTCTATTAGCAATACATTTTTGCTGGCCAATATTATTCTTTGGGATCCTTCGCCAAAAGCGCTCAGGCCCCAGATAATAGTAGGTTTTTAATATTTTTGACTAAGTTTTTCGCTTTAAACCTATAAACACTAGCCTTGTTTCCGGTATTTCGCTGTTCTTTTAAGTGAAGAGATACTCATACATTTTAAATGGGTACAGTAAACTACACGCATAAAATAAAATCAGGGATGTATACTTATCCCTCGTTGAATTCGTGAACACGCGAAGGAAACACTAAAAAAATATTTTAAGGGTGTTTCAATCAACTATATCTGTGAGTGCCAATATAAGATCACAGTCATGTTTTTAAAACTTTGAATTGGTTTGATATTCTACGAGATCATCTGATACTAAAATACCTTTTCAAAATAAATCCGAAGAACTGACATGTAAAAAACTGATATAATGAAACAAATAATAATTTGCTCAAAAATAAGTCCGTTTCAATTATTTTCTCAAACATATATAAAACTAAAAAATATTAAGTATCAAAGAAATAAGCTCAAAATCGATTAAATTTTCATTACACTTTTCTATCTACATATATCTGGTAGTAGGTGTGCAGAACCTGCCCACTTCCTACCCAACAAGTTAATTCAAATTACCACCAAAGACATTCCAATAAGGTTTATCATTAAGGTAATTACATTGCCTCATTAAAATAAGCCATTAACCTATCCCGACGAACGACATGCCTTCCCATTTCTGTATAAGTTCACCTCAGAACGACTACGGTAACGACAACGACGAAGAAGAACTCCAGCCGATTGATAATTATAAAATAAAAAAAAATAAAAATGTGTACCTACTAATACCCTGTTTGGTCTGCTTCTGGCGTAATTGCGGACGACGATTTCGCTGAACCCAAGACCAGCTGTAGACCAACCGAAAGCTTACCACAAAGCACCAAAAAATACCTTTGGTGTTGGAAAGTCGAAAGTTTTTGTTATTTTAGAAGGAGATGAGTAGGGAAGGATAAGGATAAGGATAAGCATTCGAACTCATTTTTATCGGACGAGAAAATATATTGGTGGTTTATCCTTTCACTGGACCGCCTAAGATCCATTGAGAAAAGGGTTAGGAAATTTCGGGATTGAATGTGTATTTTTTTGCCCCATTAAAAAGTTTGTTGACACTTTGTATGCCTTGCCTAGTGTAAACAGCAAGGATGGCTATGATTTGGTGGGCAGGTGATGAGATGAAATATTGGCTTGTCTCGCCATTGAACAAATAATATAGAAACGTCTCATATGTCGGTCAAAGCAGCGTCGATTTTTGATAGTATAGTACAAAAATCCTTGCATTGCCTTCCTATATCCTTCCAATTTCGATATTCAAATTCAACAATGAAATCATATTGCATGACTAGACTGAGATAGGGTGAATCAATCAAATTGTAGACCATATAGATACTATACCTACAACCTACTACGAATCATTGAAGTTTCCTTTTTTTGTTGGAACATAAATCACAACTTAAGGCGGTATAACTGAGTTCTTCGGAGAAAGAAGGGGAGCCATCGAAATTCAAGGAAGGGGTGTTTGCATTCATTGACTGAAAAATGTTCATTCATGATATCGAGTGTAGAAAAACGCAGATGATCGGATGTAGTAAAAAAAAACTTGGGGAGACAAAGAACAAAGGTTAAAAACCAGATAGTACTTGAATTTGAGAAATCCATTCTGGTAAAGAGAAGAAAGGTGAATGGAGTTTGTTATTGTTCAATGTTTTTTTTTATGTTTTTAAATGAATTTAAGGGGTTTAGGTTTAATTTATGATTTTTGTTTCGTAAAATCTTCTGTTACAGTTAAATACCACATTCAATCTCATTTTTTTTTTCATTTCTATTCCGTATATTGATGAAAAGCTTTTCGGTACAGGGTTTCTTCTTATTATCCTGTTTCCAGAAAAAATAAAAACGAGTTTTTCTATTTTTCCCCAATTATCAAATTAATATTATCATTATTATTAAAAAGTTTTAAAATACCTAAAAGTTCATATGTTTTAAACTAGGGAAGAACCGTTTAAGCCGTTTTCGAGATAGTGGAAAGAATAAAAATCAGTCTAATGGCAGGTACCTTTCCTAGCCATTGTTGGTAATTTTACATTACATTTTATTTTTGAGCCACATGATATGCAATATCTAGAAATAAACACTGATTTTTAAACCAAAATAGCCTTTTTTGAGAATATTGCTACGTACCAATATTTTTTAAGCTTAAAAAAATGGTCAATTTCCCGTCAGATCAATATCTAAAAACAATGCACAGGGTGTCTCCTAATTCCTTAGCAATATTTTAGGGAATGAGTTTTGGGTATATTTAAAAAAAAATCGTTTTACAGTACGGGCCTGCCTATCTCCAATTTTGATATAATTTCTTGAGGTAAGAAAAAGAAGTGGTGTAACCTGACTAACGTCAACGGTACTTTTGGTTTTGGCTGTTAGTACTATGAAAGAAATTCCGTTTAGTACTTAATTTTTAGAAAAAAAAAACAATAGCCTTTGTAAATGGGTTTAAATGAATTTGATATCTTGTCTCAGTTTTAAGATATATAATGTAAATAGCTTGTTAAATTTTTTGACTTTCGTTTCAATTTTTTCCAGGAAATGTGTTATAAACATGTTTTAATAATTTTTTTGAATACAAATAACAATTGATAAAATAAAAATTATGTACAATTAAGCTGAAATCGCACAGAGAAAAACCTGCTGCAGGTAAAAACTGGAAAAATCCTTATTGCTTTATGATGCAAATGTTGAATAAAAACGATTTTCTTATGGGTTACGGTAATTCTTACTTAAATTGTGTACTAAAAGAGGAAAACCCATAGATTGTATGATAGGGGAGAGTGGGGCTTAAAGTAACAGGGGTAAGTAAAACAAAATAAATATTTGGCACAACACCTCCAAGCGGGGCCGGGGCCTTGACTAACGCTCTCAAACATTCCTGTGTATGCGTTTATAATAGAATTGACCTACAATGTACCGCCAAATCCGAACGGCTAACAGAGAAGCACATTCTAGAGGCAGTACCCCGGAAAAGAACTTAGATGGAGTCAGGGATCGAACCTGGTGTATGCTCCTCATCAAGTGATCTCCCGCTGCTTTGAAGAGTTCAGCTGTAAGGCCATCCGTTCCAGCAGCCTTGTTGGACTTTAGTTTAGATACTTCTATCCGAACTTTTTCTTCGTCTGGTGGACGGAAGTTTTGTGCATCATCGTCCAAATCGAAAGGATCATTCTGCCTGATAGCTATTAGTCGGTTGTTTTCGCCCTTTAACAATGTGCAGAATTGTTCATTCCAAATTCGCTGCACCGACGGGCGGCCGGCGTATCTACTACGACATTCCCACCCTCGTCTTTACCCTACAGGCTTCCTTCCGCTCGGGATTTTACCTTTTGGAAGAACTTTAGAACATTGCTTCTGCCTTATTAACCTCAATAGATTCAACTATTCGTTTGTATGTCAAAATATGTTGAGATTATAAGTGTATACCAGTTAATGTCCGATTAATTTAAATGTCTTTGAAAAAAAGTCATTAATAATGCAATATGATCAGGTCGTTGGTAATGTATGACGTTATAATAATTATCTCAGTTTCTATTTTTTTATAGTTCGCTAAGCAATATTCGAAGCATAATTTTATATATACATAGCATTAACTTCTTCATTCAATTTGCTTAATGAACTGATATATTTCTGGAGTTTAATATTTCAATTTCCACCTAGCTGTAGCTTTACTTTTCTTCTCAATGTGAAATATGCAATGCTGAGTGGAGTGGATGATCGTTTAATATTTTTGAATGAATATCAGGGTATTTAGCGCAAACAATGGCATTTAACTCGATTAATTATTATTATTGGAAATTATTTGAAGGGCGAGTCAGACTCATTCTGTTTTTTTTTTTAAATATATTTTGTAATGGTAAAAGCATTTTTTTTCACTCTTACGTCTGCGAACTTCCTTTCTTCTGCCGTATCGTATTAAGGACTCGAAAAGCAATTCGAATGGGTCAGTCAGTATCAGTATAATACAAGTATGTGGCAGTGGCATCGAAACAAAAGATTAACGAGGCAACGTTTTTATTAATTCGAAATGCGTGTCGGGAAACAATTAAAGTTCCCGCAAGTTGTTCGATTAGTAAGCCAATGAGGTGGTGAACGCACTGAACAGGGACTAAGGCACCGTTCGTTCTATATGCATAGACGACTTATTGTGTAACTCTGCGTGGAATTTTGTTCGCAATTGTTTTTAGTTTGTTAGAGGGTTGTGGTGGTTTTGTTTGTTCAAAGCCATAACGAAAGAGTTATTTCTGTTAAGTAATGACGGTGGCCACACAGAATTATTATGATGCATATCTTATAGTTTTGAAATATTTATGTATATAAAAAATATATATATCTAATAATGAGTTGCAAAGTCATTTTTATCAATCATTTTTATTTTAGTAATAAGAAAAATTAATTCATAAAATATTTTATAAAAATTTAAAATTAAAAAAAATATATACGCATGTTTAATACTTACCAAAGGCTTTTTCCAAGAATTCTTGTCTTGCCTGCGCAATACACACTTATAAAATCAGAAATGAATAGGAACGTAGTGTAAATAATAGTTATTAATTACATTCTTTTTGATTTATGTAGTTAAACCAGGGCTGAAGCCTTTGAAAATGGTAAAAAGTGAAAAAAAGAAATAATAGTAGGTTGAAACCCACTAGAAAAGGAGGAGAATAAAACAAAAATGAAAGGAAAAACAAATTACAGGCGATCTGTAGTCGGGAAGTAGAAGTCGGAGGTTTTTCAGGGTAAAACCGGTTTATCTCGATTTCCGGCAAAACAAAAAATCCTATGGAAAAAAAATACATGGCAAAGTTGAAAAGGTAATAAAAACATCAACATTTTTTGTATCCGCGAAATTTTTTTTTACAAAATTTGATGAAAACATACTTTTTTATATGACAAACACACCATAGTTTTTTGGATTTAAAATATTTATTTTTTCAACTTATTTTGACTTACCTAATATCGAAAAAGCACCCTAATTTCAAAATATCTGCTTTGCTTTTTTAAAAAAGTCTTATAAGTATTAAAATTAAATTTAGTATGTGTGTAGTATTTGCTCTTAAACAAAAAATTTGAATTTCTTTGCTTATTTAAACAGCTAATAGTGAGAGCTAAGAGGTACCTAGTAACCTAGTTGTTAGTTCTCATCGAGCTATTGCACCCACAGAGCAAGTACGTGCGAACCAGTAGTGCATTTTACTTTTTCTGCACGAAACCAATACTTTTGCTTTAATAGCAAGTACAAATTGGAGTGGGAAATTAATCGCTTGAAATATGCTGATGACATCTTTTTAGTAGCCAACCAAAAATATGTCACTAACTTCATCGCATACTACCGAGCTGGCTGCTTTAATAAGTAAATAATGCACTCGAGTCAGAACCAATTACAAAAGGTTATCTTAAAACAGAAAGCAATAGACGAGGTCACTTAGTTAAACTATCTCGGTAGTTATCTGTCACTCGAACTCGATACATGGTGGACCAAATCTGAACGTCGGCGTTGCGTCGGGCGGTCGGAATCTTTTCTCCAGTGTGCAATTTAAGCAACATAAAGCTTATAGTGTGATCATATATTCCTGTGAAAAGTGAAATTGTTCTGACAGCATATTAGGAAGATTGCAACTTCCATAAGCTTTTGTTGACCGTTTTCTGCTTTAGATGTTAACGATCCGAAGGCCATAAACCATATTCACACCACACCAACAGATTTTGGCTTTAGACTGAACAAACGAGAGTAGATCTTTACATCAAGCAGAGTTGGATTGGGCTTACACTGAAGATGCTCGATGTCACCATTTCAAAGCAGTGATTTTATTATTACCTTTAAGGTAAAAGGCGGGTTAGAAGACCAAAGGAAATATGGATGTCTGACTTTTGTTTCAAACAAAGCGGAGTCCCAGACTTTGGTGTCCTGATCTCAACCGAGCTTTCATGCTACAAATAAATAGAGAGATAGAAGGATCTGGGTACCGCCTCAATATTTAGAAGGAGATAAAGTTTTGCTGCCAACAGCAGCTAACACACTCAAGATAATGTTTTATCTATTGAACGATATTGCAAAAATATTGCAAGTGTAAAGTGGAGCATGAAAGAGTCCAAACATCAAATAAGTCTGGTAGTGGGTGGCATTCTTGAATTGCAACACCCAACATATCAAGACAATATACAATACAGGCATATTTCTCTTTCGTATAAACATAATTTTCAACACAGAGCATATCAATTAACTCCCACAATTACAAAACTTGAAGTCACAAGTTACATAATGGATACAATAGTCAAACACAAATATATTTCAATGTTGACAATATTTTCCTGAGCCAAAACGATTGTCCATTTGTTTGTAATCGTGAAGTCCTTTATATTTTAACCATTTCCATATCTACAGAAATAGTTTGAACACTGTCTTGGTAAACAAACACTTAATGCGGCCATTGATACTTAATTACACAAGTTGACCTTATTCCAACTCACAATTGATGTCTGCTTAATTATGTATGTTAAATTATAAACTATAGCGTTCCTTATAGCCTCTTGTTTGCTGAAGCAAATTTACTTTCGTGACAAGACAGTTTTATAGATTGGTAATTAGAATAATTGGTAATAAGTTAATGAATTTTATATTTTATTATTGGTTTTAATGTTTGTATAATGTGTTACACGCACACTTTTTTAATCAATTGAACAAGGGAAAACAAGCGTTTGTGCGTGAATATTAAATTTAAATAATGTATAAGAGTTGAATATGCAGTGATAAGAATAATAGTCTTGAGGATGGTGTTCTTATATATATCACTTAAACAATTATGTATAGATATACATATATATATTATATATATATACATGTACATATACATGTAAGACTTTTTCATTTATGAGCTAGTAAGAACAAAGATTTATATGTTTTATTAATACAAAAAATAAAATATATTTAGTTCAGAAAAAAAAAACTACAGCGAAATTATAAATAAAATCCAAGGAATTTGAATACAAAATAAATAGCATACTTCATAATTAAAAAAAATACAAAAAAAATAATATAAATTGATACAATGATCTATTAATTTTAACACTATATTAAAAAAAATGATTAGTACATATTTGGTAGGATACCCTTATTTTTAATCACGGCGGCACACCGGCGGTTCATGGACGAAACAAGACTCCGACATCGTTCAACAGGTACTGAGTACCAGTACCAGCACCAGGCTTGCTGAACTTCCTGCCAAAGTGTATCCAAGTTTGATGTATCAGCTCTATTTATGGCTTTGTCCACGTCATTCCGCAAGTTCTCAATAGGATTGAGATCTGGGGACTG
Organism: Platycheirus albimanus; assembly: GCA_916050605.2. Taxonomy (NCBI): domain Eukaryota; kingdom Metazoa; phylum Arthropoda; class Insecta; order Diptera; family Syrphidae; genus Platycheirus; species Platycheirus albimanus. The sequence continues at coordinate 63,853,913 of OU696698.1, forward strand.
GGCTGGCCATTCCATAACTGTGATATTTTGGTCGAATATCCATTGCTTCACAGACTTAGCCGTATGCTTCGGATCGTTATCAACATTGTAACATTGTACCTCTTAGTATTTCCTTGTACTGAAACTGGTCCATTGTACCCTCTATGCCATGCCAAGAAAAACATTCCCAAACAAGAATGCTGACTCCACCATGCTTAACAGTCTTTACCGTATATTTTGGGTTAAATTCCTGGTTGAGATGCTCTCTTGCAAACAGCAGCCGACGTGACAATTTTTCACCTAAATGCAAGTAGTGTTTTTCTGGCAATTTGTCCAAAGAATTGTTTTTCACGCAGGCGGTTTTAAATTGTGTTACAAACACATTAACACCAAGGTCTTGTTCTATTGCATTTTTTATTTTTGGAGCAGTCATGAACGGATTAGCTTTGCTCAGGCGGGCGATGGCAAGATCAGTTCGAGGGGTGGTTTTTCTGGTCCTATCCTTACGAATTTTGCTTTGAGTACCTCCTGCTTCTTGGCAATGGTGAAAAGCATTTAAAACTTTCTTTCTCGAACATTCTAATTTCACCGCTATTGCAGAGTTCGTGTGAGCTTCTTTCTTGAAATCAAGAACCCGTATCCTGAAAGTCTCTGTTGAGTGCTTTAAACGTCCCATACTAGATTTTACCAATTAAAATTAAAGCAATCTTACAAAAAACTTTACAAATAACTCTAAACTATTTCTCCTACCTTTCAAATATTAAAAATATACGTTAAAAATATACCGAACTTGCAACGGAAACAATATGTGCTTTTTAAACAGTCTACTTAAGTGCACCTTGCTTACCATTTGTCTTTTATTTGACTTGCACCTTTTATATAATTGAACTCATTTGCAATTGGTTTTACTGCATTTATTGCGTTAATTGAAGGGTCAATAACAAAACTCAAATCAGCCATTTTACCCATGGGTTTTAATTACTTTTAAACAATTTTTATTTTTTTATCCACCACGTTTAATACCAATTAAAGTTAAACACTAAATTTGTTCCGTTTTCACGTGCTCAAAACTCTTCAAACATCCAAAAGAAGATTCCCTCAATCTACTTTTGCCACTCAAAATTTTGTTGTCTATATGCATTCTATTCAGCAGGAAGAGAATGCGAACGGTATACAATATAAAATTTGTCATGCATAGAGCTAAAAATAGAGTCTTTGTTTTGCGAGAGTCTAATTCTTCCGTTAAAATCTCCAGCCAACATAATCTCAGAGGAATCAAGTAGGTATCTATAATTGTATCGTTATTTTGTTTCCAATTATTACCGTTAATGTAAATAGGAATTGTGTAAAGGTGTTTGTTGTTAACTCTAATAGTTAAAATGTGTTTATCTTCAATAATTTCAAATTTTACATCTACAAATTTCAGAGGCTTGTATTAACCAAATAGTTCAACACCGCACTTCTTTTTTCATATGTTAAGCAGAACCAAATTAATGATAATGGTAATATCCTTAAATGGTTTAAATCTTATTTGATTGGACGGAAGCAGGTGGTAACCATTATTAGCTATCGATCAAAGGATATTCTGGTATTTTCTGGAGTTCTTGAAGGCAGCACTTAGGCCCCCATGTTCTCTTTGTGTATAAATGACTTAGCCACTTTAATGATTAACTGTTGACTTCTAATTTTTGCAGACGACATTAAGCTCTATAAAATTATTTCGAATCTTAATAACTGTTTGGCTTTTCAAAACTATATAAATATGTTTCAAGACTGGTGTAGATTAAATGTGTTCGAATTTTGCATCCAATTTTGGTGAACTATACGCTAGTTTGAAATAATTTAACTAGAGTTGGCGATATAAAGGATCCTGGGATTGTATTTGATAAAAAAAACTATCGTTTGATTTGCATATTGATTATGTAATATCTGAGGCGAACTCTATTTTAATTTTTGTCAAAAGCAATTTTGTAGATTTTAAAGATCCGTATACCATCATATCTCTTTTTTGTTCATAAGTTCGTCCTATTCTTGGATACTGTTGCATTGTTTGATATCCTTGTGCACTAAATAATATTAGCCGAATCGAAAGAGTTCAAAATAATTTTTGAATATTACTTTCCCTTTTCCCGTAGTTGTTTTTTTATTACCTTTTTCCATGTGCAGGGATTGGATAGCTTCTTTTCGGTGGTACACTTGTCTCTTCTACATTTCGAGGATAAAGCATTCATTCTGGTTTCTTCACGATTATGTGGTTGGGTGAATCCATCTTCAGCTGACTAGAAGTTTCCTTACCAGTGGTAGTTGCTGAATGCAATAGATACGCTTTAAAAAAAAAACCGTAAAGAGAATATTTAGATATAATTCAGATTATGAATGATTCTTACTTATTCTCAATGTCTCCCTCAGCTTGACTTTGAGCTAGTAAGGGTTCATCGTTTTCAGACAAAATATGATCTATTAACTATGATCCTTTTAATGAAAGAAAATAAGTTTTGATTAGAACCACCAAAAACACTAATTTGTGCCTACCCTTGGAGTGATGGTGATAAGTTTATATCTGAAGAGCTCTCAGAAAAAAGATAAGTGGAACTTTAAAAAAAAAAAATCAAATTGTGATATAAATTTAAATTATAATAATCTTAACAACAAGCAATTTATTTTATTTTATTTTTTTATTATTTTATTTTACATACTTCTTTTCTGTTTTCATAGTTAATAAGAATGCATTTAACAGAACCTTTTTCAACTTAAGCTAATCACGCACCGTACCCCTTGGAGAAAGAACAATTTCCACAAACGTCTTTATATTTTTGTCAGCTATGTACAAAATGGTATGAAATTTTCATTGGAGATAAAATAAATAAGAATTCTTTGTCGCTTAGAACAAAACGTATCTCCGAATTAAATGTATGTACGATTTGTATTGGAAATTGGAAATAGAACAATTTAGAATATACTTATTATTTATTGAAAAATGTTAGACTAAAATTTTACTATCCCATTCATAAACGTCTCTCAGAACAATTTGGAATGAATTTCGCCAGAAAAATTTGGATCTTAAACTAAAGTGGCTGCTAAATGAACGGTTTAAGTCCAAAATGGATTTCTAATTCGGAAAGAACACGCTCTTGTTAGTAAAAATGCATCTTTACCTAGTTTTTGAATAAAAGTGGATTAAAAACAATTTTCAATTGAGCAAAAAATTTTTTTTAAATTTGTAATTTACCAATAAGTTTTTTTCAACCTAAAAACAACGATAAGACAATATTTTACACTCAGCTTTCTATTTTATTTCGAAACACTCAAACTTTTATGTATACACCTTTTGGCACACAATAGGTATTATCGAGATACCGCAGTTTAAGTAGACTAATGCAAAATTATCACACTTCTGTGCTCCAACCAAATAGCTAAACGCATTTCTCCCCTTACACGATTTCAAGGTTATACCTTGCAACGCTAGGATTATTTTCGAGCCTAACTTCGGACGTAATCTTAAGTATAGATACTTATTTCTTAGCCGCACTACAAGAATGTGGAAAGCTTTATCCGGCTCTAATATCCCTCCCATTAAAATAAATATTTGGCACAAAAGCCAATCAATTACAGTCAATTACACTCCGAACCATTTCTGTATGCGTGCGTTGATATTCTGCACTCGGAAGCATTACCTGTGCCGATCATGCATTAGAAGATTTTTTCGCGATCTTTATGTATTTTTTTAAATGAAACTATTGATATTTTAGAAAAAGAAATGCGTGTACCTACCGTTTCCAAATTCCAGAATGAATGATTACCCGTTTCCTCGGAACTATACATATATAATAATACTTCAGAAAATTGATTGGTATAATTTCAAAAGATTCTGACCTGCTTGTCATATTTAAATTTTTGAAATCAAAGTGAGCGATCATTTTCATTTAATCCCATAATATTGACTCTGTATTTGTGCTTGTTAATTCGGACGTATTTTTAAAACTGTAACCCAGAGTCACTGCACGAAAGCTGGCTGAAACATTCACTTAATCTCTTTCCGTCTCAATTTCCTTATTTTGAAATTTATTCCCGATAGCATCCGGCAGCTTAGTATTCACAGAGTTGGATTTGACCCCTTTATTCCTCCCTGGAGCATGCATCTTCAAGCACATTCATTCATGCGAATCACAACTATTAACATGTTTTCGTAACTTGCTAAATGTAAGTGCCACTGTTCTCGCTACTGCTCATTTGCATAGTTGTTTGGTTAGTTAGTCCTTCTTCGCTGCCTTCCTTGCACCGAAACCGCCAACACCATCACGCCCGCGCCAGTTCCTCATCAGACGGGCTTTTTAAGCATGTTCTGACAGCACAAAATTTTAAGTCAATAAGAGAGCACATCAACCTCATTACATCGCACACCATCTATTGGTGTCCGTGCCCGCCCGACGCGCTCCGCCCGCCGTGTCCACTTCCGCCGCGCCGTCCATCGTCGTAGCACAAGCTCGTCACATGTTGTAGATACTTCTTGTAAAGAATGCGCGTTTATGGGTGGCATCAAAATATCAGATTTACGAGTGGCTGCTGGCCACTCGCTACCTCAACCTCACCTATCCTATCTCCCATTGCATTTTTTTTTTTTTTGTCTCATGCTACTTATACACTGAGTTACAAAAAAAGTGACACACTCATATTTTTACTTGCGATTATAGGTACTATAAGGCAAGTTATGCATTCGTAAAAAAAAAAATTTTTTTTGGACAATCAAACATAACATTACGATGATAGAGAAGTCGAAAAAAGTGGGTCCGACAATTCTGTCTGTCTGTCTGTCTGTCTGTCTGTCCGTCTGTCTGTATCGGCATCTACAGCCTAAACGGCTGGACCGATTTGCTTCAAACTTGGTAGATAGTGTTATTATGACGTCCTACAGAGGGGTTTTTGGAATTAGCATTCTAGCTTTAAAACTAATGGTACCTGCCATACGACTTTTAGTGAAAATTCAATTTTTCTCGAAAACGGCTCCTACGATTTTGATAAAACTTTCTGAATGATGTTTTTTCCGCAAACTTAATGTTTTGGTTGGAATAGATTTTTCAGGAAAAGTCTTATAACGGTACCTCCCATAGGACCGGTTTTTTGAAATCCGATTTTCTCGTAAGCCACTAGACGAATTCCGATGAAATTTTTAATGTAGAAGCCCTATTACAAACGAAATAATAAAAAATCTTTAATTTTCCAAAAAAAATTTTTCGAGTTTTTTAAAAAAGTTTAAATTTTTTTTTTATTTTTTGTTTTTTCCAAAAACGGTTTAATCAATTTTTTTTAAATTTTATTTTTCTGATAAAACTAGAAAGTTCTAGAAGTTGGCACACTCAAAAAAAATTTGGAATATGTTTTCGAAAAGTTTTTCAAAAAAAAACCGTTTTTTGAAAAAACTGGTCGAACGATTTTGAAAAAAAAATGTCCTTAAATTTTGAAAAAGCAAAAGAAATCGGATGGCTTACTTCATTTTCTCCAAAAAAACGTTTTAACTATTGATTTTTAAGTGATTAATAAAATTTCATACGATTTTTTCAATGCCTTTTTTCCGAAAATCTCAAGCCCCAAGACCATTTGAACACATTAGAGCAAGTTCGTACGACCCAGTCGTGCACTTTATTTTCTTTTAGTAACAAAGATTGGATTTGCTTATATTGTATTAATTGAATTTCTTAGCTCTTGATTAAATACCATAGTTCTGGTGTTGTGTGCAGCAACAGCAACATATATTGTACTTCAAATTAAGAACTAGCTTTTAGTACACAGAATATCCTTTTTCTTAGACGAATAGATGTATTTGTATGATGCAGCTTTCTATTTGTTTTTCTTGTTTAACTTCTTTTTATCGTTAAGGCAGAATTCTGCAGTTTTTTTTTTTAAGTTTTTTATTTTATTAGTTTCTTTGGTATTTTTCTGATTAATTTCTAGGTATGATTTTTTTCAAAAATTTCTTTTCTGTAATTCGTTAACGAGAACCAAGTAAACAAAATTTCATTTGTTCGTACATATCGTAATGTATTTGCAACTTTTAGTCTTCGTGTTTAGGTAAGTCAAATTTTATGGACTTATTGCAATTGGAATATTAATCAGTTTTCGTGATCTTCTGTGAAAAAGAAATGCAAATTACATCAGAAGAAGTCGCAAGTTCTGTAGCTTAAGTTGAGAATAGACAAAGTGTGCGGTAATCCGCTTTTTTAATCAGAAAACTAGAGTCAATTGTCAGAAAAGTTATATGAAGGTTCAGCGAAACAAACTCCTTCACTCAGCTTCAAGTCTTGAAGTTCAAGATTCTAGTCGGCCGAGAGCAACATCTGCATCAAGAGATGGCCGATATTTGCTACTAAAAAATCTCCATAATTGGCATCAAGCCTCACAATCTGAAAACAGTAAAGGTGAGCAACTATAAATGCAAGAAGACCCGCTCGAGTACCGCGGCTCATGATGGAACAGAAACGGCGCCGATAAGTGTTTGTACACATGCACCAACTTAGGACCGAGGCTGATTAGAGCAAAGTTCTCTTTACTGATGAGTTCAGATTTTGTCTCAGACCTCCAGATAGACGTTACACATTCTGCAGATGATCAGGTTAGAGATACTCTTTGGCGAAAATTGCCAAGTAAGAAAACTTCTGGGGAAGTTCAGTCATATTATGGGCAAGAATTTGTATTGAAAAAAATTTTTCAAATTGCTTAAAAATATGGCAAAATTTAATGGTGCGCCACTTTTTTTGTAACTCAGTGTATATACAACCATGGTGGACGTTTAATTTTTTTTTTATTATATATTTTTTCTTTTTATTTTTTGTGTTTCGTTGCTCGCATGTGCTTGAGAGTATTTTATTCATCTTTGCATTCGAAAGGATGCTAGGCAGAGAGGCAAGGGTATCCTAATCTTATTCGCTGAATTCGTAATCTCATTAAATTTACATATTAATCAAGGGATTTTAATTACTCTTGCACTCGGGTGCTACAATGAGAGATTCTTTCGGACGACCAACGACTATTTAGGTAGATACAGGACGGATGGAGGTTGTGTGCCTGCCAGCCACAAAAACAGATCCTCATTGTGTTTATTCCTTCTGGACTATTTTTTGTTTCTTTTCATTTTTCATTTTTTTAACATCAGTTGAAGCTCCGAATGAGGAGAGATTGTCGGATTCGCTGCCAAGGTCGTTGAAATTAGCTTCAGATTTTTAAATTTAAATTCGAGTCATAGAGTTTGAATATATAAAGAACACTTGTTATTTTGTTTTACTTTCGTCTTGAATATAATAAGTTTGTTTGTTATTATTTGTAAGTAATGATCAAGGATATCTTTTCTCAAATTTGTTTTAATTTTATTCGTCAAATTGTTGAGTGACCGGAAGAAAACATTTTTTCATTCATCGACAGAGTAAACCATATAGGAATGGACTTTAGATGGTGAGATAATCGAAGTTGTTGATGAATTTAAGTATCTGGGATATATATTAACGTATAACTTGAATCTCCACACCCATATCAAAACAAAAACTAGTGCTGCGAAAACAGCGCTAAATAGTATCTGAAGCCAGTTTTTCACCAATAATTCCGTAGATCCTATGTCAAAATTCAAAGTCTTTAACGCCACAGTGAATAGTTGTTTTTGCTATGGGAATGAAGTATATGGGTACGAACAGCTAGAAGAGATGGAAAACATACAAAGGTATTTTTTTAAACGAATTTTTAGGCTGCCTAACAACACTCCCAATTACGCCATTCACCTGGAGTCAGGCTTACCTCAAATATATCTAAAAAACTTAAAAGCTAATGCTTTTTTTTTTCTTTTGTTTTTTGTTAAAGCCAAACTAAAAGCTCGCAAAAAAAAATAAAAAAAAAATAAAATATATATGCAGTTCCTTCCCCTGTCTTTATGATATACATTATATCGATTACTCTTTGTTTTAGCTAAACTAAAAGCCCGATATCTTTTTTTTCTTTCTTTTTTGTTTTGACTAAACTAAAAGTCACTTTTGTATAATCTGTTATTTGTTATATAATAATTGTAAAAGCTTACCTACATTTTCTTTTAAATTTGTATAACAAAATATTTTTTAAATTGTACTTATGGTTATGAAATACAAAAATAATTCTTTTTTGTTTCTTTCTTGTTTTTGACTAAATAAGTCACAGGATGTACTTAAATATTTATTCATTGTTTTTAAATAATATACTATATTTTTGTTTTTGTAATAATAACTAGCAAGATTATTTTGTATCAACAATATTCTCTCTTTAACCTATTATTGCTTTAATATTTTGAATCTTTCCGGCAGACGGCTTATTGCCATGCTTTGTAAATCTTTAAAAGAAAAATTGTACTTTCTAAAAACCGAAAATAATAAAGAATCTATCTATCTATCTATCTATAAACCATATAGGATAAAAATAAGAAAAACTACCAGGAATAAGCTCTGGGTGTAAGAAAAATAAAATGTACCACTTGGTCACACGTACTTGCTCTTATGCTAGATAATCGGTAGGCAAAATATATGAAAAATCTTTAATTGATTTTAAGAGCTTACTTAAATGTTTTCTTGCAAAAAAAAAAACTATGTATGCAATAATATTTCATTGCTTAATATTCCTTTTGATTTACGTCTGGATAACATTGAAAAGTGGAAACCTTATCTAGATACTCTACTTGAAAGGCTCCACCTAAAAATAAGAGAGGATAACATCGAAAAAGCAAAAAGCTCATTACACAGGGAAATTTATTCTAAGCTAGAACACAATTTAGGGCAAGCAAACTTTTTCAACGATCGGCAAAATGCAGAGAAAATTTCATTAATCTTTCGAGCAAGAGGGGAACTGCTACCGTTAAATTGTATCCCCCATAGAAACGATTTACCTCTAAACTGCTCTTTGTGTAATACACGTGAAAGAGAAAATGTGGTCCACTTCATCGCAAAATGTCCCATTTTGGTGGAAATACGTCGTCAAATATGGCAGAGAAATTTTCTTGACCAAACGGAAGTGTTTGAAATATTAGACTGGCAAAAATTGTTCAAATTCATTAAAATTTCATTAATATATAGAAGTAGAATAATAAGAGAAGACTTTTAATTGTATAAATTCAAATAGTTGTTCATTTTTCTTTTAATTGTTTTTAACATCATTTGTTATTATCTGGCTGACGGCCTGTCTGGCCATGCCTCAAAAAGTGATAAAAACTATGTTAACTTTGTTACATGTAACTCTATTTTGTTGAATAAAATTTAATCTAATCTTAATCTAATCTTAATCTAATCTTAATCTAAATATAAGAAAAATATTGAAAATCGTTCAACCAGCTTTTTTTTTTAAAGGTTATTTTTCAAAAACTTTTCGAACAAATATTTTGAGATTTTTTCGAGTATGTAAATATATGGCTATTTGTAGTTTACTTACTTACTTACTTATGATGGCGCCACTGGAGCGTGGTGGTCCTGGGCCTTGCTGAGAATGCCCCTCCAGCCGGCTCGATCTCTAGCCTGCTGTCTCCAATTTTGCACTCCAAGTTGACGGATGTCTCCCTCTACCTGGTCGCTCCATCGAAGATGAGGTCTACCTTGGCTTTTGACTCCCTCGGGTTTGGCGTTGAAGACTTTACGAGCTAGAGCGTCGATGTCCATTCGCTCTACATGGCTCAGCCATCTTAGTCTTTGAATTCGAATTTTTCTGGCTAGGCTTATGTCGCTGTACAGTTCGAATAGTTCGTTGTTGTATCTTTTTCTCCAAATGTTGTTTTCGCGATTTACGCAGACAAGACCATAAATCGTACGCAGAACTTTTCTCTCGAAGACTCCAAGTGATTTTTCATCCGATTTGGAGAGGGTCCATGCTTCCGCTCCATATAGCAGGACCGGGATGATGAGTGTTCTATACAGTGTCACCTTGGTTTATCTCGATAGGGCTTTATTCCTCAATTGCTTACTCAGCGCAAAGAAACAGCGATTAGCAAGAGTTAGTCTGCGTTTGATTTCAGCGCTGATGTTGTTGCCGGTGTTTACAGCAGTGCCCAGGTAGACAAATTCACTGACTACCTCGAAGTTATACCTATCAATGGTTACGTTCTGACCAAGTCGGTATTGGGATTGGACTTTTGTTGATGAAAGCATATACTTCGTCTTGTCTTCGTTTATTTTCAGCCCCATTTTGCTTGCTGCTGACTCCATAGTAGTGAATAAGTGATAAGGCGTATCAGTTTAGCAGGGATTCTAAAGTTAGACATGGCACGATACAGTTCAACTCTATTAACACTGTCGTAGGCGGCTTTAAAATCGACGAAAAGGTGGTGGGTGTCGATGTTATATTCTTGGGCTTTCTCCAGGATCTGGCGTAATGTGAATATTTGGTCGGTGGTAGATTTTTCAGGTCTGAAGCCACATTGGTAAGGACCTATCAGATCAACAGCAAACGGCTTGAGACGTTCACATAAAACGCTGGACAGGGTCTTATATGCGATATTTAAAAGACTTATGCCTCTATAGTTGGCTCAGAGTAGGCGGTCCTATGTCGCATGTACTTGCTCTATGGGTGCAATAGTACGATGAAAACAATTTTTTCGAGCAATATGAAGGACTCATGTTTGAAAAATTTGGGAAAACTACAAAATTTTGGTTAAAACTGGAAAAACCGATATACGGGAGCTAACGTTAAGAAACCTTTTAATATTTAAAATTTAGATGTCATCTTTTGGGTGCTATATGATATAAATGTCCGCTAATGGCCATGTTACTAAATTTGTTAAAACAAATTTCCGTTATTTTCATTTGTAGCCAAAACCTAAAAATGCAGTTTTCTTCGAAACAATCTATGTATATATTATTACATACAAATTTTAATATAAATCGGTAGTGCCTTTTTTGAGTAAATTAGAAAAAAACTAAAAAAATTGGCCAAAACCTAGCGGCTCTTTGTATATGGGAGCCACCATTTAAAAAAAGTAACTGAAAAAAATGCAATGCCATCTGATAGAGAGTTGTAAGGGACTATACCAAACAAAGTTTGATTGAATATGAATTCGATACAACCGTTGACAACTTATGAACATTTGAAAAAAGTCGTTAAGAGCAGATCTCCGTTATTTGCATTTTTAGCCAAAAACTAAAAATGCAGTTCTTTTAACAACATTTAAAGAATATTACACACAAAGTTTAATTAAAATCGTTAGAGCTATTTTTGAGCAAGTTAGAAAAAACAAAAAAAAAAAAATTGGCTAAAACTGAACGGCTCATTGTATGGGAGCCACCGTTTAGAAATGCTTTACTGAAAAAATTGCAATTCAATCTATTAGAACACTATAAAGAACTATGCCAAACGAAGTTTGAGTCAATTCAATAAACACGTTGCCAACTTATGGCCATTTGAAAAAAGCCGTTTAAACCTGATTTTAGTTACGACCATATTTAAGCTAAAAATAAAGAACGCAGTTTTGTTAGAAGTATTTTAGGTAAGTTAAATTTTGAGTATAATCAAAATCGTTAGAGCCGTTTTCGAGCAAATTCAAAATAAAAAAAACCGTTCAAGTAACGGTATCAGTTTGAGCCGGCCTAAAACGAAATAAAAAAAACTTCGTTAATCGTTTTTCTGCAAACTGCTATATACATACCAAGTTTGAAGAAAATCCGTCAAGCCGTTTACGCTGTAGCATGACGTGAAAAAGCACACATCCCCGCACAGACGCACAGACAGACCGCGGACGCGACGGTATGGCGAAAACCACTTTTTTGACGTCTCTATCATCGTAATGTCATGTTTGATTAAAACCTAGAATTTTTTTTTCTGCACAAAACCAATACTTGCCCTATAGACACAAGTAAAAAATTGGTATATTTGTTGAGATTCCGGTACAAAACGTCTTCACAACAATCAGTAATATCACAATCAACATCAAAAATGTATCCCGGACGAGTGATTTTTGTTCTGGCAAATTTGAAACTAAAGTCCGAAGACCTTGTGAGGATACAGAATTTCTTAATATTACTTTATCTTATGGTCAAAAACTATATATTGGTTTGACCTCTGAACTGAATAAATGATAAGCGTTGTGACACACTTATTTGTTATAAAATATAAATTCCCTACTGCAAAAACTTTTAAACCAAAAAACTTTAAAACTGAATGACTAACAAAATATTAGATTTGGTTATCAAGCCAAGTCCGTACGGCCTCGAGTACTATTGTTAGTCTTATTTGGCTTAATGTTGCTTTTACAAAGCGTAATGGGCCCAAATTTGGCATTATGTAAAAAACTTACTTTTCCCTATGACGCTTTACTTAAGCATCATTATTATCAAATGTAAATATTCGGCCCAATGTCGCGGCACAGTAAAAATAATGTGGGTTACAGTTTCAAGTAGCCAAAACATATTTATGTATAATAATCAAAATAAAACAGAATTTGTTTTTATGTTTTAGTAGTGAATGCTAGTGAATTATTTAAAAAAACAATGATTTTTTAAAAGGGAATAAAACATCAAACTATATAATTTTATTTGCACTTTCAGTTCTCGAAAGCAAGAAGCTTATATTTATCTTATTGTGTATTAGTGTCTATTAACTGAACTTAACTAATTATTATATTATTAAATTCCACTAACAAATCCGTTAGTTTATATTTATAAACACAAGCGATGGCATACTCTGGACACGTGTAAAATTGCAAGAAAACTCTGTCCTAGATACGACAGGAAAAGAACCGTCACAATAATTATGCAAAGAGACAAAAAGCAGTTGCAACGTTAGAAGGTGTGCTAAATGGACATAACGGCATGCTTAGATACCCACTCAAAAAACTACGTCTTACAGAAGAAGGCCTCTGCAATAGCGAGGATGAACATGAGGATAAAACCCACTTCCCTGTCCAATCCTCTGTAATTTAAGAAATTATGCTCTTGGCAGATACTATTTCGTTAACATAGACAAGGAGGACTGGATGCCTCTAAGATGAGGTATTGGTAATAAGCCCTCAATATTTGTGCCACAATGGGTCTCTATAGACTTGTGTGTGGTGGAGTGGAACTTGGTCCCTTCAGCCAGCCAGGAAACCTAGCCTAACCTAATTTCTATTTATATGTATTTCAATCAATTACCTTACTAATTTTTTAACATCACAAGTTTTTCACATTTTTCTTAAGACTTGTCTAAAGATTATTATTTTTGAAATGATATAGTCTGAGAATTTTTAAACGCTAAATTATTGTACGATGTTATTCAATTGAAAATTAAGTTAATTTCGAGTTAACTTCTTTGTATTCAGGTCTTCGTACAAAATTCAAGCTCATTGCATTCATTCAGTCATTAATTTGCTTAACTGCAACTTCTATTGAGCTAGCTAACACATCAATCTTTAACAACGGGCAAATTATTTAAAGCTAAGGCAGTTTAAAAAAACTATTCGAATTTATGTGACCTAATATAATCAAATATAACGTTTTTATTTTTAAACTAATACTGACTACATATTTCAACAAAAGTCATATTAAATAATGCTATAGCCATTTTCCACCATTTATCCTTTGATCTTGTGAGAAATCCCTCAACTTTGTTGGCATATGAATCCAGAAAAGTGATACGTAAACATAATGTACCTTAATGTTAATTAAGCTTTTAGTTTTAAGCCTTATTTCTATACAGAAGACGCAATTGTGTAATAGGACATCCTTGCCAATACAATAATAAATTAAAATGAACATTTTATTGATAAAAAGTCTAAGACAAGTACAAAGTCCTTGACTACTTAAAACTTAAATCGGCCCATGAACTATGACCTTTTTTCAAAGCCCCCTGATTTGATGTTTTGAAGCTAAGGACAGACCCACATTCTCGCAGCCACCAGTTTAATACTTGCGGATGTTCCAGTGACATCATATCCAAATAATACATACCTAATTGAACGTATCTTTTATCTGTATATAAAAATCATACTGCTGGTATTCACATGCGAGTTACTCCCAATTGTCTCAAGAAGTATGTTGAAAGAGTTTCGTGATTCCAAATGTACCTGAAAATAAACTAGTATGAGTATAGAGTTTTCTAAATATCTCAACAGAAAAACTTTTTGAGCAAAACAAATACAATAGAAAACATAAGTGAGAGCTTCAGATTCAATACGTTTGCAACGAATTATTTATTCTTTAGTAGACAGGAAAAAATTCAATAACATTCATTTTGTGTGGCCGATGTTCAATAACTGCTGGTGCAATAAGAAAAGGCGTATACCACGCCCCAAGTTGAGACTTTTTATTGCCAGGGCAATATCTATGAGCTCAGTGACTTTCAATTTTAAGCTTGCAGATTGATTTGAACAAATTAAAACAAAACTTAAATTTTTAAAAATTAGATTAACCTGAATTAAAGTAGGTATTTTACAAACAAATTTCATATAACGAACGGAGAAAAAGGTTAAAATTGAATTGTGGTACCTACCTTAAATTTTTAAAACAACGTATTTTTGTTCTTTCATGAAAAGTGGGCGTAAGTCAAAATTCAAAATGTTCTTTTCATATACAAACTTTTTAGTTTCTATTAAGAGACGCAAAATTTTGGCTGCGGATTCATTATAAATACCGTTTATTTACAAAAAAAAAAAAACAATTTTTTAATAGTTTCTAGTGAAAAGTGGGCGTCAGCCACGCCCAAAATCAAATTTTTTGATTTTTCATACACAAGATGTTTATGTGCAATTAATACCCACAAAATTTAATGTTTGTCTCTTTTATATAACAATTGTTATTTTATAAAAACAATATTGATGGTTTTTTATGAAAAAGGGGCGTCAGCCGCGCCCAAACTTAATTATTTGTATTTGATTGGAAGGAGGTTTACCTAAAGCTTACGTGTGCAAAATTTTAGCGTTATGCTTTGATCCAAACTGTACAAAATACATAATTTAATTTTACCAAATTGAGGTTGTTCATCAAAAATGACGATTATGGGCGTGTTTGTGGGCGGATTTTACCGGTTCAAAAACTTAGCCTTACTCTTGAACCAAAGATTATATGTACCAAATTTCAGCTTTAGCTCAAAAATTGCGGCCTCTAGAGAGTATACATACGGACGGACGGACGGACGGACATGGCTAAATCGACAAGGGTTTTGATTCTGAGTCGGAATATATATACTTTTCTATACCTTAAGGTATTATTTCTCTATGTTACATACTCCACGCCAAATACAATATACCTACACTTTCTATACATAGAATAGCATATAAACAAAAATACGCATACGCCCAAAACCCGCTTTATGGTTTCAAGGTTTTTTAATTATAAGCACCAACCATTTGATTCTATAATTTTGTTCTTTAAATATATTCTTAAAGCTCCTGGTATTTTAATCTTGTTCAACAGAGCAATACTAACTTTTCCTTACATGAACGTTGTTACCTGATACGCACACCTTTCTCTCATCATCATTTGCAAACGGGAAAAAAATATATCACCCCATGATTACAACACCATTAAAACGGTTCGATTACACAGAATCAAACGTGGTCAAATCATCCATAACGACTATAACGGCAAAAATATTCAACCCCCTTTGACCAATGCCGACAGCACCAAACCAAACTAACCAACGCCCTCTCTAACTCATTTATCTACATAAGGATAATGGCGACGTAGATAATTTTAGCTAAAGCAAAAAGAATTTTCCAAAGGAACAAAATAGGGTCGGTAGTAGAAAGCTCAAAACCGTTCGTTAAAAATCATAAAACATTCTACAAACACAAAACTGTACATTCGTCACACACAAAAAAAAATAAAGAAGAAAACCATTCCCACTGAAAAATAACACACATGTGCACATAGGGATACTGATGGGACTGTTATTTTACCCTATCCGCGTACATGTGTTAATATAACGGCTTGTCCTATATGTCTTTTACAAAAAGTTACTCACGCCAAACCCATACCTACCTTATAACGCTTAACCCAACCACCCACAACAGTGTGAGCAAAATAAAATGGACGAGCAAAAAAACCCTTAACGATCAAGTTTTCCAATTTGTTTCTCACTCTTTTCTGTTGGTTCCTTTTTGTTCTTCTTATTTCGCGCCGCTCACTAAACGCATTTCACAAAAAGGATCACGACGAAGAAAGAAAATTCGCTGCTGTTGCTTGGCACATAAGTGATATCCACGCCATTCCAGCACCAGCACCGGACCAGTACCAGTAAGTAGGGAAGACTAAAATACCGGTAAAAAGAAAATGGGGAAAAAAATTCGGCTTTGAGAAAAAAGGAAAAAACCCCACAACACTCAGTGCACCCATTTTTATTCTCACACACTCATATAAAAAAATGTGTACTTCTCTCGTCCACGTTCACGTCCAGGCCACCGCCAGAGTCGAAGCCGATTCCTAGTCCAAGTCACACAAGTGACACATGTGATACGAAAACTGTGGGCCATAAAAACGAAAAATAAAGAATGCGGCTAAAAAAGGAAAACAGGGACCAGGGAGGCCTGGCTTTCTTTCGATTCTAAACCAATCGCAGCTGGACACCACGGCCGGGCCGCTGATGCTGTGCTACTATAGCTGCCGTTGCTGCTGTTTGCCGATGTTGCTGTTGATGCTGATTTTCTGAGCGTCACACTCTCAGCTCGGGTCCAGTCCAGATCCGTTTGCTTCTGTTTGGAGTCAGGGCAATGTTGGGGCCATCCAGCAAGTACATCGCGTAGTAGCAGTTAAATCAGCAATGGCGATGGTGGATGCGGTGTGGTGGTGGCGGTGGCGGCTTTTTGTGGTTTTTTTTTTTTTTTGTATGCTGTATTTTTTTTTTTTTTTTTTGTAATTTCCTTTCTTTTCTTTTCGATTTTTTTTCTGTATGAATGTTTGCCTCTGTTTTATGCTTGATGAGGTCCACCGATGCCGATGGCCGCAGCAAAAGCTGAATTGATGTTGCTGTTGCTGCTCTGGATATGTAGCCAGAGAGCCAAAGCCATAGCCATTGCCAGCCTGCTGCCGGAAACTTAAGCGCGATGCTTGAATTTGGCGCGAGGAGGACTCTGGTGGTGGTTTTTCTTTTCTTATTTTTAATTTTCGTGGAGTGTGTGTGGTATTGATAGGGAGTATTCCTATACCTTCACCTTACTAACGTCACTGATGTCATCCATGGAAAATTGTCGTTTTCGTCGGCGGCGTTGGCAATTTCTGTTGTAGAAAGGGGACTTATTCTATATATAATTTTGTTTGGTGGGATGAAGGCACATGTGATTATTCGCATTTTTTCCGAAGGATTTTTGGGGGCTAGGGTTCCTAACATACATAGATCTTTGAATGTATGTGTCTTTTTCATACGATGTTTGTATGTGTGCACATGTTTTCTTTTGGAGTCTTATGATATAAAATTATTTTTTCTTGAACCATTAGCATAAGTCGTATTTTGTTAATTAAAGTTGTTTTTATAATGAGATCTCGACGATAATGTCTCTATTTGTATCTGACGACTCATTTTTTAACTTATTAAATAAAAATAATAAATTTTGAAACCTTCTGTAAAACTGTAAAACTGAACTCCATTACTTTTTATCTCAAATTCTCACAAACCGTTTCATCTTTTCAAACAGACCTATAAGGTTTTCGTAATAATTCCCGTTTATGATTGATTAATTTTTTTTTTGCTAATGCTTTATTGATATAATGGCGGCAGATCAAACCACAAAAGTTTAATTTTTAAGAAAACGGTAGTGGTTCAATGTCGCCAAGAACGAAATTGCCTTAGGACCAGTTGTACAATCGTGGTGAGGGTTGAAGGTTTTTCAACGCTTAACCAAGGCAGCAAATATAAATCGCAACACTCCTTAGAGCGTTGAAGCTGCGGCACCTCTTCGCCTGAAACCTGCCGGGATTTGTTTTGACGATATTTTGTAGCTGGCTTCTACCCATCCCTTATTTCTTTGAAGTAGAGGTGGCTCTAAAATAGAAGTTGGAACTTAAGAGAGCATACGTGCCTATCCTCCGCCTCCGCGTGGTAACCCGGGAACAATATGAATGGCAGGGAAATTGTTGTAAAAGAAATAGGAGTGAGTATTTGCAGCTGTTTTTGCAGCATTGATTCCTTACCTGTAACGTATGCAGGGTAAAACTTGTATGCGGCAAAGAGAGGAAGGTTTGGTGTGCGCCTTTGGGCAATTGCTTCTACCTTGGCAATGTTGAATGCGCATATCTTAAGTCTGCCAGGCCTTGAGTATTGATAATGCTCAGCTGGAATTGACCTCACGGTTGCGTTGCGAACCTTCGCCGGAAGCTATATTCTTGTACCACGGGAGATAGGCCCTCCTGGGTGATGAAGTTTCGGCTTCGTCACCTATAGGAACTATCTATGAGGTAGGCCCCTTGTAGGAGTATCGTGGTGGTTGTGGTAAGCCACATGCGGTAACGTATGGTATCCTCGTGATGCAAGAGACCTAGCTCCCAAACAAGGGGGTACTATTAAGAAGGAATAGAATGACGGGAACAATATTTTGTTGGTACAAAAATGTTCATTCTTACGAAATATAATACATATATACATACGGTCTAAGCAAAACAGCACTCAGAAAGCTTTACCGAAATCTCTAGAGCAGCTCTCGAGCAATTTCAACTTTTTTTTCAAATTCAGTTTTTATTTAATTCATTTCTTACCCTATATTAACAGCTAGACCAAAAACCTTAAAAACTAGCTTAAATATCTACTTAACATAACTTACTGGCCCTATGTGGGCGCTCTAAATTATCCCATAACCAACTAACTTAATTTAAAAAATTCATGAATAAATTTATTTATTTTGAGAAAATATTATTGAAAAAACTCAAATTAAGGATCATTTTATATTTTATATAAAACTTAAGACTACTACCTTAATACCTCAATTAAACCTACTTAAAATTACCTAAAACTAGAACAGCCACAGCAGCGGTTTTGTGTTTTTGTTATTTTTTGTGTTTTTCGTGTTTTGTATTTTTTTTATTTTTTGTTCTTTGTTTTTTATTTTTTCTTATTTTTTTGTGTGCCACCATGTCTGTTACCCCTAAAACTACCTTAAACCTATGTAAGCTGACCAAAGCGATAACGTTGACCAACTTTTATAAAAACTCAAATTTCTAATCCACCAAAAGTGCCGACCTTGTATATCCCGACGGTCCCAATTGGACAAAGCCCTACTGAACCGAAGGCGCTCCGCTCCGTCTCCTGCGGTGACGTCTCAGTCGTACAGAAGTCGCCGATCCACAGTCTTACGGCCGACGTGGTAGATTAACGGAACCGCCAATCTATCCTGTATCAGCCCTCGACTATCTAAAAATAGAAAAGCCTCGGATGGAATGAAGCCACTTAAACGTGCATTTTCAAAGTATTCATCGTTTGGGTAGTAAGCCCCAAAGATGAGTTAATTAGAAGAGATCATAGCTCTCGCAATGTGACCGCGAATAAGCTTCAACAAGAAGTTATCTATCCTGTTTATGTTAGCCCCATTGTAGGACCTCGTTGGAATAATAATGTTTGTACTCCGACTCTGGTGTTCTTTGTAATCCAAGGCAGGTCCTAAGACACTGCCTCTCAAACACCCGAATCTTTTCCATTTGAGATGGGGAATTTCAACTTATTCTTCATGATTGTATGGCGGACCTATTAGTGGAGTCAATGAAGGCTTTTACCCAAAAGTCCACAGAAACAGCTCAGATTTTGATAAGTTTTTTTTAAATTTTTGTTTATTTATATTATTCAATATCATGAACCTTTCAGGTGTGGGAAATAATTAATTATATTGTTTAAACAATATGTTTTTTTCTTATACAGGGTGATTTACACTAGGTGCCCCAAGAAGCTAAAGCGTTTAGGTGGGAGGGGCAATTTAATAAGACAATTACTTACATTGGAAAAAATGATCTAAAAATAACGGTGACTCCTAAAATGCCATAGTATACTTTTTGTAAATCCAAAAAAATCTCTTCTTTTATTGTGTTTTTAAATATAGTTTATTTTAGTTAACCGTTTTTGAAAAATTTAGTTTCAAACTGAAAACCTTGAAAACAAAAAATATAAAACTAACTTTCAAACTATTTTTTTCTTATTCCAAAGCTCTTATTAGTTTAAGTCCACCACTAAAAACCGTATGGATCCAGAACCTTTTGTTGTCAAGCTATTCAAAAATAACCGAACCTTCTTCTTCTTAGTACAAAAATGGTTGTAGTATATGTCAATTCGTAACCAAGATATGGCACTTCGAAAAGCACTTTTTCAGAATTTGCTAAAAAATGCCAAAAACATATTTTTCAAAAAATGTCAACGGCCTTGGCTTTAATAAAGCATCGCTTTAATACAGCACCACGTTTTGTTGACATATGTTTTAGTTCTCTCTTTTGTTCTGTTGTCTCTCTCTCTCTCTCTCTCTCTGTCTTCTGTTTGTCTTTCGCCTATGGTCTTTATCGCCAATTCCTATGAGTTTGTTTAATCCGTAGATTTATCTACGAAGTTAAACTTTATAAAAAAAATAAAAGATTTTTCAAAACTTCAATCCCTAAAGCTATGTACAGACGATTGTCAGGTCTTACATTATTATCAGGTCTAACAATCGCTCTGACGATGACCTACCAATGAGCTCACAATTTTCTGCCAATTAATTGTTAGTTCACATTCACACAGTTGTAAAACTCTTGGGACATTTTTTCACTGACGCAGGTCTGACAATATATCTTACAATCGTCTGCACGTAGTTTAGGTCATGAAATTTTTCACTGTACACATTAACAACTAGAAACTAGAAGATAATATTTCTCAGTCTTTATTAATCAAGCAAGTAAGGTTGGCCTCTTTTCTAAATGTTTAATCTGTATGTAATTTAAATTACGACCCTAATACAAGACTTCCATACGCAAACACCATCCCCTAAGACGGATCTAACCTTACATTTGAATATAATAATATCCGGGAACTGAAATAGGTAGCCACAAAAAACGTCTTAAAATGCTGCTAAATACAACCCTCACAAAATAATATACATATATAAGGGATGAACTTTATTATATAATTACGAATCGTTTTGTATATTTAATATCCATACGAAATGAGATTTCATTAATTTTAATAACGCACCAAAACCCAAAATGCTAGCAAAACAAAAATTGGAACGTTCGAAACGATAATCGAATATAAAACCCTTCTATCCGATTGATGAGACGAGTCTCTACGAGTTGGAAGGATTTATGTGAGTAAGAGGCAGTTTCTGCGTATAGGGGTTGGCTTTTAAAAAAGCGTATACAACTAATGAAGGGTGCGTTATATTTGAAACAAGCAAATTTTGCAGATTTTTAAATTATTGGGAAATACGCATATTATGAAGTATTCCTTGTTTTTTAATTTAAAATATGGGGACTTCATTTAGAATTAGATTCTCTATGCCTACATTAAAAAAAAAGGAATTTACTTACCTATGTTGTAACAAATTAGGAATATATTTGCACCTTGTACAGCTACTGCCAGAGAGTGTAAGATTTGAATTTAACGAATTAACCATTTGAGTTCTTTAAACATAGAAAGCTGCTTTTAGAATTCTAATGCTTGAGTCACTAAATAAATTGGCAGAGGTAGGGAATGCTAGAGTTTTATAGCGTTAAAAAAAGATGAGTTGTTGGCTGTTGGCGAGGAAATTTTTATTTTGTGTTTCGATAAGAGTTAACAAAGATACCTAGTTTTATAAAACAGGTAAGCAGGGTGAAGCCAATTATATATTCTGGATTAAAATATTCCAATTTTAACTTTGACTTGACTACAACTGCGGTCCAGCAAAGATACCATGGAGTGCTTGCAGGATCTTGAATTAATTCTTTATTACCAATTAGATTAAAATCTTTAAGTCTGAAGTAGCCACACTTCCAAGAAGACTGTTTTATATCCGTACCTACATATATTATTCTATGTCCAATCGAAAATGTGAGAAATGCGATCATCAAGATTGTGTGAAGTTTGGCTTTTGAAGTTTTTAGTCAAAATTTCGATGTATTGTGTTTTTTGTGCTAATTTTCGCCTTAGAAAACAATAATAAAAAAAGAAAATTTAAGAAATATCATGAATATTTTGTAGGTGGGTAAGGTATTTTGTGGTATGTTTGATGACTGTGTTATACTTTGAAAAACCCACTTCATACAGGTTATTCACGATGTATATGCAACACTTCCTGCGTTTTGTATGGGTAGATACGAATTTATTTTCTTCTTCAAGCAAACGAAACTAATATTCTTCCGATAGTGTCTAAAATTTTAAACGAAATTAATAAATTATTTAAGGACTTTACAGCACATGTTGTGACTTATCGTTCCATAATTAAGTGCTTGACGCGAAAAATGGTTTTGAATAGTATTAAAGAGGAACCTTTCCAAACACCCCTTGTACAGCATCTATATAACAATATTATAAATTTTGTTGCACGTTATTCCTTAATTACTGACACAAGTCTTATGAAACTTAGTTGTAGATATGCGGTCTTCGTTCCACCAAATATTATATAAATATTACAGCTGATTTGCGCTTAAAACTTTATATTTCTTCCAGGGTGATCTTCGATACAAAGGAGAATGCCAAAAAAAAAACCCAGCGTCGATTATTTACATTGCAAATGTGTCTTATCTTAGTAGGTACTTAAACCATTTGTTATTAACATGAAGAAATGCATTGATATTCAAGTTGGAAAAATTGTCATGGCCAGTCCTGGGGATGAATTGAAAAGAAAGTAATTACATATTTGAAATCTAAAATGGATGCCCTTTTAAACCGTATATGTTTTATCTCTATCGACTCTGGGTTTTTCACCCGTATATTTTTGGGCATTCTCCTAAATCTTCGTCAATTAGCTTTCAAAAAATTTGATTTTGTTTTTTGATTATAATTTTTGAGCATCATGTAAACTTTATAATTAATAAGAAAAACTCTCTTTAATGTGCTAGGCAAAATGGGAATTTTTTAACTAAATACTTTTGGCTAGGATGAAAAGGGCTTTTCATATAGTCAATAACCTGCGAATCACTTCATCAGCTCAAGAGACATTTTTTAGTCGCGGAACTCTGAAACAGAAGTGAAAATGCTGCCAAAAGGATCTTCTACTAAAACAATATCAATTTCACTGATCCGAGACGTGTAAAGAAGCTTTAATTTTCAATTTTTCCCCAGTTCGAGTTTTGGACACACAAAATGTCCACTTTAAAAGATCTTCGGAAGCTAACCAACTTCACTTTTCACATTTTAACATACAAATTTTCAACTCGCGGTTTTTAAATCTCTATATGTATTCCGCAGCAGAGGTAGATGCCATTGTTTCATTTCAATAACAATGCTGGAAGCTTTTCGTAAGTTTTGCAAAAAATTTGTTTGCCTTTTTTGACACGCGCTTTTGAATGTTTGATAGTTTCTTTACCACACTAATCAGTAAATACCCTTTCCATTGCAGAAAAAGAGCATTTAGAAGTATCGTATCCATAATCCATCTGAAAGCCTTCTGAAAAGAGAATGTTTCTTCTTGATTTGAAGTGGGAATCCATTTAAGGAGCACAAATACAGGTATGTGTATGTGTATATTTGAATTAGCTACTTACAAAACAACACACAGAATTTATTTGGGCTTATTTGCAATTATTCAGACCAATTTTTGAATTAAGAAACTTTTGAGTGTTGATATAGAGAGCAGACAACTGGATATAGGTACCCTAAACGGAGCAACGAAACCGGGATCTACTTATTTTTATAAGGAACATAATGCGCAATGAATTGAGAATTCGGTGATAACTATACTGTCTCACCAAAAGCTCTACGGCTGTCATTCAACTGAAGATGCCTATGAGTGGCTTCGAAAAATTGTAATTTGACACTTAAGCACTAGGTACAAATTGGGGGGGACTAAGAGGCAGTGACACCCGGGCGGTAAAGGAAGCTTACACCCCTTACAAAAATTAAAAACAAAAATAAGAACAAAGATTTTATTTACAAGTGCTTTCTAGCTTTTATTGTACTGAATATTTCGATTAAATCATTATATTATATACCTACATATATTATATTTTTTGTTTGCTCCTTTTCCATTGAAAGTACCTATAATCAGATTAGTCAACCTATTTTTGATCATCGTTGATCTTTGATAAGTCTTAATTAATTTTAATTTTGAAAAGCTTCGTTCACACGATGTCAGTGAGACGGAAATTGTAAAATAAATTCTCATCGCCAATCTGTAACGAGTCTGAAAAGTCCCACTTAACAATGAAGCTTAAAAATCCAAAGGCTGTCCAAATGTCTTTTAAATTTATTCTTGCAACTACCATTTTAAGCCGTATTCGCCCGATTTCTAATGTGATACTGTTATCTATTAGTTCTGTAAATATGAAGGTACGCATTGGAACAACAGCATGCATTTCTTCGTCCGTTCCATACGATGTTCATGAAGAAAACTCGCGAGTGCCTTAAGTTTTATTACACTTTTTTCTAGAGTGAGCCCGGATTTTTGCAAGTATTTTTGTGCTGCAGCAACTTCTTCCAAAATATCGCACCAGAATAAAAGAAAACACAAGAACGTAAAGTCGCATATAGCAGATAAGAGTATGGTTAGCACGCACCTCTTGAATCCAAATGTTCCTATTAAGGATCACAAAGGAGTCCAAGAGTTGAAACTAAATGTTCCTTTAATGCCTTAACAGCCTCGCGATGAGCGCTCCATCTAGTGTCTACAAGTCTCTTGACTGACACACCTACCTTAATTTTTTATGAGAATATCCCGACAATGCGTAGATGCTGAGAAAAATGTGTAGTCTTTCCATTGTATATATAAACTATAGTACTACCACTTCAAGTGCGCCATCTATCGACGAAAAACTAAGCTCCAGAATACCATGGGAAGCAACAACAACAATTAAAATGGTGGAAATTGTTGTTGTTGCTTCCCATGGTATTCTAGAGCTTTCGTCGACAGATAGCGCACCTCAAGTGGGAATACTATAGTTTATATATGCAATGGTCTTTCCATACTGTCACAAAAATCGTTGCACTTGAAGGAGTGCTTCCCGAAGAGTAAACTCTACAAAGGTTTGTGGAATGGTTTGCACATGGCGTAAACAAAGCTTTTGGATTAACTTGCCGAATTAATTTTTGAATACCTTCATGAATACCCGCCATAGTCGCAGCATTATCATATCTATGAGCCCAGCAAAGTTTAATGTCAAGACTATCTTCATCGAGTTGTGTAAAGATATCTTTGTTGGTAAGTTCTTTGGCAGTCTTTCCAGATGTAAGAAAAAAATATTCCCTATACCTACTAAATATTTTGGAAACAAATTTACTGTTTTGTTGGTGTTTTAATTTTGTGTAATGTGCAAAATAGTTATTTTGCTTTTACTTATGGCACCCCCTATTAGTCTGCCACCCGGGACGGACAACACCCCCCCCCCGCCCCACCGAGTCCACCACTGGGTAGGTACATCCTCTGTACCATTGCTACTAGCAAGCTTCAAATGTCAAATAAGTCAGCTTCTTCGGTGGAATTATTTGGATCCGCTTAAATCAAAAATGTCTGGTTGGAGTAAAACTTGAAGGTATGTAAGAAGTATACCTTTGTAGGTAGGTACCTTCCTGTTTTCCACACTCAATCAATAAAACTTTCCGTTCCTTCCCTTCTCAACTCAAGCTAAGCACGTGATATAAAACTAAAAGGAAACTTACATAGGTAACGAAACAGATCAAACAAAAGCGCAATAACAAAAACAAAAAAAACATCCAATAAATGACAGTTTGTATATACAAATCATTCCCGCTCCCTTCGTATTGCACAAGCTCTTACACGTGTTTGTTGTTCATTCGTCGTCATCATGAAGATCAACATCATCATCAACAAATCGACCATCATCGTCATCATCGTTCATCTCTACATCACACAGCACACACTCGCCCAGTCACCTGTTTTATGGCAGAGGCAACAGTATGATTGCAAACGACAGATAAGTCTTCCAGTGCCAGTCCACTCACCGCGTGAATATTTTTCTCGGTTTTGTTTTTATTCCCTTTTTCTTAATCCCCAAACATATACATACATATATATTTATCTATGAGTATAGATACCGATACCGCTATACTGAAAAGCATGGTGGAAAATCCCCAACAAATGAAAAAAACCGAATTTCACGATAAAAACAAAAGAAAGAAAAATGCTTTCCAGTTTCCACCCTTTAAAGAGAGAAAATGCGCTTAAAATTATAAAGTTTGGAAAGGGAAAAAAAGAGAAAAAGTTTGCGCTTCGGTTGAATTTGGAATGGATAATGTTTTCAAAGAGACTGCACGAAATTGTGAGCTATTTAGATCTAAACTAAAAACTACCATGAGAATTTGAGCTGCGATGTGAGATGTGACTGTCAGTCTAATTTATACTCTTTTTTTTTTAGAGGACGAAAAAAGTTTATTGGGGGATTGGGGCTGCAAACAGTGGACGGGGAGGGGACGGTAGGGCGAATATCAAATTCCTCCTTATTAGAAAAAGTTGGAGAGCGTGAGAGGGAAATTATAATATTATTCAAGTCAAGATAGATATAGAGCGAGATGTGTTCATCCCCCTCTATCGTTCTTACAATTTAATTAGGAAACGAAAATAGTGGCGAGCTTTTCCGCAAAGCTTTGTAAAGAAGAACGAGAGTAGTGAGTGGGGTGAGCAGTTATTTTTCTTCAGTGAAATAGGTATCCGTGGGAGTTATTTTTACACTTCCACCCAACGAACGGGTGTCCGTAATGGTGGGTATTTTTCTATAGCGAGCGCGATGTTGTATGTGCGCTGTGGTGGTGACGATATTGTAAACAGTCTTTCTGATTGGTTCGAATCCAAAATGTGATTTGGAATCCTGTAGATGAAAGCAATAAACAGCAAATTAACAAAATGTAAAAAAGTTAAACATCTCTGTGTTCTCATTGTGTTGTATAGTTTTGTGCTGATGCTTTCATCATTTTTCGTCAGTGATTATGCGTAGACAATTATTGTTATTTTTTTCTTCCTGAAAATTAAGCATAATACACTACTACAAAGAAAAATCTATAAGAAATTTAGCTCCAATATATGCGAGTGTACATGTAGGGACCAGGAGGCACCCAAGAGGTGTTGCCTGCATATTGGAAGGTTCAAAGCTTTTTTCCTTTCGTTTGCGAATTAATGTCAAAATATTGCTGCATAATTTTTGAAATATATTTTTATTCTATTTTGTAAGAAGTGATTAATTGCATATTTGTAGGCACTGAACTGACTGCCCTTGGTGATGTGGTGGTATTTTAGGGGTGTGTTTAAATTTCTGCCCCAACCCTATAATGGTGATAATGCCAAATGAAGCTATTGTGTTCCTACATACCTGTACATTAAGGTAAAAGCAATGGTATGGCATGGTAGGTAGGTCCTTGTACTATTTTATAAATTTTTTTCTCACGGTAGTAGAGAGAAAATATTTTTCTTCTTCCCTTAATGTGATGCTATGCGATGCAGATGGTGGAGATGCGATGTGTATAATGGGGAGGATGCGGAGAAAATTTTTCTTAGCCTAGGTTTTCTCTTATATTTTTACTCTTCATACATGTATGCGTGTTCGTATGTCTATTATTTAAAAAAAAATCGTGAAAAATGCGTTACGTTGATTGGTTGACATCATTTTCAGGATAGTAGGAGAGAATGTGTAATTTAGTTCGGGTTGGTTAGTGTGCGCATTTTTGTCATGATAATAGTAGTAGTTTGGGGTAGGGCAGCAAGAAGTTGTAACTACATATAAGGGGGCTGTGCTAGATAGATAATGTTGTTTTTATAGTTTTATTAATGTTTTTGTTGTTTGTGTATGAGTATGTGTGTGTGTGTTTTTGTTTTTGTGTTTCGTATTTATCTAGAAAATGAAGTCGCTCATATTTATTAGAAAAGAATCGTATGATTTAAATTTAGGTCAATGGTTATTGTTTTGCAATAATTGAAATGTTTTTTTTTTCTTTTCTGTAAAACTAAATAACATAATTAAAAAAGAATACCTACTTCGTGATTTATCTATGAGCTCAATGGCTCTTCGATACAGATACAAACATTTGTGTAGGAAATAAAATAATTAGGGCTTCAGTGAATAGGTATCTTAAGGAGTGGGTATTTAGAAAATGTTTAAAATTGGGGTAGACTATTTCCACTGCACATGTTTAAAGATTTGTTCCTAATGAAAATAGTACCTACCTATATTAAAAAAGCATACAAGTTGATCCGATTGAGAATGATGAAGACATTTTCAAATATTCAAAGGCCTCTTTCATTTAATAATCGTATATATTGCAGCGCTTTTTTCTGCGACCTTAAAGGAAATCTTTCGAAAGTTAAACTGGAAAGAAGAGGGTTTGAGGATAGATGGAAAATACTTATCAAATCTAAGATTTGCAGATGATATTGTATTGATTGCCAACAGCGATGGAGAACTACAAGGTATGCTCAACGATCTTAGTTTCGAGTGCAAGAAAGTGGGTTTATCAACTAATCGACATAAAACGAAAATCACGAAAAAACGAATGGAGATAATTTGGAATTAAAAATAGATAATACAATTTTAGAGTATTTAGAAGATTATACTTACCTCGGTCAAATAATATAATTTACCGATAAGGATACAACAAATGTTAACCAAAGAATAACAAATGCTTGGCGACAATTTTGGAAAGTTAGAAATCTCTTGGAACTAAAGATCTCTAAACAAACAAGAAAATATGTTTTTGACTCAACGATTCTACCAGTTCTAACATATGGGTGTCAAACATGACAATCTACAAGGTACCTACTGCCTCGAGCAAAAACTTCAGTCTTGTCAAAAGGCCATGGAAAGATCGATTATAAAGGTGCGAATCTCTCAACGAATAAACCATGAAAGGATACGAATCCAGACCGGTTTTGAAGACGTTCTCCACAAAATGAGAAAATTGAAATGGGACTGGGCTGGCCACATAATTCGTTCAACTGCTGATCGATGGACCGAGACGACAACAATTGGATACCCCTAGAAGTGCTGGAAGACCACTAAAACGATAGAGAGACGACATACAATCTTTTTGTCCGAACTACTGGAGAGAAGCTACAGGCAGAAGAGGATGGAAGTTGAAGGGGTAGGCTTATACTCATCAAACTTTCTAGATTTATGTTAATTAATCTTGTATTATTTTAAATTAAAAAAAAAAAAAAACAAAAAAAAAATCACAACTTTGTATTGTACATTTTAAGAGTTATTAAAGCTGAAAAATAATAATATAATAAATAATATATTGCAGAAATGTTTTTGTTATAGGTATAAGACAGAATCAAAAAATAGGAACTGAAACAGTTTATTTCCACCAGAAGATTTTCAATGAAAACTTGTCAAAAAGTCCTGCGTCACGGTCATGTTTGGCGACAGTGAAAAGCTTTTACTGAAAGCCACTCGATGTCGTTGTTTCCTTTAATTTCTTAAATTGTAATTCGTAGGTTCTTCAAAGGCAGAATTGAAAAAAAAATAAAATGCACGACTGGGTCGCACGAACTTGCTCTTATGATAAGGAATTGCGTAGTGGCTGCATATATGGATATTAAAAAAAAATTAAATAATTTCGAAAATTCTTTTATTTTTTAAATTAGTTTAAGAGTTTTCTCGGAAAAACAAAGTATGCAATAAAATTTCAAAGCTATACGTCAATCTAGGAAAAAAAAATATTGAAAATCGTTGAACCAGTTTTTTTTTTTAAAAGGTTATTTTTGAAAAACTTTTTCAAAAAATATTCTGAAATTTATTTGAGTATGTAAATATATGGCAATCTGTAGTTTACATTTGAAAAATAATTTTAAAAAAATCAATGTACCCGCTTCCAACATATTTCGAAAACCAAAAATTTTTTTGAAAAAATTATAAAAAATCAAAAAAAAAAGTTTTTGAGAATTTTGAAATGCCATATTGATAAAATTATGAATGACTTCCTGTGGCCAAAATTTTATTGAAATCGAATGTATAGTTTACGAGAAAATTTGATTTGAAAATACTGGTTCTATCAGAGGTACCGTTATTAGACAAATTTTGAAAAAAAATTTCAGACCAAAAGATAGATTTTCTTGCAAAAATATCATTCTGAAAGTTTTATCAAAATCGTTAGAGCCATTTTTGAGAAAATTAATTTTTGTCTTCAAGATTGTATGGCAGGTGCCGTTATTTTTGGACCTAGAGCAAAAATAAAAAAAATTTTCTAAGGGACGGCCAAATAAATCCTAAATACCAAATTTGAAGCAAATCGGCCCACCCGTTCAGCCTCCAGAGGCGCGAATAGACAGACAGACAGACAGACAGACAGACAGACAGACGGAAGGAATTTTCAGACCCACTTTTTTCGACTTCTCCATCATCGTAATGTCATGTGTGATTGTTATCTCAAATTTTTTTTTCTGCACGAATCCATAACTGGCCTTAGTACCTATAATAGCAAGTAAAAAAGCTACAAGCTAATTTTTTCAAAAACATTTAGTGTCGTGTGCCAAGGGAATCAACTGTTTAAAGTAACGTCGTTTTGTGTAATGTAAAACACCTTGTGCTTTATATAGACATGATACATAACTGTACATTCTACATAGTTTAAAGAACTAAGTAGATTTATTTTATCTAGCAAAAATTCACAAAATTAGATGTTTGAATGCCAGAAGGCCTGGAAACCACAACAAATGTTTATAATAAGAGACCAGCCTGCTAGTTCACGACTTCACGTGTTAATCAGCAGTCAACTAGTCAGTTGCACAGATTACAATTTCAACCACAACGACACCCAATTGAAGATTTTCTTTCGTAAATTTTTTATTGAAACCGGTTGTCCTCGAAAAATCTATTCTAATTTCTAATCAGAAAATAGATTGTCTTGTCAATTTGTATCTAAATCCTTATAGCCGTTTTGGACAAAACTTAAAATGTTTGCAACGATTAAACCCTATATTTAGTTAAAGTGAAAAAAATCTCCCGGGAAACTTCCATATATGTAGGTATCAGGTATGAAGGAAACCAGCTTATCCGAATAGACGGAAAGACAGAAAGACTAACACAATTATTTTCAAACTATGGACAAGGTCTGACGTCTGAGTACCTACCATAAAGTACAAGCAAATATACATACATACGTAAGGACTTTTTCTAATAAGATGTCTAAAAATGATACCTATCTCTTTTATGTAATACAAACAGCTGGAAAATTTTCTGAAGAAACCCGTTCTCAAGGGTTCCATAAAAATCAGTCGGTAAATAATTTTGTCTGTTAAAAATCTCTATTCACTATAGTCTAAAATACATATGTATGTATGTTTATAAGGTACATACAGAATGCTTAAACTTCTAGTGAAAAGTAATGTTCAATAAACAATAATTAACAAATGTTGAAGTAGGTACCTATAGTTAATAGATACCTATACCTAAAAAAAATTACACGAAACCAACAAACACCATAAACTGTAATATACATAATTGACACATATTTCGTGCTAAACGCTAAAGTCTTGACCTAGCAACAACTCCTCCAATCAAACCAAGATTTCTTCGTCAAAATCTTTACGTTTTCGTATAATTATATTCTTGGGTTTTCTCCAGGATCTGGCCTAATGTGAATATTTTGTCGGTTGTAGATTTTCTAGGTCTGAAGCCGCATTGGTAAGTACAAAGTACCTATAAGTTCATCAGCAAACGGCTTGAGACGTTCACATAAAACGCTGGACAGGATCTTAGGCGATGATAGCCCAATACCTCTGACGCAGCACTTCTAATGGTTTGTTGACATAGCTGCCAGTGGTCTTTCCAATTTCCAATTTCATATCAGTCGAAGGATTTCTTGCAAGCTCAGCATAGGCAGCAGCAGTCTCTTAGGATTGAAGTCGTCCAACATTAAATTTCCTCGGCGTAGTTGGTGTTCGCCTAAGAGCAACTAGGTAGTGGTCTGAGTTGATGTTTGCTCCTCGGACTGTACGGACATTCAAAATGCTGGAGGAGTGGCTTCCATCAATCGGAACATGGTGAATTTGGTTGCAGGTTCGACCATCTGGAGATCAACACGTGCCCTTGTGTATGTCGGGACGTGGAAATCGTGAGAAGCCTCAGCACCATGTTCTTTTCCACTGCTAAATCGATTAGCCTGAGTCCGTTATCGGAAGTAGGTTGTCGTGCAGGCTGTGTTTTCCGATCGTCATACCAAAGATGTCCTCCCTACCAACTTCGACATTAAAGTCTCCCAAGAGGATTTTAATGTCATGTTTAGGGCACTGCTCATAGGTTTTGACGAGGGGCTCGTAGAAACTTTATTTGGTAGCGTCATCTTTCTCTTCTGTAGGGGCATGGACGCTTATTAGGCTTAGGTGGTGGAATTTTACCTTAATGGGGATCGTTGTCACTCTTTCGCTGACTTAGCGAAAACTCAAGACGTTTTGCCTTAGTCTTGCTCTATAGGGCAAGTATTGGTTTCGTGCAGAAAAAAAATCGAGGTTTCAATCAAACATGACATTACGATGATAGAGAAGCCCAAAAAAGTGGTTTTCGCCATACCGTCCGTCGGTCTGTCTGTGCGGATGTGCGGATGTGCAGATGTGCGGATGTGCGCTTTTTCACGTCATGCTACAGGCCTAAACGGCTTGAAGGATTTTCTTCAAACTTGGTATGTAGCAGTTTCAAGAAAAATGGTTGTCGAGATTTTTTTTATTATGTTTTAGCCCGGCTCAAACTGGTACCTTTCAAGTAACGGTTTTTTCAATTTGGATTTTCTCGAAAACGGCTCTAACGATTTTGATTAAATTTAAAATTTAGCTAACATTAAGCATTTCTAACAAAACTGCGTTTCTTGTTTTTGCCTCAAATAGTCGCAACGAAAATCACGTTTTAACGGCTTTTTTTCAAATAGCCATAAGTTCACAACGGCTTGATTGAATCAACTCAAACTTTGTTTGACATAGTTTTTCATAGTGTTCTATAGGATGGTTTAGTAAATTTTTCACTGAAGCCTTTCTAAACGGTGGCTTCCATACAACGAGCCGTTGAGTTTTAGCCAACTTTTTTTTTGTTTTTTCTAATTTTCTCGAAAATGGCTCTAACGATTTTGATTAAACTTTGTGTGTTATATTCTTTAAGTGTTTTTAAGAGAACTGCGTTTTTAGTTTTTGGCAAAAAATGCTAATAACGGAGACCTGGTCTTAACGTCTTTTTTTCAAATGGTCATAAGTTGTCAACGGTTGCATCGAATTCACTCAAACTTTGTTTGGTATAGTTTCTTTCAGCTTCCTATCAGATGGCATTGATTTTTTTTCAGTCTCTTTTTTTTAAATGGTGGCTCCTATACAAAGAGCCATTAGATTTTGGCCGATTTTTTCATTTTTTCTAATTTACTCAAAAAAGGCTCCACCGATTTTTATGAAACTTTGAATGTAACATATATAGAATATTTCACAGAAAACTGCATTGCTAGTTTTTGGCTACACATGATAATAGCGGAAATTGGTTTTAACAGTATTATTAATTTGGCCATAAGTGGACATTTGTATCATTTAAAACACCCAAAAGGACATCTAAATTTTAAATATTAAAAGGTTTCTTAACGTTAGCTCATTTATATCGGGTTTTCCAGTTTCAGTCAACATTTTTTAGGTTTTACCAAATCTTTCAAAAATGAGTTGTTCTTATTAATCGAAAAGTTTGTTTTCATCGTACTATTGCACCCACAGAGCAAGTACGTGCGACCCAGTTGTGCATTTTATTTTCTCGTGTCATTAAGAAAAGCTTAACCTTTGGAATAATAAAAAGTACTGAGGTTAGTTCAGTAAAATAAAAAATTGAATTTTTACATAGTTAAGTGAATCGTGTTGTTCCTAATATGGAATATAAGAGTGTTCCTAATATGGAATAGTATTCCATATTAAGGCTAGGTTTCCCATCAAAAAATCGACTGATGCTTTGCGCTAAGCTCTGTAGCGTTCGCAATACTTAAAATATTTAAATGAAATAAAGAGGTTTTGATTGCAAATATATTGAAGAAAATGTTTTTGTAGTTATATAAATTTAAAAAAAAATTTTTGCTCCCAAAAACCGCTAGGAAAATTAGAAATTCATCAAATTTAGGTAAGTGCTTGCGGTTATTAGTGGGGCAGGGGTTAAATCAAACTTTTTTATTTTTTTTATATTTTTTTTACGGAGTAAATAGATCTCAAAACAAAATAACACTATTTTGTTTTTAATTTATTAATCAATTTCCAATAAAAAAAATATACAAAACTATGAAAAATAGGGCAATTTTGCAGTGTAGTATGAATGCAATATTTGATAAAACTTCCAAAGTATAAGAGGTAACAAAGCCAAATTTCCTTTTTTCCTAAGCCAAAAGATGTATGCAGTTATGTGCATTTTTATTTTTTTTAAATATATATCTAAAATAATTTTTTTCAGACAAAAAGACAGGAAACATTCTTTTTTTGTCCAATATTTTGCGCTTTTCCCTGGGGCTTGAACGTATTTCATTTTTTTTTTGTAAAAATTTTTTTAATCAAAGAACTATAATGTCCTTTAGAGAATAAGACTATTGAAAAAAAATTTAAAAAATCATAGCATGTTTAAAAAAGCATTTCAATATAACAACATTTGTAGTGCGGTTGTAAGGGATCAGGAGCCTACACAATTCCAACGTATTTTTTGTATTTTTTTGTTGTATTTTGTGTGTTAGATGCATTACAAATCAAAATTATTTTTCTCACCTTATTTTTGATTTTAAGTTTTATAAATTGGTCTATTTTACGTTTTTTACCAGTAAAATCCCTATATCACGCACACAGAGAAGTTTGCAGTTCGAACAAATGCCGCTGCCAAATCTGGCACTGCGGAACCTTCTCTTTTCTTTCTCTTTATTCACTTTGCTTTTGCAAGAAGTTTTTTTTGCTACTGAGCTCTCAAATTTTTTTTCCTATTGACTTGACTGGAGTGGAGATGGAGAGTGGACTTGGACCACTTGGACTGATGTTATTTTTTTTCTTTAGTAAGCAGAGTATTCTGTCCTGTGTATCGTCTATCGTGTCAAAGGAAAAAAAAGGAGAAAGAAATTATCATGTAGATATGCGCTGTTTTTTTTTTAACTTTGGAATTTCGTGTGTAGGTACTTGTTGTAGATTTGCGGTTTATTTTTATTTTGACCTATTCGTACATAAAAATATAGGTTTTTTTTGGTTTATCTCTTGCTTATTTTGATAGAAGAAATCTGCGCATAGAATTAATTATTGAACAAAATATTTTGGACATAGTTTTAACTTGCGATTATAGGTACTATAAGGCAAGTTATGCATTCGTAAAAAAAAAATTTTTTTTTGGACAATCAAACATAACATTACGATGATAGAGAAGTCGAAAAAGTGGGTCCGACAATTCTGTCTGTCTGTCTGTCTGTCCGTCTGTCTGTATCGGCACCTACAGCCTAAACGGCTGGACCGATTTGCTTCAAACTTGGTAGGTAGTATTATTATGACTTCCTACAGAGGGGTTTTTGGAATTAGCATTCAAGCTTTAAAACTAACGGTACCTGACATACGACTTTCAGTGAAAATTCAATTTTTCTCGAAAACGGCTCCTACGATTTTGATAAAACTTTCTGAATTGTGTTTTCTGTGCAAACTTAATGTTTTGGTTGGAATAGATTTTTCAGCAAAAGTCTTATAACGGTACCTCCCAGAGGACCGGTTTTTTGAAATCAGATTTTCTCGTAAGTCACTGGACGAATTCCGATGAAATTTTTAATGTGGAAGCCCTATTACAAACGAAATAATAAAAAAAATTTAATTTTTCAAAAAAAGTTTTTTTGAGTTTTGTAAAAAAGTTTAAAATTTTTTTTTTATTTTTTGTTTTTTCCAAAAACGGTTTAATCAATTTTTTTTTAATTTTATTTTTCTGATAAAAACTACAAAGTTCTAGAAGTTGGCATACTGAAAAAAATTTGGAATATGTTTTCGAAAATTTTTTCAAAAAAAAAACCGTTTTTTGAAAAAACTGCTCGAACGATTTTGAAAAAAAAATTTCCTTAAATTTTGAAAAAGCAAAAGAAATCTGATGTCTTACTTCATTTTCTCCAAAAAACGTTTTAACTATTGATTTTTAAGTGATTAATAAAATTTCATATGATTTTTTCAATGCCTTTTTCCGAAAATCTCAAGCCCCTAGACCATTTGAACACATTACAGCAAGTTCGTACTGCAAGGTCGTTTTGGAAATATTTGCTGTTGCTAGAAAAAAAATTTAAATGTAGCTTATTTTGGATGGGTTATGAAAGTCATAAGATAAATGTATTACGTGAATGCAGGGTTTTGCAATTCCACTGTGAGTGAAATACACACTAACTTGGCAATGAATGTGTCAAGCAGTGGCTAACGGCAAAATACATGTAGGTATAATACGTAGCTACCAGGTACAATGTAGATGGAATATAAGCAAGGAGGAGAAAAACAATCACTTTTTGTTTTCGGTGGTTGCACAGTGCATGCAATTGATCATTCGTGTGTTTTAGACCAAGAGTTTGAGTGGAAGATTTGAGAAATGTGCCATTTATTTATGTGTCTTTTTGTTTTATAACGAGCCGTTCAGTTTTAGCAAACTTCTTTTTCAAACGCTTTCAATACAAACAAGCCTACCTATACATATTTTGTAGTTTTGTTTTAAAAATACACTACCAAATATCAAAAAAAAAAATATATATAGAGATATCCATGTAGCGAACACCACAGAAGCATACCTATCATATACGAAAAAACATTGTACCTGTACCTAAGTTCTTTTTTGTAACGCACAGGATGTGAGGTATTCAATTTTATCATTATTTTAAAAGATATAATATACCTATAGACATATACCTACCTATGATAAGTTCATTCATGAAAACCCAGCAAACCTTTCTTCGTTCATGGACTTGGGGGAAATCCAAATTTTAGCACAGGTCAACAGACCACCAACCAAAGAAAACGTAAAAGAAATGCTTCCGCTGATTCAAATTATGGCAATGTCGACGTAAGACCTGAAATTCCGGATAAGACTGATCAAGAAATGGATATAGAGAAGCAGAAGAAAATAAAATTACTTGAGGAAAACTACAATCGAAGAGT
Organism: Platycheirus albimanus; assembly: GCA_916050605.2. NCBI lineage: Eukaryota > Metazoa > Arthropoda > Insecta > Diptera > Syrphidae > Platycheirus > Platycheirus albimanus. The sequence goes on from OU696698.1 coordinate 63,891,024, forward strand.
GGAAATCGAAAGGGAAACAAGAGATCAATCACTTGATGGGAAATGGTTAGAAATAAGGCGTGAAATGGTGACTGCTTCTAATTTCGGGAAAATTTGCAAAGTAAGAAGTCCCTCCAGCTACCATAACATAATCAAAACATGTTTATATAGTTCGGTTTCTACTTCCAACTTGTTATGGGGCCTACAAAACGAGAAAAACGCCATCAAGAAACTGGAGGAAACGGCAAACCTTAAAGTTAAAAAATGTGGCCTTTTCATAGATAATGAACATCATTTTCTTGGCGCAACCCCTGATGGATTGGTTGGGAAAAACTCAATTTGTGAAGTAAAATGTCCCTCATCTGCTAAATACATTACAATAGACGAAGCTGTCAGTCTAAAAAAATTGCCGTATCTTGAGAAACAAGGAAATACATGGGGGCTTAAAAAAACTCATGACTATTTCTATCAAGTTCAAGGACAACTTCACATAACTGGTCGACAAACGTGCTATTTCGGTGTTTTCACCTGCTGCGATTTTATTTACATTAAAATTGAGAAAGATGACGAGTTTTGGGAAACAAAAATAAAAGAAAAACTAATTTCGTTTTACCAAAATCATCTGCTTCTGGAATTATGTGACCCTAGAATTCCAAGGAAATTGCCAGTGTGGAACACATAAGACCATCTCAAGCTTTAGTATGTTTTTTTTTGTATGTGTAAAACTGCAATTTCCATTATCTTAAAAGGATTTATTTATTTGTAAAAAAGACAACTTAGTCAATTTCCCATTATAACTCAATAAATTTAATACAAAATGAGTCCAATGAGTTGATTTCAAATATTCATTAATTTGCTCAAGCTGTTCTCTCCATCTCTATATCTCTAGAGTTTGTTCGAATTATTTAAACACTAATAAAGTCAAAAAAGGACTTTGTTCCTAAAAAAAAAATACAATGTTCTAATTGAAAAAACTTAACTTTCAAATCTTTCTTTCTATCTGACAACAAAAAAAAAGACCGCAAGAAATCTTAAATGAAGATATAGTAGGTACAGGTACCTACTCCAACTTCTTTACATCTAAATATCAAAATTCAAAAAGATATCGGCCTACCTACCTCATACTTATTTTACATACCTACCTAAAAGAAAAATAACGATATCGAAACGTACCTAACGTATAGCTAGGTACATTTTGTATACTTTTGCTCATGGCTTTGTCATTGTCTGTTATAGATACAACACACATAAATATCTACATACCACAAAAGTGGATGACCGATCTTTCATGATCTGGATATGAAATTCACAACAAACACGTTGAAAACTAAAAGTGAGATACCCGTTCACTGTTTCGTCCTTCTATTGAGCCACGCGTTTGAACTAAATTAAACAGAATAGAACTTATTCATTTACAATACGAAAACTAAACGCTTGCGAAATAACAACAAAACCCACAAAAAAGGAAACAAAATCCCACACTAAAAATTCTATCCACCATTCCATTTTGTCCTTTTCCCTTTACCACTCCCTTCCTTTTCTCTGTCCATCATGTAACTAGTTCTGTAGCTGCCGGCCGTCTGCCTCGCCGCCCGCCGCCGGTGCCGCTGTGTCAACGTTTTCTGATTTTCATGAAAAGAGAATGAGAGTGATGTGCTCTGCTAATATAATTTATTAATAGATAATTAAGAGAGCGAAACACATGCACTAATACGCACTCACAACTTTTACATGAGTTCTGACTTTGCTAAAAAAGGCAACCTACCCTTAAAAGAACAAGACTGTAAAAACGCCCAAGAAGAAACTGTTTATAGATTCGTCCTTTTCATCACAACTGATGACATTTCGATTCAATGCGATTCCACAACTGTAGATTTGGATCTATACATTTCACACATGTGGTCCACAGACGGTGAGGCAGAGTGCTGTTATTGTTAGGGCTTGTTTACTGGCGAAGAATGGCTTGCCTTCAAAAATGGTTTCACGTAGATTGCTCTGCGGCAGAATCCAATAATTTTATTTGAGGTCTCTGCACATGAAATTAAATTTCATTATGTATTTCACATAAAACCACCAGTGGTCCATATTAGGTTTCACTTTTTTCAAAGTGTTCATTTTGAGTTTTTTTAATTTTTTATATATTGAATAAAGTGTAATATTTTTTCTTTTGTTTTTTAAATAGTAAGTTTATAATATTTTTATAAACCTCAATCCAAAAGACTGAACAAAATTTGGTTTTCATCGGTTCAAAATATTTGGATACACATACATATTTTGTTAACAAAAATTTACATACGTGCATCAGTATCTCTCAAGACACAAACACGGAGGAGATCTATATAATTCTCACAAATACGTGCGTTCAGTGTTATTGACTGATTGGAAAACATATATTTTTAACCGGAGCTGTGTAAAATTGGACTGTAGTGAGCCATGTTTTTATTAGTTAATCACCGAAAATTTGTTTGTTCAAAATTAAGTTTTTAGCACAAGAAACAATATTTGAAAAAGAACAAAATGCCAATAATGAATTATTATTATTACATTTGTTCATTGATATATTCTAACAACCAAACAACTTTGTTAGTATCTTTGTATTATTCAATCCTAATTTTAATTATAAATTAAAATCTATTGCGTTATTCACTTAACTTTAATTTTTATTTCAACCTGTTCGTATCAGATTTTTTATTAATTGTAAAAGCGTAACATTAGTAAGTGAAATTTGCTTATAGTTCTGATAGGTTGTTACGATATAAAAAATGATTATACTTATATTCTACCCTAATAATAATATTATATGATATTAATTTTTTTTATGGAGGTATAGCTCCACGTGAGGAAATGCAAAAACAAAATTGAAATTTCATTAGAAAAAAGTTTATATTAGCTTCATTCTTTTGCAGTGCTTTCTTCAATAAACTCCTCTGCCAAAGAGCTCTTCAGACTTTTCTGAAAAATTTAGTTATTTAAAAAAAAGTTATACTTTACTCTAGTTTCAAAACAAAAAAAAATTTAAGATTTATAAAAAAAATGAGACATGTGCTTTGGGTCCAATTCTGTGCGTTGAAATATAAAAATTATAAGTATATAAACTTTATTTCAAATTTTACTCACAGGTCCAATACTTATTCTTTTCATTGTTCGAAAATCGAATGCTTATTTTGAACACTGCAACAACACATATACATCTGACGATACTAAAAGAACATATTTCCTAAATTCACCTTATTATCCTGATAAATATCAAGCAGAAACGTCATGCATATATATTTTCACGGTTCCACAAGATTATGAAATTGTGGCAGATTGCAATATTTCAGTACCGAAGGTAAGAACATTACTTTTTACATCTTTGTCCCAGTTTTTCAGGGCAAGTATTGAACTGCCCCTGGGGTTGGATATATTATTAGTGCGCTGCTAACGACAACGATCAAAGTATTATGGCAAAACTAGTATGAAAGCTTATCCGTGATGGGAAATATATAAATTATTCTTTTGGATTTGAAGCAATTTTTTTCATTTTTGTTATTTCAATTTCTGTCAAGTCAAAGTGTAAACACAGGAACGGCTTTGAACGGAATGGTCACATCGAAAAAAAATTAAGATAACAATCAAACGGGTGCCTATTGTTAAGTTTTTTGTTTTTTACTTCGATTTTAGTTTGTTCCGTTTTCATTGTAACATTTTAATTTTTGTTTAGTTTCCAAAACTTTATTCAGTTTTCCTTTTACTTACTTAGATACTTAAGGTGGCGCAGAGATTTCACTGTGTGCCTCAACCAACAATCCTCGCCAGCTAGGCCGGTCCCAAGCCAGTGGCCCGAGTTGCGCATACAAAGTTGGTTGATGTCGTTCTCCACTTGATCGCGACACCTTAGATGTGGTCTTCCAGAACTGCTTCGGGCCTCCGGGTTGGAATTGAAGACTGGAGCGTTTCTATCCACATGGCTCAGCCATCTAAGCCGCTGTATTTTCAGCTTCTTTGATAGGTTAATGTCGCTGTATAGCCGGTACAGCTCGCCATTTAATCTTCACCTCCAAACTCCATTGATACATACAGGACCGAATATCACCCGAAGAATCTTTCTCTCAAAGCACCCAGCCAGTATTTATCCGATCAAGTCAGTTTCCACGCTTCTGTCCCATACTGCAGGACTGGAATGGCCTTGTATAGTGTCTCCTTGGTCCTTTGAATGAGGGCTCTTCTACTAAAATGCCTTTTAAGCCCGAAGAAACAGCGATTGGCAAGAGTGGTTCTTCGACTGATCTCTTCACTGATGTTGTTCTGAGAGGTTATACATAATAGAACCCAAATAGACACTGTGCTTGACAACCTCAAAGTTATATCTGTCCATTGTGACGCTTTGTCCGAGCCTACGGTGAAGATATTCTGCACCCAAAAACAGCATATATTTTGTTTTATCTTCATTTATAGTCAGACCCATTTTCGCCGCCTCCACTTCAATACTTCCGAATGCTCCACTGACAGCGCATATCGTTCTTCCAATAATGTCAATATCATCAGCAAGTAATTGAACGGATTTAAAAAAAATCGAACCGCTGGTGTTGACATGCGAGTTGCGTACGATTGCCTCAAAAATGATGTTGAAGAGGTTACATGATAGCACGTCACCTTGTCTTAAGCCTTTCTCGACATTAAATAAGTCGGTGGTGTTCCTTTTACTTCGCCTTTAAATCACTTCGCTTTACTGCCACTTTATTTCAGTTAGCTTCATTTTTTACTAGTTTTGCATTTTAGATTACTGAGGTAACAGTTACCTAAATGACTCTTTCATTTAGGTAACTGTTACATCAGTAACAATTTTTTCGCTTAAAGTTTATTATTTATTTTGATATAAGGTCATTCTGCTCCGGTTTTAATCAGAATCGCTTATATGAAACGAAACCCTATAAAACGATATCTAACGAAAAAAAAAAAACGATGGCGAAGTAATTGAAATCGAAATGAACTTAAACCGAAATAAACGTAAAACTAAATAATAAAAGGCGATATAAACTAAAAATGATATAAGCAAAAGACGGGAAGGAATGGCCGACAAAAAAAATGTCGACTGGATAAATACAAATTTCATCGACTGTCAAAATGTCGACTGATGTTTGATCGACAAAAAAAAAGTTGACAGTTTAAAATCCAGACTATGAAAATGTCTACTGAAAAAGTGTCGGTTTGTCGACTTTTATCCTTATAAAAAACTGTTAAAATTTGTAAATCATAGCCAGCAGCTAGTAGGGGCGCAACACTGATCGACGACAGTGACAAATTGAGTGAGGTTCACATGCATGGGGCGCGCCGCATGAACATCACTGAATTTGACACTGATACAATCACACATGTCACTTTAATAGTTTAATTGTTTAATATATCTTCAGGGAGAAAATTCATGTTCTACTGATTACTTTTACATCTCCCAAAGTGGTGATCAGAGTTTGGATGGAGCTGAACAGTTTTGTGGTTCTGGAAAAACAACCCGAACCTCATTATTTAATAAAATGGTTATAGCTTACATATCAACAAGGAATAGTGCTGGTGGTCAATTCAATTGTAAGTTAACAACACGCCCGCAAGCCTGTGATTGTGGCTGGTCAGCACAAACAAGAATTCTTGGAGGTGTCCCGACTGCACAAAATGAATATCCATCCATAGTTAGTCTTCGGCTCAAAAGCACACACGATCATTATTGTGCTGGAACTATAAGTAAAATCTATCTATCTTAGTAACTAAACAAAACATTTCAAATTTTTATAATTCCAGTAAACCATCGGTATGTTGCTACTGCAGCCCACTGCACACGGTTTTTTGATGGCCCACAAAATATTTACATACTCGCTGGGTATAACGCAACAAGGACTGCGGAGAGTTCATCCACTCAATTCACAAAAATCTTTGAAGCTGAAGAATTTATTGAATATCCTCAATATAATTGGTTAACTAATGATAATGATATTGCACTAGTGAAAACCAAAACATCCATAGAATGGTCACATAGCGTTGGACCGATATGCCTTCCGCTCGATCAATTGTAATTATTTGTTTTGATCCTGGATGTCTATTAGCTGTAGTGTAACATTAAGGTCATTTTTGTGTGGATGTTAAAGTGTCATATAATGTTATATTCTGTAACAATATCCAACTCATCCCAACAGCATGAGTTGAGAATGTCGATCGGTCAAAAGTGACAAAGGGCACGATTTGTTGATTTTTAATCGAGTAGGACTAGAAGGTGAAGTAATTATGCAAGATGGTACGATTATGTGTGTACTCGTATGTGTTGATAGTGTTTGTCACGTAACGATTACTTGCATTGGTTTTTTTTTTTTTATTTTTCTAAAGATGAAATTCGCTTTAAACTAACACCCGCAATGTGTTATGAATTGAGAATAATCCTGGGTTGTTTGACAGATCAACAATGTATAACAATATTTTCTAAGAAACTTCATAGCACTTCGCTTGTTCCTTCTCATTTCCTTGAAGATTAAAATTTTGCAACTCTACATCTTAACGCGTTGAAATCTGTGATGGGTCATGTCTTAAAGTATACCTACTTAAATTCTAGAACATGATAAAATCGAGTTAATTTATTATTAATATAAATATTTTATTTCGCACTTATTTGAACATTGGCTTACCTTGCGGGAAATGGTTGTAAGCATATGACATCATTTTGTAGTTTGGCTTTCTTTTAAAATTAAAAGTTTCGACTTGTGAGATGAATAATTGCTGATGTATCTACTTTTGAGCCTGTCACCAATCTTTTGAGCAGAATGAATCATGTTTCAATGTTATCTGATTTTGTATCTTGCACTTTAAAAAAAAAATAGTACGTAGGTATATAGAAATTCAGAAAAAAAACAGTTCTGATTTCTTTTGTAGGACATTCTTGAGTTTAGACACTATCCTGAAAGGCGTGCTGAGCTTTTTAATTTCCTTTTCAGATCGAATGTTTTTGAAAAACACATTGGTTTGATCGGTGATTCTTTAAATTATATGTCGAGTTATTGACCCTTTTGTATATTAAATTATTTTTAAAATTATTGGTGCATAACTTTACAACATTCCAACGCCCTTGGTTTAAAAAAACGCCAACAATTAATTGGCCTGGCATATGTTTTTAAGGTAGATCATAATTGTGAAGCAGCAAAGTTGAGGATCTGCAATCACAACCAAGCTTAAAATATTTTCGGAACTAAAGGGTTAAAAATCGATTTGATGTAAGAAAACACAGAGGATTTACTTTAAAATACTTTTTTCCGATTTTATTTTATCTTTTTTATTCAGAGATACATATACTAAATAATTTAAAAACTCTACTTAATTAATATATTTTTAGCCAAAACACATTTGATTATGCCTCTGTTGACCTTGTTGGTTGGGGCACAACTTCTTTTGCTGGTCGTTTGTCCAATCATTTACGGAAAGCTACTGTCAACGTTTTACCCAATTCCATATGCCAAATGTATTCATCTTTATTACAACCATCACAGCTGTGCACATATTATCCAGGAAGGGATGCTTGTCAACGGGATTCTGGTGGACCAGTCGTTTTCAAAGGCGCGGTTCGAGAGTATATGGTAGGAATCATAAGTAAAGGCAACGCTTGTGGTGTCGGCCCGGGTATTAACACAAGAACCACTGCATTTCTTCTGTGGATTTATCAGACAACTAATGGAGCTTTGTGTTACAAGCCATACACGAGTAGTTAAAGAAATATTTTAAGTTGTGACAAAAAGAATAAAAAAAGTTAAATGGTTAAATGTAGACTTAAGCAAATGGTGTCATAGCTTACAAGTTTTACAGTATCTCAAAGTTTTTTGATAAAATACACTATAGAATGAGTGAAAACTTCAGCGAAAGCTAAGACAAAAAAAAACTCTTAAAACGTATACTACCTCATTAGATGATGAAAGCACAAAACCGTCTTAAAATGCCTTTTACGAAATGTAGTTTTGAGAGGTTTTACACTAAACAAGTTATTGTAAAAATATTATTCTCGCGCATTAGTTTTCACTTCACTTTCGCTTTCAGAATTCAAGGAAATGGTGGATATCACCCAATATTATTATATACAATATCCTTTCTTGGATCAATTTTATTCTTCAACAGAGCCAGTGTGTTAGACTATCATGCCTATAGGTTCTGGTTGGATCCCTAATTCCACCAAAATTTTTACTTGCGATTATAGGCAAGTTATGGATTCGTGCGAAAAAAAATTTGAGATAACATTCGCACATAACATTAAAATCATGGAGAAGTCGAAAAAGTGGGTCTGGAAATTCCGTCCGTATGTCTGTCTGTCAGTCTGTTCGTACCTCTAGAGCCTGAACGGATGGACCGATTTGCTTCAAACTTATCATTTACCATTTATTTGGCCGTCCCTCGGAAAGTATTTTTAATTTCTGCTTTAGGCCCAAAAATTACGGTACCTGCCTTGCAATCGTACAGAAGAAAATTATTGATTTTCTCGAAAATGGCTATAACGATTTTGATAAAACTTTCAGAATGCTATTTTAGAGGTAAAAGGTTGTAAAAGATTTTTGGGAATTTGTCTTATAACGGTACCGCTCTTATAGAACCGGAATTTTCAAATCAAGTATTCTCCTTTACTATACGTTCAATAAAATTTTAGATACAGGAAGTCATTTTTAATCTTATTGATATAGAATTTTAAAGTTTTTCAAAACTTTGTTTTTTGATTTTTAATAATTTTTTTTTTTTAATTGGTGGATTGATTTTTTTAAATTATTTTTTCAGATAAAAATACAGATTTTCTCAAAAAGGTAAAACTCAAAAAAAATTTCCAATATTTTTTTGAAATTTTTTTCAAAAACAAAAACACTTCTTGAAAAAAACTGGTCGAACAATTTTAAGTATTTTTTTCTAGATAGACATTTAGTTTTGAAATTTGATTGCATATTAAGTTTTTCCGTGAAAACTCTATTATTATTATTAAAAAATAAAAGAATTTTCAACAGCCACTAAAAATTATCTAGCATAAGAGCCAGTTCGTGCGACCCAGTCTTGCATTTTATTTCTGCGGTATACTGCCCCTAGGAAGTGGCAATTTATCCAAGAGTTAATCTTGTCATGATTCGGTTATTTAAAAGTCTCTTCCATTCCTGCTCTCGAAATAACCTGCTGTGCTCTCTATACATACAAGTCAAATATTTATTTTATAAATTTTGCATTTGCAACAAAAACTATGAATTGGTATAAAAATTGATATCACAATGATATTCCAACTTTATAAAAATGATTATACTTTCATCTGTTTATCCAACACGTTCTGACCTTGAAGTTGAAGGTTATATAAAAACAAATAAATTTCCTAAAAACAATTGAAGTGAAGTTAGAGGTTAAGATAAGTATTTTTACTTGCGTTTATAGGTACCTATTCTAGTTATGCATTCGTCGAAAAAAAAAAGTTTTGAGATAACAATCAAACATGACATTACTATGATAGCGAAAACAAAAAGTTGGTCCGAAAATTCTGTCGGTCTGTTTGTCTGTCTGTATGTTTAGACACCTACAGCCCAAACGGGTGGGCCAAAGCCGAATTGCTTTAAACTTGGTATAAGTATAGAGTTTTTTGATATTGTACAGAGGGGTATTGATTTTCTTAGCTAAAAAATTAACGGTATATGTATATGTAATAAATGTACATATAATAATATACATATTTAAAGTTATGTCTAAGCTTATTTTTCTCGAAAACGGCTCTAACGGCTTCAATTACAAAATCGGAGTAGGTTTTTAGGTCTAATATATATATATGTCTGATACAAAAATTAAAAACAATGACTAAGAAGGGTACCTTCCATATAGGACTGATTTTGTTCCTTTCTGCTATCTCGAAAACGATTTAATCGATTCTTTCAAAATGTTACACATATAAAGTTTTAGATAGCTCAATTTATAATGCATACCTCTAACCTACCCATATTTTCAAATATTTGTTTGTATTTTCAAAAGCATTTTTTTGTTCAACTTTTTTAAAAAATCGAACTTTTTAAAAACAGCTTGTTATTGTTTTTTAACAATAAGTAGGCATACGCATTTGCTGAATACTTCAAATGTTCTTAATGTATGTCTTTTTATACATTTAAGATTTAATACACTTTGACGTTTTCCTGGAGTTTACTTGCACGGTTAGACGATTACAATATGCATTATGTATAAGCAAAGCCATATCAAAAACGTATTCAATAGTGCAGCTCTATATTGAATTCGTGCCAAAGTGTGAAAAACACACAAAGGAATGATAAATTGTTCCGAAAAATAGTTTACATGCACAGACACAGACTAGTCTTTGAATTTCGTTTACAAAAATGTATTCACTATAATGTTCAGATTCTCATAGTTCACTATATATCTAAATATTTAGAATAGTTTTTGTTAAATGTTTGTGGTTCACTATAAAAAAAAAATACATAAAACATTAAACATATATGTATACTAGCTGTCCCTGTCGAGCAGATAGCGCATACATACATCACCTTCAAGTAAAATGAGTGCTTCATTAAAAATGTCCTCAGTGTATTCCTGATGTGGATGTTTTGCCTCATAGAATTTTTACGCTTTGGCTTTGTTTACGATTTTTCGAAAGTTTTTTTTAGATCAGTTGATGTGTATTTCGTCAGAATGATTAATAGAGTGTGTATTTGATTTGGTAATATTGTAAGCGTGGCTTCTGCATTGCATAAACATTTTTAAAGTTATTTCATGGAACATTTTATTTTAGTTCTAAACTTCGTCAATGGCAGCGCTAGTTGTCTTATCTGCTTTACATTAAATGTCGCAGCAACAGTCAGCATAATCCGATTATAAATAGTTTTTTAATTTATTATTTTCTAGGTAGGTACGAGTATCTTAATTACCATGGCGATATTGTTTTTCTAATTATAAATCACTATTAACTAAATCGGTTTCCATGAGATCATATTATTATTAATGCTTTTTCGAATATTGATTTATGTAAGTTCAGGGAAACATTCGTAGACATCCTTTGAAGATCCTACCAGAAGATTTTTTTTTTTTAATTTTAAAAAATGCACAAAAAATGCATTTGTGACAAAAAACACTTTATAAATTGAGATATAAACTAACCTATCTATCAAGTTAGATCAAACTGTATACAGGTTTCAAAATATGATTAAAATCTGTTAATAAGCTAAGAAGTTCATCGCGGACAAACAACGTGATACTCGATTTATGTATATATACATATACATACATTACATATATAGTAGATTACACCAAGTGGCTGTTGGTTGTTAATACAAAATAGTCGTACAATAAGATTTATTTATAACAATCGCACAAAGCATAAAAATTGATTTGTTTTCATTTCGTTTCATAGACACAGCTATCACGAAACGTTGGATTCAAAAAGTTACAACATAGAACTGATATTATTCTTGAGTTCCACATTGGAGAAAGAATTCCCAATAAAAAACAGGGTTTAGTTATTCTATTGGTCATATCAAGCTTGTTCCACCATCGAGTTTCGAGTGATTATCCAGATAAGTCAACTGAGTGACTTCTCGTCTCAAAATAACCTGCTGTGCTCCAATGCAATTCAAATATTCATTTTTAGATGTTGCATCTTGCATGGTTAGATAAATGACACATTTTGAAAATATTAGATGTACAAAAATTGAAGTCTAATTGATATTGAAGATCAACAAGATGATCATACTTTCATCTGTTTATTCCACACATTGACCTTGAAGGTTATATCTAAATATATAAATGGCCAGAGGAGCGTGAATGTAAAGGTTTTTAGATCTTGTTTGAAAAACAAGGCATGTCATAAAACTCTTAATAAACAAGATAAAATCATTTGTTGATCTCAGTTTTTTTTCGAGTTGGCCTAATTATAGTCTACATAATGTATTAGTAGAGAAGATTGGGTAAAAATGGGGAATTTTTTCCACGATCTATACAGCTTATACAGGGTGATTCACGAATATTGTGCCAAAAAGCTATAGCGCGTAGGTTGGGTTGAGACAAGAAAAAAATCGTATGGGAGGGAGTCTATTCCCCTCCGTTTAGCCAGGAGGGGCAATTTTCTAAAAACAGGACTTAAATTTGAAAAAAAAATTATTAAAAAATAACGGTAACTCCTACAACGCCATGCTCTACCTTGTTATAAAGCCTAAAACTTATTTTTTTTCTTGTTATTTTAAATAAAGTTATTCTATTAAAATTTTTTTAAAATATTAATTTTCAAACTCAAAATTTTGAAAAAAAAAATTAAAAAAAAAAAATTATTTTAAAACTAATTTGTTCGGAATTTTACGTAATTAAGTATTATTTTTGTTCTCAGAATTCAATGCTCCCATTAATTTTAAATCCAACACTGAAAACCATATGATTCTATGACTTTTTGTTGCCAAGCTATTGAAAAATAACCGAACCTACTTCTTCACAAAAAGACGAAAAAATTGGCTAAATGATCACTTGTGCCACCCCGTAAGGCTAGATTTTCTGGGGATGGAAAACACACAAGAATGGGTTAGTTCCTGTCATTTCACTCGAGCCCCCAGCTCCGGAAAGTTAATTAAAACTTATTTCTTGCAAATGCAAAAAGGGGTGCGAGAAAGCTTGTGGATGCAGAAAGCTGGATTGAAGCGCTCCGTTACATGATCAAACTGCAATGGCACCTGTCTTAACTTGCAAGTTCCATCACAATATAGTGACGCAGATGAAGAAACGGAGACTGTTCTCGAACAAATATATGTTGACATCGAGGAACAAGAGGATTGCAACGAAGATGCTTATCCTATCGCGGATGATCTAGATTCTAGAAGAACACTTTACCGTCGAAGTTTTGATCACTCAACAAGTAATGTCTGGTCCACCAACGGTAGCGAAACGAAGGAAATTCGCTAAATATTGTAATAGTGTATTTCATATGTATTAGGCCTACTGGGGATACCACAATAAATAAAAACGAGCCACTACCTCTTGGAAGTGTGAAAATGAGCTTTTTCAAAGAAAACGCCCGTTGAGTCGATTTCGTAGCCCTCCTACTCTTAAACCATTGCAATTGACAAAAAAAAAGCTTTTAGCAAAAATTTTATGTAATTTTTTCTAGTTTAATTTAGTACTTAGCTATTTTTATCGTAAAATGAGTAGGAACGGAGATATAGTAAAAAACTGTTTTTCGCCGCTATTTTTTTAAATGGCAGCCCGAGCGGAAACGATACGAGGTCGCAAAATAGAAATTCGGAAAGAGCACGTTGAAATCTATAAAACCAACAAAATTCAAAATGCCCTGAAAACTTTCCAGGTAAAACTACCAAATGACTGTACTTATATATAATTATAAAAACCGTATGCTTGCTCCCGACATCCGTTCAAAAATAATTGTCGTCAAAACGAAAAAACTGCTGCCCTGAACTATAGAAATTATAAAGTCCTATACATGCAGAAGAATATGCTATAATCAAGATGAACATGTTCGTCTTCACCATAACCTTGATATCTTTCTTGATTTCTCCAGTTTCCTATATTCTTGACTTATAAAGATGTTCTGCATTTTCATCTCCCCTCTCTATTGAACAAGTATGATTTGTATATATTGCTTCCTTCTTTTTTGCAGAGATCAAAACGCAGAATACCATTAGGTGCTAGCCAGACAACTTTAGCATAGTAACAATGTTGTATAGGGGGGACTGACTACGAAAAAGAAGTTTATCCTGCAACAGTTGGCCATTCACATTGGTGTGCCTTTTTTGAAACTGATGGTGCATACGAATAAAGAGGGATTCAATTATTTTTGACATCTGTTTCAAGGACGGAACTGCGTGCAGGGCCACTGCACATCTGTTTTCGGATTTTATATGTCACCATTGTATATGAAATCTATAGTAATATGGATAGAAGGATCGACTGTGGCGACACCGTGAGCCTCCAAACCTTTTTTTTTCCAAATTTCTCGTTTTGGAGAGAAAATGTAGGTGGAAAGGTTTAAATATGTGATAATTATCAGCGACATCTATGTGTCTCCAAGCCCCCTTATCTCACACTCGTTCCCCAGACTACTATAGATTTCATATACAATGATGTCACTGACAAAAACCTGCCTTGTTTGATTTTAAATTTAATTTTCTAGTGATGCCACTCTCCCCTACGTTTTTTTTTTTTTTTTTTTTTTTTTTTCTATATTTGGCACGAACCTCCAAAATGTTTGTTTACTTTTGCTTGATATGAAATTCACAAGACTTTATAATGTTATTATTTTCATTTATAACGACAATTTGCCAAATTGAAAATAAACCAAATTAGTTCTTTTCTTTTGACACTTGTACATACAAAGGATTAATTAAGCAAATAAATAAAATTTTCTCTGATAGCCAATATCATAGTCATTGCACATATAATATCTTAAATAAAACACAACGATACCCCAAATATCTGAACGAATGGTTTTTTAAGTTTTTTAAGCATATCAAAAAACAAACACTGTTCGAAGGTTTAAAAAATTGTTTCCATTAAAAACAACATAATATGTTGCGCTTTGCAACAGCTGAGATGCTTTGAGACTTCAAAACTGATAAGAGTGGCTAGATAAAATATATCAACTTTCTCGCTATACGTATCTTACGAACCTTTTGTGTAAATATCTGTTTTGAAGAATTAAGAAAATAAAAAATTTACTAATGAGCAATTAATCAAATAAAACTTTATAAAAGACACAAGCAGATAGCATTCGCCAGTTGTCAGTGTTTCGGAAAAGATGTGGTTTAATATTCTAGGTTAGTTGATAAAAATTTTGGATTAAAAAAATATATATTTAAATCATTTTAAATTCTTGAGGTTTGGTCCTGCTGCTGCAGACAGTGATATTCGCTGATGTTTTCGACTCCTGCAGAAATAATTACCATATTGATTCAAGTAGAAGTATAGTAGTGAACTCTCCGTATTATCCATATAAATATGACTCTGGATCGGCGTGTTTGTACACATTCACGTGTCCTGATGATTATGAGATATATATTGCATGCGATATGAATTTGGACAAAGTAAGGATTTAAGCAGAATATATTTTTTTGTTTGTATCATTAATAGCTATGTTTTTTCAAGAAATGTTATACGCATTAATATTCATTAGATCTTACTATCGCACTAACTTCAGCCATTGTAACAGTTGTAATATGTCATAAATCATTAGAACCAATCGAACTACCTCATTAGTAAACTAAATAGATGTGAATTCGACTTTATTACCTTTAATGGACCAGTTATAGCTATTATTGAGATGCATCGGTGAAAACTTTGAATGTTAATTTTAAGTTAATTAAGCCAACAGAGCTAAGTTTCATTGATATCAATATGATTGGATTCTAGGATTTTTTAATCCATAGATCACCTTAAGCTATATGGAATTAAAACATTTCTTGAAATCCACTTTTATTACTTTACTGACACCAATCGATTTCAATGAACAGCTAATTTTCGTTTCTGGTACATTAAGCACAATCGTTTTTTTTTTACTTGTTTTTTTTTTATATGACTTTTACCTCAAAATTTGGTTCTTGTGTGAGGATTTTTTTTTGTTAACAAAGAAAAACATTCCCAATGATTGCTATAACCAACTTGTCAGTGAAAATGAAAATATAAAATGATGCATTTTAAAGATAACAATAATTGGCTCTAAAAACAAAGAGAGTTGAATAGATTTTTAATTATATTTTAGTTAAACTATTAGATTTAAATTAAATGGGAGATTATTAAATTCGTGGTTGATAATACCTACAGAATGGCTTCTTTTTTTTGCAAATCAAATTAAAACTTTTTGCAAGGTATGACTTCTCATTCGATTAAGCCTTTTGTTACACCTGCCGTTAATTAAAACCTAAACTTTTTATACATTATCCAACATTATGAACCGAACCGTATTAGAATGACGGACGCACAACTGAGGTGTAGAATGTCTGTAGAGTCTAGCCTCAATCAGATCCCAGATATTTGAACTTTTTACAATTGCGAATCACTGTTCCATTCAAAATATGTGTGGATCAGAAAACGAAATTCGTTTACATAACAACGATATTTCCTTTTTGTCTTTCTCGTCACACACTCTTGTCTGCCAGTATTTACCTCTCGGGAAATTGGTTGGTACCGTAAGACGGCCAACTCTACAACCGCACGGGCTCATTAGTCAAATCAAATATAGAGCGGTTTCTCAGCTTCCTATTACGGATTTCCACGATATCTAGAAAAATAAAATCTAGAGCAAACAAAACTAGAATAAAAACATAAGAGAGAGCTACAGTACGTTTGCAACGAGCTGTTGGATACCCTATATTCCCTATTTTTTTTTGTATGCGTATACGTTCGCCTCTCACAGCCAGCCGCTGTTCCAGTTTCAGAAAAACTAATTTGAGCTGAAAAAATAGTGTCATTTTTTTTTTCTTGGATAAATTTGAATTTATGAGAATAAATTTATAAAAACCTGTGGAGCGGTTTTTGAGAAAAGAAGCTTTGTTTGGCATTCAGTAAATACATTTATTTATAATTTTTAGAAAAAAAATTAATCAGCAGTTCCCAAAATATTAATTTTAAAATTTTTTGTAATGCTTTTAAATATACAAACAAATATTTTCTTAAAACATTGGTATGCAGTACAAATTGAGTTACCTATAACTATATATGTGTGAAATTTCGGAAGAATCGGTTGAGTCATTTTCGAGATAGTCGAAAAAAACGGTCTTATGGAAAGTACCGTTCTAAGTTATTTTTTAAACTTTTTTTCAAATATATGATTGGTATTTAAAAAGCAATACTGATTTTTTTAAATCAAAATCGTTAGAGCCGTTTTTGAGTAAAATAAGCGTACAACGTAATGGTTGTATGGCAGGAACCGTTACTTTTTGAGCTAAAAACAATTTCAATAATTTGCCTTATATAGTACCTATAATCGCAAGTGAAAAGGTGTGTACCAAGCCAAATGTTGAGACTTTTTACTGCCAAGGCAATTAGTATGAGCTCAGTGACATTCAATATTACGCTTGCAGATCGATTTGAACAAAACAAGATAAAACTTAAATTTTTTAAAATTAGATTTTGAATGGAAATAGCTATTATGGGTGTTTTTAACAATTCTTGAACCACACTCTGCTACGTACCCAAGTAATCTAATATATAAAAATAAGTTGCCTTATGTTCGGGGTCGATAAACTCGAGAATGGCTGGGCAGAATTTTTTAATGTTTTTTTATAAAGTTAGCTATCCTATTGAGGAAGGTCTTTTTGTGAAGATTGGTCAAATTTCGGTAAAGGGCAAACCGCAAAATGCATTTTTAGTGCATTTCGTCATATTAATAACAGCATTTTTTGTAGGGTCTTCTGAGTATGTCGACGAAGGTTTCCGGCCAAACTTCGGAAAAATAATTTGCCACAACTGCAGTTTTATTGCATTTTGTCAAAATACTAACAAATCTTTTGGTAGCATCTTCTGAGGATGCCTGCAAAGGTTTCTGTGAAGTTTGGTCAAAATTCTGTAAAGCGGTAGCGTGGTTCTTTTTGATCTAGCATTTTTGTCGACACATAAAGTATTTTTCCCGTAATTATAGAAAATTATTTTTTTTTTTTTCAATGTGTCAATTTAATTTTAATAAAATTGGAATAAGTTTGAAATCTGCGATTTTGGACAAATCATCGGGATGAAATGACCGAAGAAATATTACATCGAATGCGAAATATTTATTCAAACCAGAACTTGGATCTTAGCTACGATTCGATCTGAAAATAAAATATCATTAGCGCTTGCGTCGTCTGGGATTGCGCAAACTTTGTTAGACGGTGGTCGAACAGCTCACTCTGCATTAAAATTGCCATTGACATGTAAGTAAATGAATTTCAAACATGTAATATTTCAAAAACATCTGGAATGGCAAAGGTTTTACAGCAATGTAAAATAATCATTTGGGATAAGTGCACGATGATTCACAAGAAATTATTGGAAGCCCTTAATCGAACGTTAAAAGATTAACGAGGAAACCAACGTTTATTTGGTGGTGCATTGATATTGTTAGCAGGGGAATTTAGGCAAACATTTTTCCAATTTTTTCTCACGGACAACTTTATGTTGGATGTTCGCGAGTGGGTAAACCGTCCTTATTGTTTATTTATGCATTAAATGGGAAAACAAAAACGTTGTTTATCAAAAAGCTCTTGAGTAATGCAAATGGTTCATTTAAAAAATTGTTAAATTAATTAATAAATTATATAAGAAAAATGATTGAATTGAGTTTAAGGCTGCATGATACACAACAATTTGTTTTCTGAAGAGTGAGGATGGTTTCCCAACTAGGAAACACGCCACATTATAATAGCTGACAGCAAATCAGTTGAAAAGGAAATTCGCGGAATTTGGCATTCTTTTCCTTTGAACGGTCCTTTCAAAATCCTTGCCACTATCACATTGTTCATCAGCTTCTTCACAATCAGTTGGGTTCCATTGCACAGTTTCGGGGCATAAAGGTTTCGTATCATTAAGATGACAGATCCAACTTTAGAACTCAAATGATGAGGCGGCATGCCCAGGCAAATCCAAAGAACACTTGCATATTCACACTCAATGGAATGGTTTGCACATACAGAAAAAAACGATGCCTGAGACATGAGATTTATTCATACGCCGCTGTTGGTTTCAGAATCACGGGAAGTGATTTCGGAAATCCGCTTGCTATATCACCACTTTTGCCATGACTGATTGCTTTGAAATGCTGCAAACAGGATTTTCTTTGATTCGCAGGTTTAACGAAAGCTTCAGTGCTCAGTGTGCTGTTCTTCCACCTTCCAACAGTGTTGCAGCAATTCCGGTAGATGCGAGAGCTAACGCAATTCCACTTTGAGCACGTGTTGCTGCTAATATTAATTAAATCAAGAACATTTTTCCAGTTCCGCCGGGCGCATCAACAAATAAAATGCACGACTGGGTCGCACGAACTTGCTCTAATTTGTGACAGTGGTCTAGGGGCTTGACATTTTGATAAAAATAAAATTTTCAAAATTCTTAAATAAATACTTAAACTAATTTGAGCTGAAAAAAAGTACACCATTTTATTTCTTATATAAATTTGAATTTATGAGTAAACTTATAAAAACCTGTGGAGCGGTTTTTAAAAAAAAAGTTTTTTTTGAAAAAAGAATTTCAAAAAAAATTCAAACACTCCATTTCTTAGGTATTCAGCAAATACAATTAATAAGCAGTTTGCAAAATATTAATTTAAAATTTTTTTTTGTAGATGCTTTTAAAAATACAAAAAAATATTTTTCAAAAATATTGGTATGCAGTACAAATTGAGTTACCTACAACTATATATGTGTGAAATTTCGAAAGAATCGGTTGAATCGTTTTCGAGATAGTCGAAAAAAAAAACGGTCCTATGGAAAGTACCTACCGTTGTTTGACATTTTTTAAAACTTTTTTTCAGCCATATAATTGGTCGTACCTAAAAAGCAATACTGATTTTTTTAAATCGAAATCTTTAGAGTCGTTTTTGAGAAGAATAAGCTTTAGCGTAACGGTATATGGCAGGTACCGTTATTTTTTGAGCTAAATAAAATTTCAATTTCCCCTCTGTACAATAGGGTAGAGTCGCTAGTCTAATATATAAAAATAAGTTGCCTTATGTTCGGGGTCGATAAACTCGAGAATGGCTGGGCAGAATTTTTTAATGTTTTTTTATAAAGTTAGCTATCCTATTGAGGAAGGTCTTTTTGTGAAGATTGGTCAAATTTCGGTAAAGGGCAAACCGCAAAATGCATTTTTAGTGCATTTTGTAATATTACTATAACAAAACTTTTGGTAGAAACTTCTCAGGATGTCAATGAAGGTTTTCGGCCAAACTTCGGTAAAATAATTTGCCACAACTGCAGTTTTATTGCATTCTGTCAAAATACTAACAAATCTTTTGGTAGCATCTTCTGAGGGTGCCTGCAAAGGTTTTTGTGAAGTTTGGTCAAAATTCTGTAAAGCGGTAGCGTGGTTCTTTTTGATCTAGCATTTTTGTCGACACATAAAGTATTTTTCCCGTAATTATAGAAAATTATTTTTATTTTCAATGTGTCAATTTAATTTTAATAAAATTGAAATAAGTTTGTAATCTGCGATTTTGGACAAATCATCGGGATGAAATGACTGAGGAAATATTACATCGAATGGGAAATATGTATTCAAACCAGAACTTGGATTTTAGCTACGATTCGATCTGAAAATAAAATAGCATTAGCGCTTGCGTCGTCTGGGATTGCGCAAACTTTGTTAGATGGTGGTCGAACAGCTCACTCTGCATTAAAATTGCCATTGAACATGCAAGTAAATGAATTTCAAACATGTAATATTTCAAAAACATCTGGAATGGCAAAGGTTTTACAGCAATGTAAAATAATCATTTGGGATGAGTGCACGATGGTTCACAAGAAATTATTGGAAGCCCTTAATCGAACGTTGAAAAATTAACGAGGAAACCAACGTTTATTTGGTGGTGTATTGATATTGTTAGCCGGGGAATTTAGGCAAACATTTTTCCAATTTTTTCTCACGGACAACTTTATGTTGGATGTTCGCGAGTGGGTAAACCGTCCTTATTGTTTATTTATGTATTAAATGCGAAAATAAAAAACGTTGTTTATCAAAAAGCTCTTGAGTAACGCAAATGGTTCATTTACAAAATTGTTAAATTAATTAATAAATTATATATAAGAAAAATAATTGTATTCAGTTTAAGGCTGCATTATACACAACAATTTGTTTTCTGCTCCGGAGCGTAAATGAAGGGTGAGGATGGTTTCCCAACTAGGGAACATGCCACATTATAATAGCTGACGGCAAATCAGTTGAAGTGAAGGAAATTCGCGGAATTTGAAATTATTCTCCTTTGAACGGCCCTTTCAAAATCCTTGCCACTATCACATTGTTCATCAGCTTCGTCACAATCAGTTGGGTTCTATTGCACAGTTTCGGGGCATGAAGGTTTCGTAGCATTAAGATGACAGATCCAAATTTAAAACTCAAATGATGAGGCGGCATGCCAGGCAAATCCAAAGAACACTCGCATATTCACACTCAATGAAATGGTTTGCACATACCGATACAAATACGATGGCTTGAGACAAGAGATTTATTCATCCGCCGCTGTTGGTTTCAGAATCACAGGAAGTGATTTCGGAAATCCGCTTACTATATTGCCACTTTTGCCATGACTGATTGCTTTGAAATGCTGCAAACAGAACTTTCGTTGATTCGCAGGTTTAACGAAATCTTCAGTGTGCTGTTCTTCCACCTTCCAACAGTGTTGCAGCAATTCCGGTAGATGCGAGAGCTAACGCAACTGCACTTTGAGCACGTATTGCTGCTAATATTAATTAAATCAAGAACATTTTTCCAGTTCCGCCGGGCGCATCAACAAAAAATAAAACACCTTTAGGTTTTCGCCGACAAACAAAAACAATTTACACACTTTTTTTGTTGTATATCATATATTTGTTTTGTTCTTTAAAATAAAATGCACGATTGGGTCGCTCGAACTTGCTCTAGTGCAAATACATTCATTTTAAATTTAAAAAAAAAAATTTAATGAGCAGTTTTCAAAATATTAATTTTAAAATTTTTTTTTAAATGTTTTTAAAAATACACAAATATTTTTTGCAAATATTGGTATGCAGTATAAAGTGAGCTACCTACACCTATATATGTGTGAAATTTCGAAAATATCGGTATAGCCGTTTTCAAGATAGTCGAAAGCAAAAAAAAAACCGTCCTATAGAAAGTACCGTATCGTTCTTAGACATGTTTTAAGGTATCTATACATACAGACAGACATGCAGACGGATAGAATTTTTAGACCAACTTTTTTTGACTTCGCTATCATCTTCATCGTAATGTCATGTTTGATTGTTATTTCAAAACTTTTTTTTTTCGACGATACTTGCTTGCCTTATAGTACCTATAATCGCAAGTAAAAAACTTTTTGATTATAAATGTCGATATCATTGTATTTAAAATTAAATATTTCTTAACAACACTTGGGTTTAAAGTTAAAAATATTTTTCCTGTCAGTTTTTAAATATTGCAATTATATTTTTTAAATTGTAATTCATTTAATAGGTATTAAAATAAAATTTCTCTAACCGAGCGAAGCCGGGTGGGTCAGCTAGTTGTAAATAAAAAAAAGAATTTGAAAGGAGTCTTATGAAATCATTTGTTTAAATAATTTGGCAATAGGTACATTTGTTACAAATTGTTGCGATTTCGGAACAGAGATATTATGCACAAATGGAAGGCAATATTGACTGCTTTTAGGTTTAATCACAACCAGATTATTAGTAAAAGAAAATGACATTGACATTATATTAAAATAAATAACACAACGAAACCAAAAAAAAAAACTACTATTTTTTCTAAAAACTTTCAATATAAATAAATTATTGGCCGCGATATCTTCACAGAGATGGATTGTTTTTTTTTTTTTTGTATTTCTGGCATTTCGACCGTGAAAATCATTTAAAAGACACTATTTTAACAACAACAAAAAATTACGCAGCTTGCTTTACGAATGCGTTCATCCAAAGATAAGCGTAAATTTACGCAAATACATAATCGACAAAAGTATCCTGTTGCATGTATTGTGGTTCAAAATCTCCGAAAATTATGTTTTTTGATTTTTAAGAGTTTTTAAATTTTTTTTGTTTTAAATATTTTGAAAATAAATTGATCTACTTTTACAAAAAAAACCAGATGGAAACTAAAGACTGCTTTGTGTTGACATATAAGTACTCGAAAAAAATCAAAATATATACATACATACATATATTGTTGCATAAATTAATAATGCTCGAAATAATGTTTAATATTTGTTACTCAACCAATGTTTATCTGGGGAAAAAGTGTGACAGAATGCAATCAAACATTGAAAATTCTAAAAAAAATATTGTGCTCATTTCATCACTTTTCGATCGCAACTAATATTTTACTAGCACCAAAAATCAAAAAAATTTTGACACTGAGTCTGAGATATCGGTACACATACACACACCAGCCCATTTGAGTGCACCGACAAAAGTGTGTGGTGTGCACAAGTCTTGTTTGTTTATACTGATAGATATATTGTTCTAAAAATAAAGTGCACGACTGGGTCGCATGAACTTGCTCTAATGTGTGACAATGGTCTTATGGCTTGAGATTTTGGAAAACGAAGCAGATAAGAAATCATGTGAAATTTTGTGTCTCACTTAAAAATCACTAAGTAAGCAATCTGTTTTCTTTCCCTGTTTTGAATTGTAAGGAACAAAACATTTCAAAATCATGGGCCTAGTTTTTTTCAAAAAATGTTTTTTTTTGAAAATCTTTTCGAAAACAAACAACGACTTTTTTTTAGTAAGACAGCTTCTAGCACTTTGTAGTTTTTATCAGGAAAATAAAATTAAAAAAAAAAAGGTTAAACTGTTTTTGAAAAAACCAAAACAAAAAAAAAATTAACTTTTTTTTTAAATCTAAAAATTTTTTTTTGAAAAAATTAAAAATTTATGTTATTTTGTTTATAGAAAGGCTCCTACCGCTCTGTCAGATATGTACCAAGTTGGAAGCAAACTATAAATATAACTATACAGACAGACAGACTTACGGACAGACAGAATTGTCGGACCCACTTTTTTAGGCTTCTCCATCATCGCAATGTCATGTTTGATTGTTATCTGAATTCTTTTTGCCCGAATCCATAATTATTAACCTTGTATTTTACCTATACATATACATATATTCACAAGTAAACAAATATGTGAGCGAGACGAGGATCATATAAGTCGACAGAACTCCGTTTGTGGTGTGGTATTTATTACTCACTATTGTCCTCACTTCCGAATGCCCGACTTTGATAGCAAAATCTGTCTATTCGTTTTCCGGGAACTTCACAATCCCAAAATTTGATGTGGGCTTTAATAATTAATGCGATATTCCACTTGATAATTTAAAAACTAAATCTAATTTGTATTTTAAGGGTTCCACCTGTACTAGCGAATACTTTTACATGTCTCAGGATGCGGATCCAGATTTAAAAGGAGCAAGTCAATTTTGTGGAACGGGCAGTGTCGCTCGTGTTTCAGAATACAGCAAACTATCATTTGCGTTCGTTTCAACAGCACCACGTTATTCAGGCGCGGGAGGTACATTCAGCTGCAGATTAAGTGTTCGTCCTCAAGCTTGTGATTGTGGTTGGTCGCAACGAGGAAGGATTGTCGGGGGCTCACAAGCAAGGCCGACTGAATTCCCTAGTATGGTAGCCATATATGTCGGCGGAACTGTGGTCTGCGGTGGATCAATCCGTAAGTGTTAATTTTTGTCTGTAGGTATACTAAATGTTTTTCTAAAATTGTACCTGTTTACATATTTTTTGACTCTTCATAGTAAACCATAGAACTATTGTAACGGCAAATCATTGCGTCCGGTTGTATTCAGATAAAAATCAAATATCTATCAAGGCTGGGTACTACAATGTGTCTTCAGGTGAGTTAAAATACTATAGTGACTGAAAACTGGAAGTTCGATTCTTAGAGATGAATATTTTCAGATACTGAGTCAAGATATGCGAGAACTTATGGTGTTTCTGAAATAATTGAAAATCTATCCTACAACCCAAATGGTGAATTTAATGACATAGCTTTGTTAATCACAAGCTCGAGTATTGAATATTCTCGAGGGGTTGGACCAATTTGTCTTCTAATAGATACTACGTAAGTTTTTTTCACAATCTCATTTCGTTCTAATGCAATATTTTATTAAGTGGACAAAAAACTTAAAAACTTCAACTTAATAAAACAGGGCATTTATTTAATGTTGTAGTACCCCGTGGCGTAGTGGTTAGTGTGTCGGACTGCCACGACGAAGGTTCTGGATTCGATCCCTGCCCACTCCACCTTTGTTATTTTCCGGGGTACTGCCTCTTGTAAGGAAGTGACAAATCCTCCAATAGCAATAAATGCCATAGAAAGTGCTTCTCTGTTAGCCGTTCGGAGTCGGCGGCAAATTGTAGGTCTCTTCCATTCCTGCAGAATATCAAGGCACACACAGAAATGGTTGAGAGTGTAAGTCACAGGCCCCGGCCCAGCTTGGAGCTGTTGTGCCAACAATTCATTTTTTTTTTATTTAATGTGTGGGAAAAGTTAGAGCGTCTACAAGAAAAAAAGTCGTTTAAAAAGGTGGTAATTTTCTAAAAAAAAAATTACATGAAATAGAAAAAAACACGGCAACTCTTACCATGCCATGTTATATCATTTTGTGAAGCGAAAAATTTCTTCTTAAATATATTTTCTAGCTAAGTTTTTTTTTTTAATTGTGAAAAACAAAACTCAAAATATCGATTTTTTTTTAATTAAACAAATTTTGTTTTTAATATTTATGTACTTAATTAAAAACTACTTTTGTTTCCACAATTTAATGCTTTTATTAATTCGAAGCCAAAAGCAGAAAACCAGATTCTAAAATGTCTTGTACTTTTTGCGAAAATAACGGAAACCACTTTTTCTTAGTAAAACCTGATTTTAGTTCTTACTTGAACCATAGACTAACTAATAATAAAAACAAGCCGCTTCACAGAAGAAAAGAGGAACCGATTTAAGATTGCCTCTGCCTCCACCTTTTTCCTTCCTTTCTATAAAGCGGCCTGTCTTTATTATTAGTTAGTCTATGCTTGAACTTTCAATTGGAAATTGGCTTAAAACAAATATAAAATAAAGGAAAATTAGTTTTTAAATCTAATATATAAAAATAAGTTGCCTTATGTTCGGGCTCGATAAACTCGAGAATGGCTGGGCAGAATTATTGTTTAATGTTTTTTTTAAGTTAACTATCCTATTGAGGAAGGTCTTTTTGTGAAGATTGGTCAAATTTCGGTAAAGGGCAAACCGCAAAATGCATTTTTAGTAATATTACTAACAAAACTTTAGGTAGGGTCCTCTGAGAATGTATACGAAGGTTTCTGTGAAGTTTGGCTAAACTTCGGTAAAGCAATTTGACACAAATGCAGTTTTATTGCGTTCTGTCAAACTACTTACAAATCTTTTGGTATAATCTTCTGAGGATGCCTTTCTGTGAAGTTTAATCAAAATTCTGTTAGCTATCCTGTTGAGGAAGGTCTTTTTGTGAAGATTGTTCAAATTTCGGTAAACCGCAAAATGCATTTTTAGTGAATTTTGTCATATTACTAACAAAACTTTTGGTAGGGTCTTCTGAGGATGTCAACGAAGGTTTCTGTGAAGTTTGGTTAAAATAAAACTATAAAGCGGTAGCGAGGTTCTTTTGATCCATAACAAGTGTCGACAAAACAAGTGTTTTTCCTATAATTGTAAAAAAATATTTGAATTTTTTATTTGTCAATTTAATTTTAATAAAATTGGAATAAGTTTGTAATCTGCGGACATTAACTAGAATCTGTTCATTACTTTTATCTTAAATTAAGTAAATTAGAATGGACCAAAAATTAGTAAATATAAAAGAAAAGTTGGTGAATAACGGTGAAGTATGTGAAGATAGAATTCTGGATATAGGTAAAATAAAAACATCATCAGATTTTTTTTTTTTTATCATTCATTTTGGACTTTTTTTATGTTGTTCAAATTGGGATATAAAAATTGAATTAAATCAAGTTAATAAAATAATCATTTGGGATGAGCGCACGATGGCTCACAAAAAATCATTGGAAGCCCTTAAGGCTAGGTTTCCCATCAAAAAATCGACTGATGCTTTGCGCTAAGCTCTGTAGCGTTCGCAATACTTAAAATATTTAAATGAAATAAAGAGGTTTTGATTGCAAATATATTGAAGAAAATGTTTTTGTAGTTATATAAATTTAAAAAAAAATTTTTGCTCCCAAAAACCGCTAGGAAAATTAGAAATTCATCAAATTTAGGTAAGTGCTTGCGGTTATTAGTGGGGCAGGGGTTAAATCAAACTTTTTTATTTTTTTTATATTTTTTTTACGGAGTAAATAGATCTCAAAACAAAATAACACTATTTTGTTTTTAATTTATTAATCAATTTCCAATAAAAAAAATATACAAAACTATGAAAAATAGGGCAATTTTGCAGTGTAGTATGAATGCAATATTTGATAAAACTTCCAAAGTATAAGAGGTAACAAAGCCAAATTTCCTTTTTTCCTAAGCCAAAAGATGTATGCAGTTATGTGCATTTTTATTTTTTTTAAATATATATCTAAAATAATTTTTTTCAGACAAAAAGACAGGAAACATTCTTTTTTTGTCCAATATTTTGCGCTTTTCCCTGGGGCTTGAACGTATTTCATTTTTTTTTTGTAAAAATTTTTTTAATCAAAGAACTATAATGTCCTTTAGAGAATAAGACTATTGAAAAAAAATTTAAAAAATCATAGCATGTTTAAAAAAGCATTTCAATATAACAACATTTGTAGTGCGGTTGTAAGGGATCAGGAGCCTACACAATTCCAACGTATTTTTTGTATTTTTTTGTTGTATTTTGTGTGTTAGATGCATTACAAATCAAAATTATTTTTCTCACCTTATTTTTGATTTTAAGTTTTATAAATTGGTCTATTTTACGTTTTTTACCAGTAAAATCCCTATATCACGCACACAGAGAAGTTTGCAGTTCGAACAAATGCCGCTGCCAAATCTGGCACTGCGGAACCTTCTCTTTTCTTTCTCTTTATTCACTTTGCTTTTGCAAGAAGTTTTTTTTGCTACTGAGCTCTCAAATTTTTTTTCCTATTGACTTGACTGGAGTGGAGATGGAGAGTGGACTTGGACCACTTGGACTGATGTTATTTTTTTTCTTTAGTAAGCAGAGTATTCTGTCCTGTGTATCGTCTATCGTGTCAAAGGAAAAAAAAGGAGAAAGAAATTATCATGTAGATATGCGCTGTTTTTTTTTTAACTATGGAATTTCGTGTGTAGGTACTTGTTGTAGATTTGCGGTTTATTTTTATTTTGACCTATTCGTACATAAAAATATAGGTTTTTTTTGGTTTATCTCTTGCTTATTTTGATAGAAGAAATCTGCGCATAGAATTAATTATTGAACAAAATATTTTGGACATAGTTTTAACTTGCGATTATAGGTACTATAAGGCAAGTTATGCATTCGTAAAAAAAAAATTTTTTTTTGGACAATCAAACATAACATTACGATGATAGAGAAGTCGAAAAAGTGGGTCCGACAATTCTGTCTGTCTGTCTGTCTGTCCGTCTGTCTGTATCGGCACCTACAGCCTAAACGGCTGGACCGATTTGCTTCAAACTTGGTAGGTAGTATTATTATGACTTCCTACAGAGGGGTTTTTGGAATTAGCATTCAAGCTTTAAAACTAACGGTACCTGACATACGACTTTCAGTGAAAATTCAATTTTTCTCGAAAACGGCTCCTACGATTTTGATAAAACTTTCTGAATTGTGTTTTCTGTGCAAACTTAATGTTTTGGTTGGAATAGATTTTTCAGCAAAAGTCTTATAACGGTACCTCCCAGAGGACCGGTTTTTTGAAATCAGATTTTCTCGTAAGTCACTGGACGAATTCCGATGAAATTTTTAATGTGGAAGCCCTATTACAAACGAAATAATAAAAAAAATTTAATTTTTCAAAAAAAGTTTTTTTGAGTTTTGTAAAAAAGTTTAAAATTTTTTTTTTATTTTTTGTTTTTTCCAAAAACGGTTTAATCAATTTTTTTTTAATTTCATTTTTCTGATAAAAACTACAAAGTTCTAGAAGTTGGCATACTGAAAAAAATTTGGAATATGTTTTCGAAAATTTTTTCAAAAAAAAAACCGTTTTTTGAAAAAACTGCTCGAACGATTTTGAAAAAAACATTTCCTTAAATTTTGAAAAAGCAAAAGAAATCTGATGTCTTACTTCATTTTCTCCAAAAAACGTTTTAACTATTGATTTTTAAGTGATTAATAAAATTTCATATGATTTTTTCAATGCCTTTTTCCGAAAATCTCAAGCCCCTAGACCATTTGAACACATTACAGCAAGTTCGTACTGCAAGGTCGTTTTGGAAATATTTGCTGTTGCTAGAAAAAAAATTTAAATGTAGCTTATTTTGGATGGGTTATGAAAGTCATAAGATAAATGTATTACGTGAATGCAGGGTTTTGCAATTCCACTGTGAGTGAAATACACACTAACTTGGCAATGAATGTGTCAAGCAGTGGCTAACGGCAAAATACATGTAGGTATAATACGTAGCTACCAGGTACAATGTAGATGGAATATAAGCAAGGAGGAGAAAAACAATCACTTTTTGTTTTCGGTGGTTGCACAGTGCATGCAATTGATCATTCGTGTGTTTTAGACCAAGAGTTTGAGTGGAAGATTTGAGAAATGTGCCATTTATTTATGTGTCTTTTTGTTTTATAACGAGCCGTTCAGTTTTAGCAAACTTCTTTTTCAAACGCTTTCAATACAAACAAGCCTACCTATACATATTTTGTAGTTTTGTTTTAAAAATACACTACCAAATATCAAAAAAAAAAATATATATAGAGATATCCATGTAGCGAACACCACAGAAGCATACCTATCATATACGAAAAAACATTGTACCTGTACCTAAGTTCTTTTTTGTAACGCACAGGATGTGAGGTATTCAATTTTATCATTATTTTAAAAGATATAATATACCTATAGACATATACCTACCTATGATAAGTTCATTCATGAAAACCCAGCAAACCTTTCTTCGTTCATGGACTTGGGGGAAATCCAAATTTTAGCACAGGTCAACAGACCACCAACCAAAGAAAACGTAAAAGAAATGCTTCCGCTGATTCAAATTATGGCAATGTCGACGTAAGACCTGAAATTCCGGATAAGACTGATCAAGAAATGGATATAGAGAAGCAGAAGAAAATAAAATTACTTAAGGAAAACTACAATCGAAGAGTGGAAATCGAAAGGGAAACAAGAGATCAATCACTTGATGGGAAATGGTTAGAAATAAGGCGTGAAATGGTGACTGCTTCTAATTTCGGGAAAATTTGCAAAGTAAGAAGTCCCTCCAGCTACCATAACATAATCAAAACATGTTTATATAGTTCGGTTTCTACTTCCAACTTGTTATGGGGCCTACAAAACGAGAAAAACGCCATCAAGAAACTGGAGGAAACGGCAAACCTTAAAGTTAAAAAATGTGGCCTTTTCATAGATAATGAACATCATTTTCTTGGCGCAACCCCTGATGGATTGGTTGGGAAAAACTCAATTTGTGAAGTAAAATGTCCCTCATCTGCTAAATACATTACAATAGACGAAGCTGTCAGTCTAAAAAAATTGCCGTATCTTGAGAAACAAGGAAATACATGGGGGCTTAAAAAAACTCATGACTATTTCTATCAAGTTCAAGGACAACTTCACATAACTGGTCGACAAACGTGCTATTTCGGTGTTTTCACCTGCTGCGATTTTATTTACATTAAAATTGAGAAAGATGACGAGTTTTGGGAAACAAAAATAAAAGAAAAACTAATTTCGTTTTACCAAAATCATCTGCTTCTGGAATTATGTGACCCTAGAATTCCAAGGAAATTGCCAGTGTGGAACACATAAGACCATCTCAAGCTTTAGTATGTTTTTTTTTGTATGTGTAAAACTGCAATTTCCATTATCTTAAAAGGATTTATTTATTTGTAAAAAAGACAACTTAGTCAATTTCCCATTATAACTCAATAAATTTAATACAAAATGAGTCCAATGAGTTGATTTCAAATATTCATTAATTTGCTCAAGCTGTTCTCTCCATCTCTATATCTCTAGAGTTTGTTCGAATTATTTAAACACTAATAAAGTCAAAAAAGGACTTTGTTCCTAAAAAAAAAATACAATGTTCTAATTGAAAAAACTTAACTTTCAAATCTTTCTTTCTATCTGACAACAAAAAAAAAGACCGCAAGAAATCTTAAATGAAGATATAGTAGGTACAGGTACCTACTCCAACTTCTTTACATCTAAATATCAAAATTCAAAAAGATATCGGCCTACCTACCTCATACTTATTTTACATACCTACCTAAAAGAAAAATAACGATATCGAAACGTACCTAACGTATAGCTAGGTACATTTTGTATACTTTTGCTCATGGCTTTGTCATTGTCTGTTATAGATACAACACACATAAATATCTACATACCACAAAAGTGGATGACCGATCTTTCATGATCTGGATATGAAATTCACAACAAACACGTTGAAAACTAAAAGTGAGATACCCGTTCACTGTTTCGTCCTTCTATTGAGCCACGCGTTTGAACTAAATTAAACAGAATAGAACTTATTCATTTACAATACGAAAACTAAACGCTTGCGAAATAACAACAAAACCCACAAAAAAGGAAACAAAATCCCACACTAAAAATTCTATCCACCATTCCATTTTGTCCTTTTCCCTTTACCACTCCCTTCCTTTTCTCTGTCCATCATGTAACTAGTTCTGTAGCTGCCGGCCGTCTGCCTCGCCGCCCGCCGCCGGTGCCGCTGTGTCAACGTTTTCTGATTTTCATGAAAAGAGAATGAGAGTGATGTGCTCTGCTAATATAATTTATTAATAGATAATTAAGAGAGCGAAACACATGCACTAATACGCACTCACAACTTTTACATGAGTTCTGACTTTGCTAAAAAAGGCAACCTACCCTTAAGGGTGGGTCTACCTCAGAACAGAACTTAAACGCCATGTAAATTGTGTTCTATGTGGTAGTGCGATATTCTTTTCTCTTCGTTATATTGTTTTTGGTATACTCATTTACTCTTGTTCTCTTTTCAAAATAATTTTGTGATCTTCCGCACTCCGCAGTCGCAGTGAACTCACAATAATTATTATTCTCAAAGCGGTGCGGTGCGGTGCGGTGGTGGCGCGCACTGCCGGCTGCAGCCACAGTAGTAGAGGAGGTACAGGCAGGGGAAAGGAAAGCAGAGGGAAAAGATTATTGGCATTGGACGTTTTAGTAGGGGATACTTTTTGTGTGTGTCTTTCTGTGGGTTTCGTTGTTGTCCTTTCGCTTTGATTTAGTAATGCGATATGCGATGACAAGTTTTATTCTCTCTGTATGGAAGGGTGAAGGGATTTTTTTTCCTAATAGCTAAATGTGGGTAATTTTTTTCTATTTTCGTTTTGTTGTTGTTTTTTTTTCATATTTTACTTGCTGTTGCTGCCATAACAGTGACAAAAAAAATGTGAACTCGTTTGGGACTCGATCGAAATCTTGATGAAGGTCAGGACTCAGGAGTCAGGACACATAAAATGAACATGCATAGATAGGTAAACGTTACATTATATTTAATGTAGGTATATGTAGGTAGGTACATTGATATCGTTGTTTTTTTTTTTTTTAAGTTGCATGTAACAAAAGTTTGAGGTAGGTCAATATAACTATTTGACCTGTTTTAAAATTGCTTATGGGTTTATTGCAAAGGGAAAAGAATAATTTGAGTACCTAGCTATATACCTATTATTATTGAAACATTGTTACTTTTTACTTGCGATTATAGGTACCATAAGGCAAGTTATGCATTCGTCGAAAAAAAAAGTTTTGAGATAATAATCAAACATGACATTACGATGATAGTGAAGACGAAAAAAGATGGTCTAAAAATTCTGTCCGTCTGTATGTCTGTCTGTCTGTCTGTATGTATAGAGACCTACAGCCCAAACGGGTGGGCCGAACTGCTTCAAACTTGGTACCTATATAGACTTTTTTAGGTATTGTGCAGAGGGGGAAATTGAAATTTTTTTCTTAGCTCAAGAAATAACCTGCCATACAACCGTTACGTTAAAGCTTATTTTTCTCAAAAACAGTTCTAACGATTTCTATTTAAAAAAATCAGTGTTGCTTTTTAGGTACGACCAATCATATGGCTGAAAAAAAGTTTTAAAAAATGGCTAAGAACGGTACTTTCCATAGGACCGTTTTTTTTGCTTTCGACTAACTCGAAAACGGCTCAACCGATTCTTTCGAAATCTTACACACATATAGGTGTAGGTAGCTCAATTTGTATTGCATACCAATATTTTTGAAAAATATTTTTTTGTATTTTTAAAAGCATTTAAAAAAAAAAATTAAAAAAATTAATATTTTGAAAACTGCTTATTAAATTTTTTTCTAAAAATTTTAAATAAATGTATTTGTTGAATACCTATAAACTGGCGTTTTTTAATTTTTTTTTTTAATTTTTTTCAAAAAGTTTTTAAGAAAAAAAATTTTTTTCTCAAAAACCGCTCCACAGATTTTTATAAATTTATTCTCATAAATTCAAATTTATCCAAGAAATAAAATGGCGTACTTTTTTTTCAGCTCAAATTAGTTTAAGTATTTATTTAAGAATTTTGAAAATTTTATTTTTATCAAAATC
This sequence comes from Platycheirus albimanus, assembly GCA_916050605.2. NCBI lineage: Eukaryota > Metazoa > Arthropoda > Insecta > Diptera > Syrphidae > Platycheirus > Platycheirus albimanus. The sequence continues at coordinate 63,924,413 of OU696698.1, forward strand.
TCAAGTCCCTAAACCACTGTCACACATTCGAGCAAGTTCGTGCGACCCAGTCGTGCATTTTATTTTTATGTAGTTATACCTACCTAGGTATAGGTATACCTAACTCCATTCTGTTTTCGGAAAAAAATATTCAATGGTTTTCTTTTGTCGACATTTTTTTGGAGTTTGGATTAAAATAAATAAGGAAATAATCAAACAGAAAAGTCATACAGCATATACATACCTAAGTAGGTAGGTAGGATATATATAGGCCCCAAGATTATTTTTTGATGTTTGGAATCAGGGAGACATAATTAATAACCATGCAAAATCGCCCAACTCTGAGTTGCAAATATTCATACAATCTGCAATAGAATGCTAATTCCAAAAACCCTTCTGTAGGACATCATAATAATACTATGTACCAAATTTGAAGCGAATCGGTCCAGCCGTTTAGGCTGTAGGTGCCGATACAGACAGACAAACAGACAGGCAGAATTTTCGGACCCACTTTTTTCGACTTCTCTATCATCATAATTTTAAAATCAGTTAATCTAGTGAACCGCTTTTTCAAAATATTAACTTTCAAACTCAAAATTTTGAAAAAAAAAAAATTTAAAAAAATAATTTTAAAACTAGTTTTTTTCAAAATTTTACGTCATTAAGTATTATTTTTGTTCTCAGAATTCAATGCTCCCATTAATTTTAAATCCAACACTGAAAACCGTATGACTCTATGACTTTTTGTTGCCAAGCTATTCAAAAATAACCGAACCAACTTCTTCTACATAAAATAAGAAAACACACAATGTGTATTGATATCTATATTTATGTATGTACCACCGCAGCGGCCAATGCTTCTCCGACCTAAGTACATATCTATTTATCGGTATGACAAGGACCTCTCCTCGCACACGATATTTAGAAAATCACTCGAATACCTACTTGTGCGGACGACGACGAGTACAGCACCCGCTTATACCGGTCTATTTAAGGATATTCATTCATTCATTCTCACGCAGAAAACCCATTCCCTCCGCACGTACCAAACGCACTATGCGCAACTGCGACTAACAAATGTATATCCCGTTCCCGTCAATGCGCATAAGAAAAATATTGTTCTATGCATGGCTATGTACCTACCTGTTGGGTGATGAAAAATCTAATTTTATCAATCACCCACCTTTTACAATAATAGATTCTGTGCTTTTTGAAAAGAATATAAGGAGCGAGAATGAAAAGAAAAAAAAAAACAAATATTACAACAGGTACCTACGTTGACGAGGACAACTGTCGCCCATCGAAATACCTTCCCATCGCTTACCTATCCTAACCACACGATTTGTGTACACAAAAATAAAGTTCAACACAACAACTAAAAACATTTATGCATAATATGAGCAAAGTGTTACCTTTTATTAACTTTTTGAAAGGGATATTTCCTTTTTTTCAGCCCAAATATCTGGGATGCATTTTTCACCTTACGAGGCATAACTTTTTAAATGTTTTTTTTTTTCACTCAGATTGGAAAAACTATGTGCCTATATTGTTTGCTTGTTTGTTTTTTTTTAATATGAGCAGCACTGATCAAAATTTTAATGTGTCATACAAAATAACACCAATAAATTTTTATAACCACAAATTAAAAATCATCTATCGATTTGTCACCAAAATTGTCCGAATCATTCAAAAATGCAAGGAACAATGATCTTATAAGAACAGGAACAGCTGATTTTTGTTTTGGTATTCAAATTTCAAATCCTCATGAAAAGAAAAAACCAAAAACACACCAAGAAAAAATCAAATAAGAATGAGAAATACTCTCTTACAAAGAGGTTGCAATAAAAGAGTATCTATGTTAACGCCATTAATTGTGGTGATAATTTCGTGAACTACAACTTTATAAGAGTGAAATTTTTGTTCAAAAAAGGTAAAAAAGATACTTTTTTAAAATAAGAAAGTGAAGTGATTTCAAATGATATAATTTTTCTTTAAATTGATACAAAAAGAAAAAATTCCAAAAAAAAATAGAAAAATAATAACAAAACGGTAAATGCTTTCCCTTCTTCAAAAAACGAGTGAGTAAGCTGACATATTAAACTGCAATTTTAAGCACATAAATAAATTAAAAAAAATAAAATGTTTCAACAGCGAATTTCTAAATTATACGAATGTTTTGATAAAAAAAGTTAAGCTCAATTAAAAAAAAAAGAAGTGGCGTAAAATAGCGTGCATGTGAAAAATATGCCATTTTGAGTTTTTGTGCTTTCTAGACCGGTATAATTAAATAAAATTCATATTCATCGCTGTCCCTGGTAGCATCTTGTTTCAATGATACAAAAAATAAATATTTCGTTGGATTCGGTTAAAGATTTTGGAAATTGCGCTTGTCTAAAGAAATAAATGGACCCCATGGTTGAACTAAATTTTATATATAAAAAAAAAAAAAAAAAAAAATTGTTACAATAGCGAATAGAACTTATTTATTGTGATTAAGAAACTAAAGCAAAAAAAAAATAAAAAGTTACTTTACAGAAGAAAATTAATAGGAGATAGTAATTAGTGTCTAAATTATATAGTAAATGTATAGTGTTTTATCTCTTTAAAGTTTAAATATCCTCTTAAATAAATTTTTGATGATAAGCATATCTGCACACGTTTATTGACTAAATAATAAAATTTATTTGGTGAAATTATCTTCTGAAATGTGGAAGTTATCATACAATAAGTCAGCACATTACCATGAATTTGTACTGGAAACTCACCCTTAAGATTTACGAGAAAACCAACGTGTATTTGGTGGTGCAATGATATTGTTAGTAGGTGATTTTAGGCAATCATTATCTGTTATACCTAGGTGTACTGCTGCTGATGAGTTGAATGCATGTTTGAAATCTTCAAATTTGTGGCAGTATATGAAAACACTTAAACTTACTGTAAACGAGAGACTGCAAAATGATCCTACAGGGGCTGTGTTTTCGAAGCAATTGTTGGACATGAGCAACGGCAAAATGAATATTGATAACATTTATGGTCTAATAACATTGCCATAAAATTTTTGACGTTTGACGGAATCTAAAGCAGAATTGGGACAGAATGTATTTCCAAACATTGCCCAGAACTATAAAAGTCATTCGTGGTTAAATGAAAGAGCTATATTAGCTGGCACAAACAAAGACGTAAATGAAATTTACACGGAAATCCTTAAGAAATTACCAAATGAAATTGTTGTGTACAAATAGACACCATCACAATTCAAGATGAAGCTGTAAATTATCCTCCAGAATTTTTAAATTCTTTGGATTTTACTGGGATTCCACTCCATATTTTGGAGCTAAAGATTGGTACACCAATTATCATGCTTCGAAATATTAATCACCCAAAACTTTGTAACGGCACTATTTTAGCAGTAAATCGAATAATGAACAATGTTATCGTAGCAACTGTTTTAATTGGAAAATATAAGGGAGAAGATGTGCTTATTCCTAGAATTTCCATGATTAGTTCTGATTTGCCATTTGAATTTAAGCGTTTGCAATTACCGATTCGTCTTGCGTTCGCTATAACAATTAACAAATCACAAGGACAGTCTTTACAAGTATGTGGTATACATTAAGAGTTTCCAATTTTTTCTCACGGACAACTTTATGTTGGATGTTCGCGAGTGGGTAAACCGTCCTTATTGTTTATTTATGCCTTAAATGGGAAAACAAAAAACGTTGTTTATCAAAAAGCACTTGAGTAATGTAAATGGTTCATTTAAAAAATTATTAAGTTAATTAATTGATTATATAAGAAAAATAATTGTATTCAATTAAAGGCTGCATGATATACAACATTTTGTTTTCTGCTCCGGAGCGGAATTAAAGAGTGATGATGGTTTCCCAACTCGGGAACACGCCACATATAATAGCTGACGGCAAATCGGTTGAAGTAAAGGAAATTCGCGGGATTCGGCATTCTTCTCCTTTGAACGGCCCTTTTAAAATTCTTGCCACTATCAAATTGTTCATAAGCTTCGTCACAATCAGTTGGGTTCTATTGCGCAGTTTAGGTGCATGAAGATTTCGAAGAAGGAGGCATGCCAGGCAGATCCAAAGAACAATCGCATATTCACACTCAATGGAATGATTTTCACATTGATTCATCCGCCGCTGTTGGTTTCAGAATCACGGGAAGTGTTTGTTTTGGAAATCACCCGCCAACTGTATCATCACGCAACCAGAGCGACGATTATTGCTGCATAAATTTTTTGTTTTTAATGGAATTTCATTTAATCCGTATGAAAATAAGATTTGTCTAGCCGAGCGAAGCCGGGTGGGTCAGCTAGTCTAAATATATATGTTTCCTAATTTGTATTGGCTTCAAGATTGTGAAGAATATTTTTGTCTAGCTAACTTTTGAATTTTCTTCCTTATATTTCTTTACTTTCTTGCAATTTATTTATCTTAATTAAAATCATATATTTAGTATTTAAGTCAAATAAGCCTGTGGGACCCATCGACGTTATATAATATAATTGGCAGGTACATTTTTAGATTTATATCCATCCGTCTGTCTGTCTCCCAATAAAATTTTCCTAAACAGCTCTTAAAGTGTTTGATGCCAAGCTCATGCTCCATTTCAAAGATATTTGCAGCTCTGAGTTTTTTTGTTTTAAATCTGTCTCTATATTGCAATATAAGAACAATTCTTAGCTCTATTACTTTAAAAAGCCTTTAGCTTTATATAAATACTCTTTAACTTCGTTTATAATGGCTGTATCAGAGCTCAGCCGGTATTGTCTTCTTGTGCTTTAGATAAGCTTTTTAGAAGGACGAAGAGTCACTTTAGAGTTAAAATAGATCTGTTTGTGGTTAAGACAATCACAACCTCAATACAAAAATTTATTGCTATTTTAAAACTGTTCTAAATTTTAAATAGAGCACTTTTGTGCTAGCGCTAAAATAGACAGAGCGAGAGAGATTGTAGTAGGTAGTTACTTAGTAGTATGGAAATGTTTGTCAAACGAATAAGTCGCTTCGTTTACCAACTTTGTTTTTTGTTTTTTATTTTTATTTATTAAAATACGCTTTGTTCCTAAAAAAAACTCACAAGCAATATAACATATTGGGAAAGTGTTTGCGGGGAAATAGCTAGGCTGAAGAAAGAATAAGATTTAATGGCTCTTTTAAGAAAATAAACCGTAGATAAACTGAATATTGAATATGTTCCGAGAACTAAATCGGAATGAATTATGTAAAAGTTATGAAATTTTTTAAATTTTTTCTGAAGTGTTTTGAAGTTTTTATGAAAAAAATAAAATACATAAATAATTTTATTTTCGTCTGATTGCTGTGCGTAAAGAGTTCACCTATTATAGACTTGATTTAAAGCACTATTATGCATTTGCTAGTTCTTAAAAAGTTCGATAAGTGTTTGTTTTTTTATTCAAATCAACTGGCACAATCGAATCCCTATTTAGAGCTTGTTTAAAACTTAAAACATACTGTTTTCTTGTGTTCGTGTTATGAGCTTCATATACGCTCCAAACGGGTTCGTTGAGATAAGTACATTTGAAGATAGTTTTTCACCAGATAATTTGTTGTTCTTGCCAATAATAATTATTGATGGTATGCGAACATAAAATTACAAACACAAATAAAACCTCGTTCAAATACAATATTGACAGACTTTTTTTTACAAATACTCATACAATTGAAACACTTAAAACCTATTTTCAAACACGAAGCTCTATATCAAACTACAAACAATGTAGTAGCAATTGATAGAGTTGAATAAGTAATATAGTGCTCTTTAAAATAAATTCAGCTAGGGACTTTACATTCTCATAGAACTTTCAGTTACTATTAACACTGATTCAAAGCGCAGAAGCGTGGAAAATTTGTTCCAAATTAGCTCGAAAGTCGCCAAAGAAACGAATATTAAAGCCAGTAGCTAACATATCTGCTTACCAAGCTATGATAAGGAGCAAATTAGTGCTCTCAAACTCACAAAATTAGCTCGCAATGTGCTTGATATAAGCTCTAAGAGCGCATCTAGAGTTACTTGTGTAGCTTTTAGCTAATAAAGTCAGTTGGAGAAGCGCTGTAGGAATTATCAACGAACTTAAAATGTTACTTGGGCTGTTTGTCTGTTCGTATCTCTAGAGCCTAACGGATGGGCCGATTTGTTTAAAATTCGTTATTTGTTATTTATTTACACGTCCCTCGGAAAGATTTTTTTTATTTTTGATCTAGTCCCAAAAATAACGGTACCTGCCAAACAATCTTTAAGAAGAACATTTTCTCGAAAAAGGCTTTGATTTCAGAATGCTATTTTTACTTGCTCTATATAGGGCAAGTATTGGTTTCGTGCAGAAAAAAAAATCGATTTAATCAAACATGACATTACGATGATAGAGAAGCCCAAAAAAGTGGTTTTCGCCATACCGTCCGTCGGTCTGTCTGTGCGTCTGTGCGGATGTGTGGATGTGCGCTTTTTCATGTCATTCTACAGCCTAAACGGCTTGACGGATTTTCTTCAAACTTCATACATAGCAGTTTGAAGAAAAACGGTTGTCGAGGTTTTTTTTATTCCGTCTTAGCCCGGCTCAAACTGGTACCTTTCATGTAACGGTTTTTTTCATTTCGGATTTTCTCAAAAACGGCTCTAACGATTTTGATTAAACTCAAAATTTAGCTAACTTTAAGCATTTCTAACAAAACTGCGTTTTTCGTTCTTGGCTCAAATGGTCGTAACGAAAATCAGGTTTAAACGGTTTTTTTTCAAATGGCTATAAGTTCGCAACGGCTTATTAGAACTGACTCAAACTTCGTTTGGCATCGTTTTTTATAGCGTTCTATAGGATGGTTTTTTAATTTTTTCAGTAAAGCTTTTCTAAATGGTGGCTCCCATACAACAAGCCGTTCAGTTTTAGCCAACTTTTTTTGGTTTTTTCTAATTTGCTCAAAAATGGCTCTAACGATTTTGTTTAAACTTTGTGTGCAATATTTATTTAGTGTTCTTAAGAGAACTGCGTTTTTAGTTTTTGGCTAAATATGCAAATAACGGAAATCTGGTCTTGCCGTCTTTTTTTCAAAATGCCATAAGTTGTCAACGGTTGTATCGAATTCAAACAAACTTTGTTTGGTATAGTTCCTTACAACTCTCTATCAGATGGCATCGCATTTTTCCAGTTTATCTTATTTAAATGGTGGCTCCCATACAAAGAGCCACTAGGTTTTGGCCAATTTTTTTTAGTATTTTCTAATTTACTCAAAAAAGGCTCTACCGATTTTTATTAAAATTTGTATTGAATATACATAGAATGTTTTGAAGAAAACTGCATCTAAGTTTTTGGCTACAAATGATAATAACGGAAATTTGTTTTAACAATTTTATTAATTTGGCTATAATCGGACATTTATATCATTTATAGCACCCAAAAGATGACATCTAAATTTTAGAAATTCAAAGGTTTCTTAACGTAAGCTCCCGCTCGGGTTTTCCAGTTTTAACCAAAATTTTGTAGTTTTCCCCAAATTTTTTAAACAGGAGTTTTTCATATTGCTCGAAAACTTTGTTTTCATCGTACTTTTGCACCCACAGAGCAAGTACGTGCGACCCAGTCGTGCATTTTATTTGAATACAGTCTAGCTATGTTTTGATTAGACATTTTTTTCGGAATTTGTCTCACAACGGTACTTCTCATTGGACCGGTGTTTTCAAACAAGTTTTCTCGTAAACTATACATCCGATTTCAATGAAATTTCGGACACGAGTAGTATAACCCTATTGATATGTCATTTGAAAATTGTCAAAAAGTACTTTTTAATATTTAAAAAAAAAACGGGTTTTTGAAATTGTTTAATCATTATTTTCACCGATGCAAATTACAAACTATCATATATTTACTCGAACAAATTTAAAAATATTTGTTCCTAATGTTTTTCGAAAATAACCTCCCTAAAAAAAACGGGTCCAGCGATTTTTAATTTTTTTTCTTAGATAGGATATTAAGCAATGAAATATTATTGCATACTTAGTGTTTAAAAGAAAACTGTGAAGATCTTAAGAAATTAAATATTAGAAATTAGTTTTTAGTTCTGTTCCAAATCATTTTTTTTAACAACTGCCCCTCACGTCTTAAAAGCCGTTACACCTTAAAGGGTAAATCTTCATTATATATATTTAAGTGAATTTAAAGTTGTAATTGTAATTGTAACATATTGAAAACATAAATGTTTAGGTTTTAGTTTAAATCGTTGGATTACATGTTGTCCATTTTCTAACAAACAAACTTGTCAAGGTTGTATTCTGAACTATGTTCTTATTATAACAATTCTGTTGAACTTTTTTATAACTAGTTTACTTTTTTTTTGTTTCAGGTCGCTGTTTGAATACCAGGAGGTTATAGTTGTAGGTTATGGAACAATTAAGTTGGGTGGTGCCAAATCAAACATTATGAAGAAGGCCGCTACTGGTGTCATACCAAATAATAGGTGCATATCTGACTACCCTAGATTGCAATCTTCGCAAGTGTGCACTTATCGAAGTGGTCAAGATGCCTGCCAGTCAGATTCAGGTGGCCCTGTCATCATTATAGGTTCTACAAGACAGTATCTATTTGGGATCATAAGTTATGGACGTGATTGTGCAGGGCGTTATCCTGGAGTTAATTTAAGAGTTATCCCGTTTATTGATTGGATTCGTGAAAAAGCTAAAGACAAATCTTTTTGTTTTAAGCCTTATCAGTAGAGTAGGCATTCTCCATATAAGTCTAAAAAGGATATGTATATAAATTCGATTTGGTCAAAACTAATTAAATAAAGACAAAATAATATATCACCAAATATTTGTGCCTTTTGAGGTCATGCCAGGTGAAATGAAGTGATAATTATTGTTAAAGCAAAGTAAGCAAGCATTTTTTATTCTACGAAAGATTGTTTCTTTGTTTATGTGATGAGACATTGATTTGGATGCATTTACAATTACTTTGCTACCGAAGAACTCGATTTTCGCTGATATCTATATACATATAATAAAATTGAAACGTGTCGATGTCTGTACACTGAAGATATAGATACAAATCTTGTATGGGCAGTATCTATTAGACCCACTGAAGCCAAAACAACCGGTTTTAGAATGTTCGTCTGTATTTCTCTCTGTCTATTTGTTTGTATGCGCATCACGCAAAAACTACTGCATGGAATTGAATGCGGTCTTAGCAGCTTAATTGGTAGTACGTCAACTTAATCGCACGTTATTCAATGAACTTAACGCAAAACTAAAAGATTTTTAGGATTAACGATTTAACGATATTTATTGAACAATATAATATTTACAATTGATTCTTATTCTATTTTACTTATGATACTTAAAAAATATTTGTTGGCACATTAGGGGCCTAACTATATACATTGATAATTTTATAATACATTTTTAAAACAAATTGTTACTAATTATACTTATATTAATAGTCAAGTGGGGGTATCCATCTCGGGTTGTTCAAATCCGGTTGTCCTTGATGTGTTGATGAATTGGCTACTAGCCACGGTGGTAAGTTGACGCTGCTTCCTCGTAAAACTGGATAGCCTCGTCGTCGTTGATTGTGATAATTCCTTCGTCCATTAGCGCAGTTATGTCCAGGTATCGTGGTTCAGGATGCCGTTCTTCACTGTTGATTGTGCTCACTAGAGGATTCGGATGGTTGACTAAATTTGACGCCAACCTTTTAGCCGATTCCGTCATGTATTTGTCCAACGGTGTTATCGCTGCTGCCTCGTAGAGTCGTTTGTTGCTTGGGTACTTCTTCCGTCGTTGATCGAAGTGAAGATTCGTGCAAATCCTTAACATCTTTCGCTCAAATACTCCGATTTTCTTCATACTTGTCTTTGATGTTGTGAACCAAACCGGGAAACCGTATGTAACTATGGGCCTTATTAGTTGCTTATATAGAAGCAACTTCGTCTTTTGATTAAGGCCATTTCTTTTTCGCATTAGCGGATAAATGCGATGAAAGGCGTAATTGGCTTTTTTGAGGAGTGCTGATACGTGTGGGTTGAAGCGTAACCTCTCCTCAAAGTTGATTCCCAAGTACTTCACAATTGGCTTGGGTGTCAATTGGGTTCCGTCTGGTAGATTCACTATAATACTGCGGCAAGTAGTGGCTGAACGTGTATTTTGGCGTCGCACGGGTCTTCTGAAGCAAGCTAACTCCGACTTTGCAGAATTAACTTTGATGCCCCATTTCACGTAGTAGTCCCACAGTCTTCTCACGTGTTCTTCAACTCTTCTGGCTGCGATAATTGCTGACATCGATTTGGCGTATGTGAGTGAGTCATCTGCATACAGTAGATTCATCGCGTTCTCGGGCTGTGGCTGATCAGAAGTGAATATACTATAGAGGTATGGTCCTAGCTTGGATCCTTGCGCTACTCCTGCTCTGATGGCTTTGGTTGTTGACTGGCTGTTTTCAATTTGGACGAAGAAGGACCTGGAAGAAAGAAAACTATAGATTATTTTTATTAATGTTGCTGGAAAATTGAGTAGAGAAAGTTTATGGATCAGACCGTTGATCCATATACTGTCAAATGCTTTCTCGATATCAAGAAAGCATCCAACTACCACCTGATAGTTGTTGAGAGTGCTGACCACGTCCTTTTGGAACCTTAGAAGAGGATGCAGAGTCGAATGTTTGGGCCGGAATCCGAATTGCATATTTGGGATGATGTTGTTGCCGTCGCTGTATGACTTAAGTCTTCGTAAAATGAGTCCTTCGAGGATTTTGCTGGTGCTGTTTAGCAGTGATATTGGCCGATATCCTGACACCGAACCTCTGTCTCCTTTCTTCGGAATAGCTACTATCTTTGCTTTCTTCCATTTTTCCGGGAAATAGCTGTTGTTGATGAAGTTGTTAAATATTATTGTTAAATATATCATCACGACTTGGGGAAGCTTCTTTATGATGTAGCTGGATATTTTGTCAGGTCCGGATGATTTTTTTGGACGTCCGTTGTGGATTATTTCAGCCACTTCTTCAGGGTTGGAGAAAATTTCAGAACCCTCGGGATCACTGGCAGGGTTACTATTACTGAAAGTAGTTGTCTGAGTGTCCATCCTTTGAAGTTCCTCAATTGTTGATTCCACTTCTTCGACAAATTCAGGGTCGTTGGGTGGGTTTGGCACGAAATTTTCTTCAAAATATTCGGCAAATGCTTCAACTTTATCCTGGGTTGTGTTGACATCCCCGTGTCTTGTGGTGATTTTTTCTGGCATCTGTGGCCTCTTGCCAATAATTCGGTTGATGTTTTTGAATGCGTCAGGTCCTGGTTTGATGCTTTGTAGCCTTTTCTGGAATTGGTCGTTGTTAAAATGTTGAATTGCATTCCTTAGCATGATTTGTGTGCACTCCAGTTCACTTCTAACTGCTTGGTAGCTGTTGTTGGTAGTGTTCCATTCCCTCTGTTGGATCCTTTGAAGCCTTTTTCTCAACCGTTGTCTGTGGTCATATAGACGAACAATGCCTTCTGGCAGATGTTGGTATTTGTCTCTCGAAGTTCTTGGCCTCTTTTGTTCGTCTAGGGCGTTGTTTATAGACAGTTCAATTTCTTCAATGGCCACATCAATTTCGTTGTTTGTGAGATTTTTGTTGGCAGCCGGCATGACCATTGTCTCCTCAATCTTCCTTTGAAAACGTTCAACATCAAGACGTTTGTAGTTGATAAAAGATTTTTAGAAAGAAAGAAAGATTTTTAGGAAGTAAGTGTATCACTTACATAATCGCACTGTAAATCATATAACGAGTGCCACACTTACCTATATACATGCATAGAAATACGTGTGTGTCGTTCTGAATAGTAGTTATATTAAAAACATCTTAGAATCTTAAATAAACTTTAAAGACTCATCTCATTCAGCGAAACCAAAAATCAAAAAATAATCTATACATATAATAAAATTGTACCGGGTCGATGTCTGTACATTGAAGAAATAGATGCAAAACTAATATGTTATTAGTCTATATGTCTATTAGACCCACAGAAGCCAAAACAACCGTTTTTAGAATTTGTGTCTGTCTGTCTGTCTGTCTGTCTGTATGTTTGTACGCGCATCACGCAAAAACTACTGCATGGAATTGAATGCGGTTTCCGCAGATTTATTGGCAGTACGCTTACTTAAAATATAGGCTACATTTTATCGCAGGAAAATATATAATTCTGGATGTTTTTTTTAATATTGCTGCAATCGAACGTTATTCAATGAACTTAACGCAAAATTAAAAGATTTTAAGGAAGTTAGCGTCTCACTTACATAATGGCTCTGGAAATCATAAAAATAGTGCCACACTTACCTACACATACATGAATAGAAATAAGTTAGTCGTTCTGAATAAAAGTTACATCAAAAACATCATAGATGGCGCTATTTACCACCATATAGACAATGTCTCATTCAGCGAAAGCAGACATCGAAAAATAATGTTAGCATAAAGAACGTTGAACGAGCAATACTTACGCCCAAAACTGATGAAGAGGAGCTGCCATAAATAGCAGTATCGGAGCGTAACATCGTTTTGAAAGTGGGCATTACAATTAGGTATATTGCTTCAGAACTTAACCCTCCAACTTTGCAATGGAAGTTGTCTTAAAGTTATGTTACTTCGAAACAGAACTATACAGACGCCAAAAATCTTACCAGTTGTGAAGCTGGTAAAGTATTAAGTAGTTTTCATACCACTTGTAACTCCCATTTCCAGCAATTTCACGTTATGAGAGTAAACTCAAAAAAATCTACTGGTTTTGGTATTTGGATATAATTAACCATGCAAAATCCTGATAACTATTATCGATTTCTGGATTAATAGTATCGTTTTCTGCTTAAAAATTCTCGTTTTCTGCATGTCTGGTAAATATAATCAGAAATACGTCTAATGAATATTGTTCTGGTATTTTGATTTATCAGACAAATTTCTGAAAAATACTACCGATTTTCCGATAAATAGCATCACAAATTTCACAATATTAGGATGTCTGACAAATATTTGTTCGGTGCTTTGATATAATTTACCGCCTGATAAATACTATCGTCCAAAGTCTTATAGTAGTACCTCCCATAGAACCGATAATTACGATTACAGCTATCTCGTTGATGACTTAACCAACTTTAATGAAATATAATATTTAAGTAGCTCAGATAAGCCACATAAATATTACATAGGTAAGTACCTACACAAAGTTTGAAAAACAAAAATTTAATTTTAATAAAGTTTTTTAAATAATTTTTTGTTTTTTGAATAATTTCAAATTTCTTTTATTCTAGGGTATTGATTTTATTTATCTGTATTCTGGTAAATAATATCAGCTTTCATATACATTTTGTCAGTACATATTTTTTCCCTACAAAGGACACTCGAGAATATCCGTTCAGCAGTGATAGTTGTGTTTTAATTTTTGTGATTTTTTTTTTATTTGGAAATAAAAAAAAAACAAACTAATCAAACACAAGAAGAACTAAACAGTTTAAAACAATTTGTGATGTAAACTAAACTAAATAAACAAGAAAAAAAACTAAACAGTTTAACACAGTGCGAGCTTTTTATAACACAGTTTTTTACAAAAACAAAAGTGCTGTGCGTTCAAATCAATTTGAAAATCCGAAATATTTCAAAGCATAAAACATATTAAAAATAAAATGCACGACTGGGTCGCACGTACTTGCTCTGTGGGTGCAAAAGTACGACGAAAACAAACTTTTCGATCAATAAGAACAACTCATTTTTGAAAAATTTGGTAAAAACTAAAACAAAATTGGCCAAAACTGGAAAACTTGATATACGGGAGCTAACGTAAAGTAACCTATTTAGTATATCAAATTTAGATGTCGTCTTTTGGGTGATATAAATGATATAAATTTCCGCTTATGGGAAAATTACCAATTTCCGCTATTATCGTGTGTAGCCAAAAACTAAAAATGCAGTTTACTGTGAAGTATTCTATATATTTTATATAAAAAGTTTCCTAAAAATGGGGGGAGCGTTTTTTGATTAAATTAGAAAAAACGAAAAAATTGGCCAAAATCTAATGGCTCTTTAAATAGGAGCCACCATTTAAAACAAAGAAAATGAAAAAAAAAATCAATTCCATCTGATAGGAAGCTGAAAGAAACTATACCAAACAAATTTTAAGTGAATTCGATGCAACCGTTGACAACTTATGGCCATTTGAAAAAAAGCCGTTAAGAGCAGACATTTGTGTAAAACCACAGCTGAATCAATTAGTTTTCAAACATCTTACCTGAACAAAGGTATTTTATCAAAATCACGCCTTTAAAAGTGGGCGTATTGAAAAAACTTACACAAGAAAATGTAGAGATATATTTTTCAAATAACGAACGGAAGGAAAAGGTTTAAATTTAATAGTGAAAGTACCTTAAATTTTTGAGACTACGATTTTCGTTCTTTCATGAAAAGTGGGCGTAAGCCACGTCCAAAATTCAAACATTTCTTTTCATACACAAACTTTTTAGTTTCTATTAAGAGACGCAAAATTTTGGCTTTCGGATTCATTATAATTACCGTTTATTTACAAAAACAATTTTTTTATAGTTTCTTATGAAAAGTAGGCGTCAGCCACGCCCAAAATCAAATCTTTTGATTTCATACACAAGAAATTTATGTACAAATAATACCCACAAAATTTAATGATTTTTCGCTTTAATATAACAATTGTTATTTTATAAAAACAATATTGATGGTTTTTTATGAAAAATGGGCGTCAGCCACGCCCAAACTGAAATATTTTTATTTAATTGGAAGAAATTTTACCTAAAGCTTATACGTGTGCAAAATTTTAGCGTTATGCTTTTATCGTAACTGTACAAAAAACATAATTTAATTTTACCAAATTGAGGTTGTTCAACAAAAATGGCGATTGTGGGCGTGTTTGTAGGCGGATTTTGTCGGTTCAAAAACTTAGCCTTGCTCTTGAACCAAAGATTTTATATACCAAATTTCAGCTTTCTAGCTCAAAAATTGCGACCTCTAGAGAGTATACATACGGACGGACGGACATAACTTAATCGACTAGGCTTTTGATTCTGAGTCAGAATATATTATATACTTTTCTATACCTAAGGTATTATTTCTCTATGTTACAAACTCCACACAAAATACAAATACCCATTCTATGGAATAGGGTATAAAAAAATTGCAAAATAATAATTATCAAAATCGGAGCTGTTACTGTGGACTTTTGTGGAAAAACCTTCATTGACTAAACTATAATACCCACAAAGTGAAATTAACATAGTTAATCCGTAATACGTAATAGAAATATAGGTTAAAAGGTTTAACTGGGAATAAGTTGCCAATGACATAAACACATATATTCTGTAGTAAAATCATGCTTCATTTGATCAATATAAGAATCGTATACAACATTACTCAATGTTTGTCACAAGTTTTGACTCCGTTGATTTCTTTAGTTTTAGTATTTATTAAATCTGATGTTTGTACTCCAGAATTCATAAATTCACTTTTGAAATCTGCATTACAACATACAATAGTTTGAAAAAGTTATACATTCGCCGAAAAAGTCTTGAAATAACAATCAAATATGACTTTACGATGATAGCGCATATATCGTATATCGTATACGAAAAAAGTGAGGCTGAAATTTCTGTTCGTTTGGTGTCTATGTCTATCTGTATGTATGTATGTATATGTATGTATGTAAAGCCATTAACACCTATATTAAGTATACAAACGGATAGGCCGGATTCCTTCAAATTTGGTACATAGAGTTTTTTTTAATTAATGCACAGAGTGCAAATCACCCTCTGCGAGTTGACCTTGACGTGGTGAGGGCGCTTACGTGGTGTTCTTCAACAATCAATTTACAGAACCTCACAAACTAACAGAACTCAAACAAAAACGGAAAATCATAAAAAAAGGCTTTTATAGAGAATAAAAATCCAGTGGAACACCCAGTTGATGGCGGAGTCGTGACCTACGATTCCAATGTTAGTCAGGCTGGGCCTCTATCGAGCTCTCAAGAGATTCCTAACTGTGACGGGGAGTACCGGGATACAACTCCATAGTTTCCGAGTCGATTCATCATAGGATTACGAATTCAAATTGCTTAACTTGCTACTTGACATCCATTTAACTGGTGCTGCCAAAACATACATATGTATGTAGTTTTGATCCATTAATAAAACAAGCAAAACTTGTTCTGATCACTAGGGAAAAACTAAAATGGGCTATCAACAGCTTCAATCCATATTATTCTGCTAGACCTGACGGCATAAGACCAGCAGAACTTTAACAGTCTACGAATGTTATTAAACCCTTGCTAGATAAGTATTCTGGTGTCCAAGGCACAACACGCTTACTGCAAAGAAAATCAGTAGAAACTGCCTTACATATGTTAGAAAGCACCATCGAATATTCACTATACCACAAAGAGTACCTACATATATACTCTGGTCGCATTCCTATAGATATCGGAGGTGTTTTTAATAACGTCAACGTCAACGTCAACCACCATGTAATCACAACGGCAACAGAGGAACACCACAAGGTGGAGTCCTATCGTCCCTTTGATGGAACTTAGTTGTCAACGAACTTCTAGTTGACCTGGAATCAGAAAGTTTCAAAATGATTGCATGTATCAAAGTGATTGATTGTATCGGGAAAACATATGATAAGAAAATTATCGAGCTAATGTAAACAGCTCTTAACAAGTTTATAAAGTGGACAGGAAAATGCGAGCTGGGGGAAAACCACCACTAAACCGAACTGGTGCTCTTTGTACAGTTAGGGTCTATCTTCAATTTTGATTTCACTTACCAAAGTTTAAAAAAAAATGACAACCTTACCCATGTTCACGTAAAAAGCTGTCTCAAGCAATAGAAACATCGTTCAAAACCTTGATTTATAGGAAAAATATTAGCCTTTGTAACAACAGCTTTTGAATTCAATCTTCAGAATTTTAGTGTTTAAGCATAGTCCGTTTCTCTTGCCCATGCTAATTTTTAAAGTTCCGTAGGGTGAAAACGGAACCCTATTACTGAGACTTCGCTGTCCGTCTGTCCGTCACCAGGCTGTATCTCATGAACCGTGATAGTAAGACAGTTGAATTTTTGACAGATGATGTATTATTGTGTTCGCTATAACAACAAATACTAACAACTGAATTAAAAAATATTTAAGGAGCGCTCCCATGCAACAAACGTATTTTTTGATCGTTTTTGCTACGTTTGTCCGTCCATCACCAGGCTGTATCTCATGAACCGTGATAATTAGAGAGTTGAAATTCTGACAGATGATGTATTTCTATTGCCGCTATAACAAAAAACACTAACAACTGAATAAATAAAATGCACGACTGGGTCGCACGTACTTGCTCTGTGGGTGCAAAAGTACGACGAAAACAAACTTTTCGATCAATAAGAACAACTCATTTTTGAAAAATTTGGTAAAAACCAAACAAATTTGGCTAAAACTGGAAAACTCGATACACGGGAGCTAACGTTAAGAAACCTTTAATATTTAAAATTAAGACGTTATCTTTTGGGTCCACTATTATCATGTATAGCCAAAAACTAAAAATGCAGTTTTGTTTGAAGTATTCTATGTATGTTACATAAAAAGTTTCATAAAAATCGGGGGAGATTTTTTTGAGTAAATTAGAAAAAATGAAAAAAATTGGTCAAAATCTAGTGGCTCTTTGTATTGGAGCCACCATTTGAAAAAGAGAAAATAAAAAAAAAATCAATGCCATCTGATAGGAAGCTGTAAGGAATTATACGAAACAAAGTTTGAGTGAATTCGATGCAACCGTTGACAACTTATGGCCATTTGAAAAAAAGCCGTTAAGAGCAGATCTCCGTTATTTGCATTTTTAGCCAAAACTAAAAGCGCAGTTCTCTTCAAAACACTAAAAGAATATAACACACAAAGTTTAATCAAAATCGTTAGAGCCATTTTCGAGAAAATTAGAAAAAACCAAAAAAAGTTGGCTAAAACTCAACGGCTCGTTGTATGGAAGCCACCGTTTAGAAAGGCTTCAGTGAAAAATTTACTAAACCATCCTATAGAACACTATGAAAAACTATGTCAAACAAAGTTTGAGTTGATTCAATCAAGCCGTTGTGAACTTATGGCTATTTGAAAAAAAGCCGTTAAAACCTGATTTTCGTTGCGACCATTTGAGGCAAAAACAAGTTTTGTTAGAAATGCTTAATGTTAGCTAAATTTTAAATTTAATCAAAATCGTTAGAGCCGTTTTCGAAAAAATCCAAATTGAAAAAAACCGTTACTTGAAAGGTACCGGTTTGAGCCGGGCTAAAACAAAATAAAAAAACCTCGACAATGGTTTTTCTTCAAACTGCTATATACCAAGTTTGAAGAAAATCCGTCAAGCCGTTTAGGTTGTAGCATGACGTGAAAAAACGCACATCCGCACAGAAGCACAGACAGACCGACGGACGGTATGGCGAAAACCACTTTTTTGGGCTTCTCTATCATCGTAATGTCATGTTTGATTAAAACCTCGATTTTTTTTTCTGCACGAAACCAATACTTGCCCTATAGAGCAAGTAAAAAATATTTAAGGAGCGCTCCCATGCAACGAACGTATTTTTTCGATCGTTTTTATATATAACGGTACGGAACCCTTCGTGCGCTAGTCCGACTCGCACTTAATAACTTGCCCGTATTATTAACTTTCATGTCACTTTCATAATAAAACTGCAATGTTGACAAATCGTCTAAATATTTTTTTCTTAAACGTAAAAATTATAAAAACTATTCATTGATATGCAGAAAAAAGAAAAGATTTTGTGATAATCGGAAAAGGTTGATATGTAAAAAGGGTTTTAATCCTTTCATTTGCAAGGATTATATATAAAATCGAATTTCTTTTGGATTAGATTGTTTTTCAGTTTTTTGTATATTAAAACTAGTTATACCAGGTCCTTGGTTTTTGATCCATTCTAGAGGCCTATTGTCTATTTCACTACGAATGTTTATTGGGGCTAGCTGCTGCCTTACTATTTATGGCTCTTTGAGAAAACATTCTTCTAAATCATTAAAATGATGCTATTGGAGTATAACAAAAGAGCTCTTAAGTCTTAATCACAATTGTTTTCCTTTCAAAAGTAATTGTACTTTCATAAAGCCATGCACCTCTTAACTTTATAACCATAGTTGGCCGGAGCAGATTTGTGGCTGGAATGACTTCTAAAGAACCTGGTAAATCATTTTCCAAAAACTGCAGGTAGTTTGTAGAACTCAACCTAGGTGGTAGTTTGAAGGGGCCGATCAAGCTACCAATTGCACCTGAATATGTGTTGAAATGATGACTTACTCTTTCTGTGTGGATTTTCTACAATTCTGCTAATGAGCTCGTTGTCTTCCAATCTGAAAATTGTAGGAAGCGTTGAACTACAAACTTTCAGTATTCTTTCATCAGCCGAAATCCTTCTTACGCGTGGAGCTCCCGAATTAGATAGTTGTGTCGAAACTTTAACACTTCGAATCGTATTTCTAAATAATCAGCCGTGATTTAGGGTTTCAGTTCACAGTGTCTACTTCAGGCTCTTCTTCAACTGCACTGAAAGCCATTGTCAATTGTCCTTGGATACATAGAAAAGGAATCATACTACTGTTGGCCTGGTGCAGGTTCTTTTTAGCAACTTAAAATCGGTTCGTTTTTCAGCATACTTGTAAATTAAATAAAATGCACGACTGGGTCGCACGAACTTGCTCTAATGAGTGACAGTGGTTTATGGGCTTGAGATTTTGATAAAAATAAAATTTTCAAAATTCTTAAATAAATACTTAAACTAATTTGAGCTGAAAAAAAAGTACGCCATTTTATTTCTTGGATAAATTTGAATTTATGAGAATAAATTTAGAAAAATCTGTGGAGCGGTTTTTGAGAAAAAAAGTTTTTTTTGAAAAACTTTTTGAAAAAAAATTTCAAAAACGCCAGTTCATAAGTATTCAGCAAATACATTTATTTAAAATTTTTAAAAAAAATTTAAAAAGCGGTTTTCAAAATATGAATTTTTTAAATTTTTTTTTAAAAAATGCTTTTAAAAATACAAAAAAATATTTTTCAAAAATATTGGTATGCAATACAAATTGAGCTACCTACAGCTATATGTGTGTGAAATTTCGAAAGAATCGGTTGAGCCGTTTTCGAGATAGTCGAAAGCAAAAAAAACGGTCCTATGGAAAGTACCGTTCTTAGCCATTTTTTAAAACTTTTTTTTCAGCCATATGATTGGTCGTACCTAAAAAGCAACACTGATTTTTTTAATTAAAAATCGTTAGAGCCGTTTTTGAGAAAAATAAGCTTTAACGTAACGGTTGTATGGCAGGTACCGTTATTTTTTGAGCTAAAAAAAAAATTTCAATTTCCTTTCTGTACAATACCTAAAAAAGTCTATATACCAAGTTTGAAGCAATTCGGCCCACCCGTTTGGGTTTAGGTCTACATACAGACAGACAGACAGACATACAGACGGACAGAATTTTTAGACCATCTTTTTTCGTCTTCGCTATCATCGTAATGTCATGTTTGATTGTTATCTCAAAACTTTTTTTTTCGACGAATGCATAACTTGCCTTATAGTACCTATAATCGCAAGTAAAAAATAAAATGCATGACTTGTACAAATTTCCTCAGTGGGTTGATATCACGATGATAACAAATTTTTTGAGCAATAATTTTTATAGTGAAGAACGTTAATCATAAATATACATTTTTAGAAGATAAATTATATGAAAAATATGAAGAACTTTAAAGAAAGCAGTTTAAACCTGGTTCGTTATGACCATTAAAGCCAAAAAGAAAAACGTATTAGTATCAAACATAGCCTAGGTTGGTTATAGTTTTTAAATTTTTCTTAATACAAACTCTATATACTGCATTGATAAATTAAATAAAATAAAATCAACCAAGTAGAAGACTCAGCACTAATAATGGACTGTTGAATTATTAATTCAAAATAGCTTTTTATGGCCTTTAGTCCAACAAAAAATTGGCGTTTCATCCAGGAATCTCACTTTGGAATCATCAGTTGACATACAGTGAAAGAAACCTTGTCAATACGCAATTTTTAAATTTTTCTAGTACAACTTACATAGAATTTTTGACAAAACCCTAATGTGAACTATATCCAACAAGATTAAGATTTTAATCATTAAGAAGGAAGTTTAAGCCCGTGGCCTGGCTCAGAAGTAGTTTTTAAATTTTTCTTAATACAAACTCTATATACTGCATTGATAAATTAAATAAAATAAAATCAACCTAGTAGAAGACTCAGCACTAATAATGGACTGTGAGATTCCTGGATGAAACGCCAATTTTTTGTTGGACTAAAGGCCATAAAAAGCTATTTTGAATTAATAATTCAACAGTCCAACAGTCAATAGTCTCAAAAAATACCCGCAAAGTAAATCAAACATTGGTTGAAAATATTTTTGTAACATTTGATAAGAACTAGAAAGTATTGGCTAAATCTGGAAAACCCAATAAATGGGAGCTACCATTAAAAAACATTCATTTAAGCAAGTCTGAACCATTTTGTCGTTGTCCACATATAAGATTTCATACAAAAATTAAAAAAAGTCGTTAGAACCTTTTTTTATCATATGAAAAACGAACAAATGTTGGCCAAAACCTAGTGGTGCGTTGTTTGGGAGCGACCATTTATAAAAGTAGAGTGAATTCAATACACCGTTGCCAACGTATGGCCATTTGAAAGAAAACCGTTAAGACCAGATCTTCGTTATTTACATTCTTAGCCCAAAACGAAATACGCAGTTTTCTTAAAAACACTCTAAAAAACATTACACACAAAGTTTGATCAAAATTGTTACAGAATTTTTTGAGCAAATTACAAAAATTCAGAAGAAGTTATCTAAAACTGAACGGATATCATTGTATAGGAGCCACCCTTTTAGAAAGGTTTTACTTAAACAAAAATGCAGTGTCATCATATAGAAAATTATAAAAACAATGCCAAACCAAGTTCGATTCAATTCAATTAAACCGTTGCAAACTTATGGCGATTTCAAAAAAGGCGTTAAAAACTGATTTTCGTTGTCATTTAAGCCAAAAAAAAAAAAAAAAAAAAAAAAACAATATTATACAAATGTTCTTGGTCTGATAAGTTCTGAGTCGAAATCATTAGAGACTTTTACGAGAAAATCCAAAATGAAAACAAACATAACTTGAACCAGTTTGAGCCTGGCTAAAACGAAACAATCGCGCAGAAAAAGTTTGATTTTCTCAAAAACTCAAATTGTTTTAATAACTTTTAGAATGCTATTTTATTTTTGACAGTCTATCTTTTGCTCAAAAAAGACTTTTCGGAATTTGTCGTTATAAACGTTACCTTTCTTAGAACCAGGATTTTCAAATCAGGTTTTCTCGTAAACTATAGGTACATCTGATTTCAATAAAACTTTCGAGTAAGGAAGTCGTATTTATAACTTTGTTGATATCACATTTCAAAATTCAAATTTTTTTTGTATTTTGATTTTTAATAATTTTCTAAAAATAAAAAATTGGCATTAAATTTATTTTACGTACTCGGCCAGATTAATTTTTTTCGAAATCTTTTCAAAAATAACTTTGTCAACCCTGACAACCATCATTAATTTAAAACAATTAATATATATTACATTATACACTATACACATATCTGAAATTTTGTTCGCCACAAAAACAAACTGTTCTGAATGTTCGGAATTTTATATACGACACACAACATAATACTGAACGTACATAAATGTTTATATAATGTACATTCATTATTTTTTTCAAGCCGAAATGGTTATAATTTACTGTAGATGTAGATCAGCTTCTTAGGGTCAGTTATAGTTATTTTAATATGACTCCTAAGCTGGAGTGGCGGACTAAAGGGGGCCGAAAGTCAACGAGCTGCATATACATATGTAGGTTTCTCACTGTCCGAATTGGAAGTTTTTAGGAAAAAGTGCGACACAAAGCTTTTCAAAAAAATAACATTTATGTCCGTTATCTTGCTGCAGCAGCTTATAAAAGGTCCTATGTGGTAGTTAGGGCTCTTTAAAATTTTGATGTATACCTACTCAGTCACTCAGTGACTACCACCTACTACCATAATAAACAAAATTGTTATAAATGATATATTTACAACACTGGCACATCGCCAGATTGACGCCAATTAGTGCCCACCCTTTCATATAGCACCCCATTATACTGATTTGTTTCATCAACATTCATGTTGTTTTGTAAAGTATTCTCACATCTTGAATTTTTCCAATACAACCAATACAAAATGTTTTCTTTTAAGAATTTTACTTCATAATCAATGTTTTAAATTCGGTTCAACTTTCTTGCATATTATTATCCCTATATCCGAAAAACCTTCAAATCTGCGGAATAATTAACGAATTATTTAATTAAATTTTTTCCATATACCCTTGTTACTAAAGACCAAAGAAATAAAATGCACGACTGGGTCGTACGTACTTGCTCTGTGGGTGCAATAGCTCGATGCTAACAAAACTAACATCTACTCTTAGCTCTCAGCTGTATTAAATAAGAAAAGAAGTTAAAATTCTTTGTTTAAGAGCATAATATTCACAAATACTCAAACAAAAAATACCCCCAAAGTGGATCAAAATTATTGAGGCACTTTATTTAGAAATTTAGTAAAAGCTTAAAAGTACCTACCGTTAAGACATTTTTAAAATTAAAAATGTAGATGCAAGCTGTTAAGACCAGATCTCTGTTATTTGTATGTTGAGCCAAAAACTTAAAACGCTATTTACTTAAGATCACTCAAAAAATATTACACACAAAGTTTGATCAACATCGTTAGATCCGTTTTCGAGTATTAAAAAAAAAAAGTTGGCTAAAACTGAACTGCTCGTTTTATGTAAGATAAGCCAATGTTTAGAAAGGTTTTACTGAAAAAAAATTTAATGTCATCTTATAGAAAACTATGAAGAACTGTGCCAAACAAAGTTTGACTCAATTCAATAAAACCTTTGCCAACTTGTGGTCATTTGAATAAAGCCATTAAATCCTGAAAAATGCAGTATTATCTAAAATGCCCTATATAGGTTTCTTAAATTTTGAGTTTATATTCAAAATCGGTTCAGCGGTATTCGAGCAAATCCAAAATAAAAAAAATCGTAAGTTGAAAGAAACCACTTTGAGCCGTTCTAAAACGAAATAAAAAAATCTCGACAATAGTTTTTCTTCAAACTGCTATATATCAAGTTTGAAGAAAATCCGTTAAGCGGTTTAGGCTTGACGTGAAAAGGCGCACAGACACACAGACAGACCGACCGACGGAAGGTTTGGCGAAAACCACTTTTTTGGGCTTCTCCATCATCGTAATGTCATGTTTGATTAAAACCCATTTTTTTCTGCACGAAACCAATACTTGCCCTATAGAGCAAGTACAAAAGAAATCCTCCAAGGACGAATCCATTTGATGCTTCATTGCAGCATTTTTTTTCCGAAATAATGATTTTTTTTTTCAAGGGATGTCCTCAAGTGAAGCACATCTACATTTTTTTCGAGGTACAAAACTGTCTCGTAATGAAAGGGGTTTTTATTATTGTTATGTTATCTTCCTTTTGTTAAACTCACTTGTCAGTGTTTTACTCCTTTAATAAGTTTTTTTATGCTGTCGGTGTTTTTTTTTATGCTGCTAAATTTGTCCCAAGTGCACTTATGGATGGCTTTTAAAAAATAATTTTTTACTTTGTAACTTTTCAATTATATTAAAATAAAAACATAAAGAAGAAAAACAATACTTAGGCCTTGTTTGCTTGTTTCTAAGGTAGTTGGTATTTGGACAGCGGAAAACATTTTTTAAGTTTCCTACTTGTGTTATGGAATATGAAATAACGAGTATAATTTGCCTAATTAGTACGTTTTTTCCTTTTATGCCTTGTTAAATAATTCACATTCAACTTTAAGCCACAGGATATGGACTTTGTATTTTGATAAAATGAATATGTTTGAAAAGACTTTATGGTGGAAAATATATATAGTAACAATAAAAAATTAAAATTCCTCACCAAAAATGATGGTTAGGGTTCTACAATTCAAGGAAATGTGTGAATATGTATCTAGAACGCTTTGAATCGATGAGCAGAAACATAACATACTATTTCCAAAAACAAGTAAAATATGTACATATATAACGCATCATAATTTTCTTCATTTAATTGTATTGTATTTTTTTTTTTTTTATCATGAGAAAGGAGTTTTGGGCGCTCGCGGCCAATAACAAATTAAAGTTTTGGTATTCAGGAACAAGTTTTTCTATGGACATAACAATGTATTTCATTTAGTAAAAAAGATATTTAAATGGTAATATCAAGTTTTATTGAATGAAATCAATAGGTCAAGTTTCTTCCACGCTTCAAAAAACCTTGACTTTGTTTATACTATTATAGAAATTATACAATTGCAGAATACTAAGTGAAATTGTATGAAGAATTCAAAATCAAAAATGCATTTTATAAGTTTTAGAAGTATACACTACAGTCATAAAACTTCTAGCAAGTAATATTTGAAATAATTCAAACCAATAAATAACAATATCATTCTTGGCCGCCCACGCCCATGATCCATACAAAATTGCCCATTCTACTTTGTTTTTAAATGCTGTTGCTTATTGCTCGCAAGAGTTAAAGTCTACATTTGAATGAAGTTTTATAGCATATTTGACGCAACTGTATACGTAGGTACAATGTATTGTATTTGTAACTCAACCTGTATGAATTTTCTGGGGAAGTGAACTTCCGGCATTGTGGAATAATCAAAGATAGTTTCGATAAAAATGCCATCCACATGATTTAGTAAACGTTAAGTGGAGCAATGACGTTGCATGAGTGAGGATAAGCAAGAAAAATTATTTTGATCCATTTATGCCGCGAAGAGATTCACACAAATTACTGACACACTGCTTTGCTGGTGACATTAGTGGCGCGGTGCGTATGCATAAGCAACATGGCACCAAATTTTCATTTTTTATCACTATCAGTTCTCGAGAATAAGAAGCTTATATCAAGCATTAACTTACAATCAGAGATTAGCCACACACATTATGTGCTCACTGGCTACATCATTTAGTGCAGGTGTTAGTTGTTAGTAAGCAAAATATACAAATAGCATAACTTAAGCACAAAAACTAAAAAGATAAATAAGCAAATACATATACAAAATAGATACAAAAACATTGAGAACATACTAAACATAAACTATGAGCGTGGTGCACTGGTTTTGGTTTTTTTAGGCAAGTTTTACTAATATTAAAATAAACAATACTTTTGAGTTAAAAAGCTTGCACATGCGGGTAAGAGGTTCATTCATGCCATAATTAGTACGTTATCGGGGACAATGTAATAGCTCTAAATTACGAAGATGCTGAGCCCCTACGCGATAGTTAAAACCTACACATAATAGAAGATCGGGTGCGTCTAAAAATCCCGTTAAAAGTTGGTTAATAAAAATAACATCATTGTTACGAGTAAAACGCCTTTGTGACAAAGTTTAAATCTGTAAAAGTTGAATCCGGTGTTCGTAAGGTGGGAGGTTATGTGGATCTGCCCAGGAGAGACCTTTTTAAAGCAAATCGAATCAAATAACGCTGAACTGTATCTATCCTAAGCTTATGAACTTCGTAGAAAGGAGACCATATCTGTGGTGCATATTCTAGATGGGGGGCGAACATGGCAGTTGTACAAAGCTAGGGTTACATAAGGATTTTGAAATTACTTCGACCGTCTCTTAACAAATCCCAACATGGAATTAGTGTAAAAAATTAATAAAAGGTTTTCTAATCTTCCTTTTTTTTTTTTTTTTTTTGATTAATTTGGAATCACTCATATTAATGAATTGTCTAGTACATAACTAACTCAATTATATATTCATCTCTTTTCATTTACTTTTATGTAAAAGCCTTTACTGTTTTCTAATTGCCTATATACGCTTCTATAAACTGTTTTATCAGTCAGTTAACAAATTTTCTTTGACCCGATAGAAATCGGTTATTTTCTTTATAAATAAAACTTATTCAAATTTTCTCCAAAATCGTTTTTCATTTTCCCGGAAATTTAGAATATTTTCTTCAATTAGCGTTTTTAACAATGAAGTTGATGTGTTCCGTGAAACTTAAGTCTGGGCTTAAGTTTACTCCCAGATCTTTAAAACTAAAAACGCGATGCAAAACCTGTTATGAAATGTAATAGTCGTGTGTACTTGGTACCCGTTTCCTTGAAAATGACATTGTCTGACATTTCGCTGGATTAAGGCTCAAACAATTCTTGCTTGCTGTCGATGTCAGCTTGCAGTTCTACGGGGTCATTAGCTGACTTAATAGATTTGAAAATTTTCATATCATCAGCAAAAAACAAGGATCTCACTAGGATGAATACACGAAGTTACGTCATTGATAGCTAGTATAAACAGTAAAGGACCAAGATGGCTGCCTTGTGGGACTCCTGATTTTGCTGAGATAGGGTTAGAAAACGAATTTCTGATTGAATTGCACAACACAAAATTTCGGATAGTATTTCTTACGAACATTTTTTCTGACAGATAATCTGACCCTGTTTCGTCAATTTTGATCGAATGACAATCAGTTAGTAGGAAAAATTAAATTAAATCGGTAAATTAAATAAATATTATATTTAACACGAATTAGTTAAATTGTTAGTTTCATTACCGAACAAATCTACAAGTACCATAACTTCAACCCCAATATAGGTTTGTGCTAAAACACAAACTTTAACTTCATGTGGTTAAGTTTACGGTCAATAAGCGCATCATCTATACTTGTTTCCTTTCTCGAAGTCTAAAACTGGACAGTGATTCGACTTCTAACGAATTTGATAATCTGTCCGACTCCATTCAAAAAAAAATTCCCTCACATCCTCCCATTGAAATCGTCATTGCGGACGATTTCAATGTACACAATACTTGGCTTCACTTTTCTGCCCTGATGACTGTCGAAGGTATGTCGAGAAGGTATGTCGAGATCTTTGCTGAGTTAAACCTCTTAAACCAGTCTGTCGATGACCCAACTCGTATACTTGACGTTGCAGGTCAAGCCGCCAATACACTACACTTGTTTCTTACCTCTATAATCCCGATAATTACACTATTAGCATATTGTGTCCTCTAGGCTAGGCCATCAAACCATTGTGTCATATCTGCAAACTTCTCGTGCCCACAAAATCCAGTTAAAGAAAAAACTCCTAAAAGAACTGTTTGGAAATACGAGAAAGCCGACTAATAATAATGGTACAATGGATTGAGAAATAGGTGATATTAATCTCAATAATTTCTTCAGGAATTTTACCTGGTCACTATGCTTCCTCGATAGTGACATAGACTACAGTACAGATGATCACAAATGCAATTCTCTGCGGAATGAGAATATTTATTAAGAATAGGATGAAATCTATCAAACCAAAAGAGAACTCATAGTTTGATACGAGCTGTATAAATAGGCTATCAGGGTTAGAGAAATAAGTTTCCGTTGTAACAAAGTCAACCACACTGAGTAAAACCGTAATAAGTTCAAACAAGCTAGAAAGCGCTCGGTTATATTAACATTATATCTTATGTCAGCTCGCTAGATAAAACCAATTTTCTTGCAGCACAGTTTGCTGTTAATTTGACGCTGCCACCTGCCAGATAGTGTTATGACTCCTCCTGTACTTGAGAGCGTAAATTGTACTAAAAGATCTTGACGGGGCGTAGCGACAGATCGACAAAATCGCAAAATGACATAACGCTCAAAAGCTTTGTGAATAAATTGTTGTTGTTATTTTGAATTTGGGCGTTATGACACACAAATTTGGGCGTTATTTAATTTTTTTTTTTTTTTTTTTTGCGTTGTGTCATATTTTTGGGCTTTGTGTCATTTTTTAAAAGTTGTGTAAAATTTAGGCGTTGTGTCATAGAATAAAAAACATATATTTCTAGGCGTGTGTGAAAGGTATCTAATAATAATCTTGCGTTTTAGAGTTTGTAAAAGCGCTGCCGCCGCGCCGCCGCGCCACTGGGCCGCCTCTCCCTCCGTGGCGCGCTCGCTCTCCCCTCATCGTTAAAGAGCCAAAACTTATACGTTTTCAGTTTATATCAAACAAATTTCAATCTACTACTACTTACCACGCAAGTATATTTGTTATTATATTTGTGTAATAAAATTTGTGAATTGAAATTTAGGCGTTATGTCTTTTTTGGACGAATTCTGAGGAAAAATGATTTGGGCTTTATGTCATATTTTTGGGCGGAATGTCGCACTTATTTGGGAGCTATGACACATTAATTGGGGCGTTGTATCACTATGACAGAACACCCAAATATTTGTGCGTTGTGTCATTTTGGAATTTGGGCTATATATCGTTGGGCGATATGTCGCTACGCCGATCTTGATATGCACAAATCCGCTGGCCCGGATAGTATCCCCCCCCCCCCCATAGTTCTGAAGATGTGAGCTTCCACGCTGGCAAACAGCATTTGTCCAGCAGTACAGCCCGTTCCAAAAAAGGCGTCTCTTCATCCCCCATAAACTATCGACCAATTGCACTTACGTCCCTTCTTTCCCAGGTCATGGAAATTCTGAAAAATTATCAGGTTAAGAAATATCTTGAAACGTGTGTTTCGTGTTTTAGTTCAGTTCTTGTTAAAGCCATTTTAAGATCAAAGCACTTTAGTCAAATACAGCATTATGTAAAGAAATGTCATAATCATATCAAATTGAGTTCGGTTAAATTGAATACTGTTAGAAAGGTTGATAACTTGCATTTTTGAATAGTTTCCGTGTTAGTTGTGTTTACTTTTTAAAATAATTTAAACATGTTTTTTTTTTAACTTTGAATGGAGTATCATTATTATTATTTTTCATTTTATTCGAAGGGCTTTGGACATAAAGTTCCAACGGGATAACTTCTAATCCATGGTATGTATGAAGTTATTCTTGTATTAACACCTGGAACTCTTCCACACTCAAGACCGAAACTAATAGCTCCTAATAAAAATTGTCTAGCACTTCCCTTAAATGCAACAGGACCACCAGAATCAAACTGACATGAATCTCTATTTTGGAAAAATGTACAAACTTGCGTTGACTGTAAAGTTGAGTAAAAATTTTGACATACAGAGTTTGGGATTATATTCACACTAGCTTTCTGAAGTGTATTAGATTTCGGGCCAGCGAATGAAGTAGTTCCCCAGCCGACGACATTAACATTAACGTACTCGAATGTATCAGTCCTTTAATAAAGAAAGTATATAGTAAATAACAAAATAGGTATCGTTTATAATTATAGGTTTGTAAAACTTACGGTTGATTGAGAGGAAGGCAAATCGGTCCTACCCCTGGAGACCACTCTATGTTGCCTCGAGTTACTATCAGAGTAATGTCGTTAACATTATTCGAAGCGTTATAATTTGGATGTTCAATGAAGGAAATTACTTCGTACGTTGTAGCGTATTTGGATTCTGAACCTTAAAAAAAGTACATCAGTTGATAATTTATATAAATGCCTTAAGCATTGTTCCGTAATATACGCACTTGAGGATAAATCATGATCGCCAACTACGATTATATTGTCACTTGGATTTGGATATAGACGAACGCAATGTGTCACTGTTAGAACTACACGATGGCTAACTGCAACGAAAGCAAAAAAAATATATTTAAGGACTTGAAATG
This sequence comes from Platycheirus albimanus, assembly GCA_916050605.2. Lineage (NCBI taxonomy): Eukaryota > Metazoa > Arthropoda > Insecta > Diptera > Syrphidae > Platycheirus > Platycheirus albimanus. The sequence goes on from OU696698.1 coordinate 63,955,124, forward strand.
AACTTCTTATTTTCTCACTTATTGAGCCACCACAATAAATCGATCGACTGGGTTTGTTGTACAGTGCAACCATTGACGGAAACTCTCCAATTGCCGTTTCAACACCACCAACTATTCTTGTATTTTGTGACCATCCACAATCACAAGCTTGAGGTCGAACTGATAATTTACATCTAAATGATCCACCAACTCCAGAATTTGTTGCATCACCAGATACATAGGCCAAAACAAGCTTGGTAAACAAAGTAGTTCTAGTTATGTTTCCAACGCCACAAAACTGTTCAGCTCCAGTTAAATTTGGATCACCATCCCGGGATAAGTAGAAATATTCAGTACTGCAACTATTTGGACTCTGGGAATAAGAAAACGAGTTCATTAGCATTAATAAGGTGTACGATTTGTTATGTTTGTTCTATCCTCATCGGCTGCCAAATTGAATTATATTGACTATTCATCGTAGCCTTTTTGAAGTTTAAATCTTCACTGTAAATTTTTTTTATAAAAATGCATAATTATTTCTACAATATGTACTTTAATAATAGAAGGCACGTTGTGGTTTGTGGATTCTTGTCGAAAAAAGCGGAGCTGCAAATTCTGTTAGTCCGTTCGTCTGTATGCATATCTATAAACCTGTCTTTTCCCCACTTCTATAGCCTACTTCATTAACCTAGGCCGATTTCCTTCAAACTTGGTACCAAATATTTATTTAGCGGTCTAACGGAATTCAATTTGAACTTTTACGAGCAACAATTGACCGCAGACTGATATCACTTACATATAACGAAATCCTGGTTTTTTTGTTCAAATATCCCGCTTAACAAAATCTTGCAACTTTAACATCTTTTACTTGAAAATCTCGCACTGTCAAAATCTCGAATAATGAGTTTGCATTTTGATAAAAACTCGCTAGTCCATAAAAAATAGCCGCTGGACCAACACAAGACCACTATAAATCAAATCACATAAATAGAAGTTTTTTTTCTCACCTTATCTATTAAAATCATACACTCGACAAAAATTTCATAGTCAAGTGGAGCCACAAACGAATATTTGCATGAAGATCCTGATGGATACTTTTTAGGATAGAATGGTGATTCCACGTATGCCACAGAGTTCGGCTGAAGAGAATATTTATTATTACATCCTTCAAATAGTCCGTAACAAAACACCACACTTCTTATAAGCAAAACTAATCATTTTAATAGAAACAAAAAAATTTTAAATGTTAAATTATATGAAATACTAAAATATACATATATTAAAATAAAACCAACCTAGATACACAATCATTTGAATGCCACTTAAAAATCACAAATGAATAGTCTTTTTCAGTAGGAATATACCTAAGTTCGTGAAATAAAAAAAAAAAATAATTTTATTGCACAAGAAGTGCTTGATATCTCATTTAATATCATAAATGTTCTTATCAATCTCGGTTAAACAACTTTTTGGCACAAATTGAATCTGAGATTTTGTATTTATTGTTTCCTTAAAGAAGCACAATGCAGTAATGATCTCGAAATATTAATGCTCCACTTTTTCAAGGACACTCATATTACATTTAAAAAGCTTATTATGTATCTACTCTAATTAATTTGTTCAGGGTATAGGATTGTGAAGACTTTTTCGCATCAACTTAAAACTCTAAGTGAAAAGTGTGAACTACTTGTGGAAAAAAATCTATATTAGGTATAGGTACCTATAAAATAAAATCCATTTGCATTATTTATTACCTACGAACGATATATTATTGCTTTGAAGGTTTAACTGAAAGAACGATCACTTAATGTCATCCAATGTATCTAGGTCTCTAGGTTAAAGTCGTCATTTTAATTATGATGGTGGATTAAGCAGGGGCGTAGTCTTACTGCTATGAGATATATCCCTAAAAAATGGGTCGTGCATTTTATTTACTGTGCAATAATTCTGTACACCATGCGAATGTTGACCTAAAATATTTATGATACAATTAAATTAGAAATTAGATAATGCAGTCAGCATAAACTGTAGGTAATATAAATAAATTGTGTAATGAATGAAGCAACGTCATACCACTCATACTGAATCCAAAGTAGTATTCATATCTTCATTTCCAAAGCGGTAAGTATGTTTTAAGTCTGATGCTTTCATATAATTTAATTTAATTTTTTGTTTTAAATAAGGAATGGTATTTTTTCAGCCTTGAGATTATCTTGCGCATTTTCAATTTGGTTTGAGTGATTTTTTGAACAATATCAGACTAATTTTTCAATGAATTCAAACTTTGGCTTTCTGGGAACACACAAAATTAAATGCACGATTGGTTCGCACGAATTTGCTCTTATACTAGATTTTCGCTTTTGTGCAGAAATTATTTTGAAAAATCTTTAAATTTTTTTCTTGAATTTTAATAGTTTCTTGGGAAAACTAGGTAGGTATGCAATTATATTTTTTTGCTGAATATCTAGCCATGAAAAATAATTGAAAAACGTTTGACCAAGTTTCTTTTTTATAGGTTAATGATTTTTTTGAAAAAACTTTTGGAAAAAATATTTCAAAATGTTATTAAGTACGTCATTATTATAGTATTTGTAATTTTGATCTGGGAAAATTATTTTTAAAAATGTAATCCACCCGTTTTAAAAATATTTTGAAACTAATTTTTCTTACAAAATTATTAAAAATCGAAAAAAATGTTTTTGAAAAATATTAAATGCAATATAAATATCATTTTGCATTAAAATAGAAATATAAAAATAGGATATTTTTCGACCTTAGTGGGCTTTTAAGGCGTGTGTTAAAGTATGCGAGGGCCTCCCCTGAACCAACCTGAGTTGTGGGTGAACTCATGGATGTTTTGGTGGGATTTTCGTGAGATAAATATCACCTTAGTCTTAATCCACCAACAAAAATTCTTTCCTTCTATTTCTTTCTATTCCTTCTTCCATCGCTCTCACAATTTCACTCATTATAAGGGTATTCATAATATACCTTTGAGTGCGCGAGTTCTATATTTGAGTGGTTTGAGAAAGCGCGTCAAAGCGAGACGTCTCCATTTATGTCGATCAGCAGTAAGACGGGCATACGCGTACCGAAGGTTTTAAGATACTAGAAGTTTCAAGATACTAGAAGATTCAATAGACGATTAGCTTCGGGAAGATATCGAACGATATCAGAGCAAGATGACCACTTTAGATAACAACGTCTTTTCGAAATCGACATCTTACAGGTGTACCTCATAAGGAGGATTACATCCACTCAAGCCCGCCAAGGGTCATGGACTATTCATAGTCGAACACAGAATATCTCGAATATCTCTTGGCGATGTTAGGAAACCGAACAACCGAATACAAATTTCCATTCAAAAGATCTTAGGATTTAAAAGCATATATAATTAAAATTAATATTATTATTAGGGACCAGACATGGCCTAAATGCTATGGTACATCTGTGGGGTAAACTTAAGAGAGAAATTAGGGCTAGGACTCAACCTGCAAAAAAATTTCAGGAAATGAAGGCAGAAGGAAGGTATACCTCAACCTCAGGAATTCGTTGTAAAGGAAACTGCAATAAGAGACAAGGGTGGCATTACCAGTTTTCGTTTGCATTCAAAACCTGCACAATAAACTAATAAAAAACTTATCAATTCGAATAGCTTTCACTATACAGTCTATATAAAATTATTTAATGAAAACTTCCTTCTTCCTTTCCAAGAGTGGTAGGAACTTTGTCGTAAAAGTTTTTTTTTGTTTGTTTAGTAGTGTTTCCAATCGAAGCGTTCCTTATGCCGTTTTTTTTTTTGGCACTAAACTATACCTTAATTAAAACTAAAGGAGCCACAGCCAACCAACAAATCAGAGACATAGGTACCTACTAAAATTTTATCAAACATTTCAAAATAATAACAAAATAATCGAAAATACAATTTTCTCTTTTTTTTTGGAAAGATTTTTTGAGTAAAACTAAACTAAAACATCCTCTCTAATAAATAGTAACATAACAGGTAATCTCAACAACCTAATTGAATAGAGATTTCCCCGTCTTTATAATACGAATATACATACATAGGTACAACAATATTGGTTGTCAGATTGTCACACTAAAAACCCTTAATACGTAACGTATACAGTATTCGGTATAACGAGAGAATATAAAAATGTTCCGTACATGTCACCGCAAATGTGCATTGTTTTTAATTAAGCTTTCATTTTGCGGTAAATTTAAAACAAACGGAAATTGAAGGCACCACAAAAAAGTAATAAAACAGACGTAGGACATGATAAAACAACGACAATGACAACAACAAATTAACTTAATACGAAAGTATAAGCTTTCTCTGGTCGTAATGAATTTTTCACAACTTGAAACCCGGGAAATTCATATATTAATTTAATTCTTTGAAACATTTTTGAATTGAATTATTTTTTTTTTTTTTTTTTGTAATTTTGTGTTTCTACGTAAATTCTGATTTTACTTTTTTTTTGTATTTAAATACTTTTTTTGTTTTGTTTCATGCTTGGCATTCGCGGGTAAAGTCAACGGCATCATCCATCCATTTACATTGACATACATGTGTACCTACGTATGTAAATCAGATACCTGCATATGACGTTCTGGCAGTATTATAAGTTTTTTTTTAGTGGCCACTAAAGAATTGGGAAAATAAAATAGATACTAATGAAACAAATGTAAAGGCAAAACATTGCATATATGATTTTTAATTGCGATTTTAGGTACCTACTATAAGGCAAGTTATGGGATTCGTGCAAGAAAATAAAACGAACGACTGGGTCGCACGTAATTGCTCTGTGCGTGCAATATAGCACGTTGTTGATAACAATTTTTTCGAGCAAAAACAACTACATAATGTACCCTTTATTATATAATAAGCAAAGAAGATCAAATTTTTTGTTCAAGAAATGTTTATGTTCAGCATTTTGAGCATATTGACAGTCTTATAAGATACGTTAATTTGTCCCGTTATTTTCGTTATACTAAGACCTCCAATAAAATTAAGTTGTTTGTATACAGATGTGCGTTACTTGATTTTATCCCAAATCTAAGAAGCAGTTATCAATAAAATACCCCCCAAAAATGGTCGTATCTGTATATTAAATACAAAGTTTGATAAAAATCGTTAGAGCCTTTTTTGAGCAAATTAGATAAACTGTTGGCCAAAACCTAGTGGCTGGCTGTAACCTGTAAGTGAGCCACCATTTAAACGAAAGCTGCACGGAGAGAATTGAAAAATCACCAATTGCGAAATATTCAGTTGCAATTTACAAAACATGTTTTTTTTGTAAATCACGGCGCTTTTATTCGAAACTGATAGAAAAATTGGCAATTTTACTTTCAATTCATCTCAAATTACAACAATTCCTAAGTTGAGATTTACAATTAAAAGTTATAATTCAAGCTTGTGCCCTTCAAAGTAAATTACAACTTTTTTGTCGCAATTTACTACTTCAGGAGAATAAATTCCATTTATACTTTTTACCAATCTGGATTTGCTAAATTTTTTTCGTGATTTACAATCACTGAGTATTAAATTCAACTCAAGTGTGTCTGACGGCTACGTCGAAGGTCCGGAGTTCGATCCCTGCCTCGAACTAATAATTATCTTTTTTTTTTGTACTGTCTCTTTTGAGGAAATGTAAAATCCTCGAAAAATAAATCTGGCTAATATTAAAAGTGGAACTTTGTAAGCCATTCCGATTCAGCGGGAAATGATATTCCACCAGAATATCAACGCACATACAGGAATCGTTCAGAATATAAGTCATTAGGCCCTGGCATCGCTTGTCTCCAATAAATGCCTTTTTGTAGTTCTATTATGTACATAGGGAGTACAAGGTTGAATTTCAACTACACATTATATACATTTTCTTACCTTTACTCAAATGATCTTCACAAAAAATTGTACATTAGACGACGGCGACGTCCAAAATAAGACGACTAGGTATATTTTTCTCGCCAATAAAACATAATCTTAATTCAAACACCCCTAAAATGTAACTCATATTCAGCTTGCTTCTTATTATTAATTTTGATATCCGACTTGGATGCATCACCATGGCCTAGTAGATGTGTGCTTGGTTGGTATGCAGAGGGTCTCGAGTTCGATTCCTAGAATCAACCGAGTAAGTAAAAGTTACATTTTTCAATAAATATTAATAAATGCTTTTCAATAAATAGAAAACATAACATCGCTCAAAGCGATATAATTTGTTACAAATTGAGTAAAATGGGGTTGCAATTTACGACTTTATAACTCATTTTTTCAAAAACATATTTTTGATTCAAAACAAAAGGACGGAAATCTACGACTCGCTTTTTGCAATTTACAATCGAGTAAATATAAAATTGATCCAATTTTAGATCAATTTTCGATTCGCGATGGCAATGTTTTATTTCTCAGGATCGAATTATTGACCCAAAAAAGTGCTAATTTGCTATTTTTGAGTGGCAATATCTTCATTTCGTTCAATTCTGAAAATTGCGAACAAGGAGTCGTAATTTACAAAACCCCGAGCTAGGGTGAGAAACTGCATAAGATTTTCGTGATTTGCAGCTCATTTTTCTTGATCTGATCTAAAAATTCTCTCCGTGTGTGAGGATCTATACCAAACAAAGTTTTAGTGAATGCAATACAACCGTTGACAACTTATGGGCATTTGAAAAAAGCCGTTAACACCAGAAATCAATCAAAGTTGTTAATTCAATTCAATTCAATTTATTTACTATAATGGTTGTACAAATAAGACATAGTCTTTTACAGCACATGATAATTTGGATATCGTTTAGAAATTATATAAAAAAAAAGAAGAAAAATAAGAAATGCCGTCAGCAAATCAGAAAAAAACAAAATAGGTGGCTTAACTGAACAGAGCGATGTATGGGATGAATGGGAGCCACAGCCAACGCCGTTAAGAAAAGTTTTCTTGAAAAATTGCAATATAATCCTATGGAAAACTATAAAGAACTATGCCAAACGAAGTTTGAGTGAATTCAATCAAGACGTTTTGAATGTATGGCCATTTGAAAAAGCCGTTTAAAACTAATTTCCGTTATGACCATTTACGCCAAAAACACAGAAACTCAGTATTATAGAAAATGCCCTAGATTTGTTAAATTTTGAGTTAATTCAAAATCGCAAGAGCCATTTTCGAGCAATTTAAAAATTGAAGAAACTGTTACTTGAAATGTACCAATTTCAGCCGGGCTAAAACGAAATAAAAAAAAAACCGAATACCGTTATTCTTTAAACTGCTAAATATATATATGACGTTTGAATAAAATCTGTCAAGCGATTTACTCTGTAGCTTGACGTTAAAAAGCGCACAGACGCACATTCACAGTCCGCACAGACAGACCGACGGATGGTATGGCCAAAACTACCTTTTTGGGCTTCTCAAGCGATCTACCTTTTTGGGCTTCGCTCTGCACGAAACCAATACTTGCCCTACCCTACAGAGCAAGTCAAAATTCTGACATTCAATCATAACATTACGACGATAGCGAAGAAAACAGTGTGTCCGACAATTCTGTTTGTCTGTCTGTCTGCACCTACGGCCTAAACGACTGGACCGATTTGCTTCAAATTTGGTACATGTCATTATGACTTCCTACAGAGGGTTTTTAAAACAAACATTCTTGCTCTAAGATTAATGGTACCTTCTATATGGTTTGTAGTGAAAAACTCATTTTTCTCAAAACCGGCTCTACGATTTTGATAAAACTTTCTGAATAGTGTTTTTGTTAAAACTTTATGTTTTCTTTGGAATACCTACATTTTTCAGAAAAAGTCTTATAACGGTACCTCCCATAGGACCGCTTTTTTCAAATCATATTTTGTCGTAAGCCACTTGACGGATTTCGATGAATTTTAATGTGTAAAACCTTTTATAAATTAAATAATAATATTAATACTCTTGAACTTTTCAAAAAAAAAAATTTTTTTTTAATATTATTTTCCTGGTAAAAACTGCAAAGTACAAGAAATTGGCATGATCAAAAAAATTTGAAATATGGTTTCGAAAAGTTTTTCAAAAATCAGATCACTTCGTTTTTTTTTTTTTTTTTCAAAAAAAAAAACCATTAAAATAGCGTTTTTCATGTGATTTATTAATTTTAAAACATTCAATTTTAAGCTTGCAGACGAAGTAAGTTACTCGTTTAGTTACGCGTAACTAATATGAATTAGTTACGCCCAATATTTGGCGTAACTAATGTAACTAAATGTAACTAACTGTAACTAAATAAAACTAACTCTAACTTAATAATAAAAAATAAAAAAAATCACATTTCATCCTGAATCCCAATCGACTATTGACAAAATTCTTTTATAAGCAAGTTCAACGGCAACCTGGCAAGGAATACATATTGAAATTACTATGTTCCTGATGAAAAGGAAATCTAATAAAATATTATATTCTTGGAGCAAACAATAGATTTTTACTTACATTTGAAGTTTTCCCTTCTTTCTTGAGACTCCTGGACATTTCTTTGTTTATTGAGATTTATTTTTGTATGGTAAATTCAGATTTAATCTCAGATTTGGTCTCAAATTTCAGATTTAGCTCACCCAAAGGAAATCAAACGAGATCTATTTTGTTTTATTATTTTGAAATTTTTTTTTGCAGAAATATAGTAATTTAAAAATGTATTCCTTGCTAGGTTGGCGTTGCCACAGCTGGCAGCTGGCCCAGCTTTGCCCTAAAACAGTGTAGTCAATCGTCATTCGATCGGGTTTGTGGACAAAACTTCTAGATTTCAATTTAACATAAAATGTGAGTTTTTGTATTTGAAAAATTTTATTAGTTATAGTTAGTTACATTTAGTTACAATAAGTTACATAAGTTACATTAGTTACATAAGTTACATTAGTTACGTGTAACTAATTAAAATTTCAAAGTTAACTATCCAACACTGCGTTGCAGATCAATTTGAACCAAAAAAGACAAAAATTAGATTTTGAATGGAAATAGCGATTTTTTGTGTATTTAACAGTTCTTCAACCACACTCTGCTACGTGACCAAAAGGAATACAAACCGAAGTGTTCATCGTCTTACTAAAAATCAAAAAAAAAATTAAATTGAAATTAATTAATCAATTTTAAAAATTGCAATGTCATCTTATAGAAAGCTACTAAGAACACGTTTTTTTTTTGGTACCTATGCCAACTTCTAGTATTTTGTAGTTTATATCAGAAAAATAAAATAAAAAAAATTGTATCAAACCGTTTTTGAAAAAAAAAAACAAAAATTAAAAATAAAATTAACTTTTTTTTTAAACTCAAAAAAACTTTTTTTTTGAAAAATTTAAGAATTTATATTACTTCGTCTACATTAAAAATTTGACAGAAATCCGTCAAGAGGCTCACGAGGAAATCTGATTTCAAAAAACATGTCCTATAACTCTATCCATAGCAAATCGGTCCAGCCGTTTAGGCAGACAGACAGACGGAAAGGTGAAATTGTCGGTCGGGCTCACTGTTTTCGGCTTCTTTGTCATCGTTATGTCATGTTACCCACTTATAGACTTACAGCTTAAGGCAATAAGACCTTTTTACCATAAAAAATGTGCGTTCCTTAACACTTATTACCTTTGATTTTTATTTCAACAAGGTTGGTATGTTTTTGTTCCTATATATCTACAATAATGGACATAAATGCATATGCATTAATAAATACATAATATAATATGTAATGTTATAAAGGGGTGGCTTAAGGTTCATGCTGCATATTTGTTTATCAAAATTGGGCTGCGACCCTACTAGTGCATGGTTACCTTTGTTTGTAGTTTCTTTCCTTCATGGACGTAATTACATACAGTTTCATTCTACCCTTAACTATAAAATATGAATTATTTATAAGCACAATAATTATTAAAAGAAAAATTTAATAATCAAAGAAAAAAGTTCACGAGGGAAAAAGTTTATTTAACAAAAAAGCTGGCTAGTGTATATTTTAAAATATTTTGATAATTTAACGAAAACACATAAAAGAAAAACGCATATGTTGTCAAAAAAATAGTCAAAAAAAAAACTCTTTTTCTTATCAAATCAACCCAACCTCATATTTGGTCTCATAAATAAGCACGACAAGTCTGATGTGCCCATGAACTTATTTACATTCATATACATAAATATAAACATACACTTAAGAAATTTACTTAAACAATTTAAACGATTCCTTTGATGTTGAACGACTACCCATCCATACAAAATGTCAAAGTTTCACAATAAAGTAATATAAAAATGTTGATTAAAAATGAATTTGGAATAAAAAAAATTATACAGACAAAAACACTTGAGCAATGCTAATTGCAGGAGAATTTTTTTCCACAAACAGAGAAATATAAAGCAAGAAAGCAACTTAATTACCATAGAATAATTGTTATAATGTAATATGTAATCATTAAGGATACACAGAAAAATATAACAAAGCAATAAAAACAACTCATTACAATTTACCATATCGCTGGATATATAAAATTACAACCAGTATAGCAAGCAGGACGAAAAAATTCATGTGAATTAAAAAAAAAAAAAAAAAAAAAAAAAAAAAACTGAAATTGAAGGGAACTCTTTTACTTTTATCAAAAGCTCCGTCATGCTTCCTATTGTCACACTCACACACAATATAAAAATACCCTCCCATCCCCTATACACACAACTCAGGATCCATTCATTTGATATAATAATGCGATTTGTTTTTTCCCTCTTTGTCCTTGCATTTTTTTTAAACATCATCTTTGTCCGTCGTTTCCTATTTTCATATAGTATAGCATAGACGACAACGGAACGAACAACAGGACTATGAGGCAATAAGGCAACGACGACGTCTTCTAAAGTTGTGTGCCCCACTTGTGCTCTTGTTATATTTCCGTCAAGTGATTTTTTCCCACACAAAAGTAAAACAATACAAATACAACAAAAAAAAAAAAAGGTGGATACACTGACGAGATCCTGAGTGAAAGGACATAGAAATCACAAAGTACCAAGAAATCAAAAGAACACTTCACATCATTGTAGTGATGAAATGAGGATGTCAAATGGAGATGGTTTGAGGGAAAAACACAAGATAGACGACGAAGGATTGATGTTTCTTTTTAAGTGTGTAGATATGTATTTTAATCCAGAACCGGAACAAGAAAGGAGTTGATTGTTTACCAAACTGTTACACCGATTGCTTGGTGCTTCCGCAGATGAAAACATTACAATTTTCATGATTAACTACAATCTTTTCTATTTACCCATTTTTTTGAGCTAGTTATATGTAATTTATTAATTGAGAGCAGATTTCTCTTAATACCTAGGGTACCTACATGTTCTGGAATGGTTTGTTTTTGGAAAGTATGTGCTCTTTCAGGATTGGTAAGCTATATCAGGAAAATTAATTCAAACATATTTTAATTTGGAAATATGCAGTTGCAAAAAGAGATTGGCTTTAAGCAAGTGACTCGCAGTGTCATGCTTACATCAGAGTTTTAAGAGATTAAAAATATTTGTATCCAACTACACATAAATGTGTAGGACAGTAAGTACCTCGTATTTAAATTTAATTTTTTTATTTGTAACTGTTATCTAAGCTATAATAAGAGCAATTTCTATCTTTATGTCATGATCGCCTCTGGCTGGCCGCTAGCGAAAGTTTTCTCATACAATTGTCGATACTATAATAAATTCTCTGCTCAACTGAAACCGACCAGTGGCCAGTGCAGATTCCATGCTTTATATCGATACGAAAACTCCACTGCAAATAGTCTTCTTGGAAAAGAATGAAAAATGAACGGGCAAAGAAAACAACTGAAATTTCCCAATGCATCTAATTCGACAGAAAGCAAAGCTTGCATCAACCTGTCGGCAATTAAAGTGAAAAGCGTAGTCCATAGTTGTTAACGCCCGAGATCTTTGACGTTATCAAGAACATCAATATTTTCAGTATTTCGGATGAACTTTACTTTCTGGGCAAGCAACAATAACATCAAGCTATAGCTTTTGTACCCCATCAGCCATCACCTATATATATATATGTTGATCGGTTGCTAGCAGCTCTTCAACTCCTCCTGGAGCATAGGGCAGCAATAAGATCCTTCCACCTTCACCGCAATTGGCCTTACCTGTGTAAACGATTGAATACCCTGAGAACGAACTTCCTTCAAAACAGATGACCTCCAAGTTGTTCTTGATCTTTCAACGCGTCTATTACCCTGAGGATTCCATTTGAAGGACTGTCCTATTCCAGAGATCTACGTTCGATATAGTTTGCGGCCATCGAATCTTCAGAATGTATCGCAGACATCGGTTAACGAAGGCTTACAGCTTGCTCGAGATGTTTGCAGAGTATTTCTATGTTTCTGACGCATATAACAGCACAGATTTCATGTTGGATTCGAAGAGTTTCAACTTGGTACGTAGCGATATTTTGCCGGAGTTCCACACAGGAAGAAGGATTTCCAATGCACTACGGGCTTTGTTTATTCTACTGTTAACATCCAGGTCCGTTCCGCCATCGAGTGCTATGAAACTGCCTAGATAATTAAACTGCGTAACCTCCTCTATGGGTCCATGCCTTAGAATAATAATTTGTTGTGTGCTTCGGCCCGTAGTCAATTCTTTTGGTCTTATTTGCATTGATCCTTAAACCAGCCACTTTCCCATTAAGTTGCAGCGAATGACATAGTTGATTTAAGCCAGCCGTGTTATTTGCCATGAGACATATATCGTCAGCATATTCTGTGTGGCTAAGTTTGTCAAACAGTCTAAATTGGATACCATGCCTTTCAGTTTCACCCACTGTGGCCGTCATCAAATCGTCAATTGCCAGCAAAAACAGAATTGGTGATAACACATCTCCTTGTCTAACTTCTTGACGCACATCGAAGGGGTCGGAAAGCTGTCCATTGTGCAAACGAAGCACCTTGCGTTATTGTAAGACTCTTTAATAACAGCGACAATTTTCTCAGGGATACTTCTCGCAATAAGTGATACCCAGATGCATTCCCGATTTACACGGTCAAACACTTTCTAAAAATCTACAAACATGAGGTACAACAGTGATTGGTACTCAGACGATTGTTCTATTATGATTCGCAAGGTGTTGATGTGGTCGACACACGATCGGCCACTACGAAACCCTGCTTGGTGCCTCTTAGGGTAGACTCAATCCTGGATTTAATCCTCTCAAGAACAATGGTTACCTTTAATTTCGGGAAAACGGACAAAATGGTGATACCACGCCAGTTATTGTTTTTGAGGTAGCTTCAAAATAACTCCATCCTTCCAGTTCAGTGGGTGAGTTTCGCTCTCAAAAACTGTCTGCACTAGTTTAAGCAAAATGTGGGAAGCTGCTTCAGGGTCTGCTTTTAGGAATTCTGCGTGAATACCGTCAAGTCCAGCTGCTTTGTTCTTCTTTAGAAGATTGATCGCGTTTCTAATCTCTGTACTTGATGGAAGACTGGTATCAGTACCCCTAGAAGGTCTGCGTTGTTTAATGCAGGATTTAATTCTGCATTTTGGTTGATATTTAGTAGTGCACAAAAGTTCTCCTTCCATCTTTGTAGCTGATCTTCTATTGTCACTAAAAGGTTGCCTTTAAAATGGTTAGTGTTAGTGCTGCTACTCTGGCTGACAATGTGATTTTGTATAGTTCCCTTGCGACCCCTCTTCCTGCAGACTGTTCCGCATTTTCCGCAAGTTTGTCCACCCTTGCCCTCTTATCACGTCTCATACACCGCTCTATACAAATGATAGGTTTGGGTTCAAGTATTTATGTTACCTTCTGCATAGAACGAAGATTGTCAAGTCACAAACTAATTGTTCGCGGTTAATATAAATACTAAACATATACTGAACTTCAGTTTGTAAACATGTTTCGTTAAAAAAATATTTAATGTAATATGAAGCTTAATACGATATGGTTAACTGTTCGTATTGTACTCCAGACATGTTTGTGTTATATAAAATTTATAGCTTACACCAGAATTATTTTTAAAACTGATTCACAGACAAAAGCCCTCATTTGCATTTTAATTAGAAAACCGAAAATGTCGTTGATTATGCTTTAGTTCTTGTTTTTTTTTTTTCCTTATGAGTCCTTGCAATGTCCATAGTTACGAAGCTTAATGTCTCTCTCCCAGTAAGCCCCCAATTTTAACCTTACTATGGCAACCAATGTCTCAATGAACGCACACTCTCAATGTGGCTGTGAGTGAGTCAAGTGTTGACATGGATAACCAGAGCGAAAGACAATCTTATTCCGAACCGAATATTATAAAATAACAATAGTTTTCGGACGGTGATAAGGGGTGGATGAACAAAATTGTCGGGATAAGTTTAATTGAAAATTATGAATGACAAATGAATACTTACTCCTTAGCAATGAAGCTCAAGGAGTCCTTAAATTTAATGTGTTCGAATCGAAACACATTATTAAATAAGAGTGATAAACGCATTAAAAATGGATGCTTATTAAGACTAATTTATAAAAACATTATTATTCGAAAACAATATATAGCTTACAGCCGCCGACGTCCGTCGTATGTAGAATGCTTAAGCTACTAGACTACTCTACAGAAAATCTTCGTTTGACATCCCACCTATAGCGTCTGTGTTAAGTTTTTCAAGTTAATTTTATATTTAAAATACCAAATCGAAAAACAGATTGTCTCAACCATTCTAGAATGTAGGTTGAAAATTTTACATTAGCAATTCCATTGCCCGCGTCCTTAAAACAAAATTTGGTTACAATTTTGAACAACTTTGCAGTGTAGTTTGAACATTTCTTAAAGATGCAATTGCCTCGAGTCTTGCAAAATTTTGTATGATTTTTAATTAGATATAACGGATAGAAATATTGGCTTATGCCTCATAAATAAAGGGTGTTTTTTTAGACGTTTGGTTTTCAAGAAGAAATAAAACACATATATAATTTAATATTAAGGAATTTAGTTTTATTATAAAGATAAGGGTTTGACATTATGTTTTAAAAATGATTTCGGGAAAGTGGCCGTCGCGACTGGCTCGAATAAATTCCTGGGCGATGATTATGTCGACCGAATATCGGACGCAGCGCGCGAACCATTATTTTGGTAATAAATTTGCACGATTTGCATAGGTTATTCAGGAGTTAGTCTATTCATTATGAAATGACAAACTAAACTGAGCATAAATCAAGTGACAGCTGTCAACAAGACCAACTCCGAAAAAAGTATTGCCAGATTCAAAACCACACGTCTAAAAAACACCCTTTACAATGGTGGAAAAGAACGCATGGTCTCAGATCAAGTTAATTATGAAAAGCTTTGCAGCGATCTAGACCAAGGAGAATGAAATATTATCATTAACGTCTAGAATAAAGCTGAAATAGGAAATAAATTTAATAGAATGTCACTCAAGCTCCTCCAGTGCATAAGCCTTAATAGCCGTTTTTATTCAAAAGAAACATTTACTTCACAATAATTATAAATAGCTTGAAACACACAAAATAATATGGTAATAATGGAATAATTGTTATATTTTGCTCAGGAAAATCTGATAGCATACAGAGTGAGCCATAAAATGGGTATAGCTTAGACACTTACAGCTGTTTCCCGCTTATAATCTTGACAGAAAGTCAGTTTCATGCTTGCTCAGAACGAAATGAGTCTCTTGAATAACATTGGGAAATATTGAAAACTTATTGTCGAAGTGAGTGCTGTGTAGGTAGCCCAAACAGTGCGTTTTTCGAAAAAAGTTTCGGCCGAAATGAAGAACCCCCCGCTCCTGCTGTAGGTACGCAAAGTTTGTGCCCAAAGTTCGTGAGACTGGGTGTGTATGCAAGTGGACAACACTCATGGTCCAGACCGTCGTACGGTACGCACATCAGACGAAAATGTGGCTGCTGTATAGCCGTGAGTGTGAGACTCAATTCACGAACATCGTCACCTATATCAACAGCTCAACACTTCACGCACTTGACTGAGGAGAATTCTGCACAAAGTACAAAGATCACGGAGTATTTGCTTACAGGGTATAATTAACTTAGCAGTTGAAGGCGTCAAACTATTCGCTTGGTTATCGCTTCACAGTGTGGTCCTTAGAGCAGCTTGAATTGGACAGCGGCAAAGAATCATCTTTTCTGACGAGGCGCATTATCATCTCGGCGGCTATACTCTAACAAACAAAATTTTTGCATCTGAGGCCCGCGATACAGAGCTATGTAAACCGACTTTTTACTTGCGATTATAGGCACTATAAACAATCAAACATAACATTACGATAATAGCGAAGACGAACAAATTTGGTCTCAAAATACTGTCCGTCTGTCTGTATGTATGTAATGTACAGCCCAAACGTGTGGGCCGAATTATTTCAAACTTGATGTTTAGAGTTTTTTAGGTATGTACTGTACAGAGAGGAAATTGATATTTTTTTTTAAATAAAAAAATATCGGTAACTGCCATATAACCGTTATATTAAAACTTTTTTTCCTCTATAACGGCTGTAACGATTTTGATTTAAAAAAGTTACTGTAGCTTTTTAGGTATGAACTATAATATTTGGCTGCAAAAAAAATTAACAACAATGGCTAACAATGGCCAATTTTGTTTGCTTTCGACTATCTCGAGAACGGCTTAACCGATTCTTTCACGATTCGAAACACATATACATACATATATAACATTAGTTACCTTATTTATCTATAATATAAAAATAAGTCGGGTTTTACTTCCTGACGCTATAACTCTAGAACGCACGAACCGATTTCCACGGTTTTGCATTCGTTGGAAAGGTCTTGGGCTCCGTGAGGTTTAGAAGAAAAAAAATTTTAAACCGTCAAGCAGAAGTTTTTGTAGCCCATTAATAAGATTTTTCAACTGTAAGGCAATATTTATTCGTAGTATTTATTGGAATTTATTTCTGAAAAATATATTTGATTTATAATATTACAAAATTTTGTTGACATTTATATGCCAATTAGATTTGTTTATATTTTTTTATATCTTCAATAAAATACGATTCAAGCCATTCATGATATTGTGAAAAGTTTGGTAGGCTCCTCTGAGGACGCCTTCGAAGGTTTATGAGAAGCTTGGTTAAAGTTCAGTAAGTTTGGTTTTGGTTGGGCAAATTTTAAGATCACAAAAAAAAAAAAAAATTAACACAATGAAAGAAATTACTTATCTTGGATATATTCATTTGAACTGTTATCTGATGATTGTTCAAATCGAGAGCTGCAATACAATGTTGATACATTGCAGGAATTCGTTCGAAATAATGTGCCGTTGCTGAATGAACAGCAAAAACAAACATGCAATATTTCCCGATCCAGTGCAATGGGAAAATTGTTGATGCAATACAAGCTCATTGTTTGGGATGAGTGCACAATGGCACATAAGAAATCACTTGAAGCACTTAACTTCACACTGAAGGATCTTCGGCGAAATAACAACATCTTTGTGCGGCTTGATGATATTGTTGGCAGGCGATTTCAGGCAGACGTTGCCAGTAATTCCCCGTGAATGCTTGAATGCTTGCCTGAAGGCATCACCTATGTGGAATAACGTAAAAACATTATCGCTAACCACTAATATGAGAGTTCAACTTCAAAATGATCAAAGTGCTGCACAATTTTCAAAGCAATTGTTAGCTCTTGGAAATGGAAATGTCCCAGTTGATGCGACATCTGGATTAATTACTCTTACCAACGACTTTTGCCGATTTGTAGACTCTCAACTCATTAGTGAGAATTATCAGAATTACGCTTGGTTAAGTCAACGAGCAATTCTCTCCACAAAGAATAATGATGTAAATGCACTGAATTTCACCATTCAATCAAAAATCGATGTCGATTTGGTGACATACAAATCCGTTGATTCCATAACAAATCCCGATGATGTAGTAAATTATCAAACGGAGTTTTTGAACTCTGGAGTTACCAGGATTTCCACCACATAACTTGCAACTCAAAGTTAAAAAATAAATAAATTGTTGGCACAACAGCTCCAAGCGGGGCCGGGGCCTGTGACTTACACTCTCAACCATTCCTGTGTGTGCGTTGATATTCTGCAGGAATGGAAGGGACCTACAATTTACCGCCGAATCCGAACGGCTAACAGAGAAGCACTTTCCATGACATTAATTACTCTTGGATGATTTGTCACTTCCTCGCAAGAGGCAGTACCCCGGAAAAAAAAACATAAGGTGGCAACTTCAGGGATCGAACCCTGAACCTTCGACGTAGCAGTCCGACACACTAACCACTACGCCACGGGGTACTACAACTCAAAGTTGGTTCAGTTATTATGATATTGCTTAATTTGAATCCACCGCGACTTTGCAACGGTACTCGACTTGCGGTGAAAAGACTTATGCCGAATTTGATTGAGGCAACCATTATTAACGGAAAGTACGCAGGTGAAAATGTATGTATTCCTCGAATACCAATGATTCCGACTGATCTTCCGTTTGACTTCAAACGATTGCAATTTCCGGTTCGCCTTGCGTTTGCAATGACAATTAACAAGTCGCAAGGCCAATCGCTTAGTGTTTGCGGGATAAATTTAGAAAATCATTGTTTTTCACATGGGCAGCTATATACGTTGCGTTTTCACGAGTTGGGAAACCATCCGCTTTGTTTGTGTTAACGTCAGACCAAAAAACAAAAAATGTGGTTTACCAAAGAGCACTTCAATAAAACGGATAATTTGCGTACACGTATAACGTTTCGATTCAGTATTTACTTTGGATTCACTTTCATTTTTTACTTAGAGAAGTTCAACTAAATTACACTTCATTTTTGTAATCGAAATGAATTCATTACTGTTGTGAAATGAAATTAAATTTTTCCTTTTCAAATATAAAACAAAAAAAAATCATTTTTCTTCATCTTTTAATCACCAAACGAAATGTTACAAAAAACGAAGCCATCTGGTGGCGAAACGGAGTTCGCCGGGTTTGCTAGTACTGTATATATACCAATATTTTTAAAGAATTTTTTAATTTTTTTTGTATTAAATATTTTGAAAGCAGCTCATTAATTTGCTGAATGACTATGATGGCGTTTTTGAAAAATGTTTTCAAAAGACAACATTTTCTAAGAAACCGCTCTACAGATTTTTATAATTTAATTCTCATAAACTGAAATTTATCAAAGAAATAAAATGGCGCACTTTTTATTTTTTTATTTAAAAATTTCGAAAAAATAATTTTTTTTTCAAAATCTCAGTACCCAAGACCTCTGTCACACATTAGAACAATTTCGACGACGTTGTGTTCCAGAATTAAAAGGTATTCTCGCTCTTACTAATAAAGCTATGATGCATGGAAGAGCTTAAATTTTCTTCTTTTTATTACATTTATAAAAAGAAACTTGCATTTGAACAAAAAAAAAACTATCATTTTGGAAAAGCCTATATACATATATATACATCCTTCGTGATGTCAATGTGAACCAAAAGCAAAAGTCATAGTTTTGTCAAAAGTATTCTAAATCTGTTAAATAATAAGGTTAATCAAAATCTTTGGGGGGATTTTTGAGGAATTTCAATCCAAATTGTTACTTGAAGTTCAAACCAGACTTGAATGAACTATGAAAAAATCGACAACCGTTATTATAAATACGAAGTATGAAGAAAATCTGTCGATTAGGCAAACGTGAAAAAGCACAGAGACGCTCATAGCACGTTCCAGCACATATGTACAGACAGACCGAAATGAGAGCAGAGAGCTTCGAGACATAGAACTCCGATATTTAAGTTGGTTTTGAGTTTAATACACGGTGGCATCTTTTGATGTCGCTTAACTGTTTTAAAGTTCGACCAAAGTTCTAATTTGGTCTTTTTAATAATTAGTTTAATCGTCTTATTTCTATAGTAGGTATGCACACTTTGTGTAGCAAACCAAACTCACTTTATAATACACTAGCTTTCCTTACCCGGCGCGGCGTACGTTGTTATATACACCTCTTCTCGATTTTTCTTCTTATTATTTCATTTACTCCTCTTATGTTTATACAAAAATTGAAAAATTCCTATTTTCTTATAAATATGAACGTAAAATTCGATGCGATGATAAAAGACCAGCGCCATCTATCGGAACGTGGTTGGACAGCTCTATAAACCTTCTATGTAGAATACATTTCTTTCAGCCCTCAAGGGGGTTGTGTGCATAGTTTTCGAGACTATAGCGCTAACACACACAAATTTTGAATATTATATATATAGATAGATAATCAAAGCGAGACCTATGATGTGTGAACTTGTTCAATAATAACTCTGCAAAAATTAACCAAAACTTTCTTACAGGACTCCCTCCCTGTAAAAGGAAAATTATCTCGTAGGATTTTCGTCTAAATTCATTGTTTATAAAAAAAATCAAATGCTTAAACACCGAAACGTATTTTGTCCTAACATTTTATCATTTCCTTTTTTGTACATGCTACAAACTTAAATTCCTAAAAGGACAATAAACCTAGAAAACTATGTACTCCTAAAACAACAAAATCGTGCGGGTGGGAAAAGTGGTTTTAGATAGATTTAAAAAAAAATCGAAAAGAAAAGGAAATGAAAAGTACTTTAAGCAAAGTGGACAGGACACCAAGAAAGGACACATTATTGTGTGTGGTGAGTTGTATCTATACGTTCTGCGAAAAATATCCTACACAAAAAGTGCAATATTGCAAATTTCGAGTCCTGTACTCGATCGATACTCAATGCGAGATTAATTTTTCTGGACCAATCGCGCTTTGCGTGACCAAAAGCAAATGATTTCAGTATTTTTCACGGAAACTCTTTTGTAGGCGGAGCTCCTTTTTCGCCGCAACGGGTTAGCAGCAGGCTGGCGAAGGGGGATTGTGTGGTGTGTGTGTTTTGGAATTTTCGTCATTATTGTTTCTTTGTTTGTATTTTTGTTTCTTTTATTTTTTTAATTTGGTTCGTCTCTGCATTTCTTTTTCGGACTATTTTTGGCCCTATGTATCTAGAAAGTTGTGCAAAAAGTGCGTCTTTCTTTTTTCTTGTTTTTGAGTGTCTTCGCTCTTGGATACACGAAAATCCTACGGGAAAAAAAGCAATTCCATACGTGTGGCGGCGCGGGTCGAAACTCGAAAATAAACGCAAGAAAAACATTGTGTAGGTACACAAAAAGAGTTTCGACCAAGTGTAGGTAGCTATTCGTATTGCATGGGCAATCGTGACTTTTTGGGTAGAATGAATAAAAGGTAAGGGAAAAAGAAGGACTTCGAAATCGGCTACCTCCGTAGTTGGAAATGTAAATTTTGGGTGACCGCGATTCTGCTGGTCTTCCTTTTTTTTACTGTTTGTTTGAGGACGATTAATATGGTGCCTTTTTTGTCATGCCTTGAGGAAGATAACAAAAAAAAAAGACTGAATGCAGTGGGTTTGACAAAAACGGTTCACATGGTTTGAATAAATCGATTTTAGATGAGATATTTCTTTTTCTAATATAAAGTGGAAAGCAAATACCGTGGATTACTGCGGTTGATCAAGAAATAAAAACAGAATAACAAAGTAAAGGTATTGCTTTTCACCCACCTAGAAGTTTCCACCGTGACATTTCTACCCAAAAGCTTTTGCATTCTTGGATAATTGTGTTAACTTAACTAGACGTGAGACATTTTCTAATCTCGACTATTGACTTAAGGTTAGTTTAATTTTTGAATAGATTAAAGTTTCTTCCGAAATTACTTTCATCTTAAAACCTTAGTCTTTCACACCTATTTTTTCTAACGCGTTTCTCCTACTGTGGTGTGACATACCACAACAATTAATTTAAAAAAAATTATTTTTATTAAATTAAATTTTGTATTATTTTCTATTATATTTTAAGTATACATTAATAAAGTGTACAATTCAACTAAACAACAAAACATAAATTCTTGGTCCATAAAAAGGTATTTTAAAAATTAAATTAACTAAAAGATCTTAAAAAAGTAGGTATTTAAAAAAAGTCCATTTTCTGAAAATTATTAAAAATAAATACCACATAGCTACATTGTGAAATACTGCTAAGCAAAATAGTTACAATTTTATCAATGTTTAGTGGCAGATCATTGTTTGCGGAGTCTTTAAAAATGCAATAAAAAAGCCATTTTTTCTGCAAAAAAAACTAACTTCCTAACGAAAAGTTAGTTTTTAATTTTGTATTATGACTAGACAAACCTCGCACCAGCTTATCCAATTTATGTCCCTTCTGGGTAGTATTTCTTTTCTTCTTAAAATGCTGGAATACAAAATTAATAACACGAACATGATACCGATGTGATGTAGGATACCCAATGCAAAATGGTAAAATTAAAATAAACGTTTGCCAATTTCGAATTCGTCGAAACTTTTTTGTAATAAAAAAAAACATAATTTCGTTTACAAAAGAGTTTATTCGAAACCCGTTTAGTGGCTTGTGAGAAAATCTGATTTGGAAAAATCGATTCTATGGAAGCTACCGATATAAGAATTTTCCTGAATATCTTCTAACTATAATAGATATATAATTTTAACATACTGAATGGTTTTTGTATTTGGTCACTACTCGCCTAAAATTATACAACAGTAATAATTCTCTTCAAATAGTAATAATGTACTTCTTGTACAACTTGAAAACTCCGAAAGGTTCCAGAATAAAATATTAGAGAAGGCCAAATGGAGAGATTTGGCCTTGTTTCGCTTTTGTAAAGTGAAATAAAGCCAAAATTTAAAGTTTGGCACTTTGCTAAAGTGAAATAACCTTTCCAAACACAAATTAATGGTGAAATAAAGCCAATTTGGCAATATTTGACTTTCGATTGCTTTGTTTCCCCAAAATAAACTGAAAACCATCTCAATAAGGTCAAGGCGTCTTTGTTTCCATTTGTATTTGTGCAATTGGTGAAATCGTGACTCAATAGTATACCTTAGAACTTGAAAAAATTGTCTCGCTTAGTAAGCTTCGTAGATAGTATATGCTATCTAATCCCTACAAGGAGCTGCCAGTTCTGTACAAAGCCTTTTTGCACGATATTTTCTCGGGCCCTTTTTTTAACATAATTTTTACGTATGGAAATGTTGACTTACGTGGTCAATTTGAGGAAAGTATACAATTAATAGCTGTTTAAAGCCGCAAGATGGAACCACATTGAAAATGCCATCCAAAAGATAATGTTGGTCTGATGATTTGGGTAGGTTTTGAACTGCAGTTGCAATGGTCGGAGACAGACAAATGGAATACGAAAAACTATCCTCAACTACAGCGCCACGATAAAACGAATTTCTTTATCCCTTTTTTAGAGAATATGGCCTTATTTTACTTTCAATGAGTTAATCTATTTGGCTTTATTTTACTTTAATAAAGTGGCTTTTTTTCACTTTAACAAAGTGAAATAATGCCAAACAATAAAATCTGGCCTTATTTCACTTTAACAAAGCGTAATAAGGCCAAATTTCACCATTTTCTCTTACTTCACTTGGCCTTATTTCACGGCACAGTTTGAAGCAAATTGGTGGGCAAGCCATTTAGAAAAGCATTTTCATATACCACCCCCCAAATAACTGTCTACGAATATGGAAACATCATTGAAAAAATTTTTACGTCGTCGTATGTGATGAGAAAAATGTCGTGAGATAAGGAGGTGTGTACTTGTATAATTCTACTGAAACCAATGGTCAAGCCGTCAAAAACCAATACAAAAATTTTGATTTGGGCTGTCTTTCATTTGAGTACCTACATATATTTAATTGCAAACTTAATCACTTAATAACAGAACTAAAGCTAGCATTAGACTTAGTTAATGGTCCTTGCAAGGACGCTCTGACGACAAAGAAAATGTGTCCTTGTGCTGTTAGTGAATCGACATTCTTCACCGTGTCTTAGCTAGCTAAAATGTCCATTACACGACTGAAACAAATCTGGTATTCTTGCCCCAAAGTACAATGTCCAGCAAATTGGACAATGTAACTTTTGCAATTCGGTGTCCTTGCAAGGACAACCATAACAATGTCCATTACACGGAATGACCATTTTGACAGTTGGTGACCATGACTATTACACGACATTTATAAATTGGTCATTGTTAAAAGTAAATTTGACTTTTCAGGTTTTATTAGGGACGTTCCCATACTTTGATTTTCTGTGAATAATCACTGTCTCCACTGTTCACGGAGATGTTAAACTTCTCATCACAAATCTCATCTTACCACCCATGAAATTTTTTTTATTGGAAAATGATGTCAAGTTAATTAAGATTTATTATGAAAGTACTATACCAGAATCTACAAAAATAGACGAAACAACAAAGTAGCAAGATAATGTAGGAAAAAATAACGTCAAACGTTTAAAACTGAATACAATATCTTTCATTCATTAATGTCAATAACTTTAACAATACACCAGAGCTCACTCCGTAAATCTCCGACGTTACTTTTATCGTATGGAAAAGTTGACCATCCGGATAATGTTTGCTAAGACTTTACTATAGGACGGGCTGACGCATGCATAAATACACTAGCGTCAGTAATCGTGTAAGTAAAAGTGATCTCCAATACTTTGGTGTTTGTTAAAGTAAATGTGTGGTTGATTGTTGCAATTTTGACCACGTCTCGTGACGTCATCTGTGCACAGCAACAAGTGATTTTAGTGAAACTCTGACGGAACTCAATCAGCTGTTTGTTACATGGACGCCACACATGCCAGCTACTAGCAAGACAGTTGTAATACACTCAAATTTTCCACTCACACAGACAAATAATTATATTGTCTTTTGTGTTTAGTTTTTCAGAATGGTAAGTGATTTTTGTGTCGTCTATTCAAATGTTCGTGGGTTTAGGAAGAATTTCTTTTCTGTGTACGCCCATACTGTGCAATACAGGCCATCTGTTTTGGCATTAAGTGAAACCCAGGTTGGACAGAATACTGATTTATCAGAATTTTGTTTGTTTGGATATAACTTAGTGCCATTACTTTTTTCCCACCATGGTCTTGTCGTTTATGTTAGGAATGATATTGCTTGCCAGAGCCTTCCCCAATATGGGCATTGTTCTAATACGAACTTTAACTTCCTGTGGCTCAAATTCACTGTCCGCAAGCATATCATTCATTACTGTTTTCTTTACAGGAGTCCGAATCTTGACAGCATGTCTACTTGTGATGAGTTAGATGTTTTGTCAGATTCAATTTCCCGAATTGTTTCCCATTGTCCTCACACTGAAGTCGTGATTACGGGTGACTTCAATGTACACAATTCAAGTTGGCTCCGATATTCTGGCCAGACAACACTCGAAGGAAGGTATACCGAGATCTTTGCTGAGTATAACCATCTTACCCAGCTTGTCGATGAGCCTACTCGTATACCGGATGTTGATGGGCATTCCGCCCATACTCTTGACTTGTTCCTTACTTCCCATCCTGATAAATATACTATTAAAGTAACTTCTCCATTTGGCACCTCGGACCATTGTGTCATTTCAGCTAATTTCTCGATCTCCAACCATCCAGTTAAAGAAAAAATTCCCACTAGGACCGTTTGGCAATACGAGAAAGCCAACTGGGACGGTTGAATAATTTCTTTCGCAACTTTAACTGGTCATTATGCTTCCTCGATAATGACATTGATGCCAGTGCTGAAATGATTACAGAAGTGATTTTTCTTGGAATGAGAACTTTTGTCCCTCACAGAACAAAATGTATCAAACCAAAAGAAAAGTCTTGGTTTACCGAAGAGTGTAAAGAAGCTATCAGGATGAAAGAAGTAAGCTTCCGATCCTACAAAGCCAACCCAACTGAGGAAAATCGGAAGAAACACAAACAAGTTAGGAACTCGTGCAACTCCGTTATACACAAAACGAAATTTTTACATGACCAGAAGTTACGGCAAAAAATTCTGCAATGTCCCAAAGGCAGTAAAAACTTCTGGTCATTTGTAAAAAATGTCAAGAACTCAACGTCATCATCAGTTCCAACGCTCATCGTCGACGATAAACCTATTGTCAGCTCTTCAGAGAAGGCAAATATGCTCGCAGCTCATTTTGCTGCAAGTTCTACGTTGCCTGCAAGCAACAATGCCCCTCCTGTACTTGAGAACGTTAATTCTTCTATGGGACAGATATTTTTCCGCACTCGTACAGTAGCAAGAGTACTTCAAGATCTTGATATACACAAATCCGCTGGCCCAGATGGTAAAACCACTGCGTAAGCTTTTCCATCGCTCCTATCGTTCAGGAATCTTTCCTAGTAGATGGAAAACAGCATTTGTCCAGCCCGTCCCAAAAAAAGGTGATTCCTCCTCCCCCTCCTCCTACCGACCAATTGCACTTACGTCCCTTCTTTCCAAGGTCATGGAAACGCTGATAAATCGTCAGCTCAAGAAATATCTCGAAGATCGGGAGCTTTTAAATGACCGGCAATACGGCTTTCGCAGCAATCGTTCCACTGGTGATCTGATGGCATATCTCACCGAACAGTGGAACAAATCTGTGCATCGCTTTGGCGAAAGCAAGATTATTGCGCTTGATATTGCAAAGGCATTTGATAGAGTTTGGCATGAAGCTCTTTTATCGAAAATGCGTGCATTTGGTATCGATGATACTCTTATTCGTTGGATTAGAAGCTATCTTCTGGACCGTTCAATACAAGTTGTATTAGACGGTTTCAAGTCTGATCTCCACAAAATAAATGCTGGTGTGCCCCAGGGCTCCGTTCTGTCTCCGACTCTCTTTCTCATTTTTATAAATGATCTCTTGTCTGTGACTTCTAATCCATTAAATTGTTTTGCTGACGACTCAACCCTCAGCTTTTCATATACGTTTGATAATTCACGGCCTTCGCCTTCGGACGTGTTATTACAACGAAATCGTATGATAAGCTCGTTAAACTCCGATTTAAACAGCATTGTGAATTGGGGTACTAGAAATCGTGTGGAGTTTAATGCGTCGAAAACTCAATGCTGTCTTTTGTCGTTGAAGCTAAACATACCCCCTATGCATCCATGAATGGTACTTGCATCGAGGAGGCCGAAAAGCTATCAGTACTCGGTATGTGTATCAGTGACAATCTTCGTTGGAATGATCATATACTTGAGATTGCCAAGAATGCTGCAAGATGCTTAGGCTTTCTTAATAGATGCAAGAAGTTTTTCACCCCTTCTGATCTGGCTACAGTTTACAAAGCGTTTATACGCCCTAAACTCGAGTATAACTTCCATCTCTGGGCAGGTGCTTCTCAAACTTTTCTTCACCTGCTCGACAGAGTTCAGAAAAAAGCGTTAAAATTGATAGAAGAGAGAAGCATTATGGAAACATTTCCGTCACTCGAACATCGTCGAAATGTCTCATGTCTTTCCTTATTTTACAGGTTCTTTTACAAAAAATGCTCACTCGAGGTAGCCAGCTGCGTTCCACCCCTTAAACATTTCCCCCGTAATATTCGTCTTGCTAGGAACGCTCATCAGTTAACACTTGAGCCCAATTTTGGACGTACCGTGAAATATAGAGATTCTTTCTTTAGCCGTACAACACGAATGTGGAATGGATTGCCTGGCACAATTTTTCCTTCCCATTTTGATCTTCAAACATTCAAGATCAATGTTCATCGACACCTCCTTTCCCTTCCTTCCTAACTTCCTATCGCTCGCGCTGTGACTTATCATTAAAAGGACTATAACAAACCCCTTGAGCGCGTGTGCATTATAAAAAAAAAAAAAAAAAAAAATGTAGTATAACTTGCTTGCCAGTAGCTGGCCAGCAAACTTTAGAATCCTTTAAGGGGAATTCTAACAACATCGCCGACGGAATTCCAGGTGTGGTGGGGGAAGGCATCGCTGCAACAACATCTGCAGTGTTCTTTTTGATGAGTGGTGACTGGGAATGAGAGTGTGAGATGAGTGTTTGTGATCGTCGTTGGCATGATATGTGTTTTTGTAGCGAGGTGAGGTCCAGAAGGGGGGCAAGATCCCCCCCTATTTCCGGCGAGCTTAGCCGCGCATCGCCAGCATGCCATGGCCCCTTCTTCTGGACATTCTTACCATCCCTGTTCCTTACCCTTTCCTTGCCTAGCCTCCTTTCTTTCTTACTTCTCCTTTTAGTTTCATCCTGTCCTTTTAATTTGCTTTCCCTTAATGCGGTATTCGTTTTTTTTTTTTTGAATCAATTTTTTTCTCCACCAGCCCATTGCGGATATACATCCCATCCTGCTCTCTAACCCAAACAACCTCCCTTTGCCATTTTTTTTTTCCGTACAAAGTCAGATGTTTGTGACGTCACTAACAAGCTTAGCATACCTTAAATTTCTTTTACGACGCTTACGATGTTTCCGACAAAAGTCTTCGACACAAATTAGTAAATTAGTGTCGGAAATTTAGGAGACGATTTGTCGTAAAAGATTTTCCATACAAGTTTTGACAGTTAGCTTATTACGTCGGAAAACGTCTGACTTTATCGACTTTTACGTTAGTTTTACGAGGTTCCATGAATACCCCTAATAACAATAAAAATAATTTTTTTCTGCTCATTACTCGACTTCGTTATTTGACGAAAAATACCGTTTTAGATTTTACTATATCACTTAACAATATTTTTTGGTTATTGGTTATTTATTAATCATTACTTATTCACCCACGAAAAACAAATTCATTGAAAAAATAAATAATTTTCTTTGTTCTTCTCTGCTCTTTTTGTTTGATTTTTGTTTCTTTACTGATGTTAAAATAAGTAGCGTATCACAGAAAGTTCAGAGTGGGAACAGAGCAAATGCACGCCAGGTTGTCAAAATCTGATGTCACTTTGGCAGCTCATTTAAATTGAACAACAACAAAACCATCATGAAAAGTGGACATTCCAAGCAACAATGTTCCGGCAGAAATTCCTGCTGTTGCATTGTTGGGACATGGTCTTTGCATTGACTATTTGCCAATTCCCATTACACGACATGTCGACTTTAGGACAGATAAATACGTTATAATGGGGTCAAAGTGTCCTTGCAAGGACCATTATACAAGGACCGTGTAATGCTAGCTTAACTATAATATTTTGCGGCATAAGAGCTCTTTAAGGAGCCACAGAGTTTGAATCTAGGCCTTTGGCAACTGTCTGTCTATCAACCGTTGTAGTTGGTCTCTTCTTTTGAAAAGTTCTATTTCTTAACAAAATGACTGCTGTTGATTAGTTTCAAAATTTGTTAATTATGTATACGTACCCACAATTTGAATTAACTTATTTCCAAATATTACATACAAATGAGATGTATTTAGTAAAAGTAAATCAACGACTTTGGATAAGGAATTCAAAGTAAATAAGGCTAAATGTACTTTTTGAGTAAGATCTCCGACAAAATGTACATACTATTTCATTATGCAAATTTTATTAAAATATTTCTTGAAAGTATTGAGCAATAGTATGAGAGTTGTAGATTAATGCTTTTAAATTCAAATTGCCTGTCTCAAAACGATGTCTTAATGATATTCCACCTTTATTCGTTATTATAATCTTGGAATGGCGGCCAAAAACCCTTTGATTTCACAGGCAAAAGATATGGAAGAAGTCAAGAGGACCAAACAACCTTCCGACTTGCCGGCCCAGCCGTCCAAACGCCTCGCATCATCAACATCATCAGTTAAACATCATTTTGGAATAAACTCAACGAAAGAAATTGAATAATCTCATTAATTGTGTCACTCCTCTCACCCCCTTATCAAACCCCATTCCCATTCCACACCTCTCAAATGCTTTTGAGATTGCTCAAAAAACAGGGCATGTTCCATATTTATGAATTTCCACAAATTATTGTGTGAAAAGCTTTTCTGTGGGTGCTGGCCTTCTCTCTACACCTTCACAAACCACCCTCATTCCTCAACGAGCCACCCAGCTCGAAACCAACTCATCATCATCCATCCCGAAATCGAAAGGATAACTTCATCATCTTTAATTCTGCCCTTGCAATCTTCTTGCCACTTTCAATGTTTGTTAAACTGTTCATTTTAATTTTGTTTCGTCGTTGTGTCATCGTCGCCATTGACATCGAAATCGACAAAGTCGTTGTGGCGTTCGACAACATACCACCTCTCTCTCCAACTGACAAGGACAATAGTCCAACGACTGCCAAATTTGAAATGGATCAACGAAATTCGTTCCAAAGGGTTCGACGGCGCGCGGCGTGGATGGTTTTGTGTGATAGAGGATAGGGAAGGAGTTCGAAATTTGCATACGACAAATATCTACTTCACAATGAAGGAAGTTATCCCTCGTCAGTTCAATAAGGGACATTAGTTTAATTACAAAAACCACCGCGTTCAATAGGTTTGAATTTATGTATTTCTTCCAAGGATCCCAAACTTACCACAACCGTGCCTGGCTGCGCAGCACCGCGCCGCTCCGGCCGCCCTCACCGTCAATTTGAACAAACAAGAGTATTTTAATGAGCCATCATTTTGATGCAAAAAAGAAATAAAAAGAAAACAAAGATGGTTAAGGATTCTAATAATTTTGGAGGATTATTCAAAAACGAGGACCTCTACCAAACAAACAAAAAAAAACAGGATAACTAGGTATGTATTTCGCTTATTGCACAAATACCAAAGCAATTAAATCAATCGATTTGTGCCGTCACACATTCGAAACCAAACAATTGAAAGATTTATACGAATCGTATAGTACCTACCTATTTGGTATACCTATCTACCAGAGTCCTAAGCTAATTGAAAATGCCTTCAGAGGCAACCATAACGGTTGCTTTTGTTTAATCCATAATGGAGTCGCGGAGAAACATTGCACATTGAACGTGCACAGAAACGGTGCAGTCTCATAAATTTTACTCGAAATAATTAGGAAACAATTTTCATTGAAATTCCACCGCGGCTAGAAATTGAAAAGACCGCGATTGAGAATTGACTCTCGCTTTGTTGGCCTATTAGCTTCAGAAGGATATCGTTTTCAGGAACGGAAATGCAATTTTAAAGGAAATACATTTTTGGCAAATCGTTTCTATTTCCGTAGCAAGCAGCCGGCACTTGGCCGTAAACAAAATAATTTAAATTTTAGTTGATTTCTTTGAAGTTATGCTGCTCTCTTGTGTGATCTTAATTTTTTTTTAACACTGAAGTTAAATTATTGTTTTAAAAGTAGCTTTTTTTTATTGAAACTTTATTTATTGAGCCTTTATTGAGTTTGGGATTGTACCTACACTGAGGGAAAAAAACACAACGTAAAATTTAATAAATCGTATTCGATTTAACGTTGTATCATAGTACACAAACGTCTTTAACTTTACATTGATCATCTTTAATTTTACGTTGAAAATGCTTTGCATTAACAACGCAACGTTAATATTAGGAGGTTCATTCTTGTTTTGAAGTGAACCGTAGTCGATTTAACATTGAATTATAAAGGGACAAAGTTGAATTAAGGATGTTTCTCTTTGGTTTTAAAATTATCATCTTTAACCCCGAATCATTAACAAATCTGTTTATATCAAAGTGGTTTTCTTTGATTTTACGTTGGTTTTTCTCTGGGTGTATGTTAAATTTTTCTGAGCAAAGTGTCGTTTAATGCTTGGTTTGCAAAGTGAGACCTGAGATGATATAGGTCCCACAAAGAAAATTATTCAATAGTATCTAAGTTACAAGCAAAAAATGAGATAAAATTTACACACGCAAAACGGCTTTACTAAAAACTTTCTGACAGCTGCTTGATAGTTAAGAACAATTATTTTTATATACAGATATTAATTTAAATTATCAAAAAAAAAAAAAAAAAAAAAAAAAACCGTTTTTGCTATGTGGTATTGATAAAAGTAGGTATACAAGACTACCTTTTTAAAGCGTTTTTCAAAAAGAAGCCTTTAACCTTTATCAATGCCGCATATCAAACAAAAGGTTTGGATTTTTTATTATAATTTTAATTAATATATCTGTATAAAAACTACTCATATATAGGTAATCAAAGAAATAAGTATTCTAATTTTTAAAATATTTTCTTTCTTTCAAGGAAGATACGAAAGTTTTTTTTAAATTTGTTTAACTACATACATTATACATACATATATGTATACCTACACTAGCTTTATTGCACCCGCTTCGAAGGGAGATACATACATAACTAATATAATAAAAAAATTATTGATTTTATATTGTATTTAAGTTTTAATACATTTTATTCATAGGCTTTTTGATACACCTACAATATTTTTAGTTTTTCCATCGGTCAAAATTATTAAGCCTACACGTGAACATGCAACATACAGTTGCATATGCGCAAATATTGGAACCTCTTAATTGATATTGCGTATTCCTAAAGACTTGCCCTGTGTCTTATTAATCGTAATGGCGAACTGCGATCGGAAACTGAAAACGTTAAAAATCGAAGGATAAATCTCGTGGAATCGTTGAAATCCTCGGAATCAAAACAACTTCACCTTTGTATTTCCCTTTTTAAATTGCTGCTTCGATCACATTGTCCAACAACTCTTTTACTGAAAGTCTGGTACCATTACAAAGCCGAGGTTGATTAATATTGCGTAGCATTATTATCGGCGTGCCAACTTTCAATGGTAGATAATGTGCGGTGATTGGTAACTCAGGTAAATCAAGAGAATTCAAAAATTCAATTGGATAATTCACCTCATCACCGAGAAATAAAAGACAATTTTTTGAGAAAATCACCTGTTAACATCATTAAGGCACCACCGAAAATCCGTTGATATCTACAAAAATTTTGCAAGGTTCCTTACGCTTCCAAAAACCTTTTGTGAGCCATCGTACATCCATCCCAAACGATTATACTACATTTCTGAAAAACTATTGCCATGCCTGAGTTCTTAGAAATTTTGCATGTATCAGTAACATGTATGCCAATGGCAATTTGAGTGCTGAATGTGCAATTAGTCCACTTTCGCTCCAAATTCCCAAAAGAAGCGAATGCCAATTCAATTTGGGTTACTGATCGTACGGTCGCTAGAAGTAATGAAATCAGAAATGTTTTTCCAGTTCTACCAGGTACACGTCTATAAAAATAAACATTCCACCCCTTCCATTACGAACAGATTGATACATGATAGTATGTATAAGGGGCCAGTTATAGCGATACGGAAAACAAACCCGAAACAATTTTCAAATGGAAAATTTAGTATGTTATGGTTCGATTTAATACATAAATGCTACACTGATCGAGAATTTATTTTGGAAACAAAAACTTGAATTGAACTTGTAATTTTTGTTAAAAACGAAAAATAAATAAATACATTTTTAACAAAAAGTATTTGTTCAATTAAAATTATTATGAACAAAAAATATTCTCTGAATTGATTGCCATCGATCAGTGTAGCATTTGTCTTAAGAATCGAAACAGAACATACAAAATTTTCCATCTGAAATTTTTTTCGGTTTGGTTTTCCGTATCGCGATAGCTGGCCCCTAATATGCTTAAAATTAGATGCCTTAATATTTCGAGCGAAATTTAAAGGTGTGTTATTTTATGAAGCAAAAAAAATTGAATGCCAAATAAAATAAAATGCACGACTGGGTCGAACGAACTTGCTCTTATGATAAGCAATTGCGTAGTGGCTGCATACATGGATATTAAAAAAAATTAAATAATTTCGAAAATTCTTTTATTTTTTAAATTAGTTTAAGAGTTTTCTCGGAAAAACTAAGTATGCAATAAAATTTCAAAGGTACCTATACGTCAATCTAGGAAAAAAAAATATTGAAAATCGTTGGACCAGTTTTTTTTTTAAGGTTATTTTTGAAAAACTTTTTCAAAAAATATTTTGAAATTTGTTTGAGTATGCAAATATATGGCAATCTGTAGTTTACATTTGAAAAATAATTAAAAAAAAAATCAATGTGCCCGTTTCCAACATAAAATTGAAAATACTGGTTCTATGAGAGGTACCGTTATTAGACAAATTTTGAAAAAAAAATTTCGAACCAAAAGATAGATTGTCTTGCAAAAATAGCATTCTGAAAGTTTTATCAAAATCGTTAGAGCCGTTTTTGAGAAAATCAATTTTTGTCTTCAAGATTGTATGGCAGGTGCCGTTATTTTTGGGCCTAGAGCAAAAATAAATAAAATGCACGACTGGGTAGCACAAACGTGCTCTAATGAATGACAGTGGTTTAGGGGCTTGAGATTTTGATAAAAAAATAATTTTCAAAATTCTTAAATAAATACTTAAACTAAAATGAGCTGAAAAAAAGTACGCCATTTTATTTCTTCGACAAATTTGAATTTATGAGAATAAATTTATAAAAATCTGTGGAGCGGTTTTTGAGAAAAAAAGTTTTTTTTGAAAAACTTTTTGAAAAAAATTTGGATAACAATCAAACATGACATTACGATGATAGCGAAGACGAAAAAAGATGGTCTAAAAATTCTGTCCGTCTGTATGTCTGTCTGTCTGTCTGTCTGTCTGTCTGTCTGTCTGTCTGTCTGTCTGTCTGTCTGTCTGTATGTATAGACACCTACAGCCCAAACGGGTGGGCCGAATTGCATCAAACTTGGTATATAGAGTTTTTTAGATATTGTACAGAGGGGAAATTGAAATTTTTTTTTAGCTCAAAAAATAACGGTTCCTGCCATATAACCGTTACGTTAAAGCTCATTTTTCTCAAAAACGGCTCTAACGATTTTGATTTAAAAAAATCAGTGTTACTTTTTAGGTACGACCAATGGCTGAAAAAAAAGTTTTAAAAAATGGCTAAGAACGGTACTTTCCATAGGACCGTTTTTTTTTGCTTTCGACTATCTCGAAAACGACTGAACCGATTCTTTCGAAATTTAACACATATATAGTTGTAGGTAGCATACCAATATTTCAAAAAAATATTTTTTTGTATTTGTAAAAGCATTTTTAAGAAAAAAATTTTAAAAATATATATTTTGAAAACTGCCCATTAAATTTTTTTCTAAAAATTATAAATAAATGTATTGGCTGAATACCTAGGAACTGGCGTTTTTGATTTTTTTTTTTAAGTTTTTTTTTTCAAAAAGTTTTTCAAAAAAAACTTTTTTTCTCAAAAAGGGCTCCACAGATTTTTAAAAATGTATTCTCATAAATTCAGATTTATCCAAGAAATAAAATGGCGTACTCCTTTTTCAGCTCAAATTAGTTTAAGTATTTATTTAAGAATTTTAAAAAATTTATTTTTATCAAAATCTCAAGCCCCTAGACCACTGTCACACATTAGAGCAAGTTCGTGCGACCCAGTCGTGCATTTTATTTTTTCTGCACGAATCAATAACTTGCCTTATACATAGTACCTATAATCGCAAGTAAAAAAAGCTTAACAATAAATTGCCAAACAAAAAATTGCAAAATAATAAAATGCCAAGTAAAAAACAACAAAACGAAAAAATGCAAAACAACACAATGCCAAATGACAAGTTGCAAAACCTCAAAAAGCTAATCAATCAAAAAACTAAATGAAAATTGCGGAATGATTATTTGTAATATCATTTGAAAAACGAGACGTTATTTGCCAAACGTGGAATGCAAAACAACAAAATTCAAAATGAAACAATTGCTAAATGAAAAACGGCGAAAAGTTAATTTGCCAAACAATTTCGGCGAAACGTATCTACCATACCCGACTATATCACAATTATTGAACAATTACCTCTATTCCAGAACTTTCGACCTAAACAATCAAAGGATTGGCAGAGGGCTAGTGTAAGAATCGGTTTTTTTCGAAAACATATTCCAATTTTTTTGTTCAGTATGCAAACTTCAAGCACTTTGTAGTTTTTATCAGAAAAATAAAATTCAAACAGTTGATCTAACAGTTTTTGAAAAAACCAAAAATACAAAAATACAAAAAAATAACTTTAAAAAAAACTCAAAAAAAAACTGTTTCTGAAAAATTAAGAATTCGTGATATTTCGTATGCTTCTACAATAAAAATTTCATCATAATCCATCAAGTGGCTCACGAAAAAAACTGATTTAAAAAACCGGTCATATGGCAGGTAACGTTCTAATACTTTTCCTTAAAAATATATTCCAGCCAAAACATAAAGCTTACACAAAAACACAATTCAGAAAGTTTGTATCGAAATCGTGTGAGCCGTTTTAGAGGATATTGCGTTTTTCATTAATTCATTAATCATATGGCAGGTACTGTTAATTTTAGAGCTAGAATCCTAATTACAAAAACCCTTCTGTGTGATGTATTAACAATACCTACTATGTAGGGGAGAGTGGAGCTTTAAGTAACATTTTTCACGAAAACCTATTTAGTTCCTAAGATTTTGAAAATAACTCAGCCAAACCTCTTTTAAACTTAAGAACCATGTTACAGCTATAAGATATACTAAAAAAGTTAAACACACTCTGCTCAGAAGATGTCAATATTTTACATTGAGAAAAAAACACGTGTTTACAACTTACCCCGACAATGGGGCTAGTTGTAACATAGGTAGGGGTAAGTTGTTACAAGAATTATAAATAAACAAAAAAATATTATTTTAAGCCAGATATTATTTTACTAAAAGCTGATATGAAAGAAACATAACTCTTAATTTGATTAAATAAAACTTATGACAAAAATATACATTATTTAAATATAAAATGTAATAAACAGCCATTCTTAAAAAAAAACTAACTTCAAAGCAAAAAGGTAAAAACCACAATTCAATCATAAAAAAGCATATAGGACTAGAAGGAAGAGTCTTTATCCATGTTACAGTTTAAGCATAAGAATATACGAACAGATTCTTTAACGCATTTGGTGTGGGCCCATTTTTCATATTATGCACTGAACTCAATTTTCCCCTGGCAAGCCGCCTGGAAATTTCCCACAAAAAACAGGACATAGGTACATTTTGTTGATCATCATCAATTCCTGTGAAGAGGCTGATATCTTTTTCTTGACCTGCTGTTTTGGTTTTGGGCCCCTTTTTGGTTCCGTTCTTGGTTCCTTTTTTGACTACATTTCTTGCAAAGCCTTTGTTTTTTCCTCGAAAATCGCTGTTGGTGAGAACTTCCTAACCTATGGACTTTTTTCTAATTATCTATTACACACAAAAAAAATGTATAAAACGAAAGAAGAAAACAATTCTTGATGGTTGTTAAAATATCAAGGGGAAAGTTTGTTACCATTTACTACGCAAAAGCCATGAAATTTCACACGAAAAAATTAATTTAAAAAAACCGGATGTCACACATATATAAGATATACACACAAACACAACCTAAACTCAAATAGATGTTTAAAAAAACAACTACTGCCCTGCCTCTTCCGTGTGAGGAGGAGAGCCAAAATTTAAAAAAAAATTTAAAAGTTAGTAACCTACTAATTTTTGGGACCCACCACACAACTCGTTGATGTCCAATTGACACCTCAAGTTAGTATGGTGGTATATGTATATGGAAAACAAGCACATTTTTGTCCTTCACGCAATTGTTAGTTTAAATGAGAACTTTGTTTTTTAAGCTGTTACTTCGTACCCCTGTTACTTTAAGCCCCAATATCCCCTACCAAGTTTAAAGCAAATCGGTCCAGCCGTTTAGGCTGTAGGTAACTTTACAGACAGACAGACAGACATACGGACAGACAGACAGAAAGCCTAACAGAATTGTCGGAACATTTTATTTACCAATGCATAACATAACTAGGAATTTTTTTAATTTCCCCCCTTTTAAACTGGATGCTAACCGTTTGATTTTTGTGAAATAAAAACCACCTAATTCTTAAATAATCCACTGTACGACCAATAAATTCTTTCCTATCGTTTTATTCCTTCTAACTAATGTTGCGATTTGCATTGAAAAGACCTTAGATTTTACAGACGTTATTCAAACATTTTTAATTAATTAAAATAAAATTGAAAGACCGGAATTTCTAAACGGCCGGCTCGGTGTTTAAATAAATTTGATATATTGGTTAAGCCTCCAGATGTTCTTCATACTTACTTATTTTTGACTTATTTTTGACTCAAAAACCTCTATAATTGCGATAATTATTATATACACTGATGACATTTTTTTTAAGGACGTGTACGCATGAGTTATTTCCCAAATTATTGTCATCAAATTAAAAATTAGTATGAACTTTCTTGATTTTGTGTAAATATTTAATATTTGTCTGTGCATTCCGGTTACGAAAATAGGGAAGCTTTTTTATTCAAAATCATAAATCATGATTAAAATGTCCTATTTGCTTGATTGTTTGCCATTTCTATGTAATATTTTTTTTAATACTCCGCTTAAGTTGCTTTTAGAATAGATTTATCAAAATCCAAATATGTACCATCAGGATGATGGTAAATCGTCAAAAATTTGATCATTAAAATTATAATCTATTCATATTCTATTTTTTTTATTTTAGTACAAAAAATGAATATGCTTGGTTACGAAGTAAAAAATAAAATTCAATTTTCAAGAAAAAAAATATCATTTATAATAGAATAGTGTCGCTAGAGAAAAAAATCACTTTTATACCAAAAAAGCCAACTTATTTACTTCGAAGCCAATTAAAATTTTGCTATCAACCATTTCGAAGTGAAAACCAATAAACCAATTGCAATCAATTTAAATTGTGTAATGGAAATTAATTAGCATATTGTGGTTATCCAACAACCCACAATCCAGCTCTGCAATGAGCTAACAAATCTGAATTCAATACCACTACGACGAAAATTCTATAAACACAAATTTATCTGATAATAACACCTGCAAACAAAATTCACAAAATCAAAAATCAAGTGCAATCGCCAACCGAACACCCTTTGCACCAATTACACCAGTAATTCCAATGCAATGCTTTCTAAAATTGAATTTTATATCGCTTAATGATGTTATCAATGAAATGATTTAAGGTACCGTCCCCGTTCCGTTCAGTTTGACCGTTCAACAACAAGAACAATGCACCACACAAAATATCAATTCATTCCAATTATCGTTGTTAAGTAGCATGAATGCAACATACTTTCAGGCGTTTGGGTATACAAATGGGTTGCGTACACCATTCCTATCGGCCGTTGCGGCGGGCGCGGCCTTGGCCGCCAGGTACTGAAAAATCCAGATCACATTTGCGGCGGAGGTAATGTTAACCGTTAAACTGCATCATCGTCAATTTGCATAACTAGATGAACTCGGATATAAATAATCAACAGATAATAATAAATATTTGCAGTAGCATATATTTTCCCGATAAAAAGGAATTAATGTGTATTTACAGCCTTTTTTGGGAAGCAGGTACACCACCGTCCAACGTGCGTCGTCGGCCGCGTCATCATCGATCCCTTGTCCACAGCCTACCGTGCGTCCGTGCGTCGTTGTCCCACGAAGTACTCCACTCCAGGGAGGTGAGAAGTTACATGAGGATGATTTCCAGTTGAATATTCAATTTAATTACTAAATAAATATTCATAATCGACAGAGATTTCGGATTAAAGATACCTCGATGTTAATTAATATGTTTTTGTTGGTGAGTGAAAATACAATCAGTTAAAAGATTTTTCGTGTATGTATTTAAAATTAAACTCAGTTAGGAATTTATTTGGATTATTATCTTAAATTTTCATTTAAAAACAAAAATTTAAAATTTTGAAATGATTTTGGAAGTCATAAATTTCTTCTGTCGTTCATTACGATAAGGGAGTTCAGGCAAGAATAGCAAACGATTAGACAAATGAGCATGTTGTTATCGACAGGGAACATTTCTCAAGCATTTCGGATGTTCGTATTGGAAGTGTTCAGGCTATGAATAAAGAAGATTGATACAGGAGAATTCCACCAGCGCTTGACTGACTAAACAACAGCCCAGTGACAGTGACATGTTTCTCTTACCAGAAGATCTTGGTCGGCTTTGTGATTTGTGCAATAAAAACCATCCTTTTCTTAATGTCGACCATAATGTGAGACTATGGGATTTATTCATAGACGTATCTTAAACTAAATAGCTACTTACTTATTTATTTA
Source organism: Platycheirus albimanus (assembly GCA_916050605.2). Lineage (NCBI taxonomy): Eukaryota > Metazoa > Arthropoda > Insecta > Diptera > Syrphidae > Platycheirus > Platycheirus albimanus. The sequence goes on from OU696698.1 coordinate 63,994,983, forward strand.
ATTTATTTACATATTTAAACTGACATATGACTAGGACTTAATCTGGTACCGTACTGTGTGATACATCTGATTCTCGTTCAATCAGATATGAACTTGACTAGGTTCACAGGTGAAAATTAAATATCTATGAATTTTATGTGCTTTTGCTCATTCATCTCAACTACTTATCATTTAAGATTCTTTTGTTAAGCTTTCATTTTAGATTATATTATAGTGTTTTTCAATAAGGGCGAGTAGATGTCGAACTGGATTAAAACAAGCTGATGGTAAGGTATTAACAAAAATGTTTTTATTTGAAAAGCCCGGTCAAATGCCCTCCTTGGCTTCTTAAGGTTGCACGGATGTGAGTGGTCCAATTTTCAATCACTCTTCCACATAATATATCCGGCTGAATTCGAGCGATGGCCTGTTACTCGTATGTCCACATTAAGAGTTCCTGCAACTTCTGAAAATCAAACAAAAAAAAAAAAATCAGAGAAGGCTCAAATCACAAATGTATACATATGCAAATGTATACATATGCATAATGTCGAGAGTGGCGTCTGATGTGTATGGCACATATCGCCGACATTGGAGTCCTCAACAAAAACAACTCCAAGCCGGGATCGGGCATGTTAATTACACTCTGAATCACATCTGTGTGTGCGTTAATATTCTGCAGGAATGGAAGTGGCCTACATGTCGAATCCGAACAGCTAGCAGAGAAATACTTTTTCATGATAACATAATATTTCTTTTAGAGGATTGGTCGCTAGCGGGATTACTCTGGAAAAAATTTAGATAGAGTCAAGCAACGACCAAAGAAGCTTCGGAGTGGCAGTCCGACACACTTACCACTACTCCATGCAGGGTCCGATCCAGGGGGGGGGGGGCCAACATTTGCCCAGGCCGCAAATTTCAAGGGCGACAAAATTTGAAAATTGAGGACTTAAAATATAGCTGTGCCTTTTCACATTTATTTTAACTTGTTTCCTTCTATTTAACAACATTAAGATGAAAAATATATATAAATCATAAAGAATTTTGATTTTTCGCGTGTGGTGTGTATGGGCCGCTTAGGTAGAAGTAGTCTCAACTCTCAAGCAACCGGAGAAAAACACAAAATATTTTATTCGTTATCAGAAATACAAAATTTTACTAAACACAATTATTTCGATTACAAAGGCGCTTCCACATTGAAAATTTTATAGAAATCCGTCAAGTGATTTACAAGAAAATCTGAAATGACAAAAATCATCCTATATAGGAGGTAAAATTTATTCCAACCAAAATATACCTAAAGTTTACTCAAAAAAAAACCATTCAAAAAGTTTTATCAAAGGTTTATATTAAAAATCATATGGCAGGTACCGTTAGCTTTTGGAACTAGAATGCTTATTCCAAAAACCGGACACACAGACAGCCAGACAGAATACTTTTTTCGGCTTCTCTGTCATCGCGCGTAATGTCATATTTGATTTTTTTTTTCTTTTTTATTTTTTTAACGAATGTACAGGGTTTTCCAATAAGAGGTGTTATTTTGATATTCAAAGAAAAATGGCATTTTTTGTGATAAATGATCAAATGTTTATTTCAATGTAAAGAAGAAGAAAGTATGCCGTTAGTAATGAAAAACAATATCAGCCAAATTGCAGCCACGGCTACGCTTACTTAACAATATCAGAAAATTTTCCATCACCTAATTGTAAAGTGGCTGCGCTGTATGCCCTCAATAGCTTCACGAATTCCATCTTTGAGGTTTTGAATCGATGTTGGCGTAGACCTTATATTTCACGTGGCCCCAAAGGAAGACGTCGCCAGGTGTTAAATCACAAGATCTCGGTGGCCAATTGTGATCACCTCTTCGAGAAATAAAATTCAAAAATCGCCCCATACCTTTTAAACGGGGCGAGAAAGCCCCCTCCCATAGCAAAAAATGCTTGTATTTAACTTCTCAACAAAAAACCGCTATTATTTCTTGGTGCCTCAGTTATCGGAGCAATTCAAAGATAACTGTGTTCTTAGTTTTCGCCTATAAATGCAAGTAACGGGCATATCTGTATATAAACAACTTTATTCCATTGGAGGTCTTAGTATAACGAAATAAACGGGACAAATTGACGTAGGTATCTTACAAAACCATATTGACAGTTTTATATGATACGGTTATTTGTCCCGTTATTCAGCTCAAAATGCGAAAAATAGATACTTTATAAACAAAGACTTGGAACTTCTTAGATTTTTTTTTTTACAATAAAAACAAGGTAGTTGTTATTGCACCCACAGAGCAAATTCGTACGACTAAGTCGTGCATTTTATTTAATAACGGTTCTGGTAAATTTTTTTTTTAATTTTTTCAATTCTAAGACTATGAAAATAACTCTAAAATCCATCTGTATTGAAACCTTTTCAAGAAGGCCATTATCAATATTGTAGTCGTGTTTACATCGAACTTGACATGGAGTGAACGAGAAACTCTGACATTTATGAATGTACAAGCTTAATTAATTGATTTCAGACCAATCGGACGGATTTCTTATATCATTTTTGAAACAAAAATAGTTAGATTCACTTTTAATGGAAAATTTAAGGTCGTCAGCTAACATAAGACATTTTGAGTATTGAATAGTGTTGGGTAAATTGATAATATGAAACAAAATTGGACCCAAATAGCTTACTTGGGGAACACCCCACAAAACTTTGATAGGATTGGGGATATTCAAATCAATCCTCACATTCTGGCAAAGTGGCAATACTTTGTAAGATAATATGTAATTAACCAATTAAGCATTTTTGAATGAAATCCATGGTTTCGGTATTTCTATATTAAAATTAAATGACGCAAAGATATGTCCACCTAAACAAAATGGAGAAGCGCTATTTAAGGATTGATGCCAAAAATACTTACAAAAATACAATAATGCAAAAATAATTGCTGCCAACAACAGCTTCCAGGAAGATTAAAAAAGATTATAGCACGCCAGGTGTGTTTCAATTTGTCGAGCTCCAAAAAAGAATAAGTTAATGCTAACACTTTTCATTTCCACTTCTTCGAATTGATTTCTTTTTTTGCATTGGAGCTTACTTTAGTCATAGATAAGACTTAGTTATTAGAATAAAGATTCGGGAGAAAGTGATTGATATTTCACGTAAATATATTGAGGAAATGACAATTTGCTAAGCCCTTAATTTTCTGATGATGTTTTAAAATGCATAACGTTGTTTGATATCTAGAAATCTACACTAAACTTACAACCTTATACATAACACAAAGTCTAAAAGTCCTTTTCTGATTCACTTTCTAACGATTTCTCAAGCATTCTGTTTTACTTTGTACTAATTTTAGTTTGCTTTCATTATTAACCATATTAAAATCTTGACAAAAATTCATTAGAACTAATCAGTTTAGCAATATCTAAATGAACTTACTTTCTCTATGAGAATATTCTCTCCCTATTTATCATATTATCCTACTTTAATTCAAAGCCACCTCTCAGTCAAAATGTGTTAATTAATTACTTATTTTGCACAATCAAATAATATTTAACGCATACAGTTTATTCTCTCTGGTTTTCATGCCGATGCCGCTATCATCATACTCACGCACCGGATGAAATAACTCCTCGCCACTCCACCCGGCTGCGTAGCTCGAAAAGTGCGTAAAAACCATCATCCGGAATTTGTGGCCAAGCAGATTGTTTTCGATTGCCGGCCGCGACGTATGGCATCGAACACCAATATTCAATACGAAGTTGCTTGTGTTCAAACATGATGTCTACTCATTTCAACCATTTAAACAATTAATGTATAAATTCACAATATCCAACCAAAAACCACCCGGAATCCCGTCACTTCACCAACAAAAGACCCATCCTTCCGCAATTGCCATCGCCTTCGCCACCCATATCGTCCACCCGCCCGCCATAACAAATTGAATGCTCTGTATCTGGACACATTCATCGGTCGCCAATGCCAGCTGCTTTATGCCTGTGCCACGTGCGTTTACTGACCCATAGCCTTTTGGTGGGGTATGAGTTACACCATTGACGAAAGGATACATATCGCAAGGGTACGCGTTGGGATAGTCTGTTGGCGGCTTGGATAAGGCATTCATACCATGGGCTCCCATGGCAGCTACAGATATATTTTGTGGTTCTACAATTCGAATGACATTAACCGAAATGATTATTATTATTACGGTCAATCGAACGTATGTAAGTGTTAATTTTACAAACAGGAAATGAAAAAATTCATTACAAATTGGAAAAAAAGTAGTAGGATACCGTACACATCTGTATCTATTGACGACATAAACGACATTATAACTTATACTTTATGTTTCAAAGTCTTATTAAACTGAACTTTTCTTTAAGTATGCAATAACAAATAGTTGACTAATTATATTAAAATGTAGCTTTTTACAAATCGAGCCTTAAGAGTCCATTGATAGGGTTGCACAGGGTGGAAGCAGGAAGTTATTTCAATTTAAACGTATCATATTTAACGTATTGGCAATCAGTATCAGTTTCTCCAAGCTGTGTTTTTTTTGAAGACTTCCTCTAATACTTTCTTTGCAAATGTTGGTGTTTTCTTTCATAAAGTGGACAATTTGAAAATAATTCATCAAAGAAGATAATCTTTTTCGTCTAAATACATTAAGTCGCTCCCTGTAGATACACATTTTTTATTTTTTTTTATTCTGTAAAGTAGCCATACTTACCCAATTATCGCATTAAGGGTGGGTCTACCTCAGAACAGAACTTAAACGCCATGTAAATTGTGTTCTATGTGGTAGTGCGATATTCTTTTCTCTTCGTTATATTGTTTTTGGTATACTCATTTACTCTTGTTCTCTTTTCAAAATAATTTTGTGATCTTCCGCAGTCGCAGTGAACAATAATTATTATTCTCAAAGCGGTGCGGTGCGGTGGTGGCGCGCACCGCCGCGCCGGCTGCAGCCACAGTAGTAGAGGAGGTACAGGCAGTGGAAAGGAAAGCAGAGGGAAAAGATTATTGGCATTGGACGTTTTAGTAGGGGATACTTTTTGTGTGTGTCTTTCTGTGGGTTTCGTTGTTGTCCTTTCGCTTTGATTTAGTAATGCGATATGCGATGACAAGTTTTATTCTCTCTGTATGGAAGGGTGAAGGGATTTTTTTTCAATTTTTTTTCAAAACACAGTAGCTAATAGCTAAATGTGGGTAATTTTTTTCTATTTTCGTTTTGTTGTTGTTTTTTTTTTTTCATATTTTACTTGCTGTTGCTGCCATAACAGTGACAAAAAAAATGTGAACTCGTTTGGGACTCGATCGAAATCTTGATGAAGGTCAGGACTCAGGAGTCAGGACACATAAAATGAACATGCATAGGTAGATAGGTAAACGTTACATTATATTTAATGTAGGTATATGTAGGTAGGTATGTACATTGATATCGTTGTTTTTTTTTTTTTAAGTTGCATGTAACAAAAGTGTGAGGTAGGTCAATATAACTATTTGACCTGTTTTAAAATTGCTTATGGGTTTATTGCAAAGGGAAAAGAATAATTGAGGACCGTTTTCGCAAAACTCAACAAGTCCATTTTGTAAATTTTTCAGGAGAAGGTTTTTTGTGTGTGTATCAAAACATTAAAAAATATATTTAAAAATATAAAAACGCCTTTCCCCTTTAAGATAACTTTGTCATAGTGAACTGTAAGAATAGCAATAATGAAGTATTGAACTTAGAAAATATTGAGTCCCAAAAATCAAAAGTTTTTTTCAAAATAAAAAAAAAACCTCATAGACTTCAAAGTTTTTTTTTACAGAACCAGTTGAGTTTTGCAATTTTTTTTTTTAGCTTAGTCGATGCGCCTTGAAATAACGAAAATTTCGATACCCATATCTCATTTTTCGATTTTTGGCGCTTGTTGAGTTTTGCGAAAACGGTCCTCAATTTGAGTACCTAGCTATATATCTATTATTATTGAAACATTGTTACTTTTTACTTGCGATTATAGGTACTATAAGGCAAGTTATGCATTCGTCGAAAAACAAAGTTTTGAGATAACAATCAAACATGACATTACGATGATAGAGAAGACGAAAAAAGATGGTCTAAAAATTCTGTCCGTCTGTATGTCTGTCTGTCTGTCTGTCTGTCTGTCTGTATGTATGTATAGAGACCTACAGCCCAAACGGGTGGGCCGAATAGCTTCAAACTTGGTATACAGACTTTTTTAGGTATTGTACAGAGGGGAAATTGAAATTTTTTTTTTAGCTCAAAAATTAACGGTACCTGCCATACAACCGTTACGTTAAAGCTTATTTTTCTCAAAAACAGCTCTAACGATTTCTATTTAAAAAAATCAGTGTTGCTTTTTAGGTACGACCAATCATATGGCTGAAAAAAAAGTTTTAAAAAATGGCTAAGAACGGTACTTTCCATAGGACCGTTTTTTTTTGCTTTCGACTAACTCGAAAACGACTCAACCGATTCTTTCGAAATCTTACACACATAAAGGTGTAGGTAGCTCAATTTGAATTGCATACCAATATTTTTGAAAAATATTTTTTTGTATTTTTAAAAGCATTTTAAAAAAAAATTAAAAAAATTAATATTTTGAAAACTGCTTATTAAATTTTTTTCTAAAAATTTTAAATAAATGTATTTGTTGAATACCTATAAACTGGCGTTTTTTAATTTTTTGCAAATATTCATACAATCTGCAATAGAATGCTTATTCCAAAAACCCTTCTGTAGGACAATAATAATACTATGTACCAAATTTGAAGCGAATCGGTCTAGCCGTTTAGGCTGTAGGTGCCGATACAGACATTATTTTAAAAATAATTTTAAAACTAGTTTTTTTCAAAATTTTACGTCATTAAGTATTATTTTTGTTCTCAGAATTCAATGCTCCCATTAATTTTAAATCCAACACTGAAAACCGTATGGCTCTATGACTTTTTGTTGCCAAGCTATTCAAAAATAACCGAACCTACTTCTTCTACATACGATAAGAAAACACACAATGTGTATTGATATCTATGTATATGTATGTACCACCGCAACGACCAATGCTTCTCCGACCTTAGTACATATCTATTTATCGATATGACAAAGGACCTCTCCTCGCACACGATATTTAGAAAATCACTCGAATACCTATTTATGCGGACGACAATATTTTTTTATAACCACAAATTAAAAATCATCTATCGATTTGTCACCAAAATTGTCCGAATCATTCAAAAATGCATGGAACAATGATCTTATAGGAACAGGTACAGCTGATTTTTGTGTTGGTATTCAAATTTCAAAGAAAAGGAAAAACCAAAATCAAACCAACAAAAAATCAAATAAGAAAAAGTGAGAAATACTCTCTTACAAAGAGGTTGCAATAAAAGAGAATCTATGTTAACGCCATTAATTGTGGTGACAATTTCGTGAACTACATTTTCATAAGTGTGAAATTTTTGTTCAAAAAAGGTAAAAAAGATACTTTTTTAAAATAAGATAGTAAAGTGACTTCAAATGATATAATTTTTCTTTAAATTGATACAAAAAGAAAAAATTCCAAAAAAAAATAGAAAAATAATAACAAAACGATAAAAGTTTTCCCTACTTACAAAAACGAGTGAGTATGTTAACATATTAAATTGCTATTTTAAGCACATAAAAAAAAAAAAAAAAATTAAATGTTTCTATAGCTTGCTTCCAAATTAAACAAATATTATTATAATTTTTTTTTTTTACCTAAATTGAAATAAATAAGCGGTTTACAAAGCGTCCCATATGAAAAATATGCTATTTTTTGTTTTGGGTCTTCCTAGACCGGTAAATTAAAAAAAAGTAAATATTTATCGATGTTCATGATAACATCTAGTTTCAATGATATTAAAAAAAATTATCTTGGTCGATTTGGTTGAACATTTTACAAACTGCGCTTGTCTAAAGAAAAAAAAGACCCCTTGGTTGACCTCAATTTTATTATATATATATAAAAAAAAAAAAACTTTGGTTTCTATAACAAATAGAACTTATTTATTCTGATTAAGAAACTGAAGCAAAAGAAAATAAAAAGTTACTTAAGGGTAGGTGTGCCTCAAACCATAACTAAAAGTTCATGTAAATGAATTTCAATGTATTAGTATGACATTTTCTCTTCATTATTGGTACCCTCGCGCTCGCACAGTCTTGTTCTCTTTTCATAAGAATTTAGTTTTCCTCTCTCTACTCTAAACTCAAATCAAATAGCGCTGGCGCTGACGCAGCGGTAGCAGTAGCACTAGGATGGGAGGGGCAGAGGAAGTAGTGTGGGTTTTTTATTTCTTTTTTTTTGTCTTCTGCTTGTTTTGTTGTTGTTCTTTTGCGTGGATCTAGTTTTCGAATTTGAAATGAATAAGTTCTTTTCTACCTAACTCGATGCAAACACGACGCATAGAAGAAGGGTAAAACAGTGAAGGGCTATTCTCACTTTTGGTTTCAGCCTGTGTGTTGTGAATCTCCAAAGATCGGTCATCCACTTGTGGTATTTATGTGGTTGTAGCGTTGTAGGTATTTGTATGCATAATAGACAAGGAACATGCAGGACATGTAAGAAAAGGCAAAATGTACCTACATTGATATCGATTGTTGTTTTTCATTTTATGTAGGGTACACATTATCGATCATGAAGGACGTCACTCTGACTGTCACTCCATTATCAAAAAATTTTGTGAGCGTAATCTTGCATGACGAACCAACAGTCAACTGTTCACACTATCATTCTTATCCGAATTCATTCAAGATCCATCCTTCATGTTAGGTATAGCTGTTAAGTTATTTGTGAGGTAGGTCAAAATCTTTTTGACGTGCTTTAAAATTTATTGCAACGAACAGGGGTGAATTTAGATGTAAAGAAGTTGATTTGATATGATTTTGCAATTGAATTGGAATTGTAGGTAGGTAGGTACATGCAGAATAACGCACAGATTTTATGATATTTGGAAAAACCCGCAGCAGGAAAAATAAGAAAGAGGTTTTTTGGTTTATCTACCTAAGCTCCAAAGGCTGCAAAAAGATTTTTGTGTGGTTTTAAATAATTTTTATTTTGTGCATAGAACATTTAGAACATTTGTAGGTAACAGGTGCTAAAAGTGTCCTTCTTGGTTTATAATACCTACATGCTAGAGCCCGTTTGTGATTTCATTGCGAATATTGAAAACCTTGTAATAACCTAATTACTATGCAATGTTAACAAATATTGTTGATAATTAAATCTTACAAAACCATTCTTTTTGATAACTCTTCTTTGAAAAGTAGGTAGGTACCTACAAAATCATATCATTCCTTTCTTACCAATTGCGCGGTTTTCCAAGCATCATAAAATGTGTTCCTTTTTGCTGCATAGCTACTTGTCATTGATTGATATTTTTTGTATTATTAATATGTATGTAGGTACGTTCATTCAAAATAAAATAATACTGACATTTGCTTTAATTTTAAATACAATAAAAAATATTACAATAATTTATTTAATAATTACTCCTTCATAAAACTTTTTAATTTTTATTTTGCTACTCGTGTCCTTATAATAAAACAACAATAAAATAATAATAAAAATAAACAATAAAACAAGGTAAGTAGTATTAGTACAGTAAATAGAGACAAATACATCGCATTTACTGGAAAAAAATACTTAATGGCTGAAATTTTGAGGGGGTGTTCGGGGGCATGACCTGAGTCTAAAACTCAGTTTTCGTATTCGAGGGGGTGGGGGAAGATGCAACCCCCTGTCTTTATGTGGGTAATTTCGTTTTAATTCTCTATCTTTGTTGCTTGTGTCTGTACAGAAAAGTCCAAGGAATCAAATTTGTAGGTAATAAAATTATTTATCCAATGATATAAAAATCAAGGTCGTAGGTTGATTAAGTCAATTACAATGGCCGGTCAAAGGTCAAAAGTTAGGATTAGTTTCTGGTTTTTCATTAATACTGCGAAACCGGTGAGTTTTTTCGCATACTGCTTCAGTACAATATTAAAGTACTCAAAATTACCTACAAAATGAGTGCTCGAACACTCTTCTGCGGTTTATACTTTGCCATCAATCCAACAACAAAGTTGACCGCACGCGCCGCACCAATCGTGCGAGCCGCGTGCGGTGTGAGTTGTACTCTCATTGCGCATACATTGCACTCTCTAGGTGCAGTTATTAATTATTGTTTGATTTCTTTCTAATCAAAATGTGAAACGTAGTTTAAGTTGTATTTTTTTTTTTTTGTTTGGGAAAACGGGAAATCCATCATGGACAAACGAGAAGGTCTGAACTTGCCGAATAGTGTGAGAGTCCTACTCACTAAAACTCTATAAAACCCCAACTATTGCATGTTCAGTGCTCTGTGTTCTTTTCTACTATTTGAAGTGTCTCGATTATTGATGTTACCTTGAAACTCTCCTGCTGGCAACTTTCATGTGAGTTTGGCCCTTTTGAATGGACTTCTTTCGCCTCCCTCGTATTCATCATCCCTTTCGAACGTATCACCACGGGCGTCTTCTACTTGACCACCTCCATCTTCTTCAGGAATGGATAGGGAGTTCCCGTCATCGTTGAGGAAATCGTCATCTTCTTGCAGGATAGAGTATTGGGCGATGTTGTTGCATGCGGTACCGCTACAAGTCCCACAAATTGGAGAACATTTCAACCCAGCTTTTCGACATCCACAGGCCTTTCCACAACCAGTTTTGCAGTTGCAAGAAATTAATTTCAGCAAACTCGACGGCGCCGGATCTTTTTCGCAGGATATGGGCATGTAAATGCTCTTCGTTTTTTTCCAACCCCAGTCTTCCGGATCTTTGTAATTTCCCAACCACTCTTGAACTTGATGATACACTCTATATGTGTGTAGACGAGCCGCATCTTCAGTAGGTGGTAGGGAAGCCAAATTGAACGTATTTTTTTTCCAGACTGAAGAAAACGCTTGTAACGATAGAAGTTCAAAGTCTCATCCTTGTTTCCTCCGTACAACTTGTAGAAAAATAATTGTCCAAGGGCGGCGATCGCTGATGGAACAACTTTCTCACTTTGGAACAGGTAAATTGAGTCCAGTAGTTGGGGATCCTTTTCCAGCGTTGTAATAAATTTCATCTTACCGGTATTATGAGTCGAAGACGTTGTGTCACACCCAGAAAAAGCATGAGGAAACAGAATATTATCGGCGATTTTTCCCCCGAACTTGAAGCTTGATGAGGAGTACAGTTTTTTCGGCGTGCGTCCCGAGCCAGGTTTTTCGAGAAAGACGTTTCGGTGTTCTTTTCCTAGCGCTGTTAATATAACTAGGATGTCGATGTCTTCTGCAATAATTATAACTGCTTCGTGCGATTCAGCCTTCCCCAATGCTTCACGAACGATGTCGGTGTCGGCGTCTCCTGGAGCTTGGTGAGTACTGTTACCCGCTTCTGTGAACTGAGCCATCAAAAATCTAATGAGCCGGTGTTTGTTTTTGTCGTTCGCCAGGAAGCACTCATTTTGTAGGTAATTTTGAGTACTTTAATATTGTACTGAAGCAGTATGCGAAAAAACTCACCGGTTTCGCAGTATTAACGAAAAACCAGAAACTACTCCTAACTTTTGACCTTTAACCGGCCATTGTAATAGACTTAATCAACCTACGACCTTGATTTTTATATCATTGGATAGATAATTTTATTACCTACAAATTTGATTCCTTGGACTTTTCTGTACAGACACAAGCAACAAAGATAGAGAATGAAAACGAAATTACCCCCATAAAGACAGGGGGTTGCATCTTCCCCCACCCCCTCGAATACGAAAACTGAGTTTTAGACTCAGGACATGCCCCCGAACACCCCCTCAAAATTTCAGCCATTAAGTATTTTTTTCCAGTAAAATATACCTATTTACTGTACTATATTAGAAGATGAAAAAATTTAAAGACCTTTGTCTTTTGGTTATTGCATAAAACTTGAACTATAACTAACATAGCAATCACAAGACAATAGCTGCATATACTTCAAGCCTTATGCAATAGCCACAGGAGTAAAAGACGGTTGAATATAACAAATATTTTGTATTCCCATCAGCTGCCTTTTCCTCCCCATCTTAAATCTGAAAAAAAAAAAAACATAATATCAATAAAATATTTTTATTAATTTTGTTGTTTTGGGAATATTACCAAAACCGAGAAAAGCATTTATTTTCAATGAATTTCGGTATTCCAAACTCTCATGTTTCTAGGAACACGCGGATCACATAATTCCAAAATTAAATGGTTGTGGTAAAATGTTTGCAGCTTTTCTTTCATTTTGGTTTCCCAAAAATTGTCATCTTTTTCAATTTTAAAAAATATGAAGTCACATGTTGTCCAAATACAAAAATAGCAGAATGCTTTTTCAGTGATGTGCAATTGACCTTGCACTTGATAAAAGTATTCATGGCCTTGCTTTAGCGAGTAGGTTTCTCCATTTTTCTCTAAATACTTTATTTTTTTCTTTTCTATCGCTTCACTGATTTTTAAATCTTTTATTGATGAAGGACATTTCACTTCGCACACCGCATTTTCACCCACCAATCCATCAGGTGTTGCTCCAAGAAAATGAAATTCTTTGTCTATGAACAGTCCACACTTGTCAACTTTAACACATGCTACTTCTTCCAGTTTTCTTATTGCATGATTCTCATTTCGAATGCCCCATAACATGCTTGATGAAGTGCATGAACTGTATAGACAAGATTTAATGATGCTATTATAACTGGATACATTTCTCACTTTACATATTTTCCCAAAGTTGGATGCCGTTACCATTTCACGCCTTATTTCAATTTTGAAAAGTGCAACCAAACGACTCTCCATGAGCAGACATTTCTTTCAATCCTTTCAGGAAAAAAGCAAGGTCGAGTACTCTTCTTCCCTCAGGTATGAACTCAATTATTGTATCCTTTGGTTTTTCAACTTCAACGGTCAGTTCAAAACCATCTAAATTATGTTCCTGGTCTAATTCTTCGTTGATATTTACTCCTGATTCATCCACAGGTACAACTACACTTTTTTTAGAATGTCTTAATTTGGAATTAAAATAAAAACATAGTGAATGAGTTTAACAGTTTTTAGAGAAAAATCATTTCCTAATTATTAATCACATATATTTTCGATTTCCTCGTAATAATTAAATAACATTATTTTTCTTTACCTATTCTGCTTCTGAAACAATTCACAAAAACAGAAGATAGGCATAATTAATTTTATAAGAAAACAATAAAGGGGAGTATTTTGAGACACAGTAGGTACCTATACTAATAAAATGCACGACTGGGTCGCACGTTCTTGCTGTGTAGGTGCGATAGCACAAAAATAAATAAACGCTAAACATACAAAGTTTGAAGAAAATCTATTGGTTGTCCTTATTAGATAGAAAACCCAGTTTATTTAGAATCACCTTCAATGAGTTATTGACAAAGCTTAATTAAAATCGTTGCAGTCGTTTTCGAGAAAACTTATAAAAACTTTAACCGTTATAGGAGGAACCCGTTATAGCCGGGCTAAAACAAACATTTTGATTAGGTCTCTAGGAAATCATGAAAAAGTGCTATACATAGGAAATTTTAAAAATCTATCCAATTGTTTTAAAATTACGGCCATTTTTCCAAAAACCGTAAGAACTAAATATCCGTTTTGGAAATTTTTAGCCAAAAATTGAAAACCCTGTTTTCTTAGAAAAACTACTAATAAGTCAGTTACTAAGTTTAAATAAAATCGTAAGAGCAGTTTTCGAGAAAATTTGCAAAAACTAAAACCCTTCTATGGAAGGTATACCCGTTATAGCCGGGCTAAAACGAAAATTCGAGTTTTGCCTCAAGGGAATTATAAAAAAGTGCTATATATGTACGCTTATCCGCTTAAGCTGTAACTCAGTGTACAGACAGACGCACATAAGCACGTACGCACGTACGCACAGACAGACCGACGGACGGCATGACGAAAACTACTTTTTTGAACTTCTCTAAAATCGTAATGTTAGATTTGATTAAAACCTCGAAATTTTTTTTACACTAAACCAATACATATGTATATGTAATATGTACATTATGTATGTAGGTACTTGCCCTATAGAGCAAGTAAAAATTGAATTTTCATATCGAATGTGTGCACGATTAATAATAATATATTAATAATAATAATAAACGATACCTACCAAACATTTCAACAACGACCTTGCAATCAGCAAAACAACATGTCCAAAATAGGTATGTACCTGCCTAGGTTATGTATGTTGTTTTGTAATTCTATGCCTACGCAAAAACCATTGATTTTTTTCTCAAAATAAGGAAAATAACCTACTAAGAGACGAGCCAAGAAAAAAAGTTTGTATACCTACATATTTATGTAGGTACCTACCTATAACCTAAATCCTAAACAAAACTCAACCGCAAATCTGCAACGATTCCACCACGACAAGTGCACACCAAATTAATAAAAAAAAAAAAAGACCAAGAAACACCAACAAATCCTGAATTTTATGAAAATCCCCGAAACAAAATTAAAAAAACAATAAAATGATCCAAGTTTAAAACCAAAACTTGTGTTTAACTTTTTTTTATAATGATACCTAGATAGGTACCTACCTGCTACCTACGATAGAAAAAACGCATTGAATGTATTTATGTACTTCAAATAATGCGTTTCCCTGAATACCTATGTTTCTACATTTATATACGTTCACAAAAAACTCCCGTCTCGCATATGACACACCAAAAGTAGATACATGCGCGACCAACTAAATGAACAATCATTGAAATTTTGGTCGGTCGACGCGGCGGCGACCAACGGCGACGAGTACAGGAGACAGGACTCGCTTAGTCATGAATCATGTTCATGATACACAAACACCCATTCCCTCCACACGTACCAAGTCCATGCAGATACATTGCGGTCACACACATTCTTATGCGCAACTGTCCCTTCATTATGTCCCGCCAACGCGCGAAAAAAAAATCACTTCTATTTTTTTTTGCAGTAAGAAAAATATCTGTTACATACTAACTGATGGATGATGTCAAACCTTATAATATGAATCACTCACCCATTCAAATAAAGAATGCTAAGCAAAATAGTTACCTTTTTCCAGCTTTTTTGAAAAGAATATTTCAAAGGAAGCACGAAAAATGAAAAAAAAAATTGACAACAAGTACCTACCTACATACATTGCCGAGGACAACAGCCGCCAATCTGTCTACCTACAAATCGCTTACCTATTCTTCTATCCAACCCATTTGTGTAGCAGGCAACAACTATGAACATTATACATCTAAGCAAAGAGTTACTTACCTTTTATCTAGTTTTTGAAAGGGATATTTCCTTTTTTTTAATCCAAATATATGGGATGCATTTTTCACAGCACGAGGCATATTTTAATTGTTTTTTTTTTTTTTCACTCAAAAATGAAAAAGTATATTGTTTTCTTATGTACCACCACTGATCAAGAATTTAATGAGCCACAACACTTTATTTCTTCACAAAAAGTAACACAAATAATTATCTGCTATAAAACTCAACTCTTTACAACCAAAAAGCAAAAATCATCTATCGATTTAATTAAATCACCAAAATTGTCTGAATCATTTAAAAATGCAACGAACAATGAATTCATAGGAACAGCTGATTTTTGTTTTGATATTCAAATCCTCAAAAAAGAAAGAAAAAACAAATCAACGAGAAATAAGAATGAGAACTACTCTCTTACAAAGAGAGTGCAAAAAAGAGGCTCTATTATGATTTTGACGCCACCACGCCACTATAATTGTGGTGAAAATTTCGTGAACTGCAACTTTATATGTGTGCGTTTATAAGGAACAATTTGTTCAAAAAAGGTAAAAAAGATACTTTTTCAAAATAAGATAGTGGAGTGATTTCGAAAGTTATATATATTTTTTTTAATTGATACCAAGATGAAAAATTCCAAAAAAAAATAGAAAAATAATAACAGAACGGTAAATGCTTTCCCTTCTTCAAAAAACGAGTGAGTAAGCTGACATATTAAACTGCAATTTTAAGCACATAAATAAATTAAAAAAAATAAAATGTTTCAACAGCGAATTTCTAAATTATACGAATGTTTTGATAAAAAAAGTTAAGCTCAATTAAAAAAAAAAGAAGTGGCGTAAAATAGCGTGCATGTGAAAAATATGCCATTTTGAGTTTTTGTGCTTTCTAGACCGGTATAATTAAATAAAATTCATATTCATCGCTGTCCCTGGTAGCATCTTGTTTCAATGATACAAAAAATAAATATTTCGTTGGATTCGGTTAAAGATTTTGGAAATTACGCTTGTCTAAAGAAATAAATGGACCCCATGGTTGAACTAAATTTTATATATAAAAAAAAAAAAAAAAAAAAAATTGTTACAATAGCGAATAGAACTTATTTATTGTGATTAAGAAACTAAAGCAAAACAAAATAAAAAGTTACTTTACAGAAGAAAATTAATAGGAGATAGTAATTAGTGTCTAAATTATATAGTAAATGTATAGTGTTTTATCTCTTTAAAGTTTAAATATCCTCTTAAATAAATTTTTGATGATAAGCATATCTGCACACGTTTATTGACTAAATAATAAAATTTATTTGGTGAAATTATCTTCGGAAATGTGGAAGTTATCATACAATAAGTCAGCACATTACCATGAATTTGTACTGGAAACTCACCCTTAACAGAGGAAAATTAAGAGGACATAATAATTTGTGTCTAAATTTTACGAAAAATTTAAAGTTTTTATCTTTTGAAAGTATAAATATCATGATAAATAATTATTTGATGATAAGCATATCTGCTCACATTTGTTGACTAATTAATACATTTTATTTCATTAAAATATCTTTTCAAATGTAGGAGATATATTAAGTTTTATGCACGCACTACCCTACATTTACATGGGAGACCCACCCTTAAGTTTCAAATTGCTCTACAATGCAGGTATTGGTTTCTTGATTATAATCAAACATGAAATAACGATGATAGAAAACAGAGAAGATCAAAGAAGTGGTTTTTGACATACTTTCCATAAGTTCTGTGTATGCGCTTTTGCACGTTAAGCTAAGTTCTAAATGATCCACGAATTTTCTTCAAAACCCGGCTTGAACTGCAAGTAACAAGGTTTTCAGTAACTACTCCAACGATATAAAGATCATCGGGTACCATCTTTACATACATATAATAAAATTGTAACGGACCGATGTCTGTACATTGAAGATATAGATACAAAACTTATATGGGGAGTCTCTATTAGACCCACAGAAGCCAAAACAACAGTTTTTAGAATTTTTGTCTTTCTGTCTGTCTATCTGTCTGTA
Organism: Platycheirus albimanus; assembly: GCA_916050605.2. NCBI lineage: Eukaryota > Metazoa > Arthropoda > Insecta > Diptera > Syrphidae > Platycheirus > Platycheirus albimanus. The sequence goes on from OU696698.1 coordinate 64,012,288, forward strand.
TATGTTTGTACGCGCATCACGCGAAAACTACTGCATGGAATTGAATGCGGTTTTCGCAGATTTATTGGTAGTACACCAACTTAAAATATAGGCTATATATATAATTCTGGTTGTTTTTTTTAATATTACTCCAATCGCATGTTATTCAATGAACTTAACGTCTCATTTACATAATGGCGCTGTAAATCATAAAACGAGCGCCCACACTTACCTATATACATGAATAGAAATAAGTTTGTCGTTCTGAATATTGTTTTCAGTGAAACCAGAAATCGAAAAATAATGTAGCTATAGAATGGAATAGAGGGACGCACGAAGAACAGTGTAAACGTCACGTTAATGTTTATTTTGGTGAACGAGCAATACTTACGCCCAAAAATGATGAAGCAGAGCTGCCATAAATCACACTACTTTGGAAAAGTTGAAGGAGACTACCGGTGGTATACCGGACCATAAACGTAGTTCTATACAGAACCGATGCTACCACTTATTCGGTTTTCGGGACAGTTTCTTAACTCTATTATTTCTCCCCACGAGTAACATCGTTTTGAAAGAGAGCATTCCGATTAGGTATATTGCTTCGGAATTAAACATTCCAACTATGCAATGGAAGCCGTCTTAAAGTTATGTAACTTCGAAATAGATTTATAAAAAAAATAAATTGTTGGCACAACAGCTCCAAGCGGGGCCGGGGCCTGTGACTTACACTCTCAACCATTCCTGTGTGTGCGTTGATATTCTGCCGGAATGGAAGGGACCTACAATTTACCGCCGAATCCGAACGGCTAACAGAGAAGCACTTTCCATGACATTAATTACTCTTGGAGGAATTGTCACTTCCTCGCAAGAGGCAGTACCCCGGAAAAAAACTTAAGGTGACAACGTCATGATCGAACCCTGAACCTTCGGCGTAGCAGTCCGACACACTAACCACTACGCCACGGGGTACTACTAAATAGATTTATACAGAAGCCAAAAATCTTGCCGGATGTGGAGCTGGTAAAGTATGTAGTTTTCATACCACTCGTAACTCCCATTTCCAGCAATTTCACGTTTTGAGAGTATGTTTCACAACGACCATCTCAGAACGAACGACGAACTATTCCTCTCAGTGACAATACTTTAAGTTGCTTGCTCTAGGCTCTAGGGTCACAAGCTCAGTTAATTTGTTTATAACGGCTCATATAGGGTAGAATATTTCATTTTCCATAAATTTCCATAATTAAGCACTGTTTATCTACCCGTCCGCCGTTACAAGTCCATTTTATTGGTTTTCAATTTTGAACTGGCTGTGCAACAACAAAAATATACCGAGATGCTTGATTCGAAAAATCTACGCGTACGAATAGCGGACAAAAGCTAGTCTTTAATAAATCGACACAATTACTTGGGTTTGCAGATATGACATCGACGTGATAGGAAGAACAAAGTGAGCAGTATCTGGTGCCTTCACTACTATGGAGTCAGCTGCAAGCAAAATGGGACTGAAAATAATTAAGGACAAGACGAAGTATATGCTTTCATCAACAAAAGTCCAATCTCACCACCGTCTTGGTAAGAACTTGACCATTGATAGGTATAACTTCGAGGCAGTCAATGAATTTGTCTACCTGGGTACTGCTGTAAACATAGGCAACAACATCAGCCATCACCGCTGAAATCAAACGCAGAATAACTCTTGCTAATCGCTGTTTCTTTGGGCTGAATAAGCAATTGAGAGAACCAAGGAGACACTATATAGAACACTCATCATCCCGGTCCTGCTATATGGTGCAGAAGCATGGACTCTCCCCCAATCGGATGAAAAGTCACTTGGAGTCTTCGAGATAAAAGTTCTGCGTACGATTTATGGTCCTGTCTGCGTAAACTGAGAAGACAACATTTGGCGAAGAAGATACAACGACGAACTATACGTGCAGTACAGCGATATAAGCCTAGCCAGAAAAATTCGAATCCAGCGATAAAGATGGTTCGGCCATGTAGAGCGAATGGGCATTGACGCTCCAGCTCGTAAAGTCTTCAACGCCAAACCAGAGGGAGTCAGAAGCCAAGATAGACCTCATCTCCGATGGAGCAACCAGAAAGAGGGAGACCTCCGACAACTTGGAGTGCATACTTAGCTGGAGGGGCATACTTAGCAAGGCCAAGGAGCACCACGCTCCAGTGGAGCCAACTTAAGTAAGTAACGAAAGATCCGTTGAGTTTTAACCAATTTTTTGATAAAACGCCTTTGGTATATAAAGGGTTTTTCAACAGGGACGCTACAAAAATAGAGCAACAGGGACACCAAACGACGCCATATTTCTTGCTGCTCTTTTGACATTTCTCTTTGGTAAGGTTTGCCATTTCATGATGGAAAGATATACGAGCCAAGAACTAGTCGAAATTATTAAAATTTACTACCGAAATTCGGAGTCAGTGGCCTCAACGTTAAGAGCGCTACGTCCAATTTATGGTCGTCAGATCAACAATTGAGCGTCTAGTGGAAAAATTTGAATATACAGGCACATTACAAAATATTCCCGTGCCAGTGAGACAAAGAAGTGCCAGTAGTGTCGAGAATATCGCTGCCGCTGAGGCTTCAGTTGCAGAAAGCCCAAATGTGTCTCTCACACGTCGTTCTCAAGCGTTGGGCATCTCTTTGACGTCGTTGTGGCGAATTTTACGAAAAGATCTTGGCCTGCAAGCTTACAAGATTAAATTGACGCAAGAACTGAAGCCGCTTGACCACCAGAAGCGTCGTATATTCGTGAATTGGGCTGAGCAACAACTAGAAAATAATTCGGATTTTCATCGAAAAATCATCTTCAGCGATGAGGCTCAATTCTGGCTGAATGGCTTCGTCAATAAACAAAATATGCAGTATTGGTCAGGCAGCAATCCACACGTACTCCATGAGTCATCATTGCATCCCGAAAAAATTACGGTTTGGTGTGGTTTATGGGCCGGCGGCGTCATTGGGCCGTACTTCTTCCGTGATGATCAAGACCGGCACGTTACTGTGAATGGGGATCGCTACCGTTCAATGATAAAGCAATATTTTTGGCCCCAATTGGATGATATGGACTTGGAGGACATGTGGTCCCAACAGGACGGCGCCACAAGCCACACAGCAAATGTCACAATCAATTTATTGAAAACCAAGTTTGGAGAACGTGTTATCTCACGAAATTGTATAGTCGCTTGGCTGCCTCGGTCGTGCGATTTGACGCCGTTAGACTATTTGCTGTCGGGCTACGTCAAGTCTATGGTCTATGCCAACAAGCCAGCGACGATTGATGAACTTCGTACGAATATCGAACTTGAAATTGCAGCAGTATCGGCCGATTTATGCTTGAAAAATGTCGAAAATTGGGTTCAGCGTCTGGACTTCTGCAAGCGTGCCCGTGGTGGCCATGCAAAAGAAATCGTGTTCCATACATAATGGTATCGAACGTACTTTCACAGGAATAAAGATTTTCATTGATATCCAAAACCATACTTTTATAGTGCTCTTATTGAAAAACCCGATATTTTAATATTATTTTTAATGACTATTGTCTCAATTTTTTTTTTTGTGGGAATCCATACAAACCGACCGAATAATTTCAGTTTTCTCGCTTATTGTTCATCCAATTTTAATAATATTTAAAAGCTCCTAGTTATTTCTTATAAACTAATGAAGCTACACACACAAATTTTCACAAATATTTTTTTTTGAATTAATTTTGAAATAATGTAATGTATGTTCCTACCGCGCACATTTTCTTTAATTGTATACACACAAAATAGGTAGATGCTATTTTAGTAATTTCTTCTCGTTCAGCTAATAACCAATTTTTCACACAAAAAATACCACGGGTATGCGCTAGCAGACTTATTTATAATCACTCATCCCCCACAATCATTTTTCAAAAGAAATTAATCGGGTAGCTGATAATCACTTTTTGTTTGTACCCAGCTCTTAGACTCTTGAGATAACCGAACTTTGACTGCTTTACAATAACTCTGTTCTCCAAGAATCTGTGATAGGTTTCATATTTTTTCATATGGATTGCTGTAGCTGCTCCACAAGTTTTCAGGAAACTGATGAGACTTTTGCCATGAACAACATAAAACTCCAAGCCCGGTTTTTCTTTGATGGATCATTTTTGCTAATCGATGTCACTTTTGGTTGAAAAATCGATCGCCCTTCAAACAATAAAAACCTTTTTTAAATGTTCTTCTATAGAAATCTGAACATTCTCAAGATCGTATTAGCTTTTTTATTTGCATTTAGACTCTACCTTTTTATATAACCAAAAACTACATTTATTTAACTCCATATTTTCTTAAATGGTTTTGTTTAGTATAATTATGAATTTTAATATGAACTTGAATCTGCCGGACGTTCCGTGACGGTTAACTTTTTTTTTTGACAACTCAGGCTCTGCTGTGAACTAAAAAAGAAAAACTCCTATTAATTGAATTTACTCGAAGTATAATAATCTCTTTTATTTCTTTTATTAAACACAACATTTTGGCGACGAGAGTTTTGTTTAAGAATACAATTTTATATTTGTATGTTTGTTAGTTATAAATTATAAGTCAAAATCGTTGGAGCCATTGATGAGGAAATCCAACGATGTTAATAAAATTTTCGAGCAATATCAACTTTACTTTTTTTTGGTATAAAAAAAGCATAGGAGTTTAAATTCTTTGATTAAGAAGTATTTATGTCCCGCATTTTGAGGAAATTGATAGTTTCCTTAGACTATAGAATTGCCCAGTGGCCAAAATTCGGCAATTTCTAATTTATACGAAAAAAATGGTAAAAAAACACACCACGACATTTTCACCTGTATTTTCCAAAAAAAAAAATTACAAAACAAAATATTCCCAGCACACCTACTAAGTAATACATTTCCAACGATATATAATATATCATCTCAATCGGTTGGGTTACCACACCTCGCAATTGGTATAAATATATATGTTAATTTTCCCGTTATTTCGTTATACTAAAACCTCCAATATAATTACGTTGTTTGTATAGAGATGTTTATTACTTGTAATTTTAGCCAAAAAAATAAGAACGCAGTTATCCTTGTAATGTTCTCAAAAAACTACCCACAAAGTTAATTAAAATTGTTGAATCAATTTTTGAGAAACTCGGTAAAAACTACAAAGTGTTGCCATCTTGTTCTATGAAAGATAATACCTTAGCTAGTCTGAACCATTTCGTTAATTCCGTTGTCCGCTTATGGCCAATTTAGTAAATTCGTTTAAACCAGATTTCCGTTATTATCATCGTTTGAGACTTTTTTGAGCAAATCAGAAAAAACGGAAAATTGTTGGCTAAAACCTAGTGGAACTTTGTATGGAGGGAGCCACCATTTACAAAAGAGTAACTGAAAAAAAAATGCAATGACATCTAATAGAAAGCTATAAGAAACTATACCAAAAAAAAGTTTGAGTGAATTGGATAGATCCGATGCAAAATTATGGTCATTTAAAAAAAAAATCAGTTTTTCTTAGAACACTCACAGAATAATACTCACCTAGTTTAATCAAAACCGTTAGAGCCCTTTTTGAGTAAATTAAAAAAAATCGAAAAAAAAAGTTCTAAATCTGAACGGCTCGTATGGGAGCCACCGTTTAAAAAAGTTTTATTGAAAAAACTGCAGTGATATTCTATAGGAAACTACAAAAAAATATACCAAACTAACATTGAGTGGATTCGACTAAGCGGTCGAAAGCATAATCGTTAAAACCATTTTCGTTTACTGGTGTTTACATATACTTACATGAAGTTTTAAGAAAATCCGTCAAGCAGTTAATTCTGTAGTGAGGCCTCCAGACAGGGCCCGATCTAGGGGGGGGCGCGCCGGGCATTTGCCCGGGGCGGCAAATTTTAAGGGCGGCAAATTTGAAAATAGAGGATTACTAAAGCGTGTTTCCGAAAAATGTTTACTTGTTTCCTTCTAATTAAGATCATCATGGGAGAAAATATATAAATCAGAAAGAATTTTAATTTTTCTCACTAAAGTGTGATGAATGTGGGGAGCTGAAGTAAATGTATTCTCTGAACTCTCAATTAACCGAAGAAAAACACAAAACATTTTATCCGTCATCAGAAATATATTTATCTTTCCCTACTGGGAAAGTACATAAATATGTAGGTACAGTAAAACTACTTTATAACGTACTCTCCTTTCTATAGCAAATTTCATTTTGTTCCCCTTCTTCTTAAAAAAAATATCCCATATTCCATCGAATGTATAGATGTATTAAAAAAATGTACAGTTATTTAGTTTAAGTTTGCAAAGTCGCGTTTCGAAGGTAAAACAAGTTCAATCCTCAGTAGTTGTTTTAACAAAGCTGTCATTGGTACTTTTGACAATTGGTCCGATGAAGACTAAGGTCAGCGATATAATCAATAATAATCGAGAACAAGCAATTTGAAAAGAGTTTACTTCAGACGAGACGAAAAAGCAATAGGTACTATAGTGATAAGAGAACTGCATTAAGAATTTTTGAAGTTTTATTGAAACAAGTGATAAAACTAAAGATGCTGCAAATTTTTTGTTTTCGCAATTGGAAGATTTGTATAAAATAAAAAACAAAATTTTAAATGCGCAATCAAAAATTGAAGTTTTTAACAAAAGATATGATTTTTTTTCATTAATTTCCTTTGTATACCAATTTTCTTTGAAAATAAAAAGAAACACGCGGTTTCAAAACACATTTCACATTTCTTTATAACGCATTTTATAATTTTTTTTTCCCCCTTAAAGGTTCGTTATAAAGAATTTTGACTGTGTATGTCCGTCAAAAATATAAAGTCGAAGTATTTTATTAATCACTTAAAAACCGCTAATTAAAACGTTTTTTGGTAAAAAAAAATTAAGTCATCTGATTTCTTTAACAGTTTTGATTTTTTTAGAAAAAAAAATTTCTCTAAAACATTTTTTTTTTCTTGAGAATGCACTTTCCAGCACTTTAGGCATTTTTCTGTTTTCATTCAGTAAAGAGCTCTGAACAAAGTTTGAGTTTATCGAGCTCGCTCTGAACGTACTGAAAAAACTTATTTTTGTTTGACAACTCAGGCTCTGCTGTGAACTAAAAAAAACGCCTTTTATTGCTTTTTATCAGGAAGACAAAATTACAAAAATTATTAAATTGTTTTTGAAATAATCAAACAAAAAACTTTAATTTTTTATAAATTTTTAAGTAACAAAGTTATTTCGTTTATAAAAGACATTTCACTTAAAAAATGTCATCGAAATCCCTTAAATGACTTAGGAGAGAATCTGATATTCAAAATTCGGCCCTATTGGAGTTACCGTTATAAAGAATTTTCCAGACAAATTTATTCCAACCAAAGCATACATTTTACTCAAATTTTTTTAACAAGATCGTATAAGCCGTTTTTGAGATACCTTAATAAGTTTGTCAATAAAAATCACATGGCAGGTACCGTTAATTTCGGAGCTAGAATTTAGGTCAAAAAATCAATCTATCAGATGTTATAATAATACTGTGTTCTGTGTACCAGGATTGAAGCAAATCGGTCCAGCCGTTAAGGGTGTAGGGTCCGATACAAACAGACGGACAGACAGACAGAATTGTCCGCCGACTTTTTTCAGCTTCTCTATGATCGTAATGTCATGTTTGATTATCCAAAAGAAAATTTCCAACAATATTACATTCTTACGGGTCGGAATGAATACCTCCATTTTTAAAAAGTCGGTCAAAAAATGCACCAACGATTTTATAACTTATGTGTTGTCATTGCAAAAGGGCGGCAAGTTAACTTTTTGCCCAGGGCGGCGAAAAAGCTGGATCGGGCCCTGCCTCCAGAAAAGCGGCCAATCTTGGCCACCCATTTGAAAGAGCATGCAAACGATTTGCTAAGAACTGACCAGTTCTATGGGTGAAAAAATACTAACTGAAATAGTATCCAGAATAAACAAATTCAAATATTATTCTGTAAAAGTTGGCTCTACTTCCGATGAATCTCATATGGATTAATTAACTATAGTTGTCCAATATATGAATGGATCTATGCCAAATGAAAGATTAATCACTTTTTTACCAAACAGCGGTCATACTGGTGGAGCCACAGCGATCGCATTACTCAAATTTTTAGGTGACCATCAAATAGCAATTCTGGATTGCCTCGGGAAATCATATGACAAGGATGCAAACATGAGATACAGGATCTTATTTTAAAGAAAATCATTTACCATCGTTTGTGGTCATTTTTTCTAACTCTTGTCCATCAGCGATTCAATTCTTTGATTTTGATCAGAATTTATATACATTTTTCACAGCTAGTACAGAACGATACCGAATTCTGATTGAGAGATTATCGAAGAAAAAACGCAGACAGTTTAACGTTTTACGAAAGCTTAACGACATTGGTTGGAAATCAAAGAGGCTCTAACCATATAGTATACTATACATATCTTTGGATAAGGAGCAAAAATATAACAAGGGGAATGAAGCATCGCACCTTGAGTCGAGTGATTAGTCATCTCGAAACCGCTTTATTTGCAATCTTTTGCAACAATATCTTGGAACGATTCAACGCTACAAACATGATGTTGCAGGACCCGGAAATAATTCTTGAATCTGCAGTGTATGCATAAGAATCATTGAAAACTATGGTGGCATCCGAAAGAAACAATTTTGATAAATACGAGTCAGCAGCCAACAAAATAGCCCACAGATGAATACGTACAATCACGCACGAGGACAAGAAATGTGAGGTTGAATCCGCCCGATTATAAAGAAGCACAAGACGCAAATCTGTCACTGAAGGAGAAATACAGATAATGAAGTTGAACGTTAGAGATTTGGATTTCTTAATCGCATTGAGAAGACGGATGCTGAAAACTTGCACGCTGCAACAGAGGCATTGGTGAAAGTGTACAAGGATGATTTAGAACTAAGTTTTGGTAATAATTCAATTTGTATCTTTCATCGACGTGTACAAAAAGGACTATGGAAAAGACCAATCTCCGGAGCTATTTTACTACCAAAATTTCGATGACTTAAATATCAGATCTACATTGCCAAACCTCGAAATTGCATTGACAATGACTTTGGTTTTGATTGTGTCAAATCACACTTTCAAAAATGAAAATCATAAAAAATAGGCTGCCAAACACGATGGGACAAAGTCATCTATCAAAGCTATCGCCCCTAAACTTTGAAACTGATTTACTTCGGCAACTACTCGGTTTCAGCAAAATCATCAACGGTTTTTCAGCAAAAAAAGCTGGGAAGGTTCCGTTCGTTGACTCTTAAATCTGATTTCAGATAATTCTCGTTTTCGATTTGGAAAATGTATGTGTGATTGTTAAATGTGGTGGGAGGGGGGGGGGGTCAGACCTCTTAATTCGGCCTAATCCGCACAGACGCACAGACAGACCGACGCGACGGACTATATGATGAAAACCACTTTTTAGGACTTCTCTATCATCGTAATGTCATGTTTGTTTAAAACCTCAAATAGGTTTTTTGCATATACTTGCCCTATTATACATATATGTATAGAGGAAGTAAAAATTCCACTACCTTTTTTCTTTAAAGTAGTAATATACATTTGTATTTTCATAATGAAGTAAGCAGTATGAAGAAATACGAATTTTGAAAAAAATCGTGCCCTTTAGAGCAAGCAAATTCTTTATTCAAGTGATTGATTTCTTTATAAAAGCGAGTCTCTTATTCACAAAGTGTAATAGGTACAAAATTATAAGCGTCCCAATAAATTAATACAATATAGGTAACTAAATGTCGATCATATTATGACCACGATCACCAATAATTAAATTGGAACTTGGGGTCTTAACACTCTAAGCATAGGAATGCTACCTTTCCATTGAACGCTTCAATCTAGTTTGAAAAACTTTGTACAATCCGTACACGTCATTTGTATCTTTTTATTTGTATTTGCTTTCTCCTCTCTATTCCTATTTGAACCCGTGCCGTACATATTTTTTTTTTAAATGCCTATGCAATTGAAACTTCAACTGAAAACTCTCTTCTCAAGTTCGATCTATCTATTGAAAACAAATTTTGTGCACATATTTTTAATTTCTTTCTGTTTTCATAGTTGATGTTGTTGTTGTTGAGAATCAGCACCGTGTCGTTTCGGGTTTGGGTTTGGGTTAAGGAACGTAGGAACAATATAATGTAGAGATACATAGAAATTCTTATGCAACTGCATGCGTGTTGATGCCCCATGTTCTTCTAAACAGGAAACAAAATTGCAAACAGCCACATCCCCTTTTTCTGTGCCTAGCAAATAGGAAAAATACTTTTTTGCGGTTTAATTAAGGATTTGAGCGCACTAGAACCCACTATGTATGCTACACAGAGAGCGATTGTCTGAAGCAGTTCACACACTCTTGCACAAACAATGGCGATGAATTTTTTTTTCTATCTTTTCTATAAAACCAAAAAAAAAAAAAAAACTTAAAAAAAAATGTGTAGGAAATTTAAGCGCACTTTTAACAGTTTTTAGAATTTGATTTCCTTGTTGCAGGAGAACAGCTTCTTTTTGTTAGGATATCTAGATGTGGCAAGCGTAGGTAGGTAGGTATAGTCATAGTAGTATCTCGTATAGTATCTGTACCTCTCTATACCAACGTAAATCTAATGAATTCAGAAAAGTTCTAGATATTTTTTTTGCACTCGTGTTTGGATTTTAATTTTCCTCAGCAATCATAGCCTTCCTCCCCCGAAACCTCGTTATTCTCTAGCATTTCTACTGATGTGGCTGTAGTACTCGTATGATTGGTTTTTAAGCGATATGTGAGATGAAAAGATTGGGGTAATGTTAAGTGTTCTTATGGATGTGTCGTCAGCACATCCAATGATTTTATTTTTGAAATACAAAAACTTGGATTGATTTGTTTGACAGACTCATTAATTATAAATTGGTAAATAGACACTTTTCAGGAATGCATTTGGCGTATTTGCTTTTAATTAAATCGAGCCAATTGAATGCAGTCTTTTTTTTTCTTTAGGCCTTTATAAATTGTATCTTCGGGAACACTTGAATATTCCTTCAGTTGCTGCAAAGCGTTGAACCGATTCATTGATGGGTGCCGGGGAATTGCGAATAATTACCACGCGCACTTGATGTATGTAGTTGAGCAAATATTAAGTAAAAATAGAAGAAACTTGAAGAGTGGGGGTATTTATAAAAAAGGATATGGCTTAATGGTGAAAAGTGTAAGAGTTTCGCACCTCGTTAAGGATTGCTCTTTTGGTGCTAAACAAAGCTTGATTGGTACCTTCAACTTTTTTTGAAAGGGGTAAATTGCATCCCTTGTTTAATGAGGGTTAAGATTGTAAATAAAAGAGTTAATTTTTTTTAGATAGATAAGCATGTATCAACATGCTTATTTTTTAAAAATAATTATTTAAGTTTTAGGCAAATTTAATAATTTCGATCTACTTACATATCAGGTTTTTGATTAAGAATAAAAGCATGTCTGGTTGCCTGTACAGAAATTGACAAAAGGTACACGATTAGCTATATACAGATTTTGAATTTTAATATCAATCTGCCTGGAAGGGTTTTGCTATATTTCGTCAAAATTGTTTGGACAAAAATCGTTTCGCATTGTTTCATTTCGCAATTTTCGTTTTGCAATTCATTATTTGGCATATTTTTTAGCATTTGCATTTTACATTTAGGCAAAATACGTATCGCATATTTATTTTTTGACAATTTTTGTTTAGCAATTGGTCGATTAGACTTTTATTAATTCGCATTTAAAGAATTCGTATTTTAATGCGTGGCTGTTTCTTATTATGGATTGTGATATTTGACAATTTTTTATTTGGCATTTTATTGTTTGGCTCTTTTGTATTTGCCATTCGATTTTTGTTGGTTTTTTCTTTGCTTGCATTAAATTACAGGCTTTAATTTAGCGCCAAAGCAAACTCATAAATATTTAAGTTAAGTTTCCCCCTATTCGACATATGTAAATGTAAATGTTTTGTCAAAATGTTCCATTGCAAAAACTTTCTAGAATCCAACTAATTAACTTAAAGCCGAGTAACTTAAGGGCAATTAAAAATTTGCCAAATGATATTTGCGTATGAACCCAAAATTATTTCAAATTACGGAAAAATAACGATATGCCAAATAATAATTTGCGTATTGCGAAGGAAACGAAATGAACGAATGCCAAGTGTTTTTTGCCAAATAAGGTTTGCGAAACAAAAAAAAGTCGAAACGATCACGGCGAAACACGAAAATGCAAAACGTCTTTTGCAGAAACAGAGGTGACTCTGCCTGGAAACATTTCTAAATAATGCTCGTGAGAGATTAGCCCATAACGCCCTGTTTAAGACATTCAAATTCAATAGGTGTTGTTCTTGATTTTGATAGGTATGTTTCAGTCGCACGTTATTCAATGAACTTAACGTAAAATTTAATGATTTTGAGGAAGTTAGCGCCTCACTTACATAATGGCGATGTTAATCATATACAACTTGCGCCAGTCTTATTATGTTATATGCATGAGTAGAAATTAGCTAGTCGTTCTCATTAGGTGTTATACATACAAAAAAAGAACATAGATGCACTTTAAAGGCTTATCTCATTCAATCGAAAAATAATGTTATCATAGAATGGAATAGAAGGACACACAAAGAATAGTGTACACAATTGCGAGAATTCTGAGCTTGGTGAATGAGCAATATTTACGCCCAAAACTGTCATAATTATTGCTCCTATGGGTAGAACAGAAGACATGTTGTATATAAACAAATCCTTTAGTTTTTGTTGTTTCATTTTGCGTACGGTGTGGAAGAAGATAGGAGAGGTGAGGGTTTCTAAGGTAAGGGATCCGTTTTGAAAAAATTAGGATTGGAAAGGACTCAAGTCCAAAAAAAAAGGGTTAGTCGATGAATTTTTTTTTTAACGGCACACGCGCTCAAGGGATTTGTTATAGCCCTTTTAATGATTAGTCACAGCGCGAACGATAGGAAATTAGGGAGGAAGGAAAAGGAGGTGTCGATGAACACTGGTCTTGAATGTTTGAAGATCAAAATGGCAAGGAAAAATTGTGCCAGGCAATTCATTCCACATTCGTGTTGTACGGCTAAATAGAGAATCCCTATATTTATTTCACGGTACGTCCGAAATTAGGCTCAAGTCAGCGTTCCTAGCAAGACGAGTATTACGGGGAAAATGTTTATGGGGTGGAACGCAGCTGGCTACCTCGAGTGAGCATTTTTTGTAAAAGAATCTGTAAAATAAGGAAAGACATGAAACATTTCGACGATGTTCAAGGGATGGAAATGTTTCCATAATGCTTCTCTCTCCTATCAATTTTAGCGCTTTTTTCTGAACTCTGTCGAGCAGTTGTAAAATAACGTTTGAGAAGCACCTGCCCATAGATGGGAGTTATACTCAAGTTTCGGGCGTATAAACGCTTTGTAAATTGTAGCCAGATCAGAAAAAGTGAAAAACTTCTTACATTTTTAAGAAAGCCTATAAGCATCTTGCAGCATTCTTGGCAATCTCAAGTATATGATCATTCCAACGAAGGTTGTCACTGATACACATACCGAGTCGAGTACTGATAGCTTTTCGGCCTCCTCGATGCAAGTACCATTCATGGATAATGGCATAGGGGGTATGTTTAGCTTTAACGACAAAAGACAGCATTAAATTTTCGACGCATTAAACTCCACACGATTTCTGATACCCCAATTCACAATGCTGTTTAAATCGGCGTTTAATGAGCTTATCATACGGTGTCGTTGTAATAGCACGTCCGAAGGCGAAGGCCGTGAATTATCAAACGTATGGAAAGCTGAGGGTTGAGTCGTCAGCAAAACAATTTAATGGATTAGAAGTGAGGTTATTTATAAAAATGAGAAAGAGAATCGGAGACAGAACGGAGCCCTGGGGCACACTTTTTTTGAATCAAGAGAATCTCGGATAATTCGGCGTATTCAAGGAGGAGGCGTACAAAGGTTATATAGAGAGATAGGGTGATAGTCCAGGAAAAATAGTCACACAAATGGCAAAGAAAGGAAAATAAAGTGCACGACTGGGTCGTACAAACTTGCTCTATTGTGTTAAAATGGTCTTGGGACTTGAGATTTTCGGAAAAAAGCATTGAAAAAATCATATGAAATTTTATTAATCACTTAAAAATCAATAGTTAAAACGTTTTTTGGAGAAAATGAAGTAAGCCATCAGATTTCTTTTGCTTTTCTAAAATTTAACGAAATTTTTTTTCAAAATCGTTCGACCAGTTTTTTCAAAAACCGGTTTTTTTGAAAAACTTTTCGAAAACATATTCCAAATTTTTTTTGAGTATGCCAACTTCTGGAACTTTGTAGTTTTCAACAGAAAAATAAAATTTAAAAAAAATTGTTTAAAACGTTTTTGGAAAAAACAAAAAATAAAAAAAAATTTTAAAACTTTTTTAAAAAAACTTTTTTTGAAAAATTTAAGAATTGTTATTATTTCGTTTATAATAGGGCGTCTACATTAAAAATTTCATCGAAATTCGTCGAGTGGCTTACGAGAAAATCGGATTTCAAAAAACCGGTCCTATGGGAGGTACCGTTATAAGACTTTTCCTGAAAAATCTATTATAACCGAAACATTAAGTTTGCACAAAAAACATTATTCAGAAAGCTTTATCAAAATCGTAGGAGCCGTTTTCGAGAAAAATTAAATTTTTACTAAAAATCGTATGGCAGGTACCATTAGTTTTAAAGCTAGAATGCTAATTCCAAAAACCCCTCTCTAGGACGTCATAATAATACTATCTATCATGTTTGAAGCAAATTGGTCCAGCCGTTTAGGCTGTAGGTGCCGATACAGACAGACGGACAGACAGACAGACAGACAGAATTGTCGGACCCACTTTTTTCGACTTCTCTATCATCGTAATGTTATGTTTGATTGTTTTACGAATGCATATCTTGCCTTATAGTACCTTTAATCGCAAGTAAAAATTATATTCTGGCTGAAAATTGGCACGATCATTGGTATGAGGCTGTTTATAAACTGAGAGAGTTCCTCACCGATCCGATAACCGCTAGGTCAGATACTAATTGTCAAATGTCACAAAAATGTGTTTTTTTAAATAACTTGAAAAATGTTTGTTTTAAAGAAAACTTCTTCCGCAAACGTATGAGGCAATTTCCAAAATAAATGGTTATACAAGTTTTTTCCGTAGCATTGTTTCACAAAACTAAGTGTTGAGTTGGCTTTTAAGATAGTGTTATCGATGTGTGCCTAGAAGTTGAGCTCTCGGTTGCTCTTTCGTAATATTAAGAATTTAGCAGTTTTTGAGGCACCAGATTGAGAATCTGTCGAGATCATGTTGAATAGGAGAAGATACATGTGCATACATATTGCCTTATAGAACTTAGTATCGTCAGCTTAGAGCGAGATATGGGAGTATTTTATTAACATTTCAATATGGCTTTTGAGGAACGCCTCAAGTATAGCCAAGAATATATTTGAGAGGACAGAACTGAAACGAACACTGTAATAACGGTTTACTAGATAAGAAGAAATCCATTTCAAGAAGACAGTTTCAAAGACAAGGGGGGATTATTTGTGAAGTATAAGTCTATGAGAAATCAAAGTTATTTTATCAAAATTAGAAATCACGTCAACTGCTTTCCCATTCCCAAGAGCTAAGAGCGTATACGTCACCAATTCAACAAGGCTAGTAGGTTGCTTAGGCGAGAAAACCGAAAACTTAAAACTCCGTATGAAATTCTTTCAAATATTTTGGGATATGTGAAAGTTTGGCAATTGGACGATAGTTTTTAACATTGCTCTTTGGACCCTTTTCGTATATTGGGGTTATTATAGAGGTTTTCCATACCTCAGGAAACTTTCCTTGGAGATACAAATTTAGAGAGAGGATAGAGAGAGCTGAATAGCATTTTTAAGAGAAAACTGCGGGAGGTCGATTAGATTAGAGGCCGTGAAGAAATACATCGTTGAGTTAATTTAAATTGGTCTTGATGATGTTGGAGTCGAAGGAATCGCCGCCACCGGTAATTCCTTGAAAAAAGTGTCAAAAAAGTTGGCTATAGCTTCCGGATTATTCGAGGTTTCTATATTAAAAGATGGGAGGTAGTATAACCATTGGATTTTCTTTTATAATTGACGAAATTGAAGAATGACTCAGGATCACTTATTAGGTAAGGAGAGTTGTAAGTCTCGGTTAAGAAAAGATAAGAACCAAGATGGTTTAAATAGTCGGTGTGGGTTGGATCCAGTGCAAAGGAATGGAAATGTGCGATCGGTATTATATGGCAACTAAAGGGTGCATTGATAGAAATAGAACAAAATATTTCTCGGTAAAATATTAATACAAATATATCGATGATCTTTAGGTTCTGTGACAGCGGAGCCCTCATGCATATGAACAGGAGAAAATTGTTCACGTTGCGTGGGTATACGGAACGGTTTCAGCTATCAGTAGGTCGTCGAGAATAGATAGGTTGTTGTGTATTGTTCCGGGGCTAGGCGTCAGGGTTTTCTATTTGTCTAGGCATCTTTTATCAGCAGACGTAGCTCACTAGAGTTTCTGTTTATTTGTGTCATGTCTCGTTTCGCTTTCAGTTGTCAGCATCGCGCGATTTTTTGATTGTATGCAGGGCTGCGTGCCTCAATATCCGCGGACAAAATATCCGGGTCAAAATATCCGCGGACAAAATATCCTCGGACAAAATATCCGCGACGCATAATATTACGGTGTATAAACAATGACCTATGTAACGGGAGGCATGCTGCCCCCCTGCAACCCCCCTGCTTGGGCACACTGTAGGACTTGGGGTAGGTGCAAGGTTGGGTGTATGCGGATATTTTGCCAGCGGATATTTTGTCCGCGGATATTTTGTCGCGGATAATTTGACCCGGATATTTTGTCCGCGGATATTGAGGCGTGTCACCGTATGCAGAGTTTCGCCCGCTTCACCGTCCACCCGTACCCTCGCCGACAACGCATTAAAATATACTTCCAAAAACCATTCCCCTTTTCAAAAATAGGTAGGGCCAGAGAAAGTATCGTGCAATGAAGCTTTGTATAGGACTGGCAGCTCCTTGAAGGGATTCGATAGCATACCATCTACGAAGCTTCCTACACTGAACCAAAAAGGTACGTAAAAACAATAAAAATGGTTAATGTCACAATAAAAACTCTCGTCCAACAAACCAATAAAAGGCTGTTTATCAATAGAATAAACGTTTGTTAATACAAGAAATAATTTATTGATTTGTTTATTGATATATTTGTATCATTAATAAACCAGTTGATTGTACCAATTAACATTTTTGTTGTGCCAATAAACTCTGTATTGACACAACAAAATAGTTTACTGAGGCAATAAAATTTGTTACTGACCTCAATGAATTAGTTTGTTGTGCCGCCAATAAACGCATTTATTGCCACAACAAAATAGTTAACTGAGGCAATAAAATTTGTTACTGAACTCAATGAATTAGTTTGTTGTGCCAATAAACGCATTTATTGCCACAACAAAATAGTTTACTGAGGCAATAGAATTTGTTACTGACCTCAATGAATTAGTTTGCTGTGCCAATAAAAGCATTTATTGCCACAACAAAATAGTTTACTGAGGCAATAAAATTTGTTACTGACCTCAACGAATGAGTTGGTTGTGCCAATAAACGCATTAATTGACACAACAAAATAATTCATTGAGCTAATAAAATATATTTACTAAATATAATGAAATTATTTGTTAAATAAACTCATTTATTGGCTTATTTATTTATACTACTTCCCATTAGTAAAAATCTGGTTTTTTTTATTTTCAGAGCTTCATACTTACTTCCTCTGTTGTCAATAAAACAATATAACCGATGAGCAAAAGAACCAATGGAACCAATAGAAAATGATGCTAAAAGGGAAGTTACAAAACGAAACAGTTTCTTTGTTTTAACTGCAAATTTATTAGGGCATTTAGTAAAATGTGTGTTTTTTTGGACAAATTTTTTTTATCTTGAAAATAAATTGCTGCTATAAAGTTCCAAAAATCGCTTATAAGCGATACAATTTTTTCAAGTTAATAGATGTGCTATTGGATCAAGATTTCACCAATTGCAGAAATACAAATGGAAACAAATACGCTTTGACCTTATTGAGATGGTTTTCGGTTTATTTTGCTGAAATAAAGCAATCAAAAGTGAAATATTGCCAAATTGGCCTTAGTTCACTTTAACAAAGTGAAACAAGGCCAAACGTTAAAATTTGGCTTTATTTCACTTTACAAAAGCGAAATAAGGCCAAATCTCCCCAATTGGACTTATTTTACTTGGCCTTATTTCATGCGGCACCATTGATAACATCGTTTTGGGACTTTTTAAAATGGACTGATTTTTATCATGAATATTTTGGAGCTGTACTTTAAATCGCCTTCATTCCATCCAAGGCTTTCCAATTTAAAGATAGACAGCGAATGATGTGACCGGCGTATTCTCTAAGATGTAACATCGCAACAGGAAACGGAGTAGAAGGTAGAACGCCTTCGGTTTAAAAGGCCTGTTTTCGAGCGGAACCGCAAGAACAAAGCTAAGCAAGCTTAACATTTCTGGTGCATGCTCAAGCAATCCAAAATAAAAAAACGAAAAAACGGCACTAAAAATAAAATTTTCCTGATAATTAACTATTAAGCAAAAATGCATTAGAATATATCCCAGTTTAATTAAATCAATGAAAACTTAGTTTGAAAAAAGCCTTGTCTTACTGTTTTTGTGACGGAATACGAATTTAAAAATGTTTCAAATGATATTTACGAAACTTCACTACAATAGTGTCTTAACGACTACCAACATTGTGCAAGAAAAGCATTACATACTATGCCATATGAAAATTAAGAAATAAATAAAAATATTTAAAAAAAATATGAACCAAACCTTTAAATAAACTTTCTTCTTTATTTCTTGTTTTTTGTTCTGTTTTAATGATTACAAGCATTTTTGTATTCCTAAAAAAAAGTATTCTCATCATTAAAGCATCCTCATCTTAAAAAGTAAAACAAAATCTAAAATCTCTTGACCCAATTTTGAAACGAAAAAGCATGCGCCTTAAGTTATATGTTTAAAAACAGAAGAATGCAAAATATAATTGAAAAGAATTGAGACAATAGAAATTTTGCGTCAAATATGCATTCATGTCAGAAGAATAAAAGTACTTAAGTAAGAAAAATAATAATCACATCTCATCATATTGTTTGCAGGAAAAGCTTTGCTATAAAAATATCTATATAACATCATCAGCAGATATGCTACAGAAGCAGCAGCAGTAGCAGTAGCGCAGAAAAACGCTACTTCCTTATTCCTCCAATTAGCAAGGATACATCAACTGTCATGCTTCGTGTTGCAATTGTTATTTGTTCCGCCTTACATCCTTCTGCTTTCGTTTTATTATTTTTGTTTCTCATAAGCGATTATCATGTTTATTTATATTAAAGCCACTTCAATTGCAAAGAGAAAGGTACTTAGCATAAATTCTATGCGCTCCTGCTCTTGTGGAAATGGTAAAAAAAACAGTGAAAACATTGCAGAGGCATGCAAGGACAATGAAATTGTGTACCTTTGTTTAATTATTATTTCATAAAAATGCCCACAGGTAATTTGTCTTCATTAAATCCATCATCACCATAATATTGTCATCTACATTCTCATCAGTGATTCAGAGCAGGAATCGGATTCAGGAACGTCTGCATTGTTGTTATTGCTGTCGTGTGTTCTCCTGACTTTTAAGCTTTTGTGAACGACTTTAAAGAGGGTAATCTGGGCACTGGGCTATCAAAGAGGAGCAATTTTCTATGTAAATTCCTCTCTAATTATTGCATTTGTAATTTTTTTTTTTTTTCGTTTTAAAACATCAAGTAATATTATACTATACACCAAATAAAATCATACAATAAGCACATTTTTTTTGCACCGGTTCTGTTAGAAATTTTCATTCATTCAATTTTCCAATTTCGTTTGGCAAGTTTATATTTTTTTTTTTAGTTAAAAATTTTTGGATCAAAGTTTGATGTGGAAAGGATACTCACAGCCTGATTTTGTCGAAATTAAGTCGAAATGATAAGATTTTCGTGTTTGGAAAGATAATTTAGAAGGGTACACACTTGGTGCGTTCTTTTTCTAACCACATAAGTACCTACTCAACATTTGTTGTTATGTCAAAAAAAAAAAAAAACAAACTGTTTAAGTGTCTTTGTTTGGATTTGTTGGGTTTTTTACAATCCATTTAGGAACGATACGTTGTTTGATTTTGATAAACGGTCAAACGAACACTTTTAATATTTTTTTGTATATTGAGGAAATAATTAAATAATTCCCCTCATCGCTAAAAAGTGGTGGAAAGTTCATTTTATTTTTTCTTGTTGATCACTCAAAGAAAATAATGCCGTTCTTTCTGATTAAATCGAGAATTTGTAATTTTTTAATAAAGACTTTGAATTGTTTAATACAAAACGTCCAATTTAACATATCAAATATCTCAACTTATATCATGGAGGTGAGTTCAAAATAGTAACTAATTGTAACTATTTGACACTTCAACTTGTGTTTACGAATGCTGTTACGAAGTCATATAGTAACAAATCGTAACTAATTTGGATTAAAGGAGCGCCTTTTTGTTGACTTTTGTTAACAATAGTTGACTATGGTTAGAAAAAGATCGCACCAACTCTGTATCGAATTTAACAGCACTTTCTTTAGTTTGACTCAGGGAACCACTTACAAAACTTTATAACCGGAAAGGAAGATTTGACTCTGATCAGTTTTTATAGTTGTTGTTCTTTCTTATGAGTAAAATAACGGGTAACAAATATAATGCAATGAAAATATTTTTGGCGCACGAAATTTGAGTTACATATTTATTAGTGCAATATCAGTAGTAGATTCCAGAAAATTCAGGAAAAATACTCTTCTGCCAATGGAACAATGAACGGAAACTTCTGATGCTTCTTTTCTTTAACTGGAATAAAAAAAAAAAATTGTTGGCACAACAGCTAAAATCGGGGCCGGGGCCTGTGACTTATACGCTCCCAACCATTCCTACTCGTATGTGTGCATTGATATTCTGCAGGAATGGAAGGGACCTACAATTTACCGAACGGCTAACCGAGAAGCACTTTCTGTGACATTTATTACTCTTGGAGGATCTGAAATATGATTATTTGTTTAGTATTATCTTAATCGTACAAAACCTATCAATGATATGAAGTAGCTTAATGTTAATCTGCTTTAATTTCAAAGGTTTATCGAATTTTGTAGTAAATCTAGTGGGCTTAAGTTTTTGAATTCATTGACTCACCAATGCATGATTGAATAAATCTAAATTAATATTTTATTATTATAAGAAGAAAAATTATCTTAACTGATTCATCACATATACGTTATAATGAAACCATCAATAAGAAGAAGAATATTGATACCCCGATGAGTGCTAACGTTAATGCATTAGCTGCCCATGTCACTAAAGATATCATTAATGTGACGTCGTTGTTGTTCCTGATGCTACTGTTACTGTTGCTGATTTTAAGATTGTTGTTTCTGATGCTGAGGTGCATGCCATTGATGTTGATGATAATTCTTAAGGTGCCGCAGATGCTCTATCATTTGCTGCTAATGATGATTTTGCTACTGTTGATGATAAATCTAATTGCGCCTACAAAATACTCAACTGGGAGCCTGCAAATATTTGAAAAGGTTTCACTTGTCAAGATTTAAACTATCCACGTCTACTGAATCTATTACTAAATACTTGTTGACCAACTTGAACGTGACTGCATCATGTTTTAAATACTTCAAGCTACTTAAAAAAGGAAACGAATCAGATCTTAAATGTATCCCCTTTAAAATTGAATTTCCTGTCGACTATGTAAACTTTGTGTTTAGTTTTTCAATGGCAATGTGGAATCAACATTCGAGAATTTGATTTCATCCCAAAAAAAACGTGCCCGGGATATATATATATAATATATAATATATATATCCCGGGGAACCCAATAAGTCAAGCTTCTCCATCATACGTTGCAAATTTTAGTTCATTGAGAAAAAGAACCTGCTTTATTTCTTGCATCAAGTTATGGTCATGTTGATTATGACATCATTGTTGTTGTTGAAAGCTGGTTATGGAGCGGAATCTTTGACTCAGAAATATCTGACAGTGAGCTAGACTTGAAGAGTGATCCTAAACGCTTCTGGTCTTTCATAAACTCAAAAAGAAAATCACTTGGAATCTCAAACTCTATTAATTTCAATGATATGAATCCACTGATGTTCATAAAACTCTGAAGCTGTTTGCTCAGTTTTTTGAATCTGTGTATTCTAATTTCAATCCAACCCTAACTCAACCCCCAGGAAATAGCCATAAGGTAGATATATATTATTTAAACATTTAGAATACTTTGATGCACTTAACACTCTTTAGCCTTATTCTAATCCAAGTGTTGATGGTATCCCTGCCATAATATTAAAAATATGTTCCAAGTCTCTTTGTGTACCGTTGCTTAAAATTTTCGAATTACATCTGTCATCTGGGATATTTTTAGATGACTGAAAATCTTCTTTCTTAAACCTCATCTTTAAAAAAAAAAATCTAAAAAATCTGTATTAAATAATATATATATTTAGCAAAGCTTTTGATTCGGTTAACAGCGTCTTAAACCAGACGTCTTTATAACTTAATTAAGCTTACTTGAATGGATTTCTTCATTTTTAATTGGCAAGGTCCAAAAAGTAAAAATTCAGAATTATACTTCAAGATCAATTAGTTGTGCGTCAGATGTCGCTCAGGGTAGCCACATTGGCCCATTTCTATTTATCGAATTCATTGATGACATTGTCAACTTAAGCAATTGGCTCATATATGATAGAAGGTATATTATATGATAAAAGGCGTATTATGTTAAACAAAATTTAAAAAAAAGAAATAAAGAGTAAGCACTGACAAAAGCGCTGTGTTGAGTTTCAATTAAGGCAAAAGAGGTTTTTACGTTACAAGCAACAAACGAATGAGTGGTTTGAGGAGAATCTGCGCTTTGGGAGTTATTCGTCGAAGGACCGTGATCAAAGGTAAACGCAGAATCGTAGTAAGGAAAATTAAAGTAATCGGAGTTAATATTGAATTTTATAACAAGTATAATATTAAATTATATAACATTATATGTACATATGCTGATGATCTCAAATTATTTTTAAATACCACATTTGCTGATGATTGTCTTAAGCTTCAAAATTATATTGATAATTTACATCACTGATGTTGTTAAACTGCTAAAATCTAAATATAAAGAAATGCATCATTATTTCTCTTTCTCTAAAAAGCTTTTCACTTATAAGTTTACGTATTTTTTTGAATACAAGACTCTCCAGTAAACATCAATTGTGAAGGATTTGGGGGTCCTTTTTGGCTCAAAATTTTCATTTTCGCTTCATAATAATTCTAGAGTTGCTAAAGCTGACTCAATGCAATGTTACGATTCATTAGAAAGAATTCTATAGATTTTCCCATTAGGGTTTACCACGATATCTAGAAGAAAAAAATCTAGAGCGGAAAAATCTAGAAAGGAAAAATCTAGCAAAAAAAAATCTAGAATAAAACAAAAAAGATTGGACAAAATTTAAAATAATTATTATATTAATTAATTCGCGCACGCGAATTGTAACCATCATTGTCTCAAAAATATTATTAATTCAAGATTAAAAATTTCTCTAAAGTAGAATGAAATAGTGTAGGCACATGGTGCCTTAAAATGTGAACAAATATGGCAAGTAAATATAGTTTAGTTAAGTAAGACTTGGTCACAATGTAAGCAGACAAATTGAATGTGCAAGTGAACGAAATCATTACTAATAAAGGGTATTAACAAATTGAGATTTATCATAAAAAAAAATTTAACAAATGAAATAATTATTGTGAAAGGGCAACTACAACTCTCAAAAAGATTATAGAAATTCTAGAATTTATTTTTCATTCTTCTATATTTATTATATTCTAGATTATTAGATTAGAGAGTTCAACGAAGTTTATGATTATGTCAATTTAAATATATCCAGCGAAAAATTGAAGAATGTATTAAGTATACTATTTATTTTTAAGACACTCAAATATTTGGTGTTTAATTTTAAGTTAATCTATAATACACATTTTATTTCCGCCTTGCAATCTGTTAGGCCTTAAAGCTCTTAGATCAAATAAATAAATAAATTGTACTTATTTGTACGTGAAGTCTTTTGACCTTAAACATATTGGAAGCTCTTAATAGTAATAGATCATTCTTTGGTGACTTTAAGACGAAAATCGGAAAGGAGAGCAACTTCTTGCTCAACTGTCGGAAAGAACAGCCTGCACGACAGTACTTCCCGAAACGAACACAGGCTAATCAACTTTGCTGCTGGCCGCGAAGTATGAAAAATATATCTTTAAATATTTTTTTGCGTAAATTTTCAAAATTCGCTCACTTTTAAGATCGTGATTTATATAAAATACCTTTATTCGGGTAAGATCGTTAAGAAACTACGCGGTTCACCTGTAGTTTTACACATATGCCTAAAAATTGGCTTATAATCAAGGCTCAGTTAGTGCTTTAAATTTTGTTTAAACATTTTTAGGTCGTAATATACGACCGAACGTGGTACAAACGTGACTTTAATAGTAGCAGTCTCAGCTGCTGGAGCCGCAATTCCAGCTATGTTTATTTTCCCCCGCAAAAATTATAAGGACCACTTTGTTAATAGAGGTCCACCAGACTGTATTAGAATGGCAAATGGCAGTGGTTGGGCCACCAATGACGAGTTTTTTTTTCGAGTTTTATGGCCCACTTCATAAAGCATATAAAGCCGACTCAAGAAAGCCCCGTGCTGCTCGTTATGGACAATCAATTCTCTCACCTCTCAATTGAAACACTGGAAATAGCCAGACCAGAAATACATGGATTATTATGCTCTCATTTCCGCCTCATTGCAGCTGTCACAGTATGTCAATAAAATGTAATAGAAGGATAGAAGATATAGTTTTGCCATTATTTTCAGACCAAGAATGCTATTATAAAAATATTAGCAGTTAATACGAGCTTAAAATAGTAAGGTAGGGCGGGCTTAGTTGGACCACTTTTTCCTTGAAGTCTCATAATTATCAAACTATTCATAATACAACCATAGAGATGGTATTGAAATAAGAAAGAATGGGATTCTCGCTTCTAAATGAAGTTTTAAAACATTTTAAATGTTTTACTGGAGAAGAAAAATGCTGCCTTAAATGGAGATAGTCCTAGTGGTCCAACTTGCCCCTATAGCGGGGCAAGTCGGACCAGTATGTGGGGTTAGTTGGACCCAGCCCTGAAAAGTAAAAAAAACATCTAGTGGTTGAAGCAGATTTTTGATTGAATTTTCTTTTTCCAGTTTTATCCATAATTATACCTATATATAACATCAGCATTGAGCATCTTGCCATAAAGTATTGTTTTGTTTTTGAAAGTTTTTAAAGAATAAGTTGCAAGCTTTAATTTTAAATGAAGTTCCAAACATTTGAATACCTCTCTCCAAAGACGGTCATCTACATCTACACATTCTTATTGATTTCGCCCCAACATCATCGTCCATCCTAATGTGTACATATCTAAATAATTGAAATAATTTAAAGCATAAAAAGTCTCTCCCCTTCTTAGGGCAAAACATATTCGACAGACGTTACCCAATACAAATAACCAAATAGCCACCCGCGCTTTTTTGTAAAATAAAAATAGAAGGAAGAAACAAAAATACAAAATAAAAATAAAAATAAAAATTCCCTTACTCCTAAAAGTACTTTATTATGATTACGGTGATTCTTTCGATTGTACTCCTCTACATTCAACTCCAGAAGTCATCTCTAGGTAGGTGGCCAGGATTCTCCACAACCACATCACCATTCTGCCTTCTCCTTTCTCTCCACCCAATTGGTTGATGACCAGTGGCCAGTCGTTGCGTTCATTTCATTTGCATTTGTTTTAAGTTTTTCTCGTTTGTCGTTTTTTGCATTAACCATACACACATACTCCTTCCTGCTCCTGCCATCTTCATCGAACTTGTTTTGCTTTTACTTCAAGGACAACATGTAAAAAGTAAATGTTGACCATAGAGAGCTGTTCTAAGGGAAGAAGGAGGACGAAGAACGAAGGACGAGCGACCGACGGGTGCACATCGCGAAGCAGCTACAAAAAATAGAAGAAAACACTGCACATATCCAATTATACATTTTTATTGTTCAACTTGGCGTCCTAGCAAAGCTATAGCATTCCCATCCCCTTTTTCATTTCCACCCACCCACCAGCACATTCTCTATCACTTTTCCCATCCTACAGGATATGAAAATCCTCCAAAAAACGAAAGCATAGTACAACGGACAAACAAACACGATGTGTGTTCCACTTGTGGTACTCTACCCAACCTCTCTCAGCAAAGCTAAAGCGACTACGATGACGACGCGACGACCAGAATTTGGAGCCACCACCGCACCGCCACCACTATGCTCGCCCTCTGGTTTGTATAGCAGTGTCTCCCACACAAGCCGTAGTTGACCAAGGATTGGACTCGCAAAAGGCTCTAAGGACTACGTCGACTCTGGACATCATTGGACTCTGGACGGCGCGAAAATTCAGCTAAAAAAAGAATAGAATTTCGCTGGAAACTCGTGGAAAAAAGTAAACCAGGAATCAATTCCTATCAAAAAATGCTAAATTCATTCATTCATCGTTGTATGTGTCTTTTTGCGGCAGAAATTGCTTAAAAAAAATCGCGAGCACTTGGGGGACGATGTATGGTACGTACGTACAACGTACGGTACGGTGTAGATGGCGGTGGTGGTGGTGGTGGTCACTGTTTTTGTGTACGGCAACTGGGCGCTCTTTCTGTACGATTTCTCATTCGTGCTCATCCTTTCACATTGGCACGACGAGTTTACGTTCATCCTCTCGTCCGCCCACCATCACGACATCAGCATCGGCATCGGCTTCGGCATCGCCATCGTTGCGTTTCTGTTCTTCTTCGAATACAATATTTCTCCAGGTCCGGTTCTGTCCTTACTTTTTTTTCGATGATGTAGTGTACTGTACAAGTTAGGAGTGGATGGTGAAGATGATGGTGGCGTAGGGTCTTGGAGGTGTCTTGGGGGTGGGTGGTAGTTTCACAGAGTCGAGTTGAGTCGTCCCGAGTTTAGTATTATCATTCTTGGAGCACATACAGAAAGGTACTTATGTATGTGGATCAAACGATGGACGAACAGGACGATTGCTATCTAGGTAGATGCCAGGAATAGAGGGTATTTTATTTTTGTTGGTGCCTAACTGTTTAGTGTTTATTTATGTTCGTTTTAAGCAAATCTTTTTTTTTTTTTTTTTTTTTTGCTTTTCTACATTTTTCGCGCGCTGAAAGACTAAATGTTGTCTGGAGAGAGTATAGTTTTGTTTGGCTTCTTAATTAAAATAAAAAAGGATTTGAGGCTTTTTACCAGAGGAGGCCTTCGAAATCATGTGAATGAAGGTGTGTGCCTGTGCATATGTAGATTTTTCCTATCAAGTGTATTCACTGAACGAAAAATATAAGGACTGGCTGTGTGAATTCATTATTATTCACCTGAAAGGTTGAAATACTGCCACGGGCTAAAACTCATTAGCAGATCTAAGGCATTCAGCTTTTATGAAGGCATTTATAAGCATTTTTAAACTCGATGTTTGAATGGACTTTTTATTTCTCTAGCTTTTGCGCTTAATGTTAAATCCAAAAAAGTTTTTAGAAATTTGAGACGAGAAAAAAGTTGGCCCTAATGAAAAATGACTCCAACAAAAAACAAAATTGAAAAGCAATACCAAAAATACGAGTATTAATAAAAAAAAAGTATTTTTCCATCAGAATTTACCCCTTTCCTAAACATGGACAAAACTAAAAAAATAAATCTGGCAGTGTGGACATTTTTCATACAAAAAAATACCGTATTGTTTAAAAATATGATCTCAACTCACATTAAAAAAACAGTCCCAAAAGATTTTCTTTTTAATTCAAAAAGCCTCAATCCAAAAATTGGAATAGGGCGACGCGGCGGATGCTTCTACCTATGAAATGAATTCCAAAAATTGGAAATTCACGCATTGATTTTTGTGATCCTTTTTTATCCTATTTTAATGTGTCTAACGGTTGTTATGTTATTTCAGACGAGAATGTTTAACTATATCCTCAAATTCAACTTTGAAATTTATTTCTTGCAATCTTGTGTTTGGTTGGTTTTCTATTTCTTGGACTCTAATCAAAATTCTACAATTTTGGATTGGAAGACTCCAGAACTTTACCGGTCAGTTAAATTGATGGAGTTGCTATTTTTAACGAGCCGTTATTGAAACTCTGCATCTCAGAACTGATCACACTTTATTAAACAATAGTACAATGTTCGGAGTTAGGAATTTTTCGTGTTTAAATTAAAGAATGCAAGTTGAAAATTTTATTTGTGCCAAGGATATTGAAAATGGCGAAATGGGTTCCTGGGTAAAAGGGAACTTGTCTCAATATATTATTTACCCTTCTATAAAACGTTTGAGTTAAAATTAAATCCGATTTTTCAATTTCAAAATGCGTGCCAGAAAAAGCCCCTATTGCCGCGATGAGCAATTTCGATGAGTGATCGGCTTTGTTTTATGTGAATATTTTTGATCGTACACCAATATTGGTGTCCGATCAGGCAGGTTTATCAGGAATTACCAAACTGCAGGTACCTATATAATCTGAAAAGAATGGTTCCAATGAGAATAAAAACAAAGAGAATTATTTTCCGAAAAGAAGTTTAAATGGTTTATTAGGAATGGTTTAATATATATGTAGGTTAAGAAAAACAAAAAATTTTCATTAACAAGATGGCGGAAGGCCAAATCCAAAGATAATCCCGCAATCTCGGGAAAGACAACGATTGAAGCAAAAGCTAAGCGATACGCCATTTTCAGCCACTTTTGGCCAGAAAACACAATTACCAAATCCAACCTATTTGCATGCTTGTGATTTTTTTTTCCAAATTTTGACACAGAAAAACTCAATAGAACAAAATGTATAATTTCCCAATTGGTTATCTTCAACTTCGTCATGACAGCTTTTTGTCTACGATTGATATTTTTGAATTTTATCGCACATTTTTAATTGGTTTTGTTAAAAGATTTGCTGATTTTGAACTTTTGACTCAATATGCACATGCACACATCAAACGTTGTTTAAATCTAAAATCTGAAAAGTTATCAATATGTAATGGGGTCAAGCATGGTTTTTTGAATTGGACATTTTCCATGTTGGTCATGTTGGTTATCAATTTCGCTAGTTTCATATATTTCATTTTTAAATCCAATTAATTTATTTAGTTGGCTTTGTACGAAAATAAAACTAAACAGTAAGAATATCAATATATATAAATTTACAGTCTAGACTCTAGAATACTTATTTCAACTTAAACTATGGAGAATTCACTGGGAACGGGTGTTAAATACTCTACTGATAGATGAGAGACTGTTGGCTAGGCAAAATTTGCGTAATGGGGTTTGAATTGGCCATTGTTAGTGCGGTGAGAAGGGAGGCGGTTCCAAAGTTACATGGATTGGTATTTAGATGAATCAATTCGAGGAGTGCAGTAGAATGACTCTATTGATAAGTTAGCGAACGAAGAAGATATCGCCAATGATGAGGTGTGGTCAAACTAGGTAGCTGTCTGCAATACATCTTAACATTCATTGGTCCAAAATTATATTGAATAAGCAAATATAGCGTTGTGATGAATTGATCACAAAGTAAGAAAATCAAATCACAATATCGTCTAAATAGAATCCTAAAGGGTTGATGGTTCGGCGTCCAAATCGAAAATACGAAGATGAACAAGAATACTTAAAATAAGAATAAGTCAAAGAATAAGGAGGAAGACGAATAGTGGGTGGCAATGTTAAAGTGGATGTAGTGTTTGGTTGCTAACCTAGAGTTCTCGGTTCGAGCCCCAGGCTAGGCGGAAATTTTTCAATATTCCCCCAGCTTCAACTGGACGCTACCCATGCTATTTTCGTGAGTTAATATCACCTTATTGTACCAACAAAAATTCTTTCCTATCTTTCTATTCCTTCTTACTTATGCCGTGCAATTTGCATACAAAAGATCTTCGGTCTTACATGCACACAACTAAAATTATTATTATTAGTTAAAACAGACGTAGTTGAAAGAAAAACAAAATGTGTGTGTGTGTGATTCACACTCGGTCGAAGTTAAAATTCAGAGAAGTAATCTACAAGAGAATGAGATAAAAAAAACTCAGCCACCCAGCAGCATAAATTTTCGGCTTACTTTCAAACTTTATTGACTTTGGCTTAATGTCTGCAACACGAATCTATAAAACGTTTTTAAACACATTCAAGCATACTCTTGCTTTCTCGCTTAAGATCTGTAGAGCAGGGCCTTTGGGGATCCTTTGCGTCTTTTTGACTACTTTTCCTTTTGACTAAAACCTGAACTGAAAAATTATAGAAAACGGACTCCTTTCAAAAATTCAATACTCTTTTTAGGAATTTAAATAATTTTTTTGAATTCCGATCTTCTATGAATACGTTTCTAATGCATTTGTTTGCATTTTGCATTCTTCTTGAACTAAGCTCATTAAAATCTTTTTCTAAAGCTTCTCCTGTTAGACAGCATGAAAATCACTTATATTAAAAACTTACTCGTATCAAATGTATATATACGTTTTTGTAGTAATTTCATGAAACATGTTTTTTTAGTTCTGAACTTCATCAATGGCGGCGCTAGTTGTCTTATCTACTTAACATCAAATGTCTTCTATTGTTGTTTTTGCTTCCCATGGCAATCTAGACAAAAACCACTCCTAACTCACCAATCAAGTGTTTGTGAACTTCGTACGTAGATGGCGCACCAAACGTTCCTCTTATTGGGAGTACTATAGATTCTAAATGCAATGGCACCTGCTCACTCGCTTTAGTTTGACATAATGCGAATGTACAGTGCGCTTAGTAGACCAGAGTGAGAAGCTATGTAGCATGGGAGAAAATGAGAACTAGAATAAAAAATACTTTGTCATGATTTTTTGTTCATTCGTTCTCTCTCATGCTTGTTGCGATGTATTAATTTGTGTGATTTAATTGCTTAAAGGTGTCATGGCGCATTTCCGTTTCGTCCAATTTCAAATCTACCCGATATTAGGGAAGTTCCACTTCAAAAATCTAAAACTTACCTTATGAAAATCGAACTTTCCCTAATGAAACCCACTCAAATTAGCTTTTTTCGCTATGTCCGGAAATTAACTCCAACTAAATTAGACTACGCGATTTAAGTTAAATATAATAAATATCTAAGTACATAGCTTGTTTAGTTTTTTGAAAAAAGCACACAAACGCTTTTCAATCTCTAATATTCCAAATTTATATTTCTTTATAATGGCAATATACGTACATATGTATTTCAATATTTATGTTTTTTATATCTAATGCTCGCCTCGAATATAAACAGGATTTATTCGTGAAATAATGACGTACTCAAAGAAGTGTGGGTGCTATCTGCTCTGAAAAAAATCTGAATTTGCGCTGTACAGTTTTTATATATGTACATATAAATATATTCACTTGGGAGTATAATGAACGATACGTGGTGGTAATTTTAACGGCTGGAAGTGCACTTTCTTTTTTTAATCACTCGTTTTGGACATGGGATTCATTAAATGGGGTGTCCGCATAGTCCAGCGATGAAAGACTGTATTTTCAGTTTTCTATATATACATACATAATAAAAACATTTATCCCAACAACAAAGACTTCCCTGCTCATTGAAACAGCAAATGAGTAAAATTTCAAATCCAAAATAAAAACGAAAATAAAAAAAATTGTGCCTTCCTAACATTTTGGACAAAACAAAATAAAAATTATCGAAAATTTCTAAAATGCACAGAGGGTGCGGGTTGATGACTACGTACTCATATTAGCCCCCGGTTACAAAAAATAACGCGGATGCCCAATGCAAATCGCTATGCTGTGCTGTGGCCATCACCTGAAAGCTGAAACCTGATACATGATGTTTGCAAGGGCAATCTTTTTCTCGCACTCTGCCCCCGTTTATTTTCGTTGGCATCCTGTGCAAGAGTTGGTGGCAGGACCAAATCGAGGACGATAAATTGAAGACAGTGAGGATGATGGCAATGAGATGGTGATGACGATGACGATGATGGAGCAATGGTTCATCATTATAATTTGTTTTCCTGCTTTATTTTCTACAACGTCATTTTTATTTACGTCATTTTG
Source organism: Platycheirus albimanus (assembly GCA_916050605.2). NCBI lineage: Eukaryota > Metazoa > Arthropoda > Insecta > Diptera > Syrphidae > Platycheirus > Platycheirus albimanus. Next base: position 64,044,601 of record OU696698.1, read on the forward strand.
AACATTTCCCACATATAACTATATGGGGTATAGGGGAGTTGGGCATTAAGTCCTCTGCCTTTATGTGTTTGAAATTTGAACGGACGAGTGTTATGGCGATAGAAACCTTAAAACTCTCGAGGCGATTGATTTAGAAAATTATACATTTTTTATTTATCTCAGCATTGTTTTTTGTGTTGTAAGCAAAATGCAAACTGAACAGAAATGCCAATGGTGTTTGGTTAGTGTTTCAGCTTTGCCCTGCAGTTATTGTTATGGGAAGGTATATAGATATATCAATTTTCATCTGACCTACTAGGTATATGTTTTTAGAAATAGATGTAACGGATTTTTTTTTTTTAAGATTTTTAGTTTTTAAAATAATGGGAAGGAAATATCCCCCTAATTTTTTACTTGCTCTGTAGGGCAAGTATTGGTTTCGTGCAGAAAAAAAAATCGAGGTGTTAACCAAACATGACATTACGATGATAGAGAAGCCCAAAAAAGTGGTTTTCGCAATACCGTCCATCGGTCTGTCTGTGCGTCTGTGCGGATGTGTGGATGTGCGGATGTGCGCTTTTTCACGTCATGCTACAGCCTAAACGGCAAAAAAATGCTAATAACGGAGATCTGGTCTTAACGTCTTTTTTCAAATGGCCATAAGTTGTCAACGGTTGTATCGAATTCAAAAAAACTTTGTTTGATATAGTTCCTTACAACGCTCTATCAGGTGGCATTGCATTTTTGTCAGTTACTCTTTTTTAAATGTTGGCTCCCATACAAAAAGGCAAGATCAGAACTCTTAGACTTGTCTACTTCACAAGCCTCTCAATCGTTTTATTTATGAGGTCACCTAACGCATTGTAAATCTATATATATAAAAATCAATTTAATTTTTGTGTGTGACCTTATTTCTAGAGTTAGGATGGGTGGATTTTTATATATATTCTTTTAAATGAAAGGGACCATAATGTAGATGGTTTAGAAGAAAAAAAATGTTAAAACCGTAAAGCTGAATTTTTTGTAGCCCATTTATAAGATTTGTTCCACTGTAAAGTAATATTTATTCGTAGTATTTATTGGAATTTATTTCAATAAAATTTATTTGATTTTTAATATTTCAAAATTAAAAAAATAAAACATAAGGGAGAGCTAGAGTACGTTTTCAACGAACTGTTGGATACCCTATTCCCTATATTTTTGTATGTGTATGCGTGCGCCTCCCGCAGCCAGCCGCTGTTCCAGTTTCAGAAACACAATTCTTCTTTAGCAGACAGGAAAAAATTCAATAACATTAATTTTGTGTGGCCCATGTTCAATAACTGCTGGCGTAATAAAAAAGGCGTGTGCCACGCCTAAATTTGAGACTTTTTACTGCCAGGGCAATTACTATGAGCTCGGTGACATTCAACTTTAAGCTTGCAGATCGATTTGAATATAACGTACATACATACATACATACATACAGTAAGTAAATTATCTTTAATAATAGTGTATTGTCTTTTTTTAGGGCAAGTATTGGTTTCGTGCAGAAAAAAAGAATCGAGGTTTTAATCAAACATGACATAACGATAAAAAAGAAGCCCAAAAAGTGGTTTTCGCCATACCGTACGACGGTCTGTCTGTGCGGGTGTGCGTCTGTGCGCTTTTTCACGTCCAGCCACAGCCTACACGGCTTGACGGATTTTCTGCAAACTTGGTATATATAGCAGTTTGAAGAAAAATGGTTGCTGAGGTTTTTACTTGCGATTATAGGTACTATAAGGCAAACAAAAATTTATTTCGTTTTAGCCCGTCTCTAACTGGTATCTTTCAAGTAACGGTTTTTTGAATTTTCTCGAAAACGGCTCAAACGATTTTAGATTAAACTCAAAATTTAGATAACTTTAAGCAATTCTAACAAAACTGCGTTTTTTTTTTGTTTTTGGCTCAAATGGTCGTAACGAAAATCAGGTTTAAATGGCTTTTTTTCAAATGAGCATAAGTTCGCAACGGCTTTATTGAATTGACTCAAACTTTGTTTGTTATCGTTCTTTATAGTGTTCTATAGGATGGTTTTGTAATTTTTTTAGTGAAGCCTTTCTAAATGGTAGATACAACGAGCCGTTCAGTCTTAGCCAACTTTTTTTTGGTTTTTTCTAATTTGCTCAAAAACGGCTTTAACGATTTAATCTTAACGTCTTTTTTTCAAATGGCCATAAGTTGATTATTAAACTTTGTATGTAATATAGATACATAAAATGTTTTGATGAAAACTGCAATTAAGTTTTTGGCTACAAATGATAATAACGGAAATTTTTTTAAACAATTTTATTAATTCCCATAAACGGACATTTATATCCTTTATAGCACCCAAAAGATGACATCTAAATTTTAAATGGGACGTACCGTTATAAGACTTTTGCTGAAAAATCTATTCCGAACAAAACATAAAGTTTGCACAGAAAACATTATTTAGAATGTTTTATCAAAATCGTAGGAGCGGTTTTTGATAAAAATCAATTTTCCCCTAAAAATCGTATGGCAGGTACCGTTACTTTTAGAGCTAGAATGCTAATTCCAAAAAACCGTCTGTAGGACGTCATAATAATACTATGTACCAAGTTTGAAGCAAATCGGTCCAGCCGTTAAGGCTGTAGGTGCCGATACAGACGGATGGACAGACAGACAGAATTGTCGGTCCCAATTTTTTCGACTTCTCTATCATAGTAATGTCATGTTTGATTGTTAGATTATTTTTTTTTTACGAATGCATAACTTGCCTTATAGTAAAAATGTGAAAAGTAAGTGCGTTTATTTGTAAGGCTTGAGCTCCTAAGCTACTTAACCGTTTTTAAAATTCTTTAATTAAGAGAAAGCTATACATTATCTGTGAGTTACATAGGCTATACATTTCTTTAGTCTCAACTCTCAACTAGAGACCCTTATGAAAATTGAAATAATGAAACCTAAGGTATCAAAAGTATTCCTTTAGAAGTCAATAATTGAAATGCACTGGAATTTGTACATGCGAATATACATAAACTGCAAGTTCGTCGGAAAAAAAAAGTTTGAACGATATAGCGTGGACCAAAAAAGTTGGTCAAAAAAATCTGTCCGTCTGTCTGTCTTATTTGTTTGCCTTTCCGTCTGACTATATGTACCTCTATGTACCTAAAGACACCTACAAAAGCCCAAACGGGTGTGCTTAATTCTTTCAAACTATGTATATCGAGTTTTTAAGGTATTGTACAGAAGTGAAATTGTTTTTTTTTTTTTTGCAGCTCGAAAACTAACGGTACATGCAACTATAGTTATGTTGAAGCTAATTTTTTCTCGAAAATGACTCAAACGATTTTGATTAGTTTAGGTTTTTATGTATGACCTATCAAATGGCTGGAAACAAAGTTACCAAGAATTGCTAAGAAAGGTACCTTCCATAGGACGGGTTTTTTTTGCTTTCGGCTTTTTCGAAGACGGTTTAACCGATTCTGTCGGAAATTTACACATACATATATATAGGTTAAAGTAGCTTAATTAATACCTAAGTACTACATTCCTATATTTTTAATAAATATTTCTTCGTTTTTTCAAAAACATTTCTCTTCATAATTTACCTAATATTTTGAAAACAGATCATTTACTTTTTTAAAAATAATAAGTAGTTATAAATGCAGAAGACCTATGTATTGGAGGAATTTAATTTCTTTTTGAAAAATGTTCTCCAAAAAATGTTTTTATTCTAAGAAACCAATCCACAAATGTTGATAATTTTACTACCATACATTGAAATTCATCCAAAGAATAAGAGTTTCGAAAAATAATTTTTTTTTTTTCAAAATCTCAAGCCAAGACCAATGCCTTATTAGAGCAAGTTGGTGCGATCCAGTAGTAGACTTTATTTTTAAAAATTACTATGGCGAAGGCCAACCCTGTATTTGCCGCGAGCGAAGCCGCGGGTGAAAGCTAGTATATATATAAAACTAGCCTTAACCCGCGGCTTCGCTCGCGTTTCAGCTGATCAAGAAGTAGACTGTACCTTGAGGAGTATAGTCTATCGTAATCTAGCTTCTTCTTCTTTTATAGCTTTATAATTTAGTACCTACATTTAACCGTGATAAAAAGAAACCTATAAGATATACCAGATTATAATCTAGCTCTGTGCAAAATTTCATTCAGATGGGTTCAGCCATTCTAGTGTAATTTCAAAAATTAAAACAAATCTATCCTACGGGAACCATACATTTTACCGGGATAAAAAGTAGCCAATATGCTATTCCAGACAATAATCTATCTCTGTGCTAAATTTCATTCAGATCCGTTCAGCCATTCTGGTGTGATTTCAAAAATTAAAACAAATCTTTCCCACGGGAACCATACATTTTACCGGGATAAAAAGTAGCCAATTTGCTATTCCAGACTATAATCTATCTCTGTGCTAAATTTCATTCAGATGAGTTCAGCCATTCTGGTGTGATTTCAAAAATTAAAACAAATCTATCCCACGGGAACCATACATTTTACCGGGATAAAAAGTAGCCTATATGCTATTCCAGACTATAATCTATCTCTGTGCTAAATTTCATTCAGATCCGTACAGCCATTCTGGTGTGATTTCAAAAATTAAAACAAATCTATCCCACGGGGACCATACATTTTACCGGGATAAAAAGTAAAAAATATGCTATTCCAGACTATAATATATCTTTGTGCTAAATTTCATTCAGATGAGTTCAGCCATTCTGGTGTAATTTCAAAAATTAAAATAAATCTATTCCACGGGAACCATACATTTTACAGGGATAGAAAGTAACCAATATTCTATTCCAGACTATAATCTATCTCTGTACTAAATTTCATTCAGATGAGTTCAGCCAGTCTTGTGTAATTTCAAAAACTAAAACAAATCTATCCCACGGGAACCATACATTTTACCGGGATAAAAAGTAGCCAATATGCTATTCCACACTATAATCTATCTCTGTGCTAAATTTCATTCAGATCCGTTCAGCCATTCTGGTGTGATTTCAAAAATTAAAACAAATCTATCCCACGGGAACCATACATTTTACCGGGATAAAAAGTAGCCAATATGCCATTCCAAACTATAATCTATCTCTGTGCTAAAATTCATTCAGATCCGTACAGCAATTCTGGTGTGATTTCAAAAATTAAAACAAATCTATCCCACGGGAACCATACATTTTACCGGGATAAAAAGTAGCCAATATGCTATTCCAGACTATAATCTATCTCTGTACAAAATTTTATTCAGGTGAGTTCAGCCAGTCTTGTGTAATTTCAAAAAGTAAAACTAATCTATCCCACGGGAACCATACATTTTACCGGGATAAAAAGTAGCCAATATGCTATTCCAGACTATAATCTATCTCTGTGCTAAATTTCATTCAGATCCGTTCAGCCATTCTGGTGTGATTTCAAAAATTAAAACAAATCTATCCCACGGGAACCATACATTTTACCGGGATAAAAAGTAGCCAATATGCTATTCCGGACTATAATCTATCTCTGTGCTAAATTTCATTCAGATCCGTATAGCAATTCTGGTGTGATTTCAAAAATTAAAACAAATCCATCCCACGGGAAACATACATTTTACCGGGATAAAAAGTAGCCAATATGCTATTCCAGACTATAATCTATCTTCGTGCTAAATTTCAATCAGATGAGTTCAGCCATTCTGGTGTAATTTCAAAAATTAAAATAAATCTATCTCACGGGAGCCATACATTTTACAGGGATAGAAAGTAACCAATATTCTATTCCAGACTATAATCTATCTCTGTACTAAATTTTATTCAGATGAGTTCAGCCAGTCTTGTGTAATTTCAAAAACTAAAACTAATCTATCCCACGGGAACCATACATTTTACCGGGATAAAAAGTAGCCAATATGCTATTCCAGACTATAATCTATCTCTGTGCTAAATTTCATTCAGATCCGTTCAGCCATTCTGGTGTGATTTCAAAAATTAAAACAAATCTATCCCACGGGAACCATACATTTTACCGGGATAATAAGTAGCCAATATGCTATTCCAGACTATAATCTATCTCTGTGCTAAATTTCATTCAGATCCGTACAGCAATTCTGGTGTGATTTCAAAAATTAAAACAAATCTATCCCACGGGAACCATACATTTTACCGGGATAAAAAGTAGCCAATATGCTATTCCAGACTATAATCTATCGCTGTACAAAATTTTGTTCAGATGAGTTCAGCCAGTCTTGTGTAATTTCAAAAAGTAAAACTAATCTATCCCACGGGAACCATACATTTTACCGGGATAAAAAGTAGCCAATATGCTATTCCAGACTATAATCTATCTCTGTGCTAAATTTCATTCAGATGAGTTCAGCCATTCTGGTGTGATTTCAAAAATTAAAACAAATCTATCCCACGGGAACCATACATTTTACCGGGATAAAAAGTAGCCAATATGCTATTCCGGACTATAATCTATCTCTGTGCTAAATTTCATTCAGATGCGTTCAGCCATTCTGGTGTGATTTCAAAAATTAAAACAAATCTATCCCACGGGAATCATACATTTTACCGGGATAAAAAGTAGCCAATATGCTATTCCAGACTATTTTCTATCTCTGTGCTAAATTTCATTCAGATGAGTTCAGCCATTCTGGTGTTATTTCAAAAATTAAAATAAATCTATCCCACGGGAACCATACATTTTACAGGGATAGAAAGTAGTCAATATGCTATTCCAGACTATAATCTATCTCTGTGCTAAATTTCGTTCAGATCCATTCAGCCATTCTGGTGTGATTTCAAAAATTAAAACAAATCTATCCAACGGGAACCATACATTTTACCGGGATAAAAAGTAGCCAATATGCTATTCCAGACTATAATCTATCTCTGTGCTAAATTTCATTCAGATCCGTACAGCCATTCTGGTGTGATTTCAAAAATTAAAACAAATCTATCCCACGGGAACCATACATTTTACCGGGATAAAAAGTAGCCAATATGCTATTCCAGACTATAATCTATCTTTGTGCTAAATTTCATTCAGATGAGTTCAGCCATTCTGGTGTTATTTCAAAAATTAAAATAAATCTATCCCACGGGAACCATACATTTTACAGGGATAGAAAGTAGCCAATATGCTATTCCAGGCTATAATCTATCTCTGTGCTAAATTTCATTCAGATGAGTTCAGCCATTCTTGTGTTATTTCAAAAACTAAAACAAATCTATCCCACGGGAACCATACATTTTACAGGGATAGAAAGTAACCAATATTCTATTCCAGACTATAATCTATCTCTGTACTAAATTTCATTCAGATGAGCTCAGCCAGTCTTGTGTAATTTCAAAAACTAAAACTAATCTATCCCACGGGAACCATACATTTTACCGGGATAAAAAGTAGCCAATATGCTATTCCAGACTATAATCTATCTCTGTGCTAAATTTCATTCAGATCCGTACAGCCATTCTGGTGTGATTTCAAAACTTAAAACAAATCTATCCCACGGGAACCATACATTTTACCGGGATAAAAAGTAGCCAATATGCTATTCCAGACTATAATCTGTCTCTGTGCTAAATTTCATTCAGATCCGTTCAGCCATTCTGGTGTGATTTAAAAAATTAAAACAAATCTATCCCACGGGAACCATACATTTTACCGGGATAAAAAGTAGCCAATATGCTATTCCAGACTATTTTCTATCTCTGTGCTAAGTTTCATTCAGATGAGTTCAGCCATTCTGGTGTAATTTCAAAAACTAAAACAAATCTATCCCACGGGAACCATACATTTTACCGGGATAAAAAGGAGCCAATTTGCTATTCCAGACTATAATCTATCTCTGTGCTAAATTTAATTCAGATGAGTTCAGCCATTCTGGTGTGATTTCAAAAACTAAAACAAATCTATCCCACGGGAACCATACATTTTACCGGGATAAAAAATAGCCTATCTGCTATTCCAGACTATAAGCTATCTCTGTGCCAGATCCGTTTAGCCGTTCTGGCGTGAGTTAGCAACAAACATCCAAACATCCAAACATCCAAACATCCAAACATCGTAACTTTCACATTTATAATATTAGTAAGATAAGATTATATATAAACTAGCGGTACCCGGCGCGCGTTGCTACGCCCAAAAAAAAACACTTATGTGTATTTAATGTGAAACTAAATTTATTCATATATTTTATCTCAATGCTAGCGGATAAGCAATATTTTTGGTCGTTTTGGTTGGTGTACAAATATACAAATTTTTTGGCATAGGTACACACAAAGTGCAGTTAATTTGATTGTGAAACTGAACATGATAACATTGATAAACTGTGGCTTGAATACTTTGCTGCATTTGACAAAAATTTAGGAAAATAAAATGTCATTTGTTGTGCGATTCAATTCCTTTTCCGATGTTCAAAAGTTGTTTGGAAAATGTTTGGGTGGACGATTCTTGAAACAAATGGACACGCACGTTCCTTGAAAGTTTGATTTTTTCGACTCAGATCCATAAATATGATGCTTTTATTCAAAGAAAGGAAAACATTTTTATAAAAAAGTTGAAAAAAAAACTTTGCCAAAAGCCCGCATTTTTCTGTCTTCCACCCGGGCATTCCGCTTAAAAATTTATGAAAAAAATCAAAAAAGAATTTAAAAAAAAAAACTGAACCAAAATTGTTAAAAGCATGCGCTTTTTTCCTTCCACCCGATCCGCACGAAACCTTCACAGGAACCATCCCTGGACTAAACTCTATTTACCCCGAAAATTTCATAAAGATCCATTGGGTGGTTTCCATTTTTATATATACATATATAGATAGATTATAAAAAAAATTGAACCAACAATAAATTGTTAAGAGCTTGCATTTTTGTTTGTCCTTCACTCGATCGGCCATTCCGGAATTTTCGCTGATATTTCAAACAGGAAAAAAATGTATAAAAAAAATCAAAAATAAAAAAAAAATAAAATCATCCAACAAATGTTAAAAGTCTGCATTTTATTTTTGTCTTCCACCCGATCGGAACCAAACCTTCCCAGGAACCATCCCCGGACTAAACTATATTTACCCTGAAAATTTCATAAAGATCCATTGGGCGGTTTAAGAGTCCATAGACAACATTACAAACAAACATACACACATCCATTTTTATATAAATATAGATTGAACCAACAGTTGTTAAAAGCCTGCATTTTTTTGTCCTTCACTCGACCGGCCATTCCGGAATTTTCGCTGATGTTTCAAACCGCTAAAAAATTTATGAAAACACCAAAAAAAAAAAAAAAATACCAAAAAATGTTAAAAGCCTGCATTTTATTTTTGTCTTCTACCCGATCGGAACCAAACCTTCACAGGAACCATCCCTGGACTTAACTATATTTACCCTGAAAATTTCATAAAGATCCATTGGGCCGTTTAAGAGTCCATAGACAACATACAAACATACAAACATACAAACATACACACATCCATTTTTATATATATAGACTATAGTACGTAAACGTAAAAAAAATTGTTGTAATCTAGACAAAAACCCCAAAAATCAAAAGCTTAGTTTTCCGCCGATAGATGGCGCACCTCAAGTGGTAATACTATAGTTTTTATATACAATGACTTACCATGGGAAGCAGCAACAACAATTTCCACCATTTTAATTGTTGTTGTTGCTTCCCATGGTATTCTAGAGCTTAGTTTTTCTTCGATAGATGGCGCACCTCAAGTGGTAGTACTATAGTTTATATAAACAATGGTACTGTTAAGTACAGAGATTTATTCGTCGATCAGAAAACTCGAAGGTAAAATTGAACCATAATTTTCTTCGGAATGTGATATCCAATATGCATTGAAATCTTTCAGTGTTAATTTTTATTATTATTTATAGGGTAAGAATAGCACCAATGAGAAAGCTCATTTTTGCTACTTATTCTTAGGAGAAAGTTACAAATACGGATTATGCTGTAAATTGTAAGCTGTTTCTATTCCTACAGTATCGACGTAAGTCCAGGTACTGTAGAAAGTACAACTCACCAGGCCTGGCTGCTCGCTGAGCTTTTTTCTTCCAAAAAATGTATTTAATTTTAAGTTCAAAAATTTAATTCGCAAGTGTACATATTTTATAAAATAACTAGCTGACCCGGCGAACTCCGTACCGCCTCTTTTTTTCTTGCGATAGGTACTATAAGGCAAGTTATGCATTCGTAAAAAAATTAAAAACATGGTTGTCTGTAAAGTCGGTTTACAGACGATAATTTAACGTGATAACCAGTTCTTAAAACACTTCATGTGTATAGGTATCCCTACAACCACCAACCACCCAACCTACCTACAACCACCCACCATTTTTTTAGTTTTTTTTTTCACCCCTTGAACACCAACCTCTCACCCCCACATACAACCACAAACCAACAGCCCACCATTCTTGAAAATTTGTTCCTCCTCCCCCACATTGTAAATCCCCCCTTCCTAACCACTACCAATCACCCACACCACCTACAACCAACCACCCACTATTTTTGACAATTCCACAATTTTTTCCTCACCCATAAGCCCTCCCCAGTAAAACTATTTCTGACAATTCAGTTCACTACACCCTCAACCCAAATCCAACCACCCATAACACCTACAACAACTTTCCACTCACCCAACACCGCAAACCACCCACCTACAGCCACCAACCAACCACCAACCATTTTTGACAATTATTTTCCCTCACCCCCTCCCAACACGAAATCTGCCAAATCCAACCACCTACCCCACCTGCCACCACCTTCCACTCACCCACCTTTTTTGACAACTTTTTCATCGCACCCCATCAAATCAACCATCCCCACCACCAAAACTGCCAACCAATCAATCCACCTACAACCGCCAAGCAACCACCCACCATATTTGACGATTCGCCCTCCCTCCTCCCCCAACCATACCAAATCCCCCAAACACCAAACACCCATCCCACCTTCAGCCACCAAGGAACCACCCATTAGCTTGACAATATTTATCTCACCACCGAAACCAGCTACAACCACCCACCATTTTTCCTCTTCCCGACACTACCCCTCCCCTCCCCCTCCCCCTCGCCTGGCCTACACACACTCCCACCACAACCAACCAACTACCCAACACCCTCCCCTCCCACTTTATCGACTTTCTAAGCAATGAAAGCAAGGGCTAGGTAACGTGACTGTGACTGTGACATTTTTCCGTGCGTGCTGCTCATATATTCCAAACCGATTTATTAGACGTTATCTCGTCAAAAAAAAAATTCTAACAATCAAACATGACATTACGATGATAGAGAAGTCTGGAAAAGTGGGTCCGAAATTCTGTCTGTCTGTCAGTCTGTCTGTCTGTCTGTCTGTATGTATGTCTGTCTGTCCGTGTGTCTGTCTGTCTGCATAGTTACCTACAGCTGGACCGATTTGCTTCAAACTTGGTACATAGTATTGTAATGACGTGCTACAGAGAGGTTTTTGGAATTAGCATTCTAGCTCTAAAACTAACGGTTTTTAGTGAAAAATTAATTTTTCTCAAACACGGCTTATACTGTTTTGATAAAACTTTCTGAATAGTGTTTTCTGTGCAAACTTTATGTTTTAGTTTTAATAGATTTTTCAGGAAAAGTCGCTTATAACGGTACCTCCCATAGGACCGGTTTTTAAAAATCAGATTTTCTCGTAAACCACTTGACGGATTTCGATGAAATTTTTGAAGAAGGCTCTTTAAAGACAAAAGAATGTTAATTTTTAAGTTTTTGAAAAAATAATTTCATACACTTAGGTTTTTCCCTGCTTTTTTTCCAAAATCTCAAACCCCAAGAATACTGTCCCATCCAGTCATGCACTTTATTTTTTGAATATTTTCGAAATTTCCAAATTTTCCATTTAACTATTTACAATGTAGGTACGTTTCAGCTAAAACCGTATGTACAATTCCAGGCTGGAGAAATCGAACTCTTCCAGTAAATTAATGTCAGTTGAATTATCAAAAATTCACGCGTTTGATGTACCATCTACCATCTATTACCACCAACCATCTTCTACAATCTACCGTCTTCCAAAATCTTTTATCATCTTCTACCATCTACCATTTTCTACCATTTACCACCTTCCACCATACACCATCGACCACCTGTCTTTGTATTCCTTCTTGTTCGCACATGTTAAATCATTATAAGTTTATTCATATTCCCTTGATTGCGAGTGCATAGTAAAAAAAAACCATCTTCTATCATCTATCATATGCAACCTTCTACCATCTAGAATCTTCTTTCATCTACCATCTTGTTCTATCTACCATCTGCTACTATCAAAATTCTTCTATATAATCTACCATCTCCTGCTATCTACCAACTACCATCTTTTACTATCAACTATCTTCTACCATCTGCTACCATCTTCTAACATCAACCATCTTCTACCATCTAGCATCTTTTACCTTCTTCCATCTAGAATCTTCTCCCATCTACCATCTTGTTCTATCTACCATTTACCATCTTCTAGCATCTACCATCTCCTGACATCTGCCATATACTGTCTTCTAACATCTACTATCTTCTACCTTTTACCATCTCCTACCATTACCATCTTCTATCGTCTACCATCTCCAGCCATCTGCCATATGCCATCTTCTTCAATCTACCATCTACCAACTACCACCTTCTACTATCAACTTTCTTCTACCATCTGCTACCATCTTCCATTTTCTCCCATCAACCATTTACTCCCTTCTAACATCTTCTTTCATCTACCATCTTCTACCATTTAGCATCTTTTACCTTCTCTACTATCTTTTACCATTTATTTCTTTGAAAATTTTTTTCTTTAGAAAGCTTTTTGATGTTAAATTTTTTTATAATACCTACATATACATACATATGTACATATTGTATGTATGTACATATGTACATCATTTAAATGAAATTTGTATAGCGTTCAAAAATATAACACATATTTTGTTTGTGTATATTTGTACTTCAAAACAGAAAACACTAATTTAATATATCAAATTCTGACTGATAAATATTTCAAATAATTGACACTTTTACACTACTTTTTTTTTATTTTTGCACGCAAGGTAGGTCGTCGTAATTTTTTTTTTACTTATAATTAATTTTTCTCACCGTTTACACCTTCCCTAAACTTCCACAAATATTTCAAGATCAAAATTTACAAAATTGGTCCAGCCATTCTCGAGTTTTAGCGCTTCAAACGCACAGCAATTGATTTTTATATATAAGAAGATTTAAAAGCAAAATTTTAAGGCGAAAAACCAGACTATTATATTTTTTGATTCACAACTATCCACTATCTCTCATATGACATCAAAACTAAAGTTGGACACTTTCATAATGTTAAAATATGAGGGCAAATGTAAAAAAAGACCATGCGACCCAGTGTTGTCTATTTTTTCAAATCTTTGGGAAATGTCATAACCTGATATTTATATAAAACAGGATGAAAAAATTCATTTGGTTTCGTGAAATATAAACTTGGACTATAAATTAAGACTCTAAGAATTCCAGACTCACATTCCAATGTTTTATTGCATTATAACCATAAGACCAAGAAAAAAGCACTTTCACTTAACACAAAACTTCACATTCTTAGTCTTGGACTGCACCCATTTTAAATACGTTGAAATCCTAGAGTTCACCGAGGGAACTCCTCCAGCACATGCATAACCATAACTCACAATCCCAACTGCATACATTCGACTCATCCTCAAATATAGCCCTCCACCCGAATCATACTGGCACGTGTCCTTTCCAGGCGACGACGTACACAATTGGCTTGCTGTCAATGCATCCACACTTTGTTTGCACACTTCGTTCCTTAGGATGAACAGATTCGTTTTTAACAATTTGCTCGACTGTTGGCCACCAAAACTTGTTGTACCCCATCCAGCCGTATCCACTTGAAAGCCACCCAATGATTTCTTTACGAAACGGAAGGGCAAACATGCTGGTCCCACAACCTGACTCCATTCCATGTTCTTTACGGTTTTTAGTAAAGCAATATCGTTTCTTAGATTCGTCATCCGGAAATTTCTGTGTTTTATGATTTCTTCGATATCATACTGTTGACTGTAAAAGGAATCGTAAACTTTACACGATTGAATGGATAGTTTTCCAACTTGGTTTAGAAATTTTAAATACTCACCGGTTGATAGGTCATATTCACCTACGATGATTTTTATAAGACCAGGAAGTGCCACCTCTTGGGCAATAAAACAGTGAGCTGCAGACAAAAGGAAGCGATGGTGAACTTGAGGGGAAAATAAATTAAAAATTTAAAGTAATTTAAAGGGTTTCTTATTCTAACACTTAATCGAACTTACTAACTGTTGCGCCACAAAAAATTCTATTACCCAGCTTTCGGACGACAGCTGCCATTGAGGGGAACTCACCCAAGGAAGCTTCACTTCCCCCAGCCACCCTTTCTGTTGTGCTCCATCCGCAGTCACAGGGTGATTCGATTGCTTCTACTAAACATGAAAATCGTCCGGATTTTGAAGAGTTATTGTTGTTGTTGTTGGGAATAGAATCACTCGAAGAAATATACGAAATCGTTGCCCTATTGATAGAACTTTTCCTCTCGAAACTTCCTGACCCACAAAAGTACTCGGAACCAGAGAGGAGTTCATTTCCCTCTTTGTTATAGTAAAATATTTCCGAGCTGCAGCTTATTTTATCAGGCTATTGGGTGAAAAATCAAATAAAAACGTAAATACAAACAAGGATACAAATGAAGATTCAAATGTAAAGTGTCGTCACGTTGTTTATGGTCGTAGAGAGTTCGCCTTGGTAACAATTTTATGAAAAACTGTCACGTTCCATCATCGATTTTTTTTTAATAAGTTTAATTATATTTTTGCTATAATTAAATACAACTATTGTTACTTCATATGATTGTATTTATTTGTTTCATCGGACTATTTCATTGCTTATGTTATTTATATTAGTAGAGTCAATTTTTTGCAGAGAAAAATTCCATTTGATAGTGATTTAGTGATTTAAACTCTCAGCCATTCTTGTGTGTGAATTAATACTCTGCAGCAATATAAGGGACCTACAATTATTTACCGCTATATTTGAGTGGCTAGTAAACATGAACTTTTATGTACTAGTTTTACTCTGGGGGATTTGTCACTTCCTGGCAAGAGACATTACCCTGTCGATAAGGAATGGAGAAATTCCTATTGATGCTACTACTGGGTTAATCACTTTGCTAGATAAATGTTGTTCTTCCAAACAATGCGCAAAACTATAGAAATTAAATTGAAGTGTTATATTATCCAATGGAATTTCTGAATTCCTTAAATTTGGCTGGACTGCCACCTCATTAGTTATAAATTTTAAAGTTGGTGCACCCATTCATTATATTCTTCTTCGGAATATAAATAAGCCTCGATTTAGCAACGGCACAAAATTAATAGTCAAAAAGGTCATGATTCATGAATAATTTTATTAAAGCAACGGAAAATTGTTTTGATTTCCCGTATTCCAATTATTCCAATAGATCAACCTTTTGACTTCAAAAGATTACAATTTCCAATACGTCTTGCTTTCTCTATGAGAATAAATAAGGCGGAAGGACAATCTTTGGAATTGTGCGAAAACGATCTAGAATATCCATGCTTCTCCCACGGACAGTTATATGTATCATGCTCAGTTGTAGGAAAGCCATCAGTTCTGTTTATTTATACCACAACTCCGGGCAAAACAAAATATGTAGTTTACGAAAAGGTTCTGCGATAGTTAATGTAAAAACACAGCATAAAATAAGAAGAAGAAATAAAATTAATATGAAAAAGCGAGTGTTTAAAAAACACAACCAGAGTGTGTTTGTCATTCTTATATTAGCTAAACACTTGCAAAACTAAGTTGTTTATAGGGTGTAATGGGCTAAAAGCCTAAAAGTGGTATAAGATTTAAAGAAATCTTACTGTGTTTCATAGGACGTACATCAATGCTTGAGGTATGACTTATTTTACAAGCTAATGTATACAGAGCGAAAAATATAGTAGGTATGTTATTCAATTTTTTTTTATTTTTTTTTATAGTACACTAGGGCGTATGCGTACTTTTTTCAATTTAAAAAACATCCATGTTCTCATATTTTAGACAAACTAATTGGACGGTATAAATATAATTAAAAAGTCAAACTTATCATTAAATTCAAACTGTCGTTTACGTCACCGCGCAATCTACTCGGAAGGGCTTGAGATTTTGGAAAAGAAGCAGGGAAAATATCATATGAAATTTTACTAATCAATTAAAAATCACTAGTTAAAACGTGTTTTGGAAAAAAAATTAATCAAGCCATCTAATTTCTTCTACTGTTTTGAATTTTAAGGAAAAAAAATTTCAAGATCGTTCGTAAAAAAGAAATCAATCAAAAGCAATCACTCATTACGAATGATAGAGAAGCCTAAAGAAGTGGGTAAGACAATTCTGTCTGTCTGTCTTTTTCTGTCTGTCCGTCTGTCTGTATCGGAACATACAGCCTAAACGTCTCGACCTATTAGCTTCAAACTTGGTACATAGTATTATTATGACGTACTACAGAAGGGTTTTTGGAATGAGCGTTCTAGGTCTAAAACTAAACGGTACCTGCGATAGTTACGGTACCCATAGGACCGGTATTTTCAAAACAAATTTCTCCTAAGCCACTTGAGAGATTTAGATGAAATTTTTAATGTAGTATGTAGAAGCCCTATTATTAAAGAAATAATATTTTTATTAAAATTTAAAAAAAAAAAAAGTTTTTTTGAGTTTTTAGAAAAAAGTTAATTTTTTCAAAAACAGTTTGTTAATTTTTTTTTTAATTTCATTTTTCTAATGACAATTACAAAGTTCTAGAAATTTGCACACTCCAAAAAAAATTAGAATGTGTTTTCGAACAGTTTTTCAAAAAAATCGTTTTCAAATAACTGATGGTCCAACGATTTTGGGAAAAATATATAACATCTCTTCTTCACTAAGGCTGTTGAAATAGCTAAACTTACAGCTTTTTTAATACACTTTACATAATATCGAATTGATAATTTTTATTAAATAATACAAGGAAGTCACAGATCCAAACAAGAAGTACCTACAGCGTATTGAGCCTATTTGAAAAATTAGCTCCAGCTCTTTAAGTTCAGACTTCAGAACACTATTTTTATAAGAGGGGAGTAACATACAATCAGACAAGTGACAGACCTACAATCCACCTGAGATCAGAATAAATACTTCTTACTTGCTTATCTATATCTCTTCCCTAATTTTTATTTAAATGAAGTTGTGGTATTGGAAAGTTTTTGCAAAATTAATTTTCAAACTTGAAATTTAAGAACATAGAAATTCAATTCAAACTAATTTATTTTTAAATTTTCTGTATATAAGTAAAACTTTTGTTTTTAAATTCAATGCCCTTTTTAATTTTCAATAAATTTTGAAAAAAATTAAATTCAATTTGTTTTTTAGTTTTTTTTTTTTTTTTTTAAATTTCGAGTTTGATTTTAAAAAAATGTTCTTTAACCCAACTCAATTTAAAATCAGAATTAATTGCTTTCCAAAAAGGTATAGCATGGCGTTATAAGTTTTACCTTTGTTTTTAAATAGTTTTTTGTTCTGTTTCGAGTAAATTTTTTTGAAAATTGACCACATTCTGCCTAAACGGGGAAATGCCTCCCCCTCCACTTATCGTAACAGTAAAATACCGTGCTTTTTCTTTAATCTCTTTTGTTAAATTAAGCGATATCGTTTGTTTCGGATACTAAAATCAAAATCGCGGTTTTTTATTTAAACGTTCATTAAAAATCTTGCGTTAGTTTCATATTTAATACATAGTTTGTTTGTAAATATGTTATGGACTCCGAAACCGCAAATCCAATTGAGCTCAAACTTTCAGTAAATCTTTGGTATTGTTCCAAAAGTGTTTCTGTGAGGTTTGGTTGAAGAATATAATGCGTATTTTGGCCACAGTGTGAAGAAAGAAATGCCAGGTTTTTGAAAAGCTACTATATTAATTTGTTTGCTAAAACTGAACTCGGAAGCCACACCTCCAATACTTTTTTATACCGTATTCCATAGAATGGGTATATTGTGTTTGGTGTGGAGTTTGTAACATAGAGAAATAATACCGTTAGGTATAGAAAAGTATATATATTCTGACTCTGAATCAAAAGCCTAGTCGATTTAGCCATGTCCGTCCGTCCGTCCGTATGTATACTCTCTAGAGGTCGCAATTTTTGAGGAAGAAAGCTAAAATTCGGTATATGTAATTTTTGGTTCAAGATTAGGGCTAAGTTCTTGAACCAGTGAAATCCGCTCACAAACACGCCCACAATAGCCATTTTTGTTGAACAACCTCAATTTGGTAAAATTAAATTATGTTTTTTGTACAGTTACGATAAAAGCATAACGCTAAAATTTTGCACGCGAAAGCTTCAGGTAAACCTTCTTCCAATTAAATAAAAAAAAATTCAGTTTGGGCGTGGCTGACGCCCATTTTTCATACAAAACCATCAATATTGTTTTTGTAAAAAACTAATTGTTATATTAATGCGAAAAACATTAAATTTCGTGGATATTACTTGCACATAAACATCTTGTGTATGAAATCAAAAAATTTGATTTTGGGCGTGGCTGACGCCTACTTTTCACTAAAAACATAAAAAATTGTTTTTGCAAATAAACGGTATTTATAATGAATCCGCAAGCCAAAATCTTGCGTCTCTAGTAGAAACTAAAAACTTTGTGTATGAAAAGAAAATTTTGAATTTCGGGCGTGGCTTACGCCCACTTTTCATAAAAGTTCATAAAAGAACGAAAAACCTAGTTTTAAAAAATTTAAGGTGCTACCAATAGTCAATTTAAACCTTTTTTCCTTTCGTTCGTTATATGAAAAATATATCTACATTTTCTTGTGTAAATTTTTTGATTAAATACCTTTGTTCAGGAAGGATCGTTTAAAAACTACTCGATTCAGCTGTAGTTTTACACATATGCCTAAATACTGACTAATGATCAAAGCTTAGTTAGTGCTTTAAAATGTTCTTAAAATTTTTTAGGGCATGCCCACTTTTTTAGGGCGTTTCCATCAAAAGTCGTAATATGCATTAATTTTTCAATGTTTTTTAACTATCGGTCGCAGTTTTGAAGTAAGAAAATGAAAACTTCGGTTTGTATACCTTGGTTACGTAGCAGAGTGTAGTTCAAGAATTGTTAAAAACACCCATAATCGCTATTTCCAATCAATATCTAATTTCTAAAAATTTTAGTTTTGTCTTGTTTTGTTCAAATCGATCCTGCTAAAGAAGGATTTTGTTTCCGATACTGGAACAGCGGCTGGCTGCGAAGGAGGCTAACGCATATGCATACATATACAAAAATGTGGGGAATAGGGTATCCAACAGTACGTTGCAAACGTACTGTAGCTCTCACTTATGTTTTTTTTTTTTTTTTTGAAAAGTTTACGGGTGGCTTGATGGCTAAATATCTCTTGCAGGACTTGACTGCCTAAAGGTTGAAATGGGCTAAAAATTTAGTTAAGGTATATAATAACTTCCGTTTTAGAAAAAAAAGAATTCTCTCATTTTGGTTCTCAATTATTGTTAAGCATTCAATAATAGTGACTTACATTCCCAGTATATGTACGTTGGTTAAGTATGAGAAAAGTAAACTAATAAACAGATTAACTTTAATGAAAATTTGCTGCAATTGCCCATTTCCAACCCAAAAACAACGATAAATATAGCACCTACACTCACGCGTATGCGTACTTTTCTGAATTTATTTAATTAGAAAAAAATCATTCATATTCTCTAATTTTAGACAAATTAATTGGACGGTATAAACGGAGTCAAACTAATTGCTAACTGTTCAAAATGTTTATGTCTATCATCGCGCTATCTGCTCGGAAGAACAAAGTCTGCCGGGACAGCTTGTATTAAAATACAACTAAGAATAGCAATAGGAGTTAAAACTGTTAAAATGGTGCTATTGCACCCACACAGCAGGTACCCATTCGTGCATTTTATTTTGCATTGATGATATCTTAAAACATTCTATAAAAAAAAAATTGTTTATGTTTCATGTTTGATATATACATTTAATATGTTCGATACTAATTTATTACTTTTTTGAAAGAAAAAAATTAATTAAAAGTTAAAGATTTTGGTTAAATAAAAATGTTCAACAATAAAACTTCTTCAACATACCGAATTGAAATCAATATCACATTTCCATTTCAGTTCATAATCAATTGGTGCTTCAACCGTATACCGGCAAGATGTACCTCGCGGATACGAATTCGGATAGTATGGCGAATTGATGTATATCTTTTGATTAGATTTTAGTTTAACCAAATGATCACAGTTTTCATATAGTCCAAAACTCAAACACAATTTTGAAAACAAAACTAATATGAATATCAGTGAAACTCGCTCTGAATTCATTTTAAACACAAATCAATTGAAACTGACACCAAATTTCATGTAGAACACTGCCATTAACCATCCGGTCTCAACTTGGACTGAAACCGGAGAGCAAATTAACCTTCAAGATGCCAGATATTGTTTCTTAAGATTTTCTGTCAACACTGTCAGGTAATAATGATCAGTTTAGATGGAAATGAAAGCACATATAGATACAAAATATTTATGTAGCATTATGGTCCACCAGTCGCCGGCCGTTGCGCCGTTACAAACGATATGTAAGTTTCTTTGACATCAGCGAAGTCAAAAAAATTGAGTGTACATTATAATAAGAACAATCTGGTTTAGCTTGTAGATTACTTGCAGCAAAATGTAAACTTGTAATTTGTAATTCCAGGTTAATTTTAGTATTGTTTGCACTTGATATGTGATGGCTGACTTAATGAGCGATTTAAAATTTAAATTCTATTTGAGCCAATGTTTGCAAGCAGCAACGATGTTGGCCTCATTTCTTTTTTTTTAAGAATTCTATGTTGGGTTATTGAAATATTGTGAAACCAAAAATTTGCATATATTGGACCTTACTTGCTTCAAAATTATTACCATTTTCCCTGATTTGAATTCATAGTCAATCCTACGTACGTGACAATATATTTTTCTTGAGTTTGAAGATAAATGTGATGAATTTGGTTTGTAAATTGTAATGTAATGTTGTTTTATAGATTTCATTGAATTCTAGGTGTTGCTGGTAGGTAGGTACATCTAATTCACTTCGATGTTCGATCCACATTGCACATATTTTCAACTATTGCACCAACCCGTCTTACTTGCTTATTGGTATTGGTTTCGTGCAGAAAAAAATAAAGTGCACTACTGGGTCGCACGAACTTGGTCTTTGTCTTGACAAAATATTTTTTTCAAAATCTACAGAATACCTTCATGTGATATTTTAAATTTTGTTCTTATTTAAGCACAAAACCTGTATTCTGTAATACGTAGTTAATCTATTCCATCCTTGGTCATATAACATACGACAAAACTAATTCCATGCCTGTTAAGCATGCAAAACATGCCAAGCAACGTGTTGCATTTTTAAATATTCAATTAGCAATCAATCGAATTTGTACCTTCATTTTATACATACATTGTGGTCAAAGCGTATCAAAGCTTATTTTCAAGAACTATGAAAGCCTTATATTTCCAAAGTCCGATTCAAAATAATAATTACCCCACATATAAGCCCTTGCACGTTAAGGTAACATAAACGTAGTACATATTCAAGACCAGCATCACACGTTCCAATATTCATTGAAGTTTTTAATTGTGTAATCTTGCGAAAACTAATGAAAAGTTTCTATAAGAGCGTAAGATTCATATTGGATGTTCAGTTAGTTTCGTTTCGGTTTGGGTCGGGTCGGGGCTTGTGCACTTTGTTATATGGGAAGGTATTGATATATACAATGACGACTACGACGACGACGGTAGGTTCCGACATTAAACTTTATCAATTCATATTCGTTCTTAGTTCGGCATACCGCTGCCTCGCCCCCTCCCTTTTAATGTCATTAAATTAAAATTTCCCACTTGCAAAGGATGTGTCGTGTAGTAAAACACACATCAATGCGTATGTAGGCACATATAATATATGTATGTATGTTGTATGCTGCATGACCTCTTCTAGGACTCATGCCACATCTCTTTTTTGTGTTTTACCTTTTCAAAAAGGGACGACGACGACGACGACAACGACGATGACGACGCAAGAGAATAAGATCAAAATTCAGAATTCCTTATTTCCAATTTCGGTGCAAATGAAATTAAGTTAAATCCTTGTCAACCTCATCAAATAGTTGCTCCATTCTTCTGCACATTGCAATTGCAGTCTTTCGTTACTCCTCTACATGTCAGCAAAGCAGCCAAAACCTAACTAGTCAATGTAACCTGAACCTGAGCCTATGTGCCATCTTGGTGCGACAACGACGGAAATGGGGAACGGAGACGGAACGACGATCATGATGAGGTTTCGGCTTTATATTTGTGTCCTCTATTCTCAGTGTATGGAAGTTTCATTAGTAGTTGCGTTCATTCCTATTAAAATTATAGTTCGCAATATGCATTGCATATGCTAGTTTCTCTTCTGCCCACAAAGCACAGAGCCGCATTTGCGTAAAGTTTTATTTAAGCACATTTAGGCCGCACATATGTATCTAATATAAGGTCGAATAAATGTTGTTTGGTGGAACTTCTATGTTCTTTTCAAATGTATTAGAAAGATTTTGTATTTTTGATAAATAAGTTTATTGAATTCAGCTGAGATTCATTCAATCAACAGAAGCTGCTTTCTTGGCATTGACTTACTCTGTCAACCCAAAAAATTGTGGACCAATATAATATTTAACCAACTGCATCTCCGGTGCAATAACGACGTAAATGCAATTTTCTGAAATGTTGAGGAATCACGTTTAAAGTTTGCTTGCTTATTCAAAATGCAAAAACGCCCTAAAATAGACCTACAGGATCGACTTCAAGAGTCCTAAAAATAGCTGACTATTCAGTGAGATATAGTTCACATTATTTTCTTTTATATCTTTCACCTGCTTCTTTTTGAGCTTTTGGAGCGTTTGAGGAAAGTCAATTGTGTCATTCTTGATCCAGGAATTAATTTTTTTTGACAATTGAGGCTTTTATACTCTAAATTAATGGACATTTTGTAATTGAAACACGCTTTTTTATCTTTATAAAAAATGTATGTTTTTTTATAAAACGCTTCATAATTAGAGAGCTAAAATGACACAAAGACAGCTAAGCACAAAATAACTTTTTTGGAATTATAACGACGCAAAACTCCTTTGTGCACATAAAAAAAAAGCTCAGCAAAAGCGACGCAAAGTGCAGTTATGTCATTGTTATCCTAAAATATACACTCGTTTATTGACCTTTCGTACGTTACGGTGTTCTAATGATTTTTCCACATATACCATTTGCTAAGCATCGCGCGCAACTGACAATTAAGACTTTGTTGCTCCGAAAAGTTTTATAAATTTAACTTTTTTGTCAAACAAAAAAGAGGCCACTTTTTTGGGCACTAGCAAAGATACAATCAAGTCGATTTTACCACATATAAAACTTGACATTTGGGAAATTATGGCGTTTTTAACTCAATTTCAGGAAAAACTGCGATATTACACCGGAGGTGCGAAACGTCTTGAGCTTTTCTTAAAAAACGGTATAAATATAAATATTTTCCTCGGATCGGGTAGATGGCTGAGACTGACTACACATCTAGTAGGAACCTATATGTGAATGGTCGCCGTTATTTCAAGGCACCACAGATAACGGGTAATATATCGAACTCCTATAAAGTAAACATATCTAGGAGACAATTGAATGCATTAGACAACTAAAATTGGCAACTTTTGCAGTCTAACGTGTACCTGCTTGTTGAGCTTTTCAAAAACCTCACGACTGCGGATATGAACCCAAAAAGCTAGCCTTAGCATTTTCAACTTATCACAATTATCTTTAGTTTAACTCATAAAGTACTTATGCAAACAATGCCCAACAGAGGGCCTGCAGATTTTCACATAAAAAATTGCCTGGCTGGGACTACATGCTCCTCAGAAAGTTCTTACATCCAATATCCTTGAAAAATGTCTTCCGCCGACTGCAGCATGATTGATTTGGTTGCATGTTTTTTTATCTGGTGACCGTCAAGGAAGTGAATGTTGAGATTTGACATCTGAATGGACCTCACTACCATCTCACATCAATACCATCATAATTCACAATGCAAAGTCAAATAGTTTGTCTTAATATACCTTCTTAGCATTTTTGATGATATGCTTTCCTGCAAAATTAACCAAGAATGTCGTAGAAGTTCTTTTTGGCAGCGTATAATTTATCTTCTATAGGAGCTCGCACCTAGTGAGTTACAGAGATTATGTCTTGTGGGATATTAGAACATAAATCTTCTTTTTCTCCTTGTTCCTGAGATTTGACCTTAAGTATCTACAATCCATTTCAACCATCCAGTGGGAACCATAAGAGGTTGACGATACAATTTTGGTAAACTAAACTACAGTAAATTTAATCCAACTCTATTGAAATCAGCATCAAATAGCTTGAATTCAGAATTTTATGAGTTCAACTCAGCTTGAGAGAATTAATGATAGATATTTCCGTTGAACTTTCATCAGTTTCAGAAGTTAGAGTGTTAAATCCTTCAGGCCTTCAATCAGACGAAAGACGCCGGGTAAATCAAAATTGCTGCTATAAAATCAGTGAATTCAATTCGTGGAGAACATCAGTGTATTTAATTCTGGGGGGTCATTCCGTAATTTTCAAAACGATCATCGTCCAGACGATAGTCGTGAACGATATCGTCAATAATTTGCTTCACGTAACTTACTACTATCGTCTCGTCTATCGTGTCGTCTATCGTTTATTTTAAAATGTAGTTTGAGAGCGTTTAGTATCTTTCAGAAACTCTCAAACTGTATATAATGTCAAAAAACAAAAATTTTACGCTTTTCTTTGATTAAATTTAAAAATGTTTCAAAATAATGAAGTAGTGAATGGAATTTGTATTTTTTTTTTTTTTAGTTTTCGCGCATTTTCGATACGTTTTAAATTATTTTTCGTGCATTCGCGGTTTCGGTTTTATTGATTTTTTTTGAGAAAAAATTTTAAATTTAATTTGAATTTAAGTAGTTTTGTGTTTGGTTTGATTTGATAGAGGAATTTCCAAAATGTAAGATATTTTGTATATATGTATGTATGATATTTATTTAAATACATAATAACAAAAACGCGTATTGAAATGAAAGTTGGCTTCCCAATCAGTCGTTTAAAACTATCAATTAAAGATAAAATTATCAAACATTTTAAAAATCAAATAGAAACGATACCTATTTAGCTATCGTGCAAACGCTATCGGCTGACATTGATTTGACGATTATTGGCTTACGTGAAGCAAAAATTTAAGTATCAAAACGATATCGTCCAGACGATAGTGATTTTTAATTTTACGTGAAGCAAGTCTATCGTCCAAACGATATCGTCTGACGATAATCGAGATACGGAATGACCCCCCTGAACTCTGTTAGTTGAACACATACAATTATTTCATTTAACTTTGGTAATTTCAATTCATCTTCTTTTAGTCTGCCGTGGATCACCTTAAATGTATGTTATGATAATGTACTTCAGGATGAAGACCTCTAATAGTATCAATACGTCCCTGTTATATTATTAACTTATATATACGTCACGTTGTCACATATTATACTATTATTGTGTATATAAAAATAGTGCCATAGCAACTCCATAACCTCCTTTAATTTATGAAGGAAATCTTTGGTGTGTCCTGATTGAGGACAACGCCAAAAGACGATGACATTAGAACCGTCAACATCACATTGACTTTCATGTATTGCATATATACGATGGAAATGTTGCAGCAAGCAAAATGGATTTAAATTGTACACACAATTTATGCATCATCCATCCCACAGTGTTGGCATTGGACTTCGGAAGTTTATAATATTGAAAACTCTTCCCTTGTGTTGCCTGATTTTCGATACTGAATTCAATTCAATACCTTCGTCCAAGAGTTTTGAGTTATCTCTATATATGTTTTACATGTATGTATGTATAAGGGTTGGTGAAAGAGTGTATTCGTATGTATTTATATGTATAGTTAGTAATCATCAATTTCTATGAATTTATAAATTGTGTGCTTAAGAGTGGAAGGTTATGCATATTATTGTAAAAGGCTTGGGTACTATTCAAAGGGTTTTAGCCATACTCCTAGCCGAACAAAGGCAGTTAGATGTCAACGTGATTATAAATGTTTGATATTATTTCATTCGTTGACAAAAACTAATATGAAAGATACAAAATTCTTTATTTTGAAAAACATCAGAACCAATTATAATATTTTTTTTGGAATTTAGTATGAAAACATAATAACTTTTCAAAAAAAAAAAACTTGTAAGCTAAGTCTACAATCTAGACTCTAGAAAATAAAAGGTCTCTAGCTATAGGTTTGTTATGGGAAATATTTCTGTCCTTGAAATTTTTTACCTACACTTATAAAAATTCTCAGTAGAGCTCAAATAAACGTTCAATTGAATGTCTTCTTCCTCTCGACTATTCAAAAATTAAAAGGACCAATATTGACTGGATTTTGAAGTTATATACTTAATGTTATAGTTTTTGTATAATATTTAACACAATTTCCATCGCATTAACCATTAAAAATATTGCGTTAACAGTTTTTCCAAAGTAATTTATGAAATTAATGCATGAATGTTTAAATGTTCGTTAAGAAGATTTTACTATAAATCAAGCCAAATACAATGAAATTTTGTTAGCATTTTAAAAAAATAATCGTCAAAAAATTGAATCACGGGAAGCTGGAAAATGATATATATTATAATGTGTATAAGAACGAAATCATTGGAAACCAAGTGATTCAGTAAAATATGGGAGATCTACTGATCTGCAGTTAAACCTCTTTCTAAAGCCCCACCATACACAAATGCCACAGCTGTATTTTCCCTCCAATTGAAAGTTGAGTTCAGGGACCAACTTTTAATGGACGGGGAGCTCCAATTCCCTGATGGGGGATAAAAGTCGTGGCATGTCAAGAAAAAAACACCCTTTTTTGCATTTAGGTTCTATATGATTAAAATAAACATTTTACTGACGAAGTTCTCGTTGATTTCATTAAGTTGAATGCCAAAAATACAAAGAATATTTCCTCAGCTAGAAAAACATTTGTTAAAGAAGCAAGCAAGATTTTATTTACTTCAGTGAGACCCGAAAAATTCAAAATCATCGCAATCTTCAAACACCATTTTAAAAACATCGCAAATGGGTTAAACAAAATTTCTGTTGCAGAAAAAACGCTTTCCAGCTGTATTGTGCTGCCAATCAAAAAATGTTTATGAATGCAAAGTTTATAAATAACATAACATTCTGCTTACCGTGAGCCAGTTGCGAATATTCTACTATCACAAAAACATTAAATACAACGAAGCAAATGCACAAAACCATCCAACTTGCAAAAGACCATTGCACTGAAGTTGATTTCAGAATAGAAGAACCTATGACTTATTACAAAATTTCTTGCAGGAGAAATTGAAGTAGAAACGCCTACAACGGTGAGCCACCAACAACATCGGTTTCATCATCCGTCATCAAATAAATTTGAATTCTTTAAGCGATTGCTTTCGGTTATGTATCTGGATGCATTTTTATATACCACTTTATGGTAGATTTTCCGAGGATATAATTGCAGCATAATCATTATGTTCTTCTGCATTTGACGAATATTTTAAAAAATGAATTTTAAAAATTTCAAATCAACTTTACCGAGTTCTGATGGATCAACTTGAGATTTAACTCGAAAGATCTTCTAAATCTAGAATTGCTAGATATTGTACAAGAAGCAGACATTTTTTCTCAAAAACAGAATCTCCTCTTCATATTGCCTCAGCGTTACCAATGCACCACATCTCTGTTAAAATAACCTAAGTACCTTGAGAAGAGTGAATATTTGGATTCGTTCAACCGTGATTGAAGATCTTTTGAATGCTAATAGAATAATTTGCTCATTTAAGTAACGATGAATTATATGCGGTGAGGCGATAAACATCTATTCTACAATCTACATTCTAGATTCCAACAATTTATTTTTAATTTTGCATACGAAACTAGCATCACTACGAGATCTGCAAAGCAGAAGCATCAACATTTTAGGTAATAGTTAAAAAAAAAGTTGTTGAAAATGATTTTACATTCATTATCATCAATTTCACAGTTAATTTGGTTTCTGAAAATTTTATTGACAAACTCATTGCATTGCTTAATCCTTTCATCCATATTACATGGCAATTTTTAATTTCATGTTTATATTGCAAGCTCCTGCACCAATTATACCAGCTTTTATATATCTTTTCCTTCTTAATTAAATCTTCTTTAATTAGAGTAAAATTTGCTCCTGGTTGCGCTCTTAATCACGGACCTGCATTTAAGGAATACAATTAACTTGCGATATGCTGCGGCAACGGTCCACTTGTCTTTTTGTGTTTGTGTGTGTGTTTGGGCGCGTATAGTTAAAGCAGCATGCCCCTGGACCTTATTTCTAATTTACGTTAGTTATTCAAGATAAATTGAAATTTAACATTTTAAATACGCTTTGCCACTAACTTGCATCTACTTCAACGTCAATGTATATATAGATATAGGTAGATGGTAAGTTTATTCTTATGACTATGCCACTTCGCATAAAACTTCCCCCTACCACATACCTAAGGTATGCCTTTTAGTTTATGCCAACTTGTTCATCTCCTAGATGGAGTCTTCTTTGCTATTTATTTCAACATACCTATGTATCTATAACTATATACGTACATTGAATGATAGTGTTGATTGTATATGCGCCACCTTCAATCGGGTAGGACAATTTTCTAAAGGAAAATTACACCAAGCCAAAGCTGTGTCTATCACTGCGATGACAGCGATATGAACAACGGCTAATGTACTCTTGCGGACAAGTTCTGGAATCAAGGATGTCTTCACATGGGGGGGGGGGCGAGAAAGATGGCAGAGGTAAAATTAATTTTCCTTTGCCTGGCTTGTAGCTGAACCTTCCTTCATTCCATAATAGCTAGAGCTTCTCATTATTATTCCATGGTGTGTCCTTAATTGCAGGAATTTCATTTAGACAATTAACATCTATTAGATCAACGGAGAGGATAGGAATACAAGTAAAATATTTCTATCAAACAATAATTTTTAAGTTTCTAAACGAATTTTTTGTTACGGAAAACTCAAATTGCAATTTTTGTTCACTGTCCGAGTTACTGAAAACATACAGTAATGCGGATACCTCCGTGGATCGAATCAGGTTCAATTCTAAAAGTTCGAATTACCGAGGTCCTACCGTATTAATAAACATTTCCAAAAAAATATTTTACTCGTCACAAGTTGTGTACGATATGTTTTCAAAATGTCAATTTTAAGTTCTCTCTTTCTTGATTTGAGATTGCCTCCACCTTTTTCCTTCCTTTCTTTCCCTTTTTTACTTGCGATTATAGGTACTATAAGGCAAGTTATGCATTCGTAAAAAAAAAAAATTGTAACAATCAAACATGACATTACGATGATAGAGAAGTCGAAAAAAGTGGGTCCGACAATTCTGTATGTCTGTCTGTCCGTCCGTCTGTATCGGCAAATACAGTCTAAACGGCTGGACCGATCTGCTTCAAACTTGGTAGATAGTATTATTATGACGTCCTACAGAGGGGTTTTTGGAATTAGCATTCTAGCTTTAAAACTAACGATACCTGCCATACGATTTTTAGTGAAAAAATATTTTTTCTCAAAAACGGCTCCTACGATTTTGATAAAACTTTCTGAAAAGTGTTTTATGTGCAAACTTTATGTTTTGCTTAGAATAGATTTTTCAGGAAAAGTATTCTAACGGTACCTCCCATAGGACCGGATTTTTGAAATCCGATTTTCTCGTAAGCCACTTGACGAATTTCGATGAAATTTTTAATGTAGAAATAATATAAATTCTTAATTTTTTCAAAAAAACGTTTTTTAAGCTTTTTAAAAAAGTTTCAACATTTTTTTAAAATTTTTGTTTTTTCCAAAAACTGTTTAATCTATTTTTTAACTTTATTTTTCTGATAAAAACTAGAAAATGCTAGAAGTTTGGAATATACATATTTATGAAAAATTTTTCAAAAAAAAAATGTTTTTTGAAAAAACTGGTCGAACGATTTTGAAAAAATTTTTCGTAAAAATTCAAAAAACTAAAAGAAACATGATGGCTTACTTCATTTTCTCCAAAAAACGTTTTAGGTATTGATTTTTTAGTGATTTATAAAATTTCATATGATTTTTTAAACGCTCTTCTCCCAAAATCTTCGATTATTATGTTTCAGTAGAATGACCTCAATTTTAAGAACTTACAATTTATTAAAAAATAATTTAAATTACATGATAATGTTAGTTTTTTACTACGGCAAGTATTGGTTTCGTGCAAAAAAACGAGGTTTCTTCAAACATGTCATAACGGTCCCAAATTTTAGGAACTTTAAGAACCCAAAAAGTGGTTTTCGACATACCATCCTTCGTCGGTATATCTGTGCGTCTGTGCCCTTTTCACGTCAAGCTACAGAATAAACCGCTTGACGGATTTTCTTCAATTTTTATATTTATCAGCCTAGCTCAAACTGGTACCTTTCAGGTTACGGATTTTTTTATTTTGGCTAAAACGATTTTTCTTATTTCAAAATTTAGTAAACCAAGGCCATCTTTTATAATACTGGGTTTTTTTGTTTCTGACTTAAATGGTCTTAACTAAAATCAGGTTTAAATGGCATTTTTTAAATAACCATAAGTTCGCAACGGCTCGATTGAACTGACTCAAACTTTGTTTGGCATAGTTTTGCTTGGGTTTTCTTTAATTTTGCCTGCAGAGTCGTGCGAATTGCACGCGTGCCTCAAAATAATTTGCTTGTCCGCTGCTGTAATCACAGAAGATGGTTGGCACGCAAAGTACACGAGTCTGGAATGCAATAACCAACTGAATTGGAGCTCATTGAAGGAATACAAAGTACATGGGAAATTATTTCACTTGATTATATAAAGAAATTATATTACTCCTTACCCACCAGGACGAACGAGGTCTTCACCGTGGTGTGGGGACACAACACATTATTTATTCTTTTGTACACAAGTTACTAATTTATCGAATAAAAATTTAAAAAATTTATTTGGGGGTAGTCTCTACTCATTTTCTTACGTTATTTTGCATTTTCAGAAGGGAGTTCTAATCAAATGTCGCAAACAAAAAAGTGTATTTTTCATACTCAATTTTTTTTAATTTTGTTAAAATTTTAGTCATTGAGTTACCACCATTACGAGTACTTTCATTTGTTTTCACATATAAATTTTTATAAATTTTCATTGGTACACAATTCGTTTCAAAAGGTTTATTTAATTAGCTGATATTTAGCTCCAAAAACAAGTAGCATAGCGGGCGCTAATCGGTTGTCGGGCAGTGTACAAGTACAACAATATAAACTTAGAATCATATTAAAGGTTAAATTTAAATAAATGTTCTTGATAATAATTCCAGTCAAATCGATCTTGCCTTATCTGAAAAATAAAAGCCACACTGCCTTATAAGTGAAATATAACTTTCTTCAAAGCACTGTAGTTTTCATCGACAACAACTAGTTTTCAAAGAATGTCCTCGAATCTTTCAACGCGGCATTGGTGCCTTTACTTGAATTTGATGTAGTATTTGTGTATATATAAGATTATGAATGAGAGCAAATTTAATTTCTGCCTAGAAAGTGAGTTTATTTTTTTCGATGAAAATCATTTTTTGATGAAATTATGCAAAAAATATTTATAAAACGGCCAACAGCAGGTTGTCCGCAAAAGCAGGCGGCTGCATCCGATTTTCATCGGATGCAGCCGATTATAAACAAAAAAAAAACATACGAAAATTGAAATGATATTAGGATCAAAATACCAATACATATACATTATACACACATACAGTCACACAGGTGAATATAACTTCGGCTTTAGATCGAAGTTCTATTTTGTTGGAAAGGCAATTTATTGAATGACGGCTTTAACGATTTTGATGAAACATTTTGTGCTGGGTATTTCAATTAATAATTAAGCACAATGGATCTACACTGTAAATGTGATGGACACAACATCAACCTAAGGCACAATTTAACTTCATACGTTGTAAAAATGCCAAACAGTCCAATCACTCGTATCTGTTTTTAAATTTATTTCAACGATTTTTTGTAATTATTATTTCACTTAATAAAGCAACGTTAAGAATTTTTTTAGAAAATCTACAGGCATTTTAATTAAAAACCAACTTTTTAGGTCGTTAATAATTTTTTCGGAAACTACAATATTCTTTTTATTGACATTCTCACTTAATTTGGAAATTTTTTTTCCAAATAAACAGTTCGAAAAAAGAACTATTTTTTAAAAATATTTCTAATATTGCCAGCCTTATGTGTATGCTGAACGCAGAACTCCACCGGATATTGGAAACTGGTACAGAAATAGCTATTAAAGCAAATACCAAAAACTTTAAATTTACTTTTAAAGTAAAAGTAAAAGATGTTTTGATATTGCCCAGATGAAGAATGTGATCGTCATCCCCAAAAAAAAGATACCCTTGAGCATTATTAATTAATTTTGACAAAAGAAACTTCTAGCAATTCTTCTTCTGCAAAGCTTTTGTATATTTGTTGTTTTGCCGCAAGTGGTAAGGGCGAGTGCCTAAGTTACAAAATAGTTAAACGATGAGCAAAGAGCAAGTGTAGTTACATCTTAAGTTTCATGCCAATAAGTTTATGGTTAATAACCTGAAATTTATATTTCCTGAACTAAATTATAGTCGAGTCAATAAAGACATAATAGGCAAAACCCGGAAGTCCGCTGGAACAGCTTCGATTTTGATAATTTTTTTTTTTTAAATTTTGTTTTTTTATATTATTTAAAATCAGAAACCTCTGGGAGGGGGGAAATGAATTTTTATATTGTTTAAACAATATTTACAACATTTTCATTAAAAAATCAGTTTTATCGCTATTTTTCCGGGAAAAATTGTTTTTATGTTAATGTTAGTATAAAAAATAATTTTTAGGAAATAGCAAAAATAAAAATCGATTTATCAATCTTCTTTGCAAGAAATTGGCCAAAAATAATTTTCAATGGAGTCAAGCAGAAAGTGATGCTGACCGTTTAATAGTACAATCAGCTTTAGATTGTTCTTCTCTTCATGTGGTTGTTGTAGCAGAAGATATTGATATATTGGTGTTATTAATGGCTCTAGCAACTGATGATAAAGAATTGTTCTTTCTGAAACCGCTCAAAAATAATGCTTTATAAAGAGTTTATTCAACAAAAACAAGTTTGAATCAATATGGAAATGTTAAAAAAGAGCATCTTTTGTTTATTCACTCATTCACAGGATGTGACACTACATCCGCTTTCTATAATAAAGGTAAAAATAAATTTATTAAGATCTTTAATGAGGATCTGAAGTTACGTGCAGCAGCTGAAACTTTTATGGTTGAAGACCAAAGTGAAGATGTCCTTTTTAATGATGGTATTTCTTGTATCCTCACATTGTACGGTGCTAAAACTGCCAAAAATTTAAATGAACTTCGCTATAAACGTTTCATAGCGTTAGCTACTAAAGATAAAAGCGTTCAACTTAATTCGCTGCCTCCCACAGAGGATGCAGCAAAACAACACATCAAAAGAGTGCATTTGCAAATCCAGCAATGGAAAAATAATTTACCAATACTTCCCGAAAAATGGGGTTGGCAAAAAGATAATAATTTATCTCCGATTAAAATGACGCAACCCGCAGCACCCGACAACGTCTTAAAAATAATATTTTGGTCTTGTAAAACAGGATGTGGCACAGCGTGTGGCTGCAGAAAAAGTGGCTTGCATTGCTCACCTGCCTGCCTGGAAGCGACTGCGATAACCACCCACCACCCGAAGAAGATGATAATAATGAAAATTAAGTTTTTCTATTTCATGTAAATATGTGACAATAAATTTTATATATATTTTATAATATATTTTTCGTGTTGTTGTATACATTAATTTAAACCTATTTGAGCCTTTTTCCACATATAATTACTTGTAAGTATAATTATTAAAAAATTTTTTTTTTATAAATATTATTTTTTTTATTTAAGTTAATAATAAAACAATTGATTTTTCATACTTAATAAAATATATTGCATCTTTGTCATGTATAGTTGCGTCATGTCAATATATCAAATAAAAGAAGTTATAATTCATTGTTTTTAAAAGTTTTTGGTATAATGACGTATTAATTAAAACTATTTATGATAACAATATCAAAACAATAACATAAATATATTTTTTTCCGAGTTCGCAATTAATATCTTACGAAAAAAATTTTTTTTTGCAAAAATAGCATACAAATTGTTTAAACAATATAAAAATTTATTTCCCCCCTCCCAGAGGTTTCTGATTTTGAATAATATAAAAAAACAAAATTAAAAAAAAAAAATCATCAAAATCGGAGCTGTTCCAGCGGACTTCCGGGTTAAAAGCTTTATTGACTCGATTATTAGTTCAGAAAATATAAGTTAAGTAAGATTTGAAGGGTAATCTGTTCCGTAAACTTATATCTACATTTCAACTCAAATAAATAATAATTATTGAAGATAATGGCGCTTGAATTAAGAACCTAAAACCAATTCATCTCTGCTTTTAAATTAGAATTATTATATCATTCGCAAAATAATTTTCTAATGTCAGCAAGCTTCCCAAGTAAAAAAAAAATCAGAACCTCGACGAATCAAAGGCTAAAATCTCAAAAGTCCGATTTTTTCAAAATATTATAACATATGTTAAAGCAGTGAAAGCTTGTAACAAAAAAGCAAAATATATTAAACTATTGATTAAGACACATAATGACACAGGTGCTTGCCACAAGTTCTGCACGGGAGCGGGTCATAATACCGATTGTCAAAATTCTGTATGACCAAAATTCTGTTTTTTTTTTTTTTGAAATACTGTGTTACAAAAATTCCGTATTTCAGAATTATTCTGTATTTCAGAATACTGTATTTCAAAATCCTGTATGCCAAATATCTGTTTATCCAAAATGCTGTTAGTATAAAATTCTGTTTTTTTTACAATACCACAGCTAAGCATGTGCGAGTACAACCAGCATTTGTTGCAATTAATTATGTAATGGCTCATTTGGTATGTTAAGAACAAGAAAAACAAAATTTTAAAGAGAAAGAGACGTATAAGTACGCTAACTTGTTGTCGTCTCTAGATACATAAGTGTATGAATCCATACTTAAAAGAGGTGAAAATCTTAATTGATTCGAATATTTAATATATTGAGGTTTAAGTGCTGAAAAAATTGTCTGAACGTGTAGCTGTTGTTTTTGTTGTTGTTGATGTTTTTAATGTTGTTCATATCATTCATTTTGATGTTCTGTATTTCAATATTCTGTATTTAAACAAAATTTGTTTTGATAATGTACAAAAGTGTGCACTTTTGTACATTATCAAAACAAATTTTGTTTAAATACAGAATTTTGAAATACAGAATTTTGCCCATACAGAATTTTAAAATACAAAATTTTGAAATACAGAATTTTGTGTAAGCAGAATTTTGAATTACAGTATTTTGAAATACAGTAGCTATTTTGCAAACAGAATTTTGACCATACAGTAATTCGACCCTAACCCGTTCTGCACATATACCTTTAGACAAGCAACAAAGATGTGCGTGAGGGAATGGCTTAAGAAAAGCAAAGTGGAGTAAGAATTATTGGATCCCGCTAGTGAGAACCCAGACGCCTTAACACTTGAACTTCAATTATGAATGTCTGTTTTCGATTTATAAGCTTCTCGGTATTGTTTTTCGAATAACAAATTTGCCGTATAGGTACCTTCTTAGTGGGGTTGGGGTCGAAATACTGTATGGTCGAAATTCTGTATACGAAGTACTGTATTTCAAAATTCTGTATTTCAAAATTCTGTTTACAAAATCCTGTATTTAAACAAAAGAATTTTTGATAATGTACAAAAATGCGCACTTTTGTACATTATCAAAACAAATTTTGTTTAAATACAGAATTTCTAAAACAGAACATCAAAATGAATTATATGAACAACATTAAAACATCAACAACAACAAAAACAACAAAAACAACACTAAAAACAAAAACAACAACTTTTTCAAAATATAGATTTTGGGCATGAGCAGATTTTGAAAAACAGAATTTTATACTAACAGCATTTTGGATAAACATACATATATTCGGCATACAGAATTTTAAAATACAGAATTCGGAAATATTATCAAAAAAAACAACAGAATTTTGACAACCAGTATTATGACCCGCTCCCTTCTTAGTACTTTTGGGAATTTCGAAAATTCTGGGTTTTGAAACTGATGAAAACATATTGATTTCGTTAAAAGTTACTATGTTCATGTTATGTTTCTGTAAGTTGAAGGACTTATAACTTATGTATGTAAGTATTATTGACAAAATGATCACATCTTATTGATTTGTAGAGTAGGATCGTAGTCGCCTCTCACACTCGAAATTTTCAGAAAAATAAGTAGGTACTACCTAAGTTTCTTTAAAAACGGCGGAAACGATCAAATTAACTTATACGAAATATCAATTTCTCTAGTTAATGATACACAGAAGTACCACTGTGTTAATTAATTTAAAATGACATCTTGTTATTTTGTGAGGTCACAATCATCTTTCATTATATTAGTTTATTTCTTAAGTAAAAATTATGTTAGGGAATTCAGAAATTAAGTTAATTATACCTACGGATTATAAGAATTGCAAAAACAAAGCGGTAAATTACTTAATTTATTTACTTTTCTTCCGAAGGAAATTAGATAATTGTGACGTCACGCCCAAAGTCAGCATAACCTTACATTACTCATTTTTTGTGTTACAATTTGGGAAGAACTGTCGAAAATAATTTGTCGATTTTTCTTTTCAGTGGTTTAAACATTATGCACTTATCTTTTTACGTAACTAAAACACAAAAAATGTTTTTTTTTTTTTGATTTTATATAGTTTTTTTAAATCATATGAGCAAAAGCAAATTTAAAATTTGCTATTGTTTGAATAAAAACATTGGTTATTTTTCAGATCAATCGCCAACCTGCATTCTGAGACACAATGATAAATTTACAATCTGAATAAATCTGGACTCTCTCAAAAAAAAAAAAAAGTCATCATCTCAATAATGATTTTTATAAAAATTTTACAAATGCATTCATGTTCTAAGAGTATAAGAAACTATGTGACAAACAAACCTGTACGCTCTTCACGAGCCGCGGCACATGTCTTACCTACTCATTTACATATTCCGACACAACTAACCTTTAAAGGGCACCTACATGTACAACGCACCTGAAAGGAGAACAACCATACAAATCCAGAAAAAGCTCGCACACGCAAAGCCTTTTTATTTTCACTTTTATATTCACCCGAACATTCCCTCAAAGGAATCCCCGAAAAAATCGCGCACTCTCCTAACTCGTAAATGTGTCCTTATTCTCACATACATACCCAAAAAGCTCCCCCCGCCCCATCAACATCAACATCAACACTGATTCCCAACACTAAACTTACCTACCCGAATGAGTTTTGCATGCGTTTTCGAGCACTTTTCTGGTGCGGCTCGACCTGGCGCCTGGCCTGGTTTATACTGGCTATACTCTGAGAGAACTTGCTTCGCGATAGAAAAAATAAGTTAGGCTAGGCCCTTTCCATAGAAGACAATAAAAAAAATTGTACCACTCTTTTCTATGTCGTCTCTCTTTCGAATTTATTCACGGACAACGCTAAGCTAAGGAAGACATGGAAATGGGAGGCTTGGCGGTTGCTCCTAGTCCTGGTAGTGGTCCTAGTGCTGCTGTTTGTGCTCGTCCTACTCACGCTGATGATGAAGATGATTACATTAAATACTGTACTTGTGGTAGAGTAGTGCTAGTATTAGTGGTAGTTGCGTTGTATCGCGTCCTCTTTAACTCATATGTCATATCATTCTAAAATGAGATTGGTGCAGGGCAGAGCACAACCCTCATCCTCAACCATGCCTACCTCTTTGCCAGCAAAAGCTACAAGGAAGTAAATAATTTCCTATCTTAGTAGTAAATAATTTTTTGTCCAATACCTCTACACCGTAGGATGCTGATGCAGTAGCAGCGGTATGTTCTTGCGAGGCCTCTTCTTATCCTTTTGCCAGTATGTAACTCCGCCCCATGTATGTCCTTTTTATTTTATTTTTTCGAAAATAGGTTCGGGTTCGCCGTTAAGTTGTCTTTTCGCATTTTTTTCTTAATGTTGTTTCAATTTTGTGTGTGTAATTTTTTCGATTCTCCTTTAATTTGTGTTACTGTTTTTTTTTTTTTTTCTTGTTTCTAATTTCATTTCATGTGTACACTTTTGTACATCAACTTTTTTATATTTTCTATTGCTTTTGTGTCTTCGTTTTGTATAGATACAAGATAGTCTGTTATTATTTTTTTGTAATTGCTTCTCCAACTAGGCAGTTTTTTTGTTTTTTTTTTTTCAAAATAAACAGGACATTTGCACCATGATTTTTCCATGTTCCATTGTGTACCTATCTATATTATGGCAGAGAGGGAAAGAATGTGGTGAACAGAATCGCTATACATGTTTCTCTTGATTAATTGCTCTACGGAAACCAATTTTTTCTATTTATTTGTATCTAACAGCTTTTTTTTTTTGCTTGTGTAACTTTAAACGTTAGTAAAAGTAAAAAAATAAAAATGATATCTTGATGAAGAACTTAATCCTTGTTGAAATTGATATTTTGCCCTTTTTCTCTTACCAATGTTGCAATTAATTATTGTTTTTTGTATTTTTTTTTTAATATTTCTTGATTATCAATACCTTTCTCTATTGACTTTTTTGAACGAGAAATGTTACTGGTTTCATTATTAACACCATGACTCCCTCTCGAACTCATGAAAACCAATACTTCGATGTGGAAAAATTGTAGACTGAAATATTGCAGAACTGGCACTAGAATATATGAGAAAACGGTTTGATAGAAAAAAAGCCCAATTTCATTCTTATAAATGAATATCGATTCCCTAATGCTTCCTATATCTTTTCAAATATGCTATACTCGTATGCATGACAGGCTATTGAGGTTGTTTTTAGATTTTCATTTACTCTTCTTCTTCCCTGCTTCACTATACTTTTGTTTCTTTATATGAATTTATGTGCATACTACAAACACTATATGAGTATACAAATTTAGTTGCATCCTTCCTTGGTCTCCTGTATTCATTTTTATTTTTTAAGGAAACAATTTTCTCCATCGTAATGGGTTATGTTGTGCTTTACCTTTTCTATTTTCTGATATTTTTTATCTATCGAGATATCCTTCATCACCAAATTAATTAGCGTTTTTCTTCTTTATCTGGATACAAGTAAGTTTGAACAAATCGGATACAGTTGAAATAGGATTATGTACTGCGACTTCGTTTTGCCATCGACGAAATGAATATTAAAAATTGATGGCATCCGATTAAATTTTCTAACTCACTTTTTTGTTTTTGGTAAATATGTAGTCTTAATAACTGAAATCGATTTGTACAACGTCTGCTACAAAAGCCTAAGACTAAAACAATTTATTAAGTCTATTAGAAATAATGTTTTTTTATTTTTTTAAACAAACCCTATCAAGTTGTATACTGACGTTGATAAGATATATTAAAATTAAAAAAAAAAAAAAACTTGTTCTAAGCCAGGCCTTCTTTCCTTCTTAATGAAATCATAATCTATTTGGATGCAGTTGACATTATAGAGTACCATACTTACTTACTTACTTAAGGTGGCGCAGACAGTCCATTGTGGACCACGGCCTCAACCAACAATCCTCGCCAACTAGGCCGGTCCCTAGCCATTAGAGTACCTACTGTCAAAAATTGTTTGTAAGTTGTACCAGAAAAATACAAAAATTACGGATTGACAAAGGTTTTATTTCATTGTATGATGTTTTCAAAGTGAGATTTCGGGATGAAAACAGAAATATTTTTGTAAGACTAAAAGCCCATAAAGATCTATTTTGAATCATTAGAAATAAAGGCAACAAAGTTTTTTTTTTCCAAGAAAACATTTTTAGTTTAAATTTGGAAAATTAATTTTAAGCAACCGAAATGAAATCTATATAAAATAATAATACCATGCAAAATCCCTTCAAGAGTCAATAAATGTTTCTTTTTTTACCAAACAAAATGTACGGGACCTTAAAACTAAAACTTTATACATATACATCTATCTATATCTATATATATAAAAATCAATTTAATTTTTGTGTGTGACCTTATTTCTAGAGTTTGGATGGGTGGATTTTTATATATATTCTTTTAAATGACCATAATGTAGATGGTTTAGAAGAAAAAAAATGTTAAAACCGTCAAGCTGAATTTTTTGTAGCCAATTTATAAGATTTGTTCCACTGTAAAGTAATATTTATTCGTAGTATTTATTGGAATTTATTTCAATAAAATTTATTTGAATTTTAATATTTCAAAATAAAAAAAAATAAAACATGAGGGAGAGCTAGAGTACGTTTTCAACGAACTGTTGGATACCCTATTCCCTATATATTTGTGTGTGCATGCGTGCGCCTCCCGCAGCCAGCCGCTGTTCCAGTTTCAGAAACACAATTCTTCTTTAGCAGACAGTAAAAAATTTTGTGTATTTCATGTTCAATAACAGCTGGCGTAATAAAAAAGGCGTGTGCCACTCCTTTAGAAGTCAATAATTAAAATGCGCTGGAATTTTTACATGCGAATATACATAAACTGCAAGTTCGTCGGAAAAAAAAGTTTGAACGATGATAGCGAGGACCAAAAAAGTTGGTCAAAAAAATCTGTCTGTCTGTCTGTCTTATTTGTTTGCCTTTCCGTCTGACTATATGCATGTACCTACAGACACCTACAAAAGCCCAAACGGGTGTGCTTAATTCTTTCAAACAAGGTATGTATATAGAGTTTTTAAGGTACCTATTGTACAGAAGGGAAATTGATTTTTTTTTGCAGCTCGAAAACTAACGGTACCTGCAACTATAGTTATGTATGTTGAAGCTCATTTTTTCTCGAAAATGACTCAAACGATTTTGATTAGTTTAGCTTTTTATGTATGACCGTATGACCTATCAAATGGCTGATTGATTAGTTTAGCTTTTTATGTGTGACCGTATGACCTATCAAATGACTGGAAACAAAGTTACCAAGAATTGCTAAGAACGGTACCTTCCATAGGACGGGTTTTTTTTTTGCTTTCGGCTTTTTCGAAGACGGTTTAACCGATTCTGTAGGAAATTTACACATACATATTATATATAGGTTAAAGTAGCTTAATTAATACCTAAGTACTACATTCCTATATTTTTAATGAATATTTTTTCGTTTTTTCAAAAACATTTCTCTTCATAATTTAATATTTTGAAAACAGATCATTAACTTTTTCAAAAATAATAAGTAGTTATATTATAAATGCAGAATACCTATGTATTGGGGGTATTTAATTTCTTTTTGAAAAATGTTCTCCAAAACTAAGAAACCAATCCACAAATGTTGATAATTGTACTACCATACATTGAAATTCATCCAAAGAATAAGAGTTTCGAAAAATAAATTTTTTTTTCAAAATCTCAAGCCAAGACCACAATGTCTTATTAGAGCAAGTTGGTGCGATCCAGTAGTGGACTTTATTTTTAAAAATTACTATGGCGAAGGCCAACCCTGTATTTGCCGCGAGCGAAGCCGCGGGTGAAAGCTAGTATATCTATATAAACAACATTGATGTGGATACTATGGTGAATGATCAAAAGTATCACATCTACAACCGTTTTTACTTTATTGGACCTGAAAAGGTCCATCGACTTGGCAGTCATTTGATGAAAGAAATTCTTGTTTAAAGATAAACTTCTTATGTCTTTTTTAAAAGCAAAACTGCAAATAACATACCAACAATTGCACTACCTAAACTAATATTGAAAGAAATATTCCTGTTATAAAAAAATTCCTTTTTTGTCATAAGAACATTATCTAACTAATATCAAGTGCACATATTCAATAGCGCCAGAAAAAGTTTAGATCAGAGAAATGATTTCCTCCTATCCCATTTGCCAAAGACACCATTGTGATGATGGGATCAAATAAATAAGCGACTTGACATTTGAACTATTTGTGTAAGTTAATCTTTTGTTAAGCAAAGAAAAGTATTTCAGTTTAAGAGCACTGTGGTAAAGAGGATTTTGGTTTCATCGTTTTTCATTTTAAGTGACTTAGTGAATATTAAATTGTTTTTACGAGTTTATTCTCATTTCAGAGCATTAAAGGATTTGTTATTCTTTAAATACAACTTTTATTTTTGTAGTCAAAAATATATAGGTAAAAATGGAGTCTATAGAAACTTTTTACTCATATTTTCCTAAAGAACATCGGGGAATTAGAGTTGTCATTTGGATGCATAACATATACATACATATTTAATATGTAATATGTATACATTTACATATATATTTACATATTTCTACACGACGCCGACGTTCTTTTTAAGAAAATTTCTTTTAAAAAATTCATAAGCCGGTAAGCCAGGAAAAAAATTTGCGATCAAAAGCATCAAAAAAGGAGACAGTGATGGAAAAATAATATTGCTGACTCCATTCCAATAAATAACGGGTGTTTTTTTAGAGGTTGGTTTTTCGAATAGGGATAAAACTGACATTTTGTAGTCAAATCGGGCAACTCTAATGTCATTTAAATTCAGTTTGGTTTGCCATTTCATCATGAACAGGTTGACAAAAGAACAACGCTTGCAAATCTTGCAAATTTATTTCGAAAATAATGGTTCAATTTGCGAAGTTTACCGCAAGCAATTTTGTTAAGTGATGAGGCTCATTTTTGGTTGAATGGCTACGTCAACAAGCAAAATTGCTGCATTTGGAGTGAGGAGAATCCACATGAGGCCCTTGAGACGCCATTACATCCACAAAAACTGACTGTTTGGTGTGCTCTATGGGCTGGTGGAGACATATTGGGCCATACTTCTTTCAAAATGATGCTGGCGAGCCAGTTACTGTTAATGGAGACCGGTATAGAGCCATGATAACCGATTATTCTGTTCCCGAATTCTATGACATGAATGTGGATGAGATGTGATTCCAACAAGACGGCGCTACATACCACACAGCGCATGTCGCAAAGGATTTATTGAAGGAAACATTCGATGAGCGCATAATTTCGCGGAATGGACCTGTCAATTGGCCACCAAGATCGTGTGGTTTGACACCATTGGATTATTTTCTTTGGGGATATTTGAAGTTGCCCGTCTACGTCAACAAACCAGAAATGTTAGGGGAGTTGGAATTGGACCTCTAGACTTGGCTTTATTCGAGCCAGCCGCGGCATCCACATGCCCGAAATCATATTTAAACATTAATGGCATAAAATTATCTTTCCAATAAAGCCAAATTGATGGACATCAAAACGATTGTATTGTGTTTTATTTCAATTCGAAGTTCAATACCTCTAAAAATAACACCCGATATATATACAGTGGTGGGAAGCTAATTAGAAATGACAAAAACAAAACTTTTTTAGTCTTGTCTGTTTTAATAATAATTAACAAACTACCATTGCACGACGAAACCGCGTTACATATTTGTGTATTATATGTTCTTATTTTGTTGTTTATCGTTCAATAAGAGGCTCATGTAACGGAAAATTTTATAAAAATTATAAGATTAAAAATCCTTCGTTCGAAGGAAAAGAGTTTGTTCCTAATTAGCTTTCCACCACTGTATACTACATATATTCTGTAATTGTAATTATAATTAAAAATCAATTTATTGGCCGTCACGGGAAGCCCGGCAGATGTGAAACTTATTCTTATTTGTTTAATAATTACAACTACAGAATATTTGTATTTACAGTGGTGGAAAACTTATTAGAAACAAACTCTTTTTAATCGAACTAAAGCTTATAATTTTATTTTTATATTTTTTTATATAAGTATACTGTACCTATATATGTGTATGTACGTGCACAGATGTACACATCGAAAAGAGGCTTACGACAATTATTGTCTTAGGGGCCAGTTATAGCGATACGGAAAACCAAACCGAAAAAAATTTCAAATAGAAAATTTAGTATGTTATGGTTCCATTTAAAACAAAAATGCTACATTGATCGATGGTAACCAACTCAGAGAATTTATTTTGGAAATAAAACTTTGAATTGAACATGTACTTTTTTTTAAAAATGAAATTTGTTAGTTTTCTTTTATCCGTATAACAGAAAAATAAATAAATACATTTTTAACAAAAAGCATTTGTTCAATTAAAAATATTATGAACAAAAAACATTCTCTAAATTGCCATCGATCAGTGTAGCATTTGTCTTAAGAATCGAATCAGAACATACAAAATTTTCCATCTGAAAATAACTGGCCCCTTAGGGGCCAATTATAGCTATACGGAAAT
Source organism: Platycheirus albimanus (assembly GCA_916050605.2). Lineage (NCBI taxonomy): Eukaryota > Metazoa > Arthropoda > Insecta > Diptera > Syrphidae > Platycheirus > Platycheirus albimanus. The sequence continues at coordinate 64,089,119 of OU696698.1, forward strand.
CCAAGCCGACAAAATTTTCAAATGGAAAACTTAGTATGTTGTGGTTCGGCTTAAAACGCACGCAAATGCTACACTGATCTCACTCACTCAGAGAATTTCTTTTGCTTATAGAATTTTTAATTGAACTAATACTTTTTGTTAAAAATGTAATTTTTTATTTTTCTTTTATACGTATAAAGATCATGCTGAGAACTGTCATAACTGAAAATAAATAATAAAAATTGTTTTTAATCAGTTTTGCTTTTGGTGACTTTCTTACAAATTTTCCACATCAGCAACGCTTTAGTAAAACAAGGACAATGCTAAAAACTCCCAAGTGATAAAACTATAGGTTCTTTATAAAATGCGTACTCTTCCGATCTGTCAAGGGAACACGTATTCGTTTACCCATAATGGACGTATTGAACATGACATATTTATCGCGTTTACATTCATCACACACAAAGTACCAATTATGCGAAGTTGATATACCTGCAAACCACCATTTTGGTATTTTGTGACGTCACAATCAGCTCCTTATTTTATTTCATTTCTAAGTAAAGCCTGATCAAGAATTGGATTTAAAGGAATTGTTCTACCAGTATTAGAACCATTTAAAAAAGCACATCAAATAAATACCTACATAAAAATAATAAATAAACAAATATAAAATATGAAAAATAAAGAAAACACAAAAAAAAGTTAACTTTGTGATGTTAAAAAAATATAATAATAATTGTATCACAAATGTATTATTATTCAATCCAGATTCGATTAATTATAAACCGTAAATTTCACTCGATGCTGCAAACTTTAAATGACCTGAAGTGTTGCATACTTATGAGCTAATCAGACAAGCCCACTTAAGTCATTGCATATATAAACTATATTATTAAGGGCCAGTTATAGCGATACGGAAAACCAAACCGAAAAACTTTTCAAATGGAAAATTTTGTATTTTCTGATTCGACTTTTAAGACAAATGCTACACTGATCGATGGCAATCAATGCAGAAAATTTTTTTTGTTCATAATAATTTTAATTGAACAAATACTTTTTGTTTAAAATGTATTTTTTTATTTTTCTTTTATACGTATTACAGAAAAATGATTTAATGCATTTTTAACAAAAAGTACAAGTTCAATTCAAATTTTTATATGCAAAATAAATTCTTTGAGTTGATTGCCATAGATCAGTGTAGCATTTGTCTTAAAAATCGAATCAGAACATACAAACATTTCCATTTGAAAATTGTTTCGGTTTGGTTTTCCGTATCGCTATAACTGGCCCCTTACAACTTAAGGAGCATCGACGAAAAACTAAGCTCTAGAATACCATGGGAAGCAACAACAACAATTTCCACCATTTTAATTGTTGTTGTTGCTTCACATGGTGTTCTAGAGCTTAGTTTTTCATCGATAGATGGTGCACCTCAAGAGGTTATACTATAGTTTATATATTCAATGCTAAAGTTAAAGCATTGAATAATTACACATTAGTGTCGATCATAGAATACAGCAACCATTTAATTTGTTCGTTTTAAGATATTTCTTGCAATCAGTATGGTCGACTGCCTTAAATAGAAAAAGGGATATTTGCGATTGCAATAAGAGGAAGAAAGCAACAACGATGAACGGAATACCGTTTTGATTTTTCTGTTGAACTGGGGTGACATAGACGGTAATATCTCTGAAAGTTTGAAGGTCAACCAGCTCAACACAGGTTCGGTTGACTAAATTTATAGTTGTTGTTTTCCTATTTTTTTGTTTTTTTTTATCCATAAGAATGTTGGTGTTTGATCGCGATTACGGATGATAATGATGGTACTACAACCTTGACACAACAATTTTTGTGCAGTCAAAATTTTAGGAAATTTTACGTTCTACGAAAAAGTATATTGTGTTTTTGCTGATGGAAACCTTTTCATCACTTGAACGTCGTCGAAATGTTTTGTGTCTTTCCTTATTTTACCGGTTCTTCTACAAAAAATGCTCACTCGAGGTAGCGAGCTGCGATCCACCCCTTAAACATTTTCCCCGTAATACTCGTCTTGTTGTAATAATCTTAATGTACCATTTATTTTATAGTAATAATAAATTGAATTGAATTGAATTGAATTGAATTGAATTTTAGGAACGCTCATCAGTTTACACCATTGTATATACATTTTTATAGTAATTTCATGGAACATGTTCTTTTAGTTCTGAACTTCGTCAATGGCGGAGCTAGTTGTATTATCTACTTTGCATGAAATGTCTTATATTGTTGCTTCCCATGGCAATCTAGACAAAAACCACTCCTAACTCACCAATCAAGTGCTTGTGAACTTCGTCCATAGATGGCGCACCTAACGTTCCGCTTATTAGGAGTACTATAGTATATAAATACAATGGCCGATAGTGACGCATACTCCTATTATTTATTTAATACGTTAAAGGACTAACGTTAACACTTATTACATATATAATATTTCTTAAAACTAATACCTACATAAAAACTGCATGGTTCCAAATATTATTCGCCGAAGTAGCCAAATGTTTGTTTTGAACATAACCAAAAGTATCAAACCGAAATCATGGTTCGACTTCACCTGTGTGGGGCTATCAAGGTTAGAGAAGTAAATTTCCTATAAGTTACAAATTAAATACGTCTGCGGAAATCCGGAATAAGTTAAAAACAAACATAGTAAAGGCAAAATGTTTGAAAAAATAAATAAAAATAATGGTTAAAATAAAATTGTAAAAAAAACGTACGGTACTACAATACGTCTTCGGCTCCAACGGATGTTTTCAATGACACACATAAGGTCAGCTCCCGAGGGTAGCCATTGTATATATGTACATTTTTATAGTAATTTCATGGAACATGTTATTTTAGTTCTGAACTTCGTCAATAACGGCGCTAGTTGTCTTATCTACTTTGCCATTGTTTTTATAATATATAGTACTCACAATAAGAGGAGCATTTGGTACGCCATCTATGGATGAAGTTCACAAACACTTGATTGGTGAGTGAGGAATGGTTTTTGTCTAGATTATCATGGAAAGCAAAAACAACGATAGAAGACATTTAATGTAAAGTAAATAAGACAACTAACGCCGCTATTGACGCAGTTCACAGCTAAAAAAAACATGTTCCATGAAGTTATATGCAATGGTCGCACTGACGACCCTTAATCCATGGCCGTGGAAACTCTGATAACGAGAAACGGAATTTTCATAATGACCGGCTGTTCAGTTTCCGTAACAATAAGATGGAATATCAGCTATTAAAAATGTGATAGAGTTTGCCATCAAGCTCTCTAATCTCGGACGTACTGTTTAGTATAAAGACTCATTCTTTAGCCTCACTACAAAAGTGTGGAATCCCTTACCCGGCACAGAGTTAAAAAAAAACACACTTGCTATTTCAAAAAGGTATGAAACATCGTAGTGAAGGGGAAAGTAAAAAAAAAGCTTTGTTAGCATATAAGGTCCGACAACAGGGGAACGGATATGAGGTCTGTAAACAGAAAATTACTTAAACTGTAAATACAAATCGACTTAAAGCATCAAGGAACTGCAATAATTCAACAGCGATAAAAGATTTTAAAGATAAAAAATAAAGTGCGAGACTGGGTCGGACGAACTTGCTCTAATGTGTGACAGTGGTCTTGGGGTTTGAGATTTTAGGAACAAAGCATCGAAAAAATGGTATGAAATTTGACGTAAGCCATATGATTTCGTTTACTGTTTAGAATTTTAAGAAATTTTTTTTTTCAAAATCGTTCGACCAGTTTTTTTAATCTTTTCGAAAATATATTCCAATTTTTTTTTTTTTTTTGGAGTATGTCAACTTCTAGCACTTTGTAGTTTTTATCAGAAAAATAAAATTTTAAAAAAATGGTTAAAACCTTTTTTGGAAGAAACAAAAAACAAAATTTTAATTTTTTTCAAAGAACTCAAAAAAACTTTTTTTCAGTCAGACACCGACAAAAACAAAATTTAAATTTTTTTTTTTTTTTGAAAAATTTAAGAATTTATATTATTTTGGCTTCTACATTAAAAACTTCATCGAAATTCGTCAAGTGGCTTACGAGAAAATCTGATTTTAAAAAACCCGGCCCTATGGGAGGTACCGTTATAAGACCTTTCCTGAAAAATCTATTCCAACCATACAACACAGAAAACACTATTCAGGAAGTTTTATCAATATTATGTGTTCCAGATGCGCTTAGCTTAAGCTGCTGAAATAGAGGTTTTCACATAAAATTTCTTACCGATATTATTTTGGAAATAATACTGTTTTGAGGTACATATGTACTGTACATGTGTTCTGATATTGATATTGCTAAATTTTAATTTCGAATATTTGAAACTTATTTTACGGATTTATTGTTGAAAAATTCAAAACTTTTATTTTGTCGGCAAATATCTGATAAGAAGATGGTGTTAGTTCTAAGCTCTGCTCAACTATTTGAAAGCATAACAAACAATATTGTTTTTTTTAAGTAATTGCTTAGTTGTATACTACATCTTTCTGTTGCAATAGGCTTTTAATATTTTTGAATTTTTATTTAACATTTTTTTAGTATTATAAGACTTATTGAATACAATTGTGATTAAATTTTAAAAGATCCAATGATTTCATTATTATTTCTCTCTTTTTTTTTTTGTTACGTGTTTTGTGTTTATAAATTGTACAAAAAATCACAGATAAAAATAATTTCTAAAAAAAAAAACATGACAAAAAAGCAAAACAAAAAACTTGATCTAAAAATAGAAAGAATTAAACGAAATCAATGGGGAACTTTATTATTAAAAAATCTTTAGGGGCAAAATTTTTGTTTTCAAATTTAACGAAATAAACAAAGAAAAAAAAACAAAATATTTTAATTTTTAATTTTTTTAAAATAAACAAATCAAAAAACTGAATTATATCAATACAAATAATATGTGTAAAAGAAAAAAACGTAGTAAATTTAAATTGTGTGAAAAATGTGTTTTAAAAAAAATAACGTAACATTATTGTAACAGCAAACAAAAGCAAAACTACCATGGCCTCCACATGTTTTCCGAAACTTCTTCCGCGACTTTTTTGGGGTTCCCATTGCTATCAATATTTTCTCTTTCTTCAATCTTAATTTTCTTCATTGATTGTTCCTCGGTACTACTATTAGATTCATATGGATATAAACGTTTCGAAGAAAAAGTTCCTTCACTGCTGGATGTCACATGTGACTGCTGTAGTACACCAGCAATTCGGGGAAACACCTTGTTCGATTCAGAGCTAGATGGAGTGGTGAATCCTCCCGAAAAACTGCTTCCACTTCCATCTAACGGAGGAGTTAGGGATCGTGATGCGAAATCTGAGCTAGTGTGCATTACAGAATCCTCTTCGTGACTAGAGATTGATGAGATCGGGCTAAGTGGTGGACTAGTTGCTGAAGATTGAAGAGAAACATTGCAATTGAAACTGCTTGGATTTGAGAAGACAGCTTTACTAGCGGGCTTACTAAATGCACTTGATCTTGGAAAGCTGCTCTTGAAATCGATATTTGTTGGTGTTAAATTTGGTATGCAAAATGATGAAGGATCATTGTCATTTGGCGTTTTTATGCCCGCATTGGGCATTATAAGAGCAAGTTCTCCTGATGGCAAAAACGATGGGATCAGATTGACGCCGCCGCCGCCAGTCATTTGAAGTAGTCCATTGTTATTGTTTGTGTCATGTGGAGCAGAAAATGGTATTTGAGTTGGAATAACTCCCGGGCTCACAAAATTCTGCGTGGTTTGAGATCGAAAACTATTTGAAAAGTTTGTGAACGTTCCGATTTGTTCTAAGCTATTTGCACAGTTGTTCAAATAGTTTGACAAACGCTGACTGGTTCCAGTATCCACTCCATCTAGCTGACTTAAATAACGTTTGACTTCATCTGCGCATTCATTGAAGCCCGTCTTGAATTTGTGGATGACTGTTGGATCGGTTTGAATAGCCATAGACAGCTGCCTTCTTTGCATTGATTGCAAATGCTTGACTGTCATCTCCAGTATATCGGCTTTCTCAAGTTTTGTATGTCGTGCTGGCTATAAAAAAAAAAGAAAATTAAATCAGACGAAAAATTAATGCAATCAGTAACAAGTCTTTAAATGTTTGTACCTAACCTAACCATTTTACAAAAAAAAATTACTCTTATCTACCTGCATCAGCCTTGTAATATGTTTAAAAAAATACCTATGCCTTGGTCATTATATCAGTTAAGCATAAATTTAATTTGTTTAGTACACATACAACTTAAAAATTATTTTCCTATCATAAATTCAAATTGTTTTTACAAACGCATTATAAATATAAAAGCGAGGGATAGCTCATTCTAAAAATTATATCCCAAATAAACATTTCCTTCATATTAATAACAACTAACTAGGTAACTTAAAACCTACCTGAATGTCCTTGTTAATGCATAATGACTATCGTAAACAATTTTAAACGTTCACCGAAAACTCATAAGTACACTGTTATTACATATTTATTAAGTATTGTTAAAAATCTTGGAATTAAAACCCTCCTTGCAAAGGCCAAATCATAGCTTTTATTGCTTTTAAACTGCGATGTTTGTACACAACCCACCCTCGTAAAATGCGCACATCTATAACCGATAGGAGACTTTAACAACACCTTAACATTGAGTGTCCTTGATTGAGCGATTCCTAAGATACAGATACCCCTAATAAATTGATAACAATAGCTCCTAAGTACATATGTATGTATTTCAAACAGCAAGGCAATCATCAATAAATAAAAAGTCTACGAATCTATGTGTACTGACAAAGACATTCAAGGATTTCCATACGGTCCCGATTCCGGTAACAAAAACGGAACTGAGGAAAATTCCCACCGGTTCCCACGAGGGTTTTTCACACGAGAAAAAATTTACCTAACTAGGTCCTTTCAGCAAACATAAAGGAATTCCATCATCATCCGTATTTACGTATATATACACACATACATATTATTATCATAAACCTTTTTTATGCATGGGAACGAAAAATGAACCACCATCATCATCATCATCATCATAAGTCCGAGTCAAGTGCATGAAATCGAAAACAAAAGAATACAAAATTTACAAAATGAAGAGAAACAAAAAAAAAAACTGAAATGAAGACGAAAAATGTTCTCATCGGAAATAAATTTGTACACAGCGAATACGACAAGTAAAGCAAAAAGAAAATGTTTATAACCTAAAAAAAATATTTTTATCCTGTGTAACTGTTCTCTCGCATCTATATGCTACATACAACATACTTATAGCTTTTTGTATATTTCGTCCAAAAGAGTGCAGGTTCAATGGAATACACTAGTGCTAGCCCATGATGTAGATGAAGATGAAGATCATATTTCTCTTATTCTTCTTCTCATTCACTTGTCGGTGTCTGACTGGGACTGAGTTCTGTGTCTGGGAGAAGAGCTGAGGTGAGATAAGGTGCTGCACCGATCAAAAACAACAACGAACCACACCGACACGATCGTGTTCGGTCGGTGGTATGGAAGGCGCTTTAAAAGGTCGTGCGAAATGTTAGTGAACCTTTGTCTGGCCTGTGTTAGAATTGATTCAAGGTTCCCATACAATTTGATTGTCCTTTTTTCCCTTTCTTTTTTCTCATAAATAATCGTGTAGATTGTAGGTAGATCTGAATTATGCGTATGCACTTGTTAGCCTGGAGCCTTAATCTAAACCTACCTGTTTACCACACTTTGTCTTCCTATTTTTTGGGTCAATATTTATTTTTATTATGAAATTAAGTGCACTATTGATTCAGACGGCATATACAAAGGTGGGAGTTCTAAGTAGTTTTCATTGGAGTCAAATAAATCACAACAAAAAACTATAACAACTTTAAGGACAGCCATCATTGTGTGAATAAACGTTTGTGGGAAAATAATTACTGCTTGAATTGAAATTCCTGTTCAAGATGATGATGAACTACATAATAATTACAATTAAGAATCTTTTTGAACAGGCAACAAATTCTTAAAAATCTAACTCGTTGCATTTCGATTAAGAAATAAAATACACGACTTGGTCTTGGACTTGTATAGTACCCTGTGGCGTAGTGGTTAGTGTGTCGGACTGCCACGCCGAAGGTTCTGAGTTCGATCCCTGACTCCACCTACGTTCTTTTCCGGGGTAATGCCTCTTGCTAGGAAGTGACAAATCTTCCAGGAGTAATTTATGTCATGGAAAGTGCTTCTCTGTTAGCCGTTCGAATTCGGAGGTAAATTGTAGGCCCCTTCCATTCCTGCAGAAGATCAACGCACACACAGGAATGGTTGAGTGTTTAACTCACAGGCCTCTGCCCCGCTTTTAGCTGTTTTGCCAACAATTTATTTATTTACACGACTTGGTCACACGTACTTGCTCTGTGGGTGCAATAGCACAGTAATAAAGAAAAAATAAAATGCACGACTGGGTCGCACGAACTTGCTCTAATGAGTGACAGTGGTTTATGGGCTTGAGATTTTGATAAAAATAAAATTTTCAAAATTCTTAAATAAATACTTAAACTAATTTGAGCTGAAAAAAAAGTACGCCATTTTATTTCTTGGATAAATTTGAATTTATGAGAATAAATTTAGAAAAATCTGTGGAGCGGTTTTTGAGAAAAAAAGTTTTTTTTGAAAAACTTTTTGAAAAAAATTTTCAAAAAAAATTCAAAAACGCCAGTTCATAGGTATTCAGCAAATACATTTATTTAAAATTTTTAAAAAAAAATTTAATAAGCGGTTTTCAAAATATTAATTTTTTAAATTTTGTTTTAAAAAATGCTTTTAAAAATACAAAAAAATATTTTTCAAAAATATTGGTATGCAATACAAATTGAGCTACCTACATCTATATGTGTGTGAAATTTCGAAAGAATCGGTTGAGTCGTTTTCGAGATAGTCGAAAGCAAAAAAAACGGTCCTATGGAAAGTACCGTTCTTAGCCATTTTTTAAAACTTTTTTTTCAGCCATATGATTGGTCAGACCTAAAAAGCAACACTGATTTTTTAAATTAAAAATCGTTAGAGCCGTTTTTGAGAAAAATAAGCTTTAACGTAACGGTTGTATGGCAGGTACCGTTATTTTTTGAGCTAAAAAAAAAATTTCAATTTCCTTTCTGTACAATACCTAAAAAAGTCTATATACCAAGTTTGAAGCAATTCGGCCCACCCGTTTGGGCTGTAGGTCTACATACAGACAGACAGACAGACAGACAGACAGACAGACAGACAGACAGACAGACAGACAGACAGGCAGACAGACATACAGACGGACAGAATTTTTAGACCATCTTTTTTCGTCTTCGCTATCATCGTAATGTCATGTTTGATTGTTATCTCAAAACTTTTTTTTTCGACGAATGCATAATGTTGTAATTATCTGTTATTTATTAATTCAATTATAATCTTAAAACTAAGCAACTAATTATAATTCATTAGGGTAGTAAGTCAGTTAGGTTGTCGGCCAAAGTGGAAGATAAAGAATCCGTGTCTCTCCATAACCGCATGGAATCTATTGACAGGTGGTTATCCATTTTGTGAAGGTTGGTACCAGTTGATTTCTATTGAGTGAAGGTTGGTACTAGCTGATTTACATAGGGTGTTTCATTTCCCCCTTCTTAGTTAAACGCAAACCTTACTGGAGCCTTTTTTGGTCTGCTTGATTTGCGCACTTCTGTTGATACAAAAGGTTCTTCGACTGAACGCGGATGAACTTGGATTGGTGACGGACCATCATTCAGTTCAACTGGCCTCTGATGAACTTGGCTTGAAGACGAAACACCAATAAGTTGAGACTGCTGCTGTGTTCGGTCAGGAGAAGAGCCTAAGCTGGGCGAAGTTGCTTCAATTTGGGCTCCTTTTGGAAACAATGAAGTGTCCGGTGAACCTGATAGGTTAGCTTGAAAGAAATAAGGATTATTTGATTTACTTGAATTGTTACTCAAACTACTATCAATTGACAAATGTTTAGCTTTTGGGTGAGTTGCAAAAGATTTCCTTCGACGCAGCTGATTTTGATGTCTCCTGATAGAACCATCTTTGGTTTTTACCAAATACATTCGGCGTCCTAGAGTTTCCAAAATTTCAGCCTCTATCCATCTGTTTCGTTTCAGGTACTCTCTTGCGTATACTGCATCACCAGACTTAAATTTACTGGTGTTAGTAAATGACTTATTATCACGATCGGCATCTGGTAACATGGCTGATATAAGTGTTCGGTGCTGCCTACCATGAAGGTATTCAGCTGGAGACTTTCCAGTCTCATTCGGCAACGCTCTATATGATGATAAGAACGTTTGAAGGGCGTCGTCATGGTTGCCGCCCTCATCTAAAATCTTCTTTATTGAAGTCTTGAATGTACGAACCATTCTTTCTGCAGCTCCGTTAGATTCAGGATTAAATGGCGCAGATGTCAAATGCTGGATTGAATGTTCTTTGCAGAAATCATTGAATTCTTTTGACACAAATTGGGTACCGTTGTCAGTTACGAGGGTTCTTGGTAACCCTTCCAATGCAAAGATTGACTTAAGTGCGTTGATTGTTGCAGTGGACGTTGAAGAGCTCATTTTGACTACCCATGGAAACTTCGAAAATGCATCTACGACTATAAGCCACATCTTTCCCATGAAGGGACCAGCATAGTCCAGATGTACTCTTTCCCAAGGGGAGCTGGGAATTGGCCAACTGCTATATTCTCTTGGTGAATGGCTTGAGTGTAATTGACACGCTCTACAATTAGCAACCAATTTCTCAATATCCTGGTCAATCCCAGGCCACCAGCAATATTGGCGTGACAATTGCTTCATACGGCTTATACCCCAGTGTCCTGTGTGAAGCATAGACATTACTTTATTTTGTAGTTCAAATGGAATGACGACTCTTGTATGCTCCGACTGAAAAAGAATAACGTTAGCGAATCCGTGTCTCTCCATAACCGCATGGAATCTATTGACAGGTGGTTATCCATTTTGTGAAGGTTGGTACCAGTTGATTTCTATTGAGTGAAGGTTGGTACTAGCTGATTTACATAGGGTGTTTCACATAACTTGCCTTATAGTACCTATAATCGCAAGTAAAAATTAACATTATGTTCCGCATTTAGAGACTTATAATCCATTTCTATAAGATTTGTTAATTTCTGTGTTCGTTGATTTTTCATACTTGAGGACATTTTTGAATATGTGAGGGAAATCGAAAAAAAGTTGGCTTAAACAGAACGGATCGTTCTATGCATCTGCCTTTTAAAAATCAGTCTTACACAAATGAAACAACTCATACAAATCAGTCTCAGACTAATAATGGTTTCTATTGTAGGAGGAAGAAGTCCAAAATCATGCGGAAGTCAAATGACACTTCTGACGATTCTGAGAAGAAAATTTTGCTTCTGGATTTGAAGTCAGAATTAACTCAAGAAGAACAAATACAAATATAACTCAAATGTCACCCATATAGTATATTCATATTGGGGAAAGGTCTATTCGCATGCAGAAATGCCGAAAGTTTTGGTAATGTCAACAAATGTTACATATTTTTGAATCCAAATCTGATGATGAAGACTGAAGTTGAGTCAGTGGTATTTAATACAAGCAACCAAAAAAGAAATCCCTTTATACAGCGAATCGAGGCTATGTTTTATTGGTTTTCAAAATGAGTGGTTCCCCGAGTAAAACAAATGGATCGTGCTATAAGTCTAAGCACCTTCGATCCCCCTGTCAACTTATTTAGTAAGAAAATTCAAACCAGCAAAAGAGAAAGTATAAATTGTTTGAACCGTTTTCGGGAAAACAGGAAAATCAACAAAATGTTGGCTCAAAATGTAAGATATAGGGCAGCTACCGTTGAGAAAACTTGAATTTCATCTCATGAGTCCTTAATAAGATGTATATTATACCAAGTCTGAATCATTTAGTAAATGTCGTTTCCAACTTATGGAGAGTTTTATAATATCATTAAATCTAGATTTCCGTTATTTGTATTTGCCAAAAACTTAGACCCCAATTTTTAAAAGTACTCTAAGTTTATTATCTACAAAGTTTAATCAAAATGGTTTCAGCCATTTTTGAGCAATTACCAATTCTTTGCCCCATAAAACAAGTATCAAATTTTGCGTGCAGTACTGGCACATACCCTTGTATACCTTTTTGGCTTTGCAATCAGTGCAGCTACAATGATATTTTTGAAAAAAGTAGTAATAGCAATTATTTTAACTAGGGACCGCTTATCTTGTACACTCAATAGGAGCAAAATGTAAAAATAAGAGTTCTTACATCAACTCTTTTGTTTATAAAAGAAAACTTTGTTCATAAAATATCCTTATTAATTTTAAATATCAGAATACTAAAATAAAGGAGAACATTAACCTATAATGTATATAATAGGCCTCTGCCAGGAAAAAAAATTAACTAGAAATAATAATCAGGATTTAAAAAAAATCCTTGGGTCCAAAACTTGTTTTTTTTTTCTGTCCGTCAAAATGGTTTTAACAAAATAAGATAATATGTTTACTTCATACACCATTGTTTATGGCCAAATCTAAATTGATATTATGTTTAATATGTACCTATTTGTTCAAATAATTTACATAGCCTGCCACTAATTACGTACTATGTAAGACCTACGGGTCTTGCTCTCTTATTTTTCGCCGATTTAAATGAGAGTTTTAAAAAAACAGGGCGGCAATAGTACAGTGGATGTAGTGCTTAGTTGTTGGATCTTTGTGATTACAAAATGGTTTAGCATTATTTGTAAGAAACTGAGGAGCAAAACGATTTTGAATATTTGATAAGATTTTAGTAAATCATTTTCATCAGCTGTTGTGTGAGTTTTGTTCAAAATTAAGGTTCATTCAAACGGTTTTAAATGTGTTCACAATAGACAAAGATTGTCAAAGAAAAGACATAAAATTATTTTAAAAGTTAAAAAAGACTTAATAGATTTATACAAAACTTTCCTAATGCCTATATGGGTTTGCTAAATATTGAAACATGTAACTTACGTCTTTCTTCATTGCTTCCAATATTAAAGATTTTAATTCATTTAAGCAATGATTGATCCTGGCACGCCTTCGTTTTTCCATGATTGGTTTGTTACTCTGCAAAAAAAAATATATATATATTTCATGTAAAAAATATTGTTTGTAGCTAAAACAAATTTAATTCACTCCAGATCCGTAATTTTAAAACTAAATTTAAATTCGATAATGTAAATATTAATGAAAAAAAGACCTGCGAAGCCTCTTTTCCAAAAAGAAAACTCGTTACGAAATCGTTGCAGCCGTTTTAGTTAACAGTCTTGCACCTTTTAAGTCCCAGGCTATTAAATTAAAACTCTTCTAAGTAAGTTCTCTTTTCATCACTGACATCCAAGTTTCAAGTAAATAGATCCTTTTAGTCAAGCTGAAGGTTGAATAGATGCATCCCGAAACCAGTTTACCGTTCATTCATGTGTTAATGTCTGCCCGTACCTCTACACCCAAAACGGATGGGCTTATTTGCCTTAAGCTTTGTAGGTACTTATTTATTTAATAGTCTTCTGCCATAAAGTCGTTGACAAGAAGTTTAATTTTCTCTTAAAACAACTCAACCGATGTTGATAAAACTTTCTAAGCGCTGTCTCCATAGAACAGTTTATTAGAATTTTTCGTAAGAACCAGTTTTTTCTAATCACATTTTCTCGTAATTTTTACTTCCGATTTCATTAAAATTAAAACAATTTTTTAGCTTCTGTAACTTTATAAAATTTAATAATCTTAATAATTTCAAATTAAGTTTTTTCAAACAAACAAAAAACACATACGAGTACATAATTATTATTTTCAAGAATACTCTGAAAATAAGAAGAAAGTCAAAAGATTTCTCTACATAATTTTGGTTCCGAAATAAATCCTTTTTTATTTTCGTTTCGAGGCCTCAGAAAGTTTTGTTTTGTCTGCTTGGTTGTGCCGATATTACAGCCTTAGCTGTTGGCTGATTTTCCCTTAATTTGAAATTTTGTTTTGTTTATATTGTTAACAAAATGATATAATTAATATTTTTGGTCTAAACATAAATGGCATAACGGAAAAAGGGTCTGCCATTTTCTGGTGGTAATTTTTTCGAGCAAAGGTTTCACAAAACCGGTTTCATTATATCTTCATTTCCTTTCTCGTAAGCAACACGATTGATTTCGATGAAATTTCAAATCAACATAGGATTTCAAACTCATTATCGTAGATTATATACCTTTACATATTTAAGATTTTCAAAAAAAGTTTTTTTTAAACAAATTTTTGTAATACCTACTCTTAATATAATCTGATTTGTGTTTTAAATCTGTTTTCCGGAACTACAGATTTCTCAAGATTCTGAACAAACATTGAGAATACTTTTCCGAACATTTTCCGAGAAACCACTCGTTTCTAAACCGGGTGGAAGGATATTCAAGAAATCTATCAAAGTTAATATAACAACTGATTTAAGAAAATTTGGTGATTTGTAGTTTTCACATCCTCAATATGTGTTGTGAAATAATTTTCCGTCCAACTAAAAGATCACAAGATTTTGGGAAAAAAAAAACAAATTGACTCTCTTACAATAAAGACGATTATAGAATAATCGTTCATACTAATAAAAAAAAAAATCGTTCATACTTGGACGAAACGCAAAATAAGGACACGGAATTTTTCTATTTTAATTTCAGGTTTCATCCTGTTTGATTAGTGAAACTTTTACTTAAATTCTACTCAATGCTGGGCCATTTGTTTTCCAAAAATAAACCCATCAGAGATCATAGTAATTCTTTAAAATGTTCCAACAATCTGTCAGTAAACATTTTCATTATTTTTTGTTTAATCATAAACCATACTAAATCAATAAGCTTTTACCAAAGAATCAGTGGAGAATTTTTAAATCTTACCCTTCTCAGTTCAGCCTTAGACATCCCATTAGGATTTCTCATTTGGTTATTGTTATTTTGGTTGTTGTTCACATTATCGTTACTAAAGCTATTGCAACTTCCATCGAAATCATCATCGGAATTTGAATTTATATTGTAATCCATTTTACTTTTTTTTAATAATCCAAAGCAGTTGCGGGGTAGAAAACTAAATATCCAGTTTGTAAGTACAAAAATTCATTAAAGTACTATATATAATTATTTTCTTATGTCACTAAATGTCACCCGCAAACAAAACCGAAACAGAATGTACTCGTGTTAAAGATACTTGAACATTTAAAAACAAACATAACAACAAATATAAAAATAAAACAAATACCGACTACAACATATTTTAATATTCAAATAACCCCGAAATGTATTTTAAATATTTTCATAACATCACTACGAGCGGTCTTTACAGATAAACGTTCCAATCGTTACTGACTGATCACGGCCACAAGACGTACTCCTCTGATCAAAGCAGAACCACACGGGATACACCGTAGACAGGGCACGCATTCAACACTGTAGACTTCATGCCCACTTCATACTGATGCAACTCAGACGGAATTCATTCCCTTTCTTTATAACTATTTACTACATCTTAAGGATCGTGTGAATTTCACTTTACCTTTGCTAAGGTAAAACCAGGGAGTTTCAGTTTTGTAAATTAGGAATTTATTTTCATAAGGGATGATACAAAAACTGAATGATGTAGATGTATAGTTTTCTAAAGTTGATCAACCCCTATTTCTCTTGTTTGGTTTTTCTAAGTGTATGCGACAGCGCCAGCCTCATCAGCAATGGAACTTAATTTTTTGAACGATGTGTGATGGAATGGTAATGGTGGGAACTGGGAATTCCGGTGCAGGGAGCACCCCTTTTTAAACTGATAGCTAAGATAAATTGTATGTAGATGTGTTTTCTAGATTCTAGGGGCTCAGTTTTTATTTCTATACGTTTGTTTGAATTATATTTTGTATCTATATTATTAACAATGTTATGTACCTACGTTCGGAAACTTTAAACTTATTCAAATTATTTATTCCTGACAATGTAACTACTTATTCAAACCGAGGAGTTTTAAAAAACGTCTGTGGTCAAAGCAAAAACAAATCTTGTTGCCTTTTTAAAAAATGAACTCTTAAAGATTTTCCTGTTTATATATTTGAAGATATGAATTTCTTCTGTGATTCCTGTTGAACTATTGAAAGTAACGGCAGGCTTTAAGGAGCGTCGATACCCTGCCGTTTGACACGTGCCGATCAGCAAAGCCAAAATTGTACAAACTTATCGATTTTGATTTTAGTTATTAAAATCCAATAGTATACCATACAAACAAGAATAACCCGATTGAAACGGGGTTGGACTGGCTTCCTCAATTGGCATGATTATAATATGAAGTCAATTCAGATTTTGGGTAAAAAAAATACACGAAAAAACTGTTTACAAAGGTTTTTTGAAAACTGTATAAAGTACATATAGGATTTTCTAAAATTTAAAGCTTTTCAGAAATGCCATAAGACTAGAAATAAAGTTTGTTTGAAATTGTTGGTACTTGATATTAATTTTATCATAAGAAACTTGAAATATTTAGAATTTTATTAAAATAAGTGGTTTTTGAGAAAGCCCGATTTTGAAGAGGACGTTCTATAAGGGGGAGTTAATTTTTAGACGAAACTATACTATACACCAACCAAACAGCACCTAGAAAACTTGAGAGAAACAATTAGAGCCGTTCCGAAGAAAAAGAATTTTTTGTCAACAATCTCGCTCAGGTTTAACTTTTTTATTTGCGATTATAGGTACTATAAGGCAAAATTTATGCATTCGTAAAAAAAAAATTTGGACAATCAAACATAACATTACGATGATAGAGAAGCCTAAAAAAGTAGGTCCGATTATGTCTGTCTGTCTGTTTGTCCGTCTGTCTGTATCGGTACCTACAGCCTAAACGGCTGGACCGATTCGCTTCAAACTTGGTACATAGTATTCTTATGATGTCCTACAGAGGTTTAAAAAAAAAAAAAGATATCAGCATCTTCATCAGGAATTGATGATCAACAAAATGTATGTCCCGTTTGTTGTGGGGCAAATTCTGACAGCTTACCATATTATGAAACTTGGGGTCAGTGCATAATATGCAAAAAATGGGCTCACACCAAGTACGTTAAAGGATCCCTTCGAGCATTTGTATATGCTTAAACTGCGAAACAGATGAAGATTCTTCTTTCTAGTCCTATATACTTTCTTTAAATGATTGAATTGTGATTTTTATTTTTTTGTTTTAAAGTTATTTTTTTAAACAATGGCTATTTTTTAAATAATATATTTAAATAAAATATATTCTTGCCATAAGTTTTATTTAATCGAATTAATAATTAAGAGTTACCAATGGTATTTTCTTATCAGCTTTTCATAAGATAATAATTGGATTAAAATAATATTTCATTCTTTTTTTATAATTTTTATTGCAACTTACCCATGCCCATATGTTACAACTATCCCCATTGCCGGTTTAAGTTATAATAACACGTTTTTTTTTCTCAATGAAATACCTTGACATCTTCTGAGCAGACTTTGTTTAACTTTTTTGGTGAATCTTCTAGCTGAAACATGGTTCTTAAATTTTAAAAAGGTATTTCTGACTTGTTTTCAAAGTCTAAGGAGCTACATAGGTTTTCGTGCAAAATGTTAGCCCCACTCTCCCCTGCTCAAACAGATGAAGATTAAAAAAAAAAAATTGTTTGTCTCATGTTGAATACTACCATTCCAGCCTTCTTCCTCTTGGTACATGCAAGGAATTTATTACTTCCTATTATAGCTACCTACCTTCAGGAATTTTCCATACCAATAACCCAACTTCCTATCCGCCAAATATAGGAACCTACAAATATATAGAACCCTTTTGTTAAACATTAACAATCTCGGCGTTCTCTAGACACGTATCTATCAAAAACCATCCTATTCGAATTGCAAAACCTATCAAAACCCCAAAAAACCATCCTTCTTTGTTCTACTACTTTTCGCGAAAAAAAAAACTCTAACTTAAAACGAGGTTAACAGAACAACACAGAGAACACAAATAAATTCTCACGCTCGTTTCTTCCGTTCCATCCCTTTTATCCCTAAAAAAAATGAAGATCATCCACGCAGAACGGTAGACCCCGCATTATCATCAAGGGAACGTAGATTGGGAGTGAGAAAATGAAACGAAAGAATAAGGCTCTGTTTCTTACTCTGCGATCTGCGTCTGCGTTGAGTATGTTGGACTTCGTCGTCGCGCAACAAATGGAATGGAGTGTGGGAAACTTCATGTGAAAATATTGCGCCGTCACCGCTGCGCGTTCCAAGTCGCAGGCACTGTGTGTGTCAGTCACATGGCACGGCCATTCCGATACATTAAAGGCAAATTTCAAAAACCGAACGAGGCGAACGAGTGGAACAGCGCAGCGTGTCGTGGAAGAAAATGATTGCAAAACTATCGCAATCTCTCTCCTTGATAATCTCCCCATGCGATACCTTCCTTGAATAATTATATGTGCTTCAAAAATGAATTGCTTTTTAGATTTTTAATGTTAAATATTATGTTAGAGCCCGGATTCTTAAATTGTCATTTAATTGAAAGGGTCCAGTTCCAGAGAGGCTCCGAATGTACCTTAACTTTTCTTAAAATTGTCTCAAAACTTGTGTAACTCATGACATCACGATGAAAGAGAAAACAAAAGAAGTAGTATGTGCTTTGTCTGTCTATTAGTATAGATTTAGCCTAAACTGCTTAACCAAATTTAACAATGTTGGTTTTAAGATTAGGAGAATCAAAAACATTGGTGCTTAGCCGATTTTAGAAACAAAATAGTTGAACGGCTTAGAGATTTTGATATAAAGGTAAATAAAATGCACTACTGGGTCGCACGTATGCCCTATGGGTGCAATAGTACGATTAAAACAAACATTTCGCTCATTCGTGAAAAATTTGGGAAAAACAAAAAACAAATTTCAAAAACTGGAAAAACCGATATAGGTACTGGAGCTAACGTTAAGAAACCTTTAATATTTAAAATTTAGATGTCAGATATTGGGTGCTATAAATGATATAAATGTCCACTTATGTCCAAATTAATAAAACTGTTGAAACCAATTTATGCGATTATCATGTGTATAGCCAAAAAGTAAAAATGCAGTCTTCTTCGAAGCATTCTATATATACATATTTTAAATACAAAGTTTCATAAAAAAGGGTAGAGCCTTTTTTGAGCAAATAAAAAAAAATTGGCCAAATCCTACTGGCTCCTTGTATGGAAGCCACCACTTTAAAAAGGGGTAACTGAAAAAATGCAACGCCACCTAAAAGGAAGCTGAAAGGAACTATACCTTACCAAACAAATTTTGAGTGAATTCGATACAACCGCTGATATGGCAATTTGAAAACAAAACTGATTAGACCAGATCTCCGTTATTTGCATTTTTAACCAAAAACTAAAAATGCAGTTCTCTTAAAAACACTAAACAAACAAAATTTAATCAAAATCGTTAGAGCCATTTTCGAGCAAATTAGAAAAAACCACAAAAAGTTGGCAAAAACTCAATGGCTCGTTATATATGTAGAAGCCACCCACCGTTTAGAAAGGCTTCACTGAAAAATGTACACTGCCATCCTATAGAAAACTATGAAGAACTATTTCAAACGAAGTTTGAGTCAATTTAATCAAGCCGTTGCGAACTTATGGCCATTTGAAAAAAAGCCCTTTTAACCTGATTTTCGTTACGACCAATTGAGCCAAAATTGGAAAACACAGTTTTGTTAGAAATTCTTAAATTTAGCACATTTTTGAGTTTTATCAAAATCGTTAGAGCCGTTATCGAGAAAATTCAAAATGAAAAAAAACCGTTACTTGAAAAGTATACCAGTTTGAGCCGTGCTAAAACGAAATAAAAAAAAAACCTCGACAATCGTTTTTCTTCAAACTGCATGAAACCAATACTTGCCCCATAGATCAAGTAAAAAGCTAGAAAGCGTAGAATAGCTCTGAACAATAATAACATTTGTACTTGCGCGGGGGCCTTAGGTAGGCCCCGATTTAGGGAAGGGGCAAATTTCAAGGGCGGCAAAAGTTGAAAATTGAGGACTTAAAATATAGCCATGCCTTTCCAAAATACGTCGGAATGGTACCTCCATTTTTCAAAAGTCGTTAAAAAATCGCATCATCTCTGCAAAATCAATTTTATAACTTAATGTTTTCATTGCTATAAATGTTTGACCAGAGCGGCATAAAAGCTGGATCGGGCCCTGGTTATAGGCATAGTACAATTTACTAACAGTAGGTGGTGGGCGTGTTGCACAAGCAACAAACGTATTTAAAAGAGCATTGTACCGAGATGTGTAAATTTGACAGAAACAAACAGATCACCGTTATATTGTTCAACAAAAAGCACTTCAATAAACAGAATATACATCCGATGTTGTTTGGCTTTTTTTTCAAATGAAAAACTTCGATTCTGTTTTTTGATTATGTTTATTTGAACCTTTAGAATTTGTATTG
This sequence comes from Platycheirus albimanus, assembly GCA_916050605.2. Classification (NCBI taxonomy): domain Eukaryota; kingdom Metazoa; phylum Arthropoda; class Insecta; order Diptera; family Syrphidae; genus Platycheirus; species Platycheirus albimanus. The sequence goes on from OU696698.1 coordinate 64,109,581, forward strand.
GTCAAGTCGAGAAGATGATATCGGCCAATTGGGCGCCGCGCCGTCACAATTGATAGCTCGTTTTATGGCATTTTTCATCACTTCAGCGAGAACTTCGGGCGACAGATTCTCGCACTCGTGTTGAATGTTGTCCTTGTCTTGCGGGACAGTGCAAATCCCCAAAATGAGAGATGAGGCGACCTCGCAACGCCGCCGCCGCCTTCAGAATATCGGTTCATGTCGGTTCATCTATCATGTATCGCTCCATGGCTTGTTCACTTGTATTCTGCATCTGTCTAGTCCACAAATGTCAAACCAAATTTGACGTTGGAGGCCGTTTGCAAAAATGAGAGCATCTTACAATAGAGTGATTTCTTTCTGCCCACCTTGTAGGTACTATACGGCAAGTCATGCATTCGTCGAAAAAATGGTTTTGAGATAACAATCAAATATGACATTACGATGATGAAAGATGAAATAAAGGTACCTGCCATAAAACCGTTACGTTAAAGCTTATTTTTCTCAAACGATTTCGATTTAAAAAATCAGTGTTGCTTTTTAGGTACGACTTATCATATGGCTGAAAAAAAAGTTTGAAAAAATTTCTACGAACGGGACTTTAAATAGGACCGTTTTTTTTTTTGCTTTCGCCTATCTCGAAAACCGATACTTTTGAAAATTCACACATACATATATAGTAGTAGGTAGCTCAATTTATACTGCATACCAATATAGTTTTTTAAATATTTTTTTGTATTTAAAAAAATAATTTAAACATTAATATATTTTGAAAATTTCTTTTTAACTTTTTTTCAAAAATTATAAATAAATATATTTTCTGAATACCTATGAATTGGCGTTTTTGAAATTTTTTTAGACCAAAGATTAGCTAGATATACCTTTATTTTAGTAAATTTGGCCACTGAAAATGCAATGAAGAAAGTTGAGACGAACAGTCACTTAAGAATATGGGCCATTTCAATAGCTAAAAAAATGCGTCACATAAAAGGACTCTTTCGTTTTTATGAAGCCATTCAAAAATAATATAATGTAGTCTCCATATCGCCAGCGTCCACTATATTAAGTCGAACTCGAATCATTGGCATTAACACATTCACTATTTGAATTCCCATGCATTTTAGTTCTGCCATATGCGAGTATGAACAGAGCATATCCCTTTATGGGAACTTTTTTCCGTGTACACTGTACATATACATACATTTACTTTACATAGACTGTGGGAATTTTGGACTCTCGTTCTTCCTGCTTCTTATTCTCCTCCTCATTGTGAATGTTGCTGCCGCATGGAATTGGGAATTGACGAGGGTAGAAAATCGAATTCTTGAGGTAGCGCATTTTAAAGATATGCATTTTATGTAAGCACTTTCCTTCTCTTACAGTTCACATAGATACAAATGAAAACACACGCGTCTGTCGTGTGATGGCTCATTTTATGAAAAGGAAAATCTTTTTTTTTTATTCTGCCTCACACACAAGAAGTCTAAAGTCTAAACGGATGATTAAGATTCTCGAGCATTTCATCAAACTGAGATTAACAATGCTACAGATTATGTTGCCCATGAGCCCAGCACCAGCAGAGCAGCAGCTCAGCGTTACCTACAATAAACCAGGGGGTTATCTTGATTGTTGTCCCCTTTTTGTGGATTTTTTTTTTATCAAATCGGAAGTAGGGATTACAAAATGTTTGTGGTGATTCGTCGTAATGAGATCGCGTTTTAAAAAAAAATTCAATTGGTTATCTTTGCCAGGCAGTCGGGGTCACTTGTCGTAGTTTCAATTTCAATCAATTGTCACATTCGTTATGGGGCATGGCATGGGGGAGGAAATCGTGCCTTTGTTTTACGGTTCCTGGGAAATTGTTGAAATTTGTTCTCCAGAGTGGACAGTTTTTGTGTCTGACATTGAAATATCAGTGAACCAAACTGATTTAAATTGATTTTCTTAATGCAAACAAACCTCTCATCCTTTTCTTTCAATTATTGAATCGATCAACGAATAGTGGAGTCGTCGTCGTTACAAGCAATACCCAGAGAAGTCCACATGAAACAGCTCCGATTGTGATATTTTTTTTTTTTTAATTTTTTGTTTATTTATATTGCTCAAAATCAGAAACCCTTCAGCTTTATTATTTACCTAGGCTCTATGCAATAGCTCCTAACGTATTAACTCCTAACAAAAAAATATGAAAAAAAACCTAACATTCCCATACAAATTTAGGTGTTATTACAAATGAAGGAACACCTAAATGTTAGGTTTATTTTCATCAAAATTAGGACTTGTTGCATTGTTTATAGTTAGGAGTTATTTCATGATGAAATAACCCCTAAAACCATGGAAATGAAATAAATACTAATTAGGAAATATTGCACTAAAAATTTATGTTAGGAGTTATTTCATTAATGTTAGGATTTATTTCATTTCGCTTAAAATTGCATTTTATAAGTTGCGTTCAATATTTTTTTTAGAAAATAGTGTATGTTAGCATAGTTGAGTAACATTTCCTTGACTTCTTGTTTAGAAGGATAAATAAAAAAGGAAATACCTATATAGAAATGAAAAACATGATTAAAAAAAAATATATCTTCTCGGGAGTCCGCGGGGGGGGGGGGCGTCGCGCCGCGTGGTGGCGCGACGCCCCCCCCCCCCCGCGGACTCCCGAGAAGATATATTTTTTTTTAATCATGTTTTTCATTTCTATATAGGTATTTCCTTTTTTATTTATCCTTCTAAACAAGAAGTCAAGGAAATGTTACTCAACTATGCTAACATACATTAACACAAATATTATATTAGGAATTCTTTCACCTTTTTTTTTTAGGAATTAATTCATTATGAATTAAATCCTAACGTTAGGTTTTATTTCATTTTTAAATTAGGAGATATTACATCCCCACTTAGGACTTATTTCATTTATTCGTGTTAGCAATTATTGCACTCATTGTTAGGAATTTCTTCATTAGGACTTATTTCATTAGGAATTAATACGTTAGGAGCTATTGCATAGAGCCATTTACCTATATTGTTTAAACAATATATTTGTTTTTTTTACGTGGTGAAAAAAAGCTAGAGCATACCTATAGGTTGGGCCGAGACAAGAAAACATTGGACAGGAGGGTAGTCTATTTCCCCCCGTTTAAGCGGGAGGGGCAATTTTATAAGAAAATTTTAAAACTGAAAACAAATTATTTAAAAATAACGGTGACTTCTACATCTAATGGCATTCCGTACTACCTTTGTAAAGCCAAAAATCTATTCTTTTATTATGTTTTTAAATAAAGTTAAAACTAATTTTTTTCAAAATTTTACGTAATTAAGTATACTCATTTTTTTATAAAAATTCAATGCTCTTATCAAAAAATTGTCAGTAGAAAACTGAAACCCGGATGCTAAAATGTCTTTAATTTACTATTTGAGAAAATAAAAAACAACAAAAAGCACATTGCCATCCCTCATTTCTACTTGCGATTATAGGAACTACTTATAAGGCCGCGACCTGGGCGGCACACCTCCATCCGATGGTGCAAATTTTCGATGACGCTGAGTCATAATTGAGGTTCTATCCCGTAATGTGCCGAATTATCTCATCCTTTTGCTCTTGAATTGTTGCTGGCTTATCGACGTACACCTTTTTTTTCAAATAACCCCAAAGAAAGAAGTCCAACGGTGTCAAATCACATGATATTGGCGGCCAATTGACATCGCCATCACGTGAGATAACACGGCCATTGAATTTGTCGCGCAAAAGAGCCATTGTTTCGTTAGCTGTGTGGCAAGTGGCACTGTCCTGTTGAAACCACATATCTTCCATATCCATATCTTCCAATTCGGGCCATAAAAAGTTCGTTATCATCTTACGATAGCGAACACCCAATCACAGTTACAGCCTGACCGGCTTTATTTTGGAAAAAATACGGCCCGATGATGCCGCCAGCCCATAAACTGCACCAAACAGTAACTCTTTCTGGGTGAATTGTTTTTTCGACAGTCACTCTTGGATTATCATTCGCCCAAATGCGGCAATTCTGCTTATTGACGAATCTACTGAGGTGAAAATGAGCCTCTCCTCATCACTGGAGATGATTTTGCACGATATGCATTTTGATTTGAACGCCGACTTTCATAATAAGCCTGAATAACTTTAACGCGTTGCGATTTTGTATCTTTCCATGGTTCAAATTGAATTAGTCTGAATTCTGATATTGAGAAATATCAAATGAAATGCAGAAAAAAACTTGACATTTAGGTGTGGTTCACATTCAACATCGGCCCTTAAAACCTTTATAAAATATTTACACCGATAATATAAAGCCGTTTCAGATCATGAATTGCTCCACACAAGCTTATCAAGAAACTCCAAGCTGAGCTTAGACAAGAATAATAAATTGTAGATCACATTATCGTCAGCAGTCAGTATCACGGAATCCTTTCTGGTCCAGCAGGAATGAAAAGCGATAGGTAAAAGCCTTTCGATAATAAGACTAAGAGTTAGTTAGTAAAAGGCCTTAATGAAATCTGAACAGTCAAGTTGATGGAAGTTCTGACTAGCTTTTAACTTTTAAAAGATTTAAGTTTCAGGACACTACAGTTTATTTTAAATTTTTGGTAAGAATATTAATATTGTGAGAGAAACCTTGAAGCAAACATTAATTATGTTGGTTACAATTTAATTTTTAAAACTCTTGGGCTAGAGAATAAAGGTTAAAATCATTTTGGTGCAGTCCAAAAGAAAGAAGAAAGAGAGTGAAGAGAAAAAAAAGTTCTTGAAAATTTTTCAAAATGGTAATGAAATGATGGCCAAAACCTAGAACCACTGCTTGAGGGCTATGCATTTTGAAAAACAAATCACTGAAAAAATATTGTGAAAAATCTGTACAAAGTCATTTAGTTTTACTGATTAGAAGAAGATTTCCGAAATTGTTGTTGAGTATTTTAAGGAGATTTGTAACTTATGTACATCACTGGCAAAAATAAAAAAAAATCCTTTTCAAAATATTTAACAAGCTAAATTATGTTTTTAAAAAAGTAATTAAAAAAAACATAAAAACAAATATGTAGGTACAGGTGTTGAACGTTGGTACGCGTTTGTTAAAAACAATTTAAATTGTTTAAATAAAAATAATTTTTTTTAATGGTAATAGATTGAGTCATAAACATATCCTGCATTTGAAAAATTATTGAAATCATTAGTGTGGCTTACGGTAAAGTATGAATGAAGAGAAACGAGTTTTATGAGAATGCACTGTTATAAAAAAATTTTGGAACATTCATTCTAACCAAAAGTTATATAGGTAGGTAGGTACTGTTGTTACTAAATAGCAATCTAAGTTTAATAAATACTGTTTTAACCGTTTTCGAAAAGAAGTTCGAGTGGCAGAATTTTCAAAATCATCATCGTAACGACATATTTTTTTTTAAGAATCCATAACTTGTTTCAAAGTATACCTTGTTTTAATAGGCGTTTTTCCTTTTTAGTTCACAGCAGAGCCTGAGTTGTCAAAAAAAAATTAGTGTTTCTTTTTTGCTTCAGAGTGTTCAGAGCTAAAAATTCGTATTTCTTTTTTCCTTCAGAGTGCGTTCAGAGTGCGCTCTACGAGCTCCAAATAAATAGATGGGGCAGACTGAGCAAAAGCTGAACAAAAATATAAACGTCACAAGTGAGACGCTTCCAAACCAATTCAATTGATAAAAAGAACTTTTTAGCGGCGGCTGAAATTAAAAACAATTAAAATGGCCGCCGAAAGTATTTTAAATGTTAAAAAAAAATTGTTTTCAGGTTTTTCAAGTGACATGAGAAGAGGAAATTAATTGAAAATTAAATTCGTTTCATTAATAGTTTAGAGCGCTCTGAACACAGTTTGTTCAGAGGACGTTCAGAGCGAGCTCGATATACTCGAACTCTGTTCAGAGCTCCTTTCTGAATGAAAAAAGAAAAACGCCTAATAAGTGGATGTAAGAATGGCAATAGATTGGACTCGCATTGAGGAAACCAAACTTCAAAATCGTTAAAGAGTCCCTTGAATGTAATCCTCAAGTTATATCTCGAACAACAGTTCAATCAAAGAGTAAATCTACTCTGAGCAGGGAAGTTCACGCTGCTGAATTTATTCCTTATTCTTGCTTTTGGAATAGCACATATCAGAAGCGGACGATCATGAAAATACGCTACAGCAAAACAGTAGGTATAGCTACACACGGTGAAGGATGGAGTGCATGAGAGTAAGGCATGGTATATATATATATATATAGACTATAGTACTACCACTTGAGGTGCGCCATCTATCGACGAAAAACTAAGCTCTAGAATACCATGGGAAGCAACAACAACAATTAAAATGGTGGAAATTGTTGTTGTTGCTTCCCATATTATTCTAGAGCTTAGTTTTTCGTCGATAGATGGCGCACCTCAAGTGGGAATACTATAGTTTATATATGCAATGAGTAAAGTTTCGATAAAAGTAATTCCCTTTCCCAGACCCAGTTACTGATCAACTAAAGAAGAAAATAAAACTACTGCGTTGTGCACAAAAACACGGCTTATAAGAAATATCCACATAAAAAGCTGGTTTTATGTTATCATTCTTCAATGATAGGTGTTGGTTTGGTAAGAATATTTTCATTCGAATGCAAATTTAATCCGGATCAGATCTAAAGGGACTTCTAGCGAAATTTGTCTAGCCACCCTGTGTGCATGCGCGCAGAACAAAGAAGTAATTTTACTTCCGAATTGAAATGAACGAATTCTTGGATAGGTATAGGTACTCATTTTCTTTTTCTTCCTTCCGTCTTTTCTTTTGTAGCTTTAAATTATTTCTTATTTTTAACCCTGCTCATCGACCCCTAAGAAAATGTTTTTACAAGGGGATCTTACGTACGTTTTGGCACTGCGCCCCTCTCCAGCAAGATAATATTCGAACAGCGCACATCTGTCGGTAATCAAAGTTCACCCCAAAATATTACAATTAAGGGCTAGGGGACAGTTCTAGATGTTTTTTTTTTTTTTTCTTTTTTTTAACAAGACGAATGTGCAGTTCACTTCATCTATACAAATTTACGGTATGATCGCGTGTGAATATTTTCAGAGACGTCAGAAAATTGTATTCTTTGGCATACACGCGGAGGGTTTGTGCCGTGCGGTGGTGCATGAAGGGGAGAATACTTCGGACTTTATAGCAAAAATTCAAGAAATTGAGGTTTGAGGTACGCGTAGCCACATATGTACCTATATGTATATAGAAATTTCGAATTACCTACGTAGTTTTCTTGATTTGATGTTAAGTTAGGAAATAATATTATGCACCTTTATTATCACACGATCCAAAAACGGCACGCTACCTCCTTTTTCCAAAATGTCTTCGATACATAATATGTATGTATACATTTTAAGAAAGGAAGGAAGTACAATTAAAAGGAATGGGCATTATGCAAAGAATGGATGGGTTAAAAAGGAAAAAAAAATCATGCAATTATTAATGTTTCCAGTTTTACTCAACTACCTACCTAAAAGGTGTTCTTATTATTTATGTTACCAAAATATCAATCAACAATTTACCAGTAAATAATTATTGAAGCAGTGCGACAACGACAAGACCACTATTAAGGAACCAGGATCAGGGTCAGGGCAGTCAATATTTCTATAGTATGAGCACTAGTTATAAAGCCTTCTTCAAAGGAACAATAATAGATAATAATGGCAGGCATCAGACAAAGATGCTTAGAGCAGACACAAGTCACAATCACGACTCATTGGTACCTTGATGGTAGCAAGTATTTTCCAAAAATTTTAAAAATGGTAAGTGCTCCGCAATGCAAAGTTAACTTCTCTCTATTTTTCTGTAGGTACAATAATCCGCATTTTATCTTAGCGATGATGGTAAGTTAGTATAGGTAGGTACATGTATATTAGTTAAGTTAAGATGAGTTTGTATGGGTTAATTCTTTTCTTTTTCTTGATTAATGTTCTTACATCAAGCCTCAAATATACAAGTTTTACAAAACAAAAGGTCTCGAATGTAGAATAGGTATACACCTACAAAATTATTAAGAACATGCATAAACCTAAACAGTGGGCGTGGTGCACTGGTTTTAAATGTTTTTAACACAACGAAAATACTTGTACTAGAGTTAAAAAGCTTGCACATGCGTGTAAGAGGTTCATTCATTCCATCCCACTAATGTTAATAATGTGAAAGTTTAAATGAATGGATGGATGAATGGATGGATGGATGGATGTTTGTTACTCAATCACGCCACAACGGATCTTGATGAAATTCGGCACAGAGATAGATTATAGTCTGAAATAACTAATAGGTTACTTTTAACCCTGGTAAAATTATGGTTACAATGGGATAGATTTGTTCAAATTTTTCATGGAGCAAAGGATCGAAATGATTTCTTGCATAGTTCGTTAGGAGTCATAAAATGACATTGGCTATTTTTTATCACGGAAAAATGCACGGTTCCTATGGAGTAGCATACAGGAACCGTGTTTTTCAAAGAGTTTTATAAAATTTCGTGAAATTGATTTTTAGCGCATTTTTCTCAAGAAGGTTTTCATAACTTAGCTGAATATCATCCGATAAACCTACCTACATGGTAATTTGTTTGTTTGGTTCGTATCGAACCAGGTAAACAAATTTTTTAGAATCAATTGAAGGCGGGAGGCGTTAGCTTAACTATGTAATATTAACAAGTCCTACAGGGAAACCTATAGCTTGTAATTTAAAAATAATAGTTTCATGTGGGAGTTGGTCAAAAGCTTTTGAAAAGTCTGCTTCAGGGGCGAACGCCCTGAAATATGTGAAATCAGAAAAAAAACCATTCATTAAAAAAAAAAAAAAGAAAAATAAACCTGGAAATATAAAATTCATTTGAAATTTTCATTTGAGCGTTCCATTGGATAGTTTTGGTTGGTTTAGATTTCGAAGCATGATGACTACCGAGCCCGTCTTCAGTTGTGAATTGTGCGGTTGTAAACCCAGGCACAACCAAAGAGCTTAAAAATTCAGTTGGGTAAGTGGCTTCATCTTCGTTTGTTACACAGTCAATAGATTTAAATGAATGCAGAGTACCAACGATTTGATTCTGAATTATAAAGTTTAAGTCATTCACATCTTTATTCTTAGCCTCCAAAATTGCTCACTCGCTTAACCATTTGTTATTTTTGTGGTTAGCAATGATGTTTGGGAATACTTTGCTGATGAGCTCCTCTTTTGATGAGACGAAATTGCAAAAATTCGGAGGAAATGAAATCAATCCGCTCGATTCGTCGAGAGGAACATGGCCATTACCGATAGTCAGCAATTGCTCGAAGAAATCTTCAGCAGATGGGTCGTTTAACAATGCAACTCTCATATTTTCCTTCAATTGAAGTTTCTTCACACAGCACCATAGGTTTGATGATTTGAGGCAAGCTTTTATTTCATCGGCAGCAGTCGATCTTGGAATGACTGGCAGTGTTTGGCGGAAATCGCCAGATAGTAAAATCATTGCTCCACCAAAAATTCTCGAGTCATTGCGCAGATCTTTTAAGGTTCGATCAAGAGATTTCATATTTCTTGAACTGACACGAATTCGATGCAAAATGTCTTCTGACATGTTATCTTTGTATTTGTTCCACAGGTCACGTGGATTAGATGGGAAGCATGTAGAAATGATAATAGCAAATAATGTGCGTGTCTGACTTGAAGATGCAGAAATAATTGCTTCAGCGATTGTCGTGTCCCAATGAATATCGTTTTCAAGCAAATTTACATATATGTAGCTCCTGACATGCTGCACGAAATGTTGGGCACACTACACCATTAACAGTTCGTAGCGTTTACCCTCTATCATCTAACATCAACTATCTACCATTTACCATATACTCCCATCTACCATATCATTTACAATTAACCATCTTCTCACATCTACCGTCTTCTACCATCTTCTATCATTTATCATCTTCTATCATCAACCATCCTTTACTATCTAGCATCTTCTACGTTCTACCATATAGATCCTTCTACCATCTTGTTCCATCTACCATCTTCTACCATTACCCGCCGTCTCCACTAGCGATAAATGTATCGCAGAAGCCAAAGCATAGCAGAGAGCAGATAGCAGAAGAACAGTCAGATTTTGTTCGTTGGGCATTTTATCGCTTACTTTCTTAGTATAGCTGAGAATGGCAACAAAGCGGTTCATCGAGAGCATAATTGCTTTAAAACCGCTCAAATTGCTAGCTGAATGCACACGAAAAAGAAAAAGAGACGATTTGGGTTAATCCTTTTTTGGAAAAAAAAAAGAATGCTTCACGACATGGATGCTCATTTATGAAAAGATATAATGTGGGAAGATTTTTATTTTTTAAGTCTTCAACGCTTTGCCCGAACTCATTCGATATTTGAATCCATACATTTTTTTTTTTCAAATCAAGCCTTTTATATTTTACACTTTCATAATTCCGTAGACTTTCGAACTGAGAATAATTATTTATAAGTTTCTTCTTGGGATTATTTCGAATCACTCATTTTTAAATTAAAACAAAACAAAGAACAATACCTCGGAAAATCAAATTTACTCGCACGTCAAATGAATGGAAATACAAAAACTGACAGTTATAGCAAAGCGATATAGTATGCGATAAATAGTTTGCGATGAAAGCATGCTGTCCATCGCTTACTATTAATATATAGCTGCTATGATGGTCTCCATTTGCGATTTTGAAAGCCAGCTTTAAAGCACGCTTTCGATTTATCGCTAGTGGAGACCGCATGTTACATAAACATACACATACATAGAGCACCTGTATGCCTGTATTTAAAAATCTTTGTTTGTGTGTTTGACTTCAAAACAAAAAACAAACACAAATATTAATATTAATCATGACTGATTGATATTTCAAATAAATGATTTTTCAGTTTCGCTAAGTTAGTTTTTAGTGTATTTTTTATATTTTTTATTTTCCTTTTATTTTATTTTTTCGTCAATTTTCTTTTGTTTTTAATAGCCTATAACCTATTCGGGGCGGAGACTAATACAACAAATTAAAAACCATGAAAATCGGTCCAACCGTTCTCGAGTTATAAGTGTTCGAACAAACACGACTTTGTTTTATATATATAGATATATTTTTTCAAACCCCCCCCCCCCCCCCCCCCGGTCTGCTTTGATACAATCCAGCTCATTATAAATAGAGCATTGAGAGATGTTAGAGCCTAGAATTGGTATTTCGTTTTTAGTTCGCAGATATTTCATCGTAGAGAAAATTAAAAGTGAAGGTTGAGCTAAGATGTGAGCAGATCAAGCTCCAAATTATCAAGTTGAAATACCGGAGAACAAACCACAACGTCGAACTAGACTTTTCTCAATCAAATCAAACTCAACTGACACAGAACGATCGGAGCATAATCGAATCTATTAGCGTTGGATCGATCGAAGCAAAATAAATAAAATTGGATGTGTAAAAGTATGATAAAAACAAGCTTTTCGAGCAATAACAACAACTCATTTTTGAAAAATTTGGTAAAAACCAAAAAAAAAAAAAAAAAAAAATGCGAAAACGGAAGCTAACGTTAAGAAACCTTTAATGTTTAAAATTAAGATTTCATCTTTTGGGTGATATAAATGATATAAATGTCCATTTATGGCTAAATTAATAAATTTGTTATAACCAATTTCCGCTATTATCATTTGTAGCCAAAAAAAATGCCGTTTTCTATTTATATTACATACAAAGATTAATAAAAAACGGTTGAGCCTTTTTTGAGCAAATTAAAAAAAAAAAGCACAAAATTATTTGGCAAAACCCTAGAGGTTCGTTGTATGGAAGCCCCCATTTAAAAAAGAGTAACTGAAAAAAATGCAATGCCATCTAAAGGAGGCTGTAAGGAACTATACCAAAGTATGAGTGAATTCGAAACCACCGTTGACAACTTATGGACATTTAAAAAAAAAACCGCTAAGACCAGGTACCCGTTATTTTTATTTTTAGCCAAAAATTAAAAACGCAATTCTTTTAGTAACACTAAAGGAATATTACCCGCAAATATTATAATCGACATCGTTAGAGCCATTTTCAAACAAATAAGAAAAAAACAAAAAAAGTTGGCTAAAACTCATCGGATGGTTGTATTGGAGCCACCGCTTATAAGTCTTCACTAAAAAAATTGCAATGCCATCCTGTAAACAACTATAAAGAACTATGCCAAAAAAATGTTTGATTCAATTCAATCAACCCGTTGCGAACTTATGGCCATTTGAAAAAAAGCCGTTTAAACCAGATTTTCGTTACGACCAATTGAGCCAAAAACGAAAAATGCAGTTTTGTTAAAAATGCTTAAATTTAGTTAAATTTTGAGTTCAATTAAAATCGTTAGAGCCGTTTTCGAGCAGATCCAGAAAAAAGAACCGTTACTTGAAAGGTACCAATTTGAGCCGGGCTAAAACGAAATAAAAAAAAACCTCGACATTCGTTTCTATTCAAACTGCTTATATCAAGTTTGAAGAAAATCCGTCAAGTCAAGTGCACATCCACACAGACGCCCAGACAGACTGACGGACGGTATGACGAAAACCACTTTATTGGGTTTTTCTATCATCGTAATGTCATGTTTGATTAAAACCGATTTTTGTTCTGCATGAAACCGATACTTTCCCTATAGAACAAGTAAAAATTCGAAATTCTTGAATAAATACTTTAACTGCTATTTTTATGATATACGAGAAAACTTGATTTGAAAATACCGGTTCTTTGTAGCCTTGTAATACAAATTCCCAAAAATATTGTCTAGCCAAAAGATAGTCCCCTCTATCATGGTAACCGATCGGAGAGAAATCTCCTCAGATTCGGACGAATTGTATGAGTTTTGTATCATGGTAACCGTTCCGATAGTCCCCTCTATCATGGTAACCGATCGGAGAGAAATCTCCTCAGATTCGGACGAATTGTATGAGTTTTGTATCATGGTAACCGTTCAGACATCCTTCCGAAACAAAATGGAGTATGCGTTGAAATTGCCAAAATCAGATCAACGTTTGTGTTTCTCCGAATTTTCTCCGACAGACATTTGCATACGGTAATTTGTCGGAGAACATAAAGAGAAAGCAAAATAAACAAAAAATGTTTGTGAATATGTCGTCTGAACTGTAAGTTGAATTTAACATTCATATATCTTAGTTATATTTATATATGTATGTTTTGTTTATTTAAAAAAAAGACATCAAAAGCAATACAAACGGCTGGTTGAAATGATGAAGGCCAAGTCAGACATTGCCAGGAACTTCACCCGCCGATCGCTAGTGTGTTTCTTAAGGATTTTTTTTTTTCTTTACTTCTTTCTCTTAGCTCATACCTTTCTGCGTCTAAAAAATAGCACTGCGCTGCCCATATTTTTTTTAAACTTTAAATGAGATTGATTTTAATGAGCTGAGAAATAACAAAAACATTCACTTTGAAAAGTGAACAAGAAAATCCCGGAAATCGGAACATTTCTACGATCGGAGGATTTTCCGAACGGATACCATGATAGGGGGGAGTGTCTTAAAAAATAGCATTCTGAAAGTTTCATTTAAATCATTGGAACCGTTTTCGAGAAAATCAAACTTTTGTTCACGAATGTATGGTAGGTACCGTTATTTTTGGGCATATAGCAAATACTTTAAGAGGGACATCCAAATAAATACTAAATACCAAATCGGCCCACACCTTCAGGCTCTAGAGGCGCGAACAGGCAGACGGACGGAATATCCAGACCTACTTTTTTTCGACTCCATTATCGTAATAAAATGTGTGATTGTCATCTCAAACCTTTTTTTCACGAATGCATAACTTGCAAGTAAAAATAAATTTAAAACAAACAATATTTTAAGTTAGAAAATGTGAAATTGATTTCATTTCTTTTTTTTTTATTTTGCATTTTTTTACAATTTAAATTGATTGTGCGACTTTCTTAAACTAAATTATTTTATATACCAAATTAATTGGTACCAGTAAAAATATATTCCCCCTTTTGCATTATACTAAAAGACTAACATATTTTTAACGAAGAATAATGAGTATTGCAAGCAGGGAAAAGGCTGCACCTTTGATTTTTTAAAGTGTTTTTTTTTTTATAAATAAAGTGTCTAATAAATCTCAATTTGTTTAAACAAAATATTACCTAAAATAGTAACCAAAAATTAAAATACAAAAAATATACATACAATATAAAAATATCAAATAAAAAATATTTGAGCTTAAATACACAGCAATCAGCTTTTTTTTGTTGGCGTTACAAAACATTAAACTTAACTTTATAGTGCTTCTTTTGTTTTTCTTATTTTTAGATATAAAAATGTTTTTTTCTTTTTTTTTCTGTTTTTTTTTTTAGTACAAAAATCTATTTACACAAATTAATTTTTTTTTTCTTCATCAGGCAACTAAGTAAGTCGATGAACTAGTCGTTTTATTATTTATATGCAAGTGAAGTTATTTTTAATTTAAAGTCTTAAAAACATATGTTTTCAAAATTTTAAATAGACTAAATTCGATTTTGTTTGCTTTTCGTGAAGGGTTTTCGTAGGTTAGTGATGTTTTGACCAGGACTACGATGCTTAAAATGAATAAACTAATTATCAATCAATAATCAAAGAATATCTGGTGCACTTGTATCGTCGTGTGAATGCTGAAGCAGTCCTTTTCTTTCATCTGGGGCCGTACTTACGTTTTCGGACACTGAGGGCTCGGCAATGGCACCCGCGTACATTGATTCATAGACTGGGTTGGCAAAGTTGCCCTAAGTGTTTGAAATATTAAAGACGTAAGCATAATTGAAATTTTAAGAATTCAGCTTTTTAAATATAAATTACCTTGTCATCTTCGTTTACGAATGCTGGCGCTTCGTCGATGTCTCCTCTATACATTGGATTCGTTATTTCAACATTGTCTGTGAGTCTCGCATGAGAGAATGGTTGACTAATTTTTCGTTTCCTAAAAAAAAAAAATTCAACATGACCAAAGGTTATGGGAATTATTGACTAATAAAAATTACTCACTTTAAAAAGAATATGGCACCACCAAATAAGGCAATCAATAAAATCATTGCCGCCAGTAATACGCTGAGTATTGTTAAAACACGCGCTGAATCCTCTTCAGCTGCTCCTAGTGCATCAGGAATGTTTGATAAACAAGCTGCTATGGTTCCGTCGGCACATCTGAAAAATGAACAGTATTATGTCGATAAATTGGTATTTTCTTTCATGATTATGAATAAATAATTTTGTTTGAATTAAGAAAACAATTTTTTCAAGACTGAAGTCGCATGCCCGTTGTAGTACAGGTCTGATGGAGCTACTGTAATTTTTGGATGATATGCGTTGGTATCTGACATTTGTTTAACCTTTAATAAAACCTTGCACCAACTCATTTTTTAAAGGCCTCCATCTTTATACATGTAGCCAAGTCACACCCTGCTATAATCTTTTAATTTAGATGTAATTAATTCCACCAATGACAATGTAAAATCACTCAACTTAAGAAAAATATTTTTTATTCAAAATAATCCATAATGTACATTGATATTTAATGTTTTTTAATACATTATTGTAATGGAAGTTGTATATTATATAGGTACTAGTTTTTAAGATATATTATATGTAATAAGAGTTAACGTTAGTCCTTTAACGTATTAAATAAATAAATAAATAAATAAATAAATAAAGTAATCTTTGTTCGGTTTTGTTGGTCGTGACATTCTAACTAAGCTTTCTACGCAAGTGTAAAATCTGCATCTTGGCTGGTATCACTAGCCAGTCATGTTATGGAAGGCAAATCATATTTAATCTGCTCAAGGTTGTCGTATCTTAATACCTACAAAAGTGGACGGAAGATATGAATCCGTAAGATCAATGGCAGTCATATGAAGAAACCGTTCAAAATTGTGCACCAATCACAATCTCCATCCCCGAGAACCCCTGGTTTGACTTCGAATGTGTTCTGTCAAATCATGTTAAAGAGGAAGGGGATCATTAGCATCTGATCAAATCAAGGAAGACAAAACGAGCATTAGCAGCAGGAGGTACAAGAGATTTCACTATCAGATCTCGAAAGTGAGTAGCTTAGAGAAAGCATTATCTTATGAACAAAGATTTAGCCAACATTATGTATGTGCTCTCTATTTTTAATGCAGGTGTTAGTTGTTATTAAACAAAATAACACAACACTAGCACAGAAATTAATAAACACAAGAAAAATATAAAAATATTAAAAACATGTAAAACAAAAATAGAACGAAACAAACACAAACCATGGTGAACTGGTTTTAAAATGGTTTTCTCAAGCGTGTCTTACTAATATTAAAATCAGCAATACTTTTATTTGAGTTAAACATTTTGTAAATGTGGGTAAGAAGTTTATGATGCCATAATAAGTTCGGAGTTGGGACAATTCAATATCTTTATCCACGAAAAAGATGACCCCGTCGACAGTTAAACCCAATGAAAGATAACAGCCCGGGTGCAGCTATGAATCCCTATTAAAAGTTGATGAATAAATATAACATCATTGTTTATACCTTTTTGATAATATTTGAATCTGTAGAAGTTGTAGGAGAGGTTGCAAGGATCTATTCAGAGTGACTTTTAAAAGTAAATGAATGAATTCTAGAAGGGGACGAGCAAGGCATTCAATTAAACTAGCAATTAAGCATGCAATTAAGCATGTGGATTTTTGAAAGCAGTTGAGGGATTCTACAGAAGAGGTATTAAATCACGAGCAGCCCTGGACCCTGCAAAGACAATAAAGCGACCGTCGACAATCAGTTCCAAATACGACTTAAACGAGATAAAAAAAAAAAAACCGGACTAAAATGGAACGAAGTAGATTACGTTAATAAGTTACTAGCAAAGTACCCTGTAAAGTTTACACTAGCTCATTTGTATTATATTGTCAGTCGAAAGTATGCCTGAAGATTGGAAAATCTAATCGATCCACAATAAAAGAGGATCGCAAGCTCTGCAATATAGCTTTAAAGACATTAGCCCTTCGAACAAATATCGTATTATATTTTATTGATTACATGATATCTTTTGTTCAGAGACGCCTAGCAAGAACCAAGCGATTAGTTACTTATGCTTTCTTTAAAATTGAGGCAGTATCGAACAGAATGGGACTTCTAATAAGAATTAAAGCTAAACAAGATAAAGTATATGCTATCATTAACAACCTGACCATTGTTGAATTTAACTTTTATCTTGGAACTTGATTCTAAGATAAGGCTTAGAATAACTCATTCTAATCGGCAGGCGTGTCTATATCCCTTTGGATGCACTAACAAGGAAAACCTCTAGAAAAATAAGTCTACGTCTGAATAAAAAAAATGCAAAAAGCAAAATCAAGGGCAACTTCGGTGCATAATCTAGTAATAGACCCGAATGGTTATATGTATTATTTTGTATTTGTTTGAAATTGAAATCGAAGAATCATGAAAATTTTGTCAAGTTACTTACAAACACTCATTAATGAAGCTGCCTTTTGTGCAAACTCCGCAATAGTTTACACATTTTGGGGGTTTATCGCATCTACTGCCTTCCCATTCGCCAACGCAGGTACAATGTGGCACCGTGTATGCGTCAAGCTTGCAAATACCATTATTTTGGCAGTTTCCTAGACAAGGATTCTCAAAGCGGATAGGTTTCTGGAAATTAAATTTTTTGTTTAAGGATTTTGAAAAATATTACTCTTTAATCAATTTACTTCACACAGATTTCCATTCCATTGGTCGGTGCAGTTACACATCGCCATTCCCTTAACGACATGACATACGCCATTATTTTGGCAGATTATTCCCGAACAAGGAGTTCTTGATGGAACCAATGATTGATCACAAACTAAATAAGAAATTAAAACATTAGAAAGTTGGAAGGAAATATAAACACAAACAATTACATCTTGGTGGTCTTGCGGTCTGACAGAGATCTGTTTCGCACCGATCGCCACCATAACGTTCCGTACAAGCACAAAGCAACTGTTGCCCTCGGTCAGTGCAAGTTCCTTCATTCATGCAGTAATCGTTACATGAATGCGACTCACATTGTTCGCCATAGTATCCAAGTTGGCATTCACACTGCGGTCCCCCTTTGTTGCCAATAGTACAAGACCCATTGTTTTTACAGAAGCCATCGCAGACATTTGTTTCACAGCGTTTTCCCGTAAATCTAAAAACCGTGCAATTATGTAGTTCAATTTTAGTGTCATACAATTATTTGTATTGGCTTACCCATCTGGACAATCGCACTGTGATGTACCCGTCACTGTCTCACGGCAGATACCTCTGTTTTCACATGTAAGATTAGCACAGTGCTCACATTTCTCACCAACAAACATTTCAGGACAAGTGCACTTCATACCTTCTTCGGTAATCAAACAGGACCCTCCATTATGGCAACGACTCTGACATTCTGGAACCGATGTCTCACATTTTGTTCCTGTCCATCCAGGAGGACAGAGACACTTCAACGGAGGGGGTTCTGCAGAGCTGGGTAGAAAAGCTGCAACTGTACACAATCCACCATTCATGCAATACCCAGAGCAACGATAATGTTCACAGAGATCTCCTTCGAACTGAGGTTGGCATATGCATTTTGGAACATGTTCAACAACTTTGCATGTGCCAAGATTACATTTTAGCGGACAATAATCGGGTACTTCTATTTGTGGTTTGCACTCGTTATTCTAAAGAAAATATATATTTTTTGCATTAAAAAACTATAGTTTGGTATTTTGTCGAACATTTAAATTAATTTCAGTCTTCAGAAATACACCCTTCTGCAATCAAATTGATTGTAAAATACATGGTTCTTAAAATTGTGAATTTTATTTTCATGAAGGTGAATATCATTCGCGATTGGGTCAATTTTATTTTAATAAGGATTGCGAAAGGATGATTTTAATATAATAATACTGTAAACATACTCTTTTTAGGGTTTTTGTTTTAGTTTCTGTTTAACTCACCACCATAACCAATCCACTCGGACAGAGGCAAGTATAACCTGCGTTGCTCTCAGATGATAGAACACAAAGTGCCCGTTTGGTTTTACAGGGTTCCTTAGCACATGGATTGGTAACTGTTTAAAATGAAATTATTTTCTGATTAAACCAGCACAAATCAAAAGTATTAAGGTAAGCTTACTATTTTTGTTTTGCTTCAAAGGGTGCAGGATGCCAATGTCAGAAGATCGATATCCTTTCAACAAATAAGTTCCGTTGTCGTTACCAAACTTATTCATCTTTATTATGCTTTGATCGTACAACTTTATGTACAAATAATCCTCAAACACATCGATCTTCTGTGGTTTTTCTTTATTTGAAAACCTTCGTACAACATTTCGATCTTTTCCATTTAAACGGCAAGTCTCAATTGTTCCTTTGCGATAGTCAGCCCAATATAGCCGTCCAGTTGGATAATCTATTGACAAACTAATCGGCCACCCAACATCAATTTCAACAAGACTTTTCTTGTTTGTTCCATCAAGCGAAGCAACTAGAATTCCATTCTCCAAAGTTGACCAAATCATAATTCGTGATTCGGGTTCCAAAACAATATCTGTTGGATTCATCCCGGTTGACACTAATGGTATGTACTTCTTGCCATCGATGTCAGTAGCAATGATCTCATTGAGACGAGAATCAATTATGTATACCATGTGAGTCACCCAATCAACAGCCAAAGATTTTGGATCATTCAAGGAAGGAATCTTAAAAAAAAAAAAAAAAAAAATATATATATAGTCAGTACATACATAAGGTGGTGAATAATGGCAACAACAATCTTACATCAAAAGCCGTAAGCTCCTTAAGGTCTCGTTTGTATCTAGCAGACGCGTGCTTAATATCACTCGATGGTGTAGCAATCTTCATTGTATGCACCTTTCCATGGTGTGAATCAATCCAAAAGAGTAGAGTATCCTTCGGTCGTATTAGGATGTCGAAAACATCAATTTTTAGACTTTTGGTTTGGAAGAAGCCAACAACAATAGTTCCTTCTTGCTTTTCGGGCAAAATAAAACGGAATTCCTGCTCAGAAGCCAATAGAAGTATCTGATCTGGACTCGATGCTTTGCAAGTATCGTTTTTCTTTGGACCTTTGGAGTAGCCATCGTTGCATTTGCAATTGTAATGACCTGCCTTCTTTTCAATGCAAATCTGGGAGCAAGTTCCAAAACCACATACAGGTGGTTGACAATTCATTTCATCTGATCCATCAATGCAATTGTATTGACCTAAATAAATAACAACAGAACTAATTTATTTACAGTTTTTCTTTGTTTGAGATCAACTAACCATCGCATCGGAAAATTTTCGAGATGCAATCATCATTCTGACACTGGAATTGATCATGTCTGCACTTAGGCAGTGCAGCACAAACTTCTGGAGCTTCATCCTCACGATCGCCGCAGTCATTTATTCCATCACATAATGCTGATTTTCTTATGCATTTTCGGTTGTTGCATCTATAATTTAAAATGTTCGTTTACTAAAACATTTTCAAAAATGCCCGTTAAAGGAAAGCATACTTAAATGCATTTGCATGGCATGCAACTTCAGCACATGTGTCCAAGCTTTCATCTGATCCATCTGTACAATCGTCCCAGCCATCACATTTCCAACGGCTCATAATGCATTTTCCATTGGCGCAATTAAAGTGATCAGGAGGGCATGTGCAGTTAACTTCATCTGATCCATCGGGGCAATCGTCATCACCGTCACACTGATAGCTTCTGCAAAAGGTAAATTCCAAATGTTATTTAAGAACTGTGTAATTCAAGGTTATACAAACTTATTGATGCACGTGTTGTAAGCTGCACATTTAAACTGGTTATCTTTACAGGTGATGTTACAGTTGATCTCATCACTGCTATCATCACAATGAATTTCGCCATCACAACGCTGATCGTGCTTGATACACTTTCCTGTGCCGCATCTAAAATATTAAACAAAAATGGCGATGAGAATAAAAAGACGTTATAATGTATGTACATATATCCATAAGTAAAATGTATTAAATGCTGCGACAATTTTTCTAGATGAATATTGTAATAAGTGTTTTTAATTTAATCTTAGTTAATGGATAATACAAATTCTCGATATCTGCGGCTGCCTAATCTTTCTCAATCTTATACGCCAAAAACCAAAAGAAAAATATCATTGTCAAGGTTGCTTTAAGTTCAATAGTTTTGAGGGAATATACACAAAAATTTATATTTTGGCTTAAACTGAGTTGCCTAGTACGAATATAGCAGCTATCGTTGAGAAAATTTTGATTTACAAGTTCTTGTTGGAAACTCTAGGAGTTCATAAATAACCAAGTTTAGTCGGTCCCATAAATATTATTTTTAACGTATGACCTGGTTACCCAAAAATATAACCGATAATAAAAGATTTTCGTTATACAGGGTGTCCCAAAAGTCAACGTCGAAACGAAAACGGATGATAGGGTAGGTGGTGACAGTTATCAGAAAAATAATAAAACAAATCGTTGCTATGTATTGTGAGTTAGAGGCATTCGAAAAAAAATCGAATCACCTTGATGAAGAATACCCAGGCATGTGGATAGGGCGGTCTGGTGCAATTTCGTGGCCAGCCCGTTCACCTGACTTCTTTCTTTGGGGGGCAAAAAAATCACGGAGGCTGTTGCAGACATCAACTCAAAAAGATTCGTTCGTCGTATAAAACGATCTTATTTAAGAAGATGTAGATTTTGCATTGCTGTTGGAGGCAAACAATTTGAACATTTGTTAGTTATAACTAATCGAAATAAACTTTGATGTAATTTTTTGTTGAAAAATTGAATTTTATTTCAAACTTAAACCAAAAAATAGAAATGAATCACTATCTGAAAGCCTTTGGAAGTCTGGGCCTGCTAGTAGTTACTTTTAAATAATAACGGTCACTAGCCTCGAAGTTAAACTTAGACGTTAAAAAGAATTATCTTAAAACCGGTTTATTTGAGAAAAAACATTTTTTTTCCGTTATTAATGGAATATTCTCAAAAATCTTATACCATTTTGGAAGGAGAATTGAACACGCCAACTTTTAAGGTAACTTGCCAAAATTTCGTAGTACATTTTTTTTAAACTACATCCCATTGAATTAGGGTCATGTAAAAATGTTGAATATTTAGTTGGGCGAAAAAGTGATATTTTCTTCAAAACTGATGCAGGTGTGTTTAAATTTTTTAATGCAATTGTTAGCGGGGTTATCCGAGGTTCCATAACAGAAAAATAATTGAGAAAAATTAAGATTTGTAATCACAGCACTTGAAAGGCCGTCAGAGGGTGAGCATTTTTTCGATTTTTTTCGAATGCCTTTAACTCACAAAATACATGGCAACGATTTTTTTATTATTTTTCTGATAACTGTCACCACCTACCCTATCAGCCATTTTCGTTTCGACGTTGACTTTTGGGACACCCTGTATGTTTTTTTACTCAAAAATGTGAGGATCGATTTTGTTCAAACTTCAATATGTAAGTGAAACAAATCGGTCCCGGCGTTAAGGATGTAGATACCGACACAGACAGGTGGACAAACAGACAGACAGAATTGTCGGACCCACTTCTCTATCATTGTAATGTTATGTTTGATTGTCCAACAAAAATTTAAAAAAAACAGTTTTTTTTAAACTGGTCGAACGATTGTGAAAAAAAAATACCTGAAACTTATACTTATTTCTTTTTATTATAATTACAATTACAGTATATGTATATACATACATATATACATTTTATAAACAGGAAAAGTAGTGAATATTTTTAAAAGAGTCTGTTTTACAACGCAGCTAGGCAACATTATTTGGCGTATTCTCTGTGATTTCTGTAATACAAAGTATAGCTGTTTAAAATGTGTATTAGACGGTATTCAAGAAATGATTGGCCGGAGAGGTACGCACCTTGATGCGTGGTTATTAATAATTGTGACCTCGACTTTCTTGGATTAAGCTCCAATCAATTCTTTCACACTAAGAGTTGCCGATTTATGCGTAGAGCGCTATAACTCTCTTTTCCTGAAGGCGGGAGGAAGTTATCACGTAAGGTGTTTACAAATTAATTGTTCTGCAACCCTAGCCACTTTTAATTGCTGTGTATGCTCATCTATCTGTTAAAAAATATTTATGAAAACTAACCCCCACCAGTTTTAAAAAATTCATCGTCGATTTTTTACTCACCTCCAACCCAACCCTCTCCCTGCCCACTACCACCATATCCCCTCATTGGTTTTAGACCAATATTGTTCTGATTCTGAACGCCTCAATTCTTTCTTGCAACAGCTTTTTCCAAGTATTACAAAATCTGTGCGTTTTTCTTAATAATTGTCCTTGACTTTTATTTTAACAAATGCTGTTCATTCAAAATAATATTAAAATTTTCGAAATTGCTATAATAAGTCAGGGTAGACCAAAGTAAGCCTTTTCTTAAATCCCCAAAAAATGTTATCAAAATTGGAGATAGGCCTTTTCTGTAGAACGATTTTTTTCTTAAAATATAACCAAGAATCATGCCTTAAATATTGCCTACGAATAAGGGGACACCCTGTATATTGAAATTGGAAAAATAAATAGAAATTCAGAACAGAGAATAGGAAAAATGAGAGCCAAGGGCAAAATTACTTGCGCCTAGTTTTGATTTTTTTTCTCAAATCCGGCATCAATTTTCTCTTCGTTTTAGAACAAAAAATACTAATAATTTCAGAATATTATTAGTTTACCGTTGTGAAGGTTGAAAGAAATCTTGTTATAAAGGGCCAATTTTAGCAATTGTATTATTAGTTATTTTTGATTTTTATTTTTCCAAAATTTATATTTGTTAACTTCGTAATAAGGCAATTGCAAGTAAACTGTATTTAAGGTTTATGAAACTAGATAAATGTCACAGAAATAAGGACATACATGATTTTTTTGTTGTTCTATGACAGGCTTACAGGTCTGTAATTTCCGAATGCAAAAAAAAGATTATTTCATTCTTTTCCGACATTTCGTTGGCTTTTTTATAACTTTTTCGAGGATTTTTATTGAAATTTTATCAGATTCATTCATTTAAAAAGAAGACATGCATCATAATTTGCTCGATGCTCGTAAAAACGTCAAAAGTCTGAAATCTGGCAATAACGCGTTGTTTTTAGTGTTTGATGTTAGGTATGTCAATTTTATTATCAAGACCGTCGTCAAATATACGTGCTACTCTTTTTTGCACTTTGTTGTGTTCACTTTTTTGAGTTGTCTGACCGTAGTAAGCGAGCACGAGGCCGTGTGCTATTAAAGTTTTTTAAGTTAGACTGCCAAAATACAATTGGTAAAACTTAATTTTGTTCTGACTCTAAGAGTGAAATAAAAAAGTTGAACATATACATACATACATATATGTAATGTGCATGCAAGCAACCCAAATAGAAATCCCGAGTTTTCACATTTTTTCTAATGTGATGCTAATAAGCTTTTTTGTTTGTGTTCTCTTGGAGGTCAGAGCAGACAAGTAAAACCCACTGACTTTTTATTATTTCAAAGAGACGAATAATAACAAATTAAATGACATTATGTATTTTATTTTGAATTAATCACATTTGTAAGTAAATTTTGATCTAATACATTTAGATATATCCGTAGCCTCCCCCGCGTCCGTATCCGTGCCCGTGTCCATGACCACGATATCCATAACCACCACCATAGCCTCCATAGTTCGGAACTACCAATGGTACCGCAACTGCATAAACTGGTCTTCGAGGTGGTGGTGGGGGAGGTCGAAATCGAGGTCGAAGAGGTGTCACGACAACTGCTGGATAATATCCGCCTCTACCACCACCTCCACCATATCCGAATGTTGGAACAGGACTTCCACAGCAATAGGAGAAAAGCAACAATATCGCGGTTACACTCGAATATAGAACAAGTAATTTCATTTTGAATTACAAACTTTAACTGATATGCAATATCTATTTTTTTAAAGTATTTATAAGATTCACACTTTGGTGTGAAATAATAAATATGCGGAGAGGTTGCACATTGCACACACTTTTAAAAGACACTGCAGTGTCAACACTTTGAATGATTAATGATTGTGATGATTTGATGATTTGTCTTTGAGTACATCCCCGCAACGCGGATGTTCTAATTGTTTTTCACGTTGCTTTTCAGGGCAAGTATTGGTTTCATGAATACAAAATTTGTTTCATGTATTTACAAAAGGATGTTTGTAATAAGAGTGTTGCATATTAATGTGTTTCAGTATAAAAAATGTGTGCATTAAATTATTTTGTCTTTTGACTGTCTTTAATCAAAAATTCCAGTACCTTTCTCCTATAAACCGTGCCTTCTTCCTTCAAGATATTTCGGGAACGGTATAAGGTATAAACATATATATAGAGTTGCCGATTTAATCTTCTGAATTCCGAATTTTCAGTTTAAGACTTCACATCCCAAATTTGAAAAAAAAAAAAATGTTCGCGTTGTAGTCTTTGCAAGGACTGTATTTTTGTCAATAAAACATTTATACCTCCCAGAATGTGTTTTATTTTCTCAACTTTTATAGGCTTTCATGTAAGCATCCCAATTTTTTTACAGAATTTAATACGTATCATGAATCTCTTTTATTTGAATTTTATTAAACTATTCTAATAACAAGAACCATTTTTTTTTGCCATCAAAATGTATCTTAATATTTTATTAAAAATTTAAAACATTCACATTCTTAAAACTAAAAACGTAATGTTTAGTCATAAGAGCAAGAACGTGCGACCTAATAGTGCATTAAATGTAACTTCAAAAAAAAAAACTTTATTTTATGAATAGAGTGTAGAACTCTCGAATAATGAAAATAAAAATATGAAAAACCCAAATCATTTTGATTTGTTTAATTAAATTGGTAAACAAAGTTTGCTTAGTTTCATTAACGAAAGTATGTAATTAGTAAGCGTGTCTCAAGGTAGAATAAGAATTCCTTAAAAACCAGCGTGTTTTTCGTATTAGCTATGGACTTCACTTAAAATTAA
The DNA here is from genome assembly GCA_916050605.2 of Platycheirus albimanus. NCBI lineage: Eukaryota > Metazoa > Arthropoda > Insecta > Diptera > Syrphidae > Platycheirus > Platycheirus albimanus. The sequence goes on from OU696698.1 coordinate 64,135,577, forward strand.
CTGCACGACTGGGTCGCACGTACTTGCTCTAAAAGTCTAAGAGCTGGCTACATACAAAAAGATACACGATTAATTCCTTTTGTAAAATGATTGTGTGAGGTGTCGAGAGACGTTTGGCGGGGGTTTTAAGTTGGCATTTTTGGTGAAGATTTATTAAAAGCTACACATAAGCTAGATAAGACAGCTTCTACCAGCCCCAAATTAAAGTGAAAAATGGATGTCAGACACTTTAGGAGGGGCTAAAGTGCTGTTGACGGCTAGTTGCGTAAAATTATGGAAAAATTAATTGTGTTATATTTACGTACATTATTTAGGAACCCAAAATGTGAAGTGGCAGACAAAGTTTCGGGGGCTGTCACCTTGGCAGACGGCTTTAACATAATTCTTGGAATTTGGAAAATAAAATCTTTTTTTTTTAAATCAATATCTCAAAAACGGGTTGGTGAATTCGATTGAAAATTTGAATAAAAACAGATGAAATATGTTATCGCCCAAAGTTTTTTTTTTTTAATTTGGAAATTTGTTTCAAAAATATTTTTTTTTTTTTATTTTAAGCTAACAATTTATTTTACATCAATAAATACTTAATGTTGTTTTTTGTTCGAGCCACTTTTTACTAGGATTCGGATTAGAGAGATATCACTGTATGGAATAACTGAGAGAAGCCAAGAATATATAAGATAAAGTACGGCGGATCGGAACAGTAAAATTAAATTACATTTTTGTATTGGAACGTTGTTTATCAAAATCAAAACAAATGTTGAGCATCAATATTTAGTCTTATTAATTTTTGGTTTTCATGTAAAAATACGTATACATGAAAAATTCACTTCAAAAGTATATATAATACGTGAATTGCAGAAATACCTCTCGAAAAACCTATCATTTTTTAGCACGTTACAAGCTTTGAATGTTTTAAGGAGTGTTTTTAATTGCAAGCGAAGTCTTATAGCACTTTTCATTGGTTTCACTCGGGGAACCACTCATTCTGAAAACCAATGGAACAAGCAAAATCGCTTCTGTTCAATGTTAACACAATTTAGTATTCGCAGGCATCAGTTTCACAAGTTAAAGGGATTTTTACTGGTATTAAATACCACTCATTAAACTTCATTGCTGACCTTCGACGTCTTCATCATTAGATTTGGATTCAACAATATGTCACATTTATTGACATTACTAAAACTTTCGGCATTGCTGCATGCGAATAGACATTTCCCCAATGAATATTCTATGGGTGACATTTGAGTTGTATTTGTATTTGTGCTTCTTGAGTGGATTCTGACTTCAAATCCAGAAGCAAAATAATTCTCTTCTCAGAATCGTCAGAAGTATCATTTTCTTACCAATGGAACGGTTTCAGAAGACTTCCGGATGCTTCCGGACCCTTCTTTTCCTCCAATGGAAAGTGCTATTACAAAGCAAGTACCCGGTAGACGAATGTGCGAATTGGCGTTCAACTATAACTAACATTAACTATACTAACAACTGTACATCATTTTCAAGAAATCATATTTGTGGATTTTGAGGAGGTTTTAGAACTGTGTAGACGTTTAATCACTCAAGAAATTTTGTATGCAGAATTGACTGCTCTTTGAATATTCCAGAGTTCAGCATAGTGAGAGAGGCAGAAATTGTATCTCCATTTTGTTAATTTCTGATGAACTGAGTGTTAATAAGATTTTCCAGCATGTTTTATCAGCGGGCTAGCCAAGACACGACAATGTCTGCCAGTTTATGGCAAATATAATAAACACAAGCCCCATCATACACCAAAGCATTTTCCACTGTATTAAGTGAATAGAGGAAGTTCAACAATTGTGCAAAATCAAAAGACTTGTCTCTGTCAAAGACGTTACAGGGATAGATTCAAAACATGTTCAGGTCAGACATCCTAAATAACAGCCTAAATATTGTAACCGGACGAACGGGAACTCTTTCATATCTTTCTATCCATTCTAAGTAGATGGTGTAAAATCCAGCTTCTTCATGGTTAGAAAATTGTTTTTGTTTTGTGTTACCATATTTATCTCATGACAATTTCACGGGTGGCCTTGAGTTAAAAACTGGGGAAATAAAGACAAGTTGCTGCCTAGGCTGGGGCTTGAACCCACAGCTAGGTTAGCAACCAAGCACTAAACCACTGTAAACATATATGTATTATATCCTTAAAGAGTATTTCCTATTCTTGTGATATTTGTTCGTTTTTAACATTGGTCTTTGTTTTTTCGTATTCATGAAAGATGAAGGTAAACACTTAATTAGATTAGTGATTTGACCAATTTGTGTTATATTTTATATTATGTTGGATAAAACTTTGTTTCGTACTTCGGCTTTTTTGGTCACTTGTAGTGGCAATGAAAACAAAGTTTACATTAATTTTCCCAACGTTTCGACAGGGATTGCTGTCATCTTCAGGGGATAAACTAAACTATTAATTTTCAAAGAAAGCACTTCGCCACCCGAAGTCGATAATCGACAAAACTTCGCCACCCGAAGTGCTTTCTTTGAAAATTAATAATTTTGTTTATTTTCAAAACTTAATTTAAATGTTTTCCAAATAGTTTGTAATCTTACAAAAAACATTTCTTTCATTGTAACTTAAATCTTTTTTCAAAATCCCCTGAAGATGACAGCAATCCCTGTCGAAACGTTGGGAAAATCAATGTAAACTTTGTTTTCATTTCCACTACAAGTGACCAAAAAAGCCGAAGGACGAAACAAAGTTTTATCCAACATAATATAAAAGGTAAACACTTAAACAAATCAAACAACTTCAATTACCTGAATTCACTTTCGGAACAGTTTCGCATAGCACAATTTAGTTCATCGCTTCCATCACCACAATCATTTTCATAATCACAACGCCATCTACCGGGAATGCACTTGGAATTATTACATCTGAAAAAAAACAAATTTTAAGAACCAACTCAATGAGTTGCATATCATAACCATCCTGCTTACTTAAAGTACGTAGGATCACATGTTTCTTTGGACGAATGACACGTCGCAGGTTCATCCTCTCCATTTGGACAATCTTCTTCTCCATCACAACGCCAAGTCATTGGTATACAACGTCCCGAAGTGCAACTAAATGCAAAAACACAAATAATTAATTTTAATATAATTTTTTTTTCTTCAAATCGAATAAGCAACTCACGCAAAATCACTCGATGCGCACGAGCTGCGATCACAATTAGCCTCATCTGATTTATCTGGACAATCCATGTCGCCATCGCACACCCACACATAAGGCATACAACGATTATTACCGCATTGAAATTGATCCTTTTTGCAAACCAATGGTGTGCACCCTGCCTCATCTTCCCCACCAGGACAATCCCTCACCCCATCACATTTTTTTACATGATCAATACAAAACGCCGAACTATTTCCCCAACGTTCGCATTTTATATGATTTTCAAAGCACGTAAATTTATCACAGTTCCTTTCGTCCGAACTATCTCCACATTGATTCTGTCCATCACAAATAGCCGAAGGATGAATGCATTTATTGTTAAAGCACTGATACTGTCCGGGTTCACAGTGGAAAACCGGACAAGACTCAGGTTCATCACTTCCGTCGCCACAATCATCTTGAGTATCACATTTCCAATAGAACGGAATGCATTTATAAGTATTGACGCACTGAAAATGAGCAGCGGTACAATTCGCTTTGCAGGATTTCCCATCTCCACCAAGAATAAAATTATTTGGACAAGCACACTTGTAGTATGGAAAGACTGGTGATAGCAGGCAAAGCGTCGAGCAACCAGCTGTTTCACAAGGATTTCCAGATTTATGGGGCATTTGCCTATATGGATGATATACTCTTAAATCCATTGGTCGATGAATAGTTGTTATTAAAGTGGAACAGTTCCTTCCATCGTATTTATTGCAGTGTTCAATCGATTTTGTCTCCCAATCGGACCAATATATCCGATCCTCCCATACTGCTATCGCAAATATATGATGCAGCTTTAGTGAAGGATTCATGCTTCTTCCCAATAGCATCCTCTGGTTCTTTCCTTCCAAATCACTAACAGCAATGAAATCTTCCCGAGCGTCACCCCAAAACAGCTCATTTGTTTCAAAACTGATGGTTAGAGCATTTGGCCATCCAAGATTATCGTGAATTATTACTCGACTATTGGAACCATCCATACCCGCTTTTCCTATGTGTGGACTATCTCCCCAATCCGACCAGAATATATTTCGATTGAATGGATCCAGTGCTATTGCACGAGGCTCACTAAGATTCTTATTGATAAGAACCCTACGATACTTTCCATCTAACTGTGAAACTTCTATTGTGTCCAAGCCTTTGTCACACCAATAAAGATTCTTTCCGATCCAATCAACAGCCAAACCATCTGGGTTCTTCAACATTGCCTGATGCAGAGTGACTGTTTTGTTGTCTGCTGGGCAATATCTTTTTATCATACCCACTGTCGAGGTCACATCAGACCAAAAGAGGCATTTTGTCTCCCAATCAAAGTCCAACGCCACAGCATTTGATAATTGATGGACTAAAATAGTTACATTTCCATTCATATCGGCTTGTCGTATATAATATCGGTTTGAAAATATAAGCTTCATTGTCTCATTGCTTGTCGCTTTGCAGGTGTGTCGATCCTTTAGTTCATAGCCCTGGCTACAGAGACACTTATATGAACCATAAGTATTCACGCAAATTTGACTGCAGGGTCGCTGCTCAGCACATTCGTCTAAATCGTCACACAACTGATGGTTTAAATGATGAACCTTGTAGCCCGGTCGACATTTACACATATAACCGATGGGCATATCAACACAGTCATGCTCGCAAATTTCAGGAATCTTGCATTCGTTAATTCCACAACGTTCTTCATCACTGAAATCCATACAATCGTTCGACCCATCGCACAAGACGCTTGTATTGACGCATGCCCCATTTCTACATCTGAATTGGTCCGGGCCATTACAAAGACGACTAGAATTGGCACAAAGTGTTGCATCTTCATCCGACATATCGTCACAGTCTGGTTTAGAGTCGCAAGTAACATTCTTCGATACACACACCGCATTAGAAGCGCACGAAAATTCATCCACCCCGCATAGAGAAGTTTCCCAAGTGTTATGCGGACAGTCTTCATATTCATCTTCTCCTCCAGGACAATCTTGATCACCATCGCAAACGTATTGCCGCTCCAGACATTGTCCATTCGAACACAAAAACATGGGTGGTGGGCATGCATTAATATGCAAAACAGAAGTCAGTGCACAGTGTTCGCCTTCGTCTTCTAATCCAGGCGCTGGACAATCCGGTTCGCCGTCACAAACCCATCTTTGCGATATACATCTTCCTGATAGTGTGCAACGGAATTTCGTCGCAGGGCACTCTCGATGTGGGCATTGCGGACCCTCATCTGAACCATCGGCGCAATCTGTCTTATTGTCACACTGCCAGCTGCTTGGAATGCAACCGTCATCGCATTGGAATTGGTTAAGTTTGCACTGAAGTGGACAGTTAAGTTCATCAGAACTGGGACTGCCATCGTTACAGTCGTTCTCATTGTCACACCGCCATTTTTCATTAATGCAACGCCCATTAGAACATTGAAACTGTCGCGCTGCACAGCCTAGTCGCGTTATGTTTTCACAATTCACCTCGTCGCTTCCATCGGGACAATCACGATCACCGTCACATCGCCATTGGGGCATATAACACGCCGTTGAATCGGCGCAATGAGTGAAATTTATATCGCCCTGGAGACACTCATGCGGCGGACAATGCTTCTCATCGCTGAAATCTTTGCAATCTCTCAAACCATCACACCGGAACTGCATTGAAATGCACTCGCCACTATCGCAATGAAAGTGGTTGGCTTCGCATTTACAAAGCAACTCAGATTCATCGGATCCATCACCACACTGCTGTTCGCCGTCACAAGTTTGATTATGGGCAATGCAACGATGATTTTGACACATAAAGAAATCTGTGGGACATTCTCGAATAATACAATAGCTGCGAACTTCATCGGAGCCATCTAGGCAATGTGGAATATCATCACAAGTCATTTCAAACGGAATACATTCACCAGACTTGCAGGTGAATTGTTCAACCGTACAGGCACTGTCCAAGACTTGAATGCATCGTCTCCCATCAGATGCTAATACACCTCGAGTACACTGACAACTGGCGGTTCCATTTTTTCTTAAAATACAAACGTCTTCACAGCCACCATTGAGAATTTTGCACTGGTTCGAATCACAGTTCAATGTGGTATTCTGCACAGCAATAATACCCATGGGACGAACTATGTTTTCCCGAAGGAACACAACATCAGAACCCGAATATTTGTTAGCTCGGACAACAGCATGCAAAACCCAATCTGTCCAAAACAAAAGATCTCCATAAACTGTCATGGAAAATGCATGTTTTGGTGTCGAATGCGCCAATACTACTCGATGCGATCCATCATAGTCGGATCTTTCGATTTTATCCAGTCGAGCATCAGCCCAGTACAACTTTTGCTCCTCAAAATCAAGCGTCAGCGCATTTGGCATCAAAATATCACTCTTTATAATTGATTCTACTCCGAAACCCGTCACATAAGCCCTTTGAACTGATGGCGTCTGCTCGTTCCAATTCGTCCAGTAGATCATGCCCATACATGGCTCCACAGCAATTCCCCGAGGTTTGTCATGAGACATAAGTTTAAGAATTGTCTTGACAAGATTAATATTACTATCAGGGTTGTCACTTGCTTCGGAGAAATCCAAACTGCGAATTGTAGCATCATTGTTTGATGTCCAAAATAATAGCCGATTGACATCATCGAATGTTAATCCCTCGACTCTACCCTGACGGTTAACCAAAACTGAATTCTTCGATCCATTGAAATGCACTGAATTTATAGTGCTCATATGGACATCAGAATAGAATACCCGGTTGTTTTCGTAATCATAGGAAAGGGCAATTACATTTCGCATATAAGTTGCATTCATAATTTTCTCGATTGGACCGTTTTTGTTGAGATGTTCTGTCATATGAATGCTTTCAATGGAGCTACGATGTGAGAAGAGTAAGAAGTTATCATATGGCTCACAGCTAAAGCCATCTGCAGCAACACGGCTGTGGGAGCAGGCGCAAATAGCGTTGGTACCATTGAAGAGACACAGTTGCTGACACCCTCCGTTGTCATTAGAACACAAATTTTTTCCTTTTTGAACTCTTTTTGAAAATATTTTCAAATCTTTCAAGGTATTTCCATCTGATTTGTGAACTTCAACGAAAGCAGAGAGATTCTGCAGAGGCGCCACTTTAATGCTTCCTTTATTGTGATAGTTATCAGCCCAGTATAAATAATCGTCTATCAGTCCCAAAGCTACTGGATTGTTCAAACTGTGGTTCAGCAATTGGGTTTTCAAATTTCCATCGTAATCCACTTTCATTATCACATCGTTACCGGACTCACACCAATAAACTTTTGTTGCATCAATATCTAATACCAAATTATTCACCAATTTCGTTTGATTCACCAAAATAAAAGGTTGACTACCATCGAGACCAGTTCTTCCAATCATTCCTTCACCAACATAAAATAAGAATCCTTGGACTGGGTCAACAGCCAAAGTTGATGGATTTTCAACATTCGAAATGACGACATATCTCGAAGATCCATTCAAACGGGCAACTTCAATTATATTTCGCTTCGTATCACTCCAGTAGATATTTCCGGCAACCCAATCGATTGCAATACCTCCCAACCAGTCTTGATTACTCTGTTCGTTGGTTTGTTCGAGTTGTTCTAAAATCACTTCCCGCTGGGTGCCATCACGTTTGATACGCGAAATAATGCCTTTTTCGCTGTCAGCCCAATAGAGGTAGTTTCCATCGGCATAGTAGTCAATATAGGTAGCCAGAGTTATCCGGGATATGAAACCAAGCGCCTGGAATTAAATATTTGAAATAGTATTTAGCCGAGCGGTCTTTAATCCTTTAAAGTTGTTTTCGTTTCTTACCCTCTTTTCCTGTAAGCTTTGCTCGGGATGTTCACTGTCGAACAACTCAATGCCCTTCAGCTCGTGGTTGGAATAAAATAAAAATTCTGGTATTCCGATACAGTTTGTTGGATTGTTTGTGTCTTGTGTGAAACCAATAGCACACTTGCAAGTATGTTCGTCGTTTCGTTTAGACAAGCAGAGATGTTCACAGCCACCACGTCTCTCACCCGCACATGAATTAGTTCCTTGTTGTGCTTCATTGTAGAACATTTTCATGGCCTGAATGCTTTCTATGGAGAAATATAGTAAAATCAATCAAAAACAAGAAGGTGGATATTAGCTAGAGAGAGAAGGTTATGTAGCATGATTGGGGTACCACCTCGCCTGGTCGGCCATTTATATCAACCCATGTACCAGGCTAAGCAGTTTGTTTAAATCAGGATTTTATTCATTCGGGGGTTTGTTTAATCACATGAGCGAAGAAGACACACCACTAGGGTCACTAGGTTGGTCACCTGTTGGCTAAAGCCAAAATCTAGCTTAATCCGAGGCCCTGAATCACTGACCATGCGGCCAAAAATATAAACTTCACATACCACTGAGGAGGATTGAGGGTTAATGGTATGGAATAATTTTTCTAAGTAGCGTGACAGCATTTCACATCGATAAAGCATGTTTATCATGTTAAGGTCATATCATGTGTGCTAAGATAGTAATTTATGTTTGTTCATGGACATATTTTATCCAGACGCAACCTTAATCGAATGCTGGCTTCGGAAGCCAAAATCGGGTGGCTAGCGCATTTTTAAGATATTCAAAGTAGATAGTGCATCTAAGGTCTTACTTATGGCCACCTTGTTGCATCTAGAAAAACGATCATCTATGTCGATAGTTTTCCAAGATCGTCATAAAACGCTCACCAATTGAGTGTGCCCACATTTTTAAGCTTAAGCAAAGCATACAACAAAATGAAAATGATCGAATGATACCTCAACCTAAACTTACTGGTATTTTTCCTTAAAATCGAGTAGTTAGCGCATGTATTCTTTTCACAGCTCATAATGACACTTTGGATGTTTTCCGGGAAGTACAAGGTATCATTGTAAACAGTTACACTGCTGATGGTCATAACTTCACTCGCTGCGAGTACATGAACTATGGTTCGGGTCTTCAGGTCATAATACGATATTCCAGAACCTTGATAGACAAAATACAACCGGCGTGAGTCGAAATCTACTGTTAAACTTTGAACATGTTCTGACATAACAGCAAGTTCACGTCGTCCGGATCCATCCAAGTTGCTTATTTCAATTTTGGTAAGATTATCCTCACGAGATGAGTGCGACCAAATTAATTTACCCCTGAAATTAATTACAAATTTATACACAATACAATAATGTCATATTAATATTCATACTCGGCTGGATCAAGAGCGATGCTTTCAACTAAATTTAAGTTATTGTGTATTTCAGTAAAGTATTCTCCCTTAAGATTGCATGCAAATATTTGACATTTTTGTTTGCCAGACGAGAAGAACATATTTCTGGATATCCAATCGATTGCAAATCCCTGATCGTATGAAAAAATTATTATCTTTTTTAATTCAGCGCAAACAATATACTTACGTAAGGTTTATAAATATCAGTATTCAGAATTGTATCGATAAGGCCATTCGACAAGCCAGCGGTTTTTATTTCGTTAAGCTGCACATCAGTCCAATATATGCGACTGTCATCTACAGTGAAATCTATCCGCTGAGGACCAAGAACCTATATAGAAGGAAAACTTTAATTTGTTATTAGGTACTAACAAATTTTGATGTAGCATTCCCAACACTTAAGCCTTTAATATCAGGATAAGAGAAGAAATCTTTGACTTAACAATTGGGTTTCCGAATTTTAGTACTTTAATCAGGCATGAGAAACCTGAATGCCTGATTACAGAATAACAATATTTCCCTTAGGGTTAAAAAAAGATCCTTGAGATTGGTCCATAGTTTTAACAAATATAGAATATAGAATTTCGATCAATAATTTTCTTCCCATTTCTATATTATCTGTTTTTTCGAATGTTTTGGAATATGATGTTTTTTAGATAAAACTCATTATTTAAATGGTTGTCAGATCGGATTTAGAAGTGAAAAATCGACGGAAGTGCTTTATTGAAGTTATCTGAAGAAAAATATATACATAACAGTATAAATCCTTCTCAAATTCCATCAAGACTATTTATTAATATAAGCAAGGCTTTAGATATGGTGAACCATACTCTTTCGCTTGTTAAGCTTCATAAGGCGGGTTCTAGAGGGTACATTTATAAATGGTTTTTATCCTGTTTATCTTTTTTGTAACAACGTTTTGTCAATGTATATTGTTCACCTGATTATGTCCATATACATGGACAAAATGTTGTGACAAAAAGAAAATATTTGTTTCATTAGACCTGAAGCCCATTCAAACAATCTCATCCATGTTGAAACTTTCAAAATTTAATATTTAAAAGTAGCGAACCGATGTTGTAGTCGAATTTTTCAAAAATATACGAAGGTAGTTTCCTTTATTGACTACAAATGTCAAAATTTTACAATAAAAAACACACGAAATTAAAGTATTAAAAAACACGTATTTTTATTTATAAAATTTTAAAAATCGAATGCATTTCGAACTGACATGCAGCTCATCATCAGCGAAACCTCGATTTACACTAAAACAAAACAACAAGAAAAAAAGAAATAAACAAAATCAATATGAAATTAATGTTAAAAGTTACAAATTCATGCTAATAAGAATAAGGGAGATAGAATGTTTCCATTGTCGTTGTTCATCACATTCTTAGCTTTGTGAATAAAGAGAGACTCAAATGCATCAAGCTTTCTTTCATTATGCACGCTCTTTAATAATCGAACACTCTCTTCAAAGGGGCCGATGTGGTGCGGTGGTTCGTTGTTATCACACGACGCGAAGACATGAGCTGCTACAGATGATCGGTTTATTTGTTTATGTTTGATACAGCTGATATGTTCCTTAAATCGCGTTTGTATACTCCTCTTCGTTTGGCCAATATATTTTTTGTTGCAGTCTTTACAGTTGATTTCGTATATACCACTTTTTTCACTTGTTGGGGTGGCATCTTTGGTTGAACCGAGAATGTTTTTTAGTTTGCCGTTGTTGTTGTAAGCGATATGTATGTTTTCTTTCTCTAACGTCTTTCGCAATTGATTTGTTATTGCTGGTATGTAAGAAAACGATATACGAAATTTGTTGTTTGAATGATTTTGGCTAAAGAGTGTGGATATTTCATTTTTCCGTATTCGGTTTGACTGTTTTTTTAAAATATTTTCCACAACCGTTTTCTCAAAACCATTAACATCAGCTAAATGAACAATGTAATCAAATTCTTTTTTGAAATTACCAACGGAGAGTGGGAGTTTGCACAATCTGTATGCCATTGATACAGATTGTGCAAACTCCCACTCTCCGTTGGTAATTTCAAAAAAGAATTTGATTACATTGTTCATTTAGCTGATGTTAATGGTTTTGAGAAAACGGTTGTGGAAAATATTTTAAAAAAACAGTCAAACCGAATACGGAAAAATGAAATATCCACACTCTTTAGCCAAAATCATTCAAACAACAAATTTCGTATATCGTTTTCTTACATACCAGCAATAACAAATCAATTGCGAAAGACGTTAGAGAAAGAAAACATACATATCGCTTACAACAACAACGGCAAACTAAAAAACATTCTCGGTTCAACCAAAGATGCCACCCCAACAAGTGAAAAAAGTGGTATATACGAAATCAACTGTAAAGACTGCAACAAAAAATATATTGGCCAAACGAAGAGGAGTATACAAACGCGATTTAAGGAACATATCAGCTGTATCAAACATAAACAAATAAACCGATCATCTGTAGCAGCTCATGTCTTCGCGTCGTGTGATAACAACGAACCACCGCACCACATCGGCCCCTTTGAAGAGAGTGTTCGATTATTAAAGAGCGTGCATAATGAAAGAAAGCTTGATGCATTTGAGTCTCTCTTTATTCACAAAGCTAAGAATGTGATGAACAACGACAATGGAAACATTCTATCTCCCTTATTCTTATTAGCATGAATTTGTAACTTTTAACATTAATTTCATATTGATTTTGTTTATTTCTTTTTTTCTTGTTGTTTTGTTTTAGTGTAAATCGAGGTTTCGCTGATGATGAGCTGCATGTCAGTTCGAAATGCATTCGATTTTTAAAATTTTATAAATAAAAATACGTGTTTTTTAATACTTTAATTTCGTGTGTTTTTTATTGTAAAATTTTGACATTTGTAGTCAATAAAGGAAACTACCTTCGTATAATCTCATCCATGTCTTTTAATGAACTAAGATTGTACTTAAATTTTGCAAACTCTAAGCGTACGTTTTTTTGTATAGATTTAACTATTTTAATATTGTCGATTTATAAATTTACGTCTAAAGACATTGTTTTGAAATAAAGAAGAAAAAAATATATACGAGTATATGTAGATAATATATACCTTTTACTGAGCCTACAGCCTTAAGAGCAGGTAAGTCTACGGAAACCGCACTCTTGGCACTTAAAATTAAAATAAAATAAACATAATTTAGGGAAAGAATTTAAGGTCTTGCCTTTCTACCTATGCTTAACCAAGGCAATCAGAGATCAGAGCCTACCGCATATAGTATTTAAATACTTTTGTTTGGTAAGACCGTTAAAGCCTGAAATAATACTTCTTACATACCGAGAGCCAATACCTAGTCTTTGGATAAAACTGCAAGTATACCATATTTATTTGTGAAAACCAAAGACCAATCCCAAAAAAAATAAAAAGCACGATTGGGTCGCACGTACTTGCTTTGTGGGTTCAATTGATTTCCTTAAATTTAGCCCTACCACTTTTTTTAAAATAATCAATCGTGAAAGAAAAAAAATTGTCGGGCCTCGATTTAAAAAAATTAACCTCGAGTAATGCTAACTTGACATTCAAGTTAGCACTACCACACCCCTTAAAATGCTTTTCACGGATGTATTTTTAAAACTTCAACTAAAACAACATCAATATACTATACTACAAATTTGCCGTATACCCGGCAAGGGCACCAGCAGAAGTGGAATTTTGGGAACCTATTCAAAACCACCCACTAAATCTAAACTATTTTAAATAATGTTTGTCGATTTCTTCGTCTTTTGTGCTTTGCTCCATTTAAAAGTCAGAATGTTTTGAGTTAACGTTACCTGGGGGGATTGCCGTATCGTTGGTATCGTATGATGATTTGGTTGCATCAAATCAATACCACGAATTTCATTGCCCATAATAAATAGCAAAACTTGTTCATTTGGCACACAAGTTTTATGATCGGCTGAATCAAGACGCATCACATGTGGACATTCACATTTGAATGTCTTCTTCACACTACAAGAAACAAAAAAAATTAAGTTTAATTTTCTTTATCCTAAGGAAGGATTAATTTACCTTAACAAACACAAATGAGAACAACCTCCATTGTTTAATCCACACGGATTTTCATCTTGCGGTTGTCTACTCGAATGAAGAACTTGTATCCCAAATGGTTGGGATAATGTTCTTTGGATGACTTGAATGTCGGATCCATTCCATTTGTTTGCTCTTATTACAGACGTAGTACGCCAATCAGTCCAATACACGTAGTTTTCAAAAACTGAGATAGCAAATGGATGCGATAGAATCTCCTTATCACGAACAACTAAATGATGATCTGTTCCGTCATATTTTGTGGTGTAAATAGCATCAGCTTTGGCGTCAACCCAATAAACACGCTTTTGTGTGTAATCTAATGTCAATCCATTAGGCCATGCCGAACTGACTTGATTTTTTTGAGTGATTATCCTACGGAATTCTCCAGCCATTGAACAGCGTTCAATGCGGGGAAAATTGTCATCCCAATCAGTCCAAAAGAGAAGTCCTTCACGAGGATCTAGGGCTATTGCCCGAGGACTTTCCATTTCTCCAGCTATTAGAGTTCGTCGGAAGCTTCCATTCAGTAAGGCAACTTCAATTTGATCGAGATTACTATCAATCCAGTAGAGATTCAGACCAATCCAGTCGACTGCAAGCCCCTCTGTCGTCGATAACCCTGATCGCACGACTGCCTCAACTTTTCTCAAAGACTCGCCAACAAGATGGCCTCTGTATATCTTATCATCCATCACGTCTGTCCAAAAAATCTCTACCGAATCGTTGTGATACAAGAAGTCAAGAGCAATGGTATTTCGCAATGAAGTATAAAAATTACTGACAACGGAGGTCTTGAGGTTAACTCCTCGTATCTCCTGACGATTGCTAAATATAACGTAGGGCTCATCAGGAGCTACACTCTTACAAGTAAACTTATCATATTCTAAGCTATAGCCTTCATGGCACTTGCACTCATAAGCTTTTCCTGATTTTTCACATATTTGTGAGCATGTATCCCAGTGCTCACACGAATGATCCATACTGCAACGCAACCCATTTGGTTGAAGATACATATGCGACGGACACGAACAGACAAAGCCTTCTGGTGCGTTATGGCAATAATGTGAGCATGAACTGCTTTTCTCACAAAATTTCTCCATACATTGGAAGCCCTCATCAGTACCATCTTCACAATTAATAACACCATCACACAGTTGGTGTACTGTTATGCACTTGTTGGAAACCGCACAGAAACGATCTGGAGCATCACAAGTGACGGTTTCATTAAACTCCGCCCCAGATGGAGTTATTTTCGTACAGTTTTCTTCATCAGTCTTATCGAAGCAATGAGGTACTCCATCGCATCGAAATATTAGTGGAATACATTCAAAGGGATTGCCACAGCTGAATTCATGCTGACCACACACATGGGCTACACCCAAGTCCTCTTCGTGATTGTCACTCTTGGTGGTATCAGTGCAGTTAGCTTCGTCACTGTAATCCAAACAATCATTGACTCCATCGCAAAGCATTTGTTCAGTATAACAACCAATGGGAGCACAGTACCTTTCACCTGGGCCGCAGTCGGTATCGCATCCAGCTTCGTCTGAGTTGTCCCTGTAAAAATACAATTTCAAGATATATATTGTTTGATAGTAAAAACAACCTTTAAGAGGAATTTATTTAATCATGCTTATTTACCCACAATGATCCACTCCATCGCAGTGCTCAGTAAATGGAATACAATGTCTGTTATCGCACTCGAACTCTAAACACATATCCATTTCCAGAACACTTTCATCAGATCTGTCTCCCAGGCCTTTAATTAAAGTTATTAATTCAGTATGTTATTGATCAATAAATAGCCAAAGTAGTTCGCATTCTTTTCTTACCACAATCCCAGACACCGTCTCCAACCCACGTCTGCGGAATACACTTCCCACTTTTTTCACATCTAAACTCTGTGCTGCTGCAAGATTTTGTTTCACAATTCATATGGTCAGTGCCATCTATACAGTAAGCAATCGAACTGCACAGTAGTGACCTTTGGAAGCAGTGAACTTTATCACAAACAAAATGTGTGTTTAGATCGCAGTTTTTCGAATGGCATTGGCCCTCTTCACTGTGATCTTCATCACTGCCATCCACACAGTCATCAAAGCCATCACATAAGTCCTTAAAATTAATGCATTCTTTGCTTTTTTTACACACAAATCCACTACAATTTTTTGCAACGATGGCATCGTCATCAGTGTTAATTCTGGGAATGCATTGAGTTCCAGTACCATTAAGTGAAAACCCATCGGGACAAGTACATACTGGTCCCTTGGGTGTGTTTAAACATATTCCTGGGCATTTCATACTAGCGCATTTATTCGGCTCCATTGGCCCAGCAGCGGTTTCAAATACCCTCAAATTGGTTGTGTGGCCACGAACGAGGGCATATACTTCTGTTAAACTTAAAGACATAATTTAATTGTTAAGCTCTGTTTCCATCACAAATAATTATTTCAACAACTTACATATTGGCTCCAGTTTCGACCTTGTTTGATTGGCGGACGTTAAATCGCCTAATGCTGCCATTTTGGTTGTCCACCCAAAACACAAATCCGTTATGATAAGCAACTGAAATTGGATGATAGTGATCATGGCGAAACAATACAGTTCGAGAAGAACCGTCTAGGTTTGCTTGTTCAATTGTGTTTTCTTTCACGTCACACCTAAAAAAAAAAAAGAATTGTTAAAGCACAAAACTTCAGAAGAAATACTGTAAATGAGCCAATAAAATTAATTTGAATGGATATGCAGATATTTTGGGTTGATACGTTAGTAAGAAGATTTATAAGCAAGGGAACAACAGGAGACGACACCCTATCGCCTCCATCATTGCTCTTGGTAGTGTCCAGATGAGGTTTCTTATGCTACCTCGGTAAAATACAATAGGTACTGCTAGAAAAGAACTCCATTTTTTTTTTAATTTAAATTATTTTTTAAAGCATACAATTTGGCTCTTAAGAATACCAATTTGTTAACATCCCTGATTATTTCTAAAACACAACATGCACGCAAACATAAATATTTTTTGGAGAAGCTTTTTAACACCACCCTCCTACGGTCCGGAATACTTTTACTTGCACCTCTATATTACTCTGGATAAGGCGTTTGACTT
The DNA here is from genome assembly GCA_916050605.2 of Platycheirus albimanus. Classification (NCBI taxonomy): domain Eukaryota; kingdom Metazoa; phylum Arthropoda; class Insecta; order Diptera; family Syrphidae; genus Platycheirus; species Platycheirus albimanus. Next base: position 64,152,189 of record OU696698.1, read on the forward strand.
TGTTGCCCTCTAGTGCCTCAAAACTTCGTTTCGTATACTTAAATCAAATAGTTTTAATTCGATTACATACGTTTATATTATCTCGAAAAGCCCCTCCCACATGTTGTACTTTGTCGATTGGGAGGGCTTACGACTGATTTCTCAGTAGAACTCTTGAGGAATCAGACAACCCAAATAGGAGGCACACTGGTGCCGGCCGGTTGAAAAGTGTTGTAATGTGGTTGAGTTTTGAAATGAGTTGAAAAGTTGTTTTGACAAGGGTGGGAAAGTCTAACCCTGATCTCTCACCCAGACTGGCAGAACGGGGCAACTTGACTTTTCCCAGGCACGGTGGTTTAACGTGGAAATTTAGTTTTTCCTGGTCGAACAAGTTGAAAAATGTTGTGTGGTGTGACCTGGCGTGGTTGTGGACTTGTTTCTGATCCCACAGTTGCGTGAGAGGCTGGTGGATCGGATAACTATGTCCACCCTAACTTGGGAACACCAAGTTGAATGAGTTGTTTTTATGTTTCTGTGTATTGGTGTGTGTATTTGGTCATTTGCTTCCACCTTGGCTAGTAATTGAATACGCATATCGGAGATTGTCAGGCGTCGAGTATTGAGGTGCTCATCTGCAAGTGACCTTTACGATTGCGAAGCTCCACCGGAACCTTTATTTTGGCACCACGGGAGATAGACCCTCTGTGGTGGAAGGGATTTAGATTCAGGTTTCAGTTTTGTTGGCCTCTCTACAATGGATTATCTATGAGGTAGGCCACATTGTGGGAGTATCGTAGTGGCTGTGGTTAAACGAATGCGATAACAAATGGCATCCTAGTGATGCAAGAGGTGTTAGATAGGCCTTGCTCCTCAACAAGGGGTGTGGACACACCTCAACATGTTCCATAAAATAGTAGTGAGGTATCTAAAGTAGGGCCTTGGCCAAAACGAAAAAAGGCTCGCGCAAACCAAAGCGGCTGCGATGGCGGTGGCGTCCTAACAGGTCGCGCGATAAAGAGGTGGGCAAAAATCTGCTCAAACCAACGCGATATTTTCAGTGCCAAGCCGTCAAAAATATCATTGTTAGTTGAATTGAAATCGTTTAATGACATTTAATAATTAAAATCTAGTTATTCCCACAAAAATGGCTGAAGCCTATTTACTTTTAGACGAGACAAGAGTAAAACAAATTTCATAAGCGTATCTTGCATGTTTCTTATTATATTTTTCAAAAATATTTTTAGTTTTTAAAAATTCAAAATGGCTTGCAATGCAATACTTTCAAGCAATAAATAAAAAGATATCACGAATGGCCGCTGCGATACCCCCGTATCGCAAATGGTGCATGCAGCGTTCCACAAATATCGCGTGGCTGAACGCAGCAGTGAATCATATTCACAACCCACATATCGCTTAGGTGTGTGCCATTTGTATGGTTTACGAGTACATGTGCATCATCTGTTTGGTGATCGCCACCGCCATCGCAGCCGCTTTTGTTTGCGCGAGCCTTAAGAAATGAACGAAAATTCGCCTATTTTGACGTTTCAAATTTCTTTTATCCGTTGTGAACAACGAACTTCATGTCCGTATATTAAAATTGAACACCGAGATTTTGAGGTTAGTCGCTCGCGAATAATTTATTTGTTGCGATGTGGATGGTATGTGGAACGCGAATAGACTTTGACAGTTTTTAGCAATCACTTTGCAGTTCCCGTTGAACTAGGGTGTTTATCATATCTCTTTTTTTGTTCAGATCTTTTTTACACTTTCTTTTTCGTTAAGGATCTATTTTTGTCCTCTTTTTTCGTGAATGTCTCTTTTTTTTGTTCCGATAATTTTTGAATTGATTTTATTCAATAATACAAATAATCTTTATTATTATAACCCATGTAACCACTGTGTTATGATTTTATCTTCGATTTACTACAAAATTTAAAAGACAACTACTTTTTACCTGTCAGCTGGGGTGGCTGTCAAATGTCAGATTCAATTTAAATGTTTTGAATATTTTTTCGTTGCGCCATCGAATAAGGTAGATTTAAGCACAAATCATTACTGTTTTTGAAAAACTGTGAGTTAAATGAATTCAATTCAAATTAAGGTATTTATAAGTATGAAATTTTAAACTTTTCTTTTCGCGGACATTAATCATTGTAGTATTATAAGATTTTCGGAAGCTTACCGCGTAATTATTAGAAATATTTATTTATTTCTTCTTCCCGACGTTTCGAAGAAATTTCACTCTTCGTATCTTGTAAAAAGCTGAAATTTTTTACTTAAAAGATTTCATTTTATTTATGTAAAAATAATCTGTTATTGTTAATTTTGTATGTGATTTATATTAATTTAAATGGACTAAAACTAAAACAGACTGAATAGAGCTTTTATTTTTTTGTTAACTATTGTTTTTGTTATGTTTTGTTAATTTTTGTATGTATTTAGGTATTTAATAAAAAATGTTATGTAAAATTGTTCCTAAAACAAATATTTTTATATTCAATAAAAACAAAAAAAAATCAACATTGCTTTTCTTTTTTTATTGTCTTTTTTTGTCTCTATTTTTTTTTTGTGATGTTCTCTTTTTTGAAAGCTTTTGGAGGCAAATGTTCTCTTTTTAAAAAATCGCATATGGACACCCTACGTTGAACAGTTTATTTAATACAATTTTACTTATTTAAACAATACAAATTGCCTATTTTATTATTTTTAAGTTTAATCGCAATTGATTGGTCTATAGTTTTAGACAAAAAGCCTTCAGCTTTGTTTTTGAACTTTGCACAGGGTCGCCGTAGGTATTCTGGGTTTTCGGTTTTATTAGGGCTGCTGATTGTATATTTGGCACAACACATAAAATCATAATCTTCCATTTTGCTTTGTTTGTTAAATTTTGATTTACTTTTTATTTACATTACCCGCGGCTTCGCTCGCGTCAGATACCTCAAACAAAATGGCAGCGCACGTCAAATTATTACTCTTAAAGGAAAATATTTGATACCTTGCGTTACGTTATTGAACTTTTCGTAGTGATTTTTTATTGAAATTAAAAATTTAATTTAATTAAATAACATAGGACTTACAGATAATGTAGCTTTCTGTTAGTGAAGAAATTTTTAAAATCGGTTCAGTGGTTTAGGCGTGATTGACTTACAAACACCCTTACTTTCACATTTATAATATTAGTATGATGTTACCCACAGAAAATGTAGCTTTCTATAAAAAAAGATTTTTTAAAACGGTTCAGTCCCTTACTTTCACATTTATAATATTAGTATGATGATTTATAATTTTTAAAAATGCAGTTAGTTGCATTTCTTTTTGTTTCTTTCGGAAAAATAAAATTCAAATTCAAATACAGTTAAGTACACACGAAATGCTTGATAGCAAACTTTACTTCATAAGTTGGCCCCAGCAAAATACCAAGTTCGACTCCAAGTCGACTCTAGGGTGAACCCAGGTTTGAAAAAAAAAAACAGAAAATTTTCTCGTTAGGGCGAATTGAGGTATTTTTCATAAAAAAAAAAAAAAAATTCGTGTCGTCCTCAGGGCTATTTAAGGGATCAAACTGCTTTTAATTGCTGATCTAAGTACGCCATACAGCTGTATTGCAAAAACAATATGTGGTTTCGATTTTGGTACATTGGTTTTGAATTTGCTCTAGAACATGCCACATCACATATCTTTTTATTTAGTGGCTTAAATGTTTATGTTATAACTTATTAAATACAGAGTTGTAAATTTACATTTCTTACTCACCAATAAAGTTTTTTTCCTTTGTTGTCAATTGTCAAGCTTAATGGCCATTTCATTGGCATATTTTTAGTTGACATGACCAACACCACTTTGTGACTACCATCCAGCCAGGATCTTCTAATTGAACCCGCAACGTCTCCAAACAGCCAATGTGACCAATAAATATATCCCTCACCCGGACTAATAGCTACAGACCTAAGGACGAAACATTAACAATTATTAAATAAATATTAACAAACATGACAATGTGACAATGCAGAATTACATTGGTTCTCTTTCAGTTGAAATACTCAATGCCTTGCTTAGGTTTGAAATGGGCGCAACAGTGAGTTGATTAGTCCCACCCCAATAAAGATGATCATATATTTCATCATATGCGATTACTGGAACACTTCCAGGGCCACGTATTAAGAACTGCCTCTGGCTTCCATCAACTTTTTGGCTGTGGATCGAATAACCATTTCTAGAAGATTCAAATTAAGATAATTTATTTCAAAAATAGACATGGAAACATAATTTATTTCTCTACTTACGGACTAGCCTGAATGAAGTAAACCAATTTGTCACGAACATTGACATCAAGGCCAACTGACCAGCTGACATTGTACATTGGTACTATTGCATCGTGCACATTTTCAATTCCCTGTGTAATATCTTTGGGGTTTAATGAAATCCCCGAGATGCAAGATAAGCGTTTTTGAGTATATAACAATATATTATCATACTGAACAAGCACACATTGAGTCTTGTTTATTAGCTTGTAGCCAGGAGAGCACATGCATTGTACCGTGGCAAACATTTTCTTCCAAAGAGGAACACATATTTGGCTACAATTACCATTGTTATCACGACAAGGATGTGCAACTGTCAATAAATATAAGGCAAGTTAGAAATGTATTTACTTCGATTGATTGATTATTATGATTACCTTCGGGCTGTTTCTGTCGATGAAATATTCTGAAATCATAGGGTTTTTTTACATCTTGTACTATTTGTTCGGCTTTTAATGTAAACTTATTCATAGATATTATAAAATTATCTGCCCAAGGGGCAACGTACACAGTATCTTCAAATATTTCCACAGCATGAATGGATTTTAGAGCAATAAGAGTCTGAAAATAGAAAAAAAAATGAATCTATAAATATTTAAAATTTGTTACAGAAAAGGTTGGCTTACATCAGAAGTTTTTTTCATGGCCCAACGGTTGTTGCCATTGTAATCGACTCTTTCAATAAAGTCTTTATAGATATCAATCCAATAGACATGTTCGTTTGCAAGATCGAGTGTTACCCGGTTGGGATAGTATATTGCCGTGGAGACTATCACAGTTTGGTTGGTGCCATCTAAATTGGCACGACTAAGGCTAGGACTCCAGTCTGCATAAAATATTAACCTTTGTAAAGATAAAAAAAAAACAAAGAAAGAAAATAATAAGCCAGGAGAGACGTGTTAGTTTTAGAAGAACGAAACATTTTTGATTAAGACCTTAAGTTGAACTACGAAATAGAAAAGACCCTAAAATTACAGATCGGTGTGCGCCATATTGTATAATGAGCCATGGAGAACTCCCACTGTTACGCTGTTTCAAGAACTCAATCAACTCCTTCAATCTTAATGCCATACAAGACCATATGATCAGATCACGGTCCTGTTGAATGGGGCAGCACCCTGTCACGTGAACCCTTTCAGCGAATGAATATCAATTGGTGTGCTTTTGGATATTCTTGAGGTTATATTTCTTGCTCTATGTATAAAAACCGCTTTGAGCAGAAGATTCAACTAAGAACTCTGCTAGCTATACAGCGATGTCACCCTAAGCAAAACCTGATATTTCAAGGGCTTCGATTGCTGAGACACATATACACGTATAACCAATGCAACTGGTTGGAGGTATATGCTGGTTGAAGTTGTGATCCACAATATACTGTAAGCCCCACTTTAAGTAAGTATTTATAAAAAAAACATAAAACTTTCCACGGATTTACAAGTTAAAGAGGTGAGCCTACCTCATATGCATCATAAGGATCTTTTATGTATGGAAGTATGAAGATGTATTAAGATCATATTCAAAAATCCAACTATGAACTTAATTCTTTCATTTTATTTATAGCCAAGACTGCGAAAGACATGTCGAACGGAAAGCAACGGATAAATCTGAAGAACCAGGAATCAAAACAGGCCATCAGAAGTACGCCAAGTATTAAAGCCAAAAAGCGATATTAAGCTATCCTGGAATAAAAAATATAAACCGATGGCTCCTCAAACCACGATGAACTTTAAAATGACGGGATTTACTCTTGGATTTACTCATTCAACGAATGAGGATAGAAAAAATCGTTTTTTATTGGAATCGGGACTGATCTGACCGCAGTAAATAAAATCCTCGACTAAATCAACAAGCGACCTGTCTTGCCCATGATACACTTGTAAAGGGTGGTTACATTTTAAGGGCCGAGGTTGAATGTGAACCACATCTATAAACGTCAAGTTTTTTCCTGCATTTCATTTGACATTTCTACATTTCAGACTAACTCAATTTGAACCATGGAAAGATACACAATCAAGCAACGCGTTAAAGTTATTCAGGCTTATTATGAAAATGGGCAACAGTGGATGATCAATTTTCGAAGAAAATCATCTTCATCCTTGATGAGGCACATTTTCACTTCAGTGGATTCGTCAATAAGCAGAATTGCCGCATTTGGGCGAATGAGTGATTGTCTTAAAACTAATGCACTCACAAAGAGTGACTGTTTGGTGCGGTTTATGGGCTGGCGGCATCATCGGGCCGTATTTTTTCCAAAATGAGGCCGGTTAGGCAGTTACTGTGAATGGTGTTCGCTATCTTGAGATGATAACGAACTTTTTATGGCCCGAATTGGAAGATATGGATGTGGAAGATATGTGGTTTCAACAGAGAGGTGCCACTTGCCACACAGCTAACGAAACAATGGCTCTTTTGCCCGACAAATTCAATGGCCGTGTTATCTCACGTGGTGGCGATGTCAATTGGCGCCAAGATCATGTGATTTGACACCGTTGGACTTCTTTCTTTTGGGTTATTTGAAAGAAAAGGTGTACATCGATAAGCCAGCAACAATTCAAGAGCCGATATTAAAAAGAAATGACAATAATTTCCTAAATAATTTGTGTTTTATTCAAAATCAACATCGGCCCTTAAAATTTAACCACCCTTTATTTCCAATTCCAAGAATAAAGATTTTCAACGTAAATCTCTTAAACCTTAACGTGTCTGGAAAGCTCAATCTGGACCAAGCTTTCCATTTATACGTTTGCACGTAGTCTATCGGTGTAGCTCTTAACAGAGAAAGTTGTCATAATGTTCTTGTGTCAAACCAACGCCAAAAGCATCAGGAAAAATTTTACACGTTTTTTTTTTTATGCACTTACCCTTTAGTTGGATCCAATACCATTGATGCAGGCTTTTGTACACTTTTTAAAATAACGCTACAATAATGCATATTGTTTGTACACATAAAAATCAATCCAGGTTCATTGCTAAGAAAATACCAATTTCCTGAGATCCAATCCAGACTTATTTTATCAATAACTGAAAAAGAAATTTTGTTTACATTAGTAACATAATTAAGAGAAATTTTATATATAAACCAAAATACCCGCAGTGATGATAAAGCCTTAGCCACATGGAGACAAAGAAATTAAAAGCTCAAAATTGCGTTCCACGAAAAATAAATACATTCAAGTTATATAAGAAATTTCTTTTTAAAAATACTTTTTTAAATCTTGTTGGATATACAAACCTACGTTTACTTTGTAACAAAATAGAAAATTAAAGCTTGCCCCTTTTTTTAAGGAATGGTGTCGCGTTAAAGTCTTGTAAAATGACAGTAAACTTATTGCTGTAACACACCACAGCAGTAACACACATTATTATTATTATTACCGGTGTTAATTCAAAATGGCGGACCGTTTGGATGTTATCAAAAATGGTAACAATTCGATGGCGTCTGCACCACTTTTTTAACCAAATGGTCTGCCCTTTAGTAAAAACCAAAAAAGTTGGTTAGAATTGGGCGGCTCACTGTTTGGGAGCTACCGTTTAAAAAGGTGTTACTGAAAAATTGCAATGCCATCCTAAAGACACTTATGAAGAACTCTGTCAAACAAAGTTTGAGTGAACCCGATCAATGGCCATTTAAAAAAATTATTTGCGTTATGACCATTTAAGTCAAAAAAACATTTGTTAAATTATGAGTTTAATTCCAAACGGAAAAACGGGTTTTGGAAACATATAACTACAAGTGGAGAAAATTCAAATGACTTTTTATGTCGTTATCTTTTATACCATAACCAGCTAGTGGCCGGACTGGCTGAAGGAGTATGTTGCCGTCCCGGTACTTCTATATGATGTAAAAGCATTAATTCCGCCCCAATCGAAGGTTCCCTTGTAGTACTTATTTGTACATAACTTTTTAAACAGCTAAACGTAGAAATATCTAACGAGCAAAATACAATGATCAACTAAATACTTTTTATGAATATTTGACAATTTTGAATTAATTTTCCTACTTTTTAAAGACCATAATTATGAGCGAAAGCTTCTTTAAGTATGCTTTATGTATTAACAAGGAACGAATAGTCGAATGAATGATTACCAATGCAGATAAATGATTGGAGATTGAAAAAGAGAAAGAAAGATGGAAAAAGATTGGGGCCTTATTTTAATGAAACAAAATTTTGTGTGTCGTTGGATGCTTTAAAATTCACGATTGTAGCAAAGAAAAGTGTACATAAAGTTTAAAGAAAACAAAAATTAACAAGACCGTCAAAAATGATTTTGCCTGTGATTTAGCGATTTCCAAAATTATAATTTTTAAGACTTGAATTATTCAATCACTTCTCTGGGTGTGTACATTGCAATTCCGGATTTGGAAGTCCAAGTTTGGTTGGATACTTTCAAGCCATTTTGAATCCTGTGACTGGGGCTTGGTGGCTAGTAAACAAAACAAAACACAAAACAATTCTGACAATTCCTCAACTCACTGTTAGTACTCGAAATGATTTTTGGAATCGGCATCAGCCAATTATCTGTCAAATTGTCAATCCTATGGCACCGCATAGTGATTTCTGTCCAAGCTGTTGAATACATGGCACATAGGGTACGATTTCGGTGCCAAATTTCAATGGCAGAAACATCAGAGCTGAGATATTTGCCTAGCGATTCTCCAGTTGTCGAAACCCGCTGTATGTCATGTTGTGTTACAAATACTAAAGATGCGTTTTCGTTTTGAGGAACTGTAAAACATAAGATGAATGCTCCAATTAAAATCATAAAAAAAAATTGAAATAAATTTAAATTTAATATCAACCGTTTATGGCGAGGCATCGGTTCTTATTTCTCATATATCCAGATACACAAATGCATTCATATGAACCATGTGTGTTTTTACACTTCTGATCACAGACTCCTTCGATTGAACATTCGTCAAAATCTTTACATTGCGTGCCCATGGGTTCCTGACCTGGCGGACAAAAGCACTTTGGTCCATTGGTTGTAAGTTTGCAATTGAACGAACAATTCATAGCACTGCAGAGTTTCTCTTCAGTCTCTTTATAATTTAAAATATACAAATTAATACCACATTGATTATGACACAATACATTCCCCAACTAACCACAATTATATTCATCACTGTCGCAGTCCCAATGACCATCACAGAACTTTGAAATGTCCAAGCAAACACCATTTTTGCACTCACTCTGGTAAGAGTAACACTTTGGAGCTGCATTCCGACCTTTTGAGAGAGAATTTTTTGTATGAGAATTTTTTTTTTTTTTTTTTTCGTTTAATCTTAATATGATTTATTACAATTGCTTTCATCTGAGACATCGCCTTCACCGCAATCGTACTCTCCATCGCACATCCAATTGTTTGGAATACATTTATGTGACTTCGTGCAAGAGAATTGGCCTTCATTGCATTTCGTTGCATTCGCTGAAAATGGAAAATTGTAGAGTATAACAATTATACATAACATTAATTTAAAATTGAACTTAATTAATATGAAGACTTTTCGTATAGTATTAAATATTGCAAAGAAAGTTATATATAAACTAAATAATAAAACTAACTTACCACATTCAGCAGGCTCATCAGATCCATCGAAGCAATCGAATTTCGAATCACATTTCCATCTCATTGGAATACAATTACCGTCATTACAAGTAAAATACGATGGAAGGCACGTTCCTACAACGACAAAAAAAATATATATGTTGTTAATCATATCATTGTGAAACAGTTATATAGCTCTAAGGAAGAAGCTTTCGTTATTTTTGAATAGCCTCTCAGCTAAAAGTTTCAGTGTTTGATTTGAAGTGTATAAGAGGATTTTAAAAAAAAAAACTTGACCATGTCAAGAACATTTTCTGTTTCATTGCGGGTGGCAATGGTACAGTGGATGTAGTGCTTGGTTGCTTAACCTGAGAGCTGTGAGTTCAAACCCAGCCTGGGCAGCAATTTTTATTTATTTCCCAAGTTTCAATTGGATGCCACCCGTGGATTTTCTTTGAGATAATTATCACCTAAAAATCTCAAACCACTCTACCACCTTTCTTTCCTATCATTCTATTCCTTCTCTCCTTGCTCGCACATGTTAAATCATTATAAGGGTATTCATATCCCCTTGAGTGCGAGTGCATTATAAAAAAAAAAATTGGCACAGCGAATCACTTCACCAAACAAATGGTCTTCACACTCAGATGATAATAATTTCACCCCCCACGTTTTATACTTTCAAAAACGTTTAAGCACATCCCGACTAAGCTAATGTATTTCGTTGAATAATTGAGTTACCTATATAATTTGCAGTAGACTAGATAACTGCCTTTTTCAGGTCAATCGCAAGACACACGGTTTCGACCGCATATATCCTGCTTTTTCTTGAAAAATAGCTCTTACTCTGCCAAAAACCCTTCTCTTTTATACAATATTTCCAACAACACCATTATTCCTCTAACCTGGAAAAAAGGCACACTTATTCCAATGCATAAAACTAAAAAAAATCCGTTACAATTAAATAGTTATCCATTTACATTCATGCATGGACAAAAAAACTAGAAAGAATGATTGTCAAAAGAATAATGGTTCATTAACAAAAACTAAATTGAAAGCAACCTTCAAAAGTTGCTTTTAAACATGGAAAAACACTACCGATAATGCACTGCTGTACCTGTACATGGTTGAATTCACATTTTTATCACGTATGGAAAGGTGGTAAAAAAAAACACTTTGAACTATATATGTATCATTTCTCCCAAGAGTCTTATCTATTTGTGGTTATCTTTGTCATAGCCTTTGACTATATAACTATAATTATCTTACGAATGGATTTTATTGTCAAAATTGCAAAAATGTTGCCCAATATGAACTGAAATTTTTCCAAGCAAAGGCGCACTGTCTCAAACCAATTCTCCTAGGGCGAATATCATTGTAATGCAAATCTAACTTTTGCCATGCTAACATTAAAATGTGTTATAAAATCAATATTTTTATACTTAAACTAGATTACGGCCATGTTATCTATAGAAAGTTTTCTGAATCCTCTCCTTATAGTCACTCTAACCCGCATTTCACGGTGTAATCATCTAAGATAATCATCACACGGATATTGATTCGGCTGCACCTTATATAGGGCCGGATTAGCCACGAAGCAAGAGTAGCAAATGCTCCGGGCCCCGCTCATTTTGGGGCCCGCGAATAGTACACCACAGTGAAATGCACACAGTAAATTGTCCACCACAGTGAATTGTCCGCCACAGTGAATTGTGTCAACAGTGAATTGTGCACAGTGAATTGTCCCCACAGTGAATTGTGCACAGTTAATTGTGCACAGTGAATTGTGCACAGTGAATTAGCCTAGACCCGCTGCAATTCTATATTTTTTTAAGACAAAAATCATTGATCCTGTCCCATCAAACTAATATTATAAATGTGAAAGTAATAGCACTTTCTATTGGTTTCACTCGGGGAACCACTCATTCTGAAAACTAATGGAACAAGCAAAATCGCCTATGTTCAATTTTAACACAATGAAGTATTCGCAGGCATCAGTTTCACAAGTTTTTCCAATGTCAAAGTGGTGTGCGTAACCCGATTCGCGGTATAAAGGGATTTTTACTGGTTCCTCGTATTAAATAGCACTCACTAAACTTCGTTGCTGACCTTCGACGTCTTCATCATCAGATTTGTATTCAACAATAAATCAAATTTGTCGACATTACCAAAACTTTCGGCGTTGCTGCATGCGAATAGACATTTCCCCAGTGAATATTCTATGGGTGACATTTGAGTTATATTTTTATTTGTGCTTCTTGAGTGGATTCTGACTTCAAATCCAGAAGCAAAATTCTCTTCTCAGAATCGTCAGAAGTGTCATTTGCTTACCAATGGAACGATTTCAGAAGACTTCCGAATGCTTCTGGACGCTTCTAAAAAATAATCACTATTTCGTCAAATGGAAAGTGCTTTAAGGATATTTGTTTGTAAGTCTTTCGCGTGTAAGCAATTGATCCGATTTTAAAAATTCTTTCACTAATAGAAAGTTAGATTATGTATGAGTAACATAGACTATATACATTTTTTTAGTCTAAGCTACAGATCCTTACGAAAATTAAAATAATATAACCCAGGGTATCAAAAATATTCCTTTAAAAGCCAATAATTGAAATGCGCTGCCATTTTTACATGCGAATATAGAACTGCAAGTTATGCATTCGTCGAAACAAAATTTTTTTAACATTACGATCGAAGACCTAAAAAGTTGGTCAACAAAATCTGTCCGTCTCTCTGTCTTAACTGTTTGCCCATCCGTCTGACTAAATGTATGTACAGACACCTACAACAGCCCAAACGGGTGTGCCTTATTCCTTCAAACTAGGTATATCGAGTATTTTTAGGTACTGTACAGAAGGGAAATTGAATTTTTTTCTTGCAGCTCAAAAACAAATGGTCCCTGCCATATTAAAGTTATGTTGAAGCTCATTTTTCTCGAAAACGATTCAAACGATTTTGATTAGTTTAACTTTTTAGGTATGGCCGTAATGATCTATCAAATGGCTGGAAACAGAGTTACCAAAAATTACCAAGAACGGTGTCTTCCATAGGACGTTTTTTTTCGAAGAGCTTTCGGCTTTTTCGAAAATGGTTTAACCGATTCTGTCGAAAATTTACACATTATATAGGTTAAAGTAGTAAATACCTACTGCATTCCAATGTTGTTTCTCAAAAACATTCCTCTTAATAATTTAATATTCTGAAAACAGCTCATTTTTTCGAAAATGATAAGATCCTAAGTATATGCGTTAAATGCAGAACAGCTATGTATAGGGGTATTTATTTTTTTTTCTTAAGGATTCTACAAAAAATACTTTTTTCTAAGAAACCACTCCACAGATTTGATAACTTTACTACCATATATATAATGTATACAATTTTTCCGAAATTTGTAGAAATTTATGTCTAATTTTCCTGGACTAATATTGAAATTCATCCAAAAAATAAGAGTTTCGAAAAATAATTTTTTTCAAAATCTCAAGCTCCGACCAATGTCAATGCAATTTCTTGCGATCCAGTAGTAGACTTTTTTTTTTAAAATGAAGATTACTATGACGATCCCTTAGACTCTGTATTTGACGCGAGCGAAGCCGCGGGTAAAAGCTAGTAAACCATAATGACTTTCAAAATTATCATCCAAACACCACGCTAATTTAACAACATCCTTGATTACCAGAAATCCTGATCGCATACCAATTCGCTAGTAGTACCCCGTGGCGTTGTGGTTAGTGTGTCTGACTGCCACGCCAAAGGTTCTGGGTTCGATGCCTGACTCCACCTAAGTTTTTTTCCGGGGTACTGCCTCTTGCGAGGAAGTGACAAATCCTCCAAGAGTAATAATGTCATGGAAAGTGCTTCTCTATTAGCCGTTCGGATTCGGCGGTAAATTGTAGGTCCCTTCCATACCTGCAGAATATCAACGAACACACAGGAATGGTTGAGAGTGTAAGTCAAAGGCCCCGGCCCCGCTTGGAGCTGTTGTGCCAACAGTTAATTTTGTTTTTTTCGCTATAATTTTTTTAATCACAATAATATGTAAACTAGTGCTTATTTCGTGAATGGTAACACTTAGCTCATGTCTGATTTGACAGAAAATTAGTTTTATCCTTCCGCTGAACGAATCCAATGCGTTTTCGCTTCGCTAAGTGGGCCTGCGATCGACTTAGAGAAGATGCCGATTTTGTCAAAAAAAATCATCTTTTCAGGTGAAGCTCATGATCTTGGCGGGTATGTAAACAAGCAAAATTGTCGCATTTGGGGCACAGAAAACCCGCACGCATACATTGAAAAGCCGATACACCCAAAACGAGTCACTGTTTGGTGCGGATTTTGGTCCAGAGGCATAATTGGGCCATTTTTCTTCGAAAATGAGCAAGGGAAATTGAAGAGGAGGATATTGGCAACATTTGGTTTCAACAGGACAGGGCTACGTGCCACACAGCCGAAGCTACACTCGTTTTTTTTATAGCATTTAAAAAAAAAAAAAAAAAGAAGTTATTTGGCGGACCCTATATTTATTATTATAAATTATATATTCGTGATAAAAGGAAAGTGCTGCGGTTTTCAAGCTGGCTTGCTATGCTAGGCGAAAAGCCAATTAGCACCATATCAATGAAACCCGAAAAGGTAGTTGTCATACATAATAGGCGGCAGCGTAAAGAAACTGTGAGCGATTTTCGTTTTTTTTTTCCAATTAACAAATGACTAGGAAGTCATGCAGGCTGACAGGAATTCTGCGTTCATCCATTGGGTTGTTCATTTACGAAAAAAAACTATTGGTCCTCATCTTTGATTCTTTTTTCCCCTCTGAGCGGAAGAAGGATACAGCAGAATTTTGGACATATCATGTTAGAACCGAAGGTTGTCTATGTCAGTGTATCCCCCCCTTCCCTCTCCCTCTCTCTCTCTTGTTATGTCCGTTATTAAGTACAAAAATTGTTGTACTTATGTATGTCAACTCCTTGCCGAAATATGGCGCTTCGAAAAACGTATAATTTTTCAAAATTCGGCAAAAAATTGCCAAAAACCTTATTTCTTCGGATATACCCAAATAATCATGAAATGTTGTCGTAATTACCTATGATTCCTCGATTAAATTAATAATTTTTGACACTCCCCCACCCATCCCCGCTTGCCCACTCCGTAATTTTATATTATTTTGTTCTTAGTCCAGTCGGCAGGTAATTCAGGTAGAAAAAATCGCAAGTTAATGAAACTTTGGGACGTTGTTAAGGAGTAGTTAACAAAAACATATCCGACTTTTTTGTAGAACGCTGAATTTCCTACAATATCCTTGATAAGACAAAAGTTGTTGTATGTCAAGATATGGCCTTTCGAAAAACAGGAAAGAAGCAAAGGTCAAAAAATTGGCAGTTTCCCCTTCCCCTTGAAGACAATCGTTGAGACAATCTATGGAATTCGTTTTTTTTTTTTTTTAAATCTAAGAAAAGCAATGAATTCAACAATTTTATCCAAAATTGTTCTTGAGCGATAAGAACCAAACATTTTTGTTAAAAAAAAAAACATTAATAATTGGAAATTACGCATTGAGTAAGTTTTGTTAATTTTAATACATACTGCAAAGAAAATTGAATAAATAAAAAAAAAAGAATTAGAGAAAAATAAAAACGAATGTATTTATCAAAATAAAATTAATGTTTTTGTTTTTGTCAGTTTGACAGAGGTCCTTGACAAAATACTAATTTCACTGTAACACTCGAAGGAAGGTATACCGAGATCTTTGCTGAGTATAACCATCTTACCCAGCTTGTCGATGAGCCTACTCGTATACCGGATGTTGATGGGCATTACGCCCATACTCTTGACTTGTTCCTTACTTCCCATCCTGATAAATATACTATTAAAGTAACTTCTCCATTTGGCACCTCGGACCATTGTGTCATTTCAGCTAATTTCTCGATCTCCAACCATCCACTTAAAGAAAAAATTCCCACTAGGACCGTTCGGCAATACGAGAAAGCCAACTGGGGCGGTTGAATAATTTCTTTCGCAACTTTAACTGGTCATTATGCTTCCTCGATAATGACATTGATGCCAGTGCTGAAATGATTACAGAAGTGATTTTTCTTGGAATGAGAACTTTTGTCCCTCACAGAACAAAATGTATCAAACCAAAAGAAAAGTCTTGGTTTACCGAAGAGTGTAAAGAAGCTATCAGGTTGAAAGAAGTAAGCTTCCGATCCTACAAAGCCAACCCAACTGAGGAAAATCGGAAGAAACACAAACAAGTTAGGAACTCGTGCAACTCCGTTATCCATAGAACGAAATTTTTGCATGACCAGAAGTTACGGCAAAAAATTCTGCAATGTCCCAAAGGCAGTAAGAACTTCTGGTCATTTGTAAAAAACGTCAAGAACTCAACGTCATCATCAGTTCCAACCTATTGTCAGCTCTTCAGAGAAGGCGAATATGCTCGCAGCTCATTTTGCTGCAAGTTCTACGTTGCCTGCAAGCAACAATGCCCCTCCTGTACTTGAGAACGTTAATTTTTCTATGGGACAGATATTTTTCCGCACTCGTACAGTAGCAAGAGTACTTCAAGATCTTGATATACACAAATCCGCTGGCCCGGATGGTATACCCCCTATTCTTCTGAAGAAGTGTTCTTCATCTCTGGCAAAACCACTGCGTAAGCTTTTTCATCGCTCCTATCGTTCAGGAATCTTTCCTAGTAGATGGAAAACAGCATTTGTCCAGCCCGTCCCAAGAAAAGGTGACTCCTCCTCCCCCTCCTCCTACCGACCAATTGCACTTACGTCCCTTCTTTCAAAGGTCATGGAAACGCTGATAAATCGTCAGCCCAAGAAATATCTGGAAGATCGGGAGCTTTTAAATGACCGGCAATACGGCTTTCGCAGCAATCGTTCCACCGGTGATCTGATGGCATATCTCACCGAACAGTGGAACAAATCTGTGCATCGCTTTGGCGAAAGCAAGATTATTGCGCTTGATATTTCAAAGGCATTTGATAGAGTTTGGCATGAAGCTCTTTTATCGAAAATGCGTGCATTTGGTATCGATGATACTCTTATTCGTTGGATTAGAAGGTATCTTCTGGACCGTTTAATACAAGTTGTATTAGACGGTTTCAAGTCTGATCTCCACAAAATAAATGCTGGTGTGCCCCAGGGCTACAATTTACAAAGCGTTTATACGCCCTAAACTCGAGTATAACTCCCATCTCTGGACAGGTGCTTCTCAAACTTTTCTCCACCTGCTCGACAGAGTTCAGAAAAAAGCGTTAAAATTGATAGCAGAGAGAAACATTATGGAAACATTTCCGTCACTCGAACATCGTCGAAATGTCTCATGTCTTTCCTTATTTTACAGATTCTTTTACAAAAAATGCTCACTCGAAGTAGCCAACTGCGTCCCACCCCTTAAACATTTCCCCCGTAATACTCGTCTTGCTAGGAACGCGCATCAGTTTACACTTGAGCCCGATTTCAGACGTACCGTGAAATATAGAGATTCTTTCTTTAGTCGTACAACACGAATGTGGAATGGATTGCCTGGCACAATTTTTCCTTGCCATTTTGATCTTCAAACATTCAAGATCAATGTTCATCGACACCTCCTTTCCCTTCCTTCCTAACTTCCTATCGCTCGCGGTGTGACTTATCATTAAAAGGGCTATAACAAACCCCTTGAGCGCGTGTGCATTATAAAAAAAAACAGTATTAATATTATATTTTACTTTGTTTCTAAAATCAAACTTTTTATTAAAAGAAAATAATATTTTATTATTTCTTCACTTGTAACTGGATATTCCAACGATATTATTAAATCTATTGTTCCAAAACATATAACTCTGTTTCAATTTTTAACAGTCCTTTGTTTTACGCAGTTTGACAGAATAATTGTTAAGCTAAGCCTAATTAGTCACATTTTCTAAAAAGTCGTATAACTGAACTTTCAAAATCGGGGGGCGACAATTTTTTTTTGTTTCACGACAAATTCAGGACAATTAATCCAATTGTTCATTTTAAAAAAAATCGAAAGTGGTAGTGCTAACTTGACGGACATCATTTTGCATCAAAACTTCAATAAAGTCTCACTAAAACATCAGATACTTTTTAATTGCAATTGAATTTTTTCGTATGCAAAATGCAAAGTGTTTGTCATAATTGTGACAATTGAAGGTGTCGAATAACTAAAACAAACTTTTCATTTTTGTTCATAACGACAATAGCGTAGCTACACTTTGTTTGTATCTTACAAATAAAGGCACGCAAACAAAACGAATACGAGTAATTTTTAAAATCTTTCACACATAATCATCTGGTGGATACTGGTGCTACGTAGTAAATCTAATGAAAAAAAAAGCAATTTGAAACGGAAGACTCAATTAAAACCTAGAGCTCTTGACAAAGAGGGTCATCATCAAGTACATCATAATATAGAATAGAGTAATGTTCGTGGCTGTTGGTTTGGTCCGAGTATATTCATCTCAAAAATTAAACGAGACTCAATTTAAATTGAAGCAATGCTATTGTCAACAAGCCGGCGCATCCCCGGCATAATAAATACACGAATACATCTCCATATATTATATATACATATGTATATATAAACATTACACATGCAACATTATACGTGTACAGTACATTCATTGAATTGAAGAATGCTTGTTCAAGTCAAAATATTCAATTACTTATTACAGTAACATTTTTAAGAGGAGCACAGAGCCGCGAATGCGATAAATGATCTACAGAATCTTAAAATTGAATACAAAATTGTGTATGTGCGCTGTACATATCTATTCGTCGATATAACTCTGTAACCGCTATATCGTTGTTATGCATGTTTTTTTTTATTCTTATTACTTTAGTTTATAGTGATTCATATAAATAAGAATAAGCACCCTGAAGTGTAAATTTGAACTAGTGCAGTGTACACAAGCTTGACAATTAGGCAGATTGTTGATGATTTTTGATGAATGATGAAGCTTTGGAATATTTCCATCATGTCACCAAACATACTCGTAGGTAAACTAATTAACTATGTATGTACATATTTGTACGTATTTGTAGATTGTTGATTATGCTATATGAATTTGAATGGATTCCCTATTACGATGGATACTATCGAATTCTCGATTTATTTGTTTCGTTAGACGCTGCGCTTTTAGTAATGTACACGAGTATTGCTCTAGTAATATAAACTTGAGTTAAAAAAAAAAAGGGTGCCGTGAAATAACGCCAAGTGAAATAAGGCCAACTTTCAAAAGTTGGCCTTATTTCGCTTTCCAAAAGTGCAATAAAGCCAACTTTCAATAGTTGGCCTTATTTCACATCGACAAAGTGCAATAAGGCCAACTGATTTTGTGTAATAAGACCAAGTTGGCCTTATTGCACTTTGCTAAAGTGCAATAAGACCAACTTCCAAAAAAATAATATTTAACAAATTTTTTTCTTTGCGAAAACAAATTAATACCAAACAATAGGATTGTTACAAGAAGGAAACCTGTTTTTTTTTAAGATAACGGAATTATTTGTCGTTTTTTAAATCGAAATGTTAATAGTTTTAGAAAAAAATTGAGGCCAATTCATTAGTAAGTGAAAGTTTGCTAAGAAGGAAACAGCTTGTGTTTATTAGAATGGAAAGTGACCTTGTATTCCCTTTTGAGTTTTTAACAATTATTTTCTCACATTATAAAAAACGTTAAGCATATGAATTTTTTATTTATAATTGTAAAAAATTCGCGCGAATTTTTAACAATTATTTAAATAAAAAATTCATGCTAAACGTTTTTTATAATGTGAGAAAATAATTGTTAAAAATTCGCGCGAATTTTTTACATAAGAAAAATGTGAGAAAATAATTGTAAAAAATTCGCGCGAATTTTTAACAATTATTTTCTCACATTTTTCTTATGTAAAAAATTCGCGCGAATTTTTAACAATTATTTTCTCACATTATAAAAAACGTTTAGCATGAATTTTTTATTTAAATAATTGTTAAAAATTCGCGCGAATTTTTTACAATTATAAATAAAAAATTCATATGCTTAACGTTTTTTATAATGTGAGAAAATAATTGTTAAAAACTCAAAAGGAAATACAAGGTCACTTTCCATTCTAATAAACACAAGCTGTTTCAATAGTTGGCCTTATTTCACATCGACAAAGTGCAATAAGGCCAACTGATTTTGCGTAATAAGACCAAGTTGGCCTTATTGCACTTTGCTAAAGTGCAATAAGACCAACTTCCAAAAAAATAATATTTAACAATTTTTTTTCTTTGCGAAAACAAATTAATACCAAACAATAGGATTGTTACAAGAAGGAAACCTGTTTTTTTTTAAGATAACGGAATTATTTGTCGTTTCTTAAATCGAAATGTTAATAGTTTTAGAAAAAAATTGAGGCCAATTCATTAGTAAGTGAAAGTTTGCTAAGAAGGAAACAGCTTGTGTTTATTAGAATGGAAAGTGACCTTGTATTCCCTTTTGAGTTTTTAACAATTATTTTCTCACATTATAAAAAACGTTAAGCATATGAATTTTTTATTTATAATTGTAAAAAATTCGCGCGAATTTTTAACAATTATTTAAATAAAAAATTCATGCTAAACGTTTTTTATAATGTGAGAAAATAATTGTTAAAAATTCGCGCGAATTTTTTACATAAGAAAAATGTGAGAAAATAATTGTAAAAAATTCACGCGAATTTTTAAGAATTATTTTCTCACATTATAAAAAAAACGTTTAGCATGAGTTTTTTATTTAAATCACCATTTATAGTTATGTTAAACGTTTTTTATAATATGATAAAATAATAAAAAACGATAAACAAATTTGAAAATCTAAAAATCGTTTAACAGAAATCTTTGATCAAGACAATTTTTTAAATAATGAATTATAATACTATACTCATGCACTTACATGTTCATCATGAGAAAAATAAATGATTAAAAGTTGTTTGTAACCGCAAGAAGGAAACGCGTTTGGCTTTATTTCACTTTCTCAAAGTGAAATAAAGCCAACTTCATATTATTTTAAAAGCGCAATTACCCCAACTTGGCGTTATTTCACTTAACTAAAGTGAAAAAAGGCCAACTACTTAAAGTTAGTTTTATTGCACTTTTGGAAAGTGAAATAAGGCCAACTTCAGAAAGTCGGCCTTATTTCACTTGGCGTTATTTCACGGCACCAAAAAAAGTGGCGGACCTTGAAATATTGCAATATTTTTAAGTGATTCAAAAAAACCGTTATTTTTTAATACAGTTCTGTTTATTTACATAAAAAATAAGTTCATTTAAAAAAATGGAAGAAATACCAGAATTATTATTATTTCTTTCAACGAGTTCCCGTCCTTTAATAGTATTGCCTCGCAGAACATCGTCAAAATTTCGCAATTCCTCGATCAGAGCAGATCTCAGCCCACTGAGTTTCTCATGAAGGGCAGGTCGTCTCCTCATCATTTTGGCCAAAATCATGGATAAAATTAGCAGAACACGGAAATTGACATTTTTGGTTAAAAAAGTTAAAAAAAAAGTGGCCAAAGTCGTGGATGAAGTTTCAGAAGAATTCAGACAAAAATCATTTTAAAAAAATGTTCTTCTTCTTTTGAAGTTAGCAGAACATTAATTTTTTTCGAAAACCGTGAGAGCGTAAAATTTTTTCTTTGGCATTTAATTAGCATTTAATAAGCGTCTAATTATGCAATCAAAAAATTTTGATTCTGCTGACTTTGTTCTGCTAACTTCAGCGAGACATCCAAAACTTTGCGTATTACGCGTGCAAACTCTAATCGGCATCACTTGTGCTTTACCAAGAGCCAAGCGGGTCTCTTTGTTCTCAGACCACTTTCCTCTTGCCGTTTTGAGCCTGTAATTTCGTAATCTTCAATTCTTCAACCGCTGTTTGATGTCCACTTCGAAGACTTTGAAGTACCAAATATCGGTCATCTCTCGCTAAAATTAATCTCGGCCGACCTGAATCTTGACGCTGAATGAGTTTGTTTCTCTGAATGCTTGGATGGCTTTTCTGACGGTTGACTCTAATTTTCTGACAAAGAAAGCGGCATACCGCACACCACACTCCGTCAATTCGCAACTAAAGCTGCTGCACTTGAGACTTCTTTTGACGTAACTTGCAATTCTTAGTTACGAAAATCACAAAAAACTAATTAAATCTAATTGCAACAGGTTCATAAAAGTTTTACTTACTAAAACATTTACAGGAGCATTAAGCCTAAAAGTTCTATACTTTAGGAGGACAAATATGAGCAAACGACTTTTTGTTTACTTCGTTTTCGTAACCCAGGACAGAAATTTTTGAAAACAAGCATACAAATTAATTACATATCATTCACCTTTGAACATTTTTTGACCTGAGTGGTCACTTCTTTGAAGACTGTGATCAACAGGACTGTTCTTTTGAATGTACAAAATAATACCATTTTAGGCTTTCTCTCGTCCCTTAAAAATGTTTATTAATCTTGCCTTAGTATTGCTTTAAAATTTGTTTTGGCTCTGCTTAAAACCTAAAAAATTGTCTTACATATGGAAAAAGTCTTTTGTCACCCTTGTCTTTAAAAGAGTCAAAAAATCTGACATCCTAAACTAAAGACCAATTTCTAAGGTATCTTATTTACCGAAGCTCTTTCAACATTATAATAGTTGAAAGCTAGAATTTTTGTATTCTGCAGAAATATAATATAATAAAAAATGCAACAAAAAAAATTGGTTTTATTTAAAACAAGTCAACAGTCCCTAACTTCCCTACTTTTTAAAGCCTACTCTGGAGTTCCCTATAGGGAAGTTACAGGGGCTCTTTTGATTAGATATTTACAACGGACCTAAATGATTTGATTTGCTTCCTATAGTATAGGTCTCAACTATCGCCTTTTACACACCATTAGTCAGATTTATAAAAAGGCAAAAGAAAATACATAAAATAAACTTTTTATTGACAGTTTTATTCAACCAAAAAACCAAAAACTGATATGCAAAATATTCGGATGCTGAACCAAATTGCGGCGTGCCCCCTAGCCTACCCACTGACTTGATTCATTCAATCATTAAACAAATATTTTGTCTAAGACACGCAAAATGATTATGTCTACTCAGTACGTGCTTAACGCTTATTTTTGAATAAAGAAATTCAACAGCTTGCGTTGATGTGGTTGAAAAACAAATTTAATAAGAAAAATTACTCATATTCGATTACAGGGCACATAGTTGGATATGATGCATTTCATTGAAAATCCCCAATAAAATGACACCTCCGAAAAAGGCGCGTCTACGTTGAAATGGAATAAACGAGCTGAGTGTAAGATATTAAGGAAATTCTGTTCTTACTCGTATATAAAAATCCCATGTACAGTGGTGAAAAGCTAATTAGAAACGACAAACACAAATTTTTTTTTTTTTTTTGTCTTAACAATAAACAAACTACCAACGCACGACGAAACCCGTTACATAGTTATGCATTAAGTAAGTACTTACTTCTTGTTTATCGTTCAATGTCAAGTTCATGTAACGGAATTGCAAATTATGTGAAAACAAATCAAAACCTAACTAAATTGAAAACAATTGAACAGATATTTTCAAAAATGTCAATTTGGAAGCAAAATCTAAGGCAACGGCAAAAGAAAACAAAACAAAATAACAATTTTGAGGTAAAATCCAGGGCAACGGCAGAAGTAAGCAAAACAAGAAGAAAGAATGAAAAGGTTGTAATAAAGAAAAAGGAGGAAGATAGCTTGGTGTCAAACCAAATGCGCAAAACTAGATGAAAACACTTTTTTAGCAAATTTCCAAATTACCTTATTTCGGCCCTGACGAAAACATAGTTTTAGTTCAAAATAAAAGAGTTTATTTCTGATTAACTTTCCACCACTGTATCTGTCTGTATATTAAATTTTGTATTGAATATGACATAATTCAAGTGCACCCCTTACCCCCGAACGTTAGCTCAGATCCGAGAGATCAAATTTTGAATGATTCTGCCCTCTGCCGCCTATGCCCTATGTATGCGGCTGAATTTGAGCAATGTCCTGGGTTATGTGGACTTTTGGGGCACCAAACCTTCGCGGCTTGTTGGCATAGACCTAAGGAAAACCTAGTGCAATGGAGTTGACTGCTTTGATTGGATAGCGTTTACGAAGAGTTGTCAAAACTAGTCTTGGTAGGTTCTGATTGGTAGGTACTGATGACAGAGGAAGCGTAGTGACTGCCAGAAACAAATTCAGTTATAGGTGATTCGACCGATAATATAGGATTGAATCAATATATACATTATATATATAATGTAGGTACATGTCACAACGGTAATTTTCATTTTGGGTTTTTTTTTTTTGGAGTGAAACTTCTTTAGGCGCATGAGGGTAAAATTTTTACTGATGAAGCGGAAATAAGCGCGACTTCCGTCCCAGAAAATGGAGACAGTGATTGAGACCGATTGACAGAGTGAGAAAGGGCGAACGTAGCATAAAGCACATAGCCATGGAGCGAGAGTAGGGAGCAAGCGAGTGAGAAAGATCGAAAGAGAGAGAGAGAGTGAAATAGAGCGAGCGTCGCATCACGCACATTGCCATGGGGAGATAGAGCTGTAGGTTAGGTAAAGTTTGTTTTTGTTTTATAATAGCACAAACTGGTTCTGCATAATCAACTATTGGTAGGTCGGCGGCTGATGGTTAAAAATAAAACGGTGGATAGCAGAGACGGTATGCATTATGTATGTTTTAGCGGACAAAATAGGGGTATTCACGATCTGGTGCAAACAAGTATTGTAAAAGTGCGAAATTGTGTGTATTTCTTATAGATCGTGAACTCACTTCTTCCAATCTGTAGCAAAACTCACACAAATGTCAAAATCAAAAGTACAAATTTTGCACCGTTGTATTTTCCTGTTGCAATGGGGTTGAGGTATAGATAAAGTGCAAAAGTGTAACAAAATGACAGGCAGTATATTTGTTGTTGTATTGCAAGAAAACGTAGCACTTCTCCACTTTTACAATGATGCAAGACAAGTTACACCAGATCGTGAATACCCCTAATGTTTCGTATATCCAATGTAGGCAGTCAGGCAGTTGATGGTTTTAAATAGATTGGCGGGTAGCAGGGATGTGAATTGGTGTGTGGTTAAATTAGCGCTGGAAGATTGATATGAAAAATGTGATGTGTATAATATTAAATGTGTTAGGCGGGTAAGCGGCCGGTTGGTTGGTTGATGCGGTGAAAAAAATAAAAATTAGTTTGCCAAAGAAGTTTCACTTCAGACAGTGTACTTTGTACGCACGCACTTTTTTAGGAATAAACAGGAGGAATGTGCTTCTGGCAGAAAATCTGATTCTATTTTTCTTCCATTGACAGAAAAACTATTATTCACAGCTTGAAGAGAATATAGGATCTCCCCCAAAGGCACAGTTCTCGGAGTTCAATACAGAAATCTGTTGGATTTTGGATGAACATTTATTGATAGCATTTCACTACGCTCGATGTTCGAGTGCTGACACCGACTGTTATATCGCTTTTTTTGCTGTCGAACGTTTTCTTTTAAGAGAAAACACCAAAGAAAACAGTTATCCGTTTTCTACATAGGATGTGTTTTTTTTTTTTTAAGAACACCACAGACCGAGTACAATTTTACTCTCTTCTGGGTTTTTCATTTCCAGAGTTTTGCCAATAGAGCTACTGTTTACTGTTAACAATTGACTTTGATTAAGAGTTTGAGTTATTGATATGAGAATCAAAGGTGTTCTGATAGTTGTTAGCAAAGTGCGAAATTCTTGAAAGTGGCTCAATGTAACCGTACTTTACGCGTTGGAGTCCCCATTAGGATTTGGTATAGAAAAAGTATAGCAGTAACTTCTCGACGATTTGTAAGGGTCTGCAAATTAATCAATTTTAATTGATCTTCGTAAGAAGCCAGGATAAGGTTATTATAGACCAAGGTGGAACCCGAAGGGCAAACCAAATAAACCTACGCTGGCGCTGCACAGCTCTAGTCACCAAACTTTGCTGCCGTATTCGAGAAGGCGTCTAACAAAGGTGAAGGGCTTTTGTAACGTAAGTTTTGGAGAATTCCTTTTCTGAACCAAGAGCTGAATTGGCCTTATAAATATTTGTTTAACGAACTTGACATCGTTCAACCAAAATTACAAAAAAGGAGAAATGTACGATTGTCTCTTTCGTGAGGCTGATACGTGAGGCTAGGTACTGAAATTACTTTTTTTGTATCGCAACTTTTTTAGCTTAACTAGTTCCAGTTATAAATATTTTAGAAAATTAAAGTACCAAATAAAACTACTGAATAGTTTGTACCACGAATTCGGACTCTTTTCTATTTCGATTATTTTCTAAACTGGGAGTTTAACTCAACAAATATTATTAGGCCAAATTGGGCATGAAAGTTTAATTCCCTGTCGCAGAATTACAAAGTAACGAATACTGAAGGAATAGCTACGTTATTAAAGTAATAAGTTTTAGAAGGAGTGCAGGACCTTTTACGAGAATAGGTTATGAATTGGCCACCACCTTTGGAATAAGTTGAGGCCATTTTGGAGCGTTAAGAAATCAGAGGAGGTGGAGATATTCTCAGTGATTTTCATATCGTGTGCGTCAATGGAGAAATCAGAGTCCTTTATTGCTTTTTTACATGGCTAACATCGTTAAAAATTTTAAGACAAATATCGGGCTAGTTGACTGACTGCCTTGAGTAACACCTCTGAAGTGGCATTAAAAGGATCAGAAATGTGGAAAGAGACAAGAGAGGTTTGTCGGCAATGTTTTAAATATAGTTGAAGTATATTGTGATGCTTTTTTCTACTCAGGCTGAGGTTAGCTCATGGATGCCCAGGGTTGTTCCCGAAAGAAAGCAAAAACTCAGGGTTGAAGAGTGTCGAAGTCCGAAACAACAATATTTTTTTTAAATCTTAATTTGCTTAACAGACTATTTCATATTCCTAATGATAATCTTAAAATAAAAGATTACAATTCAATTCTTGTGATACCTTAGATACTAGGTCTGTGGAGATTCCTCTAAAAAGGAAGGGCCCCACGACAATAAACGAGTTGCCTAATGCCGGACAGCGATCCACCGCGACCAACAGCGAAGTGGAAAGCTGACAAAAACGGTTGAGCAAGGCTCGGTCTATGGTACCCCTAAGAAAAGTAGTCACGGCAAAAAACGGGTAGTTCCAAACTAGGTGTATGGAGAGGCTTACAAGAGCAACAACCCCACGACAATAAACGGAGGTCAGCAGAGATTCCTTTAGAAAGGAAGAGCTCCACGACAATATACGAGTGGCCTAATGCCGGTCAGCGATCCACTGCGCCCAACAGCGAAGTGGAAAGCTGACAAAAAACTTTTGCTTCAAAACTTGGTGAGGCTTCTGCTGGTATTCCCCGCAGCGTAGTGAGAACTCTAATCCCGATTTTCTATTTGCAATAGAACTTCTTCCAATGGCTGGGACTGGGAGATCGAGTCTGATTTTCCATGCAAATTTCACTTCTACTTATGGAATTTCACCGAAAGGAGAGACTGTGAATTATAAAGTCAAAAGTTAAAAATACTTGCAAATGTGTAAATCTTTTTGAGTGATGAATTTATTTGACTGCTCTTCTGGTTTAGGTACTAGAAAGTAGTCGGCAGTCCAAATCAGCGGTACGGGGTGGAGGGGTAGGCGGTATTGATTTAATAGCAAGCAGTGTTGGTGTTACGTCACGTGATGGCGATTCTATTATTCATTATATGAATAATTGTATGGAATCCTCTTGCCGTTCGGTGGCGATGGTGGAATTATGTTGGCGGTCGGTGGCGGCGGGCGGTCGGTGGTGGTTATTTTCTGGCTCTAGCCTCACTGGCGGTCGGAAGGCAGAGGGGGCGGCAGGAAATGTGTAACTTCGTTACAATATTGATTAGAATTGTGTGTGTGATCCCTGTTTGTTTCACTATAACATTGCCGTAATTTTTCTTGTCTAACCTTGGTTTATCGTTAGGTAGGTACTTCTATAATCAGTGTTCCAGCTAAATAGATTTCCCTGTTACACTCGCGACGCGACGCTAGGAATGCCCATCAATTTACCCTCGAGCCTTAGTTCGGACGTACTGTTTAAGTACAGATTATTTGTTTAGTCATTTAGTACAATAATTTGGAATGTTTGGGTTGGGTTCGGGAGCCCGTTTTTCAGAATCCTGTTTTTTAAAATCCTGTCTTTAAAATCCCGTTTTTTAAAATACTGTTTTTAAAAATCCCGTTTTTATAAAATCCCGCTTTTTAAAATCCTGTTTTTTACCATTCCGTTTATTAAATTCCCGTTTTTATAAGCCCGCTTTTGGAATTAACACAAGGTGTTTTATTTTAAAAATCGCCGAGATTTTTAAAATAAAACACCTTGTGTTAATTCCAAAAGAGTGATTGAATTTATTTTACAGCCCAATGCTGATGATGATGAGGTGACATAATGTTCATGGGCGTTATGTCGTATGAAAGGAGACAAAAAGAAAACAAAAAACAAATATTTGGAGAAGTTTTTTTTATTGATTTTGTAACTTAACAAATAAAAATATAAAGAACATAGAACATAACAAAAATGAGGTTTCAAGATTTTAGATATTTTTTCGAAATATTAAGATTAAAGTTTTATGTTGTGAGCTATACGGCGCAAAAAATCTGTTTTAGTCATTGATTTTCTATCTTTAATTATTTTAGATATTGCTCTAGATTTCAAAACATTAATTTTTTTGAAAAGCTTTTCAGCTCCATTTTTAATTTTTTCAATTTCTGTTTTAACAACTATGTTTTCTTTAGCTAAATTTTCAATAAGTTTGTATTTACCAAAATACGAAACGGGCTAAGCGGGATTAAACGGGATTTTAAAAAGCGGGCTCACGAGAAACGGGATTCTGTTTAAACAGGATTATTAAAAGCGGGATTTTAAAAAAGCGGTACTTTAGAATCGGGATTTTAATTTTTTTTTTTGCGGGATTATAAAAAACGGGCTTCCGAACCGCTCCCGGAATGTTTTAATGGGCTCGATTTTTAACCTTATTGTGATTTACAGCCATTCAATGCCAGTGTGAATCGGTATCTCCTTTTATTTCATATCCAACTTTCCTGTCTTAATTCATTGTTAAGGGTATTAATTACCCCTTGAGTGCTTGTAAATTATATGTATAAAAAAAAAACAATGCTTGATCTAAAAAAGATCTCTAACTTTTCTTTTCAAAGAACAATAATTATACAATTATTATTTATATAAAGAAACTGTGCCGAACCTGCCTGTAGGCAAAACAAGCAATTGCCTAGGGCGGCACTCCTATGGGGGCGGCATTTTGACTTAAGCGGACAAATCAGTACAACCATTTCAAAAGTAAAGAAGGGTAAACGCATACACAAATTCAAGTTTGTATTGTCAACGGTAATCTGGAACGAGTTTTTATGCAAAATAAATATTCTTTCAAAACTACTTCAATAAAAATCAATGGACTAATTAACCTGTTTGGAGCATTTAGATAACCTCCAGCAGTACTTTCAGATGAACCGTTAACAGGAATTTTTGTTTGAAACATTATACCTGAATGCTTTTAGCATTGCCAAAAAATGAACATGATAATGGATTTTATTGTGTCCGATTCTATGAGCCTACGTAACCGTCGGTCGTTATCAATCTGAACAATCTTTTAAAGCCATCGATCCAAAATTGAAATTTAAAGCTGATTCCTTTTTTTACGTTATCGATGTTACGTTATCTTCTCTCGATGAGCGCTTTGCACAATATACATTTTTCAGCCAAAATTTCGGATTTCCTTGCGATATTTTAAAGAAGGTGGAGTTGAAAGACTGCGAACTACATAAAACAATATTAACTGCAAAACTTGGCGAACGAAGGTCAAAAGGATATTATAGCGAAAGATCTCTTGAATGAAATTAATATATTTAACCAAACTTCTACTGCTATTGATTTCAAACTTTTGTCAATTTTAAACTAAATTTAGCTTCTCACTTCTTACAACTACATAATATCCAAATTTACCAACGGCATGATAGCATGACAAGTACTTTTAACTTCAGGTGAAGCTATAGCTTCTCGAAACTGAAGCTTATAAAAACCTATCTGCGCTCAACAGTGACCCAAGAAAGATTATCTGTATTGAAAAAGACATGCTCAATTGCATTGAAGAAGAAAAAATTGCTACGAGATTTTGCGAAAAATGAAATCGCCCCGAGCAGCATTTTAGGTTTGAAATTGTAAAAAAAAAACTTTATTTTGTCGAAAGCTTATAATTATTACTAAATAAAGCTCTATGTAAATGTTATTGTTTTCGTTTTTTTTTTTTTTTTTTTAAATTTATTTTTGGGGCGGCACAATAACAATTTGCCTGGGGCGGCAAAATTCTCAGGTTCGTCACCGTATAGAAATGTAGTTCAAATTAAACACATTAATAGACCAGCTTGTGTTGATGATATCTGTTTTGCTCTCAATCACCAGCAGCCGACGCGCCACGGATTGCAATTTCAAGTTCAAGAACTCATGATAACCCGATAACCTCTTCGTTGCGAGCGCATTCGGTGCTTTTTTCATAAGCAGATTAGGTTATTTCGATTTCGATTTGAAGTAGGGACTATCCGATTTTTTTTTTATAAGTTGCAAACCAAGAATTTAAATAAACAAACAAAACGACATTGTGTTCTCCGGATTTGAAAATAAAAGTTGGGAGCATTCATTGTACGTATATAAGCCTTATGTATCTTATCATGAAAAAGATTGCACTCCAATAACAAAGATGAGTGTTGACTGTCTGTCGAATATGAGAAATTCTAATCGTAAGATTATGTGCTCTACTTTCAATACGTATAAAATTGTATGCCACATTCAGACGAATAATTCTGCGAAGACTTGACATTTTCTTTAGGTACGTTCATTCGTCGTGGTTTGTTGGAAATAGTTTAATGTTTATTGCTCAGTATTACATCAATGACAACTTTTAAGGTGATTCCTGTAGATACTTACTAACTTTCTTAAGGTGGCGCAGACAGTCCATTGTGGACCACGGCCTCAACCAACAATCCTCGCCAGCTAGGCCGGTCCCTAGCCAGTGGCCTCCAGTTGCGCACACCAAGTTGGTTGAGGTCGTTCTCCACTTGATCGCGCCACCTTAAATGGGGTCTTCCAGAACTGCGTCGGCCCTCCGGGTTGGAATTGAAGACTTGTCGGGGCAGGAGCGTTTTCGTCCATACGCTTCACATGGCCCAGCCATCTAAGCCACTGTATGTTCAGCTTCCTAACCAAGTCAATGTCGCTGAATAGCCCATACAGTTCGCCATTGAATCTTCTCCTCCATACTCCATTGATACATACAGGACCGGATATCACCCGAAGAATCTTTCTCTCAAAGCACCCCAGCCTATATTCATCCGATTGTGTCAGTGTCCACGCTTCTGCCCCATACAGCAGGACTGGGATGATAAGGGTCTTGTATAGTGTCTCCTTGGTCCTTTGAGAGAGGGCTTTGCTACTAAGATGCCTTCTTAGCCCGAAGAAACAGCGATTGGCAAGAGTGATTGTGATAGTCATCCTGCACAATCGAACGAGTTTGGCAGGGATGCCAAGAAGTGACATGGCTCTGTATAGCTCGTTCCTGTTTACGCTGTCATAGGCGACTTTAAAATCGATAAAGAGGTGGTGAGTATCGATCTGGAATTCTTGGGTCTTTTCCAAAATCTGCCGAAGTGTGAAAATTTGGCATTTAAACTTATATAATCTTAAATTTACCTTAATCTTAACCCTAATACTAAAGCACTATACTTTTCTATTTCACTCCAGGTACCATGAAACTAAATTCTAAGCGCTCGTCTGATGGTTTTGACAAAGGCCTGGCCAACCCACCCAAGTATCTGAAAGATACTTCCAAACGTTACTTTCATTTCCGATGACCGGAAGTAACCCCTAAGATGACTGCGATGGCGGTTTATTTTGGATAAACCGCCATCGCAGTTAAAATTTGAGGTGCATTTTTAAAACTTTTCTTGAAGATTTTTTGCAATTTAAGAAAAAGAAAAAGGAGTTTTTTGTGATTTGTAGCAATAGATCCACTGTTGATATGATGGTATATCTCACCGAACAGTGGAACCAATCTTTACATCGTTTTGGAGAAAGTAAGCACTTGCATTGAGGAAACCGAACAGCTTTGCGTTCTAGGTATGTGTATTACAAACCACCTCTTGTGGAACGATCACATATTTGACGTCGCCAAAAATGCCGCAAAATGCTTAGGTTTCTTAAATCGATGTTGAAGCTTGAGTATAATTCTCATATCTGGGCAGGTGCTCCTGTCACTCACTTGCGCCTCCTGGATAGGATTCAAAAAAGAGCCTTAAAACTTATAGGTGCAAGTACCATTACCGAAACATTTGTTTCACTGGAACATCGTCATAATGTCTCTTGCCTCACCTTTTTTATCGCTACTTCTATAAACAGTGCTCCAGCAAAATAGCCAGTTGCGTTCCTCCCCTCAAACAATTTCCCCGTAACACCCGCACCACTAGGAATGCCCATCAATTTACCCTTGAGCCTAACTTCGGACGTACTGTAAAGTATAGAGACTCTTTTTTTAGACGCACTACAAGAATGTGGAATGCTTTACCCGACTTGATTTTTCCCTCCCATTGTGATATACAGACGTTCAAAACATCGGTACCTCCTTACATCACCTACCCAACTTTCCTGACCGCTCGCACTGTGTTATTCATTTTAAGGGTATTAATAACCCCTTTAGTGCGCGTGAATTATAAAAAAAAACGTGCCGCCGCCCTTCTACTTTACCAAAAGTAAGTCCCCCGTGGAACCCTGACTCGCAACAATGGCGCCCAACGTGTACTAGTTAGTATAGGTCATGTCGTTTGATCTCTTATTTTTATTATTTGTGTGAAGTTTATTTTCACTGATTTTGTCTTAAAAGTCAATAATTCATTGATTTATTTTTGTTGTCTTTAATTTTTGATCACTGAATTATTGTCGTTTGACTATACAAATTCTTTCAAAATATAAAGGCGTTATTAAATAAGTTTCATAATTAACAGACATGTTTGTTTTTGTGTTAAGATCTGAAAAGGTGGGGCCGATTCAGTTGCACCCTCATGCACTTTGAAAACTCCTTCATGGCTAGGCAAACATTTCATTGAGAATGTTATTAACAGTTACAAAAAAAAATACAGTCAGATATGTTACCCTACGAAGAATAATAATTGCATTAAAAATTATTTTTATTTTACAAGTACGAAGCCTCCAAATTATCTAATTGTTGCAACCGCGATTATGGAATCACTCTTAAATCAAAAGAAAGAGTTCCTGTTATCACCAGAGAGAAGATACTTATAGAGAGATGCAACTTCGACGATGGCTTTCTTTTAGCCTACAAGCTCCGATTCGGCCAGCAACTTGCATCTGTATTAAACTCCATATAAAAAAAATGTGGGGACAATACAGATGCAAGTTGCTGTACTTATTCACCATGTCGGGAAAATGTCAGATGTAGTCAGCTGTTGGGTTATGTTCAGGAAATATGAGTTTCAAAATAATTTTTATTTGCTCTATATTAAAAAAAGTGTTCCATTGGGATTTAGTATTTTAAGTTAATTTACAACAGAGATATAGAATTAATTCTAGTTTAAGCCAGATGGAGCCACATTACTTGCAGATAATAAAAACATTCGTGAAAATAAATTATGGTAGTTCTACCAAATGAGAATTCTGAGATTTTGTAAGTGGAACAAAAATCGAAAAATGATGGTGTTTTTATACTAAGTTTTCATTAGAGCCGAAATGAGGTCATTTGGAAATTTGCTAAAAAATGTGTTTTCATCTTAGTTTGTGTATTTTGTTTGACACATGATTATCTACCTTCTTTTTCTTTATTATTTTATATACTTTTTCTATAGTAGGTCTACCCTGGATGGAGAAGATTTATAATATGTACATGATATTGGACTTGACCTCTAGGTCTTTTTTTTTGTTTATCCCCAAGCTTCAGTTGGATTTCAGCCGTGGATTTTTCTGAAATAACTACGACCCCCAATTTAAAAAAAAAAAAAACATCTTTGGTAAGCTCGCAGATGAAAATAGTGATTTTATGCGATTATTTTTATATAATAAGTAACTCGCAGATGAAAATAGTGATTTTATGCGATTATTTTTAT
Organism: Platycheirus albimanus; assembly: GCA_916050605.2. NCBI lineage: Eukaryota > Metazoa > Arthropoda > Insecta > Diptera > Syrphidae > Platycheirus > Platycheirus albimanus. The sequence goes on from OU696698.1 coordinate 64,186,186, forward strand.
ATAATAAGTAACTTATTTTGTATTAATAGATCATGGAGTCATCGGAGTATATAAACAAAGTTCTATTGGGAAAAGGGCGAAAGAAAAATCGAATTTTCTCAGCCAAACAAGCTGAAAAGTTTAAGATCTTCGCAAATAACTTTTAAAGTTTTTTATTTGTTTTTGTTTCTACTTTTATAAATAATTTAAATGCTGTGAAGTTATTTTTAAGTTTCGTTTTTTAATATAATAAATTATAACATTTTTGTTAAGTTAAGTTATTTTTTTTATATAATAAAAAAAATTACTTAAATCTTAAAAAAAATTGTTGTGTTCCTTTCAAAACTCCTTTATTCCAATAAAGATTGAATCAAAAGTCAACTATTCCAACCATTATTTTTAAAACTCTTTTTATCCAAATTAAAATGATTTTTTATAATTTTTAGGTCTGCCTTATAGGTTTAAAACCATAGGAAAATGGTAAAGATTATTACAAACTTATAACGTTGACTTCAGACCAATAGTCAATATCATTTTAGCAACTTCTAACAGTTCTTTTTGTTTTACTCAAAATTCTCAAAAGTGGAAAAGAAGAGTTCTGAAATTATAAATTACAAACTTTCTGAACAGAACTATCTACTTTAGAATTCTTTTGTACTTTCTTACAATCAAGGGACTTTTAAATAAGAGAGAAAGAGACAGTTATATGATTCTTAACACCCGAAAATAAAATTCACCACGATCTATTATTCAGAAATTATGTGGACCAAGCGTTTGGAGCAAAAGTAAGATCCAAATAGACTTCAAGGCGATACGTATTTGACTTGTTGATTAGGCTAACAGTGTGGTATATTTGGTTTCTGATTGAAAGCATTGACAAGGTTCATCTTCTCAAGATGTTGTCAGATCGAATGCAGCTTGCTTATTCCAACCATAATAACCACTCAATATTTCGAGGCATCCAAAGCTGTCAATATTTTACATTTTCATCTCGAAGAGTTCTTTGTGTTGGCCCACAAAATAAATTGAAATCAGTTTTCCAAAATTCTGAGCTCACCAACAAAATCGACTTGGCTTAATCAGTTAAAATTTCCATATACCAAGATACTTATCCCTTTGCAACCATCAGCTTAACACGCCCTCGGAATGTCTAGTATGTTAGAATCCTCTGAAACACCATTTTTTTTTTCAAGTATAATCGAAATAAAAAAAAAATAAACCAAAAATGTATGAATTTTCTTAAATAACTTAAAATTAGTGTTACGCTATTTTTTATTAACTTTTTTTTCTTATCTCACAATTTTCTTTCTTTCCATTCAATGTTCTTTTTTTTGTTATTGTTGCTGTTGTTAGCAAATACAAAACAAAAACAAAAACCAAGTGATATCCTTGAGTTGGGATTGCTTCTTAATTTGTCATTTCTTAAACGGAGGCGGGTGAGGCAGTCTTCGATGAATATATCACATCAATCTCCCTAACAAATCTACAGTTCATCCTTGCCCTCTTTCTCGTCTTCCAAATCGATATCAGACAGATCGATATCCTCCTCCTGTGGCAATTGTCCATCCTTGCCGTCCCATGCATCTACGCTGTTGATTTTTGGTTTCTTAGCACCACGCACTGGAGCTGTTTGTCCACGACCGTAAGAGATGTCACGAAGGAACTCATCAATGCCTTCGTTTGAGAAGGATCCCTTCAGCACGGAGAACTTCATTTTCTTGAAATTGACCAAAGCCATTGCTGGATAACCGAAACCACCGATTTCCAAATGACTTCTGATGATCGGATTCCACGTTCTCGAGCATTAAGTGGTCTAGAATAATTTTATTTATTGTTTTTTTTAGTCACTTATTAAATTAAATGAGAAAACTTTTACCTAACGCGCACGTAAACTTGTATATTTTGATTTGGTTTGCAGATTCTTGTCGAATTGGCTCCAACGCCCGAGAAACTATTCATTGTAGCCAGTTTGGATTTTTAGATTGTAGTTTTTCTGAAATTTTTGAACAATATTTTAACAAATATTTATGTTGAACACTTCCAATTTAATGATGTAAATATACCTACTTTAAATCGATGTAGTTTCGGATTTTTTAGCTTATTGGATTTGGAAAATTGCTTGTTGTTGCTGTTAAATGTAAATGTAAATCCGTTATGAGAACCTATAAACCTTCATATTTCCTAATCACATTTTTCAATTTATAAACACAAATGTCACAAATGTCAGAATCTCACCGCTGACTAGATTGATTTTTTTGTTTTTTTTTTTTTTTTTGTTCTGCTCGAGGTGAAAACATGTATACACCGATAGGAATTCAACTCGTTATAAAAAATGTAAACAAAAATCTGTGCGGGGACGGAGGCGAGGAAAGTTGTCTCTCTCTATAGTATCTTCTCTCTGGTTATCACTAACAACCAGTGCTGCTATGTAAATGTATCACAAATTTGCAATAATGACGAAAAACAATCTGCATTGCAAATTTCAACAAAAACAGGAAAACCAACTTAAAAACTCAATAAGTACAAATTTCTAATTTATTAAAAAATCACATTTTTTTAATTTGGACATAATGAATATGTTATTGTATATGGTATGTGCATTTTGACAGTGAATGACTTAAGCATTTCATTATTTACATATATTAAAATCAGTTCAGTTACCTAGTGTCTTTGCAAAAAAGAATTCCTCTTAATGTAGATGTTTGCAATTTGTATCTTAGTTTGGTTTTGTTCGAATTAATTTGGGAAACAATCAATTCAATTAAATTGATTGAATGAAATAGAATTGAATGCTAACAAAACTGACAGCATAAAGTGTCGATGAATTGTTGTTCTGTGCAGAAAAAAAATACTGTCTTAAGACAAAATCCGCAGCGCAGATTTGTGCATTTTAAAATGTGTAAATGGATGGAAAATCTGCAAGATGTAGATAAATCTGCACACTTTGACACGCTGCTGACACCCTTGATTACTTCGTTATCCATTTTTACTTGCGATTATAGGTACTATAAGGCAAATTATGCATTCGTAAAAAAAAAACAAACATAACATTACGATGATGGAGAAGCCTAAAAAAGTGGTTCCCACAATTCTGTCTGTCTGTCTGTCCGTCCGTCTGTATCGGCACCAGCCAAAACGGCTGGACTGATATGCTTCAAACTTGGTACATAGTATTATTATGACGTCCTATAGAGGGGTTTTTGGAATTAGCATTCTAGCTTTAAAACTAACGGTACCTGCCATACGGTTTTTAGTGAAAAATTAATTTTTCTCAAAAACGGCTCCTACGATTTTGATAAAACTTTCTGCAGTATGTTTTCTGTGCAAACTTTATGTTTTGGTTGGAATACATTTTTCAGGAAAAGTCTTATAACGGTACCTCCCATAGGACCGGTTTTTTTTAAATCAGATTTTCTCGTAAAACACTTGACGGATTTCGATGAAATTTTTAATATAAGCGCCTTTTTATAGACGAAATAATATAAATTCTTAAATTTTTCAAAAAGTTTTTTTGAGTTTTTTTTTTTGTTTTTTTTTTCAAAAACGGTTTGATCTATTTTTTTAAATTTTATCTTTCTGATAAAAACTACGAATTGCTAGAAGTTGGCATACTTCAAAAAATATTTGGAATATTTTTAAGAAAAGTTTTTCAAAAAAAAACTGTTTTTTGAAAAAAAACTAGTCGAACGAATTTGAAAAAAAAAATTCTTAAAATTTTAAACTGTAAACGAAATTAGATGGCTTACTTCATTTTTTTTCCAAAAAAAAACGTTTTAACTAGTAATTAAATTTTAAGTGATCATTAAAATTTCATATCATTTTGTCCCTGCTTTTTTTCCAAAATCTTAAACCCCAAGACCACTGTCACACATTAGAGGAAATTCGTCCGACCCAGTCGTGCACTTTATTTTATAATGCACTCGTTATCAGCTTCTAATTTACCTGAATGCAGAAGGTTTCAGAGCATACGCTGAAGACACTGTCAAAGTTTTACACGGCTACAATGTGAAGTAGCAGCTATACAGCACAGAGAATATCTGAAGTACAAGTCGACTCGACTCCAACTTCACGAACGTGCTGCGATGCAAAACAACAACAAACCAAAATGGTGGACATGATTTTTGTTTGAGTTCAGTCTCAGCGCTTCACATTGTATTCGTGCATGCTGCTTAGTGTACTACTTTTTTGGATATTAACTTTGACATTGCTACGTATTACTGCTGCAGCTACACCATTGTGCTCAGCCAGTAAATGGAAAGGAAAATGCGGGCTTGGGGTAAACCTTCACAAAACTGAACTGGTCCTCTTCGCAAGAAAATACAAAATTCCACAACTAAAAGCTCCGTTAAGATATTTTTGTACGAAGGACACGCGATCGTGGTTTTATAATTATTATCAAAAGACAAGTTTAAATTATACTGTAAAGCCCCACTACTAATGCATGGCCATTTGTCATTATTTTTCTTAATAATAGAAAATCCACGTGGAAAACTCATCAAAAAATAAAAGCAAATATTGCACCTATCAGATGGAAGAAGACATATAAGAATATTATTGTATTCAAAGTCAGTTTTGTTTGCCGTAAACAAGCTTCTCTGTTTTGTGGAAAACATTTAGAAAACGTTATGGTCTCTTCTTGATAAATTATAATCACTTCGATGTGAAATCAATAAAATTTATTATCCCTAAATTAATGCAAAATGATTATAATTTCCATGGAGTTGTATCCTTTTCATTTCATTTATAGAATTAATATTGTTTCGCTTGAAAACATGAATTAGTCTTTCTGCTAAGGTGTGGTTTGTGGCTGAAGAACATCAAATTAAACATAATCTTTTCAATTTGACTAAAAGAAGGCTTGGTTTTATTATTTTTTGATAGAAATGTTTCTTTAAGTCATGCTTTCAAAATCCTTTTGCTCTTATAGATTTGTACGACTGGTTGCAAAGAATTTGCTCTAATGCGTGACAATGGTTTTAAAGCTTGACATATTGGAACAATATTAAAAAGAAGAAATATAACTTTGCAAATTGGCAATTAAGTATGAATCAAAAGGCACAGTATTACACAAATGCACAGCGTGGCACTACTACCTTATATCAGGAACAAACTCAAGCCGATTTGTCATCTATTAATTTTATGAATTCATTAATTTGAGAAGTAGGGCTTTAAAATTCTCAAGAACACAATTGATCATAAACTCATTAAAAGGATCACCGTGGGAAATACAAAATTCAAGGTATGCTCAAAATCTTTACTGCTAAAATATTTGAAGGAAAAAAGTATAGGTACATTTAAATTAAATTTTTGAAGGTTGCCCAAAGACGAATTGGACATTATGTGCGTAAACTATGCCATGTCAAAGATTTTTGTTCACAATGTTGTATACACTGATTCATCAAAAAAAGCGAACAATTGTTTTTAAATCTAAGATTTTACTGTGTAATTTTTCACATTTAAAAAATTTTGCAGTGCACCTGCAGTTTTTAATTTAAACTCATTACTTGCTAATTTCCGTATAATCTTTTAAAATTGTTTCAATATTTCTATTAAGACCTAAAATATTCGACATCAAACTTTTACATATTTAGAACATGGCGTTCTTTTATATCTCATTACTTTTGGTGGCTGATTTTTTACACAGTGTTATTTGTATGTTGGGGAACTTGGCTCTTTTTATATTTTATGTTTTTGTTCTGATATTATATTGCCTTAGCAAATGTCACCTGGAAAAAATTTATTCAAAATCGCTCGACCATATTCTTCTTTAAATACAGTCGAACTTCGATAAGTCGAACTTTGATAGCTCGAATATTTGATAACTCGAATGAAATTATTGGTTGGCAATAGCGCGAAGCCTGAAGTTTACATGTAATTTTTGTTTGATAACTCGAACTTCTATAAATGGAATGTCTCGATAACTCGAAGATATTATTCGGCATCACCTTTGATAAGTCGAATTTCTTAGGGGACTTCCCAAATTCTGTGGGTTTTAACTAAATTAATTCATAATGCATTGCGTTTGTGGGCACTATATGTTTGTATGTTCTATGACCTTGTATACATTATGATTGTGTTGAAAGTTGTGATTCTGTTAAGTGTGAGTAAAAGCTGTCATGTTTCGGTGTTAGAACATACATTATTAGGTTGAAATATGTATTATAATACGTTCTCAAAGTCTTATTAAAAAAAACAATAGTATAAGCGTCTTCTGAAAAATCAAAAAAAAAAAAAACCAAATAATGAAAAGTGTTAAGAATCTAACGTAAACAGTGCAGTGTTCTTTTTTTATTCGCAAATAAATATGACGTACTTTTATATTAATTTTGTGTTTTACTTGATAACTCGAAGTCTTGATAACTCGAATTATTTTTTTGGAAATTGATGGTTCGAGTTATCGAAGTTCGACTGTAGTTTTCTTTTTAACAAATATAAAATTTGTTTTGAGTATGTCATTGCAATTAAAAACCTTGATAAACAGACGCGTAGAAGTAGATATTAGAGCTGCTTAGAAGAAAATTAAACAAAATTATTGAAAAATCTAAGCGCGCGTTGCTGGATTGATAGCACATAGTTAGTCACGAAAGTTGATTTATAAAGTTATTAGATAACGTAAAAACAAAATAAAATAATTTTTAAGTGTAAGAGCAACGAAAATTGTTTTGAAAATTATAGACATAGCCGTTATTAAGTGAAAGAAGTGGAACCTATAGGTATAATCTACTATCTATCTATATACATACAAATGGATGTGTGTATGTATGTTGTCTATGGACTCTTAAACCGCCCAATGGAACTTTATGAAATTTTCAGGGTAAATATAGTTAAGTCCAGGGATGGTTCCTGTGAAGGTTTGGTTCCGATCGGGTGGAAGACAAAAATAAAATGCAGACTTTTAACATTTTTTGGTCATTTTTTTTTTTTGGTTTTTTCACAAATTGTTTAGCGGTTTGAAACATCAGCGAAAACTCCGCAATTTCCGATCGGGTGAAAGACAAAACTAAAATGCAGACTTTTAACATTTTTTGGATGATTTTTTTTTTTTTTTTTTTTTGATTTTTGATTTTTTCATATATTTTTTAGCTGTTTGAAACATCACCTAAAATTCCGGAATGGCCGATCGGGTCGAAGACAAAAAAAATGCAGGATTTATCCAAAAATATTGTTTATCCGCTAGCATTGATATGAAATAAATAAATAAATAAATTTAATTTCACATTAAGTGTTTTCTTTTCTTTCATAACCTGCGGTATTTGTTTCGAAAATCCAAGGAACGCATTACTTCAACCCTGCAACCATTGCATCGAAGAAGCAATTGCTAATAAAAACGATTTATTATGTCTATTTTGCCGGAAGATAATTCAAAACACATGCTTTGTTTACTTGTGAAATTTTTAGTTTTTTCCGATTTTGTCTTGAAATTGTTTCATTTTTCAACTTCCAATTTGTTGCCGTTTGTTTCTTCTTTTTGGTTATATTATATTGAACTGTTGTTTTTTTTTCATTTTTGTTATATACAATAATAAATGATTATTGTTGTATTATTCTATCGAATTGTGTGTTTAAATTTCTAAATCATTTTGAAAATTTGGGACTTATGTCCCATCTTCACCATTTTAGTGGGACATAAGTCCCCACACAAATTTGGGACTTATGTCCCTGCGCCACGAAATCTATCTAGTTAGTCTGCCATACTATCATTATTCATTGATCCGGGTCACATGGCACCTTTCCAGCGGTGGGTGTGAGAGTGGTAGGCCAACTAAGGTAAAAAAAATGGGGTTTTCACTTATATTGACTTATATTTCAAAATAGTGAGGTGTCTAAGTCATGTTTTACAAATTTATAGTTTAGTGAATTTCAAATAAATTTGCTAACGAAGTTTTCGCATGCCATTTACCATTTAGAGGATAAAGGTATTACATACTTCAAAATTGTATTTGGTTCCCAAAAGTTTTTTCTTACTTTTGGTTTTTTTTTTTTGGGGAATGAACATTTTCAGAACTTGTCGATCTTACTGACAAATACAATTAAAAAAAAAAAACATTGATCAAACCGGTTTTGAAATACGTAAGTTACTTAGGTACCTATAATCAAAAATTTAAAAAAATACAAAACTTTTTGTTATAAAATTTTAAGCAACAAAATTGTTTCGTTTGCTAAAGGGCTTTTTAAAACTTCAGACAAACAGACAGACGAAATTTTCGAATCCACTTTTGTCGATGTCCGTCAAGTTAGCACTACCACTTTCAATTTTTTTTAAATGAACAATTGGATTAATTGTCGTGAATTTTTTCGTACATTTGTCGTGAAACAAAAAAAATAATCGCGCCCCGATTTTAAAAGTCAACCTCATTTTTAAAAACGTAGAGTGACAAATTTTACTCTTTCACGATAAATTTACGACAGTTAATCCCATACTCAGTTTTTAATTTCATGCATTTTTAGGGGTGGTACAGCGCTACCATTTTTCTTCAATTGAAGTAGATTTGCTTCTTTTTATCAAAAAAAAAAAATCAAATCTACTTCCTACACCAAATCCACCATCACCAAAATACTGAAATCTGCTTCATTTTAAAAATATCTTAAGATTTGTTTTAGTCTCCATGTTGTAAACGATTTGTTTAAGTATAAATAATTAAAATAAAAATAAAAATAAAAACACTTATATTTATTTTATTATAATTTATTGAAATTTATGGAAAATTTTCACAACATTAATATTATTTATTTATTATCGAGCGACGCGTTTCGGTTTTTTTTTATTTTATTTGTAAACCATCATCGGGCTTCTACTGATTGACTCTTGATTGAATAATGAAGTCTGAAAGTTTTATTTTGGTTTTTGTTTAATTGAATTAAAGTTATTTAAAAAAATTAATTGCCACATCCAATTTTTTTTTAAATGCAATAAAATAACAAAATTTAACAATAAATAATTTTAATTTGATTTGCCGCATTCCGTCCCTCCAATTTTCCAAGAACTTGTTGACGGTTTCGGGCTGTAGCTCACAGTTGGTTGAGAAATATTGGCCTTAAGTGCTTCAATCGTCTCTGGATTGTTGGCATAACATCGGTCTTTCACGGTTTCCCAGAAAAAAAACTCCAAAGGGGTAAAATCGCAGCTCCGAGGCGGCCAATTGACATCGCCAAAGTTTTCTGATAATACGATTTTGGAATTTGTGAAGCAAAAGATCGATTGTGGAATGGGCTGTGCCATGGCGCGTTATCCAGCATGAACCAGAGGTCTTCTGTTTTGGTAAAACAAAAGTCGGTAAACATCGCTCTGTAACGCCCACCGTGGACCGAAACGTTGTAAGGCACACTGTTTGTGGATGCATTGGCTTCTCGACAACATCGTGCGAGTTTTCCCTAGATATTTTATTTGTTAACGTAACCGCCAAAATGAAAATGCGCCCCGTCAGAAAAGTTGATTTTTCGCCGAAAATCGTTGTTCACTTCAAGCTGCTCTATGCCCAAATGAACATACACTACACAGCATTTCCTTTGGAAATACGTTTTCAATATTTTCCAACGCTGTTCAAGCATAAAGGGACTCATTTCGTTCCGCGGAGGTATTATATAGAACATCGTTCAAGATTTTAAGCGGGACACAGCTGTCAATGTCAAAATAACCTATGATTTAAAGATACACCACTAGATAGCCCATCATAGATGTAGATTTTTATATAAGAAAGGTTAATTTTGAAATCTACTTCGATTTTTTTTATCTGCTTCCCTTTTTCTTCAAATCTACTTCGATTTTTTTTTTTCGTGAAGTGGTAGCACCCGGTGGTAGTGCTAACTTGGCTGTCAAGTTAGCATTACCAGGGGTTAACTTTTAAAATCGGGGAGCGACAATTGTTTTTGTTTCATGAGAAATTCACTACAATTAATCAAATTGTTCATTTTAAAAAAATCGAAAGTGGTAGTGCTAACTTGATGGACATGGAATTAATATAGAAAAAGCAAAAAATGGGATCCAGTACAAACCAGCTTAACATGAAACCACGAAACCCTGAACAGTGCAGTTTGCTTAAAAGAATGTCGTTATTCACCCTGTCTAAATCTTTTGTGATTTCGAAAAAAAAATTCTTTTCAATTATGAAGCAAAATATTTAAAGGGCCCTTCCCTAAAACTATTTGCTCAACATCATCCATGTTCTGTTCATTTGTACATTATGTTTTCACTTTTCACACAAGACACCAAAAATGATTTCCCTGCCTGATTGTCTTCAAATTAGTATTGTCAATTATCACCACCTAGTCGGTGCAAAGCTTAGAGTGCGGATTTCCATGGAAGCTCTTAGACGAACATCAGTTACGCCAAAGAAATTTAATGTTGGACGACTTCAATCGGAAGAGACCGCCGCTGCCTATGCCGACCGCGTATCCCTTGAGCTTGCAAGAAATGCTTCGACCGACGATATGAACCCGGAAGTGCTGCGTCAGAGGTACTGGGCTACTCACAGCCTCCCTCCAGAAACTCCAGGTTCGACTCCGAATGCGCTCAGGCAAACAAAACCAAAACAGAAGCATACATACTAGAGCGTCTCTATGTTGAGCGAAGAAAGGATGAGAAACGCCTACTCAGGAGGAAGAAAAAAAAAACACCAACAACGCGAGGTCGAGGAGATGCAGAGATGTTTTTGCAGAAAAGAGGTGCGAAACTTCTACAGATGAGTGAAACAGTCTACATCAGGTTTCACAAGCCCCCTGGGCCCTGCAAAAATAAGGATGGAAATACTATAGTAGGAGATGTTAGGCATCTGGAGAGACTACTTTAACCAGTTGTTAAATGGCGATGACAGCCAAGACCAACTTGTACCAGTTAATCTAGATGACGGCCATTAACTACACCCGCCCGACCAAAATGAAATCGAAGTAGCCATCACCAGACAAACCAGACTAAAGATGAACAAAGCAGCTGGATTAGATGGTTTACAAGCTGAGCTTTTCAAACACGCTGGAGAAGACCTGGTAAGGAGCATAAACTATATCATCTGCAAAATATGGTCGGAGGAAAGTATGCCCGATGAGTGGAATCCCAGCACCATCTGCCCGATCCACAAAAAAAGAAGACCGCCTTATCTGCGCCAACTATAGAGGCATAAGCCTTTTAAACATCGCGTATAAGATCCTGTCCAGCGTTTTATGTGAGCGTCTCAATCCGTTTGCTGCGGCTTCAGACCTGGAAAATCTACGACCGACCAAATTTTCACATTACGCCAAATCCTGGAGAAAACCCAAGAATATAACATCGACACCCACCACCACCTGTTCGTCAATTTTAAAGCAGCCTACGACAGTGTTAATAAATTTGAATTGTATCGTGCCATGTCCAACCTTAGAATCCCTGCTAAACTGATACGCCTTATCAGGATGACGTTGGAAAAGACAAGTTGACGCACTGTCATGCAGCTGTTTTAACATTGTACTGGAAAATGCCATACGGAACTGTTGTAAAATTCACTTTATAAATTTCATCAATTTTCAATCTAAGTAACCTCTTCTATAGTAGCATTGACTTTCTGTAAATTATTATTTTCACTTCATTAAAATTCTTCAAACAGCTCACATTGACTTCTGAGTTTTTATTTAATTGAAAAGATCTCGAAGAATCTAAACTCTACTACAGGTTATGACTTATGAGCACAGCAAAAGTCAGCGACAAAGATGGTTGGGCCATGTAGAGCGAATGGACATCGACGCTCCAGCTCGTAGTCAGGGAGTCAGAAGGTAAGGTAGACCTCACCTTCGATGTAGCGACCAGGTAGAGGGAGACTTCCGACATTTTTTAGTGTAAAATTGGAAACGGCAGGCTAAAGATCGAGCCTGCTGGAGGGGCATACTAAGAAAGGCCTAGGAGAACCCCATTCTAGTGGAGTCATCATAAGTAAGTAAATTATCAAAAAAAATTTCTATTTCTTTTTGGGAATGCGTGAATTGTTGATGCATATGGTCTTTCAACCCGCCTTGCACCCGAAGGATTTCCAATTTGAGATGATAGGTATCAGAAGGTAGGAAGCGGTTCATAAAATTTTGCAGTTTTTTTAGAGGTATAGGTTAAACTAGTACATATGTAGGTACCTACATATAAGGAAGCACGGACTGAACATTGAACTTGACGAATATGAGCTTGGGGCATAAGTAAATTTTAATTGATGTGCATATCGGATATGAAGCAGGAAAAAAATAATTTTGGTTATTTATTTAATCGTTGCAGAAATAGCCAAAGTATAAAATTTATAAGAAGTACCTAGTCGCTTTTTTTATATGTTATGATATTGATAATCATTATTCATTAATAAGTATATGGCCACCTAAAAGACTTTCCTCTGCGTGTTTAGCGCCGCAGCATTTTATGTGCAAATTAAACAAATCATATTAAACATTTATGTACGTTTGTACAAATATGGAGGTACCCAGTTCCTACAAACAATTATTCATTTTATATTTATTTTGTATATGTACTTACTTTTCTCACCCCCCGAACCACTTTCGGCTGTCACATTCTGAGCTTCTCCTCCAAAGCTCGTATTTAAATTCTTTCGACGGTGTCCCCCCGATCCAGATGTGTCTCTTAAATTCTTTTCAGCGGCTCCGACTGTCGCTCTCGACACTTTAGAATAAACTCTATCATTGGTGTTCCTATTATACGCAGAGTATCCACCATTATTTGTTAAAACACCAGCAGAGCCCAAAGAGCCTGAAGTTGTTATTGAAGCAGCAGATGACAACGACGAAGATGCTGGTGATGATGCTTCGCTAGGTGCAATTGGTGGACTTTGTTGTTGTTGATGGCTATCTCGCAATCGTTGCAGTTCACTATCTACATATCTTCTGGTCATTTCTGGATGTGTTTTGTCATTATTATTATTATAGCCATATACGAAGCACACTTGCACTTGTAACAAAACAAAAACCACGAGAACAACACTTGATTTCACATTATTGAATTGAAAAATATTCGAAAATTGAGATTTTATTTTTGTATATTTCATTTTGGATTTGGACGGAGGCGGAGAAGAACGTCGGCGACGCATATTTTGAATTTTCAGGCAATATCTTTTGTCGATTTTTTTTTCAAGACGGGACGACTTCTCTTCTTCTTTTCCTTTGGCAAAAGCCAAACGGCAACGGGCAAAGGCAATACAATTTTTTTTATATATGAAATACGAAGCTAATTAACTTTTCTTTGTTTTCTTGAGAAGTTGTTGGAAGAAAATGGGGTAAGTATCCAGTTTTATTCCTTTTTTTTAATCCCTTTTACCGGCCAAAACGACCGACCGACCGATACACAGACAACAAGAAAAGAACTTAAATTAAAACAAAAACTATTTTAATACTTTAAACATCAACCATCCCATCAAATGGAAGATATTTTTGGAGTAGAATATATTTTTATTAAATTTTCACTTCACACTTTTTGTTTTAAGAGAGGAGAAAAAGAAAAGTATTCCATTTTCTATATTTTATGTTGACATAAGAACACAGAAATACAGCGCAACTCACAACAACAATGCAGATGAACAAGAACTACCGAAGAAAAATAACAATTTTCATGAACGGCGAAGAACAAAACATAACGCGATGTAATGACGATGACGTTCGTTCAACTTCTGTTTCTATTCTGTCTTCTTCTGTCTTGTGTATCCTCTCTTTTCACCATGGAAAAATGGCAATTCTCTCTCCACCGTGTTTTTCGCATACCGTTTGTTTTAGTATTAGTGCATTAGCCGCGATTAGCGGCTGGATGAATAATGGACGTATTCAGCAATGCTCGTAGTTCAAATGATTTGTTTGAGGTATTCACGGATCGTGATTAACTTTACATAGCTCTGAAACATCTTGATCTGCAAATTTAAAGAAAATTAAAGCGTGGAAGATCTATACGTTATTATGCAGAAGAGTGAAAAAGTAAATACATATATGTACGTACTCGTCAAGATGAAAATATTTGGCTTGATCTTGATTTTTCCTCCTTCCTATAATCTTGATTTACCAAGATGTTCTGCATTTTTATCTACCCTCTCTAACGATTAAGTATGAGTTTTATGTTATATCTTTCTTTTTAGCAGGAATCAAGATAAAGAACATCTGTAATTCCACCATCACTCTTAACTTAAAAACCTCGTTGATGAGTCTTTTAAATTGATTGTTCAATATATTTGATACAAAATAAAAATATCTCGTTTTATTATTAGTTTTGAAATTTCTACTTTTCGATGAGTCACAATATTATTAATTAATGTAACTTACCTAATGCTGTAAATCTCACATATTTTCGATTTTCTACCACTTTTTTGGTTTTGGTTATCGATTACCATTTAAACCCATCTCCAAGACAACTGACAACTTTGAAAACCCCAAACATATGCAATCTTTATTCGTTTTGACTCTTGCGTCACAGACATACAGATACAGACCGCCAACTCTCTACATGGTCTTTCTTTTTACCTACAAGCTGAAAGTCATAATCATTATGCATTTTTTTTTATGAAATATTGTTACCCTCCCATACATTTTAAATGTGACCAGTTAAAGGCCCCAGCCCATAGAATCCGTTGATCCGTTGCGTCAACGGAGGGGTAATTTTCAAAGATAACATTTCGGCTGCTTTTCACCTCAATGGATTTTTTACTTGCGATTATAGGTACTATAAGGCAAGTTATGGATTCGTGCAGAAAAAAAAATTTGAGATAACAATCACACATGACATTACGATGATGGAGAAGTCGAAAAAAGTGGGTCTGGGGATTCCATCCGTCTGTCTGTCTGTCTGTCTGTCTGTTCGCGCCTCTGGAGGCTGAAGGGATGGGCCGATTTGCTTCAAATTTGGTATTTAGGATTTATTTGGCCGTCCCTCGGAACATATTTTTTATTTTTGCTCTAGGTCCAAAAATAACGGCACCTGCCATACAATCTTGAAGACAAAAATTGATTTTCTCAAAAACGGCTCTAACGATTTTGATAAAACTTTCAGAATGCTATTTTTGCAAGACAATCTATCTTTGGCTCGAAAACGGCTCTAACGATTTTGATTAAACTTTGTGTGTTATATTCTTTTAGTGTTTTTAAGAGAACTGCGTTTTCAGTTTTTGGCTAAAAATGCAAATAACGGAGATCTGCTCTTAACGGCTTTTTTTCAAATGGCCATAAGTTGTCAACGGTTGCATTTAACTCACTCAAACTTTGTTTGGTATAGTTCCTTACAACTTCCTTTCAGATGGCATTGATTTGTTTTCATTTTCTTTTTTTTAAATGGTGGCTCCTATACAAAGAGCCATTAGATTTTGGTCAATTTTTTCGTTTTTTCTAATTTACTCAAAAAAGGCTCCACCGATATTTATAAAACTTTGTATGTTACATATATATAGAATACTTGAAAGAAAACTGCATTTTTAGTTTTTTGCTACACATGACAAATTGGTAATATCAGTTTTATTAATTTGGCCATAAGCGGAAATTTACATCATTTATATTACCCAAAAGACGACATCTAAATTTGATATACTAAAGGTTACTGAACGTTAGCTCCCGTATATAGAGTCTTCCAGTTTTAGCCAATTTTTTTTTAGTTTTTACCAAATTTTTCAAAAATGAGTTGTTCTTATTGATCGAAAAGTTTGTTTTCGTCGTACTATTGCACCCACAGAGCAAGTACGTGCGACCCAGTGGTGCATTTTATTTTTTTCACACCACCAAAAAAATGTTATGTACCTACAACGTTTTTTACATCTGAATATTTTCAAATGTTGGACTTATCATGTTTTGAAAATAAGTGCTTCAATTTCGTTGTCAAGCAAACATTTTTTTTACTAAAATTTGTTACTTAACGATAAGTAATTGTATAAATTGGTAAGTAGCGAAAAAAACGTCCATAAATTAAATGATCAAGTACATTTTTACTTGCGATTATAGGTACTATAAGGCAAGTTATGGATTCGTGCAGAAAAAAAATTTGAGATAACAATCACACATGACATTACGATGATGGAGAAGTCGAAAAAAGTGGATCTGGGAATTCCGTCCGTCTGTCTGTTCGCGCCTCTGGAGGCTGAACTGTTGGGCCGATTTGCTTCAAATTTGGTATTTAGGTTTTATTTGGCCGTCCCTCGGAAAATTTTTTTTATTTTTGCTCTAGGTCCAAAAATAACGGCACCTGCCATACAATCTTGAAGACAAAAATTGATTTTCTCAAAAACGGCTCTAACGATTTTGATAAAACTTTCAGAATGCTATATTTTTAAAACAGTCTATCTTTTGGTTAGAAAATATTTTTCAAAATTTGTCTTATAACGGTACCTCTCATAGAACCAGTATTTTCAAATCAAATTTTCTCGTAAACCGAACATCCGATTTCAATAAAATTTTAGGTGCGGAAAGTGATTCATTATTTTATTAATATGGCATTTCAAAATTTTCAAAAACTTTTTTTTTTGGATTTTTTGGATTTTTTATTATTTTTTCAAAAAAATGTTTGGTTTTCGAAATATGTTGGAAACGGGTATATTGATTTTTTTTTAACATTATTTTTTTGTACGTTTTGCCATATATTTACATACTCAAATAAATTTCAAAATATTTTTTGGAAAAGTTTTTCAAAAATAACCTTTAAAAAAAAAAACTGGTCCAACGATTTTCAATATTTTTGTTTCCTAGATTGACATATAGCTTTGAAATTTTATTGCATACTTAATTTTTCCGAGAAAACTGCTCTTAAACTAATTTAAAAAATAAAAGAATTTTCGAAATTATTTTAATTTTTTTTAATATCCATATATGCAGCCACTTAGCAATTCATAAGAGCAAGTTTGTGCGACCCAGTCGTGCATTTTATTTTAATTACTTATGTAAGCTATGTAGGTACACATGCCTTTAACTAATTTCTTTGACAAGCAAAATATTTCTTGAAATTTCTTTCTAAACAATCAACAAACTTATACATAAAAGGGTAAGTGAAGAAAACGCCATTAAATAAAATGATTCAGTATTTTTATTTACAAATTTTTAAATTACTTATGTATATGTACATATATGTAGGAGAAAATCCTTCATTTGATCTTGTTGATAAGCATAAAAATCAAATAAAGGAATACAAAATATACATATGTATGTACTTCTTTTTTTAAGTTATTAAATTAACCATTTAACAATAATGACTCACATTTCCAGTAAAAAAGTAAACTAATGAACAGATGAACTTAAAAGAAAATTTACTGCAATATTGTCAGTTGCTCATCCTAAAAAGAACGATAAAACAGTCACTCGGGCGTATGCGTACTTTTCTGCTTTAATTTAATTAAAAAAAAAATCATCCATATTCAATATTTTAGACAAAACAATTGGACGGTATAAATATAATAAATTAAGAACTCAAACTTTACACGCTATCTGCTCAGAATGGCAGGATAACGTCTGTCGGAACATCTAGTTTACTTATAAATTTAAAATGTTTTAAGCATTTTGAGAACATGATTTTAACTATAGATCCATAAGTAGTGAAAATAGTAAACAAAAAAAAATATAATTTTTATTTTAATATGTTAAATTTGAAAAAAAAAAATTAAAAACAAATGCTTTAAGTTGATTTATGAGAATCAACCTTTTAAAAGAATAAGGCCAGGAGTCCGTTAGGAAGGTAAACCTTTTAAAACGTAACTGTTTGATCCAGTATATTACTATTGACATAGGTTAGCACAATCTCATTATATAAAACCAACATTTTAACAATATTTATCCAATAAATGCATAAGTATCATCAATACCGGAAACATTTCTTAAAACGCACCGATTCCAGTTATTGCACGTCCCAAAACCAGTGCGTGTATATCGTTAGTACCCTCGTAAGTATTGACAGTTTCCAAATTCAGGACATGCCTTATAATATGGTATTCATCTGAAATTCCATTGCCCCCTAACATATCTCTCGCCATTCTAGATATATCCAATGCCTTTCCAGCATTATTTCTTTTTAAAATTGAAATCATCTCAGGAGAATCAAGGTGTTGATCTTTTAAACGACCAACTTGCACACATACTAGGAAACCCAATGATATTTCCGTCGACATATCTGCCAACTTCTTTTGAATTAATTGGTTTGCAGCTAAAGGTCTCTTGAATTGATGTCTATCAAGAGTATATTGCCTAGCAATTTCAAGGCAAGACTCAGCAGCCCCTAATGCCCCCCAAGCAATACCATAACGGGCATTGTTCAAGCAACTGAATGGACCCTTAAAGCCAACAACATTGGGTAGAATATTTCCCTCTGGCACAGCAAGATCCTCCATAAGTAGCATACCTGTTTCGCACGCGCGCAAAGAAAATGTTCCTTCAATTTTAGGAGTTGACAATCCCTTTGGTGACTCTGCTCGATCAATTATAAAACCACGTAGTTTTCCATCTTCGCATTTCGCCCATACAATTGCTACATCCGCAATAGGTGAGTTCGCAATCCAAGTCTTGCTCCCATTCAAAATATAGCACTTTGTCTGACCGTCGTATTTTGCTTGCGTTTCAATACCAGATACATCACTCCCGTGATTTGGTTCGGTAAGGCCAAAACACCCAATCAGTTCCCCCTTCGCCATTCTGGGTAAATATTTTGTTTTTTGTTGGTCACTGCCAAAGTCATGGATTGCGTTCATAGCTAAACTTTGGACACTTAAAACTGATCTATATCCCGAGTCAATGCGCTCCACTTCTCGAGCTACAAGACCATAAGCAACACTGGAAACTCCAACACATCCATAGCCTTTAAGTGTACAACCAAAAGCCCCCAGCTCACCTAACTCTGACATTATCTCCTTTTGGAAAATTCCATTGCGATTAGCAAGTGTTATCCGTGGCAAAAGTGATTTAGAGCAGTAGCTGCGAAATGTATTGCGGACAGCTTTTTCTTCTTCTAATAAAAGCGATTCCAAATTCAATGCATCTTTCCAATCGTATACTGGTTTACTTGAATATTTTGAAGAAAATGAAATAACGTTTGTTTTCTTCAAAATTTGTATGATTCTTGATTTAGCAAACATGTTCTTCAACACTATTACAATAAAACAAATAGCTAGCTAGTTAATAAATCGTATCTATTATTAAACCTCGAAAAAATCATATCCAAAATAAAATGCTTATCAGTCACACTGATCTCTATATATAATACCATAGTCTTATAGAGAACAGTTTCAGTGGGGAGTGGGCTGTCATGATCCATACAAATAAACAGACAGCGCTTTTGCGTTTTAATATTTGTTTCGTTCTGCGCACATATACGTCACTGATACACGCAGAACAACATCAGAGTTTCGCATCGCTAAGTATTTTTAAATAATGTATTTCATATTAAAATGCTTAGATTTTATTAAGTTTCTTGCTTTAATAATACATATGAACAAATAGTAAGCAAAAAGTAGTTGTTCTAAGTAATTTTGTTTTCTCTTCTAGGCATAAGCATAATGTGTATTCTGTGCGCTGGAAAATGAAATGAATACAAACAGTCCATTGTGTTAAAGTTTCCTTCAAAAACTTTATCAACCAGTAAGAGTTTTTATTTTTGTATGAATTATTTCAAAATTTTCAATTCAAACTGTGCTTGCATCAGGTTTCAAAAGATTATAATTGTTGTTTCCTCTCTCATGTAATTACAGCCAAATACTGAACAGCCAACCCTTTTTCTTTTTTATTTATATCGCATAAATTTAAAAAGTAAAAACATAAGCGAGAGGTAAACAGTACGTTTTCAGCGAATTGTTGGATACCCTATTTCAAAGAATACAAACCGAAATGTTCATCTTCTTACTTCAAAACTGCGACCGATAGTTAGAAAACTTTAAAACATTAATGCATATTGAGACTTACAACGGAAACGCCCCTTAAAAGTGGGCTTGTTTTAAAAATTTGTAAAAACAAAATTAAAACACTAACTGAGCTTTGATCGTAAGTCAGTTTTAAGGCATATGTGTAAGACTACAGCTGAGTAGTTTTTAACGATCTTACCCGAATAAAGGTATTTTTTTAAAAATCCACCCTTTAAAGTGGGCGTATTGAAAAAATTTACATAAACAAAACTAAGAAATATATTTTCTATAACGAACGAAAAAAAATGGTTAATTTTTAACACTAATGTTTTTTGTTCTTCCAAAGTCAAAAATAACGGAAAATTTTACAAAAATTATAAAAATCGAAGGAAAAGAGTTTGTTTCTAATTAGCTTTCCACCACTGTATACATATATACTAAATATATTCTGTAATTGTAATTATAATCAAAATACAGTTGGCCGTCACGGGACGCCCGGCAGATGTGAAAC
Source organism: Platycheirus albimanus (assembly GCA_916050605.2). NCBI lineage: Eukaryota > Metazoa > Arthropoda > Insecta > Diptera > Syrphidae > Platycheirus > Platycheirus albimanus. The sequence goes on from OU696698.1 coordinate 64,206,472, forward strand.
GTATTCTTATTCAACAGGCTTTCCAAGTATCTGCATATTTGTCATTGACTTTAAGTTTAGAAAAGGTTACATTCATCAAAAAAAAATATTACAATGCAATTTTTATTGAGCATTTTCTGGAAAAATTGAACCGAAAGTCAAAAAATTAGCAGGTCAAAAAAATAAAAAAACAGGCTAAAAACTGACTTTCTTCGAATAGAGACAAAATATCAAATTTGTTTAAACGCGTTTAAAAAAGCTATTATTTCTTCTAAATAAAGTGTTAAACAAAGTTTTAATCGTTAGTACTAACAGCGCATTTACCTTTAACGTGGGTCAGGAGGGAACATGAAAGTAAGCCTTTTCTAAAATCCCCAAAAAAATGATATACAAATTGGAGAAAGGTCCTTACTGAGAACAATTTTTTCTTTCCACAACTCCAACTTTCAAGTTTTTCTACTGAAACCTTGTTTGCATAAAACAACAATAAAAAAAAGTGATATAGACGTGTTTTTGTTTATTTAATTTATACAATACCTTATTATAACTAATAACCTACTACTTATATGCGTGTAGATAAAACGCTCTACACAAAAGGCAACTTTAGTTCTTACAATAGTTATGGTCGTAAATTTAATATTAGCAAATCTATATAAAATATTAATTAAATTAATATTAATTCATCCACTTCCGGCAATTGGGCGCTTCGCACATACAAGATATTTTATGAGCATCGTCTTCAATATCAAACTTATAATCGTATGAAAGCTGAAATTTGTAGTTCAAACAAAAATATTATAATACATATGTACGTATGTCGAACAAAAAATATTATAAACGTCACCTCTTCTCCTTTGTTTATCCTTCGCTTGGCAAAGATAATAATTCTATATTCCCTATCTACATCAACAATTTCGGTAACACAATTTGGATTGCAAGAATGATTGATATAGCGTGCTAAGCCTCCAGAAAGGGTTGCATCTACCACACGTTCTTCATCCAGCCTGAACATATAAATTCCTCTGTTCTGTAAAAAAAAAAATTATATTTTTTGCCCATTAGTCTAACCTCATTAATATTGAAGACTTTTGAAACACGAATACAAATTAGACTTAGACGGTTTGAAGATTGATCAGAAAATACTTACACTCTGAAATAACTGAAAGATAAGGAATACACCCTTGCAGCTTTTCTAGCACATTGAGAAGGCTCTAATAACTTACAAAATACTACAGCGAAAAAAATGCTCATAGATCTTAATGTCAACTAATATAATTTCAACATGCTGAAAAATGGGTATGCTAAATAAATATTAGGGTAAGGGATAGAATTGCAAAGGTATCAACATCAAGAGGCACATGAGAAGATGGTAATATAATGCGGCTTAGAGGTCAAACCCCAAAGATCTAACTAGGCTTTTTTACCAATATGACGAAAGTACCGTTTTTTTAAGTAGCCAACATTATATATAAAATGCATTGTACTCTGGAAATGGCGTCTGACTGTGTTGTCATTTATTGCTTCAAAACTTCGGTTCTAATTGATAACATACAATACAATCGGATGATAGATAGAGCCTCGTAGCCACTGATTTCAACAGTAGTTTTTGTGTTCATAGTACTTTAGTTTATATAGCAAAATAGCCGCCGAATGAAGAAATTCAACTAAGACCATCATAAAATACCAAATACTTTGTTGTTGCTCTGGATAGAGAACTGAAAGCCTCCGAACTAAAAAACCTGAATTATCTTGTGGGGTACAAGCTGACTGATGCTAAAAGATTTCAAATTTTCTGATGGTAAGCTGTAGAAAAAACTACTAGCCAAAGCCTATAACAAATATACAGAGAATATCATTCCTTGAGATCACAGAGGTATGTATGTTATGTACCTCTTATTCTTGGATTTGGTTGATAGTGAAACATCAAACTAACGTAACAGATCCACACAGAAGGATCTAAGACGGCTTCCTAGTAAAAGTAAAAAAATAACTTCCATTAAATGAATCATTCGAGTCCCTGATTAGAGCCCTTCTTTCAGGCTGAGAACCTGGCAGTGACAGCAGTTAACTGACCTGCTGAGAGGTTTCAATTAATTGAAATAATATCGGAGACCGTAACTTACTGCAGTAATAAGCTGCCGGATACAGTAAAGAGGCGAGCTTAAGTTTTCGAGAATCCTATTACAAATGTTTTTACTTATCAAGGCCTGAATACAAAACCAATTTTTGAGGAGCTTTGAAAAGGAAGAGGTTTCATCGCAGGGTCAGGACATACTAAAATAAACCTCGGCAAGTAATGTCAACAACCTTTGCCAATCATGTCTCCTCTTATCTCTTGACAAGCCCGGCGCCTGCGCCAAACCCAGAGGCCCAGTGGCAACATTGCAAAATGGCCATCAAAACCGCTGCCACGGATGTTTTGGGTTTCATTAGGCGACCACAACGAAACACCTGGTTTGATGATGAGTGCAGGCTCGCACACTTGGCCAAAGACGAAGCCTATCATGTAGTTCTGAATGCCAGAACTAGTGCTGCCAAGAGCGCTTTCCGTGCGGTGTACCAGCAAAAGAGGAAAGAGGAACATCGGCTTTTCAGAAGAAAAAAAAGAGAACTGGAAAAACGAATGGTTGAATCTATTGAGGGGTGCTACGGCAGAAGCAATGTTCGAAAGTTCTACCAAAGGGTAAAGCATTCGTCCAAGGGTTACAAAGCCCGAGCGGAAGCATGTAGAGACGAGGGTGGGAATGTCGTTGTAGATATACAGTCGGTGCTGAGAATTTGGAAAGAACACTTCTGCAGACTGTTAAACGGCGAAGACAACCAACTAATCGCTGTCAGGCAGAATGATCCATTTGATTTGGATGATGATGAACAAAATTTCCGTCCTCCCGACCAAGAAGAAGTTCGGATAGCAATATCTAAACTAAAGTCCAACAAGGCTGCTGGAGCTGATGGCCTTACGGCTGAACTCTTCAAAGCAGCGCGAGATGACTTGGTGAGGAGCATACACCAACTCATCTGTACAATCTGGTCGGATGAAAGTATGCCTGACGAATGGAACCTCAGCATTGTGTGCCCTATCCACAAGAAAGGAGATACTCTAAGCTGCGCCAACTACAGAGGTATAAGTCTCCTAAATGTCGCCTATAAAATCTTGTCGGCCATTCTGTGTGAACGTCTGAACCCTTTCGCACGTGAACTGATTGGCCCCTATCAGTGTGGTTTCAGACCCGGTAAGTCAACCGTCGACCAAATTTTCACACTTCGGCAGATTTTGGAAAAGACCCAAGAATTCCAGATCGATACTCACCACCTCTTTATCGATTTTAAAGTCGCCTATGACAGCGTAAACAGGAACGAGCTATACAGAGCCATGTCGCTTCTTGGCATCCCTACCAAACTCGTTCGACTGTGCAGGATGACTATGGAGAACTCTCGCTGCTCCGTCAAGGTTGGTAAGAACACCACCGACTCATTTAATGTCGAGAAAGGTTTACGACAGGGTGACGCGCTGTCATGTAACCTCTTCAACATCATTCTTGAGGCAATCGTACGCAACTCGCATGTCAACACCAGCGGTACGATTTTTGTAGATCCGTTCAATTACTTGGCTATGCTGATGATATTGACATTATTGGAAGAACGAAGCGCGCTGTCAGTGGAGCATTCGCAAGTATTGAAGTGGAAGCGGCTCGAATGGGTCTGGCTGTAAATGAAGATAAAACAAAGTATATGCTGTCCTCGGGTGAAGTAGATCATCACCGCAGGCTCGGACAAAACGTCACAATGGACAGATATAACTTTGAGGTTGTCAAGGACTTTGTCTATTTGGGTTCCACTATTACCTCTCAGAACAACATCAGTGAAGAGATCAGTCGAAGAATCACTCTTGCCAATCGCTGTTTCTTCGGGCTAAGAAGGCATCTTAGTAGTAAAGCCCTCTCTCAAAGGACCAAGGAGACACTATACAAGACCCTTATCATCCCAGTCCTGCTGTATGGGGCAGAAGCGTGGACACTGACACAATCGGATGAATACAGGCTGGGGTGCTTTGAGAGAAAGATTCTTCGGGTGATATTCGGGCCTGTATGTATCAATGGAGTATGGAGGAGAAGATTCAATGACGAACTGTACGGGCTATACAGCGACATTGACTTGGTTAAGAAGCTGAAAATTCAGCGGCTTAGATGGCTGGGTCATGTGGAGCGTATGGACGAAAACGCTCCTGCCCGACGAGTCTTCAATTCCAACCCGGAGGGCCTACGCAGTTCTGGAAGACCCCATCTAAGGTGGCGCGATCAAGTGGTAAACGACCTCAACCAACTTGGTGTGCGCAACTGGAGGCCACTGGCTAGGGACCGGCCTAGCTGGCGAGGATTGTTGGTTGAGGCCGTGGTCCACAATGGACTGTCTGCGCCACCTTAAGTAGGTAAGTAAGTAATGTCAAAATTGGAAATACATACATATACCCTTTCTTAAGAACTAATAAACACTTTTTATGTTAAACATTCTTTTTCTGAAATATAAATGTTGTTTGAGTATAGATTTATCTGCTTACCCTCAGATCGTATTGCTTTTCCCGTAACTCTGACACTTCTGTACGGATTACTTGTCCAATATACTCAATAACCATTGTGTGTTTTTCTAGATCCCGTGCAGCATATAGACCAAGACCTTGAATTTTAGATCTGAAAGACATACATTTAAATAAAAACTCTTTATCACTAGGATCACAATTTTTGAAAGTACCTTGCAAGGTAGACGTTATTTCGCCATTCCTGTTTCATTTTCCTATACTGTGAGCTTTTTGAATGCACGAATTGTTTACTATAGGGACAAGCTACTTCACCGGCAACTAATGACGACGGAGATAGATTGAATTTAACATTTATAGAACTCGTTCTTTGTGTATGTGCCTTTTTCCAATTAACAATATGCTTTTGCTTTGGTTCAGTTCGGGCAGAGCCCGATGGATTGAGAGCCAATGGAAGTTCCAATAATGGATTACGCCCATATTTAAATCTATAATCAGTCAAGCTCTCAACACCAGGTAAACTTTCTAGAATTCTTACTATCGAAGGTTCTGATAAGCCGAACATATCTTCGCCAGTTATAAATTCTGTAAAAAGTTGCACTATTGATTGTCCTTTTCGAAGCAGCACTATTTTATCTAAAACTCTCTGCCAAACAGCTTTAGGAGAAATATCCCTTATCTCGACATCAATTTCAAATTGCTCTTGTATTTGAATAACGAATTCCGGTCGTCCATTGGTCTCAGCTATTGAACAGATATATCTACAGCGTTTGTTCAATTTTTTCATTGACCAGAAAAACCTGATCTGTAAATCGGATGGAAGTCGATCAGAAAATGATTTAATATTTTTCAATTAAAATTCCACTTACTATTTTATAGCCTATTGGATAGATGTAATTACGGGAATGGAAAGACTCTAACTGATGTGGTAAAAGCTGTCCAACATTTATAAAGGTTAGGTTTCCAATTCGGAGGAGGTTACTTAGTTCTAGATGGTGCATCACTGCTGCCACCTGCCTATTTTCATCCCGTTCAATATAAACTCTTCTTTTCACACGAATTGAACTTAATTCGTTTTTCTTTTCCATCCTGTGAGCATGCGAAGCACAGTGAATTGTTTTGTTTTTATAGAAAACACATTGTTCTTTGATAGCACACGGCAAATGATACATGTGTGTGCATCTCATCTTAAAGCATTTGATGCTTGCACCGTATTGATTGCAGAAAGAACATATTTGATGCAATCCCTGTTGCATTGTTAGTTCCAGGTTCATCAGGCCTCCGTTTATGGTTTCATAAACACTGTTAGACCAAAGGGCACAATTTAGGTGAACCTGTAAAAATATAAATCATAATATTAGTTTTTTTTTCAAATTTTTTTTTATGCACTCGCACTCAAAGGGATATTAATACCTTTATAATAAATTAACATTTCAATGAAATAAAACGAAAGAATGGTTTGCACGTACTTGCTTTTATGTAAAAGAAATTTTTAGATCGAGACTTGATTTCCATATTACCCAGAAATGACTGTATAACTGACACAAAGTAATACATAAATTAAGCATTAGCTGCAACATGGAATTTTGCAAGCTATTCTCTTTAAATTTTAAATTAAAGGCTTTTTTTTATTGTGGTTATAAGACATTGTAGAACATGAAAATTGGACGGACTTACCGCGATTGTTAATTTTAATCTGATCGACCACCCACGAGCCATCAGTCAATCCGTGACCGTGAAATGTCAGGAAATATAACAAAAATTATTTTTGATTGAAATAAACATTCGCCGCGCCGGTTAGATTTTCATGTTCTCTTTAAAGTTTTTACTATGAAACAAACTTTTTATTACTATACCTTTGACTTAATTTTTAATGAAGCGTTAAGGTACCTTGGACAATTTTTTAAAGAACATAACTATAAACTACTTTGTATGTATGCATTTTGGTTCTCAACTACTGGTTCTGCAGATGGAAACCGAAATACGTTCCAGTTAATTAAATTTACATTATATAAAAACATTAACCCTGTTTTGTTTGATTCATTTGATTTTTGCTAGAAATTCTGAAATAAATACTTTAAGATGGCATTTACTATTAAAATATTAAAGTTTTTTTAACGGTAGGTCCCGTATATTGGGTTTTCCAGTTTAAGACAATTATTATAATTTTAACAAAATTTTTCAAAAATGACTTTTCTAACAATTTTAACGTACTTTGTGGGGTGGGTATTTTTTGGGAGTATATGATTGATAACTGCGTTCATAGTTTTTGGCTAAAAATACAAAATACATACTGACTAATACTGTATACAAAAAACTGAATTCCATTGGAAGTCTTAGGGCCAGTTGTACAATCGTGGTTTATCCTCGGATCAAAATTTAAAAACGATTTACCCCGGTTCGCATTGAATAATTAAAGTTTAGACAGTGGTTCAAGAGTGGTCCAAGAGTTAACCCACAGATTTCCGTAGGTTAAATAAAGTTGATCCACAGATCAAGAATTTAAAAACGCGGTTTTAGTGCGAACTGGTACTTAGTGTAACGAAATAACTGGCAAAATTAAAGTATCTTATAATACTGTCAATATACTCAAAATGCGAGAAAAAAAACGATTCTTGAACTTCTAGCCATAAGGCTATAATCGCAATAGTAAAAATCATAAAAATCTTGTTGATTCTTACCCCTAAATTCAGAAAATACTCGTGATGCTTAGATTTTCAAAATCAGTGCACTTGTTTTCATAGAAAAGAAATTACTTCGCGTACAAAAATTAAGAGAATATTAATAACTAGCGAAAACATATTGACAATGTTGGTGAATTGTTTCGGCTTTCTATACAAATTTTTGAGCTACCAGCAATTTGATTTTCTTTAAAAGTTTTTCAAATCAGATGAATTTCGTCATTAGAAGAATCTCAACTTGCACTCTCTACTTTAAAGCAGATGCATTAAAAAAAACACAAAGCTCGGTATACTCCACTGGGCTAGTCAGTTTTCTAACTTGTATGAGTGCTTTGGTTTTAAAGGCCTTTTTGCTAAGGTAGTTTTGTAGTTTTTGCAGGAGGAATTTAAAAAAGGTCTTACTTACCCATTTGTTAACATCATAATTAAGAAGCCTTGACGATCCATCGGCAAAAGAGTCTCCCTTTTGATTACACAACACACACCGTCTTGTGTCTTTATTTGAACTTATAGTAATTGCAATTCGCATCTTCAAAGCCATATCATTTGCATCCTCATTGGCAGCTGCGGACGTCTTATAAGGAGGTTTCCAAAAACTATTCGGTCCAACAATTTTGTAATTGGAGCTATTACAATAACTGTTTTCATTATTTGTACTTATTATCCGATTAACTGCATTATTGTTGTTGTTGTTATTACTATTATTATTATTCTTCTGCAAACTGCGTTCTCTTTTTCGTGAAACAACATACTTTTTGCCTTTCTTTTTGTATTGTATGCAACAAAATTTATCACAATAGTGACTATCGGCGAGTATTTTCTTTTTTATATTCGAATTCGAATCTGCTCCGACTATACTACATACGATAGTCAAATGACAGTTGCGACAGCATTTGTAGGTGCCATTTAGAACATTTTGTATATTCATGGATTCGGTCTTTTGGAGATTTTTTATTCGAGATAAATACAAGCCCTTGCGTAGATTTGCTTTGTCATTGTTAAACAGTTTGTGCGACACAGGAGAATATACATTTAGTAAGTTGTCAAGATCTCGAAGAATATCGAGAATATTTTCAGCCACAAATGATGACAGTTTTAATATTACAGTCGTCTCCACGCTACCATAAGTGCTAAAAAAAATACAATATTTAGTATTATTATTACTATTATAATTATTATTATTTATTACAATATAAAATAAATTTACATTATAATAAAAAGAAACAGCACTAGCTAACAGAGGCTTTTGGCTCGACATATTGAACTGATTTGGATAAATGTTTTAGGATATATTGTATAAAACCAATGTATGGGGATGGGGCTGTCAGAGGCCGGAAGACCAGCGACCTTCGTAGAATCGAGAGTATCCCAGGACTTATATTCTATGATTATTAATTCAAAATGGTTGATCATGATCATGGTATGTAATCATAATTATCAATTTTTAATGAATCTTGATTTAGTAGTTGTTGTTGGGTTTTTTTTTCTGCGCCACTACTTTTGCAGAATAAATCTTATCATGAAAAAATGCATATCTGCTTGCGATTCAGAATTGACAATAAATTGTAAGTCACTTTTATTCTTATTCAAGATAAGATAACAGCCCTCCAGAAGATACAATTGGATGGGCCGGGCCTGAGAGTAACCGAAAACAAACTATAATTTTTGCTATGAAAAATCCCACCTTGATAGGAGATCGCGCTTGTTTGGGTGCGAATATCTGTCAGAGGAGGACTAAGGCAAAACATCTTGAGCTTTCGCGAAGTCAGCGAGAGAGTGCCTATACCAACTCCTCTGCTCCTCCCAATGAGTGGAATTTCAGTACCATCTGCCCGATCCATAAATAATAGAGACCGCCTACTGTGCGTCAACTATAGAAATATAAGTCTTTTAAACATCGCTTATAAGATCCTGCCCAGCGTTTTATGTGAACGTATCAAACCGATTGCCGATGATCAAATAGGTCCTTACAAATGCGGCTTCAGACCTCATAAATCTACGACAGACTAAATATTTACATTACGCCAGATCCTGGAGAAAACCGAAGAATATATTCATACCCAATACTGTATTAATATTTTTCGTCGATTTCAAAGCAGCAGAAAATGCTCGCTGTTCCGTCAAAGTCGAAAGAGACTCTAGAGCAGTAACCAGTGCCTTCACTACTATGGAGTCAGCAGCAAGCAGAATGGTACTGAATATAAACGAGGACAAGTCGAAGTATATGCTCTCATCAACAAAAGTCCAATCACGCCACCAACTTGGTTAGAACGTGACCATTGATAGGTATAACTTCGAGGTAGTCAGTGGATCTTTCTACCTGGGCACTGCTGTAAACACAGGCAAAAACATCAGCGCTGAAATCAAACGCAGACTAACTCTTGCTAATCGCTGTTTCTTTGGAATGAAAAAACAATTGAGGGATAAAGCCCTATCGAGAAGAACCAAGCAGACACTGTATAGAACGCTCATCATCTTGTTCCGGCTTTATGGTGCAGAAGCATTGATGAAAATTTTCTTGGAGTCTTCGAAAGAAAAGTTCTGCGTACGACTTATGATCCTGTCTGCGTAAACCGAGAAAACAGCATTTGGCAAGGATGATACAACGACGAACTAAACGTGCTGTACAGGGACATAAGCCTAGCCGGAAAAATTAGAATTCAATGATTAAGATGGTTGAGCCATGTAGAGCGAATGGACATCAAAGCTCCAGCTCGTAAAGTATTCAACGCCAAACCAGAGGGAGTCAGAAGCAAAGGTAGACCTCATATTCGAAAGAGCGACCAATTAGAAGGCGATCTCCAAATTACTTTGAGTGCGAGGATTTTTTAACTCAGGCACTAGTTTCGTCTGTGTCGACACTGGTGATATTTTTTTTTTAATCTAGAAATTTTAATATAATGCCAAATATCTGAAGATATCCACACTTGTGAGCGAGAATGACTGTTATGAGGGTCACACCAGCTCACTGTGACAATGATGAAATAATAAATTTAAATTTTGTAGTCCTAAAATGCATTATGGTTGAATGACGCACTTCGCCAAATACCGATTCTGATTCTGACGAATGCATGTCACGAGTCCTGGTAAGTCCTGTAAAAGGTTACCAATCTCAAAAACTAAAACTTGAGTGCATTGGTTCAGCTGATGCCATAAGATCAACGATTCGCAGTGGTGGAATTTTTTGTTCCGCTAACCCCACTGGGTATTTAATAAGGGCAAGGAGAAAAATCCATATAAATGACCAAATCGATAACTATTACAAAAATTAATTTAGAGGAAAACTTACCATTTCTTGCGGCTCATTGGCGTTTGCTTCTTCCGCTTGACAATTCCACCAAAATGTTTTGGATTAACCAACGGCAGTACAGGGGACATTCTACCATCATTTATGTTAAAATTAGTTTCAATCTTTATACCCGGATAGGTCGTATTTAAAAAGGATTGATTTTTTAGCTCATTACATGTCGGCGATCGTGGCACAACCGAAACATTTTCTGATGGTGGCTGCAAATGCTGATGTTTCAAATTATTTATAAATTGATATAATCTATCACATGACTCCTGATTAACTGTCGAAAATTCCTCATCGTAAAATTTATTTTGAAAAGAAGGAACATTCTTTGCCTTATCACCGTTATTCGCTCCATATGGCTTTACCGAATAAAAATCCACATAATTTTTTAGACTTATTTTCCCAAAATCATCTTTTGTGGGATTTTGATATGTATACTGACTCCTTACTTTCTCATTATAACCATAGACCGAGCATATACCGAGAAAGGTCGACAAAAGTGGTTCCAAGACTTCAAGAACAAACATTTGCTTCATTTGTAAAACTTTGTTTTCAATAAATTCATCAAAGTCCTCTGTTGCTTTGGAGACCTTCCGTGATTTCTTCTTTTGATGTGTTTGAGGGTCTTTCTGCAGTAACATCTGTCGCTTATGTTTTTGATAATCTCGCTTAAACTTCCTCCGCATCTCTATATTCTGCTCAATGTCCATTTTAACCAGTTTGGTCTTTACAGTCGGGGAGCTTCTGGTATCATCGACTTCAGTTTTAATTGTGATCTTTGTCTCAGAGTTATCTTGTGGAGAGATCAATTTATTCTGAACATTATTAGGAGTCGGTTCGGGCATTGGACTCTCACTGCTAGTTTGTTCTTTCTGTTTAAAAAATTTGAATAAATTTATAGAACTATAATTGTTGTTGGGATTCGGCGGGGTCTGCTGGAGAGGAAACGGTTTGGAAGTATCGGTTTGAACAACCTGATTTGTGTTTGACTGGAAATTGGTGGGTCTTTCTTGATCATTAGGATTCTTAAGCTTTGGCGGGAAAGCCGACACAAATGAAGTTTCTCTTGAAATTATTTCGGGACGACTTTTAACTGAGTTCACAGCCGAATCACGGTCATTCACTGGGATTTTTTTAGGCTTGTCGTTCACATTCTTGTTCAATATTTTAATTTCTGGTTTAATGTCGCCTACCGAAGAAACAGGTGGTATGACGGGACGAGCCAGCTGATCTTCTAAAGAGCTTACTACTCCCAAGCTCGGGGCACGCAGCGTGGCTAATTTTCTAGGAGCCAACGACTGATTACATCCCGGACTGGAACGTTGACTTATAGATGACTGAAGCAAGTGCTTAAGAAGAACATTCTGAGTCTCATCCGACTTGGGATTCGCTTGTTTTTCGACTCTTTCTGGATGAAGATGTTCATTTCCAGACATTTGACTAGGCTTATTAGTCGGTCGTTTTGTTTGATTTTGTGCCATACTCACTGATTCTCCGTTTTTATTATCAATTCTTTTAAATTTGTTGTCTTCAGTTGTTTTGGTGACTTTAAATTGAAATCTATTAACATTATTCTGCACAGCCAGAGCAATTTGTTTGCGTAGAAGAAAATTATCTTCTAGCATTTTCCCGATCATTGAGTTTTCAGCTAGTTGCTTTGTGTCCTTAGAGTCAAGAAGACGAGGTGCATCCTTCCCAGTTGCTACTTCGGATGTAGTGATTGTTTTCGCTGTCAGAATCAAAGGTTTCCTTGAGGTACTTTTAGGCAAACTTGTGGACATTTTCGGTAAGGTATTCTCAGAACTGGTTGTTGTAACAACCAATGAAGTTGGTGTGGCTAAAGTTGTGATACTTTCAAAGGCCTTGACAGCATTTGACTCCGTTTCGGAGACACGACACTGTGTTATGTTGGAGGGATTGCTTTTTGTCACCGACTGCTCGTCATAGACAACTAACTTGGTGTCAGTTTCTTTCTGTTTGGGCTGAGTTTTACTACCAGTAGTTGGACTTTCAACAGGAGTCACTTCGACGGAGTCTTCGGCAGGTTGATTTTGTTGGCCCTGAGTCAATTGAGGGGTGTTCTCTACGAAGACCATTTCATCTTCAAATATTTGCTTTGGCAATGTAGTAACGTCCATTTGGGAGGGTTGAACAAAATTCTGTTTCGAAAAACTTGAACTCGACGTAGATTTGAAGCCCATATTCGGCAACTGTATCTTATTTCCAACAAGAGTTGCTTGGACAATTTTTGGATTGATTTTAGGATTCAAGTGAACCTGAGACAGCTGAACTATTGTTGGGGCTTTAATTTTGTTTCCACGAATATTAATCACCTGAGAAAAGAGAAAAACGTTAATATGAGTAGTCAAATTAAATTTAATATCTGTATTTTAATAATCAAATTTAGTTGGACCAAGAATAATTGGTAAATTTGTCTTAGTGTAGTCATATATATTTCAAGAACGCAGAGCCCCTGTTATACAAAGATAAGCGGTTCTTTAAAACTGCAACTTCGGTGTTGCCGATTGTGTTTAAGTCAGTGTATCGTCTTTGGGTTAAGTCACCATATATCATCATCAGGCGTCTACTTCCCTACAGGACGCTTGTGACACGTTCCGCGGCACGTCAATATACGATTCGATTTCCGATTCGATTTTCTCAAAAAATATAAAACTTATAACTATCAAAGTTAACCCTAAGGAAAGTGCGTTTCATGATGATTAAAATGATTGTAAACTCATTTGGATTAATCAATTAAATAAGAGTTTATTACGAATTGTACAAAAAAGAGTAATTTTCTAGTGGTGTTAATCATAAGTAATTTTAAAATGAAGAGAAAAATTAAAGTCAGAAACAAAAAAAAATTAAAAAAGTTTTTGCTCAGTATCGAGTATTCCCTCCCCTTGCCCGGATAACTGCCAGCTTCCTCGTATGCATCGACCTTACGAGCCTGGAGATGAAATCTTGAGGAATTGCAATCCACTCCTCTTCAATTGCGATTCGCAGCTTTGTAAGCCTTTTTGGAGCAGGTGACCGGGCTCGAACCCGACGTTTCAGCTCATTCCATAAATGTTCTATTGGATTTAAGTCCGGGCTTCGAGCTGGCCAGTCCATCGTATGAATACCGAAGTCGCTTAGATAATGAGTTACCACATGAGCAACATGAGGCGGTGCATTATCATGCATCAACTGCATATCCTGTCCGATATATCCTGCGTAAGGCACCACATGGTCTGCGAGGATTTCAGTAATGTAGCGATGAGAAGTCAATCCTCGTGTACGGCCCGTCGGCTAGATGAAAACTAATGCTATATGTGCTGTTAACGAGATGCGCTACCGCTAATAATGGCCCTGTTGCAGCTCTCTTTGGCAATTTCGTTCAGCAATTCTTTTTCTGACGGTATCTGAACTTATGACCACTTGGTGTTCGTCGCGCAGGCTTTATTGGACTTGAACTGCATTTAGGCGGCGATTTCGCAGAACAGTCAGTTGGATAAACCGATCTTCTGCTGCTGATGTAGCCCTAGGTCTGCCCGTACCTAGACGGCGATGGAAGGCTCCAGTCTCTAGGTATCGTCTATAAACTCTTTGCACCGAAGATCTGCTTATTCGGAGTCTCCGAGCGACCTCACGTTGGGAAACGCCTGCTTGAAGTAGAACTACAGCTTGAGCTGCTGCCTGTTGTGTCGTATCCATTACTGACGCGGCTGAGCAAACGATGGACAAAAACTAAGGAAATGATAACACAAAAATCCAGCTACACTCAATGCAGGAAAAAAGAACGGTAATCGACAGTTATTGTCAAAACAGAGCAAATCGAGAGCATTTTGTTTGTTGCTTGTTTACAATAGCTTTGTTTGTTGAACTTTACCCAGGGTCGCCCTGGGTTTTCTTGACAACTCCAAGAGTTGTCAAAAAAACCTGGGTTTTTCGGTTCTCAAAAAACGCATGACGGCTGCTGATTGTATATTTTTCACAACGCACAAAATCAAAAGTTTCCATTTTGCTTTATTTGTTCGATTTGTATTTACTTTCATCAAAATAAATGCAGGGTGACTTCAGGGCGACCCCAGGTTTCAAAAAACAGAGAATTTTGTATTGAGGGCGAGTTGAGGTAATTCAAAAAACACGCTGTGGCGACCCCAGGGCGACCCCAGGGTGACTTCGGGGCTCAACAAACAAAGCTAATGTGAGGTGACGGTACTTTAGAAAAATTGTATTATTTTTTAATCAACATGAAAAACAACTTTCTGCAAGTATAACTTTGATAGTTATAAGTTGTATACCTTTTGAGAAAATCAATGCAGAATTGCTAAACAGCGGGTGGACCGGTTTATTTACTGTCAAGTGTAGTTTACTATCGGGGATCATGCTATGTCAAACGGTGGCCTCAAGCTATGTCCAGCAACGAATTAGGTATGTCATAGAGTCGGAAACACAAAAGGGGATGTTGACATTAATCAGACAGATATGCAGTGGATCGCCATACAGCAAAACAGAGCTTTGAATAGAATTCTCAAATAGAAAGGCGGTACGATAGACCAAGATAAACAAGGACATCAATTTTTATAATGGAAGCCAAGTCCTAGAATTTGGAATCGAGGTCACTGATGAGGTATTGTGCTGTAAACAGGAAAAGAGGGATAAGACTGGTTTGTATACGGCCCCATAAACCAGGAATCGAAATGTTGCTGTCATCAGCAGCTTCCGTAGACATAGAGGGCTGAACATGGATGAATTTCTATTTTATAGATGGGGGAGGGGTGAGATAAAATGAGAACTCATGCTGAGTTCGATAACTACACGAAAACAACTATATTTTGATAATTTAGATTTTTTTATCAGGCTTCTTTGGTCATGTGTGGTATAATGCAAATAAAACAATTTAGTTCATTATTTTTCCCAACGTTTCGTCAGATTTCCTGACTTCTTCAGGGGAGTTTAATAAATAAATTTGTTTTTACATTAGTAATTACAATAACGTATAACACAATACACTACATTGATTTTAATAATTTAACATTTTAAATAAGCACACAAATTTTTGAAACGAACAGAACAAAAATGTATCACAGTATATATATTTTGAACTACCAAATACTGAAGCTAAATTATACTAACCTTTCGCACTATATTTGACACAGATTTGCCATCGTTTGTAACGATTCTCCTGAAATTCAAAGGCTTTAGAAGCGGTACCGACATAGTTGTGTTTCCAATAGAGACTTTGGCTGTGTCATCGACAGTCAAGCTCTTATTGTCTTCCTTCGGGCGATTTTGCTTTTCATCTACTAATTTTGGGGTTTCTATTGACTTTTTCATAGGATCCTTAGTGTCAAGTGTGGAAAATAGTTCATGTTCGGTTGGAGCACAAATGGAACCTGTTTCCGACAGTTCATGCGATTGGTTGTTAGTGACACCATCAATCGAAGTATTGGTCTCAAAATCAATTAAAATATCATTTTCCCTGTGCAGGAGTTTAAAATTACTCAGCGTCTCCATTGATTCTTTACCAGAATCTTGAAAAGATTCCGAATTTTCGTGTAAATTGCTTACAACATCAACTAGACGCTGATGGTGTTCATCGGCGGACACCGTGCCTCCTTCAGCGTCAACTTTATTGTTGTGAAAAACGTCTTTAAAATCCATCGAATCGGAATCGGATGATTTTGTAAAAGTTTTCAACATTGGATTATTCGATTTATCAACAATAATATTTACATCACTTAAATCACTATTTATTGAATCCACAGACGAGGACATAGTAGTTGTTGCAGTTGATGTTCTTACAAATGATTCACTACTTGTACTTATTATTTCATTTTCATTTTTTATATTATTGGTATCACTTTTATTGTCCTGATCATTATTTTTTGTGGTTGTTTGTAGTGGGGTGTCTAGTTTTGGTTTTTTTGGGCAATTATTGTAATCCGAATTTTTGCGAACTCTTTTCTGCATTTCTCGAATATATTTATAGTGGGAAAATTAAAATAATAAAATAATTACAAAATAAAATTATATTTCACTTCTTCATTTGTAACATGACGAAAATAAACATGAAGGAAATTTGCAAGAGAATGAAGAGAACACGAGACCATAACGCAAATATCGAGACTCGGTTCGGTAAGGCAGTTCGTTAAGGTCCGTTTGCTTCGAAAAAATAAAATCTCAGTGTCTATGTCTATACACACCTATCCAAACAGTAGTGGAATAGGCTAATACTAAGTTTTCATTAGAGCGAATGAGGAAATTTCGTTCATTCCTTCGTCTTGTTTTGTTTACTTCTGCCATTGTATATACATTTTTATAGTAATTTCATGGAACATGTTAGTTCCGAGCTTCGTCGATGGCGGCGCTAGTTGTCTTGTCTACTTTACATCAAATGTCTTCTATTGTTGTTTCCTTCCCATATCAATCTAGACAAAACCACTCCTAATTCACCAATCAAGTGTTTGTGAATTTCGTCCATGGATGGCGCACCAAACGTTCCTCTTATTGGGCATACTATAGATTATAAATACAATGCTTCTGCCGTTAACTTGTATTTTGTCTGGTTTATTTTTACCCTTGCCTTGGATTTTGTTTCTAAAGTGACATATTAAAATATGTTTAATTGTTTTCAATTTAAGTGCATTCGATTTTTTCTCTCATAAGTTGCAACCTAGTTTCATCCAAATGAGAAATTTAATTTTGCATTTGGAAATTTTCTAAAAATTCCTCTTTTGCCCTAATGAGAACAGCCGAAATAAGCGCATTTCGAAATTATAAGAAAACGTGTTTTCATAAGAGATTGCTAATTTTGTTTGACGCCTGGCTAACTCTCATCTTGTTCTTTCTACCTTTCTTTTCATTTCTCCTCGCTTTTTTACTGTACCCTGCAAACCAAACCGCAGTAGTTTTCTAGAAAACACTACTACAACTAAAAATATATCCTTCGAATGTGTGGGTTTTTTATTTACTACTTCCCCTGCGCCGTAGAGTATACCCCTGCAAACAAGAAAGTACGGTAACAATCGATGAAATATGTACATCAAAGGAAGTAGTTTGGTTTCTCCTGAAAAAACAATTAACGATTCCCTTTTGAACTGTGCGAAGGAGAAATCCAGGATGTAATGCAAAATGTTGTCTCTTTTTTTTCTTGTTGTCGTTTGTCTTTTTGTCCGAGTGATCTTCGATTCAAAACATAATCAACAGTTTTTAAGTTGAGTTGTGTATAATTTGAGAATATGGCGAATCCTTTTTTTATGTTAGTTATTTTATTTTTTTGTGATATTTTTGTTTGTTTTTAAGAATAAATATATTTTTAATAATACAAATGTAAATAATAATATAATATATTTAATAATAAAATTATTATCATAAAAATGCATTTTTCTTAATTTTTTTTTTTGAATTCATGTCTATTTCGGTTCGTAGTTCTACATTCACAGCGCGTGCATCTTTGGAAGTACGAATATAACTGGTGGAATATGCGCTTCAAAAAAGTACTTCAGATGTACATCCATTGAAGTAGGTGCATCCCCAGAAGTACTTTGGATGTGCTCTGGAAGTACTTTTATTGGCGGGGAAGTGCAGTACTTTTTTGATATTTTGCTTTTTTTAGAAAGAGATAGTGCCTTCATATATTCTTATATACAGTAGGTAAATAACTGAATTTTTTCCCGATCGCCTATCCTTTTTCAGTAGAAAGGAAGTACTTCTTTTACGTACATATTCCACTGGTTATTTCTATACTTCTACGTTTGCAGGGTACTGATGCCGTTGCCTTTGTTTTTTTTTTTAAATTATTATTTGGTTTTGATTACTTCTGTCGTTGCCTTGCATTTTGATTTTGTTTTGTTTCTTTTGCCGTTGCCCTGGATTTTGTTTCTAAAAATCTAAATTTCCATTGTTTTTAATTTCGATGGGTTCAATTTATTTTCACAAAATTTGAAAACTTATTTCGTCCAAATGAGATAATTCCGAAAAGAGAATTTGTTTGGGAAGTGAGGTAACTTGGAATTTAATTTGAAAAATTGTTGAGAAATTGCCTTATTTGCAATAATGAAAACGTAGTAGTGAAATGGGTGCAAACAAAGTGATTGTAGAACAGTATTATATGTGAATCTCTAATATATAAAATAACAAAGCTCATCATAACAAAATTAATTCAAATTATGAGTTCGATTTTATTTACACACCCATACTAAAGGCTATTATATATCACACTGACAGTCAATTTTTCAGGCGTCAGTTTACTGACTGACTCGAAGAAAATATCACTGACTAGCATGAGGTGTCAGTGAGTTTTAGGACACACTGGCACAGGCCTGCCAGTAGGTGTGATAACCTTTTTTTCTCAACTGACCACTGACGAGCAATTTCTTCACTGGCTTAAAAATCACATCAGTTTTTGTGACGTCACTGCCTGCCAGTGGTCAGTGTAATCACTGTCAGTGTGATATGGCCTTAAGGCTGTGTGTCAATTGCGTTCAAATGCTGTCTATATTTGATGCCCTGGCTAATTTTTGACGTTTGCGTCGAAATGGACAAAATTGAAAGTCAGTTTTTTTCCTAAATAAAACATTGTTTCTTGATGAAGTAAATTAGTTTTTAATACAAAAGAGAAAAAACCAACAAAATGAACTGACTCATATAAATTATATTTGTACATGTTTTTAATTGATTTTTCAACAATAATTTTATTTTATAAAACAACAATCTCAAATCTTTGTAAAATATTTCCTATCGCAGATAATTTTTTTACTAGTCTGTGAACACTAGTTTTACAAAAGTGATGATGAGAAAAATAATAATTTGAAAACATAAACAGTCAATTAGGTTTGCAAAATGAAAAGGAAGTATTTAATAATAATTCATTTAATTCTTTTAAAATATCAACGTTGTTTGACAAGTCATTCGATTAAATGGAAAAGGAGACATCGTGAAGTACGAGTAAGTGAAATTAAACAGAGAAGATTCATATTTATAATTCCATCTCTCTTACACCTGCATAAGCAAGGAAAACGTCGTTAAACCCGCTGGCTAAAATTTAGCCTGCTCTGGCAGCAGGCTAAATAATATCATAATTTAAGCCATTGTTGCGAGCCAGGGTTCCACGGGGGACTTACTTTGGGAAAGTAGAAGGGCGGCGGCACGCTTGTCGTTGCACGGCTATGCTCGACGGAAATGGGGGTGGTTCTTTGCCGCTTCCACTTATCCCTCCTGCTCGACAATCAAAATTATCGTGCCAGAAAAAGAAGAAAGTTAAAGGAAAGGAAGAGGAGATTGGAAAAGGAATGACTCTACTCTAAAAGGTTTGAAACGTTACCACAAATCGAAGGACTTTGACGCTATCTGAAGGAACATGCAAGTATAGTGCTTTTGAAAATAAACTAAACTTTACCGGAATTGACACACAGCGACACTCATCATTGTATATAGAACCTATAGTAATATCACTTTTTATATCAGTTTTTAGTAATGCCTTGTTTTGCTGTTATGAGCGCTGCGGATGCAGCAAATGTGTAGAAACAAAATTCGTTTTATTTTTTCCTCCCTTGAATACCATGTCTTTTTTTGAAATCGTATAATGTTGAGCTCTCGTTTCATTATTATTTTCAATGATGACAATATTCTCAGCATGTTCTTTTCTCCCTTCCATCTCTTCCTTCTTCACCTACAATCTGAAATGAGTTAATGCCATGTTTAGCCGTCCGCGGCCGAGCAGCAAAGCTCCCATTGGTGTGCTCATTGTATATAGAACCTATAGTAATATCTCTTGTGAGTTTTTAGCATTGTCTTATTTTGACGCTTAAGAGCGCTGCTGATTGCTGATACATCAAATGTGTAAAAACAAAACTCATTTTATTTTTTCCTCCCCAATACTTGTCGCTTTTTGAAATCGTATAATGTAGAGCTCTCTTTTCATTATTATTTCCAATGATGACAATTCTCAGCATGTTCTATACTCTGAAATGAGTTTATACCTTGTTTTGCCGTCCGCACCTATCCAGCAAAACTCCCAAGTAATGATAGTCCTATAGATTCTATATACAATGGTGTGCTTCGACCCTTAAAAACCAATCTTGGAAGCTAAATTTTTAATGGAAAGCTGTGATGGAAAGCTTGATGTCTCTTCTTCGTTCTCCATATATGATTCCAAACATCAATCTGTAAATTTTTGTATTTTTGTTTACATTTTCTAATTATCGTGTGCCATGGATCCTGGAGTAATCAAAAAATTAGAAGAAGCTGTTGTAAACCGGATTGCTGCAGGTGAAATCATCCAAAGACCATCTAATAGTGTTAAGGAACTTATCGAAAACTGGTAAACTATCTATACAATGGAAATGAAAATCACTGCAATTGTTATCTATTATTAACAGTCTCGATGCCAAGTCAACCTTAATACAAATAACTGTCAAGAATGGTGGTCTGAAACTTCTGCAAATTCTGGACAATGGTACAGGTATCCGTAAAGAAGACATGCAAATCGTTTGTAAACGATTTACCACATCTAAATTGGTTGAGTTCGAGGATTTGTCTCACATAGCAACGTTTGGTTTTCGCGGAGAAGCCTTGGCAAGTATAAGCCATGTAGCGCACTTGTCAATTCAAACAAAGACGAAGAACGAACCGAGTGCTTATAAGTATGTATTTTTAAAATTGATTTTTTGTTTTTACATTTCTTTTTTACAGGGCTTCATATGTAGATGGAGAATTATCGACGCCACTGACACCATGCGCTGGTACACAAGGAACTATCATCACGATCGAGGATATGTTCTATAACATGCCTCAAAGAAAACAAGCTCTTAAGTCTCCCAATGAGGAGTTTCAAAAAATTGTTGATGTTGTGATGAAGTACGCAATTCACAATTCAAAAGTTAGCTTTACTCTCAAAAAACAAGGACAAAGTCCTTTCATTCGCACTATGCCGAATAGCACTCAGAAAGACAACATCAAAAACTTATATGGAATGCAGGTAACATGAATATTAATCTAGTATTTGAAAGATCTCTTTTTATTCCCATTTAAAAATTAAATTTGACGGGAATAGGTAAACTTAATTTTAAGATCCTTGTTTGTCATTCTGTCATACTGTAGATACCTCATCCATTTTAATTTAAACTCAATAATTTAATTCCTATCTGGTTATTTGAGTTGACAAAACACAATCTTCGATACAATTTTAGGTTTTTAAAGAACTGATGGATGTTGAGCTCAAGGACGACCTTCACAAGTTTCAAATGAAAGCATTGATAACAAAAGTATCATACTCAGCGAAGAAACTAACATTTCTTCTTTTTATTAACCATCGCTTGGTAGACTCGGGTGCTTTGAAACAATCTATCGACACAGCTTATAGTTCATTCATTCCAAAAGGTTCTCATCCTTTTGTCTATATGAGTCTTGAACTTGAACCAACAAATGTTGACGTGAATATACATCCAACCAAACATGAAGTTCATTTTTTGAATGAACAAGATATCATTGATAAGATCAAAGGAGCATTGGAAGAGACACTCCTTAGTAGCAAGACAACGAAAAAAGTATATCAACAAATGAAACTACCTGGTGCTCCCATTGATGATAAATCTGATAGTAAAAATACAACAATATCTGAAGCCATACGAGCAAACAGTTTCATAAGGACAGATTCGAAGGATCAGAAATTAGAAAAGTTTCTCATAAATCCACAAATTACAAAAATGAACACATCTGCTCAGGAAACAAGTTTTCGAGAAGAGATTAAAATGAACTTGAAAGAAGTTAAACTCTCTAGTATTATCAAGATGAGGAAAGAAGTGCAAGATGCGTGTAGTTCCGATCTACGAAAGACCATAAAAGATATGGTATTTGTTGGAGTAGTAGACAAAACGTTTGCAATCTATCAATATGGAGTGAAGATGTATCTTTGTAATATGTCCAAGTTATGGTGAGTACTGAGTATATGCATTTTATGTGATCAAGATATTTTGTTTTTAGTAATAAACTTGCTTCTAATAGTAACAATAAGGTAGTTAGGAAGGTATAGCGATTTAAGAGTAGTTTGTTTACGAAAATCCTACCAACTTCTGATTGTCTTTATGTATCAAAACATTTAATACTATTCAGGCAAATACAGGAATCTTTAACTGACATTGTGTGCAGCAAGATTCAAAAAGCCAGGTTGTTATTTAGGGGTGTGTTGAGGTTAGTATAGTTGGTTTTTTGATCGAGAAGCAAAAACTGACAAAGAACAGTTAAACTTGGGCTTCGGTTGATGCAGAAGACCAATGCGTACACACTGCTGTTTCGTACATAAAGGTTGTGTTCGCATTTAGTTATTTTTAAACAACAGGTTGACGAGTAGACGCAAAGACCAAAGAGTATGCTTTATGCTACAAGAGTGTGCATAGTCACAGACAAGTCGTGATCATTCGCACTCTCCTGGAATATTTGAAAAATTATACACACATAATGAGATTAGGAGAGGTTATTGAGAAATAAGATCCCGAACTCAGTCGAAATGGCCGAAACCTAGTCACAGCTCTGGTCATTTCTGGTCTGCTCTTTTTGGGTTGCGAATATCTGTGAAGATATTTTAGTTTTTCGGACTGCTCCAACTTGTTCGGTCCAAAAGGTAGAACACATGCATACATTTTATTAGGATCTCAGAGGAAAATCGACTTCTTCCGCCTTTGGGACATGAGGAACCATGCATGTCTAGCAAGTTCATCTTCTCATTTTCCCATATGACTATGTGTAGCTACATGCTTCGATGTCATGTATGTTGCATTTTAAGTTTAAAATAGATATCGTTTTAAAATATTTAACAAAAAGGTAACAAGGAAAAAAGAATTTCCAACACATTATAATATCCCAAATGTCCAATTTGTTTAAGTTAGTTTAATGTTTTTTATTTAAAAAAAAAAAAATATGTAATACTTTTAGCGAGGAATTCTTTTACCAACTCGTCGTATTCAAGTTCCAGAACTTCAAAGAAATCAGCTTTGATCCAGGGTTAAGTGTAAAAGACCTTATTGTTATAGCTTTTGGATCTATTGGCTGGAGTGATGCAGATGGCAGTAAGGAGGAAGTCGCCAAAAGGGCTGCTAACTTTCTGGTCGAGAAATCCGCTTTAATGAGAGAATATTTCTCGTTAAAAATCACCCAAGATGGAATGCTTGAAAGTGTCCCATGCCTCTTAAACAATCATCAACCCAGTATAACTTTCCTACCAATATATCTACTTAGATTGGCGACCAAAGTTGATTGGAATACGGAAGAGGCATGTTTCGAATCCTTCTGTAGGGAAACTGCACGCTTTTATACGACCATTGCCTTAGCCGATGCCACAACAAAAAGACACAAATGGATGATAGAACATATCATTAGCCCAGCTATCAAAAAGGAATTTCTACCCAACAGTCAAATCAAAACTTATATGTATGAGCTAACGAATCTTCAAACGCTCTACAAAGTATTCGAAAGATGTTAAGAATTGTAAGTGAAGGAGGGTTATTTTTATTAAGAATAAATTTTAAATACATTGAATTGAGTTTTAAATAATTTATAGATTTGGTTGACGCAGCCTTTTTTCTTTGTGCTCATTCATAACATGAATCTTTAGCTTTTTCATGATTTCGTTGTCATAATGGGATGGAGTGGGCTTCGTGTTTGTTGCCCAATAATAGATATCCCAATCATTTGAAACTCCATTTATAAGGTTGTCATACAAATCGGTTTCTTCCTTGGTCATGCTCTTGAGATACTTTGAAGCAAATGTACTTAAGAGCAAATCGTTTTCCAACATTCCACGTTTGCGGGATTGATAAAGAAGTCTAAAAAACATTAAAACGCTATTGATTGGTTCTATATGACGACCAAATTCTGTTCTTACCTCTGCTTCTGTTGCTCCAATGGCTCATTTAACTTCATCGGATATTCCGGGATGGGAAGGTGATCCGGATTGTCTTCAAAATCGATAATAGGTACGTCAGCATGATTAAGAGATGGAAGTTTGTCTGAGGTTTTACTTGAATACAAGAGTATATTCTTGAAAATATCTGTACGGCGCATTAGCCGCGACGACTTTGAAAGAGGAAAATTTTGTATCAAAATACTGTCTTTAAAATTCTTATATAATAATATAACACCATCTGATGAAATTCAAAAGAAAATCCTGAATGAAAAAGAATTAATTTTTTCTACCTCAAATATTGGGCGGAACATAATTCAATTTATCTTTAAACAGTCGTTTCGCTGGCTTTAGAACTTTTTCTCACCGAAAGCAATTTAATCTACTTTTCTGAATGAAAACAATAATATTATTTTTTGGTAAATACAAAATTTGCAAATTTAGCACAAAAATACACACTGGAGGACGAACAGCTTTATTCCGTCAGCTGAGTTTCTTGTTGTCATTTGTCAAATTCAAAAAGTACCAAGATGAAGAAGAGGAGGAAAATTCATGTGTCCGTTGTGATTTTTTTTTGTTGAAAAATTCAGATTTGATCGGATTTTCAGCCCAATAGAAATTGAACAGATTGCTCTGTTTTTTTTCGTAACTGTGTGTGTTTCTTTCGAAAATTAAAGTTTCACTAAATTAGTATAGTGTATTTTGTACATTTTACAATAATTTAAATTCACATTAATTTGTTCGCTTGCACAAAAATACATTCATTAATTATTCATTACACTCTTTTTATTTTGGTATAAAACATATTTATTTATGAATTCTCTCTATTTTATTTAATTATTATCATTTAAAAACTTTAATTACTTTTCTAAAAAGAATTCTTTTTACACAATGCAATTCACAAAATACTAAAAAAAAAACTTCAAATTTGTATTTAGAAATCTCAAATTATTGTAGTGTGTATGCAAATGTGTGTTAAATCTCGATTGAAAATGAGATTTCAGATTTTATCTGAAATGTGATTGAGATCAAAAAAATTGATCTGACGCACAAAAAAAAAAAGAAGTCAAACCTTTGCTTCAACAAACTATAGCTTTGTTTGTTGAACTTTACCCAGGGTCGCTCTGGGTTTTCTTGACAACTCCAAGAGTTGTCAAAAAAACCTGGGTTTTCGGTTCTCAAAAAACGCATGACGGCTGCTGATTGTATATTTTTCACAACGCACAAAATCAAAAGTTTCCATTTTGCTTTATTTGTTCGATTTGTATTAACTTTCACCAAAATAAATGCATTCACTTGCATTTCATTTAGTTTTATCGAAAAAAGACATGAAAAATCAAATTCAGAAGAAAAATACACAAGAAATGCTTGACAGCAAAAGTCACTTCAACAGCTGATTCGTTACCTCAACTCGCCCCAGCTAAATAGCAAGATCGACTTCAGGGTGACTTCAGGGCGACCCCAGGTTTCAAAAAACAGAGAATTTTGTATTTAGGGCGAGTTGAGGTAATTCAAAAAACGCGCTGTGGCGACCCCAGGGTGACTTCAGGTCTCAACAAACAAAGCTTATAGTACACAGATTTTTTAGGTGTTTGCTAAATGGGTTTTAAAAGCAAGGGAGAGCGTCACACTCTCAAAATAAATGGCATATCAGCTGATTTTTAGCTTGTAGGCAAAAAGGGAGACCATACAGTTGAGTTGAGTTGGCGGTCTGTAGCTTTGTTTGTTGAGCCCTGAAGTCACCCTGGGGTCGCCACAGCGCGTTTTTTGAATTAGCTCAACTCGCCCTCAATACAAAATTCTCTGTTTTTTGAAACCTGGGGTCGCCCTGAAGTCACCCTGAAGTCGATCTTGCTATTTAGCTGGGGCGAGTTGAGGTAACGAATCAGCTGTTGAAGTGACTTTTGCTGTCAAGCATTTCTTGTGTATTTTTCTTCTGTATTTGATTTTTCATGTCTTTTTTTTCGATAAAACTAAATGAAATGCAAGTGAATGCATTTATTTTGATAAAAGTAAACACATATCGAACAAATAAAGCAAAATGGAAACTTTTGATTTTGTGTGTTGTGAAAAATATACAATCAGCAGCCGTCATGCGTTTTTTGAGAACCGAAAAACCCAGGTTTTTTTGACAACTCTTGGAGTTGTCAAGAAAACCCAGGGCGACCCTGGGTAAAGTTCAACAAACAAAGCTTGTATCTTATTGGTCCGTGCTATAGTACTATGATCTGTGAAGTAATAACTGTTGCAATCAGTGGTATTTTCAGATTTCTATTAAAGCAGCATTCACACGCAGACAAGACTATGGGACAATACTCAATTGTCTTGTCCGAGCTTCTTGAACGGGGTTGGACAAGACAATGCCAGCCAGTCGATATATCGATATTGTCCTCAGAGATAGCTCGGTAGGCTAGCTCGGAAGACAATATAATGACAATTATTGTCTTGTCCTGGAAATAGTTGTCCACATGGAACAATGATTGTCTTGTCTCATTTTCTTGGCCTCTGCATTGTCCCATGTGAACTCCGCTTTATCCACTAAAGGTAGTTCCACACTACCCCACAGCCCTTCAAGCAAAAATCACTGACTTCAGAATTCTCGGTTCATTTCTGGCTCACCTGAGTCTGCGTTTAACGAGGCCTCTCACGAAATTGCATGCATGGCATACAATATAAAGAAAGAGATTCGAGAATCGAGTATTTTTTTTCTTTTTTAATAGATTGAGAGAAAGAGTGAGAGAGAGGGAATGATAGAGGGAGGGAGAGATCAGGAGCCTTTTATTCATATGCATAATATGTTTACTTTTTGGTTTGTATTGGAGAATGAAGACGACAGTAAAAAGAAAAAATTGGAAAAAAATAATTCGGGCAGTGAAAAACTGTTTTTGAAGAAAATAAAATAAATAAAAATACATAGTTAATGAAACGAGTGCCCATTGTTATTTTTATAAGTCAATATTTGTTATTTTTATAAGTTGTGACTATCAATTTTGTGGAATAAAGAATAAAAAATAAAAAAATATGGCAACAAATTTTATTTATATTTTGTTTTGGACGACAGAAGTTGTTTTCAATACTCCAACTCTTTTTTTTGTTTTCAAGTTTGTTTTGGGTGCAATTTCGCTGAGCGGCACGAGCTCGCTCTGTCTCTCTCTCTCTCTCTCTCTCTCTCTCTCTCTCTCTCTCTCTCTCTCTCTCTCTCTCTCTCTCTCTCTATTTCTCTCTCACAAGTGAGTCCGTGGGAATTCTAATTTACATACTAAATGGAGCCGACAAACGTCGTTTTACGGCTCCGTATTTGGATCCGTATGCGGAGTCTAGTATGTGAATTTGACTCCGCGCGTGGATCGAATTCGGATCCATTTGCTTGAAGGGAGTGTAATACGACATGTCAAAAATGTGTGATAACACAGATGTATAATAGAGATAGGGCAGTCCACGAAGCTATCCCTTTCTAATTTTTGGGTTAACACTTTGAGGAAACATTGAATAATCGGGCAAAATATAGGTATATGTATATTGAATTCTCACAATTTTCGTAATTAAAATGTTTTTTTCTGTTCATATGTATATATTAACTTTTTTTTGTATGATTTATTTAAACATTTGGAACCTATTTTGAAGGAGATTTGCTTGCCGCCATCATTGTTTTCCCTCAAAGTGATTGACACTGACGTATTCGTGGACTGCCCTATTCTAAGCAAACGGCAATATACTTCTTTCCCTCTCGCTCCTAAAGTCAAAGTCATAATGTGAAATCCTACTTTGAAGGAAAACAACAGAAAACAACAAAAGTGTGAAGGAATGTGTGATGGTCTTACATTCAATCCTAAAAAAATATTTCAGATCTAAACACATGTCAAATCGTATGAGATCTGCGCTGTCATATTCTGTTTCCACGCTATAGAGATGTATCCGAATACGTCAAAGAGAAATGTCAAATCAATACTTTGAAGGTATTTCAAAGTATTGATTTGACATTTCTCTTTGACGTATTCGGATACATCTCTATAGCGTGGAAACAGAATATGACAGCGCAGATCTCATACGATTTGACATGTGTTTAGATCTGAAATATTTTTTTAGGATTGAATGTAAGACCATCACACATTCCTTCACACTTTTTTTGACATGTCGTACTACATTGTGGGATAGCGTGGAACTACCTTAAAGAAGCACATTCATTGTGTCCGCCACAAAATATTTGCGAGGGAGTGTCTATTCGCACGCAACATTGCCTACAGTTTTACTAGTCTTGACACAATTACATAACATAGTTTTGAATCAAAAACTGTTCAAAAAGGAAGAAAGCGGTACATAAAAATAATACATTTATACCATGATACAACTATTACAGATAACGCCTTCCTAGTTTCATTTTTGATTTGTTCACGTTTAACTTTTGTTTCGCTCTACTCTATACGCGCTACGTTATAAGAACCCCGTAGGAGTTTGACAATATTTTGACGTTTTGTTTGGCACCATGCTCAATGCCATTTATCTTTATTAGTTGTTGTATCATGCATATTTATACCACGAATGGGACTGACGCACCAGTTTATTTGAAAATATGGTGGAAATGGTGCGTGCGAATAGACACTGCGTTAGAATTGAGAAAATGAAGCAATTATGGTGGATTTACACTAATCTGCATCCTTACTTCTTCAAAAAAGAAGGATACAACATATAAAAGTCATACGCGTGTGATAGAGAGGGGAGATAAAAATGAAGAACATCTTCATAAATCAAGATTATAGGAAATAGGAGAAATGAAGATGAAGATTATGGTGAAGACAAACATGTTCATCTTCATTATAGCATGTTCTTCTGCATATCGAGGTTCCTATAATTTCTATAGTTCAGGCCAACAGTTTTTCTCGTTTTGACACCAATTTTTGAATTTTTTTGTTCCAAATTGAAAACTTCGCCTCTGAATCCTAATTACCTGAACGCAACAGAAGTCAAAAATTCTTCTGTCATTTTTTTTTTTATTAAATGTCATTTGCCAAACAACAAGGAAATAGCCAGCTGCAAAAAGCAAAAAAAAAAAAAAAATACGAAAATGTTAAAATGTAAGTAATAATAAATTATAATTATTAACTATTATTCAATATTCACAACCTTTTTTTTTATTTCAGAAAATAATAAACGTCTGATGCCGCATTTTGTATCACTCTGAAGTTGTTAAGTTATTTATTAGATAAAAGTAAAATAAAATGTTACGAAATTTATCAAATTTTATCCAAAACTCTTCAACCCGAGCATACACTGTCGTAGCTCCAGCTGCCAAGCTCACAAAATCACCCAAACCAAAGAAAATCCCTCTGATAGAGTGCAAAAAACGCGAGCTAAATGTCCCTTTCGGAAGGCCCTTAGTTGAAGCCAAATTTGGAACAATCCCACTGGCTTCAAAAGGCTGGATGCACCGCAGATCAAAAGGTGATTATTTCATAGTTCATCCTTCAGTGAATGAAGATGATATCTTGAGCCAGATGCAAGATATAAAAACACTTCAAGGATCTCTTCAACTATCTGAGGATTTAATAAATAACTTGAGTTCCGAGTTGGAAATAACTCAACTAACAAAAATCCAATCCGATGCTATTCCGATCATTCGTGACTGCAATCATGCACTCATTGCCGCTGAGACTAGCTGCGGCAAGACACTCGCCTATCTGTTGCCAATTGTCCAACAAATCCTTGAAAGAAATTATCGATTTGAAGAGAGACAACTAAACAGTCCGCTTGTGCTGATTCTCACCCCGGGAAGGGAACTGGCCCTACAAATTGCAGATGTTGCACAAAAACTAACCAAATCCACTGGGTTGAGTGTCAAGTGTATTCTGGGAGGGAACACGAAACAAAAGATGGTAAACCCAGAGTTCGAGCATGTCGATATTCTCGTGGGCAGTATAGGAGCGATAAGTAAACTCGTCAGTACAGGCATATATCGCATGGACAAAGCTCGGCATGTAGTTCTGGATGAAGCAGATACTCTGCTGGATGATAGCTTCTCTGATAAGCTGTGTTATTTCTTGAAAAGATTTCCGGTAAGTGAAAAGCAAATCTCATTTTACTAATGAACTAATAGATCTTTTCTTTGCTACCAGTTCCACAAGAACCACATTCAAGATGACAAAGTTGTGGGTAGCCAAATTATTCTCGCCTCGGCGACAATGCCCACAAACACACGGCGATATGTTGATGAAAATCCGAATGGGAAGATTTGAACAGTTCCAACAGGGCAATGTCGATGTTCTCTCTACGACAGACGTTGGCTCTCGTGGTCTGGACACAACTCGCGCGCGACAGGTCATCAATTTTGATTTTCCCCTCCATGTGGCTAACTATATCCATCGCTGTGGACGAATAGGACGTGTGGGTAGCCAACAAAAGTGTCTAGTCACGAATTTCGTTTCAAGCCAGCGTGAAATCAATCTGGTGCAGAAGATCGAGCATGCAGCACGAACCAGCACTCTCCTGCCCAATGTCAATGCGAATATCACAAACATCATTCAAACCCGCATAATTGGCGACATGAAGAAGTATGGAATCGACGAGCCGGCCTTTTAGTGATACAAAATAGAAACAGCAAAAGTTTAAAACAAAAAAAAAAACAAAGACTTTTATTCCAAGAAACACTCTTAGGTCCTTAAGAGATGATAGTTACTTAGATGGACACACTTTTGTTCATCAGTTAGGGGTTTGAAGAGTTTTCTTCTCGCGATGACAATCTCTTTGGATGAGTCGGTAGCTTTTGAGCCGTTTGTATCCACCACATTGGTGGTAGGTTTGACTTTAACGGGAATTTGTCGGCAGCCAGAGAATTTAAAACGGATCGCAACACGTGATTTGGCAGGAATCTCTAGATCTGGGAAGTAGTTGTCGATTGGTGTGTGTTTCTTTTCAGGAGGCGACCTAGACGATGACGAGATGATAATTCGCTTTGCTAAGACCTTAGGTATGATTTTAAAGGTGGCTGCGCGTCGTTTGAGATGGCGAAGGCGTATGAGCTTTTGATGGTAATCTGTTAACAGGGGAATGATGAAGAATCATTGACGCGATGTTTTAAAACTGTGTTGTTGGGGTGTACTTACGTGCATAGTGGGTCACGAAAGGCAGGAGTCTATTTGAGCAGAGTTCGTTGAGCCATTCGTAGAGGAAAATGTCATCATGGCCGCGTAGGAAGATGGCACAGCGCTAAAAGAAATTGATTAAATTTATTATTGCAAAGAGGAACGTTTAGATCTTTTCAAAGCTACTGTTTCACAGAGTCTATGAATGACAGCACCTTTGTCAGCCGCTTGATATATTTTTTTTGACATGCATTTTAGCCCAATCCTAACCCTAAATAATTGCAAAACCCATCCCTTAACACAAAAAAAACTTCCCCGAATCTTTGAAACCAAATTTCAAAAGCTTAGAGTGAATCTCCCATTCCCACGACCTCATTTCATCATTACTTACAGCGAATTCAACCCTAAGACTGTCCGGGATAGCATCATTTTCCAAGATGTTCATCTTCTCCATGAAAGGTATGAATTCCCGGAAAGCATACTCGCCCAACGCAAACAATCCCCGGACGACAACGTAATCGACGACGACAACAACCACGACGGATTCAGATTTATGAATTGATCATCACCGCCGAACACAACACGACGACCAACGAATAGTTTTGGAATAGAGAAAATGTTGACGACCATTCTTCTGCGATCGCGATTAACTAGGATATATAAAACTATATTGTCCTATTCCAGAATTAATTCAACGAAACATTTTTTGTAAACAAATTTTAGACAAAAAATCATTTTAATTTAAACTCATCTTATTATTATTTATTATTTCAATTGAAATCTGTAATATTTTTTGACAGCAAAATAATATGACTTTGACTTCTGTCAAAGGGCTATAAAAAATTATAGCAAGGAAAAATGAGTACGTATATTGTGTATTCTTTCACTCTTCTGTATAATCACGTATATCTCCCCCGCTTTACTTTTCTTGAAATTTGAAGACGAAGATGTCGCAGAATAATGTAAATCCACCATTATGCTTATTCCTTTGGTTTTCAGAATGAGTGGTCCCCGAACAAAACCAATAAATAGAAAGTGCTGTTATTTTCGCACTCAATAATAAAACTGAAAAAAAGTTTTTAAGGGGTGCCTATTGTTTCGTTTTTTTCGATTCGAAATCAGTTGTTCCGTTTTCATTCATTATATTTTTTGTTTAGTTCCCAAAACCTTATATAGTTTTTCTTTTACTTTGCCTTTCGATCACTTCGCTTTACTGTCACTTTATTACAGTTTACTTCGTTTTTTGGTTATTTTGCATTTCAGTTAAAAAAACAAAGCGTCATTAAGGCAAAGCTTATCTCGATAACGTTTTTTTCGTTTCCAGTTTATTTTGAAAGCAGTTCATTCTGCTCGAGTTCAATCACAATCGGTTATGATAATGAAACCCTACTAACATAGTTTATTCATTAAAAAAGTTTTTTTAGTTTTGTAATAATTGTTGTTAATAATTGGAACTAAATTATTAGCATATCAATTTCTTTTATGTAGATGAATTTTAGTTTAAATAAATTCTTTTTTGTTGAAAAATGTTAATTTTAAAGTGAATTGTTAACATTCTGTTGGAATCCAAAGATTTTGTACAAATGTACATATATAGCTTTTTCATCAAAAGTTCTTTTTTTTTGGTAATTTCAAGATCCCAGACTTTTCAAATTGGGGTGAAATATTTTCGACATTGTTTGTTTCGTTACTGTTTTGTTTGTAAAGAGACCAAGAGCATTAAAATTCGCGCGAATTTTAATGCTCTTGGTCTCTTTACAAACAAAACAGTAACGAAACAAACGATGGCGAAGTAATCGAAATCGAAATGAACTAAAACCGAAATAATCAAAAAACGAAATAATAAAAGGCGAAATGAACTTAAAACGATATAAGCCGAAGACTAATGATTTTTTATTCGAAATAAACACAAACAAAACAAACGAGAAATTAAACAACTAGAATGCGAAATAGCGAAAAAACAAAACCACTTTGGCGAAACAATAAAAATCGAGGTAAAAAAAACTAAACAAACCATACCCGTTTTTAAGTTATTCCCACATGCCAAAAATATATTCAATATTTTGAGTAGTTTTTCAGTCCTATCTGTGTTCATAAACATTATATGCACACATTTCAAACTTTTGCTTGGATTCTTAAATGTGGGTGCTATGGCCGAAAGAGAATTGCTAAGATCTCGTTAATCATAATCAAGTTACTTACTCTCCAGAATAAGACACCGCACCGCCATAGGTTTAGGACGTTTTTATACTCCTACCTATAACGAAAATTAAATTTACAAAATCCAGAAGTTATAGTCTAGATACAATGTTGGGTTTTATGAAAGTTTGTTTTATTGAAAATAATGTTTTAATAAGATCGAAAGCCAAGTGGAAAAATGATGTGGCAACATATTATATGGGCTTAATCTTAAAATGCAGTCCGATGAGTGAGAATACTAGGCACTTAAGATCCTGAACAAGGTAATAGAAACACCTCAAACCTTCTGGGTCTTTTGATCTGTTTACATCAACCAATGAACCAGTTTTGGATGTAGTGAATGAAATGTGTTCGTCACCAATGACAATTTCCAGCTCCTTAAAAGAAATAAAATGAGACGGCATTCGCTGACGAAAATTCTTCTCACTTACTTGTCGTCCAACCCTGTCTGGTGGTGGCCAAGGTGTATCATCTTCTGCCATAATTTCGGAATCCAAGATGATTCGTTTGAGTTCTTCCATAACTGACTGATGAACAAAAGCTTCCTTGCGAATCATGGTGTCGTTCTTATAGTTAGAATTGTTGGCGTAGCGCAGCTTTCCGTCAGGACGAAATTCGAACTCCAAAAATTCGTGACCGAATTTACCTTTATGGCCAACGTAATAACGTAAGTAGAAGTCTTCTGTGGACATTTTACTTGGTTTCCAAACAAAATTTATGAGTCAAAAACCGGGAAGCAATTTACTGAGAAAAATATTTGCGTTTTGTCGTTTTGTGTAAATTAACCTCAAATTCAAAGCCAAGGAAAAGAAAAAAAAGTAGGCAATGTCAAGCTGTCAAATTTGTCAGTGATGCCAAATTATTTATTTTTTTCATATCAGTAGTGTAAACGCAGGACTTTTATAAATTAAAAATAAAAACGGACCGATGACGCGTGACGTTCTGTCCTTTTATCGTTATGCCAAACGTCCAATCTAACGATGTATACAATTATAATCTAACCCAGATGTTTTAATTTTGCTATACAAAACGCGGTGTAGGTTTGTATACTACGTTTTCATTGAGGCAGAAATAAGCTCTTTTCGATATTAGAAGAAAAAGTATTTTCATTTCAGTTTGCTAGTTTCGTTTGACACCAGGCTAACTTCCATCTTTTTCTTTCTTTCTCTCTTTTCCTTCCTCTTGTCTACTACCGTCACTCTGGATTTTATTTCAAAATTGTTATTTTGTTATGTTTACTTCTGCCGTTGCTTTGCATGTTGGTTTGTTTACTTTTTTCCGTTGCCTTGGATTTTGTTTCAAATTGACATTTTAGAAAATAGCTATTGTATTCAATTGTTTTCAATTTAATTGCGTTTGATTTGTTTTCACATAATTTGCAACCTTGATTTCGTCCAAATAAAAAAAAATTTAATTTTGGTTTGTATGGGAAGTGGAATCAAATTTGGAAATTTTCTACAAAATTACCTTTTTTGCCCTAATGAAAACGTAGTATAACTCCCATCTTGTTCTTTATTCCTTCCTTTCCATTCTTCCTTCTCGTTTTGTATTGTTTACTGTGCTGTTGCCATTGAATTGGATTTTATTTCAAAATTGTAAGGTATTTGGTTTTGATTACTTCTGCCTATGTCTTTGCATTTTGTTTTGTTTACTTTTGGCGTTGCTTTGGATTTTGTTTCTAAAAATCTAAATATCCATTGTGTTTAATTGAGGTGAGTTCAATTTATTTTCACATAATTTGCAAACTTATTTCGTCCAGATGAGATAATTTCGAAAAGAGAATTCGTATGGGAAATGAGGTTATTTGGAATCTAGTTTGGAAATTTGCTACGAAATTACCACATTTTGCCAAATGAAAGCGTAGTATAACGGGAAACTAATTGAATACATTTTTTACCATAAATATTTGTTCCAAATAATATTTTCTTCCTAAAAAAAATTTCCTTAAATTATTTCATGATGTGTTGGCGATTGACCCTATAAATTAACTGCATACATACCCTACTCTTAAAAGTGCTGCCAATAATAAAAAGAAAAAATTGTAATGGAAATGTCATGGAACGTCATCCCATCGCCATCACCCACACCCACTACCCGCTGCAGCATAACTGTTTGGAGCAAAAACAAGCTCCCCAGTCTAGCCCCTTTATTCCAGAAACCCAAACATAGTCACTCACATACGCAAGAATATTTCCCCTTTGCCTTTAGATGGTTCAGTTGAACGGCAAGTGAATTGTGTTGTAGTTGTCCTCGACAAAATCTGCGTCGCCCCAATTGACAGTTACATGGAGCAAGGACGAAGAGAAGCTTGTGTTTTTCACATTCTCCCTGTGAATTTATACAAAAAAAAAGTAGAATTTCCACTCCCATCTACTAGTTAATATCTTCTTTACTAAAAACTAAAAAGTGATTAATAGTTTGTGCGGAATAATATTTTATAGTGTCAAACCGGTGCGGTGGTGTGAACAAAAATATAAGCAATATATTTTGCCATGTAATGGAGGCCAATAACGACGAATCTCGGTCAAAGTAATTTTACATCTCTTGCCAAGTGAAAGTGCAAGCTGTTTTTAAAGGTTCTTCTAGGCATGTGCAGAAAATAATTTTTATTTCCAAATCCAGGAGCATACAAATCAATGATGGAATTTAAGTGGCTTCTTCATTAACAACAATAATTCCCGATTAATGAAATGAAAAACGTAGAGATTTCTAATGAAAAAAAAATTACAGTTCTAAGAACAACTGGCAATCATCAGGGCCTGGGAGTTATCATTCTAGAGAGCCACACTGCTGTCAAGTCAACCCACAAAAACCGTAACCATGCCCATGCCCAGAAGTAACTTTTATCAATTCATTGCGATTGTGTCGGTGTGCACGTTGTGTTATTACAACAGTGCTTCATGTGGCCTGGTCTTTGACGACATCAGTGCTGTGAAGGATAACAAGGATTTGCGTCCATCAACCCCACTGGGGAATATCTTCTTCAACGACTTTTGGGGCACGCCAATGCGCAAAGAGCAATCTCACAAATCATATCGGCCGTTGACTGTGTTAACTTTTCGCTGGAACTACTTGGTGCATCAGCTGGAGCCCACTGGTTACCATGTTGTAAATGTCATTCTACATGTTATTGTGTGTGTACTTTTTAAACGGGCATGCAGACAGTTATGGTTTGGAATAGCTGGAGAGGGAGGGAAACAAATGAGTTTTGCGGCAGCCCTTTTGTTTGCTGTGCATCCTGTGCATACTGAGGCAGTCACAGGTGTTGTGGGACGAGCTGAACTCTTGTCATCAATTTTTTTTCTTGGAGCGTTCCTTTGCTATGCCAATGCATCTAAATCTTTACGCTCCACACGATGGTTGTCTTTAAATTACTTTGGAGTGTGTCTCCTATGTTCAATGTTGTGCAAGGAGCAGGGAATTACCATAGCTGGCATCTGTGCAGCCTACGAAATCCTTATAGTTCAACAGATTCGGCCAATTCAGATCTTTGAATTCATCAAGAATCTCTTCGAGGAAAAGAAGAAATCGTCTTCATCGAATGGACTCAATGTGACTCTAATAACACGCCTTGCATTTCTGGTTTCAACAACATTCATCCTGCTCTTGGGTCGCCTGTATGTGATGGGATCCCAATTGCCAGTGTTCACCAGGTTCGATAACCCGGCATCGGCTGCCGAAACTCCATCGCGTCAGTTAACTTTTAGCTATCTTATCTACCTCAATTGCTGGTTGTTGGTGTTCCCATGCAATCTTTGCTGTGATTGGACAATGGGTGAGTGTAGTATATGACGAAGCATGTAATCGACCTTTTAACTGCAACTTTGTTCGCAGTATGGATGCATTTAGTTTTTATTTGTGTACACATTTTGGTACAATGTTGCGCACAGTGCATATCTCCAGCACTGAAAATGCAAGCAACCTAGTGCGCGAAAAATGTGGGGAAACTGCATTACATTACATTGTAAGGCAAGTAATGTTTGGGTTATGGGTTTTTGCTTTTATTAATGCGGGGAAAACGGGTGATGGGTTTGTTACATTGTAAGGGTAGTAATAACGAACCTCGGGGCTCTTAATGGTAACTTTATATATATGTAGTATGTTACATAGGCTTGGCATTTCAATGATTTCGGGTTTAAAGGTGTGGAAAGGGATTTTTTTTTTACAAAATGGTTACTATGTAGGAGCCAATGACTACCTACATTACATTATTCAACACCAGCAAATTTGCATTTGAAAAAACAAAATCTACCTTCATAACTTTAAAATGAATCAACGAAATTATTGACTTTCAATTAAACAAGGTTTTGTCCACATAACATTGCTTGGTTGTTTAAATTCTAGTTTTGTTTAAAAAGTTTTTATAAAAACAAAACTTTTTCAAAACCGATATGACATGGAAAAGAATTCTGGTCAACAGGAATCCTACCCTTTATTCCAAAGCGATTGAAAACTATATAAATAAACAAATATCGTCATTCATATCAATGCACAACTTGCTTCAATGCGAACTGGGATTAAACCAAATCAAGTTGTTTTACACCACTCTTTAAAGGGGTGTAGACGATAAATGACGGTCTCAGAAAACACAATTCTAGAACATTTTAAAAACTATTTCTATTTTAAATTAATTTGGACCTCCTAAACTTTCTCGATAAGAATTTTTCATAAAGATTTTATAATATTTTTAAATATAGGTAATTCGAGTTTTAATTTAAAGGAATCAAGCGCTTTACAGAAGAACTTTCTACTTCTAATCCTATCATTGTTTTTAGAATGATGATGTCCAGATATAGGTACCTAAGCTACCCTATTTATTTAGTCGGAGATTCTCATGGTTGGGTGGGTAATGGCCTCACTGCAACAACATCCGCAGTGCCCTTGCAGTGGTAATTTTATCCGTCCGCTGTCAGTAAATTTGTTTGGTTTTTTCGAACTTTTGTTCTTTCTCGGCCTGATCTATGTTTGTGTTCGCAGGCGAGGTTAAGTTTCGGGGACAAGTCCCCCCCCCCCCCGTCCGACGAGCTAATGCTGAGCACCGCAAGCAGGCCACGTCCCTTTACATTCCCATACTTTCCCTTCCTCAACATTCCTTTCCCAAATTCCCTACCTCATCCTAATCCCTTCCTCTCCACCTTACCGACGACGCTCCCCTCCTCTTGCCTTGCAACAAAATGGCTTTACTTAATTAGAGTTCCAAGCGAAAAACAATCTATAATATTTCTGGACATATGCTCATTGCTATGTAAAGTAAACTGCCAATAGGTCCGACAATTCTGTCTGTCTGTCTGTCCGTATGTCTGTCTGTCTGTATAGTTACCTACAGCCTAAACGGCTGGACCGATTTGCTTCAAACTTGGTACATAGTATTATTATGACGTCCTACAGAGGGGTTTTTGGAATTAGCATTCTAGTTCTAAAACTAACATTAGGTACCTGCCATACAAAAATTTGATGATCTTCTTTGCAATTTTGCGAGCAAGGGAAGTAAACTTTCATGATAAGTCTGCAAATTTGTCCATAGATTCTTTAGTGTAGTATGTATAAACGCTGACATGGTGTAACTGAATGTTCTAAGGAAGAAAAATTATTGTTGTTCCGGCTATATTGTCCTTTGTTGTCCAGACATCTTCAGCATTTGCTGGGGTGTCTTCTGAAAGTATTCCACAAAATCCTTCTTTCATTAGATTTGTTTCTGTTTTGTGTTTGCACATAAAGTAGTTCGAATTATTTAGCTACGCAGTATTAATTTTTGTATCCATTAAGTTATTTTTCGTCTTTGAACCAAATCTTCATTTTGCACGCATAAGTCATAGTCATATCCCATTGAATTAACATCACTAACCGAGTCTTCAAAAAAATTGTTTGGCACACCGTGATGTTAACGCAAATGGCTCTCTCATGTCAATTATAGAAAGTATGTTGACTGTATTTAAAAAGGCATTAAACTTTCCCTTTAAATAAATTTGAAATCTTTTTTGAGTCTTCCAGTTTTCGGTTTCCAAGCCTGTTAAGTTTTTCTTGCCCTTGTTAATTTTTGACTGCAAATTCTTTAACTAAGTTTTTCTTACAACCATAACAGTAATATACAAAATTCAGAAACAAATTATAAAGTACATATTTCTATTATTATCATTGCCATTTGAGGGAACACCCTGCATCAAAGCTGGAACAGTTGTGTTGTCTACGCTCAGTTAAGCAAGTTTCTCTATTTCACGGTGACCGACCAGATCATCAGAATCCTTTAGTGGTGCAAATTGCTTTGTGTTCAATTTTAATTTGAAGAACTTTAATGCCCGTGGCTTGAACAAGCAACCTATCGTGTGCTGAACTAGTAAACTACGTACACATTCACATGAAAGCAGTAGTAATTTAATCAGGATTCATTCTATTGATTTTATTTTGGATACTATTTTGTAAAATTTCTCACTTACAATTCTTAATTTTAAAGGCAATAACAAATCAACCAACGCGTTTCTATTTTCTTACAGGCACTATTCCACTCATCGAAGGTTTCAACGACATTCGCAACTTAACAACCTTAGTAACATTCGTAGTTTTATTCACCATCGGTTTAAATGGAATCATGACTGAAAATCAGCGGCACTCGAAAATAGTAATCATGAGTCTAGCATGGATGTGTTTTCCATTCTTGCCAGCATCGAATCTTTTTTTCCCAGTTGGCTTTGTAGTTGCTGAACGGGTTCTGTATATGCCATCAATGGGATTTTGCATGCTTCTTGCATATGGATTATATAACATCTCCAAAAAAAGCAAACGTTTTGCTGAAATCATTCTCTGTGTGTTACTAATCAGTCATGGTATGAAGACCTACACAAGAAACAAAGATTGGCAGACTGAATATTCCCTATTTATGTCCGGACTGAAAGTAAATAATCGAAATGCAAAACTTTTCAATAATGTGGGACACGCTTTAGAAAACGAAGGCAAGTACCCCGATGCTCTAATTTATTTCCAAAAAGCTGTGACTATACAACGAGATGATATTGGAGCTTACATCAATGTGGGTAGAACATACAATCACTTGAAGATGTACAAAGAAGCAGAAGATTCTTATTTAAAAGCCAAAAGCCTGTTTCCAAAGATCAAGCCAGGTGAATCATACCAAGCTCGAATAGCCCCAAATCATTTAAATGTCTTTATTAATCTGGCCAACTTGATCTCTAAAAATCAAACTCGTTTAGAAGAAGCTGATCATCTGTATAAACAAGCAATTAGTATGAGAGCAGACTATGTCCAGGCATATATCAACCGTGGTGATATATTGATGAAGCTGAACAGAACAAAAGAAGCTCAAGAGGTCTACGAAAAAGCTCTGTTGTACGACAATGAAAATGCGGATATTTATTATAATCTGGGAGTGGTTTTCCTAGAACAGGGTAAATCCTCACAAGCAAATGTTTACTTTAATAAGGCAATTGAACTGGCTCCTGATCACGAACAAGCTCTTTTGAACTCAGCTATACTCTTACAAGAGCTCGGAGGAGAGGAATATCGAAAGACTTCTCGTGAAAGACTCTTTAAAATCCTGAAAAAGGACCAGAACAACGAACGGGTATATTTTAATCTCGGAATGCTGGCAATGGACGAGAACAATTTCGAAGAAGCCGAAAATTACTTTAAAAGGGCTATTCACATTAAAACCGACTTTCGTAGCGCTCTTTTCAACTTGGCTCTTATGTTGGCTGATTCCAACCGTCCCCTTGACGCCGTACCCTTCCTCAACCAATTAATTCGATACCACCCAGATCACATCAAGGGTTTAATTCTACTGGGCGACATTTACATCAATCATATGAAGGATCTAGATGCAGCTGAAGTTTGTTATCGCAGCATTCTCCGCTACGAACCGCACAACATTCAGGGACTCCACAATTTGTGTGTGGTTTTCGTAGAGAGGAGAAAACTTGCAAAAGCAATGAAATGTCTAAACTACGCCCATCATCTAGCTCCGGGTGAGGAATACATCTTGAAACATTTAAAAATCGTCCAAGTTCGACTTGTTAAAATCAGCAAGTTACCAGATACATCTCTAGAAAAGCAGCTTGCCATTTCCGATAACGATTTGGATGAGTTTAGTCTAAACAATTTGATAGCCATCCCCGAAGCGACAGTTCCAGTACCAGTTATATCCACAACGAACCGATCCACAAACTCGAAGGCAGCTAGATCATCCTTATAGCAGAACATAAGAAGAAGAGACAAATGAAAAAAAGAAAATATATGTAACTCACAAGGCTTTGTTTAGCCTGCTGCTTCCCTAGCTCTTAAGTTATCCTCTGTGAAATAATTAAATCTGTAATATAACCCCATTAGTCGTAAATCATTCATTCCACGTGAGACTTGAAGTACTTAATTATTAAATTTACTGAAATTTATTAGGATAAAATTTAAGTCTAAAATAAAAACAAAAATTATGTAGACAAATATTTTCTACTGTTTTACAGTAATTTTGCATCTTGTTATTAGTAATTTAAAATATTTTTAATTTATTGCAGACAATTTTATTGTCTTTTAAAATTTGAGATATTTAAATTTATTTGTTTTGATCTTGATCTTGTTGATTTAAAATTTTTATGAGCTATATTTGAAATAACGGATGACTTGAGAATAGATATTTGTTGTAGTTATATACTGGTGTTTATAAACACTTTATGATATATATATTTATATACGTAAGTTCTTAGTGTCTAAGGATAACATTAATTTTATTTGAGTATTTCTGGAAGCGGTATTCGTAATTTAAAATTATTGGATATTATTATACAAATAAAAAACACCACACAAAACTGAAGCAAAGAAAATATAAAATGTGAGATTTTCTCTATTTTTAACTAAAAACGTGTTTCATTATTTTTTGAAATGGCTAGAAAAGATTGATGCGAAAAATAATTTCTATTCAGTTCTCTGCTTTCGAATA
The DNA here is from genome assembly GCA_916050605.2 of Platycheirus albimanus. NCBI lineage: Eukaryota > Metazoa > Arthropoda > Insecta > Diptera > Syrphidae > Platycheirus > Platycheirus albimanus. The sequence goes on from OU696698.1 coordinate 64,249,062, forward strand.
AAAGAAAGTGCACGACTGGGTCGCACGAACTTTTTTTCAAAATCGTTGGACCGGTTTTTTCCAAAAAAATGGGTTTCTTAAAAAACTTTTCGAAAACATATTCCAAATTTTATTTGAGAATTTCAACATCTAACAGTTAAAAGTTCTTATCAGAAAACAAAAATTTTAAACATTTTGAACAAACAGTTATTGAAAAAACAAGAATTAAAAAAAAAGTTTAACTTTTTTTTAAAAAGCTCAAAAAAAGTTTTTTTTTGAAAAATTAAAGAATTAATATTAAAATTTTCATCGAAATCCGTGAAGTGGTTTGCGAGAAAATCTGTTATGAAGAAAATGGTCCTATTAGTGGTACCGTTATAAGACTTTTCCTGAAAAATCTGTTCCAACCAAAACATAAAGTTTACTCAAAAAAAACCATTGAGAAAGTCTTCTTAAAATCTTAGGAGCCGTTTTTGAGATAAATGATTTTTTCATAAAAAAAAATCATATGGCATTAAGTACCGTAAGTTTTGGAGCTAGAATGCCGCCCTCTAGTAACTAAAACTTCTTTTCTAATAGCTTTTTAAAATACTGTTTGAAGATAGCAGTGGCGTAGTACCCACTGATTGCAACAGTAGGTAATTACATCCTATTCATAGTTCTATAACTTATATAGCAAAGCTAGGTTTCAAAAATCAACATTCGAATTCGAATTAGGGCTAAACTATAATAACAGAACTAAATTTCACAACACTAATAATTGTGTTACAAATTTATATTTATTCAATCGATATTAGATTAAAAACAATTTTACGCGATCTTGCACGCACTACATCTGAAACTCGCCACGATTTAATGATACAAAATTCATAATAATAATAGGTTTTGTTAAGTTTCAATGCTTTTTGAAGTACGATGACAAAATTAAGTTTTTCTTGATGTATTTATATACATATTTTGATATTTACATACATAAACATAAACACCCTGCAAAGAAAAAAATTATAATATTAAAAAGCGACAAATCAATGAATGTTTGCAATTTTCCTTTGAACAATAGGAGAAAATTTGTGTGACGTCACACATAAAGTCTGAATACCTTACATTATACACAGTTAGAAGATGTCAAATTTTCGTCCATAAAATGCCATAGCGAGCGCAGTTTAAGTCCGTAGTCGTTCGATAACAACTTACTGTTAACTATATCTTCTTCAAACTTTTTTTTTTTTTTTTTTTAATAAAATGAAACCCAACTGGCAGACGAATTAACTAAGTAGGTACCAAAATGATGGTTGATTTGTGTGCAAACTATTGTTTCAAGCTTTAAATTTAAAATAGGAGTAATAACTTCTGTTCCGAAAATCCGACTATATTTTAAAACTTACATTTTTCTGTTTTATTCAATTTAATTCGGTTTCACTTTCACATTCACTTTACGTTGGTTTCAGTCGGAGAACTTTTTATACTAAAAACCAATGGAATATTCGAGTAACAAAGAGATTAAATCTCGTTCCTTGTATTAAATCCGCTCACTCAACTTCGTTGCTGGACTTCGATGCCTGTACTGTATCATTAGATTTAGATTCAACAACATGTTACATGTTGTGTCGAAATTACCACAGCTTTCGGCAATGCTGCATGCGAATAGACACTATAGCTGACATTTGTGTTTTATTTTTCAAATCGAGAAGCAAAGTTCTCCTCAGAATTTTCAGAAGTGTCTTTTGTTTATCAATGAAACGATTTCAGAAGATTTCTGGTTGCTCCTGGGGCGCTTTTATTTCTCCAATAGAAAGTACTATGAGCTATTCATCTGGTCAAAGCTTTTGAAACAGTTTCAATTTCAACCCTCTGTCTTATTTCATTTCTCATTTGTAATAAATTATAAGTGCCACTTATAAAAAAATTCCAGAAAGTTATGTATGTTCGTTTAGGAAATCTAAAGTCTAAAATATTTTTGTTTGACCTGAGAATATACCGGTGTTTTCCACCGCTTATGTTCTTTTTAGTACAAGCTGTACAATAGTACGGTTCAAAAACTGAACCACTGTTTAGATCGGTGACTCAACTTTATTTGATCCATGGACATCGGTTGGTTAACTCATCAATTACTCTTAAGACACACCCCACAAATTGACTGCGTAACACCAAACTTGGTAAACCATTTTCAAATATAAACAAATATTGTACAACTGACTCGAGCTTCTAACGGTACCCCGCCTTGAGCAGTTGTTTTAAGCTCGTAATCAGCTGAACTGATTTTGACAAAATAAGATATTGTTAATACCCCAATAAGAACTTTAATTTATGTACATATGTACACTTCAACCCTCCCAAACAGCTTTTCTAATCAGCTGACCTATTGATGGTTTTTATTTTTTTTTTACTTGCGATTTATGTAGGTACTATAAGGCAAGTTATGAATTCGTAAAAAAAATATTTTTTTGGACAATCAAACATAACATTACGATGATAGAGAAGCCTAAAAAAGTGGGTCTGACAATTCTGTCTGTCTGTCCGTCTATCTGTATCGGCACCTACAGCCTAAACGGCTGGACCGATTCGCTTTAAACTTAGTACATAGTATTATTATGATGTCTTACAGAGGGGTTTTTGGAATTAGCATTCTAGCTACAAAACTAACGGTACCTGCCATATGAATTTTTATGAAAAACTCATTTATCTCAAAAACGGCTCCTACGATTTTGATGAATCTTTCTCAATGGTGTTTTTTGAGTAAACTTTATGTTTTGGTTGGAACAGATTTTTCAGGAAAAGTCTTATAACGGTACCTTCCATAGGACCTGTTTTTTGCAATCAGATTTTCTCGGATTTCGATGATAGAGAAGCCTAAAAAAGTGGGTCTGACAATTCTGTCTGTCTGTCTGTCCGTCTGTCTGTATCGGCACCTACAGCCTAAACGGCTGGACCGATTCGCTTTAAACTTGGTACAAAGTATTATTATGATGTTTTCCAGAGGGGTTTTTGGAATTAGCATTCTAGCTACAAAACTAACGGTACCTGCCATATGAATTTTTATGAAAAACTGGCTCCTACGATTTTGATGAATCTTTCTCAATGGTGTTTTTTGAGTAAACTTTATGTTTTGGTTGGAACAGATTTTTCAGGAAAAGTCTTATAACGGTACCTTCCATAGGACCTGTTTTTTGCAATCAGATTTTCTCGGATTTCGATGAAAATTTTAATATAAAATTCTTAAATTTTTCAAAAAAATTTTTTTTTTATCTTTTGGTTTTTCCAAAAACGGTTTGTTCAAAATTTAAAAAATGTTTGTTTTCTGATAAGAATATTAAACCACTAGATGTTGACACACTCAAAAAAAAAATTTGGAATATGTTTTCGAAAAGTTTTACAAAAAAAAACCGTTTTTTTTTAAAAACAGGTGAAACGATTTTGAAAAAAAAATTCCGTTAAATTCAGAAAAGTAAAAGAAATCTGATGGCTTACTTCATTTTCTCCAAAAAATGTTTTAACTATTGACTTTTAAATGATAAATAAAATTTCATATGATTTTTTCATTGCTTTTTTTCCAAAATTTTAAGCCCAAAGACCAAAGACACATAAGAGCAAGTTCGTACGACCCAGTCGTGCACCTTATTTTGGTAGGTAAATCTAGTTTATTGAAACGGACGGCTTATTTATAAAGAAGGGTCTTATTATAAAAATCATTATCATTACCATTATCCAATACTAAATCACACATAAATGTATTCGCGCAATCAAATGGACACCATAAAAAACAAGTGCATAATGAGTTGATTAAAAAAGAAAAAATGTCTTTACCCCGAGTTACCGATTAAATTTTGGAATTGTAAACAAATCTGGAAATAGAACTTTATCCCATACATACATACATATATTTATGTATACATAATTCCGTTTCTACGTTCAGCATTTTGTCGTAGACTTAAGATTAAGAGCCGGCAAAGATTTCGATCGCACTCAGCTACTGGGTACACTACACAACAATTCAAGTGCATGTGTACTTACAAGCTCTTATCTTTGAAATGGTGCTATCGTTTATAACGCCTCTTCAAGGCTTGGCACCCCATCGGATTTTACATTAGTCATTCGATGGTCCGAGTGCATTACAGTTCTACGTACTCTCACAAGTGGCCATGCTGATTATGTTAAGCGGACTTTTTTTATGATTATTTGTTTTATATAAAAAGTCATCGCAGCTAAACTGATCGTATTTCCTTAACAAGTTCTTGTGAGTTGTGGTCTTTGAAGAGACTTGATCTTAGTTAATACAAAATTAAAAGTGTCAATACATAGTAACGTTAATTATTGTGATACAACAAACTTGATTGCCAAATGGGCGAGGACATTCTGATGAAAGACTGTAAAGTTTATGCAGGAAGTAAATTCAAAGGTACATACCTACCTAAATTTTTTCAAACAAAAATTAATTATCATGTAAAATATTATTTATTTGTAATATCTTAATAGTGCTGATAGTACATATAATTTGAATATATTTCTGGTTATCAAGGAAGGTCAGATAACAGTGAAATATGACGTGCAATTAATGCATTTGCTTTTTTTTGTATTGTTTGATAGAACACGTGTTTTTTACTTTCTATTGATCCGATTATTTAGTTTTAATATTGATACAATGTCAAAAGTGTTAAAATGTGTTCCTTAAAAGTATTTCAATTCTTAGCACTTGTTTGTTTTGGTTTTCTAATGCGTCCGTTTAATTCGTTCTATAGTTTTCAAAGAGTATCTACAAGCCTTTCTTAGGTATATAATGGGCATAAGAAGATAAACTCATGTCTGTTCATTCGGATAAGAAAAAAGATCGCGAATGGGTAGCCTAGCTACTACTAGGTACCATATATTTTCTGTAGCTCTCCAAATTTGGCTTTTTGGTATGAATTTAGAATCAAAACAAATTTAAATTTAATAAATTACAAGTCGTTTTGTGAAAAACCTCAACCCCTCCTATTTTTAATGCAAAATCACCAGCTTTTACATGTTTTTGGAGGATTGAATAATGAAGTTTTTTTTCACAACTTAAGTGGGCTGTCAAGAAACCTGCTTCGATCCTGGGTGAGGTCCAAAAATAAAAGATTTCCTATAGTCATCCAGTTCCGAAATAAATGTTTACGTTTTAAAACTCATCGGAAAATTGTATAGAATCCGATTGCAAAAGCACATTTGTTCATTAACGGATTTAATCGTTGGGCATTTAGTATGTACCTACTTCAAAACTAATCCTTAACATTGACCCTCTTGTTTTATACCAATTTAACAATTGCATGTTGTAAAAAATAAACTTAACTGATAATTACTTTGTATTTATATACTGTTATCTTGTTTTATGATTTAAGGCCGTAATCTACCGATATACTTACTAACTAAGTTTTAACTTAACTATATTAATCAATTCTTATTTAAACCCATCTCTTTAGAAGTTCAAATGGACAGCCAGGAACTGGATTTACATTTCGTGAAACAAAAACTAGAGGTATGAATGTTTCCTTATGTTTATAATGTGTTCAAGGCTTTTTGGGTTGTTTAAACAATTGCTTATATATTTTTAACAGAGTGTTCAGAACTCGATTCTTAAAGATGTTGATCGAAAAATGACTACCATGATTGATGAAGTTCTTCAAGACATTCGTCAAAAAGAACTTCAAGCATATGAGTTCAACAATTTCGTTAAACGCTGCAACAACAATTCTACTTGGAGCAATAGATTGCCCCAAAATGTGCAACCACATACGGAAAATGCCTCCGAAACCAAAGACAAATCAACTACAAAACAGAAAAGAGCACTCCCTGACAAAGTGTTTGTTGTAAGAGAATCCTATCTTACAGCCTTACTCGAAGTTGACCATATGAAAAGTATTTATAATATATTTTTCATTGTTCTGACAGTGTTTTTCTTAAACAGCGTCTGTTATGATTATTTCGTACTGGGAAGGTAAGCGTGGCAGTAATGGTTTTGTTAAAAAAAAAAAAAAAAAAAAAAAAATCATTTCAGAATAAATTTAGGATTGGGCACCATAAAAATTGGAATGAGAGATATTCATCTAGTTATGGCAATATGGAGCTTAATGCATATTCCAGTATTAGGAGTGTATTATGCATTCAAATTGTGGGTCACCGTCCGTCGAAAAAGCAAGAAAAGTAAGTACATATACAATATACATACTTAGTAATTTGTATCACAAACCAAATTTCAAGTCACCTTCAAAAAGAAATTCCAAAAAAATCTGTAAAAGGCTGAAATTTTTAAAAATATTTGAATATGGGTTTTCTTTTGTAAGGTATAGCTACGTACAGAAGATTGTAAGATGTGACAATATTGTCAGATCTGTCAGTGAAACATTGGCCCAAAAGTCGCATAACAAATGTTAACTTACAATTTATTAATTGTCAGAAAATTGTAAGACATTTGCATTGCATTGTAAGATATTTGCTATTGGCAGCTCATTGGCAGGTCATTGTCAGAGCGTTGGTAGACCTGATAATATTGTAAGACCTGATAATCCGTCTGTACCTAGCTTAAAGGATGATGGAATATTGAAACATTTTGGAAAGGTTAACGGAAAAGCGTGTGTTTTTAATAAGTAGGCATTGCAATATTAATTTTAAAAATCTTCTGTTTTCAATTTTGTACTTGCGGTTTAAGGCCAGTTATGGATTTTTGCAAAATAAAAAATGAGATAACAATCACACATGACATCCGATGATTAAGAAGTCAGAAAAGCTGGGCTGGAAATTCCATCCGTCTCGTCTGTCTGTTTGCACCTTAGCAGCCTGAACGAATGTACTGATTTCTTTCAAATTTGGTACTAAGAATATTTGGTGCAGGGAAATAACTTCACTGGGAAATAACTTCACTTGGGAAATAACTTCACCACCAGTGGGAAATAACTTCACTTTTTTGATGTGAAGTTATTTTCCACTTTGAGTGGGAAATAACTTAACTTTTTTGTGGGAAATAATTTCACTTTTGTTGGTGAAGTTATTTCCCACTTTAAGTGGGAAATAACTTCACTCCAACCTAAGCTTTGAAGATTCCATCAGAGTTGTTGCAATTATTCATGTTGCTAAGTTACAAGTTCATTTTCTTTGCAAACAGCTCGTGCTAGTAAAATATGTTGTCCGAGTATCTTGTGGCTATAAGCAATTGTTAATTATTCATTTTGCTTACTCTGAACATGTATGTAAGTATAGTTATTATTTTCATGTAATGATCCGCACGATTTTTCTTACAATTAGATACATATTTTATATTTAAACATTTTTTTTTGTATACACATACATAATATAAAGTAATTGTGAAAAATTCCCACTCAACGTGGGAAATAACTTCACATCAAAAAAGTGAAGTTATTTCCCACTTGTGGTGGAGTTATTTCCCATGTGAAGTTATTTCCCAGTGAAGTTATTTTCCTGCACCGAATATTTATTTATTGATCCTCGAAAAGTATTTTTAATTTGTATTATAATTATGTAGATCGAAAAATAGCGGTAAACATCAAATACTGGGGTGGAATCGGCTAAGGTGATTTGTGATATGTGATAGTCACAATATACAAATTTCGTCTGGCTAAGGTGATTGTCACATGTGACAATCACATTTTTGTGACTTTTTCTTGTGACAGCTATTTAGGTGTCACTTGCATACAAAAATAATAATAAATAAAAAATAAACCTCTGACGCTGACTTATAAAACAAAATTATTTGCTTTTGCTGTCAAAGATTTGTCAAAGATCTATACTAATGTTGTTTTCGATTGGGAGAAATTAGTTTCTCCTCATGATTAAAGTAAAAATAAAAACAATAAAAAAAAAAAAACAGAAATGAACATTTTTTTAATTGAGATATTTTTCTGAAACGCGTATATGTTGTGCGCAATCACGTGAAGTGACAACTAAATTAATCTTTTCTAAATAAATACATAATTGTCACGTCCCTTAATGTAAATTATATATTAAAATTGTTCGAATTGTTTAATTTGAAATACAAAATATATAGAAACTGTGACGTTCGTATATATGCGCCTTCAGACCGCATATTTCATAAAAAGCAGAAGAAGTAAGACTCGCAAAACACAACTCCAAAGAGAAACGATTTGTCTTCGGAGTTCTCTCCAATTGCCCAACGGAAAATGACATAATGAAAATAAACAAAATTCCGGTGATCACATTATGCAGACGCACAAAATTATTTTATCACATGTGATTGTCAGAAATGTGACAATCACAAATCACATTAGCCGATTCCACCCCTGATTTTTTTTTTTTTAAACAATCTATCTTTTGATTATAATGAATTTTTCGGAATTTCTCTTATAACAGTACCTTCCTCTCATAGAATCAGTTTCTTTTCAAATCATCTTTTTTCCTAGGCCATTCTTCTGATTTCAATAAAATTGTGAATAAAGAATGTCCCAGTTAATATTGTATTTCACATATTCTTAGTATGCGTTTAAAATGTAAGAACAACACCAAGGAATTGCAAATTCATCCGAAGCCTAACGATTAAATTTAAAAATCAATCACTTGAACAACGTCGAAATGTTTTATGATGTCTTTCCTTATTTTACCGGTTCTTTTATACAGAAAATGCTCACTCGAGGTAGCCAGCTGTGTTGCACCCCTTAAACATTTCCCCCGTAACACTCGTCTAACTAGGGACGTTCATCAGTTTACTTGAGCCCAATTTCGGACATACCGTGTAATATAAGACTTCCTTCTTCAGCCGTACAACACGAATGTGGAATAAATTGCCTGGTACAATTTACCCTTTCCATTTTGATCTTCAAACATTCAAGGCCAATGTTTATCTATTACCTATTTTCCCTTCCTCCTTAATTTCTTATCGCTCGGGTTGTGACTAAACATTAAAAGGGCTATTAAAAACGCTTGAGCACGTGTGCTTTATAAAAAAAAGCCTTCCGTTACTATAATATTATGATCTGCAAAAGCTTACTTACCAACCACCCATTCGTGCATTTTATTTTCAACGATATCCAAAACGATATCGATATCTCAGTACCTACATATATGTATAGCATTGAGATACTGAATAGAGAAACTTTAGAAACGTAGAGAAAATTCGAAGTACTTATTTCACGATGTTTATCCGAGGAGAAAAAAGGAATTCGTTGATGTAGTGGTGTCACTGTTAGAAGGAAACGTTTGCAGGGATTAATAGTTGGCTAGCATTTGAGTTCTAAAATGTTCTTTTGGTTTTTGAAACCAAATTATATCTAGTTTTCCCAATGAGAACCACTGAGAAAAAATAAAAGATTTTTCTAAACAATTTTGTGATTTTTTTCTTCAAATACATAGCCCCCAAGCACTTATGTAAGAGAAAATTCATGCGGCCCAGTCGTACATTTTGTATCTTCTGATATACAATTTTTATCACTCCACACGCTCTAGCTTTTAGTCACGCCAAATGCAGAACACCCTCTATAATGTTGTAAACTATATACAGGAACTAATATTTTGTGAACTATGTACTTGCAGTAAATTACGGTCAAAAGATCATACCAAAAACATAAAATGTATAATACCTAAAGCAAAGTTATCCTATACTAGCTCTCCCGGCAGACGTTGTTCTGCCCTTCCGAGCAGATAGCGCGATGATAGATATAAACACTTTGAACATTAAGCGATAAGTTTGACTTCTTAATTATATTTATATCGTATTATCGTCCAATTACTTTGTCTAAAATATTCATAACTTCTAATTAGTTTTTAATTAATTTCATCAAAGTGAGAAAAGTACGCATACGCCCGAGTGTACTATATACAGTTTTATCGTTGTTTTAGGTTGAAAAATTGACAATTGCAGCAAATTTTCTGTTAACTCCAATGCGTTCATTAGTTAACATTTACTGGGAATGTGAGTCGTTATTATTGATAATACATAACACAGTTTCCGAGCAAAGAAGTTCAAATTATATAATTAAGAAGTGTTTATGTTTCGCATCTTGAGCACAGTGTTATCCGATATGAAATTTTGCTAATTATTTCGTTAAACTAAGACCTCCAATGGAATTAAGTTGCTTGTATACAGAGGTCCATTATTTGGTACAAGCCAAAACTTAAGAACGCAGTTGTCAATGAAATATTTCGGAAAAAAACCCACAAATTAAATCAAAATTGTTAAAGTCGTTTTTGAAGAATTTGGTAAAACCTAAAAAAAATTGGCTCACACTGGAAAACCCGATAAAAAGGAGCTATAGTTAAAAACAATTTATTTACTTATTTAATATGGAATCAACTTTTTGTTATAAAAGAATTTGGCTAATACATGCGTCATTAAAATTGGGTTGTCTTACTTGCAGATTTTCTTAAACTACTAACTAACATTAAGATTGAACAATATATTTTCTAAGTTTGTTTGAACAGAAGTAAGAGGGGGTCAAAAATGACCTTAGTCTGTTGCTCTAAATAAGGGTGAAGTGCCAAAGTTCCCAGAGAACTTGGTTGAACACTACGGGCACCTTGATTTCATCATTCAAAGCCCTTTGAACTGTTTAAATCGATGTTAACCTCGTATGTTTTGACTTATTAGCATAATTTTACAAAAGAATAAAAACATTCACTCTTATTTATTAATTTAATATATAATTTTCTATTTAAAGATAAATCTCTTCAATCCATCTGGAGTTACACATGTCTGACTCTTTTTGTCATTCTTCAACTATCACTGCTGAGTGTTGGAACTATTGCATGCATCCGATTGAATTTACCTTATGTGCCGGGCGCTGTTATGCTTCTGGAAACTACTCGCCTAATGATGAAAGTTCATGGTTTCGTTCGCACGAACGCGGGCAAAATTTTAGATGAAAAGATCAAAATAGATGGCGAAAAAGTCGACAAGCCCATAGATCAAATGCCACCGTTCTCATGTTACCTTTATTACCTATTCGCCCCCACCCTTATTTACCGAGACTCGTATCCTCGTACTAATCATATCCGGTGGATATTTGCCCTTAACCGCCTTCTAGAGGTTGTCGGAGTTGCTTTCTTTTATAGCTACATCTATGAACGTCATATTCACGTTCACTTTTCAAAATTCGGCATCGAGGAGTTAACTAATGCAAGCCTTATTGTGAAACTATTCGGAATGATAATGCCGGGATTCTTTATATTCTTAGCTGCTTTCTATATGGTTCTACACGCGTGGCTGAATTTTACTGCTGAATTGCTGCGTTTCGGTGATAGGATGTTTTACAAAGACTGGTGGACAGCTAGAAATTATGAAGGATATTTTCGGAATTGGAACGTCGTTGTCCACGACTGGTTGTATGAATATATCTACAAGGACTGCTATAATCACATCTTCAAAGGCTCAAAATTGGCTTCTTCGCTGCTTGTCTTTTTTGTATCTGCTTATATGCACGAGCATATAATTGGTGTTGCACTGCAAATGTTCTATCCAGTACTGTTTTGGAGTTTTGGGTTTATGGGAGTCGTGTTGGTCTTTATCACAAAGGATTTTCCTCCTAGATTTGGGAACATGTTTTTATGGTTCTCTTTAATAACTGGAAGTAGTTTTCAAATATCAACATATTCGATGGAGTACTTTGCTAGACAAAATTGTCCACCACTTGAAACAAGAAACTGGATAGAATGGCTAACTCCCGTTTCTTGGGTTTGCAACGGAATGAAGTATAGCTAAGATATTAGATTAAATTAAATTAAGAATATGATGCCATATAATATAATATTGTTAAATATTTTGTTTGTAAGTGTAAATATCAAAGAATGTTATGTTTGTCGAATAAAACATGCCTTTTGTTTATAAGTTCAAGGTTATTTTGTGTGTTTTTTTTTAAAATTTATTGCTCGTAATTTTTTTTATAACAAAAACAATTTGGTTTAATTTATGTCTGAATTTGATTTATTATGTCACCTATGCTATTAAGTTAGTTTTTGTATCTGCAAAATAATGCTTACAAGCCTATATGGTATTTCACAAACATTCAGTTTGATTTGTTTATTGTACGAATAAAGAATTTCGAGAAATTATTGTTAACATTCTTTATATAAATTAAAACAAATATCTACATACACATATTTTCTTCGTATAATTTCTAATGTCTGAACATAGGGAGAACATTTTGAAATCATTTAAAAACGAAAGCAAAATCAATTCAAAGAAAGTGTTTGTAGTCAGGGAGTCAATCCATACTGTGTTAATGAAAAATGATCACAATAAAAGTATTTATTACATGTGTGTAGCAATATTTTTGATAACACTTTTGGATAACATTTCAAATGAATTCTTAGCAAATGGAAAGTAAGTGGAAGTAAAAAAAAAACAAATTTAATAATCTGTGTTTTTGTTACTGGTTTAAAGTATCATTTTCGGTTAAAGAGTGTTTGAGTAAGCGAGCACTGTGGCGTATACGCACTTTTTCTTAGTCCCAAATTATTAAATTCTATGAAAAATGTTTGCGATAGAAGCCAAATAAATTATTTAGATTTTAAATTAGATTTTAGATTTATTTCAAAGAAAACAAAGGAAATAGTACAGAAGATTAAAAATCTTATAGATTACTAAATACATTATTTCATTTTATAAAAATCGTACATCAAAAGAATATCCAATAAGTTATATATATATTTATTTATGATTTTCTGGAAAAAATTGACCCAGAAGTCAAAAATTTTGCATGTGCAGGTAAATTAGAACAGGCTAGAAACTGGATATCTTAAAACTGAGACAAGATATCAAATTCATTTAAAAAGACTATTATTTCTACTAAAAACGTAGTTTCTTTTGTTAATACTTCAAAGTAGTAAGCCTTTTCTTAAATCCGCAAAAAATGAACGATTTTTTTCTTAAAATATACACAAGAATTATGCCTTAAAATATTGCCTACGAATTAGAGGACACCCTGTATAGGAGCTACTGTTATACCGTTAAGAAAATTTCGATTAGCAAAATTTCAATGTCCTCATGCTGAAAATCTTTAGGAAACAAAAAAAAAAAAAATACTAAGTTTTGGCAATTTCAAAAATTGTATTTTCAACTTAAGGCTTGTCAAATATATCCGTCAAAACCAGATGTCCGTTTCGTTTTTTGTATTTTAAGCCAAAAACTAAAAACGCAGTTAACTTTTAAATACTCTCAAACTCGAGACAAATTTGAAAAAAACTAACAAATTTTGGATTACAATAACAGCTTGATATATGGAAGCTACAGTTAATAAAACTTTAAACTTTTTTATTAAAATCGTTGTCCAGTTATGGCCAGTTTAATAAAACCGTTGTGTGGATTGAAGACGAGGAACTAAATACAATTCCGATGCCAACTTAAAAGATTTTGATTTAAAAAAATCAGTGTAGCTTTTTAGGTACGACTAATCATATGGCTGAAAAAAAAACCGATTCTTTCGAAATTTCACACACATATAGGTGTAGGTAGCTCAATTTGTACTGCATACCAATATTCTTAAAAAATATTTTTTTGTATTTTTAAAAGCGTTTAAAAAAAAATTTTAAATTAATATTTTGAAAACTGCTTATTAAATTTTTTTCTAAAAATTCTAAATGAATGTATTTGCTGAATACCTTTGAACTGGCGTTTTTGAATTTTGTTTGAAATTTTTTTTTAAAAAGTTTTTCAAACAAAACTTTTTTTTCTCAAAAACCACTTCACAGATTTTTATGAATTTATTCTCAAAAATTTAAATTTGTCCAAGAAATAAAATGGTGTACTTTTTTTTCAGCTCAAATTAGTTTAAGTATTTATTTAAGAATTTTGAAAAATTTATCTTTATCAAAATCTTAAGCCCCTAGACCACTGTCAAACATTAGAGCAAGTTCGTGCGACCCAGTCGTGCATTTTATTTGGTTCATCTGTTGCTCGGATCAGCTCACCGTGTGCACGAACGAGTGAGAATATAAATACTATAATCTTAGTCACGTGCACGTGCTCCATGTGTTTAATCAATGTAAGGATATGAGCATAAGCAAGTGAAAAAAAATCGATATTTATCGTAACGATATTCTTTGACAGTATCGATAATAAGGGTGAACAAAATCAATATATCGATATATCGTCAGTTTTCGCATGATTATTCATACACATATATTCCCAAAGCATTCAAAATTCGTAAAAAAGAATAGAAATGAAGAAAATGGGTTTACCACGATATCTAGAAAAAAAAGTCTAGAGCAAAAATATCTAGAAAGAGAAAATCTAGAAAAAAACAATCTAGAATTAGGAAAATCCAGAAAACCCAAAATCTAGAAAACCTATGGGCTCTATCATGGTAACCGATCGGAGAATCCTCCGACCGGGGAAATATTCCGATCGGAGCATTTATTGTGTTCATGGTAACCGAATCGGAAGAGAAATACAAATGCGTATTGGCGCCCATACCATGGCATGAGGAAAAAAAAATAAAGTATGAACCTCCTTTGTAGTCGAATAAAACTGCACAGCGCAGCTGTATTTTTAGGGGATGAAATACATTTATAACACTAGCAGAAAGCCTCAAACAAAGGAAAAAGAATACAAAAAAAAAAACAAATACACAAGAAATTAAATAGTTTGTATTTTTTTATTACCATTGTCATTTTGACATTTTCAACGCATGCTTTTTTATTTTTCGGATGTGTGTCCGATTTATCAATCGGAGAGGTACCATGATACAAAATTCGTACATTTCGACCGAATTAGAGACAATTTTTCTTCGATCGGTTACCATGATAGGGCCCTATATCTCGAAATCCAAAAATCGAGAAAAAGAAATCTAGAATGGACAAAATCTAGAATTAATATTAATTTTTGAGACAATGGTTACAATTCGCGCGCGCGAGGCTTAAAAATTAGTTTGCCAAAGAAGTTTCATTTCTGAATGGTGTACTTTTCACGTACGCACTTTTTTTTAGATTTTGTCCTTTCTAGATTCTGTCACTCTGGATAACGTCGTGATCCCGAAGAAAATAGTATGTTTTTTTAAATATTGTTTTGGCTAAAAATACAAATAACGAACATCTGTTTATAAACGACTTAATTTATTGGAGGTCTTAGTATAACGAAATAACTGGTAAAATTTACCTATCTAATAACACTCTCAGTTTTATCAAAATGCGGAACATAAACACTTCTTAAACAAAGAGTTTGAACTTCTTTGCTCGGAAACTGTGTTATGTTTCATCGTGCATTTTATTTTTTAATTTCTTATGTGAAAACCATTCAATATCAATGACTTACATTTTCAGTAAATGTATGTTGATTTTTTATGAAAAATATAAACTAAAAAAAAAAAATTGCTGTAATAGTCCATTTTTCAACCTAAAAACAACGAAAAAACAGTATAGTACACTCGGGCGTATGCGTACTTTTCTGAGTTTAATTTAATTAAAAAAATCATCCATCTTCTCATATTTAAGACAAACTAATTGGACGGTATGAATATTTTAGACAAAGTAATTGGACGATATAAATATAATTAAAACGTCCAACTTATCGCTTAATGTTCAAAAGGTTTATATCTAGCTATGTATCATCGAGCTATCTGCTGGGAAGTGCAGAACAACGCGTCTGCCGGGACAGCTAGTTTAAAATCAAAAATATGATTTTAACATCCCAAATCGAACAATTTTTTGAAAATTTTCAGTTTAATGCCTACGATCCGAAAAAAAGTTTCACTTTCATCGTGGTTTCATAAAACCACACGTTTTTTTTTTCAGAATAAGCTTGGGGTTTCAAACAATC
The DNA here is from genome assembly GCA_916050605.2 of Platycheirus albimanus. NCBI lineage: Eukaryota > Metazoa > Arthropoda > Insecta > Diptera > Syrphidae > Platycheirus > Platycheirus albimanus. Next base: position 64,264,774 of record OU696698.1, read on the forward strand.
AGACAAGGCTTTGGCAAACTTCATGTAGCATTCACAATATGGTGCCTATTACATGTTCCTATTATTGCACTTTACATTGCTCTTCAGGCTTGGCATCGTGTGCTGCAAAAGCTCAAAACAAGTAAGTACCAGAATTCGATACAATCTTGATTTCAAATAAATTTTTTTTAGATCCTGCTTATAGAAATATTTGGAATTTAATCTGTATCCTTTATTTTGGAGGAATGCAGTTAACACTTCTCTATGTAAGCACAAGAGCATGCCTTGTGAATAGTCTGCCATTTGGGACAGCGTCGGCATTACTTATTGAAACATTCCGATTAATAATGAAAGCTCATGCTTTCGTGAGAACGAATGCTCCAAGACTTCTTGCAGACCACTGTTTTACATCCATATCATCGTATTTATACTACTTATTTGCTCCAACTTTCATCTACCGGGATTCATATCCTAGGACGGAGAATATAAGATGGAAAATTGCTTTCACAAGTCTTTTGGAAATAGTTGCAATTATATTTCTAATAAGTTTCATGTACGAGGGTTATATTCTGCAGAACTTTCAAGCTTTTGGATCGAAAGGATTCACAACTGCTGAAATAGTTAAAAAATACTTCGGAATGATGATGCCTTCAAATTTGATATTTTTAGGTGGCAACTATTTGTTGATACACTGTTGGTTGAATTTCACTGGAGAAGTCATGCGATTTGGCGATCGATTGTATTATAAGGACTGGTGGACGTCAACAGACTTTAAAACATACTATCGCTCATGGAATATAACCGTTCATGAGTGGTTTTACGAGTTTATTTATAAGGACTTTTACAAATATATCTTTAAGGGCTCAGAAGTGGGATCATCATTGATGGTATTTTACATTTCGACATTTATGCACGAGTATGTGCTTTCATTTTCCATGAGGATCTTTTTTCCACTATTGTCTATTCTTTATGGAATATTTGGAGTTATCTTTTATTTTACAACAAGTAAGCTGCCTAAAACTATTGGTAAGGTATTTGTTTGGTTCAATTTCTTAATTGGTTCAACAATTCTTGTAACTTTTTATGCAACTGCATATTATAGTCGAAAATATTCATTTTAAAATAAGCAACAAACATTCATTTAATAAAAAAGCTCCAAGTGATAAAAATTAAATCAAACTTAATTTTTTTTGTTTTGACCACCAAGATTATAACTTTACTTTGGTAGAATTTGAAATAATTGAAATTGAAAATGAGGTAGGCCAATTTTTAGAGCTATGCACTATTTATGGGACTAAAAATGTTAACACGAATGTGAATTTTCTTACAAACATTACTACATACATATTTGGAAAATATTGCACCTACATAATCTTCTTCAATGCATTTTTTGAGCATTAAAAAGGATTGTCATATATGTACATAATGTAGGTACTGCTGTAAGTCAAGTATCTATCCGATATCAGCTTAGATGGCCTTTTTGAATGTTCGAGGGCTCTCCATTTTCTCAGGGTTCATTATTTATTTACTTCGAATATTCCTAAAAAAACTGGGTTGTAATTACAAAATGCTGGGCAGATCCCTATGGAAAGCAGATTTGTGTTTTCATATTTATAAAGACGACTCCTTTTCCATTCGACCATCAGGCCACCATACACTCGTTGTGAACTTAATTTGTTATACTTACATAACCCAAAGTCGGATCAGCTACACCATTTATAAACCAAGAACGACTGAACTTATTTTAATGACCTCTCATTTATTAGATTCCCGAATAGCAAAATAACTACTTAAATGCCACTTTTAAATTGAGAGAGAGACATTGAAGAAAAGAAAATGAAGAAATATTGAGGAGAATAAATAACAAATAAATAATTTAAATAAATTTAAATTTAACGGGAGAAAAAAAACCGAAAGATATCAGAGATGCCATTTTTGATCCGTTGGCATTTCAGGATAGCCAAAACCGAAGCTTAAGAAAATCGAGATATAGTCCCCCGATTTTTGTAGTTGGCGTAGTATTTAGAGAAAAGCCAATCATCAACCAACAATTTTTCGACAGATTTAAGAAAGGAATCCCAACTCAGTACTTGAAAAGCTTAGTATGCGTTACTTGGAGACAACTTAACATTTGTTCAAACAAAAGCTTGAACAAAATCAAACACGATACTTTTTTTTTTGAAAATTGGATTTCTTACTTCTTAGTCATTATATACTTAGTTATTCATCAACAGATTGGGCAATTTCTTTTTTAATTATACACAAATGATCTTATTTCTACAATTAATTCATCACCTTCACCAATAAATATATGTTTTCTAGAGATGACATTTAGATACATACATGCTTTTAATTTATTCGAATTCGAAATGTGACGCGATGGTATTTAAAAAGTACAAACAATTATTTTGCTCTCTCGTCTTTGCTTTCTCTCACATTCTTTTGTTTTGTCTAAATCAGCTCTTTCGTTCTATTTTGGACATTTAGTTTTTAGTTTAGTTTTTTTTTTTTACTTCATCATAGGATCAATCGACAAAAGAAAAAAGAAGAAAGCATTCTAGCACGCAACTAAAAGACAAGAAAAAAGTACTATAAATACAAAAAAAAAAGAAAAAACAAGAAAATAATAACAAAAGAAAAATGTATTATATAATGTTGTTTATAATTAAACATTTAATGTTAAAATTAACTATTTTCTAGTACTTTGGTTTTTTACATGTTTATAATAAACCAATGGGAAAAACAATAATAAAATTATATTGTTCTGTAATTTGAATTTTAATAATTTGCACAAGACACTGCAACGACTCTACACATACACATACGAGCAACTTAGAGAAACTAATAAAGAATAGTAAATGAAACAAGAAAAAATTGAAAGAAGGAATAGCAAAAAAAAAAAATGAAAAAATGTTATCGATATTTTTGGTTAAATCGTAAAGGTTTAAGGCCACCGAAATGCATAGAACAATAATAAAAATGATTTAAGATTTTGTTCTTTGATCCTGGATTTTTTGTCTTTGTTTTTGGTTTCAAATGTTTCTTTTGAATATTTTTTTTTTTTTCAAAAAAAAGGCAACAAAAAATTAAGAAAATAAATAACAAATTATTGTACAAAAACAGATCGTTTCAATTTTTCTTGGTTTTTTTTTAGACAATTGAAATTAATTGCGGTGGTTCTATTGAGGATGATGATTTATTAGTTTCTGTTGCTAGGGTTGTTGTTGTTGGATTGTGTGTGGCTACCGGCGAAACATCCTTTGCCGATGCTGTGATTTTGTCGTTTTTTTGCGGTGTCTGTGCGGCTAATTGTCACTTTGTCTCACCTACTCGCTGGTAACGTGGCTTGTTGCGGGTAAATGGTAAATACTTGTATTTTATCATATGCTGCAAAAAAAAAAAAAAACATTTATGTAGCTTCAAAAAATTGGAATTATACATTTGAAAAACTACCTTAATCTGCCGCTTCATTGTTATGCAAAACAGCGTTATAAAGTACATGACCAAAATGGGCCAAAACACTGGAACATTGAAGAAATCAAAGAACGTACACGTCAGACCAATCAGTGTACTTTTCGTAATCGAAAGCCAGAATTTGAATTCCGGTAGCCGTCGTATGAAGGGTCGGAATTCTTCGTTAACTGTTGTTGGCAATTCGGGACCTTGGTCGTCTGAAATTTTAAAGTTAAATTAGAACAGACATTTTTTAAGAAAGTAGGAAGCAATAATAATGAGTAAGTTTAGTAAACACTAAAGACAAAAAACAAGGTATCGACTGATTGAAGAGAATTAAAAAGAACGTTATGATTTATGTCGTTTAAAGTGGAAAGAATTCTTATTTAAAAAAATGAGTTTTTGGATCGGGGGCAAATCGCTGAACTTCGCCTGAGCGATGCGAGGGCTACTGAGTAATTGTTTAAAGAGAGGAATTCATCTGGCTTTTTTGCTGGAGCACTTTTTGTGGAAGAAGCGAAAAAACAAGGTTGGACAAGAAACCTAACTGCGATGTGGGAGTGAAAGTAATGCTTCGATAGTGTTATTTCACCTATCAATTTTCATGAATCCTATCCAGGAGGAGCAAAGGTGAAATGGGATCACCTGCCCAGAAGGGGAAAAATATTTCTTACCGATTTAGAAAACTTAAACATTTTGCGGCATTTTTGGCGACGTCAAATATGTGATCGTTCCGCAGAAGTTGGTTTGTAATACATACACATACCTTGAACGCAAAGCTGGTCGGTATTCTCAATACAAGTGCCACTCATGGATAGTAGGAGAGGCGGTATGTTATGCTTAAACGACAGAAGACAGCACTGAGTTTTAGAAGCATAGTCCCCCATTGGACATTGCGGTCTAGATCGGAATTCAATGAGCTGCCGCGCCGTTGCAGTTCCACATTCGAAGGTCATGAATTTGAATTTTGAAACGAATATGATAAGCTGGGAGTACTGTCGTCAGCAATTTAGTGGATTAAAAGCTAAGGAAAGAATCGGAGACAGAACGGAGCCTTGGGGCACACCAGCATTTATTTTGTGTATAACAGACTAAAAAACAATACTACATAATATGCAATACTATGCTACTATAATAGAGTCGTTTCGTAGCTTTGGGAATCTTTTCTTATGAAGTGCATTAGGCCGAGGTAATAGGTCACCAATCATCTTTGTACTTAAAACTAGATAAATAAAATAAACTCTTCACAAATGTAAGTTCGAAGATAGATACAATCTGATGCCAATGAGCGGAAAAGCAATTTACGTTCGCGTAGTGTATGAAGGAGTCTGTGTTCTAAGCAGGGCGTCTCAAAATAGAATAATAAGACTGAAAACCGTTCAGAACAACATTGGCAAAATGCTTTTGAAATATTAAGCGCAATAATCATTCTTTTTGTAAAACAATGTTTAGATTGGTTCTAATTTAGGTGAGATATACCATCATATTACCAATGGACTTGTTTCTACAAAAAAATAATACGCCAGCCTTTTAGAAATTTCTACTTTTCAAGAAATTTTTGGATCTGATTGTGGGTCGGAGTTTCCAATGCCTTGGAAATGAGTGAAGTAAGTGCAAGTAGTTTTTAGTTGGAGGGGAATCAAGATAAGACTTTTTAGGAACGAGTTGCACCCATTTGTTTTTTTTTTAAGCGTGTATATAATAATGGATGGGATTCTATCTGGCCTATACTTCTCAAATAAGCATCAGAATATGCTGGACATAAATCTGCTTTATATGTGAGCTGACCACAGAAGTGTCATTGTAGACAAGCGTCCGGACTGAAAACGTTGTGAAGTTTCATACGTTTCTTCCGAATGACCAAACATTTGTCGTACATGAACCATGCATTCTCGTTGTTTTTGATACTTTTTGTTCTGTTCGGAACAAAAATGTTTACACCTTTGAAAACAATATTTGTAATCGTCATCACTATCGAGGAAATATAGTGATTAGTTAGTTTTAAAAAAGAAGTTGAAGGCGTCCGAGGTGTCTTTCTTTAAACCAGATATTGGAACACGTAAAATTTGCTGATATGTATGATATAATTGTTTGACGTGCATAGAGGCAATTATACATTTTATCAGGATGAGACGAAAGGACCAAGTTCAGAGTGGCAGCGTTCCGAGGGAAGACTGGGAAAACTTTAGACCATACCCTTCTAGCGAAGATCTGGTCTGGTATACGGATGGCTCAAAAATGGAAACAGGTACTGGTTCCGGTATTTTTGGGGAATCACCTTGCGCAAACCTCTCGGTCAGCCACGGTCTTCATTCGTCCACATTTCAGGCAGAGGTCTTCGCTATTAACGAATGCGCGAGGATATGTCACTCCAACGCCAAAAATAAAACAACATTCATCTTCTCAAACAGCCAGGCTGCCTTAAAAGCTCTGGCTTCACCTGTCATAAGGTCCAAGCTAGTCAAAGAGACTTTCTTAGTACTCACTGAACTTGCAAGGAACAATTTTGTGATTCTCCATTGGATCCAGGCACATAAGGGGTACGATGCTAATGAAAGAGCTGGCCAAAAGAGGCGCGTCATTGCCATTTGCAGGCCCTGAACCCTTCTACTAAAAACACTGCCAAGAACATACTACTCAGGGAAACAACTCCTGGACAAATCTGCTCCAAACAATTTTTACTAGAATATTCAAACAAAATCACCAAATTCCTACTCAACCTAGATAGGAAAACTCTCAAAACAGTGACTGGAATCATAACCGGACATTGTTCTCTGAAAAAACACCTTCATAACATGAGACTAGCGGACAGCCCGTTTGCCGACTCTGCCTCGGAAGTAATGAAACATCCTTGCATATCCTCACGGAATACCCAGTAGTCCTCCGCTTCAGAAAGCGGATACTTGGTGATGAGATCGTTCCCTTGGAAAAACTCAAAACCTTCCACCCACTGAATATCTTAAAGTTCTGGTCTCAGTCTGGGGCAACACGCCTGAGCCGTATAAGCTCTCTAATTCTATGAAATTTAAACCACGTTCTTTGCGTATCTATTTTTAATGTTTTACACTTATGTGGTTATACATCTGCCGAATTCGTAGTTGGCGGCTGTGTAAACAAAAACTAATTTCTGCCTTTCAATTAACTTCAAATATGATAGTGGTGTAAATGATGATTTAATTTGATGACTAATTTTACAATGCTTTTGAATTCTGATCGCTTGCAGAATCGAACCATTCGTTGTGACGTAGGCTCATACGTTGAATAGCTGATTTATTGATTTTTGCATTTGTTTACCTTGAGTTCTGTTTAAACCTAAACTCGAAAGCAAAACGCCTTTGTAAGGTTTTAAGTAACTAAGTTAATACAAATCAATCAATACAATCTGTTCCAATTGATTAAAAAACCGGGATTTGTAAGAAGAAGCATTTAATAGAGAAGTACTTACCTCCATAAGGATCGAATTCTGGATCTATCTTCGGTGTCAGGAAAGCAATGAAGAGGTTCAAGTGGTAGATTCCCAATGCATAGCAAACGATGTACCAGCCCTGCATAAGAAAAACTCGCAGCAGAAATAGCAAGACTAGGGAACCAGCTCCTGCCCAACGCAGCCGCGAGTGTGGTGTCCATCCGTCTAGAATCGATTGGTATGTCTACACAACGCATGCAATGTTATTATAGTTATCAAATTAATTTTAAATAAAAGGATCATAGTTATATATAGTGAGTTCCAACCCTCTTCTTTCTCATTTGGAGTTTTCCAAATTTTTTTTATTACCTGTGACAATCGAGTGAAAATTTTTGTGATACCGCCACTGGACGACGAAGCCGTCTCTTCGTTCATCATTGTTTGCTAAGATAAATCCTATTAGATAATTCTGTTTTCTACGTTAATATTCTATAGGCGAAATGCATAATTCAATAAATAAATTATATGAAATTAAATCACTGATTTTTCATAATTTTCTTCAAGAAAAATGAAAATAAAGTGAAATGGGAGACGATTTTTTCTAGTTAACACGGGACCACGTCATTTATGTCAAAAATTGTATTGAAGTTAGATGTGGTTTGTGAGAGAAAGAAAGGAAAGAATAACGTCAAAAATCAAAACAGAAGTGATGCCAAAAGACGAAAACAAAGGCCATGTTCGTAAATACATTTAAGACAAAAATAAATCGTGCAAGTAATTGAGAATTTATTATTGTTGCATCCTCGGTTTTACTAAAAAAAAAGAAGGGAAATGCAACACATGAAATATGAAAATCATGAAGCAATACCACAGACTGCCAATGCCAACCGAAACTTGGGTGTCTCTTTTTTCCTACAGGCTTGATGTGATGAATAAAATATTTAAAGGGTCACCTTCACAGAAGTGCGAAACAGACCAGTGACAGAAGTTTGGTTCTCTCCATTCGCCTACGCTACAAGATACAAAATAGCTGATGTGAATTTAGTAGGTGTGTGTAACTCTCTCTCGTCAATTTTAAATTAAATCATTTAATTTAATTAAAATTAACTAGAAAGGATGCTTATTTACCCAGGTAAAAACAATATATTAAGGATGCTTTACACGGACTATACACATGCCAGTTACTGGCAATACACTCACATTTTCCACTCACACACACAAACTTCCAGCTAACACAGATAGGTATAAATGGACAATTTATACATGTAGTAACTTGCTCGCCAGTAGCTGGCATGTGTGGCTTCAGGGTTAGGCACCGCCGTATAGTTAGCAGCACAATCTCATGAATTTCAATTTTTTTGATGCAAATAATTAGCAAATAATTTGCTTAAATTTAGAAAACCATTTTTAGAATTTGCAAAACCTTAGTTTATTAGTTATTAACAATTTAAACTTTGGCGTATAGTTAGCAGCACATGAAAACAAAAATAGGCTTATTTGGTATCAATCGATAGGTCTCAATTTGCTTAAATTTAGAAAACCATTTTTAGAATTTGCAAAAGCTTTATTTACTAATTATTTAACAAATAGTAAAATTTGACAGCTTCTATAAACAATTAAAACAAAACAAACAGAGACAGGTTTCGTAACGTAACGTTATGCTTTCGTCCCAAAATTCAAAATAATGTCAATTCATTTGACGTTCAGTATAGTTACAGCGGTTACTCTATTTATAGCGTTTTCCATTAGTTACTACAACCGATTTATTTTTATTCAACATCAAACCCAAACGAAATAGTCGATTGTTGAATTATCCCTTGCATCTTAGGCATTTCCATACAATGTTGCCCTGAAATATTTGTGCGCACTAAAATAAGTTGAGTATTTCAGATCTTAGTACATTTGGTAGACTATAAATGTTCATTTTTATATGCAAAGAAGACCTATTGTTGTAAATGCAACTTTGCAGTTGCATGAAACTTGACATTCCAACCTTTCTTAAAGCTATCCCATCCATTTGTCCTATTTAAATATATTTTCCCGTCCGCTCTACGTAACCGACTGCCCTATCCAGCAAAATAATAACCAACTTTTTTCTCATTTATTTTTCAGAATTCAATCCAAAGCAAATATTGGTAACAGATATGGGTAACGAACTCTCTGAGCATCTCATGCCATCATCCGTTAAACTGATGATGTTCCCGAAATCCATACGATAAGCATTGCGGCATTTGCTAAGATAGACTATAAAAAAATTTTCTTCTGCGTATGGGACATCACTCGATTTCTTAGCTCTAACTCGCTGAAATCATACTACTCAACCTATATACATCGGCTGATGAACAACAGATAGTCCGATGTCTCGCCTGCAGCAAATAGTAGATCTAGACCGTTGATATCTTACGAGGACACCACATGCTCAACTGAGAAGCTCCAAAATTATATTTAAAGATAAGATTCGTGGATTCTCAAGTCAAATCTGAAAAGCTAATAGGAGCTGCTTAGGGCCAGTGGTTCATCCTATGATCAAAATTTAAAAACGATTTAACTTCGTTCATGTATATTAAGTTTAGACGGCGGTTCAAGACTTAACCCACCGATTTTCGAGGATTAAATAAAGTTGACCAACGGATCAAACATTTAAAAACGAGGATCAGTGCTGAACAGCTATTGTACAACTGGTACTTAGTGGCATTGAAAACAAACACTGTTATAATTTCCATTGTATTTAAAATCTATAGTATTCTCAAGAAGCGGAACGTTTTGTCCGGCATCTATGGACGACGTTCACAAGCTTTGATTGGAGAGTTATTTGAGTGGTTTTTGTCTAAACTCCATGGGAAGCAAAAACAACAATATATGCAAAGTAGATAAGACAATTAGCGCCGCCATTGACGACGTTCAGAACTAAAATAAAATGTTCCATGAAATTACTATAAAAATGTATATACAATGTAATTTCTTTTAATATTTTATTTTATTGTAGCTCCTATTGAACTTGTCTTAAGTTAATATAAAACAGTTGACTTTCACACATGCAATGAATAAATACTCATAAGATTCTACGAGATATGCTATATTGGGTGAGTTTTCTGCGCTGCCATGTACTCTCGGGGTGGTATTTTCTTCCATCATTGATCGGCCACTCCTTGTATCAAAACATCATCAATGGGCATTAATGTATCTGGTAAAGGAGAAAAGAAAGATGATTGAGCTGAACATTTTAAATACAACGGGAATAGTGAAATGTACCTAGCCAAATCTAGCATAACAATAAATATTATAAAAATAAAAATAAGTGTTTTTGTATTTACTCTTATTTTACTCTTATTTGACCTACTCTTATTTTGACCTATTTACAGTCGACCTTCGTATGAAAATACATATATGTACGGCAGTAAATTAAACAAAGTATGTATATGAAACAGGTGATTATACTACATGGCTGCAAGCCATAAGACCCTTTAAAGTCTTTTCCGTTGGATCAGAGCTTCTGTTAAAACTTGACCAGTTCCCCCAACTTGTATTTGTATCCGTCTTATCGTAGCTTTATTCACGATACCCCCTCCAGAATCTCATAAATCTATCTACGTTACTGAACTATTTGTATTTTGTTTGAATTGTAAGCTAATAGCTAACCCAAACAAGCAAGTCACTAGATCAAATTTTCAAATGTATATCCGTTAACTAATTTTTGAATTGTTTGGTTTTTAAAGTTACTTTTTCTTAGTTTTTCAGCGGAAAAAGTACCTACTCGAGAGAATAGTTTTCTTTAATATAAAATTTTTAAGCAAATTAAAAATTAAAATTAGTGTTCAGTGATCAGTGTATTAAAAAACATATTGTGCTGTTCGGTATTTAAGTACCTTTTACAAATTTAATTTGTATTATCACCTCTGTGATAAAAAAAAAGAAAAACAATAAAAAAAAAACTTTAGAGCATATTTCTTTTGCGGATATTTAGGTATTTCATTATTTATTAGCATTTTAAATCAAAATTGCAATTTTTTTATAAACTTTCGTTATATCACGCGAGACACTGAATGCCCCAGTTGGTGGAGAAATACCCAGGTACGTTGAATTTTTAACATTATTTTCGCAGATGCAGATGACCCGGCGAACTCCGTATCGCCTTTTTTCGAGAATAGGTTAGGTACTGAATTTTTTGTGTTTTTTTTTTTAATTTTCTTTTATACCAACCTTCCCCTCACAACAACAAAAAAACAAAAAAAAAAAAGTATCTAATTTTACGGAGTCGTTGGGAAATTATGCGAGAACATACATCTAAATCTAAATATCTAAATCTGTGGATTGGTTTCTTAGAATAAAAGTATTTTCTTGAGATCATTTTCAAAAAAAAAAAAAAAATTATCCCAATACATATAGGTATTCTGCATTACTATTACTACTTATCATTTTTGAAAAAAGTTTATGCTCTGTTTTCAAAATATAAAATTATTAAGAGAAATGTTTTTGGAAAAACAACAAAATATTTATTAAAAATATAGGAATGCAGTAGGTATTTTTTGAGTTACTTTTACCTACCTATATACATAATGTGTAAATTTTCGAAAGATTTTGCAGCCATTTGATATCGGTCATACCTAAAGAGCTAAACTAATCAAAATCGTGTGTCATTTTTAAAAAAATGAGCTTCAGCATAACTATAATATGGCAGGTACTTAGTTTTTTAGCTGCAACAAAAAAAATTCATTTTCCTTTCTGTACAATGCGGGTGGGAATGGTACAGTGGATGAAGTGCTTGGTTGCTAACCAAAGAGCTGTGGGTTCGAGATAAGTAACAACTTTTTCTCAATCCATTGTGCCAACAAAAATCTTTCCCATCTTCCTATTCCTTCTAACTAATACCGTGCTGTTTGCATTCCAAAAGACCTTGGGTCTTACAGGCGCATAATTAGAACTATTGAACAAAAAAAAATACTTAAAAAACTAGATATACCTAGTTTGAAAGAATAAGGCCCACCCGTTTGGGCTTTTGTAGGTACATACATATAGTCAGACGGATAGGCAAATAAATAAGACAGACAGACGGACTGATTTTTTTGACCAACTTTTTTGATCCTCGCTTTCATCGTTCAAACTTGTTTTTTCCGACGAATGCATAACTTGCAGTTTATATACGAATGCAAAAATTCCAGGGCATTTCAATTATTGACTTTTAAAGGAATAACTTTGATTGGGTTTCATTATTTTAATCTTCGTAAGGATCTCTAGTTGAGAGTTGAGACTAAAGAAATGTATAGCCTATATGTAACTCACAGATAATGTGTAGCTTTCTTTTAGTGAAAATTGAAAGTGAAATTTTAAAAACGGTTAAGTAGCTTAGGAGCGAAAGCCTTACAAACAAACACACTTATAGCACTTTCTATTGGAGGAAAAGAAGCGTCCAGAAGCATCTGGAAGTCTTCCGAAACCGTTCCATTGGTAAGAAAATGACACTTCTGACGATTCTCAGAAGAGAGTTTTGTTTGGATTTTTTAAACGCTCTATAACAGTTTGTGTGAATGAATTGTTTTAATACGATTCAACGCCTTCGTTCCGAGCTGAATTACCTTACGCTCAAATTAATGTTTCTCTTTTCGAAAGCTATCCGTAGCTTTGTTTGTTGAACTTTACCCAGGGTCGCCCCAGGTTTTCTTGACAACTCCAAGAGTTGTCAAAAAAACCTGGGGTGGAATCGGCTAATGTGATTTGTGATTGTCACATTTCTGACAATCACATGTGATAAAATAATTTTGTGCGTCTGCATAATGTGATCACCGGAATTTTGTTTATTTTCATTATGTCATTTTCCATTGGGCAATTGGAGAGAACTCCGAAGACAAATCGTTTCTCTTCGGAGTTGTGTTTTGCGAGTCTTACTTCTTCTGCTTTTTATGAAATATGCGGTCTGAAGGCGCATATATACGAACGTCACAGTTTCTATATATTTTGTATTTCAAATTAAACAATTCGAACAATTTTAATATATAATTTACATTAAGGGACGTGACAATTATGTATTTATTTAGAAAAGATTAATTTAGTTGTCACTTCACGTGATTGCTCACAACATATACGCGTTTCAGAAAAATATCTCAATTAAAAAAATGTTCATTTCTGTTTTTTTTTTATTGTTTTTATTTTTACTTTAATCATGAGGAGAAACTAATTTCTCCCAATCGAAAACAACATTAGTATAGATCTTTGACAAATCTTTGACAGCAAAAGCAAATAATTTTGTTTTATAAGTCAGCGTCAGAGTCTTATTTTTTATTTATTATTATTTTTGTATGCAAGTGACACCTAAATAGCTGTCACAAGAAAAAGTCACAAAAATGTGATTGTCACATGTGACAATCACCTTAGCCAGATGAAATTTGTATATTGTGACTATCACATATCACAAATCACCTTAGCCGATTCCACCCCAGGTCATTTTTCAAATCGATAAAAATGCCAAACATATTTGAAAAATTACCTGTTTTTCGAAGCGCGCCACCCGCCGCCGTATATCGGTAACGAATTAGCATACAATTTTTTTTAATTTTAGGAAATTTAAATTGTCTTCATAGTCATCCTGTAGAATCGAACGAGTTTAGCAGGTATGGCCTTGTATAGCTCGTTCCTATTCATGCTGCCATAGGCGACTTTAAAATCGATAAGGAGGTGGTGAGGCCGGGTGGCCATCCGCTCCGGCAGATTCGTGAATTTTAGTTTAGATATTGCTACTCGAACTTCTTCCTGGTCGGAAGTTTAGTTCATCGAAGTTTTGTTAATCATCTTCCAAATCGAATAGAAAAAGGTATGGCATGTGTTTTTAGGAGGGAAAAAGGTGCATTTTGAATATACTTAAAAAATTATGCCAAATAAAATAGGCCATTTCAAAATGTTTTAAGCATTTTGTTTTATATTAAAATCGAGCCGGGTAAAGCTTTCGACATTCATGTAGTGCGACTAAAAAATGAGTCTCTATACTTACCAGTATAGCTTTCGCCATTCCCCATTAAATATTTAACTTAAAGTTTTCGACTAATTCTTCTTCTGTCCATATTTTAAGCATTATATGAATAATTTGAAATAATTACTACATTCAAAATGTTCTTCTGAATTCAATCCAGATTTTAAAAAATGGCTGGTCGCAAATCTTCAATTACAACAGAGGAAATTTTGAGAGTAATCTCTTTATATATTGACCAGTTTTCAACGAATGGTCTGCCACCTTTATCTGCAGACGTATGGAAGAGTATGAGCAAAGATTTTGGGGGGAAGTGGAAACCTCTTACTTGCTATTTATACATAAGATCCAATAAAAATGGACACTTGAATCAAATGCGTCTAGCAAGAGGATTCAATTTAACTGAACCTCAAAACAAATACAAAAAAAAAAAAAACACATTGATCATCTGGATTCACCAAACACTAACACTACAGAGAGTGAATCCGATTCTTCATATATTGATGATGAGGATACACAAAAGAATTTGGAAATATTTCACTTAATTATTATACCAGAAGAATGGTTGAAAATTAAACCAAATGACCGGACGGAAAAACGGTTGAAAAAATTCGCTTGGGCAAATGTAATTACAGATGCCCTAAGGAAGCGTTATAACTTCCCTTGCTCGTTCAACTTTAAAAATTTGCGAGTAAATTTCGATTCGCCAATGAATATAACCTTTTTGAAATTTTCTGGTTTTTGTGCTAGCAAGAGATGCGGAAATAAAATATATGGACAAGCAGAAAATGAACCAAAGGACGGAGAACACCTGGAGCTGACAATAAAAATATCTGACACCCGAAAGAGTATATACCATGAAAGGGTGTACAATAATGTAAAAGGAGACCAACGCAGACAAATTGGAGAGGAAATGTCAGAAGTTAGTGAGGAAAAGTTTGTCCATAAGTTGGTGAGTAGCCCAGTCGAATTGTATGTACATTTAAATGGAAAAAATTAGATAGGGGTTTTTTTTTCTTTTGATCGTTAGTGGGGTTCATTATGAGCATATGTATCGGTTTTCGACCTTCGACTCTATTGCGTTGGCATACGATTTATAGTGAAAATATAATTTTTCTCAAAAGCGGCTTCTACGATTTTGATAAAACTTTCTGAATAGTGTTTTCTATGCAAACCTTTTGTTTTGGAATAGATTTTTCAGGAAGTCTTATAACGGTACCTTCCATAGGACCGGTTTTTTGAAATCAGATTTTCTCGTAAACCACTTGACTGATTTCGATGAAATTTTTAATATAGGAGCCTTTTTATAGAAGAAATAATATTAATTCTTAAATTTTTCAAAAAAAGTTTTTTTGAGTTAAAAAAAAAAAAAAATTTAATTAATTTTTTATTTTTTGTTTTTTCCAATTAAATCAAAAAATATCAGTCGTAGGCAAAAAATTGTCATGAACAAAGTTGTAGGAAATACAATTTTAAACAACTTTTGTCACAAGCATTTTTAGTGAAAAATTGAAAATAAGCGAGTTATTTAAGAAAAACCAGTTTTCCTTAAATTCAAGATGGCGGCCCTCTAACGATCAAAAGAAAAAAAACCCCTATCTAATTTTTTCCATTTCAGCCCTTTTTTTTTGTATAATTCGACTGGGCTAGAGGGATACAATGCAGTTTGGGCAAGATTTACCTCCCCACATAAGACCCAATAACATTTATAGACAGATAAAAATGGAAAATTCAAAACTAAAACAGGGAATGCACCCTCAAGAAAAAAAATGATATTACAAAAATGATTCAGAAGATGTCTAAAGATCCCCGATACGACAATGCTATAAGAGAGCTCGGATCGATAAATTTTTTTGTTATATATTTTACAAATAATCAACTCCACGTCTATAGGGAATATTTGCGTACGATGGGTGAAAAAGCCGAAATATCCATAGATGCCACTGGTAAATTTGTAAAAAAATGTGAATTATATGAAGGTAAAAAGACTGGCCACATTTTTTTGTATACCGCAACAATAAATGTTGAGCACAAAACTGTTCCAGTCAGCCAAAAGATTACAGAAAGCCATGATACTGGTTTTATTTCGTTTTGGTTGGACAGATGGTTAAGAGCAGGAATTAAAGCTCCACCCCAAGCTATAAGTGATTATGGCAGAGCAATATTAGCAGGAATGTGCCGTTCCTTTAATAACATGTCCCTTAAGAATTACATAGACTCGTGCTTTAAATGGGCTACCACGAAACATTTAAAAGAGAAAATACACGGCCAGTCAAAACAATAATTCGTGTTGGCGTTGCGCATGTAATGGCGTTGGTTGCACGTTGGGATTGCATAAAAAAAACATGCCATCCCGACGTAAAAAGATTTTTCCTTCGAACGGTCGCCCTGATGATTGATTGCCAAGAAATCAAAGAATTTGAAAGGGTTTTCACTTTGACTTGTGCGGTCGCTACACAACCATACGAGGAGCAGATATTGAGTGTATGTACGCAATCAATAAAGGCCCGACCATAATACGCGAAAGAAAAAGTAAGCAAGTGTCAAAACCGAACGAAAAGTTTCCTTCCGATTTGTAAAGTACATCAGTTGCCCATAATAGCCTTAAAAATAAGAAGAAAGAAAGAAGAAGAATACGCTTTAGAAAAAAAGGAATGTCAGATTTTCGTACGTAATGTACGACTCAAAGCGTACATTACGTACGAAAACGCAAGTGAACGAAACTTGCCGAAACTGAACAAAAAGTCATTTCGGGTTGGGTATACAAATCACATGTATTTCTACTGTTTCGTAAGTAACATGCCATCCCGACGTAAAAAGATTTTTCCTTCGAACGGTCGCCCTGATGATTGATTGCCAAGAAATCAAAGAATTTGAAAGGGTTTTCACTTTGACTTGTGCGGTCGCTACACAACCATACGAGGAGCAGATATTGAGTGTATGTACGCAATCAATAAAGGCCCGACCATAATACGCGAAAGAAAAAGTAAGCAAGTGTCAAAACCGAACGAAAAGTTTCCTTCCGATTTGTAAAGTACATCAGTTGCCCATAATAGCCTTAAAAATAAGAAGAAAGAAAGAAGAAGAATACCCTTTAGAAAAAAAGGAATGTCAGATTTTCGTACGTAATGTACGACTCAAAGCGTACATTACGTACGAAAACGCAAGTGAACGAAACTTGCCGAAACTGAACAAAAAGTCATTTCGGGTTGGGTATACAAATCACATGTATTTCTACTGTTTCGTAAGTCAACGTACGTACCATTCTTCAATTATGGTTAGCCCTTAAGCGTCAAAGAAGCACGAATAGCGCTAACAAAATTAATGGTATCGAGAGAACTGTTTATATCCGGAATAGAGGAATCGTTTGGGTCATATGAAGAACGTGCGGAAGATATCCCTGATAAAGACGAATTAACAGATTCGGATGATGACGCAACATTAACGCACAAATACATAAAACAGCTTATTGTAAACGTGCACCCGAGAGAAGGGACAACAAAGCAAAAAGGCGAGGCAAATGCTTACTTTTTGCCCGATTTTTTGAAAAGCTTGGAAAGACTTGCGAAAGAGTTTCCTCTTTGGACTGCAGCTGCGATACCACACGCCGAAAAGCACGCTATAACTGCTTATCGAGAAGGATATTTTGGTAGCATGAGGAAAATGCTCAGTAGCACTGTTAGATTGCCGACTACAGCCAATCGGTTCTTACATGAACATCTAACTGCAATTTATACAGGCACAATAGTAGTGGCATCAAATTTAAAGCATATAAACCATCTCAGTAGAAAACTTCCTTCGCCTTTCCCAGAAAACAGCCCTTTAAATATGACATTAGCCTATGAAGAGTTTCGATTGAATAACAAAGATGATTCAGATTTCCTTGCTTATGAGGAATGGGGAGGCCTGTCCATATCCAAAAAATACTTGCCCCTCTCAGAGGAAAGCGCCGAAGAAAACGATGACTCATTTTACGACATATTTTAGGACATACCATGCACAAGCAGTCCAAAGAGTAAAAGCGTAACACCTGACATGTCACACAATTCTGCAGCAAGCGACGACGACGGCAGCGAGAATTTAATTAATAACCCATTTGAAGACATAAAATATACAAGTAGCAATGAAAGTTTAAGCAGAATTGAATGCATACAAAAATTGATCAAAGAGAAGGAAAAGAAGGAAAAAAACGACTAAAAAACAAATAACTCATTCAAAGGGATATTACTTTGAAAAAATTTTAAATGAGAGTGATGCTCAGGGATGGCACACCAAACGCTTGCGTCTCCTCCAAAATGGGTGTATCTTACCACCAATAAAATCCAATCGCATCTGTGTCAAAGTGGTCAACACATGCTGGTTCGATGCGATTTGGTATACATACTTAAATGCCATGCATTACCCGCAATACTTAGAATATGTTCAGCAGTCTTCAAGTACAATTATGCAATTTGTAGACAATTTTATAAAAGGGGATTCAAACTCAGCAATGCACAAAAAACGGCTAGAACTTTTAAAACCAATTTATGCAATAACTTCCGATTATGTAAAAACGAGTCTTTACCCTAAACTTTTGGACGCTACCGATTCTATTGGCGAGTTAGTAAACAAATTTTTCTCCTCGACACCAAGTCTTTCCAGAAAAAAAAATGTAGCAGTGCGGAATGCGGAGTAATGCAAATTAATAATGATGAAGAAATTTTAGGCGTTAACCATCGGTCTTTTGGAGACGGGTTTGAAGGATTTCAAAATTTGAAGAACTCCATAATTTGCGAGTCAAAAAAACCAATACAATGTCCAGTTGCGAATTGCTCTGGAACAGTAGTCGAAGCAACAAGACTAAGAAGTCATATATGGATTGAACTCGATGTAAGGCCCTGCTTACAATTTGATTTTAGTCTCCAATACACGTTAGACGATTTCCCAAATGCTTTGGAGTTTGAGCGACAATATCAGTATGATAAGTTTTTCTTCTTTTATACTTTATGATATTAACTTTTCTTTTTTAAAGATTGGCTGGAGTTATCGCGAAGGATAAATCAAGTGCGGCGGATCACTTCGTAGCATATTTTAGAAAAAATACCGAATTAGGGCATACCTGGCTGCTTTGTGACGACCTAAGAGGCGAGATGACTGCCTGTCATAGCAGCTCAGTAATTATACCAATGGCAGCTTTTTATATTCGCGCAAAGGCTGACAACTAATCGAGCATGGAGTAGAAACTAAGGTATGTTAGCCTTGAATTCCCTTTGTTTTTTAAACTTTGTATTCATTTTTATTTAGAACGTAACAAAAGCTCTAAAGTATCACTTTCCTCAAACTACTTTTACTTTTAGTATACAAAAAAAAGGGAGACCGGGGTTAATCAATTGAACTTTTCAAACGAGTAGACCACTAAGCTACATGGTAAGTTTATATTTTGTATTCTATTATAAAGTATAAATGCTGCATTTATGTTTAAATCGACCGAAAAAGTTTTAAGAATGAAAACTTTATTAATATTTCAATCTTTCTCTTTCCAGGACAGGCTTGAGATCAGCTATATTAACATAATGAGTTATTTTATTAGATGAACGGCACATTCCGAAAAGTGACACGCAACGACGATAGCATCAAAGTTATTGATACAAAATTGTGGGCCAAAAACTGGGAATACATATTTAAAAGCAGCGAAATAGAAAATAGTGTGGACTAAAAAAATCAAACGTAGGGCTTTCTTTAAATAATACTATCATAACCACAAAAATTCTAACTTCTTTTTCAAGCAGCAAGACGACTTATACAACTCTTAAGAAAAGAAACAGTGTCTCAGGAAACGAAAGGGATTAGATGGTCGTTCAATTATTGTATCGAGGGATTCGGCCAAGGAAAATTGTGATTGAAGAATATTGGTTCGTATTTTTCTTATTGTTTTATATGCGTTATGATTATATTTAAATACTTGAATTAATAAAAAAAACTAATGCTCCTTCTTTATTTTCTGGTGCAATAGGCCTCCTGGGGAAACCGAACACCTTAACAAAAAATCGGTTAACGCACCAAAGTGTAGGTATACCTCGTGGGTGGCTTTTATTTAATTTTTAGAATGAAGTGAAATAAACTGACGAAGGAAGAAGCATTTTAAAGTTAAACATAAGCGAGAGCTACAGTACGTTTTCAACGAACTGTTGGGTACCCTATTCCCCATATTTTTGTATGTGTAATGTGTATGCGTCTGCCTCCCGCAAACAGCCGATGTTTCAGAAACGAAATTCTTCTTTAGCAGACAGAAAAAAATTCAATAAGTAATAAAATAAGTAATTTTGTGCGGTATGATGTTCAATTAGTGCTGGCGCAATAAAAAAAAGACGTGCGCCACGCCCAAAGTTAAAACGTTTTATTGCTATAAGGCAATTGTTATGAGCTCAGTGACATTCAATTTTATTCTTGCAGATCGATTTGAACAAAACAAGACAAAACTTAATTTTTTTAAAATTGGATTTGGAATGGAAATAGCGATTATGGGTGTTTTTAACAATTCTTGGACCACACTCTGCTACGTAACCAAGGAATATAAATCTTAGTGTTCATCTTTTTACTTCAAAACGGCAACCGAAAATTAAAAAACGCTTAAAAATTAATGCATTATACAACTTTTGCCGGAAACGCCCCTTAAAAGTGGGCGTGCCCTAAAAAATTTTAATAAAAATTTAAAGCACTAACTAAGCTGTGATCATTAGTCAGTATTTAGGTATATGTGTAAAACTACAGCTGAATCGAGTAGTTTTTAAACGATCTTACCTGAACAAAGGTAAGAAAGTGGGCGTATTGAAAAAATTAACACAAGAAAATGTAGAGATATATTTTTCAAATAACAAACGGAAGGAAAAAGGTAGTTGGATCTACTGAAAATGTTACACAGAGGCCTTCTTAAACTGGAACGACTAAAATTAAAATTTATACGACAAAGGACTGATGGGGCTGTAATTGATCCATTAATTAACCGCACAATAAAACAGAATTGTAGGTACTCACGATGACTTAAAATTAAAGGGATGGAAGTTTTATTAGTTGAAGTCTTTGAGAGTAAGGTTGCAAAACAATTCTATCTAATCATGAAAGAAAACGCAAACAAAATCTCAAAAATCTTTTTTGAATACTCTCTATTCTGTTGATATGAACAGCGTAGAAAGGGGCCCAAACGATGCACCCATATTCCAGAATTGATCTCACAAAAGAGACACAAAGAGTCTTTAGGACATAAGGATCACGAAATTCGCGAGCAAACCTTTTAATGAAACCAAGTGTCATGTTAGCTTTTTTAATTATGTAATTGTAGCGATAAGTAAAGGAAAGCTTTGAGTCTAACACTACTCCAAGGTCCGTAAAGCTTGACAAGTTACACAAGTGCGACATATTTAAAATATAATTATAAATCACATGGTTTTACACTTGTCGATATTTAAAAACAGACTATTTGTATTGCACCAGTTCCAAAATCTATATAGATCTTCTTGAAGAAGTTCACAACCAACAGTTGAGTCAATTTTTCGAAAAATTTTCACGTCATCGGCATAAATTAAAGACATAGGGCCGTATTCATAGATGATGTTTAAGTTGTTGCTAGCTAAACTGGAGTTTAGCTTATGGAAACTTCATCAGGTAAACTCCAGTTTAGCTTAGCAACAACTTAAACATCATCTATGAATACGGCCCATAGAGTTTACTAAAACGGAAGGAAGATCATTAATAAATAACACAAATAATAACGGACCAAGGTGACTGCCCTGTGGCACACCTGAACTGACTCGAAAACATTTAGAACGTTCAGTTTTAAAAACAACACTATATAATCTATCTTTTAGATATGAGGATATCCACAAAACAAAACGATCATTTACTCCAATAGTATGTAGTTTGTGGAGCAGTATATTATGATTCAATTTGTCGAATGCCTTACTAAAGTCAGTAAAAACACAATCTATTTGTTGAAATTTTTCGAATGAATCAATACAGAAAGTCGTGAATTGTAATTAATTTGTGACCGTAGATTTTTGTTTTACGAAACCATGTTGGTTTTCACATATAAAAGAGGTGCAATGAAAAGACAATACATCACAGACAATAGATTCAAACAGTTTAGGAATGACGGACAGTTTAGCGATAGGTCTGTAGTTTGATACTAAGTTTTTCTTGCCTTTCTTGTGAATCGGAGTAAGAAATGCAGTTTTCCATAGATCTGGAAACCTAGAACTACTTATTGACTGGTTGAACAGCACAAACAATGGGTACGACATATATATTGCACATTTTTTTTAACATGAATGAAGGCAAGCCATCAGGACCAGGACTAAAACTTTCATCTAACTTTTCTATGTAGTCAAGTATAGTTGCTTCGGAGATAGTAAAGTTAATTGAATTAAGGTGTGGAAATTGGTCAATATTAAAATTTGGAGTTGTGTTAGGATCATTAGCAGAAGTATTTTTAAAAGCACTTTGAAAGTATTCGGCGAACATGTTTGCTATGACTTCTGGTGAGTGGCTATAGTTGAATTAATATAGCTCATGTTGGCTGGGTACCCGTCACATTTTCTTTTAGAATTAACGTACTTCCAGAAATTATAAGAATTAGATTTAAGTCCGTTTTCTGTTTTATATATGAAATTGGAATAGAAAAAATTAGAGTAGTTAATGAATTCATCTTTTAGTTTGATGTAATTATCAACAACTTCATCAGTCCTGTATCGATTAAACCTTAACCAAGCCTTATTTCTTTTATTCTTAAGTGTTTTTATCTGAAGATCAAACCATGGTAGGCTGTTGTTAAAGACTCCTATTTTGAGCAAAGGAACAGTTTCTAAAAAGCAGTCAAATAGTATTTCATAGAAACGTAAAATCATCTTGTAAAGATCCATATTAAGAAACAACATATTCCAGTTAAGACTATCAATTGTGTAAAATTACATTTTTTTAAATTGAATTCATGCTGATCCTTACAAATATTAGATAAGCAACAAATATTTAAGATAAGTGAAATAGATAAAGTAGGATGGTGACGATCTTCCTCTACAAGCTACAAATACATCAGCATCAGAGTTAATGACTTCAGAAAAATATACCAAGTTCAAGGTCTTACCAAATTGGTTTTTGATGCCGTTTAATTGATTAAGTCCATAAGGGAGGCCATTCCATCGATCACAAGGAATTCGTTATCAATTGTCGCGTTGACGGGATATACAATGATACAACTAATAAAGATATGGCATTGCGCATGATATAATGAAAAACGACAAAATATTGTATTTAAAATCTATAGTATTCCCAAGAAGCGGAACGTTTTGTGCGCCATCTATGGACGACGTTCACAAGCTTTGATTAGAGAGTAATTTTAGTGGTTTTTGTCTTAACTGCTATGCGAAGCAAAAACAACAATAGAAGACATTTGATGTAAAGTAGATAAGATAACTAGCGCCGCCATTGACGACGTTCAGAACTAAAATAAAATGTTCCATGAAATTACTATAAAATATAAATACAATGCACCAAACACCATAGGGCTTTTAAGCAAACGGCAATATACTTCCCTCTCACTCGCTCAGAAATGTCAAAAGAAACTTTCCGTAGGAAAACAAATTAAATTTTGTGATTTTTGTATGCAAAAGCGATCGGACTTCCAAGAAAATAAACGAACAAATATCTTGCTTTATAATTTTTAACAATTTTTTGCGAATAGCAATAGCTTAAATAATGCCAAAGTGTTTTAAACAATTATTTTTTATAAAATATTAATTATAAAAAAAAAAAAATTGTATTGTGCGTTTAAATACGGAATAAAAGTGCGACTTGTTTTGGCGCGATTTATTCACTTTCGGTGGATTGATAAATAATTAAAAAAATATATTTCAATAATATTTACTGTCTTTTAATTTATCGGGATAGTTTTTGAATAAACACAATAAGTTTATGTCAACAAAATAATATAGTTTTATTGATTTCATGCTGCCAAAATATACATACATATGTATGTATAAATAAAGTTGGACATATTTTGCCGCAATATTTTTTTTCTTTCCTTGGCAGGATTCTCCAAAGAATTTTACTTTTCTTTAAATTACAATAAAAAAGTGCTAACTATACTGCTGCTGTTGCTTCGCTCTTCTCCACAGCATTAGGGATTTGCTTCTAATTAAATAATTAAATGTTGAATTAAAACTAACATAAGTTGGAAATTTTTTCGAACTATAAGAATATACATAAATATGGATCTCATCCAATCTTTTGAATTTTCGACATGCATCGAATTATGCTAGGTTGATCTAAGGATCTAGCATATTGGGAGAGTTCCATGATTTTAATAACTAATTTAAAAAATTTAAACACAAAAAATGTCGTCAAAATAACTCTGAATAATATTTCAAATAATCTTATTCCAACTTATCTTACATTGCTATTCACATTCTGATGTCAAAACTTCGTCCGTAAAATGAGGTAGACATCACAGTATGCAAGAAAAACTAATCACAGACGCAAACTCGACATAACAGAGCAATATGCTATTTCCGGTGCGAGATAATGATTTGCTTGTTCTTGAATAATTATGGACCGGCCGTCCGCACCAATCCGTCCGTAATAGTTCAACCTTAAAAGTTTATTCACCGATTTCCAAGCATTAAATAAAGCTTGTCCTTGGATTATGAATTTAATAACCACTACTGAATTTACTTATTTACTGTTTTCCTTGTTTATATAAACTATAGTAAGTACTTTTAATAAGCTGAACGTTATGTGTGCCATCTATGGACGAAGTACACAAACACTTTATTGGAGAGTTATGAGTGGTTTTTGTCTAGATTACCATATGAGAAGCGAAAAGAACAATAGAAGACATTTGATGTAAAGTCGATAAGACAACTAGCGCCGCCATTGACGAAGTTCACAACTAAAAAATAATGTTCCATGAAACTACTTTACAAATATATATATCTACAATGCTGTTGTACAACTGGTGCTTAAAATAAATGCATACAACGAGCCACTATTATACATTAGATTTCCTTGCCCGGCAGTTATTGTTCATCTCCGCATCAAAAGTGTTAGTTAATAATAGTGGATTTACATTGCGAGAGAGAGCTATACGCCATTATACAGAAGAGTGAAAAGATATAAACACACACGTACGATATACGAACTCGCCAAGAAGAACATGTTTTCTTGATCTTGATTTCTCCTACTTATTATAATCTTGATTTATCAAGATGTTCTGAATTTGTTTCTCCCCTCTCTATCGAACAAGTACAATTTGTATATTATGACGTATCCTTCTATTTTGCAGAAAACAATATACAGAAGAATGAAAATCCATCATTAGTAAAGCGCAATTAAATATGGATGTTATACAGAATTATCAAATGTTATGAATAGTCTTGTAACGTAGGTATAAGACAACTAACTGGTGTCTATTGGAAGTGTTTTGTCAATAAACTAATCTACATTATGTTATTATTTTTGAATTTGATGTTGTTGATATGAACATTATATACATGAGAATCTACATTCCATACAAGTATTGGGGGAATATTTCAGTTTGCGTTTGGGGACTTGTTTCATTAAGTGGCGTTATTTCCGTAAGCCGTTGATTAGGGGAAAGTGGCCTAAGATGGCCCACTTTTATTTTTATCGCTTTGGTAATGATACAAAAAGCTGCGTTGTCATTTTATTTATCAGATGCTTAAAGTAAAAGCATAGGTCATTTGAATTAGCTGTTTCCCTAATATACATTTTTGGGGTGTGTAAAGGCTCGTCCATATTATGCCGAATGATGCCGATCGGCCTATGCCAGTCGGCCAAGCCGAATAAGTATGGACGGGACGTGCCGAAAACCATCTTCAACCGAACCGAACTCAAACCGAATCAAATGGATACTCGTTTGGCTTTGGCCGACCGGCATAGGCCGATCGGCATCATTCGGCATGATATGGACGCGACTTAACTGCTGGAACATAATGGAGCCGGAGTCGGATCCGCGAACGCAGCCGTATCGCATGTCAAAATATTGAATACACACGAATTCAATGTTGTGAACACAACGAGACGGATCCGCAAACGCAGCCGCAAACGGCGACGGATGAGTTGGCCAACTTTTAATAAATACGTGCGTATTTTTGACATTCCATACAAAAAAAGAGCAACGTGCTAATAAAATGCTTTTAGAAATTAGGTCAGGGTACAAATGTATAAAAAAGACTATACATGATGCGATATATGTATTATTATCTATTATATGCATATATGTATATGTATGTTTTTCAGTGGAAATTGTAAAAAAAGGTGGAGTACGTACGACTCCATTGTGGGCACTTCTAATTAGGTACGAACGGCATGCGATACGGTTGCGGCTGCGGTTCCGGTGCGTTTTTCTATTGTGTTCCAGCAGTAAGATACCAAGGTTGGGCAAAACGGCATACGTTACCTTATATTAAAAAAAAATTAACAAAATTTAAGGTTCTACATTGTTCCTAATATTTTATTTCAAAGATAAAATATAAAGGGGCCGCAAAGCTCTGTATTAAAAAAAAAATTAGAAAAATCTTTAATTTTTTATTTAAGAGTTTAAAAGTTTTCTTGGGAAAAATTGGTATGCGATAATATTTCTTTACTAAAATATCTATCCAGGAAAAAGAAATATTGGAACTCGTTACACCGGTTTTTTTTAATTATTTTGTTTTGAAAAACTTTGGAAAATATTTGACCATTTTTTATTATAAGAATAGTTGTATTTTGTATCTGGACAAAATATTTAAAAAAAAATGCAATAAACTCATTTTGAAAATATCTCGAAAAACAAAATTTTTCTCAGAAAATTTATAAAGACAAAAAAAAAGTTTTGAAAAATCAAACAGTTTTTTTGATTGTTTGGCAGGTACCGTTTTTTTTGACCTAGAGCAAAAATGTAAAAAGGCACCCCGGGAAAATTCCAAAAAATTACTAAGTACCTAGATACCAAGTCAGACAGGCAGACAGACGGTAAAGTGGTTGGACACAAATGCAATTTTAGAGCATTTTGTCAAATTATTAAAAAAAAAAAAAAAAAAAAATGGGTAGTATTCGTAACCCGCCAGTGGTGATGTGAATAACGGTACCATTATGAACAACATTGAAACCCGGTGTCACACGCAGGTGGGTCACATAGTACTATTAACTTACAGTAGGTGGTGCGCGTGCCGTACCGAAAAATGTATCTTATACCTTAGAGAGCAGTGAAGTAGTGACATGTTTGAATTTGACAACTTTACATTGTCCCTCCAAGGTACCAGCATTCCCCAAATCATTTAAAACAGTCGATGTTGAATTGTGTATTACATACATATATAAAGAAGCGTGTTTGAAGCTTGGATTACTCGAAAAAGATTAGCATTGTAATATAACACTAATAGAAGTCACGTTTACGAATTTACCAAATTAAATACGCACTCTGTTTTGACCACTTGCGCACCAGCTGATCCAAAAACGATCTGGGAAAATCATAAACAAAGACTTAGCAAGGATATTCTATGAAAAAAAAAAACAATTAAATAAATTAGGAATACACTAAGGACATTTTTGATGAAGCACTCATTTTACTTAAAGGTGAATATATGTTTTCATTATTTATTATCGTTTATATCATTGCCGCAGAAGGGCATTGTGTCACAATTGTGTGCCAAACGGCTTGACCGATTCTTATGATGTTTTTTGTGTATATTTGGTAAGTCTGATAATAGGACGCAAACTATTTTTCATAACCACATGTGGTAAGGGATTTTGGAAAAAAAATGTAGTTTTATTTTTTGTTATGATTCGGCATTTAAAAATACATACAACCCAAAATTTTAACGCTTCTACCATCAACCTCTATTTTTCGTATATCAATAGCAATCAATTTCAGTCCTATAATAACTATTTATCCCCATTTTGCTCAATATAGTTACTTTAATAATATATAGTACTTTAATAATTGTCTACTCTCGGAGGTCGATAATTGATGAATTACCACTCGATCGATTATTCCCACTAGGCCCGTCTACCAGTATCACTTCTCGGCCCATTAACAGGGAAAAGAACGAAGCCGGTCTGCTGTAGTTCACACCAATAACGCTTTTTTGGATGAACCAGGTGGATCTGGCAATACATTCCTCATTTCGATAATTCTCGCCGAAACCCGAAATACGATCAAATAAATTGCATTATCTGGCATTGCAGCATTTAAATGCTCCAATCCTCTTTCAGTCGTATACCATATCACCACGTCCACACACTTTCAATAGTTATTTATTGTTTTACTACCAAAACATTCACTAGAAACAACAATGTGGCAAACAACGTTTCCGGGTCAGCTGGTAAATAATAAAATAAATAAATATGCTTCTTTTCACAACACCCATTGTATATACATTTTTATAGTAATTTCATGGAACATTTTATTTTAGTTCTGAACGTCGTCAATGGCGGCGCTAGTTATCTTATCTACTTTACATCAAATGTCTATTGTTGTTTTTGCTTTCCATAGCAGTTTAGACAAAAACCACTAAAATTACTCTCCAATCAAAGCTTGTGAACGTCGTCCATAGATGGCGCACAAAACGTTCCGCTTTTTGCGAATACTATAGATTTTAAATACAATGACACCACAACGAGAAAAACAAATTTCCAACTTACGTTTAGTGAATGTCAGTTTTGATGTGTGTAAATTTGGCTCTGAATCAGGGTTTGCAAAAATTGATCTAGATTGAATCTGAGATCAAACCTATGTAGATTGCTTTTTTTGGTTCATGGAAAATGAAAAGTGCTCGAGATCAAATCGAGAGTGGGGTTTTTGTTGCATGGAATAAGGTATATAGCTTCGATACATGTTTTTGTGTTTTCTGGAGAATGTCCGCTTTCATATTGTTTTCAATTATTGTTATCTAAAGGGTGTTTTTTTAGACGTGTGGTTTTCAATCTGGCAACAATTTTTTTCGGAGTTGGTCTTTTTGACAGCTGTCACTCGATGTATGCTCAGTTTGGTTTGCCATTTTATAATGAATAACTTACACCTGAACAACGTTTGCAAATCATGCAAATTTATTACCAAAATAATGGTTCGGTTCGTGCGACGTATCGCGCGCTGCGTCAATTATTTAGTCGACATAAACGCCCAGAGTGGCCATGGATCCTGTGGCGTGGCCTCCAAGATCGTGCAATTTAGCACCGCTGGACTATTTTTTGTGGGGTTATGTGAAGTCGCAGATAAGCCCGAGACGATTGACGTCTTGGAAGAAAATATTCGACGTGTTATTGCTAACATACGCCATACGGCCCGATGTTTGCAAAAAGTGGCATAGAATTGGGCCTCTCGGCTGGAATTTATTCGAGCCATCCGCGGCGGCAACTTGACCGAAATCATTTTTAAAACCTAGTGGCAAACCTTTATCTTTATAATAAAGCTAAATTCTTGGCCATAACATTAAATTATACAGAAAGATTTTTAATCACCCCCACTCGTATAATTAATTCTATATTGGCCAGTTAATTATAAATATTATCAGTTCAAATGATATAATGATGAAAAATAATATACGGCAACTCTTTTGTCTACAGATTTTATTTTATTTATAGAAAAAGATGATTATTTGATTTTAAAATTTTAACTTAACTTATCTTAAACTTATATTTCTTTGGATTCGAAAAGTTCTTAAAGTCTACAAACTCGTCCATGCTTAAATTTAAAACTTCTTAAATTATGACTCAACATTTTTCTCCTTTTTATGCATTAAATGTCTATGTACACAAACACATCGTGTCCTTTAGTATAGGTACCTTAAATATAAATAATATATTAAGAAATAAATAGAAATAAATTACATTAGAACATTAATCGTTGCGTCGGTCGTCGAGACAAATATCCCTAGGTCCACAGTAACGCCATATGATACATAAGTAACGCCACAATTAAACATTTCCCTCCAATTGACCACCGAATAGGTGTTGGGGCAAATGAATTCATTGGAGCACTCTCCATAAGCATATGATAAGGACATAAGCTTGGCTGTTTTACGTAAGTCGTAAAATTGGGATATCTTATTATTTCCGAGGGCTGGAGAAGAAAAGAAAGGAAAAAAGAACCGAAAGACTGTTATGTTTTGAATGGAATATTTACTGATAGGCACTCACAATTGATATTGATTCGTTAGACACCCGACAAAACGTCATGTGTTTGCCAGATATCATACTCTGTTCCACGCGCTTTGTAAATAATGGCTCCGACCATGGTAACTGGTTGAGATGTGACAGAAATGTCCTGTCATGAAACTCCACTGGGTCCGAAATAATTAATTTATCTGAAACAGAGACATTTTTAGCTTATTTATAACAATATTTAAAAGTTCATGTGTACACACTTAGTAGGGATTCTTCGTAGAGCATATCCTCCTCATCTGCGTATGTTGTATATCCCTTGGTTCGGTTATTTTTCGGAGTTTTTGGGAAAATCGTATTTGGCAACAAGTCAAGAATATTTCTAAAAAGATACATAAATAGTTCAATATTCAATTTAAGTCATATTTGAATGATTGCTCCTTATTTTAAGACTTTTGTTGGAATGCATTTAAGAAAAAAGTGACATGAAAGCTTGGAAACTAAACATCTGAGGACTCATACAATTTGTATAAACACAGTTCCATTATATTTCCGTCAGAAACGAAGCCCTAAGCAATGTAGCTGTCATTGGCATTAAAAGAGCTATTTGCGTTAGCACAGAAAATAACCTCCCAATTAATATAGAACATGGCATACATATAAACAAAGGTACACACATAACATATAATGTAAGTACACTGATTTGTATATGCAAGGTTATTCGCATAAGGTGTTCCAAAAAGCTAGAGCGTGGTTTTTGGATCGAAACATGAAAAAACTCGTATGGATGTCTACTTTTTAAAATAGGTCTATAGAGATTCTATAAACTGTTCCAATTCCAACTATAAAGGTATCTATAAGTTTCCGTAAGTTTCCGTTTGATGCCTGAAAGGCTTAAGACAGGTGACGCGGTATCATATAGCATCTCAAACATTTTTCTTGAAGATATCTTGTACAGATCATTTTATTACTTTGCTATTAAGGTTCAACCCCAAACTTAAAAAGATGAAATACAACGGCTAAGTTGACTGGGAGCATAATAGACGAATACGCCGTCCGAACTGGCTAGGGACTGGACTGAATAAGGCCGTGATCCACATCATAGATCATACTGCAAGCGCCACATAGCAAGTCGATGAACTTTATCATATAATATCCTTTCTCGTTCAACCGGCCTTGGCACAGAAGGCCGGCAATATTAGTATTTAATATACTAGATTTTAATTATTAAGGGTTGAGGGAGCTAATAGTTAATGACTGAATTCTGAAAATTAAAGCACTTACAAACTTAAAGAATACATACAAATAATCAAATCTATATATATAAAAATGGATGTGTGTATGTTTGTATGTTTGTATGTTTGTATGTTTGTATGTTTGTATGTATGTTGTCTATGGACTCTTAAACGGCCCAATGGATCTTTATGAAATTTTCAGGGTAAATATAGTTAAGTCCAGGGATGGTTCCTGTGACGGTTTCGTGCCGATCGGGTGGAAGGAAAAAAATGCATGCTTTTAATAATTTTGATTCAGTTTTTTTTTAAATTCTTTTTTGGTTTTTTTCATAAATTTTTAAGCGGAATGCCCGGGTGGAAGACAGAAAAATGCGGGCTTTTGGCAAAGTTTTTTTTTCAACTTATTTATAAAAATGTTTTCCTTTCGTTGAATAAAAGCCTCATATTTATGGAACTGAGTCGAAAAAATCTAACTCTCAACGAACGTGCGTGTCCATTTGGTGCAAGAATCGTCCACCCAAACATTTTCCAAACAACTTTTGAACATCAGAAAAGGAATTGAATCGCACAACAAATGACATTTTATTTTCCCAAATTTCTGTCAAATGCAGCAAAATATTGAAGCCACAATTTATCAATGTTATCATGTTCAGTTTAACAATCAAATTAACTGCACTTTGTGTGTATGCCAAAAAATTTGTATATTTATACACCAACCAAAACGACCAAAAATATTGCTTATCCGCTAGCATTGAGATAAAATATATAAATAAATTTAATTTCACATTAAATACACATAAGTGTTTTTTTGGGCGTAGCAACGCGCGCCGGGTACCGCTAGTAAATAATAAAATAGAAACAGTTATGCTTACCCATTATACAAAAATAGATTTTCGACATCGGTCATATTAAGTGAATAGAATTGATAAACTCCAAATGTCTCAAAGAATTCTCTGACTGGTGTCATACTGTAACAGCCTGCCAGATCAATTTTCGGATAATATGTAATAAAGGACAGGCACATCTCCTGTTTAGTTGAATATCCACCAAACGTTGGCCGTTTTCTGTTTGTTGTCTTGAAATAAAAAAAAATATTTAAAAAATCACCACTCACTTTCATTCAAAACACTCCTAGTTTATCAGCATCAGCAATTATTGCAAAAGAGTGGAATACAACTCAAAATGACGTTTTAGTAGTAATACTCATGCAAAATTATACATACAGGGTGATCGGTAGATAGAGCGAGTAGATTGGGTTGTGACAAGAACAAAATCGTATTTATTCTCCTCTGTTTAGCCAGGAGGAGCAATTTCCTAAAAAAATACTTAAATTGGAAAACACATTTTTTAAAAATAACAGTATCACCTACAATGTTATTTTTGTAAATCAAGAAATCTCTTGGTTTGTTGTACTTTTAAATAAAGATACTTTAGAGAACCGTTTTAGAAAAATTAAATTTCAAACTCAAAATTTTGAAAAAAAAATAAATAAATATAAATGTTTAAACAATATTTTTTTTATTTTATCGTTTACTATTTTGCTCTCATTCGTTTTAAGTCCAACAATTTAAGCTGTATGGCTTTGCGACTTTTTGTTACCAATATATTCAAAAAGAACCGAGCTTACTTTTCATTAAAAAAGCACGATCAAATGATCACCTGTGCAATCCGTGTGATGCTCGTAAGGATAGATTTTCTTGTTTTTGCGAAGAAGTATGTTTGATTATTTTTAAATAGCTTGACAACAAAAAGTAATTTGTATACGGTTCCATTTTGTCAAAAAAAAAAAAAAAAAAAAAAAATAGTACTTAATTACGTATAATTTCGAAAAAAATATTTTAAAAATTAATTTCATTTTTTTTTTAATTTTGAAAACTAATTTTCTAAAATGATCCACCAAAATAACTTTATTTGAAAATATAGTAAAAGAAAAAAGTCTTGCTTTACAAAACGGTATGGCATGGCATTGTAGGAATTACTGTTATTTTTTAATATTTTTTTTTAATTAAGGTCATATTTTTAGAAAATTTACCCTCCCGGCTTAACGGAGGGGCATACATCACCACCCTTCCTTACGATTTTTTCTTGTCTTAATCCAACCAACTCACTCTAGCTTTTTAGTGCACTTTATGCCGATCACCCTGTATAATAGTAATATAGCAATAAGCAATATTAAAGGGTGTTTTTTTTAGACGTCTGGTTTTCAAGAAGAAATAAAGCGCATATAATTTAATGTTATGTTAAGATTTATTATAAAGATATGGGTTTGCCATTATGTTTTAAAAATGATTTCGGGCAAGTGGCCACCGCGGCTGGCTCGAATAAATTCTAGCTGAGAAGCCCAATTTTCTAACACTTTTTGTAGCAATTGGGGCCGTATGTCAACAATAACGCGCCGAATATTCTCTTCCAAGGCCTCAATCGTCTGGGTCTTATCTGCGTATAGACAAGCGACTTCACATAACCCAACAAAAAATAGTCCAGCGGTGTTAAATCGGACGATCTTGGACCACGCCACAGGCCCACGACGCGAGATAATGCGTTTACCAAAAGCTTCCTTTAATAAATTGATTGCTTCGTTGGCTGTATGGCATGTAGCGCCGCCGCCGTCTTGTTGGAACCAATGGTCGTCCACATCAACATCCTCCAATTCAGACACGAAAAACTCATTAATCATGGCTCTATAGCGTTCCTCAATAACTGTAACCATTATGGCCGGCTTCATTTTTGAAGAAATATGGGCCAATGATTCCACCAACAAATAAAGCACATCAAACAGTCAGTTTTTGTGGATGTAACGGTGTCTCAACATACACTTGAGGTAATTATCACTCCAAATGCGGCAGTTTTGCTTATTGACGTATCCATTCAACCAGAAGTGAGCTTCATCGCTGAACAAAATTTTCTTGTGAAAATCGAAAATCGTTTCACGAGTATAACCATGTTTTTCAAAATAAATTTACACAATTTGCAAACGTTGTTCAGGAGTAGATCTATTTATTCATTATGAAATAGCAAACCAAACTGAGCATAAATAAAATGTGAGCTGTCAAAAGGACCAATTCCGAAAAAAGTGTTGCCAGATTGAAAACCACACGACTAAAAAAACGCCCTTTAGAATAATTTCAATGTTAAAACTCAACCTTTTATCGGGTCTAATGTCCTTAAATGCAAAATATTCACCTCATAAGCACAATCCGTTATAATGTAATCACCCGGCAAAACCACAGTTTCATTTTCCAGCTGCCGCACCTGTTGGTAGTTGTAATCATAATTGTCATCCTCAATGATGCGTTCCAGCTCTTTACCATTTCGCACGTGACGCAGGGTCATTTTACGACCAGCACGGTGGGAGTGCAGTGTCCCGGATATAATTTTGATGCCATCCCCTGGAAACATCTGACAGAAATAAAAATATTTTTAAATGAAAGAAACGACACGTTTTCACAATGTATTTATTTTCCATTTTAGTCTCTGAAATTGATAATGTAGTGAGCAACGTAAATGTATACAAAAATACGTAGGATATATATGTTGGTGTGAGAGTTAAATTCACGGACGATTAAATTAAAAGTTCCCAAATAAAATGATGTTTGTCATTTATTTGGAAAATGCGGGCGATTTCGTTTTAGTCCAACAATATACTTATCTTGGTAGTTCTTTGGATTAGCTTAGCATTCTAGCTAGGTCATAAAAAGTTGATTCGTCTGATTTTGTTTTGAGGTAGGTGTTTAGAGGAATAGTGTGGTTCTCTTTGTTTACTAATTTGTCAGATAAAAAGTATCTTTCTTTATTGATGTTTTCGCTTATGCCAATCATTGTTTGTTAAACCTTCGTTGTCATCAAATTGAAGTTACGACTTTAACTTAACCAAAGGATATTATTATGCTGTGCAAAAAGATCAGGACTGTGGTGCATGTACCTGCGCCAATGGATTCATAAATGTTGAAAATTAATTTAAATAGAAAAAAGAATTTCGGAAACATGTACATATGTATCATATATGTATATCTACAATATCTGGAACCTCCTGGCTTGTTTTTGGAGTAAAAATATTTAACTTTTATATTTTGAAAAGTGTCAAAAATTGTTAATGAATAAGAAAATTTGATACGTGTTTTTGCCGATGTGCATTCGAATATTTATTTTTGATACAAATTGTTTGGTCAATTTCTTTTGAGAGAAAAGTGACATGAAAGACAAAAATATACACGTGCGAGAAAAGCAGTTTTAATCCTTTAATATCTGAAGAATCGAGAGACAAGGCTTTCTTATGAAAATGAAGTCCCCATGAATAATTTCTCAAATTATTGTCCTCGAATTAAAAAAAAAGACTTTGTGCGAGTTCCACAAAGCTCACTAGCAATAATTGCCGTCCTTAAGCGACCAAACTGTCAAAAAAATAAAATTTTTATCAATTTTTATTATTATTGATTGATCTAAGGTGTTGAATGTGAACAATGGAGAAGTTAACATCGAATGAATAATTAAATCATTAACATGCGACGGAAAGCTCACTAATCATTTTTTTGTTTAAGAACCCATAACATGACATTTTAAATGTCGCAAGTGAAATAGGTGAAAGTGTAAAATTTTATGGTATAAAAAGGGAACATTACTGTGTGCAAATAGCGGTCTCATTTGTGCCACATCACAACCTTTTTAATCAGAAACTACTCAAGGCAAAAACAAGAATGAAACCCAGACAAATTTAAACATTTTCATTTTAAAATAACCATTGAATTAAACAACCATGAGAAGGGACATGATAAGAAAGTTAAGACAGGAAAAAGCTTAAATGTGGCCCTTACCTTTCACAATATTATGGCGCATAATATTGCCCAATATTAGGTAGTTATACGTTCGTTCTATTTTGTGTGCTAAAATGTGGAGGGTGTCAAATTTTTAAGAATGGGGATGAAATTCTGTCAGAGAGCGAAAAATTAAACGAGTAAAAGAAAATTTGTACACAACTTAAAAACGCCAAGAAAAATAATTATTTTTCGCAGTTTTTTGTTGTGATTTTCTTAACTTTCACTAAGAAGATGACCTTTAATGATGAAGATGGTCGACGGCGACGTCATGAAGATTCCAATGAAGTGGGAGAAAATTATGATTTTTAAATTCTGACATCAGTAAGGGCGACTTCGAAGATGAATGATGAAGTAAAGAAAAAATTCCTTTTTATCCACTGACAGTTAATTGGATTTGTTCTTTACATTTTCTTAACACAAAAATAAACATTATTATCGATAAAAATGCCAACTGTTAAGGAGGGTGCTTTTTGACACCAAAAATGCCAAACTCAATATAATTCAACTTTTTACTTGCTCAATAGGGCAAGTATTGGTTTCGTGCAGAAAAAAGAAATCGATTTTCTTCAAACTTGACATATAGTAGTTTGAAGGAAAACGGTTGTCGAGGTTTTTTTTATTTCGTTTTAGCCCGGCTCAAACTGGTACCTTTCAAGTAACGGTTTTTTTCAATTTGGATTTTCTCGAAAACAGCTCTAACGATTTTGATTAAACTCAAAATTTAGCTTACTTTAAGCATTTCTAACAAAACTGAGTTTTTTGTTTTTGGCTCAAATGGTCGTAACGAAAATCATGTTCTAGCGGCTTTTTTTCAAATAGCCATAAGTTCACAACGGCTTCATTGAATCGACTCAAATCTCGTTTGACATAGTTTTTCATCGTTTTCTAATATAATAAATTTTTCCCTGAAGCCCTTCTAAACGGTGGCTTCCATACAACGAGCCGTTGAGTTTTAGCCAACTTGTTTTGGTTTTTTCTAATTTGCTCGAAAATGGCTCTAACGATTTTGATAAAACTTTGTGTGTTATATTTTTTTAGTGTGTTTTGAGAGAACTGCGTTTTCAGTTTTTGGCTAAAAATGCAAATAACGGAGATCTGCTCTTAACGGCTTTTTTCAAATGGCAATAAGTTGTCAACGGTTGCATCGAATTCACTTAAACTTTGTTTGGTATAGTTTATTTCAGCTTCCTATCAGATGGCATTGATTTTTTTTTTCATTTTCTTTGTTTTAAATGGTGGCTCCTAGTTAAGTTTAAGTTTAAAGCGACTTTTATTTCTGTTTGAGAATATTACAATTATGAAGTTTATAATAAGTCTATTTGGTTTATTATGGTTTATTATGGTTTATTATGGTGGCTCCTATACAAAGAGCCATTAGATTTTGGCCAATTTTTTCGTTTTTCTAATTTACTCAAAAAAGGCTTCCCCATTTTTATGAAACTTTTTATATAACACTAGCTTTCACCCGCGGCTTCGCTCGCGGCAAATACAGGGATGGCCTTCGCCATAGTAATTTTTAAAAATAAAGCCCACTACTGGATCGCACCAACTTGCTCTAATGAGACATTGGTCTTGGCTTGAGATTTTGAAAAAAAAAATAATTTTTCGAAACTCTTATTCTTTAGATGAATTTCAATGTATGGTAGTAAAATTATCAACATTTGTGGATTGGTGGATTGAATAAAAACATTTTTTGGAGAACATTTTTCAAAAAGAAATTAAATACCCCCAATACATAGGTATTCTGCATTTATAATATAACTACTCATACATAAAAAGCTAAACTAATCAAAATCGTTTGAGTCATTTTCGAGAAAAAATGAGCTTCAACATACATAACTATAGTTGCAGGTACCGTTAGTTTTCGAGCTGCAAAAAAAATCAATTTCCCTTCTGTACAATACCTTAAAAACTCTATATACCTTGTTTGAAAGAATTAAGCACACCCGTTTGGGCTTTTGTAGGTGTCTGTAGGTACATGCATATAGTCAGGCGGAAAGGCAAACAAATAAGACAGACAGATTTTTTTGACCAACTTTTTTGGTCCTCGCTATCATCGTTCAAACTTTTTTTTCCGACGAACTTGCAGTTTATGTATATTCGCATGTAAAAATTCCAGCGCATTTTAATTATTGACTTCTAAAGGAATACTTTTGATACCTTGGGTTTCATTATTTCAATTTTCATAAGGATCTCTAGTTGAGAGTTGAGACTAAAGAAATGTATAGCCTATGTAACTCACAGATAATGTATAGCTTTCTTGTAGTTAAAGAATTTTAAAAACGGTTAAGTAGCTTAGGAGCGCAAGCCTTACAAATAAACGCACTTACTTTTCACATTTTTACTATAAGGCAAGTTATGCATTCGTTAAAAAAATAATCTAACAATCAAACATGACATTACTATGATAGAGAAGTCGAAAAAAGTGGTTTGATTTTTTGATTTTGATTTTTGATTTTAGCATTCTAGCTCTAAAACTAACGGTACCTGCCATACGATTTTTAGGGGAAAATTGATTTTTATCAAAAATGGCTCCTAAGATTTTGATAAAACATTCTGAATAATGTTTTCTGTGCAAATTTTATGTTTTGTTCGGAATATAGTTTTCAGGAAAAGTCTTATAACGGTACGTCCCTTTTAAAATTTAGATGTCATCTTTTGGGTGCTATAAATGATATAAATGTCCGTTTATGGCCGAATTAATAAAATTGTTTAAAAAAATTTCCGTTATTATCATTTGTAGCCAAGAACTTAATTGCAGTTTTCATCAAAACATTTTATGTATCTATATTACCTACATACAAAGTTTAATAAATATCGGCGGAATTTTTTTTTTTATTAAATTAGAAAAAACTATATAATTTTGCCAAAACCTATTGGCTTTTAGTATGGGAGCCACCAATTAAAAAAAAAATAACTGACAAAAATGCAATGTCATCTGATACAGAGTTGAAAGGAACTATACAAAACAAAGTTTGTTTGAATTCGATACAACCGTTGACAACTTATGGCCATTTGAAAAAAAAAGACGTTAAGACCAGATCTGCGTTATTAGCATTTTTTGCAAAAACTAAAAACGCAGTTCTATTAAGAAAGCTAAAAGAATATAACACACAAAGTTTAATCAAAATCGTTAACGCCGTTTTTGAGCAAATTAGAAAAAACTAAAAAAAGTTGGCTAAGACTGAACGGCTCGTTGTATGGGAGCTACCGTTTAGAAAGGCTACACTAAAAAAATTACAAAGCCATCCTACAGACCACTATAAAGAACGATAACAAACAAAGTTTGAGTCAATTCAATCAAGCCGTTGCGAACTTATGGCCATTTGAAAAAAGCCATTTAAACCTGATTTTCGTTACGACCATTTGAGCCAAAAACAAAAAAACGCAGTTTTGTTAGAATTGCTTAAAGTTATCTAAATTTTGAGTTTAATCTAAAATCGTTTGAGCCGTTTTCGAGAAAATTCAAAAAACCGTTACTTGAAAGTTCTAAATCTAAATCGTTTGAGCCGTTTTCGAGAAAATTCAAAAAACCGTTGCTTGAAAGATACCAGTCACAGCCAGGCTAAAACGAAATAAAATATTTTTGTTATACGAATGCATAACTTGCCTTATAGTACCTATAATCGCAAGTAAAAACCTCAGCAACCGTTTTTCTTCAAACTGCTATATACCAAGTTTGAAGAAAATCCGTCAAGCCGTTTAGGCTGTGGCTGGACGTGAAAAAGCGCACAGACGCACATCCGCACACCCGCAAAGACAGACCGACGTACGGTATGGCAAAAACCACTTTTATGGGCTTCTTTTTCATCGTAATGTCATGTTTGATTAAAACCTCGATTCTTTTTTTCTGCACGAAACCAATACTTGCCCTAAAAAAAGACAATACACTATTATTAAAGATAATTTACTTACTGTATGTATGTATGTACGTTATGTTCAAATCGATCTGCAAGCTTAAAGTTGAATGTCACTGAGCTCATAGTAATTGCCCTGGCAGTAAAAAGTCTCAAATTTAGGCACACGCCTTTTTTATTACGCCAGCAGTTATTGAACATGGGCTACACAAAATTAATGTTATTGAATTTGTTCCTGTCTGCTAAAGAAGAATTGTGTTTCTGAAACTGGAACAGCGGCTGGCTGCGGGAGGCGC
Source organism: Platycheirus albimanus (assembly GCA_916050605.2). Lineage (NCBI taxonomy): Eukaryota > Metazoa > Arthropoda > Insecta > Diptera > Syrphidae > Platycheirus > Platycheirus albimanus. The sequence goes on from OU696698.1 coordinate 64,304,903, forward strand.
ACGCATACACATACAAAAATATAGGTAATAGGGTATCCAACAGTTCGTTGAAAACGTACTCTAGCTCTCCCTTATGTTTTATTTTTTTCTTATTTTGAAATATTAAAAATCAAATAAATTTTATTGAAATAAATTCCAATAAATACTACGAATAAATATTACTTTACAGTGGAACAAATCTTATAAATGGGCTACAAAAAATTTAGCTTAACGGTTTTAACATTTTTTTTCTTCTAAACCATCTACATTATGGTCCCTTTCATTTAAAAGAATATATATAAAAATCCACCCATCCTAACTCTAGAAATAAGGTCACACACACAAATTAAATTGATTTTTATATATATAGATATATAGAGTACTTCAAAGTGAACTGCATGTGGCTACACATGATAATAGCGGAAATTGGTGATATCAGTTTTATTAATTTGGCCATAAGCGGAAATTTATATCATTTATATCACCCAAAAGACGACATCTAAATTTGATATACTAAAATTTACTTAACGTTAGCTCCCGTATATCGAGTTTTCCAGTTTTAGCCAATTTTGTTTTAGTTTTTACCAAATTTTTCAAAAATGAGTTGTTCTTATTGATCGAAAAGTTTGTTTTTTCGTCGTACTTTTGCACCCACAGAGTAAGTACGTGCGATCCAGTCGTGCATTTTATTTATTATGTCTTTTTATTCAAGCGTTAGTAAGAATTGTTGTCTGTTTTGAGGAATAAACCAATATCTAGGTATTCCAAAAAATACTTTGTTGTATTAAATTTTCTTATAAAAACGAGCTCAAAACGAGACAAGCCTTTATCTTTAATTTTTATCTGAACCGTGTGTTTTTATAAAACTAACAAGTTCCACGAAATAATTTTTTATTTTTTTAAATCAAAGAATTTTGTAAGTTGAGTTGAACCTTGTACTTATAAGGACTCTGGCTTTAATCATATTCTCCAAACTTTCTTTTTAACTGTAAGGAACGCCATTGCATGCATAATATTCTCTTGGATTTTTATAATAGGCGGAAATGAAAGACTTTACTTGGTACGAAGTATATATTGAGACAAGTAACGAGCATCTTAACGTTTTTTCAGCCCTAATTATAACTAAATTTCATACAAATGCAATAGCCATAAGATATTCATGTTTGCATAAAAACTACAGAAAACTTCGGACTTCTGCAAAATAATGCCATTGATGATAAAATATGTATATATGCACATATGTACCTATCTATCTCTATGTGAGATAGTTTAATTATAATCATGAAAAAGAAACCCAACGCGGTTACATAATATTTTGGAAAAAAAAAACAGTAACACAATGATAGAAAAGGCAATATTAAAGTATTCGTCGGGCATGTTTGCTCAGATTTCCAAAATGCTAAATGGTTGGAAAGTACATACATATACCTACAGGGTGATTCACGAGTGTTATTCCAATAAGCTAGAGCGTGTAGGTTGGATTGGGAAAAGAAAAAAATTGTATGGGAGGGAGGTCTATTCCCCTCCGTTTAGCCGGGAGGGGCAATTTTCTAAAAACATGACTTAAATTTGAAAAAAAATATTAAAAAATAACGGTAACTAATACAATGCCATGCTATACCTTTTTGTAAAGCCAAAAACTTATTATTTTATTTTAATTTAAATAAAGTTATTCTATTGAACCGTTTTCAAAATATTAATTTTCAAACTCAAAATTTGGAAAAAAAAATTTTAAAAATAATTTTAAAACTAATTTTCTTCAAAATTTTACGTAATTAAGTATAATTTTTGTTCTCAGAATTCAATGCTTTAATTAATTTTAAATCCAACACTGAAAACCGTTTGGTTTTATGACTTTTTGTTGCCAAGATATTGAAAAATAACACAACCTACTTCTTCACAAAAACAAGAAAATCTAGCCTTACGGGATGGCACAAGGTATCATTAGCCAATTTTTTTCGTGTTTTTGTGAAGAAGTAGGTTCCGTTATTTTTCAACATCTTGGCAACAAAAAGTCATAAAACCAAACGGTTTTCATTGTTCGATAAGTTTTTGGCCTTAGCATGGCATTGTAGGAGTTACCGTTATTTTTCAAATTTTTTTTTCAAATTTATGTCATGTTTTTAGAAAATTGCCCCTCCCGACTATACGGAGGGGAATAGACCCCCCCTCCCATTCGATTTTTTTCTTGTCTCAACCCAACCTAGCTTATTGGCACAAAACTCGTGAATCACCCTGTAGGTATATCACGTCCTGCATAAATATATCCGATGAATATCATCTGAGGTCTGAGGACTTTTACTCGACCAAAAGGTTTCTATAAGTTCGTATAGTTTGTATAAGCTGTGGAAAAATTATACAAAAGATACTTTTTTTTTAGCGTTAGCACGTTGACTACCGCCATACAAAAAAAAATCACCAGAGTGCCAACAGTGTCTTTTGGTGTTAAATATATCTTTAAGTGTTGTGTTTCAATACTGTTTTTTTGTTTTTTGTTTTAAATTGTTTGTCTTTTGTATGTGTTTTTAAAGTGTGATGGCCACCGATGGGTCACATAGCCCCTGATGTGAACTAATCTTCTTAAGTGCCACGTGACCCACCGGTGTTTTTTCTATTTTTTATTTTATTTTATTTTGCACACTTTTTTCAGATTTTGATCGCAACACCTATTTTTAAATAATAGCCATGGATAGTGGTAATAACTTCAACATAAACCTCAATAGGTATATTTTATGGAAACAGAGCTCGAAAGTCGAAATCAGGGTTCCGATAGTGAGGGTGGTAATTTCTAAGGCTCATAATCAGAAGAATATTTACCATCAGATGGTGATTCAAGTGATTCTAATGAAAGTGTTTTTTCTATTTTTTATTTTATTTTATTTTGCACACTTTTTTCAGATTTTGATCGCAACACCTATTTTTAAATAATAGCCATGGATAGTGGTAATAACTTCAACATAAACCTCAATAGGTATATTTTATGGAAACAGAGCTCGAAAGTCGAAATCAGGGTTCCGATAGTGAGGGTGGTAATTTCTAAGGCTCATAATCAGAAGAATATTTACCATCAGATGGTGATTCAAGTGATTCTAATGAAAGTATTCTACTGGAACGCCTTGACTCAGAAACTTATGATAAAGATGTTCTTCTTTCTACATCTGGAACAAAAGAATGGGCAACTGTTTCTAAATGGTCAATAAAAGAATTTATTTAGGATAAATAAGAGGCCAATATTACTTAAAACAAACATCTTAAAATTCAGAAAAAAAAACGAGTAGGTACACTATTAAATTAGGAAACGTGTTCATTATGACAGATGTGAAGGGAACGTTTCGTTCTTTTTTGACACTGGATTCCGCTTCCTTCCGATTATTAAAGTTCACACTTTTATGTATATGCGTCCGCTTATCGAATCCTATCAAAATTTTGACAAAAGATAGCCGCTATACACAAAATATATTAATTTCTTGTATTACTCAGTTACGTACCGCATTCCGCTGCATACACATCATTCCTTCCGTTATAGTAATTTTTTAACCAAACAGAAGCATTTTATTCAATTTATCGCCACGACGACAGATAGTGTACCATGTGAATGTTTCGTGTAAAAATAATTTTGCAGTTGAAAGATTCTTAGTCGAATTATTTGCTTTGGTTTGGTTTTATTGAGCTTTTATCATTATTATTCAGATTATGATTTGGAAATATTTATATGAAGAGCCAACTGTTCATACTTGGGCGAAACGCATAATTAAGCATCGGTATTTATTTTTATTTTAATAAATTCAATTTAATGCATGAATTGAATAATTTAAATGTAACAACATTTTTTCAATTTGATTTTTCCATTTTAATATTTAATCATCAAGATTGAAATTATCAGTTTGAAATTCCTTTAACAATTTTAACTTATCAAGAAACAAGATTGCCAGGGTTTGTGCAATATTGTAATTTAGTAAAATCATCTCATCTTGCTAAAGCAAATATTTTTCTAATAAAGGTTACATACAAATTTGTTTGCAATACTGAAATATAACTATATGGTTATCTTATAGTATAATAAGTTACCAGTACAGTACCTAACGAAATGAAATTCCGTAAATAGATACGGAACACAAGATAGCGCAATTTTAAATAAAACGCATACATCGCGCACATTCTGGCAAGCCTTCGTTTCAGTATCGATCATATATTTTGCTTAATATAAATACTGAACATTAAAAGAGCAGACAGTATTCGTTCATCTTTTTTGGAGGAAGCACGTCGCAGATTGATTGAAATTTTATTTAGAAAGCTGGCCGCATGTTTGTAGGTATCTAAAAAAATGAACTTAGCTTTGTATACATATCATCCAAAGCTGAATTAAATATTCTTCAACAGAAAAAAAAGGTAATATCACAATAGGATAACCAAAAGTAAGATATATATTATGAACAATGCGGAGCAGCTTGTTGCTTTAGATGCAGATGACTCAACATGTGATATGAGAATACATTCATTTAATCCAGACTTGAACACTTGGTCTATAGAGAAATTGCCAGCGATATGGGATGATAGGCGTTATTTCGGATTGGTTTTGATAAACAGAACAATAATCTTCGCCGGAGGAACTATAAACTCAAATGCAACAAATGAAGTTCTTTGCTTAAATCTTCAAAATAATAAATACTATAAAAATGCTCCAATGAAACAAGCGCGATCATCTTGTAAGCTTGTTGAGCTCAAAGACGATGTGTATGTCGTTGGCGGGCGTGTTAACGGCAAATGGTCATGTTCAGTAGAGAAGTATAACTTCTCTATTGGCAAATGGCATGACGTTGCACCTTTGAGATCCCCAATGCGTTTCGTGAATTTAGCCGTGCTTAATGGATTTTTGTACGCCATTGATGAATATTCTTCTATGATGGAATGTTATGATCCTTCTTCCAATAAGTGGTCGCAAAAGACTGCTCCAACCTCGAAATTACAATCGGTTGGCTTTATTGGCTTTGGCGGGTCATTGTATGCAGTCGGTGGTTATAAGAATGGAACTTTTTGTGCAACTGTAGAATACTATGATCCTTCGACAGATACTTGGGAGACAAAGAAACCAATGAATGTTCCTCGATATGGTGTACACTGTACTGTCCTACAAAACCGGTTACTAGCTTGTGGAGGAACGGAATCTGATCATAGAGCGTCCACGGTTGTTGAAGAATACAATCCCCAAACAGAGGAATGGGACATATTGACACATTTATTAATACACAAACGTATATGTTCTGGATTTATGTAAATAGAATTTAAATTGGAAAATAATGAAATTACACAAGTGTATGTAATCGTATTTATATATCGGTTGCGCGACTAAATTCTTAACTGTAAATATATAAAAAAAGATGTAAAAGAGATTGAACAAATTATTTTTGAGTGTTTAAAAAAACATTACTTTTTTTTTAAATAATTCGAAAACGATTTATTGGTTTTTTTTTAAATCAATATGAAAAATATCAAACTATAAGAAATAAAATGAAAATGAAATCATATTTAAAGAACATTTAATCATACGATAGATATTTAAATTTCAAAATTACCAGAGAAACTTTACTACAGATCTAGTTGAGTGAAACATCAAATACAATTAAGAATAATTACATAATATCATTTATATTCAAAAAAATTAAAATTATTTTTACAATTTTTTTGCCTGATACAAATAAATTGTTTACAATCAGTATAACAGATATTTTGCCTGGAACGGGTCGTTATTCTGCATTTCAAAATTCTGTGTGACCAAAATTGTGTAAATGAGTAAATTATTCTGTATGACTATAACTCTGTATTCCATTATTCTGTTTTCCAAGATTCTGTAATTTCAATTTGTTCTGTTATTTCAAAACTCTGCACTTTTCTGCTTTTAAAAATTGTAAGTCCAAAATTCTGTCTTAAAATTCTTCAAATACTTAAGGACAGTTATTCTGTATCTGTAAAACAATTTTTATTCAATAAACCCATAATTCTGTATTCCAAAATTCTGTACCAAAATGATGAAAGAAAAATTGTTTTGATAATGAAAAAAGCGCGCACTTTTTATCTGTTTTGAAAAACAGAATTATGGATTTACAGAATTTTGAAAAACAGAATTTTAAAGTGGAGAATTTTTAATTTACAGAATTTTGGAATCCGAATTTTTGATCTTACAGAATTTTACAAGACAGAATTTTGAAATACAGAATTTTGTGTAACCAGAATTTTGAATAACAGTATTTTGAAATACAGTATTTTGTATACAGAATTTCGACCATACAATATTTCGACCCCAACACGATTTTTTCATATTGAACAGTAATGGTGATATTTTTCAATATTGGCTACAAGGTTCAGGACATGTTTCATAAATATTGTTTTATTTCTAATTGAGAGCAAGATCGTGTATTTCACTTAAAGTGTTTATTAAGTGTTTTTGAAACCAGGGTAATTTTATACAGGGAGCGGGTCAAAATTCTGGTTTCAAAATACTGGTTTTCAAAATTCTGCTTTCAAAACGAAAATTTTGCTTTTTAAAATTCTTTTCTATTTATTCTGGTTGACAAAATTCTGCTTTCAAAATTCTGCTTTTCAAAATTCTGGCTATTAAAAAAGAAAAAAATTCTTCTTTTTTTTTTTGTATTTACTTTTTTAATTTGTCAAAAAAAAAGTAAAAGTTTGCAACGATTATCAAAATTCTGCCAATTATAAGGAAAAAGAAGGTTTGGAAAATGTTAAAAAGTGCGCGCTTTTTTACATTTTCCAAACCTTCTTTTTACTTATAATTGGCAGAATTTTGAAAAGCAGAAATTTGAAAATCAGAATTTTAAAAGCAGAATTTTGAAAAGCAGAATTTTGTAAAAAGAATTTTGACCCCGGCAGAATTTTGACCCCAACCCTATTATACATTACGTATTTTTTTAGTTTTTGGTATTTAAGTAAAATCAAGCCAAGTCACTGAAGTCTTTTGGTTTTCAAAATACTTATCCAATATCTACCGGAACCAAAATATATACCGTTAACGAAACTAACCCACCCACTGGCTAAATGACTGTTCAAAGTCTGTGCGTAATATGAACTGTTTTAATGATTTTATACTTCGTGCGCATTGTGGGCTTTAATCGATTTCATCTGGTATATTAACTTGTCACACATAGTATACGTAACGTCAGTGGCGTAGATAGCTTTTCGCTATGGGGGGGGGGGGGGGGTGGATCTAGTTCGCTCATTTTTACTTGCGATTATAGGTACTATAGGGCAAGTTATGCATTCGTAAAAAAATTCTAACAATTAAACATGACATTACGATGAGAGAATTCGAAAAAAGTGGGTCCAACAATTCTGTCTGTCTGTCTGTCTGTCCGTCCGTGTGTCTGTCTGTCTGTATAGTTACCTACAGCTTAAACGGCTAGACCGATTTGCGTCAAACTTTGTACATAGTATTATTATGACGTCCTACAGAGGGGTTTTTGGAATTCGCATTCTAGCTCCAAAAATAACGGTTCCTGCCATACGATTTTTAGTGAAAAGTTAATTTTTCTCAAAAACGGCTCCTACAAATTTGATAAAACTTTGTGAATAATGTTTTCTGTGCAAACTTTATATTTCGGTTGGAATAGATTTGTCAGGAAAAGTCTTAAAACGGTACCTCCCATAGGACCGGTTTTTCAAAATCAGATTTTCTCGTAAGCCACTTGATGGATTTCGATGAAATTTTTAATGTAGAAGACGAAATAATATAATTTTTAAAATTTTTGAAAACAAATTTTTTTGAGTTATTAAAAAAAAAATTTTTTTTTTCAAAAACGGTCCAAGCTATTTTTTTTAAATTTTATTTTTCTGATAAAAACTAAAAAGTGCTAGAAGTTGGCATACTTTAAAAAACATTGGAATTTATTTTGGAAAAGTTTTAAAAAAAAAACTATTTTTTGAAAAAACTGGTCGAACGATTTTAAAACAAAAATTTCATAAAATTCTTCACAATTAACAAAATCATATGGCTTACTTCATTTTTTCCAAAAAAATGTTTTAATTGTTGATTTTTAAGTGATCAATAAAATTTCATATACATACTTAGTTTTTACCCTGCTTTTTTTCCAAAATCTCAAACGCCAAGACCACTGTCTCACATTAGAGCAAGTTTGTCCGACCCAGTCGTGCACTTCATTTTTAAAATTTTAATAAATTGATGGAAAGCTGGATGGAAGCTCTTTTTCTTGCACATTTACCTATTGTCAATTGGTGAGAGACGTAAAAAAAATACTTTTTAAAAATCCGTATAAAAAAAGAAATTCAAAAGATTAGGTGATTTGCCGAAATAACAATTTCTTTCAGATGAAGTTGACTTTGTATTTTCCTCGTAGAATATATGTAGGTATAGAATGTATAATTGACAATGCCTCTAGGAATCCTGTGAGTACTATAAGATTTAATTCACGTAGGAAGTAGGTACTAAATTTCAGAGTGCGTTTCTTTAACTTACTTTGCATGACTGGTTATGTTGAACAATTATCGATTCCAATGGGGGGATATATCCCCCTGACCCCCCCCCCTATCTACGCCACTGCGCAACGTAACTATATTTCAATGGAAGTTCCACTTTGGCAACCAAAATGGGAATTGAAACAGTTGTCTAAATATGAATATATGTATATGAAAATACATACTCGCACTTTCGCATCGATTTTCATTTAATAATATTAAATTTTAAACATACTTAAGTTCAAAGATTACTCTCTATTTATGGAATAATAATTATTAAGACTAAATAAAACTAGCCATTAGATTCCTTAGCCCCCTCGTGTATCGTGTTAAGGCCGTTCATAAAAAGAAAACTATATACAAACCGTGGCTTAAACACAACGGCTCTTTCTATGAGTCTACCGTCAAAAATGTAAAACTACAAAAATGCTGTGCCATTTTTTAAAAATTCATGGAAAACATATTCAACTTCGATGAGCATAAGATGTCCTAGTAGACATAAATGGCCAAATCATTAAAACCAGATTTCCGTTATTTGCATTATTCCAATAATTAAAAATACAGTTTTCTTAAAAAAATTCGTAGTAGGTTACACACACATCGAAATCATTCGAGCTGTTTTTGAACCGACAAAAATTGGCTTAAGCTGAGTGGTACGGTATGCTGACCACCATTTAAAAAGCATTTAAAAGCATTCAAAAATTTCAATGCTATATTATGTCAATCCAAGTTTGAGTGACTGATATACATAAATTCCTTGTCCGCTTTTGGTCGTTTGTCATTTTGTTTTCCATATGACGTGATCTTACTAATATTATAAAATGTGAAAGTTACGATGTTTGGATGTTTGGATGTTTGTTGCTAACTCACGCCAGAACGGCTAAACAGATCTGGATAAAATTTGGCACAGAGATAGCTTATAGTCTGGAATAGCAGATAGGCTATTTTTTATCCCGGTAAAATGTATGGTTCCCGTGGGATAGATTTGTTTTAATTTTTGAAATCACACCAGAATGGCTGAACGGATCTGAATGAAATTTAGCACAGAGATAGATTATAGTCTGGAATAGCATATTGGCTTCTTTCTATCCCTGTAAAATGTATTTTAATTTTTGAAATTACACCAGAATGGCTGAACTCATCTGAATGAAATTTAGCACAGAGATAGATTATAATCTGGTACATCTCATAGGTTTCTTTTTATCACGGTTAAATGTAGGTATTAAATTATAAAGCTATAAAAGAAGAAGAAGCTAGATTACGATAGACTATACTCTTCAAGGTACAGTCTACTTCTTGATCAGCTGAAACGCGAGCGAAGCCGCGGGTAAAGGCTAGTACAAAATAAAAAAAAATAAAACAATTTTTCTAATTTTAATCAAAATCTTTAGAGCCAATCCGGGAAAAGAAGACCGTTACTTCGAAGATAACATTTCCATTCTGAATTAAAATAAATATGATTCCCACACCGTTTTTCTTTAAAATACTATATAGTCCAGCTGAAAGGCTGAAAAAAGTCAGTTTAGGTGGAAAAATGGATAGTTATCAAACATTTTGCTTAGTTTTTGACCTCCAAGGCCCTGTGGGAAAAGAGGAGAAGGGGGGGGGGGGCAAATTTTTCGACCTTGCTACGGTTTTCCCTTAACTATTTTTTTTCTTACGTCCTACGGCAAATGCATGATTGATTTTTTTGTAGAGCGGTAAATTTCCTACAATTTTCTACAAAAGAGAGCACCTAGAAAAAACCATGCAGAAACCACTTGTTGGCTTTTTTCAACAAAACAGTCTTCTTGCTTCTAAACGATCTGGCTTTCATCCATGTCACAGCAGTACGACAGCACTCTTTGAGGTTGTATAACGGACGAGAAATGCGCTAGATAAAAATAAAGTTTCCTTTTTAAGTTTACTAGACTACTCCTGAGCCTACTTCACCACTGTGATAAACACATCTTTGCGGATGACCTTCAACTAATAAAAACTTGTCACCTTGGTATGGTTGGGAATTGTGTTGATGCCATTGGTCAATCATATGTGATCTTACCTTAAACCCCCTAAAAAGCAAGTGTCTTGCTTTATTAAAGAAAACCGTGGATTTGTACTGTTCCCAATATGTTCTCCTTGGTGACTCGAAGATACAATTCGTGGATACGGCTGAAAATTTGAGCATTTGTTTTAACAGAACCTTAAGTTGTGAGACTAGATCAATCAAATTGTTGGAAAAGCTTATGGGGCTCTTGGATTATTGTGGCCATCAAGAAGTTGTATCCCTCTGGATACTAGAAAAAAGCTAGCTAAAACACTTCTGATGCCTATTTTAACCTACGGCTATCAAATATTTTGTTATCTTGATAGTGTCAGTCAAAGGAAAATGGATGTTATATTAAATAATGTCGTAAACTACATTTTTGGTCTTAGACACTATGATCACACTTCTCAGTTCTCGAAAAGTATCTATGGGATCTATTTCGACAACTTGCCTAGACTTCGAACTTTTGACACACTTTTTAACATCATCAATACCTACACGTCAGCCTTTATAGTTTATGCCTCTATGATACATTCCAGTTCTTACTGTCAAGACTATCAAACCAAAATAAAAAATGTTCCCGTTTTCATGTCTCTTTCAAAAATTCAACAAAAATGTCTTGTTATACTACTATTTGTCTTAGTAGGATTTCTGGTTGACTTATTGTTATTGGCTTGACTGTTTCTCCGTTTATATGTTTTCTCTTGTCTGGCTTTACGACTTTAACTTTTTGATTGTTTACTTTTAAAATTATAACCATTATTTCTATCTTCTTTCATATTTCATATCCATTTTTTTTTAATTTTTTCTTTAGTTATTCATTTTTTTTCTGCCCTTTATTTTATTAATAATCATGTCCTCATTGTACGTACGAGTATGTATAAGCCCTTTATTATTCTTAATTGTAAACAAGATCTAAATCTTAACATTACGTCACCTGTACCAATAAATACAAAAATACAAATACAAAGCCGGACCAAGGTTGAAAATTTTGCAGTCCTCCCACCCCACCCCAACAAAACCTAGACAAAAGACAATCGTTAGTTAACTATCCCTGATGAACATCCCCAAGTTTCATTAACTTCCGTCCTGGGTCCGCCAAATAACTTTTTTTTTTTGAAACAGGGCGCAAAACATCGAGTGTAGCTTCGGCTGGGTGGCACGTAGCGCCTTCCTGTTGAAACCAAATGTTGCCAATATCCTCCTCTTCATTTTTTATGAACAAAAATTCGTTCAACATGGCCCGATAACGATCGCCACTGTAACGGCCACTCCTTGCTCATTTTCGAAGAAAAATGGCCCAATTATGCCTCTGGACCAAAATCCGCACCAAACAGTGACTCGTTTTGGGTGTATCGGCTCTTCAATGTATGCGTGCGGGTGTTCTGTGCCCCAAATGCGACAATTTTGCTCGTTTACATACCCGCCAAGATCAAAATGAGCTTCATCTGAAAAGATGATTTTTTTGACAAAATCGGCATCTTCTCTAAGTCGATTGCAGGCCCCCTTAGCGAAGCGAAAACGCATTGGATGGTCAGTTGGCTTCAACTCCTGAACCAATTGGAACAATCAGACATAAGCTAAGTGTTACGAAATAAGCACTAGTTGAAAAAAAAAAGTTAGATGGCGGACCCTTTAGTTAAGTTTGAACATAAATCCGTCAAACTGTTTAAACTGACACATCACGTCGTTAAAATAAATAGAATCTTCGTTATAGTTTACGTAATGTCATGTTGGATCAACAACTTTTTTTTTTACGAAACTTATATTTGATGTCCTATAGTAGAGCAAGTAAAAATGAATCATCATGAAACGATTAAAAAACGTCAAAAATCCGAAAGATACAAATTAGAATCTTAAATTTGTGCAGAAGTTTGATCCACAGAAAAAAATAAATATTTTGGTGACGAAATGTAAGCAAAATCATGTTTTTGTGTTTCCTTACATTATTTTTGGAACACATGTTTCCCCAAAATGAAAATGGCTAGAACTTTTATTACAAATGTTTTCTTTGAACACTCTTATAAATACTAGCAATAACAACAAATACACTCTCAGATACAGATACAGCTTGAGATTTTATTACAAAGTATCTCATCGATTCATTTATTGTTTTAGCATCAAGAGGAAAATTGAAATAGGTACATCATTCAGCATCGATGTGCCGACGGAGCGGAGTGGTTGCGGCTGTTTTTGTATATACATGGTATATTGCCAAAATTATATTTATTTTATCCATGTCGGGATACTTTTAGAAATAAATTGGGGAAACAACACTAAATTTAATGACTCTTAGAAGTCCAATGTATCTTCTTCTTATGTTTATTTTGTTACAGGGGCAATATATATATATATATATATATATATATATATATATATATATATATATATATATACATAATGCATCAAAAAATATACTAACCACATTCGAACAAGATGGTCCACAGATTCCAATATTACGGTACAGCTTCTGTCCTGGTGGAATTAATTGAGTGTCGGAAATGGAAACACCTGATATCATTATCCCACCATCATGCTTCCTCAAATGCCGTGTGTAATGAATCCTAAATCCTGAATGGTCGATAACTACAAATGAATTTATTGGTGTTGTATTTAGATGATGAGTCTATGATGAGTTCTATGATAGGATTTTCCAGTACTTACCTCGATGAGCATTGGGATTATCATAGTGTATTTCAAGCATATAGTACTTTGGGCCGGTCTTACCCCCAATCGGTATACCAACATGTTGAGGTAGAAATTGACCTAAAATTATTTAGCCATACATTATTGTTTTGGGGCAAGCCATATAAAAAGCAGTTAGTATGAAATTTAGAATTAATGAGTCTGGCATACCAGTGGATCCTATGGACCAAACTGCAACTGGAGTAATACAAGAATCCCAGTCGCGTGGGGTTAATAAATTGCTGTTGCATACGGCGCCACTGCTTTTGACCCACACATCCCACGATGCAGGATCTGAACCAGGATATGATTTAGTGGAGCACTCGAAGAGCGTCATGTGATGCACCAGTGGTTGGTCTGTTGAACTGGGAATGAAGTACGTTTAAAAAAAAATTAAGCTTCGTAATGGATTTAACTTTTGCTTATGCCAATATTTTTAAATTCAGCAAGAAAATGCTATTAAGGATTTCAGAAATTGTATTCGCATAATATTTATATTCTTATTAGTTTTATAATAAAATTTAAATCTATATAAGCTTATAATGTAACTATTAACGAATTGATGAGAATTTTTTGAATATAATTTTGTTTTTTGTTTTGAAAAATGAAAAATGTTACTTGCGATCACTTAAAAGGCAAGTTAATGCATTGCTTAAACAATTTTTCGGGTTGGGGTTATAATTTTGTATGTGCCAAAATTTGGATTCCAAAATTCTGTAAATTCAAAATTCTGCATTTGCAAATTCTGTAATTCTTAAATTCTGTTAATTCAAAATTCTGCATTTTAAAATTCTGTAGATATATAATTCTGTATTCCAAAATTTTGTAAATGATGAAAGAAAAATTGCTTTTGATAATGAAAAAAAATGCGCACTCATTTAGAGAAATTAAAAGTATACGAGTACTTTCTTATTGTAACGGAGTATTCATCCAGAATTCGCGTCTTTGCTTTCCTTTTTGATTAAATTAGTTCTTTACTTTTCTAAATTTTAATTTTTTTTTTTTGAAATGACAGTTTTTTTTTGTTATGTTTATTGAATACAAATTGTTTAACAGATACAGAATTACATCCTTTAAGTGTTTGAAGAATTTAAAAACAGAATTTTGGACTTACAATTTTCAAAATATGAAAAGTAGATTTACAGAATTATTGAATTTACAAAATTTTGTAACAAAATACATAATAGAATTGCGGAATAATGGAAGCAGAATTAAAGTCATACAGAATTTTGTACTCATTTACAGAATTTCATTCACACAGAATTTTGAAATACAGAATAACGTAATGTTCCCCAATTTTTACCAGCAATCAAATTCGAAAAAAGTGGGTCAGGCAATTCTGTCTGTCCGTTTGTCTGTATCGGCTACTACAGCCTTAACAGTAAGACCAATTTTTTCAGTTTTTGTAATTACTTGCTATATTTTTCGATCATAAAACTGTGTTTTTTTCGAAATTCGTTAATCGAATTTTCCTAGTTTGCGATTGGAAAAAGATCCATTCGTCCAGTCTATAAACGAAATAATGTTAATTTTGTGGATAATGTTTGAGTTATTTCAAAAACGTTTTAACCAATGTTTTTTAAATTTCTACCCTGATAAAGAGTTTAAGTTCTAGAAAATTAAAAAAAATTGTTTTGTTCGAAAAAACTGGTCGAATGATTTTGATGTTTTTTGTTCATATTAAATATCTAAAGCCCTAAGAACAATGTCACACATTTGTAGCAAGTTCGTGCGACCATACTATTCAATGTCTTGGGTAATTTTGATTTTTTAATGTTTTACATGGGTCGAAATTCGACATGCCAAAATTTTGTTTTGTAAAATTCTGGTTGTATAAAGTTCTTGTTATTGTTAGCCAAAATACTGTATTTCAAAATCCCTGCTTTCAAAATTCTGTTTAAAAAATTCAGTTTTTGAAAATTCTGTCAATGTGTTGTATTGTAAATGAGAAATGATATACATTATCAAAACAACTTCTCTTTTACAACATATTTAAAGAAATTTTTAAAAACAGAATATTTGTGATAGAAAATACATAATTTAAACATAATAAGAAAATACATTATGTACATATACAATTGAAACGATTTTAATTTAACTACCTACTGACGGGACTATAAATTAGTACAACAAAATTTTAATTTTGCAAAAGAGGGACGCATATTCATCAAACTTAGAATGAAATCATAAATCATATCTTTTAGATTTTTTGTTTCACTAACTGTGCAAATACTGTTTTTCGTTTTCATTAAAAAAATCTTTAATAAAGTCACAACAAATTGTTTACGGAAATGGTTATTTTTCTTAGACAGAATTTCAGTGTTCAGAAACAGAATTTTGCACATAAAGGATTTTGCATTTACAGAATTTTGACTATACATACAGAATTTTTATAAGAAAAAACAGAATTTTGAAAACCAGAATCGCGAGAATACAGTTTTATGAAAAACGCGATATATAGGTGAAGCGCACAAAATAAATGTTCACGAAATGTAATAAAATATTAGTTCAAAAATAGTCCACAGTGATGTATCTGCATCTAAACTATTATTACTATACATTAAAGTATGTGGGATAATAGTTCGGTAGGACCACCTTCCATTATATATAAATCATTTCGGTGGGAACATGGTATACAATTTAGAAGCTCATTGCATGCGCACCACAGTTTAAAAAGGAGTAGGTAACTTTAAAAATTACAATTCCATCTTAAATAAAACTATAAAAAAAAATATGCCAAAGAAAGTGAATATCATCAAGCCGTTGTCAACTTATGTCCATTTGAAAAAAAAACAATAGTTAGTTAGAACCTAATTTTCGATATGAGCATTTAAGCCGAAAACAGAAAACATAGTTTTGTCAAAAATGCCATATATGCAGAACTCGATATTGAGTTACGATAATTGAAGATTACAAAGCAAGCTTTTTAGCATTCTTTGATAAGGGCAGAATAACATCTGCCGAGTCAGCAAGATACAAATATAAAATGAACCATTTTCCTTCGGTGCCAGCCTAAACGGATGGGCCGATTTGCTTTCAAACTTGGTATTTAGTAATTATTTGGTACCTATGCCCAAGGGGAGTCATTTCAATTTTCGCTTAAGGTCGAAAAATAACGGTATCTACCTGCGGTACAATCTTTAAGTAAATGTTTAATTATCTCTAAAACAGCCATAACGATTTTGATAAAGCTTTAAGTGTGCTATTTTTTTTTTTACAATACTACGTCTTTTGGTTGGAATGAATTTTTCGGAATGTATCCTATAAGGATTCCCCTCATAGAACCAGTTTTTTCATATGAGGTTTTATCGTACCCAGGAAGTAATTTAAATTCAATTAATAATTTCAAAACTTCGAAAACTTTCTTTTTTTTTATTTAAAAAAAATTGGATTTCGAAATATTTTGAAAAGTGGTGGATTGAATTTTTTAAAAATAATATTCCAGATAAAATCTAGAGATTTTTCAATATGACATACCTACCTACTGAACAAAATGTTCAAATATTTTTTCGAAGAAATTATGCTGCCCCTAAGCAATTATCTATTATAAGAGCAAGTTCGTGCGAACCAGTCATGCATTTTATTAGATCCAACCTTCCCACTCTAGCTTTATATCACGCCGCGCCGTATGCAAATCAACTGGGATCACTGGGAATATAATCGTTTTAAAATCATTGGTTCACTTTCAATATCTGAATCATTCTTGATGCTATGAATGTCAATCTCTTTAAAAACAAATTAATTTGGAATGAAAATATTTATAGAGAATAATCGAAACAAGTTATCAGACCATCTCAACGACATTTAAATAATGTATCTATATTGAATTTATGCAAAAATAAATTTAATTCCTCCACACACTCTCTGAAAACTTTACAAAAGTCCTAACCAGAATAGGAAAAATGTTTACGGGTTCAAGTTCTTAACCGCATACATACATATTTGTATGTCATCTGAATTTTGTTCCTGGGTACTTGGAAACTTGTTTGCAGCTAAAATATGAAGTATCAAACCTTTGTTGACTCAAAATCGATAAATTGAAAATGATTCCTATTTCATTTGACTTTTTATGTAATATAAGAAAAAACACATTAAAACCTCGTTAACCATCTCTAAAATATTGTATACAAATCTTTGCACATATCAATTTATTCCCCATTAAATATCAACTAGGAAATCAACAGCCATACACCTCTAAATTTCCCATTCACTTTCTCCAACTACATACATATGTACGCATGTAATACAAAACAGAAGTAACCGTCCTTTTAAGATAACAACAGAGTATAGGTATCCGTATCCTTCGTAATAAATCGACAGATTATTGCAAATACTCCAACATCACAATAATCGAACAAGTCTGTTCTGTCATTTTGTTGATCGATTTACAAACTTCAAGTCATTTGTTTTGTACAAAAACTACATAGCTATAATTCCATTCCATGAATGACGTTGGACATTCTTCGAATCGATAATTTATCTTAAGAAATATTTCACCAAGAAATTCGGTAGTGATGTCAGAAGAAGGCAAATCATTTCGAGGATTTGATAATAATAATAATGATAATAAATGTTCCTAGTCAGAATCTTACCTTTCCCTGGTAAGGAGTGCTTCGTATCCGATAATGTGGTGTTTTTCTTGTAGCATGGGTGCTCCGATAATTTTGCACCAATAAAGTGTGTCCATGTTGGCATCGACTGATACCTTTAAAAATAATGTTAAACGAATACCATAATTTTTTTTATGTTTCAACAAAATGAATAATAACTATTTTATCTTGCATTTAAATATTGTTGGCAATTCAGATTATAAAAAAAAAAAAAAAAAACAATAATTTTGATTTATATGTATTTATAATGCATTGCTGAATGAACATTATTGAAGAGTGGCAAACACATTCGCTGCCAATATTTCATTCGGATAAATTATTATAAATGAGAAAATTTTATTGATCAAATTAGATAATGGAACGTAACACACTGGAATACTTTTTGATAAATAATAACACGTGACTAAAATAAATAAAAACTATCTTCTTTCACACCTGCTTAATTGGATTAATAATTTAAAATATAAAATGAAATAATAATACAAAAATTGAATTTGAGGTGCATGTAGGAGTAAGTACCACAAATAGGTAGATGCATAATACAACTACGTTGTAGCGAACACGTAAATCATGTCATATCATATTTTTTAAATGGTAATGCGAACCACGTGTGTTCTTTTTCAATGATTACTCGAAAATATATTTGCAATTATTGTTTGCGTTTGTTGCCTCCACAATTATATCAAAAGTATGTCCACAAAATATGTTTATGATTCATAAACATAGGAAGTAGCACAAAAAGATACTTACATTTTGAACTGTTACATCCCATTTCTTAAATTCATTTCGATTATTTGGTTTTTTGAACATTGGTCCTAACAAATGCAATGGCTTCATTCCTCTATTAGTGCCGTGTCCTTTGAGATTTCCATGGATGGGGTCCTTGTCGCCAAATGACCAGAGGACTTTTATTGTATCCGCCTGTAATGAAATATTGAAATGTTTTGATTTATTTCGACTTTTTGTAAGTTTTGTGTTGTGATTGTGGATTGAGGTTGGTATTTTTTTTATGAAATTTCAAACATAGATTTTTCAATGGAAAAAGGGTTATTTTTGAATAAATTCAAACCAATATGCCTAAAAAAGTAGTATGTTTTTTTTGATGAAAGCATTTAACAGGGCTGAATCAACTTGTCAATTTCACTTATCATATTTTATTACTTCACCATTTCGTAAGTCAGCGGCAATTGAAATCAATTAATAAATATCCTTCAATTTTACTGTCACTCTCTAGTTTCGAATTATGAAATTGCGACAAAAAGGTAGGTGAATAATCGGGCCTACAAAATCTGTCCTTCTTTATGTTTCTAAGGAGTCTATTTTTCGAATATGGATATGCAGGCCTTGTGCTCATGTTGTATCTTCTAATTCTTTGATGCCAATGTGTTTTAAAACTGTATTAATTTTCTCCTACTTGTTTTCAATAAAGTACATACATACATACGTATATTCATATATATTATAGTATTTCGTTTTCTTTTTTTTTTTCTCAGTTACTATGACATTAACAGAAGAAAGTTAACATAATTCAGTGGATTCGGGTTAGCAAAAAGAACAAACTATTATAATCGCCCTCACATTCATCACTTTTAAAGTCCGCTACTGTAAACGAATATTGCACAACCTTACTTCTTATCTAGGATCCAGATGGTACGATTTTCGATTCTACTGTAATTGATTGCATTGGTCTTCTTACTCTGAGCACTACAACAGAACGTTGCGTTTGTGCAACAAACACAAAATGCTACGTAGTACAAACTTATTTAAAGAGTCATCTTCATTGTCTAGGGGGCATTGCAAAGAATGAGTATAGAAATGGAGTTATTATCAAAGGATGGAGTTGTGAATTTTATTGATTTTTTAAGAACTGAATTTTAAAAGATGTTGTCCGATAAATTTAATAACTTTAAGCAAGTTAAGAACTGAGTATTCGTAATAAATTACTGTGATGGGTCTTTTATACATAAAGTTACATTTATGTATTAACTCGTAAATATATGTAGGTCAACATTTTGTATACCCTATTCTATAGAATGGGTATATTGTATTTGGTGTGGAGTTTGTAACATAGAGAAATAATACCGTTAGGTATAGAAAAGTATATATATTCTGACTCAGAATCAAAAGCCTAGCCGATTTAGCCATGTCCGTCCGCCCGTCCGTCCGTATGTATACTCTCTAGAGGTCGCAATTTTTGAGCTAGAAAGCTGAAATTTGGTATATACAGGGTGGTTCACGAGCGTTGTGCCAAAAAGCTAGAGCGTGTAGGTTAAGTTTAGACAAGAAAAAAATCGTATGGGAGGGGGGGTCTATTCCCGCCCGTTTAGCCAGGAGGGGCAATTTCCTGAAAAATTGACTTATTTTGTAAAAAAAAATATTAAAAATCAACGGCTTCGTTTACAACACCGTGTTATACCTTTTTGGAAAGCCAAAAACTTCTTCTTTCATTTTGTTTTTAAATAAAATTGTTTCAACGAATAGTTTAAAAAATATAGATTTTCAAACTCAAAATTTTTAAAAAAAAATTTGATAAAATAATTTTAAAACTAATTTTTTTTAAAATTTTACGTAATTAAGTATAATTTTTGTTCTCATAATTCAATGCCCCCATCAATCTTTAATCCAACACTGAAAACCGTATGGCTCTACGACTTTTTGCTGCCAAGGTATTCAAAAATAACCGAACCTACTTCTTCACAAAAACAAGAAAATCTTCTTTCATTTTGTTTTTAAATTGAATTGTTTCAACGAATAGTTTAAAAAATATAGATTTTCAAACTCAAAATTAAAAAAAATAATTTTAAAACTAATTTTTTTCAAAATTTTACGTAATTAAGTATAATTTTTGTTCTGAGATAATTCAATGCTCCCATCAATCTTTAATATAACACTAAAAACCGTATGGCTCTACGACTTTTTGCTGCCAAGGTATTCAAAAATAACCGAACCTACTTCTTCACAAAAAAACGAAAAAATTGGCTAAATTATCACTTGTGGCATCCCGTAAGGCTAGATTTTCTTGTTTTTGTGAAGAAGTAGGTTCGGTTATTTTTGAATACCTTGGCAACAAAAAGTCGTAGAGCCATACAGTTTCCAGTGTTGGATTAAAGATTGATGGGAGCATTGAATTATGAGAACAAAAATTATACTTAATTACGTAAAATTTTGAAAAAATTAGTTTTCATATTATTTTTTCAAATTTTTTTTCAAAATTTTGAGTTTGAAAATTTATATTTTTTAAACTATTCGTTAAAACAATTAAATTTAAAAACAAAATGAAAGAAGAAGATTTTGGCTTTCCAAAAAGGTATAACACGGTGTTGTAAACGAAGCCGTTGATTTTTAATATTTTTTTTTACAAAATAAGTCAATTTTTCAGAAAATTGCCCCTCCCGGCTAAACGGGGGGAATAGACCCCCCCTCCTTTACGATTTTTTTCTTGTCTCAACTCAACCTACACGCTCTAGCTTTTTGCACAACGCTCGTGAATCACCCTGTATAATCTTTGGTTCAAGAGTAAGGTTAAGTTCTTAAACCGGTAAAATCGGCCCACAAACACACCCACAATCGCCATTTTTGTTGAACAACCTCAATTTGGTAAAATTAAATTATGTTTTTTGTACAGTTATGATAAACGCATAACTCTAAAATTTTGCACGCGCAAGCTTCAGGTAAACTTTCTTCCAACTAAATAAAAAAATTTCAGTTTGGGCGTCGCTGACACCCATTTTTCATACAAAACCATCAATATTGTTTTTATAAAATAGTAATTGTTATATTAAAGCGAAAAACATAAAATTTTGTGGGTATTACTTGCACATAAACATCTTGTGTATGAAATCAAAAAATTTGATTTTGGGCGTGGCTGACGCCCACTTTTCACTGAAAACATACAAAATTGTTTTTGCAAATAAACTGTATTTATAATGAATCCGCAAGCATCTTGCGTCTCTTAGTAGAAACTAAAAACTTTGTTTATGAAAAGAAATTTTTTAATTTTGGGCGTGGCTTATGCCCACTTTGCATACAAAACCATCAATATTGTTTTTATTAAATAACAATTGTTATATTAATGCGAAAAACATTAAATTTTGTGGATATTACTTGCACATAAACATCTTGTGTATGAAATCAAAAAAATTGATTATAGGCGTGGCTGACGCCCACTTTTCACTAAAAACATAAAAAAATTGTTTTTGCAAATAAACGGTAATTATAATGAATCCACAAGCATCTTGCGTCTCTTAGCAGAAACTAAAAACTGTGTATGAAAAGAAATTTTTGAATTTCGGGCGTGGCTTACGCCCACTTTTCATGAAAGAACGAAAAATGTTGTTTTAAAAATTTAAGGTACTACCAATATTCAATTAAAACATTTTTGCCTTCCGTTCGTTATATGAAAAATATTTCTACATTTTTTTGTGTATATTTTTTTCAAAACGTCCACTTTAAAGGCGTGATTTTGATAAAATACCTTTGTTCAGGTAAGATCGTTTAAAAACTACTCGATACAGCAGTAGTTTTACACATATGCCTAAATACTGACTAATGATCAAAGCTTAGTTAGTGCTTTAAATTTTTCTTTAAAACTTTTAGGGCACGCCCACTTTTAAGGGGCGTTTCCGTCAAAAGTCGTAATATGCATTAAATTTTTTATGTTTTTTAACTATCGGTTGCAGTTTTTAAGTAAGAAGATGAACACTTCGGTTTGTATACCTTGTTTACGTAGCAGAGTGTTGTTCAAGAATTGTTAAAAACACACATAATCGCTATTTCCTATCAAAATCTAATTTCTAAAAATTTTAGCTTTGTCTTGTTTTGTTCAAATCGATCTTCAAGCTTAAAATTGAATGATGAGCTCATATAGTGATTACCCTGGCAATAAAATGTCTTTTTTTTTCCCTGCCTACTAAAGAAGAATTTTGTTTCCGATACTGGAACAGCGGCTGGCTGCGAAGGAGGCGAACGCATATGCATATACATATACAAAAATGTGGGGAATAGGGTATCCAACAGTTCGTTGCAAACGTACTGTAGCTCTCGCTTATGTTTTCTTTTAATACATAATAATTTGTTTTTTATTTAGCAACCATTTAAAAGGATAATAATTCTGACATTAAGGTAAATAGTTATATAAAAAAAACCTTTGAAA
Source organism: Platycheirus albimanus (assembly GCA_916050605.2). Classification (NCBI taxonomy): domain Eukaryota; kingdom Metazoa; phylum Arthropoda; class Insecta; order Diptera; family Syrphidae; genus Platycheirus; species Platycheirus albimanus. Next base: position 64,327,842 of record OU696698.1, read on the forward strand.
AGAAAATACACGAAAATAATGCTTTTTCAAATTATTAAATTTGAGGACAAATTTTATTTGTTTTGCGGAATGATTTGCTTAGATTTTTGTTCTTTTTTAATGTAAATACCATTCGCAAATCGGAGCTGGAATAAAGAAGTATAGCTTTCGGAGGTCGCGTTCCTTTTTAGTGTAGACGCTGCATCTACATAAGGTTTCTCATCTTATAATATTTGTTCACAGTGCTGAAATTTGCTGTATATAACTTGAACCAAATCACTTGGCCAATGAAAAATCATACTTTCTCTTTTTAACCACTAAGGTTTTGAGTGAGAATTTTTGGTGTCACTCAAAAAGCCAAGTAATAAAGAAGAGAAGGTATGATTTTTCATAAGCCATGCTATACATATACCTATACATATATGTACATATATTGTACTCTGATAAGCAACAAATTCAATTTTACATGGATTCCATCTCTATTTAAATAGTCCATGTTATGATCTTAATTTTGTATGCGACTTATTTTCTGTTTTAGCACTTTATTTAACAAAGTACAGAACGCCCTTAAAATCTTCTTTAAATTTGATTGAGGATTTAAGGGGGCCGCGCACAGTTCAATTAGTTAAGGTGGATTTACGGAAATCAATTTTAATACAGCGTTGAGTACATGAAAATCTAAAATCAAAACCATAACAAAAACGACACTTTTAGTGGCTTTGATGGTACTTACGCCAACGCTCTAAATATAAGGATGCAATGAAATGTATATTCAACAAAAAAATATTCTTAATAATAACTTAATTAAATGGATTGTACGAAGAATTTTTTTTTTTAAATCGTTCGAATGATTATTTTAAATTTTGTTTTGAGTAGCTATGTGCGTGCATTTTGAGAATTTAGTGATTTTTATCAGGAAATGAATAATATACAAAAATATCCAAACCGTATGCACATTTTTGATTTTGTGGTTTTTTTTATAAAAAAATACATATTCAAATCGATTTTCAAAAATTGAAATTTAAAAAAAAAGAACAATTTTTTAAATATTGGAAAACATTTCTATTTCGTTTATAACCTAGTTTCCACATCAAAATTTTCATAGAAATCCGTCGATTGGCGTACAAGAAATTTAGATTTAAAAAAAGTTCTTGCCCCAAGACGAAATTCCCATGAGAAACCCTACAAAAACAAAATCCCCAAGAGAAAATCACTTATCAGTTCCAAAAATATTTTGGTAGGACTTTCTAAAAGTGTTCTGTTCTGTGTACAAAGATTGAAGAAAATCGGACCTGCCGTTAAAGCTTCAGGTGCATACACAGACAGCATTGTCTGACCCACTCTTTAAACTTCCCCATCATCGTAACGTCATGTTTTATTGTTTATCTACATATATATATAAAATAGATCTGTGTATGTATGTATGTATGTATGTATGTATGTATGGACTCCTAAACCACCCAATGGATCCTTCTGAAATTTTTTAGAGCAAATTTAGTTTAGTCCAGGGATGGTTTCTGTGAAGGTTTCGTGCCGATCGGGAGGAAAGAAAAAAATGCAGGCTTTTAACAATTTTGGTTTAATTTTTTATTAATAATTTTTTTTGGTTTTTTTCATACATTTTTAAGCGGTTTCAAACATCAGCAAAAATTGCGATTACCATCAACAAAGCACAAGGGCAATCGTTGGCTATTGCTGGTTTACATTTGGAAAAATCCAAAAAATTTGTATATTTATACACCAACCAAAATGACCAAAAATATTGTTTATCCGCTAGCATTGAGATAAAATATATAAATAAATTGAATTTCACATTAAATACATAAGTGTTTTTTTTTGGCGTAGCAACGCGCGCCGGGTACCGCTAGTTTTATATATGAATGCATAACTATGTACATTGTACATAATGTAGTAAAACAACAGGTATTTGGTACACTCTTTGACCTAATAATGTTTTGAAAAAAAATTAATTGTCTGAATTATCAGACTTGTAAAATAAATTGTTTTCTTTGCTATACAACCTTTAGTCTTAAAATCAAGAAGTAATCTGTTGTAATTGCTGCATGCTAGGTGGCGATTATATCTAAGTACTGTGTGTACTACATTAAACTATTAGAAACGGCTTGTGGTGCACTAGATCCCGTGAGAGAGTAGTAAAGATTCTATATACAATGCCTTATCTATTGAAGGTTAGATCAATTAAATTACAGTTATTTAATTTTTAATTAAAGTCTTCTATGCAAAAAAAAATGCAATAGTAGGTACATTATCAAACTTTTCCTTTATAAAGTAAAAGGAAATCATGGTTTGTATTGAGTTTTCATTCTCCATTTCCATTTTTTAAACAAAAGAAAAACCCGGCCTAAAAGTTTAGAAAATAATTTCAAACCCAATATTTATATACCGACATAATAAATCCAAGGCACTACGCCCTACAATTCCGTTTTATTGGAACCAAATTAGGTCATTTTCTTATTTCAGATCGACTTTAAAATTGCTTGACCTTACTTGCTGCATTCAAGAAGGACCTATAATAGTATAGTTTAATAAAAGTTAATTTTTTTTTTAAATAAAGTATGTTTATAATATTGACCGGTAGTGTATAAATAAATACAATTAAAGTGTGTTTTTTTGTCCGCCTGATTCTAACCAACGCTTTGAGCGCTTTTGACGGGACGAATACTGGCTGATATCATAAGGGGTAACTTGAAGTATGCCTAAATCTAGCAGTTATAGTTCTTATCAGAAAACAAATTTTTTTTAGATTTTCAAAAAAACCAAAAAATTAAAATTAAATTAAAAAATTTAAAAACTAATATTAATTTGTTTATAAAAGAACTTTCAGATAAATTTTAGTATCAAAATTTGTCAAGCGGTTTACGAGAAAATCTGATTAAAAGAAAAAAACGGTCCTAACCGTTATAAGACTTTTCCTGAAAAATATATTTCAACCAAAACATAAAGTTTACACAGCAAAACACCATTCAGAAAGTTTTATCAAAACCGGGCCGTTTTTGAGATAAATGAATTTTTCATTAAAAATCATATGGCAGGTGCCGTTAGATTTATTCCAAAAACTCCTCTGTAGGAAGTCATAATAATAATACTATTTTATGTAGGTACCAATTTTGAAGCAAATCGATCAAGCCGTTTAGGCTGTAGACAGACAGACGGACAAACAGACCGGATTGTCGGAACCACTTTTTTAGGGTTCTCTATCATCGTTATGTCATGTTTGATTTTTACTTGCGATTATAGGTTTATAAGGCAAGTTATATATTCGTCGAAAAAAAAGTTTTGAGATAACAATCAAACATGACATTACGATGATAGCGAAGACGAAAAAAGATGGTCTAAAAATTCGGTCCGTCTGTATGTCTGTATGTAGAGACACCTACAGCCCAAACGGGTGGGCCGAATTGCTTCAAACTTGGTATATAGAGTTTTTTGGGTATTGTACATAGGGGAAATTAAATTTTTTGTTTAGCTCAAAAAATAACTTTACCTGCCATATAACCGTTACGTTAAAGTTTATTTTTCTCGAAAATGGCTCTAACGATTTTGATTTAAAAAATCTGTGTAGCTTTTTAGGTACGACCAATCATATGGCTGAAAAAAAGTTTAAAAAAATGTCTAAGAACGGTACTTTCCATAGGACGGTTTTTTTGCTTTCGACTATCTCAAAACGACTCAACCGATTCTTTCGAAATTTCTCACATATATACTGGTGTAGGTAGCTCAATTTGTAGTGCATACCAAAAAAAACTTTTTTTCTCAAAAACCGCTCCACAGATTTTTATAAATTTATTCTCACAAATTCAAATTTACCCAAGAAATAAAATGTAGCATTTTTCCGGCTCAAATTAGTTTAAGTGTTTATTTATTTATTTATTTTAATCGAAATCTCAAGCCCCTAGACCACTGTCACACATTAGAGCAAGTTTGTGCGACCAAGTCGTGCATTTTATTTTTTCTTACAAATGCCTAACTTGCCTTATAGTACCTATAATTGCAATTAAAAGGTATAGCCGAAGGATCGCAATTTCTCGAACTGTCTCAAATTCACATCACAAAAAATTTAAGTTAAAAAAATGTCTTTTTGGTCGGGTTGTTTAAAATTCTTGTTAAGAATTTATATAGGTTTGACATGTTCGTATTACGTAGGTGCTGTATGTATTTCATTGTGCTGTTGAACTAACTTTGGCAACGTTTGTCGGATCAGCTAGTTTCATATAAAAATGCAAGAAGAAAGAAACGTGTCATTGGTAGTTGAATACTTCGTTCGCCACGTTTTGCTCGTTGGCTGAACGCTTTTTAAAAGCAATTGAGATCACACGTGATTTGACTTTGTCTGTTTTAGAAAATTATAAATCAACAAAATAATCATCATAAGAACATAACAGTTGGAAATATAACTTGTACTTAATTATTTATTAATCAAATAAAAATGAATAAAAATAACTTCGGTAATATTATTTATGTACTATTAAGCTTGCGTTAAAACTTACTAGTCAATTTTTTTTTTATTAGCAATTAATAACCTCAAGCCCAATGACAACCATAGGTTGATGAAGGCATGTGCTTCTTGCACTCCACAACAACTAGAGGCCGTCGATGTTTATGGCAATACAGCTCTTCTCAAAGCATGCTTCCTTGGTAACCTAGAAGCAGTGCGAGTGCTCCTATCATTCGAAGTAAACTTACATGCAATCAACTATTTTGGTAACGAAACGTGTGTCAATCTGATTAACAAATTAATTATTGATTACGTGTACAGGACAAAATGCATTAACACTGGCAGCATATGCAGGCTGTCTGGCCATAGTGCATGAATTATTAAAGTACCGGAGCTACACCGATTTTACCTTATCATCGATGATTCCACCACTTTGTGTGGCTGTTCTGAAAGGCCACCAGCATTTGATAGCATTCTTCCAAAACATGCATCCTATGAGTTTTCGCAGCGTTCATGGTAAGAAAGGGTGGTTTGGGGAGGGGAGAAAACTCGAGAGAAAATTGATATATAATAATTATTATGCAAATATTATTCTCGCAGGACTGACTGTAGGTGATTTACAACAAATTATGCAACTCGAAAATGCACGACAAAATGCAAATTGAAAAGCTCGTGGAATCCTCTGGATACGACAAATAACGTGGTCGCTTTTAATTTAAGTTATGAGCTTATAAGTGTTTTAATTATTGACAATATTGAGGTTTTAAAGAAAGTGATTTGTATGTTAAATGTATATTTTGTAAGCTGTAGCAAATTAAATTAAAAACAATTTTTAACAAAATAACTTCTTATAATCACATGCTTAAAAGTTTCAAAATATTTACGGAATAGTTACAATAATCGAGTAAAAACCTTTAGAAAGATTTTTTTGAAAAGCAACTATAAATTTTGATAGTAAAATAAATCTGAAAAAAAAAATTATTTTGGGGATGGATTTTCGAATAACGAAAGGCTTGGATTTTTTGAAAACTCCCAAAAAAACTGACGTCAAGAATATTTTCTCTTTTTTTTTTTGGGGGCCTAGATTTTTTTTTTGAGAATTAGTGGCTGATTTTAATCATTAAAGGATAAATCCACTGCGAAATATAAGGTGTATTGTGGCACGTTATGGCGACTAATGAAATGGGAATATTTTAGAAACTAAAGTATTCCCCTCTCTGGTTACTACCTACCTGGGTATTATAGTACTGAGGAGTACTATATCTAACGGATTTGTGGTCCTGTGTTTCCATTTGAGTTTCTGGGAGCTTAACCGGCTTGAATTGGAGAAGAATATAAACTTTGCGGTAATTTCATATAAAACCCTGAACAGAGCATTTCCTGGGATTATTCAGCAAAAATGTGTAAAAAAGCAGTCAATTTTTAACTGCAATGAAGTGATGACTGAAAAGTCTATTGGCTTGCATTTAATGATAAGTAAAATCCATATTATTTTGTGATGTGTCCAACGCTGTTTTGACGTCACGTGGTTGCTCGCATTAACAAGACAGTTGTCGTACCTCAAAATGATTTAGATTTATTATGAGGTGCATAGATACAAAACTAAATTTTAAGTTTGTTATATACAGGGTGTTACATAAATTAGATCGAATTGGCCAAACAAAATGTTTAATTCTCTTTCACGATTCATGTTTTTTTTTTATACGGCACACGCGCATAAGGGGTTTGTATAGCCCTTTTTTATGATAAGTCACAGCGCGAGCGATAGAAAATTAGGAAGGAAGGGAAAGAAGATGCCGATAAACATTGGTCTTGAATGTTTGAAGATCAAAATGGCAAGGAAAACTGTGCCAGGCAATTCATTCCACATTCTTGTTGTACGGCTAAATAAAGAATCCTTATATTTAACGGGAAGTCCGAAATTGGGCTCAAGTGTAAACTGATGAGCGTTCCTAACAAGACGAGTGTTACGGGAGAAATGTTTAAGGGGTGGAACGAATCTGGCTACCTCGAGTGAGCATTTTCTGTAGAAGAACCGGTAAAATAAGGAAAGACACGAAACATTTCGACGATCCATAATGCTTCACAATGCTGTTTAAATCGGAGTTTTATGAGCTTATCATACGGTATCGTTGCAATAACACAATTATGAAACGTATATGAAAAGCTGAGGGTTGAGTCGTCAGCAAAATAGTTTAATGGATTAGAAGTCACAGACAAGAGATCATTTATAAAAACGAGAAAGAGAGTCAAAGACAGAACGGAGTACTGGGCCACACCAGCATTTATTTTGTGGAAATCAGACTTGAAACCGTCTAATACAGCTTGTATTGAACGGTCCAGAAGAAAACGAATAAGAGTATCATCGATAGCAAATGCACGCGTTTTCGATAAAAGAGCTTCAGGCTAAACTCTATCAAATGCCTTTGTAATTTCAAGCGCAATAATCTTGCTTTCGCCAAAGGGATGCAAAGATTTGCTTCTCTGTTGCCTGTTCGGTGAGATATGCCATCAGATCACCAGTGGAACGATTGCTGCGAAAGCCGTACTGGCGTTTATTTAAAACCTTTCGATCTTCGATGATGATTTATCAGTGTTTCCATGACCTTGGACGATTTTGGTCGATGGGAGGAGGGAGAGGAGGAGTCACCTTAATTAGGGACGGTTTGGACAAATGCTGTTTTAAATCTATACTAGAGAAATTCCTGAATAATAGGATCGATGGAAAAGCTTACGCAGTGGTTTTGCCAGCGATGAAGAACACCTTTTCAGAAGTATAGGGGTATACCATCCAAGCCAGCGGATTTGTGTATATAAAGATCTTGGAAAACTCTTGCTACTGTACGAGTGCGGAAAAATACCTGTCCCATAGAAAAGTTAACGTTCTCAAGTACAGGAGGGGCATCATTGCTTACATGCAACGTAGAACTTGCAGCAAAATGAGCTGCGAGCATATTCGCCTCCTCTGAAGAGCTGACAATTGGACGATGAGCGTTGGAACTGATGATGACGTTGAGTTCTTGACGTTTTTTTACAAATTACCAGAAATTTTTACTGCCTTTGGGTGGGACATTGCCGAATTTTTGACGTAACTTCTGGTCATGTAAAAATTTCGTTTTATTGATAACGGAGTTGTACGAGTTCCTAACTCGTTTGTGTTTCTTCCGATTTTCATCAGTTGTGTTGGCTTTATAGGATCGGAAGCTTACTCCATTCAACCTGATAGCTTCTTTACACTCTCCGGTATACCAAGACTTTTCTTTTGGTTTGATACCTTTTGTTCTGTGAGGGACAAAAGGTCGAAAAATCACTTCTGTAATCATTTCAGCACTGGTATCAATGTCATTATCAAGGAAGCATAATGACCAGTTAATGTTTCCTTATAGCAAAAGTTTGTTTCAAGTCCATAATGCAAGTAATTATATTTTGTTTTAATAAAAAGGACACTAATGTAGAAATGGAAAGTCCCAGTTTTTCTCTATAAAAATAATATAAATGCTTTGAAATGACACAGAACCAGCCAAAAAAGAAATAACTGAAGTCACTTCAATTCCCGATTGCAAAAATCTACTTTTGTTTAGAACTTGCCTACCGTACTTAAGGACAGTTCAATGGTACTGCAGTTTTAGTTTATTGACTGTATTATTTTACAACACAAATTGGCAAAAAATTCTGGATTTGGCCAGTTACGCCAATTTGCATAGCACCAATTAGTTAAAATAAATGTAAGCAAATAATGACCAAACTCACAAAACGTTATGAAGCATTTACTTTTGGAGTAACAACAGTGGGCCAGATTACAAAAGTGAGTTATACAAAGAGCACCGACCACGAAAGCATGGTGAGGTGCTTTGGTTTTTTTTTTTACTTAAAAACTATAACCTATATTCACCAACTGGTTCACTGAATACGTCTAAATGGATCATTAAAAATTCTGTAAATTTATGTATAAAACTGAATTTTAATTAGTTGCAATTTCATGCTTTAACTCCCCCATACTTGGCAATTCTATATAAATTCAGTTCGTTTGTCTTTTTTACTAATCCATTTCATACTCTTGGAAATGTGAGCGCCCTCTCCTCCCTAGCGCCCATAGCGCATGCCTTTAGCCCCGCTGCGAATATATGTTATAACAAGGTTTTATATTTTTATTAACATTTTATATCCATTTATTGCTATAGGCAACAACATTTATCAACTTTTATTGCTATAAGGGTTTTTAATCAATCAAAAAACAATAAAAGGTGCTTACCCCCAGCGGCAGATCATATGGATCACAAGTTTCAATTTGTCGAAAGAACTCCACTTGAGTATGAGTGGCATTTTGAAATCCATCTACAACAATATAATTTTGTGTATCGTCCTGTATTGGAACACCATTTCCAGTCTGTGGTCCATGGCAGTCCTAAAATAAAGAAAAATACAATTCGAATTAAATTTTTATTAAAAACTACTTTTTAAAAGAGGTTTCTGCATGAGCTGCTTGCAATGAAATGTATGAAATTCATTAAATATTGAGAAAGTTCTTTGTAGGAGAAGTAAGGCGATGATGACACTTGACTGTTTTAGTGTTAAGGTTTGGTACTAGAACAATTTAAAAGTAGTGTAGACTTATAATTATGTATATTTATATAAGATACATATACGAGTATTGTATTATAAAGTTTATATAGTTTTTCAATAGTTTTCGTTTTCAAGGACGAAGTTTTCAAGTTCAGAGCCCATGGCAACGTCTCAAACTAGTTTTTCTGTCTGGTCTTGTTACCCAGTTCAGCGTTCGGTAACGATAAACGGGTAAGGTTAAGGAGTACCTGCAGTTAAGAATCTATAATGACAATATAGCCGGAGTCATTACGCAAAAGCGGTAAGTTGTTTTCTTATAATAATGTGAGCGGCATTTGACATAAACTTCAAAAGAACTAAATTCAACAGAAGCAAACGAAACTTTTCGAACATCTTGCAATTTTTTTAAAATTAATTTTGTGAAAATAAGAAAAAGAAGTTACAATTACACTTCAATCTCATCAGGTGACTTTCAAAATCTAGTTCATTCTCTAATTTTTCCTTCAATTTGGCAACATTTTGACGAAGGCAGCATCTAATTTCCAAACACCTTGCAGTTAATTCAGCAGCATGTGCATAAACCTTAAAGATGATTTTTTTTTTAATTTGTATCTCTGCTTGTAAACTTCAATATAGGAATTTAATATTCATCAATCATTAGCTTTGTTCTTTAAACCTTACCGCATAGGGTTGAGCCAGGTTTTCTCTTTAGGTTCTCAAGAAACATAAGCCTAGCAAATCCAAGACAGTTTTTAAAATCAATCATCGCATGGCATCCTTATTTTTAAAGTTCGTCAACCTTTCAGTTTTTGGTATATATGTATGTGCTCTGGCATTATATTTATAAACTATAGTACTCCTGAGCAGCGGAACGTTAGGTGCGCTATCTATGGGCGAAGTTCACAAACACTTGGTTGGAGAGTTTGGAGTGGTCTTTGTCTAGATTGCCATGGGAAGCAAAAACAAAACAATGGAAGACACTTGATGTAAAGTAGATATGACAACTAGCGCCGCCATCGACGAAGTTCAGAACTAAAAAAACGTTCCATGAAATTACATACTATAAACAGGGTGATTCACCAGCGTTGTGCCAAAAAGCTAGAGCGTGTAGGTTAAGTTGAGACAAGAAAAAAATCGTATGGGAGGGGGGGGGTCTATTCCCCCCCGTTTAGCCGGGAGGGGCAATTTTCTGAAAAATTGACTTATTTTGTAAAAAAAAATATTTAAAATCAACGGGTTCGTTTACAACACCGTGTTATACCTTTTTGGAAAGCCAAAAACTTCTCCTTTTATTTTGTTTTTAAATTAAATTGTTTTAACGAATACTTTAAAAAATATAAATTTTCAAACTCAAAATTTTGAAAAAAAATTTGAAAAAATAATTTTAAAACTAATTTTTTTCAAAATTTTACGTAATTAAGTATAATTTTTGTTCTCAGAATTCAACGCTTCCATTAATCTTTAATCCAACACTGAAAACCGTATGGCTCTACGACTTTTTGTTGCCAAGGTATTCAAAAATAACCGAACCTACTTCTTCACAAAAACACGAAAAAATTGGCTAAATGGTCACTTGTGCCATCCCGTAAGGCTAGGTTTTCTTGTTTTTGTGAAGAAGTAGGTTCGGTTATTTTTGAATACCTTGGCAAGAAAAAGTCGTAGAGCCATACGGTTTTCAGTGTTGGATTAAAGATTAATGGAAGCGTTGAATTCTGAGAACAAAAATTATACTTACCTAATTACGTAGAATTTTGAATTAGTTTTAAAATTATTTTTTCAAATTTTTTTTTCAAAATTTTGAGTTTGAAAATTTATATTTTTTAAACTATTCGTTAAAACAATTTAATTTAAAAACAAAATAAAAGGAGAAATTTTTGGCTTTCCAAAAAGGTATAACACGGTGTTGTAAACGAACCCGTTGATTTTAAATATTTTTTTTTTTACAAAATAAGTCAATTTTTCAGAAAATTGCCCCTCCCGGCTAAACGGAGGGGAATAGACCCCCCTCTCATACGATTTTTTTCTTGTCTCAACTTAACCTACACGCTCTAGCTTTTTGGCACAACGCTGGTGAATCACCCTGTATACAATGGCTCTATATAATGATAGACAGTTGAGAAATTCTTTTGGGGGTGGGTGCAAGGCATGTTTTGCATTCGTAAATAAAAGTTTTAACATAACAATCAAACATGATAATTAAGCTGATAGTGAAGACGAACAAAGTTTTGAGATTTTGCCGTATTCAATTTTGTTGTTTGAAATTCAATAGTTTGAAATTTTTGTTATTCGAAAAATCGTCGTTTTAGATTTTGGTTTTTGAGATTATAACGGGCGATAACGGGTCAGCGTTATATGCAAATTTTATTCCAGATTTTTGTATTCGGGATTTTTGTTTTCTGGATTATTGCTTTTTAGAAATTCCAAAATGAATCAAAATTTGAATCCGACTGGGGCAAGTTTCGTTTGCTAGTAATGGTCTTAAATTTCTATCAGAGTTGCTTCTAGCCTTATACGCTTCACATAGCTATATCTTAAATTATAAATTTACTCTTTATGGACGTGAAAGTTTTATCATATATCGCAACACGTGGGTTTTAGAAAGTAGGCATACTTTGTGCTTTTTGACAATCATTGTTTTTAGCGTTTCAACTTTACTTCTCAAAAAATAATTGTGCTCCAACGTATCACATAAATTAGCTTTATTGTATTGAATTAATGTATATTTTATGTATTATTTTTTTTCATGCTATGGGTTTATTTTTTTTTATCAAACGACCCTTATAATCTCTTGGTGTGTCCCGCTGACCTAAAAAGCATCGTTTATTTTTATAGTGTTGTTATACAAATGAAAAACAGCAGGGTGCTTTTCTTTTCAATGGAGAATCTTTATAGAATGAATGTATGTAAATAACATTTCCTTCCGATGATGCTAATGCTATTATTATGAAACAGGAAAAGGATAAGCTTAACAAGTGCTGTTGACACGCTTTTGTATACGTTTTTTGTTTGAACTTTTGTTATTTTGCCCTTGAAACAAGAATAAATTAGAGATAAGTCCAAAATACTTTAACTGATGTTGTGCTTTGGAATAAACTAAGATGTACTCGGTCTAAGCTTCGATGAAATAAAAACAAATAAATACAAATAAATTGTTGGTACAACAGCTCCAAGCGGGCTTAGGGGCCTGTAATTTATACCCTCAACCAATCCAGTTTGTGCGTTGATATTCTGCAGGAATGGAAAGAACCTACCGCCGCCGAATCAGAATGTGTTAGCCAGAAGCACTTTCCATGACATTAATTACTCTTGGAGAAATTGCCACTTCCTCGCAAGCGGTACTGCCTCTCCTCTCCGGAAAAGAATTTATGTGGAGTCAGAGATCGAACCCAGATCCTTCGGCGTGGCAGTCCGAAACACTAACCACTACGCTACGGGGTTACTACATGAAATAAACATAGACAAAAAAGAATAGATATGATATTATGTCTTTAGGGTAGTCTTTCTGGTCTCCACTATTAAGGGTATATGATTTTTATAAAAATATATTTTTTACTATACAGATTTTCTTTTAAATAAATTCCTTAAACAAACTTGAGGATTTGGGTATTTTTAGAGAGTGAAGATTACTCCCTTCTGTCTTTTTAGGGTTCCGTACCCAAAGGGTGAAAACGGAACCCTATTACTGAGACTTCGCTGTCCGTCTGTCCGTCTGTCCGTCTGTCCGTCTGTCCGTCCTTCACAAGGCTGTATCTCATGAACCGTAAAACTTAGACACTTGAAATTTGGACAGATGATGTATTATTGTGTTCCCTATAACAACAAATACTAAAAACTAAATAAAATAAAATATTTATTGGGGCTCCCATACAACAAACGTAATTTTTTGCTCGTTTTTGCTATGTTTGTCCGTCCATCACCAGGTTGTCTCTTTTCTTCTTTAGTAATTTCTTGAAGTCTGGAATTTACAAATATATCTGTCTCTGTTAGTTCTTCTTTTTGCTGATTTGCGACTTTTCCTTCACTCACACAAACAGCTTTACCTACATGTAAATTCCAGAAATTCTTTTAGAAGAAAAGAGGCAACCTATGTATGCTTTTAAAGCTAAGTTTTCTTCTATTCGTGTTCGAATTCGAATAGAAAAGAAAATAGAAAAAAAAAACAAATGTCAAACCACAATCAACAAGTCTGTATTAGATTCTCTCATAAAATAATATAAAATCAGGATTAATTGTTTTCAAACGTAAGTTCTTCTTTATTTTATTGTCATTAGAGGTGATTTGAGTGATTTCTAGAAATAGTAAAAAAAAAAAACTATGCTGAGAAAAAAAATTACTGACATTTCGGAGTGAAATATTTGAGCAGGATTGGCAAAAGACATCTTGGTGGCAGTTTGTTTAGGAAAGATCGCGCCAAAAATGTTCTCGTTTGTGTGAGTGAGAAAAGGCTTTATCTACATGTAAATTCCAGAAATTCGAATTCTAATTCGAATAGAAAACAAAATAGAAAAAAAAAACAAATGTCAAACCAAAATCAACAAGTCGGTATTAGATTCTCTCATAAAATAATATAAAATCAGTATTAAGGGTTTTTAAACGTAAGTACGACTTTCTTCTTTATTTAATTGTAAAAAAAACCTATGCTGAGAAAAAAAAATGAAATTTCTCAGTGAAATATTTGAGCAGGATTGGCAAAAGACATCTTGGTGACAGTTTGTTTAGGAATCGCGTACAAATGTCCTCGTTTGTGTGAGTGAGAAACAGCTTTATCTACATGTAAATTCCAGAAAATCGAATTCGAATTCGAATAAAAAAAAAACAAATGTCAAACCACAATCAACAAGTCGGTATTAGATTCTCTCATAAAATAATATAAAATCAGGATTAAGGGTTTTTAAACGTAAGTACGGCTTTCTTCTTTATTTAATTGTAAAAAAAAACACTATGCTGAGAAAAAAAAAATGAAATTTCTCAGTGAAATATTTGAGCAGGATTGGCAAAAGACATCTTGGTGACAGTTTGCTTAGGAAAGATCGCGTACAAATGTCCTCGTTTGTGTGAGTGAGAAACAGCTTTATCTACATATAAATTCCAGAAATTCTTCTAGGAGAAAAGAGCCAACCTTTGTATGCTTTTAAAGCTCAGTTTTCTTCTATTCGTGTTCGAATTCGAATTCGAATAGAAAACAAAATAAGAAAAAAAAAACGAATGTCAAATAAAGAACAAGAAGTCGGTATTAGATTTTCTTACCGACCAAATTTTAAAATCTTAAAAATAAATATAAATAATAATAACTTCTTATTAAAAAAAATTCTATATAATTGGCTTCTTGCTGCTTCTTCTTCTGCTGCTAATACTGAATCACTGAATTAATTATGAATTATTAAAACAACTGTTAATCCTAAAATATTAAATTAAACTTACAAAAGAAGTACTGGGAGGTCTCGATCCGATTTTAAAGAAGTTATTATTCATTTATACATACATACATATTTATTTTTGAGACGTTAAAAATTAATTGCCAATTTAATACTGACTTCTTGTTCTTTGTTTGACATTCGTTTTCTTTTCTATTTTGTTTTCCATTCGAATTCGAATTCGAACACGAATAAAAGAAAACTGAGATTTAAAAGCATACATAGGTTGGCTTTTTTCTTCTTTGTGGATTTCTGGAATTCTTGAATTTACATGCATAGCTGTCTCTGTTTCTTCTTCTTTTTGCTGATTTGCCAGTTTTCTTTCACTCACACAAACAAGATCATTTTTGGTGCAATCTTTCTTAAACAAACTGTCATCAGTTCGTTGTCTTCTGCAAATCCTAATCGCCTGTTACAATGAGAAATTTAAGCAAGTGTTTATTGAATAAAATAAATATTTAAGGGGGCTCCCATACAACAAACGTGATTTTTTTGCCGTTTTTATAGATAGTGGTACGGAACCCTTCGTGCGCGAGTCCGACTCGCACTTGCCCGTATTATTTTAATATGAACTCCACATTTACATATGATAGGATCATATTAATCTTAAAGTAGCACCGCTATTTTGGAAAAGGCAAATTTTGGTTATTGCTAGTGCCAGTTCTTTGAGATGTTATTATCCATCAATCTACAACTTAATGGTGTTTTGTATGAGATTTTCGTTGATAGATTTCTGGATCTTGTAATCTTTTGGGAATGTAGTGAGTGTTGCTGCAGCTAATGAGTCCATTTCCCTTAATTTACCATAACTAGTCAACAACATACCCGAACTTTCTTAGCAAACCTCATAACTGCTGCCTTAGCGGTCAGATTGAGTATGACTATTATTGCTACTGTGTAGGACATATTCTCATTGCTCCTATTATGTATAGTAAGCCAATATTTGTACTTGCTTTTGCAATTTCCGAGTGATTTTTTGTTGTTTTCATTTCGGTTCATTTATGCCAAGCTACAGCAGTATAGCCAGCGTTGCCGCTGGAAAGAAAATTAACGTGCCACATTTTCTAATAGAGCGTGCCACTATCATGCCAAAATGGAAAAACTACAATTTTTCAATAATTAAAAAAAAAAAACTATAATATATACTAAATTTTTTTGGTATTTTGCTATACAAAAAATTTAAAAGATTCCTATTTATTCATGTTATATATGTAAAGAAAAAATAAAATAAGTAACTCCTTTGAATCAATTTTTCCAAACTTTTGAATTTTGTCATAACTTAATACAAAAAATAGGAACTTTATACAAAAATAATAATAAATTCGACAAATAGGTACTAACTATCATATTAAAAAAAGTGTGCCATATTGAAATTTTTCGTGCCACCGTGCCATGTGAAAATTGCTGTGTCAAAAAAGCACGATTGTGCCACTTCGGCAACGCTGAGTATAGCTGATAATTGGTCTCACAGATAATGTTAAATTGGCATCCCCACGGTTTTCCTGGAAGTCTCTTGCATATCAAATGGGATATTGTGGCTTATAATGTTAATACATAGATATTTTAAATTTCCCATTGTTTATAATTTATTACTTTTCCAGCTAACCTTACCAAAAAAAGCGCACATTTTTTGAGCGTCAATATTTCTTTGTATTAGGTTTCTTGCCCTATCACGCATACTGGCGAATATTCGCAGGCTTATCTGTTAAGACATCTGACCGGATAAAGTAATCAATAAATTTGTGGCTTCTATCCAACAAAAACTTTGAAATTTCATTTAGGATTCATAATTTGGAATCATTAAATGACCTGCACGAAGTGAAGGAAACCTTGTATACGCAACTTTTGTATTTTTCTAGTACCTACAACTTAAGTACAATTTCTGCCCAAACTCTAATTTGAATTTCTTGCAGCGAGAATAAAATTTTAGTCATTAAGGAGGACATTTTGTTTGCCTTTGACCTAGTCTAATTTGGTTTGAAGTTTTCAGTTTTCGTCCACCATGGGACATGATACTACTCCCTGTTGTGTTACTAAGTAACTTATATTTAAAGCTTCAGTGATAGCCCGTTGGAAGAAAAACAACTGGTTTAAAAGATACTTGAAAGCCTAGAATCAGCTGAGGTATATTGTGATGAGAACTGAGAAATAAGGAATGATCTGTTTGCCACCCTGCACGTAGCGTCAGGATAATTTAAAGTTTTGGTCCCAACAAGATTTAGGAACCAAAGGTATTCCGTGTTTATAACCCTTAATCCAAGAATCAAGGGAATATTTATGTTGAACCTTTCAACCAAGCCAATTTTATGTCATTATCAATTTAATTTATGGACAGGACGCAGGAACGATACGTCAATCATTAAAACCAACTGCAAAAACTACCCTTGTTTGGGCTGGGCAGTATCCTCCTACTCACATCCTCGAAAGCAGGCTGCCGAACTTATAGTCAATTCGTCCAGAAAATAATACATCACCCATAGAATTATATTAGTCCTTCACTTCTTTGAGTATTTTTACTTGCGATTATAGGTACTATAAGGCAAGTTATGCATTCGTCGAAAAAAAAAGTTTTGAGATAACAATCAAACATGACATTACGATGATAGCGAAGACGAAAAAAGATGGTCTAAAAATTCTGTCCGTCTGTATGTCTGTCTGTCTGTCTGTCTGTCTGTATGTATAGAGACCTACAGCCCAAACGGGTGGGCCAAATTGCTTCAAACTTGGTATATAGACTTTTTTAGGTATTGTACAGAGGGGAAATTAAAATTTTTTTTTTAGCTCAAAAAATAACGGTACCTGCCATACAAGCGTTACGTTAAAGCTTATTTTTCTCAAAAACGGCTCTAACGATTTCGATTTAAAAAAATCAGAGTTGGTTTTTAGGTACGACCAATCATATGGCTGAAAATTTTTTTTTAAAAAATGGCTAAGAAGGGTACTTTCCATAGGACCGTTTTTTTTGCTTTCGACTAACTCGAAAACGACTCAACCGATTCTTTCGAAATTTCACACACATATAGCTGTAGGTAGCTCAATTTGTATTGCATACCAATATTTTCGAAAAATATTTTTTTGTATTTTTAAAAGCATTTTTAAAAAAAAATTTTAAAAATTAATATTTTGAAAACTGCTTATTAAATTTTTTTCTAAAAATTTTAAATAAATGTATTTGCTGAATATCTATAAACTGGCGTTTTTGAATTTTTTTTAAAAAAAATTTTCAAAAAGTTTTTCCTCAAAAACCGCTCCACAGATTTTTATAAATTTATTCTCATAAATTCAAATTTATAGAAGAAATAAAATGGCGTACTTTTTTTCAGCTCAAATTAGTTTAAGTATTTATTTAAGAATTTTGAAAAATTTATTTTTATCAAAAAAATAGACCACTGTCACACATTAGAGCAAGTTCGTGCGACCCAGTCGTGCATTTTATTTTAAATGCGTATAACATTAACATAATTTTGATGGTATTTTATGGATAGCAACTTAAATCTACGTTATACTGTGTTATACAATGTATATGGAAATAACAGGTACATTATTGCGCTTTCTTGATCATGAATACAAAATTTGTTTTAAGCAACTTTTATTGTGATATTGGTTAATACTAGTGAGTACCTAGTCCTTTTTGGATGTTTATTTGCTATAGGGACATCAATCATTCTGTCTGTTTTGAACCCATGGGTTCAAGACTTTGAAAATAAAACCAATATCAGGACAAATCGTCCCCAAACAATCTCATTTTCCAAGGGCAGATTGATTTGTATTAAATAGGGGTTTGTATATCATTTGCATGATTGAAAAAAAGAAGGAGTTTTAAGATAACTACCCATATTCTTTAAGAATACCTAATACGTCTTTTTTTTTTTTTTTTTTTTTTTTTTAATATCTTCTTTACTAGAATTACTTTTTTGGATTTTTTTTTTATTTGATTTATCAAATTTGCGTAATGCCGTCTTTGATAGAAATTTTCCAGGGTGTCTTTAAACATTATTGAGATCATACACAAGTCCTTCATTTTTTTGTTTATTTTTAAATATTCATTTATGTGAGCAAATTTGTCAGGAGACCCTTTTAACACATCAATCTTTTTTAATTACTTTTACCTTCAATGTGTTTATGCTCCATGAAATAGACGGAGACAGATTTATATAACTTAATATGATTTTCATAGACATGTTTACATCTCCCAGAATTACATATTAATGTGCAAGGAGTCATGACGTGATTTAGCACATGGGTGTGTCTTGTGGAATATTATGCCAAGAAAACACATAATACGTAGGTACATCCTTTTCAGATTTCAGGTTATATAATAACTCTTATAAAATAAATTATACATATACACTTTGGTATTTTATCTATAATTGAAACAATATATCAAAGAAACCACCCATAAAATATAAATTACGAAAACCATTCAAAATTAAAATCGATTGAATATTCTAGAAAATTAAAATTGAGATGAAATAACCCACAAAATTGGAAAGGACAAGCGTGTCTTTCAGCTACGACGACGGCGATGCTACGGCGCGGCGACTCGATGTAGGAATACGTGAGTTCTTAAACAAAAATAAGTAGATAATAAATAACTTTGCAAGGACTTCTAATGTAAAAGACCAATCATAAAGTCAAAAATGATTTCCATTTACTGCAAAGGAGACGCGTTTTTTCGTAGCTATACGCACTGTCTACAGAGAACATCGTTTCTAAGAAAACTACACAAAAATCTGTCTGGGCTGCTGCCAAAGCTTTAAATATTAAAACGTGGTAACACTAAGGCCTACTAATCTTTGCCAATCCAAATCAACATTTTTCTCTCTTAAGTTTGTACTTTGGACATGTTATTGGGATATTAAAAATTCGACCTAGACGAGCAGTCTCAGGCCATATTCCTCATTTCATAGTGTCATTAATTGACCCGAAAAACTTAGTATAGTTCTGAATTTGAAAAGATTATAAGAGATGCTGGAAAGCTGAAATACTATTTATGTTCTTTTATGTGAAAGAAATTCAAAATTGGTCGGGCAAATTAAAATCAGAGCAACAGCACCACCTGTCGGTTACAATTGTATAAAGGCACTATCCAAATACAATACGAAAAATGTCAATTTCATTAAAATAGCCATTTAAGAGAAGACGAATAACGAACGCACACATAGCGGAATTTCATCTATAAAATACTATGTAAAGAAAACACATTAATACATTAATAATAATAATACATATCACAGTGCAATTTTTACTTGCTCTATAGGGCAAGTATTGGTTTCGTGCAGAAAAAAAAAATCGAGGTTTTAATCAAACATGACATTACGATGATAGAGAAGCCCAAAAAAGTGGTTTTCGCCATACCGTCCGTCGGTCTGTCTGTGCGTCTGTGCGTCTGTGCGGATGTGCGGATGTGCGGATGTGCGGATGTGCGGATGTGCGGATGTGCGCTTTTTCACGTCATGCTACAGCCTAAACGGCTTGACGGATTTTCTTCAAACTTGGTATATAGCAGTTTGAAGAAAAACCATTATCGAGGTTTTTTTTATTTTGTTTTAGCCCGGCTCAAACTGGTACCTTTCAAGTAACGGTTTTTTTCAATTTGGATTTTCTCGAAAACGGCTCTAACGATTTTGATTAAATTTAAAATTTAGCTTACTTTAAGTATTTCTAACAAAACTGCGTTTTTTGTTTTTGCCTGAAATGGTCGTAACGAAAATCAGGTTTTAGCGGCTTTTTTTCAAATAGCCATAAGTTCACAACGGCTTGATTGAATCAACTCAAACTTTGTTTGACATAGTTTTTCATAGTGTTCTATAGGATGGTTAAGTAAATTTTTCACTGAAGCCTTTCTAAACGGTGGCTTCCATACAACGAGCCGTTGAGTTTTAGCCAACTTTTTTTGGTTTTTTCTAATTTTCTCGAAAATGGCTCTAACGATTTTGATTAAACTTTGTGTGTTATATTCTTTTAGTGTTTTTAAGAGAACTGCGTTTTTAGTTTTTGGCTAAAAATGCAAATAACGGAGATCTGCTCTTAACGGCTTTTTTTCAAATGGCCATAAGTTGTCAACGGTTGCATCGAATTCACTCAAACTTTGTTTCGTATAGTTCCTTACAGCTTCCTATCAGATGGCATTGATTTTTTTTTAAGTTTCTCTTTTTTAAATGGTGGCTCCTATACAAAGAGCCACTAGATTTTGGCCAATTTTTTCATTTTTTCTAATTTACTCAAAAAAGGCTCCCCCGATTTTTATGAAACTTTGTATGTAACATACATAGAATACTTCAAACAAAACTGCATTTTTAGTTTTTGGCTATACACGATAATAGCGGAAATTGCTTTTAACAGTATTATTAATTTGGCCAAAAGTGAACATTTGTATCATTTATAACACCCAAAAGATAACGTCTTATTTTAAATATTAAAGGTTTCTTAACGTTAGCTCCCGTATATCGAGTTTTCCAGTATTAGCCAAATTTTTTTGGTTTTTACCAAATTTTTCAAAAATGAATTGTTCTTATTGATCGAAAAGTTTGTTTTCATCGTACTATTGCACCAACAGAGCAAGTACGTGCGACCCAGTCGTGCATTTTATTTTACTTGCATCATGGCAAGTCATGGATACGTGCAAAAATAAAATGGATATAACAATTTATTAAAAAACATAAGCCCGAGAGCTACAGCTCGTTTGCAACGAACTGTTGAATACCCTATTCCCCATATTTTTGTATATGTACCAATATGTATATGCGTTCGCCTTCCTCAGCCAGCCGCTGTTTCAGTTTCAAAAACAAAATTCTTCTTTAGCAGGCAGGAACAAATTCAATAAAATAAACTTTGTTTGGCCGATGTACAATAAATGCTGGCACAATAAAAAAAGGCGTGTGCCACGCCAGGGTAATCACTATGAGCTCATCAGTGACATTCAATTTTAAGCTTGCAGATCGATTTCAACAAAACAAGACAAATCTAAAATTTTTAAAAATTAGATTTTGATTGGAAATAGCGATTATGGGTGTTTTTAAAAATTCTTGAACCACACTCTGCTACGTAACCAAAGAATACAAATCTAAGTGCTCATCTTCGTACTTCAAAACCGCGACCGATAGATATAAAACATCAAAGAAATAATGCATATTACGACTTTTTACGGCAACGCATGACGCCTCTTAAAAGTGGGCGTGTCCTAAAAAATTGAAGCACTAACTGTGCTTTGATCATCAGTCAGTTTTTAAGCATATTTGTTCAACTACAACTGAATCGAAGTTTTTAATCGATCTAACGTAAACAAATGCATTAAATAAAAACCACGCCCTTAAAAGTTAGCGTATTGAAAAAATTTACACAAGAAAATGTAAAAATATATTTTTCATATAGCGAACGAAAAAAGGTTTCAATTCAACATTGGTAGTACCTTAAATTTTTAAAATTACGTTTCTCGTTCTTTCATCAAAAGTGGGCGTAAGCCACGCCCAAAATTCAAAAATTTCTTTTCATACACAAACTTTTTAGTTTCTACTAAGAGACGCAAAATTTTGGCTTGAGGATTCATTATAAATACCGTTTATTTATAGTTTCTAGTGAAAAGTGGGCGTCAGCTACGCCCAAAATAAATTTTTTTGATTTCATACACAAGATGTTTATAATTAATATAAAAACAAAAACAAAACACTTTAAATTGATCACACAACGAGTCGGTCAATTAATTAACTAACAAAATTGTTAAAAAATGGTAAACAAATTAAAAGCTTACTTTGGAAGCATTTTGAGACGACCGGCGGGCGTCACATCATCAGCATTCACGACTGCAGTGCAAGAAGTCCATTCCATAAAATAAAATTTGACAGAAACGTACATATGTACATATGTACATATGTATATAAACAATAAGAGCGACGATTACTAATGTATACGGCTGAACAAATTAGAATTTATATTCCCGTTGTCTAAATTTAGAGCTCCTTCTCCTTTGTCTTTCTGTATGTAGTAAGCTTCATACATACGCATCAAGTCGACGATCCTCGCTCAACTGCTTAAGGAGATTTATATTATCTTTGCACGCGCTCACAATTCCGTGTCCGTCAACAAGAGCGTGGTGAGCTACCGCAGATTAAGTTTTATACATTGTATGTGCTCAATATATCGTTCTTTTATGCTACGTTTTGTCTGTCGGGGAGAGTACGATAACTGAGGCGCCAAGATTTAATAACGGTTTTGTGTAGGAGCGTCAAATGCAAGTATTTTTTACTATGGGAGGGGGGGGTCTACCTCGCCCCGTTTAGGAGGTAGAAGCGATTTTCGAAAAAAATGTCTTGCATGGAAAAATAAATATTAAAAAACAACGGCAATACTTAAAAAACATTACTATAACGGTTTTAAAAGCCAGAAGTCTGTTCTTTAATTCTACATTTAAATTAAATTACTCGTTACAATAGTTTTCAAAATATTCGCATTCAAACTCGAAATTTTGATAAAAAAACGTAAAAAAATATCTTTAAACCAATTTTGTTCAAAATTGTGAAATGGAAAATATGCTTCAATAAATATTTAATCGAACGCAAAAAACCAAAAGCTTTTATGTCTTCTAGTTCTTGTGAAAATTGAAAATTACTGAAACTACTTTTTTATGATATTTAAGATTCTTGGCATTTATTGTGATTTTTGTTGAGGATTAATGTTGATGAAAGGTTTATCTTTGAAAGTAAAGTACAGCGTTACCCAGAATGCATGACGAGGAGTTAGAATTGCGTTGCATTCCACTTTCTAGTCAGTCAGTTTGTGAGTAAGGAGTCAGTTGAAAAAATCAAGTCAATTTACAACTCACATGATGTATTTAAAGGGGATGTATGTCAGTCTCGTCAATGAAGTCATCGTCTAGGTTTTCACTTTGGATGGTCGAAGTCTTTAAGTTGCAGACCAACACTTTCTCTCCCATAGACAAGACCTGATTATACTTTTTTGTATGTCCAATGTCCGCGACGCGGGCCACCCAGGTACTGTTGATTAAAACTACTATTGATACAGGCGCCTGCCAGGCAGCTGGAACTACCCTTAGCGGAGCAACGGATTTGCGTGAGCGGGTGTGCCCCAAAATGGAGTTGAAATCTCTAGATCCCGCGGAGCGGGCCACCCGGGTACTGTTGATTAAAAATACTATTGACACAGGCGCCTGCCAGGCAACGAAGTTGCGTGAGTGGATGTGCCCCCAGAAAAGGGGTAACACGCCTCAATATCCGCAGACAAAATAACCGCATACACCCGACCTCGCACCTACCCCAAGTCCTATAGTGTGCCCAGGCAGGGGGGTTGCAGGGGGGCAGCATGCCCCCCCTTACATAGGTCATTGTTTATACACCGTAATATTATGCGTCGTGGATATTTTGACGCGGATATTTTGTCCGCGGACATTTTGTCGCGGATATTTTGACCCTTATATTTTGTCCGCGGAGAAGGGAGTTAAAATCCCTAGATCCCGCGAAGCGTGCCATTCAGGTACTGTTGATTAATCCTTAAAGTTAGATCACCGTAAATACCAAAAATAAAAATGTCATAAAAAAGTAGTTCAAGTAATTTTCAATTTTCACAAGAACTAGAAGACATAAAAGCTTTT
The DNA here is from genome assembly GCA_916050605.2 of Platycheirus albimanus. NCBI lineage: Eukaryota > Metazoa > Arthropoda > Insecta > Diptera > Syrphidae > Platycheirus > Platycheirus albimanus. The sequence continues at coordinate 64,351,861 of OU696698.1, forward strand.
GGTTTTTTGCGTTCGATTAAATATTTATTGAAGCATATTTTCCATTTCACAATTTTGAACAAAATTGGTTTAAAGATATTTTTTTACGTTTTTTTATCAAAATTTCGAGTTTGAATGCGAATATTTTGAAAACTATTGTAACGAGTAATTTAATTTAAATGTAGAATTAAAGAACAGACTTCTGGCTTTTAAAACCGTTATAGTAATGTTTTTTAAGTATTGCCGTTGTTTTTTAATATTTATTTTTCCATGCAAGACATTTTTTTCGAAAATCGCTTCTACCTCCTAAACGGGGCGAGGTAGACCCCCCCTCCCATAGTAAAAAATACTTGCATTTGACGCCCCTACACAAAACCGTTATTAAATCTTGGCGCCTCAGTTATCGTACTCGTGCCTGTCTGTCCATAATATAAAGATGTTTATGTGCAAATAACAATTGATCAAAACATTTTTGTTGAACCGCGTAAAATCCGATAACAATTAAAATTAAAAAATTAAAAAAAAGTCACCTTAATTTGATTTTACAATATTAATTAACGAAAAATAAAATAATTAAAATAATTACTTTTAACAATCGTTAACAAACCTTGAATGCATTTCGAAACCCTTTTGTTTCATCATCAGCATTGCACTACTGAAGCTGTGGCTGCGGATGTTGATTGAAGCGCGAGATAAGCATCGATGAGAAAAAAATCAAACACATAACGAATGACAACGGTTAAATACAACAAAACATGAAATTAAAGCAAGTGTGTTGTTATATTTTAGCAAACAGACAAGACTCAATATTGCCGTTGTCTTGATTTAGAAGGTTATTGCCCTTTTTGTAAAAACTTTTTTTTTTTTTTTTTTTTATAGAGTTTCTGCATACCATCCTGGCTTAAGCCAAGAGTACCTATCTTTGTATTGCAAAAGATTAGGCTCTATACTTTGCCTAGAAAAGTAAAGAAAAGAAACAAAGTAATTAGTTTAAGATATAAACGATAAAAAATAAAAAATCACAAAATTGTTCATGACAAAATGATATTGTTTTTAATAAAAATCTTTAGTTTTCTCTTAAATTGATTTATTCCACTTTCATTTTTTACATCACTCGGAAAATTATTAAAATAATTGATTCCATCGAAGAAAATGCTACGTTGTGTACTGCTAAGACGACATCTCTCTGGTCTCAAGTTGTTGTTGTTTCTCAAGTTGTATGGCTGGGCCTCAGAAACTCCCAAAATTCCATCAGAAACGTAATCAGGAAGCATTCCATTACGCATTTTAAATATAAAGACCATAGCATCGTAAGCCAGTTTTTGTTTAACATTTATCCAATTAAGACACTCCAGCATAGCACGAATCGGTGTGTATATATTCAGCTTCAAGATGACTCTCATACCCTTATTCTGCAGTCTTTGTAGTCTTAATTTAACATCAGCATTACAACCGAAGAGTAAAGTTGAACAATAGTTAAAGTGCGGCAACACAAGAGAATTATACAAAAGAATAGAAGTCTCAAATGTCAGATGTTTTCTTATTCTACTCAAGAAATAAACTTTTTTTGAAATTTTTGAACAAACATGACTCGCGTGTTCCTTAAAATTGAGCTTTTCGTCTATTATTACCCCCAGATATTTTAAACATGGAACTGTACCGATTAAAACGTTATCCATGCACACATTAATATCATTATCTATTCTGAATTTCATGCACTTAGTTTTGCTAACATTCACCTTTAATTTGTTCATTTTCAACCAATTGTCAACACTTTTCAAATCCTGATTCAATCTTTGGCACATCATTTCACTGTTATCTCCACAAATATAGATGAGGCTATCATCAGCAAAAAGCTTTATACTGCAATGTTTTAAGCACTTTTTAAAATCATTTATATATAAGAGAAAAAGAAATACTCCCAACACTGAACCTTGAGGAACACCCAAATCATTATCATTTGCATTCGATAGTTCATCATTCACCTTAGTTCTCTGACTTCTATTATTTAAATAAGATTCAAACCATTCCAATTCTCGACCATGCACACCATACAAGTACAACTTTTTCAACAAGATTTGTCTATCAATAGTTTCAAATGCACGTTTCAAATCCAAAAACACTGCTATCACTGATTTTCCGCAGTCAATTTGTCTCTTCCACTTCCACACAACACAGTTTATCGCAGTTTCACATGAATGACCTCTTCTAAACCCAGATTGTTCATTGATCAAAACATTATGGTTCTCTAAATAGCTCTGAAACTGATCTGCAACGAATTTTTCTAATATTTTCTCACACGTAGGCAACATATTCACTGGTCTAAACTCTTCGCAATTATTCGTATTTTTTACTTTTTCTACAGGAACAACAACTGACTGTTTCCATATTTCAGGAAACTTACCCGTTCCTAGCGAAGTATTGATTAATTTCATAAGCACTGGTCCAATGATCTCTATTGATTTTAAAATAATATCTCTATTTAGTCCAAAAATATCTTTTTTATTATTCAAATTTTGAATTAATCTGTAAAGTGTACTTTCATCACAAAATCGAAAAGTAAAAATAGAGTTAACACTAATATCTGGTGACACAAATGAAACCGCTGGAATTGATGCATTTATTTCCCGAATGCTGTCTACAAAGTATGCATTAAACTTGTTCGCAATTTCATTTGCAACAATTGACGTCACTTCCCCAAATTTAACACTTTCAATCATATTCGATTTTGTATTTTTTAATACAATATTTTTGAGAGTCTTCCACATTTCTATCTGATTGCCAGATTTAGCTGTAATTTGAGATGTTATGTAATTGTTTTTACTAGATCTTATTTCCCTTTTGTACTTATTGCGAATAGATTTATATTTCGACCAATTTTCTACAGAGTTATTAAAAACCGCGTTGTTATAAGCTATAACTTTTGACTTTTTTAAATTTCGTAAATGGGAATTGAACCATGAATTATCTACTGTTTGTGTCACAACTTTTTGAATCGTCAAGGCTTCACAACACGCGTTAATCTTTTCACAAAAAATTCTCGATAGCACATTCAAATCATCTTCAAAGTATATGTCTGAGAACCTTTCCGCATTTAGGAAAAAATCGAAACGTTCTTTATTATAACGAATGGATTTATATTTTTGTTTTTTAATTACCGATTTATTTTTTATTCGCACTTCCACTCTTATAGTTTCATGGTCTGTTATTTTGTCGTCAGCATTTATCATGACTTTAACTTGAGATTTCAAGTCCCTACTCGTTATGATGTAATCTATCAAAGTTGCTGAGACCTCAGTGGTTCTAGTTGGTTGATTCACTAATTGGACCAGACCTTGGTCAGCAAAAACTTCCAACACTTTGTTTGCATTACGATCCTGGGTTAACAAATCAATATTAAAATCGCCAGTCATCAGGATATTGTTTTCGTTTTCTAATGAATGATCACACCAATCGGACAAAAATGTTAAAAAATCAACTTCTGAAGCACTAGGAGATCTATACAACGCTACTAAGGTCCACTTTTCTTTATTAAACCAGACATGCATTTTCAAAATCCAAACAGAATTTTGAAATTTTGATGTATCCACCACTTTAAAACGTATACCTTGTTTAACATATAACAACACTCCCCCGGTGTGCCTAGAGTGTGAAGTACAAACAAAATGCTTGTAGCCAACAATACTTATTTCAGAATCTTCAATTTCATCTGTTATACATGTTTCAGTCAGCATTACAAAATCAGGATTATAATTTTGTATCAATACCTCAACCTCACTTTTGTTAGCCAACAAACTTTGAGTGTTTAAATAGTAAAAAATTAAGGTTTCCGTGTCTTTTTTGTTTGCTACAAGTACTTCCCCTTTTCCACCTTAAGTCTACGTTGATACACTTCACAATCATTGTCAAATGCACTATGGTTTGTCTTTAGATTTAAATTCAATTCATTGTTCATTCTCACACAATTCACACAACTAAGACTCTCAGCTTGGCATTCAGTTCCCAAATGACATCCACCGCATTTAGAGCACAATTTATTTTCTGCTTTACATACTTTGCTAGTATGGTTGAATCCCAAACATTTATAACATCTTTTAACATACAATGACTCTTGCACAAAACATTTGTCCCAACCAACACTTAACTTACCGGCTTTCATAACTTCATTATAACTTTCATTATCAAGTTCAATCATTGCACTATATGATCTTTTATTTTTATTTTGCCATGTTGCTTTATGTGTTAAATTCACATTTTTAATAATTTCATTCTGCCGCTTTAGTGAACTAATTAAAACATTCTCATCTAGTCTCTCCGATAAGTTGCAAATTTTAATCCTGGGGTTATTTCTTTTTAAAACATTCACATCATAATTGCTGCCCAAGCTTTCTTCCACTTTTTCTTTCATTTTATTCACTGATTCAATGTTATCACAAGATACAACTATTGCTCCTTTATGCACTTTTTTAATTCCTGAAACTTGTATAGCGGAATCACCCGGATTGACATTTAATTTAACTTCAGACTTGGTTTTCTCAGCATTCTGATGATCTTTTGGCTGAATCAAAATAGCACCTTTTTTCACTTCACTTGCGTAGGATTTTTTTTCATTTTTAAGGCTCTCATCAATTGATTTTTTAATTTCACTTGCATATGATTTTTTTTCGTTTTTTAAACTTTCATCAATAGATTTTTTTATTTCCGATATAATTTTATTTTCACTTGGTACTTTAATTTCACTGTTTATTACTTTATCAAATTTTAAACCTAGCTCTTCAAAATTTTCCTTTATTTTCTTAATATTCTCTTCGATGTGTTTAAGAGAAGTTAGTTTTTCGCGACACTGTTCACATAATATAACCAAATATGGTTTGTTAATAGCTGTTTTGGCAATGTCATACTCAGCTAGATTAATGCACTTGGCATGAAATACACTTCCACACCCCCCTCTGCATGTCACCATTACTGATTCTCCTTTACCATTATTGCGGTTCGGCTTTTGGCACTCACCGCAAATGCCACTAACACTCATGTTAATTTTTTTTTTTTTTTTACATGCACTGTATATATGCTGATTGTATTGTCTCTTTTTTCATCTGTTCTCCACGCACACTTCTATATTTTTCTTTAATTTATTTATTTATTATTCACTCAATAAGATCACTTTTGCACTCGTTTTTTTTTTTTTTTTTTTTTTTTACCGTTCAGTTATCATAAAATTACGAAATTAATTTTTATAATAACCCTCAAACCGATTTGATATTCACGTAAATAACAAGCTTATCTTTTAGAGCATTAAAAACTCTTCCGATTAAGCCAAAATTAATTTGCTCAGTCAATACTTATCCCTTTTTTTTTTTTTAATAAAATATCGACTGTCATGAAACACGTCTTTCCGCTTTGAATGTCACTCTAAAAACTTTCGTATGCATCCAATTGCATCTCTTTACGCACTTGTTTAACTAGACGCACATTGTTTACACTAATATTGTGATTTTCTTTTATGACGTGTGCTGCGACCGCCGATCGCGAGGGTTGGTTTAAACGAATGCAGGCTAAATGGTCATTGAATCTTTTTTTGATGCTTCTTTTCGTTTGTCCAAAGTATTCTTTACCACAGTCATTGCATTTTACAGCATAAATACCTGATTTATCTAAATCGTTGGTTTTGTCCTTTGTCGAACCAAGGTAGTTACTCAGTTTGTTGTTGTTTTTGTAGACAATGTCATAACCATGTTCATTGAATTTTTTCTTTAATTTGTTTGTTATTTCGGGTACAAAACTCATGGATACTCTTTGATTTTTAACTTTTTCTTGTTGTGAGTATAAAGTTGTAAGGTTTGAGTTTCTCGCTTTGTGAGAATGGTAAAAGATTAACTCATCTATCATCGTTTCATTATATCCGTTGACAATAGCTACATTTTTAATGTACTCGTATTCATTTTTATAGTTTACTAATGAAAGAGGTAAATTACAAAGCCTATGTATTAGTGAATGATATGCTGCTTTTTTATGTTGGATTGGAGTGTGTAAATCTATGGTTATCGTTCTCATTGTACTACTTGGTTTATGGTAAATTCCAATTTCAATTTTTTCTCCGAAACGTTGTAGTTCTAAGTCTAGAAAGGGAAGTTTACCATTTTGTTCTTCTTCACAAGTAAATTGTATGGAACTGTTTTGTGAATTTATTAACTCCAATATTTTTGAGATATCTTCTCTTCTAATTATCGCGAAAACATCATCGACATATCTCCACCACACTCTCGGTAATAAACTTTGATCACTTAAATTTACTTCCAAGGAGGACATAAATAACTCAGCAATTAATGGGCTTAAAGGGTTGCCCATGTTGGTACCTTTAGTGACTTTAAAAATCTCACCATCGAATTGGAAAAAACTCTGGTCCATACAAAGTTGAGCTGTTTCTTGATAAACCAGTTTTTTGTCTTCAGAGACTTCTGTTTTGTCTAAGTGTTTTTTAAACTCAATTAACGCTAAGTCAACTGGAATACTCGGAAACAATGAATAAACGTCAAAAGAGATCATAATTTCGTTTGCATTTATTTTTACATTTTTAATTTTCTGCACAAAATCAAAAGAGTTTTTAACGGAATAACTTTTCAAAGGGGGTATTTTCTTAATTTCTTGTATCAACCATTTAGCCTGTTTATAACATGGGGTATTTATATTATCGACAATCGGTCTCATTTGCTTACCACTTTTGTGTATTTTTGGTAAGGCATATAAATAAGCTAATTTTGGGTTTGACACTATCAAAGATCTACTCAATCGCGAACCGAAATTCTCACTTATACGTTTTCTTAAAACATCACTATCGCGAATTATTTTTGGTAGGGGATTTTTTGTAACTTTTTGGTATTTGCACTTTATTATTAATTCATTAACTCTTTCTTTGTAATCATTTTTATCCAAAATTACTATTTTGTTACCTTTGTCGGCTTTCACATACACAACATCTTTTTCTTTTAGTTTTTTAATAGTATCGATTTGTTTTTTAGATGTACTTGTAACTTTGTAACTTTGTTTACTTAAATCTATTATGGCTGAGGCAGTTGTTCTGATATCATGTTGAATTGATGGAACTTTGAACTTCAAATATGTTTCAATATCTACAACTGTATCCAATAAAGGCATATGTGGGGGTTTAATTTTAACAATTGATATTTTATAAAAACCAAATTGATGGTTTTGTATGAAAATTGGGCGCCCAAACTGAAATATTTTTATTTAATTGGAAGAAGGCTTACCTAAAGCTCACATTTGCAAAATTTTACGCGTTATGCTTTTATCGTAACTGTACAAAAAACATACATAATTTATTTTTACTAAATTGAGGTTGTTCAACAAAAATGGCGATTGGTGGGCGTGTTTGTAGGCGGATTTTTTTGGTTCAAGAACTTACTCTTGAACCAAAGATTATTATATATCAAATTTCAACTTTCTAGCCCAAAAATTTAGACTTCTAGAGAGTATACATACGGACGGACGGACCGGACATGGCTAAATCGACTATAGGCTTTTGATTTTGAGTCAGGATATATACACTTTTCTATACCTAAGGGGCCAGTTATAGCTTTCATCCATATGCATCCCTGAACATTTTTCTTTGTGATTTTAAGACGATTTAACAAACAGAACTGTGTTTTAGTGGAACCAAACTAAAGATAATGAGTTTTAGAATTTTTTTCATGCAAAAAATATTTTATATTTATTAAAATTTCTTTTAAAATCCAATTTTATTATTTCACTGACAGAAATCGATTTCAGTGTACAGTTGAATTTCGTTCCTGACATATGGAACACAATAGTTCCACTGAATGTGTTCAATTCTCATTGTGTTTTCATACATCAGTTTTACTTTCAATGATCAACTCTTACCTCAATTTTCGTGTGAACTAAATTGCTTTCAATGATGACTAATTTAATGATTGCTATAATCGACCTGTCAGTGAAAATATTAAACGTATCACTGATTTGTGTTTCAATGATGCGTTTCAATGATAGCTATAACTGGCCCCTAACGGTATTATTTCTCTATGTTACAAACTCCACACCAAATACAATATACCCATTATATGGAATAGGATATAATAACAATGCGATTTGAGAGTTTGAGACAAGTCGAAAAATGTGACTCTGGATATTCCGTATCTATACGTCTGTCTGTCTGTTGCACTTCAACAGCTTGATCTTGTGGGCCGATTTAATTCAATTAATTTTTACTCTAGGTCCAAAAATAACGGCACAATTGTGAATAACTTGAAATTTCTTGAAAACGGCTGCAACGATTTTGATTAAACTTTCTGAATGCTGTTTTGTTAAGACAATCTATCTTTTGGTTAGAAGGGGGTTTTAGGAATTTATTTTATAACAGTACCTCTCATAGAAACGGTTTTTTTAGACCATATTTTTTCGTAAACTACACAACCTATTTTATGAAAAGAAAGTGTTCCACAATTTGATTAATTTTATGTTTAAAAAATGTTCGACCTTGCTCTGGTCTTCCCTCAATATCTTTTTTTCCTTACGTCTTACTGCAAAAGTATACAATTTTGAAGTTACAAAAATTGTTGTATGCCAATTCGTTATCGAGATATGGCGCTTAAAAAAACAATAAATTTTTCAAAACTTTTTGGCATTTCTTATCGAATTTTGAAAAATTACCAATTTAAAATCTTTAAAATTAAAATATTTGCCTCACATTAGAAATTCTTGGCATTTTATGTCTTTCCACTTTAAAAAAATATTGGGTTGAAAAAAAAAAAAACACCTGTGTTCTCAAAATAAATTAAGATGAAAATATTTAGGTCAATTAAATTTAAACCAGCCAAAAGGACATGAAGATGATATACAAAAATAACTTTTAATAATAAATCTCCCTTCTACTAAAGTATACCATTAGGCCCGAAACCTTATAAGAAACGCGTAAGGATTCAAATGACCAAAAAACACTAATCAACAGACGAGATTTTTAAAATTAGCAAAGAATTTATTTTCGTCAATTAGCAATTAAGTGTTTGATTTATTGAACGCCCAAGCAAAGCATACATAAATAAACCCCAAAAGCGCTCAGAGTAAATGTAATCAAAAGGACTTGGTTTTATTTAAACTCAATTAATTGACTACCGCGGAATTCCTGTGAATCTCGCTTCAGCATATAAAAAAAAAAATTCGGTGTATCATGGATTGTTTGATTTATTTTTCCAATAAAATCTCTTCTTTCTCAAAGTACACATTTTTGTTGGGGAATATTAAAATTCCGCAGAGAGAAACATAAACTCAAGAAAATTACTGACTACTATGTACCTTTATTATCGAAGCCATCCAAATCGAGGTTCTATTGCTTATTTAGGGATCATTTTCCTGGCAAAGGAGTGGTTTAATTTTTTTGTTTGTTTTTTTTTTTTTTTTGGTGTTGACGCATTAAATTTTGCTTTTCGTTTTGAAATAAATTAATAAGTAATGAAAAGGCATCGTTGGTGCTTTTTAATGGAAAAAGTTATTTTCGAATTATTGGTTTCTAGGTTTATTTTCAGAAAAGCTATCGTGACTTTTAACAATTTTTTGAAACGAATTGGATACTGTCTCTAGTCTCAAAGTTCATTTTACAGATTTTGGAGAAACAAAAAAGAATTCAATTAGCAAAGTACACCATAAAGCTGCTTAAAAAATACTCACGTTCAACCTTTGATGGCAAAAAGTTTGTGGTTGGAAATAGTTCGTGAAAATACGAAATGTGCTGCACAGAAATTTGTTCTTTAGCTAATTGAATTTTACATTTAATAATTAAACTAAAAATGACCCTGCGGATACAGTTTTCATTTGAATGATATTTTGTGGACATTGTTTTTAAATATTAATTGAATAGAAACTCTTGTAAATTCCTACATGAGGATGAGCTCAACATAATCGAAGTAGAAACCATACCATGAGATTTCGTTAGGTAATGTCAATTAATTAATAGTACCTACTATTTATAAGGCAAGTTATATATGTATAGCATGTGATATAAAATGAGATATCAATCAAATATGACATTAGGGTGGTGCCGTGACATTTGGCCATGAGTCATATGGCCATATTTTGAAATATGAGGCAATATGACACTTTCAAAATGTGTCATGTGGCAATATTTCAGAATATGGCCTTCTATCGCTTTGCTAAAGTGTCATATGGCCATTATGGCCTAATGTCACTTTCAAACGCATTTTCTTACCCCTCAAAAGAACTTGAAAAATTCTAAATTTAAAACGGTTCATTAATATAAGGAACTGAAAATATTTATTCAATATAAAATAATAAATTCAAACGACAAAAAATATAAAGAATTCATATATGTACCTTATTTAAATATACTCGTATGTATGTACACATGTATGTTTTTGTATATATATATAGTATTAAATTAATTTATTAACAATACACTGTCATACTATTTTCTACTATTTTTCTACAAATAGGACATTTTATATATATTTATAGATAAGTTTTCTTGCTGTGAAATTAAAGTTGAACTTTTAGAAAACATTCCCAATTAACAAGAATATATTTTCAACTATATACTTTAAATTCGCGCGAATTTTTTTTTTCACACTTAAAATTTATTCCCTCTTGGGCCAAATGTTTTTTTTTCACACTTAAAATTTATTCTCTCTTGGGCCAAATGTTTTTTCCGCCCGTTACGCTTTACTCGAATCAAGATTTGTTTCTATTTTAACTATTAACTTAAGAACATAGTCCAAAATATATTGCAAATTGACAATGTTTTCTAAAAGTTCAACTTTAATTTCACAACAAGAAAACTTGTCTATAAACTCCATTTAATTGTTTAAATAGCAATCTACATAAAACTTAGCAACGAATTTTATTTCACACCCCAAAATGGTTCTCTCTTGGGCAAAATTTGAATTGTATGGCCTTTTGACACTTTAAGGAAAGTGTCATTGGACCATATGGCTAAAAGTCGCAGAAAAATATGGCCAAATGACACTTCGACAAAGCGACAGATGGCTATATATTTTGAAATACGGCCATATGACACATGGCCAAATGTACCGGCACCCATTAAGGTGATAGGAAAGTAGAAAAAGCGGATTTAAAAATTTTGTCCGTACGGTCGTCTGTCTGTTCACACCTCTGCAGCCTTAGTGGCAAAACCGATTCGCTTATTTATATTTGATATTTGCTTGGTTGTCTCGCGAAGGATATTTTTCTTTTTTATTTTAGATTCAAAAGAAATGGTTTTTGACGTTTAATCGTTAAAGAAATATGCAAAACGCCATACATAGATTTGTTTTGTCCGTTTAAGGAAAAGCGATATTTTTATGACGGTTATGAAAATTGGTGTTCGTGTGCGGTTACGAAAAAATTGTGTATTTATTTCCGTTCTTTGAAATCTGTCCGGTTATAAGATGTGTCCGTATGTGGAGGGTTCACTGTATATGAAAACAGCGAAATTTAAACTAGTTAACTATCTGAGAATACCATTTCGAAGAAATTCAATACACCCGTTTGAAATTATTTCAAAAACTAAAAATATTTTTTTAAAAAACTATTCAAAATTTTTAAAATTGATTTTTTTTTAAATCAGCACTCTGAAAGTTTTATTAAAATCGTTGGAGCTATTTTCGAGAAATTGAAATATTCTCTCACGATTGTATGGCAGGTACCTAGCGTTATTTTTGGGCGTAGAGTAAAAACCCTTATTTTTGTGCGAAAAAACAGAAAGGAAGACATAACCACTTTTTCAACTACTTTTTCATAGTACTGTTATGCTTGATTCGTATCTAAATTCTTTTTGCACGAATCTATAGCTTGTCTTATAGTACCTACCTATCTATCTATAATCGCAAGTTAAAAAGTCGTAGGGTTTACCTGCATCCAGGGCCCGATCTAGGGGGGGGCGCGCCGGGCATTTGCCCGGGGCGGCAAATTTCAAGGGCGGCAAAATTTGGTAATTGAGGATTATTAAAGCTATTTCCAAAAAATGTTTACTGGTTTCCTTCTAATTAACATCACCATGGGAGAAAATATATAAATCAGAAAGAATTTTGATTTTTCTTACACAAGTGTGGTGTGTGTGGGGAGCTGAAGTAAATGTAGTCGCTCAACTCTCAAATAACCGAAGAAACAGATATCTGTCATCAGAAATATATTCATCTTTCCCTACTTTCCCAGGCCCCTCATATATAAATATGTAGGTTAAGTAAAACTACTTTAAAACGAAGTCTCCTTTCTAAAGCAAATTTCAATTTGTTCCCCTTCTTCTTAAAAAAAATATTCCATATTAGTTAGGTTTCAACGAATGTATTAAAAATGTACAGTTATCTAGTTTAAGTTTGCAAAGTCGCGTTTCGAAGGTAAAACAAGTTCAATCCTCAGTTGTTTTAACAAAGCTGGCTTTGGTACTTTTGACAATTGGTCCGATGAAGACTCAGGTGCATTGTCAGCGATATGATCAATAATAATTGAGAACAACAGCGCAATTTGAAAAGAGTTACCTTCAGACGAAACGATTTTTAATGTCATTGCTGCAATCGAGTTTGTTCGAAAAAGCCCTACTATAGCGAATTTTTGAAGTTTTGTTGAAACAAGTGATAAAACAAAAGATATTAATTTCTTTCATTCATTTCTTTTTTTTTTGTTCCCTTGAAGATTCAATACAAAGAATTTTGGCTGTAATGTCCGTCAAAAATATAAAGTCGACGTATTTTATTAATCACTTAAAAAACGCTAGTTAAAATCTTTTTTTGGGGCAAAAAAATGAAGTAAGCCATCTGATTTCTTGAACAGTTTTGATTATTTTAGGAAAAAAAAACTTCTCAAAAACATTTTTCCACATTTTTTTTTGAGAATGCACTCACACAGAAAAATATTGCGATGTAAAATCAACGTGACGAATTGTTGATTTCAATAAAAACATGAATTTTTAAATCATTGGATTTCATTTCCATTTAACATGTTTTAGTTCTTTTTTAATATTTCAAAACATTAATTTGAGTCTAAGTCCTGTTGATTTAAGATTAAAATCAAGTATTTAGATTTTCATTTCAAATTAAAACGTTTGCGCATAGTTTTAACTTGGAAAAATGTTGAAATAAAATTATTCATGTTTAAAATTAAATTTAAAAATATTTAATGCAAAAACACACGTAAACAACAGGATATTCACTCGATACGTTAATTCAATTTTAAATCAACGTGCAAATTTTCCCGAAGGAAATATTTTTAAATCATCAATGTTTCATTTAAGAAAATTTCACAACTATGATCATGACGAAATAACACGATTGAAGTAATTTCAACATTAAAATAGTGTTGAAATAAAATGATTCTCATATTAATTCCAAGTAAAACAAACATAACATTGAAACAAACATTTTTCATGCAAAATTAACAGGTTATACACCTAAACAACTATTTCGTTTTGAATCAACATGGTATTTTTCCCACAGGAAATATTTTTAAATCATCAATGTTTCATTTAAGAAAATATCACAACTATGATCATGACGAAATAACACGATTGAAGTAATTTCAACATTAAAATAGTGTTGAAATAAAATGATTCTCATATTAATTCCAAGTAAAACAAACATAACATTGAAACAAACATTTTTCATGCAAAATTAACAGGTTATACACCTAAACAACTATTTCGTTTTGAATCAACATGGTATTTTTCCCACAGGAAATATTTTTAAATCATCAATGTTTCATTTAAGAAAATATCACAACTATGATCATGACGAAATAACACGATTGAAGTAATTTCAACATTAGAATAGTGTTGAAATAAAATGATTCTCATATTAATTCCAAGTAAAACGAACATAACATTGAAACAAACATTTTTCATGTAAAATTAACAGGTCATACACCTAAACAACTACTTTCGTTTTGAATCAACATGGTATTTTTCACACAGGAAATATTTTTAAATCATCAATGTTTCATTTAAAAAAATTTCACAACTATGATCATGACGAAATTACACGATTGAAGTAATTTCAACATTAAAATAGTGTTGAAATAAAATGATTCTCATATTAATTCCAAGTAAAACGAACATAACATTGAAACAAACATTTTTCATGTAAAAATAACAGGTTATTTTCGGTTGTTTCTTCCTTCTTCTTTTATAAAGACAGCTCCACTCCACAAAATCAAAAATTTAAAAAGTCAATAAAAAAGGAGTGATTCCAAAAATAACTTTTGGAAAAAAGTATGTCTGCTATTACACGATGAGTTCAGGATCCAGGTGCATTAAACTTCTTCGAATAAAGAGAAATGTCAAATAGCTAGATTCCAGGAAATTCTTAGCCACGGAAATTACTTTCATTTAATACTGAATTGTATTAAATTTTGGTATTTTGCAGATAGAGAATACACATTCGGCACAAACACAAAACAAAACGAAGCATTGTTATTTTTAAATGAAATAATTTAGATATAATCCTACATACTTTTGATTTCCACAAAATTTTCAATAAGTGCCGTTATTAAAAAAAAAGAAAACACTAAACTAAACGAAATATTTTTATTTTTAAATGAAATCGTTTAATTATAATCCTACATACTTTTGATTTCTACAAAATTTTCAATAAGCTCCGTTATTTTACGTCGCGACCTTAGGGAATCTCTAAGTAACTACTATTAAACTACAGGGTGATACCTACAAATAAAAATTACCTTGTTTTTTCCTAGTCCTAGTTCACATGCAAACTAATAATTTATGAGTATTGTGAATGTGTGGCGGGACATTTGCTAGATAAAGCGAAGAAGTAACAATAAATTTTAAATTGGTAAAAAGAAAATGAAGCTTTGATTAATTTAATGGGCAATTAGAAATATTAAGGGTATTCATGGACTTTTCATGAACGCCCTTTTCTGGAAATGTTATATACTTTGCCTTAACTCAAACAGCAGTTTGTTAAACGTCATTTAAGTCATTAAAGTAATTTAACAAATTTGTTGAGTTATTGAGAAAATTATATTTGATTTTGGAAATATTGGCAGCAAAAAATAAATTGTGCATTTCTCAATTCGAATTCCTAATCTTAATTCAAATAAATTGCACGATTAGTAAGCTCTTACTTGCTTTTATTTCCGGTCACAGTTTTGAATAAAATTTGAAAATCATTAAGATAACTCCAAGGTTTTTTTCGATTTAGGTAAATTTACATTGTTTAAAAAAACACTTTAATACTTTTCAGTGGAATAATTTAAATTAAATTAATTAATAAGGTAAAAATAATTAAAAATAAAATTTAAAAATACAAAAAAAAAATTTTCGAAAACACTTGAATTTCAAATTATTTTGGCTACTTAAATTTTCTTGAATATCAATTTTGATTGATATCGGTTGATCTGTTGAGTAAAACTGGTCCTTTGGGAGATACCATTTTCAGTACATCATCTTAAAATATTTTTTTGCCAAAATATGCCTAATACTTACATAATAACAATATACAGCTATTTTTTCATAAAAATTTTTGGAGACGTTTTCGAGAAAAATCAACTTTTAAATAACAGTTATTATGAAAGGTACTGAGAATTTTTGAGCTAAAGAAAAATTAAAAAAAGTTTTCATGTTTCAAACTTAAGGAAGTTTGGTCCAACCGACATACTGACAGAAATCGGCCCTTAATTCAAATATGTTTCTCTATCACCGTAATATAATGTTTGATTATTATCTCAAGTTTCTTAATATGCACGAATATGCATAATTTGTATTATAGTACCTATAATCTCAATTAAAAACTGAGGAACAAAGTAGATGGAATTATAGAAGACTTTGTTAATGACGGTAGCTGAGGGTTCTCGATTTACTGAACTGATACATTTTTCCATAATTGGGTTCAGCAGCACCAACATTCTGTTTTTGTAAAAATTTACGCCAAGACGTAGTTGCACAGAACGAAATAAAAATGAATACGGGAAGGAGCTATCTTAATAGTTGTAGCATGAAACAGCTATATTTCACTCACTTTGTACGTTTTATTACAAATACATACATCGACACACAACGTCAAACAGAAACCAAAAAGAATCCTCATCTGTTTAATTTTTGTAATCAAAACAAAAACGATGACGACAAACAACTTATCAATTACAAACAAAAATAATAATACATTCGGCCCAAGATAGGCACACCCTGTATCATGGTTTTTGTATCAATATTGAATCGCGTTGAATCAACTTGAAGTCCACACGAATCAAAATGAATTCTCTTTGATTCATGACGAAATCGTATAAGAATATCATTGTTTGTAGTTGATTTCTACAAAAATTGAAGGATCCCGTTATTTCTTCCAAGCCAAGCCAAAAAATATTTCAGAAATGTCCATCAGTTACCTTTTAGTCGCTGTGCATGAGACATGTGTCATATCGCTTTAAGTTTCGGGAAGTGATAAATATACTTAAAAATATGGCTTCAAATGAAAGTTTTAATTTTTATGTGCAAATTGTGAACATAAGTGAAGTGCAACCTATTGACTGACAGATGACGAGGGGTGTTGAGTATCCAGGATAGCGAAGCGGAAAATTGTATGCATTTTTACACAAAAAAAAACATTAATAAAGCAAAAAAATACCTAATTGGTGAGTTTTAAAAATTGCACATAATATTTTAATTAGGTATCTTTGATAATTTTAATAAAAATATTTTTAAAAAAAACTTCATATATTTTTGTGTTAGGTGCTTAGTGGGCTTTTTTTTACGCATTCAAAACCATACAATTATCCCTACAGGATAAGTAGTTTAGAAATTACAGCGCATTGTGTCTAACAATTTGAAGAATTTTTACACACAAAAATCGAATTGGTAGAAATACCGTGCTGTCATTGCTTAACTACTTGTTGTGTAGGGGTGATTGGAAAAGTTTTGAATCCTTAAAAAAGCTATGAAATTACTTTTGCGTGACCCTATACAATCATCAAAATTGATCGTTCAAAAGATGACAGGCAACAGTCATTTTAAACACACTATTCCACCGCAAAAATAACAATTTATCAAATTTCTTTTTTAGGAGCTGAAATAGGTTATGAAAACTTAAGATTTCTGTCGAAGGAGGATATACAAGAAGCAATAAAACCAATTGGCTTGCGGGAGCGTTTTTGGGAGATGCTTTTTTTATGGAAAAGAGCTGAAGTATGTTTGCGTTTTTTAATTAACTTTAGTGGTTATTAACAGATTATTTTTGTTTTGTTTTAAGGTTCCGAGATGATGACGATACTTTGTCCCAATCAATTGCCAGCAAGGTATAGTTTCTTGGTTAGGTAGCGAATCCAGTATAGTTTCTACAACATCAACGCTAACATCGATTCCAAAAGACTTGAGCTCGCAGCTCTCTAAAATAAGCAAGAAGGTAAGCTATTCTAATATTTCAACTTTACACAAAGTCTAACCACACATTTCTATTTAGATTCACTGGACTTTACTGACAAGGCAAACAAGCTAACGAAAAACTCAGCGTTCCCGATGCCAATGAGAGTTTCATCGTTCATCTAACAACAATCAACGATTATGAATGAACCATATATTAGCTGGGAAATAAATACTTCACCCAAGGTTTGACCATCCAACTATTTTTAATTGTTGTAGGTTTGATTCTTTATGAATTAAAAGGGTTATACGTTTATTTTGTTAAGACTCTTTTAAAATTTAATAATATTTTATCTAGCCTTGATGTTTGTTTTAAATTGATATAATTATTTTTTATCACTGGAATATCCAAAATGTTATTCTTTATTCAAGAACAGCAAAAAAAAAAGCAAATTACTACGTATTTATCTCCAAATAATTGTAATGTTTTATTTAATTGAATATTATTTCAATAAATTATTAAACTTTTAAATGATTTCTATAAACGTATGTTATTTTTTTATGGAATAAGTTTTCTTACAGGTTTGGCTCAATAAAAGTGTAAGTATGTTTCAATCGGACTTAACTTATTTAATTTACAAAACAAATATTTGTTTCAACAGGATTTTAATCTTATTTCAATATGATGATCATGCTGATTCATCTTGTAATTTGAATTCAAATGCAATTTAATTTTGCAGGATTACCATGATGATCATGGTAATTTAATATAATTATCACGGTGATTCAATATGATGATAATGAAGATTTAATACGATGACCATGGTGATTCAAAGCGATGATCATCATGATTCTATATGATGATCATTGTAATTTAATATGATTATCATCATGATTTTGCATGATGATCATGGTAATTTAATATGATTATCATGGTGATTCAATATGATGATAACGAAGATTTAATATGATGACCATGTTGATTCAAAGCGATTATCATCATGATTCTATATGATGATTATTGTAATTTAATATGATTATCATGGTGTTTCAACACGATTTTCATCATGATTTTGCATGATGATCATTGTAATTTAATATGATTGTCAAGTTGATTCAATATGATGATAATTAAGATTTAATATGATCATCATGGTAATACAACATGTTGATCGTGGTTATTTAAAATGAAATCCATGCTGATTCAACACTATGATCATCATGATTCTAAATGACGATAATTGTTATTTATCATGATGTTAATCGTGAATCAACATGATAATCGCGGTGTTTTAACATGACCAAGCCTTGGTTTTTATGAAGAAGAAATCATTTCAAAATGACACGAATGCTCTATGAAGCAAAAACATTGGTAAAACATGTTGAATCATTATCATTTTAATTGATTTTACCTTGTTTTTTTTCTGTGTGCTTCCCAGCTAGGCGTTTTTCTGTTTTCATTCAGAAAAGAGCTCTGAAAAAAGTTCGAGTTTATCGAGCTCGCTCTGAACGTCCTCTGAACCAATTGTGTTCAGAGCGCTCTGAACTATTCATGAAACAAATTTAGTATCCCATTAATTTCCTTTTCTTATTCCCAATTTTTTTAAACTTTTAAAATTAATTAGGCGGCCATTTTATTTGTTTTATTTCCAGCCGCTGAGAAAAGAAAAACAAATTCTATGCTCTGAAGTCTCTGAAGCAAAAAAGAAACACTTATTTTTGCTTGACAACTCAGGCTTTGCTGTGAACTGAAATAGAAGAACGCCTTTTATTTTTTTATAAGAAAAATGTAAATGTGATAACAATACTGTGTTCTGTGTACCAAGTTTGAAACAAATCGGTCCAGCCGGGTGTAAGGTCCGATACAAATAGACGGACAGACATACAGAATTGTCGGAGATATTTTTTTCGGCTTCTCT
This sequence comes from Platycheirus albimanus, assembly GCA_916050605.2. Classification (NCBI taxonomy): domain Eukaryota; kingdom Metazoa; phylum Arthropoda; class Insecta; order Diptera; family Syrphidae; genus Platycheirus; species Platycheirus albimanus. The sequence goes on from OU696698.1 coordinate 64,371,106, forward strand.
ATGATCGGTATGTCATGTTTGATTGTCTAAAATAAAATTTACAACAATATTACATTCATACAGGTCGGAATGAATACCTCCATTTTTCAAAAGTCGGTAAAAAAATGCACCAACAATTTTATAACTTATATGTTTTCATTACAAAAGGGCGGCAAATTAATTTTTTGCCCAGGGCGGCGAAAAAGCTGGATCGGGCCCTGCCTGCATCAGATAACTTGTGGGAATACTACGAGCATTTCAATTCAACTCAATTAAAAAGTTGAACAATTCTAAAATATAAATTAAAAAAAAAAAACGATGCGTCAAACATTAACCTAGTTAGATTGAAATTCCTCGAGAAAAACGTAAACGTCTTATTTAAATCGCTATCAATTTATTTGAGTGAAATATGACTACGTTAGCAAAGATATTGCATATTGACTGCCATCACATGACAAAACCACACAACTTGTTATTCAAAAAATCTCAACATTAGACAGATGAGTAATCCTCGCAGAGAGGTTTTATCCTCCGAGTGCAGCGGTATACTCTTTTGTACCATTTCTCCATACACCAAGTACAAAAATAGAATTGCAAAGGAGATGACAGTTTGACATTTTACTTAAGACAGATGATAATAAAAGAAGGAACATCATATAGATTCACTATTACTAGAACATCGTCCTGCTGGCCTGTCTATCTGAAACTTTAAGTGACTAAAATAACTACTTTGGAACCAAACGATAACGTCTCGCCATGAAGAAATCTGATGAGGACTTTTTCTTTCGTTACACAGTCAGGGCGGTTTATATAAATGTCACATGCGGTTCTAAGGATACCACGGTACCACTATGCAAGTGTGCAATTTTGTTCTTTTCTTGGAAAAGGTGAAAGGTGAAACACGAATATTACCATGTTTTCATACCAATACCGTGCTAAATAGAGAACAATATTGAATTTCTAGAGCCAATTAACTTAAATCGAATGCATTTATATGGTTTATTTAGATACCAGATTCAGAACAGCAGTTAGGGAGTAATTAATGTTGCTCTATACTCCAAGGTTCTTCTTAATTAATTTCACATTACATTACAGTTTGATAAAATCGTTCTGTCACGTTAAGGAAGCATTATACTCAACTACATACAACTGCTCAGAGACTTGTCAAAATATTCAGTGGCCTTTTTATGGAATAGAAAGCTAATGATTTTGCTTTCGGATTTGATTACAATTTATTGGAACTTCCACTATTTACCTCTACAATATTCTTGTTTTATAACAATTTATGTATTTGATCTTAAATTGGGTCTATAATATAATATAATCGAAGATACAATCCAATCAATACTTGGCTTACTTCCTTCAAAGTCCAAACTAATCTGAACTCCAGAAGCACACATTCTCCTTTTTATACAATTAATTATTGAATGACATTTTCATACTTAATATTTTTTATTATATTTCGATCAATATTTGAATAGTTAAATGCCTATTAGTAATATATCACAGAGTTTTTTTCATCTCTAACATATATATTTGTTTGCATAATACGATCCAATATTGTGACAAATTTATTTTCACAGAGTCCATTGCAATAGAAGACGGATTTTGATCAATTGTTATAAGTACCTTTATATGCCTAAGTGTTTTATTACATAAAACAGTGTACAGTACAAATAGCTATCTGGAAAGTTATAATTTTTTTTTGTAGTTTGAACAAAATTTTAAACAAATTGCCACCAATACTAATAGTAATTAATTGTAACAGCTTATCAATCTTGAACTTAATGGAAGGGAATGTGATTTCCCGTGTTTTGTCATAATACCTAGCATTGTTTACATATTTGATGTTTCTGCAAAAGTTAAATTACAACACTCAACAGGGTGTTTCCTAAACCGTAGACAATAATTTTATAAATTGTTTATGGAAATGATTGAAGTAATTTTCTTAATACAATAAAGAATAAAGGTCTATCTCAAATTTTGATATGCCTTACATAGGTTTAAGAAAAGGCTTACTTTAGCATACCCTGCCCCGACCCTTGCTTACGCAAATAGCTCTCTTAATACCCGAAATAGAAACTTCGTTTAGGGCTTCGTTTGTAGGATAATAATAGCTTTTTCAACAGCGTCAGTCTTAAGTATAGCATCCATGATATCCACTTTCTTGCCTGATCCATTTTTCCTTCACATGCCATTTTTGTTTTTTTTTTGAATTAATGTAAAAATAATACAAATGAAAAAAAATCAATGGTAAGTTCACGGAAAACCACATTGATTTTATGATGCTTGGGAAAACCTGAGCAGGAGGCCTTACTGTAGAACAATTGATTTTTTCATGTCCATGACCCGTTTCCCAAATGATTGTCTACGAATTGGGAAACACCCTATATCACACAGTCTTCATTCCCATCGTTTATTGAAGTAACGCCCTGGAATCAAGTTATCAAGAATGAGAACTTTACTGTGCTGTTTTAACTATAGCAGTTTTCCAAGTTCCAACTCCAGATTTCATTCGAGTTGTCTTTTCATATCCGGAGTGCGGGTATGTTATTGAATTTTCATTATGTCTTGTTTAAATGTTGTTCCGTTTTATGAAACTATACATAACTTGCTTTTATAAATAAATATAGGGTCAGTTGGGGTAATTGGGGACAGTTTTTGCAATTTCAAAGACATCGACATGGATTATTGCTATTCCCTACACTTGAAATAAATACAATACAATACTCAACTCTTTATTTTAACACACTATAAAACCAAAATAAAAAAATACTTAATTAATTGACTTTTATTTTTTTGAGACACGTTGACTTTGAAACAGAAATTTGAACTAAGAACTAAAAGAAAGGAACCCGAGGTATAATACACCAGTTGCAAGAAAATTCAAATGTATGGCTATTATGTTTCTTGAATTGAAAGTATGATTTTATCGGCACAAAAAGCTGACGTCCATTTACCCCATGTTTCCATTTACCCCAACTGACCCTAATGTTTTTTTAACTTTTGTTTTTTTTTTAAAAGGCAATTTTTATTTATTTAAATGAAAAAAGGTCTTTTTTCCGGCCATGGGATTTCCGCAGTTATTAAATATTTGGTGGTACCCGATGAAAATACTTGCATGTACAAGTACAAGTTGTATTTGCGATAAATGTTTCGATTGACCCGTAGTTATGATAGCAATTAGCAAAGGACATTAACATTGAAATATCACACCCAGAACTGAAAAATAACGAAGAACTGACCAAATGCTTCGAATCAACTTTTCAACGGATATAATGCTAAGGCACACTTTACAATTTGTAAGTTTTGTGTGGTTTCTATATCTCGTATGTTTGTACTGAACCGTATATCTAGATAAGGAAGAAAAGCAGATTATTCAACCAGCATCTGATCGAATCCACATTATCATTATACTCGCAGGTAGTAAGGCTAACACATTCTTCAAACTTGGTTAGTAATGGGGTGAAAATGGTATAGTGGATGTAGTGCTTGGTTGCTAACCTAGAATTGTCGGTTCGAACCCCAGCAATTTTTCAATATTCCGCCAGCTTCAACTGGACGCCACCCGAGGGATTTTCATAAGATAAATATCACCTTATTCTCAATTTATTATACCAAAAAAAATTCTATCCTATCTTTCAATACTTTCTAACTAATGCCATGCAATTTGGTTTCAAAAGACCTTGAGTCTTACTTAAAGTTTCTAAAGAAAGAAAGCCTAAAGAAATTTCAGTTTGCACCCCGAAAGTTTGCTTGTTCTAGTGGCCAATTATTTCGAATAACCAGCTTTTCCTTTTAGCTCTTTTTACACTCAATTGGTACATTTAAGACGGATTCACCTATTATTGCATTTCTTTATTATTATCCTATTTCATCAGGATATGCAAAACTGTAAACAAAATTAGTGTATTTACTTAATTCATGTGCGGTAGTGACGATACTAAAAAGGGCCCGGTGGCCGGGTGAGGGTTGTAAGTAAAAAAAAATGATTACGAGCGGAGCTTTTGTACTTACAGCTTTTCTTCTTAAGGCATAATTTTTATTTGTCTATAGTCATCCACAAAATGAACATTCAAAAGATATAGAGTCAAGAAACAAGGCCATACAAAAAATCTTCTTTTGCAACATTCCTGTTAGGTTCTTTCAAAGAAGCGAACAACTATTGATTAAAGACGAATATAAGTGTTCACTCTTAAAACAATACAAACAATAGGTACATGTTTGAAACTTTAACTTTCCAATACAAACGATCGCGACTTCAAAACTGTCCACAAACAAAACTGTTTTTAACTATTAACATCTTCAATTCTGCTATCCAGTATCTGTGTTCAAGTTCCGTGCCTTTTTTCATTTTCCTAAAAGTATGCATCGAAATAATACTTTGAATTTTGAATATTTAAAATAAACCAAATTTTACAAAAATCTTACAACACCCTTTTGATGTATGTCTATATAACCTACCTTTTCCTGTCTTTTGCATCTTGTTTCAAATTTTAAAGTTAAAGCTACATTCCATAATATATATTTTTTTCAAACAATTTTGAACAGTGGAGTACATTTGTGTACAGAAGATTACTTACAAAGTAAAAAAGAAACAAAAAATAAAGTGGTGGAAGTTTTTTCATCCTCTAGCCAAGCAAACCACTTTGATGAGGGTTAAGTAATTTATTCTACATTCAAGTTTGTAAAAACTTTGCATTATATGGATTGAGACTTTTTGCCTCAGGAACTCAGCTCCGCATAGAACTCTCAAACTATCTTAAGTAGTTTTAAGTACATACTTTGTATATATTACCTGGCATACTATTGAAGTTGAGAACCTTTTTGATTGAAACTGAATGCCTTTCACTCATTGAAACATTAAATTATTATGAGTTCAGTTTATATGAACAAAATATCCATTGTCCTTCTAAGAAGAAGAACAAATCTTCATACATTTCTTAATCTTTATATTTTTCAATTTTTCGTCTAAAAAAAATTCAATAAAACAATTTTGATGTTTACTTTTCAACTAAGTGAAAGCATACCTTAAAAGGTGTTTGATTTAATTATAAGTTTTTAGCGTATTGAGCTTATTATTATAATTATAACTATGTATACCTAAAAAGTCTTATTGGGTATTTCACATTGTTTCTGTTTAAGAAAATTTAAAAAAATATATAATATATAGTCTCTGTGTCAGACTTCCGAATGCTGAATAACGAAAGATTTTTTAAGAGTTGTTTGGAAATATTTCAACCAACTACCACCAGGGGAAATTAAAATGATTCTGAGCAAGGCACCAATCAAGATAAAAGAAACCTAGTAAAATAACTTTTTACTAGTTTAACTTCCTTGCGTTTATAGAGAACAATCTCAAGGCCGAATTTAAGGTAAACGATTTAAATGAAAAAAAACTGGACATAATCAATTTTTGGTAAAAGATTAAACACATTCTCAAGGGTATGACTAGGTACCCTGAAAATTCTAAGGCATAAAGTTTTAAAGTAAACTTTGCTTTTTTGACATCAAATATTTGATCGTTACACAGAAAATGGCTAGCAATGTACCTACATTGCACATACCGAAAACGCTTAGGTATCATACGCTGCAGATCCACATAAAGTCTCTTCAGCAAAGCAAGTATATGGATAATATTTCTTGGACAAGATATCATTGATGAAAATTACAGGTAGTAGAAAATAAAAAAAAAAAAAAAAATGTCTTGGAATTTGTCAATCAACGGTAAATTTTGCATGACTACCCTTATTGGAAAGCTAAACTTGTAACGATAAAATCCATTTTCTTTCTATGTTATGGTTTTTTTTTTAGTAAATTGCATCTCTGTGGTTTTTTTTATTTAAAGGCAATTCAGATATTTGTGTAGGTATCTTTCGGAATGAAAATTTATAGAAAAATAAAACAAACGGAGTGAGTCAGTTAGTGTAAATTAAAGTGAAGTATATACCGTATATACATACATTATATACATCGTAAATTCATGTATTTATGCGATAAAAACGCATTTTTTTATATAAATAATTTTCATTTTTATATGGCATGATTGAAAAAAATCGTTATGTTCTTTAAAAAATATTATTAAAACTTATTTATGTTCTTGCAACTGTAGGTAAGGTTCCAATATTAAATGCTAAAAATCGAACGAAATAACAAGACATTCCAAATAAAAGAAAATTGCAGGCCTTCTGCCCTTATCGAAATCGTTAATTTTCCTTTAACGGCTGCACTGATTTGCTTCAAACTTGACACTTTGTGTTTTTAGGGCATCTTATACAGTACCAGCCTGGGAAGCGATTCTTCAATATTCCCCCAGTGGGGTTTTAGTGATATAAATTGTGCCGTGAAATAACACCCAACTCAAATAGTTGGTCTTATTTCACTTTGACAAAGAGAAATAACGCCAAGTTGGCCTTATTACACTTTTATTTTGATGAATTTGGTAAAAATTGGCTTAAAAGATCTAAAAAGGTGAAATACTGAGATATGCCCTCAAAGGTAAAGTTTTTATGAGCGTATAAGGGTATTTTATACTAACGGTGAAATATAGCCAAGAAGGAATAATGACAAAAAATACTTAACTATTATTTTCGAAAACTCTTTACAGTTAAGTCTCTCAAGCTGTAACTGTGAAGAGTTTTAGAACATAAAATAAAAGCTAAAAATTCGCGCTATTTTCATTTCGCAAACCATTATCTCGCGAATGTTTTAATATTTTGCATCTATTTCGCAAGAGTCAGTTGGCAAATTGACGTTGTATGTTTCGTATTATTTCATTGTTGTAAACATTGCTTTATCCTTCCGGGAAGGGGATAACAAAGTATGCCGGGCCAGCTAGTATAGGTTTAGGTATACTATAATATTGTAATTCCTTAACAGTTTTAAGCCAATAAGTAAGTACACTTAAGCCATTATAAACCAAACACGTGCATTTTACTTTGTTCATGGTACTTGAGTACTTTTGGCTTACCAATTAAATTATAAATTAATCCATTCATTGAGTTAGTTGGGATTCCGCTTCACTTAAAGCGGAACCTCACCTTCCTGCTCTAGACAACAAAACTATTTTCAAAACTGTTCTATCTGCTCTTAGTTACCTAGCAAACAGTGTTTTGAAACAAATTTCAAGTGGCATCAAAAGTTAATTAAATATTCGCTTTTTTTCTCTTCGTTTAACAATACATCAACATTTGTATAGTTTTCAAATTTAATTTATATTGAAATTCTTTCAAGATCAAGTTTTCATAAAAGGTTTTTAACCACATATACAAAAAGAAACGATGGCACGGAGTAGGGTTAGATATCAGTTGTGTAGGCAACTTTCATCCTTGAAAAAGTAAGCATGTGTGAAAAACTTATGAAAGTGATTTGCAAAATTGTTACCTTTAGTAACGCGTACCCCCTTTCCCCACAAAATCACACTGTTTCCAACATTGCTTTGCCATGATTGATATAAACGAAAAATATTGCCTACAAAACTCCTAATTTGGTCCTATAATGGCCATATCACTGGCTATACATTTGAGCACATCATGGATGTATTTTTTGGACATATTTTTCACACACTTATACAAAAAAAATTAATTTCATTAAGATCCCAACAGGCAGCATTACCTCTAGAGGATACAATTCAGAATCAAATCTTCACTCCAGAGACACCAAGTCAGCTTTAGCAGCCTTCGATCGTGTGTCGACCACATCAGTACGATGTCCATTATCCTTATATCCGCGGCCTAATGGAAATTCTGATAGTAAGGGGCCAGTTATAGCGATACGGAAAACCAAACCGAAAATATTTTCAAATGGAAAATTTGGTATAATAACGGGTGATTTTTTAGCTGGTTTGGTTTTGCCAACACTGGTTTTGACAGCTGACGTGTGTTTAGTACCTTGTGTCACTGTCAAACAGCTTCAGTTTGGTTTGCAATTTAACCATGGATCGTCTTACAAATGAACAACGCTTGCAAATTATTGAATTTTACTATCAAAATTCGTGCTCGGTTCGAAATGTTCAAATTGTTCAAATTGTGTTCAGCGATGAGGCTCATTTTTGGTTGAATGGGTACGTAAATAAGCAAAATTGCCGCATTTGGAGTGAAGATCAGCCAGAAGCATTGCAACAGCTACCAATGCATCCCGAAAAAGCCACTGTTTGGTGCGGTTTATGGGCCGGCGGCATTATTGGGCCATATTTCTTCAAAGATGATGCGAATCGCAGCGTTACTGTCAATGGTGAACGCTACCGAGCGATGATAACAAACTTTTTTTTGCCCGAAATGGAAGTTCTTGACTTGCATGATATGTGTTTTCAACAAGACGGTGCCACATGCCACACAGCACGCGAAACAATGGCGCAATTGCGAGGCGAGTTTGGTGAACAGTTAATTTCACGTTTCGGGCCGGTCAATTGGCCGCCTAGATCGTGCGATTTGACACCATTAGACTATTTTTTGTGGGGGTATGTCAAGGCTAATGTCTATAGGGACAAGCCCGCTTCGATTGACGCACTGGAAGCCAACATCCATGCATTCATTCGTGAGATACCGGCCGATATGTGTGAAAGAGTATGCCAAAATTGGACTCAGCGGATGGGCTACCTGAGACGCAGCCGCGGTCAACATTTGCATGAAATTATCTTTAAACATTAAATTGCAAGGTTCAAACTATCGATTCAAATAAATATTTCATTCATTTTTTCGAATTTTTTGTGTTTTTTTTTTTTAAAGTTCTAAACCTCTTAAAAAATCACCCGTTATAATCAGATTTAAAACACAAATGATACGCTGATCGATGGCAACCAACTCAGAGAATTTATTTTGCAAATACAAATTTGAATTGAACTTGTACTTTTTGTTAAAAATGTATTTATTCATTTTTCTGTTATAAGTATAAAAGAAAAATAAAAAATTACATTTTTAATAAAAAGTATTTGTTCAATTAAAATTATTATGAACAAAAAATATTCTCTGCATTGATTGCCATCGATCAGTGTAGCATTTGTCTTAAAAATCGGATTAGAGCATACAAAATTTTCCATTTGAAAATTTTTTCGGTTTGGTTTTCCGTATCGCTATAACTGGCCCCTAAGCCGAGAAAGTCTATGGATTTCACTTCAAAAGTAGTTGCTTTTAATAAATCATACAACAACGCATTCATATTCAGCTCTCCTAAAATGTGCAGCAGAGGTTTAGATAAGGGGGTGTTCTGGTGAAAGATGGCGTACTGATAGCCTTAGGTGAGACGTGACCATTAAGACTAAGCTGACCATTTATGTATGCTCCCTAGGATTAAAATTTCCTTTGGTGATAGGAAGCCGATACCGCTAGATACAGCTCTATTCAAAAGCTCCTAAAGAAGTTAATAGTTACAAGAAAAGTAAAATAAAACCTAACATATTCATACAAATTTAGGTGTTATTACAAATAGGCACCTATAGGTTTATTTTCTGTTAAGAAAATTCATGCTGAAAAAAACTCCTAAAATTATGCAAATGGAATAAATACTACTTAGGAAATATTATTTCATTGATGTTAGAACAATGTTTGAAAAGGGTATTTTATGGGTATAACTCGCGAATTGTTTCTTGCATTTTGTTATATAGCTGCATTCAATTCGCAATTTATTGTTGTGCTTGTGCATTATCTGGATTTAATTTTATCACGTAATAAGATATTTTGCGCGAAATAAGGAAACGCCAAATAAAACTATGCGAGAGAAGGTAAGATTTCATCCTTCTTACTTCTAGCGCCGCCGGCTCTCATGGTTCCTGAAGCAGAAAAAAGTTTATCAAATGCCCTGTATACAGATCCATAGTTGTTGACAATATTAAAGTATATAATTAATTGCTTTGATTCTACAATAATTGATTTAGGCAAATGAATTAAAATTCTTTACCCACATTAGGGTTTTTTACTTGCGATTATATTTACTATAAGCAAGTTATACATTCGTTGCAAAAAATAAGTTTTGAGATAACAATCAAACATGACATTAAAATTCTGCCCGTTTGTATGTCTGTCTGTCTGTATGTATGTCTGGGTATATCGAATTGCTTCGAACTTGGTATATAGAGTTTTTAGGTATTGCGTTTGCGTACATAGGGTAAATGTAATTTTTTTCTTAAAAACCGCTACACGAATTTTTATAAATTTATCCTCATAAATTCAAATTTATTCAAGAAATAAAATGGCGTACTTTTTTCAGCTCGAATTAGTCCTAGTATTTATTTTTAGAATTTTGAAAATTTAATTTTTTATTAAAATCTCAAGCCCCAAGACTGACGTCTCATATTAGAGCAAGTTCGTGCGACCCAGCCGTATTACATCCCCAGTTAGGACTTATTTCATTTTAACGTATTATGAATTACTTTAATTATTTTTAGGAATTTCTTCATTAGGATTTATTTCGTAAGGAAATACGTTAGAAGTTATTTCATAGAGCGGCTAGATACATCAGCAGTACAGGATACGCCAAGCGTCAACTTAAACGGATTGACGACTTTTTCCCCAACTTCATACAGAGCAGTTGAAAGAAAATCGGTTGAAGGTTTTTTCCTTCAAGCCCGGATCGAACTGGTACCTTTCACAGGAATGGGGTTTTTCCACCTGGGGATTGCTCGAAAATAGCCAAAAAATAATCATTAAACCCCTTATTTAACAAACTTAGGGCATTTTTGGCAAAGCAGCGTTTTTTGTTTGTGACTTTAAATGATAATAACGGACATCAGTTTTAAGAACTTTTTTTTACAATGGCCATTATTTGGCAACGGCTTGCTCGATTTCACCTACACTTTTATTGGCGAAGTTCTTTGAATTTTCGTATAATGTTGGCATAGCAATTTTTTAATTACTCCTTTATAATTTTTTCTAGTTAAGTCAAAAACGGCTCTTTCGATGTTGATTAAATTTTGTATCTATATAACAGACTAAGAGTCATTTAAAATTTTTTTTTGCTAAGACGATTAAGCTTGGATATTTGTGTATCCTAAGTGTTTCCAACTAGAAACAATATTGTGGTAACGATTTTGTTCAGTCTTGGTATATGAGAGTTCTTTAGAAGACATCTGCTTCTGCATGTCTGCATTTCATTGTTTTCTTAGTTTTTTGAATACTTGCTAGATAAGCTTTCAGGTTTTTTTTTTGTTTTTTTTATTTCAATAAAAAATAATATGCAATATTTGAAGGAAAAATTTAAATTTGCGTAATTTTAATTATGCTGGATCACAAATCTCACTTTCACATTCGTTTTTATGTACCTACATTGTCTTTGCAGGATATCCCTTCGCTTATTTAATCTTTCCTTACACACAAAGAGATGAAGGTCAAAATATAATGTTACAAGCCAATGCCCACAAAAAAGAAATTCATTCTCACTCATGTGATCATCCAAGGACACGAAAAATAAAGTCTTAAAATTCCCTTAAGGCATTTTACTAATGCCAATAAAAGCCAGTGCGGAACGTGTAACCGAGTGTCCTTAATATCTTTTCGATTTGGCAGGCACGTTTTCTATGATATGAGGACTGAGGAGTAAAATAGTTAAGAGGCACTTAACCAGTAAAAATGCCGTTTAGGCTTTAGATAAGTAGTCAAATCAAAATGTTATAATACTAATAGTGAGTGTGTATGTTGATGGACATGACATACATAGTTTCTTTTTGTGGCATGATTCAAACAAATTATATCTCTGGGATTCTATCTTTTCAAGATCCTGTTATACAATACAATTATTTAATATTTTTACCAACATGTCCTTGGTGGATGGTGCCTTAGGGAAATTAAATTAGTTTAGTGGATTTTTGAAGGAACAGAAGTATTTTTTTATATTAGGTTTGACTCGACTGATAAGTCAAAGTTGTGTATAAATTGATTGAAAAAATATTGGTAAGCCCTGTACCTAGATCATAATAAAACGAAAGTATACACATATAATCAATAGTATGCTCTTTCTAATATATATGGCATTAGCACATTTATTTAACACAATAGCAAAAACTTTTACCGACAAGCAAATAAATTTAACCCCTTAGCAAATTACATTAACTGAAAATAAATGAAAACGAAACTCATTTCTATTTTTTGAATTATTTTTTGTTCGATACATTTTTGATCATAACTCATAAGCCAATCTAAAAAAAATATTTTTAGAGCTAGATTGCCAATGCCAAAAACCCAATTTACCAATCAAACATAAGGTTATGATGATAGGGAAGCTTATTAAAATAGGGCGAACAATATAAATGTATATACATATATTTGTATTGACGTGCCTGTCTGTATCGGTACCTATAGCGTAAGTGGCTGGACAAATTCGCTTTAAATTTAGTTCGTACAAATAATTACGACTTACGTTATCTGATGCCATGCAAATGCATAAGCTAAGCTTATGTACTATTTATATCGGAAACGGCTCCTATGATTTTGATTAAACTTTCTGAGAAGTGTTTTTTAGGTAAAGGCGGCTATCTTTTGATTGCGTTTAAAAAATCTTATAAAGATTAGATAGCTTAGAACATGTTTTTCAAATCAAATTTTTAGGAAGCCACTCGACCGATTTCAATGAATTTTCGATATAAAACTTTTATGATTTAATTAACATTACGTTTTAAAATTGCTTGAAGTGCATTCTGAAGTTTAACTTTTCTTGAAGGGAATACCGTCGTGTTATTTGGATGAAGTAAAAATTTACTAATTTAATTTAATTTCGTCTTTTAATTTAGTTAATGTGATAGATTTTGTTAGAAGATGGCTCATGTGAACTTAAGCTTATATAAGTCATAAATACTTCCTCACAAGTCAACCATATGCACGGCGTAGTTACTAAGAACAATGACTTAAATCATTGCTTCAACATTAAAATGTTCGCTTCTTTCTACTGGAAAATATATCACAAAAAGGTCACCACATTTCGGGCTTTAACCACAACATTACATGACACACGGAATCGTTTTTCATTTAGGTATCGCAAATCCGAAAATCCTTATTCGTTGTTCTGAATATTGCTTTGTTTGCTTCTTCCTAAAAAGTGAATGCCTTTTATTTTCTTGAACACAAATATCATTCGCGTGTTCAAATCATATTGAAAAAATATACCTACTTATGTACGTGTACCGAAACACCCATTCAAGGACTACTTAACGTTTAATGTAGAAAAGCAACCAAGATTTTTTTTTATTATTTGCTCTTTTATCTTTCAAGTAGGAAAATAAGATGTAAGAAACAAGAACAAGTTCAAACAAAACCGAGCCAATGGGAACAAAAAAAAGGTTCATTTACAATAAAATCCTTTCTTTCAAAATAAGTTGAATTAGGTTAAGGATCACTTTATATGACAATACATAACAGATAACATTATCTAGATAAATATCTTTGAAAGTACGTTTGCGATCTCCTTTTTATATCTTCGATTTCATGGTGTGCTTTCGATAATCAGGAACCGGAGTTATTTTAGCTTTAGCTTTGAGTTTGTAAAGACTAAAGATGATTGTTTACACAAATTATGCGTATCCAATTACAGGCCATTTCAATCAATTGAATCAGTGAACAATATGCTTTGTTAATATTTTAATATTAAAGATCAAATTTACAATGAATTTAATTTGTGGCACGAAATGAAATGGCCTTTTTGTGGGTGCATCTGAATATCTAAATACTAAAGGTACATGAACAGTATTAATTTTACTCTAAAATGTTGATTGGGTTTTAGAATTTCAAAAAATATAAAAATCTGTGTTAAATGTTTAATTCTACATCAAAATAAATGGTACATGAGTGACCCGTTGCAAAAAAAACGTTTTATTTATTGCAAAAGATATAATATTTGTTAAATTTAATCATAACAAAAACATAAACATACAATAGTAACAAAGCTCTTAACAGACTAAAAACAAAGAAAGCACCTGCAAGCGATGAGCTACAAGTGGCACTTTTTAAACTCGTTCACCTATTCAGGTTCAGGTGTATAAACCGACTAATGTGCAAAATATTCCCGCAAAATAGTAGATACTTCCTATGATTGGAATCTTATCTTATCATCTGCCCCATCCACAAAAGAGGTCTTTTCTGCACCAACAACAGAGGAATTAGCCTTTTAAACATCGCTTTTGAGATCCTGTCCAGCATTTTACGTTAAAGTCTTAAGCCGTTGGCAATATAATCGCTTCTTTGAAAAGCGCACCGATGAAATCTTCACATGTCCCAATTAATTGAAGAAACCCAAGAATTAAAAATATAAAAATTGCAGCAGAGCAGTATCAAAAGTGGTACGCAACTCCCACGACATTATATCAGGTACATTTTTTTTTTAATAAATCAATACAATTACTTGGGTTTGCCGAAGACATTGACGCGATAGAAAGAACAAAGCGAGCAGAAACCGGTGTCTTCATTACCTGGAAGTTAGCAAATCTCTCTTTTTTTTTGGGTGAGTAAGCAATCGACACAAGTAGCACAAAATAGTATATTTTCGGTATGTCATTTCTTAATTCCTAGATTATTCCTTCTTAAACGGTGTGCCAATCTGTGACTTCTGTATTTCTTCTTTAGTTCTTCTTTTTTATTTTTTCCCAACAAAAACTTAAAATGGTATGTTAAGTTCTACTTATGTTGAAGCGACAAAAAAATCATACAAATTTTAAAAAACAAAACAGAAGCTGTGAAGCAAGTCGCTGATATTTTGTCTGTGGGTGAAGTAACAGTTAAGAGACTTCTCAAGGAAAAGAGAACCAAAGGCCACAATTTGGCAAAACAAAAAGAAAAACCACACAGGTCTCAAAAGTAAAGTCAATCTAAAAAAGGACGGTAATCCTACATACAGTTCTTTCAGATTGTTGCTTATTTTAAATGCTAACTACGGAAACCCTGTAAGAGCTTTTCTATGAAAAGTCCTTACGGAAAACAAAAGAGTGCGAATGCGAGACAAACTTCACTACTACTTCCCTGTGCTGCCGATTTATGTTGGACAGAGTCTACTACCTGTCAAAGTTGTTGCAATAACTACATATATTTTAATGAGGTTTCGTTTTCTTATGCGGTTTCAATCGTTTCATGATACATTTAGAGTAATATAATTTTTTAACACGCGGTCACGGGAGTAAAATGTTGTTAGACCGAAAAAGGGATTTTTTGAGTACCTGGCTCATTTTTAGGGATTAAAGCAAAATGGTTTATTTGTGCAGTTTTTTTTGTTTTTTTATTGCTTCTCAGAAACATTCTCTATCTTATTAGTACTTTGTTGGATCTCCTCTTGCTTTTATTACAGCTGCACACCGGCGAGACATTGACTAAGATAGGTTTTTCCATGTGGATGCAGGTATGTTGTTCCAGGTCCGGATAAGTAAATTTTTTAGGTTTCCAATTGACACTGGACGCTTCTTCGCAAACTCGAGTTTCATTATTGACCAGATATTCTCAATTGGATTGAGATCTGGACTGTAGGGAGGCCAACTTAATACATCGATATTTTACAGCGAAATGCAAATATCACCAAAAAAAAACTCCAGCCAAGAGGGCTCAAATTCATTTTTCAGGACCCGTAGGTAAACTTCTGCAGTGACTTTCGGTTCTAGAAAGACCATTCCACCTTTTTCATCTCCAATGAAGCATCCCCAGACCATCACACTTTCAGTTTTGGGGGGCATCCGTAAGATATATTCAGAGCTTAGTCTTTCCTTTGGTTCTCTTCGCGCAAGAATCCTCCCATTTAAGGGTAATAAAGCGTTTGACCAAAATTTTTCGAACATCACTGTATATTCACTTAAATCTACCTAAACTTAACCCTTAAACTAAAGCACTTTACTTTACACATAAGTATCTAAAAGATACTTCTGATTTCTGAATGATGTTTGGAAGTAACCCTTAAAACGACAAACCAATCACAAACTGTCTATAGTGAAAAGTCAGTATGCCACATCATACTACCATGAATTTAACCTCAGGACGGCTTTTTCTGTCTCCACACACCTTCAGCTATAAAATAATTTAGCTATCCCACAACACTTAATTTCTTTTTTTAATAACAATACAATAAATTTTATTCTTTGAAACCATACAACAAAATTGATTCTCCTTTTTATTCTTACTCTACTAATATTTTGATAAAAAACATTAAAAAAAAATTATGAAATGTAATAAGGTAACTAAAAAAATTCAAAATCAAGAATTAAGTCAAAAAAAAATTATTAAAAAAGCACAAACAATGTTCCTTAAAATTAATTTTACAATATCTAATAGAAAATTTCTCTTTTCGCTGTAAGACATGTAAGGTGCTAGAATTATATCGATTGTCATGTAATTCAAATAAAAAACCGCAGCAGTAAAAAGGTTTCATACTAAAATTTAAAAAATCTTTTGACTTCAAAGAATCTATAAACTTTATTCTTAAAATATAAGTTGTCCATGTCCATGTCCTTAAGTGGAAATCCTTTAAAAAAAATCAAAAGAAGCATTAATTATGCATAAACAAGAAAAATATGCACATATCCGCAAAACCAAATAGATTTTTAGAGTAAGGTTAAGTGCAGCAACCTCGCGTCGATGCTATCAAGGCTTTGAAACGCTCGTTCCGTTGACTTCATGTTTCAAAGCAAAAAAAGAAAATATTTGTGCATAGTTAATGAGAAATTAATTTAAGCAGAAACGGCCTTACTATTCCTTGTCCCGATTAAGTGGAAGTCTTCTTAAGTTTAACACGTATGCAGTCTTCGGATTTTCTACATCAACACATTTGTATAAAAAAAGTTTTAATAGAATAAGTTCAGTCTCGCATGTAGACCAGATCGAAACCAGCTATATTTTAAAAGCAAAAGGTCAAATCTTAGGAAAGCTCATAACATTTCCAAGGAATAAAGTGCGCATTGACTACTCAGGTATTTGTTATTGACAGGCTGGTTAAACAAAAATAAAATTTATTTATAAATAAATTACACGAAATTGTGTTTTTGTTACTCCTTTGAGGACAACATGAAGCTGAAATAAGAAAAACAAAAACAAACTCATAGTTGTTTTTTATAAAAGTAATGACAAGAGCTTTGCTTCTTCTATGGTTCCAAGTTCCTTCTGTGATTCTATTGGTTCAATTATATGAAATTTCGTGTGCATATACAAACATCCTTTTGTTAAAGCGCATTATAAGCAACCAAACCAGAGCGTCATCCCTGGATAGCATAAAATATCCATTAAGGATAAGCATTGGCATTAGCTAGGGTAAGAAAGCGGGTGCTTCACGTATGTTTTCAACAGTGCAGTCTGTTTAAGTTGCGATTGTCCACTATCAACCTGGCATTCGTAACTGGAGACATCTCGCTAGGGATCATGATGGTTGAGGACATAGTGCACAATGGTCTTACTTTATGTAACTAAGAAGTAAAATCTAATTTTTACTGCTTTTGAGAACTATATTTTAACCAATACAAAAGTTTGAATTGTATTATAATTAAATAATACAACAAAAATTTATTTAAGCAAACGCAAAAGTACGTCACTATGATAAGTTAATAAAATTGATATTCATGATAATTCCAAATTATTTGATTGGATAACCTCCTTTATTTGAGACGTTAAGCTAGTACGTATATGTACGTGTGTGTACATTATACAAACGCATTAGCTATAAAATTTCTTTATGGATTTCTGATATACGTGTTTGCATTACTTAAAACACTTTGACTTTAGGCATACATACATACCTTCAAATATTTTTTTTTATTATCAAAATTCAAGTCATGTCTTGGAGTTGACTTTTTTATTTACTTTTTTGGCGTTTGGCACATCATTTTCGTGTAAAATTTTTTTTTGTGCAAATTCTATTGAAGAACACATATTTAAATGATTTGCAACAAAAACAAAAAAAATTAAATAAAAGACTCTTGTGGCAGGGTATTTCTCCATTAAGATGGATATAAAAATAAACGAAACAATTTTGAATAATTTTGAGGAGAGTCGTTTTCATTGAAAATATTAAACTTTAAGAATAAATTAAGGCAAGGTTGTGGCTCGTGACATTTAGTATAGACATACTCGTAGGTACATATGTCAAATTCCGTCAAATTGGTATGCCAGTTATAGTTGAACAAAACAGCCCTCTCACAATAAAAACTTTGTTTACGACCAAGATTCAATTTTAAATGTAAAATAAAATCCTAATGTACTTAACGTTGACGTTAAACTTTTACCGGATAAGCTACCCAAAAGAATTTAATTTTACATTTAGGCAAGCTGTTCATTTCCGCTGAACTTCAGGTCCACTTGATATAATGAATTTACATATCAACGAGCTTCATACATTCCAAGATTAATGCGCACCTTTTTAAGAATTTCAAACTCTAAACATACGAGTATATGAAGAAAGATTCCGTAATTTTTAACTATAGGCTAGTTAAGGAATCGTGCAAAAAAAAAATTCGATTTCAATACAATTTTGGACAAAAGTAGTCAGTTATGACATTTTCTTAATTATTTTTCCAAGCGAAAATTCACAAACTTTCGCATGTGAAAAAAAATTGATTATCTTCTTCATTAAAAAATTAGGCTTTTATTTTTGTGTTTAACAGTCATATGTCAAGAGTAGCCGTTTGAACACCTATTGATATACTATTTCTTTATTGGATTCACCTTTTTTCAATCTTGGTTATCAAACCAACAAAACAAAATTTTGTTTGCAATTTTTTAATAAAATTTTGTTGAATTTAGTTTAAAATTCCTAAAGTTTTTGTCAAATGGGAATGTCAGTTAAATTTCAATTGATTTGAGTCAATATATTTAATTGTGACATTCAACTTACATCTTTATTTTATTTCGTTATATTTTACTAGCGGTACCCAGCGCGCGTTGCTACCCAAAAAAAAACTTAAATGTATTTAATGTGAAATTAATTTTATTTATACATTTTATCTCAATGCTAGCGGATAAACAATATTTTTGGTTATTTTGGTTGGTGTATAAATATACAAATTTTTTGAATTTTCCAAATGTAAAACAGCAATAGCCAACGATTGCCCTTGTGCTTTGTTGGCGGTAGTCGCAAAGGCAAGACGTAAAGGGAACTGAAGCCGCTTCCATCTTGACCCAAATGCCCCCGCTGTTCGTAGAGAGTATGATTTTTGTTTGACTTGGTTCCATAAATCTGATGCTTTCAACCAAGCGTTCAAATCATCTACTGAATTTGGTCGAGAAATAAAGGGGAAGGTTTTTTGAAAATTACGGAATTCCGGAATTTTTGCTGATGTTATAAACTGTTAAATACACTGGAACCATCCCTGGACTAAACTAAATTTGCCCTGAAAATTTGATAAGAATCCGTTGGGCGGTTAAGGAGTCCATACTGGACATATATACATATCAGAGATTAAAATGAGTATGTTCGAGTAAGTTCGAATACTGCGATTTTTTCTATTTGATCGCTCATAGGCCTTATAGGTACTCGATCGTTTTGCTTCCATGCTCATAAGTCATTTTGCTCATGATTAAAAACAATCACGAATAAAGACAAACGAACTGATCGAACTCATGAGTATCTTCTGACTTTGATACCCATGAACAAAATTATTTGCAAACAGTTGTAACCAGTTTTGAGTACTCGAAAAAAGATCTACTGATCGTTTTGATCGTGAACAAAGCGAGTACTCACAAGCAATGCGTGAACAAAGGAAACTGCTGAACTGCTGCGCTACCTATTTTATTATTTTTATCTGTTGTATTTTAAGGGTAATGTTTTGTATTCGCAGAAAATAGAGCAGAAGAAAAAGGGGTTTCCTATTTCGAAAAGATTTATGAATAGGTAGGTGGCTAGGTAGGCAAAGGATGTAATTATGCAACAAAAGATGGTCAACATTTGCGGTTAGTGTATGTTTCAAGTGAAGGCAATTTTTTTGCTTGCGATTATTCATTTATGGTAGGTACAGGTTAAAATTGCCCAAAACAGGTACTATACTGTTTGTTAGTAATTTTAGTAGTTCGCTTTTACGGGTCTTCTAATAATTGTTTTAAAAGGAATATTTCTTTTGTTTGTAGGAGAACTAGTTGCATAACATTTATATAAATCTAGGTTGAAAGTGCAAGGTTATGAATGAATGATTTCAATTCAGCGAAAAACTAGCGTGTGTGAAGTTCCCATTCTTTGATTGATTTCTATATCTCTTGAGTGTTAAATTAAAAAAAAATGGATGATAATTTTATTTATTTAAGATTAATTGAACATGTTTCTTCCATTTTTGATAAACGCAACTGCTGAAGTAAGGCCTGAAAAACATTGGGTGAAGTGAAGAACGAAAACGGTGAGACAATACCCAACATTGTGGCACGAAGAACATGTAAACAAATTGTGAAATGTGTATCAAAATCAACAACAAATCTCTTAAGACACAATTATTTTTGTAGACGATCTATGCCAAGCACAAGTAATGAAGTTAGTGTTGGTGAAATTCTGAAAATTTATATTGTTTTTTTTTTATAATTTGAACAACTTTTTCCTTTAATTTTTATTTTATTTGGTTTTAATTACTTTTTTAATTTTAGTGTTTTTTTTTTTTCAAGTTAATAAAAATAAAAATCATTGTGACTATTAACATTTTTTATTGTTTTTTTTTTCTCATAATAATGCCTTATTTGCACACGCAAACTAAGAACATATATTGAATCATGAAGCAAAGTCAATCGACACCGTTCTGCCCCTAATGGTAAAAGTAACTTAAATACAAAAACCAACCCCAATAATACAAGAAACAAAATCCTTAAAATACCAACCCCGAATACACATTTTACACAACGAGGACTCGAACGAGCGCATTGATCGTGAACATTTTGATCATGAGCACTTTATTCGTTTACTTCAAACTCGTTTATACTCGGTTCCAAGGTATAGATACTCGATCTTATTCGTTTGAAATGTGTTGTTATTCACGGGTCATCATACTCATGAACAAAAATACTTGTAAGCATAGTTTGATAGATTGACTCTGTTTGTCCAAACTCGCTTTTTTGGAGCAAGTATTCGTTGCTCGTGAACAGTACTTGACTCGTTTTAATCTCTGATACATACATACATAAAACCTAAAGAAAATAAAGTGCACGACTGGGTCGTACGAACTTGCTCTAATGTGTTAAAATGGTATTGGGGCTTGAGATTTTCGAAAAAAAGCATTGAAAAAATCATATGAAATTTTATTAATCACTTAAAAATCAATAGTTTAAACGTTTTTTGGAGAAAATTAAGTAAACCATCAGGTTTCTTTTATTTTTTTGAATTTTTATGAAATTTTTTTTCAAAATCGTTCGACCAGTTTTTTCAAAAAACTGTTTTTTTTTAAAAACTTTTCGAAAATATATTCCAAATATTTTTTGAGCATCCCAACTTCTAGTACTTTGTAGTTTTTATCAGAAAAATAAAATTTAAAAAAAAATAGACTAAACCGTTTTTGGAAAAAACAAAAATTAAAAAAAAAATTTGAAACTTTTTTAAAAAACTCAAAAAAACTTTTTTTGAAAAACTTAAGAATTTATATTATTTTTTTTATAAAAGGGCTTCTACATTAAAAATTTTATCGAAATCCGTCAAGTGGCTTATGAGAAAATCGGATTTAAAAAAACCGGTCCTATGGGAGGTACCGTTATAAGACTTTTCCTGAAAAATCTATTCCAACCAAAATATAAAACTTGCACATAAAACACTATTCAGAAAGTTTTATTAAAATCGTAGGAGCCGTTTTTGAGAAAAATTAATTTTTCACTAAAAATCGTATGGCAGGTACCGTTAGTTTTGAAGCTAGAATGCTAATTCCAAAAACCCCTCTGTACGACGTCATAATATTATTATGTACCAAGTTTGAAGCAAATCGGTCCAGCCGTTTAGGCTGTAGGTGCCGATACAGACAGACGGACAAACAGACAGACAGACAGACAGACAGACAGAATTGTCGGACCCACTTTTTTCGACTTCTCTATCATCGTAATGTTATGTTTGATTGTCCAAAAAATTTTTTTTTTTACGAATGCA
Source organism: Platycheirus albimanus (assembly GCA_916050605.2). Taxonomy (NCBI): domain Eukaryota; kingdom Metazoa; phylum Arthropoda; class Insecta; order Diptera; family Syrphidae; genus Platycheirus; species Platycheirus albimanus. The sequence goes on from OU696698.1 coordinate 64,393,072, forward strand.
TATAACTTGCCTTATAGTACCTAAAATCGCAAGTAAAAATGTTATAAAATAAAGTGCACGACTGGGTCGTACGAACTTGCTCTAATGTGTTAAAATGGTCTTGGGTGCTTGTGATTTTGGGAAAAAAGCGTTGAAAAAATCATATGAAATTTTATAAATCACTTAAAAATCAATACCTAAACCGTTTTTTGGAGAAAATGAAGTAAGCCATCAGGTTTCTTTTACGTTTTTGAATTTTTACGAAAAAAATTTTCAAAATCGTTGGACCAGTTTTTTCAAAAAACAGTTTTTTTTGAAAAACTTTTCGAAAATATATTCCAAATTTTTTTTCAGTATGCCAACTTCTAGCACTTTGTAGTTTTTATCAGAAAAACAAAATTAAAAAATTATAGATTAAACCGTTTTTGGAAAAAACTAAAATAAAAAAAAAAATTTGAAACTTTTTTAAAAAACTCAAAAAAACTTTTTTTGAAAAATTTTCGAAATTATATTATTTCTTTTATAAAAGGGCTTCTACATTAAAAGTTTCATCGAAATCCGTCAAGTGGCTTACGAGAAAATCGGATTTCAAAAAACCGGTCCTATGGGAGTTACCGTTATAAGACTTTTCCCGAAAAATCTATTCCAACCAGAACTTAAAGTTTGCACAGAAAACACAATTGAGAAAGTTTTATCAAAATCGTAGGAGCCGTTTTTGAGAAAAATTAATTTTTCACAAAAAATCGTATGGCAGGTACCGTTCGTTTTGGAGCTAGAATGCTAATTCCAAAAACCCCTCTGTAGGACGTCATAATAATACTATGTACCAAGTTTGAAGCAAATCGGTTTAGCCGTTTAGGCTGTAGGTAACTATACAGACAGACACACGGACAGACAGACAGACAGACAGACAGACAGACAGACAGACAGACAGACAGACAGACAGACAGAATTGTCGGACCCACTTTTTTCGACTTCTCTATCATCGTAATATCATGTTTGATTGTTAGAATTTTTTTTTTTTTTTTTACGAATGCATAACTTGCCTTATAGTACCTATAATCGCAAGTAAAAATTGAACCAACAATTGTTAAAAGCCTGCATTTTTTTTGTCTTCCACCCGATCGGTCATTCCGGAATTTTCGCTGATGTTTCAAACCGCTAAAAAAATTTATGAAAACAAAAATGAACCAAAAAATGTTAAAAGCCTGCATTTTATTTTAGTCTTTCACAAAATCGGCCATTGCGGAGTTTTCGCTGATGTTTCAAAACGAACAAAAATTATGAAAAAACCAAAAAAAATGAACCAAACAATGTTAAAAGCCTGCATTTTATTTTTGTCTTCTACATGTCGGAATAAAACCTTCACTGGAACCATCCCTGGACTAAACTATATTTACCCCGAAAATTTCAAACAAGGTAACATAGTCAACGATAAAAAGATTTTATTTTAAAGGGTGGTCCAACCATATGATCTATGACAATATTATGAGTGAAACAAAATATTGGCCAAATGCTCTTCGGTGGCATAAATCGATCCGATGGTCCATATTTTCAATGTAATTTAATTATCTGATCCTTTAAATGTTCCTGGGCTTTTTGACATCAACAGGACCAGGACATGAGAAAACACGGCAATTGAATTTCTCGCGCAAAAAAGCTATTATTTTCTTGGCTGTATGGAAAATGGCACCATCCTGTTGGAACATGTGTTTTAACATCTCCTACAAAGCGCGTTTTGCTGAAATATGAGCACGATTTTCAGGACTGTAGACACATTTGGGCGATTATGCAAAGTGCAAGAAAAATATAATTTTCAAATAAAGTTGGACAAAAAACTTGATGGTTAGGTTGGACCACCCAATATTAAGCATACGCTTTTGGACTATAATTAGCTTGACTATGATTTAAAAAGTTATAGCTTTTCATAACATACAGCTAATTTCATAAATTATTCAGAAAAAATAATAATATTACTACTATTACCGTGTAAAATTGTTTTAACACTTGCGGTTGATAATAGATACATTTGGCACTCTTCTCTTTTATCCAGGTTATTAATTTTTTTGAAATTAATTTAAGTTTATTCCTCGTTGAAACAATTCATTCAGACTAACTAGGATATAAGTCAGAAGTCCAATCAGATGAATTCGATTTTTGAAATTTCCAATGGAAATTTGATACATATTTATGTATATCAAGTCTTGCTAAAAAAAAGACTCCGTCCCGGTCAATGTTATGATACGCGAAAGCAAATTGTTTTGATCCACATAGACCATTGTAGATGCTGTAACTGATCTTCTCGTCCATAACTAATATGAAATTTGAAATAATCATGATAGGTACTTAAACAAAATGGATGCAGAGCAGATACTGTTTAAGATTAAAGACCTAGATATCTAGAGGCAACAAAATTTTCTTGTCCAAGGCTATATAAGAAAATTTATATTGCTTCAAGTATTCTTTAAACTAACATAATTCAAACTGGTGGTAACAAGCATTTTTACTTGCGATTATAGGCAGGGCCGTCTTAGGCCATACCGGGGCCCTTGGGCACACAATAACATGGGGCCCTGTTGGAATGTAAAAGTTCAAATTTCAATGTTATTTATTTGAATGGAATCGAAACCAATAGAGAGTGATATGGTTAACAATGTTTTTCCGTCGCAAAACTTGCGATTTTTCGACTGTCATCGCAGAAGCCAATTTCACGGGGAACCTAATTCGTTTGAATTAGAATGGAAGATCAGTTGGAATAATCGGATTTTGTGGGATAAGGACTTCCACTCCTTTGAACTTGCCCTTTATGATTGTCGCTTGGATCACATTGTTCATCAGTTTCAGATTCTGCAACATGAATATGATCCCAACTTCAGATGTAAATTATGCAGCGGAGTTCATGGCACATCCAGCGATTTCAAAAATTTCAACTTCTTGTCTCGAATCATCTCTTAAATCCTTCGTTGTTCGGTCAACTGCCTTCCAAGCTCGTTTATGCAAGATAACTTGCATTAATCCCTAACGATGATCGCATCAATTTCGCTGTCGCCGAATTTTTTGTCACTGATGTGCACGTTGGCTTGTCAACCGTGAGAAGATTCATTGGCAGCTTCAAAGCGGAATGTATAGTTCGACCGCCTTCCAACATAAGGCGGCAACAATGCCAGAGGATGCGACAGCCAACGCCGTTTGAGATCTTGACCGAAAGTTAATGAAAAAAGGTTGTTGCATTGATGGATAAACGAACACCTCACATCTGAAACGTGTATTAGATTTATCACTGAAATTTTATAGTTTTCCAGAGAGCACACTTGGTAGATAGTCTAAGTGAATATTTTAGCGTTTCGGGGCCCCGTCATGATAGGGGCCCTGGGCACGGGCCCCGTGTGCCCTTATGGTAAAGACGCCATTGATTATAGGTACTATAAGGCAAGTTATGCATTTGTAAAAAAAAAAAATTCTAACAATCAAACATGACATTACGATGATAGAGAAGTCGAAAAAAGTGGATGCGACAATTCTGTCTGTCTGTCAGGAAAAGTCTTATAACGGTACCTCCCATAGGACCGGTTTTTTTAAATCCGATTTTCTCGTAAGCCACTTGACGGATTTCGATGAAATTTTTAATGTAGAAGCCCTTTTATAAACAAAATAATATAAATTCTTAAATTTTCCAAACAAATGTTTTTTGAGTTTTTAAAAAAGTTTCAAAATTTTTTTTTAATTTTTGTTTTTTTTCAAAAACGGTTTAAATCTATATTTTTTTAATTTTATTTTTCTGATAAAAACTACAAAGTGCTAGAAGTTGGCATACTCAAAAAAAATTTGGAATATATTTTCCAAAAGTTTTTCAAAAAAAACTGTTTTTTGAAAAAACTCGTCCAACGATTTTGAAAAAAATTTTCGTCAAAATTCAAAAACGTAAAAAAAACCTGATGGCTTACTTCATTTTCTCCAAAAAACGTTTTAGGTATTAATTTTAAAGTGATTTATAAGATTTCATATGATTTTTTCGACGCTTTTTTCCCAAAATCTCAAGCACCCAAAACCATTTTAACACATTAGAGCAAGTTCGTACGACCCAGTCGTGCACTTTATTTTCTAGGTCAACAGGAACAAATGTTAACTGCAATTAAACAACGAAAGGATCACAATGAATACAGAAAAACTCACTTTTGCAAATGGAGTATTTGTAAGTATGCTAGTTAAATTATTATATTTATATTTCCTTAATTGAAATAAGGTATGACCACAGCGTTTAACGTGTGATGACCGACTGACCCTGAATGAAAAAAAGAGTGGTGCATTTAACTCTTTCTTTCTTTAACAAGATTTAATTTATAACTTTCAATACAGATTTTCAATTCAATTCAAAATTTAATGTTTAACAAAATCATTATGTTTACAGCTGTAACCTTCGGGCGAGAAAAATAATAAGACATTTAATACTTATGTCTTTTCTTTACATAACAAAATCGATCTCTAACCTTTAATTCTCATACCTATATAAAATGTATGAGTTGATTTTAAAGAATTGCTTAGAATTTTAATGTGTTAGAAGATATTGAATTCCATTTTGTCTTCAACAAAGTTTAATCAAAATTTTAAGGGTATCTACCTACTTATGAAACAATTTTATTATTTAGTGTCGATTCGCTTGTTTTTTGAAACCAACAAACAGTAGCGTTAGGCGTTGTCGGTGTCTCATTAAATCGTTTTAGCAAAATAAAATTCGAATGTTCTTATAATAATCATGTACATAAATCAAAAACAACAATATCGCATGTCCTTAACTGCCGTGCCGTAACTTACATTCCTTTATTGTATGAAATTATTAATTTATCGGGAACGTGAACGATGCCACTAATAGCTTTGTTTGGATTCCTTTGACAGCTTTAAAAAATAACTCCCCCGGCTACTGATATAAACGAAGCTGAAAAGTTTATTCGACAAGACTTTATGAAGAAGGCTTTCATCAACACTATCTTTAAACCAGCCAATGAGGAGCGAAGTGAAATTTTTTCACTATAGAATATCTCTTCAACTTTCAGAAGCACATGTAATTAAGGTCCAGCAAGTTATTAAGACTGTCAAAAATCCAAAAAGGGTATAAAAAACGTATGTATAGGTACAGAGTGCAAAAATGATTTAGAGAAGTTTTGGAAAATTTTGAGGTTGAACATTTATTTTTCTAAGTGTTCACTAAAAGAAGAATATTTAAAAGGCGCAGGGTCAAACGTGCACAAATATATTATGGATTTTTGGCCCTCCCTAGTGAGCCAAAAGTACACAAGGAACTAGGCCTCAAGTTCATACAATTTAGAGGAAAGTGGGTCACAAGTCCATATTGCAGAAAAAAAATTAAGAATTATTCTTTTTATTTTTAAAGAAAATAACAACACATGAAAAAAAAACAAAATAAACGACAATTCAATATAATCAAATAAAAAATCGCGCGATTTTTTATTTGATTATATTGATATTTATACTTCAATAATCAATTAAACAATCGCAGTGACTTAAATTAAAGCTTTTCAGTATTAAGTGTACCTATTATTTATTTTTTAATTGATCAAATAAATACTGAAAATCTTTTATTTAAATCACTGCTATTTTTTTATTGATTACTGTATTAATTATTAATATAACCAATTAAAAAATCGCACAATTTTTTAATTGATTATATTAATAATTAATACAGTAATTGATATTTACTTCAATAATCAATTAAAAAATAGCAGTGATTTAAATAAAAGATTTTCAGCATTTATTCGATCAATTAAAAAATAAATAATAGGTACAGTAAATACTGAAAAGCTTTAATTTAAGACACTGCGATTTTTTAATTGATTTGAAGTAAATATTAAAATTTCGAAAATTAATTCAAAACAAAAAGTACTTACGTGCTCTGAATGTGCAACACAAATAATCACCAATTGCTTCCATTCACCTAATGGAAGAACGGCGAAGGTGCCATCAACAAAATAGTCCCTCTAAGATTCCGACAACAGTTGAATTTCTTCACACATTTTTGTTGCCATGAAAATAGAGTAACAAAAGTCTGTTTCCAGAACCGTGCCTTTGTAAAATGTGTTACTGCTTTTGTAACGGGACATTCCATAACGGCTACGAACATTTTCATTGAGAAAGATTTCTTTGACTTCGTAAAAAGTCTTTGGAGATTTTGGTAGAGTACTACTTTTTAACCTATTAAGACTTCTTTTAACCGTCTTATACTGAACCAAATGAGCGGAGTCCTGTATTTGCATCCTTTTTTGGTCAAAAATTTCCTTTGCTCTTGTTTTTCTTCGTATGCCGACCTCTAAGCAATCTTTCTTCATTCCGTTTATTATTTCCATCTTCTTAAACGTGTCTGATTGATCAGGATGTGGGTGGATTGCATCCGATATCTTTATAATTTTATTTAATTCAAGGTCCAATATTAGACTTGCCTTGCACGATTTAACGTAACACGTGTATCTTGCACTTTTTTTATAAATGTATTTTTTGGAAAATAATTGTTTTTCATTAAGCAAATACAAAACTGAACTGTTTTTCCTTAATCCCGTAACAATTTCAAACTTTACATCATTGTTTTCCATTTTTTTAATCAATACTTTTAAATTTCACTTTATTTTAATAGAGAGCACTTTACTTCTGTAAATGACAGACAACTTGGACAACTCGTTTGCATTGATTGTTTCAAAGCATTTACCGATATAATCTTTAAAAGAGAATATTAACACCATTGCTCTTCACAGCTGGTTACAGGGTGTACCGATATTTTTATGAATCACCTTGGTTTTATTTTTTAAATAAGCTAGGAGATGAAATTATTATGGATACTGAATGAATTTTACAAAAAAAAAAAACAAATTGCGTACGCTAAAGAAGCTTAGACGTTAGAATGCTTCAATGATCGTTTTTCAATATCCTAAGATTATAATTTTATTTTTTAAATTGGGCCAAGCATTATAATAACCCTTTGTAGACTACAATACAGAACTGTGACTCATTTTAGTCACAAAAAGTAAAAGATTGAGAGCTGTACACCATTATGGACTATTGGCTCACCTGAGTGGGTCAAAAGTCCATAATCGATGTGCCAAAAGTCCACAGGGATTAATTGTGTACTTTTGGCTCACTATAGTGGGCCTTTTGACCCTGCGCCTATTTAAAAATACAATAAAAGAACATATTTCTGGCTTTGCAAAAAGGTAGGAATAACTGTTATTTTTTAATATTTTTCAAATTGAAGTCATTTTTTAGGAAATTGCCCCTCCCGGGGGCCAGGAGGGAAATATACCCCCCCTCATCCCGTATTATATACATATTTCTTGTCTTTACCCAAGCTACTATAGCTTTTTGGTGTACCTTATACCGATCACCCTGTACCTGTTTGTTACGTTATTTCGTATTTGGGTGTTTTTCGTACATTAGCAGTTAACTAAATTTTAGATCCTCGACACTACATTTTATATCAGTTACTGTATTTTGGATAAAAGGCGACATTTTTACCGAGATTTTTCAATCTTCAAACTTCAGTCGACGTTTTGACAGTCGAGGAAATTTATATTTATTCAGTCGACATTTTTTTTTGTCGACCATTCTTACGCTTTCCGAGAATATGTACATAACATACCTATATGGAACCCTCATTCCGAGAAAAGTGAATTCGTTGTTTTATTATTAAAGGAATAATAAAAGTATTTATTTTTTAAAACACCAACAAATTGAATTTTACTCCCCTACACCATGTATTCACTACTCTTACTCTTTGAATCATTTTTCTCAGCATCAACAGCACAATCTCTTCCTCTTGGTTATGAAGCCAATCGTATCAAACAAGCCTCATCGCCTGACACTGGTTGAGATTTTACGCAAACCCAACCCAATGCTCTGGCTGACATAAAAGAATTTCAATTTCATATGCAAACAGGATTTTTTTGTTACTATGAAAATTTGGTTGGGAAATACTCGTTTTGATTTTTTTTTTAACAAACAACGAAAACAAATTTCCAGATCCTTGGAATGGCCAAACATTGTAGTCTGTAGTGCACAAGCACAAGTGCACAGCAAAGGAACGTGAACAGGAACTTCCATCACTCCTTAACAAATTGACCATTCCGGAAAGCACACCTGAATTGCGTGGTGGCACGGTTCGTTGTACAACGTGCTTAAGTGGTATTGGTATCTCAGTTGAATAATTTATCTCTGCATATTCATGTTCTTCACGTCCTAGTCTTGCTTGAGAAAAAAGGGATTCGAGTATATACAGCACAATACACACTTCGCATGAATTCTTCAAAAGACAAACAGTAAACTGATAGGAAATGTTATTCCGCGTCTTGTCCAACTTTCTAACCGAGCTAAGTCAAATAAATATGACTGGTTCCAGAGCTGTGATGCGTATTTTTGTTTTTTTAACATTAGAGACTAACCTGGAAGTGGTTTCAAGGGAACGGAGTTTTGTTTAGTTTTTCCTGCAGCTTTTCTTGAATTTGTTATTTTGTTTTGCAAGTTGATTGTATATAAAGGACCTATAACAGTTTAATATAGAGGTTAAATGCTTAACGTGTAACTATTTCCTCGCAATGTTGTTTATCTTAGAGTGCGTTATTGATTTGTATAAAGAAACCAGCTACACAGATATGCCAAAATTAGCATCGGACAATTCGAGAATAGGAGTAAAGTGCTAGTACACCCGACTATCAGGTAGCTATGAGGAAAATAGCTCTGACTTCTGATTCGATAAATTTGTTTTCTACTACCAGGACCAGCGAAGTTTTCGAAAGGCATCTGCCCAAGTAATTTGGAGGTTGGATCTTGTTGTAGTTGGAGAAGAAAACACAAAAAAATGTATTCCTTAATATGTAGTTTCTGTAGTTTTATCCTCACTTATTTACTTGGCGCATACAGTCCATTGTGAACCACAATCCTCGCCAGCTAAGCCGGTCTCTAGCCAGTAGTGGCCTCCAGTCGCCCACACCAAGTTGGTTGAGGTCGTTCTCCACTTGATTGCGCCACCTTAGATGTTGTCCTCCTCGGCCCTCCGCTCCGGGTTGGAATTGAAGACTCGTCGGGCTCGTGCATTTCCGTCCATTCGCTCCACATGGCCCATCCTTCTAAGCCGCTGAATTTTGAGCTTCTTTACCAGGTCAATGTCGCTGTATACACGGAAAGAATTTTTAGATCAGATCAAGAAAAATTTTCGTGATTTGCAGCTCAAATCACGAAAATTTTATGCAGTTTCTCACCCTAGCTCGGGGTTTTGTAAATTACGACTCCTTGTTCGCAATTTTCAAAATTGAACGAAATGAAGATATTGACACTCAAAAATAGCAAATTATCACTTTTTTGGGTCAATAATTCGATCCTGAAAAATAAAACATTGCCATCGCGAATCGAAAATTGATCCAAATTTGTATCAATTTTATATTTACTCGATTGTAAATTGCAAAAAGCCAGTCGTAGATTTCCATCTTTTTGTTTTGAATCAAAAATCTGTTTTTGAAAAAATTACTGGTAAAGTCGTAAATTGCAACCCCATTTTACTCAATTTGTAACAAATTATATCGCTTTGAGAGAAGCAACGTTTTCTATTTATTGAAATGCATCTATTATTATTTATTGAAAAATGTTACTTGTACTTACTTGGCTGATTCTAGGAATCGAACTCGAGACCCTCTGCATACCAATCTAGCACACATCTACTAGGCCATGGTGATGTATCCAAGTCGGATATCAAAATTAATAATAAGAAGCAACCTGAATATGAGTTACATTTTAGGGGTGTTCTGAATTAAGATTATGTTTTATTGGCGAGAAAAATATAGTCGTCTTATTTTGGACGTCTAACCTCTAATGTACAATATTTTGTGATGATTATTTAAATAAAGGTAAGAAATTGTATATAATGTGTAGTTGAAATTCAACCTTGTACTCACTATGTACATAATAGAACTACAAAAAAGGCATTATTGGAGACACAAGCGGGGCCAGGGCCTAATGACTTACATTCTGAACGATTACTGTATGTGCGTTGATATTCTGGTGGAATATCATTTCCCCCTGAATCCGAGTGGCTTACAAAGATCCACTTTTAGTATTAACCAGATTTATTTTTCGAGGATTTTACATTTCCTCAAAAGAGACAGTACCAAAAAAAAAAAGATAATTATTAGTTGGAGGCAGGGATCGAACTCCGGACCTTCGACGTAGCCGTCAGACACACTTGAGTTGATTTTAATACTCAGTGATTGTAAATCACGAAAAAAATGTAGCAAATCCAGATTGGTATAAAGTATAAATGGAATTATTCCCTTGAAGTAGTAAATTGCGACAAAAAGGTGGTAATTTACTTTGAAGGGCACAAGCTTGAATTATAACTTTTAATTGTAAATCTCAACTTAGGAATTGTTGTAATTTGCGATGAATTGAAAGTTAAATTGCCATATTTTTCTATCAGTTTCGAATCAAAGCGCCGTGATTTACAAAAAAACATGTTTTGTAAATTGCAACTGAATATTTCGCAATTGGTGATTTTTCAATTCTCTCCGTGTAGCCAGTACCTACAGTTCGTCATTGAATCTTCTCCTCCATTCTCCATTGATACATACAGGACCGAATATAACCCGAAGAATTTTTTTTATCTTAATTTACATCCAGACCCATTTTCGTCACATCCACTTTCTTCCAATAATGTCAATATAGCCAAGTAATCATTGCAAAACTGAAATTCTAATCAGGTAAGAAGTTTTTGTCTTTTATTTTAAAAAATCAAAAAGTCATTTTCATAAAAAGTGTCGATTAATACATTCTTACGGGAAGGTATTGATATAAAGGAATCGTCAGACAAAAATCAATATCAATCATTCGTATAATGGATATGGAAGTCACTCTGTTCGTAATGAATGTGCTCCCATGACCCGTATAGATAATCTCCTGTAAGTCGTTGGAAGTTTTTAGTTAATTTGGCTGAGGTGATCAATCCATGGAACGATCTCCTTAACGATAAATTAAGCGACAATTTATCATCTAGCCAGTTTGCAGGTTGGTTAGGTTACTTACCTATATCTGATCTAAATCTGTATTATTCAGTTTTCGGAGAAGTTGAGGCTTAATTTAAGGAATTAAGATCACGAAATTGGCGGATGGTGTTCCCATTTGCGGGGTTCTACCGATCCTTATACCCTTATTGATCCGTGTGGAATTTCGAGAAAAGCGTTCTTTTTTTGTTCGCCAGGGTTTTCCTAAAAATATGAATTAGAAAGCAGGCCATTGACACAGAAAATGAACGACTGTTTGCCCTTCGGCCGGCCAATAACTTGTAGTGATTACCTTTATCCTTGTTATATCTTTCCGGTTGTTAAGTGAGTCGTTTATTCGAGTTTAATTTAATAGGTAGGCCAAATTTGTCTAGATGTGATACAGATTGAAAAACTGCTGATACATCTACATACCAGAAGAGCTATACTGAAAGAAAATCTAAGCACCCGGCTTGCATTTTTAACATCATAAATATGGCTTTTGGGCACTTTAACGGCTGAAGTTTCTTCCTCGTAGATACGTTGCTTGAAAAAACTTGTCTATCAACTGACAAATCCTGGAATCTTTCAAAAAGAAGATATTTTATCACTTATACTGCAATCAAACATTTTGTAATACATTTGTGGCATCACTTATTTTGCCACAAACCTAAACTTATAACAAGTTACCAGCGCTGGCAAAAAAAAAATCATACATTTTAGTGATCACTCTGTCTGCGTGTAGACACTAATAAGTATCTAATAACTTTTACGTGATGATATAATCAAAAATGTAATTGCCATTGTTCATTTACCCGAATTGGCCCATTAGAAAAAATATTCAATTGAATTAAGTAAGTAAGTAAGTAAGAATAAAATGAGTACCTAGGTATTTTGGTTAACAGTCAAATTCATATACCGAAATTTATAAAGTGTTTCTCTCTACAGTTCTCTAATACGTGGTGATGACATAATGTAAATCGAAATCAAATCAATACTATTACTTTCATTGACCTATATTTTGTAAATATTTATTTCTAAGAACTCTTTCAACCAACCTTTTCCGCTTTTTTTATTTCGAATAGGCAGTTTACAAAACGTTATTACACTTCGTGCTTCTTCATTTTCATTCATCAAAATGCCCATAAGTTTAAAAGCACTAGAATCTTCGATATGTAGATATGTACAATAAAATATTCGTTCTCAACCATGTCTCTTAAACAGAACAGTGCGACATCTTTTCAACAAACTTCTACAGTAGCTTAGCTATATAATATCATCAAGTTTCATTGAATTAATTATTGCTCCTAAACGTTCAATGGATAAAGAATGATGTATTGTTTGTCTGTCTTGTATCCATCTATATAATCCTCATGTTTGTTAGAAAAAAAAGTATCTACAATAATTGTGAAAAGAACACACCATTCCATGAAGCATTGCAATTTATCCATCAAAATGAATAAATTATATTGAATGAAAAATAGAATCCGAAGTTTTTTTTGTAAGGTGTGGAGCGGACGCCATCGTAATGTCGTAAAGATCTCACTACCGGCCAGTCAGTTGGAAAGTTTCCTTGCTTAAAGATGAGAAAAAAAACGTACCGAAAGGCTGTAGGTGGGTTAAACATTGAATATGGTTTGGCCATTTAGTTCTGAGTATAATATTTATTTTTAATGTATGCATCTTCTCATAAAAAAATTAATATCAATGAAGGTTTTCGTGTAGTATAATTTTAATGCACAAAAATTAATGTTCCGCTAATTTCACAAGAACAGTGTATTCCCCATTTAGTTTACCTTTTTAACCAAATTCATTCTTTTGCAAGTGAAATATTGCAAATGAGCTTCATAGTGTTGCAAATGGAATTAAGTAATTTGTAAATCAAATTCGCCTTTTTACAAATCTTTAAAATACCTATACATTAATTTAAACACAACTATAAAAAGGTACCTATATGCATAAAGAAACTGAGGTATATATGAAATAATAAATAAATATGTACACCTACATGTAAATTCAATGGAAATAACAAGAGGTGATACAAAAATCATAAATAATACTATTTAATAAAATATAAATAGGTACGTTATATTTATATGTGTTTATAATCAAATCTATACTGATTACCCTGCAGGAGCATCTGGTATCTTAACACACAAAATTTAAATGTTTTATAAGATAATTATGAAATTTCGTTTATTTATTACATAGGTATATTATATTATTAGGTACTTATAACTTACATTAACTATATGTCTTTATGCAAACAAATATTTACGATTACGTAAAAATTTCAAAGAATGAAAATAAATACCTACAGGATTTTTCATAAAAGCAATTCTTCCCTAATTGGAATCTCACATAAGTCATAAGACAAGTCTCCGACAACGGAGACCAATTATCATAACTCCCATAGAATGTCGGTTTCGTCGTTTCGTGTTAACGTGCACTGTTACCCAAAAGAAAAGAGCATACGAATCATTAAGGTACAATTATTGTACAACAGTGGTTAAACCTCGGATCAAAATTTTAAAAACGATTTACCTAGGTTCGTGTTTTTGCATAATCAAAGCTTCAACGGTGGATTAGGAGTTAACTCACTACCGATTTCCACGGATTAATTAAAGTTTTATTTTGTTTTGTTTTCCTCTTCTCTACACTTTGCAAAGAAACAACAAAATGAGAATTTTGGAGTGTGTCCTTTCGTCATTATCCAACAACAAATTGAAACAAAAATCTAAGATATCTTAACCGAGAAGGCCAAAGTTACCGTTGACTTAGATATGTAAGTACATTTATAAATCCCGTTGCAGTTAAATAGGTTTGTATTTTATGTGTATAATTTTAAGCGTAGTTGCCAAAAATAAATGAAATATTATGTCAATTTTCTTCCCATAACCGATCAAATTTCTCGGTACCGTCAGTGTCTAGTTATGAGAGAGTTCACTGTACAATGAACATGAAAGAAAAAATAGTATTAGAATCTTCTTTTTACGAATTCCTACGCTCTTGAACGGCAACGGTGATATCTGAGTTAAATTTCCATTTAATCAGCTTAGCGTTATTTTATAGAATGTTGCTGGTCGATATTCGAGACAACCGGGGAATGATATTCTGGACTTTCCTGCTCTCATAATCATTTGCTGCCAATTGTCCTATATACATATCCACCAGATTTTCTTTGTCTAATATTCTCTATTTTAAAATTAATTCTGTTTAAATTTCGGAATAAACGCTGCTCACCCGAAAATACGGACCAATCATAATCGTACCCGATACAAAGCCAAACTAAAACAAAAATACCCTACCGCTACGGGTGTTTTATAAAGTTAAAATAGTAGTCGTAAAGATTTGCACCGTTTCGCTCACTTCATGTTGCCCTCTAGCGGGCCGATGTGTTATGTCTCAGACCTGTAGTGTCGCAGTGATGACTTATGATACGTTGAAAGTAATAATTTATTCTCTCCTGTTCCAAGTCTTAACGTTAAGCATTTAAATTAATCACAACCCACCAAAAAGAGTCTGATTAAATCCTACAATTAGTGCAGTTTTTCGAATGAGCTTGTGAGAATGTTCCAAAAGAAACAAGTCATACCTCCTCTGTAGCAGGTGGGGTAAGCTCTCAAATGAAAGGACTTAAACTGGTTCACAATATTATGTATAATGTGACCGAAAGTGGTTCTGCAACCCCATCGAACAGGTTGATTTAGTCGACAGGTTTTTTTATAATTTACTTGTTCCCACCATCCAGTACCACTCTCAAAAGTCCTGTACTTAGGTGCTCATGTGGTTCGGCTCTGGTGTGCACAATGTTAATAATTCATACTGATCACGCTGTAGGTACATACACTGTTCGTGCCAGGTGAAGAAGGCGAAACAAAAAGTCATAAGTTTTGTTCCAAGTCGATTCTCTGAGGTTGCGGTATGTGACTTGATTGCAGAAGCCAATTACTTTGGTAGACCGAAGAAATTAATCATCAATTTTCAGGCGACAAGGCCAATTAAAAATGCTCGGAAGATAAGATAGGGTACCTGTAGATTAGAGGCAAAAGCAAAAATATATTTGGTTTTATGGCTCGAGTTTTTTTAGTGTTTAGGAGTGGTTTGTGGTTTCCCTTGAATGATGTTATGTTGGAAATAAATTGGATTACATCTGATTTTTTACTTGCTCTATAGGGCAAGTATTGGTTTCGTGCAGAAAAAAAAATCGAGGTTTTAATCAAACATGACATTACGATGATAGAGAAGCTCAAAAAAGTGGTTTTCGCCATACCGTCCGTCGGTCTGTCTGTGCGGATGTGCGGATGTGCGCTTTTTCACGTCATTCTACAGCCTAACCGGCTTGACGGATTTGCTTCAAACTTCATATATAGCAGTTTGAAGAAAAACGATTGTCGAGGTTTTTTACTTGCGATTATAGGTACTATAGGCAAGTTATGCATTCTTCGAAAAAAAAAGTTTTGAGATAACAATCAAACATGACATTACGATGATAGCGAAGACGAAAAAAGATGGTCTAAAAATTCTGTCCGTCTGTATGTCTGTCTGTCTGTCTATATGTATAGAGACCTACAGCCCAAACGGGTGGGCCGAATTGCTTCAAACTTGGTATATAAACTTTTTTAGGTATTGTACAGAGGGGAAATTGAATTTTTTTTTTTTAGCTCAAAAAATAACGGTACCTGCCATACAACCCTTACGTTAAAGCTTATTTTTCTCAAAAACGGCTCTAACGATTTGTATTTAAGAAAATCAGTGTTGCTTTTTAGGCACGACCAATCATATGGCTGAAAAAAAGTTCTAAAAAATGACTAAGAACGATACTTTCCATTGGACCGTTTTTTTTTGCTTTCGACTAACTCGAAAACTACTCAACCGATTATTTCAAAATTTCACACACATATAGCTGTAGGTAGCTCGATTTGTATTGCATACCAATATTTTTGAAAAATATTTGTTTTGTATTTTTAAAAGCATTTAAAAAAAAAATTAAAAATTAATATTTTGAAAACTGCTTATTAAATTTTTTCTAAAAATTTTAAATAAATGTATTTGCTGAATATCTATAAACTGGCGTTTTAGAATTTTAAAAATTTTTTTTTTTTTCAAAAAGTTTAAAAAAAAAACTTTTTTCTCAAAAACCGCTCCACAGATTTTTATGAATTTATTCTCAAAAATTTAAATTTGTCCAAAACATAAAATGGTGTACTTTTTTTCAGCTCAAATTAGTTTAAGTATTTATTTAAGAATTTTGAAAATTTTATTTTTATCAAAATCTCAAGCCACTGTCACACATTCGAGCAAGTTCGTGCGACCCAGTCGTGCATTTTATTTATTTTATTTTGTTTTAGCCCGGCTCAAACTGGTACCTTTCATGTAATGGTTTTTTCCATTTCGGATTTTCTCGAAAACGGCTCTAACGATTTTGATTAAACTCAAAATTTAGCTAACTTTAAGCATTTCTAACAAAACTGCGTTTTTCGTTTTTGGCTCAAATGGTCGTAACGAAAATCAGGTTTAAACCGCTTTTTTTTAAATGGCGATAAGTTCGCAACGGCTTAATTGAATTGACCCAAACATCGTTTGGCATAGTTTTTTTTAATGTTCTATAAGAAAGAATTGCAATTTTTTTAGTAAAGCCTTTCTAAATGGTGGCTCCCATACAACGAGCCGTTCAGTTTTAGCCAACTTTTTTTGGTTTTTTCTAATTTGCTCAAAAATGGCTCTAACGATTTTGTTTAAAATTTGTGTGTAATATTCTTTTAGTGTTGTTAAGAGAACTGCGTTTTTAGTTTTAAACAAAAAATGCTAATAACGGAGATCTGGTCTTCACGTCTTTTTTTCAAATTGCCATAAGTTGTCAACGGTTGTATCGATTTCAAACAAACTTTGTTTGGTATAGTTCTTTACAACTCTCTATCAGATGGCATTGCATTTTTCCAGTTTCTCTTATATAAATGGTGGCTCCCATACAAAGAGCCACTAGGTTTTGGCCAATTTTTTTTAGTATTTTCTAATTTACCTACTCAAAAAAGGCTCTACCGATTTTTATTAAACTTTGTATTGAATATACAGAGAATGTTTTGAACAAAACTGCATTTAAGTTTTTGGTTACAAATGATAATAACGGAAATTTGTTTTAACAATTTTATTAATTTGGCCATAATCGGACATTTATATCATTTATAGCACCCAAAAGATGACATCTAAATTTTAAAAATTCAAAGGTTTCTTAACGTAAGCTCCCGCTCGGGTTTTCCAGTTTTAACCAACATTTTGTAGTTTTCCCCAAATTTTTCAAACAGGAGTTCTTCATATTGCTCGAAAACTTTGTTTTCATCGTAGTATTGCACCCACAGAGCAAGTACGTGCGACCCAGTCGTGCATTTTATTTAAAATAAAGGACATCTGGTCCAGGCAACAAAATAAATAAAATGCACGACTGGGTCGCACGAACTTGCTCTAATGAGTGACAGTGGTTTATGGGCTTGAGATTTTGATAAAAATAAAATTTTCAAAATTCTTAAATAAATACTTAAACTAATTTGAGCTGAAAAAAAAGTACGCCATTTTATTTCTTGGATAAATTTGAATTTATGAGAATAAATTTAGAAAAATCTGTGGAGCGGTTTTTGAGAAAAAAAGTTTTTTTTGAAAAACTTTTTGAAAAAAATTTTCAAAAAAAATTCAAAAACGCCAGTTCATAGGTATTCAGCAAATACATTTATTTAAAATTTTAAAAAAAAAATTTAATAAGCAGTTTTCGAAATATTTTTTTTTTAAATTTTTTTTTTTAAAATGCTTTTAAAAATACAAAAAAATATTTTTCAAAAATATTGGTATGCAATACAAATTGAGCTACCTACAGCTATATGTATGTGAAATTTCGAAAGAATCGGTTGAGTCGTTTTCGAGATAGTCGAAAGCAAAAAAAACGGTCCTATGGAAAGTACCGTTCTTAGCCATTTTTTAAAACTTTTTTTTCAGCCATATGATTGGTCGTACCTAAAAAGCAACACTGATTTTTTTAATTAAAAATCGTTAGAGCCGTTTTTGAGAAAAATAAGCTTTAACGTAACGGTTGTATGGCAGGTACCGTTATTTTTTGAGCTAAAAAAAAATTTCAATTTCCTTTCTGTACAATACCTAAAAAAGTCTATATACCAAGTTTGAAGCAATTCGGCCCACCCGTTTGGCTGTAGGTCTACATACAGACAGACAGACAGACAGACAGACAGACAGACATACAGACGGACAGAATTTTTAGACCATCTTTTTTCGTCTTCGCTATCATCGTAATGTCATGTTTGATTGTTATCTCAAAACTTTTTTTTTCGACGAATGCATAACTTGCCTTATAGTACCTATAATCGCAAGTAAAAATACACATGAAGAAGGGAAACATTTAAATTACTTGATAATAAAAAGAAATATTTAAATGGGAAAGGATAAGTAAAAGGCTGTTTTTAAGCGGTGGTTATAGGTATATAGCATAAGATTGACAGAATTAAGGTAGGCGTTCGTGTGTTTGTAATAAGAAAGGTGCCAATCGACCGTGGATTCAAGAAACATTTTAATAAGTATACGTATTTGAAGTCAAACAGCTGATATAAAAACTTATAAGCCAACCATCAGTAATGTCTATTATTGAAATGAAACAGCGATTAAACTAGATCTTGGAATACCTTAGTAGGTATACATACATTTTAACACATTTAGTAATATTGTACACCAGGGGGCCAGTCGGCCAGTTATAGCGATCAGAAAAACCAAACCGAAAAAATGTTCAAATGGAAAATTTTGTATGTAATGATTCGATTTAAAACACAAATGCTAAACTTTTTTACATGTTAGAAATTTACGTTGGTAGCACTGTTTTCATAAACAGCCATTATGTCATCTGCCATGTGAATTATGAAAGAAATTGTCTCATAGGTGGACATACCGTTATACTCGACGTGCTCGCAATTGATTTCCGTAACATCAATCAAATACCTTGGCGTTGTCTAATAACAAGCTATCCTTAAATGATCACATTGATTACATATGTTAAATAAAACGCACGACTGGGTCGCACGAACTTGCTCTAATTTGTGACAGTGTTCTGGGGCTTGAGATTTTGATAAAAATAAACTTTTCAAAATTCTTAAAAAAATACTAACTAATTTGAGCTGAAAAAGTACGCCATTTTTTTTCTTAAATAAATTTGAATTTATGAAAATAAATATATAAAAATCTGTGGAGCGGTTTTTGAGAAAAAAAGTTTTTTTTGAAAAACTTTTTGAAAAAAAATTTTTTAAAAAAATTTAAAAAAAAAATTCAAAAACGCCAGCTCATAAGTATTCAGCAAATACATTTATTTATAATTAAAAAAAATTTAATTAACAGTTTTACAAATATTAACTTTTTAATTTTTTTTTTAAATGCTTTTAAAAATACAAAAAATACTTTTCAAAAATATTGGTCTGCAGTACAAACCGAGCAACCTACACCTATATATGTGTGAAATTTCGAAAGAATTGGTTAAGTCGTTTTCGAGATAATCGAAAACAAAAAAACCGTCCTATGGGAAGTACCGTTCTTAGACATTTTTTAAAACTTTTTTTTCAGCCATATGATTGGACCTAAAAAGCAACACTGATTTTTTGAAATCAAAATGGTTAGAGCCGTTTTTGAGAAAAATAAGCTTTAACGTAACGGTTATATGGCAGGTAGTTATTTTTTGAGCTAAAAAAATTCAATTTCCCCTCTGTACAATACCTAAAAAACTATGTATAACAAGTTTGAAGCAATTAGGCCCACCCGCTTGGGCTGTAGGTGTTTATACATACAGACATACAGACGGACAGAATTTTTATTTTTTTTCGTCTTCGTTATCATCGTAATATCATGTTTGATTGTTATCTCAAAACTTTTTTTTTCGACGAATGCATAACTTGCCTCATCTACACATAAATAAAAATGAAGTGTCTGTTTGTAATTTCAAAATATCAGTGTTTTACTAAATACGTATGAAAGTACATATATATGGTACTTATAACAAAAAACGCAATTTTTAAAATGTTTGTCTGTCTGTTTGTTCCGGCTAATCTCGGAAACGGTTTAACCGATTTTGACGGGATTTTCACTGGCGGATACCTGATGTTGTAAGGAGTAACTTAGGCTATTTGAATTACTCCTGTAAGTGGCGCTGCGGTCGCAGTTTTCAAAAATTCTTATTTATGGGCCGATTTTGACGGGATTATCACAGGCAGATAGCTGATAAGCCGAATTAACTTAAAATTACACAATATCTATACGCATACATAAAAAATGAAGTGTAAAATATCAGCTTTTTACTAAATGCATATGAAAGAATTATTATTTTCAATACATTGATGTATTTTGGCGAAACGTAGTTCGCGGATCGCGGGTCAGCTAGTAGTACCTATAATCGCAAGTAAAAAGTGACACCAAAACTCGGAGGACTTTGAAGAACTCGAAATAACATTTTGGAAAATTGTGCAATAAATGTTTTCAATGTAACTGTTAAGCACCATTTCGAGTATTGCACGAGTCTTCTTCCTATATGTTTGTAATATTTCACAAAAAAAAAAAAATAGATTTCAAAAATTGTAAAACAAAGTCATACGAACAATATTAAAATGTGATCGTTAGACCTCAATCGCATCTATGCTTGAGTCCTTGAATTGGCTAAATATTAATCAAAAAATATTTTAGTCTTACGAACCGTCTCTGAAAAATGTTCACTATTCCATAGAATGGGTATCTTTTTTTTTGGTGTGGAATTTGTAACATAGAGAAATAATACCGTTAGGTATAGAAAAGTATATATGTACATATATTCTGACTCAGAATCAAAAACCTAGTCGATTTAGCCATGTCCGTCCGTCCGTCCGTATGTATACTCTCTAGAGGTCGCAATTTTTGGGCTAGAAAGCTGAAATTTGGTATATATATAATTTTTAGTTCAAGAGTAAGGCTGAATTTTTGAACCGATAAAATCCGCCAACAAACACGCCCAAAATCGCAATTTTCGTTGAACAACCTCAATTTGCTAAAATTAAATTATGTTTTTTGTACAATTACGATAAAAGCATGACGCTAAAATTTTGCACACGTATGCTTCAGAAAAACCTTCTTTCAATTAAATAAAAATATTTCAGTTTGGGCGTAGCTGACGCCCATTTTTCATACAAAACCATCAATATTGTTTTTATAAAATGACAATTGTTATATTGAAAAACATTTAATTATGTGGGTATTACTTGCACATAAACATCTTGTGTATGAAATCAAAAAAAAAAATTGATTTTGGGCGTGGCTGACGCCCACTTTTCAATAGATACTAGGTATAAAAATTGTTTTTGCAATTAAACGGTATTTATAATGAATCCGAAATCCAAAATTTTGCGTCTCTAGTAGAAACTAAAAAGTTTGTGTATGCAAAGAAATGTTTGAATTTTGTGCGTGGCTTTTCATGAAAGAATGAAAAACGTAGTTCTAAAAATTCAAGGTACCAGTATTCAATTTTGACCTTTTTTTCGTTCGTTAAATGAAAGATATAGCTACATTTTTTTTGTGTACATTTTTTCAATACGCCCACTTTTAAGGGCGTGATTTTTATAAAATACCTTTATTCAGGTAAGATCGTTAAAAAACTACTGGATTCAGCTGTAGTTTTACACATATGCCTAAGAATTGACTAAAGATCTAAGCTCTGTTAGTGTTTTAAATTTTATTTACACATTTTTAGGACACGCCTACTTTTAAGGGGCGTTTTCGTCAAAAGGCGTAATATGCATTAATCTGTAAATGTTTTTTTAACTATCGCAGTTTTGAAGTAAGAAGATGAACAATTCGGTTTGTATACCTTGGTTATGTAGCAGGGTGTGGTTCAAGAACTTGCACCTCCAGTGTAATAACGACGTAAATGCAATTTTCTGAATTGTTGAGAAATCACGTTTAAAGTTTGCTTGCTTATTCAAAATGCAAAAAAGCCCTAAAATAGGACTACAGGATCGTTTTCAAGAGTCCTAAAAATAGCTGACTATTCAGTCGATTTTACCACATATAAAATTTGAATTATGGGAAATTATGGCGTTTTTAACTGAATTTCAGAAAAAACTGCAATTGTGTCGATATTACACCGGAGGTGCGAACTGTTAAATGCACCCATAATCGGAAATAGGGTATCCAACAGTTCGTTGAAAACGTACTGTACCTCTCGCTTATGTTTATAATGAATTTTTATAATTTCAATGTGTTGTTGAAGCGTGTATCGTTAAATTTTTATCAATTACGTGGTTCTACTTGTCAAATGTCAAAAAATTACAGCTTCAAAAGTAACAAGTACCGAAATAGTGGGCCATTCAAAATAACACCCCTTATTGGAGAACCCTTTATAACAATCTTCTATCTTCTATCAGAAAAATTTAGATTTAGATTTAGATTAGATAGATATTTTTTGTAGCGGAATATTCTTATACATAACAAAATTGAGTCAATATCATTAAAGCTTGGCAAAAAGCCGTCTGCCTGATTGACGATACATTTTTCTTAAAAGTTGTACAACATTTTTAATTTAATAACAAAATATAGGTACAAGTTAAGCTATGCAATCAGTGATTTTCAAAAATCACCTCTATGGATTGTATGCCTGTAATTTAAAGCTTATTTGCAATAATTGAAAAGACTGATAACATCCACATCGTTGAGTAAAACCACAACTTGATCCTCCGACAAAAGTCTCTTCCAAAAATATCTCTTCTTGATTCTCTCAGGGTGGGACATCTTCCGACGAAATGTATTATATCCTCTCGTTTATTTAGATTGCATATATGATACATCACATATAATCGGTAGATCATTTCTATGTGGAATAAAATTTAAGTTTAGAAGCTCCCCGCGTAGTTTAAACATTGTTGAAATTCGTAGGATGTTGTTTTCATCCCTGAAGTAGTTTTTATCCCCCAAGTTGTAGTTAAGTTTGTTATAAACTTGTCTGTACAGTGACCCAACTGCTTCAGCTTCAAACTCCTCTCTGCAAACGTTCATCTACCTTTTGAATTATTGCATAGAATTGGCTCTTACAACTTCCGGTTGCGCCGTTATTGATGTTAAACACCACACCGCATCCTTCTGCCAGTTCTCTGAACTCCTCGTACCAGCTTTTCTTATCTTGCCAGGCTTTAAGCGCTATAATTTTCGGTAGCCGCTTTTCTTGCATGTGGAGGACTTTATTCAAGTAGTCTGCTTGTATAGCTTTAGAGTCTTGACGAATGAGGGAGACAGCCCGTTTCCAACATGATCACATAGTTTGGAGTGTTCTGTGCCAGGCGAAATGTCCTCTTTACATAATACGTTAATGGTTTCTCCACCGTATTGTACTTCTTACCACCCCAGACTTGCGCCCCATAGAAGAGAATAGACTCAGACACTGCTTCAAATACCTTAAACTTATTGCTGTGGGCTATATTTGTATTCAAGAAACATCTTCTCCAGGTTATGTTTAGAGCAATTTTTGCTTTTTCCAATTTTTCTTTTAGGTGACGTTCCATACTAAGGTTTTTTGAAAAATGTACTCCTAGGTATTTATATGTATTTGATTACTACCTCAATATTGGCGCCGTTATAAGTCCATTTTTCATTTCTTCCTCCCCCTTTTTTGAAAACCATCACCTTCGACTTTTCTAAATTAACGACGAGTCCCCATAAACTGCAGTATTCATACAACCTGTTTATCATGAGTTGTAAAGATGTGGATGAATATGCGAACATGTCATCTGCAAAAAGGAGGGCCTTAATTAGCACTCTCGCAAATCTTACTCCACCAGGTAAAGCATCAACAATGTCCTCAATAAATAGCGAAAATAACATAGGGCTTAATTTACAGCCCTGTCTTAGCCCCGACCTTGTTTCAAACTTGTTCGATAATTCTTCGCCATTCCATACCAAAGCGTTAGTTTTTTTATAGAGATTCTGCAGAGTACGACCAAATTTGTGTGATAATCCCAAGTTATACAGCTTATAAAGTAAGGCATTTCTGTCGACTGTATCAAAGGCGGCCTTAAAATCAACAAAGAAAACATACAGCTTTTGGCTTTGTTCAAGGAAGTATTCTGCCATGCTCCTCAAAACAAATTTGTTGTCCATTGTAGAGTAACCCGGTCGAAACCCTGATTGGAAGTCCTTCAGTAGGTTGTTTGTGCTAACCCACGTTTCAAGACGCTTTTGTAAAATCGCATTGAAAATTTTGTATGTCGCATTCAAAAAGGATAATATGCCTCTATAGTTTTTTTGGATCAGATGTGCCACCTTTTTTGAAAATCGGGAAAATAATTGAGTCCTGGAACTGCTGCGGGGGGCTACCATAATCCATTATATTGTTAAATAGTCGCGTTAAACAGTTTTTCAACTCGTTCGTTCCATATTTATAAAATTCTACCGGTATCCCATCAGTTCCGGATGCTTTGCGACTAAGTGCTAGATCTACTTCTTGCCAACTGATTTGAAGGTCCAGAATATCATTTTGAGTTCCTGGTGTTGCATAATGCCATCTTGGAACATTCAACTCTGGGTTCAGGAGTTTTTGGAAGTGGTTAAACAAAATGTCTGGACTTAATTTCGAGTGAATGATGAATGATGCGAGCTTCCAGAATTCGGCTGAATTTCTGCAATTCGCCAACATTTTATTCTCACTTTCATGATGTTGTATTTTTCTTAGCTTGCAAATGTCCTTATAAATTTCATTTGATGCAATATACTGCTCTCTGTAGGCACCATCGTTGGTAACTTAAATCAATTGAAAAACCAAACTAGTTTATATGTTAAATCTTTTATTAATTAAATTCCTGGAGAAAAAATTGAATGTTATATTAATGTATTAAGCTAAATAAATGAAAAAATTAAATTTAAAACATCCATTTGTTGGCTGATAGTCGTCATTCGCTGAATTATTCCGTTTTTATATTGCCTTTAACCGAAAAAAGTTTAATGATTGCATAACGAACAAGGATGAATGCATAATAATTAAATGGCAAAATAAAGTTAAATTCCTTTACCAATTCGTTCAGCACTTGCGATTTATGTAGTTTTTCAGAGATCTAAGTTTGTTGTTTTCGAGTCACATGTAAGCGCAAGTACTAGGTACCTACCTTTACAATAAATTGTTTTGAAACGTATGTAGGCAATAAATTAAAGTTCTCGTAATTATCCTTAATCACATGAAAACAATTCTCCTGAAATGTATGTGACTGACAAAAAATTTACCGTTGTGAAATTTATTACAAATAAAAGAAAAACTTTTATAAATAGGTACCTTACCTACTCAATAACAAAAATGCAGTGGAAGACAGAAATCACGCAAAACTTACATATTGAAACAGCGTGCAAGTAAAGAATTATATTGTAACCCTACACAACTTGCGTTCATTTGAACGCAGCTACTCAATAAATCTCAGGTAGAATACTTATTAGTCAATAGATTATGTTGGCAATGAAAAAAAGGATACCATAGTAGGGCAATGTTTCTACCTTTTTTGCACAAAATAACCTGTTATTATTGTACAGTTACAAAGTTACTTCTTCACAGTTCACACTTTATCAACCTATGTATTTGTGTACAGAGAATGGTTTCAATTTTGTTTTGTCATAGTCATTCCCGCAGGATATCGGTTTTCTTAAATATTTTTTTTTCTAGATTGAAGGCTGTGATGGTATGCTGAAAAACCGTTTTGATTTAATTTTACATTTTTTTTTGTCGTTTGTATTTTCTCTTTTTCTTGTTTCGCATTTTGTTTGAAAGTATATAGGCATATCATGTTTAACGGCATATCAAATAAGACAGCAAACAGGATATTAAAAAAAAACAAAAAAAAAAAAGGAAACCAAAATAAAATAAAAAAATCAACATTTGCGTTTGGAAAGGCTGAAACTGAATAATGTTGTCCAATCCATAGACGGTTCCTTTCAGTTTAATATAGAAATTAGAAAAATGCATAACATCGTCCAATATTTTGTTCTCAATAAATTTAAAATGTAAACTTGAAACTGTGAGTGAGATTTTTGATGATGTACCTATTAGTATTACCTATATAGTTAGTCAATTTAATATCATTTTTATTTTGCTTACATTTTTCGTTCCATAGATTTTGTCACTGAATACGGTCACCGAAATCTGCCATTGCAATGACATTCTGACGACATAATGACGTAGTTATCTGTCCTAAAGTCGCCATGCCGTGTGATCGCCATCGTAAAATGCTGTCATTGCACTGACAACTAGAATGACAAACAGAATGGCAGATATTTTTAGGTAACCGAAATGACAATTTTCGATGATCGTGTAGTAAATCTGTCATTGTTGATAGGACACAATGACAAGGCAGTGTCCCAACAATGATATATCAGGCAATTTCGCAGTGGCATTGTTGGCTGAATAAAAAAAGTTAAGATCAAACTTTCAATGTTTTGAAAGTGGTCAAGTCGTGTGATCGTCATTCTTCTGCATGTCTTGGCAATGACACCGAACGTCAAAATTCACAATGACAAGCTCTGCCCGTCATCGGAGTTTTGTTGTGGTATACATGAAGTTTATTAAGGATATTTTTTTTTTGGAATGATGGCGAAGATGTCGTCCACATATTTTGCAAAAAATTATGTGTTTACACCTATCTTATCAAGTTGTTCTATAACTATGTTTGTATTTGTGGTTGGTAAGAATGAGGCGATCAATTTTCTCAGCGATTAACGTAGCCAGACTCCAGGGGTGGAATCGGCTTAGGTGAATTGTGATAAGTGATAGTCACAATCAACAAATTTCGTCTGGCTAAGGTGATTGTCACGATTCCACCCCAGGCCACTTTGATGGTATATTATATTGGTCTGGAGCTCTTAGGGGTTGTTCAGTGTAGGTTTTTTTTCCGAAAGTTGAAAATGGTGTTCATAAAAAGTTCACGAAGTAAATGTCCCCTTTATTGAATGGCAGGCTGTATTGCCTACTCGGCTCGCATACATAAAAACACTGTTGGCACAACAGCGAATAACACTCCCAATCATGTCTATGTGTGCGTTGATAATCTGCAGGAATGTTAGAGACGTACAATTTACGTCTCGGAGGATTTGTCAATTTTCGCAAAAGGCAGTACCCCGAAATTAAACTACGGCGTGGGTTGTTACTGACATACATGTATGTCCCATTACCCAGCCTATAGCCTATATTTGGATGATTCTTAGAGTTATGTTTTTTCAAAATTTATTCTAGCCTATCCACAAGGGGTTGAACTATGACTCTCTTAAGGTTTTTGAACGTTTAGCCAAGGCAGCTAATATATATCACAACAATCTTTCTGCTTCGATGCGGGATCTTTGGAGCGTTGAGGCAGCGACACCTCTTTGCCTTTAGGGAACCTGCCAGGCTTATTTTTGACGATATTTTGTAGCTGGCTTCTATTCAACCATTACTTCTTTGAAGTGGAGGTGGCTCTGAGATAGAGCCGCGTGGCAACCCGGGAACAATATGAATGGCAGGGAAATTGTTGTAAATGAAACAGGAGTGAGTATTTGCAGCTGTATTTCTTTTCCTTGCAGTATTGATTCCTTACCGGTACCGAATGCAAGTTAAAACTTGTATGCGGCAAAGAGAGGAAGGCTTGGTGTGGGCATTTGGCCATTTATTTCTACCTTGACAAGTGGTTAAATGCGCATCTCTTGAGGCTGCCAGGCTTTGAGTATTGATGGTGCTCATCTGGAAGGGACCTCACTGTTGCGAAGCTCCACCGGAAGCTATATTCTGGTACCACGGGAGATAGGACCTCCTGAGTGATGAAGTCTCGGCTTCGTCACATATGAGGTAGGTCCCCTTGTGGGAGTATCGTGGTGGTTGTGGTTAACCGAATGTGGTAACATATGGTATCCAAGGATTTTATTCTTGGATGCAAGAGGTGTTAAATAGACCTCGCCCCTCACCAAGGAGTGTGGATATGCCTCAACATGTTACATCAAATTGGTAGAAAGATATCTTCCTTAGGGTAGATCTTAAGGCTCTGGTCTAAACCCAATTTGACTCTGTACGCGAGTAGGCTCGCCGTGGAATTTAAGGCTTAATGGCTAGGTGCCCACGTAAAGCTTGACCTCATACTGTAGCCGGTCCACATCCTCTAAGATACGATTAGATCTCGGTTTATAGTAAAAAAAATAATGCCCTTAATATCTTCCTGCGGAATATTGATATATATTGACTGCTTCAGCGGGCGAACTGTGAAGGGCAGATCCTCGTTTTGTCGTGGGCCTGCTCAATTACCTGAATGATTCCCTGGTAACCACCAAGTAAACACTTAGGCAAGGCAGCCGTTCATCGCTTCCAAACTCACTGTCAATGAGCAATATTGTGATTTCGACTAAAATGTTGATTTCGTTACCTGGTCTTCAGCTATTAGAAATTTATGAGAAAATAGTGCGTTTCGTTTTTCTTTTTCCAAGTTCCCTTCCACCATTTGAAGTTTTCTGGCAGAAGGCTTGCAGTATCAGCATTTTTCCTTTTGCTATTCTTATTAACAGAATTAAAATTAAATTTTTCAATCATCCAGGATTAACTGTTGTAAGAATTTTTAGTTGATTAGCGAGGATAAATTAATTCATCAATAAATAGGGTCTCAATAAATTAATTGCGTATAAACGTCCGCTATTCAAATAGATATGTACACTATAATAATATCTATATTTTGTTAAAAAACACATTCGTTCAGAATGGAGGCACTGGTAAATGGTATCATAAAGGAATTCTCGAATCTTTTTTCCAATAACTAGATTCAACTGAGTTTCTTGTTCCAGTTTTAGCCATTATGTCGCCAATCGCCATAGCAATGATAAAATGATTCGCAAGTAGATTTTTTTTCTTTTAGCAAGAAATCAGAAACAAAGATTTAATAGGTTCCTACTACTAAGAAGTAGGTATAATCGATACTTTCTTTAGTGTGGTAGTCAATAGGTACCTCTTGTCTGAGGACTGAAGCCGATATCACAAACCCCTTTTAAATATACCTGCGTGTTTCCTTCGTCGTTTAAAACAAATTATTATTGTTTTGATAAAAATAAAACATTAATTAAAATTGCAAAGTTTCTAGAATTTGAAGATGGGTGACATATCAATATTTATTTGTATAAATATGGTGTATAGTATGTACTATAAACATCAATAGGTATGATTTCTTGAGAAAAATATACTATTTTAGAATTGGAATGCCATTTGAACTGAACCTGGAAACTTTCATCAAAATTACAAATAAATATGTAGGTACCTACAAACTATCGTAATGTTGGACTTTGTTCATCCAATTTTCGTAATTTAATATGACTTACCAAAACATTTGGTTTTCCACTACGATCGTCGACCCAAAGAAGCACCAAATCTGAACCAGACATTCGCATGGATTTTCGTGAGAATCCCAATCCAATAAATCCTTGGGTGTTCACAGTAACACGAAAATAAATCTCTTTTCCTTTTATCCACCATTCCAAGAGATACAAACCATTCGAATCCATTGATTCGATTCTACGCCAATCGTCATGACGCACTGCAGATGGTGAAGAACTGCTACTCCCGCTGGAATGGTGGTGATGACCTTCATGGGATCCGGTAGGTGATGAAGAAATTGAAGGGATTGTTAAAATCGTAGCAAGGAGGGATATCACCCGAACAAAATTTATCACTTTTAGATACTTCATTTTAGATAATATGTAGGTTGTAGGTATTATTTTTCTATTTTGTAGGGAAACCTGGGCACTTAGATTAAGATTCTTCACTTGGTTTTGGGGGAAGGGGTTTTTTTTGAACTTTTTTTGAACTGAGCTTGAATTTGTAGGTTATTTTTAGACAAGGCGAACAATCGTTGAAGTAACAAATTTTCTTTTTATATTTCTTTTCTTCACTGCACTGCATTGGCATCCGCATCTGCCATTTTTTGTGTGCACGCTTCTTTAAGGGAAATACAAATGTATGCAAGCACAAAAATACCGGCAGCTGCTGCGCCTTTAAACGATGACAACGACGGACGTGCGACGGTTGCACCGAACCGAGCTCGTTTCAATCAACCAAGCTGTATTTCGGTCGAATATATTTATATTTGTTTACGCCTGTTCTATCACTATTTCCTCCACAATACGTATCCAAGCCGTGATTTATCTTGTTTTAAGATACATAGATCTTAGAAAATAATGAACAAAAAAGTAAAACTTAAATGATCGATTTACTTCAGAAATTACAACATGATCATCGAACCGAACTCAAAAGACTAAAGTACGCGCGCATCCCTTTGCGAATACGGGGCACGCTACCATCTGGAACTTGTTAGACCTGAATATACCTCGGGTTCGATTCGGATTCAGGAGAGGTAGAGTAGAGGTATAGAATAGGGAATTCTTTTATTATTTTTTGCCGGCATGTTTAAAATGTGTGTGAATGTGTAAGTGTTATGGCTTTACGGGTGGCGCGCATGGGCACTTTGTATATGTATGCCTACATTTCTTAGTATTTGTGTATCTTTGTTCGGTGGTTCGGTCTTCGGTTTCGTATAAAACATGATATTGATATGACTAAGTGTTCTTTAAAGCAGGGAGTTTGGTTTGCAAGGTACGTTACGAGTTACGTGCAAATAAAACCCACGTCCGTTATCGGAAGGGGGTTACTTGGGCAATCTAGCACTCTTTTAGTTCCTTTTTTTAAATATTAGTGTTTGAAAGGCTTGACGTGTGCCCTGGTAACTTATCGGAATTTGTTAAAAGTCATCTTTGTAGTAACTAGTATAACTAAAAGAAGATGTTAAGAACAAACAAAAAATAAACGGCACGACTGGGTCATACGAACTTGCTATAATGTGTGTTACTGTGCTTGGGGCTTGAGATTTTGAATAAAAGTTAGCAGGGAAAAATTCATATGAAATTTTATTAATCATATTAAAATCACCAGATAAAACGTCTTTTGGAAAAAAATAAAGTAAGCCATATCTAATTCCTTTTACTGCTTGGAAAATTTTCAAAATCGTTCGAACAGTTTTGTTTAAGCTTTTCTAATACATATTCCAGCAGATGGTACCTATTTCTTACCAGAGAACTAAATTCTAAAGTTCTGAACAAACCGTTAAAAAAAAAACAATGTAGGTACCTATATTTAGTTACAAAATAAACTTAACTTTTTTTTTTAAACTCAAAAAAGTGTTTTTTTTTTTTTGAAAAATTTAGTAATTAATATTATTTCCTTTATAAAAAGGCTTTCACAATTAAAATTTTGTCGAAATCCGTCATGTGGTTAACGAAAAAACTGATTTAAAACAAAAACCGGTCCTATGGGAGGTATTGTTGTATCTAAGACTTTTCTATTCCAACCAAAACATAAAGTTTACACCAAAAACACTTTTCAGAAAGTTTTATCAAATTAGTAGGACCCATTTTTGAGTAAAATGAGTTTTTCATTAAATATCATATGGCAGGTACCAACCATTACTTTTTGAGCTAGAATACTATTTACAAAAACTCTTCTGTAGGACTTCATAATAATACTATGTGCCGATTTTGAAGCAAATTCGTCCAGCTGTTAAGGCTGTAGGTAGGTGCCAATACAGAGAGGCGGACATACAGATAGACAGTCAAAGAGACTAAATTGTCGGGCCCACTTTTTTCTGCTTCTCTATCATTTTAATATCATTTTTGATTGTCCAACAGAAATTTTACGAATGCATAATTTGCCATATAGTTTCTACAAGTAAAAAATAATAATAATAATGCATATATAAAAAACTAAAAAGTATAGGTATAATTTAAATTATAGCTAATGAGCCAGAGCTGAAATAAACTTGACGTCAATGATACGGTTTTAGATTTTTGTGGGAGGCGGGAGGTTTCTGATTGAACTGATGTACATGGGGAATTTCTGATTTGATCCCAGTCGAGATTAGAGAACATAATCTCGTTGCAAAAAGGCCTCCTCACTTTACTTGCAAGTTTGCATTTTTTAATGCAATTAACACAGGTTTGAAACAACTTGCAATTCTGTTTGGCTGTCATTATTCTGGTAATGAATATTTCTAACTCTCAATTTATTATTTACAATTACCACGACTGGAACTGAAGATAAAAATCAATAATATCGTTTTTCAAACAATTCTCGAAGCCCCTCCGAACTTTTGTTTTGCCACGGCCGTGTTGAACCTATATCTTGTATATTGGGAATTCGATTCATGGTCTTTGGGTTTTGGTTCGTGTTGGTTTTTGATGAATGTTTTTATTTTTTTGTTTTTCATTTTCATTTTGTGTTGTGCTTGCTTGCCTGCTGCTGCTGCTTCTGCGGCCGCTTGTCTTATCCGTTGCCTGCCATAGCTACCTATAAATTATTTGGGTATTCGATACATTTTTTTCAGTTTCCTGCAAATCACTTTAATTTCAAGCGATATGAGGTTAGTTAAATGAGGGACAAGATCGGTACGGTAAGAATGTGAATGTGTTCATGTCGTTTGCTAAGAAAAAGTGGAAGCTAGATTATAAATAAAATAAATCGACACACTTCCCAGTAGCGAAAACCTCTTATAGTTATTTTAAACTACCTAGGCGATTAAAAGATAGTTTCAAGTTGATCTATTTTCTAGAAACGATGTTAATTAAATTATGTACCTATCTGATATATCCCTAAGGGATTTCTCTGTCATTATTAGGGTAGGTCTTGCAATTGCAACTTGAAGCCATTATTTAAAAAATATCTTAGCCACCCCACCATACGATTTTTTCAGATTTTTACGGAAGCCTATATTTAACTATTGCACAAAATTTGTATTTTCGCCTATCTAATGTTATTGGAGACAAGTTATGCATTAGTTACAAAAGTTGGAAGTGTGAAACTTTATATTACGAATGAAGAGTAGGCGGACAAATTGGCCTTGGCAATTTTGTTTGTCTGTTTATCAAATTGATTAAAATGTGCTAAAAAAAATATAGTTTTCGATTAAATAAAAGTTAGTGATTTTTTAGAATTTCTTTTCTTGCTTTCTCTTAAATGCTTGTTTGTTATATTCTAAAGAACAGTAGGCACCAATAAATAGTTTAGGTATAATTTTTGAAAAAAAAAAAAATACTTAAAATTATTATAAATTATTATAAAAAACTCGTTAAAAGTTTCAC
Source organism: Platycheirus albimanus (assembly GCA_916050605.2). NCBI lineage: Eukaryota > Metazoa > Arthropoda > Insecta > Diptera > Syrphidae > Platycheirus > Platycheirus albimanus. Next base: position 64,426,245 of record OU696698.1, read on the forward strand.
ACAAAAAAAAAACTTTGAAATCAAATTAAAAAAAATTAAAAATGACTTCACGTGAATGCATTTCAAACACTTCAATGGTGGTGTAAAACTTTAATGTGTTCTTGTGTTTTTTTTTCTCGAAAAGTTAAATGTTTCCACGTTTTTCAAATATGTTTTTTTTTGACAAAAAAGTTAATGAACAATCTAATTGAAGCTACGATTCTTAGTGGCAAATATAAAGGGGAAGATGTTTTGATCCCCAAAATTCCAATGATTCCATCTGATTTGCCATTTGATTTTAAAAGTCTTCAATTTCCTATTAGCCTTGATTTTGCCATCACTATAAATAAAGCCCAAGGTCAGTCTTTGAAAATTTGCGGTATTGATTTAGACTATCCGGTGTTTTCTCAACTGTATGTTGGGTGTTCTAGAGTAGGGAAACCGTTCGCACTTTTTATTTATGTAGAAGATGGTAATACAAAAAATGTTGTTTATAAGAAAGCATTAGAATAAAATTTTAGACATTTTAAAAATGAATTTTATTCAAATGTTTTCTTTCTGATCCCTTAAGTTTAAGCATTTATCCAGCCTGACGAATTGAAAAATTTTACGCCTTTTTTTATTGGGATATCTGCTCAGTGAAGTGGGCATGGGTTGAGACAACAAACAGTCAAGTATTGGAATTGTGATTTGTTAATCGTCATAGCGGAGCAAGATGAATTGGGAACTGAATTCGTTTAAACTCAAAGGGCATATCTGTTGGGATAACTTGAATCCTCGAAATTAGAACTAACTCATCTTAAAATTTTCCTTTGAATATGTTACATTACTCATCAGTTTTCTTAACACCAAGCGCGTTCCATTGCATAGTTTTGGTTGTTTTAGATTTCGAAACTGATGACTACCGAGCCCGCCTTCAGTTGTAAATTGTGCTGTGGTAAGTCAAGTACATCTAAGGAGTTTAAAAACTCAGTTGGATAATAAAGTGGCTTCATCTTCGTTTGTTACACAGTCAATAGATTTGAATGAATGCAGAGTACCAACGATTTGATTCTGAATTTAAAAAACGAATTTTATTCATAGTTTTCTTTCTATACCATTTAATTTTGGCATTTCTCAAGTCTGCCAAATTGAAAGTATTTTATACGCCTCTTGTGTCTTGGCTAAACTGCATTTTTTTAGAGGCAACACCCCATTGGAAATCTGCTCAGTGAAGTGGGCATGGGTTTGCTAGTACATTTTTATAATAATTAATGTAGGAATATATAATATTTTAATTTAATAATAACTTGTATAGAGTTTGTATAAGCAAATTTTCGCAAGCCACACATTTCAAACACTGACAATGCCTTTAAAAGTGAGTTGAAAAATTTTATAAACAAGGCTTGCAGATATAGAAAAAATTAGTTTTAAATAAAAAAAAAAGTTAAGTACTGAATATAGTGCAGTAAAAGAGACACAACTTCTTCGCTGTTTAAGAAAGGAAAAAAACTTTCATCAAGTCTATACAAAAATGTGCCAATTTCGATCAACTGGTTCAAGTATTTCTGCAAGAAAACTGCCCTGCACAGCAATTATACGAAAATGGATTACGCATTTTACTAGCGATGTACAATGCTCCTAAATCTCAAAATCAAAAATGGTTAGGGCATGATTTAGAACCACAGGAATTGGGTTGGGTGCTCCAAGATGAACGGACAAGCTTGTCTCAATGCTATTTCATCACATAGCGACTATAAGGAAGAGATTGCATTTGACCCTGAAAAAAAATTTACGATATCTTGTGTGTGCAAAATTTAAGCATTGTGTTTTCATCGTAACTGAACAAAAAAACATACATAGTTTAATATTGCCTAACAGAAGTTGTTGAACTAAAATGGCGACTGTGAGCGAACTTGTGGGTGTTTTTCACCAGTTCAAGAACTTAGCCTTACTCTTGGATCAAAGATTATATTATATACAAATGGATGGACAGACATCGCTAAATCGATTCGACTTTTGATTCTGAGTTAGAATATATATGTAGTATATAGATTTTTATACCTAACGGTATTATTCCTCTATGTTACAAACTCTACACCAGATACAATTATACCAATTCTACGGAATAGAGGAAGTTCCATTTTCCATTCACTTTTAATTGATCAACTACTCCTACAGCCTTGCATTTGAAAACTGAAAAGAAATCTACACAATTATGTAGATCTCATCTTTCATGAAGTCTGCAACGAAACGCCACGTAACAAATTTATTCTCTTTTAAACAGACAGTCATGTTCTTGCTTACAAGTCGCATTGAATGAAGGATAAATTGCGATGATTGGCTTGATATATCGTGCATGAGATTTAAGGATGTACAAAATTTAATACCGCTTCAAACATCAAAGTTGAATGATTATTTCAATCAAAAATTTTACAAGGACACCATTTTAGAAAGTTTCTCTAAAATTAAATTAAATTAAATTCAAACCAAGAATGTAGTAATTTATTTGTTTGGTATAACACCATTTCGAGTTGGGTTTGTGATGATACCAGATGCTTAATCTATACCGTGCAAAAATCAAAACAAGGATACGTTGCTCTTGGGACAAGGCAAAACACAATAAAACATACATTATTCTTCCTATTCTGACATCTCGTGCTACGTGTCATTTGGGTAAAAAAAAAAAAAACATTATTAGAGTGCAGCTACCTTCATTACAATTTGATTCTGAACATCTGAACTTCAAACGACTCCGAACTAGACGTTTCCCTGGTTACCTGTCTGTTCTATGATAGAGTCCCCAAAGTATCTCCAAAAAAAGATACCTTAGGTTTTGTGTGGGCGAAAACATGAAAACACACAAAACATTGATTATGATTCTTCTCATATTTCTGGAAGCTCAATTTTCTTTCCCTCTGAATTTCCGTTCTCTTTATTTAGATCTTTGACAAAAAGAAAGTATCTCAAAGGGAATTCCTGAAAAATTTGGCTTCAATTTTAAATATACGCTGATGGTATTTAAAAAATTGAGAATGATTAACATTCTGAAAGCACAAACATTGATCCTCGTACACATACTTACCTATAGGCACAATAGCAAAAAATTATTGTTTTCACTGAATGGGGCCAGATACTTTAAGGCTGTTTTAATACACAACAATTGCGAAATTCCATGAATGTGATTCCATTCATTCATATTAAATTCATTTTTGTTTGGCCATAATTAAAATCATAATGTGGAATTAAACGTGTTGTAAAGCTTCCTTTTTATCCCTTAACAATAACAATAAACCAAGAGTTTATTTTTTTCGTAATAACAATTGAATATTTAATAATTGAAATATATGTAAGTATATGTACATATGTTATTGTCATTACTAACCAAATGTATTTTTAACAAAATGATTCTTGAGAATCAATGGATCTGATGAGAGTTGTTCGTTTATCATGCCAATAATATGAAAATCATGAACAATAAGGACACAGTTCCACTTTAGGATTTTCATACTAGCTTTAAAGGGAAACTACGGGTTTCGTGTAAATTACAATAATAGAGAAGCCCAATAAAGGAGTTGTTGCCATCACGTCAAGCTACAGCATAAACGCTTGACGGATTTCCTTCAAACTTTTTTTATTGAAGAAAAGGGCTGTTGAGGTTTGTTTATTTTGTTTCTAAAATAGCACCCCAAAGATGGTAGGTATATAAGGTATTGCAATTTAGTTGAGCAAAGTTTCTCAATGAAGGTTTTCATATAACAATGACATGCAACTATTTTTAAGCGAAAATATTTAGACTTTTGTATATATCCTTAAAAATGTCTCATGCGATTTTGTTTAAACATTAAACTTCGTATATTATGTGATATAATGTATAATGAGGCTCGTCACGATAACTGCTTTTCTATTTTTTGAATAACAAATACGCATAATGAAATTCTTGTCTTAATTGTCTTATTTAACTAGCCATAAGTTACAAGGATAGTCTGTGAATTTACTAAAACTTCAAACTTAATCTGCTTTTATAATTAAATTCAACTTCTTTGGTATTGTAGAATTTTTTCTGAATTTTCGTTAGCTATTTATAAATTTTTATACTTGAAGAACTTTGTCAAACGAAATAACCTTAAACCTTTTTATAAGGTCTTAAATTAATCAACAGAACAGCAATATATTATTTACAATTGAATATTTAAAGGGTCATATTTTTCGGAATTCCCTTAAAAATGTTGGTCGGGATTACGTAAAGCATGTTGATTTTGTTTATTATATGCATTCGCCCAAGGGGTTGTTAGTACTATAATTATGATGAACAAACACATCAGTGTTTGGGGAAGCTGGATAGAAGATAAAACCGATGCGCATTGGTTTTGACTGTCCGTAAAGCGATGATAGGGGAAAAATTGTGCGTATCACAAACCACCACCAACCCCACCTAATTTAAATTTAACAAGAATCAAGTTTTTGTTTTTAACTTGAAAACCCTGCCAATGACACCCAATATCAATTTCTTCAATTTCGGTCGAAAAACGACAAAGATACTCGGCCCTATCGAGGTATCCTTCGAAACGGAAAATTCTCCGATTTTAAACGATTCACACGTTTTTTGCTTCGATGTATTCATCCGACAAACTGTTCGGAATATTTCTAGGTAATTTCTTAACGCATACCGTCGAATGGCGTTGCTGTGCGATCAATTAATTTTCTTTTGGCATTGTTGACGATTCCCTCCGACACAAACTCTTGGAGGATTTTGTTAACAAATTTATGGAAAGTGTTTAAAAATGTCAGAAATAAAAAAAAATCCATTTACTTAACTTGCTTCTTGTACTTATTTCCGACCAAAGCTAGATACATATTTCGAACGCAGCTCCGACGGATATTTCGAGGGCCGATTGTATTTAGGTACCATGTAAAAAGAATGTTTTAATTATACCTTATAATTAATAATTAAAGTTGTCTATCTACGGTGTGAACAAAACAATTTTATGTCTGTATATTTTGTCATGGGTTCGTTTTTTCAGCCATCACTATGGGTGTCTATATTATTTAACCCTTGTACAGAAAAGTTCCCATACTGATAAACATTGTATACATTGTATTATTTTTAATATGTATAGGCTATATAGCCTATACATATTAAAAATAACACATCAGCAGATTTTCAGCTTTAAAGGCAAAAAAAGATAAACCACTTAACCACACTGTATTCTTTTTATATGCTGCCAACACCATTGAATTCCGTCTCTTCGCCATTTGCGTTCTCTAAATCCAACTTAAGAATAATTATATTGTTGTGACCAATAAAACGTCACTGTTTTTTTCTTAAACTTGATTTCATTCAACATAAAATCGTTCCGAAAAAAAGTAAACTCTAATAAAATCCACAAAAATTGGATAGTGAATTCGCCGCCGCACTTACTAAAGCAATGGTACAATGGATGTACTCATTGGTTGCTAACCTTGAGTTGTGGGTTCGAGCCTCAGTCTTTGATGCAACTTGTCTTTGTTCCCACAGCTTCAACTGAATGCCACCAGTGGAATTTTCGTGAGATAAATATCATCGTAATCTCAATCCACTGTTCCACCGAAAATTCTGTCTTAGGGGCCAGTTATAGCGATACGGAAAACCAAACCGAAAAAAATTTCAAATGGAAAATTTTGTATGTTCTGATTCGATTTTTAAGACAAATGCTACATTGATCGATGGCAATCAATGCAAAGAATTTTTTTTGTTCATAATAATTTTAATTGAACATATACTTTTTGTTTAAATGTATTTTTTTTATTTTTCTTTTATACGTATTACAGAAAAATGATTTAATACATTTTTAACAAAAAGTACAAGTTCAATTCAAATTTTTATTTGCAAAATAAATTCTCTGAGTTGGTTGCCATCGATCAGTGTAGCATTTGTCTTAAAAATCCCCCTAAGGGGCCAGTTATAGCGATACGGAAAACCAAACAGAAAAAATTTTCAAGTGAAAATTTTTTTATGTTCTGATTCGATTTTTAAGACAAATGCTACACTGATCGATGGCAACCAACTCAGAGAATTTATTTTGCAAATAAAAATTTGAATTGAACTTGTACTTTTTGTTAAAAATGTATTAAATCATTTTTCTGTAATACGTATAAAAGAAAAATAAAAAAAATACATTTAAACAAAAAGTATATGTTCAATTAAAATTATTATGAACAAAAAAAATTCTTTGCATTGATTGCCATCGATCAATGTAGCATTTGTCTTAAAAATCGAATCAGAACATACAAAATTTTCCATTTGAAATTTTTTTCGGTTTGGTTTTCCGTATCGCTATAACTGGCCCCTAAGACAGAATTTTCGGTGGAACAGTGGATTGAGATTACGATGATATTTATCTCACGAAAATTCCACTGGTGGCATTCAGTTGAAGCTGTGGGAACAAAGACAAGTTGCATCAAAGACTGAGGCTCGAACCCACAACTCAAGGTTAGCAACCAATGAATACATCCATTGTACCATTGCTTTAGTAAGTGCGGCGGCGAATTCACTATCCAATTTTTGTGGATTTTATTAGAGTTTACTTTTTTTCGGAACGATTTTATGTTGAATGAAATCAAGTTTAAGAAAAAAACAGTGACGTTTTATTGGTCACAACAATATAATTATTCTTAAGTTGGATTTAGAGAACGCAAATGGCGAAGAGACGGAATTCAATGGTGTTGGCAGCATATAAAAAGAATACAGCGTGGTTAAGTGATTTATCTTTTTTTGCCTTTAAAGCTGAAAATCTGCTGATGTGTTATTTTTAATATGTATAGGCTATATAGCCTATACATATTAAAAATAATACAATGTATACAATGTTTATCAGTATGGGAACTTTTCTGTACAAGGGTTAAATAATATAGACACCCATAGTGATGGCTGAAAAAACGAACCCATGACAAAATATACAGACATAAAATTGTTTTGTTCACACCGTAGATAGACAACTTTAATTATTAATTATAAGGTATAATTAAAACATTCTTTTTACATGGTACCTAAATACAATCGGCCCTCGAAATATCCGTCGGAGCTGCGTTCGAAATATGTATCTAGCTTTGGTCGGAAATAAGTACAAGAAGCAAGTTAAGTAAATGGATTTTTTTTTATTTCTGACATTTTTAAACACTTTCCATAAATTTGTTAACAAAATCCTCCAAGAGTTTGTGTCGGAGGGAATCGTCAACAATGCCAAAAGAAAATTAATTGATCGCACAGCAACGCCATTCGACGGTATGCGTTAAGAAATTACCTAGAAATATTCCGAACAGTTTGTCGGATGAATACATCGAAGCAAAAAACGTGTGAATCGTTTAAAATCGGAGAATTTTCCGTTTCGAAGGATACCTCGATAGGGCCGAGTATCTTTGTCGTTTTTCGACCGAAATTGAAGAAATTGATATTGGGTGTCATTGGCAGGGTTTTCAAGTTAAAAACAAAAACTTGATTCTTGTTAAATTTAAATTAGGTGGGGTTGGTGGTGGTTTGTGATACGCACAATTTTTCCCCTATCATCGCTTTACGGACAGTCAAAACCAATGCGCATCGGTTTTATCTTCTATCCAGCTTCCCCAAACACTGATGTGTTTGTTCATCATAATTATAGTACTAACAACCCCTTGGGCGAATGCATATAATAAACAAAATCAACATGCTTTACGTAATCCCGACCAACATTTTTAAGGGAATTCCGAAAAATATGACCCTTTAAATATTCAATTGTAAATAATATATTGCTGTTCTGTTGATTAATTTAAGACCTTATAAAAAGGTTTAAGGTTATTTCGTTTGACAAAGTTCTTCAAGTATAAAAATTTATAAATAGCTAACGAAAATTCAGAAAAAATTCTACAATACCAAAGAAGTTGAATTTAATTATAAAAGCAGATTAAGTTTGAAGTTTTAGTAAATTCACAGACTATCCTTGTAACTTATGGCTAGTTAAATAAGACAATTAAGACAAGAATTTCATTATGCGTATTTGTTATTCAAAAAATAGAAAAGCAGTTATCGTGACGAGCCTCATTATACATTATATCACATAATATACGAAGTTTAATGTTTAAACAAAATCGCATGAGACATTTTTAAGGATATATACAAAAGTCTAAATATTTTCGCTTAAAAATAGTTGCATGTCATTGTTATATGAAAACCTTCATTGAGAAACTTTGCTCAACTAAATTGCAATACCTTATATACCTACCATCTTTGGGGTGCTATTTTAGAAACAAAATAAACAAACCTCAACAGCCCTTTTCTTCAATAAAAAAAGTTTGAAGGAAATCCGTCAAGCGTTTATGCTGTAGCTTGACGTGATGGCAACAACTCCTTTATTGGGCTTCTCTATTATTGTAATTTACACGAAACCCGTAGTTTCCCTTTAAAGCTAGTATGAAAATCCTAAAGTGGAACTGTGTCTTTTTGTTTAAATGTATTTTTTTTATTTTTCTTTTATACGTATTACAGAAAAATGATTTAATACATTTTTAACAAAAAGTACAAGTTCAATTCAAATTTTTATTTGCAAAATAAATTCTCTGAGTTGGTTGCCATCGATCAGTGTAGCATTTGTCTTAAAAATCGAATCAGAACATAAAAAAAATTTTCAAATGGAAAATTTGGTATAATATAATCAGATTTAAAACACAAATGCTACACTGATCAATTGCAAGTAATTTATTTTGCAAATAAAAATTTGAATTGAACCTGTACTTTTTGTTAAAAATGTATTTATTCATTTTTCTGTTATACGTATAAAAGAAAAATAAAAAATTACATTTTTAACAAAAAGTATTTGTTCAATTAAAATTATTATGAACAAAAAACATTCTCTGCATTGATTGCCATCGATTTTCCATTTGAATTTCCATTTGTTAGTTTATGATAAGGGTGTTAAAATCCTCTTCAGAAGAATGGGCCGCACGAATTTGCTCTAATGTGTGACAGTGGTTTTGAGATTTTGAAATAAAGTAAGGAGGAAAATAATCATATGAAATTTTATTAATCACTTAAAAATGACTAGTTAAAAATCAAGAAAGCCATCTGATTTCGTTTACTGTTTTCAATTTTTAGGAAAAACATTTCAAAATCTCAATTTTTTTTTTTTTGAGTAAGTATCCAAATTTCTAGCACTTTGTAATTTTTACTTGAAAAATGAAATTTATATATATAAACTTTATATTAACTTACAAAAGTTAATAAACAAATTCGACTGATTATAGTTTTGCCTATGAAACTGTCGGAATGTCAGCATTTTATCTACGGGAAATTGATGAAACACAAATAATTTGGGTCCTTTTTGCATCTGCGTGCTACCCGTGCTTCTCATAGGCTTGTAAGATTTTGAATTTTCTGACAATCACTTTCTAATCCAGTAAAATATATATAAAAATCAATTTTTGAAAACATTAAACTCTTTAATTTATTTGAAAATTTCGCTGTTTAATTTTCTATAATAACAACAAATAAATAACTATTTTAATTCTTATTATATACATTATAAATAATGTTATGTATAAAAATCAAAATTTCTATACAAATTTTTTCTCTACACACTTAATTTTATTTACAAAAATATAAAAAATTTTTTAAGAAAGTATACAAAAAGATTCATTTCAACCTTAAAATATACAAGACATAAGGTAAGAACATGAATAACTCGTGAATGGCATATGATGCGCTGCGTCTTTTACAGGGACCACTTTTTTGGTTGTACCTTAATATTATGTAGTTATAATATTTTAAGGATTTCGTCTCTTCAAAACATCGTTGTACTACTTTGACAGGTCAGTTTTTGCTTCTCCCAATTTCACATGATATTTTCATTTCGGTAGTTATATTCGCAATCAGCATCATGAATGTTCATATTGTTTGGTAGCATCGTTGTAATAGTTGTATCCTGAAGCCTGAAAATTAGAATTCGAACGATTATAGTTATGTATATGTAATGATTATAAATACTGTGTAGCTAATGTCAAATTTGATTTTAAACTTCAGTCAAATCGTAAGATTTTCAAACCCTAAGCTGACATTACTAGAAGAATTAATCTTAATCAAGAAATTCCAAGACCGATAAAGAAAGATCTCGAACAACTTAAAGTAATCAACCGAATGCATGGAAGGCCTCATAAAAGAGAATGAATGATTTAGTTTGCTTCAGCAACGGTTTATATTTACATATGTACATTTTATACCGTTTCTGCGCCAAAAAATGGTTGGGAAAAAGAATGGCAGATTTTAATTTAATTAAAAGATTTAAAATGATTTGAAATAAGAAGAAATTCTGACAACTTGTCAGTAGTGTAAGTAGTAGACTGTAGACTGTCAAATTTTCCGAAAGATGACTAACTTTACACGCCTATACCTGCTAAAATATTACACATTCCTTCTAAACGGCCGAACTGAGTTTGGGGCCAGTTATAAAAGGTGTTGTTTTTTTGACGTTTGGTATTCAAATATATCCGTGAAAATTTTGACTGTTGAGATTTGTGGCTAAGCCAGTCAGCATAACTTAACTAATTTTCAAATCCATATAAAACTAGTTTAATCATCGGAAATCGGAGGTTTATGAATGATTGCATTGATTGATTTTTGATTTTTACCATTAACCCTTCCAACGGAGTTGACGATTGGAATTTTGAGTATTAAATACATTTTAATGTTCAAAGCTTACCTCCGTATCGTGCTTTGTTGATAGGATCGCCTAGAAGTGTATCTCCTCGATGCAGTGCTTGTTAGTGATGTATCTCGGGCGCCTATAGTGTCGGTGCGTTTTTTCCTTCCAACGGCATATCCTTGACAAAACAAATATCTACATAAAGGTGCAAAAAGTTTTTCTCTAGTCAGCAATGTTCATTAAATATATGAGCTTATTTTTTTTTTATTTTTTTTTTGGCGACAGTTTTTCGGATTAATCTTATAAGTAACAAATGTAATTATTTAATACTATCTGTGCTGATAGCAATGATACTCGTATAAGCAATTTTTAGTATGATTTATACAAAGATAGCGCACAAAACACATAAAAAGCATTTAATTTCTGTCTACATGTTTGGTCCTTACATATATCAGTCCTTGTTTTTTAATTGAATTCTTTAATGTTATTTTAAATGCACCTATGTCTAATGTCTATCTTTAATATTTTTTGTTCAAGTCGATACTAGTATTTAGTGGTAGGCACAATTATTTTATTTATATGTCATGCATCTGGGTTGTAGTTAATAAGCAAATACCTATTGAAGTGTTTTCGGAATGCACCACTAACAAAATACAATGCAACGGGGTTTGCACAGCTATTGGCAAATGACAGACAAAATCCGAGAATTCGAAGGATATGCCAAAATAAGTTATAATCACGTTCTGATGTTGGCCTTAAATCAAAGGTTTATAAAAATATAAAAGAGGAAATTAATATTGTGGCTAGGAAAGGAAAGCTTTGCAATTATAAATTTTTTTAGTGAAACTTACCAGTAATAAAACCATAACATAAAAACATGATACGGCAGAAAGCAGATCCCAAAAATCACCACAAATGCAAGGACTGTGACGGCTACTTTTTTTCGAGCACGGACCTAGAACAAAAAGAAAAAAACAACACATAATAAAAATGTAAGTATTGCATATGTGTACACTTTGTAAAATTTCAATTCATTAACAGCATTTTTTATATTATCGAATGGAACAAAAACAGAAATTTATAATGGCTCTTTGGAACTGTTAGCGGCCAGATATAGCGATACGGAAAACCAAAGCGAAAAAAAATTTCAAATGGAAAATGTAGTAGGTATTTTAGGTTCGATTTAGAACACAAATGCTACACTGATCGATGGCAGCCAACTCAGAGATTTTTTTTTTCTAACAAAACAGTGTGGAGCGCTTTCGGTTCAGTAAAGAGGTAATCAAGTTATAAGCACTTTATTTGGTGCTTGAGCAATTGAGCTTTATGAACATATATATTTTATTTTTATTTAATGATTAAATTTTAATAAAAAATATATTACTCTGCTCTCCACTGGAGAACAGAAAATGAAAATACAAAGGTTTGTATTTTAAATCATTTATTATTAAACACTCGAAAACACCAGATTCCTTATGGGAAGGGGGAAATCAGAAGTTTATGCTTAGAGACTGAACTACGATTAACTGTTTTTGGAGGACAAAGTATTGTGAAACCCTTTTAATAAATAAAATTAATTTTTAATTCTTCACAACTTGAAAACACGTTCTTTTTATTTTGCTCAGATGCACATTTCGGAAGCTATGCTTCCATCTTCAGTGAGTTTTTAAATGTATTTGAATTGTATTTAAACAAATAAAAAATAATGTATGTATTGTACAAGTACGTCAAAAAATGAATACAAACAAACAAATTATACGAGTATACACCAAAGTTACAGTTAATTTGACAACTTTTTGAAAATTTAAAAAATAATGTATGTATTGTACAAGTACGTCAAAAAATGAATACAAACAAACAAATTATACGAGTATACACCAAAGTTACAGTTAATTTGACAACTTTTTGAAAATTGAATCTTTAATTGGTCCATTGTCACTATTCATTAAATTGTTTTTGTTTTTAAATATGTAAAGTGATTCAAATGCATCTAACTCATAACCATTATTTACATTAATTAAGTACGTATTAGTTTTAGATTTTGCAAGCTAAAACTATGATTATTTTCTAGCATGTGTTGTGCAACACTGGACTTCTCTGGTTCATTATATTTAACATGAGCAAAATGTTCTTTTGATCTTTTTAGAATAGGTCTTTTTGTTTGTCCAAAATATTCTTTTCTGCAATCATTACACCCAATATAGTTAACTCCTGATTTTTGAAGGTACTCAATTTTGTCTTTTAATTTTCATCTCACTACATTCGCTCACTCGGATATTGTGTTTACTAAAAATTGGTTTAAGTTTTGATGTTATTTCTGGATAAAAATAACATTTGGAATATTTCTTTTCTTCATCTCGTCTATTCCTAATTAATTCTAAAGTAGTATAGTTTCTTTAATTATGGTTTCTTCTATGTGCGAGTGTTAGGTCATCTATTAACTCTTCAGTGTATCCGTTGATTTTGGCTATATCTTTAATTTTTTGTATTTCTCTATATTCTTTCTCTTTTGTCATGGGAATATTAAGAGCTCTAAAAATCATCGAGTGAAAAGCTGATATCTTATGTTCAAAAGAATGGAAGGTATCTGATGTAATATATCTCAAATTATTTGTTGGTTTTCGGTAAATATCAAATTCAAAATTTTCTCTATTTCTGATAACAGTTAAATCCAAAAAATTCAATTTTCCTTCGATTTCCTCTTCATATGTAAATTTAATAGAAGGGTAATTAGATATATTTAATTAGTTTAGTAAGTTACGGAGTTCATATTTTTTGACAATTGCCCAAATATCATCTACATATCTGAACCAAATTCTTGGAAAGTTTTTTCATTTCAGTTTCTAAATGTGACATAAATAAGTTTGCTAAGAAAGGACTCATATGTGATCCCATACTGCAACCAAATTTTTTTCGATAAAAATGTTCATTAAACTGAAACCAATTTTCATCCATGCATAGTTTTGTAAGAGATACTAGTTCATTAATTTCTTCTGGCTTAAGAGGATTTCTTTCTAACCATTTTCTTAGAAAAATTAAAGTTACATCAATTGGAACATTTGGATATAACGAAACAACATCAAATGAAACTTGAATTTCATTGCTTGCTATTTTAAGTTCTTTAACTTTTTCTGCAAATTCAATTCCATTGCGGACACAAGAAACTTGTATTGTATTTGTGTGTTGGTATGAATGTATAGTTGGCAAGAAGCATTGATGTGCAGGCAGCTTTGGTGATGTTTGGTATTTATTGGGGCGCATAAGAGGGCTTTTGCATAACTTTTATGTGTACTAAATATGCTATCTTAAGGTAAATCAATGAATTTGAAGAAAGGAAAGAAAAATAAATATTCAAGATTGTTGGCCTTACAAAAAGGTTTTGCATAGTTATTAAAAAAAATTCAATTGAAGCTATCTTCTTGAAAATAGGCTAAACGGGGGGAAATAGAACCTCCTTTCGTTACGACTTTTTTCTTGTACTGACCCAATCTACACGCTATAGCCTTCTGTCACACCTTATGTGAATCACCCTGTATATAAATAGTAATAAACTAGAATTGAGCCGGAAGGCAGTCGAATTTATGGTTATGGGATCATTTATAGCGCCCGCATAGTGCCAGTAAGTCATTTTTAAGTTTGGTCTATCTACCACTAAAATAGCTTTAAGGATTAAATTGAATAACATACTGAATTTGGAAAAAAAACAAAGACGGTATTGCCATCAACATTAATCGACGATTACCAATTTCTTTTTTCTCAATTTGGATGATATGGATATGAAATTCTTCGTTTTGCACAAGCACTGAGGACAGTCTGCTCCTAGTAAAGCTTTTATATTTGATTTGTCCTAATCTATCTACAGGTCTTATCCGGAGTGGATGAAAACAGTATACTTCACAACCCTCAATACGCAACCGATTGTATTTGCGATACATCTTTCGAAGACTTTTGAAATACCTGAATGTATGCGGTTGTGTCCCTTTAAAGGTTTAACTATATGTATATCTGACTATTTTCGTGGTTTTTATATCAATTTTATTTTGTCTAGTGTTTCTAGGTCGCTAAATTGTTTTGATAAGCTTTTCATATTCGTTTCTAAGTTAACCACGTGGTTCGGATGTGGAACTGCAACAGAAGTGTTTAAGTTCATTATATTTAAATTTTGGCAGTTTGTCCCGTGGGGATCCTTAATTATTGAGTGAAATTATAATGATTCATAAACTCAATGCTACCTCACGCATTTGCGGGGCCAATATCCATGAGTAGCACTAGCATCAAACAGACCGACCAACTCGTCAAAAATTTTGCGAATTATAAAAGTTTTCCTGCAATAATGCAACACTGCAGCTAAATATTTATATACAATACATATACAATACATTCCTGGAATAAATTTCCTCCAAGTTGGCTGTACTTTGAAGTAGGTAATGGACTCATTTTATAGCCGAACAACTCAAATTTAGAATGTCTTACCCGGGTCAATTGCTTTCGTTCATTGTGACATTCAAAAACAATGGACAATTACTAAACGCTAGTACCTAATGGGTTAATTTATTAAGGGCAAATTGTTAGCAAGATATAAAATACGAGTACCAAGACCAAGAGTCAACCTTTTTACTTTTGACGATTTCAGAATCTACTTTCATTTTTAATATATAACATCAAACTAAAACTTTTATACAAAATTGACTCTAGTCTAGTCTGTCCAATATAAATGTAAATTATGTATAGTTATAAACATATTAATATTGCTATTAAAAGCAACTGTGCTTGCTATAGTTCATACAGAATAATCATAAAGGTACCTACATACTTGAACAGTGTGTTTTTAAGTAGGTTTTATGTTGTTGAACGTAAACAAAGTTACGAACGCCATATTTCCCTTACTTTAAAGAGAACCCCATTACCACTTTCATAATGGTTACGCAAATAACTCCTACGCACAGGCACAGGACAACGGGTTGTTTTTATATGTCAGCCAGAAGCAGTGAAAGGATCAGCTTTCATGGAACTACTTTGGCATTCAATATCATATATCATTGCGATAGGACCTGCTTCTGCATTAGGGCGGGTTAATGGCGCAGTCATTAATAGGTTTTTTATGTGTTTAAAGCTTTTATGGACTATTTTTGAAAGAAATTTAGTTGGATTTGTGATGTGTGTGGTGCGATTATGAAACAATATTGACAAGAATTATTTATTTAAAACGACTTTGCTCCTTATCTTTGAATTTTTTTTTAATGTGTGCTACAGTGTGTTTCAGTTGTGATTGCGGGGGAGAATACGATAACTTAGGCGCCAAAAATTTATAACGGTTTTTTGTAGAGGGGTCAAAAACAAGCATTTTTTTAATATGGGAGTGGGAGCTATCTTACCCCGTTTAGGGGGTAGGGACAATTAAAAAAAAAAACTATTAAAAAACAGCACTTACAATAAAATACTTTACCGGTACTTTAAACATTACAATTGCATTATATAGGTATGTAAGACAATAACATAAATATATTAAGAATTTTTTTAAATTTGCTGCAGTCGTAAAGTATTATATAATTTAGAAAGGAGGTAGGATAAATAGGATAAATTCAAAGTTTCTTTAAATCCAGATTCCTTAAATGCAAAAGAAACTTTGCATACACCCAACCTTGCATCTACCCCAAATTCTATAATGTGCGAAGCAGAGGCGTTGCGGGGGGGGGGGGGAATTGTCAAATTGTTTATACGCCTTAAGGCCAGGTGTTAACACTGTATTTAAAAAAAAAAACCAAAAATCTTTTAAAAAGTAGTTTAAGTAATTTTCAATTTTCTCAAAAATTAGAAGACATCCATTCGGTTTTTGGAACAGAACAGCTCCTACGATTATGATAAAAATTATGTTTTTCGTGTATACTGTATGTTTTGTTTGGAATAATTTTTTCTAACCTCTAACCGATTTCGAAATTTTTAAAATTCTAAGCTGTAAAATAAATCAGATGGCTTACTTATTTTTCTGAAAAATGTTTTAACTAGTGGTTTTTAATTGAATTGATATTTTTTCTCTGCTAATTTTTTTTCACAATCCCAAGCCCCAATACCACTGTCACACATAACATCAAGTTCTTGCCACCCAGTCGTGCTTGTTACAGTTAACGATAGTTCTTCAGGGTATCCTATACAGAAAGCCTTTTTACAACCTATGTAAATGTATCTGATTTGCCTACCTTTTTATTACCATGAACTTAAGCTTTAATATAATATTTTTTCTGAAAGGCTTTACATTTTATCGTGCTTTCAAACTCTTCTTTGCTAATCGCCAATTTTGAAGGAACAATTATTAAAATTGTTTCTGAGAAAATACTAAAAAAATGATAAGAAATCAAATTTTGAATATATCTTTTCGTAGTATTTATGTATGTTTACAATACAATGTGGCAATGGTACAGTTGATGAAGTGCTTGGTTGCTAACCCAAGTGTTGTGGGTGCGAGCCCCTGGGCAGCAATTTTTCAATATTCCCCCAGTTTCAACTGGACGCCACCCTTGGGATTTTCGTGAGGTAAATATCACATATTTCTCAATCCATTGTGCCAGCAAAAAATCTTTCCTATCTTCCTATTCCTTCTAACTAATGCCGTGCAGTTGGCATTTAAATTATTATTATTAATATTATTATTAAGTTTTTTTCAAATGTAAGTACCCTCTCACTGCAAACTTAAAATTTTGTACACCTAGTGTGCTTATAATTAACAATTCAATCTAATGGGAACGAAATGACGTTTGAATTCATTTTATCAATTAGCTTCCCTACGATATAAAGTTTTGTTATTTTTGACTTAACCCTTTTTAGCTTTAAAAAATAATGTTCAGTTTTCTTTTTAAAATTTTTTTTTTTTTTTTGTCGGCACATTATTTTAAATTATTTCACACTCGAAAATCCCATAAAATAATCCTTATGAAAGCGAAGCACCAATATTAATCCCGGAAATTGTTATTTCCCCCCATTAGACATAAAAATTCGAATAAAGTGCCTTCCTTAATGGAACACTCTCGCCCTGGCCTTAATCCGGATTTTGGTTTTATAAATTTTCATCTGAGTAAATCTTTTCAAACATTGATGACACACGACTCAGCGACGCGACGTGTTTTCGAAAGTGTGATAACAAATTATCGTTAAATCTAATTCTTCAACACAATTTCACGTATCTCATGCGAAAACTCAAATTTCACATCTTAAAGATTTAAAAATGTAAAAACAAAATCCGCATCACTTACAAATGTGTATGTATATATAGAAAAAATTAAATTTGGCCTTAGTTAAAAGGAGCTCTTATCATAACAGAGCCCATCGGAAACGTGATTACGTGAGTGAATTTGTGAAGATAACCGTTTAATAAAACGTTTGTAAATTACAGTGAAAATTATTATTGGTGGTCGAATTAAATGTGACTAATGTTAATATTTTACTTTTTAACAAACATATTGCGTTGTAAAGTAAGAACGCCGTCTATCCAACTTTTGATAAGCATTTATTTTGCCTTTATAATAAGTTTCCGAATACAGTTCATACAAATACCATAGACCATACCACATCATGCTTGAAAGAGTTAGCGTACAGTTTTTGCTTCTTATAGACGTGCTTTTGTTTTCACTTTGTTAAAGTTGCTTTCAGAATAAAATAGACTCTTTTCGTCAATTAAACTATTAGAGAATTAAGTACTTAGAGTTTTTTGTGATGAACTTAATAAAAGACTTGAACAGTGCATGTTTCTTCGTCATATAAAAACTCCGTTAAAAATCCGTCATTCGGATATATGCCAAGCCTCGGTGCATGACCTAACAGACAGTTTCCGGCTTTAAGACATCAATCTTTCATGGTGCTTCAGATTCAATAATGATCGAATTTGTTTTGTCGCTAGAAAAATGATGATATTATCTATCTAAACTAAATATCTACTTGTATAATAGATAGTAGGAGTATACGTAGGAAGCAATGGATATGCCAATATTTAATTTGATTGCATATCTTTCCTGATAGATTTCTTGGAATGTTTTTTATGGCAAAATAATTTTAAACTGCTGCGTTTTCATCATCATTTTCATTAAGGGTAGTAAAAGTTTATACTTAGTTTGTAGAGTTAAAATTCAGAGAATCTGAGAACCAGAACTTTGTATCACGTTTTCTTTCAAGAAAGACAAGACTTATTAATGGCTATACAAATTTTCTTGGAATAGTCTTTATTGACTTGATAGAATAAAATATTGAACAAATTTTAATACTAAGAGGTCATAGATTTTGGGAACCATTGTAAACTAGATGGATTCGTAACTAACACCATATTTATTTATTAATTTGATGACGACGCACGCATGTTTTGATCAAAGTTCCTTACTCCTGATTCAATGTGAAGAAGCTTTAAGAAGTTTTAAATGCATCGAGGAAATCTTAAAGTGCACATTATGCCGTTGTATTTATATTAGTTTATCGTTTTATCTAGAGTGCTATTTTATACTGCCATTCCATGAAGATATTGGTCTGATTTGCGGCATATCTGCCCATAAGGATATATCAATGGGTGTATGCCCAAATAACAGTTCATAAGGTGTGAGTTTTGCAGCAGCATGAATTTAGGTATTATAAGCAACCATGGATTTGTTTTTATTTAATGCTTAAGATAATCTTTTCAAGTTAAATGTGAGCGGTCAAGTGCTCCATTACTCTGTGGATGAAAAGCTGTTGTATCAATTAGCATCATATGGAAAATTTTTGCAAATTGCTTCAGTGGAGAGGGTATAAAATCAGACTCTTGATCTGTTAAAATTGATTTATGTAGGTATTCCATAATCCCACTTGTATTATGAATGTGAAAATTTGGATGGATGGATGGATATTTGTTGCTCAATCACGCCAGAATGGCTGAATGGATCTGGATGAAATTTGGTCCAGAGATAGATTATATAGATCTGAAATAGCACAAAGGCTACTTTTTATCCCGGTGAAATGTATGGTTCCCAAAGGGATGGATTTGTTTTAATTTTTCATAGAGCAAAGAATAGACATGGTAGCAATAGCTTAGGGGTCAGAAAATGGCATATGCTAAGTTTTATTCCGGAAAAATGCACAGTTACTCTGGGATAGCATACAGGAATCGTGTTTTTTGTTACGCTTTCACGACAAAACCACTAAATCGATTTTAAAAAAAAGCTACATTCTCACTTAAAATGCAATCTTTTTCTTACCCCTTCAAAAGCTTACAATGCATATTTCAAATTGACAACATCATTTATATGTTTTTATTTTGGACATGTTTTTTATAATTGGAAAAAATATTTTTCCTGACAACCCCTAAACGGTGCAATAAAATATTATTATAATAAAGTAATTATTAAAAATATATAATATAAAAAAAGTATCTAGTTAAAAGTGAAACACCTACCAAACAACTTATGTGCGGTGGCGTAGTACGTAGTGTATACTGGCTTAAGTAAAAGTTTCTCTTAAAATTAAGTATGCAGTAATATTTCTATCTAGGAAAAAAAATATTGCAAATCGTTTGACCGGTTTTTTTTTTTTGAAAAACTTCTCGCAAAAATATTTTGAAATTCGATCGAATATCTAAATGTATGGCAATTTTAAGTTTGCATCTGGGAAAATAATGTCAACAAAATTCAATATACCCGTTTCCAAAGTAGTTAGAAAAAAAAATAAAAAAAAAAAAAATTATTAAAAATAAAAAAAAAAACTGTTTGAGAATGTTGAAATGCCATATCAGAAGAGTTATAACTGACGACTTCCTGAATCAAAAATTTGATTGAAATACAATGAATAGTTTACGAGAAAACCTGATATGAAAAAGCTGGTTCTTTGAGAGAAACTGTTATAAGATAAAATCCGAAAAATCTTTAAAACAAAAGATAGACTGTCCTTAAGAGTATTCTGAAAGTTTTATCCAAATCGTTGGAGCCATTCTCAAGAAAATCAAACATCTTCTTCACGATTGTTAGGTACCATTATTTTTGGGCCTAGACCTTTAGCAAAAATGAATGAATGAAGTTATTTCAAAAACGGTTCCATCAATTTTTTTAAAATTTTATTTTTCTGATAAAACTAAAAAATCCTAAGAAGTTACTATACCTGCCTACTCAAAACATTAAGAATGACAAACACATCCAAGTTATGAGGACACTATTTGATAGGTTAGTAGCTTAATGCGAAGAGCAGTTGTCAGATAGTTGTACTATATAGCCATGATTTTAAGTAGTTTCCCTCCTTCCCCCAATTCATACGATATACTTCTCACTGCGCTTGAATCCAGATTCCAGATATCAAAAAGAATTAACTCTGGAAGTCGTTGAAGTTAAGTTACTGAAGGATTATAATAGACAAAACAATGCACACTTTAATAAACTGCATTAAAGGTATCATATATACGTTTTCAAACGAATCCACTAAATGTTTCTGTTGCAATAAAAGAATCATGAAGAAAGACTGTCACAAGTACATCCAGTGAAAAAACAACCAGAAAAAAGAAAAAGTTGACACTATATCATCGTCAGAGGAGTTTCGTTTTGGATTGAGTGGAGATATCCATGAAGGTTGGGTAATCGATTCAGAAGCAATGGTTCATATTTCAAGCAATATCGACGTATTTGAGAACGTATTTGTAGCCCATGAAAGGGAAAAGGGACTTGTAAGTTGCAATATCCATGTATTAAACAACATTAATATGGACTCAACAATTCGGATTGAAGATGTTCTCTATACACCAAATCTTCAAGGAAACTTACTGTCAGTTAAGAGGTTGATAGACAAAGGATTTGTTGTGAACTTTCAAGAAAATATATGCAAAATCAGCACAAAAGATGGACAAGCAGTATCAGTAGCAGACTTGACAGAACATTTTTTCACACTAAAAAAATCCAAATGAAAAATATCCTGGATTATTGGCATCGTTTGTTTGATGTTTGGTCATGGAAGTTCGGATGCTTTTAAGAAACAAAGTAAATGAAAAAATGGTAAAATGAGTCGTTTACCATTTTTAAGTCATATAGTGACACCCTTCGACATAATACCCAATGACGTGCGTATAGGTAGGTATGTGGCCAAATGCAGACGCCAAATCGAAGTGGGAACAAATGTTTGTTCACATTTATTGAATACCGAAGTATACATACTGAAAAGTATATCACACAAAAAACATAAATGTAAAAAATGAGCCAAGTTCTCCTATGTACCAAAACACTAGTATTTACCACGCCTCCGAACTGAAAACATCAAACTTTAGATTATTTCATTGGTATGCAACACAAGCTCTGTTATTCTGCCAAGTTTCAAGTTCCTACGATAGTCAGAAAATGTTTTGAAAATAAATGGGTGGATACCACGCCCCCTAAATGGAAAATTCAATTTTTTTTAATTTTCCTTTTGTATGTATCAAAAGGTCTACCACTCTGCGAAGTTTCAAGATTCTACGACGATAAGTATAGAATTTAATAACATTTCCAAATAAATGGGTGGATACCAAGCCCCCTGAATTAAAAATCCTAAATGTTCGATTGTATCCTTTGTATGTATTGAAAGGTCAACCGCTGTGCAAAATTTCAAGGTTCTGCGGTGACGGGAAGTGCATCATAGTTTTTATGATCTGTCAGTCAGTGATTAATGACTGTAGCAAATTTAAAGTTTCTGGGTTTGTGGGTTCAGAAGTTAGAGGGGGGCCGAAAATGGCCTGAGTTGGTTCCTGTAAATAAGCGTGTAGTGTCAAAGTTGCTAGAACTTGGCTGGGCACTACCGTGCCCCTTGATCAGATATATTTCCCAATATATCCCAAAATTATAAGGTCAGATAATGTTGGCAACCTAACAGCAGAAAGAGTGTATATAAGTCCTTAGAGAAGCAAGGCACCGAGTATCAGCATAGTACCTACTCCTTATTCCCTTCAACAGAAATGCACGCCCAAGGATGTATGTTATTGGTAGCAAATCTATTACATGGAATTTTGGCAGAAGCAGTAATGACCGCCAACTATACTAACAGAACAGACCTCCGTTAAGCGTTGTACCATCAAAACTATACGAAAGATAGACTGGAAACAAACCAAACATAAGCTATTTTCGTATTTTCGTGTTCCCCAAAATACCCAAAGAAAATTGGTCAATAATCCTAGATCTAAAATACGTTGGTTACGATGAACATTTCAAAGGTAATCCTTTCGACGATAAAGCTACCAACAAGTTTTTAATTTATTCATAAATTAATGGATGCATATATTTTTTTTTACGTATAAAATATATAACCCTTCATTTTATGAATTTAACGTTTAATAGTCGGATGAAAAAAGTTGATCTGAAAATGTCTTAATGAACACTAAAAAATGTAGAAAAATACCAACAAGAACAGATTATTATTTTATCCGTTTTCTATAGAAATATGATATCAAATTTATATTTTACCTGTCTTACAGCTCCCTGCATCTCTCCAGGCACACTTGCTGTATAAACCAAATGCCTGGCAATGAGCACATAAAATATGCCAATTATTATCAATGGTACTGCGTAGTAGACCAAAAACCTCAGAAGCACCATTAATTTCGCATAACCAGGTCCCCATTCATCAGGAAACGGATAGCAATAAGAAAACGATTTGTTGCTATTAATGTTGACTCTCTGAAAAGGCCAAAAGAATAAAGTATATATATATGAACAAGAAAATTCATTAATTATAATGCCACAAGATATAAAGTGGTCCTGCTTCAGGTGTTCTAAAACATTGGGACCATCCTTATATTTGCAAGGTACTTACTTTGACACTTGTGCCAATTAAAGCTGGCAAACCACAAATTATAGCAAGAATCCAGATGGAAATTGCAATGGCTATGGTCATACGTGTAGCACGTTTTCCTCCACCTAATCAAAAAAAAAAAAATACAAAAAATAGATACAAGGATTAAAGTTCACACAGAATAGAATCATTATACGACCACAGTATAGCAAAAGTTTTACCATGTGCATGAAATTTTCTCAAAGGGTCCACAATGGCAAAGTAACGATCTCCAGATAGAGCGGTCAATGTGAACACCGACACTCCAATAGAAACATCTTTAGTAAATTCGGATAACGTACAAAGGAAGCTTCCCCATGGCCATGAGTCAACTGTATATACGGTCGATGTGAGTGGGACTGTCGTCACAATAACCAGCAAGTCAGCCAACGCCAATGAAAGTATGTAGCTGTGATAGGTGAAGGAGGAAAGAAAAACCAAACCCAAAGTGGTTAGTAAATAGAAATTGTTTTGGTTTAGGATTTATGGGGGCGGCTGGGGGTGTGTAGAACCGAATTTTAATTTTAGGGTAGCAACTAGAAGATGTATTCAACTTAAAGAAAAAAGGGTACGCAACACTAGTTGTCAGGCACGGATTTCTTCGAAAGTCAAGGCCCAAATACAAATAGTTTTCAATTAAGAGAAACGAAATAAGAACAAAAAACTGCATTCAAATCAAAAAGAAGTTTTTGCACTGTCAAACTTGTAGTTTTTTGTGTTCGCTGAATACATACATAGTTCCTTCATGGTAATGTTAAAATATTATTTATTTTATAAAATTTAAACGGCTGTCAAAGTGTTTTATTTTTATTTCGTCTCACCTCTGCTCGAACTGGTTCATGCCAAGAAACGGTTTTTTTATTTCGAATATGCTCGAAAATGCCTCTAGTGATTTTGATGGTAGACGGACACAATCCTGAAATTCTGAATTCTGAAAACCCAGAATCCCGAAAATCCAGAACCCCGAAAATCTATAATCCCAAAAATCCAAAGAAGCCAAAATCTTAAGAATAAAACAGAAAAAGTAAAAAATTCTTCAAAAATAAAATGCACGAACTTGCTCTTATGCTAGATATATTTGGTTAGGGGCTGTGTATTTGAAAAAAAATTAGAAAAATGTTTATTTTTCTAAGAGTTTTCTTGGGAAAACCAGGAATGCAATAATGTTTTAGGTATGCTTAATATCTATATAGGAAAAAAATATTGAAAATCGTTCGACCAGTTTTTTTAAAAAACTTTTCGAAAAAAATATTTTAAAATTTTCGTATTTCGTTTTAAGAAAATTTTCAGTCTTCACCTACTAAACAAATAAAAAAAAATCAATCCACCCTTTTTCAAAATATTTTTTTTTTAGAAAATTATTAAAAATAGAAAAAATAAGTTTTTGAAAATTTTGAAATGCAATATAAATTCAATTATTAATGGCTTCCTGCATTAAATTTTGTATTGAAATCGGATGAACAATTT
Organism: Platycheirus albimanus; assembly: GCA_916050605.2. NCBI lineage: Eukaryota > Metazoa > Arthropoda > Insecta > Diptera > Syrphidae > Platycheirus > Platycheirus albimanus. The sequence continues at coordinate 64,451,111 of OU696698.1, forward strand.
AAGTGAAAACCTAGTTTGAAAAAAACCGGTTCCTATGGTACCTCATACCTTTATAAGACAACTTTCGAAAAATAATTTTTTATTAAAAGATAGACTTTCCTTAAAAAACTAGTATCCTGAAAGTGTTACTAAAATCGTAAGAGCCGTCTTCGAGAAAATTAAACTTTTTGTTTATGATTGTATGGCAGGTACCGAAAAAAGATCCCCCTAGGGAATTCAAAATAATTACTAAATACCTACCAAGTTTGAAGCAAATCGGCCCATTCGTTTAGGCTGTAGAAATGCGAACAGACAGACAGAAAGACAGATGGACGAAATTTTCGGAGCCACTCATTTCGACTTCTCCATCATCCTAATAGCATGTGTGACTGTTGCCTCAAATTTTTTGTTTGCACGAATCCATAAATTGCCTTGTAGTACCTACCTATAATCGCAGTAAAAATGTAGTTCGTATATTATACTAGCGACCTGAATATGGAATCTATCACGAAACGCGTTGTAGCATAAATAAAAATATTATAGTTGTGTAAAATAATTGGTATATTTAAATAAAAGATAAATTTATAATTAAAAACCCTTTATTTATTCATTTATTTCGATTTTTAAATTAAAATTAATTGGTTTTACACTTAGGATTATTTTTCCGAAATCGAAATCCCGAAAAATTATATAAAATGAAAATGTTCTTCATTTTTATATAATTTTTCGGGATCACATTCGATTTTTCGGGATTTTGGGTTTTCGGAATTCGGATTCTGGGTTTTCGGGATTTCGAACCCAACCCTATTTTGATATGTATTTTGAATAAAAAAAAATTTGTTTTTGGGCTGAGAATGCAAAAAACAGATCAGAATTAAACAGTGTTATGAAGTGTTTATCATTTGGTTAACAGATGTCAACACCTCAGTTGTGCGTCCAGCACTCACATACGGTTAATAATGTTATACAGTGTTAGAAATTTATGAGGGTAAATTGACAGCAGGAGATTAAAATGCTTCGTAACAGCGAGAGTATAACAGAACTTCATCATATAAGAAGTACGAAAATCAGAGTAAGCCTTCACGTCACAAATAAAATCTTGTAAAAAATAGAGCACGACCGGCTCAGCTGGTATTGTCACGTTCAAAGGTGAGAACTCCGTCAAAAAGACAATATCATAAAACGTAAGGGGAAGAAAAGAGGCAGGCCTATGAGTTTCTGATACAAACAAATGCAGCGAGCAGCGACACTAATATTTAGCATTGTATTTAAAACCTATAGTATTCCCAAAAAGCGGAACGTTGTGTGCGCCATCTATGGACGACGCGAACAAGCTTTGAGTGGAGAGTAATTTTAGTGGTTTTTGTCTAAACTGCTATGGGAAGCAACAACAACAATAAAAGACATTTGATGTAAATTAGATAAGACAACTAGCGCCGCCATTGACGACGTTCAGAACTAAAATAAAATGTTCTATGAAATTACTATAACAATGTATATACAATGTATTTAGTTGGGCTCAGAAATGGGAACAACCCAAAACTGGGAGGCTTTCTGAAGTCAAGTAGTCGACGAGTATAAAAGTTGTGATCCACCTGACCTGAGATCATAATTGTTCCTCCGCGCCGCCAAAAAGAAAAAGACATTTATGTAACTGCAGATCGAGTTTCAATGCGGGCCTTTTCTTCGAATGCAAAAGATTCACAATTAGAACTATCCATCCATCATTAATTTGCTTCTTAATATTACAGACAAAGTTCATATTTTTCAAAATAGGGAAAGGGTAGCCGCCTGAGATTAAAAGATTTCCAACACAATAAATTGAAAGAGCACTGAAGTGGATAAACCAAAATGTTCTTTTTGTTGTACAATAGAATTGGAGCGACTATTTTTTTTTTTTTTTTTTGGGGACATGAGGGCTTCATTTAATCTCGTTTCATAATGTCTACCTTAGTTTAGCTGCATGACTTCAAACGATAATTAAATTATTTATTTGTAATTGTCATATTAAAAGGGTTTGGTTTTCTTTATTATTTTTTTCTTAAATGAAAATGATTGAAGGACGAAATGTGATTAATTTAGTTTTGATGTAATGATAATATTTAGAGGAGAACGTCCTTCGTTATATAACCCCTGGTTTGCCAGTTAATGTGTTTACAAACAAAAATTAAGATATCTTGTAATTTAAGAAAAAAAACTTGAATCATTAATCAGGGTTATCCATAAACCATGACAGTGATATGACAAGGACATTTATATGATTAAAAGATTTAAAGGTTATAAGGCGACATCCGACCCAACAATGTCAACAAATCTACTAAGGTTTCCAATCCAATTTAAAAGGTTCAAACACAATTGTGAGCTATTGAATCAAAATAACGTTTAAATAACCTTCCGTAAAGCTATACGAATCATTCCATTATTCTGACTTCATTATTAAACCCTTTAACGGAAGTGAGTAAGGACGGAGACCAAGGATGTGCTTGTTTGTTTTGTTTGACCCATTTAATTGTTGGGTGGAGTGCTTCTGCTGGCAATATAATCGGCTTCAAGTAAAGTGGTTTCCTAAGACATCAGATTAGAGTGTTTTAATCCGCATAAGTATGAGCCTGTAAAGAACCTTTGACTTTCTTGACCTTCTTGATTCATATAAATTTGACCAAAATTGTACTTTGATCGTAGTTCTTACTTCTTACCAAACGGGTAAGGGTTAGACTTGCTTGTTAGGCTGCATAATTAATTAATCCAGTAATTACCTTAAAAAAATTATATTTTATTAAAACGATATAATTTTCAAATTTGTTTAGCTTCTTAGTCGAAAACTTTGAAAATTATACAGAAGCCTTGACATAAGTTTGGTTAAAATATTTGCTATAGATACCAGCAAAAACAACCTTAAACTGAAATTGTAATTAAGTAACACACAAGACTATGTATAAAAACTACGAAGACACACACCACCACATACCTTCTCAATTTTTGACTATTGAAATAAAGACTCTACAAATAATAAACGAGATATAAACTTATTCTGGATAAACTAAATTATTCAAACAAATAACATCTAGCTATGTAACTAGAAAAAATATTTTAAATGGCTCCCATACAACGAGCCACTAGATTTTGGCCAACATTTGTTCGTTTTTTTTCTATTTTGCTTAAAAAAGGCTCAAGCGATTTTTATAAAACTTTGTATGCAACATATGTATATACAAGCAAAAGGCTTTGAAGAAAACTGCATTTTTAGTTTTTGGCTACAAATGATAAGAACGGAAATAGACTAACTGTTTTATCAAACTAGCCATAAGTGTGCAACGACATTGACGAATGATTCAGACTTGCTGAGATATATTTCTGTCATAGCATTCAAAATATGGGAGTTTGGGTGTAGCTCCCGTATTATATCTGGTTTTACAATTTTAGTCAACATTTTTTAGTTTTTATCCACTGGTGATATGATGATCTCACCGAACAGTGGAACCAATCTTTACATCGTTTTGGAGAAAAAAAAAGATTATTGCGCTCGATATTTAAAATCTTGACAGCATTGTACAATCGTTAAAGCACATACCTTGTGGAAACCGAACAGCTTTGCGTTCTAGGTATGTGTAATGTGTATCACAAACCACCTAATGTGGAACGGTTACGGCTTAGGTTTCCTAAATCGATGTAAGAAATAATTTAACCCTTCTGATCTGGCTTCATATATACAAAGGCATACGTTCGCCCAAATCTTGAGTATAATTATCGTATCTGGGCAGGTGCTCCTGTCACTCACTTGCGCCTCCTGAATACGATCCAAAGTAAGACCTTTAAAACTGATAAGAGAAAGAACCATTACCGAAACATTTGTTTCACTTTAACATCGCCGTAATGTTTCTTGTCTAACCTTGTTTTATCGCTACTTCCACAAACAGTGCTCTTCAGTGAAATAGCCAGATGCATTCCTCCCCTCAAACCATTTCCCCTCGACACTCGCATCACTAGGAATGTCCATGAATTTAACCTAGAGCCTAACTTTGGACGAACTGTAAAGCATAGAGATTTTTTATTTTGCCCGAGCGCAATAATAATAATGTAAAGGGTATTAATAACCCCTTGACTGCGCGTAAATTACAAAAAAAAAGGTACAGAGAGTGTGACTTTTAAGGATTTTCGTTGTGGATGCTCCTAGCGACCTACATAAATTTGACAAGCCTTATTGAATTGCTGCCATTTGCAGCGTTTGGCTGTCGGAAATAATAGATAAAGTAAATGTCAATTAATATAGTGGAAATTGCTAATACGCGCTGTCCCCTAGCTTCTCTGGAAGGAATACGGGTTGGGATCGAAATACTGTATGGTCAAAATTCTGTTTCCAAAATTCTGTATTTCAAAATTCAAAAAAGTGCGCACTTTTGTACATTATCAAAACAAATTTTGTTTAAATACAGAATTTTGAAAACAGAACATATAGATATGTTAAGTTTGATGTTAATTATTCAGTTTTATTTTTCTCTTTATTTCTTTAATAAAATTTATAAATGGACTAGCAAACCCATGCCCGCTTCGCTGAGCAGAGTTCCAATGGGCTGTTACCTGCAGTTTAGCCAAGAGGCGTATAAAATTCTTTCAATTTGACAGGCTTGAGAAATGCTAAAATTAAATGGTATATAAAGAAAACTTTGAATAAAATTCGTTTTTTTTAATTCAGAATCAAATCGTTGGTACTCTGCATTCATTCAATTCTATTGACTGTGTAACAAACGAATATGAAGCCACTTATTATCCAACTGAGTTTTTAAACTCCTTAGATGTACCTGACTTACCCCATCACAAATTACAACTGAAGGCGGGCTCGGTAGTCATTAGCTTCGATATCTAAAACAACCAAAACTATGCAATGGAACGCGCTTGGTGATAAGAAAACTAATGAGTAATGTCTAACATTTTATTCTAATGCTTTCTTATAAACAACATTTTTTGTATTACCATCTTTTACATAAATAAAAAGTGCGGTCGGTTTCCCCTACTCTAGAACACCCAACATACAGTTGACCATGAGAAATCAATACCGCAAATTTTCAAAGACTGACCTTTTGCTTTATTTATAGTGATGGCAAAAGCAAAGCGAATAGGAAATTGATGACGTTTAAAATCAAATGGCAAATCAGGTGGAATCATTGGAATTCTGGGGATCAAAACATCTTCCCCTTTATATTTGCCACTAGGAATCGTAGCTTCAATTTGATTGTTCATTCACTTTTTTACAGCTAGTCTAATACCATTGCAAAGTTGAGGTTGATTAATATTACGCAGCATTATAATCGGGGCTCCATTTTTTAGAGCTAAATAATGAGGTGGCAGCCTCGGTAAATCAAGCGAATTTAAAAGTTCCGTCTGGTAATTCACTACGTCATCCTCATTTATAATTGCATCAACTGATTTGTTGGCAACAAATTGTCCATCTATTTCTTCTAAAATAGATGCATTAATTTCAGCGACATCTTTATTTTTGCCTTTACCTCTTTCACTTAACCAAGTGCGATTGTTAAAGTTCTCCGAAATACTTGGAACCACACTTTGAACCAATTCTTTCTTTGAATTCCTTATATAATAGAAATTTGTTGGCAGTGTTATTTGGCCATTTGAACTATCAACGGGCATTTTTCCATTTCCAATATCCAACAGCGGCTTTGAAAATTCTGCCGCAGATGGATCATTTAAGTGAGTGTTAGTGTTTTAACATTACTCCACAAAAGAGAACATTTAAGGCAGGCATTGAGTTTATCCGCAGTAATCGATCGGGGTATGACCGGCAAAGTTTGTCTGAAGTCACCCGCCAATAATATCATGGCGCCGCCAAATATTACTTGGATATCTCGCAAATATTTCGGAGTTCGATCTAAAGCTTCAAGTGACTATTTGTGCGCCATTCTCATCCCATACAATAATCATACACTGTTGCGAGACTTTGGCCATTGCCGACGTTTTAGAAATTTTACATGTAGGCGCTTCGTTAACTTGGATGTTTAAAGGCAATTTAAGTGCAGAGTGCGCTGTACGACTACCATTAATTGATTGCATGTTGGCAAGTGCATTTGCAACATAATGCAACATACGTAACATACATTCTATTATTTTTATTACAATTTAATCTGCTCGGCAAGTTTCGTTCACTTGTTTTCGTACGTATTGTAGGCTTTGAGTCGTATACCTTTCGTACGAAAATCTGACATTCCTTTTTTTCTAAAGGGTATTCTTCTTCTTTCTTTCTTCTTATTTTTAAAGGCTATTATGGGCAACTGATGTACTTTACAAATCGGAAGGAAACTTTTCATTCGGTTTTGACACTTGCTCACTTTTTCTTTGGGGCCTTTGGGCCTTTACACTGTTGCAAGACTTTGGCCATTGCCTACGTTTTAGAAATATTTCATGTAGGCGCTTCGTTAACCTGGATGCTTAAAGGCAATTTAAGTGCAGAGTGCGCTATACGACCACCATTAATTGATTACATGGTGGCTAGTGCATTTGCAACATATGCAACAGACGTAGCATTATTTTTTTTACATACAAACCTGGTGCAAATAAATACCTTTTCGGCAAAAAAAGAAGCATTAAATTTGGTTTTGTCAAACTCGAGATATAAATGCATTTGTTGCAAATGTTGTATAGTATATGTTGCATAATGATTCATAATTATGAATACTTTTCAGTTATGATCAATTATTGAATTTGCTGATTAGTTGATTGCATGGTGGCAACTGCATTTGCAACATATGCAACATACGTAACATACATTGTATTATTTTTATTACACAAAAAGCTGGTGCAAGTAAATACCTTTTCAGCAAAAAAAGAATCATCAAATTCGGTGTTGTCAAACTCGAGATATAAGTGGTCAAACATAAATCAAACTCATTTTTATATATACAGGGTGTCCCGAAACTCAACGTCAAGCGGGCACCGGGTGAAAGGGTAGGTTATGTCCGTACTGGGAAAAGTAAGGAAAAAATCCATCTCGCTTTGTTTAGTAAAAATAGTAATATTTATAAAAATTATAAAAATCGTTACACTAGACCACACTTTTAGGTACTGTGGTCACAAATTTTCATATTTTGCGGTGTTTATTTTTTTATGTAATCCTTACTAACTATGCTATTATTCCCAATTAAAAATCCAAAAATAAATATCGTAGTTTTCGTAAGAAAAATAAAATTTGACGGAGTCATGGTGAAATTTTTTTTTTAAACTTAACTTTGATACTTCATACTTTAAAAAAATTGTACCGCACTAACCTCGGCAAGTTATTTAAAAAGTTGGCCCATTTTACCAAGATTTCAAAATGGTACAACACTTGCTAATTATTCACCCATAAAAAATATTATCAAAATTTAAACCGCTGTGGAGCATTATAAATTAGGACTAAAAAATTGGAAAGTATTGTATTATTCCCTATTAATGTATTACTGAAAACTTTATCTATTCATAAATCTAAATGAAACAAATGAAAAAAATTTAAAACATTTATTTTATCTTAAAGCACTTTACACTAAAGCAAATGTTCAAATTGTTTACCCTCGGCACGAATACAGGCTCTGCATCGCCGCAGAAAAGATCTGTTCATCAGACGTCCAAATCTCCTTGCATTAATATCTTCTCCTGCTTCAAGAATTTTTTGGCGTAGTTCGTCTCTATTTAGAATTGGTTTATCATAAACTTTTTCTTTTATGCAGCCCCAGTAAAAGAAATCGAGCGGGTTTAGGTCCGGAGAACGAGGAGGCCACAAAATTGATCCAAGGCGCCCAATCCACCTATCGGGATACTCAGTACTCAGGTAATCTCGTACTAGACGAGCATAATGTGCTGGGCAACCATCTTGTTGAAACCAAATGTCTCGATAGATGTTCAATGGTACATTTTCTAACAAATTCGGCAGTTCATTTTGTAAAAAATGCAGGTAGTTTTCGCCATTTAGATTTTCTGGCAGCTCATATGGTCCAATTATTTGTCCATTTAAAATTCCGGTCCAAATATTTATTTTAAACTGATATTGAGAGCGGTCTTCACGCATAAAATGTGGATTCTCTCTGTGCCACTCATGTAAATTATGCAAATTCAAATAACCGTCTTTTTTAGGAAGTTGCATCTTTTGTTCTTGTGTTGGCCAGTGTTTTTCTTAACAAGGGTAGAATTTTCCAATTTTTTAGTCCTAATTTATAATGCTCTACAGCGGTTTAAATTTTAATAATATTTTTTATGGGTGAATAATTAGCAAGTGTTGTACCATTTTGAAATCTTGGTAAAATGGGCCAACTTTTTAAATAACTTGCCGAGGGTAGTGCGGTACATTTTTTTTAAAGTATGAAGTATCAAAGTTAAGTTTAAAAAAAAAATTTCACCATGACTCAGTCAAATTTTATTTTTCTTACGAAAACTACGATATTTAGTTTTGGATTTTTAATTGGGAATAATAGCAGTATTAGTAAGGATTACATAAAAAAATAAACACCGCAAAATATGAAAATTTGTGACCACAGTACCTAAAAGTGTGGTCTAGTGTAACGATTTTTATAATTTTTATAAATATTACTATTTTTACTAAACAAAACGAGATAGATTTTTTTCCTTACTTTTCCCAGTACGGACATAAGCTACCCTTTCACCCGGTGCCCGCTTGACGTTGAGTTTCGGGACACCCTGTATATAAGAAGATTTATGTTTTGCAAATTTATTTTCAAAATATAGAATTTGGGCATGAGCAGATTATGAAAAACAGAACTTTATACTAACAGCATTTTGGAAAAACAGATATTTGGCATACAAAATTTTGAAATACAGAATAATTTTAGTCATATAGTATTTTCAACAAACAAACAAAAAACATAATTTTGGTCATACAGAATTTTGACAACCGGTATTATGACCCGCTCCCTATGAATACACTTTTTGTATACATATATAATATGTCAAAATGTTATTTACTATTTAACTTGATTGCTTATATAATATGTATAGTTCAAAATCAATTGACAAAAATCATTAAATAACTGAAGATTCTTACTAACACTGTAAAATCTAAAATCTATGTACTATTTTTGTTGTTGGCATACTGTACATATTCAAAGTAATAAGTGAAAAAAGAACGGAATTAATAAAATTTAACGGAATTTGTTCCAATGCTTTCTATATCCTCTGCTTTTCATAAATACCTACCGATACCGATGTTAATAACATAAGGCATTTAAACTATTTGTGCAATGTTTATTTCGATTGTAAATATAACATGAATAGGTACATATAAATATGTTTATGTTCCCCTCAGTTCTATTGACACACATTTTCCTTGTTCTTATTAGAGTGTTGTTATGTTTTCCTAACGCTTTATAATGGTTAATGGGCATCTCAACAAAGTTGTGAATAGCATCTCCTACATATTCATCAAGTTAAAAAAATATTCTGTCAAGTCATTTTGCCATTAAATTAAAGCCAATTCAAATAATGTTGGTGATTATGCCAAATATAAATCTTTATGAGGATAAAAGAATTGTTTTTGTTATAATCTCTTATCGAAATAAAATCCAGAAAAGCTTATGTCCTTTCTTCAATATTATTCTTTATTATCCTCCACGCACATAAATCAGTGGGGTTTCTCCAAATCATCACACATTCATTATATCTAGTAATATCATTATATTTATCATTAAGTCATTAGAAATCCCCAGGCTTTTGTCCCAAAATTACATACACCACCGCACGAGCGAGTTCACAAATTTACTATTACATCCTATATTGCCGTCATCATCGTAATTTTATTAACTTCATCATCACTATAATCTCTACTAAAACATACATGCTTATATGGCTTTTGATGCGTTGGCCTTTTAATCACTCGATGGCAAAAAGATTTCATTAGATTAAGTTAAAGCATACTAATACAAAATCCTAGCTATGCTATATATGTATAAGGGTACAAACCACCGTTTTGCACAAAGGGGGAGCTGATGCCAATGCCTCAGTGTCGTTAAAAAGGACACTCTTGAATAAATAATTAATTTCAACGTAAATTCGAAACCTTTTGTGTTTGATGAGATTTTTTCGGTGCCATTATTCACTGAAATGACATTTCGACCAAAGAAAGCTGAATGATGATGTATGGTATAGCTGTTTCAAGTGAATAACTTGTGGCCTCTTGTAAACAATTTTGCGACAATTTATCGGCTTCGGCACCAAAGAACAACCCAATAAGTAATAAATTTCCGAATAAATTTGTTTGATGGTTTTTTTTTTTTTTTTCAAGTCATTTTCTTTTCGTCTGACGATTTGGCCTGTGCTTGGAGGATGTCTTAATAAATGCTCCTTTTTCAAACGTTTTGTGTTTTTCTTTGCACACAGAATTTTGAACAAATAGTTCAATATTACGAGTATCATTGCCATGGCCATAAAATTGAAAGACCGACATTTTATCGGTACCTTTTTGTTTGAAGTTAGTACTGAATAGGTTTCTATAGAAAAAAAATATCTCAATGTGTGTAGCGACTTTACTCTTTATTATTATTAACATTTTGAGATGGTGGTGGTGGCATGAAAATTCACGCGTTGAAAAGGATGTAAGACGGTTATTAAATTGGTTGGGCTTTTATCTGTCATTTGTCCTTTTTTGTTATTTTATGCCGCAGCGCTTACAAAAAAAGTTGTGTGTTTTACCTTTCTAAAACTTTATTTTTGTTTTAAAATAAAAACTTAGAACGATCTAATTCAAAAGTATGAACTAGTTTATGGTTTAAGTAAAACACAAGTCTGCTATAATGTTTTAGTACCCTACCCGAATTGGAAAACGAAAGTTCTCATTTTTTTCTTTGTAGGTACACATTTGTTTGTGACTAAACTCAGAAACCACACCTCCAATTTGAAAAATTCTTTTTGTTTTGAAAGCTTGTAATTTGCAGGTGACTTTAGGGCAAAATATTTTTTGCAATCTGTTATAGGGTGAAATGGGCTTAAAAAAATAATAAACTTCCATTTTACAAAAAATGGCTTTTTTAAGTTCTTATAAGAAAACTATTCAAAAATAATGGCTCACATTCCCAGTATAGGTATGTTGGCTTGATAAGAAAATAAAGTGCAAAGTGGGGCTTTATATTTTTGAAAAAAAAAATTAAAGGAAAAATCATAATGAAATTATTAAACACTTAAAAATCACTAGTTTAAACTTTTTTTTTGGGAAAAAAAGGAAGTGAACCATCTGATCTCTTTTAATGTTTTAAATTATAGGAAAAACAAAAATTTCAAAATCGTTCAACTATTTTTTTTCAAAAAACGGTTTCTTTTGAAAAACTTTTCGAAAACATATTTAATTTTTTTTTTGTTGAGTATGCCAATTCAACTTTTAGCACTTTGTAGTTTTTATCAAAAAACAAATATATAATTTAAACATAAGCGAGAGCTACAGTACGTTTGCAACTAACTGTTGGATACCCTATTCCCTATATTTTTGTATGTTTATGCGTAAGCCTCCCGTAGCCAGCCGATATTTCAGTTTCAGAAACAAAATTCTTCTTTACCAGACAGAAAAAAATTCAATAACATTAATTTTTTTAATTTGTCTCGAATAAATTTTAATATTCCTCAAAGAAACTAACGGAATCTACCTAGCTGCATAAATGTCCCAAACTGTCGTACTAATTATGAACGATTTTCTCCCTTAAACAAAATGTTTGAATTATTTAATCTTCTCAATAATAGATGTAATAACTTATTTGACCAATCGTTAAATTTTTCATCTAAATTTCAGTCAAATTTGTATTCAATTACATAATTGTCTTTAGCTATGTAAATAAATAAATTTCGTGTGGTGTGATGTTCAATTAGTGCTGGCAAAATAAAAAAAGGCGTGCGCCACGCCCAAAGTTAAAACTTTTTATTGCCAAGGCAATTGGTATGAGCGCAGTGACATTCAATTTTATTCTTGTAGATCAATTTGAACAAAACAAGACAAAACTTAAATTTTTAAAAATTAGGTTTTGAATGGAAATAGCGATTATGGGTGTTTTTAACAATTCTTGGACAACACTCTGCTACGTTACCAAGGAATATAAATCTAAGTGTTCAACTTTTTACTTCAAAACTGTGACCGATCGTTAAAAAATTAATGCCTTATACAATTTTTGACGGAAACGCCCCTTAAAAGTGGGCGTGTGTTAAAAATTTGAAGCACTAACTAAGCTTTGATCAGTATTTAGGCATATGTGTAAAACTACAGCTGAATCGAGTAGTTTTTAAACAATCTTACCTGAACAAAGGTATTTTATCAAAATCACGCCTTCAAAAGTGGGCGTATTGAAAAAATGTACACAAAAAAATGTAGAGATATATTTTTCATAAAACGAACGGAAGGGAAAAAGGTTTAAATTGAATATTGGTAGTACCTTAAATTTTTAAAACTACGTTTTTCGTTCTTTCATGAAAAGTGGGCGAAAGCCACGCCCAAAGTTCAAACATTTCTTTTCATACACAAACGATTTAGTTTCTACTAAGAGACGCAAAACTTTGGCTTGCGGATTCATTATAAATACCGTTTATTTACAAAAACAATTTTTTAATAGTTTCTATTGAAAAGTGGGCGTCAGCCACGCCCAAAATCAAATTTATTGATTTCATACACAAGATGTTTATGTGCAAGTAATGCCCACAAAATTTAATGTTTTTCTCTTTAATATAACATTTGTTATTTTATAAAAACAATATTGATGGTTTTGTATGAAAAATGGGCGTCAGCCACGCCCAAACTGAAATGTTTTTATTTGATTGGAAGAAGGTTTACCTAGAGCTTGCGTGTGCAAAATTTTAGTGTTATGCTTTTTTCGTAACTGTACAAAAAACATCATTTAACTGTACCAAATTGAGGTTGTTCAACAAAAATTTCGATTGTGGGCGTGTTTGTGGGCGGATTTTACTGGTTCAAGAACTTATCCTTACTCTTGAACCAAAGATTATATGCACCAAATTTCAGCTTTCTAGCTCAAAAATTGCTACCTCTAGAGAGTATACATACTGACGGACTGACGGACGGACGGACGGACGGACGGACGGACGGACGGACGGACATGGCTAAATCGACTAGGCTTTTGATTCTGAGTCAGAATATATATACTTTTCTATATCTAACGGTATTATTTCTCTATGTTACAAACTCCACACCAAATACAATATACCCATTCTATGGAATAGGGTATACAAAAAATTGATCCAACCGTTTTTTTAATTAAGAATTAATATAATTTTGCCTTTAAAAGGGTTTTCTACATTAATAATTTCATCGAAATCCGTCAAGTGGTTTACGAGAAAGGCTGGCTCGGATGTAGTCCAATTTTGATCTCCAGTTTTTGATCACTCTTTGCAGCTCTTTTGGTCAGACAGGAAAACTTTCTAAAAAGAAGCGTAATACTGATAAAAAGAAAAGACGTCAAAGATTGCCATATAAAACAACCGGAAAAGAAGAACCACCGAAAATTCTAAAACCAATGTTTTACAGTAAATGCATGTATGAATGTACAGAAACTTTTACTGGAGTAAAATGTGTCGGGAGTATTGGAAGGAGATTTTAGCCGGCAAAAAGTTGTATAATAAATATGCTTTACATTACATTACATATTAATCTGCTACGTCGATGAATCGACGAAGTAGACACACTTACAAGCACTGGCAACTTAGGCCATCGGCTCAAGACAACACAAGACAGTAATACGACAGAGAGAGACAGACAGAACAGAAGATAGAAGAACACACAAACATTTGCCAACAGCTCGCAGTTATTATCTAGTTTTGACGGTCCGCCATCTAACCACTAACCACGCGGAACGATGCTTGATTTCGCTGATCTATTGGGAAGCGATGCTTTATCAGAGCCAAGGCCGTTGCTTTATTCTGAATGTGGCAGTAAAACGCCGAACCAATACCACTGTAGTAAAGATGAAGGAATTCGGCAGAACTTATTTTTTTCTCAACCCAAGTGAAATAAATGGCACGACTGGGTCGCACGAACTTGCTCTTATAATAAGCAACTCCTTCGTGGAGTGAAGAAGAATTTCGAAAATTCTTTTGTTTTTTAAATTAGTTTAAGAGTTTTCTCGAGAAAACTAAATATGCAATAAAATTTCAAAGCTATATGTCAATCTAGGAAAAAAAAATATTGAAAATCGTTCGACCAGTTTTTTTTTTTTTAAAGGTTATTTTTGAAAAACTTTTCCAGAAAAATATTTTGAAATTTATTTGAGTAAGTAAATATATGGCAATACGTAGTTTACATCTGAAAAAATAATGTTAAAAAAATTAATATAATCGTTTATAACATATTTCGAAAACCAAAAATTTATTTGAAAAAATTATAAAAAATCAAAAAAAAAAAAAGTTTTTTTAAAATTTTGAAATGCCATATTAATAATAATTATGAGTGACTTAATGTGCCCAAAATTTTATTGAAATCGAATGTATAGTTTACGAGAAAAATTGATTTGAAAATACTGGTTCTATGAGAGGTACCGATATAAGAACAATTTTGAAAAATCTTTTCTAACCAAAAGATAGGTTGTCTTACAAAAATAGCATTCTGAAAATTTTATCAAAATCGTTAGAGCAGTTTTTGAGAAAATCAATTTTTTTCTTCACGATTATATGGCAGGTGCCGTTATTTTTGGGCCTAGAGCAAAAATTAAAAATATGTTCCGAGGGAGGGCCAAATAAGTCGTAAATACCAAATTTGAAGCAAATCGGCCCATTCGTTTAGGCTCTAGAGGCGCGAACAGACATACAGACAGACAGACAGACGGACGGAATTTCCAGACCCACTTTTTTCGACTCCTCCATCATCATAATGTCATGTTTTATTGTTATCTCAATTTTTTATTTCTGCACGAATCCATAACTTGCCTTATAGTACCTACCTATAATCGCAAGTAAAAAAACTGGTATGTATAAGAATTTCTTTTTAAAAACTCTCTGCATCAGTCATGGACCAGTTGTCTCTTTCTAGACTTTTCTAGGACCTGACCAACGCGGTAAGAGAACTAAGAGAACTTCTTCAAATGAAACATAAAAAAAAAAAAGATCTTGATGAAATAAAAGTCCAAATAGAAAGCTTTCCAGTTTAAAGATAATTGATCAAACCATTTTTGAAATATAACAAAAAAAAATTGTAAAAAAAAGTCATTTAAAAAAAAATAAAAAAAAACTCAAAAAAACTTTCATATGGCAGCTACCTTTAATTTTAGAGCTATGGAATTCTGTTTCCAAAAACTTTTCTTTAGGACGTCATAATAACATTAAATATTAAGTTAGCCGTTGGTTAGCCGCTTAGGCTGTAGGTAATACAGACAGAATTGTATGACCCACTTTTTAGACTTCAACTCCATCATAATGCTTTGTTTGATTGTTATATTTTTGTTTAAGTGAATACTTTTATCAAATTTTATGTATAGAATTTTAAAGAGCATAAAGTAGAACATCTTGCCAGTTGGCCAGCAAGTCAAAAGTGTTTGTATGTAGGAGTGACAAAAAAGTAGGATATTGCAATATTACCAGATTATTAGAAACTTGCACGTATTGGCAGACAAACTGACATTCAAACAAAATTAAACTTTTATAGTATAAAGATAGTTCAACGAGATATAGTTAGTTTCGACTAACAAAACATTTTTCTAAACAGAAAATTAAAACCAGTAAAATATGTATATACAATTAGTAGTGGTTACCTACGTGCAATGACACATTCATCTACCAACCAAATTGTAACTAAATTCACAATGCAACGTAAAATTTAATAAATCATATTCGATTTAACGTTGTATAATAGTACACAAACATCTATAATTTTACGTTGAACATCTTTAATTTTGCGTTGAAATGCTTTGAATTAACAAAAACTTTAATATAAGGAGGTTTATTCTTATTTTGAAGTGAACCGTAGTCGATTTAACATTGAATTATAACATAATTCATATAAGTTGATTTAAGGATGTTCCTCTATGGTTCTAAATTTATCGTCTTCGACTCCAAATCATCCTGAAATTTGCTTAAATAAAAGTCAATTTGTTAATTTGTGAAAGCGGAACAAAACCGCAATCGAATAACTTTAACTAAAAAGATTCCTTCACAGAAACCATAATTTTTCCGGGATAAACATCTGTTTGCACCCCTGCATCAGCCTTAAAGCATTTTCCAAACCTGGGAATGTATAAATATATATTTCATTTTTACTTTTAGCTCAAATAGCGGTACCTGCCATACAATCGTGAAGATCAAGTTTAATTTTCTTATAACGGGTGATTTTTTAGCTGGTTTGGTTTTGGCAACACTGGTTTTGACAGCTGACGTATGTTTAGTACCTTGTGTCACTGTCAAACAGCTTCAGTTTGGTTTGCAATTTAACCATGGATCGTCTTACAAATGAACAACGCTTGCAAATTATTGAATTTTACTATCAAAATTCGTGCTCGGTTCGAAATGTCGAAATATCGAAAAATTGTGTTCAGCGATGATGCTCTTTTTGGTTGAATGGGTACGTAAATAAGCAAAATTGCCGCATTTGGAGTGAAGATCAGCCAGAAGCATTGCAACAGCTACCAATGCATCCCAAAAAAGCCACTGTTTGGTGCGGTTTATGGGCCGCCGGCATTATTGGGCCATATTTCTTCAAAGATGATGCGAATCGCAGCGTTACTGTCAATGGTAAACGCTACCGAGCGATGATAACAAACTTTTTTTTGCCCGAAATGGAAGTTCTTGACTTGCATGATATGTGGTTTCAACAAGACGGTGCCACATGCCACACAGTACGTAAAACAATGGCGCAATTGCGAGGCGAGTTTGGTGAACAGTTAATTTCACGTTTCGGGCCGGTCAATTGGCCGCCTAAATCGTGCGATTTGACACCATTAGGCTATTTTTTGTGGGGGTATGTCAAGGCTAATGTCTATAGGGACAAGCCCGCTTCGATTGACGCACTGGAAGCCAACATCCATGCATTCATTCGTGAGATACCGGCCGATATGTGTGAAAGAGTATGCCAAAATTGAACTCAGCGGATGGGCTACCTGAGCCGCGGTCAACATTTGCATGAAATTATCTTTAAACATTAAATTGCAAGGTTCAAACTATCGATTCAAATAAATATTTCATTCATTTTTTCGAATTTTTTGTGTTTTTTTTTTTTTTAAAGTTCTAAACCTCTTAAAAAATCACCCGTTATAAACGGCTCAATCGATTTTGATAAAAAAAATTTAATGCTGTTTAGTTAGAACAATCAATGTTCTAGTTAAGATTGAACTTTTTTTTAAATAAATTTTCTCGTTAAACACTTCCGATTTGAATACAATTTTGAATCAAGAAAGTTTTTTATATACAACCTTTGTTTTTTTTAATTTTAAGTAGTTTTTTTTAATTTTTTTTTCTTTGACATCTTGGAATTGAAGGGATTTCATTTTTTTTTTTAATTTCTTAGATGAAATCTGCAAATTTGTTTGTACTGCTATACTCAAAAAAATTATAAAATATTTTTTTTTCGAAAACGTTTAAGAAAAAAAAATCCTTAAAAAATGGTCGAACGATTTTCAATATATTTGTTCTTTTATAAACACTTGGCAATGAAGTCTTGTTGCGTACTTAGTTTTCCAAAGAAATTCTAAAACCAATTATTAAGACCATAGGATTTTTCTGTATAACGGTTTTTTCAAATTATGTCCATGTACTATACATATTTAGCCCCTTAGCTCAGTCATGCATTTCATTAGATAACAATTTAATGAATTTTGCAGAAGAAGGAACCCAAATTAAACATACCTACTGTGCGTGTGTCGCAGACGGTAGTGTTGTTATAAATGAGAGTAATCAGAAATTAATTTAAATCAGAAAGAAGACAATAAATGACAATCGATGTGGGAGGTATATTAAATAAATATTTCTATGATATGTATAAAACTTAACTTTTATTTGAAAATGTTTTCTTCATATTTTGTTTTCTCTTATTTTGAAATATTCTGTTTAGTATGTCCGTAAAAAAATATTATAATGTTCTCTAACTTATTGTATAAACATCCTTAGGAAACGAACCCATTATTATCAGCGTGAAATAGAATAGAATATACAAATATTGCAAAGACATACGTTGTCCATTTGCTTAAGTCTTTTTAATACTATTACAGCTAGAGAATTATGGGGAAATTCTACCTACATACAAAAGTATACATCCTGGTTAGAAGTGTACCTATTATCTGTTACCGCAGTAAATGAAATTTTATTGAATATTTCCTCAACATGCTTTTATTTTGTTATTCAAGCTGATGTTATTTTTATTTTAATATGACTTATTCGTATTTTCATGAATAAAAGTTCCCTTTTTTACTTGCGATTATAGGTACTATAAGGCAAGTTATGGATTCGTGCAGAAAAAAAAATTTGAGATAACAATCACACATGACATTACGATGATGGAGAAGTCGAAAAAAGTGGGTCTGGAAATTCCGTCCGTCTGTCTGTCTGTCTGTCTGTCTGTCTGTCTGTCTGTCTGTCTGTATGTCTGTTCGCGCCTCTGGAGGCTGAACGGGTGGGCCGATTTGCTTCAAATTTGGCATTAAGGATTTATTTGGCCGTCCCTCGGAACGTATTTTTACTTGCGATTATAGGTACTATAAGGCAAGTTATGCATTCGTCGAAAAAAAAAGTTTTGAGATAACAATCAAACATGACATTACGATGATAGCGAAGACGAAAAAAGATGGTCTAAAAATTCTGTCCGTCTGTATGTCTGTCTGTCTGTCTGTCTGTCTGTCTGTCTGTCTGTATGTAGACCTACATCCAAACGGGTGGGCCGAATTGCTTCAAACTTGGTATATAGACTTTTTTAGGTATTGTACAGAAAGGAAATTGAATTTTTTTTTTTAGCTCAAAAAATAACGGTACCTGCCATACAACCGTTACGTTAAAGCTTATTTTTCTCAAAAACGGCTCTAACGATTTTTAATTAAAAAAATCAGTGTTGCTTTTTAGGTACGACCAATCATATGGCTGAAAAAAAAGTTTTAAAAAATGGCTAAGAACGGTACTTTCCATAGGACCGTTTTTTTTGCTTTCGACTATCTCGAAAACGACTCAACCGATTCTTTCGAAATTTCACACACATATAGCTGTAGGCAGCTCAATTTGTATTGCATACCAATATTTTTGAAAAATTTTTTTTTGTATTTTTAAAAGCATTTTTTAAAAAAAAATTTAAAAAAATAATATTTCGAAAACTGCTAATTAAATTTTTTTTAAAAAATTTTAAATAAATGTATTTGCTGAATACCTATGAACTGGCGTTTTTGAATTTTTTTTGAAAATTTTTTTCAAAAAGTTTTTCAAAAAAAACTTTTTTTCTCAAAAACCGCTCCACAGATTTTTCTAAATTTATTCTCATAAATTCAAATTTATCCAAGAAATAAAATGGCGTACTTTTTTTTCAGCTCAAATTAGTTTATGTATTTATTTAAGAATTTTGAAAATTTTATTTTTATCAAAATCTCAAGCCCATAAACCACTGTCACTCATTAGAGCAAGTTCGTGCGACCCAGTCGTGCATTTTATTTATTTTTGCTCTAGGTCCAAAAATAACGGCACCTGCCATACAATCTTGAAGACAAAAATTGATTTTCTCAAAAACGGCTCTAACGATTTTGATAAAACTTTCAGAATGCTATTTTTGCAAGAAAATCTATCTTTTGGTTTGAAATTTTTTTTCAAAATTTGTCTAATAACGGTACCTCTCATAGAACCAATATTTTCAAATCAAATTTTCTCGTAAACTATACATTCGATTTCAATAAAATTTTGGCCACAGGAAGTCATTCATAATTTTATTAATATGGCATTTCAAAATTTTCAAAACCTTTTTTTTTTGATTTTTTATAATTTTTTCAAAAAAATTTTTGGTTTTCGAAATATGTTGGAAACGGGTACATTGATTTTTTTTTAAATTATTTTTCAAATGTAAACTACAGATTGCCATATATTTGCATACTCAAATAAATTTCAAAATATTTTTTGAAAAAGTTTTTCAAAAATAACCTTTTAAAAAAAAAACTGGTCCAACGATTTTCAATATTTTTTTTTTCCTAGATTGACGTATAGCTTTGAAATTTTATTGCATACATAGTTTTTCCGAGAAAACTCTTAAACTAATTTAAAAAATAAAAGAATTTTCGAAATTATTTAATTTTTTTTTAATATCCATATATGCAGCCACTACGCAATTATTGAACATAAGAGCAAGTTCGTGCGACCCAGTCGTGCATTTTATTATTTTATGTGAGGAATTTATCTATCTTCTTCTATCTATATATATAAAAATTGATGTAGTATGTTTGTTTGTTTGTTTGTTTCTTTCTTTGTTTGTAAATATGTTATGGACTCTGAAACCGAAGGTTTTGTCCAAATGGCCCATCCAGTTTGGCCATAAGACGAAGAAAAACACGCCGGGTCCTTGAAAAGCTTCTATATTAGAAATGTTTAATTTAAAAAATCATTTTTGTTTTGAATGATTGTAGTTTACGGATGGTTTGAGGGCTAAATATTTCTTGCAATACTTAGCTGTTTATAGGGTGAAATATGGTAAAAAAAATAGTAGGTATCCTATTGTTTTTTTTTTTTTAATTTCCCATAGAAAAATCTATTAAAATGCTTTTTTTAACGCTATCTACTGAAGTCTCTTATTTTGAAACAATGCATGGTAAAGAAAATTGCAGTTAATTAGTTCATAATAACAACAATATCTTAACAAAATTTAATGGAAACTACAATTCTTAATGCAGTTGAAGATGAACTTGCAGTAAAAGAAAAGGAAAATATTTCGAAGAAAAAGTTTTATACATCATACATATTTTCATATGCAACTGCAAATTCAATTTTATTTACCTTTTTTTTTTGATGCGAGTTGCATTTTAAAATACTTCAAAAACAGTAAAGATGCAAAAATACCAAATATTGAAAAAGGCAAAGCAGCAACAAAGTCTAATTGAGTTCCAACAATTATACATTAAACGTGCTTAGTTTGTTTGTGTGAGTGTTATCAAATTAGTCAGTCAGTAAAGGTATACCTAACTAAAACCTACATATTTTAATGATTGGAAAAAAATAAACCAAAAGCAAAAAGTTTAACTTAAGGATTATCATACATTTAAATTGGTAGTTAGCGAAGAAAACGCTAAATTTTTGCCTGTTGAAACATTCAACTAACGATGTTGTGCAAAAGGTTTTCGTTGATGTCCTGACCAACTACAAAAATAACGATTGGCTTTGTGAACATGCACCAAAAAAACGATGACGTCAACAAAATAAACTATCAAATTGAAATTTCCGGCAAACAAATGAAATACAAATCTATTGATACAGTTATGGAGGAGGAACAAACTGTCAACAAATCAACAAATGAATTAGTTCTCAAAATAGGTTCACCGTTGATGTTAATGCGCAACGTGTAACCGCAGAAGCTGTACAACGGAACCAGACTTGCCGTAGAAAAAAACTATTATCGAATTTAATCGAGACCAAAATCATCATCGGGAAGAGAAAATGTGAAGATGTACTTATTCGCCGCACACCAGATTTGCCATTTAACTTTAAACAATCCTTATTTCCCGTAGGGCTTCGCAATCACCATCAACAAAGCGCAGGGATAGTCGTTAAATATTGTTGGCCTTAATTTAGAAAATGCATGATTTTCCCACGGCCACTTGTATGTCGGATGCTCCAGAGTTGGAACACTAAAAAATTTATACATTTATACATCTAACAAAAAAAACTAAAAATATAGTAAATCCGCTTGAACTATACGTTAGTAAAGTAAAATAATTTTAGCATTAAAAATCAAATAAAACAATAAAAAATATAATACTACTTCTGTTTTTAAGTTATTAAATTATAACCATTCAATAATAATGACTCACATTTTCAGTAAAAAATTTAAACTTATGAACGGATAAATTTAAAGGAAAATTTAGAGCAATTGCCAATTCTTCAACTTAAAAACAATGATAAAACAATATAGTACACTCGGGCGTATGCGTACTTTTCTGAGTTTATTGAATTGAAAAAAAAAAAAAAAAAAAAAAAAAAATACCATCAATGTTCTCATAGTTTAGACAAACTAATTGGACGGTATAAATATAATAAATTAAGAAGTCAAACTTATCACGCTATCTGCTCGGAAGGGCAGGACAACGTCTGCCGGGACAGATAGGCCCATCCAAGATGTATTTTAAATTTGTACGGGCTGTTGTGATCTCATTTTCACAGAGAGCTTAATTTAAAAGTTCATTTTTCAAGTCGATAAAATAATAATATAATATTTTTCAATTTCTTAATTCTTAGCTTAAATATATTTCCATAAAACTATAAAATAACCTTTTGTATTTACCTTAGAACCCTTTGGCCCTATACCCCATTTTGTTTTGAATAGTATATTTATCAAAGTGCTATCTGCTCGGAAGGGTAGAACAACGTCAGCCGAAACAGTTAGTCTAAACATAAAAATGAATAATCCGAAAAAACTTAAGTTCAAATCACAAAATCTTGAACCACAAACCCTGGAATATCGAAGCAAACTTTTGGTAAACAAGAAAGTTAGGACATTTATTGTGTGGTAAATGGGAGACCTATTTTCGTTTAAGTTTACAAATTGACCTAGTTGTGTGTGTAATAGTTGGAAACATAGAAAGTTTTAAAGGACATTACCAAAAATAATCTATTATAATTTTCATGTGGTTTATTTTTAAAAAGACCAAAAAAAAAAACAGGTAACTATATGTTTTTGCTCAATGTCTTTAACTTCCGCACATTTTTTTTTTTTTTTTTCAAGCACTTCATTTAAATTTGTAAAGGAGGACATTATAGTAAGGTCCTTTAAATTGACTTTTTTGAGTGCCTTATATTCTTTTCTTTGTCACTCAAACTTTTTTTTTTGTTCACAAATTCAAGTGGGAAAATTATATCTTCCCTCATTTAAGTAGGTAATTTACTTGAAAGGTTATTTAATTCTTTTTATAATATTATGAACATTAACGAAATGATAAAACTTGCTTTTTAAGGAAGAAGATACTTTAAAAAGCGATTTATTATTATTATGATATACAAAAATTTGTAGGTATTTCTTGAAACACGGAGGACAAACGCTCAAAGAGTAGAGACGATAAAGCTTTGAGAAACTATACCCATGGTTTCAAATACAGTTCAACTAAGATATATGTATATGTATCAAGAATTAAAAAATCTACAAAAATTATACTCACAAATAAATGGTATGTTGCCATAAATAACCAAAAGATGGAAAATAATTTCTAATATCTAAGTTGAAGAAAGCAAATAAGTTTTTTTCTGACTGCTTGAAGTCTTTTAACTGCTTAAAGTCTTTTTTACTGCTTGAAGTCTTTTTTACAAACTTTCTGCACAAGACTTCAATCTGAAAAAAAGACTTTAAGCAGTTAAAAGACTCCAAGTAGTAAAAAAGAATTCAAGCTGTTAAAAGAGTCCAAAGCAGCCAAATGACTGCATTACATTCAATGCAATGAAAAGGCTTATTGACTGCAAATAATAAATATAAAAGACTCTTACAAGCCTTCCACGAATACAATAAGTCAAAAGAAATGAATTTTTTTTTACTTAAATTCTTTTAACTGCTCTTAACGAATTTTTTACGAAATACTTCAAAATGAACTGGGAATTTTTTTTTCGAAGTTAAGGTATTTCAATAAGGAATGTTAATGCATTTTACAAAATGCAGTTAAATGAATGGGACTTTTGGCGATGCAATACCAAAAGATTGCATTCTCTTACAGCTCTGCGGCTAATGAAGAAATGAGAAATCCCTATATTTCACGGTACGTCCGAAGTTGGGCTCAAGTGTAAACTGATAAGCATTCCTAGCAACACGAATATTGCGAGGGAATTGTTTAAGGGGCGGAACGCAGCTGGCTACCTCAAGTGAGAATTTTGTAGAAGAAGCTATTTATTAATTTATTTATTTTTATAGCTAAAGACTAGCTTCAGATATAAGTACTTAAGTATGTATATAATAAGAGTACAATATTGAATACAAATTTGACTGAAATTTAGATGAAAAATTTAACGATTGGTCAAATAAGTTATTACATCTATTGTTTAGAAGATTAAATAATTCAAACATTTTGTGTAAGGGAGAAAATCGTTCCTAATTAGTACGACAGTTTGGGACATTTATGCAGCTAGGTAGATTCCTTAAGTTTCTTTGAGGAATATTAAAATTTATTCGAGACAAGAGGTACCAAGAGTCTATGTATTAATTTAACAATTAAAACAAAACTTCAATAAGAACTCCTATTCCTATTCACAAGGGATGGCAAATCAATTAGTTTCAGTCGATTGATGTATGCGGGAAGCTCGTAAGGATTTTCCCAACCTAAGCCCTGCAAGGTAAATCGCAGAAATTTTTTCTGAACAAGTTCTAACCTTAATATATGGCATTCGTAATGGGGTGACCAAACCTGGCAAGCATATTCAAGAATGGACGAACAAATGTTATAAAAAGCTGTTTTGTAACAAAAGGATCTGAAAATTGCCGTGACTCTCTCTTAATCCAACCTAGAATTGAATTAGCTCTATTTGAAATGGAGTTAATGCGCTGAATAAATTCCCTGATAGGGAAATTCCGTTTAACGAATAATTAAGTTACTGAAAGTTTTCTTGTGAGGATCATAAAATTACATTTATTTATTTTAAGAGACAAACAACATTTCACAATCACTAATACTAGAAATAGTTTTAAAAATTGTCACATCATCCGCGTAAATGAGGCATTTAGAATACTTCAAGATAGATGGTAAGTCATTAATAAATAAAATAAAAAGTAGAGGTCTTAAATGGCTACCTTGTGGTATTCCAGAGTTAACTGTAAAATAATTTGATGGGCAATCATTAAATAACACTGCATAAGATCTGTTTAATAAATAAGATTGAGGCCACAGAACAAAATTTTCGCTAAAACCAAGATTTCTTAGTTTTTTTTAGCAAGATCTTATGCGAGAGTTCATCGAATGCCTTACTAAAGTCCGTAAAGACGCAGTCAATTACTTTCTTTTTTTTAAATGCATCAATGCAAAGCTCGGTTAGCTCCATAAGAAACGTTACAGTAGAGCGACCTTTAGTAAAGCCATGTTGATTCGGAACAATGACTGATTTGACATAGAAACACAGAGATTCACAAATAATAGTCTCAAAAAGCTTCTGAATAGATAGTTTGGCTATTAGGCCTACAGTTTTGAATTTCGTCTTTGTGCAATTATTATCATCCATATAAAAGAAAGAGAAAAACAAATATTTTAAGCAATTAAAATGACTTTTTGGACAGTCAGCCACATTAATTTATTCAGTGATGAACAAACTATGCGCTGGGAAGCTTATCTCGTAAAATCACTTTTATTTCAAACGCTTTTTATTTATTTTAGTAGGAACTCTCTATTATTCGGTGTTAACTCTTTGACAACTTTCACACGAGTGAAAGTCAACGAAGTTGATGTCAACACTAACTATTTTCTTGAATTTGCATGGTATTCATCCTTTAAAAAGTAGTGAAAACTCGAGTAATTCTAGCATCGTCGGGAATATCCAATAGGTACTATTTAAAAAAAAAAATTCTCAGGTTGCTTATAGGTATTGATTCCGTATCAAATGAACATTTCAATTCGTTGCTAAGAACAAAATAAAAAATTTCATGGAGTTTTAGCATCGCAAAAAAGGTTGACATTTTTTTAGATCTTTCCGCGGAGTAATTATATAATCCTTTGCTTATCTTGAAAAATGTTAAATTATTTTGAATACATAGTCGAAAAGTTAATTGCAAATTACAATATGAAGATAATGTATACCTATAATCTACCTGTAACGTATGCAACATGAACAGGGAAGCGTAAGAATGGTCGACAAAAAAAAATGTCGACTGGATAAATACAAATTTCATCAACTGTCAAAATGTCGACTGATGTTTGATCGACAAAAAAAAAGTTGGCAGTTTAAAATCCAGACTATGCAAATGTCGATTGAAAAAGTGTCGGTATAATAATGTCGACTTTTATCAAAGTGTCAAAGTGAGTGATGTTCACATGCATGCGGCGCCACCACCGCATGTATGTGAACATCACTAACCTTGCCACTGTCGACCTTTTTTCGAGTCGATATTTTCAAAATCGGCTTTATAAAATTCGACATTTTGATCAGTCGGTATTATTTAACAATCGACTTTTCGAAAGTCGACATTATGACGAATGGTTTTTTTTAGATCGACATTTTAAAAATCGACTAATCGTACCCAACCCACATGTACAGATATCATCCCTTGTGATGAGCTATACTTATAACCTACCTGTAACATGAACAGATATCACCGCTTTAAGGTGTAGATAACTTAAGGATTCTAAAACTGCTTTGTAATTTGTCAAGTTGTCCTCCACAAAAAAATTGAAATTTCCCCACAGACCCAAAGATAGATGACTTTCTTAATTTGCAAACAAATAAAAAAAATTTGTGCAAGGAGTTAAAACTCTTCCCACAGCATATACAACAGCAAACGGCAAGGTTGCATTTTGTCTTCCTTTTAGACAGGATGACTTCTTAACTATTATTTGCGTCTTGGGAAAACAAAGAGAAAGAAAAAAGAAATCCCATCAAAGACTTACGTTAAGTTTTTATAACACATGTCGACTTATTTAAGCGATTTTATAATACTTACGTATTAGGAACGTTGCGCATTTGTCTTACACCAAGGAACACGACTATCAGTGTCCCGTTCCCCAAGACACCAACAATAAAAATAAATGCAAACAGCACTGGCACGATGTAAGTCTCCGGCCGATGCACATACGGAACATAGGGTGTTTCTGTTGTCGTTGCATTTTGCATAAGGAATTCCAATGCATCCTCTTTAGCTGCTTGAAGTATACCATTTTGAAATCCAAACGTTGTCGTTGTGGCATGTTCCAGGAATGTTAAAGTCTCGTTGGTGCTGTATGCATCCAAGTCATATTGCAGAATGTCCTTCATGACCTTTTTGCATAAGATGAGTTTTTCTTATATTTTCTTTTGCGATATATGGCTGGCCCGGAGTGTTTCCCTTTTTGTTTAGAGAGTATACAAGTCGTTAGTGCTTAGTATTTTTATTTTGCTGGAGTTCGATTTTACCCACTCCCTCCGTTGCTTTATAGTCGTTTTGAGAAAATTGGTTCTAGTACATGGTATTTTTCTTTAATGCAAAATGCAAATGTCTAGTAACATAATATTTTTTGTTAATGGTGAACTTTCCGATGAAAATGTTGGTTTAAAATTTTAAACAGACACCGGCTGGTGTAATCTGAAATGGAAACAGAAATATAAACGATAAATACAATGTAAGGTTTGCTTTTTCATCAAGATCTATCCTCGTATTGTTTGCATATTTGTCTTCTTCTTCTACTTTAAAGAAGGAATAACGTATCACCATAGATGCTGTATGTTAAGATAAAACATATAAGCAATTGTTTGATATCGTAGGTATTTATATTGATCATACTTTCAAAGGACATTACATGGATTCCTTTTTGTGTAGAACTCAAGAAAATTATTATTAAAATGCTGACATATTTGTGGGACCATATAAAGCCAGTCAAAAAATGAGCTTTTTATTAAATGATTAATTAATGAGTTTCACAAAATGTGGAAAAAGCACGTAATAGTCGAGTCAATGAAGAAGTTTCGTCGAAAATCCTCAGACAGTTCTGATTTGCCATGCTTTCAATAAACATTTCGCGCGCCAGGTAAAAGTCCAGTCAACAGGTGTTTTAAAGTAGAAAAAAGTCGTGAGTAAGTGAAACTTTTGGATGTTGTTCAAAGACAGTTAATTAACATTTTACGAAGTTTTTGAACTCGATGACCCTGTGAAAAAGAGGGGGAGGGGGACAACTGCAAATTTTTCGACCTTGCTCTGGTTTTTCCTGACGTGCTACGGGAAAAGCATGTTCAACTTTTTGCAGAGCGTTAAATTTCCTACAATTTAGTTGGAAATTTTTTTTCACAATTCGATAAAAAATGCCAAAAAATACAGAACTCCGCCTGATTTCTTCGCATATAACGCCCAAAGATGGACATATTGTCCGAAACACGTCACGTCAGATAAGTTAAAAATTAAAAAAATATTGTGATATAAACAAAATAATAAATAAGTATAAAATTAAAATTGAATATTTTGATTTTTATTCATGATATACATACATATATACGTATATGTACTAAATCAAATCTAGCAAGGTGCTTGAGTCACATGAACAATGATTTGGATTATGAAGGTTTACTGAGTGTAGATTAAAGGTTCTCATATTTTGACTTAATATTTTGTCCACCAAGAGATTGCAGTTGAAATCACCACAGATGATAAACTTGTAAAGTCCTCTTCAAGAAGGGTTGAGATAGTCGCTATGTCAATAGAGGAATAAGGTCTGTAGACCACTCCTAAGAGAAGCTTTTCATAGCAGCTGGAAATTCTACGAAAAGTTATTCTAAAGCGCAATCAGTTGGAGATATAAACCCGGGCTTGCAATGAAGTGATTTTCTAACATACAATGCACTGGTGGACTACGGTAGGGGCGGGGGGGGGGGGGGGGGGGCTCCGGTGTCCGGGGGCCTCCAAATCAACTTCTTTTAAATTCTTTCATATTTTTGAATTTTTTTAATAATAACACTAAATGGGTATGATAAGAAAGGATGAAGGTTTATTATAAGAAAACTATGTACCTTTACCTACTCATAATAATTTGTGTCATAATGTTTTATGTTCATACCTACTACTACATCACGCACGAAGCAAAATGTTATGGGGCCCCCCAGCCCCAAACCAAAACAAAACTGTACCTATACAAAGGTCCGAAAAACAACGGCAGCATCAACAAAGTCATGCTGCTATTAAGTTCTTAAGGAAATTTAGTAAAAAGAAAAAAAAAATCAATCCGGAATTTATTTACCCATTTGTTGTTTTCTGTTTTTATAGTAAATAGCTTGGTGACGTGAAATAAGGGCCAATCAAATAAAGCCAAAAATCAAAAATGTTGCCTTATTTCTTTAAAATCTGGAAATAACTCCAAAATCTTGATTTGGCTTAATTTCGATTAAGAAAACGATATAAGGCCAATTTGGCTTTATTTTGTTTATTAGTGAAAACACCTAAACTGGTGATGACGTTACTCATTTTGTCGAATTAAGGGCCTCAAAGTTTATCATCATGAAGGAATTGAAGAAGAAAAGATATTATGAAGTACGGAAATGTGAATTTCGACTCTATGGTTGGCGTGTAAGGGCAAAGGATTTGAGATAAAATGATAATTGATAAAAGAAAAGAGGATTTCGTTGGGGAAAAAATAAAAGTTTATCCAATTTACAACACAAGAAATCAAATATATTTTCTTCAATCTTTGCAAGAAACAAATTAATGAAACTTATCTAAACAAAGACACAAATGTATCGAAACACTTGATAAGAAACATAAAGGCTAAAAATTCGCCGCGAATTTTAAGCTTTTATTTTTGTTATCAAGTGTTTCGATAAATTTGTTTTATTTGTTTAGATAAGTTTCATTCATTTGTTTCTTGCATATATTTGAAGAAAATATATTTGATTTGTTATTTTGTTAAATAAATCAACTATTATTTTTTTTCACAACGAAATCTTCCTATCTTCTATCAATTATCATTTTATCTCAAATCTATTTTCCCTCCACGCCGACCTTGGAGTGGAAATTCTATTGGTTCACATTGGCCTTATTTCCATTAATAAACTGGAATAGATCCAAATTTTAAATTCGTTCTCATTTCCAATGTAAATTTGGCCTTATTTCGGTTTGAAAATAGAAATACAGCCAATGCGGCCTTATTTACAAGTTAAAAGCAAAATAACGCCAAATTTAAAATTTGGCCTTTTTTCATTCTTGAACTCAAAAACTATCTTTCCCCAAATATTCAGGTAGGTACATTGTTAAGAACTATTTTTTTTTAAATATTCAATGCTCTATTCAATTTTATATTAAGTGCTAAAACCCAGATACTTAAAGTCTTCCAGTTTTCCTGAAAATCAAAAATATTAAAAACTACTTCTGCTAGTTTTTAGTTTTATAAACCTCAAAGTGCTTGTGCAACCATGTTGAAACTGTGACACTTATTCATGTACAAAATTTAAAAAAAGTTTCGAAGTTTTTAACTGCAGTTACAATTTCTAACGATTACTATTACTATTAGTAAGCCATGCCTATCCAGCTTATTTGGCTCACACAGTCCACTCACACAGCCTGTTTATTTATAACGGCCCGGTCGATACAGACAACAACAAAAAGTTACCTACCTTCGATCTATCATGAGTCAAGATTCAAGAACGTTTAGTCAATCTGTCCATTTTGTCAATTGAGAAAAAAGTTTCAAGGGAAATCGATTTCAACGATGTAATTGAGGAGTTCAGCAAAATGAAGGCACGAAAACATATAAAATAAAATACGGGCTATTTACCTAATTTAAAAAAAAAATATTTGGAAAATTCTTATTATTTCTTATTGGATTAGGAGTTTTATTGGATAAACTTAAGCTACATATATAAGAAAAAACAAACATTAAAAAGCGTTCGATCAGTTTTCTTTAAAAAAAGGGTTTTTGAACAACCTTCCAAAAAAATATTTTAAAAATTGTTTCAATACAAGAATACAGAGAAATCTTAAGTTTCTATCATTTCAATTTCAAAAAAACTTAATTATTTTATAAAAATCGAAAATTAAAGATATCAGAAATTTTGAAATGCAATACTAATTGAATTACAAACGACTTCCTTTTTCGAGAAAATCAAAATTCTTGTTAATGATTGTACAGTAGGTATAGTACATACTTAGTACATATTAAGTTTGGGTTTTAGACATCTACCCATATCCAATATAAGAAAATCAATGTTTCTATGTATATTCCTTATAAACTTCAAAACGACGTAACCAATTTTCATGAAATTTTCGGGCAATATTATGATTGTATCGAGTTTTTTTATTTTGTTAAGTAAAGTGCTTTCCATACTAAACAAGCGAGTATTAAATAAAATCTTTGATTTTGATTTCTATTGGGTAATTATTTTTTGCACTATACCTGTTGGCTGTGCCAAATGCAGATGTATATTCTTACTTTCTGAGCATGTACGTGTATTATAATTTAATTACTATGATTGATAATTTTTGTTTGTCGTAAAAGCTGACTACATTGCGGTGGCAATGGTAAACTGGATGTACAGTGGAAGTGGTCGATTGCTAACCTAGAGTTGTGGGTTCAAGCTCCAACATGGGCAGCAATTTTCTATATTCAACCAGTTTCATCTGGATGGAACCGGTGGGATTTTTGTTAGATAAGTTACACCTTGTTCTCAATCCACTGTACCAACTAAAAAACTTTTTTCTTATCTCTCTATTCCCTCTAACTAGTGCCGTGCAAAAGACCTAAGGTCTTACAGATTTGAAGTCAAAATTATAATTTTTAAAAAATCTGCACACAAGAGGCCTCACTTCAGCATTGCCGCCCCGGGCCTCCAACAAGCTTAGTCCGCCTGATACAATGCAACTCCACCACCTTTAACCAAATCTCGAAATTCATCAAATTGTTCTTTGGGCGTTAATGTGGCATAATTTAAGGCCTTCATTCATTACACAAAATCAAATGACGAATTGGTCAGATTGAAAAAATCGAAATAATACAAATTGTTTTATAAACATGAGATTCTTATCAGAAAAATAAACATTTTTTTCAATTCATAAATTCAGATTTGAAACTCAGATAAAGGCTTTTCTATTATCATAGAATAAGTATAGTTACTTTCAAATTGATAAAATTAATAAATAAATTATATGCAAGCAAACTCTAAGGCAGTAGGAATAAAACGCGAATAAAAAATGTAAGTTGTTTTTCTCTTCATTCAATTTCTTATTTTAATTTCAGTTTTTCTAAACTCCATTTAAAATATCGATCAAAAATAAAACTTCTTTTTATGTTTTGGGCTCAAATTTAAATGCAAACAACTTATTTGCTTGGCCTTGTTTAATGAAGATAATAAATAGACACAATTCTATTGAGTTGCCTACACCAAACTCAGTATTGAAATAATAAACGAGATGTGGAAATGTAGATGTACTTATACAAATAGACCAAGGTCACTTCAAAAATAAATGTTACATCATGTAATAAAGCCAGACAAAAAATTGTATAATGGATATCTATTTGTGTACAGGGAATGACATTTACATATTAAATAATAATGATATAATTAATGAAATCAGTTGTGGTAGAATCAATGTAGACATATACCGACATTACATAATTTCTTGGATGTGGATTTTTGGTTTGTTTTATAACATTCATCATAATCTTATTGAAGTTGTAAAAAATTAACACCAACGAGGAGCAAGATTGATTTAATTGACCAAGATGGCTAAACCATGCAAACATGTTAGCCTGCTTACTCGTATTTGTATCTGTATGGTAAAATGAGTTTTTCCACTCTAACAAGAACTATGACGAATGTCGTATGCCTTGGCTCAATTGACTAGCTGAAGCTGCAGCAGAAGTTGAGTTAACTTGAACTTCATATACTTTTTGTACTACAGCGACAACTTGATTGATTCTATATTTCTGTGGTATATTATGAATCACGTACATTTAACTTTAACAGCGCTACGTACTACAGCTTTTCATATTAAGTAGGTACCTATCTGATCGTCAGTTCTTCATAAACGTGGTAAGACTATGAAATTCCTTTCCTCAATGGACTAGATTAGTATTTTTTTTCTTTGCTTTAGGTAATTACCAAACAATCATTAGTTAAATTAAATTAAATTAATATAAAAAAATAAAATGCTTATTCAAATGGATTACGTTTAATTTTTTTTATAATACATTATGTATAATAATAATGTTGTATATGCTTTTTTTTACTTTTCCTTCGTAATACGTAGGTACCTACCAGGGGCGAACGCAGGGGGGGGTTTGGGGGTTGAACCCCCCCCCCCCCCCCCCCCCCCTGAAATAAAAAAATAACCATTCATTAAAAAAAAAAAAAAACCTGGAAATATAAAATTTATTTGAAATTTTCATTCTGTCAGTGAAAAAATCTTTCCAAATACACAATCTAACCCATCAGAGATCAATTCTTTCGTGTTGAGAATTCATCTAGAATTGCTCTTGTTTTGGAATGAAACTTGCAAAAGTGAAGAAGATAAATTCTTTTGACAGAAAGAGCAATTCTTTTCTTGTATGAAACTCGCTATAAGTAAATTTGATATGTCGATGTGGAATTAGTGTTGGGTCGTAAACAACGGGACCTGCGACCGAAATATACGAAAATTCACTTCCCTTTTTACTTGCAAAATCATCCCATCGGTCGCTCCAAAACTAGCGGTAGTTGCGACCGAAATCTACGAAAATTCACTTCCCTTCTTACTTGTAAACACATTGCATCGGTCGCTCCAAAACTAACGGCAGTTGCGACCGAAATCTACGAAAATGAAAACTTGCATCACACGTACTAAAAGCCAGTCCCTACGTATAAGAACGGGATCGACAACGGCAACTAGGAAAGAGTATACTTTTGTATTGTATAAGCATAATACACATGAAAATTAAAATGAAATTGTAGTTTGAACTGTGAGGTCGATTTTCTTTTGATTCCTACATAAAATCGGTTGTTTATTAAAATAAATTAAAAGTTATTGTGAAAAAAATGAGTAATTCAATACTAAAGTTTTTTAAACCAGCAGCGAGTAAAAACAGTGCTACACCTACAGTTTCAAGTATTGGGGATTTAAACAAATTGTCTGGAGAAGGTCCCCCCACAAAAAAAACAAAAACCTGAGGTGTCACAAAACAGTGGAAACCGTAATGTAAGTTCAATATAAGAAAATATTAGTTTTGTTTCCCCTGTGGTGCTGTTTCGTGCTCATGTGTATTTCTAATTGCCTTTTTTAACGGAACTGTTTAAATTGAAATTAATTTTGAACAATACACACGGAAGAGGTGTGCAATATTGTGATTAACGTTATATTAACGTAATATAAGTGTGTAAAAGAAAAAATCTTTTGGTTTCATGTTTAGATATTTTTTTTATTTTTGTATGAATAAAGGCACATAGGGCACAAACTTAAAAATCATAACGTGTAACAATACATATTTATTATCTTATCCATAGAATTATGTAAACGACATTGCAAATTTTTGTCGGAAGCAATTAAACGACAGTGAAAAATATGAAGTTCTTGTTCATTGTTGGGTTCCTGATTTAGATTTTAATTTTCCGATATCTGGCCAAAGAAATTTAAAATTTCAGCACTCTTGGTTGCGCTCTTTTGTGTGGTTGACGTATTCTGCAGCAGAAGACGGTGCTTACTGCCGATATTGTGTTGTTTTTGCATTAAAGTCCGTCGGGAAAGGGTCTCATCAGGACACAAATATATTAGTACTGACTGCGTTTCGGATGTGGAAAAAAGCCCTTGAAAAATTTAGAGAACACCAAAACAAAAGTTATCACAAAGAGGCTATAGAGGATGGACAAAATTTTACGTCAATTTTCGAAAATCGAAGGCTTGATGTAGTCAGCGAACTTGACACGAGCCGGAAAGTACAACAACTCGAAAACAGAAAAAAGTTGATTCCGATCATACGAGCTGTTTTTTTTTGTGGCAGGCAAGGTATAGCTTTAAGAGGACATCGAGACCACGGCCTTGTATCAATTGATAAGCAGCCAGAAGAAAACGACGGAAATTTTAGGGCGTTACTGCGTTACGCAATTGAAAGTGGTGATAAAGTTTTGGCAGATCATTTAAATAGTTCGGGGGCAAACGCCAGATATATAAGCTATCGCATTCAAAACGAAATAATTGATGCTGCAGGAAAAATTATAACAATGAAAATTGTCCAACGTATCAACAAATCTGGATACTTCTCTGCTATTGCTGACGAAAGCACGGATATCAGTGGGGTTGAACAGTTTTCAATATGCGCTCGTTATGTTGATACAATCGACCATAAATATTTTATTCGCGAAGACTTTTTGTGCTTTATCCCGGTTGAAGACGTAACTGGAAAAGGACTAGCAAGTACGTTGCTGTCTGCAATTAAGGATATGGGCCTTAATCTAGCTAATATGAGGGGACAAGGTAAGTGTCAATAATTGGCTAGAATGATTAAGTATTAATGTTATCGTTTTTGACTGTTCAGGCTATGATGGGGCGCGTGCAATGAGTGGAAAATTCAACGGCTGTGCTGCCAAAGTAAGGGAATTATATCCACAAGCGATTTACGTCCACTGCGCGAACCATAACTTGAATTTGGCCATTACTCACGCCTGTAATATCCCACCAATACGAAATTGCATTGGGGCTATTAAAGAGGTTGTCAATTTATTCAGACTCTCAAACAAAGCAGCTCTAATTTTAAAAGACCAAATACATGCGTCTTGTCCAAAAGCAAAACAAACACGGCTTTTAAGATTTTGTGAAACCCGTTGGGTTGAGTATTTAGACTCCTTGAGTTTGTTTTTTGACGTATATAAATATATCTGCTGCTCTTTAGAGATCCTGGACGAAAAAAATTTGAAAACTGATGGAGTTAAACCGCATACTTTACTTACAGCAATACACAATGCCCAGTTCATTATTTCACTAACAGTAATCAAGCCAATTTTTAGCCTTATGAAAAACCTTAGTGAATTTTTGCAAAAAAAAAGAATGCGATCTAAGCTGCTGCATAGAATATGCAAACCACCTTTATGAAGAAATTGCTGAAATGCGACAGAATTCCGAAGTAAGGTTCGGTAGCATATTTGCTGCAGCCAAAGAAATTGCGGAAAAAATGGATTTGCAGTTGGTAGTCCCACGAAATGTCGCAAAACAGAGGAACAGGGATAATTACGAAGGTGGTCCTGAAGAATATTTTCGTCGGTCTATCTATGTTCCTTTTTTGGACCATTTATTGACGCAATTGAAAAATAGATTTCTCGACCATCGTGAGCTGCTTTCCAAAATTCAAAATATATTGCCAGAAAAATGTTGCAAACTTAAAGAGGACGAAATAAAAAGGACTGTTGAGGTGTTTTCCCAAGAATGGCCAGATGATATAAAAGTAGGCTTAGATGATTTTCTAGCCGAAATGAAGATGTGGCGCAGGTAAGAATGTATTTCTTTTATTTTCTTGATATGTATTTCATTGTTAAATTAACTATGGTTTCAGACATTGCTTGAGTATGCCAAACGTAAAACGGCCCAACAACTTTATAGACACCTTAAATGTTTGCGATTCGTCCTTATATAAAACAGTTCATTGTTTTATGCAGATCGGTGCGACACTTCCGGTATCCGTGGCTTCAAGCGAGCGATCCTTTTCATGTCTGCGCAGATTAAAAACTTATCTACGAGGAAAAACCGGCGAGGAGCGACTGAACGGTTTGATGTTGCTGAACATCTATAGGGATATTGAGGTTGACTATGAGGACGTTATAAATATAATGGCAAAAGTTCCAAGGCGCATTGATTTTATTTTATAAAATATTGATCATAACTAAAAATTTATGTATTTAGTTTTATATATATGTAAATACATACATACAGAGTAAAAAAAACTTACAAATATTAAAAACAAATTGTTCGTTTATATTTAATATATTTTTTTAAAAACCCCCCCCCGAAAAAATTTCCTGCGTTCGCCCCTGGTACCTACATATGCATCTATAATTATAACCATTGAAACTCTCACATATCAGGAAGATGAAGCCTTGATAATTAAGTGCATTGATTTGTCGTGCACAGGTAAAACCAATGCAAATATATGCACATCTGATATGATATTACCTTAACCAGTAGCCAGAACTCACTGAACTTAACCTACATAGATTATTCAATCGATTTGTCATAAAGCATGAGTAAAACCCTATACGAATTTAAACAAACATTATTAAAAATCTATATTTGCTGGCGGCACTGGCAAATGTTTGGTATAAAAAACAACAAGAAGCAAATGAAATTTCAACAAACTTTTTTTTACAATTTCGCTCAGTCAATTTTTGATGCACTTTAGGTACCGCTAAACGTACATTATATATATATATATAAATATATACTAGCTGTTCGAATTTCAATAAATGCATTTGTTAATTCGTAAAATGCTTTAAGTAAGGTGTAAATTGCAGGAAAATATAAAAATGCATTAAATTTTTTTTATAACTTAACTGAAATCAACTACAGCTAAACGATGAAGGTGGATTCATAAGTAAACATACTTTTTTGATATTAAAATCAGTCAAGCCGTTCAGGAGGAGAATTACGAACACTGGGATTCCATACATATACTACATTATATACTTATGTCTTCATACATAAATATGAAATCTTTTTTGAGTATTTTTGTCAACTCTTTTGTGTTCTGTTTTACTATCTTATAAAAGCAATTTCTCCTTTGCGCATAAATTCAAGTTCATAAGATTAAAAAAAAATAATTTTACACAATTCTTGTTTGAAACTGCCCTTTAAAATACCACTGATATTTGCGTCAAGTTGATAGCAATCTTTTTCATCTTTTACTGATTATCACTCATCCTTAATCTATAACCGAGGTTTAAAGAATTCAAAATATATATAAAAATAAAACATCAGACACTTAACTTAGCTTTCCACAATGAAAATGGGAAAGAAAGATAAAATAAATAAAATGCACGACTGGGTCGCACGAACTTGCTCTAATGAGTGACAGTGGTTTATGGGCTTGAGATTTTGATAAAAATAAAATTTTCAAAATTCTTAAATAAATACTTAAACTAATTTGAGCTGAAAAAAAAGTACGCCATTTTATTTCTTGGATAAATTTGAACTTATGAGAATAAATTTAGAAAAATCTGTGGAGCGGTTTTTGAGAAAAAAAGTTTTTTTTGAAAAACTTTTTGAAAAAAATTTTCAAAAAAAA
Source organism: Platycheirus albimanus (assembly GCA_916050605.2). Classification (NCBI taxonomy): domain Eukaryota; kingdom Metazoa; phylum Arthropoda; class Insecta; order Diptera; family Syrphidae; genus Platycheirus; species Platycheirus albimanus. Next base: position 64,489,108 of record OU696698.1, read on the forward strand.
ATTCAAAAACGCCAGTTCATAGGTATTCAGCAAATACATTTATTTAAAATTTTTAAAAAAAAATTTAATAAGCAGTTTTCAAAATATTAATTTTTTAAATTTTTTTTTAAAAAATGCTTTTATAAATACAAAAAAATATTTTTCAAAAATATTGGTATGCAATACAAATTGAGCTACCTACAGCTATATGTGTGTGAAATTTCGAAAGAATCGGTTGAGTCGTTTTCGAGATAGTCGAAAGCAAAAAAAACGGTCCTATAGAAAGTACCGTTCTTAGCCATTTTTTAAAACTTTTTTTTCAGCCATATGATTGGTCGTACCTAAAAAGCAACACTGATTTTTTTAATTAAAAATCGTTAGAGCCGTTTTTGAGAAAAATAAGCTTTGACGTAACGGTTGTATGGCAGGTACCGTTATTTTTTGAGCTAAAAAAAAATTTCAATTTCCTTTCTGTACAATACCTAAAAAAGTCTATATACCAAGTTTGAAGCAATTCGGCCCACCCGTTTGGGCTGTAGGTCTACATACAGACAGACAGACAGACAGACAGACAGACAGACAGACAGACATACAGACGGACAGAATTTTTAGACCATCTTTTTTCGTCTTCGCTATCATCGTAATGTCATGTTTGATTGTTATCTCAAAACTTTTTTTTTCGACGAATGCATAACTTGCCTTATAGTACCTATAATCGCAAGTAAAAATAGATAACTTGCAGTTTCAAAAACTTCAAGTTTTGTGCTCTGTCATTTCTGTTCCAAAAGTTTTTAAACAAAATCCTTACATTTCTAATTTTTGCTATTTTGACTAGATGTTTCCATAAAAATTTCGATGCTTAATCTGGTTTTTCTAGTAAAACAACTGAACACCTCTGCTGAACCCACGCAATGTGTTAACAGCAACCACATTTTTCGTTCGCAAAAAAGAAACAAAATGCAGTCGTCACATCAATCAGAGAAAAAGTGTCGGTTTTTTTTATTACCATGCCATATGGACAATGAAAACATTTCAAATTCCAAAATTGATCACCCAGCGCGTCGGTTTCCAATAAATTAACAAACGCTACCCCATGTTTTTTTGAACCTCAAAAAAAATCTGTTCCGAATACATAAAAGATCAATTTGAAAATCTCAATTATCGGATTGCTTCTGAAGTGCCCGCAAAACAAAAATAGGATTATGCACTAAAACTGCTGAAATTTTCAATAACTCACTCTTATTTACATTATACATACATACTTAAGTTTTCACAGAAAAATGGCTGAGTAGCTCATTTTGGAAACAATAATAATACTCGACCATGAGTTTAGAACGACGCCGACGTTTCGTTAATGATCATGAACATCATCAGGTTTATTTGATATCTTTTCATGTCATTAAAGGTTACAATGAACATAATTAATAATATAATGTTAAAGAGCACAAGTTGTATACGAATATTGCACTTATTAAACATTTACATGTAATTGCACTAAAATTAAAAATCATAAAACAAAAAAAAAACTACTTTTTACTTTTCACAGCACTATACTTAACATTTTGAAAAATAAATTGCATCGCGCATTAAAACCCACGACACTACAATTGATTTGCTCTTAAAATTGCATTTGCGGCAAACCATACTTTTCCGAATTTTTAACGTAGATACTTACTTCACAGCTTTAAAGACATCCTAGGAAGACTCTTCCAAAATATTTGTTAGTAATTTGACAACATGAACTAAAAATGCACTTCACCGAAAACCTTCGTAAAATATCATCAGGAAATCCTACCAAAAAGATTTTTATTTTTACAAAATGCACTAAAAATCCATTTGTTGCATTCCGCCTAGCTAAATTTTGACCAATTTTTTAAATCTTTGAGACCCTCTGGGAACTGGGAACAATACCAAAGATTTCCTGAAAGTTGGAGCTCAATTATTTCCATTTCCGAGACCACTGAAAAATTAGAACATTAACTGTTTGAATTTCAAAATTTGTATTTGGTTAACACAATAAATGGTAAAAAATTTGACGAAATGTACTAAAATGCATTTGTGACAATATAAGTTCTCGAATTTTGACCATACTTTACAGAAACCTTCGTAGGTATCCTTAAAGAGCCTACCAAAAGATTTTTTAGTAATTTAAAAAAAAAGTGCGTTTGGCAAACCGCTTTACCGAATATAACATTTTTATTATGTCTACAACTAGAACCTTCAACGGCGGACGATATATTTTATTGAATAAAACCGAATACATTCATGCCCATCATAATTGTATTGTTGCCTTATTATTTTAAAAATATTTGAATCTCAAAATTTTTTCATCTGGCTCAAATTTAGAAGCAGTGCAATTTTAATACTTATAATAATAATAATAATTTTTTAAAGCTAATTAGAAACGACAAACACAAAACTTTTTTTTGTCTTGTCTTTTTTTTTTAAATAATTAACAAACTACCAATGCAGGACAAAACCCGTTACATATTTGTGTATTATATTAACTTACTTCTTGTTAACCGTTTGTCAAGTTCATGTAATTTTATAAAAGTTATAAAAATAAAATTATAACCTTTAGTTCAAAGGAAAAGAGTTTGTTTTTAATTAGCTTTCCACCACTGTATATGCCTGTAAGACCCAAGGTCTTTTGAATGCAAATTTCACGTCATCAGTTAGAAGGAATAGAAAGATTAAGAAAGAATTATTGTATACATAGTGGCGTCTAGTTGCAGCTGGGGGAATATTAAAAATTGCTTCCAGGGTTGGGGCCAGTGTTGGCAAGTAAGTTACATGAAGTAAGTTACTCGTTTAGTTACGCGTAACTAATATGAATTAGTTACGCCCAATATTTGGCGTAACTAATGTAACTAATGTAACTAAATGTAACTAACTGTAACTAAATAAAACTAACTCTAACTTAATAATAAAAAATAAAAAAAAAACACATTTCATCCTGAATCCCAATCGACTATTGACAAAATTCTTTTATTAGCAAGGCAACGGCAACCCGGCAAGGAGTACATATTGAAATTACTGTATTCCTGATGAAAAGGAAATCTAATAAAATATTATATTCTTGAAGCATACAAAAGATTTTTACTTACATTTAAAGTTTTCCCTCTTTCTTGAGATTCTTGGACATTTCTTTGTTTATTTAGATTTATTTTTGTATGGTAAATTCAGATTTGATCTCAGATTTGGTCTCAAATCTCAGATTTTGCTCGCCCAAAGGAAATCAAACGAGATCTATTTTGTTTTATTATTTAAATTTTTTTTTTTTTTGCAGAAATATAGTAATTGAAAAACGTATTCCTTACCAGGTTGCCGTTGCCACAGCTGGCAGCTGGCCCGACGGCAATATCAATCATCCAGCTTTGCCCTAATACAGTGTAGTCAAACGTCATTCGATCGGGTTTGTGGACGGAACTTCTAAATTTCAATTTAACATAAAATGTGAGTATATGTATTTGAAAAATTCTATTAGTTATAGTTAGTTTCATTTAGTTACAATTAGTTACATTAAGTTACATTAGTTACATTAGTTACATAAGTTACATTAGTTACGTGTAACTAATTAAAATATCAAAGTTACGCGTAACTATGCAACACTGGTTGGGGCTCGAAACCACAACTCTAGGGTAGCAACCAAGCCCTATATCCACTGAACCAATGCCATCCGCTTCTTCTTAACGAAATAAGGACCGGTCGGCATGCGTTATTTCGCTACAGTCATAGAAATATAAAGACATGACACATGCGTTAGTTTTAGTAGTAAACTCTGGCCCAGACTTACGGGGTTTACTCAACATTTCAATTTTCTTGTTAATAAAGCTAATACCATGTAAGGATTTGTAAAAAGATGGTCGAAATAATTTCAAAACCATTATGTAACTCTGACTTTATTTAACAATCTTGATGGTCGTCCTTATCTAGAACACGTATTGCTCAAACTTTTATCAACTTTTTGTGGGATCTTGGACACTCCCTATCTACTATATCTGATTAAGTATAACTATCGCGTGGGCTCACCATCTTCGTAGCCTATTCATTGTCTAGGACGCCATACAAATAATGAAACGAATAAACCTCTTACACACATGAAAAAATCTGATTAAAAATCAAAAAAAAAGATAACTCTTAGAAAAGACCAAGTTCAATTATGGTGGCTGTCACATTTTTTCATAAGGAAGAACGTTGCCATAAAAGTGCAAAGCAATAATTAAGATTTATAATTGAGTTGTTAATAAAATGTTTCCTTGAAGCTAATGGCGAGTCAGGATATTCCAACTTTATTCAATGGTGTTATGTAAGTCGTTTGACTTTCACATATCTGCTGCACTTATCGGATTTCATTTCATTCACGGCATTAAACCAAATAAAAACCTTAATTATAATAGACAAAAGAATATGCAGAGAAAAGAGTTTATGCAGGGTGTCCCCCAGTTCGAAGGCAATATTTTAGGGCATGATTCTTGGGTATTATATTTTAAGAAAAAAATCGTTCTGAAGTAAGGGCCTATCTCCAATTTCGTTATACATTTTTGGGGATTTAAGAAAAAGCTTACTTTGGTGTACCCTGACAAATGTTAAAAGTTAACGGTAATTTGAGCTGTTAGTACTTATGATAGAGACTTCGTTTTCTCCAGGAAGTTTGTTATGAACATAGGTTTTAATATTTTTTTTTAATGAACGTAACAATGAACGTAGCAAAAAGGTTCTTTTTTTTAATTTTTTGTGTGCAATAGAAAAATCATGTCTTAGGGGCCAGTTATAGCGATACGGAAAACCAAACCGAAAAAAGTTTCAAATGAAAAATTTTTTATGTTCTCATTCGATTTTTAAGACAAATGCTACACTGATCGATGGCAATCAATGCAGAGAATTTTTTTTGTTCATAATAATTTTAATTGAACAAACACTTTTTGTTAAAAATGTATTTTTTTATTTTTCTTTTATACGTATTACAGAAAAATGATTAAATACATTTTTATCAAAAAGTACAAGCTCAATTCAAATTTGTATTTGCAAAATAAATTCTCTGAGTTGGTTGCCATCGATCAGTGTAGCATTTGTGTTTTAAATCTGATTATACTATACCAAATTTTCCATTTGAAAATTTTTTCGGTTTGGTTTTCCGTATCGCTATAACTGGCCCCTTACATATTCCCTATGTATAGGAGACGTTACATACAGAAAAAAATCCAAATGAAAAAAAAAAATTTTTGAAAAAAAACTGGTGGAACGATTTTAAAAAAAAAAATTTCTGAAAATTCTAAACAGTAAAAAAAATCAGATGGTTTACTTGAATTTTTTCCAAAAAACGCTTTAACTAGTGATTTTTAAGTGATCAATAAAATTTCATATCATTTTTATTCCCTGTTATTTTTTGCCAAAATCTCAAACCATAAGAATACTGTCACACATTAGAGCAAGTTCGTCCGACCCAGTCGTGCACTTTATTTTTTTATCAATTTCATTTCGATTTGAAATTATTTCATTTTAAATAGATATCTTTAATGCTTGGTTTAATACAAATGATCCTTAATTTAATATATACATATTTATAAATTTTATTTACATGGAGTTCATGTTAAAATGAAACTGTTTATGTTAAATTTATCTTCAAGTCATGTCAAAGTAAAGTCTTTGTCTAAACAAATATCAAAATAATAATATAATTCAATGGGAATCGTCGAGTTAAATCAATATGCTATTCGCTTTTAATTACATAATTATATTTGAAGTTATTTTTATATGAAAACGTATTTCGCCTGTTTTCAATGAACCCAAAACACCATTGAGCAAAATCATAGCCAAAAAATGTTGAATCATGTTTTTTTTTTTTTTTTTTTTTTGATTTTACATGTTTTTTTCTGTGTGTATTTATTGTGATTTTACATGTTTTTTTCTGTGTGTATGTATGCTATTGCTTGAATGTACTTTTCAAATATGCTAAACATGAATCAAGTCCACGTCTTCTGTCCTTATTCTAATATCAACATTTTTTAAATGTTTGGCCTTTTGTTCTTTCAAACAATCATTCAATTAAAATGGGTTTTCTTTACCAAGTGAAATAAGTGTTGCAAATATGTCCCACCATTAACTTTGTCATAAATAAAATGACGAATTCAACTGGAATTCATAAACCTATTTATTTATTTCAAAAACAAATATTCACAAAAAATTAAAGGAACTTCATTTCACAACTTAAAAATTTAAATTCAAAAATCCCTGAATTCCAAAAATTATAACGAAAACGAATAATACTAGACAAATGCGCTCACTTCCACCACTGATCAACTTCTGTCTCAAGAACACAATGATGCAAATCTATTTCGAATAATTTGATTTAAACGGTTAGTTCAGTTCCTACTATGTTTAATTCATAAAATATTACAATGGTCCATATTACCAACGTGGGCCATATTTGCGACACTTACTTTTGTATGTCATTATTTTGATAACATAATAAATCAGCTTGACAACGACTCCAAAGGAAAACATTTAAGTAACCTAGACACAACAGCAATACGATCTTTTCTATGTAAAAAGATTAAGATTTATTATCATAGTATAACTTTTTCGTAACTTTTCCAACAAAAATTAAAACGATGACCAACAAACTTGCAAGACAAATTTTTGGTATCCATTTGGATACTTAGGTATATATGACGTGCTCAAAAACTAAATTAAAGGTTTTTTTTTTCTTTTTATTCTCTTAGACATCCCCTTAGGTCATTGCATCTTGACTTGATCAAGTAAATGTAATTTTAATAAGGCAGGAAACATAAACCTCTGCCATAAAATTTGAGAGTCACTCAGAGTAGAAGTATTCTCTTCGTCTCTCTCTAAACTTGAAAATTTGTAATGATTTTACTACAAAAAGATGATTCAAACTATTCCCTGGTCAATAAATATATACATAGATTGCTTATAGAAACCTCTTACAGCAAAAAATAAGAATCGTAAATACAGTAAACAACCTAAATGTAACTACATGTCCGAGACAAATTTGTTGGTTTTGCGCTTGTAGCTGGAAGTTGAAATTAATTCAGAAGTTAAATCGAGTTCCAAAATACCGTTCCTATATACATATGTACATTTTATAATCCTGGTTCACGTGCCATAACTTTTTGGTTATCCCTTACACGTGTAAGTCAAATTTATATTACAAGTATATGCCTTAAGGTATTTTAAGACTTAGCATGCCATTAATTAAATAATGATGTGTTATATCACTGACATAACATAATATCGCACAAAATTATATTTCTAAATTATACTTGTATTGTTAAATCCCAAAGGATAGAGATATACAATACATTATCCCATTGCAATTAAATTCAAGAACACGATATCCTTCACGATTTCCGTATACTACTGCAGCATCCCTTCGATCCAAAATGCTCTTTCAAAATGATGACAAGAGGGTACAACTATAATATATAAACTGCATCCCCTTAGTTTCCGGGAAGTACCCGCAAGTTTGAACTTATAAATACACTCATTCCGCACAAGGAATAAAGTTTTCTACAGGTACAGCACGTTTTTAAGACGGGAAGTGAAAAAGTTTTCGGATTAAATGCTTAACTATGAAAGTTATACAGGAGAAAGGAAAACAAAGTAGAGATAAAGTAAACGATGTCTCGAAGCAGCTAATGACAATATTGAGTTAAAATTATTATGGATTTTAATAAAAGTATTACTAGAGTATATACAATATACAATATACAATACAGTAAACCTTAAAGCTCCAAATATATTTCTTGATTATCTGAATTGAATTGATAAGATACTTATCAATAAAATTGCCATTTTAAAATTAAGATCCTTAAAAATTGTTAGAAACGTTGAATTAAAATTGAAGTCGTCAGAACAACTAAAAATTCGAACAAAATGAGTAGAGTAGTGAAAAAAAAAATTAAAAACTGAAAATGCACAGTTTTCTTCACAACGCTCAACACCCCATGACACCTAATTATGTGTCAAATCCATTCATTGTTTATTTTCGATAAATAGTTTGACGGTTAAGCTTTCAAATAAAATAAAACTTAAAAGTGAAAAGTGAAAATCTTAAAATTAAAGTATGTACAAGGTACATATGTATATTCAAATTAAAAAAAAATTAAAAAAATTGAAGTTCTATGTTTCCGTCATCGGAACTGAACTCTTTTTACACCGAAAATTCAATCAGAAAGAAAGGCACAGTTTAAATGGACAAAATAAGAGATTATTTGTACTTGTGCAATATTGAATTGAAACTATTGTTTTTCAAAAGCATTTTTTAATGCTATAAGAACAACATAACAATAAGACATTACACAACAATATTTAATACAACTGCCCAGTTCTCCTATTGATGCCTTTGGGTAGCCCGTACACCGCTTGAAAGAAGAGACAAAAAATTTGCTCTTTGGTCTTGTTGTTTTTTTTAAACAAAAAAGTTGTTTTTATATGTGAATTTTTATGTGACTAATTAATAACTTGCAATTATATTTTTAAGTTATTTTTTGTAGGCTTTTTTGTATTTGTATTTTGTATTTGTATTTAAACATGACATTACGATGATAGCGAAGACTTAAAAAGTTGGTCTAAAAATTCTGTCTATGTATGTCTGTCTGTCTGTGTGTATGTATAGACACCTACAGCCTAGGGCCGAATCGCTTCAAACTTGGTAAATAGAGTTTAGTTGTATTGTTCAGAGGGGAATTTTTTTTAGCTCAAAAATAACGGTACCTACCTGCCATATTAACGTTACGTTAAAGCTTATTTTTCTCAAAAATGGATCTAACGATTTTGATTTAAAATAAAAATTGGTGTTGCTTTTTAGGTACTACCAATCATATGACTAAAAAAAAGTAATCAAAAATGTCTAATGTCTAATACTTTCCATAGGACGGTTTTTTTGCTTCCTACTATCTCGAAAACGCCTCAGTCGATACTTTCGAAATTTCACACATATATATGTAGGTGTAGGTAGCACAATTTATACTGCATACCAATATTTAAAAAAAAAAAATATTTTTTGTATGCATTTAAAAAAAATTATATTTTGAAAACTGCTTGTTGAATTTTTTGACAAAATTATAAATAAATGAATTTTTTGAATACCTATGAACTGGCGTTTTTGAATTTTTTTTTGAAAATGTTTGAAAAAGTTTCTCAAAAAAAAACTTTTTTTCTCAAAAACCGCTCCACAGATTTTTATAAATTTATTCTCATAAATTCAAATGTACCCAAGAAATAAAATGGCGTAATTTTTTAGCTCAAATTATGTAGTATTTATTTAAGAATTTTGACAAAACTATTTTTATCAAAATCCCAAGCTTCAAGACTAATGTTACACATTAGAATGTCAAAATTGCAAGTGCTGCCAAGAACCCAATAATTTTTGGCGATCGCGTTGCATAAAGGCAAGAATCAAAAGTGACAGTTAACTATCAGTATATTTAAATGGACTCTTGAGCGTCTCTTAATAGATTCTTGACCCTTCCTTGTCGTTGGCCCCGTATTTAAACGCGAAAACATGATCATCGTTAATGAGTTATGCTCGGAAAAAGGAAAAACCTCTATTCCAGTTATTACATAATGTGCATTTGATAGAGATTGGCATCAAGGTCTCTTATCAAAAAAGGGTGCATTTGGCATCGACGAATACCTTCTTCGATGAATTAGAAATTACCTTTCGCACCGTTCAATTCACTTTGCCTTTACGGTTTTCAGTCTACCATCCACAGAATAAATGCTGATTGTGTGCCCCAAGGCTCCGTTCTGTCTCCAACTCTCTTCTAATATTTATAAATGATCTCTTATCTAAAGCTTCTAATCCACTTTATTGTTTTGCAGCCGACAATATTCTCAGCTTTTCATATTCGTTTCCAGATTCTCAATATTGTTCCTCGGAAGTGGATCTTCAACGGCGTCGTATGATATAAGCTCAAAAAATTCAGATCATGACACATGACAGCATTGTCCAATGAGGAATTATCAACCTTGTGTAATTTAATGCTTCAAAAAATGCTTCAATGTTGTCTTCTGGCGTTACAGCATAACCTTTATGTGTATTACAAATCATCTTCTGTGGAACGATCACATATTCGACGTAGCTTACAATGCCGCAAAATGATTAAGTTTCTTAAATCGATGTAAGAAATATTTTTCCCGTTTTGATCTGGCTACAATCTACAACATATACATTCGCCCGAAGCTAGGGTACAATTCCCATATATATGGACAGGTACTCGTGCCCTAAAATAGATAGGTGAAAGAACCATCACCGAAACATTTTTTTCACTCGAAAATCGTGGTAACATACATTGTTTTAACGTTACTTTTATAAACAGTACTCCAGTGAAATAGCCAGATGCATGCATTCCTCCCCTTAACGTAACACCCGCACCACTAGGAATGTCCATCAGTGTACCCTTGAGCCTAACTTCGGACGTACTGTAAGGTATAGAGACTGATTTTTAGCCGCACTACAAGAATGTAGAATGCTTTACCCGGCTCGATGTTTCCCTTTGTAATGAAAGTCGTAAAGCACTTTTTGTCAGCATTTCTTTGGTAAACAGTTTAAGTGGGACTAGTCAAAGGAATGTTTCTAGAGCTGCGCTTAGTGAAATCTCCCAAGCCATACTCGAAGGAGTCGGAAGCCTAAGGAGATATCATCTTAGATCGAGCAACCGACTTATGTGAGACCAAGGAACGTTCAAAAATAATAACTATTCTCGTAGATGTGCTTTGGATTTTAAAGTTTGTCCTTAAAAAAATATATTGGTAAATTTTTGTGGAACTTATTTTTAAAAGCAAATGTTTATGTTAAGATACTAATGAACACAATTTCTTTTGTCTCTCTAGTTTTATCAAGTCATATTCAAGTTTATACATCAACTTCTTGTTTTATCCATCAACTAACCTATAACCAAATTTTTCCATCAGGAAAACTTTGTTTCCATAGTAAAAACCATTACCAATATTAATATTTATGTATCCTTAAACATGGGACACAATTTTTCGTGTCAAAATTATTAAACTTTGTATTTCATTATCAAACATTTAATTTAAAAACTTTTATACTTCTTCCTTGAACCAAAATATAATTACTTCATGCGGTTATATCCTTCCCATATATTGCACAAAGCTACTGTAAGATGACCGGGTCCTCCAGATAGTTCAGGTTTAGTAATAAATTATTTTTGGGGTTTATTCTGTCATCATGAATTAGATTTTGACAGCTATTGCATCCACTCGATGATTTGCTAAGAAGAACGATGTAGGATGTATTTTTATATATTAAAATATATTCATTTCATGAGACATGCTCTTAATAAACATCTCAAAGGTAAGTTTGGACGCAAAGGTGAAGCTCAAACGTATGTATGTACGATCATATATTAAACTTTAGTATTCCCCTTGAAGGTATATTTTTATGTGGGAGTCATTTGGCTTCCATGTTTCAAATGTTTAAAAAAAAAAACATAGATAAGTGCTTGTGATTGCGATACATGCGTTCAGCCTTATAAAATAAATGTAAAATTGAGTCATACCTGAAGGCATTCGCAATGTCTTATATTGACTTATATTTGAGATTCCTCAAACTTTATTGCACGTGAACCAAAAGTATATATAATAAATATTAAGATGTACGGTACACAAAGTTTTTATGAGTAAGGCTTCTATATGTATACAAATGGAAGCCAATGAACAATACACAAATTTTTTATAAAATTAAAACATGTAGGTTCTATGAATAGGTACATGGTAGAAATTGGCATTAAGTTTTTGCCTTGGAAATCAAGATTTTATTTTTAACATTTGTTTAAAGGACTTTGAGGGCTTAAGTTCTTTAATTTTTAATTTTGAGTTCCAGAAATTCTTGTTTAAAGTTAAGGATGAATGTTCACAAGATGGTTTGCTTCTTTTGATTTTTAATACTTCCCAAATTTAATAAGACCCTTACAAAATAACAAAGCGTTATAATATGCTAATTTACACAAGAATGGAAACAAAACACACACACATTCGTGCTCTTTGAGGCGGATTCTTTTTTGTGCATTAAAAAAAAAAACAGAGATTCATTTTAACTAAATACAAAATACTCCTAACTAGGATGTGGTTGTTAGTTTTATATTTGTTTAATTGAGTTGTTTTGCAAGTCAAGTAATTAAATAAATGCGTTTTGTAATTTTTTTCGGAATATGTAGTTTGTTTTTGAAAATGAAACAGATAAAATTTGGTTAAATTTTACTATTAGGTTTATATTACTAATTAATAATTACATTAAATGAAATAATATTATAATACGAATTGATCCTTTATCTTAAGCTGTTATTAAAGGGTATAGCTACTTTTGGAAAAAAATGGAATAATATTGAAAATAGTGAAACAAAATAAGCAATTTATAAGTTTTATTATATCCTAATGTAAAAATGGGACTAGCAAATAGGTTCAGCGGTCAGGTTCAATGCTTTATTGTGCCTCATGGATTTCCAGTTACATCCAAAGTGTTTTATCAATTAATTTTAAACGTGCTTCATCTTTGCATCTTTTAGTTTAAATTTTAACCCTAAGAACAGTCTTTTTAGGCCTATCTCTGTGTATGGTAATGATATCAAGGATGCTCTTATGGTCTGTTCGAGACATCGCCAAGACAGTTAAGAAAGCATTCTCCGTGGGTTACCATTCTGGTCCGTTCTAATCTGGGGCACTCACAGCTAAAGTGAAAGAAGCCCTCTTCAACTTCTTCCTATTGAAGTATTCTGCATATGACTGTGGTTTACAGATTTTAGTGCATTCCTGCTTTAGATGTATGAAGATCTAAAGAATTGTTTGGCTTGGGTGGAGTGATGAACCAATTCTGGTCAGTTTATCTGCTAATTCGTTAACTTTCATACGTGTTTTGCACTTTAAGGCTTTTGATACGTTTAAAGCATTCATACGGCACCGTGACATTTCGTCATAAATATGGCCATATCTGTCGCTTTGCTCTGCTCTGTCATAAGGCCGTTATGGCCTTATCTCACTTTGAAGCGCTTTTTTTTTGGATTTGTAACTCATTACCGCAGCAATAAAAGGAAAATCCTTAAATTAACATCGTGTTGTATAAAATATTTATACCGACTTCAAATTGAACTTTTATAAATACGTCCCGACAGACGTTGTTCGCTGCCCTCCCGAGTAAGATAAGATACAAACATTTTGCTATAAGTTTGACTTCTTAATTATTTTTATACCGTCCGTATTTTGTCTAAAATACTTATACCGTCCATTAAATGTGTCTAAAATATCAGAACGTGGATGATTTTTATTTTTTTAATTAAATAAACTAAGAAAAATACTCATACGACTGAGTGTCCTCTACTGTTTTGCCTTTGGTTTTTAAATTGAAACAATGGCAATTGTTGCAAATATTCTTTTAAGTTCAATTCTTTTATTAGTTTACTTTTTGCATAATAGACCAACATACTTAGACTGGGAATGTGAGCCATTATTATGGAATTGTTTTCATTTGAGAACTTATACAAAATAGGGCGGGTTATCTACGGTTTGATTGAATCGACTCAAACTTTGTACGAGAATAGCTACTTTCAAAAAACCGGTCCTATAGGAGGTACCGTTATTAGACTTTTCCTGAAAAATCTATTCCAAGCAAAACAAAACATAAGACACTCTTCAGATAGTTTTATCAAAATCGTAGCAGGCGTTTTTGAAAAAAATTAATTGTTCACTAAAAATCGTATGTCAAGTACCGGTAGTTTTAGAGCTAGAATGCTAATCCCTTAGTAGGACGTCATAATAGTACTATGTTCCAAGTTTGAAGCAAATCGATCCAACCGTTTAGGCTGTAGGTGTATATGCAGACAGACAGAATTGTCGGACCCACTTCTGTCGACTTCTCTATCATCGTAACGTCATGTTTGATTGTTAATTTTTTTTTTTTACGAATGCATAACTTGCCTTATAGTATCTATAATCGCAAGTAAAAATTAAAATTTAAACAAAATTAGATGGCTTACTTCACTTTTCCAAAAAACATTTTAAATAGTGATTTTTAAGTGATTAATATATGTTATATGATTTTTTCCCTTCTAATTTTTTTTTTTCTCAAAATCTCAAAACCCGAGACCACTTTCAAAACATTAGGGCAAGCTCGTGCGACCCAGTCGTGCACTTCACTTTTTTGTTCGAGAATGCTAGAACTTCTAGAACCTTTTAGTTTTCATCCATCCAGTAAAATGTCAAACCGTTTTTGAAATAATTTTTTTTTTTTCAAAATTGTAACCCATTATTTATGTTGTGCAAGAGCTTCCCTATTAAAAATTTCATGGATATCTGTCCAAAAGTTTACGAGACGATCTGATTTGAAAAATCCGGTCCTATGGAAATTACCGTTATAAGACTTTTCCTGAAAATTCTATTATAATCAAAACATAAACTTTATACAAAAAAAAAAAAAAAAAAATAGTGATCACGGGACGCCAAGCAGATGTTAATTTAAAACATTCAAGTTTACATTAAAATTCATAAACCACCAAACCAAGCCCCCCCACCACCATACACCCATTCCATCTACAACCACCAACCAAACATCCACCATTTTTGAAAATTTCCTTCCCCCCTCACGCCTAATTCCCCAAGCATCAACCACTCACCCCACCTACAACCACCTACCCACCATTATTGACAATTTGTTCCACAAAATCCCCCCCTCCTCAACCATCCAGCCCACCTACAACCACCAACCAACCCTCAACGATTTTTGACAATTATTAACCCCTCCATAACCTCCCAATACCCCCCACACCCCCTCATCCACTACCACCCCACCAACGACAACCCAACCTACCACCCAACACGCTCCAGTCACACTTTGAAAAATTTTATCGAGCGTCATGCCATTTTTCGTGACGATTACGATCGATTTTACTGCCTAGGTGCGCCAATAGATGTTTCACATCAAAAACATAATGCAGAAATTTCTATCAAAATCCTAGAAGCTGTTTTTGAAAAAAAGACCACTTTTAATCATAAAAACAAGTTCGTGAAACCCATTTTTCAAAATCGCAAGCCCCAAGACCACTGTCACATATTAAAGCAAGTTCGTGTAATTCAATTTTCCACGAATGTATTAATTTGTCTGATCGCTAATTGATGTTACTCAATTATTGGAAGGGTAGCTATTAATTTGTGTGTTATTGTTCTGAAAATGTACTAAAATAAAAAGAGCAGGTTAGGAAAAACTCAAAACTTTGATTAATTAATTTTAATTAAACTGACTTTTCAATTTTAAACAAGGTTAGGTTAGGTTAAAGTGGCTGTTGGCTGAAAAGACCAACACACTTAGTCCATAAGAGGACCGTTGTGATACCACGAGTTTGGGGTGTTTCCCCCTAGTAACTCAGAACCAGTTTGTGCTTCTAATGAATTTTAAAAGAGAGTTAGTGTCCACGTTAGACAGATCACTACTATCGTTGAAGAAGTATGCTCCCAGATGGAGTTTCCTTTTGTGAGCTAGTGCAGGGCATGTACAAAGAAGATGGGCAATTGTCTCTTCCTCCTCTTCGTCCATACAACTTCTGCAAAAGTCGTTTGCGAACACGCTAAGTCTTATGGCGTGTCTACCTATGAGGCAGTGTCCTGTAATGACACCTATAATGGAGCTAATGTGCCGTCTGCTCAGAGAGATCAAAGTCTTAGAGCGATTCGAATCCAGCTTTGGCCAAATCCGTTTTGTCGCTAGACATGTGTTGCCACTTGTCCACCTAAGATTAGTTCTATCCATAGCTTCTTGCCTTAGCAAAAGTTTACATGTAGCGATGGGAATACCCAGGTAACTGTGTTCAGTTAATATAGGTAGTGTTGTTCCTTTTTTGGCAAGTTCGTCGGCCTTACAGTTCCCTGGAATATCTCTGTGCCCCGGCACCCAGCAGAGGTGAATGTTAAACTGTTCCGTCATCTCTCTAAGAGATGATCGACAGTCGAGAGCTGTTTTAGAGTTATAGGAGATGGAATCCAGGGACCTCAGCGCGGCTTGGCTATCAGAGAAAATGATGATATCCTTAGAAGATACCACGTTTTCTTTAAGCCAAGATAAAACCTCCTTAATTGCCATTAGTTCCGCCTGGAACACGCTACAACGGTTTGGTAGACGGAAGGAGAGACTAAGATTTAGTCTATTAGAGTATACACCTCCCCCCACCCCATCATTTGTTTTCGACCCATCGGTAAAAAACTGAATTTGATCGTCGTCCTGGAAGGCATTTTCCTCCCAGAGTGATCTAGAGGGTATGCTTACCTGGAAGTTTTTATCAAAATGAAGTTGGGATGTGGAGTAGTCTATGTTACTTTGGGGAATACTGAAGGTGTTCAGTATGTTAGCATGGCCATAATTATTATTTTTCCATATAGAGATCGCCTTCAGGCGAATTGCTGAGCAAGCAGCGATTTGCTTGCTAAAAATATCTAGGGGTAGCAGGTTGAATAGTATTTCTAGCGCTGCAGAGGGAGTAGTGCGCAGCGCACCACCTATACACAGGCAGGCGGTACGTTGGACTTTACTGAGCTTAGCACTATTCGACGCTGTGTCTAGGGCAGGCCACCAGACGACCACCCGTAAGTGAGAATCGGTCTTATCACCGATGTGTATAGCCAATGCATAACATGGGGCTCTAAACCCCATTTATTGCCGATGGCTTTTTTGCAAGAGAAAAGGGCTACTGTGGCTTTCCTTACTCTTTCTTGTATATTGGGTTTCCAGCTTAATTTCTTGTCCAAAATAAGACCCAAGTATTTTGCTTCGTCAGAGAATATAAGACTTATACCATTAATAGATGGAGGGTCGACGTGTGGAATTTTATATTTCCTTGAAAAGAGGACAAGTTCAGTTTTGTGGGGGTTAACACCTAGTCCACAACGACTTGCCCAATTTGTGAGCTTATTGAGTGCAGATTGAAGAAGTTCACATAAGGTGCTGAGATGCTTACCTGAAACGGCTATAGCAATGTCATCCGCATAGGCAATCACATTGAATCCCCCCTCTTCCAGTATTATTAACAGTTCATTTACCACTAAATTCCAAAGGAGTGGAGATAGGACACCACCTTGTGGCGTACCTCTACTAACAGATCGTCTTGCGGATGTTACACCCAGTTTTGAGTTGATCACCCTACTTATCAGCATTTGGTCGATCAGTTTACCAAGTGAGCCATCTACCTTCAGACCTGAGAGTGCATTAGCGATTGCAGATGTGTCGACGTTGTTTAAAGCGCCTTCTATATCGAGGAAAGCCACCATTGTGTATTCCTTGTGATGGAGGGAGTATTCGATAGTGCGGACAAGTGAATGTAGCGCAGTTTCTACCGATTTCCCTTTGCAGTAAGCATGTTGAGACATCGACAAAAGTTTAGTATCAATGTTATTGCGTAAATATATATCAATCAGACGTTCTAAGGTTTTCAGAAGGAATGATGATAGGCTTATGGGTCTTAGATCTTTAGCGTTGGTTTGGGAGCTTTTTCCCGCTTTTGGTATGAACACTACTTTAACTTCTCTCCATGACCGGGGAATGTGAACCAGTTCCAAACAGCTTCTCATAATATTTTCCAACACAGGCAGAATAATATCTGAAGACTTCTGTAGTTCAGCGGGTATTATGCCATCTGGCCCAGCAGACTTGTAAGGCTCGAAGCTGTTCAGTGACCAAAGCAGTTTGTCCCTGTTGATCAGACCTTCAGGGATATTTTGAATATTTGACCTATTAGAGTGAATATTACTGATATCAGAGGAACTACCAGGAAAGTGGGTATCTAGTAGTAAATTGAGCGATTCTTCGCTTGATGTCGTCCAGGAGCCATCAGGTTTTTTCATAAAACTTGGTACTACTGGGTTTGTTGAGAGAACTTTCCTAAGCCTTGATGCTTCAGAGACATTTTCGATTTTACCACAAAAATTTCTCCACGACATTCTTTTAGATTTCCTAAGTTCTTTTTTGTATTTTTGAAGGGACTTCTTGTATGATTCCCAGTCCGATTCGTTTCTTGAGCTTTTGGCTTTGTTAAACAGTTTACGACTGTTTCTCCTAAGCGGTTCTATTTCTGTATTCCACCAGAAAGGCTTCTTCTTGCCTCTTGGTGTTATGAGAGGACAAGAGGTTGCCAGAGCATTGTTGAGGGCCAATGTAAGATCATCAACCTTCTTGTCAAGCTCCTGGGTATTACATGGGGGTATTGAGAGATTACAATCTATCAGGTTTTTGAGTGTATCTCTGTACTTTAGCCAGTTAGTTTTCCTGTGATTTCTGAAAGCTACCTGGCAAGGGGGATCATCTTCTAATTTGAATTGGATATAACGGTGATCAGAGAACGAATGGTCTGGTGACACCCTCCAATCCTTGATACTTGAATAGATGAAATCGGAGACAAGAGTAATATCAAGTACCTCTCGTCTGGTTTTAGTAACAAACGTAGGTTCGTTGCCTATGTTGCTTACAATAAGGTTAGTGCTTAAGATGAAATCAAAAAGTAACTCACCTCTACTGTTTATATCGGAACTGCCCCACACTGTATGATGGGCGTTGACATCACTACCGATGATGAGAGCAGTGTTTGTTGCTTCAGCTTCCTTGACCAGCCTATCTAGGTTATCACCCGGTATAGGTAGGTCGTAGGCAAGATATGCCGATGCCAGCCAGTAATGGTCTTTAGCCGTCTCTAGCCTTACGACAGTCATATCTTGGTTGCTGAAATTAGGGAGTAAAAATACTTTAATGCTACTTTTCACCATAATGCATGACCTCAAGTTACCTATGTCTGATGCATACAGTGTGTATCCCGGAGTCCTGAGTCCACGGACCTGGTTGTTGTATATCCATGGTTCCTGGATCAGGACTATGTCCTCCCCAGTGTTAGTCAGCCGAAGGAGGAGTGAGGCCGAAGCCTTTTTGGAGTGCTGGAGGTTAATCTGAACTAACTGCAGCATTGTTGCTACAATCAGGCAGAGAAGCCTCCACCACTGTGTCGTTCAGGTCCTCGCCTGAAGATAAACCGAGAAGTTCATCCTCATTCAGAGAGCCTTTTAGGGAGTCGTACGTCTCTACTATCAACTGTTCGTCAAAGGTAAGAGAAGACAACGTTTTACCAGTAGAGGATGATGAGTCAGAGACATCTGCCTCCTCACCCATGGAAGGAAAGGTGATCCTCACATTATCGGGTGGAGAAGCCGATGCCTCCAACATAGGCTCCTCGTTGTCAGAGAGCGAAGGATGAGGAGGAATAATACCTGCCTCTAACTCGTCTTTTTTATAAACCCTTAGGGTTATAGATTCAAACCCATACCTAATCACACCTTGGGTCTTTGCCAAATGGGCAAGAGACTCTTTATTGATCACAATTTTAAACAAAAGTCTTTGTAAATCTATTCACTTATCGCCTAATAACATTTTGCTAAGATCAATTTTAGTATATTTAAAAGAACTTTTCAAACGGATCAATTGGTGATGATTTAAAACGTTATGCGGATAATTTATATTCCAATAATTGTTAATACAATGTTCTCCCTAGCTGTACCTTTGGAATAAATTCAACATAATGTGTATGCATGTACAATTGATAATATAGATTTGTGTATTTAATTTGATTTGTTCGTTTAATTTGAAAACTAGTATACATATTTTAATGCGATAATATAATATTAAAATAGTTATGTATGGAGTTTTTATTTAATAAAATCGAGATGCTCTTTTTTTGGTAGCACACATAACTTTTGGCTATGGAACTTTCAATCCTTTTCTAGAGTAGGTTATATTTTAAGATTTGGTGAACACAAACGGTTGTTTCCATATGATTGCGGTCAAATAAATAAAATGGAAATGGATTTGCTATAAGTTTAAGAAACCAAGTGAAAAAATTGCAATGGAATAACCCCTATCACGGTGTGACTTGAGTTGGCAAGCCGAAAACAACATGGCAATAAACAATAAACCTTACACGAACTAAATTTTACTTGTTTGTGACATATTTTTGAAAAAGAACTAAAATCAAAATTAATTTTAAATTAATTAATTAAATCTCTCATTTTTTGATAGAAAATGTTCCTCCATAGCAAAATGATAGGTCCCGGATGAAATGGAAAAAAAGGGACTGTAATTATTGGTTGGTTTATGGGCTTAAGGTCATGACTACCTTGGTCTAAAAAGGTCAAAATCATACAAATATGAAAAAGGCACTGGTTTTTAGCCTAACAAATTTGAAATTTCACGATATTTCAAACAAATAATACCTCTGCATAGTTAGGCTGAAATTAATTTACATAATATATAATCCGCTTCCTCTGATGGCACAGGAAATCTGGTCCCAAAGTCAAGAGTCGCGAATTTAACATTCGGGACAAATGACTCATTATGGTGGGTCATAAGCCCCGAATATGGAACTTATAACTCACTATGTGTATTCCCGTATTAATCTCTGATTTTTTTTACTTTTCCCCACTTTGTAGAATCAGTACAAATTTCTTTCTCTATATCATCATATTCGTAAGTAGATAAGCGAGTCACTTGGGAAATAATATCAACTGAAACTCCTTCTTTCACTAGATTCCTTGCTACTTCTATTTTTGCTTCTTCTTGACTAATTTTCTCGCAAATATATACAAACCTTACTAATGGATACAGCTTCTTGCGTAATTCCTGAGGCGCAGGGAAACTGGTCCCGAAGTCAAAACTCCCGAATTTGACTTTTGGGACTATTGACCCATTTTGGTGAGTCATAAGTCCCTAATCTTAATTTGGGACTTTTGACCCACCATGATGGGTTATGAGTCCCGAAAACTAATTCGGGACGACTCACCTGACTCACCTGGCAATTTTTTCCAGAAAAAAAATTATTGGACAGTTTTTAGTTTCATGGTTTTTGCTGTCATACTCATAACAGTAAAAATAGAGTGCTAGGCAATAGAAAGAAACTGAATCCTTCACTAGCTTTCAATGTTCAACGCTAACTGAAATGTCTGCTTGGCCAAATGTCACGGCATCAGAAAGTCATCGTACTAGACTTAACATTTTTAGGAACGCAACAGCAAAATCTTAAGCTATAAATTTTTTATTTATCAAACCAAAATATTTTAAATCAAATAATTTTATATTATTAAGTATGATGAGCTTGAACAAAAAAGAAAATGCAGTATGCTTTCTAGCAAGCGTAGCGAGCGCAAAAATTTTTACCCAACATAGAATCAGTTTGAGGTGTGAAAAAACAAAAATTCACAAGACTCTTACTCCTCCTGAAGCATATGGCGGCAACCAGATCCTTTAATATCGCTCTGTTCGCAACACGATACCTCCCCTGTGCCCACGACTCAAAATTCTGGAACTCCTTCAAAACCGTTGGCCTCCAGGTTTTCTTTGCTCTTCCACCGCGCCTTTCATCAGTGAAAATAGCTTAGATATTGTGTGATTGGTCTTGCTCAGTATATGGCCAATTAAGCACTACTTTGCATGAGTTATGCCTACGTCCCATATTGTTTATCCTTACCTTAGCCGCAGTTCGTTGTTGGGTATGGTTTGGGTACACCGGACCTTTAAGATGCAACGCAAAACAATATTCACAAAAGCCTGTTGTTTACTCCAGATGTTGTCAGGGGATTTCCAAGCTTCTGCAGCTTGAAATACATTTGAAAGCAAAACTTTGAGAAGATCAATGAGTTCTTCAAAAAGTGATCTTTGTATGTTCAAAAAAGAAACCGTATAGCTGGGAACTCATCTCGAGTATTGTAAGATGAGAACTCAATAAAATCTGAAAAATGTATCGCTTCCTTCTGCAGCAACCCATATCCCATTTCTAATCGAATCTTTTTTTCAGAAAACTTTAATATGTTCAAATCCATATTGTACCTATTTAAACTTTTACTTTTGAGAGCAAATTGATATCGTGATAAACGAATGATTTCACATTCAGTCATGCTTAAAAATCTCTGAGAGTGAAAAAACAAAAACATATTTCAAATAAATTATCCTCAGTCTACTGCACACCTTTATTTGTTCACAAAAGGAGTTCCAAAAATTTGCAACAGTTCAGATTTCTTTTCTTCAGAAACGATATCCCTTTAACCAAAAGACAGTCAAGTTGACATATCTAATATAACTTTTAAAAATTTCTGTTTCATATACACCACATGTCAAACACTTATAGATACATATATAAAAAAAAAACATATTTGAGAAGTTTCCAAGAGATTTTACATATAAACATACATATTTGTTTTCCAGTTCGTAAAATAAATCATAAAAATGTCATATTTCTACCGTCAGCCAAAAACAATAAAAACAGGTAAACAGCAGCTGGAACCCAAGTACCCTATCACTCCTACCTCCTTAAAGTGCAGTGACAGGCTTTTAAGCTATCCAAATGTGGGAGTCAGCAGGACGACTTCAGCAGAATTAAATACAACAAAATGTATACCATTCTTTCTCGTGAATTCAAAAACAAACGGTCGACGACATCTGCTAAATTTGTGGAGGCACTCATAGGAATGTCCGGACTTTTATCTGATTCGTTATTTTTAATTTCACCACCACCGTGCCCGCCGTGGTTTTATTTAACTTTCCATAGCACATTCTTTATTTGGCGGAAAAGCTAAAGCAATTCATTATCATATCAATTGTTCATTCCATTAAGAAGTCTTACCTTAGGAGTGAACTCAATTAAGCTAAAAGCTTTTAACTCTTCAGCAAAAATTAAAATAAAGTGATAAAAATATATGCAAGAGCAATGAAGAGAAAAAGATAACTATACAATCATTTCATGCACAAGTCAGCAGGTAACATGGATGTCTTATGACTTAGGTGGATGCTTAGGTAGGTGTCCTAGGTGTATAAGCTGGTACTTTTGATCCCATATTACAGAATTTGTTGCAAAAAGGGGAAGGCAATTTGAGGAGCTCTGAACAGAACATGAAGTATCGTTTAATACAACCTGAGTTGCAAAGCTTACGATCCATCATTTTATATTAAAAGGTTCAATGACCAAATACGCCCGAGCGTGAATACAGGTTGCAGAAATATTTACTAAAGGATTTGAAGCTCTAAAGTGGTGCCATTTCATTTTGTATTTGATATTAAACTTTTGGTCATCTAGTGAAACATTGTTATTTGTATGAACATATTCTTTAATATTTATTACTTCAAAGCAAGAAAATATCGAAATTTTATAACGGCTCTAACGATTTTGTATCAAAAAATAAAATGAACGTTTGGGTCGCACGAACTTGCTCTTATGCTAGATATTTGCTTAGGGGCTATGTGTTTTGAAAAAAAAAAAATTACATATTTAGAAAAATCCTTTTTAAGATTTTTCTTTTGAAAACTAGGTATGCAATAATATTTCATTGCTTAATATCTATAAAGGAAAAAAAAAAATATTGACAATCGTTCAACCAGTTTTTTAAAAAAAGGATTTTTCTTAAAAAACTTTTCAAAAAAATATTTTTTTTTTTTTTTGAGTATTTCGTTATAAGATAATTTCTAGTCTTCACCTAGTTAGCAAATTTAAAAAAAGCATCCACCCGTTTTCAAAATATTTTGAAAAACAAAATTTTGTTTGAAAATTATTAAAAATCGAAAAAATAAGTATTTGAAAATTTTAAAATGCAATATAAATTCAATCATTAATGGCTTCCTGCATTATTATTGAATTCGGAAGAATAGTTTACGAGAAAACCTAGTTTGAAAAAACCGGTTCTATGAGAGGTTCCGTTATAAGACATATTATATTCCGTGGACGCGAATTGTTACCATTGTCTCAAAATTTAATTTTTAATTTTTTAGATTTTTTCCATTCTAGTTTTTTTTTTTATTCTCGATTTTTGTTTCTAGATTTTCCCTTTCTAGATTTTGTTTGGCCCGGTAAGTCAACCGTCGACCAAATTTTCACACTTCGGCAGATTTTGGAAGAGACCCAAGAATTCCAGATCGATACTCACCACCTCTTTATCGATTTTAAAGTCGCCTATGACAGCGTGAACAGGAACGAGCTATACAGAGCCATGTCACTTTTTGGCATCCCTGCTAAACTCATTCGATTGTGCAGGATGACTATGGAGAACTCGCGCTGCTCCGTCAAGGTTGGTAAGAACACCACCGACTCATTTAATGTCGAGAAAGGCTTACGACAGGGTGACGCGCTGTCATGTAACCTCTTCAACATCATTCTTGAGGCAATCGTACGCAACTCGCATGTCAACACCAGCGGTACGATTTTTTTTAAATCCGTCCAATTACTTGCCTATGCTGATGATATTGACATTATTGGAAGAACGAAACACGCTGTCAGTGGAGTATTCGCAAGTATTGAAATATAGGCGGCAAAAATGGGTCTGGCTGTAAATGAAGATAAAACAAAGTATATGCTGTCCTCGGATGAAGAAGATCATCACCGTAGGCTCGGACAAAACGTCACAATGGACAGATATCACTTTGAGGTTGTCCCAGAACAACATCAGTGAAGAGATCAGTCGAAGAATCACTCTTGCCAATCGCTGTTTCTTCGGGCTAAGAAGGCATCTTAGTAGTAAAGCCCTCTCTCAAAGGACCAAGGAGACACTATACAAGACCCTTATCATCCCAGTCCTGCTGTATGGGGGAGAAGCGTGGACACTGACACAATCAGATGAATACAGGCTGGGGTGCTTTGAGAGAAAGATTCTTCGGGTGATATTCGGTCCTGTATGTATCAATGGAGTATGGAGGAGAAGATTCAATGGCGAACTGTACGGGCTATACAGCGACATTGACTTGGTGGTTAAGAAGCTGAAAATACAGCGGCTTAGATGGCTGGGCTATGTGGAGCGTATAGACGAAAACGCTCCTGCCCGACGAGTCTTCAATTCCAACCCGGAGGGCCGACTCAGTTCTGGAAGACCCCATCTAAGGTGGCGCGATCAAGTGGAAAACGACCTCAACCAACTTGGTGTGCGCAAGTGGAAGCCACTGGCTAGGGACCGGCCTAGCTGGCAAGGATTGTTGGTTGAGGCCGTGGTCCACAATGGACTGTCTGCGCCACCTTGAGAAGAAGAAGAAGATTTGTTTGCTCTAGATTTTTTTTTTCTTTCTAAATATCATGGTTAACCCACGCGCGAATCGTAACCAGTGTCTCAAAAATTAATATTAATTCAAGATTAAGAATTTTTCTAAAGTAGCATGAAATATAGTGTAGGACAATATTAGCCACGTGCCTAAAATGTAAACAGTATTATTATGCTTTAGTTAAGTAAGACATTTTCTCTTTGCACAATGTAAGCAGACAAATTTAATATGCAAGTAAACGAAAATAAAGGGTATTTAAAAATTGAAACTAATTTTTTCATTTATCATAAAAGAGCTTAACAAATGAAATAATTATTGTGGAAGGGTAACTACAGTCTACAGTTATAATCAACAAGATAAATATCGCAGTGAAAAATCCAACTAAACTCTCAAAAAGATTTAAGAAAATCTAGAATTCATTTTTCATTATTATAAATGTATTATATTCTAGATTCTCCTCTTTCTAAAAGTTCACATTCTAATAAATTTTTTCGAATACTAGATTTTATCTTTCTATATTTTTTTTCTTTATAGATTTTGCTCTTTTAGAAATAAAAAAATGATTATTTATTTCCGTAATATTAAAGATGTTCATTACTTCGAATATGAACAAGAACTGTTATTCAAAATGTGAAAACGAAAAAACAAATGATAGGGCTAATTGAAATACCATAAATATAAACCAGTGTTTTTGGAGCAAGTATTTTTAATTCAAATTATTCATGGTATCTATCGCCACATCCTTTCTTGATTCTGTCAAACGTCGCGTGTCGTGGTGCCATTTTTGTCTTTACAAAAAGGTATGGTATGGCGTCGTAGGAGTTTTTGTTGTTTTTTAATATTTTTTTTCCAATTTAAGTCATCTTTTTAGACATTTTTCCCTCCTGGCTAAACGGAGGGGAATAGATACGATTTTGTTCTTGTCTTAACTTAAGGATGGTCACACGATGCCACTGTAAAAGAATTACAAATCATCTGGACTTGGCAGCATAGTTGCTGAATTTCTGATAGCAGACCTTGACTCGACAGGCTGTATTCTGCTGCCTTTTCCTGGGAATCTAAAGCATGAGAGTAATCGTCAAACTACCGAATTAAAATCATAAATCATCAATACTCATTTCCAAAAGTTAATATCAACTTCCATTCTCAGGAGGAAAAAATCAAAGGTTGAGTCTACTCTCAAGAGGAACAAAGCCGGATTTTATGCAGTGGTCGATCGTGTGTCGATCACATTAAGAATACAAATTTGAATTGTCGGGCTATCGCTCTTCTTCATTGTCGTCAATTTCGAAAAGATTTTTCATTCATATCGGGAAATAGCTTGGTATTAAATGAATTTCCTAAAAAGTTATTACCTATAAAAGATTCGTACAAAAAGACAAGGTTTTTTGTGAGGCACTTGAAATGCGACAAAAACTGACACAGGCTGATGTAGATACTATCACTGATTTTGGGCTTTCTTACGATTGACACATACTTAATATCCAATGAATCCTATCTGCTTAGTGGAACTGGATCCCTTGATCCCCAAATTGTGTTGCTCGCTTCAATAAAATGGAGACGTTAAATCATCAATACTCATTTCCAAAAGTTAATATCAACTTCCATTCTCAGGAGGAAAAAATCAAAGGTTGAGTCTACTCTCAAGAGGAACAAAGCCGGATTTTATGCAGTGGTCGATCGTGTGTCGATCACATTAAGAATACAAATTTGAATTGTCGGGCTATCGCTCTTCTTCATTGTCGTCAATTTCGAAAAGATTTTTCATTCATATCGGGAAATAGCTTGGTATTAAATGAATTTCCTAAAAAGTTATTACCTATAAAAGATTCGTACAAAAAGACAAGGTTTTTTGTGAGGCACTTGAAATGCGACAAAAACTGACACAGGCTGATGTAGATACTATCACTGATTTTGGGCTTTCTTACGATTGACACATACTTAATATCCAATGAATCCTATCTGCTTAGTGGAACTGGATCCCTTGATCCCCAAATTGTGTTGCTCGCTTCAATAAAATGGAGACGTTACTGGGGCTTAATCATTAAAGCAAAAAAGATACAAATAATGCACATCAGCTGGACTAACAAAGGTAGGTTATTATAAGACATAAGATAATAATTGAGGTCTCTCATTTCAACTCTCTCGAAAGTTATCTGTCACTTGTAAGTAGAACTGACGTCAGGAATACAATCAATAAAACTGGTATTCCCCAATACATGAAAATCAAGTTGACAAGCTTTTGAATATAATTTAAAAAAAACTATATTTTAATTGTATAAGCTGACGAATATACATAAATATTGCTTGAATGTATAGATATCAAATTAAATACTCCGTTCTCTCCAGGAAAAATATAATAGATATAAATCGTTTTTGTCTTGACCATATCTTAAAGCTGGAGACTGGAGTACATCTTGTTGCTTCTACAGAAACACAATATATTTGCTTTTGTTTCTTTTGAAATATAAATGACATTCCATTTGATTCGGCATATTAATTAAAAATATGTATGTACGAGCATATAGAATTTCTTCTTAGATTACTCAATCCAAATATACACTGATGTCATCATACTGAAATAGATAGCAATCACTTGAACCATCTGTGAAGTACAAGTGGAATGAATGATTTCTAATGATATCTAATGATTGGTGAATGATTTATTTTTCCTGTAAAATCATTATATTCGTCTCGACTTCCTTTAAAGTTTTTTTACCCAACAATTTCTAACCTTTTCAATCAAAATCTATAGATTTGTTTTACTTTGCAGGTAATACTGATGCCCACAAATTCTGCCGTCTTTTTCCCAAGGATTCGAAAAACTGTCTTGTTTTACAACCTTCTCTTCTATCTCCTATGTCGAGAAACATTCATTTTATTTTTAATAAAAAAAAAAAATCAGGTTTCTTGTCGCTGAAGTCGTAAATTTAAGAGTGCATGGGTGTGACTAACGGAAACAACAACTTCTAAATATCAGCATTGTTCACATGTTTATCTTGTTATACGATGTCTTGTTCATAACATCCGTTAATTCCTGTACCTATTTTTTTCGTTTAAGTGATGGAGACAATCTCAAGAAAATTATTTACCTACAAGACGACACATGACCCAGCACCATAAAGAATCCTTCGCCACAGCTTCTAAGTCATGAAAAGTAAATGAAATGGCGGTACTATGGGATTGTTTCCTAAGTCCATTGAAAAGCATCTATATTTCAACAAAATGTCAGAGATAAGCCGTCATCATCACTGTCGAGGTCGACCTTGTCTGGGCTTCTTTCAGTTGGAAAGACGAACAAATGATTTTCACATTCTCTGGCATAATCCTTAATTAGTGTGAAACTTTGGGTAGACTTACTTCGTATGGGAGACAAATTTTTTTTTCTTATCGCTTTGATTTTGACATAATGTAAACAGGTATTAGTCCAAGTGTTAACATGACAATTTGTAATAAATAAAACTCGAAGAAATTAGATTTAGTTTCGCAAAACACCGAAAACCAAAGATCTTTCTGAAGCTACAGCTTTCGAAGTGTCTTTGGAGAGGGGGCCATTTTTTGTAGGAATTTTTGAATTAAATAATTCAATTTGTTATCAGTATAGGTAGCTGTTTTATATGGCCAAATATGTGTGTAGGGTAGGGTGGGGCGGATTAGACTCATTTTCTGAGAAAATTTGTCTAACAGTTTAGTTTTTTTTTTTGAAGTGATAAGTTTAACAAATCGGAATATCTTTATAAGCAGCACGCACGAAAAAGTGTCAGTCACAGTCACAGTCACGTTATATATCTGCTTTGATAGCATAGAAACTCCGTAAAGTGGGAGGGGAGAGTGTTGGGTGGTTGGTAGGTGATTGTAAGTGGTGATGGTGGTGGGTGTGTGTGGTTGGAGAAGGGGGGGGGGGGGTAGTGTCGGGAAGAGGAAGAGGAAAAATTTTCGAAATGGTGGGCTGTTGGTTGATGATTGTAGGTGGGTTGGGGGGTTGGTGGTTGGGGAGATACCTACACACGAACTGTTTTGTGAACTGGTTATCACGTAAAATTATCGTCCGTAAACCGACTTTACAGACAACCATGTTTTTTTTCAAAATTCAACCAAAAACTGACGATTGTGCCTTACCATAGATGGGGCACTTTCATCGTGTGGGTGGGGAACAACCGGGTTGGGGTCGAAATACTGTATGGTCAAAATTCTGTTTAAAAAATACTGTATTTCAAAATACTGTAATTCAAAATTCTGGTTACACAAAATTCTGTATTTCAAAATTCTGTATTTTAAAATTCTGTATGGGCAAAATTCTGTATTTCAAAATTTTGTATTTAAACAAAATTTGTTTTGATAATGTACAAAAGTGCGCACTTCTGTACATTTTCAAAACAAATTTTGTTTAAATGCAGGATTTTTAAAACAGAACATCAAAATGTTTGCTGTACGTTAACCTCAATATATTAAATATTCGAATCAATTAAGATTTCAACCTCTTTTAGGTATGGATTCATACACTTATGTTTGTAGAGACGACAGCAAGTTAGCGCACCTACATATATGTACGTCTCTTTCTCTTACAAATTTTGTTTTTCTTGTTCTATACATACCAAGGTCATTATGAAATGAGCCATTGCATAAGTAATTGCAAGATTGCAACAAATGCTGGTTGTACTCGCACATGCTTAGCTGTGGTTTTGTAAAAAAACAGAATTTTATACTAACAGCATTTTGGATAAACTGATATTTGGCATACAGGATTTTGAAATACAGAATTCTGAAATACAGAATTCTGAAATACAGAATTATGAAATACAGAATTTTGGTCATACAGTATTTTCAAAAAAAAAAAAAAAAAACAGAATTTTGGTCATACAGAATTTTGACAACCGGTATTATGACCCGCTCCCATATCAACCTCAGTAAAAAAGATAATGTTCGAGTATCTTGACGATCCAGGTCCCACATCTGCTTTAGTCGAAAGTGCCCAATACTTTTTATTCCTTTTAAATAATTTTTACAAAAATTATAAAAGTAATTATTTATTTATTTATTGATCTACGATTTTACAATCTACAGATTTTCCTTAAACTTAAATACCATAAATTAGAAAATCAACAATTTTTTACAATTGACTTAAGACTAAAAATAAACATAATTTAAAAAATAATTTAATCAAGATTTTGACTGAAAACAATTAATAAATTTGAACAATTTGTAATGGGATCACGTGAACCATAGGAGGTACTTTGCGGAGGGACCCATAAAAAGGGTCTGGATTTTAATGACCTTTGTGGTGCATATACAGGGTGATTCACGAGCGTTGTGTCAATAAGCTAGAGCGTGTAGGTTGGGTTGAGACAAGAAAAAAATTGTATGGAAGGGGGGGTCTATTCCCTCCGTTTAGACGGGAGGGGCAATTTTCTAAAAACATGACTTAAATTTGAAAAAAGATTATTAAAAAATAACGTTAGCTCTTACAATGCCATGCTATACCTTTTTGTAAAGCAAAAACTTGTTTTTTTATTGTAATTTTAAATGAAGTTATTTTATTGAACCGTTTTCAAAATATTAATTTTCAAACTCAAAATTATGAAAAAAAATTTAAAAAAATAATTTTAAAACTATTTTTTTTCAAAATTTTACGTACATAAGTATTATTTTTGTTCTCCAAATTCAATGCTCCTTTTAATTTTAAATCCAACACTGAAAACCGTATGGCTCTATGACTTTTTGTTGCCAAGCTATTCAAAAGTAACCGAACAAAAACAAGAAAATCTAGCCTTACGGGATGGCACAAGGTATCATTTAGCCATTTTTTTCGTGTTTTTGTGAAGAAGTAGGTTCGGTTACTTTTGAATAGCTTGGCAATAAAAAGTCATAGAGCCATACGGTTTGCAGACCCTCTGCACATCTGTTTTCAGCTTTACACTTTAATATCGCTGTTTTGTTGTCTGGTTCGTCCTTCAATTGAATACTGCTGCATTGTATGGAACCCATCTACAGCAAAGAGTATTAACCGAATTGAAAAAGTTCAAACAAATTTCTTGCGTTTTGCACTTCGTATGTTCTTCGGAGGCACTAATAAAAGGTGTTCTTATGTCTCTTAATGTTTGTTGTTATGTATACAGTCCTTGGAAACGAGACGAAAAATGTATAACATTATGTTTGTTCGTGATCTTTTGTGCTCGACCGTGGATTGTGGGAATTTGCTGTTTCTTATAAATATACAGGGTGATTCACGAGCGTTGTGCCAATAAGCTAGAGCGTGTAGGTTGGGTTGAGACAAGAAAAAAATCGTATGGAAGGGGGGTCTATTCCCTCCGTTTAGACGGGAGGGGCAATTTTCTAAAAACATGACTTAAATTTGAAAAAAGATTATTAAAAAATAACGTTAGCTCTTACAATGCCATGCTATACTTTTTTGTAAAGCCAAAAACTTGTTTTTTTATTGTAATTTTAAATGAAGTTATTTTATTGAACCGTTTTCAAAATATTAATTTTCGAACTCAAAATTATGAAAAAAAAATTAAAAAAAATAATTTTAAAACTAATTTTTTTCAAAATTTTACGTAAATAAGTATTATTTTTGTTTTCCACGCAAATTTAAAAGATTTGTTTGCTTTACTCGTGTGGTTAACTAGTCCTCGTTCAAAATACACGGGAGAGCGTTTATAAACACTTATATAAAATGTAATTCACATGATTTTAAGCTTTTATACTACGTTTTCATTAGGCCCGAAATAAGGTTATTTGGAAATTTGCTAAAAATGTGTTGGTTGAACACCAAGCTATGTATCTTTTGTTTTTTTTTTTTTTTACAATCCTTTCATTCTTTCTTCTTGTTTTGTTTTGTTTTGTTTACTTTTGCCGTTGCCTTGGATTTGTTTCCAATTTGACATTTTAGAAAATATCTGTTCAATTGTTTTCAATTAACTTATACATTATGTATGTATATAATCATTTATACACTACCTACAATAGCAATTTCAGCATTTAATTTTAACATTATAGTTTTTATTTAATAGAAATTATCAAATCATTAATTTGTACGTGCTTTATGCAACATTGTTTCTCTACTAAGATTGTGTTAAGTTTTCTAGCTTGAGCCAAACTCAACTTCTCAGTTCAAAAAATTCAATTGTGTCGACTATAGCAAACCTTGTTTATTGCGTGCGAATAAACGCCGCACATCTGTTTTTGTTTTCGGCAAAACTGTCAAAATAAGTAATGCCAGATACGAATTATTTTAATTTTTTACGTTTCTTGTTGTGGCTGCGATGAAACTAGGCAGCCTTTTTAGCAATAGAGACATCGTGCAGCGCAAGGCTGCGTGCATACCCTGGAAAGTGACAGCTCCCATAAGAACCTGTGTAATTTATTTTCTCTGCATGGGGAAAGGCTGCACATCTGTTTTGACCATAAGGGTCCTTGTATTTTGTGGAATTCCTTTTAAGAAAACCAAGTGGTGAGTTAGCTTTTGAAACTATGTAATTGATGTGAAGATCAAAGGTAAGTTTTCAGTCAAAAATAATACCTAGGTCGGTAATTTCATTAACTACTCTTATGCGTTCATTAAAGAGAGTATACGAAGGAACAATATGAAATAAAGTTCTATTATAGAGCATACATGTACACTAATCAATATTAAGTTGCAGATCATTTAGCACACACCAGCTCGAGAATCTGTTCAAATCATTTTGAAAAAGCAAACAGTCTTGAACGTAAGTTACAGTTGCATAGAATTTTACATCATCAGCAAACATGAGACAGTGACTAAATTTTATAATACTCGGCAAATCATAAACAAGGAGCAAAAAAAGAATTGGCCCTAGATGGCTTTCTTCAGGTAAGTGAAATAATTATTATGAAAACTTTAATTATATGTTTGTATAAAGCACAAAGCACAAAGCACAATCATTTAACAGTGCATAGATACCAAGAAGTTTAAAACAAAACAGCGAAAAAATACTTGCCTACTAAACAAGCGAAATTACACAAATGTTCACAAAAAAAGGTCAAATAGTCCAGTCGACAGGTTGGAAAAGTGGCTTAAGGTGGAAAAAGTTATAAAAAGAATAATCATTAAATGAAAAGTGAGCTGTTTGAAGAGCCATATCTCGGTAACAAATTGTTATACAAAGATGTTTGTATTATCCAAATTGTATTAAATTTTATGTTCTACAAAAAACTAAACTATGTTTTCCCCCCCTCCCTCCTTTAGCACAGGGCCCTTGAAGTTAAAAACTAAGCAAATTGTTAGTTTATTATCTTTGAACAAAACCTCCAAGTTTCATTAACTTTTCACCTTTTTCCACCTAAAAGTACCTGTCGACAGGACTATAACCACTGCAAAAGTTGAACAAAAATTTTCTCTATTCTCGTATTCTGCATAAATGCAGTGTTGTAGTATTTATCAACAAAATATTTCTTTTATAACAAACCCTCTATTCAGGAAATATGGAGGTCGAAAGTGCCCAGCCTATACCCTTTTAGACAGAAGGCAAGAACCATGTAGTTGACAAATTAATATTAAATTACCAATGTGATACTTCCGATGGTGAGGAACTCTCTCAGTTTATAAAGGGGCCCATTACCAATGATTTTCAATTTGTTCAGGGAGTTCTCAGTGTATCATCAAATAATCAACCAAAACGCGAGCGCTTAAATAAATCAGCTCTGCTCTCATGTTAAATAAAATGCACGACTGGGTCGCACGTTCTTGCTCTTATGATAAGCAATTGCGTAGTGGCTGCATATATGGATATTAAAAAAAAATTAAATAATTTCGAAAATTCTTTTATTTTTTAAATTAGTTTAAGAGTTTTCTTGGAAAAACTAAGTATGCAATAAAATTTCAAAGCTATACGTCAATCTAGGAAAAAAAATATTGAAAATCGTTGGACCAGTTTTTTTTTAAAAAGGTTATTTTTGAAAAACTTTTTCAAAAAATATTTTGAAATTTATTTGAGTATGCAAATATATGGCAATCTGTAGTTTACATTTGAAAAATAATTTTAAAAAAAAATCAATATACCCGTTTCCAACATATTTCGAAATCCAAAATTTTTTTTGAAAAAATTATAAAAAATCAAAAAAAAAAGTTTTTGGATATTTTGAAATGCCATATTAATAAAATTATTAATGACTTCCTGTGGCCAAAATTTTATTGAAATCGAATGTATAGTTTACGAGAAAATTTGATTTGAAAATACTGGTTCTATGAGAGGTACCGTTATTGGACAAATTTTGAAAAAAAATTTGTAACCAAAAGATAGACTGTCTAGCAAAAATAGCATTCTGAAAGTTTTATCAAAATCGTTAGAGCCGTTTTTGAGAAAATCAATTTTTGTCTTCAAGATTGTATGACAGGTGCCGTTATTTTTGGACCTAGAGCAAAAATAATAAAATGCACGACTGGGTCGCACGAACTTGCTCTTATAATAAGCGACTGCTTCGTGGCTGCATATATGGATATTAAAAAAAATTAAATAATTTCGAAAATTCTTTTATTTTTTAAATTAGTTTAAGAGTTTTCTCGGAAAAACTAAGTATGCAATAAAATTTCAAAGCTATACGTCAATCTAGGAAAAAAAAATATTGAAAATCGTTGGACCAGTTTTTTTTTTAAAAGGTTATTTTTGAAAAACTTTTTCAAAAAATATTTTGAAATTTATTTGAGTATGCAAATATATGGCAATCTATAGTTTACATTTGAAAAATAATTTAAAAAAAAATCAATGTACCCGTTTCCAACATATTTCGAAAACCAAAATTTTTTTTGAAAAAATTATAAAAAATCAAAAAAAAAAGTTTTTGAAAATTTTGAAATGCCATATTAATAAAATTATGAATGACTTCCTGTGGCCTGTGTTTATTGAAATCGAATGTATAGTTTACGAGAAAATTTGATTTGAAAATACTGGTTCTATGAGAGGTACCGTTATTAGACAAATTTTGAAAAAAAATTTCGAACCAAAAGATAGATCTTCTTGCAAAAATAGCATTCTGAAAGTTTTATCAAAATCGTTAGAGCCGTTTTTGAGAAAATCAATTTTTGTCTTCAAGATTGTATGGCAGGTGCCGTTATTTTTGGACCTAGAGCAAAAATAAAAAATTTGTTCCGAGGGACGGCCAAATAAATCCTAAATACCAAATTTGAAGCAAATCGGCCTACCCGTTCAGCCTCCAGAGGCGCGAACAGACATACAGACAGACAGACAGACAGACAGACAGACAGACAGACGGACGGAATTTCCAGACCCACTTTTTTCGACTTCTCCATCATCGTAATGTCATGTGTGATTGTTATCTCAAATTTTTTTTTCTGCACGAATCCATAACTTGCCTTATAGTACCTATAATCGCAAGTAAAAAATACGTTCCGAGGGACGGCCAAATAAATCCTAAATACCAAATTTGAAGCAAATCGGCCCACCCGTTCAGCCTCCAGAGGCGCGCACAGACAGACAGACAGACAGACAGACAGACAGACAGACAGACAGACAGACAGACGGACGGAATTTCCAGACCCACTTTTTTCGACTTCTCCATCATCGTAATGTCATGTGTGATTGTTATCTCAAATTTTTTTTTCTGCACGAATCCATAACTTGCCTTATAGTACCTATAATCGCAAGTAAAAATGTAAAAGATTTTTACCTATATGCTATTTTGTGATGTGGAAACAAATTATCAGATTTATCTTTGGTAATTTTTGTAAGCAATCAAAATTACATTTTTAAACCACGGTCGATAATTCTTGAAACCAAAAAAATTAATAGTAGGATGAAACCCATTGGGAAAGGAAGAGCATATAAGAAAAATTAAAGGAAAAATAATTTAAGGGTTATCTACGGCCGGGAGTGAGGGAGGGGGTTGTTTAAAGGTAACAAACGGTTTATCTCGATTTCCGGTTAAACTACACATGTCCTATGGAAAAAGTTGGGTTGGGTACGATTCACCGATTTTTAAAATGTCGATTGAAAAAAATGATTGGTAAAAATACCGACTGATTAAAATTTCGACTCTTATAAAGACGATTTTGAAAATTTCTACCAAATTTCGTGAAATTTTTTTTTTGTAAAAGATGAAAATAAAACAAAATTTCACATAAATTTTAAGGTTATGTGTTGTAATATACCGTTGTATACCTTTCTATTAACTACAACTTTGTAATTCAACTTTTTTCCATAGGACTTGTAGTTTTCCCATAAAACGAGGTAAGCTGTTTTTCACCCTTTACCCCCCCCCCTTCCACTTCAAGACCCCATATCACCCGGAAATTATTTTTCCTTTCATTTTTGTAGTATTCTCATCCTTTTCCATTTTCAAAGGCTTCAACCCTGGTCTATAAGCAGGTGTTGGCTGATTTTTGGGTATTTGTTTTCACAGCGCCTTTTCAAACACATATGTATGTATATAAATTGAAACCCATCGCAAGCAGAGTGGGTCGAGTCACTGATATATTCCAACAAATTATTTAGAGCTACACAAATTTGTTTTAATCAGGGTGAAAAAACTTCTAGTTAAGAGAAATATTGCAGCTTAAACTTGCACTAAGCACTACCAACTCATGGCGTTGTAAGATTGAATGTTGATTTTTTAGTTCTTTGAATTCAATCTTGACATTTCAGTAGGAAATTTAATGCATAAAATAAAGTTAATCCATATTAAAGAAAAGTTTTTTATATTAAGTTTGTTTTCCAGAATATTCCTGCTCCGCGTATATTTTCTGATTTATGTAGTTTTTTTTCGCGTCTTCTAATTAAAACATTCACAACATTACATAAAAACTTTTACGATTCTTTTCCTATGAGCTATGACGGATTTCCTTCGTTTTTGTAAAACACATAAGGCGTTTTCTAGAGGCTGTAAGCCATAATATAATGTACCCTATTTCATGATATTTTATTCTCTTTCAACAAAAGAGGCCTACACCTACAGTTGCACGGATTTTCGATACCGTTTTCATTTGACAGAACAGCCTTTTAAATATAAATTAGATCCATAAATCAAAATTGGGAAAACTTTTATTGGAGAAGTTTTCAGTGGGAAACGAGTATGCTTCTCTTTGTAAGAAACTGTATTATAAACTCAATACACCCTGCGTGCAGTAGAAAAGTATATATTAAAAGTTTCATCATTACTCATCCCACATAACCTATACAACTGTGATGGTTTGTTCAGAACAGAAGTAAAAATAAAACCTTCAATGTTAAAACCAAAAATTAATTTACGATACTACTGAAACAGTAAATCCATGTTTGTATATACAATACGATTACATATATATATAATATGGTTGATCATGTGTATGTGAGTTAAAAATTCATCATTTTTCATCTCAAACAGCAAACGCAAAGGCTTTTCAAATTGAATCTGGATGAATAGCCGACATTTTGATGCCAAGGGCAGAGAATCATAATTAAATCGATTTTTACGACGCATCAAAATCTCCTCAGACTGAAATCCTGTGGACTGCTGGTACATCATCAACGCATTGTTGTCCTTGCAAATGCTTTGTAGCTATATGATGTGAGATTAATTACATAAGCCCAGTGATATTTTTTGTTCCTTCTTTCTTCATTAAATGCATAGAAATTCATTCAAACTGGGAACTGAGTGCGATGATAAATATGCAGTAATACTTCCTAAGTAGCTACATGTTATGTTACTTAAAATGGCCAGGTTCACATCATAGATGAGAACCGTACATTTGTATGGTTTCTCTCACGTAGACTAATTTAAGCTTAAGAGTATTATCTAATGATAAGGTCTTACATGGTAAAGCGTGAATGACTAAGAGCCTCTACACTTAAATTAGGGTTTGACGCTTTTAAGATACCTAAATCTTGATTCTGTATACTATACACAAATTTACCTTTTGTAGGTAATAAAGTGTGCAAAGATGAAATCTTCATTTGAAAATTGCTCCTTAATTTCAGTGGGGAAATGTTTGTTTTGGTAGAAATAATTAAAGATACCAAACCTTCGAAATGAGTCCGTTTCGACAGGGCTATCTTAGAATTAAACGGGAAGGTGTAGTTTAAGAAAATTTGTTCTTCTGGAGATTCCAAATATCAGAATTAGCGTTTGGAAAATTGTATGCAAGCCATGGAAGCTGTTTTTAAGAAACATGAGCTTTTTGTTATAAGCTCAAGGCAGAATGCAGAAAAATACATATAATAACGGAAGTATGCACAAAAAAACCTCTTACGAAAGCCATGATTCCTGATTCCAAAAAAGGTATTAGACTAGCTTAGAAGTAATAATAGAGCTCGGACTTGAGCCCCTGAAGTCATATGTATTTCGTAGTGAAAACAATAAGAAAGCAGAGTAAAACAGAATTTCGGATCAAAGTTTTAAATGTTTATTCAATATACACAATTGTTATCTTTATAAATAGAGTATCATTGAACCATTTGTCTTCAAAAATGAGGCTGGAAACAATGTTTCGGTCAACGGCGGGGATTATACATGGATTTGAACGACCTCTGGTTCATGCAGGATGGCGCACCATGACACACAAACCATGCCATACAATCGATCTTTTGAGCACCAAATTCCCTAATCATATATCTTTGTGATGTCAATGGCCCTATGCCATAGGAGTTGCAATTTTACCCATTTGGACTTTTTTGTTGGGAACCGTAAGGGAAAGATGTTATGCCAAAAATCCCGAAACCGAAATTTAAGCACTTAAGTACTTATAATTCTATACATATAATAATAAAAATAGTTCACTTTTTAGAGCAGTCTGTGATAAATTTTCGCGGTTCACTTAATTGGATAATTCACTATTCAGAGGTTCACTATACTAAGCGTCAACTTTAATTAAAGGAAAGTGTAAATCCTGTAATTTATTAATTGACCTAAAAGTGAAGTCACGTAAGAACTAAAAAAAGTACGTGTGTACTTTGTACACACGTCAGAAGTGAAACTTCTTTGACAAACTAATTTTTTTTGCACCGCATCAACCGACCAGTGCAGCTTCTTAAGGCCGCTTACCCGCCTAACACATTTAATACTATACACACCACATTTTTCATATCAACCTTTCATCGCTCATTTAACCACACACCAAGTCACATCCCTGCTACCCGGCAATC
The DNA here is from genome assembly GCA_916050605.2 of Platycheirus albimanus. Lineage (NCBI taxonomy): Eukaryota > Metazoa > Arthropoda > Insecta > Diptera > Syrphidae > Platycheirus > Platycheirus albimanus. The sequence goes on from OU696698.1 coordinate 64,528,258, forward strand.
TATCTAAAACCATCAACCGCCTGACTGTCTACAGTGGATATACGAAACACTTTTGTCTCCTAAGACAAATAATGCATACCGTCCCTGCTACCTTCCGTTCTATTTTTAATCATCAGCCGCCGGCCTACCCACAGTTGATATGCAGAACCAGTTTGGCTATTATAAAACAAACCTAACCTAACCTACAGCTCTCTCTCCCCATGGCACTGTGCGTGATGCGACGTTCGGTCTTTCTCACTCTCTCTCTCTGTCGATCTTTCTCACTCGCTTGCTGCCTACTCTCGCTTCATAGCTATGTGCTTCATGATACGTTCGCCCTTTCTCTCTCTCTGTCAATCGGTCTCAATCGCTCTCTCCCTCTTCTGGGACGGAAACATCCCACATTTCCGTCGCACTAATTTCCGTTTCATCCGTAAAAAAAATTACCCTCATGCGCCTAAAGAAGTTTCACTTCAAAAAGGGTTTTCTTAGAAAAAAGTGGTTTTTGACTTTAACAATAATAAGAGCATTGAATTGGGGAAATTGTTTATATTTTCAGTTTGAGAATTTATTTTTCACAAAATGTTCATTTAAGCAACTTTATTTAAAAATAAAACAAGAGATTTCTGCCTTTAAAAAGTGGTAGATCATGTAGGGCTTGTAAATATTTTTTAATAATTTTGTTTCTTTCTATTTCAAGTATTTTTTTTTAATTGCTCCTCCTGGCTAAATGGAGGGGAATAGAACCTCATACCCCCCCCGATACTGTGCTTGTCTTGTCCAAGAGACGAAAAACTTTTAATTTTTATCACACCGCATGTGAATCACCCTGTGTTTTTGGAGATAATACATACCTACCTACAAGTATAACATAAGACAAATAAAGAGGGCTGCCATGATTGACAGCTTAAAACACAACACGCAAGTATCTCTGACGTTCATTTCTATATTTTATTTTATATTAAAATAATTAGTCTTTCATCGATTTTTACGAATGTTTTACTTAGAGTAGATCTCGATGACTTTTTCAGGCCCGGTAAGTCAACCGTCGACCAAATTTTCACACTTCGGCATATTTTGGAAAAGACCCAAGAATTCCAGATCGATACTCACCACCTCTTTATCGATTTTAAAGTCACCTTATGACAGCGTGAACAGGAACGAGCTATACAGAGCCATGTCACTTCTTCGCATCCCTGCTAAACTCGTTCGATTGTGCAGGATGACACTGCTCCGTCAAGGTTGGTAAGAACACCACCGACTCATTTAATGTCGAGAAAGGCTTACGAGAGGGTGACGCGCTGTCATGTAACCTCTTCAACATCATTCTTGAGGCAATCGTACGCAACTCGCATGTCAACACCAGCGGTACGATTTTTTTTGAACCGTTCAATTACTTGGCTATGCTGATGATATTGACATTATTGGAAGAGCGAAGCGCGCTGTCAGTGGAGCATTCACAAGTATTGAAGTGGAAGTGGCTCGAATGGGTCTGGCTGTAAATGAAGATAAAACAAAGTATATGCTGTCCTCGGGTGAAGTAGATCATCACCGTAGGCTCGGACAAAACGTCACAATGGACAGATATAACTTTGAGGTTGTCTCAGAACAACATCAGTGAAGAGATCAGTCGAAGAATCACTCTTGCCAATCGCTGTTTCTTCGGGCTAAGAAGGCATCTTAGTAGTAAAGCCCTCTCTCAAAGGACCAAGGAGACACTATACAAGACCCTTATCATCCCAGTCCTGCTGTATGGGGCAGAAGCGAGGACACTGACACAATCGGATGAATACAGGCTGGGGCTGGGGTGCTTTGAGAAAAAGATTCTTCGGGTGATATTCGGGCCTGTATGTATCAATGGAGTATGGAGGAGAAGATTCAATGACGAACTGTACGGGCTATACAGCGACATTGACTTGGTTAAGAAGCTGAAAATTCAGCGGCTTAGATGGCTGAGTCATGTGGAGCGTATGGACGAAAACGCTCCTGCCCGACGAGTCTTTAATTCCAACCCGGAGGGCCGACGCAGTTCTGGAAGACCCCATCTAAGGTGGCGCGATCAAGTGGTAAATGACCTCAACCAACTTGGTGTGTGCAACTGGATGCCACTGGCTAGGGACCGGCCTAGCTGGCGAGGTTTGTTGATTGAGGCCGTGGTCCACAATGGACTGTCTGCGCCGCCTTAAGTAAGTAAGTAAGATCTCGATGACTTAGCAGGCAGTGTGTCGGGCAGCTTTACGGAAGGTACTTGGTTTTCAGTCCTTAATTTCATATGGTTTTCTTCCCAAAGCCACGAAGAGTAAAACTAGTCGAGAAAAGTACAAATCTACTAGCCGTTCCGATAAGGCGATTAATTAAACATCGCTTCCATTTCTGCAGAGTATCAACGGAATAGTCAAGAAAGAGTATAAGTCACTTGGCCTTGGTTTCTAAGAGCTGCTCGTGCCACAATATTTATTTATGTATAGCTTGCATCATTCTATATATGCAGTTTGTAAAATCTAAGTTTGTAAGTTATTTAAATAAATTTGTATATATTTGTGATACATTTCTAATCTACCTATAAATAAATGAACACATGATTTTAAATATTGTTCTGAAAATTTAAAGCCCTTAGACGACCATCTAGGATGATGTGATGTTGAACTTTTCAATTCTGTGCAACTATTATTTTTATATTGATAGTCGTTATCGCCTGATGATATATGGCTAGGAGCAATAAACCCTGCAAATACATACCAGCATTTCTTTTTAAAAAGAACTGACAGCGACACACTTCACAAGATTGATGATTTTGTAATTTTGAAATTTTTTTTTTTTCCTTTAGAGTAAAAGAGCATTGGTAATATAGAAAGCTATATAATGCTTGACAGAATATTATGAATTATTTCACAAGAAAAGGGGGAGGCAAATTTATTTTTGCTTACAACTTGCCGCAATGGGATTCAATTCGAATTCCATTTTATTGGTTTTTTGCTGTGGTGTTGACTTGATCCATACGTGCGTTATTTTTGATTGACTTATCAAATATTGTGCATGGTTTGTAATTCTAATAATAAATTATGCCACAGTAAAACAAATGGAAGAAATGATCTACTTTTTACTCCCGTTCGAATTTTTCGTTATATTGAGGGCATATTTTTAACAGTGAAAATCTCATTCAATTGATAAAATAAATATGTACATGTGCTTGTAAATATATGTACAAAATTTCAACAGTTTTAAGAAAGCCTACAATAAACTCTGCAAGGTTGGTGTTGTAACAATACAAATTTAAATATAGGTTTTAAACCTTTTAATAGTTAGTTTTTCAAATTGTTACTTAACTAGGTTTCTGTGTTTTATTTTAGAAAAAAATTAATATGCCATTGTTTGCCTTGAAATTTTTTTTTTTATTATTATTATTAACTTAGATTTGCACCAACTTCGAACCGATGAAAGTTGTAATAAATACTAATTTCCATCACCTATCGATGGCTTAGCCCGTATATGTGTTAAGTGCTCAATTTTACAGAGGTGATTTTTAAGATTTGGAGATCAATATCTTCGAACAAAATATTTTTTTTTTATGTTTTGTACTTTATTATAGACTTTATTAATTATACTTTGGTTATCATCAATATCAATCAATCAATATATTGATCTCCAAATCTTATGAATCATCTCATGTAAAATTATGTTTTGAGCACTTAACACATTTGTGCACTAAGCCATCGCTATATTTGCTCAATTTCCAAAATCTGTGTTTGATTTAATTTTTTTTTTTGCAAATGCCTCGTCCTTTTGGTGATATCTGTCAAATCTGTTGCTTATTATTTAGTTTTTGATGCCAAATCACCATGGGAAGTTACACGATTGAACAAACCGGCGAAATGATGAAACTTTATTATAAAAATAAGTATTCTTTTCATCATCTATAAGCCATTATTGATAGACCCCATTATTAATTTAAGAACTGCCGCAAATCTATTGTTTCTACTTTGTTCTGGATAAAATTTAACTAATTAATTAATGAATATTTAACTTTATTATTTCATCCTAAATATGCACATGAAAGGGGAGATGATATTGTATGATGAAAAATGCAAAATATGCCTCGGATGACCAAACCAACAATGAAGAAATCATTGTTGGTTTGGTCATTTGAGGTTCATTTATTTTTGAATAACTAGGCAAGAAAAGTCATAGAGCCAAACAGTTTTCAGTATGTTAAACAAAAAAGAAATAAGAGGAGCATTACATTTTAACAATAAAAAAAAGCCAATCTAATTTTTTGTTTTTAATTTAAAACCATTTTAAACCATTCAATAAAATAACTTTCTTTGAAAACACAATAAAAGAAGAGATTTCTGGTTTTCCAAAAAAGTATAGTATGGCATTCTATTTTATACCGTTGTTTTTAAATAATTTTTTTTCTGTTTTGAGTCAATGTTTTAGAAAATGCCCCTCCTGACTAAACGCAGGGGAATAGAACCCCATTCCATAAAATGGTTGTCTTGTTTAAACCCAACCTACTAGATCTAGCTTTTTGAATAACCTTATACCGATCACTCTGTATTAATATTGGAAACAATTAAAACGTACTTAAAGTATTCCCCTCAACGATATTTGAACTTTGTTAATGAAGATATTGACAGATGCTGCAGAAGACATACAATACAGTTTTCTGGATGATGGAATACCAATAAAATATTGTTGTTAAGTTTATTTCTTTGAATATTTCCATAAGCCAAGGCCTTTTTTCACAAAAAATACTTGAAAATTTAGAATGAAACAACAACAACTTGTATGTGATACCACCAAGTTCATAGGCTGGAGTTATAGCTATTTCACGGGGACCAACCCGATCATCAGACTCCTTTAGTGGTGCTTATTCGCTTTTTGTTTAATTTAATTTTTGAAGAACTTTTGCCCGATCTGGGCTTGAACAAGCGACCTATAGCGTGTGAGGACCTAGTGCACTACGTACTACGCCACCGCACCCACATGAAAGTTGTAAGCCAATTACAGGTTTTTAGTTCTATCGAACTATGAACCCAATCTAGCTCGGGCAAAAGTTCTTCAAAAATTAAATTGAACATAAAGCGATTAAGCACCACTAAAGGAGTCTGATGATAGGGTTGATCCCCGTGAAATAGCTATAACTCCAGTCTATGAACTTGGTGGTAGCACAAACAAATTGTTGTTGTTTCATTCTAAATTTTCAATTGCGAATTCGGCAAGCAGTTGCCTAAAACTGCAAGTAAAAAATTTCATACAAAAACCTCCTTAATACCAAAAATACTTCTTAAATTGAAAAATATGAATTTTTCATTGCTTTTCCAAAAAAAAACTTTCTTTTATTTTAACAACTCTAAAGGTTGTTGTTTAAAAACTCTATTTTGTTCAAATTTTATCGTTTTTTTGTTTGAAAATCTCGTACTACCCATTTATTTACGTGTAATTTTGTGTATTATTATCTCACAAGTGTATATTGTGTATAAGTTCAAGTCAAAATAAATACAATCATTGAAAGTAATATAAATTCTAAGAACGTTTTCACTCCGATTATTTTGTTTTGTCAATTCGGATGCAAAAGAACATATCAGAATGATTTAGTATTCACCACAACTATTATAACACTACACTAATTACAGAGATAGAATCTAAGCAAATAGACATGATTCATAAAAAATCATGGCATAACGGGATGTGAGAACGTTCCTCTTTGTACCTTGAATGAAAGCTAATTTTGTAATTAAATGGGAAACTGTGTAAACGCATGTAGGCAAATCCAAACAACGTATAGAAATAACGTTTCCAATACTGAAACTTGATGTCCTGGATATTTTATTTGTATGTCTAGGGCACTTTAAGTCTTACTTATAATTGATTTAAAATGTACGTTTCTAATGCATTTTGCTTGTATAATTGCCTCAAACATTATATCATGGACTGTGTCCAATAGGAGAAAAAAACAAAAACTTTTTAATTAAACATGTACAAACATTTGAAACTTTTTATTGATTTGGTATTCACAGTGCTCTGATTTTATTAAGATCAAAGAAAATTAAAATTCTAAAGGATATCCATTTCCTATTTCAAGAATATCGACTTGGGTTCAAAAAATTCTATTTGATAAATAACCAATTTTGAAATTCCATTTGAAACTCTTTGCAACATGTAGATTGCTGATAAGAGATTAGTTTTCGAAATTTTGAAAATAATACTCCAAAACAAAACAAAAACATTTCACCCTTTCTTTACTTTGTGGTCTGTTTATGTTAATTGTCTTCAACATCAAATGAGAAAAACAAAAGGATTAATTAATTATATTCCAAGAATCGCCCACTACACCTTCAAAATGTGGTCAAGTTATCTAAACTCAATTAAACTTAAAGCTTATGTCGAATTTAAGTTTATGCTGGTTCGCAGTCAGAGGATCGCATCATTAAATCATAAAAGAAAACCGCTTTTCGGCAGAAATGGAATTTGCCCTAAAAAAGTTTTACTTGTCGTCGTTAGATTTATTGGTTTCCGTAACTTTTTCAAGTGTTATTGTCTGCCACCGCCTCGTATTTTGTTTCTGTCAGAAAGTTTTGAAGAGCATAAAATGGAGATTTTCTTCCAGGAAATTATCCTAATAAGTGTTGTTTGAAAGCTTTTGTACAAAAAAAATATTTTAACAAATTTCTCAAAATAAGTTTACTGTTTTTGCCATTTTGATTTATGTAATTTATTCACCAAAGGACATGGCCAACACGCGACATGACAGACCGTTGATTAAATTAATTTGTATTCGGGTTTTCTTTCCTTCAATTCGGTTTATGTTTTAATAAAAGTGTGATAAGAACTTTTCAATTTGATCGCTTAGAAAACATTTTTCATTTCATCATTCAGACGACCACACTTGATTTACAAAATAGCAGAGCGAAACAGCGTGACAAGGGATATAAAGGATATTAAGGACGAATTCATCTTGTTATGAAATCCAGTGTCACTCCCATGTTTGTTTTTAATGAAATATTTGTTTGATTTGTTTTTCTTTTCTTTTTCTGGGAATTTTAATTTTTAACACTCTTAAGAAAAAAGTATGTTCCTCGGATTACATTAGTCCTTAAGTCAGTTACCATCATTCAGCTTTAATTTGTAATATAAGATGAGTATGAAGAAAAAAAAACTTCCTTTATATTTCAATTAGATAGATGGTCAGCTAATGTTTCACTTTTTGTCATTACCTACAACGACGAGTACTTATAAGTGTGACCTTTCCACATCAGAAATGTTTAGTGGTATTCCTTTTCTAGGAACTTCTTTTTTGGACAGGTATTATTATAACAATATATTAATAATGGTTAGAAACACTTTGAAATAAGTTTTTGTGGAGCGGGGTCAAACCAACTAATGCTACTACACTTGGAAAGATTGTCGGTGTTATAGATTGGTTGAGGGGCAAGGGCAACACCTCTATCTATATCGAAAGTGACACTTAGCTTTTTAAGTGTTTTGATATTTTAGCCATATGGAAGTAGGTAAGGGTGGTTGTTGATTGATTGTTTTGTTCGTTTATGCGCCAAAGACCACAAGAAAATACTGATAACTTTGATAATCAAGTACACAATACTTTGGTTTAATAGGACTCACACATTTATTTCGACAACATGCATTGAGTAGACTATACTTGAATTGAAATCAACCGTGTGACTCTTTGATTAGTTAATTTGACATACATTATATATACGTACAAAAATACATTTATGTGGATTAATTTTACTTTGATCCTAAAAAATTCATTCTTCATTAGTCCCACTGGTCCCACAAGCTTTCAAATTAATTTTTGTGACACATACATAAATACATAATGTATGTAAGTCATTTTTTTGATTTAATATAGATAAATGTTTGTGCTTAAAATCAATCTATCGCATACCGTCTCAAAATCCATATAGCAAAAGGTGAGAGATTTACTTATTTCTAATCACGTCATCGAAGAAGAAATAAAGTGCACGACTGGGTCGTTCGAACTTGATCTAATGTGTTAAAATTGTCTTGGGGCATGAGATTTTGGGAAAAAAAAAACATTGAAAAAATCATAATGAAATTTTATTAATCACTTAAAAATCAATACTTATAACGTTTTTGGAGAAAATGAAGGTTTTTTTAGTTTTTTGAATTTCAACGAAATTTTTTTTTTCAAAATCGTTCGACCAGTTTTTTCAAAAAACAGTTTCGTTGAAAAATTTTCAAAAATATAGGTACTGCAAATTTTTTTTGAGTATGCCAACTTCTCTCACTTTCTTTTTTTATCAGAAAAATAAAATTTAAAAAAAAATAGATTAAACTGTTTTTGGACAAAACAAAAAATAAAAAAAAAATTTGAAACTTTTTTAAAAAACTCAAAAAAAAAATTTTTTTTTAAATTTAAAAATGTATATTATTTTGTCTATAAAAGGGCTTCTACATTGGAAATTTCATCGAAATTCGTCAAGTGACTTACGAGAAAATCGGATTTCAAAAAACCGGTCCTATGGAAGGTACCGTTTTAAGACTTTCCCTGAAAAATCTATTCCAACCAAAACATAAAGTTTGCACATAAAACACTATTCAGAAAGTTTTATAAAATCGTAGGAGCCGTTTTTGACAAAAATAAATTTTTCACTAAAAATCATATGGCAGGTGTCGTTAGTTTTAAAGCTAGAATGCTAATTCCAAAAACCAATCTGTAAGACGTCATAAAAATACTATCTACCAAGTTTGAAGCAAATCGGTCCAGCCGTTTAGGCTGTAGGTAACTATACAGACAGACAGAGAGACAGACAGAATTTTTTCGACTTCTCTATCATCATAATGTCATGTTTGATTGTTAGAATTTTTTGTTTTTACGAATGCATAACTTGCTTTATAGTAGAGTACCTACCTATAATCGCAACTGAACTGAGCGGTACAACATTCATGCAGTGCGTTTAAGTAGCAGATACCTAAATTTAAAAGTATGTCCTAATTAGGGTTTACCTATATAGCTCTTAAGAAGAGGAGAGTTTATAAAAATTATATAAAATTAATAAAATCAGAGGAGAATTTAAATATTTAAAGGAGATTCACAAAACGCAACAAGAGCATCTGCATAAAAATGATAACTTTGGTTTCGTGCTGAAAAAAATCGTTTTTAATCAAAGATGATATTATGATGATAGAGAAACCCAAAAAAGTGGTTTTCGGCATGCCTCTCGGTGTCTGTCTGTGGGTAGCATTTTCAAAAAAAAAAACCGTTGTTGCGGTTTTTTGATTTTTATTTAGCCCGGCTTAAACTATGGTACTTTGCAAGTAACGGTTTTCGATTTTTTGGATTTGCTCGAAAAAGGCTCTAAAGATTTTGATTAAACCCAAAATTTAACAAAACTAAAACATCTTTAATAAAACTGTGATTTTTGTTTTTGGCTTAAATCCGAACATGAAGTCATTGCAAAAGCTGTGCAACATCTGATGAACACCCTTTATGGAGGAAAAACAACAGGGGACAGTCTCAACAAGCCGCTGTTCAACAAGTCCTTTTAATCCTTCATAAAGAGCGAATTCAACACTCCTGGGCGAGTCACCGAAAGCTGGTTTTTAAATTATACCTCTCAAACGTGGTAAATGGTTTGAGATGATGGTTACTGACTTTAAAGTTAAAAAAAGCATTCATTAAAACTCACACAAAATCAATATTTCTACAATTACAATGTAATTTCTTCGTTGGAATATTCTTGACTCATTGATTACATATCATTGCCTTCAAAGGGGGATGATGTCTCGCCACCAGTCGTCTACAGATAATAATTTACGACAATTATCCTTCTCATATTAACAACTACAACTCCCTTCTCAATTTGTTTATGTATCCTTAGAAAGGATGACATGGAACTCTAATATACCCTATGTGTATGCGGTATAGATTATTTCATAAAAGTCCTTTTTTTATAATGCACTCTCACTCAAAGGGATATTAATACCTTTATGATGAATTAACATGTGCGAGTGAGAAGAAAGAAGGAATAGAAAGATAGGAAAGAAAGTTGGTACAGTGCATAAGTCCTTCAAATTTCTAAATTGCTTCTGTCATTATAAATTACATTCCATATTTTCAAAACCACCGCACATGATTTAAAACAATTTTTCATTACAAAAGAAACAAAAATGTATGTGTATATGTACATACATATGTTGTATGTATTACATTTCCGACACATGTTTACACTTGACAAACGAAAAAGGGTGTTTTTTTCTTGTTAAATAGAAAACTTAATCTTTACGTCGCACTTTAAAAATATGTCTGTCATTTTTCATAGCTTGTAAAGATTAGTATTTTGGGTTTATTTCAAAAACTTCAACAAAAAAAAAAACCCATTTAAAATATTAACCAGAAAATTTGTATTAACATAGTGCGGAAAAATTGAAAAAACCATGCGAAGTATTCCAGTAATTGTAGCTTACAAAAAATTAAGAAAATTCACCCTGTATATTGTAGTTGGAGTCTATCCAACGCACATGCTCCTCAGTTATTAAGAGTATAGTGTGGTCATTAATTTATCAACTTGAATTTCAGAAATGTTATACATTTTCTGCAAACAATGGCGAGGTTGTTGATAAATTAATGGTTTCCAGGGTAATAAATTAGAATTAAAAATTTTAAAATTGCAAATTTTATTTTTATGAGGCAGAGGTGCGAACAATGAATGTGAATTCATCATCACACCCACTTTTTATAAAATCCATCAACAAGAATATTTAGTCGGCGTGTGCTCTCGCACTCCAAGACCAAATAAATATGCCGGATGAGATCTTTGCAAAATGCTTTCATCCATCTGTCGAACAAGTAAACAATTTAATGAGGTATCCCAAATGATGTACGAATATTTAGAACATTTTGATTTTCTCATAATAGAAAGGAAACTATTTGAAAGACGCAAAATTATACATAGTTTGAATTCAAATTAAACTCAATATAATTTATCAATATGTTGAAAGTGTATAATTGATTTTATTTATGCCGATATGGTGGGCAGAAGGTATAATTGTTGATGCAAAATATACACATACAGTGCTGTTGGCCATTATATTTTCCTGTCTGTGTGGAAAAATACTATGAGAATCTATTTTAACTTGGTCCAAATTTCTCATCAATGATGGAGGGAAATCAAAATGGTGTTCTTATACTAAAAGCAGGTAAACTCTTCCAAATAGACTCTAAAGATCAATAAGAGCTTTGTTTAATATTTTTTGAAGTAATAATATGGGAGAGTAAACCGCTTTGTAACGTAACGCGTTACGCCACCACTCTGTCTGGCTTCCCTTTCACTTACGCATACGGCAGCAGTATAGGCAGGCTCCTCCTCTCCCACTTTAACCCACATAAAGTTATGTCCGTGAAGTAAGCATAACAAATGTCAGCATCTCAACTTTATTTTGAAGTTCTTGTCGCATGCACATGAGTTCTACAGTTCCTGATAGTTTTCCAAAATAGTTCTGCATGATTTCACTGAAAAAAAATTGATTTAAAAAAGTGAGATGCCAACTTCACGCCAGCATATCATTTCTCGAAAAATCATATATAAATATTTTTGTCGGGTGTAAGAAACCTTGTCTAGTAGTTCCTCATACCTAAAAAAATAGTTTTTTGAAATTTAGACAGAAAAAAAATAAATTTCCATAAAAAAAATTACATGTATGCCCAAAAAGCTAGGTAACCCAAATTGTGATGGTAAATTTTAGTTTTTTGATTTAAACGGTTTGCCTGAATATTTTTCCAATAAAATCCTGATGTTTTTACTTTTAACACTATTCTAACGGAAGTTAATTTTTTTTCTAATTTTTAAGGTGCTTTTTTACGACTTTTGGTAAATGACCTTAGGATGCTGGCTTTTTTTAGGAGTTCCAGCTCATTTATCGGTTTCAACATATAGATATAATGTGTTTACAAAATAATCCGTGAAGTTATCGTTACTAACGCTTTTCTAACAAAAAATATGATTTTTTTTATAATTTTTAGAGCGCTTTTTCACGACTTTTGGTAAATGAACTTGGGATGCTGGCTGGAACTCTTAAAAAAGCCAGCATCCCAAGGTCAATTACCAAAAAGTCGTGAAAAAGCACCTTACAAATTAGAAGAAAATTCGTAACTTCCGTTAGAATAGTGTTAGAAGTAAAAAAAATCAGGATTTTATTGGAAACATATTCAGGCAAGCCGTTTAAATAAAAAAAATAAAATTTACCATCACAATTTGGGTAACCTAGCTTTTTGGGCATACATGTAATTTTTTTTTTATGGAAATTTTTGTTTAAATTTTTTTTCGGTCTGATTTTCAACAAACTATTTTTTTAGGTATGAGGAACTCCTAGACAGGGTTTCTTACACCCGAAAAAAATATTTATATAAGATTTTTCGAGAAATGATGCTGGCGTGAAGTTGGCATCTCACTTTCTTAAATCAAATTTTTTTAGTGAAATCATGCAGAACTATTTTGGAAAACTATCAGGAACTATTAGAACTCATGTGCATGCGACAAGAACTCCAAAAAACAGTTGAGATGCTGACATTTGTTATGCCAACTTCACGGACATCATAAAGTTTAAGTAATAATCTAAACTTTTCACAAGTTAAACAATTTCAATAGTAAATAGTTCAACTTAGATTAATTTAAGTTATCACTTCGGTCGAGCGTCCCGAGACGCACACGTTTCTTTTTATTTTAGAATGTGTGGGCCTAATATATGGTAAGGTTATAAGGTTATATATACTCGTATTTTATTGGACATACGCGCTCAAGGGTTTCGGATAGCCTTTTTAGTGATTAGTCACAGAGCAAGCGATAAGAAATTAGGCAGGAAGGAAAAGGAGGTGTCGATGAATATTGGTCTTGAAAGCTTGAAGATCGAAATGGCAAGGGAAAATTGTACCAAGCAATTTATTCCACATTCGTGTTGTACGGCTGAAGAAGGAATCCCTATATTTCACGGTACGTCCGAAATCGGGCTCAAGTGTAAACTGATGAGCGTTCCTAGCAAGATGGGTGTCACAGGGGAAACGTTTAAGGGGTGGAACGCAACTGGATACCTCGAGTGACCATTTTTTTTTTGTAGAAGAATCGGAAAAAAAGGAAAGGCATGAAACATTTCGACGATGTTCATAAAAGTTTTTTTGTCGTCTGCATAAATTTAAACAATTTTAAGTAAATTTAATTTTGTATTTTTATTATTATTTTTATTTGTTCTATTTATTTAAACGTCAATTAAACATTAAACATTTTGTAATCATTAAGGAACAAAAACCAAACTCAAAACAAAGATTTTCAAGGGATGGAAATGTTTCCATAATGCTTCTCTATTCTATCAATTTTAACGCTTTTTCTGAACTATGGCGAGCTGTTGTAAAAAAGATTGAGAAGCACCTGCCCAGAGATGGGAGTTATACTCGAGTTTAAGGCGTATAAGCGCTTCGTAAATTGTAGTCAGATCAGGAGAGGTAAAAAACTTCTTGCTTCTATAAAGGAAGCCTAAGCATCTTGCAGCATTCTCGGCAATCTCAATTATGTGGTCATTCCAACGAAGGCTGACACTAATACCGAGTACTGATAGCTTTTTGGCCTCCTTGATGCAAATACCATTCATGGATAATGGCATAGGCGGTAAAATCGATATATTTAGTTTTATTGTAAAAAGACAGCATTGAGTTTTCGACGCACGATTTCTGATACCCCAATTCACAATGCTGTTTAAATCGGAGTTTAATGAGCTAATCATCGTTGTAATAAAACGTCAGAAGGCGAAGGCCGAGAATTATCAAACGTATATATGAAAAGCTGAGAGTTGTCGTCAGCAAAACAATTTAATGGATTAGAAGTCACAGACAAGAGATCATTTATAAGAATGAGAAAGAAAGTCGGAGACAGAACAGAGCCCTGGGGCACACCAGCATTTATTTTGTGGAGATCAGACTTGAAACCGTCTAATACAACCTGTATTGAATGGTCCAGAAGATAGCTTCTAATCCAACGAATAAGAGTATCATCGATATTTGGTATCGCATTTTCGATAAAAGAGCTTCATGCCAAACTCTATCAAATGCCTTTGAAATATCAAGCGCGACAATCTTGCTATTGCCTAAGCGATGCAAGGATTTGCTCAATTGTTCGGTGAGATATGCTATCAGATCACCAGTGGAAAAATTGCTGGCGATCATTTAAAAGATCTTCGAGATATTTCTTGAGCTGCCAATAAATGCACCATAAAAATTTTTTAACGACGAGTGAAAAAGACAAATCATTCTTTTTTTTGCACCCATTTGCAACCCCAATCCGTACTTAGGCTTTTGGTAGAGATGCATCATACAAATTAGGAGATTCATCTAAATTTCGAAAGTAGTTTTAAATGCTGATCTGATAAACTCTGATTTGAATCAATACAAATTCGGAAAGTTATTTTTCAAAACTGATTACAAATACATCCGTTGAACTGTGTGCTGCTTTCAAACCTGCTTTGTTATTCAACTAAAGATGTTCTTATAACGTTCCCAATTGTATAGGCTCCTAGTAGCACGGGAAATTATATTTTTCTTACAATGATTTATCTGGCGAAATTCAGAGCTGTGATCCCTCTTTTTTTTGCTTGGGAAATGTTATCCACCATTTTATAACGAATCAACTACTCCTGTGTTTAAAATTCTACTGACAAGTCAATATATAAGTCCTGTACCTTAGGAACTACTTATGCTTTACTTTTGAAATTGCTTATGAGACCTTTTTTCGTTCGATTTAGAAAAAAATGCTAATTTGTCATTCCAAACAGTATTAATCCAAAAGTTTCCGAGAATAATAAAGGGCTAAAAAGGTCTGGCAGTTAAAATATGTAAATGCTTTGTCCAGATTGTACCCCGAATGTTTATTTCCCTTTCTTTCCTGTGACCATTTATCCAGGACAACATCACCTTGCAATCGTCACCTTAAACAGTCGCAATAGACAATCTGTGTTTCATATCCAAGTATATAGTGTGATAAAAGGATGTGATTAAGAAGGAAGCTTTTTGTATTCTTTCCTTTTGATAGACTCTTTTATATTGCGTTCTGAATGTCTCTTTTTATTTACACTGTGATTTATTTTCGCTCTCTATGGTTCGCAAACGTATACCTTTTGCTTAGCACCTATTTCACCAAAAGAAATTTATTTTTGATTTTATATTTTGTTTATGTTACTGAAAATTTGTATATTTGCATTTGTGAGCATTTTAAGTGTAGATGTGCGATACATTTTTGAGAAAATGCTCTTTTGGGTACTCCTGGATAGATAGATGGATCGATGTAAACACCACATATTGTAAACTTGTTTGATTTGAGGAATAATATTTCAGCGAGTAGCTTTAAATAGTGTTTACATGAATGTTCAGTATTTTAGATCAAAAGGTGTCAGCAGGTTTTTGCTTTAATCAAATAAAACTTTTCTTGTGTTTTGGTATTGTCATATTCAATCATCAATAAGTCAGTAACTTGTGAAGGGAATGCCTCAGGCGGAGAGTTGTTTGTTATAGATTTTATTATTAAACAATGTTCTTGATGGTACTTTAATTCATTGTTTTCGTGGATCAGTATAAAATTCAAATGATATTTGTAAATCGAATACATAAATTATTGAACTTGAGGTAGTTAAGTGTTTCTTCTATTTGATGTTGGAGTTGTTTACGATTCGTTATGTATTAAGTCTGAATAACATCTAATTGATAGGAGATCAAAGGAGATCTCTAAACACATTGGTCTTAAATTTCTGTAAATGGTAAAGCGAGGGTAAATCGCATAAAACATTCTTGTAGTGCGTCTGAAGATTATATCTCTATACTAATCAATCCGCCCGAAATAACACTTGAGCGTAAATTGATGCCAGTTTTAGAAGTAACTATTAGGATAAATAAAATTCACGAGTGGGTCGCACGAACTTGCTCAAATGTGTGACTGTGGTCTAGGGGCTTGAGATTTTGATAAAAATAAATTTTCAAAATTCTTAAATAAATACTTCAACTAATTTGAGCAGAAAAAAAAAGTACACCATTTTATTTCTTGGATACATTTGAATTTATGAGAATAAATTTATAAAAATCTTTGGAGCGATTTTTGAAAAAAAAGTTTTTTTTTGAAAAGTTTTGTTTGAAAAACTTTTTGAAAACAATTTAAAAAAAAATTCAAAAACGCCAGTTCATAGGTATTCAGCAAATACATTTAGTTATAATTTTTAGAAAAAAAATTAACAAGCTGTTTTCAAAATATAATTTTTTAAAATTAAAAAAAAAATGCTTTTCAAAATACAATAAAAAATATTTTTTTAAATATTGGTACGCAATACAAATTGAGCTACCTACACCTTTATATGTGTCAAATTTCGAAAGAATCGGTTGGGTCGTTTTTGAGATAGTCGAAAGTACCGTTCTTAGACTTTTTGTCAGCCTTATGATTGCTCGTACCTAAAAAGCAACACTGATTTTTTTCAATCAAAATCGTTAAAGCCGTTTTTGATAAAAATAAGCTTTAACGTAACGGTTATATGGCAGGTACCGTTATTTTTTGAGCTAAAAAAAAATTTCAATTTCACCTCTGTACAATACCTAAAAAACTCTATATACCAAGTAAGAAGCAATTGTGATCTCAAAACTTTTTTTTCGACGAATGCATAACTAACTTGCCTTATAATACTCTTAGCAATCGGAAACATTATAGATGAATTCTAACAAGGGTTCGTTCCACAGAAGGTGGTTTGTAATTTTAATTTACATACTAATAAAACAAAACTGTTCGATTTTCTTGATGCATGTGCCACTCATGAATAGTTGCATGGGGGATAGGTAATATGATATGACGGGTTTATTATACGCTGTCGCTGCAGTTCAACATCTAGAGAACAGGGTTGTGAATCATAAAACTAATATTAAAATCTTAGGGGCTTATCATACGCTGCCGCTGCAGTTAAACATCTAGAGAACAGGGTTGTGAATCATAAAACTAATATTAAAATCTTAGTCTAAATAATTAATTAGAGATGTAACGAATCAAATAATTTATAAACATGAGCAGTAGAATCTAAGAAATAAAATGCACGGCTGGGTCGCACGTACTTGCTCTGTTGGTGCAATAGTTCGATGAAAGCAAAGTCTTCGAGCAATATGAAAAAGGGCATGTTTGAAAAATTTGAGAAAACCTACAAAATTTTGGTTTAAACTGGAAAACCCGATAAACTGGACTTACTTTAAGAAGCCTTTGAATATTTAAATTTGAGATGTCATCTTTTGGTTGCTATTAATGATATGAATGTCCGTTTATGGCCAAATTAATAAAATTGTTAAAACAAATTTCCGTTATTATCATTTGTAGCCAAAACATTAAACGCAGTTTTCTTCAAAACATTCTATGTATATTACATACAAAGTTTAATAAAAATCGGCGGAATCATTTTTGAGTTAATTAGACATGATTTGGCCAAAACCTAGTGGCTTTTTGTATGGGAGCCATCATTTAAAAAAGAGTAACTGACAAAAATGTAATGCCATCTGATAGAGAGTTGTAAAGAACTATGCCAAACAAAGTTTGTTTGAATTTTATACAACCGTTGACAACTTATGGCCATTTAAAAAAAAAAACGTTAAGATCAGATCTCCGTTATTAGCATTTTTTGCCAAAAACTAAAAACGCAGTTCTCTTAAGAACACTAAAAGAATATAACACACCAAATTTAATCAAAATCGTTAGAGCCATTTTTGAGAAAATTAGAAAAAACCAAAAAAAGTTGGCTAAAACTGAACGGCTCGTTGTATGGGAGCTACCATTTAGAAAGGCTTCACTGAAAAATTTACAAAGCCATCCTATAGAACACTATGAAGAACGATGCCAAACGAAGTTTGAGTCAATTCAATGAAGCCGTTGCGAACTTATGGCCATTTGAAAAAAAGCCGTTTAAACCTGATTTTCGTTACGACCATTTAAGCCAAAAACAAAAAACGCTATTTCGTTAGAAATATTTTATGTAAGTTAAATTCTAAATTTAATCAAAATCGTTAGAGCCGTTTTCGAGCAAATCCAAAATGAAAAAAACCGTTACTTGAAAGGTACCAGTTTGAGCCGGGCTAAAACAAAATAAAAAAAACCTCGAGAACGGATTTTCTTGAAACTGCTATATATCAAGTTTAAAGAAAATCCGTCAAGCCGTTTAGGCTGTAGCATGGCGTGAAAAAGCGCACATCCGCACATCCGCACAGACGCACAGACAGACAGACCGACGGACGGTACGGCGAAAACCACTTTTTTGGGCTTCTCTATCATCGTAATGTCATGTTTGATTAAAACATCGATTTTTTTTTCTGCACGAAACCAATACTTGCCCTATAGAGCAAGTAAAAATGGAGCCTTGGGGATCACCAGCATCTATTTTGTGAAAATCAGATTCAGAAGAGTCAAAAACATTGCAAATGGAACTATCTGTTAAAATAGTATTTGGAATATTGTCACATTTTTGTTCTTCCATACCAGGTCAATACACTATGAAACTCTTACAGAAGCTTAAATTTGGGTTATCTTTATAATTATTATAAATTAAGTCTGATTGCCTTAAGGAAACTATCTACGAGTATTTAATATGAAGATCAAGCAGGAGAGGCTTTGGAAAAAAAATAATTTTAGGCTGTTGGCTTGATGTTCAAATAGCTTGGGAATAATTCGGAGTTCAAAGATACGTCATTCCATTATTTCCAGTCTTTGCATTCGTCGACTTGATGCGCTAGATGTTTTGTTCTTAACCCTATCTACTGTGAATGGTCTCCCCGCTAAGGCTTATTTAAACCACTTATCATTTTTCAACTAATTCTGTGCCTGTGTATAAAGATAAACTAATTATTGTTTATAATGAAGTGTAAATGATTACAAATGACTTTAAATGCAAATTAATACAAAATTGAAATAAAGAATTTAATACCAAACCATCATTTAAATCTTTTTTAAATTTGTTTTAATAAAAATCAGTTATATGGCACCGCAAATGGAGCGCTTGTTTTGAATCTTTAAAACATCTTTGTTTGCTTTATACGAAATACAATTATTGGCGTTTGACATTTATTATGAATGAGAATAAATTATTTAAAAAAAAGAGATTCGTGGTATAAGCAAATTAGGTATACGATTAATTGTTCAAATTCAATAATTAAGTACCTTCTCATTGAAGTCAAATTACAAAAGTATCTCAAGTCCTCATAATTATTACTTACGAGTTACGACACACTTAAAATTAATTGGAGAGTTCGACCAGCGCGGTGTAGGTATTTCATCGTGAGAAATTACCACAATAATCACTTGGATGTAAAATAAAAATATTTTATACAAGACTCTTGCATGATGTATCTACTTTAAAATCAATAATTTTGCTTTCAGCCAAAACAAAATTTTTTCGTAATTGTTTCCATAACTGCCAAGTCCCTGGAGCAGTTTCATGTATTTTGCGACTGCTGTGTTATTATGGAGCTATTGATTTTGTTTTTTCTGAGTTTCTGATATTTACCGAACTACAATAATAATAAAGACGATGCAAACGTTAGAATCGGTTCAAAGGTCACCATTTACCGATGTATGCTAGCCATTTAAATGCTACTTTTTACTGCAGAAAAATATCTCATTCCGATTGTTTTACATTTGACAGTGTCCGGATCTCACGTTATTTAATGAACTTTATTCTAATTTAATAGACTAACATGAACAGATAAGTTATTCGCATGTATCTATGAATATAAAAATGGATGTATGTTTGTTTGTAAGGATTCTATCTACTCCGAAACCGTCCAGCATCTCATTGAGCTTAAACTTTCAGGAAATATTTGGTATTGTTCCTAGAGTGTTTTAAATGAGATTGGTTAAAAATTCGGTCACGCGGCTTGCAATTGCAACAAAAGCATTTTTAGTGCATTTTGTCAAATTAAACAATATGTTGATAGTCTTTTTAGGACATCTACGAAGGTTTCTGTGAAATGTGGTACAAATTCGCTAAAGCGCATGGTTTGCCGAAAATGGAGATCTACGAGCAAATCAATTGCAGTGCAGTATTTCCATAGTGGAAGAGGCAATGAACGTCGCAGGCCTCATTGCCTTTTATATTTATTTATAATTTCGATTATAGGTATGTACCGTACCTACTATGTACAGTACATATAAGGTAAATTATGGATTAGTGCAAACAAAATTGAGGTAACAATCACAGATTACATAACGATGATGGAGAAGTCGAAAACTCTTAAGAAAGATTAAAGATTTTTCATATTTTTTTTTTTTAAATACATACCGGTTATCTAGTACAAGAGCAAGTTTATGCGACCCAGTCGTGCATTTTATTTATATAAGGATTTCGGATATCCCTTTTAATGTTTAGTCACAGCGTGAGCAAAGGAAGAAAGAGAAAGAGGTGTCGACGAAAACACTGGCATTGAATGTTTGATGATCAAAATGGCAAGGGGAAATTGTACCAAGTAATTTATTCCACATTCGTGTAGTACGAATGAAGAATGAGTCCCTATATTTCATGGTACGTACGAAATTGGGCTGAAGTGCAAGAAGTTTTTTTAGGAACGGAAAGCAGCTGGCTACCTTGAGTGAGTATTAATTATTACTTATTATTATTAATTACAATACAATTTGCGCGTACAAATCGTAACTATTGACTCGAAAATTAATATTAATTCAAGATAAAGAATTTCTCTTAAGTAAAACCAAGTAGTGTAGGGCAATATGAGCCATGTGCCTAAAAAAATGTTAACAGGTAAGGAAGGTTAATACAATTTAGTTCAGTTAGGCACGGCCTCTAAGAACCATGTAAGCAGACAAACAATCTAAATTTTCAATTTTATATAAAGGGTGTTTTTTTTAGACATGTGGAAGAAATAAAAGGCATGTAATTTAATGTTGTGATGGCCAAGAATTTAGCTTTATTATAAAGATAAAGGTTTGCCATTATGTTTAAAAAATAATTTCGGGCATGGGGGTGCGGCGGCTGGCTCGAATTAATCCCAGCCGAGAGGTCCAAAAAAAATCTGGAGGCCACGCCACAGGCGACGCGAGATAATGCCCTCACCAAAAGTGTCTTCAATAAATTGATTGTTTCGTTAGGTGTATGGCTTGTAGCGCCCGACCGCCGTCTTGTTGGACCCAAAGGTTGTCCACATCAACATCCTCCAATTCAGGCACGAAAATGTCATTAATTATGGTTCTATAGCGTTTTCCATTGACTGTAACATTATGGTCGGCTTCATTTTTGAAGAAATATGGACCAATGATTCCACCAACCCATAAAGCACACCAAACAGTCAGTTTTTATGGATGTAACGGTGTCTCAACATACACTTGAGGATTATCATCACTCCAAACGCGGCAGTTTTGCTTATTGACGTATCCATTCAAACAAAAATGAGTTTCATCGCTGCACAAAATTTTCTTGTAAAAATCGAAAATCGTTTCACGAGTAACCATGTTTTTCAAAATGATTGAAAACCACACGCCTAAAAAAAATCCCTTGATAATTTATAGTACTTTTTATACGTTAGGTGAGTTATCTATGGACGCCGAACAAAGGCACCAGATTGGAGAGGTTTTTGTTTAATTTGCCATGGGAAGCAAAAACAACAATAGAAGACGTTTGACGAAGAGTAGATATGACAACTAGCACCGCCATTGACGAAGTTCACAAACTGAAAAACATGTTCCAAGAAATTAATCTATACACATAAATAAAAATGAAGTGTCTGTTTGTAATTTCAAAATATCAGTTTTTTACTAAATTCGTATGAAAGTACATACGGTACTTATAACAAAAACGCAATTTTAAAAATTTTTGTCTGTCTGTCTGTTTGTTCTGACTAATCTCGGAAACTGCTTAACCGATTTTGACGCTATTTTCACAGGCAGATAGCTGATAAGCCGAATTAACTTAAAATTACACAGTATCTATACACATAAATAAAAAGTGTAAAATATCAGCTAAATGCATATGAAAGAATTATTATTTTCAATACATTGATGACTTTTGGAGCAACGAAGTTCGCGGCTCAGCTAGTATAAAAATATAAATATATGTACAATGGAATTTCGGTTTTTCTAGATTTTTTTCACGTTCTAGGTTTGTTTTACTTCTAGATTTTATATTTATAGATTTTGTCCTTTCTATATTCTGTCACTATAGATAAGCTTCAAGGCTGAGACGTGTACAAATAATAAAACAGAAAATTCAGTTATTTCAAAAAAAATTTAAAAAAATGGCGGTACGGAGGTCGCCGGGTCAGCTAGTAATGAATAAAAAATAATATTTAGCTTTGTTTCATCAAAAGCAGGCATACCAAATTCATAAGTTGAAATATAATCGGAAAGCAGAGAATACAATAGAAGGACACACCAAGTTAAAGAGAAATTATTATACAAATAATAACAGTGCAGATACTGTTGTAGGCCACAGCACAGCCAAACAAAACAAACCAACAAACGAGGTTTGGTTCTCGCGCACACTGCACACTCATTCAAGGACGGACAAGGACACTCTTACTATATAAACATTTTTGAAAACAATTTAATTAGCTGTTTTCAAAATATTAATCGTATAAGTCGTTTTCGAAATAGTCGAAAACAAAAAAATCGATCCTATGGAAGGTACCGTCCTTAGCCATTATTTTAATTTTTTGTTTCCAGTCATATGATAGGTCATGGTCATGCCATATAGACTAACTAATAATAAAGACAGGCCGATTCAGAGAAGAAATAAAATGCACGACTGGGTCGCACGAACTTGCTCTTATGATAAGCAATTGCGTAGTGGCTGCATATGTATATGGATATTAAAAAAAATTAAATAATTTCGAAAATTCTTTTATTTTTTAAATTAGTTTAAGAGTTTTCTCGGAAAAACTAAATATGCAATAAAATTTCAAAGCTATACGTCAATCTAGGAAAAAAAAAATATTGAAAATCGTTGGATCAGTTTTTTTTTTAAAAGGTTATTTTTGAAAAACTTTTTCAAAAAATATTTTGAAATTTATTTGAGTATGCAAATATATGGCAATCTGTAGTTTACATTTGAAAAATAATTTAAAAAAAATCAATATACCCGTTTCCAACATATTTCGAAAACCAAAAATTTTTTTGAAAAAATTATGAAAAATCAAAAAAAAGTTTTTGAAAATTTTGAAATATTAATAAAATTATGAATGACTTCCTGTGGCCAAAATTTTATTGATATCGAATGTATAGTTTACGAGAAAATTTGATTTGAAAATACTGGTTCTATGAGAGGTACCTACCGTTATTAGACAAATTTTGAAAACAAAATTTCAAACCAAAAGATAGATTGTCTTGCAAAAATAGTGAAAGTTTTATCAAAATCGTTAGAGCCGTTTTTGAGAAAATCAATTTTTGTCTTCAAGATTGTATGGCAGGTGCCGTTATTTTTGGACCTAGAGCAAAAATCAAAAATTTGTTCCGAGGGACGGCCAAATAAATCCTAAATACCAAATTTGAAGCAAATCGGCCCACCCAGAGGCGCGAACAGACAGACAGACAGACAGACAGACGGACGGAATTTCCAGACCCACTTTTTTCGACTTCTCCATCATCGTAATGTCATGTGTGATTGTTATCTCAAATTTTTTTTCTGCACGAATCCATAACTTGCCTTATAGTACCTATAATCGCAAGTAAAAAGGAACCGATTTGGGATTGCCTCCACCTTTTTCCTCCTTCCTTTTCCCTTTTTTCTTGTATGATTCCGCCAGTCTTTATTATTAGTTACTTCTATGGTTATACTATAATAAAACTTCTACTGAAACACAATAATTAGTTAAGCCAGTCAAATATCATCTTTTATTTTGACGTATCCAAACAGCACTTGTGTGGGGCTGAGGTTTTTCTTATTTATTATTTATTTATTTGTTTAATTCAGCCATAATAAAAAAAACTCAAACAAAGATTCGTAAAAGGGCTACATTTCTACTGATTAAAACCATTAAACATTTTGTTGGTGCTTTTTATTGAATCCCATTTTACAGAGCAAGAATATCCCTAACCGCATATCCTTAATACCCATTTTAAATTCTGTTTTTTTTTTTAATCAAAAAATAACACGCAGAACTTAAAGAAACAAAAGAGAAACAGATTAAAACCATTTAAAATTCTTCGGATTCCTAGATTAAATAAAATGCACGACTGGGTCGCACGTACTTGCTCTGTTGGTGCAACAACAGTCCGATGAAAACAAACTTTTCGATCAATAAGAACAATTCATTTTTGAAAAATTTGGTAAAAACCAAAAAAAATTGGCTAAAACTGGAAAACTCGATATACGGGAGCTAACGTTAAGAAACCTTTAATATTTAAAATAAGACGTTATCTTTTGGGTGTTATAAATGATACAAATGTCCACTTATGGCCAGATTAATAATACTGTTAAAAGCAATTTCCGCTATTATCATGTATAGCCAAAAACTAAAAATGCAGTTTTGTTTGAAGTATTCTATGTATGTTACATAAAAAGTTTCATAAAAATCGGGGGAGCCTTTTTTGAGTAAATTAGAAAAAATGAAAAAATTGGCCAAAATCTAGTGGCTCTTTGTATTGCAGCCACCATTTAAAAAAGAGAAAATGAAAAAAAAATCAATGCCATCTGATAGGAAGCTGTTGGGAACTATACCAAACAAAGTTTGAGTGAATTCGATGCAACCGTTGACAACTTATGGCCATTTGAAAAAAAGCCGTTAAGAGCAGATCTCCGTTATTTGCATTTTTAGCCAAAAACTAAAAACGCAGTTCTCTTAAAAACACTAAAAGAATATAACACACAAAGTTTAATCAAAATCGTTAGAATCGTTTAAAAACCAAAAAAAGTTGGCTAAAACTCAACGGCTCGTTGTATGGAAGCCACCGTTTAGGAAGGCTTCAGTGAAAAATTTACTAAACCATCCTATAGAACACTATAAAAAACTATGTCAAACAAAGTTTGAGTTGATTCAATCAAGCCGTTGAGAACTTATGGCTATTTGAAAAAAAGCCGTTAAAACCTGATTTTCGTTACGACCATTTGAGGCAAAAACAAAAAACGCAGTTTTGTTAGAAATGCTTAAAGTTAGCTAAATTTTAAATTTAATCAAAATCGTTAGAGCTGTTTTCGAGAAAATCCGAATTGAAAAAAACAGTTACTTGAAAGGTACCAGTTTGAGCCGGGCTAAAACGAAATAAAAAAAACCTCGACAACGGTTTTTCTTCAAACTGCTATATACCAAGTTTGAAGAAAATCCGTCAAGCCGTAGGCTGTAGCATGACGTGAAAAAGCGCACATCCGCACATCCGCACAGACGCACAGACAGACCGACGGACGGTATGGCGAAAACCACTTTTTTGGGCTTCTCTATAATCGTAATGTCATGTTTGATTAAAACGATTTTTTTTTTCTGCACGAAACCAATACTTGCCCTATAGAGCAAGTAAAAATCAACAGCCCTGCATGATATAATACATTCAAAAAGTATTACAACGAATTTTATTAAGGCATTCGGCCTTTCCTACAAAATGGAACAGCCCTTTAATTGTAATTATTTATTCTAAGTACATAGTAAACGAAGTAATGCACATCATTTCAATAATGTGTATGTGTATCACATTTCAAAAATATTAAGTTCTTCATTAAATTGGAATCAACCAAATTTTCTGGAATTAAAAAAAAATATTATTATAGGTACATTACATAATAGCGGCATTTAATATAAAATACAAATGATTCAGTTAAGTTTGAAGAGTTTAGTTAACTTTATTCTTAAACATTTGTTTATTTATGCCTATAATCTTAATAATTACTTGCACTGAAAAATAAAAACTTTCTGTGGTCCGACTATATTAGGTAGTTAACAAACCCATTTTTTATTCAAGGATTTTAACGAATTCGGTATGGCTTATTCAGTATTGTTTTATTAAATGTATATAAGATCTTGGCTATTAATCTTAGATGTGTGTAAATTCTCTTTGACCTCAACGCACATGAAAAGTCATACTTTGGTCGTAATTTTAGACCACCAGAAATTATAAATCAATCTGAATTATAGCATTTGACTTCAAATTGATAAGATCACTGAATATCTCAAGAATAGCTCTAGACTCTTGAGGATAAGAATTGGTTTATTTGCAGAAACAAAAAAAAATGATTTTAATCAATCATCCTAGCGTCAACATGGCTGTGGGCTTTTCAGGTGTCCTACAGAATCCCCAAACAAAAAAATCCCCATCTATTAAAATCCCCAAAAATTTTAATCCAACTAGCTAATATCCCCAAGGACATAATGCACATGGATTAAATTCCACACCCAAACAATATTGTTTGCCAAAATCCTCAAGAATTCCGCAAATCCCCAGTGTCCGTGTACATCTAAATTATGTGAATTTAGTTTTCAGAAAAATCTCATGAAATTACGTACATATATAAAAAATTTTATATTTACTCTTTGGATTACATTACAATATGAATTAAAATTTGTTTTGGGGATATTGGTTTGGGAATTTTCGGCTTGTAGATTTCAATGTGGGGATTTTGCGTTTGGGGATTTCCGTTTGGGGCTTGTGTTTTGGGGCACACGTTACCAACCCGCGCTTTTCAAAGTTGAATCTACAGCCTGAACTGTTTGACGTGTTTTCTTCAAACTTCATAAATGCATACTCATTCAAACAAGATAAGGGCCACAACTAATACAAAAACAATTTATTTTCCCGAAATGCCCAACTTTTTAAGGTAAATTACATTATATAAAACAATGAATATCACTCAAATCTCAATTAATAAGTTTATTCCTGAAACCAGTTCTAAAGTTTTTGGATAGCCCGTCGTGAATTTTTGAATGATACATCCATGGAACAATTCTACTGAACAGCCTCAATCATCCTTACGTCTCTGACTGCCGATGTGTCTATATGACGTCGTATGTTAACTGAAGCAGTCTAAGGCTTGTAAAAAATTAATCCAAAATCAATAAATAAAATTTATGATTTGGGAGGCAAAATATGATTTAGAATGTACCCCAAGACAAATATCGCCTACCATTAACACAATAATAGAAAATATAATGACATTTATAGAAACCTGATCTACAATCATTTAGAAAAATGATTTATGGGCATGTTTTATTACAAAATTATTCTACAGTAAGGAATATATAAAGGAAATATATTTACTTAACATGGGTATGCCAAATGAAGCTTTTTGTTGTAAAATAAAACAAGCTTGTTTTAAAACATATTCATAACTCATTTCCCAAATTATTATCGTAACACCTTGTAAGCAGTTTAAAAAAAAGCTCATGGACAAAGACTTTATTGAACTTACTCAAAATTGGTTGATAATATTTTTCATATTTTCGCATAATACATTATGTATACATGTATATAATGATTTTTTCCCTATTTTTCTCGATAACGGCTTTAACGAAAATGGTATGTTGAAAATGTTCCATCAGAGGGAATTTCACAGTTCAATGGTTTCTAAGAAAATTGCCGTATATTAAAAAATACTCAACAGATTTTCTTCAAACTTTGGAGATCCTATTTAATTTTTGATTTTCCAGAGCCGTGGTCACTTTTTTTACCACGCTTTAAGGTATCTAAAGGTAAGCTTTAATACAGCCGTTTTCATTCATATTACTTTTTTTTTTAAATCCTTTATCAAACCGAAACCACCTTATCACTCTTTTTTATGTTTCCAAAAACCAAAAAAGTAAACAACGTTGCAGAAAAGTTCCATTTAAACAAAATAACAATTTCGTACTTTTACTTTTCTTCAATGGATTTGATAAATCTTTGTTGCGCGTGGTTAGTAGTTAGATGGGGACCATCAAAACTAATAACTGTGTGCTGTTGGCATGTGTTATGTGTTTTTCTCTCTTCTGTTCTGTTCTGTTCTGTCTGTAGTGTTATTGTCTTGTGTTGTCTTGAGCCAATAGATCAGTTGTTGGTGTTTCTACTTCATTGATTCATCGAAGGAGT
Source organism: Platycheirus albimanus (assembly GCA_916050605.2). Lineage (NCBI taxonomy): Eukaryota > Metazoa > Arthropoda > Insecta > Diptera > Syrphidae > Platycheirus > Platycheirus albimanus. The sequence goes on from OU696698.1 coordinate 64,556,265, forward strand.
AGATTAAAATGTAATGAAACGTAATGTTCGTTTAAGATTGAATGGAAAGATTTTCCAGAATCTGTGTTTTTTAAATTAATTCAATGATCGTTCAAAACAATGATATAGCGCTTTATTATTTGTTGGATAGTTTTGCTTACTTAAAGTTGCTTTCTTTATTTTATAAATCTTCAAATGGCTGTTGTTTACAGAAAATGTTATTTTCGTGCAATCACAGTAATGCATTTTATTTGTAATTAAAAGTCCTATAATAGCAGAACTGAAATTTGTTGAATTCAGAAATTGTAAAAAGTAGTATTTTGTTAAGTTTTTAGATACAGTCCTCGCATATATATAATAATTACTGAGGGCGAATAAAGGTGTTGTAAAATAAAGTTGTTACATTACTGAATAAGCCTCTTACGAATTAATTACAGGGGTTGGGGTAGAGTTTACTTTTTTGAAAACGTCCGCAATATCAAATGTTTTACAAAATTACTTATGAAATAATGAAAAAATATAAATAGACATTTTAGTAGGCATGTCTTTTACTTTTATATCGTCGTCGTTCTATTAAAACTCCCTAAGTCCATTTTTAGTAAAAATGAGATAAATACGCCAAGTTTATTCAAATGACAAGATCTATGTTCTATCAAAACTCCCTAAGCTCAACGTTCCTCTATTATCAAACTATATAGTATTAAAACTCCCGAAATCCAAAAAATTCTTCGATTTTTTATATTGATTACTAGCTTTAAATGCAAATATCTCAAAACACAAATAATGGACTTAGGGAGTTTTAATAGAACGACGACGATATATTGTGTCTTCTTTATCGCATCGTCAGATTCGGTTTCACTTTTATATCAAATTCAATTATTTCATGAATAAGTACATCTTTGTGAAAAAATATATAAGAACAAAATCTTTATACATACATATATGTATTGGTTATAATATTGCTTCAAATACATTGCTAGAAATTTCCTTAGAAAGAAAGAAGCTTAGAATCTTCTGAAACAAAAGAGTTTTCTACACATGAAGCTCTAAGTAGCATTCTATTCATACTGAGCTATTTCTATATAAATAGTATATTGTTTTGCTAATGATTTTTAATTATGTATTAATGTTCGTATTCAACTCAGTGAACATATATGAAAGAAGATTCGTTCTGTCATTGTTTGATTATAATCAGCCATCAGCTAATGGTAAAAGGGTTTGCGGCAAAAATACATATTTCAATCAATTTTGTTTATTCAGAAGAAGTAAGCTTTCAGTTGATACCCCTAGTTTGCAAACAAACACTACAGTATTTTGCGAAAGGCTTTATTTTTTCTTAAATGAAACGATTATTATTATACATACCTGATGCACCTAAGGCTCAAAAATATGTCACGCAAAATTTCAACATTGTACAAATTTCAGATAATTTAATTTATTGAAAAACACACACATAAGTACGAACACAGGTAAAAGCACAATTTTTACTTGCGATTAGCATGTATGTACTATGAAAAAAAAAATATTTTGAGATAACAATCACACATGACTTAAAGATGATGGAGAAGTCGAACTAATTGGGTCTGGAAATTCTGTCCGTCTCTCTGTCTGTCTGTTCGCACCTCTACAGCCTTAATTTCTGCATTTTTGCTTAAGGTCGAAAAATAACGGTACGTGTAATACAATCATTAACAAAACGTTTGATTTCCTCGAAAATGACTCAAACGACTTTGATAAAACTTTCAGGGCACTCATTTTTTAGGACAGTCTATCTCTAAGTTAGAATAGATTTTTTACTTGCTCTATAGGGCAAGTATGTATTGGTTTCGTGCAGAAAAAAAAATCGAAGTTTTAATCAAAAATGACATTACGCTGATAGAGAAACTCAAAAAAGTGGTTTTCGCCATACCGTCCGGTCTGTATGTGCGGATGCGTGGATGTGCTCTTTTTCACGTCATGCTACAGCCTTAACGGCTTGACAGATTTTCTTCAAACCTTATAGCTGCTTTAAAAAAAACCATTGTCGAGTTTTTGTTTTTTTTTTTTTTTTAGCCCGCCTCAAACTGGTTCAAGTAACGGTTTATTTCATTTTGGATTTGCTGGAAAACGGCTCTAATGATTTTGATTAAACTCAGAATTTAACTTACCTAAAATATTTCTAACAAAATAGCGTTTTTTGTTTTTGGCTTAAATGGTCGTAACGAAAATCAGGTTTAAACGGCTTTTTTCAAATGGCCATACGTTCGCAATGGCTTAATTGAATTGACTCAAACTTCGTCTGACATAGTTCTTTATAATGTTCTATAAGATGAATTTGCAATTTTATCAGTAAAGTATTTCTAACAGTGGTTCCCATACAATGAGCCGTTCAGTTTTAGCCAACTTTTTTTTGGTTTTTTCTAATTTGCTCAAAAATGGCTCCAACGATTTTGAAAAAACTTTGTGTGTTATATTATTTTAGTGTTTTTAAGAGAACTGCGTTTTTAATTTTTTGGCAAAAAATGCTAATAATAGAGACCTGGTCTTAACGTCTTTTTTTTCAAATGGCCACACCATGTCAACGGTTGTATCGAATTCAAACAAAATTTGTTTGGTATAGTTTCTTACAACTCTCTATCAGATGGCATTGCATTTTTGTCAGTTACTCTTTTCAAATGGTGTCTCCCATACAAAGAGCCACTTAGTTTTTGGCCAATTTTTTTGGTTTATTATATATGGGGCTATACCGATTTTTATTTTATTAAACATACAAAGTTTAATAGTAATATACATAGAATGTTTGGAAGAAAACTGCATTTAAGTTTTTGGCTACAAATGATAATAACGGAAATTTGTTTTAAGAAATTTATTAATTTGGCCATAAGCGGACATTTATATCATTTATAGCACCCAAAAGATGACATCTAAATTTTAAATATTAAAAAGTTTCTTAACGTTAGCTCCCATATATCGGGTTTTCCAGTTTTAACCAAAATATTGTAGTTTTCCGAAATTTTTTTTATTGCACCCACAGTGCACCCACTCGTGCATTTTTTTTTAATCAATTTTTTTAAATTTTTTGTTTTTTTTTTTTTGTTTTTGATATTAACTTCGAAGTGCAAGAAGTTAATATCAAAAACGGCTGGACTAATTTTCTTCAAACTTTGTACATATTACTGCTATGACGTCCTACAGAAGTTGTAGTTTTTTTAGTTTGGTTTATTATAGCATTCGGATCTTACAATTTTTATTAAACTTTGTATATAATCAATCTACTAGCCAAAAATTTCAGATAGCGTAAATTTTGTTTAAAGTTGAAAATACTTTGTGCGCATTATTGGTATTTTTAAATTGTTAACTGCGTTATTAGTTTTCGTATAAAAATACAAATGAAAGAAAATCCTTTTTAACGGATACCTATATTGACTGGAACCTTTATGAACTTGATAATTTAAAGCTTTTCAAGAAGAAACATTACGATTAAGCAAATCAAAATTTTCTATAGGTATGGTAACTGCTAATAGGCGACTCAGTTTCAGCACAAATATTTCAGACTTTGTATATTTACTCATTTTTAATTATTTTTTTTTGCATAGAATACATGTATCAAATGCCTGGTTCTAGCTGTCTAATTTGGTCGCAAGATTAGACTTATGTAGTTTGAGACTGTTTTCAATAAGTACTTATTTGCATTTTAGTAGTACGCATAGCAAGCCGTCCAGTTTGAGCCAAAATGTGATTTTATTCACGAACGGTCTTAAATATTTTATGTATTCGTCTGAAAAGAACTTAACTGTGCAAGAAATTATAAATGACGAATTATCGGAGAACTTAATTTCGATCGACAGCAACACAGGTGACTTTGCAAATATTATTGAGCAACCCATTGTCAATAAAAATATATGTACCTATAAGCTTCTTGCTTAATGTGAAGAGTGAAGGCAGCTATGGCAACGGTTGCCAAAAATAAATCCTGGATAGTCAGGAGATGAGCTTCATCACCATCGCCGAAAACAAATGTCAACAGATAACCACCAAAATCAAAAAAAGAAAAACAAATAAAATTCGAAAAACAAATATTGTTGATCAAAAATATTTTTCTTCCTTTTTTACTTGCGATTATAGGTATTCGTACAAAAAAAAAATAATTTGGACAATCAAACATAACATTGCGATGATAGAGAAGCCTAAACAAGTGGGTCCGACAATTCTGTCTGTCTGTCTGTCTGTCCGTCTGTCGGTCTGTATCGGCACCTACAGCCTAAACGGCTGGACCGATTTGCTTCAAACATTCAATGAGCATTCTAGCTTTAAAACTAACGGTACCTGCCATACGATTTTTAGTGAAAAGTTAATTTTTCTCAAAAACCGCTTCTACGATTTTGTTAAAACTTTCTGAGTAATGTTTTCTGTGCAAATCTTATGTTTGGTTGGAATAGATATTTTCCCTGCTTTTTTTCCAAAATCTTAAACCCCAATACCAGCAAGTTTGTCCGACCCAGTCGTGCACTTTATTTTAAGTCCTAACCTTTTCGTTATTTATTATTATTATTATTTTGTGTAGGAATACTATTGCTCTTGCATGTTTATAAATAGCTATCTTTAGATTTGGTTGATCACAACTTACAGGATTTTAAGATACGTCCCTATATCTCAAAGCTATGAAATATTAATTAAGTAATATTTTTTGGTAGTTTAAAAATAGAAGTGATTTTGAAAATAAAATTTAAAGAAAAATATTTAATATTTTCGTGTCTTCTACCTTATCAATTATTGTGTCAAGGATAAATAACAAGAATCACATTGTATGCAATCAATCTGTACCTACGATAGATTAAAGAATAAGGTGGTGTAAGATTGTTTGGATCTCTGGTGCCGCAAAACTTAATTTCAAATATCTTATAATAATACTATACAATCTGATTCCTGCCCATTCATAGTACTGTAATTTATAAAGCATACACTTAAGTACCCACGAATCAAATCAATTAGAATTATATTTTATAATACACAAAAAAATGATCTCAAATTAACCTAGAGTATAGTAAATGAATAGTTACATTCCTACATACCTAAATTTACGGCTCTCTTCAAAAAAGCTTCACTTGTTTATTAACGAATTCATAATCGAATTATTGATTTCATTTAAGTGAATCATTTATGAGTCATTTTCGAAAAGGAAAGGTTTTTTAAGTTTGATTATATTTTCTGTCTTGTTTTAAGTCTATTTTAAAAAATAAACAAAATAAAATTTGGGTGCTTTCATTTCCAGTATCATATAAATATTTGCAATCAATTGTGCTATCTGATGAAGTTTGAAGTCATTCAAATGATGTCAACAGCAAGTGCGCAGAATACGAAAATACTAAAAAGTGACACGAGCTCCGTTAATGAGAGTTTGTCATGTCAAGTAGACTGTATTAATTTTGTGGTTAGTCAAGTTTTTGCTTACAAAAGTCACTGCATAGGTACTATAATTAAAATGCACGACTGGTCGCACATTCTTGATCCTTGGGTGCAATAGCAAGATGATACCAATTTTTCCGAGCAATAAAAACTACTCTTTTAAAGTAAGCAAAGAAGTTGCAAATCTTTTTTTTTTTTGGAAGTTTACATATTTATGTATAGCATTTAGAGCGTATTGACACGTTTATATGTTCAGTTAATTTTCCCGTTATATCGTTAAACTAAATCCTACAATTACAGATAACAGTTTCTTGTTATTTAAGGCAAAACCCAGAAACGCATCAAGTTACTTTGAAATACTCTCAAAACAATGCCCCCTTAGTTAAATTTGCTAAGCCTTTTTTGAGAAATTTGATGATAACTTAAAAAATGTTGGGCAGAACTGAACGGCTTGATATAATAGTAGCTACCATTAAGAAACCTGTGCTATAAATTATACCTTTATATACCTTACCTGTCGTTGTCAGCTTATGGTCAGTTTTGTAAGACCGTTAAAAAAAGTAGTTTTCAGTTTCTTAAATTTTTCCCCAAAACTAAAAACGTTTTAAAAGCGTTTTTTTTTTTTTTTTTTTTTTGAATACTCAAAGTGAACTAGTATCTCAAACAAAGTTTAAATTCATAAGTGACGTTTTTGAGCAAATAAGAAAACACCAAAACATTTTGGCTATAACTTAGTGGTTCGTTGTATGGGTGCCAACGTTTTAAAAAGGAGTAACGAGCTATGTCATCTGAAAGGGAAACTAAAAAGAACTATACCAAACAAAGTCTGAGTAATTCATTCAAGCTAATTAAAGGTAGTTCCACACTATCCCACAGTGTAGTACGACATGTCAAAAAAAAGTATGAAGGAATGTGTGATGGTTTTACATTCAATCCTAAAAAATATTTCAGATCTAAACACATGTCAAATCGTAGGAGATCTGCGCTGTCATATTCTGTTTCAACACTATTATACAACTATTTCATCACACATGTTTGACATGACGTATTACACTGTGGGATAGTGTGGAACTACCTTTATGGTCTTTTGGAAAAACGGTTTTAGATTGTTTGACTCAATAACTGTTATTTTCCACCTTTCAGGAAGTCCGCATGAATTTTGTATCTCTAAATGTTGTCGGAAGCGATTTTCTGCTTAAAACAGAGCACATTCTGCAGAATTTTCAAATTAGCAACTTCAAATAAAACTACTATCTTTTCATATGTATTATAATATTAACTTTTGTTATCCTTCAATGTTATTTTATTTTTAGGCTATGATATAATAATATGATAACTATCAACTAAGAATGATTTAACTGGAACCCATTAGAGCTTGCAACTAGAAAGGAAATATTTAAATATTTAAAGATTTTACTTGAAGAAGTTCAGTTAAAGCATTATGGATTTTAAAAGTGTGCAAAATTAAAATATTTATAAATTTTCTCTGCAATATATTCAAAAACAATAGACGGCCAAAACATACATACGTCCTCCCTATATCCAAGTGACAGATATATTAAAAAGAAGTAAAATTACATTAACGAAAACATAAATAAGTGAAAAACCTTCGCATCATTTAGAGATCTACGTGTTAAATGTTTGTAACGACAGCAAGTCGTCTAAGCCCAATACAGAAGTTGCCTTCAGCATAACAATATTAAATTCCTTCGTGAACTTTATTTTGAAATCCCTAGATAATTTCCACAAAAACATCTTGGCAAAACCAGTTGATGAAAATGATAAATTACATGTTGTTTGTCTTCATTCTTCAACAAATGAGTTGTTTTTTGTGTTCTTGTAAATTATACCTTTAATTTTGCTTTCATTTTGAAACCCAGATTTTCTTTAATATAAATTATTTAGTAAATTTGAAATTTTGAATACTACCGTTGAAATGTATTATGCAATAAGGTTTGGGTGATTTGCTTTTGATTATGTTTGCAGATACATACATACATACATACATAATGTATGTAGGGGCAGTCTTAATGAAACTGGCCGTATATTTTCTAATTTTTCAAAATGTATGCATTTTTTACATACACATTTTCCGAAAAGGAATTTATGATTATATGTAAATGTCAAAGATAGATTTTAGTTTTAGTGACAAAGTTTATAAAATCATTAAGAATATTTTCTACACAAGGGGGATAGACATTTTCCAACTGGATTTTTATTTGTATTTTGTTCCTCTTCGAGAATCGTACTCGTTTTTCGATGTTAAGTGTTTTTAAGTGGTCCAAAAAATTTAACGCTCTTGTCTCAATGAGCTTGACCAAGAAAACTTTTCACAATAATGGTAAGTTTTCAGCCAAATGCATGTATTACGAAGTTCTTGTACTAAATATGGAGAGACGACCACAGTAAAGTACGAATATTATTATATTAAGTTTTGAGGGAGTGTACAAACATATGTACATCGATACCTATGTATGCCCATTTTTAGGTGTTTTGAGGTAGTGGTACGAAACCAATGGATAGGTTAGAAATAATTCTTTCACAAGCACACACACCCTATGTCCAACAAACATTATAAATAGCTTATAATTACGAATAAGGCGAATATTCCATGTCCCCCTTGAATTATTAGAAAATCGCACAATTGTTCTATGTCCACAATTTGGTGATATGTCCATTTAATATTTCAAATTTTGTGCTATGTCCGGACGGACATAGAACTTTCGTAACCCTGTAAATAAAAATGATTATCAAATAATCGTATTGTCTTTACTTTTGTTACAATAAATGAAATGCACGACTGGGTCGCACATACTTGCTCTGTGGGTGCAATAGTACGATGGAAGCAGACTTTTCGAGCAATAAGAAGAACTCATTTTTGAAAAATTTGGTCAAAACTAAAAAAAATTGACTTAAACTGGAAAAAATGATATACGGGAGCTGACGTTAAGAAACCTTTAATATTTTAAATTTAGATGTCATCTTTTGGGTGCTATAAATGATACAAATGGCCAAATAAATAAAACTGTTAAAACCAATTTCCACTATTAACATGTGTAGCCAAAAACTAAAAATACAGTTTTCTTTGAAGCATACTTTAAATATACACACAAAGTCTTATAAAAATCGGGGAAGGCTTATTTGAGTAAATTAGAAAAAATGAAAAAAATTGGCCAAAACCTAGTGGCTCTTTGTATGGGAGCCACCATTTAAAAAAGAGTAACTCAAAATAATGCAATGCCATCTGATAGGAAGCTGTAAGGAACTATACCAAACAAAGTTTGAGTGAATTAGATACAACCGTTGACAAGTTATGCCCATTTGAAAAAAGCCGTTACGAGCAGATCTCCGTTATTTGCATTTTTAGCCAAAAACTAAAACCTCAGTTCTCTTAAAAACATTAAAAGAACATAACATACAAAGTTGAATCAAAATCGTTAGAGCCGTTTTTGAGCAAGTTAGAAAAAACCCAAAAAAGATGGCTAAAACTGAACTGCTCATTGTATGGGAGCCATCGTTCAAAAAGACTTCACTGAAATATCTGCAATTACATCTTATAGCACACTACTAAGAAATATGACAAACAAAGTTTGAGTCAATTCAATCAAGCCGTTCCGAACTTATGGCCATTTAAAAAAAGCCGTTTAAATCTGATGTTCGTTACTACCAATTGAGCCAAAAACAAAAAAAAACCGCAGTTTTGTTAGAAATATCTGAGGTGAGTTAAATTTTGGGTTTAATCAAAATCGTTAGAGACGTTTGCAAGCAAATCCAAAATGAAAAAAAACCATTACTTGAAATTTAACAGTTTGAGCCGGGCTAAAACGAAATTAAAAAACCTCGAAAATAGTTTTCTGCAAACTGCTTTATATCAAGGTTAAAGAAAATCTGTCAAGTCGTTTAGGCTGTAGCACATCCACACAGACAGACTGACGGACGATTTTTTTTTCTGCATGAAGCCAATGCTTGCCCTATAGAGCAAGTTAAAATATATTTATGAATATATAATAAAAAATGGCTTATGTAATTGTGATATTGTTTCTGGTAAAAAAAGGATTGTCTTCATCATAACAAAGTAAGTAATAAGTTAGCGGTATAGAACTATTGAACTAAGGACATCAAACACAGAAGTGCTATGTCCTTACATATTTTAATCTTTTTTGAATAAAATTGGAAACCGGTTAAAGAATTATTTATTTTTCATTAGTAGGCTTTTAAAAAGGTATAAGGCCATAACATACTTGAATATCAAAGCCAAATGAGCTGCCTTAATAGAGTTATGCACATTCCAAAACTTTACTTCCAGTTTCCCAAACACAGCAAACATGGACATAGGACATTTGTGCTTTAAGGTATCGACATATTCTATTATGTATGTGTAGATTTTGATAAAACATTGTTTTAATGTATACACATACATACATCAATACATATGTGGCCATCCAAAGTCAGTAGTTTTTTTCTTTAATTTTTAGTATGGGAAAATGGACTAATATAATTCAATAATTATATTTTCTTTGAAAACGGCTCCAAAGGATTTGATAAAACTTTCTGAATGTTGTTTCTGGTTAAAGTACAAATTTTTAGGAATTCGAATTATAACAGAGAATCAAAGACCCGCATTTTTTAAATAAAATTTTTCGTAAGATGCACAACCGATTTCATAAAAAATTTTAAAGGATAAAGACTACGAGTACTAACCAAATTAAAATGCAGGATGTCCCCTGATTCGTATATTTTAGGGCATGATTTTTGGGTAAAAAAAATCGTTCAACAGTAAAGGGATTTGATATAGCTAATGTGTTGTCTGTTTAGACTTTGGAGAGATAAATTTCTTAAATCGTTTCCTGTTTTAAAAATGGCCCAATCAGATGTTAAAATAAACATTATTGTAACCATACTTCATCATCTCCCAATGATCTGCTCAAAAAAGGCTCCCACGGTTTTGATAACACTTTCTGAACGGATTTTTCAGGAAAAGTCTTTCTAAACGAAATAATGTTTTCTTCAAAAGTTTTTAAAAAAAGAAGTTAATTTTTTTTCAATGTTTGGTTACCTATTACAAAAACGGTTTGAGCAGTTTCTTTTAAATTCTATTTGAATGATAAGCACAAAGCTCTAAAAATTTGTATTCTCAAAAAAAACTTTGAATATGTTTTCGAAACTTTTTTACAAATAACACCGTTTAAAAAAAATTGGTTGAACGATTTTAAAATTTTTGAAACTCAAACAGTAAAAGAAATCAGATAGCCACGTAATTTTTTCCAAGACACGTTTTAACTAGTGAGTGTTAAGTGATTAATGAATTATGCGAACATACTGTCGCGCATTTAAGCGAGTTCGCGCGACCCAGGCGGGACGAAGTTGTTACAATCTAATATTATAAAAAAATTATAATAATATTATAATTAAATTATTATAAAAATCGCATTGTAATTAGATAAAACTATTAGATATTTATTATAGATTTTTGGAGACCAGTTAGATACATTAATGGAATGAAACTAAGAATTGGCTTAGCTCAAAGTGGTGGTAAACAAACTAGAATAGTACTGTAAAATGTGGGTATATTGATTGCAATGAAAAGCATGAAGCTACTAGGGGAAAACTCAGACGCCAAAAACAGCAATAAAATCGAATTGGATAACATGCATGCAAAATAAAAATATATGTATGTATGTAGGTACCTTACCTACCTATGTCTTCGAGCGAAGAACCAGATCTTTTGAAGCATTTTTTTTATTTTTCTTCTTTACGCATCACTGGATGCTTACCTACATATGCTACACATCGAAACCGGTCTACTTCCGGTGTTTATTACCTTAGTCATTACTTAAAATCTTTAACATGAACGAGACAAGGCTTTCTTAAATTGTAGCAAATTTTGCTCTTGATAAAAAAAAGTATCATGTTCCAAACAATTGAAATAACCAATGAAAGGAACCAATGTTCTTTTATCTTGAAGCTAGTAACATTTAGAGGAAAAGAAGAAATTTATAATATTACTAAAGTTTTATATGAAGAGTTGAACGAAAACGATATGTTCATCTCGGTCCTCGATCTAAAAAATAACTACTCTAAGCTGGAACATTGCTTAAGCATGACTATTTTAATATGATAAACAAGCGGTACCCGGCGTTGCTACTCCCAAACAAAAAACACTTATGTAATGTTAAATTAAATTTATTTATTTATTTCATATCAATGCTAGCGGATAAACAATATTTTTGGTTAAATCCTGCATTTTTTTTGTCTGCGACCCGATCGGCAATTCCGGAATTTTCGCTGATGTTTTAAACAGCTAAAAAATGTATGAAAAAAATAAAAAAAAAAAAAATTATCCAACAAATGTTAAAAGTCTGCATTTTATTTTTGTCTTCCACCCGATCGGAACTAAACCTTCACAGGAACCATCCCTGGACTAAACTATATTTACCCTGAAAATTTCATAAAGATCCATTGGGCGGTTTAGGAGTCCATTCGCAACATACATACATGCATACAAACATACACACATCCATTTTTATATATATAGATGTGGGAATTAATCAAATAGCAACCTTATTTAAAACACGTTGCAACTTAATAACACATACGATACGCCATCTCATTTTTCAATACAGTCTACAAATAGGTAACATGAAAACCAGGAAATGAAATAATAATAAGAAATTTTTATGATGAAAAATTACATTTCAATTTCAAGATTTTACAAATTTAAATTAAAAAAAAATTAAACTGGCAGAAGGCTTTTGCCATGTGAAAAAAGATTTATGAATGAAAAACGTTAATACTACTGATATGTTGCAATAAAATCAATAATTCATTCCTCCATTTCAGACGAAGTTTAAGGCACCAGAGTGCAACACAACCAACGCCATTATAAGAGTAGGTTCTATTAAACGATTTTAGTTTTGAAACAATTTTCCAATACAAATTTCAAATGTTAAAAATTTGACTTTTTTTTTTTGTGGTCATTATAATATACCTACATATATTTTGTTCTTTTTAAAATTTCAAATTATGTTTTTATTTTTAAAATTTCTTTTTATATAATATGTAAATAAATTTGACATATGTACATAATTGTATATTTCTTGCATTTCTATTTATAGGGTTATTTTTGATACTAACATAAATTTTTTATGAAAATATAAAATAAGTTTAATATAATATACCTATATAATAGGATATAAATATACTATTTGATGAACAATTTTGGCAGACACTTAAAAAACTAACAGGAAATGCTATATTTAAAAAAATTACTATTCAAAACGTTTATTTTTTACAAAATTCACTACACCCGATTTCTTATATTTAAGAAAAAATCACATGATCGACCGACTAGTTTTTCGAAAACAAATTTGAAAGTAGGTACCTAGACCTACATATATTTGAATTTGTTTAGTACGTGTTTCGTGGCTTACCAGTAAAGTCTAGAAGGGTTATATGATTTTTCCCGAAAAATTCATTTGAACCAAAAGATAAACTATTATACTTATGAACCTGTAAAACGCTATTAAAAAATCTTGATGTTAATAGCAGCAGCCGCTTTCGAGATAAAATATTCTTTAATATTTAAATGGCGGACACTTTAAGTTTTAGAGCTATGTCAATTCGCCTGTGTTGGATGCTCCAGAAACATTATGTACATTATGACGTTAAAGATCAATATGAGAGACACAGACATGTACCCATATATATAGACGGCAGTAAGATAAACATACGGACACGGAAAGACAGACACACAGTCAAGCAGAATTGCCCGAATTTTATTTTTATGAATGCATTACAGTAAAATATTAAATACATAGGTATATTCGAAAAATAAATTTTACCTTTTCAGATTCAAATTTCAATATTTTCATTTATTTTGATTTGATCTATTTTCAAAGATCGCAAAAAAACACCACCTTTTCAAATTATTAAACAAGATCAAAACCTCTTTTTTTAATTTCAACCTATGACAACTATTCAAAATACAACTCAAGAATACACGCTGTGTTTAATCGTATATTAAAATCTTAAAGCAACATGTTCTAAGCATACAAAAATTAATTCCTTTTTTGAAAAATGTTCAAAACTGCACCATTTCAACTCAAATCATTTTGCCAACTTTTTATTCTTAAAGCTCTTTAATTCATCATAAGAATTTCGCAAGGCCCAACCGCTAAGACTGTAGCTCCATGTGCCGTCAAGCACGTAATACAAATAATGTAATATTTTCAATTTTAAGTGCTTTCAATCAAGGATTTTAAATCAAAAATATGATACAAAGAAAAATGAGCTTCTTCTATTTATACATAATCTTGGTTGCTTTAAATCTCAATTTCTTTTAAAAGTTCTTCAAATTTAAAGAAACAATACAAAGTTTATCTCCACATGGACCTTTTCATTTGTTTTGTGCAGTTTTAACTTTTTGGATTTAGCTCGTATAATGTGTAATTAAAACTTATCTAAGCATAGGCAATCTTGGCAATTAAGCATGGTTGAATAAGTTATTCTTTTACTCTGAACTCAATTAAAACTCAAGAGATTTAATTTCTTTTCAGATTAAAACTTTTAACCATAGCTACCTTTACGAAATTGATAACAACTTTTTGTTGGCATCATTTTTCAAGAAATAAAAACATAAATAATGTATTATTTTCCAACTGTTTGAATTTATCACTTTTTTGTGTGTTTCATCAAAATCTAAAAAATGAACTCATACAAAAGCATGAATATAATTTTGTTTGCATATTTATTGGAGCAATAAAACAACGCCACATTCCACATATTATCACTTTCAACAAGTGTAATGCCGTTAAATTTGATCACCATTATTCCAACAGATGTAGTCATATTAAATTAACTGCTAAGCCCTCTTAAAACGGACAACGTATGTAAATATGCAATATTTTTATTACACTTATTAACTTCTTGTTTTTTATGGTAAAAGGAAAATTATTATGATGGACCAAAACATACCCAAGCATTTAATCGGTGGTTATGCTGTTACAATCCAAAGATATAAATATTCACTTTGTTTGTACTCCTTTGTTTTATATTGCTTAACACTTAAACACTCTTTTTTATTATATCCACTTTCACCAATTTATCGCCACTTTACTGGTTTTATTGCATACATTTGTGCTGTTTTATAAGGAATTCATTTTTTAAATGGGATTAATAAACAAATTCCGCAGTTTATTTCAATTGGACTACAACTGAAGCTAAAAAATAATTCACTATTAAGAAAATGCGAAAGGTAAATATTGAAACTACCAATGAAAAACCGCTGAACGCTGAAGAAATTCAATAAGTTCAGAACTGTACCGATTCGCAACGATGTTGCCTCGTTTAAAGTAAAATTTAAACTGACCGACCGTCCGTGTATATCTTTGAAAACTAAATGTTTTCCCGCATTTTTAGATGGATGTTTTATGCATATGCACTCCATTCAGCCAGGCCTGGCACTGGCACTGGCACTTACTTGTGGAGGAATTCTTGTTTGCTGGAATTACCATGCGCAAGAAATTGCCAATGAATGAGATTTTCATTCATAAAGTTATTGTTGCGAGGAATTATTTGTTGTTAAGGTTTTGTTGCCAAGATAGACACAGGCTTTTCAACTGTGGGTCCTTGAAGTAGGTTTATGTTTGATTATCTGGTAAAAAGGTAAAGTTCTTGATTTAAAAAAGAGACACCGGTCCATGTTTGGTTCTGACAAAAGCTTTATTTGTAAATTTATAGGAAATGTATAATGGAGAGATTTTTCACAGATATTACTTCAATGAGCTCCTACAGAGGTAGTCAAAAGTATTTACACAACGAGCTTTTTTTCTGCGCATTCAAATGAAAACGCCTTTTCTTGTTGGCTATTTTTTACCATTTTTACTTGCGATTATAGGTACTATAAGGCAAGTTATGCATTCGTCGAAAAAAAAGTTTTGAGATAACAATCAAACATGACATTACGATGATAGCGAAGACGAGAAAAGATGGTCTAAAAATTCTGTCCGTCTGTATGTCTGTCTGTCTGTCTGTCTGTATGTATAGAGACCTACAGCCCAAACGGGTGAGCCGAATTGCTTCAAACTTGGTATATAGAGTTTTTTAGGTATTGTACAGAGGGGAAATTGAAAATTTTGTTTTAGCTCAAAAAATAACGGTACCTGTCACATAACCGTTACGTTAAAGCTTATTTTTCTCAAAAACGGCTCTAACAATTTTGATTTAAAAAAATCAGTGTTACTTTATAGGTACGACCAATCATATGGCTGAAAAAAGGTTTTAAAAAATGGCTAAGAACGGTACTTTCCATAGGACCGTTTTTTTTGCTTTCGACTATCTTGAAAACGACTCAACCGATTCTTTCGAAATTTCACACATATATAATTGTAGGTAGCTCAATTTGTACTGCATACCAATATTTGAAAAAAATTTTTTTTGTATTTTTAAAAGCATTTTTAAGAAAAACATTTAAAAAATATATATATTTTGAAAACTGCCTATTAAATTTTTTTCTAAAAATTATAAATAAATGTATTTGCTGAATACATATGAACTGGGGTTTTTGAATTTTTTTTGAACATTTTTTTCAAAAAGTTTTTCAAAAAAAACTTTTTTTCTCAAAAACGGCTCCACAGATTTTTAAAAATTTATTCTCATAAATTCAGATTAATCCAAGAAATAAAATGGCGTACTCTTTTTTCAGCTCAAAGTAATTTAAGTATTTATTTAAGAATTTTGAAAAATTTATTTTTATCAAAATCTCAAGCCCCTAGACCACTGTCACACATTAGAGCAAGTTCGTTCGACCCAGTCGTGCATTTTATTTTAATAACTTCTATATGTTTTTAATCATTGTTTTTTTTTTTGCGATATTGAATAGAAAAATTCTCTTGAATATGGAAAAAAAAATTAAAAAATGCAGTTAAAGAGTGTAGTTTTTAGGGTTCCGTTAGGGTTATTGAGACTTCGATGTCCGCCTGTCCGTCCATCACGAGGCTGTATCTCATGATCCGTGATAGTTAGACAGTTGAAATTTCGACAGATGATGTATTATTGTGTTCGCTATAACAACAAATACTAAAAACTAAATAAAATAAAAATATAATGGGGCTCCCATACAACAAACGTGATTTTTTGCTCGTTTTTGTTATGTTTGTCCGTGCATCACCAGATTGTCTCTTTTCTTCTTTAGAAATTTCTGGAAATTACAAATATAACTGTCTCTGTTAGTTCTTCTTTTTGCTGATTTGCTACATTTTCTTCACTCACACAAACAAGATCATTTTTGGAGCGATCTTTCCAAAACAAAATATCAGAGTTAGTTGTCTTCTGCTTATTCTGATCGCCTGTTACAATGAGAAATTTCAGCAATTGTTTTTTTTAATGAATAAAATAAATATTGAAGGGGGCTCCCATACAACAAACGTGCTTTTTTGGCCGTTTTTATAGATAATGGTACGGAACCCTTCGTGCGCGAGTCCGACTCGCACTTGTCCGTATTATTTATTTATGCTCATATTTTAATAATATGGGCTACAAGTACAACCCTTAATTTAAAATACATAACTTCAGAACCACTGTTGGAAAGTGAATCATACAGTTGTTTCATATAATTTAAAGAAGTTGCACTTCATGCTTCTTTGAAAATTTCCATGACTTTCCCGGAAGGATTTCCCAAAATGTTCCGTCTCCTATTAGCCCAGTAGAAATCGACACAAAAAAAGGCTAAAATCGCAAAGCATGATGTAGTTCTGAGTTTTTGGTATGTTGTGTGGACCAGTTAGAATAATGTAAATCCAAATTTGCAACTTCGAAAAACTTGTGCTCGCTGCGCAGCACGCGAAAAACTGCAAAAGTTTGTTACTTATTTCACTTTTGCTCTAAAAGTCTTAAACTATGCGATTTTTGACAAAGAAAATAGCCACTTTCTGAAATAAGCTCCTGTGGCATCATCTCAATAGCAACAAAAAACGAGCCAGCCCCACCACACCTTCTCAAAATAATAGCCTGCAAAAGTAAGAAATGATGTAGGGGGACGTGTAATTGTCTGAGAGCTGGGCTCAAATGCTCGCTTCTATTCTTGAATTGCTCAGGGAGTTCATGCGATAACGTCGTCTTATTTTGATAGAAGAAGACGAGGAAGATCCAGTGGAAGCTGAGGTTGAACCAGAATCTGAAGAATTGGATGAACCTGATTAATATGCCCAACCTAAGAAAGAATATGTCATAATTGATGAAGGTCCCGAAAATCCTGCAGAAAACGTGAAAAAAAAAAAAAAAAAAAAAAAAAAAACACGAGTGATTGGTTTTTAAGCATTAATTCTAAATATACATGTACCAACAACTAATTAATTAACCTTACCTGTAAATTAAAAAATAGTTAACATTTTTACATGGTTTTATGCCTTTTCCTTTTGTACTAAGCACACAAATAGGTGTTTAAAGAGCTTTGTCTCAGTTCTTCAAAAATCCATGTTTATGTTTGTTCAAGATTGTTACTGAACTATTAGTCTCACAGACTTTGTTTTGTGCTTAAACGAAAGGAAATGAAATTTACTTCAACTTTATACATGCTAACTTTTTTCATAGGACGAGTGATTTTGCCAATATTTTGATCCTTACAGCAGCAAAACTAAAAATTATTTATTTTCTGTAAAAACGGACCATCTTCAAAGAGTCTTAGCTCGGTCTCTATGGGGTCTATAGAGCTGCGGTTAGTTTTAAATTTTTGTAAATTTAATGGACTTACAGGGTATGCCATGATTGGGTTGAATATTTAATCAGGCGAAACTAGTCTCGGCTCGGTAATGTTCCAGTTACTTTAGTTAGTTATACTCTATTCCATAGAATGGGTATATTGTATTTGGTGTGGAGTTTATGTAACATAGAGAAATAATACCGTTAGGTATAGAAAAGTATATACATATATTCTGACTCAGAATCAAAAGCCTAATCGATTAAGCCATGTCCGTCCGTCCGTCCGTATTTATACTCTCTAGAGGTCGCAATTTTTGAGCTAGAAAGCTGAAATTTGGTTTATATAATCTCTGGTTCAATAGTAAGGCTAAGTTCTTGAACCGGCAAAATCTGCCCACAAACACGCCCACAATCGCCATTTTTGTTGAACAACCTCAATTTGGTAGAATTAAATTATGTTTTTTGTACAGTTACGATAAAAGCATACACTAAAATTTTGCACACGTAAATTTTAGGTAAACTTCCTTCCAGTTAAATAAAAAAATTTCAGTTTGGGCGTCGCTGACGCCCATTTTTCATACAAAACCATCAATATTGTTCTTATAAAATAACAATTGTTATATTAAAGGGAAAAACATAAAATTTTGTGGGTATTACTTGCACATAAACATCTTGTGTATGAAATCAAAAAAATTGAATTTGGGCGTGGCTGACGCCCACTTTTCACTAGAATTTATAAAAAAATTGTTTTTGTAGATAGACGGTATTTATAATGAATCTGTAAGCCAAAATTTTGCGTCTCTTATTAGAAACTAAAAAGTTTGTGTATGAAAAGAAATTTTTGAATTTTGGGCGTGGCTTACGCCCACTTTTTATGAAAGAACGAAAAACGTAGTTTTTAAAATTTAAGGTACTATACCAATATTCAATTTAAACCTTTTTCCTTCCGTTTGTTATTTGAAAAATATATCTCTACATTTTTTGTGTATATTTTTTCAATACGCCCACTTTTAAAGGCGTGATTTTGATAAAATACCTTTGTTCAGGTAAGATTGTTTAAAAACTACTCGATTCAGCTGTAGTTGTACACATATGCCTTAATACTGATCAAAGCGCAGTTAGTGCTTCAAATTTTTAAGACACGCCCACTTTTAAGGGGCGTTTCCGTCAAAAGTTAATGTTTTTTAACTATCGGTCGCAGTTTTGAAGTAAAAAGATGAACACTTTGATTTATATTCCTGGGTTACGTAGCAGAGTGGGGTCCAAGAATTGTTAAGAACACCCATTATCGCTATTTCCATTCAAAATCTAATTTTTAAAAAATTTAAGTTTTGTCTTGTTTTGTTCAAATCGATCTGCAAGAATAAAATTGAATGTCACTGAGCTCATAGCAATTGCCTTGGCAATAAAAAGTTTTAACTTTGGGCGTGGCGCACGCCTTTTTTTATTGTGCCAGCACAGCACTGATTGAACATCACACTTCACACCACACAAAATTAATGCTTTTGAATTTTTTTCTGTCTGCTAAAGAAGAATTTGGTTTCTGAAACTGGAACATCGGCTGGCTGCGGGAGCCGAACGCATACACATACAAAAATATAGGGTATTCAACAGTTCGTTGCAAACGTACTGTAGCTCTCGCTTATGTTTTTTTATTAAAAATTTTGTATAAAAGTACAAACATATTTATGTATACATATATAAAACTCAAAACTCAAAAAAAAGCTTTTTCATACAAATAAATAATGGTACGTATTTCAGATGTACATTTTTAAATAAGATTATGGAAAAATTAGATTACTTCAGAACCAACTGCCTTCTCAACCAAACTTATAACTTAGTAGGTTTAAAATACCAAAAATTATATAGAAAAAAAACGCTAAGCTGTCTCAAAACTCATATTATTTAGACTTTAGACAGTATCTTCATATCATTCTGTAGATCACGAAGCTCTTTCAACATATTTTTTGCCAATTTTCCTTCAGGTGTGTTGACAGGTTCATGCAAAACCATTCGAATTGCTTCTCTAAGCATAACTTCAGCCTCTTTAAGAATTTCCTATAAAGTCAAGGCATTACATAACAGCATTAGCATAGCACACCAAATCAAAAATAATTTTCTTAACGTACCAAAAGTTCCATCTCGGTGATTTCATTTTCATGAAACCTTAGCCGGTTTAGTTCTGCAAATGAAGTGAACACTTCATACAATGCAATAGCTTTCAGCCTTGATATCCCAGGTTGAACTATTCGTAGAACTACCAATATGTCTTTACAAAGTGAAGTCTTTCTTTCTAGTACCAGTTTGCCAGGTCTGCAAGAAGGATTTATAAGAAACGATCGCAAAATAGCCGCAACATTTTGTTTAAGGTCGATAATCAAATAATGGTTAGAATGAAAGATTCTAGAGAAGTTAGCAATGAGAATCTCATATTTTCGGATGTCATCTTTTGCTAGAAATATCTCTTCCTTTGCTCTTTCCAGAATGCGGTTCACATCGGCTTCTTCCATTATAAAGGCACATCTTTCGCACATCCATTTATTTTCTCTATGAACAATAGTTCCATCTGGACAAGCTTTACAGAGCAAGCTGCTCATGTGTGATCCAAGTTCTGTGGGATCCTCGCATCGGGAACAATTACAGAGAAAATATTTTCCTAACGCAAGCGAACTACGACGCTCTTCCGTTCCCTGAAATAAACAATACTTTTTATATCAGCCAATAGTACTTTATATCTACAAGGATAGCAGCTTAAACATAACGTTCAACTTACCAACAAAGGATTCGTATAACAATAAGTCAACATATCACCCTCCTCCAAATCTCGGTTGGCATAAATCTTCATTTGATTATTGTCATCTATTGCCAGGCATGTATTGGCCACACACTGATGATTTAGAAGTGATGCTTTCAAGTAAATTGCTCTCATCGATCCTTCGTCTGGGGCTCGAATCTCAAAGCAATTAACGTCGATTACACCACAAATGTGTTGAATAAGTTCTGCGTCAATTTTATGAGTTTCCTTGAGATATGGGCTGATTCCCGAAGAAATAATTGGCTCCACAATGTTTTTTGTTATCTCAGACCAAACTTCACTTCTTCTACGGTGTTCCTTATGAGATTCAAGTCTATTGAACTCTTCGAAAATGTTTTTGGTGTTTGGGTTCTCATTGAGCAGTAAGCATTTTATAGTACCATAAGCATCCATATTAGATGAGAGAAAATCAGAACGAATATTTTTCAGTTTAGCTAAAAAGCTGCATTCAAAATCATGATGGGACGAACAGCTTCCACAAAGCGGAAATACGCAGCATTTACTAAAAAAAAAAAACTTCAGTCAATAAACGGTCAGAAATCTCTATAAAAATAACCTTCTTTGCTTAATACATATATAAATAATCATAAAAATCGATTGGACCTTATAAAGAAAGCTAAAATATATCAAACTATCGGGTCATTCAAACTAAACGGCAAGTTTCAATTGATAAAATGACCGCTATTGGAGGATAGTTTTGTTGGATATTTTAGTATCTTCTTATGTACATTTGGTTTGCTAAACATGAACTCGATGTTCAATAAAAGGAAAGCAGATAAAGTAGGAAACCACGTGGGATTGGTGATCTATTTATACGGAATCACCAAAATCTGCAGTATGCTTAAATGGCAAGAATATCGGCGCAGTGAATCAGATATTTTTGAAGAAACAGAAAAAGTTTGGGCTCCGAAGGCAATAATCTAATCTGAGATTCCATAGATGAACATAATGTGATGCAATATGCAAGACAAAAACAAGAATAACGAAAACGAAAAACCGTTCCACCGACTTGATCAAAACGTGACCATTGATAGGTATAACTTCGAGGTTAGTCGTTAATTTGTCTCCCTCTCTGTTTTCTTGGGCTACATAAGCAATTGAGGAATAAAGCCCTATCGAGAAGAACGAAGGAAACGCTGTCCAGAACACTCATCGTCCTCCTATATGATGGTGCAGAAGCATGGACACTCTCCCAATCAGATGAGTTACTTGGAGTAAGAAAGAAAAGTTCTGAGTTTGATTGCCTGTCTGCTTAAACATAGAACAACACATTTGGCAAAGATGCAGCGATGGACTATAATACGCGTGCGAACAGTGACATAGCCAGAAAAATTCGAATTCTAAAGCTAAGATGGCTGGGACATTTACAGCGAATGGATATCAAGATCAACGCTCTGCCTCGTTAAGTCTTCAACGACAAACCAGAGGGAGTCAGAATAACATTGGTGAAAAGTCAAGTGTCTACTATCTGACAAAAAAATTAATTGAGACTAGTCAAATCACTGGACGAGATATATGGTTAAATTCAGTAATATTTTCACTATGGTTATTTATTTGGGGTGGAACCACTTGCAACTGGTGTTGTGAAGTTGTGATGGCTTATATTTAATTTTGTATCACTTCATAATTATTATGTGACCTATGTAAAATCTTCTAATATAAATTTAGGGGCCATTCCTAATAGGCCGGGGCTAAAATATAAAATAGTGTGCCAAAGGCCAGATTTTGCACTCTGTGACAACGCTGGTTATTGTAGTAAATATTGGTAGGTAGAAGGTTTTTAATATTACTAACGTCCCAGGCCAACGCTTTCCCCGTCGGACTCTTCTTCTAAAAGTACTTCGTTTAGAGTTATCAGTCAAACTCATCGCCTAACCTATTGAATTTTGAGTTGGAAGCATGCATCGCAACCCACCGTTTAATCCACCGTTCTTTTCTACTAAAAGTTTTCCGGGCAGAGTTGTTTTTCTGCCAGGACAGGGAGCGCTTCCCATCAATTTTCTTAACTCAAACACTTGTTTTAAAACTCGTACGATCGTCTTTTTCAATTTACTTCCTAGTTTATTCTTAAGCACCTATTCCAAGATTATTTTTTTTTAGCAGAACAGTTTTTCCAAGCGCGAAAAGCTTTAAGAACTGAAATCAATGGTCAAGGTCAATAGCAAAGAAACGCAGTTTGTATTAAATTGCAGTTGTGTGTTGAATCGTTCATAATGAAGGATAATGTACATATCGCATCATCCTAACGCCCAGAATATAATCTTTAAACAAAATCCACGAAGATATTTTAGTAAACCCACCGTAATCGTGAAATACGAGGAGCAGGCATAAGCAATCCTGGTACAAAAAAACTATACAATTATTGTATAAGGCTGTCTAAATACAAGTATATAATGTTATTGTATTACAATAACATTATGTACTTGTATTTAGACAGCCTTTTAAATGGTAAAAATAAAAACCGTGATATTAGCTTTTAACTAAAAATATTTTACACTGTTTGAATGTTTTACGCATCTATGTATGTACCTACTTCATTAGGAAATACAGAAGAAAAAGAGGTTTTTGTTTAGACTGTATTAAACTTCATTATGATTTGTATTAGGTGGACAAAAGCTTACCGACAAAGTTTTTGGGTTAACCTAAAACAATTTGTACATCTTTTTTCACCGAATGTTGGCATAATCATTGTCGGGCCCTCGAACAGTATAACTTCACCAGCTCGTATGTTCTGAGCAGCAATAACATATCTGTTGGTTGATAGATATTTCAAGTTAAAAATTGTAGTTGCTAGGATATCAAGTTGTACCTTCCAAGAGCATCATTTTGTAACACTTTACATTTTTCACTAAACTTAGACATTTCTACGGATTTGTTTTTTTCTTTAATTGACAACTTAAACAACTGGTTATGTTAATTACGATCAGAAAATAATTATTATCACCTCACCTTCGTATCTACTACACGACGTGTACATTGCGTTTAATTATTGTATACGCAACAAGAAATTAATTAGCAACTTCTTATCGCATTGTAAAGACGTGTATTTAAGAGACAGAAGCATTATTCACTTGAAGAACGATTTTTTTTTATATTTTTGTTGGTTCTTCTTGATCGAAGATGCATAGTATAAATGTGATGATTAAAATTAGAACTGTACAATTAGGAAGAGTTTTTATGTGTACATTGTAGGTACATGCACATAAATATGTACAAGCACATATATGTGTTGTTAACACGCTAAATCGAGAAAAGGCATTCGAAAAATCTGCAGGAAATTTAAACAAAAACAAAAGGTAGACTAAACCATGCCCAACTTAAAAATTATTAATTTAGGATTTTTTTGAATTAAAGAAAAGAATATTACAAATTTAGCCTTTAAAAGAGCTATTTAAAAAAAAAAAAAAAAAAGATAAAACATTTCATAAGTCGATGAGTGTTTAAGATCCGTTAAGCCCTAAGAACTCACTAAAGATTTTCAGATTTCGAGGACAGGGATGAAGATACCTGTTAAAATATGAATACATACAGCTATTGTTGAAATATCTGGCATTCTGTATTGAAAATATTTTCCCAATTATTAATGTATTCAGCACTGCCGTTGGGGCAGAGCATTCTCGGTAACTGACGGGGTGTCATTAATAGAGGGGGCCTTTATTTTAAATGTATGTACATTCATATTTATGTCCACTCATAAAAGGAAACAGATGGCTGCACGCCAGGCGGCAATTTGTGATGGCCGCAAATTTTGAAAATATATAAACTTAAATTGAATGCACTATAAAAGAGTTTCGTCTATTTGCTTTTAACTTCATTATCTATACACCTATATACAATACATCTTTACATATAAACAAAAATGAAGTGTCTGTTTGTAAATTCAAAATATCAGCTTTTTTCTAAATACATATGAAAGATTATACGGTACCGACACTATAACAGAAAAGCAATTTTTTAAATGTTTGTCTTTCTATCTGTTTGTTCCGGTTGCTAATCTCAGCCGATTTTGACGGGATTTTTACTGGCGGATAGGTTGTATGGAGTAACTTATGCAATTTAAATTATCCCTTCAAGTGGCGCTGCGGCCGCATTTGTAAAAAATTCTTAATAAGGACCAATTTCGACGGGACTTTTATTGGCGGCATTCCATATATCAACTATAGTATTACCACTTGAGGTGCGCAATCTATCGACGAAAAACTAAGCTCTAGAATACTATGGGAAGCAACAACAACAATTTCCACTATTTTAATTGTTGTTGTTGCTTCCCATGGTATTCTAGAGCTTAGTTTTTCTTCGATAGATGGCGCACCTCAAGTGGTAATACATATACATACTATAGTTTATATATACAATGCTGGTGGATAGCTGATGTTGTATTCTGTATTGTAAGTAATAACTTAGACTATTTTAATCAAGATTTTGACAGGACTTTCACAGGCAGAAAGCTGATGTTCTAAATTTAATTAACTTGTTAACTTGTTGTGGTGCCGGTGATATTTTTTTCGAATTCTTATTTATGGGCCAATTTGACATCATATTTACGCCAAGTTAAGTAAAGAAGAAAGAAGTGTTCCGCATTTTGAGCATATTGACATTTTTGTAAGATACGTTGATTTGACCGTTATTTCGTTATACTAAGACATCCAATGAAATTAAGTTGTATGCATACAGGTGTCCGTTACTTGTATTCTTAACTGGAAACTAAGAACGCATTTTTCTGTGATTTTTTTTTTTAGAATTTAAGAGTTTTATTGGAAACATTAGGAACATTTAAAATAAATGAAGTGTTTAGTGACCTTTAGTCCAAATAAGTTTCGCCCAGGTACAACAGTTGGGCTCATCAGTAAGATGCTATTGTACCCTTTTACCGACTCTTATTAAAATTACAGTATGAATATACTGTCCACTACAAATAAACATTATTTTGAAAAATATTATTTTTTTTTTATTTTTTACGTTTTTTTTTGCATCGAAAATTAGGTACGCAATAATTTTTTATTGCTTAATATCTATCTAGGAAAAAAAATATTGAAAGCCGTATGACCAGTTTTTTTTAAATGTTATTTTTAAAAAAATTTCGAAAAAATATTTTGAAATTTGATCGAGTATGGCAATTTGTAAGCCCTGATCTGAAAATTCTGGTTCTATAAAAAGTTCTGTTATAAGAAGAATTTTGAAAAAAAACTGTTCTATAAGCAAAAGATAGATTGTCCTAAAAAAATAACACCCTGAAAGTTTTATCAAAATCGCTAAAGCCGTTTTCGAAAACATCAAACTTCTTCTTCACGATTGTATGGCAGGCCCCGTTATTGTTGGGCCTAGAGCAAAAAATTATAAAAAGTTGCTTTCCGAGGACATCCAAATAAATACTACATACCAAAGAAACAAATCGGCTGTAGAGATGCGAACAGACAGACAGACGGACGGAATTTGCAGACCCACGTTTAACGACTTCTCCATCATCGAAATATCAAGTGCGTGATTGTTATCTCAATTTTTCTTTTTGCACGAATAAATAACTTGCTTTATAGTACCTTAGATCGCAAGTAAATAAAATCCACGACTTGGTCGCACGTACTTGCTCTGTGGGTGCAATAGTACGATGAAAACAAAGTTTTCGAGCAATATGAAAACTCCTGTTTGAAAAAAATGGGAAAAACTAAAAAAGTTTTGCTAAAACTGAAAAACACGATAAACAGACGTTAACGTTAAGAAACCTTTAGTATATCAAATTCAGATGTCATCTTTTGGGTGCTATAAATGATATAAATGTCCGCTTATGGCCAAATTAATAAAATTTTGAGACAAATTTCCGTTATTATCATTTGTAGCCAAAAACTTAAATGCAGTTTTCTTCAAAACATTCTATGAATATTACATACAAAGTTTAATAAAAATCGGTATAACCTTTTTTGAGTTAATTAGAAAAAACTACATAATTTGGCAAAAACCTAGTGGCTTTTTGTATGGGAGCCACCATTTAAAAAAGAATGACTGACAAAAATGCAATGCCATCTGATAGAGATTTGCAAGGAACTATACACAACAAAGTTTCTTTGAATTCGATACAACCGTTGACAACTTATGGCCATTTAAAAAAAATACGTAAAGACCAGATCTCCGTTATTAGCATTTTTTGCCAAAAACCAAAAACGCAGTTCTCTTAAAAACACTAAAAGAATATAGCACACAAAGTTTAATCAAAATCGTTAGAGCCATTTTTTAGCAAACTAGAAAAAACCAAAAAAAGTTGGCTAAAACTGAACGACTCGTTGTATGGGAACCACCGTTTAGAATCGCTTTACTGAAAAACTTGCAATTCCAACTTATAAAACACTTATGCCAAACGAAGTTTGAGTCAATTCAATGAAGCCGTTGCGAACTTATGGCCATTTGAAAAAATTCCGTTTAAACCTGATTTTCGTTACGACCATTTAAGCCAAAAACAAATAAAATGCACGACTGGGTCGCACGAACTTGCTCTAATGAGTGACGGTGGTTTAGGGGCTTGAGATTTTGATAAAAATGAAATTTTCAAAATTCTTAAATAAATACTTAAACTAATTTGAGCTGAAAAAAAAGTACGCCATTTTATTTCTTGGATAAATTTGAATTCATAAGAATAAATTTATAAAAATCTGTGAGGCGGTTTTTGAGAAAAAAAGTTTTTTTTGAAAAACTTTTTGAAAAAAAATTTCAAAAAAAATTCAAAAACGCCAGTTCATAGGTATTTAGCAAATACATTTATTTAAAATTTTTAGAAAAAAAATTAATAAGCGGTTTTAAAAATATTAATTTTTTTTTTAAATGCTTTTAAAAATACAAAAAAATATTTTTCAAAAATATTGGTATGCAATACAAATTGAGCTACCTACAGCTATATGTGTGTGAAATTTCGAAAGAATCGGTTGAGTCGTTTTCGAGATAGTCGAAAGCAAAAAAAACGGTCCTATGGAAAGTACCGTTCTTAGCCATTTTTTAAAACTTTTTCTTTAGCCATATGATTGGTCGTACCTAAAAAGCAACACTGATTTTTTTAAATCGAAATCGTTAGAGCCGTTTTTGAGAAAAATAAGCTTTAACGTAACGGTTGTATGGCAGGTACCGTTATTTTTTGAGCTAAAAAAAAAATTTCAATTTCCCCTCTGAATAATTCCTTAAAAAGTCTATATACCAAGTTTGAAGCAATTCGGCCTACCCGTTTGGGGTGTAGGTCTCTATACATACAGACAGACAGACATACAGACGGACAGAATTTTTAGACCATCTTTTTTCGTCTTCTCTATCACCGTAATGTCATGTTTGATTGTTATCTCAAAACTTTTTTTTTCGACGAATGCATAACTTGCCTTATAGTACCTATAATCGCAAGTAAAAACGCTATTTTGTTAGAAATATCTTAGGTAAGTTAAATTCTAAGTTTAATCAAAATTGTTAGAGCCGTTTTTAAGCAAATCCAAAATGAAAAAACTTTACATGAAAGGTACCAGTTTGAGCCGGGCCAAAACGAAACAAAAGAAACATCGACAATGGTTTTTCTTCAAACTGCTATATACCAAGTTTGAAGAAAATCCGTCAAGCCGTTTAGGCTGTAGCATGACGTGAAAAAGCGCACATCCGCACAGACGCACAGACAGACCGACGGACGATATGGCGAAAACCACTTTTTTGGTCTTCTCTATCATCGTAATGTCATATTTGATTAAATTTGATTTGATTTGATTTTTTTTCTGCACGAAACCAATACTTGCCCTATAGAGCAAGTAAAAAGAAAGGTTTTTAAGATACATCACACTAAGTAAACCCATTCGCCTGGAAAAATGCCAACGAGAATTACTACCAAAAATCCTTCTCTCCAAAACACTCGCACAATGTTAAATCACTATATAAGGTTATAAATTAAAAACCTCTTGAGTGCGAGTACATTATAAAAATAAAATATCGTAGAGACGAGCCATACACCATATCTTGGAATTCCTTCCAAACTCGTCCGATTATTCAACATCGAAAATGGTTAAAGACAAGGTTATGAATGACACTGTCATGAAAGTTTTTCAAAATGGTGATTATCACTCCTCGAAAATTTCAACGCACGCCTTGGCTCTTTCTGGAGCTGTTTTTGAAACCATTTTATTGCTTTTTAATTTAATACTCTACAATTTTAATCCAGACAAATCTAAAATAGAATTAAGTGTTTGTTAAGGCAAGTTATGCATTCGTCGAAAAAAAAAGTTTTGAGATAACAATCAAACATGACATTACGATGATAGCGAAGACGAAAAATATGGTCTAAAAATTCTGTCCGTCTGTATGTCTGTCTGTCTGTCTGTCTGTATGTATAGACACCTACAGCCCAAACGGGTGGGACGAATTGCATCAAACTTGGTATATAGAGTTTTTTAGATATTGTACAGAGGGGAAATTGAAATTTTTTTTTTAGCTCAAAAAATAACGGTACCTGCCATATAACCGTTACGTTAAAGCTTATTTTTCTCAAAAACGGCTCTAACGATTTTGATTTGAAAAAATGAGTGTTACTTTTTAGGTACGACAAATCATATGGCTGAAAAAAAAGTTTTTAAAAATGGCTAAGAACGGTACTTTCCATAGGACCGTTGTTTTTGCTTTCGATTATCTCGAAAACGACTCAAACGATTCTTTCAAAATTTCACACACATATAGCTGTAGATAGCTCAATTTGTATTGCATACCAATATTTTTGAAAAATATTTTTTTGTATTTTTAAAAGCATTTTTTTAAAAAAAATTTAAAAAATTAATATTTTAAAAACTGCTTATTAAATTTTTTTTTAAAAAATTTAAATAAATGTATTTGCTGAATACCTATGAACTGGCGTTTTTGAATATTTTTTGAAAATTTTTTTCAAAAAGTTTTTCAAAAAAAACTTTTTTTCTCAAAAACCGCTCCACAGATTTTTATAAATTTATTCTCATAAATTTAAATTTATCCAAGAAATAAAATGGCGTACTTTTTTTAAGCTCAAATTAGTTAAAGTATTTATTTAAGAATTTTGAAAATTTTATTTTTATCAAAATCTCAAGCCCCTAAACCACTGTCACACATTAGAGCAAGTTCGTGCGACCCAGTCCTGCATTTTATTTTTTTAAGCAGTCCATAAATTTAAAAGCAGCAAAACACAACTAATGTTAATTTAAAATAGTTTTTATTTTATATTTTAGAAATTTTCTAGAAATTGTTCAAGCATTTAGGTATGTGTGGATAAATCAATAAATTGGAAATTCGGGCGTCTTAGACTTTCAAAAAAATCTATGGCTTATTGGTTAATGTGCAAGTCATGTTATAAAAATATTTTTATTTGGAGAACATTGATGGTTTTTATTTAGATCAAGCTTTGGCGAGATGTTGTTCAATTTGTCTCAGTTCCATTTCGATTCGTTGCATCAAATGGCCTTCGGGTGAATTAGGTGGTTCAAATGCCAACATTCTAATTGCTTCTTTTGACATTTCTTGCGCTTTCATAAGTCTCTTCTGGAAGATAATATTATTTCATGTGAGAATAATGCAGATTATTAATTCTTTCAAATAAATTTACCTCATATTCTTCATGGGGTATTTCTCCATCATTGTACTCGTACTCGGTTAATTCCACAAATGTAATGACAAACTCATACAATGCAATGGCATACAATCTTGAAATACCTGGCTGCACTGCCCTCACCACTGGCAACATCTCCTCGCATAACTCAATTTTCCTCTTGAGCACACCCCTTCCGGGCTGGCACATTGGATTCATAAGAACAGCTCTCAATATTGATGCAGTATTTTGTTTCATGTCAATGATTAAAAAATGATTGGGATGAAAGTCGCCTGAGTATTTTGCCAAAAGAGCCTCATATTGCCGAATATCACCATCGGCGTACAACAATTGCTCTGCAACTTCGGCAAGCAGTTTTTGAACATCAGTTTCACTCATTATCGATGAACAATTGTCACAAGTCCATTTGGAATTTATTAAGCTTACGTAGCCTTCAGGACATGCTTTGCACTTGATGCTACTTAAATTTGTTCCCAGCTCAGTTGGATCTCTGCAGCGTTGGCATGAGCACTCGATAAATTTCGTCATTTTTAAATGATGCTGGCGTTGACTGGTACCCTTGAAATAAAATGCGAATATTAAAGTCTGAAGTAACAATGGTTAAAGTTGGTGAATAATCCGGTTAACGGTGACAATGCAGACAATTTAGACAATTTACAATTTATTATTTATTATTCTTATTTTTATTTATTTTATTTTCTTTCCTAAACCTGTAAATAATATTCTAAAATAATATTTAAATTTTAAACTTAAGGGGAATGTGCGGTTACGTCCCATCTCCATCGGTGTTTAATATAGTAACCTTTATCACTGGAAAAGTCTCGATGAGCTTAATAATTTTAACTTGGGATAGAGCTTTCCGCGAATCTATCTCTTTCTAATTAATTTTGAGGGAAAACTTTGAATTATGCGTTATACGAGTACAAGGTGGTCCAAAAGAAGTTATCCATCCGATGTTGTTTGGCTCTCTTTTTTTCTAAATGAAAAATTTCGAGTCTGTTTTTTGATTATGTTTATTTGAACCTTTAGAATTGTATTAGTCAAGTCGAGACGATGATATCGACCAAATGGGAGCCGTCACAATTGATTGCTCGTTTTATGGCATTTTTCATCACTTCTGCGAGAACTTCGGGAGACATATTCTCGCACTCGTGTCGAATGTTGTCCTTCAGTGCTTCCAGAGTCTCGGGCTTGTTCAAGTAAACACGGGAATTCAAAAAACCCACAAAAAAGTCTGAAACGGTTAAATCGGGCGATCTTGCGGGCCTTTTATAATGAATTTTCACAATTTTCGTAATTAAAATGCATTTTTATTAATTCGTTTGATGGTCTTTTTAAACATTTGGAAAATATTTTGTATGAAATTGTCTTGCCGCCAGCAATGTTTTCCCTCAAAATAATTGAAATATTCGTGGACTGCCCTATTATAGTAACTATAAGGCATGTTATGCAAGTTAAATCACTTCGTCCGATTTTAATTAAAAAAATATTTGTTTTGCTTCTTTTTTACTTGCGATTATAGGTACTATAAGGCAAGTTATGGATTCGTGCAGAAAAAAAAAATTGAGATAACAATCACACATGACATTACGATGATGGAGAAGTCGAAAAAAGTGGGTCTGGGAATTCCGTCCGTCTGTCTGTCTGTCTGTCTGTCTGTCTGTCTGTTCGCGCCTCTGGAGGCTGAACGGGTGGGCCGATTTGCTTCAAATTTGGTATTTAGGATTTATTTGGCCGTCCCTCGGAACGTATTTTTACTTGCGATTATAGGTACTATAAGGCAAGTTATGCATTCGTCGAAAAAAAAAGTTTTGAGATAACAATCAAACATGACATTACAATGATAGCGAAGACGAAAAAAGATGGTCTAAAAATTCTGTCCGTCTGTATGTCTGTCTGTCTGTCTGTCTGTCTGTATGTGACCTACAGCCCAAACGGGTGGGCCGAATTGCTTCAAACTTGGTATATAGACTTTTTTAGGTATTGTACAGAAAGGAAATTGAAATTTTTTTTTTAGCTCAAAAAATAACGGTACCTGCCATATAACCGTTACGTTAAAGCTTATTTTTCTCAAAAACGGCTCTAACGATTTTTAATTAAAAAAATCAGTGTTGCTTTTTAGGTACGACCAATCATATGGCTGAAAAAAAGTTTTAAAAAATGGCTAAGAACGGTACTTTCCATAGGACCGTTTTTTTTGCTTTCGACTATCTCGAAAACGACTCATATAGCTGTAGATAGCTCAATTTGTATTGCATACCAATATTTTTGAAAAATATATTTTTGTATTTTTAAAAGCATTTAAAAAAAAAAAATTTAAAAAATTAATATTTTGAAAACTGCTTATTAAATTTTTTTTTTTAAATATTAAATAAATGTATTTGCTGAATACCTATGAACTGGCGTTTTTGAATTTTTTTTGAAAATTTTTTTCAAAAAGTTTTTCAAAAAAAACTTTTTTTCTCAAAAACCGCTCCACAGATTTTTATTAATTTATTCTCATAAATTCAAATTTATAAAAGAAATAAAATGGCGTACTTTTTTTTCAGCTCAAATTAGTTTAAGTATTTATTTAAGAATTTTGAAAACTTTATTTTTATCAAAATCTCAAGCCCCAAGACCACTGTCACACATTAGAGCAAGTTCGTGCGACCCAGTCGTGCATTTTATTTATTTTTGCTCTAGGTCCAAAAATAACGGCACCTGCCATACAATCTTGAAGACAAAAATTGATTTTCTCAAAAACGGCTCTAAGGATTTTGATAAAACTTCCAGAATGCTATTTTTGCAAGAAAATCTATCTTTTGGTTTGAAATTTTTTTTCAAAATTTGTCTAATAATGGTACCTCTCATAGAACCAATATTTTCAAATCAAATTTTCTCGTAAACTATACATTCGATTTCAATAAAATTTTGGCTACAGGAAGTCATTCATAATTTTATTAATATGGCATTTCAAAATTTTCAAAAACTTTTTTTTTTGATTTTTTATAATTTTTTCAAAAAAATTTTTGGCTTTCGAAATATGTTGGAAACGGGTACATTGATTTTTTTTTAAATTATTTTTCAAATGTAAACTACAGATTGCCATATATTTGCATACTCAAATAAATTTCAAAATATTTTTTGAAAAAGTTTTTCAAAAATAACCTTTTAAAAAAAAAACTGGTCCAACGATTTTCAATATTTTTTTTTCCTAGATTGCCGTATAGCTTTGAAATTTTATTGCATACTTAGTTTTTCCGAGAAAACTCTTAAACTAATTTAAAAAATAAAAGAATTTTCGAAATTATTTAATTTTTTTTTAATATCCATATATGCAGCCACTACGCAATTGCTTATCTTAAGAGCAAGTTCGTGCGACCCAGTCGTGCATTTTATTACTTATTTTTTCGTTTAAACTTTATTTCAAAAATTAAATTTACGGTACTCAGTACCGGAGTCGACCGGTTATAATCAGTGGTGGCTTAAGACTAACTTTTAATTTTAAAAGAAGTTCGGGAAGCAGTATCTTTATTTGATTATGTTGGCGACATCGCCCACACAAGGGATGCACTTATATCAAATGCATTAGTATCAAGTTGCTTTTGCAACGAAATATTTGTATCATTTATATTGAACACTTATGCTGGGTTGCATTTAGTGTTGAAAGGAAATAGATTGTTGCTTTTACAAAAAAAGTATTTAAGGAGGATCAATTTTCGCTTTTGCAACAAAGTACATACATATTTAAAAAGTATGGATGCATTTATGGAGTTTTTATCTGTAAAACAGATATATCAAAGTGGGTGGCATAAGTTAAGATCAATTGTTGCTTTTGCAACGAAATATTCAAAAAGAAGATTTATGGATGCATTTTAAAGGTTGTATCTGTGAAACAGATATCAAAGTGGGTGGCATAACTTGCATTCTTGGAAAAAAAAGTTTTGAGATAACAAAGAAACATGACATTACGATGATAGCAAAGACGAGAAATGTTGGTCTAAAATGTCTGCCCGCCTGTATGTATGTATGTGTGTATGTATGTATAAACATAGATACACAGCCCAAACGGGTGGTCCGAATTGCTTCAAACTTGGTATAGAGAGCTTTTTCAATATTGTTTATAGGGGCAATTGATTTTTTTTTTTAAGCTAAAAAATAAGCTTATTTTTTTCAAAAACGGCTCTAACGATTTTGATTTAAGAAGTCAGTGTGGGTTTAAGGTAGGACTAGCAATTGGCTAAAAAAAAAGTTAAAACAATGGCTAAGAACAGTGTCATAAATAGGGCCGATTTGTTTGCTTTCAACTATCTCGAAAACGGCTTAACCGATTCTTTCAAAATTTCACACATACCTATACATAATGTAGGTTTAGGTAGCTCAATTTGTACTAATAGCAATCATTTTGGTAAATATTTTTGTTGTATTTTTAAAGCATTTGTTAAACCTTTTTTAGAAGTTAAACATTTTGAAAACAGCTGGATAATTTTTTTCAAAAATGATGAGGCATAGCTATGTACATATGAATTGGAGTATTTAGAATTTAGTTGAGAACTGTTTTCTAAAAAAGTTTTTCAAAAAAAACTGCTTCACAGATTTTTGTAATTTTATTGTCATAAATTGAAAATTATGAAAGAAACATAATGGCGTCCTTTTTTTCAGCTCAAATTAGTTTAAGTATTTATTTATAAATTTCGAAAAATTAATTCGTTTTCAAAACTTCAAGCCACAAGAGGACTGCAACACATTATAGCAATTTCGTCCGACCCAGTCGCCCACTTTATTTGTATGGGCATATTCTGTATCTCGTGCAGGGAAAGTGCTATGGTGCAAGATGCAAGAAACTACAACTCGTGAAATAGCTTGATAGAAGTTACCTTTATAAGAAAAACGTTTCTCATGAAAGTTTTCAGCTGTATTTAGTAAAGTTTTGTTGCACTAAGTGCAAATAGCTGAATATTTACTGTTGGCCTTTATTTACATAAAGCCAAACTCATTAATTTGTCGGTCTTTCCGCTCCCGGCATATTTTTGTCCACGTGTTCTTCTGGAATTAATTTTTATTATTTTCAATTTGACAAGTCTACATATTAGTTGTCGACATTTTTGACATAGCTTAAATAGTTTACATGGTCAAGGAATTGTTTACGTTGAAATGTAGACAATCAACGTCGACACGTGGAGAAACAACACCGAAGCGGATTAAGATTCACTTTCTTATTATTCTTACCAAACTTTGTTGTCTACTTCCTTATGGTATATACCTTTTATATACTGTTAGGTTTTATTTTTATGTTACCATTTGCAGTTTTTGTATAAAATCATTAACAAAAAAACAAAAAACGCAAACTACTCACCATCAATGGGTTGGTGTACGAATTGTATATAAACTCTCCTTGTCGAATTGGCATTGTAGCATAAACCTTCAAATTAAAATCATCATCAACCGCCATCAGGGTGTTCGGAATGCAACTATGCGGAATCGTTGGTGCTTGTAGATAGACTCCTCTTACTTGATCACCATCCCTATTTGTGATTTCATACGAATTCAAGTCAATCAAACTACAAAGTCTTTGTATGATTTCTTCGTTGACCTTGACATTGTGGAAATTATCAGCTATTCCAGATTGCAGGATTGGATGCATGACTTTTTCCTTGTGTTCAGCCCACGTTTCTGATTTTAAATACTCTTCTAAATGAGCATCGACCTTAAGTAACTCATTCACACCATTTTTGTTTGTTTTTGGATTTTCCATTTTCAACAAACATTTCAATGGAGCATAAATAGCATAGTTGGAAACTAAAAGATTTTTCGAAATATTCTTAGCTCGCTGAAAGAACTCACATTCGAATTGATCATGTGCGGGGCATTCTACGCACATTGGAAACACCAGGCATGCCCTTAAATTGTGGATATTTTTGAATTAAACACGAAATGTATCAGATACAAATATACACTCACACGCAATCTAGATACTTACTGACACATGACGAACGAACTTTTTAAGCAATTGGAACATTTCATCTGGTCGCTCTCCCATTGCGGACTCATGAGTATGGGCTGCTCTTCCAAGATCACGTCACCTGGTGTTATGTCAATGGTTGCTTTCAGGCACCTATTTTTTTTTAAAGAAAAATGTATCTCATTTATAAAAATCTTACTGACAGATACATTGCGGTAAGTAATAGTTACAATTTGTTATCTTTGATTGCCAATTGGCAGAGTTCACTAAAATTTTGCATTTTTAACACGAATTAAATTTTTTTAAGAACAGAGCTCTCTGGTTTGCACTGCCAGCCGTCAACACACCAAATGTAAGGTACACATTCAAGCAATTTCGCATCGTCCCTACCGATCATCGTTTCAAAGTGGTGGCCATAAATATTTGAACACTCAAAAACTATTTCGGAGCTAAAAAAAAAAAAGAGAGAGTTTCTGTTTTTACAGGTAATTCTTCCAGGGCCGTATTCATTTAGAAAGGCCTCTATCCTGTGTCTTATCTTTGCAGTATACTCTACAGACTTATTATCCCAATTACCAAAGAATTTCAGATGAAGATAATAATATTAAATGATTTAAGGCAAAAAAACATAATTTTGACAAAAAATAATCAAAATACATTTTTTTCAATGTGTTTTGTCAGGAAAATTCATGAATACATCATGAATGGCATCAAAATATGCAAATTCGCCAATACCTTAAAGTGGGTCTTATAAGAGCTCTATGTCAAATACTGCAAAACATAGCATTCAGTCAAATTCATAGTTGAAGCATGCAAATCTCGGAATTCTGTTAATTTTCAAATATGAAAAATATAAATATAAATTTTGGTATCAAAACAAAAAAATTGAATTCTAGAATTTCGTAAGTGCAAAAAAGACTTTAATCTGATTAATATTGTGTTCCAAATACCACAATGGAATATCAACTGGGCATTTAAATCGATTCCTTTAAATACAAAAATGGATTATAGGTATAGAGCACTAATCAGATTAAATTGTATAATATTCATAAGCTTTATTTTGATTCCAATAAAACCGAGTTCTGTTTGCTTAATTGTGTTTAATTCAAAAAGAACATTTTCACGGATTTATTTCAATGAAAGCTATAATTGGCCCCCAATGGAAAATTGCCTCCTACTTACTGGAAAATTTAACTCCTTTCTATCTAAATCTCGTTTCTACATGAACTTAAAAAGTGATATGACTCATTTCAAATGGATTTATTATAATTATGTGATGGATGAAAAAGTATTTCCTTCTTGGGCTATTTTGACCACTCTTATGCCAAAGACTTCTGTTAACCAATCAAATCTTATTTTTTTTTTTTCGAAAGGAAGTCTCCCTGATCCTTGAATTTTGTCATGTTTATTTTTATAATTTCTCGTAGAAAGCTTCTGTTGACGAATTCTTTTAGAGTATCTAAGCTGTAAGAGTTATAGATGTTCCGATTCGACGCTAAACCGTAGGCCCTTTCAGTAACTACTGAGTATCAACGCTCACCCAGGAAATAGCTAGTGTCTATTATTGGAGTCGTTGTGCCAAAATATTAATTTACATTTTGAGAGCACAACATTTAAAAAAATGATTCCTCGCAAATTCGTATCTTTTAAGGATTAGTAAAATACACTCTGGCGTATGTGCAATTTCTTCTCAAAACGACAAATTATCTTTAGCTGGTGTCCAGTAGACAGCCCTGGTTCATTCTATCTACCACTGCCCGCTTAACGTTTGGCTCCGCGAATTTTAATTAGATTTCAATTGAAAGGTTTTGCCTTCAACCTTAAATTTTGCTTTTATCATAAAATAAATAATTTTGTTTTATTTAATTTATTCAATAATCCACAAAAACGATCTATCTCATTTAACATTCAATCAATTCAATTTTTTCTTCAATTATCATCGGTCTTACTTCCTCCATCTAAAATGCAAATCATGATAAACACAGGGGTTGATCTTGGTGGCTTATTTGAAAGTTGTCGGTTGGATTAAGTGCATGGTATCTGTGTCGCACACAAGTTGAACTTCCATTGCACTGCCATAAACGTAAGTATAATGTCATATACATACATTTCAAAAAACCTTTCTAATCAACTGTTGGCTTGGTGTTACAAATAAAATTAATGTTTTTTTTTTTTTTTTTTTGTTAGAAGCTTGATACAAAATCAGAAAACCCATTTTAACATGCTGCAGGTTTTCCCAAGTATCATAAAATCTATGGTTTTTCTGTATACCTTTTTATTTTATATATTTTTTATATATTTCATATATTTTTGTAAATTTTAAGAATTAATATTATATTATTTGTCTGTAAAAGGGCTTACGAGAAAATCTGATTTAAAAAGATAAGTCCTATGGGAGGTACCGTTATAAGACTTTTCCTGAAAAATCTATTCCAACTTAAACATAAGGTTTAGACGAAAAACACCATTCAGAAGGTTTTATCAAAATCCCAGGAACCGTTTTCGAACAAAATTAATTTTTTATTAAAAATCACATGGCAGGTACAGCTAGAATGCTAATTCCTAAAAACCTTCTGTAAGACGTCATAAAAATACTTTGAACTGAGTTTGAAGCAAATCGGTCCAGCCGTTTAGGCTGTAGGTGTCGATACAGACAGACAGACCTACAGAATTGTCAGACCCAATTTGTCAACTTCTCTATCATCGTGCTTTTGCTTTCATGTCTTATTGTTAGAATTTTTGTACACGAATCCATAACTTATTATAATTGCAAGTAAAAATTAGCATGGCCTGGAAAAATGGAACAGGCTAGAAGCTGGATATCTTAGAACTGAGACAAAATGCCAAATTTATTTCATCTAAAAATAAAGTCTTAAACAAATTTTATATCATTATTATAAAGAGCGCAATTTCCGTTAACATGGGTCAGCGTACACCAAAGTAAGCCTTTACTTAAATCGCCGAAGAATGATATCAACATTGGAGATAGAGCCTCTTATTGGAGACCATTTTTATCCATTTTGAGAATTCTAAATTTTCATTTAGCTCAAACTGTAGTAGATATAGTTACAAAAAACGAAATCGGAATTAATAGTTCGAGTGGTAATAGTGTATGCAGGAGCTTGATTCCTAACTTAGTGACGTGGGTTCAAGTAACTCTATATGCTAAAACAGTATTCAGTTACATTATCCCAGTTTATTAATAATGTAACTGAATACTAATTAATACCACTTTATTTCTAATTGACTGACTGAAGGAACGTAAATTCCTAACTTTTCTTTTATTTTTTCAAGCAAATGTGGTGGAATTGCGATTTAATCCCTTGCATCTTACAAATATGTATTTTAAAATTATTATTTGAATATTTTAGCTTCTGCAAATTTGATCAAATTTCAAATCCATAATCAAAAGAAATTATCTGCTTACCTTTTCTACATCTCTTACTGTGTATAACAAAGACATGAATTTTACTTTTGAGATAAACGTACCTATTTCTATTTTATAACACCCAAGAATGTTTTGTTTGGATACAAAAGTATATATTCTTTGGCAAACTATACTACGCAATTTCTCTCTTTCCCATTTATTTAGTTTTATATTTCTAAAAATAGATTGATGCAATTTCTTTATTCTTCTGAATTTTAAAAACAATTAAGTTCAAAATATGCCTTTATTATAAATCTAACAACAACATTATAATGGGTTCATTCTTGTCGTTATTTTTGTGTTAACGTGTGTAAAAGTTTTTGATATTATGTTTCAAGTCCACCCAAATTTACACTGCATTACAAAAGGTGGTTGTGCAATGTGCAGCACCTGGATGAGATGTGAAATACTATTTTTTTGTTTTCCAATTTAAACTAGATGCCACCCGTGTGAATTTTGGAAGAATCAACCTAAATCTTACGTATTTAACTTTTGAGGTAATCGTAATATAATTTTTACTTGCGATTATATAGGAACCTACCATGTATGTACATATAAGGCATTCGATAATCAAACATGACATTACGATGACTATGGAAGTCGAAGGGCTGGATCGATTTGCTATAAACTTGGTATACTGTGATTTTTGGACGTTCTAGAGGGTCAATTTTTAATTGTAATTCTTGAAATAACGGTACCTGTTACCCATAAGCAAAAGCAGGTGCCATATCCACCTATACAATGATTCATAACAAGCCACACACAGGTCACCTTATTAAAATGCAGCCACACTCAACTTATTAAAATATTTCTTTGTTCATATAAAAAAACAACATTACGATCTAGTTATTGTCGTTAGTTTCATAGACCATTGTGTTGAAGCCTTTGAAAATGGTAAAGAGTGAAAAAAAATTATAGAAGGAAAATGTAAATGTTTTAATAAACTGTGGCCAAAATTCGGACATTAAAATGCCCAAAAACTGTGGAAAAAAAATTCACAGAGAATTTATACGAAAAAATGGTAAAAAAACACAACAAGCCATTTTCACCTGTATTTTGCAAAATACGCCCACCGACTTTTTTAAAAAAGCAGATATTTTGAACTGAGAATTTTCGATTGAAAATTAGGGTGCTTTTTCGATATTAAGTCAAAACTTGGTGAAAAAATAAATATTTCACAAAAATTACAGTTTGCTTGTGACATAAAAAGGTAAGTTTTCACCAATTTAAGTAAACATTTTTTTGTTTTAGGTATTATTGTTATTGATGTACTTTATTAAAACTTTTAACAATTATTATATAAAATTTTTGTATAAATGTACTTTTAAGCATGGCTACGCCGTCTGCCGAGAAAAGACAACAAGTTGTTACAATAATTTAACGTTTTTTTTGTTTGTAAAAGATAAAAATAAAAAACCAAACATTTGGTTATTTGAATTTTTCACATAAATTTTCATGTTAAGTGAAAAAAGTGTAGATCTTTCTTATTACCTACAGTTTTGGTATACATATTTTTTTTAGTAGGACTTGTAGTTTTTTTCCGAAAATCGAGATAAACCGTTTTTTACCTTAAAAACCCTTAAAACCCCCTTTTTTCACTATCCGAACCCAGATCGCCCGTAATTTATTTTTCTTTTCATTTTTGTTATATTCTCTTCCTTTTCCGATTGGTTTCATCCTATACTATAAATTTTATGGTTTTAAAAATTATCGACCTTTTCCTATCATTAGCAGAGATAATAAAAAAATCAATTAAAAGTCATAAGCGAGCACCTAAAATGCACAGTCTGCAATATGGTATATGGGTGCCCGTTAGAATAAATTACACTCTATATCGCTCTAATGTGCTGCTCAATCATATCAGTACACTTCGCCTATTAATTAGATACAGCATACAATTTTTACAAACTAATAAATTCGTTGTAGATATTGGGACTGGTTGCTGTTGAATGTTGAGGGCAGTTGGGTTGTGGCCACTGGGGACATATTGGAGATAGTGCTTGTAATTAAATTTTGAAAACAAATAATTTGTAACTTTACGTAGCAATCAATTTATTAATTTTATCTATTTTAAATAAACAGTATTGTTTTGATTATTTTATTTTTTTTTTATTACAAGACTCTTGACAAATGTTGGAAGATTAAAACAAGTTCACAAACTAAACTCGAAAGTTACCTAAGGACACGGTAACAGTACCTGCCGTGCGACTTTTTATTGAAAAGCTCTTTTTCTCAAAAACAGCCCCAACGATTTTGATAAAACTTTTGTGAATATTGTATTTTATGCAAATTATATCTATGGTATGAAATTTTTGTCTGCCTCTTTTGTAATACCTCCCATAGAACCGGTTATTGACGTGATAACAATCTTATAAATCGATGAACACCGGCTGCACTGCACGAACGAAAAATTGTCACGTTCCGCCTGAGCTGAGCATACAAGCGAAAGCAAGGAACAAGCGATAGAGAGGCACAATTGACCTAAGCAATCGGCTTGTGGTGCATCTATATCTCTTCCACTCCATCGGCCAATGCGTCCGAGTAGAAGAGAGACAGCGGCAGCACACAACCTACACGTGAACTGTTTTGTCAACTGGTTATCACGTAAAATTATTTTTAGTATATACTGACTTTACAGAAAACCATTTTTTTTCTAATCAGACTCATGCTCATAAATGTTCGGATATTCCAAAAACCACCACAACCACAACGCCAGTCGAATTTGACGCTTTTTGCGTCTTTTCGAGCAAAAAGTACAGCGGTGAGGAATAAATACCTACTACCATTGCATACCTATATAAACTATAGTATTACCATTGCATATAATATGAACTATAGTATTCCCACTTGAGGTTCGCCATCTATCGACGAAAAACTAAACTCTAGAATACCATGGGAAGCAACAACAACAATTTCCACCATTTTAATTGTTGTTGTTGCTTCCCATGGTATTCTAGAGCTTAGTTAAGATGGCGCACCTCAAGTGGTAGGTAATACTATAGTTTATATAAATACAATGTCTACTACTGACCCAATAAATAAAAGAACATGTAAAAAACTACGTACAGCTCTTCTCCCACTTTCGAGTGCTTTCAGAATGTGGTTAAGGACGATAAATTGTTCTTAATTTTTCTTCCGCAAATAAGTTCCGAAATGAAAAACAAAAAACCGATAAAAATGGAGCAAGAAGTTCAAAAAAGGGGAAACTAATTCAATTAACCATTTAAACATCTGTTATTTTTTATATTAAACATTTAAAAGTACATATTCTCATTACATAAACTTAGTTTATTCGAGAAGGAAAAGATCAAAGTGAGCGTTTTATCGGATATTAGAAAAACCACAACCACACACATTTTGTAACGCGATCTTTTGACTTCTTTTTGGCATTATTCACGAAACTAATAATATGGATATATGCAGTGTCCGAAGATTTGAAAATACATTTTTACGATGGTATAAAACAATAGCCGACATGCTACTGCACAGACTTGTTCTTATGCTTGTTAT
Organism: Platycheirus albimanus; assembly: GCA_916050605.2. Classification (NCBI taxonomy): domain Eukaryota; kingdom Metazoa; phylum Arthropoda; class Insecta; order Diptera; family Syrphidae; genus Platycheirus; species Platycheirus albimanus. The sequence continues at coordinate 64,599,601 of OU696698.1, forward strand.
TGTGTCAACAAGAAAATATTAACATAGGTAAAACGCCAGTTTTATTTTTAAATAACATTAGGTATAATTTAAAAGATAAATAGAAGCTTAACATAATCGCATCCGGCACCTCCCCGTAGTGCCCGCTGGATCACACCGAAAGGAAAACATACAACGAGCATGTGATCCATGAGTTATCAACATACTCTTACAAACAGATATTATTATAATTCGCTTGGCAAGTACTGTCTATATACTTCGGACATATTTCGATAGGGAATACAAATTATTAAGAATGTGAACAACAAAAATATTTCTGCCGAAAATATTCAAGCGGTTTGGAAAGATCTTTTAAATAAAAAAAACTTGACGTGAGGACATGTTTCCTAACATCTCCGGTGTAATAACGACGTAAATGCAATTTTCTGAAATGTTGAGGAATCACGTTTAAAGTTTGCTTACTTATTCAAAATGCAAAAATGCCCTAAAATAGGCCTACAGGATCGACTTCAAGAGTCCCAAAAATAGCTGACGATTTTACCACATATAAAACTTGACATTTGGGAAATTATGGCGTTTTTAACTCAATTTCAGAAAAAAAAACTGTAATTGTATCGATATTACACCGGATGTGCATATGGAAACTTATAGAATTAATTGTGTATCTTACTCACAGCGCAGCGGGGCCAATTCTGAAAGAATTTTTCGAGCTATTAAATATTGTCGTTTAAAAAGACTATTTTGGATAAAGCGGGATTATTGAATTTTTTAAACATTATTCCCATTATTTAAATATTATTCCCAAATGCAAATTTCAAATTTTCATATATTTACATATACTCGAAAGTTAAAGTTTTTCAAAAATAACCTTTTAAAAAAAACTTGTCTAACGCTTTTCAAAGTGCTTTTTCCTAGATATATGTTATTAGACGGGATGACCCACTGCCATGCAACTATTTCAATATTGTGCTTGAAAAGGTTATACGTAACACGAATACGAGTACATCAAGTACTAGCTTTGTTTGTTGAACTTTGCCCAGGGTCGCCCCAGGTTTGCACGTTCTCAAAAAATGCATTAGGGCTCCTGATTGTATATTTTCACAACGCACAAAATCAAAAGCTTCCATTTTACTTTATTTCTTCGATTTGTATTTATTTTCCTCAAAATAAATGCATTAACTTTCATTTTTTTAGTTTTTTTCGAAAAAAAGATATGAAAAATCAAATACAGAAGAAAAATACACAAGAAATGGTTGACAGCGAAAGTCACTTCAAAAGCTGATTCTTTACCTCAACTCGCCACAGCTAAATACCAAGATCGACTTCAGGGTGACTTCAGGGCGACCCCAGGTTTCAAAAAACAGTGAATTGTCTCTTGAAGGCGAGCCCATGGTGAATTCAGGGCTCAACAAACAAAGCTATTAGCTTTAAGCTTTGTTTGTTGAGCCCTGAAGTCACCCTGGGGTCCCCACAGCGCGTTTTTTGAATTACCTCAACTCGCCCTCAATACAAAATTCTGTTTTTTGAAACCTGGGGTCGCCCTGAAGTCACCCTGAAGTCGATCTTGGTATTAAGCTGGGGCGAGTTGAGGAAACGAATCAGCTGTTGAAGTCACTTTTGCTGTCAAGCATTTCTTATGTATTTTTCTTCTGTATTTGGTTTTTCATATCTTTTTTTCGAAAAAAAGTAAAAGAAATTCAAGTGAATGCATTTATTTCGATGAAAGTAAATAGAAATCGAACAAATAAAGCAAAATGGAATTTTTTGATTTTGTGAGTTATGAAAAATATACAATCAGTAGCCCTAATGCATTTTTTGAGAACGGGAATACCCAGGTTTTTTGACAACTCTTGAAGTTGTCAAGAAAACCTGGGGCGACCCTGGGTAAAGTTCAACAAACAAAGCTTCTATGATACCATCGATTCTGTCATTCCTTTTCTTAAAAGAAGAAATTATTAAAAAGTACAGAACTCAATTTATTTTAAGTCAACGTCCAAGTTAGGATATAGCGATTTTTTCGAGGATCATAGTAAAAGAGCAGTAGAAAAAAATCCACAAAAATAGGAACAAAATTAAAATTTTAAATAGTAATAATGGAATTCTGGGTTCAATTCCTGATTCCACACTTTTTTTTATTTTGAGGTATTGCCCCTTGCCAGGAAGTATCAAACTTGCAAAATTATACTTGTCAAAAATGCATCTCTACTAGCCGTTCGGATCCGACTATAAATTTTAGGTCCCTTGCATTTTTGTAGAGTACCTATTAACGCACACAGAGGAATGGTTTAGACTTTAGAGTGTAAAGAACCCGGCCCATAAAATCCGTTTCATACGCATGTGACGGACGTAAAGGAAAAAGTAGCTTAACTTTTAACTATTCCATCTGGTAAATCCGTTGACAGGTCTGTTTTTAAAGATATTTAATGTTTCATTGCTGTGTTCAGTGTTACCTTTATCTTTTTATAAAAAAATCCTTAGAAATAAGGCAAAGTATAACATATAGGTACCTAAGTCGATATACAAAAAACTAATGTGTTTAATAAGCTAATGATATTAAACTAAGTTTTAGTTTCTTAGGTATCTTTTTGAACAAACATTTCCGTAACGTGCTTTTTTCAAGCCTCTGAATTAAAACATAAGCGAGAGCTACAGTACGTTTGCAACGAACTGTTGGATACCCTATTCCTCTTTTTTTGTGTATGTGTATGCGCTCGCCTCCCGCAGCCAGCCGATGACCCAGTTTCATAAACAAAATTCTTCTTTACCAGACAGAAAAAGATTCAATAACATTAATTTTGTATGGTGTGATGTTCAATTAGTGCTGGCACAATAAAAAAAGGCGTGTGCCACGCCCAAAGTTAAGACTTTTTATTGCCAAGGCAATTAGTATGAGCTCAGTGACATTCAATTTTATTCTTGCAGCTTGATTTTAACAAAACAAGGCAAAACTTAAATTTTTAAAAATTAGATTTTGAATGGAAATAGCGATTACGGGTGTTTTTAACAATTCTTGAACCACACTCTGCTACGAAACCAAGGAATTAAATTTAAGTGTTCATCTTTTTACTTCAAAACTTCGACCGAAAGTTAAGAAACGTTAAAAAATTAATGCATTATATGACTTTTGACGAAAACGCCCCTTAAAAGTGGGCGTGTCTTAAAAGTTTGAAGCAATAACTAAGCTTTGATCACTAGTCAGTATTTAGGCATATGTGTAAAACTACAGCTGAATCGAGCAGTTTGTAAGCGATCTTACCTGAACAAAGGTATTTTATCAAAATCACGCCTTTAAAAGTGGGCGTATTGAAAAAATTTACACAAGAAAATGTAGATATTTTTTTCATAAAACGAACGGAAGGGAAAAAAGCTTAAATTGAATATTGGTAAATTTTTTAAATTTTTAAAACAACGTTTTTCATTCTTTCATGAAAAGTGGGCGAAAGCCACGTCCAAAATTCAAAAATTTCTTTTCATACACAAACGTTTAAGTTTCTACTAAGAGACGCAAAATTTTGGCTTGCGGATTCATTATACATAAATACCGTTTATTTGCAAAAACAATTTTTTAGTTTCTAGTTCAAAGTGGGCGTCAGCCACGCCCAAAATCAAATTTTTTTGATTTCACACACAAGATGTTTATGTGCAAGTAATACCCACAAAATTTAATGTTTTTCGCTTTAATATGACAATTGTTATTTTATAAACATAAGCGAGAGCTACAGTACGTTTGCAACTAACTGTTGGATACCCTATTCCCTATATTTCTGTATGTTTATGCGTAAGCCTCCCGTAGCCAGCCGATGTTTCAGTTTCAGAAACAAAATTCTACTTTAGCAGACAGAAAAAAATTCAATAACATTAATTTTTTAATTTGTCTCTAATAAATTTTAATATTCCTCAAAGAAACTTACGGAATCTACCTAGCTGCATAAATGTCCCAAACTGTCGTACTAATTATGAACGATTTTCTCCCTTAAACAAAATGTTTGAATTATTTAATCTTCTCAATAATAGATGTAATAACTTATTTGACCAATCGTTAAATTTTTCATCTAAATTTCAGTCAAATTTGTATTCAATTACATTATTGTCTTTAGCTATGTAAATAAATAAATTTCGTGTGGTGTGATGTTCAATTAGTGCTGGCAAAATAAAAAAAGGCGTGCGCCACGCCCAAAGTTAAAACTTTTTATTGCCAAGGCAATTGGTATGAGCGCAGTGACATTCAATTTTATTCTTGTAGATCAATTTGAACAAAACAAGACAAAACTTAAATTTTTAAAAATTAGGTTTTGAATGGAAATAGCGATTATGGGTGTTTTTAACAATTCTTGGACAACACTCTGCTACGTAACCAAGGAATATAAATCTAAGTGTTCAACTTTTTACTTCAAAACTGTGACCGATCGTTAAAAAATTAATGCCTTATACAATTTTTGACGGAAACGCCCCTTAAAAGTGGGCGTGTCTTAAAAATTTGAAGCACTAACACAGCTTTGATCAGTATTTAGGCATATGTGTAAAACTACAGCTGAATCGAGTAGTTTTTAAACAATCTTACCTGAACAAAGGTATTTTATCAAAATCACTTCAAAAGTGGACGTATTGAAAAAATTTACACAAGAAAATGTAGAGATATATTTTTCATAAAACGAACGGAAGGGAAAAAGGTTTAAATTGAATATTGGTAGTACCTTAAATTTTTAAAACTACGTTTTTCGTTCTTTCATGAAAAGTGGGCGAAAGCCACGCCCAAAGTTCAAAAATTTCTTTTCATACACAAACGATTTAGTTTCTACTAAGAGACGCAAAACTTTGGCTTTCGGATTCATTATAAATACCGTTTATTTACAAAAACAATTTTTTAATAGTTTCTATTGAAAAGTGGGCGTCAGCCACGCCCAAAATCAAATTTATTGATTTCATACACAAGATGTTTATGTGCAAGTAATGCCCACAAAATTTAATGTTTTTTCTTTAATATAACATTTGTTATTTTATAAAAACAATATTGATGGTTTTGTATGAAAAATGGGCGTCAGCCACGCCCAAACTGAAATATTTTTATTTGATTGGAAGAAGGTTTACCTAGAGCTTGCGTGTGCAAAATTTTAGCGTTATGCTTTTTTCGTAACTGTACAAAAAACATAATTTAATTTTACCAAATTGAGGTTGTTCAACAAAAATGGCGATTGTGGGCGTGTTTGTGGGCGGATTTTACTGGTTCAAGAACTTAGCCTTACTCTTGAACCAAAGATTATATACATCAAATTTCAGCTTTCTAGCTCAAAAATTGCGACCTCTAGAGAGTATACATACGGACGGACGGACGGACGGACGGACGGACATGGCTAAATCGACTAGGCTTTTGATTCTGAGTCAGAATATATCTACTTTTCTATACCTAACGGTATTATTTCTCTATGTTACAAACTCCACACCAAATACAATATACCCATTCTATGGAATAGGGTATAAAAACAATATTGATGGATTCGTATGAAAAATGGGCGTCAGCCACGCCCAAACTGAAATATTTTTATTTAATTAGAAGAAGGTTTACCTAAATCTTACATGTGCAAAATTTTAGCGTTATGCTCTTACCGTAACTGTACAAAAAACATAATTTAATTTTACCAAATTGAGGTTGTTCATCAAAAATGACGATTGTGGGCGTGTTTGTGGGCGGATTTTACCGGTTCAAGAACTTAGCCTTACTCTTGAACCAAAGATTATGTACACCAAATTTCAGCTTTCTAGCTCAAAAATTGCGATCTCTAGAGAGTATACATACGGACGGACGGACGGACGGACGGACGGACATGGCTAAATCGACTAGACTTTTGATTCTGAGTCAGAATATATATACTTTTCTATTCCTAACGGTATTATTTCTCTATGTTACAAACTCCACACCAAATACAATACAGGTACCCATTCTATGGAATAGGAAAAAAATAAAAAAGTGCACGACTGGGTCGTACGAACTTGCTCTAATGTGTTCAAATGGTCTTGGGGCTTGAGATTTTCGGAAAAAGGCATTGAAAAAATCATATGAAATTTTATTAATCACTTAAAAATCAATAGTTAAAACGTTTTTTGGAGAAAATGAAGTAAGCCATCAGATTTCTTTTGCTTTTTCAAAATTTAAGCAAATTTTTTTTCAAAATCGTTCGACCAGTTTTTTCAAAAAACGGTTTTTTTTGAAAAACTTTTCGAAAACATATTCCAAATTTTTTTTGAGTATGCCAACTTCTAGAACTTTGTAGTTTTTATCAGAAAAATGAAATTAAAAAAAAATTGATTAAACCGTTTTTGGAAAAAACAAAAAATTTTAAACTTTTTTAAAAAACTCAAAAAAACTTTTTTTTTGAAAAATTAAAGATTTTTATTATTTCGTTTGTAATAGGGCTTCTACATTAAAAATTTCATCGGAATTCGTGCTGTGGCTTACGAGAAAATCGGATTTCAAAAAACCGGTCCTATGGGAGGTACCGTTATAAGACTTTTCCTGAAAAATCTATTCCAACCAAAACATTAAGTTTGCGGAGAAAACATAATTCAGAAAGTTTTATCAAAATCGTAGGAGCCGTTTTCGAGAAAAATTGAATTTTCACTAAAAGTCGTATGACAGGTACCGTTAGTTTTAAAGCTAGAATGCTAATTCCAAAAACCCCTCTGTAGGACGTCATAATAATACTATCTACCAAGTTTGAAGCAAATCGGTCCAGCCGTTTAGGCTGTAGGTGCCGATACAGACAGACGGACAGACAGACAGACAGACAGAATTGTCGGACCCACTTTTTTCGACTTCTCTATCATCGTAATGTTATGTTTGATTGTCCAAAAAAAAATTTTTTTTTACGAATGCATAACTTGCCTTATAGTACCTATAATCGCAAGTAAAAAATTAGAAATAATTTTGTCCTTTTGACACAGCATTAAACTGATCTACTGATACTAAATAAAATGAAACATCAATATATCCTTCGGCTGAAAGCACCGATGTTTAAATGTGTTTTGGGTAACACCAATTCGTGGCGTCCTTCAACGTTAACGCATTTTCTACTTTATTTTCAGCTGTGTTTGATCAGAAAAAAAAATAAATTTTGATTTCCGAATTCGTATTACTAGTTACTTTTTATAAAAACACTGTTTTATTTTACAATAATCGTAATATTGACTTTTTATTTTTTTTAATATACATTCAAAACAATATTAATATTAGGATCACTACTTATTTCTTTCCACCAATTTTAACATTTCATGAGTCTTTTTTAATTAAAATACAATTTACTTTTCTGTTATTATGTATAGGTAAGGTACACATAATATTAAACTTGCTGAATAACGAAAATATGAATTTTTCGTGATTTTGTCTCTTAATAAACTAAAAAAATCATTATAATTCAATTTGTTTGCCTAAAATATGTATGTCATTTCATTATTTTATATACATTTATATGTAATTTAATTTTTCCTTGTATTTTTGGTTTGTCAAAGTGTAAAAATATTATTGTTTAAGTTTTTATTCTTTATGTACATTTTGATCACTTTTGTTTTAAATTTAATTATACATTTAGCAAATCGAAAATTGCTTATATTTTACAAAACAACAACTAGTCCATAAAAAACGATTATGTGTGCGTGTTATGTCTACACACATGACTTAGAATTAGTTTTTTTTGTTTTTAAGTGTTTTTATTTTAAAAAGCTTGGATACGGCTTGAATTTGTTTTCTTTTTATAACTGTAAAGTGAGTACATTAATGTTTTTTTTTTTTAATTTGTTTGGTTTTTATTCGCTTAGCGGACTTGAATTTTTTTGATTGATTGTTTTTTTCTGAAATTTCTTCCCAAATTATATAAAATAGGTATCCCGAAAGACAGAACTATTTTATGTGTCGATCGTATGAGTTTTTGTTTAAGGTGGGTAAAGTGGTTTGTGTAGCTCAGTTGGAGTTTGAAAAATGTGCTAAAATCATAAACAAGGAACCTTACAATTTAATTCCGCCAAAAACGAAGGCTGCCATTTTGAACTTAAGGTTTTTGGCTTTTATTAAATAAGCCTCTTATATTTAGCTTTTAACTTTTAACATTTTGACTTAAAACGCACCTAACAAAAGACACGTTTTTAAAAGTATATTCATTACTTCAAGGCTAAAAATTGGTAAATCATATTTGAATTCAATTATTAGAAACATAAACAAAATTGTATACCAATCTTAAAAAACTTAAATGTGAGCGTTTATATCCTGCCGTATCCCTTTTAATTGTAACCCATCACTAGCCCCTCTTATTGTGAATAATTATTATTTCAACAAAATGGTTAATGGATATAAAAATGGATGTATTTTTGTTTGGTTGTAATTATGTTCTGGACTCGGAAACCGGCCATCCAATTGAGCTTAAAATTTCAGGAAATGTGTGGTATTGTTCCGTGAGTGTTTCAGTAAGGTTTAGTCAAAGTCTATCATGTTGTTTAGCCAAAAGGCTAAGAAAGACACGCCGCGCCGGGTCCTTGAAAAGCTTCTTCTGATGACAACAGTAAAAGTTGAACGGCTGAACTGGTTGAGTTCTAACAATTATGTATTTATATTAAACTCGCTGAGTTGGTTTGTGTGAGTGTTTACGACAAGTTGTACGTCGGATGCTCCAGAGTTGGAACACCTAAAAATTTATACAAACATTTAGGTAGGTATACACAAAAAAAAATTGTATATCCGCTTGCATTAGTAAAATAAAATAATTTATTTATTAAAAATCAAATGAACACAACAAAAAAAACTTCCATTTTAGAAAAAAAACTACTTCTTTTTGTAGGTTCTTAAATTAAAACCATTCAATGATAATGAGTCACATTTCCAGTAAAGGTATGTTAAGTATGAAAAAAGTAAACTAATGAATGCACTGAACTGAAAAGAAATTTTGCTACAATTGTCCATTTTTGAATTTAAAAACAACGATAAAACAGTATGGTACACTCGGGCGTATGAGTATTTTTCTGAGTTTATTTCGTTGAAAAAAAAAATTATCCATATTCTTATGTTTAACACAAACTAATTTGGACGGTACAAATATTTTAGACAAATTAATTGGACGGTATAAATATAATTAAGAAGTCAAACTTATCGCTTAACGTTGAAAACGTTTAAATGTATCATCGTTTATATCGTGCTATCTGCTTGGAAGGTTAGAACAACGTCTGCCAGGACAGCTAGTCTTATGTAAATAAAGAACAATTTTAATACTTGGAAAATAAAATGCACGACTGCGAACTTGCTCTAATGTGTGACAGTGGTCTAGGGGCTTGAGACTTTGATAAAAATAAATTTTTCAAAATTCTTAAATAAATTACTTTAATTGATTTGAGCTGAAAAAAAGTACGCCATTTTATTTCTTGGATACATTTGAATTTATGAGAATAAATTTATAAATACTGTGGAGCGGTTTTTAAGAAAACAAAATTTTTTTGAAAAACTTTTTGAAAAAAATTTAAAAAATAATTTAAAAAATATTCAAACACGCCAGTTCATAGGTATTCAGCAAATGCATTTATTTATAATTTTAAGAAAAAAATTTCAAAATATTAGTTTAAAATTTTTTTTTTATTGTTTTAAAAATACAAAAAAATATTTTTTTTTAAATATTGGTATGCAGTACAAATTGAGCTTCTATATATTTGTGAAATTTCGAAAAAATCGGTTGAGTCGTTTTCGAGATAGTCGAAAGCAAAAAAAACGGTCTTATGGAAAGTACCGTTATTAGACATTTTTCTATACATAAAAACAGACAGACAGACTGACATACAGACGGACAGAATTTGTAGACCATCTTTTTTCGTCTTCGCTATCATCGTAATGTCATGTTTTTTTTTTTCGACGAATGTACTTGCCTTATAGTACCTACGTACATATAATCGCAAGTAAATAAGCTTTGTTTATTTGATTTCCTCGCGAAATAGCAATCATTCAATATTAGGGTAAGTTCAAATATGACCCACATGTGTAGTTTGGGACACCGCCATTTCTCAATGCAAAAAGACATCGCACTATGTGTTAAAAAAGTAGTAGGTACTTTGTATGACGCAGTGAGTTTGACCCACAAAATATGAGTGATGGTGCAATATATTGCAAGTATTTATACAGGGTGATTCACGAATGTTGTGCCAAAAAGCTAGAACGCGTAGGTTGGGTTGCGACAAGAAAAAAATCGCATGGGAGGGGGGCTCTATTCCCCTGCGTTAAGCCGGGAGGTAACTCCTACAATGCCATGTTGTAAAGCCAAAAACTTATTATTTTATTGTAATTTTAAATGAAGTTATTCTATTGAACCGTTTTCAAAATATTAATTTTCAAACTTAAAATTTTGAAAACCAAAATTAAAAAAACTAATTTTTTTCAAAATTTTACGTAATTAAGTATTATTTTTGTTCTCAGAATTCAATGCTCTCGTTAATTTTAAATTCAACACTGAAAACCGTATGGTTCTTTGACTTCTTGTTGCCAAGCTATTGAAAAATAACCGAACCTACTTCTTCACAAAAACACGAAATAATTGGCTAAATGATCACTTGGACCATCACGTAAGGCTAGATTTTCTTGATTTTGTGAAGAAGTAGGTTCGGTTATTTTTCAATAGATTAGCAACAAAAAGTCATAGAACCATAAGGTTTTCAGTGTTAGATTTAATGGGAGCATTGAATTCTGAGAATAAGAATAATACTTAATTACGTAAAATTTTGAAAAAAATTAGTTTTAACATTTTTTTTTTTCAAAATTTTGAGTTTGAAAATTAATATTTTGAAAACGGTTCAATAGAATAACTTCATTTGAAATTACAATAAAATAATAAGTTTTTGGCTTTACAACAAGGTATAGCAGGGCGTTGTAGGAGTTACCGTTATTTTTTATTAATTTTTTTTTTCAAATTTAAGTCATGTTTTTAGAAAATTGCCCCTCCCATACGATTTTTTTCTTGTCTCAACCCAACCTACACGCTCTAGCTTTTTGGCACAACATTCGTGAATCACTTTGTATATTTGCTTGTATTTTTTTTTTTTTTTTCTCTGTAATTTGTTTGGATCATTGGCTGAAGAATGCAAACTGTGGCCGCAAGGAGACGGTTTTTCCCAAACAGAAATAATTAAACACCTGGAAATATAAATTCTGTAAATTATGAAGTACCCTTTTTAATAGGGTATTACATACATAGTATGTATAACCCGTTTAAATAAGTCCTATACATACTTGGTTTTTTGAGGCATCGTTAAAATTATATGGTGTCTCGACTCTGTTTCAAATGAATGACAGGAAACGTATCGCTGTACAAATAAAGTACTGGATCGCATGTACTTGCTCTAATGTTTGACAGTTGTGTTAAATAAATAAATAATTTTAACTATGTATATGCATATATAACATTATTCCCATTAGAATTACAACAAATTATTTAAAAAATTGTTTTAAAATACATAATTTAAAAAAACACAACAAAAAAATATGACAAATATTTGTGTGCAATATAAATTGAGCTACCTTATCCTATATATGTATAAGGTTTCGGAATAAACTTCCACCCAAACATTTTTTTACTTGTCTCGACCCAACGTACTCGTTCAGGCCTGACGTTCATTTTTTACTTCCGTTTAGAGGAACTATACTGTACTGTCTGTACTGTCTGTCTTTCTGTATAGTTACCTACAGCCTAAACGGCTGAACCAATATGCTCCAAACTTGGTACAAGTCTTATTATGACGTCCTACAGAGGGGTTTCTGGAATCAGCATTCTAGATCTAAAACTCATTTTTCTCAAAAATGGCTCCTATGATTTTAATAAAACTTTCTGAATGGTGTTTTTTGTGTAAACTTTATGTTACAATAGTGATTTTTAAGTGTCTAATAAAATTTCATATGATTTTTTCCTTTAATTTTTTTTCCACTGTCACGCATTATAGCAAGTTCGTGCGACTTAGTGGTGCACTTTATTTTATTTTGTATGTTTGTATGACCCTAAACTACACTGAACTCAGCCTAACATGTACTCAATAAAGTGCACGACTGGGTCGTACGAACTTGCTCTAATATGTTAAAATGGTCTTGGGGCTTGAGATTTTGGGAAAAAAGCATTGAAAAATCATATGAAATTTTATTAATCACTAAAAATCAATAGTTAAAACGTTTTTTGGAGAAAAGAAAGTAAACCTTAAGATTTCTTTTACTTTTGAATTTAAAGGAATTTTTTTTACAAAATCCAATTTTTTTTCAAAAAACGGTTTTTTTGAAAAACTTTTCGATAACATACTTTTTTTCACGAATGCATAACTTGCCTTAGAGTATATAATCGCAAGTAAAAAATCTCATTACTACACGTTTCTTAATATGTACTTTAATGTCAATCTCTATATGGCCACAGAGCATTCTGAAAGCACAAGCACACTACATGCGAGCACAGATCACTCTATGGCAGCATACAGTTTGCTCTTAAATAATTCTGAATTTGTGGAGCAGGAGTTCAGCACAGAATATCGGAATCGTTGCTGATTTCGTAGCAATAGGTACACTGGTGATATAATGGTATATCTCGCCGAACAGTGCAACCAATCTTTCCATCGTTTCGAAGAAAGTAAGATTATTGCCCTTGATATTTCCAAAGCATTTGATATAGTTTGGGAACAAAGCTCCTTTATCGAAAATGCGTTCATTTGTCATCGACAAAAACTTTTTTCGATGGATTAGAAATTCATAAAATAAATGCTGGTGTGCCCCAAGGCTCAGTTTTGTCTCCGACGCTCTTCCTCATCTTTATTAACTATCTCTTTTCCAAAACTTCTAATCCACTTAATGGTTTCAATGATGATAGTACTCCCAGCTTTTCTTATTCGTTTTCAGAAATGAAGATTTTTTAACAGTGTGGAAATAAATGCTTCGAAAACCCAATGCTTCTGTCATTAAAGCATAACCTACCCCCGATGCCACTATCCCTGAGTGGCACTTACATCGAGGAAACTGAAAACCTTTGCGTTCTGGGTACATGTACAACTAACCACCTTTTGTGGAACGATCACATATATTGCTTAGGTTTCCTAAATCGATGTAAGAAATGTTTTTCAACTTTTGATCTGGCTACAATCTACAAGGCATACATTCGCCCCAAAATATCTGGGTAGGTGCTCCCGTCACTCACTTGCCAAAAAGGGCCTTAAAACTGATAGGTGAAAGAACCGTTACCGAAACATTTGTTTCACTCGGACATCTCCGTGATGTTACTTGTTTAACCTCGTTTTATCGCTACTCCCATAAACAGTGCTCCAGCAAAATAGCCAGATGCATTCATCCCTTTAAACGATTTCCCGGTAACACTCGCATCGCTAGGAATTCCCACAATTTACCCTCGAGCCTAACTTTGACGAACTGTTACGTATAGAGACTCTAACAATATCACGTATGGAAGCCTGACTTTAAAAATTAATGATATTCCACTCACAATTTGGTTTTATTTAAATTTGAAATTGTGTGTGATCAAATTTGTATTCGAAAATTCCAACCCATCTTACTATCTTCGCACAAATAGATTTTTTAATTATTTGCAAATTCTGACAAAAATGTATTTAAGCAAAACTAAATGCCCACTTACTCACCATTGACATGTAACTTACATTGTCAGATCATTTTCATAGCACCAAAACGTACACATGATCTAAATATTAAAAGTGGCTAAATTTTTTTTTTTCTTGGCACCATTGTACAACTTCTTTGAATTTACTGCTTGAAAGGTCAACGATAAGAACACAAACAATGAATTTAAATAATAATTTCGAATGCGATGAATGAAAGGTATAAATGTATCATTTTATTGTTATTTTTTGTTTGCTTTATTGCACAGCCTTTCCAGCTTTCTATAAAGAAAATTCTAAATTCTCTATTATTGTTGTTTTTTTTTATAATATTGATTCAAAATATATTTCTCTTCTTATATAAAGGAATTTCATGAAAAGGTGTAGGTTTTAGATAAAAATAATAAACATTAACATATTTTGTTTAATTATAAAGAAAAGTGCGCAAATTACGTGATGTTTTTTTAATGTTTTTATTAATTCTTTTTTTTTGTAATTTATATAACGACTTAAAACATTCTGACACGAATAATTGCTTTAGAAAATATATTATTTTCCACAGGATATTTGTGTTAATTTCTTTAATTTTTTGTTTTAATTCTTAAGTGCATTCGCTCACACATAAAATGTTACAGCGTTACATCAACAAATTAATTAAACAAGAGAAATAATTTTGTTTAGTTAAAAATACATTTTTTTGTTATTTTTACATAAAATCTATGATATATTAACTTTATTTTTTTTTATTTCTTTATTTGAATTGTTTTTGTTATAAAAATATACACATAAAGTATGTTTTTTTTTTTTTAATTTATTTTATTCCACTAAGAACATAAAGACGTGTGTCTACTGGATGATAATGAAAACATGTTTTTAATTTTTGATTGTTTTTTTTTTTAGAGAGCAATTTTTTTCTCTACTTATTAACAAATTATGAGAGAACTTCAAATTAATTTTGAATCAATTAATTATGATGAATATATTTTTGTTCAACACACATTGAGAGATGAGATGAGAAAGATTTTAATATTTGATTCATTTTGAAATCATTTTGGTAAAATTTTTAATTTCTATTGAAATATTGCTTTCATATATTTGTTTTTAAGGAAATCCATGTTTCTTGATCTCAACTTTAAAACTCAACTTTTCCATAAAATTAGGTTTGTTATTACTATCTACTAAAATTTGAAAGGGCTTGTCTTCTTCGAGCTCTTGGCCGGAACATTTTAATAACAATTAATACGCAACTGACCGTCTGCAGTGTAGGATAGAAGTCATTGCAGGAACGTGGAAGGCTGTGAGATAGAGCAGTAGAGGCATTGCGTGTTTTAGCGCCGATGCATGTTGCCATACGTGCATTGGGTGTGTTAGCAATCCCAACGCAGAGGGTGTTAACACAACACTTGACCTTGGTCAACAAGATCCTGTTCCCAGCGGAAGAACAGTTCATTATGATTATAGTTCCAATGAAACTGAATATACTGAAAACATGCTAGATAATTGACAGCCACCATACAATGACAAAGCTAGCTTTGTCTATATATTTCAGTTTATGGACGTTCGTGTGGCAGAACTGAACTACAACACTTACAAACTTGTTTTGCAGAAATTATTACAAATAAAAAAGTTTGAAAATATTGTTTTTTTTTTGTTTTATTTTCGTGTCAAGACATTTTTCCAACCTTAAAAAACGCACAGAGCATTCCTAGAACCCAAGTACGGAGGAAATGCCGTAAAACGAAAACCATCAAACGATTTTGTTTCGGGGATCATTTAATATTGTTTATTTTAATTTATTTTGTGATTTGCCAGTGATTTGTAATTAACTTTAAAAACCTCTTTTATTAAAGTTTCTACTTTCTGGGTGGAAGTAAAATTATTAGAATTTTAAAATCCTTATATATATGTAGTTTAAAATGATTTATTGTATTAAGTTCTATTATAGCACAACCCCATTTCATATTTAAATTGTAATTGTTGAGGAAAATAACTTCTAAATTATTAAAGTTAAATTTTTAGAAATCCCGCCTAGTTAAATTTTAGAAAAAAAATCTGTTAAATCATAATCATCTCAACGCTGTGTGCAAAACATAAACAATTTTGACGAACAAAATGTAACATTTTACTATGCTTTGCAATGAAAAAATAATATTTCAAGATAACAATTAAAAATGTGTGTTTCAATTGCCTAATTCGTATAATTTTTTTTGGCTGATATTTGCAAATATAATATTTTTTATGTTTATGAGGGAGCGATAGAGAGAAGACACAGATATGTGAGATTATCCATGCGGCACAACAAATTTCATATTTTTTGTTGTTTTCATTTTACCACATTGTTTTTTTTTTTTTAATATTTAATATTCTTTTGTTATTCTTTTTTGTTTCCTTTGTTTTAAGTACTATATATTTCTAAAATTACACAGATTTCAATCAATATATACTTAGAAGAAAATATAACAAAAACTAAAGAATACAATAAATTGATTTGATCGGACATTGAGATGCAGATGACTTATCACTTCAATCAATTTGTAGAGGAGTACATACATATTCGTAAACATTCATACTCCCCTTGCTTCATTGTATGTAATTGTTTTGTTTTCACTTGGTTTTTTTATTTTATTTTATTTCTTTGTGTATTCAACAAACATCAATGAAGAAAAATCTACGTATATATTTCAATTTCGTCCTCTTGTCCGAACGCACACGCTTCTTAAAAATTAATATGATGTGTTTATTTTTCTTTAATTGAATTAAATGAATAATATAATAATGTTTTTGTGTAGTGTTCAGAAAATAAAAATGTTTTCTTATGTTGTATACACACTCTTTTTTGTAATATTACTTCCTTTTGTGTTTTATATCGTACATATTTATTTGCGCTTGCTACTACTAACATTATGGCACCTACTGCCTTTTTGTACTCTTCGTGCTTTCTTTGTCTCGTTACTTGCCAGCAAACTGAGCGATGTTACATCTGCAGCATACGCCGATGCTGCACCATCCTCGGCCGACAAAACGGCGCTGCCATCGTAAGAAGGAGCTGATCCTATCATTGTGGTCACCTCTCCGGACGATGTACAAGCAGCTTTGTCAACTGTGCCGTAAAACAAGCTAGCTGGATATCCTGTAGATCCAATGTTGGTGTAAGCCGCTCCTCCTACTCCTCCTACACCTCCTATTGCAAACCACTCACTGTTGCTAGCTGTGGCACTATTTCCATTACGTATCATATCTTTATTGAGATCATTTGTGTGTGTGGATGATGTGGACGCTAGAACTGTACTCCGTTTGCCATTGCCATTGGCATTGTCAATGTTCACCATTGTAAGGTCGCTATTTGTAGTCGCTGCATTGTTAATATTGCATTGTATTTGATTGCCATTTGATGAACTGGCATTGCTAGTGTTACCGATACTACTACTACTGCTGCTGCTGCTGCTGCTGCTGCTGCTACTGCTACTATGACTGCTGTGATGGCGTTTTAAATTCTTAGATGCCGTGTTGACGGCTATCAACTTGGCGGTGGTGGATTCATCGGGAAACGCGAATTCAGTACTCAGCGAGAGGTTATTGCTGCTTGTGTCACTTTCGTCTGTGTCATCCAAATTTATATTGATATCTTCAGGTTTGACACCTTGATTAACTAATGCTTGATAATCTTCAGGTGGAACAATTGGAGTCATTTTCTGACCACAAGAAGTACACATAGGCGTGGCTGGGCTCTTTGAGCGCCAATACTGAAGCTCGGTTTTGCATTTGTTGAGTTCCTAAATAAATAAGAGTGTTAGTTGTTTCAAGTTTATAAACAAGAACAATCATAAAAGAAAAGTGATCAGTCATATCACGTTGTTCGAAAAAGTTATGATAGTCAATAAGCTAGTAGTCTCGGGAATCTTGTTAATTGATTTTCAACCAAAGAGAAATTGTGCATGCAAATACAAATTGACGCACGTAACGGGCTGTCCAATTGTAAGTTTGAATCGGACGTTTACTTTGTCCAAAAATCTTCTCGAAATCGGAAAACCCCAACGTAGTTTTTGAAAAAGCGAGTTGACCACCCAGGCAGCTAAAGCAGCCATATGAAAGAATACGCTTTCATTTAGCCAAATATTCCAAATTTAATAGTTGTTTTGTGATCCGTAAAAAAAAATTTCATGTTCTACAATGTCATATAACCACGATAAAAATAGTCTTAAATCTAAAACTAAGAAATCTTTTGGTAGGGTCATAATTATGGGCAGAAATTCCTAATATTGAAGAAGATCCACTACTGTTCGACATGGTGACGAAAAACATAGTGCCTTAGCCATGCGGAGTAATGAATCCGGAATCTCTTTGCATGGTAGATACAAAATGCAAGAAAAAGTCTCCCAGACAGGTGATGATGGATATTCACAATACAGATGCGGAAAACACACAACACTTACAACATTCTTTTCAATGATGATTTCGACCAAGTTTTTTTATGTTTTAATAATTTAGATTTTCTTATCAGATTTCTTTGGTCATATGTGGTTTTTTGCGCTGTGAAGAAGATGTTTTTGTCAAAACATTATTATAGGAAGAAGTAATAAAGTACTATACATAGAATACTACTTCCTAAAAAATCCAACGACCCGACGCGACGTAAGCAAGGAACACGCAAGGCTATCAAAATCTGTATTCGTCTGACACACTAGGGCGTATTAACATATCCAAATGATGCCGAGTGTTACTATGTATTTGAGAATCCTGTAAGTTAATGTGAAAGGTCCTACTTAATTTGAAAACTTAAGAACGGTTGATAACGTAGAATGTTAGACATACAGAGAAGCTTGCCAAAATCTTCATTTGCTCGAAAATGATCAACACTGGGAAACCGCATTGACGGAAGCTTGTGCCATTTGTCATCCGCGACAAATTCGAACATTATTTACCATCATTTTGACTACATATATGTATGTGCTATTTATTTATTATGTCAACTATATGTATATATAGATTGGTACTAGTCCATATTTTTGTAACTATTCGAATACCACGAACAATGATTAAATTATTTTATATGAACTGAAATTCTTTCTGATATGACTGTATACAGTCAGTTTTGTGTTTTAAATGGGAAATTACTTCTAACAACCCTCACAATATAAATGAAAATCTTATCAAACCCTCTCCGTTGCTATGGCTCAGATTTTTTTTAGAAGTGACGTGTCAAAGAAATTTCGAATCATTCTACTCGCAGATAACTCAGCCAAACGGTAGAACAATGCAATGTCAGAATAGTTGAAAGTGTCGACACAAATTGTACTTCAGACGTGAAAGCTTCTTTTGTTGGCTATTAGAACAGTTGCTTGTTGTAACTACTGAGTGGATATATTCGAAATGTTCAAGAACATAATTTTTGTATATATGTAGACTGACTGGCCGCAGGGGTGTGTTTACAGATGGTAAACGAAGTGGATTATATACACTTGTAATAAAAGTTAGCTCTGATGTTGTTATTTACAATTTTTTTTTCTTACATTAAGAAAAACTAGCTACTAGTGCAGTTAAATCAGGCCTTAAAGTTATGAGTTGGTATCTTATACAAATAACTCAATACGAAAAAGAGGAAAAATGATTAACACAATCATCTAACATAATCCTTTCACAAAAACCAATACACTACTACAAAATTGTTTAAATAATAATTCAGAAAACCCGCAATGAATACTGCATTGTGATTATTAGAATAAGGAGGAAGCATAACAACCAATTCCCGTTTGCCAAAGAAAAAAAAATTGTTAACATTTAAAATCATGCGTTCTTACCTGCAACAAAGTTGAAAACTTTCTTGACATTTCCTCGTTCTTTTTATCGTTTTCGTCCAAACGATTTGCATATTCCAATGCTTGTTTTTGTTGTTCTGCCAATAATTTTTGTTGTTCGGCAATTTGTTTTCCTTGTTCCGACGATTTCCTTTTGCAATTTCGAAGCTCACTTCGCAGCATCGACAACTGATTGTTGTACATCTTCATTCCCTGTTTTATTTTACGAATTCCCTTTCGTAATACCATATTGCTCTGAGGCGGTGAGGGTAAGTTCGATGAGCTATCCGAAAGTTCTGAAGATACTTTCAATGAACTGCTACTTGCTATAGAGAAAAGTATACAAGAGCAAAGCTAATGAAATCAACCAAAAACCACATCAGATAGCTAGCCGATTGCCTTACGTCTCTTGGTGCTTGGCAAATTAAAGAAGTCCTTATTAAAATAGGCAATGCCTGGAAGATTTGGCTCAATGTGATCCTTGAAATATTCCATAGCCATTGTTGAAAGGTCAAATAATTCATCAGTTACACGATAAGGTTTTTCCAGCCTTGATGTGTTTCGAATATAACTCAAGACATTGTAAACTTCATCTAAAATCTATGAATGCAAAAAGAACAAATTAGATATAATAAAATATATTGTACTTTCAATTCATGTAACTTACTCCTCCGGGGAAAAAGCAACAATGCTTGCGTTCGATATGTTTGCCGAAGGTCATTTGTAAAAGAGATAGCCTCATGTAGCATGTCTCGATAATATCACACTCACATGCTAGCGGATGATTTCTACGGGCAGACTCACGACGTGGCATCTTGGCTTTGATGTTTTGAAAACGATTAACCATTTGATTAATCAATTTTGAAAATGTGGAATTCAAAACTGCCATGCAAATATCGTTCATTTTGTGTGATACCTACAAAAATATAAACAGAGGATATTAAAATACAAGTCTAAAATTTGTTTAAGACTTCAGCTGCAATATTAATATTGGTGGGGGCAATACCCCCATTTATTTATTTTAGTACAATATTCATATGTATTTTAATCTAACTTAAAACTACATATGAAACATTACAGGTAAAACTTAAAACATATTGGGTGGATGATTCCGGAGAAGGAGCATTCGAGTTAAAGGTTCGTTGGAGCCATATGAGGAGCGGTGTGGAGAAAGATAGAAGAGGAGAGGGTTTCTTAGGTAACGAGGGTTCGTGTTGAAGTAAAGAGAATTGTAAAGGGTTTCACTGTCAACGGAACCGGAGAGGAGTCTATGAATAAAGAGAATCTCGAATATTTCTTTTCGTTGAAGGAGATTTTGGTAGATCAGGATCAAAGGTTTGGGAAAGCAATCACATTGGTGGCTTGCACTGACAATGTTGCGATAAACGAATTTAACTTTGATGTAGTCGAGAATTGTGTCCAAAGAGCCAAAGAGATGCTTTAAAAGAATCCATATATGTATCTCAGTTCTGATATATGAGGAATGGACCTTGCTACAATTGGATACAAACCTTGCAGGTTGCCTTATTCAAAAGATTCTTCAGATTCATTGGAGAACAAAAATAAACCTGTGAATTTTTGTTTCGACTAGTTTTTTGGCATTTGGCCATAGACAAACCATAGACAAAAAAAAATGGAGATTCCTACCAAACATAACAGAAAAAGCAAAACAATATACAGATGGATTTTTTTCAAATACAATTTTACAAGTTTTAATCAAGTGTTATATTTGACACAAAAACGAAATTAAATTCAGTACTTCGCTAAAAATGCACATATGCAGCAGAAATACTACCAAAATATCTACAATTTGTAAGATATCGAAATAGAAGAAATATAGTATTAATCACTGCGATTTTTGTAAAACAGTATAATATGACCGTAACCCAATAAAACCTTACAACAGATATTAACCAAATTGTGCAAATAGATACATTGTTTTCAAGTAATGTAAATTGATAACAATAGACAAATTTAGTGCAGTTTATTACTTATGCCCTCAATAGCTTCACGAATTCCATCTTTGAGATCGACAAGATATGGTTTCTTATTAGATAAATTAGAAAAAATGAAAAAATATTGGCCAAAACTGAGCGGCTCGTCATAAATGGAGCTACTTATAGAAAAGTATACAAAAACTATGCCAAGCAAACTTTGTGTATTCTATTCTATCCAGCCGTTTCCAAATTATGGTAAGTATAAAAAAAACTTTACAGCCAGATGGCCGTTATTTGCCATTTTAGACCAAAAATAGATACAGTCAGGCTTAAGCGAAATAAATAAACCTCGACAACCGCTTTTTTTGAACTGCCAAATATGAGGTTGAAAAAAAAACCGTCAAGTCGTTTTAGGCTTTAGCATGACGTCAAAAAGCGCAGACATACCGACGAACGGCATGGCGAAAGCCCCTTTTTTGATCTTCTCTATCATCGTAATGTCATGTTTGAATAAAATCGGAGCTTTTTTCTGCATGAAACCAATATTTGCCCTATAGAGCAAATCAAAAGGTAAAAACCCACCAGATGGACATTCTACTGCTCAGCTGACGATGTATATCGCACCTCCGGTGTAATATCGACACAATTGTAGTTTTTTTCTGAAATTGAGTTAAAAACGCCATAATTTCGCAAATGTCAAGTTTTATATGTGGTAAAATCGACTGAATAGTCAGCTATTTTAGGCCTATTTTAGGGCGTTTTTGCATTTTGTATAAGCAAGCAAATTTTAAACGTGATTCCTCAACATTTCAGAAAATTGCATTTACGTCGTTATTACACCGGAGGTGCGATATAATCAGCACTTGAATACAAACTTGATAACTTTGATAAAGCAGGAACAACTCAAAACGTCAGTGTATTAGTCCTTTGCAATCAAAATGTTAATTGTACATGGCAACTTATAGAATAGTTCAGGTTTTTGGGTGCACCGTTATTGACAATTCGAAACTAAATTATGGCAAATATGGTCTGTAGACCCTATGCACACCACCAGTGCAAATAGCTATTCTTTGCTGGTTTATCTTCTTAATCGAAACAATTTTGGATGATGATGATCTTTCCTATATATCAGCGTTTCAGACTCGCATGTCTGCTAGTGGAGAAGGACCTGTTGTAAAAATCAAATCATAATTCTGAATATCTTAAAACATTAAAATTTGTGAATCATTCGAATAAGGAGCTATGACGTGAAACAATCAATTGATGTTAGAATGTTAGAGCTCGAGATAAGGTAGCGTTTATGGTGCCGGACTGGTCACACACTGTCGTAGTCTTTCGAATGAAATACCCATACGATGCAAGTTGCGTTGAAAGACATAGAACAACATGCAGAACCACACGAAGAAATTTCGCTCAAGACCGGTAAATATGAAGAATATTTAATGACACCATGTACCCAATTCTGGGTAAGGAGTTCAAAATAAAAAGTCGATGATTGTCTATTGCCAAAGCCTGCTTTATGCCTCATGAGTGTAAATTTCTTATAGAAAAACAAACAGAATTGTCAAATTTGTACTGCAGTTTCACGTTTTCCAAAAAATTCGATTCTTTAAGTCAAACTGCTTCACCGAAATAAAGCATTGTCCTTTGTCACATTTAGGTAGTCAGCAGAATGGGCTGGGCATGCCCATATTCTTAATCAATTGTAATTCTGATTTTTTGTTCCTCTTTGTAAACTCGTGTCAAAGATAAAAATTACATTATTTTATTGGGTTTATCCTCGATTAAATGATTATTTTGTTAAGCTACTAAAAGGATTAGGTCCTGAAGACTCCATCCATTTTCCACTCATTCATTGTGTTCTCCAATACACGATTATTATTATCAACAAAAAGCTCAGATTTTATAGGCAACCAGCGTTAATTTGATTTCTGTATTCGAAAACTCATGTTAACCTTTACTGGTAAATGCAGCGGCGTTGTGCCTGTGTGAGGTTTTTTTTTGTTTGAAAATAATTCAAACATTTCTTTATATGTAACTGGTATGTACATACAATACATAGGTACATAATTTATCACTTTTTAATGATTTCTACGTTATTTTTCCCCCAAAAAAACCACACACAAATCTTTCTATTAAATTTCATATATTCGTAGTAGGTATAACTTAACGAAGTTCTCACCAGTTAGAATAAACCTCATGAACAAAATAACTTGTTTTGCAAAAACGAAACTTCTCACGGAATGTGGTCGAACCTCATTTAGTTTGACATATTTTTTACTTTGTCTTTTCAGAAGAAGTAATCTGATACGGGACCTTTGTAAGTTGTCGCTTCGCACACAACATAAGCCACATCAAATCAAATTGTCCTTAATGCGTACATTTCCCTTACAAAAATCTACAGTTACAAAAAAAATACATCGCCCTCAATCGACTCTGATTGCCCATGCATTAAAAAAAATAGAACAATACAGAACCAGAAAAAAGGGCTTCCCTGAATGGAACATGTAACCGCATTTGCTTCGAACAATAATTAACCACCATCATATTTCGCTGCTGAAATTCCAAAAAAAATTAAGGAAGAGAGAATACTGCCTAAAAAAAGGAAAGCCAGACATGCATTAAATCTGAAATAAGGCAGACGCCTTACCGCATTGGCAAGGAGCCTTCATGTGTTCGCTTGCAACAAACAATACAAATCCTAATAAAGGCTACATTCGACTATAAGCAACACTGAAAAGGAATCAGACATTACGCTGGCACTTACATACTAGAAGCCTATAGTGCCTTTCGATATCATATCCTGCTAAGAGCAATAATAATTAATGCTTGGGATTCAAATATATAATATTAGGTAGTCATGCATGAACAAAAAATTGATGTCTACTGCTTTACTTTTTCTGCTGCAAGTGAGCATATACAAAAAGGGGTTATGAGTATGTCCAGAGGGGTTGAATACAAAAAAATTAAAGGACAATACAGTTAGTGTCGGCATGTTACACGAATATCAACGTATACCAGTCGGTGGGCAGCACAATGCACAAGCGCAACACACACTGCCTCCAAGCAGATGTGTTTCATTCACTCGGTCAACAATACATGATTACTAATCCAGACAAAAATAATAATTAAACCACATTACGAACATAATAAAGGCATCATATATTGTAATCTCATTAAAATTGAATGCAAACTCAAGAACAAAAGATGACTTACCACTCGCATTTGGCCGACCTTCTTGTAGCTAATATATGAAAAGATTTTATCCAAAATCTCCATTGGCATATCTAATAAAAAGATGCTTTGCGATGGCACAGCATTTGATGGTCTGCCAACAACTGCTATTAGATTTGGTGCCGATAGTTGTTGTTGTTGTTGTTGTTGGAAGTTAGATTGTGTAAATCCACTAATCGGAGCTCGTGATGTGGAGGCCATTGTGCTTCCGCTTGTGGATGTAGATATCATTACATTACTGCTAGAAGCGGCTTGTCTGGTTATTACAGAGAATCTCTGAATGGATTCCACCTCACCACCACCGTTACCACCAGCACCACTGCTACTCGACGATAAGCTTGTACTCATTTGGCGCGTTGAAACCATTTTGTTCACTATTTCCTGCTCGTTTGCTGAATATTTAATAAACGACTACTTTTTTAAGTTCCTATATATGTATATCGAATCGACAAACTTAAAAACTGTTGTTTATTCTTCTATATTTATGTATCTGCTTTCTGAAATAAATAAAAAAAGAATACCGTGTTAAAATTGGGTTACAAAAATAAGAAAAAAGAGTTATGAATGTATGTACACCAAAAACGAGCACTCTAAGGAAAAGCTGGACCTAGGAACGGATCAAATTATATGAGGGGTGTGCTGTGCATGTGCACTTGTTGTAACTTAAGCACTTAGGGAGAAGCGATACAAAAAAGTCTCTAAGTTTTTAAGATCAGCGCTTTTCATATTTCAAATTGATTTCAAATAAGTTAATCGGCAACAGATATTATCATGCATATCATCACATAACTGTTGGATATTGATCTATACTTTTCATTTCACGTAGGCCAGAAAATAGAATGCATAGAAAAGTTTTTTGAAAAATGTTCACTCCAATTAAATTCATAGTCAACATGAAATGCTGTGGTGTTCTCATATTTTTTAAAATAAATTTCCCTGCATAACTTGACTCATTATAACGAGTAAAACACTAAATCTGTTCTTATCAAACAAATACAGATCTCTGCAGATAAAAAGCATAAGACTGTCTTTTCTTCGGTAAAAAAAAAAACCCGGATCGAAGAAAAATATTATTTGAAAGCACATATTGTCAAAAGATCGTCACTTTCTACAGTCATCATGATAATGGCAAAAAATCTGCAGCCAAACGTGCAAAATACTGGCAAGCAATTTAGTACATGTAATGTACGTTTTGTAAGTCTTTATTCAAGTTTTAAGACATCTTATAGCAGTTTTTATTTGTGTTACTAATCTGGTTTTTGATCTTGATCAAAATGTCCAAGCCATTCCTATCGCTTTCCTTTCACAAACTTTCAGTTTTGAAAAATTCTCCATCATCGGATGATATTGAAATATATGTAGCTAATAGTCGCTGCTCCACTTTCAAATGTATTTTACGATATTATTTTGCAAATAAATTTATTTCTTTTCACAAAACCACAATGAGAAGCACAAACAAAACAAATGAAAAGTGATCGAGAACGAATCGAGAGGGGTTTCTAGTTGCATGGAATTCAATTATAGATAAATTTGCTATTAATAATAACAACAAACATGTGAATTATATTTATGTATTTATAATTTACAATGGCATTGACATTTAAATAGATTGTTTAACAAAACTTATTATTTCTTTTTTTTTTTTTTTTTGTAATTCGAACCTCACACTTAATTGACAAACTTATTTGGCAAATCATTTCAAAGTTTAAATGCTTTACAATATATCAAACTGTTTTGATATCTTGCATTTCTAAGAAACGTTGGAAGAATGCTTCGAAGCAAAAATCGTCCGAATTGTATAAAATCGGCAAATTTTTAGTTCCGACGGATACCTCCATAGGTCAGAATATAATGGAAAATGCAATAAAAGTTCCAAAAACCTACTTGCCAGTTGGACGCCCTAAAAGTGGGTCTTAAAAATTCTGTCCGTCTGTCTGTATGTTGACACCTACAGCCCGAACGGGTGGGTCGAATTGCTTCAAATTTGGTATATAAAGTTTTGTAGGCATTGTACAGAGGGAAAATTGAATTCTTATTGTTTAACTAAATAAATAACGGTACCTGTCATATAACCGTTATGTTAAAGCCTCTCAAAAACGGCTCTAACGATTTCGATTTAAGAAAATCAGAGCAGATTTTTAGTTATGACCTATTATATGGCTGGAAAAAAAAATAAAAACAATGGCTAAAAACGGTACCTTCCATTATAGGACCGTGGACTATCTCGAAAACGATTGAATAGATTCTTTCGAAATTTCACACATACATAGGCTAGGCCAATTTATTCTACAGACCAACAGTTTTAGTAAATATTTTTTTTTGTGTTTTTAAAATATATTTAACAATTATTTAAAAAATTTAATATTTGGAAACAGCTTATTAATTTTTTTCAAAAATGATAACTATAAAAAATGTATTTGCTGAATTTGATTTTTTTTTTTTTTTTGAAAAACATCCCAAAACCACTCCACAGATTTTTAAAATTTTATTCTCATAAATTAAAATGGATCTAAGAAATAAAATGGCGTACGTTTTTCAACTGAAATTAGTTTTAGTAGGAGTAATTAAGAATTTCGAAAACCTTATTTTTTTCAAAGTCTCAAGCCCCAAGACCACTGACCACAAATTGGAGCAAGCTCGTGCGACCCAGTCGGGCACTTTATTTACTATATAACTATTTTAATATAACCGAATAACATTAAATGGACGAATTTAATTTAAAATTGCTTCCGCTCTTCTCAATGTTTTATCCATTGATAGAAGACAACCCTGGTGAGAACATTAAGTTAGAATTGGCCTTAAAATAGACTTAAAACTCCTAACCTTTTAGGAAATTTGTTAAAGAAAACCACTTAGTCTAGATTAAAAAAAATAGGTACATTATGTTATCTTTTGGAGTTGAAAATATTTTTGTTTTGTTTGTATATGAAGCTAATCGCGCATACATAATTTTGTATTTCATCACAATGTTTGTATTCGTTTCGTGCACAAAAATTAAAATTTGTCATTTATAACCATTTATTTTAATTATTGTTTTTCCAGATGAAAACTACAAATTGCCATATATATGTACATATACTTTTTTTATAAGTTTTTCTAAAATAACCTTTGAAAAAACTGGTCGATGTATTTTTGAAAAAAAAAAAATTCTAGATAAAGCAATGAAATACTATATTATAAATAAATTGATGCACAACAGCTCCAAGCGGGGCCGGGACCTGTGACTTACACTCTCAACCATTTCCATTACATGATTTGTCACTTGCTCGTCAGAGGCAGATCCTGACTGACTCCACCTTAGTTCTTTTCGGGTTAGGTGGAGTCAGGGATCGAACCCAGAACCTTCGGCATGACAGTCCGACACACTAACCAATACGCCACAAGGTAGTACAATAAAATATTATTGCATACCTACTTAAATTCTTAAAACAAAGGTCATTAATTCTTAAGAAAAAGCAAGTATCTAGCATAAGAAAAAGATCGTGCGAATCCACAATTTGCCTTATACATATGTATTTAGTACCTACAATTGCAAATAAAAATAGCAAGTTTTCCTGTCCTGTTTTGCCGCACCACACATAAAAGTTGTGTTTTATTGAAGAAAGCAACTAAACATTAACATATTTTTCTAACACCTTCTTAATTGTATATTTACGTATGTAAAATCGTCAAATGAAATCGGGTCATCTCGTGTCATTATATGATTTTTTATCAACCGTCTTTTCTAACTAACCTACTCAAATTATAAATGCATGTATGTTTCGCACCTGCCCCTAGCTTAAAAAATCTCAACAAAACAAGTTTTTATGGTGTTTGTATTTATGAGTTATATTGGATGTCTTTTTTGTGATTTATCAAAGGGTACTTCTGAAATATTTAAAACTGATTATAAAAGGTCAAAATCACAATGCGTCCGTTTTATGACTTGGGATTAAGAATTCACTATTGCTTTATAATTTATTTGGGTATGTTTAAAAGCTTCAAGAAAAGTTGATTCTAATTATAAATTAACTAACAAAAAAGTGTACTTTGCTACACCAAATTGTTAAACATGTCATAATAGCTTTATATAATTATTAAACTGAATTGTATAAAGTTAATAAAAATATATGTATGAGCGCACTAAGATAACTTGACTTTTTGTACGATAATATTAGAAAATTGTTACAGTACGTTACATATTACAAAGCAACAACAACAACAAAAAAAAGCAGTTTTATCAAACAACTAGCGGTACCCGGCGCGGAACTGAAGCTGCTTGAAGTTAAATGGAAAATCGTTGTTAATCATCGATATGCGTGGGATCAGCAAGTCTTCCCCTTTGAAAGTGACAATGATGAACTTTGTATGGGCCATAATGCATTCGTCTCTTTTGATGATGTTGATCGTTTTAAGGACTATACCGGAATTTTTGCTGATGTTGCAAGTTGGTTTTTCAGTCTGGTTCAAATTCGACGGAAGCTTGAGGACTGATGCCACTGCGGGTGCAATTTCATTTTGCATTCGAACCGAAACCAATATCACGTCAAGCAACTTCAACATACACACACACAAATGGAAATGTTATATCTAATGTTCGTCGATGCCAATTTCCGCTTCACAAAGGGCAGTTAATTTGATTGTTGAACTGAACATGATGATTTCGATCAATGGTTTTCGAAAAATTCGTCATTTATAATTGTAAAAAAATATTTATTTATTTCTGAACTGAACCCGTTAAAAAATTGATGAAAAAAAACGGAAACAAAATTTTTTTATAAAAAAAATTGACAAAACCCTAAAATTTTTACTTGCGGGAAGTTATGCATTCGTAAAACAAATTTTTTTAGACAACCAAACATGAGAAGCCGAAAAAATTGAGTTCGACAATTATGTCCATCTGTCTGTCTATCTGTTTGTCTGTCCGTATGTCTTCTGTGTGTATACATAAGTTACCTACAGCCTAAACAGTTTAACCGATTTGCTTCAAACTTTTACACAGTACATATTTGTATGATGTCCTACAGAGGGGTTTTTGGAATTAGCATTCTAGCTCCAAAACTAACTAACTAATGGCAGGTACCCATATGGATTTTTTGGGAAAAATTAATTTTTCTCAAAAACGGCTAATACGATTTTGATAAAACTTTCTGAATAGTGTTTTCTGTACAAACTTTATATTTTGGTTGGAATAGATTTTTCAGGAAAATTCTTATAACGGTACCTCCCATAGGAGCGGTTTTTTGAAATCCGATTTTCTCGTAAGCCACTTGACGGATTTCGATGAAATTTTTAATGTAGAAGCCCTTTTATAAAAGAAATAATATAAATTCTTAAATTTTTCAAAAAAAGTTTTGTTGAGTTTTTTTAAAAAAGTTTCAAATTTTTTTTTTAATTTTTGTTTTTTCCAAAAAAGGTTTAATCCATATTTTTTTTAATTTTATTTTTCTGATAGAAACTACAAAGTGCTAGAAGTTGGCATACTCAAAAAAAATTGGAATATATTTTCGAAAAGTTTTTCAAAAAAAACTGTTTTTTGAAAAAACTGGTCCAACGATTTTGAAAAAAATTTCGTAAAAATTCAAAAACGTAAAAGAAACCTGATGGCTTACTTCATTTTCTCCAAAAAACGTTTTAGGTATTGATTTTAAATTGATTTATAAAATTTCATATGATTTTTTCAACGCTTTTTTCCCAAAATCTCAAGCACCCAAGACCATTTTAACACATTAGAGCAAGTTCGTACGACCTAATCGTGCACTTTATTTAGTTTGTTCTTTTATTTGCAATTTAATTTCCAACGACAAGGTGTTTTCTTTTAATTTTTTGTATGATCACAATTTATGCAATATGTTTTTGCAATACTACAAAAAAATAATCTACTTCTTCACAAAAACAAGAAAATCTAGCCTTACGGGATGGCACAAGTGATCATTTAGCCAATTTTTTTCCGTGTTTTTGTGAAGAAGTAGGTTCGGTTATTTTTGAATACCTTGGCAACAAAAAGTCGTAGAGCCATACGGTTTTCAGTGTTGGATTAAAGATTAATGGGAGCAATGAATTCTGAGAACAAAAATTATATTTCATTACGTAAAATTTTGAAAAAAATTAGTTTTAAAATTCTTTTTTCAAATTTTTTTTCAAAATTTTGAGTTTGAAAATTTATATTTTTTAAACTATTCGTTAAAACAATTTAATTTAAAAACAAAATGAAAGAAAAAGTTTTTGGCTTTCCAAAAAGGTATAACACGGTGTTGTAAACGAAGCCGTTGATTTTTAATATTTTTTTTTACAAAATAAGTCAATTTTCCAGAAAATTGCCCCTCCCGGCTAAACGGGGGGGGGGAATAGACCCCCCCCCCTCCCATACGATTTTTTTCTTGTCTCAACTCAACCTACACGCTTTAGCTTTTTGGCACAACGCTTGTAAATCACCCTGTATAACGTTAAGCTACGAAATTAGAATATAATATACATATTCTAATTTTCAAGCTATGGAATAGTAGTTCAGGAAAAATTAATTTTTTTTTTGGAAAACATTATGTAGGCGTGTAAAAAATAAAAGACTTACCCTTTACAACTATCACCTACAATGTTGTTAAACATTATGCAATATTACAAAAAAGAAGCTCATTTTAATTATATTCAATATAAATTGCATATTGTGCTAATAAATAAAAAATGCCACCATAAAAAAGAGAACACCTTGTTGTTGGAAATTAAATCGCAAATAAAAGAACAAATTAAAAAAGGTGCCTTCAACAAAGCGTTGGCTCTTTTATTTCCGATTTAAAGAAAATTAACGTTTAATATTGGTCAAGGTAATTCTTTCTTGCCATTAAAAACCAAAAACTTCATATTTCTGAATTCCCAACAATGCAATGCAAACTTTATGCATAGATCCTACGGTTATGCTATGCTTTTCTTTTTTTTCTTACTATAAAAAACACATGTATCTATTTTTTCTGTTGAATACACATATTACATAATATAAAAAATAACTCAGTCTTGAACCTACTATTTTTTAATTTTAACGATATACACATACATAGACTAATTTAACAGGTTAGTATTGTTAAATGTTGATGTTTAAAAAAAAACGCCTGGAAGTTAGAAACATTTGAAAATTAGAATTCGCCAAAACTTCTTTATTCTGTATGTATGTAGATGAAGAAGAAGATGAGGGCCGTGTTTGTTTCATTCTTTTTTTTTTTAATGAACTGATCAATTTAAAGGCAATCCATGAATATCGAGGATTTTATTCTATATATTGTCACACGAAAAGAAACTAAAAAAGATCATAACCTAGCATAGATATTATACATATGCAAAGTATTGACAAACCCAAAAACAATGCTGAGCACGTTCAGTTTTTTTTTTTTACTAGTCTTATCGCCTTTTTTATTATTGAGTTTATCAAAAACTGGCAATATTTGCTTAAGTAAAATCTTTCAACTTCAAAGTGGGCGTAAGTGTAGAGTTGAATAAATTATGTACACGATATTTACCCATGAGAGCGTTTTTTATCTGGTTTGTTAGAATAAAAAAAAATAGAATAATTAAATAGGTACTTCTGGAAAAAAAATTAAGAAAAAGAAAGAATGGGTGACCGCCAAGTTTTAAACAATTTCAACCATTCAAGGAGAGAATAAGATTTTGTTTCGCACTTATTTTATAAATGCAAACACGTACTGAACTTCTTTGCACAAATGTAAGAATTATATTCAAGTTTTGTAAGAATTTATAGAAGATTTCATTCAGATTACAAAAAGAGACAAATTTATTGTAATTTCAATCCTTACACATTATTGCATTTTTGAGGATTCTGCAATGAACAACAATGTCGAGATATAAAGTCTATCATTTTATTATATTATTTTATTTATTATTTTAAAATACACCCCTTTATGCAGTATACAATTATGTACATGTACGAATAAAAATAAAATTATACTTTAATCTATACATATAATAAAATTGTTACGGGTCGATGTCTGTACATTGAAGATATAGATTCAAAATTGATATGGGGAGTCTCTATTAGACCCACAGAAGCCAAAACAACCGTTTTTAGAATTTTTGTCTGTCTGTATGTATGTTTGTACGCGCATCACGGAAAAACTACTGCATGGAATTGAATGGCGGCTTTCGCAGATTTATTGCTAGTTTCGCCAACTTAAGATATAGGCTATATTTTATCGCAGGAAAATATTTAATTCTGGTTGTTTTTTTTTAATATTACTCCAATCGCACGTTATTCAATGAACTTAACGCAAAATTAAAAGATTTTTAGGAAGTAAGCCTCTCCCTTACTTACTCATTTATGGCGCTGTAGCTACATCATAAAACGAGCGCCACACTTACCTATATACATGAATAGAAATAAATTAGTCGTTCTGAATAGTTGTTATATTAAAACATCTTTAAACCCTAAATAAACTTTAAAGACTCATCTCATTCAGCGAAACCAGAAATCGAAAAATAATGTAACCATAGAATGGAATAGAGGGACGCACGAAGAACAGTGTAAACGTCACGACAATGTTTGGTTTGGTGAACGAGCAATACTTACGCCCAAAACTGATGAAGCAGAGCTGCCATAAATCACAGTGCTTTGGACAAAGTTGAAGGAGATTTCCGGTATTATACCGGTCCATAAACATAGTTCTATACGGAACCGATGCTACCACTTCGGTAGAGTTTCTTAACTCTGTCTGGCATTCCGATTAGGTAATTTGCTTCGGAATTTAACCCTCCAACTATGCAATGCAAGCCGTCTTATAGTTATGTTACTTCCAAATAGAATTATATAGAAGCAAAAATCTTACGGGATGTGGAGCTGGTAAAGTATGTAGTTTTCATACCACTCATACCTCCCATTTCCAGCAGTTTTACGTATGCCTAGATACTAAATTCTAAAATCCACGCGTACGAAGTAGCGGGCAAAAGCTATTATAAAAATAAATAATCTGTTGATTTTTGCATTGTGGTTTTTTTAAATTTAAATGAACATAAAAGCAAAAAGGGTGAATTTGATTTGTAAGCGCGAATTTTATTTGCGAAAGTGTGAATTTCATTTACAAAAAGCGAACTGAATGTGAAAACCCAGTAAACAATAAATAAAATTACAGTTGTGCCTTTCACACATCATATATGTATATTTTCCCGGGAATTCCGTGTGATCGCCGATTTTTATTTAATTTTCCACATTGGGAAACAGTGAACAATGTACCTAAACGCCTAGGCCTTTTCTTAAAAAACAAACTAGGTATTCGGACCTATCAACCAAGTTTAAAGTCATCAACCAAGCTTCCAATCAGACAAGTTTTTCAAAAATCCCCGATGCATGTAAAATAATAATCGATTTTAAATCAAAACTAGAAATATTGTTACTTATTTTTTGAAGGCAACAACGTTAGATAGTAAGCAAACAAATTATTTTGTAAACATTCATTTCCATTTAAACATGTTATATGTACAAACATTGTGTGGTGTATAAGAATGTTTGTACATATACCATTTGGCCTCTCTTGGAAGAAAAATTCCTTGGTCCCCAAAATTGTTTTTAATTGAAATTTATTAATATACATATATAGACCATTTTAAACACTATAGATTGCTTTCTCATACACACAAAATTGAGTCATCATATTTTTTGTTTGTTTGCCAATTTGTTGCATTAGACGTATACTAGCAATAAAAACTATAACTTTTGTTCTGTTTAGACTAACCTGTAGATAGAATTATGTATATTATTTAAGAAATGCTACAATCAGTTATTTTATTATGATCCTACTTTAGTAAGCATCTTTTTCTATCTATGTATGTACCTACCTACTTTAATTTTTCAAATAAATTTCGACTGCCGAAACGTTTTACCAACAAAAAAAAATTATGTGATATGCGTTTCTTAAATTCAAAACAGTGTGTTTTTGATTTACATTGATTATTATTTACTTTTTTTCTTAACTGCAAAAATAAAATTTACAATAAACATAAAATATTTTTCCAATAAGAATATAATGTACAAAAAAAATGTAATCATTGGCATTTAATAGGTACCTACTTAAGTTATACATTGCTAAACTTAAAAAAAAAATAACATTAAAATCGCAGGGAAATTTAGATTGTGATAATAAAAGCATAGTATAAAATGTCACCTGTCAAAAATAATCAAAAACATGCCTAATTCCAAAACATTCAAAAACAAATATTTTATTTAAATTGGTTGTGTTGTTGAAAATAAAAACCGTTCTATGAGAGACTGTTCTTACAAAACCCGTCGAAAAGGTAGCGAATTGACAATTGTATCAAGTCTGTAGCAAATCGGCCTGTCAGTTTACTCCAGAAAGCCAACGAAATATCAGTACGCAATCGGCTCCGCATACGCCTGGCCTGCCTAAACCATTATTTAAAATAAACCAACGCCTCGGACTCTGCGAATCTGAATGCGGTTCAATAGGCCAAGAGAATCGGAACCGTTTTTGTGAACCGTTAAATTCACTTTTTACTTTTTATCACGTAAAAGCTGGGCAACCAACTTGTTTCAAAAACAACTAGTTGGCGCATGGGTGTTCTTAAGAAATAGGTACATAATAATAATTATTAATTAATTAATCACATGAAGGATTTCTTTAATTTCAAATGTTATACCTACTAATAAAACCGGCTTGTTCGTGTTCGTTATATTTGTATTCTTCAAAGTTAAAGTCGTTTACAGAAGAATTTGATATGTAAATAATATGCAAATACAAATACAAATACAAATACAAATTTCTTTTGATACCAGAGAGTGTTCTCTATACCTCGGAATTAATGATAGGGACATACTCAGTAAAAAGCTGAACTCAGCAAACGTCAGATAACAAGTGAAAATAAGAAATTAAATTAGGTTAATTCATTTGGTCTGATAAACTGCATCAATTTTCCCATGAAAGCGGTAAAATCGGACAAAAGTCCATTAATTTGTAAACGTCTCCAAATCCAAACACAATGTACTTAGAGCATACTTTATTTTCTCATGATCTGTTCAGTGCACAGTTCTGAACGAAAATAGGAAAATGTCCTTTGATATGAAATACATTATTTGTTTTTACATAATAGTCACAGATCCATATACCCATAAAGAAAGTGAATAACCATTATACAAACCTAGTATTATCAAATCTAAAGACTTAGATTTTGTTGAGTGAAAAACATGCACTCTTGAATGAAGTATAAATAAATTTTAAACCAAGAATCCTAAAAATGTCTTTTGTAAGTCTCGACTCAAGAATATTATATCTGAATCAAGTTGAATACCCCAACGTCTGTATATGAGAAATTACTAAACGCTTTGTAAAATACCTACCTAGTATTATATACTTTTAGGATTCAGGAAAACATTGAAAACTGGATTGCATTGTCGTCATCAACCGGATTGTTAAAAAATAATTTAATAAGGATATTGTTTTGCAACTATAAATGCAATAAGAAATATTTAACTATATTTACCGAATGTACACTATTTTGTGTAAGCTGTGTTCATATTGTGTAAGTAGCTTTAAGGCATACATTATTCCACCTTATGATAAGTAGATAATTGAGATTTTCTTAGGTCAGAAAAAAACCAAGATCAGGAACTTACACGAGGAACCCCTACACGATCATGCTTATAACAAGAAGCTGATGTAAAATTGTGCACAAATCATAAAGTTGCAAATTCATTGAAAACAATCTGAAAGGTAATTGACCCTGCAGGCTATCTCTGACATTTCCTGCTATTTTTGGGCTCGGAATATTGAATTCGATTTTCAAAAATCGTTTGAATGAAAATTCTCAAAGTTATCTTAAAGCGAGTTTCATTCAAATTTGGAAGAATTGTTCTCAAAATCGAGAATTGCTCTTTTCAATTAAACTTGTTTTGGGTATCCATGGCAATTTGAATTTGACTTTTTGTCATTTGATTTGTGTCTTTTGTCATTGGAAGAATTTATAATTGGATAAATTATAATTAATTTAATTTTTAAATTATTGAGATCGCATTTCCCAACCCATCAGAGATGCAATCTTTCATGTTGAGAATTGAATTAGAACTGCTCTTTTTTCCAATGAAACTTGCAAAATCTTTTTACAGAAAGAACAAATCATTTCTTGAATGAAACTCGCTATTAATAAACCTAAAAATTAATTAGAAAAGCGGTTGACCCTGCAGGCCAACCCTGAAACTTTCCACCACTTGGTCCAAGCTCAAGCCTTCACGTTTATGAGCTATACATGCACACAAACATGATTTTGTATTATTTTGAGCTTTCGAAATTATATTTTTTTATTTTTTGGCTATCTTCGAAACGGCTCGACCGATTGACTTCAAAAATTTTTCGTTCTTGAGATATCGTACGAAAAATATTAGTTACACACATACTTACATACGGATGTCTTATTGAAAATAATCTGAACGGCTTCCAGGGACCTCAAAACGTCGAGATCATCTTTGATTTCCGGAACAGAAAATTTGAAACATATTAATATTATATGATTGTAATAGTGAATCGAAGAAGTCATTAGGTTTAATCGGTAAATCCGGCACTGGTCTCAGATATATAAGAAAGTGAATGACCATTAAAATGAATTAAGTTTAACACGCTAATGTCTCAACGAGATATTATCAAATCAAAAGACACATCATTGAAGACAGTTAAGCAAAAGATATGCTTATAGCCCACCGATCTAAAAAAAAAAATCGGGACAGATCTATGGGTGGAATTTTCAACAAGCACATGAATTTTCATGTCGACTTTTTATAGAAGTATCATATGAACGATACATTTTTTTGAAAGATATAGTTTCATAAGTTTTTTTTTTTATATTTTTTACACCAATAATTTATACTTTAAGGAATTCTGATCATACAAAAAATGTATTCAACAACAAAAACATAAATTGTGAGTTTTTTAAAGAGTATGAAAGATTGTGGATACAAAGCAGTTAGATACGTACGCTATACAAGAACAAACCAATTAAAGCTTTTTTTATACAACATAGGTACAAACTTTTTTAGTGGAATTTTTGTTGGATAACCGAACAAATAGAGTGACAAAACAGAAGAGACAATGTCTGGACCTCTTTATCCTCGTTTTGGCAAAGTGTTTGGAGCCGTTTCTGCAACGTTGCTCAAAAGAGTGCAGTAGAGGAGTACAGCTGGAAAAACTTTACAATTAGGTATAATAATTATTATTAATTAACAATGTGCATGTTAAAGTGCGTCGAAGTCATGATGTTTGGCATATGCCAATCGGTATGGGTAAACAGAAATCTGAGCTCTAATAGACTCTGTTTTTATGCCAAAATACAGCTTATACCTACTTGTGTCCAATTCAAATAAAATAGATCAG
Source organism: Platycheirus albimanus (assembly GCA_916050605.2). NCBI lineage: Eukaryota > Metazoa > Arthropoda > Insecta > Diptera > Syrphidae > Platycheirus > Platycheirus albimanus. Next base: position 64,637,512 of record OU696698.1, read on the forward strand.
ATTGGCTTTCTTAATTAGCATAACGGCTATTTTTGGCACTATATAGAGCACCTTAAGACTTAACGTCGTTTAATTATAAGTTTCACATCACCAGAACATTGGATGGAATATGTATAAATGATCAGCACTAGAATCGATTTAACATTAGTGCCATATTATACAAATAGGTTAGGTTAAGGTGGCTGTCAGGATAGTCTGACACACTTAGACCAATACTCTATTGCGATACCACATGAAAAAGCGTGGAGCTACCTCACTGATTAAAATAATAATCATAATAATAATTTTAACTATGTGCCTGTAAGACCCAAGGTATTTTGAATGCAAATTGCACGGCATTAGTTGGAAGGAATAGGAAAATTAGGAAAGAATTTTTGTTGGTAGAATTGATTGAGAACTAGGTGATATTTATCTCGCGAAAATCCCACGGGAGGCGTCCAGTTGAAGCTGAAGAAATATTGAAAAATTGCAACGCGAGGTGATTGAAATAAAGCCTCATTAAAATTTCAATCGGGACGACAGTTTTCCCGATCATGGGATCCCGTCAACAACACCTCACGGTTATCCCAGATCAGCTTAAAACACCTTCCGATGAAGTGAGCATTGTGTGATCCCAATAACTTGAACCTCAACAACGACATCATAATATAGAACCATCTATACATACCGTTACAACCTGCGTAGCCAATCTAATTTATAATATTGCAACAGTTTTTTCTTGTTAGCCACGCTCAATGCAATTTGATGCGAAACGTTCGGGATGAGTACAAGTTTATATAATTGATTAAAATAGGATAATTAAACATTTATATCAGTCTATAGCTACATTGTGAAAGCTTTAAAACTTAGAAAGGGTGTTTTTTTAGAGGTAGGTATAACAACTATAAAATTAAAAAAAACCATAAAACATGGATAAATTGTATTAGTTGCCATAAAATTGACTTTATTTGCAAGATAATTATTTTTTCATTTTTATTTGAATACTAGGTATGGCTTCTGTCCAATCTTGAGATCCAATTTTCGATCACTCTTTGCACTCTTTTTGTTCAGCGATGAAGCTCAATTTTAGTTAAATGGCTACGTCAATAAGTAAAACCTCCGCATTCGGAGTGTAGATAATCCTCAAGACATTATTGAGATGCAGTTACATCCAGAAAAACTGACCTTTAGTGTGCTCTATGGACTGGTAGAATCATGTGGTCGTTAATGGCGACCGTTAAAGAGCCATGGTCAATGACATTGATAAGGGGAGGTGTGGTTTGGACAAGACGGCGCAACATGTCACAGCGCATACCACATTAGATTTCTTGAAGGAATCATTTGGTGAGCGCATAATAAATATCATGTTTTGGACCTGTGAGTTGGCCTACAAGACCGTGCGACTAAACACTGCTAGACTGTTTTCTGTGGGTTATATGAAGTCGCTAGTCTACACAAATAAGCCAGAGACGATTAAAGACTTGGAATACAACATTCCATACAACCCCAAGAGGGATTAAGAATTAGACACCAAGATTGGACTACACCTGACCAAGCCGCGGTTGCCATGTGCCAGAAATCATATTCAAGTGAAAATGTCCAAGAATTATCTTTCAAATTATGTCAACTTTATGGCAAATAATACAATTTATCTGTGTTTTGATTCATTGCATAGCTCTTAACCTCTAAAAAAAAAACCTTTATATGAGACTGCGATTTATTCTGTTAAGAGTAAAAGCCTCCACTCACTCCTTGTTCTTCAAAATTAAGGATTACGGAACTTTGACGGAATGCAAGACAAAGTCACAATGTGATTTGATTGATAGTTTTCTAAGAAGATCTCTAAACCCAGAGTTTGGATTAGTTGCCGGCCAGGCACTGCTATTAAATATGTATCTATTATTGTATTTTATTTTTTGAAAGGCTTACAGTTACAGCCCCTTAAAACTACGTGCCTGTGTCTCTGTACCGAAAATGATACATAGGTGAAAAGTACATCACAATTTATGTGCATGATCCCCAGTTTGTTCATTACAGAAACAATCTTTCTTTAGAAATATTTAACAAATAATGATATTTGTATGTACCTACACTTTATAATGTACATTTGATTTGAATGCTTATTTATTTGTAATTCCTTTTCTGTTTTCCACCTTCTCTCTTCTATCTACAAGTCTCTCGAATTCGATTCGTTTTTCGTTGTCGTCGCTCGAGTCAATTTGTGTGCGAGATTTTCGTGTTCCTACTTCCTATACATGACCACACCACACAGAGGCAACAACAATAACAAACCTTTTATCTTTGAAATAAAAAAATTAAAACTTATATATAATTAGCCATTATTTTAACAAAATGACTTACAGGAAAGTAAAGCAAGAACCAAAAAAAAAAAAAAAAAAACTGATTGATAGAGAATTTTTTTCTTCCAGCGCTAGGGGAGGTAATATTTTTTTTTATAGCAGCACCCCTCTACATTAGTAGATAACAAAAATCATAATTGTTGTATACTTGAGAAAATTTAAATTTAAATAAGTTATAAATTTATAATTATTATTCTTACATCTCCTGGTTTTATTATATTTTTGTGTGATTCTGGTTTCCTTCTGTATGTAAAAGTAGAGACGATGACGATGGCTGACGCTTGATGAGAACTCCGATGTGGTGTCGAAAAATCCAATTTATTTGTAAAATTTTAATTTAACACACTTTCAAATTCACTTCATTGTTTAGCTAATTTCCAAAATATATATTGCATATTGCAACTGATTATATTCTAAAATAAACGGTCGGTGTATATAAGATAAATTCTTTTCTATCGTTTTTTTTCTTCATAGAAATGTACAAATGGCTGCGCGATGTTGTAAAAAAAATAAGAAATAAACGAAGAAGTTTCTACAGAATTCGTATTTTACTTGAAGTTATGAGGAGACAATCAATTTTGTACATTCGGTCCAACTTCAACCACACAAGCAATTATGAAGCTTTTCCCAAATAAAATTATAAATTTATATTTTTTGTAACATTTTCGCTTCTTTTTCAGTTATTACGGAAAGAAAAATCCAGCTCAACTAAAAAAATGGCGGTTTCAACGACAAAACGAACTAAAAAAGAAAATCTGTGTAGTGTGGTTGGTTTTTGGTTTTCGGTTCGGTTTGGTTGCTGTCGTTCGGGTCGGTGTGGATGTGTGGAAGTGGAGTGGATGTGGATGAACCATGAACATTTGATGGAAATCTCTTCTTGACGGAACAAACCAACAAAATAGTTATGTTGACGGTCTTCTTCTAGGGGGTTAGAGTAGAAAAATACAAATATTCATTGTTTCGTAGACAAGACAGAGACAAACGGATAAATTAACGAAGACAAGAACTGTCAAAATTTTTTTAAACACAACGGAGGTGTTTGGAAAGTAGATAATTCGAATGAATTCCCTTAATCCCTGAACGCAGGCTGAAGATACATATTATGAAATATAAAAAAATGCTGAACTATAATAATATAAAAGGCGCGAATGGGCCAATGTTGCCGTTTTATAGACTTTGTCACCATATCTAGCGGAATTTTCAAAATTTTAGCGACAACAAATAATTTTTTGTCGCTAGATAATTCTAGTTACTTTTCTAGCGACTTTTTGCAAAAACATATTTTTTGTAGATATTACTTCCCTGCCATTGGGCTTGTTATTTTTGATACATATACCCTTTTTACACACCAGCATCGACACATGAATCGACACAGTGAATCGATTCCATATGGGCATTCACACACCCCTGTGTCGACACATGTTCATCTGTCGAAATTCAGTGCACGTCAAAATATTTACAGAAACTGAAGTGAAATGGACGCGCACAAAATTATAATAAAAAAATATTTGAGTGATTTAATGATTTATAATAAATCATCAATCAATTTCCATGTTTCAAAATATAAACATATTGACAACAACAAACCGAGACATTCAGAACGGTAAATCTGTGTCGATTCAACAGTTCGGTCCTTTTTACACACCATGTCGATGCACTTAACCGGCACGACGAGATCGATCTACTGTGTCGACACAACTCCTTTTCACACAGCCATAAAACCATGTCGATGCTATGCATCGACACGGTAGTTCGTGGTGTGTAAAAAGGGTAATAGAATACCAGGTATGCTGACTAGACACATAGAAATCTCCGTCTTGGTATTTTAAGACGACACTATAACTATTTTATTTCTCAAGTGAAGGCTATGTTTTTGAATTCAGTATTTAAACAAATTTTCTTATGATCTTATGATTATAAGAACCATAAAAATATAAGAACATAATAAAAACCGGCAACTCAATACATTTATTGATCTTCACTTCGAAAAAAATCTGATGATAGTGACGTCACACGTACGTAGTCAGCATAACTTATATTTCTGTTTATCATGGGTGTGTTTCTTTATTCATTCCGTATATTCGGAATATATGGAACGCCCTTTTTGCGTTTCTTTATTCAATGGAATATTCCGGATAAACTATTTCCTTGTTTCTTTATTCAACCTGGAATATTTGGAACGCATTCTTTTCATTCCAAGTGAAGAGGTGGTTTAAATGGAATATTCTCTAGTTTGACTGATGCAGTTCACTGTCAGCTATTGTTTATTCTTTTTATTCAAGTTCTGTTTCTTTATTTATTCTATTCTGGATATTCTGGATAGATATTTGATCTTTTCTGTCTTTTCTATTCCTTATCCGGAAAAAATAAAGAAACACACTCCATGTGAATGAAGGTGCCTTTACATGGAGCTGCAAGCCCTGATCTGCAAAAAAGAGGATGCAAAATTAATAAATCATACTTGTGTGATAGAGAGGGAAGGCAAAAATGCAGACGTCTTCATGGGTGCAGATTATAGGAAAATTATAGATGCAGCTTGAAAATTATAGTGAAGACGAACATGTTCATCTTCATCGTCTGCACCACAGACCATACAGAGACCGGCAACTCGTACTCCCCTTGCCTGAAACACCCTCGAAATATTTTTTCTGGTCTGTGAATACGTGTACATCTCTCTCTGTGCATTTTGTAATGGCAACTATACCTGCGTATGCCATTTATTTTTTAGGTGTGTTTGCTAAAAATAAATGGCATACGCAGGTATGTATGGCTGCCTTTACAAAATGCATAGACAGAGATGAACTCGTATTCACAGACAGGAAAAAAAAATTCGAGGGTGTTTCAGGCAAGAGGAGTACGAGTTGGCGGTCTGTATTGGTCTGTGGTCTGCACTATGATTGTTGTTGTTGCATTTGCAGCTTTATGTAAAGCCACCTTGATACATGTGTTTTTAAATGGGTTTTTCCTATAAAATGTGAATCTTATTACTAGTATTTTGCAAATTTTCTACTAATATTTCTTCAGCAAGCCATCAAATAAACTTTTGAGCAAAAGGTAGGCATTTTATTTATTTGACTAGTTCCTTCCAATTTATGACTATAAATACTATAGTACTAAAATTTTTTTCTAGCGACTTTTTTTTAAATTTTGGCATTATCTAGCGGATTTTTAAGGTCGATCTAGGGACTCTTTGTTTTGGCATCCGCGGCTATCGTGTGCCCACAACAGCGTATTCACTGTCACATTTTATGGACGAGAAGTTGACATCTGACTGTGAATGGAAAGGTAAGGTATGCTGACTTTGTGTGTGATGAGATTACATAATAGAGAAAAAACATGGCAGCTTAACTCAAAGTTTACAACTTTTTTTATTTAAAAGATAAATGTAGACAGAAGATTCTCGACAACGTAAAAGATGCCAAATAATAATAATAAAAGAAAGGCGAGAAAATAAAAACATTAAGGTGCGTTCACATCTCAACAGTGTGTTAGGCTAAAACTGTTTTTACATGGAGCTGCAACAAATTATAGTGCAGATGAAAACGCAACAACAACAATTATGTCTGTTTCACAACGACGCTTTGAGTTTCACATTGTCAGAATTCAAAAGTTAAGACACAGGAATTCGAGTATATAATGCTCACAATGAGGCGTTTGAGCTTTAACGTCACGTTTTGGCATCAAAAATTAAATACACAAACCACGTAACATGAAGCGAAGGTGAAGCAAAAGAAAAAATTACTCGTGTAAACGGCTCTGTAAAGCTAAGTGTACACGATTGGTAGATCTTACAATATTGTAAGACCTGACAATGTTTAATAATTATCTACCATTGAGCTAACAATTAATTGCCTGTGTACACGGTTGATAGAAAATCTACCAATTCCTTGCAATTTATTGCCAGCAACTTGGCTTACAATTAATTGTCCGACAGTAATTGGCTGAATATCTACCAATAAATTGTAAGAGATTGGTTGATCTACTACCAACCGTGTACACACAATGAATTGTCATTGTCAGCTCTGTCAAAATATTTTCAGCTGTGAGAGCTGTCAGACACATTTTCTGACAGTCAATTGGAAGATTACACGGTTGTAAGACATTGTAATCATGTTCTTCACTGATAGATCTGACAATATTGTAAGATCTACCAATAGTGCACACTAAGCTTAAGTTACTTATGGTGGAGTTACATTGATCTGCAACCTCTTTAGTAAGTTTGGTAATTCATTATACTGAAGAGTGAAAAGAAAAATATGTTCTACATTTGTATATCCCCTCTCTATTGAATAAATATGATTTGTATGTGTTGCATCCTTCTTTTTTAGCAGAAATCAACATATGAAAGCTGTATGTTAAAAGAAAAACTTAAACGCGTATTTCCGCACTTACGGAATTCTCACATCTTACCCGGACGCCGCACATGCCAGGTACTGGCAAGACAGGTAGAAAAACACTTACATTTTTCAGTCACACAGACAAAATCCAACTGGAAAACAGATAAGTATTCTGAGTTCTGACAATTAATACATGCAGTAACTTGCTTGACATGTCGTATTACACTGTGGGATAGTGTGGAAATACCTTAAACAAGATAGCGCCTTCCAATTCACATTTTTGTTTCGTTCTGCGCATATGAAGTTTTCGCCTTTTTGTTTTCGCCTTCCCTTGTTTATTTTTCTTTCATTCTACGCTCTATACGTTTTACAGATTGATATATACTACACATGTATTATGGTATAATATGTCAACAGCGCTCTACGTCATGGATACGCAAGAAGTATCATAATGTTTTCAATTTAGTTGCGTTCGATTTGTTTTCACGTAATTTACAACCTCAATTTCGTTCAAATAATAAAATTTCGAAATCTGATTTTGTATGGGAAATGGAGTTGAATTTGAAAAATACGAAACTACATTTTTTGCCCTATTGAAAACGTTGTATAAGAAATAATCAGTTAAAAGTATAGGTATATTATTTATTAACAACAATTTTCTTTTTACATAACAAATTTATAATAAGAGGTTCAGATATTGTTTGAATATTACAAGGGACTTACATGGGAAACTTTCTTATTAATATCAACTCATTGAAAGAAAAAAAAATGTGACAGTAGGTTGGCTTTGTAAAATATGTCTTAAAACTTAAAATGCAGTCATGTCCTTAAGCTGCCAAGAACTGTAACCCTGCCCTTAATATTGCATGCGATATAATCTAGCGTCTGCATGGCTACCACCATAATAACACTTAACACCAAAAATGAAGTTTCAGACATGTCTATTTGATAGATAAGTCAAAATGGGAAATTGAAAATTCTTCTTCAGTACATTTTCAAAAAATTATTTAAAACTTATTCAAAATTATCTGTATACAAAAATTTTCCTCGCCTAATAAAAGTTCTAGTTAAACAACAAAATTCAAATTGTAAATAACTTGAATATTAAATTTGGAAAGTGCGAAATTGCCGCGTATCTGTAAAAACACTACAAAGAAAAAAAAATCACAAAAATACTAACCCCCAAGAACGTTCAAAACAGGCGAATAATGAACTAGAAATTCCAGTGAAAATTTTTTTTTTGATTTATTTTGATAAAATTCGCAATTTTGTTAAGTATTTTACATCGCCTTCGCTGGAGTCTGATTCAAAGGTTGGCAAGAGCGCGTAATGATCAAATCCAGTTGAAAAGGCTATCCAACAGAACCACCTTGGAATAGTCGAACTAAAAAGCGGGAACAAGATATAATCATTATTTACAACGATGGACAAAGGTATGACAATATTATTTGGGTTTTTGCTGCGCTAATGATTTTTCTAAGTTTGGGTTTAAATCGGGTTAAAGAGAGCTTATGCGACTTTTTTTGAATTTAAAATTGAACTCATCAGATATCTTAAATGGTTGACGAAGATTGTGTTTCCTTTAAGAGGAAATAATGTTATATGATTGTCAACGTCGACATGTTGTTAAATTGCCTCATCGATTGCAAATTCGATTGTTTAAATTAAACATTTGAATACTATTAAACTTGCTAACATGAGTTTTTGACTTTTTTTTACTCGCGAATAGCCCGAAATAGTGCATCAACAAGAAATTGGAGTTGGCACACATCACTTACAGTACCAGTTCTCTTCTTATCGATTGCATTGGAATTTTTGTCTTTACCATCTTTGAGTGTTAAGTAAAGTAATTGTTTAATGATTTAGTTTTTCCCTATTTTTTTATGTTTTTAACTTTGTTTTCGACTTTGTGCATTTTGACTTCAATGACATTTTTGTTTAAAAATGTATTGAAGCCGTACAATAGAGCACAGCACTAATAATACACGGTTAACCAGTTCCTCATTAAGCCTCAGATTCTTCATACACTGTCGTCCACATTGTTTTGACTGGCAAGAAATGCTTATTGATAGGGATTTCGAATACCTACAAAATTGTAACAAGAATCTGAAAATAAAAATTTGTGAAACTGGTAAAAGAACAACATCACATTGCCATTCTGCTTGACATTTTTGGTCTATAAATGCTTCATGACTGACATGACAACAAATCCTCAACCAAAATTCTGTTTTTCTTCTGTTTTTTCGGAAAAAAAAGATCAACATTTCAGCATTTCCTTTTTTATTCTAAGTATATCTAAAAATTTCGAACTAAATAGTCTGTTGTTTGTTATGCTTAATTAGTTTTGAGTTTTATTATTCCTTGTTTACTTCACTTGCCTTTGTTAACGCTACAAAACTTAAAGCTCCTGGATCTCTAGAGACTTCTTTTCAGTCAGTTTGATCTCTAGCCTGTAATCTGGAGTATCGTGTTATGGTTTCTACTTGTCGCTGCTAGATGTATAAAGTAATTCAGGGTGTTAATAAGGTCTAACCATCTGAACTTGTGTTGAAATTTGATTAATTAATTAAATTTAAAACGGAGTTATGCTGTAGGTGCTGTGTATTTGAATTAAAGTACTCTCCGTACTTGCAGCAAGGTCTTTGATGGACAAATTAAATGAATAGCTCGAAATCACGTCCTTGACTAAGTCTGCGGTGGAATTTGAAATATTTATTGTTTGATGGGAGCATAGGTATACCTCGTCTTCTTTCCTTGTTTATATGCTGTTCATATGGATTTTTCTGTGTACTGGAGATTCATTCCGTAACTCGATTATTACCAGACGACGATAGACTTGCTTCACCATTGTCTTGACGATATTGTTTTGCACTTAAATGAGATATTTTTAAAGGGTATTATTTGAAAACAGTTTGACGAACGAGGCCTTATCCGTTATGTAAATAAAATAATAATGAGTCCATTATAAAATTGAATTTCAAATAAGAGTGGATATCCACTAGGACCTTGGCTGCTTTCGCCACATGCTCATCGGACAAATTGACATTAACTTTGAAATATTTTGAAACAAAATTAAAAAAGCAAAGTGTCAGATGTTTATTGTTTCTTGTTTCAAGGACAGTTTGCGAATTTCTGAAGGGTACGTAACGTTTTCAAACTACATTTTGAAATAAACGATATACGATACCAGCGGTCCTTAAGCTTTTTAAGCTACGGACGGAGCCCAAATACATTACGATAAGACGATAACGATAAGAAAATATGAAAAACAACAAATTTTAAAGGGTTTTTTTTATTTAAGATATTTTATTATGTTTAGTGTGAAGAATGAAACTGTTTTATTGTTTGATTAATTATTATTTGAAAATTGACTCCTATATCCGAACGCTGTATTCGCATATCTGGGGCAGCGACCAATCTCGATCTGTATTTAGTATTGGAAAACCTGCATTACAGCAATACGTTCTGAAAAAAGGAGCAAATTTAATTAAGCCTTCTTGACAAGTTCAGGGTATTCAAACCAAAATTCGTACAATGGAACAGAATCAAATACATAATTTGACGAGGAGCAGAGTTCTCTGCAGATCTATGAGAGGTTCGTTTTCCTCTATGCTTAGTGTCTGGGTTTTCATTAGAAATGGATATTGTACCCATTCGATGTTAGTATTTGTTTTTGGAAAGTAATCTGACAAAGATCTTTGTAGACTTACCAAATGTCCCGCTATCACATTGCCAATATCTGCACTGAACGAAGTTGAAATATCCTAAAAAAAAACTTTTCCTCTGGAATGCCATTGAAGAAGTGAAGAAGAAGCGATTCGTACTGACTTCCCATATCTTTGCACACTTTCTTGAACAATCTAGATTGAAGAGGATGACTTTTGAAGAAATGTTCAATCTTCACGGCTTCATCAAAAACTTTTTTCATATCAGTTGGCATTCTTCTCACTACAAGTGCATAACGATACAAAATACAATGACTGCTCCTACTTCTTGGCGTGATGTTTTTAATTTTCTTCCTTTTTGTTTGCGGTTTTGTTTTATTTTAAGAATGTTGTGGAACCTCTACAACTCTTCCGCTGACACCAGCGTTCCGCGGAACACAGTTTAAGAACTGAGGAACGATACTATAGACGAAATGATAGTATCAAGATACGTGGAGCAAATAATTGACTATTCACGACTATCGGCTGGACGAATATCGTTTTGCAAATTATAGAGTGATCCCCGTGAATACAATGATTTTTTTTTAAATTATTTTCATAAGAGAAAAACAGTTAAATTATATGTTTATCAAGCAGCTTCAAAAGAAAGGTGACATTGCGTCAAAAATTAGCATTGGCAAGAAAAACGGAAACCATACATTTGAAGACTAAAACAAGATAACAAATTTATTTAAACGCAGTAATAGCTTTGTTTGTTGAGCCCTGAAGTCACCCTGGGGTCGCCCTGGGGTCGCCACAGCGTGTTTTTTGAATTACCTCAACTCGCCCTCAATACAAAATTCTCTGTTTTTTGAAACCTGGGGTCGCCCTGAAGTCACCCTGAAGTCGATCTTGCTATTTAGCTAGGGCGAGTTGAGGTAACGAATCTGCTGTTGAAGTGACTTTTGCTTTCAAGCATTTCGTGTGTATTTTTCTTCTGTATTTGATTTTTCATGTCTTTTTTTCGATAAAACTAAATGAAATGCAAGTGAATGCATTTATTTTGATGAAAGTAAATACAAATCGAACAAATAAAGCAAAATGGAAAATATACGATCCGCAGCCGTCATGCGTCTTTTGAGAACCGAAAAACCCAGGTTTTTTTGACAACTCTTGGAGTTGTCAAGAAAACCCAGGGTGACCCTGGGTAAAGTTCAACAAACAAAGCTTGTGTCCTGCGTGTCGTCACAATCTAGCAATTGGTTAAAATAGTCTTTACAAATGATCAATACTGACTGTATATCCACTACGGTGTTTTTATTATTTTGCTCTTATATAAGCTTTGTTTGTTGAGCCCTGAAGTCACCCTGGGGTCGCCACAGCGTGTTTTTTGAATTACCTAAACTCGCCCTCAATACAAAATTCTCTGTTTTTTGAAACCTGGGGTCGCCCTGAAGTCACCCTGAAGTCGATCTTGCTATTTAGCTGGGGCGAGTTGAGGTAACGAATCAGCTGTTGAAGTGACTTTTGCTGTCAAGCATTTCTTGTGTATTTTTCTTTTGTATTTGATTTTTCATGTCTTTTTTTCGATAAAACTAAATAAAATGCAAGTGAATGCATTTATTTTGATGAAAGAAAATACAAATCGAACAAATAAAGCAAAATTTAAACTTTTGATTTTGTGCGTTGTGAAAAATAAACAATCAGCAGCCGTCATGCGTTTTTTGAGAACCGAAAAACCCAGGTTTTTTTGACAACTCTTGGAGTTGTCAAGAAAACCCAGGGCGACCCTGGGTAAAGTTCAACAAACAAAGCTATAGATTTATTGTTTCATTCTTCTGTAAAAACCTATTCCTGTTTCCTGTTGAAACATTTCTACCTTTGAGTTGCTATTTGAATTATTATTTTAATTTTCTCAGTCTTATTTTATTTTTATTTTTCTTAACCGAAAAGTTAAAGCTAAGTTGAGCTCCATGAATGTGTCAATTTAATTTGTAGTTGTAGGCCATTTCGTCACTTTTAACATGCATTTTTGTAGGTTATTTGTATGAAGTGTGCTCATGCAACGTGGTAAAGTTGGAAAGTTTATGAACTACTACACGCATTTCATGAACGCCATCTTGAAAATAATATCGATCTACGTTGTCAACACGTCTTCTTTTTATATACGTATACATAAAAAGTTGATATATGCATCAACATAATAAAATGGTATTTTTCAACACATCTCCCTTTTACGCATTTATAAAATTTTGTCGACACTGCCTCGGCATGGTTCTTCGATGTTGTAAGAAAAGTAAGTGGGGAATAGCTATCCGGGAGCCACATCAAGATTTTTGGCTTTACAGAAAGGTGAAGCATGACATTGTTATAGTTGCTGTTATTTTTCAATATTTTTTTTCCAATTTAAGTCATTTTCCCAAAAAATTGCACCTTCCGGCTGAACGCAACGCGAACCACAAAAAATTGCAAGGCAAATATGTAGCTTGTTTTTGGAAGATGTCACAAATCTTATATATTTCAGAGATATTCTCAAACAATGTCCCTTAGTTCTAAAATGTTAAACAAACTCTTTTTTTCGAAAAGGAAGGAAGTCTTCGGGGTAGCCCTTTCAGTTCATTTTCCCTAAGGGTTTCCTCCACTGATGCGAGAAAAACTTCCATTTCGGAATCTTCAAAAAAAAAAATTCATCTTCTCATAAATGAAAAATATTCAAAATGAAAGTTCAAATTGAAAAAAAAACAACAACAAAAGTTGTTGCATTTAAATTTCATTCGAGCATTAACTTTATTTGAAATTTAAATAAAGTCAGGAAAACAACAGCAAACAAAAAAGCGAAAAATAGATGTTTTTCTTGGCGTTTTTAAGTCGTGTTCACAGTTTTTCTGCTTCTTATAGCACTATTGGATTCACTCAGGGAACCACTCATTCTGAAAACCAATTCAACAAGCAAAATTGCTTTCGCTCAATTTTCGCTATTCGATTCGCGGTATTAAGGGTTTTTACTGGTTCCTCGTTTTAAATTCCACTCACTCAACTTCTTTGCTGACCTTCGACACGCCTTTATCATCAGATTTGGATTCAACATGTCACATGTGTCGATATTACCAAAACTTCCGGCATTTCTGCATGCGAATAGACCTTTCCCAACGAATATTATATTAGGCTTTTTTTTCATTCAGAAAAGAGCTCTGAACAGATTTCGAGTATATCGAGCAGTGCAAATATAATATACTGGGGTGAAAAAAGTTTCACATAAAACGCTTCAGTGCGTGTTGAGGGCGCACCAGGGCGCCCCAGTGTCAACATCAAACAGGCCTAATGTTCAGAGAGGCCGATCGGCATCATTCGGCATAATATGGATGCGCCTTAACGATTTAAATATCCAATTAATTTCCTTTTCACGTTTATATTTTTGCTCAGCTTTTAGCTCAGTCTACCCCATCTATTTATTTGGAGCTCGTAGAGCTCACTCATTTACATGTATTAATTTCATGGAACATGTTTTTTTAGTTCTGAACTTCGTCAATGGCGTCGCTAGTTGGCTTATCTACTTTACATCAAATGTCTTCTATTGTTGTTTTTGCTTCCCATGGCAATCTAGACAAAAATCAAAAACCGCTCCTAACTCACCAATCAAGTGTTTGTGAACTTCGTCTATAGATAGCGCACCAAAGGTTCTTCTTATTGGGAGTACTATAGATTATAAATGCAATGGCTCACTCTGACGGAGAAAAGAAATACGAATTCTCTGAAGCAAAAAAGAAACACGTGTTTTTTTTACAACTCACGACTCTGTTATGAACGAAACGAGCTCTGAACAGAGTTCGAGTACCTATATCGAGTTCGCCATGAAAGTCCTCTGAACCAATTGTGTTCAGAGCGCTCTAAACTACTAATGAAACGAATTTAATATCCCATTAATTTCCTTTTCTCATGTCACTTGAAAAATCTGAAAAAAAGTTTTTTTTTTTACATTTAAAATACCTTCGGCGGCCATTTTAATTGTTTTTAGTTTCCGCCACCGCTAAAAAGTCCTTTTTATCAATTGAATTGGTTTGGAAGCGTCTCACTTTTGACGTTTATATTTTTGTTCAGCTTTTGCTCAGTCTGCCCCATCTATTTATTTGGAGCTCTTAGAGCGCACTCTGAACTCACTCTGAAGGAAAAGAGAAATACGAATTCTAAGCTCTGAACACTCTGATAGGCTTTTCTCACTGGATCAAAAACTCGGTTTTTTGTCTAAAATCCCAAAACCTACACCAAAACCACAAGGTTTCCCATACATTTTTCTCTTCCATAAACTAGTAGTTTTTGATAAAACTCCTCAAAACCTACTTGCAATCGCAAGTATGTGAAAACAAACTGAACTTTTGGCACCATCGACTCGTCAATAAAACAGTGTTCTCAGAGTATGGGATTTTTACCGACAAAAGAGAGAAAAGGCGAGGTGTATTTCTTATTTGAGTGGGATTTTCACTAAATGTCAAGAGACTTTTTCGAAAAAGTACCTAAAAAACACTCACATATTCATAAAACGTCAAATAAAACCTAGTTTTTGTTCAGTGTGTACTGTGTATGCTCCAACTAGGTTTCGTAAACTTTTAGAGTTTTTGGTCCAGTGTGAAAACCCTATGATGGAAAAAAGAAACACATGTTTGTTTTTACAACTCAGACTCTGTTATGAACTGAAAAAGAAAAATGCCTATTGAACAACCCTTGAAGTTGTCAATAAAACCTGGGGCGCCCCTGGGTAAAGTTCAACAAACAAAGCTAATGCTATAGCACGAATTTCTGTCAGTTTTTTTTTAGGCGCTGCATTAAAAAAATGATTTTCGTTAATTAAAAAATAAGACATTCAAAACGAAATTCAATTTTCTTCTAAATATCTTTCAAAAAAAGACTACATTTTATAATGCCGCTTCATCTCATTTTAAATACATACATTAAAAATTAGCTCATCAAAATAATATAATAATTTTTATTGAATAATGACTATTTTGATTTTTGAAGCAAACATTTCATGAAAAACAATTTTTTTTTTCAATTTGCTTGGTCGGCGCTAGTGCATTTTTTCTTTTGAAATGTCATATCACAGAAATATATCATGCGATTTTGTAACTTTTCAACAACCAAAACCTCATCCACAGATGTCGCTAAAAACTTGACAGAAAATTTCGATGACTTTTTTCATTTTTTGGGGTTAGTTTTACGCAATTTTTGTTCCATCTTTCTGGGCAGGCCAAAAGTTTACAATTTATTGTGAAAATTCCATTGAATTATATTTACAAAACCGATTCAGTACATTTAAGTAACTAAAATATAATGTCTGCGTATGTAGGAGTGCGAGCAGCAACAGCATTGACACCAGCTTTGTTCGGAAGAAACATAGTTAAAAAGTTAATATTCAGCAGCAGGAATTTCACATGTGATTTCTGTCGTAATGCTCCTTTAATCTCAGTAGCGACTGGATCCGGTCCTCTGTTCAAACCGTCGGTACGTGACTATGCTGTAGAGAAGAAGGTCTTCGAACGTTCAAAGCCCCATTGCAATGTGGGAACGATTGGCCATGTTGATCACGGCAAAACAACACTCACCGCAGCCATAACCAAAGTTCTATCGGACCGCAAGCTGGCTGAAAGCAAAAAATACAATGAAATTGATAATGCCCCCGAAGAGAAGGCTCGCGGCATCACCATCAATGTGGCTCACGTCGAATATCAGACTGAGAGTCGCCACTACGGCCACACTGATTGCCCCGGTCACGCCGATTACATAAAAAACATGATAACTGGAACCGCCCAGATGGATGGAGCTATCTTAGTAGTGGCAGCCACTGATGGTGCCATGCCCCAGACTAGGGAGCATTTGCTGTTGGCAAAGCAGATAGGCATCGGTCACATAGTGGTGTTCATCAATAAGGTGGACGCAGCTGACCAGGAGATGGTTGACTTAGTAGAAATGGAAATTCGTGAATTGATGTCCGAGATGGGTTACGATGGTGACAATGTTCCTGTGGTCAAGGGGTCGGCTTTGTGTGCTCTAGACGACAAGAATCCTGAAATTGGATCAGACGCTATATTGCAGTTGCTGAAGGAAGTTGATACTTTCATTCCCACTCCAGTTCGTGAGTTAGACAAGCCGTTCTTGTTGCCAGTGGAGAATGTGTATAGTATTCCCGGTCGTGGAACTGTTGTGACTGGCAGGCTAGAGCGTGGAGTCGTTAAAAAGGGTAACGAATGTGAATTTGTTGGCTACAACAAAGTTATCAAATCCACTGTGACTGGAGTTGAGATGTTCCATCAGATTTTGGACGAAGCTCAAGCTGGAGATCAATTAGGAGCGCTAGTGCGAGGTTTAAAGCGTGACGACATCAAACGTGGAATGGTCATGTGCAAGCCCGGTTCCGTTAAGGCTTTAGATCAAATTGAAGCACAGGTTTACATCTTAAACAAAGAGGAAGGTGGTCGTACCAAACCATTTATGAGCTTCATTCAACTACAGATGTTCTCTCGTACCTGGGATTGTGCCGTGCAGGTGCAAATCCCCGACAAAGAGATGGTAATGCCAGGCGAGGATACCAAATTGATTTTGAAACTCATTCGCCCAATGGTCATGGAGCAAGGTCAACGATTCACATTGCGTGACGGTAATCTGACTTTAGGAACTGGGGTGGTGACAAAGGTACTCCCAATTCTATCGCCAAATGAACGCATGGAACTAACTGAAGGAAAGAAGGCACGTGAGAAGAAACAAGCTGTCAAGAAATAAAGGGACGCCAGCATTTTCTTATTTATTTGGCGCTTTTCCTTATTTTAGTAGTATAGTCGATTGTTTTGTATTTTTTAGTTTTTATTCATACGATATGGATTATGATTTATAACTTTTGGGGGAAAGAGTCTCCCCTAGCGTTCGATATAAAAGTTAAATAAACCATATATAATAACAAGATCAGAGGTTGGTTCCTAGTTTTTTTTTCTTTTTGGTGAAATTAAAGGTTTGTATGTCAATGGATTGGCGGTTTCATCAACGTGTTCATTCAAATTTCCGCAAATTATTTAAGGCACCTTTTGAGCCTTATAATGAAGCTGGACATTTATCTTAAATTACCCAAGCGGCTGGAGCTTTATTTGTTTGCTCGTAACTTACTAACATACTTAA
Organism: Platycheirus albimanus; assembly: GCA_916050605.2. Classification (NCBI taxonomy): domain Eukaryota; kingdom Metazoa; phylum Arthropoda; class Insecta; order Diptera; family Syrphidae; genus Platycheirus; species Platycheirus albimanus. The sequence goes on from OU696698.1 coordinate 64,654,993, forward strand.
GGTGAGGAATACATTGTTGACCTCAGCCTCGACCAACATACCCCGCCAGCCAGTCCGGTGAAGTTAGTTGGGGTCGTCCTCCACTTGATCACGCCACCTTAGATGGGGCCTTCTACAGCTGGATTGCCCCTAAGGTTGGAAATAAAGACTCCATGCTGGTGCGTGGACAAATACGCTAAACATGCCCAGGCATCTTAGCCGCTGTATTTTTGGCTTTTTAACCTGGTCAATTTCGCTGTATGCTCATAAAGTTCGTGGATAAATCCTACGTTATACACTACATCGTTACATTATCTTTCTCTCAAAGCACCCCACAGGCTTTGTATAGTGCATTCTTGGTCCTTTGAGAGAGGGCTTTGTAACGGAATGTATTCTAAGTCCCAGAGTTATTCCTGGACTGATCTCTCCACAAATATTTTGATAGATTATAGTGGAACCCAAATAGACAAAGTCCAATACATCTGTCTATCGTAACGTTTTGTCCGGCGACCAGTATGTTGTGCACGTGAGAGCAGCATACGCCATCTGATCCTCATAAGCAGCCAGAGCCATTCTCGCTCTTCAATACTTACGAATGCTCGACTGACAGCTCGCATCGTTCTTTCTATAGTTTTAATATCATCAGCATAGTCAAGTAATTAAGGTGTTCATACCAACATTGAGGGAGCAGCACGAGCTTTCCGTAGTCATCCTGCACAATCGAACGTCTCTAATTACGACTTTAAAATCGATGAAAAGATGGTGAGTATGAAACTGAAGTTCTTAGTTTTTCTCTTTATGATCAGTGCACGCGCTATAGGGTTGAGATGTTCACACAGAATAACCGACAAAATTTTACTGTCGAAATTTAGAAGACTTAAATGTAGCATAGGATAAATTCGTCAGGTATACTTTCATCCAAACATATTGTACAGATGAGTTGGTGTATGCTCCTCACCAAGTCATCCCCCGCTGCCTTGAAGAGCTCTTACGGGGGCAGCACTCTATTCAACTCTGGTTCTGGCCTGCAGTATTGCCTGGTAGTCTTTTCTTAGCAGTGTGTGCCAGCTTCATTATTGAACCAGGAGTTTTGTTGTGGTCGCCTACTGAAACTTAAAACATCAGATGGCCAGGTTGCAGTGATGCCACTGGTCCTCTGGGTTTAGTTTAGAAGATTTTAGGATTTTCATATCCGCATTCGCCCTTAAATGTTGGAAAAATAATTAAAAAAACATTATATGAATAACCTGACTATGGTTGATTTTATTTGAATTTGTCTTGTCTTGTTGTCGTTTTTTAAGTCTATTGGCTATTTCAAATATATTCGGAGCGTTTTTTTCAGGATACAGCGAAGAGTTCATCCGAAAAATTGCATTTTTACTCAAAATGTTTTCTTTGTTTTTCAGTCGATGAAAATGACAAAACAGACGAGATCTCCTTCGACGATATTCTTAAATCAGTTGAAGATGAACTAAGTGAGAGCAAAGATACCGGCTCTGATGATGAATATGAACATGAACTTGAAATTGTAGAGGACCCTGAAGAAGATGATGAACCAGAAGATGATTATGAAGACTATCATAAAGATGATCCTGATGAAGAAGAAATAATTCAAAAACAAGAACAGAATACACAGCAACAACAACATCAACATCAGCAGCAACAAAAAGAAAAGTTCATTCAAACCAAAACTATAACACTTGTAAAAAAGCATCCCAATAAAAGTACCACAACTCCAGCATCGGTTACCAAAAGCCTCTCAACACAACCAACTATTTTAAATAATATGATGCAAAATAAAGTTGTTGCGTCTTCTTCTGGTTTCATAAAGATAGCTCCGAGATCTACAACAACGACCGTCATTACTCCTTCGTCTTCGTCCTCATCGTCAATAACCACCATGTCTAAAAATTCAAATGGGAAAATTATTTACTTACAACGACCGGGAGGGAAAACAGTTCCAGTTCGTGTTCCAACTTCGATTGCGTCCAACGCCCAATCTAACAATCAAACAAAACAAACAGTTGCCATTCATGTGATGCGCACTCCGGAAGGTAACTTTGTTCCAGTCAAAACAAACAAGAATGTAAATATTCCCAACTCCATGATGGGAGGCAACAAATTTATACCAACTAGCAGTGGTGGAAAAATCCTGATGAAAGCCCCCATTAGGACTGCTACTAATTCCGTCGCGCCATCAGGCTCTCGATCAATTGGCTCAACTATTATATCTTCAGTTGAACAAAAGCCTAAATCGCGCCCACTTATGACTCAGAGACAAGTAATTAGAAGTCCAAACAACGGAGGAGGAGGAGGAGGCAAAATGTTAGTTCAAGGCACATCAGGTCAATCTCGACAAGTCATGGTGTCAGGAAATATGATAAAATTGTCACCGAACACTTCAGGAGGGCAGTTGCAGGCTGTACAAATACCCGGCAAATCAGGCTTTCAGTATGTACGTGTGTTGAATAGCTCCCAGGGAGGTATGACCCAGCACAAAGTTGCCTCATCTGAAACTTCGACTACACACAAATACACAGTAGTAAATCAGGCTAACAAACAATCAATCGTTGTTAAATCACCACTCACCGACAGAGAACGGGTAAGTTAAAAAATTGTTCATCACAACATGTTTATATTTTTTTATAATCCTTAATTAATTTACAGCAAATTAAAATGACAACAGTACCAACTTTTCGTAAAATAAATGAAGTAATAATGAGAACAAGTGAAACTGGCGTTAACAGTGTAATGCGAACTCAAAAGATATCCCAAATCAATTCGCAGATTGGAAGATTTTGTGCTACTCCTAATGCAACGAGTCAAAGCAAAACAGATACATCGCCAAATAAATGCTATATAGTATCCAAATCATCGTTGATTCGCAATTCAGTAACAAGTCAAAATCAAAAAATTATGCAACAACGTCAGTCGATAATCGAATCCCGAACAGATGCAGCTGCAGCTAATTCAAAAACTTCACCGCCACCGGCAAAGAAACTTTACAGTATCCTCAGGCCAACATCATCAACTGAGAAACAACAAATGAAAACAGAAGCAAAGGCTGAGCCTATCCCTTCAAAGCAAAAGGCCGAGCCTTTTATTTCAAAATATAATAATCCAACGGCAAATCTTTCGGCTAGTACTGCGACAGCTAGATTATCACTGACGGCAACGTCGACGTCACGAATATCGCCAGCACCATCGGATGACTCAAACACTGTGACCATTCGACGTAAACACTGCAACTGCACCAAATCACAGTGTTTAAAATTGTACTGCGATTGTTTTGCTAATGGGGAATTCTGCCAGGATTGCAACTGTAAAGATTGTTTAAACAACCTTGACAATGAAGACGAACGGCAGAAAGCAATAAAGATTTGTCTCGAAAGGAATCCGAATTCTTTTAAGTAAGTACAATATCTGTATTTTTTCTTTTAGAAACTAAAATCCTTCTAATTTGTATACCTACAAATGTCTTGGATATGGTTTTATTATTACTTCATTCGATCATTAAATAATTTTTATTTCACTTAAATACCTATACTCTAAATTTGTTGTTTGTAGGTACATTATACTGTGTGACCATAACTTTGTTTAAAATTCAAATCAAAAAACGTAGAAGGCGAATAGAAATAAAAAGAAAAATGTGCTTTGATTAATTTGTTTTAAATGAAAAATGTTTTTTAACTTCAGGCCGAAAATCACAGCTGCAGCAAACGAAAGTGACCAACGATTGCACAACAAAGGTTGCAACTGCAAAAGATCAGGCTGTTTAAAAAATTATTGTGAATGTTACGAAGCAAAAATACCATGTTCATCTAACTGCAAATGTGTTGGTAAGTTATATTATATGTACTTGATTTGTATGTATGGAATTGAATTAAAATTCGTTTTAAAATTTAAGGATGTCGAAACGTTGATGACCATCCGGATCTTGACATGGATACCAAGAAATGTCCTATACCAACAAATACTAGCAATAATAGAGGAAAAAGAACCTATGAGATGATTGAGATCACTAAACCACGTGCTTCAAGTTCTTCGGTTCAAACAGGGGCGACGTCCGCAGCAGCTACAACAACAGCGGCAACTAGCAGCGGTCCACCGGCAGAAAAGCAACCATGTAATTTTATAACTCAAGAAGTTGTGGATGCGACAATTCAGTGTTTAATTGCGCAGGCCGACGAGTGCGAGAAAGGTGAACTTTCTCCCTATCAAACCGAGAAAATGGTTATGGAAGAGCTGGGAAGATGTCTTGTGGAAATTATTGACTTTTCAATTCGTAATACGGAATGAAATTTTAATCAAATTAAGTGAAAGGGATTCTTATTATAAATACACATTAGCTATGATAAAAAAAAAATAGAATAATAGGTGGCCCATACACAAATCTTCATTTATATTTTGCAATTTAAAATAATGTATAAAGCTTTCAATTTGTAGTTAGTTTTAATTCGACATAATGCGGGATGCTTCGCTTCAATTTTACTTTATAGGATCTTGTGTGTTTTAATTGTAATACTAATTTTCTTTTTAAAAGAAAGCATATAATAATAATTATATTAATTCATATAACAAAATATAAATAAAATAAATAATTTTATGTAGGATGAGAGTTTGTACTTTTGCGTGAATTTTACAAATAATTAAAGGAAAATTCAAGTTACGACAATCATATTGTTAAGAGTATTCTTTCATTGAACAAAACACACAAAGTAAGTACGTAGTATATACGGTCTCTAAAGGTATCTTGCTTTTGTTTTTCAGTATATACTGCGAAAAGCACAGAATATGATATTAGCAAACTCAAAAAACTTGACCATTGCCAAAATTATAGGGCCGAATGGGCTTTATTTTAAAATAATGCGAATTCCCACCGTTATTGTGTTCGAATTTAGATATTTCCAAAAAAAAAAACGAACAAATTAAATATTGTCGATAACTCCAATAAGATCATTTACATTGTCGATTTTATTTCCCAATTTAAAACTGAATGTAAGAAAGATTTTGGCTTTGTTTTGTTCCATTTAAGGAATTGAAATAGCTTTAATTGGGACTATATCGTTTGAGGAGTTCATTCAAAGATTAAAGTACGTTTTAAGAGTTGCGAAGTAGAATATATGTATGTATACATTTATATAAGTGGGTGCTCAGTTGCCGGGCGTCAGCCTGAAGGGGCGCAAAACCCAAAACCAACGAAGAAAGAGTGAAGATCAAAAAAAGAAGGTTCAACAGCTGATTCGTTACCTCAACTCGCCCCAGCTAAATACCAAGATCGACTTCAGGGTGACTTCAGGGCGACCCCAGGTTTTGAAAAACAGAGAATTTTCTCTTGAGGGCGAGTTGAGGTATTTCAAAAAACGAGTTGTCGTAACCCTAGGGTGACTTCAGGGCTCAACAAACAAAGCTAATATCTTATTTATTGATTAAAAAAATATACTCAAGCCGCTTAAAAACTTTCTGAAATGTTTGTATAATGGCGTGCTAACAACCGACTTCAACAAGAATTTGTCGCCCCTTAATAAATATTAGTTTAAAATTTAAATATACTAGCGGTACCCGGCGCGCGTTGCTACGCTAAAAAATTTAATGTGAAATTAAATTTATTTATTTATTTCATATCAATGCTAGCGGATGAACAATATTTTTGGTTAAATCCTGCATTTTTTTTTCTGCGACCCGATCGGCAATTCCGGTATTTTCGCTGATGTTTCAAACAGCTAAAAAATGTATGAAAAAAATCAAAAAAAAAAGAATGATCCAAAAAATGTTAAAAGCCTGCATTTTATTTTTGGCTTCCACCCGATCGGAACCAAACTTTCAAAGGAACCATCCCTGGACTAAACTATATTTACCCTGAAAATTTCATAAACAAATTTTTTTTTATATACATATACAGGGTGATTCACCAGCGTTGTGCCAAAAAGCTAGAGCGTGTAGGTTAAGTTGAGACAAGAAAAAAATCGTATAGGAGGGGGGGGTCTATTCCCCTCCGTTTAGCCGGGAGGGGCAATTTTCTGAAAAATTGACTTATTTTGAAAAAAAAAATATTTAAAATCAACGGGTTCGTTTACAACACCGTGTTATACCTTTTTGAAAATCCAAAAACTTCTCCTTTTATTTTGTTTTTAAATTAAATTGTTTTAACGAATAGTTTAAAAAATATAAATTTTCAAACTCAAAATTTTGAAAAAAAATTTGAAAAAATAATTTTAAAACTAATTTTTTTCAAAGTTTTACGTAATTAAGTATAATTTTTGTTCTCAGAATTCAACGCTTCCATTAATCTTTAATCCAACACTCAAAACCGTATGGCTCTACGACTTTTTCTTGCCAAGGTATTCAAAAATAACCGAACCTACTTCTTCACAAAAACAAGAAAACCTAGCCTTACGGGATGGCACAAGTGACCATTTAGCCAATTTTTTCGTGTTTTTGTGAAGAAGTAGGTTCGGCGGGAACAGATCTGCATGAAATTCGGATAGATTATAGTTTGGAATAGCACAAAAGCTACTTTATATCCCGGTAAAATATATGGTTTCCGTGGGATAGATTTTTTTTTCTTCTAGAAATGGACGAAATGGCACAGAGGTAGATTATAGGCTGGAATAGCACGTAGGCTACTTTTTATCCCGGTAAAGCGTATGGTTCCCTTCGGATCCAGCCATAAATTTTATGTCTGGTTAAGAGTGTACGGCATGAGGCCTTGACTCTCCAGAGCTGTTCTTGTAACAATATTCATTTATTTATAAAACACTCATTGCAAGTAATTAGCTTTTCCAGTTTGTCAAGGTCATTATATGTAGAAAACAGAGATCTAAATGAACGCCGCGTTCTAAATACTTAATAGTTTGATATCAAATATTTTAGGCGGTATCAGGAATATTGAACCAAGATAAAAGAAGGAAAGAGTTATTGGCTCAGAAGTAAGAGGGGGTCCTGAGTTTGATCTTGTAAAAAAGACGTCCGTCGTGCCATGCTAGAGAATTTGGCTGTGCACTACAATGCCCTTTGATCGAATTATTTACTCCGCTTTTCCTCTCAGTTAGACTGGGACTAAATCTTACATTTTTTACTTTTTTTAACAAAAGACTTCGATTAGACATTAGTTCACTGTGGCGTATGTGGAATCTTTTTTCATTTTTCTAAGTAAAAACGTTGCAATAGTTTTAGTACTTTGTTGGGGGGTTGTATTATTTTAGTTCGTCTGAATGCCAATATGATAAAGAGGAGCCAACAGACAAATCTAATGCGATGAATAGTCGACACAGATCGAATTCGTTTCCACTATTCCGAGTGGGCTATCAAAAATTAAAAAAAATTCATAAGATGCGACTCAAGATTAGATTGCACATACTTATACAATTATACAGCTTATATAACAATTAGTACTTAGTACTAAGAAGCCAGTTATAATGATAAGAAAACCAAACTAAACAAAATGTCAAACCTACAAATCATACACTGCTCGAAAATATATAAATTAACTATCTGCTCCGATGGACTTCGTCCCGTTAATTTAATTTAATAATATTATTTTATATTAAAATCTAAGAAAAGGATGAAACAATGATTTTATTCAATTTGCATGATACACAACATTGTTTCTTTTCTTCCCCGGAGTGTAAATGAAGAGTGCGAGTATGGTTTACCAACTCGTGAACACACGCCACATAATATAACTGACCGTGTGAGAAGCATGTCATTTCTAGATTTATTCCGCACACTTCCAGCCCAGGGACGTCCTTGTTATTTGTTAATGGTCACCGCAAAAGCAAGTTTCACTGGGAATTGAATGCGTTTAAACTGGAACGGGAAATCCAAAGAGTTAAGGAATTCCACTGCTTAATTCACAACTTCATCCTCGATTTTCAAGTAATATTCATGAATATTAAATTAAAACATAAGCGAGAGCTACAGTACGTTTGCAACGAACTGTTGGATACCCTATTCCCTATATTTTTGTATCTGTATGCGTTCGGCTCCCGCAGCCAGCCGATGTTCCAGTTTCAGATACAAAATTCTTCTTTAGCAGACAGAAACAAAATCAATAACATTAATTTTGTGTGGTGTGATGTTCAATCAATGCTGTGCTGGCGCAATAAAAAAAGGCGTTCACCACGCCCAAAGTTAAAACTTTTTATTGTCAAGGCAATTGGTATGAGCTCATCAGTGACATTCAATTTTATTCTTGCAGATCGATTTGAACAAAACAAGACAAAACTTAAATTTTTTAAAATTAGATTTTGAATGGAAGTAGCGATTATTCTTGGACCCAACTCTGCTACGTAACCAAGGAATATAAATCATAGTGTTCATCTTTTTACTTCAAAACTGCGACCGATAGTTAAAAAACATTACAAAATAATGCATTATACGACTTTTGACGAAAACGCAACTTAAAAGTGGGCGTGTCTTAAAAATTTGAAGCACTAACTGCGCTTTGATCAGTATTTAGGCATATGTGTACAACTACAGCTGAATCGAGTAGTTTTTAAACAATCTTACCTGAACAAAGGTATTTTATCAAAATCACGCCTTTAAAAGTGGGCGTATTGAAAAATGTACACAAAAAAATGTAGAGATATATTTTTCAAATAACAAACGGAAGGAAAAAGGTTTAAATTGAATATTGATAGTACCTTAAATTTTTAGAACTACGTTTTTCGCTCTTTCATAAAAAGTGGGCGTAAGCCACACCCAAGATTCAAAAATTTCTTTTTATAACAAACTTTTTAGTTTCTACTAAGAGACGCAAAATTTTGGCTTACAGATTCATGGTTTTGTATGAAAAATGGGCGTCAGCCACGCCCAAACTGAAATTTTTTTATTTAATTGGAAGGAAGTTTACCTAAAGTTTACGTGTGCGAAATTTTAGTGTTATGCTTTTATCGTAACTGTACAAAAAACATTATTTTAATTCTACCAAATTGAGGTTGTTCAGCAAAAATGGCGATTGTGGGCGTGTTTGGGGGCAGATTTTGCCGGTTCCAGAACTTAGCCTTACTCTTGAACCAAAGATTATATATACCAAATTTCAGCTTTCTAGCTCAAAAATTGCGACCTCTAGAGAGTATACATACGGACGGACGGACGGACGGACAGACGGACGGACGGACGGACATGGCTTAATCGACTAGGCTTTTGATTCTGAGTCAGAATATATATACTTTTCTATACCTAACGGTATTATTTCTCTATGTTACAAACTCCACACCAAATACAATATACCCATTCTATGGAATAGGGTATAAAAAAAATAAAATTGCGCGTTCTCTTAACCAATCCTAGTTGCGGTAATTTTGACCATTGTTCGGATATACGTTAGTGATAAGTTTTTTGGAGAAAACTTCTGCGGTTTTATCCTGTTCTATCCAGTTTTTCCCCTACTCCACAAATACGATGACTTGAGACATATGAGTTTAATTCATGGGCCGCTCTTGATTTCAGAATTACAGGAAGTTTTTGCCGGAAGTCGCCCGCCAACAGTATGAACACGCCATCAAAGTGACGATTATTGCTGCGCGTATCTTTCAATGAGCGATTCCATTTATGATCAATTTACAATTTTCATTGATTCGCTCTTTTAATGGAAGCTTCAGTGCTAAATGTGCCATTCTTCCACCTTCCAACGGTGTTGAAACAATTCCGGTAGATGCGAGAGCTAATAAACAAAATTCAATTAATTTTTTAAAATCAACTTAAAAAACAATACAAACTAATTACTAATCAATTACAATAAATTAAAAAAAATAATTACCTAACTACTTTTTTATAATATCACTAATAAATTATTAGTTCGCAAAATCGCAATCATATACTTTCGTTATTGTTTTACTCGAAAAAGCAACTAAAAATCATGAAAATATCATCAGAAATAACAAAAAAATATCCTTTATTGTCAAAAGGAATGAATTTGCAATGATATATGTACATACATATTTCGTAAATATAAATTACTTTCTCCGAAAAATAAGTGAAAATTAACTGATAAACGAAATTTGCACCTGCAGCGCCACCTGTTTAAAACTGATAAACTTTCTTTTTTCCTAAATATTCATTTAGCAATAGCGGACAAACCCACAGATGTAGGTGAATAATTCGATCCAGTAGTTTTCAATTTTAATGCACCTGCAGCGCCACCTGTTTAATCTTTTCCGACTTTCTTTTTACTTGCGATTATAGGTACTAACATAAGGCAAGTTATGCATTCGTCGAAAAAAAAAGTTTTGAGATAACAATCAAACATGACATTACGATGATAGCGAAGACGAAAAAAGATGGTCTAAAAATTCTGTCCGTCTGTATGTCTGTCTGTCTGTCTGTCTGTCTGTCTGTCTGTCTGTCTGTCTGTCTGTATGTAGACCTACAGCCCAAACGGGTAGGCCGAATTGCTTCAAACTTGGTATATAGACTTTTTTAGGTATTGTACAGAAAGGAAATTGAAATTTTTTTTTTAGCTCAAAAAATAACGGTACCTGCCATACAACCGTTACGTTAAAGCTTATTTTTCTCAAAAACGGCTCTAACGATTTTTAATTAAAAAAATCAGTGTTGGTTTTTAGGTACAACCAATCATATCGCTGAAAAAAAGTTTTAAAAAATGGCTAAGAACGGTACTTTCCATAGGACCGTTTTTTTTGCTTTCGACTATCTCGAAAACGACTCAACCGATTCTTTCGAAATTTCACACACATATAGCTGTAGGTAGCTCAATTTGTATTGCATACCAACATTTTTGAAAAATATATTTTTTTGTATTTTTAAAAGCATTTTTAAAAAAAAAAATTTAAAAATTTATATTTTGAAAACTGCTTATTAAATTTTTTTTTTAAAATTTTAAATAAATGTATTTGCTGAATACCTATGAACTGGCGTTTTTGAATTTTTTTTGAAAATTTTTTTCAAAAAGTTTTTCAAAAAAAACTTTTTTTCTCAAAAACCGCTCCACAGATTTTTCTAAATTTATTCTCATAAATTCAAATTTATCCAAGAAATAAAATGGCGTACTTTTTTTTCAGCTCAAATTAGTTTAAGTATTTATTTAAGAATTTTGAAAATTTTATTTTTATCAAAATCTCAAGCCCATAAACCACTGTCACTCATTAGAGCAAGTTCGTGCGACCCAGTCGTGCATTTTATTTTATTTTGTTTTAGCCCGGCTCAAACTGGTACCTTTCAAGTAACGGTTTTTTTCAATTTGGATTTTCTCAAAAACGGCTCTAACGATTTTGATTAAATTTAAAATTTAGCTTACTTTAAGCATTTCTCACAAAACTGCGTTTTTTGTTTTTGCCTCAAATGGTCGTAACGAAAATCAGGTTTTAACGGCTTTTTTTCAAATAGCCATAAGTTCACAACGGCTTGATTGAATCAACTTAAACTTTGTTTGACATAGTTTTTAATAGTGTTCTATAGGATGGCTTAGTAAATTTTTTACTGAAGCCTTTCCAAACGGTGGCTTCCATACAACGAGCCGTTGAGTTTTAGCCAACTTTTTTTGGTTTTTTCTAATTTTCTCGAAAATGGCTCTAACAATTTTGATTAAACTTTGTGTGTTATATTCTTTTAGTGTTTTTAAGAGAACTGCGTTTTAGTTTTTGGCTAAAAATGCAAATAACGGAGATCTGCTCTTAACAGCTTTTTTTCAAATGGCCATAAGTTGTCAACGGTTGCATCGAATTTACTCAAACTTTGTTTGGTATAGTTCCTTACAGCTTCCTATCAGATGGCATTGATTTTTTTTCAGTTTCTCTTTTTTAAATGGTGGCTCCTATACAAAGAGCCACTAGATTTTGGCCAATTTTTTCATTTTTCTAATTTACTCAAAAAAGGCTCCCCCGATTTTTATGAAACTTTGTATGTAACATACATAGAATACTTCAAACAAAACTGCATTTTTAGTTTTTGGCTATACATGATAATAGCGGAAATTGCTTTTAACAGTATTATTTATTAGGCCATAACCCATAAGTGGACATTTGTATCATTTATAACACCGAAAAGATAACGTCTTAATTTTAAATATTAAAGGTTTCTTAACGTTACCTCCCGTATATCGAGTTTTCCAGTTTTAGCCAAATTGTTTTGGTTTTTACCAAATTTTTCAAAAATGAATTGTTCTTATTGATCGAAAAGTTTGTTTTCATCGTACTATTGCACCAACAGAGCAAGTACGTGCGACCCAGTCGTGCATTTTATTTCCTAAACCTTCATGTAGCAGTTACGAACAAACCCACATAAGGAATTATCCTATTCAGTCCAGCAGTTTTCAAGTTTTAAGCGGTCGAAGCTTTTTAATAAGATTTTATATCTCTGCACATGTAAGGTTTTATTTTTGAAGTCTTTATACATTTGTTTCCCATTCTTTTTTTTAATATTTGATCGCCTATTTTCATCTGAAATAATGTTGGATTCTAAATGTTGAAGAATTTTTCAAATCGGTTCAATAGTTTCAGAGCCTATTCGGTACAAAAAAAAAAAAAAAAACTTCCCTCTTTGTAGTATTGTAATGATTAACTGTTCGGATTAAAATAACTTATATTAGATATTATCATTATTCGTATTGCGATTAACAAACTATTAAATGATTGTCACTCACACTGATCATGGCTGAAGCTGTCATGCAGTTCTTTAAGAAGATGTTTCTAATGAACTGTAAGTACATACCTGAAGTACAATTTTTAAAACATCTTTCAAATATATTATACGCCAACAAGCATTTACACTATAATGAATGAGATGTTTTCAAAATATCAAATTATTAAAAAAAAGATTTGAAAAAAAAAAAAAAATTGGTACCTACATAATTTGCATATACCATAATACTCTCCTGTAATCCCGATTTTTACTATCCTGTTTCTTATAATCCCACTTTTGTGATGAAAACTTGTCGTTTTGATTTTAAAAAATCGAGCCGAAAAATTCCAGAAACTAAAACCCAATTTCACTTATCTTTTTACAGGCCTGGTTTTCAATTTTAATAACAATTGATGTTGGTAATAATTTGCTTTTCTATCATCATCATCATCATACTAATACATGTGAAAGAAAATGTGTTTGTTTGTCGCTAACAACAAAGCTACATTATCTGTTTATAACATAGGCTATACTTTTTTCTAATCCCAACTAGAGATCCTTACGAAAATTAAAATAATGTAGCCCAAGATATCAAAAATGTTCCTTTAAAAGTCAATAATTGGCAAGACAAGTTATCCAAAAATTAGTGAAGACGAAAAGAGTTGGTCAAAAAAATATGTCTCTGTCTGTTTTGTTTGTTTGCCTATTCGTCTAAATACTTCAAACTATGTATATCGAGTTTTAAGGTATTGTACAGAAGGGCATTTCTTTTGCAGCTCAAAAACTAAACTACCTGCCATATTAAGGTTAAGTTAAAGCTCATTTTTTTCGAAAACGGCTCCAACGATTTTAATTAGTTTAGCTAGGTTTTAGATCTAAATCTTACGCATGCAAAATATAATTTTGTAGAAGCAAACCTTAAAAATCTTGCTTCATAAGATTCGCGATTTACAGGGTAAAATGATGTGAAAATATGACACTAAGAAAATTAAATTTTTCAATGTAGGTAATTCATATTTTTAAGAGAAAAAGTTGCATAGAAAAAACCTTAGAGCCTTGGATAATATTGAGACTGTGGGTAGTGTTTCCTTTTGTTAAGTTATCAAAAAGTTTTTTCTCTTCAGTGAATACGAAGGAAAATTAAAAGACCTTTTATAGCAAAAAGTAGGATATCCTCCTAGACATTGACATTAAATTGTAACACAAAGAGTTTAACCTCAATTAAAATATTCAAATCTCCGCACAGTATGCATGAGTCTATTCATCCACCTGTGCTTATTGTGCACGTTCTGAGAATTGTATATTGCAACTTGCAACTACATTAGCTTAATCCTGTTTAGCGAGTGAGTGAATAATAACTACTCTTGTACTGAATTCATTTCAAACGATTAAAATTAAGTACATCCTGCCACCAACGGCCATCATTATTGATTTTCTTATTTGAAGATTGTAGGTAGCAGTATACAGGCTGGAGACTCGGGTTGTACCTACTTAGGGAAAGATGAAAGTTCAAATTTAATCCCATACAATTTTTAAGTGGCTTTCCAAGTATTTTAAGGGAATAAACTTACATATTCATACTCATATACTCATTATAAAATTCAATGGATTTGTTATAAATAGTTGAGAGAAAATGTGTACACCACTGACTGTGGCTTCTGTGTTTGAATTATGATGATTGGGTGCTGTAAAAATAGGGTACGGTTTGATTGGTATTAAATTGGATATGACAAGGTTTGGGTTTCATTAGGCGACCACAACGAAACACCTGGTTCGATGATGAAAGCAGGCTGGCACATACGGCTAAAAACAAGGCTTATCCAGTAGTTTTTCAGGCCAGAACCAGAGCTGCCAAGAACACTTCACGTGCATTATAAGCATGTACAGACGAACTTGGGATTGTCGTAGTAGGTGCCGTGAAATAAGGTAGATAGCAATAAGGTCGAATCGGTTTTATTTCGCAAAAAAATGGAAATAGAGGCGAATTTGCGTTTTTTTCTTAGTCGACTTTATTTCCAACAAAAATGGTAATAATGTCGATCACCATTTCGGTTTTATTTCCAGTCGATGCACAAGGGAATTTCTTTCGATGATATTTCCATTTTGTTCGATGTTATTTCCATTTAAAAAAAAGACAATTCTACATTATTACCAATAAAATTTATGTTTATATCTTCCTTATTTGTATATTAAGCAATTGTTTAAGTTAAAATATATGATAATGGAAAAATAATTTTAGCATTATTAAGAAAGCTTGATTTAAAACTACGATTTATTACGGATTTTGGAAATAAACAGTAGGTAGTGAATTATAATTCACTACCTACTGTAAATAATTTTAGCATTATTAAGAAAGCTTGATTTAAAACTACGATTTATTACGGATTTTGGAAATAAACAGTAGGTAGTGAATTATAATTCATAATGCTAAAATTATTTTTCCATAATCATATACATATATTAACGTTAACAATTGTTTAATATACAAATTAGGAAGGTGCGGAAAATATCCTGTTATGTTTGACCAGATATCAACACCAATTTCAATTTGTTTGCATACAGCGTTATTCCATACTATTTCGTCATTATTACCATTTGGATAAAACATATTTCGGTTTTATTTCCATATGTTTCTATGTAATTACCATTTTCAAATTTCCCACCAAAACAGGTATTACACAAATTTCCCTCGCTTTTATTGCCTACCTTTTTAATTCGACATTATTTCCTTCGGTTTAGGCAATAATGACGAAAAAGTAAATTCGGCCTTATTTCCACTGCGATGGAAATAAGGTCGATTTAATCTCATTCGGCCTTATTGCTATCTACCTTATTTCACGGCACCGTCGTAGTAGATACGCAGTTGGTGTTGAGAATTTGGAAAGAACACTTCTGCAGACTGTTAAACAGCGAAGACAACCGACGAATCGCTGTCAGCCAGAATGATCCACTCGATTTGGATGATGATGAACAAAACTTCTGTCCACCGGACCAAGAGGAAGTTCGGGTAGCAATATCTAAACTAAAGTCCAACAAGGCTACTGGCGTGGATGGCCTTACGACTGAACTCTTCAAAGCAGTGGGAGATAACTTGGTGAGGAGCATAGATCAACTCATCTGTTCAATCTTGTCGTATGAAAATCATGCCTGAAGACTGAAAACTTAGCATATAAGTCTCCTTTTGCACGTGACTTGATTGGCTCCTGTCAGTTTGGTTACAGGACTGGTTCGTCGACCAAATTTTCTCATCACCGATCTCTTACATGAAGCATGTGTAATTACATATTAAATTAAAATAATCTATTACAATTCTTAAAAAGAGTTATTCATGAGAAATGTTGCGTTCTCACTTAAATCTTGTTGCAAAATAGAAATAAAATATCCTTTCATAATTAGTTGAGAGCCATTGTTTTCGGAGGGGGTCCACTCACTCCGTTTGGGAAGGATATGTTAGTAAAGAAAAATATTTAACATTTCATGTTAGATCTCAAAAATTATAAATAAATGAACTATTCTAATCATTTAGCGCATAAATAAAAAAGCATTGCCAAATAGTGATGTAAAATTACTCGGACACATACAATCTATATATATAAAAATGGATGTGTGTATGTATGTATGTTGCGTATGGACTCCTTAGCCACCCAATGAATCTTTATGAAATTTTCGGGGTAAATATAGTTTAGTCCAGGGATGGTTCCTGTGAAGGTTTCGTGCCGATCGGGTGGAAGGAAAAAAAAATGCATGCTTTTAACAATTTTGGTTCAGTTTTTTTTTTTAAATTCTTTTTTGGTTTTTTTCATAAATTTTTAAGCGGAATGCCCGGGTGGAAGACAGCAAAATGCGGGCTTTTGGCAAAGTTTTTTTATCAACTTTTTTATAAAAATGTTTTCCTTTCGTTCGAAAAAATCAAACTCTCAACGAACGTGCGTGTCCATTTGGTGCAAGAATCGTCCACCCAAACATTTTCCCAACAACTTTTGAACATCGGAAAAGGAATTGAATCGCACAACAAATGACATTTTATTAAATTTTAAATTTTTGTCAAATGCAGCAAAATATTCAAGCCACAATTTATCAATGTTATCATGTTCAGTTTAACAATCAAATTAACTGCACTTTGTGTGTATGCCAAAAAATTTTTATATTTATACACCAACCAAAACGACCAAGAATATATTGCTTATCCGCTAGCATTGAGATAAAATACTCGTATATAAATAAATTTAATTTCACATTAAATACACATAAGTGTTTTTTTTGGGCATAGCAACGTGCGCCGGGTACCGCTAGTAAAAATTATAAAATATATAAAGCGAATGGAAAAGAGAAAACAAATTACCCATACGCCATGGCGTATACTTTATAAAAAAAATTACTCATACGTCACCGAACCCTTGGTTTTTTTATATAATTGGACTTTTTTTCTGTGGATAATACATACTTTGCAATGGCTAATGCATCTTTTTACGAAGTTTTTGATTCTTCGTGTCCAAAGCTCAAAACGTACCATCCGAACGATTAGCTGGTTTTCTCCATGCACTGAAAAGATTGTGATAAAAATTGACAATAAGCGTAGAGATATGCGCTGAATATGGGAAAATCAAAGGGTACTTTTCACTATAAGAAAGAGTAGAACATGCTGATCGTCCAACGTCTATTGACACGCATGCATGAGACATAATAAAGAACTTTTTGTTGTGATAGTTTCACCTTTTTCTAAAGACAAGTATTCTTGATGGTAATAGAAAGACTGAGATTGTCGAATAATGAATATTTTAGTGCGGGATATTTCTTCATGAGAAATGGTTTCCAAAAGAAACTTGTCTTTATTTTGGTATTTTTTGCATGAGTTGTATATAAATCGTATCGCATAAGAAATCACACGGAGAGCTTTTGACCAATCTAAAAATCTTGTTATAATTGTTTCAAATCCAGGATTTAAATTTTTTAAATATGTTTAGACTGTTTTTGGCTCTAATAGTTCTAATAGAAAATTTACTTTCAGCATATTAAATTTGAAGACCAACTATCAGAATCGTTTTGAGCTCGTATAAATTAGCAGCATATACTTGCTCTGAAGTATCACAAAGCCTATGTACAGCGGGGGATTAAATATTTTCCAACGTTGACACGAAAGGGCACTAGCGTTATGGATCAAGACGTCCCATCCCGCCAGATTTGTTGCATAGTGATTTTTGCAGAAAATATAGTTGGCTCAAGCCAACACAGGATCAAACATTCGGGTAATAACCGATAAAACTACTTTTTTTGTCATTTGAAAGTCTGTCTTCAAGTTGAGAAAAAAAAGTAAAAAAGTCCAACTTTGCGTTCCACACTCGTATTTTCAAACTGTAGAAAATTTTCATTATATATATTTTGTCATTTGAAAGTCTCTGTCTTCAAGTTGAGAAAAAAAAGTCCAACTTTGCGTTCCACACTCGTTTTTTCAAACTGTAGAAAATTTACATTATATAGATATGTCCTTGGAATGCTGTCAAGGAAATCCATGTTATTGGATTTCCATTTACGTAAAGTAAAACCAGCTGAGCTCAAAACAAGTAAAAGTTCTTTTTGTGCTTGTATTGCTGCGTCTAGGTTGTGTGCTCCAGACAATTCATCGTCAACATAAAAGTCATTGTTCACGTGATTTGATGTTAAATAATCCTGGAAAACTTAATTGTATTTAGCTTGAAACTCTAGATTTTTTTTTTTAGAGATTTTTCCATTCGTAAAAATTGTTTTAGAGCTACATATATCTTTTGAGTAATGGATCTTTGAAGGGAAGCCAAACCAAATAATCAGTTTTGTTGCATTGTATCTTATTATAGTAACTGCTAGTTTTTGTGAACGCAATGTAACGCAGCTTATTTGTTATGCAGACTTGGACCGTTTTGGTCTCGTGTTGTGGTTATGGAAAAAAGATTTTCGCCAAACTCATCTTCTTGAGAGATGAGTTTAGAGTCAGGTATTTCTTCAACCTCCCAAAATTTTGCTAACTGCTCATCAAGAGATGTTTCAGAAACATAGGATAAGGTGGTTGAAAAGGAATCAATATTGCTTTCTCTTAATGGACCAGAGATAACCCAGCCAAAGACTGTTTTTTGAGCCACAAGTGTATTATGAACATCTAATTTAACATCCTCTAAAATTACTGAAGGATACAAATCAGCACCAATTCCAAAATCGATAGTAGAAGAGTCAGGGCGTATTAACTATTGCACATTGTAATTTGAAAAATATTGCTAAGAATTTGAAAATTAAAACTTGGCTTTATGTAAAGATATTACGTTGATATCAAGCTATTTGTATCTCAAGTGTAAAGTATTGGATTAAAATCGACGTTAGCATTGATATGCTATAAGATGTTATATGCACTATTTCAAACGTTTGTTTTCTGTCAATAAAAATATATATTAATTACTATTTCAAATAAAACACTCCCAAATTGTTTGTAGCTCGTTTCACCAACAACGGTTTTATTTATTCAATTCAACTCCATTTTGTTCTAACAATTTTAATTATTTGGTATTTAAAATATTATGTGATAACTATATTTGTTGTTCCTTTATGGAAGATATTTATATATAATCTTAAATATTAATATTTTTGATTTGCTATTTTTCATAAGTTTTTTAAGTAAACAATTACTAATTTAATTTGTTTTTGTTAATTTTTCATATATGTATAAATTTATGCACGGACCAAACTTTTCTTATGTTTCTAATTTCTGCAGAGTTAAAAAACACAGATATTTTAATAAAATGCTTGTATTTATTTATATAATATTTTTAAGTTATTTTTTTGACTATAATGCTCATATTTTTGGAAGATTGTATGCTTTAGTTTGAATACAAAACATTTAAGTGTTTAAAAAATTCTTAAGCCTTAATTAGATAAAACTTTAAATCGTGAATCAGATATGATCATAAAGTATGATTGATTATTTAGATTTATCGGTTCAAATATTTTTGTTGGTCACATTAGTTTGGTTAAATTTTTTTTTAACAATATATAGGATAAGATATAGACACAAATATTTTTTTAAGTTTAAAGATAAATTTGTTTGTATTTTTTTTTAAGTTTATAAGCACAATCCTGTGGTTAATATACATTTCATATTTTTGTCTTGTTTTTATTAGATTTTTTTTTTTATTTTAAATTGTGTTCAATGTTTGACCCCACACCAGCTTTTTAAAATTAGAGACTAAAAATAAGTGTTTATATTTGTATTTGTTTAATTTATAATAATATGTTATGTTATGTTTAGTATTATAAGTATAATAATTAGTTAGATAATTTTTGGTAAATTTGGATTTGTATGTGTAAAGGTATATAATATGCATTTGTTTATGTTCAAATCAAAGGATAACATTTTAATTTTGTTATTGTCTGACTCACACAATAACACTTTGTATTCGTTCAATGTAATAGTTTTTTTTATAGTAGCCACAAAGAAAAATAATTTTAATTAAAGATATAATCGATTCGAAGTCACCACACAAATTAATATAAGTATTTATTTCATTTAGTATTTGTATACCCTGTACAACGCTTTTGATTTATAATACATTAATAGTCTTGGAGGAATTTAGATTTTATTGTTTCTTAAGGGTACCTATATAAGTACAATGAAAGCTTTAGGTTTAAGAAAATAATTTGTATGTGTTATTTTTAATATATTTTAATATTTATATATATGCATACATATAAGTACATAAATGTATATATTTTTATATTCTGGTTTCTTGATTGAGTTTGCAATTCTCGTAAGAAACAACCATATAAGAGAATAATATCAATATTTTGTGTCTACTATTGTTTAAGCAAAAACTTTTATTTTCAAATATATCATTCATATTTGTATGTGAAATTGGTTATATTATTTGTAGATATTTATGTTTATGCCAATAATGTATTTACACCTCTTTATATTTGAGAAAATATAGTTATGTGTAGATATGCGACTATGTAGTACTTTGTTTTTGCGCAGCATATTGCTTCCACTGTTTAATTTTACATTTTTGTTCCAGTTGCAATTATACTGCTTTGCTAATATATAACAAATCTCGTTGCTGTACATTAAATTTATATTTTATTTATTGCCTTAATACAAAGATTCATTGCCAAACGAAATATTTGTAGATACAATTGCTTTATAATTTTACTTTTTAACTATTAAAAATATTGATGCAAGAACAAGTAATTTAATTTAACTCACATTCAGACGATTTGACGAATATATGAAATTATATGACAAACTTTTTACAGGGTGTTCTATAACTATATACGTGATGACAAAATACTAGACCGTGGGTCTAACAGAAACACATTGAATGACATGACGTTGCTGGAAACATATCATTGTATATAAATTCTATATACAATAACTCATTATCCGTTGCGGACATCAAGCTGTCTCGTTAAATATTTATCGAAAATTTAATAAAATCAAGAATTTATTTAATTGGATTAAATTTGTTTTTTTTTTATAAAAAAGGATAAAACAATTATTGTTTTCAATTAAAGGCTGCATGATACACAACATTATTTGCTTTCGGAGTGTAAATTAAGAGTGAGGTTGGTTTCGCAAATCAAGAAAACTCCACATATAGCTGACCATATGGAAAGCATGACATTTCGAGATTTACCGACCCACACATCCAGCGACTGTGACTTGTTTCACTAGTAGCTGAATGAATTTGAACTGGAACTGCAAATTGATTGAAGTCAAGGAAATTTTCGGAATCATTCACTCTTCTCCCTTGAACGGCCCTTTCAAAATCCTTGCCACTATCACATTATTCATTACCTTCATTAAAATCAATCGGGTTACATTGCATATTTTTGGGGCATGAAGAATCTCTAGCATAATGATGACGCCAACTTTAAGACGCAAATGATCAGGCGGCAGCGAAATGCCAGCCAATTTCAAAGAGTTTACGAATTCCACTAAAGAATTGACCACTTCGTCTTCGTTTTCTATGCCATCGATTGAAGTCCCGGACTTTGACTTTGAATATTCCAGTTCAAGTAATTGAGATCAATGTTTTTCGCTGCTAAAAAGGAAACCAATCGTAGTTACGATAGTTTTTACCAATGTTCGATTATATATTAGGGATAAAGTCATCTTTCGTTGAAGTGAATTGTCAAATGGCAGGTGAAATTGATATTAAACCACTGAAAGTATCTACCGAAATTTGTCCTTTTCCAATTCTTAACAGTTGTTTGGAGAAAACTTCAGCGGTTCTATCCTATAAATTAAAATACGCATATTCACACTTAATGGTATGGTTTTCACGGATCTCCACAAATATGATGACCTGTTGATTTCGGAATCACGTGAAGTGTTTTGTCGGAAGTCACCCCCTTACAGTTTCATCACGCCACTATAGCGACGATTATTGCTAGGCAGTAATTCGTGTACTCATCCCAAATGATTAATTTACAACTTTTCAACACTTTTCCCATTTTCATTTATTTGCAGTATTGCTGCTTATATCAATGATACCAGGAACATTTTCCCAGTTCCGCCGCGCCGGGCACTTCAAGGAAATAATAGTCCACAGTTTTCATCTTCAATAGCCTTCATCGGTTGATCATACGCACTCTATTGCTGTTCATTCAACAGTGTACAACAGTCGTACTCGATGTTGTAAAATTATCTTGTCCTACCTAAGCATGTACAGTATGGTACTATCACTTAAAAAAAAAGTAATTAAGAATCTTTAAAATGTGTAAAAAACAGTTTGGCAAATATTTTAATTTATTCGACAAATTTTGGTTTTAAGAAATGGTTTTACGTTTTATAATATTTTTAAACTGACCAAACAACGCGTAAAAAATTTGCAGCCATTCAAACTTTTGCGAAAATACCAAATGATCAATTTTTTTACTTACACAAAATAAAAGTAAAAAATATAATATATATTACTTGTTTTTGCATATTTTTCCTAAATACTGCAACAGTTAAAAATAAATTGAGTAAGTTATATTTTGTTTAGGCTTAAAAGTACCTACTAAGATAATTATTAAGATTTTTCGTTTTATATAATATTATAATTATAATATTGAATTCCCATAAGATGTCAGATTTTGGTTTTTATACACACAAGAATATTATAACTTCAATGAAAGTTTTTTCCAATTTCAAAAATTTATTAATTTTGTTTGATAAAAACATTGTAACAATATTAAGATTTTTCCTATATACGTATGTATATAAATATATTTACAAATATAGATTTACTGTATCGATACAATTCATATAATAATGTATTGAACATCCTAACTTTATATTTTTTTTTTTGAGAAATTGATTTAGTGCTAAGGTTAAATGAACAAAGCATAAGCTATGAACATAAATACAAGCAATTGCAATCCCAAATATATAAGATCATTAGATTTAAAAAATTTAGAGCTTGGTGCTAATCAAATTATTATATTAATAAATCTTATTTATATTAAGACCCAAAATCAGCCCCTCTGAGCAGGGGTTGCCAAATCTTAAGCTATTTGTGAGTTTGAACCATTCTTCAATCGAACAAAATTTTGGTTTTTGAATCAAATGAGATTGAATTCATAGTGAATTTGAAAATATATAGTTTGCAAGTGGAAGTATATGCACCTTCTATATGCGTAATGCGTATGATAATTTAATTTATTTTAGGTAATCGTATTTAAAGAAAAATGCACAGGAATGATGGAAGAACATCTAATACTGGATTTAAAAAACGAAGATAAGAATAAGGATCCATTTTTCGGTTTCGAAAGTAAAGCTAAATAAAACACACATAGCTATACATTAAAGCCATAAAATTTTATTTTATCATAAAGTTTGGACTTTGCCATTAAGTGTGGAAAACAAACAATTTTTTCACATTTCAGGCAGTATCTCGGCCATAACTTTTTAATGCATCTAGAATTCAAAAAGTATTCGAGTAAACACGGTTTTTTGCGTAGCCCTACAGACAAAACTCTAACGGTGTAAAATAGCATGATCTTGGTGGCCAAATAACGTGGCCAAAACGTGAAATTACCCGACCAGGAAACTTCTCACCCAATTTAGTTATAAGTTATATAAGACTTCGTTTGCTACCCCTGGTTTATCAGAACTTCATCATTGATAGTAATATGATCTTCGAGGTATTATATGAACTTGTCTTCCTGGACACAGCTGTATATTTGGAAAGTAGCCGGAGTTTGGCTTTGGATGAATTCAGCGTTATTTCACTCATGAAAAAGCCAATTAAAATAGAACATTGCTTGTTCAAAGAAAAGGCAAAAGAAAAAAAGTAAAAAGCAAAGCAACGCACAATTGCCTCTCATTTCTAGTTCTAAAACCCAGCGTTATGGAAACAGAGTTTGCAATTCTAAAAAAAGTAAAAGTAGAGTAGGTACATCTGTAAGAGTTTTCTTATAATGTTTTAGAAAACAGTGTATAGAAAGGGTAAGAAAAAGATTTCGGTATTTCTATGAAGGATTTAAGAAAATTATAATTTCCGCAAAATAATAGTTTCCTCAAAAAAATAGTACCTTAAAGTTTTGGGCCTCAGTATTAAGAATCTGAGAAAATAATAGTTTAAAAGTCGCGCGAATAGAAATAACGAAAACTATTTCTTACTATTTCTATCCACAGTTCAGAAAATCTTTAAATATGTAATCTCCTTTAACTCTGAACTGTGCACCTTTGGCCTCGTATCTTTTTTAAGAAAAGGAGGGAATCTTTAACTGAATGTCATATAAGTATGTTAATTATAAACGAAGTGAGGCGACTCGGCTTTTTATCACTTTAGCAAAGTGAAATAACACCCAACATGAATATTCGGCTTTATTTCGCTTTTATAAAGCTATGCGCATGCGCTATGCCTTATTTCACGGCACCCAGTTTGGAACTCAAAAGCAGAAAACTCTTTCTAATCACCAATTCTTTGGTATACAAAATAAATTGAGACACTTACTTCCATCAAGACGAAAAGGCAGTTCAAAATATCATCCCCATCACGCTTTTTGGAGCAAAACCACGGACCTTCTTCCAAATGGATAAAACTTATATTTGAGAGTATTTTAGACTCGATTTCAACATTGAATTGATGGTTCTAGGCTAGAGTTAAAGTTGGCTTGATGAGACCAGAGAAAGGTTTTGAGAGCTCATAGAGATGCACTATGCAGAAGCCATAATGTCAAATACCTATCAGCATTCAGACCAAATTCCTCTCAGCTCAGGACGACCATTACACTTTTTGCAAATTAGGAGTCCTTTGATGTCGCATGTTTTAAGAAAAGGTGATGTGGTGGTGTGATGTAACCTTTCCCATTTTGTTTAAGAAATTGGAACAACTCGCGAGTTGAAGAGGACTGGGAACTTCTGGGGTTATTAATACCCTTTTCATGAAATAACAAGTACAAAAGTTTAGAGGTGAAAGAATACAAAAATAAGAAAGGAAAAATTGCTGCCAAGGTTGAGGTCGAACTCACAATTCTAGGTTAAAAATCAACCAAAATACCATTGTCCCCAGCAGAAGGCAGTTAAAATTATAAATTGACATCAAAATACTTTGTAAGGAGAGGTTTTTTGCTTGAATGATTTAAAAACAGCAAAAATGAAATCTACCGAGAAAAAATAAAAACTTACTTCATTTGAAAATTATTTCACATTCCTCAAGGAATGAAACTGTTCGAAATCTAGTCATAAATTATATTCGTACATGTTCAAATCGAGCGTTAAGAAAAATTCCCAAAATTATAATTGTAATTATTTTTCAACATGAATTTTACCAAATACTTCAAACGCAAAAACTATGGTAAGAATAAAAGAACAGCATGAAGTAATATTGTATTTCTAACAAAGTTATTTTTCGTCTAGATAACTTGGATCGATTTTTAATGCAACAAAAAGGTCAAAGCTTTCGGGATCCTTTTGAAGGTGATCCATTTAAAATTCAGTCTTTAAATTTTCGGTACGCAGATAAGCCCATATTCTATCCAATAAGCAATCGGTCAAAGCTCCTAGCAAATGCTGAAAAGGCTCAAGTAAAAAGCTTATACTATAACCAACCGAGTCATCAACGTTTTGAAAAAGATAATAGAGCATTTGAAAATGTACGAAGATCTTCATCCATTTGTTCGTTTTCAGATAAACAGAAAAATGAGAAAAGGGCTGAGCATTTACTGCCCTTTCAGCGTAAAACAACAGCTCCCAAGAAATTTGAGTTCAACCGATCGAGATCTTTTATTTGTCCACTAATACCTGCTCAGCTAAAGGAAGGAGCAGAACCTTCTTCAGGAAATCAAAATGTGTTAAAAAACAACACATTAAAACCCAAGAACATTGGAACAAATAGATCAATGACGGCGATAAATGTGGATCACAGGGGTGGTTGTGAAATAACTATACAAATTAATGGAGTTCCCGGCAGTCAGGTGTATGTGAAGGAAAACTTTGAGAATCTAAACACTGCTAAGAATAGGTTAGAACCCATAAAGAAGACCACATCTCCAACGGTGGCATCACCATACGAACTTAAACCTTCAAGATCTTACGTAATTCGAAGAGATGAATCAACACCTGATGTTAGTTGTAGTAGAAGCAAATCTTCGAAAAAACTTTTGCGGAATTGCTCTACTCACTCTATGATCCCTCATAGGGAAGAGAAAAATACATCACAGGAATTTAATGCATTTCTATCAGACGTAGATACCACAAGATTAAATTTGGGAAGTGAATCACGGGAGAGCTCGCATCAGTTGAAAAAGACCAAGACTTCCAATTATTTTAGTTCCGAAAGTTTTTCAAGAACAAAATCACTTGCGCCTCCAGTGACTATCCCAAAAAGAAATTGGGAAAGACGAGCTTCTATGTTGGAAAGAATTCTCTCCAATAATCCTATTGTTGCTCCTCCGAGGAAGAGTACACTTCTAACGAGATCAAAGTCAGTTCTAGATCAGAGGTTCACACCATTGCCAATAACAGGAAAATACCAGTTCGAACAAAAAAGTTCAAAAATTCGATAAAAATTTAAAAGAAAAAGTACCTATATGAACCTTTTAAGGAAAGATTCGATTAAAATCTTTCTAAAGCTTTTAGTTTTCTAAAAAAAATTAAAGCTTTCGTAGGATTTTAGTCGTCTTTTTTTTTGTTTTGTTTTTTGGAGGAATTTTGTAACGAAATAAATATTTGTATATTTCGAATTGAATACGTTCAGATTTTTTGTTTTAATAAAGTATGCATGCCAATGCCTTCGTTATAATGTAGTTTTTTTTTTTTTTTTTTGTTATCAATCAAATTAGATTTGTTTGATGCCCCTGCCCAGACCCATAGAGCGAAGTCAAAGCGTGCGCCGGACTATAATTAAATAGAATGCGAAAACGCAGCACCGGTGTTCAAAAAGTGGTATGAAAAGCTTCAGTGCATTATTATCCCAGTAAGGAATTAACAAGCTTTAAATGTTTTTTCACCAAAAACACTTTGTAACGATATAACAGATATAAAAGTGGTGTTCTAAGGTCGTTTTCAAAAATCTCTTCTCAAATGTCCGTTTAATTAATCAATTTTATGGTTTGCAAATCCAATAGTCAAAATAGTGATAAAAAGTGAAAAATGAAGATGGTCCTATACGACTGCAGAAAGCATTTGCTTTTCCAAAAAAGGAATTAACTTTTTTATGTAGATTTTTTGAACACTTAACGTTCATATCCATAAAACAGGGCAATTAAATTCCAAGACTCAAATATCTGGGGTCCGTAATCAATGTCGCAAAAATCTGTTTATAGATCGACTGCGATTGAAATTTGATGAGAGGCACGAATCAACATTCAAACTGAATAGTTAAGTTTAAGCTTGAAATTGAAAAATGCCAATATTTATTGCCAAGAAACTGAAAAATATTAAATAGCTTGTGTTGCTTTCAGACCCATTCCTACAGTTTGGAATCAAATACAATTTTAGCTCCGTGTTTTTGTTTCTAAAGTATTGGCTATCATTATTTAGAAAAAGTCGAATAAGTTATGAAGACAAGGCAACCTAAATAACTTAGAATTGATCATATCCTTATGAATTTTTGAATGTAATATCAAGAAAACAATCGTGTTTCAAATCAGCACTCTAAGATAAGCAAAGCTTCAGGCAAGATACGTGTCCGCAGTTGAGACATCTTCCTGCAGACCAACAGAGATGAAAGTTATTTATTTGCACTCGCCACCGACATATGCTACACCAGGATCTGGAAGAGTAACAGAAGATTAACATAAATCAACCTTAATAATTAATGTACAAAATGCTTTGATCCCATTGACTCGTGCATGGAAAAATGTAAGACTTTTGGGGACAAAGTCCTAAACTTTAACTTTGTTCCCTCACAATATTCTTATATCCAGAAAACTTTTGTTACAAACATGCCAAGACGTATTTTATTTCCCAATTTAACTTTGATTTTTAAATAATAATTCCTCATATTTTCATGATTTGCTTAGCACCAAACACAATAATCTAAATTTTAATTACCTCAATTTGACTAGCAAAATTTTGTACCCTTATATTATAGGGAGTAATGAATTAAATTTTATTCATTTTATTTTTAAACTTTAAACAACAATCGCGATAGTTAATAGTTAACCATTGAAGCTAAGCTTAACCATTTTTTTACATATATATAAGCGAGTTAAGTGGTTCTCTTCAGTGGTAGTAACAATTTTATTAATATTTTATTTTTAACAACATATTTTTAATTTTAATTTTTCTAGACAAATTCTAATGAAATAAATTTCCTCATGTGAATTGTAACCAGGTGCATTATTATTTTAGGAAATAACCAACAGTATTTGTTTTTATTCTAAATTTAAAGATACTAATTCAATTATAAGGATTATTTTCATTGTAAATTTTGTTCCCATTGGAATTTTTATTAAAACGGTGGGAATTAATCCGCTTTGGCAACAATTATTTTTATAGAAACACTATTTTATTTTTCAAAACAGAAATATTGTAAATAAATTTAAACAATAAGATAACATATGATATTCCTGATATTATTGGTTGAATATTTATTTGTTATGGTTAGAATAAAATCGTTTAGTTGTTAAGTTGTTCATCTTACCTGAAATATGTTTATTCTTCATCAACGTTCTGATATGTGACATATCGAATTGAAGATCTTTCGCCGATAATTAGAGACTAAAAAGAGATAGATGGAAATTTATTTAAAAAGATTTCCAAATAAATTACCGATGTCACTTATATTAACTGTTAAAGTAGAGAGAAATTTAATTTTAATTTTTTTAATGCAAAAAAAAATTGTTATAAGCAAAATCAACCGGTGAGCGTTACAGATCCATAACAGACTTTTTTTACTTGTTATTCGTGCAAAAAAATAAATTTGATATAACAACTACATTATATTACGATGATGGAGAAGTCGAAAAAAGTGGGTCTGGGAATTCCGTCCGTCCGTCTGTTTGTCTGTCTGCCTGACTGTCTGCTGTTCGTACTCCTAGAGCATGAACGGATGGGCCGATTTGCTTCAAATTTGGTATTAAGTATTTATTTGGCCGCTTCTCGGAAAGTATTTTCAATTTTTGTTGTAGGCCCAAAAATAACGGTACCTGCCATACAATCGTAAGGAAGAAAATTGATTTTCTCAAAAAACAGATCCAACGATTTTGATAAAACTTTCAGAATTTTTTAGGACAGTCTATCTATTGGTTCGAAATTATTTTTCGGAAATTGTCTATTAACGGTACCTCACGGAATTTCTTCATTAACTACAAGTACATCCGATTATAACCCTATATTTTAAAGTTCTTTGCAATGTTTGTTTTTTGATTTTTACTAATTAAAACAAAAAATGGGTTTCGAAATATGTATGTTGAAAACGGGTATAATGAATTTTTTGAACATTATTTTTCCAGATGCAAACTACAAATATATTTAAATACACAAAAAAAATTCAAAATATTTTTCGAAAAGTTTTTTAAAAATAACCTTTTTGAAAAATAAAAACTGGTCAAATGATTTTTAACATTTTTTTTCGTAGATAGATATAAATCAATGAAATATTATTGCATACTTTACTTTTCCAAGAAAACTATAATACATGCATATTTTTTTTTTTTTTCAAAATACATACCGATTATCTAGCAATAGAAAATTTTTTATAACGAATTTGAACACCCACACAGCCTACGCCACAATCAATTTAATTTTGTTCATTTCATTGTATTTCTAAAAAGAAAGTTGTATGTCGCCCACCCTTTACAAGCTGGCCGGAATTTTCAGTATAGTTAAATTCGCTCAGGCAAGGCAGCAATAATTTTGGCAAATAAAGACTAAATAAAGGCCTTAATAGTAAATCTTTATATTTTATCTTTTTAGATTTTGGAAGCTGCCGTTACAAAATTTTAATTAATTCTAGAACACAGGGGGGCTAACAGGCCGTTTCCACTCTCTCTCTCTCTTTTCGCAACATGATAGTTACCTCGGCTGGTAATACTATGTCAAACTCCGAGGCTAATCTTACTTCATAACAGTTGACCTGCTTGTTTTTTGTTGTGTACAAAAACCGTCTTTAGCTTCTAGGATAACATAAAAAGCACTACACAAAGAAAATAAAAACGATGCAGATGAAAATCAATATACAATACAAAAAATAACAAGTTAACGAAAGTGAATAAATAAATATAAGTATGTAAATGTTTTTTTTGTGTGATGAGCTCAAAAATATAGGAATACAAGTATTAATAAACAGCAATAATAATAAAACAGCTCAATAAAGCAATCTATTACAATTTTAATTAGCTTTTAGCTCCAAAAGTATGCTGCAACACGAAATGAAATGCACGACTGGGTCTCACGTACCTATACTTGCTCTGTGGGTTCAATAGCCTTTTATGAGAAATTTTGTAAAACTAAAAAATGTTGGCTAAAACTGAAGATACCCTTAAAAACCCTTTGATCTTTGTTTCTCCGTGTTTTGCGTATTTAACAAAAACTACAAACACAGTTTTCTAATACTCTGGATATATCGCATATAAAGCTAAGCCCAAATCAAAGGAGCCGTTTTTGAATAAATTCGAAAAATCATGAAAAATGACTAACCTATAGTGTCTCGTTGTATGAGAGTCACCGTTTAAAAAAAAAAGTAACTGAAAAAACTGCAATACCATCTTATAGGAAACTATGAAGAACTCTCCATACCAAATTTTGAGTGAATCCGATTCAGACGTTGTCAACTTACGAGCTTTTGAAAAAACCGGTAAGACCAGATTTACGTTATTTGCATTGTAAGCCGAAAAACACAGTTTACTTAATATTACTCTAAGTATATTAAATAAATTAAATAAAAATTACATTATGTAAGCTTAATTTTTTTTCCAAAAAACGTTATAACTATAGAGATTTTTAAGTGATTTTTCTCTGCTGTTCCAAAATCTGAAGCCCCAACACCATTGTCACACATAAGAGCAAGTTCGAACGACCCAGTCACGGACTTTATTTTAAAGAGAAACAATAAATGGTTGTAGGTTTGATCAACTAAACTTAGTTTTCAGGTAAATTCTATTACCTGGATTCTCAAAAAAATAATAACAATACACCAAAAACAACACAATAAATATACATAAAAACAATAGAATTTATTGAAATAAAAACTGTACATTAAAAATAAAAATTTAAAATCATAACAATTTCAAGCTCCATCTTTTACAAACGCAGTATTTGTTTGCGCAGTAACACTATTACTTTCTGGTAAATTAGGTTGCTCATTGGCATTACTATCGATACACACCTTCTTTTCTTCCTTAGTTGGTGGATTTTTAAGGAATGTCAACAGAGGTGCATACAAAAAGCACAAAATTGCAATACCAAAAAGCATCCACTCGAAACCAATGCTGTTCACCAGAGTTCCACTCAAAGCTGGTCCAATTGCAAATCCCATGCAAAAAGCAACATCACCTAATGCATAAACACTGCCATAGACTGCTGAATGTCGAATATCAACCAAGTAACCAAGTTCGGGCATCATGCAAGAGTCAACCATTCCAATGGCGAATCCAAGACCAGCATTTGGTATAATTAGATGATTGATGTGGGTAGCCATAGGAATCTATCCAAATACAGATTCAATGAATATATAAACACGCAGTTGTGCTTTCAAATCTTACCATGATAAGACAAGAGCCAATGATGAGCAAACCAAGGAGTGCTGCCAACCATCTTCCAATTCTATGACCCAAAGGCCCAAATAGATTTGTTCCGATGAGGTAACTTATCGAGGCCGGTAAGAATGTTACGCCCTGCTCCCAGCGACTTGCGCCCATGTTGTCCATCATCCAGATTGGTAAAGATGGTTCCAGCATCGCAATACCCATGTTGGCAAATGTAATTGCCCCTAGAAGTGGGAAGATGTTTTTTTTTTGTTTTGTTTAAGGTTAAGCTTTATTTACTCGTATATCTTAAAATAACCATACACAAAATAAGCCCCATTAATTACGTAT
Organism: Platycheirus albimanus; assembly: GCA_916050605.2. Lineage (NCBI taxonomy): Eukaryota > Metazoa > Arthropoda > Insecta > Diptera > Syrphidae > Platycheirus > Platycheirus albimanus. The sequence continues at coordinate 64,687,042 of OU696698.1, forward strand.
CTTACCTGCAGCAATCAGGATGTAGGGGTCACTGATCAATGCCTTTAATGATGGTGGATCAGAATCACAACGCTGAATTGATGGTTGCAGCATAAACAACTGCAGAACTCCATCACCAAGTGCCAGAGCTGAGAGAATCAAGAACGGTGCGGATTTGCCAACAAATTCATACATAATTCCTCCGAAAGGTGGTCCAATCAATACACCAAGCGCAAGTCCTCCTAAAGCTATGCCCATGGCGTTGCCTCGTTCCTTGTCGTCCGTGTATCTATCAGCTAACATACCCATTCCAGAGACTGACGAACATGATGAACCAATACCCTGCAAAGCTCTAGCCAAGAACAGAACACTATAGGATCGACCAAAAGCGAAGACTGAAAATTGTATAGTTCAATCATTAAATTTTTATTTCTTTTCTAAGAGAATAAGAAAACCTACTTAGAGTTGACAAGAACATGATGATGAATCCAGCAAACATTGGAATACTATAACCGATTCTGGAAAAAGATGAAAATAGTTGATGGATTCTTTTGTTAAAAGATTTACTCACTTATGGGTCAAAGGTCCTACAATAGGATTCACCAACAGCTGCACAAATGCTTTCGATGCGAACATTAACCCAACCTCTACAGTCTCACCCACGAGCTCCTTATGCCTTTCCTCCATTTCTCTGTAGAGTGTTGCATTTTCTAAACAAATAAAAATGTTATTGGGTTTCTCGAGCATGACCCTGAAAAATGGACTTAAATCAAACGAAATTACTTACCAACATCGCTGATTGTGGCATATTCGATTTTGGCAGAAGTCGGCAAAACTTCATCTCCATTTTTTGAACAAGGGGATAGAGTTGGTGGTGGCGGTGTTATTATCGACAGTGGCGTTCTTGGGAAGCTATCAAGTGGGGCGTCTGGATGCCGAATGTCGTACAGGAACTCAGGAATGATAGGAACTGCAAGAGAAAACAAAATAATTAGATTAGACGAGACTAAAATAAACTTTTGGCCACAAATCCACAACAAGCTTTTGCGTGTAAGACATGATGACAACACAGTTTATATAGAATTTAAAATAAAGTCGCATCCGCTGAACGATGCATTAATTGCATCAAGTCCAAGCCACTACCGACAGTGTTAATTGTTTTTCGGTGTTCTTGTTTCATCAAATCACACTGATGACGGTAATAGCTTGTAAACTTTATCCCTGTGATATCCTAAGGACAACATTTTAATTGAAACAAGATGAGTTTTTTAGTTGGTTGTCGGATGGGAATAATGGGATTTTATTTTGATGTTGATTCTGAGAGCCTGATTAAGAAATTCATAAGCTAGAGTAATGCAAAATTTCACGAGTTGGGAGAGATGATATAATTCTTTATTTCTGAATATTTGTATGTAAAGTAAAGGTGTGCAAATTATTCAAGAAGGACAGAATTTTAAAAATTATGTTTTAGTTCACCTTTGTTTAGTAATTTTTGTTTGGTTGGTTACCTTAAAATTAAATACAAAAGTAAAAGGGTAATTCCATCTGCTTGTCTGCTGAACGATTTTGTAGGAAAATTGATCCGTATTTTTTTATTTAATTTCAATTGCAGAATCGTAGTTCTCCATTTAATGGGAATTTTAATTTTCATCTTACATACAATTAATTAGTAAATTTTGGGTTCTTACATGTTATTTCCGTCTGTTTTTTTTTATTTGCGTTTCACAAATTGATTGAAATTTCATTTACAAAAGGTTTTTCTTGAATTGAAGTAGAGATTCTGGAATAAGTATGAAAAAAGGCCAACATTTCAGAGATTCAAGCAAAGTCTAAAACACAAATGGGAAAATTAGTTTATATAAATTAAGTCACTAGTTCTAACATTGAAAAGACTAAAAACCTGAAAAAAAATTTGTTTATGAAAAGTTCGTGAATACTGTTTAAATAACTAGACCCTGCGTTGCCATACGTAGAAATCTGGGCTCAGATGACCTTAATACTCTTGTTTGAAAAGAGCAGTTTCATGTCTTTGCTTTTATATACTGCTAGCAAACCCCTTGCCCGCTTCGCTAATTATATATGTGAATGGGTTGTTCCCTCTTAAAAAGACTGCAGTTTAGTTGAGAGGCGTTAAATTCTTTCAATTCGTCGGGCTTGAGAAATGAGGATTTACCATACGATAGATATCTAAGAAAATAAAATCTAGAACAAAAAAATCAATAGCACAAATCTAGAATTTATACTCTAGATGTCGGTCTTTCTAGATTTTTTCTTCTTCTAAATTTTTAACATTCTAGTTTTTTTATAGATTTTGACTTTTCTATAGATTCTGTCACTCTAGATCCCGAGAAATGCGAAAACTTAAGAGAGCAGAAGGAAACTTTGGATAAAATTCGTTTTTAAAATATCTTACATTTTATTCTACTGCTTTCTTTTGCCATCTTTCACGTAAATAAAAAGATAGAGCGGTTTCCCTACTCTAAATCTATACCGCAAATTTTCATAGACAGACTTTGGGCTTTATTTATTGTAGTGGTAAAAGCAAGGCGAATAGGAAATTGAAAATGTTTAAAATCAAATGGCAAATCAGGTGGCATCATTGGATTAAAACGTCTTCCACTTTATATTTGCCACTCAGAATAGTAGCTCTAATCATATTGTTGAATTAATTTTTTACAGCAAGTCTCGTACGTAAATTTATGGTTGATTACTGGTAGGCAGCATTATAATCGGGGCTCCAAATTTTGGTGATAAATAACGAGGTGGCAGTCCCGGTTAATCAAGCGAATTCAAAAATTCCGTCGGGTAATTCACAACGACATCCTCATTTAATATTGTTTCAACTGATTTGTAGGCAAACAATTGTCATTTCCTTATTTCTGGATGCATTAATTTCAGCGAAATCTTTATTTTTGCCATTTAATATAGCTCTTTCACTTCCAAGGATGATTTTTATAGTTCTCCACTGTACTTGGAAACACACTTTAAACCAATTCTTTCATTGAATTCCTTACAAAAAAAAAATGGTTGGCATTGTTGCGTAGAATCGCAATAAGTTTCATCTTCGTCTTCGAGCAAATTAAGTCGTTGACAAGCCTCTCGATATGTTCCATATAATTCTCCATTGACTTTTGTTGACGCTTTAAATGAAGACTTCTACTTCTTTGATCGAAAAATGCCCTTTATTCAATTCTAAATGAGTGGATAATCAAAAGGCTTTGAATACAAATTTCATGAATTTAAGTAGTAAGTATACAATTTAGGGAGCTTAGATAAGGGATACAAAAGAGATACCGTTAAACATTCGCTTTAAAAGTCTGCATATCATATTTGTGTACTGATATTGAGTCTAAAGAAGGAAGATCCTTACTTAACAGTACGTCCAAAACGTACTAAAAGAGAAATCAGGAATCTAGGTAAATAAAACCAAGATGAGTCTATGCGACACTTTAACACCTTAAAGCCGGAAATACACGATACAATCGTCGTACCAATTATCGTACAAAAGTTGGGTCAAATGCGATGATAGTATCGTGTGTGTTCACGAAATTATCCGCTGTACCGATATCGCATGGTCGAATGCTTTCTAGCGAAAACCATATGTCGTCTACTTCTACTTTCATGACATCGTAAGTAAATCGAATGGTGTGTGTGCTCCCTTCCGATATCGCTAACGATATCGGTACGACTCAAGTCTGTACGATGATTGTATCGTGTATTTCCTGCTTAAGACTTTCCCACAAGTGTGCATCATGCGAGTCCTTGGGCTGGGGCCACAGCAGATCACAGGCGCCTTTGAAGACAATTCATAGATTACTGAAAATGGAAATGCGAATAGGAATAGTATACTACCTCCCCAGACTCCAGGCACTAAAACTACTTCTAAGCATGGTACTATTCCTGGACGAAGGAGCAGAAACGCTCGGGCCAGAGCTATACGGATTAGCAAAGTAATGCAACAGGTAAGACGAAATTGAGAATCGTGACTTGGAATTTTAGAAGCTTGAACGGTCTAAGCTTATAAGCTTAGTTAGCTTGAAGAGATGATGAGAAGAAAACGAGTAGAAATCTTGTGTGTCCGAGAGACAAGATGGCACCAAAAAACAATAGCTATAAGCTATTCAACAATGTTGACAAATTATATACTGATTAAGAGAAAAAGCTTAATTTAAGCTTTCAGTGATTCCAGCTGAAATTTGAAAATAAAAGAAATGGGTTTTGTTTTGAAAGGCTTATTTTTCTGCCAAATATAGACCGAGTAACCCATGCTCAACTTTCAACAACGCACAAGTATAAGTATGTTTATACTTGAGTCTAGTGGTTGGGTGCTTCACATGCGATACTACTTACAAGTATTGAATTTTTCAAAAATTCCAAATCTTCCCCTTGTTTTGTAAAGTAACTCATTCAACCACTTCTATATCTACTCAAGTCGAAGTGGGATACATGGAAACGAATGTAATTATATTAATTTGAATAACTGTATCCCTTGCGTGCATCTTGCTTTTATAAATCGACCGCAATCTTCCTTTTGTAGGTTCTTATTCTGCGGTATAACCTACTGAGTGTTTGTTCATGTACTTCGTGCCGTAATTTGCCCGCTTTTTCGTTTTCAATTTAGCTGTGAATCATTAAAACCTACAAGTGGTTGCTAGTGGTTGCGGTTGTGAGAAGATTCAAGTCAAATAATGCAGTCAAAACAAAAACTTTTTTTTTAAAACGAATGCCTACCGCGTTCCTCGTTCCCTTCCAAACTATTGCAATTAAAGTTTTTTTTAAGTATATTTGGAGTTCAGCCGCCATTTTACATTAAGGTACAATAACCGTTGCTTTTTGATAACGCAGTTTTGGGGGTTTCATTCAGAGTGGTATAAAAATACAATATATATAATATAATAAACATGACACAGTGGATTCAATGTGCATGTCATAGAAACATAAACATGATAGTTGTGTCAATTTGGGTGACATTGGTTTCCCAGAATATATTGCTGCAGGTTTCAATAAATCATTCCAAAAAAAAGGTGTCACTTAAAAACCAATCGATGGCAATGCAGACATGAACTCTAACCAAAAATTATGAAACGACCTTTCGTAAAATTTTGACTGAGGGGACGGGGATTTCTTGTTCTGTTTTTGGGTTCGTGTCTGTTCCAAAAGTTTTCCACTATCAGCACTAATTTTTGTAATAATAAACTTTTAATGTAAAAGCTCTGAACTTATCCATTAAATCAATGACATGAAATGTTTTAATCTGTTTTCTTAGTGTTTATTTAACTCTAAAATACAGGATGATTTAACATTGTAGATGTTTTAGTGAAGTCCTCCTCATTTTTTTGTACTTCTTTTTTATCAAACTTTGTTACTGCTGCATTAATTCAAAAAGCATCTTCATGTTAGCTGACGTCTTTGAATCGTATGCCAAGATATCGGAGTTTAACGCGCTACTTCATCCATCATGCGCTTACTCTGGAGTAACCCTGTGTGGACCCAAAAACTATCACCAAAAGTTTTCGGTCTTGTTCAGATTAAACGGAAACCATCCAAGAATACTCGTTTATGATAGCTCAATCTTCAGTTAAAAATAATTGATCACTTTGAAGTTCGTCGCCAACAGACCTTTGCACGACTTTGCAGATACTATCAGATGGTTGTTGGAGACTACAGCAAGCCTCAAGTCAAGCTCTAAAGAAAACCTTTCCAAGAGTGCAAGCTTCACTTTGACTCTCCAGCTTTGCAATAAAAGGTTACCAACAGTGAGGCTCTCATTCTATGCCAAAATCTACAAAGAACTTATTTACTAGTTCCCGTGAGTAACTAAACCAATCATGTGTAAACAAAAACAATAAATAACTGAAAGCTATCAAGATTATCCTTAAGTAGTCGCAGTGTGCCGCCTGACTGCCTACAGTGGATATACGAAACACTTTTGTCTGCTAAGACACACATAAAGCATAGCGTCCCTGCTACCCACCGTTCTAATTTTAACCATCAGCCGCCGACCTACACACAGTTGATATGCAGAACTAGTCTGTGCTGTTATAAAACAAACCTAACCTAACCTACAGCTCTCTCTCCCCATGGCACTTTGCGTGATGCGACGTCCGGTCTATCTCACTCTCTCTCTCTCTCTTTCTATCTTTCTCACTCGCTTGCTTCATACTCCCGCTCCATGGCTATGTGCTTCATGCTACGTTCGCCCTTTCTCACTCTCTGTCAATCGGTCTCAATCGCTCTCTCCATTTTCGGGGACGGAAGTCACGCTTATTTCCGCTGCATCAGTAAAAATTTTACCCTCATGCGCCTTAAGAAGTTTCACTTCAAGAATAGAAATCAGGGATTCCCCTAACACTGAGATCGTTGCTGCTCGCCCCATCGAGCGGCAGCGCTAAGAAAAAGGTACTTTCTTGGTTAACAAAATGAGTCACTAGCTGGCCCGTGCCATCAATTTACCGAGACAAAAAATAAAGCCACCAATGGATGCGTTCTAAAATTGATTAACATCTTTTTGTTTTGAATGTGTTTAAATCCAAATGATTTTGTGTCTCATTTTTATTGATTTTAAGTACTTACAAAAATTATAATTTTTAAGTAGGTATACTTATGAGTAGCTATAAAGTTTTTTTTTTAAATGTTAAGTTATTTCTGAACTCGCAGCCTCTTGGGCCAGGGACCTCTCGGATTGGGGGTCCGTGGCTTTTTGCCAGCCACTCTCCACAAATGTCTTCACAATTTTACCGATTGCCGGAGTAGTCGGTCGATTATGACGCACGAAAAGCGACTACGATTGAATGACTCCTTTTGTAAATACTCGTAAGTTTTAATAGTTTTAACGAGTTGTTCTATTCAAAAGCGATCCATTATCAAAAATGACAAACATTCAGCTTATATTGTGATACTTCAGATGACAGCTGAATTGAACAGGTGTCAAATGAAAGCGCTACTAACTTGAAATCACGAAATGAAGGGTCGCAATTTTTGAGCTAGAAGTTATAAGAATACATCTGCATTAATGTTTCGATGTTTATAATAACTATCACAGTTTTGATGTCAGAGGATGAAAGATTTGTGTTGGTAATCCTTAGTAACGTAGCAGGATGTTCTTCGACAATTGTTAAGCTACACCCACAATCGTTATTTTCTTTCAAAATTTAATTTTTTTAAATGCATATCTTGAGTGGTTTTATAGTTAGAACCAAGCTGATATCCTTAGGTTCATAGTAATGACTTATCTTGGCAATCAAAACTTTAAATGTTGAGCAATGCACAAAGCACAAATGCACAGGCACACGTCATTAATTGAACACCGGACACACAAAATTGATGATATAGAAATTTCTCATGTCTATTAAAAAAGAATTTTATTTTTGGAAAAAAGCGGTTGCAACATTTTATACACATAGAAAAAAACCTGTCAAACAATAAGGCCACAATGAATAAATTTAAAAAAATGTTTTTTTTTGCATTTTCCGTGAACCATGAAACTCCAAAAGTTCATAACTCAAAACATATCGACTTTATAAAACCGTTAAAAACTTTTCAAGGTATTTATAATACATCCAGTTAGTGCGTGTATTATTTTTGCAAGAACAACTTGGTACCAAATAGTTTGTCACAAACGAACTTATGTTCAACAGTTCGTTGCAAATATGTTGTAGCTTTCGCTTATGTTTTTTAATCTATATACTATTATATAAAGACGTAACTAGCAAAATGTTTGGCCCACATGATCTCGAAAAGTACTTCACCGATTTACTTGAAACAAATTTTATAATATTCTTTATTTTCCGAAGAATGTTTAGGGCTAATTCATATTTGTTTAATTTGTTTGGTAAGTAAAGATATTTCATTTTTTCTTATTTTTTGTCAATTTTTTGTACAGATATGCTCATGATCAAAATGAAATCCATGGCAACGGCTGAAATACAAAAAAATGAATAGGTAATAATTTGGAAATAATATCCAAGGAAACTTCAGACGTAAATAAAACAAAATAAAAAAAAACATAAGCCAGAGCTACAGTACGTTTGCAACGAACTGTTGGATACCCTATTCCCCACATGTTTGTATATGTATATGCATATGTGTTCGCCTCCTTCGCAGCCAGCCGCTGTTCCAGTATCGGAAACAAAATTCTTCTTTAGCAGGCAGGGAAAAATTCAATAAAATAAATTTTGTTTGGCCGATGTACAATAACTGCTGTCACAATAAAAAAAGGCGTGTGCCAAGCCTACAGCTGAGACATATTAATGCCAGGGTAATCACTATATGAGCTCATCATTCAATTTTAAGCTTGCAGATCAATTTGAACAAAACAAGACAAAAACTAAAATTTTTAGAAATTAGATTTTGATAGGAAATTAGCGATTATGTGTGTCCTATTATACCTGGAGCAACAATAAATTTAATCGTCGTAAGCGCGGACAATTGGTTCCAGGGCATCCAGGAATCAGAAGAGACGATACTCTAGGCCGAGTATATACAATCCACCCCAATTCCGGTGAATGCTTTTTTTTACGAATTCTTCTTCACAATGTTCCTGGACCAGTTTCTTTCGAAATGTTAAGAACAGTCAACGGTAAAATAGAACAAACATACCATGCAGCGTGCAAAAACTTGGGACTTCTTGAAGATGATGAACACTGGAAACAAACTTTAGTTGATGCCTCCGCAACACAGTCACCATCACAAATAAGAGATTTGTTTGCGATATTGACAATGTTCTGTCAGCCAACTGAACCTAAAAGCTTATGGGACCATTTTAAAGAAAGTATGTGTGAAGATATATTACATCAAGCACTTTCTGAGCAAAGAAACAACGACCTACAATTTTCTAATGACATCTTCAACCAAGGTTTAGTTTTGATAGAAGATAAAGTTTTAATGGTGACTGATAAGCGAATTCATAATTTTGGCCTTCCAGAACCAACAAGGATTAATCAAATGGATTTTCAACACCAATACACAAGACAAATCCAATACGACAAACAAAGTTTATGCCAGTACGTGCGGGAAAATTTAACAAAACTTAATTCCGATCAAAAAACGGCTTTTAAAAAAAATACAAAAAAGTGTTGGTTTGGAAAAAGGAACACTTTTTATTATAGACGCACCTGGAGGAACTGGTAAAACTTTTTTGATTAATCTCTTGCTAGCAAAATATAGAGCAGAAGGTAAAATTGTGCTTGCCGTTCCTTCTTCTGGAATCGCAGCAACCTTGCTTAATGGAGGCAGAACTGTTCACTCCACTTTTAAGCTTCCAATAAACATTATTGCATACCAAGAAGCAACGTGCTCTATTTCAAAAAATAGTGCCATAGCCAAAGTATTCCAAGAAGCGGTCCTTATTATTTGGTATGAGTGCACGATGAGTAATCAAGCTCAGATTGAGGCTGTAAATAGAGTTTTAAAAGATTTGAGATCTTCGTCAAAGCTTATGGGTGGAGTCACAATGGTTTTCTCTGGGGATTTTAGACAAATAATGCCAGTGATTCCCAAAGGAACTCGAGTAGATGTCATCAAATCTTGCCTTAAATCATCTTCTATTTGGCGATATGTCCAAAAACTTCAACTCAAAATAAATATGAGAGTACAGATTGAAAATAATAGTGACAATTCCCAATTCGCATCACTACTCCTCAGAATAGGCAATGGAAAATATACTTCATCAGATTCTAACATAATTGAATTAAACGTCTTAAACGAAAGTTTTGGAAAAATTGTTCATAGCAAACAACAACTTATTAAGTGCGCGTATGGAGACTTGAACGCCTTAGAATCTAACCATTTTCTTGGTTTTGCGAAAGAGCTATTGTGTCACCAAAAAATTGCTCTGTGGATGAAATCAACCAAATCGTGCAAATGAATTTAAGAACAGAGTTACATAAATATAAAGCCATTGATAGTGTTATGTTATAAATGATAATGACAGTGTGCACTACCCTCAGGAATTTTTAAATTCACTCAGCCCAGTGGGTCTGCCGCCGTATCAGCTTAACTTAAAAATTGGTACACCAATAATTCTGATAAGAAATCTAAGTCCTCCAAACCTATGCAACGGAACACGACTCCAAATCAAAGAACTTTCCAAAAATATAATAAAGGTTCAAATTCTAACTGGACCAGCAGTAGGACAATATGCTCTTATTCCAAGGATACCAATCTTACCAACAGATCTTCCTTTTCAATTCAGACGGGTACAATTTCCAATCAAACCATGCTTTTGCATGACAATTAACAAGGCTCAGGGTCAATCATTTAAATTTATTGGGGTTGACCTAAGGGAAAATGTTTTTTCCCATGGTCAGCTTTATGTTGCACTTTCAAGAGTTAGCTCAAAAAATAATCAGTATTTACTTATTCCCGAAAATAATAAAACTGCCAACATTGTTTATCCAGAGGCTTTGAAATAAAAAATTATAAAAACAACAAAGTCTATTTTTGTATGTTTCCATTAAAGATAATCTAACTTTTCATTTATATATGGTAAGTATGTATAAATAAACTTTTGGTTAATAAAGCGCAATTAAACTTTGCGAAGCAACGCGAGCACGGGTCTGCTAGTATAAAATATTTTTAAAACATCTCTTACCCCGAATCATAAGGCAATTAATTTATATCTGCACGAATACTATAAAATTGTCAAGACTAGTTCAGAAAATTAAGGCGATCTACATATCTTTAGAACCCGATTCTGATTGCAAGGCAACTATCTTTTTAGGTTCATATAAACTATTTTAAACTTTTAAACGGTTTTGAAAACCTTCACACAGTGTCGTTTAGGCCATAAACTAAATAACTTAACTAGGCAGTTTTCCGAAATGTCATTTTGAACTTATGCCAGAACGTATTATTATTTCTTTAATTGCTTATCTGGCACAATTTTCAAAATGCCTTGCTTATTATTTTCCAATTAAAATTCACCTTTCGTTTTCTCCAAATGCTTAATTTTTGAATTTTCATAAACTTAAAGGAAAATCACTCTCCGCACGTCTTCTTAACCTTTTGAATTCTTTTTTATTCATGCATTTATTTGATAAAAAATACTTAAGCAGAATTTATTTTACACTGCTTGGTCAAATCACTACAAACGGCGTCCTCACTAACTACGGTTTTCTTTGGTAAGCTCGGCATAAATATATGTAATTGTCTCTTTGCATCGCATATAGCTGAGCTCTCCCGTTCTGTTTCGGACTTCTTCTTTCCCATACCACCAACGTATGTAAGATTCCTACTCACACTTGTTGTCTTGGGTCTTGGTCTTCTTCCCTCAGCAGCTTTAGAACTTCTTCTTGCATCAGCATCAACTCTTTCCTCATATAACCTAGCTGAAGCTAAATTGCCAGCCAAACGCCTAGCAGTCCCAGCACTACTTGAAACTGCACACAAATCAATATTCCTTGCCGGTCGATTTAAACGAACAGGAACACCTTCTTTGTTAAAGATAATTGTTATGTGTTTTACCGAATCATTTCTTCTAGAACAAGTACTCGTAGTCTCTTGTTGTAGCTTTAGAGCACTTTGATCTTTCTTTGACTTCTTCCTAGCAATCTCCGCTTGAGTTTCATGTAGTGGACGAAGAAGTGGTGTCTTTCCTGCCAAATCCAACCAATTGAGAACTCTTTCGGCTAGTTTTTCATCCGAATGCGAGTTATTTGTCAAAACTGAGCTAATATCTTGCAGGGAACTCCGTTTTGAAGGAGGTTCCTCTCGCAGGAGGTCATATCTCCTTTTAAAATGGTCTACGAACAACTTTCGAGAAGAAAGTCTTCGAGAATTACATGAGAAAGTTTTTTCGGTTTTAAATTGTTCAGAACTTTGTTGAAATTGAGCCTTGGAAGAACCAACCAAAAAGAGTTCTTCGTCAAGTTCGGAGAAGTTAGAATAAACAGAAGACTGTCTGTCTGGTTCTGAAAAGAAGCCAAAATAGTCAACAAACAAAATAACTTCAAGCACTTTGCAAACACTATACCACGTTTATTCCGCAATTTTGAACATGAACCCAATTTTTGTTTTGGCTCATAATCCAAAATAAAATGTCGACGTCCTGCTTCTAGCCAAACGGACTTCACAAATAGAGGCCTACTTGCTGCTTCCCAAATCGTTGAATGTTTCATGTCACTGTTTGATAAAGTTTGACTCTTGATAACGTAAACTTTGTTTGGGAACATTCTGACATGTCCCCTAGGTTCGACGGCATGTCATCGACTAAGCACAGTAACTTCCTTTTGTGGTTTCTAAATGGCAAATTACAGAATGGTAGTAACTTTTCTGGTTTTTTCACCTGTTTTTCAGGATTTTTGTTGATAATACCATGCAACCGTGATTCACTACCGACGCGCACCTCAAATAGCTTTTTCGTCAAAGTTTTGCTTTGGATATTACTGTGGTGTGTGTGTTTTTGTGGTTTAAGCGTCTTTTGCACGCGACTGGTGTAATCAACAATCGATGGTAAGAACTAAGAAGGCATGCTGGCTCTCTGTCTCCTGATTTAAGGGTTCCAATAAAATGTGACTCCTTAACCATTTTAATAGGTATTTAAATCAAGAAATATCTATGTTATTTCCACTTTGGTTGCCCAAGACTGTACTTTTTTTTTTGTGTTATAACAAAGAAGGCTATAAAAAGTAGAGTTCAATGTCACCTACAAGGGGTTTGTTATGAAGGTGGGTGGTCTTAGATTTAAATGCCTGTAACAATAGAACATGAGCAACTTTGAGTTGATGAAAGTGTTCACATATGAAGAAGTTCAGTCTGGGTTTTATAATAGAACAAATATTTAATATGTTGCTTCGGAGTAACAATAAATTCCCGTTATGCTTTCAAAATGGAAATTTTCGGAAAATATAAATATCATTCAGTTGTAAAAGCAGATTGTCATAACTTTTTGACATGCATGCATGATTTGAAATATTGCGGATGAGACATGAATCAGTTATAACTAAATTAATGAGTGCGAAATAGGGAGTTCTGTGAAAAATAGGTATATTTAACCTTAAAAAAAAACGTTTGCGTTGAACAAACCAATTGGAGCAGTTTCCAGAAAAAAGTTAGTGCAGCGGGTCATTAGGTATTTCTATTTTGAAGATGTGGAGGAAGTTAAAAACAAAATATATATCCAATATGACCTACTTTTGTTTCAAATAAGCAATGAGTTAACCCTGGGATATGTATATAATATTTTTTAAATAAACAAAACACGTAAGTCAAAAAAACATTCTGTTATAATGTTATCCAACTATGGCAAAGCTCAGTAGCATAATACTTCCACCTGTCCCAAATCGCTGCAACTGGCCTTGGCTTTTCCCCCAGACTGATCTTCTTCAATATACAGTTGTTTTCTATGTTGTATTTTGACGAGCTGCTATTAAACCGAGGATTAAATTCGAATGATTGTTTTGCTTTGTTATCTATTCCCCTGCTTGACATTATTCTAGAAGCAGAAAACGCTGGTCTAGAGCAGTTTCCACTTCGTGTGCAGCGATATTTTACTGGAGCACAAAATTATGGCGTTATCTACAGTGACCGAATCTAGAAAGGACAAAATCTATAAAAAAAATGTAGAAAGGTAAAATCTAAAAGTAGAAAAGTATAGAATGTGTAAAAATCTAGAAAGACCGAAATCTAGAAAAATCTAGATTAAAATTAGCGCACGTGAATGGTCTCAAAAATTATCTGATATTAAATCTAGATTTTGTCCATTCTAGACTTTTTTTTCTAGATTTTGGGTTTTCTAGATTTTTTTTTTAATAGAATTTTTCTTTCTAGATTTTTTTGCTCTACTTATATTCTTTTTTAGATATCTTTGCAAGCCCGCACAAAAGTGATCTTTCCGTCCTTGAAGCTGATCTTCTAAAGTCACACAAAGGTTGCCGTTGATATGCTTCTTTTTTTTGGAAACATACCCAGCTGGTTAATTTTTACTTGCGATTATATAGGTACCTACTATAAGGTAAAAAAATAAATTTGTTTTTGGACAATCAAACATGACATTACGATGATAGAGAAACCTATAAAGATGTGGGTCCGACAATTCTGTCTGTCTGTCCGTCCGTCTGTATCGGCACATACGCCCTTAACGGCTGAACCGATATGGTTCAAACTTGGTAGCTACATATTAGGTATGCTATTATGATGTTCTTCAGAGGGGTTTTGGAATTAGCATTCTACAGGGTGGGCCAAAAGAAGTCACCCATCCGATGTTGTTTGGCTCTCTTTTTTTTCTAAATGAAAAACTTCGATTCTGTTTTTTGTTTATGCTTATTTGAACCTTTAGAATTGTATTGGTCAAGTCGAGAAGATGATATCGGCCAAATAGGCGCCGTCAAAATTGATTGCTCGTTTTATGGCATTTTTCATCACTTCAGCGAGAACTTGGCGACAGATTCTCGCACTCGTGTCGAATGTTATCCTTGAGGGCTTCCAGAGTCTCAGGCTTGTTTACGTAAACACGGGACTTCAAAAAAGCCCACAAAAAAAGTCTGAAACGGTTAAATCGGTTAAATTGCCGGCCAGTGCAAATCGCCAAAACGAGAGATGAGGCGCTTCGGGAACGCCGCCTTCAGAATATCGGTACATGTCGGTTCATGTATCGCTCCATGGCTTGTTCACTTGTATTCTGCATCTGTCTAGTCCACAAATGTCAAAACAGATTTGAGATTGGCGGCCATTTGCAAAAATGAGAGCTTCTTCCAATAGGGCGATTTCTTTTGGCCTACCCTGTAGCTGCAAAACTATCGTTACCTGCCATATGAATTTTGATGAAAACTCATTTATCTCAAAAACGGCTCCTACGATTTCGATAAACATTTCTGAATAGTGTTTATTATTGACTTTATGTTTTGATTAAGACAGATTGTTCACAAAAAGTCTTTTTTATAATGTATCTGCCGTAGGCATGGTTTTTTCATATCACATTTTCTTGTAAACTTTGGAGAATTGAAACACTCTTTCAATTTGCTATAAATTCTTTATTTACAAAATCGTTGCACAAATTTAGTTGTCTTTAAGAATTATGAGAATTACGACTGTCGCTTTGCTCGACTCAAAGAAGATTGAATGCTCACCAGAGAAAAATGACATAAATATTGCAGCTTTGTTTCATTTCCTTTATAGGAGTGTGTTCGTAAGTAAGTGTCAGTCTGATTTTTGTTCTGTTCGTTTTGTAAAAGCTCCAACTCCTATTGTCGGTGCATAATTCTGGTCACTTCAAAACCACTAAACGGATTTCGATGAAATTTAATGTGAAAGCTCTTTTATAAACAAAATAATATTAATTCTAAAAAATTTAAAAACAAAGTTATTTTTTTTTTAGTTTCTGGTTATTTCAAAAACAGTTTGTTAAAAATTTAAAAAGTTTTTGTTTTCTGATAAGTACTACAAACTGCTTGATTTTCGCATACTCAAACAAAATTTATAATATGTTTTCGAAAAGTTTTTCAAAAAAAAACTGGTCGAACAATTTTATAAATGTTTTCCTTTAAATTCAAAATAGTAAAAGAAATCAAGTAATTTACTTAATTTTCTTCAAAAAATGTTTTAACAAGTGATTTTTAAATTTGTTTTCGTGCGACTGCGCAGTCGTGCTTTTTATTTCACAACTAAGTTTAACCGCAGACATGATATTAATTATGATCGATTTCTTAGACGCACTTACTTACATAAGAAAAGATAGAAACACGTACTCAACATCTGCGTGAATTCAGAAAAGTTTAAATTTTTAAGACAAGCAAACACTTTATAAATTATATATTTTAATCAACAAAATTTTTAACAAAATCATTTTCGATTTGTGCATCGAGAAAATTATCCAAAAAAATATTTAACGAATTAATTATCAAATAATTGATTCCAATATACATTGACAGAGAAAACAGACACATGTTTTTGTAAAGATTTGATAGAAGAACGACGAAAAAGAACTTCAACGATAGCGACTGACTTGCAAGTTTTGAGTAGAACCAAACTGCATGACACAACCGAAATATGCTTACACAAAATAAAAACAATGTTACTGGCATAGATATGATGAAAATCTTCCTTAGCAAGCGTTTAGTATCAATTCCTAGTTCTGAGAGATTGTCTATCATCATGATGAATTTTTTAAGCAGCTTAATGATTTCGTTCACAGTGGAAAGAGTTCGTAAAAAGATGCAAAATGTAATACAAACTCCGAGTATTTTTATTATTATAGTTGCAATAAATGCCACTTTGCTGTCTATAATCATAGGCCTGGCATAAACACGAAGATCACTATGCAATAAATTAAAATTCACAAGTGCATAGATACAAAAGTGTACCAAGGTGAGAAAGTAGTTAAAATTTGATATTTGAAATTGTCCGTTCATCACAGTGTACGGAAACAAGCCCCCCAACCGAAGGAAGGCTATCAAGAATATGAATGCAGATTCAAGGTCATGTGGATTGACGAATTTAATCCAAGCTTTTATTACTTTTGCAAACATTTTAGCCGTCTTATTTAATGTTCGACGCAGTGCACAATATGTTAATAATAAGGAGCGACAAGTATAAATGTACCTGTCCCGATAAAATTTAAAATCAATAAAAATACATAATTGTTCAATGTTCTAAATGGCTTTTAGAGGCATTTGGCTTTTATAAATGGTCTTCATTTACAAGTAGGTTTTCGTGTATTGCATTCATTGTATATGTATTTTTAACTATGTCAAATGGATGGGTAAAAGGTGTCATAAAAGTCAAGGTTAATATCGATAAACGGAATGAAAATATTAAATTGAAAACAATTTTAAAAAGCAACACGGGTACAGAAACATTTTGTGTTCTTTTGGTTGGTATTGTTATAGTTTATGATCCAAACTGAGGGAAACATACGTTATCTCCAAAAAACTATATCTCAATCGGACGGATTCCCCAAAAAAAAAAAAGAAAGCT
The DNA here is from genome assembly GCA_916050605.2 of Platycheirus albimanus. Taxonomy (NCBI): domain Eukaryota; kingdom Metazoa; phylum Arthropoda; class Insecta; order Diptera; family Syrphidae; genus Platycheirus; species Platycheirus albimanus. Next base: position 64,703,932 of record OU696698.1, read on the forward strand.
AACACGACAAAATCTCCATGGGGAAATGCGTCCAAACGATGCGATTATGTTCACAATATCAATAAATAATTTCTCTTGCAGCAATCTCAAAATTCCCAATAATCCACAACATATTTCATTAAGGTTTTAGTTGATGCAGTTAAATTACATAATTATGTGCGCACAGATTTCAGTCCATTCAAATTGCTCTTGGTTACTTAACTATTAGTGCGTTTTAAAATGGATGCTATTATTTTCATTAAATAAATCTAATTATTAGATAAATAAAAAAATAATAAAGGTAAAACGCATTAAAAATTTGTTTTTGTATTTTATTAAATAATTGAGTTTATGAATTCATCCAATCTCATTGAAAGAAAAAAAGTTTTTTGACTTGGCCAAAACTATTATAGCGCGAGAGATTTTATTACTTTATTCACTACTTGCACATCTTCGTTTTGGGATTTTGTCTCGAGGATTTTTTTTTTCTTCAGTGGTTTTACCTTTGGGGATTTTCTTTTTGGGATTATGACGTTTGGCCAAGCCTCTCTTCTGGCCTGTCTATGTAATTTAACGGGTTTACTTTTGCTAGTTGATTTACTGCGGACTTACACTAAAGTCTTTTTTGTTGAGTATAGGTATCTATTGACAGACAAAAAAATCTCTGAACCCAATTGATAACTTCGGCTAGCTATTGAGTTGTTTCATATAAAAAACGAAACAGAACGTGTGCCAACAGTGGGATAGCTTGAGATGTGGAAATCTTTGTATTTTTCTTTCTGATATGAAAAGTATAGGCAAAAGACAGAGAAGACGGCATTGTTATAAAAGGCTGTGGGAAGTTCGAAGAAATTCTTTGTCAGACTGTGTAAAGGGGACGGACTATAACAAAAAAATGGTGCGTATCGGTCAGACTAAACTCATTTCAACTTGACCCATCCGGTAAGAAGGCAAAGTAGAACATGTCCTACAGAAAACAATGGAGGCCATCCAGCATTTAACCAAATAACACTAAGTAATCCAAAGTGTAGCTGAAGAAGAATCATGAGATTTCCAAAAGAGGCCTCTGCAAGGGTAAACAAATCAGTCTCTGTCCAAGTTAATACCCTCCCTTGTTATTCCATGATTAAAAATACAACTTCATGCAATGGGTTTATTGCGGAGTGCCTGGACAAAGTGAACACCCCGGGCAAGCTTAACGACCATTAGGCTGACTGTGCAGCGAAAATGTAGATAAAAACAACTCTTTTGGGCCAGAACACTACTTCGCAGGCTATCTTTTTTGAAAATCCAATGTTTTTTTTAATTTTATGAGCAAATTTCTTAAATACTGCCTTTCTCGTTCTTGGATTTCTAAATTTAGATTTCCTTATGTGGTTGCAGATTCCGTCGCTACTGATTGAAAATCTCGATTTCGCTGCTTCACAATGTTGATGATCAGTGAAAAGACGTTTACTGTATCTGTCGAATATTATAATATATCATACGAGAAACCACTAGCCTGACTCCAAATGCTTTAGAGTAAAGAAAGCCAAAAGTGTTCCTTCCAATTAAATGAAAAAGAACGAATTTGCTATGTTGTCATCGGTATTTCTTAATCTATCGGGAATCCCAGAGAGCAACTTTATCTGCTTTATGTCCTTTAAATTATATTGTCGATTCAGAAGCCAACACATATCCAAAGATTATTGTTGGATATGGTTTGTAGTCATTGGATCATTAGGATATAACGTAAACGTAGGTAAACATAGTTAACATTCATATGGCAGCACATATTTCGCGTTGGGCTCTAAAAGTTTAATATGAATAGATATTTTTCTAGAATATAGCAGAGTGATTTTAACTACTTGTTGACGATTCATTCTTAACAACTGGTGATTAAGATCAGAAAACTCAAAACTCAAATAAACAAAGCATTGTGTTTGTTAATGCATTTATTAAATAAGTAAGTTTTATTTTGTATGTACACCTATATAAATATTGACGGATTAGCGCGTGTGTTTCTTAAAGCTTGGCCTCTTTCTTTTTCTTTAACTTTTTCCAAAACCTTATTTAAGAACATATTTAAAACATTCAAAACCAATAAAATAGAAAATAAATAAGCTGCCATTCCATATAAACACATATTCCTATAAAAATTTGCAATAACGACAGTAAAGACAAATTTTGTGGAAACTCTTTGTTTTGTAATTTTTTTGTAGAACTTGAATATGTTCTTAAAATAATGAAGAGCGATGTAAGCAACAAAACAAGTTCCGAATCCAGATACGATTAGAAGTTTTCTTAATATTTGATCTGCTTCAGTTTCCAGTTCCCTTAATCCGCCCAATATGACATTAATCCTGTTAAGTAGTTTGATAAAAATCTTCATGCCCATACAAATTGGAGCAAATATTGCTAGCGTTATAAGAATACCAAAGAATCTAAGGGATATATTGGTTGCGATTGCAAAAGCACTCTCCACAATCATCGGTCTGGCGAACATAAAAAAATCCGTTCGGAGCACATATATATTGTAATAGACGTACAAAATCACATGGAGTAGAGTTATTCCAAAATTAAAATACGAAATTCTGAACTGTCCATTGGTAATTGTATAGGGAAACAAGCCAGCTATTCGAAGAACGAAAAATGTTACAACTAAAGCAGATCCGATATCTTTAGGATGGGTAAACTTTTCCCAAGCTGAAGAGATTTCAGTTTTAATTGTTTGAAACATATTTCTGTTTCAATTTTAATGCCTAAATCAATAGAAACGGATAGGTCAAATACTGGTATGTATATTAAGAAGATACTAGGACACACGCAACCAACCTTAGACTTTATATAGCGTAGTAGTTCAATTTACTTAAGTGAATTAAGAGAAGACGATGATATGAATCATGATTCATAACTTGACAAATTAACATGATAATATTTCTGACTTGAAATTGCAAATGATAAAAAATAAACTTCCTCCTATAATGTAGAGTCGGCAAAATCTACACATTTTGATCAACATTTTTCAGTGCAATTATTTAATGGGACCAACAAATCAAGCTTGAGTACAAGTCTTAAAGACCAAAGCTAAAATTTTAAAACATTGAAAATTGTGCATTCTACGAAAACCTGCTTCAAAATAGGCCAAGAAAAGAGGTTCCCAAAAGTGAAACATAACATAACGGTGATAAAGAAACCTAATTAAGTGGTTTTCGCCACACCGTCCGTGTTGGTCTGTCAGTGCGGATGTGTGTTTGTGCGTCTGTGTGTTTTTTCAAGTCAAGCTACAGCCTGAACCGCTTGACGGATTTCCTCTAAACTTCATGTGCCTAAAGCAGTTTAAAGAGAAACGGTTGTCGAGGTTTTTTATTTCGTTTTAGCCCGACTCAAACTGGAACCTTTCAAGTAACGGTTTTTTTAATTTTGGATTTGTTCGAAAACAGCTCTAATGATTTTGATTAAACTCAAAATTTAACATAAAGGCGGTTTTTGTTTTTGGTTTAAATAATCATAACAAAAATCAGGTTTAAACGGCTTTTTTCAAATGGCCATAAGTTCGCCACGACTTGATTTATGTATGGGGTGGCTCCCATACAACGAGCCACTAGGTTTTAAACCAACACTTTTTCGTTTTTTCTAATTTGATCAAAAAACGCTCCAACGATTGTTATCACCAGAGCATTTTTGCCGTTCTCAGTGGTTTTTATACCCTATTCCATAGAATGGGTATATTGTATTTGGTGTGGAGTTTGTATAACATAGAGAAATAATACCGTTAGGTATAGAAAAGTATATACATATAATCTGACTCAGAATCAAAAGCCTAGTCGATTTAGCCACGTCCGTCCGTCCGTTCGTCCGTCCGTCCGTATGTATACTCTCTAGAGGTCGCAATTTTTGAGCTAGAAAGCTGAAATTTGGTATATATAATCTTTGGTTCAAGAGTAAGGCTAAGTTTTTGAACCGGTAAAATCCGCCCACAAACACGCCTACAATCGCCATTTTTGATGAACAACCTCAATTACGCTAAAATTTTGCACACGTAAGCTTTAGGTAAACCTACTTCCAATCAAAATATTTTAGTTTGGGCGTGGTTGACGCCCATTTTTCATACAAAACCATCAATATTGTTTTTATAAAATAACAATTGTTATATTAAAGAGAAAAACATTAAATTTTGTGGGTATTACTTGCACATAAACATCTTGTGTATGAAATCAAAAAAATTGATAGTAAAATTTAATTTTGTTCTAAAAAAATGTTTAATTGACGCGTTTCGGCTACTTTTCCATCATCAGAATCAACAAACTGAATTTACATGAGAAATTGACATCTTAAACATAATTAAAGCTTTAACAAAAGAAAAAAGAAAAAATCACAACAAAAGGAAAGAAAATTACAATGACTGCAACAAAAATTTTAATTGAACGATAAAAACAAGATCAGCTGGTTTCCCTGCACATCTTAACCAGCGACGAGTCAGCAAAGCCAAACTTGTCGTTAACGGCGCGGCGTTCATATGCAGTTTGTTGATGTGAATCGACTCCCATACGTTTAACTGTCTGAACCCACAAATCTCCTTCAATAATGTGATGTTATCATTAGTTATCACTCCGTGTTGTTTTTGATTTCTTCTCCCTCTTCCCGTAGCGTTATTTTCAGCTTCTACATGCTTAGAGAATGCTGTTCTTTCTGTTTTATTTTGAATATCCAGCTGGTGGTCTCTGACTGCTGGAACACAATGGAGCCGGAGCCGGATCCGCAATCGCATCCGTATCGCATGTCAAAATATTGAATACACACGAATTCAATGTTGTGAACACAACGAGACGGATCCGCAAACGCAGCCGCAAACGGCGACGGACGAGTTGGCCAACTTTTAATAAATACGTGCGTATTTTTGACATTCCATACAAAAAAAAAGAGCAACGTGCTAATAAAATCCTTTTAGAAATTAGGTCAGGGTACAAATGTATAAAAAAGACTATACATGATGCGATATATGTTTTATCATCTTTTATATGCATATATGTATGTTTCTCAGTGGAAATTGTAAAAAAAAAACGTGGAGTACGTACGACTCCATTGTGGGCACTTCTTATTAGGTACGTACGGCATGCGATACGGTTGCGGCTGCGGTTCCGGCTGCGTTTTTCTATTGTGTTCCAGCAGTGAAGCGTTTTTTAAGCGATCGGGAGGTTTGACCAACGTATACAGCACTACATCCGCTGCATTCTAACTTATAAATTCCGGATTTGTCAAGTTTATTAGTTTTATCTTTTGTACTCTCTAGCAGAGTTTTAATCATAAGTCCAGATTTGTAAGCTGTTTTGATGTTTTGTTCACCGAGAAAATTGGCGACTTTGTCTGTGAGGGGAGGAAAGAAAGTCATTTTTGTCCATTTAACTTCAGAAAGCTCCGATGAAAGTTCTCTTATCAAAGTGATGTGTTCGTCTTTAAATCTTCTTTCCATTTCCTTTTTTGCTGTGTTTTGTTCTATAAATCATGGAATGCATTGCTGCGTATTTATGTGGAAAGCAATGAAACGAATCATTGGTGATGTATCTTTTGGTTTGCGTCGGTTTACGACGACAAGACTATAAGGTGTTTTTTTTTATTTATAAATTTTACTATTAATTGAAGTCTTGTTGGCGGATCTCCATTTATTTACCAAAAAAAATTGATTTTGGGAGTGGCTGACGCCCACTTTTCACTCAAAACTATAAAAAAATTGTTTTTGTAAATAAACGGTATTTATAATAAATCCGCAAACCAAAATTTTGCGTCTCTAAATAGAAACTTAAAAGTTTGTGTATGAAAAGAAATGTTTGAATTTTGGGTGTGGCTTGCGCCCACTTTTCATGAAAAAACGAAAAACGTAGTCTCAAAAATTTAAGGTACTTCCAAATTTCAATTTAAACCTTTTTCGTTCCGTTCGTTATTTGAGAAATATATCTCTACATTTTCTTGTGTAAATTTTTTCAATACGCCCATTTTTAAAGGCGTGATTTTGATAAAATACCTTTGTTCGGGTAAGATTGTTTAAAAACTACTCGATTCAGCTGTAGTTGTACACATATGCCTAAATACTGATCAAAGCTCAGTTATTGCTTCAAATTTTTAAGACACGCCCACTTTTAAGGGGTGTTTCCGTGAAAAGTCGTTATAATGCGTTAATTTTTTAACGTTTTTTAACCATCGGTCGCAGTTTTGAAGTAAAATGATGAACACTTAGATTTATATTCCTTGGTTACGTAGCAGAGTGTGGTCCAAGAATTATTAAAAACACCCATAATCGCTATTTCCATTCAAAATCTAATTTTTAAAAATTTAGGTTTTGTCTTGTTTTGTTCAAATCGATCTGCAAGAATAAAATTGAATGTCACTGAGCTCATACCATTTGCCTTGGCACTAATTGAACATCACACAACACACAAATTAATGCTATTGTACTTTTTTCTGTCTGCTAAAGAAGAATTTGGTTTCTGAAACAGAAACATCGGCTGGCTGCGGGAGGCTGACGCTTACACACACAAAAATATAAGGAATAGGGTATCCAACAGTTCGTTGCAAACGTTTATGTTTTTTTTGTACATCTGTGCCTGTGTAATATCGAATTTTTTGCAATTCCTACTTCTTACACAACTGGATTTTGGAATCTGATATATTTCATTATACCGCGCATTCAGACCGTTTGTCGCATCAACTGCAGAATCACCCATAACAAATGAAATGAATACAGAAATACAGTACGAGGAATTTTTTAACAACAAAAATGTTTGAATTGAAAAATTGCGTTTTCTAATTAGTAGATAGAAATAAATTAGAAATAAGATTCCGCAAAAACAATCTAGATATAAAATAAAATATTTATCATTTCAATCATTTTTTTTTCTCAGGTTAGTCGGGACTTTGAATCAGTTTAACATTTTCAAATTTTGGTGTTATTCTTTATAATTTAAATATAAACAGAACATTTGATTTTTGTATTCTTTTATTTGCTTAATATACACACACTTAAGCACTATATTTAACTTTGCGAGTAGTTTCATTAATTTTCAATTGCAATTCAAGAACTCCTTGCAAAAATTTGTTCAGTAGGTTAATGCTAAAATAAACCACAAATATATACATAGTCATTGAATACAAAAATATGTTTTTATAATAGTTTGATAAAACAACGACAAAAATAAATTTCAGCGAAGTAGGATGATTTGTTAGTTTTTCAAAAAAGTAAATTGAATGACCGAAGCTATTGACGCATAATAAAATTACAAAAAATGTAGCTAAGCAGGAGATAAGCAAGATATATATGTAGCGTTTCTAATTCCAATTCTGCAAATAGTTGAAAAATAAAAGCTAATTTAGCTAGTAGTTTAGTTATGTAATGTGTTCCAAATAAAATTGATAGGAATATCGTTAGAGTAATGATAACTCCAAGTATCTTCACGAAAAACATATTAACAACGGCCACTGTACTATCAGTAATGAGAGGTTTTGCATACGCCAACATACCTCTGCGAAGGAGATTTATATTAACAAATGTGTAAGCAGTTGCGTGGAATAAAGTAAATGCAAGGTATTTATATGAGATTTGTAGTTGTCCATTTTTATTATCAAAAGGAAAAAGCCCGCTCATCTGGGCAAAACAAGTTGTTACTCTAAACGCTTCCTTCAGATTTGTAGGGTTGATGAAATTAAGGTATTCTTTGACGACCCTTCTCATTGTACGAAGAAACATCACTTTTTTATATATTTGGTAAAAGTTATGTAGAACTTGTATTATTGCTGATTAAAAACTAAATGTTAGACGGAAAAATAGATAGCCAAACATATTTTTAAAAAATGAGAAGCAGTCAGCAAAACAGTGCGAAAATAATAAATTATACATGTGTTATGCAGTCTCTGGGGAATCATTAACATTTAACATGCTTTTTCAATTTAATAGAAAGCTAAAGTTGATGAGGTCGTTTAGCTTTATATATATATACAAAATACAATTGTCATTATTGGTAACCTTTATATACATCTAGCCCGTATGATTAAAAATTCCAAAACAATCAATATTTAGCTTGAATTTTGAAAAAGAGAAGTTTATAACTGTTTCTCAGTTCCAATATATATGATTATTGATTATACCCTATTCCAAAGAATGGCTATATTGTATATGGTGTGAGTGTGGGAAATGTAACACAGAAAAATAATATCGTTAGGTATAGAAAAGTGTATATATTTTCACTCAGATCTGAATCAAAAACTCGAGTCTTTGAAGCGATGTTCGTCTTTCCGTCCGTATGTATACTCTCTAGAGCAAGAAGGCTTTAATTTGGTACCCACAATCTTTGGTCGAAGAGAAATGCTAAGTTTTTTAACTGGTTTTAATAAGGCCTCCAAATTTTGTATGTTTTGTTGTTTCATTTTGCACAAAATCTACCCGTTCTATGTCCATTATATTGGTTTTCAATTTTTACTGGCTGGTGCAAAAATAAAAATAAACTAAGATATGTACTTGATTCTAAAATCCACGCGTACGAAGTAGCCTGCAAAAAGCTATTTATCTATTAAAAAACGCCTCGATTTAGCTGTAGTTTTTAGCATAAATGCAAAATATCAAACGATCAAAGTTAGTGCTTAATAGTTTTTAAGGAAAGTTATTGGACCACTCTTGGGGTGTTTTAAATAAATCTTAATTAATGTTCCAATTTATGTCGGTCGCAATTTAAGCATTTAAAAAAAAAATAAAAAAATTAATATTTTGAAAACTCCACAGATTTTTATAAATTTATTCTCATAAATTCAAATGTATCCAAGAAATAGAATGGCGTACTTTTTTTCAGCTAAAATTAGTTTAAGTATTTATTTAAGAATTTTGAAAAATTTATTTTTATCAAAATCTCAAGCCCCTAGACAACTGTCACACATTAGAGCAAGTTCGTGCGACCCAGTCGTGCATTTTATTTTTGTTTATTTTGTCCACAAAAATAAAGAAATATTTCATAAAATACAAAAAAGAATCTTTATTTTCAAGTAATTTTTTGTTGGGGCAGGTTTGTAATTTAGTTATTTGTGTTCAAAGTATTTTATTTATTTCGTCAATTAATCATCTGCCCTACTGTCATTTGCACATACCTACTGACTTAAATAAATTAAATTGCCAAAGCATGTTATATCCCTAGCTAACTCCCACCTGAATTTATGAACCCCATGCAATTAAGAAAGTGTTCATTTATATTTTATTTGTCAAAAATATATTCATATATAAGCAATAGCCAATGAAAAACTTTCAGTCATTCAATACAAAATACTCTTCACAAATAAGTAAAGAAAGGTCCTTTCGTTTTCATACACAATGAGGCGAATCACCAAAGCATTGCAGCAACTCACCAATCCTCAAGACATCGAAGCAGCATTTAAGTTTCCGATTTGTATCCTTCGAATAAGTGGCTTGTTTCCTTACCATACAGTTTCAGGATCTTTTCAAATATCATATCCGTATTTTGGAATAACCATTATTCACATTACAGCATATACGTATTTTAACTTTGTTTTACTTTACGACAACATGTTGGCCTACGCTAAGCCTCTAATTGTTGATGGTACTGTCGCCATTTTGAATACTTTTGTTGTCAAGTTACTTGGAGTAATTATAAGCCTTTCAATATTTTTAAAGACTCTATTTGGGTCACATTTAGTGGTGAAAAGACTCCAGATGTATCTTTCTCTTATAAAGGATCTGGCTGAACTGGAAATAGGTTTTGCTAAAGTTTGTCGAAAAATCTTTTTTGGCTCTAGTTTAGGTACAATTTGCGTTGGGTGTTTGGTCGTATATAATTTTGTACATTCGGTTTGTTTTTATGAAAAAATAACTAAACACCCAGCTTCGGTGAAATTTTTTTTCGTGGTTGTTTTATCAAATTATTATAAAAATATGTTCTTGTTTCTTATGACTATGCACTTGTTTATATTGATTTTGGTCGTATTCTTATTAAACAAGTTCTTGTACGAAATACAGAAGTTTCAACTCAAAATAAATGAAAATGCAAATAAGATTAAATTTTTGAGCGCTGCGTATGAAAATAGCTACTGATAGCAAACAAAATAAATTCTATTTGTTTTAAATAGTAACTTTAAAACAATTATTATCTTTAAAATACAGGTTTGTTGATACAAATAAAAAAAAAAAATTAAAAATAGCTTTTGTGTTCATAATAGACTGTAAGTACTTTGGGTTTGTAGAGCTTTCTTTCTTTGTTTGCTACGAATCAGAAAGTCTCTGGAAACGTAATTTTAAAACTTATATACATAAGTATATATTTACATAATATGTATGTTAAGTTTTCTTTTTATATTTCAATTTAAAATTAATTAAATTTTGTTTGATGTTCATTGAAATGACATTTACATGTGTATTTAATGTAGTATTACACAACAAATGAGTAAAAGTTTCAAGTAAAAATAAATGCAATAAGTAATTGAAAGATTTCAAAACACTGAAAAGCTGAACAAAATTCATTGCTTAATTCAATCTATGCAATCTTTTTGATTTCATTAAAATACCTACTGAGTATGATTTTTTTTCGCATAACTCACCAAATATTGTCCGATTTGCGTTGTTGGATTTTTTATATCTAAATTAAAACAATTAAATAAACGTAAAAGTTCTGAGCCTCAATATAATTCATTTTTCTTTTTTCATTCAGAAAAGAGCTCTGAACAGAGTACATTGAGCTCGTTTTGAACGTCCTCTGAACGAATTGTGAACTTTGTATTTATGAAACGAATTCAAGCACTTAGCTTTATCGGCCATTTTAATTTTTTTTTATTTCCAGCCGCCGCTAGTAATTCCTTTTTATCAATTGAATTGGTTTGGAAGCGTCTCATTTTTGAGGTTTTATGTTTTTGTTCATCTTTTAGCTCAGTCTACCCCATCTATTTATTTGAAGCTCGTAGAGCACACTCTGAAGTCTGAACACAATCCGAAGAAGAAACGAATTACGAATTCTATTCTGAACTCTTTGAAGAAAAAAAAGAAAAAAACAATTTATTTTTTTAACAACTCAGGATCTGCTGTGAATTAAAAAAGAAAAACGCCTAGACAAATTATTTCTGTTTTTAAACTTAAATAGACAAAAGTATTTTTGTTCGGTGACCAACGAAGTGAATTAATGGTTTGGTGGTTAAATTTTGTGCTATTGTTTCGAAAAGTGAGGCCATCAGCATATATTTTAATAGAAAGTTTTATTATTATTCATTAATTTTGTGGAACACTAATCTATCTATCTTCTTCTATTATATCAAAATGGATGTGTGTATGTACGTATGTATGTATGTTGCTTATGGGCTCCTAAACCGCCCAATGGATCTTTATGAAATTTTCAGGGTAAATATAGTTTAGTCCAGGGATGGTTCCTGTGAAGGTTTGGTTCCGATCGGGTGGAAGACAAAAATAAAATGCAGGCTTTTAACATTTTTTGGTAAATTTTTTTTTTTGGTTTTTTCATAAATTTTTTAACGGTTTGAAACATCAGCGAAAACTCCACAATTTCCGATCGGGTGGAAGGCAAAAATAAAATGCAAACTTATAACATTTTTGGATGATTTTTTTTTATACATTTTAAGCTGTTTGAAACATCAGCGAAAATTCCAGTTCGGTAAGCAAAATGAACAATTAACATTTGCTTATATGCTATTTTTATCGAACAATTCTTAGAAAACAAGGTGGAAAGTAACTTCACCAAATTTTAAGTTATATTATTTCCCACTCAAACTGGAAAATAACTTCACATCAAAAGAGTGAAGTTATTTCCCACTGGTGGTGAAGTTATTTCCCATGTGAAGTTATTTCCCAGTGAAGTTATTTCCCAGTGAAGTTATTTCCCTGCACCTACTGAGTAGGTGTGCTGAGAATATTTTGTTTTTTAATTTTTTTTAATTTTTGGTGAAAATGTCTTGGTGTGTTTTTTTTACCATTTTTTTCGTATACGTAAATTCGCTATGAAATTTTTTTCCCCACAGTTTTGGGCATTTTAATGGCCGAATTTTGGCCACTGGGCGATTCTAATATTTTTTATTATTATACAATATATTATTTCATTATAATGAAATTGATTGATGGTGTTGAAATGCCGTTTTTCATTCAGGACGCCCGATAGATGATCAAACATTGGAGCTCCCTATTAAAAATGAAAAATACGAGGCGTGTGGCTAGTCAAGGTGCGAATGAAATGGATGAACTGCACGCACATCATAATGAACAAGTCCGCTTAACAATGTCTACCATGCGGCCATATACAATTCAAGCAGGTCGTATAGCAAGAGACACCCGTCGCCGTCGTCGGTCGTTCAAATGATGATCGTAACTTCAATCAACGTAAAAAGCGTGTGCGCCTCCTTTCAATTTAACCGGGCTGCATTTCGCTATGATTCCACACTCTCGTGCAATGATCTTCCCTGCGTAAATAATGAGCAATTGAATGTCGTGTCGTCTGCCAGCATTGCACTAGTTTTTAGTCAAAACCAGAAAGCTGAATGTGCAAGTGTCTTGTATACTTAAAAACAGAAAAGAATAATTACTACTTTTTTTTAAAGAAAAATTAACATGTTACGTTTCTAAACTTTAAGGTCAGTTAATCAGTTAAAGGATTAACCTCTCTTTGTTCTAAAGGCGTTATCTAACCATAACGCACGATGTTAATTGTGAGTCACTCCTTAATGTCAAGTGTTTGCAAAACTTTATTTGGCATTTTTTTTGTTTTTGACAAATTCATCCATGGAGAGGTTCACAATTAGGCAGCGCGTTAAGATTGTTAAAGCGATTTATAAAGATGGGCGTTCATACCATGTGTTTTCAAAAATGCTCATTCAAATGAATGTTTATAGCATTTTTACAAAATAGCAAATAATTAAAAAAAGTTTTTTAAAATGGTTTTAAAAATACAAACAAATTATTAATACAAATATTGGAATGCAATATAAATCAACCTAACTTAAACTTCACATTCTTTAAATTTGGAAAGTACCGGTCCAGTCGTTTTCGTTTAAGTTATGAAACAAAAATACGTCCTGTGGCAGGTACCGTCGTTAGCCATTGTTGGTTATTTTCCCTAAGCCATATGATAAGTTATATCTGAAAGATGCACTCATTTTTTAAAAACTATATCATTACAGCCGTTTGCGAGAAAAATAAGCTTTAACATAACGGTCGTATAGTACAGGAGCCGTTATTTTTTGAGCTAAAAAAAATTTAATTTTCGCGCGGTGAAAATTACTAAAAAGCTCTTTAAACATACCCAGTGTAAAGGAATCTAGCCGATCCGTTAGGGCTTTTAGTGACCATTCATATACAGACAACCAGACCACTTTTTGATCAACATTTTTCATCTTCGATCTAGCAAGTTGCAAGTTGGTGCGACCCAGTCGAGCGTTTTATTTTAGGTTAAATTATTTTTGCAAAATTATAGTACTGTTAAAAAACACGAACTAGATACGGAACTAAAATAATTATCAGTGCGGTAGTAATTTGTTAGGAAAACAATAAGAATTGGTTTATACATATTTAAGTCAAATTGGTTGAATCGTCTGTACTATAAGGCAGTTAAAACCGTTTGAAAGTAGATATCGACGGTTAAACTTCATAAACTCGTAAGTCGAAAAGTTCGAAAATATATTAATGCAAAATGATCAGAAAATTCAGAGCCATCTTTTGGTTTTTTTTCAGCACAACAATATTGTTCCGAAAATTTTTCAGGAATGACAACATTCAAAAACTAGTATGTTTTACAAATCCCATTATAAAAACCAAGCAGTACCTCGAAAGTCTCCCACTACGCAAGTAAATCGAATGGAATTCTTATACACTTACGAGGTATTGCATAAATATACTCAATCAGCTATTTTTAGATTTCTGAAAAACTTGCAAAAACGACTTAGTTTACTCGTCGATATGTCAAGTCATAATCGCTTAGGTCTTACAAAAAAGATTAGATAATGCTAATGCGTCATCTTTACATCTCGTTTGAATTAACTACACCTCTGGCAATTAATTCTAAAAAAATGAAACCAACATAAAATAACATTCCAATACAAGCAATAAAATATAATTTTAAGGATTAGCTGTGGTTTGTTTTGTTATAAAACCATCATTAATATTTCATGAATGAAAGTCTACTTGTTTCAATAAAAAAAGCTTTATTTTAAGCAAACACAATTATTTTTCAGCTTCCACTCAATTTTTAATGTTTTCCTTGGCGTTTCTCTCAATTTATCTCAATTTATCAGACATAATTTCCAACTGAATTGATTATTATTTATAAATATAAAGCCCAACCGATACCCGATTCCTTTGGAAAACGATTATTCCCAGAGGTATAAAAAAATGACAACACTATAATATCGCCTATCATAAAAACTTACCGTCATGCAATAAATTGTCGTATCTGAACAGTACCTACATGTATGTTTAATACTGTGACAAAGGGCATTAACTCATTTATAACCCAAAGTTGCTTTATTTTCATTCGGTTGTTGTTGAAAGCTTTTCCAAACTTGCGTACTTTGAAAATGACATGAATGGTAATTATATTTCACAAGGATATTTCAGGAGACAGCACAGTTCAGGTCCACAGTTATTCTTCCAGTCAGTTGTTCTTTTAACTTGGCTGACGAACGGTTTACGTACGTTTGATAGAACATGGCTGACGAAAATTTAAAAAATAACAAAACAACAAAAACAACAAATTCAAGTCCGGAAAAGAGACGCTCCACTTTACCGGACATACGACATCAAAGTAGTTTTGAGAAGCGGTACAGTAATATTATTACCGAGCAGATACTGGACAACAGCATTAATACGGAGGAAATTAGACGGCAAATGCAGGCTTTCCTGCCCCAAAGCAGCCATGTTACATCGGCCAAAGGTCAAATTGACGAAGTGAAGCTGGATCAAAAGAATAATGAAAGTACACAATAATACTACGATAATTTTTCTTTGAAGTGCCTACATCAAAGTACATTATATTGTATTTTAACTTTGGTGTTTTTTTTGTTTTGTTAATTTTTATTTGAATGATTAAAATTAATAAACTTATCACTCTAACGCCCAATCTCAATCAATTAGATAAATCCTTTTAAGTTGATTCTGTGGTATTTAAACAGAAGGGCTTAAGTCAAGTGGTGATGACTCAAACAACCCCTAAAGCCACACACAATACAAACCACAGACAGAAAGAAAATAAAACGTCCCCTCTCTTTGTGCTACTTTAAGGAAATCATATCCTGCTTTGGCCAAAGAAATGTACAAGTGCTTTACGATTCGAAATTGGTTCTATTTCCTTCCTTCGGACATGATGTTTATTTATCTGCTGAAAGTGCGAAAAATGTGCTTTGATTTTATCGGAATTTGTACATTAAACGGGGCAGTACCTACATTTTTTGAAGTTACTCGTAATATAAGAACTTCATTTTAACTAAAAGTTTTTAGTAAGAAATTATATATCTTTTTCAAATTTTATCTGCGACGAGTTAAGTTCGTCAATTTTAATAAAACATTTCCAAAAAATGAAGCAAAATGTGTGTTAACTTTTAAATCCACCCGCAAGTTCACAGTTAAATATACTTAGTTACAGTTCCAGGACCTTAAACTGCTGGTTACTTAGAGCAGGTTGGCTGAGGTGGAAATTTTCCCTTCAACGAAGCGTTAAAAAGAACTACAAGGGGAGCTGGTGACTCCATTTTATTCAGGTAAACTTCAAGTGGTGATAGGTTTGTGAAATACATCCAGTTTAGGCAGAAAAACAAATATTTTAATTGAAAACTGACCAAAAAATGTAAGTTTGGTTCTTATGTTGTTCTTTTAATCAATCAAATATGGCGGGTTTCCACATGCATGAGCTTAGCCAAGCCATTTAGTACTTCAAAGTCAGAGCAAGTAAGTTAAGATAAGACAAGAGAAAAATCTTGTTGGAGGGGGTTCTATACTCCTACATTCAGCCGGGAGGTGCAATTTAATAAAAAAATGCCTTGAATTGCAAAAAAAATATTAAAAAATAACCGAAATTCCTTCAATGTCATGTCATACGTAAAGCCAGAAATGTTTACTTTTATTGAATTTCAAAGTGAATTTATTTTAGTAAACCGTTTTAGAAAAAAAATGTTCAAAGTCAAAATTTTGAAAAAAAAATGTTTTTAAATAAATGTTCAAACTTATTTTTTTTTTTAATTTTACGTAAATTTTTTACTGTCGAAATTCAATGCTTTTATTAAAAATAACCAAATCTACTTCTTCATAAAAACAAGAAAATCAAGCCTTTTGAACATCACACCAATTTTTTCGAGTTTTTATGAAGATGTAGCTTCGGTTATTTTTGAATAGTTTGGCAACAAAAAGGGGATCCGTTCAAAATCCCGAAAGTTCAAAATCCCGAAAAATCAAAATCCCGAAAATTCAAAATCCAGAAAAATCAAAATCCCCAATGAAAAAAAGCCAAGTACTGTTTATTAAGAAAACTGTTGACACAGGCGCCTGCCAGACAACTGGACGTACCCTTAGCGGAGCAACGAAGTTGCGTGAGCGGGTGTGTCCCCGAAAAAGGGAGTTAAAATCCCAAGAACCCGCGAAGCGGGCCACTCAAGTACTGCTGATTATGAAAACTGTTGACACAGGCGCCTGCCTGCATCACCAATCCGATTTATCAGTATTGATTGCTATTCGGGATTTTTTCGGGATTTTGATTTTTCTGGATTTTGATTTTTCGGGATTTTGAACTTTCGGGATTTTGGTTTTCGGGATTTTGAACCAGACCCAACAAAAAGTCCTAGACTCTTACAGTTTTCAGTGTTGGACTTCAAACTGTTAAAAACATTGAATTACGATAAAAAAAATATTATATACCTAAGTACGTAATATTTTGTAAAAAAAATAATTTGAAAATGTATTTTTTACTTTTTTTTTTCCAAAATTTTGTGTTTGAAAATAAATTTTTCTTAAATAGTTCACTAAAATAACTTTATTTAGAATAATAATAAAAGAAGAGATATCTGGATTTACGAAAACTGCTGGCATTAAAAGAATTGTTGCTATTTTTTCTCGTTTTTACTTGCTCAATAGGGCAAGTATTGGTTTCGTGCAGAAAAAAGAAATTGAGGTTTTAATCAAACATGACATTACTATGATAGAAAAGCCCAAAAAAGTGATTTTCGCCATACCGTCCGTCGGTCTGTCTGTGCGTCTGTGCGGATGTGCACTTTTTCACGTCATGCTACAGCCTAAGCCGCTTGACGGAATTTCTTCAAACTTGATATATAGAAGTTTGAAGAAAAACGGTTGTTGAGGTTTTTTTATTTCGTTTTAGCCCGGCTCAAACTGGTACCTCTCAAGTAACGGTTTTTTTCAATTTGGATTTTCTCGAAAACGGCTCTAACGATTTTGATTAAACTCAAAATTCAGCTTACTTTAAGGATTTCTAACAAAGCTGCGTTTTTTTGTTTTTGGCTCAAATGGTCGTAACGAAAATCAGGTTTTAACGGCTTTTTTTCAAATAGCCATAAGTTCACAACGGCTTTATTGAATCAACTCAAATTTTGTTTGACATAGTTTTTCATAGTGTTCTATAGGATGGTTTAGTAAATTTTTCACTGAAGCCTTTCTAAACGGTGGCTTCCATACAACGAGCCGATAAGTTTTAGCCAACATTTTTTGGTTTTTTCTAATTTTCAGTTTTTGGCTAAAAATGCAAATAACGGAGATCCTGCTCTTAACGGCTTTTTTTCAAATGGCGAAAGTTGTCAACGGTTGCATCGAATTCACTCAAACTTTATTTGGTTTAGTTTCCTTCAGCTTCCTATTAGATGGCATTGATTTTTTTTTCATTTTCTTTTTTTTTAATGGTGGCTCCTATACAAAGAGCCATTAGATTTTGGCCAATTTTTTCGTTTTTTCTAATTTACTCAAAAAAGGCTCCCCCGATTTTTATGAAACTTTGTATGTTACATATATAGAATACTTCAAAGAAAACTGCATTTTTAGTTTTTTGCTACATATGGCAATAGCGGAAATTGGTAATATCAGTTTTATTAATTTGGCCATTAGTGGAAATTTATATCATTTATATGACCCAAAAGACGACATCTATATTTGATATAAACGTACTAAAGGTTACTTAAAGTTAGCTCCCGTATATCGAGTTTTCCAATTTTAGCCAATTTTTTTTTAGTTTTTACCAAATTTTTCAAAAATGAGTTGTTCTTATTGATCGAAAAGTTTGTTTTCGTCGTACTATTGCACCCACAGAGCAAGTACTTGCGACCCAGTCGTGCATTTTATTTTTAAATTCACAGTGTAGCATCTATAAGTAATCTAACTTGAGAACAATTTGTCGATACTGCCAGGAAAACCAGCATTATAAAATAAAATTAGTAAGGGATCGTGGTTTAGCAGATCGTTTCATATTCGGTACGGTATATCTATTTCCTTTTTGTTTTAATTAGTTTATACTTTTTATAACAAAAACTGTCTATAAAAATGGATGTATGCATTGTATGTGTGATAGTCCGGTATGGACAGTGGACTCCTTCGGCGAGCAAATATCCATTTTTGTCAAATGCATCCAAATAATCAAGACGTTGGGCAAGGTTTTCCTGCATTTAACCAGCAACTACAAACATCCAGATTTACTGTATGAACGTGCAACATTAGCGCCGAAGAATGACATTGAAACTATAGTGAGTATTGAAGGCCTTGATGTATTAGGTTGTAATAATCATAAATTGATTATTTATCAGCCAAAAAAACTATACTATATTAATGATTTTAATTTCAGGTTTCATGCTCACTATTGTTAACATTTTTCTTAACCCATTCAAAAGTGTAATTTTATAAACAACTTGCAATGGTGAATAATGACTTTAATAGATTGAATGAACAAATTCAGTTGAAACTGCCCAGCGAACCAGTCAATTACAAATCAATTGACACAGTAATACGAGGAGATGATGAACAAGCAGTCAACTATCCAAACGAATTTTTAACCACACATATTTTCATTGAATGTACAACTGAACTAGACTGACATGACGGTCGAAAAATTTACACCAAATTTGATCAATCATCATTGGCAAATTCAAAGCTAAGACGCGCTGAAAACAAATGCCAGGAATGTCTTCTAAGGATCGCATAGTCTTGTAACAGGCTTATTGCATGGATAATATGCTGACATGGATATACTATATTCCTTATCAATTTTATGAACCTTGGACGAGAAGAGACCTTTTTATTCTCAAAAAAAAAGTTTTATTTTTATTTCTATGCAATTTGGGTGAAATCCGTTGAAAAGTTGAAACTATTGAGAGTAACTGTATAAGTATAAAAAGCTTGAAGAAGGTAATGGATTAATAACAAAATAATGTAATTTTGAAAATTAAGAAGAAGTTAAAATAAGATACACGAAAGGAAATTAGCAATGAAAACTTCATGTCTATTACCGCTGTTGTTTTTGTCAAATGGTGCACGGACACCAATAAAAGAATTGAACGTGATGGCCTGGAGAATATTGATATCATACCTCGTGTATAAGCTTCATTAATGGGACGATCGATCGAAGCAATGACTTTGGATCGTTAAATAAATATGTTATGGAACTTTTTGTTTTTGTGTTCTAAAATGACCCGATTGGCGACAAAACCGTGACAAATTTGATAGGTTGTATCACAGTTAAAAGTTTCAATTCTTTGATGGCTGCTTTGATAAATTCTGTTCAATATTTGATAGATCAGATCTTGGCTACCTATTGTTGAGTCACCTTGAATAGAAGAATGAATATTAGCAGACGAAAGGAAGAAATCTGTGCTTGTGCACTCAATCAAGCTAAGTAAACCAAATCGAAGGCTTGTAGTTGTTGCGAGGGAAGCTCAAAATCTAGATTTGGAAGACGGTGGATATAATTTTTTAATTTGTTTAATTACATTAATGAGGTTAAGATTTCTGCATCAAATGTTATTTTATTGTATGGCATCTTAAGGAGTGAAAGTTCATTTAATTGGATTGGAAAACATTTTAAAAGGGAGAATCGTTTTTCTCAATTCAACATTTTGAAATTGGAGGCATGCGGGCATCTATATGTTTGTCCAATAAAAGCTTTGCAAATTCTGTTTTCGCAGACACAAATACAGACATTTTGTAAAAAATCTGGTCTTACCAAAATTGGAGGTTGCGAACTATGTGTTTTTTATAGAATACATAATTTGTGTTTCTACGGATAGACTTTTTTAAAGGAGGGGACTCCAAAAGCCGATAAAAATAATCATTGTGACATGTTTTATTACAGTAGCAATATAATACTACCAGTGTGGTTTCAGGCCCGGTAAGTCTACCGTCGACCAAATTTTCACAATTCGACATATTTTAGAAAAACCCAAGAATTCCAGATCGATATACTCACCACATCTTTATCGATTTTAAAGTCTCCGATGACAGCGTGAACAGGAACAAGCTATACAGCGCTATGTCACTTCTTTGCACCCATGCTAAATTCGTTCGATTGTGCAGGATGACTATGGAGAACTCATTTAATGTCGAGAAAGGCTTAAAACAAGGTGACGCGCTGTCATGTAACCTCTTCAACATCATTCTTGAGGCAATCGTACGCAACTCGCATGTCAACACCAGCGGTACGATCTTTTTTAAATCCGTTCAATTACTTTGCTATGCTGATATTATGATATTGACATTATTGGAAGAACGAAGCGCGCTGTCAGTGGAGCGTTCGCAAGTATTGAAGTGGAGATGGCGAAAATGAGTCTGGCTGTAAATGAAGATAAATCAAAGTACATATGCTGTCCTCGGGTGCAGAAGACCGTAGGCTCGGACAAAACGTCACAATGGACAGATATAACTTTGAGGTTGTCAAGAACTTTGTCTATTTGGGTTCCACTATAACCTCTCAGAACAACATCAGTGAAGAGATCAGTCGAAGAATCACTCTTGCCAATCGCTGTTTCTTCCGGCTTAGAAGGCATCTTAGTAGCAAAGCCCTCTCTCAAAGGACCAAGGAGACATAATACACGACCCTTATCATCCCAGTCCTGCTGTATGGGGCAGAAGCGTGGACACTGACACAATCCGACGTCCGACGAGTTTTCAATTCCAACCCATAGGGCCGACGCAGTTCTGGAAGACCCCATCTAAGGTGGCGCGATCAAGTGGAGAACGACCTCAACCAACTCGGTGTGCGCAACTGGAGGCCACTGGCTAGGGACCGGTCTAGCTGGCGAGGATTGTTGGTTGAGGCCGTGGTCCACAATGGACTGTCTGCGCCACCTTACGTAAGTAAGTAAGCAATATGATGCGTTGATATTTATATTTTAAGTGCAGCAAAGAAACGTTGATTTTCAGTACTTTGGTAAACATCGATACAAATTTCTGAGAAAACGTCTAAAAATATCTCCATAAACGTTCGAATTATCTCGAAAGCCCCATAGACCGCATTGTAATTTTGTGCTCACGAGATTTCGAAGATTATGCTTCTTCATCGTATTTTGAAGGTTATATGGCTTTTAAATTGAACTGTTCGTTTAAGTCAAATGAAAGTGGTGGGTAAGTACACTATTGTGCTGTCCCAATATACAATTGATGGTAGAGTGACTTAAGGAAGTTTTGTTTTGCGTTTTGCAAATATGTTATGACTTAGCTTATGACTCAATATAAAAGAGACAATAAAGCCAAAAAAAAAAATGCATTGCTTTGAGATACCATTTTGGAAAATCTTCATTAATGTAAGCTAAGAAAAAAAGCATTTTTAAATGTGCTTCCAAAGTTTTCCAAATCTTTACTTCCACATTTCCACACAATCATACCAATTCAACAAGTCTAGTTAAACTCCCAAGAATAAGTCCCAAAGACAGACAAAAAGATTTGCAATACCATTCCCAAGGGAGTTCTTTTTTATGTCACAAAGAGTACTCACTTCACAACTTGTTGAATCCAATGACAATTTACCAAACACAAACTAAAAGGGGCGAAATGTTTAAGACGGTTTAAGATGTGGCTGCAAAAAAAAAAAAAGGTTGAAGGGGCTATACTCTTACCCACCCGACCCGTTGCTGTTCGCAAGGATCTTAAGCAAGCATTGGTGGTGGAAATAGAAAAATGACACTCCACAAAGTTTTATAAATCACAATTGCAAATGCATATGGATACCATTATAGACGAGTAAATGGCAGCATCGAAAGGTAAACCTTATAAATAAAACATTAAAATCAAGAAGTGTGAACTTAAGGATGCCACACTATCACCACTTCCAACAGAGTATTTTTAATGTATTCAATCTGAGATGGAATCGTAGCTAATAAATATTATCCTACCGGTTGAGAAGGTAATAAATTCGCATAGTCCTTCCTAACCTGCTTATGTTTATGTATAAGTTCAGATGGATGATTAACATGCCTGTAAATCGCCTTCTTTATGGTGCTATGACAGTAAGGGCTGTTGCATTGATTCAGAGGAAACATTCATTCGGCTAAGTGCCTTTGGGAAAAGTCGATTATTCTTTTTCCACTTGATTGAAGCGGAAAGGTATTTATCTCCAAGGATACTTTACTTCTGTGTTCGCAATGAGAACAGAAAAAAAAAAAACAACTTCTTTAATGGAGCATTATGACTTACCTACTGTTGTGAGGAGCATATTGTCCAGCAGCAAGGCAATTGCGACAATTACCAAAACCAACCGTCTTGAACCCCTCCATCGGATCATCCAAGCTTTGGTGGCGGCCCAGGTCCCAGCAGCCCGATAATCCTCCTGACGGTAGTTATCCGATGGAGGCATTGGTGGTGATGTCATTTGCGGTCCATAACTGTGGTAGGTTGTGTTGCGGTCGTTAGATGTTTGCGGTGGCAGGTGTGAGGGCTGTGAGTTATGAGATAGCTCGCTGGAATCCTGTGACGTGAGCGACTCGGTGTTGGTACCATTTTGATAGGATGTCGCTGATAGTTGTGGAGGCTGATTCTGATGTTCCAAGTGGGCCTTGAAGGGATTTCTGCTAGGTGTAGAGATGTTAACGTTCGCAGCCACAACAGCGTTACCAGTTGGATTGTTATTTCTTGGTCCACCTGGATCAGTCGATTGCATTTCGCCACCCACTTATTGCTGACGGGAGAAAAATACAGAAAGAAGATATAAAAATATTAATCCTGTTATATTCCTTCCAAGCTTCTTGAAAGTAATTAAAAAATATGTAGTCTTCGAAACTTTTTGTTAAGAATTTTCAGTCGTTTTGACTTGTCTCTAGGAGATGTAAAACGAAAACATGAAAAGGAATGAAGTTGAATTCAATTTCGCGAACTACGCAACGACAATCCTTGTAATATGGCACATTTATTATATTTATTTTGTATCTTTCTTTTTCTGTTTCTTGATGTGTTCTTTGAAATTGGGAAGCAAGTGGATGATAGAGGTAGAATTTTTGTAATCCGTTTAGGATAATATGAAATGAACCTAATGTTCTTGAAGATACTATACGTACACCAAAATATCAAAGCGGATCGAATATAAATCGAATCACAACGTAATGAAATGTTGAAATTATTATTGCTTAGCAATTGAACGGATAAAAGTGGATTATTCTTTTTGGAGTGGAGTAATAATTTTCTTAAAGCTTAGGAGTACATTCAAAGCATTAATTATGTGAACAGTATTTGCCAGATATTAGGGACAAGCATTTCCATGAATGAATTATTTTAATTTATTTATTTTTATGATTTCGAAAAAGGGCAATATTGAAAACCTTTGAATAAAAAAATAATATTAAGAATAAAGGTAATAAAAAGAACTGTTAAAGCCATAAGAAAACTGATATCTTTAGAATTATCACAATAAATCGATAAATATTATTTTTTTAGAAGCGACACCTAAGTGGGTAGGAGCCCTGCTGCAGTTTTTGGTAAAAAAAAATCCATTATGAACTTTTAGTCTGTAGACTTTTGATTCTGCTCCGCTTTAAAGACGTAGAGACACGAGAAATAATTTCAATAAGTAAAATTTCCAATGTGTGTTCAGTTCATTAGTGCGGCCATTTGCAAAAATGAGAGCATCTTCCAATATTGTGATTTCTTTTTATATATCACTGTTACTTTTGTGTGGGTTTGTGAGAAAAACTAATATAGACAAAACAATTGTGAACATATGCAAGGAAGTAGTAAAAATCGGTATGTAAGCTTGCCCACACACAATACCTTTGGGGCCACTTTTTAGTGGGAACATTTGAGAATAGTGTCAATGCCCAATAAAATCTGCATGTCTGTAATCAAAACTACAATAGGATCTACGAGAGGATTACATACACATTCAAAACATAATACATAAAGTGCACGACTGGGTCGTACGAACTTGATCTAATGTGTTAAAGTGGTCTTGGGGCTTGAGATTTTGAAAAAAAAAACATTAAATAATCATAATGAAGTTTTATTAATCACATAAAAATCAGTAGTCAAAACGTTTTTTTGGAAAAAATGAAGCAAGCCATCTGGTTTCGTTTACTGTTTTGAATTTTAAGGAAATTTTTTGGACCTGATTTTTCAAAAAAAAAAACGGTTTTTTTTTAAACTTTTCGAAAACATATTACAATTTTTTTTTGAGTATGTCAACATTTAGCAGCTTCAAGTTCTTATCAGAAACAAACAATTTTGAACAGACAG
The DNA here is from genome assembly GCA_916050605.2 of Platycheirus albimanus. NCBI lineage: Eukaryota > Metazoa > Arthropoda > Insecta > Diptera > Syrphidae > Platycheirus > Platycheirus albimanus. The sequence continues at coordinate 64,728,572 of OU696698.1, forward strand.
TTTTTGCAAAAACCAAAAATAAAAAAAAAACTCAAAAAAAGTTTTTTTTGGGAACTTAAAGAACTAATATTGTTTCGTTTATAAAATAGCTTTCACATTAAAATTTTTATCGAAATCCGTGAAGTGTTTTACGAGAGAATCTGTTATGAAAAAATTGGTCCTATGGGAGGTACCGTTATAAGACTTTTCCTAAAAAATATGTTACAACCAAAACATAAAGTTAACTCAAAAAACACCATTCAGAAAGTTTTATCAAAATCGTTTTTGAGATAAATGAGTTTTTCATAAAAAATCATATGGCAGGTACCGTTAGTTTTGAAGCCCTCTGTAGGACATCATAACAAAAACAATGCTATGTATCAAGTTTGAAGTGTAGGTGCTGATACAGACGAAAGACGGACATACAGACTGACAGACAGACAGAATTGTCGGACCTACGTTTTTAGGTTCTCTACATCGTAATGTTATGCTTGACTGTCAAATACCGAAGCATAATACCTATAATAGCAAGTAAAAAGTTACTATAGAACGAAGCTGATACCATCATCAAGTTAGGCAGCAGTGGCAGAGCGCACATCAAATCCACCGAAAAAACGCAAACTAAGCGAATAGATGGCTTACCATTTTCTGTTTTTGTGACGTCACGTGATTTGCAAACACTAATCTATACACAGATCTTCCAAAATCTGCGGATTCGATTAGAAGTTGGTGATAAAAATCGAATTGATGGAATTAAAGAAAGTGAAAGATTCAGTTTGACCTTTGATGAATGGACCTCCATATCGAATAAGCCATTCATGAATATCATCATACGTTTCGATTTTCTTTGCTTTAGATAATTTTTTTATTAATGTTATCTTCCCTTTCCCCTTCGTCCTTCTTGGCGGACTAGCCGTCAAGAGCGAATAATGAGGCGACTTAACATTGCGGGTGGCAATGGTACAGTGGATAAAGTGCTTGGTTGCTAACCTAAGAGTTGTGGGTTCGAGCCCCAGCCTGGGCAGCAACTTTTTAATATTCCTCCAGCTTCAACTGGACGCCACCCGTGGGATTTTCATGAGATAAATATCACCTATTTCTCAATCCATTGTACCAAAAAAATCTTTCCTATCTTTCTATTCCTTCTAACTATTGCCGTGCAGTTTGCATTCAAAAGACCTTGGGTCTTACAGGCATATAGTTAAAATTATTATTATTTTTATTAACAAAACACAATATCACCGAGGGTTTCCGCTGTTACTAGGGACCACATATCTAACCGTGCGTCGCGTCGGATGCACCAGGATTAAAAGTGCAAGCACAAGCACATTCAAAAACGCTGTTCATGTGCATAATTTTTTTTTATATTTATGCAATGAATTATCGACAGATAGATCGTGAGATAGCGGCGCATTTAAACCCTGAATTAAAAAAAAAAAAAAAAAAAACTGCTCTAACCATGAATCGTTTCTTGATATCGTGAAACTGAACATACTGCCATTAACAAGCCAGTGACAGTTCTTTCAAACACTATCTCAACAAAACAAATAAAAAAAAAAAAAAAACTTGCAAAGAACTATTCTGGAATGCTCGTACGAGTTTGGATTTTTTATTTTATTTTTATTTCATTCATTTGCATTTAAGTTTTCACGTTTACAAAGAGTAAATTCACCCAGGAATTCAAGTTCGGACTTATAGTTTCTATTTTACCTTCCCTTGTGAGTGTTTCAGTTCATATTTTTGTTTCTCCATTCGTGCTGTAAACCCTTTGATGAGTCATAATTTGTCGGCAGAACATTGAAGACATAATTTTACTTGGCACGCAAATGTATCACAGAGTTCTTTCCCTCTTTAATATCAAACAAAAATTTTAATTTAAACTTAATCACATTCAATTAAGCGAAAAGACTTCCCTACTTTGCCATGTGATAATGCCGCCAACAACGACGACGGACGACCGACGCGACGCACAATGAACGACAATACTTCACTCAAGCCCTGACATTCAAATAAAATATCAATTAGACAAGAATGACAACATCTGTTTCAACAAATCTTAAATATTAAAATAACAAAAATACGGATATCAGAATGCATTTGTTTGTTTGTTTTCACTGAATTCAAGATATTCTGTATTTGAATACGATAAAAAAAAGTCACAGCTTTTCACCTTATATTTTCATTGACCTTTGCTCCACGCACCGTTGGCACTTTGTGGAGATATTTTTCTAATTAAATAAAAAACAACAATAAATCAAGATGATGTTTAATATCATCTGTTATCTGTTCAAAACTTTTAAAATAAAAAAATGTTTAAACCTGTGGATTTCTTAATGATTCTTTAAATCAAAAACAGTGAAGCTCAAAAGTTTGCAACCACATTCGACTTGTTTGTTCAGTTTACGGAAAGTCGGTGATGATTTGAAAACTTTGGAACTGCAAAAAAAAACAACTTTGCTTGTCGGGTCTGTCAATTTCTAACTAACTAAATATCAGACTCTATTAAGAATTTCGCTAGAAAGGCTTCGAAAAGGTCCTTTATTTGCTTCAGTTCGTCTTATCGTATTCACATAAACTCCAATTGAAAATTACTTTTAAACGAATTAGGAAGGAAATTAAATTGAAGTTTGCTTGCCTCTGTTCTTCCCTTTACCCATGAATTTATGTTGAGCACCACTTGGTCGTATCTGTTTCGTTGAAATTATATTTCTAAAGGCATCGCGCTATAGCAATTAAATTGAACGCTTTTCAGGCCGGTTAGGGTGTACCTACTTTCTAACCCACACCCTTAGGGAAAGAATGTCACTTAAAATTGAAAATGGTAAATGGGACAAATGATGTGACGAAGATGTTGATGGCGATGATAGCAGTTCACAAAAGAGTGTGTCGTCTTCGGCATTTGGAGTGGGGGCCACACTCTGGCTTTTGATTTTTGCCTTTGAATCATCGACATCGACAAGGAAAACATGGCATATGACATGCCCATTTATGCAGCTATTGATGCACGAGTGCTGCTAACTGAAAGAATGGGCGTAATAGTCAATTTTAATTCAATTTTCATGGGACCTTTTTTAATTTTCGTTGGGAAAATCTAATTTTAATTTATTTAAACCGTTATTCTTGTTTAAGAATATGAGATATTCATGTATATGAACACATATACATATATGTGTTTCCTTTATTTGAAGGTGCGAGAGAGTATTTTATAAAATGAATGAAAATGAAAGATTAAACTAAATGATTTCGATTTTACGATTATATGGCTTCCTAGTTAAAACCAAATAATTTTAGAACATATCTGAGATTAGTTCTAGCAGATCCTAAGGGTCCTCTTAAAAGTATGGACTTCAGCATTAGACATTCTGTTCGTATATTTGAACTGATTACTTTGCTTAGCGAAATATATTTGAGACACATTTTATCAGTTGAGTTTGACGAATAAAAACCTTCGGTTTTCTTTGGGAACGGATAACCAAGTTATCGAAGGGTCGCCAAGTATAATACTGGATTGGAGATTGTACATACTGCCATGCAGTTATTTTATTTTGAGAAGGTAAGAAAAATAAACTTAATATTTGCAAACAAAATCGATATACATAAAACTAAAATTTACTTTGTGTGTTGTATGGTTGTTCGTATTTACGGTAGGTGGCACGTACTCCCGAACGGTGCATGTACTATAAAAAAAAAATTAAGAAGTGACATGTTTGAATTTGACAAGAAACCAGACAGTCTTGTGTTTTATTTTGTCTATAACTCATTTAAATTGTCGAACTGCATTTGCTTTAACCATTTAATTGACCAATAAAATGAAAACAGTTGGAAGGTTATACAATTTACAATCATAGCATTGAAAACAATTCTATGGTTCAACAATTCAGCATAATTTCAATATTTACCTAAGTATCGTTTAAATATAAAATGAATTTTCGTAACAGCTTTCGAAATAATAAAAAGCGAAATTTATGAACACACCTTCAATTATTCAAAAGGCATAACCCTATCCAGAAAAGATCGAAACCAACGATTAAGATACGTGAGCCATTTAGAGGTAATTGACATCGTCGCTCCAGCTCGTAAAGTTTTCATTGCCAAACCAGAGGGATTTAGAAGCCAAGGTAAACCTCATGTTCGAGGGAGCGGCCAGGTAGAAAGAAAACTCAGACTACTTGGAGTGCGAGAATGGAGACGGTAGGCAGGTAGGCTATAGATCGATCCGGCTGGAGAGGTGTATTATACAAACCCCATAGAATCATCACGCTTTAGTTGAGCCACAATGAGTAAGTAAGTTTCAAGACAACTCAAATTTAGCCAAATAAGTAGATAATGGCGTTAGCAGCGTCTTTTATGACATTACTGCAAAATACGAAAAAAATCCTTTAAGTCCAGTGACACTGACATTGATAAATAACCAGCCGGTAGCTACCCTATACATTTTTAAATTCCTACCATCAATAAATTGATCGTTAGACGTCAGGTATAATTATTATAACATTTCCAAAAGAATGAATTAAGAAATGCAAGAAATTATAACATTACAAGACTATACCTATTAACAGTATACTACAATTTAACAATTGCATTTGATTATTCTCTCAACAAGAAATAATCTTTAAACAAACGCAATACTGTTGCCTGTACCGTACTTTGCATCCACGTACCGCAAAACTGTGTTAACTTAAATTTAACTTTTAATTTAGCAAGTTGCCCATAGTGATGTTCAAAAATTATTTTTAAAAATATTTCTTCTACGAATCATGCCGAGTAAGAAAAATTCTTTTATGTTTGACAGCACTTCGACTGTTTTCTAAGAAATAAGTACGTACTTTCAGTACCCATTCGTTTCACATAACCAAAACAGTATGAAGTATATCTACACACAATTATTATGTATATTACAATTGAAAACTAATGTGAACGGTTTCACTCCAAAACGACCAAGCTAGAATAATCTTAAGGCAGTTTTTTTCTATTATCATCAGAGTATTAAGAAAAATATATTTGTGTGTGGTTTTTTCACAATCCCTCAGTTTCTATCCATTTGTGATTGCATTGAATGAAACGTGATTGATGAAACGTAGTTCAGCTCAAAAACATAACAGTTAAGCAAAATATCGAAGCTAATACAACCCACAGTACACATATTAAAGGTAATATCTTTAGCGTTTTCATTTTTGCATACTTCTGCGCATCTGTCAAAATAAAGAAAAATGGCTGGCTCTGGAGACACTTTAACTTTTTTACATGTAAAAATAGTATAGAAATCTCGTGGTTTTTTTAAAAGTGATTGTCTTAGATGATTAAATTTATATAAATAAGCATATTATATTTAATAAAAAAGATAAATTTTTGTTGATTTTTACCACCACTATGTCTCCCTGTTCAGCCATTTTTTTTAATTTGAGCTGCCAAAGTGACAGATCAGGTTTTGACAACCTGCGCAATATATTACCTTCAATAAGTGTACTGTGAATACAACCTACGTAGATTCACATTTTCTTGAACTAATGAGAAACAGTTGAATTTAGAAAGAAACATCGTTAATTAAACTATGTATATTGTTGAGGTCTAGCAGACGAAATCAATTGTTTTGATGGAAACTCAGATCCAGGGACTTACACAAGTTGATTTATAAGAGAAAGGAGTACTACGGATAGAAAAATTATTATCAATCCTTCATCTATAGATTCTATTCTATAGGTATATAGTAAAACAACAAATTTACAACAAATCTTATACACAATTTCTTCACCTGATAATAAGTCATAACAGCGAATTATTTCAATCAATAGTACGTATTGCAATATAAGAATTAACTATTTCACAATAAATCCCATAAATTTCTACTAAATAAAACTAAAACAATGTATTTATTAAGGGAATCTTTTAAATTAATTTCATCACAACTAAATAATTGGTTTACGGTGACCTACATGGGAAATCTAAGCTTATTCTTAGGCGGGGCTTTTTTGTTTTAAATTATCAACACTTTATTAAGTTGTGCAATTAGAGCAGGAATTTTTAAGGAAATAATTATTTGTAAATATGTACATAATTTCTTTACCAAGTATGTATAAAAAGTTCAAAAATATAACATCAATGATGTATCAACACATTTTTGGGTTATGTTGTGTCCTTCCTGTTTCCTCTATAAGTAGCTATTGGGAGCATCTTTTTACATCTGAACTATAACCGATACCAATTCGCTCTCATATGAATGTAGAACGAAGTGCTTGAAATGATTTTCGCTTCACCCAGTTGAATACTCGATGGATCACGATTATTTTACCCTATATAGGCATCGCATAACACTTTCGTTATCCAACTTTGCCATTCAAGATTCAAGCAATCAGATCTTGGTCGAATTCAATATCAAAAAGTTTCAAGGTCTTCAGTCCTTAGAAGGTTTTGCCCAATTTTTAATTTTTCGTATGTAATTTGGAATGTTGTTAATACAGCAAAAGGTACAATATAATTTGAGTTTTTTTGTATACGAATACTCAGAATTTTTCTTTTGAAACTTGAAACTACGAGACATGATTCAGTCTTAAAACAAAATGCACGACTGGGTAGCATATTTTTTAGAGGCCATGTATTTTGAAAAAAAGACATTAGGAGGAAACCTGATTTGGAAAAAACAGCTATGTATATTGTATATATATAACAGTTTATTCCGAAAACCGTATTGTTAGAAAAAGATAGATTGTCCTGACAAAGCAGTTGTTAGAAATTTTTGTAAAAATCGTTGAATCCGTTTTCGAGAAAATTTATCTTCTTAACGATTGTATGGTTTCGTGGGCCTTGCAAAAAATCCAAAAACACTTAGCGAGGCACAAACAAATCAATAGCTACTAAATTATAATTTGGAAGCAATTTGGTACATGCGTTCAAGCTGTAGAATAACGAACAGACAGACAGACGGGCGGAATTGCCTATTTTGTTCTACTTCTTCAACATCGAAATGTTATGTGTTATTGTTTTTTTTAACATTTTTTGCACAAATTAATTACTTTTACCTTAAAGTACCTAAAATCGTAATTAAAAATACATGATAGATGAACAACGATTAAATAACTTCCAAACAAACGCAATAAATTATTGATGAATGCACAATTAAAATGAATTTCAGAAAGAGCATTAAGATTTACATGGGTGCAACGAATGATAATTACTCAAGTAAAAATTAACTTTTGTTACTAAATTTTATTAATTACCTAGCAAAATGTTAATATTAAGTACGAGCATTACGGGATTCTACCACGTTTAGATAATTATGCTAAATAAGTGGGTAACCATTAACACAACATCAAAGAAATATGAAGCCAAAAGTCATTCAGTTTTTTTTTACACAAGCAAAGATATAATCGATATTTAATAACATGTTTCTGATCTAAACAATGATATCATTATCTCCATGCAATTCCTCAGCTTATAATAAAATTTTCAAAAACCACTACTTTCAGTATGGGCGATTAAATTAAGGTACTAAATTAAAACAATTTTTTCAAAACTTCTCCAAAAATATGTTAAAATTTTACAAGAAAAATTTAAGTTTAATACCCACCAGTTTCCAAAATATTTAAGAAACTTAAAAATATATAAAAATCAAAAATTAAAGTTCAAAACATATAAAGTTTTGAAATTTTGAGAGTTGGTCAAAATCGTTGGAGCCGTTGTCGAGCATATACAACTTCTTGTTAACAATCGTATGACAGGTACAGTACGCCCTGGGTAAAAGCAAAGGATGAAAATTCGAGCAGTTGCGTTAATTGAGGTTGTTGCAATAACCGAGACACACACATAAAAGTTTTGCCTTGAATTAGAACTTACGTCAAAATCAGAGAGAAAGTTAGCTGGACGCAAATAATTGAGGAAATTTTTCCCACAAAAGCTGAAATTCGGATTAGGTGTGAGAGTGTGCGTAAAACACCCGCATACCCTCTCAAATAAAATAAATGCGCAGGTTTGTTTTGTTTTTGGTTTTCACAAATTTAGCACCAAACATTTTCCTCTTCTATTCTTCTTATTCCTTTATGACGCAAATAAAATAATAATAAAAAGATAAAATTTTATAAGAGAATAGATGGAAAGTTGCGTTTACTAAGTCGAATTTCTTTTGAAAGTTGCGATTAATGAGTCACTAATGGTCAAATTCGGGTGTTGCTTTAACCGAGGTATTTCGTTAATCGAGGGTTGCTTTTACCGAGGGCGTACTGTACTTTTATATCTCAGCCTAGAGTCAAAGCGAAAAATACCCTCCAAATTTAAAGCCCATCCGTTAAAGCTACAGAGGTGCATTTGAATTTATGTATTAATAACAACCGAACAAACAGAATTTTTTGACATCGTAGTATCACGTTTAACTGTTTAAGCGAAGTGTTTTACGAATGCGCATAACTTTCCCTTTGTGTGATGTATGTATGTGGGTAAGGTATTTTAGAAAAAAAGTAAAGTATAATCAATGGCTTTACCCACTGGCTAATTCAATTATTATGTTTATAAATAATACTTGTTCTTCACATCTCTTTTCGTAATTTGATATCATTTGAAGTATGAAAAGTGTTGAGTGTTGTTAAATAATTTAATTTTTTTCTAATCACACTTCACATTTTATTAGTAAAATTGTAACCCATAAAATACCTCCAGTCTGTTGAGTAAAATTGACGATGTTTTCAAATAAATCGTCCGAATGCCTATGGCATCACTGTCACCACAATTTTCACTACAAAACTCCGTTAAAACAAACACAGTATTAATTAAAATAGCGTCTTTAACACGATTTTGTGTTCACATGTGAATGAAATCAAATCACAAATGCGCTACGCACTTTTTTACTGCCACGGACTCGGATACGGAAGCACGTGGAAGAACGTAAAACGCTGCAAGTTTTAATCAAATGGATTTTCGAAATCTTTCGCCTCGAATTGAATTATTTGTCGCCGTCCGCGGTCGCGTGGTGGGCTTGATGTAAATTTAAAAAGTTAAACGCTAACAGACTTAAGAGGCGCAGTCAGCAAATTGACGATGCAGTAGCGTGAATAGCAAATTCTGACTGACAGACTGTCTAACTGGGAAGGGTAGTTAAGAGCGTTTATTGAGAAGAAGGTTAAGAAGTAACATGTATCGCTGCCGCTGGCAATGGCAGTGGCAGTTCGTTTATTTTGGATTTGTTTGAGGTTTTTATATTTAGTAACTCAACTGTGTTTGACTAGAGCTGGACTGTGCATCACTGGATATAATTAAGATGGCTTAATTAGTTTAAGTGCAATTAAACAGAAGCATCAGCACTATACATACACTTGTTTTAAGAATAAGAATTCTCTTAAAATATTTGATAGAATTGTTTTATTGTGATGCGTACCTTTACTTGTAGCTGACAATGGAACGGGAGTCGATCATTGGATTGAATTTATGCATTTATAGAAGGTTTAATTGGTCTGTTTCATACAATACAAAACGTGTTATTTAATTGAAATTGAATTTTTTAATTTAAGTTGAAAAATAAACTGAATTATACTTATTCTTAAATTAGGGCAGGAATGCAGAATTACTCTTTGGTTATTAAAACCGGCTAAAATCATGAAAAACTCGTATACTCAAATTTATTCTCTTTATTATCTTTTTGTAAAAAAAAATACAAAGCGCTCCTATCTTAATTTCGCATCAAACACTTCAGTGCATCATGAAATTCAAATCAGAACTCAAACTTATTAAAATGTAGAAAGAGATAGAAATTCTATTATGAATAAGTACTATTGTGAAAAAGTCAGCTACCGAAAGTAATGAAATAAAGAATGCTCAATAGTCAATATGCTTAAAAGTCTTATATCAAATAACCATACGCAACGCAAGTACTTATTCATAGGATTACTTGGCTCTTTTTTACTTGCGATTATAGGTACTATAAGGCAAGTTATGCATTCGTAAAAAAGTGGGTGCGACGATTCTCTCTGTCTGTCTGTATAGTTACCTACAGCTTAAACGGCTGGACCGATTTGCTTCAAACTTGGTACATAGTAATACTATGGCGTTCTACAGAAGAATTTTTGGAATAAGCATTCTACTCGTAGCTTTAAGACTAACGGTACCGGTACCTACCGTACGATTTTTAGTGAAAAAATTAATTTTTCTCAAAAACGGCTCCTACGATTTTGATAAAACTTTCTGAATAGTGATTTCTGTGCAAACATTATGTTTTGGATGGAATAGATCTTTCAGGAAAAGTCTTATAACGGTACCTCTCTTAGGACCGGTTTTTTGAAATCTTGACGGATTTCGATGAAATTTTTAGTGTAGGAGCCTTTTTATAGACGAAATAACATGAAATCTTAAATTTTTCAAAAAAAGGTTTCTTGAGATTTTTTTAAAGAGTAAGTTTGTTTTTTTTTTTTAAGTTTTGTTTTTTTTTTTCAAAAACGGTTTAATCAATTTTTTTTTAATTTTATTTTCTTGATTAAAACTACAAAGTTCTAGAAGTTGGCATACTCAAAAAAAATTTGGAATCCTGTTTTCGAAAAGTTTAAAAAAACCGTTTATTGAAAAAAGTGGTCCAACGATTTTGAAATTTTTTTCCTTAAAATTGAAAACAGTTAAACAGTAAAAGAAAACCGATAGCTTACTTAATTTTTTCCTTAAAACGCTTAAGCTAGTGATTTTTAAGTGATTAATAAAATTTCATATGATTTTTTCTCTGCTTTTTTTTTCTAAAATTTCCAGCCCCAAGACCACTGTCACACATTAGAACAAGTTCGTGCGCTTTATTACATTTAATGTTTTTGTTATGACTTCACATCTTTTTTTAAAGTCTGAGATTTTGACAGTAAATATACCTATCCTCTGCCAATTTACTTCAAAATGAAACTATTTATTTAATAAATTCTTTTATATTCCATTTAGTCAATTCAGTTTAGGTATATTTATTCTAACAATTCTTTTGGAGTTCTTTCTTTTAGCTGGATACCGTCCGATATCTATTAAAAACAATTCTAAAACGATTGTTTGTACTTAAAAATATTTTTGTATAAACGCTAGAAAGAATATATTGCACCAAATTTCAAGTTTCTATGAGCTTTCCATCAGGCATCAGATTAGTGATTACCACACTGAAAAAGTGGACGTATATCACTCCCATTGAATGGAAGATCTCAAATTTAAATTGTTTTCTTTGAATACACTAGAAGCTCCATCCTAGTAACTAATTTCAACATCATTATAAAGGCTATACCTACAAAAAAACTACTGAATATTTTCTCAAATTTCTTTTTTATTTGAAAGTACAATCCTTCCGGTTAATAATGGAAAATAATTTCATTCAAATGGCTGCTTTGGCTGGCCATGCAGTAGCCTACACGATCGGTCCAATTTTTAAGCACATTATCGATTGTGTGCACCTGTATTTCACCAATGGCTTCACGAATATTGTCCTTTAAAGGGTCAATTGTCTCAGGCTTGTCGGCGTAACACTTATCTTTTACGGCACCCCACAAATAATATTCCAACGGTGTCAAATCGCAATTCCGTGGTGGCCAAACGGCATTAGCTCTGCGGCTGATAATGCGATCTTCAAAACATCGAGTGTAGCTTCGGCTGTGTGACACGTAGCGCCGTCCTGTTGAAACCAAATGTTGCCAATATTCTCCTCTTAAATTTTTGTGAACAAAAATTCGTTCAACATGGCTCGATAACGATCGCCATTGACTGTAACGGCCACTCCTTGCTAATTATGATAATAGTGAGTTTTTTGTTTTTGGCTTAAATCGTCATAACGAATATCAAGCTTAAACGGCTTTTTATACAAATTACCATAAGATTTTTGGTGAATAATATTTTTGTAAGTATATTTATATTAGCATCATTTCCTTTTAGCCCCGATTTCAATGTCTGGCAATAGATAAATCATATAAATAATTACCTCAACTGCTAGTATACAAAAAATCAGCATTGGACAAGTGACGTAATTGCATATTTTTTTTTTACGCCTTTGAGGCATAGCCACGCCCAAACACCCCAGCTGGTAGCTGTCGGATTATGATATTGTTTTTCAACTCAAGCTTTACAATGAAGCTTTAACATTTTCTGTGCACTAATGACGTTCCCAAAACGTTCACCAGCTCTACGACTATTAGATATAGCAAATACATATTTCAGCTGAGAGTTATTTCGCACATCAAAAAAGTCCTTGGATACTTTAACGGCAGTTTAAGAAAGGCGGGACACCTTTGCTTTGTGTAAAGGAAAATTCACTACACTACAACTAACACCAAAAATCGATTATCAATATGCATTTCTGGTAAAATCTGAAATTAAAAGGCTTACAGTTGCTTTGAAAGGCAGCAAAATGAGCGTTTTTGTAGTTTTTTCCGTAATATTCAAACGAGGGAATATATTTTTCAAATTCTTAGCTTTATAATTTTAGTTCTGATTATTTCTTTAGTAAATAGCGCACTATCTAAGAATTTTAAATATGAACTTTATAGATAGGTACTGGTTAGAAAAGGCTATGAACTAGGTACTTTAAATTTGAAGTTGGATCTTATTTAGATTCGATTAACTAATGTTGCGAGGTTTGTCAATAGTGGTACTAACGGGTGATTTTTTAAGAGGTTTAGAACTTTTTTAAAAAAAAAAACACAAAAAATTCGAAAAAATGAATGAAATATTTATTTGAATCGATAGTTTGAACCTTGCAATTTAATGTTTAAAGATAATTTCATGCAAATGTTGACCGCGGCTGCGTCTCAGGTAGCCCATCCGCTGAGCCCAATTTTGGCATACTCTTTCACACATATCGGCCGGAATCTCACGAATGAATGCATGGATGTTGGCTTCCAGTGCGTCAATCGAAGCGGGCTTGTCCCTATAGACATTAGCCTTGACATACCCCCACAAAAAATAGTCTAATGGTGTCAAATCTCACGATCTAGGCGGCCAATTGACCGGCCCGAAACGTGAAATTAACTGTTCACCAAACTCGCCTCGCAATTGCGCCATTGTTTCGCGTGCTGTGTGGCATGTGGCACCGTCTTGTTGAAACCACATATCATGCAAGTCAGGAACTTCCATTTCGGGCAAAAAAAAGTTTGTTATCATCGCTCGGTAGCGTTCACCATTAACAGTAACGCTGCGGTTCGCATCATCTTTGAAGAAATATGGCCCAATAATGCCGCCGGCCCATAAACCGCACCAAAGTGGCTTTTTCGGTATGCATTGGTAGCTGTTGCAATGCTTCTGGCTGATCTTCACTCCAAATGCGGCAATTTTGCTTATTTACGTACCCATTCAACCAAAAATGAGCCTCATCGCTGAACACAAAGCAGCGCGCGATGAACATTTCGAACCGAGCACGAATTTTGATAGTAAAATTCAATAATTTGCAAGCGTTGTTCATTTGTAAGTTGATCCATGGTTAAATTGCAAACCAAACTGAAGCTGTTTGACAGTGACACAAGGTACTAAACACACGTCAGCTGTCAAAACCAGTGTTGCCAAAACCAAACCAGCTAAAAAATCACCCGTTATAACACAATGTAAGAATGACAAATATTTTGCTTAGTTGAAATAAATAGAACAATCAACGTATTTTTGTGGAATGAGCCTGTCAGAAGTGGGATTTATAGTGGGTATATGGTCTATAGGTCAGGAAAGTGACACCTAAAAGCGCCGCTCACTACTTATAGTGACGCCATGTTGTGAACCAAGATGCTTAGGAGCACAATCTATATTTTTTTAGTATATTTAGTAAAAAATAAATTACCTCTGGCAACGTTAATGTATTTTCATTTCCGAAATTTGATTTGGTGGAAACATTGCATTATTCAGTCAAGCTTTACACAAACTGATTAAACGTTTGATTTTGTTTACCTACTTTAATTGATAATAATCATCTAAATTAATACATAATATGGTTTTCGTTATTTTATTGATAAATAATCTATAGGAATATGTATATTGTTTATATTTTTAAAACCACAAACACATATGACGCACCAAACACATTTTCAATGATTTTTGTTTGTATCTCCCATCTTCCTTTATTCTGACACTCCTCGCTTTTTAAAATGATCTTTATTAACACGTATACTTAAGGCGCATAAAAAAGATGTTGTTAATAACAATAATATTAAAATATTCCGTACCGAGTAACATTTATTATAAGTCTCGAAAAAAGTAAACACACTGCATTAAATTGTATTTATTTTAATTACTATTTATTTAACAAAATTATCATTTAGCTGAATTGTGGTTTTAGTCGGGAAGTGGTATGCTGAATGTTAAAATAAACTTTTGTAAATATAAAGCATTTCCTAAACTCCAAACTACTGTGGACACCTTTTAATAGTGGGAGAAAATAAACCTGAAATAAAACGTGCTACATGCAAATTGAATAATTACTTTTAGCAGTAATAATGATTGTACGTAAGTACTTCAGGTTTTTGAAATAAAAAAGCTTTGAACAAAAAAATTTACAATTAACAGCAATTAGAAGTTCAATAACATTTTTGTTCATAGCGCTTGAGGAGCTTTTGAGTGCACACGCTTGTGAAAATTCAAGGAACGAAAGAATAATTAAGAAATTTTGGTAAAGTAACAAAAAAAAAAAATTAAATAATACCTAATAATAAAGTTAGGTGGATTTAAAAAATGTCTTTCAAATTCCTTGAAAACAGCGTCAATTGAAATTGACAAATGGTACAAAAAAATTATTTGACCAACTGCACTAAGAGCATCTTGTTTATAAAACTTGATGAATTGTGATATTATAATGTGTATGTATGCTATTGTGCTTTCAATCTTACATTTTCACAGATAGATTTGCCTAATAAATAAAATACTACATATATGGGGAGTCTCTATTAGAGCCACAGATGTTAAAATAACTACTTTTAGAATTTGTGTCTATCTGTATGTTTGTATGCTCATCACGTAAAATCCACTGCATGGAATTGAATGCAATTTTCACAGATTTGTTTGTGGTACGCCAAATAAAATAAAATATAGACTCTATTTTAATCAAAAAAATATCTATTTTTTGTTGTTTTTTAATATTGTCTCAAACGTACGGTATCTAATGAACTTAACGCAGAATTAAAAGATTTTGAGGAAGTAAACGCCTCACATACGTACTTAAACAGATAAGTTAGCCGTTTTGTAAAGTTTTTACCGAAAACATCATAGATGGCGATGTTAATCATAAAACTTGCGCCACTCTTACATAGGAAATTCCCATAAAAACACTGTAACTTTCCATACCTAACTCATTGCACCGACTGCAAACTTGGCAGCACTTTTTATTTTTGGTTCCAAAATGATCAGTCAAACCAATATGAAGGCAACCGTTATTTTTTTAACGTTTTTTTATCAGCTTGGAATATTAAAGGCACACAAAATGATTTCCTACCACTTTCAATCAAAAATTCAAACAAATTTAAGAAATAACCACTTTTAATTAGACTGTTTTTATACGAATTTCCGCCTTTAAATTTTACTTTTTAGATTTTTTTCACAAACAAAGACGAATAAAACAGCTGATCAGTAAGAGATACTTGCATAATAAATTGTAATACAATTTGTTGCAAAACGGTCTTAGAACATCGGTGTTTAGTGTCTCCAAATTTGTAGGTACGTAGGTACGTAAGAATATATATGTTTCTTAGGTCATGGGCAAACTTCGCTGTTCTATTCAATTATTTATTTTAGTTTGGATTTCGGTTACTATATTCTTTCCCTTGTTGTTTTGCAATCAGCACGCATTGAGATTTTGGAAAAAAAAGCAATAAAAAATCATATGAAATTTTATTAATCATTTAAAAATCAATAGTTCAAACGTTTTTTGGAGAAAATGAAGTAAGCCATCAGATTTCTTTTTTTTTTCAAAATTTTACGGAATTTTTTATCAAATTCGTCGGACCAGTTTTTTCAAAAAACATTTTTTTTAAAACTTTTCGAAAACATTTGCCAAATTTTGTTTGAGTATGTCAACATCTACCGTTTAAATTTTTTTTTATCAGAAAACAAACATTTTCAAAATTTTGAACAAAAGTTAAAAAAAAAATTTTACTTTATTTTAAAATACATACTCAAAATAACTTTTGTGTGAATAATTAAAGAATTTTTATTATTTCTTTTATAAAAGTGCTTTTATATTAAAATTTTCATCGAAATCCATGAAGTGGTTTACGAGAAAATAAAAATAAATCGGTCCTATGGGAGGCACTGTTATAAGACTTTTCCTGACAAATCTATTCCAACCAGAACATAAAGTTTGCACAGAAAACTCTATTCAGAATGTTTTATCAAAATCGTAGGAGCCGTTTTTGAGATAAATGAGTTTTTCATAAAAATTCACATGGCTTTCGTTAGTTTTGGAGCTAGAATGCTAGTTCCAAAAACATAATAATAATAATTCTATAATACCAAGTTTGAAGCGAATGGGTCTAGCCGTTTAGGCTGAAGGTGCCGATACAGACAGATGGACAGACAGAATTGTCGGACCATTTTTTAGGCTTCTCTACCATCGTAATGTTATGTTTGATTGTCCAAACAAAAAAAATTTTTTTAATGCATAACTTGCCTTATACATAATACCTATAATCGCAAGTAAAAAATCATTAATGCATTTCGCTTTCAATAAATACAACTTAATACGCAAGGCAAAATACACTGATCATAACCTCCTACGATTGGCTTGTATAACAGTCAGTATTCTATTGATTAATCAACGTACATAATTATTACAATTACACTCAGACAGATTAATGAATATAAACTTAGTAATTTAGTGATAATTACCATCGGTGTCGATCTAAAATTAAAGGAAGCTTGCACACTTTATCAAGAAAAACGTTTTATAAAGTTGGTAATTTTTGCTTTTAAAATATCTTACGATCTGAGAAATAAAACAGTATTGTGTGTGCAGCGACATATTCAGTTTATAATACAATTTTTAACACATTTAATAAACGTAAAAAGAACACACATTTCATTAACACATTATAAATATATTAGATGCCTCATTAAATCATACTATAGTATAATAATCAACACCTACCTATTGCACATACTCAGGGAAAATACATTATTTATCAATAAATTTTTAGAAAAATAAAAAATACATCTTACTTGACTCACTTGTATTATTTGATTTCTCACGATAACAATAGATTCAAAACCAAGAATAATACAGCTGATGTTTATAACTTCTTGTTGAAACATTTTATTGTTTTTTTAATTTGTATTAGCACACAATGCAAAGAACGCTTTAAAAGATGAAATGAATTATGTATTCAACATAATATCCACTTATAACTGTGATGATGGACCAATTTTAATAATTAAGCATTAAATCAATTAAATGAGAAACATAAAATCAATTATAAACACACAAAACATGGAACCCACATTTTTGATGTGAATTTGTTGCACGCTTTCCGATAGAAGTTATTATACCAAACAGAATATTAAGTAGTTAGCGGCTTTAGGTTGGAGTTGACTGCAGGCGTTTGTGAATCACCGTCCACGCTTCGGCCAATCGATTCGATTGCCACACATTATAATCCAAACTATAGGATTATTGTTATAGGACGAATCAATCCTATTGGTTTTCAAAATACCCATGGATTGGTCACACGCAGAGGAAACCCAACTACTTATTGAAAGGTAAGAAGTTCTTCCAAGAAACGTGGACTTAATTGTGAAGTATCAAGCTGCAAGCTTAGATAAATTGTCATAGAGTATCTTGTGGGTTCAAGTGGTAAGTACTGCAAAGTAATATATTGATTATGAAGTCACATAGGTGTTGCTAAAAATTATGTTAGATTATGTATTGATAAAAGATAGGTTCCTATGTTTGCAGATGATATGAAAATTTTCAAAGCAAGTGATTGTGACCTTCTGCAGTCTGATACGATAGTTTTGGTATTTGTGGTGAGTTTTTTTTTGAAGAACTTTATGAAAACATTTTTCAAACAAATTTCTAATACGCCAATTCCTAGCTATTTTTTTAAATAGGCTTTTAAAAATAAAAAAAAATGTTTTTTCAAAACATACCTTTTTACTAGTAATTTTGTAATGATAAACAAAATCTCATTATGATTTTTTCCCTTCAATTTTGTTTCAAAATCTCAAGCCAGACGACCGCCACACATCAGAGCAAGTTAGGGCGACCCAGTCGCGAACTTTATTTCTGCACGAAGGTGAATCAACATTAATTAATGTTGCATAATGAAATGCATGCAATTATATCCCGCATGGTTGGGAACACCGAGCCTTTGAGGCTTTTTCTTTTTTCAGAAGATACATATCCTCTTGTATGTAAGAATAGTTAGGGCGACCCAGTCGCGAACTTTATTTCTGCACGAAGGTGAATCAACATTAATTAATGTTGCATAATGAAATGCATGCAATTATATCCCGCATGGTTGGGAACACCGAGCCTTTGAGGCTTTTTCTTTTTTCAGAAGATACATATCCTCTTGTATGTAAGAATAGACAGAAGACATGCGGTAGAAAAACTTTTGAAATACTTCATTAAGAAAACTTTTTGTCTTTCTCCTTCAAACGCTCTTAGCTAGAAATATAGTTATAATATTAGAAACAAGAATTTCACATGTATATTCGTTAAATCGGTCTTAAAAATTCCTGACCATAGATTATTAAGGCATATAGAGATAAGTTTGATGGCTTGGATAGTGGTTGGAGTTGGAGCTAGCCAATGAGGCAGATGTTCAAATTATCATCAAGGATCAGTGGATTGAGATTTTAGGCCTTATTATCTCACGAAAATCTTATACTATTAGCATAACTTCTGAATAAACGGGGGCATATTTCCACTCCCATATAATGCCTTACTTGTTTTCGTCCCTCTGTTTGATTCTCTTTGTTATTTAACAAGCCATAATAATTGTACCACTCGTTTCTTGCTATTAAACCATTCCGATGAGCCAAAAATGAGCAATTTTGAACCTATCCAGATGAGCGACAAAGTTTAAAACCCTTTAATTTGAAAATTAATTTAAATTCATCTTACACATTAAAGCTAAGTTCATTAATAACTATGGCACTCTCAACTAACAACCATAAGGTCATTTAGATCCCTCTTTAACGTCAGTACAAAACCAGATGCTTTAAATGCGACACATAAGACATTTAAGCATGAGTAATTTCTGTCATACAGGGATCCAAAAATCGCACCAAACATAACATATTAGATTACTTACTCACTGACTTACTGACTGACAGATCTTCAAAATCATGGAGCACTTCCAGTCACCGAAGAGCATTTAAAAGAACAAAAATTTAAGATTTCCCATTCGGTGAGCGTTGTATCCACCCATTGATTGGTTCGAAAAATGTGATTAAATTCATGGAGCACTTTTCAACATCGAGCCCACAATCTTAAAAATTTGGCAGAGCAGTAGATCTAGAATCATCAAATTAAATTTAGATTTTTCACTTAATTTAAGGGGCGTGGAATCCGCTCATTTTCAAAAATTTGTTATCGAATATATAAATATCAATAGTATGGTCCTTCACGATTTTCAGCCTCAACAAAACAAAATCCTTACAATAAGTATTGAAAATGAAAATACACCAAAAACTACTCTACCCTATTACCTATTTTTTGTATGTGTATGCGTTGGTTCCCCGCATCCAGCCGCTGTCCACTTCCAGAAACAAAGTTCTTCTTCAGCAGAAGAAAAAATTTGCCTAAATCCTGCGTGTGCGAAATTTAAGCGTTATGCTTTGATAGTAACTGTACAAAAAACACAATTTAATTTTGCCAAATAGAGGTTGTTCATCAGAAATGGTGATTGTGGGCGGTTTTTACCGATTCAAGAATCTAGCTTTACTCTTGAACCAAAGATTATAAAAACCGAATTTCAGCTTTCTAGCTGAAAAAATGAAAGTATACATACGGACGGACGGAAGGACGGACGGACATCGCTATATCGACTAGCCTTTTGATTCTGAGTCTGAATATATGTAGGTAATTACTTTTCTATACATAAAGGTATTATTTTTCTATGTTACAAACTTAACACCAAATACAATATTATACCCATTCTATAGAATAGAGCATGATACATAGAATACCAGGTATGCTGACTAGACACATAAAAATCTCCATCTTGGTATTTTTATCTTTTTATTTTTTTTTATTCCTCATGTGAGGACTATTTTTTAATTCAGTATTTAAACAAATTGTCTTATGATAATAAGAACCATAGAAATATAAGAACATAATAAAAACCGGCAAATCAATACATTTATTTATCTTCACTTCGAAAAAAATCAGATGAAAGTGGCGTCACACGTACAGTCAGCATACCTCATATTTCTGTTTATCATGAGATTAGGGTATACATTTAAAAATGTTGAAAAGGAGACAAGTTCTCTTCTTTACAAAAACCTGTTGCGTGAAAAGTAATGACATCTTAAAGTTTTCCATGTTCTCAAATTATTATCCAGTGCTTAGGTAGATCGTATAAACCGAGAACTTAAAGAAACAAAACAAGCTATAAGAATAAAAAAATAACTTTCCTTAAATACATTAATACGTTTAAGTTATTCACGACAGCCATTTCTGCAAAAATTTCTCGTTTAAACGGTTCTGTAAGTGACTTAGTAAGTCTATTTTATTAACTTACGTAAGTTGAAAGAAAAACTTACAAGTGTAAACGCGTTATTGCACTCTTACGAAAATCTCACAGCTTACACACCTGGCAATGATAATTTTACAACTTACGCGGAAAGCATTACTAACTATAAGTTAATCTGTAGCGGAAACCTTCCGGCAAGTAACTTCTGTAAGACTTGCGTAAGTGGTAAGTAAAACTTACATATTATGTATGTTATCTTAGCTTAGGACTATTATACTCATTTTATAACTGTGAAAGTCAGTTATTTGTTTTTGCGCTTTCACGCCTAAACCAATTAACTGATTTTAAAAATTAATTTTTATTTAAAGAAATTTCAATTGCAGTACTTTTATTGCTTACCTTCAGTGGCTGTTGATGGTGATGTTGATTTTTGGGGTAGCTAGAGATTCCTTTGGGATCATTTGAACTTTTCACTTCATTCTTTCGTTTTCTCTTCTTTATTATGAACTTTGAATCCAATAAAAGAAAATACATCATACATTAAGCACTAAAATTTTTTTTTTTATACTTTTATATCAAATCAAACAAATGTTAAAGCTTTCTCTCGAAAAGTCAGTTTAAAATTTCGTCTTCTGAATTCAAGAATTTGTGTGTCTCAATCGCTAATGCGTTATGTACCTTAAATCAAAATCAATACATGGTAAACAAAATCGTATTTGTCTTTCATTTTCCATGTCTGTGAACTGTGATGTTTGTTTTGGCCTATAAAAGAAGTATTGAACGGTTCCCGGTGCATTAAATTATTTGTAAATTCAAACAAACGTACAAATATGTATCATTGTAGAAAAAATCGACTTATAGATTCACTAAATACAGGTACAATATTTTGTATGTGTTATTTTGACGACAAAAAAACAACCGATAAACCAAAAATAAAAAGGAATTAATGGAAAATATAAAGGACAGTACCAAGAAGGTCCTGCACTGGGTGAGCTGAAAGTTAATTTTAACCACAGCAGCTCATACAGACCATGATATTCATGAGCTGCGAAAATCCAACATAATAAACATCAATATTTCAGTTCTAAAAAAAAAGTACATGACTGGGTCGCACGAATTTGCCATAATAAGTGAAAGTGGGCTTGGAACTAGATATATAAATAAAATGCACGACTGGGTCGCACGTACTTGCTCTGTGGGTGCAATAGTAAGACGAAAACAAACTTTTCGATCAATAAGAACAAATCATTTTTGAAAAAATTGGTAAAAACTAAACAAAATTTGGCTAAAACTGGAAGACTCGATATACGGGAGCTAACGTTAAGTAACCTTTAGTATATCAAATTCAGATGTCGTCTTTTGGGTGATATAAATGATATAAATTTCCGCTTATAGCCAAATTAATAAAACTGATATTACCAATTTCCGCTATTATCATGTGTAGCCAAAAACTAAAAATGCAGTTTACTTTGAAGTATTCTATATAATGTTATATAAAAAGTTTCATAAAAATGGGGGAGCCTTTTTTGAGTAAATTAGAAAAAACGAAAAAATTGGCCAAATTCTAATGGCTCTTTGTATAGGAGCCTCCATTTAAAAGAAAAAAAAAAAATCAATGCCATCTGAAAGGAAGCTAAAAAAACTATACCAAACAAAGTTTGAGGGAATTCGATGCAACCGTTGACAACTTATGGCCATTTGAAAAAAAGCCGTTAAGAGCAGATCTCCGTTATTTGCATTTTTAGCCAAAAACTGAAAACGCAGTTCTCTTAAAAACACTAAAAGAATATAACACACAAAGTTTAATCAAAATCGTTAGAGCCGTTTTCGAGCAAATAAGAAAAAACCAAAAAATGTTGGCTAAAACATATCGGCTCGTTGTATGGAAGCCACCGTTTAGAAAGGCTTCAGTGAAAAATTTACAAAGCCATCGTATAGAAAACTATACAAAACTATGTCAAACGAAATTTGAGTCGATTCAATCAAGCCGTTGTGAACTTATGGCTATTTGAAAAAAAGCCGTTAAAACCTGATTTTCATTAGGACTATTTGAGCCAAAAATGAAAAACGCAGTTTTGTTAGAAATGCTTAAATTAAGCTAAATTTTGAGTTTAATCAAAATCGTTAGAGCCGTTTTCGAGAAAATTCAATTTGAAAAAAACCGTTACTTGAAAGGTACCAGTTTGAGCCGGGCTAAAACGAAATAAAAAAAACCTCGACAACCGTTTTTCTTCAAACTACTATATATCAAGTTTGAAGAAAATCCGTCAAGTGGTTTAGGCTGTAGCATGACGTGAAAAAGCGCACATCCGCACAGACGCACAGACGCACAGACGCACAGACGCACAGACGCACAGACAGACCGACGGACGGTATGACGAAAACCACTTTTTTGGGCTTCTCTATCATCGTAATGTCATGTTTGATTAAAACCTCGATTTTTTTTTTCTGCACGAAACCAATACTTGCCCTATTGAGCAAGTAAAAAAATTAGCAGGGACAAAATCATATGAGATTTTATTTATTACTTGAAAATCACAAGTTAAAACTTCTTTTTTTTTGGAAAAAATTAACTAACCCATCTGATTTCATAAACTGTTTAACAAATAATTTCTAAATCCCTCAACCAATTTAAAAAAAAAACCTTTTTTTTGAAAAACTTTCCGAAAACACTCCAATTATTTTTGATCATGGGAATTTCTAACACTTCGAGATGCGTCATGTAGCTTACGAGAAAACAGGATTTAAAAAAAACTGTCCTGTGGGAGATGCCGTTATACGACTTTTCCTTTTCTATTCCATTCAAAAGGCAAACTTCACATCAAAAATACCTTTCAGAAAATTTTATTCATATGGCAAGTACGGTTAGTTAGAACTATACATTGCCAATTCTGAAAACCCTTCTGTAGGAAATTTTAGAAATACTGTGTACCAAGATGAAAACAAATCGGTCCAGCGGCTTAGACTGTAGGCTGCAGGTGCCCATACAGACAGACCGACAGACGGAATTGCCTGAAATGTTTGATCGTTGGAATTTTTTTTGCACGAATCCACAATATACAATACTGCCACAGAAAACGTGGCAATATTGTATTGTATTGTCAAATGAACACTTTCGTCACCTCCATTTTTTAATTTCTGTACTTAAATTTTGGCCTGTATGCGACGTTAGTGTCGAAAAAGTTAGTATAATACTTGAGGTTTGCAAAAAGACGAGAGAAATTATTGTGTTTCAGATGATTCAATACATCTTGTCTTCAAGCTTTTTGGAGATAATCGGCTGCCTTACCGACGGAACGTTGCCTTCTCACAGAGTGTTATGAAATGGAAAATTAGCGACTTCAAAATATAAAAGAAATGTTTATCGACCATTTCGGTTTACCATGAGTTAATCACAGCTTCAATTCAAAGTACAAGGATTATTATTTAAAAACATCCTGTACAATGAAGAATGGAATCCCTCTCTTGCTCAATGTGCCATTGCTCATTGTACCAGCTAAAATTTACAAATCACATAAATACTCGTATATTAAGATTTTATTAATATGTATATCCTACACCGAAGACGGTGTCATTAAATTAAATTTAATTATTAAAACAAACAAAAATTCTTTATAAATGTACCTAACATAGAACCAGTTTTCTTAAATCAAATTTTCTCGCAAGAAAAATTGACGGACTTTGATGAACATTTTTTAAGGTTGTTTATAAACAAAATCATATTAATGTTCAAAAAGAGTTTTTTTTTTAGTTTAAAAATAGTGTTAATTGTTTTTAAATCTTCGGATATTTTAAAAACTGTTCAATACATTTTTTAATTTTATTTTCCTGATGAAAAATACAAAGTTCTTTCCAATTCAAATATCTACTGAAAACAAAATTGAAAATGTTTTACAATTTTTGTTTTAAACCCTTTTAGAAGAAACTGGTCAAACGATTTTAGAAATATTTTTTTGAAAATACAAAACAGTAAAAGTAATTACATGACCTACTTCAGTTTTCCTAAAAAAAAAACATTTTTAATAGTGATTTTTAAGTGAATATGTAGTAAAATTTTATATGATTTGTATCTCTTTATTTTTTTTAATGCCAAACCACAAGACCACTGTAACACATTAGAGCAAATTCGTGCGATCCAGTAGTCGAAATAAGGTCAAATGCAAAAATGTGGCATTCCTTTGCTTTAAAAAAACTTCCTAATTTCAGCTTTGATTTTAATTTGTGTTGCTTTATTACACTTTTCCAACTTTTGGTTTGTGAAAGTGAGATTTAACTTTGTGGAAATGAAATAAAGTGAATTGGCATTATTTTGCTTTTTTCATTGTTTTTTATTTTTCTTAATTATGCGTTTCACTCAATTCTTTTTGGGTTAATAAAGTTGTTTGGCATTTAACACTTTCAAATTAAAATTTCGTTTTACAAAGTGAAATGAATCGAAACATTAAACCCTGGTGTCATTTCAAAATTCACTCATGTTATTTATAATCAACAATTGCACATATTATATATTAATGTGAACTGTTTTGAATGTTAACTTGTAAAGTGATAAGTGCCGGCAGTTTTGTGAATTTAGGAATCGATTATCTATTTACCCATGAATATCTTTATGAAACTAGCATTTGAATCTGCGACCCTCACAATGTGTTATTGTCACTTAAATCCAGAAGAACGGCAAGAATTTCCAATAAACTTGAAATAAAAATAATGCCACAAGAACACCACAAACCCTTTACATTTTCGGGAGCTTAAAATAAACCTACTCCCAGTTGCTCGTCGACCCCAATCAAAGTGAAGGAGCTTCAACAATTGAAAGTTTTTTGTTTGTGATTTTATTTGGTGTATGTATGTGTGTCCTGTGTTTTGTTTTGTGCCCTCTTGCGGTTATATGGGAATCAACTCCGTTTGCTCTCTAGCATGTGGCGGCAGTTGATGATGGAAACGATGATGAATAATTTCAACCCCCCAGATACGTTTATTTATCGGGTAAGTACATCACCCGCACTTTGTCGGAGGTAATTGGTCAAGTAGCCATCCGTCTGTCGTAGCCCCGTAGTCGTAGTAGAGTCGATTGATTAAAGTGGAAAGGACTGTTTTTGACTTTTCGAGTGTTTTGTGGTTTTGCTAAGTGAAGTGTGGTGTATCTGTGTTGTGTAAGTATGGAGTACGAATAACATACCTACTCGTATCTGTCCATTTTGGTCAATCGTCATAACAATTAGCTATGAGTGCTTGGTTAGATTGAGGGAACTCCTGTCTTCAGAAGTGGGAATGTCCTTCAAGAGTAAGCTTTAAATCGTTTTTTTGTATATTTTAATACCATCTGTCATATTTTAATTAATTTGAATTTTCACTTACATTCAATTTCACTGAATTTTTTTAACTGCACTCTGTCTAAATGTCACTCTTAATTAATAATATGTATTTTTTATTTTTATACACACACTGACAGGATAAGTGATTTTTTTTAAAGTAATATTTTGGCTAAAGTTTAAAGGCAGAAAGCACTTCTTGCTGCCAGGAGATCCTGCCTCGCACTGAATTTATCACTGAGTAATGTCCTACAAGGATGCTATCTGATTTCAGAATGTCATGCCAGTCACTCGGCTTCGGCATCGGCATCTCCTTGGTCATACGAGACGCAACGATATCATTCCACCCCCAACCGCACAAGCACAGCTTTAGCAAAGAGAATAATAAAACTTCCTTACTACGTCGACAACAATGTTAGTGGAGCAACAGGATGATAAATGCTGCTGGCATGGGATGCAATGGCTCATAGCATGCCACCCATCTTGGAATAGAAACAAGTGGTTTAGTTATCACGCATCTAATGGCCAAATCATTGGAAGAGAGGATTTTTCTCTATGCAGTATGTGCGCAACTAGTGTTCCCTTCCCAGCTTTTTAACGGATAATTTTTTTTGGATAAGGGGAAAAGTAGTTATTTCAACAGAGAGTTAGTTGTATATAGATGCTGATGAGGAAAGAGGAGAGGGATAAGGATATTACTTGGATAAGCAATCCTAAATTCCAATGCTCTGAGGTATAAGTTAAGCTGTTTTCGAATGGGAAGAGATGCAGCTAAACGAAATTTCCTTTGAAACTTGTAGAATGCAGTCTTTGTATGGAAGTTTTTAGATTTATGTGAGTCTCCGTGGAATTTCAATGAGGCAACAAGTACCGTCAGCGTCACCTTTGGGTACAGTTCTTAAATCAAGCAGTTTAATTTGTTGAATCGTTCGTGTTTTATAGGTATGATATTTTTTTATAAATATTTGCACTTTAAAAGTCGTATGTACTTCAAATTTATATCTTTAATTTAGCGTTCTCTAAAAGGGATTTGGCTGATTAGTGGTACAAATGTTATATGAGATCCCGATGCTGAGAAGGTCTAAATACTAATATTTGAGTTAAAAAAGGAGCTGAGCAAGGCACTTTACATTCGTTCGGTGCGGCTAAATAAAGCATATTTGTACTTCCCATTTGTAGTTGGGGCCAAGAATATTCTCATGTGCATTTTAAAAAGTTCGGCCACTACGTTTTTTTTTTTTATTTTTAATAACTATATAGAATAATGGAAGACATAAAACTAAGCGGCGGGTATTATGCCACTGCAAGTCGGACCTATAATGAAATAGATATCAATAGACTCAATATCCGTTGTTTTTTAAACTACTACTAATAAAATTTGAGGAACATTCGTGGGACTATAAGGCTGTATAGTCCGGTCAAAATAGACATTTCGGTTTGCAAAAATTCGCATAAAGCTGAACATTGGTACAGACGTTGGGAACACCATTTCAAATAATTTAAGCAACATCCCCATCGATCCGACTGGTGCGTTAAAAGTTATTCAAGGTCAAAGGGTCAAATAAACGGTTTTTACAATTTTTCTGGTAAACGGTAGGATTTATCAGAAAAATACATGAGACAAAGTTGTAGACCATGAAATTATCTACAAAACTTGTTAATATCATTTTTTTGTAAGAATAACCATTTCGGAGATATCGTGATTTTAAAACTTGAAGGAGTCACGTTCTATATGATATGCACATACATATATGCCACATGCATAAATTTTAGCAAATTCTGAAAAATAACCTGTCGAAGAGCTATATCTCGATAAAGAATAAATATACAACAACTTTGGTACCATGAAAATTGTAGGAAATTTGACGTTCTACTATAAAATGGAAATGCTTTTGCTATAGACCGTAAGGAAAATAAGTTACTGAGGAAAAACCGTTGCAAGGTCGAAAACTTTGCAGTTACCCCTTCCCCCTCCCCCACCTCTTTTTCAATAGGGCTCTCGAGGTCCAAAACTTCGTGAAATATTTACTAACTATCCTTCAACAATATCTGATAGTTTCATTAGCTTCCGACCTTTTTCCACCTTCCACCACCTTTTTCAACCTGTCGACTGGACTAAATGTATGCATGTGGCATATATGTGCATATCATATAGAACGTGACTCCTTCAAGTTTTAAAATCACGATATCTCCGAAATGGTTATTCTAACAAAAAAATGATATTAACAAGTTTTGTAGATAATTTTATGGTCTACAACTTTGTCTCATGTATTTTTATGATAAATCCTACCGTTTACCAGAAAAATTGAAAAAACCGTTTAGTTGACCTTTTGACCTTGAATAACTTTTAACGCACCAGTCGGATCGATGGGGATGTTGATTACTTTATTTGAAATGGTGTTCCCAACGTCTGTACCAATTTTCAGCTTTATGCGAATTTTTGCAAACCTAGCACTATTTTTTTGTCTATTTTGACCGGACTAGTAGCTCATCGGGAAAAAACTCATAGGCTTTTAGACGTGCATGATTACCGACGTGCACTGAGATGAAAAATAATTAATGTTTTGGCTTCTGCCTGCTTTTGTAAGCTGTTTGAATTTTATGTTCTGCAGCAAACCAATAATAAAACATTTACAAACAAGGGTATTTTTTCAGTGAACATTGATTCCCTAAAGCAAAACAAGAAATCCATGTTCGCTTGTTATAGTTTTTCACCAATTCATATTTTTATCAATTTTGAAGTTTAAATGCTTTGAACTATGTATATGGTATGGAATGTAGTTTGAACTTATCTTGAACAAGGCAAGCATCCAATTATTCGTAAAAGGGGCTTGAATTCCCCAGCTTTTACATCCGAATACGGACGGAGTTCTTCAAAGTGTTGTAGGCAATTCCTCTAATCTCCTATAATTATAAAAATTCAATAAGTGGAGCTCAGCCAACAAGCTACACTTTTAATATATCTGCCGCAACAATACACACATTCGTTTGAGGGGACGTGTATGAAAGTATTATAGAACAGACTGAAGCCCTTTTTGTCCACATTTGTAATGAAAAATGAAATCATTATCAAAGGATTCTAAAATCCACGAAATATATTATTTGGTAACCTAAAGCTGTTTAGAACAACTAACCTACAATTTTTTCTTAAATATCTACAAACCTTCGCATCAATGTGGATTTAAACAAAATGTGTTATAATTCAAGTGAAAACAACATCTTATTTTTAAAAATGCAGGTAAGAAATTGGAGAACTAGGCCAACTCTATATTATTCCGGGATTCAATGCATGAGCTTGGTGGGCGAAAGGAGGTATGATGTTCACTTTAGAAGCTCATTTTAAAATTTTCTACCTTCAGATTATGTCTGTGACCTACATACATCCTGGTGGAGTACATTTCTCCAACATTAAATCCAAAGTCATGTAATGTTTGCTAATAGTTATTTTATGCTTCAAATGTAAATAAACCGCCTAAGCTATTTTCCGGCTTTCTGAGAATGATAAGGACGGACGCAATGAAATAATTGATCGAATGCGTCAACACGCTCAAAAAGTTTGGTATAATAATATTTATGAAATACATTGTCAGCCCATACTCTATAATACCATAGGACTCAATAGATCGAATTTCCTCCATTCCATAGCCTCAGATGTCTCTCAATATGAATGACGTTTTTTTTTTTTTTGACAATCAAACATGACAAACATTACGATGATATAGAAGCCGAAGAAAGAGGTCCAACAATACTGTCTGTCTGTCTGTCTGGCTATCCCTCTGTATTGGCACCTATAGAATAAACCGCTGAACCGATTCGCTTCAAACTTGGTACATACATATGTAGCTATTATTATTATTACGTACAGAGGGGTTTTTGGAATCATCATTCTTTAAACCGGATACAACGATTTCGATTAAACTTTCTAAATGGTGTTTTTTGAGTAAACTTTATGTTTTGGTTGGAATAGATGGAATAGATTTTTCAGGAAAAGTCTTATAACGGTATAGGTACATACCTCCCAATAGGAACTTTTTTTCATATAAGATTTTCTCTTAAACCAATTTCTATATGTATAATTTATGATATGGAAGCCCTTCACAGCAAACATTTTCCTTCAAAAATGAATCATTATGATTCATTTAAATGAAGAAAACCTTCAGATATGAATTCACTAACGATTCAATTCCAATCAAATCTCCTGAGAAATGGGCATTCATTTATGAGTCTTTAAAAATGATATATAAATGATTAGAGAAACATTCACCAAAATGAATGTATTTAAGCGCTTTTTCTTTACAATTGTATGTTAACATTCACTTTTATTCATAAGAGTGAAGAAAATTTAGATAGATTTATTAGATTTTTGTATATTTCTTGATCACAATCATTTTTGTTCATATATGTGAATGAAAATCCAATGTACATAGATCTCCTTTTAATTCGAATACAATTTTGATTCTTCATTTTTGCTGAACATAAAGTGAACCTTCATTTTAAGTGAAGAAAAATGTTTGCTGGGTTTTATCAACGAAATATTTCTCTTACTTAAAATTTTCCAAACAAGTTTTTGAGTTTAGAAAAAAAGGTGGTATGATTATTTCAAAAACAAACTTTTTCTATTTTGTTTTCCCGAAAAGGAAATTAGATTAATGTTTTCGTAAACTGGTCGAACGATTTTGTAATTTTTTTTCTTAAAATTCATAGTATAAAATAAGTCTGATGGCTGACTTAAGTTTTTCCAAAACATCGGTTTAAACAGTGATTTTTGGGTGCGACTAATAAAATTTCATATGGTTTTTATCCCTGTTCCTTTGTTGTTTTTAAAATCTCATGCCCCAAGACCACTGCTACACATAAGAGCAAATTCATGAGACCCAGTCGTATTGGCTCTGCGAATAACAAAAAAATGTCGAATGATTTTTAGCAAGGACAAATAAATCCCAATTATAATCATTAGTAGGGTGAAGCTTTCATTTCAAATAATATTTTCTTCTATTTTTAAGGGGCACCATGTTTTTCAAACATTTCAATAACAGTAATTGGAAATATTCAACTTTCGGCAGGATGGGTTAAATTTTGATATAAATGCCTAGGGAACTCAATTGCATCAGCTAGCTCATGGTTTTCAGCTGATTTAAAAGTTCTGAGTAAGAAATCAATGTTGTAAGTTAAAAAAAAAATAGATCATGGTCAGATAAACCATGCAAGGACAGTTAATTAGAAAACATTTGAAGATCAGAGAATAAACCATAAGATCAAGACATGAAGACTATTAGGTGTTGAATTAGGGGCGAAACGAGGAACATAACAATTTGAGACATGAAATCCATTTTTCGGAATTACATCCCTTAATTTGCTAGCCCGAGTGTTAGAAAGCAAATCATCAGCATTAAAACCTCACAAATTATAATGTGTTCATATAATTGACAGAGAAATGTTTTAGAGCTGACAATAAAGAATCAAAAGAAAAACTTCTATTAGGAATATAACAGAAGCCTATGACACGCTTAGTATTGCCATCAGTTACATCTAGAATAAGAAACTCTATGCCGTCACTTTCTGTTTAACTTGGAACCTTAGTGCTAAGTTATGTGATTCTGAGGCTTCAAAGGCACTAAAGTGATTTTGGGTGTGCAATTGCATTTCTTGAATATTGTCGCATCATGCAGTGTCTAAAAGTTGATTTAGGTTTTTAGGGGTGCGGTGTCTTGAAATATCGCCGAGCGAAATATCTAAAACAATATGAATCTCATCAAATAAATTATCTTAAACTGAATTTTAGAAATTGCTTATAGCAAAAACAACTTAGCTATAAAAAAAGCAATCAAATTTTAAGTTTGTTAATAAAAAATTTATGTTTAAGTCCTTGCCGCCTGGTAGGTCTCTGATATCGTGTATATTGATTCTAACAACCCTCTTTACACTAATCCTAAATCGTTGAAAACTGTCTTTTTCTCAAAGGGAGTAGCTATTTGGAAAGTAGTATGGCCTGGAATCATCGTGCCCTCAGGGAAAGCTGATACTAATCCCTTTTATTATATCACAAACAATGATGGCCAGTGGTTCCTTCATGTAAATGTATAATGTACCTATTTATTTATTCTTATATTAATAATTTCTATAAAATGTTGTACCTGCCTTCTCTACTCATGACAATTTATAATAAAATGCTTTCTTGAAAACAGCGTTTTTTTTTAACGAGTAAGCAATCTCGAAGACAACATGATACTCGTACTTCATGGTTTCTATATTCTCCCCTCGAAAAGTGTGTTATTTATTTTTTTATATATATAAGATTCACCTTTTCTGCACAAGTTGATTGTTACGACATATATTTGTGATTCGAGGTCAATACACGGCCGTCTTTATCGTAAAAGAATTGTTTTTCTGGGGGGATTGAACACCTTTCTTTCGTTCACCCCTTTCCCTATTTCTGGGATTCTACCTCTTGTACGTCTAACTTTTATAGAAGTTTTTTTTATTAACTTAATTCAACCAAGAACACGCAATTTCTTTAATAGAACATTTTTCCAAACAACTGACAAGAAGCATCCTATGAAGTATGAAAAAGTCGCCAATTTATTCTCTTAATTTTTATGGGATATCGATTTCAGAGTTATGTATTTTTAAGCTAAAAGCTAAAAACGATAGGTATTCGAGCACCTTTAATACATTTATATAAAAACATAATCTGGTTGATTGAATTGCTGTCGCAGACGCAGACTCTGGGTTTTTGGATTTGCTAGTTTCGAAAAGAAGAGAAGACGTTATAAAAATAAAAACATTGGCTCCAAAACTTATTTTTACAATAAATGGTAACTGGTCAAACGTGCATATTGTGTTTCAGCCACAAGTTAGTGTGGCCAAAAGTGTTTGTATTTCGTTTAAAAACTGTATTATGTATTATTATGGTAGTCTTACAGGTGTTAACGCGCATAAATCTAAATTATGCATCAAAAAGTTTCAATACGTTTAAATTCAAGCTGAGCAATATTGGAAAGAAAAAAGAAGGATAAAACATAAAAATTAAGACTGCCTGAAAATAATATCTGTATCTCCTGTCGGAGGCTTGTTAAGTGTATGGCTTATATGTGTCAAAGGTGTCAAGACTCAAGATGTTTTGTAAATGGTGGTTATGGCATAAATGAATGTGTGAATAATATTGGAGTTTACTTTCGGTGGAGGATACAGAAAGTTCAATGCCACAGTTTTTATTTTCAATATCGCATTTTTATATTTTTAAGAATCAAATCAAACAAATCTTATTTTGCTTTCCAAGGATTTTTTGCTTTTTATAAAAATCAAACTTATATTTCAGATGGATATGCCAAAAATACAGCCAATTTATTAAGCAACATATTTATCCAGGCATGCTATGCTTACTGTAAGATCAGTCAAATGACTTTGGTCACAATGTACAAAATACCAACAAATTTTAGAGAAACGATATCTAGCTATCACTCGAAACCTGTTATAGCAAAGTTGATCTAACCAATATGGAAACGCGTTAACATAACACTCTGAAAACTCCTATAAGTAAATTAAGTAAATTTTTATTCAAATTCATTAAGTTAACTACACAAAAAAAAAAAAAAATACACGACTGGGTCGCACGTACTTGCTCTGTGGGTGCAATAGTACGATGTTTACAAACAAATTTCGAGCAATAAGAACAACTCATTTTTGAAAAATTTGGTAAAAACTAAAAAATTTTGACTAAAACTGGAAAACACGATACAGGGGAGCTGACGTTAAGAAACCTTTAATATTTGAAATTTAGATGTCAGCTTTTGGGTGGTATAAATGATTTGTGTTACACACAAAGTTTCATTAAAATCAGGGAAGCCTTTTTTGAGTACCTACCTAAATTAAAAAAAAAAATGAAAAAAAAAAAAAAAAAATTGGCCAAAACCGAGTGGCTCTATGTATGGGACCAACAATTTAAAAAAGAGTAACTGAAAAAAATGCAATGTCATCTGATGGGAAGCTGTAAGGAACTATGCCAAAAAAAGTTTGTGTGAATTCGATACAACCGTTGACATCTTATGGCCATTTGACAAAAAGCCGTTAAGAGCATATATCCGTTATTTGCACTTTTAGCCAAAAAATAAAATCGCAGTTCTCTTGAAAATACTAAAAGAATATGATCCCCAAAGTTTAATCAAAATTGTTAGAGCCATTTTTGGGCAAATTAGAAAAAAAAACAAAAAAAATTGCCTAAAATTGAACGGCTCATTGTATGGGAGCCACTGTTTAGAAAGGCTTCACTGAAAAATTTAAAAAGCCATCTTGTAGACAACTACGAAGAACTGCCAAACGAAGTTTGAGTCAATTTAATCAAGCCGATGCGAACTTATGGCCATTTTAAAAAAAGCCGTTTAAACCTGATATTCGTTACGACCATGTAAGCCAAAAACAAAAAACGCAATTTCGTTAGAAATATCCTAGGTAAGTTAAATTCTGAGTTTAATCAAAACCGTTAGAGCCGTTTTCGAGCAAATCCGAAATGAAAAAATCCGTTAATTAAAAGGTACCATACTTTGAGCCGGTCTAAAATGAAATAAAAAAACTCGACAATGGTTTTTCTTCAAACTGATATCCATATACCAAGTTTGAAAAAAATCCGTCATGCCGTTTAGGCTGTAGCATGACGTGAAAAAGCGCACATCCGCACAGACGCACAGACCGACGCGACGGGCGGTATGGGGAAAACCACTTTTTTGAGTTTCTCTATCATCGTAATGTCATGTTTGATTAAAACTTCGATTTTTAAAAATATATCCTTATTATAAAACATGCACTTATTATTATAAAACTTAACATTTTAAACTAATACAACTCTAAAATTGATTAATAATTTGACTTACCGTTGAGACAAGTAAAAACAATAAACTCTTTTTGCAAACTAAAACTCCAAAATAATAAAAATAAAATAGAAAATACATACACTTAGGTTTCACACCAAAACGATTCAATAATTTTATAAGTAGAAAATTTTATGGCACTATGAGCCACGCACTTTGAACTCATTCATATATTAAAATTAACCAAAATAATATTATTTTCTTCCAAAGAACAAATACTATTTCAGTTACGTAACAATTCTTTTTTTTATTTTTAGTTACGCGCACCGTCGCGTGTCAGTCGCGTCGCCGCACTAAGTCAAAACAAGTCCAAAGACAAACGAGAGTCAAAAGCACTTAACATAATCCAACTATATCGCCCGAAAATAAATTGATTGATAGATAATCTTCACTGAAATCAACAAGGCAATAATTTAAATATCCATGGTAAAGAATAACAGAGCAAACTGTCTTCAAAGAGGTAAAGATACCATTTGTGAACCTTGGAATAACATTGTGTGAAATATTAGCACACGTGAGATTGAGCGAACCGCTTAAATTGATATACAGTTGAAGCTCTGATTTTTGACTGTTTCATGTATTTGTGTTAAATAAATGGTTATAAAGATCACATCTGATGCTATTTCTTCTATTGTCTTCTTTAGATTCCTTTGAAGGTGAAGCCACAAAGTTAAGAACATTAGTCCTTTAATTCCCAAACCCTGATTCCTCATGGCTTTGGTAGTTTTAAATCTTGCATTCTACCCACTTCCATAAATAATGTCCAGGGAGAAATAAAAGATTTTGAATGAAATTTAATCATGTGCCGATAGAGTCTCTTCTGTTCTGTCTGTCTCTTTCTGTCGTGTTTGTGTTGTCTTGAGCCGAAGGCCTAAGTTGCCAGTGCTTGTAAGTGTGTATACTCCGATTGATTCATCGACAGAGTAGATTATAATGTAATGTTATAAGCTCTGCAAAATATCTTAAACGTTCTTATTTAATATCATATCCCCATTTCAGCACTGCAGGCATCAAACAGTGTGTAATAATTTAATTTGGGAAGCATTTTTGTCAAGTTGCTCTAATAGGTCTTTTGTTAAACAAAGGAGAATGTCCAAAAATATATGGGTGAAAAACCCAGAGTCGATAGAGATAAAAAATTATATGGTTTAAAAGGGAATCCATTGTAGATTTCAAATATGTAATTACTTTCTTTCCAAGTCATCCCCAAGACTGGCCATGACAATTTGTTCAACTTGAATATCAATCAATAAGACACATTTGCAATATAAATATTAGACGCTGGGTTTTTTTTGGGCATTCTCCTTTGTTCCTAAAATAGACTTCCATGTTGTGATAACATCTTAAAATTTTTCCAAGCTTGTGCTAATTAAAGCAAATTTAATTTGAAATTCAGAAATAAATGGGTCTAGGCTAATTCACTGTGCACAATTCACTGTGCACAATTCACTGTGCACAATTCACTGTGGGGACAATTCACTGTGCACAATTCACTGTGGTACACAATTCACTGTGGCGGACAATTAACTGTGTGCATTTCATTGTGGTGTACTATTCGCGCGCGAATAGTACACCACAATGAAATGCACACAGTTAATTGTCCACCACAGTGAATTGTTCCCAATGGATTAGTATTATTCTTTACAATGTTTTTTTTTCATTAAAACAATAAACAGAGAACAAAACTCTAACAGGTTTTGGTTCCGATTGTAATAATTGTTTCAGTTATTGAAGCGCCTTATTGTTCTAGATGTGGACAGCCTCGGCACTTATTATCTGCTGTGTACAAATTTCCACCACAGTTGCCCACCACTGAGAATAGAATTGTCCACAACAGTTAATTGCACGCCACAGTGAATTGTGTACCACAGTGAATTGTGCACAGTGAATTGTGCACAGTGAATTGTGCACAGTGAATTGTGCACAGTGAATTGTGCACAGTGAATTAGCCGGCTTCGGAAATAAATACATAATACTTATTTAAACTGATTTTAGCATAAATAAAGGAAAGAAAGTAACTTTGTCTTTTGAGCTTTATGAAAACTTTTTGTAAGATTTCGACAGTTTTTTGGGTAAAAGTCCCGAAAACCCAAAATCCCGAAAGCCCTAAATCCCGATAACCCAGAATCCGGGAATAACCCTAAATTCCGAAAAATTATATAAAATGAAAAACTTGCGCAAATTTTTCATTTTATACAATTTTTCGGGATTTCGATTTTGGAATAATAGACCTAAGTGTTAAGTTAAGAATTAAAGGCGTAAAAAACAATATTACTGTTAAGTTCCGTTAATATAACATGAACATGATTTCAAGTTTGTGAGTTTTTATATTTAAGTTATGGTGCTTTATTTTATGTTTCATAGCTAGAATAAATATTTAAGTGCAGAGAATTTCGAAGAGTTTTTACTTTTTCTGTTTTATATTCGGGATTTTGACCTTTCGGGATTTTGGGCTTTGGATTTTCAAAATTCTGGGTTTTCGTAATTCAGGATTTCGGGATAGTGTCCGTTTTTCGTTTTGATATTCGATATTTACTGAGTAAGTCTTTAAAGTTAAGTTCGAACAAAATTGAATGAGTTGGTTTCAAAATATCAAGCTATTGAAAATAGAAATTGAATTGAAAAACAATATTTGAGTTTTGCGCTGCATAGCAAGCCTGCACGGGTGTTTTACATCATTGCTGAAAATTGAGCACAATTCTCCCGATTGTGGACACATTCGGTCGATTATGCTGACCTAAAAAATTACGAAGAAAACAAACTGCATTTTGATTTGAACTCCTATTTTAATAAAACGCGCTGCTCAAATGTGTACCTCTTCATGGTTGAATTTTTTCAAAAAATGAAACAAAGAAAAAATGTCAAGTAAAGTTAGGTAACAAATTTGACGTTGAGGTCTGAATCACAATTAAAATCGTTGGACCACCCTTTATTATGCTATTTTCCTTCTATTACGAAAAAGCGACACTTATGAGACAAAACTGAACATCTAAAAGTGATTTAGTCGACGAGAGAATAAATTAACGAAAGTGTTTTCTATTATAATATTCGCTTACTATTCTTGCGTTGCTTGTTAGGTGCCTATTTATTTATTTTTAAAACCTTTTACCCCTTTTTATTTAAATGTAGTTTTATTTTTCTACTTTTATTTTAAACACAAACTGTACATTTATGTAAGCTAATTTGTATTTAATTTTTTTTTAATTTGTTCTTTTAGAAAATTTCGTTCTTTCCTTTGACGGCCAAACCTCTCAGTCAAACAATAGTTTGACACTATAGTTGTCCGCCTAAGGGAGATTTCACTGTATCTTGCTTCTGATGATAAAAACTTTTACCTAAAATGCTAGTTATCTATTTTTACGGTCTAATGCCAAGCTATGCTTTCGTAAAAAAAAAAAAAAAAAAAAAAAAAAAAAAAAAAAAAAAAAAAAAAAAAAAAAAAACAGCTACGATTTTGGTAACATTTTCTGAGTGATGTTTTTAGGGTTATCTTTTGGTTAGTATGGTTTTTTCAGGAGCGATTACTTTCATAGAACCGGTTATTTTTTTTTTCAAATCAATCCTCTGATCAAATTTTGTTGAAGTTTTAAATGCAGAAAAGAAGCTGAATTTTTGTTTCAATTTTTTTTAATGTTTTGAGAACGCTGTCATGCATTTCTTAAATTTTCTAGAAATCTACATGCTAAACGAAAATTGGAACATTTTTGTCGAATTTTGTTTTGTTTTGAAAACACTGGTTCATCAGTTGTATTACATATTTCATTTTTCCCAAAAAAAACGTTTTGACTTGTGATTTTGAAGTGATTAATAAAATTATTATATGAATTGGAGCAAATTCATGAGACCCAGACGTGCATATTATTTTTTTACCGTTAGGATATTTATGTTGTCTGATGGAGGTTCTGGCACATGCGTGCTTCTCATAAAAGGTTAGAATTTAAAAATTGATTTAAATATAACGAACAGGTTTTTTTTGTACAAAGATGAGGAGTTGTCTTAACTTTTCGATGGTAAATAAATAATAACTTACTAGATACTTTAATACTG
This sequence comes from Platycheirus albimanus, assembly GCA_916050605.2. Taxonomy (NCBI): domain Eukaryota; kingdom Metazoa; phylum Arthropoda; class Insecta; order Diptera; family Syrphidae; genus Platycheirus; species Platycheirus albimanus. Next base: position 64,767,368 of record OU696698.1, read on the forward strand.
ATTTTTCACGTGCTTTCTTCGATCAAAAAATGTAATAGTCTTTAATTGCAATAAATTAAATATTATATAACAGCTTTGGAATACTTTTCAATAAATAACAATTAAAATGTAGGTACTTAAAAAATCATAAGCAGCTCTTAGATAGAAACGAGTTTTATCAAGAGATGAGCTTCATTCTTCACAATTAAAGCATTTTGCCTACGATATTTGTTTGCCGAACTTTAATCATGTTTTTATAAATATTAATGTATTTTGTTTTACAACTACCTTTTGTCTGCGACTTCGTACGCGTGGAAATAAGAATAATTTATTTATAGCTATATTTTTACTTTTGCAGGCAGTTGAGAATAATTAAACAGAAATAAAATTTACTTGGAAGGGGTAGGTAAACAGTATTTTTATTCTATTGTGAGGCATTTTTTTGGTATAAGATATTGGTTGTCATAGTTCTGTAGTGCTCGCCAACGTTGTTTCGAAAAAATACGGACCAATGACGCCGCAAGCCCAAAATCCAAACCAGACGAAAGACTGACCCAATATTTTATTTCTCCATAATCAAAATGTCATTTTTGATTGTAACTCCAAACGAACTTATAATTTAATTTATTGTACCTATACCTACATCCGCAAGTAAAATGAAGTGCACGACTGGGTCGGACAAACTTGCTCTAATGTGAGACAGTGGTCTTGGGGTTTGAGATTTTGGAAAAAAAGCAGGGACAAAACTATGAAATTTTATTGATCACTTAAAAATCAGTAGTTAAAACGTTTTTTTTTTTTAAAAAGAAGTAAGCCATTTTATTTTGTTTATTGTTAGGAATTTTAAGAAAATTTTTTTTCAAAAACGTTCGACCAGTTTTCTCAAAAACAGTTTTTTTTAAAAAACTTTTCGAAAATATATTCCAATTTTTTTGAGTATGCCAACTTCTAGCACTTTGTAGTTTTTATCAGAAAAATAAAATTAAAAAAACCGTTTTTGAAAAAAAAACAAAAAATTAAAAAAAAATTAAATCTAAAAAAAAAACTCAAAAAAACTTTTTTTCAAAAATTTAAAAATTCATATGATTTCGTTTTTATTAAGAATATTCTACATCAAAAATTTAATCAAAATCCGTCAAGTGGCTTACGAGAAAATCTGATTTTAAAAAACCGGTCCTATTGGAGGTACCGTTATAAGACTTTTCCTGAAATATCTATTCCATCGTAAACATAAAGTTTGCACAGAAAACAATATTCAGAAAGTTTTATCAAAATATGTAGTGGGAGCCCTTTTTGAGAAAAATTAATCTTATGGCAGGTGCCGTTAGTTTTAGAGCTAGAAAGCTAGTTCCAAAAACCCCTCTGTATGACGTCATAATAATACTGTGATCCAAGTTTGAAGCAAATCGGTACAGCCGTTTAGGGTGTAGGTAACTATACAGACAAACAGACATATACGGACAGACAGACAGACAGACTGACAGAATTGTCGGACCCCCTTTTTTCGATTTCCCTATCATCGTAATGTCATGTTTGATTGTTAGAATTTTTTTTTACGAATGCATAACTTGCCTTACAGTACCTATAACCGCAAGTAAAAAGCTGAACGATTTGTCAGATTTAAGAGATAAGCGACCTGTACACCCAAAAATAAATTGGACAAGAAAAACTGTACAGACTTAGAAACTAAAAATCTAAAGACTCAAGCTTAATATCTAATTTATGCAAACGCTAGAAATGAAGTTCTATTTTATAACGAAGTTTCTATCGTTCATATTAACAAACTGTTAAATCCCCGATGCGAAAAGTGACACAATTTGGAAATAGACACAACAAACAAGTGTTTTTTTAACTTGCCCATAAATCATATTCCAAATTATTACCATCGAAAAAGGAAGCACCGTTTTTAAGCTTTGAATTGAAAAATTTTCTAGCAAGTATTTTTGATAAATCAGCAAACTGATTTGCGTGCAATAGGTGAAATTCTGAAAATAATTACCCAACTGGAATTTTTAAAGTCTAGAAAAGTAATCTTTTTCATATTTAACGAAGCGCTTTTCAAATTTAATTCGGCAGCGTTTTTCCATTTTATCATATCAATATTTCTTTAATAGGAAATTTGAAAGAAAATCCCTTAAGTCAAATTATTTCGTTCAGCCAATAGTTAAAGGAATACATTTTAAAATATTATACTTCTAATAATCTCTTTTAACACACACACACCCCACTTTAACCCACCAAGTCGAAGGCAAAATCAAAGGAAAATGAACAATAACGCCTCATCTATACCATCAGTTGGGTTATTAAATTTTTCAAATTCCATTAGCTTGACAGACTGACTTGGCTTTTCCTTATGCCTTAACCACTTCATACCTCCTCATTCTACAACGGCATTCAGCCCGCATAATGGTGAGTGCCAGTGAAGTTGTGAAAATTTGTACCCTCAAGGATTTTTAGTGTGTCATTCGCAGTTCTTTCCGGAAAGATAGAGCAACTTTTTTCTCTTTTTCTTACCGACCCCTTTTAAAGATCAATCATACACAAAAGACCATTTCGTTCTGCTGTTTCAAAGATAGAAAAGAACTTTTTTTCGGTCTGTCTCTGGACTATTCGTCGTTGTTTTATTCATATCTTTGCATTAAAAGAACTTCACCCACGCACTATTTATCGATCCAACCAACCCATTGAACCACCCTCATAATCATCCAACAGTAGTTGTGGAGATTCAGAACTTAAGGACGTCATAGATATCTCACTTGACTTTTGTATGATAAATTTCCATACGCATCCGTATCTGAACAATTCCACAAAGACAATGATCAAGAGAAAAGACTTCATTAAGAAATTCCTGGGTTTTGCCACCCTGTACATTTTTTTTTTTTCATTTTCGAAGGACGAACAGCACATTCCTTATAAATACGTATACGTATATATAATGGCAAGTTCGTGAGAAAATTTGATTCGATTATTATTATTCGATTGAATTTTAGAACTTCAACATCAGCACTTTGTTCGTAGAGCAAAGAGTACACAGGGAAAATTGATCCGTTTACACGAATTCGTTTTCCGGGATGAAAATGTCCTTAAGAATGGCATTTAGCAGCGCGTTTGTGTGTAGCACCAGTTGAATGTCAATTTATTTTTCATCGTGCGTGGGAAATTAATATTCATCAACAATGGATTCTGGAATTCGGAAGGATTGCTAAGTTGAAAATTAAAATAAAAACAAAATGTCACCCGCATTATAATAAACAAGGGTTTAGTTTTGTTCAAATTAAGTTTGTTAAGATTGTTTGAAATGATTGACTTCATGAATTTCTTTTCAATAAAACAATAGACATTTTGTTTTATTTAACAAACTGTTAGTATACTCAAAAACAGTAGTTTACTACCGTGAAAAATTAATTTTTCTCGAAAACGACTCCTACGATTTTGTTCAAACTTTCTGAATAGTGGTTTTTGAGTAAACTTTATGTTTTGGTTGGAATTAATTGTTCAGGAAAAGTCTTAAAACGGTACCTCCCATAGGACCAGTTTTTTCATAACAGATTTTCTCGTAAGCGAATCAACGGATGTTGATGAAATTTTTAATGTGAGAGCTGTTTTATAAACAAAATAATATTAATTCTTTAATTTTTCAAAAAACCGTTTTTTGAGTTTTAAAAAATAATTAAATTTTTTTTAATATTTGTTTTTTTTTTTAACCGGTTTTTTCAAAAATTTTAAAATTTTCGTTTTCTGATAAGAATTTTAATTTGCTAGATGTTGGCATACTCAAAAAAAATTGAAATATGTTTTTGAAAAGTTTTTCAAAAAATACCGTTTTTTTTTGAAAAAAAAAACTGGTGGAACGATTTTAAAACAAAATTCCTTAAAATTCGAAAAAGCAAAAGAAATCTGATGGTTTTATTTTCTCCAAAAAAAAGTTTTTAATATTGATTTTAAAGTGATTAATAAAATTTCATTTGATTTTTTCAATGCTTTTTCCCAAAATCTCAAGCCCCACGACCATTTTAACACATTAGATCAGGTTCGTACGAACCAGTCGTGTACTTTATTTATTTTTTATAAAACAAGTTCCTTTTTAAAAAATTATAGGCAAATTTTCGAAATTTTTGATTCTGGTTCCAAGTCGAGAGTGAATTGTTGTCTTCTCTTAAAAATAAGAACTGTCATTTCTTGGAAGATATCCTTCTTTATTTTGTTCCCGTACGAAATTAGGATCTCGGCACAACTTCCTATCTAAAATGTGTCACACGTTTTGGGAAATTGCTGGATTTACTTCATACAAGGAAGGCAAGGCTCAGGTTTTGTATTATACCAAAACTGAAGAGAAACTCTTTTGCGATTTTGTTAGAATGGTTTGCTATATCTTATCTATAGGTACAATGTATGGTACTTTCATAGTGGCGTAAGACTTTAGTAAATTTCAATTGGACTAATTAATGAAGAGTACAATTTGGTAATGTCAGCGGTCCCTTCTATTGACACATGATTGAAACATAGTAATGTCAACACCAGATGGTTTTAAAGCTTCACCAAATGCGATCGTGGCACTCCCACAAATCTGGCTATGTTTTGTGGTGTTCATTCCACCATTATCAAATGGATGGCATCCTTTCTGAAACAATGAAAATTCATTTTATAGAATCGACGACCATATTTTGTCAAAACAAATAACAAATAAACATTACTTCAGGGGATCAAGTAAAGAAATACGGCCGGTGGTGTTTTTTTTTTTTTTCTCATTTACGAAGAAAACCGCAGGGTGGTGTGGAATGAACCAATCATTTTCAAATATCGTATCGACAAATACTAAAGTTTGACGTGTCAAAATTTTTTTAGGTACACCATCAACTGCAAAACAAAATAAATTTTTTTTGATCCACTATAATACCATATCACTTGAATAAACATTTTTGATAAGTGTTACCTACATAGTTTGAATCCTTTCAATGCAAGGCATTCTTTGAGAAAAGAGGGAAATTACAAGAAGACAAAATTGGTGAGATCAAACAATTTTTTTTTTTTTTTTACACTATCAGTTCTCGAGAGTAAGAAGCTTATGTCAAGTATTAACTTACAATCAGAGATTAGCCAACACATATTATGTGCTCACTGGCTACATCATTTAGTGCAGGTGTTAGTTGTTAGTAAGCAAAATATACAAATAGCATAACACAAGCACAAAAAATGAAAAATTAATAAACACATACATTTATATAAAATAGATACAAAAACATTGAGAACATACAAAACATAAACTATGAGCGTGGTGCACTGTTTTTAAATGTTTGTTTTAGAGAGGATTTACTAATATTAAAAATAAAATCAACAATACTTTTATTTGAGTTGAAAAGTTTGCACATGCGGGTAAGAGGTTCATTCATGCCATAATTAGTACGGTGTTGGGGACAATGCAATAGCTCTAATCTACGAAGATGATGAGCCCCTCCGCGATAGTTAAAACCTACACATGATAGAAGATCGGGTGAGTCCAAAGATCCCGTTAAAAGTTGGCGAATAAAAATAACACCATTGTTAATACGCCTTTGTGACAAAGTTTAAATCTGTAGAAGTTGAATCCGGTGTTCGTAAGGTGGGAGGTTGTATGGATCTGCAAAGGAGAGACCTTTTAAACCAAATCGAATAAAATTACACTGAACTGCCTCTATCCTAGACTTATGAACTTCTAGATGGGGACGAACATGACAGTTATATAAAGCTAAGCTAAGCTAAAGAAAGGGAGAACGTGTTTCACTTTCTTGGTAGATGTCCTATACTTGTTGAAACAAGAGAGAATATACTCGGAAAGAACTATCTTAGCGATGCTGAAATAATTGATATCCTTAACGGAAGAACTGATTGGGATAGATTACACAGATATGTCAAAATTGCACTCAGCTACAGGAAACGAATCTGTGACGAACTTTTCTGAAACAAAAATTCAAATATAATTATTATACTACAAAAAAAAAAAAAAAAAAAAAAAAAAAAAAAAAAAAAAAAAAAAAAAAAAAAAATATTACTTTATTAACTTAAGTAGGTATAACTTGCCAACTGGCAGACGGCTAGCCCATGTCATTTAATGAAAGATAGACAAAACTTTTGTAAACTTTATGAAATAAAAATCATTTAAACTTATAAAGCTAAGGTTACATAAGGATTTTGAAATTCCTTCGACCATCTTTTAACAAATCCCAACATGGAATTAGCTTTTTTAACAATAAAGTTGATGTGTTCCTTGAAACTCAAGTCTGGGCTAAAGTTTACTCCCAGATCCTTAAAACTAAAAACGCGATGCAAAACTTGTTGTGAAATGTAATAGCTGTGTGTACTTGGTACCCGTTTCCTTGAAAATGTCATTGTCTGTCATTGCGCTGGATTCAGGCTTAAACAATTCTTGCTACACCAGATAGCAAATCTGTCGATGTCGGCTTGCAATTCTACGCGGTCATTAGCTGAGTTAATAGATTTGAAAATTTTCATATCATCAGCGAAAACAAGGATCTCACTAGAATGAATACACGAAGTTACGTCATTGATAATATACTCGTAATATGTAAAAAAATTGTTTGCTATTTAATATTCGAACGCTGGATGATTAAACTCACAAGTGACTCATCCACCTACCCCCCCCCCCCCCCTTCCCTTATAGATAAATGAACCACATAATGTATGCTCAATCCTGATTTGTGAGTCGAGATGTCATTCCTACACAACGCACACACATCTGCGATCAACTTCCTTTGGATAAAATCCTTAGAATCCTCAATATAGAATGTTATCACCATATGGATTTTTCCTGCACACACCCAGCCCACTTCAGTAAAAAGGCAAAGGGGCGAGATAGGTCACATACAAAATCGCATTCGTAACGCTGAAAGAAGTTAATGGAGTAGAAAGCCGTCTACTAGACGAGCTGACATAAAGGAAAGAACAATTTTTATATAGAAACGCTCCCGCAATTGGTTTAACAATAGGAAAACCAAATGAATATGCTCTGTAATGGGGTAACAATTCCAACCCGAAAGTGAGTCAACACCAACAATAAAAAAAAAATCGCCTTTAGATTTAAAGCACAAGTCACTGTTGAATGTCACTACTTAAGGCAGGCAATAAAGAGAGACCTCTCGTTGAAATTCTTTTAGGGCTTATTTTTTTAACTTAATTTCATGCATTGATTCGGCTATGGCCAAAGGATAATACTTTCGGTAAGAGCCTTCTTGACAAATTTTCGCCTTCCACTTGTTTGCTTGGGGATTCTTCCGATTGACCAATATGTAACGTCTCTGAGATTTTCTTTTTAAATTGAAGGGTGAATTGAGTGTGATTTGGTGTTTTTTTTTCGGTTTATATTTGAGACGTTTAAAAAAATATCAACACATTAGATTTAAAGGGTTTTTTTTTTATTGTTCATGTGAACTGCGAAGGCATTGAAAAACATTTTACATCGTAAAATTTGAATGAGGGCATCCGATTGGAAAGTTTCAAAAAAATCTAAGGACATCAACTTCAAAGCATTCTTTTTACTAAATATGTAGAAATATTGTTTCTGGTTCACGCTTCAACGAAATTCTTGTGAGATCCTGTAATTTTCCTGTGTAAAAAGTAGTTAATGTCATTCTCCGAATCCTCAATGCTTAACATTAGAAAAGTTAAGCAAAATCATTCTTCAAATCTTTCCCACAATAAGTTTTTTTCCATTTTTTCGGATAAAAAGTAGTTTTTCTTCATCCGTCTACCAAATATTATCCAAATCAGTTCAGTCGTTGAGGCGTGACAGCTAAACATTATGTTATCGTACCAATCCTATTGTTGAGTTGCTTATTTTGTTTAAACAAATGTCATCACCAAAGTTTAAATTTGTTAACTAGTTAATCCTAACCCCAGCGTGGCTAGGGACTGCCATAATTTATAGCAAGTATGAATAAAGAACCAACACCACACTGCCTATAATCCCTGTTGTACTTCAAGTGCATCGAAAAGCTCTCAACTATGCAAAACGAAAGCAGTTTTTTGTCAGGGATTCTCTGGTACCAATTGAGGGCCGTTTTCGCAAAAGTCAACAAGTCCATTTTGTAAATTTTTCAGGAGAAGGTTTTTTGTGTGTGTATCAAAACATTAAAAAATATATTTAAAAATATAAAAACGCCTTTCCCCTTAAAGACAACTTTGTCATTGTAAACCGGAAGAATAGCAATAATGAAGTATTGAACTTAGAAAATATTGAGTCCCAAAAATCAACAGTTTTTTTCAAAATAAAAAAAAACCTCATAGATTTCAAAGTTTTTTTTTATAGAACCAGTTGAGTTTCGCAATTTTTTTTTAGCTTAATCGATGCGCCTTGAAATAACGAAAATTTCGATACCCATATCTCATTTTTCGATTTTTGGCGCTTGTTGAGTTTTGCGAAAACGGTCCTCAATTGATCTTCAGATATTAAAGCAGTGTTCACACGCAGGTAAGACCATGGGACAATACTCAGTTGTCTTGCCCAAGCTTCTTGAACGGGGTTGGACAAGCCAATATTGTCCTCAAAAATAGCTTGGCAGGCTGCTCGGAGGACAATATAATGACAATAATTATTGTGATTGTCTTCTCCTGGAAACAGTTGTTCACATGGAACAATGATTGTCTTATCTCATTATCTTGGCCTCTGCATTGTCCCATGTGAACCCAGCTTAAGGCCTTTTTATACCCTATTCCATAGAATGGGTATATTGTATTTGGTGTGGAGTTTGTAACATAGAGAAATAATACCGTTAGGTATAGAAAAGTATATATATTCTGACTCAGAATCAAAAGCCTAGTCGATTTAGCCATGTCCGTCCGTCCGTCCGTATACTCTCTAGAGGTCGCAATTTTTGAGCTAGAAAGCTGAAATTTGGTATATATAATTTTTGGTTCAAGAGTAAGGCTAAGTTCTTGAACCGGTAAAATCCGCCCACAAACACGCCCACAATCGCCATTTTTGTTGAACAACCTCAATTTAATAAAATTAAATTATGTTTTTTTGTACAGTTACGACAAAAACATAACGCTAAAATTTTGCACACGTAAGCTTTAGGTAAACTTTCTTCCAATCAAATAAAAATATTTCAGTGTGGGCGTGGCTTACGCCTATTTTTCATACAAAATCATCAATATGGTTCTTATAAAATAACAATTGTTATATTAAAGCGAAAAACATTAAATTTTGTGGGTCTTATTGGCACATAAACATCTTGTGTATGAAATCAAGAAAATTGATTTTGGGCGTGGCTGACGCCCACTTTTCATTAGAAACTATAAAAAAATTGTTTTTGTAAATAAACGGTATTTATAATTAATCCGCATGCCAAAATTTTGCGTCTCTTAATAGAAACGAGAAGGTTTGTGTATGAAAAGAAATTTTTGAATTTTGGGCGTGGCTTACGCCTACTTTTCATGAAAGAACGAAAAACGTAGCCTTAAGAATTTAAGGCATTTCCAATGTTTAATTTAAACCTTTTTCCTTCTGTTCGTTATTTGAGAAATATATCTCTACATTTTCTTTTGTAAATTTTTTCAATACGCCCACTTTTAAAGGCGTGATTTTGGTAAAATACCTTTGTTCAGGTAAGATTGTTTAAAAACTACTCGATTCAGCTGTAGTCTTACACATATGCCTAAATACTGAAAAAAGTGCAGTTAGTGCTTCAAATTTTTAAGACACGCCCACTTTTAAGGGGCGTTTCCGTCAAAAGTCGTATAATGCATTAATTTTTTTAACGTTTTTTAACTATCGGTCGCAGTTTTGAAGTAAACAGATGAACACTTGGATTTATATTCCTTGGTTACGTAGCAGAGTGTGGTCCAATAATTGTTAAAAACACCCATAATCGCTATTTCCATTCCAAATCTAATTTTTAAAAATTTAAGTTTTGTCTTGCTTTGTTCAAATCGATCTGCAAGAATAAAATTGAATTTCACTGAGCTCATATCAATTGCCTTGGCAATAAAACGTTTTAACTTTGGGCGTGGTGCACGCCTTTTTTTATTGTGCCATCACTTATTGAACATCACACCGCATAAAATTAATGTTATTGAATTTTTTTCTGTCTGCTAAAGAAGAATTTTGTTTCTGAAACATCGGCTGTTTGCGGGAGGCAGACGCATGCACATACAAAAATATGGGGAATAGGGTATCCAACAGTTCGTTGCAAACGTACTGTAGCTCTCGCTTATGTTTTAATATGAGGTAGTACAGTGATTGATACTACCATGGTTCTTGAAGGATAATTCACAAACAGTTAATAAATCGACCATCGGAAAAGCATGATCTTTAGAACTGTAAAATTCGGCATGGTCCATATTTGCATAATCTTAAGAACATACTCGGAAGCTTGACGGAAGTTCTGTATTTCTATTCTCTGCTGTCAGAAATTTGGGAGGTATACCATCAAGTTGCATGATTTCGAACTACTTCTATTCTATTGGATTTAAAGCGCTTTCAAAAGTATCTTTGTTCTTTATTGCAGATAAAATAATGTATTTTTAGGGCAAAAATAAAAAGGAATTGAAAAACAAAATTAGAACAATAGAAATGAATTTTGTTTGCAAAATCTTAATTTTATTTTTCACGAATTTTACCATTTGTGCTGACATTTTTGTTTTTTTCTTGCAATTATAGGTATTATAACGCAAATTATAGATTCGTGCAAGGAAATTTTTTTTAATTAGTATGTGATTCGAAACCTCTTGAGCGTCAAGTTTTCTTTATAATTTTATATTTTTGTTTTTTAAAACACATAGCCTCCATGTCCCAAGCTATTGTTCAGCGAAAGGACAAGGTTGTGGGACTAAGTCGAGCACTTTATTTTATTAAATAATTATAACTAATATTAGCGTTATGATATAATGTCTTTAAAAAAATAATGAATACAAAAAATTAAGTTTTGAAAGTAAAGTTGAATAAAACACACACAGCGATGCTTTTTAGCGATACAAATTGTATGTATATATGTATATATATATATATATATATATATTTCTATAGTAGTGCGGTATCTGTTCGACGACGAACAAAAGGACCAGTTTGGATCGAAATTGGAGGTTTTTGTCTAGATTGCCATGGGAAGAAAAAAACAACAATATCTAAAAGACATTTTGCTATAAAGTAGAGTAGTACATGTTCAATCACAATACTATAACGGGGTGGGTAGAGAGGAGAGGTGGAAGGAGTTGAGGAGAGGGATGGGTAAGGTTTGGTGGAGGCGGAAGTGGGTATTGGGGATGGGTGGGGAAGATTTGGGGTAGGCAGAAGAGAGATTTAGTGGTGGGGGTAGGGGGTGAGAAAAAAATGTGTGGAAGTTTTCAGAATGGTGGGGGGTTGGTTGGCTGGGAGGCTTGAGCATTTACTTTGTTTATAAAATAAATAAACAGTATAATAATTGTTGACAAACAAATTTTTGATTTGAAACATCTGTTGGCGCACCTAGGTAGGTGTACCATAGAAAAAACAAAGTCGATGCAATTTTTGAAAGTGTGATGGGGATGTTTTGGGGGTTGGTTGGCTGGGGGTGGCAGGTGGGGGTAGAGAGGCGGGTAGGGGTGGGTAGGGTAGATGGCTGGGCAGGGGATAGGTAGTGGGAATTGGTTGGGGAGTGGTATGTACATAGATGTAGGGGGTGGTGGGGTGAGTTATTTTTCCATAAATATATTTTTAACAGGAAGATGAGCATTTACAACAATTCAAAGTGCAATGATTCCACCAGCCCATAAAGCACACCAAACAGTCAGTTTTTGTGGATGTAATGGTGTCTATACATACACTTGAGGATAATCATCACTCCAAATGCAGTAGTTTTGCTTATTGACGTATCCATTCAACCAAAAGTGATCTTCATCGCTGAACAATATTTTCTTATTGAAATCGAAAATCGTTTCACGAGCATAACCATGTTTTTCAAAATAAATTTGCACAATTTGCAAACGTTGTTCATTCATTTTGAAATGGCAAAACCAAATTGAGCATAAATCAAGTGACAGCTGTCAAAAAGACCAACTCCGAAAAAAGTGTTGCCAGGTTGAAAACCACACGTCTAAAACAAACAGCCTTTATATAACTCTATGCAGAGACATAGCGTAAGCGATACAGTTATTGACACTCTTAAGGAATTTTTCAGTTCACACGGCTGGCAAATATATTTGGTATGGATATATGAAATTATAAGTACCTACATTTCTAAATACCTTATTCAATTGGTTTTCATGATTATGAATTAAAATCGATTAAGAGATTCGTGATAATGTTTAATTTTGATATTTCTAAAATCTTATCAAAATGTATAGTAATTGACACCCATGTACAACTATTGTCTTGTCTGTGTATTGCCCGTGTCTTGTCTGTGTCTTGTATGTGTTTTGTCTGTGTCTTGTATGTGCTAAGTCAGAGCTTAAGTCTGTGTTAAGTCTGTGCTAAGTCAGTGCTTAAGTCTGTGTTAAGTCTGTGTTAGTCTTTGTTTTGTTTGTGTTAAATATGTGTCTTGTCTTTGTCCGTATCGGTATATTTCTCAGGACAATTAGTCATTTTTCCAGCTAATTATTAAGTTAAAAGAATATTATAATTATTGACACTCCTTATAAGTACAACAATAGATACAGTGTCAATGTTTGTACTCCAATAGAAGACAGTTCACTAACTACAGAGGTGTCAATTATAGGAAATGTTAAAATCTTAACACAATAGTTGACACCCCATTTTATTAAATATATTAATCAACAGAAACCAATAAAAATAAGTTGGATCCTTCTCCAGTGCATTATATGTCATATATATGTTAGAGAATTTTCCAAATCTGCCTCCATTTTATTATTTTTTTATTATCAGCATGCGACTATAGGCATCGGCAAAACATCTAGAACTAACTTTTAAGCGAATAAACATGTCTGTCCTTCGATATTTGCTCTGCTGACAACATAATAATAAATAAACAAAACATGACAGTAAACGCAAACATTTCTAAAACATAGGGAGCGTGAAACTATAAAAAATATAAGGTTGAGGGCACAATGTATTTCAATTAGTAGTTTCCAAGGCCATTATATAACTGCACCCATATATGCCTTATTTTCTCTCACACGGCCATTCTGACAAACAACGTGCTCTCACGTTGATCCAACTTAATTTAGATACCTACATTAATAAGTAAGCCCAATATTATCTCACGAGAATGCGTTGTTATTCGATGTCAACAAATCTTTACCAAAATATGAAACTTCTATGTAAAACTTACGTATACTCCAATCTTTCTTCGATAGAAAAGTATTTAGGTTTTCTTTCAGCATACAGCAATTCAGTTAAGTCAAGATTAAAAGTTTATTATTTCAGTTTATTATCAACAAATTTTCAAATGCAAAGCGTAAGGACTTTCAACATAACACCTCACAAACATACATAAAGCGTAAAAGCTTTCAATGTTACAAATTATTTCCAAAGCCTTTCAGCATCACATCAAAATAAAGCGTAAAGACTTTCAATTTTGAAAATTGTATTCAAATGCAAAGCGTAACGGCTTTCAACATAAAACATATCACAGTAAAATAAAGCGTTAAGGCTTTAAATTTAAAAAGATTATTATTTTCAAATGCAAAGCGTAAGGGCTTTCAACATTTTTATCAACACACTTTGCTTATTAAGAAGCGATCATTTTTTTTTTTATTTTTTTTTTTTTAGTACAATATGTCAAACAGTTTCGTCTAACGTAACCTGTCTGGCCACAATTATAACACTGTCGATTACGTGATGGCTGTTCGATAATTTTTTTTTTTGCCGTTTAAAATTAAAAATATCTCAATTAAAATGACTATCAAAAAAATCGTTTAAATTTTGATTTAGAATAAGTATTAAAGTGTCTATCCAGTCCAACAAAATCTGTTGGTGTTGTTTTTAATAGCTCTGATCGTACCTGTGCATCAGCAATACCAGAAATGACAACCTCAATTTTATTCGCCTCACTCCAACTTGTGTCCAGCTTATCGATCATCACGAGTTTGTTGGTAGAATATTCCACATACGAAGTCGCCTGTTCACTAGTATAATCCACCATATCACGAAAAATATCATGAAAACGTTTAGTTGCTGCAAATTGCCTCGTCAGCCTTTCCTTTAAATCTTCCCAAGTTCGGCATAATGGGTATGCCCGAGAGGCCCACTTTTTGGCACGTCCTTGCAAATGCGTGAACGCAGCATTTCTTGTTTCGTAGTCTGACCAAAAATTACGATTTCGATGATAATCAATTTCCTCGCACCACTGAGCTGCTGTGAATTGGCTTTCATCTGGGTCAAATGCTGGAACACAAATTTCACTGGCTTTCATTTTCTTTTCTTCAGCTCTTGAGGTCGATGGATCGTGCTGTTTTGTTTTCAGCGTATCCATCATTCCTTGAAAAAATGTTGTCCACATATCTTAAGTAACATTTTGTGGCTGTGATGTGTTCGTCCGCTGCTCTGTAGCACCATCATCGATGTCCTTTTCTTTCCTCATATTCGAATTAGGCTCATCGGATATTCTGAGATGTTTTTGATTAGATCCCACTTCTGATGTTAGAGAATTTTCCAAATCTGCCTCCATTTTATTATTTTTTTATTATCAGCATGCGACTATAGGCATCGGCAAAACATCTAGAACTAACTTTTAAGCGAATAAACATGTCTGTCCTTCGATATTTGCTCTGCTGACAACATAATAATAAATAAACAAAACATGAAAGTAAACGCAAACATTTCTAAAACATAGGGAGCGTGAAACTATAAAAAATATAAGGTTGAGGGCACAATGTATTTCAATTAGTAGTTTCCAAGGCCATTATATAACTGCACCCATATATGCCTTATTTTCTCTCACATATATTAAACTAATATGATCAAGCCTATATTAAATATAGTATAATTATCAGTATCAGTATAAATATCAGATATAGTATAAAATTCAGATTCCTTAACAAATACACACTTTTTTCACAAAACACACACTCGCCTAACAGTGATGTTTATGTTTTGGAATTCACAACAAACCTGACTAGCCCTAACTATATAAAAAACAAAGAGTGAGAGAATAATAAAGAGTGAAGAACTTAAAGGAAAGAATTATGGGAGCCATTCAGATTTGTTCCAATGAAACGTTCTGTAAGAAGAGGGTGTCAATAGCTAGGCCGAAATTTTGTAGTGTCAATAATTGTATCGCTTACGCTACCCTGTTGAAAATAATTAACAACATACAGGGTGATTCATCTAAGGTGTGCCAAAAAGCGTAGGTTTGACCCAAGAAAAAGATCGTATGGGAGGGGCCTGTATTACCCTTTGTTCAATAGAGTGGTAATTTTCTAAAGAAAATTGTTTGTAAGGTCCGTTTACTAATAACCAGTATCTCTCTGCATCAACCCCCCCCCCCCCCCCCCCCCATACGAAATCCCCCACCACCAGCCACTCATCCCTCCTACAGCCACCAACCATCAATCCACCATTTTCAACAATTTGTTTTCTCCGCCCCATTTTATTATTTAAAAAATAAAAGAATTTTCGAAATTATTTAATTTTTTTTAATATCTATATATATGCAGCCACTACGCAATTGCTTATCATAAGAGCAAGTTCGTGCGACCCAGTCGTGCATTTTATTTACTAAGCATGTGTTCAATTTAACAAAATTGAGCTGCATGTCTACTTTGTACCCAAATAGAAATCATTTATACTAATCACTTTTACAAACAAAAATCTGTTTCTAAATTGAGTATCAATCTTCAACCCAAACGATAGCAAGTTACTCTCGGGAAGAATGGACAGATATGCACAACCGAATGGTATACAATAAAAAATAAAAGAGGGATAATCCGCTAATTTAATAATTGACCTGAACAGATCAAACTTGGGAAAACCAAAAGATAAGTGTTTTTCTTGGAAAGAAGTCCTTTCGTCGCCATGCTGCGCCCGCCGGTTGATCCCATACAACTAACCAAACCGTTTTAGCAAACATTTTTTCTTTTTTTTCTAATTAGCTCAAAAAAGTCTCTATGGATTTTTGTTAAACCTTGCATATGCATAGAAAGCTTTGAAGAAAACTGCATTTTTCGTTGTTGGCTACAAATGATAGTAACGAAATATGGTTTTAACGGTCGAAATGTTTCAGGTTTCTTAAGGTATATATCTTTCATAGGACGTGTACAAGATGGCAGATACGTTTTAAAGACAATCGATTTCTTATCGGTAGCTCCCATTTATCGAGCCTTTAAGTTTTACCTAAAACATTTTAGTTTTTCTCACAAAATTGCTTCAACAATGTTGATTGACTTTGTGGTTTATTTATTTGGAAGCATTTCAAAGATAACTGCATTCTTAGTTTTTGTCCATTCGTGTGATCGTCACTTTAGATACCATCGACACGGTGAAAAATTACAGCGTGGTCAAAAAATGTGTTATCATCGAGCTATTGCACCCACAGAGCAAGTATGAGCGACCATGATGTTCCTAAAAAGAAAACGATTGCCAAAAAGAGGAATTGTTTTTAAGCTGGAATCAATATGGTAGCTTTGAATTTAAAACAAAAAAAATTTATGAAGATGTGTTGGTTTTTAGGTCTAAACCGTAAAGTTTTGTGTACAAAAAAATACTTATAGATACACAGGTAATTTTATAACATTTAACCTATTAAATATATTCGAAGGCCAGTAAGTGTATCTAGCAGGCAGAAGGCCCCGTCTAGTGTATCATTAACCAAACTATTTAGAATCTATACGAAGCTATATCTGTGGAATGAAAATTATGTCGATGGATATACAGAATTGATCCCAATTATTGTGCTAAAATTAGACCAAATTCGTAGTCCAATACTCCTTATCAAAGAAAATATAGCTTTCAATCCGTTACTCACTGTTAGTATGCATTTTTCCAAATGTCCAGAAGCAAGTGAACATTTTTGGAAAATTTTTTTTATTGAAATTTTGTATTTTCCATAAAACATATTCTGGAGAGTTTTAGTGAGCTCCGCAACTAAGCTCTAAGCCAAATTGACATAGACGCGGTTTCTCTTTTCTACCAAGCTGGCTTAAACTCTACCGAATACAGCTGGAATCAAATAGGTATCTTCTATAAACTGTTCTTCGGAATTCATACTAAAGTACTTGTAAGCAAAGAGTACCTACATAAGACTGCTCTTTTCTTTTATATTTTCCTATTTCCGTTTTGTTTCGAAAAACATTTTTTAAACAGCATTCGAAGTATCGCATCATGCTCTATTTGAAAACTGTTTTTTTTTTTTCAAAAAGCCTATGAACTGTATTGTTAAATGGAGTTGGCCGAGATACTAAGGAATATAAGTAAAGGGACATTCGCATCTTTGACTGAATGTTCCGCAAAATATTGACCAATATTGCTTATCACCTGGTTTTTAGGGATAAATCTGTGTTTCTGCCGTGAAAAACTTCCAGGAACAGGAACCAACACTTAAAATGACCATCTAAAATTCTTTAAATAGATGCTTAGATATTTTGTAGATGAAATTTCTAATTCCTGCGCACTTTTAAAACTGGGCGTTCCTAGAAATGGACCATCCAATTGCCTGAATTCGTTCCATCCTCATTGAGGAGAAATATAGCTTATCCGAAGGAGAAATACCGTATGTATATGATGTTCTAAAGTAAAATATTCGCATCTCTACTGAATTGAAATATTATGAGCTCTTAACTTGTTGCATTGAGGTAGGTATAGACATGTATGTAGGTAGAAAGTATTTTCCTATAAAAGTAGAACAACGAAATTTGCGGTCTGCCACTCCTTGGACGATCCTTTAGAAAGAAAATTCTTGTTGCTATTACATTTTGATTTATTGCCTACAATGCTGCTGTCATTTACGTGTTTTTTTTTCTTCTTTTTTTTGTGAGATACGGGTTAATGCTATCATTGTGTTAAGTGCTTTCCGGTGTAAAGTATAAGTATACAATAATTATCTGTCCTAGAAAAATCTTATCTAAGCGATTAATGCTGATTTACTTCATGACTATTAAAGAAAGTGATAATCTCAATTATT
This sequence comes from Platycheirus albimanus, assembly GCA_916050605.2. Lineage (NCBI taxonomy): Eukaryota > Metazoa > Arthropoda > Insecta > Diptera > Syrphidae > Platycheirus > Platycheirus albimanus. The sequence goes on from OU696698.1 coordinate 64,785,394, forward strand.
GTAGAAGGCAAATTACTTAAACTCATCATTTCCGTTGCCGCAATCAATGGTGCAATTTAAATAATTTTATGCGTTAAGCACAAAATATTCCCTTTTTAAATTTTCAATTGCACATAAATATGTTTATAAACATAAATGAAGGGCTCCCTGAAATTACGCCCAAAAGAGTTTTTGAAAAAAGCCCAAGCAATTTGGGCGTAAAAAAATTGGAAAAAACGACCAAAATATTTTAGGAAATCACGCCAAAAAATACGGAAATTACGCCTCAATTTAGGAAAAAAATATCAAAAAATAAAAATGGAAACTACGCCAAAAAATATAAAAAAAATTTTTTAACTCAAATTCCAAATTTGGTTTTGAAAAAATACCAAAAAATAGCTTTTTTTGGCTTAATTTCCAAAATGGCTTTGGAAATTACCCCAAAAAGTAAAAAGATATTGATATTGCAAGGATCTTTTTTAACTACTTTTTCTAAATAATGTGAGGATTTTTAAATTATTTATTGTGGCAATTATTATAAGTTATAACGTAATCAGTTTAAAAAGCGCGCGATTTTTAAATTGATTATTGATAACATTACAATATAATAATGGCCTCAGTAATTTATTCGAAAATCGCGCGATTTTTACACAGATTAGGTACATTAAAATAAACGCCACAATAATCAATTTAAAAAAAGGCCAAAAAAAGATTGTTTTCTGGCGTTTTTTCAGAAAACATTTTTTTGGTTTTTTTCCTTAATTCAAAAGGGAAAAATCACGGAAAAAAGACCCAAAATTTTTGGAAATAAAGCCAAACTTTTTGGGCCTTTTTTCCTAAGAAAAAAAACCAAAATATTGTATGTAGATTTTTGGGCGTTTTATCCATTTTTTTTTTGCGTAATTTCAGGGAGCCTAAATGAAGCCCTAACAATAGTGATAGGGCAACCGGGAGGGAAAAACTACTCTTTTTAGAAAAGTTACTACTGTTAATTGAAGTAAGTTGTAAGATAATTTGGTTTTGTGTTTATAATTATGCGCTATATTTACACAACTAAACTGAGGTTGCACTGTCACTTTTTCTACTTCCAAAAAACAACAAGGAATAGACCAAGGCAGTTTGATATATGATATTTCAATTTTGTTTGAAGAGCTCAATGAGTCTTTATAGAGCTTACTTACTTACTTAAGGTGGCGCAGGTGGTCCAATGTGGACCATGGCATCAACCAACATACCCCGCCAGCTAGTCCGATCACTAGTCAGCTACGCACGCCGAGTTGGTTGAGGTCGTCAATCACTTGATTGCTCCACCTTAGGTGGAATCTTCCAGTACTGGTTTGGCCCTCAGGGTTGGCGTGCCGGTGCAAATTCGTCTATACGTTCCACATGGCTCATCTATCTAAGCGGCTGTATTTTCTTTTTTTTTTAAGGTATTTTAAATGTCCCGTGCGGGACAGACACAGTCCCACTTTTCGGGGATAACTTGCGTGTAGCGTGATGAGAAGCGTGGCCTGATGGAACAGAGAAGTGTGGATTGGACGACCGCAAGGCACGTTTATACTGACGACAAACTCTCTGACATGGAGATTGAAAACATCACACCTAGAAGTCGGTTTCAGAAGATGATCTAAACCAAACCGTGAAGGTAACCAAGATGGTTCAGTTACTACAGATTAACCTTCAACACTGTAATCTGACTGCAGCCTCAGTTCTTCTCCCACTGCACACAAAAGGGGAAAATACCTTAATGATCCAGAAATTATGGCTTGTTAAAACCATTTTTAAGGACTTAGGACCCGTTATAAGACCACCCCGGAAAAAATTCAAACCAAAAGATACAATTTGCATACAAAGCACTACTTTCAATGACGCAACAATGTTCATTCATGTTAGTGAGCTGAGATCCTTGTGTTCGGACCACGGTTCGCTGACGATATGAAAATTTGTAAGACATCAGCGTAAATCTTTAAGCTGACATTGAAATATAATCGTATATAATATGCTGTCTGGCGAAGCAAGAACTTGGGTCCCACAGAATAAGTATTTCATTGTTAAAAAGGCTAATTACATGCTAGGATTATTTGTTAAAAGATGTTCGAAGGAGCTCATAGTTTATATTAATATACTTATAAGCTGACCCGGTGAACGCCGTACCGCCTTTTTTTAGTTTTTAGAAATTCCTGCATTTTTGTTTTACAATTATGCACGCCTTAGCTTCACACGGACAACAGTAGTGGGGTGAGGAGATCTAACACTTCCAGTAAATTAAAATCAGTTGAACTATCAAAAATTCCATATTGACGTGTTTGATGTACCGAAAGTGATTAACCTGTCAAATAAAAAAGTACAGTAAATTTAACACGTTACGTATGTACCTACTTAATGACAAAAAAATTAGACAAAATCTTTCGCTACAATACATTATATTATAATTATTTTTTTTAATTTTTTGTGCCGATAGTTTGCCGACTCTCGAGCACGCAACGTGCAACTGTCCATCTAAAAACATGGCATTTCAAGATTTATTCTATAGGTGCACTTCTAGCTTACGTAGGCGTTGAAGACTTTACAAGCTCGAGCGTTGATGTCCATTCGCTCTACATGGCCAAGCCATTCGTTGAATTCGAATTTTTCTGGTTAGACTTACGAGTATGTCGCTGTACAGCACGTATAGTTCGTCGTTGTATGTTTTTCGCCAAATGTTGTTTCTGGTTTATGCAGACAGGACCATAAATCGTACGCAGAACTTTTCTCTCGAAGACTTCAAGTGACTTTTCATCCGATTGGGAGAGGGTCCATGCTTCTGCCCCATATTGGTAAGGTACTATTAGATCATCAGAAAACGGCTTGAGACGTTCTCATAAAACGCTGGGCAGGATCTTATAAGCGATGTCTTAAAGACTTATCTCTTTATAGTTGTCGTAGAGTAGGGGGTCATTTTTAGTGGATCGGGCAGATGGTACTGAGATTCCACTCATCGGGCATACTTTCCTCCGACCATATTTTGCAGATGACTTGGTGTATGTTCCTAACCAGGTCATCTCCAGCTGCTTAGTTCATCTTTAGTCTGGTGATGGCTACTTTGATTTAATTTTGGTCGAGCGGATGTAGCTCATGGCCGTCATCTAGATTCTAGATTAACTGGTACAAGTTGATCTTGTGCGGGATCTTGACAGTCATCGCCATTTAACCATTAGTTAAAGTAGTCTCTCCAGATGGCTAACATCGCCTTTGTTTCCACTATGGTGTTTCCATCCTGATCTTTGCAGGGCCCTGGGCGACTTGTGAAACCTGATTTATAGACTGTTTCACTCTTCTGTAGAACTTTCGTCCCTCTTTTCTGCAAAAACATTACTGCATTTCCTTTGTTTACCTAGCTCAATACAAATCCAACAAAAAAATTCCATGTAAATCGGATGATAAAAGAGTGTTTGGTTGAGTATTCTGTTTATTGAAGTCCTTTTTGATGCATGATGAAAATGTCAACTGAAAAACTTTCGGTAATAATCGACTTTTATCCTGATAAAAAATGTAGTTCTTTGGATTGCACGACAGTTTAAATTTTTAAATTATTTTGAAATCACTGTCAAAATATTTTCGAGTCGATATTTTCAAAATCGACTTTATAAGAGTCGAAATTGTAATCAGTCGGTATTTTTACCAATCGACTTTTCATTATGACGATCGTTTTATTTAAATCGACATTTTAAAAATCGAAAGATCGGACCTAACCCGTAAATAAAGCATACTGCAATTGATTTGCTCGTAAAACTGCATAAGCTCTAAGCTATGAAGATGGTGACCCCCCCCCCCCCCCCCACCACGATAGTTAAAACAGATTCATGATAGTAGATTGGGGCGTCTGAGAATCCCTTTGAAAGTTGATATGTATCAAATATTAAATCTGTGTTCGTATCGCAAGGTGGGAGGTTGTGAGAATCTGCCCAATAGAGACCTTTCAAAGCAAGTCGAATTAAATGACGCTGAACTAACTGCCTCTATCCTTAACTTAGAACATCATTAGAAAGGAGATCATTTCATACGTGATATGCGTATTCTAGCAGAATTTCCATATCATCAGCGAACACAAGGATCTCAATAGAATGAATGTGTAAACGGTAACGGACCAATATGGCTGCCTTGTGGGACTCCTGGTTTTCAAGTTTTCTAAGGTTGTGTCATTGTATTTATATTTTATAGTAATTTCATGGAACATTTTATTTTAGTTCTGAACGTCGTCAATGGCGGCACTAGTTGTCTTGTGTACTTTACATCGAATTTCTTCTATTGTTGTTTTTGCTTTCCATGGCAGTTTAGACAAAAACCACTAAAATTACTGCACAATCAAAGCTTGTGAACGTCGTCCATAGATGCCGCACAAAACGTTCCGCTTCTTGGGAATACTATAAAATATAAATACAATGGTTGTGTATACCGATAACCTTTTTTTTATAATTTTCGCGCACTCAAGGGGTTATTATTACCCTTTACATGAATTAACACAGTGAGAGTGGTTAAGAAAGTAGGATGGGAGATAAAAGGAGATACCGATGCACATTGGTTTTGAATGTCTGTAAAGCATTCCTCATTCTTGTAGTGCGGCTAAAAAAAGAATCTCTATACTTAACAGTACGTCCGAAGTTAGGCTCGAGGGTAAATTGATGGGCATTCCTAGCGATGCGAGTGTTACGGGGAAATGGTTTTAGGGGAGGAATGCATCTGGCTATTTCGCTGGAGCACTGTTTGTGGAAATAGCGATAAAACAAGGTTAGACAAGAAACATTACCGGCGATGTTCGTGAAACAAATGTTTCGGTAATGGTTCTTTTTCCTATCAGTTTTAGGGCCCTTTTTTGGATCCTATCCAGGAGACACAAGTGAGTGACAGGAGCACCTGCCCAGATATGAGAATTATACTCAAGCTTCGGGCGAATGTATGCCTTGTACATTGTAGCCAGATCAGAGGGGGAAAATATTTCTTACATGATTTAGAAAACCTAAGCATTTTGCGGCATTTTTAGCGTAGTCAAATATGTGATCGTTCCACAAAAGGTGGTTTGTAATACACATTACCTAGAACGCAAAGCTGTTCGGTTTCCTCAATGTAAGTGCCACTCATGGATAATGCCATAGGGGGCAGGTTGTTCTTTAACGACAGAAGACAACATTGAGTTTTTGAAGCATTACATTCCACACGGTTGGTACTTCCCCATTGTACAATGCTGTCAAGATTTAATGAGCTTATCATACGCTGCCGTTGCATTTCCACGTCCGAAGAACATGGACGTGAATCTGGAAACGAATATGAGAAGCTGAGAGTGCTGTCGTCAGCAAAACAATTTAGTGGACTAGAAGTATTAGACAAGAGATCATTAATAAATATTAGAAAGAGTGTTGGACACAGAACGGAGCCTTGGGGCACACCAGCATTTATTTTGTGGGTAGCAGACTAAAAACCATCAAAAACAATGGGAATTGAACGATCCGAAAGGTAATTTCAAATCCACATCTTACATTATATACTACTCGTATTTGATTATGAAGTAAAATATTTTTTTAGGACTAAAAAACCCTAGGTGTTTTTAAATGTTGGTTACTTTTGTTTGGTTAATCATTTCTATCAATGAAAACCAATTTGGAAAATGTTAATTTTCAAGATTAACATTTAAGATTTGTTGGATATTTAATTTCTATCCTCGTGCGGGTATTCATAGCCCTTTTGATTCACTCGAACACCGCCGTAATGTTCTTTGCCTCACCTTGTTGTATCGCTACTTCTATAAACAGTTCTTCAGCGAAATAGCCAGCTGCATTCCTCAACTAAAACGATTTCCCTGTAACAACCGCACCGCTAGGAATGGCCATCAATTTACCCTAGATTTAAACTTCGGAGGTACTGTAAAGTATAGAGACTCTTTTTAAGCAGCAATAAAAGAATGTAGAATGCTTTACCTTTACCAAAAAACTGTTCCGTATTCCATCAGTTCCCGCTCTGAAAGCTAATTTAGTAAAAACAAAAACCATTTGTTTAGTTCTTCTTGTCTATAATAATTTATTATTAATCATATTATATATATTTTGCAGATTTTAAAAGTCACGCAATATACCAAAATGAAATTTAAAAAAACACTAAATATATTAGATTTGTATATATTTTCTACAACCATTTTATACAAAAAATGTTAAACAATATTTAAAAAAAAAACTAACTATTTTGAATACAGGAAAAATATTGCAGAGGTTTATAAACCAATAAAAATAGAACGAGAAATTATCCTAAGTAAAATCTTAAATCGAATGTTTTACGTTTTGTTCTATGAACATTTCGGGCAGGGGGAGTGCAACAAAAACACAATATACAGATTTATAAACATTATTTATATATTTTTATTATCAATAGACACTCCTCAGCCCTCAGTGCGTTTGGCAATTTATATTAATTTTGTTTTTACTCACAAACTGTTGAATATATTTTAATCAACAAAGAAACTCTTACTGCTTTTTGTTTTGTATAGATAAAGACCTTAATTTAAAAAGCATTCCCATTCATACAAGGAATGGAAAAAAAAAACAACCGTTTAACTGTCAAGCAGAGGGTCATTGCCACGTTCCAATTCGTCAAGAGTGTCTTCTGAGCCAGATGTCGTCAAGTCCGATAGTTCTTCCAAACATTTTTGCTTCTTGCGAACGTTCCAATGCAAACACTCAGCCAGTGAATCAAACCAATCCGATATTTGGTCTTGAGCACAAATACTGGGTACTGGGTAGATGGATGTTGTTACACGAAGGCTATCGCCGTGGAATAGTTCTTGCCGGTTTCGTCCATCGAATGAGACCCAGGATGTGTTTCGGCTATCAGGAGATACCGAAATCTGTTAATTAAAAATATACAATTTATTTATTATTATTATTATAATAACGTTAGTGGGAAGCAATTTTATAAGTCAAAGAGACAAAGAACCAACGAAAACATAATTCGCGCAATATGCTTTGGTTTTCAAAATGAGGAATTTGAAGCTTTCAATCCAACACAATTACAACTAAAAAGAGGCTCAGTTGCAACAACTTTTCAGACAAGCAAATGCAGCGACATAAGCATCAGGTATATGGGAAATCCAAAACTAAAGTTTTCTGAACTCTAGCGAATTCTTGATTTGGATGGCTACTGTGAGGCAGTAACTTCCTGTTAAGTTCATGGAATGATTTGATCAACAAAAATTAAACAAACAAAACCAAGGGAAGATCTTGAAAAAATAATTAAATATAGAATAAAAAACAAAATCTGAAAACAAAAATTCGGAGACCTCGAATTACAAAAACCGAAATTAGTACAAACTAATGAGACCATTGTTAAAGTTCGTGTGACTGAATTGTAACTATTGTCTCATATAAATTCATATCAATATTTATGTTTAAGAACAGGCATCTTAAATTAGTTTAATTTAAGAAAGTTTCTTATCAGAAAGTGAGTTTACAAAGATGAAAACAAAATGGAAATAAACGGACGCAGAAGCAATGGGTCTTCAAAAATTGAAAACCATGGATTGATGGTTTGCTAATATTGTGTTTACTGCTGTCAAAAAGTTTAAAAAAAACTTCACTAGAGCAACGAAAGTAACGCGACAAAGAAGTCTTGCTAAAAAACCTACAATGAAACAAAAAAGAAAAACAAAAACCTGGAATTTACTTTCCGAGATCTTCTAGATTATTTTCCTAGTAAATTTTAGTAAATGATAGATTTTCCCATTCATGGTTTTTTTCAAGATATCTATATTCGCATTCGCGATAAAGCCTTTCTTGATAACGTCATGAACTTTCACTTGGTGAAAGTTAGGCATTATTTAAAAAAAAAAAAAAAAAACTTAGATCAAACTGGTAACATACCACAAAAAACTCTCACAAAACGAAATAAAGTGCACGACTGGGTCCCAATTACTTGCTCTAATTGGGGTTTGAGACTTTGAAAGGAAAAAAATTGCAGAGAAAATCAACAGAAATTTTATTAACAACAATGTGAATTTCTAAAACTTTGAAGTTTTTATCCGTTTTGAAAAAAATTTGATGGAATCGGTACCGTTATAAGAAGACTTTTCCAACCAAAACACAAAGTTTACACAAAAAACACCATTCAATAGATATAGGGTCCGTTTTTGAAAAAAATGAGTTTGGCATCAAAAATCAAATGGTTATAGAGCTAGAATGCCAATTTCAAAAACCCTTCTGAAGGAAGTTGTAAAAATACTGGGTACTAAGCTCGAAGCAAAACCGTCTAGCCGTTTAAATGGTGTTTTTGTTTTTGTGTTAGTTTGTATTTTCGTACTCGTAAATTTGGAATATGTCTTCGACCAGTTTTTTTTTTTTTTTTTTCGTCAAATTTTGATCAGTTTAGTTTAAGGACGTAAACTCTCAAGCAAGCGGAAGCTAGTGTCAAAACTAAACGAAACGTTCCCCTACGTTCTGTGAAGTAAACACGATACCCGTACTGGACGGATTGGTACGGAAGCAAAACATGTAAAATACGAGGTATGCTGATTTGCTACATGCAACGCAACATCATGATATTTTGTGACGTAACAATCAATATTTTGTTGTTACGGTATTTCTGTAAGTTGAGAGGAGACTGGTCTGGGATTGAATTTAAAAGAATTCTTCTGCATTATTAGCAACATTTAAGAAAAGCACATTAAATGCATTCATTGGAGCCGAAATTAGCTTATTTCAAAATAAGAAAAAAATGTGTTTTCATTTGAGGTTGTTACTTTCGTTTGAAAATTTGATATATTTTCTTTTATTTTGATCTAAAATATTTAGCTTCCCTTCTGCAATAAAGTTTAGTGTTGAACGATTTCACCTAACTTGAAACCTAATTTTTCCGAAATGAGGTTAAAATAAGATAATTTGAACCCCAAATATTTATCCGTATATCTAAACTGATCGAAAACTTGACGAAGATGAGTTATCCGTTATTTCGGGGGTGAGATACGAATTGCTTTTCTTGCTCAATTACGGACGGGCCGGTTCGCGCCGCCCGCCGTGTTTACCATAAAAGTTCAGCTTTAAGAACTCAATCGAAGAGGCAAGATGCCGGAAAATTAATGTCTTTCTTACAGGGGCTAGTGGAACCAGCATATGAAACGGAATTACATACATAATATATAGTAAGTATATATATTAATGTTTTATAAAATGCAATAAAATGAATTCAAGGTGGAGTTTTTTTGGGACAATAAGAGAAAAGACTTTTTTGTTTTTCAGCATGAATTTTTACGGTGTATGAAAAGCAAGATTAAGGAGAATCTTTTGAGCCGATGCCTAGTAATAACAAAATTTCACTCTTTTGCTTCATTTATGCATTTTTTATTCTCTTCATCATTGAAATCTTCAACATATCATACCTACTGATGATAATTTTAAAATGTTTACTAAAGTAACTAAGGGAGGCATTTGTGATATTGAAAAATATTTTGTTTCACAAATAAAAGGAAACACAAACTATTGTGGAGCTGTTTTTCGTTGATATCTTGATATCCAAATCCAATATATTAGTCCAGTCGACAGGTACTTTTAGGTGGAAAAATGTCAAAAGTTAATGAAACTTGGAGGTTTTGTTCAACGATAGTAAACTAACATTTTGCTAAGTTTTTGACCTCGACGGCCTTGTGCTAAAAGAGGGAGGGGGGGGGGGGGACTGGACATTTTTTAACGTTGCTCCGGTTTTCCCTCAATAACTTTTTTCCTTAAGTCCTATGGCAAAAACATATTTTTGTAGAGCATACAATTTTCCACAATTTAGTTAATACAAAAATCTTTGTATGTCAATTTGTTACCGAGATATGGCGCTTCAAAAAACATGCAATTTTTCAAAATTCGCCAATATTAATTCCGAAAACCCCTCTGAAGCACATCATAATAATACTATGTACCAAGTTTGAATCGATTCAGTCCAGCCATTTAGGCTGTAGGTACTGATACAGACAGACAGACAGAATTGTCGGACACACTTTTTTAGGCTTCTCTATCATCGTAATGTTATATTTGATTGTCAAAAAAAAAATGCATAACTTGCCGTATAGTACCTATAATCGCAAGTAAAAATGTAAGTGAGGTTTTTGTAAAACGTTAAATTTTCTACAATTTCAATAGTTCAAATATTGTTGTATGTCAATTCGTAACGAAAACATGGTGTTTCGAAAAACAGCAATGTCACGAAATGCAGAATTCCACTATATATCTTCTTCGTATATACCCGAATAATCATTAAATGAAAAATGACCTGTTTTTTGAAGCGCCATATCTCGGTAACAAATTGACATAAAAAGATTTGTTAGTTTACTATCCTTGAACAAAACCTCCAATTTTCATTAACTTTTGACCTTTTTCCACCGAAACCCACTTTTTCCGACCTGTTTATGTTTATATACTATATCTGTTTTGATATGGTTTGGTAATCCACTGTAACGATTAACCAAACTGCTCTCTGCTTATTAAAGGAGAGGGCTATTAAAATATATATATACTATGTAGTAATGTAAACAATTTTAAACTCACAAAAATAATAAACAGTTTCAGAACTCGAATAAAACAGCGTCAAAAAACAGTTAAATTTGTCTTTCCTATCCATAGCTATGGCCGATGGCCAGTGCCGAGATCACGTGAAAAAGCCACTTTTACTTATCCCTTTTTCTTCGGACTTAGAAAGCATTTAATTCCCAAGGTTTAAAAAACAAGGAAAAGCTTTCCAATAAGAACCGTAAAATCCTCGTCCAAATATTTAGGACAGAAAAATACACACGTTAATTGCATTGGGCGAAAATGCCGGGTTATTTTAGTTTTTTGGGTGATATTTTATTTAGTAGTATGCAGACCTGTCCAAAAAGACAGTTCAGATGGCTAAGACACGTGCCAGACCCACCACCCCTGAGGAACGATTCGGCATAAGAAACGTCCTGATCAAAGAGGAAATTAAGTAGGAACCGGAATTGTTGGAGGGGCGAGTTGATTGAGGTCAAGATGCATCACTAAGCACTACCTTGAAAAACAAACATTATTATTTGCCAATAAAACTACCTGTAATACTAATTTTAATTTAAAGACTATGAATATCTAAAAATAAAAGAGCCTTTGTTCAGTTTTTCGAAATGAACTCACTGACACTGAAAGTTCCACTTAAATATCACAAAGAAAACATGCAAAAGAAAGAAATAATTAAAATCACCAATCAGATTTAGTTATCACTAGGACAAACAAACAATTAGCTTATGTGAATAAGATAATAAGTGTATACACAAAAAAAAATGCCAAATTTACAGCGAAGAATATGAAGGGGAACCCACAAACAGTAATTATTGCTCTTCAATGATAATTATCATTCTCGAGCGGATGAAGTTCAATATCGGCCTGGGCTCGATCATGATTCAACCACATTAACACCTTGAAAATCATCATTGAACAACCTTAGGAGTTCAAATCACAGCTCTATGTACTTCATTCATGTTGTCAGATTCTTAAAAGATGTCCACCGAGTTAATCATGTGCCCTTCTGGAGATCACTTAATGTGAAATTAATCCTAAAAAAATGCAAGTTGTGTCAAAAATAGCGACAAGGAGTATGTCCCCACTCCAGTTTTATTTGAATAACTGGGAATGTGAACTGCTACGGTGAGTACAAAACAGACGCGTTCACATTGTAGCAATCACTGTCAGAGTGTCAGTTAACAAACATGTGGTTGGATTAAGAATAAACATTAGACAGGTTCAAACACATAATAACTGATTATTCTAAGGAATAATCAACTTGCAGTAATCCAAATTGAAAATGGGAACCTGGAAAGATCAAGCACGTTCAGTTATGCTTTATGTTGTGAATCGATTTTAGCGTCAACAGACAACCTATGAGGGCCTCTGGTCAGCCCTTTCAATCTCCCAATGAACACTGAGATCAAAGGGTTCCATTAATCAACTCAAACTACCCTTCCATTATAACACATATATTCATATGTATATGAGGATGAAGAAAAAGCCTCTAAAGACATTGTAAAAAAAACCTATCTGATTCTAAGAAGCTTATCCCAAAGCGTTTTTTATATCTCAAAGCCTTAAGTGAAAACACGTTTGACACACCGGGGTCAAAATTAAAACTTTTAGAGAAATAAATCGCATCTGGATCCTCATATTCCTTGGAATATGATTTGCTGTTCTTTACGTAGCAAATACATAAGTTTTGGGAGATACATTTTGGCGAAGAATTCTGCGAACTACAGCCCTGATCATTGTAGTACCCCGTGGCGTAGTGATTAGTGTGTCGGACTGCCCCGCCGAGGGTTCTGGGTTCGATCCCTGATTCTACCTAAGTTCTGAACACAGGCCCCAGATGGCTCTACTTGGAGCTGTTGTGCCAAGTATTTATGTATTTTTACAGCTCCAATGAATTCACACACACACACACACACACACACACACACACACACACACACACACACACACAACATGTTGCGATTACTGTCATTTAACTGAGCAAAGCATTCATTTTCTCTCCATTTGGAACAAATTAACACAAGTGATTCACATGTGATAGTGTCTGGGTAATTTTAACTGAACTGAATCAAACTTACTTTTAATTCAACACCAGCTGGCACAACAATCGGTCTAAAACTCAACGAATGCGGACAAATGGGTGTAACCATGATTGCAGGTACGGACGGATGAATCATAGAAGCACCAGCTGCAACAGCATACGCAGTACTACCCGTTGGTGTTGATACAATTAAACCATCTCCTTGCACCGATGTTATATACTTTCCATCTAGGAAGAGATCAATATTGCTTAGGTAAGGCGATGGTCCTCGATCGATGACAACTTCATTAAGAACCTACGAACAATAAAATGTATGTCAGTTTTTAAGTTGCGTCTTGGAATGTATTATTCAAAAATCTACCAAAATATTTGTCGATGCTTTGTTGGGAACAGCATTGGGGTAATGTATGCTGTTTTCGGTGGTTTCGTTTGTAGCAGTAGCACCAGCCGTTATACTGTTGTAATGATTTTGCTCACTTGCGCTGTCTTTATGGTGGCGATCAGATTTTCTAAAGATCACACATCGAAGACGACTTCGAAGAGTCAAAGCTGCATGGCCTTCTAACACGTTGGTCACTTGTTCTTGGAAATTATCAAATTGGAATGGGGTGAGAAAGCCAAGTGAGCCCAAGTGAAAAGCCATAACAGGTGGCACTGATTGTTGGAAAAGAAGCGAAGCATACAGAAGTGTGCCATCTCCTCCCAGACAAACGATAAAATCAATTCGGTCAGTAAGGTCATCGCGTCCATCTCTAAAAGTAAAAATCAATGTCAATATTATAAATAATTATGATGTCTTACTCGGAAGACATTAAGCTTACTTGAATGTGACAAGCTTCTCTTTGATGCTTTGAAATTTCTTATCCTCACGTAGATGAGGGTCTTCTAAGACTGCTGATTCTACCCATACGACCATGTGTTTCTCCTGTTTATAAAAAATATAAGTTTTAAATGTAAAAAATCACATGATATAACTTTGAAATGATTTACCTGAACAAGCCATTCAACTAGTTGTACAAATGGTTGCATTACCGTTGAGTCACGAACTTTTTTTATGACGAGGACGGTTAGAGGTGGTTTGTACCATGTTAGTCTCTGACTGGCGGGATCTTGGATTTGCCTGTGGAAAAACCCCAAAAGTGAGAATTCTATACGAAACATGGTGGAAATAAGGAATCAAATGAAACAATTAAGATATCTGACTTTGTCGAGAAATGCAAACAACATTTTAAATAATGGGTTTTAAGAAACTAAATGTGCATTAATCGAAATCATTTTGAGACGAAAAAAATGTTTTCATCTTTTGAAAAGAGTTGATTTGGTCTAGCGAACACAGTGTGGAAAACATATTTTTAGTCTTTTGACCAAGAAGGCCATCTTTGCTAGCCGTTCAGATTAGGCAATTGTGGATTTATTCCATTCCTGCAGAGTCAAACTCACCCAAATTAGAGCTAAAGAGTGTAAGTCACTACGCTTTGGCTCTTAATGGAGTTATGGTGTGTAACAATATTTATTTATTTATTCTTAGTAAAAGACTGCGTGAATGGTCGCTCCGTAGAAGTTGAAATATTCTGCTTTTACACTTTACATGAAAAGATTTTGGATAGCTGGCACACATCTATGGGACCATTTTTACACGAAGAGAAGTAATGTATCATTTTTAACATTATACAAATGAAGAATGTCAGCAAATTTCGTAAGTATAGGAGAATGCCCAAAAAAACCCAGCGTCGAGTATTCACATTGCACATGAGTCTTGTTTTAGTAGGTACTCAAACCAATCGTTATTAAAGTTGTTGTTAAACGCCAGTCCTGGGGATAACTTGGAAAGAAAGTAATTACATATTTGAAATCTACAATACAATGTATGCCCTTTTAAACCATACATATATGTTTTATTTCTATCGACTATGGGTTTTTCACCCATACATATTTGGGCATTCTCCTTTAGGTATCTGATAAAAGAGTATTTGTATAATTATATAAATTTGTGTATGTAGAGTAATCGTGTGCTTATTTATTTGAACTTTTCTCCAGGGTCAGCATAAGTTTCCTCAAAAACCCCATAGGAATTGTCAATTTGTTTGTCAGGGCTACTTGATACATATTTTGTTTAAACAAGGTTCGTTGCGACTTCACGTCGACTTTGCTAATTTCCGTAAACACAAAATTTAAAAATTGTTTGCAAAGAGTTGTCTTAATGAAAAATTGGAAAAGGTCTTTTTAATTTTGTTGTTTGTATGTAGGTACTTACATAACCATGGCTGAATTTTTCATGATCCTTCCACATGGTCCAAACTGCTGGAAAGGCGATGGTGCATTTAAACTTCTTGTTCGCCTGAAAATAAAACAAAACATTCATTTTAGTAAACACAGAACATTTATAGAAAGTTGATCTGTGAATGTATATTAGAATAAAATGCACGACTTGGTTTTATGCTAGACAATTGCTATGTTTAAAATTTCGGTTTAAGATTTTCATGGAAAAACTATGTAGGTATCTATACAACAGTGAAATTCTAAAACCAAATGTCTATATAAGAAAAAAGTAAATCGTTTTTTTTTTTGAAAATTTTTTCGGGAGAATATGTTGAATTTTTTTCTTTACTTTTGATCTAAAATCTTTTTACATAACTTAAATAAACTCGTTCCCAAGATATTCAAAGAACTTCATTTTTTTAATTGCGAAAAATCCAAAAAGGAAGTATTAAATGAAATATAAATTTTTTTTAATTGCAAAAAATCCAAAACCAAAGTTTTTTAAAATGTTGAAGCTTTATTTGTACAAATTTTATTAAAACCAGTTGTGTAGTTTACGATGATGGTACCTATGATAAGATAAATTCCGAAAACTGCATTCTAACCAAAAGAAATATTGTCATAACAAAACTTTCCGCAGAAAGTTTTATCATCCGTTTTAGCTGTTTTCGAAAAAATTACACTTCCTCATAACGATTGTTTGGCAGATACCGTTATTTTTGGGCCTATAGTAAAACATTCGGGGAGACGACCAAATAAATATATCTGCTACTAAATATCAAGTCTGAAACAAATCGGCTCATCCATTGCTGTAGAGGCGCGAACAGACAGACGAACGGAATCCCAGAATCTACTTTTGTCGACTTCCCTTTCATCGTAATGTTAATTGTAAATTTGAACGATACATTAATTGCCAAGTTTAGTTAGGTCCATACATATGTCCTTTTTAACTTCTATGCCTATTTTTAGTTTTAGCCAACAACTAAGAACGCAGATTACTTTAAAATACAACACCCACAAATTAAAATCAAAATTGTTTGAGCCGTTTTTGAGAAAACTTAATCGCAATCATGTTGTAGGTGATTTATTAGATATATACTTGACCTGAACCATTTCGCTGTCACCTAATTTATATTATATTTTTATGTTTAGCCAAAAATCGAAAACTCAGTTTTCTGTAAAGCCCTCTTTTTAAAATACATATATGGCCCTATCGAGATATACGCCGGAACAGAAATTTCTCCGATTTTATACGATTCGGACGATTTTTGCTTCGAGGTATTTTTTCGACAAGCTGTTCGGAATATTTCTCCGAAAAATTTTAACGGATAGCGGGGAATTGAGTTGCAGTGAGTTCAAGTACATTTGTTGGTATAATTGTTGACTACTAGGTACAATTTTGTTTCCGATTTCCTCCGACACAAATTCTTGGCTGAATTTTCTTACGAATTTAAAGAAAGTGTTGAAAAATTTAATAAATAAAAAAACTACGACTATAGATACCTCGAACGCAATTGAAAGTAAGCGTTGCGGGCAGCTGTCAGCTCCGACGGATATCTCGATAGGTCCGATAAAGTTTAATCAAATTCTTAGTAGCTGTTTTCGGCAAATGTTTCATTTTCAATTATATAAGCATGGATTATAGCTTGTATTGTCCTGAATTTACATTAATTAAACTATGCACAATATTCTTTTCTTATGTCAAATCATGGAATATGTTTATTATTATTATTATTATTATTATTTTATTACAATGTAATTAATTACATAATAATATTTAAAAAGCATTAGCTACCAGGACTATCAGCTTTGGAAATTAAGTGAAAAGATAAAGTTTAAATAAAGGTTTATATATGTTTTTCAATTTTTAGCGTTTTCAAAATTTTGTAGACTAGCTTGATGTTAATTTCAGAAGGATCTTTTAAAATATTTGCTAAAGGCTTATTTTTAGTTACAGTGAGTATTATAGATTTTGCAACATTACAAGAAAATATTATGTGAGGGATGGACAGTGCATCCCTATTGCATAGATGACATATAGGTGGGTCTTTTCGTTCGAGCAGGTAGTTGTGTGTGATGAAGGAATGTCCCATACGGAGCCTTAGAAAACACCGAATCATAGAAGTTGGACAGTTGTGGGGATATATAGTCGGTTGGCCACTTGGGTTAAAGCTGGAATAGTGGTGTTGATAGTTCCTCCATAGATTTTGTTGAATGGTTAAGAAATGTGTCTTTATCAATTTGGATGTGTCTTTTTTGTTTGGAAGAAAGGTCGTAAGAAGTGGTTCTTTAGATGCTTGTTTTGCGGTTGAATCAGCAAATTCGTTCCCTTCAATGCCTGAGTGCCCGGGTATCCAAAAGAGTTTAAAGATATCTTTATTTGTGATGAGTTTGTCTCTTATTAATTGTATTGTTGGTGTGTTGTTGTTAATGTTTTTTACAGCAGACAGTGTTGCCAGGCTGTCTGAAAATATAATTGTCTTACGTTTGTTGATAAGTTTTAAGGCTGAGAGAATAGCGGCTGCTTCGGCGGATTGAACAGATGAGAAGTCTGGGAGGATATTTTTACCAAGTATATTCTTGAATTCATCAACCACGGCAAATGCTGTGCCATGTTGGTTCTTGGTGCCATCTGTATAAACGAAGTACCAGTTGTCATCTTTATAAACGGCGGTTAGATCTTTAAATGTGGCTTTGTAAATTTCCTTGCTGGTGGAATCTTTGGGTAATTTACAAAGTTCAGTGTTAACTGAGTCGGATGGGAGAAGCCATGCTGGGTTTGAGGGCTGTTTTATTGTGTTGAATGTCGTTGGGTAGTGGATCAGTTTAGCTAATGTGATAACATTGTGTAGTGTTGACTGGCATTTAGGAAATGTTTTTCGAGATAAATTGAGTTTTGCAACGGCTGTGATTGTTGAGTTATTGGAGTAAGTTATTTTGTTTATAAGATGTGCAGTTACAAAGTCTTTACGATGTTCGATGGATGGTAGGCCCGATTCGATTAAAATGTTCATAATCGGTGTCGTTCTAAATGCTCGAAGAGCAAGTCTTATGGAGGCGTGGTATTCCGGTTTAAGTAGCTGTAGAGAAGATTTAGCACATTTGCCATAAATTGGGAGTCCATAATCTATTTTAGATAAAATTATACATTTTATAATTCTTATGATAGTGTTTACATGGGCTGAACTTTTCTTATTTGTTAGGTATTTAATGATATTTGTCCTGGTAACTAAATTGTTTTTAAGATATATACAATGGTTCTTAAAGCTAAATTTGTTGTCGAATATAATTCCAAGTATTTTTAAACTATTGACATTATTAATTAAGATATTTTTAAAGCTAAGATTAATATTTTTTTGACAACTTGTTTTTTTACATATGTGCAGGATGTTTGTTTTATTTAAAGAAACAGTTGAACCTGATTGTTTAGACCAATTGTCTATATCAAGTAAAATATTGGAAAACGTTTCCACGACTTTCGATAGTTCTTTATATTTAACAAGTATAATAAGGTCGTCGGCATATAAAGAGTGCCGGACCGTTTGATATTTACAAATAATGTTACTGATTTCGTTAAATGAGATAATGAAAATAACCACTGAAAGTGGCGATCCTTGAGGGATACCATTTTTAAGGTCTTTTGGAGCTGAGTAAGTATTGTTGACCCTGGAGCGAAATTTTCTATTGGTTAAGAACGAACGAATGTAATTGTAGATTTTCGGTCCAACTTTCCATTTGTTCAGAGTATTTAGTACAACATGAATACCAATCTTGTCAAATGCCTTTTCAAAATCAATAGACAATATAGAGACGTGATTTTTTGTTGATAATGAAGAGGCAATGTATTCGTCTATATATAGAAGGGCGTCCATTGTGCTACAACCATGTTTAAAGGCGACTTGATTGTCGCATATGAGATTATTCTTGTTGATGAACCATTGAACTCTTTTGGCAATAATCTTTTCCAAGATTTTGGCCATACATGGGAGTAGAGATATAGGTCTGTAACTATTAATTTCAAGAGGGTTCTTTTTTGGTTTGAGTAAAGGTATTATTGTGGCTGTCTTCCACATTTGGGGTATAGTGCCGTTGTCAAAGACTTTATTGTAAAGGCAAAGAAGACGTTTTTTTAATGGAATTGGACAGTTTTTGAGGACAGAGTATGGAATGCGGTCGAAGCCCGGAGTTTTTCCCTTCGCCAGATGCAGACTGTTTTCAAGTTCAATAAAGCTAATAGGTAATTCAATTAATTTTGCTGTTGTGCAGATCTCAGAGGGAGATAATTGTAATGAAGCCGCCTTTGCAAGTTGGAAGTCTGGAGGGAAGTTCCAGTCATCTGAAAGGTTTGCCCAGGTATTTGCGAAACAGTTAGCAATGTCTGATGATACTGTCAGTGTATTAGATCCTGACTTAATAATTTCGATAGTAAAAGGGACATAATTACCAGTAAGAGTTTTAATGTCACCCCAGAGTTTTTTAGGTGAGGAAAGATGGTTTATATTACTGGTAAACATTTCGAAGCATTTTTGTTTTTCAAATTTACTGGCTTTACGAAAAAGAGCATTTGCTTTACGATATAGGATAAGGTTATTATTAGTTGGATGCCTTTTGAATGTTTTCCAAGCGTTTTGTTTATTGGTTCTTAAACTGCTAATGTTGGCGTTCCACCAAGGAACGTGTGGTTTTTTATTTCTTGGGTGGGATTGGGGAATTGAAGTGTTAGCAGCAGATTTAATTGTTTTAAGGATTCGGGCTGCTTCCTGATTGATGTTTGCAGATGTAGGGCTAGTAGAAATTAAGGAGTAAACGTTAGAATTGAAAAGGTTCCAATTTGCTTTGTCCGTGAGATATTTTGGGTGGTGTTTCGTTCTGGTGTGGACTGTGTCTAGCGTTATTTTTGTTAAAATTGGATAGTGATTACTGCCATATAAGTCAGTTAATACTGACCAAGATGAAATTGGGAACAGTACAGGGGATGTAAAGGTGAGATCTATATGAGTAAATGATTTGTGAGTAGAAAAATGGGTTGGGCTCCCATCATTGAGTAGTATTAAGTTGGAGTTAGATATAAAGTTTTCGACTATTCTCCCTCTAGTATTGCTGGACGGCGATCCCCATAGGGGGCTCCAGCAATTAAAATCGCCAGTTAATATAATAGGGGTTTGTATGCTATTGACAATATTTTCTAAGTCTAGTGATGTAAAAGTTTGATCGGGAGGAATATAAATGCTTATTATTGTTATTTTGATTTTTAGTTCTATTTCGATTGCTATTGCAGAAAGGTTTGAATGTATTTGGATTTGATTGTGGGCTATTGATTTATGAACGAGGAGGCCTGTTCCTTGTTTGGCGGTGATGTTTGAGGAAAGGTTGTGGAAATAGCTTTTGTATTGTTTGGGGGAATAGTTTGAAAATTTATTAGAGTCATGATTGTATGGGATTAGAGTTTCTTGAAGTGATATGATTGATGGATTTTGGTCTTTAATTAAAAGTTGCAGCTCGTGATAGTTATTAAAAAAACCATTTAAGTTCCATTGAAGAATTTTAACCATAAGAATAGGAGGGAACCTTTGACACAATATTGGGTTTATTGCTTGTTATGTGTATTGTGCAAAGGGTAGATGATATGAGATATTATTTTGGAATGGGTGAGCTGGTGATAAGATCGTGGGCCACATTTCCAATCGTGCGGTAAGATCAGGGAAGAAAGGTCTGCCCTGTCCTCACCGCACGCCTAGAAATGTGGCCGTTTGGTAGGGATTTGTGTTTTTTTTTTAAAGATCATCATCTATCGATGATGTGTCCATATAGTATTTGTTTTTTTCTATTAGATCTGATGTTAATTTAGATATAGGTGAAGATTCTGTATTATTGTTATTTATGTGTGTTTTTTCGGAGGTTGTAGTTATAGTTTGAGGGGTATAATTAGTTTTGTTTATCTTATTGTTTGGTGATTCGATGGTAGTGGGTAAGATACTATTAATTAAGTGGTTTTGGGGATATTGGTGAGTAATGCTGTTTGCGAGTTCTTGTTGTAGAGATAGATGGTTGGTTTGTGAAGCTGGTTGTGAAACTGAAGGAAGGGTGTTTGTATGGGTTTCTTTTTGGGGGTTATTTGATTGAGTTGGGATATTATTTGTTTTTGATATGATAGATGGGGTGTTAACTGGGATAAAAGTAGAATTTGATTGGGACTTTGTTTTGGAAGCGTATGAATTAGGATTTAAGTTTGGCGTTGGGTATTGTTGTTCGTAAAGGCGTTTAGCTTCAGACATTGAGCACTTTTTTTGGGTTTTTATTTTTAGTACCTCTTTTGCGGTTTTAAATTCGGGGCAGTCTTTAGAAGACGAAGGGTGGGGGCCCTTACAGTTAGCGCACAACATTCTAGTGCAGGCTGAGGGTGAGTGTGGCGTGAGGGAGCAGGTTACACATAGTGGGTCGCTTGAGCAACGCTTGGAAGTATGGCCGAGAAGTTGGCAACCTTTACAGCGCATCGGGTTCGGTATATATTCTATTACTTTTGCATTATAAAAACCGATTTCTACTGATTTAGGTAGGTTGAACAAATCAAATGTAAATAGCATAAGACCCGAAGGTTTTTCTTTACCAAGCTCTTTTTTAGTGAATTTATATATTTGTGTCACACCTTGGGATTTCATCTCACTGATAATTTCATTTTCCGGCACGTTAATTAAGCATGGAGCAAAAACCACACCTTTCGTTGAATTAAGTTGATCGTGAAGTTTGATACTAACGGGGCACGTGCTAGCGAGGCACTTTACTTTAAGAAAATCATTGGCAATTTTTTTGTTTTTCACAAGAATAAGTAGATTGCCATCCCGTAATTGGGAAACATGTTCAAATTCTTTACTTATGTTTTCGATGGCTTTTTTTAACAAAAATGGGTTGAGGATTGATATTGGTTTGTCTTTGTCTGTTGGGGATATAATTATATACCTTGGGTTCTTGTAGTTGGATGTTTCTGGTAGTTTGGGATATTCATCATGAAGAATAGAAGAATCATTTTTATGTTTTTTTGAAGGTTGAAGATTTTGCGGATCTAATTCCTCCAGAGGAGAGAAAAAGTTTCCTTTTTTTCTTGGCCCTTGGGCCATGATTATACAAAACTCACAAGCTTCGTGGAGAAAAAAAAAATGTACCGCAAGTGAGAATAACTGTGTGATTAAGTAAATATGTAAGAGCGAGATAAGTGGTAAAACCGGTTGGGTAGAAAATTTAATGCACTGACAACTGAGGACGATCTGTTCGGCTCGAAGGTTAGTCGGTGACTGGGAATATGTTTATAATTTTGATATTTCATTAAATTTCAAATTGTACCTATTTAAAATAATGTATTAGATTCTTTGGCAACACGATTCGGGGACGAACAACTTAAACGAAAAAAGGTTGAATTATACCAAATCAATGTTATTTCAAAAATCGTTTGATGCATTTTAGATTTGTTTTCGATGCAAAAATTGTATAAAATAATTATCCCTCAAGCAGAAAATTTTTTTTGGTATTATATTGGTAGCTTCGTTGACTAGAAATTGCAAAAAGAAATCGTTTCGAACACGATGTTTTGAATATAAATAAACATAAGTAAAGTGCTTCCATTTATTGAGTAATTTTTGGTAATAAAAATCACTTTGAACAGACTGGGACAACAATACCCTTGAAGATCGCATATACTTGAATAAATACTCAGTCTTCTTTTAGTTTAAATCCCGCTCGTATGAACT
The DNA here is from genome assembly GCA_916050605.2 of Platycheirus albimanus. Classification (NCBI taxonomy): domain Eukaryota; kingdom Metazoa; phylum Arthropoda; class Insecta; order Diptera; family Syrphidae; genus Platycheirus; species Platycheirus albimanus. Next base: position 64,807,947 of record OU696698.1, read on the forward strand.
GAGCGCAAAACTATTTGATCGTGAAAATTTCATTCGGAACTCGTGAAAACCGCTTTCATTTAAAACGACTACAGGTCTCGTTGAAATCAAATTGCAGCACAGAGTCTGAAGAATGCATTTTCAATGCAAAAATCAACAGCAAGGCGCCAAATATTTTACAATTTATTCGGTTTCTTTGAATTTAACGCATATAATTCTGTAATACACATTGTACTCCTAATCAGTAAACGTTCTGGCGTTCTGGGGTCATTACGGATTTTAGGAGAAACCATATTAAAATCGATATTTGGATGAGCCACTGAAAGATTCGAAATTTGTTTTTAATCTTGCGAAAACGATGTCATTAGTTAAGTTTCTAACAAGAAGGAAAACCAAGGCAAGACAAGAGAACAATAATTATCAAAAGGTAAAAAGAGAATAAGATAAACAACAACAACAAAAAAACTTGAAGATGTCTTTATTTAATTTTGAATACAGTGGACCTACGTCGATTTACAAGTGACTCTTCATTGCGTAAAACAGCAGTCATTGCACATTGAGCATAACACGAATTACAAGTCATTATATCCCATCCGTTTCGGTTTTTCCGAATCTAGTTAATTTAAGACTAATTAAAACTTGATTGTCAAATTTGCGAGTGTTTTAAGATACAAGTTTTTGTTGGTCGACTAGTCCCGAAAAACTGCTACTGAAAAAATATAATAATCAAGACTTACAAAGCGCTGACTCAACGTCATTTTTCAATATACCACCAAAAATTCTTTCCTATTTTCTACACCTTTTCTCCAAAACGCTCGCACTGTGTTAATTAATGACAAGGGGATAAATAACCCCTTGAGTGCGTGTGCATTATAAAGAAATCAATTACACACAAAATATTAAAACAGGCTAGAGTCTGATTTTGTAGTTACTAACATTTCTTATTGGCAAGTAATGAACTATTTTAAATTTAAAATTCCTAGTCCAGTCTATTTTTACTCTAAATACATTTTGAAAAACAGGAACATTTGATCAAAATAGAACCTTAATATTCTTAATGACGGATGAACTGGCATAATTTCTGTATTCTGATCCACCAAAAACGAGTTTTCATCTAAATCAAAACTGTTATGGCCTCCATTAACACTGTTTTGTTGTCTTTGTTTAATGTACTTCGCCAACGGATCACTATTAACTTTATCATTACTGTAGCGGGAGTTATTGGCAAACACTGAGTCCATTTTTTGGACAAGTGAATTCACTGTGATTTTATATATAAAAAAAACAATATCGTTAATATTTTAAAATTTTCCAACGAACAAAGCTACAAGCATTCTAAATAACAGTGTTAATACGAACTATAAACTTAGACACATTCAACAGTAGCGCGAACAATTAATTAATGCAAAATGACATTCAATTTTGTATTATAAACCCAAACTGTTTTACTTGACCAACTTCGGTGGTCTGAATTCGAGTGCGCTACCAAAGAAACGTGACAGACACTGACCACACGACTTGTAACTTGAGCTTTACACTTCAAGACTTAAAAATGGAAAATCGTGTTTTTTAAGCAAGCAAACAGAGAGAAGTCTGTATGGAATTGGAACTTGGAACAATTCACTCTATTGCATTAAGAGAAGATGTAAAGTGAGAATGACTCGATCAACAGGTTTTTTGTTGAAGGTTACACTACAACGATGACGACACACATGATAAACGAGTCTCAAATTTTAAGAATTGTGAGTTGTGACAGCCACACTGGCTTTAAGTATGAAAAATTGCGTGACTATATGAGAACTCTCTGTTTCATGTGGGTGAAGTGAAGCTTAGATATGATTTCGAACAAGCAAAACCTCATTCATGTACACGTATAACATTAAGGCTGAGTTAGGAGACTAATAGCGCTTCTATAAACGACACAGCGCAATTATTTTATTTGGAATTCATTTGAAGGAGAACATCAACTTATACTATGCTCAAGTTTTTTTGGCTGAGTTATTTTTTTAGACAGGCCCCTTGAATATTTTTTTAAATAAAAAACAACTTTAACGCTGACTGCGCTTTTTCAACATTGTTGTAGGAACTCTTACAACGTTGTTTTTTGACGAAATAAAAATCGTGCATTTTTTGAGTTTAACTTTTACTTTTAACTTTTTACTTTTTTGATGAACTCTTTGATTAAATGTCTTGAAATCTCCTTTCTTTAAACGTCGTTGCACAGTGCGCTCACTTATTGGATTCTTGGCCGTCAAATCAATGATCTGCAGAAGATTGAGAGTTCAAAATTTTAATTTTTAATTGTCGTAGAAGGAACCAGTCTTCAGTGGACATTTTTTTTCCGCCTAGAACCTGATCTCCTTAGATTTCTTATGTTATTATGCTTTTTGAACATATTAACTTGACAGTTTGACGCGAGAAACTGAACTCATTTGCAAAGTCTTTTACTGCATCTCGAACGTTAAACTTTGCTACCATTGACGTTCTGATAACCAAGCTCAACTTAAACTTAGCCGTTTTACCCGCATTTAAAAAAAAAAAAAAAACTGATCTTTTTATTCCTCTTTTGAATGTTTTAACGTAATCTTGAAAAATATAATTTACAAGTAGTTTTCTGGGAACTCGAAGGTAACATCTCGTCCAGTCAATTTCTTGTACACTGAAGTAAAGGTGTCAACTTTGTGTTCAATGGTGGTCTGTTGGCTCTTATCTAATTGCACCTTAATCAGCTGTGTGCCATCGAGCTTAACGCGGATACGTTTGCCGACAATCTTAGCTGGGAATACCAAATCTTCGAGGATGGCATCGTAGACTGCGGTAAGGGTGCGGGAGCGTGGCCTCTTCTGTTTCAGAGGATTCCTCGATTTTCTTGTTGGCTTAGGTAAGATCTTTCGCTCTCCAATGAACACGACGTGTTTGCCAGAGAATTTCTTCTCCATTTCACGAACCAAACGGATTTGGATTTTTTGGAAAGCCTTCTGCTTTGGAATTGGGACGTAGATAATAATAGCTTTCTTGTTATTGAATTCGATTTCACGAGCGCGGGTAATGTGAAGATCCCTCAATTGTGGCTTCAACTCAGAATTCATTTCCAATTCCAATAGAGCTTGGGCAATGGATTTCTCGAACTCATCGGGCTCAGCGCCGTTAGGCTTGATAATTTTGTTTCCAATCATCATAGCCACTGATTTTAAGAAAAAAAGGAAAAAAAAGGACTTTAAGATCAAAACTTAACTGAGCCGTTTCCATTTTACCCAGAAAACAATGTGCAAAAGTATAAACTTAAACATAAGAAAACAAGAGGTACCTAAGGATTAGCATAGACTAACTAATAATAAAGACCGGACGCTTCATAGAAGAAATAAACGACTGGGTCGGACAAACTTGCTCTAATGTGTGACAGTGGTCTTATGGTTTGAGATTTTAAGAAACAAAATCATGGAAAATAAAGTGCACGACTGGGTCGGACGAACTTGCTCTTATGTGTGACAGTGGTCTTATGGTTTGAGATTTTGGGAAATGGGAAAGGCATAATAAACTAATGTTATATTTTTCTGGTCATACACAAAAAAGTTAATAGCCACCAACTCACTACCATCGGTAGATCAATGCTCTCATAGCATTGGGGCTTTATCACCGAAGACAATATGTGAAACTTTTTCTAAATTCTTCAATTCCTCGAAACCCAGGTCGACTTATAAAGGGTTTTCCAATAAGAGGTGTTATTTTCATATTCAAAGAAAAACGGCATTTTTTGAGATAAATGATCGGATGTTTATTTCCATGGTATAAGATGAAAGTATGACACTAATAATGGAAAATAGAAATGGAAATATCAGCCAAATGGCCGCCACGGCTACGCTTACACAACAATATCCTTTTCATAAAATTTTCCATCACCAAATCGCAAAGTGGCTGCTGTTTGCCCTCAATAGCTTCACGAGTTCCATCTTTGACGCTGGGCTGTTAGCGTAGACCTTATCTTTCACGTGGCCCTAAAGGAAGATGTCGCAAGATGTTAAATCACAAGATCTCGGTGGCCAATTGTGATCACTTATTTGAGAGATAACATGTACCGGAATCGTTTCTCGTAAAAGATCGATGGTTTCGTTACTTGTGTGGCACGTAGCGCTGGCGGAGCCGTCTTGTTGAAAGTAAACGTTGTCCAGATCAATACCATCCAATTTCGGCCATAAAAAATCATTAATCATCTCTTGATAGCGCAATCCATTCACCGTAGCTGTTGCTCCACCGTCATTTCCGAAAAAGTAAGGTCTAATGACCCCGCCGGACCATAAACCGGCTTTTCCAGTGAATAGTGAATTTTAATCATTTCAATGCGTTGTTGAAGCGTGTAGCGTGTAGTTTCTACTTGTCAAATGTCAAAAAATTACAGCTTCAAAAGTGACAACTACCGAAATAGCGGGCTATTCAAAATAACACCTCTTATTGGGAAACGCTTTAGTAATATTTCAGTTAATGATAACAACCAAATCTTTTCTAATATTAATATCAACTTGTATACTGTCACTGCTTTTGTAAAAAATGTGTCTACGACAGTTTAATGTTCACTGTTAGACCAATGATTAACTCTAAGCAGAACGAATTTTTAAGCGGTCGTTCCACAAATACTTATTTATTTTTTTTTTAATTATTTTTTTTTAATGGCACACGCGCTCAAGGGGTTTGTTATAGCCCTTTTAATGACTAGTCACAGCGCGAGCGATAGGAAATTAGAGAGGAAAGGAAAGGAGGTGTCGATGAACATTGGTCTTGAATGTTTGAAGATCAAAATGGCAAGGGAAAATTGTGCCAGGCAATTCATTCCACATTCGTGTTGTACGGCTAAAGAAAGAATCCCTATATTTCACGGTACGTCCGAAATTGGGCTTAAGTTAAGTGTAAGCTGATGAGCGTTCCTAGCAAGACGAATATTACGGGGGAAATGTTTAAAGGGTGAAACGCAGCTGGCTACCTAAAGTGAGCATTTTTTGTAAAAGAATCTGTAAAATAAGGAAAGACATGAAACATTTCGACGATGTTCAAGGGATGGAAATGTTTCCATAATGCCCTCCTATCAATTTTAGCGCTTTTTTCTGAACTCTGTTGAGCAGGTGTAAAGATTTTGAGAAGCAGCTGCCCAGAGATGGGAGTTATACTCGAGTTTAGGGCGTATAAACGCTTTGTAAATTGTAGCCAGATCAGAAGGGGTGAAAAACTTCTTGCATCTTGCAGCATTCTTGGCAATCTCAAGTATATGATCATTCCAACGAAGGTTGTCACTGATGCACATACCGAGTACCGATAGCTTTTCGGCCTCCTCGATGCAAGTACCATTCCAATTCATGGATAATGGCATAGGGGTATGTTTAGCTTTAACGACAAAAGACAACATTGAGTTTTCGACGCATTAAACTAGACACGATTTCTAATACCCCAGTTCACAATGCTGTTTAAATCCGAGTTTAATGAGCTTATCATATAATGTCGTTGTAATAACAATTATCAGACTTGAATCCGTCTAATACAATTTATATTGAACGGTCCAGAAGATAGCTTCTAATCCAACGAATAAGAGTATCATCGATACCAAATGCACGCATTTTCGAGAGCTTCATGCCAAACTCTATCAAATGCTTTTGAAATATCAAGCGCAATAATCTTGCCAAAGCGATGCAAAGATTTGTTCCGGGAAATTAACTGTTCGTGGTTGTATACAACTACATAAGGATCTTGATATCCTCCTGGAATGGTGTGATGCGAATGAACTTCTTTTGAATGTAAATACAAATAGTGTTATGTCTTGTAAATGAAGATAAAATAAAGTATAATGCTCGGGTGCAGCACATCATCACCGTAGGCTTGGGTAAAAACGTCACAATGGACAGATATAACTTTGAAGTTGTCAAGAACTTTGTATATTTGGGTTCCACTATAACCTCTCAGGAAAACATCAGTGAAGAGATCAGTCGAAAAATCACTCTTGCAAATCGCTATTTCTTCGGGCTTAGAAGGCATCTTAGTAGCAAAGCCCTCTCTCAAAGGACCAAGGAGACACTATACAAGACCCTTATCATCCCAGTCCTGCTGTATGCGGCAGAAGCGTGGTCACTGACACAATCGGATGAATACAGGCTGGGGTGCTTTGAGAGAAAGATTCTTCGGGTGATATTCGGTCCTGTATGTATCAATTGAGTATGGAGAAGAAGATTCAATGGCGAACTGTACGGGCTATACAGCGACATTGACCTGGTAAAAAAGCTGAAAATACGTACAGCGGCTTAGATGGCTGGGTCATCTGGAGCGTATGTTCCGACGCAGTTCTGGAAGACTAAGGGGATATAGCTATCATTGAAATTCATTATAGTGAAAATATTGATTGCTGATTTTAAGATGTTTTAATATTGTGCTTGAAAATGTAATATGGAGCACCTATGCCAGTACATCAGGCACCATTTTCAATAAATCGACACAATTACTTGGGTTTGCTGACGACATTGACGTGATAGGAAGAACAAAGCGAGCAGTAACCGGTGCTTTCATTACTATGCAGCAAGCAAAATGGGGCTGAAAATAAACGAGGACAAGACGAAGTATAGGCTTTCATCAACAAAAGTCCAATCCCACCACCGACTTGGTCAGAACGTAACCATTGATAGGTATAACTTCGAGGTAGTCAGTGAATTTGTCTACCTGGGCACTGCTGTAAACACAGGCAACAACATCAGCGCAGAAATCAAACGCAGACTAACTAATTGCTAATCGCTGTTTCTTTGGGCTGAGTAAGCAATTGAGGAGTAAAGCCCTATCGAGAAGAACCAAGGTGACACTGTATAAAACACTCATCATCCCGGTCCTGATATATGGTGCGGAAGCATGGACCCTCTCCCAATCGGATGAAAATTCACTTGGAGTCTTCGAGAGAAAAGTTCTGCGTACGATCTATGGTCCTGTCTGCGTAGATCGCGAAAACAACGTTTGGAGAAGAAGATATAACAATGAACTGTACGAGCTGTACAGTGTACAGCGACATAAGCCTAGCCAGAAAAATTCGAATCCAAAGACTAAGATGGCTGGGCCATGTAGAGCGAGTGGACATCGACGCTCCAGCTCGTAAAGTCTTCAACGCCAAGCCCGAGGGAGTCAGAAGCCAAGGTAGACCTCATCTTCGATGGAGTGACCAGGTAGAGGCAGACATCCGTTAACTTGGAATACGAAATTGGAGACAGCAGGCTAGAGATCTAGCCGGCTGGAGGGGCATTCTCAGCAAGGCCTTGGAGTACCACGCTCCAGTGGCGCCAACATAAGTAAGTAAGTATGATTTTAAGACGATTTAGCAAACAGAACTGGGCATTTATTGGTGTCAAAATAAAGCTCGTGAATAGTTTTAATGTAAAAAATAGTTAAATCTGCTTAATAGGTAGTGTGTTCCAAGTACCAAAAACGAAAATCAGTTGTACGTTGAAATCGATTTCTGTCAGTGAAATAATAAAAATAGATTTAAAGAAAAGTATTGATCAGATTAAACTATTTTTTACATTAGAACAATTCTAGAATTCACGAGCTTTATTTTGATACCAATAAACCCCCAGTTCTGTTTTCTAAATCGTCTTAAAATCGGCAATAAAAATTTTCACGGATGCATTTCAATGATAACTATAACTGGCCCCTCGTAATGTCTTTTACTCGTTAGAAACAGAACAGGTAAATACTTTTGTTAGCCAGAATCTTTTATTACCCTCTTTAATTCCCTTGTCCGTAGTTTACTGGAATATAAATCTACTGTTTGGAATCCAATTTTCAAAACTGATTTTGATAACATCGAAAACATACAGAAACAAATTTTCAGGATATAACAATACAAACTTTATAGAAACCACACAGAATACCTTAAAAGATTAAATTTATTTCAGATGAAATCCTTGTATCAGCGTAGAGCTGTGCTAGATGAGTTATTTTTGCATAAACTACTCTGCGGTAAAATTGATTCAATGGATTTACGGAATCACATAAATGTTCTTTACACAACCCGTCTTAGTCGCCATCCTTCCATATTCCATTTTGTCTAATAAATTTAAACTTAAAATCAACTATTTTCAGGATTCAAAAACTTCATAATAAAATGTTCAAATCTTTCGATGTTTTGTGTTTTCAATGCATTAATCCGAAGAAGATTATATTGAGAATTGCTTGCGAATGTGATTCTTCCTTCTTCTCAATTTTGAATAAGTACAATATAAAAATCTTGAACTATTTCGTTTTATTGTTATTATATTATGCTCTTTTTAATGGCTTTGGTTTCGTTCACTTCTGGAACATGTTTCTTGTTAATATAATAAACTTCTTATAGTATATTAAATTGAATTAATTTTAGCTGTATGGGATGGCGAAAATATTTCGGAATGGTTCCAAACGAAAAAGGATTACGTCAGGGTTGTACACTCAGCCCAAGTTTATTTGCACTCTTCATCGAAGACATAACTGATTTTCTGCCAGGTGGTATCGAATACGCTGGAACCTACATCAAAGCTCTCCTTTTTGCGGATGATATTGTTCTTTTTGCTTATTCCCCCGAAACTCTGCAACTAATGATGAACAAGCTTCACGAATATTGCACGATATGGAATCTAGTCGTCAACTTAGAAAAGTCCAAGGTTATGATTTTCAAAAACGGAGGCGGAAGAACAGGCTCAAGGGAACAATGGACTTATAATAGTGAAAGGGTTGAAGTTGTGAATGAATACAAATATTTAGGGGTTTACTTCACTAAGAATCTTGGTATGGAACGATATCTTACGGACAAACTTCAGAAAGCTAAGACTGCGATTAATGTTGCTTGGAGAGAAATATTCAAAAACCATCATATACCGCATAGCAGCAAATACAGAGTTTTTGAATCAGTGGCGGAGTCTACTTTACTGTATGTAGCTTAAGCTTGGGGTGGCAAGAAGTATGAAACTGCGGAGAAACTCCTTCGTTTCTATATAAAGCGAATATTCCGACTTCCTTCAAACACCCCCAACTATATGATTATGCTCGAAACCGGAATCTCCCCACTGTTTATCAAGACTCTCAAGCTTCAAGTTGACTACATCATTAAAATTCTGAATATGCCTAGTTATCGCCTTCCAAAAAAAGCAGCTCTTCAAGCAATTCGGAGCAGATCTGGATGGTTCATGGATTGGATTGGTTTGGCAGAGGATGCTGGAATAGTACTAAGCTAGGACGATTACAGCTCGTGAAAGCCATTATTATATCAGATGATTGCCATCACAGATGAACGTTTGAGGAGAGAATACACCAAGGAAGCAGAAGAATCAATGTACAGGATGATATACAGTAAGCTAAATTACAACTTAAACCAAAAAAACTATTTTAGAGATGACTTCACGACGGAATAAATATCAAATATGTTTAGATTGCGAGGTGAACTTTTAGGTCTCAACTTCATACCCCACCGTGATGATCTTCCCTTACTTTGCGAAATGTGTAATATGGCGGAAAGAGAAGATATTTTTCATTTTGTTGGAAGGTGTCTCGTTCGCAGAGAAACAAGAAGACATGTACTAAGAAGTGATTTTTTATCAGAAGAATTAATACTATGGTTTCTCAATGAAATTGATGTTCCTAAAATGTTTCAATTTTGTAAAACAGCACTAGCTTATAGAAGCAGAATTTTAAACGAAAATTTTTGAAAAACCATATCTTTAAAAACTTTTAATCTTTTATATTCTTGAGTTGCTAATCAGGCAGACGGCAAAGCCATGCTTAAATTATTGTAACTATTTAAGGAACAATAAAAATCTAATCTAAAATCTAAAATCTAATCTAAAATCTTTTAAATCTTAAAATTGAATTTCGTTTCCTTAAATAAATATTAACAGTTTTTTTTTAAGTTTGTAGTTTGTAAAAGGTTGGCAGAGATTTTGCTTTTTGTCTACTGTAAGTTATTGTATTTAATAAAAATAAAAATATATATAATGTATTCATTAATCATTTATCAATTAAATTTTGACTGTGATATTTTTTAAGGTAAACTGAGCCATCTATACCTTTATATGTATAAAATTCTGGAAGGATCGGTTAAGCCTTTTTCTAGTACATACCAAGTAGGAAGAAAAAAAAATCGGTTCCATTTTTGGCCTTTTAGGTATGTAGGTAGTAGGTACATATTTTTCTTTTGTCAGACATATGATAGACTACCTTAAAAAAAAGACTATATATTTTTTTAAATCAAAATCATTAGAAGAGTTTTTGAGAAAAGTAAGATTTAACTTAACGGTCATGTGGGAGGTACCGTTCTTTTTTTTTTTGACTAAAAAAAAACAGTTTCAGTACAATATCCAAAAAACTCTGAACCAATTTTGAAATATATCAGTCTACCCGTTTGAGCTGTAGGGGCTTATGCAAATACATGCATACAGACACACAGTAAGTTAGACAGTACAAAAAAAATATTAAAAATAAGTGCACCTGAAAACAGTTTTTGAAGTTGTCGAACTCTCTAAGAAACTACATGCATGCTAGGGGCCGGTGCTGTCTCACCGAGTATTTAATTTATTTCTGTAAGAAACGAAGTTTCCCCGAAATAAGGTTGAAATGGAATAATTTAGAAAGGTTGTGTGTGAAAGGAGGTAATTTGTAATCGAATGTGGAAATTTGCTACGAAATAATATCATTTCATTTTTTCCCAATGAAAACACAGTATTATAGCTAATAATTTGAGAATTTTTGTCAGATGTTTGTAATTTAACTTGTTAAAAGTATTTTATTTCAGCAGCTATCACAATCGAACTCATTTGAGTACTGTTTAAACTCACTTATATAAAATTTATTTTTTTTTTTTTTTTGTTCAATACACCACAACCAAAATTATAAATGCTCTTTCCTTATTAAGACTCACCTAATTTTGTACACAAATCTTCATAAGAGCATTTGTTCTTTTTTTTTTTATTTAAAAACATTAAAACAAAGAAAAACTGATACGAACTTTCAAACACCCACAAAACCTCCTCGCCGGTTGAAGCTTAGCTTCGAACTACCGCATTACTGCTAGAGCTTTAAACTTCGGAATCCTATTAGAACAAAATAAAATTCTCGGTTCAATCCAAAGCAACATTAACATATATTGTATAATTTCCTCGGCCAAAGTTTACTGCCATTTATTTCCATACAATGTGGTGTATTAGAAAAAAATTCAACAATTTATTTGAACTGAAAAAAAAAAAAAAACGAACCCAACAAACTCGCCTGAACTGTGGTCATTACTTAATGCCCGATGAATTGTTATAAATAAATTACCTGTTCATATTGATTTCGATGACACCAGAGACTTATTTACTAAACTTGGATTGACGTTTTGTCTGGGTTGCCTAGACTCAGTGTGTTGGATTGGAGTCTAAGGAAATCGATAAATAATTACACTTTACCCGTGTAGGTATAAGACTGTTAGAACTACTATTTAATTGCTATTCAAAATTATAGTGACATTGAAAATTGTCTATGGAAATTATGGCAAGAGTGGTGAATAATGAATAAGAAAAAAAGTATTCGATGGCAATGATAATCAAATTAATGACAAGTACGTCAATTCCAAAAACAACCCTTGCGAACTATGTGGGTAAGGGTAGACTTAAAATCCAAAAACACTGAACATACCCCATACTATGTACTTTGAAAAGTCAACATTTTTTAGATCTACTGCACATTACTGAAATTTATTATGTTTATTTTACACCTCAATAATTAATAAAATGAAATAGGGTGAATTTAATTGTTTTCGGGAGGGCCGTTAGCATGATTATGAAGCTACTCGTATGAAGCGGGTATGCAGCGCCAGTTTAAAAAACTCTATCAAAGTTCTTTTCTCAAAAATAATTTCAGAACTACCTATATCTTAATAAATTTAAGGAATCACAAGATTCCTAAAGTGATGCAAAGTGACTGTTTCAAAAAACGTTCACCACAGTAACCAACGACGAGCGTGGTGAATAGAAACCCCAACTAAAGAAACATGATGATTAATGCACATAAAATGGCGAATTTCATTATCAAATCAATGACTTTATCTATCTTAAATTTCGAATAACAGTGGATGTAAATATACAACCGTTAAGGTAAAGGTCAATATTTATGATATTATATTTAAATACATTCACAAGACCTACGAGTCCAAATAATGTGACATGACAAATGAATGACACTCAACTATGCTGATTATATAAAGCAGAACAAGCTTTAGGATCCGGTTTATGATGTTAGTTTTTTTTTTTTTACAGGTGACGACGTATATCCCTCCCTGGCTTGAATGGAATCATCTTGGAGGAACCCCGCTCTCTACCATTTTAGCCGGCACACATATTTAATGTACACGGACTGGTACGAATTTGAAATTAAATTTGAAGTTTTGGTCAAAAAAAAAAATATAATATAATTTATTGAATTTAAATTAAGATAAAAATGGTCAAAAATAAATAAGACAATATTGTTACCTTGCATATTTTAACTTCTCTCTAATTTATGATTCATAATCAAGTAAAAATGCCTGAAACAATATAATTAGGGACCAAAGTTTGCCAAAGGCTGATATTGTGTCTTCGTTCAATGAAGACTCATTATTTATCAAAATGACATCATTGCTATGAACTCAGACCGAAAGTCGTTGCTGTAATTAGGGAATTTGATTGAACTGGGTTGTTTAAAAGGTTCTGGAATACGCACACGAAATGGAGTTATGTTTAGTACCGCAGAGAGTTGAGAGGGTAGAATAAATTTCAAGAAACTAGCACATTTCAATGAAAGAAAACTATAAAAAAATAATGCAGAAGGGTTATGGAAGCAATTGGTTTTTTTGTTGTGGTATAGGCACTACACATAAGTAAACACTTACATGTTCCTTGATTTTGACTTTTGCAAAAAAGCATATTTTGTCCGGATGCAAGTACTGCAGCATTTCAACTACTCCTGCAACAAGATCTTCACACTTATCGTGGTTCGCCGAAATTGCCCTTAGCTGTGGCCATGCTTGTATTAAATGAGATTGAGCTTCCTTCACCACTTATAACCCCTAAGTAGTCTTGGTTTTGGTTTTCCGAGGCATCTGTTACCCTGGAGGATTCTATTCGAAAGATTGGTTCGCCATATTATCGTGTAACCATATATAATTTCAAACAAGCTAGGAACTCTTTTTATGCTCACATTCAAAGAATTAATTTTTCTTATGAACAATATATTCCCAAAGGTTCTTAAAATGGAATTTCACTAGGTCTTCAGTTCCAATGACACTCCTGTGGTCAGCTCTCAACCGAAAGATGACTTACTGCCTGAGCAAAATGATGTAGTTGTAGCAGTAGTACGTAGCACTGTCAAAGTTGAATGTACGAAATTCATATTGCACAGCTACAATGTGAAGTAGCAGCTGCAGCATAGAGAGTAGCTGAAGTACAAGTCGACTCGACTCCAACTTAACGAACGTGCTATGCTGCAAAACAACAACAAACGAAATGGCAGACATAATTTTTGTTTGAGTTCAGTGGCTACGCATTGTATTCGAACTTGCTGCTTAGTAAGCTACTTTTCTTAACATAAGCTTTGACAGTGCTACATACTACTGCTACAGCTATGCAACACAGTTTGCTGCCAATTCGACACAGCCAGAGACATGACTTCTAGTGTTCTTGAGAGCGTACATGGTTTAATCGGACAAATCGGGTGGCAATGGTACAGTGGATGAAGTGCTTGGTTGCTAACCTAAGAGTTGTGGGTTCGAGTCCCAGCCTGGGCAGCAATTTTTATTTATTCCCTTAGTTTCAACTGGACGCCACCCGTGGGATTTTCTTGAGATAAATATCATCATATTCTCAATCCATTGTACCAACAAAAATTCTTTCCTATCTTTCTATTCCTTCTTACTAATGCCGTTTAGTTTGCATTCAAAAGACCTTGGGTCTTACAGGCATATAGTTAAAATTATTTAAAAAAAAAAATCTCTTCACTCTTTCAGTTGCAAGAGTACTAACGGGTGATTTTTTAGCTGGTTTGGTTTTGGCAACACTGGTTTTGACAGCTGACGTGTGTTTAGTACCTTGTGTCACTGTCAAACAGCTTCAGTTTGGTTTGCAATTTAACCATGGATCGTCTTACAAATGAACAACGCTTGCAAATTATTGAATTTTACTATCAAAATTCGTGCTCGGTTCGAAATGTTCAAATTGTGTTCAGCGATGAGGCTCATTTTTGGTTGAATGGGTACGTAAATAAGCAAAATTGCCGCATTTGGAGTGAAGATCAGCCAGAAGCATTGCAACAGCTACCAATGCATCCCGAAAAAGCCACTGTTTGGTGCGGTTTATGGGCCGGCGGCATTATTGGGCCATATTTCTTCAAAGATGATGCGAATAGCAGCGTTACTGTCAATGGTGAACGCTACCGAGCGATGATAACAAACTTTTTTTTGCCCGAAATGGAAGTTCTTGACTTGCATGATATGTGGTTTCAACAAGACGGTGCCACATGCCACACAGCACGCGAAACAATGGCGCAATTGCGAGGCGAGTTTGGTGAACAGTTAATTTCACGTTTCGGGCCGGTCAATTGGCCACCTAGATCGTGCGATTTGACACCATTAGACTATTTTTTGTGGGAAAATGTCAAGGCTAATGTCTATAGGGACAAGCCCGCTTCGATTGACGCACTGGAAGCCAACATCCATGCATTCATTCGTGAGATACCGGCCGATATGTGTGAAAGAGTATGCCAAAATTGGACTCAGCGGATGGGCTACCTGAGACGCAGCCGCGGTCAACATTTGCATGAAATTATCTTTAAACATTAAATTGCAAGGTTCAAACTATCGATTCAAATAAATATTTCATTCATTTTTTTCGAATTTGTTGTGTTTTTTTTAAAAAAAGTTCTAAACCTCTTAAAAAATCACCCTAAAAGGATTTCGTACACGCGAATTCGCTGGCGCGGATAGTATGTACCCCCAGTAGGTGTGTAGGTCAGCTTTTTCATCTGCCCTGTTCTACAGCTCCCTTATCCGAGTGGATGAAAAACAGCATTTGTCCAGTTCATATCTACCTACGTACCTTCTCCCCAAAGTCAGGAAAACTCTGATAAACCATCAGATTAAGAAATATCTTGGGAAACGGAAATTTCTTGATCAACGTTATTGATTGTATATTTCACCGCAGAGTGGAACTAATCTATTCATTGTTTTGGATAAAGTAAGTATTTTAAGATTGGCACAAACCTCTGTTATAAAAAATGCGTGCATTTGGTATCGACAAGTTCCTATTCCTACTTCAGTTTTTTTGTGGTACCAAATGCGAGGTGGTTACCCAACCGATTGAGATGATATATATATTGTTGGAAAAGTATTACTGAGTAGGTGTGCTGGGGATATTTTGTTTTGTAATTTTTTGAAAATACAGGTGAAAATGTCTTGGTGTGTTTTTTACCATTTTTTTCGTATAAATTCGCTGTGAAATTTTGTTCCCACAGTTTTGGGCATTTTAATGTTTTTTTTTTTTTAAACTTAATAAAAATAAAAAAAATTAAAAATTGAACAATTAAAAAAACCACTTCTTGGTGTTGGCCGAATTTCGGCCACTGGGCGATTCTAGTTGTGATAATTTTGATTGTTGATTTTAAGACGTTAGCACAAAAATACTTTGATCTAACTAATACTTTTTTTAAAATCCACTTTTATTATTTTACTAACAGAAATCGATTTCAATGCACAGCTGATTTTCGTTTCTAGTATAGGTTTGTAACACAGTGTCAGATTAAAGTTTTTTTGCGTTTAAAAATTCTAGAATTCACTAGCTTTAGTTTAATACCAATACGACCCAGTTATGTTGACTAAATCCTCTTTAAATCAACAATACAAATTTATATGGATGCATTTTAATGATAAGCTATAACTGGCACCATTCTTACACATTTGTGTCTCTTAGGTAAGATTCAAAAACCATTTTTCCCTCTCATTGTGATTAACAGCTATTCAAAACCAATGTACATCGATATCTCCGTTTATCTCATTTCCAACTTTCCCGAATTCATGATAAAGTTATTAATAGGCGCTTTTCTTTTTTTAGTTCACAGCAGAGCCTGAGTTGTCAAAAAAAAAAAATCTTTTTTGCTTCAGAGACTTCAGAGCATAGAACTCGTATTTCTTTTCTCCTTCAATGTGTTCAGAGTTCGCGCTCTTCGAGATACAAATAAATAGATGGGACAGGACTGGGATTAAAGCTGAACAAAAATATAAACGTCAAAAGTGATAAGCTTCTAAACCAATCCAATTGATAAAAAGAAGTTTCTAGCGGCACGGTGGCTGGAAATAAAAACAATTAAAATGGCCGCCGGAAGTATGTACATACATATATTTTAAATGTTAAAAAAAAAAACTTTTTTTCAATGGCATGAGAAAATGAAATTAATGGCATATTAAATCGGTTTCATTAATAGTTCAGAGCGCTCTGAACACAATAATTGGTTTAGAGGACGTTCAGAGCGAGCTCGATATACTCGAAACTCGATACTCGAACTCTGTTCAGAAGTCTTTTCTGAATGGAAAAAGAAAAACCCCTAATAAAACCTTGGATTTCGATGTGTTGAATTCACTTATTTTCGATAGTTGCAATTTAAAACTTTTTTGTAATAAAATCGAATCATAAACAAAATTCTTGATTTGTTTTTAATCGCTTGGAGTAACATTATTCGAAAGAAAAAATCATTCTTAATTTTGGTATAAAACAGTTTTCGTTATTTAAAAATATAAAACTTACGGCCATGTTCCAGATCTTCGTCTTCTCGTATCCGAGGTAAAATAATTTGAATTCTTATCATCATCCACTGAAAGATTTTCCTCTTGGCGTATTTTTAGTTTCGCAAAATTTAATTTATTACTTAATATAACATCACAGTTGTTGTTATTATTGTTATTATTCTTGTTGTTGGTAGTTTCACCCGCGCACTTATCATTTGAAAACTTTTGTATGTTTCTACGAAGACACTCTCTGGTGATTTCACTAAATCCATCATAATGAAAGCTCTCAGCACGATTTGAGCTCCAAGCCAATTTGTAGTTGAGACGCTCTTCCAGTCGACTTTTATGCAAGGTAGCCAAATCAATGTCAGACAAACATGCCATTGTGTGGTTGAACTATTTCTAACTTAATGATTCAAGCTTACACTCATAAGCTCAACGAGCTAAAATTAATACACAAAAAAAATTTCAATTTGATTTCCTCTCCCACCACTCACTATGTATTTCAATTTCAATATTTTCTTTATTCAGATAGGTACATTCGATGCAAAGTGAAGTCTATGAGTAACTTCTTTTCACAGCTGTTTATTAACAAGTATCTATCGTTAGACAATCATCAGGGGGAAGTATTTAAGAGATTAACTTTAGCTAACTTAAAAGTAACACCGTCGATTGACGCGTCGTTGGCGCCGCCGCACGCCGCGCCACCTCTTCGCCTGCTGTCGCCACCCTTGACACACTCCCCATATTTTCAGCATCGAAAGTAATAAAAATTATTATAGGTTTCGTTTTGTGTGGTGACTGGTGACGGTGAGTATAAAATAATAATGTTGTATTTGTAATAATCAGGCGTTCACGTGTTACTTGTTCACAAGAGATATACATTTTGCAAATATAATTGATTCTACGTAATTTGTGACTGGACTAACATTATAGTAGGTACGAGTATATAAATATTTTGATCGAATAATGAATATTGATCACGCTATTTAATTATTTGGACGAATGCAAATCAAATACATTCACATTTGGGAATAATTTGTATAAGGCAAGTTAGTCCAGCCAGGAAAAGTGTTGCCAGTTATTGAAAACATTTTAAATACATAGGAGGCTAAGTTAAAGTAAGTTCGTTTCTAAAGTTATTTTTAAAGGATATTTCGTTACTCTACCAATTTAAGTTTAATTTTTTTTTTCGCTTTATTTCGTATATTTTTTTAAAATTTGTTGTTTGATTAATTAGTGCGAGAAAGAAACTAAATTTATGTTTAAATCCAAAATTAATAGCGTCAAAGTAAAAGAATTTTAACTCATAAAATCTAGATATATACCTAGTAGGTATGTAATATACAGGGTGATTCACCAGCGTTGTGCCAAAAAGCTATAGCGTGTAGGTTAAGTTGAGACAAGAAAAAAATCGTATGGGAGGGGGGGTCTATTCCCCTCCGTTTAGCCGGGACGGGCAATTTTCTGAAAAATTGACTTATTTTGTAAAAAAAAATATTTAAAATCAACGGGTTCGTTTACAACACCGTTTTATACCTTTTTGAAAAGCCAAAAACTTCTCCTTTTATTTTGTTTTTAAATTAAATTGTTTTAACGAATAGTTTAAAAAATATAAATTTTCAAACTCAAAATTTTGAAAAAAAATTTGAAAAAATAATTTTAAAACTAATTTTTTTTCAAAATTTTACGTAATTAAGTATAATTTTTGTTCTCAGAATTTAACGCTTCCATTAATCTTTAATCCAACACTGAAAACCGTATGGCTCTACGACTTTTTGTTGCCAAGGTATTCAAAAATAACCGAACCTACTTCGTCACAAAAACAAGAAAACCTAGCCTTACGGGATGGCACAAGTGACCATTTAGCCAATTTTTTCGTGTTTTTCGTGTTTTTGTTCGGTTATTTTTGAATACCTTGGCAACAAAAAGTCGTAGTCGTTCCCTTAAGTTTGCATTTGCGGCAGTAAGTATTAGAAGGGATTCCTAGTACAACACATAAAGGAAATTATAGGCAGCTATAGAATAAGAAGATCTAAAATCCTATACGAAGACTCAGTTGGTATTGCCATTTTAAACATAATTTCTGGCAAATCTATTGGAAAAGGCAATATTACACAATTCTTCAACCCAAAACTTAAATTAAGATGATTAATTTTTCAAAAATTGAGGCCAGAAAACAAGATGCATTTTACACAAATGTATGTACATTCAATCAAGTAAGGAAAGTAATTTCTGCGTAAGTCTTTTATTCAGCATTGAATTGATAACAATTTTTGTTTAATGGAATCGGTTTGGTGTAGAAAAGAAGCCAGACAAGAGCATGACGGCATAGAACACAGTCACAGAAACCAAAAATTTAAAATTGAAGGTGATTTCCGAACATTTTATACACGATGGAGTAACAGGAAGTGAAAATCAAAAGCAAACCGGTTATAACGAAGACCATTATAGTTTATAATAATGCCTTTCGTTCATTGCAACTTCCTGTCAGAGCTGGATATATTTAAAAATTTTCTATCAACTTCTTATTATTTTTTTTTTTATTTCTTTTTTATTTTAACGATAAAAGTCAGCAAACAATACACAAACCTAAGCCACAAACGTTCGATATCGTTTCAACTTCTTTTTTAATACACCAATTTAAACCAAAATTCACTTTGGTTCATCGAACTTATTGAACTTCCTTTGTTTCAGTGGTCAAAAAAGTAAACATCACCTGATTTGTTTATTTTTTTTTTTTATGGCTTTCCCTGAGCGCTCTTGCTTTTGCCTTTGTTGCAAATCTCAATGAAATGCGAAAAAACCTTCAAAAAACCAACAAAAAAATCCAAAATTACCCTAATCAGATCAAGGTTACCTACACTATATTATATTGATTGTATAAACAATAATGCTTACAACAACAAAAATGAAACTCAAAGATATACAGCAAACAACGCGTCGTCGCGTAGTTGTCCGTTAACAAATTTGATTCATTCAACACTGTAGTTGTGGTATGTACGGATTGGTCATTATATTTTAGCATATTCACATAGCATCACAATTAATCATAGTCGATTGAATGATACAGCATTTTAGTTACGTATTTACTACGACTTGTTTTTATACTAAACTTTAACTAATATTTAACATTAGTCAGTACTCTGTCTACATGAAAATTTATAAATGTGGAGGTAAGGTATTACACACAAACTCACAGAAAGTATTGGTTGCAATGTGCAATTTAAGTTTGATTAATTATATTTTTATGTAATCAGTATCTCGTATCTATGAAGAGGTGTGCGAGTGTAAGACAGGAAAGTTAATTTATGTAACTCAAGACATTGGAGTTGCCAGTCGTTAATATCCGATATATGTAGGTATACCGCTTGTGCATAATGCAAAGATCAGGAATAACTGTTAACCTATATTTTCCATTGGTTTCTCTCTGAGAGGTTCTACAATTCTTAAAAAAGATATCGGTTTCGGTTTGAGAATTACTTAAAAAAAATAAAAATTGGGTTGTCGGTTTAGATTTATTTTTAATTTCCAAAACGCAAAAATAAATGGGGAAGCTCAACCTTAAACATTTTTTGCTGAAAATAAATCAAAGAAAAATGTCGAATACGTCGAGGTTTTTATTTTTTTTAATAAATTTATAAGTAGGTATGAAATTTTTGAGCTTTTCTCAATTTAGGCATTAGGTTTTCTTTTCACATTTTCTTCCCATTAACTTTAATACTTTTAACTTTATCGCAGAAAATCACTTAACTAGGTATTTATCGGGTTGGGTTCGGGAGCCCGTTTTTCAGAATCCTGTTTTTTAAAATCCTGTCTTTAAAATCCCGTTATTTAAAATACTGTTTTTAAAAATCCCGTTTTTATAAAATCCCGCTTTTAAAATCCTGTTTTTTACCATCCCGTTTATTAAATTCCCGTTTTTATAAGCCCGCTTTTGGAATCAACACAAGGTGTTTTATTTTAAAAATCGCGGCGATTTTTAAAATAAAACACCTTGTGTTGATTCCAAAAGCGGGATTGAATTTATTTTACAGCCCAATGCTGATGATGATGAGGTGACATAATGTTCATGGGCGTTATGTCGTATGAAAGGAGACAAAAAGAAAACAAAAAACAAATATTTGGAGAAGTTTTTTTTATTGATTTTGTAACTTAACAAATAAAAAAATAAAGAAAATAGAACATAACAAAAATGAGGTTTCAAGATTTTAGATATTTTTTCGAAATATTAAGATTAAAGTTTTATATTGTGAGCTATACGGCGCAAAAAATCTGTTTTAGTCATTGATTTTCTATCTTTAATTATTTTAGATATTGCTCTAGAAACGGGCTAAGCGGGATTAAACGGGATTGTAAAAAGCGGGCTCACGAGAAACGGGATTCTGTTTAAACAGGATTATTAAAAGCGGGATTTTAAAAAAGCGGTACTTTAGAATCGGGATTTTAATTTTTTTTTTTTTGCGGGATTATAAAAAACGGGATTTTAAAAAACGGGCTTCCGAACCGCTCCCGTATTTATCACAAGCATTCACTCATGAATAAAAAGACTTATTAACTACATTTTCGCATGTAGTGTTTACAAAATACTAACGGTCATACCAACTAATGATAGTTCTGTCTGATTGATAAATTTGCAGATGAAAGATATTTAATTTTTTTCTCTCAGAGATAAATCTAACTGGTGGACCGAAAAAAAAATAAAAACTTAAGGTTTATTAAAGGACCTTTCAAAAGGTTGAACGTTGAGATCTATTTCTGATCTCTGGTATAATGGTATGCCCTACTAGTATCAAATATGATGGTAGTTCATATAGGTATCTATTTACATCCGTACGACTGGACCAATTGAAACCATATTTATACAGTATATACATAAATGCTTAATTTGTTCACATCATTGTGATGAATTTACAAAAATTCTGAAAAATTATTACGTACGGAGTACGGTCAATTTCGGCATCCAGTTACAAACTGATTTAATTCGTTGAAAAGTAAGCAAGTTTACAAGCAACAAATAGTTAGAAATTATTTAAGTTTTAATATAGCACAATTTTCGATTATATGGAGCCATTCAAACAAAATCCAAGCCTTGAAGACAATTTTGTTTGACAATTTTTGTGTGGCACTGCAATTGTATTATTAGGTGATTTTATATTGCCGTTTATTTCACGCTCAGCGTATGCCTTGCGCTAGGCACATATTATGTACTTTGAAACTGTTTATCCGCTAAGTTATTTTCAAACAAAAACGATTGAATTATAGTAATCAAAAAATTTATATTCCCCCAGAAAATCTTAAATTCAATTATCAAACAAATATTTAATCCCACGCCATATTTTCAAAGTACAACTAATAATGATGCGTGTACACGTGTTGTGAAGCTATTTAACATTTTTTTATGAACAATAAGTATAGTTTAAATGCTACTAGCACATTTATAGCACTACAATGCACTTAAGAAATCGGACCTCGGACGTATCTGGTCGCAGACACAAACTAAATTAACGATATTTCTGTTTCTGGTACCATCGAAAGAATATGGAGTTCAATCATCTGAATTCTGTGTATTAGAACAATTTTGTGTGTCGCCGCGCCGCCCGCCGCCGTTAGGAACTTAAAGCAGTTCATAAAAAAATTTAGACATATTTTTCGCTTTTATTATAATGTAACTTCAATCACCGTTTTATTGCAGAACCTTTCAACTTGTTAAGTTAAAGCTATTTAAATCATCTAATCAATTAATGCCAAATTTTAAATGGGTTTGAGATGGTAGGTGTCATTAAATTTACAACAGTTCGAGACGAACTTTAAAGAAATAAATCTAACTGCTTTTCTTCAAATATTATACATAAATGTACAATGTATGTATGTAAATACAGTTTGAAGAAAATTAAACAAATTATTAGAGTTCATTTAGATGTGATATTATGGCAACACTATCTGCAAATATAAGGGTAAACATCAAATAAAGTTTATCAATAAAAAGTTCAATTGTCTAACTTTGCTGATTAATGCAACCATCTATAGGTTTATTTGAATGTGTTTGTATCATTTTATCAATTGACATTTTTGATTATTTATAATTTAACAATTGAGTATTTACACAATTGATTATTTTGAACACTTTGTACATATTATGTACCATACATACATACATGTGGGAATGCAAATAAATGCTATAAGCAAATTATTTATTAGTACTATAACTAATAAAGTAATTGTTTCTGTTTACATTCCTTATTTTCTTTTTTGTTTGGAGATACGGGAATGTGTTTAATTCAAAACTTGAGTAAGATTGAAATTTAAATAAAACGGCAAATTATAATTTCCAGGCACTAAAAGCAAACGAAAATGTCCGACACTCTCACAGTGTGTTAAGTATGAGCAGACTTAATATTTTTGTTTTATTGATAACTTATCGTCTAATGACTTTCCAAATTTGCGGCGGAAATTAACCAATGATCAAGTGTGGACATTATTGTTTACCAAGTGACAATGCAACTTCGTAAAAAATTCAGAGTGCGCCTCAGCTGATGAAAACGTGGTTTTAATGGAAACAATAACATTTAAGGTTGAAGATATGTTATCAAGAAATATTTTTGGATTTTTTTTTTTGTAAGGGATGCATAATATAGTATACAATAGTAAGAGGTCAATAAGAGAATTCAAATTTTGATTAGCCTATCATAATGTATTGTAGGTTTGTATGACCTACCACCCCAGGTTGGCATATGAAAAATTATAATTTGTCTCTTAAGCTGCTGGATTCTCGAGTGAGACTTTTAAGTTCCTAGTTAAATGAAAGATTACTTAATTGTCCTTCGGGCAAGGGCCAACCAAATTCGTTCTTCCAGGAGCGCCTGTATCGGCAACATTGTTGATAGTAATGGAATTTGTTTCATTGCAAGGTTTTGTCAGTGCTATGTTGCGGCTCCAATAAACGTAGGGACCTTTTCTACACTAAAATTAACTTTGTTAATATAGAAGACTATATTACAGTTTATTGTCATGCGTAACAATCTCACCGTCCAATTTTGACGAGACATAAATATACTAGATCGCCTGGGTGGGGAACGGCGGCTTTTACCCGATAAATACGGAGTTTTACAAATTCAAATACATATTTCAACACCGATGCATCTGACCGAGAGTTTTGAATGACATATTTTTTCTTAGTCCTAAGAGTTTTTTTTAATCCGACGACGAATACTGACAGTAGGAGCATTGAAACGACAAAATTCTTTGTAAACAGTTCTGTCAAGAGATCTGCCGGAGGGAAACGTTAAAAGTATACAGCTGCGTTGCTCCTTATCGACCGCTTCACATGAGAACGCATGTAACTATAAGAAATGTCATATACATATATTCTAAGGGTCGAGGCCTTTATGGTCGAACTGACGTATCCCCTGATACTCACTATTGTTGATCTTAGAACATTAAACATAGTGAAAAATCAATCATCTGAATAATCCCAGCATTTATTGACACTTTATCACCCACTTTACAAACGTAGCTTTGTGTCGCTATACAATCCTGGCTTTTCACCCATATACAAATAATCAGATCTTTATTTTATCTTGGTCCGAAGCTTAACCTGTGCAATGTGAAATTGTATAGACTCCCAGATATCTCAGACAGCTAGGACAAAATCACACACTGTAGATTGCCAACGACTAATTTAAAAAGAGTAACTAAAATCTTGATTGCGAAGACAGACCAATATCGTAGGGGCAGCAGAAACAGTCTAGAAGTTTTTCGGGAACAGCAGCAAATGATTTACGAAGGAAAAATATGAGATCACTCTATCGGAAATTCGAGGAAAAAGTCGAAAAAAGCAAGAGTATCTTGTAATCGTTTTAATTGCACTCTATTGGTAACTATTGTACATCTACTACACAGACGGAAAGAACGATTTTTTTTTTTTATTATAATCAAGTGGAATTTCAAAACCAACAAAATTAGCTGGATCTGATGACGTTCTAGCAGAGTTCTTAAGAGCAGGTCTATTCACAATTGGTAATACTCTACGTGCAATAACAAAAAGCTGTCTGTGAAAAATTTAACAATAAGTGGCTTGGGACAACTATTTTCACGATTTTTTAAAGAACTATATTCAACTTCCATTCCCAAGCAAGCAAACGATATTAAGGGAACTTCGATCTACCCTAAGCACATGGTTGTATGTTTTTTAAGTCAACATGTTTTTATACCTTCTTATGGTGGCACGGGTCAAGCAGAAAAAAGTGTAAAGAATAAAGATTTAGCTGCTTTCGGAATTTCGTCCCCAACTCAAGCTCCTTTCCTTTCAACCCCTAGCTTTTGTTAGATTGTCTTGATACACAAATCCTGATGAATTAACTAGCTCTTCTGATTCGATATCAATGCACAGCACTTTATATACCACCACGAATAGTGACGCAAAACAAACGAAAGATATTAGATATGGACGCTGGATTGGCAATACGCTGGAGAAGCCAAACGACAAAATTGAAGGGTGGACGACAAGTGGGTGGGCAAAAGCTAAATGATCTAAGCAGGAATGAACAGCTAGAATTCACCAAAACACAAATGCTTAAGATATACAGCCTGTTGTCAGATCTGGCAATATTGTCACGTAAACCAATGCTTGGTCACAAACTACAAATCAGTTGACAAAATCAGACTTTATCTCAAGACCTGACGGTTGCTTGGCCTGACAAGGGTGAACAATTGTCGGTTTACACGATTCGCAGGCATATATATATTGCGAAGTGGAAATTAGTCCATAATGTTTTGAAAGAAAAACCAAAGAAGTTCGCAGTTTTATTGGTTTTTTTTTTAATTATAATCAAATAAAAATCAATTATATTATCGATTTTATTAATATTGCAAAATAATACAATCAATTCAATAACATACCTACTGTCAGTGCGAAATTAAAAAAATTAAGATGTCAAATTAGAAAAAGGATATACAAAGACACTTTTTGGAACTCCTTCAGATGTTCATAAGAGTCTTTCGTCATCTGATAAAGAAGACATTTTGCGGGGTCACTATTAACATCATAACAGAGGCTTTCAATGATTTTTCCTGCCAATAAACAATTCAAATTTTACACGGGAGCGATGTGTTTGGAACATTTTTAAACTGACAGACTTGCAATATTGTCAGATCTTAAAACCATCTGCTCATAGCATTTTTATCTCCGCCCAAAATTGATGTACTCATATTCAGCAAAAAACCAGATTCCAAATTTTCGTATTTTAAACGATGCTTAAGAATTCCTTCTGGCAATACTACGTTTGTTCACTAAATAAAAAAAAACATGCATGCAATAAGTTTATCAACAAAATCAATTCATAACAATCCTATTACAATAAATTAATTTTGAATTTTTTTTCGAACAAACTGGAATTGGATATGCATCATACATTAAAATTGATTAGCGTAACCGTAGTAGTTGTTGTTGCTGGTACAGTGAGCACGAGCAGTAGCACAGACTTGAACTCGTACACATCGTTATTTCTGAAAGTTGTCAGTTTTTTGTTGTTTTGTTTTTTGAGTACATTGGTCGAGTTTTCATTTAGCATTTAGAGTATTTTATTGTGAAATCTTAACACAGCAAAAAAAAAAAATACAAGTAAATGCCAAAAAAAAAAACAATCAACCAATTTAATGAAACAGAAACGAAAGCCCATGTTCAAAGGTAACAAAATAACCACTTGTTTCGATATTGAAGATAGGACTTTTGCAGCAGCATGGTATATTACATGAGCAGCAACATAAATATTCGCCAGTACTATACTTATGAAATTGTTTCAATTTTTTATTCCCGATACATCAAATGATTCGTCAATATGATGTGGTTGTGCAAACAAAATAACAGCATAGTACATCGAAGAGACTTGCAACCGTTTAAATAATAAAAAAAAAGTAGTTAGGTACGAAGCATGGCATGGAGACTAGTTCACGCCAAGTGAAAGTTCTTGGCCTCTCTGGAAAGCATGTCAAGATAAATAAACTATAAAGTCCCTTGTTTCTAGTCACATTATGCTTATAATTAAATAATTTTGCTACCATAGCACTTCACTGATTCCGCGACTCGGTTCTATTCGATTGTGGTCACGGTGAGTCGCGCCGAGCCAAGTGAATTCAAATGAATTCAAGAAACGTATCTTATAGATTCACGTTCGACGGCGGTTAGTGACGGTTTCAAACTAAATCGTGATGTGAAACGTTTGGTTTAAATGAGTTGAAGTTTTGAATGTAGCAAGCAGGGCGGCTCTTGCAAATACACTAGTGTGTAAAAAAAGACAACACCTTTGTTGCTCGCTTTGAATCTTTTTAAATGTAATAACGTTTGGAATTCCAAAAAATTTTAAATTAAATAAAATAAAAATCTTTATTTATTCATTATTTTTTTATTTATATTGTGATTCAATAAAAGGAAAAGAGTCTGTTGAATCCATGAGTTTTGGACCTGCAAAAGGTTTTCAGGGCCGTACCGTCCCCTCCATCATGAGAATTTGAACTTAAAACGTTAAATAGGTTTTATTTATTTTTATTTTCTCTCCAATCAATTTTTGGTATGCTATTATATTCATTGGATCCTATCTACTAAGGTACCTATCTTTTTTGAAATAAATAATCTTCAATATTAGGTATAATAAGAAAATTATGGAGCAAAACTTAGGTGCTTAATTAACTCTTAGTTTTCTGGACTTTTTGAAAAATTCCTGAAGAATTTATTATTCAGTCACTTGAATTCGAGAACGAATTTTCAAAGCGGCTGGACAAAGTCGTTTTTTGAGAAAGAAAAAGAGGGTGCTGGAAAAGCGAACGGTCGAATCAATTGAGGAGTGCTAAAGCAAAAGGAATTTCAATAAGTTCTACCAGATTGTAAACCAATCTTCCTAGAGGTACAGGGCCCGATCGGAAGCCTGTAGAGACGAGAGTGGACATGTACTAGTAGCCCAGTAATTTTAGGTTTTATCTGCGGAAAAATTCCAATCAAGCTGAATTTTGGTACACACATTTATTACGGCGTTGTTATGAAGATGTGGAAAATCGACATTGATATCGTGCCGGCAAAAAAAGTTATGAAGGTCAAAAGGTCACGAAAACCTAAAAAAAACCGTTTTTCACAAATATCTCGGTTTCTATAACTCCAATGATTTTAACGTGTATGACAAACTTGTAGAGCATACAATTTGCTACAATTTTGTTACAACAATCAATTTTGTATGTCGATTAGTTACCGAGATATGGCACTTCGAAAAACAGGTCATTTTTCAAAATTCGCCAAAAAATGCCAAAAAATGAAGAATTCCACCTTATTTCTTCGGATATACCCGAGAAATCATGAAATATTGCTGTTTTTATGGCTTCTTGTTAAAATCACCAACTTTTTACACCCCCAACGATCCCCGCTTGCCCACCAGGTACCAGGCCATGCCCATTACTATTGGCATTCCGCCGTAATTTTTACATATTACTTTGTTCTTAGTATAGTTACAGTGGGCAGGTAGAAAAAGGTCGGAAGTTAATCAAACTTTGAGATATTGTTCAAGAATATTGAATTAACATTTGACGAAGTTTTGGACCTCACCGGCCCTGTTGAAAAAGAGGAGGAGGGGAAACTGCAAACTTTTCGAGTTCGCTCCGGTTTTCGCTCTATAACTTTTTTTGCTTACGTTCTACGGCAAAAATGTACGAGACTTTTTTGTAGAGCGTTAAATTTACTAAAATATTTTTGGTACGCAAAAAGTTGTATGTCATTTCGTTACCGAGATACGGAAAAAGAGGAAAAGGGCTAATTGCAAAATGTTCGACTTTGCTCCGATTTTCCCTCAATAACTTTTTTTCTTACTTAATACGGCAAAAGTATTCAGGACCTCTTTTGTAAAGCATTAAATTTCCTACAATATAAATAGGGCGAAAATTGTTGTTTGTCAATTCTTTACCAAGAAATGGAATAAGAAAAGGTGAGTGGAGCTGCAAAATTTTTGATTTGCTCTGGTTTTCCCCCAATAACTTTTTTTCCTTACATTTTACGGAAAAAACGTTTTAATTTTCTTGTAGAACATTAAGTTTTCTAAAATTTTAATAGTTCAAAAGTTCTTTTATGTCAATTCTTTATGAAGAAATGGAATGGAATGGAATGGAAGGTCAAAAATGAAGCTGTTCCACCCTCCTTTTCAAATTCCATTTCTTGGTAACGAATTGATATACAACAATTTTCACCCTATTTGTATTGTAGGAAATTGAATGCTTTACAAAAAAGGTCTTAAATACTTTTGCCGTATTAAGTAAGGAAAAAAAGTTATTGAGGGAAAACCGGAGCAAAGTCGAACATTTTGCAATTCCCCCTTTTCCTCTTTTTCCGTATCTCGGTAACGAAATGACATACAACTGTTTTTGTACCAACAATATTTTAGTAAATTTAACGCTCTACAAAAAAGTTTAATAAACTATTGCCGTAGAACGTAAGCAAAAAAAGTTATAGAGCGAAAACCGGAGCGAACTCGAAAAGTTTGCAGTTTCCCCTCCTCCTCTTTTTCAACAGGGCCGGTGAGGTCCAAAACTTCGTCAAATGTAAATTCAATATTCCTGAACAATATCACAAAGTTTGATTAACTTCCGACCTTTTTCTACCTGGCCACTGTATACTAAGAACAAAGTAATATATAAAAATTACGGCGGAATGACAATAGTAATGGGCATGGCCTGGTACCTATTGGGCAAGCGGGGATCGTTGGGGGGTGTAAAAAGTTGGTGATTTTAACAAGAAGCCATAAAAACAGCAATGTTTCATGATTTCTCGGGTATATCCGAAGAAATAAGGTGGAATTCTTCATTTTTTGGCATTTTTTGGCATCTTTTGGCATTTTTTGGCGAATTTTGAAAAATGTCCTGTTTTTCGAAGTGCCATATCCCGGTAACTAATCGACATACAAAATTGATTGTACTAACGAAATTGTAGCAAATTTTATGTTCTACAATTTTGTCATACACGTTAAAATCATTGGAGTTATAGAAACCAAGATATTTGCGAAAAACGGTTTTTTTTTAGGTTTTCGTGACCTTTTGACCTTCATAACTTTTTTTGCCGGCACGATATCAATGTCGATTTTTCACATCTTCATAACAACGCCGTAATGAAGGTGTGTACCAAAATTCAGCTTGATTGGAATTTTTCCGCAGATTGGGGTTTAAAATGCCTAAAATGACTGGGCTATTATAGTAGATGCACAGTCAGAGCTGATAATTTGAAAAGAACGCAGACTGTTCAACGGCGAATGCTTACTAATTAATCACTGTTAGGCAAAATGATCCACTCGATTTGGACGATGATGACCAAAACTTCTGTCCAACACATCAGGAATAAGTTCGAGTAGCCGTATCTTAACTTAAGTCCAACAAGGTAGTTGGAGTGGATAGCCTCCCTGCCGCCGAGCCTTTCAAAGGATCAGACGATAACTTGGGGAGGAGCATACACCAACAGACCCATATATTCCAGATCCATACTCACCACCTTTTTATCGTTTTCAAAGTCATTGTAACTGCGTGTAGACGAGCTATACAAAGCCATGTCAATACATTCCTGCCAAACTCATTTGATTGTAGGATGACTATGGAGAATTTGCGATGCTGGTTTGTAGCAACTTTACCGACTCCTTTGATGTCGAAAAAGAACTATGAAACCTCTTTGACACCCTTCTTGAGGCAATCGTTCGCATCTTACTCTAATATAAAAACCACCGGTACAATTTTGTATAGATCATTCACAAGTATTGAAGTGGAGGCAACGTATAGGCACTAGCCCGCAAAATCTTCAATTCCAACTTTGGCTCGATTTTGTTTGCTATATTGTTACTCGCTGATGCTTTCAACGCAAGTTTTGTGTAAACTTGAATCAAAAATATATATCTAAGGCTTGAGGTGGATGCATAAGCGAGTAACAGTATAGCAACGCAAGGCTAGGGTACATTCTTAATACAGTAGAATCTCGAAAAGATGAACAGATATAAAACGGGCCTCGTGCATCTTTTCGAATTGTTTATCTTTCTAAGCATAATGCATTAATTTAAGAAAAACATTTTGCTATATTTAGAAACATTGCATCTATCAAATTAACTATCATTTAAAAAAAAACTTAAAACATCACAGAAATACATAAAGAAGTTGTTCATAAGGGTTAAAAAAAAACAGACGGAAAACGGAAAAAAACCTTCATCTTTCCGAATTGTTCATGTTTTAAAACCGTTCATATTTTCGAGATTATACTGTAGCTTAAAATATATGCTACAATTTTAGTTATACAAAATTTTTAGGGCCTATTTACTTTTTTAACAGTTTCAATTTTAGCTTCATGCTACGAGTACAATTAAAGTTTTGTTAGCATTTGAGGTGTTTTTTTTTTTTTTTTGGGAAAAAAATATTTTGGAAAATCTTTTATTTTTTTAAAGTATAAACGTTTTCTTGGAAATACTAAGCATTCAATAATTTTTCATTATTAAATGTTTATCCAGGAAAAAAAATATTTGAAATTTTTTTCAAAACTGTTTTTTTTTTAAACTTTTAAAAAAGAAATGTTCAATTCTAAAATATAAAAAAATAAAATAATAAGAAAAATCTGTAGATTTCATCTGAAAAAATTATTAAAAAATTCAATCCACTTGTTTGAAAATATTTCGAAGTCCAAAATTCTTTTAGAAAAATATTACAAATCAAAAAACAAGTTTTTTAAAGGCAATACAAATTAAATTATAAATAACTTCCTGTGTTAAATTTTTTATTTCAATCGGAAGAAAAACCTTAATTTAAAAAAACTGGTTCTATGAGAGGTACCGTTGTAAGATAAATTTCGAAAAAAAAACAATTCTAATCAAAAGATAGATTATCCTAAAAAATAGTAACCTGCAAGTTTTATTTAAATCTTTAGAGCCGTTTTCGAGAAAATCAAACATTTAGTTTATGATTATACCGTTATTTTTCAAGGTAGAGCAAAAATTTAAAAAAGAGCCCCCCCCATGGCCGAAACAGGAGACTGTATTCCATTTAATGTGTCAATGCCCAGCTTTTTCTCGCATTAGGATGCGATCCCTAGGTATAGCTTTTTGTGAGGACCTTGGGGAACTATCCAATAAAAAGATCAAAGATCTGATCAACTTTCTCGATGCGATTGAATGGCTATAAATAAATTGTTTATAATGATTC
Source organism: Platycheirus albimanus (assembly GCA_916050605.2). NCBI lineage: Eukaryota > Metazoa > Arthropoda > Insecta > Diptera > Syrphidae > Platycheirus > Platycheirus albimanus. The sequence continues at coordinate 64,839,898 of OU696698.1, forward strand.
ATGACCAATCACCTCTACAAATTCCTTCCAGACCTAACAATCAAAGGATTGGCAGAGGATCCGTCTGAGAATTATACAGCTTACCCAGGTGGTGGGGTATAATTCTTGGATTGTTCCTAGGCTAAGCCCGCTTACTGAACTAACTCTGCGACAGAACCAGTGTACCCTCACCAACCAGCATGGTTACATGGAACTCTCTTAGGGTTGGTTTGGCAGATTGAGTTCTTATCAGAGTGAATGCTAGTTCATCCCATACTTCACCACAAAAACACCATTTAAATCCTACCATCAAGCAATTCAAAGGGTTGGCAGAGAAACCGTTTTGAGAATTATACACCTCGCCTAGGTGACGGGCTATGATTTTTGGAACACGAACCCGCTTACTAAACCAACTATTTGACAGAACAATTGTGCCAACCAGCAACCTGCCTCGGTGGCATAATGTCTGGAGTACGGTTACATTGGGGTGTCATATGGTTGGCTTGGCAAGAGAGTACTAGCTCATCTCGTCCTGCTCCGTAAAAAAAAAAAATCTTATTACAAGGCACTGCGGTATCTAGATGATGACTATTGTGTCAACCCGTGTGAGATTCTAGAGCAGTTCTGTTGCTCCAGACTGAGACCAGAACTTTAAGATATTCTGTGGGTGGAAGGTTTTGAGTTTTTCCAAGGGAACGATCTCGTCACCAAGTGTCCGCTTTCTGAGGCGGAGGAGTGCTGGGCATTCCATGAGGATATGCAAAGATGTTTAATTACTTTCGCTAGTCTCATGTTGTGAAGGTGTTTTTTCAGACAACAGTGTCCGTTTATGATTCCAGTCATTGTTTTGAGAGTTTTCCTATCTAGGTTGAGTAGGAATTTGGTGGTTATGTTTGAATATTCTGGTAAAAATTGTTTGGAGCAGATTTGACCAGGAGTTGTTTGCAAAGCTGCATTGGGTTCCCTGAGTAGGATGTTCTTGGCAGTGTTTTTGAAATAGTTTTTATTTACTCCGCAGAAGGGTTCAGGGCCGACAAATGGCAATGAGGCGCCTTCTTTTGCCCTTTCATTACCATCTTAACCCTTATGTGCCGGGATCCAATGGAGAATCACAAAATTGTTCCTTGCAAGTTTAGTGAATGCTAAGACAGTGTCTTGGACTAGCTTGGATCTTATGGCAGGTGAAGCCAGAGCTTTTAAGGCGGTCTGGCTGTCTGAGAAGATGAATATTGTTTTATTTTTGGCGTTAGAGTGACATATCATCCTCGCGCATTCGTTAATAGCAAAGACATCTGCCTGGAATATGGACGAATGAAGACCAAGGTTGACTGAGAGGTTCGCGAAAGGTGATTCCCCAAAAATACCGGAACCAGTACCTGTTTCCATTTTTGAACCATCCGTATACCAGACCAGATATTCGCTAGAAGGGTGTGGTCTAAAGATTTCCCAGTCCTCCCTGGGAGGGATGACTATAGAGAAGTTCTGTCTGAAGTTATATGTGGGGGTTGTGACCTCCAAGCACAAACTAAATTCATTATAGGTAATTTTCCAAGCTGCTGAGGAGCGAAAGCTCGCCCCTTGAGTTTGGGTTAGGGGTTACATATTCTTAGTGGAAGAGACGATGTAAGCTCAGTCCTGCTTCCATTCTTATGAAAATGTGGATTGGAGGTAATCTCAAAATTACATTAAGTGCAAACGTAGGTGTGGTCCGCATGCATCCCGTTATGCATGTCGTTGCTAGTCTTTGTATTTTTTCTAGCTTATATATATTGCTGTCATTTCCTTTGTTTTCGCCACCACACCAACGCTGCGTATGTTACAAGAGTATTGAGGTTATGCATCATTTTAGGTTTGAGTCCCCAGTTTTTTGCGCAAATACTACGGCATGTCCAGAGAGATGTTCTAGTTGTGGGTTCCACGACAATTTGCTGTCTAGAACGATCCCTAGATATTTTGCTTCTTTCGAAAATGGGATTGTGTCACCTCACCATATAGAGAAGGGGGTCTAAGATCTAGTTCTCTTCTTTTAGTAAAAGTCTGTTTAGGGTTAACGGAGACACCTTTACAAGTACACATGTCTTATTCAATGTCCAAGGCTGATTGAACTCTGTTGAATATTGATCTTTCTAAGGATCTTTGTATGACATCAGATCATCTGCAAAGTCCACTGCATAAATGCCATGGGTATCTAATGATCTTAATAGGCTGTCTACAACGATGGACCAGATAAGCGGCGAGAGGACACCGCCTTGTGGGCATCATCTGTTTGTTAATGCAGACATTTTTATATCTTCAATTTTACCCTGGATAATTCTGCAACTAAGCATGGAAATGATCTGATCAACTACTTGTTGTACATTGTGGTACCTGAGTGAACGATTTGTGGACTCGAAAGTAGTGTTGTTGAAAGCTCCCTCAATGTCAAGGAAAGCAACTACACAGATATCCTTGCTATGAATGGAAGATTCTATTTTTGTGACAAAATCATTCAGCGCTGTTTCATTGAGAATAAACGACATGAGGCTGATTGGGCGAAAGGATTTAGGACTTGGTTCCAGGTTCCAGGTGCCTTATTTCAGGTGACTACATAAACCGCATCACTGTCTGCGTCTATCAAACTCTAATGGTGTTTTCCACCACAATTTCAGATAAGCTCTCAGATTCGATCTAGAGTTTCCAATTAAAATATAATTAATAGTTGCTACTCCATTTTTAAATAAATTATAAAATATTATTTTGCAAACAAATGTGTTTTTGTTTTTAACTCAACTTAGTGCCAATCCTTTTTTCCACCATGGTCTTGTTGTTTATGTAAGGAATGATATTGCTTGCCAGAGCCTTCCCTAATATGGGCATTGTTCTAATACGAACTTTAATTTCCTGTGGCTCAAATTCACTGTCCGCAAGCATATCATTCATTACTGTTTTCTTTAGAGGCAGGAGTCCGAATCTTGACAGCATGTCTACTTGTAATGAGTTAGATGTTTTGTCAGATTCACTTTTCCGAATTGTTTCCCATTGTCCTCACACTGAAGTCATGATTACGGGCGACTTCAATGTACACATAATTCAAGTTGGCTCCGTTATTCTGGCCAGACAACACTCGAAGGAAGGTATACCGAGATCTTTGCTGAGTATAACCATCTTACCCAGATTGTCGATCTGCCTACTCGTATACCGGATGTTGATAGGCATTCCGCCCATACTCTTGACTTGTTCCTTACTTCCCATCCTGATAAATATACTATTACAGTAACTTCTCCATTTGGCACTTGCACTGTGTAATTTCAGTAAATTTCTCGATCTCCAACCATCCAGTTAAAGAAAAAATTCAAAATAGGACCGTTTGGCAATACGAGAAAGCCAACTGAGACGGTCTGAATAATTTCTTTCTCAAATTTAACTGGTCATTATGCTTCCTCGATAATGACATTGATACCAGTGCTGAAATTATTACAGAAGTGATTTTTCTTGGAATGAGAACTTTTGTTCCTCACAGAACAAAAGGTATCAAACCAAAAGAAAAGTCTTGGTTTACCGAAGAGTGTAAAGAAGCTATCAGGTTGAAAGAAGTAAGCTTCCGATCCTATAAAGCTAACCCAACTGAGGAAAATCGGAAGAAACACAAACAAGTTAGGAACTCGTGCAACTCCGTTATTCATAAAACGAAATGTTTACATGACCAGAAGTTACGGCAAAAAATTCTGCAATGTCCCAAAGGCAGTAAAAACTTCTGGTCATTGGTAAAAAACGTCAAGAACTCAACGTCATCATCAGTTCCAACGCTCATCGTTGACAATAAACCAGCTCTTCAGAGAAGGCGAAAAGGCAGCTCATTTTGCTGCAAGTTCTACGTTGCCTGCAAGCAACAATGCCCTCCTGTACTTGAGAACGTTAATTTTCCTATGGGACAGGTATTTTTCCGCACTCGTACAGTAGCAAGAGTTCTTCAAGATCTTGATATACACAAATCCCTGGCCCGGATTGTTTTGGGCGGTTTTCAGTCTGCTAGCCACAAAATAAATGCTGGTATGCCACAGGGCTCCGTTCTGTCTCCGACTCTCTTTCTCATTTTTATAAATAATATCTTGTATGTGACTTCTAATCCATTAAATTGTTATGCGACTCAACTCTCACTCTCAGCTTTTCATATGCTTTTGATAATTCACGGCCTTCGTCTTCTGACGTGTTATTACGTTATTACAATGACATCGTATGATAAGCTCATTAAACTCCGATTTAAACAGCATTGTGAATTGGAGTATTAGAAATCGTGTGGAGTTTAATGCGTCGAAAACTCAATGCTGTCTTTTGTCGTTGAAGCTTAACATACTCCCTATGCCATTATCCATGAATGATACTTGCATCGAGGAGGCCGAAAAGCTATCAGTACTTGATATGTGTATTAGTGACAGCTTTCGTTGGAATGATCATATACTTGAGATTGCCAAGAATGCTGCAAGATGCTTAGGCTTTCTTAATAGATGCAAGAAGTTCTTCACCCCTTCTGATCTGGCTACAATTTACAAAGCGTTTATACGCCCTAAACTCGAGTATAACTCCCATCTCTGGGCAGGTGCTTCTCAAACTTTTCTCCACCTGCTCGACAGAGTTCAGAAAAAAGCGTTAAAATTGATAGGAGAGAGAAACATTATGGAAACATTTCCATCACTCGAACATCGTCGAAATGTCTCATGTCTTTCCTTATTTTACAGATTCTTTTACAAAAAATGCTTACTCGAGGTAGCCAGCTGCGTTCCTCCCCTTAAACATTTCAACCGTAACACTCGTCTTGCTAGGAATGCTCATTAGTTTACACTTGAGCCCAATTTCGGACGTAGCGTCAAATATAGGGATTCTTTCTTTAGCCAACACGAATGTGGAATGAATTACCTGGCATAATTTTCCCTTGCCATTTCGATCTTTAAACATTCAAAACCAACGTTCATCGACACCTCTTTTCCCTTCCTCCTCAATTTCCTATCGCTCGCACTGTGACTTATCATTAAAAGGGCTCTAACAAACCCCTTTAGCGCGTGTGCTTTATATAAAAAAGGAAAAAAAAAGCTCCACCACAATGAGAAAAACTAATTTCCAACTGGTGTTTAGGAATGTCAGTTTTATTAGTGTGTTCGAACATATCTGTAAATCTGGCTCTCTATGCAGCCTTCAGATATGTGTAGTGTATACGGTGCATCGACATGACCGCATATCACACCTTTCATGGTGTAATAGGTATCTAAAATAGTAACGATCATGGGAACATTTTGTGGAAAAATAGTTTGATTTTTAACGATTCGATTTAAATTTAAAAAAATTAAAAACACTTATTGATTTAAAATTTTTTAAAAATTTTGTTTTTGAAACCATAAAGTTCTGCTACCAGTACCTATCTAGTTGTTTTTGAGAAGTACCTAAGCCATTGTATATATAAACTATAGTACTACCACTTGAGGTGCGCCTTCTATCGACGAAAAACTAAGCTCTAGAATACCATGGGAAGCAGCAAAAACATTTAAAATTGTGGAAATTGTTGTTGTTGCTTCCCATGGTATTCTAGAGCTTAGTTTTTCGTCGATAGATGGCGCACCTCAAGTGGGAATACTATAATTTATATATGCAATGCCTAAGCTTTTGTTTGACCGTTATATGACAGGTAACGTTATTTTTAGATCTAGAAATCCAATTTTTAAAAAAGTCGGAGGGGGGGGGGAGAATATCTTTAAAATTTTAATTACAAATTTAAACCAAGTTAATAGCAAATCGCTCAAACTTTCGGTATTGATAAAAATACTTTTTCACCTTTCTTTCTAAAGATTTAGTTATAAAACCCGGTACGGATTTTTATGTTTTGTTTATTGTTTATGAATGAATAAAGCAGATTGGGTAACAACGTCGTCAAATAAGGAAAGAATAATGTTCGCTATGAAGCCAACTGCGCCACCTTAAGTAAGAAGGTAAGTAAGTATAAAGTCAACAAGCTAGCTAAGGAAATAGAAAACAAAATTTTGTTATCAAAACGTATGGTATGCATAAGTTTTCTCCTTCCTATTCAAATAACTGATATGCGAATATTATCATCTTTTCTGCGACACATTTATGTTTATTGTACTTAAAATAGCCTAACATTTGTATCTTGTTTATTATTTATATTAAAACTAAACTTACCACCATTCTCTCATAGCTTCGACATCAGCTGAGTCAGCACTCTTGGCCACACTTGTTGTGGAAGGCACAGCAATCCCATTCAATGTTAAATTTTGTTGTGACATTTTTTTCAGGTTTTTATTTTATTTTATTTTTTTTTTTTTCAGTGAATTTACTTTTCCGCAGTAGAAATCAAATGTTTATGATTAAACTCAAAGACACGTTCCAAGGTTACTAATAGCACCGATATGGTTTAGTCTTTCATGTCGAATAATAAGGTACTTAAAAAGGCTAAAACAATAATTCTGTCTTCTGAATTGTAATTTTATTAAGTGATGACACCTCGCGATGTGGGACAATTATTATCTGAGGACAATCAGGCAAGTCACAAGTGTTGAAATTAGACAGTCACAAAGAGAACAAAATATGAAACAGCTTTCTATTGACACACCGACTTCTTGGCCAAATTAAATCACTGGATACAACTTTTTTTTTTTAATGCTTCCGCACTCTTCAGCCTCTAAAGCTCCAAACCTGATTCGATTGAACAAAAGAAATCTACAAATAGGTCAAGAAATCACATCATCTTTGCACCGCTACTTGAAAGATTTCTAATCCGATGAAAACATGGTCGAGGTGTGTGTGGTGTGCGTAGAAATTGGTTTTCGATTCGATAGGGAGTAAAATTTGTCTTTGCAACTATACTAAATGGAATGGAAAACAACAAACCGAACAACGTCTAGAAAAAAAAATTGCGATTTTCGGTCTTCTGTCACTTTACTTGTCACTTTGACTTTTTATTTCATATTTTAGGTTGGCGCACTTTGGATGTGCACAGCTGATGCCGGTAAGATAGTTTTTCGAATAGTTAATGTATTGATATTGCAGATGGCGCTGTTCAATGTGCAAACATTTTATGTAGTTCAAAGTCGCACAGTAGTGCCCTTTGCTTTACAAAATAGATCTTTTATACAATTGTAGTGTCTATGATGTATAGGAAAAAACTTCCCGTTTATTTATTAAAAGGGGGTTTTTCTAAATTCGATGGCAATAATTTAGGAAATGCTTCATTCATGAGCATGTTCTAAGATGCAAATTGTTCTACAGTAAAGAAGATTTACTGGCTGCGCACAATGGTGTAGCAGTAGCAGTAGCACGCAGCAATGTCAAAGTTAAATGTATGTAAATCGTATTGCACGGCTACAATGTGAAGTAGCAGATGCAGCAGAGAGAGTCGCTGAAGTACAAGTCGACTCGACTTGAACTTGACGACCTGCTGCGCTGCAAAACAACAACAAACCAAAATGGCAGACATGATTTTTGTTCGAGTTCAGTGCTGCACATTGTATTCGTGTATGCTGCTTTGTGAGCTACTTTTGTTGGCATTTACTTTGACATTGCTGCGTGCTACTGCTACTGCTACACCATTGTGCGCAGCCAGTTAAGAAAAGGCTTACTTAAACGTACTGACAAAAGTTAATGATTTCTTAATATCAATGATAGAAACTTTGTTAACAGCTTTATTTGGAGAAGAGATACATATTAGCCTTTGTAACTGCATTTCAAAAAATTTCATATCTTGTTGGAGTCCTTTGCTATATAAACGATAGCACATTTAATAGAAAGTTATTTGTGTTGCAATCAATGGATACTAGGTGTCGATGCTATTTTCAGATTGCATTGTATAAAGCTATTTGTAACGATGTTTGGAGGTGCTAGATGGCGACACAGTCAAACGCAATTACAGATTACTATAGATTTTATATACAATTGTCATCACTGACGCAAACGAAGTTTTACCAACTTCAAGCTTTGAAATTTGACAGATGAAACTGTCGTTTGGGTTCACCAAATGATGACAGAATTATTTTTTTGAATTTTTTAAAACACTGAAACTCCTAAAAGACATTTTATTTTGTAGAAGGAAGTACATGTATGAAAGCATAAAGTATTTCCTAGTTTTTTAGCGAAAAAAAAAACACTTAACGGGCAAAATGGCCTACTGAGTAGGTACTTGTTTAAAAAAGTCACAGTTCCATTTTAGACAAGTATACTCATTTTTCAATTTTCTTTTTAACAAAAATGGTTGCAAAATATCTAATAACTACAAAGTCTAATAATAGACAGAGTCCTGGATGGAGGACTCAATGTCAAAAGCGCTCGATCTCGGGGTAGCTAAAAAAAAGAAGAAATGAGCTGGATAAAGAACTACAAATCGATTGGAGTGCCAAGAGCACTCAAGGAGACAAGCTGCCAGAAAAAATAAAGTTTTGAAAGTGGTGCATTCTTTTTCTAACCATAGTCAACTATTTTTAACAATAGTCAAAAAAAAAGGCGTTCCTTTAATATAAATTAATTAAGATTTGTAACTATATGACGTCATAACAGCGTTCCTAAACTCACGTTGAAATGTCAAATAGTAACGATTTGTTACTATTTTCAACTCACCTCTATGATATGAGTTGAGATTGTTGATCTGTCAAATTGGACGTTTTGTATTAAACAATAAATTCAAAGACTTTATTAAAAATCAAACCAAAAACTTACAAATTCTAGATTTGAGCAGCAAGAACGCCTTTATTTTCCTTGACTGATCAACAAAAAAAAATAATAAAATGGACTTTTCACCAATTTTGAGGGATGAAAAATATTAAAAGTGGTCTTTTGGCAGTTTAACAAAATCAAACAACGTATCGTTCCTCTAAATGGTTTGTAAAAAAAAACCCAACAAATCCTAACAAAGATACTTCAACAATTTTATTTTTTGACATAACAACAGTGTTGACTATGGTAAGTAGAAGAACGGCGCACCAAATGCTTGGTGTTCCTGATGTTTTTGTTATTAAAGTTATTAATTCTTATTTTTTTTTTTTTTTTTTTTTTTTTTGAGTTTTTATTGTTTAAGGGGGTTTAAGGAAAAAATCGGTCTATCTGAATTTCCGGCAAAACAACAAGTCCTATGGAAAAAAATTAAATCGCAAAGTTGTAGGTAATTAAAAGATCTACAATTTTTGTTAATACTTATTTCACATAACCTTTAAATGTATGTCAAACATTTAAATAATAACATTTTTTTTTATTTATCTTTTACAAAAAAAAAAAAACATTTTTATTTCACGAAATTTGGTGAAAACTAACCAGTTTATGCCTCAAACACACCGCAATTTTGTTTGATAAAAAATATTAATTTGTTCACCAAATTGTGACTTAATATCGAAAAAACACTCTAATTTCAAGTTTTTTAAAAAGTTTCGGCTTTTTATTTTCTAAAATCTCTTCTTTTCGATTATCTAAAAAAAATATACGTTACAATGGTAAATTTTCTCAGAAAATACAAAAATACTAACAACAAAAACTCTTATTCGAAATTTTTTTATGTAGAATTTTGAGCTATGTATGTATTATTTACATTATTATTAGCTTTAAAATTATTTGAATTGTTTTTTCCCCTTAATTATTTGAATGCTTTTGTTTTTTAGTTAAATGACTGAAACTTCCATATTTTAACACTCCTCTCACGAATTTTAAATTAAACTCATATCACCCCCGCCCTTGTCATAGTTTGCCACAAAATTATAGAAAAAACGTAGGCAGTTAATGTTATAATTTAAATTTATCGATCTAGTTTCTAGTATGGTTATATACATAGGTACATAAAATATATGGGTAAAATTAACTTTGTAATTTTTCTCCGAAATTAAGACACCAATGTGATTGATTTTATTGAATTGTTCGTAATATAATAAGGAGAAGATTTGGTGAACAAAATATTCGATTTTTAATAACAAAAACAAGAAATTTCAAAATACCTATAACAAAAACAGTCTACTTCGTCCAATACCCATAATTAAATAAATTCGTCTAAAAAAAATTATTGTTTTCAATTAAAATTTTCAAACAATATAAATCTTTCAACGGAATAAAAGGGTACAAAATCGTGCAATAACTGTAATTGTGTTATGATTGTGCGTTTGTATAAATGTATGCCTGGCGAAGTGGGCGGGGCTTCAAGTAAATATTTCTAGAAATTAACCAAAAATGCTGCCATTCATCAAATTTTGAACGAAGAACGTAATAAAAGTGCACTATAATGACATATTCCTTTTACAAAAGAGCTATATCAGTCATTTGCCACAAATTTTGTAACCCTTCGATAGCTCAGTTGGTAGAGCGGTGGACTGTAGAGAGTAAATAACACGCGGACATCCATAGGTCGCTGGTTCAAATCCGGCTCGAAGGAAGCAAAATGCTTTTTTTTTTATTGTGGTAGTTTTTCTTCGAACTTGGTAATTTGAATTCCTTGGACATAGTACAGAGGTAACGGTATCCCGGTATCCCTCATCAGCAAGGAAGTGGTTCAATTCTTTTTAATACGGCTCTAACGACTTTGATAGAAAATACTCTGTAGGCTAGGTACCTTACCTACCTACTGTGTTTCGTTCAATTTTGGCGACGCAGACGTTTATCTTATAGCACTTTCCATTGGAGGAAAAGAAGCGTCCAGAAGCATTCGGAAGTCTTCTGAAACCGTTCCATTGGTAAGAAAATGACACTTCTGACGATTCTGCGAAGAGAATTTTGCTTCTGGATTTGAAGTCAGAATCCACTCAAGAAGCACAAATACAAATATACCTAACTCAAATGTCAAACATAGAATATTCATTGGAAAAATGTCTATCCGCATGCAACAATGCCGAAAGTTTTGGTAATGTCAATAAATAATACGGAGTTCAAAAATCCAGTTTCCACCCTTTTTTTCTGTCATAATCAAAACAAATATGCCAAACCTATATATATTCTGAAAGGGGACCATGTAAGGAAACAGCGAATGTATATATGAAGCACCTATGTCATTTCCCCCCCCAATTGAGAAATGGTCGAATTTCGACCACGGGGCGAACTCTAGTGTCAATAAATGTGAAATATTTTTTAATCCAAATCTGATGATGAAGACATCGAAGGTCAGCAACGAAGATAAGTGAGTGATATTTAATACGGGGAATCAGTAAAAATCCCTTCACACCGCGAATCGGGCGAAACACACCACTTTGACTGTGGCAAAACTTGTGAAACTCATGCGTGCAAATATTACATTGTGCCAAAATCGAGCAGAAGCAGTTTTGCTTGTTCCATTGGTTTTCAGAATGAGTGGTTCCGCGAACCCCGAGTGAAACCAATGGAAAGTGCTATCTGCTATTATTTACTGTGCGTAATGGGGAAAAGATTTTCTCTAAACGTTTGCTGTTGTTTCGATAAGACTTTAAAACAAATGTTGCATTAAGGTTTTACTTTTTGGTGAAATTATGACGTGAGAAGAAAAAAGATACTGGAAACCTACTTGCAGAAAAGATTAAAAAGCCTCATTCTATTTCTTGAATTATAACAGCAAACATTTCATTGTGAAATTAAGGCCCAAATAAAATAGACCCTTAAAATAATAAGAATAATTAAATAAGTAGGTACCTACTACGTTTTCATTAGGGGCCAAAATAAACTCATTTAGAAATTAGAAGGAAAAGTCTTTTCATATATCATATGTTTCCTTATTCTTCTTCTATCTAACATTTTAGTTTCCCTTCTGCATCAAAGTATAAAGTTTTGTGTTGAACGATTTCACCTAATTTAGAACCTAATTTCCCCGAAATTATGTTGAAATGATAAAATTTCGAAATTAGAATTTGTATATGGGAAATGAGGTTATTTGGAAATTCGGAAATTTATGACGAAGTTATATTATACTTCATAGCATACATTTTCATAACATTCATTTTATTTTATTTTGAAAGTCGATTCGGGATTTTTTTTCGCGAAAAGTAGCTATTGTAATAATCATGCATCGAATTAGTTTTGGGAATTCCTGAAGGGTAGAAGGATACCGGACATTTAATTTTTAATTAACTTTAAATTTATTTATTGTTGGAGCTTAGCATTTTGGGAGGTTTTTATTTCATTGGGAATTATGAAAAATGTCCATATTCTGGTCTATTTTCATTCTTTTTTTTTTGGGACCTTATTTCCTGAGGCCTGTTTTCTCGAAGTCTATTGCTAATGCCCACCTAGTATATTTTGTACTGCATTTCTTTCTTTCTATTGCAATTCGTTATTTTGCTAATTAATCTACATATCTTTAGAAAAGATAAAAACAAGTATTTTAAAACAAAGTTAGATTAAAACAAATTTGTCTAAGGATTTTTTTACTTGCGATAAGGCCTTGCATAAAATAAGTTATAGTATATTCCCACTTGAGGTGCACAATCTATCGACGAAAAACTATGCTCTAGAATACCATGGGAAGCAACAACAACAATTTTTTTACGTTCCACCATTTTAACTGTTGTTGTTGCTTCCCATGGTTTTCTAGAGCTTAGTTTTTCGTCGATAGATGGCGCACCTCAAGTGGTAGTACTATAGTTTATATATGTAATGGATAAGGGAAGTTATGGATTCGTAAAAAAATTCTAGCAATCAAACATAACATTACACAATAATGGGGATGTCGAAAAAAGTGGGTCGGACAATTCTGTCTGTCTATATGGCTGTCTGTCTGTATAGTTAAGTACCTCTAGCCTAAACGGCTGGACCGATTTGTTTTAAACTTGGAACACAGTATTATTATGACGTTCTATAGAAGGGTTTTTAGAATTCGCATTCTAGCTCTAAAACTAACGGTTTTTGCTCAAAAACTGCTCCTATAATTTTGATAAAAGTTCCTGAATGGCGTTTTTTGTGTAAACTAAATGTTTTGGTTAAAATAAACCTTTCAGAAAAAGTCTTATACGGTACCTCCCATAGGACAATTTTTTATTTCAAATCAGATTTTCTCGTAAACCATGTGACGGATTTCGATACAAATTTTAATGTGTTAATTCTTAAATTCTTCAAAAAACTGGTCCGACAATTTTGAAAATTGTTTTCCAAAAATTCAAAATAATAAAAGAAATCAGATGGATTACTTTATTTTTTCAAAAAAAAAAAATTAAAATAGTTTAAATAGTGATTTTAAGTGATTTATAAAATTTCATATTATTTTTTACCTGCTTTTTCTCTAGTCCCAAAACCACTGTCACACATTAAAGTAAGGTCGTGCGACCCAGTTGTACACTTTATATTTTCAACTCAATTGATTTTTGCGGTGGAAATCGCTCTTTAGAAAGAAATCTTCTTTCGCACACAAGCTAATAAAGGGTTTTTTTGACGTGTGGTTTTCAAGAAGAAATAACGAAAAATCGTTCGCCAAATTTAAAAAAAAAGATATATTTTTTGAAAAACTTTTCTTTGAATTCTTTCAAAGTTATCTGTAGTTTTCATTTGAAAAAAATAAAATAAAAGTTATTCAATAAGAACAACCGTTTGCATACTAAGTAGGTCGTAGGTAGTAGGAAATAGGTAGGTAAATATATAGGTAGGTACATAAATCGAATATGTAGGTACCTACTCTAATATACAAAAAAGGAATGTCTTAATTTTCTTCCATAAAATCGTTTTTTCACATCTGTTATAGTTTCGATTCATAACAAAATTTAAAAAAAATTAAATTCAAAACGTCGTTTTCGAAATATAAAAATATATACCTAATAGGTAATAATGAAAGCTAACTATGCCCGGAAAACCTTAGATCTTTGAAGAAATATAAAGATAGGAATGAAGTTCTGTTGTTTTATTTATTTTCATGAACATCACACCAGTACAGTGGCAGAAAAAATGTTGACTAGAGTGGGGCACGAACATACACTTCAGCCATCAAGAGCTAACGAAAATAAGTTTAAAAAAAAATACTAACCTCCCTATTTTGTTCACACAATTACTGTGCCCCCAGACAGGCTTCGTCTGCGCCTATATAGACTTAACGCAATAACTTAAAATAAAAATTGAAAATCTAACACTTTTTCTCACTCTTTAAATTCATAACCTTAGATAGATGCAAATGTTTCCATATCAAATCAAAATACTGACGCCCACATGGTATATCACTTAACACATTTTTGTATTAATTAAAAATGTTGGCTTTTTCAACAAAAATGCCTCAATATTTTTTGAAAATGATCACTTCTTAAGAAAAAAATTATAAAATAATACAAACAACTCAACTTAAAATAGAAAATCATAAATAAATAATCATCAATAAACATCTCCTTAAAAAAAAGAGTTGCAATTTTCATTCACATTTTTTGGAGCTGCCTGTTGTTTACGAGTATTAACGTCCATAAAAATATTCTCATTTTAGAGACGTGTTGCTCAAAAGGTCTTCCCAAAATAAACACCCCAACAGCCGGTATTATTGGTAATTTATTCAAAATCCAAACAAAAATATTCAAATAATATACTGGATCTGAATCTGGACCCCATCACATCGCCATAATTTCCATGATACATAATAATAATGTTAAACATGCACTCACCGAAACTGTTTGGTTTTATCGATCAGATCGGCCACTCTCGTCCTCCTTAATGGCCCTGGTGATGCTCCAGGTGAAGATTCCTTTGACTCGGCAACCATAGCACGCGCCAAAACCATATCCTCTTCCTTCATATTGTTCTTCTATTATTCAATATACACCTCACTTAAATCGCATAGAATTCAAAATGTAGGTATTTATAATTCTATGAATAATATATGCTATACGTAATACGTATCTGTTTTTTGTTGTTAAACAGAGAATTACACTGTATAAACACTTAAACAGCTATATATTATAATGCACTTGATATAAGTTCACTTAATATGATGGATGGTATGGAATAAATTTTATAAGATCCGTATCCGTTTTGACTCAAGTAAATTTAATATTCAAACTTGTAGGTATTTAATTTATATTATTGAATAAAATAATAAGGATATTTTTTGGTATATCTTTGCACATCGGCTAAACCTTACACGATCAGTGATCAATACAAACTGAGCATGGAGTACCTAGCTATCTCAGTACTTTGAAAAATCTTCCAAAGTTGAAGTCGTTTACGATGCTTATAGCGAGGGCGACCTGAACTGATGCTAGGTGTGCTGCTTTGTTTCTCTGGACAGCTGGTGCCGCTTCATATGTGGGCTATGTGGCTATTTGGCTTGCTGGTGCTGGACCCCCTTCAGACACAGCCAGCCGTGATCACGGAATAGAAAGGTGTGTGACGTGACGACTTCGACGACAACGCCGACGGCCGTTCTCCCATACATTTACAACAATTTGTTTTGGTAAAAATTCTCAGTGTCAGTGGGAATTTAGCATAACGCCCAGGTTTCCTTAAAAAAAAAGTAAACAATGAGATTACTTTTTTCTTCAAAATATATCGATTTTTTGAATAAAATCATTTATCATGAAAAAAGATTGTTTTGTTTATTGTTAGACCGTTTGATGGTGAAAATAAACAAATCGGCAATTAGGGATGGGATTTATCGCATCCAGAGGTGGTAAAACATTTATGTATACATAGGTAGGAATGCTTTAACACGTGAATGATATTCGTATAATATGCTTTTTTGGTACAGCACTATTTTAATAAATACAAAATTAATTCAAATTTAGACCTTTTTAAGCGTTGTTTTATGAGCGAAAAAATTAACTTTCAGCACTTAATATTGAACTTGATTTAAAAAAAAAAGTATTTTTATGTTATGTATGTTTGCTTAAGGAATTAAGGACATGTTAATAACTTTAACAGTTTTGATGAGTAGTTAGGTAGGTACTTAGCGTTTTTGGAGATAAACATTAATATTTTAGTTGGATGTGGTTTATATCGGTGTTTTTTTTTTTTGCGTTATGCAAGCATATTACTGCCCTATAATTCGTAAGGTTGAAGGTATGTAAATGAGCTATTAGGCGAAATATGCCTTGCGTACACACAATTTCACAGCTATTTTTGGGTGTGATTGAATTGGAAAATATGCAGGTTCGCTTTCTTAAATAAGGTATAGATACATTTTTATAAAGGTATAAATACTTCAAAATCTCAGTGTTCGATATAATAGTACTTTCTTTTTTTGTATACAATTTTTGAAATATTTGTGAAGTCCTGGATTTTGGGGCAAAATGCAGAAATAAAATCGACTTCAATCGGACTCTCATATCGGAGTTGCTTTAACTTTGCTGTAAAACACTTTCCTTGTGATATCATAACTTCTGCATTTTTTTAACATCCAAAGAAAGGGTTACTTCACGTTAAAGAGCTTTAAGTTGAAGAGAGATAAATGCATCACAAGCCAAACGCTTAGACCGATCGTGCCTCTCTATCGCTTATCCCGAGCTCTCGCTTTCACGCTCGGCTCAGGCGGAACGTGACAATTTTTCGTGCGTGTACACAACTTCACCATACAAACACATCTGGAAGCCCTCCCAACTCCAAAAACTTCGAAGCGACCAAACAGAAGACCGTAAAAGCAGTCAAAAAATTTAACTAAATGCGAAAGTGCTGATGAAACCAATGCTAACGATGATTGAGAATGTATCTTCTTAATTCAAAACAACAGATGGATGGATAACGTTAAAGTGCTCTAAATGCTCTGGATGGAATCAATTTAATATAATTAGGACGTCGCTCGCATATGTTTGTGACTTCTGCTTGAAGAAAAATCGTTTAAGTTTAATATAGTAGGGCTGTCTTGCTCCAACATTGAGTCAAATTCGTTTTTTTTTTTTTTTGAACTTTTTTTTTAATTATCAAAGGTTTTTCAATAATTTTTAAATTTTTTTAATAATTCAATTAATATTGCCTTTCAAAATTTTCGAAAACTTTGTTTTTTGATTTTTCATTATTTTTTTAAAACCGAATTTAGTTTTTCAAATATTTTGGAAACTAGGTAATTGATTTAATTTTTGTAAAAGAAAAATCTTAGATGAGACTGCAGACTTCTTTGTATGAAGTACCTATGTATTGACATAAATTTAAAAAATTCAAAATATCATTTCGAAGAGTTTTTCAAGAAAACTGGTGAAACGATTTTCATTTTTTTTTTTCTTACAAGATTCCAGAATGAATTGTAGGTATACTTAGTTTTGCCGAGAAAACTCTCAGCAGTGATTAAGCATAAGCATACTTTATGTTTAAATCATTAAGCTCTCAACTGGTATTAGTCAATTAAATAATAATATCCCGGAAAGCTTTCAATGCATTCTTCCCTGCCTCGCTGCAGAAAATACTCGCAGTGTTAACTTTGAGGCACAGTCAAGCCACGAAGTGGCTCCACAACCTAAACAAGGAATTTTCGTATAGTTAACGATAATACTCGTAGTTGAAGAGTTGACCCCGAAAATTATAGTGTCAACGCGTTGTCAAAACACGCAATGACAGTAATTTATTAGTGTTAAAAATAACACGGTTATGGGCTGCCTATCTCAGGAATCAACGCATTTCTTAATTTTTTGGGCGTGAAATAGCTAGTTGATTAACTTCAATCCCCTCGACGCTCCTTGCTATTATGTTGTGTAATATGTACATTACATATTATATGTGTCATCGCTCTCATCACCTTTCAGTATTTTTTAAATAATAAAAACACTGCTACTGACTATTTTTCAATTTAAACGTTTTTATTTCGCATCGCTATGCGTATCGCCTCATAAAGTTGTAAAGCTTAATGCTTTGCCAATATGAGCAGCAAGTTGTTCATAATAATTGAATTCAGTTTCAGTATATAAACTACACTGCGTACACATGTCGATATTATATCGATTAAGCTGATTGCCACTTGCAAGATGCTTGTAGCACTATACTGCACAGATCAGTTACTACAACTTAAAAGGCCTATAAGTGCCGCAAGTGTTTAACAGAGGTGCAACGTAAATACAACAACAACGAAGGCATTTAATTATTCTATCATGTGGGTTATATCAATGTGACCTTGCGTCGTGGAACTAAAAGGCTAATGGGCTCTAGGCTTTTGACATTAGACGTTGAAAACTAGAAGGTTTAAATCATATCTACCAAAAGCATCTGTAAACATACATATATCAAGGTTATTAGATATAGTTTTAGTTTAGCAAATTAATTTATCTGGGCCAAATCAGTACAACAACGAGAAAATCAAATCATATATGTATGTAATCATACTTGTTAATACTTCTATATCATACTAATATCTTCTATATATATAAAAATCAATTTAATTTTTGTGTCTGACCTTATTTCTAGATTTAGGATGGGTGGATTTTTATATATGTATATTCTTTTAAATGAAAGGGACTATTATCTAGATGGTTTAGAAGAAAAAAAAATTTTAAAACCATCAAGCAGAAGTTTTTGTAGCCCATTTATAAGAGTTGTTCCACTGTAGAGCAATATTTATTCGTAGTATTTATTGGAATTTATTTCATTTTAAATATTTCAAAATAAAAAAAAAACATAAGGGAGAGCTAGAGTATGTTTTCAACGAACTGTTGGATTCCCTATTCCCTATATTTTTGCAGCAGCCAGCCGCTGTTCCAGTTTCAGAAACACAATTTATTCTTCTGTGTAGCAGACAGGAAAAAATCAATAACATTAACTTTGTGCGGCTGATGTTCAATAACTGATGGCTTAATAAAGTTGAGACTTTTTATTGCCAGGGCAATTACTATGAGCTCAGTGACATTCAACTTTAAGCTTGCAGATCGATTTGAACATAAAGTACATACAAACATACATACAGTAAGTAAATTATCTTTAATATTAGTGGATTGTCTTTTTTACTTGATCTATAGAGCTAGTATTGGTTTCGTGCAGAACAAAAATCGAGGTTTTAGCCGAAAACAGACGTACAGAAGGTCTGCACGCAGCGCTGCTTGCAGAGCCGAATCTAAAACAGATGTGCATACTTTTGAAATTGTATACCTAATGCATAGTTCTGTCAAATCGAAGGGAGAATGTGGTGTCTGCCTGCACGCAAATTTAAAAAATTTTTTTGCTTTAAGCCGAAAACAGATGTGCAGAGGGTCTGCACGCAGCGCTGCATGCAGAGCCGAACCTAAAACAGATGTGCATACTTTTGAAATTGTAAAATGCCTAGTTCTGTCAATTCGAAGGGAGAATGTAGTGTCTGTCTGCACGCAAATTTAAAAGATTTTTTGCTTTACTCGTGTGGTTAACTAGTCCTCTCAAAATACACGGGAGAGCGTTTATAAACACTTAAATAAAATGTAATTCACATGATTTCAAGCTTTTTATACTACGTTTTAATTAGGGCCGAAATAAGGTAATTTGAAAATTTGCTAAAAATGTGTTGGTTGAACACCAAATTATCTTTTTTTTTCTTTCTTTTTTACAACCTTTTCATTCTTTCTTCTGGTTTTGTTTTGTTTACGACTGCCGTTGCCTTGGATTTGTTTCTAATTTGACATTTTAGAAAATATCTGTTCAATTGTTTTCAATTAACTTATACATTATGTATGTATAATCATTTATACAATACCTACAATAGCAATTTAAGCAGTTAATTTTAACATTATAGTTTTTATTTAATAGAAATGATCAAATCATTAATTTGTACGTGCTTTAAGCAACATTGTTCCTCTACTAAGATTGTATTAAGATTCCTAGCTTGAGCCAAACTCAACTTCTCAGTTAAAAAAATTCAATTGTGTCGACTCTAGCAAACCTTGTTTATAAACGCCGCACATCTATTTTCGGCAAAACTGTCAAAATAAGTAATGCCAGATACTAATTATTTTATTTTTTTTCGTTTGTTGTTGTGGCTGCAATGAAACTAGGCAGCCTTTTTAGGAATAGAGACATCGTGCAGCGCAAGGCTGCGTGCATACCCTGAAAAGTGACAGCTCCCATAAGAACCTGTGTAATTTATTTTCTCTGCATTGAAAAAGGCTGCACATCTGTTTTGACCATTACTCGTGTGGTTAACTAGTCCTCGTTCAAAATACACGGGAGAGCGTTTATAAACACTTAAATAAAATGTAATTCACATGATTTTAAACTTTTATACTACGTTTTCATTAGGGCCGAAATAAGGTAATTTGGAAATTTGCTAAAAATGTGTTGGTTGAACGCCAAGCTATCTTTTTTTCTTTCTTTTTTACAACCTTTTCATTCCTTCTTCTTGTTTTGTTATTTGGATTTTATTTAAAAAAAGTTAATTTATTTTGATTACTTCTTTCATTACCTTGTATTTTGTTTTGTTTACTTTTGCCGTTGCCTTGGATTTGTTTCCAATTTGACATCTTATGGGAGCTGTCACTTTCCAGGGTATGCACGCAGCCTTGCGCTGCATGATGTCTCTATGCCTAAAAAGGCTGCCTAGTTTCATTGCAGCCACAACAACAAACGAAAAAAATTAAAATAATTAGAATCTGGTATTACTTATTTTGACAGTTTTGCCGAAACAGATGTGCGGTGTTTATTCGCACACAATAAACAAGCTTTGCTAGAGTCGACACAACTGAATTTTTTGAACTGAGAAGTTGAGTTTTTGAAAAATTTATATCTGGAAAACTGCTTATTAAATTTTTTTCTAAAAATTACAAATAAATGTATTTTGAAATTTTTTTTCAAAAAGTTTTAAGTAACTATAGGTGTGTCAGAACCCTACAACTTAGGTACTTTCGGAATAATATGGTTTGGGAGGAGCAGATGGAAGGGACTAAAGAAATAAAGTTTATAGAACTTATATAATTATACTATATAATTAAACTTATATAACTTATATACAATGTAAAAATTAGACCGATAATAGTCATAATTGAAAAATAAAGAGTCCAAACTTCTGTCGTATTCAACGATCTCAAGCGGCAGAACTCTGCAACACAAAAAGCTGCTCCTTCATAATACTATAGGCTATATATTCTTATTCTTGTCTAAATCTTCCTCCCAAGCTAAATGCCTTAAAAATAGAAACAGCACATCAATTAAATTCATAAAAAAAAACTCCCAAGTGATATTACCATAGGTTATTATGCTAACTATACCGTAAAATACAGAGTAAAGTAGCGTGTTGACATTGTATATAAAATCTAGTACTCTGGAAATAATAGTTGACTGTGTCGCCCTCTAGTGCCTCAACACTTCGTTTTTAATAGTATTTATTATATTTATAATAATAATTTATACAATACAATCTGAAGATAGCAGCGCTGCCTGGTACCCACTGATTGTAACAGTAATTACTTCCTATACATAGTACTAGCTATTATTTCTGGTGTAGAATAAAATAGCTTATTTAAGCACGGTCGCATGTATCCTTGTTATACAACCTATAGTACTACAGAAAAATGGATCGATTGGTGCGCCACTGTCTTTCGACATAATATCAATGAGGACCTTGTACCTTGTATATATAACTTGTAGTTGTATATAACTTGTACATATACAATGATGAGGAAGGGCAGATGGAAAGGAGTAAAGAATAGACCAAGAATTGTCTTGATTGCAAAAACAGAGTCTGAAGCGGCAGAACCCTGCAACACTAAAAGCTGCTTCTTCATAATACTGTAGGTTTTTTATTAAATACCTGTCTGTATTGTATTTCTGTGATATATACAATGGTCCTTATGTGAATAATTAGGCGCTTGCATCGCTATGAAGTTTTTGAACTAACTCGTGTTTTTCACCTTTTTTCAAATGTCAAAATACGGCTGTCTGTCATAAAAATCAGAATTTCGTCAACTAAACCCGGTCGACAATTGACATTGTCTACAATTTGTATTAAATAATAAATACTATTCCACTTATTAAAATTAAAATAAAATGACGACAAAGACAATAGCCCTTTTCTCCTGTACAAACCGCATCGTTTCCTTTTGTGGGATACGAAACGCACGGTCAGTAAAATAAATCGCTTTCCCATTTTTGTGCAATGTGACGTAATATTTTAATCTGATTATTGAACCTTCCCATGTTTTATTCTAAAATTAATAAATCCACAACTTCTTTTTGCTTTGTTCTAAAGAACCTCATTTTGTGCTTCTACACATAACTCCACATTGCGTCATTATGGAACTGAAAAAGCTGAGCCTTCTTCCACCGCCACAGATTTTACTGAGAATGAAAAGAAATTGACAGCTGACATCGAGGCTTTGACCAAAGAAGTTGAAGCTTTGAAAGAAAAAACCCATGAACTTACTGACAAGTACAAGAGGTCACTGGCTGATGGTGAAAACCTACGCACACGTCTCACAAAGCAGATAAGCGATGCAAAAATCTTTGGCATACAAGGATTCTGTAAGGATCTTCTGGAAGTTGCTGATATTCTTGGTCATGCTACTGAGGCAGTACCAAAGGAAGAGGTAAGATATTTCAACATTGAATGCAAAAGTATAACGCTTATAAAATTGATGTTTATCAAAACTCGTAGTTTTAACACTTTTTCATGCAAGACATAAGTTAGAAGGAATCAACAGAAAGTAAGGAACTAAATTTTGTTTGGTACAGTTGATTGAGGTGATATTTTTGTGAAGAAAATTCCACTTGTGGCATCCAGTTGAAGCTATGAGAATATGGAAAAATTGCTGCCAGGCTGGGCTCGAGCCCGTAAAATTAAAATCCGTAGTTAGGTTAAGTGGGGTGATGGTACGTAAAGCCGAACCTTCTCACTCGGATCTCGTTGGATCCATTGTGCTCGGAGAGCACACGTTAATAGGTGGTTAGCAGCTTCACAGACTGCAAGCACTTCCGCTTGGAAAACGCTACAAAAGTCTGGAAGTCAATCTAATTCGACAGCCTAGGACCGACATTGACAGAGTCTAGGGCTTGTCGTATAGCGTGGTTATCGACATTGTTGAAGGCCCCTTCTATGTCAAAAAATGTTGCCAGGGTAAATTCTTTGAATTGGATTGAGTTCTCAATCGTGCCCACAACTGAGAGATTATATTATCACTAAGTTTTAGGCGGATATGTGTGTCTATGAGTCTTTCTAAGGTCTTAAGAAGAAAGGAAGATAGGCTTATTGGCCTGAAGTCTTTCGGTTCATCCATAGTTACTCTTGCATATACCCTTCAATAACCCTTTACAATATTGATAGGAGAAATGTATAACAAAATTCCTATTAAATCGAGGTAGGAAAACGAACGGTCCTATGAAAAACTATCCACCAACATAATGTTTTTAAGTATAACTCTTGCGAGGAAGTGACAAATCACCAGATAGAAACGACAAGAGTAAAAAACTGTATCTTTCTGCTAGCCGTTAGGACCCGACTTTATATTGTAGGTCCATTCCATTCATTCAAAGTATCAACGCACACACAAGAATTGTTAAAAAAGTCACTAGGACTTGACAGTTTTTATTCATGCTGCCTCATAAAAAAACCTCCCGATTTAGGTTTCCAAATTAGTTGTTCTTTATCACAGACAAAACCATACCTTTTAATTTTGTCCTTATCCTCAAGATTCCTTCTTAATCAATGGAACACAGGATTTGTTAATCACGTTATTAATAAACAGGAGGAATGTTATATTTCAGGTCATGTTTTAACACTGATGATAATGAAATGACCTTTTTAATATATCAAATTACTTTAAAATTTTAAACGGTCCACCTTACACAAAAGTTCATACAAAGCTTTCATTTTATATTAATCTGTCTAATCTACAAAGAGCTAAGATCTCAATATACATTGGAAAATTAACCTTGACTATGGAGCAAACTATTAATATTTTAAATGGTGAAAAATGGACCAATCTGCTTTAATACCTTGAATGCTTCCTCATATAGGAGCATGCTTATGTCTGAATTCTATATATTGAATATCGCGCGCCTGTCACTTTTCAAAGCCTAAAAAACTAAACGAAAATTTCAACCATTACCAGTCATTAAATCTTATCTAATCTTATGGTCTGTTAGACTCTAGAGTCTAGACCGTCGCGTCGTTGAAGACCTTGCTGTCTGGAGCATGTAGAATATAGATGTTCATTGTCCCTAAACGAATAGGTACATAAAGCAAGTTACGTATTCGTAAAAATAGAATCAAACTTATCATAACGATGATAGGGAAGTCGAACAAAGTGGGTCAAACAATTCTGTCTGTCGAAACTGCGGAAGGATTTGATTCAAATTTGGTAGAAAAAATCATTTTTCTGAAAATGGCTTCTTCGATTTTGTTATGTTTTTTGTATTAAGTTCATCTTTTAGATGGAATAGATTTTTCAGGAAAAATCTAACGGTACCTTCAAAAGAATCGATTTTTTTAAACAAATCGACAAATTTTGATGAAATTTTTAGTGTGGGAACTCTTATAAACACCAAAACATAAACCAATGTTGTTTCCAAAATATTAAAAAAAAATATTAATTTCAAAATTAATATTATGAAGAAGTGCTACAAATTGGCGTAGTGAAAGCTCCTACTGTTTCGAAAAATGTTGTCCCATAAGTTGAAGTTTATCCAAGATATAAAACGCCGTACTTTTTCTCAGCTTTTTCAAATCGAATTTTAGAGCTTTAATTAACCTTACTTAAAAACCTATTTTGTTTCTTTACAGTTAAATGAAAATAATAAACACTTAAAGAACCTCTACGAAGGTCTTTCAATGACAAAAGCTTCTTTGGGGCAAGTATTCAAGCGCCATGGGCTGGAACCAATCAATCCTTTGAACGAAAAATTTGATCCAAATCTTCACGAGGCTCTTTTCCAAAAAGTGAATTAAATATTTATAAATTGTTTTGGGTAAGATGTACTCATTATTTTTTTTTTTTTTGTATACAGGAGGACGACAACGTTGAGCCCAATACGGTTGTAGTAGTAAGCAAAGTTGGATACAAATTGCATGAAAGGTGTATACGACCAGCTTTAGTAGGTGTTTCAAAGTCCTCGTCATGAGGAGGATACTCTTAATCTTAACCTATATACTTTCCTAGTTTGTTAATTTGTTTTCCTTTTTAAGTTCATCACACGGGTTTTAGATGAATGTTGAGCGAATGAATCATAATTTTTTGTATCTTATGAATGTTAATCTTTTTTTTAAAATGTGAACGGAATTCATTTTTAAAAGAGTTGAATAGCTACGTGATGTTGGTGGATGGTGAAAACGTGTTTTTCTTATTGTGATGTTTGAAACCATGAAACCTTATTCAACACAAACCAATTAATTTGAATATAAATTCATATTCCCTTGCTTGTTCACATTTAAAAAAAAAAGTTTAAATTGTTTTAATAAAAGTACAAAAGAAAAAAATATAATAACACTGTTTTTATTTACCTGTCTGAAAAACAGAAAATATCAAATATATGATAACTACATTCCACAATCTAATATCACTTCCATTGGGGAAAAGAAGCGTCCGAAAGTCTTCTGAATCCAAAGAATACGCAAAACGAGGTGTTTCCTAACAGGATATAAATAATTTGGAAAATGAATACGGACCTAACTTCAATTTTGACATCACTTATCAAGTATTAAAGAAAAGCCTTAGTTTTGGAGAAGCAATGTTAGCACAAACACAAAAGTAATATTGAAAACTTCCTTTAGGGCTCAATTTTAAGAAGAAAGATTGAACTTTGTAACTACGTTTAAAACCATTTTACATCTTCAAATGATTTGTTTTTCATTCTGTTCTGTTTGACTTCCAGGACAATTTTTTTTAAATCTGCATAATAAACGCATCGTTTTATTATTTTTCTTCTTTTATAACCCTCACAAAAATTTAGAAATAAGTGCAAAAAAACCATACGAGGATCAGTTTTTATTGTATTAAGTGAAGAAGCATCTTCAAGATGTTTGTATTTGGCATTAAAAAACTTCAGTAAAGAAACTGTGTATAGTGAAGCCATTCATATAACGTTTATGTTTGGTAATCCGCAATCGCCAAAACAACAAATTTTGATTCTGCAGCTTGCGTTGAGTTGCAATTGTGACACTGGTGATAATAAACAATTATGAAAGGGATAATATTAAGATTAACGCTTGAATTAGATTAAAATGGGCTATACAGCGACATTGACCTGGTAAAGAAACTGAAAATACAGCGGCTTAGATGGCTGGGCCATGAGAAGCGTATGGACGAAAACGCTCCAGCCCGACGCAGTTCTGGAAGACCCCATCTAACGTGGCGCCATCAAGTGGAGAACGACCTCAACCAACTTGGTGTACGCAACTGGAGGGATAGGGACCGGCCTAGCTGACGAGGATTGTTGGTGGAGGCCGTCATCAAATTCCAATGTTAACTTTTTTTTTAATTAAGGGAGAAGTATTTTTTGACTTTACTCTAACACTTCATGTACCAAAGCAATTTTTTGTGTATATCTGATATGGAGTTTTAGGATGTAGCCCAAAATAAATTAAGCTGGGATTTTTTAAAACTTGATAATTTCGCAAGATGACTTATTTCAATGCTCTACCTAGTCACTTTTAAATACTTCTTGTCTGTTTCAGATTCAAGCTATAATCGTATTCAATATTCATTGAATTGGCTTTGCTTAAAAATGTAACTAATGTTTTCCTTTTTAAATCTAATGTACCTTTCCACTAGTTCTGAAAAAACACATTTAACTATCATTATCAGCCAGCCAAAAATAATTAATCTGGAATGTTTTTCTATTATTCGTTTTCTACAGCTACGTTCAAACTACCCCTATGATTTATACATACTTATTTCATTATTTCCTTCTTCGCTTCAGAAAGAAACCATTTTACTGGAAAACGGTCCGAACAATATAAGTATAACAAATGAGTTGTGTTTTTATTTAATGGAGTTTCAACACCAGAAGACAGTGACTTCCTAGTAAATGATAGAATAGGTAAAAATATCTTAGGGCTAATATTTGAGGATAACAGGTACCATTCAACCTTTTGAGTATGCAATAAACCGCATTCACCCTGGAATGTACAATAAATCTTAATGATTTCAGGTAGATGGTAGGTACATAGTGTCACCCGTTGAATTTTGAATCATTTTGAATTTCGGAATTAGTCTTTTACAACACTCTGGCGAACACAGGCCAAGCAATATATCTTTTAATAGTCCTGAATTCTACATCCCCAGCAATGTATCTTGTAGTGAGTGATTGTACTTGTTATACATTTCTTTTTGTAATTTTGGTAAATTCTTCTAGACGTTTGTTGTTTGTGTGGTCTTAAAGGTGACCTTGGCTCATTATCCAGTTATTTTTCAAAAAGATAACTCAGTGATTGCCACTGAACCTATGAGAGTATCGCTTCCTCATCAGTATCATAAAACTATACCAGTAAACTACCCCTATTATGAAGTTGTAACTAATCCACCACCAGTCGCGCCTACTAAAGCTCCACAAACACTGAAGATCGATAGTCTCCCTGCTGACTTAATAGAAATAGCTGCAACTAAACTTGGAATCAAGAATTTGGATGAAATTCCCAGCCTAAGCGAGCTGAGTGAACTTTTGGGCACAACATCACCTGAAGAAACAATTGAAACTATTCGTGAGTTGACCGCAACTGAAAGTGGAATCGATTTAATAAAAGCATTCATTGAATCCTCGGACTACACAGATAGTACAGCACATAAAGAGAAGCAGCTCGTGCAAACCGAAGCTGACACATCAAAACCATCGCTGCCAACTACCTTTCTTAGTGAAACTACTCAAAAAGATTTAGAGATCATACAAAAAGTTTTGGCTACTCCACAGCAAGACCTAGGATTCTTTCAACGTGTCTCTTCATATCTGAGTATATTTGATCTGTTCCCCGAAAATAAGGAAATTCCTATACCATCTTCTGAGACTGAAAACGAAGTCAATGAGATAAAGCCCAGGGCGGCTCACAATAAATATCATGGATCTCATCATCAACATCATCCTAAGCTACAACCAATATCGGTTACGAACCGTCTTCCAAATTCATTCCCAATTCCCTATAGGCCAGATTCTGCTAGCCCTAATACGGCGACTTCTGCACATAGGCCCATGAAAGAAGATTCATATTTTCCAGACTTTAAAACTTTTAATTCTACTTTGGGGGAGCGGTTTTTAAATTAGTCTTGTGAAAACAGCAATTTGTTGCTCTACTTAATATACATACATAAACAACTATGAAAAAATAATTATGTTTTTTAATTTTACTGAAAAGTTGATTCAAATAAATGCATTCTTAGCTGTTTTAATTGTTTTGTTTTTTTAATTAAATGCTCACCTTTTATTTTGTTTAAACCGGGGAAAAAAAATGCTGTGTACAAATTTTTGAAGCAAATCGGTCAAGCTGATGCCGATACAGGCAACGACAGACAAATTTGTGGGACCCACTTTTTTAAACTTCCTTGGGTCTTACAGGCACAAAGTTAAAATTATTACTATTATTATTAAAATAAAATACACGACATGGTCGCACGAACTTGATCTCATGCTAGATAATCGGTATATATTTTGAAAAAAAAAAAAAAAAAAAATATTTGAATAATCTTTTTTTTTTTAAGAGTTTTCTTGGAAAAACTAAGAAATAATATTTCATTGCTTAATATCTATCTAGGAAAAAAATATTGAAAATCGTTAATCGTTATTTAAAAGGCTAATTAAGTTATATAAATGACTTCCTGTGTGCAAGGCTTCGTTCAAATCGGATATATAGTTTATGAGAAAACTTGATTTGAAAATACCGTTTCGAAAAATCTCTTCTTACTAAAAGATAGACTGTCTTAAGAAAATATCATTTTGAAAATCAAAATATTTGGAGCCGTTTTCGAGAAAATCAAATTTCTTCTTCACGATTGTATGGCAGGTACCGTTATTTTTGGGCCTAGAACAAAAATTTAAAATACTTTCCGAGGGACGGTCAAATAAATGCTAAATACCAAATTTGAAGCAAATCGGCCAATTCTTTCAGGCTCTAGAGGTGCGAACAGACGCAATTTCTAGACCTACTTTTTTCGACTTATCCATCTTCGTAGTCATGTGTGATTGTTATCTCAAACATTTTTTTTCTGCACGAATCCATATTTGGAAATCCGGAAATTCGTTTAGGCTGAAGCATGGCGTGAAAAAAGAGCACATCCGCACAGAAAGACCGACTCGACGGACAGTATGGGGAAATCCACTTTTTAGGACACACTTACTTAAATTGCTCCATCACAACGTATCGGTAGGCAAGTATTAATAAAAAGGAGTTTACAGTCTGAGTTCGGATTTGATGATAGTTTTGTTTTTCAAAGACCTGTGGCTATGTTCTCCTGAAATCGATTAACGTAAGAAATAAACAAATTTAATGTGCAAGTGTGTATAAATGTATATGTAAGTTCATATACTTGCATATATTATATTTTACATAACGAAATATACTGTTTAAATTTTCATGCCTAGATAATGTAATGCTTTTACAAAAATTTAACAATATATTGTGAACAATTTAAAAATAACTTAAGACTTAAAAAACGTTCTTATTTCTTAGAAATCCCTACTTTTATTCTGTATCTAAATAATTATTTCTACTTATAGTTTTGTGATTTTATTTGAGACGGTAAATTTACAATATTTTTTCGTTCGACCATTCGGAATGTCCAAAAAGTATTTTGAATGTAAATACTTAAATTGCCTAATTGAACAGGTTATTCACTCTTCTTTCTTTTCCATTCAGTCTTTGGGAGGAGAATACAAAATACAATAACAACGGGATAATATAAATTATCAAGTTGTTTTCATATAAATACATATTTACAAAATGTTGGTACAAATATTTTCTTCTTAGGGAACGCACTAAATGTTACAATCCAAAATTGATTGTATCATAAGTGCGTTGCCGTTACTAAAACCCTTCGAGTTGGAAACTTTTATACAAGCGAATTCTTAAATCTCAAAGTCATAACTGTGGGTATTGACTCATGTGGGATCTGTCGAAATATGTTGGTGTGTCGCTCTTGAGTTGCGGCAGAACAGGTGATGATTGTGATGGGTTGAGCATAGGGTTGTCTTCTTTTGGTGATCCAATCGTTAGTCGAACATGTAGCCCAGATTCTTTGATGAGATTAACAACATCACCGTGGCTCATGCCAGCTATATCGATGCGATTGACAGCTACAATGCGATCGCCAACTTTGAGGTCCCCACAACGGTCAGCCGGGCTGCCTGGGATTAGTTTTCCTAAAAAAAAGAATAAAATAAATTATGACTTCGGGAAAACATAATTTTTTTGTCTTACCTATTGCGGATCCGTAATATTGGTTTGATGATGATATTATTACAAATCCAAAACCTTCGCTTTCATGTCGACTGACAATAACATCGTATGGATATTGCATTGGGCGGACTGGAACTGGAGCTGATGTATGTCTTACTCGACGGCGTAATATCATTGTAACTTGGCCCCGTAGTGCGGCTTCACCCATTAAAGATACAACTTTGTGATGTGATGAGTTGACCTTCAAAAATATGTGGATATCTCAATGTAACGAATGGACTTCTTCTCGAGAAAGGTAACAAATATTATGAAATAAATAATAGCAGTAGCGCTATGACCCACCAAATGTTCTCCAACATAATATCGATTATAAAAGTACATATTATGGAAGAAAATAATGATTTTTAGACAAGATAAATATAAAAATTGGTCAAAGATGTTAAAAATATTTAAAAATTCACTTAAATTAATTGCACTAAAAGCAACATTGCGGTTCTAAGGATATCAATGTTAACTTGCTCATAGGGCAAGTATTTGTTTCGCGCAGAAAATATCAAACATGACATTGCGATGATAGGGAAGCTCAACAAGTGGTTTTAGCGAATTTTCAGCTACAGTCTAAGTGGCTCCACGGGTTTTTTTCAAAATTTCATTTATTATAGCAGTTTAAAGAAACACGGTCGTCGAAGTTTTTTTTATCTCGTTCAATCCTAGTTCGAACTGGGACCTTTCAAGTAACGTCTTTTTGGTTTCGGATTTGCTCGAAAATAGCTCTTATGTTTTTGATGAAACTCATAACTTAACAAAAACCAATGGCGTTTTCGACAAAACTACATTATTGGTTTTGAAATTAAACGGTCAAAACGAAAATAAGTTGTAACAATTGAATTCATCTATACTTTGCTTATTATTTTGTGGTTTTCCTTGATGCATTAGTGCATTAGCAGCTTTTTCAGTTATTCCGTTTCAAAAGTTAGTTTTCTCAATTGTATCCATTCAGTTTTTAGCCAACATTTTTGGATTTCTTCTGATTTGCTTAAAAACGGCCTAACGATTTTGATTAAGTTTTGCATGTTATACAGGGTGATTCACGAGCGTTGTGCCAAAAAGCTAGAGCGTGTAGGTTGAGTTGAGACAAGAAAAAAATCGTATGGGAGGGGCAATATCCCCCCCCCCCCGTTTAGGCGGGAGGGGCAATTTTCTGAAAAATTGACTTATTTTGTAAAAAAAAAATATTAAAAATCAACGGCTTCGTTTACAACACCGTGTTGTACCTTTTTGGAAAGCCAAAAACTTCTTCTTTCATTTTGTTTTTAAATTAAATTGTTTTAAGCTTGTTTAAAACTACATGACTTCCTATTCTATCGAATGCTTTTTCGAAGTCTAAAGCGAGTATCGAAGCATGATTTTTGGAGCTCAATGCTTTGGAAATATAGTCGTCGATAAATAGAAGGGCGTCTGTACATCCTCGATTTGCTTTAAATGCTACTTGGTTTGTACTTAGGAGGTTGTTGGATTCTGCATACCAGAATATTCGTTTGGCAACAATTTTTTCAAGGATTTTAGCAAGGCATGGCAGGAGAGAGATGGGGCGATAGCCCTCTGGCGTTTGTCTGTCTTTTCCTGGTTTGGGGATTGGGAGTATTGACGCAATTTTCCAGGTTTGGGGGATGACACTTGTTGTTAAGACGCAGTTGTAGAGGTCAAGGATTCGGAGTTTCACTTTGTCTGGGAGATTTTTGATCATAGGATATGATATTCTGTCACGACTTGGAGTTTTACCTTTAAGTTTGACCAGACAAGATTCAAGCTCGATGGCGGAGATATTTCTCTCGATGACAATGGCGTTATAGTTATTTGCTAGGGGAGGGGTATTATTAGAGATGGTGTCGTATTTTAAATGTTTAAACTAATTTGAAAACGTTGAATCATTTGAATAGTTTGACCAAATTTGTGCTATATAGTTTCCAATTTCAATTGGATTTGAAATTGGACCGTTCGGGGTATTCATGCAGCTTATTGTGAGTGGTGTTGGATTACCCGTAAGATGTCGAATGTCATTCCAGATTTTGTTTGTTGGGGTATCAGGGTTAATGGCTGATGTGAAGTCTTGGAAACTTTTAGCCTTAGATATTTTTAGTTGTCTTCTAAATTTGGCGTTCGATTTTTTGAAGTCTATTAAATTATTTTGGTTGCTATTCTTTTTAAAAGTTTTCCAAGCTGCCATTTTGGTTTTTCGGAGCTCTGCGAGTTCCGTGTTCCACCATGGAGTTGTTCTTTGGAATCGTTTTGGGTGTGTCTGAGGAATCGCTACATTTGCAGCATACCTAATAGCTTTTTGTATGATTGCCGCTTCTTTGTTTGGATTTTTTGAAGGGATTGTGTTGCAAACGTATTGTGAGGCTAGAACTTTGAAAGCCTGCCAGTTTGCTGAGTCGGTTTTGAATTTTGGAGTAGGCCTGAAATGTCCTAAATTGTGGTTGAGGTTAATGATTGTTATTATTGGGAAGTGATCACTATTGTGAAGATCGTCAATGGTCCGCCAGTGTAATTTTGGTAGATCAGGCGAAGAACAGGTTATATCGACATGCGTGAAGGTGTTGTGGGTAGAGAAGTGAGTTGGAGAGCCATCGTTCAAGATGGAAAGGTTAGCGTCTGAAAGAAAGTTTTCTATTATCCTACCCCTATGATTTGTGCTGGGGGATCCCCAAAGAATGTTCCATGGGGTGTTGGCCCCAAAATTTTTAATTATGTAAAATCATTTCTTACCAATAGAAAATTCTGTATTAAAACTAACAATTCTTACTCTCTCTCACACCGACTTGATAATGGTATTCCTCAAGGATCACCTTTATCGGTCGTTTTATTCTCAATTGCCTTCCAACATATATGTGATATCCTATCTAAGCACAAGCTGTTAAACTACTGCCTCTATGCAGATGATGTTTATATACTATGTAAAAGTCACAAAATAAAAGACATGGAAACTTTTCTTATTAACGCACTCAAAGATATTTTAGAATGGGGCATCTCCTCAGGATCAAAACTCTCATTATCAAAATGTAAGGTGCTGCATGTATGCCGTAAGCATATGTGTACACCACTCTCAATAAGTGTTCAAAATGTCGAAATTGAAAATGTAAAAAACCTCAAAATATTAGGACTTATATTTAATAGTAGATACAATTGGCCCAATCACTGTTTAAATCTTAAAAATTCCCTAGCTGCAAGATCTAATATTGTTAAGTATTTATCAAGTAAGAAAAGTAGCGTACATGTAAATACACTTTGCAATATAACTAAACTATTAATCTTAAGCAAAATTGACTACGGCATCTTCATATGCGGCAGATCCTCAAAAACAACACTCCAGATCATAAAACCAACTTATCACCAGGCGGCAAGATGTAGTGTTGGCGCTTCCCGCACCACTCCTATCAAAAATATCCTGGCAGAGGCTGGCCTTCCTACTTTTGAAGACCGTAGAGACAAAATTACGCACAAGATATATGCTAAACTGATGTTTTCATACAATTCGCTAATTGATAAAGAAGTCAACCTCACATTAAATCGGAAAAGGGGCTACAGAATACCGTCGGCCCTTTCCCAAAATTCTTCAAACCGGTAACACTGAATTTCCAAAACAAGACCTACTTAAAATGAACAACAAAGCTTATTTGCAACCCCCTTGGCTCATAGACCCAAAATCCTTTGTCATGGACCTAGCTTCACATGAGAAAACCCATACTAACAACGAAACATACCGTAAACTATACCTAAGCGTATCATCTGAGCTCAAGGCTAAGGACTGGAATTTCATGTTCACGGACGGATCCAAAACCAGTGACGGTACATCTTTTGCAATAGTAAATGAAGACGGCAGTATGCTACGCCTTGGATTACTCCCACCTGCAGCATCCATCTTTACCGCCGAAGCTTTTGCCATTCTAGTTGCCACACAAGTAGCTATGAAAGTGGGCACCAAACAAGTCATATGCACCGACAGTTTATCTACCATTCAAGCTATTGCGAATACCAATAACGACACGGACCTCATCAATAACATCCGAACCTTGTTAATCAAATCAACCCATCTCATCAAACTGATGTGGACTCCAGGACATGTCGGCATCCGAGGTAACGAGCTAGCGGACGAAGCTGCGAAAGTCGCAAGCAAATCACCACTGTACCTTCATAACATATACACAAAAAAGGACCTTATAAAAAACCACCTGGAAAAAGTAACAAGTGCTGAACAGAACGAATGGCGCCAATATCAACACCATTAACCCAACCAAGTCCTCCCCCAACTATCCAACTAACATATCGAAATCAAAGATTACGAACTTCATCCGACTACGCCTTGGCCATACCGCTGCGACCCATCTCCATATCCTCAAAAAAGATCCCCCTCCCATTTGTCCTATCTGCCACACTACATCTAGCCTTCAACACCTGCTGAACGACTGCAACAAAATTAAATCATCGTTCAACAAAATTTCAACGGAAAATGACATCATTGATTTATTAAAATTTCCAAATATAACCAACATAGATAAAATTAATGAAATCCTATTCGAAACAAACACTAAAGTATAAATTTCTGTTATCTCCAGCTTAATATTTTTAATGTGTACTAAGTCTTATTGAGCGGGAGGCCATTGCAGCTAGAAGCTCGTTAATTTAAGTATTAGCATGTAATTTATTACTTGTTTAATAAAGATATAATAATAATAATAATAATAAATTGTTTTAACGAATAGTTTAAAAAATATAAATTTTCAAACTCAAAATTTTGAAAAAAATTTGAAAAAATAATTTTAAAACTAATTTTTTTCAAAATTTTACGTAATTAGGTATAATTTTTGTTCTCATAATTCAATGCTACCATTAATCTTTAATCCAACACTGAAAACCGTATGGCTCTAAACACTTTTTGTTGCCAAGGTATTCAAAAATAACCGAACCTACTTCTTTCTAAAAAAAATTACTTAAAATTAGAAAAAAAATTATTAAAAAATAACGGTAACTCCTACAATGCTGTTTTGTCATTGTATTTTTAAATAAAGGTATTATTACCTATCGTGAACGGTTTTTTTAAAAATTAATTAATTAATTAATCAAAAGTCCAAATGTTAAACAAAATTTGTTTTTGTTATACTTTCATTTTTATCAATCGAATACTTTCATAGAAAATTTCAATAAAAATTGCACAAAAGCGATTGAGCCCACTGAAACAGACTGATGATCGACTTGGTCTCAGTACAATAAGCTATAACTTCAGTGTTTTTTTTCTTGTAATTTGACAAATCATAGCAGCCGAGCTGCACAATTTACTTTATTATGGGTTGTAAGGAGATAGGAGAGGAGAGAGGAAGAGGACTTTGGAACTTACTTTTGTATTTTTATTTTTAAATATTAATAAGAGTCCCCTCAAGGCAGATTTGACTTTATATAATTTTAATACACTGAGTAATAACCCTACTTTTCTCCACTTCGCTAAGGATTAGCCTCCAAATAAATCCCCAGTTGATATGGATCAAGTACATTAATTTGCAACGAAAATATTGATGACAAAAGTTTTGAATGTAATTTTAAGCTTACCACATTAACTCCATCTATACTTAGAATTTCATCACCCGTAGCCATTCCCGGATCACCATCAGCAGCGCCACCTGGAACAACATGACCGACAGTTACTTGTGAACCTTCCTCCGTCCCACCAACAATTCGAAACCCAAAACCTTGAGCTTGCCTCTCTAGCGTCACTTCCGAGAGCTCACACTCGTCCTTAATAAATAAATAAAAAACTCAACTACTTTCGACCAGTTAATCAGAAAAAAAAAAAACTTACATCATCCATATGCCTGGGTGTATTGCTATTCCCGGCAACCATGTAATTCCACATTTGCGGATGTACTTGAAGATAGTTTTGCTGTTGGTGTTGTTGCTGCTGCTGCTGTTGATGATGATGTTGCTCCGCCATCGAAGGGCGATGGCTTTCCAGCGGACTGAACCCTGTTTTCCTTCGATCATTCATCAACTCATTAACTCTCTTTTGAATCCTTCCATTCTGGGAGTTTTGATGGTGATGGAAGAATCCCTGCGGCACTGATTGATTATGTTGATGGTATTTATAGCGTTGATAATCCTGGCATTCGTAGCAATAGCAAGTTTCCTGATGATATGTCGGAACTGGAGCCATTATCGTCATAGGAGGAGAGTACAAACCACCCCCTCCATCACCATTCTGTTGAACAGGTGCCCCACTTTCATAGGGCTCTCTTTGAATAGGTACACCGTCGTAAAGGGAATTATATCCGTAATCAGGAGACGTGAGCGTATTTTCATAGCTATCCATTTTCGGCAGCATTGTATTTGGATCCATATGGTAGATATTATTGTGGTTTTCATTGACCAATGAAGCCTCAGCCAATCTTTCGCTTAAGCTCGTAACTAACTTTGGGTATGGATCCATGAATGGAATATCATTGTTAATTGAATCAATCTCTTGTAAGCTATTGGTCGATTTAGCATCGGCACCAATAGACTTATCATCTTCACTTTGTTTCTCCAGGCCATTTGTGACGGCTTCTATTTCTTCATTTAGTTCATTTGAAGGGGTTTTAACGCGGGCTCGTCGAGTATCAACCAAAGGTGTTTTCGGACGAATCGGAAGAATCTCTTTTGGCTGAGTGCTGTAAAGGTCCGCCGTGGGTGTTTTACTCCGAAACATTCCACCTTCCAATATTTGCTTGCCACTTCCATCGGATTTTCGGAATTTTCCACTGTTAACTGATGTCCGACCACTTACATTCGAACTATTCAAGGTATTGCCACGCTGAATCTTTACTGTAGTAGACTCCGTTTTTGGACAATCTTTCAAGACCCGAACAACTTCACAGTGTGTCATATGATTTACTGGACAATTGTTTATCTCAAGCAAAATATCTCCCTCGTGAAGGTTCTTACAGCAATTTCTATCAAGGATTTTTTTCACCTTTTGACCATGAGCACTGTCAGCAATGGTAAATCCAAAGCCCATACCACCTTTGGATATAGCCAAAGTAAGAATCTCTGGTTTTTTCATTAAAATAAAATCATCGCCAACATAATTTTCATTTGTTCCACTCAACATTCCAGGTCGTATTTTGTCTATCGAGTGGTTTCCTCCGGATGATCCTGTGGGATCAGAAATATCTAGAAAGTTATAATTTCCATCCATATTCAAATCCATTAGCATCCTATTTTTGTCTGCATTCGAACTTATTCCGTCGACGGCAATTGTCGTCACAACTTCAGTGTTCGGGTCGTTTGGATCGAAGGGAAGGGGGTAACCCCGACATACCTCTAACGTTACAGTCTCACCGGGTAGAATACTTTGGAATACATTCACCATTTCATGGTGAGTGAATCCCAGTACACATGTATCATTAACATAAACCAAAATGTCACCAGTTTGCAATTGACCATCTAACCATGCCGGGCCATTCGGAACGATCGATTTAATTTGCAAAAATTCATCAACATTATCATCGCCTCCAACAATTGTAATACCTAGCCCTCGGGATGACTTCAAAAGAGTTGTCGTTATCCTCTCGCCTTGCATTTCCTGGGGATTTCTTGTGAATTTGTATGGCAACACGGAATTATTCTCATTTCGCTGTACCGAAGCTCCTGGATTAAGTTGTTGCTGTTGTTGGTTTGCCTGTTCGGCGGCTCGTCGTTTAGCTTCCAGAACAGGATTCTCATACTGGGTACGGCGATTGACGTGGTCAATGTAGTATGTGCCATAAAGGGCATC
Source organism: Platycheirus albimanus (assembly GCA_916050605.2). Taxonomy (NCBI): domain Eukaryota; kingdom Metazoa; phylum Arthropoda; class Insecta; order Diptera; family Syrphidae; genus Platycheirus; species Platycheirus albimanus. Next base: position 64,877,817 of record OU696698.1, read on the forward strand.
ATCGATCTTTTCCCAACCATAGGGCAGTTCATTATCACCACAATCTTCCAGCGATTTCTTTTGAAATTTCGAGAGACGAGGGTCAAGCCAATGGGATGTGCCTGTGTTGTGGCTGCAAGAAAATTATTAAAAATATCATTCAAAGAGAATTGTGGCGACTGGCGAATGATAGGCCAATGAAAGCAGACACTTGGAAAGAGTGTTAGATATATTATAAACAATAGCAATTATGCAAAAATGTAATTTTTGTGAAACTCACTCAATAAAATATAGTTCCCCACGTTCCGTGTATGCAGTTTCCCACTTCGGTGGCAATGGACCTAGACCGTCATCGTCCTCATTCTCTCTTGTGTCGCGTGATGATGTCCCATTACAGTAATTGTGGATTGTATTTTCTGAAAGAAAAGCAAAATGAATACACACGGTTACGCATACAGAACATACATTTGTAATTATTTATATGTATATATTTGCTCCAGATTCGATTCTTCAATACAACAGATAAGAAACCAAGTTGAAAAGTATTACGAAGAAGTGTCAATGAAAAGATATAAAACTTTTACAAGTAATTGGAAGCTCAATAACATTTTTGTTGAGGCTTGTAAGTGGGAGAATAGCTCGAACGATTTGCGCATCTTTCTTTTTTTTAATTAATTAATTTCAGATTTTTTCCAGTTGTTCGCTTGTTTTTAACACTAGTCTTTATTTAAACGTTAACCTTTTTGCTTTTTTTAACAATAGCTTTGCCGTTTTATATCCAGTTAAAAGCGTTTTGATCAAACATAAGTAACTGACAGTTCCAAAAGAACTATTCCTCACACCTTACACAAGTATTTATGATTTCTCGAAACCAATTTGTTTTTCGTTGAGACGTGGAAAGGCGCCAAATTATTTTTCTTGCATTCTGAGCTCGTTCTACCAAGAAAATTCTTTGTTCTTTGAAACAGGAATAGGAAACACCAAATGGTTTAAGTCCAAACTGATTTTTTTCCAGCTAACACACGTTGTCCTTACTTAATCAAATTAAACTTAATTTTGACAACGTTTTCTGAAAAGATTCGAAGACAACCGGCATTTGACTTTCTTTAATAATAAATAATAGGTACCGATTTTATAGTGAGCTTATCACTTCTAACTTTTTTACGATTATAGGTTCCTACTATAAGAAAAATTATGCATTCATTAAAAAAAATTTTTGCAAATCAATAATGACATTACGATGATAGGCATGTTGAAAAAGTGGGTCCGACAATTATGTTTGTTTGTCTGCCATCTGTCTGGCTATCTTCATTTCCCCCAAAAACCGTTTTAACTAGTGCTTTTTAGGTGAATAATAAAATTTCATTGGTTTTGTTCATTGGCAGCTATGCAGAGATAATTGAGTTTAAAGCGAGTGCTACAGTACATTTGTAACAAACCTTCGTTTGTGACAAACTATTTTCCACCTAATTTAACACATTGGAAAATTAATTCAGATTTAGACTTTTAACAGAAACGGTCCTAAAAAGTGACCGTTTCCTAAAACTTTGTTTAGAAACTATCAAGCATACTAACTGATCTTCGACCGTAAATCATTACTTAAACACATGCGTAAAATTTCAGATGAATCGAGTAGTTATCTTAAAAATTTTAACCGAAAAAAGGCAATTTATAAAAATTAAGCCCTTAAAGTGGGAGTTTCAAAAAACTTTACAAAAAAAATATGTATTTAAGATATATTTTTCATATAACAAATGAAAAATACCGGTTTTTATTGGTATAAGGTTTGTTCTTTTTTTATTCTTATGAAAAGTGGGAGTTACCCACCCCCTGAATTTAAAAAAATCGTTTCATAAAACACAAACATTTTGACTTATTGTGGCTTTATTATAAGAACCGCTTATGCCAAAATAAGTTTGTATAGTTTCTTATAAAGTGGGCGTCAACCACGCCTAAAATAAAACATTTTGCTTTCTTACACATGATGCTTACAAACAACTAATACCAACAAAAATTTAGGTTTTTCACTCGAATATAATTATAATATTACAATATAATAACAATATTGAAGTTTTTTGTATGGAAAGTGGACGTCAGTCAGCCCCCAAATTAAAATGTTTTTATTCAATTTAGAGAAAATGTTGTTGTAGGTTGTGTTTGCGAAATTTAAGCATTGTGCTTTGATCGTAATTGTTCAAAAAACATAATTTTGTTTTGTTTATATGCGGAACTTAACGGTTCAAGAAATTAGCCAAATTTAAGCTCGAATAAAAAAATAAACTTTTCTATACCTAACGGTAATATGTCTGTTTTTTAAAAACTCCACACCAAATACAAAAACCCATTTAATTGAAAAGGATATACTAAACTTTTAACATTTGAAATTCGAAAAAACGTTTGTGGTGGAGTTACATATACCCTACAAATTATTCCAAACAACTTACAAATTACCACTCAAAAAGTGATATCAAAATCATTTGAGGAAAGTCATTTAATTTATTTACTAGCAGGTACCCGACCTACATTATACGTGGCTTGGTATGCCTAGCTAAAATAAATACATGCTCTTTATTAGAGTTGCTATTCCAGCTTTAAGCTTTAAAAAAGAGAATTTAACGTTTTATTTAAACACAAAAAATAATAATAATAAATTAAAATATAGACTTCAATAATAATTCACATACATACATATATGTATATGTATTGAAATAAGGATAAGGAAGTGTTTTTATATCAAAGTATATATGTATAGGTATATATATTAACACTTTAAGTACGGAGTGAAATACAGGGTTTTCCAATAAGAGGTGTTATTTTGATATTCAAAGAAAAATGGTATGATGGAGAGGCTTTTCAACAATAAATCTTGGGTTTCCCGAGCAACAGATGCGACAATTTTGCATGTTGACGTAGCCGCCGAGGTGGAAATAGGTCTCATCAGACAAGATGATTTTTCGATGAAATTTCGGATAATTTTCATGCAAATCATGCAATCAGCAAAGACACGACGTTGTTGATGATCAGCCAGCTTGAGTTCTTGTGTTAACTGAACTTTATAAGCCTTAATAATCAAGTCTATGCAAAATACGGTGTAATGACGTTTGTTGAAATCCCAATTCCAAAGAACGACGAGGATATTCTTAAGTGTTCTTAAGCGACGTGCACGGGTTTTATTCTTCACTTCGCTAACTTGTCCCAACAGCTCAACTTTTTCTACCAATTTCTGAATTGCGGTCCGACAAGATGCTTCACGACGAAAAAAAAAATGTTTTAGTTTTACGAACCGTCTCTGCCAAATATTTACTATTTTTATAATAAATTTTAATAATTTCAATGCGTTGTTGAAGCGTGTATCGTTCCATTTTTATTAATGGCGTAGTTTCTACTTGTCAAATGTCAAAAAATTACAGCTTCAAAAGTGACAACTACCGAAATAGCGGGCTATTCAAAATAAAAGCTCTTATTGGAAAACCCTAATAATATGTACGTACACGTACCGTACATATGATTTTTTTTTAATATTTGCATACGATTTCCACTTCCCTACCAGTAATACAGAAAATACAAAACCACTGTCTGATTCTTCAAATTACCAATGTTAATGTTTGTTTTTATTTTAAGCTATTCTTTAAGTGTTCATATTGCAAAATAGATATAACTTAATAAAACAAAAAGTTTCAAATGAATATTCTTGTTTTTGTTTATATAGATTTAACCCTCTCAAATCACAAACTATTTTCAAAATGTTAGATCGAGCTATCGAGAAATCAAAGCTTTTTCTAATGCTTGAATTGCCTGTCCCGTTATTTTCGGACCTAAATTTAAAAACTACAAGACCCTCCGGAAGGTTGCACGCTTGAAACAAAACGGTAAGTAAAAACCTAAGCTGAAAGGTGCGAACAGACATACGGACAGAGGAGCAGACATTTTGGATACCTACTATTTAGGACGTATATGTAGTAAGCGTTACTAATTCATAAGTTTTCTTATAAAATCTACATACAGTGGCCGAAATAAGTATAAAGACAGCTATTCTCAAGCTGTTCAATATGACGTAAAAGCTAAGTTCCAAAAGTTATGCAATGTTTATATTGGCCAAACGCTTAGTAAATGAATTCTCTCTTAAATACAAAAAAAAAATGATACCGTTATCCCCAATTTCTCTTGAAAGAGAAGGTGATGGGTCTTAATTGTAGGAAAATAAGAGTACAAAATGCGAAATAAGTATAAAGACAGTCAAGATTTGTCAATATTGTATTCATTTTAACACCGAGTTACCAATTAATTTTGAAGTCAATACTTTGTACAACCTCCTTGATTCTCAATAACTTGAAATATCCTGATCGGCATAGAATTTATCAAGTTTAGGAGGACTTGGTTGTTGATTTCCAACCATGCTTCGGTTATTGCTCTTTTTAGCGCTGCTACATTTCTGTACTGCTTTTTATTTGTATAAATCGTTCTGTCTAATATTCCCGGCAAATTCTCGATGGGATTACAAGAAGGCCACGACAAACACTGGATTCCACTGACTTTAAACCACTCACGAACACAACTGGCATTATGAATGGGAGTATTATCTTGTTGGAAAATAAAATTTTCGCCTGCAGGAATGTCTCTAAATTCATCCAAGGCATATTCCAGCATCTCCCTGTATTTTTGTCTATTCATTTTGGGTTGGACAAACCTCAAGGACATTTGTCCAAGAAAACCAAAAGCTACGAAAACTGCTTCCAACCTAAAGACCATTACAATAATACAAAGAATGACGTGCATAGGCACCATCGGGGCTATGAGAACCACCCCCACTGCAGGGCTGGAGGCTATTCTCAATCTAAGACCCTTAGACCTCTTTGTGCAAGAATCTGCATCAAAAAGTGCCCTCCGGTTAAGCCAAACTCAAAACTGGAAACCGAGTCAGACAAGTCATGCGCAGATTCTACAGACATATACGGGCTACAATATATGCACAGACTACAAAACACCCCGTTTAGATTTTGAAAGACCATTCAGCACTTCTTTACCTAATAGAGAAGACTGGCTTAACAACCAGACACCATGTGAATCAGCCATTCAAATCTTTACAGATGACTCCAAAATGGAAATTGGTGTTGGGACAGACTTCTACTCTAACTAGCCGGATCAATTAGACTCCCCGATTACAGCAGCGTCTTTCAGGCTGAGGTCCTGGAAATGACGGCAGCTGCTAAAGAAGCTGCAATAAAGACAGCTGGGTTCCTGGCCACTGTGGTGAGCAACGATACGAAAGAGCTGATGAGTCGGCAAGAAAGGAATCATCCCTAGAACTTAATCGAGCAAACACAACGGTAAAGATCCCAACCTGTAATATTAAACAGACGATTGGGAATAAAGTACTTGCTGCAGCTTACGAGAGATGGAACGCACTCGACTCTTGTGTCATAACCAGGAAAATGTGACCCTACTTTAATAAACTAAGAACCGAGAAGATTCTACAGCTCAAAAAGAAATCGCTACGATCTCTCGTGGCATAGTGATCGGGCACAACATGCTGGGTTACCACAAAAAAAAAATTAAACTCAGCACGGACGACTGAAGACACTATGCATTTTCTCTGTCACTGCCCAGCGCTATGCCGCTTGAAATGAAGATCTAGGAAGTCATTTCTTCAAGGACTTAGAAGAACTATCAGAACAAACGGGTACAAACCTGCTCAAATTTATCAACACTTCGAAATGGTTTGAGAATGTAGGTTTTTCATAGGTCCCATGTTTATTGGGCCCGAAACCCCCAGGGTATCACAATGGATCTAAATTGATCTAAGTGAGATGGAATGGACATGACATCATCTATCAGCCCACTTACCTAATCTAACCTATGAAATTAATAAATATCTGATAAGATGAAGATTCCGCTATGATACCGGTGAAGTATGTAAAATACTTGCCTTTCAAACCTGACAATGCTGTATAACACAACATGGCATATTATAAGCTTTTTGAATAACTAACTACATAACTATGTACTTAATTCTGTATGAAAGGCGTTAGGTTGAGTTTGTTTTAATGTCATCGCAAACTGTCCTCATTAAACAAAAATTTCATAGATTATAGATACCTACTTGAAAAATATGACCCAGTTTCAACGTACTATCAAACTAACAGAATCACCTTCTTTCAATGTTTAGAATTAGAGCGTCGAATATTATGAAAAGGTGTAAAACCAATATCTCAAGGGAATATTGTGTGATATTCAAAATTAAATACTTTAATTGCTCCTCAAGATATCATAACAACATTGATGTGAACCTATGAACCTAGGTGATGTACATATACATACATATACATATATATATACATAAATATAACTTACTAATTTGCTTGGATGTTCAGTCATGTAGAAGTATACACACTTAATTCCAAGCCTCCTGCTATAAGTACAGTTGCCAGTATAAAATGGATTGCAATAGCTCCTTAGCCCTTCAGCATAGAAAATAAGAAAGAAAAGAATGCACATGTCCTTTCAGCTTTCATTTTATATTGCTTCCTGGTCATATAGTGAGCAATAAAATCCATCATCACAATGTTTGAGTTGCAATATGGAGTTTTAGTATGTTTCCAAGCGGAGCGGAGGGCGAATTTATGCTTCCGATCTACATAATGTATCTATAATGTATGTATATATTATGAAGCTATACGAGGGTTTGTTTGCATAACTTCTCCTCATAAAGTATCTATATCTACTCGTACTTGGAGATTATTATCAACTCGTCAGGCTTTCTGTTTTCCTTTTCAATGGACACAGATAGTGGATGTTGTATACTCACTGAAGCTGAACAGCATCATCACCTAAATTTAGCTTATCACCCATGGGTAAAATAAATGCTTAGGCGGGGGTATTGGTCCACTTTAAGAGATTTTTTAATATCAACTTATGCACAGTATACAAGTGGATGAGGATATATATTCAATGTTTTTAGTAGACTTGTCTTCTATGTTTGAGGAGTCTGGGGAATGAAGGCAGAGTATAATCCAAAGGAAAAAAAGAGGTTAGCAAAGCTTTCAATTATTTGAAAAATAATATAAATTTTAAATAGAGACTGTTAAGTATTTACTCAGACGATTTTTTTTTAAATAGTTGTTTTTATATACAAATATTCCTTGAATAACTTATCGATTTTTATTAAATTAATATAATACTTACAAAGATAGTTAGTAAGTAAAGTTTTTTTTGAAACAAACTTAATTAAAATGCAGGACTGCGTCGCACATACATACTTGCTCTGTGGGACAACAATTCCTTATCAGTTGTATAAAAACAAAACAAAGAAATTTACAGAACAACGAAAACAATTCGGGATTTGAGACTTGAATTTAAATATTTAGAATCAAATACTTTGAATTATTTATTTCAGAAGTATTTTATGGGAGCGGGTCATAATACCGGTTGTCAAAATTGTGTATGACCAAAATTCTGGTTTTTTTTTTTTTTGAAAATACTGTATTACCAAAATTCTGTATTTCAGAATTCTATTTTTCAGAATACTGTATTTCAAAATCCTGTATGCCAAATATCTGTTTATCCAAAATGCTGTTAGTCTAAAATTCTGTTTTTTTTTTTACAATACCACAGCTAAGCATGTGCGAGTACAACCAGCATTTGTTGCAATTAATTATGTAATGGCTCATTTAATAATGACCTTGGTATGTTAAGAACAAGAAAAACAAAATTTTAAAGAGAAAGAGACGTATAAGTACGCTAACTTGTTGTCGTCTCTAGATACATAAGTGTATGAATCCATACTTAAAAGAGGTTAAAATCTTAATTGATTCGAATATTTAATATATTTAGGTTTAGATGCAGAAAAAATTGTCTGAACGTGTAGCTGTTGTTTTTATTTTTGTTGTTGTTGATGTTTTTAATGTTGTTCATATCATTCATTTTGATGTTCTGTATTTCAAAATTCTGTATTTAAACAAAATTTGTTTTGATAATGTACAAAAGTGCGCACTTTTGTACATTATCAAAACAAATTTTGTTTAAATACAGAATTTTGCAATACAGAATTTTGCCCATACAGAATTTTAAAATACAGAATTTTGAAATACAGAATTTTGTGTAAGCAGAATTTTGAATTAAAGTATTTTGTAAACAGAATTTTGACCATACAGTATTTCGACCCCAACCCGTATTTTATGTGTCTCTTTTTGAGATCTTTTTTAAGGCATGTTCCTATTTTGTGCGTTATTTCATTATACGTGGCTTATATTGTAAGGGGCGTTTATAAGAAAAAAAATCAAATAACAGTTTAACACTGGTTAATTCTAGACTATAAGTGCACTTATTTTGTATGCTTTTTCAAAAGATAAACCTTAACAAGTCTAAACCGGGTTGGGGTTGAAATACTGTAGGGCCAAAATTCTGTTTAGAAAATACTGTACTTCAAAATACTGTAATTCAAAATTCTGGTTACCCAAAATTCTGTATTTTAAAATTCTGTATGAGCAAAATTCTGTTTTCAAAATTCGAATTTTGTTTAAATACAGAACTTTGAAAACAGAACATCAAAATCAACAACATGAACAGCAAGAAAAACATCATCATCATCAACAACAACAACCAAGATCGTTATTAAATTAGTCTATTATTTTTCTCTTTTTTTCTTCAATAAAATATATTACTGGTATCCACTTAATTTATGTCATGCGAATTCTTCTTCATAGTACAGAATTTAGCCCAGTCAAATGGTGTTCAAACAATGACTTGAAGTGGAAAGTTCTGGTGTAATTGTTTTTAGTGCCTCCCTTTATATTTTCGGGGTTGCTGAACACGAATCTGAAGTTGTCCTACAAAAATTTTCACGGCAAATATAAGAAATCGTTAAAAAAATCCAAAAATTTTGTGTTTTCCCTGAATATCAAAAACAATTTTTTTTGCCAAGAAGCGATAATGCAGATATCGATACCTATAATTCATATTGAGGTAACTTATTTGTTTACGTACAGCTACAGTTTTGGTCAAAAATGGGCTATGAAAAATTAAAATTTTGAAGAAAAAAAACAAACATTAAAAATAACTTATTTTTTTTTGAAATTTTTTATTTGTTTATAAAAGGGCCTTCGCATAAAATTGTTTATAGAAGTCCGTCAGTTGGTTTACGAGAAAACCTGGTTTGAAAAAGCTCGAATAATGGGACGTACCTACCAGGGAACTGCGACGAGTAGCTCAAATTGTGAGCCACTCGAAATATTCGCTGCCTAATGCAGTATTCCAGCACATTCCATTTCACCCAAGGCAATGCAAGCAATGTATTCGCTAAAATGGAATGAGCCGAGCCCGAGCTCATATTCGTTTAAGCGAATGAGATTCAGGCAGTGATTCGTTTTCTGTATACTGGAATGTGCCTGAATACTGCATAAGGCAGCGAATATTTCGAGTGGCTCACAAATTTTAGAGTGGCTCACAAATCGTGATTCTCTACAATGCTGTGTGTGTGTATATTCTATACTCTGTAAAACTAAAAAGGGTGTATGTAAATTGTTGCTAAAAAAATAAGTCATAAAACCATTGTCACTAATCGTTGGCGTTGCTTTTTTACTTTTTTTTGGCTCGGAAAAATTGAGAGTGCACTCTCAATTTGAGAGTGCACTTTCAATTTATTCGAGCTATATGAATCTATGAGCCTTTGGTGTGAGAGTCTATAAAACACTCTCAATTCATGTAGGCAAGCAGTAAAACACACTAAGGCTCGCGAATGTTGTGTTCATGTCCTACACGATTCAAACTCGTTTCTTTTCTTTGAGTGCTTGTGTGCGGCTCGTAAAAAAGGGGATGATTCACAAGTGCAAATGAAAGTATTCATGCAGTTCTCTGGTACCTACCGTTAAAAGACTTTCCCTGAAAAATCGTTTTTAGCCAAAACATAAAGTTTACACAAAAAACGTCATTCAGAAAGTTTTATCAAAATCGTAGGAGCCATTTTTCAGAGAATTGAGTTTTTATAAACTAGCTTTTGCCCGCTACTTCGTACGCATGGATTTTAGAATCAAGTATCTAGGCATATTTTTACTTGCGATTATAGGTACTATAAGGCAAGTTATGGATTCGTGCAGAAAAAAAAATTTGAGATAACAATCACACATGACATTACGATGATGGAGAAGTCGAAGAAAGTGAGTCTGGAAATTCCGTCCGTCTGTCTGTCTGTCTGTATGTCTGTTCGCGCCTCTGGAGGCTGAACGGGTGGGCCGATTTGCTTCAAATTTGGTATTTATGATTTATTTGGCCTTCCCTCGGAACAAATTTTTTATTTTTGCTCTAGGTCCAAAAATAAAGGCACCTGCCATACTATTTTTGCAAGACAGTCTATCTTTTGGTTTGAAATTTTTTTTTTCAAAATTTGTCTAATAACGGTACCTCTCATAGAACCCGTATTTTCAAATTTTCTCGTAAACTATAAATTCGATTTCAATAAAATTTTGGCCACAGGAAGTCATTCATAATTTTATTAATATGGCATTTCAAAATTTTCAAAAACTTTTTTTTTTGATTTTTTATAATTTTTTCAAAAAATTTTTGGTTTTTGAAATATGTTGGAAACGGGTACCTACATTGATTTTTTTTTTTAATTATTTTTCAAATGCAAACTACAGATTGCCATATATTTGCATACTCAAATAAATTTCAAAATATTTTTTGAAAAAGTTTTTCAAAAATAACCTTTTAAAAAAAAACTGGTCCAACGATTTTCAATATTTTTTTTTCCTAGATTGACGTATAGCTTTGAAATTTTATTGCATACTTAGTTTTTCCGAGAAAACTCTTAAATTAATTTAAAAAATAAAAGAATTTTCGAAATTATTTAATTTCTTTTTAATATCCATATATGCAGCCACTACGCAATTGCTTATCATAAGAGCAAGTTCGTGCGACCCAGTCGTGCATTTTATTATTTTTGCACAGCCAGTTCAAAATTAAAACCAATAAAATGAACTTATAACGGCACGGCGGACGGGTAGATAAACAGTGCTTATTTTTATGGAAAATGAAACAAAAAAAATTAAAGAAATGGGAGGTATGAGTGGTATGAAAACTACATACTTTACCAGCTCAAAATCCGGTAAGATTTTTAAGTTCATTGAATAATGTGAAATTTGAGTAATAATTGAAAAAACAACCAAAAATTATATATTTTCGTGCGATAAAATATAGCCTATATTTTAAGTTGGCGTACTCCCAATAAATCTACAAGAAAACCGCATTCAATTCCATGCAGTAGTTTTTGGGTAATGCGCGTACAAACATTCAGACAGACAGACAGACAGACAAAAATTCTAAAAACGGTTGATTTGGCTTCTGTGGGTTTAATAGAGACTCCCCATATTAGTTTTGCATCTATAACTTCAATATACAGACATCGACCCGTTACAATTTTATTATATGTATAGATTATATGGCATGTACTGTTAGTTTTAGAGTTAGAATGCTAATTCCAAAACCCCTCTGCAGGACGTCATAATAGTACTGTGTACCAAGTTTGAAGCAAATTGGTCCAGCCTTTTAGGCTGCAGGTAACTATGCAGCCAGACAGGCAGAAGGACTGACAGACTGAATTGTCCGACTCAGTTTTTTCGACTCCCTCATCATCTTAATGTTAATGTTATGTTTGTTAGATTTTTTTTTACGAATGCATAACTTGCCTTATATGTAGTATAACTACAAAATAGCAAGTAAAAAATAAAAATGATGACCGCTGGACCGATTTGCTTCAAACTTGGTAAACGGTAATATTATGACGTCCTGCAGATTCATTTTTTCTCGTAAGCCACTTGAAGGATTTCGATAAACATTTTAATGTGAAAGCCCTTTTATAAACGAAATAATATTAATCTTTTTTGAGATTAAACAAAAAAATTTGTTTTATTGATTTTTGGTTTTTTTAAATACAGTTGTTCAAAAATTTTTAAATTTTAGTTTTCTGATAAAAACTACAAACTGTTAAATGTTGGCATACCTACTAAAAAAAATTAAAGTACGTTTGCCATATAAATACATATGAACATACTCGAACAAATTTCCAAATAATTGTTCGAAGTTTTAAAACAAAACCTTTTTGGAAAAAAACTAGTCGAACGATTTTTATAATTTTTTTTTCCTAGATAGATATTAGCAATGAAATTCTATTGTATACTTAGTGTTTGCAAGAAAACTCTTAAACTCTTAAAATAATTAAGATTTTTCATATAATATATACAATAGGTACATTTTTTAAATGCATACCGATTATAAAGCATAAGAGCAATGTTCGTGCGACCCAGTGGTGCATCTTATTTTTCTGACACTAAACGCTTCGGCAACATCACTCATGTCTTGATAATGGAATTTCCGGAAACATGACGCACAGGTGTGGTTGATGCATTAAACAATTATTATATATTATGAGTCAGCAAAAATATTCGTTGGCTCTTTTGCCTTTTTATGTTCCTCAAAAAAAGCGTGTTAATTTCCCAACGTCTTTCTTCGATACCTCTCAGACAAATTTAATAAGGACGGCCATTCATTCTTTTTAAGATATTTCAGACAAGCCAAACGGTTTGAACAAAGTTGGGATATGGCTTAGTGGTCTCGAACAATGGTGAATTCATACGTTAGATGCTGTCTTAAAATACTTATACCTAATTATGAATGAGCTTAACAAATCGATTTACATGATGATAATTATCATTTAAATGTTTTTAAATATCACCTAAGACTCAGGGAAACCCTTTTGTATATTAATAATAATTATTGAAGGAACCGTTCATCAATGGTCCATAGCGGGAGTGGTTAAGTTCTTATTTTATCAGTGACTAGGAATGTACAGTCTAAGATCAGGCAATTCATATTTTCATAGTTTCCTGTACCTATTTTATTAAAAACATGCAAAAATATTGCAAGTTAGGATTAAATGATTAATAAATAATACATGATTCATGACTGAACGATTGGTATTGTTGTTCTTTTTAGATCTTGAACGTTTCTGGTTCAACTTTTAAAGGAACAAAACTAATAATCGATTAAAACCGTCATAATCATTTTTCGATTCGGTGTAAAATGGCGTAAATAACTCCAAGTTTTTACTCCGATGGAGCCTCTGCTCTCCACCATCAAAAATGTCTTCTAATAATGTGTCAACTTTAGTTGTACTAACAATTATTAAGTACATAAGTTTTACAACATTTGCGTGAAATCATATTTTTAACGTTATTGATATGTCGGTCTAATTGAACTAACCACGTTGTTTGTTATTCTTCCGTCATTATAAAAAAAACAGTTTTTCATTGGAGACAAAAAATTACATGTAGACGGTAGATGGTAGATGGTAGATGTTAGATGGTAGATTGTAGATGGTAGATGGTAGATGGTAGATGGTAGATGGTAGATGGTAGATGGTAGATGGTAGATGGTAGATGGTAGATGGTAGATGGTAGATGGTAGATGGTAGATGGTAGATGGTAGATGGTAGATGGTAGATGGTAGATGGTAGATGGTAGATGGTAGATGGTAGATGGTAGATGGTAGATGGTAGATGGTAGATGGTAGATGGTAGATGGTAGATGGTAGATGGTAGATGGTAGATGGTAGATGGTAGATGGTAGATGGTAGATGGTAGATGGTAGATGGTAGATGGTAGATGGTAGATGGTAGATGGTAGATGGTAGATGGTAGATGGTAGATGGTAGATGGTAGATGGTAGATGGTAGATGGTAGATGGTAGATGGTAGATGGTAGATGGTAGATAGTTGATGGTAGATGGTTGATGGTAGATGGTAGCTTTCGCGTCCCTATGATTCCAAATGACATCTTACTCGACTTTGAACCTTTGCAATTTGCAATGTCGATAAATAAATCACAAGGGTAGTCGCTAAGTGTTTATAATGTGCCTCAACAGAAGTAAATAAAATAAACACTATGTTTTTAAATGATTTTTTTTTTTTTTTTTTTGTTAAGTATGCCAAGCCAATGCCAATTCTTCAATATTCGAAGCTAGGACAGCACGGGACAACATCTTTTTTCTTCGGGAACAGCAAGTTTATTATTATATAAATGAAAGTGGTTTATTAAATCGACAATGTTGTTTTGTAGTACTCTACTACTTTACTACTCAAAAATACCTTTTCAACGATATATATTGGTCTGTAGGCCAAAATTGCCTACATCCAGTCGTATCTTAGTGGTTGACTGGATTTTAAGTTTTTCCAGTCAAAAAATACAGTTAAAAATTATTAATTATATACAATCGAAGTCCAGTCAAATACAAAAATGTGTGTGTGCAATTCACACTCGGTCGAATTGAAACTTCAGAGAAGTAAGCTATGAGAGATTGAGATGAAATACACCTTCTAACACCAGTTCTCGGCATACTTTCAAACTTTATTTATGACTACCAAGTACCGACACGCTTGCTCTCTCGCTTTAGATCTGTTGACGCAGAGTTGCCTTTGGTAGTCCTTTGCGTCCTTTTGAATCCTTTTTAAAGCCCTAACTCCTGGACACCATTATTTAAAAACCATCGAAAACAGACTCCTTTCAACCATTATTTTAAGAATTTAAATAATTTTTGTAATGCCATTTTCGTTAAATACTTTTCCTATGGATTTGTTTGCATATTGCATTCTTCTTGAAATAAGCTCATTCAAATCTTATTCTAAAGCATCTTCTGTAAGACAGAGGCTTAAGACCACCATTTGAAAATATATTTTGAAAATAAAGATATTAAAAGGCCTTGCTTTTGAAATTTTAGTTCGAGCATTAGCATAATTTTACCACAAATATTTTAACATGCTTCATAGTTTTCTAGCTGACGTTGACTAAAACTAAACTTACAAACCGATTATAGGTCGGATCTTGTTTTGTCTGCACTAAATGCTTGTAAAAACATATTGCTTGAAGATTCGGTTCCTGACTCAAATTAAGTTCAAAACTATGAGCAAAGTGTTCCTAATACTTAGTAATTATAGATATTTTTTTTTGTAAATTACTTTTTAACTTAAAAAAGCCAATACTCTTTTTTTGACTTTTTCAAAAAACATTTCGAGGTAACAGGTAAACCTGCTCTGTAGTAGACATATAATATAACACTTATCCACAACTTTTTTCTTCTTCGGTGTAAACCCACCAAATTCAACTCCATTTTCTAATAACTTGGTATTGGATAGAAAATAAAATACTGTGTTATGTGTTACATCTTGTTTCCTCGCCTTTATATTTATTTGCTTTAATTCAAATTTTTGCTGAGATCCAAATCACAACAATACTAAAGAGGTTTCACCATTGTATATTATATTGATATAATAGTTTAAATATACAAGGGTTTCACTTCAAAAAATATTTTTAAAAACAAACAAAATACATCCACGAAAAATGTTGATTAAGGTTATTTAGGAAACAGAACTGTGTACGTAGAAGTACAAAAAATTAATAAAAAAAAAAGGTAATATATTCTACAAAAATGCATCGAATTCAATGTATCTACTGAAGATTATCGTTTCTGGTATTCAGAACGAGTATTAATCAAATTAAAGTATTTTTCAACTTCAATCTAAAGTTATATAAATAAAACACAGTTTTGTTTTCTTTATCTTCTTAAAGTCAACAATCACAATTTTCATGGACGCATGTCAAAAATATAGCTACAACTGACCTCTATTAACAAAAAAAAAAGTTGAAAAAAATACTTATATTGAATTCCATGCAACCAAAAAACCACTCTTGATTTGATATCAGATTTGACATTCCTAAACGTCATGTCAGTTGGAAATAAGTTTTTCTCATTGCGGTGTTGTGAAAGAAACACATTTATTTGCAAAATAATATTTTATAATTTATTTAAAAATGTACTGCAACTATTAATTATGTATATTTCAATATCATCCAATAATGGAGAATTATTCAAAATTGAAAAGTTGTTCAAGGAAAGCGATAGGTGTTCCTTCAAAGATTTTTTGCATATCATTCAGATGAAGAAGTGTGTGATAATTTCGCTTATAAAATTGCAAACTAGCTGTTAATGGCACACACACAATACCAAAAACAAAATCAGTCATTTTTCGTTTTCCATATCCAACTAGGAAAATCGTGAATTCAAATCTGAGAGGAAATTTTGAAATTTCCGTGGAAAACACCATTAGTTTATAAATCCACAGCACATACAACATACTTAGTTAAATAATTCGTAGTTTTTATATTTGTGAGTACAATTAGTGAATAAACGCATTTAATATTTTAATTGAAATGTATTTTGATTTTTCGATTAGATTCTAGTTTAAAAATAAACTGACTGGATTTGTATTTTATTTCCAGCTATAACGACAGAGGGATTCAGTTATATTTGCCAGGAAACACAAGTTAAAATGGTAAAAGGTTCTCCCCCAACCCCCCAACCCCGTTCCATTATGCTGCTATTCCACTGTTTGTTTAGTCATTTCTGTCGTGTTTCTTTTAAGCTAACTTCTGATATAGCTTTTCGAAGGTTGCATACTGAAGCGGTAGGATAATTCTACATAGGACTTCCTACCGCCCGAAAAACTAATACCTTGTTTTGTCGCTGCTGTTTTCTCAAAGACACCCATGATTTAATTCAGCCTGCGCCAAAGAGCATCACACTTATCTTCATCGCACTGTTTGTGTATACTTTAGCTACAAAATCAGTTCCAGTGTTTAATGCGTAAGCGACGAACAAAAAAGCAAGCAATCTAAAAGTGCCTAAAAACCAATCATTACCTTATGCCGCTGTATGGCCTGCACACCAAACACAAACCAAATTATAAACTCGTAGCAAACAAATCGTGCGCTCACTTTATTTACCAATCAACAAGATTTAAATGTTCATTTCTGTAAAGCAAGCGTAATTTTTTTTTTTTTTTTTTGTATAAATATAGTATCTACTGCGACTGCCAACTGTTTATAAACATTACAACATCGCATGGGGAGGGAAATTTAATTCGAACTTTATTTACCTTAAAGATAAAACAATGAAATGCATAATTAAGGCTAAATGTGCCGGCAAGCAAGGCGTTTGACCCTTGATGTTTCCACTGAATCAATAAATACTGAGTTTTCCGAGGAGGAACGTTGGAAAAAACAAACAAAATGGGTGGTAAATGAGAGCTTACGATTGCAGGATTACAACACAACAACGTGTTAAAACTACAAAACAATTTTTGTATTGATTTTAACGAGTATATTATAATTTTATACGTTTAGGTATAGGTTGATGCTTACCTTTGGTACCTTTGTGGTAAGTATTATTTGTCGATTGATGGCTATTTATCGACGAGGCTCCACCAAGCGACGTAACATCCTCTCGAGAGTTCATCAGAGCATTCGGGGATGTTGCTTTCTTAATAGAACCATTTACACTGGCTAGGGATGACGTCTCTGACTTATTGGATGTCGCAGAGTTTGTAGATCCAGAAGATACTCCTGTATTCATCATAACTCCGTTGTTATTGCTGCTGCTGCTACTGACGACAAAGCAGTTGTTATTGTTATTATTATTATTAATGCCTTTTCCGCTGGTGATACAATTTCCGTTAATAGATGCACCAGTATCCGATCCAAGGTAATGATGATGGTAGTCCGGTGTTGCCAAGCCACCTGTTGAGCAAACGGGTACACAACTTGCAGTAGTTAGAGTAACCGAAGATAATGAAGATGCTACTGATGGGTGAGGCGGATGCAAATGGGGCGGAGGAAGGAGAGGAGGCAGCGGTTGCTGCTGTTTGGATGCGGACGACACCATTGCAATATTCGATGTAGACGCTGGCGGCGGCGATGAGAATGAAGATGAGTTCGTAGAGTTTGACGAAGAAGTTGATGTATTGCTATCAACACTCAGTTTCCCTGCTGCCATTTTTGCCGCTGATGTTGTTGTTGCTTGTGCCTTGTTTTTGCCTTCATTTTCAATTGCCATCTTTTTGACTTAGCCTCTATTTTTTGTTTCGTGTAATTGTATCTGGCTTTGCAACAACGTTCAACTTGAGCTATTAAATCTGAATTGCCAAAGATATTTTGCTTCTTTCGACGAAGCGTTAAAGTTATTCCTTGGAAACTTCGACCGGTTTGATATTCTTTGATTTGTTTTTGATTGTCCTTTGTTTCTCTTTTTAGATTCCTTATCGTTTGTGTGAAAAGGGTAGAATTATAAATAACCCAATTTGTTTACTTCAGTGTTTCATTAGAGTGAAATGCACTGAGAAATAGATATTTGGCTTTAAAAATGAAAGCTGACTTAAGTTTCGTTGTGTACATTTTGTTTTAATGATAGATATGTTATGTAGGTACATAATGTATTGATTTTCAAAAAAAAATACAAAACAATATTTTATTTGTGTTTGGAGATGCCTGTAAAGAAAAAAGAAATAAATTTAAATAAAAGTTTTGTTTTGTTTTCTTATTTAAACAAATCTAGGTATACATTAGGTATGTTAGCAAAATTATATTAATAATTATTTTTGCACATGCAACAAAGGGAAATAATGGTTGCAAATACACAAACAAAAACTAATTAATAAATTAACATTGATTTTGAAATTTCTTATACTTTTTTTACTTTATCCAAGAAACTAATAAGCCAAGTTTCTTTAAAATAAATGTATGTATCGCCTTCTAAGATGTTTTTTGTATACATACCTAGCTAGTAGGAAATTCTCTAGGCTCAAAAAAAATGTCTTACCAAAATAATGAAGAGGTCAACATTGACAATACCTACCTACTGACTCTGTTATTATTTGTATCAAATTGAACCGATTTCCTGGGTATTTTTGTAGTCCAGTCAAACGGTAGTTCCACGTTACAAAAATATACAAATGTATTTTTTTTTATTTCTATGATTTTTAGGTCTCTGAATCCGAACCTGAAGAAATTCAAAAAAATTTCCTGGTGAGTTTTGAGATTCGGATTCAGCGACCCAAAAAACATAGAAATCAAAAAAAAGAGTCCATTTGTATATTTTTTGTGGTTAGAGACGACCAAATAAATACTTATTACATATTTGGTCGTCTCTTGGAAGGTAGGTACCTATTTTTAATTCTTTCCACGATTTTGATGAAACTTTCTGAGTGATGGCTTTTCAGAAAAATCTATCTTCTGGTTTGAATTTTTTTTGTACTAAATTTTTAGTTTAACATATGTTCTCGTAAACTCCACAGCTAATTTTAATAAAATTTTATTCAAAGAAATTATTTTATAACTTAAATGATTCCTATTGCGTTTCAAAATTTAAAAAAATTAAAATTAAAAAAATTAAAATAACATTTCGCGGATGAATACTTGTACTTAGTCGAACAATTTTTAACTAGTCCAACGATGTTCGTTATTTTTACTTGCTTATAGGTACAAACTATAATACTTGTGATTATATATAGGTAACTAGCAAACCCGGCGAACTTCGTCCCGACTTCCACCTCAAATTGAATTTCCGTCCAAATTTGTTTACCTGCTTCGATACAAATCCAAATTACCATGTAAATCGGATGATAGTCCGTTTAGTTATGCAAGCCTTTCTTGAGAAAAATGCGAACAAATTTATTTCATGAACTTTTACAAAACCCTTTAAAAAACACGGTTCTGCTATTCTACCCATAGGAACCATACATTTTACCGGGATAAAAGGAGCCTATGTGCTATTCCAGACTATAATCATCTCTGTGCCAAATTTCATCTAGATCCGTTCAGCTATTCTGGCGTGATTGAACAACAAACATATATTCAAACTTTCACTTTGTTAATATTTCTGTGGGATAAGATAGGTACACATTTTTGAAGCTGTTCTTCCGATGTCAATACAATTTTAAAACAAAGGTAGTAATTTATAACTTTTTTTTATTTTTAATAATTTTCTAACAAAATATTTTGGATTGCATTTTTTTTAAATTATTTTCCCAGATGATAACCACAAATTGCCATATATATTCACATAGGTACTGAAACATGTTGTTCAAAAAACAATTTTTAAACTGGTCGAACCAATTTCGATTTTTTTTAAATTTTTTTATAGATATTCGGTAATTGATTTTATTGCATACATAGTTTTTTTCAGAAAAAAACTTATACACACCAACTAAAAATACGTCCATTAGCAATTATTTTCTATCAAAAAGCAGGTTTGTGCGACCCAGTCACATTTATTTATTTGAAATCATTATGTCGGTAACCTCACTGGTACTTTTTTGAGGGCTGAAAGGGCAGAACGCATTGCCTTGTCTTGATTCCAAAATCATATCCAAAACCCACAAGAAAACATAGGTTTACATATATGTATTTACATATATGTACTTAAACACACTTTTTGATGTTAATAAAGATTTGACATTTTACATTATTAATATACATAAATATAAACATAACATATTCACTTCTTGCTCTTTTACAGAACCTAATATTAAAGTTTCTACAAAGGTAATAATTAAATATCGGTACAGTAAAATAAATGTAATCAACATTATTTATGCTGATTTTTTTTTCAAAAAATAAAATTTTTGGGTGCTCCCTATATACATATATTTATGTTGTATGTAGGTATCAGTTTACTTGCGATTAGGTACTATACCTAATTCAAGTTATGCATCAGAAAAAAAGATTCGAACAATCAAACACAACATTACGATGATAAGGAAGTCGAAAAATAATTGTCGACAGAATTATTCTGTCTGCCTGTCCGTCTGTCTGTCTGTCTGTATTGGCAACTTACAGCCTAAACCAGAGAGAAGATACTAATAGAGAGATGCAACTTCGACGATGGCTCTCTTTTAGCCTACAAGCTGCGATTCTGCCAGCAACTTGCATCTGTATTAAACTCCATATAAAAAAAATGTGAGGACAACACAGATGCAAGTTGCTGTCCATAGACCTTTAAATAAGAGAGAAAGAGACACTTATTTTTTTTTTGATTTTGTTTGTTCTGGACAAGGATAAAACATGTATATACCGATAGGAATTCAACTCGTTATAAAAAATGTAAACAAAAATCTGTGCGGGGACGGAGGCGAGGAAAGTTGTCTCTCTCTATAGTATCTTCTCTCTGGCCTAAACTACTGAATCGATTTGCTTCAAACTTGGTACACATCATTATTATTACGTCCTACAAAGGGTTTTTGGAATAAGCATTGTAACTCTAAAACTAACGGTACCTACCTGACATTCGATTTTAAATGAAAAATAATTTTTTCTCAAAAACGGCTCTTATGACTTTAATAAAACTCTCTGAATTGTGTTTTTTGTGTAAACTACCTATATGTTTTGGTTGGAATAGATTTTTCAGGATAGGTTTTATAACGGTACCTTAATATAGAACCGGTTTTTTTTAATCGAATTTTTTCGTCAACCTCATGACGGATTTGAATGAAATTTTAAATGACGAAATAATATTTTTTTGAGATTAAAAAAAAAAGTTAATTTCAATATTAATATTTGAAAAAGTGGTAAAAACGATATTTTCTTTTTTAATGTTGATGAGATTTTTGGTTGCTGCAATGTAGAAAGATTCATACGCATCTGACTTAGTGGATTGTTGATAATTTTATGAGTTTTCATTTTCAAATTAAATTTTGTCCAAATTGTATGCGTGTACTACAACAGATTTTGTGCGATATTTTTTTCTTACGCTGCAGAAATTTTCTTCATTACGTGCAGATAACGCGCTCCTTATTTGAATCATGTATTTTGCATCACAATCGCAGCAGCTGACTTGGTACCTATATGCCGCTTTGATCTTGTATTGGTTCTTGGTACAGCTTTAGACGAAATTTTTTGGCACTAGCACATTATACCTAAACAACTTGCATGTTTTCACGGTCAAAACAATGTCTATGTTTGTCTTTAAAATTTATTTTGGCTGAATAGTGTTTAGCAAACATGTCTTTTAATTTTATATGAACGTTTTTATATATAAATTTGACAATTGGATTTTTCAAAACCATTCAAGCAATTTTGAAGAATTCGGTCGTATTAATTCTTGAACTCTGTGACGAAGCATGGTAATTTACAAAGCAGATTTATCAAAGCTGTTATGCAAGATAAATCCTTGTTATGTATCTTTCCGCCATTGTTGGTCTTCTGTAGATGGAAAATTCGTATTTTTTTACTGTGCGTTTTATTTTGAAATCCAAAAGTCAAATTCACGCTTTCAAATCGACTATTAAAAAGGTTGAGAGTGCGGTCGGTGCATTATTTTTAATAACAGCAAATGTGTCATCAACATAGCCAAACCATATTTGAGGAAGCAAGCCATCTCTTTGCAAATTATACTCTAATTTGCACATGAAGGCTTCTGCTACCAACAGTAAAATGCAATTTTTAATACGGCAACCCTGCTCACTTTTATAAAATTTGTTTCCGAATTGGAATCAATTAACTTCATGCACATCTCCATCGCTATCACGTAGGAATGTATGTTTGAATTGCACTGCCCAATTTAAGAAGCTGTTCACGTATAGCATATATTGCCACAAAGATAGGAAGAGAAACAGTTGGAAAGAGGGCGGAAACGTGTAAAGAAAACAAGTTTTCATCTTCTCCGATTTTCGGATCCCCAACTTTGTCAACGAATTCGAAAGCGTTGCTTGATATCGGCAACTAATTACCTATTTGGATATTTTGGCAGACTGTGAACTCACAAACAAAACAATCTTTCTCATTTTGTCACCTGGCTTATGAACTTTTGCGAAGCCATACATTAGGGGTTGCTGTATGGTTGGAAACGATTAGCCACTATTTATTGACACCAAAAACGTTGCTTATTTTTGCGTCATCAATCATTTTATTAATAGGTGATTTTTACTTGCGATTATAGGTACTATAAGGGGAAGTTATGGATTCGTGGAAAAAAAAAAGAAATAACAATCACACATGACATTACGATAATGGAGAAGCCGAAATAACTGGGTCTGGGGATTCCGTCCGTCTGTATGTCCGTTCGCACCTCTAGAACCTGAACGGAAAATTACGACACCTGCCATACAATCATAAAGAAAAAAATTGATTTTCTCGAAAACGGCTCTAACGATGTTGATAAAACTTTAAGATTTCTATTTATTTAGAACAATCAATCAAAACAGGAATTTTCAATTGAAGTTTTTTCGTAAACTAGGTATACATCCGATTTCAATTAAATTTTGGATTCAGAAAGTCATTTTTGACCCTATTGGATAGGTATACAATTTCAAAATTATTAAATACTTTTTTTTGATTTTTAATAATTAAAAAAAAAAATTGGTTTTCGAAATATACCTATTTTGAAAATGGTTGAATTGAATTTTTTTAAATTATTTTTCCAGAAATAAACTACAGATTTCCTCAAAATCAAATGTACATAATATGTAGGTACTCAAAAAAAATTTCAAATAATTTTTCGAAAAAAATTTTCAAAAAAAAAAATGTTTTAAGAAAAACTTCTAGAACGATTTTTAATATTTTTTTCTAGCAATATATTAAGTTTTGAAATTGTATTGCGTACTTAGTCTGAGAAAACTCTTTAAACTAATTAAAATAATAGAAGAATTTTCGAAATAGTTTTTATTTCTTTTTATACATTATGCAGCCAGTAAGCAATTATTAGACATAAGAGCAAGTTCGTGCGACCCAGTAGTGCATTTTATTTTCATTAAGTTGTCTACTTCGACGAAAATAAACATAGGGCGGCCAAAGTCATCTTTGTTTATGATAATAACTTGATTGGCATTATCTGTTTTCATATAGAACGCCGGGGGCGTTTGAGACTTTACATAGTATCGTACCATTTCTCAGATTTCTCATCGCAAGATCGGGAGACAGATCCTTTTCCATTAATCGGAAATGCTATGCATACAGACAGGCAGAATTGTCTAACCCACTTTTCTTTTCTCTATCATCGTAAAGTCATGTTTGATTGTTAAAATCTTTTTTTAACGAACTTGCCTTGTAGTGTCTCTAATCTAATATGACTAACGATAAAAAATAGGTTCCAGGGCTTAAATTTTAAAATATAAAAGCGAACATTTTTTCTTTCCCGAATAATTAAGATAGTCAATTCAATTCAATTAATTGCTAAGAAGAATCAAAAGTTTAGATGGAAATCTATCACATTCACAGATGTATTTTTTGTCAGTTTTTCATAGATATTTCTTTTTGTTTTTCTTTCTTAAATTTGTCCCCGTATAATACTTTACATTCAGTATTCAGTGTCAATAGTTTTCAAAATATTCGCATTAAAATTCGAAATTTTGATAAAAAAAAACGTAAAAAAAAATATTTTTGAACCAATTTTGTTCAAAATTCTGAAATGGAAAATACAATTTTCCTTCTGTGATCAATGCTCATATCAATTCTGAATGAAAAGCAAAAAACTGAAAGCTTTTACGCCTTTTGTTTGTTTGTGTGAAAATTGAAGATTACTGGAACTACTTTTAAATGAAATGTTTAATTTTCGGAATTTTCTGTGATTTCATTAGAGGATTAATGCTGATGAAAGGTTTATCTTCGAAAGTAAAGTACCTACAACAATACATTTAGCGTAACGTACCCAGAGGAGGTAGAATTGCAAAAGAAATTGAGCATACACCCAAACTCGCACATACCCCAAATACTATAGTGAGCCCAAACAGGGCTCATTCAAATAAATATGCGTCACACGTAAAATGAGCTTTAGATATGTATTGTGGTATTTTGATAATCTTCGTCATTTACTTTTCGTCTTTTGTCATTGAAATAGTATCATACATGCATTTGCAGGTCGAAGCACTGGGACTGAAATGTCCGTCAAGTTAGCACTATTACTTTCGATTTTTTTTAAATGAACAATTGGATTAGTTGTCGTAAGTTTGTCGTGAAAGAATAAAATTTGTCGCTCTACGTTTTTTAAAAATAACCCCCTGGTAATGCTAAGATGACAGTCAAGTTATCACTACCAGACTACCACCCCCATAAAAAATGCTTTGGATACTCAAAAAAAAAGAGTATGCCATTAATTGCCGTGAATTTGTCGTCGACAATCCTCATACAATTCTGTAGTAGGTATATTGTCAAAATTCATCTTTGCTATATTTGACTGTCAAGCTAGCATTACTAGGGGTTAATTTTTAAAAATGAAACGCCACAAATTATTTTGTTTCACGACAAAGTTGCAACAACCTTATATTCGGCAGTTAATCCAATAACAAATTAAAAAATTTTGACTTTTTTCGAAAATTGGTCAAATTAGTATTTAAAGGGGTAGTTCCCGTAAAAAACATCTGAATATTTTAAAAATTTTGCGGATTGTCTACGACAAATTCACGACAGTGAATGGCATACTCTTTTTTTGTTTTTGAGTATCCTAAGATTTTTAGAGGGTTGTCAGTGCTAACCTGACTGTAAACCACTACCAGGGGTTAACTCTTAAAATCGGGGCGCGACAATTTTTTTTGTTTCACGACAAACTCACGACGATTATTCCAAATATTCATTTTTAAAAAAATCGAAAGTGGTAGTGCTACCTTGACGGACAAGTTTTTTGCACTAAACTGCTTGGAAGAGAGTATAGGTAGGTACCTGCAGCTACATTCAAAACTTCAAAATTTTCAGTTTAGATACCTAGACCTAGGTAGTCCTTTCTTTTACATTGCATTCAAAACTATCAAGAGAAAAAAAAATACAAAATTTCCAAAAGAATTCACAATTTAGAGTTCCAAAATTTTGGAAGTTCACATTATAGAGATGACAATGTTAAGTTTTGACGGTTCACGTTTTGGAGAAATTCGCATTATCGGTCATTCACATTATCGAGAGGCTACCGTATTTTGAAAACGGGTGGATTCATTTTTTTTTAATGTATTTACTAGGTGAAGACTACAAATTTTCTTATAACGACAAAATAAAATACTTGTTTCAAAAAGTTTTTTAAAATAAAGTGCACGACTGGGTTGGACGAACTTGCTCTAATGTGTGACAGTCGTCTTATGGTTTGAGATTTTGGAAAAAAGCAGGGAAAATAAAGTGCACGACTGGGTCGGACGAACTTGCTCTAATGTGTGACACTGGTCTTATGGTTTGATATTTTGGAGAAAAAAAGCAGGGAAAAAATGATATGAAATTTTATTGATCACTTAAAAATAACTAGTTAAAACGTTTTTTGGAAAAAAATGAAGTAAACCAATCTGATTTCCTTTACTGTTAAAAATTAATTTTTTTTTTTTTTTCAAAATCGTTCGACCAGTTTTTTTTTTCAAAAAAACAGTTTTTTTTAACTTTCCAAATATTTTTTGAGTATGCCAACATTTAGCAATTCGTAGTTTTTTTTATCAAAAAAATAAAATTTTAAAAAAATAGATCGAACCGTTTTTGGAAAAAATAAAAAATAAATTAAAACTTTTCTAAAAAAACTCAAGAACATTTTTTTTTTGAAAAATTTAAGAATTTACATAATTTCGTATATAAAAGGGCTTCTACATTAAAAATTTCATCGAAATTCGTCAAGTAGCTTTCGAGAAAATCGGATTTCAAAAAACCGGTCCTATGGGAGGTATCGTTATAAAACTTTTCTTGAAAAATTTATTACAACCAAAACATAAAGTTTGCACAGAAAATACCTACTATTCAGAAAGTTTTATCAAAATCGTAGGAGCCGTTTTTGAGAAAAATTAATTTTTCATTAAAAATCGTATGGCAGGTACCGTTAGGTAGGTAGTTTTAAAGCTAGAATGCTAATTCCAAAAAACCCCTCTGTAGGACGTTATAATAATACAGTAAAAGCTCCCATTGCGGACACCTCCCTTAGGCGGACAATCCCCTTTGGCGTATTGAATTCCGTACGGTTTATGATCCCTTAAGCGGACACTCCCTTACCCGGACGCGGACAGGCAAATCAGCCACAATTTGGTTAGTTCTATTCTTTTAGGCGGACAAAAACATTATCAGCTACACTTTCCCATAGCTTTCCTTACATGGTATGAGAATGATAAAGACAAATGAACTAACTTAACAAAGAAAACAACCGAATTGCAATGTAGTTGTGTCTGTTACAAATAATCGTGTATACTGTATAGGTACCTACCTTTTGAAATAAATTATTTATTTTTTGTTTTTTATTTTTGAAGTGCTTTGCATGATTAAATTTTTGTTTCTTTTTATCAAAAGAAGTCTTGGACGGACAATTACCTTAGACGGACAAAAAAGCCTCGACCGTCGCTGTCCGCCCAAGGGAGCTTTCACTGTACTATGTAGGTATACCAAGTTTGAAGCAAATCGGACCAGCCGCTTAGGCTGTATGTGCCGATACAGACAGACAGACAGACATACAGAATTGTCGGACCCACTTTTTTCTACTTCTCTATCATCGTAATGTCATGTTTGATTGTTAGAATTTTTTTTACGAATGCATAACTTGCCTTATTACATATGTATTTAAAAAAAAAATAGTCCCTTAGCAAATATCTAAGAGGAAGTTCGTGCGACCCAGTCGTGCATTTATTTTTTAAGATAGGGGCGGCAAAAATTAGGTCTGCCCAGGCGGCCCAGCCCACGCTACGCCACTGTCAACACATAAGGTTTTCTTTTTCCTAATTTACTGGCTTGTTCCAAGTGATGATGATGGTATCATTTAATA
Source organism: Platycheirus albimanus (assembly GCA_916050605.2). NCBI lineage: Eukaryota > Metazoa > Arthropoda > Insecta > Diptera > Syrphidae > Platycheirus > Platycheirus albimanus. The sequence continues at coordinate 64,905,373 of OU696698.1, forward strand.
AGCATTTTTGACTATATTTAAATTTGCATCCAATTAATTTAGATAAATCACCAACACATGCTTACACGAAACCTGCATTTAGTATGAACATTTTCTTCAGAAAACCTGTTTAAGCTAACTTCAAAACGGATGCTTTAGCTGAAACCGGAAGCTAAATCGTAATCAAATAAGAAGAGGCAGGTGCATTCTGTATCTGTTGTGAGTCTACCTGCGGTGTGCTGGTAGTCAACTTGAACTTTTATTTTGCATTTATATCTTAGGATACTATATTATATTCTTCGTTTTGATTGCACAAAAGATTAAGTTTACTAACAATTTGTTTTATTACTCTCTTACCTCACAAACCTGAATAAAGATTCTTCCAAGGAGAACTAGCGAACAAATTCTTCTGCCGCACCTGTCGCCATGATACTCATAGGGTCTTGATTTTTGTTTTTTCTTTAACTTTTACAAAAACAATCACTGTATAGCTTTATTTACAATACATTTAAGGCACAAAATATAACTTTAACATTTTATTATTGACGAAACTACAAACAAACTAGGGCAAAAGAAAAACGTTTTATTTTCAATAACAATTTCACTTTACAGGTTTTTTTTTAATTTTTTATTTTTAAGTTACAAAACAAACGAGTCCGACGGCACTTGATTTCACTTGAGAAATTTAGATATAAATGGCATTTTCTAAACGATTTCCCTTTATTATTATAGATAGGTAGGTATTTATTTTCATTGCAAAATATTACACAGTAACTGAAGAGATTCCATTGTGCTGAGCCACACTCCGGCTCCAAGTATTATGGAAATATGCCTTGATCAATACACAAGACACTGCACTCGAGTTTTCCAGCGACGAACGCAACGGTAGGAAAGGTGCACCGTGTAATACGCGTCACACAAGACAACACAAATTATTCTGCCTTTTGCTTTTTTTAAGCTAAAAAATTAAAATTCCACTAAACATTTTGTTGTAACTGGGAAATCCTTATATTTACGACGACCATAACCGACTACCAGCCGAACTAGCTTGTTTATGGTTTATTTTTTCTTTTAAATTGGAAAATTTCTGCGACAAGACTCCACCGCGTTCGAGACAACCGAGACCGACGTCTGTGGCAAATATAGAGTTCCAGATCCGAGCAAGAATCACCCAACCAATGCTGCTGAAGCTGATAGAGAAGAAAATAAACAGTGAAACAAACAAAAAGGTGGACGGAGGAGGCAAGCAGAAGCACACACGAAAACTAGGTTTCCAAGTTCCAACCAGAGAGGTTTTTTTTTATTATTTGTATTGTATAGCTAGATAGGGTTGATAAATTGGGTTGCTGGTTGCTTAGGTATTTGTTACAAATTTTCACAATTAAAGGCACTTTTTGGATTTGTAAAAGGTATTTTGTATAAGGCACTTTGTTAAGAGTTGAAGTATAATAGTTTTATTAAATTTTTCGAATTATTATTGTTATTTTTATGAAGAAAACAAACTACGTTAGGAATTTTCTACAGCCGCGTTCTTTCACTTGTTGGAATTTTTTACTTTTAACACCAATACAAACGCGAGTATTTGAATTTGATGACAGGTGTGAACAGGTACACTTTTGGATGAAATTATTTTTGTGCAGTGGTGAATTAGGGCGACGTTTCACGAATAGCCACAAAATACAGACTGCAGACCACAGATATACAATACAGACTGACAACTCTGTATGTCTTTGCTCTTTGCCTAAAAGCTTGATTCTTGATGTGCATTTTATCAGCAGATAGGACATAAAGAAGAGTGAAATCTTTCGTACGTATCTTTGGTCTTCACTATAATTTTCAAGCTGCATCCATAATTTTCTTGTAAAGTGGCTTTACATGGAGCTGCAACAAATTATAGTGCAGACGGAAAAAGCAACAACAATAATCATGGCGCAGACGATGAAGATATAATTTTCAAGCTGCTTCCATAATTTTCCTATAATCTGCATCCATGAAGACGTCTGCATTTTGGCCTTCCCTCTCTATCGCACAAATATGATTTATATATTTTGCATCCTCTTTTTTCCAGATCATGGCTCGCAGCTTCATGTAAAGCCACCTTTAATCTGCATCCCTGAAGACGTCTTCATTTTGGTCTTCCCTCTCTATCACACAAGTATGATTTATATATTCTGAATCCTCTTTTTTGCAGATCATGGCTTGCAGCTCCATGTAAAGCCATCTTTAAGCTCACCTGTGCATTTTAAAGCATATAGAATAGAACGCAACTCGATCTAAAATTTAGGTCCCATACAAAATTATCTCCCAAAATTTAGCCAAGCTAAAATTTAGCAAACTATTTAATCCGAGTGGTAAAATTTCAAATTTTTATTTTGCAGTGTTAATTTTTCAGCCGTCAAAATTAAGCTGATAGAAATAATTGCTCGACACATTTATTCCAAAAATTCCAAAACTAAAATTTGATGAGTTTGCGTTCTGTATAGTATGTCTGGTTTATATAGCATAGTTGGGTGAAAGTCGCAGTGTGTGAAAGCATTGTATATTTATAACCTATAATCTAATACTACGTTTTCATTAGGGCAAAAAAGGTGATTTCGTAGAAAATTTCTAAATTAAACTCCACTTCCCATACAAAATAAAATTAAAATTATTTTTGATTTGGACGAAATCAAGGTGGCAAATTATGTGAAAACAAATCAAGCGCAACTAAATTGAAAACAAATGAATGGCATATTTTCTAAAACGTCAATTTGAAACAAAATCCAAGGCAACGGCAAAAGTAAACAAACCAACATGCAAAGCAACGGCAGAAGTAAACTAAACAAAACAAGAAACAAAATGAAAAGGTTGTAAAAAAAAAAGAAAAAAAAAAACCATTTGTCAAACCAAATGTGCAAACCTAGATGAAAACACTTTTTTAGCAAATTTTCAAATATCCTAATTTCGGCCCTTATAAAAACGTAGTATAAAGTACAATCACCAAGAGGTTTGGCTGGTTAGCTGCGAAGCGGCAAAACAAGGCTTTAACTCATTTAACATTATCGGTGGAAAATAAATTGATAATGTTACTCAGCAGCGCTCTTAAGCTGTAGACAAGGTAAGTGTTTGATCCAAAAATTAAACAAGGATAATAAAATTGATAATAATTGTGATGACAACAGGAAATTAGACAATAACAGATTAACATTTTCAAAGATAAAGATGTCTTGAACGACATGAACAAAATCTTAAGGGTCTGATTTTACCACAACAGCAATACTAAAAACCACAGACCATATACAGACCGCCAACTCGTACTCCTCTTGCCTGAAACACCCTCGAAATATTTTTTCCAGTCTGTGAATACGTGTACATATCTCTTTGAGCATTTTGTAATGGCAACTATACCTGCGTATGCCATTTATTTTTTAGGTGTGTTTGCTAAATGGGGTTTAAAGCAAGGGAGAGCGTCACACTCTCAAAATAAATGGCATATCAGCTGAGTTTTAGCTTGGTGGCAAAAAGAGAGACCATATGGTGATTTGGCGGTCTGTATCTTCTTGGTCCGTGCTAAAAACTCCCAAATGATATAGGTTTTAATACAATGGTCAAAAGTGTAAAGTGTCATCACTGACAAACTTCCTTATTAGTGTTTCATTTTACTGTTACCAACGCCACTATTTCCTATAACTGCCACATTCTTCGTTAATTCAAACGTCAAAAATTGACAAAAAAAAATATATCAGCAGAACTTTAACAATAATTATATTTTTTTTTTGTTCAGAAAAAGTTGTATTGTATTCTGTTTTCGATAAGAAAAAATAGTTTATTTTTTTAAATTGTTTTAAGTTATAGTTTTTTACAAAATTAAAAATTAAATAAAAGAATACCACATTTGCTAAAGTGCTAAATCAATCGTTATTGGAAGCTTTTTACCTGCGGCTAAAGGAAACTTTTACGTGTGTGTCAAAATGAAAAGTGTGGAAAATATTAAAAAAGATTATCCTTTACATTGGCTTGTCTGGCAAAATGATTTCGAAGAACTTGAGATAGCACTGAAGTCAGATAAAGTAGGTATAAATACAAATCATAGAAAGTATTATTTAAATTAAGAACTAAAGCTATATCCATTCATTAGTTTTTTTCTTTTCTCTAACTTTAATTAAATTATTACTTCATAAAGTTTAAAAAATTCCAAAGAACTTAAATTCGAAAGAAAAAAAGACACATATTCGTGATGGAATATCATTCAAATATGGCACCCTAATTAAATTAGCCGAATAGGAATAAAAAAGCAAACTAATTAGCGTTATTGTCTCATAAGGTAGGTATCTATGTAGGTACCTGCAATTATAAAACAGGCTCAGCTTACGGCTGCCCTCGTCGCGTACCAAAATGTTGTTGTCGATACTTCGGCCTTATCTTGCTTCGCTATTACTCATTGATAAATATACAATTTTGAAGATTTTTTAGGTTCTGTGGCTAATATGACACGACGCAACAATTATTACACATCTGTCGGATCGCCTAGACTTCTTTGCGTTAGTCACTTAAAAGCTAAAGTGAGATAGAGCTATATTATCTTAAAATGCTTTAATGAGAAGCAGTCTTAGTTTAAAAACGTTGTCTAGAACTGGGTTAAAAAACGCAATTTAAATTCCAGACACCGTATAGTTGATGGTGTTTTGGACAGCTACTCCAAAAGTCTGCGTTCAATCGCTGATACCATCAAAGCTTTTGTTTAAGCTACTGATTCTTGCAAGAGTGTAGTCATTAGACCTTGGTTTCTTCTGTAGCAAGTCAGAACTTGAAAACTTAAAGTACAGCCAAATGAACAAACTTAGTTGCAACAAAGGTAGATAATTTTGACCTAATTCAAGTATAGTTAGGCTTCGTCCTTGACGAATTTCATGTTTTAACCAAAAAAAAAAAAAACATTTTCTGCTAGATCCTAGCAACAAAATTTAAAACAACATTTTGATTCCATCAATGTAATGTCTTCGGCATACGCCGAAGAAAAGGTCTCGCCGTAGTTTCTAAAAATAATTTTAAAAAGTTTGCATGACAGAGCATCCCTTTATGCTATCATAAGGAACCCCGACGAAGAAGTTGTGTTTGAACTTTGTATTTTTGAATAAATTTCATCGTTAAGTTTTGCCAATATTAAAGAAGAAGGAAAGAAAAAAGGGTTTCATTTATATGGAGCATGTTAGATTCCGACCACATATATCATCTTACATGTATCAGCTCCAGAGGTTCTATTGTTCTTGATCTGCATTTAGAATTGGTTCACATGTTTTCATCATCGATTTTGTAAAAAAAAACGTGTCTTGTCTTCTAGCTAACATTCGTACAAGATTTCTTCTTACTTTTCGGTAGCATTTACGGATTTCTTTCCTTTTAAATATGTCCCAGATCTCGTGGTTCTGGTAGCTTTTTAGTTTTCTGTTCAGACTTCCAATGTATTGCTCTAGACTAGAGTGCCCATCGATCGCACTAGGGTCAGTCTGGTTAACGGTTTGATTAATTTTGTGAACGTTATGTTCGCATTTCATTTCATAGTCAATGGGTTAATATAGGAGTTGGTGTCTTTTAAAACGATTTTACGTTTTTAGTTTTGTAGAAACGTATGCATGCAGTTTTATATTACCGGCTTGTATCTCACTTCTTACACTCTCACCGTTTGCCGCGTTCCTTATATTGTGGTATGTAGCAATATTGTACAACAATTTAAGTAGCGTTTTTTTGAATTGTATTTGATTAAAAAATATTGACGAGTTTAACAGTGATGATGACCTCCATAGGGCGTATGATAAATATTGTAGCTCTTCAAGGTGACCATGTACAAACTCCTCCTTTTAAAAGTTTTTAACCAAATCGCTAATTCATTCGACTGTGATGTCGAACATAGGTTCAGAAATACACAGTGTCAAGTATAGACGTAAAAATGTTTATAAAAAAAGCCTCCAAATGGCAATCAATCTGGGTTGGGAGGAATGGCCTTATAATGGCTTATAACGGTTCAAATTTCTCCCAAAAAAAAGTCTTCCTGTGCTAAGTTGAGTAGATTGTAAAAATCAATCTGTTGGCAGTTTTTATTTAAATTCTATATTTAAAAAAAAATTAATTATATTTTTAATTTGCAGTACGACAAGGAAATGCTCGACCCAAGGGGTCGCACACCGTTAATGCTAGCTGTTAAGTTGTCGTCATTGCCTTGCGTCAAGTGTCTTCTAGCTGCCAAATGTAATGCTAATTTTGAACACGAGGGCTGGTCTGGTAAGAAATTTTGTTTAAAAAACGTATATATTCCTTAACGATTTTGCCCTTTGTAGTTGTGCAAGAAGCTGTTTGTTCTGGAGACGAGGATATCCTTACGTCAATAATTGAAGTGAGAGATCTTCAAAGACATGTGCAGAGGGTCACACATGTGCCTAAGTTATTACAGCATCTGCTGGATGTTCCAGATTTTTATATCGAAATGAAATGGGAATTCACGTCATGGGGTAAGAGAAAATTTTAAAATATGCATTGTGTGCAATTAAGTTCTCAAATACATTGAGATGATTTGCATTTTTGACTTAGGCTCTCAAGAGATTAAGCGTTTTTGATGCGCATCATTTCATTTAAAGTGAAAATACGAAAAATGTTTACGGATGTCTATGAATTTTTTTAAACATTCGATCAAAGCTATTAGGTTATCATCATTGCCTTGCGCTAAGGGCTTTTCAGCTGCAAAATGTAATGCTAATTTTGAACCTTAGAGCTTGTCTGGTAAGAAATTTCTTTTAAAACATGATCGAAGAACAGAGGATAGGTGTCGATATTAAACCTCGATCGAAGTAGCCTCTTCAGAGATTTTACAATGGTTTGGTGTTCAATAGTGTTTTTGATATTATTATTGCGTAAACAAGATTTTAATCTTCTGTGTCTGTCTTCTCTTGAAGGTCTTGTGTTTCTGAGCTCAATTAAACTGAGTATGTATTGATACCGCTAGCAAATTTCACTTTTATTCTGATTTCATACATACAGTAGTGGGGTTGATTAACATCTTAAGGAATATGCAGTCGAAAAATGCTTTCGTGGCCAGTTCTAATTGAAATCGTCTAGAGTTTATTTTTATCTCCCTTTTTGATTGCCTTAGAGATTTATTGGTGGTGATCGAAGTATGTTTATCTGGAGAGTTCCTTTTGAATTTTAACAACGGCTCCCCGTTGTGCTGGACGACAACTGTAGTTTATTGGCTCTGCCTAGTCTTTTAAATTGGGATGCAGTTTATCGATAGTAAAATATAGAGCATGCCACTTTATTAAAAAACCTCAGAGATTTAATCTGTTTATACTTCAGAAGCACTGTTTCAATTAAATAAATATCTGTAATAAGGCTACGTCGTTACGTGTATCAGAAAGCAGAAAGCCCAATTGATAGGTCTTTTTTAACTACGCGGTACCCACAAATACACTCCATTTACCTTGAAACAGGTAGTCAAAGGTTGCAATATAATAGCTCTGATTCCAGCTGAAATTGTTAATTCTTCGGTGACTCGAGCTGGACATCTTAGTTTAGCCATTGTGCCCGTGAATAAACCAACATTATGTGAGGATCACATAAATTAAATATTTAATTTTCCTTCCAGTTCCTTTGATGTCAAGGCTCTGTCCAAGTGATACATATAAAGTTTACAAAAGAGGTGCTAATGTCCGTATCGATACTACTCTACTTGGTTTTGATAATTCAACATGGCAGCGAGGGAATCGATCATACATTTTCAAAGGTTCAAGTAAGTACGTCTAAAAATAACTCAAAACATAAAAAACTGATGTGGAATGTTTTTATACGCACGAACCGTTAGAAGAAACAGCAACGATGATAGAAATCGATCATGACACCCACGAAGTTCTCGTGGAGCAGTTGAATAGCGAAGTGGGTGATATCGCTGGTATACCACCACCAGTTGGATCAGTTCGTGCACGTCTTAATGCCCCTGTGATGACAAACAACATTGACATGGATAAAATCAGTTTCGAAAGAAATAAATCTGGGATTTGGGGTTGGCGTAGTGAGAAAACAGAAATTGTAAACGGTTATAATTGCAAAGTTTTTGGTGCGAGTAATGTTGAGTTTATTACAAAAACCCGCATGGATCATCTGAACGAGGATCAAATCAGGGTAAATTAAAAAAAGATAAAAGCTTAGAAAGTATGAAATAGTTTACAATTTGTTTGATTTAAGAGTAAAACATCACGAACATCGCTGCATAGTTTTCTTGGCAAAGTAGAAGATGAGTATATTTCCAATCCAGATATGGCAGGGTATAGAGAGAGGGTGAGTTATAAGCTTAAATCACAACAACCTGTAGTTTTTACTTTGAATTCATTTAAGGTACCTCCACCACACACAGAAACTCATGTGGAAAATGGCGAAGAAGAAACGGCAAGTACCAGCTCAGGTAGCATAACACCTAAGGCCATAACTCCAGAAGAGTATTTTTCTGATATCGACCTAAATGGCCGAGATATTGGCAGACCAAAGAAAATTAGTACCAAGGTTAATAATTTTGTTTTGTAATAATAAGTAAAGACTTTAAAAGTGCAATGTATCATGAAATTAATATTCCATTGAGTTATTTATTAATTTTATAGATTCAAAGATTTAAAGCGAACATTTGGCTGAGTGAAGAGTATCCTATTCAGAGGCACGAACACGTTTTACCTATTTTAGATTTAATGTCTACCATGGCTAGTCCACATGTGTCCAAATTAAAAGACTTTATTACAATGCAACTGCCAGTTGGTTTTCCAGTTAAAATTGAAATTCCATTGTTTCATGTACTGAATGCATGTATAACATTTGGAAATGTGTTTGCATTGACTACTCCAGTTGAAAACGTTCAAACGATAAATGAAGGCGATCGATTAACGTGTATTGTCGATGATCGTTGTTTCGACATACCAAATCATTACACGAATAGAGGTAAATAATTTCAAAAATTATTTTTATTTCTTTTTATTTACATATTTTTTTTTTATAGATAGCGATGTTCGACGTCAATTAACAATAGATGAGGACGATCTCTTGCAATACGCTATTGAGCAAAGCTTAGTAGAAAATACAGAAAACGAGACTGATAAGGTTGATATATGGGAAGCTCTGCGTGGTCAGAGTGGATCATCGACTTCGTCGTTAATACAAGAAGAACAAGCTCAGTTTCAAAGGTAATAAGGGGGTAGGATTTCAATTTCCTCATTGCGATTCTTGTTGATAAAATCTTATTATAAAAATTAAGACTGAAGACAGAATTTATTTGCTTAGCGAAGGTGTAACCATTTTTTATGAAAGTGTTAAAATTGTCCTCTCTGTTTTAAAATCAAAAGCTATTATCTTATTTCAAATATTTATGTATATAAAATTATGGTTGCGGGTGGCAATGGTACAGTGGATGTAGTAATTGGTTGCTAACCTAGAGTTGTGGGTTCGAGCCCCAGCCTGGGCAGCAACTTTTAAATATTCCCCCAGCTTCAACTGTACGCCTCCCGTGGGATTTTCGTGAGATAAATAATAACCTAATTCTCAATCCATTTAACCAACAAAAAATCTTTCCTATCGTTCTATTCCTTCTATCTAATGCCGTGCAGTTTACATTCAAAAGACCTTGGCTCTTACAGGTATAAATTAAAAAAAAAAAAATATTTTCATAAACATTTTAATTGTCTTTATTAAAAACTAAAAAAAAATAGTTTTGTTGATAATTTTTTTTAATTTTTAATAAAGGCATGTAGTTGAAATATTTGTAAAAAAAACGTATTGATCATAATATATGTATATTCAAGAAATGTTTATGTGCGTAAGATATTTCCTGAATATTTTTGAAAACTATTGATTATTATGTAAATGTTGATGTTGATGTAGTCGATGTTAATATTCAGATCAAAAGTCTGCGTATTTAGAGTGGGGTGTGCCTCGAAATTATCGAATGTTTTGAGATGTGCATTGTACAGCCCGATTCTGCTGTTGTGACTACTCTTATAAGTTACAAGCTCATTTAAACTTGATTTCTTCAAAATAGATTGCCCTGTTCGTGTCTGTGCAGCGTACTTATCATTGACCAGCTGTAATGGAACAAAAATCTCCCTGATTAGACTGTCTGTGATGTTTTCTGTGGAAAGTTATGTGTTTGCATCGATAGTCAATACACTGAAAGCCTTCAAAGACCCGAAATTCACGTGGGAATGCTTAAAATAATGCACGAAAACTTCAACGAAGTGCATAGACAATGTTTGGATTGTGAGAGCTACTATAGACCAATCCATTGTTAAAACCTGAAAAAACTTCTCTCATCAAAATCAGGATAAACAAAATGCCTAACAGGTTTTAAGGGAATTTTAGGACCTTATTAAATTGATTTCACCTCTCGTTTATGAGGTGTGAAATTATATCAATTCTTTATTCTCTACATCATTGATTCTCCTTATCATAGGATATATTTTAGTTGCCTCATCTGCTAAACAGCTACCAGTTTTTTTTTGCCATCGCGGAAGCCAATAAAACTCATCGTGCGTTTTCATGATTGAAAACCATATCTTGCCTAAAAAGATGAACTACAGCAGCTCGTTGTGATAGTGTGTATCAATTCACAAATACGCTTGGATTGCATGAACATAAATCGCATACTTTATAGTTTTCTGATTTATATTATGAATTATGGAGTTAGTGGATATGCCAATTCGAATACAGATGTTAAAGTAATAGGGTTTCCAAGTGTCGAAAGGTTTTACATTCTGCTTTGGGAAAGATACAGCTCTCAATGAAACACGTCATTGGACATTTTAATTTTTGGTTACAAGACGTTCAACAAGCGAAATCTTTTATTAGTTTAATGCCTATGACTTGATTCATAAAGTTATTTTTCAATAATTATTGAATCAAACCTTTCCATTGAAATATTTAATGTGATTTCATGGCAAAGGTTGTGATGCAATAAATATTTTTAATTTAAACAATGTTTTACACCAAATACTGATTTCGTGTTTCAAACATTTCAAAGTCAACAACTAAATCGTTTTATTGATACTTTACAAAGTAGTAAACATACTAAAGTAGTATCCTTTCGATAAATTCAAATGTACTTATAATAAATTTAATATACAGGTAATCCAAGAATCGCAAAATTATCAAATAAAAATTAATGAAGCATGCAATTTTATGCATTTAACAAACTATTTCGTTTTTTTACATACAACACAAATTCCACTTCCCACTAACCGAGTAGATTAAGATCCAATTCCCACTCCCCACGTCCTCAACAACAACACCCCCTGCAACAACAACAACAACAGCTTAAAAACAATTACGCTTATATGAAAAACATATTTAAGTAGTAGCTTATTTTTAAGCATTGCTATTAACTCATTCAATTTTATTCATTTAAAAATCACAAAAAAGTATCGCTAAGCACCCTTGTATTTAATATCCCGCATTTAACCTTTTCCTCCCACGCGCAAAAAATTATTTAGAGTTCTACAAGAATCCATCTACCAATGTCGTGGTAATATTTCTCCTGCTTCCGATGACGACGACGGTGGATTCAATTATATGGACCCCGATCTAGCAATGGCTCTGCGACTCAGTCAGCAAGATCACCATCAATATGAACTTGAATTACAACAGGAACAGGAAATGATCGAAGAAGCAATGAAACTTAGTCTTGCAGATAAATAAATGTTCTCAACGGCAATATAATACAAAAAAGAATAAACAAATGTATTATGTTAAACAAATTAGATATTTTTATGAGTCTATTCCTAAGTTAAACAATATACATACTATTGATAACAATATTTGTTCTTATTTATTCACAGACGACAAAAAGCATGTCACTGAAAGAAAAATAAATAAGTTTAAATTTATAAAAGCATATAACTATTATATGCATTTGTAATTATATGAATAAATATACATTTTTGTGATATTTTCAAACTTTGAGATACAATTTAGAGAAAGTAAACCTACTACAAAGTAAAATAAAAAAAATCGTATCGTATACATACATATTATATACTATTCAAACTACGGACTTTCATAACTTCATTTAGCAGACACTATTTTTTCTCATTCATTTTTTTTTTTTTTCGCCAAGAAATTAATAAATAAAAACACATTCTGATTGCTATTATTATGTATACAAAATTAAATTAATATAAAAATATAGTACACACCGTATATAATTAAAAAAAAAATTATTGGAGATAAAATCAATTGAAATAATTTAATAACGGTTATACATCAATTAATAATAATAAAAAAAAAAAACATTAAATTTTTAAAATGCCAACAAAATTAGAATTAAATATCAGAATTTTCGTTTATTCGAATTGTATCCAAACTTCAAAGAAACCAAAAACTGAATTAAAAGAAATAAATGTTACTTTTATTATAAGTCGTTTGTTATTTATTTAAAAAAAAGTTCATTTCAGGCAGCATATTTATCGTTCCTTTATTTCAAAATTCCGACAATGTATGACGTAATTTATCGTTTTCGTTTAGGTATTACATTTTAATTTGAAATTTTGCATAAAACCCGTTTTTATCTGAGCTTGCTTATTTCATTATAAGGATTATTAAGGAATACGAAAAGACGGGAGTTGTGAAATCACCAAATAAAAAAGTACCACATCACTACAATGTGGAAAACTGGATTAGACGAATTTGACATCACAGCTATTCGGCGTATAATACACATGAAGATTTGGAGCTTAACTTAAGTAGTACATATCTCAACAGGATTCTAAGAAGAAACGGATTTAGCTTCAAGACAACGCAAAACAACCGCAAACTTCTTTGTGAAAGAAGTGATATCGAACTAGAGCGAGTGAAATATCTTGACGATATCACGATATCAATATCATTCACGATATGGGACATGAGGCTCTACTTTTACCACCCTATCATCCAGATCTTATAATCCCATACGGGCAACTGTGAAGACAAGAGTAGGCAGATGAAACACAACATTCAAATTAGGTTTTAGATTTTCAAAAACTAGCAGAGGAAGAATTTTCAAAAATAACGGCTGAAGATTGAGGAAAAGTGTGTGAAAACTCGTAACATTTTTTAAAACACAAAAAATATATCAAATAAACACTAACACCATTAAGTAAATACAAACACATCGCCACCGTAACATATCTGTTGCTGCATTTTGTGAAAGATCAACCCCAAATAAAAACAAAAATTCAGAATTTTATTTTTTCGAAGTAAAATGTATACCTAAAAATCCCACCAGAGATGAAATACTTTTTCAGATATCGAGGCATGACAGAAAAGTAATCCATGATCATACCTCATTGAAAGAAAGTCCATCGCTGGAAATTCATCTATATTTTACTGTGAGCGTATAAGCAAAAGTCAAAGGGCTAACCATAATTGAAGAATGTAACGTATACCTTGCCTTACGAAACAGTAGAAATCCATGTGATTTGTATACCCAACCCGAAATCACTTTTTGTTAAGTTTTGGCAAGTTTTGTTCACTTGCGTTTTCGTACGTAATGTACGCTTTGAGTCGTACATTACGTACGAAAATCTGACATTGCTTTTTTTCTAAAGAGTATTCTTCTTCTTCCTTCCTTCTTATTTCTAAAGGCTATTATGGGCAACTGATGTACTTAACAAATCGGAAGGAAACTTTTCGTTCGGTTTTGACACTTGCTTACTTTTTCTTTCGCGTATTATGGTTGGGCCTTTAGTGCCACAGTTTTATGATTGTCGCAGCAGCAGCGGTACTGACCAGAGAGAAGATACTTATAGAGAGAGATAACTTTCCTCGCCTCCGTCCCCGCAATGCTTTTTGCTTACATTTTTTATAACGATTTGAATTCCTATCGGTGTTTACATGTTTTCTCCTCGTGCAGAATAAAAAAGAAGTGTGTCTCTTTCTCTCTTATTTAAAAAAATGTGTACAGCAACTTGCATCTGTGTTGTCCCCACATTTTTTTTATATGGAGTTTAATACAGATGCAAGTTGCTGTACGAATCGCAGCTTGTAGGTTGTAGGCTAAAGGTAGCTTTACATGGAGTTGCAAATGCAGACGAAAACGCAACAACAACAATCATAGTGCAGACGATGAAGATGAAGGTGCCTTTACATGGAGCTGCGAGCAAAAAAAGAGGATGCAAAATCAATAAATCATACTTGTGTGATAGAGAGGGAAGGCAAAAATGCAGACGGTCTTCATGGATGCAGATTATAGGAAAATTATAGATGCAGCTTGAAAATTATAGTGAAGATGAACATGTTCGTTTTCATCGTCTGCACCACGGACCAAGAAGATACAGACCGCCAACTCACCATATGGTCTCTCTTTTTGCCAGCAAGCTAAAAATCAGCTGATATGCCATTTATTTTGAGAGTGTGACGCTCTCCCTTGCTTTAAAACCAATTTACCAAACACACCTAAAAAATAAATGGCATACGCAGGTATAGTTGCCATTACAAAATGCACAGAGAGAGATGTACACGTATTCACAGACAGGAAAAAATATTTCGAGGGTGTTTCAGGCAAGGGGAGTACGAGTTGGCGGTCTGTGTATGGTCTGTGGTCTGCACTATGATTGTTGTTGTTGCGTTTTCGTCTGCATTTGCAACTCCATGTAAAGCCACCTTGAACATGTTCGTCTTCACTATAATTTTCAAGCTGCATCTATAATTTTCCTATAATCTGCATCCATGAAGACGTCTGCATTTTTGCCTTCCCTCTCTATCACACAAGTATGATTTATTGATTTTGCATCCTCTTTTTTTGAAGATCAGGGCTTGCAGCTCCATGTAAAGGCACCTTAAAAGAGAGCCATCGTCGAAGTTGCCTCTCTCTATAAGTATCTTCTCTCTGTTCACAGACACGAAAAAATATGCACATCGCACATCAGCTGATTTTCAGCTTGTAGGCGAAAAGGGAGACCATACAGTGAGTAGGGCAGTCCACGAAGATAATATCTTTCTATCTCTTTCTAATTTGTGGGTTGACACTTGACACCTTGAGGGAAACATTGATAAATCGGGCAAACAAATAGATTGAATTTTCACAATTTTCGTAGTTAAAATGTATTTTCATTTATTAATTTTTTTGTATGGGTTTCTCTAAACATTTGGAACTTATTTTGAATGAAACTTTCTTGCGGTCAAAGTGATTGACACTGATGTTTTCTTATTGATCGGTGGTCACAGTTACAAAATGTCTACTGTTGATTTTGCAAGCTATAATAGTTTGTTGTCTTGCACTCTAGCTATAAAATCTCTCTCTCTCTCTTGAAGAAATGTAAAAAAGTATTGTGGTGGGTGGTGTGTGAAATCTCGTTTTAAAATGAGATTTCAGATTTAATCTGGGAGTAAAAAAAGAGTTCGCTGTCAGAGCAAAAAATTTCTCTGACGTGACCAATAAAAATCGCCACAATTTCTTGTTGCTTTTGTGCGAAGCACTTTCGGAGTTCCCTAGGAAAAGTACGCCATGGAAAAAGACATAAAAATACTTGACAGGTTCGTTTCGTTTAACGACAGATTGAAATCGCATATAGTTGAATTTTGCAAAAGTAAAAAAATTTATCAACTCTATCTTGTTCGTAAATAAGCAATTAGAAATAATAAAAATAAAAAGTTGTAGTGATAAAAAAAAACATACATAATCTACAATGCGATACACAAGTTCCCACCAAAAACCTTCAATGTAAGTTTTATTTTCTTGATACGAAAAATGGATTTTTCAAAACTTCTGAATAGTTTCGCATTTTAAACATCCTTCAGATAAATAGAGAAATTAAAATATTTTAACGATGTTAAGTAGTAAATTTTATTCAAAAACTAATTCAACACAATGGATTATCGACCGTCAATACGGTCGAATAGACAACTTTGTTCTCAAAAGCCTTCAAAGTGCATCCTTTTTGATTGACCGCCTGGAATTAGATTATGCCCTCGAAGGACACGATGGATGTGTCAACTGCCTTGAATGGAGTACAGATGGCAGGATTCTTGCCTCGGGATCAGATGATTTTCATGTGATTCTCTGGGATGTTTTTCACAAGAAAATTATTAAAACTATCAAGACACCTCACAATGGGAACATGTTTTCAGTCAAATTTTTGCCAAAGAGTGGGAATTCCATAATAGCTTCAGGAGCGGCTGATAAATGCATTTATGTTTTTGATGTCAACCGTTCGAATGAAAAAATTCTGGATTGTACCTGCCATCTGGCTAGGGTTAAGCGGCTGGCCACAGCACCAGACGTTCCGTACGTTTTCTGGTCGGTTGCCGAAGATGGATGTCTTTTTCAATTCGACATAAGAGAAAACCATCGTTGTCGTTCCGAGGACAATGTTAGACTACTAAATTTGTCGGCAAGTACCAAGCTCCACACAGAGGCCAAGTGCATTGCTATAAATCCTCGAAAGACCGAACAAATAGCTTTGGGAGCTAATGATCCATACGCACGCATCTACGATCGACGCATGTTGGTCAAGGGCTCGGTAAGCTCACCGCCAAAAAACACCCGCGGTGAAGAAGTCAGTGTAGTGCCAAAAAATTGCGTCACATTCTACAGCCCTGGGCATATACATCAATCGGCTGCACATTTTATTGATCACGATACTCGGGCAATTACGTATTTGACTTTCAATGACACTGGCAATGAACTCCTTGTGAACATGGGTGGGGATCATGTTTATCTGTATGACTTGCAAACAGCACAAGAGCCTGTTTTCCTTGATTTACCTGACTACAAACAACCAACAGCAGATGACACCCACCGTTCGACAGTAGTTCCTGCTTCGATTGAGTCGGGTAAAAGAAAACTTCCCGAAAATATTGAAGTCTTCAAAAAAATGGGCAATGAGTTCCTAGAGAACGAAAAATACGTGCGTGCCATTGACCAATATTCTGAGGCCATCGCACTCTTTCCAGACTGTCCAGTGTTGTACTTTAATCGTGCCATCGCTTATATGCGTCGTCTTTGGTTTGGAGACGTGTATGCCGCTTTGAGGGACTGTCAGCAAGCACTTAAGCTAGATCCTTCTTATATAAAAGCACACTTTCGGCTGGCGCGTGCCCTGTTAGACCTAGGTCGTTGCAAAGAAGCAGACGAATGTCTTACGGAACTTATTAAACGTTTCCCGAACTACACCAACAACCATGGCGTTATGATGCTGCGCAAAGACATTAAAGAGCAAAAAGATGCCAGAAATGACGATACGTTTGAACCCGTACAATTACCTGCCATCGAAGGTAATTTAAGACACAAAGCGAAAGATTATCTTAAGCGCTTTGTTGGTCATTGTAATACTACGACTGACATCAAAGAGGCCAACTATTTTGGTCGAGATGGCCAATACATTGTAGCCGGGTCTGATGACGGTAATTTCTTCCTTTGGGATCGAAAAACTTGTAAGTTACGCAGTGTCTACAAGGCTGATATGGCAATTGTCAACTGTGTGCAGCCACATCCTGATCTGTGTTTGATGGCCACAAGCGGAATTGATCATGACATCAAGATCTGGAGTCCTCAAGGCGAGGTTCCCATTGAGAAACGAAACCGGGTGCAATATATTGATAAAATTGTTGAATCCAATCAACACAAAATGAAAGCAGATCCATTTGATTTGAATACGCCAGGAACATTTTGCCGAAGTAGTTAGATACTATACCAAGTCATGAGCATTCTTCTTCGTTTTTATCTCAAGACGAAAAACTAAAATCAAGAGATTGTAAGTAAATTATTTTTTTTATGAAACTCTTATTTATAAAGCCTATTTTTCTCGCAGTTATTTCAAAGCGATTCAAACTATATCCAGTAAGATGAGTGGAAATGCAGTTTCAGTGTGATAAACTATCTCAATACCTTGTGTTATATTTTTACTTACCCTTTTTACTTATCTTCTGTTAAGAAAATATTCCATTCAAAGGTTTACTAACAAAAAATTAGTTAAACCAATAAATTTTTTTTTTTTTTTTGTAAATCAATCGTGCAGAGCATTATAGCCTTTTTTGGATAGATGTACATTTTTCCAAGAAGCAATTTTCGTTTTTGTTTTAAAATTTACTAGTTATTAAACATATATTATAAATTGATGTAATTTTTAAAACAAAGTGTTTTGATTGAGAAAGTTACCTTAAAACCTGTTTAATGTATAAATACGTTCAACACATTTGAATAAAACAAAGTCATTCTGAAAAGCGAAATGTTGTTATCTGGGCATGTACGACTTTCTCTGCCCAACAAAAATTGTAAGTACGGAAAGACAGGACGTCTGCATCGCAGTTTTTCACGACTTTAAAGCAAACTACAAAACTTCATCTTTTGTTGATCCTAAAAGCTCATATAGATAAAATTGCTTCACTTTATATTAAAAATACCTATCATCTGGACGATAGTGTTGAAACTAAAATGTTTCTCATAAGCCAATAATCGTCAAAATTAAATTTTCTTCATAATGTATGCATCGTTATGATTTGATTTTTATAAACTTTGATTTTAAAAATTTATTAAATTATAATTGTGCTATAAAACACCTTCGTAAGCACATAAAAGAACAATAAACCGACAACAAATTAATGGACAACTTCAAACATAACATCAACAAAATGAAACAAAAGCAAATAGCAACTTAAATAGCACTTACAATTTTTTTAAGACTTCTTTTTTACTTTTGACAAGAAGAGCTATAAGGCAAGTTATGGATTTGTGTTAATAATTGAGGTAATCAATTTATGAAATTACTGTGATGAGGTAGTCTCCCGAAAATAATTGTACCTACCAAACAATCGTTAACATCAATTTTGATGAAACTTTCTGGGTGTTTTTTTTTTTGTTAGGAATGTCTTATAACGTAACATCTCACAGAACTGCTGCTTTTCAAAAATTTTTTTTGGTTTTCAATAATACAAAAAATCATCTTTAGTTTATCTTAAGTTTTGGCTGACCTCTTAACTGGATTACCAATACATTTGATATGTTCTCGTTTAGCGCATTTCGAAACAAGGTCAATTCGATTGCTTTCTCATCATCCTCGGTGGTGTACTGTTCTCCAGATGCCGATAGTAGCATAAGGCAAAACTTTTGTCTGGACGATGATCGTTTTGAAAATTATAGAGAAACGAACTTAATATTTTCAAATATGTGGAGTTAATTATGTTAGAGGGAAAAAGGCGGCTGCATTTGAATTTAACGTCCAAGTATTAGAATAAAGAAAAACGTTTGTTAGCTTACAACACGACGACAATGGTTTTTGTAATTGGTCTACCGATTTCGAGGGAAAAACTTTAGCTCGGTTAAGTTCTCTTGTTAAAGAAGTAGGGTAGGGTGGGGGAGATTCGACATATTATTGGAATATTGCAAATAGTTTCTTCCTAAATAACCATTTAATTATTTTTTGGATTTTATATGAAACTTTGTTTATTACACTATAAATATGTATCATTATTGAAAAGTTTTCGAAGCTCTAATAGTTTAATTTTTTTTAAATTCTTCCTAAAAATGACGATTGTGTCCCACCATCTTTCGTCATGCGGGTAGGGCACTTTAGGCATGATTTTTTGTGAAGCAGAAAATACTCTTAATTGGAAATAAAAGCGAATCATATTAAAGCAAACTGTTAAACATGTATTTTTTATTCAAACTAGATCCTTTAACAAAACAAATGACAAAAATAATAAAATGAAACAAAACAAAAAGATATGCGGTCAGGAAATAAGAAATCAATTCAAATTGGTTTAAAGTTTTGTTAACAAAAAATTGGAACAAATCAAATCAACTTCCTTAAAAAAGGTAATGTTCAAGTTTTTTGACGATCCAGGTGGTCGGAAGTGCCCCATGTGGTCCAGCCGAAAGTGCCCCTTCTTATTCTTTTTAAAATAGTTTTTACAAAACTTATAAAAGTAATTTAAATAATTATTATGAAAACATAAAATACAGTGAGATACCAAGAAGTTTAAAACAAAGTAACGAAAAAATCACTTACTTCGAAATTAAACAAATTTACACAAAAACAGTCTAACCACCGCAAAAAAATATGTACATACTAACAAAGCCATAGAATCCTGAATAGAAAGCCTGCTGCAGAGCGGGTTAAATGTTGACATCTTTCGTTGCTTATGAAGGGGTAAAAGAGAAGAAGAAAGATAACCAATTGCTTTTCTTTTCAATTTATTATTCTTCTCAAATCAGTTTTCACAGATAATAAATTTGATTAAAAATTAATATACAAGTGATAAATAAAGGCAAATTGTGGTTTTAAAACATCCCTCTTAATCCAATTGATACAGCAAAAAGCTAAAAATTGTATCCATTTCGACGCAAATTTCAAAAAATAATCTTTAGCCAATGGGGGATTAAAAACCAAATTATTGTGTATGAAATGTTTTTCTTTTTTGCATTTTATGCAGCCGGGTACTAGCTAGTTCACTATAATAAAAATTCATTTTATATTTTATTGCAAACATTTTTATTCTTAGTCCTTAGAGCTCTAATATACAATTGTCTCATTTTTATTCAATTAAATGTTTTTTTGTTTTTTTACATTTAATTACACCTTCGTTTAATTTATTTATTTTGTATCCTCTTTAATTCAAATATATATAATATACATTTATATCATTTTATCACTTAGGTTTTCATGTCGGTTTTGTCTTTGTAATACATTTCTATTTTTTTTAACGTTTTTCTTTGTCACGTCTCTCATGATCTTGCTATAAATTTCGTACAAAAAATTAAGTAAATTCAAACTTACAAAAAAAAAAAGAATACATTTTTTGTATTGTTGTCTATCTCTTGTCTTAATCTATACATTTAATTGAAAAACAAAAAGCAATTTTAACAATACACTATTTGAAGATGGAAAAATTAATTTATATTATGTTTATTCAAATAAAGTTCTTCACAACGGAATTCGTTATAATTAACTAAGGAAATTTCAAAGATTGTAAAATGAAGAAATTGTAAACTTGTAAAGTGGAACAACAGCTGCTGTACAAAATTAATAACTATTTTATAACTTGTTTTGTTTTATCGCTAGTTTATTATTTATTGTTGTTTGGTTTCATTTTTCGTTTTTAATTCTGTTGTTTTTCTATGTAAGTAGATTATAAATATTGTACAAATAGTTTTGAAACAAATAATTAAATTAAATATACAAGAAATAGCTGAATATTCTTAACTTATATCATTTTTGTTTTTATGATTTAGGCAATAAATATTTTTCTGTTTTGTTTTTGCAAAAATATAGATGTTTTGTTTTATGATTTTTAATGAAGTAATGAAAAGTACAAATTAAAATATGAATCATTATAAGGAAAGAGATTACAAGAAGGCAACACAACATGGAGAAAAGCAAATGTTGGTGCTGTATTATTGAATTTTTTTTTGTGTCTTCAGCAAAGATTATTTATCTTCAAATCTTTATTTTTTAATTTTTTGTTGTCTATATTATTTTAAATTTTCAGTTTTTATTTTGTTCTTTATCTGAAAATATAAATTCACATAAGTATTTATGTTTAGTACTGGTGTTTTTTGTGTGTTGTAGGTATGAAACTTTAGCAGTTGGGCACAGACAAATTACATAATTCATTAGACGAGAAATTGGTTATATGTATTAATATTATGTGGTAGATGCGCATTTATAGGATGTTTAAACTTATTTCAGAAAATTTGTTTTCCATTGATACCCAAGACATTAACATTTGTATCTGAATTAATGTCATTACATAATATGACAATATTATGAATATAATGACATGTCGATATTGGTCGTTTTCCAGTTGAAATGTCATCAAGAAATATGATAATTTAAGCTAAGATCAGCGAAAATGGACCAATATAATATAACTAGAAAAAGTGCAAGTAATATTATTAAGTGACACTAAATCCATGCCCCCCACGCACCTAATATCGATGCAAGCTGGTTATAGGTTTGTTTCATCGTTTCAAAATAATCTTGAAAAACGTTAAAACACAGGACAGAAAAAATATTAAAACAACTGAAAACATTTGGGTAGGATAGCTAACTTCAGTTTGTAATAAAAGCTTTGATCAGCCAATCAAAACCCACTGTATCGGTATTTGATAAAGATCTAATTTCAGTTTTCCATTTTATCTAAAATAATCCCATGTGTAATAATTGCTCAAATAATTCCATATAACAAATCATCTAATTATGAACGTAAGAAGTTTGCACACAATTTCATGAATTATTTTAAAGGCAATTTAGAATTAGTCTGGCTGTCTCAGCCAACTGATTAAAAAAAATCAGTTTAAATATTAAAACCTTACTTTAAGAATTGCTAAATTAAAACATGAGAACCTAGTAACAGGAAGTGGAGAGTTCGAAACTCAAAAAATTAAAAATTTGACAGGTTCAACCCGTCTAAAGTAAATAAAAGGATTGTTTTTATGAGAACGAAAAAAATAGATCAATGTTAGCCGATGATGAAGGCCTTGTCTACTTAAGATTTTTTCATCTCGAAGACAATAAATATACAAAGCTTTAGATCCGTTCAACTTAATCATCAATAATCATCAAGACAAATGGATGGCTGCCCACGAATCCAATACAAAATGTATATTGACACGTGTTTATAAAATTGTTAGGTTTTTTTTTAATTAAAAAAAGAGAAAACAGCGAACAATTATAAGGTTTTTGCACTGATTTTTGTATCGTTTTATTTTTAACAGATAAGATATTACGTTATTGCAGTCGATACGATGCGGTAGAAAACCCAGGCGTCTTAATTATGTATATACCAAATTTGGCATAAAACTGAAACACATGTTATCTTAGATTCAGAAGTTTGGCTTGTTAAAGGTTAGGTAAAAATATAAAAAGTTTCAGCAAAGATACCTGGGAGCAGTAAACGAAGATATTCGTGAAAACAGTAATCGTACACATCCGACCCATCAATAAATTCTATCAAATGTTTGTTGTCAGATTTTATTCAAGATGGAGATGAATGCTTAGCCAAGTTTTAAAAATATATTTCATGAGATTGAGCAAAGCTAGTCCATGACACATGGTAGGTAGATATAATAAATGTAAAAAAGTGATTTCGGTTGGACACTAGCATTAGTTTAATATGTATAGTTTTAAAAATTATAAATAATTATTTTTTACATAATGTATAAATTGAATTCAATAACATTTCTTCATTTAAATCGGTTTTTATGTTAACCTGTGTCATAACTTCTTTTATACGACGATTAACCTAATATTTTTAAGTTCATGTTATTCTTAAATTTTGTTTTACAAG
This sequence comes from Platycheirus albimanus, assembly GCA_916050605.2. NCBI lineage: Eukaryota > Metazoa > Arthropoda > Insecta > Diptera > Syrphidae > Platycheirus > Platycheirus albimanus. The sequence continues at coordinate 64,928,614 of OU696698.1, forward strand.
CCTTTCAAGGTGGCAAAAAAAAAAGAATGTGGTTTGTTTTTGTTCTTTGATGCTTCCATTCAAATAGGTTTTTTAAAAATTGCCTTGGTACCAAAATGAAATTAAAAATAAAAAGAATACGAATATAAATACATTTGTATAGAGTGCATAAAAATAATGCCCATAATTTTTTTTATTTTTTAATAGGTATAACTTTTTCTTTTTATTAAAAAAAAATATATAAGAACAAAAATTTAAAACACTTTTGGGATTTTTTTTTCTATTAGTTGTTTGATTTGTGAAGACGTTATATAATTTTCTTCGAGAAATTTTTTTTATCGAATTGACAAACACGCCTATTTTTCTTAATTTACATTTATGCATGTATATGTATGGATAGTTAAAATATCAATGTCAAGAGAGAACAAAAAATATTAAAATTTAATACAAAATGAATTTATGAATGAAAAGGGTGTTGATAGAAACGTATAAAAAACGCGTTTAATTTTTAAAGGGGCGGAAAACTTAATCTATTTTTACCATCAACCTTCCCGTTTAATGGAAGAAGGTGTCTCAGCAAGTCCTTTCACTTTTAGTCGGTCAGCTGTTTTTAAGAAGGCTGGCAATTGTTCTTGTGATACATTCACTTCACCCGCATACATAAATTCTAGAATCGCTTGAAGATGAATATATGAGACATCTTTTAAAATGATGATCGGATGTTTTGATGGGTTTTCCTTTAAAATCGGTGACTACAATATTAAATTTATAAAAAATATTTACTTAAACTGAACTCACCTCTAAAAGAGCTTTGAAATATGGACTACATGCTGACAAGACCATCTTGTGCGCTTTACACGTTTGACCTTCGCAGGCCAGTGTCACCTAAAATGATTCGATAATTTTGTTTGAAACAAGTTACATAGTATGATTTTTAAGTTCTATAAATTTACAAAAAAAAAAAAACGATTTCCACTCTATGGGCAATCTCATTAAAGGAAAGTTTATAACCCATGACACTGAGATATCATACAAGGGTACCAAGGGACAAGACAAGGGTTGTAGATACCCGAGTTGTCTTCGCAGGAACTTGGAGCAGGAGAAAAGATACACTCTGAAGATTTAACTCCAACACGATATACACGTCATGCACAGGCATCACGTTTGACCTTCGCAGGCCAGTGTCACCTAAAATGATTCGATAATTTTGTTTGAAACAAGTTACATAGTATGATTTTTAAGTTCTATAAATTTACAAAAAAAAAAAAAAAAACGATTTCCACTCTATGGGCAATCTCATTAAAGGAAAGTTTATAACCCATGACACTGAGATATCATACAAGGGTACCAAGGGACAAGACAAGGGTTGTAGATACCCGAGTTGTCTTCGCAGGAACTAGGAGCAGGAGAAAAGATACACTCTGAAGATTTAACTCCAACACGATATACACGTCATGCACAGGCATCACATGCCGGTAATGAAAGCTTGCGAGAAATCCTTCAACTGATGATATGAACCCGGAGACCACGTGCAGCTGTGCCGACAAGTCATAAGAAATGCTGTCTGATGTATTGATCTTCTCACAGCATCCCCTAGAAACCCCTTGGTTCGACCCCGAGTGTGCTACAAAGCTAAAAAGGAGGTCGTGGATACAAAGATACTTGAGCGTCCAGAAATCTCTATATTAAGCGAAGGATGAGAAAGGTTCTAAGGAGAAACAAAAAAGAACACCAACAACGCGAAGTCGAGGTGATGCAGAGATGTTTTTGTAGAAACGAGGTACGAGACTTCTATAGAAGAGTGAAATAGTCAACATCAGGTTTCACAAGTCGCCCTGGGCTCTGCAAAGACCAGGATGAAAATACCATAGTTGATACGCAGGCGATGTTAGCCATCTGGAGAGACTACAAACAGTGGTCAAAGTCAATTCCACATTCTATGCTTAGCTGAACTCAATATACGGCAACGCTCCGAAAGGAGACATCACTGTCGTCATGAAGGACTTCAATACAAAAGTTGCCCCGGACAATGTAGGGCTTGAGCGCGTTATAGGTAAGATTCAATACAACCGCTCTCATTGACCAAAATGTTGTCGTGAATTTGCCAACACCCTATAAGACAAGGCATCAAATGTGGGCTTAAGCGTAAATGTTCACATTGAAAAGGTTTAAACGTTTTTTATGAAAACAGTACCCAAACAAGCTAGAGACCTTTTGTATCCCAAGACAACTAGGATACAATTAAACACCAGAGCACTCAAAATAATCATATACAATTAAACTGATGCTCATTGGAAATAGGTTTTGCGAAAGGAAATAAAACGAAAGAAATACTTAGCAGCTCACAAGGTAGTGCAGATGTGTGTGAGGCGATATAGAAGGGCCAGATTGGACAAATCCGCTACAGTGCTGAAGAAACTGGATGATTTCTGGCATTTCTGTGTACTGCCCAACGGCGAACAGAGCAAATGCCGACCATAAGGAGGTCTTTCAGAGGTATTAATATTGACCTACTGACAAGTACAGAAATAAGGACCTCGATTCTACACTTAAAAAAAAAAAAAAAAAAAAAAAAACAGCTGGATTGATGACCTGCCGGATTTCTAAAATCAGACTCCGACTTGGCAGCAAGCATTTTATTGCCACTGGTAAAGGCTGTTTGGGAAAACGAAACCCTGTTTTACCAGTAATCTACCAAAGAAAGGTGATCTCAAGAATTTTAAAAACTGGCGTAGTATCACCATATTGTCCGTGCTTCTAAAGCTATTGGCAACTATTTTTCTAGAGAGGATAAGGTCCAGAATCGAGTCATCGCTCAAGAGGCACCAAACTGTGTTTCGGAGTGGTCGATGACATCAACGCTTTACTATTATCCTTTAGCAATCATCGTATCTACCTCATGTTTATCGACTTCGAGTCATTGACCACGTTCATTGCGAGTAAAATTGTTGCCATAATAAAATAATCGTTCAACAACGTAAGGTGTAAGCTTTCCGATGCATGCGAAGTGCGACAGGGCGTGTCATTTGAACTATGCTGATGATATGTCTAATGGCAAAAACATACTGCTCCAACAAAAGGGAAAAGCAGCTGGTTTAAAGATTAACGCAAAAAGATAAAAATAAGGATGGGCTCATCAAACAGCCTTGATAAGAAGGTCTGGGGTGGGGGAGCTGATGGAGACATTGGCAAACCTAAGCCCAGGCATCGTTCGTACGGGAGACGGGGACTCGACTTTAGCGCGGTACTCCAGCATCGGAGTATCCCACGAGTGGTACAATCCGACAATACCTCAGCTTAAACAAAAAACACAAAACTGTCTCACAAACAGTTAGCAACAGCCTCCGAGTTAGCATTGTAGACTAATCCGGAACTAAGGCTTACCGAAGACCAGTGGAGATTCGACAATCCTGGACGGCTTGAATGGCTCCTACAAACGGCATAGCCCTTTCCCTTACTTTGAGCCGTTTACAACTCTGAAAGCCGGTAAACTTTAAAGTCATGGAATGCGAGGATGCAGAAACCCTTGGGTGGCTGAAGAAGTTCATCGCCGACGCAGAAGATCTGTGGACTAACGCGGACTTCACAAGACCCAAAGGGCGTATGCTGATTCCGGGGCCTATACCTACAAAAAGAAAGGATAGAGCTAAACTTTCGATACCTCAACCAAGAACTTCTTAGCAAGGACTGGCAAGTGGAAGAGATGAAGAAAGTAATATCGATCAGACTGTGGTGAAGTGCGAAAGACAAGGAGGCAATCTTGTCATCGCCTCCATCTAAATGCCACACGGGACTTATAACGCAGTGGAGGAAAAAACGAAAGAGCTTGTATAAGAAGCACAATTAAGAAACTGGCACTCCTTCTAGGTTGTGACGAAAACTCTATGATATACAATGGCGAAGCTCGGACACAAACGTACGGGGTGAGTCCCTTTTTAAATTCAATATTGAACAGAATTTAATGTTAGGCAATAAAGTTAACGAACCGACGTTTGTTACAAGATCTAGAAGGGAAGTGTTAGACATATTGAACAATTCGATACATTTTTAAGTCAATGACTGGAATAATAGAGTTCAATATAGATGAACATGTATAAAGAAACGCAAATCAGAAACCAAAATCCCAAGAAAACAAACTGGGAATAGTTTGTAGTGGAATTGGGGGGAAATTGTGGGGCTTCTATCATCAAGATCGCCTATAGGAATTGATAATACAGTTTTGAAACAGCCAGTCTAAGAAAATTCTTCTCGAAGGAACCAGTTGGGCTAGGCTATCTTAAGGACAGCAGCAACTGGACTCAACCGTGTTCAGGAACTCTAGAACTTCTAGTCAGCACACTCTTTCCAGGGTGTGTTCAAACTGATAATTTTTCCAGTCTAGAAGAAGAAAATACCACATAAGATTCAGCGATTCCGGAAAGGTTTATAAGTATAGAAGAAACAGAATGGGTTATTGACTCCTTCCCGCCATACAAGTCACCTGGAGTTGATGGCACAGCCCCCGTCATGATACAAAAGCCAAAGAAACTCATAATGCCTGCACTAAAAATGTTGTTTGAACGATGTATCTCCCAAGAACCTGGAGGGAAGTGAAGGTAGTCCTAATTCCCAAAGCCGGTAAAGCAACTTTCATAGTGCCAAAGGACTATCTGACATCATTCTTACTTAAAACCCTAGAAAAACTTCTAGACGTCTACATCAGCAACGAAACCAACCCGCAATGTTTGTCCCCGTATTAACGTGCATATTTAAAAGGAAAAAGTGGAGAAACTGCACTACACAGCGTCGTCGGAACTATTGAGAAGTCTCTAAGTGGCCAGTTATAGCGATACGGAAAACCAAACCGAAAAAAATTTTAGATGGACAATTTTGTATGTTCTGATTCGATTCTTAAGACAAATGCTACACTGATCGATGGCAATCAATTCAGAGTATGTTTTTTGTTTATAATAATTTTAATTGAACAAATACTTTTTGTTAAAAATGTATTTATTTATTTTTCTGTTATACGTATAAAAGAAAAATAACAAATTTCGTTTTTAACAAAAAGTACAAGTTCAATTCAAATTTTTATTTCCAAAATAAATTCTCAGAGTTGGTTGCCATCGATCAGTGTAGCATTTGTGTTTTAAATCGAACCATAACATACTAAATTTTCCATTTGAAAATTTGTTTCGGTTTTGTTTTCCGTATCGCTATAACTGGCCCCTAAAGCAAAAAGAATACCCTTTAGCGGCCTTCCTTGACATTGAAGGAGCCTTCAATAATGTAAAGACAAGTGCGATAAAGAGAAACTTAGAAGGTTTAGTCATTGGCAGTCGTCTCACAAGATTGATACTGAAACTTTTATAAAATATACCCCCAAGGGGAAGCCATCTCACCACTTTTATGGGTATTGGGGTATTGGTTGTAAATGATGTATTAATACTGCTCAAAAACAGCGGGATCAAGGTAGCTGCTTATGGTGATAATAGGAGGAACATTCCTCAACACTATTTGAGGACAAAAAGATGTGGCCTAGGAATAAATCCCCTCGAAACTGAGCTTTACGAATAAAGGAGCAAACCAGAATTCAATATACCTTCTATTGAGGGAATACCCCAGGAAGTATCTAATAACGCCAAGTATCTTGGGCTAATACTTGAAATACGAAGTTGAAGGTTAAAGAAAGCATCTATAGTCCTCTTAATAGGAAGAGACAAATCTGAAGAAGTGGGGCTGGACGTCCGAAGAATAAGACAAGTGTGTTTTTTTTTACAAGAAGAGTCAAGAAGACTCAGGACGGAAAAAGCATTCGGTGAGAGACGTTACCAGAACTAACAAGAAGACTCAGGACGGAAAAAGCATTCCCAGAGAGACGTTACCAGAACTAACAAGAAGGTAAGCAATACAAAAAAAAAAAAACTAATATTTTTTTTCAGCCATGCCGATAGGGATTTTCAAATCCAAACTTGTGAAAAGCTGTCGCGAAGAGCTTTAGGATCTTGCTCCGCAGCACAATGTTACACTTTGCTGGGTCCCCGGTCACAAGGTCAATAAAGACCAAAGTGTGGTGGAGTGGAACTTGTTTCTCTCTGCCAGCAAACAAACCTTACCCAACCTAACATCGTCAGCATAGATAAGGCAGTTGAGTATTTTAAAACTGATGGAAGATAATTTATAAATCATCAATCATAACAACTTTTGCGAAATGGTAAAATGTGCATGTTTTTTGTTTCCTTAACATGTTTTATTAAAAGCGCCCATCAGAAAGACTGAAATCTCAGTCGAAACGTTGGTCAGACTTATAAACTTGTTTCTTCTTCAAAATCCTAAAAAAAAAATCATCGTCAAGACGAGACACCCACTCCCTTATCCAAACACTAGAAGACTTGTGGGACAATTATTCGTCTTCGCTGCTTTCCTTTCCTTACATTTGCATTGCATTGTATGATATTTTTGACAATATTGTATGACCTGATAATCGTCTGTACATAGTTTAACCAAGTAGGTATCTGACAATTTATTTCTAAATACTGTAATAAGAGTAAAATATGTATGAAATGTGCTGGAAATCACGATGTTAAAGACTGTACAAGTAATATAAATAAATGTGTAAACTGTGCTACATTGAGCTCGCAAACAAATCAAGAGGTTAATTTTGAACATATGGCATCTGATTACAATTGTCCAGTGTTTTTGAGAAAACTCAAAGCTTCTGAGGAACGGAGTAACTACTAGCAACTAGAGTCAATTAAATGCTTTTTCTCAAATATTGAAGGTTTAGCCAACAATCTTACTAGTCTCCAAATAATTACTAATGAATTCAACTGTGATATAATCGTCTTAACTGAAACCCATGTGACAAAAAACCATAACATCTGTGAAATGCAACTAGATGGTTACTATATGTTTAACTGTAATAGTGAATCTAGTCATACTGGAGGTTTAATGTTTTATGTAAAAAAAATCTTTAAATGTTCATTAGTTAAAAAATTTGTTATTGCGATGAATTACTGGTGTCTTATAATAAAAGTGCAATATGAAAACACAGCTGTGATATTATTATGTGCAATATATCGATCTCATATGTCGACCAAAACTGCTTTCTGTGATGATCTCGAACAATGGATAGATTTTCTGCAACAATGTGATAATAATTTTATAATAATGGGAGATTTTAATATAGACTGGCTCGATAGATCAAATACATATTCCAGACGCCTTAACCAAATAATGACGGACAATAATTTAACACTACTAAATACTGAACCTACCAGAATAACAGAATCATCGCGAACTCTTATTGATTACGTTCTCACTAATAACAATCAAATTTGCAGTGCTAAAGTTGAACATAATCTTAAGATAAGTGATCATGAGGCCCTTGAAGTTTTCATTAAATGTAACAAACCTAAAAAACGTAATAAGAAGATCATCAAATACTGTAAGTACAACAAAGAATATTTCTTAAGTGAACTAAGACTGAACGACTTCTTCTCTAACTTTGATCCTGAACATCCACATAATGTAAATGTACTAAGTGAAAAATTTGCAAACGAATTAAAAAATATTGTTAATAGTATGGTAGTCACTAGAGTTGTACCTTACCAAAATGGGGAATGGTTCAACGATGACTTAAAACGCGCTAAAGTTTCAAAAATAAATTTTTATAAAACAGCTGTATTGTCCAATAGACGAAATGATTGGCAAGCATACCATCAATTCAGAAATTATTACAAAAGTCTGATCGAAAATACTAAATCAAAGTTTATATCTGATAAAATACTAAATGCCAATAATCAAAAAGATATGTGGAGGCAATTAAAAAAATACGTGCTTAAAACAAACAAAGACGAAATAACTGAAGTACAATTTGAAAACTGTGATAGAGAATACAATAGTGCAATAATAGCTGAGAAGCTGAATAACTTTTTTATTAATAGTGTAAATGATCTTACCAATTCTGTGATATTTGCTGAATATACAAGCCTAGTAGATGTGTGCAATATAGAATTTAAGTTTACTTTGGTAAATATTGATGATATTATTAACACCCTAACTGTGATAAATAAAAAAAATGACTTCAATTTTATGAATGTTAAAATGTTAAAAGACAGTATAGAAATTGTTGGTCCTGTTCTCACACGTATAATTAATTGTTCATTTAGTTCTGGTGTTTTCCCTAAATCCTGGAAAGAATCTCTTATCATTCCCAAAAAGAAAGTTCAAAGTTCAGTTAAATGTATTGACATCCGACCAATAAACATGCTTCCACTGTATGAAAAAATAATGGAAAAAATTGCAACGCTCCAGCTTCAAAACCATCTTAATAATAACAATATAATAAGTACACACCAGTCAGGCTTCCGCTCAAATCACTCTTGTGAAACTTGTGTTAATTATGTGGTCAGTGATTGGAAAAAGGAAATTGACAATAAAAATTGTGTTATAGCTGTTTTCCTCGACCTTAAACGTGCTTTTGAGACTGTTAATCATATAATTTTACTTAATAAATTAGAAAAGTATGGTATTAAAGGAACTGAACTTAAGTGGTTTAAGTCTTTCATATGTAATAGAACGCAAAAAACAGCAGTGAACAACGATATCTCGAACGCGGCACTACTTTCGACTGGAGTTCCGCAAGGAACTATTTTAGGTGTAGTCCTTTTTCTACTATATATTAATGACATGGAGAAAATTATACAGCATTCTAAATTAGTTCTGTTTGCTGATGATGCCCTGCTTTATATAGCAGGTAAGGACATAAAAACAATAAAAGATAATATTCAAAGTGACTTAAGTGCAATATATAAATGGTTGAATATGAATAAACTTTTACTGAATACGAATAAAACTAAATTTATGGTAATAAATAATCTTTTCCCATTACAACAAATAAACTTATCCATTGATAATGTACTGATTGAACAAGTAACAACAATTAAATATCTTGGCATAATCTTAGATAATAAACTATCATTTAATGAACATATAGACTATATTTGTAAAAAAGTGTCTAAAAAATTGGGAGTTCTTAGAAGAACCCGTAGAAACATTTCTAGAAATAGTGCAATAAAAGTGTATAATGTAACTGTCAAACCCCACTTTGAATACTGTGCGAGTCTACTTTATCTGTGTAATATTTCCCAAAAAAACAGACTGCAAAAGCTACAAAACAAATCTATGCGCATTATCCTTAAGTGCAGTCGGTATACGTCAATTGCATCTATGCTCGAATCCCTTAAATGGTTGAACATAAGCCAAAGACTTTTTGTGATGGCAATGATCTTCGTTTTTAAAATAAAACACAACTTGTGCCCAGAATATCTCCAATCCAGTATCCCTGAAAGAAGAGTGGTACAATACAACCTACGGAACATCGAAGAGTTCAACATAATTCGGACCAGAACATCTAGAGCCCAAGCTAGTATACTCTATATGGGACTTCAAGCATACAACAATCTACCTTCCAACATAAGAAATATTAATGTCTTAAATCAATTTAAATCCCAAATTTGTGTATATGCAAAATCTTTTATTAACTAAAAATTCCTGAAGATAAATTATTTGAATGTAAAAATACCTTGAAATGTAAATATTGCTTTGTAACAAATAATGGCCTTTGAGCCAAATAAATTTCAAAATTCAAAAAAAATTGTAAGAAAATGCCTTCCAACTGTGACAACAATTTAAGACAAAGCATTGTCAGCCCAACCATGTTCTAATTGTCAGATTTGGAACGAAACCTGCCAACGATGTGACCTGAGCACTGACAATTAAGTATGTACCTGTTGTAAGAAATTACAAATTGCAAGTTTGTTGCAGGTCTCCGTCACCTTAGCATCTTTCCTGTTTCAATAAATAAATCTTGCAACATTCATAGTATCAACACACAGAGGAAAGATTAAAAGCATTATCATGTCATGAAGGCCAGCAAAACTTAACACCGCTTCATATTTATCAGAAGACTCAAGAATTTAGTAAAGCATTCCCTATTTATGGATTTTAATGTCGATTTTTATTGGTCACGTGAGATCAATCTTTCTCGATCTAGATCGATTTTTTCGATCTGACAGCTAGATTTTTTTGTTATGTTGGTCAAGAAATCGATTTTTTTTTCGATCTGAGATCAATATGTTAAATCTCATTTTTTTTCGAGATTTAACGCATACCATCACAATACTCTCGAACAGCTGTTTTTGAAGTTTTGTTTTTGGCATTGCGACATTGTGAAAATTAAATTTTTTGGTGTTAAGGAAAATTGTTTTTAATTATAAAATAAAGTTTTGTTTTTGGTAAAAGAATTATTTTAATTATAAAGTGAAGTTTTGTTCTTGGCATTGCGAGAGCTCAATTATTTTTGGCAAAATAAAATTCTTTCTAATTATAAAGTGAAGTTTTGTTTTTGTTATTGCGAGAATTCAATTCTTTTGGTAAAGAAAATTCTTTTTAATTGTTTATGATTATTATATTTTCATTAAAGAAGTATATGGAATTGAATAGATTTATAAAAATGTCCATGAGATGTGAAAGAAGTGGCGTAGGTTTAATTTGTCGGTAGTGTTTGTTTAACGGGAGAGATGCAGAAAGTAGCGGGCCTACAGACAATAGTGTCAGTAGTCACAATAATGTAAGGCCACTGAAATGGATACAGCATTGTCTGCCGGGCCAGAATTGCTTTTGAGAGCAGAGAAATATTACAACTCTGTAGGATGACCTTTCGTTCAAGACATCAATTAGCAGTTCAGGACCTAGGCAGATGAGCAGTTCACTTTATTCCGTATTCTCCAGGCGCAAGTCAGTCGGTCGCCGGATAAATATTTCATCATAGCGGGGATCCCTGATTAGGTTTCGACTAACCAACGGGTCATATGGCTTCCCTTGGCTCTCATTCGCAAGAACTAAACTTCTTCTACTATCTTGGAGAGTTGCTGATGAACCCTCTGATAGAGATTCTAGTGTCGCCGACTCCTTCAAACCCTTGGAATTTGCTCCCAAACTCATATGTTTTGTGGAGTAGATCACAGGACGTGAGAAAAGTGGAATCTTTATGTGTAAGCACTTGCCAGCGGGTGGAATATCAGCTCTGTAGATTACTGAATAGCACATTCATTTCAGTCTCTGTCTGTCCATGTCGGGACTGAACTTCCTTTAGTAGCTTCTGATAAAGTCCCAGAGCTTTACATTCGCTTATAATACAGTAACATAGCGGAAGACATGTATCCGAATTTTCAGGCAAAACACGCCTGCAATAGCCGTAGATCTTGTAGTTTTGATCGTCGGTCAGAATCAGACAGTATTCTTGATTTTCCTTCCCTGTTCGCACGAGATCAATGTGGGGGAAAACCAACTGTTCAATAAGCTTTGGACACTGGGACTGTGATGCTTCCTTTTCTTTTTCAGCTGCTGCGTCTGCTGATTTTTTAGCAGCCTCAGTTGAATCCAGTAGATCATCTCCAGGTGGTTTTATTATTTGAGGACTATCTGTTGAAATAAACTCAAATAAACCAATTCATTTCCCACATAAACAACGGAATAATTAATTAATTCGTCCTCATTAATATTTTCCGACACCATGAATTGGAATTTGGAAACAAATAATTTCACTTTTGTTGCGACATTGTCATTTTGACACACACACACAATTACAAAAAAATCAATCTCGTTTCTGTTTTTCATTTGCACAAGAAAAATCAATCTTGACAGTAAAATCTGGGAAAAAAATCAATCTGACGAGATTGATCTAACGTGACCAATAAAAATCGACATAAGTCTCTCAGTATGCTATTAGGATAAATGATTTGTCCAACTTTGGGATATATATTTTTTAGCCATTATGCAGCATCGTCTTTTTGGCAACTGGCATTAGTGAGAATTATTATACTCACATAACACATATGTATAAACATAACTTGAGAGTTAAAAGATTCGTAGGTATCTTTTGTTCGGGTTGGATGAGCCTTTAAAACTTTAAAAGCTATTGCATGAAAGCCAATCTATAGTTAAATGACCTGTTTTATAGAGGCATGTAGGAGTAGGTTCATTTGTGTAGATCCATAAGCACAACTTACACCAATTGCAAATTTCTCTTTATTAAAAAAAAAAAAACTTCTAACAGTAACAGAACAAAACAACAACTTTCACATCCACATCATCATTCCTAAGAAAGTTTTTTTTATTTTGCTGGGGTGTTTTAGGTGTTTTTGTTTTTAGGACTTTTCCAATCAATACAAATTGAGTAGGAAGGTACCTAGTTCCTCAATCAGACAACGCATTAATCAAAGGTAATTTTTTTTTTTTTTTGCTGTAACCTAAACTAAATATTGCAGTTACTGAATTACTCTCAGGTCCATAAAACTTTGAATTTCTGCAAACACATCTTTTGATAAGACCAATATTAATAATTATCGCAATAGAACTGAAGAGATAGTGGAATCAAATTTTAAAATTCTTTTAATGCTTGTACTCACATCTGTAAAACTTTTTTCATCTCTTAGGTGTCTGAAGGATGTAACCATATTTGTCTGGAAATCATTCCATTTTAAAAAGAACTGTTGATCTGCCATCATTAAAATTGTTTTTTTTTAAATATATCCTGATTCTGTTTTCTTTGCAGAGAATGCTTGTTGTTTTGATTTAGTTAATCAATTTTTTTTTCTCGCAGATAATTCCTAGACTATGTACTTTCTTTTCTCCTGTTGATTTTGTAATTCTTCAATGCTACCGTCTTTGTCGTTACCGTCGCGCTCTTGATAAAGTTATTCACTCGAACTTTTCTCTCACACGCACCTTTTACTATGGGAAATATAATACGCTCTACGGAGAAAATGTGATTAATAAAATCCACCAGCCAGAAGTAATAGCAAATAGAAACGGCACTCGTATTTAGGTCAGTTGCTCTTCCAAGGGACACATAAAATAGTGCATTCGACTCGGTTTATTGCTGCAACAAAACAATTTAAAAAAAATCAATTGTTAAAAGAAAAGTATGTACAAGTCACTTAAGAATAGAATAATATCTTACAATAAGTTCAGATTTCAGACATAAAACGAAAAAGAAAGCCGTCAGAGACAGCAGTAGCAGAGAACCAAAACCAAAAGTGAAAAAAAATTCCGAAATTTCGACGAGAACAACTCAACAAGAAGTAGGAAGATAGGAAGAACGAAGAAGAGATAGAAAAGTTGAAAGTACTTTTTCTTCGCACGTATCCCACAGTATTCATCACATATTCACATTCCACAAAGCAATCGCACTCGCACCCGAGCCGAGTCGGGACGGAACTTATAGCTCTCTCTTTCTTGGTGCTTCTATTTAGATTCTTTTCGCGCTTTACCAATTCCAATACAAATGGTGCATTTGTTTTTTCTTCCATATTTCTATTCCACAAACCTGTGTATATGTATATGTAGGTGTTAGGCCAGGCGGTGTACGCTGTAAGGTTGTAGGTATATGGCATTTGGCATACCCATTTCGAGATTTCTTTGTTATTTCTTGTTTTTCTATCAATTATTCCTTCTTGCTGTGGTACACAACCAAAACATATGGCTAATTTTTAAGTTCTTATTCATATAAAATAAAAAAGAATATTAAAAAAATGTTTGGACATGCATTTTGCAATGGCCAATTGTAGAAGACCAAAAAGAAGGTGATGGTAAAGAAGTAAAAAAGGGTTGCCATCAGTGTGTAATGTGTACCTACTTTAATTATCCAATTAGCAAAAGACAAAAACCAAATGACAAAAAGTCAAATTGCCATTGAACCCCAAAACAAGTTTCATTGAAAAAGAGCAATTCTCGATTTTGAGAACAAATCTTCCAAGTTTAGATGGAACTCGCTATAACTACCAGTATTCTTTTAAATAGTGTTATAGTTTTTTATTTTTAACAATCTAATCAGAGATTTAAGACAAGTAGACGGCTTATTACAAAATGTTTGCCAAATGCTTTATGTTTGGAGTAGGCTTTACCTGACAGCTTATTTTGATATGGGTGCCATTGTTCAAACAAATATTGTTGTTTGTAAGATTTTACTTTAACAAATGCCTGTCCATTTTGATAAAAAAAATCAATTCATGGTCATATTTGACATAAATGCTGAATGTTTTGCAAACAAAGGCGGAAGTATTAGTCTTTTGAGTGCAATTACAATTAGGTATATCGTCTTAAAGTTAATAGCATTTTACTAATTTTGGTTGCTGTTACAAGAAAGCTCTCTTTATTTGTTTTTGTCGTAGCGCAATGTTTATTTTGTAGGAATACCTAGACTAAAAGAAATGACGCATACAAAAAAAAAAAAAAACAGAAGATTGGTTAAGATTGCAACCAATATTTACGTTTCTGCTGTCCTATGGATGTCTGCAAAAAGAACTATTTATATTTGTGTTATGTATTGTTTCTTTTAATAGCATGGAAGACATTTATTAGTTTTAGTTAAAATGTATCTTAACGTATTGAACAAAAGTGTCACTAACCAATGATCTCATATTTTGCACCCAAAAACAGATTGGTTTGCTCTATCTATGCTTGTTTTCGAATTCATTTTAAGCTTCACTAAAAATAGTTTTTTGATATTTAAGTCTACAAGTCCATCTCAACTCAACCTCAATACAATTCATTTTACTCGTAGCTGAAACTCACATCGATCCCACATATTATAACCGCGGTTAAGTACCTCTACATGTCGAAGTACCTACTGCGACCAACGTCTATCGAAGAAATAACCAACATAGATTTATATTTATGGCTTGGAAACCCTGGACTATTGCTTGCAGTAACCAACAAAACATAAAACGGACAACCCACTAATAAGAAATACATACGCAGAGGATTAAAGAGATTGGTTGTTTTGGGATTCGGGGGGAAATTGTAAATCTGCTTTTGGCCTTTCACTTTATGGCACTTTTTTTTTTTTATTCCGAGTTTTGACACAAATTCAATTGTTAAAACTAAGCAACGAGTTTGAAATCCATTAATTTTTAAACAAAAATTCACCTCAAACAAAGAAACTAAAAGAAATTTCATGGAAATTAAGAGAAAGAAAAAAATTCTCGTGGGTAGTAGGTCATGGTACTCGCTTACCCCGTGTAAAAATTTTGTTTTTAACCACAAACTATGTACACACTTTTCAGATAATTCTAAATATTTCTGCACAGTTTAGATTTAAATATTCAAACAATTTGTATGGTTTATAATCAAATATAAAATATTCACAAGAAAATCTGTCTTGTACGGCCGTGTGCTTCAGAAACAAAAAAAAACTGAGAAAGTGAGAATGAGAATGGGAATAACGAAGAACAAGAAGTAAGAAGAATGAAATGAATAACAGAGAAAAGTGTGTTTCTTCGATTGAAACGAAACGAGAAAACGAATGGATACAATATTTTGCCTTTCATTTTTTCTCTGTTCTTCTGATTCTTTGGATGGCTGGAAAAAAGGTATGTTAATAATGCGAGTGAAAGGGAAAAATGAGCGAAAATGCATCATCTCATACTTATAAATAACATTACGTTAACGTTACTACAACGAACAATAGGAAAACACTAGACGGATATATACGACTCTACACAAAAATTAAAAGATCATCATTTATTATATCAAATAACCACGAAATTCGTGTAGACTACTTGAAATTAAAATTAGTAAAAAACTTTACTTTAAGTGATGCCAAAGCGACAATTTACCTTCCAATCCAAACCAGACACAATAAAGACCGTTAACTGAAGTCTGGTTCTCTCATTTTACCTACAAGCTAAAATCAGCCGATTTGCATTTTATTATGAGTTTGTTATAATCTCCCGTGCATTTTAAATGGGAACTACACAAGTTAAATAAAATGCACTCGGTTATGTACATACAATGTTGGAGTTAAATTGTTCTGCAACATCTTGATCTGCAAATTTCAAGAAAATTAAAGCTATGGTGAGAGCTACACATCACTATATAGAAGAGCGAAAAGGTGAACACTTATTCGTCTGTATCTGTATGTCTGTGGCCAAAATGAGAAAAACATATTTCCGAGTAATATCACTTGGGAGTTTTGCTGCTCGACCGCGGATGGAAAAACAAGGCATTAACTCATTTCAGATTGTTGATGAAGAAAGAATAGATGGAAGGGAGAAAAGAACATTGAAAATAAAAGTGACAAGTATGTATTCAGGGAGGAAAAAATAAAATCTACAAATTTGCTGCATCTGCAGCGCTCTTAACGGCAAAACAAGAAATTACTTAAAACTCCCAAGTGATATCACTATAGGTTCTATATACAATGCTGAAGTTTAGTTAATGTCAATTTTGATAGTGTGTGTAAATCCGGCTCTGAATCGAATTCTGGGTTCTGGGATCAAGTCTAGATTGCTTCTTTGGATTCATGGAAAATGAAAAACTATATTTGCCCTGCTAGAACGACTCCTCTGTTTTTCTATTTGGGTCGCAGTTAACCTATCATGGTAGGAACCTCAATGAGCTCCTTCAACATAGTCGAAGCTTAGGTCATTGGGTCCTTTCAGGGTATTGATATAGAGGAGGTAGCGGATGAGTCCTCTAGAATACCATGGGAAGCAACAACAATTTCCACCATTTTAATTGTTGTTGTTGCTTCCCATTGTATTCTAGAGCTTAGTTTTTCGTCGAAATATGTCGCACCTCAAGTGGTAATATTATAGACTTTAGTTTATATAACAATGCCTTAACACCACGTGTACCCAAACAATAAGTGCAAGCCCTGAATGGTTTCAAAGCCGACATCGCAGCCATCCAAGAATTGCGATGGATGGGATGGTGAAGGCACAAGGAGGATACAAAACTTTGACATCTATTACGACAAGTGCTACAGGACAGCGGTTATTTGGATGCAGTTTTGTGATAAGAAGACTTAGGCAAGCATTCTTAGGGTTTCGTGGCGTGAGCGAACGCATTGTCACAATCCGCATTAACGTTTTGTTTAAATGGAAGATAGTGTTTGTGCTAAAAGTTTATGGAAGTGTGAATTGAGCTCTCGGTTTCGGTGAAATTTTCAATAAGGAAAATGTTTTGTTTATGAGGTATGACAGATTTGTATTGCGTAACTATTTCCTTTCAAGTTCTCAATCATGTTTCTCTTTTTGGCAGTCCTCGGAGTCGAACTTGGTCTGTTCTCCAAGCAAAGCAGGATTAACAATAATACAAAAGATGCGATCATAAAATGTACCTACATATGTCGTACTAACTTTTTCAATTATTTTGAATTACATAGTTCGTTTGATTTTTGGTTTTTCCCTAATGAAAACAATTTTTTTTCATTCCAAACGTTTACTGAAACTTCAGCTAGCTTGCAAACCTCCTGTGCTTAAGGATCGCTTGCTTCAACTATTCGTTTATAACTTTGATTTGTAATTGAAAATAATGCCCCATCAATTCAAAAATGCTCCTTCATTGGACATAAAAATAACATGCTCCGTACGCCAACCGATTTTGCTTTGGTTTTAGTTTATTGGCAAGTTTTCATTCTGAATTTTCGTTATATCTGACCTACCAAAAGCTAATTAAACTTCAGACTTGATTAACATCACGGTTCCTTCACTCATTTTCTCCTATGTAGACAAAGCCTTTTATTTAAATAGTTGATAAAGTTAATTGTTGTTTAATTGCTTTCATATAACGAACTTAATGGTATCGTATTTAATGAAAAAAAAATAAAAACAAACTGACCACATTACTGATGTTTGTGAAACGCACCAAAACAATCTTTTGTGGACATAGCAAAATCTTAATAGTTGAATTTTATTTCTTCCTTAAAGCTATAGGTAATTTGACTATAACAAGTTAACAATGTCTAGTTATGTGCTATTTTCTTCCAAATGGATCTGACCAAACCTTCATGCCTGGTTAAAAGAAACATTTTTATTACTAAACAAATGTTCTGAGAATAACAAATCTTACCTCCAGGTTGAATTGCTTCTTGGTTAACACCAGCTCTTGTTTGTGCTTGAAGTTTTTCTGCAAAAGAATCGGGAGTAATTATATACCTTGAAGGTAGAAATTTTGCTACTGAATGGTGGTCACTGGTCAAGTGAACAGGCACTTATTAAACACTCACTGTATTTATCAGTATTAATCATTGGATCAATAACGACAGGATATACGGCTAGTCCAATGCCTCCAACAATAACTGAAACAAACCCCACAAATTTCCATCCTTTTAAAATAGTCATTTTTTTTAATTATATTTACAAACAATTAATAAGGAAAAAGTTTTAATATTCTTTTAGCCGCTATTTCACAGCCAAAAAAATATTTCATGACTTTTAGTTACGTTTTTTTGACAATCAGCTGGTTGTTTGCGATATGGATAACGTGGTGAATGTGGAACGTGGAAGTTGTTTTCCATTTTAATTGCTTGGTTCTTGTACAGGGTCAAAATAAGTGAATATAATACAACAACCAGTGTGTGTTTTTAAGCACTGCCAGGAATACTTTTTAAAAATAAAAAAAATCGCAGTCAGAAATTCAGTTGCGAACATATATGCATATGAAGGCGTAGGAGTAAAATACCAAGGGTATTGCAAAAATGCGACATTCTTCTGCAAAATATAAACGATTTGCAATACTTTTGTGCTTTATCATACACTAACCCTATTGCAACCGAAAAATACTTACAATAGATTAAAATTTGCACTTTTATATTTTACAGTGTATAGGTAGGTACCATAAGGCAAGTTATGCACTCGTCGAAAAAAAAAGTTTTGAGATAACAATCAAACATGACATTACGATGATAGCAAAGACGAAAAATATTAAATAAATCAGTGAAGCTTTTTAGGTAGGATCAATTATATACCTAGCTGAATTTTTTTTTTAAATGTCTAAAAACGATACTTTCTATAGGACCGTTTTTTTTTGCTTTCGACTATCTCGAAAACAACTCAACAGATACTCTTTTGAAATTTCACACACATACCTAAAGGTGTAGGTAGCTCAATTTATAGGTACTGCATACCAATATTTTTAATAATTTTAATTTAAACAACGCACTACATAAATGCAATTCTTCAGAATCACTTTTCCAAAATAACAAAAACAAAAAATTGGTTGTATGTAAAGTCGGTTTACGGACGATAATATTACGTGATAACCAGTTCACAAAACAGTTCCACATGTAGGTCGATTGTATCTCCCAAACACCAACCACCCACCCACACATACAACTACTAACCAACCACCCACTATATTTGACAATCTCCCCCCACACAAAATTCCCCCAAATCTAACCACCCACCCCACCTCTACAACCACCTGCCACTCACCCACCATTTTTGACAATTTTTTCCTCACTCCCCACCAAATCACCCCCACCACCACCGCCTACCACCAACAGAAGTAATTTTTCTTAGAATGAGAACTTTTGTCCCTCACAGGACAAAGGGTATCAAACCAAAAGAAAAGTTTTGGTTTACCGAAGTTATACTCTTCGCTATCAGGTTGAAAGAAGTAAGCTTCCGATCCTTTAAGGCCAACCCAACAGAGGAAAATCGGAAGAAACACAAACAAGTCAGGAACTCGTGCAACTCCGTTATCAAAAAAACGAAATTTTTACATGGCCAGAAGTTACGGCAAAAAATTCTGCAATATCCCAAAGGTAGTAAAAACTTCTGGTCATTTGTAAAAAACGTCAAGAACTCAACGTCAGTTCCAACGCTCATCGTCGGAGATAAACCAATTGTCAGCTCTGCAAGTTCTACTTCTACGTTGCCTGCAATCAACAATGCCCTCCTGTACTTGAGAACGTTAATTTTTCAATGAATAGGTATATTTTTCCGAACTCGTACAGGTGCAAGAGTTCTTAAAGATCTTGATATACACAAATTCTGCTGGTACGGATGGTATACCCCCTAATACTTCTAAAGAGGTGTTCTTCATCGCTGGTAAAACCACTGCGTTAGCTTTTGCATCGCTCCTATCGTTCAGGAATCTTTCCTAGTAGATGGAAAACAGCATTTGTGCAGCCCGTCACTTAAAAAAGGTGACTTCTCCCCCCCCCTCCTCCTACGGATCAATTGCACTTACGTCCCTTCTTTCCAAGGTCATGGAAACACTGATAAATCGTCAGCTCAAGAAATATCTAAAAGATCGGAGGTTTTTAAATGACCGACAGTACGGCTTTCGCAGCAATCGTTCCACTGGTGATAGACTTTGGCATGAAGGCCTTTTATCGATGTATCGATGATAGATACTCTTATTCGTTGGATTAGATGCTTTCTTTCGGACCGTTCAATACAAGTTGTATTAGATGGTTTCAAGTCTGATTTCCACAAAATAAATGCTGGTGTGCCCCAGGGCTCCGTTCTGTCTCCGACTCTCTTTCTCATTTTTTTGTCTGTGACTTCTACTCCATTAAATTGTTTTGCTGACGACTCAACCCTCAGCTTTTTATATACGTTTGATTATTCACGGCCTTCGCCTTCGGACGTGCTATTACAACGACACTGTATGATAAGCTCATTAAACTCCGATTTAAACAGCATTGTGAATTGGGGTATCAGAAATCATGTGGAGTTTAATGCGTCGAAAACTCAATGCTGTCTTTTGTCGTTAAAGCTTAACATACCCCCTATGCCATTATTCACGAATGGTACTTGCAAGATGCTTAGGCTTTCTTAATAGATGCAAGACGTTTTTCACCTATTCTGATCTGGCTACAATCTACAAAGCGTTTATACGCCTGAAACTTGAGTATAACTCCCATATCTGGGCAGGTGCTTCTCAAATTTTTTTTACACCTGCTCGACAGAGTTCAGAAAAAAGCGCTAAAATTGATAGGAGAGAGAAGCATTATGGAAACATTTCCATCCCTTGAACATCGTCGCAATGTTTCATGTCTCCTTATTTTACAGATTCTTTTACAAAAAATGCTCACTCGATGTAGCCAGCTGCGTTCCACCCCTTAAACATTTCCCCCGTAATATTCGTCTTGCTAGGAACGCTCATCAGTTTACACTTGAGCCCAATTTCGGACGTAGCGTGAAATATGGGGATTCTTTCTTTAGCCGTATAACACGAATGTAGAATGAATTGCCTGGCACAATTCTTTGGTGCCAGGTAGAAAGGGGTTAAGTCAGAAATAGTTAAAAAAGAGTTAAGTCCACTTACGCCCTTAATACCGAACGGTTTTGAAAAATTACTGACTTATAGCCTTTGTACATAATAGTTTACATATGAAGGAGTTAAGATTGACTTATGCCAATAGGACCAAACGAAAGAGAAAAAAAAGTTACTTAAATCCAATAAAAACCACAAAACGGATTTTTTGACTTAACCCCTTTCTACCTGGCACCAGAGAATTTTTCCTTGCCATTCTGATCTTCAAACATTCAAGACCAATGTTCATCGACACCTCTTTTCCCTTCCTCTCTAATTTCCTATTGCTCGCGCTGTGACTAATCATTAAAAAGAGCTAAAACAAACCCCTTGAGCGTGTGTGTCGTATAAAAAAATCCCACCCAAAACCGCCAACCAACCACCCACCATTTTTGACCCCCCCCTACCAAATCCCCAACTCCTCCAACCACCCATCCCACCTTGAGCCATTAACCAACCAACCACCTACCATTTTTATCCACGATTCCGGACCACAAAAAAAAAAACGCTGATAGATACTATATTTAGTCGAAAGCATAAACCGGATGCTCAAATGTCTTGTACTTTAAGCAACATCTTATAAACAATAAAGGGACAATGAACGGTATTGATCCTATTCTACCCTTTTTTCATAGATAGCACTTGGGGATTAGTCTGCTAATTTGAAGTCAATTTTAGAAAATTTGTTTAACATTTCTAAAAAAATATAATCAATACTCAATATTATTTGAGTGATTTATAATTAATTATAAAATGGTACAGCAACTTATAGACCTGGCTCGATCATTTTTGGAACCAAAAAATATTATAGTAGGGTGAAACCCATAGGAAAAAGAAGAAAATATAACAAAAATGAAAGGAAAATAAATTACCGGTGGATATGAGGTCGGGAAGAGGAAAAGGGGGGAGGGAGTTGAAGGGTAAAAAACAGTTTACCTCGAAGTCTTATGGAAAAAAGCAAAGTTGTAGGTAATAGAAAGATCTACAACCTTTGCCTTTACACTTTTTTCACTTAACCTCAAAATTTATTGAAAAAATTCATATAACCAAATTTTTGGTTTTTAAGTCTTATCTTTTACAAAAACAAAAACCCGAATCCGGAACTTTTTTTTTAAATCGTTGTGTAAATTTTTGAATCGTACGTACCCATTCTTCAGTTACGGTTGGCCTTAAGTTTGAAGAAGTAGAAGATGGCAGACCAAATTATGTTGAAATAAAGCCATTTAAGACATTAAAACCTACACCTATTCTAAAGAAATAATAAGCAAAGTACAAACCTGAGAGCAGATGAAGGAAACAAATTGTGAATTATCACCGGAATAAATTAAAAATTAAGCGATTAAAACATTATACAATATAATCAAGTGCGTATCCTAAAGCGGCATATAAAAATCAAAATTTTTTGATTTTTCATCAATCATGACTCACACACTCTCACATGCTTGATGAGTTTTTGACCAGTGTATATGCCGCTTAAAAATATTATGTCTGCTTAATGCCAGCAATTAATCCATTGAATAATACGCCATATTATAAATTGTAAATATCAATTAATAAATTAGAAATAAATTGTATTTACCATCACTTGGGCCTACCGCATACACTTGATTTAAAACTTTCCAACTATTTTGTCATAAACCACAAATGTTTGAAAATATAATAGACAAAACTAAGATGCAATAGTGGGCGCACCTGCATAAACTCCCATTCCCATAGATTTAGCAAAACAAAAATAAGATCTTATTATTATCAAAATGATGTATGCACTTGACTTACTCTGCAAATGTGTCAAATTATATACATAGATATAAACTTGTCAAGGTTATTTAAAAACTGAGCTACTAAGTATTATTTCTGTACGAAAATCAAAAATGTTGAAGGCTTTTAGAAATAAAATGCACGACTGGGTCGCACGTACTTGCTCTGAGGGTGCAATAGTAGGATGAAAACAATGTTTTCGAGCAAAAAACTACAAAATTTTGGTTAAAACTTTAAAACCCGATATACGGGAGCTTACTTTAAGAAACCCTTGAATATTTAAAATTTAGATGTCATCTTTTGGGTGCTATAAATGATATAAATGTCCACTTATCGCCAAATTAATAAAATTGTTAAAACCAATTTCCGTTATTATCATTTGTAGACAAGAACTTAAATGCATTTTTTTTTTAAACAGTCTTTGTATATTACATACAAATACAAAGTTTAATTAAAATCGGTAGAGCCTTTTTTGAGTAAATTAGAAAAAACTAAAAAAAAATTGACCAAAACCTAGTGGCTCTTTGTATGGGAGCCACCATTTAAAAAAGAGAAACTGAAAAAAATGCAATGCCATCTGATAAAGAGTTTTAAGGAACTATATACTATACCAAACAAAGTTTGTTTTAATTCGATACAACCGTTGACAACTTATGGCCATTTGAAAAAAGACGTTAAGACCAGATCTACGTCATTAGCATTTTTTGCCGAAAATTAAAAACGTATTTCTCTTAAGAACACTAGAAGAATATAATACACAAAGTTTAATCAAAATCGTAAGAGCCATTTTCGAGCAAATTAGAAAAAATCAAAAAAAGTTGGCTAAAACTGAACGGCTCGTCATATGGGAGTCACCATTTAGAAAGGCTTCACTAAAAAATTTACAAAGCCATCCTATAGAAAGAAAAGAACGATGTCAAACGGAGTTTGAGTCAATTCAATCAAGTCGTTGCGAACTTATGGCCATTTGAAAAATAAGCCGTTTAAACCTGATTTTCGTTGCGACCATTTAAGCCAAAAACAAAAACAAAAAGTTTTGTTAGAAATGCTTAAAGTAAGCTAAATTTTGAGTTTAATCAAAATCGGTAGAACCGTTTTCGAGAAAAAACAAATTAAAAAAAAATGTTAGGTACTTGAAAGGTACCAGTTTGAGCCGGGCTAAAACGAAATAAAAAAAAACCTCGACAACCGTTTTTCTTCATACTACTATATATCAAGTTTGAAGAAAATCCGTCAAGCGGCTTAGGCTGTAGCATGACGTGAAAAAGCGCACATCCGCACAGACGCACAGATACACAGACGCACAGACAGACCGACGGACGGTATGGCGAAAACCACTTTTTTGGGCTTCTATATCATTGTAATGTTATGTTTGATTAAAACCTCGATTTTTTTTTTCTGCACGAAACCAATACTTGCCCTATAGAGCAAGTAAAAAAATTACAATGAGTCATGACACAGCAATGGACAGTTTAATGGGAACGTCATATGGTGCTGCCATGGCAACCCGCCCCAAACAACATTTACAGGATTCGATTTTACATTTTGGTTTAACAAGTAACTTCAGAAATTCCATAATATCCTCCAAGAAAGTCGAGTGTAAAAGATTTTAAAATATATATATCGGAAAATTCCACGGCTATAAATTTACCACTCACAAAAGTTTTTAATTGACAATCGAACTAACTTTCCCTTTACACGTCTAAAGAGCAGAAACTTGGAAAGTTTTTTTATTATCTTCCCAAAGTCTTGTTTATCTTAATATATCAAAGAGAATTCCTTCCATGGAATGCTAGTGACTTGAAAAATTGAGCTACCATATTAAAATAAACTATATACAAACATAACATATAATTTCCAAAATAAAGATGGGAATTTTCAATAAGTTAGCTGGGATGCTCAAGCTGAAGAAGGAACAAATGACTATTTTGGTGGTAGGACTAAATAACAGTGGAAAATCAACGATAATAAATCATTTCAGGACAACAGACGAACGAACATCTATAACAATCCCAACAGTAGGATTTACGGTCGAAGAATTTCAAAGTAAGGAACTTTAAAGTTTCAGTTCTGTCAAAACAGTGAAAACAGTGAATATAATCGTTAATATAATTTTTAAGGACCGCATTTTAACCCTCTGAATAAAATGGTGAAGCTGTAGATATAGTATTTTGCGCTGTCAAAGTTAAAAGTACGCAAATCGTATAGCACGGTTACCATAAAAGTTGTAGCTGTAGTACAAAAAGTAGTTGAAGTTCAAATTAACTCAACTTCAACTGTAGTTACAGGTACAGCTGTACAGTTATGTATAATACCTTCAGGCAGAAAGGGTTTAGTTTGGGCTTAAAAAGGTGATATCTAAAATTCCTATTTGGACATGCAATACATCAAACTAAGCAGGATACAGTCCTTTGTTATATTGATATTGAAAAAACATCAACAAAAATCTTGATTACTGACTAGTGTTAAGGTTAAGGAGTGTTCATATGAGAGTGGACGAATGGACAAACAAACGAGGTTTTAAGCTTTTTTGTAGCTAATTTCTTGGCAAAAACTAAATAAAAAATATGCTAGTTTATCACACATATTACACTTCACCACAACTTCCACCAAGCTATAGATGACTTTTTTTAAGAAGCGCTTAAAATAAGTCTGCTTCAAACAACAAGTGGACGAGATCTTTCCCGACTGGTGACGCCAACTTATAGACACATGGGATGTTCTTACGTTGCGTCCGTCGTTCCGCAAATTTGAATTTGAAGGCCCGACAATTTGGTTCTGTTTCTTCCATACGAAGATGGTGCTCCAGCCATCTGAGCTGCAGAATTGTTGGTTTTTTGAGCAATTCGTCAATGTTAGTGTAAGGCCTTTTTAGTTATTCGTTCAATCATCTCCTCACATTCAAAAAAAAAAAAAAAAAACCTACAAGCTGAAATATGCTGATGTGTATTTTATTTTAGGTACCAACGGCCCTCGGTGGCTCAAATTGTCTGACTTTGTGACTTGTTAATTGATTTAAATATTGCTCTCAAAAACTTTAAACTGCTTTTATTTTCCTGAAGGACTTGAATTTCCAAAACCAATCATACCTGATACCATAGAAATTGACCATGGAAGTCATTCGGTGTTTAAAACTGATATGTATTATAACTGCTGATGCAGTATATTATAATACAATCTATTTTTATTAATTAAACAAATCTTTTTTTCCCCAGTAACAACGTCGAAAGCTTCGCCCTCCATTTTCAACAAACGAAACTCACAACTCTTTTCGGAATGATCTCGTAAATATGAATGGTTGTGATTTACTCGTCTTGAAAAAAAGATCGCATTGAGATATTGCATGGAATATGGTTTTTTTTTTAATCTAAGAAAACAGTAAGATTCATCCATTGCATATATAAACTATAGTATTCCCACTTGAGGTGCGCCATCTATTGGCAGTACTATAGATTATATATACAATAATGGCTCATCAAATTGTGCCGTTATTGTTTTCAAAACATTTTTAATAAAAACATTGGTTGGAGGGAAATTTCGCGCCCAAAACATTGAAAATGTCACCTCATTCTCAAGAAAAAAATTTCCATTCAAAACTGTTTATAAATCTGAGCGATATGAAAAAAGAACATAATTTTATATTTTCCATCCCCCAAAGATATGCAATTTTGGGCGTTAAGCCTAAGCTTTTGGTTCTTTATTTATTACTACAAATTTCAACCTAAATAAATACAAAGTGACAGCTGATTACAAACAATAAAGGATGCGATAGTTGGTATAGAGGTATATACATATAAATATACTTATACTAAATTATGTTGACTCAACTAAAGCGTGGTGCTCCTAGGCCTTGCTTAATATTCCCCTCCAGCCGGTTCGATCTCTAGCCTGCCGTCTCCAATCTCGCACTCTAAGTATTCGGAGATCTCCCTCTACCTGTGCGCTCCATCGATCATGAGGTCTAACTTGGCTTCTCACTCCCTCTGGTTTGCCGTTGAAGACTTTACGAGCTGGAGCGCTGATGTCCATTCGCTCTACATAGTCCAGCCATCTTAGTAGTTTCATTTGAATTTTTCTGGCAAGGGTTATGTGGCTGTATAGTTCGTCGTTGTATCTTCCTCGCCAAATGTTGTTTCCTCGTTTTACGCAGACAGGACCATAAATCGTGCGCAGAACTTTTCTCTCGAAGACTCCGCAAATGACTTTTCATCCGATGAGTGTCTCCTTGGTTCTTAACGATAGGGTTTTATTCCTCAATTTCTTATTCAGTCCAAAGAAACAGCGATTAGAAAGAGTTAGTTTGGGTTTGATTAAAGCGCTGATTTTTTTGCCTGTATTAACTAACTGCAGTGCCCACGTATAGCCAATTTCACTGTCTACCTCAAAGTTATAGATACTTATCAATGTTCTGACCAAGTCGGTGGTTGGATTGGACTTTCGTTGAGCATATACTTCGTCTTGTCCTCGTTTATTTTCAGTCGTCCGCTGCAAACCCAAGTAATTGTGTCGATTTATTAAAAATGGTGCCCGATGTGATGGCATGAATGTTCCGTATTACATTTTCAAGCACAATGTTAAAACAGCAGCATCACCTTGTCTTAGCCTTCTGGTGGTTAGTGGTTTCGAAGGTTTCAGTATAGAGTCCCTACTAACTTTGACGGAACAGCAAGCATTTATCCAACGTCATCGTGATAAGGCGTATCAGTTTAGTACGGATTATAAAGCTGGACATGGCTCTATAAACTTCAACTCTATTAACACTGTCGTCGGCTGCTTTAAAATCGAAGAACAGGTGGTAGGTGTTGTTGTTGCGATGTTTTATATTCTTGGGTTCTCCAGGATCTGGTGTAGTGTGAATATTTGGTCGGTCGTAGATTTTCCAGGTCTGAAGCCCGCACTGGTAAGACCTATTATATCATCAGCAAATGGTTCACATTAAACGCTGGACAGGATCTTATAAGCAATGTTTAAAAGACTTATATGTTATATATGTATGTATATATTATGTGTGTGATGTCGGACGCTGAAGGTCTGAAATCAATATCTTCTTCCAAGCTGTTTTTTTTTTCTGTGAAATTAAATCTTGCTGTTTTAACGATAATCACTTACCTTTTTATCTGGCTAATAATTTAAATTGATTTTGTATTTTCAGATCAAGGTATTGGTTTCATAGCGTATGATATGTCTGGAGCGAGTAGATATAGAAATTTATGGGAATATCATTTTAAAAGCTGTCAAGGAATTGTGTATGTTATTGATTCTAGTGACCGAATGAGATTAGGTAAGCAAAAAATTTGAACAAAAGCTATTATGTATTCACATTCTACAAACAAAGTTTTACCAAGAATTATAACCCTACAAGATTTTCTTCCCTCAGTGCAAAATATATTTTAAGAAATATTCAAAAAGAGTTTTCTTTGCCAATAAGCACACACATTTCTTTTTAATTAAATCCTCTGAATAATTTATAAAAGATGGGATTAGAAGTATAATTATTATATACTTTAACTGCCAAACTATTTTATTTGATTCATACTTCAGCACCTTACAATCCATCCCAATCGTCACAGCACCCAATTTAATTGAATAGAACTGAATTTAGGTTACGCTTTGTTTTTCAATTATTTAAGTTTATGACTCTCTCATAATAACTGTTCACTTCAGACATCACTTCATCATCATCAGCCATTTTAAGGATGATGATTTAGCATCTACGACGACAAGAAGTCATTAAAATAATTCTTATCTATTATCCGCTCTTTTGATGGCCAAGATGAATTAAACATTTAAATTTTTAATATAAAAAGAAATCAGCCGGACGAATTTTTCATAAAATAGATTTTTATTGACAAAACAATGATAGCTAATATAGAGAATATCGTGGCAATGTTTGAAAGTGATTTAAAAATAGTATTAATTAGGAAAATAATATGAAATGTCTCAATGGTCTTAGAATAATAAGAATGTTTTCAGTATTGATCTAACTTATTTACTTTATTACTCTATTTTGAAATGGAATATGGTATGGTATAAAAGGGAAGTTTTCGCCCACATTTTCTGAAACACCGTGAAAAAAATTTAACTTCAATAATTATTGAATATAACGGATTAAATACAACTTAACTTGACAAAACACTTCTGAATTTATGTGTATAATGCAAAAAAAAAATGGAGTTTATATCAATTTGTTTATATTACATAAGAGATAAACAGAAAAATTAATATAAAAAGCTTAGGATATTTACAAAATAAATTAGTATTTATCCCATGAATATAGTTCCCTATATTCCTTTTTTCCTTACATCCTACGGCAAAAACATATTCAGCTTTTTTGTAGTGCGTTAAATTTCCCATCATTTATATTAATTTTATAAATAAAACAGACTTAACATATTTTTCAACAAAATTGAAGGTTATGAAATTTGAAGCATTATTGATTTCCCTGAGATAGCCACACAGCGAGTTATAGGCTTGTTTGAAGCATAGTTAACATAGTTGGCAAAAATTATTTAAAGCAACGGTAAAACTTACAATACCATGTTATACTTTTTCGGAAAGCCAAAAATCTATTCCTGAATTTTCATTTTAAATTAAGTTTTGTTTTTACTCGCGATTATAGGTACCTACTATAAGGCAAGTTATGCATTCGTAAGAAAAAAAATTCTAACATTCAAACATGACATTACGATGATAGAGAAGTCGAAAAAAGTGGGTCCGACAATTCTGTCTGTCTGTATCGGCACCTACACCCTAAACGGCTGGACAAATTTTATAGATTGGTTTTTGGAATTAGCCGTTTTTTCTCAAAAACGGTTTTTGTCTAGATTGCCATGGGAAGCAACAACAACAATGAAAATGGTGGAACGTAAGAAAAATTATTGTTGTTGCTTCCCATGGTAATCTAGACATAAACATCTAAAATCAAGAGCTTATGTTTCCGTCGATAGATGGCGCACCTCAAGTGGTAATACTATAGTTTATGTATGAAACGGCATGTTCAATGAAAAAGCGGGGTTCCATCTACAAATAGGGATAGAGAAAATAAATAAATAATCCACATCTTTACCGAACAAAACAGACTTAACTTAAAATAGACCGAAAGAAAACCTTACTTCAAACTTGAGTTTTTACAAAAAATAATAAATTAATCGGAATATTCCGAGTCGAAATTGTGTTTCAACCGTAACCAGATAAAATGTTTCAACCGTCCCGAACCCCGCTTTAGTTACAAAAATTTATATAATTATGGTCACATTAACAACACGGTGAAAAAAGTTGCTTCGATGCGTTATACACTCTTCGTTTCAAAGCAAGGCTGACGATTGTTCGAATATGTTTTCGTTTCGTGTACCTTCGGAAAACATTCGCGTACCGTCTACTGTTCTTGGAATATTTGTGTTGTTTCAACCGTCCTTTGTTTCAACTGTACCCAGGATATTTTACCTATTTTTAATTTTTGCTCTAGGCCCGGATATGACGGTACCTTCCATACAATCGTAAAAGAGAAGTTTGAATTTCTCGAAAAAGGCTCTAACGATTTTGATAAAACATTCAGAATGCAAGTTTTTTAAGACAATCTATCTTTTGGTTAGACATTTTTTTCGGAATTTGTCTTATAACCTTATACCTCTCATAGAACCAGTATTTCCAAATCAATCAAATCAAGTTTTCTCGTAAGCTATACATCCAATTTTAATTCAATTTTGGACACAGAAAGTAATTTATAAGTCAATTGGTAAAGTTTTTTTTTTTTTTTTTTAATTACTAAAAATTGTTTTCGAAATATTTTGTAAACGATGTGGCAATTATCAATATCATAGTCGTATAAACATGAAAATTGACGCCAAGTGAACGAGAAATTCTGATATTTGGTAATGTTCAAGCTTAATTGATTAATGCTACCCCAATCGGAAAGATTTCTTATATCATGTTGAAGAAAAACACACTCAGATCTGCTTTTAATGAACCTAAAAAGTGTAAGATCGTCTGCTAACATTTTGAGTATTGCAGAGTGTTGGGGTAAATCATTAGTAAATATAAAAAGCGAAATTGGACCTAAATGGCTTCCTGGGGAAACACCAGATAAAACTTTAGTAGGATTGGAAATATTCAAATCAATTCTCATATACTGACGACGCTTATAGCGAGTTTCATTCAAATTTGGAAGAATTGTTCTCAAAATCGAGAATTGCCCTTTTGAATGAAACTTGTTTTCTGTATCCATGTCAATTTGAATTATACTTTTTGTCATTTGATTTTTGTCTTTTGTCATTGGAAAAAGTAATCATTAGATAATTGATAATTAATTGGATAATTAAAGTACATATTAAGTTCTTCGTTCATTATTTGTTTATTTTTGTTATATATGTATATCACAGACTGGCACAATTTCACAACAAAAAATAACAAATTATTTCTCATCTGACGTTTGACAGAAAAGCATTCAAATCGATTCTCCCAACCCATGAGAGATGCATTCTTTCGTGTTGAGAATCGATCTAGAATTGCACTTTTTGAATGAATGAAACTCTCAAAACTGAAAAAGGTCAATTCTTTTGACAGAAAGAGCAATTCTTTTCGTGAATGAAACTCGCTATTAGTTACACAGGTATGTCATGAACATGAACCATTTAAGCATAATTAAAACCAAAGTTTCGAAATTTTTGTATTAAAATCATTATGATGCACCTGGAGAGTCAGTATATGCGACGTATTATTATTACTTGCGATTATAGGTACTATAAGGCAAGTTATGCATTCGTCGAAAAAAAAAGTTTTGAGATAACATCAAACATGACATTACGATGATAGCGAAGACGAAAAAAGATGGTCTAAAAATTCTGTCCGTCTGTATGTCTGTCTGTCTGTCTGTCTGTCTGTCTGTCTGTCTGTATGTATAGAGACCTACAGCCCAAACGGGTTGGCCGAATTGGTATATAGAGATTTTTAGGTATTGTAGAGAGGGGAAATTGAATTTTTTTTTTTAGCTCAAAATATAACGGTACCTGCCATATAACCGTTACGTTAAAGCTTATTTTTCTCAGTGTTGCTTTTTAGGTACGACCAATTATATGGCTGAAAAAAAGTTTTAAAAAATGGCTAAGAACGGTACTTTTCATAGGGCCGTTTTGTTTGCTTTCGACTATCTCGAAAACGACTCAACCGATTCTTTCAAAATTTTACGCATATATATCTGTAGGTAGCTCAATTTGTACTGCATACCAATATTTTCAAAAAATATTTTTTTGTATTTTTAAAAGCATTTAAAAAAAAAATTTTAAAATTAATATTTTGAAAACTGCTTACAAAATTTTTTTCTAAAAATTATAAATAAATGTATTGCTGAATACCTATGTACTGGCGTTCTTAAATTTTTTGAAAATTTTTTTCAAAAAGTTTCTCGAAAAAAAACTTTTTTTCTCAAAAACCGCTCCACAGATTTTTATAAATTTATTCTCATAAATTCAAATTTATCCAAGAAATAAAATGGCGTACTTTTTTCAGCTCAAATTAGTTTAAGTATTTATTTAAGAATTTTGAAAAATTTATTTTTATCAAAATCTCAAGCCTTAGACCACTGTCACACATTAGAGCAAGTTCGTGCGACCCAGTCGTGCATTTTATTATTTTTTCTTAAAACTAATGGGACTGAAGAGTATCACTCTTTTTTGCTAGATGGAGCAGTGCTTTTGTTCTAAGTACTCCCAATAGCGCCATACATCCACACCGAAAATATTCAAATAAATAAGAAATTAAATCGGGCTAAAGCGGGATCCTAAATGCTCTAAGGTTTAAGGTACACCAAAAAGCTGGAGCGAGTAGATTGGGTTAAGACAAGAAAAAATCATGGTGGAAGGGTCAATTTTCTAAAAAATTGACTTAAATCAGAAAAAAATGATTTAAAACAACGCTTAAACTTACAATGCTATGTTATATATTTTTGGAAAGCTAGAAATCTATTCCTGAATTTTCATTTCGAATTAAGTTTCATTAGTGAAGATTATTTGAACAGACACTCAAACTATTTATATTTAGGTAGAAACTATAAGGCAAGTTTTGGGTTCGTGCAAAAAAAAAAAAAAAATTGAGATAACAATCACACATTACGATGATGGAGAAGTCGAAAAAAGTGGGTCTGGTTTTTCAAAAATAACCTTTTAAAAAAAACTATTCGAACATTTTCTATTTTTTTCCTAGATTGATATTGAGCACTGAAATATTATTGCATACTTAATCTTTTCAAGAAAACTCTTACTCTTCAAAAAAAGTAAAGATTTTTCATATTTTTTTTTCAAAGTACCTATATTACATAGGTAGGTACTGGATATATCTATACTATAAAAGCATGTTTGTGCGACCCAGTCGTGCATTTTATTTTTGTCCTACTCTGTCTAACTTTTTGATGTCCCTTATGCCGGTCACCCTGTATAATATTTTCTTTACAAGAGGATTCAAACTGAGCTTATTATATTTTCACAGTGGTGGTCAAGGATGAGCTCGAACTTCTGCTGCAACATCCGGACTTGGCGAACCGACGTATCCCGTTATTGTTTTATGGTAATAAGATGGACTGTTCGGATGCCCTTTCGAGTGTTAAAATTGCCGCAGGTAAATATTTTAGCTGATTGAATCCTTAAACCGTTCTTTAGAATAGTTTTTATATCACATATTTATGTATGTATGTATGTTTGTGTATTTCAGCCTTGGGACTAGACAAAATTGAAGACAAACCATGGCATATTAGTTCAAGCAATGCAATAACAGGAGATGGCCTAGAAGAAGGTGTTAATTGGCTAATCGAACAAATTCGAATGAGTCTTTCGGAAACAAAGGAAAATAAAAAGAGAAAGTTGTCAATGAAAAAATAAATAAAATATGTCTATGAATTACATACCTAGCTATAGTAAATGGTATACCATTTTTTTTTTTATTTTTTTGTGATTCTGCTTTAAAGCCAGTTGAACAGTATAGCTTAGATATTATTTGCTCAATTGTCTTGAGCAACGAAAATGTATAAAAAAAAAGAAGTACTTATATCTAAATAATTTGTAGTATGAACCTGGCCTTAGTATACTTCAATCAAGATTCGTTTTTTAGATATATTTCTATTTTACGAAATATATAAGTCGAATTTTGTTTTGTTTTCTGCGGTGCCTTTTTTTAAAGTGTTAGTAATGTATTGAGAAACTTTCATTACTGAGCGGATTAATAAGAATTTTGCAGTAAACGATCACTCTAATTGAAGTAAAGGCATGTGGTAATAGGCGCAGGGACATAAGTGGATGGGATGGAACAATAAGTTCGGGACTTATTCCCCACTTAAGTCGGATATACATTTTCGGGACTTAGCTATGTCCTTTACCTAATTTCTTACTTGCCATACATAGGTACCTATTATAAGGCAAGTTATGTATTCGTGCAGAAAGTTGTTTTGAGATAAAAATCACTCATAACATTACGATGATGGAGAATTCGAAAAAAGTGGGTCCGGAAATTCCGTCCGTCTGTCTGTCTGGCTGTTCGCACCTCTACACAGCCTAAACGAATCGGCCGATTTGCTTCAAGATCGGTATCAAGTAATTATATTTGGTAGTATCTCGGGAATTCATTGTTCATTTTTACTCTAGGTTGAAAAACAACGGTACTTGCTACACATTCTTTAACAAAAAAATTGATTTCCTCGAAAACGGGTATAACGATTTTGATAAAACTTTGAGGGTGCTGTTTTTTGACAACACATCTCTTGGTTAGAATAGATTTTTCGGAATTCGTCTTATATCTTATCGGAAACGAGTATCCCGATTTCAATAAAATCTTGCACACATGAAGTTATTTACAATTCAATTAATATTGCATTTCAATATTTAAAAACAAAATTTTATTTTTTAAAAAATTTCAAAAAATAAATTTGTTTTTTGAAATATTTTGAAAACAGGTAAATTGAATATTTTTTTAAATTATTTTCTGAATAAAAACTACGGATCTTCTAAAAATGACATACCTACTAACAAAAAATTTCAAATATTTTCCATAAGTTTTTCAAAAAAAACCACTTTTTAAAAAAATTGTCCTACGATGTTCAATATTTATTTTTCCTGATAAGTATTTGGTTTTGAAATTTAATTGCATATTTAGTTTTTTGAGTATCCCTCCCAAACAAGCGAACCCATGACCGGGTTGTTTTGAGAGCAATTCCGGATTACCAAACAAAAACGACATAAGCCACCTTCTAGCTAGAAGAAAAAGCGCTTGGCAAGACTGATTCTTCGATGATCTCTGTAAGTACTGATTTTACTTTCAATTGGTAAATAGACAACGTCCATTGTCCATGTCTACTTCAAGGTCATACTCGTATCTCACATCAGCCATCTTCATCAGCATAGCTAAGTAGCCTTTATTTGCCAAAGTAGGTACTTAGGTTGGGCGACAGTAATAAAACTATCCACTTTGGACTTATAAATCATTACATTGTGTACATACCTGAGGACCAGAAGTATCAGACAAGAATGCCTATGAAGAGGAATTTATATTCCCCTAAAAATCATTTTTTATACTGGCGATTTCTAATTTAATGACTGCCACCTTGAGAATATTTGAGTGCCACAGCTTGAGAACATTTGAGTGCCACAGATTAATATCCCTATCTATATTATTATCAGAATTAAGTGTAGTTGAATCTCTTCATTTTGCCTTTTTTTGTAACTCAAGCTTCTTTCAAATTCAAACAATTATGTAGTTTAATTTATCTAAAAAATATTTTAAAATTAATTTTCTTACACCTTTATTTCTTTTTCATCTTCCTTAACAGCTTGAGTTTAATGCCTGCCAGTTCGGCTTTTACAAAATGTTCAATAGAACATCTACAGTTACTGTGACACTACTTTCAAATGGAAATATTATTTCGATGCGGCAACAACTTTACTGCACCATTAAAATAAATGAGAAATCAAAGAGTGAAAATCCTTTTTCTGCCTCCGGTGTGTACGATGGCGGTGAAGTGTAAGTCTATTGTATATACACCTTATACAATTGGTACAGTTATAGCTATAACTTTTTACCTTTCCATTTTATATTCCAAGGATTTCTATACAAATAGAAAACAAACAAAAAATTTATACTCAAGTATGAAAAGTATAAAAAAATGGCAATCACTCAGTTTTGTTCTTATCTAATGACTCTTATCATAGTAAATATAAGGGCTAAACAAAAAATGTTGAATTTAAAAATGCAAATAAAAAGATGAGCGACGTTATGATGGAGTTTGTTCTTCAGGCATAAATGCTGTACTATATAACCCGAAGAGTTATGCACATTATCGCGTCAGTTTTGCTAGAATGCAGTTTTTTTATTTATTGAAACTACTCGTTGATACATAATTTAGAACAATTTAATGATTTACCAGGCAACTAAGTAGTAGCAATTATTATCTAGAAGTGTGTCTAATATTTGCTCTAAGAATGAGCACATTCTCATATATGTGCGAGAGCTCATAATATGTCTCCAGGATAGAGAACACCGTTCACCGTATCATCAAGAAATCTGCAGTTTTGATCTGTTTTTTTTCTTCAACAAAAGTTAAATCAACTCGGTTTCAAAATATATAAAAAAAATAGACATTTTGTTCAAAATGCTTAAAAATCAAAAAACACAGTTTTTGAAAATTTTGAAACGCAATATTAATCAAGACATTAAATACTTTCTTTTCACATAGTTCTATTAAAATCAATAGCTTAATTTAAGAAAAAATTATCACTTAAAAAAATCGGTTCTATAAGACTGTATGTAGTGATATAAGACAAATTCCAAAAACCCCATTCTGACTAAAAGATAGATTTTATTAACAAAACAGCATTTAGAAATATTTACCAATATCGTTGGAGCCCTTTTCGAGAAACTTAAACTTCTTCACGATTGTATAATAGCCAGGTGAGGATATTTTTGGACCTAGAGTAAAAATCAAATCAAATAAATATTAAATACAAAATCTGAAGCGAATCGACCCATCCGTTCAGGCTGTAGAGGTGAGAGAAGCCAGAGAGACAGACAAACAGACAGGCGGAAATCGAGGACCCACTTTTTTCGATTTCCCTATCATCGTTATGTTATTTTATTTAATTTTTTTTCCACGAATCCATAACTTGAGTTAGTACCTATAATCGCAAGTACCTACAAAACTTCAACTCGGGTTATTTTTAACCAAACTTAAAGAAAACCTGCAATACCTGAGCTAACACCTTACTTTTGTAACTCTCATTTTATTTCAAAATTCTGAGCTGCAGATTACTTTAAACTTTAAAAAACATAAAATTGTGTAAATGTCTGTTATTCCGCTTAGGACATGCAAGACAAAAATATTGAAAACATGTCTGGTTAAAACTAGATTGGGATCGTATTGGATTATTAATCTGTCTTGTCTCTTGGTGCTCTCTACATCTAATTTTGTGTGTCCTCTGGATCTTTTATTATGCATTTTGCCATTAAAAAGGTATCATCAGCATAGTCCAATGGCTGAACTTATGAAATATATCCCATTGGATACCAAGTCAATCATTTTCACCCAAGCAAGTAAAAACAAAATAAGTGGCAGGACATCACCCTATCGCAGTTCAAGTGCCTATTCTATTCTATCTATACTGTGCAAAACGAAACACCTTGCGTTGTTGTTCGACTTGTATTATCAAACAACACTCTTGGAGATGCCTCTAGCATCGAGATACCTCGAGATAACATCACTGCTTACTATACTATATGCTTTTAGCAATTGGATAGGTACTTTGAGCATCAGTTATACATATAATATTGTTTTTACTTTACTTAACTATCCAAAAATCTCTATCTCTAGATTGCCTCAGTGCCAATTCAGATACAACTTCAATAAAAACCATCTTAGCCTTTTCCCAAATCGTTTCAATAGGAACATTATGTTCAACTCCTTGACCGGTGCAATTTAAAATATAGATTCCATAAAAACCACATTTTTTCCACTTCAATATGAACATTTATGTTCAAACTCACATTTGACGACTTTTCGTTAAGGAAGAGTTGGCAAAGTCAAGACAAATATTTGGTCAGTAAGAGCGGTTGTATTTGGTCACTTCATTCATCCACACTGCTCTGATTTATTTTATCGAAAGTGGTTTCCTTCATCGTTCTTGCATAATAAAATGGTCGATTTTATTTCGTCTTCGAGCGTCGGGGAACTCCCACCCACATTGTACATGTACTCGTACATAGGTATTGTAAAATATTGAATACTCTCGTTGATGAAACTTGTTACCGTTTTTAAAAATATTGCCACTGTTGAATGTTTTTCCTCTTCACTGACGATTGCGTTGAAAGTTTTAATATAAATACTAAAACTTCTGACTTACATAATTACAAAATTTCAATTCAATAATGTCACAGTGCATGAAAGCTTGCAGATGGTAACATACATATTTATTTTGCATGAAAGCGAACTATATGCTCCCAACTTCCTGATTAAATTCTTTCAACCATAGTACTGAATTCCTGCTTAAAATTTTATGTATATTCACCCCTCCCCCCACTTCTCATTTCATATTTTATAGCCATGAAAACATGCCATGATCAATACTTTCAATAGCCGCCAATGTTTTCTAATAATTACACACATACACAACTGTGAATTACATATTGTTATTTTAAAGGTTAAAAATCTTAGCCGAGGGTCCTTGAAGTGGAGGAAACACTGAAAGCTAATAACACATTTCTCCATAAACTTTCAAATTTAAACTATGAGTAGATAAGTTCAACTTTTTGTTCGCGAAAAGTGATTGAGAGTGGGGTAGGTAGTGGTTTATATTTTATTCAGAAAGGATACAAGCAGACTGTGGGGTTTTCGTAATTATTGTATCTTTTTTATCCCAGTTGAATTGTATGGTGTATGTGAAATAACACGCTCTCTTGAGTTACTGAGAATCCTTGAACTACTTTTTGGGTTAGTAGTAAAAAATATTAAAGAATTTTTCAGATCAATAAAAATAGTTTTTTACAAAGTTCTGAACCAAACAACGTGGTTTTGATGGTAACATCATTTTTAGTTGCGATTATAGGTACCTTCTATTGGGCAAGTTATGTATTCGTACAAAAATAAAATGCACGACTGGGTCGCACGTACTTGCTCTGTGGACTGTGGGTGCCGGTGCAATAGTATACGATGAAACAAACTTTTCGAGCAATAACAACTACTCTTTTTTAAAAATTTTGGTAAAAACTACAAAATGTTGGCTAAAACGGGAAAACTGGAGCTAACGTTAAACCTTTTATAACGGGTGATTTTTTAAGAGGTTTAGAACTTAAAAAAAAAAAAAAACACACAAAATTCGAAAAAATGAATAAAATATTTATTTGAATCGATAGTTTGAACCTTGCAATTTAATGTTTAAAGATAATTTCATGCAAATGTTGACCGCGGCTGCGTCTCAGGTAGCCCATCCGCTGAGTCCAATTTTGGCATACTCTTTTACACATATCGGCCGGTATCTCACGAATGAATGCATGGATGTTG
Organism: Platycheirus albimanus; assembly: GCA_916050605.2. NCBI lineage: Eukaryota > Metazoa > Arthropoda > Insecta > Diptera > Syrphidae > Platycheirus > Platycheirus albimanus. The sequence continues at coordinate 64,967,972 of OU696698.1, forward strand.
GCTTCCAGTGCGTCAATCGAAGCGGGCTTGTCCCTATAGACATTAGCCTTGACATACCCCCACAAAAAATAGTCTAATGGTGTCAAATCGCACGATCTAGGCGGCCAATTGACCGGCCCGAAACGTGAAATTAACTGTTCACCAAACTCGCCTCGCAATTGCGCCATTGTTTCGCGTGCTGTGTGGCATGTGGCACCGTCTTGTTGAAACTACATATCATGCAAGTCAAGAACTTCCATTTCGGGCAAAAAAAAGTTTGTTATCATCGCTCGGTAGCGTTCACCATTGACAGTAACGCTGCGATTCGCGTCATCTTTGAAGAAATATGGCCCAATAATGCCGCCGGCCCATAAACCGCACCAAACAGTAGCTTTTTCGGGATGCATTGGTAGCTGTTGCAATGCTTCTGGCTGATCTTCACTCCAAATGCGGCAATTTTGCTTATTTACGTACCCATTCAACCAAAAATGAAGGTCGAGAATGCCGACCATAAAATGGAAGCAGCGCGCGATGAACATTTCGAACCGAGCACGAATTTTGATAGTAAAATTCAATTATTTGCAAGCGTTGTTCATTTGTAAGACGATCCATGGTTAAATTGCAAACCAAACTGAAGCTGTTTGACAGTGACACAAGGTACTAAACACACGTCAGCTGTCAAAACCAGTGTTGCCAAAACCAAACCAGCTAACAAATCACCCGTTACAAAGTGGGCAAAAAGAAATCACCCTATTGGAAGATGCTCTCATTTTTGCAAATGGCCGAAAATGTCAAATCTATTTTGACTAGACAGATGCAGAATACAAGTGAACAAGCCATGGAGCGATAACTGAACCGACATGAACCGATATTCTGAAGGCGGCGTGGCGTTCCCGGGTCGCCTCATCTCTCGTTTTGGCGATTTGCAATGGCCCGCAAGATCACCCGATCTAACCGTTTCAGACTTTTTTGTGTGGGTTTTTTGAAGTCCCGTGTTTACGTGAACGAGACTCTGGAAGCCCTCAAGGACAACATTCGACACGAGTGCGAGAATCTGTCGCCCGAAGTTCTCGCTGAAGTGATGAAAAATGCCATAAAACGAGCAATCAATTGTGACGGCGCTCCCATTTGGCCGATATCATCTTCTCGACTTGACCAATACAATTCTAAAGGTTCAAATAAACATAATCAAAAAACAGAATTGAAGATTTTCATTTAGAAAAAAAGAGTGCCAAACAGTATCGGATGGATGACTTCTTTTGGCCTACCCTGTATATACCTACTTTATTTTAATTTTTATTAACAGGCGGACTCATCCTCGCCGCCTTCACTTTAATACATGTGAATGCTTAACTGACAGTGCTCATCGTTCTTGCGATGGTGAATGCTCCACTGATAGCGCTTCGTTCTTCCGATGATGTCAACATCATCATTCATCAGCATAACCATAAGTATAAAAAATGAGTCAGTGTTGTACCAACCTTTACGGAGTAGAGCGAGTTCTCCAAAGTCATAGTGCAAAAGTGCACAATCGAACGATCTTAGTATAGGGATGACAAGTAGTGACATTGCTGGCTCTGTACAACATTTATTAATTCTCATACAGAATAGCCAACAAGGTTACATTTATGACACTTAAACCTCTGTAGTTGGCTCAATTTAGAGTATCCCCTATCTTGTGAATAAGGCACACGATGCTGAGGTGCCATCGTCAGCATACATTTATCCTGTTAAGTTCAGATGAGTTGGTGTATGCTCCTCACCAAGTCATCTCCCTCTGCTTTGAAGAGTTTGAAGAGAAAGCCATCCGCTTCAGCAGCCTTGTTGGACTTGAATTTAGATATTGCTAAATTGTGGAAATTTTGTTCATCATCATCCAAATCGAATGGATCATTCTGCCTGACAGCGATTAGTTGGTTGTCTTCGCCGTTTAACAGTCTGCAGAAGTATTCTTTCCAAATTCTCAGCACCGACTGTGTATCTACAACGACATTCCCACCCTCGTCTGTACATGCTTCCGCTCGGGCTTTGTAACCCTTGGACGAATGCTTTACCCTTTGGTAAATCTTTCGAACATTGCTTCTGCCGTAGCACCCCTCAATAGATTCAACCATTCGTTTTTCCAGTTCTCTTTTTTTTCTTCTGAAAAGCCGATGTTCCTCTTTCCTCTTTTGCTGGTATACCGCACGGGAAGCGCTCTTGGCAGCTCTAGTTCTGGCATTCAGAACTGCATGATAGGCTTCGTCTTTGGCCAAGTGTGCGAGCCTGCACTCATCATCGAACCAGGTGTTTCGTTGTGGTCGCCTAATGACACCTAAAACATCCGTGGCAGCGATTTTGGCGCAGGCGCCGCGCCGGGCTTGTCAAGAGATAAGAGGAGACATGGTTGGCAAAGGTTGTGGCGGTCTCTTGCGATTGTAAATTCGCAACATCAAACTTTCTCGCAGTGGATGCTCGATTCTTCGGTCTGGTGGAGATCCGCATTCGCACTTTAGCTACAACAAGGTAGTGGTCCGAGTCTATGTTGGCCCCTCGGAAGGTGCGGACATTCATGACACTGGAGGCATGTCTGCTATCAATCGCAATGTGATCAATTTGGTTGACGGTATTTTGATCAGGAGACCTCCAGGTCCCCTTGTGTATATTGAGGTGTGGGAAGTATGACTCTTCGCCCCGCAGCAAAGTTGATTAGCCTGTGTCCGTTACCGGAAGTGTTGTAGTGCAGGCTATGCTTTCTGACTGTCGAGCCAAAGTTACCCTCCTTTCCGATCTTGGCGTTGAAGTCACCAAGAATAATCTTAGTGTCGTACTTCGGGCATTCATCATACGTCTTCTCAAGAAGATCCTAGAATTCTTTTTTGGTCGTGTCCGTTCCGTTTCTTGGTTGCAGCATCAGTGGCGATTCCTCTCAGTTGGCTAGGTTGGCTGTGCCAACCCAAAAATAAATAAATACAATTCATATTAAAAGTATCATGAAATAATATTTTGTGTGCAAAATACAAACCTGATTGAGTTTTCGTAAAACCCATGTGTTTACCTAATTACAACAAAACATTTTTCGTTCAAATAGAACTAACCGCAGCAATCTCGTGACATTTTACTTCCATTCAAAATTTCTCGTTTTTCGCATGCTTTCTGTTTACGATCTAGAATGGCATTGGAAATAGCGCATTCACATTCTAATTCAAACCGTATCCAAACTCCCCTTACCCTTCGTGTGCTGCTTCATTCCACCTTTAATGCATTAAATCGATGCTCAAAATAATAGCCATACTGCGAATGGCGAGTCAAAGGAAAACAAAATAAAACTTAGACAGCAATCGCATCATTGGCAACGCACACGCAGGGTTGAAAATGTAAACCTAGAAAAGGAAGCAGATTGCCAGGAAAATCTAAATAGGTTTGCAAAAAGTATTAAGTACTAAAGGTAGTTCCACACTATCCCACAGTGTATTACGACATGTCAAAAAAAAGTGTGAAGGAATGTGTGATGGTTTTACATTCAATCCTAAAAAAATATTTCAGATCTAAACAGATGTCAAATCGTATGAGATCTGCGCTGACATATTCTGTTTCCACACTATTATACATCTGTTTCATCACACATTTTTGACATGTCGTATTACAATGCACGAATTTGTGGCACATACCTACTTGATCTGAGGGTGCCATAGATGGTTTTTGAGCAATAAAAACTACTCTTTGTTGTATAAAATATTCAACTAAGTTCAAAATATTTGTTTAAGAAGTGTTTATTTCCCGCATTTCGAGCATATTGACAGTGTTATAAGATACGTCAATTTTACCGTTATTTTTGTTATACGAAGACGAGTAATTGAATTAATTTGCTTCTATACATCAGATGTCCGTTACTTGAATTAAGCCCAAACATAAGAACAGTTTAGAAATCAAGAAAATTCTACCAACAAATACACACAAAGGGCTTAACACGATATCTAGAAAAAAAAATTAGAGCAACAAAATCTAGAATACTTAATTTCGAAAATCCAAAATCTAGAAAAAGAAATCTAAAATGGACAAAATCTAGAATTATTAATATTAATACTTGATTTAGAATCCCTCTAAATTAAAAAAAAGTCTAGAATACTTTTTTTCTAGATTCTAGACTCCATCTTTTCTAGATTTTATCTTTCTATATTTTTTTTATAGATGTTGTCCTTTCTAAATTCTGACACTCTGCATAACGTTGTCGTGATCCCGCCCACAAAGTACATACAAATTGTTTAAACCATTTTTAAGAAATTTGGTAAACATTTAAATTTTTTTTCTAAAACTCAAAGGTTCGATATGTGCTAGCTACAATTAAGCAGCCGTTACTCCTTAAAACATAGGTGCGATCTTGTGGGTGCTATGAAAGATATATACTTTAGGAAGTGCGAACTATTTCGTTAATGTGGTTGTCCACTTTAATAAAACCTTTGAAACCTGTTTTCCGTAAATATCATTTGTAGTCGAAAACTAACAAAATGAAGTTTTTTTTTCTATGTAACAAAGTTGAATTAAAATCGTTCAAGCCTTTTTTGGGCAAATTAGAAATAAAATGCACGACTGGGTAGCACCAACTTGCTCTAATGTGTGACAGTGGTCTAGGCTCTAGGGGATTGAGATTTTGATAAAAATAAATTTTTCAAAATTCTTAAATAAATATTTTAAGTAATTTGAGCTAAAAAAAGTACTCCTTTTTATTTCTTGGATGAATTTGAATTGATTAGAATAAATTTATGAAAATCTATGGAGCTGTTTTTGAGAAAAAAAAAGTTTTTTTAAGAACTTTTTGAAAACATTTAAAAAAAAATCAAAAAGGCTAGGATATAGGTATTCAGGAAATACATTTATTTAAAATTTTTGAACAAAATTTAATAAGCAGTTTTCAAAATACGTATTAATTTTTTAAATAAAAAAAATGCTTTTTAAAATACCTACAATAAACATCTTTTAAAAATATATTATATATAAATTAAGCTACCTACAACTAATATAATGAATATGTGTAGTATTTGTTGAGCCAGTTTTGAGATATCCAAAACAAAAACCGTCCTATGGAAAGTACCGTTTTTAGAAAATTTTTTAAAAAAATTTTCAGCCATATGATTGGTCGTACCTACTTAAAAAGCAACAGTGATTTTTATAAAATTAAAATTGTTAGTGCCGTTTTTGAGAAAAATATGCTTTTACCGTCGCGTTCAAATATAGTATAAAAGTTTTTCATACAAATGAAAAAAATTAAAAATTCGTTTTTAAACGTAAATTTGCTTCTTTTTGCTTTACTTTTCAATCCTTGGTGTAGCCAACCTAATATTGGAGACCAGGAATCGCCACTGTGCAGCATTACCTGAGAAGCTTCGTTTTTGGCTGTTTGAACGAGCTTGCATTCATTATCGATCCAGGTGTTTTGTTGTGGTCGCCTAAAAATGAAACCCAAATCATCAGGAGCTTCATTTTTGATGCCTAGTTTGCAATGATGCCACTGGTCCTATATGTTTTTAGTGCAGGTGCCGGGCTTGTGGAGTGATAAAAGGAGACACGCTAGGTTGGCAAAGGGTTTAGCTGCGGCCTATAGGGGAAATCCTCATTTGCTCTATAGCTACTACAAGGTAGTGGTCCAAGTCTATTTTGGCTCCAGAGAAAGTGCGGAAAGCGCCTAGCCATCTGCAGAGCCCAACAGACACTCAACAAACAAACAAAAATCTTGTGTCCGAAAAAAACTCTTAAACCAAATGGATAATGAAATGAAATTAAATGATTTCTTTGAGTGTTTTTAAGAAAAGTGCGTTTTAGTTCTTGGCTAAAAATTCAAATCGAGAAGATTGGGTCTTAGCGTTGGCATCATCGTAGTGTCATGTTCAATTAAAATTTTTGTTTTTCTACGAAACCAATACTTGCCCTATAGAGCAAGTAAGACCCGGTTTTATTGGAGTAACAAATTTAAAGATACAATTTGCATAAGAATCACTATTCAGATAGTTTTATTGAAATCGTACGAGCCCTTTTTTTAAAATATCCTAAAAATACAGTGTACCAAGTATGAAGCAAATCGACTCAGCCGATAAAGACGAACGGACGCGACGAGCAGAAATAATTGTTTGACCCATTTTCTTGGATTGTTTTTTTTAATGCATAACTTGCCTTATAGAAATAGAAACTACAGTCGCAATTAAAAACATATGCAAGTTGTCGCTCGAAAGATTCAGAATAAATCCAAAAGCACCGGTAATAAAAAAAAATTCAATTTGATATTTTCTTTTTATATAAGAACGAGTATTTTAACATATTTTAACTTCTTACAATTCTGTAATCTTGATCTGGGAAAAGGTTTGGTCTTGTCATCTCTTTGCTGGGCAGAAATATGTATATATGAAAATTTCTGATGTAACTCTGTTAGGTTATTTTCATATTTTATCCTTAATAATAGTGATCAAATCATAGCACGGAAGTGGGGACAAATCATTATGCAATTCATAAAACAACTTTTGATTTTTGTGTTTGAACATTCTTACATTTTGCACATCCTTTTTTTAATCTTTTGTAGCTTTTTCTTTCTTTGACTTTCGTATATAGTAAATTAATTTATACGAAAAACGACTATTTTAATAAGAAAAAAAACCTCAAACTCCGAAGATATACTTTTGTGTAAGTAAACCTCTAGAAACGCATTCTCCAATCCTCCCAAATGACATTGTAAGACATTTTTGTGGTAGTTTGCATAACAAACAGCACAATAGTTGTCAGATACAAAGCTATACAGTTCGCCACCGGGAAAATAAAAAGGAAGCGGAAGGAATGCAACATTGTGAACAATACAGAACATTTTTTAATTTGTTTCCTTTTTTACATGTTTTTGAGTTCCTTGAATTTCTCATTCTTCTTACTTTTATATATATGCATATTTATATGCTTGAAATAAGAAATGGTAAAGAAAATAAAAATTTCAAATTCTTTATTGCATATATTTTTGTATTATGACTAACAGAAAAACAGTGGGTCTTACAATAAAACAAAATGTAAAGATGATAGAGAAGGATGGAAAATCATTTTTTCATATAACTGGACTCCAACCATTATAAAACTATCTCAGTAATGTTTTAATAATGTCTATCTTATAGGGTTCTATCTAAAGGTTGAATTTTTTTAGTCGTGTGGTTTTCAAAAAGAAATAAAATGCATATAATTTAATTTTTTGGCCAAGATTTTAACTTTATTATATAGATAAGGGCTCGCCATCATGTTTTAAAAATGACTTCGTGCAAATGGCCGCCGCGGTTGGCCCGAATAAATTCCAGCCGGGAGGCCCAATTTCAATGTTCGACCACTTTTGCCGTATTTCAGCAATAACTAGCCAAATATTCTCTTCCAAGGCGTTAATCGTCTCGGGCTTATCTGCGTAGATAAGCGACTTCACAGAATCCCACAAAAAATAGTCCAGTGGTGTTAAATCGCACGATCTTGGAGGCCCACGACGCGAGATAATGCGCTCTCCAAAGTTTCCTTCAATAAATTGTTTGTTTCATTACGGCGGCTGTATGGCCAAAGGTCGTCCACATCCACATCCTCCAATTCAGGCACAAAGAAGGCATTGATCATGGCTCTATAGCGTTTCCCATTGACTGTAACATTATGGCAGGCTTCATTTATGAAGAAATATACACCAATGATTCCACCAACCCATAAAGCACACCAAACAGTCAGTTTTTGTGGATGTAACATTGTCTTAACATACACTTGAAGATTATTATCACTCCAAATGCGGCAGTTTTGCTTATCAACTAAAAGTGAGCTTCATCGCTGAAAAAAATTCTCGTGAAAATCGTAAATCGTTTCAAAATAAATTTGCACAATTTGCAAACGTTGTTCAATTGTAAGTCTATTCATTATGAAACGACAAACCTTGCTTTCTTCGAGTCAAATTATCATAAGACAACGAATTGGAAAGTATGTGCAGGCAACTCATTATATGATTGCTGATACACTATTTTCAATCTTATTGATGAAACTAATCAACGGTCAGCCTTCGGAAACCATTTAAAGACAATTTGCCACAAATATAGGGAAACTCTAAAACTTTTAATCAAACCCGAACCTTCTAGCATAAATGATCTCTATAATAAAGTCAATGAACTTAGAGCAGCCCTCGACAAATCACTGTAAGCCTCCTGGTCTTATTCATATAAGAGGGACACAGAACCCTTCTTGGTGAAACTTGGGTCTAGTACTGCTCAGGAAGATTTTAAAATAGAATTCCTGCGAAGAGACATTCAATTTGCTACTTAAAACTGATTTCCGAGGTTACTGCCAAAACACATGTTATCTTAACCCAATAGGGTCAAGCAAACTTGGTCTGGTTACAAAAGACAAACTAGAATGAGCTATCAAAAGCTTCAACAGGCTTTGAATATTACTATCCCTTTCCTTGAATTGATTTTGGTATAATATTGAATTACATATTACACATCCCTTTGCTATGGTGAAAAGTTATTGTTGTATTCATACTTAAAGCTGGCAAATGTTCCCAGGATTCTCTAAAACATCTCAGACCTATCATCGTTCCTTCTCAAAACACTTGAACGATTGATTGATACCCCTCTGCGTTGTGACATAGACCCAATGTTGGTCTCTATAGCACAACAAAAAATTAGTAGAAACTGTCTTACATAAATTGGTACGTTCTATTGAATATTCTCTATGTCACAGAGTACGCCTTTAGATGCCTTTAGGAAAGTCACAACAGCACTGAAAAATTTTAAAGTGATAAATCTGACGTTAAGAAGTGGGATTATCAACTCAACCTTAGGAAAGCTTCAGTGTTAGAATTAGAAGATCTGTCAGCAAAGGTACACCACATCCACATGATAAAGTCCTATCCACTCTTCTATGAAATATAGTTGTCAACAAAGAGCAAACTCCAAGTTGACCTGACAGCAGAGGGCATCAAAGGAGTTGCATACCTTGCAATTACCTACCGTGACAATATAAACAAAGTCAAGCGATCAGCCTGTTCATGTTTCTCCGGAGCCACCTCTCCTCATTGGACCAACAACACATATAATTGCACATGTTATCATCCTGAATTCATTCAATTCATTTATAATTTACTCCGACTACTGCTTTTAGAAGAAACTTTAAAGTTTCCATTCCATGGAAATGTGCTTAACACAAGGCGGAATTTTTGACAGATGTTCCAGTTAGTTTCCTTACTAATGGCTCAAAAGCCGAAGATGGGGTGGTTGGCGGAGTCTGTGTATGTGTAGTGTACTCAGACGAACTTGGTCTTTCATTTCGTCTCCTTAACCATTATAGCGTGTTGCAGGGAACTGCAAGGTCGATGGGCTCGCCAGAAATGGAAATACAACTGGGCGTTTTCTCAAATGACTTCTGCAGACGCTGCATGGACGAAGAGGAAGAGTAAGAAGCAGAGACTATCATACACTCACACCTTCACTGTTCATGCCCTGCTCTTTCACAAAGACGAACATTATTTTTATTAGAATCAGCGATCCAACCCATACACATCCATTCGTCGCGTCGTCTCCATTTCTTCATTGAAAGTTCCAAAATGGTTTAATTTGTGAGGAAGTGGCTCTCTTTTTGTGTGGTATGTTGTATCACAATGGACTTAGTATTATCCTAAGTGTGTCAAACGTTCCCTAGTAACCATACCATTACCTTACCTAATCTTGCTTACAAAAAGTTCATTCAATTCAATGTACACTGAGGGAGTGGAGTGGCAAGTTGTTGTTTCTCATAAATTGCCCTGGAGATTAAACTAGCAATTCCTATAAATGCATTTCTCTACTCAGAAAAAGGTATGAGATACTATTTGGATGACATTTTTTGTTTTGTTATAATGCTTAGGATATGTTTTTTATGTTTTCAGATGCAAGATTTACATATGAATTTCTATGATTCCAATACCTGAACATTTTAATTACATAATGTAAGACGGCCCAACAATCATTATCATTAGTTTGTATACGCAATAATTCGCTGTACGGTAAGGTACATTATATGTATGTATTGGCTTAAGAATGGCCCTTTTTTATGATTTGAATGGTACGTCAGTTATTCTTATTATACATAAATGCATACATTTATATAAATCCATTTAAACCTACATAGGGGAAAGTGGGTCATAATGGGCCCCCTTGTATTTCTTGATTAAATCAAATTTCAACTCCGAACACAATACAAGGGAATGCTCTTTTAACGTTAAAATGACATCTTCTGTAGTTCGTAGTGAACAAAAAAAGCTTTTTTTTAAGTTTAAATTTTCTCATTTAACATCAAAGTAAGTTATTTTTTTCTATCTAATATATAAAAATAAGTTGCCTTATGTTCGGGCTCGATAAACTCGAGAATGGCTGGGCAGAATTTTTTAATGTTTTTTTATAAAGTTAGCTATCCTATTGAGGAAGGTCTTTTTGTGAAGATTGGTCAAATTTCGGTAAAGGGCAAACCGCAAAATGCATTTTTAGTGCATTTCGTCATATTAATAACAGCATTTTTTGTAGGGTCTTCTGAGTATGTCGACGAAGGTTTCCGGCCAAACTTCGGAAAAATAATTTGCCACAACTGCAGTTTTATTGCATTTTGTCAAAATACTAACAAATCTTTTGGTAGCATCTTCTGAGGATGCCTGCAAAAGTTTCTGTGAAGTTTGGTCAAAATTCTGTAAAGCGGTAGCGTGGTTCTTTTTGATCTAGCATTTTTGTCGACACATAAAGTATTTTTCCCGTAATTATAGAAAATTATTTTTTTTTTTTCAATGTGTCAATTTAATTTTAATAAAATTGGAATAAGTTTGAAATCTGCGATTTTGGACAAATCATCGGGATGAAATGACCGAAGAAATATTACATCGAATGCGAAATATTTATTCAAACCAGAACTTGGATCTTAGCTACGATTCGATCTGAAAATAAAATATCATTAGCGCTTGCGTCGTCTGGGATTGCGCAAACTTTGTTAGACGGTGGTCGAACAGCTCACTCTGCATTAAAATTGCCATTGACATGTAAGTAAATGAATTTCAAACATGTAATATTTCAAAAACATCTGGAATGGCAAAGGTTTTACAGCAATGTAAAATAATCATTTGGGATAAGTGCACGATGATTCACAAGAAATTATTGGAAGCCCTTAATCGAACGTTAAAAGATTAACGAGGAAACCAACGTTTATTTGGTGGTGCATTGATATTGTTAGCAGGGGAATTTAGGCAAACATTTTTCCAATTTTTTCTCACGGACAACTTTATGTTGGACGTTCGCGAGTGGGTAAACCGTCCTTATTGTTTATTTATGCATTAAATGGGAAAACAAAAAACGTTGTTTATCAAAAAGCTCTTGAGTAATGCAAATGGTTCATTTAAAAAATTGTTAAATTAATTAATAAATTATATAAGAAAAATGATTGAATTGAGTTTAAGGCTGCATGATACACAACAATTTGTTTTCTGAAGAGTGAGGATGGTTTCCCAACTAGGAAACACGCCACATTATAATAGCTCACAGCAAATCAGTTGAAAAGGAAATTCGCGGAATTTGGCATTCTTTTCCTTTGAACGGTCCTTTCAAAATCCTTGCCACTATCACATTGTTCATCAGCTTCTTCACAATCAGTTGGGTTCCATTGCACAGTTTCGGGGCATAAAGGTTTCGTATCATTAAGATGACAGATCCAACTTTAGAACTCAAATGATGAGGCGGCATGCCCAGGCAAATCCAAAGAACACTTGCATATTCACACTCAATGGAATGGTTTGCACATACAAAAAAAAACGATGCCTGAGACATGAGATTTATTCATACGCCGCTGTTGGTTTCAGAATCACGGGAAGTGATTTCGGAAATCCGCTTGCTATATCACCACTTTTGCCATGACTGATTGCTTTGAAATGCTGCAAACAGGATTTTCTTTGTTTCGCAGGTTTAACGAAAGCTTCAGTGCTCAGTGTGCTGTTCTTCCACCTTCCAACAGTGTTGCAGCAATTCCGGTAGATGCGAGAGCTAACGCAATTCCACTTTGAGCACGTGTTGCTGCTAATATTAATTAAATCAAGAACATTTTTCCAGTTCCGCCGGGCGCATCAACAAATAAAATTCACGACTGGGTCGCACGAACTTGCTCTAATTTGTGACAGTGGTCTAGGGGCTTGACATTTTGATAAAAATAAAATTTTCAAAATTCTTAAATAAATACTTAAACTAATTTGAGCTGAAAAAAAGTACACCATTTTATTTCTTATATAAATTTGAATTTATGAGTAAACTTATAAAAACCTGTGGAGCGGTTTTTAAAAAAAAAGTTTTTTTTGAAAAAAAAATTTCAAAAAAAATTCAAACACTCCATTTCTTAGGTATTCAGCAAATACAATTAATAAGCAGTTTGCAAAATATTAATTTAAAATTTTTTTTTTTGTAGATGCTTTTAAAAATACAAAAAAATATTTTTCAAAAATATTGGTATGCAGTACAAATTGAGTTACCTACAACTATATATGTGTGAAATTTCGAAAGAATCGGTTGAATCGTTTTCGAGATAGTCGAAAAAAAAACGGTCCTATGGAAAGTACCTACCGTTGTTAGACATTTTTTAAAACTTTTTTTCAGCCATATAATTGGTCGTACCTAAAAAGCAATACTGATTTTTTTAAATCGAAATCTTTAGAGTCGTTTTTGAGAAGAATAAGCTTTAGCGTAACGGTATATGGCAGGTACCGTTATTTTTTGAGCTAAATAAAATTTCAATTTCCCCTCTGTACAATACCTAAAAAACTCTATATACCAAGTTTGAAGCATTTCGGCCCACCCGTTTGGGCTGTAGGTGTCTATACATACAGACAGACAAAACTACAGACGGACAGAATTTTTAACTTTTTTTTCAAGACGAATGCATAACTTCCCTTATAGTACCTATAATCGCAAGTAAAAAACTTTTTGATTATAAATATTGTATTTAAAATTAAATATTTCTTAACTACACTTATGTGTGTTTTAAGTTAAAAATGTGTTCCCTGTCAGTTTTTAAATTGTAATTCATTTAATCCGTATGAAAGTAAGATTTGTCTAACCGAGCGAAGCCGGGTGGGTCAGCTAGTTTTATATAAATCTAGTTATTTCATTTAATTAAGTTGGGTACTTGAAATACAAATTTACAATTTTTGTTTTAATAGACATAGGGCATAATGGGCGAGTCATAATGGGCATGGGTGAAATGGATACCCCAAGATTAAAAAAAAAAAGCCAAAATAAACCCCGCAACTCCACTTGCAATTGAAATCCGACAGGTTTCAAACCCGTATTCTCGGTATCCCAGTATAGTATCCCAGTTAAGCAATTACCTCAAGGATATGGAAGGTCTTTTGTTTGGGTTCTCTATGAAAGATTTTTCGGAAAGCGAAGAAGATGATGCCTTTATTGTGGGCATTTATCGAATTAACAGAAGGGTGGGTTTCTTGTAGAGCCTGCGGAAAGGAGATGATGAATAAACCCACATTTGGAATTTTTATACGTACCGTTCCTACCTTTTACCATTATGCCCCAGGCACGGGGCAAAATGGGCTAATCAAGCACTTTGTATTATTTATTTATTTTATTTTATTTAAAAAAAAAACTCAAGGTGCCCTTTATGCCCCGCTTTCAACAGGCATTGGAAAACAACAACTACTGGCACCTTCATCACCAACCCAACTATATAATAACGTATTGCAACAAAATTGGATTGACTTGTAGGAATTCCCAGTTGTAAAATACCCTTAATTCATCATTCTTAAATTCATACCTATATAATTATGGGTTTTAATTTGAATCAAAATAGAGTGACTGTGATTAGCTCTATCGAAAGCTATCCCAAGATCATTTAGAATAGCATACACTTTTCGGTATTTTTACCTATATTTAAAAGCTGCGATTGACACGTGCCTCCATTGCAGGCCAATTATTTCTTTCCCGTTTAAAGTATTTCCATGGACAACATAGTTGATTAGCTTGCGTATTATAAAAAAATCTCTTTCCCTAATGTTGTATACGATATTAATTCATTCATTCAGAAAACCCTTAATGCCAAATCTCTTTTACATAAACATCGTTGTAACAGCAAGGTACCTATTTTGTTCAATGGCGGGCTAAATGAAGGTAATAAGGTATTGTCATAATGTTCACAGGCGATCTAAAAACAGTCCAATTTAGATTCTTATTCTGAGAAAACTTAAATTTCAGCCATCCAATTTATCAATCCACTTGAAATTTGGAGACATTTTCAATATCTTGAACATTCAACATTCTTTCTACTTTCTTTTGTTAAAATTTTGAGCACGACAGCAGTTGGTGTTTTTTATGGCACCATGACAACATAATCCAAATCCACCCTTGTGACCGATTCCTTACGTATATTTTTTGCCTATTTTCCTTGCTTGGATTTGCTTTTTCGTTTCCATATCCTTCAATATGGATTACGAGAACTCTTGAGTAAGTTAAGGCATCTTGATTTTTTAACATTCAACCCACATGCCTGTTCTGAATTTCTTTTTTGTTGAATAGAAAAACCCTCTAACCTTCTCCATATTTGGGGAATAAGAAATGTTCTTCTCGTTTCCTGCTCCCAACTTAAGTTAATCTTCTTGAAATTTTGTTAGTTGCCTTTTTTATTTATGTTACAAATTTTACTCTCGAGATTGAGAGCGGGATAATTCTGAAAATTGTTTTATTACCTTCCACAGCTTTTATCACTTATACACCAGCCCGCTTAATAGAAAGCAAATGTGTTTTGGAGTTAGTGTCCTTTTTGCTGAAAAGAATATTTAAATAGCAACGCAAATCAAGTTAAAATGAGTTGTAAAAAAGTTAAGGTGGCTCGCCGGAAGTGTCATTTGAGTCGATAAAATATGCTTAGGTCAGGGCATAGGGTGTTTTAAGTATATTCTTCTAAGATACAAATTCTACGAAAAATATGCACACAATACCTGACTGATGTTTTGGAGTTTTAGTGCAAAAAAACCCCACGTCAAATCTTATTAAATTTTTTGTGTAATGCACTTGCACTCAGGGGGTATGAATACCTTTATTATGAATCAACATTTCATTTAAAAATCAAACAAAATTCATTAAATACTGCCCGGTTTTGCACGGGTGCAATTAAGATTAAGTAAAATGAGCGACTGGGTCACACGAACTTGTTCTTATGTTAGATAGTTGCCAAATGTTTTTCTAAGAACAAAAAAATATTGAAAAGCGTTGGACCAGTTTAAAAAATGTTTTTTTTTAACTTTTCAAACAAATAGTTTGATATTTTTTTTGAGTATGTCAATACAGAGAAGCTTCCAGTGTTTATCTGAGAATTAAGAAAAAAACTTTCGAAATAGCGAAAAAAAAATTGAAACGCTATGCTAATTAAATTAAAAAATATTTTTTTTTGTACAAAATACTCGACCCAAAACAGCAATCCGATTATTTTTCAAAATTGTTGCAACTGTTTTCGAGATAATTTAACTTATTATTCGCCATGACAGGTACCGTTTTTCATGGAGAAGAGTAAACATTTAAAATACCTTCCTGCCAACCTGCAGTTTTAAGAATATTTAGTGGGCTTATGGTCTCTGTCACCCGTATCTGTGAGTGTGTTTACTCCGTAGATTTATCTACGGAGTTAGACTTTACAAAAAAAAAAAAGGAAAATTTAGCTTATGGTGCAGAGGAGCAGGTAGGCAAATAGACCGAATTTTCAGAAACACTTTTTTTGTCTTCCTTATCATCGTATTGTCATTTTTGATTGCTTTCCCAGTTTAAATTTTTTGCACGAATCCATATAACTTGCCTCATACAATGTAGTATACTTAATCGCAAGGAAATAAATTGCATGATTGGGTTGCACGGCCTTGATCAAATGTGTAATAGTGATCTTGGGGCTTGAGATTGCAGAGAAAAAAATCATATGAACATTTATTAATAACAAAAATAACGAGTGTTAACCTATGGTTAATAGAATATCCCTGGCCCTTTTGGCAGTGGCGACTTAACAAATCCAAACAATGAATCGCTTTGAGCAAGAAATATTTATTAACGCTTATGATCTGCATATAAAAATAATAAAGTTATATTTATTATTGCTAGGAAAATTTATATTTACACAAATTTATTTCGCAGCTGGCTTGTTCTTCTTCGCAGTCGGCTTCAAAAATGATTAAAGTGAACAAACTTAATAATGTCAGAGGTAGGTATCGTTCACAAATGAACGATGAATATCCGGCTTATAATGGCAGTGTTCAGGAATGGTTTGAGGAATATGTATAGCGCCCTCTTAAGTAATTTACGTTGTGACATCCCGGCCCCCGTGAAGGCTTACCATGTCTTCACTTTTGCGAACGTCAAGCACTGCCAACTTAGAAGCAGGACGTTTCAAAACTCCCCCTGCGGTCTTGACATCAGCAACACGAACTTGTTGATCTTTTCCTGGATACACTTGAGTCACCAGTCCCTTACACCACCTACCCCTCGGAAGTGTCTTGTCGCAAATGAGAACAACGTCTCCAACTGCTATAGGCTTCTCTCTCCGGAACCACTTGGTTCTTCTTGTTAGGTCCGGGAGGTACTCATGTAACCAACGATTCCAAAACTTATTTTTGAGTTGCATGGCAATCCGGTACTGTTTTCTAAGACAAACTGGATTATCATCAGCTGGTGTTTGGGTGGAATTCATCGTTCCAAGAAGAAAATGGTTCGGGGTGAGCGGTTCTTCTTCCATCGACGAAATTGGTAGATGTGTGAGAGGGCGGGAGTTCACAAGGTTTTCTGCTTCAATCAACAAACTTTGCAAAGTTTCGGGGCGAGGAGAAGTTTCTTGCAAAGTATATGCCAAAACTCTTTTCACTGTTTGAACCAAACGTTCCCAACATCCTCCCGCGCTCGGATTCATTGGACAGTTGAAAATCCACTCGATTCCCTGGTTTGATAGTTCGGCCTGGATGCGATCGTAGTCAAATAGATGTTGTTGTGCCTTTAATTCCCTCTTAGCCCCTACAAAATTCGTTCCGTTATCGCTGCGTATCCTCATTGGAACTCCACGACGGTTGATGAAGTTTCTTATACAGATAATACACGAGTCTGTTGACAAATCGGCTGCAAGTTCAATGTGGACAGCCCTAACCGTAAGGCAGGTAAATAGAGCTGCCCATCTCTTTTCTCTGCGTCGACCAATTGCGACGTCCATGGGACCAAAATAATCCAGTCCACAATATGTGAAGGGCCTCACAAAAGGCGTAAGCCGGTCGGGTGGAAGTTGGCCCATTAGAGGTGTATGAGGAGTGGCTTCTGAGTTTCGGCAATCTTGACACTTAATTTTTGCATGTTTCACTGCAGCACGTAAATGAGGCACCCAGAAACGTTGTCGAATTTCGCTTACAATTAGCTCCTGGTTTTGATGGTGCATTTTGCAGTGGAAGTAAGTAACTATTAGTTCTGTCAGTTTGTGCTTTTTTGGTAGGATTATAGGTGCCTTTACGTTTTCAGGTAGCCAATGTGCTGCATTCATTCTACCTCCAACTCTTAAGATTTCGTTTCCATCCAATATTGGCGTCAGCTGAAATAAAGAACTTGACTTATTAAGTGGCTCACCTTGTTTGAGAAGAAGGATTTCCTCAGAGAACACCTCACATTGTGCTTTTCGACACAAGAAAAGCTCAGCCTCCGACAGCTCTGCCACTGTTAGTTCCCCATACTGCTTCGGATACATCTTACGGCGGTGTCTCATATTGTATGGCATTCGCATTACCCACGCAAGAATTCTTTTCAGGCGCAAATAATTTGAGTACCTATCCAAAGGGATGATGTCATGTATTACTGCTTTTCTCACATGTAATTGAAGATGACAGCGACGGATTTCTTCTTGACATTCGGTGGTTCCTCGGGCGCTTGAAATGGGTTGGAAATATTCCTGAGATCTTAAAAAATCGGGACCTGCTATCCAACGACTCATTTGGTTAAACTTTGGTGGATATTTGGTTCTTGTTGCATCGTCGGCGACGTTTTGTTTTGTAGGAACCCAATACCAATCCGCTACAGATGTTGTCTCCAGAATCTCTGCAATTCGGTGAGCTACGAATGTCTGGTATTTTCTTGCGTCAGACTGTATCCAGCTGGCTACTGTTTTTGAGTCCGTCCATAGCATGCACCTTTTTATGGTCACAGAATGCGAGTCAAGAATTAAATTTCTCAACCTCGTACCCAAAACAGCTGCCATAAGTTCTAATCGTGGTATTGACAAAATCTTCTTTGGAGCACATTTAGCTCTTCCGGCTATGAAAGAGGTAAGTACTCCGATTTTGGTTACAATACGCCAGTAGGCAACGGCAGCGTATGCAACCTCACTAGAATCTACGAATATGTGTAACTCCAACTCACCTGAGGCTGAAAGCAAGTGTGGAGAGTAGCATCGTGGAACTCGTAAATTTTCGACGTTCTTAAGTTCTTCGTACCACTGGATCCACTTGAAGTATATGTGATCTGGCAGTGGCTCATCCCAAAGCGTACCTGCTCGCCACAAATCTTGGATGATGACTTTGGAATAAACCATGAAGTTAGCCAGGAGTCCAAAGGGATCAAAAACTGACATGACCATACTAAGCAGTTCACGTTTTGTAGGCCGTCGTGTAGCATCCAAAACTTCAGGTGGTACTCGATGAAATTTGAGTTTAAAAACAAATTCATCTTCTTTCGAATCCCAATACATTCCCAGGATTTTGTCGGTCGGCTGGTTTGGATCCAAGTTCATTTCCTTCAAACACTCTTCTTTTGATTCTCTTCCACGCAGATGCAGTTGCGCTCTTGAAGAACTTGATGTAAAGCCCCTCAGTTCAAAGCCAGCAGAACGATGAATATCCCGCACAAGCTCACTCAAGCGAATGGCTTCATGTTCATTGGGAAAGCTTGCGACAAAATCATCGACATAATGATTGTTGATGATCAATTTCACTGCTTCAGGATATTTTGTTTCAAAGTTGTGGGCGTTGAGGTTCTTCACATATTGCGCACTACATGGAGAACAAGATGCGCCGAATGTCATGCATTGCATAACGTAAATATCCACTGGTTTAGATGCGTCGCCATGCCTCCATAGAAATCGTTGAGCATCACGGTCTTCTTGTCTTATGGCAATCTGACAAAACATTTCTTTTATATCGCCACATACCGCTACTGGTCCTTCCCGAAATTTAAAAAGCACAGAGATAAGAGACTGATTTAGATCTGGGCCTTTCAGCAGTACGGAATTCAGTGACACTCCCTGAACGGTTGCAGCTGCGTCGAAAACCAGACGCAATTTCCCTGGTTTATGTACATTTCTTACTCCAAAGTGGGGAAGGTACCAAGTACAAGGTCCAACTTCACTGGCTTCCATCGGTGTTAGTTTTCTTGCATAATTTTTGTTGACGAATGCCATCAAGCTGTTTTCGTATTCCATTGCAAACTCTGCATCTCTCTTCATTTTTTGTTCTATTGAACATAGTCTTTTATACGCCATGTTGTAACTGTTGGGTAGCATGATCTTATTTTTGCTCCAGAGAAGTCCTGTCTCAAATCGATTAACACCAATTCTACGTGTGGTGGAATTAAGAATTTGTTTGGCACGTGCATCTTCGGTTGAGTCTAAGACTTTGCCCGAATGTTGTCCGATGTCTTCTATTTCGAAGAATTTTTCTACTAAATTGTGGAGTTGATCATCATTAACCTGCTTGATGGGAAGTGTTACCGCTTGATGTTGATAACTGGCTGAAGTATGTCCATAGATGACCCACCCCAATTTTGTTTGAGCGGCAACAGGACCATTTCGTGCTTCGGAAGTCTTTTTTGGCAGACCTATTTGACAGTTATCAATGCCAATGAGTATTTTAGGGGTCGCATTTGAGTAATCAATAGCTGGAAGATCACGTATGTGTTTATATTTAGACTTGAGTTCCCTCAAATGAAGAGTTTGGTTCGGGAGTGACAAGTTCTTTACTGTTCTGATGCTATGTAGGCTTATGCACTCACAATCTTTACCTACTCCACTGATCTTTACATCGACATACATCGACAGCTCAGTAACTGCGTGCTCTCCAAACCACTGAAGTGTCAATGGCTCTGAGGTTCCACTTGCTCCGATTTTCTTTGCTGTATCCTCTTCAATTAGAGTAATCGAGGAGCCTTCGTCTAAAAAGGCATAAGTGCTGGTTTCACCGGTTGGTCCATACAATTTAACAGGAATTACTCGAAACAGAATTGAGTTTGTGTCTCTTTCAGGCAAACCTGCTTGATGGCAACTGAGTATCGCTTTTGTAGAACTTTGCTGGTTATTCAAGTCATGGCTATCACCGTCTTGCAGCTTAATATCTTTCTGTTGCACATCTTCGTGGAGAAGGTAGTGGTGTATTCGCTTGCACTTGTTTACTTTACACGGCTTTCTCGAGCGACATCTAAACGACTGGTGTCCAGATCGTAAGCAGCAGAAACACAACCTCTTTTCTCTCACATACTCCCATTTTTGTTGACCTTCCATCTCAATGAACGACGAGCATTCCGGAAGCTTGTGAGTCCCATTACACATTTCACATTTTATTTCAAGGGCGTGAAATAAACGTTTCGCCTTCTTTTGGTCTGGAATTCGTTGACTGATGACATCCGGCATTACTGTATAGATCATTCTAGCGTCCGCATTGACCCACTGACTAAAATGCTCAACAGTAGGAAGTGAATCAATGTTATAAGCGTACTTTGCCCATTCCATTCTCTTACTTAGTGGTAACTTGAGGATGAGATCGTCCAATAATGATTGGCTAGAAAGCCTATGAGCACCGTTCGACGCTTTCAAAAAGGCTACCAAGTTTTGCACCTTTGTGGAGAAGGGTATAATTAACTCCATGTTTTGCTCAGTTATTGTGGGGAACTGGTTTACTTTCATTATTTGGCTCTTAATCAGGTATTCTGGCTTGCCGAATCTAAACTCCAGTGCCTCTATAACATTTGGAACGTTTGTGGAGTACATCAGTAACGATTCGACTGCTTCTCTTGCAGGGCCTTTTAGTGATTTCTGCAATCTTATGGTGTTTTCTAAAAGAGTGTAGCCATACGCTGATGATGTCTCACGGAATGTGGTTATAAACATCGGCCACTCTTCAGGTTTCCCGGTGAATTCTGGAAGGTCGTGAAGTTTCCTCAGACTTGCAAAGTTTGACGTCGTATCCGTTGTATTTGAGTCCAAAGCGGGTCCTCCTGGTTGCAACTGTGCGGCTGAGCTAGAGTCTAGCAAAGGAGTAGTTGTACTGTATACTGCATATGGCTTATGCGTAGATGCACCGTGTTGGAAAATATCTGTTTTAGATTTGTAGTATGGCATATGAATTGCTGCCGTTGCACTTAGTTCGGGTTGTGCAACTTGTGCAGCTGAGCTTATTCCAGCACGATGCATATAGGCGGCTGTACTGTGTTCGGCATATGTCATATTTATAGCTGTACTTAATCCGGTAGTTGGTAACTGCGTAGGTGGGTAGGTTCCAGCCTTTGAAAAATGAGCGGCTGCACCATGATTGGAACACCCTATATCTGCAGTTCCACTAGGTATGGCGAACTGTAGACGCTTCGACATGTTGGGTATGGAATTCTTTGAAGTGCCAGGTTGTGAATAAACACTCGTATTTACTTGGTTAGGTTGTACCAGTGATATTAAATTATCATTCAACGAAACAGTTGACCTGTCTTTCACTCTGTCTTTCACTTGCTGCAAGGAAATTATACTCTGATCTCGACTGACAGAATCTGATAGAGGTGAACTATTTATTGAAGCGTTGGAGGAGGGTGGTTGTCGTGAGGTTGTCAAATGGCTTTGCAACTTTTGGCTTTGCAGTTTCTGCTTCAATGCAACTCGTTGTTGTTCACTTGCTGCCAGTTTATTTTGAGTTATTTTTAGCGACTTTTCAACCAACATGAGTCTGGAAGCAAGGCTCTCTACCATCAGTTGCAAATCAGCGGGATTTTCTCCGGCATTTTCTTGAATCGTCGCTTCAGTGTTTTCGCCACTGGTGTCAGTGCCTCCGTCCTCCAACGTCTCATTGTTATCCATGTGTCTGGGTAATTCAACCTCAAAATCGTTAAGTCTGGATGGCAATTTCCCTCTATTTTTCCTGTTGCTTTTCCTTGTCTTAGACATAAATATTCCTATTGTCCGCTGAAGAAAAACTTGCTGCTTTCAAAACGTACTCCACAACATGAGAATATACTTCTCAATTGGAAGATGCTTCCGGATTATGGACGGCAACCACGTTAATAAAGATGTTAACCTATGGTTAATAGAATATCCCTGGCCCTTTTGGCAGTGGCGACTTAACAAATCCAAACAATGAATCGCTTTGAGCAAGAAATATTTATTAACGCTTATGATCTGCATATAAAAATAATAAAGTTATATTTATTATTGCTAGGAAAATTTATATTTACACAAATTTATTTCGCAGCTGGCTTGTTCTTCTTCGCAGTCGGCTTCAAAAATGATTAAAGTGAACAAACTTAATAATGTCAGAGGTAGGTATCGTTCACAAATGAACGATGAATATCCGGCTTATAATGGCAGTGTTCAGGAATGGTTTGAGGAATATGTATAGCGCCCTCTTAAGTAATTTACGTTGTGACAACGAGTTAAAACGTTTTTGGGAAAAAGTGAAGTAAATCTGATTTCTTTTACTTTCTTGAATTTTCAGAAAAACATTTTTAAAAACCATTCAACCATTTTTCAAAAAACAGTTTTTTTTTCAACGACAAGATCAAGAAATCCTACTGATTTAACAAAACGGACCTTTGGCTACAAAACACGGACGAAGATCTTCGACATAAAGCAACACTTTGACAAGTAGATCACCAAAAGGTACTCAGCCCTTTATTTCGAAGATAAGATGCTAGGTAGATGCACCATTTACGATTTTCGAACTAGAATATATAATCGCGAAATCAAAATTGGAAAAGCTCCGAATGATGATCGAGTTCCAGTAGTTTTATAAAAACTATACAACAGAATTCTTGCGCTTAATGTCGAAGGAGTATACAATAGTACACGTTCTAGAAAGCTTGCGGGTGGCAATGGTACAGTGGATGTCGTGGCTTACTAAAACCAACAGTTATGAGTTCAAAACTCATTCCCAGCCTGGGCTCAAATTTTTATTTATTCCTTCAGTTTTAACTGGAAAGGATATTCGTGAGATAATTATCACCTAAATTTTCAATCTACTGTACCAACTTTCTTTCCTATCTTTCTTTTCCTTCTCTAATCGCTAGCACATGTGATTTCATTATTCCTATAAGGGTATTCATATTACCTTGAGAGTGCATTATATAAAAAAATAAAAAAAATTAAAAAAAAATTAAAAAAAAAAGCAATTATTTCGCCGTTACACAAAAAAAAAGATCCTTTGATGTACCAGAAAAATATAGAGGCATTTCGTGTTCGAATACTTTCGTGTTCCGTCAAGCTTTTGAGTAATCTCATCTTCAAAAGGCTTACTCATTGGATTGAAGAGAAAAAATTTTGAATGAATTCCAAGCACGATTGGGAAATGGGAATACGAAACGATACCATTTGCGGATGATATATAGTATTCCTTTCCAAATCTGTGGAAGGAATGCAGCTTTTGATGAACCGGCTAAATAAAAACAGAATAAAATAAAAACAAATTTAATTTATTTTAAAGCTAAACCATATAAGCTTAAGGTTATCTAATTGTTAATTTTTATGCTAAATTTCAGTTTTTCAATTTCCTAACTTAACTAACTACTCTCCCTGGAATATGGTTTTCAATATCATTTATATAAAGTAAAAACAGAAGAGGGCTCAAAGTACAACCTTGTGGTACAGGGAAGCATACTAATGGTCGTCAGAAAAAATGTCGTCTGGACAAATATAAATTTCATCAGCTGTTAAAATGTCGACTGAAGTTTAATCGACAACAAGAAGTTGAAAGTTTTATATCCAGACTAAATGTCGATTGAATGGTTGTCGGTAAAAATGTCAACTTTTATCCAAAATACAGTACAATAAAATAAGGAATTGTCTCACTGTCTGTCTATCTTTTTGTTCGCACCTCTACAGCCAGGGCCCGATCCAGCTTTTTCGCCGCCCTGGGCAAAAATTTAATTTGCCGCCCTTTTACAATGAGAACATATAAGTTATAAAATTGTTGGTGCATTTTTTGACCGACTTTTGAAAAATGGAGGTATTCATTCCGACCCGCAAGAATGTAATATTGTTGAGAATTTTCTTTTTTACAATTAAACATGACATTACGATCATAGAGGAGCCGAAAAAATAGGTCGGACAATTCTGTCTGTCTGTCCGTCTGTTTGTATCGGACCGTACACCCTTAACGGCTGGACCGATTTGCTTCAATCTTGGTACACAGAACACAGTATTATTATAACATCTGATAGATTGATTTTTGGACCTAGCATTCTAGCTCCGAAATTAACGGTACCTGCCATGTGGTTTTTATTGATAAACTTATTTAGGTATCTCAAAAACGGCTTATACCATTTTGTTAAAAAAAAAAAATTAGTAAAATGTATGTTTTTGTTATTATAAATTTGTCTGAGAAATTCTTCATATGTATACGGATTAATAACTCCAATAGGGCCGAATTTTGCTTATCAGATTTTCTCCTAAGCCACTTAAAGGATTTCAATGACATTTTTTAAGCAAAAGGCCTTTTATAAACGAAATAACTTTGTTACTTAAAATTTCATAAAAAAAATAGTTTTTTTTTTTTGATTATTTCAAAGACAATTTAATAATTTTTAATTTTGTCTTCCTGATAAAAAGCAATAAAAGGCGTTTTTCTTTTTTAGTTCACAGCAGAGCCTGAGTTGTCGAACAAAAATAAGTTTTTTTTTTTTTCTAAAAAAAATCAAAACTGTTCAAGAAATCAGATGGCTTACTTCATTTTTTTCCCCAAAAAAAAAACGTTTTAACTAGCGTTTCTTAAGTGATTAATAAAATCCTTCGACTTTATATTTTTGACGAACACATACCTTTAGTAAAAATTCTTTATAGCGAAACTTCAAGGGAACAAAAAATAAAAAAATTATAAAATTCGTTATAAAGAAATGTGAAATGTGCTTTGAAACCTCGTTTTCCTTTTTATTTTCAAAGAAAATTGGTATAAAAAAGAAATTAATGAAAGAAATTCATATCTTTTCTTAAAATATTCAATTTTTGATTGCGCATTTAAAATTTTGATTTTTATTTTATTATACCAATTTAGAAAATAAAAAAAATTGCATTATCTTTAGTTTTATCACTTGTTTCAATAAAACTTCAAAAATTCTTAAATGCAGTTCTCTTATCACTATAGTAGGGCTTTTCGTCTCGTCTGAAGTAAACTCTTTTCAAATTGCTACTCTTCTCCATTCTTATTGATCATATCACTGACAATAGACCTTAGTCTTCTTCGGACTTAAACTAGATAACTGTACATTTTTAATACATCTATACATTCGGTGGAACCAGTGCCGGATTAACCACGTAGCAAGAGTAGCAATTGCTACGGGCCCCGCGCTAAAGGGGGCCCCGCATATTTAAATCCACTCATCTCTGCCTGAGCGTAATTTTTTTTAGTGAAACTTATTAAGATGTGGTATATTGAATTTTTTGATGTCACAAGAACGTGAAACGTTACAACTTTTCGTATTAAGACAATCCACGTCAGACACTCGGTACCCGACTATTTCCTTGGCGTAAATAAATCAACGAATTTCATACGGTAAACGCACAAGTTCTGCAAAAAGTTGCTTGCATAAATGTGTAGAATTTCAGTCGGCCTGATAATCAGCTCTACAAAATGTCTGACGTATGCAAGCACTCTTACCCGACACTTAGTGTGGATGTGTAGCAGAATTGAAATGGGTCGATTTTAATTGTTAAAATTATCTCTTTATTTGTAAGATTAACAGACTACATTATTTTTAGTATAATTTAGTAACCATATACCAAAAATCTACTTTCTAGAATATAAGTAAATTGGGTTATAGAAGTTATGACCGAAAAAAAATATTTTATTACTAAAGTAATAAATTGGTTTAAAATATTAATTATAAAATATAACTTATTAATATTAATCTTAAAAGAGAGATTTCCTCAAATTGAATTTTCCATAACCATTTCGTAATCCTGATATAGTAAGATCATTACCAAATTCATAAAGAGCAATGCATTCAATAAACTATTTCCAGAACCAAAGAAGTTGAAATTCTAGACGCGAGAGTCTCTATAATTTTTTTTTCCGCTTCTACACATCGTTGGAGTCTTCTTACGGAAGCTCTTACTTCGAAAATTCCGATTTTGAAAAGGTTGTTGGATACTAGGTGGTCCGCCAGAGCTGATGCTACGAAGGCACTTTTATGTGGTTTTACCACTATCAAGCAAGTTTTGGATGCCATTTCCAATAATATAGATCAAAAGTCAGAGTGTCGTAATCAAGCTTACGGACTTGTTTCAAAGATGAATAAGTTGGAAACGGGAATAATGACAATTACGTGGAATGGAATCCTAGAACGCATGCAAGCAACTAGTGCGTCGCTGCAATCGTCTAAAATAGACCTTAATACGGGATACAGCCTTTATGAATCATTACATGGATATGTCCAAACAATGCGATCTACATTTTCAAATATTGAAGCACAAGCCAAAGAGCTGACAAGCTGTCATGAATATCAGCAACAGCCTTCAAGACGACGCAAGCGGAACACAAAGTACGACGATTTTAGCGGTTATAGAACAATTGACGAATTTGTTGAGAAATAAACACCTGGTAAAAAGTTTGAAATTGAGGTGTTTGTTGTCATTATTGATAACACACTATCTGCTTTAGACAAACGCATGAAAGCATATCAAAAACTAACTGAGGTGTTTTTGGAATATTTCGACAGTTAAAATCTATTACAGCAGACGAGATTTAAAAAAAAAACATTAATTATAGTCAGTGCTTATGAAAATGATTTGGAAGACAGCCTAGACAACGAATTAGTGCAGTTTGCCGAGCTGCTGAAAACGGATGTGGCTAGTGCGATTGACAGTACGAAAAACGAAGCTCTGGAAATTCAATATTATAAATTCCTAATGGACAATTCAGTAGAATCATGTTTCCCCAATTTAGAAATTGCTTTGCGCATTTATTTATCTCTCATGATCACTAACTGCAGTGGCGAACGTTCATTTTCGACATTAAAGCGCATAAAAAATGAGTTAAGGAATACTATGAGTCAAGAACGTCTGAATTATTTCGCTTTGATGAATATAGAATATGATTTGCTCAAACAAATTGATACGAATTGGTAGTATTATTTCTAAATTTGCCCACATGAAATCTAGAAAAGCTACTTTGTAAAAGTTTAAAAAATAATAAGGGAACAGATAAATAAATATAAAATATAAGCATTATTTAAAGTATACCATTGATAAAATATAACATTAGCTATTCCTAAAAATATAATATACTTTGTATTAAACTTAAACTCTGAAATATGTATTGAAAAAAATAATTTGTGTAGTATCATCAGTTTTCAATTGTTAGTTTCCTATCCAAATTATTCTAAATTGCCAGGAAATTTCATCTCAGGCTTTTTGAACTTGTCAGAGCCTAACAGCGCCTATAGTAATTTACTACACTATTAATTACCCACAAAATTGTAACCTATAGATAGCAAATAAACGTATTGAGTATTGAGTATTGAATTGTTTTTTTACCACTTTATACTTAAGACCCCATAGGTAGTAGATCGAGGGCTCTTTGAAAGAATTTGCTACGGGCCCCGCGCTTGCTTAATCCGGCACTGGGTGGAACCTAACTTAATATGGGATATTTTTTTAAGAAGAAGTTGAACAAAATGAAATTTGCTATAAGAAAGTTCGTTATAAAGTAGTTTTACTGTACCTACATATTTATGTATGAGGGGACTGGGAAAGTAGGGAAAGATGAACATATTTCTGATGACGGATAAAATTTTTTGTGTGTTTCTTCGGTTTCTTGAGAGTTGAGAGACTACATTTACTTCAGCTCCCCACACACATCACACTTGTGTGAGAAAAATCAAAATTCTTTCTGATTTATATATTTTTTCCCATGATGACCTTAATAAGAAGGAAACAAGTAAACATTTTTTGGAAAGTCATAGCTTTAATAATCCTCAATTTTCAAATTTTGCCGCCCTAGAAATTTGCCGGCCCGGGCAAATGCCTGGCGCGCCCCCCCTAGATCGGGCCCTGTCTACAGCCTAAACGGATGGACCGATTTGCTTCAAACTTAGTACTGAGTAATTATTTGGAATTCCCTCGGGAAGTATTTTTTCATTTTTGCTCTATACAATCATAAACAAAAAGTTTGATTTTCTCGAAATCGGCTTTAACGATTTAAATAAAACTTCCTGGGTTACCTACTTTATTTAAGACAATCTATCTTTTGGTTAGAACAGATTTTTTGAAATTAGGTTTATAACGTCTCATAGAAAATTTCTAAAAGTTTTTTTTCGATTTTAAATAATTTTCAAACAAAAAACATAAGCGAGAGCTACAGTACGTTTTCAACGAACTGTTGGATACCCTATTCCCTATATTTTTGTATGTGTATGCGTTCGCCTCCCGCAGCCAGCCGCTGTTCCAGTTTCAGAAACAAAATTCTTCTTTAGCAGACAGGAAAAAATTCAATAACATTAATTTTGTGTGGCCGATGTTCAATAACTGCTGGCGCAATAAAAAAATGTTCATCTTTTTACTTAAAAACTGCGACTGATAGTTAAAAAAACATTTAAAATTAGTGCATATCCCGACTTTTGACGAAAACGCCCCTTAAAAGTAGGCGTGTCCTAAAAATGTGTAAACAAAATTTAAAACACTAACAGAGCTTTGATCGTTAGTCAATTTTTAGGTATATGTATGTGTAAAACTACAGCTGAATCAATCCAGTAGTTTTTTAACGATCTTACCTGAATAAAGGTATTTTATAAAAATCACGCCCTTAAAAGAGTGTGTATTGAAAAAATGTACACAAAAAAATGTAGAGATATATCTTTCATATAACGAACGGAAAAAAGGTTAAAATTGAATATTGGTACCTTAAGTTTTAAAACTACGTTTATTGTTCTTTCATGAAAACT
Organism: Platycheirus albimanus; assembly: GCA_916050605.2. Taxonomy (NCBI): domain Eukaryota; kingdom Metazoa; phylum Arthropoda; class Insecta; order Diptera; family Syrphidae; genus Platycheirus; species Platycheirus albimanus. Next base: position 64,997,122 of record OU696698.1, read on the forward strand.
GCGCGTAAGCCACGCCCAACATTCAAACATTTCTTTTCATACACAAACTTTTTAGTTTCTACTAAGAGACGCAAAATGTTGGCTTGCGGATTCATTATAAATACCGTTTAGTTTCTAGTGAAAAGTGATCGTCAGCCACGCCCAAAATCAATTTTTTTGATTTCATGTGCAAGTAATACCCACAAAATATAATGTTTTTCGCTGTAATATGACGGATGGACATGGCTAAATCGACTATGGGCTTTTGATTCAGAATAGGGTATAAAAATAGATATAATATATACAGGGTGATTCACGAATGTTGTGCCAAAAAGCTAGAGCGTGTAGGTTGGACTGAGACAAGGCAATAATCGTATAGGAGGGGGGTCTATTCCCCTCCGTTTAGCCGGGAGGGGCAATTTTCTAAAAACATTACTTAAATTTGAAAAAAAAATTATTATAAAATAACGGTAACTCCTACAACGAGATGCTATAGTTTCTTGTAAAGCCAAAAACTTATTATTTTATTGTAATTTTAAATGAAGTTATTCTATTGAAACGTTTTCAAAATATTAATTTCCAAACTCACAATTTTGAAAAAAAAATTACAAAAAATAATTTTAAAACTAATTTTTTTTTCAAAATTTTACGTAATTAAGTATTATTTTTGTTCTCAGAATTCAAAATCTAGTCTTACGGGATGGCATAAGTGATCATTTAGCCAATTTTTTCGTGTTTTTGTGAAGAAGTAGGTTCGGTTATTTTTGAATACCTTGGCAACAAAAAGCCGTAGAGCCATACGCTTTTCAGTGTTGGATTTAAAATTAATGGGAGCAAAGAATTCTGAGAACAAAAATAATACTTAAATAAACATTTTAAAAAAAAAAAAATTTCAAAATTTTGAGTTTGAAAATTAATATTTTGAAAACGGTTCAATAGAATAACTTCATTTAAAATTACAATAAAATAATAAGTTTTTGGCTTTACAAAGAGGTATAACATGGCATTGTAAAATGTACCGTTATTTTATAATAATTTTTTTTTCAAATCTAAGTCCTGTTCTTAGAAAATTGCCTCTCCCGGCTAAACGGAGGGGAATAGACTCCCCTGCCATACGATTTTTTTCTTGTTTCAACCCAACCTACACGCTCAAGCTTTTTGGCACAACTTTCGTGAATCACCCTGTATAATAGCAAATAAATATTATTGCATACTTAGTTTTCACAAGAAAACTCCAAAACTGTTAAAAAATATTAAAGATTTTTTGAAATATTTTTTTTCTAAATATCTTTTAATCAAATATCGTGCGACCCAGGGGTGAATTTTATCCCATCCAGTCTTAGCCAAAAAGATTGCCCAGCCCAAAACACCATGCGATTTTTAATTGTCTACTTTAATGTGGGATTAGCAAAGGAAATTGTAATAAAATTAAGTTGAAGTCACCACTAACTTGCCAGGGTGTAACTGAAGTTAAGTTCACCAACTCCAGAACTTAACTTCAGTTGCACTCTTGCACGTTAGTGGGGACACTCACAATTTTTATTAACATTATACATACATACCTACATTATTAATTTTTATTGAGTTAAATGTGAACTTCTGCTCCAATTGTTAAACAAATTAATATTTAATTTTAATTATTAACAAAAGCAGATAAAGAAACAATAAATTATTTAATAAGGTTTATAGCATGATCATTTTAATTAAAAACAAGCAACAAATAATAATTGACTTTTTCTGGTTGTGTTTTTGTTAAAAAACTTTAATTATTTATAATACAAAAATTATCGGTGTCAATCAATCCTATCAATAATATAATTAAATGCTGTTTTTTCATTTTCTGTCTGAAACGGCATACTATCTAAATGACGACTGCACAAAAAATGCGTTAGGCTAAAATAGAATTTTTTAATGTATTACCAATGCACGAATGTTCTTTGTGCCTAAACAAGCTTTATTGTTTTGTTTATAGCAAATACGTTCTGTGAACTTAAAAAAAAGAGAAAGGAAATTCATAAATTTCAAGCAATTCTCTCATTTGAATGATTTGATGAAATAATACAAAAAGAAACCCCACATAAACGAATGCAATTCGGTTTTTTGTCTGGAAATAAATTTATTTTTGATTGCTTTTCCATATAAACAAATCGTATTGATTTGATTTGAAGTATTTTAGGAAGCGAAATGTTGTTTTTAGGAATGCTTTTCGTTACCCTTGAACTTGGGTGTTTTAATTTTGTTAGCTTAACTGCTCAAGATCATAAAAACACTGATGAAGTGATGAATTGGATTTTTTTCTTGGCAAACTGTTTGTTAACAGACAATGAATGTAAATATATATGCTTAACTGGAAGAGGTGCTATTCTTAGACGAAATATTTTTCCTTTAGATTGGACAAAGCTTTTTCGATAGGTTTTTCCTTTTCAATGGAAGGGGAACTTTTGTTGACTTCAGGCGTTGTCTTATACATAGTTGTCACTTCTCTTATTTTATACACATATTTCTGTTTCCAATTATTATTGTAGGTAATTTATAATTTATAAATTTAATTTTCATAAATGTTGAAAAAATAAAAATAAAGTACAAAAAAATCGCTCTAAGTCGTGGTATATTTTTCGGTTTTGACAAAAGCTTACAAAAAAGATGGGAGGACTAAATTGTTTCGTTTTTCGTTTAATTTCATTATAAACAGTTTTATGCTTAAAAACAAAGGCCTACATATAAGTATGCAATTATTTCTATCTAAAAGGATATCTTTTGTTGTGTTGTGTACCACAAACTGCAGGAGAGAAGCTGAAAATTGTGATTTTTAGATAAACAACACTTAAAAATATAAAACAGACTCAAAGTTATTTATGTATACACCCCGCTCCAGTAAATCCACTTTTGACTTTCTCTGTTAGGGCAAGTATTGGTTTCGTGCAGAAAAAAATCGAAAAATCGTTTTAATCAAGTATGACAACGGTGATAGAGAAGCCCAAAAAATGGGTTCCGCCACATTGTCTGTCGGTCTGTCTGTGTTGATGAACGGATGTGTGCCTGTGCGCTTTTTCACGTCAAGCTACAACCTATAAGCCACTTGAAGCATTTTCTTCAAACTTCATATATGTATATGAGTTTGAAAAAAACGCTTGTTAATTTTGTTTTTGTTGTCGGCATTTTTAGTTGTTGGCTAAAATTAAGAATAACGGAGATCTGGTCTTAATGGTTTCTTTTTCAAATGGCCATAAGTTGACAACGGTTTTATCGAATTCACTCAAACTTTTGTTTGGCATAGTTGCTTACAGCTTCCTAGTAGATGACATTGCATTTCTTTCAGTTGGTTTTAGCGGTTTTATCAAGCTGGCCATAAGTAGACAACGACATTACCGAAATGGTTTAGACTTGCTAAGGTATAAATCTTTCATAGCACCCAAAGTATGTATTTACATTTTAGATATTTAAGGTTTCTTAACGGCATAGCTCGTATTAAATCACTTGGCCATTCTACTGCGCAGCTATCTTTAAATTTCTCTTTTCATCATTTGAATTTTTGAAAGATATAAAAAAAAAATACGAAAAAAAGTTGTGCAATCCGGAGACGTCGTCAGTAACGCTGTTGCGAAAACAAAAACTCTGAGGCAAAAAGGAGGGTGAGTTTTGTTTATAGCTTCGCTCACAGTAAAAAATAGATGAATTTCCAGCAATGGACTTTCTTTCAATGAGGTATGATCGTGGATTATTTTTTTTTCATGGCTTGATGGCTAAAAAAGTATTTCATCTCTGGTGGGATTAAAAAGAAAGATTTTTAGGTGTAAGCTTTACTTCAAAAAGATAAAATTCTGAATTTTTGTTTTATTTGGGGTTGACTAAATTCAGCTGACCTTTAATAAAAAAAAAATCTTTTGCAAAATGCATTGGGTTAAACATAAAAGAGTACCTGTGACTTAGGATTGATTGATAAATAGTTTAGGGATTACTGTTTGTTTCTATGTTTTATGGTTTGAAGTTCTTTGCTTATTTCATACAACAAAGAGTATAGTTTTTATTGCTTGAAAAATTTGTTATTATCGTGCTATTGCACCCACAGAGCAAGTACGTGCGACCCAGTATGGAATTTTATTTTATCATCGTGCTATTGCTCCCACAGTGTGCTTTATATTTTCTTTGCGATTACATAGGTATACAAAAACCCCTTTTCCGTGCCAATCAACATAAATTTCAAGTTCATAAGCTTCCATCTGTAAGGTGTGGTGTCAAATGATACACAAACAGGTATAATACTCAAAACATATTACAGCTAGTAATTTTTTTATGTCCTCCTACCAATGTCATCCTTTTAAAATATCCCATATAAACTGCCTCGCCATCATTTTTCCACCAAAGAACCACTTTTCCACTACTTTATTTTTCTATCTTCGTGGTAGTATGTCAGTATATGTGTAAACTTAAATTTATTCATGTATAATATTGCAATTTCCTCAGTTCCTTTCGGTGTTATAGCGTAATATGATGGTGATATATTCCAATCATCCTTATCTTCTTCCGTCCTAAGTAAGTGTTTAGTAAAACGTAAATGTATCTGGATCTCATTGCAAAACTTTGCATTTCCAACTCATTGTGATGATTTTAAAATTATAATTTGTTTCAAGGACATAAGTATGTATACATTATGTCCAACATATACTGTGTACAAACATATATGTGTATGTCATATAATCTAACAAGCAGGGTTATTTTGAAAGTTGTCGTTCGATTTAACAGACACTTCTGTTGCTAGCATGCGTTAGAGCAGTTCGTAGGCTAAATATATTTTATCCATGTTTCTGGTCCTTTTTTTGTGCAGGATTATATACAAAAAAATATTTCGCTTTCCTGTTCTGTTGCTGTTGATGAATACTAATTTTTGTTTAAATGCAATTCTAGAGTGATAAACAAATTCAATCAGAAAATCCCATGTGACACCAACGCCAGTGTTTTCTCTTATTTATATTTTGAAATAAAAATAAAAAACGAAAGTCATGCGGTATAACATGTATCTGATTCGTTTCTTTCTAAAATCCGTTTGAATACACTTACACTTATTACATTTTGAAAAATCAAGTACAAATTTATGGCTTTACGTGTTACAATACAACATCGTGTTTGAATATTTTGCACATCTGGGATCGCTAGTACTTCCTTTTAGTCTAATTTTCTATAGAAACCAAGTTATGTATTTTTTAAGAAGACAAAGATTTTGGAAACTATCAAACATGACATTACTATTAAAAGAAGTCGTTGATCCACATATCAGTGCTACTTCTGAAACGCTAGAGGTACTCTTATTTGACATAATAAGATTAGGTAATTCCTCTAACAATGTGACTATATTGACTCAATAAAAATAAAATGCACGACTGAAAGTCGATTGGTAATATATCGACTCGAGAAAAGGTCGACAGTGGCACACATGCATCATGGTGTGAAAATCATTTACTTTGGCACTGTCGATTAGTGTTGCTCCCCGACTGGTTTAAAAATAATTCAAAATTTTAACTGTTGATGCATTAAAAAAAACTAAATTTTTTATCAGGATACAAATCGATATTTTTACATGAAATATGTACGAGGGCGTTCAATATATTCTCGGTATCGGGGTGAAGCTGTGGTTATATACAGGGTGATTCACGAGCATTGTGCCAAAAAGCTAGAGCGTGTAGGTTGAGTTGAGACAAGAAAAAAATCGTATGAGAGGGGGGGTCTATTCCCCCCCGTTTAGCCGGGAAGGGCAATTTTCTGAAAAATTGACTTATTTTGTAAAAAAAAATATTAAAAATCAACGGCTTCGTTTACAACACCGTGTTATACCTTTTTGGAAAGCCAAAAACTTCTTTTTTTATATTGTTTTTAAATTAAATTGTTTTAATGAATAGTTTAAAAATATTAATTTTCAAACTCAAAATTTTGAAAATAAAATTTGAAAAAATAATTTTAAAACTAATTTCTTTCAAAATTTTACGTAATTAGGTATAATTTTTGTTCTCATAATTCAATGCTCCCATTAATTTTTAATCCAACACTGAGAATTGTATGGCTCTACTACTTTTTGTTGCCAAGGTATTCAAAAATAACCGAACCTACTTCTTCACAAAAACACGAAAAAATTGGCAAAATGATCACTTGTGCCATCCCGTAATGCTAGAATTTCTTGTTTTTGTGAAGAAGTAGGTTCGGTTATTTTTGAATACCTTGGCAACAAAAAGTCGTATTGCCATACGGTTTCCAGTGTTGGATTAAAGATTAATGGGAGCATTGAATTCTGAGAACAAAAATTATACTTAATTACGTAAAATTTTGAAAAAAATTAGTTTTAAAATTATTTTTTCAAATTTTTTTTTCAAAATTTTGAGTTTGAAAATTTATATTTTTTAAACTATTCGTTAAAACAATTTAATTTAAAAACGAAATGAAAGAAGAAGTGTTTGGCTTTTCAAAAAGGTATAACACGGTGTTGTAAGCGAAGCCGTTGATTTTTAATATTTTTTTTTACAAAATAAGTCAATTTTTCAGAAAATTGCCCCTCCAAGCTAAACGGGGGGGGGGGGGGAATAGACCCCCTCCCATACGATTTTTTTCTTGTCTCAACTCAACCTACACGGTCTAGCTTTTTGGCTCAACGCTCGTGAATCACCCTGTATATAAATTGACTTATTTATCAAGTAATACTATTATGTATTTTATTGCATTCATGTAAAATTTCATATAAATGTGATTATTATTTCGCGTTTCATCTCTAGTTAAACAGAATCATAATGGCAACTGAGACGATGATGGTGAAAATTGAGTATCGCGCTGTAATTAAATTTCTCACTAAGCAAGGAAAAAGTCAAAAAACTATTCATGAAGATGGTGGCTGTTTACCAGGATTCCGCACCTTCATTATCAACTGTGCAAAAGTGGTCAAGTGAGTTCAAGAGAGGCAGAGAGAGCATTGAAGACGACCCCCGCTCCGGCGCCCCGGCTACTGCTTGGAGAAAGCATCAAAGAAGTCAAAAAACTTGTTCTTGAGGATGCCCGAATAAAGGTGAAAATGATGGCAGAGATCACCAAGCTTTCAACTGGTACCATTCACACCATTCTTCATGACCATCTTAACCTTTCAAAGGTCAGTGCAAGGTGGGTGCCACGAACGCTCACAGCGCCTCAGAAAAAAGTGAGAATCGCATGCTGTAGAGAGCTTTTGGAGATGTGTAGTGAGAACGCGGACGGTGTTATGGATCGAATTGTTATGACCCTGAAAGTAAACAAGAGTCCATGCAGTGGCAATCTTGTTGCGCAAGATTGTGGTTTCGAAGAAATCCAACATCCACCCTATAGTCCAGACCTTGCCCCTAGTGATTATTTCCTGTTTCCGGATTTGAAAAAATGTCTTCGTGGAAAAAGATTTTCGGATGATGAAGAACTCAAGTCGGCAATAAATGGGTATTTTGCAGGGAAAGAGGAAATTTATTTTTGAGGGTTTAAAAAAGCTTATCTCAAGATGTAACAAATGCATTGATGTTAGGGGATATTATATTGAAAAATAAAAACAATTTAAATTGAATTCGCATTTTCCTTCATATCGATACCGAGAATATATTGAACGCCCCTCGTATATTTAGCCAGTCGACTTTGTTTCTTTGTCGACCATTCGTAACTACGCTTCTCTATACAATATTGTTAAATGTATGACGAAAAAAAAATACGAACCGATCGGAAAAAAAGAAACAATGTTATTTTTAGTGTTGAAGTACAATAGATAGTTCTTATTATTATAATAATATGTGTTTTCGTGCCTTCAATATACTGAACTCCTCAGTGACTGTAGTGAAATCAAGGTCTTTCAATTGAAAATATGGACAGATTAACGAGTTGTTTTTTTACTTGCTCTATATAGGGCAAGTATTGGTTTCAAACTCAAAATATAGCAAACCTAGGACATCTTAAATAATACTGCGTTTTTTATTTTTGGCTTAAATGGCCAAAACGAAAATTAGGTCTTAAGGGCTTTTCTTCAAATGGCCATAAGTTTAACTGAACAAATTGCAATGCCATCCTTTAGAAAACTATGGAAAACTACGTCAAACCAATTTTGAGTCAATTCAATCAACCCGTTGCGAATTTATGGCCGATTAAACCTGATTTTCGTAATGACAAATTAAGCCGGAACCTAAATCATTGTCTACACTTACTAGTCTTAAAAAATGTTTTTTATTTATTCAATTACGCTGTATAGTATGAATGTATAATTTACCGGCAAAACTGTTTTTTTAGGTAAAAATAGTTTATCCTCGGCAAAACTAGTTAAGGCGTTCAGATAACTAGTTTTTCCAAGTGCATCCTAATATAATTCACTTAGGTTATGCTAGTTAAGCCGGATTAGCTCATTTAGTATTACAGGCCAAACTTCCTTATCCTAGGCCTTGGCCAAACTAGTTTATCCTAGACCAAAATAGTTTTGCCTAAAAAAACTAATTTCAAAGGAATAAGAGAAGGGAATAAACAAGTAAAGATTAACTTTGAGTAACAAGATGTAGGAAGTAATTTATATTCGGATCACTACGACTGACCTCAGAGCACTATCACAAAATCTCGCATTAAAAACAAAAATTACTTGAAAATCCATTGTTTGAATTGATACATATTTTAACTTGCGATTATAGGTACTATAAGGGGCCAATTATAGCGATACGGAAAACCAAACCGAACAAAATTTTCACATGGAAAATTTTGTATGTTCTGAATCGATTTTTAAGACAAATGCTACACTTATCGATGGCAGTCAATGCAGAGAATGTTTTTTGTTCATAATATTGAACAAATACTTTTTGTTAAAAATGTATTTTTTTCTTTTTCTTTTATACGTATAACTGAAAAATTCATAAATACATTTTTAACAAAAAGTACGAGTTCAATTCAAACTTTTATTTGCAAAATAAATTCTCTGAGTTGGTTGCCATTGATCAGTGAAGCATTTGTGTTTTAAATCTGATTATATTATACCAAATTTTCCATTTGAAATTTTTTTCGGTTTGGTTTTCCGCATCGCTATAATTGGCCCCTTATAGTACCTATAATTGCAAGTAAAAATATGCATCAAATTCAAACAATGGATTTTCAAGTAAAATTTTTTTTTTGATCCCCAAAGGCAAGAAATGCATTCGTAAACGATTTTTTTTTTGGAAATCAAACATAACATTACGGTGATAGAGAAGTCGAAAAAAGTGGGTCCGACAATTCTGTCTGTCTGTCTGTCTGTCTGTATCGGCACCAATAGCCTAATCGGCTGGACCGATTTGCTTCAAACTCGGTAGATAGTATTGTTATGACGTCCTACAGAGGGGTTTTTGGAATTAGCAATCTAGCTTTAAAACTAATGGTACCTGCAATACGATTTTTGGGATAATTTAATTTTTCTCGAAAACGGATTTTGATAAAACTTTCTGAATAATGTTTTCTGTGCAAACTCAATGTTTTGGTTAGAACAGATTTTTCAGGAAAAGTCTTATAACAGTAGGTACCTCCCATAGGACCGGTTTTTTGAAATCCGATTTTCTCGTAAGCCACTCAACGAATTTCGATGAAATTTTTAATGTAGAAGCTCTATTATAAACGAAATAATAAAAATTCTTAAATTTTTCAAAAACATTTTTTTTGAGTTTTTTAAAAAAGTTTTAAAATTTTTTTTTATTTTTTGTTTTTTCCAAAAACGGTTTAATCAATTTGTTCCTCAAAATTGATCTTTATTTGTTTATTCCCTTCCCTTATTCTTCTGAAATTAGTTCGTCCTAAACAAAACTAATTTGTTTTAGGTTAAACTAGTTAGTTTGGCCTTTGGAAAGCTAGTTTATCTGAACAGTTTTGCCGGTTAAATACATAAATAAAGCCAATATGTGCTGCAGGAAAATCGTTCTTTCTTTGTACAGCTGTCGTTACGTATAATTTAGACACTTTTCATGAGTGTTCGACAAGTTTGACCATTTTTTGAGATATTGCTGTTAATATATTGTAGATACCTCATTAATCTAGTTTTATTTCCTTAACAGTTCTAACTTTTGAAAAGGAACAAATCATTTCATCTTGATTATTTTTTACTAAAGATCGTGGTCACAGAACAATAATACATTTATTTCTACTTTTTTTACTCAATGCGCCAGCGCTTACGAGTAGTTTGTGTAATTTTCGAGCGTCACAATCTGCTTTGATGTAAGAAATAAAAGCTGAAATATTTATTATTTTATTTTACAACTTTTATTTTACTGATTTTCTCAAGTATGCATTTTCCAAACACCTTATGACGTTCTTTTTATAATATCCCAAATTTAATTTATTTAAAAAACGTGATCGAAAAGTTCTTAAAAACTTCGTGTTTTATTATAAGTGATTTTCTCTCTTTCTACTCTTTTTCAAGTCAAAAGTGTATTTAAGACCCATGATTCTTTCTGCTGTTACAGTAGTTAATATTTAAACTTATAACAATGCAGTTTTATTTATTGTTGGAAATTTGTGTTGGTTGGTCATATTGTTTTCTTAACTTTTTTTTTTAAATTTAAAATAATACTACTTTTTCTATATATAGTATCTTTCGTTGTCCTCATGATTGGAGGATGTTCCGCAGCAGCCATGCCTCAAATTGACGATTACTCATTGATTTTTCTGCTAGATGGATAAAAGTTAACTGTTTTTTTTGAAATTTTCTTCACATTTTTGTCTTATAAAATAAAAAAAACTACACATAATGGGACATTGAGTTGGAGGTTAATTCTTAAAGCAATGGGTGAACCTCAATCTCTGCTTCTTTTTCTAACAAAAAGATTCAGTCTTGAGAGTACACTGTGTTGTTCTCAAATTCTCATTCAAGAAAGTGGAAAATTTTTGTATTAATATATGTATGTATGTACGTTTTTAGAACTTTTGTTGAATTTTGTAAATTATGTAAATAAAGGTTTTTGCTGAGGATATCTGACTAAAACGGAATACTGTCGTTCCTGTTTAATGGAAAAATGTTTAATAAAACACACAACTTAAAATGTATTACTTAACGGTAGACTATACAAAATTTCAATATTGGCTTGAAAGTAATATTGTAAAGTGCTCTTTATATTTGGAAATATCAAGATGGGACGAAACTCTTACAAACAAACTTGTTAGATTGATATTTAAAACAAAATTTTTATTACAATGAAATTATTTCACTGAATACCTGCTAGAAGATCTTTTAGTTGCTAGTTCATTTGATATTACTCCTGAGAATGCAGTTTTTGAAAAAATGTTTTAAGACATAAGGAGCACTTATATTCAGAATTACCTTAGGGCAAACTCATAGGACTCAATTTAATTTCTTTTATAGTTAATGGTTTTTGTTTTTTTTTTGCTTCACTATGCCGCTTTTAAATCTTCTAAAATATGAAAGAAAAATACTCAATATATAAATATATTTTTAATTATTCGCAAACAACAAATATGGCAAAATTCTTGTTTTTAAGAAATAGTAGGACCAACAAATTGAGTGTTGGACATTTTTAAGCTTGTGTTCCAACTTGTAGGAAGATTGTCACCAAACTCAAGTGGATGAAAAGTTTGAAGGACATAACATAGGAACAAATTTTATGCAAGCAGCAGATGCACCGCTCCTTACTGCCTCATAGTGCAAGAAACTAAAGTATAACACTCAATTATAATTTTTAATTTAATTAAGCTCTGGAAAAAAAATATTGATACTATAAGGCTATTTCAACTGAGGACTGCTATAATTTTCATTCACAACCATACCAAGAGAAAATGGTACACTGGATGTAATGCTTGGTTGCTTCCATAGAGTTGCGGGTTTCATCCCCAGCCTGGGCGGCAATTTTTCAATATTCCTCCAGCTCCAACTACTGAACTAATACTTAAATCTCAATCCACTGTACCAATAAAAATTATTTAATATCTTTCTATTCCTTTTAACTAATGACGTGCAATTTGCATTTAAAAGATCTTTGGTCTTACAGGGATATAATAAAAATTATTATTATTATTATTATTATTATACAAATCCATCCGCAGAACTCGCATATCTATCTCATATCTGTGTTTCCTTTCTTCCAAACCACTGAGGAGGAAGTCTATATTGTTCTATTGTATTATAGCCTCCTCCATTTAATGACTTTTTTCTTGCAAAGAATATCATTTTCTGCGCATAAGTTTTCTTTGTCCGTAACCAAAATAATTTACACAGGGTCTTGGGTATGGGACAGGACATCCCCAATTCTGCAGGGGTTGCAGTGACTGCACGATGTCTCTTTTCCTAAATTAGATTCCCATTCATTGCAGCCACAACAACAAACAAAAAAACTAAACTAATCGGTTTCTGGCATAACATATTTTGACAGTACATTTCCTTCCTAAGGACTTTAAAGTAGGACCTTGGGTCGCACTTCCAAAAATTAAAAACAATATAAAAAAAGACCTATTGAAAGTAGACTCAGCATTATGGAATAGACGTATATAATAAGGTCAAGTTTTCATTATTTTTAAAAACATTCAAATCACATACCTCATGACTCATGGAGTCACGAATGTTATGTTTCTCACGTCCACTATACTCCTATGACCCAAACAATAAGTATAGGTAGTATTAAATAAAAAAATATTTTGCACACGAAATAAATAACTTGATCAAATTCCATTAGCAAAATGTGCAAACTGCATCTGATTACACAAAAACTTGAAAGTCACGAACAAAATCCTCGTGACAGAAGAAATCCTTACAAGAAGTCTTTAGACTGCAATGTATAAACTTTGCACGTTTTCTACGAATGAGCTCCGAGTTTTATAAATAGTTTACAGTTCAAAAAGTTGTGACGTTTTATCTTGAGGCATTTGTAAAACTTTTACAGTTATCAAAAGGTTTGTGTGTGAGACTCTGATTATGCAGTTTAAAAGTGATGTTTGCTTGGTATGTAAATTTTAACTTTTAATGTGAACATGAACAGAAGTGAACATAACTTACTGATGTTTCTTTTGCATATAAATGGTATTAAAATGCGATTCTGACAAATAACATATAAGGAACGTCTTAAAATGTTGAAAAGTCGTCACAGTTTGGGCTGCATTGCTGAAAGTTGAAAACTGTGAATCTAATCGCATAAAGACCATTAACACAGAGAGTATTTGGGGTACGAATTGAGTGCTCCAGGACTTTAATTAACATGGCCCTCAAGCCGGCTCGATACCTATCCTGATGTCTCACATTTTCGCACTCCAATAAATCTGTCGTACATCTCCCTGTACCTGATCGTTAAAATGAAAATAAGGAAATTATTGTTTCCTAGCCTTGTAATTTTCTGTCCAGTTCCGATAGTCTTTTCCTAAACCACAAAATCTGCACAAAAATGCATCAGGATAGCAAAATAGGAAACGGCTGCAATTTTAATTTAGTTATAATTTATTTTTAGTTGTATTTAAATCACTCAATAAAGCTTAAGAACGTTTTTTTTTTTTTTTAATCGAAAAGTACTTCAACAATGTTTAAGACGTGAAGTTAGATATTTCGTAACTTTTTTTGTCAAGTTTCCAAATTTGTTGATCTTAATATTTTTCTTTTTTTAAGATTCTATGTTGGCTGCGAAAGTACTCGAAAGTTTTGATAATCTCTCAGTGATTAATTTTTTTATAGTTACAAAAAACGGCAATGGAGCATTCCATATCACTTTAAACATTTCTACATACCTTTGCTGAAAACCTGAACCCTTTAGCTAACTACGAATATCTGGCATGTTGTTGTATATAAAAAATAAATAAAGAATTCACTCTTACTCTTAAGAAAGTAAGTTATTAAGTTATAGCTAAAAATTCTAGTCTGGAAAAAAGATGGTTCATTGCACAAAATAAAACACAAAGAAGCTTGAAGTTGAAATCCATCAGTAAATATACCACACAAAACATCTTTTATTTGTTTTTGCTTCCATTAAATGCTCAAACAAAAGCTTTCCTTTTGACATACATAATTGTAATACATTATCGATATCTTATTCATTAAGTTGATTGACCAGCAGAGGAGTCCTCGACAAAGCCAATCGATGTGTTTTTTCTGATTGATATATTTATGAGATAATTAAATGAAGAATTTCGGGGTTTCCACTTCGCTGAAGCGTTGACAAATTGATGAGTCTTCGGTTGAATCGTTGAAATTGTGATCCAAGTGACAGGCAATAAAGACGTCATATCACTTGATTCATGGTTCGTGCGTCTCATTGCTCCACCATTCTTCTTATGACCATTCAATTACTTTCACCCCACAGATGAAACAGATTGTGGAAACATGTGTCACTTTGGTTAAGGTTGAATGAAAAAACAAAAATAAGAATTTCATTCACTCGAACAAATCCAATTTGGACACAGAATTAATTTCCTTATAATGGACTGAAAATACGTTAAATATGCAAGGAAGCTTGCAAATTATACAGCTCGGTGGGTCAGTTTTTATTTCTTACATTTATTAAACATACCTCAGAATTGAAATTGGATTTTGAGGAGATGGTATTGTGGGGGCGATTTGATTCAATGTTATTGGCGCGATGACCGCATTGGATGTCGAGCTTCTTAGTATGGTCTTTGAAAACATAAAACAGAGTAAGGGGGAAATCAGGTCTGAGCTGGTGTAAAATTTATTTTTAAATTGTATTTATACATCTATACAAGGTGATTCACCAGCGTTGTGCCAAAAAGCTTGAGCGTGTAGGTTGAGTTGAGACAAGAAAAAAATCGTATGGGAGGGGGGGTCTATTCCCCTCCGTTTAGCCAGGAGGGGCAATTTTCTGAAAAATTGACTTATTTTGTAAAAAAAAATATTAAAAATCAACGGCTTCGTTTACAACACCGTGTTATACTTTTTTGGAAAGCCAAAAACTTTTTCTTTCATTTTGTTTTTAAGTTAAATTGTTTTAAAGAATTGTTTAAAAAATATAAATTTTCAAACTCAAAATTTTCAAAAAAAAAAGAAAAAAATCATTTTTGAACTAATTTTTTTCAAAATTTTATGTAATTAAGTACCAATTTTGTTTTAAAAATTCAATGCCATTGTTAATTTTTAGTCGAAAACAGAAAACCGAATGCAAAAATGACTTTTCGTTTTTGAGAAATAAAAAAAAAAAACCAGAACCACTTTTTTCTAAGAAAATCTTTGTTTTTATTTTTACCTATCTCGACTTTTAGTTTTATTAATTTTTGAAACATTAACCTTTCTTTTAATATTTGTTCTGTAATAGGAGTTTTATGAGGACTTTTATTATGCCTGGGGGCCGGCCGCAGCCACCTGCCGGGAAGGGTTCTACCTGCTAGGAGCTTAAGATGATTAAACCACAATTTTTCTTGAATTTCTTGAAATTATAAGAAATTTTCAATATGATCCCCATTTCTTAGAAGGCATAGATTATATCTCCTTCTAATGCCTGCGCATAAATTTATATTTGATAAATTTTCCTGCAATTTTACTCCAGCGACTTCAATTCGTTCTTTAAGCTGTTCCAAAGAAACGATTTCCACTTCGTACACATAATTCTTCATGAATCCCCATGCGTAAAAATCTAAGGGTGTTAAATCTGGTGATCTAGGAGGCCATTCTGTTGGGCCTCTTCTCCCAATCCATCGGTCACTAAAATGATCATCCAGCCAGTTTCTCACCTGTAAGCTATAGTGTGCTGGAGCACCATCTTGTTGATAGATTAAACTATCGGTTATAGCCAATGGAACGTTGTCTAACAAATCGGGCAAAAGGTCTCGTAGGAACTGTAGATATGATTCTCCATTAATAACGGAATTCAGAAATCGGGGTCCGATCACGGTGTGTCCAACAATACCAAGCCAGACGTTACAGCTAAAGCGGTGTTGTGATTTGTTCTGCTTTTTGTTGTGTGGATTATTTTCACTCCAGTGATGTAAATTGTGAAAGTTAGTGACGCCATCCCTGGTAAACTGTGCCTCATCCGTCCAGAAAATCCTTGAAAAATAGTTGCGTTCAGTTTCATCTCTAAGCAGCAATGATCGACAAAATTCTGCTCTCAATAACCTGTCGTTTGCTGTGAGTTCCTGAACTGGCGTGAAGTGGTAAGGGTGTAAATGTTCCGTACCAAGCACTCTCCATGCTCTAGATTGGGACACTCCGAGCATTGTAGCTATCCTCCTTGTACTAATGGAGGGATTACGTCGGACCGTATCTAAAATTCTTTCCTCTATGATTGGGGGTCCTGCAATTGACCTTTCACTTCTTCTAGTCTCTAGCTGTCCGTGCTTTCTTAGACGTCGGTGGATTCTTGAAAACATGCTACGACTCGGGCACCTTCTATTGGGATATCTTTCAGCGTAAAGTCTTTCAGCTTCCCGATCTCCACCATTAGCTAAACCGTAGCAGAAGTGCATGTCCGCTAACTCTTCTCGAGAGTATGAGTTTGACATTTTTATGTGTTGATGAGTCAATATTCCAATTGGAAATGGTTGTTTACTAAATATGCGATGCCTTTTATTTACCTTTAGGTTGGTAGTTGTTTATTCATTCAAGAAAAATTGTGGTTTAATCATCTTAAGCTCCTAGCAGGTAGAACCCTTCCCGGCAGGTGGCCGCGGCCGGCCCCCAGGCATAATAAGAAAAAATTGCAGGTCAATTTTCAGACGTTATCAATGAACAAAATGATTAATCCAGGGAAAATCCAATACTTTTCTACTTTATTGAGTCCTCATAAAACTCCTATTACAGAACAAATATTAAAAGAAAGGTTAATGTTTCAAAAATTAATAAAACTAAAAGTCGAGATAGGTAAAAATAAAAACAAAGATTTTCTTAGAAAAAAGTGGTTCTGGTTTTTTTTTTTATTTCTCAAAAACGAAAAGTCATTTTTGCATCCGGTTTTCTGTTTTCGACTAAAAATTAACAATGGCATTGAATTTTTAAAACAAAATTGGTACTTAATCACATAAAATTTTGAAAAAATTAGTTCAAAAATGATTTTTTTCTTTTTTTTTTTGAAAATTTTGAGTTTGAAAATTTATATTTCTTAAACAATTCGTTAAAACAATTTAACTTAAAAACAAAATGAAAGAAAAAGTTTTTGGCTTTCCAAAAAAGTATAAAACGGTGTTGTAAACGAAGCCGTTGATTTTTAATATTTTTTTTTACAAAATAAGTCAATTTTTCAGAAAATTAACCCCTCCCGGCTAAACGGGGGGGAATAGACCCCCCCTCCCATACGATTTTTTTCTTGTCTCAACTCAACCTACACGCTCAAGCTCTTTGGCACAACGCTGGTGAATCACCCTGTATATCTTCTTCTTCTATATATATAGCATTCGCACATTTAATTAACACAAAATCAAATAAGTTTAACATAAAAACAAATAAGTTTAACCCAAACGCAAATATATTTAACCCTTTAGCAAATTACTTTAACCCAAAAGCAAATATATTTACCCTAAACGCAAATGCATTTAACCTTTTAACAAATATATTTAAACTAATAACAGAAGCTTTGAAATCATAGGATATCTTTTTCTGAATATAGCTTGTAATGCGCTTAGCTATAAGGCACTTTAATAAACTTTGATATTTTGTTTCTTAGCAAACTTTGTTTTTCATTGGGCAAAACTGAAAAAATTAACAAATATATTTATACCAATAGAAGATGGCTTTGAAAAGAAAATTTATTTCATTTAACATAATTATTGTACATCAAAACTTGTAATTTTCCTTTTAAAAAATAATTAAACACATATTTTTAGAAAATGACTTCTTCATTCGCTGCCTTTGGAATGAGGAGAACCATATCCCTTAAATACTTTGCGCAATCCACCTGTGTAATTTGCTGCAAGCTCTGTTCAATATCAGCAACCAAGTTTTGGTCTCTGCTTAGCTCACTTAAAAATTGTCGTGCATGTCCTTTCATTTTCGAAAAAGATTTTTCTATAGGATTAAGCATTGGGGAGTAAGGTGGCAAAAATTTGAGTATGCAATTCGTAGCACGACTGTGTCGCACGTACTTGCTCTGTGGGTGCAATAGCACGATGATTACAAAAAAATTTCAAGCATAAGAACAACTTATTTTTGAAAAATTTGGTGAAAACTAAAAAAATTTAAACCAAAACTGGAAAAACCGATATACGGGAGCATTACAAGCTATATTCAGAAAAAAATATCCTATGATTCCAAAGCTTTTGTTTTTAGTTTAAATATATTTGTTAAAAGGTTAAATGCATTTGCGTTTAGGGTTAATATATTTGTTTTTGGGTTAAAGTAATTTGCTAAAGGGTTAAATATATTTGCGTTTGGGTTAAACTAATTTGCTTTTGGGTTAAAGTAATTTGCTAAAGGGTTAAATATATTTGCGTTTGGGTTAAACTTATTTGCTTTTCGGTTAAACTTATTTGCTATTGTGTTAATTAAATGTGCGAATGCTATATAAAAATGGATGCATGTTTGTTTGTTTGTAAATATGATATGGACTCCGAAACCGCCCATTTAATTGAGCTCAAACTTTCAGAAAATCTTTGGTGTTATTTCGAGAATGTTCCTGTAAAGTTTGGTCCAAATCGATCATCCAGTTTTCCCATAAGTCGAAGAGAGACACGCCGGGTCCTTGAAAAGCTTCTATATAAGACATTTTTAATCTAAACAAATATTTTTGTTTTTGATGATTGTAGTTTGCGGACGGCTTGAGGGCTAAATATTTTTTGCAAGACTTAGCTGTTTATAGGGTGAAACGGTTCGTTAATGGAAACAGACTTAAAAGCTTTTTCTTTAAATATAGTGACAAGAGATCTTTCCTAGAAAACCATTACTGTATTGTTTCCAAGTCTAGCGTGAAATTTAAAAATAAATGGCTTTCCTAATTTTTTTTTTTTTTTTTTCATTGGGAGGTCCCCATTTGTAGAATTTGCCAAGGGCCTCAGAAAGTATAGTTACGCCACTGCACGTAGGTATTTTGTATTTATTTTTATCTTGACCCCAACAGGTAAGAATCATCGACTTGGAAGCAACCTGTCGCCGTAATTTAGAAAAATTGCAAAATAATTTTGGGAAATATTAAAGTAATATGTAGGAGTAAGTACCTACTTGGTACCCATTTTCTAGTAAAAGCATTGTTTATATAAGCTTTAGTATTACCAATTGAGGTGCGCCATCTATCGACGGAAAACTAAGCTCTTGATTTTAGAGGTTTTTGTCTACATTACCATGGGAAGCAACAACAGCAATTATTTTTACGTTCCACCATTTTAATTGTTGTTTTTGCTTCCCATGGTAATCTAGACTAAAACCGTTAAAATCAAGGGCTTAGTTTTCCGTCAATAGATGGCGCACCTCAAGTGGTAGTACTAGTTTATATATGTATGTATACAATGGTAGGTACCTAAAGGTTATTATCTGACATTTCGGCAGATTCTGGATGAGTCCATTCTTGCTGATTTTAAGTCATTGATTGTGAGTATAAAAGTATCAGCCCTGATGAATGCCCTCTGGTTTTGCTGTGAAAGGATTAGAAAAATGAATTTCCCAATTTAACTTGTTAATTACCTGTTTTTTGGAGATGTGAACAAATCCAATTGGCAAGTCCTACTGACTAAACCCATTGCTTTCAGTTTAAAACAACAAACAAATTATGTCATGTGATGTGAGGGACCAACTCTCTTATAAAAAAAAATCCATACACTACAACCAAGCGCAAGTTCCCTCTCTTTATTGCCATCAAATTAGAAAACATCCTGTATACAGCCGAATTCAAGCAGTGTTCGTGTCCACAAGTTATTAAGAATTTGTAAAATGTTTTGGTATATTAACTTATTTCATAAATAAACATAAATATACGAAATGCAATTTATTATAGTTCCAATGTTCCATATAGTTTTGTATTGACTTAATTTCAAATTTGTTTTGTGCTTTGTCCCTTTGCATATAGCATATAGGTACATACTACCAAAATAATATTATCTTTTAGTTTAAAATAGAAGACACAAAACTTGTGAATCTTTTTGAAAACGGTAAATTGCGTCCACACAAAGATTCTTTTTATGTCTTAAAGGAAAGTTGTCGTATTTTGGATTCATTATCACATTCTGTTTGAAGATGTTTTTTGCTATCTAATACACCACCTTATTTCTGTGAATCCATATAATGATGGTGAAATAGATTCTTTAGTTCTGTAGCTGCCATAGCTATTATAGTTCAAAGTGAAAAAAATATACTAATGGCTTTGGCTCAAAGTTCGAAAGGATATGAAGCTGTACATGTACACGTACATAATATGTATATATAATATACTTTGATTCTTAGTTAAGTGCTTCAATTATATTAAATTTGTTCTTTGGTTCATTAGAATTTATTAAACGGTTTATTTTTACTTTGAACTTAAAGCAACAATTTATTCTACTTTCTTATTTTTTTGTTTATAGGTATTTTCCTTATGCTGTCTGGTGGAAGTTTTAATTTCGCGTTCCAAGATTGACGACATCATCAAACGTCGAACAGTTTCGTTGAAGAAAATATTAGGAATTCCAGGAATAGTAAGAGTATAAAATTTCAGAGTCACTACGACTTTGATCTTTTTATATAATATTTGGAATATTAAAAATATTTTCGCACTGATGTGTGTGTCGATTTTGAACGATGTTATATACCTACTACATTTATGTATTTATTACAATTGCGAAAAATTCGTTGACAGTTTAATTTTGTATCCATGTCCATTTGATACTTAGGTATTTCTTGATAATGCTTTATTTGTGTAGATTTAAAATAGTAGATACAAACAAAGGTACCCACTTGTAATTTGAGAAAAAAAAAAACCTTCATTGTTGTTTTCTCATTCCCTTGATACAGGGCACCAACCATAATTCACAGTTCGCGCAAGATAGATATAGGTAACTACTTTAAATAAGGCCTCGTTTTTGCGGTGTTCTTGCTCCTTTTAGGACTTACTCGTTCGATCTCCATTCAGTTTCTGGTCACTAATATTATCATTTGACTTGCTCTATTGCAATTATGTTGTACATTTTTTCAGTCGTACTATACTGCTCTTTTCGTGTAAGAGAATAAGTCATAAAACGACTTCCATTTGAATGTAGGAATTTTCAGGAGCGGAAGTCTTTTGAGTCACATCTCCCACCTGGAAGTCCTTTTCGGATATTACCTAGGTTTGATGATACATTGTGCAAGAATCTGTTGATGTCTTGCTTTATTCCTTTGTACTGGTTACTTGTTACATACTCCGCTTTGAAGTCTTCTTCCATTGCATTAGCTATGAAGTCTTCTTGAAGCTCTATCATGTTTCTTAGTTGATCCAGCAATTTTTTTGCTGGTACTCGTAGATTTCCTTGGAGTAGTCGCTTAAAGTTCCTTCCAACTGTTCCATGTTTTCTACAATTGATGTAATCTTCAATTGTAGAATTCGAACCCGTTTCCTTTTTGGGCCATTGTGTCATTGAGCTTTGATTGCTCGCTAACTTTGGCGGTTACATCACTTGTACTTGGTACAGCTGCTGTTGTTGAAACTGGAACAATGTCCTCCAGCTTCTTCTTATATTCTTCGTATGAGGTCTTGACTTCTCTGAGAGTATCTCTTTGCATGTAAGGCGTATCTTTTTTTTATTTGAATCACAACTTTATTATGGTTAGCTTCAAACTCCGACCAAAATTTTTTTTGGCGCTCTAGCTTTTTTTCTTTGTACTTCTTACTTTCCTTAGAAGCACTATCTTTGCCGAAGTTTGGACTTTGGTTATCGATTTCTTCGGCTGTCGTATTTTGTCTGGCAATGACAATAAATACTTTAACTTTGACAGTGCTATACGTCTATACGTACAACTGCTGCAACTACACCATTGTGCTAAGGCAGTTAGTCTCGTCAATCATTTTTCTTTCATTGTTCTTGGTTTTTCTTAGTTTTTGTTCTAATTTTGTTGTTTAGATATCAGTTTTAACAACCCTGATTATATAAAATGAAATATCTAAACCAGTGATGGAAATCGACTTTTGTCGATTGTACTGAGTGCTTAAACAAAATTGTACTGAAAAAGACCAAATAGTACTGAGCTCTTTTATATTGATAGGTAAAATAAACACACAAATTCAAAAATAAAATGTATTTATCAACAAAGAACGAAACAAAAAAGAACAATTCATTTTTGTTATACAGAGGTATTAAGGTAACATAATTACAAATAAATGAACTTCATTCTAATAACTGAATAAATAACGTACGGATTCCCGTAAAGCCATTTGTAAATTGTAACTTTCATTGAACTGGTGCCTAATGTAGGTAACTAATGGTGCATTCCACGACAATTTCAGATTGTGTGCCATTAACAGCTGGTTTGTAGTATCATACATGAAATGATCACCCTCTTTTCACTTCTATCACCTATCACTTCTCTTAAACAAATTTTTAGTTTTGAAAAATTCTACATCATCGGATGATATTGAAGTATAATAAGTTGGTCCAAGGATTTTGAAAAAGAAATTCCTATGCCTTAAAATTCAAAAAAATAAAAAAAATCTGATGGCTTACCTCCTTTTTTCCCAAAAAGCGTTCTATCTTTTGATTTTCAAGTGAATCATAAAATTTCATAAGATTTTTTCAATGCTTTTTTCCCAAAATCATAAGGCCCAAGACCATTTTAACAAATTAGAGCAAGTTCGTACGACCCAGTCGTGCACTTTGTTTTTTTTTTCCTGTATCTAGTTGATTCGTTGCTTCGCTGACTGACTTTTCGACTACCGGCGAGCCTTTTACCCACATTGGGAAGACTTCTCTGCTTGGCTTTCCGACCCACGTTGTAAAAGTTTTTCAGAAAAATTCATCTCATTCAGTTTTTAAAAATTATATCATGTAAATGTTGGCCATGACTACGTCTGAGCCGTTCCATTCGGAAGGTCTAACGGAACCATGAGCTTGAGTTTCAGGAAGCACGTAGTCCGTTAACATTGGCGAGTTGACAGTAGGCTAGGCGCTGCACTAGACGTGCCAGGTCACGCGGACAGGGCGCAGCGGCCAGGTTTTATATGAGCCACCGCTCGCCTCATGCGCGCACTTGCATGCTTCGTAGAAGAGCTCATTGGCCCCGCGACCTGGTCGTCTAGTGCAAGTCTAGCCTTACCATTGACGGTAACATTCTGATTCTGAAGAAATATGGACCAATGATTCCACCAGCCCATACCGTTGTATTTCATGGATGTTAAGTATGCCTTATGGTAGTTCTTGGTACTCTTCAGCTACATCAGCCCAAATACGTCGATATTTTTGTATTAAGGGGCCAGTAATAGCGATACGGAAAACCAAACAGAAAAAGTTTTCAAATGGAGAATTTAGTATGTTATGGTTCGATTCCAAACACAAATGCTACACTGATCGATGGCAACCAACTCAGATAATTTATTTTGCAAATAAAGATTTGAATTGAACTTGTAGATACTTTTTGTTAAAAATTTATTTATTTAATTTTCTGCTATATACATATAAAAGAAAAATAAAAATTACGTTTTTAACAAAAAGTATTAATTCGATTAAAAATTTTATAAGCAAAAAAAATTCTTTGAGTTAAATGCCATCGATCAGTGTAGCATTCGTGTTTTAAATCCAACCATAATAAATAAATTATCCATTTGAAATTTTTTTCGGTTTGGTTTTCCGTATCGCTATAACTGGCCCTTAACGTAGAAATTGAGCCAGAAATGGACTTTATCACTTAACAAAATTTCACGATAAAACACCGGACTTGCATTGAATTTGTCCAAAAATGCAGCGATCTATTTGGAGACGATGTTTTGGTGTGAGTAGTGAGTCTTTCCATGATGACTTGTCAAACGATACCGAACAAAAATGAAGAAGCAGTTTGATAATAATTAATTGCGCTTTGGGTATGTTCGCATCGCACATAGACTTTTTTAGTGAAGATAAGTGAACATTTTCAAAGGGAATAAATCAATTTTGTACCGACGATTCAAAATTGTACTGAAAATGGCAAAGATGTACTTACGTACTGAGAAAATCAAATTGTACTGAATTCAGTACAATAGTAAGCCTTTTTCCATCACTGATCTAAACTATACTAACTAAGAAACAGACTTTGTTTTATTAAAACTAAATAAAATGACGAACAAAAAGAAAATGTTTACAAACATAAAAGGTACAAAGTATTGTGGGAAATTAAATCACAAGAAAACATGGTAATGTAGGTTCATTATCGGCCAGCTAGCGATCAGAAAAATCAAACCGAAAAATTGGAACAGCATTAAAATTTATTTTCAAGAATTTTTATAAAAAAGCCCAATAAAACTGATTATTTTCAACGACAATTTAATGGGTTTTATATAACAAATTGTGAATCATATGAGACACAAACTGGAGATCATGGAAAAAATCCAAAGTATTTCCTCATATATACAAACCTAGTTCACAGGAGACTTAGAACATTTAAGTTCGTGCTTTGAAAAACTTTTCGAAAATGTATTCCAAATTTTTTTTGAGTATGCCAACTTCTAGAACTCTGTAGTTTTTATCATAAAAATAAAATTAAAAAAAAAAAAAAAATAGCTTGAGCCGTTTTTGATAAAAACAAAAAATAAAAACAAAAAATTACCTAATTTTTTTTTTTTAAACTCAAAAAAACTTTTTATCCAAAATTTAAAAATTTGTATTGAATCGTCTTTAAAAGGGCTTCTATATTTAAAATTTCATCGAAATCATTCAAGTGGCCTACGAAAAAATCTGATTTAAAAAAACCGGTCCTATGGTAGGTACCGTTATAAGACTTTTCCTGAAAAATCAGTTCCAACCAAAAAGGATCGTTTGGAATCATGGGATCAGAAAAGCCCTTCTTCCGACAACCGATCGACCTAACGCTGGCGCTGGAACAGACCATAAACGTTGACGCTCCGACGCCGCCACTAATAAATTGACTATAGTAAGTCTTATGTATATTATGACAAACTCAATCTCGAACCATAAAACGTTGGTGTATAATGCAAATTTTACATCCGAGTTGAGAAACATCAATTTTAAAGCACATTTTTAAATTCACTTCAGCGTTTTGTAAACGGTTTTTCTAGTTTTTTTTAGTTTTTAATTTTGCACAATTTATTGCAAAAGTTGTAAGTCATATGAGCAATTACTTGGGACACATTCGATCAGTTTCTATGCTATTGGGTAACAACATGCTATTTTATTCTCGAAATAGAGACATTCTATCAGTATTATGCTGTTCGTGCTATTTTATTCTTGAAACTTGAAAGAATATTGTACACAATGATACCAAATGATTGCACGCCATTTCGTGGTACCACTTTGTCACAGGAGGACTATTTGAATGCTGAGTCTTTTATTTCCATTCTTCTCAAATATCAATTCAAAACCAAATTTTCAAACCTTTACAGAGGATGCAGTTGCAAGGAATTTCTTTATAGTGTCACAAAAGGCTTTAAGTTGTGGCAATGCACAATAGGGAGTACGACTGAATACTTAGGTATATGCTTTTGAAAACAAAAGTACATTTTTACTCACAATATGAATCCCACATAGAAATTTTTTTCAAAAGATTAAAAGAGCATACAATTATGGGAATAGAATAATCAAAACTTTGTCCTTTTATGGTTAAAACAAACAAAAGAATTCAAAAGTTTCTCAATGCTTAACTTTATACTTTATAAGTGTGTTTGCTTTTTAAACTTTTCCAATCTCTGAACCACATGAATATAATGCTATACAAAAACTTAATAAGATGTCCCTCTGAGCTTGTTCGTGTTTGATATTTGCAAAGTTGAAACTGCTTAACCGAAGTAAGTTTGTTAAGAGTTATGATTTGGTGTGAAGATTTGTAAGGACCAAATAATGTTCCGTTATATTGTGTTTTGTTGTGTTGCCATTTAAATACTTGAATACATTTCGGTCACTACTTTAAAGCGAAAATGGTGGCTTCATTCCAACATCCTGCTGCAATCCCTTACAATAACGAAAATGATATTGCATCTGAATAATTTCATTTAACAATTTAAATAAAATAAAACCAAAAGTTTTTGTTGTGAGATGGTTTTCTCAAACGCTTAGTTTATCATTGCTTGATAACCAGCAGGCAATAGCATTGTAGGATGTAGGGGTCTATTGCCACTATTTATATTCGGGGTGATCGGTATAAAGTGCGTCAAAAAGCTACAGCGAGTATGTTGGGTTAAGTCAAGAAAAAAAATCATACGGAATGGGGTCTATTGCCCTCCGTTTAGCCGGAGGTGCTATTTTATAAAAAACAAATGGCTTAAATCGGACAAAAATATTACAAAATAACAGTGATTCCTACAATGCCATGAAATCTATTCTTTTGTTGTATAATACAGTTAATTTAGTAAATCGTTTTAGAAAAATTAATAATTTGCCAAGCTGTTCGAAAATAACCGATCTTATCGATCAGCGAAATCAAGCCTCAGATCGCGTTGTTCTTGTCCAAGCTGTTGACACATGTTGTTCTTTTTTTGTTCTATCTATCTCTCTCTGTCTTCTGTTTGTCTGGGCTTATGGTCGTTGTCACCCGTGCGGCCATGCCTGTGAGTGTGTTTATTCCGTAGATTTATCTACGGAGTTAAACTTAAAAAACAAAAATAACCGAAACTACTTCTTTATAAAAACACGGAGAAATTGGGCAATGATCACCTGTGCAATCCGTGTGATGAACGTAGGACTATATTTTCTTGTTTTTGTGGAGAAGAAGGTTCGGTTATTTTCCAATTGTTTGTCAAGAAAAAGTCCTTCAGCCATACAATTTTCAGTGTTGGAACTAATAAGGGCATTGAATATTGAAAACGAAAATAGTACTTAATTACGTAAAATTTTGAAGAAAAAAATATAGTTTGAAAACTTATTTTAAATTTTTTTTTTCAACATTTTGGGATCGAAAATGAATTTTTCTAAAACGGTTCACTTAATTAACTACATTTATGTAGAAAGTTAATCAAAAGAAAAGACTTCTGGCTTTACAAAAAGGTAGGAATTACTGTTATTTTTAAATATTTCTTTTCCAATTTAAGTCATTTTTTTTTTATAAAATTGCACTTCTCGGCATAACGGAGGGGAATTGACCCCCTTCCACACGATTTTTTCCTTGTCTTAATCCAACCTATTTGCTCTAGCTTCATGCCACATAATGCCATAAGATTCAAACCAAATTCCGATCGATCAAGTTTGTTGCCAACTGATGGCCATTGGGGAAAAAGCCGTTATAAATAAATATATGTATAGGTAACATATGAAATTTTTTATCAAAATCAAAGCTGCCGTTTTTGACAAAATCAAGAAAAACTAAAGTAGTTACTTGGAATTTACCAGTTCGACCTGGCCTTTAACCCACCCGCACAAACACACATAAACCAACGTACGCTTCGGCGAACCACTTTTTGGGAATTCTCCATAATCCTAATCCAAATTGTTTGATTACCACTTGGTTCTTACTTGCGATAGTAAGTAGATACTAAAAAAAAAATCTAAATCCAGACCAGTTTTTCCAACAACTTTTTTTTTAATTCTTCAAACACATGTTCCAATTTTTTTCGTGTACCCATGTATATCAGGAAAAAAAAAAAAAAATAAAAAAAATGAATCAAAGCGTTTTCATCCAAGATTTGCTTTTAATTTGTACGGACTGTTGTGATCCCATTTTTACAGAGAGTACAATGATTTTGAAGTTCATTCTGTAAATATAAATTATAATAAAATAAACAATTTTAACTAAAGATTATGTATGCTCAATTTTTGAATTCTTAGCTCAAAAACTTTCCCAGAAAAAAAAAAAAAATAAAATAACTATTCTTATTTACCTAAAAATTCTGTGGCCCTATTTTGTTTTGATAAGAAGTGGTAAGTATACTAACATTAAAAAAAACTAACTTCTGTTTTTTTTTTTAATTTCTGAAAAAAATTTTTTTAAGAGTTCTAAAAAAGTTTTTTTTTAATTAGTTCTTACAAACAACACTTCGCTTAGAAACACATTAAAAATTTCATAAAATCCGTTGAGTAGGTTACGAGAAAGACTTTTAAAAAGCCAGTACCTATTTATAGAAGGTCCCACAATCAGACTTTACTTGAAAAACCCATTCCAACAAAAATATTGCGCTTACACAAAAAATACCATTCAGAAAGTTTAATCAAAATCGTAGGAGCTAGGAGAGCTTCTTTACACATAAATTAAAATGAAGTGTCTGTAATTTCAAAATATCAGCTTTTTACTAAAAGCGTATGAAAGAATATATGGTACTTATAGCAAAAACGCAATTTTTAAAACATTTGTCTGTCTGTCTGTTTGTTCCCGCTAATCTCGGTAACGGCTGGAGTAACTTAGGATATTTTAAAAATCCCTATAGGGTATGCAATTTTCGAACATTCTTATTTATGGACCGATTTTGGCGGGACTTTCACTGACGGATAGCTGGCGTTGTAAGAAGTAACAAAGATAATTTTAATTACTCATCCAGGTGGTGCTGTTGTCGCATTTTTCAAAAATTCTTGTTTATGCAACGATTTAACAGGACTTTCATAGGCAAATAGCTGGGGATACTTTTTGGAATTCTTATTTATCGGCCGAATTGACTAAAAATCACACAGTATCTATAGTCTATACTCATAAATAAAATACTTGATTGTCTGTAAAGTCACTTTACGGAATTGACACCCACCATTTTTGACAATTCCCCCCACACTACCCCCCTCACCCAATCTCCACCATCCCACCTACAACCACCAACCAACAACCCACCACCACCATTTGTGTGCAGCCAGTGTTCATCCATTTATAAGACGTTGTCCCTACGGAACGTGACATTGTGACATTTTTTCGTGCTGCCTGTGTTGATTTATAAGACGTTACCGCGTCAAAATGAAGTATACATTAATGAATTTTGGCGGAATGAAGTTCGCCGGGTCAGCTAGTTTCAGATAAGATGGAAGCTTTTAACAAATGTATGCAATACAAATATGTATGTTCTAATTAAAAATGCCGAACTTACATACGTTTGCTTAACCAAACACGGTGTCTTTGAACTTTCAGACGTATATAGTGAACGGAGATATAACAATCAAAATCACTTAGGACTTCAACGGGGCTCCTTCTTTGCCCTTACTCGATTGGTAGGCAGTTTTATCCTCCATGATGAAATTCAAGTGTGTTTGGAAGAAGACATAAATTAGAAAAAAAAAAAAAAAAAACAAGACATTAGGCTGTGACCTGTGACTTGCTTGGCCACCAAGATTTTGAAGTCCGCTTTATTTTAATTTATTTCCTTTAATTGACGTCTCCTACAAAGACTTTATATGTATGTATATTCAACTTGAAATCGCCAATAACATAATTGAGCAATTCAATAAAGTCTGCAAAACAATTTAAAATAATTTAAATCAAAATTTCATCACATTAACGATCTTAATCTCTTATCATATTATAAAGATATCAAACAATTATCTCCCCACCACGACACATATTTAATGTCTAGTTCCAACCTGGCAGTCTAAACATACAATGTTTGATAGCCGGCTCATCATCCTTACAGCAAAACAATGAAATTAGAAAAGAAAAACACCCCGTACCCCATACTTTGCCAGCAACTCCAACGTACCGGAGCTGGTGGTAAAATCATTTGCCAACCGCAACCATCACCCAGCTATCCAAGCTGAAATACAAAACCTATATTACCTCTCCGTATTGTCACCCTGCCCATCATCTGCCATTCATGACGTTATTTCTCTGCCAGCTTTCAATTTCATTCATAACAATCCCCACAACAATCAACAAGTGTCGGCATAAATCACGTAGCTCAGCATTTTCTCCTACCAACTCAACTATTGCTACAGTGATACCAAAACAAAAGGCGCACGTTTTACTTTCCCACCCTGATGGAAATATCAAAACAAATTGAAAAGAAAAACTTGACGAAAAAAGCTTTGACGTAACTGGAGAAATTGAGAGCAAAAATTTGTAGGCGAGTAGCTTTTTTTGCATCATCCAAGTGGCTAATGTCTCGTAGCTCGCAGGGTGGCTCGAAAAATTCCGCCAGAATTCCTTGTCGTGCTATGCTTGAATTCATTGTGCAGGTTTCCGTTTAGTCCTTGGAAGTGATTCGGCGAGATCTGTCGAAATACCGTGAAGCTCTGAAAACAACGCAACGTCTGCCGACGGTCCTTGTTTTTATTTTTGATCAATAGCATTGAAATTTCCCCGAAACAAAGCGAATCAACTGATAGCCCTCCAAATGTTGCCATAAATTCATTCGAGAAATTTGAAACGTGTTTTTATTTAGAAACCAAACAAAGGTAAAAGATGTATCTCGTTGTAATGTTTTACCTTCTCGTCAATTATTATTCGGAGTGCGATACATTTTATTGAATTTTATTAAAGACAACGGTTTAGCGCGGGGCAATTATATATTTTAGTTTGATATCGGTAGAATGTGGACAAAGTTTCTAGTGTCGTGTGGGCTTACGATTGCAGTGTTAACTTGCTATTTTAATTTTGAATTGCTGCAGTTATTCGAACGTGATTCGTTCGACGTTATGTTTGATATATCATATTACTAATTTATTTTTTGCCACCCCTCCAAAAGGCATTGAGGAAGGCACTTGAAGTGAAAAAAGAGAAAAAAAATATTGTTTGCTCTAATTGTTAATTTGTTGTTTCAAATTGATTTTGTGGTTTTGACCTTTGCTCAAAAAATAAACTCCGACCAATTTTAGTGTGATTTAATTAGTTTTACGCCTGAAGTTGTTCTACCAACCAAAAAGCAAAATTCGATCCTATTTTTGTTGGAAGAATTAAATATTTTTAAAGTGTATTGCAAAAGCGATTTGTTTTGTGGTTGAAAAAAGTGAGTGTTTTTTTTTTGTTTTCTTGCTGTGGAAATGATTTTCGCTGATTGGATAAATTTGCTCTCAACGTTTGACGAAGCACGAAGACCATCAACCGGTAAGTGACAACCCATTTGGGTCCATCAACTGCATTTGACAGTATAAGGGGAGTGGTTTTTTTTTTTTGAAGATTAGGAAATTGACTGGAACACAATTTAGATGGTACACAACGTAATAATTTTTTTTAATCTTGCTTGATAAACGTGCATGCAAAATTTAGGAATTTTTTTATCACATACATTGAACTTTTATTGAGCTGCCTTTTAGAGGTATGGCGAGGTAGGTATTTCAGCGTATGTAATTTGGTTAGGTTTATTGAGTCTATAAATAAGTTGTCCGTGTCCAAACAAATAAACTACAGTAACAAAATTTAAAGTCTCCAATGTTTATGTGTTTCCGTTGAGCTTGGTAGAAATATGTTTTTTTTTTCACCAAAAAATAAGATCTTCAAATTATTATTACATGAAATTTCCTGGAAACAAAAATCAAACTTTGGTAATTGATTTTATTAAGTTTAAGTCAAAGCCATTTGCTCCGAAAGTTTTTAGGTGTTTATAAAAACTTACTTGCAGCGAAGAAGAAAAATCACAGCAGCACAATGACTGGGTTTATAACACATTAAAAAATATGTTGAACATTACTGTTAATAATTTAATGCTATAATAAAACCAAACAAAATTATAACGAGTGTTGCCATTGCCATTATGTTTTTATTTTATTTTTTCGATTGCAAGTTAATATAAAATCACAATCAAACGTCATAACTATGATAATGAAGTAAAAAAAAAAAACATTAGCGAGAGCTACAGTACTTTTCTAATGAACTGCTGAATAGCTACTCAGTTCCAACGTGCGTTCGTTTGGGACAAACTATTTGGTATCTAATTTTTCTTACAAAAATTCACGTCGTTAGTGGGTGTTTCCTTTCTGCAATTGTTCGAAAGGTGCACTTCCAGATTCACCGATAATGCAAAAAACATTTTTTGACAATTTTTTTTTGCCAGCCGCAGCAAGTCCCAGAAATAAAATGTTTCTTGGTTTAACGGTTGTTTTTAAAAAAAGTGTTCTTCAAGTATTCGACAGAACTATTTTCGGAATTGGCTTTTCTATGTTTTAAATAAATGGCACTCTTGTCACCTGCCACAGACTGTTTTTATAATTTTTTTTAAAGCTTCCTATTAGATGACATTGTAATATTTTTAGTAACTGCTTTTTTAACGATTGCTTTCATACAACGACTCGCTTAGTTATAGCGAACATTTTATTTTGTTCCTTATCTTCTCGAAAGCAGGTTTTACGATTTCGATATCTTATTTAAATAATTTATGTGCGTGCGACCCAGTCGTGCATTTTATTTGTTTTTGCATATTAACATTCTTTAAACTTTGGCTTATTTTCTTGGTATACATTTCTTGGAAAATGTTTAAAAGAATTTATATACATATTATATATATTATATATACAACTTAATACTTTAATATAACGAAATAACGGAACAATTTTTGAACTGGTCCTGTAAAAAAGGCAACTAGTCGTGCAGTTATTTAAACTGAAAAAAAACTTAAACTATGACCGTGGTACATTGGTTTAAAATGTTTTTTTTTTAAGCAAGTCTTACTAATATTAAAATCAACAATACTTTTATTAGTGTTAAGAAGCTTTCACATTCACATGCCAGTAAGAGGTTCATTACCGCGATAATAACATAACTGCAACCATTGCATTTTTGATGAAATTGATGTTTACCGGCCGCACATAGTCAGAAAACCAATTGGATAGTCAGTACTTTGTACGCCCGTGAGTATGATGTTTAACCATCATGCCAGTTGTTAGTCCTTCAAATTTCTATGGCAGTGTAAGTGAATGTGGTAAGAATTTACAACTGACATTCGTAACGTTGCTATATAAACTATAGTATCTTCATCAGGCAGTGATTGATGATGGCAGTTGTGCATGTTTAAAGAAGCTGCTTTCTTCACAGTGTACAGTATAAGCTACTAGATTTCACCAGCGGCTTTGCCCGCTAATTAATTTTTCTCTCCTACGGGAACAGTATTATAACTACACTGCAAAGTGAAAAAAGATTAACTGTTGTATGTGTGCCAGAGGCCCACAGGATTTCCAACAGAAGCTAATTTAAATGTATATTTGAGGTTAACTTTACTTATAGAGACATTCAAGTGGAGTTAAGAGTGTTCCTTCATTAATGTACATCAACGTCGGCACACCAAACGGGTTCAGAATTTGTTTTGGGATAAAACGTATTTTAATCATATAAACCTTCCGAAAAAAAGTATCTACACTATATCACCATCAACCGTTTCAAAACCAGTTGCGTGGTTTATAAGGAGTCGGTGAATAAACAGGAGGCACAAGAGGGTTCCAAAGTAAAACTCCTTTTGTGTGAATTCCATAGATTCTATTAACTTTGAAACTGCTTAATCAATGCAAAATTTAACTTTTACTGGAACACTGCTTGATGAGTGAACTCTTGATCAATTGTAATCTAGTTTAAGCTCACTCTGATTTACTTTAGGATAAGCTCAGAGCTGCAACATTTTGATTAAGTGTAGTTGATTGTAATTGATAAAACCAAATAAAATGCTAATAAATGGACTCATTTGGTTATTATAATATTTTGCTTGCTTTATTGGGCAAGTATTGGTTCCGTGCAGAGATAAATTATGTTTTGAATGAAATATGAATTTACGATGACAGAGAATTTAAAAAAAGTGCTGGATGCTAGTTTCGCCATTCCATTCGTCGCGTCGGCGTGTCTGTGCGTCAGTGTCGCTTTTTCACACTTCAAACTACAGCGAAAATGACTGGACAGATTTTTTTAGGCATAATACAGACCATACGAGTCACTCGGTTTAAGCCAATTTTTGTTTGTTTTAACCAATTTTATAAAAAAGCTCAAACAGTTCTGATTTATTTTTGTGGGCATTATATTGGGAGTGTATTAAAGTTAACCACAGTGTGCAACATGCGCTTACGATATCATGTAAACATTTCCTCAAAGATGGCTGTAACGATTTTGTTCAAACGTATAGAATATGACAGGATGGAAATTCAAGAAATGTTTTTTTTTAGCATATAATGCACGTAGTAAACAAATAGAAGCATTGAAAATAGTAATCCAGATTAAGCCACATGAACGAACTTTACAATTAAAGCGAACTTATGTATTTAAAGTCATGAATCTAATCAAATTAGTAATTTAGGATGATTATTATTATAAGCAACGAATGTTTGACCAATGTTGTTGTATTGTTTGAAGGATAATATGTTTTCTGTTAAGTTTCAATTGTTTTTATTTTCATTGTATTCACGTTGAAGAAAAACTAAATGGTTATTAATCTTTAATTTAAATCCTGGAATTTGCCCCTGAAGAAAACTGAAATCTCATTCGAAACGTTGGGAAAACTAATGAACTTGTTTCATTAATGCGAATGATTGAGACCTTAAAGAGAAAGGGGTTTCGAAAAACTTTTTTGATTTTTAATATAGTTTTTTTCAAATAGACATTAAGTTTTGAAATTTTTTATTTGTGTGTATTATGAGACTTCTTGCAATTACTATTAATGCAGTGTTGTTTGATCGAAATGCCATTTACGCAAATAACTTCAAGATGTGTACACGGTACACTATAGGTACACTGCATTGAAGACGTTTTTGAGTGAATCCACTTAAAATAATTCAAGCTATGCAATTGTAATTTCACCACGAATCATAGAATCCAAAAATCTACAATCTTACAAAAAAATATAAGTTACAGTTAAGAGAACATTTATATTGCTAGAATCGAATTTTGTCATGTGAATTTTATCCGAAAAACACTTTAATAGTTGAATAAATTAAACGACTCGTTTTTTATAGCCACCGCTAAAAATAAACACAAATTTAAGAGTTTTTTTTAAACTTTCATGCCCAAAGTGCCAAGAAATCCTTCATAAAATCATCATCAACAATATTTAATGTAATATAAATTCTAAAATACATAAAGTGTGCGGTGGACTATCGTGAACTTATTATAAGGCCTGACAGTTGTGTATGTGTATGTTTGGTTTTTTGGTTTTGGGAAAAAAAAAGAAAAAAAAAAAAAACAGTCAGGAATGAAATTATAATAATAATTTTAACTAACTACCTATGTATATGTTTATAATATACCTGCAAGATCTAAGGTCTTTTAAATGTAAAATGCACGGCATTTAGTTAGAAAACATAGAGAGATAGGAAAGGATTTTTGTTGGTACAATGGAGGTAATATTTATCGCACGAAAGTCCCACGGGTCGCGTCTAGTTGAAGCCAGGGGAATATTGAATTGAATAAATGATTTTAAATTCTTTTTTCAATACTCTTTTTGAAAAATCAAGTTTGCACTTTGATTTGTTTTATAAACTTAAATTTTAGTATTTAGGCTTCAGTGGCTCCGAAGAGCAAATACGTATAGTGACTAACATCCGCAACCATTTAAATTTGTGCGTTATTACTATAGGCAGAAATAAAAAGAATCTACAACGAATGAACGGTTTTAACTATAGTGGGTTGAGGTTTATTATATCCGAAGCTTGGAGATTTTACATTTTCCCAACTACCGTACTTATTATTATAGCATGAATGAACATTAAAATAAAAGTATTGTTGATTTTAATATTATTAAAACTTGCCTAAAAAACATTTAAAACCAGTGCACCAAGCTCATGGTTTATGTTTTTGCATTATTTTGTATTTATTTATTTATTGTTGTTTTTGTGGTTGTGCCACATATATATTTCTTTTACTAACAACATACACCTGCATTAAATATGTGTTGGCTTAATGCTTGATATAAGTTTCTTGCTATCGAGATCTGGAAGTACAATAAAATTGGAAAATTCTCAGTCTGGTGCCTAAGATAACGCTAGGAGCTCCAAGGAAGAATATAATCACATTTCACGTAAGGCACATACAATCTATACATGCATACAATCTTTTTCATAATCAACCCACTGTCGCTGGGAACCACTGTTAGTCATGCGACCGAAAGCTCAACTTTTTTGCACACATTGAAAATTATTATCTTTAAATCCAAGTCAGCAATTGAATAATTTGGGGAACGGTTGTCCGAAAAATTCTTTGTTGTTTGGAGTTAATCCTTAAACTAGCCTGTTCCCTTTTTGTTGAAGCAGGTGAAACATTTGAGCAAAGGCTCCTGTTCCTTTTTGCCAGTCAAACAGATATCATCAGCATTGTCCAAATAGCTTGGGAAAGAGGTTCCGTTGGATACCCAACACGACAGTCTCCACCTTATCAAACGCAAGTCTCTTTGTCTTCTCCGTTCATTTTTAATGAATCTCTACACAGGTCTTAAAATAATTTTTTTCAATAGCTTGGCTATAACTCCGTCCTTCTATTTCCTGTGAACATTTCGACCATTCGCAACTAATAAGGATGCTAAGTGGAGCTCTCGTTATATACGGTAGGTAAACAAAGAGTCGAAACTTATGCCTTTGGATATTTACGAGTGTCCGGTAGTTGTCAAGCAGTGCACCTCTTCAACCTTCGCAATTGGTCTTCTTTTGACATTGGTTACTGTTACCGTCTAGAACAGGATTGTTGCTAGCACTTGCTTGTAACTATAATGTCCATGGTTCCTCCAATCTGTTCTATCTGGACCTCTTATGTCGAGATATTAAGCTAGAGTTAAACACTGGTTTCCAACTCCGATGGGCAACGTGGAAGAGGAAGACCTCATCTTAAGTGGCGCGCTCAATTGGAGAACAACCTCAACCAACTTGATGTGCATAACTGGAGACAGCTAGCTAGGGACCGATATGGCCGGAGAGGCTTTTTGGTTGAGGCCGAGACACATCCTGGACTATGACCGCCACCTTAAGTAAGTAAGTAACTGGAACTCAGTTGATTGTTCGGGAATGATATATAAGACGTCAATTTGTCTGACACATGATCGAACATTGTGAAAGACAGCTTGATGCCTCTAGAATGCAGACTTGATTTCATCCTTTTTCAGCTCGAGAATGATAGAAAACGGTTATTGCAGTTATATCACTGAAAGAAGAATCCAAGTTGAATCACCGCATGCATTCAGGTTTTGATGAAAATGCATGACCATCAACCAGATATCCCTGTTACTAGGATCTTCATTGATAAGGCCAGACAAAATTCAATTGCCACTCTACATCCATTTACTTCCGTCAACTTCTTTGGACCCCTTCACTTCCTAAAGTGTTTCAAGTAAGCGATAAACTAACTACCCGCGAGCTACGAGACTTTCACTTGGCAATTTAGTTTTTATTTGCGCGTGTGACAATCTGAGACCACAACTTACACTAAATACGTCCTAAGAACAGACCACTTCTAATGTGATGAATGTGTTTCGAACCATCATACATGGTCAACCCTTTCAAAAAATAACAACACCAAGCTCTTATTCCTTACCCACAAAAAAAAAACCACACTTAAGGAGATATGATTTTATATTTAAGTTTGAAATTAAATAATTTTTTCCGGGCCCATTCTACGTAATAATGTAAGTCCACAACTCTAATACAGCTGCCAAGTTGCCTTCAATAAATCAACCTAAATAAGATGTAAGAACGAAGTGAAATAACCGAGATTAAATTTATTAATTACTCCTATCAGGTTCCGCTGACAGTGAAACTGTTTCGGCTTTAACATCAGTATTCCCAGCCTAAAATATTTATTCGAAATCATCCGAAACCCAATTCGAATCAATCATAGCTAATGGTTTCTTTTTTGTAAGGTAAGCTTTACCGTTTTAAAGTTAGATAAAGATATGAAACTTGTTTTATCTAATTAATATTTTTTTTGAGAACAATAACAACAAAATCTTAATTAAAGCTACAGTTTTTATCTAGGATCAATATATATCGATCGGTTTCAAAATATTATAGATACGAACAAATGGGTCAACACACAGATATAACTCACTGACTTCTGACTATTGCTTGGTTTTATCCTTCTCCACAACCTGTAATAAAGTAAGCTGAAAGTAAAAACAGAACATTGTGGAAAATTATATTCCTCAAAAATTAAGAACAGGCTTTCTAGTTATACCGAAAGTAAGGACTAATGGATTATTCAAAAGTCTACACTTCCGTTTTTGTTTGAAATTGCCTTACACTATTTTGCTAAGTCGATTTATACATATATTTTAAAATTTTGACGGGTCGATGTCTGTACATTGAAGATATAGATGCAAAAATAATATGGGGAGTGTCTTTTAGACCCACAGAATCCAAAACAACTGTTTTTAGAATTTTTGTTTGTCTGTCTGTCTGTATGTATGTTTGTACAAGCATCACGCAAAAACTACTGCATGGAATTGAATGCAGCTTTATTAGTAGTACGCCAACTTATGATATAGGCTATACTTTATCGCACACAAATATCTAATTCTGGTTGTTTTTTTAATATTACTCCAACCGCTCGTTATTCAATGAATTTTTCGCAAATTATAAAGGTTTTTGAGAAGTTATCGTCTCACTTAAATGATGGCACTGTAAATCATAAAACGAGCGCCACGTTTGCATACATATGAATAGAAATAAGTTAGTCGTTCTGAATAGATGTTATATCAAAAACATCATAGATGATAGCGCTGTGTGCCACTTAAAAGACTTATTCATTCAGCAAAACCAGAAATCGAAAAATAATGTTAGGTACCATAGAATGGAATAGAGGGACGCACGAAGACCAGCGTAAACGTCACGACAGTGTTTGGTTTGGTGAACGAGCAATACTTACGCCCAAAACTGATGAAGCAGAGTTGCCATAAATCACAGTACTTTGGAAAAAATTGAAGGAGACTACCGATGGTATACCGATCCATAAACATAGTTCCATACGGAACCAATACTACCACTTATTCCGTAGAGTTTCTTAACTCTATTTCTCCCCGCGCGTAACATCGTTTTGAAAGAGGGTATTCCGATTAGGTATATTGCTTCGGAATTTGACCCTCCAACTATGCAATGGAAGCCGGCTGTGGAACTGGTAAAGAATGTAGTTTTCATACCACTCCTACCTCCCATTTCGAGCAATTTCACGTTTTAAGAGTATGTTTCACAATGACCATCTCAGGACGAACTATTCCTCTCACGGACAACTATAAGTTGCTTGCACTAGGTTATAGGGTCACAAGCTCAGTTAATTTGTTTATAATGGCTTCTATGACTAGAACATAAGACATGTTTTATGTAACAAGTTCTTTAATTTTTGTTGTTTCATCTTATATATAAAAATAAGTTGCCTTATGTTCGGGCTCGATAAACTCGAGAATGGCTGGGCAGAATTTTTTAATGTTTTTTTATAAAGTTAGCTATCCTATTGAGGAAGGTCTTTTTGTGAAGATTGGTCAAATTTCGGTAAAGGGCAAACCGCAAAATGCATTTTTAGTGCATTTCGTCATATTAATAACAGCATTTTTTGTAGGGTCTTCTGAGTATGTCGACGAAGGTTTCCGGCCAAACTTCGGAAAAATAATTTGCCACAACTGCAGTTTTATTGCATTTTGTCAAAATACTAACAAATCTTTTGGTAGCATCTTCTGAGGATGCCTGCAAAGGTTTCTGTGAAGTTTGGTCAAAATTCTGTAAAGCGGTAGCGTGGTTCTTTTTGATCTAGCATTTTTGTCGACACATAAAGTATTTTTCCCGTAATTATAAAAAATTATTTTTTTTTTTTCAATGTGTCAATTTAATTTTAATAAAATTGGAATAGGTTTGAAATCTGCGATTTTGGACAAATCATCGGGATGAAATGACCGAAGAAATATTACATCGAATGCGAAATATTTATTCAAACCAGAACTTGGATCTTAGCTACGATTCGATCTGAAAATAAAATATCATTAGCGCTTGCGTCGTCTGGGATTGCGCAAACTTTGTTAGACGGTGGTCGAACAGCTCACTCTGCATTAAAATTGCCATTGACATGTAAGTAAATGAATTTCAAACATGTAATATTTCAAAAACATCTGGAATGGCAAAGGTTTTACAGCAATGTAAAATAATCATTTGGGATAAGTGCACGATGATTCACAAGAAATTATTGGAAGCCCTTAATCGAACGTTAAAAGATTAACGAGGAAACCAACGTTTATTTGGTGGTGCATTGATATTGTTAGCAGGGGAATTTAGGCAAACATTTTTCCAATTTTTTCTCACGGACAACTTTATGTTGGATGTTCGCGAGTGGGTAAACCGTCCTTATTGTTTATTTATGCATTAAATGGGAAAACAAAAAACGTTGTTTATCAAAAAGCTCTTGAGTAATGCAAATGGTTCATTTAAAAAATTGTTAAATTAATTAATAAATTATATAAGAAAAATGATTGAATTGAGTTTAAGGCTGCATGATACACAACAATTTGTTTTCTGAAGAGTGAGGATGGTTTCCCAACTAGGAAACACGCCACATTATAATAGCTGACAGCAAATCAGTTGAAAAGGAAATTCGCGGAATTTGGCATTCTTTTCCTTTGAACGGTCCTTTCAAAATCCTTGCCACTATCACATTGTTCATCAGCTTCTTCACAATCAGTTGGGTTCCATTGCACAGTTTCGGGGCATAAAGGTTTCGTATCATTAAGATGACAGATCCAACTTTAGAACTCAAATGATGAGGCGGCATGCCCAGGCAAATCCAAAGAACACTTGCATATTCACACTCAATGGAATGGTTTGCACATACAGAAAAAAACGATGCCTGAGACATGAGATTTATTCATACGCCGCTGTTGGTTTCAGAATCACGGGAAGTGATTTCGGAAATCCGCTTGCTATATCACCACTTTTGCCATGACTGATTGCTTTGAAATGCTGCAAACAGGATTTTCTTTGATTCGCAGGTTTAACGAAAGCTTCAGTGCTCAGTGTGCTGTTCTTCCACCTTCCAACAGTGTTGCAGCAATTCCGGTAGATGCGAGAGCTAACGCAATTCCACTTTGAGCACGTGTTGCTGCTAATATTAATTAAATCAAGAACATTTTTCCAGTTCCGCCGGGCGCATCAACAAATAAAATGCACGACTGGGTCGCACGAACTTGCTCTAATTTGTGACAGTGGTCTAGGGGCTTGACATTTTGATAAAAATAAAATTTTCAAAATTCTTAAATAAATACTTAAACTAATTTGAGCTGAAAAAAAGTACACCATTTTATTTCTTATATAAATTTGAATTTATGAGTAAACTTATAAAAACCTGTGGAGCGGTTTTTAAAAAAAAAGTTTTTTTTGAAAAAAAAATTTCAAAAAAAATTCAAACACTCCATTTCTTAGGTATTCAGCAAATACAATTAATAAGCAGTTTGCAAAATATTAATTTAAAATTTTTTTTTTGTAGATGCTTTTAAAAATACAAAAAAATATTTTTCAAAAATATTGGTATGCAGTACAAATTGAGTTACCTACAACTATATATGTGTGAAATTTCGAAAGAATCGGTTGAATCGT
The DNA here is from genome assembly GCA_916050605.2 of Platycheirus albimanus. Classification (NCBI taxonomy): domain Eukaryota; kingdom Metazoa; phylum Arthropoda; class Insecta; order Diptera; family Syrphidae; genus Platycheirus; species Platycheirus albimanus. Next base: position 65,038,477 of record OU696698.1, read on the forward strand.
TTTCGAGATAGTCGAAAAAAAACGGTCCTATGGAAAGTACCTACCGTTGTTAGACATTTTTTAAAACTTTTTTTCTGCCATATAATTGGTCGTACCTAAAAAGCAATACTGATTTTTTTAAATCGAAATCTTTAGAGTCGTTTTTGAGAAGAATAAGCTTTAGCGTAACGGTATATGGCAGGTACCGTTATTTTTGAGCTAAATAAAATTTCAATTTCCCCTCTGTACAATACCTAAAAAACTCTATATACCAAGTTTGAAGCATTTCGGCCCACCCGTTTGGGCTGTAGGTGTCTATACATACAGACAGACAAAAATACAGACGGACAGAATTTTTAACTTTTTTTTCAAGACGAATGCATAACTTCCCTTATAGTACCTATAATCGCAAGTAAAAAACTTTTTGATTATAAATATTGTATTTAAAATTAAATATTTCTTAACTACACTTATGTGTGTTTTAAGTTAAAAATGTGTTTCCTGTCAGTTTTTAAATTGTAATTCATTTAATCCGTATGAAAGTAAGATTTGTCTAACCGAGCGAAGCCGGGTGGGTCAGCTAGTTTTAAATAAAAATAAGCACCGTTTATCTACCCGTCCACCGTTATAAGTCCATTTTATTGGTTTTCCATTTTGAACTGGCTGTGCAAAAATAAAAATATGCCTAGATACTTGATTCTAAATTCCACGCGTACGAAGTAGCGGGCAAAAGCTAGTCTATTTTAAAGTGTTAAAACTATTGCTTTTCGAGGTTTAAATTTTAGTTAAATATCTGAAACGCCAAAACCAAATCATTTTTATTCATCATATTCTGACAGCTTAACTTTCACAAAATTTAGAACTAGCGACGATTCTACACAAACATTGAATGCCTTTATATTGTGCTTAGAACCCCTCCCTCAAATCCTGCCCTGAATGTTTTAATATTATCACACCGAAGTTGTCTGACCTCTGGCTCTCAATCTCAAATTGTAAGCATCCGCAACGCACGTGTCGTATACAGTTTCTTTTTGCGTAAATCCTGGTGAGATAAAGATTGATGAAGGTAGATGAACAATTCAACTTAAGTTGACAACCTCTCTATTTCCATATGAGAACTTTTCTAAGCAAACAGTATATAATAAGTAGTATCACATACAAAAAGGGTACTTCATGGTAAGACACTAATGATTGTAATAAAGAAGCGCTTAGAACTTTGATTGCAAGTACAAATAAAGTAGATTTTTGTTGGTCAAAACAAATATTTCCGTTCGTGTTGGAATACATTCTAGAATCCTTAAAGCATATATCCAAGTTCCTTGCCTTGTATGTATAATGTATACTGTATCTGCATAGATCTGTTCAACCATTTATTTGTTCTTTGATTTAAGAAAAATCTTTGGAATGCTTTTTCTTAAATATAAGGTACTCGTGTAACTCATATACGAGTAACTAGTTATCCAACCGTTCTCAGTATTTAATCTATCCAAAGGAGTACCAATACATTTAAAGAATATAAATATACGTTATGTGTGGCAATTTTATCGAGTGGATTACGAACTTATATACAAATTTAGATGCCTTGGAGATCCGCTAGGCATTGCACTATTTTCTCTATTTCCACTACTGTGGAATCCAGCCCCCATTTAATTTCGCATGATAAAAACCGCAAATTAATGCCTGCCCCATTCAAGAAATCCTGTTGAGAGTTGCAACAGTTCATTCATTTTTTACCTCTTCACCGATAAAGCGAATACATTTTTTTCGTAAGTGGTTTTCAGTCACGTTGGATGTCAAATTATGCTAACGCTTAGAACACATCTTCATTGATGTCTGCTCACAGCATTATAATATTAATTTTAAATTATACTTTTTATTCTTTTTTTTCGGATAGCTAATTTACTTTTATTTCTTTCTTCACTAGTATAAATACATATGAGTGGCTATCGTGATAAAACATAAATAACAGTATCTATAAAAATGCATGACTGGCTCGCAAGAACATGCTGTTATGCTGGATGCTTGGGGATTTGTATTTTGAAGATAACAAACTACAATGTTATTAAGAAAAATCTATTCTCTTGTCTTGAGAGTTTTCTTGGAAATATTCCATTACCAAATTAAATTGGTATATCTAGTAGCATGATAGTATTAAAAATCTTTCGATAGTTTAAAAAAAATGAAAACTTTTTGAACATATGTATATGTTTTATTTTTATGGAATAGGTGAACACAAAAACATCTGTAGGTTTAAAATGAAAATAAAAGTAAACAAAACTTAACCCTTCCGTTTTCGAAATATGTTTCAAAAACAAAAACAAAATTTTAATTATTAAAAATCAATCAAAACTTTTATTTTAAATTAATTAATATGATTTCCTGTGCTCAAATTTAATAAAGTGAAAAGTAAAGTATACGAGAGGTTCCACTTACAAAAAAATCATTTCTATGAGAAATATCCATTCGAATCAATAGATAGGTGTTTTTAATAAAATAGCACCTTTAATCAAAACCATAAGGGCCGTTTTCGAGAAAATTAAACTTCTTTTTAACGCTTGTATAACAGGTACTGTTATTTTTCGACCTAAAAAGAAAATGACAAATATTCGGGAGCCGGTCATAATACCGGTTGTCAAAATTCTGTATGACCAAAATTCTTTTTTTTTTTTTGAAAATACTGTATTACCAAAATTCTGTATTTCAAAATCCTGTATGCCAAATATCTGTTTATCCAAAATGCTGTTAGTATAAAATTCTGTTTTTTTTTTACAATACCACAGCTAAGCATGTGCGAGTACAACCAGCATTTGTTGCAATTAATTATGTAATGGCTCATTTGGTATGTTAAGAACAAGAAAAACAAAATTTTAAAGAGAAAGAGACGTATAAGTACGCTAACTTGTTGTCGTCTCTAAATACATAAGTGTATGAATCCATACTTAAAAGAGGTTAAAATTTTAATTGATTCGACTATTTAATATATTGAGGTTTAAGTGCAGAAAAAATTGACTGAACGTGTAGCTGTTGTTTTTGTTGTTGTTGATGTTATTAATGTTGTTCATATCATTCATTTTGATGTTCTGTATTTCAAAATTCTGTATTTAAACAAAATTTGTTTTGATAATGTACAAAAGTGCGCACTTTTGTACATTATCAAAACAAATTTTGTATTTTGAAATACAGAATTTTGCCCATACAGAATTTTAAAATACAGAATTTTGAAATACAGAATTTTGTGTAAGCAGAATTTTGAATTACAGTATTTTGAAATACAGTATTTTGTAAACAGAATTTTGACCATACAGTATTTTGACCCCAACCCCAAATATTCTTCTAGATACTACCACATAAATACTAAGTACCAAATTTTAATTGAATCGATCCGTTCGGATCCAATTGTTTTTCGACTTCTCCTGATCGTAATCTCATGTGTGATTGTTATCTCAAACTTTTTTTTTTGCACAAGCCGATAACTTGCCTTATATATTTACTTGCGATTATATAGGTTTACTATATAATCGCAAGTAAAAAACATAAATGTACATAAACAGAAAAGATGAGTTCTTCTTTATAAAAAAAAACTGCGTTACTACAGTGAAAAGTTATTAGATCTAGACGTACGCTAAGCTCTAAGATTCTGTTTAATTATTATTATACATTTAAAGTGGAGCAATATTACTTATGGTAGTGTTGTAAGACAAATTTTTGTTTTTATGATTTAAATTCAGTTTCTTTATTTGGCATAGCAATATTTTCAGGATTTAACTGTTTGTATTGTTGAGTCACAACAAGAAAAAGATACCAATTCCTTGAGTAAAATTTGTCTAGCATGAAAACAAGTTCGTTCGACTTATTCGTGCATTTTATTTTCAGACATTCTCGGAAGCCATACCCATACTCGACTGATATCAATGAAATATTCAAAATGATGTTTTTTTTTTTCGAAAATAATTCATTTGTTTTGTTTTACACTGGTTGAACAATTTTATTTCCATGGAATGCAAAATGTGTATGTAGACTTTTAATAAATTAAAGATATGACATACGCTCATAATAAGCTCCTCCCTCTGCTCTACTCTATATAAATTTTGCCAGCTTTAAACTTAGTTAAGGAAAATAGCAGTTAAATTTGGCTTTCGCATTATTTCGTTATCTATACTTGATTCATTTAAGTTGACAATTAACTAGCGAAACCAACAACTAACGAGTGTTGAGTATGACTTTCATACGCTGCCTACAAACTTCGTATCTAGTTTTAAGATTTAGTTTAGTGGATACAAATAAATTTATTTTCAATCTTTCAACTTATGTTTTTTATCTTACCAGCATTTGAACGCCTTAAGTGAATTCATACAATAACCATTGACATTTTTTGTAATAAATCTTAATTTGTAAATTTCAAAAAGTTATTATTCAGATACTTTCAAGACCAGTGAACTCTTAAATTGTTTATTGTATGAGCTTATAAAAAGGGTGTTCTCTAGGACCTGATAGAGATAGACAGTTGAAAAGCTTATCTTTACGTTGGTTTTTATGTTCCTACAGCAAAGTTTTGAAAAAGGTTTCCGTTTATCTTTGTGTTCTGCTTTTTTCTTTAACCGGCTATCATACCCTAAACATTAAGAGATAGGTATAGGAATGTATTCAATGTGGGTGATATAATAGGATACAAATACAACAAAAAAGATTGAAAAGACAACGATAAATGATGTATCCTCAATTCTCCATTATCTGAAGTAGTTTGCATACATTTTCAAATATTAACATATGCAGTGGAAAAAACCTTTGATAAAAAAAAAATTGCACAAAACATTATAATGATTTTTGCTAACCCCATTTTGTAAATTACAGAAGTTAAGGCTCTTCTTACTTATAAATTGAATGAGATAATGTCGATTATTAATAATTTCAAACGATAGCTAAGAAATCCTTTAGACGATATAAGAAATCCGCATAAATGAGTCCTTCTAACGTCACCAGGATAATTTGTATTATCAATTATCAACTCTACAAATCTTAATGCCTCATCATCCCAACACTCGTTTCAAAATCATATCCATATCTATAAAAAAAATCAAAAATTCACCAACACTTAACAAAATTACCATATCCCAGGTCCTTACACACTTATACAAAACATAATAATTAATGCAACAAATTTGTATTTTTGTTTCATTCTGTCACTTCATCGTATGTAAATGTGGATTTGTTCCTTTATGGTTATATCAATTTCATACATCCATATTACATTAAATGCCTATGGGATGTAACATTAATGCGGGTGGTGAAACCATTATGTAGATTATGGTACCATAAGTGAGGTACTTGACAACAGCACACCACGACCGCACAGGAAACGTTCGCATATATCATATTTTTTGGTAGGAAAATGGTATTCTGTATTTGGATATTTTATTGCTTTCTTTGCTTCATGGTTTAAATCGAATATTCATTAAATACCTACAAATGATTTAATATAAATTTCGAATATTATCTATACGTCTGTACAATATTGCTAAGCAATAAAATGTGTAATTGAATGTGTTTGGAATATATATTTAAGTTTTAAAGCTATAAAATTGTTCAGTGTCTATGTTATTTAACATCATGTTACTGGGACTATATATACGAGTAGGTCTGAAGAGTTTAAAATGCTTAAATCATTGCGATGGAAATGGCCATGGTATTTATCACAGTTCAATATACATAAATTTAAAATATAGCTATGTGAGTTTAGAAACCTACGAAGTCAATTCAATGCGAAAAAGTTTGCGATACCGGAATATTATTAAATTTGATTTATAATTTTTAGATTTTGACAGCATTCCCTCTCCTTTTTATTACAAGTCGGAGTATTTATGAAACGACATTGAATTTTAAGTTACATGCAGTAACAGCAGAATATAAAAATTAAACATTTTATGTTAAAAAAATTGAGATTTAGAATGAATGACAGTACCTAGATTATTTTAAGAGAAAAGCGCTTAAAATTGTAGATTGCAATAAAATAACCAATCTTCATTTGAGAAGCCATTAGAACTAGAATGATCTTGAGTCAGACCATTTTGAATTTTTTTTTCAATGTAACGCGAAGTTATGCATCCGTTACAAAAAAATGTTTGAAATAAAAATAACAATCAAATATGACGTTAGGATTTACTACAAACTTAGAACATAGAGTTTGGTAGTGTGCAGAGGGAAAATCGTTTTTGAGCTTAAAAGATTTGGGTACCATAGTAATATAAGCTTTATTTTCTCAAAAACGGTTGAGTGTATTTTATCATATGTAATGGTTGAAAAATAAAATTCAAACGGTACCTCCCCTAGGACCCATAGTTAATAACCCAGTTTTAGAAATACATAGAATCATTTTAGAAAGTGTGACTACACTCATTACACAGTAAAGAATTCACCATTTTCACATACATAATATGTGAAAAAAATATTTCAAAATACGAGTATCTATTTTTCTGAATTTTCTTTTTAAAATGCTTTTAAAAACACAAAACAAATATTTTGAAACTTTTTTTAGTATAAAGGAATACAGAGAAATCTATATACATAGATAAGAAATTTTATTTTTCCAACAATCAACGAAAACTCTATTTCCAAAATATTGTCAAAGCTATTTTGTTTTAAATTAAATTTTGAAATGCACTATTAATTAAATTGAGTAATAAACGAGTCTTAAATTTCGAAAATACCCGAGCATATTTATGTTCAATTTTTGTTTGGAATGAGAATTTATAGAACTTTAAAGGTAAGGTAAGGTTAAGGTAGCTGTCCAGGCAATGACTGACGCACTTAGACCAAATATTAGGTCCATTGTGATATCAAATATAAAAGTGAGGCACCACTTCACTATTATAAAAACCACTTGAAACTTTAAATAAAGCGATGGAGATAGTGGACATCTGTATGAGTTAAACCACTTATTTTGCTGTAGAAGAATTCTCCTAAATGCTACTTTCGTCTTTATGACAAAGCAGGGCATGATGCATGAACAAAGAAGGTGAGCTATAGTCTCTCTTTTTTTATTCGTCAATGCAACTTCTGCAGAAGTTATTTGAAAAAAAGATCAGTCTAGTAGCATGTCTGCATATAAATTAGTGTCCAGTTATGACACCGATTAAATAGCTAAGGTGAGATCTGCCAAGAGATACAAAAATTTTTAGCGTTTTGGATCCAGTTTTGTCCAGGTCTGCTTTGTCGCCAGACAAGTGGTTAAGTTTGTCCATTTAAGGTTTGTTTTGTTCGCGTGGAATCCTGGTTTAGAGTGAGTTTTACATGTTGCGAATAGCGATGGGTAAGGTAAACCAACATTCATTCTGTTGGGTGAAGTTGGTGCAGTAGTTACATTTCGTCGACCTTGCAGTTTCCTTGAATATCTCTATATCCCAAAAAAGGTGAATATTAAACTCTTCTGCAATATCTGCGAGATATTAGCGACAGCTGCGGGCAGTTGCTGGATTTGTGGAAACCGCTCCGATTGATTTAAGGGCTGCTTGGCTGTCTGAGAAGATGCGGATATGTGACGTGGATATCACGTTTTCCTTTAGCTAGGAAAGAACCTTTTTTATCGCCAGAAGTTCCGCCTGGAACACGCTACAATAGTTAAAGAGTCAGAATGACAGACTAAAATCCAGTCCCTCTGAGTACACACCTCCACGCCCCCTTCTCCTGATTTTGAACTATCAGTTAAGAAATTAGTAGAATCACCACCTCTCGAGAACTTCAGATCATGATGGAATGGAAACTTGGAAGTTGTTTTCAAAAACCAGTTTTAGTATGGTGTGGTCGGAGTGATTTGGAATTGATCTGGATGATTTAAGAGTAATAGTATGTCCAATTGAATTGTTGGTTCATTAAGAGGTGGTTCTGAGACGGATTGCCGTACTCGCAGCTGTCTGTTATAAGATAAATAAGAATGTCTAAGATAAATAAGAATGCCGAAGGCGTTGAACGGAGTGCACCAGCGACACACTGATCTTTGGACTTTGTTTAGATCGTCATGGTAGGTCACTCTATTCATAGCAGCGCACCATACTATTACTCCATTATTAAGTATCGGTTTTTTGACCGCTGTATATAGCCAGTGGATAATTTGTGGAAATAGGCCCGATGGCTTTTTTGCAGGAAATTTGTGGATTTTTTTACTTTTTCCTGAATGTTGGATTTTCAGTAAAGCCTAGATATTTAGCTTCGCTTGAGAAAATAAGGAGAGTACCATTGATGGACGAAGCTTATTTCCTTGTGAAAACGACCAGTTCTATTTTGTGGGGGAATTATAGGACTCCTATTTTGTGGTATACCTCTCTTAGATAATATTTTTGTGAAGGTTGAGTTGATTATCCTACTTTTTAGAAAAAGAAGCTTTGTTTAGAAAAGAATATTGAAAAATAAAATATGCATACATATAATTTCTCTACAAAACTAAAAAACTTTCTTTTGAAAATTTGGAAATAACTTTAATTTCATTTAAAATTTTAAAACCTCATCTTTGAGAGGTCCTGTTCTTAGCAATTGTTGTAATTTGTTTCCAACCATATGATAGGCCATACTTAAAAGGAAACACTAAATTTTTTAATCAAATTTTAACATAACGGCTGGACCGATTTTGACGGGACTTTCACAACAAGCAGACAGACAGACAGACAAACAAACCATAATATACTTTCATATATTTAGTAAAAGCTGATACTTTGGAGTTTACCACGATATCTAGAAAAAAATTAGATCAAAAAAAGCTAGAGCGGTAAAATCTAGAAAAAAATCTAGAATAAAAAAACCGAGAAAGCGAAAATATAGAAAAAAAATCTAGAATCAAAAAATATAGAATAAAATAAACCAAGAATAGACAAAATCTAGGAATATTCATACTGAATTCTTCTTATTAAACAAAAGTGACCAATGTAAATAGTACAGACTACAGAGTTTCTTGTTTAATGACAATAATTTGGGAAATGATTCATGGTCATGTTTTAATGTTTCTTCTACTAATTTTGACATCAGTTACAGAGAATTTAAGGGAAAGCTTAAAGCTTTATTTGGTGTATATTGACTCATGCTAGCACATATATAGCTCTCATAATATTAATGGTGGAAACTAAGTAAAGAATTTGTTCGACGAAATGTTAGCCTTTTTAACTGCGTATAATAAACTGGATCTTATTTGTATGTCTTCAGGTATTTTTTTTGTCTTACATATATTCATTTTGGAGTTTCGACTTCTTTACACAAAATACAGATAAGTCTTTGATGAAGAACATTTTTTCTTAAAATATGCCCATGAATCATTTCCTAAATAGGTTCTTGTCATTGAAATAGGAAACACCCTGTATAAATTTTAGAAGTGAAATTATTTTCATCTCAACGAAGATGACCGATATCATCCTCCTCTATCTCTTCTTTTCACTGTTGATCAAGGTTTATCCACCATTGTACCGGAAGTCTCATTTCATTTCAATTTTCGTAAAGCCAACTTCAACCAACTTGAGATCCTTTTAAACAATATTGATTTCAGTTTATTTTTGACCCCTAACGCCCCCATTGACATTGCCCTGACATTCTTTTACACAGCTGTCTTTGAGTGCTTGCTCCTGTGTGTCCCTTACGTACCCCAAAATAATTGTTTATTATCACCCCCCTGGTACACCAAGGAGTTGCGAACTCTTCGTAATTTTAGGAATAAGTTATGGAAAACCTAATTAAAATCCCGAACATTTTCAGATTTTTTAAAGTTCGAACAAGCTTCTTCCAATTTTTCTCTCCTCTGCGATTCACTTTACAATGCATATCTTGATAAAATGCAGTCTTGCCTCATCTCTGAACCGAAACGGTTCTATCAATTTATTAATTCAAAAAGAAAATCTAATGGTAATAATACCTCATCTGCTGATCCTGAAGTAATTGTCAAACTTTTTGCCAATTTTTTTTAGTCAGTCTTATAGCGATGCTGTTAATAATCCTGATTTAGAATATTTTGAGTACTTGTCAAGCAGTTCGCAAACTTCACAAACTTCACTAGTTTCTCTTGATATTTCTCTTTCATCGGTCAGTGAAAAATTAAGTTCACTTAAAGATGACTTCTTTCCTGGTCCTGATGGTCTCCCAGCCATTTTTCTCAAAAAATGTGCTAGCGCACTGTGCGACCCTCTCACAACTCTATTTAAACTCTCTCTTTCGCAAGCAGTTTTCCCTACCTTATGGAAAAACTCATATATTTTTCCAATTCATAAAAAGGGCAATAACAATGAAATATCAAACTATCGTCCGATAGCTAAACTTTCTTCAATACCCAAGCTCTTTGAAAGCATAATCTACGACTCACTTTGTTTCCATTGTGAGTCATTAGTTTCTCCACTTCAACATGGTTTTATTAAGGGTAGGTCCACCACGACGAATCTTACTCAATTTGTTTCAACGATCCTCTGTGCCCTGGAAAAAGGTTACGATGTTGATTTAATCACTACTGAGCAAAGCATTCGATAAGATCTCTCACCAAATTATTTATATTAAATTAAAAGCCTTCGGGTTTCCTCCAATATTCATCCAATGGGTGAGATCCTACTTGTAAAATCGCCAATATAATGTTGTGTTCAGATCTTCTGTGTCCAATCCCATCCACGCCACCTCAGGTGTTCCTCAGGGCAGTCATCTCGGACCACTTTTATTTATCCTTACCATAAACGATGTTGAAAACATTATTTCTTTTTCTAACTTGTCTATTTATGCCGACGACATGAAAATTATGAAAATAATATCTACTGCTATCGATTCTTCCCTGCCTTAAAAATGACTTGAATTCTTTTCTTACATGGTGCACTAAAAATTTTCTCGAACTCAATGTCTCTTAATGTCAACATATGACTTTTTCTCGTAAACGCCTGCCTTTACCATCTCGTACTTATCATTTCTGCAATGTTCCGGTTCCCTTAGTTTCCTCCATTCGTGATATCGGCATTTTATGTGATAAAGAGCTCAACTTTCGTTCTCACATAAATTATATTATTGCAAAAGCTAACTCTTCCCTTGGTTTCATAAAGCGCTGGTCTAAAGAATTTTCAAACTCATACGTAACAAAGTCCCTCTTCACCACATATGTTAGACCTATTCTTGAGTATGCCAGTCAAGTTTGGTCTACTTATTATTCCACCCATTCACTTAGAATTGAAGCTGTACAACGTAAGTTCCTCCGTTTCGCCTTACGAAACCTCCCTTGGTCCGACCCTCATTTCCTTCCTACCTACGAACATCGTTTACAACTGATCGACCTTAGCACGCTTGCGAAACGTCGTGCTGTTGCAGACATACTTTTCGTTAACCAAATTATCACCGGTGCCATCGATTCTCCTCCTCTTTTTGAATTAATTTTCGTCAATACCAATCCACTTAACCTAAGATCTATCCCCTTCTTTTACCTTCCTACTCACCGTACCAATTATGCCCACTTCAACCCAATTACTAGAATGTTATGCTCAGCCAACAGTGCACAACATCTCCTTGATTTCAATCCTAGTCTCTCCTCCCTTAGAAGAAACCTTTACTCCAATCTTCCTTAACCCCCATACTATTTAGTTTTAAGATAGAATAATAAGTTCATTTTATGTTAGAGTTTAAGTAATTCAAATATTGTTATATTTTATATGAGCTTGAATTAAGCAAATAAATAAACTTCTATAGTGCCTTCTGATTTTAATATGACAATAACTAACCATATCAAATTTACTCATTATTCTTATATTATTGCCTTGGGTTGAATCGTGTGAAATTATATTCCAAAACTTAATCAATTGAAATAACTATCACACATAATTGTAACCACACAACAACCCTAACAACAGATTGAACAATCAACAAGCCTGAACCAATGCTCCATACCTTAAAATATTCCAATTAAATGTTTACAAAGGATGTGGCATAGAAATGAAAAACACCCATATAACCACACTTCAAAATTCTTCTTAGCTTTAATACTTTAATTAGATTCGAATGATTGAATCAGGAGAATAAAATCTTTTAAATCAACAGAGAATAAATGTGAAGTAAAATTTTAGATTCTCCTGTGACATGAGGCCGATGCGGCGGACGGGTTGTCCGCATGGAATAACAAACTGAAAATATCATTAATCTTGAGTTTTAAGGGTATATAATGAACATATTCACTTCAGAACAGAATAAGTATGCGAACAATTAAGATAGATTTAATTAAATCTTGCAAAGTTTTGGGTTTTAGGAGCCTAAAGGATTGATTAATACTAACCGAAACCCAAATTGTTTATTAACAATGGGATTTCAATTTTAAGAGAAAGGTACATTGGTTTCAGCTTGATTTTTGCCTTTCTAGGCCATGTTGACCAAATAAATGATGATCCAAAAGTATAAAAAGAATCCCAATAAATAAATAAAGTTGTATTGGATAGATAAATTAAAAGACTGTATAATTTTACAAACAACAAGAAAGTCTAAATAAAGAGCAAGAAAGCCTCTGTTTTAGTGATTCATTTATTTTATACTTAAGTATTATCAATTTAATACTTCGACCGAAATCTGACATTTTTATAAGAACCTTAAGGGATTTAAATTCATTTTATTTCTGAGTTTACTGCAAGGATTTTTCCTCACAGTACGGTCACCAGTACCTTACAATTTTTCTTGTAAAAAACTTACATTTCCTAAGTGTATGCAAATAACTGTAAAGATACAATTTCGTTGGAATTTGCAAATAATGGCAGTCTTGGTTTTCGTGAAAAATGCATAACAGAATAAAGTGTGCCACTACAGGTTTCAACTTTCGAAATATGTACATATCGCTTTATTTTGATAAATACTATGCATACTTTTAATCAACTTGAGTAAATCCGCCAAAAACATCGGGATTTTTAATGTTTAAAATATTTTTATATTTTGTATATCATTTGGAAATGCATACATTTTTTAAACATTTTTCCACACTAACTGACTTTTTACTTGCGCGATTATAGGTAGTATAAGGCAAGTTATGCATTCGTAAAAAAAAAATTTTTTTTGGCTATCAAACATATCATAACGATGAAAGAGAAGCCAAAAAAGTGGGTGCGACAATTCTGTCTGTCTGTCTGTCCGTCTGTCTGTATCGGCACAGAGGGGTTTTTGGAATTAGCCAAAACTAACGGTAGCTACCTGCCATATGATTTTTTATGAAAAACTCATTTATCTCAAAAACGGCTCCTACGATTTTGCTAAAACTTTCTCAGTGGTGTTTTTTGAGTAAATTTTATGTACGGTACCTCCCATAGGACCAGTTTTTTCATCACATATTTTCTCGTAAACCATTCAACGGATTTCGATGAAAATTTTAATTTGTATGCTCTTTTATAAAGAAAAGAATTTTAATTCTTTAATTTAAAAAGAAAACTTTTTTTGAATTTAAGAAAAAAAAATAAATTTTTTTTTTAGTTTTTGGTTTTTCCAAAATCGTTTTTTTTCAAAATTTTCAAAAATTTTGTTTTCTGATAAGAACTTTGAACTCCTAGATGTTGGCGTACTCAAAAAAACTTGGAATATGCTTTCGAAAAGTTTAAAAAAAAAAAAACGTGTTTTGAAGAACGATTTTGAAAAATTTTCCTTAAAATTCAAAAAATTTAAAAAAATCTGATGGTTTACCCCATTTGCTCCAAAAAACGTTTTAACTTGATTTTTAAGTGATTAATAAAATTTCATATGATTTTTTCAATGCTTTTTCCCAAAATGTCAAACCCCAAGACCATTTTAACACATTAGGGCAATTTCGTACTACCCAGTCGTGCACTTTATTTCTTTAACTGACATACTGACAAAGGTTTGTAAGCAAAAATCAAACATTTTTATCAAAATTACAAATTCTTGTATGATTTCTTGTATGTTTTGTATGATTTCGTATAATTTTTCATTTCACTAGTTAGTTTTACCTTATATTTGTGTAAGAAACAATATCACTGAATATTTTGAAGTGGATACTTCTATGCCGATAAGTTAAAACATTTTGTAAATTTGTATCATTTTTTACTTACTTACTTAAGGTGGCGCAGACAGTCCATTGTGGACCACGGCCTCAACCAACAATCCTCGCCAGCTAGGCCGGTCCCTAGCCAGTGGCCTCCAGTTGCGCACACCAAGTTGGTTGAGGTCGTTTACCACTTGATCGCGCCACCTTAGATGGGGTCTTCCAGAACTGCGTCGGCCCTCCGGGTTGGAATTGAAGACTCGTCGGGCAGGAGCGTTTTCGTCCATACGCTCCACATGGCCCAGCCATCTAAGCCGCTGAATTTTCAGCTTCTTAACCAAGTCAATGTCGCTGTATAGCCCGTACAGTTCGCCATTGAATCTTCTCCTCCATACTCCATTGATACATACAGGCCCGAATATCACCCGAAGAATCTTTCTCTCAAAGCACCCCAGCCTGTATTCATCCGATTGTGTCAGTGTCCACGCTTCTGCCCCATACAGCAGGACTGGGACCATAAGGGTCTTGTATAGTGTCTCCTTGGTCCTTTGAGAGAGGGCTTTACTACTAAGATGCCTTCTTAGCCCGAAGAAACAGCGATTGGCAAGAGTGATTCTTCGACTGATCTCTTCACTGATGTTGTTCTGAGAGGTTATAGTGGAACCCAAATAGACAAAGTCCTTGTCAACCTCAAAGTTATATCTGTTCCATTGTGACGTTTTGTCCGAGCCTACGGTGATGATCTACTTCACCCGAGGACAGCATATACTTTGTTTTATCTTCATTTACAGCCAGACCCATTCGAGCCGCTTCCACTTCAATACTTGCGAATGCTCCACTGACAGCGCGCTTCGTTCTTCCAATAATGTCAATATCATCAGCATAGCCAAGTAATTGAACGGATCTAAAAAAAATCGTACCGCTGGTGTTGACATGCGAGTTGCGTACGATTGCCTCAAGAATGATGTTGAAGAGGTTACATGACAGCGCGTCACCCTGTCGTAAGCCTTTCTCGACATTAAATGAGTCGGTGGTGTTCTTACCGACCTTGACGGAGCAGCGCGAGTTCTCCATAGTCATCCTGCACAATCGAACGAGTTTTGCAGGGATGCCAAGAAGCGACATGGCTCTGTATAGCTCGTTCCTGTTTACGCTGTCATAGGCGACTTTAAAATCGATAAAGAGGTGGTGAGTATCGATCTGGAATTCTTGGGTCTTTTCCAAAATCTGCCGAAGTGTGAAAATTTGGTCGACAGTTGACTTACCGGGCCTGAAACCACACTGATAGGGGCCAATCAGTTCACGTGCGAAAGGGTTCAGACGTTCACACAGAATGGCCGACAAGATTTTATAGGCGACATTTAATAGACTTATACCTCTGTAGTTGGCGCAGCTTAGAGTATCTCCTTTCTTGTGGATAGGGCACACAATGCTGAGGTTCCATTCGTCAGGCATATTTTCATCCGACCAGATTGTACAGATGAGTTGGTGTATGCTCCACCTAGTCATCTCCCGCTGCTTTGAAGAGTTCAGCCGTAAGGCCATCAGCTCCAGCAGCCTTGTTGGACTTTAGTTTAGATATTGCTATCCGAACTTCTTCTTGGTCGGGAGGACGGAAATTTTGTTCATCATCATCCAAATCGAATGGATCATTCTGCCTGACAGCGATTAGTTGGTTGTCTTCGCCGTTTAACAGTCTGCAGAAGTGTTCTTTCCAAATTCTCAGCACCGACTGTGTATCTACAACGACATTCCCACCCTCGTCTCTACAAGCTTCCGCTCGGGCTTTGTAACCCTTGGACGAATGCTCAGCGCCGGATCTAGGATTTGTTCAAGGGGGGGGCAAAAGTTGAATTTGGCGCCCCCCCCAGCAATTTGTTTTCTTTTTTAAGTTTACGTACAAAACTTGAACTCGTATCGTTAACCTGTTTTTATCTTTATGCTCTAATGCTTGATGCTGTTGACAATAGCTTATATACGATACATGTCATAAAAATCTGTGTGGCCCAACCTAAGACAATAAGGTATTGCAAAGGGTTCTCATGTTACTCATTACTCAAAATGCAATCTTGGCGCATGTGCAAAATAAATCCTTTGGGGTATGTGCCATAATCCAGATTGATTTGATAATTTTTCTATTTCAATAAACGACAGCGGAGAACCTGCTAATGTTGTTCATAAAAAGTTAAAAGGCTGTATGCTTATTTGTGATTCTGTCCGATATTTTGATTGCACATTTAACTTTTACTCACCGATATACAAAATCATAAATAATCCATAGAAAAGCTTTAGTGAAATAGCTCAGTAGTTTTTTTCATTTTGAATTTGCTCGAAAACGGCTATAACGATTTTGATTTAACTCAGAATTTAACTTATCTAAAATATTTCTAACAAACTAACGTTTTTCGTTTTTGGCTTAAATGGTCGTAACGAAAATCAGATTTAAACGGCGTTTTTAAATGGCCATAAGTTCATCATACTATTGCACCCACTGAGCAAATACGTGCGACCCAGTCGTGCATTTTATTTATTTCAAACATTCAACTATTATCTTTTGATAAAAAAATTAGGACTACTTTTGAAAAACTGGTACATTAGAAATTTTATAGTTCACTAGCTATTCCGACAGACGTTGTGCTGCCCTAATGAGCATCAGATAGCGCGATGATACAAACCATGATAGATACAAAAATGTTGAACATTGAGGGATAAGTTTGACTTCTTAATTATATTTATACCGTCCATTTAAATTGTCTAAGATATTAGAACATGGATGATTTTTTTTTTTAAATTAAATAAACTCAGAAAAGTACGTATACGCCCGAGTGTACAATACTGTTTTAGTGTTGTTTTTAGGTTGAGAAATGGGCAATTGCAACAAATTTTTCTTTTAAGTTCAATCCATTCTCTAGTTAACTTTTTTCATACTAAATCAACAGCAGTTTTAAATCAAATCATAACACAAGATAATTTGCATTTGAAAATATTTCAGTTTGGTTTTTCTGATCGCTATAACTTGGCCCCTAAGTCTTATATCCCTTTTTCGCTTTTAGCCCATTTCACCCTATTAACAGCTTAGTCTTGCCAAAGATTTTTATCACCTATACCACGCGCAAACTACAACCTTTCAATCTTTGTGGTTTCTGAGTAAACAAACAAATAATATAGAAGATTTTCAAGGACTCGGCGCGTCGAACCTTTCGTCACCGTGTGGCTAAACTTACATGATCAACTTTAACCAAACCTTAAAAAAAAACTGATGGAACAATACCAAAGTTTTTTTTAGATGTTTTTTAATCCATCAACATCGTAGCCATCCTTCGATAAAATTTGACTTTTTTGTAGCTTGACAGACGGGGGACAAACTATATTTTGACGTGAATATAGTATTTAGTTTTAACTGACTCCCGAAAGCACTAGAATTGCACTTTTCCCAAACGAAACATAAAAACTTGCAATTTCTGAATCCGTTGACATCGTTTGTTATTAAGTTCTTATTTTTTTTTAATAACGCTCTTATTTCAGAACATCAAAAAAAAAAAAAAAATAACTTTTATAGATCCAGTTGCTGAAACGATCCAAAAATATCAATCATCAACTCAAACTGAAATGATTTATCCATTATTCAATGCTTTAATAGCATTAAGTAAGTAATGCAGAAATAAATTATGATTTTAAGAAAGCTTCCTCATATTTGAAACTTGTTTCAGCAAATAAGATTTTGGAAATGGAATCTTACTGGTAAGGTATATACTTGAAGACCTTTTTTTTAACTCTCGTTTCTTTCTTCATCTTTCAAATTTTGCGCCCCCATGAGGGGCGACGAATTTGTTTAAAGGGCGACGAAACTGGTTAATTACATATTTTATATTTGGAACAAGAAATAAATAAACACATCATCATTTCCAAATATTTTTTTTTACTCTCTTTTCCTTGTTCATCTTTTAATTTTGCGCCCTGCTGAAGGGCAACGAACTTGTTTATCATTTTCAAAAGTTAAAGACCTTTATTTTTTTTAATCTCTTTTCTCTCTTCATCTTCCAATTTTGCGCCCCCATGAGAGGCGACGAAAGTGGTTCATTACATATTTCTTTCATATTTGGAACAAGAAATAAATAAATATTGCATTACTTTGGCGCCCTGTTCAAATGTTGAATACCTTTTTTTGCTCTCCTATATTTCTTCAACTTCGATTTGGCGCCCCCCAAGGCCAGGCGCCCGGGGCAAGTGCCCCTCTTTGCCCCCCCCTAGATCCGGCGCTGCGAATGCTTTACCCTTTGGTAGAACTTTCGAACATTGCTTCTGCCGTAGCACCCCTCGTTTTTCCAGTTCGTTTTTCGTTTTTCCAGTTCTCTTTTTTTTTCTTCTGAAAAGCCGATGTTCCTCTTTCCTCTTTTGCTGGTACACCGCACGGAAAGCGCTCTTGGCAGCTCTAGTTCTGGCATTCAGAACTGCATGATAGGCTTCGTCTTTGGCCAAGTGTGCGAGCCTGCACTCATCATCAAACCAGGTGTTTCGTTGTGGTCGCCTAATGAAACCCAAAACATCCGTGGCAGATAAGAGATAAGAGGAGACATGATTGGCAAAGGTTGTGGCGGTTTCTTGCGATTGTAACTTCGCAACATCAAACTTTCTCACAGTGGATGTTCGACTCTGCGGACTGGTGGAGATCCGCATTCGCACTTTAGCTACAACAAGGTAGTAGTCCGAGTCTATGTTGGCCCCTAGGAAAGTGCGGACATCCATGACACTGGACGCATGTCTGCTATCAATCTCAATGTGATCAATTTGGTTGACGGTATTTTGATCATTTCATCATCATTTATCATTCATTTTTTACTATGATCAAATAAAGTCTTGCGAATTGGGTTTTAAAAATTTTTTTGGTGATTACTAAAAAAGTTTTCGTGCTAGACTAGTTACATTTTTTTTTTTTTCAAAACACATTCTTGTAACATCCTTTAAACGTAAATCACTTTTTTGTTCAAAAATAAACAAAGTTAATAAAAAAAAAGTGTTTTATGAACCTAAGCTTTAAAAACCTCCCTTTGGCTCAAAATCAATTTTTAAAAACGGCTTATGTCGATATAATCAGTCAAATGGTTCGATGATATTGCGTAGGTTTAAATTAACTAAGGTCGACCGATGTTAGCGATAGTATAATTTGGTTTCCACAAGGAATAAGAGCTTTGCTTATCTTAGGACTTAAGTTATTAAAAAAAATATGTATGTTTTTATTTCGATTGATTTCAGCTTAAGATAGACAAAAGCCGTGTAGAAAATGATTTTTGTTTTGTTAATATGAATATAAGCTTTTTTTATTTTTTTTTATTTAACGGCTATATTTTGTCATAAGGCAATGGGTCCCAGACTCAAATAAAGGTAAACAACCCTTTTGTTTACCTGTATTTGAGTGTCTAAATAAAATAAATATTTTCGCTTATATCGAATTAAGTTCTTTTAACTCATTAACACAATTTCATGGCATTTTGCAATAAATGCTGTTATATGAAATGTATACGTCTTCCTGGTTTTTATGTTCATTCTAGAATATAAAAAATTCGTTCGGAAATAGTCATACACAATGGTTACTATACAAGTAACAGTCTTAGAAGGATTGATAATTAATTCGAGTGAAATTAACCATCAAACCGGTTAATTGTAGAAACTTTTTTTTCAAGAGAAATTAATTCTGTACCATTGTTTTTAAGTAAGTTGTTGCATTTAAAATTTAAAATATTTATCTTAAATTAAGGAGCTGCAATCTTAGCAACGTTGGCACTACAGACTACACTCTCATTTACGGTAACAATCCAAACAATTTTCGACCCCCTCTTTGTTCTGTACCGACCGACACACCTTTGAACTCCAAATTCGTTATGTTTGTTGAAATAATCAACAAATTCCAGGTGAGAAAATTCAAAAATGGAATTTGACTACCCTGAGTGCATCAAAACTTAAAAGCGTTAAAATTTGAGATTTTGTTATTCTGTTTAAATTTAAGGCATGCGCTTAAGGCATTGCCATTGCACGCTCAGCTTAAATCCTAATTGAGCTAACCGCTTTTAACAAATAGTCACTCCGAAATCCAACTACATGCATCATCTCTCGGCTGGTTTACGAAAACAACTTCCAAGTCATCCTTTATTCAAGATAAGCTTGGGACGAGGGGAGTTTCTTGATAGATAATTCAGTTTACTTCTATATAGGCATCACAAAAACTCAAGCTGGGGCTGGTGATGGCATGTACTCAGAAGAACTAGATCTTAGTCTGTTTTTCCGACTTACCGACTTATGTGCGTGGTTCAGCTGGACATTCTGGTAAATAAAGAAGGCCTATCTTTGCTCAAGGAAAACGTGATATCAACATTGGATATCTGCATCTTTTCAAACAGCCAACTAGCGCATACATACAGCACTCGACGCTTTTACCAGAAACTCAGTAACTGCCCGTTATTATCGCTTGCATACACCGGTACTCGGAGACATTCCAGAAAATAGCATAGTCATACTCGTAGAACATTCAAGAAATGATTTTGCAATACCACCAGAAAGATGAGCTCATCGCAACATGTAAGCTTATGCTAAAACAAGATGATAATCATATGTAGGCAGTATAGGCATGGCATATACTAAAGATAGTACAAAAAATAGTCAAAGTGACGCAGATTGAAATTAGTACTGCGTATTTCATTTCGGGGGACAGCATTTTGTGTTGGTCAATAAAAATGTTGTAGCCGATAACATCAACGATATTCCAAAGTTATAACAATAACGTAGCAGTTTTCCCACATCGCTGAATATTCGGCAATAAACCTCTAGGCTGTTGGCTTTAGGTACAGCAAAGAATTCGTTTAAGGAGTAAACTTAAAAGCCAACAGAAGTCATTGTTTTTGCCCTACGATGTGAGCCCCACTCTACCAAAATTCTTCTTTCCTTACTGTAAGAAATCCTTTTGCGTTGTACTTTTATTCTTAAAGAAATCTCCTAAGTGTTTTTTTTTATGAATATTTCAATTACCATTTGGTATTTGTATTGATGCCTTAAATTATTTTCTTTACAAATGAATAATTCTTCAAATCCACCGGAATAAGAATTGAACACATATTAAGCACACAATGATTGGTTGATGTTCGCATGACGTGAAATGAAGTTAAAAGGATAAAACACTGATTTCAAAGGATATACCCCGAGGAAATCGAATTTGTCTTAAAAAGATTGTGTATTTCCATCGATATGCCAATTCAACTAGAACCCTTGGCATTTTTCCATGGCACAAGAAAGCATTACTCTTAAAGTATAAAGGATTATGGAAACCATTTATGAAAAAGGAAATGCGAAGAATGTTTTTAGGATTATAGTCATAAAAATCATCAATTTTGTTTATAGACTATAAGGAACTTATTTATAGAAAGGGACATGCAAAGAGTGTTTTGAGGATAAAGGATTCAGATATTTGGGAACATAAACACGTTTTTTGTTGACAAGATATAATTGACATTCTCGCTGTTACACTGAAGCACTTATTGCTCTCAGCGGAATTAGGGTCATCTCTTCGAGTATATATTATGTATAGTATCCTTAACGCTTACATTGGACCATATCATCCATAACCAGCAAAATCATATAAAAATATGAATTGCCCCTTAGCTACACAATCGTATCTATATTTTCGTTCAAGCTCTCAAATGTACTATTCGTTCTCTTTTATTCAAGTTCGTGCGTTCGCAAAAGAAGGGACTGTTGTTTGTCCTTCTTTGGTAAGTGATAAATTTTATTAGTCTTCTCTAGTATCATCGTTGTGGTGACACTTTATAAGTCCTCAAATAGTTCAAACACAATAAAATTGAATTTGAAATAACTTATTTACAATTCTTATTTTGTTCTTAAGGAAAAGACAAAAAATGGCTGTGTAGATGTGGTTGAGTATGAAGGAGGTCAAATGTTGACTTTGTAAGCGACGATTATCTTGAAATTGAATATCGTTCTTTAACTTGTTTGCAGATTTATTGGAATGGCAAAATAAACCGGGAATGAGGCTGGGTGTTGTTGATTCAATTAAACTTTTATTTGAATTCTTTCAAGCAATAAAAATGACATTGATATAGAGTGTTCTAATTTAAAAAAAAAAAAGAAATAAAATGTTTGATTCAAAATAATAAACCCCACTCTGGAATCATAAGTCACATTTATAATAATGAAACATTTTAATTTAATAGTTTTTGTATTTTGTCTGGTAAAATTTAACTTATTTAATATAATTTTTGACAAAAATCAGTTTTTTGTATGTTATTTTATCCAACAAGATTGAAACATAATATTGAAGAAAGAAGATTTTACGTGTAGCCTGGTTTAATACAGAAAACGAAATACAGAACAATATAATTTTGTAAACTGTTGTAATCTATATCTATACATAGTATCAAAGGAAGTTGCTTTCCTTTTTATCTGCTTACTCCCTCTTTTAAGCCTTGCAACAGTTTTGTTTACCATCTATATCATAGATTTTTTGGTCGGAAGGTTTTTATGTTGTATATTGAACTTATTATCAAAGAAAAAATCTGAAAGCCGTACCAACCTATTATAATATGTAATGTGCGAACGTTGTTTCACACTCCTTTAGATAAACATCACTCCTCTTACTCGTAACTGGGCTCGAGCGCCTACAGTCATTGAACGTGAAATTCGTATTATTTATGACAGCGACCGACATAGCTTGCAGCCGCAGAACCTTGCATTAAGAGTGAACTTCGTCTGGTGGTAGTGATAGTAATAGAACTTGAGAGCCGAGGCATTGTCTAAACGCAGGACCACTAGAGCTTTAAGTATTTCAAGAAATGAGATTTTTTCTGTCTTAGTCCAACTTAGTTGTTATGTATAATTAAATAAAATGCACGATTGGGTCGCACGAACTTGCTCTTATGCTGAGCAATTGCTTAGTAGCTGCACCTGCACATGTATACATATATAAAAAAAGTTAAAAATAATTTCGAAAATTCTTTTATTTTTTTAATTAATTAGGAAAAACAAAGTATGCAAAACATTTAAAAATGTCTATCTAAGTAAAAAAAAAAATATTGAAAATCGTTTGACCAGTTTTTTTAAAAAAAGGTTATTTTCTGACAAACTTTTCCAAAAAATATTTTGAAATTTGCTTGAGTAGGTATTTAAATATATATGGCAATCTGTAGTTTACATCTGAAGTTATATTGTTAAAAAAAAATCCAATATACCCGTTTCCAACATATTTCGAAAACCAAATTTTTTTTTGAAAAAAAAATTAAAAATCAAAAAAAAAAAATGTTTGAGAATTTTGAAATACCTTATCAATAGGGTTAATGCGTTCCTGTATCTAAAATTTTATCGAATTCGGATGTATAGTTTACGAGAAAACTTAATTTTGAAATTCCGGTTCTATGAGATAACGGTACATCTACATGTACGTACATCATAAGACAAATTCCAAAAATTCTTTTAAAACCAAAAGATAGATTGTTCTAAAAATATATCAAAATTGTTAGAGCCGTTTTCAAAAAAATCAATGTTCTTCTTTACGATTGTATGCCTGGTGCCGTTATCTTTGGGCCTTGAGCAAAAATTAAAAATATATTCCGAGGGACGGCCAATTGAATTATAAATACCAGACAGGCGGATGGAATTTCCAGACCCACTTTTTGCGACGTCTCCATCATCGTAATACGTAATGTTATGTGTGATTGTTATCTCAAATTTTTTGTTTGCCTTATAATAGAACCTATAATCGCAAGTAAACAATTCTAGCAATCAAACATGACTTTACGCCTTAATTATTATTATTATAACATTCTACAGAGGCGTTTTTATTATTAGCACTCTGGATCTAAATCTACTACTTTTAATGAACAACTAATTTTTTTCAAAAAAACGGATCTTACGATTTCGACAAAACGTTCTGAATGGTGTTTTTTCTATAAATTGTATGTTTTGGTTGGAATAGATTTTTCAAGAAAAGTCTTATCACGGTACCTCCCATTGTACCGGTTTTTAAATCAGATTTCCTCGAAACCCACTTGACGAATAAAGATGAAATTTTAATGTAGAAGCCGTTTAAAGACGAAATTGCATTAATTTTTTAATTTTTTTTTGAGTTTTTTAAAAACATTAAATTTTTTTTTAATATTTTGTTTTTTTTTTTTTTTTCAAAAACGGTTTGTTAAATTTTTTTCAATTTTTGTTTTCTGATAAGAAACTTCTAGATGTTGGCATACTAAAAAAAAATTGGAATATGCATGGTTTCCAAAAGTTAAAAAAAAAACTGGTCCAACGACTTTGTAATTTTTTGCCCTTAAAATTCAAATTAATAAAAAAAAAAAATCAAAAAAACGTTAAAACTTGTGATTTTTAAGTGATTATTAAAATTTCATATGATTTTTCCGCGGACAAGACACTGTCCAAATTATACTTCCATTTATTTTTAAGGTATTTGAATCTATTATAATCATCCAAATAAAAGATTATAGCTATCAAAAGAAAAAAGCTTCTTAATCCTATGCAATCAGGTTTTCGGCCTGGACAGGACATACTCGAAATACTTGAAATGTAATTTTTACTTGCGATTATAGATACTATAAGGCAAGTTATGCATTCGTAAAAAAAAAATTTTTTTTTGGACAATCAAACATAACATTACGATGATAGAGAAGTCGAAAAAAGTGGGTCCGACAATTCTGTCTGTCTGTCTGTCTGTCTGTCTGTCTGTCTGTCTGTATGTCCGTCTGTCTGTATCGGCACCTACAGCCTAAACGGCTGGACCGATTTGCTTCAAACTTGGTAGATAGTATTATTATGACGTCCTACAGAGGGGTTTTTGGAATTAGCATTCTAGCTTTAAAACTAACGGTACCTGCCATACGATTATTAGTGAAAATTCAATTTTTCTCGAAAACGGCTCCTACGATTTTGATAAAACTTTCTGAATGATGTTTTCTGCGCAATCTTAATGTTTTGGTTGGAATAGATTTTTCAGGAAAAGTCTTATAACGGTACCTCCCATAGGACCGGTTTTTTGAAATCCAATTTTCTAGTAAGCCACTGGACGAATTTCGATGAAATTTTTAATGTAGAAGCCCTATTACAAACGAAATAATAAAAAATCTTTAATTTTTCAAAAAAAGTTTTTTTGAGTTTTTTAAAAAAGTTTTAAAATTTTTTTTTATTTTTTATTTTTTCCAAAAACGGTTTAATCAATTTTTTTAAATTCTTTTTTCTGATAAAAACTACAAAGTTCTAGAAGTTGGCATACTCAAAAAAAAAAATTGGAATATGTTTTCGAAAAGTTTTTCAAAAAAAACCGTTTTTTGAAAAAACTGGTCGAACGATTTTGAAAAAAAATTTCCTTAAATTTTGAAAAAGCAAAAGAAATCTGATGGCTTACTTCATTTTCTCCAAAAAACGTTTTAACTATTGATTTTTAAGTGATTAATAAAATTTCATATGATTTTTTCAATGCTTTTTTCCGAAAATCTCAAGCCCCAAGACCATTTGAACACATTAGAGCAAGTTCGTACGACCCAGTCGTGCACTTTATTTTTGTCGATACCGAAGCACGCATTTTCGATAAGGGAACTTTGTGTCCAACTCTATCAAAGGCTTTTGAAATATCAAGTGCAATAATCTTATTTTCTCTGAAACGATGTAAAGACTTGTTCTACTGTTTGGTGAGATATACCATCATGTGGCCAGTGGACCTATTGTTACGAAAACCGTACTGCCGAGCATTAAGAAGTTTTCGTTTCTCAATATATTTCTTGATTTGATGGTTTATCAGAGATTCCATGACCTTCAAAAGAAGGGACGAAAGTTCAATTGGTCGGTAGTTTGAGGGGGATGAAGAAGTGCCTGTAATACATTAATCTGTTATAAATGCCTTGAACATTGACAAAGTAACTTCGAAAGATTGGATTTATATTTCTGCCGCTACTATCAGGTTTAATCAACAATTGGATTGGTCCAATGGACTATGTACGAGTAACATGAAATTATCTACCAGATTGTAGTTATACAAAATTCATTCAGTTAATAATAATAACCAATAATTCATAAACGGGATTGCCCACTTTTAAGAAAGAAGCAATCTACTAAATAAAATTATTGAATGTTCAAAGGTAGAGAGGAGCTTAAAAATTAATAATTGGATAGGATTGATGTACAAAGTTTATTAATTACGCTAAACTTTTTACTTCGATTTTCGTTTCACAAGTTATTATTTTTCGAAGTTTCTAAAGGATAAAGTTTGCGCCCGTGTTCTGAAGTGGACATACTTTCCTTTTTCATATCAAAATCAGAAATAAGCGAAATGCTCATAAGAAGGTCAATATTTGAGAAATAAAACTAAGACGTATATAGTTAAAAGAGAATAGTTTAAAAAAAGACAAAATGCTCGACTGGTTCATACGAACTTGTTGTTCTGGTAGAATGTTGTCTATAGGACCAAGGCTTTTTTTTAAAAGAAAATTGAAAAACAAGTGATGATAGCAATATAAATTTATCTCACACAAACATAGTGTAAGCTGATTTTTATACTATCAAATCCGTATATTATGTGAAGACAAACCTTTCAGATTTCAGTTGCGTTGTAGAAATAGGGACCCAAAAATTAAGTCTGCTGTTACACAACATATAATGCAGTATTTTTCGCTCCACACCATTTGCGTAAGTAAACTTTTGGATAAATTCATTTGACGTTTTACTTGCAGTTATTGTATTATACCAGCTCTTTCGAGGGATTCAATAGCATATATCTACGAAGCTTCCTAAACGAGGTAATCTTTTCAAGTTCTTAGATGTGTTATTGGATCAAGACATCGCCAATTGCAGTATTTTTTTTGAAATGTCAGTGATCGACATTATTTCCATTCACTTACTTTTTTTTTGAGAAATAAAGTCGAATCGAAAAATTATGGGAATTCGACATTATTTCCAATTAAACATGGAAATAAAGACGCTTCGAACTTATTAGGAACGACCTTATATCACGGCACCATTGAAATTTTGTTGTTGTTATTAAATAAAATTGTATGATACTTTTTTATGGTCTATTTCAAAATAGCGGAAACCAAAATCCCGAAAAATTTTCTCCGAGGGGCAAAAATATTGGTTTCGAGCAGAAAAAAATAGAGGTTTTAATATCAAACATGACATACCGCTGATAGAGAACCCCAAAAGTGGGTTTCATCCCGTCTGTTTGTTTTAACAGATACATAATTATGCAAAAAGGCAGAAAAGCAGTTGCAACGATTGTAGGTGTGCTAATTGGGCATAACACATGCTTAGATACCACGCCAAAAAACTATACGTCTAACTGAAGGGGACCTCTGCAGAGACTGCAAAGACGAGGATGAACATGAGGATATAACCCACTCCCTGTCACTGTCGCACTGCCCAAGCCTCTATAGTTTAAGAAATAACACTCTTGGCAGACACTTTTTTGATAATTAGACAAATCCCAAAATACTCATCCTAACTAGAATGTAGATTGTCTTACCGAAACTGAACTTGGAAAGTTTTACCAAAATTGTGAGTCATTCTGAAAAAATTTAGCTTCTTATTAACTTTATTGCAGATACTGTTCTGTTTTGACTAAGAGCAAAACGAAAAAGTATCTTTGGAATGACATTGATGAGTCCGTTATATGAGAGCCATCGTAAGTAAAGCAGTAAGTCTAAAAGGTGATATTTTAATCTAAAATAAGCTATACAAAAACGTTATAAGCCCCGTTCAAGTGAATTCAATCGAGTCCTTGTCAACTTTTGGTTCTTTTGGTCTTAAGTATACAATTTGAATGATAAAAATTAAAGACTGACACATACCAGCATATACATATGTAGGTGCATGTTGGTTTCAACACTTCGTTCTTAGTTTTATAAATTTGTGCATTGTTATTCTCAACCTTAAATCTATTGAACCTATTTTAATTAAAGGTACGCATTTGATAGATTTCTCAGAGAAATAATATTATTTCTGCTTCACTTTATTATGATGTCTTTCAAAATATTGGTCCTTTTTGTCACTCAAATGATCTAGAATCTAGATGAATGATGCTTGTATGCACTATGAATACATGAGTGTGAGTGTATGTTATTTTAAGCTGAAAGGACTCAACACGACAGACTGTCAACAACACTACTGTTCTCTGTATGATTGAGTTTTCTGTCAAAGCTTCTATTTTTGTTGCCATGCTATGATGTGCCTATCTTTCACTCTTTAGTTGATTAAAAAATAAAACACCCAAAGACAAGAAGACATAAATCTCAATGTTGCTTGCCTCAATGAAAAACAAGAAAAACAAATTAAAAACCTCTTACAACGATGATGGTACCAAAGGTCTAAGCTTATAAAATCTTGTTCCTTCTTTGCACCAGCTTATCGCTGTTCTATGTAAATTTACCCTTGGTTAACTTAACACGCCTGTGTAAGGCTTGAAAACGATGTTTTCTCTGTTAAAATGAAATATGTACATGGAGATGAGCGTTGAGGCGAGACAGTTTCTATGTAAAAATAAAACAAAAAAATTAATGCAATTTAACACTGTACCTACTTATAAGTGTAGGTTTTGTTTTGTGTATCCCGCAGAATAAAAAAGATATTTTTATTTTCTTCGAAAAAGTTTAACCCAGCAAAGTACTTGGAAGGTATAATTTGTTTGAAATTTTGCCTCATTTGTGGTCTTTCGAAATACACTTTTTTTTTTTTTTTTTTTTTTTTTTGCTGAGGTTAAACTTTGTTTGGGAAGTAAAAAAGAAAAAGGTCTGCTTAAGTATTATGTTATTAACGATGGAAAAGAAAAGTTTTGACGATATGGTGGATTGCTAACAAATAAGTTATTTTTGTATAAAGAGTGCGAAAATGAATAGGAAAATATTTATGACAGGTTTTATTTAATTTGACATTGAGAGTGGGCGAACTTTTGCATTATTTTCATTTCTCATTAATTGTTGACGGCTAGTTAATTAAACATTCTTTGTTATTATCGGTTATATTAGTAACAAACTAAAACGAAACATAATTTTGTCTTCTCTTACCAATCTTTTTAAATCTTTATATAGTTAAACGAAACGCAGAAACTTTGTTTTATTCATTTCAAACACTAATTTATATTTATAAAGCAAAAGATGTAAGTTGTTTGGTTGCTTTCTTCATCGTCCGGCGCCCGGGATAATCTCGGAAACAAATTGTCCGGTTTTCAAATTGTTTTCTGTTTTGAGAAGGTTATAGGTGAAAGTGGCCTAACGTTTCAGCTATATTTTCATATGTTATCTATCCTAACTTTTTAAAGTTGTATCAATAGTGATTATTTTTTTAACTTGACAAGTTTAAATAGTTTCAACAAGTAGTTAAACATTTTAATTTTCAAAACGTCCTTAAATTCTATCCAATAAAATTACTTGGGTAAAATGGCACCCTGGTATGCCATTTTACCAAAGTAAACCAAAAACCATTTTCAATTGAACATAAACTTATATTAAAGGAAAATAAACGTACAAAAACTCAAATAAAAATTACCAACTTATTTCAAATTCCTGAAAAAAACAGGAACAAAGTTAATAATTATAAATACAAATTGGCGCTCCAACAAATTAGTCCAGCACATTTTTACTTGCGATTATAGGTTCTATAAGGCAAGTTATGCATTCGTCGAAAAAAAGGTTTTGAGATAACAATCAAACATGACATTACGATGATAGCGAAGACGAAAAAAGATGGTCTAAAAATTCTGTCCGTCTGTATGTCTGTCTGTCTGTCTGTATGTATAGACACCTACAGCCCAAACGATTGGGCCGAATTGCATCAAACTTGGTATATAGAGTTTTTTAGATATTGTACAGAGGGGAAATTGAAATTTTTTTTTTAGCTCAAAAAATAACGGTACCTGCCATATAACCGTTACGTTAAAGCTTATTTTTCTCAAAAACGGCTCTAACGATTTTGGTTTAAAAAAATCAGTGTTACTTTTTAGGTACGACCAATCATATGGCTGAAAAAAAAGTTTTGAGAAATGGCTAAGAACGGTACTTTCCATAGGACCGTTTTTTTTGCTTTCGACTATCTCGAAAACGACTCAACTGATTCTTTCGAAATTTCACACATATATAGTTGTAGGTAGCTAAATTTGTATTGCATACCAATATTTCAAAAAAATATTTTTTTGTATTTTTAAAAGCATTTTTAAGAAAAAAATTTTAAAAATATATATTTTGAAAACTGCCCATTAAATTTTTTTCTAAAAATTATAAATAAATGTATTTGCTGAATACCTAGGAACTGGCGTTTTTGAATTTTTTTTTCAAAAAGTTTTTCAAAAAAAACTTTTTTTCTCAAAAACGGCTCCACAGATTTTTAAAAATTTATTCTCATAAATTCAGATTTATCCAAGAAATAAAATGCCGTACTCCTTTTTCAGCTCAAATTAGTTAAAGTATTTATTTAAGAATTTTGAAAAATTTATTTTTATCAAAATCTCAAACCCTTAGACCACTGTCACACATTAGAGCAAGTTCGTGCGACTCAGTCGTGCATTTTTTTTTTTTTTTTTAACTATCCCAAGTGCTTTTGACACTAAGCCTCCCATCCAGGAATGTCTGCTAGTTGACCGTTAATACAATTCCTAACCATTTTTGCTAAAAACGAAATTGAAAAATAAGTAGACTTGTCTAAAATGGCACTGTGCCGTTTTGCCCAAGTACACATGCATACATTTACTTCCTTTTTACTTGCGATTATAGGTACTATAAGGCAAGTTATGCATTCGTCGAAAAAAAAAGTTTTGAGATAACAATCAAACATGACATTACGATGATAGCGAAGACGAACAAAGATGGTCTAAAAATTCTGTCCGTCTATATGTCTGTCTGTCTGTATGTAGACCTACAGCCCAAACGGGTGGGCCGAATTGCTTCAAACTTGGTATATAGACTTTTTTAGGTATTGTACAGAGGGGAAATTGAAATTTTTTTTTTAGCTCAAAAAATAACGGTACCTGCCATACAACCGTTATTTTAAAGCTTATTTTTCTCAAAAACGGCTCTAACGATTTTTATTTAAAAAAATCAGTGTTGCTTTTTAGGTACGTCCAATCATATGACTGAAAAAAAAGTTTTAAAAAATGGCTAAGCACGGTACTTTCCATAGGACCGTTTTGTTTGCTTTCGACTAACTCGAAAACGACTAAACCGATTCTTTCGAAATTTCACATACATATAGCTGTAGGTAGCTCAATTTGTATTGCATACCAATATTTTGAAAAATATTTTTGTGTATTTTTAAAAGAATTTTTTTAAAAAAAATTTAAAAAATTAATATTTTGAAAACTGCTTATTAAATTTTTTTCTTAAAATTTTAAATAAATGTATTTGCTGAATACCTATGAACTGTCGTTTTTGAATTTTTTTTGAAAATTTTTTTCAAAAAGTTTTTCAAAAAAAAACTTTTTCTCAAAAACCGCTCCACAGATTTTTATAAATTTATTCTCATAAATTCAAATTTATAAAAGAAATAAAATGGCGTACTTTTTTTTCAGCTCAAATTAGTTTAAGTATTTATTTAAGAATTTTGAAAAATTTATTTTTATCAAAATATCAAGCCCCAAGACCACTGTCACACATTAAAGCAAGTTCGTGCGACCCAGTCGTGCATTTTATTTTTTACAAAATGAAAGGTTTTTTTTGGAGTTTCAGAGATTTAGATCTTACCTTTCCTGGTGGCAAAAACATCTGACACGCTTAGACCAATAATATATGTAAGTACGTTGTGATACCACAAAAAAAAAAAAAAAAAAAAAAAAAAAAAAAAAAAAAAAAATACACGACTGGCTCGCACAAACTTTTGATTTCGAAAATCCTTCACATATTTTGTTTATAGTCAGGAAAAATTGCTTTTTGCAACGAAAACATTAGATCCTGGCTGAAAATTGGCACGATAATTGTTAACGGGGCTCTTAATAAACTGAAAGAGTTGCTCACCGATCCGGTGACCGCTAGGTCAGTCACAAAGGGTCAAAGGTAACGAAATATCGTTTTTCTTAATATACTCAAAACGGTTTGTTTTGACGAAAACATTTGTTTTTCAAACCTGTAGCTGAGGCAATTTTGAACACAAAAAGTTGTGAGAGTTTTGTCCTTAGCATTTACCGTTAAACAGTTATAGCAATTTAAAGAATCGTTAGTATGCACTTTCCTCACATTAGTGATAATTAAAGAGACAAAGTTTGTTGAACAAACTTGTAGATGAAGAAATTTTTTTTAGAAACAGTTTTAGAGTTTTGTTCGTCGTCGATGTGCTTCAGGTCCGTCATCAGCTGGCATTTTGTTCGATGCATCAATGAAGGTATCAACTTCCCAACAACAATTTCTCGCTAGTTCAAACAACAAAAGTCTATTCATTGCTATGCTTTTAAGGCTATAAACATCGTTATGAGGAAAGCAAAAAATGATGCTGATGTTTTGATAATCGAAACAGCCATAGAGAATGTTGAGAAAGGCAGGAGTATTGTTGCAGGGGAGGATGTCGATTTACTAGAAACTAGAATCGCCCAGTGGCCGAAATTCGGCCAACACCAAGTAGTGGTTTTTTTTAATTGTTCAATTTTTAATTTTTTTTTATTTTTATTAAGTTTTAAAAAAAACATTGAAATGCCCAAAACTGTGGAAAAAAAATTTCACAGGGAATTTATACGAAAAAAATGATAAAAAAACACACCAAGACATTTTCACCTGTATTTTCCAAAAAAAAACCTACAAACCTATAACACCTACTCAGTAATACCTTTCCAACGATATATACATATATATCATCTCAATCGGTTGGGTTACCACCTAGCAATTGGTACCACAAAAAACTGCTTGTCTATTTATATATAGATACTGATAGCAATTTTTTTTAAATTGACTCAACAATTTTAAATTGCTTTTTCGGGTATTTTTGGGAGTATTTCATTGATAACTGCGTTCTTAAGCTTGGCTTAAAATACAAGTAACGGACATCTGTTTAGTGCTTATAAACGACTTAATTCAATTGGTCTAAGTATATAGAAATAACGGTAAAAATTGACGTATCTTATAAAACTGTCGATATGCTCAAAATGCTGGGCATAAACACCCCTTAAACAAAGGATTTGAACTTATTTGCGTACCTTATTACAACAAAGGGTTATGTTATCGCTCAAAAAAATTGTTATCATCGTGCTTGCACCAAAAGAGCAAGTACTTACGACCCAGTCGTGCATTTTGTTTTTGCACGAATCCATAAATTGCCTTATACATATAATCGAAAGTAAAAAGGTTTCCCAAAACTCTTCACTAAATTAAATTTATTTAAAAATTCAATAAAGGTAGAGATTTTTTGATTTACAAGCAAAAATAAATACATTAATATTACCAAACATTGATTTAAATTGCCTCAACCAAAATGCACCTGTCTAAGTATGATGAGACTCAATTTATGGTACTGCACTATGTAGAAGTATAAATATACAAAAAAAAAAAACTTGTAAATGCATTTATTTAAGATATCTATTGGAGAAAAGTATTTTAATGAATTACGTGACTTTTTCTAAATTAACTTATTTTGTTTATTATTGATGATCGGTTGGAGCGCTTGAGTTATTTGACATATCAGGCATAACTCATCGCTCAAATTATTGCAATTGCTTGCCGTAAATTATCGTATCTATTCGAAATATTTTCGAATGGAGGAGTTCACAGTAATTTACACAGAAACACACAATTTCGTATGTTTTTCATTCGTTTGTGAAGTCAATGGTTCAGTGAACTTATATAAACAAAGCCAAGTAAAGTTGTTTGGAATTTAAATAATTTGTTTGTTTTCATGCAGAGTATTTTTATGCAACCTATCAGTTTTCATTTGTTCATATTCTGACATGTAAATTTACAATTGGGAAAAGATTTTTAACTTGCTCTACAGGGAAAGTATTGATCCCCCATAGATAAAAAAGATATTTTAATCATTCACGGTGTCAGAAAAGAAAAAAAAAAATATTTCCGAGATACCGTCCGCCCGTCTACCTCTGTGATTGTAAGCCTTTGGCATCTGTAAGCTTTTTAACGTAAGAAGAATTTTCTTCAAAGTTCGTAAGTGTTAAGAAAAAAGATAGACTTTTTGATTTTGTGAATATAACCCCGGGTCCCTCTGAAGAAATGGTCTTATTTTGTATTTTCTCAAAAAAAGCCTTTACGATATGCGTTACATTAAACACTTTAGAAACCTAGATTTTTTTGGCGAGATAACGTCTTACAAATTTATAAACACCGGCTGCACGTACAAAAAATTGTCACGTTCCGCCTTAGCCGATCGGCTTGTGATGCATCTATCTCTCTTCCACTCCATCGCCCCATGCGTCTTAGAAGAGAGACAGCGGCAGCACACAACCTATAAAATATGAATTATTAAAAAAAAAAAAAAAATAGTTATCGTCCGTAAACTGACTTTACAGCAGACACCCATTTTTACTTGCGATCAAAGGTATTATAAGGGAAGTTATGCATTCGTAAAAAAAAACAAGTAAAAAAATGGACAATCAAACATAACAAAACGATAATAGAGAAGCCGAAAAAAGTGGGTCCGACAATTCTGTCTGTCTGTTCGTCTGACTGTATCGGCACCTTCAGCCTAAACTGCTGGACCGATTTACTTCAAACTTGGTACATACTATTTTTTTGGGATTAGCAGTCTAGCTCTAAAACTAACGGTACCTACCAAACGATTTTTAATGAAAAATTCATTTTTCTCAAAAACGTCTCCTACGATTTTGATAAAACTTCCTGAATGGTGTTTTTTGTGTAAACTTTATCTTTTGGTTGGAACAAATTTTTCAGGAAAAGTCTTATAACGGTACATCTTTTTTTTTAAATCAGATTTTCTCGTAAACCGCTTGACATATTTCGATGAAAAGTGCTAAAAGTTATATAATAGGTTATTAAATAGGTACTAAAAAAAAAAAAAAAAAAAAAAATTGGAATGTGTTTTCGGACCAGTTTTTCAAAAATCAGTTTTTTTTTTGAAAAAAACTGGTCCAACGAGTTTAAAAATGTTGTTCCTTAAAATTCAAAACAGTAAAAGAAAAGAGATGGCTTACTTCATGTTTTCCTAAAAACGCTTCAGCTAGCGTTTTTAGGATTTTTTCCCTGCTTTTTTTCTAAAATTTCAGCCCCAAGATCACTGTCATCCATTAGATCAAGTTTGTACGACCCAGTCATGCACTTTATTTTTTAAACACGTCATGTCGAAAAACTTCGATGTTTTTTCCCAAATGGCTATAATTTGACAACGACTGTAATAAATTGACTCAAGCATCAAACAAAGCTGATATAAGGTGACATTGCAGTTTTCTCAGCAACTGCTTTTAAACCGTCTCAGTTTTTATTTTTTTTAATTTGTTCAAAAACAGGTAAAATGATTGTGATTAATGTAACGAACTTAAAGAACTTCTATGAATTCTGCATTCTAGTTTTGGGGCTAAAACTCAAATAATGGTTTAAACGGTTTTATGAAATCGGCAGACGGCAAAACAGAGCCATGCTTTTTTTCTTTTTGTTAAACTTTCATTGTATTTATATATTTGGAATGCGCCGTACAAAAAATGTCAACGTCGAAAACAAGGGCAAGCTGTTGCCGGATATGCGGATGTGTATTAAACTGATGCGCTTGGTCGTATCTATGCTGTTCATCCAAAAAATGACTACTGCTTCTATCTGCGATTGCTTTTGGTCAATGTGCCTGGTCAAACTTCGTACGAGAACCTGCGGACTGTTGATGATGTGCTGTGTGCCACATTTAGAGAAGCCTGTCAGCGGATGAATTTGTTTGCCAACGACAATCATTGGGGCGCAACACTTTCTCACAAAACGCTTCTCCTTTCGTTGATTTTTACTTCAATTCGGTCAAGATCCGACATAGCGCTTGCGATTGCCTCTTCTCGAATAGCGGACACGTTGTTGGAAGGTGGTTGCACAGCACATTCAGCGTTTAAATTGCCACTGAATCTGCAATTGAAAGACGAACCAACATGCAATATTTCAAGAAATTCTGCTATGGCACAAGTGTTGAAAACTTTCAAAATTATCATCTGGGATAAATGCTCTTGATCGAACAATGAAAGATCTACGGAACAATATAAGACGCTTCGGAGGAGCAATTATATTGCTAGCCGGTGATTTCCGTCAAATTTTACCAGTAATCCCGCGATCAACGCCTGCTGATGCAGATGAACTCAACGCTTGCCTAAAATTATCGTATTTCTGGCGATACGTAAAGAAGCTGCAGTTGACGAGTTGCGTTGCAGAACGATTCATCAGCCGATGATTTTGCAAAAAAACAATTGTCAATTGGAAATGGTTGAATTACCGTTGATGCTGCAACTGGCCTGATTTCATTCCCGCTGAATTGTGAATTCACATCATAGAAGGAAGAACTCATCAGCAAAGTGTTCCCTAACATCGGTCACAATTATTTGATATACGATTGGCTCAGTGAACGCGCGATATTAACTGCGAAAAATAAGGACGTCGATGATTTGAATTTCATCATTCAAAATAAAATCGCAGCTCCACTGCATTCGTTCAAATCGGTGGATCGCGTAACAAATGATGACGGAGCAACAAACTATCCAATTGAATTTTTGAATTCGTTGGATGTTCCCGGTCTACCACCGCACAATTTGCAACTCAAAGTCGGCTCTGTCATCATAATGCCAAGCTAACTAGAACATATATACGAAATAGTTTTTAAATTTTTTTTTTAATACAAACTCTATAATATACTGCATTGATAAATTAAATACAAAATAATAAAATCAACCAAGTTGAAGACTCAGCACTAATAATTGACTGTTGAATTATTGATTCAAAATAGCTTTTTATGGCCTTTAGTCCAACAAAAATTTGGCGTTTCATCCAGGAATCTCACTTTGGAATCATCAGTTGACATACAGTGAAAAAAACCTTGTCAATACGCAATTTTTAAATTTTCCTAGTACAACTTACAAAGAATTTTTGACAAAACCCTAATGTGAACTATATCCAACAAGATTAAGATTTTAATCATTAAGAAGGAAGTTTAAGCCCGTGGCCTGGCTTAGAAGAAGTTTTTAATTTTTTTAAATACAAACTCTATATACTGCATTGATAAATTAAATAAAAAATACTAAAATCAACCAAGTTGAAGACTCAGCACTAATAATGGACTGTTGAATTATTGATTCAAAATAGCTTTTTACTGCCTTTAGTCCAACAAAATAGTTAAGATTGGATAACGAAATTTATCTCAATAGCGATTAAAAGATTACATTACAGTTTTTTTTTAAACAGGAGCTATTCGATTTGACTTCCTTAAAAATAAAATGCACGACTGGGTTGCACGTACTTCCTCTGTGGATGCAATAATACGATGAAAACAAATTTTTCGATCAATAAGAACAACTCATTTTTGAAAAATTTGGTAAGACCTAAAGAATGTTGACTAAAACTGGAAAAACCGATATACGGGAGCTAACGTTAAGAAACCTTTAATATTTAAAATTAAGATGTCATCTTTTGGGTGTTATAAATGATACAAATGTCCACTTATGACCAAATTAATAATACTGTTATATCAAATTTCCGCTATTA
The DNA here is from genome assembly GCA_916050605.2 of Platycheirus albimanus. Lineage (NCBI taxonomy): Eukaryota > Metazoa > Arthropoda > Insecta > Diptera > Syrphidae > Platycheirus > Platycheirus albimanus. Next base: position 65,076,076 of record OU696698.1, read on the forward strand.
TCATGTGTAGCCAAAAACTAAAAATGCAGTTTTCTTTGAAGTATTCTATATATGTTACATACAAAGTTTCATAAAAATCGGGGGAGCCCTTTTTGAGTAAATTAGAAAAAAAACGAAAAAATTGACCTAAAACTAATGGCTCTTTGTATAGAAGCCACTATTTAAAAAAAAGAAACTGAAAAAAATCAATGCCATCTGATAGGAAGCTGAAAGAAACTATACTAAACAAAGTTTGTGTGAATTCGATGCAACCGTTGACAACTTATGGCCATTTGGAAAAAAGCCGTTAAGAGCAGATCTCCGTTATTTGAACTTTAAGCCAAAAAAATTGAAAACGCAGTTCTCTTAAAAACACTAAAAGAATATATCACACAAAGTTTAATCAAAATCGTTAGAGCCATTTGTGAGCAAATTAGAAAAAACCAAACAAAGTTGGCTAAAACTGAACGGCTCGTTGTATGGGAGCTACCATTTAGAAAGGCTTCACTGAAAAATTTATAAAGCCATCCTATAGAACACTATAAAGAACGATGCCGAACGAAGTTTGAGGCAATTCAATCAAGCCAATGCGAACTTATGGCCATTTGAAAAAAATCCGTTTAAACATGATTTTTGTTACGACCATTTAAGCCAAAAATAAAAACCGCTATTTTATTAGAAATAAATTAGGTAAGTTAAATTCTGAGTTTAATCAAAACCATTAGAGCCGTGCACGAAACCAATACTTGCCCTATAGAGCAAGTAAAAAAAAAACCGGTTTTCAAAGTTTTTTTTTTTATTTTGTCACAGCCCGGCTAGAACTGGTGGTTAAGTAATGGTTTTTCGTTTTGGATGAGCTCAAAAATGTTTATAGCATAGGACAAAATAGGACAGAAATCTGGTTTCAACTGTTTCAATTAACTCGTCACAAGTTGCCAACGAAAATTCCAAGGGTGGCGCCCAGTTCACGATTGACCCGACCAAACACCTTGACAAAATCTACAATACTTTAAGAAAAGGCGGCGGCGCGAGATTGGTACTCAAATGATTTTTAAGGATTATTCGCATTTGGAAGGTGCAAGGTGTGGTGTAAAAGTTCCTCATGTGAAGGGGGTTGTCATGTTATTATGCCTTCAGTGCTCTTTTCCAATATATTCAAACTAAAAGGGCAGTCCGCTTTCAGAAAATTTTATATTTTTGGGCCTTTAAACCTATGCCATGGAGCAAATACGTATGCTGAAGTCTTGAATTTAATTTTATTGCCGCTAAGAGGCTTTGAAATCATAACAGCAATTCAAAATAGCTCGTTTAATTTGTGAATCCAATATTAACATACCATTTCGTAATTCACATGAACTAGTTAGAAAGTAACTCGTTAAAGTGATATAATTAAAAAAATGGCATTAATAAAAAGTTTTTTAAGTTATACGAGTACATTATGTATTTTAAAGTTGATATACCTTCCCTTATTAGTGATGAATCGCGCCTTTTTTAATGTATGTCCTTCACCAAGATTTATATTTTACATTAAGCATATCCTTTTAAATATTAACAGCTTCAACCACTATTTTTGTTTCTCAAGCATTTTTAGTATGTGTCTTAACTCTTTAAATTAATGTGCACAATATTTGCACATCCTTGTCCAGCACAGGATGTAAGGTACTTTGCAAATGCAAGGCTTTTCATGTTGATGGAAAGGTTTTTGATGGTTTCAGAAGTGATACAAACATATTTTTAGAAACAAAATGCATCCTTGCGCTATAAAGATTTCCTTTAAATCATCGTTAGTTGAAAGTTATATAAAGGCTTGGTGTGCTTATAACAAATTCATCGTAGATTTATTCGACCACAACTAAATTATTTTTTATTTGTTTGTGTCCAAGAGCTCTTACACGATTATCATTGCACAAGGAGCATCATTTATATTTGGAATGACCTTTTGAGTGAGTTAAATTTAAATTCTAGAAATGACCTAAGATACGTACATATAAGAAGGTTTTAAACCACAATTTCGGTCGTTGCATTATTGTAGCTTCGTTGGCAATCTTTAATTATAGAAGAAAACATTGTTCATTTTGGATGCACTCGTATGTTACTATGCCATTCTACTTATTTTAAAAGTATTATTTCATTATTCATTCATGGTTTCTTAACCGCACATTCATTATGTTTATCGTATACTTAACATTATTTTTAATTAAAGGAAAATATAAGTGACATTTAACGTCGTTAAAAATAAAAAAGAATTCGAAATAAAAAATGAACGACTGGCTCCTCACGTACTTGTTCTGTGAGTGCAAAAGCAAGGTGATAGCTAATTTTTCGAGCAATAGTTACTTTTCTATTGACATTTTTAATCCTCCCGTTCTTTCGTCATATTAACCCCTCTAACTGAATTAAGTTGTTTTAAGACAGATGCACAACTACGAAGCCAGTTATCATTGATATACTCATAAAACAATACAATGAAGCTTTTTTGAGAAAATTTGTAAAAAACTAAAAAAATATTGGTAAAAACTGAAGGACTCGATTTATGGGAGCTACCGTTATGTAATCTTTAATCTCTAAAACGTAGCTGCCATCTTGTGTGTTCTTTGAAAGATTTATATAACCATTTCATTAATTTCGGTGTCTACTTATGGCCAATTTAATAAAACCGTTAAAACTAAATTTCCGTTTTTTGGATATTAAACTTTAAGCAGCAGTTTTTAAATATTCTGGGTATAGCTAGCTATGGCATACAAATCTACAAAAAATAAAAAAAAAATGCAGCAACTGAAAAAATTGCAATGTCATCAACAATAAGATCCTATCAAGAACTGTACCAAACAAATTTTAATTGAATTCGATTCAGATGTTGTCAACTTATGGCCTTTTGAAAAAACCAGACCAGACCAGATTTCCGTTATTTGCATTATTAGACAATAATTAAAAATGCAGTTTGCTTATAAATAAGAAATTGCAAAAAAACACAACTTCATTTGATAGGTTAAGCTTAGGTTCATTATCTATATTCAAACATATTTTTAGACAACATACATACACTCCTCTAAATACAGAATAAAATAAGTCGCTGCAGTCTGCCACATTGATTTCTATACAGTATACAAATTTACAAATATTATTTTTAAAAATGCAATTTAAGAGATGTATGAATAAATAAGTATATAAGTAGATCAATGGGAGGTTAAAATTCAAGTGAATTTTGAATATTAATATTTTCTCAAATTTCTCATTCTTTTTATTCATTGCAATTGATGCATTTTGGAACAAAGATTATCAGGATTAGAAGCACTTTGATTGGAATCGGAATCGGCTAGGAAAATAGATTTGAGTGTCGGTCGTGAAGGACCGTGATGAAAGAAATTTTTTTAAAGATCACTATGATTAAAATTCCTAATATATAAAAATGTATGTTAAAGTAACAATATTAGGGGGAGGTAGGGTGGCTGCCAGCTAAAAATGGGTATAAGCTATCACACTTAGCCCAAAAGAGGATCGTTGTGATACTACAAATTTTGTTGAGTTACCCTCTGAAAACAGATTTTGAACCAAATTGAGCTTCTTACGAAAAGCACAAAATAAATGATGTCCAATTCTATCAGTTCATCAATGTCATTAATAAGGATTGCCCAAAAAAGGGTTTTCGTCTATTACCCAGTGCAGGGCATATGCTCATATGCATTGTCACTCAACAGGGGGCGAATGTTAGACTGTTTCGCTTTCTCTCTGAAGACGACGCACAATCAGCTGTTTTGGAGATAAAAGAGATGGAGTCCAAAGATTTAAACGCAGCCTGGCTATCCGAGAAAATGATGATGGCCTTGAAGGAATCAATTCGATTTTAAAGGTAAAGAATAAAAGCGGTTCAAATTACGAGAGCATAAATGTAGATAGACATACAGTTATGAGATTATGACTTATGATTTTGCTTTCATTTCCTCTAATAATATGTTGTTGAGGTTGATACGTAGGTAAATTGAATGTTAACCGAAATACGGTTGGAATTAATTAATTTGATTTTTCATAAATTGATTTATTCAAAGAAAAAGTAATTCAAAATTGTGAAATAAATATGTATACTCAAATTGATTTGAGTGAAATTGTAAGCTTATTTATTTCTTAGAACTTCCAATTATTAGACTAAAATTCTCCTCTTAATTTCGGCCAACTCATATATCATAAACTTGATTGCGTAAATATGGATGATACATTATGTATGCTTGTAAGAGCATTCACTAGGTAGATGAAAAAATTTAGCTAATGATTATCTTGTTAAGAGTTAATTTTTTTGATCACAGATTTATTGAATAAAATTTTACAAATCGCATAAACCTTATATAGATAGTAATGCCAAAAATAACATTAAATTTGTGTGTCATTTTTGTGAATAGATAGATATAAATGAAAAATATCTCTGGATTAATGACTAAACGAAACTTTCTTTAAGTAATTAAAAAAAAATTAAGTTTCTTGTGTTTATTAACATTAAAATATTTTTGCAAAGCGATATACTTTCAATCAAGCGCGAACAAATTATTTTAAAGTGAGGATGATTTTGTCAGACTTATAGCGTTTTTCTTTAGTAATCCGCTTTAGCTATACAGAGCTATTCGATTCCGGATACCAAACAAACAAGCAGACATACTTTTTTGGTTATTAATTTTGCGTGTGCTAGTATTTGTGGAACTCTTTTAATAATAATACTAATAGAATTTCAAATGACGATGATAAAGAGAACGATAACAAGGTATTATTAAAAGATGCGAGGTAGTTTTGATTGAAGATCTTATAATATTTATTTAATTTTATTTGTTTTTTATTAAGAATAATTTTAATTTTAAAAAGTACACTATACATACGTATACATAATATGTATGTACAAAAACAAGTCCTCAAAAACACTTTTCTCAAAACTTATAACAAAAAAACAACAATTCACGATTTTGACGTTTAAGTCTGTGCATGTATAGGTGATTCTGATTTCGACATCAAGCCGCAATCAAAACTGTCATCTTGTACCAAATAAACGTATTCAGAATTATTCCCGACCTATGGATGGAAACTATGCATTTTTTCCAAAAAAAAAAAAAAAAAAAAAAAAAAAAACAATAACAAAAAGCAAACTGTGCACTGCATTAGTTAGAAGGATTAGAAAGATAGGAAAGAGTTTTTGTTGATACAGTGGGATTGAAATTTAGATGGTACATGCTTCACGAAAATCCATTTCCTCTTCAAGCCCTTTGTCAGCGGTGGTGTTTTATCACCGGCGAGAGCAAAAACATTTTGTTTCATTGTTGCGAAGCTGTAGGTGATATTTGCAATAAGGGAAGCTCGCAGCTCAATGGACGAGTTCAGACCCATTATTGTCAATTCCAAGATTCCAACTCATTAATGGCGCTTTGCATTGGTTTCATTCAGGAAACCACTCATTCTGAGAACCTTCTGAAATAGAACGAGCAAAATTGCATCTGTTTAATTTTAACACAATGTTTCACAAGTTTTATCAATGTGAACCTGGTGTGCTTATAAACTCGAAAAAGTTTCCGTCTCATGTTCAGCTACAAAATGAATGAAAATCTTTCGGTCGAGCAAATTTTCTATTATTTTCAAATCGCCTTACGGAAAAGGATCCGACGCCTCACACGAAGTGTTTTTCTCTCTAGGCTATACAAATGGTTGACTCGTTGACTGTACTTGTCAGTTTCCTCTGGATTTGTCGACTGCCCGTCGCACACTTTGTTTGTGGCTCTTTCTCGTGTTTTCTAGCTCATATTGTGAACCAACTGTCGCACGTTTTTTGATTTGTGACTGTTTTGCATTGTTATCTAATTTGATACCCAAATGTGCACATTGGGCATTGGGGTGATTGACTTTGTGGACCATTTGTCACACGACTCCATCCGTAGCCCAGTTCGGGTTGTTTTTCCAAAATGCTTTCGATGTGCGCCTCTTGCTGATGGGCCATTCTGCCAGCATTTTGGAGAAACAACTAAAGAAAAAAAAAATCAAAATAATACGAATAGGTCAATAAAAATTGTCGTGATAAAATTTACCACAATAAACATTTTATTTTTCTGAGCCATTGCTAATAAATATTTTCCCATTTCAACAGAACACTTTACAAAAGTTTTGTAGATATTCTTTTTTCTGAAATCTTTCAAGACCAGATAAATCTTTTTAAAAACCTTAATAGAATGTATTGGTCAAAAAGTTCTGTGTTCGATTCATTGAAGAAATGAAAAGCACCATCTAATTTTCAAATAAAAAGCAAATCGTCTTCCATTCACAGAAATGTATGATTGCAATATGCATTGATGCTGTGGTTTCTGTACTGCATCCTCATGAATTCAATTTCACTTTGCAATCCACACACGTATAGGAACATGGTTGATACTTTTATTTTGAATGCTTTTCGATTCTAGAATACAAATAAAATCAGCATTGTTATCGATTTCATTGTTTGTTCATAGTGGTGTGGATTCGTTTCATAGATCAAAGACCCACAGCATATTTTCCTGTATTTCAACGGTGAAAAATAAATTATAAATGTGTACAAGAAGTTAGTTTTACAGACACTACTATAAGATACAGTAAAGCAGTTAAGCTCCTGAAGTGAATACGGGCAGTCATAACTTTTTTTTTCTATAAAGATGAAAAAATCAGTTTCTATTTGCAAATCGATGTTAGGGCCATAAATAAATAAGCTTACTCTTTGTCAGCTTATTTGTTAAGATTTGGACTATTAAGAAATAAGCTGAACTAGTTTCATGTGTATATACATATGTCCTTTTTTCTGATGATGCTGTAAATCCGAATGCAAATGCAACGTCTCTTTTTTTTTTTGCTTCATTATTAATCATGATACTAATTGATGAATCAGTTAGGTCATGTGGAGTTAGATCTTAATCAAAAACTAAATATTTAATGATACTTGATAAAACAATTTCACTCACAAATTAAAAACATTGCATACAAGCTGCCTGTGGCTTATAACTATTTAATATTTTGCTTTTCTTAAACTTGTTTTTCTTGCAAAACTTTATGCAATATGGCTTTTAGTTTAACTTAAACAAAAGTTCTTTTTTTGCGCAAGCTATATGCCATGCTAGTTACTTGCAACCACATTCTACATTCGGTCAGTATGTGCAGTTCTTGCAAATTAGGATAAACTGCCAAAAAAAAGAATAACATCTTAATTTTCGATTAAACTGTCCAGTGAAAAATAGGATTAATGTCATTTCTGTATGGTCCAAGGTTTAATTTAAAAACTTCCATTCTACCCTTACGTCTGAGACAGAGAGCTGCTTCCTGAAATATTTATTTTTCCTATGGGCGACTGCCTAGCCCTTTTGAAACTTTTATTTTCTAGTAAATCTTTCTGAAAGCCAAGTACTAGCATCAGCACTTGCGCCTAGACAAATGGAGCTCAGAGACACCTACACATATAATTACAGGGTGGGCCAAAAGAAACTATTGGAAGATGCTCTCATTTTTGCAAATGGCCGCCAATGTCAAATCTGTTTTGACATTTGTGGACTAGACAGATGCAGAATACAAGTGAACAAGCCATGGGGCGATACATGGATCGAGACATGAACCGATATTCTGAAGGCGGCGTTCCCGGGTCGCCTCATCTCTCGTTTTGGCGATTTGCACTAGCCCGCAAGATTGCCCGATTTAACCGTCTCAGATTTTTTTTTGTGGGATTTTTTTAAATCCCGTGTTTACTAGAACAAGTCCGAGACTCTGGAAGCCCTCAAGGACAACATTTGACACGAGTGCGAGAATCTGTCGCCCGAAGTTCTCGCTGAAGTGATGAAAAATGTCATAAAACGAGCAATCAATTGTGACAGCGCCCATTTGGCTGATATCATCTTCTCGACTTGACCAATACAATTCGAAAGGTTCAAATAAACATAATCAAAAAACAGAATCGAAATTTTTCATTTAGAAAAAAAAGAGAGCCAAACAACATTATATGGATGATTTCTTTTGGCCCACCCTGTATAATAATGTTACTATAATGACAATGCTAAACTGTATGCCTGTAAGACCTAAGGGCCAAAGAAAAACATTGACAAAAATTAAGTCCTTTTGCATGTAAAGAAACAAATCTCAAATTAAATGAGAACACAAAATTTGTATTCAAAATTTTTCCTAGCGGAGTAAAATATACTCGAATATGGTTCGTCATACGAATAAAGTCGCACAAAGCTCGAATGCCAGAGGCTTTAGTCTCATATTAGACAATTGGCATTATTGCATTTATTTGTGTAAGTAAAGACTTGATATGTTAAAACCTTTTTAAACGGTAGCTCCCATACAGCGAGTCACTCAGTTTTAGCAAACATTTTATGATTTTCCCAAATTTTCTGAAAAACGGTTTAAACGATTTTGATTAAACTTGGCTTACACTTAGAGTATTATTACCAAAACTGTGTTTTTCGTTTCTGGCTAGAAATGAATATATCAAAAATCTGGTGTTAACGGTTTTATTAAAATAGTCATAAGTTGACAACGACATTTTATGAAATAGTTCCCACTTGATAAGGCATTTATCTTTCAAAGCACCAACAAGTGGTCATTCAAGTTTCAAAAACAAAAGTTTAATTTTCTTGACGGTACCTCCCATATAACGAGCAGATCAATTTTAGCAAACTTCTTAGGTCTTGGCAATTTATTCAAAAAGTGCTTAAGAAATTTTGATTAGCTTTGTGTGTATAGAAAGTTTATTGCGTTCTTAGTTTTTGGGTAGAAAAAAAAAAAAAAATATCGGAAACTTAGGTATACGGGTGAATGTAAAAGAAAATGAGTTGAAACATCCCCCTATGAAATTGAAGAAATAATAATATTGTGTAACCTTATGATTTCCAACGAGACGGTATCTCAACTTCGCAGTTACAAATTTTCTCAACGGTACCGCCTATATGACATGACATGGCTGCAACAATGTTGTTCAAACTTCATAGATATATTCAAAACTGAATTTTTTGTTTTTTTCGGTTATTGGTCTAAAATTTCTGTCTATATGTATGCATGTATAAAAACCTACAGCTCAAACGGATGGGCCGAATTTATTCAAACTTGGTTTTTCTTTCAAGCTAGTAAAATAACTGTACCTCCCATATAACCGTTATGTTAAAGTTTATTGTTCTTGAACGATTTCGATTTTAATAAAGTGCACGACTGGGTCGTACGAACTTGCTCTAATGTGTTCAAATGGTCTTGGGGCTTGAGATTTTCGGAAAAAGGCATTGAAAAAATCATATGAAATTTTATTAATCACTTAAAAATCAATAGTTAAAACGTTTTTTAGAGAAAATGAAGTAGGCCATCAGATTTCTTTTGCTTTTTCAAAATTTAAGGAAATTTTTTTTCAAAATTGTTCGACCAGTTTTTTTCAAAAAACGGTTTTTTTTGAAAAACTTTTCCAAAATATATACCAAATTTTTTTTTGAGTATGCCAACTTCTAGAACTTTGTAGTTTTTATCAGAAAAATAAAATTACAAAAAAATTGATTAAACCGTTTTTGGAAAAAACAAAAAATAAAAAAAAATTTTAAACTTTTTTAAAAAACTCAAAAAAACTTTTTTTGAAAAATTAAAGATTTTTTATTATTTCGTTTGTCATAGGGCTTCTACATTAAAAATTTCATCGGAATTCGTCCTGTGGCTTACGAGAAAATCGGATTTCAAAAAACCGGTCCTATGGGAGGTACCGTTATAAGACTTTTCCTGAAAAATTTATTCCTACCAAAACATTAAGTTTGCGGAGAAAACATCATTCAGAAAGTTTTATCAAAATCGTAGGAGCCGTTTTCGAGAAAAATTGAATTTTCACTAAAAGTCGTATGGCAGGTACCGTTAGTTTTAAAGCTAGAATGCTAATTCCAAAAACCCCTCTGTAGGACGTCATAATAATACTATCTACCAAGTTTGAAGCAAATCGGTCCAGCCGTTTAGGCTGTAGGTACCGATACAGACGGACGGACAGACAGACAGACAGACAGACAGACAGACAGACAGACAGACAGACAGACAGACAGAATTGTCGGACCCACTTTTTTAGGCTTCTCTACCATCGTAATGTTATGTTTGATTGTCAAAAAAAAAAATTTTTTTTTACGAATGCATAACTTGCCTTATAGTACCTATAATCGCAAGTAAAATAAAATGCACGACTGGGTCGCACGAACTTGCTCTAATGAGTGACAGTGGTTTATGGGCTTGAGATTTTGATAAAAATAAAATTTTCAAAATTCTTAAATAAATACTTAAACTAATTTGAGCTGAAAAAAAAGTACGCCATTTTATTTCTTGGATAAATTTGAATTTATGAGAATAAATTTAGAGAAATCTGTGGAGCGGTTTTTGAGAAAAAAAGTTTTTTTTGAAAAACTTTTTGAAAAAAATTTTCAAAAAAAATTCAAAAACGCCAGTTCATAGGTATTCAGCAAATACATTTATTTAAAATTTAAAAAAAAAAAAATTAATAAGCAGTTTTCAAAATATTAATTTTTTAAATTTTTTTTTAAAAAATGCTTTTAAAAATACAAAAAAATATTTTTCAAAAATATTGGTATGCAATACAAATTGAGCTACCTACAGCTATATGTGTGTGAAATTTCAAAAGAATCGGTTGAGTCGTTTTCGAGATAGTCGAAAGCCAAAAAAAACGGTCCTATGGAAAGTACCGTTCTTAGCCATTTTTTAAAACTTTTTTTTCAGCCATATGATTGGTCGTACCTAAAAAGCAACACTGATTTTTTTAATTAAAAATCGTTAGAGCCGTTTTTGAGAAAAATAAGCTTTAACGTAACGGTTGTATGGCAGGTACCGTTATTTTTTGAGCTAAAAAAAAATTTCAATTTCCTTTCTGTACAATACCTAAAAAAGTCTATATACCAAGTTTGAAGCAATTCGGCCCACCCGTTTGGCTGTAGGTCTACATACAGACAGACAGACAGACAGACATACAGACGGACAGAATTTTTTGACCTTCTTTTTTCGTCTTCTCTATCATCGTAGTGTCATGTTTGAGTGTTATCTCAAAACTTTTTTTTTTCGACGAATGCATAACTTGCCTTATAGTACCTATAATCGCAAGTAAAAATCAGTATAGATTTTTAGGTATCAGCTATTGAAAAAAAAATGACCAACAAAGGATAAGAACGGTACCTTCCATAGTTTCGATTTGTTTGCTTTTGACTATTTCCTGTGCTGCAGCTGCAACTGCACATTGTAGTCGTGAAATTACCTACATTTAACTGTGGTAGTAATACGTGCTACTGCTGCAACTACGCGTATCAATCTCTTTTACTAAAATATCTCTGTTCCATACAACCTAGCATCTGGTTGTGAAATTTTCATGACAATTACTTGTTATATTACCATAAGGGGCTAGTTATTGCGATACGGAAAACCAAACCGAAAAAAATTTCAAATGGAAAATTTTGTATGTTCTGATCCGATTTTTAAGACAAATGCTACACTGATCGATGGCAATCAATGCAGAGAATATTTTTTGATCATAATAATTTTAATTGAACAAATACTTTTTATTAAAAATGTAATTTTTTATTTTTCTTTTATACTTATAACAGAAAAATGAATAAATACATTTTTAACAAAAAGTAGAAGTTCAATTCAAATTTTTATTTGCAAAATAAATTCTCTGAGTTGGTTGCCATCGATCAGTGTAGGATTTGTGTTTTAAATCTGATTATATTCTACCAAATTTTCCATTTGAAAATATTTTCGGTTTGGTTTTCCGTATCGCTATAACTGGCCCCTAAGAAGAAAAATGTGAACCATTTGAGCTAAAAGGAGGTTTGCAGCCAAATTAAAATATTTTTCGAAAGAATAACTTTACTTTAGCAACCTCTCAAACTAAACGCAAATGTCGAAATCAATATAAACTTGCCACATACCTTTCAAAACCTTGTACCTATGTAAATGTCAATTTGAAATTGAATAATTATTACTGATTTATTACTTTTAATTTTCACTTGTCATAAAATAAAATTTCATTAATGAGAATGACATTAGGTAATCTTTAACGGACACATACATATGTATGTAGCTACACATACATAATTAGGGGGCCGGTCGAAGTTCTGTTTTCTTATTTTAAAATCGGGTTTTCAAAGTCCTGTTTTTTTATTATGGTTAGCGAAATTCTATTAATAGACAAAGATACAAAAACTTCTAATTAGTTTTTTTTCATATTACATACATACATATGCACATAGATAATATTAACAAAAAAGTTCATTACACATTAAGTAATCCCAAATATGTAAGTCCTTCCGATGATATAAACGGTAATACAAAAATATAAACGTTACATGCCCGAGTGTACTATACTGTTTTATAATTGTTTTAAGATGAAAAATGGGCAATTGCAGCAAACTTCCTTTTATGTTCAATCCGTTTAATTGTTTAATTTTTTCATACTACCTATACTGGGAATGTGACTCATTATTATGAAATGGCTTTTATTTAAGAATTAAAAGAAATGTACTTTTTATTTGCGATTATAGGCACTATGTATAAGGCAGGTTATGGATTCGCGAAAAATAAAATGCACGACTGGCTCGCACGAACTTGCTCTTATGCTAAGCAATTTTTTTATTGCTGCATAGCTATGTATATTAAAAAAAAAAATTTAAAATAATTTCTAAAATTCTTTTATGTTTAAAATTAGTTTTAGATTTTTCTCGGAAAAACTAAGTATGCAATAAAATTTCAAAACTATATGTCTATCTAAAAAAATATTGAAAATCGTTCGACCAGATTTTTTTAAAACGTTTTTTTTTGAAAAACTTTTCCAAAAAATATTTTGAAATTTATTTGAGTATGTAAATATATGGCAATACGCAGTTTACATATGAATTAAAATGCACGACTGGGTCGCACGAACTTGCTCTAATTTGTGACAGTGGTCTAGGGGCTTGAGATTTTGATAAAAATAAATTTTTCAAAATTCTTAAATAAATACTTAAACTAATTTGAGCTGGAAAAAAGTACGCCATTTTATTTCTTGGATAAATTTGTATTTATGAGAATAAATTTATAAAAATCTGTTGAGCGGTTTTTGAGAAAAAAAGTTTTTTTTTTTGAAAAACTTTTTGAAAAAAATTTTCAAACAAAAATGCAAATACGCCATTTCATAGGTATTTAGCAAATACATTTATTTATAATTTTTAGAAAAAAAATTTAATAAGCAGTTTTCAAAATATTATTTTTTTAAAGTTTTTTTTTTTAAAAAATGCTTTTAAAAATAAAAAAAAATATTTTTAAAAAATATTGGTATGCAGTACAAATTGAGCTACCTACAACTATATATTTTTGAAATTTCCAAAGAATCGGTTGAATCGTTTTCGAGATAGTCGAAAGCAAAAAAAAATAAAATGCACTACTGGGTCGCACGAACTTGCTCTAATGTGTGACAGTGGTTTATGGGCTTGAGATTTTGATAAAAATAAAATTTTCAAAATTCTTAAATAAATACTTAAACTAATTTCAGCTGAAAAAAAAGTACGCCATTTTATTTCTTGGATAAATTTGAATTTATGAGAATAAATTTAGAGAAATCTGTGGAGCGGTTTTTGAGAAAAAAAGTTTTTTTTTAAAAACTTTTTGAAAAAAATTTTCAAAAAAAATTCAAAAACGCCAGTTCATAGGTATTCAGCAAATACATTTATTTAAAATTTTTAAAAAAAAAATTAATAAGCAGTTTTCAAAATATTAATTTTTTAAATTTTTTTTTTTTAAATGCTTTCAAAAATACAAAAAAATATTTTTCAAAAATATTGGTATGCAATACAAATTGAGCCACCTACAGCTATATGTGTGTGAAATTTCGAAAGAATCGGTTGAGTCGTTTTCGAGATAGTCGAAAGCAAAAAAAACGGTCCTATGGAAAGTACCGTTCTTAGCCATTTTTTAAAACTTTTTTTTCAGCCATATGATTGGTCGTACCTAAAAAGCAACACTGATTTTTTTAATTAAAAATCGTTAGAGCCGTTTTTGAGAAAAATAAGCTTTAACGTAACGGTTGTATGGCAGGTACCGTTAATTTTTGAGCTAAAAAAAAAAATTCAATTTCCTTTCTGTACAATACCTAAAAAAGTCTATATACCAAGTTTGAAGCAATTCGGCCCACCCGTTTGGGCTGTAGGTCTACATACAGACAGACAGACAGACAGACAGACAGACAGACAGACAGACAGACAGACAGACAGACAGACATACAGACGGACAGAATTTTTAGACCATCTTTTTTCGTCTTCGCTATCATCGTAATGTCATGTTTGATTGTTATCTCAAAACTTTTTTTTTCGACGAATGCATAACTTGCCTTATAGTACCTATAATCGCAAGTAAAAAACGGTCCTATGGAAAGTACCGTTCTTAGACATTTTTAAAAACTTTTTTTAGCCATATGATTGGTCGTACCTAAAAAGCAAAACTGATTTTTTAAAATCGAAATCGTTAGAGCCGTTTTAGAAAAAAAATAAGCTTTTAGGTAACGGTTATATGGCAGGTACCGTTATTATTTGAGTTTAAAAAAAAATTTCAATTTCCCCTCTCTACAATACTTAAAAAATTCTATGTACCAAGTTTGAAGCAATTCGGTCCACCCGTTTGGGCTGTAGGTGTCTATACATACAGACAGACACACAGACATACAGACATACAGACGGACAGAATTTTTAGACCATCTTTTTTCGTCTTCGCTATCATCGTAATGTCATGTTTGATTGTTATATCAAAACTTTTTTTTCGACTTGCCTTATAGTACCTATAATCGCAAGTAAAAAAACTTGATTGTCTGTAAAGTCGGCTTACCCCACCTACAACCACCAATCAACCACAAACCATTTTTGACTATTCCCCCCTTCTCCTTAAATCCAATCACCGCTACCAACCACCCACCATTTTTGCCAAATTTTGTACTGCTTTGGCGAGTTCTTTAATAGAAATTTAAGAAATACATAAGTAAATTAATTGAAGAGATAAAACTAAACTCTCATAATACTCCCTTATACGAAACTATTCTCCTATCAGATTGCAACAATCGTCAAATATTATTGTAGCCTTAATCAAACCCATTAAAAGAAAATGTTTATATCCTAGCTTACAAGTTACAGCACGTATTGTCATTTTATTTTTCCTTTTCATTCTTTCAGATTGTAAAACATCAGCAGCAACCTACTAATGACCTTTCCAATGAATACCCACGAGGATAAAATAGCTCCAACGTAATTGCTTCTCAGCAAAAGAGTAGACCAATTAAGTTCCTTAAAAGTCAGCAAAAAGGAACGAATGAAACATTTACTCAATCAGTCAGCATTTATGTGGAGCCTCTGAAAAAATTGTATTCTCATTGAATTAAAAGATAGGAGGAACAAAAAAATTATCTCAATTGAAGAGATAAAGCTGTGAAAAATGACGTTACGAAGCCAGGATATCCTGTACATTGTGCTTATTTACTTAAAGATTAAAAGCTCAGCATCAGGATATGGTGGAAGCAACCTGGCGGAGGTATCCTTAGAACGAATTGATCATCCTGATGAAATCAAATTATTCTCAAGATTAACGGAAGCAAAACAAAATCTACTGAGTGAAAGAGGGAGAACGGCGGACTCAATTGGCCCGGTAGCTATGGCTGTGGCGGTGGCGGTGGGAGCAGAAGAAGAAGAAAATGAACGGATACGAATGGATGAAGACACAGAGGATGTAGCGGTTGCCTACACCATCAACGTTACATCCGTTTTAAGGACAAATGCATCATTGAGCTACGCATTGATGGACACTGAAGGTAGTATGTCCGGCGAAGAGAATGCTAATCATTTTGAACAAGCTGGTGGTGGGGAAATGCAGATTTTTTGCGCTGCAGGAGATGAGAACAATAGCAACTGCACTGTAGCGAATCAAACATGTTTCGACGACAACTTGCCTTGTAACGCAACGGAGGCAGAGTACATGCAGTTCCTCTATGACTATATGTATCCAAAAACATCAGAGTGGATATTAATTTTTGTGCATGGACTTGTTTTTATAACTGGACTAGTAAGTACCTTTATATTAACTTTGATAATGTGTTTTTAGAATTTTTATTTTAGGTCAACCAACACTCATTCACATACACCCATTCTTTTAAATCATTTAAATTTAAAAAAAATTTAGATAAATATATTTATTGGTTTTTAGGTTTTATGCCACTCCATCTTGCTGGCAGCAATTTGGTATTCAAAGTCTTCCGAGATCGTCTTCCATCATTGATTTATGTTTCTATCTCCATAAAACATAGTAGTTTAAAGAAAAACGGTTCTCATTATTTTTCTTAAGCCCAACTCAAACTAGTATTATTTGGGGAACGATTTTTTCTTTTAGAATTTGCTCATCAATGGGTTCTGACGATTTTTATTAAACTTACTAGCTAACCCGATGGACTTCATCCCATTACATATTTCACGCTTGCAATACGATTCCCGATTCAATCAAAAATGATACAAATATCATGAGAGAGAACAAACAATAACACACGAAAAATTAATGAATTTTAACTGAAACACTAAATGTGCGCCTGCGGCACCAGCAACATCTGTTATGAATTTTCGAAATGTATTTTTCAAAAACTTTTGCGTAGCAATTACTAAAAAAAACACACAGAAGGAAACCTTCAATTCGGTACCAGTCGTTTTCAAGTTTTAAGCTCCATTTTTATATAATACACTGAAAATCCTAATTCCCAAAAATCCAGAATCCCGAAAAGACGAAATCCCGAATTTCCAAAATTCCGAAAAGGAAATCCCTAAAAATTGTATAAAATGAAAAATTTGAGGATTCCTTTTTCGGAATTTTTCTACTCGTTACGACGCTTATATTTTACGTCACATAGTATTATTTTAAATTAAATTAATCTATAAAAGATTTTAATTTTATTTTTTCTATTTTTAGTTGGTTTCAATTTAAATGTAATGTACACAAGTTTTTATCCATTTTCGTTGGCTTTTTTCCCCTTTTGCAATTTGTATTACACTCTGTCCATTAACCTTATCAGTAAGAAGTAAGTAAATTAAAATCAAGTAGGTATAGTGAATACATCAATACAAAGTAAATTTTAATTGAAATCCAAATAAATTTCGGAATTTGGGCTGTTCTGGATTTTTGATTTTTGGGATTTCGGTATTTCGTGCTTTCGGGATTTTGGTTTTCGGGATTGTGTCCGTCTTCCAATAAGGGTTGAGGTCAAAACACCGAAATCCAGAAAATCCAAAATCCCAAAAGCCTATAATCCCGAAAATCTAAAATACAGAAAAATAATTATAAGTGTAAGGGGCTAGTTATAGCGATACGGAAAACCAAACCGAAACAAATTTCAAATGGAAAATTTAGTATGTTATGGTTCGATTTAAAACACAATTGTTAAAATGATCGATGGCAACCAACTCAGAGAATTTATTTTGGAAATACAAATTTGAATTGAACTTAAATAAAAAAAAATACATTTTTAACAAAAAGTACAAGTTCAATTTAGATTTTTATGTGCAAAATAAATTCTCTGAGTTGGTTACCATCGATCAGTGTAGCATTTGTGTTTTGAAACGGATAGTCCGGTCAAAATAGACATTTCGGTTTGCAAAAATTCGCATAAAGCTAAAAATTGGTACAGACGTTGGGAACACCATTTCAAATAAATTTAGCAACATCCCCATCGATCTGACTGGTGCGTCTTTCCTTTTGCCATTTTTAAGTCCTTGCACGTTGATCAAAACACGGAGGACTGAACAATTTATTTAAGAAATTTACTACTTTGCTATGAGGTGATGTCTACATCCACTTTTGTTGATCCAGTTCTAAGGCGGTTCGTGTTTGGATATAGTAAGTTGCAACATAATCTTTGATATGCAACGGATACATAAGCTTGTAGTTTAATCGGGATGTTAGCAAAGCGTTAGGTAGATATATCAGCACAAGTTTCACATTTAATTAAAATTTATTATTTTAACTTGGTGCGAAGTGAAATTTGTCTGGAGTTCCAACATTGAGTGACAAATAACATCCCATATTCCACTAGTTAAACTGCGTGACTTCATCCATTGTCTTCCGTCCGCAATTAAAGTGCTGTTGTTGGTTCCGACTGGCATGCATTTTTGTTAGTCTATAAGACAATAATCCTTAAACCATCCGTGTTCCCATTTTGTTAAAGCGAGTGACACACTCACATAGATACACATGGAAATTTTCCTTTCTTCGGTCCTAGGACCATCTATCGTGATGAGCTTATGTGCTGCAACTGTAACTGCATATATGACCCGATTCCAGAGTTATTTTTATGCATGGCAGCTACGCAAAAGATATCTTCCGATAAATATTCGTAGAGGTTATAAAAATTATCGAAAGTCTACAGCAGACTGGGTAGATTATTATACAGCCCAGAAGTTCTTTGAATTTATAATTTTATTATGTCTTTGAATTCTTCTCAAATTAACTTAAATAATAAGCTAACAAATTTTTGTAATTAAAATTTCGTATAAAAACATGCTATGAATGTAAAATATAGACTAATTTTTATAATTGTGTATTATGACTTACGTTAAGGTAGTTGGTTTTTAAAACATCATTTTTACTTGCGATTATATCAAGGTACTATAAGGCACACATAACATAACGACGATGGAGAAAACGAAAAAAGTGGGTCTGGAAATTCCGTCCGTCTGTCTGTCTGTTTTTCTGTCTGCAACTGTGCAGCCTTAGTGGATCAGCTTATTTGCTTCAAACTTGGTACTTAATAATAATTTATTATTCTCTAGTGGGGACTTTTCGCATTTTTCCTTTAGGCAGAAAAATAACGAACATAATATAAATATGATTCCAAAATTATTTTTTTTAGGACAATGTATATTTCGATTAGAATAGATTTTCCGGAATTTGCCTTAAAACGGTACCTCTCATAGAACCGGTTTTTTATCTGGTTTTTCCCCTAAAGTTATAATCTGGTTTCAATAAAATTTGGGGAAAAGGAAGATAATTATTACCTCACTGATACAACATTTCAAATAGTTTTATATAATTTTCCAATAAAAAACTTTGGTTTTCGAAATATTTTAAAATTGATTGAATTTAAAAAAAAACTATTTTTCAAGACCAAAACTACAAAATTTCCATATATTAAAACACCCAGACAAATTTCAAATTACTTTGTCGAAAGTTAAAAAAAAACCCTTTAAAAAAAATGGTCGAATAATTTTCAATATTTTAAAAGCATAATGCTAGACGAGTAGTGCACAGCCTAGCGTTGGTTGTTGAGTCTGTAATCATCTCGTGTTGTAGCTTGTGAACGAAGACCAAAATTGAAATTCAATCATAAATGTCTCTACACAGAATTTTTACATTGCCAAAATCCTTTAAAAGTAGCGGCTCTAATCAAAGCACTAGCGTACCGGTGCTTCGTAAACATTTGAACCTTATGAATAAAACAAATGAAAAATTTACATTTTTGCATAAAACATCAATATTTGTCATAACAGTAATCGTTTTTTTGTTTTTTTTTTTCCTTTGCAGGTTGGAAATGCACTTGTTTGTGTCGCTGTCTATACAAACTATTCCATGAGAACGGTAACAAATGTTTTTATTGTCAACCTGGCCGTGGCGGATTTTTTAGTAATCCTTGTCTGCTTGCCACCGTCCGTTGTGTGGGATGTCACTGAAACATGGTTCTTGGGACAATCCATGTGCAAGATTGTTCTCTATTTCCAGGTAAGTTAAAAATTTATAAATACAAAAAAGCTGGATGTTTCAAAGGATACAACGAGAGTGTGTAGGTTTTGTTAAAAAGTAACATGCAAAAACTGTCAGCAAAAATATAAAAAAAACTGCATTTCAAATGATTGACCTGTGCCGCTGTGCAGAGGGAATCTGTGTATGAAAACACAATCAATGTGCATGTATACTGTTCATTTACAATGTTGTCACCTTTAGCACCTTCAGTGGATAAGGGAATATCCTTTGTTCAAGAATTCAAAACGGTGTAATTCTTTTTTGTTCGTGCGCAGTGTATTTTTACATTCGTATACAAATATGTTTGTATGTTCCTTATTGTAAGGAAAATATAAAATTTTGAGATGTCAAGTGTTTGCACACACATTTTGCTATGAAAATGAAAATAAAGTGCTTATTTGGAAAGCTAATTTCACAAGCTCTACCTTTACTTCGTTCTAAATTAACTTAAAATTGAAATATTCAATTTTGTAATTCACTGGGTAGGACGATATGAAAACTCGGCAGGCTGGTTTTTTAATAATGCACTTGCACTTGCATATAGGAAAAAAAATTTTTGGTCGTAAAGTGGATTGAGATTTAGGTGGTAATAATTATCTCTATTAATACCACTGGTGGCATCCAGTATGTATGTATTTTTAGCTTACTGACTGGGTCAGTGTCGCTGTATAGCTCGTACAGTTCCTCATTGAATCCTCCATACTCCATTTAAACATAAAATACAATATCACCCGAAGAATCTTTCTCTCAAAGCACCCCATTTTCATCCGATTGTGGCAGTGTCCACGCTTCTGTCCCATACAGCCAATTTCAAAGATATGTCTGTCCATCGTGACGTTTTTTCCGAGCCTACGGTGATGATGTTCTACATCCGAGGACAGCATTATACTTTGTTTTATCTGCATTTACACCCAGACCCATTTTCGGCGCCTCCACTTCAATACTTGAGAATGCTCCACTGTAAGCGTGCATCGTTCTTTCAATAATGTCAATATCATCAGCATAGCCAAGTTATTGAACGAATTTAAAATAGCGACTTGGTAGCACGTACTTGATCTGTGGGTGCAAAAGCACGATAATAACAATATTTTTCAATCAATATCAATAACAACTATACTCTTTGTTTTACAAAACAAGCAAAGAAATTAAAATTCCCAACAAGTCCCACATTTTGACCATAATTTACACTTTTATAAGATGCATTAATTTTTCCCGTTAATAACGCACCTAAAATGGAATTAAGATGTTTGTACAGGGTTTTCGCAAAAGTGTCTGCTGTATGCCCTCAATAGCTTCAGGAAGTCCATCTTTGAGGTCTTGAACCGACGCTGGGCTGTTGGCGTAGACCTTATCGTTCACGTGGCCCCAAAGGAAGAAGTTGCAAGGTGTTAAATCACAAGATCTCGGTGGTCAATTGTGATCACCTTTTCGAGAGATAACATGGCCCGAAAACTTTTCCCGTAAAATATCGATGATTTCGTTGCCTGTGTGGCACGTTGCGCCGTCTTGTTGAAAATAAACGTTGTCCAGATCAAAACCATCCAATTCCGGCCAAACAAAAATTATTAATCATCTCTCGATAGCGCAATCCATTCACCGTAGCTGGTGCTCCAGCCTCATTTTCGAAAAAGTATGGTCCAATGACCCCGCCAGACCATAAACCACACTAAACAGTTACTCGTTGAAGATGGAGAGCCTTTTCAACAATAAAGCGACAATTTTGATTGTTGAAGTAGCCACGATGATTTTTCGATAGAATTCCGGATCATTTTCATGCATTTCAAGGACCCAATCAGCAAAGACACGACGTATTTCTAGCCAAAAACTAAAAACAATAATTAAATACTACCAAATAAATACCCAAAAAGTTGATCAAAATTGTTTTTAACCGATTATGATTTCGTAAAAACTTAAAAGTATTGTCTAAAATTGAAAGGCTCCATATATGGGAGCTTCTATTAGGAAACCTTAAATATTTAAAAGGTACCTGCCATATTGTAGGTGCTATGAAACATTTATACCTTAGTAAGTCTGAACCATTTCGTTAATGTCGTTTCCTACTTGTTATGGCCAATTTAATGGAACCATTAAAACCAATATCCGTTATTCGCATTTGTAGCCAAAAACTAAAAATGCAGTTTTCGTTCAAGCCTTCTATTTTTATAACATGCAACGTTTAATCAAAATCGTAAGAGCCGTTTTCGAGCAAATCCAAAATGAAAAAAAAAAACCATTACTTGAAAGGCTTGTTTGAGCCGGGCTAAAACAAAATAAAAAAACTCGACAAACGTTTTTCTTTAAACTGCTATATATGAAGTTTGATGAAAATCCGTTAAGCATAGACAGGCACCGGGACGGCATGGCTTCATCGTAATGTCATGTTTGATTAAAACCGATTTTTTTTCTGCACGAAACCAATACTTGCCCTATAGATGAAGTAAAAAATCGTACGGCTAATGTTGACATGCGAGTCGTACGATTGCCTCAAGAATGATGTACGATTGCCTCAAGAATGATGCTGAAGATGTTACATGATAGTGAGTCCCCTTGTCTTAAGCTTTTCTCGACATTAAATGAGTCGGTGGTGTTCTTATAAACCTTGACGGAGCAGTAACTTCTGCATAGTCATCCTGCACAACGGAACGGGATACCAAGAAGAGGTATGGCTCTGTATAGCTGGTTCATATGCACGCTGTCGTAGGCAACTTTAAAATCGATTAAGGGGTGATGAGTATAGAGTACAGACCTACAATTCCTGGGTCTTTTCTAAAAACTGTCGAAGTATGAAAATTTGGTCGACGGTTGACTTACCGGACCTGAAACCAAACTGTTGGGCCCAATCTGTTCACGTGCGAAACGGTTCAGACGTTGACAAGATTTTATAGGCGACATTTGGGAGACTTTTACCTCTGTAGTTGGCGCAGTTCAGAGTATCTCCTCTCTTTTGGAAAGGGCACACGATGATGAGGGTCCTTTCATCAGCATACTTTCAATTCACCATTTATACTAATTTAATTTAAGTAATAAGCATTTTACCTATAGAGCTTTTCCAAATTTCAAATAGCGACTTAGCTTAAAGTATTTGTATGAACAAAGTTAATAAGAGCGAGTTTACGTGAACCCGTAGGTATTGCAATTTTTTGAACGGGTAATAATTCTGGGTTTCAAAATTCTGTTATTTCGAAAGTCTGTTTTTTTTCATAAAAATTCTGTATTTTCAAAATTCTGTTTGCCCAAAAATCTGTATTTCAAAATTCTGCTTCTGAGGAACATTGAAATTCTGTCTAAGAAAAATAAACATTTCCATAAACAATTTGTTGTGAGTTTATTAAAGATTTATTTATGAGCTATGATTTATGATTTCATTCTAAGCTTGATGAATATGTTTCACTCTTTTGCAATAAAATTTTGTAGTACTTTTTAATAGTCCTACCAGAAGGTTTAAATTGTATACAATGTATATGTTAAGTGCGCACTTTTATATACGAACAAAACGATTTCTTTTTTACAACATATTTACAGAATTTATACAAACAGAATTTTTAATAACAGAATTTTGCAAACAGAATTTTGAAAGCAGAATTTTGACCATACAGAATTTTGAATTACTGAATATCGGTCATCCTGAAATTTGTACAGCCAGAATTATGCAAAACTGAATTTTGACATGCTGAATTTTAAAAGCAAAACTATGACCTACACCAAATTTTTAACCTGGTATAGAAACTTCAATAACTATATAACAGCCGTATATGCTCTTACAAATGAAATATAAACAACTAAATAAAATAATTAATATTTAAATAGCTTTGTGTCTACTCGAAAAGCCATACAAATAATATTATTTATATTCATATAGAAAATCAATCAATTCACAATAAATTGAAACATGCCAATTTATCAGTTAAAACACATAGATTATTTATTTTATGCAAGCATAATTGTAATCATATACATATGTTTACATATATGTTTAATTTCATCCAATATCAAATAATTTTTGCAATTTTATTTAATAAAGGTATCGAAAACAAACGGCTTTTCATATTTCATTTCCTGCTGGATAAAATTAAATTTAATATACATTTACACAAAAGACTGACAACGACAAGCTTTTTATCAAAAGGTCTTCAATATTAATTCAATTCAACTTGCTTAATAAAAGCTTTTATGAGGATTAAAGGTCTATTTTTTCAATAATATTTGTTCGAGATTGAAACATAAAAGTAGACTCAGTTGAATGGCTCTTGAACAAAGTAATACAATTTGATTGAAAATCAAAAAATTGCAAGGTGTTTCGGTTTAATAATCAATTATATAATAAAAAAGATTTTAAAACTTTGTTCTTTCTCAAGGTAAACTCATTCAAAATAAAGAAGTGTTTCTCGTTTAAAAGATCTCATTTGTAAAATATTAAAGAGAGTAAACTACGAGTGGTTTGCAGAAAACGTGTTTAAAGTAAAAATAAATAAAATTTTGTGTTGATTTAATTTTTAAAAGTTTTGAGTTAAAAATCAATTTTCCATAAATTGTACACTTAAACCCATATTTTATTTATTTATTTACAGGAAGTTATATTAAGACATTCTAAGTGTTAATGTTTTTTTTATATTTTTTCTTTTCTTTTTTAAGCAATTTTTCTAAATTTTTATATTATTTATTCTTATTTTGCCCTTTTCAATTATATTTTATTTAATAATTTAATTGTTGAGTTTATACAAAATTGTAACATCATCGTATATTTTATGCACAATGGTGATTGCCTTGTAACAAGTGACGTAAGATATTCACCCTTCGTTTAACGATGTCTGAACAAAACCAAAAGGGTCTCATTAGGGCTTTTTTTTTTGTCTTCACATTCAAAACTAAATATTCAGCTTTTTGTAGATTCATGACACCTTCTTGCAATAAGACGTTCATACAAATAAATTCCCTACGTTGCAACAATGGAAAGATTACATATTACAAATAAAATTAAACTTATTGTGACCTAGATTTTAAGAAATAAATAAATCGATCTTAACTTTATTCTCCTTTCATTCACAGACCGTATCCGTCACTGTTTCCGTTCTCACACTTACCTTTATATCCGTGGACAGGTGGTATGCAATTTGCTTTCCTCTTCGATACAGGACGAAAATTAGTCGAGCAATTGCGTCGGTTTCATTCATATGGATTGTTGCACTCTTATCAGGTGGGTTTAACCTTTTATTCATTCCTACTGTTGCTATGGAAGGGTGTTGATTTTTTTTATTTACTCGTCAGATATACCAGAGTTCTTGGCATTGCATTTGAAGAAGCCAAAGTTACGGTTTGAATCGGTGCTGTTTACTCAGTGCGGAACAACGTGGGATCTACGTACAGAAATGAATTTCTATCTAACTCAACTTGTACTGCTTTATATGTAAGTGTAATGTATGTATGTGGTATGGTCGAAGACTGATGTTCAGTCAAATCTGTATGATTTTTATTCGAGGTTTTTTAAATAAGGCAAAGTTTGTGCAAATCGCAGTGCTTAAAACTGCAGACTTTGAGCCCTCACAGAGTAAAGGAAAGTTGACTAATTTATATAAGAAGACCTTTTTATTTGAGTTGATTGAGTTGCCGCTGCATAGGTGTATGAAGTATGAGGATTTTGTAACTCTCAAAAAAGTATAGATGATCAGTGAAAGACCAAAAATGTATAGTCCTCAGTGAAGTTTATAGCTGAGTTGAACATAATATTACGCATTGATTGATTGATGATACATACCTGAAAATCGGGCTTTGACTATTGCATCTGCAAATATTATAATTCTGTAAGAATATGTGTATTGCATTATATTGAAAATATATCATCATATCTACAATGCGTATCAAATGATTTCCGGTTAATAGCCTAGATTGTAGAAGATATACAATGAAGTCATAAACTTTCCGATTTCATCCTTGTGGTTCCGTCAGTACACCATGCTGTGTTTGTTCATAATGGTATTGGAAACAATATTACTTTATGGTGGTTTCTTCGGATTGAGGTTTATATTTTTTTTTCTTTTTGATATTGAGTTGAGTTGTGGTGGTATCTGGAAACTGTGGTTTGTTTTTGTTGTGGATATTTTGACATGAGATTTTCAGAAGAATAATAATATAAAATGTTTCATAATGTGATGAAAGGAAAGATTTCAGCTTTATATTTGCATACATTTGAAATGTCGGTTAAGTATGCACAAAATAATTTTCGACGTACTATTTGAATCTTTATAAGATTGTAAAATTTAAGCAATTAGCAAGCAATTAAAGCGCAGCGTTGCCAAAAGCTCAGATATTATTGGTGAAATCTGAAATTTGGTTGGCAGTTCATAACAAATCTGAATGGTTCAGCGAAGGGCAAAGAAAAAAATAACTTCAGTTTCAGTTGTTTTTTCAAAAAAAAAAAGGGGAATTATGTTTGAGAATTCCGCCTAAACTTTTTTTTTCAAACAAACAGTGAAAGAATTGCAAATGAGAGGTTTGGATCTTAACGTTGCAAAAGTTTAGAAAAAAGCAATTTAAACATGGTTTTCTTTGTGACCTTCTAATCCAAAAACAAAAAACCTAGTTTCATTAGACGCTATTCCCTTTTACTTAAGAGGTACCAATTTTTCTTTAAACTGTTATTTATGACATTTGAAGAAAATCCGTTAAGTGGCCAATGCTATAGCTTGACGAAAAAAAACACACACAATTGCACAGACAGACGGACAGACTATTGTTGTGATGTAATGTTTGATTAGAAACTTGACTAAAACCTGGATATTTCCTGCACGAAATCAATACTTCTGTTGATCTAGAGTTTAAAATGTTGATTTTAAATTTAATATTTTATTTTTCAGATTACCACTGATGTTGATGATGATTGCTTACTTTAAAATTGTTAGAATTCTTTGGAAATCTGACACAATTCCAGGACACCGAGAATCAAGAACTCATCAATACTCTTGCGGATGTAAGTTTAAAAAATTTTGTTCAAAAATTGTTTCCACTTATTATTTTACTTTGTTTTTATAACGATAATCATACTTAATTTATGTTATCGTCAATATTATATAAACTAAGGAATATGCAGTAATCCGTCAAGCCATTTGGGCTGTTGAATAGCATGTAGTTACAAAGCGCATATCCGCATAGACAGATCGACACGGACGGCATCACAAAACCCAATTTTTTGGGCTTCTCTATCATGGGAATGTAATGTTTGTCGGTTTTTTTTCCTCCACGGAACCTATACTTGCCCTTTAGAGAAAGTAAAATACAAAATAACTTATTTTGAATTTGAATGAACAAAATAAGAAAATTAAGTCGAGGTTAGGAGTTCTGAATTTTGTTTGTAGAACACAGGTTACCGAGAAATGGCGCTTCGAAAAACAGGTCATTTTTCAAAATTTCTTGGCATTTTTTATGGATTTGAAAAATGGCCTGTTTTTCGAAGCGCCATATCTTGGCAACGAATTGACATACAACAATTTTCGTCACATTGAAGTTGTAGAAAATTTAACGTTGCTTTTCGCGTAGAACGTAAAGAAAAAAGTTACTGAGGGAAAACCGGATCAAGGTCGAAAATTTTGCAGTTCCCCTTTCTCTTCTTTTCCAATATCTTAGTAACGAATTGTCAAATTAACAGTTTTTGTAGTATCAAAATTGAAGAAAATTTAACGCTCTATAAAAATATCGAATACGATTTTTCCGTGAGACCTGACGTAAGGAAAACCTAACGACTGGTCTAATATACCTATCACCGTAATGTTATGCTCTAATAAAATCTCGATTTTGCGTTCTTCTTCGCGAGACCAATACTACCTGTGCAATAAAAAATAAAATGCACGACTGGGTCGCACGAACTTGCTCTTATGTGTGATAGTGGTCTAGGGGATTGAGATTTTCATAAAAATAAATTTTTCAAAATTCTTAAATAAATACTTAAACTAATTTCAGCTGAAAAAAAATACTTACTTACTTACTTAAGGTGGCGCAGACAGTCCATTGTGAACCACGGCCTCAACAAACATTCCTCGCCAGCTATGCCGGTCCCTAGCCAGTGGCCTCCAGTTGTGCACACCAAGTTGGTTGAGGTCGTTTACCACTTAATCGCGCCACCTTAGATGGGCTCTTCCAGAACTGCGTCGGCCCTCCGGGTTGGAATTGAAGACTTGTCGGGCAGGAGCAATTTCGTCCATACGCTCCACATGACCCAGCCATCTAAGCCGCTGAATTTTCAGCTTCTTCACCTAGTCAATGTCGCTGTAAAGCCCGTACAGTTCCTCATTGAATCTCCTCCTCTATATTCCATTGATACATACAGGCCCGAATATCACCCGAAGAATCTTTCTCTCAAAGCACCCCAGCCTGTATTCATCCGATTGTGTCAGTGTCCACGCTTCTGCCCCATACAGCAGGACTGGGATGATAAGGGTCTTGTATAGTGCCTCCTTGGTCCTTTGAGAGAGGGCTTTACTACTAAGATGCCTTCTTGGCCCGAAGAAACAGCGATTGGAAAGAGTTATTCTTCGACTGATCTCTCCACTGATGTTGTTCTGAGATTATAGTGGAACAAAAATAGACAAAGTCCTTCACAACCTCAAAGTTATATCTGTCCATTGTGACGTTTTGTCCGAGCCTACTGTGATGATCTTCTTCACCCGAGGACAGCATACACTTTGTTTTATCTTCATTTACAGCCAGACCAATAATGTCAATATCATCAGCATAGCCAAGTAATTGAACGGATCTAAAAAAAATCGTACCGCTGGTGTTGACATGCGTATTGCGTACGATAGCCTCAAGAATTATGTTGAAGAGGTTACATGACAGCGCGTCACCCTGTCGTAAGCCTTTCTCGGCATTAAATGAGTCGGTAGTGTTCTTACCAACCTTGACGGAGCAACTGAAAAAAAGTACGCCATTTTATTTCTTGGATAAATTTGAATTTATTAGAATACATTTATAAAAATCTGTGAAGCGGTTTTTGAGAAAAAAAAGTTTTTTTTGAAATACATTTATTTATAATTTTTAGAAAAAAATGTAATAAGCAGTTTTCAAAATATTAATTTTTTAATTTTTTTTCTAAATGCTTTTAAAAATACAAAATAATATTTTTTAAAAATATTGGTATGCAGTACAAATTGAGCTACCTACAACTATTTATATGTGAAATTTGGAAAGAATCGGTTAAGTCGTTTTCGAGATAGTCGAAAGCAAAAAAAAAAACGGTCCTATGAAAAGTACCGTTCTTAGACATTTAAAATTTTTTTTTTTAGCCATGTGATTGGTCGTACCTAAAAAGTAACACTGATTTTTTTAAATCGAAATCGTTAGAGCCGTTTTTGAGAAAAATAGGCTTTAACGTAACGGTTATATGGCAGGTAGGTCGTTATTTTTTGAGCTAACAAAAATGTTTCAATTTACCCTCCGTACAATACCTAAAAAACTCTATATACCAAGTTTGAAGCTATTCGGCCCACCCGTTTGGGCTGTAGGTGTCTATACATACAGACAGACAGACATGCATACAGACGGACAGAATTTTTAGATCATCTTTTTTCGTCTTCACTATCATCGTAAAGTCATGTTTGATGGTTATCTCAAAACTCTTTTTTTTCGACGAATGTATAACTTGCCTTATAGTATGTACCTATAGCGTAACGGATACAATTATTGGCACCCCATTATATTGAACCAGCTATTGGCACCCCATCATTCATTAACGATTTTTTCCAAAAATTATTAATCTAGCAAACCAATTCAAGTTTTTTCGTGAACTGTAACTTATTCCTCACAATTGTGCATCTTTGTTTTAACGAGACGATTCTTCAGTCGCTGTATGGAAGTGAAGTTGTGAGAACGTTCCAAGAAAGTGAAAAATTTGCAAAATTTTGCGTGTTCCCGCTAAGGACCTAAAATTTGGTAAGCCTTATTTAGTTATTAATATATATTTATTTTATTAAAAAGTATTGTTTTTTGATATCAGAATTTAATAAAGTATTCGTTTTTAATTACTTTTTTGTAAAATTTAATGGTAAATTTATAATAATAAGGGTGCCAATAGTTGGTTCCAATAAAGGTCGGGGTCCAATTATCGGCACCCAGGTGCCAATAATTGGTTCTATGAAACTAGAACTATTGGCACTGCCAATAAATATACTTTTAAGACTGCCAATAATTATATCATATAAACGTTACTTTTTTCAGGTTTGAAAAAATGCCAAAAACAAATAAAAATTACAAAGAAAAGGATGTTCAAGCAGCTCAATTGGCCATAACTACCTAGCTATAGTGAATTAATAAAAATCTAAAAAAAATCCAATTTTCTTTAATTTCAAGTGTGTCAATAATTGTACATATTGGGGTGCCGATGATTGTGGTCGGGTGCCAATAATTGTAGTATTTGGTAAGCTTTTTTTAACTTACGGTTTTTACCACCTTTTTAAAGACAAAATACAAAGTAAAAGGAAATTTTATAAACAAAATTTTCCAAATTTCAATTTGGTATATTTGACATATTTTTAACTCTATAAACGCGAAATTTACACGCATTTGGTTTCCAAAATTCCTTAGGGGTGCCAATAATTGTATCCGTTACGCTAATCGCAAGTAAAAAGGAATCTCCAATCTCACCGTCACCACGAAGAATAATAAAGCTCTCTCTCTCTCTTTAGTAATACACTTTTATTTCTTAATCGTGAATAACATCCTTTGATTTGAAGCAAGCTTTAATTAATCCATTCTGTTGTTTAACTTTAATTTACAGACCTCAGGGGAAACAGCACTATGGTTAACTCCAGCACCATGGGTCAATTAAGAGCGAGAAGAAAAGCCGCAAAAATGTTAGTTGCGGTGGTTGTGATGTTTGCCACATGTTACTTTCCAGTCCATGTATTTAATCTTTTAAGGTATGTGACACTATATTAAAGTAATGAGTTTATTACGTTTCATATTTATAACAATTATTAAAATTTAGGGGCGACAACAAAAATTAGTTTTTAATGAATAAATGAGCTTGTTGGAAATATTAAATTTTTCGTATATTATTATTATTATTTAATTTCTTGATTTTTTGGTATCAATGTTAAAAATTCCGAACCTCTGAAAATCTCTGTGTTGCGCTCGTCACAGAAAATCAAATATTTTTTTTTGATAAAGACGACATTGGCGGAAATTATAATTGTTATTATTTCTGGCAGGATGCGTATTTATGGCCTCTAAGTGAAAAGTTCGATGTAAAATGTTTCTAGCCGCGGAAATGGCACTTTTTTCTACCTTCAATTTAAATTACATATTCCTAGTGTAATCCATCTTTCAGATATGAGAACCTTTCCCCTTGCTTCACTGAACAAGAAAATAAATTGGTATTTATGCAGGCTGCCAAGTAGGCGACCTTCCTGATCCTGGTCGTTTTTTTTATGGAAAGCGACAAATTTAATGGCCATTTGTTTAAATATGGTTATAAATGACACAATGTGAAATTGTATGGCCAAAATTCAAGTCACCAGCTTCCCAATTCTTAGACAGTAATTTGAGAAATGGTTTATGGACATGTTTGAATAAAAAAATTCTCCAATTTGATATCAGTTACCGAAGTTTTAAGAAATGACTTACTTTGGCACACTCTGACCCATTCTTAGGCAAATAGCTCTCTAAATACTAAAATAGCAATGGAAACTTTCTTAGGGGTTTTATTAAAAAAAAAAACTTATCGTTTTACTTTTTTCTGTATAATGAACATTCAGAGGAAAATATGCAGAAAACCTCACAGATTTTATGATATTTGGGAAATCCAGCTGCAGGTTAAAATAGGGATGCTTCAAGCATTAAGATAATGAATAAAAACGATTTTGTAATTACTTAGATTGTAAGCTATTGTTTGATTGGGTTAGATTGTTTAATATAATTTATGGATTAAAGTTAGCTAAACCAGGTGATCAAGGTGTACTTCTTGGTTTTGGATGGATGCTAGAGCCATTTTTGGAGTTTCACTGCGAATGTTTGTTGAATCTACTGCTACTGCTCTGCCTCACTGTTGATGGCGCTTCGGGGTTACGTTCTTCCATGTTGCTTTTTCCAGTGGAATGAACAAGTTCTTCCCCATATATAAGAACCCAATATAATAAGGTCGTGACTCGTGAGATCTGGCAGGCCCAGTGAACTAGTCCGTATCTTCCTATCCTACCCAACGTTTACCGTACTTTTATTTAAGCTGTCTCTTAGTCGAGTTGCCATTGCGATAGAGGACTGGAGCACCATCCTGTTGGTGATATAATGAAGCTCGTTTAGTGAGTGGAATGTTTTCTAATGAATATGGTGAATCATTTTCCAGAAACTTCATGCAGTAAATATGAAGTATTCAACTTCAGTGGTGATTTGAAGGCCAATTAAACGGTTATCAATAATTAACACCTACCAACATATTGATCCTGAATCTGTATTGAAATGATGACTTTCTGCGTGCGCATATGAAAGCTGTGAGGATTTGTGATACCATATCTTGTAAACTGAGATTCGTCCGCGCAAAGAGTTTTGCTGTGATCCATCAACCAGTTAGAAAACTCAAGTCTCTTTTCCAAATTAGCGGGAAGAAATTTATGCACAGGTGTATGGCGCTATGAAAAAAGATGTTTTTTCATGTAGTACCTACATTAAAAATTGTATATTGGATTGAAAATTCAAACTTCAGGTGCTGAATGATGGACCAGTTCGACCAACTTCCAGTTATCTTTCATGAGCCGAAATCTTCAGATTGTGTGTTTGAAACCTTGTTGATAAGGATAAATTCACATTATCTTTGTTGCGATATTCTGCAACTTTCACTGTACACTTAATAGCCCGTAAACATAGATAATGTCTTCTTATTCTTGGTTTGAAAAAAAACCGAACAAGCTTAAAAACTAAAAATCATATCAAATTTATCTAAACGCGGGTTGTAACCCCGTCTTTTTCTAAAAATATAACCCTAAACGAATTTTCTATTGCTAGTATTAAGAACGCGCTTTTAGCGTAAACATGAGTCAGGGTGTGCCAAACTTAGCCTTTTATTAAGTGGTTTCATTATTACTGTAGAACAATATATTGTTCGCAAATAAGGAAACATCCTGTAATTGGTTTAGCTGTTGAAAAATTGGATGTAAGCATAAAGAGGCAGTAATTAGGCAATTAATTAGTACCATTGCCATGCTGATTTCTGTAACAGACTACGCGCTAGGGATCCGGGTTCATTAATTTAAAATCAAAACAATTTTCAACAATATCTGCGTCTTGCAATAAAGTGACGAATGATTAAAAGTCAATATCACGAAGAGGCAAATATTTTTGTAAGCCATTTTGATTTGGCAGATAATTGCTAAAGTTAATACGTCAGTTCATTATAATTTATTTGTATACTTTTTCTTTATTTTTAATAAAATAGTAGAAAATAAGTAAAAATACGAATGGTAAACAAAAATTATAAACTTAGCCTGTTGTATTATACAATTGAACTTTTACACGGCTCCATGCAAAATGAAATGAAATGACTCCTCACAATTCATATACAAAATAAGGAGTTATTTTGCTGTTAGGTGTTATAACATCATTTTGTGTTAGGATATATTACATAATGAAATTACTCCTAAAATTACAGAAATGAAGTAAATTTAAATTTGAAGTTGTTGCACTTAAATTTGTAAGAAGTTATTTCATCGCTGTTATATAAGTTATTTCATTTCTCTTTAAATTGCATTTTTACTTGTTTCAATAAGGTAACATTATATCTGCTGGTGTATTGCCAAAGTTCATAAAATTCGGGCAAATCTTATGCAATTTGACAATACACAACCAGATATAAATTATATGTAAACTTATCGAAATATTCCACATACATATATATAATCATATACATAAGTTGTAAGTTGATTTAAACATCCAACTGGTACCCACGAGAAGGTTCCTGGAAGTACCGGTTAGCTACAGGAATATTCTCTACCATGACTTTAATAATTTTTGCCAAATTTTTTATTGTTGACATGCAACCATTTGAAACTATGCTCAGAATGCTTCGATAAGCTACATTTAGATGAAAATGAATATATAAGAAACTATATAAGAAGAACCATAGTTGTTAACAACATCCAAGTGTACAATTAAAAGCTTTGTAAAGTTGTTATAAAGACATTTTGTTGTTTCGCTCCTTAGGACTTTTATCATTTTTTATTGTCCGTAATACATACTTTCATTGCGCATTAAATCCTAAATTTGTGGACTTTTTTCATTTTCATATATGCAGTTATTTAATCTTTATGTAGGACTTATTTAATTTTTTAAAGTGAGGAATTCTTTCACTTAGTGTTAGGAATATTTTCATTAGGAGTTTTTTTCGTTAGGAGTTATATAACATTAGGGGGTACTTTATATCAACTTATTGTTTCTTGTGTCACCGCTAGTTCTACAAACAATGCTCCAGCGGAAAAGCCAGCATTCCTCACCTGAAACAATAATTTGTCTATAAAACTCGTTCTATTAGGAATGCTCGCTCATTAGTTTACTCTTGATTCTAGGACATACTGTTAAGTATACTCCTTCCGTAGACTCACGGCAACTTCTCCATCCCATGCGATATTACAAATATTCAAAACGGTATCTCCTTTTACCTCCTATCTATTGATCTTATACTGTATAAATTTATGAATGTTTTATTAATATCGCCTTGAGTGCTCATTATAAAATAAAGTGCACGTCGCACTTACTTCCTCGGAACGTCAACTATTACTACCTATCTTATTACTCGTATTTGCATTTTTAAAGTTAAAAACTAAACACGGTTTTTTAACATTCCGGTTGTGCGTCCGTGCGTCGCACAGTGGTGCAAATGCGGAAAAAAATCAAAAAAATGAAAGTTGTAAAATGTAGTTGTTTTTTTGTTTGTTTTATAGATATATTATCTTTCTATGTTTTCCAAAAATTTTAGAAATTTTTGTCAAGCGATATGCAAGATACAAGGCTTCAAAGTTACCCCTTTCTTTGTTTTTTCATATATTTCCTTGCAATGTTTTCTTGGCACGAAAAACATTACTTTTTAACTGTTTTGTAAAAGTTTTGTTTTTGATTTCAGAAGTATGTATTTTCAGCTTCCGATAACAAGAGACAAAAAGAAAATATTTTTTTTTTTTTTTTTACCAACTTAAAGCAGAGCAAACTAGAAATACGGCGACCAACAAAATATAGTTTACTTTTTATATATATAGATTAGTTCTTAAGAAAATTTGTACCCATTCATTCTGCAAAATTAAATACTTTTTATAGGATTACGCAAAAAGTTGGGACAGGTGAGAATAAAAAATGGTATTATTTGTGGTTTTTACCTGCATATGCGGTTTTCCTTGTACCTGTTCGATTTTCTTGCGGATTAATATAAAATAATTTTTAAATTGTGCTCAATAATGTTTTTTCTTATTATGACGATGACCTGAAAATCATGATACTGCCTTAGCCCTCGTAACCCAGGCCAAACTGTCTAAGTACCAATACGAAATATTAAGAAAAGCCACAAAAGAAATCGGCTATAATATTTTTCCAAAGTACAAGGATGTTGTTGAGGCAAAACAAATTTGGTATCCAAAGAACATAGAAATAAACGAACGATTTGCTAAAGTAAAACTGCAAGATTTGCTTGATCACACAGCAAGCCGAATTTTAAAAACTATTCCTAGTGATGAACTAGAACAATTAAATGACCAAACTTTGGTACTTCACACAAAGTGGGGATGTGATGGTTCATCCGGCCAGAACAAGTACATGCAGTCATTTTCCATATTTTACGATGATAGATGGAAAAGTGGCTCAAGCTGTGACTAATACAAGTTCTGCGAGCAATTGCATCATTTGTGGAGCTAAACCTTCAGAGATGACTGACCTTTCCAAGTTGCATACAAAGATCCCGAATGAAGACGCACTTAAGCTAGGAATGTCAACACTACATGCACGGATTAGATTTATGGAATACATATTGCACCTGTCCTATAACCTAAGATTTAAAGAATGGAGAACGAATGAGGATACTGCTGCTATAAAAAAGAGGAGAAAGAACGAATTCAAAAGGATTTCCATCGAATGGTTGGAATAAAAGCTGACGTTGTCAAACGTGGAGTTGGAACAACGAATGACAGCAATACTTCACGAAGGTTTTTTGGAAATCCCAGTTTGACAACAGAGATCACGAAGATAGATGTAAGGTTGATAAAAAGACTCGCAGTTATATTGGAATTCATTTGCAGCAACTTTTTCATTGATACTAAAAAAATTAGGGTTTATTTGGAAGAGACATCAAAACTGGCGATATCGTTATACCCTTGGTATATTATATGCCCGCATCAGTTCATAAAATTCTATTACATGGAGCAGAAGTAATAGAAAGTGCAGCCTTGCCAGTTGGATCACTTTCTGAAGAGGCTCAGGAAAGCAGGAATAAGGACTACAAGTATTATAGGACCCACAACTCCAGGAAATGTTCCCGGGTATTCACTAATCAGGATGTTTTTCACATGATTATGATATCATCTGATCCATTCATAACCCACTTAAGACCTGAACCAAAGAAAACAAGTCTTCCATTGAGTAAAGAAGCTCTTGAATTCAATGTGTAAATTATTTATGTATATTTATTTTTTAGTTATATATTTGCTATTTTTGGTATTTATTCATACATATTTTTATTTATGTATTGAATTATTTCACCTAATAAGAAAAAAAAATCGAATTAAAAAAAAATATTTTTTTTTTATATAAATCCCTAAGCTTTGCAATTTAGAAAAAATGTCATAACTTTTTTTCTATAAAATTTTTTTTTACCAAACTTTTTTTAAAATATGGGTAATCGCAATTTTAACATGTGTGCCAAATTTCATTAATCTCCGTTTCATAGTTCAGGATTTGTGGATTTTTTCCCCCTCTCCCATACAAAGCGCACCACTGTGCGTCGGTCTATATATGCATGTGTGCGAATATACAGATACTTGTATGAAGAATTTTGTAAAACTCACAAAAATAATAAGGATGTGCAAGTAAAACTAAAATTAAAAACAAGAGAACGAATTAAAATTATATGCGTGGCTTAGTGGCTTGAAATGTGTGTGTTTTAATTTTTATTTTACTTAATTTACTAACATATTAAAACCAATAAGACTTGTATTTAAGTATAAAAACTTGCACGTACGACGTTCCATAATAAGTTTGGTGTTGGAGAAATGTAAACTGAAAAAAGAAGTTGAAGAAGTTTATAATCATTTGAAATGTCCTGCGGGTTTTCGTCTTGTTAGCCATTTCTTTTTTTTTTTTCTGTCCTTGTATTTTCTTTTACCATTAACAGCTGCTCTTGCTTAATATTAAGTTATGCATGACTTGTGCTCGTATATCTGTATATAATTTATATAGATCGTTTTTAGGTGAGACCTTCAAAGCGTTTTTTTATTTCTTTTTTCTATAATCCGTGATTCCGATGAATCCAATACTCGTGTTTGTTTGCATTATTAGGCAGAGATGAGAATCGATGCATTCGATTAATGTGAAATGTGATTTTGGAATCAACTTGACAGAATTATTTTCAAACGTTGCTTACTCAACCCAAGAAATTCTCATATTAATATTTGTTTTAACACAAGGTCTTATTTTTCAACGCGTTTCTATATTTAATTTAATTGCAGATACACTGGCAATTTACGCGGTGGCGAAATAACAACAATATTTTCCCTTTGCTCACATTGGCTGTGTTATGCAAACAGTGCGGTTAATCCTGTTATTTACAATTTTATGAGTGGTAAGTAAATATAATATAAATAAATGAACGCTTTTAAAGCCATAAAACGACTATTTATACAACCCACATAATCTCCTTTTAACATATTATTTAAACCAAGTCCACACAAAAAGACAAATAGATATATAGAAAATTACCATTGCCCTTCCTACGCATAAGCATCGCCCGAAATCAAGTTCTGTTTCTATTTAAATCATTATCAATCAAGTCTGCGCATTTAAATATTCCATCGCATTATATTTTTAGTAGATAAGTCGTCAAGCTCATTGAAGTCTGAGAATTATTGACAGCAATCCCAGTCGTCAATATTAGATACTTGCTTCACGAAACGGGTTGGTTTAATTAATACAATGCCAAGACTATGTAATTGCTCGCAAGATCGATTTCATGTCAGCGCATCGTAGGAGTAACATGAGCAACAACACTGTTCCGTAATAAAAAGTTTTACTGATCAAGAAGAGAGTATTTATCACAGAAAACTTTAATTTCATAGTTGCTCTATGTTATTGTATATATAAACTATAGTACTACCACTTGAGGTGCGCCATATATGGACGGAAAACTAAGCTCTTGATTTTAGAGGTTTTTGTCTCGATTGCAACAACCACAATTAAAAATCTAAGAAAATATTGTTGTTGCTTCCCAAAAACCTCTAAAATCAAGAGCTTAGTTTTCCGTCGATAGATAGCGCACCTCAAGTGGTAATACTATAGTTTTTATACACATACAATGTCTATGCCTATAAGGCAAATTTTAGTTTCGTGTAGAGTAGAGGATGAGAAAAAAAAAAACAAGATATTTATCACTTGTATATTAAAACCAGTTAAAAGGGTGCTCAAATTATCCGCTTTGGTTTTGGATGCATTTTAAGATTTGACTGCGAACGTTTATTGAAGTAAGCTCCTCACTTTTGATGACGCTTCGAGAACGCGTTCTTCGGAATCATTTTTTTTTTTAATAATTTTAATAATTTTTTTTTATCATATGAAATTTTATTTATCATTTAAAAATCACTAGTTAAAACGTTTTCTGGATAAGATGAAGAAAACCATCTGATTTCTTTTACTGTTTTGAATATTAAGGAAAAAAATCAGTTTTTTTTTCCAAAAAACAGTTTTTTGAAAAGCTTTTCGAAAACGTATTCCAATTTTTTCTTCAAGACCTTGTACATTCCATCCCATATCCAACGATTCCGCGTTTTTTATCAAACCATTTCTTAACCTCATTACCATAATGGGCTGGATCACCATTTCGCCATCCGTTTGGTAATATGATGAAGTTAGTACGAAGAATTATTAATTGGTTTCCAATAATTACATCTGCCATAGAAATCCTTTTCTTAAAACCTTTGCAAGTGATGTCAAAATCGGAGACAAACTCATACTGTCGATCAATTTTATTCTTCAAACATGTTCATAATCCATTTCCCAAATCATTTTCTACGAATTAACTACATATAATCATTTTAACCTTTAATACTTAAATGTTTGTATATTTCCACCAAACGATTTTGTTAAAAATTTGAATGTGATGATTGTGTATATTTCCAAGAAAAGTGCAGTTTGAGATTTTGACTTAGAATACAAGTAACAACAGAATTAGCCGTCCAGTTTGAATTTGTAAGTTTCTCGCAAATTGGTAAAATTGCTTTTGTACAGGCTCTTTCATTAACTGCTGTCTTTAAATTTAAATATAACAAAGTATGTGTGAGATATCAAAATGTTGTGTTAGTTTGAAAGGCCTTTTAAAGCCGTTATACATGGAATATAATATTGTTTAAATATCCGCCCTGGCTTCTCTAGGTGGCGCGCATCCGCAATGTCCAATTTTCCATGACTCTGGCGCAATAATTAGGTTGAGTTTAAGGGCCATTGTATAGTTTTTGGTTTATGGTGGGTTTAAATTATTCTGCATCTAGATTTCTGCAAAAAAAATTATACAAAATATAAAAATCATACTCGTTCGACAAAGATGGGATATAAAAATGCAAAACATCTTGATAGATTAAGATTATAGGAAAAAGCAGAAATCAGGATTAAGATTATGGTGAAGACGAACATATTCATCTTGATTGTATGATATTCTTCTGCATTTGGAGGTTCCTATAATTTCTTTCATTAAGTCTAGTAGTTTTCTCGTTTCGAATTTTCATGTTTAAAATTGAAATATTCGTCCCTGTATGTCAATCACCTCAACGCAACAAAGACTACATATTATTATTGTCAATTTTGTTTCCTTTTGCCAAGCTATTAAACATTACAGCTCGGAAAAACGACGTACCTGTATATGTGTATTTTTACTTGCGATTATAGGTACTATAAGGCAAGTTATGGATTCGTGCAGAAAAAAAATTTCGAGATAACAATCACACATGACATTACGATGATGGAGAAGTCGAAAAAAGTGGGTCTGGGAATTCCGTCCGTCTGTCTGTCTGTCTGTCTGTCTGTCTGCCTGTCTGTCTGTCTGTTCGCGCTTCTAGAGCCTGAACGGATGGCCCGATTTGCTTCAAATTTGGTATCTAGGATTTATTTGGCCGTCCCTCGGAACATATTTTTACTTGCGATTATAGGTACTATAAGGCAAGTTATGGATTCGTGCAGAAAAAAAAATTTGAGATAACAATCACACATGACATTACGATGATGGAGAAGTCGAAAAAAGTGGGTCTGGGAATTCCGTCCGTCTGTCTGTCTGTCTGTCTGTCTGTCTGTCTGTCTGTCTGTATGTCTGTTCGCACCTCTGGAGGCTGAACGGATGGGCCGATTTGCTTCAAATTTGGTATTTAGGATTTATTTGGCCGTCCCTCGGAACAATTTTTGTATTTTTGCTCTAGGTCCAAAAATAACGGCACCTGCCATACAATCTTGAAGACAAAAATTGATTTTCTCAAAAACGGCTCTAACGATTTTGATAAAACTTTCAGAAAGCTATTTTTGCAAGACAATCTATCTTCTGGTTTGAAATTTTTTTTCAAAATTTGTCTAATAACGGTACCTCTCATAGAACCAGTATTTTCAAATCAAATTTTCTCGTAAACTATACATTCGATTTCAATAAAATTTTGGCCACAGGAAGTCATTTATAATTTTATTAATATGACATTTAAAAATTTTCAAAAACTTTTTTTTTTGATTTTTTATAATTTTTTCAAAAAAAATTTTGGTTTTCGAAATATGTTGAAAACGGGTACATTGATTTTTTTTAAAATTATTTTTCAAATGTAAACTGCAGATTGCCATATATTTGCATACTCAAATAAATTTCAAAATATTTTTTGAAAAAGTTTTTCAAAAATAACCTTTTAAAAAAAAAACTGGTCCAACGATTTTCAATATTTTTTTTTCCTAGATTGACGTATAGCTTTGAAATTTTATTGCATACTTAGTTTTTCCGAGAAAACTCTTAAACTAATTTAAAAAATAAAAGAATTTTCGAAATAATTTAATTTTTTTTAATATCCATATATCCAGCCACTACGCAATTTATTGAACATAAGAGCAAGTTCGTGCGACCCAGTCGTGCATTTTATTTATTTTTGCTCTAGGCCCAAAAATAACGGCACCTGCCATACAATCGTGAAGAAAAAAATTGATTTTCTCAAAAACGGCTCT
This sequence comes from Platycheirus albimanus, assembly GCA_916050605.2. Lineage (NCBI taxonomy): Eukaryota > Metazoa > Arthropoda > Insecta > Diptera > Syrphidae > Platycheirus > Platycheirus albimanus. The sequence continues at coordinate 65,117,257 of OU696698.1, forward strand.
AACGATTTTGATAAAACTTTCAAGATGCTATTTTTGTAAGACAATCTATCTTTTGGTTGGAAAATATTTTTCAAAATTTGTCTTATAACGGTACCTCTCATAGAACCAGTATTTTCAAATCAAATTTTCTCGTAAACTATACATTCGATTTCAATAAAATTTTGGCCACAGGAAGTCATTTATAATTTTATTAATATGGCATTTCAAATTTTTCAAAAACTTTTTTTTTTGATTTTTAATAATTTTTTCAAAAAATTTTTTGGTTTTCGAAATATGTTGGAAACGGGTATATTGATTTTTTTTAAATTATTTTTTCAAGTGTAAACTACAGGTGTCCATATATTTGCATACCCAAAAAAATTTTAAAATATTTTTTGGAAAAGTTTTTCAAAAATAACCTTTTTAAAAAAAAACTGGTCGAACGATTTTCAATATTTTTTTTTTCCTAGATTTACGTATAGCTTCGAAATTTTATTGCATACTTTGTTTTTCCTAGAAAACTCTTAAACTAATTTAAAAAGTAAAAGAATTTTCGAAATTATTTAAATTTTTTTTTAAATCCATATATGCAGCCACTAAGCAATAATTGCTTATCATAAGAGCAAGTTCGTGCGACCCAGTCGTGCATTTTATTTTATTAAATTTTGGTGGGCGCAATATCCTCATTTATTTAGCTTAGTACAAGCTTCATAATTTCTTCCTTAAGGTGGCGCAGATCGTCCATTCTGAATCAAGACCTTAACCAACAATATGGCGAGGCATATGAAGTACGGCGTGGAGGGGCGTACAAAGGTTATGTAGACATGTAGAGTAATCGGGTGACGTATGGGTCGGAGATTTCCTTGGACATATCGTTTCACAAAATCAAGTGTTGAATAATTGGCTTTTAAGATAATATTGTCAATGTGTGCGAATCGTATCCACCGTGGACACGGGTTTATTATGGAGAATGGAGGGATGGAGAGGAGGTTTGATGTGCTTACTTGAAAAAGTAATTGACTGGAATTATGTAATATTGAGCTCCAAGGAGTTTCTGCGGCAACAGACTGAGAAACTGTCGAGATCAAGTTTATTAAGAGAAGAGTCATGTGTCCATAGTATTGTCTATAATAGAACAGCGTAGAACGCGATATGGGAATATTTTAATACCACGTCAATATTGTTAATGAAAAGAATGAAAAGGAGTGTTGCTAATTTGCTACCTCATACGGTATGGTGTGCGTTGTTGGCATCTTATCAAATTAAGAGGCATATATTTTGTCGTTCTGCTTCATCTACGATTCTCCTTAGCATGTTGCTATTGAAAGGGCTGATATGGTCATCGTGGCAAAAAAAAAAAAAAAAAAAAAAAAAAAAATAGACTGAGGCAAACTAGTCTACAATCTAACCGTTCATTGTTACATCTCAATCGCTGTAATCAGTAAGTAAAATAATAATTTGGTCAGCTTTTTCCGATGCATACAAAAAATAGTATCCAGGGCTCCTGAGTCCTTCAACAATGGATTTGAAAATCCATGGTTCATGGATCATTACGACATATTACTCTTTGTGTGCAGTCGGAAAAGAAGGGAGGCCGAAGCCAGTATACCTTCCGTGTTGGAAGTTAATCTGTAGTAATTGAACCACCTTGGTTAATGTTTTTCAGATCACCTCGCATCACGATAAGGTTGAAGTCATCTTCTAAGTCTGATGAGTTTGTCGACAGTGTGAGCATCCAGGTTGGATGTCGAGTTTACTTTACTTTTAAGGAAGAGGTAACGTAAGTTGCTGGGAAGTTGAAGACTCCAGCAGGTTCTTCACCTGCGGATAAGTCTTCTGAACTTGGAAGTGCTAGTCTTACACATTCTTCGTCTTTTTCCGTAAACGTAATGGTAGACCAATAAAAACGTATCACACTTTATGTCAACGCTAAGGAAACCAACAAGTCCTAATTGATGACTATGAGAGCCGATCTATATGGGCTATCTTTATTCTCCAGCTTTTCGATTTTCCAGTCATTAGTTGGCGGGCATATAGTTAAATAACCAAATTGCATCATCCTTAGTATGATTTTTTTTGTTGGAGAGTAAAGCTGGTAATCTGAAACAAGCCCTATAGGTCTCCAAGGAATGTCTTCTCTTGCCACAACCTCGCGCTTAGCACCAAAGCCAGAGTTCTCCCAACCTGCTAACAACAAGCTTACATAGATCACATTACAAGGCAACAGGCTTGAAGCATAGCACTGGTACCACTAAACATCTTCAAAGATGGCAGGTTCACCTGGGTGCTGGGTCTTCCCTCATGAGGGTCCAGTAGGAAGTCCCAGTGTGCAATTGAGGTGCTGTAAGGCACAGCATCCCCCAACAGACGGCGATTTATCCCACCAGCTGCGAAGGGCCGTCTAGAGTCTAGACTGATGGTAATTCCACTTCTCTCAAGATTAGTCGACCTTTCCGGGAGACGTGTTCGTCCCACCAGTCCCACCGCTGTTCACATACTTCCGCCAAAGTCTTTTCTTTCTCACTGGTGACTTCTCTTCTCTAGAGGCAAAGTCATATTGCTGGCAGTCGCGACTCCTGCCGACTTTTAAGCGGATATCGTCACTAGATGTTGATTTTTATTCTTTTATATTTTTTTCATGGTTTTCAGTTAGTTCGATTTAGATAATATTATTTTGTGAAGCTCTGAAAGTGGATTGTTGAAGAGCCGCACATATACCCCTACCACAACAAGGTCAACTCATAGGGACCTTCATATTATAAACGTAGCAACCTTTATACTTTTTTCCTCCGGGTTATTGATTGTGAATAGGTTCTCGTACATATTATCAATAGAATCTCATATATGCTCAAGATTCAAGCTTTCCGTCTTGAGTTATAGGCCGGAAACATATATCTTTAGTTATGCATATAGGTTTGCTAATAAAAACAAAAACATTGCTCTCGTTATTGGTTCCATTTTGATCCTTTGTCGCTTGAACAAATACAAATATACGTAAATGCAAATATATTTTACCCTTACCAAAACAAGATACTTTATTTTGTTTTGTAACCTAAACACGTTTATTTCTTTGATAAAAAATTGTGTACTCAGCCTTCCAGGACAATGAGTTCCTAAGAAAATGTTCAATTAGTTTTTCATTGCAAATCTCACATGTTACTGAAAATCCTTCACTTAATCAAAAATAGCTATTACACATAATTACTTTATTCAAGAGATTTAAAAATTAACGTTCTTCATTTCGATTAAAGAAAAACCTACATTATGTTAATGTTTTTTAAAAGGAACCATAGTAATGTTTGCAATTTGGTTGGTTACATAAATACCCGTATAAATCAGAGGTGAGATTAAGGCACTTATTTAATTGAATGATACAATTACAGTTGCTGGAATCGAGTGAATCAACAAAAACGAAAAAAAAAAGAAAATATGGTGGCACCCCATGATTTATGTAATTCGTTATTCAATGATGTAAGGGCTGTAGGAAGGTATAGCATTTCGTCAGGGATTTCGTACGTGACAAATGTCAACACAGTTCCATCCAATTTTGTGAGAGGAGATATTTTTCGGTTGTCAAAGTTGCCTTTGATTTTAGATTCTCTTTTAACACAAAAATGTATCATCTTCCAGCCCATCCAAACGGCTTCAATGTTCAATCTCAAGTCCTTCTCTTTAAATTTCTTTTTAAAGAACTTCATCCTTCATCAATCCGAACCGAAAAATATTTTGTATGAGTTAGGTACCTTGCCAACCCAACATGCATATGGGTACCTTCATTGTTATGGATAGGGTGTATCTTCAGGTTCGTAGCACGTGTGTTTTTGTAGTTCCATCCATAATGGACTCATTTCATCTCAAGGTGAATTTATCATGAATTTTAAATTAAATCGAATGCCTTGCAAAATTTAAAATTTATGCATGAAAAGAAATCAGAAAGACCAAAATCCTCCATAATGCGGTTTACCATAGCAATTGGACTTGTGTGGTATATTTTGAGCTTTTTTATAATTTTTTTTTCACTTTTCAATACTTAATCAAATATTAATGGAACTTTAAGAAAAGAGCCGCACAAGGCATGTAAGGTAGTCAATATAGAAGGATGTTAGTGGTTCGAAAAACAAAAAAAACATGTCTGATCGCACGTACATGGATGCTTTATCCTGATATCCTATGCCATTAGACTTTAAAACAGGCATAGCAGAAAATGTATAAGATGGACAAAAAAATTCGTATAGGAATCAAGTAGGTACCTACATACTTTAAGCAATTTAAGAAAGCAAGGCATTTGTAAGCCCTCAATTACAAACTTCAGATTGATGCATGAAACAACACAAACTTGTGTGGGCCTCTATCGGTGCTCAATTGAGTTATATATTAAATTTGTTTTTAAAACTTTGTACGTCTGAGCGGATAAAATAAAGAAGAACTTCTTTCCTGAGTGTAATTGCGAACAAATGTTCACAGGAAAGCAGTCTACTCAAGCTTAACAATGCTTTTTGTTCGATTTAAAACAAACAAATGATTTTTGTCTTACCTAAGTACATTTTTATTAAAACAGTTTTGACAGAATCACCAAAGAGCGTTGTTTCATAGACCACATTACTAGCCATATTTGACCAAAATTTAAAATTAATTAAAAATCCTTAAATCCTTTATCAGTGGTTTCGATAGTGATTGCATGATGTTAAATATTAGAATATCACTAAAGCAACAGGCTTACTAAACGATATTTAAAGTGCAAAATCATATATGATAGAATTGCAATGTAATGTTGTATATAATTCTTTCTTTAACTATTTAAGAGTTAGAAGATGCATTTTACATAAATAGAAGTAAAGATACATATATCAACAATCATTTCATAATCGAAATATTTTTTGCATACTATTTCCGAATTTGAGTTTAATCTTAATAAACTGAATTATTTTTTAAAGAGTTTTTTTTTTAGGGTTAGAGAAGTATAAAATTAACTAAAACACCGATAAATTGTAATAATTGCCATAAGATTGACTTTATTTCAAAGATAGTTCTTTGGCATTTTTATTTTTAAGTCATTTCTGACATATGACCACCGCCACTGGCTAAATGTAGTCCAATCTTGAGCTCAAATTTTCTATCACACTTTGCAACACTGAGGGTCATGGGGTTGTATAAGAACAACATCTCGGCGAGTGTTTCTAATTCGTCAATCGTCTCTGGCTTATCGGCTTAGACTTCACAGAGAATTTCCAATAGGAAATAATCAAGCGAAGTTATGCGCTCACCAAGCGTTTCCTCCAACAAATCGATTGTGGCACTTTGCGCCGTTTTGTTGAAATCAAATTCCATTCAGGAACGAAAAGTTCATTGATCATGGCACTATAAAGGTCCCCATTGGCTTTTACTCCCTGTTCGGCATAGTTTCTTAAAGAAGTAAAGGCCAGTGATTCCACCAGCCCATAATACACACCAAAATGTCAGTTTTTCTGCATGTAGTCGATCAAGTACTCGTCGTGTGCGGTCGCGTTGCTTCTGTGCGCGTGTGTTACCTACCCAAAATAATCAAAAAAAAAAAAAAAAACCAAAACCAAAACCGAATTCATATACCACTTACAATTACAATACATAGTGCAATTAAATTAAAATGAGATATTAAATTCAGCCCTTTCCGTTACCCAAAACTAGAAAAAAAAAAATAGAATAATCCAGTGAAAAATTAAAAGAAGAAAAAAATACACCAAACCTCGCTCATACGCAGCACAGCATCCAACAATACCCATCCTCTCCACCCGCGCCACCCATAACTGTTGCTTTCTATACAATGCAAGCCTCTTGTGAGGCTTATCGCAAGAGGTTTTGCATTGGATGGTGAGCAGCATTTGATGTGTTTTCTTTCGTGTTTTTTGTCTATATTAATTCCCGTTTGCAAATTGTTTTATGGGCATAACACCTAGGACAGTTTGTTTATAATTGGAATTAATATGGGCCTATACTGCACGGCTGAAATTGTTTCGTCAAAGTTGAATCTTTTGTGTTTAGTTTTTCAAAATGGTAAGTGATTTTTGTGTTGTATATTCAAATGTTCGTGGGCTAAGAAAGAATTTCTTTTCTGTGTACGCCCATACTGTGCAATACAGGCCAGCTGTTTTGGCATTAAGTGAAACCCAGGTTGGACAGAATACTGATTTATCAGAATTTTGTTTGTTTGGATATAACTTAGTGCCATTACTTTTTTCCCACCATGGTCTTGTCGTTTATGTTAGGAATGATATTGCTTGCCAGAGCCTTCCCCAATATGGGCATTGTTCTAATACGAACTTTAATTTCCTGTGGCTCAAATTCACTGCCCGCAAGCATATCATTCATTACTGTTTTCTTTACAGGAGTCCGAATCTTGACAGCATGTCTACTTGTGATGAGTTAGATGTTTTGTCAGATTCAATTTCCCGAATTGTTTCCCATTGTCCTCACACTGAAGTCGTGATTACGGGCGACTTCAATGTACACAATTCAAGTTGGCTCCGATATTCTGGCCAGACAACACTCGAAGGAAGGTATACCGAGATCTTTGCTGAGTATAACCATCTTACCCAGCTCGTCGATGAGCCTACTCGTATACCGGATGTTGATGGGCATTCCGCCCATACTCTTGACTTGTTCCTTACTTCCCATCCTGATAAATATACTATTAAAGTAACTTCTCCATTTGGCACCTCGGACCATTGTGTCATTTCAGCTAATTTCTCGATCTCCAACCATCCAGTTAAAGAAAAAATTCCCACTAGGACCGTTTGGCAATACGAGAAAGCCAACTGGGACGGTCTGAATAATTTCTTTCGCAACTTTAACTGGTCATTATGCTTCCTCGATAATGACATTGATGCCAGTGTTGAAATGATTACAGAAGTGATTTTTCTTGGAATGAGAACTTTTGTCCCTCACAGAACAAAATGTATCAAACCAAAAGAAAAGTCTTGGTTTTCCGAAGAGTGTAAAGAAGCTATCAGGTTGAAAGAAGTAAGCTTCCGATCCTACAAAGCCAACCCAACTGAGGAAAATCGGAAGAAACACAAACAAGTTAGGAACTCGTGCAACTCCGTTATACACAAAACGAAATTTTTACATGACCAGAAGTTACGGCAAAAAATTCTGCAATGTCCCAAAGGCAGTAAAAACTTCTGGTCATTTGTAAAAAACGTCAAGAACTCAACGTCATCATCAGTTCCAACGCTCATCGTCGACGATAAACCTATTGTCAGCTCTTCAGAGAAGGCCAATATGCTCGCAGCTCATTTTGCTGCAAGTTCTACGTTGCCTGCAAGCAACAATGCCCCTCCTGTACTTGAGAACGTTAATTTTTCTATGGGACAGATATTTTTCCGAACTCGTACAGTAGCAAGAGTACTTCAAGATCTTGATATACACAAATCCGCTGGCCCGGATGGAATACCCCCTATTCTTCTGAAGAAGTGTTCTTCATCGCTGGCAAAACCACTGCGTAAGCTTTTCCACCGCTCCTATCGTTCAGGAATCTTTCCTAGTAGATGGAAAACAGCATTTGTCCAGCCCGTCCCAAAAAAAGGTGACTCCTCCTCCCCCTCCTCTTACCGACCAATTGCACTTACGTCCCTTCTTTCCAAGGTCATGGAAACGCTGATAAATCGTCAGCTCAAGAAATATCTCGAAGATCGGGAGCTTTTAAATGACCGGCAATACGGCTTTCGCAGCAATCGTTCCACTGGTGATCTGATGGCATATCTCACCGAACAGTGGAACAAATCTGTGCATCGCTTTGGCGAAAGCAAGATTATTGCGCTTGATATTTCAAAGGCATTTGATAGAGTTTGGCATGAAGCTCTTTTATCGAAAATGCGTGCATTTGTTATCGATGAAACTCTTATTCGTTGGATTAGAAGCTATCTTCTGGACCGTTCAATACAAGTTGTATTAGACGGTTTCAAGTCTGATCTCCACAAAATAAATGCTGGTGTGCCCCAGGGCTCCGTTCTGTCTCCGACTCTCTTTCTCATTTTTATAATTGATCTCTTGTCTGTGACTTCTAATCCATTAAATTGTTTTGCTGACGACTCAACCCTCAGCTTTTCATATACGTTTGATAATTCACGGCCTTCGCCTTCGGACGTGTTATTACAACGAAATCGTATGATAAGCTCATTAAACTCCGATTTAAACAGCATTGTGAATTGGGGTACTAGAAATCGTGTGGAGTTTAATGCGTCGAAAACTCAATGCTGTCTTTTGTCGTTGAAGCTAAACATACCCCCTATGCCATTATCCATGAATGGTACTTGTATCGAGGAGGCCGAAAAGCTATCAGTACTCGGTATGTGTATTAGTGACAATCTTCGTTGGAATGATCATATACTTGAGATTGCCAAGAATGCTGCAAGATGCTTAGGCTTTCTTAATAGATGCAAGAAGTTTTTCACCCCTTCTGATCTGGCTACAATTTACAAAGCGTTTATACGCCCTAAACTCGAGTATAACTCCCATCTCTGGGCAGGTGCTTCTCAAACTTTTCTTCACCTGCTCGACAGAGTTCAGAAAAAAGCGTTAAAATTGATAGGAGAGAGAAGCATTATGGAAACATTTCCGTCACTCGAACATCGTCGAAATGTCTCATGTCTTTCCTTATTTTACAGATTCTTTTACAAAAAATGCTCACTCGAGGTAGCCCAGCTGCGTTCCACCCCTTAAACATTTCCCCCGTAATACTCGTCTTGCTAGGAACGCTCATCAGTTTACACTAGAGCCCAATTTCGGACGTACCGTGAAGTATAGAGATTCTTTCTTTAGCCGTACAACACGAATGTGGAATGGATTGCCTGGCACAATTTTTCCTTGCCATTTTGATCTTCAAACATTCAAGATCAATGTTCATCGACACCTCCTTTCCCTTCCTTCCTAACTTCCTATCGCTCGCGCTGTGACTTATCATTAAAAGGGCTATAACAAACCCCTTGAGCGCGTGTGCATTATAAAAAAAAAAAAAAAAAAATGTAGTAGCGCTGGCGTGGCGGTGTCTTAACAATAGCTTGAGAATTATCTACACTCCAAATGCAGCAGTTTGGATCGCTGAACAAAAATTTCCTAAAAAAGCGGCGTCAACAGCATTATATTGAAGGGATAGCACATAATCATTTTCATCCTTTATTTCTGCTTTATCTTTATTTGCGTTTATACGTTGTTCAGCCGCCATTCGATTCATGATGAAATGGTTAACTAAACTAAGGATATACCACATGGCAGATGATAGAATGGCTGTCAATGAAAACAGTATTAAGGTTGTATATACCCTTAAAAAAACACCCTTTACGTTCAATATAAACAAAAACCATTTGCTTTAAAACTCAAGAAAGGGTCGACCGATTTTCGTGTTTTGTTTAATATGAATACTGCATGGGAACGCACTTATCAAAGAAAATTTTATAATGCAGTGCATTTGGAAAATGGGCAACGAGTGTTTTGCATTGCGTTCGTCACCAAATTTTAAATCCATATAGTTAAAATTATTATTATTACATTGCAGAGGAATTAGATACACATAATGTCATTGAATCTGTCGTTATTGAATATGATAGAAAGCATGTTTTTAGTGATGGCATTTTTGGATCACCTAATCGCCCAACGCACAATAACATTCAACCACGAACTACAAAGAGAATGAAATGCCCGACCATGTGTAAATGGGGTGGTCTTGGGTCTTGAGATTTAGAAAACAAATGGGGAAAGAAAAATATTGTATTTAATTTTAATGCTCATTTTAAAGTCACTAATTAAAATGGTTTTTTGGGAAAAATTAAATATGTAACATTAAAAAAAAAGTTCACACAAATTTTTTTCTGAAATTTTTGTAAATTGATACCTATTGTTTTTCTTATAATTGAGTTTACAGATTAGAAATTTCATAATAATCCCTCAATTAAGTGGCTTACGAAATTTTTTTTATTTTTGTCACAATTTTGTTTTTGTACAAATCGATAAATTGCCTTAATCTTCCTATAATCGCAAGTAAAAATGGTGAAACGATATGTTAACATGCAGATTTAAGAGTAAATGACGTTAAAGTAAAAAATAAGCTAGAATAAGAAAAACGGAACACGCTTTAACCTACAAACCTGAAGATTCAAACAAGGTATCAAATAATTTAGTGTAAAAGGATTTTCGAGTAATCCATTAAAAAAAAAACCGCGAAAACTTTAGAAGGAATCAAATGTATGTAAAAAAGGTTTGAAGAGTCTAAAATAGTGTCTAAAAATTAAGTTTACTAACGAAATTTTCAGTGCTTACATTAAGAGAGCTATTTGTGTAAACATGGATCAGGATATGCCAAAGTAAGCTTCTTCTTAACGTAAAACCTTTCTATGCAACAATATTTTTCTTCAAACATGTCCATTAATTATTTTCCAAATGATTGTCTCCAAATAAGAAAACACCCTGTATAAAGAAGCATATTATTTCAAATCGATCCCAGATTTTGATAGAATTTGTTTCCAATACTTCATTTTCAAAAATACTTAATGTTGTGCAGCCTTAAAATTCAAAGAAAACAGTACCTGACGTTTAAGTTGGAAATTCAACAGTACAACATGGAAACATTCCGAATTATTCCATAAAAGCTCATTCTTGGTTCTCGAAATATCTATCTCTATGTGTTTAGAAAGTTTACAATCATGATGTCTCCCACGCCAAACCAAAGGCAAAGGAGTAAGGTGGTGCAAATTTTAAAATACGATATCACACATGCTATTTGCCAAACCTTTTCTGTGTAGTGCGTTTTTCAATACCAAAAGATATATCGACAGAACAGAATAGAACAACAAATCAATATTATCTTCTAGACAGCGTTTGTGATGTTTGCTCAAAAGAAATAATCCCTAAGGAGCAAATCACTAAGCGAAAACCAAAAAATATTTTGCAAAGCTTAAATCTTTACAAAAAAAAAAGAAAAATCAGAAGGTACAACTGGTTTTATAATAAATAACCCTGAAACCAGATTTCATTTACTTGAGTAATTGTTACTTGGGAATCAGTAGTTCAAGACGATGTTACGAAACAATTATAACTGACATCCATTTTCGAGATAACCACTTTTTAAGCTTACCTATATCATTGTAATCGTAATGTGAGGTTTGATTAAAATCTCGATGTTTTTGTTCTGCACAAAACTAGTACTTGCTCTAAAGGGCAAGTGAATATTGCGATATTTATCAGACATAACATTACTACTCCTATATATGTAATTTTACCTATAATTGCAAATAAAACATATACGAGTATTAAATACTTAAAAGGTGCAGATTGTTCGACCGGATTATTATTATATTATTAAAGATTCGAAGAAAAACTTTTCAACACTATGTTCAAACGGATCTACGCCTACGTTAAAAAACAAAAAAGAACGGCTTCTTCTGAAGAACTTTTTGAAATTGAAGGACTTTCTTCTTTAGTAAAATAGTAATTAAGTATATCTATATGCGATGCGTGTTAAATAGATACCCAGAACCCAGTTCATTGTTGTGTCCCAGTTGAAAAGGACTATTAAATTATGCTATAGCTAATTACAACAACAAATTGTTCCCTCTTTCCCAGACTAGACACATGACATTTACAGTGGGCTGTTTCAATTTGTTGAAGAAAACCATTGTTTTTCCAACCCAAAATAGCGAAGTTCCATAGAACAGACCACAGTTGGGTGATTATGCAAGATGTTATGTGTAAAATAGTTCAGCCATTCCATGGTTGGTTGTCATCGTCATTATAGGGGGTTGCAACAAGCCCAACAAAACAATTAAGTAATGAGGCCGGTATTCTAAAAGTGTTCATTAAAATCAAGAACAATGCAAGCCATAAACAGTTGTTTTTGGTATATAAAAACAGAGCATTTTAATTTTTTTTTTGTTATGAAAGTTGATTTTTTTTTGTTATGAAAGCTGATATAGGAATGGCATTTCGCTTCGTCTATTTACAATGAATTGTTTAAACTAAACAAGAACAGGAAAACATTTCTTAAGTCGGAATATGTTGGTAGACCTTGAACTCGAAGTAAGTAGGTAATTATAACGCAGATGAAACCAACCACACTTGTGTTTGGAAAAAAAAAACATAATTAGTTAAATCAAAGTGTGAAAAACTATACGATGTTTTAAAAATGATTTTGTAATGCAAATTAGTCACAGCAAAATATGACATCCTTTTTTTTTAAATTAAATGGGATGGAATTGAAAGTCATAAGTATGTATGATCATCATACAAACATACAACTACATACCTCTAAGACCTTAGGCATTTATTTTGCCATTCATAAATGTTTTATTCTTTCAGTAATTTTTATTTCGGATCAATATTTATTTTTGTTTAACTTAACAAAAACATTGTTAGGTATTTTTATAAACTCTTCTATCTAATCTTTGACATTAAATAATTATTTAACAAACCAAACATTTTTGTCTAACCTTGGTATGCCATCTAACACACCCCTTTGGGGCAAGATGGTTTTTCGTGGACTTCTATTCAAAAATGTTTATTGGTGAAGCAGCTGATCTGCTTTCAGCATCTGATAAATAAAATGACAACGTAACTTTCCTTATAATTACTCAAGCGGTAAGCATAGTTTTCTAAGTTCTTTAGCTGATAATCAAAAATTGTGCCATCTTAGGCCACTTTCCTCTATCTTGAATAAAAACTTTGTTATACATAGAACTGAAAACCCTTTACATTGGTGGTTAACTTTTAAGAAAATAGATAAAAACTGATGACAACTTACACCACGTGTTTCTATTGTCCTGGGAATGATGGGGCTAGCTTTCAAAAATGGAGTACGATTGTGAATTAATGAAATCAAAATTAAAATAGATAGCACTGAACCTAACTAGATTCTCGGTTAACAGAATTAAAGTAGCAATGAATTTATCCGCAAAACTGATAAAAACAACTATACGTGCTTTGCAAGTAAAATTTTGTTGTTTAGGTACTCTCCAAACATTTTCTCTAATCTCTGGAATATCTCATAGAGCTACAATCTTCAATACAAACACAACAGTTCATGTATAGAACATCCTTTCTGAAAGTCCTTAAAACTTTCGTTTCACTTATCACCATAGCATAACAACACACCACTTACAGGTATTGTGGCTATTCACTCTGGCTGCAGGAAGAAAAACGTGTTCAGTCTGCAATAACGTGGAATGCTAGCATATGTATATTGCTAGGATATCGCAGCTCTAAAGGTTGTTAGGACTTAAAAAAAATCGTGTTGTCAAAATAATGAAAAATATTAAATCTTTATATTCCTACGTGAGGAGAGACCGCGAAATCAACGCGGTCTCTGAGGTTGAACTCACTCTTATCATAATGATACAACTTTTTGACTGATTCTTCCTGAAGTTTTGTATTACACCTAATATAAGTATGACGAAAACTGAACTTAAACCATTACAATAATATAATTAGTAAAAACAACTACATATGTAGGTTCTCCTAGAAACTTAAAATTGCAACAACTTTCCGGCTTAAAGAAATTAAATACAAGGAGCGAAAAAAGCTCTTCAATTTCATGCAAGTTATTCTAACATATTTTCAAATGGGAACAACAACAGCGGACTGCTGAGATCTTAAACAAAGTATGTGAAATATTAAATTTTTAATCATAGGTACAGTCCTATGATTAATGATGATTAATTATATTTATTATTAATTGTAAATTTAATACTATCAACTATAAATATGATTTGCTTTTTTAAATTTACTACTTTCTTAACTTTTAACTTTAAGAGCAGCTGTCAAATTCAAAATATAACGGGTGATTTTTTAGCTGGTTTGGTTTTGGCAACACTGGTTTTGACAGCTGACGTGTGTTTAGTACCTTGTGTCACTGTCAAACAGCTTCAGTTTGGTTTGCAATTTAACCATGAACAAATGAACAACGCTTGCAAATTATTGAATTTTACTATCAAAATTCGTGCTCGGTTCGAAATGTTCAAATTGTTCAAATTGTGTTCAGCAATGAGGCTCATTTTTGGTTGAATGGGTACGTAAATAAGCAAAATTGCCGCATTTGGAGTGAAGATCAGCCAGAAGCATTGCAAATGAACAACGCTTGCAAATTATTGAATTTTACTATCAAAATTCGTGCTCGGTTCAAAATGTTCAAATTGTTCAAATTGTGTTCAGCAATGAGGCTCATTTTTGGTTGAATGGGTACGTAAATAAGCAATATTGCCGCATTTGGAGTGAAGATCAGCCAGAAGCATTGCAACAGCTACCAATGCATCCCGAAAAAGCCACTGTTTGGTGCGGTTTATGGGCCGGCGGCATTATTGGGCCATATTTCTTCAAAGATGATGCGAATCAATGGTGAACGCTACCGAGCGATGATAACAAACTTTTTTTTGCCCGAAATGGAAGTTCTTGACTTGCATGATATGTGGTTTCAACAAGACGGTGCCACATGCCACACAGCACGCGAAACAATGGCACAATTTCGAGGCGAGTTTGGTGAACAGTTAATTTCACGTTTCGGGCCGGTCAATTGGCCGCCTAGATCGTGCGATTTGACACCATTAGACTATTTTTTGTGGGGGTATGTCAAGGCTAATGTCTATAGGGACAAGCCCGCTTCGATTGACGCACTGGAAGCCAACATCCATGCATTCATTCGTGAGATACCGGCCGATATGTGTGAAAGAGTATGCCAAAATTGGACTCAGCGGATGGGCTACCTGAGACGCAGCCGCGGTCAACATTTGCATGAAATTATCTTTAAACATTAAATTGCAAGGTTCAAACTATCGATTCAAATAAATATTTCATTCATTTTTTCGAATTTTTTGTGTTTTTTTTTTAAAAAAAAGTTCTAAACCTCTTAAAAAATCACCCGTTATAAGTAATAAAACTACAAATAAACCCGAAACATACGAAATTTCGATCAAAAAATTCTAAGAAATATAAAATGCAGGACTGATGGTTCGCACGAACTTGCTCTTATGCTAGATATTTTCTTAAAAGCTATTTATTAAAAAAAAAAATATTAAAAATTATTTCGAAAATATTAACTTTTTTTTATTATTTTAAGATTTTCCTCGGAAAAACTAAGTATGTAATACAATTTTAAAACCAAATATCTATAAAAAAAAAAATATTAGAAAATTTCTAACGGTTTTTGTGAAAAACATTTCGAACAAATATTTGAAATTTTTCTTGAGTATGTCATTATGAGAAAATACGTACTACATAGTTTTCATCTGGGAAAATTATTTTTAAGAAATTCAATCCACCCGTTTCCAAAATATTTCTAAAACCAATTTTTTTTGAAAATTATTAACTATCCAAAAAAAAGTTCTTGAATTGAATTATGTGTATGTGAATTTGATTGAAATCGATATTATATGTAATTCTGGCTGGCCCGAAGGACTTCGTCCCATTGAATATTTGGCAAAAATGGAATAAAAACGGTGCCGTGAATGAGGCCCATACGAATAAATGCCATAGTGACTTTAATTCACTTTCAAAAGCAAATTAACGCCATAATCCATGTCTTTGATACCTTACCACCAAAATGTCAAAAAGTTGAAAAACAAAATAAATTAATTTGTATGTATGATGTGTATGAAATTGAAGACTTTTCTATCTACTTTTGAAAGTATGTACCAATTTTGAAAATACCAAAAATTTAATATAATTATGCCGTTCAGTCTCCATGTTGTGGTTATTATTAAATAAAATAAAGAAAATTTAATTTTAAATGTTCATTTATTAAAATTAAATTAAGTTTTTTGTCAAATTATGACAAAACATAATGGACGGAGTACCATCCGTCGCACCTGAAAATGAACATATTGTTCAAAACGCGTCGCGCCTATTGTTAATTATTTTTTTATTATTATAAAAAAAAAATTTATGTTGTGTCATAATTTGACAGAAAACTTCATTTAATTTAATTAATAAATGAACATTTAAAATTAAATTTTTTTTATTTTATTTAATAAAAATTTAATGGTCAAAAAACAGTAATTATACATAATTTTTTTTTAAATTAAAATACAAAAAATATATATAGAATTGTGGCACTCGTATATTGATGGCTTAGTGCACAAATGTGTTAAGTGCTCAAAACATAATTTTACGTGAGATGATTTATAAGATTTGGAGATCAATATATTGATTGATTGATATTGATGAAAACCAAAGTACAATAAATAAAATCTTTATATAATAAAGCACAAAACATAAAAAAAAATATTTTGTTCGAAGATATTGATCTCCAAATCTTAAAAATCACATCTGTAAAATTGAGCACTTAACACATTTGTGCGCTAAGCCATCGAAATGCATTTTCACACAGCACCTATAATAAAAACCAGAAGAGGAAAATCTCGCAAAACACAACCCCGAAGAGAAACGGTTTGTCTTCGGAGTGCTCTCCGATTGCCCAATGGAAAATGACATAATGAAAATAACTAAACGTCATTACTTACTTACTTATGATGGCGCCACTAGAGTGTTGTTTTCCTAGGCCTAGCTTAGAATGCCCCTCCAGCCAGCTTGATCTCTAGCCTGCCGTCTCCAATTTTGCACTCTAAGTTGTCGGAGGTCTCCCTCTACCTGGTCGCTCCATCGGAGATGAGGTCTACCTTGGCTTCTGACTCCCTCTAGTTTGGCGTTGAAGACTTAACGAGCTGGAGCATCGATGTCCATTCGCTCTTCAGGGCGCAACCATCTTAGTCGTTGAATTCGAATTTTTCTGGTTAGGCTTATTTCGCTGTACAGCACATATAGTTCGTCGTTGTATCTTCTTTGCCAAATGTTGTCTTCTCAGTTTACACAGGCAGGACCATAAATCATACGCAGAACTTTTCTCTCGAAGACTCCAAGTGACTTTTCATCCAATTGAGAGAGAGTCTATGCTTCTGCACCATATAGCAGGACCGGGATGATGAGTGTTCTATATAGTGTCTCCTTGGTTCTTCTCGACTAAACGTCCTTGTGCTTGTATTGCTTTAAAAGTGGTGCCAGAGTGCGTTAAATGTTTGTTGATCACATTACGCAGTCGTACAAAATTATTTTATCACATGTGATTGTCACAAATGTAAGTTAGACTTTCTTCAAAAAATAACTTTCTGAAAGTTTTATCGAAGCCGTTATGACCGTTTTCGATATAATCAAACATTTTCTTCACGATCGTATGGCAGGTACCCTTATTTTTGGGCCAATTTTTTTTTTGCGCAAATTCATTACTTTCTATATAGTGTGTGTGTGTGTGTAAGGAGCAGCTCGTAATTCAGAGTTTTATGTTTTGTTTTCTAAAAACATAGGTTTATGGTTACGAATACTTTTTTCTTATCTATTTGAAATTTTCAATCTAAAAAAATTCAATAGGAATCCTGAAAATGATGACATAATGTCTAATTTAGTATGTGTCCATCTTTTTTATATTGCCCTCTTTTTAACTTTGCTTAACACAGAATGAAAAACAATTACTTGAATATAACGTGTTTCATTTGTGTCTAAGCGGTTTCGGAGAGCTTTTGTTTTAGCAAAAATAATTATTTTTACAAACTTTTGTAAGTGGCAACCAGGGCTAAACGTTCTTCACAGACAAAAATAATTAATTTCCCATCTCATTATCTTATAGATATTACTTTTCATGACAAGAAAAATAACAATTTTTCACAAAGAAATAACTGTAGTAGCTGATGTTAATAAAAATATACTTTTTTTCTGTTCGTAAGACCGTTGATTGAGCATCTTTAATTTGTTTTGCCTGGGCTGGGATGTAGAGCCCAAGGGCAACTTTTATATAAGTTCAAAACAAAATATTTTTGAGAAATACAACATTGGCATCCAACGAACGTGCCGAATAGTAAAATATGTTATATAAGATATTTTTTACACCTTAGTATCCGCTGGCAATAATTTGTTTTGTCTTAAATGAGATTAAATGTTTCATTTCAAAAAGTCCACAGTAGCTATCAACACATTTCAAACCGACCATGAACTTCAAGATGGGCTGTTACTTCTGCCACTGCTTTAATTATCATTAAATAATTTGATATTTCAATTATTCATACAATCAAATCTGATTTTGTTTACATTTTTAAACTTTAAATTACATTTTTTTTTTCAGGTAAATTCCGACGAGAATTCCGGAACGCACTCGACAAGTGCAGATGTGTTCGAGTTCGTGTCGAGGATCGTTCTTTCAATCAAAGCAACCCCACATCTAGGCTTCACAACATCAGCCCCAGTATGAGAAGCAATTATAATCTTACAAGTGTAAGAGACATCACTTTAACGAGAGAGAGTTCCCGGCAGGTACAAATATCTAATTTTTAATTCTCTTGCTTTTATAATATTATGTATTTAATTTGATAAAAATCCATACAAGCAGACAATGCAAACTACATTCGTTGAGAACAATGGCAATGGCCATTCAGCAGCCACACCCATGTTAAGTTCAAACAAGGATCTTTGACGCGAACGGCTGCGAGTGTCATGGTCGAAAACCGTTCCTCCGAGAGACTGTTACATTTCGCCTAATTGTAAGGATTTAATTGAATAAGTTCCACTTACTATGGTCACATCAAATCTATTATAATGATATTATTTAGTTCTTTGTAAATAAAACGAAATTATTGTTAGAAAAAAAAAATATAATTACATAAATGTTTGTCTGTAAGGAAATAATCTTGTTTTGAAATATAATCTCAATTGTACAAAAATATTGGATGACTTTTTGTTATGCAAGGGAAAAATTTCTTAGGACATTTTTATTTTTGTGTGAGCCCTTCCTTATGGTGCAATTATCAATTCGACAGCAGCAAGTTCCAAAAAAAAAAAAACAAACTGATATGTTGTCCTCGTAAGGGGTCTTACAATTTGTATTTTAAAGTCTCCAAAACAAAAAAAAAATTCTTATAAGATTAACTATAGCTGTACCGGTAGACACCTGTTGTTCAAATATTTTGGGTAAGGTTACTGTGGATTTAAATTTAATATTCTCTATTTATATATAATTCCAGTGTACCTGTGTTTGGAATTCTTCTCCTCCTAAACAGTTTGACTTTTTACTTTGATATCAAAAATGTGTGTGTACTTACGTATCCACCTAAATTGCTTCAAACTATTTATGGATCCGGTAGTATAACGATGAAGGTACTGTTCTACAAGGTGGGCCAAAAGAAGTCATCCGATGTTGTTTGGCTCTCATTTTTTGTCTATAAATGAAAAATTTCAATTCTGTTTTTTGATTATGTTTATTTGAACCTTTAAAATTTAATTGGTCAAGTCGAAAAGTTGATATCGGCCTAATAGGCGCCGCCATCACAATTGATTGCCATACGGGCTCGTTTTATGGCATTTATCATCACTTCGGCGAGAACTTCGGGCGACAGATTCTCGCACTCGTGTCGAATGTTATCCTTGAGGGCTTCTAGGGTCTCGGGCTTGTTCACGTTAACACGGGACTTTAGAAAGCCCCACAAAACATGTCTGGAACGGTTAAATCGGATAATCTTGCGGGCCAGTGCAAATCGCCATAACGAGAGATGACGCGGACCAGGGAACGCCGCCTTCAGAATATCGGTTGTGACTCGAGCAGTGTGAGCCGTAGCTCCGTCCTGTTAGAACCACATGTCCTCCAATCCTAACTCGTCTAATTGCGGCAGAAAAAACTCGGTTAACATGGCCCTATAGCGCGCACCGTACACTGTTGCCGTTTGACCAGCGGCGTTCTCGAAAAGAAATGGCCCGAAAGAAATGTCTAGTCCACAAATGTCAAAACAGATTTGACATTGGCGGCCATTTGCAAAAATAAGAGCATCTTCCAAAAGGGTGATTTCTTTTGGCCCACCTTGTACCTACGTATACCTTTCAAATAGCTTTTTATGAAATGCACTTCATATTGAGCTTAATACAGGACAACGTCCGTCTAGGTAGCTAGTTTAATGATAAAATATTGGACCTAAACATTGAACATTTCAAGACACAACTGAGAGAATTGAGAAACAAGGAATGAATGCAACATGCTCCAAAATTGCTTTGATGATTACATGCAAAATATGTCAATAGTATTATATTTACATATGTAAATATATTTTAAATATCCAGCATCCATTATAGGCTACAAAAAAATTATAAAGTATACGATTAATCATATTCTATGTAAGGCAAACTATGCATTCGTCGAAAAAAAAGTTTTAAGATAACAATCAAACATAACATTACGATGATAGCGAAGACGAAAAAAATTGGGCTAAAACTTCTGTATGTCTGTTTGTATAGACACCTACCGCCCAAAAGAATAGGCTGAATTCCTTCAAACTTGGTGAAAAGAGTGTTTTAGGCATTGTACAGAGGGGAAATTGAGTTTTTTTTAGCTCAAAAAATAACGGTACCTGTATAACAGTTATGTTAAAGCTTATTTTTCTTGAAAACGTCTGTAACGCTCTTTGTTTAAAAAAAATCAGTGTAGCTTTTTATGTATGACTGGAAAAAAGATTACCAACAATGATTTAATACGTTTCGTTCCATAGGATCATATCGGTATCGGTCGACCGATTTTTTGCTTTCGATTTTCTCAAAAACGGCGAAACGAAATTTAAGACATACCTCAGTATATAGGTATAATAAGCTCAATTTGTGCTGTATTCCAATATGTTGAATTGAATTTTATTTTTGTATTTTGAAAACCGTTTTTTTAAACAATAAGTAGATACATATACAATTATCTTAAAAACCTATGGATTGGGGTTAGATTACGAGAAAGTCTAGTTTGAACAAACCAGTATTATATGAAGGATACCATTATAATGACACTTTCCGAAAAATCCATTTCACAGAATTTCCTGAACTACTTTCTTTCAACTTTTTTATCATGGCAATGTCAAGTCTGATTGCTACCTCCTGGTTTTCGTTTGCCTGGATCTATAACTTGCCTTTAGTACCGATAATTGCATGATTAAAATCATATACATATACATAAATCACCTTCAAATCACTAGTTAAAAGGTTTTTATCGAAAAACAAAAGTAATCCATCTGATTTCTTTTACGGTTCTGTATTTAAAAAAAAAACTGCAAAATCGTTTGGCGTTCGCCGTAAAATTGTTATTTTTTAAAAAAAATTCTCAAAGACTTTTTTTAACTCAAAAAGATTTTTCTTTTTGAATTATTTTGTTTTTAAAAGAGTTTCCACATTAAACCGCAACCGCAACCGCACCGAGTGGTTTACTAGAAAATCTGATTTGAAAAATCGGTTCTATGAAAGATACGGTGTTATTAGACTTTTTTTGACAAATCAATTTCAACTAAAATAAAAACTCTACACAAAAAATACCATTCTGAAAATTTCATCAAAATTGTAGTACCGGTTTTAAGCAAAATGAGTTTTCCATCAAAAACCATATGGCAGGTACAGTTAGTGTTAGAGCTAGAATGCCATTTTCAAAAACCCACCATGAAGGACGTTGTAAAACCAAGTTAAAATCAAATCTGTCCAGACGTTAAGGTTGTAGACGCCAATACACACAGACGAACGGAAAACCAGACCGACACACAGTTAGAATTGTCAGACCAACTTTTTTCGATTTCCCTACCATCATTTCATAACATCATGTTTGATTGTTTACTTTTAAGAATAAGGCAAGTAAAACGGAACAATAAAAAAAAAAAAACGTCAACAGGATTTTATCACAACATCAGGTAAAATCGTGTTAAAACTATTGTGAAATAGAACGGAAAAAGGGTATGCATTAAAAATGGATTCAAAACATGATAAAGGATGATGACAAGGCTAATGATGTACATGGGTTGTTGATGTGTTGGCAGTTTAGTTACCATAAAAGGTATTAATAAACTATAAGCTGGGACAGGTTATAAATCCGAAAAAAGCTCTCGATTTGTATGGGACACCTTTATAAATAAGATAATTGCAAAACAGCTGCAGGCTTAACTTTCTTTTAGGTTTCTTATACAAAAATGATCAATTTAAAAAATGCATGGAGCAACAAAGCTCATTCAGCAGATTAAAAGAAGCATGCTTGGTAGTGAAAATTTGTTCGCGATGCACTTCCTTTCACATTCTAATCCCAAGGACACGAGCGACTTGATTACTTATTATTGGAAACCGAGGCGGGTCTGTTAAGCAGAAAAACGCATAAAAATAATAAATAAATTAATATAGAGATATCTAATTGAACGGTATTTCTTTTCATATCAGCTTGAGCTCTACCAACTAAACTGTTTGTCCAAATTTTGTACAATATCCTGAATGAGCGCATGTGAAGTCATAAAGAAAAAATTTGAGCACCAATCGAGACTTTTGTGAATGATGAGGCCATGACTTGCACTTAGCTCGGACATCATAGCGGAAACTTGCAAACTAAGTGCTAGACGTTGTGCTACAAATTATGACTATTTAATACATCTTTGAATTTCAACAACGTTAATTCATCCTTAATTTGACAGCAATTTGATTACACATGCGTATGTTCAATCAAATCACTCGCTTTCTTAGAAGATTTTAACTTTTGTATTCCATTTGTACATTAATGAAAATTTATTATTGTCCTTGATTGGGTATCACTTGCAAATTAATACAATTCTTTTTGCGTATGAATGCAAATCTGATACATAATATGATTGTCTAATATGCCCTTTAAATTAACAAAAATGCGTGAAACCACCAACTCACGCTCTCTGCTGTTTCCTTAACGCATTTTTTCAGTATTATCAGGCAAGCGTAAATAACCACTTCGAACATTTTATGCTTAAATAGTTTTACCTCACACCTTTATTATAATCATTTGTGGCAGTGCCAGTCATGTACAATATCACTTACTCACATCCCTAGCGGTTGGATACAAACTTTAGCGCTTATGACAAATATTATACTTCATTTATTAATAGCATAATGTACCCGGCGAGGCTTTGCCCGGGAGTCTGAGGCTAACGTTTTAGAGTCGAATTTCTTCTAAATTAAATGACAAGTCACGAGGTCATGGCATACTTTTTACTTGCGATTATAGGTACTATAAGGCAAGTTATGCATTCGTCGAAAAAAAAAGTTTTGAGATAATAATCAAACATGACATTACGATGATAGCGAAGACGAAAAAAGATGGTCTAATAATTCTGTCCGTCTGTATGTCTGTCTGTCTGTCTGTATGTAGACCTACAGCCCAAACGGGTGATCCGAATTGCTTCAAACTTGGTATATAGACTTTTTTAGGTATTGTACAGAGGAGAAATTGAAATTTTTTTTTAGCTCAAAAAATAACGGTACCTGCCATACAACCGTTATTTTAAAGCTTATTTTTCTCAAAAACGGCTCTAACGATTTTTATTTAAAAAAAATCAGTGTTGCTTTTTAGGTACGACCAATCATATGGCTGAAAAAAAAGTTTTAAGAAATGGCTAAGAACGGTACTTTCCATTGGACCGTTATTTTTGCTTTCGACTAACTCGAAAACGACTATAGCGATTCTTTCGTAATTTCACACACATATAGCTGTAGGTAGCTCAATTTGTATTGCATACCAATATTTTTGAAAAATATTTTTTTGTATTTTTAAAAGCATTTTTTTTTAAAAAAATTAAAAAATTCATATTTTGAAAACTGCTTATTAAATTTTTTTCTAAAAATTTTAAATAAATGTATTTGCTGAATACCTATGAACTGGCGTTTTTGAATTTTTTTTTGAAAATTTTTTTCAAAAAGTTTTTCAAAAAAAACTTTTTTTCTTAAAAACCGCTCCACAGATTTTTATAAATTTATTCTCATAAATTCAAATTTATAAAATAAATAAAATGGCGTACTTTTTTTTCAGCTCAAATTAGTTTAAGTAATTATTTAAGAATTTTGAAAAATTTATTTTTATCAAAATCTCAAGCCCCAAGACCACTGTCACACATTAGAGCAAGTTCGTGCGACCCAGTTGTGCATTTTATTTTATACTCTATTCCATAGAATGGGTATATTGTATTTGGTGTGGAATTTGTAACATAGAGAAATAATACCGTTAGGTATAGAAAAGTATATATATTCTGACTCAGAATCAAAAGTTTAGTCGATTTAGCCATGTCCGTCCATCCGTCCGTCCGTCCGTCTATCCGTCCGTCCGTCCGTATGTATACTCTATATAATAATAATAATAATAATAATAATAATTTTAACTATATGCCTGTAAGACCCAAAGTCTTTTAGATGCAAACTGCTAAATTCTTGAACGGTAAAATCCGCCCACAAACACGCCTACAACCGCCATTTTTGATGACCCCCATTTTTCATACAAAACCATCAATATTGTTTTTATAAAAAAACAAATGTTATATTAAAGCGAAAAACATTAAATTTTGTGAGTATTACTCGCACATAAACATCTTGTGTGTGAAAGCAACAAATTTGATGTTGGGCGTGGCTGACGCCCACTTTTCACTAGAAACTTTAAGAAAATTGTTTTTGCAAATAAACGGTATTTATAATGAGTCCGCAAGCCAAAATTTTGCGTCTCTTAGTAGAAACTAAATCGTTTGTGTATGAAAAGAAATTTTTGAATTTTGGGCGTGGCTTTTGCCCACTTTTCATGAAAGAATGAAAAACGTAGTTTTAAAAATTTATGGTACTACCAATATTCAATTTAAACCTTTTTTCCCTTCAGTTCGTTTTATGAAGAATATATCTCTACATTTTCTTGTGTACATTTTTTCAATACGCCCACATTTAAAGGCGTGATTAAGATAAAATACCTTTGTTCAGGTAAGATCTTTTAAAAACTACTCGATTCAGCTGTAGTTTTACACATTTGCCTAAATACTGACTAATGATCAAAGCTCAGTTAGTTCTTCGAATTTTTAAGACACGCACACTTTTAAGAGGCGTTTTCGTCAAAAGTCGTATAATGCATTAATTTCTTAACGTTTTTTAAACAGGTATCGGTCGCAGTTTTGAAGTAGATGAGGAGATACTGGTCCCAATAAATATAAACATGCTGGTGGTCTGAAATTTCTCAAAAGCTTGTTTGGAATTCCGACTTTAAATGTCAACCAGAATTGTTAAGTGAATTTGAAAATTCCAGTGGATAAATGGACGGCTTCTTTGATATTATTCACGATGTCGATCAATGCTTAAATTTGGAGTGGAAAAAATTCACAATTTTAAGCAGTTTTTGTGGGGTATCACTATCTGTGATTTCAAGAAGATAAGAACACATATTTGTCCGTAATTTTAAATTTGCAATAAAATTCCATAAGATAGACGATTTCAAGCATGCTCGATGATATCTGCTCGCGTACCTCTGTTAATCACGACGGAAAGAGTCTGTCGGAAATCTCCAGCCAATACAAAAATAATCCCGCCATTGAGAGCAGAGGAATTTCTTATGTTTTTGTTGAGTTTAAATACCTATTGAATTCAAAGCGAATTTAAAATATTTTTAAGCGAAAATTATTCGATTCCGCTGCATAAGGAGCCGATTGAACCACGTGTCACTTTATTTTTTGACATTTCTGCGAGCGGCGATGGGGAGCGTGAATTTGTAGAGAGTTACATGATTAATTTAATGGGTGCGGGTAGTTTTGATAATTTTTACACTCATGATAACATTTTTATGGTATGGAACTTGGGAATGGTTCATTTGAAGTAAATATTAAGGAATTCCGTTGAGTATTGCAGAGAAAAACGGTTCATATCATATTAACTGGCATATGAATACAAAGAAAATCCTTAATCCTTTTCTTAAGAAATCTCAGAGGTTTCACTTTTCCGAGTATCTTATTGTTGCGTAATATTTTTTTACAGGATAAAGATAAAAAAGCTCATGGACAAAAAAAGTACGTATACGCCACAGTGTGCATATAAGAATTTCTTAAGATAAGACTGATCTCTTATTCGTTCTAACAATGAGAAGTTTTGTTAACAAGAAAACAAGTTCCATGACTTAGGTTTACCAACTATAACTTTAAATACAGATGCAATATACCTAGGAGTTTATCTTTGTTATTATGCTGTGGAAGAAAGTTAATCTAACCGAAATAATTCTATTTTGTTAACAGGAAAAAATTTAATTTTTTTGTTAATAAATGATACTTGTCAAAATCAATATATGAAAAATAGATGGAGAGTAGTATGTTAATATTAAAAGCCCGAACATGATAGGGGCTGCCTGAAATTACGCCATAGGAAATTACGCCCAAAAGAATTTTGGAAAAAACGACCAAAAAATTTGGGAGTAAAAAATTGGAAAAAACGCCCAAACATGGAAATTACGCCGCAATTTAGGAAAAAAAGCCAAAAAATAAAAATGGAAAAAACGCCAGAAAACAAACTTTTTGGTCTTTTTTCCAAATTGGAAAGAAAAAAACGCAAAAAAATTTACTTTTTTTTCCAAGTAAGGAAAGTTTGCTTACCTAATATAATTTTCCAATCAAATTTTTGGCTTTTTTACTAAATTCAAAAGGACAAAATCACGGAAAAACACCCAAAATTTTTGGAAATAAAGCCAAACTTTTTGGGCGTTTTTTCCTAGGAAAAAACACCAAAATATTATATGGATATTTTTGGGCGTTTTTTCCATTTTTTTTTTGCGTAATTTCCTATGGCGTAATTTCAGGGAGCCCATGATAAGCATGGTAATAGTATTATATTATATATAAAACGGTTTCAAACAAGAAAAAAAATTTGCGAAGGGAAGGTGTTAGGTATATTTCTCCATTTTTATCTGGAAGAGCAATTTTCTTAGAGATTGATTTTTCTTAACAAAACATGCAGTGCTTTGTGACTTTTGTGATAAAATTACTCAATTTGAAACAAGTATGTATTAATAAAAGTCTTAGCTTATTATCCTAATATTGTTCCTGTCTTACTTATTTCTCTGTATTATTATGAAAAAGTTGTTAACGTTACAATTAAATATCTCAACAACTGAAAATCTCACAACAGTAAACTTTTAAAATTCTATTTCAATCGAAATATAGATAGCATCCTAGGACTTAAACTAACGGTACTTGTCATATGATTTCTAATGAAAAACTCTTTTTTTTTTCAAAAACGAAATTTTGATAAAAGTTTTTGTTTGGTGGTTTTTGTGTAAGCTTAATGTTTTGGCTGGAATATATTTTTCAAGAGTTTTATAACGTTACCACCCATAGGACCGTTTTTTTTCAAATCAGATTTTCTCGTACAATATTAGACGGATTTCGACGAAGTTTTTAATGTGGAAGCTCTTTTATAAAAGAAATAATATTAATTCTTAAATTTTCCAAAAAAATCTTTCGCGTTAGAAAAATAATATTTTGTATTTACTAATTTTTGGTTTTTTCAAAAACGGTATGTTCAATTGTTTTCAATTTTATTTTCCTGATAAAAACTACAAAGGGCTTAAAATTTGCATATTCAAAAACAAAATGTAGAATATGTTTTCGAAAAGTTAAAAATAAAACTTTTTGTTGGAAAAAACTGGTCAATCGATTTTGAAATTTCTTTTAAAATTCAAAATAATAAAAGAAATCGAATTCCTCATTACTTCCCAAAAACGCTTTAGCTGGTGATTTTTAAGTGATATAAAATTGCGTATGATTTGTTCCATCCTAACTTTTTCTTTCAAAATATCAAGCCCCAAGACCAGTCTAGCATTTTATTTGATCCAGTTCAGCAGTTTATTTGATAGTGTAGGTCTTTCTCCTTCATTGTTCTTATTTATTAAACCTTAATTGGAATTACTTTCATATTTTTCTTTCTTCAGTTCATATTTATTTCTTTGATAGAAGTTTAATTTATTTATAATTGTACTAGCTGACCCACCCGGCTTCGCTCGGTTAGACAAATCTTACTTTCATACGGATTAAATGAATTACAATTTAAAAACTGACAGGAAACACATTTTTAACTTAAAACACACATGAGTGTAGTTAAGAAATATTTAATTTTAAATACAATATTTATAATCAAAAAGTTTTTTACTTGCGATTATAGGTACTATAAGGGAAGTTATGCATTCGTCTTGAAAAAAAAGTTAAAAATTCTGTCCGTCTGTATTTTTGTCTGTCTGTATGTATAGACACCTACAGCCCAAACGGGTGGGCCGAAATGCTTCAAACTTGGTATATAGAGTTTTTTAGGTATTGTACAGAGGGGAAATTGAAATTTTATTTAGCTCAAAAATAACGGTACCTGCCATATACCGTTACGCTAAAGCTTATTCTTCTCAAAAACGACTCTAAAGATTTCGATTTAAAAAAATCAGTATTGCTTTTTAGGTACGACCAATTATATGGCTGAAAAAAAGTTTTAAAAAATGTCTAACAACGGTAGGTACTTTCCATAGGACCGTTTTTTTTCGACTATCTCGAAAACGATTCAACCGATTCTTTCGAAATTTCACACATATATAGTTGTAGGTAACTCAATTTGTACTGCATACCAATATTTTTGAAAAATATTTTTTTGTATTTTTAAAAGCATCTACAAAAAAAAAATTTTAAATTAATATTTTGCAAACTGCTTATTAATTGTATTTGCTGAATACCTAAGAAATGGAGTGTTTGAATTTTTTTTGAAATTTTTTTTTCAAAAAAAACTTTTTTTTTAAAAACCGCTCCACAGGTTTTTATAAGTTTACTCATAAATTCAAATTTATATAAGAAATAAAATGGTGTACTTTTTTTCAGCTCAAATTAGTTTAAGTATTTATTTAAGAATTTTGAAAATTTTATTTTTATCAAAATGTCAAGCCCCTAGACCACTGTCACAAATTAGAGCAAGTTCGTGCGACCCAGTCGTGCATTTTATTTGTTGATGCGCCCGGCGGAACTGGAAAAATGTTCTTGATTTAATTAATATTAGCAGCAACACGTGCTCAAAGTGGAATTGCGTTAGCTCTCGCATCTACCGGAATTGCTGCAACACTGTTGGAAGGTGGAAGAACAGCACACTGAGCACTGAAGCTTTCGTTAAACCTACGAATCAAAGAAAATCCTGTTTGCAGCATTTCAAAGCAATCAGTCATGGCAAAAGTGGTGATATAGCAAGCGGATTTCCGAAATCACTTCCCGTGATTCTGAAACCAACAGCGGCGTATGAATAAATCTCATGTCTCAGGCATCGTTTTTTTCTGTATGTGCAAACCATTCCATTGAGTGTGAATATGCAAGTGTTCTTTGGATTTGCCTGGGCATGCCGCCTCATCATTTGAGTTCTAAAGTTGGATCTGTCATCTTAATGATACGAAACCTTTATGCCCCGAAACTGTGCAATGGAACCCAACTGATTGTGAAGAAGCTGATGAACAATGTGATAGTGGCAAGGATTTTGAAAGGACCGTTCAAAGGAAAAGAATGCCAAATTCCGCGAATTTCCTTTTCAACTGATTTGCTGTCAGCTATTATAATGTGGCGTGTTTCCTAGTTGGGAAACCATCCTCACTCTTCAGAAAACAAATTGTTGTGTATCATGCAGCCTTAAACTCAATTCAATCATTTTTCTTATATAATTTATTAATTAATTTAACAATTTTTTAAATGAACCATTTGCATTACTCAAGAGCTTTTTGATAAACAACGTTTTTTGTTTTCCCATTTAATGCATAAATAAACAATAAGGACGGTTTACCCACTCGCGAACATCCAACATAAAGTTGTCCGTGAGAAAAAATTGGAAAAATGTTTGCCTAAATTCCCCTGCTAACAATATCAATGCACCACCAAATAAACGTTGGTTTCCTCGTTAATCTTTTAACGTTCGATTAAGGGCTTCCAATAATTTCTTGTGAATCATCGTGCACTTATCCCAAATGATTATTTTACATTGCTGTAAAACCTTTGCCATTCCAGATGTTTTTGAAATATTACATGTTTGAAATTCATTTACTTACATGTCAATGGCAATTTTAATGCAGAGTGAGCTGTTCGACCACCGTCTAACAAAGTTTGCGCAATCCCAGACGACGCAAGCGCTAATGATATTTTATTTTCAGATCGAATCGTAGCTAAGATCCAAGTTCTGGTTTGAATAAATATTTCGCATTCGATGTAATATTTCTTCGGTCATTTCATCCCGATGATTTGTCCAAAATCGCAGATTTCAAACTTATTCCAATTTTATTAAAATTAAATTGACACATTGAAAAAAAAAAAATAATTTTCTATAATTACGGGAAAAATACTTTATGTGTCGACAAAAATGCTAGATCAAAAAGAACCACGCTACCGCTTTACAGAATTTTGACCAAACTTCACAGAAACCTTTGCAGGCATCCTCAGAAGATGCTACCAAAAGATTTGTTAGTATTTTGACAAAATGCAATAAAACTGCAGTTGTGGCAAATTATTTTTCCGAAGTTTGGCCGGAAACCTTCGTCGACATACTCAGAAGACCCTACAAAAAATGCTGTTATTAATATGACGAAATGCACTAAAAATGCATTTTGCGGTTTGCCCTTTACCGAAATTTGACCAATCTTCACAAAAAGACCTTCCTCAATAGGATAGCTAACTTTATAAAAAAACATTAAAAAATTCTGCCCAGACATTCTCGAGTTTATCGACCCCGAACATAAGGCAACTTATTTTTATATATTAGATTGAACAACAACTTTAAGTAATTGTTTCTCAAATGTTAAAATGTTTAATTGAAAAAATGTATTCCGACAGAAAACGTTAGCTTTTATCAACAAATGTTGAATTCTACCACCAAATAGCAGTCATAAAGTGACCATTTATAGGCATAACTTTTAGGTAGTCACCGAATTTGTGTACCTGACCTGTTCACTGCTTTAAGCACAGAAATCAACATCGTATGTTTTTTTTAAGTCCAAACTCAAAGTTCAAAGAAAAAAAATTAATTTCAAAGGCTTTACCTTTCAATTATAACAATTAACATTTTAAATGACTATCTAATATTATAAGATGAGCTTGTCTTGGTATCTGTGATTGTGATATTTCATTTTCTATGAAAATTTTTCGAAAAGTCCATAACTCACACACGTATTTGTCATTGAAAAGTGCACTCTATGGAGTGTTTGCGAGGATGAATCAGTGATGGATCTACCTTAGTTTGCTCACGTGCCAATTTTAATGGGACCTGATATATACAGGACGTCTATCTAGCAAAGAATGAAATGCAAAATGTTGTACTGTATCATGCACTATATCCGAGTTTTCCCAGACGTAAATCACGTTTTGGAATCATTTCAATTGATTGTTTGGTTTCATGTTTTGTTTTCAAATATCTAGTGCATGTTGCCTCCATTGGATTAATTAAAGGCCATCATTATGAAAATATTTTTTTTTTTTTAAATAACAGCTTAAGTTGTTTTAAATGTTGAACGTGGGAGTACTACATATTTAATGTGTTGACATTTTCATGTTTTTTTTCATACAACACTTACTGAGGAGAGGGCATTGTAACATTTAAAAATTAAGCTGAACTAAATGCGGAACTGGTTCCGAACTGCTTAACTTTAAGCCTTATTGTTGCTGCTCTGCAACAGACATGGAAAATTAAGCTTAATAGAAGCCATTAGATAGGAACTGTGAACTATTTCAAATTCCAGAACAGATTATCGGTAAGAAAGTTTTTTGAAACGTTAGTGTGTGTATTCAAAAGTGCTTAGTCTTCTACGTGATTGATTTTATTATTTTATTTTTTTTAATTTATCAATGCAGTATATAGAGTTTGTATTAAAAAAGTTTAAAAAAATTACAAAAGAAAAATGTTAATCATAAAGTATTATTAAATCTACGTGAATGTAGGTCTGACTAATCAATATTTAACATTGACTATAGTCATCATATGGGTGCTCAAAGATTGAAACGAAATTCGCTATAATGATTAATAGCTATTTGCAAACAACTTCATTCAATTAAAACTTTTATAAAAATATAAGAAAATATTTTTTTTTCGCCGGCCCTATAAATTTAGCAATCAAATCAAAATATGGGACTTTAAATAAAAAGAATATTACCGTTGATTATATTATTCAGCTAAGAATAGTAGTTATTATTTTTAATTATCGCTCGTGATTTCGAGTCCGCCATTTTATTTAACCTTGAAGAAGATTTAATTCAAATATATCCAATTTTGCCATTATTGCAATACAAATAATTTTGTTGTTTTAAGAGTGAACTAATAAACCTGAAAGCTTGAAGTGCACACAGACAGACCGACGAAAGGCATGGCTTTTCTATCATCGCACAGAGCAAGTACGAATTTTCACAAACTTCGATGATGTTCAAGTTCATCGAAGTTTGTGTAAATTCGAATACTAGTGATTAATTTGTACTTGCTTGTCAGTGCGGCTGTGCGTCCATGCGATTTTTTCAAACAAAGCTAGAGCCTTAATCACTTGACAGATTTTCTTCAAATTTTAAATACAGCAGGTTAAAGAAATCAGTTATGTTGGTTTTTATTTTGTTTTAGCCCGTCTGACAGTGGTACCCTTCAAGTACAGTTTTTTGTTTGTTTTAGAATTGCTGGAAGATAGCTATAACGATTTTGATTAAGTTCATAATTTAACAAACCTAGGACATTTTTGACAAAACTGCGTTTTTTGTTTGGTCTGAAAAGGTCATACCGAAAACCATGTTTAGAAGGTGCTTTAATTGTTTTTTTTTTTCTGATTTGCCTATAAACGGCTAAACAATTTTAACTAAACTTTATATATGTAATTTACTAAGAATATTTTTAAAAATCTGAAAAGTTTGCTTTTATCTAAAATTGCAAATAACGAAAATCTGGTTTTATCAGTTTAATTAAACTGAACATAAGTTGACAGCGACATTTTTTTACAATATAATACATACTAAAAGATATATACCTCATAAAGCACCTAAAAGTTGGCAGTCAAGTCTTAATGATTGAAGTTTTCTTAAAGGTATTTTCCATATAACGTTACCGATTTTCTCAAAAACTACTAAAACAATGTTCACTTAACTTTGTTATTTGTATAATAAGTATTTTCAATTATACTGCAATCTTAGTTTTTGACTAAAAAAAAGAAATCTGGTTTTAAAACTGTTATACATTTACACTTAATTTTTTGTTAAACTACATACTACTACTATGCCTGCAAGTCGTAATGTCTTTTTAAATGCGAAATGCACGGCATTATTTTGAAGGAATATAAAGACAGGAAAGAATTTTTGTTTGAACAATACATTGAGATTAAGGTATAGCTTATCTCACGAATATCTCAAGGGTGGCGTAGAGCTGAAGCTTGGGGAATATTGGAAAATTGCTGCCCAGGCTGGGGTTCGAAACCACAATTCTAGTTATCAACCAAGCACTTCATCCACTGTACCAATGACAAATTTTTACATTTAAATCTACCCGGCAAATAAATCTACGAAGCAGACACATTAACATCGGCTTCAGACAACACAAGACAGTAATAACAACACCACAGGGAAATGGACAGAACAATGAAAAACAGAGAACACATGTGAATAGCAAGCGGTTAATAGACTAACGGTCCTGCATCCAACTACTAAACACGCGCAATGATGCTCGATCTCACAGATCTATCGGGAAGCAATATATTGGTTATATTATACAACAGGCCATACCTTAAGAAGGACATTTATGAAACAGGGTAAACTTGGCATTGTTATTTTCTAAATCAAAATTTTCTAAACGGTTGCTTTCATATAACACGTGACTCAGTTTAAGCCAACATTTTTAAATTTTTTGTTTATTTTTAAGAACCTAAAAAAATTTAATCTGTTTCAAACCCCAAATAACTGACTTGGCCCTGAATCAAGCCAATGACATAATTAAAAATTTTGTTGTCAATAACTGCATTTCAAGTATTTCCTGCATAAAAAGTAAAAAAATCAGTAGGCCTGCTAGCTTTGTGTTATCTTTTAGAATAAGAACTCCTCCTTCATTATTCGGTTTTGTCGGCGATGATAAATTTTGGCCCCCGGTACACTTGTTAAAGAATTTATGTTTCGTTATAAGCGATTTTATAATCGTATAGCTAAAGTTCCGGCTCCAAAAGACTTAATAGGATAAATGATTAAAAATTCAAAATGAAAAATCAAATGAAAAAAAACAACAACAAAAGTTTTTGCTTTAAAATTTAATATGAGCATGAAGTTTTGATAGAGTTTAGATTATTAAAATTAAAATAAAAAGAAATTCCGTGGCCTGAGTGCGTTTTGCCCAAGTATGAACTTTGGGCTCATCAGATAGATGCCATTCACACTCTTTTAAGACGCATATTGTTCGATAAAATCGACATTGTATATAATTTTTAGTGCAAAACTGCACTGTGATATATATAAAATGTTAAGGGAGCTTTATAATCAGCATAAACCCTAAAATATGCCATGCTCGTTGACCAAATAATCGACGATTACAAATTTAAAATGAAAATTCAAATTAAAAAATCATATGAAAAAACATTTAAATTTAATTCGAATGTAGTTTATCTCTAGATCACCAAAATTAAAATAAAAAGAAATTCCACCCAATTTTAGTATCTGGGCTATAACCATTTCTGTAAAACTTCTTCGATTACTTAATACTTCTTAAAGCATAATTGATTGTCCGAACAAAATTTGTTATCATCGTCATCGTGCTATTGCACTCATGCAGCAGTACGTGGGATACTATAGAGTCGTATTTTTATTTAGTTTTCGAATGGTCGATTTATTTAATTTTTTATTCGGCATCAACCTTTACCAATTCTATTGCAATATGTTTCCTAATGTAAATAAAAAATATTAATATAAATAAACCTTGGCACATTTTTCAAATTCACGTATAAATGTACCAACCTAATCTATTATTAAGTTGCTTGAGGATGACGCCATGAGTAAATAATTATACAAACAAGTGTCCTGTATCCATGATTATTCTACAAACTGATAAGGTTGGCACCGGACCGGACCAATGATTAAATCTCTCAGTCATAGCGCTGTTGCTGAAATGATTTTGCATACTTAATGCAATCTGTTAGCCTTACCACAAAAATCAACTGTGTTTGTTTTGTCGAATAACTTAATAAAGATTTTTTATCTGAAGTAATTACAACACCGGCGCTGTGGCGTGTGTTGGTAAACCATATTTAATTCAGAAAATTAATGCAATCCTGCGAAACGTTGTATTATCATATAACAACAGTAATTATGTCAAATTGAAGTAATTTTTTTTTTTTTGTAAAATACGTTGGGACAAATTTTAAGTAAGAGATTTATCTGCAGTGGCATGACAACCCACATTTTAAATAAATGTATGTA
The DNA here is from genome assembly GCA_916050605.2 of Platycheirus albimanus. Taxonomy (NCBI): domain Eukaryota; kingdom Metazoa; phylum Arthropoda; class Insecta; order Diptera; family Syrphidae; genus Platycheirus; species Platycheirus albimanus. Next base: position 65,152,467 of record OU696698.1, read on the forward strand.
CATAGTTGGAAGTAATTTTTAAAGTAACACAATTATGGGAAATAATTATGCAGTTATGCACACAACAGAAGTTTCAATATCAAAGTAGTCACAATACTTCCCAAGTGCATAGCTGTTCAAAGTTAAAGAGACGATTATTTCGCTGGCTATAGGAAGTGCAACATTTAGGCAATTTGAAGGTTTCTTACAAATAAAAAAATTTATTTATTTATTTGAATACGTTAAATACTGACGGTACATTCTTGTTAAATTAAACAAATGGCATATATTCATGAATTAATACTTTATATAATTCTTCTACCATCTATATTATTAATATTAGATACAAATTTATTTCTTAAACAGTGTGATTTAACATTATCATTTGTGGAATTCAATATGGCATAGTTTTTATTAAATTATATTGATCAAGAGATTGAGAGGGCTATTAGCCGTAGTGGGATCTACCTAAAATGTTACAAGAGGACATTCGCCTTCTTAAACTAGAAAGAACTAAAATTAATACAGAATACTGATGGCGCTATAATATGTCAATTAATTAACTGCACAATAAAACAGAATCGTAGGTTCTTATGCATAAACTAAAGAAATAGAGTAAGAGTTAACCTAAACGGAATAAAGACCATTAATAAGATAAGATAAATAATAATAACGGACCAAGGTGACTTCCATGTGGCGAACTTAAATGACCCTAAATGACATTTAGAACTATCAGTGTGGTTTCGGGCATGGTAATCCAACCGTCGACAGAGTCATGGGCATCAATGCTAAACTCTTTCGATTGTAAAGGATGAATATGGAGAACTCGAGCTGCTCCGTTAAGAAAACCAACGCCTCATTTAATGTCAACCTCTTCAACATCCTTCTTGAGGTAATCGAACGCATTTCGCATAACAACACTAGCGCCAGCGTAACGATTTTTTTCTAAATCCGTTCAATTATTTGGCTTTGCGAATGATATTGAGATCAGTCAAAGAATCACTATTGCCAATCGTTGTTTCTTCATGCTTAAAAGGCATCTTAGCAACAAACGCAGTTCTGGAAGATTCCATCTAAGGGTGTGGTGCGATCAAGTGGAGAACAACATCAACCAACTTGGTGTGCGCACGCAACTGGACCAGCCTAGCTGGCGAGGTTTTTTGGTTGAGGCTGTTGTCAACAAAATGGACTGTTTGCTCCCCTTTAAGTTAATAAGTAAGTACATAACATACAAAGTTTAATCAGAATCGTTAAAGCCATTTTCAAGAAATTTTGAAAAAAAAGGTTTCTAAAACTAAAAGTTTCGTTATCGCAGCTACCATTTAAAAAAGTTTCGCTAAAAAAGTACAATGCCATCTTAAAACGTAAATGGTAGAGCCGGGTGAAAACAAAGTAAGAAAGACTTCGATAAGAGTTTTTCTTTAAACTGCTTTGAAGAACATGAGTAAAGCCGTTTAAACTGTAGCAAGACGTGGAAAACGCACATCTGACGAATGGTATGGCGATAACCACTTTTCGGGCTTCTATATAATTGTTTTGTCATGTTTGATTAAAACCACGACTTTTTTCTGCATGAAACAAGTACAAACCCATTAAAGTATGGCGTAATAATATGGCGTAATATAAGTATGGACGGAATTTGCAGACAAACTTTGTTCTACTTCGCTATCATCGTAATGTCATGTTTAATTGTTAGAATTTTTTTCTCTCACGAATCCATAACTTGCCTTATAGTAGATATCTATCTATATAATCGCAAGTAAAAATGGGCAATCACTATCAACAACAATTATACACTTGGCAACACCGAGACAACCAAAATTAATTATTCAAAAGTACAGAGATTATAAAACTTGGGAAGATAAATCTTTTTTATGCGGGCATCTCTTAATTCTTATGTTGTATCTTACAAACAAATAATCATATAGAGTAATGCCACCCTATAGTCGATTGGGTTTGTACAGGGTGGGCCAAAAGTAGTCATCCATTCGATGTTGTTTGGCTCTCTTTTTTTCTAAATGAAAATCTTCGATTCTGTTTTTTGATTATGTTTATTTGAACCTTTAGAATTGTATTGGTCAAGTCGAGAAGATGATAACGGCCAAATGGGCGCCGCCGTTCTCACTTCAGCGAGAACTTCGGGTGACAGAATCTCGCACTCGTGTCGAATGTTGTCCTTTTATGCTTCCAGAGTCTCGGGCTTGTTTACGTAAACACGGGACTTCAAAAAACCCCACAAAAAAAGTCTGAAACGGTTAAATCGTAATGTCAAAACAGATTTGACATTGGCGGCCATTTGCAAAAATAAGAGTATTTTCAAATAGGGTAATTTCTTTTGGTCCACCGTGTATACATATAAATGAACGGCTTCCAAGCAACGGTTTTCCGGTTTTGAACTGGCTCGATAACGACGGTTTTGGTAAAGTTCAGAATTGATCCAACCTAAGACATTTTTGACCAAAATGCAATTTTTGTTTTTGGCTAAAACTGTCATGACGAACATCAGGTTTATCGGCTTTTTCCCAAATATTAATTAGTTGAAAGCGATATCGAACTCACTCAAATTTGTTTGCCATAGTTTGTCATAGTTTTCTATGACTGGCATTCGCTCCCATAACTTTAAATTGAAATATTAAAGTATTTTTTTATTTCCTGTCAAATTTTTGTTCAAACTTAGTATGTTGTTATATTGGGAGTTCTCTAAAGAAAAATGAAGTTCTTGTTTTTGTCATAGAATACACGTAATAAAAGACTTTTAATCGTTTTTAATTTTGTAGATTGTAGCCAGATTGGATAGTGAAAAATTAGTTTTTTCATCGACTTGTGAAACCTTAACCATGCAAACATTTCAAATCTATATTGCAATAGGTCATTAGTTTTTGAAGGGGATGAAGGTACGCTTCACTTTTTTTTTAGCCTCTGATTGTCACAAAATTCTTTTGCCATTATGTAAGACCAAGTATAGTAAATCGTAAAAATGATCTTAATTTAATATTAGAGTTCTTGGATACTCATAATATATTTCTTCTGAGTTCTAGTTAAAATCGTACTTTAAAATGAACCCATTTTCGCGAAATCGCGAACAGTTCTAAGTACCAAAGACTATACAATTTATAAGAGCTTTTCTATATTTTTAGATTTAAGTCAATAGAATTTTATTAACTTCCATTACCTAACAACTTAAATGCACTCTTAACAACTTTTATAATAACTCTATAAAGCAAAAGCAATCAAATCAGGACCATTAAATTGAAATCAATATACCATATTTTTTAAACAACAACATCTATAATAAGTTCTCATGACTTGGCTGCAAACATCGACATCATAAACCTTATACTCTGCCGTCCATAACATTGATGGTAAATGTGGCAATAAAGAAATAATGAGAGAAATTTTAAAATAGTTACACACTTACGAATAGCGCAGTCATCAGGAAGAAGGGCACGATTTCTCATTAACTTAGCAACCTTATCAAGAGGGAATGATGACATGATGACAACCATTTTTCGATACAATTAAAATAAAAAAGCGAATTTGGAAATTCAAGCGAATAGCGAAAAAGGATACATCTTTTTTTTTACCCCTACCATTTTACTGAGCTTTAATGCTATTTCCTTTTTGAAAGTAAGAGAAATTAGTTGAGGTCGTTGTGAAGCAAATCAGCTGAAAGTTGACACTGAAAATCAATTTTTATAATTTATTCTGGGTAAAAGAAACTTAAAAAGGATAATCAGTATGGCGCAAGAGACTTCATAATTTAAAACATACTAAATTTTTTTGACTTTTGGTTGCTTAAAAGCACCATAGAATCGGCTGATAGCTTTGGTGGCTGAAGTGATTTTAAGTTCTTTCATTTTTCATACACAAAAGGATTTGCATAGAAAGGAAGCTAGCATAAACATCAAAGAAAGATATGAATGTGTAAGACTAACAGAGACATAAATAATGTAAAAGTTATTCAAAAAGAATATTTTATCTTATTTTCACCCTTTTTAGGTCATTGATTTGACCTTTTTATGAAACAACCATTTATTATCCTTGTTTCAGTTGAAATATTAAAATGATGCATTTTGAAATAATAACTGATACCATTTATTGCAAAACAATTGTTTTGTGTCAAGAAAAAATTATATAAAAATCTACGATTTAATAATAAAAAAATATTTGAATAAAATGGCGAAAAAATACGAAAAAAATGCATGTGGCGTGCAATCTTTCATACAATTTTGTAATAATTGAACAACATGGTCGGTGCTGTGCTGTGGTTAAAAGTGATATGAGATCTGACAGAGAAAATCCCTGACTATCAATGATTCAATGCAACAGTCAAATAAAGTCAAACTAAAACTTCATAGGTAATTGTTACTTTCCAGTGCGATCTCTAAAACTCTTATCAAAACTAAAAAATTTGGCTTAGACCCGAAAAAATATTAAGTATCTCAAATTATTATTAAAAGTACCGTTTCAAAATGAAAGAATAAAATGCACGACTGGGCCGCACGTACTTTGCCCTGTGGGTGCAATAGCACTATGATAACAAATTTTTAGAGCAATAAAAACTACTCTTTGTTTTATAAACTATCCTAAGAAGGTACAATGCTCTGTATAAGAAGTGTTTACGACCCGCATTTTAAGCATATTGACAGTTTTTTAAGAAACGCTAATTATTCCCGTTATTTCGTTATATTAACCCCTCCAATGGAATTAAGTTAATTGTATAATGTATATAGATGTATATTATTTTTAATTTTAGACAAAAACTTTAAAATTCTCAAACAAATATCCACAACGTTAATCAAAATGGTTTTAGCCTTTTTTGAGAAAATTGGAAAAAACAAACAAAGTTGGCTAGAACTGAAAGGTTCGTTGTGTTGGAGACTCCATTTAGAAAAGTTTTTTTTGAAAAAATTGCAATTCCATCCTATTGAAAACTATAACTATGAAGAACTATGCAAAGCAAAGTTTAAGTCAATTCAATCAAGCCGATGCGAACTTATGGCCATTTGAAAAAACCCGTTAGAACTTCGGAATGACCATTTAACAAAAAAAAAACCTACTGGCCCCAGGTCATATCTCCATAAACCACTGCACTAAACCTTTTTGACCCATTTTTCAACCGATATCGATAAAACCTACACCTGGCGAAAAATTGCACTTGCGTGCATTCTTTCCTAGCTCTGATACACTCATATTAAGAATTATCTTGAAAAACGGAAACTCCTTAATGACCGGCAGTACAGTTTTAGTAGCAATAGGTTAGCTGTTGCTGGTCATGGTTATGATGATGGTTTGTATCACTGAACAGTATTCGGTTGAAATTTGTCATCAAGTTCTATTATCGAAGATCCATACATTTGGTATCGAAGAACCCCAATTCGATGAATTACAAATTACTGGTGACATATTCACAGCCCTGTTCGTTATTCCGTATGTGGAACTGTAACGGTAGCTTATGATTGTTTCAACTAACTGCATCAACTTAAACCTTAAAAAATGTGTTGAGGATTATTGGAAATTTTGAGATAGCGGCAGAATCAAATAAATATCGGGTTTTTCAATAACAGCGCTACAAAAATTTTAAATAAAACAAAAACGGTTTTGGATATCAATGAAATTCTTTATTCCTGTGAAAGTACGTTCAATGCCATTATGTATGAAACTCGATTTTTTTTTGCATGGCCACCACGGGCACGCTTGCAGAAGTCCAGACGCTAAACCCAATTTTCGACGGTTTTCAAGCATAAACCGGCCGATACTGCTGCAATTTCACTTTCGATATTCGTACGAAGTTCATCAATCATCGCTGGTTTGTTGGCATAGACCATAGACTTGACGTAGCCCCACAGAAAATAGTCTAACGGCGTCAAATCGCACGACCGAGATGGCCAAGCGACTGGACCATTTCGTGAGATAACACGTTCTCCAAATTTGGTTTCCAATAAATTGATTGTGACATTCGCTGTGTGGCTTGTGGAGCCGTCCTGTTGGAACCACATGTATTTCAAGTCCATATCACCCAATTGCGGCCGAAAATATTCGGTTATCATTGAACGGTTACGGTAGCTACCCCCATTCACAGTAACGTGCCGGTCTTGATCATCACGGAAGAAGTACGACCCAATGACGCCGCCGCCGGCCCATAAATCACACCAAACCGTAATTTTTTCGGAATGCAATGATGACTCATGGAGTACGTGTAGATTGCTGCCTGACCAATACCGCATATTTTGTTTATTGACGAAGAGATTCAGCCAGAAATGTGCCTCATCGCTGAAGATGATTTTTCGATGAAAATCCGAATCATTTTCAAGTTGTTGCTCAGCCCCATTCACGAACATACTCGTACGACGCTTCTGGTGGTCAAGCGGCTTCAGTTCTTGCGTCAATTTAATCTTGTAAGGATGTAGGCCAAGATCTTTTCGCAAAATTCGCCACAGCGACGTCACAGAGATGCCCAACGCTTGAGAACTACCACATGTGAGAGACACATTTGGGCTTTCTGCAACTGAAGCCTCAGCGGCAGCAATATTCTCGACACTACGGACACTTCTTTTTCTCACTGGCACAAGAATATTTTGTATTGTGCCTGTGGATTCAAATTTGTCCACTAGACACTCAATTTTTGATCTGCTAGGATGATTATGACGACCATAAATTAGACGTAGCGCTTTTAACGTTGAGGCCACTGACTCCGAATTTCGGTAGTAAATTTTAATAATTTCGACTCGTTGTTGGCTCGTTTATCTTTTCATCATAAAATCGTATTGAAGAGAAATGTCAAAAGAGCGGCAAGAAATATGGCGGCGTTTGCTGTCCCTGTCGCTCTACTTTTGTAGCGTCACTGTTAAAAACCCTACATATATTGGAGATATTGTCGTTTAGACGCTCTTCCCCATGTATATTTTGTCAAGTTGGCTTAAATTTTTTGGGGAATCCGTCTGATTGGGAAATAGTTTTTAGGAGATAAAAAAATTTAAGATAGGCCCTTTCTCTCAAACGATTTATTCTTAGAATATGTATACCCAAAAATCATGCCCTAAAATATAGTTGACGAATAATGGGACACATTTTACATGTTTCGAATGAACTTATTCTTATGCAAGATAATTACTTAGGGCTATGTATTAAAAAAAATATTTCACTGCTTAATAAATATTGAAAAAAAAAAAAAAATATTTCGATCAGCTTAAAAAATAAAGTGCACGACTGGGTCGTACGAACCTGCTCTAATGTGTTCAAATGGTCTTGGGGCTTGAGATTTTCGGAAAAAACCATTGAAAAAATCATATGAAATTTTATTAATCACTTAAAATCAATAGGTAAAACGTTTTTTTGGAGAAAATGAAGTAAGCCATCAGATTTCTTTTGCTTTTTCAAAATTTAAGGAAATTTTTTTTCAAAACCGTTCGACCAGTTTTTTCAAAGCCTCTTCGAAAACATATTCCAAATTTTTTTTGAGTAAGCCAACTTCTAGAACTTTGTAGTTTTTATCAGAAAAATAAAATTAAAAAAAAATTGATTAAACCGTTTTTGGAAAAAACAAAAAATAAAAAAAAATTTTAAAACTTTTTTAAAAAACTCAAAAAAACTTTTTTTGAAAAATTAAAGAATTTTTATTTTTCCGCTTATAATAGGGCTTCTAAAGGGTGATTTTTTAAGAGGTTTAGAACTTTAAAAAAAAAAAAACACAAAAAATTCGAAAAAATGAATGAAATACATTTATTTGAATCGATAGTTTGAACCTTGCAATTTAATGTTTAAAGATAATTTCATGCAAATGTTGACCGCGGCTGCGTCTCAGGTAGCCCATCCGCTGAGTCCAATTTTGGCATACTCTTTCACACATATCGGCCGGTATCTCACGAATGAATGCATGGATGTTGGCTTCCAGTGCGTCAATCGAAGCGGGCTTGTCCCTATAGACATTAGCCTTGACATACCCCCACAAAAAATAGTCTAATGGTGTCAAATCGACAAATTGACCGGCCCGAAACGTGAAATTAACTGTTCACCAAACTCGCCTCGCAATTGCGCCATTGTTTCGCGTGCTGTGTAGCATGTGGCACCGTCTTGTTGAAACCACATATCATGCAAGTCAAGAACTTCCATTTCGGGCAAAAAAAAGTTTGTTATCATCGCTCGGTAGCGTTCACCATTGACAGTAACGCTGCGATTCGCATCATCTTTGAAGAAATATGGCCCAATAATGCCGCCGGCCCATAAACCGCACCAAACAGTGGCTTTTTCGGGATGCATTGGTAGCTGTTGCAATGCTTCTGGCTGATCTTCACTCCAAATGCGGCAATTTTGCTTATTTACGTACCCATTCAACCAAAAATGAGCTTCATCGCTGAACACAATTTTTCGATATTTCGACATTTCGAACCGAGCACGAATTTTGATAGTAAAATTCAATAATTTGCAAGCGTTGTTCATTTGTAAGACGATCCATGGTTAAATTGCAAACCAAACTGAAGCTGTTTGACAGTGACACAAGGTACTAAACACACGTCAGCTGTCAAAACCAGTATTGCCAAAACCAAACCAGCTAAAAAATCACCCGTTACATTAAAAATTTCATCGAAATTCGTCCAGTGGCTTATGAGAAAATCGGATTTAAAAAAACCTGTCCTATGGGAGGTTCCGTTATAAGACTTTTCCTGAAAAATCTATTGAAACCAAAACATTAAGCTTGCACAGAAAAAATTATTCAGAAAGTTTTATCAAAATCGTAGGAGCCGTTTTTGAGAAAAATCAAATTTTCACTTAAAAATCGTATGGTAGGTACCGTTAGTTTTAAAGCTAGAATGCTTCAAAAAACCGGTCCTATGGGAGGTACCGTTATAAGACTTTTCCTGAAAAATCTATTGAAACCAAAACATTAAGTTTGCACAGAAAAAATTATTCAGAAAGTTTTATCAAAATCGTAGGAGCCGTTTTTGAGAAAAATTAAATTTTCATTTAAAAATCGTATGGCAGGTACCGTTAGTTTTAAAGCTAGAATGCTAATTCCAAAAACCCCTCTGTAGGACGTCATAATAATATTATCTACCAAGTTTGAAGCAAATCGGTCCAGCCGTTTAGGCTGTAGGTGCCGATACAGACAGACGGACAGACAGAATTGTCGGACCCACTTTTTTCGACTTCTCTATCATCGGAATGTTATGTTTGATTGTCCAAAAAAAATTTTTTTTTTTTACGAATGCATAACTTGCCTTATGGTACCTATAATCGCAAGTAAAAATGAAAATGTTATTTTTGAAAATTGTTTAAAAAAAATATTTTGAAATTTGTTCGCGTAGGTATTAGAATATATGTGGCAATTCTTTGTTTTAATTTTTTTGGGAAAACAATGTTTAAAAACCCAATCTTTCGAATGCATAACTTGCTTTTAATCGCAAAAAAAAAATGAGAGATTATACCTACATTCTATGTAAATGCTAATATAAACATATTAAATTAAATTTAAAGCTCCGAAGTGTTAGTAAAATGACCAGAATATCGGCCATTCAATGAAAATATTTTTAGATATAGTCAGATAAAATACTTGGAACATCCTATAAAAGGAAAACATCATAATGAGATAAGCGAATTTTGCACTTTTAAAAGTTTACCGATGATTTATGAGTAGGATTCAAAGAAATGTAAGTGGGCAGAAAAGGCTAAACTTTTAATCCTTCGCCGTTCTACATAAAAGAATTCTAAGCACACATCGACATCGTCTATTTCTCATTTGGAAATAGTAATCAAAAGATATTAAATGATGATTGCATGTCCTTCGAAAGCTTCATTTATACATACATATCTGTTGTTGTTAGTCAAGTGGTATTTTAAAACCGAGGACTTTGCACTTTTTCTCGATGAGAATTTGTTTGAAACAAGAGCAACAGAAAATATGTATTTAATGCTTCCACCAACACATAGTGTACCCAAACCCAACCTACGTCCCAGTTCTAGATGACTTGCTATAAATAGCTGAGAGTAAGAAAATAGTGACAAACCAACAAGGGTGCATTCTGTGGCTTTCCTTGTTTGATATGCATAGAATGTAATGAAACCAACAAGCAATGGACGTCGGGAATGCGAATGAGCACAAGCGTCCACAACATGTCCGATTACAGACAGCCCCCACAAAATATTGGAAGAAAATATATTGTATCTTGTGGGGCTGGTTGTTTGAATATTCAACCCTGAAATATTGGTGGATTACATTTCCTTAATCAAGAGTGACTATCAATTGTTATTTAGCTTAACCCGAGGACATTCTACGAAGTGATTTGAGCAATTGCCAATTTTATTAAGTTTATAGTGGAGTCTTTTGAAATGTATACAATTAAGGCTTCCTACTCAAAAGATGATCAAATTCTAATTTAATCATCATTTCCAGGGTACTAACAATAATCGTTATTCGAAATTTTGTGGTGACGGGTGAATTATTCGTAAGGACATGTTTTTCTGATCGAAACAGGAAACAGTTTGATTGTCAAACGCTCGCTCTAAGTAATATAGGAAAAAGCTTTTTCAGCAGTATTAGATTTTTTTCGTAGAGAATAATTTCACGAAACACATCCTCAAAATCAGCGATAAGGTAACATACTTTGAAGTCATCCTCATCCGTTGGTAATAATGAGTCTCTGCAAAAATGCCGTTGAGACTTAGACAAGGAGATCCGACTTCACTATAGCGTTGTTCATTGTACTGAGGAATAAATACTTTAGAAGCTTAAGTGGATCGATCGACATGTTAAATATTTATTTATATGTAAACACAAACACTATATAGGTACGGGCTGATTCACCTAAGGTGTAACAAAAAGCTATAGCGTAGGTTGAGTCACGAAAAAAACAAAAAAAAGCATGTACTCTATTCAATTTCATTTTGCCGGGATGAGTTAATTTGTAAAGAATTACTTAAATTATAAAAATTTACTACCTATTAAAATTAAACAGTTAGGTACATTTACAATGTCATCCTGTATTTTTGTATACCTATACATATATTTTTATTTATTTTATTTTTAAATAAGGTCGTTTTAGTAAAAACTTTTTGAACAACTATATTCAGACCTGAAATTTTAAAGAAAAAATATTCAAAAAAAATTGTTTAATCCAATGTATTATTTATTAACCTTTCCATAATTTTAAATGTGGAGCAATCCTTTATATAAGGATAAAACAAAATAATAAAGTAGCTAATCATACTCTGCTTTTTTTCATTAACCACACTTGAAAACTGACCTGACAATTTTTTAATAACTTTTGCGGATAAGATAAAAAAACGCAATTTAAAACTTAAATACAAAAATATTTGTTACTCAAAGATGAATAAATCAGAACAAAAACTTTAAATGTAAAAAAAGAGCCAAGTTCTCCTATGAACAAGTACCTACCTTCTACTGCGTAAAAAGACAGTCACCAAAGGTAATGAGATCTAAAATAATGCTAAGTTCTAAATATATGTTTAAAAGTCTAATATCTGCGCATTTAATAAAAATTTTCAGATTTTTTTTTTTTTTGCACTAGATTTTTGATTTTTTCTTTGTGTAAACCTACCAGTGTGCCAAATTTAAAGATTTTACAAAATCTAGAAATCCTTTATAGTTTTGATCAGTGAGTGAGTCTGTTACGGTTTTTGCGATTTTCGTAGAGTTATTTGTCACAAAGTAATGGGTTAACATAGTTGATTTTTTCGCAGGTTTTTTGTCTCGTAAAGTTAACAAATGATTCAAATTCAAAGATTCTAGCTTTATTCGATCAGAAGTTAGAGGGAGGTTAAGGCTTTATTGGATCAGAAATTAGAAAGAAGTATACGAGTAAATCGAATTGAGCTGTAATAAGGGAGTAGTGCCTTGCTGGAGAAATTGGATGGGAACTATCGTGCCCTTTGTTCGTAAGAAAAGAAGGACAAATAAAGAAGAATCAAATGGTAACTATAGGAAAAGTTAATCTTCCACAACCTTTAACCAAGAAACACAAAGAAAACACACATTTTGTTAAAAAGCCTTCTCTTTGTTTTTAAATTATTTCTTAACTTTTTTTTATTGAAAGTATTAATTGAAAGTAATTATGTATATTCAGAGGTCTGAGTTCCATCTTTGAGTCTTCCTTAGCCTCTTGCAAGGAATAGTAAATATTGTCATATAAAATGCTTCACTGCCAGCGGTAAATAAAAGGGACCTATTCCATTCCTGCAGAATATCAACACACACAAGAATGGTAAAGTGTGAAAGTCACAGGGCTCGGCCATTTTTTGTTTTAAAGTGGAAAGTAAAACTATGAATCTATAAGAATTTGCCAATAAGGTACTGAAAAACATATTTTTTATATTTTGGTTAATATGAGTTAAAGTTGACAATCAACGTTGTAAGCATGAAGTTAACAATACTGCTAAGATTTTGCACGCTTTTAAGTTTATATTTTATAGAAGCACTATAAAAACTAAAACAGAACCTCCTCTTTCTCTGATAATTATGATGAACTGATGGAGATAATACACACTTTTCTAATTACGAAACCTTACATGGCACTACCCTTACTTTTGCAATTAACAGTTAATTTATGATATCTAAGTAATTTCTTGTTTCCACGCAATAATGTGTTTACCTAATGCATTCATATTTCTTATCCCACAAACACATTTTGCTTAAATAGTAGGCACAATAAACAAATTAACACCGCAGTATTATGTCGAAAAAGTATAAATTAAGTATTGATTCAGTGAACAAATTAAATGTGTTTATTAGTTTTTATTATCATAAAGCATGAATCTTTCAAAACATGCAGTATGTTTTCATAGTTATTTAATATACACTATAGTAACGAAGTTACAAATTTAGCAAAATCCAAGCCAATCTAGAACGCATAAAGGACCAAGAATCAAAGCCTTGATAAAATGTGTGCGGGTGTGTATAACCATAGCTTACTGACACAAGAACAACGATGTGCAAATTAATAGACACGTTTTAAAAATTTAAGGGTAAACATTTAAAGTTACATTTTTAAAGAATTGAACCGAGGAAGAATTTTAACAATTTTCCTTAATTCAAATGAAAATGTACTAGGCGAAATGTATACGGTTAAGACTTGAGAGTATAGGGGGACTGCATCTTTAAGGATTTGCAGATATTAGTTCAGAAGACATTAGATAGCAAGGGTAAGATATTGTTTACGGTTACGGTATTTCTATAATATAATATAATTATTATGTTTTCGCAAAAATATAGTAAAAGTTTTTGGCCAATCTATTTACCTCAGTATTTAGAATTTGAGAAAACAGTAGTATTAAATTCGAGCGAATTTAAAAATGAACTCATCTTTTACTCTTAATTGTACACCTTCGTGTATTAAAAAATTTTAAACGTTGTTTTCATATTTGTTGGTTTTGATAGAGTGTGAACTAAAAATTTGCGGCAAAGAGCTTTGGTTTGTACTTGCGGTTATAGGTACTATAAAGGCAAGTTATGCATTCGTAATCAAACATAACATTACGATGATAGAGAAGCCTAAAAAAGTGGGTCCGACATTTCTGTCTGTCTGTCTGTCTGTCAGTCTGTCTGTATCAGCACCTACAGCCTAAACAGCTGGAGCGATTGCCTTCAAACTTGGTAGATAGTATTATTATGATGTCCTACAGAGGGATTTTTGGAATAAGCATTTTAGCTCCAAAATGATTAATAAAATTTCATGATCATGATTTTTTCCTTGCTTTTTTTTTCCAAAACCTCAAGCCCCAAGACCACTGTAACACATTAGAGCAAGTTTGAACGACCCAGTCGTAGTACCTATAGGAACCTATAATCGCAAGTTAAAATGAAATAAAGTGCACGACTGGGTCGGAAAAACTTGCTCTCATGCGTGACACTGGTCTTGGGGTTTGAGATTTTGAGAAAAAATGAAGGGAAATTATTATATGAAATTTTATTGATCACAGAAAAATCAGTAGTTAAAACGTTTTTTCGAAAAAATTAAGTAAGCCATCTGATATTGTTTATAGTTATAAATTTTAAGAAATTTTGTTTTCAAAATCCTTCGCCTAGTTTTTTTCAAAAAAATGTTTTTTTTTTGAAAACTTTTTTACTTACATATGATGGCGCACTGGAGCGTGGTGCTCCTGGGCCTTACTTAGTATGCCCCTCCAGCCGGCTCGATCTCTAGCCTGCCGTCTCCAATCTCGCACTCCAAGTTTTCGGAGGTCTCCCTCTACCTGGTCGCTCCATCGGAGATGAGGTCTTCCTTGGCTTCTGACTCCCTCTGGTTTGGCGTTGAAGACTTTTCGAGCTGGAGCGTCGATGTCCATTCACTCTACATGGTCCAGCCATCTTAGTCGTTGAGTTCAAATTTTTCTGGCTAGGCTTATGTCGCTGCACAGTTCGTATAGTTCGTGGTTGTATCTTCTTCTCCAAATGTTGTTTTCCCGATTTACGCAGACAGGACCATAGATCGTACGCAGAACTTTTCTCTCGAAGACTTCAAGTGACTTTTCATCTGATTGGGAGAGGGTCCGTGCTTCCGCACCATATAGCAGGACCGGGATGATGAGTGTTCTATACAGTGTCACCTTGGCTCTTCTCGATAGGGCTTTATTCCTCAATTGCTTACTCAGCCCAAAGAAACAGCGATTAGCAAGAGTTAGTATGCGTTTGATTTCAGCGCTGATGTTGTTGCCTGTGTTTACAGCAGTGCCCAGGTAGACAAATTCACTGACTACCTCGAAGTTATACCTATCAATGGTTACGTTCTGACCAAGTCGATGGTGGGATTGGACTTTTATTGATGAAGCATATACTTCGTCTTTTCCTCGTTTTTTTTGCAGGCCCATTCTGCTTGCTGCTGACTCCATAGTAGTGAATACCCAAGTAATTGTGTTGATTTATTAAAAATGGTGCCTGATGTACTGGCATGGGTGCTCCGTATTACATTTTAAAGCACAATGTTAAAACAGCTTCATGACAGTGCTTTGAAGGTTTCAGTAGAGTCTCTACCAACTTTGACGGAACAGCGAGCATTCTCCAACGTCATCCTGATAAGGCGTATCAGTTTAGCAGGAATTCTAAAATTAGACATAGCACGATACAGTTCAACTCTATTAACACTGTCGTCGTGGGCTGCTTTAAAATCGACGAACAGGTGGTGGGTGTCGATGTTATATTCTTGGGTTTTCTCCAGGATCTGGCGTAATGTGAAAATTTGGTCGGTGGTAGATTTTCCAGGTCTGAAGCCGCATTGGTAAGGACCTATCAGATCATCAGCAAACAGCTTGAGATGTTCACATAAAATGCTGGACAATATCTTATAGGCGATGTTTAAAAGACTTATGCCTCTATAGTAGGCGCAGAGTAGGCGGTCTCCTTTTTTGTGAATCGGGTAGATGGTACTGAGATTCCACTCATCGGGCATACTTTCCTCCCACCATATTTTACAGATGAGTTGGTGTATGCTGGTGAACAGGTCATCTCCAGCCTGTTTAAAAAGCTCCGCTTGTAGGCCATCACATCCAGCTGCCTTATTCATCTTTGATTTCGTTTTAGTCGGGCGGGTGAAGTTCGTGGTCGTCATCTAGATTAACTGGAACAAGTTGATCTTTGGCGGGATCTTGGCTGTCATCGCCATTTAGCAACCGGTTAAAGTAGACTCTCCAGATGGCTAACATCGCCTGCGTTTCCACTATGATGTTTCCATCCTGATCTTTGCAGTTCCCAGGGCAGCTTGTGAAACCAGATGTAGACTGTTTCACCCTTTTGTAGAAGTTTCATAAATCTTTTCTGCAAAAACATCTCTGCATCTCCTCGACTTCGCGTTGCTGGTGTTCTTTTTTTTTTCTCCTAAGTAGGCGTTTCTCATCTTTCCTTCGCTCAACATAGATATTTCTGGATGCTCTAGTGTCTGTCTGGAGCAACGACTTGTACGTCTCCGTTTTAGCTTTGTTTGCCTGAGCACATTCGGAGTCGAACCAGAGGTTTCTGGGGGGAGGATGTGAGAAGACCAATACCTTTGACGCAGTACGAGTACTTCTTATGGCTTGTTGACATAGCTGCCATTGGTCTTCCAGGTTAATTTCATCAGTCGAAGGATTTCTCGCAAGCTCAAGGGATACGCGGTCGGCATAGGCAGCGGCGGTCTCTTCCGATTGAAGACGTTCAACAATGAATTTCCTCGGTGTAGTCGGTGTTCGCCTAAGAACTTCCTTGGAGATTTGTACCCTAAGTTTTGCACCGACTAGGTAGTGGTCCAAGTAGATGTTTGCTACTCGGAATGTACGGACATTTATTATGCTGGAGGAGTGTCCTCCATCTATCACAACATGGTCGATTTGGTTGCAGGTTCGACCCTTGCGGATGTCGGGACGTGGGAATCGTGTGCTGCTCAGCACCATGTTTTTACCCGCCGCAAAATCGATGAGCCTGGGTCCGTTGTCAGAGGTGGTGTCGTGCAGGCTGTGTTTTCCGATCGTCATACCAAATGATGTCCTCCCTCCCGGTTTTGGCATTAAAGTCTCCCAAGAGGATTTTAATGTCATGCTTTTGGGCATTGCTAAAATTTTTTGGCGAGGAGCTCGTAGAAACATTCTTTGGTAGCGTCGTCTTTCTCTTCTGTAGGGGCATGGGCACTTATTAGGCTTATGTGGTGGAATTCGGCCTTAATGCGGATCGTTGTCACTCTCTCACTGACTTCGCGGAAACTCAAGACCTTTTGCCTGAGTCTTCCTCTGACAGCGAATCCGCACCCAAACAAGCGCGATCTCCCATCAAGTTGGCATTTTCCATAGTAAAAATTACAGCTTTCTGTCTTTCTCAGGCCCGGTCCAGCCCATCGCATCTCCTGAAGAGCAGTTATATCTGCATATACGTAAATTGTTGTCCGTTTTTCGTTTGCAGGGGGGGGGGGTCAACATTTTTGGTTTGGTCATCCGAGGCATAATTCGTACTTTTCATCACAACTTCGTTACCCTTTCATGACCGGCTTGTGAGGCCTGTGCATGACGTGTAGATCGTGTTGGTGGTTGGATTTTCAGAGCGTATCTTTCCTCCTTCTCCTTTTTTTTTGAAAAACTTTTCCAAATTTTTTTTGAGTATGTCAACTTTTAAAAAATTAAAAAAAAAAAATAGCTTTTTTTTTAAACTGGAAAAAAAAACTTTTTTTTTTAAATTTTAAAATGTATATTATTTTGTCTTTAAAAGGGCTTCTAGATTAAAAATGTTATCGAAATCCGTCAAGTGGCTTTAAAGAAAAATCCGATTTAAAAGAACCGGTCCTATGGGAGGTACCGTTAGAAGACTTTTCCCGAAAAATTTATTCCAACAGAAACATAAAACTTGCACTGAAAACACTTATCAGAAAGTTTTATGAAAATCGTAGGAGCCGTTTTTGAGAAAAATTAATTTTTCACTAAAAATCGTATGGCAGGTACCGTTAGTTTTAGAGCTAGAATGCTAATTCCAAAAACGCCTCTGTAGAACGTCATGATAATACTGTGTACCAAGTTTGAAGCAAATCGGTCCAGCCGTTTAGGCTGTAGGTAACTATACAGACAGACAGACATACGGACAGATAGACAGACAGACAGATAGACAGAATTGTCGGACGCACTTTTTTAGGCTTCTCTATCATCGTAATGCTATGTTTGGTTGTCCAAAATAAATTTGTTTTTACGAATGCATATCTGGCCTTATAGTACCTATAATCGCAAGTAAAAATATATTACAAAACATTAAGAGCAATCAGATGGCATATTAGTTTTAAGTGATAAATACAATTTAGTTAATACATACTTATGCTTTTTTAAATTGTTGTTTTTTTAAACCTTACTCCCCATGCCACTTTTACACAATAAAGCAAATTCGTTTGACCTAGTCGTGCACTTTGCTTAATTTAATATTATTTATTAATTATTTTTTGAACAAAAATACTTTTTTTTTTATATAAAATGTAAAAGGTTCATATTGAAAATAAAGACTTGTTAAAAAGTGTTTTCAAAAATGTTGTCATATATTTTTGGTAGCGCAACAAATACGCCATACTTATGCTTTTTTTAAGTACAAATTGTATAAATACATTTTTAATTTAATAGCATTTCTCATTCGCAAAAAATAAGAATATTAGAACTCTCTTATCAAACCAATTTATTCTATACCCTAATTCGCCATGAACATTTCTCCAATTATACATTTATATTCAATGCAACTGAAATAATTTAAATCCTTTGAAATAAGGAAGTACAACACTTTCACGTTAACCAACTGGTGGCTGAGAACGATGCAAAAGATGGCAAAGGAAACACTGGGTTTATAGGTGTTCCCGAAGGAAATCTATGTTTGTCATAAAAAGATTTTCATTTACATCGCTATCCTTCTTCAGGGGAATTAAATTAAATCCTTGCTCTTGCGGCGTTGCAGAAAATAAAATAAAAACAAACGTCTTTCAAGGATACAGACAAGTTTTCGGTGGCAAAAAAGTGATGAATGATGTTTTTAAGACAATTTTATCTGCAGGATGTTACTGAAAATCATAATGTTGAAGTGTGATTTTGTTTGTATACGGTGCACATTTGCACGGCTCAAATAATATTACATTTATTTGATTACACTTGAAGAGGCTTGAATTGGACTTTGGATATGTGGGTAAGTATGGTTGCATTTAAAATTAAGTGCTATAATGAAAGTTCTCCCGCACTAATGAGTATCCTTTTTCCATAAGAACTAAGAAACTCTTTTTTTAAAACATAAGAATTTTTGTGAAGTTTTAAAAGAAAGAAGTAATTTTATTAAAAAAAAAAAAAAAAAAAAAGTATGGCATAAGTGAAGGTTTACTTTAAAAATTTTGAAGTTAATCCAGCAGCACCAGAATCAAGCCTGACGAATATGATGGAGGAAAACAAAAAAATAATTTTCTGCGTTAGAGTGCAGTCAGCTTCGGTTATAGGAGAGGGAAAGGGAGTAAGTTGCTCGGGCGTCAACCTGAAGTATACAAGAAATGAATAAAAGAACTGGAAAAAGGTTTGCTAAATATAATGAGTTCTAAGTCTAAGTCTCTAAATCTATTCTATATACAAATAGTTTTTCTCTAATTGTAGCTTCTAATATATTATAATCCTTTATTCATTGCAATTTTGTTGTACATATTAATAAAAAAATAATAGTAAAGCCGCTCACAAGCTTTTTGAAATGTTTATACATAAAATAGCGGGTTGATACCACCGTTGTCGTAAACAAAAATTCGTCATTAATTCAAATAGTATACAAAAAATCGATACTCTGATACTCTCCTCATTATCAAAGTTTCATACTGAAATCTAAATCTAGGAAAGTTAGAACCATGCCATTCATTTCCCACACCTAAATTTTCATTTTTTTTTCATTTTAATTCACCCAAAAAAATAATTAGTATATATTACTAAAACTTTCGTTCATTGTACGAAAGTTTCGTGGTGCAAAACTACGAATGTTTTTCTTATATTGTACGAATAGGCATTCGTAATTGAACTAATTTTTCCAAATAAAAATTACGAATGCTTTAGTGTATTTACGAAATGCTTCTGTACAATGCACGAAATGACACGGCGCGGCGGCGCGACGTGAATTCTTTTGTGAAAGTAAAAAAGTAACATGCTTGAGTAAACTTAAAATACGCCTCAGTTCGGAAATTGTATTAAAGTAAAATAAAAATTTAGTTAGTTACCAGCTTTCAAAGAATCACACTTGCCAATCGCTGTTTCTTCGGGTTACAAAGAATCTTAGTAGCAAAGTCGGCTACAGTAAGTTTGGCTCCAATGAAAAATACCCAAAAACAAAAAATTAAAAATCGATATTTTTCATAATGAAAACTGGGCCCAATTTTAAATGGCAAAATGGCCTCAAAGTTTTTGAAAGGAAGACCCAAAAATTAGAAAAAAAATGAAAATAAAAAATGGCCCCAAAAATATATGCTTGGTGCAACAACAAGAATTTCATTTTTATTTCATGCTCTGGGGCGTTTTTTCATTTTTAAGTTGGGGTTCTATTTCATTAAAAAAATAATATGGCCGCAAACTTTTCGAACAAAAAATTTAACAAAACCATGAATGAAAAGTGTAAAATGCACCCACATCCAAAATATATTTCTTATATAAACAACGATTTTTTTTTAAATTAAAGACTTCAATGTTGTCTTCAACGGCTATTTCCTCTTCGAATATAAAATCGCGGCGATTCTCTGGTACGATTTATTAATTTAAAAATTCCCGCGATTGTTTCCATGGTACAAGAAAACGTAGTTTATAATTATTGTTACCTTATTACAATATTCCACATACATTAGTAAGAGTTGCTTAAAGCAACCCTGTTGCACAATATTTAAAGTTGAGTCTATCAAAAATTTTCTACAGTTCTCCCGTAAGTTTTCCTTGACAAGGTTTATTGACTTTGATGAGGACAACAGGCCAAGCAGGATAGCCGTATCAAGGCAATAATTTTTGATTTCATTCAAGGTTTTAGCTCTTGAAATGTATGTTCATGTATCATGATTATGGTTTATTTATTTTTTTGCCAAACCAACCAGATAAACCATCACACAACAAGTTAATTCCAACCTTGCAAGAATCCTCCCAACACTCATATTTCCCAACGCTTTTCTAAAATGATTTAATGAGTTGTATGAGAGCTATACTGTGTAAAAGGGATTAACTAATGAAATCGCAGGGTTATCTTATAAAAAACATCTAAAAACTACGCAAATGTTTTTGATCCAGTCATTGGCCACTGGTAAAGGCAGTTTAAATCTGATTTTCGTTATGTTAAGAGTTATGACGATTAAAAAAACTCGACAACAGCTTTCTTTAAACTGTTTAACATAAAATTTTAAAAAAATCCAAACCAAACGTCAAACCATTTAGGCTTTACGAAAATTTGTGTGACCCAAACAAGACTTGAAAATCTTGGTATACGAAAGGAACAAAAAAAGTAATTTTTAAGAGGTGATAAGCGGTTTCGCAGGCTGGAAACTAGAAAAAAAGCGTTAAGTCTTTCTTCATAACATCATGTTCGAGAAAGTATATAAAGGTAGATAATGAAATGGAATAAAAGAAGACGTGTGTGATAAAATCGTTTTAATTGCGATTATTGGAGATATATGACAAGTTATGGACTCGTGCAAGAATATTTCTTTGATATAACACTATAGACGACCCCTTTTCAATTTTCCAGTTCGGGAATTTATTTTTCTCGGAATACGAATGTAAACCAGCATTTATTTTGTATAGATCAGGTTTATTCTAATTGATGATTAAAATTTCAAAATGAAAAATCGAAATGAAAAATTAAATAATAAAACCAAAACAACACGGAATTTGTTTTTATTTTAATGATCTTCAAGTAAATGCCATTTGGTATGTGCTCGAATTAAATTTAAAAGCAACAACTTTTGTTGTTGTTTTTTATTTAATTTTTCATTTTGAAATTTTAATCATCAATTATTATTTGGTCAAAAGAGCATGTAATATTTGTTAGGGTTAATGCCGGTTTCAAAGCTCCCTAAAAATATATAATTCGCAGTGCAGTTTTGCACTTAAAATTATATACAGTGTCGATTTAATCGAACAATGTGCGTCTTAGAAGATTATGAACAGCATCTAACTGATGAGCCCACCATTCATACTTGGGCGAAAGGCACTCAGGCCACGGAATTTGTTTTTATTTCAATGATCTTATTGTTATTGTTTTCGATGGTTTATGTGTTTAAAATTAAATTTTAATAATTAATGGAAAAAATATTATGTATCCAGCTTGAAGCAAATCTGTCCAGCCGTGAATTGCCGGAAATATTTTTTCGGCTTCTTTGACATAGTATTGTAGGATTGTCAAAAAAATTGCGAATGCATTAATAATTGTACCTACTATTATATTACCTACAATCTCAAGTTAACATTGGGAAGGGGTCTTATTTGAATATAAACGATACTGTTAAAGAAAGAAAGAGTTAAATGCACCACTCTCTTTTTCATTCAGGTTCAGTCGGTCATCACACGTTAAACGCTGTGATCGTATCTTATTTCAGTGTTTGTTTTAAATGTGTAACAAATTCAGAAGTGGCATTTACCCGCAATAAATAAGTAAGTTAAAAAAAATATATTTTAATTGGAAAATTTCTTGCGATAGCGACAGTTAAAAAAAATAATAAAAATAAAACGGGAATGAAATGTAAAAAAAAAGGAGAAACACATCGTCGAAACTTTTCTGTTGAGTCGCATTAATTCGTAATTTTGTTTGTTATTTTTCTTTTTATACTGGTTGCGTAAAAAAAAAAAAAAAAAAAAAAATGAAATTTAACGAAATAAAAAAAAAAAAAAACGAAACGAGATGAAACGAAAATTACCCATAATGTAAAAAACGAGACAACAAAATTAGAAAAACGAAACGGTTGCTTTTTTGGTTTATCTATATGTTAGTGTGTGACAGTGTGCAAATCAAAGTTTTGAGACAACATCTAAAAGCGAGAAGATTTACGGTGCAAGTGGGTGAGCTAAGAGAGAAACAGTTGGTTTATAGGAGTAGGAAAAAATGTTGCGAGTTCTGAGCAAGCTTATGTACTGAACAACAACAATGTAGTTGATGTAAACAATGAAAACGGAAGAGCATTATGTTGCTCAATTGGAAGACCAAAAGAGGAAATGAAAGCAATAGTTACGACAGTACGAGTAAGATCGCCAATTTAGAAAACTTAAATGCCAGATAGACCCTGAATTGGACCAATTTAACGGCGAGGAAATGAGGTCGTTTCCTTCTGAGGATGGCCGAATGTTAAAGAAAGAAAGAGTTAAATGCACCACTCTCTTTTTCTTTCAGGTTCAGTCGGTCATCACACGTTAAACGCTGTGATCGTATCTTATTTCAGTGTTTGTTTTAAATGTGTAACAATACAAAATTTAATATCTCCAGTTAATAATAATTAATGGCGAGGTAGTATCTACCCAGGAATAGGTAAGTTTTTTTCTTATCTAAGAAATCGCGCCTGACGTACCTTCAGCTTTGTAAGAAAATATTTCTCAAAGGATAATTAAATGTTTTTTTTTTTTTTTTTTTGATATTATATATGCGTTTAATCATTGTTTTTTGTTTTTCTTAGCACGGCGGAAAAGATTGAGCATCCAAGGTTACTTACTACCTACTTTAATTTTCTCTTTGATGCCAGCAAGGAAAATTGTTATATTTTCCTCCTTTCTATTTCTATCTCCTAAGTACCTAAGTGGTGATATACTTGACACCTTGACAGCATTTTTGATGTACGACTATAATATATGAAAACAGGGGTGTTGTTTTTAGTCTTAAAAAAAGTGTGCAAAGCACACTGCAGAAAGGACATTAACATGATTTGGGGTCGGCTTTTGAGGGATTAAAAAACATTTGAGTTGTCATTGCTGTAAATATACGACGCTTTGCCTGGGTCATATATTTGGAGTGTGATAGCTTATATTAGCTAATGAAATGTTATATTTAACATATTAACTGACTTGACTTGGTATTAGAAATGATCAAAAGTCGAACCAATATAGTTGGATTTATCAAAGTAGTTTGATTTGATTTCTCTTTCGGTATCAGTCGTTTAGTATCATCTTCAATGGATACACATATATGTATGTTACTCAGATTGATAACTTATTTCTCATCGTTCACACATTTTAAAGCACAAAACAATCCCACAGTTAAAATTTAAAAATTCTGTATTACAATCTTCTAAATTCCCATCATACTTATTTAATTCATCAGAAGGTTTCTCGCTTAAAAGCTTACTTTGGTTGCCAGGAAATGCGTCGTTATCTTTAAATTTTTAGTTCTATTGAGAAGCTATTATTAGAAACCCTTCTTATAAATATATATCAATCAACCCCTAAATTGAATCAAAATTCAATAAAGGATGGAAGCGTTGTTTCATCATCTTAAGCATGCCTCTTTTCTTTAATTAATTTCATGTCGACCATTTTATTATTAAATTTTTGGTGTGTTCCTTCCCGCTAGAGCCTTTGCTACCTTTTTTGTAATATGAGGTGTTTACGTTGGGTTACAAACATAAAAACAAATAATAAAACACAACTTGATAAATAAAATCTCATGGACAAAACGCTGGAAACATTTCCCTCTTATTTTTATTTTTTGTAGCAGCAAAATGTTAAAGAGTTAAGCACGAATGACTGAAAAAAGAAAGGAAAATGTGATAGTTTGTTTAAGGATTTCTAATAAAATACCTTAAAGTTTTTGTATACGTACTGTCATAAAAATTTAAATTAAATTCATTCTTTAAACAAAAAGCAAATTGAACCAGAACACAGTATTCTTATACTGAAGAAATGTAATATTACATATTTTACTTGAATCTACATTACATTTATGTACGAGTATATTCCTTATTCTTGAAGGGGAATCCTAAAAATGCAAGACTGAGAAAAGATAAGGGAAAATCAAAGAAAACCAAGCACATTTCGGAATGATTCGGGGTTGAAGAGAAATATTTTAGAATCAAAGAGAAACATCCTTAATGCAACTTGTGTCCCTTTATAATTTGATGTTTAATCGACTACGGTTCACTTTAAAACAAGAATAAACCTCTAAATCTAAATCTAAAACCAAATACGATCTATTAAATTTTTCGTTGCGTTTTATTCCCTCAGTGATTGTATATTTAAGTTATTTTTTTTGTTTTTAATCGGATTTATATCAACTTGAATATTCTTTTTTTTGTATATTGAAAACTCTCAGTCATCGTCCAATTTCTTGCAAACAGTTTTTCTTCCTTTTTCATTTTTTTAGGACAATATTACTATATGTAACTGCATCCAACTCCTAAAAAAACATATCTGCTTATGCTTTTGCGAAGGTGATTACCAAATTATTCGTCCTAGTCATGATAAATATTTTAATGGCGCCTTTCTTAGGTTAGATATAGCGAGTCATTTTATATGGTATCTCTCTTTCTCTCTCTCTCTCTGGGATGACTTAGCAATCTTTTCAAGAAGACGCCTTTCAATTTCAAGTTCAAACAAATCTTATGGTCAAAACAGATGTGCAGAAAATTTTGTGCAGTCAAAATAATTTATACAGGCTACTATGGGACAGGCCAACCCAAATTCTGCAGGGGTTGCAGTGACAGCACGATGTCTATATTCCTAAATTACAGTAACAAAATTCATTATCATAATCAAGTTATGAAAAATAAAATTAAGATAAATTCAACAACAAAGACAAAAAATAGTCACAAAAAAACTTTTTTAATATAAGTAGGAATCAAAAAATGTTGCTGCATAATGGGCGCAGCGCTTCATATTGTATAATTGTGCCAAGTGCTCTGAGGTGTTATTGTATCAAAGAGTTTGTCGCTGAATTGTTGCTAGTAGCAGGTGATGGTCGCTTCCTGCATCAGCAGGTCTCTGATTCCTCACATCGCATCTTGTGTGACCATGTCTACCCATAACGTGCTGAAAGGTCTACATTGTCCGGGCCAACTTTGGCCTTGAGGTCCCCATGATGTTAGTGATGCCTCCTTCGAAATGTTGCAGTAGACCAAGTTCAGCTGAGCATAGAACGTGGTTTTATCTTCCTCCTAGAGCGTAACACTCTAGATAATAGTGAATGTCCTTATAGCCAAAATGATTGTCTGCAGTATTTGAGACATTTCCAGAGTTTCTTCTGGTTTTTGACGATTCATTATTGAAAACATCGCATTGTAATATGAAATATGCCTCAACCCCAAACCCATGTGTTTGTGTTGTTTACTACAGTCTGTAGGGCTGTAGAATGATTAACCAAAGCTTGGGTACCTCTTGGGCCTCCACTACCGTTTTTTCCCGATTGCATACAACCTACATGACATACGCTAGGTATACAATACATACAAACATTCAATTCATGCACACTAGGCCTTTTTTGATAGTCGAACACCTATGTCGTCCAGTAAAAGAAACAGACGCATTTTGCAGCCGCCCAATTTGGATACGGACGTTACTTGCTTTTGCCGTTGGCCTTGAACGTTAGGCTTGTCGGTCATCAGTCTTTCATACCATCGACCGTCATTATGGAGTTCCTCCACAGCCATTTGTTTTTCCGCAGCCATTTGGGTACTTCTGCTCTCTGCTACTATTGAACTTTTTTTTAATTTTTTTGAATTTTGTATATAGTTATATTTTTATCATTGCAATTTTGTAGCTCAAAGTTTTCATCGGTGACTGCACTTATGTTAAACAGACAATTCAGTTAAAGTCAACATATTTAAGTTTTATTTTAAAATGTTTGGCTAAGAACACGTGCAACAAAAATCTGGTTTTGGCTTTCAAATTAATTTTACTCATGCACATGCTCGCTATGATTCATTTTGCAAGCCGTTTATCGTAACCTGTAGCTGAAGTGCTTCACTCGAAAGAAGCATTAGTTGTTAATATTTAAGCTCAATAATAACATTTTATACATTGTTTTCGTTTACTGCCACATAATTATATATAACTAGCAAAAAGTACCCGGCATTGCCCGGGCACCCGAGGAAAATCTTTTCATACAATATCTTTTAAATGAAATTAAAAACCAAGACACAATTTTTGTAAGAAAAAGGGTTTTTTATTTTTATTTTGCCAAATTATGTTCGTTGAGTAAATAAAACAAACAGAGATGCTTTTGTTTTTTAATTTCGAGTACCTTCAAATCTTATACTGTAATTTCGTTGGGGTAAATGATGTTATTTCCTAGCACATTTCCGAATAAGATTCGAAATTACATCATTTCCTATACAAAAACACATTTCGAAATGTTCTCATTTCCACCAAATTTGGATGAAATTGGGTTACAACCAGAAGAGTTAAAATTTTACAATGTCTTCGGTATGGCCCAAGCCCCAAGCTGTTAATTATTTGACGCTGATGATATTTTGGACAAAGGTTATCGATTCCGTTTCTTTATTCGGATTTGGACACCATGGTTGAACCAGGGGTTGCAGGTATTTAAAATTTACATATCGCACTAATGAGTACATTCATTGTATACAAAATCTATGGTTCTCTGATGGTGTCTTTCCACTAAGTTGCCCTCTGGTTCACAGCATTTGTGACAGCTAGCATGTAGCGTTTGCGATAGAAATTACTTCCTCTTGATAATACTAAAATTTGTATAGCAAAAGTTTTGCTCCTAAAGACTATTTACATAAAAACACTACGAACGATTTATAGAAAATCCGTTCATTGCTGCCGAAAACTGATGGATTTGGATGAAGCTTGACAATTGACTATCAATAGGCCTAGTTTTTGTACAATGTTTTGAGTAACTTTTGTTAGTCAACTCCATCATTTGTTGGTTTTCGGGTTTCGCTATCGCAAACATCAACGCCATCGCACTGGTTTGTGCGATGTTTCAAAAGAATGAATTGATTCATATCATCGGAGGTATAAAGTGTAAAGCATTAAAAGCGCATTTGGTCTCAACATTTTAACCCCAATCACAGCAAATTCACCTAACCCAATAAATTAAATGTTGCTTTAATTTTTGAAATCACACCAGAATGGCTAAACGGATCTGAATGAAATTTAGCAGAGAGATAGATTATAGTCTGGAATAGCATATTTGCTACTTTTTATTCCGATAAAATGTATGGTTCTCGTGGGATAGATTTGTTTTAATTTTCGAAATCACACCAGAATTGCTGATCGGAGCTGGATGAAATTTGGCACATAGCTAGATTTGGATTAGAACCTGGTATAGCACATAGGTTTCTTTTTATCACGGTTAAATGTAGATATTAAATTATAAAGCTATAAAAGAAGAAGAAGCTAGATGACGATAGACTATACTCCTCAAGCTACAGTCTACTTCTTGATCAGCTGAAACGCGAGCGAAGGCTAGTACTTCTTAAATACATGCGAAACCTTAGCAACTACTGTTACCGGCGCATGAAAAGTTGGTGGGCAACAGACTCTTATATTAAACTTTCATGCATGTTCCCAACCAACGCGTAAGTGTATGTTTACACATGCTTTTTGCTTTTTGCTTTCATAAATTATTCATTCTTGTGTAAACCGGACAAATCATAGAAAAGGAACACGGCAGAAGTAAGCAAAACTAAACAAAAGGCAACTGCAGCAGAAAAAAAACCAAAACAACAATTTGGAAATAAATCCAAGGCAACGGCAGAAGTTAGCAAAACTAAGCAAAAGGCAACTGCAGAAGTAAACAAAACAACAATTTGGAAATAGATCCAAGGCAACGGCAGAAGTAAGCAAAACTAAACAAAAGGCAACTGCAGAAGTAAACAAACCAAAACACCAATTTGGAAATAAATCCAAGGCAATGGCAGAAGTAAACAAAAACACACTAAACAAACAGCGAAAAAAAAATAAAAAAGGAAAAGGAGAAACGTCAAAAATATTTGAGAAATATAAAATTTCTCATGATAAATCTAAGAGGTAAGTTCAAATATTATTAAATTAAACCTATTTAAAATAATTTATTTTTTAATTTAAATAGCCTATAACCTGGCCAGTGAATGGGGGAAGATTTTTGGATAAACTGCATTGCGAGGTAAGTGGTGTGTCGTCAGTTTATCTGCCAAACTGATACACAAACAAAATTACTCTTTTATATATATGTAGTAGAGATAAAGTCAAAAACCCCATAAATCGCGATCATAACGTCAATAAATTGTTGACGAAATAATACAAAAAAAAAACAATTTTTCTTATACAACATTTTCCAAAACTTTTCAATTCATTCAATGTCATTGTCAAGATTGATGAAAGCAATCTCATAAACATAGGATAAGGACATTGCCTTTGCGTTGTCCTTCTTAAGTTATTTTGTTGGTGACTTCTTTTTAACATGACAAAAGGAAATTATACTGCCCCTACTCTTATGAAAGTTCAGTGACAGCGCACAGTTTAACACCTTAAAGCA
This sequence comes from Platycheirus albimanus, assembly GCA_916050605.2. NCBI lineage: Eukaryota > Metazoa > Arthropoda > Insecta > Diptera > Syrphidae > Platycheirus > Platycheirus albimanus. Next base: position 65,181,340 of record OU696698.1, read on the forward strand.
ATAAACCCCATCAGAGTTTATAAATGACAAGGATCCTTTGATGTTATGATATAGAAGATATTAATAATCATATTTTTATAAATTTATGTTTATGCATTCTCCTCTGAGTTCTGAGGATACTCTTGGCTTTAGAAATATTGCAATTTATATGTTAATGTGTGTTTGTTTTAAATGGCCAACAATGTATCTTCAGTAAACACATTTATTTATTCAATTCGTCAAATACTAACGTGAAACAAAGTTATACTAATTACATAATATGTACTTATAACCTAAGTTAACTGTTCTTAACTATTAAAGAACATAGTTTTTGATTTTCATACATTTGATGTTATCATTCGCAGATTCAATTTATTGAATATTGTAATCAATTGATTGAGGGGACTAATACTGAAATTCAACCGACCAAGAACCGATGGAGATGATATTCAGCCATTAACAATTCCAACAATAAAACAAAATTGCAAGTGTACTATGATTAGTGAGTGAAGGAAAGCTTATTAAAGCTAGTCTTTGAGAATAAGGGGAAAGAGTATTTTGATGTGACGATGGAAGGAAACGAAGGCAGAAACGCGAAAATCTTCTTTGAACAGCTTCAATTCTTGTTATATGAATAGAATAGTGAGGCGCCCACGCCACACAGCTGTATTCTAGGTTTGGTCTCACAAATGAAACAAAAATAATCTTGCTTAATGAATCCTATAGGACTTTGTTAGCTCTTTGAGTTATGTTATTTAAAATATTGATAACAGCTAACTCAGGATTGATCAAGAATAACTCCTAAATAAGAAAATACGGAGACTTTACTAAAAGGACATGAATCGAACGTATAATTAAAAACAAACGCAATTTTTTGAGTGTAAGACTCAAGGCTTTACACTCGTCAACACTTGAAACAAGACGATTTCTTATCATCTCTTCTATGGCACATAGTTTATTTTTGGGTAATGCTAATAGTTCTTAACTAACTTCTCATATGGGCAGGAAAATGTATTTAATTCTGTCTACCTAACAGTTTTTCAGGCGGGAATTCTTCCGATAAAAGAGTTTATATCCTATCTCAACGAAACCGTGACGTGATACGAGTATATGTATACATCGAAAACCCGCATCTTATCAGACATCCAAGCAGACCTTAAATCACTCGGCGTGGTGTCCACAAACTTAGCAACTGCCCGCTGCTCACGTTTAGCTTTTATGGAGATGGCTATGTACAGTGTACAGTTCAGCATTCACCTTTTATCGGTGGCCGGACACAGAGCCATTCAAAGAACCGGCAGAGCTCATGAGCTTGGCAGAAATGGAACAACTACAAACCCAACTTCACCCAGCAGGATGAATATGGGTATACCCATCTCCATAGCTACATGTTGTAAGCTCATGCTAAAACAAGATGCCAAAAGCAAAACAAATTTAAGTTGGACAGACTTAACTACTTGTCTAGCGACTAAACAGACTTGGCCGGAACTGAATTCAAAACGCACTAGCAAAATGTTTGTAATCTCTAAACAGATCTCATCTTAGCTACATAATAGGAGATGCTGTTAGACTGAGCGTTTCCTCAAACAACTTCTGCAGAAGTTGCATTGACGATTAGGAAGAAAAGACTTTCCTACAGCTTCTCTGTTCAAGCCTTTCTCTCTCATAAAGACAAACATTGCATTTAGGAGAATTATTAAATCTACAATGATTCCTGATTGGCGTATGTCTCGGCTAGAGCTACTTTATTTTTTTCAAGTCTGCCGATGGGTGCTCTGATTTATTTTTAGTCAGGCTTCTGCAACTTTGGGTTCTTATTCATAATAGACTGGTTACCGTAGGCGGGATCTCGACTGTCATATTTTTAAAGTAAATGGTGATTAACATCGATTGCGTATTTAGTATCCGACTGATTTTTATTCTTTCACTCTTTCCTACCAAATCATCTTTGCATCACCTCTGGGCTGCAAAATTTCCAAAATTCTAAGTTGAGAACAAATTAAATATTAAAATTACCAACCTTATACTAAAAAAAAGGATTATTAACATATTTATGTTTTCGAAAAAGAACTTGAATCATTTTGGAAATAAATGCTAAGCAGTCTGCTTTGTACATAGTTGACCGACTAGCTTTTAAACAATGCCTCCAAAAAAAGAATTATATGCCACAGTTGTCACTATAAAACGATTTTTGAGGCTCATTCGCAAGGGGACTCAAAAACTTTTATTTGATTTTATTATCCCTATCCTTTATTAGTTTTTCTAACCTATTTTAATCTTTTCTTCTTGAGAGGGACAGTTGACAGAAGCTATCACACCTTGAAAGAAATTTCTATTCATAGCCGCACAGTGGCAATTGTCTCTACAAACACATAACACAATTTTGTACATACATATCCACATCCTCAGAATTCCCAGGTGTGTATATAGTCTAAGAAAATTTCAATTTCAAGGCGACTTTATTTAAAGTGGCTCTTTATAAACCTAAATCTAAATAAAAGAATGTTCAAGATTCAACCATGAATGATATTGGAGTTGATAAGTAAATATTATTATCATCATGACCTGTTTCTTTGATCCGGGATGCCTTTGCGGCTTCGTTTAATATCAGCACTTAACAAGCAAAGGAGACATCAACGTGATATTCAAGCAGAACCTTCAGAAGTGTCTTGTTGTATAACATATCAAAATTATGTATATAATATTTCACCAGTTCTAATTTCGCAACCAAATTCTTTTTTTTTTTTTCTTTGTGCAAAGCAGCAGGTATATAAAAGACACACCTTAAAATAATACTTATTTCGAAATATATTTTTCCTGCAATTAGGGTTATTCATGCAAAAACAAAATATTGAGAGAACAATGAACATGACATAAGGATGATGTAGAAGTCGAAACAAGTGGGTCTAAAAAATCTGTATATCCGTCGACGACTCTGAGGATTTTGATATACATTTCTGGGGACTTGATCATAACGGTACTTCTCATATAATTGGTCTTTCTTCATATCAGATTTTCTCGTAAAGTATTTTTCCTATTTCAATAAAAATTTTAACTCAAATGGTGAATGACACATTAACATAAAGGAGAGTGGGGCTAAAAGTAAAACTTCTTACGAAAACCTATGTAGCTCCTAAGATTTTGAAAATAAGTCAGCCAAACCTTTTTAAATTTAAGAACCATGTTTCAGCTAAAAGATCGAACAAAAAAGTTAAACAAACTCTTCTCAGAAGATGTCAAGATTTGACATTGAAAAAACAAACGTATTGTTACAACTTACCCCGAAAATGGGGCTAGTTGTAACATAGGTAGGGGTAAGTTGTTATAAGAACTATAAAAGAACAAGCAAATAAGCCAGTTATTATTTTATTAATAGCTGATAAGAACAAACATAACTCTTATTTTGATGAAATAAAACTTATGACAAAAATATATATTAATTAAATATAATATGTAAAATACAGCCATTCTTTCAAAAACAGTAACTTCAAAACAAAAAGTAAACATCACAATTCAATCATAAAATAAAATGCACGACTGGGTCGCACGAACTTGCTCTTATAATAAGCAATTGCGTAGTGGCTGCATATACGGATATTAAAAAAAATTAAATAATTTCGAAAATTGTTTTATTTTTTAAATTAGTTTAAGAGTTTTCTGGGAAAAACTAAATACGCAATAAAATTTCAAAGCTATACGACAATCTAGGAAAAAAAAAAAATATTGAAAATCGTTCGACCAGTTTTTTTTTAAAGGTTATTTTTGAAAAACTTTTTCAAAAAATATTCTGAAATTTATTTGAGTATGCAAATATATGGCAATCTGTAGTTTATATTTGAAAAATAATTGAAACAAAAATCAATATACCCGTTTCCAACATATTTCGAAAACCAAAAATTCCTTTGAAAAAATTATAAAAAATCAAAAAAAAAGTTTTTGAAAATTTTGAAATGCCATATTAATAAAATTATGAATGACTTCCTGTGGCCAAAATTGTATTGAAATCGAATGTATAGCTTACGAGAAAATTTGATTTGAAAATACTGGTTCTATGAGAGCTACCGTTAATAGACAAATTTTGAAAAAAAAAAATGTCTAACCAAAAGATAGATTGTCTTGCAAAAATAGCATTCTGAAAGTTTTATCAAAATCGTTAGAGCCGTTTTTGAGAAAATCAATTTTTGTCTTCAAGATTGTATGGCATGTGCCGTTATTTTTGGACCTAGAGCAAAAATATAAAAATTGTTCCGAGGGACGGCCTAATAAATCCTAAATACCAAATTTGAAGCAAATCGGCCCACCCGTTAAGCATCCAGAGGCGCGAACAGACATACAGACAGACAGACAGACAGACAGACAGACAGACAGACAGACGGAATTTCCAGACCCACTTTTTTCGACTTCTCCATCATCGTAATGTAATGTGTGATTGTTATCTCAAATTTTTTTTTCTGCACGAATCCATAACTTGTCTTATAGTACCTATAATCGCAAGTAAAAAGCATACGAATGCACGAAGAGATCCTTTAACGCATTTGGTGTGGGCCCATTTTTTGCATATTATGCGCTGAACCTTTTCCTGATATCCTTTTCTTCACCTGTTGTCTTGGTTTTAGACCCCTTTTTGGTTCTTTTTTTTGACTACATTTCTGGCGAGGACTTTGTTTTTTTAATCGAAAATCGCTGTTGGAAGAACTACCTATATGGATATTTTTCTAATTATCTATCACATAAAAAAAAAATTTAAAAAAAAAACGAAAGAAGAAAACAATTCTCGATCGTTGTTGTAAAAAAAATCAAGTGGGAAGTTTGTTACAGTTAACCTCGCAAAAGAAATTTCACACGAAAAAATAAATTTACAAGAAATTAAAAAGTTAGAAACCTACTGTGTTTTGGGACCTACCACAGAACTTTTCTCGTTGATGTCTAATTGACACCTGAAATAGGTATGGTGGTAGATATGGAAAAGATGCACATTTTTCTCCCTCATGCAATTCTTAATTTAAAGGAGAACCCAGTTTTTTTAGCTGTTACTTTTACCCCTGTTACTGTAAGCCCATTTCTCCCTCACTTAGTTTATTCAAGAAAACTCTAAAACCAATAATAATTAAAAAAAAAAAAAAAGGATTTTTGTGAATAATTTAGTAATTTTTTGTTTTCTGAATAAGTCTTCCCCAAGCTTCTAGCATTAGATCAAGCTTATTTTAGTTTACTTGCCTCAATAAAATGTGCAACTGGGTCGCACGTACTTTAGTAAAAACAAAATTCGAGCAATGACAAATAAAGATTATTTGTAAGCGGCCCATACAAACAACACTTGGGCATACACCTGGCCGCTTTATACCTATACCTATAATATAAGAACCAGAAGTTCAAATTTTGTGCTACTTGATTAGCTGATGTAAACCATCGCATCGGGCGGGGCCGCCATATGCGACATGCGACTGTAATGCGACATGCAATAGATGGACGAATAAAATTGAGGCAATGGAAGAAAGTTTAATTTAAAAAAAAAAAGAATTATAGGCGCAATTTTTTTTCTGTTTATTGGATTTTTTGTTAGATTTTTGTATTATTTTAATAAAATAAAAAAATATTTCACGTCCATAGCTAATATTTTTTTATGTCGTCTTATATGAATACTTATGGCCATGAGTGAAAAAAGATCCTTCATCTGCAATAGTCTAAAAGAAAAATTCCAACCAAATTCCCAGTAGAGTAATTTCTAAACAATTACAAAAACAAAAAAACTGTTACTTTAAACTTGTATCTTTCGAGCCGGACTTAAACGAAATTAAGAAACATTACAATGACCGTTTTGCTTTAAATTACTATCTACAAAGTTTCAACGTAATGTGAAAAGCGCACAGAGGCACTTTTTGTTCTTTCATCATGTTTGATACGCTTATAGGTATCACTTGATTGAACAAATGAATATTCAAAAACTAAAATTATAAACAAAATCAAAAAAGTTTATTTATCAAGTTTTAAGAAACAACATTATCTTGTTTTTAAAATGCGGTTCTATGGAAGTTGCCGTTTTAAGATTTTTCCCGAAAAATCTTTTCCAAAACTTAAAAAAAAACATCATTCGAAAATTTCTTTCTAAATCAAGGACATCGTAAAGCATACTGTGTACCATGCATGAATCGAATCGATCCAGCCGTTTAGGCTTAAGATGTCGATATACAGACAGACAAAATTATCTGACCCTCTTGTTTCGACTTCCCTATCATCGCAATGTAATGCTTGATTGTTATAACATTTTTGTCTACGAATGAAAAACGTGACTTACTACATAGGTTCCTATATTTTGCAAGTAAAAAACTGTTTCTAATAACGGTCGGAGTTCATCGCATTCAAATTGAGAGAATTGACACAACGAAATAAATTCTCTGGTGTATTTGGAATTTCTTATATCTCTACACTATACCACCAACTTGAAAGGCGAACTGCTTCACATATAAATATTATGCCCACGTAAAAGATTTGTATCCCCATCAAAGTCCTTACATAATATATAGATATAGTATAGAAAAAAAAAATAAGAAAAGAAGTGGATTTATGATAAAAGCCTACATAGCTAATTGATACATATATCTAAATTTTGTTGGCTCTTAAAAATGTTTCTATCCCATCTAAGGGGTGAGATTCATGCGGGCATGCTGATGGCAAAAGACAACAACAGCATTTGCAAATAATAGGTTCCAATTAAAGCTTGTTTATAAGGTTAGACATTAAAACAAAACTTTACACTTGTAAACTATGATCTTTAATTTTAGGTACTCTCCTAAAAACTTTTCGAAAACTAAGTCAGGAAGGTTAGAGACTCAAACACTCATATCTATCGATTTACTTCTCTTGTAGAGCACAAATAATACTATATAGGCATATATGCCCAAATTTAGCTGTGTGATGTGTATACAAATATTTATAAAAGATGACAACCTTAATGTTTAGAAATTGTCTGACGATTAGATCCTAAAAATTATTAATCAATCAAATAAAATCTATAAACTTAGAAAACATGGTTTGAAAACCCAGACGATAAATTTTATGTTGCTTGCCATCTGAGATGAGCAGAAGCCCTTCGAATGTTATACACACTGGCACTGGCACTGTTCTGTAACACGTAAAATGAATAGACAACTCCATAAACACCAATCTGCATCACCAGCATCACAAAAAAGGATATGAATAATTGTTTATCAAGGTGTACAACAACAAAGGATTGTGTGATTGGATTCTTGGATGCAAATGCAACGAGCTCTAAAGATATAAAGAGCACATTTCAAAGAAATTCTGACATGCTCCGTTGTAAGTTAGGTTTAAGTTCTTACTCATGTTTACTTTTGAGATGAAAATTTATTCGTTGTGAATTGTGATTACAAGTTATAGCTTTATAGCCTCTATGTGTATGAAGAATTTTGGGATACATTCAACATAAGCATCTATTATAATATATATATGATCATAATTTTAACTCGTAAACTCTGTGAAACCACAAAAAGTGGATAAAACATCATTATAATCCAATTCACTTTGTGTTTTCTTGTTTAATTTAAAACTAAAGAGGTAAACTGAATATTCACGTTCATGTCATTCGCTTTGATATTTCTACAAAATGTATGTTTTCAATATGCAGCCAAATGGAAACATGAAGTTTGTTCAGATTAACTACTGATGGTGGTTGAATTTTAACGAGAAAAAAAGTGTTTTGTGATTTTGAAAAAGATAATAGCTTTTTTATTTAAATATGCAGTTTGTGTTAGGTACTTTTGTTTCTAAATTCTGAATGAAATTTTAAGAATTGCAACAATAAATTAGCTTTAAGTTTTGAGTTAACTACAATAATATGAACAATATACTAAGTACTATTTAAACTATTCAGTCGAGGAAATAAAAGTTTTCAAGTAAACAAAGTTATTATGACGATTTTCTTAAATGATTGAAAAGCACGACTTTCTCGCATGAACTTGCTCTTTGAAAATCAAATTCCAAAATTATTAAGAACTAGCTTTTGCCCACTATTTCGTACGCTTGGATTTTAGAATCAAGAATCTAACTATATTTTTATTTGTACCAGTTGAGAATTGAAATCCATTTAAATGGGCTTGGAACGGGTAATATTAAACAGTGCTTATTTTTGTGTAAAAAGAAAAGACAAAACTAAGGGATTTGTTTATTTTGTTTATGTTTGTTCATTATGATTTTCAATAGGCTTTTTTTGATAGACCACGCGTGTCACTTTTATTCGTTTGGCAAGTCATTGTTCAGCTGTATTGCGAAAATCAGCGTTCTCTGAGAAATGAGAATCCGTTGAAATTTCGTTTAGTGATGCAGCCAATTTCTGCTTAATTGCTTAAAACATCATGAAATAAACCCCCAATTTGAAGTATATAAATAAGTCCTAAAAAAGGTATGAAATAACACCCCAATTTTGACTAACTTTGAGGGCTTATTTCATGCGAAAAAACTTAAAAATTGCATACAAGTTTTGAGGGCTTATTTCATGGGGGCTTTATTCCCGTAAGCCCACAAAGACACCATTGATTTTTTTTTATTTTTTCATATGCTACATATTTATAATTATTTCAATTTTCAAAGACATTATGTCAAAAATGCGCACGTATTTATTAGTTAAGTCAATGAAGCGGTCGTTACAGGCTATACCCGGAAGCCGGAAGTCCACAGAAACAGCTCCGATTTTGATAATTTTGTTTTTGAAATTGTTGTTTATTAATGTTCAAAATCAGAAATATTTCAGGTGGGGAAAATAATTAATTATATTGTTTAAACAATATGTTTGTTTATAAAACTGGTGATTCACTGTAGTTCCCCAAAAAGCTAGAGCGTGAAGGTTGGGTCGAGAAAAGAAAAAAATTATACAAAAGGTGGGGTATATTTCCTCTACCTATTAATAAGAAAATTACTTACATTAGAAAAAAACTTATTTAAAAATAATGGTGACTCTTACAATGCCATGCTATACTTTTTGTAAACCCAAAAATCTATTCTCTTTTTGTGTTTTTAAATAAAGTTATTTTAGTTCACCGTTTTTGAAATATTAACTTTCAAACTCAAAACCTTGAAAAAACAAAATGTAAAATTAACTTCCAAACTAAAGTTTTTACAAATTGTACGTACCTTATTAAGTACTAATTTTTTTTTTTTTTATCAAAATTCAATGCTTCTATTAATTGTAAGTCTTAAACTTAAAACCGGATGCTAAAGTGTCTTCTAACTTTTTGAGAAAATAAAAAATAACTAAAACCACATATGGTACTGTTATTTTTAGGCCTAGGGCAAAAATTAAAAATATTTTCCAAGGGACGGCCAAATAAATACTAAATATGTACCAAATTTGAAGCAAATCAGCCCTTCCGTTTAGGTTCTAGAGGTGCGAACAGACAGACAGACAGACAGACAGGCGAACGGAATTTGAAGACCCACTTTTTCGACTTCTTTATCATCGTGATGTCATGTTTAATTGTTAGAATTTTTTTTGCACGAATCCATAACTTGCCTTATAGTACCGATAATCGCAAGTAAAAATATCGAATATAATAAGGCGATTCATTGAAGAGAATCAACCAGAGAGTAACACATGTGCTAAAATTGGTATTTTTTTTAGTGGTTATGTATAATAGTGTTACATCTAACGATATAACAAACTAATACAAACATAGTCTTAGTAATTCGGGTGATATGCCATAAAATCCAGCTGTTCTGCTTTTTTTAAACAGATGGAATTTAAGATTTGTAGGCACCCATTATTCCACTAAAACTAAGAGGAAATAAATTATTGATTTCTGAGTTGATGTTAACGCATTTCATTTGATTCATTTCATTTTCTTCTTAGTACAGTCTAAAACGCTTTAAGAAAAAACATGATGGAATACTTTAGATATTGCACGACTGACATTAAATGCTTCAAAAAACTAATCATATAAATATAAATGATCACTGGAAAAGGTAACCACTGGAGGACCTGTCGACCTTGAACTGCAATAAATAAATCGGTTACTCCTTCCATATTTTTGGGGATAATAATAGCAAAACTAGATACCTTATGGAAAGGAGATGACGCATTACACAATATTTTTTCAGACTACTTGTATTCTCGTCTGAAAAAAAAGTAACCACCAACATTAAAAAACTTCCAATTGGCTTATCTTTAATAAGATTTTAGTAAGCTTCAGACTCTTACCTTAAGTGCTCGATTTTTTGAAATTTTGGTTAACTGCTTTTATTAAGCTCAAAGTGGTTTGAAAGTTGCTCCTCCATTATCATCATTTTCTTGAGTAAAAGCATTGTGCAGCAACACCATGAATCAATTCAATTTGCTTTAACAAAACGATTGCTTTAAGACTTTTCCAAAGTGGGGCGCAAAAATACATAAACTCCTTGTTTTCATTTTCAATTTGAATTTATTTCAATGTATATACTTGACCTTTCCATTTGGATATTTGATGCATAGAAATGAGAAAACATTTTTTCCTTATTTTAAAGAACTATAAATTGTGTACATATAATAAAATAGACGGCAGGTTGGTCCAGCATCCAAATTTGTAGCTTTATCCAAACATTCTCACTTTAAAGCCATCAGTCGAGGTCGACCTTGACATACAGTGAAGAAACAAACATTATTGTAAATTACGCACTTCTATAGCTTCTTCTGAGTTGTCTTTTTTGGTTTTATTGCTTGAAAGATATTTGATGCCTCAATCAGCTATAACATTAAATTGTTCATGTTTAGTATTACAATTGGACAGCTTTTTTCATTAAATTAATTCTTTTAAAGTTATAAATTCGTTTATTTAGGGGTTGGAGTAGAATTTTACTGTCATGACGGGGATTTGTATTCGTGTTAAGATTAGATTTAAATTAGATTAGATTCTTTATTCAAAACATCAAATTTTACTATGTTATCATTGAGAAAAAAAACTGAATAATTTAAGGCATGACATTTCTGTCGTCTCTCGTCTGCCCGTGTTAAGACAATTGAAGTTTTTGTTTGTAATTAATTCGTACTGTTTTAACACTGCTGACGCTGTATACATGTACTCTATGATAATTTGTGTGTTCTTTCTTAAAGCTAAGGTTGTTTTCATCTAGCCACACTTTAGCAATTATTGATGCCATCATAATACATAGATTCTCTCGCTGCTGTTTCCATTACTTCTCGTCCTATGTGATCTGAAAATTATTCAGTCCACAAAAAAATATATTCAAATGAAAAAATTGCCATTCATTGAATGACCTTCATGAGATTACCTATTACAAAGTTGAAGGATTAAGTCTCTTCAGTCAATGACATCGACGAGTACAAAAAGTTTTAAAAATAACTTGTTGCTGATATCTGAAGAAAGCATCACGTGTCGTATGTTCTCTTGATTATTATCTTTTTAAATAAAATACGATTTAAAGAAATGGTTTCGCTTGAATGGCTAAAAAATAGCATATCAAAGAATAAAGAGATTTGATCCATGAAAATAAATTTTTTAAAGTAATTTATTTGTTTTTCAATCGTGGTTGGTGGATAAAATTACAAAGACAAATTCAAAGCCGAATTTCTTTTCGTTTCGATAAATTGCAAAAGAGTAAGAAATCTTTTTTGAAGTGATAACTTCTTATGGGAGGGTAAACTGCTTTGTAACGTGACGCGTTACGGCGCCACTCTGTCTGGCTTCCCTTTCTCTCACGCATACGGCTGCAGTAGGCCAGGCTCTTCCTCTCTCACTTTAACCCACAGCGCATTTTATGATCAGATTTTATTAATAAATAACCTTTCTTCACATTATCATATATTAATATACATAAAGTTTAAATACTATTCTAAGCTTTTCCCAAGTTAAACAATTTCAATATTAAATATTTGAACTTAGATTAGTTTAAGTTATCACTTCTGCAGAGCGTCCCGAGACGCACAGGTTTTTTTTTTTTTTTTTTTTTTTGATATGATGAGTTTTGGGTTTTTATACAAAACAAAATTTAAGGTTTATTATACCCTTACCAAGCATCTGAATGGCGATAAATCAATCAATTGTTGGAACGTAAGCTGCAACTGGATTCAGGGCCTATTGAAATACGCTCTGAATAAATTTGTCTGTCTATATATATAAAACTTCTTTGTGATTTCTTAGACTGAATTTAAAATTTCGTCCAATGTCAGCTATAACGCGTTCCTACTATATAAAGGTTTTTTGTTTTTTCGCGATTGCTGAAAACAGCTTTAAAGATTTTTATTTAACTTCGTTATAGACTTTCTAATAAAACTATGTTTATAGGTTTTGGCTTGAAAATGCATGAAGAGCAAAAATCTTATGATATACAATTTCTGAAAAATGTATCCATAAACTTTAAAAAGAACTCGACGGGTTTTTTTTCAAATCTTGTATGTAGCATTTTATGATTATTTCCTTGACACCAAGTAAAATTTGTTATTTTAGCCTGGCTGTAACGGGAACCTAAACTATTTAGAAAAATCCTAATAAATAACTAACTGAACGAATTTCTTAGAAAACTTTGTTTCATAACGACCCAATCATAGTTTTCTTCAAATATATTTTGAAGAAAAAAAAAATAAATAATGTTTTGAAGTACATTCTTATTTTTGATAATTTTCTAGATGCAAAGACAAATATTTTGTTTTAACCCGGTTACAAAAGCTAGCCTCCAATTTTGTATAGTCTATCAAACTTGAACGATTTTAATATAAAGATAAAATGAACTTTAAATAAATACCTGTGATAATCTAAAGTTTTTTTTAATGCAAAATAATAAATAAGATTTAAGTACATTTCTTACAAATGTAAGACCATTTGTCTCAGACTTAGATAATTATAACACATAACAACTGCCACAACCAAATGTTCATAAAGGCATTTCCACACTATCCCACTGTGTAGTACGACAAGTCAAAAAAAAAAAAAATGGTGAAGGAATGTGTGATGGTTTTACATTCAATCCTAAAAAAATATTTCAGATCTAAACACATGTCAAATCGTATGAGATCTGCGCTGTCATATTCTGTTTCCACACCATTATACACTTGTTTCATCACACATTTTTGACATGTCGTATTACACTGTGGGATAGTATGGAAATACCTTAAGAAGTCCTTCAATACATAGTGAAAATAATGTATGATCGATAACTTTTCAAATGTTTGGATTTGGCTCCGATTATTGTTGACTTCTTCAGCGACTGTTGAAAATAGAGAACGCAACTTTCCAATGGTAAAAGCTTACTTCGGTAATTACATGCAAAATAAATTTCCCAGAAACTAAATTTCTACCAAAACATTTGAATGACGGTAAATACACGTGCAGTATATGCGTGTATACATATAATTGGCACGACTGGGTCGCACGGACTTGCTATAATGTGTGACAATGCTCTTGGAGCCTGAGATTTAAAGATTTTTGAAAACAAGCAGGAAACAAATCATACAAAATTTTATTAACCACTTGGAATTTACTATTTACTTAAAACGTTTTTTAGAACAAAAGAAGTACCTGAACAATCTGATTTCTTTTACAGTTTTGAATTTTATGGAAACAAAATTTCTAAATCGATACACCAGCTTTTTCAAATACCGTTTTTTTTTTAATTACTTTTCGAAAACATGTTCCATTTTTTTTTATGTTGCCAACATCTGGTAGTTCTTATCAGAAAAACAAAATTTTAAAAAATATTGAATAAAAATTTAACTTTTTTAAAAAAACACAAAAAATCTTTTTTGAAAAATTTAAGAATTAGTATAGTTTTGTTTATAAAAGAGCTTTCACATTAAATTTATTAAAACCCTTCAAGTAATTTAAGAGAAAATCGGCCGAACCGTTTGGGCTATAGGTAACTATACAGACAGACATGCAAACAGACAGACAGTCAGAATTGTCCGAGCACCGTTTAGGCTATGTATGTAACTATCTCGACTTCACCATCATCGTAATGTTATGTTTGATTATAACAATATTTTTTTACGAATGCAAAACTTGTTTATAGTACAAACCTACCTACTCATAATCGAATGTAAAAGAAAGTTTTCACGCAATAAATTCGACCAATTTTGTACTTTTTTGTGTGATCCGACAGAGTAGGCATATGATGACTGTAGACGCTCTACCAAAAATCGTATACACTCAAGAAAGTTTAAATTTATCATTACAGACACGATAGAGCTCTACAATTTGCATTAACTACACTATATCTTAAATAAGGTTTTATAAAAATGTACCAACAGATGGTAGTGATCTCCTTACAAAATATACATTTTTAGTAAAAGTTTCGTAATACCATTTACAATTTACAATGTGTATAAGCTGTAAGGAAAATTGAGCGATTCTTATTTAATTATCCCTACCGAAGTTCCTACTTAAAGTTGCCAGCACAAACATATTAATATATTATTTTGGAGTATCCATACATTCGGCGATTAGCATTCTTTCAATCTCTTGAGAAAAAAAAAATTCTCAAGCTGTACTAAGGAGTATGAGACTTATTACAATAATGCTTGTGTAAAGCCTGTCTCAGAGGCCCTGTTTGAGTCTAGGACATAATAACTTCTTTAAGGTTTCGTGTTCTTTCTAAGGCATAATAATATTAAAAGATCTTTTATTTCGTTCTTTTACAGAAGGATTTAATAAAAAAATATAATCTGAGGATTTAGATGGTTCAAGCAGAGGGTACATGTATTAATTTATTATGTATTAATTTTTTTGAAATAATTCAATTAAATCAAATAAAATCAAGTCACAACGTTAATTCAATATTAAGTAGACTGATATAATTTTTTTAATAAGATCTCTAAAAAATATGATATCTTTTTTTTGTATATTATGTACAAATATGTACTTTCCTCTAGCGACAACTTGTTGCTCGCACTTTAATCTAGCGAAAACTTGTTGCTGGCAACAAAAAACTTTAATGTTATGTATTCAATTCATGTATGTTATGGATTTGTGAGAAAAAAATTGGAAACTAACAATTTGTAAAACCTTAGAAATATAGTAGGAAAATATCCTTATAATGTTGAAAAATCTTTAATTGTGATGCTGCCATCTGAAAACTTTTCCTATGACCTTAGGAACCAAGTGAGGTACGCGAAGACAGATATACTATACTTAATTCTAAGCCCAAGAAAAATCTCATAAATTGCGTCTACCATTTCATTTATAACGAAGTCAGATGGATCAAATTAATAAATGAAATATTAGTCTTCCTTGCGAAGACAAAATTTGAAATTCAAATATGTGAATATGACAAACGCAGTTATTGTACTTCTTAAAGCATTCAGTTTTGATAACAAATATTATAGTAGTGGCATTAAGCATGGATCATGGCAAATTTGATAAATCGTCCCGCAGAGTACTTATATGCAGAATAAAATATGTATGGTTTCTTTTCAAGCACGTACGCATTGTGGGGTAATCATTTGGAAATTGGAATATTGTGCTGTTGCCTAGAAATGTGAAAGTGATGCAGTAAAACATGATTTAACGTCATTATGTTTAGAAATTTGTATTGGTACAATGTCCTGTCTATATCGCAAGCGAGAGAGAGGCGATTAGGGATGTTTTCGTAGACTTGCACCATTTCGTAAGAATCCAGTGTATTTTGTAAAAAGAAAACAATTTAAGTTTGTGTTATTCAAAGATATGGATGACACACGAATCGTGCTACAAAAACTAAACATAATAACTTTTTACTTGCGATTATAGGTAGGTAGGTACTATAAGGCAAGTTATGCATTTGTAAAAAAAAATAAAAATTCTAACAATCAAACATAACATTAAGATGATGGGGAAGTCGAAACGATAGGGTTTGACAATTCTGTCTATCTGTCTACAACCTGAACGGCTGGACCGATTTGCTTCAAACATGTTTTTTTTTGAATGAGCATTCTCGCTCTAAAACCAAAGGACTGCCATACGAATTTAAATGAAAAACTCATTTTTCTCACAATCGACTATTAAGATTTTGATAGAAAATTGTTGAATGGTATTTTTTGCGTCAACTTTATATTCTGGTTGGAACTAACGATACCTCTGGACAGATTTCGATTAAATTTGTATGAAGAAGCCCTTTTATAGACAAATAAATATACTTCAATATAAATAAATATATAGGTACCTACATATAAATCTTTTCAAAAAGTGTTTGATCAATTTCTTTAAAATTTTGTCTTTTCTGAATAAAACTACAAGGTGCTCTACATTGGCATACTCAAAACAAAAGTTGGATTATATTTTGGAAAAGTTAAAAAAAATTTTTTTTTTTAAATTGGTTAAACGATTTTGAAAATTTTATTTCTTAAAATTTAAAACAGTAAAAGAAATCAAATGTGACAAGTTATTTGTAAGTGTTTAATTTAATTTCAATACTATACCACTGCCACACTTAAGAACAAGTTCGTGCGACCCAGTTGTTTATTTTACTTGTCGATCACCTACTTAATTATTCGCCCTGTTAATATCATTTTCAATGGTTGATTTTGCCACCTCTCCCCCCCTGAAACTGTCACCTGGGCATGTGAACACTAAAAAAAAATTATTCAAAAAACTATATAGGTGCTTTAAGCCATTATTTTTTGAGCTAGAAAACTCCAATTAGCAATTGTGTACGCCGTATGCGGTTGACAAAGGAGGAAAAGGGGTGTGAGAAGATATTTAAGTCGGTGGTCGGTTACGACGATCAATCTGTCGGCTAATCTCCTAGATATAGACGAAACAAATGTGACCAGTCTCCAGATTTTATGCCCAGGCAGGTTGCTGGTTGGCCTACGGGTTGGTTTTGTGTTGACCAATGGAATCATCACTCGCAAGCTAGACATGTTATCTTCTTTGATTGCTTAAGTCAAAGGGGGGAGGAAAGACAATCACAATTTGCCAAGCCTCTGTCTGTGTATCTGTATGTCGTTCTGTCAGAAATCTGTTCGCAGCTCTGTATAATAGCCCGACAGGTGGAAAAAAGGAACTAAAGATGTTGATAAAACATTTGCTAGTGAAATATTGATTTATACTTGTTTTATTAAAGAAAGCTCAAGCCAATTAAAAAATTAAAAAAATTCACAGGCTTTTCTAAGTAACTTAATAAGTATTTAGCCCGCAAGGAACAATTTTTAGCATAAAAGAGCTAATTTGTGTTACCTAACCGTAGATTTTTTGTTTTGTCTTTTTCGAAATAATCATTAAATTCTTATAAGATTTCAGCTTTATGTCTTCCTTTTTTAAAAGAAGTTTAGTACTTGATAAATTATTTTCCCATTTATAAAATTTCTTTGTTTAATCCTTATCATAGAGCAAAGATTCTGAATGTGTTGAACAGGTGAAATATAGAATCTGGAACATTCATTCATACTATAATACGATTCCAAGTATAACACTAACACCTCTTCATTCAAGCAACGTAAAATCACACGTATGTATATGTTTTCCGTTTGCAGATTACTTTCAACGGCCACGGTTAATTCCAAAAAAAAGATCTAACCATGACCAGTGTATATAAAAGGAAAAGATTTTTGTTCCTAATTTTTCTTTTCAATTCCTGAATGAATGCATGCAACTGGAAGTCGAGTGGCGTGTATCGAAACAATTTAGTGCACCTACCCTTTAGAGATTTCAAGGCTGCTTTGCTATATAAACTATTAGTACTATGAATAGGAAGTAATTACTGTTGCAATCAGTGGGTACGTACAAGGTGCAATCTAATTTTCGTTGTGACCATTTAAGCCAAAAACAAAAGGCGCAATGTTATCAAAAGTGACCTAGGTTACTTAAATTAAACGTTTAATCAAAATCATCATCATTTTACAAAATGAAAAAAAAAAATTCTACCGGCTATTGTGTGTGGTATACATAGATATTTTGATGCAAATTGCCAATATATGAAGGCTACGTCCCTGAAGAATGAATAGTAAAAAGTCCAATTTTCAATCGGAATTATTCGAGTATTAATAAGAAAACATAATGCAAACTACTCGAAAACTAAAAAGTTAGACACCTAATGTATACATACCACTCCGAATTAATAACTTTAATAACAATGGTTTACTACAGCCTCTAAATATCTTTAGTAATTTTAAATATTTTATGACATTACAACCGTTATTGCTTTTATTTAATTTTTAAATTTTCTCGAAGTGAGGAATTTATTTCTTTTCGAACCTCTTCTCTTTAATTCTTAGTTCAAAGCAAAAAATATCATCTTTCGTTCCTCTGAGAACACAAAACGTATACTTATTATATAGGTACCTATGCCTACTAATCAGTGGAAAGAACGGAAATAAAAATATAATGAGAATAATTTTTAAATTGTTGCTTTTATCTTTCACACAAAGAACGCTATGATTTCTCATTAACTGTAGCATCGTCAAAAAGTTAAGATAGTATACCTACTCCAATACAATAAATAAAATCAAGAAAATTCAGACCTTCTTCTAGACGGATGACAATAAAGGACAGTAAAGGAAAATTATCCACTCAATACACTCTTTAAGGAATTCGAAAGAAAGAAAGGAGTATTTGTTATTGTATTTCTGTAAGGATGGAGGTAATTATTTGAAACGAAGCTAATGTAAACAGGATCTTTTGAATTAATAAAACAAAACAATAAGTAATGTAATGACTAAAGATATTCAAAGTAAAAAGGCTGGTAGTGTCAAAAATAAATACATTGTATAGTTCACTTCATTTCAAGCGTGGCATTGGCATTGTTTATAGAAAGCTTATTTAAGAGGTCGAGGTCCATAACGTACAGAATGTTTAATTCGGTATAGTGTGGGAAATTATGTTTGGTCATGGAGTTACCAAGGATTTGAAGAAAAGGCTTATTTTAGGGAATAGTCCGGAAATCCACGACACTTAAAAACTGTCACATTGTGCGTCGTTAAAATTGTAAAAGACCTTTCAATTTTTGATGGGTGTCATTAATGGAGGCCTTTCAGAGCATCTCGAAACCTTTTGGTTTCAGGTGTGTTTGAAATCTCCCTAAAAGGTGAAAAAACGTATTTTTTCGTCGTTGATCTTTTGTAATGGTGTTAGTGAGAACTAATCAAAGCAGTAAGGCAGTTTCTTCCACCGATTAAAATGTTTTCCATTCAGAAAGCTGTTTACAGATCCCTTTGCGAGTTATTGAAAATCGATCATTCACGTGCGAAAGATTTCAGACGCAGACTTTCACAGAATAGCCGACAAGATTTTATGGCTCAGTGAAATAACTCACTAAGAAATAGGTAAGCCAAAAAAAAAAAAAAAAAAAAAAAAAAACATCGTTGAAATAGTTCTTTTTTTGATTTTATTGTTCGAATTTCAAATTTTTTGAGGACTTGTTTAATGCCTCTTGGGGAGTTATTTCACGGAGACGATTTTATAGGCTACATTTTTGAGACTTACACCTCTGTAGCTGGCGCAGTTCAGAGTATCTTCTTTCTTTCAATGCTGCGGTTCCATTCGTCAGGCATACTTTCATCCGACCAGATTAATACTTATAATAATAATAATACTAATAATAATACTAATAATAATAATAATAAAAATGTTAACTACATGCTTGTAAGATCCAAGGTCTTTTGAATAGAAAGATAGGAAAGAATTGCCTTTGGTTCAATCGAGAATGATGTGATATTCATCTCTCAAAAATCCCACGGGTGGCGTCCAGAGTTATTGAAAATTGCTTCTACCGTAGCATTCCTCAACAGATTTAACCGATGTTCCTTCTTCCTCCTTTGCTCTGGTTCTGACCCGCCACGTATGGTAAAGCCTGCACTCATAATCGAACCACTTGATTCGTTGTGATCGCCTTACGAAACCCAAAAAATAATACCTATGTTTCATATATTATTACAAAAAAAAACTATATTTTAATGCTTCTCAAGGCAAACATAAAAGACTTCATGTAAAGTTTGAACTTAATTGAACTTATGATTTCCAATAAGACGTGGTGAGAAGGGGTAACTTATATTCAAAAAACCCTCTCTTGTGTCCAAGTATCCAACCAAGAGCGTTGGTAGTACGAAGAAATGTAGAACACTACCATCACCATGCTGAACAATTTTCTTAATGTCAAGAACCCTTTGGAAAGGAAAATGACAATGGATGTATCCCAGTTGAATTCCAATCAAAATGATTCAATAAAGCTATCTACCAATACCAATAATTGAACTTCCTTCATTTTCAGGTGACTTGACTAAGTGGACGGTTTGGTACAATCGCTTCATATCCCTGGTGCACATCAATCCTAAGCTTTCCAAACAATCCAACTTTCATTACCTTCTTTCGAAGCTTAATGAATCCGCAATTGCTCCTGTTTAAGGTTTTAAAATAGAAGACGACAACTACATTATTATGAATTATGATGTGTCATACTATAGCAAAATAAAAGGAAAGATTTGAAAATATTATCGCCCAGGAACATCTTCAGCGCATTTTCAATCATCCGAATATTCATAAGGAATCAGTGGACATAAAGAACTTAAATATTTGTTTTTTTTTTAATCATACTGTTAAATTTCAAGGTGCGCGACTTTTGTACATATACAATACATATATACAAAATTAAATATACTAGATTTTCAATATTGCCCAATAACTCAGTGTCGAGTACAAAATATATTAATGATTTTTCTTGTTTAATAGGTTTCTATATTTTCGAGTGCGTGATCAGTTCCAGCAAAGCTCCTACGGCGGCGGCGACGACTGAAGTACCTAACCTATACGATTAGTTTAAAATCATGTTACCTGTAGAGAATTAGTATTTTTATTATTATTATTTTTGTTCATATTGTGCAGACGTATATTGTTTGAATACATTGCTTAGCGAGCATAAAATTCTTTCATGTTTTCTCAAATACAATTATCATGATGATATTTTAGGTTTGACTCTTTATCTTGGAACTTGGATGTATTAGCATTCTTAGTTGTTGCATAAGAGTACCAAAAGAATACAGGTTTCTTAGAATAGTTAAATATATATATTTGGAGATCGAAGTATTTATCTCAATATCATTGTTGTTCATACAAAAATCGATTTTTATAATTCCTTAAATTAATTCCAAATTTACAATAGAAACAATCTTACAAACAAACAAAAAACGTTAATTTGGTGGAACTCGCAGGAATACTTTAAACTCATGCGAACAATTAAATAAAATTGTCCTTTGGATACAAATACTTAATACTTAATACTAATACGAAGGTTAAAAAACATTTAAATCTAATTAACAATCAACAATGAAGTTCATTTCAAAAACTTTTTCAGAAACATAAATTCTCATTTCCTTTCGTGTAATTTTTATTTTTGGTACATATCGGAAAAAAGCAGGATATCACGACCGACGCGACGCCGCGCCGCCATTAACGCCGTTCTGTAATTCTATCTGAAAAGTACTCACTTGTTTGATAATGAAAGCGAATGATTTGCTGCCGACTTCTCTAATTAAATCCTTTGAGCTATGAGGCCAATCGCTTAACCCATATACAGATTTATCATTAAGCATACCAACCAAGAATTTTTTTACTTTACGAATACACATAAATCTGCGAGGTATCTCTATAAATATATATTTATATATGTATGTAGAAAACCACTCAGTCTTTTGTAGCCCAGAAACAATGCTATGCATCCAAGTTTTCACCCAACTTCGAATGAATTTCTAATAACTGCACCACATTTTGAATGGGATTGTTCTAGGTAAAATCGTTTGCTTGATTCGAGAAGGCGCAAGGAGCAAAAAGAGGATGTGCAATGCAACATGAACTCCAAAATGTTGAATTCAGTTGAATCTTTAGTTCATGAGAAGCCCCAGAAGGGGATATGAAAATGTTTTAAGGATATCGCGAGCATAGATTCCTCTGAAGAATATACTTTGCACATTTTATTCATTTTTTTGTAATCATTGGTGCATGTTTTTTTGGAAATTATTTAAAAGCAGAGTTAACTTGATTTAGTTTTTGTTTTATCTTCTGAATTCTGATATTATTGAAAAGGCTTAAGTTTGTTATGTATGTGTATGTATTTAAAAATTCAAGTAAGTAGTTACCATATTAAGTTCATTAATATTGGAGAGGGCAACATGGGTTTTTATATAATAATCAACTGACAAAAATTAAAGCATGGTAATTTGTTGGGCATATGTTATTCTACTTTTCTAGACTTAATGACTTTTCTATTCTCATTGAGTAAAATCACCGCCATATTGGCAGACATTCTAGAGTCGTTCCTGCTCTCAAGGATTTGTTGTGTCTGTACCTACACTTGGTTAACGTTATTAGGTATGTAAAATCAGAATTGTCATTGTTTGGTCAATACATCGCCATTGGATATTTGGCGACATGCCACGTGCAATAACACAACGCAAATATATCGCCTCTCCTCGACTGACCTAATTCCAGACATGTAGCAAATGTTCAGATTGTTTTTTTCTTTATTAGAACTGGACAAATTGGGATGCGCTGTAATTTCAACGCACCAATATTACCTCTGATATGAAATGCCAAAGAACAGCGAACATCAAATTTCAACGGATCATGTGTATATTTTTACTTGCTGTTGCAGACGTATACTTCATACTAGAAGTTATGAATTTATGCAACAAAAATTAAGATTACTATCAAAAATGATAAGAGACAAAATAGTGAGGTAGGAGATTGCATCTGTGTATGTGTCGGTCAGTCTATTTCCACTATTGCAGCCTTTTTCATGATTTCATGAATCCTTATTTTTAGGAATTAATTTTGAAGTGGTTTACTTTTGTATGGTGAAACGGACTAATTAAAATAAACCGTCCATATGCACTTTTATTTGGAGCTTCTGTAGCTTATTTTACTTAGCAAAATAAAAGATTTTGAACTATAGGTTAAAGATTAACAGTACCTTCCATTTAACTAAAGCTACAACCTCATTATTCTCTGTTTGTGCTGACATCTGTTGGTAAGAACGATTTCATTGGTATTAGTTCTGTTCCTATCAGAACCTTTTTTAAATAAAACTTTCTCGTACAAAATTTACAAGTTACATAGTACCGTTTGCACTTCAACAAAAGTTTTGTCTTTATTTTTTGTTTATCTTTCGAATGTTTTAAAAATATGGAGATTGATTAAAATCAAATTTTATAGTGCATATTCATAACTGTATTTTGTTGTTTAACTTTTATCATAATTTTAAAATTTACTGGTATTAGTATTGACATACTCTGAAGTAAACTATACAAAATAATGTTTTTTGGTAAATCTTTTCATTTATAATAGGAAATAGAGTAATGTTATAACATGATGTTATGATATGATAAGATGAAGTGACTTATTAACGACCGCGAATTGCAGAACTTTAAAATAAGCTACTCAACGCAACGACCTGGCTCTTATTATGGGACAGTCATTTTGAACAAAAAAAAAATACAAAATTTCGAATTTCAATTTTCGAGAATAAAATTAGCAAATTCTGTTGAGCGTTTTATAGGAAAAAAAAGTTTTTATTTGAAAACATTTTTCAATAAATAAATTCAGCCAATCTGGATTTTGCAGTTGCTGGTTAAATTCGGGAAAATTTTGTCCACAAAACTATGCCATAGAATGAAAGTGTTAGGCTATTATCTGTCTATAGGGGTATATATGATTCAGAATTCATTATGTAAAGTATTGATCTGAACATCTGTAGTTAGTTCATATGTCATATCATAACATTACCTGCACTCAATCTTCTTATAGGCTTGGACCAAAGCTTAATCACAACATTAAATCATTTTCCACCCGCCCATTGTGATATGGAAGTTACAAGTTAATAACATTTCATACCCGATTATCCCAATATCTCTACAAGTATATTCCCATATTCCTATAAATATTCCTACCTAAGCGCATTCCTATTCCTAAGAAATTACCCCCAGCACCCGACGCTTCATTTCCTGCACACTTCCCTTGTCAGCACATATTTACTGTAGTTAATTATCAAAAATAATGTCATTAATAAAATGATTTGTTAGCAAAAAAACAATTAAATGAAACAAATAAATTCAATAAAGTCAGTTGTAAACTCACAAAGAAATAAAAAAAGATCTTTTATTTTACTTTTACAGTCGATTCTTACCTGTTTCTTAATAAGGATATCAAATCAAGTAGATAAATAAATCTTTAACTTAAGATAAGTAAAGTTAGAGAGAACCTTTTTTTTATTTGGTTGGCAATATTTACCTCTAAAACCGCATGATTGTCCATTCGAACTTCCCTAGCTCTTTTGCTTCCTTATGAGAAAACGGTTTATGAAAAGCTTAAACTGTACGGAATTATTGGTCTTATATTGGTTTAATAAATCCGTTGTTTTGTGACAGATGTTTCAAAGAAAGTAAGTTTTAAACTGTTGTACAAGTTTTTGCCTTACAATTTCATTTATTTTATTACTAAGGCACTATATTTGAGACTTACTAAGTTCCTCGTTATTTTAGTTACAAAATGAATGTGGTTATAGAAATAAGAAATAATGTTTTGGACAACAAACAACATGCTTCAATCTGAACACATCCCCATCAGTTTTCTTAAAGCTGATACAGGTCGATGGTAGCTAAATTTGGGGAAACAATGAAATAAATCTTTCGCCATTTTCAATGTTTCCCCAAATTTAGCTACCACCATCGGGCTGAATTATAATGAGTCCAAAATGGTTTGCAAAGCAGGTTGAAAAAAATTACTCTGGAAAGACAAAAAGTTTAATTTCAATTTATTGTTCTTTAATGACCATAGCAGTTCCTTTCATATTATTTTAAGTTAAGGAGTTGACTTCTGTTAGCACGTAGAACCTGATTTTGTTTGATTTCTTGATATATTGATGAAAGAAGTGTCTGTAAGAAGTTAGTTGATTTTTGGATCTACATTCTACATGCCATAAGCTTTGCATTTTCAACGGTTAATATTAGTAGTCTCTTCAAACCGATGGTTTCGGGGGATTAGCAGTGGTTAAAGCATGTGACTGGCTAGCTTTTATTTAATGCTTGAACTGAATGTTATTTTTCGGTGTGCCGGGTATTTGGGTGTTATGTATGAATTCACGGGTATACCAGTTACCTGTGAAAGTAAACATTTTGCGACACACCAACCACAATTTTCCATGCGAACTGCACATGTGTGAAAGAATAAGTTGACAGTAAGTACGTACCTAATTATACCAACTTTTTATTAATGTTGAAAAATATTTAACTCGTAAAAATATTTATTTTAAAATGTTTTATTGTATGTTCAAATCTTTTTGGGATTTTGTATTTGTTAAAGGTTTTCAGCCGTCTAATCAACTAGTTTGGGCAAGCAATAACCATCTCTTTAAAGTTAATTTTAACCTTTTTAAATACACCTTTGCATACTGAATATAACTTTTTTATTATTCTTGATACGTTCGCTTTTCTTCTTTGCCTATTTTTATGAAAATAAAGTTAAACAATCTTCTCATTTAAATAGAGATACATTTTTAAAAATAAAAATAAAGTTCTGCAATGAATAAAAACCATAACCTTTCGTTTTTTTACGACTTAACATGTAATATTATTTAGGAGCTACAATAAAAAACCATTTCAAATTATAGAGTGTTAAATTATTTTATGTTAACATTTGTTTTCGTAGGACAAAAAATCTTTTATTTCCTACGTGAAGTGATTTCTCCCTTGGGCCTTGAATTAGAACAAATAAAAAAAGCCATAAGCTTATATGTTAAATACTTTTTCACTCGAAAAGTCCTATTTCATGAAGTCATTTTATTAGTAAGAGAGATTTCATTTCTTTGGTTTTTATATTACAAATTAAAGTTGCTTTGTATTTTATTATGTATCTCAATATACTGTGTATTGTGGGGTTAGCCACTACTGTGGTGTTTTTATATTTTATTAATTTAATTTTCTGCCCCTTTTAACTTAATCTATTAATTCGATGAAATCCTTTTGGATTTCCAAAACCCGACTCCTCACACTTTTTTGGTTTCTTTCAGTGACATTTCAATTATCTTCGTTCGTCGAATATAAATTGATTTTCAATATGACTGAACTCTTGCAATCCGTCCAAAGAAGAAAACACAACAACAGCCTGCCAAACAATGGCTGATTGATGTGTACAACTGTACATATATTATATATGTCTATCTCTATATACATTATACATGTGTTGATGGATGAAAAAAGGAAGAAAAACACTGGGTTTATAGAAACACCCTGAGGAAATAGAATTCGTCATAAAAGATTTTCATTTGCATCTCTGTATCGAAAAAAGGAATTGAATTCAGCAAGGCTATCCCTATTGACATATTTGTTTAAGGAGTGCCAAATCCTTCGCTTTAATGTGATGGAAAGAAAGTATTCGTTTAAAAAAAAATTTAGGTAGGTACAGGAAATTCTTAAGGGACAGGATTTGTTAGAACAATCCAGTAACAGTAATATCAACGGAGTATATTACTTTTCTGAATTATAAGAAGGAACATTGCTTTTATTCACAAATCCGAATTGAAATCTTAATTTTTCTTTTAAGATGTTTGGCTATGAACTTATTTCATTATATTTACAGAACTATGACAACCAACACACAATCCATATCTTTATCTTGACAGTTTGAATTTATAGCATTGAAAAGTCATAGAAGACTGTCAGTGACCGACCTCAAAACAAGAAATATGATTACGAATCGATGAAAACCTGAATCTTCGCTTTTCCTATCCTCTTACATGTGGTAAAATTTGCGAAACCAAAGTTTCTTCAAACGTAATAAAATGCAATTATTTTTTTGAAACAACTTATTAATCATTGTCCTGTCCTGGAAACGAATTGAAGGTTACAGATTGGGAAGTGAACATGAATGTGAGCATCCAATATTATACTTGGAATAACCAACGATGCTCTTAAAATGGATATGGATATGGTCCAGATCCTGAGTGTTTATGAACCAACTTGTATGGTTAGAACAAGTGCGTATGTGTGAAGGAAGTGATTTATTGTGATAGTAGAATTTTACCTGGAAGAGAATACAATCAAAAAGCAACTTTATAGAGGCTGGTAAGGTTAGAATATGATACCGCAGTTATGTTTGGATCATATATTTATAAATGTATATATTCTTCATGTAGGAATCACATATTATAAGTTATGTTTATAGGATTACTAAGGATTCCTTGATATTGGTGAAAAACTATGACATGTTAACGTTCACTTTATTGCATGATTCAATCATAGCAATCATCGAAGCTAAAATAAGCAAAAGACCCCACATCCGTATCGCGATAACATAAACAAAAGACCCTATGTCCGATTCAAGAATGCTAACATAAGCAAAGCATCCCTTCGGACAATAAAATCCATTCCCACGAAATCTGCGACAAACTCTATTTCGTCGTTAGATCCCATTTGCAGAAAATGACGATTAAGCATTATCTCGTCATCAGGAAATTTACACCATCTGTTATTGGCTGCCGATCACATCATCATACTACGATAAATGTATCTGATGGATGATCAATAAGAATCCGAGATGAAGTTGGATTCAGTCTTTCTTCGCAGCTCGATCATATTCGTTCGTTTAGTAACTCGACCGAGAATTGAATCACTCCGCTTAAACCGCAGTTTTATAAAATACCTACTAACTTTATAATAAGTGAATAGAAAAAAATAAAATAATTTTTTAAAACGTAAACCGGTTAACAAGTGTATTAATTTGACATTGATGATTTTTGCAACCGCAAATTAATATTAAAAATGAAATAATAGACGA
The DNA here is from genome assembly GCA_916050605.2 of Platycheirus albimanus. Taxonomy (NCBI): domain Eukaryota; kingdom Metazoa; phylum Arthropoda; class Insecta; order Diptera; family Syrphidae; genus Platycheirus; species Platycheirus albimanus. The sequence goes on from OU696698.1 coordinate 65,209,053, forward strand.
ACATTTGATCAGAATAAAGAATATTGTTTCGGAAGAGTTCTTTCTTCGATAGATACTCGTAAGATGATTGGTAGAGGGAAGTAGAAAAAACTTGGTTTGGAAATTCTGTTCGTCTATCTGATTGTCTGTCTGACTGTCTTTCTATTCGCAACTCTGCAGCATAAACGGATGTGCCGATTTTCTTCAAATTTGGTGATTAGAAAATATTTGATGATCTCTCGGAAATTTTTCATTGTAATCCTAGACGCAAAATAAACAACAGCTGCAGTACAATCGGGAGATAGAAATTTTATTTTCTCGAAACGGCTAAAACGATTTTGATAAAACTCTCTGATGATTGTTGTTATTTCAGAACAATGTATCTTCTGAGAATGGGGTTTTCGGATTTTGTCGTATGTATTTTGTTCAAATTGAAGCATTACGTATGTAAATTAGCTGTAAATTCATTTCAAAATTTGCAAAATCTTCGCTTCTTGATTTTTAATTATTTTGTTAACAAAATAAAAAGAAATAAAAACTTGTTAACATCGCACTGAAAATGCTAAGAGGTAATTTCAAGAAACACGTTTAAAGCTTATGAAAATGATTTTAAAATTGAAAAAGGAAATCTATAGTAGTTCCAAATCAATCTTCTGCCGAACGCCAGTGACTTGCTCAAATTTGTCGAGGGAGAAGCTATTTATCCAGTAGTTGGAGAAAAATTGATTGAGTCTGAAAATTATGAGCTCCAAAGGAATGGAAACATAAAACAGAAAGGCGGAAAAATAAATTGCCACTTCAATGGCCTAGAAATCACTTTTGCATATTATTACCGCACTTCAGCCATTGCCATGTGGTTGAAACTTGATACAGTTAGTGTTTATTGTTTAAAAAAACTATTTGGTGGGTAAAATAGTGGGAAAAAATTCTTGGTTGTTTTTTATATTTAGAAAAGTTCCGACTATATTGTTATTTGGTGGGGTGATATTATTTTAAGGATAATTTTTTACGACATGGGTACATACTAACATACATAAATATTTAACAACTATTTTATCACCAAAAATTAAAATATGTACATACTTAAGGCCATGATCTATGGAATACGTTGCATACGTTGCGGTAACGTATTTATTTTTATATTTACAAAAATGAGTTCCTAGCCTTCTTTAAAAATATGATAAATAGCAGTCTGTATGTCTTTAAAAGTACAAACTAAAAACAAAGTTTATATATACTGAACACTTTTATTTGAAATAAAATTTCAATAATAAAAGTAAAATTAGTGTTAGTTGTCAGAATTTTTTGCGTGAATTTTGCTTTATTTATAATCAAACGTAATAAAACAAATGTAAAAGTTTTTTTTCGGCAAATTTGAACTTGAGTTATTTGAATTGTTATTTGTATAGTCTAGTAATTTATAATTTCATTATAATTATATGGCTATCCCTACACGAATAAACTATTCTGCAGTTCCAGTTTCAAAATTTTGCTAAATCGATTGCATTTAAGCTGAATCGTGTGCTTTCAATACTTAATTATATGCGCAAACTTAACGAATTGACTGCAATGCAATGGAATTGACTACGGTTTGAAACTAGGATTCCAAATTTTTGACGCAAGTGCGGAAGGTACTACAAAAATAAATGTATTACTTAGTAGACTTAGTGTAAAACTTTTTACTAAACAAAATATGGTGGCTTTTTCCACTACAGTATAAAATTAGTCGGATTTTATTTCGAATCCGGTGGGAATTCATATATGTACATAATTCATTTATTTCTCCTACGAGATTTATAGTTTATACGTACATACCTATATAATTTGTTTTTGACGCATACTCTTTATTAAAAATAAATACAAAACAAAATTGGATCATCCTTCCGGCCGGGGACAGTAGCTGTGAAAATCAAAATTCCACGACAGTGAAAACTTACAAAGCAAACTTGATTTTCCTGAAAAACTTGAAAAAGATGTCAGTTAAGTGTAAAATTCCTACCAACTCTTGTAGCTAGCAAGTTGGGAACCAACCAATTTTGATTGACTTTCATGCATTTTTCAACTGACTGAGCTTACACTAGCAAATTGCTCTTTACTTTCGCAAAAGTAGCCATATACTGACGCTGAAAAAACCTTATTGGGTGACAGTGGTACAGTGGGTGTAATTCTTGGTTGCTAAACTTAAAGTTGAGGAGTGAAACCCAGTTTTTATTTATTCCACCAATTAACTGGATGCAACCCGCGGGATTTTCGTGAGATAATTATCGCCTCAATCTTAACCCACTGTACCACCAAAAATTCTTTCCCATTTTTCTATTCCTTCTCTCCTCGCTATCACATGTTAACTTGTTATAAGGGTATTAATATCTAGTTGACTGCGAGTGCATTATAAATAAAAGGTGTAAGCTCGCTAGTATGATCAAACCGCCGCGCTGGTGAAAGTATTGACTTGAAGGAGCGTGTCAAAAGGTTCATTTCAAAATTCTCCGTTCGTCTGACTGTCTGTCTGTCTGTCTGTTCACGAATCTACAGCATATAGTACCTCGGCTGTATTTTTCATTTTTGCTTTAGGTTGAACAAATAACGGTATCTACCACCATACAATCATTATCAAAAAATTTGATTTTCCCAAATACGACTTTAACAATGTTAATTAGCCGTTTAGGGTGCTATTTTTTACAACAACCTACCTTTTGGTTAGAAAGAATAGATTTTTCCGAATTTGTTGTATAATGGTAACAAGAACAACAATAAACTATATGGGATTGAACCCAGAACCTTCGCCGTAATAGTCCGACACACAAATCGCTAAGCATGGCGCAACTATTTAATGAAAAGCGCAATTCTTTAAACTCCTTTGTTTGTCTTAAACAACTTTGAATGGAAGTAATTGTTCAAAACATTTTTATTATAGTGCTCTTGTTCCCACAGAGCAAGAACATAGAACGCAGTACAAAAAATTGCATGCAGTCAAACCATTTGGGATCAATGAAGCTATAAAATATTCAGTTCTGTTACCCCTTGAAATAAAGATGATAGTATCTATCGGCGTGTTTGGCCGACAACGACAAAAGTACCTATCTTAAACTCTCACAAATACATATTAGACTTATAAATGATAAATCTACCTTTTTCGTGTATGCACTTCCGAAAGTGGTGTTGAATTAAGCATTAAGAAATGGGGTTTTATTATAACCATCTTGTAAAGAAAAATACTTCATAACATTTTTCATACTTGAATTATGGAGGCTGAGTGAAATTTAACGATTGATACACGATTTCTAAACGTGAAGCTAAGAGAAATAAACCACAGAAGCATCAAGAGGGTGTTTTCGGAACTCCACAGTATGCTTGTAATATATATGTATGTATGTATACAAACGTGATAAATTACATTTATGTATATGTAAGTATAAAAAATTTTGTAGGGAAAATTTAAAATACATGATTTTAGCCTAAGGTAATTTTCAAATCTTGGTAAGAGTAGGAAAATGACGTTTAGAATCATCAAAAGATAAGGCCATTTCAAAAAATATCTTTTAGTAGAATTCACAAAGAAGAGCACAAATATTAGGTGTCGATGGTTATACAATCAATCAGTTTTGGTGAAAAGAGCAACCTTTTGACTTTATTTGTAGATAGTGGTTGTTATTTAAAGCTATATATCTATATGGTTTTGAATAAAATTTTATCAATGATTGATATCCCAAAAAACACTGAATAAAATATTAACTCACAGTCAATGTAAATACATAATAATCTATTGTAATAAGATTTGAAATTCTAGAAGAAATGATTGAAGATAAATTGATAACGAGGAAACAACGGTTTGATTCTTTATTTTGAATAAGATTTTTTTTTTTAAATTATTTTCTTTATAGCAGGTGTCTGAAACATTTTTATAACTATATTACAATACAACGCATGGATAGATCAGCATGATTTTTTGTTTATTCAAGCTTCGCTCGAATTTTTACTTTTATTTTCTTGATCTTTTGAAAAACTAATAATTAAAAAAAAAATTGGTTTTTCGAAAGACCAAGTTTTTTTTTAATAATTCATCTATTCCTTGCTTAGTTTTTCGAGAATAAAAAAAAAACTAAGTTTAAAATCCAAGTGAATTTGCAATTTGTTTTCTTTTATTTTTAATTTTTTTTCTTTCATCTTCAATTGTTTCACTATTCAATTCACCTTTATTTTGACGCGTACGATTCAAGACAAGAAAACCAACTAAAGTTCTTTCAATGATACCGCGTGTTGCATTGAATTTTACAAGTGGTTACAGTTTTAAAGTACAGTACTTTCTTTCTAAATAAAAAATATGAAGTGGGACATAAATCCAGAACTTTTTTTTATGGATTAATGTCCCATTAAGGTGGGACATAAGTCCATAATCGATTTATGGAGTTATGTCCCACCCGAGTGGGACATAAGTCCATTATGGACTTATGTCCCAGGGAGTTATGTCCCTGCCCCGATCAGTTCATATGGCAAGCTAACATTTATAATAATTCTTTTTTTTTGTATTTTTCAAAGCTTTTTTTTTTAATAAAACAAATTATTTTGTCTCACAATTCATTAAATTTTTTTCTTTATAGACATTTTAAAAATTATTTTCAAAAAGTTTTTTTTTTATAAAAAAAACATTTTTCTAAAATAAAATTCGTATACTCTCATTAAACCACGATATAAATTGACATACCTTTTTGAAATCAGTTTAAGTATTTATGTCAGAGTTTTTAATGTTTTTTTTTTTTATCTAAGCAGTTAAGGAAAAATCAATTCAAATGATTTTATGTTTATTAGACTTAATATGGCAAATATTGTAAGTGAAAAATATACTTTGGGAGGTGAAGCTGTATTCGTTATAATTGCTGACTGGAAAAATATTTGCTTATCATCTATCGCAAGTTAGGAAAAATTCGGTGAGAGAACATCGCCATGTCTCACACCCCGTAGCGTGGAACGGAAAGTTGTCCACTTTGCAAATCTTAACACCCTGCGTTGTTGTAGATACGATTCTTATATTATAGCAATAATAATTTGACTTGAGATGTCTTTAGCATCAAGAGGTCTCCAGACGAAGGACGTCACGATTAAAGCGATCAAATACCTTCTCAGGACCATTAGGTTTTAATCGACAGGGCGTTTATCGACTTATTATTTATCGACGACTCCGAAACCGAGCTGGGTGCCTCTTGAGCGCACACTCTATTCTGACTTTATCTTCTGAAATTAATAGTAATCATTAGCTTCGAAAATGTATGTACTACGGATTAAATGGTGAAACTACGCCAGTTATTACAACTTTTGAATCTGCTTTTCGGTAACTTGCTAACTTTGTCCTTACTCCTAACATTCCCTGGGAAAGGTTTCGTTTTCCCAAAAAGCTTTAACGAGCGGCAAAACAAATATTACCTGCCAACTCGCTGTCTGCTTTCGGAAATTCGGCAGGTATATCATCAATCCCAGCTGCTTTTATGCTTTTTAAGAGCCAATTTATAAATTATCTTGTGGCTTATTAATAATAGAGGATAAATACCTAACTTGCCATTACTTCTCCAAACAGTAAAATTGAAAAAAATTATTGCCTTAATAAAGTTAAGTGTCATTCATTTAACACAATAAAACCAAACGATTTCCATATGAGCCAAAGTACTTATATATAAACCGGGGACTCTGTATTGAAATCTACGACTGTGCACTTATTTTGTCACAATACCATAGTAACAGTAAATTTCGTTTGTTCCTAAAATAAGAACGCTGAGCCATGGCCAACCAATTTTTTTTCTTTTTTGTTATTAAGAAGCTATACGTGTATGGTAACTGTAAGGATAGCTTAATCCGACAGCTGCGGATTGCAGAACAAAACGAATATGGAATATTTATTTTCACATAGATACCTTGTGCTATAATAGTTGTAGGGTAGGGTGGGGCACTTGCGACATCCTCAATCAAAGAAAAGCGGTTTGTCATAAAAGAAATATTTTGATGACAAAAATTGTGACAGTTCTTGTTCAAATTTTGCGGTGGTTAGACCTGTTTTTGTGTAAATTTGTGTAATATCGCTTTTGTACGATGTAAGTGATTTTTTCGCTATTTTGTTTGAAGATGCTTGGTATCTTACTATTAAATGATTGTGCTATATGTATAATAATTATTTCAATTAAGAAATATTAAAACAGAAAAAGAAAATAAGTATGGGGCACTTTCGTCTTAAGCACATGGGGCACTTTCGACCACCTGGATCGTCAAGACACTCGAATAGAATATTATCTTTTAAGGAAGGTTTATATAACTTGTTTGAATGTCCATTGAATTATTTTTTATTAACAAAACTTTAAACCCATTATTTGAATTTATTTCTAATTAACATACCGCATTTCTTTTTGTTTTGTTTCTTTTTATTATGCTTGTAATTTGTGTTGTTAAAGGATCTCGTTTAAATGAAAACAACATGTTTAGAAGTTTGCTTTAATATACATAATTCGCTTTTATTTCCAATTAAGAGTGTTTTCTGCTTTACAAAAAATAATGCCGAAAGTTTCCCACCCACTTGACGAAAGTGCCTAATGGGAGGACACAATTTTCCTTTTTACGTAAAACTATTAGAGCTTCGAAAACTTTTCAATAATAATTCATATTTTATAGTTTGTTAAACAAAGTTTTGTATAAAATCCAAAAATTATTTAATTAAAAAAATTTAGGAAGAAATTTTTTGTAATATTCAGATAAAGTGTAGAATCTACCCCACCCTACCCTACGTATTTGACATGTAGTATCACGTAATAAGAGCGACTGGTGATGGTGGTTGGAAGGAGAAAGCAGATTAGCACTAGGACATCAGTTTGACCGTTAGAAATATCCTTTTGGTGAATCAGTACACATATATGTCCCCTTGAGTGTTATATACACAAAATGGTACTATATCTTGGGGCTTAGAAATACTGCTCAATATTTATTAAATAGACATTTTGTATTTGTTGTCTTATAGTATATGTTGGGCTGTAAGTAAAGAAGTAATTCCATAAAATGTGTGTAATCTTGAGTCAGATGCGGTATTATAGCTATTGAAAATGTCGAAGAGAGGACGTCATATGCTAAGGATGATTTAATGCCAAATTCATCATCATCTCCTGATTGCTAATGGTAACTTACAGCTTAGGGTATTTCTGAATATATTCATACTAGGGGTTGCTTGACGATAAGTAAACTAATCGTTAAAGCCACGTTGTTCTATCGTTAAAGAAGCAAACACAAATAAAAGCCAATCAATCAGTTTGAAAGTTGGAACAGATACGAAGGCTAACAAAATAACATAATCTCAATTACCCAGAAAAATGTAATGTGTATAATGTTTCATAGCTTTCTCTATAGGATCAATAAAGAAAACAATAGTTATTTTTATTATATAATACGATTATGATTAATGCTTACGATACATTTCTTTGCCATTTCGAGGGTGACAGGTCTGATCTCAGCACGTCTACCTTTATCAGGATGCTTCATGGACCTTGTTAACGAATTTCTAGTTTTATTGCCAGGTGCTTGGAGGTTTTATTTATCCTCCCTCATGGTTATGATAAAACAATGCATATTATTGTACTGTTATACACATAGAAGAATAATTCGAGTCTTCTTTTAACTGCCGAGTTAACTTCTTCTGACTTCTTAGTTAACTAGCTTCCTTAGTTAACTTAAAGTTAACATGCGATGCACCTTAAGCTCTGGTGATGTTGATTTTCTCCTTGACTTTGAAGGTATATGTATTGTGCAGCATTTGCTGATCTTATAGCTGTGATGCGTAAAGAGATTTTTTTGTAGCTTAAAGGTTAAAGGACATTTCTTTGTTACAAAAAGATATTCGAATATTCATATGCCGGTTTATATATATCTGCTTCATAACTATAGTTGAAATCGTATCAATCCATTTTTGCATTGGACATCGTTATAATATTCGGTTATTTCTCTTATTTTGTTATAAAGAAAGGTAAAATGCAGTTTTAAAACATCATTCAATGTTATAACTATAAAGTTGAATTTATGTACAATATTATTTAACATATTACTAAACAAATTCATAAATAATATCGAAACTAATTTGGGCTGACTTTATCATGCTTATGTAAGAGAAAGCTCCATATACATACATAAATAGTTACAGTTAAATTCGCATATAGGTCCCTCAAAGTACTGGAGAGCTCTAGAAAACACCACTTTGGTGGCCCTAGGCTCAATGAAAGGAAAATCCTTATTTGCTCCTCTTCGCCGTAGAGAGTGGGTAACTCTAAAGGACAAAGAGACTGAACAGTTAGTGGACTAAGCAGCCAACCAACAAAGCTTCACTGTTCATGGTACAAACATGTCCATAGATTGAAGAAAATATCATTAAAGGCGGAAGAACTGCATGGTGCGGTCAACAGCCTGGTAGACTGGTGGCGGATGAGCCTATTCTCTAAGATGGCCAACGATAGCAGCAAGTAGCGGCTGTACCTTACTTATAATGGGCGGCTACAAAAGGCAACTGTTTTCCCATATTGGACAGCCTGTTGAACTCTTGGCTTAAATATCCTACTAATATTATAAATGTGAAAGTTACGCCAGAACGGCTAAACGGATATGGATAAAATTTGCAACAGAGATAGCATATTAACCACTTATTATCCCGATAAAATGTTTGGTTCCCGTGTGATAGATTTATTTTAATTTTTGAAATCACACCAGAATGGCTGAACGGATCTGAATGAAATTTAGCACAGAGATAGATTATAGTCTTACTTTACTTAAAAAATGACAACAACTGTAGTAAGCCACACATAGTATTTGGGGGTGCCACAAATTTCATGTATATTTCAAAATCGAGGCGTCATAAATAATGAATCCACATTAAGATTGAAAAACTCTACTAATTCAACAAAACAGAACTTTGGCTGCTAAACTGTTTTATAAGTGTAATAATCAATGTGAGTCGGACTAGCTTAAGAAGAAATTTGCCTTTAGCCAGGGCATTTCAGCAGATCAAACTACGGCAGTAACAGCCCTCTTAATCAGTTGATAAAGATTTTTAATCTTATTTTCTCCACAAACGACAATCTTAAATCCGAAAGCTTTAAATATAATTTCTTTTTCTAAAGTCGATGAAAAATTTTATATAATTTAGATTTAAGTAATAATTTAGATTTCGACTTAAGTAACTGTTGTAATGTTAACGTTAGCATTTAACGTACTAAAATAAAATAAATAAATAAACCACGGACGAAGAATGGAGCATAGAACTTTTGTTTCCTGTACCTACAGCTACACACTTGGTAGAAACAAACAGGTAGAATCTAGAACTATTCGAAATTCTCAGGCATAGTATTAGCATTCTAGGAAAATTGAGAATAAGAGCTAAATTAACCGCGGTATCGAGGCTGATGAAAATGTTGCACTCTGGCGAAGATAAGTCAGCGGACGAAAGGCCTCTATTTAAACTCACCTTAATTAGTACAGCAGTGTTCCAGGGGCGATATCACTATCTTAATGGGGGAATTTAATGCGTTATGGATAAGCATAGGTTACGTCAAATTGTCAAAGTAACGAAAATGGTGATATGTGACTTCTGCAATGATCGTCAAATTGTGGTTAGTGGTTCCTTATTCCCGCATAAGACCTTTTACAAAATAACCTAGGAATCTCTTTCTTTGGTTTCACTTGTCACAGGAACTGTTGTTCTATATTTTTTACTTGCGATTATAGGTACTATAAGGCAAGTTATGCATTCGTAAAAAAAAAAATTTTTTTTTGAACAATCAAACATAACATTACGATGATAGAGAAGTCGAAAAAAGTAGGTCCGACAATTCTGTCTGTCTGTCTGTCTGTCTGTCTGTCCGCCTGTCTGTATCGGCACCTACAGCCTAAACGGCTGAACCGATTTGCTTCAAACTTGGTAGATAGTATTATTATGACGTCTTACAGAGGGGTTTTTGGAATTAGCATTCTAGCTTTAAAACTAACGGTACCTGCCATACGATTTTTAGTGAAAAATTAATTTTTCTCGAAAACGGCTCCTACGATTTTGATAAAACTTTCTGAATAATGTTTTCTGTGCAAACTTTATGTTTTGGTTGGAATAGATTTTTCAGGAAAAGTCTTATAATGGTACCTCCCATAGGACCGGTTTTTTGAAATCCGAATTTCTCGTAAGCCACTCGCCGAATTTCGATGAAATTTTTAATAATGAAGCCCTTTTATAAACGAAATAATAGAAAATTTTTAATTTTTCAAAAAATGTTTTTTTGAATTTTTTAAAAAAGTTTAAAAATTTTTTTTTATTTTTTGTTTTTTCCAAAAACGGTCTAATCAATTTTTTTTTCAATTTAGTTTTTTGATAAAAACTACAAAATTCTAGAAGTTGGCATACTCAAAAAAAAATTGGAATATGTTTTCGAAAAGTTTTTCAAAAAAAACCGTTTTTTGAAAAAACTGGTCGAACGATTTTGAAAAAAAATTTCCTTAAAATTTAAAAGAACAAAAGAAATCTGATGGCTTACTTCATTTTCTCCAAAAAACGTTCTAACTATTGATTTTTAAGTGATTAGTAAAATTTCATATGATTCTTACAATGCCTTTTTCCGAAAATCTCAATCCCCAAGACCATTTAGGCACATTAGAGCAAGTTCGTACGACCCAGTCGTGCACTTTATTTTTAACCGTTTTGTTTTGTCGGACACCTTACGTTGTTTTCAAGTTACGTTAAACAAGATCCCGGTTTAACCCCCGATTAACATTTAGTTTATTTAGTTAAAAATAAAAAATTAAATCTAAGTTTAACAAAATTATCTTCGGATCGCGATGGGATATTGACTGAAACTGCGGCATCCAAAAAGACGTTCCTCCTTGGTGGATGATTTTGTTCCTTATCTCGTGACGTTGTTGAACTTAGTTGCTGTGCGCGCACATGGCGGGTTTCATATTTAATGTAACTTTTCGTTATAGTTAGAAGCAGTTTTAGAAGTTAGTTTTTAAATATTTCTTCCCAAAAACAAACAAAGCATTTAATCATAAGAGCAAGTATGTAAAACCCTGGATGTCACAATTTCCACATATAACTTCACACAAAATTTCTCTATAGTCATCACCCCCATGGGAAAACTGGGGAAACTTCAAACCACACCCTTCTAGCGAAGACCTGGTCTGGTATACGAATGGCTCAAAAATGGAAACCAGGTACTGGTTACGGTATTTTTGGGGAATCACCTTGTGCGAACTTTTCGGTCAGCCTTGGTCTTCATTCGTCCATATTACAGGCAGAGGTATTTGCTATTAATGAATGCGCGAGGATACTTTGTCACTTGAACGCCAAAAATAAAACAATATTCATCTTCTCAGACAACCAAGCTGCCTTAAAAGCTCTGGCTTCGCCTGTCATAAGATCCAACCTAGTCCAAGAGACTGTCTTACTACTCACTGAACTTGCAAGGTTCAATTTTGTGATTCTCCATTGGTTCCCGGCACACAAGGGATACGATGGTAATGAAAGGGCTGACACCCTGGCGAAAGAGGGCGCCTCATTGCCATTGGTTGGCCCTGAACCCTTCTACGGAGTAAATACTAATTACTTCAAAAACACTGCCAAGTGCATCCTGCTCATGAAATCCAATGCAGCTTGGCAAACAACTCCTGGTCAAATCTGTTCTAAACAATTCGTACCAGAATATTCACACAAAAGCACAAAATTCCTACTCAACCTAGATAGGAAAACTCTCAAAACAGTGACTGGAATCATAACCGGACATTGTCTTCTGAAAAAAAACCTTCACAACAAGAGACTAGCAACAGACTCCGTTTGCCGTCTATGCCTCGAAAGTGAAGAAACATCTCTGCATATCCTCACGGAATACACAGCACTCCTCCGCCTCAGAAAGCGGACACTTGGTGGCGAGATCGTTCCCTGGGAAAAACTCAAAACCTTAAATCCACAAAATATCTTAAAGTTCTGGTCTTTGTCTGGAGCAACTGAACTGCTCTATAATCTCACATGGGTTGGCGCAATAGGAATCTTCGAGATACCGCAGTGCCTGAGCTGTATAAGCTCTCCCTAACAACAAATAATAATAAATAACAATGTAAAACCCATGTGTTCTAATTGCACTTGGTGTTTTAGAATATCCTGCCTTTTAAAAATAAGAAGGAATTGTGTTGCTGTATTTTACAGCGATTACAAAATCTTTTCCTAATTTAGCTGTGTATAGGCATTTGAAGAAAAAAAAATTGACAAGGAATTTTTGTATTTTCCCAATAAAATGTCAACCAAACCATTTTCAGAATTTCGTTTTTTTGTCTGAATATTGAATGTTGAACAAGGTTCAGTCTTACTGAACTAACTTTTGTAAAACACTTGCCACTGAACGAAAAAGCTCTATGTTCAGTGGGGAAATTGAGAGCCAAAACATTGCATTCCCCTTAAATGTAAATGAATGAAGATTTAATGGAATAATATTTTACATAGTTTTCTTCCATTCCTATGAAATACATTACCACGTGATACAATTATTTCAGTTGCTTGAGTTACCACATATAAGCATACTTGTTTGTAAGCAGCTTCTTTATCGTTCTTGCATTTTATACAGGGTGATTCACGAGCGTTGTGCCAAAAAGCTAGAGCGTGTAGGTTGAGTTGAGACAAGAAAAAAATCGTAAGGGAGGGGGGTCTATTTCCCCCCGTTTAGCCGGGAGGGGCAATTTTCTGAAAAATTGACTTATTTTGTAAAAAAAAAATATTAAAAATCAACGGCTTCGTTTACAACACCGTGTTATACCTTTTTGAAAAGCCAAAAACTTCTTCTTTGATTTTGTTTTTAAATTAAATTGTTTTAACGAATAGTTTAAAAAATATAAATTTTCAAACTCAAAATTTTGAAAAAATAATTTTAAAACTAATTTTTTTCAAAATTTCACGTAGTATAATTTTTGTTCTCAGAATTCAATGCTTCTATTAATCTGTAATCCAACACTGAAAACCGTATGGCTCTACGACTTTTTGTTGCCAAGGTATTCAAAAATAACCGAACCTACTTCTTCACAAAAACAAGAAAATCTAGCCTTACGGGATGGCACAAGTGATCATTTAGCCAATTTTTTCGTGTTTTTGTGAAGAAGTAGGTTCGGTTATATATTATAGAACCTACTTCTTCACAAAAACAAGAAAATCTAGCCTTACGGGATGGCACAAGTGATCATTTAGCCAATTTTTTCGTGTTTTTGTGAAGAAGTAGGTTCGGTTATTTTTGAATACCTTGGCAACAAAAAGTCGTAGAGCCATACGGTTTTCAGTGTTGGATTACAGATTAATGGAAGCATTTAATTTTGAGAACAAAAATTAAACTTAATTACGTAAAATTTTGAAAAAAATTAGTTGTAAAATTATTTTTTCAAATTTTTTTTCAAAATTTTGAGTTTGAAAATTTATATTTTTTAAACTATTCGTTAAAATAATTTAATTTAAAAACAAAATGAAAGAATAATAATAATAATTTTTCAGAAAATTGCCCCTCCTGGCTAAACGGGGGGGAATAGAACCCCCCTCCCATACGATTTTTTTCTTGTCTCAACTCAACCTACACGCTCTAGCTTTTTGGCACAACGCTCGTGAATCACCCTGTATAAGGGCATTTAAACGTAAAACACACATTCTGAAATAGTGTATGCATGGGTGAAAACTATCAAAAATTTTAATTTATTCTAATACTACCCTTAAATAGTTACATATTTTCATGAAATTCCACCTTCGTTAGGATTCTTTCCGATTATGGAAATATTCCTAACATTATTTAATAGTAAGTTGGAAATCCTTAAATTTTGACGGTTTGTAAAGGGACCCAGACTTCGGAATTGTGTATAAAATTTCCCTTGGGCAACCCTTCTGAGGAAAACCGTGATAGAATTGAAGAAATCAAATTTTTGCATTAAAAGGCTATTTTAAGATAGTTAAATTGCTTTGGTTATTTGTAAAATATAAGTAGAGAACCTACTGTGTCTTTCCTATCAAATGTTTCTCCTTCGGCCATTACACAAGGGATAGCAGATTGTGCTGCACAGTTTGATGATAACTCGATGTGGTTTTTTTCTATCAAATCAGTTCAATTTACGTCAATTCTTCCGTAGGTACTAAAAGCGCTGATAAACTGCTTGAGAAATATCTTACACTATTTTTACTTGCGATTATAGGTACTATAAGGCAAGTTATGCATTCGTAAAAAAAAAAAAAAAATTCTAACAATGACCTTACGATGATAGAGAAGTCGAAAAAAGTGGGTCCGACAATTCTGTCTGTCTGTCTGTCTGTCTGTCTGTCCGTGTGTCTGTCTGTCTGTATAGTTACATACAGCCTAAATGGCTGGACCGATTTGCTTCAAACTTGGTACAAGTATTATTATGACGTCTTACAGAGGGGTTTTTGGAATTAGCATTCTAGCTCCAAAACTAACGGTACCTGCCATACGATTTTTTGTGAAAAATATTTTTTTCTCAAAAACGGATCCTACGATTTTGATAAATTTTTCTGAATTGTGTTTTCTGTGCAAACTTTATGTTTTGGTTGGAATAGATTTTTCAGGAAAAGTCTTATAACGGTACCTCCCATAGGACCGGTTTTTTTAAATCCTATTTTCTCGTAAGACACTTGACGGATTTCGATTTTTAATGTAGAAGCTCTCTTATAAAAGAAATAATATAATTTCGAATTTTTTTAAACAAAAAAAAAGTTTTTTTGAGTTTTTTAAAAAAGTTTCAAAAATTTTTTTTAATTTTGGTTTTTTCCAAAAACGGTTTAATCTATATTTTTTTAATTTTATTTTTCTGATAAAAACTATAAAGTGCTAGAAGTTGGCATACTCAAAAAAAATTTGGAATATATTTTCGAAAAGTTTTTCAAAAAAACTGTTTTTTGAAAAAACTGGTCCAACGATTTTGAAAAAAATTTTCGTAAAAATTCAAAAACGTAAAAGAAACCTGATGGCTTACTTCATTTTCTCCAAAAAACGTTATAGGTATTGATTTTTAAGTGATTTATAAAATTCATATGATTTTTTCAACGCTTTTTTCCCAAAATCTCAAGCACCCCCATTTTAACACATTAGAGCAAGTTCGTACGACCCAGTAGTGCACTTTATTTTAATATCCTATTGCCCAATAAAATTTTTTCACAACAATAGACCGACTGATAAATCTGATGTTCACAACCCTTCTCCGATTGAAAAAAGAACAACGGCTATAGCTATCAATAAATTTTTAGCTTCCTGCTGAAACTACTAGGTCACTCGATTGTTTTTGCTAGTGATGGTTAGCATTTTAAATTAATTTTCAGATTCAAAAATCTCATTTTTGGAAGTGGAACTTCAGCAGCAATGAATGATATCTCATTTAATTCCGATTTTAATATCATTGCTCAATTAGAAATTCTTAAAATTTAATATTTGAATGTAAAGCAAAAAATAGTTTTTAATTAACGTATTTAAATTACTAGATAATTATTTATCATCGATCTAAAAATCAAATAATCCCTTTAGCAGCATTCAAGAATATGGAATTAAAATTCACTTTTAAATTTTAATACACCATTTTTATTATTTTCTAAGTAGCTTAGGATTACTGTTATAAAAACTTCTGCCTCAGTAGAACGAAGCAATATTACATACAGCTTTCACGATGGCAGCGTAAGTGCCAACGATACCCATAAAATCTAAATTCCATAAATTAAGCCTTATAAGAGCACATTGACAATCTACAAAATAATGAGGCTACACGGCATGAAGCTTCTAGACCGTGGAGGTTTCAACGTGAAGATCGAGAAAGAGTACATCTTCAATAGTTAGAACTGATTAAAAAAAATAAAAAATTAAAAAAAAAAAAACTCTCTAATAATGTTGTTCGAGTTGGGTGTTAATGTTTTGAAAGTCTTGAAACCACGGTATAAATGTATTCCTTAAATTAAAAAGCACATTACCTACCATTTTTATGTGTTTCAAAGCACCTGTTTTGAGATTGTAAGGCTATTCACTTTGCTCTTAAAGGACTCCTGAGTCCTGAGTACTGATCCTTATAACTGTCACAATATAAACATATAGGCTTCGACTTCCTTACATGATTATGAGTTGACTTTAAAACATCAATGCTAAATTAATTGTAATTAATGAAATGGAAGAGAAATGAATGAATTCTTATTTTTTTTCTATTGGCATTTTCAGTACATGCAAATAATGTCCATGTATTGATGAGTGCTAAAGTTTCTTTGAAAAAAAAACACACACAAACACACACAAAAATGATTGATGTACAAATGATTACAAATGAGAAAAGTTTTTTTTATCAAAATACCCAAAGGAAATCAGATTCATCATAATAAACCCCCATTTGCATAGAAATTTCAGAAACAAGTGAGATTTAAATTATAGGGTATTTGTATACTAAATTATTCAAAAGAAGCAAAATGTTTTTCAAAAATCCTTAACCTTAGCGGCGTGTTAACGATTTCTTAATTTTTACTCACTAAGCCCTGTAGAAAGTATTTGTCGAGGATATAAGACCAATCATCATGCTTAATCTTCCCAGACACAGGAAATCCTACTTTGTCAAAAATGTATAAAAGGTTTGTATTCATTATATGATTTATGTAGGATGACGTCATTTAAAATCTCAAATAAAATGTCCTCAAATCAAAACTATAAATAACTTTCTCTATAACGTTTCATTTTCACTTTTATAACCATTTCACAGACTTTATGCAAAAACTTGAAAAGTAGAGTAAAGCATTCGGTTCTAAGATTGCAAAGAAAAACTCAAGGCAAAAGAACGAAAAGGGTCAACTGGTAATTTGTATGAAAAACCTTTTAATATTTAAATTTGAATTCGAACTTTAATTTTTTTATTACATAATTTATTGAATTAAATTACAATAACTTTCATTTAAAAACGACTGTGTTTCATTTTTGTATCTCCTCTCCACCTACATTTGGTGTCAGAAAAGGGATTCGAACCCTCCTCGCCTACAGAAGTGAACTGATAATATACTGGACACATAAATACCTTATACTCGGTACTTTAATCTTCTGCGGTTGACCTAGGAATTTTAACCAAACTTAAAGTTTTATTCAAGCTATCAAGGTTCTGTGCGAATATTTATATCAAGTAACTTATGTACGAGTATGTATTGCATATACATTCGTACGTTAGGTACATGTAACTTTAATGAGGTTGCCTTTTCTTGACTAACAAATCTTACTTGCTTCCCTTGTAAAGTCAATGCTCATGACATTAATAATAATATCATAACACATTTGAAACATTTTTCAGTAAGTAACGAACGAAAAATAAGCTTTGTTAAAAGTATATATTAGCACACCCTTTCTGAGGGGCATTAACTAACTAAGATTACAAACTTTTGTAGTTTTTAATCAAATGAAATGAATTTGTGGCAAATGAGTTGGATTAGGTTAAAGTAACGCTGTGAGGAAAAAGTTACACTTATAACAATACTAGCTTCATTGTGATACCTCATAAAAATCGAAAGATTACCTCGCTAATTAAACTACTCGCAGATTTTAATAGAGCAATGGAGATATTTTTCTCCATATTGTCGCTTTCGCTGAGAGAGAAATGCATGAACAGGCAATAAGTGGGATGATAGTATCATCTTCCTCCGCCTCCATTCAACTTCTGCATAGTAAAGATCGGCTTAGTGATAAATAGTAAAAAACATTAAATGCGTATTCTAGATTTAATTCTTTCCCAATCTGGTGAGTCGCTACCAAGTATAGTGGTGTTTGTTCATCTAAATTTCGTTTTCCTCATGACATCTTGGATGAAATTATGGGAACCATGACCCGTAATCTCGAATGAACAAAAGTCTCGAGAACTATTCGAAATTTTTTTTATCTAGTTAAAGAGTTTAAAGGGTTAACCACGATATCTAGAAAACAATTACTTATTTGTATGCATTTTTTTGGGGGTGGTAAATAAATCCACAGAATTCCATCAACAAAACTTTTATTTGTGACGATTTCATTATTTATTTGCACTCACATTCTGAGTTATGGGCAGTTGCTGAGTTTGTGGAAATAGCATAGGAATGAGAGACTTATAGCGAGTTTCATTCACGAAAAGAATTGCTCTTTCTGTCAAAAGAATTGACCTTTTTCACTTTTGAGAGTTTCATTCATTCAAAAAGTGCAATTCTAGATTGATTCTCAACACGAAAGAATGCATCTCTCATGGGTTGGGAGAATCGATCGTAATACTTTTCTGTCAAACGTCAGATGAGAAATAATTTGTTATTTTTTGTTGTTTGTTGTAAAATTGTGACAGTCTGTGATAAATATAACAAAAATAAACAAATAATGAACGAAGAACTTAATATGTACTTTAATTATCCAATAAATTATCAATTATTTAATGATCACTTTTTCCAATGACAAAAGACATAAATGAAATGCCAAAAAGTATAATTCAAATTGACATGGATACCCAAAACAAGTTTCATTCAAAAGGGCAATTCTCGATTTTGAGAACAATTCTTCCAAATTTGAATGAAACTCGCTATTAGATGCCGTCCTCCACACAGCTTCGGCTTTTGTGCCGTCAGTTTAGAAATAATTTGAAATAAAGAATTTCTGTGCATCCCAATGAAATGGCCGATTGGGAATTAGATAAATTAATTTTTTTTTATAATTCTAGTCTCTTTTGAATGATATACAAAAATTCATGAATACAAAAAATTTAGCTTTAAATGTACTTCCCCACGTTGGCTTAAACTGGACGCGGAAGGCTCGTTCTAAGCGCTGGCTTGTAAAAAGCATATTAGGAGTAAGCACATTTAATTTCCTTTTCAACTTGTGCCTGATTGAAACAGACAATTAAAATTAGAATTTTATTACGTAAAATTTATGTCAATGCCATGAGTTCAGTTTTCTTACAAAAAACTTCCAATATCTGGCATACAAAGTTTGAACAAAATCGAATAACTACGCTCCTTTTGGGGAAATACACAAAAACATAATTGCTTAGACGCCTGTTATATAGGCGAGTTACCATCAAGAACATTATATTGTTTTGCGAAATTGTCCTCTTGTAAGAATACTAAGGATACTTAAATAACCAAGTTTATAGTTTTATCAAAACAAGGTTTTAATCCAAATCGTAAAAGCCGTTTTTGATGAAAATAGAAAAAAATAAAATGCACGACTTAGCCGCACGAACCTGCTCTTATGCTAGATAATTGCTTAATGGCTATGTATTTTGAAAACAAACAATTGTTTAGAAAAATCTTTAATTTTTTTAAAAATATTCTTGGGAAAACTAGATATGCAATAATATTGCATTGCCTAAAATGTCTATCTAGAAAAAAAAATTGATAATCGTTTGGCCAATAGGTAGTTTACGAGAAAACGTTATTTAAAAAGAAACCGGTTTAAAGAGAGGTACCGTTATAAGACACATTTCGAAAAATCGTTTTTAACTAAAAGATAGGCTGTTCTAAAAAAAAAAGTATCCTGAAAGTTTTATCAAAATCGTAAGAGAAGTTTTCAATAATTCAAACTTTTTTTATGATTGCATGGCAGGTAGGTACGGTTATTTTTCATCCTTGAGCAAAAATGAAAAAAAAAACCACCAAGTTTAAAGCAAATCGACCAATCTGTTTAGGCTGTAGAGGTGCGAATACACAGACAGACGGACGGAATTTCCAGAACCACTTATTTTGACTTCTCCATCATCGTAATGTCATGTGTGATTGTTATCTCGATTTTTTTTTGCACGAAACCGTAACTTGCCTTATAGTACCTATAATCGCAAGTAAAAATACTTAGATATTTGATTCCAATATTGAAAATCATGGATCTGTTCGAAATATGTATCACGCACTATGCCCATTTTCATAAGCGAATTTCGTTTAGCGATGAAGCTCGCATTTGGTTGAATGGATACGTCAATTAACAAAACTGCCGTATTTGAAGTGATGATAATCCTCAATTGTATGTTGAGACACCGTAACATCCACAAAAACTGACTGCTTGGTATGCTTTATGGGTTGGTGGAATAATTGGTCCGTACTTCTTTAAAAAACGATGATGGCCAGAACGTTACAGTCAATGGAGACCGGTATAGAGCCATGATTACTGACTTTTTCGTTCATCAATTAAACAACCATGATGCGCAATAGTGGTTTCAACAAGACGGCGCAACATGTCACAGCTCGTGCCACAATTGATTTGTTGAAGGAAACGTTCGGTGGGCGCATAATTTCGCGTTTTGATCCTGTGAATTGGCCTCCAAGATCTTGCGCTTTAACAACGCTTGACTTTTTTCTGTGGGGATATGTGAAGTCGCTAGTCTACGCCGATAAGCCCAAAAGGTTGACCACTTGGAGAACAACATTCGCCTCGTTAATGCCGATAATACGGTTACAAATGTTGGAAAAAGTCATCGAAAATTGGACCACCAGATTAGACTATACGTCCGAGCCAGCCATGGCGGTTATATGCCAGAAATCATGTTTAAATTATAATGAGAGAAAATTATCTTTCAATTAAAGTAAATTTCATGTCAATTTAAGAGAATCATCTTTGTTTTATTCCATTTCAAAATTCTATAACACTAAAAAAACCATTTATTAATAATTCAAATGCACTTTTGTATTGCACTATTATTGAAATGGTAAAACAATTTTACTCTCCCTCAATAATTAATATATTAAATATAATGTAATGAAACAAAAACTTTTCCATATATCCCATCATCCAATGTAGCATGAATATTGTTTATTAAATCAACTTACAACATTTTTAGAACAGGAAAACATCCAACGGCAATAATGTAAGTTCATGTCTATAGATAAGCTATAATATTGAAGTACCCACATATACTTCAAAGTCGTAGCAACTGAAGTTTTAAAATTTCAGCAATTTATCGAATAATTAATTTGTTTTGAGTTTGAACAGTTTGTTGTTTTATGCATCAACAAGTTTTGTTGATATAAGTGACTAGAGCTGGATTTCCGCCTAGGCCTACAAGGGCCGGGACAAGTCCCAGGTGCAAAGAACAGCGATGAACTAAGGTTGAATAAGTTAAGAACTAAAGAAGGTCATCATAATTTTTTCGTTACAAAAAAAAATAAATATTAGAAATATTGCTAAGGCTTTGTACTGGACTGTCAACTTTCCTTTTCGTATGGAAAATTTGCAAGGAAAATTTAGTTGCCGGTATAAGCCTTTTAAGTCGCAAAATTCTTACTATTACGGTTATGCAGTTACAAGCATCGGCGAATTCATCATGTGTAAACACAAGTCAAGAAAGAAAAGGACACGCTGCGCTGTGGTGAGAAATTTAAGCACATCAAAATCAGTGATAAAGTGATACGAGAAGATTAAATAAATTGCCTAGCTCATGTAACCTGCTATAGAATTTATATAGTATTATCAACTGTGCATGGTAGAGGGCCAGCTGCTATCTTCAATCATATTGTTAGCTATTAGAAATGAAGTTCGGTGCACCAGACAAACGGTTTTACTATGATGAAACTGAAATCTGTTTTGTATGTACGTTGAGTCGCCGATACTGCAGTCAGAAGAAAAATAGCCGTACTATTCTATACAATATATATAAACGTTATTATAGTTCCAAAGACTGCGTTATTCTGATGACTATTAAATTAATTAAAGGTGATTATCAATTATTTCTTCTTTGCGAATTGGAATGATTTCAAGATGTGGGAGAGGGCTCGAAATGCGAAGTGCCTTTGGGCCTTGGCCTTCTAAATCCGGGCCTTTAAACGACCCATGAAATAAAAAGAGCAAATATAGCATTTTTTTAAACTAAACTAGTCGTCGAAAATACAAATTTGACTCAGTTATATGTAGATTTATGTCATTTAACAAAGTGCAGTATGCACAAATATGCGCAGATTGAGTTTATACTTTTGGAAATATCATTTAACCTACGCTTCAGTTTCGATGATAAAAACTTATACATCTGACTGGGCTCAGGCCAGATGCCAGATGTTCAGATAAATAGATCTGGAAAAATAATATCTTAATACTAACAAATATAACGCAAGTTTCCATCGTATACAATAAAGACACAACTCAGCAGGGGAATTAAATGAGGCAATTGACGAAAAATACATAACGAAATACGAAAAGTCCCATTCCAACAATATCTGTTATACCACAAGAAGTGGAGATTGATGACAAGTTTCCTTTCTGCAATTCAAAATAAATAGGTAACCTATCGAGAATCATTCTGCCAGAAAAAAAAAATAAGATGGTAGGTTGGTATATGGCAGTTTCTGAGCGGTTGAGAGGAGAAATCCATTTAGGGCAAAGAAAGCGCCATTTTGATACAATAGCAACGAAAACCAAAGGGTTAATTCAATAAGAAGTCTCAACAGAAAAATAAATTCATCCCTGGGGTGTTCTTCTGTCAGCGTGTTTGATCATGTTTATATTTATAATTTTTGCATTTATTGCTCTATCACTTTACATGAATCCGATTTAGTTTATATTGAAAGGTCTTATACATCCAAACTAGTGTATGTTCCTTATATATTTATTTATTTATATATTTTTTTATATTTATTTGTTTACTGATGTGTACACATATACTAAATATGTTTTTGCAAAACCTATCCTATCCCTATGTCTCATTATTATTCTTAGTAATTTAGGAATTAGAAATAAATTGTTTCCTGCTTGGCTGTGTGTAGATAGAGAGGACATACAGGAGAGTTAAATCTTTCGTACGTACCACCCTACGCCACCATACCCATTTCCGGTTTTTATACCCTATTCCATAGAATGGGTATATTGTATTTGGTGTGGAGTTTGTAACATAGAGAAATAATACCGTTAGGTATAGAAAAGTATATATATTCTGACTCAGAATCAAAAGCCTAGTCGATTAAGCCATGTCCGTCCGTCCGTCCGTCCGTCCGTCCGTCCGTCCGTCCGTATGTATACTCTCTAGAGGTCGCAATTTTTGAGCTAGAAAGCTGAAATTAGGTATATATAATTTTTGGTTCAAGAGTAAGGCTAAGTTCTTGAATCCGCCCACAAACACGCCCAGAATCGCCATTTTCGTTGAACAACCTCAATTTGGTAAAATTAAATTATGCTTTTTGTACAGTTACGATAAAAGCATAACACTTAAATTTTGCACACGTAAGCTTTAGGTAAACATTTTTCTAATTCAATAAAAATATTTCAGTTTGGGCGTGGCTGACGCCCATTTTTCACACAAAACCATTAATATTGT
This sequence comes from Platycheirus albimanus, assembly GCA_916050605.2. Taxonomy (NCBI): domain Eukaryota; kingdom Metazoa; phylum Arthropoda; class Insecta; order Diptera; family Syrphidae; genus Platycheirus; species Platycheirus albimanus. The sequence goes on from OU696698.1 coordinate 65,232,318, forward strand.
TTTTATAAAATAACAATTGTTATATTAAAGCGAAAAACATTAAACTTTGTGGGTAATACTTGCACATAAACATCTTGTGTATGAAATCAAAAAAATTGATTTGGGCGTGGCTGACGCCCACTTTTCACTAGAATTTATAAAAAAAATTGTTTTTGTAGATAAACGGTATTTGTAATGAATCTGTAAGCCAACATTTTGCGTCTCTTAGTAGAAACTAAAAAGTTTTTGTATGAAAAGAAATTTTTGAATTTTGGGCGTGGCTTACGCCCACTTTTCATGAAAGTACGAAAAACGTAGTTTTAAAAATTTAAGGTACTATCAATATTCAATTTTAATCTTTTTCGTTTGTTATTTGAAAAATATATCTCTACATTTTCTTGTGTAAATTTTGTCAAAGGCGTGATTTTGATAAAATAACTTTGTTCAGGTAAGATTGTTTAAAAACTACTCGATTCAGCTGTAGTTTTACACATATGCCTAAATACTGATCAAAGCGCAATTAGTGCTTCAAATTTTTAAGACACGCCCACTTTTAAGGGGCGTTTCCGTCAAAAGTCGTATAATGCATTAATTTTTTTAACTTTTTTTAACTATCGGTCGCAGTTTTGAAGTAAAAAGATGAACACTTTCATTTATATTCCTTGGCTACGTAGCAGAGTGTAGTCCAAGAATTGTTCAGAACACCCAAAATCGCTATTTCCATTAAAAATCTAATTTTTAAAAATTTTAGTTTTGTCTTGTTTTGTTCAAATCGATCTGCAAGAATAAAATTGAATGTCACTGAGCTCATACCAATTGCCTTGGCAATTAAACATTGTAACTTTGGGCGTGCCGCACGCCTTTTTTTATTGTGCCAGCACTGATTGAACGTCACACTGCACAAAATTAATGTTGAATTGAATTTTGTCTGTCTGCCTGCTAAAGAAGAATTTTGTTTCTGAAACATCGGCTGTTTGCGGGAGCCGAACGCATACACATGCAAAAATATAGGGAATAGGGTATCCAACAGTTCGTTGCAAACGTACTGCAGCTCTCGCTTATGTGTTTTTTGTTTGTTTCTTCTTTGAAATCGTGTGTAAATAAATGTGAAAGCTAACAACTCAAAATTACAACAAAAACGCCTTTCTGGTTGTGTGTTAAGGGCTTGCCATGCCAACAACCGCTACTTACTCACTTACGAATTACGATAAGTCTTGGCACGGATGCTCCTTATGCTGAGGCTTAAAAATTTGTGTAGGACCTGAATTTTTACTTGCGATTAAAGGTACTATAAGGCAAGTAAAAAAAAAATTGAGATTACAACCAAACATTACATTAGGAGAAGTCGAAAAATGTGGGTCTGGATGTTAACGATTTTCAATATTTTTTATTGTAGATAGACATTTAGTTTTGATATTTTATTGCATACTTAGTTTTTCCGAGAAAACTCTTAAACTAATTGAAAAAATAAAATAATTTTCGAAACAATTTATAGCTAATTTTGTTAAATATACATTATGCAGCCATTAAGCAATTATATATAGCATAAGAGCAAGTGCGTGCGACCCAGTCGTGCATTTTATTTTATTTGTGCTGTCTGCTTCGACGACACGTACTCGTATCTTGGTTTTTTTTCGTATCTCGAAGCTTCTCATATTCCTCAACCACCTTCAAGGACACGGCTTTATATTTAAGGTCCCGTTCTTGAAAAGATCTATACAACTAGCATAATTCATTGTCGTTAGCGACTTATCTCCTTGTGGGGCCAAACTGACGCCGGCAGTCACGTCACTAACTGACGGTGACGACTGACTACTCCTAAACGTATATCCCAGTTCAATTTGTGTTCGTTTCATTTGCCTCTTCCATAGTTTTTCATTGTTTATTTTGTTTGTTTTTGGGTAAGTTAGTTTTCCATTCGTAATTTGTTTAACACCTTTTAAAGTTTATACATTCTTCCAACGACTGAATTGTACTCAAGCCCTCTTAATCCGGCAAGGTCAAACCCGTGTGAGAGAAGCATTATTTATATTAGTTCATAGTTTATATTTATTTATATGCAGTTTATATAATGAATTTAACATTCATTTAGTTTATAATTTCTGAACAATATTCTCTACATCTACAATATATTTAATTTATGACAAAATTTTTACGATGATATCTACTAAATGTAATAAGTATGGGAAAACATGTTATACTTAAAAATACTTAGATTGCACATAAACCTCAATTCTACTAGAGCAGTATGATTTATTGTAAGTTAAGTATATTATTTTTTTAAACAAGTTTTCTTGCAACTTGTACCAAACCAATTTGATCGGGCTGACATATTCTCTCCGCTGCGTTTAACTATACCATGCATCTCTTGACAAAATGCGGCAAGTTTTATATCTAAACCGAAGCGGTTCTATCAATTTATTAATTCAAAAAGAAAATCTGATGGTCTTCACTCTACCTTCAATTTTAACAACAAATCCAGTGGCGGATCCAAAGGGGGGGGGGGGTCATGGGGGTCATGGAGGTCATGACCCCCCCCCCCCCCCAGAACCAACAAAAATAGTTTAAAAACATCAAAAAATTAGGAAAAAAATAAAACTTAAAAAATTTTGAAATTATAGGTACGAATTTTTCCTCATGGGTCCACCTTCAATGGATAAACTGGATTACCCATTTTTTTTTCAACTCAGCAACCTCTCAGTTATCCCTCATGAATAAAGTGACTGGACATAGACACTTTGATTTTATAATTCAAATAGTAATATAGATAAATGCAAGTCTATTTCGGAGTGTTTTTCCTGTTTCATTATATAGGTCGAATTGCTTCAAACTTGCTATATAGAGTTTTTTTAGGTATTGCACAGAGGGGAAATTGAATTTTTTTTTGTTCAAAAAATAACGGTACCTGCCATATAACCGTTACGTTAAAGCTTATTTTTCTCGAAAATGGCTAAAACGATTTTGTGTAGCTTTTTAGATACGACCAACTATATGGCTGAAAAAAAAGTTTGACATACTTAAAAGATTGTCTCTCCACCGATGTGCTAGAAATATTTCAGCTAGGAGTTTTTTTGCCGCGAAAACCTTACTCCGAAGCTGATTTGGAATTTGTGCGTGCAACAGCTAATACGTACAGATACAGTCAGCTTTTTAAATCATCCACCCATCTCAATGTTCGTACAAGAATATAAGCTGTGGATAAGGAAATGGCAGCGAGAAACTGAAGAGTGGCGGCCATTTCCCGAGTGTCATCCAGAAATGTTAGATTTTTGTGACATTACGTTGTATCCACACATTCATGTAATATTCAAAATATTAGCTTCACTTCCTGTTAGTGTCGCAACGGCAGTGCGGTCGTTCTCTACCCTCAAACGACTTAAAACGTGGCTGCGATCAAATATGGGAGAAAAACGTCTCACCGGTCTTGCTCTAATGAATGTGCACAAAGATGTGAAAATTGATATCGATGAAATCATTACGAAATTTGCTAACCAAAAACAAAGAAAACTTAATTTTATTCTATAATTTTTTACCAATAAATTAAAAAAATTATATTTTAATACTTTTCATATACTTTCTTTGAACTAAAGCTTGCATTCTTAGTTTTTATATCTATTTTAGGTACTTTATATGACACTACACTTCACAATCTAAAATTGGTAACCATTGAGCAGCATGACCCCCACCAAACAGAATTAATAGGTCCGCCACTGAACAAATCATCTGCTGATCCCGAAGTAAACAATTTTGTTTAAACTCTCTCTTTCGCAAGCTGTTTTTCCTACTTTATGGAATAACTCCTTTATTTTTTAAATTTACAAAAAGTGCAATAAGAGTGAAATCTCAAACTATCGTCCGATAGCTAAACTTTCTTCAATACCCAAGCTCTTCGAAAGCATTGTCTATGACTCTCTTTGTTTTAATTTCTCCACTACAACATGGATATATTATGGGCAAGTCCACTACCACGAACCTTACTCAACTTGTTTCAATGACACATGGTGCCCTGGAAAAAGGATACGATGTTTGTTGTAATCACTACTAATTTCAGCAAAGTATTCGATTAGATCTCTTACCAAATTATTTATATTAAACTAAAAGTCTTCGGGTTTCCTCTAATGGGTGAAATCCTTCTTGGAAAACCGCCAATATAGTGTTGTGTTCAGATATGTTCTGTGTCCAATCCCATCTTTGCCACCTCAGGTGTTACTCAGGGTAGTTATCTCGGGACACTTTTATTCGTCCTTTTTATGTATGTTGTTGAAAGCAATATTTCTCTCTCAGCCTGTCTATTTGGGCCGAAGAGATGAAAATTATGAAAGTAATATCTAATCCTTTTGATTCTTTCCTGCTTCAAAAAGACTGAAATTCTTTTTTTACATAGCGTATACTAAAAATTTCCTAGAACTCAATGTTACTTACTGTGGCTGAGAATACTGGTTTGATTGTATTTGCCATTAAGATATTTCGTCCCCTTTACGTACTTTATTCACTATACCTGATTCCTTATTTTCCATTTCACAGATTGTTGTTGCCACTTGGCATTGGCCTTGTATCTCCCAATAATTCTTTTTTAGACGTACTAGACTACTTTAATATTAATACACGTAAGCTTTTAACCAACAAGGTTGTGGAAGCTTTTAAAATCAGCTTGCAAGCGTAGTCTCTTTTAAATATAAAAAATATAAAATAAAAGACACGCTCCATAAAGAATGCAATGTAAAAATATTGAACATAAAATAAATGGGCATTAGTCTAATCCATTAGATTCACATAAAATAAAAACAAAAAATGAAATAAACCAATACGAGTGCTGTGGATTTTAGTGATTTTACTGAAGCAATGTCTTAAATACAAAAATATTTATACATGAAATTCACGTTGACCAAAGTGCATCATAAATAAGTTTTATTTTGTAATTGCTCTATACGGCAAGTATTGGTTTCATGCAGATAAAAATCGAGTTTTTTATTAAAACATGATATTACGATGATGGAGGCGCCCAAACAAGAAGTTTTCTGCGCTTTTCACGTTAACCTACAGCCTTAACGGCTTGACGGATTTTTTTTTTTAACAAATTTTATATATAGCAGCTTAAAGAAAAACGGATTGTATTTTGTTTCGACCCGGCTAAAACTGGTACCTTTCAAACAACGGTTTTTATCGTTTTGAATTTGTTCTGAAATAGCCATTTTTAAAACTCATAATTAAATTAACTTAGAGCATTTCTAACAAACCTGCATTTTGTTCGTGTTTGGTTTAAATTGTCATAAAAAAAATAAGTTTAAGTAAAGGGTTTTTCTTACAAATGGCCATAAGTAAGGTAACGGCCTAGTCGAATTTAATCAAACTTTGTTTGGTATTAGTTTTGTATGGTTTTTCAATTATTTTCAGTTAGGTACTCTTTTTCAAACGGTGATTCCCATACAACGAGACACTAGCTTTTAGGCAAACATTTTTTTTCTATACTTTGCTCAAAAACGCTCCCATATATCCAGCCGTTTTTACCTTTATTTTGCGGGAATTGCTTTTATTTTGCGGGAATTGTTTCGGGGGTATTTCAATGATAACTGCATTCTTAGGTATTGTCGAAAAATACGAGTAACGAAAATCTACAAACACCTTAATGTATTCAATTCTTTGCTTATTTTATAGAACTAATCGTGTATAGTTGTTATTGCTCAAACAATTTGGTATAATTGTATCCACAGAGCAAGAACTTACGACCTAGTCGTGCATTTTATATTTAATGCAAACTATTCAGTTCGATACTCAACTCCGGTCATTGATTTGGAAATGTATTTTGTTAGAGAGGAAAATATTCGTTGGAAACCAGAATGGACTCTTTTGAAATAGAAAATGCCATGAGTAGACAGATTTCTGGGTAATGTTTTTGAAATCGATTTATTTCCAAAAGCCCAAATAAGGTAACATACAAAAACTAAATTTAGTAGGTTTATTCTTTGTTCACTTTATTCGCACTCACTTAAAAATCATGTGAAATGCGCTTTAAACTTTGTTTTATAAATGCGGCCTCATAATGCATGCTATAAATCTTGTCTCGTTTCTATCCCCCGTCATATCATGATGTTTTTTTGTGGTTTGTTATTTCACATGTGATGTGATTTTATTTCTTGGATAAATTTGAATTTATAAGAATAAATTTATAAAAATCTGTGGAGCGGTTTTTGAGAAAAAAAGTTTTGTTTGAAAAACTTTTTGAAAAAAAATTTAAAAAAAAAATTCAAAAACGCCATTTCATAGGTATTCAGCAAATACATTTATTTATAATTTTTAGAAAAAAATTCAACAAGCAGTTTTCAAAATATTAATTTTTTAATTTTTTTTTTAAATGCTTTTAAAAATACAAAAAATATTTTTCAAAAATATTGGTATGCAGTACAAATTGAGCTACCCACAACTATATACATATGTGTGAAATTTCGAAAGAATCGGTTGAGTCGTTTTCGAGATAGTCGAAAGCAAAAAAAAAACGGTCCTATGGAAAGAAAGTTTTTTCAGTCATATGATTGGTCGTATCTAAAAGCAACACTAATTTTTTTAAATCGAAATCGTTAGAGGCGTTTTTGAGAAAAATAAGCTTTAACGTAACGATTAAATGGCAGGTACGGTTATTTTTTGAGCTAAAAAAAATTTCAATTTCCCCTCTGTACAATACCTAAAAACTCTTGAAGAAATTCGGCCCACCCGTTTGGGCTATAGGGTTCTATACATACAGACAGACAGACATACAGACGGACAGAATTTTTAGACCATCTTTTTTCGTCTTCGCTATCATCGTAATGTCATGTTTGATTGTTTTCTCAATTTTTTTTTGACGAATGCATAACTTGCCTTAAAGTACCTCGTATAATCGCAAGTAAAAAGGCGTGTGTCACGCACAAAGTTGAGACTTTTTATTGCCAGGGCAAATACAATGAGCTCAAAGACATTCAAATTTTAGCTTGCAGATCGATTGAACAAAACAGAAAAAAGGCCAGAATTTTGTATGAAGAATTTTCTGGCGTTTTTTCCAAAAAAAATTCCGGCGTAATTTCTTCTGGCGTAATTTCTGGGAGCCGAGCTTATCATACGCTGCCGTTGCAGTTCCACATCCGATATCCGAAGGACAGAGATGTGAATTTGGAAAGGAATGTGAAAAGCTGAGGTAACTGTCGTCTGCAAAACAAATAAGTGGATTAGAAGTCTTAGACAACAGATCATTTAAAGACTAGGAAAAGAGTCTGAGACAGAACGGCGTGCCTGGGGCACACCAGCATGTATTTTGTGGATAGCAAACTGAACAACACGTCACAACATTCGGTTTCTTAATTCCTCTTAACTTATTTTGATCACCTATTTATACCAAATGTCTCTTCTACCGACATTAACTTTTCAAGCTTTAACGCTAGCATTATCATTTGTGACCAATGGTCTCCTTAAAGTAGGAAAAGAATGCATCGTTGATGACAGTTTTAAATATTAGTACATTAACGTTAACATATAGAATTCCAAAATCTTGTCGATGGGGTGAACGAACCCATAAAAGATAACGCTAAGGACGAACGCAGAAAACGCGTTAAAGAGTTTTATATGTGGAATATAAAAGAACTCCCAAATAAGTGCAACCGACGAGGATTAAAGAAATAGTCCCAATACAGCTCGAAGGTCATCACGCAAAAAAAATATTTAATGATGGAAATTTATGAGGAAAATATCAAGAACACCATTTCTGGAAATTTCGAATAAAATGCTTTCTATAAAATATTTACATTTAAAGGCGAGTTAAATGAGATTATTCGGGGTTGCTTAATGGCTTAAAGTAGCAATACGAATGTTCTTGATATCAGAGAAATCAATAATTTGATCATAAATGAACTGGAGACACTACCTTATGCTAACGAGATAAAAGCCATTTAGTTTGGAGGTAATAGCAGACATTACCCTCCCCCTTTGGCTGCACCTGGCTTAGAACAAATTCCCAGCAAGGTTATAAAGTGATTTAAAATCAAGTTCTTAATCAAAATCCAGAATAAATGGTTTGCAATTAGTCTTTTCCTAAACATTGAAAGAACATACTCCTGGCAGTAAAGCAAACAAATTACATATTAAGATTGAATAAGGGCTGTAGAGGACACAAAAAAAAAAAACAAGACATATTACGCCGTAGGGCTTTAGATCTAAGGTAAGATAAGCCCATAACGTTCACTCTTCTGTTTCTAATCTATTAACACCACCTTTTTGTGCTAGCTGTCGTGGAATTAATACGGTTATCCCAATTTTGAGACACAAGGCCACCTATAGGAACGGTTTTGCTTCATCAAGAATTAACAATTTTTCGAAGCTTTATACCTTCTTTTGCCCTTTATTTACCCAAAAATCAGACGAATGATCACAATTTTCAGTTTAATGAAATCGATATTGTTTACATATATTTTAGGTGCCAATATTTTACTCATTGGAATTTATTCTTTCAGTATAAAATACATCAATACTCCCTTATATTTTAAGTTTCATCGACGGCATCTGCCAATAACAATTTTCAATCAATCTTGAAATGTGACTGGCGAGGTTCATAATAATATTTTGTGACATCAATTTACCATCCCAAGAGAGAGAATTCTGTTGGTAATAGACATCCGTTTAGATACTCGTACCTCTATTTTCTTCATTAACTCTACGATGATTCATTTTTCTTTCCTTTTTGGTATCTTTTAAATCGATGGCCATCGGTTAAGTAAGGAGCTTTTCGTAGAAATTTCAAAAGGGAAAAGATATCTCGAACGTTATTGTTTTTCGAGCAAAAGACGTCCAATTAAGTACTTAAGCGTTTAGTGCACAGAAAAGGACCAAATGGTACATTTACCCACTCATCCAGTTTAACAAAGATATATAGATGCCACTGTAAGGAATATTTATATTGTATGTATGTATACGAGTAAATATATAAATATATCTGTTTTAAAATAGAGTAAAGAAGAAAATTTTCAATTACAAAAATAAAGTTCTGAAAAATGACATTGCGAATCTATTGGATTCCTTAAAATTGTGTTAATTTACTTGAAGTTTTCTAAGATTAAGAAGAATACAAAGGGAAGAAGTACCTTTAAGGAAGTATTCGCAAGGCAAATGGATTTTTGTACAATTCCAGGGATTAAATGAAAGGTGTTTTAGAAGTGTGGGAAGGACGTACTTTGTGTGTCTGGCGTAATTCGTATTCGTAGCTATTGGATTAAATTCATCTATATGGAAATTTAGTCTTATTGGGATAGAAAGAAAAATACTTTGAATTGTTGCAATGGTTGTGCTGTTCCAAATCAATTATTTTGAAATAATTCTTTTCCCTAATTCCTATAATGTAAAGTTAACGAGAACAAGATTATTTGACGTTACTCTTTTTGCTTTTGGACAACTATCGTACAAGTGTTACGTAAGAACGGTTGATTAAGTAGTTGTGTAAAAATCCAAAGCTATATAATGTCCACGTTATTTATGCGGTTTGAATCGTTTATAGCCGCGGAGCAAATAAAATATACGCTATAGCTTTGGTTAGCTACATAAATTTATATATGAACTGACAGACTGGACTTTATGGTAAAACTGTTCCTAATCCAATTAGGTTATGTCATTATCAGCTTACAAGGCTTGCATGAAGTGCTTGTTTTGTGATTTAATAAATTTTTAAAATAGTAGAATTTGACAAGACGTTAATATCTTTTTGGTGTTGTATGTTATGAAAAAACATTCAATACAAGTGTATTTCTTTAAATTTTGGTAACACATCCATTTATTAAGCTTTGTACAAGCTATACATGCAATAATCTAACTTAAAACAATGCAACTTACTGATCTAACTTAAAATTAAAAAAAAAATATCAAACCAATAATGCTGAGAGTAAGTATGTATGTACTTAGGAACTTAGACTAAAGTAGAAAAACCTTTGTTTTAATTTACTAATCACATGTCATCTCATAGCATTCATGTTATAGGTGAGTTGGAGCCATAAGATGTATGGTGGGAGGAAGATAGAAGAAACGAGGATTTCTCAGGTTTTGGGGGCTAGTGCTGAAAAAATAAAGTTCTTACGAGTTTCACAGTCAACAGAACGGTGCCATGCCATTTGGCCATATGCCATATGGCCATATTTCAAAATATGGCCCTATGACACTTTTGAATTGTGTCATATGACCATATTTTAATATATGGCTATTTGTCGCTTTGGTAATGTGTCATTTGACCATATTTTCTTGTGTCATATAGCCATATTTTTAATTGGATATCTGTAGAGTGTATACAAGTACACAAACATTCATACATCATATATACATAATGTACATAAATAAAAAAATTCGCGCGAATTTTTTTATTTTCACACCCCAAATTGATTCTCTTTTGGGCAAATTTTTTTCCGCTCGCTTCGCTCGCTACCAATTATTGTACCTGAACCCTGAAGTATGAATGTACATTATGTATATATGATGTATGAATGTTTGTGTACTTGTATCATGAGCGAAGTGCACAACAACTAAAAGTACCATCTAAAAGATAGTTCCTGCTCGAACCATTTTGCAAATTTTGATTCGCAGCTGCTATCGTCGGTGAAAGAAATATTGTATATGCAAAATTTTCTTTCGTTTTTGTTTTTGCAGTTTAAGAACATGTTTCAAAGTGTCATTTGGCCATAATGGTCAAATGACACATTACCAAAGCGACAAATAGCCATATATCAAAATATGGTCATACGACACAATTCAAAAGTGTCATATGGCCATATTTTAAAATATGGCCATATGGCATATGGTCAAATGGCATGGCACCCAACAGAACCCAAAAGGAATTGATGAATGAAAATAATCTCGGTTGATTTTCTTCGTTTTGTATCGTTTTCGGGTTAATTTGTTGAATGCAGTTTCAAAAACTGTGGGGGAGGGTGGCAGGATGAAAATTTAAACATCAGAAAAAGGTACATTTATAATTATTATAGGTACAATAAATGCATTACCTTTTTCATTGCTACATTGATGCGATGATTTGTTTATTACGTGATGTAATCCGAATTGGGAGGAAATACAAATAAGTCTATTATTTCCTGGTCAACTATCAATGCTTCTTCATAATCTCACAGTGCGTGTGCAAAAAAAAATAAGCATTATATTTAAAATTAAAAATTGATCAAATGATTTCATCTGAAAAAGGCATTTTTCAAATCGTTTAATGAAATTCCATATGGCAGTATCGCAAAACTGCGTTTCAGTATAGTTAACTTGGTCCGTCGAAATTAAGAAATTTTATCGGTGGTGAAAAAATTCAAATGTATAATGAGTATGTATGTAAATGTGATATATTAGGAATAAGGTAGACGTAATAGACTTACATCAAAGTATAAGAAAAAGTGATTTTCTTTATTTTGAATTTTCTCAAAAAATTTCTGCACAAAATTGTGGCAGCATTGAATTTTGAAAACCAAAATAGTACATATTTAAATACATACGGACAGTTTTGAATGTGTTCTTCATTTTTCAAAATCTTTAGTTTGAACATTAATGTTTCAGAAAAATTTTAACTAAAACAGAACAGTGCTTTAAAAGACTTAGAATATTGTATTGAAAGTGTTACTGATGTTGTGCTTTAATAATAAATTTACTTAAAAATAAAATCAGCAATCTAAATCGTCGATTTCTTGAACAACACCGTGAAGTCTTATTATAATAATATAATAAAGAGTCAAACGCCTTATTGACTTCACTTTATTTATTTCGTTTGTTAATTTAATATGAATTCAAAAAAAAAAATAAAAAAAAATAAAACACAAACGTCAATTTTGAATGCATTTCGGCATTTTACATGCCATCCTCAGCAAATATTTTTATTGACTAACAAACTTAAATAACAATTATGTTGGGGTTTGGTTCGATTGAAAAGAAATAATCAATTTTAATATAAGTTGGGTTGGATATATAAATTCTTTATTGGGAAGGTCTTACCTCTAAGATCAATTTTACAAAAGTGGACCAGTTAGTAGACAGGAAACCAACCCAGAGGGCTCTAAGGGAATTTTAGAGAGTTTTTTAGGGACATTTAAAGGATTATAATGGACGTTTAAAAGGAAGTATTTATTAATGCCATCTGGTGGTTCATGATATAATCTCACCTAAACATTACTGGCCGCCTTGCAGTGTTCCTGCAAAACAGCTCTTCATTAACTTAGCGTAAAGCAGTTCTAAAATTAGAGGAGAACCATTTGTTTTGGAGGGGTTCTACTCACTCCTAGGGAAGGATTGGTTAGTAGAGGAGTGTTTAACATATTGCTTTTGTGTTTTTTTTTTTTTTGTTGATACTTAATTTTTTTTTTTTTAATAAGTATTTAGGATTTATATAATTTTAATTACTAGTATTAATTCAGTTCAAAAGTGAGTTTCAAAATTCATAACATAAGCTATTAACAAAATTGCAAATATCAATAAATATCTACATACATACAATTTATGAAGAACAGTGCATTTGGAAGAAATTTAGTTCAAAAGTATAAGTATGTTAAGATAATAATTAAAAAAGATATAGTCGGTTTAAAGTGTATTTTTTACTTCATCCTGTGGTAAAATGCAAAGTTTCACGATAGCACGTTTCAATATACCTTTTTGGGTTTTTACATCTGCTACCCTTACTTTACCATCGGAACCTGTATACAGATGTATAACGCGACCTAAGCGCCACTCATTTGGGGATATATGTTCTTCACGAATAACGACGAGATCGTTCAAAGCTATATCGCGTTTCGAGTACTTCCACTTGTATCTTTTCTGGAGTTCTTTCAGATACTCTTCTTTCCATCGAAGGCAGAAGTTGTGATGAAGAATTTGTACCTTTCTCCATCTATCACTAATATTTAACGAACTTGTAGACATGTCTTGTTCCGGTGGGGCCAACAGAGCTGCTCCGCGGAGGAAATGGCCAGGGGTCAAGGGGAGAAGATTGTCGGCGTTATCGGATAATGGTATAAGCGGTCTAGAATTAAGACATGCTTCAATTCTAGCAAGAAGAGTTGAAAACTCTTCAAATGTAAATTTGTTGTCCCCGGCAACTTTGCGGAAGTGGGTCTTAAAACTTTTAACACCCGCTTCCCACAAACCACCCATGTGTGGGGCACCTGGAGGTATAAATTTCCATTTAACTCCCTGAATTTCATATTTATCAGATACATCTTGAGCAAAAGTTTCGATAAATTTCTTGAAATCACTCGCCAGGACCTTGCTAGCACCGACAAAATTTGTGCCATTGTCAGAAAATATCGTGCTAGGGAGCCCACGGCGGCCAACAAACCGGGAAAAAGCAGCTAGAAACGAAGCAGTAGAGAGATTACTAGTAGGCTCTAGATGAATAGCCTTGGTGGCAAAACATATAAAAAGACAAACGTAACCCTTTGAAATGCGACAATTTCGTGCAGAGAAACTTTTTATAGTAAAAGGACCAGTAAAATCAATGCCAGTATTTGTGAAGGGAAGTGAGAGCTCAGTTCGTTCTTTGGGGAGTGCTGCCATTATTTGAGTAGTCATTTTTTGTTTATAAATTGTACACACTTTACATGAATTAATGTATTTTTTTATTAGATTATTGAGTTTTGGTATCCAAAATTCAGATCGAATCAATCTAACGACCAATTGGTTCCCACCATGAAGGGACACTTTATGAACAAATGTCATAAAAAGAAACGTATAAGTAGCATGATATGGCAGAATGATTGGGAATTTTTCGTTGAATGAAAGAGTAGCAGAAGCTAGTCTTCCATTTACACGCATTAAGTTTTCTGAATCTAAAGATGGGTTAAGAGTCAGCAAATGGCTATTCTTAGAGAGAGGTTGGTTTTGAGAAAGGGCTAAGTATTCGTTGGAAAAATAGAATTTTTGGGTTACCTGGATTAATTGAGTTTTCGTATACAAAATTTCTTCCCGGAATAACGGTATATCAGAAAAGCGAAAAATCTTTGGGAATCTAGCTATGTTGGAAGTTGTGTTATGAATGAATCGAAACACATAGCACATCACGCGGATCATTCTCGTCCAGGATGAAAATCTTCGTAGAACGGAATCAATATCTGGTAATAGAATAGTTACGTAACATTGAAGGGGTCGATGTTCTAATTCATTTTCATTGGGCACATCAGGATTCGAGCAGGGCCATAAATCTTGAGTTTGTGATAGCCATGGAGGCCCGTGCCACCATAGTTGTTTACCTTGAAGTTCAGTTGGTGATAAACCCCGAGTTGCAAGATCTGCTGGGTTGTCCGCAGATGAAACGTGTTGCCAAACTGTGTTCTCAACATTTTGAGATATTTCCGAAACTCTGTTTCCCACAAAGGTTTTCCACATAAATGGAGGTTTTTTCAGCCAAGCTAGAACTATTGAGCTGTCTGTCCAGAGGAAAATATCTTTTATTTGGTATCGGAGCTGAGGACATATTTTCTTTATGAGCTTCGAAAGTAAAACAGATGCACAAAGTTCTAATCTTGGTAGTGTTATTTGTTTAACAGGAGCGACTTTAGTTTTCGCACATAGAAGATGAGAAGAGAACGTGTTGTTTTCATGTTTTACACGAAGATACAATGCAGCAGAATAGGCGCGCTCAGAAGAATCGCTAAATCCATGCAACTGAAGAGATACTGAAGGATTGAATCCAATCCATCGAGGAATCTGAATGTGCCGGATCTCGGGAAGATTATCTACGAAATCCTTAAAATTCTGACAGGTAAGAGGCTTTAAAGGGGAGTCCCAAGATGTGCCATCGCGCCAAATCTGTTGCATTATAATTTTTGCTATAATAATAACTGGCGCAAGCCAGCCAGCTGGATCGAATAATTTTGCGATTTTCGAGAGCGCATTTCTTTTCGTTATCAAAAGAGATTCTTCGTCTTGGGGTTGGGAGTGGATCGAGAACTCAAAACAATCAGAGCTAGCGTTCCACTGGATGCCTAACATTTTAGTCCGAGAGTTTGCTTCAAGATTTAGGAACTCTTCGTTTAATAGGTCTTCAGGGCGAAACGATTCTAAGAGATCTGGGCAATTTGATGTCCATTTCCTGAGTGTGAATCCAGCTGAGCTTAAGGCTGCCACTAGCTCTTGTTGGCAGTGTTTTGCTGTCTCAATTTCGTGGGACCCCGAAAGGACATCATCCACATAAAATTCATTTCGGATTATGTGTGATGCTAAAGGAAACTGATTTTGAACGTCGTCAGCTAACTGCTTAAGAGTTCGAATCGCCAGGTATGGAGCGCAATTTACGCCAAATGTGACTGTTTGAAGTTCATAGTCTTCGACCTGGTTTGTTTTCGAGTTTCTGAATAAAATTCTCTGGAATGGGGTGTCGTCAGAGTGGACATAAATCTGGCGGTACATTTTTGTTATGTCGGCATTAAAAACATATCTAAAGAAACGCCAATTCAGAATTAATGAGATAAGATCTGATTGCAGGCTAGGGCCAATATAAAGAATGTCATTGAGACTTTTACCGCTTTCCGTTGGGTTAGATGCGTTAAAAACGATACGAGTTTTTGTCGTTGTACTTTCTGGTTTAACCACAGCGTGGTGGGGTAAGTAGTATGAACGTATTTCTTTATTCCTTCGAATTTCAATTGGGGCTACTTTTTTCATATGGTGAAGGGTTATATATTCATCTAAAACATTGTTATATTCGTTGTGGAAACTTGAGTTTTTGGACAATGATTTTTCAGTACGAAGATATTGCTTAAAAGTTTTTTCTCTTGATGGACCTAGCGTAGAAACTTCGTCCCTAAAGGGCAGCTTCACAATGTAGCGACCATCAGGGCTGCGAGTAGTTGTACTTGAGAATAACTTTTCACAGACTTCATCTTCAGGAGAAGTAGGTTTTGCGCCCAAAATTTCTTCAACTTCCCAAAACTTGGAAATCTCTTTATCTAGAGAGATCTCACTGTAATAGGACAAAAAGGTCGAAAAGCAGTTTGCGGGTCTTTGAGAGAGGGGTCCTGATAGCACCCAGCCAAATACTGTATTTTGAGCCACCAGAGACCCAAAAATATTTGTTTTTAAACCATCGCGAATAAGAGACGGGTAGATGTCGGCACCAAGTACGAGATCTACCTTAGAGCTGGAGTAGAAATTTGGATCCGCCAGTGGAAAATCGATGGGTTGTGAGATTTCATGAATATTTATTGAGCAAGATGGCAAGCTTCCCGTGAGGCGTTTCAGGACGATAGCGTTAACGCTCAATTCTAAGTCTGGTATTTTGCTTGATTTAATTATAATAGGGCATAGCTTTGAAGCATTAGCAGTTATAACGGCGTTAATACCGGATATGCGAGCTTGAATCGTTTGCACCGGGAGTTTAAGTCGTGCCTGAGCTTCCTCGGATATAAAAGTAACTTCTGATCCCGGGTCTAAAAGTGCACGTACACTAAACATTATGCCATGATGTTCAATGTTAACTAACGCTGTAGCCAATATAACGTGATTATGATTACTACTGTAATATGAGTGTAGGAGATGTGAATCTGGTGGTTGGAGTTGAGTGGACTGTATATTTGAACTTTCAAGGGTGGAATCGGGTTCATGTTCAGAAATTGGATTATAATTTGTAAAATGAGATCGATTGACTGGTAAAATGTGGAGAAGTGAGTGATGTCGGCCTCTACATTGGAGGCATGTATATGGACTATTGCAATCTTTTTCGACATGAGAACTGGCAAGACAATTTGAACAGTAGTTCAGTGATTTAACTGCCTTATGGCGATCATCGGTTGTCATCTGTAAAAACTTTTTACAAAACCGTAAGGAATGGTTCTGATAACAAAGTCTACAAGTATAATTACTTTGGTTTGTATGGTAAGATTGGTGGAATCGTTCATGAACAGACTGAGGAATAAATTGCTTATTGGAAGTTACTCTAGGTTTGGGTTTGAGACGAATGTCTGTAACCGTTTCTAAAACTTGGTAACGACTTGTCAGGAATGTATTCATCTCGGACCATGTTGGAATCTGACGGGGGTTTTCGATTGACTGTTCCCAGAGTGAAAGAGTTATGTCCGGTAAGCGACTAGAGCATAAATAAACTAGGATTGAATCCCAATTAGCAGTTTCTATTTTGTGAGCTTTCAAAGCGGATATAGAATCGTTGATTTCCCTTTGAATATTTTTTATCCCCATGCTTGATTCTTGGGCTATGTGTTGTAAGTTAAACAAAACCTTAAGTTGGCTGTTCACTAAAATTCGAGTATTTTCATATCGATCCCTTAGTGCTTCCCAAGCAAGGTTGAAACTTTCAGCCGTGAGAGGGAATTTGCAAACGATGTTGCTGGCTTCACCGCGGGTCTTGGATCGTAAATGATAGAGCTTTTGGACTGCACATAATTTTGGGTGATTAACATAAACTGCAGTGAACATGTCTCTAAATGAGGGCCATGTTAGATAAGTTCCATAAAAGATATCCGTGTCACATGGAGGGACCTTTAAGCATAAAACATCCTCATCGTTTCGAGATTTATTTACTTCTAGAGATGTATTATCCTTTTGAATTTTAGGTGGACTTTCTAAAGATAAAGTTTGATCTCGTTGAATAATGTTGAGTTTCTTTGTAAGTTCGATAATATCACTTAAACAGCTGACGTAGGTATCTGAGGAAGATAAATACTTTGCTTTGACTGACTTCGTTGTGTCTCCGTCATCGGCACATTCACTGGAGCGAATGCAAAACGCATAGCTTTTCTTAACTTCAGTCCACAAATTGTTTAACTCAACTTTGTGAGCTTCTAGCGAACTTATTGTAAAGTCAGTAGAAAGTTTTCCTTTAAAAAGGGAATTAAATTCTACCAGCTGGTCGGAAGCCAAAACAAAGTCATCGAAGGCAATCATTTCTAAGGGTTTGACAATAATTGAAACAAAACCGAATGAATCTTGGCTGTTTCAATAAACTTAAAAATTGAATCAAATGTGAAGATTTGTACGAAGTGATTTGGATGGACAGGAAAGCACCGAACAATAACTTAACACTCACCTGATAACAAAATTTTTATCTTCACTGAAACGCTAAATATTTATCTCCCAAACAATCTTATTATTATTATTTTTTTTTTTTTTTTTTTTAAGTTATCAAAATTATCCTGATGGGTGATAGGTTTAGCAGGAAATTTCGATAGGCATAAATTAATAACTTCGAACAATTCACGACACTTTAGGTCAATTTTTTACGAAAATTATTTTAATAATTATCAGATCGAATTTTAAGTGAACGTTCATAAGCGTTCCCGCGTGTTAAAAAAAGAATGGGGAAGTATTGGGTAGAAAATGCGTAAACTATGATTTTTAATAATTTTCAAGCGATATTTTACACTTAAATTGTTTAATTTTCATTAATACGATGGAAACCTTGTTAAAAAATTTAGTTGAAAATACACTTTGTACTGATTTTTTTTTTTTTTTTTTTTTTTGGAGGGAAGGTACTACCGATCGCGAGAAACTAGGAATACTAATTTGTCAATTTGAAAGAGGAGTTACCAGAAATATTCTACATACAAATGCACTGATCTACGCAAACTGTACGTACCTGACAAAGGTTGAGTTTTGGGTTAGTTGAGACACTAATGATGATGATGATGAAATGATGATCGTTCAAGGCTACCGTAAAAAGTGCATTGGGTGCCTCTCCGTTAGGAAGTATGTTTTTCTCCAAATTTATTGATGAGATGATTTGAGAAACGATGAAGAGTGATGATGTTGATGTGTGTGAAGTTTTGTGGGCTTAATTTGCTCTTTTTGTGTGTGATCAGATTATGACCTTCTGGATGAAGTTTTTTAACGACTTTGTGATAGGTTATGGCTGATTGGTGTGTTTTTTGATGATCGTAGTGAATCCAATTCAATATTTCGAGTGTATGCGATGAGAAAATGAGAAGATGGAATAATGCAATGAGTGATGAGATGTTATGTTGGAATTTTTCGATTAGGATATGATCCAAATTTATCTTTGCAATCAAAAAATTTATGTAATGACTTTTTGATGATGGAATGAGTTGAGTTGAGTTGATTTTGATTATTGTAATAATTTTCTTCAAATGGGCTACAAATGATCCGGCTCGAAGGACCAAATGTTGGGGTTTGGTTCGATTGAAAAGAAATAATCAATTTTAATATAAGTTGGGTTGGATATATAAATTCTTTATTGGGAAGGTCTTACCTCTAAGATCAATTTTACAAAAGTGGACCAGTTAGTAGACAGGAAACCAACCCAGAGGGCTCTAAGGGAATTTTAGAGAGTTTTTTAGGGACATTTAAAGGATTATAATGGACGTTTAAAAGGAAGTATTTATTAATGCCATCTGGTGGTTCATGATATAATCTCACCTAAACAATTATGACTAGCTTTTGACATAACAAATAGAGTGAGATAAAAACATAAGTTCATATACTAACCATGTAAACAAGAGTAAACAATTATAGAATTATAGAATTAGTTAAAGTTTCTTCTTCTTATCACATTAAAGAGAGATGACTTAATCGGGGTCGGGGCATCCATCGTATTCATCATGATGTTTTTGTTTTTGTACATACAAATACTCTCATACACGTCCAAATACCTATCATCATTAACATGTTTGATTAGTTTTAAGTTTTCCTTTGTCATACTGTGTCCGTTCTCCAGCATGTGTAATGCGACCGCAGATTTATTAGGTCTATTGAATTTTAAATTGGCTAGGTGTTCATTATATCTCGTTTCAATGTTTCTTTTTGTTTGTCCATAGTATTTTTGTTCACAATCGTCGCATGCAATTTCGTAGATACCTGGTTTTTTGAGTGTTTCAGTTTTATCTTTCGTTGATCCTAGTTTCGTTTTAAGTTTCTCCTCTGATGAAAACACTAGCTGAATGTCGTGTCTCGTGTTTATTAAATATTTTCGTGAGTTTGTTTGTTATCGTAGGAGCGAAATGTATTTTCAACCTTTTCTTTTGTTGGTTCTCGTTCGATGTTTTAAGAGTTGTTAGACTTTTTCTTTTTAATATTTTTGATTGTTTCTCCACCATTTTCGTAATCATTTCACTGTCATATCCGTTTAGTTCTGCAGCATATTTTATGTAGTTTAACTCGTCCATGTAATTGTTTGCATTCATTGGAACTGAGCATAATCTATAAACCATGCTATTAAAAGCTGCTTTTTAGGGTTCCGTACCCAAAGGGTGAAAACGGAACCCTATTACTAAGACTTCGCTGTCCGTCTGTCCGTCTGTCCGTCCTTCACAAGGCTGTATCTCATGAACCGTAAAACTTAGACACTTGAAATTTGGACAGATGATGTATTATTGTGTTCCCTATAACAACAAATACTAAAAACTAAATAAAATAAAATATTTATGGGGGCTCCCATACAACAAACGTAATTTTTTGCTCGTTTTTGCTATGTTTGTCCGTCCATCACCAGGTTGTCTCTTTTCTTCTTTAGAAATTTCTTGAAGTCTGTCCCTGTTAGTTCTTCTTTTTGCTGATTTGCGACTTTTCCTTCACTCACACAAACAGCTTTACCTACATGTAAATTATAGAAATTCTTTTAGAAGAAAAGAGGCAACATATGTATGCTTTTAAAGCTAAGTCATTGTATTTATATTTTATAGTATTCCCAAGAAGCGGAACGTTTTGTGCGGCATCTAGCGACGACGTTCACAAGCTTGAATTGGAGAGAAATTTTAGTGGTTTTTGTCTAAACTCCATGGGAAGCAAAAACAACAATATATGTAAAGTAGATAATACAACTAGTGCCGCCATTGACGACGTTCAGAACTAAAATAAAATGTTCCATGAAATTACTATAAAATATAAATACAATGGCTAAGTTTTCTTCTATTCGTGTTCGAATTCGAATTCGAATAGAAAAAAAAAACAGAAAAAAAAAAACAAATGTCAAACCAAAAAGTCGGTATTAGATTCTCTCATAAAATAATATAACATCAGGATTAATTGTTTTCAAACGTAAGTTCTTTTTTATTTTATTGTCAATGGAGGTGATTTGAGTGATTTCTAGAAATATTAAAAAAAAAACACTGTGCTGAGAAAAAAAATTACTGAAATTTCTCAGTGAAATATTCAAGCAAGATTGGCAAAAGACATCTTGGTGACAGTTTTTTTTTAGAAAAGATCGCGCCAAAAATGTTCTTGTTTGTGTGAGTGAGAAAAAGTTTTATCTACATGTAAATTCCAGAAATTCGAATTCGAATTCGAATAGAAAAAAAAAAACAAATGTCAAACCACAATCAACAAGTCGGTATTAGATTCTCTCATAAAATAATATTAAATCAGGATTTAGGGTTTTTAAACGTAAGTATGCCTTTCTTCTTTATTTTATTGTAAAAAAAAACACTATGCTGAGAAAAAAAAATAATGAAATTTCTCAGTGAAATATGTGAGCAGGATTGGCAAAAGACATCTTGGTGATAGTTTTTTTTTTTTTTAGAAAAGATCGCGCCAAAAATGTTCTTGTTTGTGTGAGTGAGAAAAAGTTTTATCTACATCATTGTATTTATATTTTATAGTAATTTCATGGAACATTTTATTTTAGTTCTGAACGTCGTCAATGGCGGCACTAGTTGTCTTGTCTACTTTACATCGAATTTCTTCTATTGTTGTTTTTGCTTTCCATGGCAGTTTAGACAAAAACCACTCAAATTTCTTTCGAAGTCAAGCTTGTGAACGTCGTCGCTAGATGCCGCACAAAACGTTCCGCTTCTTGGGAATACTATAAAATATAAATACAATGATCTACATGTAAATTCCAGAAATTCGAATTCGAATTCGAATAGAAAAAAAAAAAAAACAAATGTCAAACCACAATCAACAAGTCGGTATTAGATTCTCTCATAAAATAATATTAAATCAGGATTTAGGGTTTTTAAACGTAAGTACGCCTTTCTTCTTTATTTTATTGTAAAAAAAAAACACTATGCTGAGAAAAAAAAATAATGAAATTTCTCAGTGAAATATTTGAGCAGGATTGGCAAAAGACATCTTGGTGACAGTTTGTTTAGGAAAGATCGCGCCAAAACTGTTCTCGTTTGTGTGAGTGAGAAACAGCTTGACCTACAGGCATATAAATTCCAGAAATTCTTTAAGGAGAAAAGAGCCAACCTATGTATGCTTTTAAAGCTCAGTTTTCTTCTATTCGTGTTCGAATTCGAATAGAAAACAAAATAAAAATCTTAAAAATTAATATAAATAATAATAATTTCTTATTAAAGAAAATTCTATATAATGCTTCTTGCTGCTTCTTCTTCTGCTGCTAATACTGAATCACTGAATTAATTATGAATTATTAAAACTACTGTTAATCCTAAAATATTAAATTAAACTTACAAAAGAAGTACTGGGAGGTCTCGATCCGATTTTAAAGAAGTTATTATTCATTTATACATACATACATATGTACATATTTATTTTTGAGACGTTAAAAATTAATTGTAAATTTAATACTGACTTTTTGTTCTTTGTTTGACATTCGTTTTCTTTTCTATTTTGTTTTCCATTCGAATTCGAATTCGAACACGAATAAAAGAAAACTGAGATTTAAAAGCATACATAGGTTGGCTTTTTTCTTCTTTGCGGATTACTGGAATTATTGAATTTACATGCATAGCTGTCTCTGTTTCTTCTTCTTTTTGCAGATTTGCCAGTTTTCTTTCACTCACACAAACAAGATCATTTTTGGCGCGATCTTTCCTAAACAAACTATCAGTTCGTCGTCTTCTGCAAATCGTAATCGACTGTTACAATGAGAAATTTAAGCAAGTGTTTATTGAATAAAATAAATGTTTAAGGGGGCTCCCATACAACAAACGTGATTTTTTTTTTGCTGTTTTTATAGATAATGGTACGGAACCCTTCGTGCGCGAGTCCGACTCGCACTTGCCCGTATTATTTATATTGCATGGGACAAAATGATTCTTTAGGAATATAACGTGGAATGTTAGTGGGTTTCCTATATATCGAAAAATCGAAGTTGTTATTCGCGTTTCTCGTTATAAGTAAGTCTAAAAACGGTAACTTTTTATCTTTCTCTTTTTCAAACGTGAAATTCAAAGAAGGCCATCTTGAGTTTAGCATTTCCATAAACGAATCTAAATTATTTGGGTCTAAATAAATAAATTGTTGGCACAACAGCTCCAAGCGGGGCCGGGGCCTGTGACTTACACTCTCAACCATTCCTGTGTGTTCGTTGATATTCTGCAGGAATGGAATTTTATTTGGGTCTATTGATGCAAAAATGTCGTCTACATATCTCAACCAGAGCGTTGGTAGATTTCCTTCATCTTCGATGCTTTTTTCAAAATTTGACATGAACAGATTTGCCAAAAATGGCGATAGAGAATTTCCCATTGTTGTACCTTCGTTAATTTTATAAAATTTGTATGTAAAAATTGGCAGCAATTGTAATCCATACAAAAACAAGCAGCGTCATAATAAATCTTTTTCTTTTCTACGTTGTCTTCTCGTTCACCTAGCCAATTTCGTAACATTTGCAACGTTTCTTTTATAGGAATACTAGGGAACAATGCAACTACGTCAAATAAAACTATGATCTCATTTTCTTTTATCTTCACATTTTTAATTCGATCTATGAATTCAGAGGTATTACTCACGCTTTTGCTTTCAATCCGTTTGTATTTTTGGAACTCCGAAACTAACCACCGCGATTTTTTCAATTGGTGAATCTATATTAGATATGATTGGTCTCATACTAAGTGTAGGTTTATGTGTTTTCGGTAAACCGTACAACTTCGGGACTGAAGGGGTTATTCTAATCACCCTGTATGTTGTAACAAGTTATTAAAAAGTGACCGTCAACTCTCTAAACCAATTTAGTTAAATTATAACATGGAACATTTCCATAAGCTTAAATGAGTTTTTAAATGAATCTCCGGTGAAACTTTATTTCTAATAAGTTTAAAAACAGAAAATGCAAGTAACACCGTCAATCTACTTCCTTGGATTTGGCCTTGCTAACAAACGAGTTTAGGTACCTACATTATTTTAAAATTCAGAACGTTCTCCCTTATTTCATGTATGGTAGTATCAAATGTATTAAAAATTCATCATCCGTATAAACTAGGATGAAATGAGCCTGTTATATGAGACTAAACTCTTACAACCTACAACTAAAAGCTGCAAGCTCCTTATAACGGCAAGGTTAACCATTACCATTATTATGCACTGAGTAACTTCAAATTTCTGGATTCTCTCCGGGTTTAACAAAGAATTTTTTTTGGTTTAAATTAAAATAGGGGAGATTTGTTGTTGAAACGTGAATCCCTTAAATGGAATTCGGAGAAGAACACGAAATAGAAAATACATGTGCTCGTATCTGAAATTGAAAAAAAAGAAAAAAAAAAAAAAAAAAAACAGTAGGTATACAACACCACATTGATGATGTTTTCAAAAAGTTTCGTTGAGATTTCACACGTTCTCAAGCGTGTTGATCAAGCGTCATTATGCTGGCCACGATTGTATGGCGAATTACTTAATCTGGTACCTATTTTTATAAACAAGTTCATTTCGAAGAAAAGAAAATCTGTAAGTCAGTCAATCAGTCAATCGAATCAGGTCTTTGAATTTGAATTCGAAACCCTGCGATGGAGGATAACATCACCGTTTATAAAAATAAAATGCACGACTGGGTCGCACGTACTTGCTCTATGAATAGTGTGCTCTGTGTTATAGTACGATGAAAACAAACTTTTCGAGCAATATGAAGAACTCATGTTGGAAAAATTTGGGAAAAAACTAGAAAATGTTGGTTAAAACTGGAAAACCCGATAAACGGGAGCTTGCGTTAAGAAACCTTTAATATTTAAAATGTAGATGTCATCTTTTGGGTGCTATAAATGATATAAATGTCCGCTTATGGTCAAATTAATAAAATTTTTAAAACCAATTTCCGTTATTATCATTTGTAGCCAAAAACTAAAATTCAGTTTTCTTCGAAGCATTTTATTTATATTTCATACAAAGTTTAATAAAAATTGGTAGAGCAGTTTTTAAGTAAATCAGAAAAAACTAAAAAAATTGGCCAACACTTATTGGATCTTTGTATGGGAGCTACCATTTAAAAAAGATTAACTGAAAAAACTGCAATGCCATCTGATAGAACGTAAGGAACTATACCAAACTACTATTCGATACAACCGTTGGCAACTTATGGCCATTTTAAATAAAGCCGTTTAGACCAGATCTCCGTTATTTGCATTTTTAGCCAAAAACCAAAAACGCAGTTTTCTTAAACACATCAAAATAATATTACACATAAAGCTTAATCAAAATCGTTAGAGCTATTTTCGAGCAAATTAGAAAAAACGAAAAAAAACTTGGCTAAACCTGAACGAGTCGTTGTATGGGAGCCACCATAAAGAACTATATGAAACGAAGTTTGAGTCAATTCAATCAAGCCGTTGTGAATCTATGTCCATTTAAGCCAAAAACAAAAAAAACGCAGTTTCGTTAGCTAAATTTTGAGTTTAATCAAAATCGTTAGAGCAGTTTTCGAGCAAATCCAAAATGAAAAAACCGTTACTTGAAAGGTACCAGTTTGAGCCGGGCTGAAACGAAATGAAAAAAAACCTCAACAATCGTTTTTCTTCAAACTGCTATATATCAAATGTGAAGAAAATCCGTCAAGCCGTTTAGGCTGTAGCTTGTAGCATGACGTGAAAAAGCGCACATTGGCACATCTCCACAGACAGACCGACGGACGGTATGGCGAAAACCACATGTTTGGGTTTCTCTTTCATCGTAATGTCATGTTTGATTAAAACCTCGATTTTCGTTTTCTGCATGAAACCAATACTTGCCTATAAAACAAATAAAACCTTGTATAGGCAATATTCGAAATGTGTAACTGCAGTTTTGTTTTCAAAACGATTTTTCGACTGATTCGCACGAACTTGATCTTACGCTAGATAATAATTGCTTGAGTCGTGTATGAATTCTACCCTTTCAGGACGGTAGTGGTACATTCTCATATAATTGCCTTTGTTCTGTCCCACATCCGTCCCGAAGAGGTTGAAACAAAATTAAAATTATTATAATTAAAATTTTTATTTTTATATTTAATTGGTTTGAAAATTTTCTCGGAAATACTATAAGTCTTCACTACCTACCTACATACCTACTGAATATTTATCTTAGAACAAATAAAATGACGAATAGGTCACCCAAACCCATTCTTACTCTAGATAAATGCTTATGGGGGTTATATATTTTGATGGCAAACAAAAATGCAAAATCATTTAGAAAGATCTTTTTTTTTAATTGGCTTGATAGCTTTATTGGAAAAACTTAGTATACCTCACTAAAAAAAAACAATATAGAAATGGTTAAAAAAGTTAAATTTTACCAAAATATACGAGTATATTGAAAAATATCAAATTAATTAAATACTCAATATGAAGCACCACATCCGCTTGGATGTAGAGGTGCGAACAGAATTTTCAAAATCACTTTTTTCGACATCTCCATATATTTTCGTAATAATGTTTGATTGTTATCTATCTCAAAATTTTTTTTTGCACGAATTTATACCTTGTCTGTCAAGAAGAATAAAGGGAAATTACAAAAAATGTATGATATGCGGTGACAAATGTATGTCCAAATATTTATTAATTTAATTTTTCGCTATTTTGTATTAAATAGTTGAGAACAATTTTTAGTACATAATACGGTCGCACGTATTTGCACTATGGGTGCAATAGCACGATGATTACAAATTTCCAAGCAGTAACAACACTAACTATTTTTTTTTTTGTATAAAATAAGCAAAGTGGTTTAAATTCTTTGTTTGAGAAGTGTCCCGCATTTTTAGCATAATGACAGTTTTATAAGATACGTTAATTTTTCCCGTTATTTCGCTTGTAGAAATCTGCTGACAGAATTTTGTATGGATACGGTGATTCAAAGCAAACAAACAAAGGCTTCTAGGAGAATCAAGTGGCTTAATCTGGGGAAAGAAAAGGACACATTTTTATTTCGGATATTAAAAATTATCTTAGTTCACGTCCCCCATTTAAATAAAGTGAGCACAGCACACATTATGTGGGATTGCCTAAAGCAAACTTGCTAGGAAAGTGCCAAATCACTGCTATTGTTTTCAAAAACATGACTACCAACAAGCCAAAGAAACTTGTGGCCCTCAGATCATTAAGACCAAAATGCATGCTTCGAAGTGGAATACAGAAGCTGCAAGACATACATTTACCCTTCGCCGACCTATGCATAGCTTCGCCAAAGGAAGAAACCTAGGAAATTCATGTTGGACTATAAATAAAGCCATTACAAAAGGAAATTCTTTTGTCTGAATTATTTCCGATAAGGTGATTTATTTGTCTTACGCTACTGCTACTGGCCTATAGAAAAGTGAAATATTTTTATAAAAGAGGGAAATGTTTCCTATACGTTTCTACGTTTTCTCAACTTCTGCCTATGAAAAGAACGCGATTTTGGCTTAACAATTGCCATTCCGGCTAGCGATAGAGGGGGTGGCGGGTGGATTACTACCGGTTCAAACTTTTCCAATGGGGCCCTCATCATTTCTTGGATGTAATAATTTTCTTTAAGAAAAGTGTATGTATTGTTTATTTAAACACGAAAGTTCTTTAGTTTAGTTTATACTAGCTTTTGCCCGATACTTCGTACGCGTAGATTTTAGAATAAAGTAGGTATCTCAGTATATTTTTGTTTTTGCCCAACCGGTTCAAAATGGGGGTATGCGTGGTATGAAAGCTATATACCTTACCAGCTCTAGAGCCGTAAGATTTTTGGCTTCTGTATAATATTATTTAGAAGTATCATAACGGTTTAAATTGCAAAGTGGGAGATTTAAGTTCTGAAACAATATAATTGGAATGCGCACTTTCAAAACGATTCTACGCGCAGATACTGCTATTTATGGCAGCTCCGCTTCATCAGTTTTGGGCGTAAGTATTGCTCGTTCGCCGTTCTTTATGTTTACATTATTTTTCGATTTCTGCTTTCGCTGAATGAGACATTGTCTATATGGTGGTAAATAGCGCCATCTATGATATTTTTGATGTAACTCATATTCAGAACGACTAACTTATTTCTATTCATGTGTATGTAGGTAAGTGTGGCGCTATTTTTATAATTTCCAGCGTCATTGTGTAAGTGAGACGCTAACTTCTTTAAATTTTTTTAATTTTGTGCTAAGTTCATTGAATAACGGTCGATTGCAGCAATATTAAAAAAACAACTACAATTATATATTTTGCTTTGATAAAATATAGCCTATATTTTAAGTTGGCGTACTACCAATAAATCTGCGTAAACCGCATTCAATTCCATGCAGTAGTTTTTGCGTGATGCGCGTACAAATATACAGACAGACAGACAGACAGAAAAAAAAATTCTAAAAACGGTTGTTTTGGCTTCTGTGGGTCTAATAGAGACTCCCCATATTAGTTTTGCATCTATATCTTCGATGTACAGACATCGACCTGTTACAATTTTATTATATGTATAGATAACCACCGCAATGTAAATGTAGGTATTTGTTAGGGGGATAGTTATTTAGTTTATTAAAATATTGCAAGTGTATTTATTTCAAAATAGGCGGTCTATATTATAAAAAAGTTGGTAGCAAAAATGTGCTGTTTTGTTTATTATTTCTGTATTTTTATTATTTGGAAAAATTTGAAATACGCATTCATTATGGAGGTTTCCAATGTCGAAAGAAGGTTATATCATGATTATCGCAGGCAGTTTCGCGGAGAAATATGCTGTGGAAGTGACTTAAGAAATTATCAACTGAGATTATTTACTTTCATGCCTTGTCTTCCACCATTTTAATTGTTAAATGATATCACTTCAAAGAAATAGGACACACTTCTTCCAAACTTTGGTGTATAGTCTTATGGTCATATCTATGCATTACCATTCTCAATAGCCATGGCTTAGTGATCGCTCATAAGTTAAGTTAACTTTTTTAGGGCATAGGTAAACTCTTTACATTAATAATTTAATGAACTATCTAATTTTGTTTCTGTGTATTGCCGACTTAATGATATATGTCTAACTATAGCATCAGTTTTAAATATTTCAAAATACAAACAGTATTTCTTAAAAATGATCCAGCCAGACCAAGTGTTTTTGGTCGCTTTCTCCCTGGCCGATCAATTCTCTGCTCTCTTATACCTACTTACAGACTAGAATTGAAACTGGTAAAACTAATATAAAATTAAGCTTATACTCGTAAATGCAGCCCACCATGCTTAGGCTCGTTTCTTTAAAATTTTACCTATCAATTAAATATGCTATGATATTTGCAGAAGTCAAGAAGAAATAACTGATTAAAGTAAAATGCATGTTTTTCAAATAAGTTTTTATTTGAATTAAGTATAATTTACTATTAATAAGTTCTTGTCTTATTTAGGGTTATGCAATTGTTTGTTTTACACCTATGTATGTACTTACGAGTATTTATGTAGTATGTTGGCTTTCGAATTCAATAAATTTGAATTCTTTTTTTCAGCAATTATTTCAAAAAATAACTGCAAAATAAGAGTATTGCAGAGATACCGATACCAAATAAAAAAAAATATTATTTTTACTATTTGTTTTATAGAGAATTTCGTTTTATTTGCTCTCAAACTCACTCATGCATTCTGTGATTTATAAACATAGAATGATCTACAATAAAAAAAAATTCTTTTCAGCAAAGAACCAGCTAGCAATAACATTCCTCCTCCAATGTATCCTTTTCATTGTTTATTTTACCTACATGTTCAATTGAACATGGTTGTCAGTTCGTACTTAGGAAAGGTAGGGTTACAAACATAAGTATACCTATGCAAAATAAAATGTTTCTGTTTGTGTTTAATTTCCAATATTCATTTCGTGCAAGACCTAGCTCTCAAACAAAACATAGCAAAATAGTGTTGTTTTGTTAATTTATTTATGCATCACAATTTGAAACGGATTCGATTCGCTATTCTCAATCAAAAATTCATTAAATTACATCGACAATGCAAGGTTTAATTTATTTCCTTAGAAAAGAAGGCAATTTAATTTAGCTTAAACGAAACAATTTATAATTTCTGTCAGTTTGTTTTTCGACCTGTGAGTATAAATCATTATTAGGTAGGTCTAGGTACCTACGTAGTTTAGTCGGGCTTTGTGTTAAGGGCTATTTTTTAACAACTCATTGTCGATTGTCCTTTAATATGGCTTGGTTTGAATGAATAATTAGAAGAATGCCGTATTTAGAAAACAGGGAAATAACGCTCAGTGAAGTTCACCGGTTTGGCTTATGTAGGTTGAATCCTCCTATACACTTAATAAATTAGCTCAAGGACGAGTATGATTTAAATAAATATAAAAAAAATATGAAAATAAATACAAAATAAAATATATAAAATATAAACGTGATTCCGGAATAACAGATGTTAATTTGTTA
This sequence comes from Platycheirus albimanus, assembly GCA_916050605.2. Lineage (NCBI taxonomy): Eukaryota > Metazoa > Arthropoda > Insecta > Diptera > Syrphidae > Platycheirus > Platycheirus albimanus. Next base: position 65,262,763 of record OU696698.1, read on the forward strand.
AAAACTACTGCATTTACGGTTTTCGGGAAAACTTTTCGAAAAAAATATTTTAAAGGTTTTTTTAATAGATACGGACTTCTAGAACTTTGTGTTCTTATCAGGCAAATAATTCAATAAAATTGTATTTTAAAAAAAGTTACAACTCTTTTTGAAATATCCAAAATTAAATAAAAAATACCTTTTTTTTGAAGAACTCAAAAAAACTTTAAAGTTTAAGTTAAAGAAGCAACATGATTTTGTTTGTTAAAATACTTCCACATTAAAAATTTAATCGGAACCAATCAAGTGGCTTACGAAAAAAATTGATTTGAAGAAACCCGTTCTATGGAAGGTATACCTACTAGATACTATAAGACTTTTCCTGCAAAATGTATTCCAATCAAACATACAATTAACACAAAAAACACCAGGAAAAATCGTGAGATAAATAGGTTTTTGATTAAAAATCATATGGTAGGTACTGTTAGTTTTAGAGCTAGAACCGTTGTTAAAATCAACAATAGTACAATTTAATACATAGGAATAACAATAAAATACAATATTGCAGTGCAGCTCCGATGAAGTGCAGTTCCACTTAGTGCGGTCTCTCTTTAAGAATAAACTGCAGCAGCATCCACATATTTGCTCATATCCTAGACAGTCCAATGAAAATTATGTTTCTCTTAGGGAATTAATTCACAACTGCGAACTTCGTGCGCTTGTTTAGCTTGTGACACAATTTTCGCAAAATTGTACATAGGAAACGAAAAACAGCTGTATACTTGATCTTAATTTTGATTTACTTCAATCCCTTAAATCTTGATTTATTACTATGTCATGCATGTGTTTGGTTTCTCTCCCTTTTGATCAAGTATGATTTTTGCAGAAAACAAGACGAAGACAAAAATTGTTTAACTTGTTTGTTTTAATATAAAGAGTTTGAAAGTTAATATTTTGAAAACGTTTCACTAAAATAACTTTATTTTAAAACACAATGAAAAAAGAGACTTCTAGCCTTACAAAAAGATACAGCGCGGCATTGTAGGAGCTATCGTAATTTTTTAATAATTTTGTTTCTAATTTTAGTCATGTTTTTTTTTTTGAAAATTGCCCTTCCTGGCTTAAACGGAGGCGAATAGACCCCCTCCTATATGATTTTTTTCTTCTCCCTACCCAACCTACTCGCTCTAGCTTTTTGACACCGCCCGATTCAGGGGCGGGGACATAACTCCCTGGGACATAAATCCATAATGGACTTATGTCCCACCTTAATGGGACATAACTCCATAGTTTTCCCTTGAAAAGTGAGACATAAGTCCATATTTTTTTTCGCATAAAACTAAAAATTGATAAAAAAAAAGGAAAGAAAAACACATAATTGTTAAGCAAATTGATAACATTTTATTGTAAACAAAACACTTAATTCATACTTGAAAACAATCAAAAAAAAAAAAAAAAAAAAAAACAAACAAAAATTACTAATAAACGTAATTGACAATTATGGAATATCGAAATATGATAGTGCAAAACCGTTTTACAAAAACACGGTATTGGAAAACACTTTCAGTTACACCATATTCCAAGCACCAAAAATATTGAACCTCCTTGAATCTCTGCCACAGTCAGAACGACATTATTTAATGGATGCAACTTTCAGTGTTGTCCCAACTTGTGGATGTAGGCAGTTGTTAATTATTTACTTTTATTTTCTTGGTCTCTCGAAAAACTAATAATTAAAAAAAAAATTGGTTTTTCGAAAGACCAATTTTTTTTTTAATAATTCATCTATTCCTTGCTTAGTTTTTCGAGAATAAAAAAAAAAAAAAAACTAAGTTTAAAATCCAAGTGAATTTGCAATGTGTTTTCTTTTATTTTTAATTTTTTTTTTCATCTCGAATTCTGTACATTAATTTTTGTACTTACATGTTCTGAATAGGCAATGTAAATAATTAACAACTGCCTACATCCACAAGTTGGGACAACACTGAAAGTTGCATCCATTAAATAATGTCGTTCTGACTGTGGCAGAGATTCAAGGAGGTTCAATATTTTTGGTGCTTGGAATATGGTGTAGCTGAAAGTGTTTTCCAATACCGTGTTTTTGTAAAACGGTTTTGCACTATCATATTTCGATATTCCATAATTGTCAATTACGTTTATTAGTAATTTTTGTTTTTTTTTTTGATTGTTTTCAACTATGAATTAAGTGTTTTGTTTACAATAAAATGTTATCAACTTGCTTAACAATTATGTGTTTTTCTTTCCTTTTTTTTATCAATTTTTAGTTTTATGCGAAAAAAAAATATGGACTTATGTCTCACTTTTCAAGGGAAAACTATGGAGTTATGTCCCATTAAGGTGGGACATAAGTCCATAATCGATTTATGGAGTTATGTCCCACCCGAGTGGGACATAAGTCCATTATGGATTTATGTCCCAGGGAGTTATGTCCCCGCCCCGAGTGAATCACCCTGTATAGTCCAGTCGACAGGTTGAAAAAAGTGGCTTTAGATGGAAAAGGTCGGGAGTTAATGACACTTTGAGTTGTTGTTCAGAGATAGTTATAATTAACATTTTACGAAGTTTTTAACCTCGATGGCCCTGTGAAAAATAAGAAGGGGTTGGGAGGGGGGGGGGGCAAAATATTCGACCTTGCTCTAGTTTTTCCTCAATAACTTTTGTTCCTTACGTCCTACGGTTAAAAAACAACATTTTCAATTTAGGTGTAGTAGTAGAACGTTTGACACCCACCTCCAACCCTTTAGGTACTACGTAACATTACACGTATGCTTAGGTATAGATTTATATACAATAATATACAATAATGTCTCAGTTATTTTTGACGACACTTCTTGCCTTTGGTGGATGCGCAAAGAAGGAAACAGACTTTCTTTTTCGAAATTTCAGCAAATAAAAATGGTCACCCTGCGTTCGCTTAATTAATTGCTTATTTCATTATACTAACCCATACCTATTTTCATAAGCACTAACTTTCATACCCAATTTCGCTGTATAAACTGTAGTACCTACTATAAATAGGAAGTATAATATCTGTTGCAATCAGTAGGTACTAGGTGCCGCTGCTATCTTCCCATTGCTCTGTATAAGGCTTTTCGAAACAAAGTCTTCAATCACTAGAGGGCAACACAGTCAAACGCCTTTTCCAGGCAACTATAGATTTAATATACAATGCCCCACTTGAATTCATACTCATTTGTTTCTTTGCTTACATAGCATTTTAAGCAAAAATATCTCTGCTAAAGCGCTAAAGCAAGACAATTTTGTCGCCCTCGAATCTTCAAGTAAAAATTTAAAAAATTGTTTTCCTTCATCGCTGGTTCTAGTGGAACTGAAAAGATGGAACCATTTGCGTTCCACTTCTGGATTATGCTAAAAGAATTATAGCAACGGTTTTGCCTACAAGCTTAAAAGTTTTGTATTTTATTTAAGCATACAAGCTTTTTTCACTTTCATCTTAATCAATCCGGATTTGTTCTTCGATTCGGAATCCCAATTGAACAGTTTTTTTATTCCGAAGAATCTGAAGTTTGGTGTGAATGTATTGGTTGAGTTTTATATGTGTATTCGCTAGGAACACTTGTTTCAATATTATTTTCCATTTTGGTTATATTTTTTATAATTTTTTATTTCAATTTCAAGAAATCACTTCACTGCTGATATAATTTCCAAACAAATGTGTAGCAAAAAATATGACATTGGTCAAGTTTGACATCTGACATTTGAATCTATAAATGTGTGAGTGATTCTGCTTCTGATTCTGTTTTTAAAACCAGAAGATAAATTCTCTTTTTTTCAGAATCAAAACTGTCAGTTTTGCCCAATTGAACGCATTCAGATTGCTTTTTTTGCTTCCATATTGCCAATTAAAAACGCCATTAATTTGGTCTTGAAGTCTTGATTGGAATACATGTCCACTACTTGCTGGGCGGAGGTGAATAGTTGCTTTGCTCTACCTTTAAAAAAAAGTCGTTCACTTTGAACTGACGTTAGCCATAATGGACAAATATTTGGAAGCCTGTTTATATCTATCTATCTTGGGGAAGAAAAAATGGACGCATTCAATGCAAAAGCAAGTTTTTGGCTATAATCACAAGCCAACAACACAAACTCCGGGTTCAAAACCACACAATTTTAAAAATTCTATGTGACAAAAAAAAAGAAAAACATCGATGTTAAAACATCGCTCCAAATAACATCGGTACATCGATGTTTTCGGATTCGAAACATCTATGGCACACATCGATGTCTTAGAAAAAACATCGATGTATCGTTTGCATCCCTAATTTGTGAAATACCTTTCTCCGGGTCTACACTACAATTCCTATGGCCGCTTTGAGGGCTGGACTGAGAGACAGATTGGCACACTTGGTTTCCCAAACTTGAACAGCGTCGAACAATTCATCTGGCTCGAGTTGACAGTCATGGCCGATGTGTCTGGGGGTCTTCATTGCTGAAACCTGAAACAAGAGGATGGAATATAATATTGCAATGTAAGGGGATTTGGGTGACTGTGGTGCTTTGCAGCCTTACCAGTTCCAATTTTACATAACTGGTTCTCTTCGTTGTCGGCATCTTTTCGTTGCCTTGTGCTCAGGCAGGACTTATAATGGATTTTAAATGTGAAAATATTTTCACAAAATGCAGTGTTCATTGCATATCACAACAAATTTAGGTGTGTTTTTGCTTTGTATCCTAACAAGTTTTCGATAGGTTTTATATAAAACCAGTCATTTTATAAAACTTGTGATGAGGAAAAATGTATGGTAAAACCTGTGTTTTGCTTCAGGTTTTTGAGTTTTGTTTCGCGAAAACCGCGTTTTAGCTCGGTGTGAAAACCATATTATATATTATATGCGTGTATTCTCACGTCTTTGTCTACAGACCTATCAAATTTGAGAGTGTTTCCGCCAAGGGGGGTACCACAGTCATATAGAACATCTAGTGAGCAATCGCAGAAGCACTTGGTATGAGATATAAGATTGCTAGCGCCGCGAACCAGAAGTCTCTCAAGTAACAAATTCTGTTCAATGAGAATTTTAAAGAAGGGTTTTTCCAAAAACTAAGCTCTAGAATACCATGGGAAGCAACAACAACAATGTCCACTATTTAATTTTTTTTGTTTTTGCTTCCCATGGTATTCTACAGCTTAATTTTTCGTCGATAGATGGCGCACCTCAAGTGGTAGTACTATAGTTTATATATACAATGGTTATTCTAATTGTCCCATTTTAAAATGCATGGTAGAGAATTTAAGTACTAATAGTTAAATGCTCATCCGATTATTTTGAGCTCGTATGCAAAACTTTCGAAATAGCTTACCGTTTGCTGTTCTGCTTTCTTTTTCTGCGGTGCCTGTTTTGAATTTAATTTTTCGAGGTGTGAACTAAACCTAAGAACTTTTTTCAACAAATTCCACAAACTTCCACTAGAAACATCTACATATTACAGAAGTTTTTATACTGCAATGTTGTCAGCACTGACGGTCCATCAAAATATAGTAGTTGTCAAAAGAAACTAAAAAATTTTCTCTGCCAGCTGTCATTACCTCACGGAAAAATCGTCGATATAAAAAAATTTGTAAACAACCATTTCCTTAAATATAGTCGCTTCACTTCTCAAACTACAGCTAAAAAATTTTAATTATAAACAAATCGTTCAACTATCAATCAATCAAATCATAAATTAAAAGGACGATTCCATGCATTGCTGGAGAAACACTCGCCATTTTCGAACCAAATTTTGAAGTTCGGAAACAAGTCGGTGTAGTTATTCTTGAAAAAATAAAAAAAATATTTTTTGTTCGTGGCCAAAAAATAAAGAAGAAGTAATGAATATGGAGCCCAGTTTGTTTCATCGCAAGAAAATCTTCCCCTAGTCATTTTTGTTTTATTTTGAAAAGAATACGCACACGGTTTTTTAATTCCAAAAATTCATCAAAAATACTTGCTTACGCCGTACCTACTTCATTTCCTGGTTGTGTTCCGTCTTCGTTTTAAAACAATCCACGTCTGGTTTTTCTGTTCGCTTTTTTCCCTAAGATTCTTCTTCACTTGTTTTAAGTATCGCTTGACGTTTCTGTCCCATCTATACCCTCAAAAATCATATCTGCCGAGTAGAACTAGACTCATTGCGTGATTGTCTTAGAAGCCATCAAGTCAGTTTTCGGTTCAGAGCTGAAAAATTCATCAGAAATCTTTGGTTTTTGCTTCTTTGCTTTTATTGCGTGATGTTTTCCAACGGTCTTCCTTGCAATTTACCGTTCCCCAGTTGTCTTGGCGTGCCCAAGGATAGCGGAAGTGACGAGCTGTTGCCAGCCAATATGGGCAATCGGGAGCCCGTCATTCTAAATGTTTATGATATGGTATATGCCTCTAAAATATTTTTTTCTTCCATTTACTCTAATTCCATTTTTGTTTACAGTATTGGATTAATGAATATACCACCTCCATCGGTTTGGGTGTGTTCCATTCGGGTGTGGAGATATTTGGCACAGAATTCGCTTACGGCGGACACCCTTTTCCGTTTACGGGAGTTTTCGAAATCACCCCACGCGATCATGACGAACTCGGCGAACAGTTTCAATTTAGACAAAGCATACAAATTGGATGCACAGACTTCACCTATGAAGAAGTGAGGCGGATAGTCGAGGAGTTGGGCAATCAGTTCCGAGGCGATCGCTACCATCTGATGAATAATAATTGCAATCATTTTTCCAGCTCACTTACACAGGTAAAAAGATGTTTTTACCAATTTTATTCAATTAACTTTTATATTTGCTTGCAGATCCTTTGCGGCCAAGAAATTCCAAGTTGGGTCAATCGTTTAGCGCATTTTAGCTCATGTGTGCCATTTTTACAAAGATGTTTGCCGAGGTATGTGTCATTTCTTATCTTTTTAACTACTTACACGTTCTGTGTTAACTGGAAATTAGCGAAATTAGAATAAATGAATCAGACACATGTGGCAATGTGCTGTAAACACAGTTATTTAAATGAGTTTCGGCAGCTGGAAACATAACCTTCTGTTGATTCTGTCTTGATTAAAAATAGTGACTATAAGTCCTTCCTTCTTGTTATGCGGCAAGTTTACTTCCGTTATATTGTTCCTCTAATCTTGTTGTCCTCATTGTGCCCTGAGGTCCTAGGAGGAGCTTTCGCTGTGCTACGATTTCGTTAACTGGTGTCTTTATCGTCCCGCATAAACGGTAGTTGACCAAAGCGGGTAAAGACTGAAGTGCAGAGCAAAAACCGATCCTACTATTGTTTGGAATGCCACGCTGAAGGTTCTGAATTCAATCCCTGATTCCATCCATGTTTTATTGTGGCGTACTAGCAAGTTGCGAGAAAATAGATAATTTTCCGAATTCATCCTTGCTAGATTATTAGGTGGTAAATTTGAAACTCCGCTCCATTCCTGCAGAATATTGCACACACACAAGTGGCTATGAATGACATCTCGAGGAGCATTATTCAGCTGTTCATATCTAGTAATCCTACTAGTAAAAATTATAAAGGCATGTGGGCTGAATGGCAATATTGTCGAAGCAAGTGCGGATGCAGTGTTTTGTTTGTCAAAGTGGACCATGAATCCATTGTAAATGCTTAGCTTTCATACGCATGTATATTTTGCAAATGCTCCGCAAACATCTTCAACAAGAAACAAGAATTTCGAAATTGTCTGCGTTTCATCTTAGAAATCAGGTAGACAAGAGCATTTTTTAACAATTCGGAGTATTTCACAATAAAATACTATATGATCGATTTGCAGTGATCTATTTGGAATACTTATTTGGTGTTGGTAGGCTAAGACCAACATGGAGTTATATTGTTATGGCGGAAACTTTGTCCCAGAATCAGCTATGGTATGATAAGCTCATTAATTTCCGATTTAAACAGCATTGTTGACTGGGGTATTAGAAATCGTGTGGAGTTTAATGCGTCGAAAACTCAATTTGCCTTTAAAGCTAAACATATCCCCTATGCCATTATCCATAAATGGTACTTGCATCGAGAAGGCCGAAAAGCTATTAGTACTCGGTATGTGTATCAGTGACAAACTTCGTTGGAATGACCACATACTTGAGATTGCCAAGATTGCGGCTTAGGCTTCCTTAATAGATGCAAGAAGATTTTCACCACTTCTCGAGTATAACTCCAATCTCTGGGCAGGTGCTTCTCAAACTTGTCTACACCTGCTCGACAGAGTTTAGAAAAAAGCGTTGAAATTGATAGGAAAGAGAAGCATTATGGAAACATTTCCATCACTTAAACATCGTCGAATCGTTTCATGTCTTTCCTTATCAAAAAATCCTCACTCGAGGTAGCCAGCTACGTTCGCCCCCTTAAACATTTTCCCCGTAATACTCGTCTTACTAGGAACGCTCATCAGTTTACACTTGAGCCCAATTTCGGGCGTACCGTGAAATATATATATAGGCATTGCCTGGTACTTGCCATTTTGATCTTCAAACATTCAAGATCAATGTTCATCGACACAGCTCGCGCTGTGACTAATCATTAAAAGGGCTACCCCTTGAGCACGTGTGCCGTATATTTCTAATATATATAAATCGAGTGTCACGTTGTTTGTCCGCAATGAACTCCTAAACTAATGAACAGATTTTAATCAAATTTTGAAAACTGTGTGCAGTTTGATTCAACTTAAAAGATAGGATAGTTTATTTCTCAATTTATAAAGCGGTTTGACACAAATGCATATTTAGCGCATTTGTAGTGCATTTTGTTAAATTATAGTAATTAATCTTTTTGTAGGATATTCTGAGGATGACTTCGAAGGTTTCCATGAAGTTTGGTCAAAATTTAGTACATCTACCACGAAAGCAATTTTAGTGCATTTTGTTAATATGGTAATAAATCTTTTGGTAGCATCTTTTGAGGAAGAAGAGAATGGCTGGACCAATTTTGGAAATTTTTATCTTGAAATATTTATTGAAAACCAGGGAAGGTGTAACGAAAAATTACGACGACCTACCTTGCGTGCAAAAATAAAAAAAATAAGGAGTGTAAAAGCGTCAAGAAATTATTTGAAATATTTATCAGTCAGAATTTGATTATAGGTGACACGCCTCAATATCCGCGGACAAAATATCCGGGTCAAAATATCCGCGACAAAATATCCGCGGACAAAATATCCGCGTCAAAATATCCGCATACACCCTACCTCGCACCTACCCAAAGTCCTACAGTGTGCCCAAGCAGGGGGTTGCAGGGGGGCAGCATGCCCCCTTACATAGGTCATTACTTATACACCGTAATATTATGCGTCGCGGATATTTTGACGCGGATATTTTGTCCGAGGATATTTTGTCCGCGGATATTTTGTCGCGGATATTTTGACCCGGATATTTTGTCCGCGGATATTGAGGCGCGCAGCCTGATTATATTAGTGTATTGTTTTTTGTTTTGAAGTACAAAATATCGTAACATACACAAATAAGATATGTATGTGTTTCTGTAATACGATTTTGTTTTATTGTTTAGTATGTTATATTTTCGAACGCTACACATTTCATTTAAATGATGTAAATACATACATATGTATATGTAACTTCAAAAAGCTTTCTTAAGAAACACTTTTTTAAAGAATTAAATGGTAGAAGATGGTTGGTGGTAGAACTTGGTAGATGGAAGATGGCAGAAGATTCTAGATGGTAGAAGGTAGAAGATGGTAGACGATAGAAGATTGGTGGTACATTGTAGAAGATGGTTGTTGGTAAAAGATGGTAGATGAAAGAAGATGGTAGAAGGGAGAAAATGGTAGATGGGAGAAAATGGAAGATGGTAGCAGATGGTAGCAGATGGTAGAAGAAATTTGATAGTAGAAGGCGGTAGTTGGTAGATGGTAAATGGAAGAAGATGGTATATGGCAGACGGCTGGAGATGGTAGACGATAGAAGATGGTAGATGGTAGGAGATGGTAAATGGTAGAAGATGGTAGATGTTAGAAGAGAGTATATAGCAGATGGCAGAAAATGGTAGATGCTAGAAGATGGTAAATGGTAGAGAATGGTAGAAGATAGTTGATAGAAGAAGATGGTAGTTGGGTAGAAGATCGTAAATGGTAGATAGTGGTAAATGGTAGAAGATGGTAGATGTTTGAAGATGGAAAATGGCAGGAGATGGTAGATGATATAGAAGATTTTTGATAGGAACAGATGGTAGATAGAACAAGGTGGTAGATGGTAGAAGATTCTAGATGGAAGAAGGTAAAAGATGCTAGATGGTAGAAGATGGTTGATGTTAGAAGATGGTAGATGGTAGCAGATGGTAGAAGATAGTTGATAGTAAAAGATGATATAGAAGAATTTTGATAGTAGCAGATGGTAGATAGAACAAGGTGGTAGATGGTAGAAGATTCTAGATGGTAGAAGGTTGCAGATGATAAATTATAAAAGACGGTTTTTTTTAAATATTTTTCCCATGGGCAACTTTATGTTGCATGCTCATGCTCACGTGTGGGAAAACCATTGAATCTACTATTTGTGTTAGCTTGAGACAGATTAACAAAGAATGTTGTGCACCGAATAGTGTTGAACTAATATTAAATTAAAAATATTTATAATTCAAAATGATAAATATTACTGTAAAGAATAAAGAAATATTTACCCTACCTACTTCATTTCTAAAATTAAATGTTAAATGTTTAAGTATCAACTTTGTAACGTACTCATTTGTTACAAACTTGATATAGGTTAGATTAATAATGCTGATTTTTGCTTTATCAACTTTACGAAAATTCAAATTTCAATCATTTTTAAACCCGCTATAACGATTTCATGATTATTCGATAATAATAATTTACCATAATAATAATCTACCTTAGCCACAGCAACGCGTGGCCGGGTCTGCTAGTATATAATATAAAACAAAACAAAAACAGCTGCAGTTTAGTAGGAAAAGAATGCTTAATAGGTTTGGACTACTTAGTTTTTGATTGATATTCTGATATAATAAGTTCAAGCTTAAACTGTGGTTCTATTCTCAGAAACTCAGCATGTATATGCTAAAAAGTGAAGTTACTTTTAAAATATGACTTATAATTATTTGGTTCTATGAGTTGTTAACAATATTTGTATGATTTATTGATAAAGAATTATCAAAAGCTAAAATTGAATCCGCGTAAGGAAAAAAATCTATAAAAACAAAGCAGGTGAATTAATTCAGCATGAAACATTAACGGATCATCCAAATACCCAATGGATTACTGGCCTCAACAAAATCACCTAGATAAGCGCCTAATAATAAATGGAAACGAGGATTCAAAGAGACCTACAGACCTCTTCTAAGGAAACTATATTCTTTCAAACATTATTGATAAATAATACGGGCAAGTGCGAGTCGGACTCGCTTACGAAGGGTTCCGTACCGTTATCTATAAAAAACGATCGAAAAAATACGTTTGTTGTATGGGAGCGCTCCTTAAATATTTTTTATTCAGTTTTTAGTATTTGTTGTTATAGCCGCAATAGAAATACATCATCTGTCAAAATTTCAACTCTCTAACTATCACGGCTCATGAGATACAGCCTGTAGACGGACGGACAGCGAAGTCTCAGTAATAGGGTTCCGTTGTCACAATTTTTAGCCTGTTCCATTTTTCCAGCCCATGCTAATTTTTTGACTTTCGGGTCAGTTTTCTCCAGAAAATGGGTTATAAATATAACGTCTTAAAATTTGTTTCTAATGAATGCAAATATAATAAATAATAAGCAGTAAAACGCACATATTTTAAATACTTTGAAAAACCCGGGGGATAGGGTCTTACTGTAGAACATTTTTTTCAATACACCCAAGAATCATACCTTAAAATATTGCTGACGAAGGGAATACCCTGTATAAAATCAATAGTACATACTCTCATGGTGGCTTTTTACTATTGATAACTCTGGGACCTCAACTTGTGTTTGTAATAGCTAATCTTCAGAGTAAAAATATGTCAGTGGCGCCGAGCAAGCAGCAATACTATAGTTCCTATAGCATAGTCTGTACCACTTTGGAAGTGGTAAGCAAACGGAAGCATCACCAATCTTGTAAAAATTTCAAACAAATTTAAACAAACCGAAGGGTTCTTAAATCCTGTAATCTCATTGCTGTTGCACTTTATTTTTTGATAACATCGTTGAATGGTTTCCTTGTGGTTTAAAATATGCCAAACTTCAAATTAAGGCCATAACACATACGACTGACGATAAACGGATTATTAGACTTATGCAAAAGATATAACTTGGATCCCAATCCCGCAAAATAAAGCTTTATGAATGATGAAAGTCAACTGGAAATAGTCAAAATTCATTCATCTTGGAATGGTAATAAACTACAACTAATGTTGCCAAAAACGCCATGTCTGCAAAAAAAATTTAATAACAACATCTTACAACGGCTTAGTTAAACAAATTTTATAGTCCATGAGCTTGGGATGTTAAGAAAATTGAGAGTAGAAAGTTTGCTTCGTTTTTCTTGAGAAAAATAGTTCTTTTAAATAAATAAAAACAACAACACCAAAATGCATACCAGATTCCCAAATGGGTCCTCCAAAAAACTTTGTAATTAACAAACAGACATTACTCGTACGATGACAAAGAAGTAAAAAAAGTGCGTCCGAATATTCGGCGCAGGGACATAAGTCCCAAATTTAATTTTTGGGACTTATGTCCCACTCAAGTGAGACATAAGTCCCAAATTCGATTTTGGGACTTATGTCCCAGGGATTTATGTCCCTGCGCCGAATATTCTATCCCCCTGTCTGTTTACGCCTCTGAAGTCTAAGCGGGAAAGCCGATTTCCGATTTCCTGCCACTTTGATTAGTATTTTCTTCAAACTTCATATTTTATCAGCTTAAAGAATAGTGGTTGTGGGTTTTGTTTTATTTCGTTTAAGACCAGCTCAAACTAATTACTTTCAAGGAACATTAAGCCGATTTCCTTCCAACCTGGTAGTTAGTTTTTTGTTTGACAGGCTAGATGTATTTTACTAACTCATTTTTTTAATACAAATCATATTGTCCTCGAAAACGGTTTCAACGATTTCAGTAAAATTTTCCAGGAAGAATTTTGTTGGTATATTTTATCTTCTGATAGAAATAAATGTTTGGCATATATTATTTAACGTTGTCTCCTATAAACTAGATTTTAAATCTTGTTGAATTCTTCAAATATGAAATATCTTCCTTACTAACTTACTTAAGGTCGCGCAAACTTCCCATTGTCTACTTCCGCCTCAACCAACAATCCTCGCCAGGCCTAGGCCGGTCCCTAGACAGTGGCCTCCACGTGGTGCTCCTTAATGAGTTTTCCTTGACCCAGTGTACTGTGGCAGTGCGTCGGCGTCGTTTGGTCATCAACCGCGTCGTCACCAAGTTCATATAGTGACAACGGACTCAATTTTATTGGGATAAAAATCCTCTTAGCTAAGGATGTTGGTCGAATTAATTTAAAAAGGAGTTGTCCAAGGTGAAGATGTCGAAAGGAATGCACTCATCGAAGCTCGGGGCCAGTTTAACCGACGGCGACGTCGACGTCCGCTTACCCACAATCCTACCGACCCTGAAGATCAGATCAGATCCATGGTATTTGGAGAAGACTATACAAATATTACCGAACCTGGAGTTTTGTATGATAGCGATGTCAACAGTTAGTTGTACAGCCGAATGTCCCAATGGCAGAATGCAGCCTGAACGGTTTAGCCAATTTTCTTTAAACTTCAGAGGGGTTTTTGGAATTAGCATTCTAGCTCTAAGACTAACGGTGCCTGCCATACGATTCTTTATGAACATTTTTTTTTATCTCTAAAACGGCTCCAACGATTTGGATAAAACTAGCTGAATGGTGTTTTTTGTGTAAACGCTAAGTTTTGGCTGAAATATATTTTTCAGGAAAAGTCTTATAGCAGGACCGGTTTTTTTAAATCAGATTTTCTCGTAAACCACAGACAGATTTCGAAATTTTTGATGTAGAAAGCCCTAATAGACGAATAATATTAATTCTTAAATTTGTAAAAAAAACTTTTTTGATTTAAAATAAAAAAGGTAATTTTTTTTAACTTTTGGTTTTTTTCAACAATGGTTTCTACAAAATTTAAAAAAAAATTGGTTTTCTGATAAGAACTACAAACTTCTAGATGTTTGCATATTCAAAAAAAGTTAAGAATATATTTTCTTAAATTATATTTAAAAAAAAAAAAAACTGGTCCGACAATTTTGAACAAAATTTTCCTTAAAATGCAAAACTTTAAAAGAAATTATAGGTATGGTTAATTCATTTTCTCAAAAAAATAAAGTTTTAACTGGTGATTTTAAAGTGATTAATAAAATTTCATATGATCTTTTCAATGTTTTGTTCCCAAAATCTCAAGGCCCAAGACCATTGTAACACATTAGAGCAAGTTCGTACGACCCATCAGTCGGGCATTTTATTTCATTGGCATAAGGCGTCATTTTGAACGCGGAATTATTTCGTCGTGTACTTTTTTACGTCACCATCAAGGATTCATGATTTAAATATGAATTAAAACTTCCTATTTGCTTACATAGGTACTAGATTCTACATACCTATTTGTTATCATAAACATTATTCTGTTCTCCTATGCATCACATCACAAATATTACTTCAATATACAAATAAAAAAAAAAACTCACCCTCTGAAAACTCTGAAGGAATCGTCAACTCTGTCCATTCTATGGCAACAGCTCTATTCTGTGGTGTCACAATTCCTAAGGCAAATGAAAACATAATTTTTATTAATCAGAAGAAGATACAAGCGACCTTCCATCAGTTTCATACGGGAAACAAAAGTATCTTAAGCATGAGCTCATGAGAATGTAAAACTTATCATTATACAATTCATCATGTTCGTAAATTCATATATACATACTTACCCGATGGAATCTGTCGAAATTTCAGCTTGAATTCGTTGATGGGAGACTGACTCTCCGTTTGCCAGATCATATTGTGTGATGTTGGACTCTGTACTGCGGGATTTATCTTGAAAACACATGGCATGGGTCGGCATGTCAAATCTATTGCCACCCCCTTGAAACCGATCTTGTTCTCTGCTCGGCACTCGTATACCCCCAGATCGGAATCTTTGACCTTCTTGATTATTAAGATGTGTTTCGATTGTAGTAATGCGTTAAAGAACGATTGGACTCCAGTTCGCTGTCATGACGCGCCAGCTGGCCGGGTCGGTCCCTATCCAGTGGCATCCAGTTGCGCACACAAAGTTAGTTGATGTCGTTCTCCACTTCTTCCAGAATTGCGCTGGCCCTCGCGGTTTGAATTGAAGACTCGGCGGGGTGGTGCGTTTGCGTCCATATGCTCCACATGGCCAGCCAGCTAAGCCGCTGTATTTGCAGCTTTTCCATAAGGTCAATGTCGCTGTATAGCCCGAACATTGAATCTTCTCCTGCATTCTCCATTGATACATACAGGATCGAATATCACCCGAAGAATCTTTCTCTCAAAGCACCCTAGTCTGTAGGTACTCATCCGATTGTGTCAGTGTCCACGATTCTGCCCTATCTGAATCTTCGACTGCTCTCTTCACTCATATGGTTCTGAGAGGTAATAGTGGAACCCAAATAGACAAATGCTTGATATCTTCAAAGTTATATCTGTCCATCGTGACGTTTTGCCCGAGCCTACTTTCTTTAAGCTGCCGCTTAAGTCGGATTAATTTCCACGCGTATGGAAGACCCATTCAATACTCTTGTCTTTAAGATGGGCAGTAAATCTGATCGCCATCTACAGAAAGCCTTAGGCTTCTATGTAATATTTGTCAATTGGGTGTATTCGATTAGGTATAGATACATTTTTGAGTTAACAATCAAAAAGGACATTACGGTGATGAAAAAGTCAGTCGCAAAAGTTAGTTTGAAAATTATTTCCGCCTGTTTCGTTTTCTAAAGTCTGAATGGATGGACCGATTTATATGTTCTTTTCTTCAGAATTTCTTCTTCTTCCTCTCGTAGAATCATCAAATTTCCAAAAACTTTTATTTTTGATTTTTAATTTGTAATTAAAAAAAATTGGGTTTACAAATATTTTGGGTAAGTTGAATTTTTGTAAAAGTATTTTACCAGATGGAAGCTTTAGATTTTTCTCTATTCACACACTCAAATAAATTTATACTGGCTCTAAAAGGCTCGGTTTTAATCAAACATGACATTAGAATAAAGCCTGAAAAAATGGGTTTTGTCATACAGTCTGTGCGGTTTTTCACTTCAAGCTGCAGCCTAAACGTCTTAAAGCATTTTCTTCTAACTTCATATATAGCAGTTTAAAGAAAAGTGGACATTTATAAGAAAACTGCATTTTTGTTGTTGGCTTCAATGGATATAAATCAGGGACAAACTACTTTTTTTTAAATGGTTATAAGTTGGAAACGATTTGATCGAATTCATTCAAACTTTGTTTGGAATAGTTATTTGCAGTTTACTTTCAAATGGTGTCAGGAAAAGTTTTGTCTATTTCACATTTCACAAAAAAAGCGAGTATCCACACTCAGAATTCTATTCTGTTTCGGCATTGAACGAGACTAACCATGAATTTATCCCGCTAATCGATCCACAAAAATATTGCTTCACTAGTGTCACTGGTGGCAGCCTGAGTGCGATATAACTCTTTCGCCAAATTTTCCCCATTGAATTTCACACTATGTTTTTTTGTGCATGGGTAGAAACTCTAAAGATCTTTAGGCGACCATTGAAAATATAGAACAAACTGGCAAATTAATACATTGTTTAAGCTGTTGAATTTCCCTCCCTATAATCCGTTCGAAAAAATACAAAATTTCTTGTACATACCTACACTAATGGTTTTTTTTTTTTTTTTTTTTTTTTTTACAAAAATGACAAAAAGTATTTGTTCTTTATACTTTTCAGAGAATGGCTGACACCAAACGCCTTACAACAATCTATCACAGCAATACAGGACCGTGGTGATTCGGATACAAGTCCCCTTTGAGAGCAGGTTTGAAACTCAACCCAAACTTGAGAATAATATTTGTGTTATTATTTCATTTTCCAATACATATTCATTTATTTTAACTATTATAAAAAAAATACAAAAAATAGAAACAAAAACAACAGATGAATCCATTAAGATAAGAAAATAATTTAATACATGTAAAATACACTTAAATAACAAGTACCAAATCATTCGATGACGAAAAATGTTAAAAAAGTCAGCATTAAAAAAATACTAGATTTTGAACATGGATATAATAAACAACAACAGTTAACAACATCCAAAAAATAATTTAGAAAAAAATCGATCAAACATTACATATATATTTTTGAGGTCGCATCATTTTAAAGTCAAAACAAAAATCCATACCTATTCTATTTCTTCCGAAAAAATAACTATCTGTACATGGGTTCAAATGGGCTATAGTTAAATAGTCTTAATTTTTCTTTTTATTTTAAGCAATATAATATTACATGCAAATCAATCGCACATTAGTTTTGGGTTTGTTTAACATTACATTATCTATATTATAGTTGTTTTACTCGAAACATGAATGTATGTAAGTTAGAAAATAATTTGTATATGCAAGTTTTATTTAGTTTTATTTTTTGACAATTTTCAATTGAAAGGTACATATATAAACATAATGCATATTTTAGTTATTTATTAGTGCATATTCGTGGGCTGTTAGAATTTTGTTTTATTAAAATTTATTATTGAGCATGTTTCAATTAAATTAAATTTTTTTTATTTAAATGTTCTGATTACATATTTGAAAATAAGTCCAGACAAAAAAGATAAGTAGATGCAAAAATATAAATACTCACCAAAACAAAAATAAGGGTCACTACTAATATTCAAATAATATTTCGTTTTACCAGGAATACCGTGTTCAGGTTAATGAAGTTTATTTATGAAGTCTCATAATTATTAAATGAATTTGTATGCAATAAAACAAACAACCCTTTTTTAATGAATATTTTCGTGTTATCACTCTTGAAAACTGTCAAGCGAAAAAAAACTCAAGAAGCAACAAAATTCAGATGGTCCTTATTTTGTTTTGAGTACATACCAATTTTGGTAGTTATAAGAGACAGTGTCCTTACTAAAAGTACTAATGGATGGGTAGAACTCTTAGGCGGGGAAAAAAGGTTTAAGTTTTTAATTTTAAGTTTTTCTTTAATAACTCGAAAATTCTAGCGAAACAAAGTCCAAGAATAAAATAATCTATCATAATGTTTTGTACTTTTTTCGCTACGATCACTATTAAATTAGATCTGGAGATTTGAAAACTATAAAAAACATTCTTTATTGATACATTTTTTTGATTGGCAATGCAATCCGTAGTTCAGCCATTTCATCAAATTTCTTCAATACTAGTTTGAAGAAAAGCGGTTTTCGATGTTTTTTTTTAAATTTCGTTTAAGCCTTTAATGGCTCCAACCAGCCATTTCATCAAATTTCTTCAATACTAGTTTGAAGAAAAGCGGTTTTCGATGTTTTTTTTTAAATTTCGTTTAAGCCTTTAATGGCTCCAACGAGCCATAAATTACCTTTAAAATTCAGAGTCACTTATTTGAATTTTTAAACGTCTTTAATTATTACTAGAATGATTTTTATGTATCCATACAGCTTAGTCCAATTAAAAATCTTAGTATGACAACAAAAATGGTAGTGATTGAGAATTTGTTACTATCGGTCTTTTTCACCCAAAGACCTAACTTGCGACGCAGGGGTGTACTGTCGTTTAATCTAGCAGACTAGTATTGGCTCAACAATTTTGATAGATGTTATGCAAAATATAAAGCAAACAGATTTTTAATAATTTTTAATTTTCTTGTCCTCCAAATCACTGACCATACCAAAAAAAGAACAAATTATTTTATTTATTCATTTTCCTGACGAAAAACTGAAAAAAGTTAACCTAAGAAAAGGGTTGGTGTTGTTTTCAATTATAATTTCAAAAAAAAGTTAAATCTTTCAATGAAATACATAAAAGAGCAAACAATCGTAGATTAACTAGCGGTTATGGTATTTTTGTTTGTTTGTGTGAATTTATCCATTCCGAAGCGGGCGGGGTTTTAGCTAGTACAATTCTTCTTAACCTATTGCCTTTGTTTTTGGAAAAATATAAATCACTCTTTAAAAGCTGTACAAAATATTGAAAACAAAAAAAATGATTGCCCGTATGTAAGTAATTTTGTTGATGTTGATTATAAAAAACGCCTTTCGCCTTCTAAAGACGGCAGCTTGTGTTGATCATAAATTCAACCTTAAAAGCAGTTTCTTGACTCCTCAATTATAAATACACAGATAGATTAAAAGGATTTTCAGCTGAACCCAACAATGATACTGATAATTAGGAATTTAAATGAGAGTTTTGTTTTTGTAATTCGTAAGAAAATGACATTGAGTGTGTTCATTTCGTATCCTTCTTAGGATATGCAAAATTAGACCTAACCAAATACATTGTAATTTGGGGACTCGTACACAACTAAGCCGATAAGTGCGGTAACTAGATTTTGTATGTGTTCATAATACAAAATTAATTAAAAATACTTGTACGTTCTTTTTAAGAAGAGCAAAAATACGTTTGTGGCATTCTTACATTATTTTTGTTTGGTCATCCGTAGTTGTCCAGAACCCTTGTGATAACAAACAAACAACAAAATGGTAACTTTGTTTGTAAGGAATGAAGAGTATCAAAGTAAAACAGAACCCAGCAAACATTTGCCTTCAAAAATGAATCATTATGATTCATTTAAATGAAGAAAACCTTCAGATAAGAATTCACTAGCGATTCAATTCCAATCAAATCTCCTGAGAAATGGACATTCATTTATGAATCCTTAAAGTGATATATAAATGATTAGAGAAACATTCAATAAAATGAATGTATTTAAGCGCTTTTTTTATGATTGCATGTGAAAATTCACTTTTATTGATAAGAGTTAAGAAAATTAAGATATACATTTATTAGATTTTTGTAGATTTCTTGCTCACAATCATTTTTGTTCATTTATGTGAATGCAAATCCAATGTCGATCTTCTTTAATTTAAATACAATTTTTGCTGAACATAAAGTGAACCTTCATTTTAATTGAATAAAATGTTTGCTGGGAATAGACCAAATCTACACATGTTACACATGAACACATTTGCATTTTCAATTTTATTGACAATTTCCTTGCCGTATGATTTTTAATTTGTATACTTAACTCAGTTCGACAATTTCGTGAAACACAAAGTGACATTTTGTAGCAAAGTAAGGCTAAGATTTCATTTCGTTGACACCGAAATTCTATATTTTCCCACAATTTACCTGTTTCTTACCTGGGCTTCCCATATGAAGAACTGTAATTTCGTTCCTAACGAACGCTTTAACTACCAGCGCCCAGTTAGCCGTGGAGTCTGATGATCTCCTGTAACAACGTTTGAAGCTTTATACTATAACTTTTTTGACCCAACGAAATACACTGTTGCTTAGTGATAGTGTCTGGGATCAATCTCTTATACCCCCAAAGCTTTTTCCGGGGTACTAACTCCAAGCTACAAACCAAAGATCAGTTGTTAATTGTGAAGAAAGGTTCTGAGTCGACGATAAATGGTATAGGTCTTTCCATTCCCGCAGAGTATCAACACACAGTAGGTTGAGAGTTCGAGTCTCTAAGGCTTGGCCCTTCGTTAAGCTCTCTATACACAATATTTATATTTATTTAATCTTAAACTTATGACATGTTGAAAACTTCGAACCTTGATATTATATAAAACAATGGGGAACAAAGAAAAACATATCATTTTTCTGCCTTAAGAAATCGGCGGCTCTTTTAAAAATAATTGTTTGCAAAAGCTTTCATGGAAAACTGTTGTTCTCAAATTGCTTTTCTTTTTTGGACAGAAATTCGTAGTTCTATAAAATTTCGTTTAGTAAAATTGGGCCAGTGTTCAAAGTTAGATATTTGCAAAGTATTTCGAAAGCGAACTACACTGGTTAGTGCAAATGTTAAAATAAATATTAAGAATGTACTAAAAATGTTTTCCAATGGCAATTAACATTTTGTTATACCTATATACTTTTAAAATAACTTTGATGATTAACAGAATTGGTATTTTCCAAGAAAACATTAAAGCTGATGTTTAAAGAATTAAATGCAGAGCTGGTTCGCACGAACTGGATAATTGCAGCTATGACAAAAAAAAATCTTTTATTTTTTCTTATTGTTTGATTGATTTCTTGAAAAAAAAAACTAAGTTTGCAAACAAATTTTTGACCCAATTATTTTAAACTTTGCAATTGTCGTTGTATCGTCTTTGATTGTTACCTTAATATTTTTGGCCCAGGATGTTAAATTATGTAAGGCAGTGAATAGCTTTACTAAATAAGTAAGTATAGAAAGAATAGCATACAAATCATGTACACACAAATTGCGAACACAAAACCATTTTCTTAATTGAAAAAAGAAAAATTTAAAACGGAATACTGCCCTTCAGAAAATATTTTATCTCTTAATAAATCTTTTTATTAATTATAAAAAATACAAAAAAGAAGGTAATACTGTATTTAAAAAAGACAATTAAAAGATGCATTATAAAACAAATGTGAACATAAAAAAAAACAATTTTGTCGATAACAGCAGTTAAGACAAAAATAACTCCTATTTTCGTTTGTTTCAACAATCTCAATAATGACATTAGAACTGTTTATCTCAAAGAGTATTATATTTAAAGAGCAAAAAAATATAAAGAATGGAACCCCACCAACAATTCTACAATGCTCGCTCTAAATACCAAAAGATTGTCAACTATTTAAATCGCCCAGTATTTTTGATCTTTTGGATATAAGACATTCATTTCAAAACCTCACGTTTTGACCATCCGCGTTAACAATAACGCAAAATTGCTGTTTTTAACATCTTTGACAAACGATCAAGGGCCGTGAGGATTCCAACGAGAATATTGAAGTCGGTCTGCTGTAGTTCGTAGATTGTTTTCTATGAGATATCCGGCCATATCTGGAGACTTTAGTACCAATTGATGACTACCTGTCAGTATCAGTAGCCATTTCGATAGAACATTATTGGATACCGGTGTTGAATCATTGTTCGGCCAATTCATCTACCACTTCTTGATTTGTTCTTGTTTTGAAAGTAACTTGAGTAATTATCTTTTATAGTAAATAATTACCTTAAGTACATTATATTGAATAACTTAAATATAAAAACACCCACAAAAATGCAGATAGTCGAGGGAAAACTGTTTTTTAATAACATGAAATGTGAATATCTATAACTACATAATATCAAATAGAATTTCGTTTCCATAAGAATCACAAGTCATCCAATTTAATCTACGGTTGATCAAAAGTTTCTAGGTACACAGAATAATTTTTAAGCATTTATTAAACGCTTCCACCCAAAAGCATTTCTTGTCTTATTTGTGTTTTTGAATTCTTTATCTATAATCAAATTACAAAAATCTATAACAAAATTATAAAAAAAATCTCCAGACAAATGTATTCTACATAATGAGATTTCGATAGGATGACTTTAGTGCATTCAGAAATAACACCTAACAAAACGTTAATTAAACGTTATTTTTGTTAACAGATGTGTTTCAACTTAAAAATGTTGTTTTTGATACCTACAATTAAACATACATTCCTTTGAAATGTATTTTTTGCGTGATTCGTAACATGGTGAATCTAAAGCCGGCTTTATCTGCTTAGAGAGCTTTATCTACATTATGTACTGTAAGTAAATCTATTTGAAAACCAAAATATACTAAAACAAGACATTAAAAAAATTACACAATACAGAAACAAATGTTACTCCCATACCTTCCTTATTCAATAAAATTCTTTAATGCTGAACTGACTTTAAAATTAGAAAAAAGTAAACGAAATGAAAAAGTTTAAAATATCTAACAAATTAACCTAATGAGTAAGTATGTATAAATTTAAGAGAAAATTTATATTCTATAAAAAGTTGCGTGTTGTTTTGTTTCAAACATTTTTTATTTTCATAATAAAATACACAAACAACCTTTTATGATAAATGATTTCATTTATACAACGATCCATAGCTTAAACAATTCAGAAAATTAAATTTTATTTATTTCTTAAAACAAAAAAAATAATACTTATACCTAAATGTATATCCAAAAAGTGAACATACATATAAATAAATAAATACAAATTAAGACTATTTATAGAGAAGGAAAAAATAAAATTTATTAGATAAATGAAAAATAGTATGATGATAAAATTACGTTTTAATTTATAAAAATTAATAAAAATAATTGTACATTTAACTTAAGAAAATCCAATATTGACATTAACGGTAAAATGAAGTTTATTAAAAAGTTTATTGAGATAAACAGAAATAAAAGCAGATGTAATAAAAAAAAACAAATTTTATTATTATACAATTATTTATGAGAAATGAAAATGTTAAAAAAATAAACGATTAAACTAAAACAAACAAAGCCACATTAAATAAAACATTAAAGAAAACTATGTAAAATAAAGATTATATTCTAAAAAAAAGGCTATGTCGTATTAATTCGTCTTCAGTATCGAACTGCACCTAACATAATGCCAGCCATGATTGTAAAATACAATCATGACTCAATGGCAACTCCTTAAGGTATATAAACAGGTTCCTTTCCTACCACTTAGTCATCATTTTGTCATTTTTATCGAAAAATTCAAATTAATTGAAATGGGTTTTAAGTACTAGTGTTCTATTGTTGTCACAACTCTTCTACTCGAGTACATCAGAAAGTTTAAACGCTGGTATATCATTCTTATAAATCACGCCAGCCAAAAAACTACATCCGACCGAAGACCTCTGGAATGACTGAAGACTTTCTTGAATCTTTTTTATTTAAACTAAGCTCTGGTTACTTTGGTCACTGCTCCTTTTTCAAGACCAGCAAAATCCGTTCGCTTTAGATGTTTAAAGTTCACGGTTGTATATTGAGGGGTATTTTAAAGCCCGCCAACACAATTTGCAAGTCATCTAGGTATTGGGTCATGCTGGTTAAAGGATAGGTTAGGCGCTCAGCTTTAAGACAGCAAAGCCAGGAAACGGAAGAGTTACTATCACAATACTTGCGACCACGCGTCAAGAATTTTGTTGTCCCCAAGCAGATGTCCTTAAGAATTTTACTAATTCAGTCTGGTTAATGTGTTCGGAATAATTCTTCTTTTCTTTTTTGAGCCACTATTAAGATGATGGATGCGCCTATATCTAATGTACGTGTATGTTGTTTTGCTACAACTCTTTGAAAAATTGGTCTGCACCAGCAACTGGATTATAATTTTTCTTCTGTTTCCCGATGCCGGCCATCAATACCCATTGCCTGGCGTCGCAGTCGTCGGTCGACTTTCTTCCTCACATGACTCACCCGTCTTCTTAAGAACAGAAACATCTGTATTACCCTTAAATTGGCAAATGGAGAAGGAAATATGATGTTAATGACGGTCAAGAGTGTCGGCAAAGAGACACTACATAAATTAAAGTCAGTTTGTGTTGACTTAAAAATTATTATTATTGTGTGCATCAAAATATTATGACAATGCATGGCAGCATTCGTGTTTAGCGTTAAGTCTTAATGCTTAAGCTGAGTCTTTGAAAAAATCTTATCACGTCTTCTAGACATGGGGCAAGGAACAAAACAAATGTAAAACATTTTAATTGAGATGGGCATCAAAAGTGCGTTTTAATCAACTTTGCTCATTTATTAATTTGTCTTCATGAAAACAAACGAAGGTCTTTTTATAATGAAACTTAAAAGCAATTTTGTGGTTTTTTAGGTGGAGTTAAAAATTGTCGGCATTTAAAAGAAGACTTCAAAAATGTTGTCCTGGTTTATTTTCACTTAAGTAAAGCAGTGACGTAGTGTGGGTTGGGGACGCCCGGGCAAACCTTATTTGTGCCGCTCCTAGTTCACACACTAAAAATAAAAAAAAAAAAATTTCTACGGTTTCATCTAATTATGCTTACAAATATGTACATACATTTCAATAAACTTTTCTCTTAAAAATTTTCTAAATTGTTATTACTACCACTTTCTGTGTAGTGAATTGAAGAAAAAATAAAGCCGACAATTTAAAAAAATTCCAATACCTATTGGTTACTTTCCGAATTCCCAACCTCCAAGGGAATAAAAATGACTTGCCTCCCCTCAGGATATTAAAAAAGAATCGTGAATTTACATTAGACTATAATTATTTAAATTAAAATTGTTCAGAAAAACAGGATATAAATGAATTTATTTTTTTCTTTAGCTTCATAGTTTTTTTTGTATTACCTTAATTAAGTTTTTTTTTGTATTTATAAATTAAATCCATTAATAAATGAATAAATATAAATAAACAAAATTTGTTTAAAAAAAAGAGGGAAGGAATTGCATGTATCCCCTTGCCCCCTCGCTAAGCCACTGCTTGATGTTCGTGATCGTTTAAAAGTTTCAGTGGATCTTTCGTGGCTTAAATTAAAAACAGTGTCTTAACAGTTATACAACGTAAGTCGTTAAGAAATACCGCAAGGAAATATCGCACAAACTGATTTGGAAATAACGCCCAAAAAATTACTAACACCCAAAATCAAAATTCTATATCGCCCAAATCAATAAATGGTAATATCGCCCAAGAATTTTGTATTGAAATTGTTTTTGTAATAGTTGGGCGATATTTCCAGATTAAAGGTGTAATTTCCAATTACTCTTTGAAGTAAAAATGTTTGCTTCTCATCGCCCAAAAATATTGTTGAAGCATGTAACAGCATAATTTCTTGAATTTACTTATTTCTTTGAATCCAGAAACAAAATTAATGAATACTTTCTCCCACCATTTCCCTGCATAATGGACAGAAATAGTTTGCCGCATTATTTGACAAAGTGTTCTAGCTGTGCAATGCTCTTAAGTGATGCCAACTCTACGAGTATGTACTTAGAAATATCTGCGATAGGTTATATTTACTTTAATCTTTAGTAAGGGCCTGGAGCTGTCGCGCGGGCCTCAGTTTCAGCACTTCCTGAATTAAACTCCTTCTCCGGAATCACTCACCAAATTCAATCCAATCGTAAATATTGAATTTTTAGATTTTAAGTCAGATCTGTAAGTTTCATAATTTTAAGTTAGATTAAGATATAAAATAGGTACTAAGCCAAATAAATGGGGTATTGCTCTCCACAGAATAAAAAAAAATGGAAAATTAACAGCTACTGCTTTAATATATGTCTGCAGTAAAATTCAAAGGTTAAAATCAATCAGATAAATTTATTTCAGCAACAGGGTGTCTCACAAGGGTGAGTTTTTAGCCCGTTAATGTTCGCTCTGGTCGTAAACAATATTCAGCGCTATTTACTAAGAATTATTGTTTCTTTTGGGGATGTGTTTGTACGACTATTTTTTGTATGCAGATGTCCTCGTTATTTAGGTTAAGATTTATTTTATTTGTGAATCATTTCTCAGAAGATACAATATCTTATAAATTAGTGTTAATATCAGTATAACAATGCAAATAAAAAATAAATATGTGTAGGTACCTACATGCATTTTCATGTTGCTAAAGAGACATTTAATTATTCTTAAAGCAAGATCCTACTTAAATTAACAGTGGCTACATATCGCTTTCGTGTGTCAAAAATTCTCATTTATTCTAAATTGTTAACAACTCCTTAACACTGAATACTGCCCAATGCACATTTAACTGTTAAATCGGATACTTGAGTTTATGCTGTTTGGGATCGTGTGTTATCACAATGTGAGTGAAAATAAAATGAAAGTTAATGAAATCGTCACAAATAAAAAAATGCTTAAAATAATTTATGTCTTTCTAGATATATCGCGGTTAACTCCTTAAATAGTTCAACAAAATCTGGATTTAACTTTTTTTTTTAGATTTTTTGAAGGGGCTTTTGAGATTTTTGTTCATTCTTTTTAAAAATTATTTTTTTGTTGAGTTTTTTGCATTCGAGATTTTTTTGGTTTGAGGGTACGTTATGATCCCGAAAAATTTCGACTCAGCCAAACTAAAAGCCTATTTTCTTTTTTTTGCGAAACAATTTCTATTTGAACAATGGTTCTTGCTTCATCTGAGTTTTTTCAATTTCAATTTCACAACCCAAATTGTTTCCAAAGAGTATGATGTAAGAGTCCTTGAAAATATTTAATGCTTTAAAATTTAATAGATATCACACTGTGTTATGAAAGTCAATCTATCAAAATCTGTATTGATATAAAATGACAATTTATAATTCAATTTATCAATATTCTCCCTTTCATCCATACTTTTATACTAAGTCACAACTCACAACAAGCAATGCATCCAAACATGCACCTCTCACCCTTATCATAAAACTCATAAATGCATTATGTATTCCCAAAACATTATTTATTTGTTCTCATTCAATTCCAAATTGATGCATATAGATCATAAGGGTGCCACAAGGCCTAACCTATCGAGATATAGAGATCAATGCTCTTGCTCGTCTAAATCATCACAAATTAGGAATTTAAACCGCGCGTCAAATACCTACATTGGGATCAGTGTTATAAAAACGGAATTGCTAATTGAACAATGGAATCGTGTTTGTTTTGAATTTGAAATTGACACTGGGAGATGCGTTCACACGAGTGGTGTCTCATAAATTAGCCGGCGCGGCGTGCAGTAATTTTATTTTGGAGACACACAACCAGAACTTAGAAGTAGAAGGAACACTTTAAATTCCGTCGTCAGTAAAGATGTATGGCTATTTTTATGTCGTTCTTCTTAAAGTAATCAAATTAAGAGATTTAAATATTAAAAAAGTAACCATTTCCATCATTCGTATCCTAATTGACTATGATTCAAACCGTGTCATTCAGCAGCAGTAAGAATCTTTGTACGTTGGACGCTGGTCTTTCTTCTTTTGTCATTCTATTGACGAGAGACATCTTCAATTGTTGTTTCGTCCGGCTTGGGTCTGGGTATTTATCCCCACCCAGCAGTTTTGTCGCTATTTGGATGAATTTCTTTTCAGTGGTTATTAAGAGCGCACCTCCCTCCTATGTGCTATGTCGTATGAATACCTACAAATATTTGGATGTTGACAACAACGGGGCTCGGTGGATGAATCTTAAAAGTTTTATCTGAAATCTACGATCGTAAAAACTTCTTTATCTCGTGTGGATACGAAACGAGATTTGTATGGTATTGAACAGAACTTGTGCCGTTGTAACTCCTAGACACGGACTCCTTGGCACGGGCCCACCACTCGACCACCGCCAATAATGCTTCAATCATAGTCAGGGATTTTTTGATTTCACTTTGATGAGGGTAATCAGTTTTTTTTTTAATTTGATTAATCACGTGGTTAATTATGTCATTGATCATAAGAATGACTCGCATCTTGGTAGGTATTCTCAATAAAGACATTTTGTAAACCCTAGTTCCAAGAAATTCAGCAACAGGACCTGAAAGGGCATTTGTAAACTTAAAAGGCTGTAGTTTTTTTTCAATAAAAGAATGGACCTTTATAATATGATGAATTGGGACTTATATTCTTATACACGTAAATATTTATTTTTCCACATTATGAACAACAATTTTTAAAACATGTAGGCATTAGGTATAAAGTATGAAATTCCTTCCACCCGTTGTAGTGAGAAAGAAAGTTCCTCTCAATGCCCTCAAGATAAACTAAATAAACAAATTTAATTTGACGAGAAATTAATAGCATAATCTTAAGCACAGTGATTTGTACAAATTACGAAAGAGACCTGCGCTTACTTACGTTAAGACACGAGGCCTGACTAATACTAATTCGTATCCTTATTTAGTAACAATGATGACTTGAACTTGTATTAGAGAATTTTCAACATAAGACCATATTTTGCATTTTTATTGCATGAAGGGACTTATCCTTCAATATAAGAACATGGGAGAGACAATATACTTTCTGATAGCCGCTAAATTGGAAAATTTGCAATTCACAAGAGATTTGGACCTATTTTCAAGAATAGGGCAAACATAGTATGTATGTACAAACTAAAAATAAATATGGGACTAATGCTACAAAACCCTTTGATAACTTCTCAAAACCTATGACTTCGTACTTTTTGAGATCAAATTGGAGCTCGAAACAGAGCTGGGCTTGGTAAAGGGTTCGTTAAACGTCAAGTTTTTTTCTGCATTTTATTTGACGTTTCTCTATTTCAGACTAAATCAATTTGAACCATGGAAAGATACACAATCGAGCAACGCGGTCAGAATGGTGGTAAGAAATGGCAATAGTGGATGATCGATTTTCGAAGAAAATCATCTTCAGTAATGAGGCGTTTTCACCTAACAGCCCAGTCATTTTAGGCATTTTAAACCCCAATCTGCGAAAAAATTCCAACCAAGCTGAATTTTGGCACACACCTTTATTACGGCGTTGTAATGAAGATGTGACATTGATATCGTACCGGCAAAAAAAGTTATGAAGGTCAAAGGGTCGCAAATATCTCGATTTCTATAGCTCCAATGATTTTAACGTGTATAACAAAATTGTAGAGCATAAAATTTGCTACAATTTTATTAGTACAATAAGTTTTGTTTATCGATTAGTTACCGAGATATGGCACTCCGAAAACAGGTCATTTTTCAAAATTCGCCAAAAAATGCAAAAAAAGAAGAGTTCCACCTTATTTCTTCGGATATACCCGAGAAATCATGAAAAATTTCTATTTTTATGGCTCTTTGTTAAAATCACCAACTTCTTACATCCCCCAACGATCCCCGCTTGCCCACCAGGTACCAGGCCATGCCCATATCTATTGTCATTCCGCCGTAATTTTTATATATTACTTTGTTTTTTTTTTTTTTTTTTTTAGAATTAGAAGAATCTTTATTCATAATTTTAAAGAATACATAGTAACAATTAACATAAAGAATTTAAAGCATGGCATAAATGCCGTCTGCCGCTTAACATAAACAATTTTTCGACTTTTAAAGAGATGACAAAGTAAATAAAAATTAATTTAAATTTTTTACAAAATAACAGACTTTTAGTAAAAGTTATGCAAAGACCGGGTTATAACTTACATAAGAGAATAATGGAAATTTCGCTTAGCTGTGGGTATACTCCATTTAGAAACTGGAAAGAACTTGCACTGGCTCATCGCATCCCATTTGACCTAAATGTTAACAATATTTCAGATTGGAAAAACATATTTTATGACTGCATTTCAGTTGTTGATGAACATATGTATCAGGATGATCTCGAAAGGGCGAGGGAGTCATCCTCCAGGGCTACGTACAGCAAGCTTAACCTGAGTTTGGGTATAAACAATTATTTTAGGGAGGACTTCTCTGTCTCAGATATGAGTCTCATTTTTAAAATTAGAACAGAAACTTTTGAGCTTAATTCCAGACCATATCGAAACGACATTAACCCACTATGTTCCTTATGCAATCTGAACCAAAGTGAAGACGGCGTTCACTTCCTAGCGATTTGTCCTATTTTGCAGGAAATACGCAGACTCTACTTCAATAAGAGTTCATTGACTTGGGAGGAATGTGTAGGTATCTTGAATGGAGAAAGTGGCTGGAAGTTACTTATTGGTTACATTTCTTATGCAAATAAGTATAGAAAATCATATTTGAATATGTCAGAAATATAGTACAACACACATTATAAATTTTGTTTTAGCTAAACTAAAAGCCCAACATTAAACATGGGATCTTAACAACAACGTTATCCCCTTTTCTTTTGTTTTGTTTTAGCTAAACTAAAAGCTCACCTATAGTAATATTGCAGTTCTTTTTCTTTTATTTTTCTTAATATTACTGATAAAGAAAATACCTTTTTTTTTTTTTTTGTTTTTGTTTTAGCTAAACTAAAAGCCTGTATCTAAAGATTAAAATCATTATTTTTTTTCTATTGCTCTTAATCTAAATCTTTACATTTTATTTCATTTATTTTAAAATAGATAACTCAGTGTAATTATTTTTTTGCAAACAACAAAATACCCTTTACAAAATGTTATCCTATAGATTCAGTTGTTTTATCACTGTGTTTCATATTTATAACTTACGATACACTTGTACTTATTTATTGTTATTTTGTAAAAAATTTAAATTAATTTTTATTTACTTTGTCATCTCTTTAAAAGTCGAAAAATTGTTTATGTTAAGCGGCAGACGGCATTTATGCCATGCTTTAAATTCTTTATGTTAATTGTTACTATGTATTCTTTAAAATTATGAATAAAGATTCTTCTAATTCTATATCTAAATATTACTTTGTTCTTAGTACAGTGGGCAGGTAGAAAAATGTCGGAAGTTAATTAAACTTTGAGATGTTGTTCAGGAATATTGAATTAACATTTGACGAAGTTTTGGACCTCACCGGCCCTGTTGAAAAAGAGGAGGAGGGGAAACTGCAAACTTTTCGAGTTTGCTCTGGTTTTCGCTCTATAACTTTTTTTTGTTTACGTTCTACGGCAAAAGTGCGCTAGACTTTTTTATAGAGCGTTAAATTTACTAAAATATTGTTAGTTCAAAAATGGTTGTATGTCATTTCGTTACCGAGATACGGAAAAAGGGGAAAAGGGGGAATTGCAAAATGTTCGACTTTGCTCCGGTTTTCCCTCAATAACTTTTTTTCCTTACCTTAATACGGCAAAAGTATGTAAGACCTTTTTTTGTAAAGCGTTAAATTTCCTACAATAAAAATAGGGTGAAAATTGTTGTATGTCAATTCGTTACCAAGAAATGGATTTTGAAAAGGAGGGTGGAACTGCAAAATTTTTTATTTGCTCTGGTTTTCCCTCAATTACTTTTTTTCCTTACATTTTACGGAAAAAACGTTATGATTTTCTTGTAGAGCGTTAAATTTTCTACAATTTTTGTAGTTCAAAAGTTCTTCTATGTCAATTCTTTATGAAGAAAACAAAATAGATCTCGTTTGATTTCCTTTGGCCGAGCCAAATCTTAAATTTGAGATCAAATCTGAATTTACCAAAAACAAAAAAATCACAATAAACAAAGAAATGTCCAAGAATCTCAAGAAAGAAGGAAAAACTTTAAATTTAAGTAAAAATCTATTGTATGCTCCAAGAATATAATATTTTATTAGATTTCCTTTCCATCAGGAACATAGTAATTTCAATATGTATTCCTTGCCAGGATGAAACCAATTATTGTACATGGTAAAATGCGATTTTTTTATTTTTATTATTAAGTTAGAGTAAGTTTGATTTAGTGTAGTCAATCGGCATTCGATCGGGTTCATTGACGGAACTTCTAAATTTCAATTTAACATAAAATGTGAGTTTTTGTATTTGAAAAATTCTATTAGTTACATTAGTTACATTAGTTACGTGTAACTAATTAAATTTCAAAGTTACGCGTAACTATCCAACACTGGTTGTGGTTTTGCACATATGAAATATGTTGTACACCTTATCCAAACCATGACAAACAAAATCTGCTCCTGAGAGTATGAATTGTTAAAAGCTTGTTTGTACTTTATTGCTTTTCCCATTAGTTGAATAAAGAAAAATGGTTCATATGATTATGTATCTGGCTATTGCAAAACAGTTCTGCTTTATTTATTTCATCAAGGTTCATTAAATAAAAATGTAGGTAGGATTTATGTTTCCTAAAAGTAAGGAAATCTAATAACGTTTGTACAATAGCTTAATAGGTATCTTTCGCTTTGATTTTCTTTTGAATTGAAAGCTAATTTCAAGATATGGTGGATCTGCTCTGGTATGAAAACATTTGGTTAATGAATGATACCATCCACTAGAAATCCACTAGATACTACTAGACTGGTTTTACAAAAAATTATACCGTGATATTATAGGTTTTTTTTTTTCTTTTAAGACAATTTTTAGAAAAATGACCCTCATGACTAAATGATAGGCATGATTCCTTTTGTGTCAGCCATGTTGATTAGGTGGAATCCGTCACATCTGTTGTTTATTATTTAATTACTGATGCAAATCCACCACCTTGGAAATTTGAACGGAGAATTTCGCACCGTGACTTGGGCCTAAGCCTTTACAAGATCAAACTCACCAATTAGCTCATGAGTGAACTTAATACAATTTGGTCGAAAAACAATAGACATCCTATTAGGTTTATTTATTTATTTAACTTAAAAAACAGCTATGACATCCCAAGGACTATTTTGAATTTTTAAATGCGTGGTTTGCAGAATTAAAACATTTTGTTTTAAAAAGATTCAATAAAATTGATTATTTTCATGACTATAGCAAAATGATTTCATAAGAAAACACAATTTCGATGGAAACCCGTTCTTGGAACGTTCATTCTCCACATGAAAAAAATATTTCCAGAGTTCCCATATGTACCTAATAATATAATTTCCCACAACATCAATCTATAAATAAAAATCTATCGAATCGATTCAATTTTTATTAATTAATTTGTTACTGCATTTAAAATTCCCTTGTGTTGTCTGTGTCTTATATCAGGTCTTCGCACAAAAATTAAAAGAAAATTAATTTCTGAAATCGAAAGTAACAGATGACCATCAATCGATCAGATCATTGTTAATTGGCTCATATACCGACGAACTGGCGGTAATTGCTTAAATCTATCGACAAGATCCCCCTTTCTGATGTGCAATGCGTATAATTAATTAATTGATCCACTCAACACTTTATAGCTGGGGCTGAATTTTTATACGCCTATATTCTTTTTTGTAAGGGGTAGAGATACATTTATGTGTTATATGTGAGTGCTCAGTATGACAGCGTGAGTTCATTGCGAATTCGTATGTCATCATGATCGAGTTTTTATGTGATCCTCTTAAGTCTTAAAGGTTACATGATTTTCTTCCATATGAGACGCGTCCATGTGTAACAAGAAACTTTCAACAATAAAGTATACACACATAAATGATCTTCTTGTGTTGTGATGGGTAATTGAAAACGTCTAAGCTCTGACTACTTTGGAACATGAACTTATTATATAGCAATTCCGGCGACCACCAATGAAAAAAACATGTTTATATGACATGAGTATTTGGAGGCATCTCAATATATGGACGGATGCCTGATCCCTGATGGTTTAATGATTCTGTAACTGACCTTATCGATTTCAAAATCACATATATGATAAAGTAAATGGAGACTTTGCGATTGTACATAACTATGGAAATTCTCGATGTTCTTCAACATCGACAACAAAGGTTCATCTTTCGTCACGGTTTTAGACGATGCTTCTATCGTATTTCCCTTGCGAGTCGAAATAATAGTTTTCAAACATTTTTATTAAAGTTGTTCACAAGAAATCTTAAAATGTACTTCTTTAGATCTAGAAAGCAGTATCCTACAAAACACATTTTTTTACAAGAACTGGGGAATTATTAACCGAACTTAAAAGGATCACCTGTGCAATCCGTGTGATGATTGTTAGACTAGATTTTCTTGTTTTTGTGAAGAAGTAGGTTCGTTTATTTTTGAATAGCTTAGCAACAAAAAGTCCTAGAGCCATACGGTTTTCAGTGTTTTATTAAGAAGTAATAAAACCATAAAATGTTGGTAAAAAAATACTATTTAATTACGTATAATTTTGAAAAAAATTAGTTTGAAATATTTTTTTTTTTCAAAGTTTTGAATTTGAAAATTTATTTTTCTAAAACGGTGCACTAGAATAACTTTATTTAAAAATGCAATTGAAGAAAAGATTTTTGGCTTTACAAAAAGGTGTATTATGGCATTGTGGGAGGTACGGTTATTTTTTAATATTTTTTTTCGAATATAAGTCATTTTTCCAGAAAATTGCCCATCCCGGCTAAACGGAGACCCCTCCTTTAGGATTTTTTTTGTCTTAACACAATTTATTCGTTCTGTTACAAAAGTCGCAAATAAGTTAGTTTTTGAAATTTTGTCATACTTTGTGTCGAATTTTCCCCATGTTCGTCACATTAAAATGCTGCCAGACAAACTTTTTTTTGTCTAACTAATCAAAGGCTTTCTATTGAAATGAGTTACAACATTATATATGTGACTTGACTTATTTCATTTAGTCACACTTTTGTGTGGAATTTACCCCATGTTCGTCACACCAAAAAACTGCCAGACAAACTTTTTCTTGTCTAGCTCCCCTAACGCTTTCTATTGATATGCCATATGCCTTACAACATTATATAAATGACTTGATTCATTATGTCGTTGGCTCTTAGACTATAAGGTTTTATCCTCGGTTATTTGCATCTTTAACCAAAATTTAACCAAAATCATTAGATCCATTTCGGGACAAATACAAATAAAACCATTGTTTAAGCCGAGCTAAAAGAAATGAAACAAACATCGTTTCTCTGTAGCCTTAACTCATGTGAAAAAGCGCATAGACGTAGAGATAGACCGACGACAAACGGTAAGGCAAAAATCACTTTTTTGGGCTTCTCTAATGACATGTTTTATTAAAATTTCGATTTATTTTCTCCACGAAACCAATACTTGCCCTAATAGAGCAATAAACATAAATGCTTTATCACACAAGATCACACAAGATACAAGTTGGAATTCTGAATGAAACAAAAATGTTATCCCAATCCCAACTTCGCATCCCAACTTTGGATGCACAGCACAGTCAGTCAGTCCTCAACCAACCCTCGTGCTATGTGGATAGAATTTTTCCTTGATCTCGACGTGAATTAAAAGCGACGCGACGTGAAAAGAAAACCATACAAATCTTGGTGTCGCTGTACAAGTCAACAACGAATAAATTGAATTTGCACTCAAGTAGATATATAATATTAGCTTGCGATACTAGTGACGGTCTCTCATTTTGTTGCTTTGTTTTAATCAATTCTTCAAAACTGACTTTGTTGTGAATTTGTTGATTAAGATTTATTGCTGAAATATTTGAAAAAATAATTATTTGAATATAAAAATAGAAAAGTTATACTGTCCAAAATGAAGGACATTAACAAGTGTAATATCATAGTTCTGGGATTAATTTTTATTTTAAGTGGCACCGAATCCGAATTAAACTTCAATAACGATCTGGATAATAACAAAAACTTCAAAAGTGTCCCAACAACTGTAAAAACATTTGAAAACGATACCGTTCTGCTTCCTTGCTATCATAATAGTAAGTTTAGATTTTTAATTTGCGGATATAGAAACAAAGATTCAACAGACATAAAGGAACAATGTTTATTTTAGAACTATTACAGTGCACCCTTTACAACCAGAAAATAATTTTAACAAACAAACGAAAACAGATTGATTTTTTAAGCAATATGTATTTTAGTTCTGTGTCTGATGACAAATACAAAATTTTCTTAACAGTAATAGAACGGATTTAGAAAAATAAGGGTACTGGAATCCAGATATTCGAAAATTTGTAACAAATAATTTTTAAAATATTATTTGCTGAGATCCTGTTTTTTAAATGCTGTATACTTAAATCCTGATATCTTTTAATACCGAATTCCTTAAAAGCTATTAAATTCATATATAATTATCAAGCATTTCATTTAATCTCAAGGATCAATTTATTTCTATGATCGATTATTTCAAAATCAACATTTATTGTATTGTTCTATTTCTGATGTGAGATTTGCCGAATTTGTTATAGGTACATGTTAAAAATAATAATTTTTAAAATAAAAAAAACCAGATTTTTAAAATGTAAAACAATATGTTTTAATTAAAACTGGTATATTTTTAAATACGTATTATAAAAGTAGAATTAAAAGAGATTTTGGTCAAATCGCTAGATTTCGTTATTCGAGACTTTGATAATACGACAATATTTTGTTGCGGGATGAAAAAAAGATAGATTTAATTTTAAGTGATTTTAGTCTGCGGACAATTCTAACGCTCCCCATTTTACGATGAGATAATGCAAGCAGCAATATTTTTGAAAAAAAAAAAATTTAAAAATTAAAAATAAAATTTTAAATAATTTTTTTCAAACGTAATTAAGTACTTTTTTGTTGTCAAAATGCAATGCATTTATTAGTTTTTAGCACAACACTAACCGTATGGCTCAAGGACTTTTAGTTGCCAAGCTATTTAAAAATAACCGAACCTTCTTTTTCATAAAAACAACAAATTGACTAAATGATCTCCGTGTGATGATAGTAAGGACTGGTAGTCCGTTTTGCCCCAATACGTGCTGGTTTCATTTGCCTTATAAGGAGTTTATTTACAAAAAAAATATTGTTTTGTCTTAATGTTATTTATTTACCTTTATTTCAAGCAGTTAAAGTAAACACTAACTATCGCAAACAAAACAAAATGAACACAATCTTCGGGATTATTAACCTGTCGTTTTGGGTGGGTTTTACAAATTGGAAGTTTTTTTTAAAGATAGGCCGTTTTCAAACTTTCATCATTTAAACCGCAACTAACTTCAGTTTTTCAATGAAACTAAGGGATGTGTTGGGAAAGTAGGTTTCTTATTGATTCTAACTATTGAACATAAAATGGAGTTAAGAACCATGGTAAAATCGTGTTGGTTCTGTTTGCCCCGTGGTCCTTCTTGTCCCACTCTTCCCTACACATGCAAATACATTCATTTTGGTGAATGTTTATTGTTTATCTAATCATTTATACAATCACATAAATGAATGTCCATTTCTCATGTGATTTGATTGGAATTCCATCGTTAGTGAATTCATATCTGAAGGTTTTCTTCATTTAAATGAATCATAATGATTCATTTTTGAAGGGAAATGTTTGCTGGGTATTCAAATTTGATTTCAATGTGGAGTTTTAGATATGCATATTTTTGTATTTTATTACAATAATGCGTAGCTGTGTCTGTCCAAATATGTTTTTGTGCCTCAGAATTTCATCTTTTCTATCTATCATCTATTTATATGCAATTAAATTGAAAACTCTTTGTTTTCGATGAATGTTCTCAATAATCAAGCAATTATTATTAAATCATTCAATTACAAACTCGTCAACCTGTCAAAATATAAAGAAAATAAACATTTGAATCGAAATGCGTATTAAAATTGGACTTCACTATACTTGCAGTTTTTTTAAAAATAAAAGTTACATACATATATAAAAGTGAAAGAACTGCAAATGAATTTTTCTATTCAGAGCGAATGCCCGTAAAATGTAATATAATTTCAGATGAGATCTTTCAGTGTTCGACTTCATTGAGTCTGTAATAATATATACATAGGTAGGTACATGTAAGAATTTAAGTCGGATGTATTTCCAAACCTATAAATAATATCTATAACGTAATTGAGAATCTGTTACATTGTAAATAGTGAACCGAGACAAATATTATAATGGGTTTAATATATTAATAGCTTTATAATATTGGGGAATACATAAAATTATACATAAGACTAGGCTCATTCATTTGTGCCTATGATAAAGATTTAAAAAAAACAACAGTTTAAGGATTTTTTAAGAATGAGTAAAGGCATTCATTTTCATTGGTTTTTACCAGAACCAAAAATGCTTATGCCTACCGTTCAACTATCACTATTCAATTATAATATGATATAATACTACTTTTCTAACGTATTTTTCAGTATATCTCATTTTAAAACATTACTTGCATTTTTTTCTAGAACATTATCGTACCTAGATACTATGTTTGAATATTAATCACTGCAAGTAGCTTCACTATTGAACGAACATGTTCTGTTCATAGATCTCCAGTTTTTAAATTTTGTCTGTGCGCCACTTTAAATTCAAGCATGTAATCAAGGTCTGGTCGTATCTGGTTGTTTCCATTTGAGTCTCTCAGCGGTGTAAGCCAACCCATATCATAGATTTTGAAGACGTTCTATCGGATTCCTTTCAAAATCAATCAAATCCCCAAAAAATGTGTTCCATTTACTATTTGTCCGGTATGGACAGGCCGTGAAATTCGTGGTATAAACAAGTGCAATTTCACCACACCAGACAGTTTGAAGCAATAAAGTAGGACCATGTTATCTGAATCAAGAGCTTGCAATAACGATGTGATCAGAAAACAGAAGAGGAACTAACGGACACCATTTTTTTTTTTTTCTAAAACCGCAGTGCCCACCTGGCGTAGAGGTTATGGTTAGTAGGCTACAGTAGACTACCATGCAGGTTTATGAAAGATTTAGCACAATTTTTGTTGGTAGGAGCATTGCTTCCCGATATTAAGTGGCAAACACTACAAAAGTTAACCTTGCGTGGAAAGGTGTATACCAAATTAGGCCTCAGTTTTTTTATTTCGACTCACCTCATATCGAACTTACAGCAAGACAAATAACCTCAGCAACTAGCTATAACTTAAATATATAGGAAGGTACTTAAAATAACTTACAAGTTCTAAATAATAATACCAATTCAATTTATGCTATAATTTTATAATTTACTTTTGGCTTAAACCTTCCAACTTTTTTTTATAGTAATTGACAATAAGGTATAACTTTAGTTAAATTGAGAAAATTAGTTTGAAAAAATCAAACAAAAAAACTTTAAGCTCCAATGTGCCTCAATTAAATTGTAACTTTCCATCTTTTCTGATTCACAAAGCCAAAAGAAGAATGACTTAAAGCGAAAATCAATTTAAAGCAAATATTTTAAATTCTTAATGGGAGGCAAAAATAAAACAAACAAAAAAAAAAAACGATTATATTATAAGACCCAATGTACCTGTGTCAACATAATTTTAATTCATTAACATAATATCGCATCACTTACCTACCTGACTTAATAAAATAAACGAAAAATGTTGCATGAAAACCATGTCTCCTTAAAGATTAAAGATGCTGATGCTGCTGCAGGTATTGGAGGGCTCACGAAATAATAGTTTAAGGAAATGCGTGACCCGAACGGTTGCCTTTGCTGTGTCATTTTTACTCAAACTTTAACTTCGATCCGCACGCTGTGCATCAAATTTGCTTTATTGTTTCGGTAACAAATCATTGTAGTCATGTTTAAAGGGCCAAGATATTCAACCGTCACAACGTGATCAACACGTAAATGGTAAGATCAGATTCTTTTTATAGGTAGGGTAATTAAAAGGAACGTTTTATTGTTATTCCTCCAGACGCGCGCACCGACGCGACAGGCCGCCCGCCGCCGGATGTATGCAACATTGAAAAGGAACTTGAAAATTAATTCGGATCTGCTCTGTAGATGAGACTGTGAGATAAAATGATTCACGGACTGTTTTTATTTACATTAACAAGAAGTAGGTAGGCTATCTTCAAATTGACAGCGTGTAAAATAAAAGTTCCTCTGAATATGCATACCATTCATTAATTCTTTATTCATTTACCTAACCCCGGTTGTTAATACATCGCTGTTGTGTTTAGTTATTCACTTTGATAACCATCATCAAATCGACGCGACGATTTGACAAATTAATTACATTATGAACTCTTTAAAAATAATTGTTTATATTTGTAAAAACTAGGAAATCAAGTAGTAAAAGTCTAGATGTATTAATTACAAATTTAATATCTATGATTTAATTTGGGTTAGATAATTTCGGAGATTTTTATGTTGTTATCATACCTACAATTTAATAGAGATATAAAATGCTATAAGCTACAGAAAATTATTCTTTAAAAAAACAAACTAAAAATATAATAATGATATACAGGATGATCGGTACCTATATATGTTGCATCAAAAAGCTAGAGCGAGTAGGTTGGGTTAAGACAAGAAAAAAAATCTCATGGAAGGGGGTCTATTCTACTCCGTTTAGCCGGGAGGTGCAATTTTATAGAACTAAAATGACTAAAATTATTTTTCAAACTCAAAATTTAAAAAAAAAATAAAATTTTTTTTTTCAAAATACATGATTTTTTTTCAAAATTGTACATTATTAAATATTATGTATGTTGTCAAAATTCAATGCTCTAATTAGTTCTTCTTCTTAGTGCAACACTGAAAACCGTATAACCTTGCCTACGTAAGATTTTGAAAAAAATTTGTTTGAAAATTTACTTTTTTTTTTCAAAATTTTGAGTTTGAAAACTAATTTTTCTAAAACGGTTCACTAAAATAACTTTATTTAAAAACACAATAGAAGAAAAGATTTCTGGCCTTACATAAAGGTATGGCATGGTATTGTAGGAGCCAACGTTATTTTTAAATAATTTTTTTTTCAATGTAAGTAATTTTCTTATAAAATTTCCCCTCCCGTCTAAACGGGTGAAAATAGAGCCTCCTCCCATACAGTTTTTTTCTTGTCTTGACCCAACCCACACGATCTAGCTTTTTGGGGCACCTAGGGTGAATCACCCTGTACAAAACAAGCATATTGTTTAAACAATATAATTAATTACTTTCCCCACCTGAAAGGTTTCTGATTTTGAATAATATACATAAATAAACAAAAATTAAATTTTTTTTCAAAATCGGAGCTGTTTATGTGGACTTTTGGGTAACGACGCGACAGCTTCATTGACTCCACTATATGTAAAAGAACTTAATTCATTAAAAACTATTGGTATAAATTAAAAGGTCTAATAAAAATGGGTACCTATAAGTTAAGAATTTGAACTAATTTGTTTAATTTATACATCTTAGAACAGTAGATATTGTTCAAAATACATATTATACTAGCAGACCCGGCCACGCTTTGCTGTGGCTAAATAATCATGAAATCGTTATAGCGGGTATAAAAATGATTGAAATTTGAATTTTCGTAAAGTTGATAAAGCAAAACTCAGCATTATAAATCTAACCTATCAAGTTTGTAACAAATGAGTAAATTACAAAGTTGATACTTAAACATGTAACATTTAATTTTAGAAATGAAGTAGGTAGGGTAAATAATTCTTTATTCTTAACAGTAATATTTTGAATTATAAATATTTTTAATCTAATATTAGTTCAACACTAATCGGTGCACAATATTCTTTGTTAATCTGTCTCTAGCTAACACAAATAGATTCTATGGTTTTCCCACACGTGAGCATGCAACATAAAATTGACCATGGGAAAAACATTAACAAAAAACGTCTTCTATCATTTATCATCTGCAACCTTCTACGATCTAGAATATTCTACCATCTACCATCTTGTTCTATCTACCATCTGCTACTATCAAAAATCTTCTATATCATCTACCATCTCCTGCCATCTTACATCTTCAAACATCTATCATCTCCTACCAACTACCATCTTCTAACATCAACCATCTTCTACCATCCAGCATCTTTTACCTTCTTCCATCTAGAATCTACTCCCATCTACCATCTTGTTCTATCCACCATCCTCTACCATTTACCATCTTCTAGCATCTACCATCTCCTGCCATCTGCTATATAGTGTCTTCTAATATCTACCATCTTCTACCATTTGCCACCTTCTACCATTTACCATCTCCTACCATCTACCATCTTTTATCGTCTACCATCTCTAGCCATCTGCCATATACCATCTTCTTCCATTTACCTTCTACAAACTACCACCTTCTACTATCAACTTTCTTCTACCATCTGCTACCATCTACCATCATCCATTTTCTACCATTTTCGCCCTTCTACCATCTTCTTTCATCTACCATCTTTTACCATCAACCATCTTCTACAATGTACCACCATCTACAATCTTCTATCGTCTACCATCTTCTACCTTCTATCATCTAGAATCTTCTGCCATCTATACCATCTTCTACCATCTACCAAGTTCTACCACCAACCGTCTTCTACCATTTACTTCTTTAAAAAAGTGTTTCTTTAGAAAGCTTTTTGAAGTTAAATTTTTTTAGAATACCTACATATACATATGTACTTACATCATTTAAACTAATTTAACCAAATGCATTACAAATGCGCTAAAAATGCATTTGTGTCAAACCGCTTTATAAATTGAGAAATAAACTATCCTTTCTTTTAAGTTGGATCCAACTGAACACAGTTTTCACAATTTGATTAAAATCTGTTCATTAGTTCAATGCGGACAAACAACGTGACACTCGATTTATATACATACATACGAGTATATATTAGATTATCATTTGAAAATTTTATTTTTTTTTTCTTTCAGCCGAAGGTTCCTACAAAATCCCACATCTAGAAAGTTTTTTGAAAATCCTTAAAGTGGTGAAAACCAATTATTGTAACATTTATCAAGAATACCAACCAACATTAAGTACAGAGCATAAAGCAAATCTACCCATCTTCTGTTTAGGTTATTGGTGCCGACAGACGCACTAATCAAAT
Organism: Platycheirus albimanus; assembly: GCA_916050605.2. Lineage (NCBI taxonomy): Eukaryota > Metazoa > Arthropoda > Insecta > Diptera > Syrphidae > Platycheirus > Platycheirus albimanus. Next base: position 65,305,893 of record OU696698.1, read on the forward strand.
GCGTTGTCCCTCAATTTCATTCAATTATTTGATATCAATTTATTATGTGAGCCATTATTATAATGTCTGGAAATGTCTAAAATATGTTTCCTGTTCTGATACATTCATAGATCTCTTTGCACTATTTCCTCTTGATTTTACACGCTCATTACACTCTTACTTATACATTATACCTTATACCTACTTTCCATTTTTTCCATAATTTTCCAGCTCCGTACCGCTACGTGCGATGGCACAGGGACGACGTGTCATTAGTTGACTCTCGTCATCCAGAAAATCCAACACCGGAACGCATTCACCTCTGGTCGAACGGAAGCCTGCAAGTGTCCAACGTACAAGCGGAAGATACCGGTGAATACTATTGCGAAGTAATGGCAAACACCGGTCATGCCGTGCAAATGCACGCAATTGAGGTTCAGTACTCTCCCTCGGTCATCTCTGAACCAAGCGGCTTCCTAGAGCTGCCTGTTGGATCTATTTTTGAAATATCGTGCGAGGCAAGAGGTGTTCCGCTACCTGCGATCACCTGGCGACACAATGGCATCTCAATTGAAAACTATCACGTTGGCAATCGCCAGAATCACGTTGTTGAAGTAAAATCTCGTGATATGTCCGGCCCCATAGAATGTATGGCCACAAATGGAGTTGGAGAGCCCGCCATTGCCGGTGTACACTTGAATGTACTCTGTGAGTATTTTTTTTGTTTGCATCATTAGAGATAGAATTCTTTGTTTTACCTTTTATGTTTCATCTTCCCTGGCACAACATAGTTAGCCCGGAAGTTCAAGCGATTCATCCAGTGGTTCACACGAAAATCAACATGCGTGCCCATCTCGAGTGTCTAGTGGAAGCGGCTCCATCTGCTACGGTCCATTGGTTCCATCATGGGGTACCAGTCACAACAGATTCAAGAATAGCGCGTCATGACAGCGAACTGGAGTCCAATCGTTCTTTAACGCATTACTACACCGAATCGAAACACATCTTAATAATCAAGAAGGTCAAAGATTCCGATCTGGGGGTATACGAGTGCCGAGCAGAGAACAAGATCGGTTTCAAGGGGGTGGCAATAGATTTGACAGGCCGACCCATGCCATGTGTTTTCAAGATAAATCCCGCAGTACAGAGTCCAACATCACACAATATGATCTGGCAAACGGAGAGTCAGTCTCCCATCAACGAATTCAAGCTGAAATTTCGACAGATTCCATCGGGTAAGTATAGGTATGAATATACGAACATGATGAATTGAATAATGATAAGTTTTACATTCTCATGAGCTCATGCTTAAGATACTTTTGTTTCCCGTATGAAACTGATGGAAGATTGTTTGTATCTTCTTCTGATTAATAAAAATTATGTTTTCATTTGCCTTAGGAAATGTGACACCACAGAATAGAGCTGTTGCCATAGAATGGACAGAGTTGACGATTCCTTCAGAGTTTTCAGAGGGTGAGTTTTTTTTTTTTTTTATTTTTACATTCAAGAAATATTTGTGATGTGATGCATAGGAGAACCGAATAATGTAATGATAACAGATAGGTATGTGGAATCTAGTATGTAAGCAAAAAGGAAGTTTTAATTCATATTTAAATCATGAACCCTTGATGGTGACGTGAAATAGCAAACGACCAAATAATTCCGCGTTCAAAATGACGCCTTACCAATGAAATAAAGTGCCCGACTGATGGGTCGTACGAACTTGCTCTAATGTGTTACAGTGGTCTTGGGGCTTGAGATTTTGGGAACAAAACATTGAAAAGATCATATGAAATTTTATTAATCACTTAAAAATGACTATTTAAAACTTTATTTTTTTGAGAAAATGAAGTAAACCATATAATTTCTTTTACAGTTTTGAATTTTAAGGAAAAGTTTTTTCAAAATTGTCGGACCAGTTTTATTTTAAATATAAGTTAAGAAAACATATCCTAAACTTTTTTTGAATATGCAAACATCTAGTAGTTTGTAGTTCTTATCAGAAAACAAATTTTTTTAAAATTTTGTACAAACCATTTTTGAAAAAAACCAAAAATTAAAAAAAATAACTTTTGTATTTTAAAAAAAAAGTTTTTTTTTTGTAAATTTAAGAAGTAGTATTATTTCGTCTATTATGGCTTCTAGATTTAAAATTTCGAAATCTGTCAAGTGGTTTACGAGGAAACCTGATTTAAAAAAACCGGTCCTATGGGTACTGTTATAAGTTTTTTCCTGAAAAATATATTTCAGCCAAAACATAGCGTTTACACAAAAAACACCATTCAGCTAGTTTTATCCAAATCGTTGGAGCCGTTTTAGAGATAAAAAAAATGTTCATAAAGAATCGTATGGCAGGCACCGTTAGTCTTAGAGCTAGAATGCTAATTCCAAAAACCCTCTGAAGTTTGAGGAAAATTTTCTAAACCGTTCAGGTCGCATTCTGCCATTGGGACATCCGGCTGTACAACTAACTGTTGACATCGCTATCATAAAAAACTCCAGGTTCGGTTATATTTGTGTAGTCTTCTCCGAATACCATGGATCTGATCTGATCTTCAGGGTCGGTAGGATTGTGGGTAAGCGGACGTCGCCGTCGGTTAAACTGTCCCCAAGCTACGATGAGTGCATTCCTTTCGACATCTTCACCTTGGACAACTCCTTTTGAAATTAATTCGACCAACATCCTTAGCTAAGAGGATTTTTGTCCCAATAAAATTGAGTCCGTTGTTACTATATGAACTTGGTGACGACTCGGTTGATAACCAAACGACGCACTGCCACAGTATACTGGGTCAAGGAAAAGACATTAAGGAGCTCCAACTAAACGTCCCTGAATGTTAAGCAAACTAATAAGTTATAACCCTTGTAAAAGTTCGTGCCTCGAGCTTCTGGAAGTTGGCCCATCTGCGGTATTTATGGTTTAGCTCTGAGGATTTTGAACATGCTATCGTGTCAAGACTTTTAGAACTGCTCCTCTAGAACCTGGGTGTTCAAAATTATAGATATAAAACCAGTATGAAAATCCCAATCGTGATGATAATCCACTAGCTAGTGGATTTTTTGCACTATTTATTTATTTTTTCAAGTCACCGATATTCAATATAAATTCAACAAAATAAGTGTCTTGCTGTCTTGCTTTTTCTAATCAACCAATCTATTTCGCGTTGGTATTCTAAAGGATTTTCTTTTCATGTTTTTTTTTAAGAAATGGTCCTCTGTACCAAGTAAAAAGTCGATAGCCCTTACAGAGGAACCCCAATTCACTCGAAATTCTATAATTTGAAGTAAAACAAATTCACGACTGGGTCACAAGAACTTGTTCTTATGTTAATTAACTACTGCTTGGGGCTGTTTATTTTAGAATGAAAAATAATTTGTTTAATAAATTTGGTCTTATGTAATGAAATTATAAATACTCTAACAACATTGAAAACGTGCGAACAGTTTTTTTTTTTTTTTTGTTTATTTTTTATTATTATTTTTTTTTTTTTTATTTTCGAAAAAATATTTTGAAATTCGTTTGAATACATATTTGAATAGATAGAAATCTGAAGTTTCCATCTTGGATACTGACATGTACTCTAGTTTATAAGATATTGTGTCTTATGGAACTTATAAAAAAAAAAAAAAAACCAAACACACCTTTATGTTTTTCAAAAAGTCAAATTTTTTTTTTTAATTATTATTATTTTGGAAATTTTAAAATTCAAAATTTAAATGAAATCGGAAAAATAATTTGCGAAGAAAGTGGTTAACCAAAAGATATATTGTCTATTCTAACAGAAAAATTTATCAAAATCGTTTGAGTTTTGTAACGATTTAGAGGGAAAATGAAAAATATCACCCGGGAGGCTTTCAAATAGCAAAGCAAATCGAGCTGTAGAGGTGTAGATAGACAGACAGACAGGCGGACCGACGGATGGACCGGATTTTCAGACCCATCTTTTTTGATTTCTCCGTCACCGTAATATGAAATTGAGTGGGTTGGGGTCAAAATTCGGTATGGGTCATAATGCTGCTTTTAAAATTCTGCATGCTAAAATTGTGTTTTGCAAAATTCTGTTTGTGCAAAATTGTAAATGATCAAAATTCTGTTTTTCAAAATTCTGAACGTTCAAAATTCTGCTTTCAAAATTCTGTTTCATTGAAATAACACCACATAAGAACTTACTTCGTTTGGAGTTATTTCACGTCACCGTTTAATACGTAGGTATACTACCTTGTCCGTTTTGCATTAATATTTTTAAACATTATTCCAAATTCAGTTTGTATGTATAGAAATAGCGCATTTACAATTAAGAACTTTGAAGAAACCCAAATCAAAAACCTTGAAAAACTGTATTATAGGTATGTCTGTTGTGACAACTATTACAGACTATATCTGCAATAAAACACTTCCCCAAACAATATTTTTCGCATCGTGATGTTTTGCTTTTAGTTCATACTGTTCAATATGGGGAAATATCTGAGACAAGTAGTTTAACAATAATAATCTCTATTTTATTTTACCTAAGGTCCAATCCACACAACCGCTTACAACTTGCGTGGACTTCAACCAGCCAGCTTATATGAGGTTGCTGTATTAGCAAGGAACCGATTCGGATGGAGTGATAACAGTAAGGTTGTGAGATTCGCTACGGGCGGTGAAGGTATTTGCTAAATAGGATATTTAAACTTGAGAATAAATTCAAATAATTTCCCTACTTTTATTTTCAACAGTGGAGATGCCAAACTACTCAACAGAATCCGACTTACAATATGACGAGGAAGTTCAAGAAGACTTTATTAACGAAATTACACAAAGCTCACACACCTCAAGTGCGAGCAGCACTAAAATTCGACAAGTTGTCTTCAATAATGCAAGAAAATCTTGTCAATTCAATGCAAATGTACTGATATTTGGAATTATTATACTTATGCAAAAAGTTTATATTGACTTTGGTAGTAATTAAAAACATTAATATAATTTTTTTTTTGTTCTTTTAATTTTATCTCAATCTCAATAAAAAATGTTGTATGGTTTATTCAAACGGAACGTTGTTGATACCATAAACAGACTGAAAGTCACTACGCACGTTGCGCCCATAATTTTGACTGACAAGTTGGGCAGTTGCCAAATACAGCTTGAATTTGTGGTAATAATGTTGTAATTAACTTTAACTTTTAGCATACGGCATATACCACATATTTAAATAGAAATTTGAATTGAATGATGATCTCACGCATTTTTGTGGGTACAAATATTTAATTTCGCAATTACTTGCTTAAAAATAAATGAAGACGGGAATATATTTAGAAGTACATATATGATTTTTACTTTTTGGACGTGCATTATTTAACGTTGTGAAGGGTCGTGTTAGCTAAAAAGAAAACTTAAATGTTTTTTAATAATCTTTATTATTCTAATAAATTGATCACATTATTATTATTTTTAAAGTCTAAAGTAAGCCAAATGGCTGCACTTCCCAATTATCTGATCGGATTAGAACTCGACTTCTACAATGACTACAAAACTTTATTTATAAACATTTATGATACTATACAAATGTTTACTTAGCGAAATTGAACTTCTTCTGCAGGTAAGTATCTATGGAATAATAAAGTGTGAAAATATGCACTTATTTACAAACTATTCACTTGATTCAAATGAAAATGGGTGTTTTACTTTACATATGTATGTATGTATGTATGTATATGTATATGTTAAGGGAATAGGTTTCGCTTTGTCAGCGAAAATGGACTGAAACTCTTTATGATTTTGGTTTTGAAGACATTAAACTATGTATACTTATAGCAGAGCGATTGAAAAATAAAATACACGTGTATTCCTTGGTGTTTGAAAGAAGAAGAGAACATATTGTTCGTTATTTGACATTAAATAAAACATTTAAATTAATAATAGATTAATAAAGCAGAGTTGACTCCAATAAAAGGGCGTCCTGCTAACAAGGTTATTCCAATATGAACTTTTTAGAGGTATTTGAAAATGTTGATGTTGGCTAATTTGATGAAAATAGTTCTTTGGTCATAAGCTTATCAATAAATTGCTATGCAAGAATTCTCTCTGCATTAGGTGTGACAAAAACCAGAGCATGTGGAATCGGTTGAAATAAAAATAAAATAAAATACACGAACATGGGTCGAAAAAACTTGCTCTGTACATTTTTCTAGCAATATCGAAGCAGCTCTTAGTTGTATAAAATAAACAACGAAGCTCAAATTTTTCATTGAAGAAGTGTTCTTGTCCCGCATTTAGAGCATATTGGCATTTTTAGAAGATACGTTAATTTCTAAAACGGAAAAGCTCAATATACGAAAGCTACGTCAAAAATATAACGGACCTCTAAAATCAATTTTTCTCGTAAACTATACATCCGATTTGAATAAAATTTTGGACACGAGAAATCATTCATAACTTTATTAATATGGCCTTTCAAAATTCGCAAATATTTTTTTTTTTAATTGTAATATATTTTTTTTCAAGAAAATGTTGGTTTCCGAAATATTTTGGAAATGGATATTTTTTTTAACAATATATTTTCAGATCTGAACTACAGATTGCCATATATATTTACATACTCAAACAAATTTCAAAATGTTTTTTGGAAAGGGTTTTCAAAAAATAAAAAACTAGTCTAACGGCTTTTAATATTTTTTTCCTAGGTAGACACATAGTTTCGAAATTTTATTGTATGCGTAGTTTTTTCGAGAAATCTCTGTAACTTATTAAAAAAATAAAAGAATTTTCGAAATTGTTTTTAATTTTTTTTTTAATATACATATGCATCCACTAAGCAATAATTGGTTAGCATAAGAGGAATTTCGTTCGACTCGGTAGTGCATTTTATTTTTGTTCGTTTTTCTCTCTCTTATTTATATAATAATATTAAATTGTAAGTTCATAAACTTATCTTAATGTGTAAATTCATAAGCAACTAAAACTAAATTTTAATTGTTTTGCCAAAGCTGTTTAGTTTTTTCAATATTTCCCATTTTAGTTGTATATTTGTTTGTTTGTTTAGAATGCGTTTATTTCGATTGATTCATTCTTCGATTCCTTATAACTTCGATTTAAGAATATTTTGTGATTATTAATTTTGTTTTCGGGACATTTCGCCATATTTTGGAGCCTCTATTTATTACAGTACATACCTACCTACTCAAACAATAAATTGATCATAAGCTGGAGACTAACAGTCAATTCTGCTGACACCACGATATAATCAGCAAACATAGTAAGTACCTTCATTAAAAGATCCGACGAAACACGCGGTCCACCTTGCAATACCTACTCTTCTAAATCATCTATCAATAGAGCAAACAATATAGGGGAATCAAATAACAACCTTGCATCAGTTGTAGGTTCTACTTCGAATTTTTCGGATATTTTGATGACATAGGTGACTGCAGAATATTTCGAGTTATAGAGGTTTTTACACACTTGAACGATACTCCGTTATTTCACAACGTGAAGGTTATATGGGTATAATACAAAAAAAAAATCGCTTGGCATATAAAATTATTAAAATCTACTAATGGCCATATTAAATGATGATATTCGCTAATGGAACACTAACGTTTTTACGGAGTCTTAGTCAACCTCAATTGAAAAGCTAAACGTGCTAACCAGATCAACAACACAGTTCCATCATGTTTAACATTATAACGATTTGGAATGTGTGTTTCTGCACCGAACATGATGCGAATTAATGTCAAAAAGCAAAAACAATACGAAAACATAATTTTTTTTTAAGAACTTGTTCATGTTCTACTTCTATTCACATATTGCAAAGAAAAATATATAAAGTCTTCTGGACTATAAAACTGTAACTGACTGCCACTACAGCTTTTACCAAGTACAAAACATTATGATGTCAGTTAGGGGAATTTAGGTTAATATTACAAAACACCATGAGAGGGACTACAACATCCAAGTACCACCCAATCCCAGCCTCCACTACTGCCGCCATCCCGTGGAGACAAGTCGCATACACAACACATATACATAATCGAGTATCTCCTCGCTATGAACGAGATTATTATTATGACGAAAGATGATGGAACTGGAAGTCCTTTTAATTTAGAATTTTCACTTTGAATCATCTCATGTCCTGAATTGAGCACATTGAAGAGCCTTCTCTGTTGAACACCCACGAGACAATGATATGTGCGTATGATGATGATGAGGATGATGATGACAAGATTAACATGATGATGAGGAGGATGTGTGATTCTGTTGATGATATACCATTTAAGAAAGTTTGTGTAAATAAAAATGAGAACTCAGCCACTTTCAATTTTTTTTTTAAATTTTAGTTTAAGAACTACTAAATGGTGACGCAATATTGCGATAAAACAACACAATGAAGCTTTCTCATATTTACTTTTCAAAACAGTCTCACTCTCACATTAATAAGATATCAAGGAATTTTGAATCAGGCTTTTCAAGTATGTACATTAAAAGTACGCTATCTACTAATTTAAAATCGCACGAGCTTACTCATAATAACCTGATTAAAAAATTACTCGTTTACATGAAGGGCAAGAATTACAAGTATCATATTGGAAGGGCACAATGATTCCTTAACGGATTGGTACATTATATTAATTACATTGGATAGAACTCATGTCAAACTAGGTCAGTTATAAGAAAACGAGAGTTTTCGGAAGGCTTAACCTGTTCCTGATCCTAGGCATATCAATATCAGAGCATAATGTATAAAATGATCCGTTACCTCAGCTCCCAGGATATCCGTCTCGTCTATCTGCTTTAAAAAAAACGTCACAAATGTCAAATCGGCCCTTCTTCACAGATATACTCGTAGTACCTACTATTGCAAGTATGCAAGCAATCGAACCAGTTTCCTTGCATTTGGTATATTTTTGTTTGGAGGGAACAAACAAAATAAAATGCACGACTGAGCTGGAAAAATAGTTTTTTTCAAAAAAAAACATTCAAAAACGTCAATCAATAAGTATTCAGCAAATATATTTATTTATCATTTTTGAAACAAATTACTGAGCAGTTTTCAAAATATTATTTTTTTTAAAAAAAATTAAAAAAACGCTTTTAAGAATACAAAAAAAAAATTTTTTAAATACAGTAGATAAATGACGCTTATAACAAACACACTTAATATGAATTTTTTTACCTTCAAAACTGTTACAAAATTCATTCCTATGTAAACAATTTTTTTTTTTTTTTTTACAGAAATGGGAAATTATGTTGAAATTTCAACGCGCTCTAACGGGCTAACGGTACGCCGGAGAAGTAAACAATATGAATGAATTTTGTAGGAAACTTAATGGTCTTTCAGTGAAATTTCTGTTAAGACGCATAGTTCCCGAGATGTAAGCAAAAAACCGAAAAAAGTGCGAAAATTCCGCGGTTTTTCTCGGATATCTCAAAACGCACCAGGGAATTTTGTTGGATTTCTTCAGATTCGACCCAAAAAACATAGAATTCGAAAAAAAAAATTCATTTGTATATTTTTTGTAACATGAGGGTGACTTTAACTAGGCTTTTGATTGGACTATTAGGAAAAACATGTAGATGCATTTCCATGATATGTATGTACTGTACATATTCGTGTTTTTTTTCTGGAAGAATATATTTTTTCTTATATCCGTCTTCCTTTTATAAGAAACTTGTTTCTTATATCAGTGGTTCTGATATAAGAAACAGACGCTTGTAAGAAACAAAACTTGTGACATTTTGGAGTTTCTTATAAACGTCATTTGTTTTATTGGTATGCAGTATGAATTGAGCTATCTACACCTTAATATATCGACGGTTAAACTTACTTACGAGGTATTGCATAAATACACAATCAGGTATTTTTTGATTTCTGAAAAACTTGCAAAAACGACTAACGAGGTTATGAAGTTTAAAAGTCGATATGTAAAATTTTGAAAGAATCGGTTGAGCCGTTTTCGAGATAGTCGCAAGCAAAAAAAAAAACGGTCCTATGAAAAGTACCGTTTTCGTTCCTAAAAAGCTACACTGATTTTTTTTTGAACCAAAATCGTTAGAGCCGTTTTCGAGAAAAATAAGCTTTAACGTAACGGTTATATAACAGGTATACCGTTATTTTGTGAGCTTAAAGAAAATTAACCTCTGTACAATACCTAAAAAACCAAGTTTGAAGCGACCCGGCCCACGCGTTTGGGCTGTAGGTGTCTAAACATACAAACAGACATACAGGCAGACAGACAGACATGCAGAATTTTTTTTTTCGACGAATGCATAACTTGCTTATCGTACCTATAATCGCAAGTAAAAAAGAATGCCAAGCAACTTATTATTATACCTACTTAATAATGCCCTATGACAAGTAATAAGCAATAATCAATCTTGTTATACAGGTTGTTTTTTAATTCGTAGATAATAATTTGGTTAATGGTTTATGGACATGTTCGAATGTTGATTTACAGTAAATGCCTATCTCCACTTTTTTGGTGATTTTTATTTTAAAATTTGTTCACATTCGTTCAAAAAAATATAGTAGTCAACTATTTGACAAAAGATGAAGTTCATGCGGACCATTTTTATTCTCTCATAATTTAGCTCACCATAAAGAGCAAAATAAAACAAACAATTTAATTCAACGTTGCAAATGGTTCGCTTCTAGAATGGCGTTCGCGCGCTTTTGCTTTTATCTCTAATTGAAAATAAATGTATATAAAGCAATATATTTCAAAAAGGCAAACCACATTGGAGTTGCAATTCTAAATCACATTAAGTCCAAAAGAAACCAAATCAATATTTTTTCATTAAATGGGTAGGTATACAAACTTCACTTGGCGTATAACACAAATATTTGTGCAGCTTTTTTGGGGTCAATAAATCAAAATAAAATCAGCTCGAGGGTGAATATATTGGTTTACATTAAAATATTTATTTGAAGTTTGAAATCGTGACTGATTTTGCAACCTGATTCTATAGTTGAGTTGAAGAACACTAGCTTTTATTTAAAAAAAAAGGCCTGACTTAATGTTGCTATGTTAATATTACTACATCATACCCAAAATGTCAATGAATATAATCATTCACTAAAAACTAGCACAATTAGGTTTAAAGTTGTTTTAAATGCCACATGGTTCACGTTTATTGCCTTTTTAATGTTTATGCGAAAATTAATTGAGGCAAATTACGCCTCTGGAATTGTACTGTCACTGTGCCAAAGAAAACAATGCTCATCGAGAATAAGTTATCATCACCAACGATCCACAGGAAATATATGTATCTATTTTTGTCAAAATTTACATTTGCAGTGAAAATAAACTATACTATACTTATAAATGAAACATAAAAGAATAGAAAAATATTAATAGCTCAAATTTGCTTGCGAATTTTGCCTCAACCATTAAAAGCTATACCACAACGATTCAAGCGATCAATGTATATACATATCACAAGCGAAGATATTTCAAAGATTTTAATTGTGAATTCCACGATTATTTGAGATTTTCTCGCACATTTGATCTAGATTTCACGATTTTTCTGGTTGCATGTAAAACAAAAAGGGATTAATTTTTTTTTGCTATTGCGTATTCCTTTAACAGTTGGTCCTATTCGTCTGAAAGATATTCAACAACATCTTTCTATCTATTACCTATCGGATGTTATTGAAATATAATTATTAATGGTTGTAAAATATTAGTGGTACCTTGGTATTTGCGTAAATTTACGCTTCACTTTGCGTGAACGCATTTGTAACCCAAGCTGTGAAAAAAAAATCTTGAAACAAAATTTTAATACGTAAATTTTTCTGTTAGCAACAATACTGGACAATAACTTGCCGAATCACCGTTCTACTTCTTTAAAAGTAACATCTTGTTAAGAAAATTAAACGATAATGCATCAAACCACATGTGTACATAGGTAGGTATAGTTTGTTACGTTATCTACTCCTCAAATTAAATCACTTCATGATTTATGTCCTGCTTCAATTACGTCTTGTCTACATTCGGTAAACAGTATAATGCTGAGTACGTGCAACTTTTAGACAACAAGATTATCCATAAATAATTTGGAAGGCTACCGGTTGTGGCCACGCTGCATCATATCGCTGCTATTGTGTGCAAATTGAAGCGTATAATAGCTGTCGTGACTGGCCAATTAATGTGGCCTAAGCGCGCATGCATAATTATTCCGAATTACAGCTTTGTCAGTGTTCAAAAATCAACTACGGTTTTCAGATGCCTCCAAGCTCTAAAACAAAAACACAATCGAACCTATCAAACTAATCTATGAGGATGGCGATGTTGATAGATACCCAACTTCATTAGAAATGAGATAATAATTCCTCATTCAAAACTATTCAAATGGACGAATGAAGCCGCATAGTAGCTACTCTGTTGTGAATTGTTATGTTCCACATTTTAAAGAGGGCATCAATTCAAATGCAAATGTGAATACTGAACTATCGCAACTTCTAAGCATCGGTAACGCATCCACCGCCATCCATTCTGCAATTGATCGGAACATGGAGCTTCCCTGTTTTATCGGACCACTAGATCTGACCCAATTTCGAAATCAGAATTATTTCCATGATAGACTGTTGGAACAGTGAAAGTGTTTGGTATTCTTATTTTTCTTATTTGGATCAGACTCACCCAGATTTTCTTTGGAAACCAGAACGCAATCGGGTGTGAGCGAGTTCAGCATTTGCTTTGTATTGTTGGATGTTTTTTTTTTCGCTTAGACAGGGTGTGGATTTTTTTTATTTTATTTTTGTTGACAAACATTTCTAAAACGTATATATGTATGTATAAACTGGAAGTTATTTTAATTTTTTAGCGTAATTGAAAGTAAAAATTCTTTTATAAAGTTTCATGGAAAACAAATTTGTTGACACTTATTTTAAAGACAGTGTTGGAACTGTTCATATTGCTAGAAACTTTTCTGTTTGAAGTTTACTCTGTTTAAACGTAAAGTATCCATATCACTTTATCAAAAAATTGTTGTCACTCGATTATATTGCTCCGAAATTATTGTAACCGTCTGCCCATTGTCATATTCTAAGAAATGCGGACCAATGACACCTTTCGACCATAGAGCACACCAAAGACAAAACAGTCACTTTTCCGGGATGCAACGGCACCTCTTCAATCACTTGTTAGTGTTCATAGCCCCATATGCGGCAATTTTGTTTTGTTTACATACCCACCTTGTAAGAAATGTCGTTGCTATTTGTCTGTTGTTCCAACAACCACTTTTGTAGTAACTTTTAATAATTTCAACGCGTTGTTCGATTGTAAAGCGATCCATTATCGTAAATGGCAAACATTTAACTAATATTACGACACTTCAGATTACAGCTGAATTTGACAGGTGTCAAATATAGGATAATAAGAAACGGGATTATAAAAAGCGGGATTTTCAAAAACGGTATTATAAAAAGCGGAATATCGAACCCAACCACAACTCTGTCTGTCTGTCTGTCTGTCTGTCTGTCTGTCTGTCTGTATGTCTGTATCAGCACCTACCTACAGCCTAATCGGCTAGGCCGATTTCTATTTGCTTCAAACTTTTTACACATCAGTATTATTATGGGTTTTGGAATAAGCATTCTATGTAGCTCTAAAATTAATGTTACCTGCCATACGATTTTAAATGAAAAATTCATTTTTCTCAAACGGCTCCTTGGATTTTGATAAAACTTTCTGAATTATGTTTTTTGTAAACGTTAGGTAAGCTTCGGTTAAAATGAACTTTTCAGGAAAAGTCTTATAACCTCCCATAGGACCAGTTTTTTTAAATCAGGTTAAATCGAAGCCACTTGACTGATTTCGATAAAAATTTTAACGTGCAAGCCCTTGCCTGTCTGTCTGTGCGTCTGTTTCGATGTACGGATTTTCTTCAAACTTCATGTATAGGAGTTTAAATTAAAACGATGTTGATTTTTTTAAACTACGTTTAAAGATTAAAAATTTCTCAACTGTTACTCCCTCGATCCTTTCAGTTTAAGCCAACACTTTAGTTTTCACCAAATTTCTCCAAAATGGCTTAGACAATTTGGATTAACTTTGTGGGTATTTTTTAGGGAGCATTTTAAAGATAACTGCTTTCTTTGTTTGGATCAAAAAAAACTTAATTCCAGGTCTAAGTATAACGAAATAACGGGGAAATTAAGGTATCTTAAATGTCAATACTCAGTATGTTCAAAATGCGGAACACTACTTCTTAAACAAAGAATTTGAACTTTTTTGCTTACTTAATACAACAAAGAGTAGTTTTTGCACTGCACCTACATATTTGAGCAAATTTGTGCAAAAATCTCAAACCTCAAGACCACTGTCACATTTCTAACCAAGTTTTCGAAAGTTTTAAGAAACCTCATTTTTTAATCAAAATTGTGTACCTATCCACTATTAATAAACACTTGCACCTTAGCCTTGAAAATAAATTGTATCCCTGTTATGCTTTATGCTTCATCGTGTTGGTATACTTGTGCAAATTGTCACTATAAAAAATACATATCTGTCAAAACAAAATACCTGCTTAAAACTATTTTAAGCCTCTCTTGGCATTTTACAACGATTGGATTATATGAAATTTCTATAGTACCTAAGATACAAATGCTCCACAGTAAATACGAACTTTATTAACAAATTTTTTATTTATGATAATATCAATATTAAATAATATTGCCTAAGAGAATATGATTATTCGTTTTATGTTAGTTTTAAGATTTTGGTTTTTAAGCCTTTCTCAAAACAAATAACATTTTCCCTAATTATTTCTCTCATCTCTAGGCTTTAAGTATCTTTTTGAGTAATGTATCATTTTACTGAATAAATACTGAGTTAAATTGAAATAAACTTGACCTGTGTTGACGACTCCGCAGACTTGTGTGACTTTAAAGCAGCTCTTGTTTAGTTACGAATCCTTTCAAAGTTCAATGTCAGATCGGAACCGAATTCTCACAGTCATTTAAATCAATTTCTTGACATCAACCAAAACGTCCAGAAAAACAAACTGGGCGAGTTTCCAATTGCTATTCGTATTCTGTTTCTTGAAAATAAAAAAAAACATCCAACCAGCCAACAAAACTATAATTTCAATTGCCTTGCATTGAATTTATACCCAGAAAAGCTCTTGTCGACTTCTAGTCTAGGTCAACTTAAACAAACCAAATCCTTGAAAGAATTTCATTTTGTGGACTTACTTTAAGTGCAAGTAGATATTATAAAATACTTTAGTTCATACAACTTTATGATATGACCAATAAAGTGCATGCAATCGGGAGTTATGGCGCCTGCAGGATGACACAGCAATTCATTCATTTAGAAAAGTTCAAGGACAGTAGTTGGAGTTTTTTTTTGTATTTGAAAATAAAACGTGAAAGGTAAAAGCTTTTGTCTAGGACGTAATCAGTTAAATATGTACGAACATCTTTATCATTGTGGGAGTAAGAAATTTTCAATATTTTTGGAGTAGGTACCTACTTTGAAAATGCTGATCGATCTCAATAATAAAATTTTTGACGCACTGCTTCACGCTGGGCTGGGCTTTGTGACTTACAATATTATCCATTCCTGTGCGTATAATGATACTCTGATTTCTGTTATGGAATAGCCCACATTTACAGCCAAATTCAATTTTAATCTATAGCATTTTTAAGGCAGAATCAAGCCTTTTTGAAAACTGTCGAACGAACATAGATTAACGATACTGGTTGGTGACTTTTTCTTATTAATGAAAAATAATGGCATTTCATTTCTCGGGTGAACTTCCATTTATAAGAACAAAATGATTAAGATCTGTGGAGCGGGGGGTTTTTTTTTTAGAGCGTAAGATATTTTGAAAAACTTTTTGATCGAAAAATTCGAATACGCAAATGTTTGAAAAAATTGAATGAACCGTTTGCAAAATGTCATATTATTAAAAAAATACAAAAAAATACATATGTATTTTTTTACCGTATTGTAGGTACCTAGTTTTTTTTAATGAGCAAATTAAACCTTCATTCGTATAAAATTTGGGAGTAATCGGTTAAGTCGTTCTAGAGATAGTGGAAATAACAAATATCGGCACGGTTTTGAGCCTTTGTTGGTAATTTTTTTTTCTGTCATAATATGATAAGTAAGCCTAGAAAGGTGTACGTACATAAATTGATTTTTACTTGCGATTAAAAGTTATTATAGGGAAAGCTATGGATTTGTGAAAAAATGATGTACCGATCACACATGACATTGCAATCATGGAGAAGTCGAAAAAAGTGGGTCTGCGAATCCCGTTCGTCTGTCGGTCCATGCGCACCTCTACAGCCTAAACGGATGGTCCGATTTGCTTCAAACTTCGTATGTACATACTTAACTTAGGAACGGTTTGATAACATCTCGGAGTGTTTTTCATAAAGCAAGACTTACGTCGAACAAATACTTTCAGAGTGCTATTTTTTTAGATCAATCTATCTTTTAGTTACCGTTAGGTAACTTTCATGGATCCGGTCCTTTCACAAAAGTTTTCTTGTAAATTATTCTTCCGATTTGAGTAAAATTTAAAGGAAGGAACGTCATTTATAGCTTGAATAATATCGCGTTTAAATTTTTAAAAATTATCTTTGATTTTGAATAATTTTCTAAAATAAAATTTTGCTTTCGAAATATTTTGGAAAAATTTAGTTTTTTTAAATTATTTTCCAAGACGAAAACCACAAGTTTCCATATAAATTCATTGCTCAAACAAATTTCAAAACAGTTTTCTGAAAAAAAAAAATGTCAAAGCAACCCTGTTTTAAAAAAACTGGTGCAATGATTTTGTTATTTTTTTTTTAAAGTAGGAATATATTAAGCAACCAAGTAATAGGTATTGAATACAACTTAGTTTGTACAATTTACGATAGGTACCGTTATTGTCCGAGCAAACAAATTTGAATTCCCCCTCTGGTATAGTATCAAAAAAAAAAAAACTATGTACCAAGCTTGAGAAGAAAGTTTTTACGGAGAAGGACGAGATAACTTGGTACCCTTGTGGAAGACGACTCCATTTGCAAAAACCAACCCTATGACAGATTTATGTAACCTTACTCTAGACTTTGTGCAACCTTTATGCAGGTTGCTGAGGGTACTGGGTCTGTCAAAGAGTTGGGTCAGTAAGCGGGTTCAGCGTAGAAATTCTCCAAGAAACATATGGGCACTAGAAGCTTATAGATTCATAGGTACAGACAGACAGAATTTGTAGACCAACTTTTTATAATAATAATAATAATTTTAACTATTTGCCTGTAAGACCCAAGGTCTTTTGAATGCAAACTGCACGGCAATAGTTAGAAGGAATAGAAAGATAGGAAAGATTTTTTTGTTGGTACAATATATTGAGAAATAGGTGATATTTATCTCATGAAAATCCCACGGGTGGCGTCCAGTTGAAGCTGGGGGAATATTGAACAGTTGCTGACCAGGCTGGGGCTCGAACCCACAACTCTTAGGTTAGCAACCAAGCACTTCATCCATGGTACCATTGCCACCCGCTTTTTTCGTCTTCGATTTTATCGTAATGTCGTGTTTGATTGTCTCAGGACTTTTTACTTTCAACGAATAAATAACTTGTATTCAGAAATTGGTGAAATCTTGGATAAACACAGATAAACTGCGATGTAGACCAACATATAAGCCACTACGCTATACATGGCACTACTTAATGATAGGTTTAACTGAAAGCATGCCCTAGCATCTTGGATGTCAGCAAGTTCTGAGAGGCCAACACAGACTGCCACCACTACCTAGTAGTAGTAGAAGCACTGCTAAGGACGCTGATTTCTACGAAGCCGTTTAAGTGAGCTATTTTCACTGTAAACCGTCATATTTTTTGCCCATAACCCTTTTGACAGCTTTCGTCATTCTCATTACCAAATGCAGTGGACCATTCAGTAGTGGCTGTATTGTAACTTTGCTATAAGAAATGCCACCCCAGAATTAATGGACTTCATATTAACCGACCACAACGAAATCCTCGTTTCAGTGCCGGCCGGTCCACTCAAGAACAAACTCTAACTTATGTGGTAATGTTGCAGCCTATAAGACTATAGCTGCTTAAATGCTATATCAGTGTGATCTTTGGAAATAAAATAAAAGTGGGCCAATGAATAGATCTCATCAGACGAAAAATAGAAAGCAAGAAAGCGATCGATTGTGTGTAATGTGTATGGAAGGATGCTACGGCAGGCATCAAGAATCAAAATTTTAAAGCGAGAACAATGTTCATCGCAAGACTTGGTCGATGATGAAAAAGATGCCAGTTCAACGGATCAAAAAAAGTAAGATCGTGATGCAACAATGAATACATTTTACGACTGGGTGCACGAATTCGTTCTAATATGTTTTGATAATGCTCTTGGGGCTTAAACACAAAAAAGAAGAAATATGTAAGTATAAAAATCGCATGAAATTTTATTAATCGGTTTTTTTCGGAAAAATAAGAACGCCGCGCCATCTGATTTTTTTGTACTGTTATGTTTTTTATGAAACCAATTTCTAATTGTTTGTATAGTTTTTGTAAAAAAAAAACTGTTATTTTGTAAAATTTTCTCAAATTGTTTTAGAATCATTATAAAGTAATTTAGGCAATATGTTAGTTACTTATTAATTATTAATTTTTAATTTATTTTTTAAAACTAAATTTTGAATGTGCTTCTTAAGCAAGTTTCGCACGAACAACTAATGAGACTCCCATTAAAAAGGGCCCTTAAAAAGTTAAGAGATTTATGTTTAAATCGTAAGATGTATAGGCAACCTTTCGTCGCAAGAAACGGCAGGCTCATTGTCCATGTTCATGTTCATTGTTGTTCTTTTATTTATATGAGAAATATTTTTTTTCAACGCCTTGAGAATAATGGATTCAAGTATATGTAGTTGCATAATGCCAACGCTTTGATGTTCACATATAGATGCCGCTTTGTTAGATGTCTACAAAACTTAAACATGCTTCGCTTACTTTCTCACTTACATAATACTTACTCGTACACTGAGTCAAAATAGTGAACAAATCCAAGCCTTCTAATTAATATTCGTTAGTTGTGTTTTGAATAAGAAAACGTGAAGGTATTTTCTGCATTATTGCGTTCAGTTTTTTTGTTTAATAACCTTTAAGAAATGTTCTCTTATATATATGATAATAAGACGTGGCCTTAAGACCCTCTTCCAATTCGTGCCATCTTGTTTTATAAAGTGGTTTCTTAGCAGTTGATAGCTTGTCCAATAGTTCGATGCAGTCTATCATAGATGAGGGTGTTTTTATGGGAAATGCTGTTTGTCAAAAATAATTTATTATATTTTTGTATCAAACTGCAACATCTAGGACAAAGACGAATTATCTTCGGTTCATCAGTTTTATCAAATCGATTGTAGAATTTTTTTTATTGGGAAGATAATAAATTATTTGGTTGCAAAAATAAATTTGTCTCACATACTTCATTCGCATTCCAAAGTAGAAAAGATTCATAGGAATCTCATATCGTCTTATAGCTTCAAAAATATCAACCAACCCCAAATCCACGTAAAGAATAGTTAAAAATGTATATCTCATCGATTGAAAAGCGGCAAAATATTTTTGGTCCAGCAGAACTCCCCGTCATTTGATGAATGATTTTTTTGGCTAGGCATAACAACATTATTAGGCACGAAGCAGGAATGGGTTGAATTTGAATTGAATGCATTCATAGATGCCGAAAAAGTCCAAATAAATATAAGTATTTTATGGCAAAAACAATGTATCAAAATTCAGCACCATGAAATTGTCCACCTGTGTAATTTTAGGAGATAAAGTGTTTAAAGTTGGTTCAGATATGTTACTAGAGTGGGATCCCTTGGATCAAACATTAAAAAGAATAACAAATCTTTTGGAGAGAGAAGACATAATTGCAACTAAGTACATACAACTATTCTATGTTTACAAAACAGTAATAATCAACCGAAATAAAATTGTGAATGAGGGTTTTTGGTACCACGATAAAAGATAATTCGTAAACACAAAAAATAAACTACTCGTAAAATATTTATATATTTTTAGTTTAAAGTAACAAATATATTTATTATAATGTTAATTTAATGCCATTCAGGTAGATGGCAATGCCGAGCGCAAAACTTTCCTTAGTGACTTGTTTGAGACATCGCACAGCTCCACATGACCTTACCAACCCTTGCAGCGGCATTATTTGTAGACTTGATGTCTGTGCACACATTTTTCCAGACTGCTTTTTGTATACGGTGTTGTATTATTACAATTGAGATTGTGAGTGTTTTTATGAAGTGAATCTTTTTTAGAATCGTTGTGATTTCAAAGTCAATCAAACAGAAATAGGTTATGGCAATAAGAGACAAACACATAAATATAGGATTAAGTCGGCGAGATAATGCGATAGAAAATATTACGCTTACACGGTATGTACTTTATATTCAAGATATCCTCTTTGTGAAATATACTTCGTATCCTCCCTCTCGTCTGCTAAGCATTGCATCCACAACAAACGCTATAACTTCTTATGGATGCAATTCAACCTGGTGACACTACCAACCTGGTCGTGTGGGTTGGTGTCGTCTTATAAATGGCAATTTCTCTTCTTTACCCAGCCATTTATCCAAAAATGCGCCTCATTACTAAAGAGGATTTATCGAAGGATATACATACTGTCGTCCTCTTCCAATAATAATTTGAAAATAAAGTTTTATCATTTCGACGCGCTGTTCAATCGATTCACTTGCCGTGGTGGTTTAGCATCAGTATCTGAACAATAAAAACGGATTTGACAGATGTCACCAAAACAACATGGCTGCAACAGACGCAGGCAGCCAAAATATACCCGCGCCAATCGAAAAACCATTTATAAAGGAAAAAGAATACACAAATCGGGTGGCAATGGACAATGGTACAGTGGATGAAGTGCTTGGTTGCTAACCTAAGAGTTGTGGGTTCGAGCCCCAGCCTGGGCAGCAATTTTCCAATAATCCCTCATCTTCAACTGGACGCCATGCCACCCGTGGGATTTTCGTGTAATAAATATTACCTATTTCTCAATCCATTGTGCCAACAAAAAAATCTTTCCTATCCTTCTACTCCTTCTAACTATTGCCGTGCAGTTTGCATTCAAAAGACCTTGGGTCTGACAGGCATATGGTTTAAAAAAAAAAAACTGTTGCTGTTCAATTAAGCTGATATCCATTAACATCGTCGAAAGAGTTTTGGATAGCCAACTGCGAGATATAATACGGATTGTGCTGGTTTATGGCAGGGAAATCAAGATGACTTCCTCTCTTTATGGATTCCTTGGATTAGAGATTTACATTATGTGATCTTGAAAAAGCAGAAACCTATGTGCGGTTGGTCATGGGATTTTCGAGGGAGCAGTGACAAAAGTAAGATGCCCAAGCTGCAGTCACTGAAGAATTCCAAATCACAGTAAATGTACAAGCGCATTGAGTCCCCTACTATTTATTGCTGTCATTCACTACCTGCCTTAAGGTAAACTGATGGACCCCAAAGTGCATAAGTTATTCTTTGCTGACGATGAAACCATCTTTAGGGTCATCCCTGCAACGAGCACTTGACGTAGGGGTGGACATTTTGGAACAAAAGAGGTACCGTATAGTTCCAAAAAGACTGAATGATTGTGTTGCTCGTTTTTTGATTCACACATGCCTTCCAGACATTTATTGCAATTCATCAGTGATTCCCAAATGTGAAAGTTTAAATCTATGGTATTAATGATTTATTGCGAAACAACTTGTGGTCACGCTATCAATTCGCGTATGCGTGGGTTGGATGGAATGGCGGGAAAGCTCCGCTTTTTTCGATGACCATAAAGCTGAAGAGAAGGCTCTATTACTTTTCAGTTACGGTTCACAATGTTGGACAAATGTACAAAATGTATGAGACTAAACTAAACTTTACAGCATCTGAGATGCAGTTTCCACGTCAAAAATAATATCTTGCAAAAATTGAGTACGACCGGCTCAGCTGGTATATAGTTACGATGAAAGAAGAGACTCTGATAACCCTGTCAAAAAGGCAATATTATATACAACGTTCCAATTCGATCACGATGGAGAAAGAGGGGAGGCAGGACTAAGAACTCCTGGTACAAAGAAATGCAGCGACACAATTACTTAGTTGACATCTGAAATGAAACAATCCAAACCGAGATGCTTGCCGAACTTTTTCAAAACTGGTTCTATGTTATCTCAAATGCCAAATCACCATAGCAAGTTACAATGTTACAGTTAAATGATAAAGCGTTATAATCAAAATGAGTGTTCATTTAAATAATTTACAATTAAAATACCCTACTTTATCTTTGTGAAATGTCAACAGAATGTTTCTAAAATAAATGTTTGAATGTAAGATCTCACATATATTTTTTACGTGATTTTTATTAACATTTTCGTATACTTGTACTTTTAATAACTGCATATGCATTTAAACTTCTGCAAGATGTTTCGAATTTGATTAAGTTAGACATGGGCGTACGATCTTGTTCCAATATGAGACAATGGTCTTTTGGCTTGAGATTTTGAAAAAAAAAAAATTAAAATAGAAACTAAATAAAATGCACGTACTTGCTCTGTTGGTGCAATAGTCCGATGAAAACAAACTTTTCGATCAATAAGAACAATTCATTTTTGAAAAATTTGGTAAAAACCAAAAAAATTTGGCTAAAACTGGAAAACTCGATATACGGGAGCTAACGTTAAGAAACCTTTAATATTTAAAATTAAGACGTTATCTTTTGGGTGTTATAAATGATACAAATGTCCACTTATGGCCAAATTAATAATACTGTTAAAAGCAATTTCCGCTATTATCATGTATATAGCCAAAAACTAAAAATGCAGTTTTGTTTGAAGTATTTAATGTATGTTACATACAAAGTTTCATAAAAATCGGAGGAGAATTTTTTGAGTAAATTAGAAAAAAATGCAAAAATTGGCCAAAATCTAGTGGCTCTTTGTATAGGAGCCACCATTTAAAAAAGAGAAAATGAAAAAAAATCAATGCCATCTGATAGGAAGCTGTACGGAACTATACCAAACAAAGTTTGAGTGAATTCGATGCAACCGTTGACAACTTATGGCCATTTGAATAAAAGCCGTTAAGAGCAGATCTCCGTTATTTGCATTTTTAGCCAAAAACTAAAAACGCAATTCTCTTAAAAACACTAAAAGAATATGACACACAAAGTTTAATCAAAATCGTTAGAGCCATTTTCGAGAAAATTAGAAAAAACTAAAAAAAGTTGGCTAAAACTCAACGGCTCGTTGTATGGAAGCCACCGTTTAGAAAGGCTTCAGTGAAAAATTTACTAAACCATCCTATAGAACACTATGAAAAACTATGTCAAACAAAGTTTGAGTTGATTCAATCAAGCCGTTGTGAACTTATGGCTATTTGAAAAAAGCCGTTAAAACCTGATTTTCGTTACGACCATTTGAGGCAAAAACAAAAAACGCAGTTTTGTTAAAAATGCTTGAAGTTAGCTAAATTTTAAATTTAATCAAACTTTTCTTCAAACTGTTATATACCAAGTTTGAAGAAAATCCGTCAAGCCGTTTAGGCTGTAGCATGACGTGAAAAAGCGCACATCCGCAAATCCGAACAGACGCACAGACAGACCGACGGACGGTATGGCGAAAACCACTTTTTTGGGCTTCTCTATCATCGTAATGTCATGTTTGATTAAAACCTCGATTTTTTTTTTCTGCACGAAACCAATACTTGCCCTATAGAGCAAGTAAAAATAATATGAAATTTTGTTGATCACTATAGTACAAGACACAGCATTATGGAATCGCAAGTAAATTTGCCTTGTCGTTCATCAAAAATTGTATTCAAATGTTGCACATATTTGTTTCCAAGAGTAAACGAAACTTCATGGTTTAGTTTTAGTTTTTCATTTGTTTATCGGACTTTACACAACTTACATACGACACATTCATATTTAGTTCTTTTCAAGGATTATGACTCATACCAAATACACATTTGTGTTCGTTTATCCGTCATAAATTTTCCAATATTTATTACAAATAAGATTCAATCTAAGCGAATAATATTTGCTGTGATACAACAAGATCAAAACGAACGCGCATATTTCTGTGTTTAAACTCAATTGTGCACTTATTTATGTGAAAGTAACTTTGGTTAGATATATTTATCTTATTTCGATTTTAAGCAGACACTCGTAGCACTACGGTCACTTAAAAAATATGTATTTACTATAGTATAAATGTTCCTGCATACCTACGATCACTCAGTTAAAAGTAAACATAGAATAAAATTGAATGTATTATAAGAGATTTCCAAAACATGTTATCTTTTCTAAGTAATCATTATCTTATAATTTGAGATGTTTCTACATCAATATGGAAGCTAAAAAGCCTTTCAAAAATTATACAATAAAATTATTATTATTAATCATAAACACATTCTACTCTTTTCTATAGATAATAACACGATTTGAATAAGAAATTGGTACGGTAGCTGCACCCTTGAACCTACATTTTGAGGCCGGAGATTTGAATTATGTTTGAGCTAAAGATAGTAATGAAATTAAATGATTAAAATTATGTATACCACAAATCAAGTGTTAAATTGTATCCAACATTTCATGCTCGGCTGATGTCGTTTCCCTTTTTTTCGTTCAAGACTGAAGTAAGCTCATTCAATATTGTAATCTTATTAATGTTTGTTGATAAGTATACGGTCACTTTAAATAATCAAGCTTTGTACTATATTCCCGATTGAAGACAATTTGTTGAAGTGATAAGGTCAATGGTTTCCTGATTTGAATGCACAAAAGTACAAAAATACAACGCGAGAAGAAAGGCGCTAAGATTTTGTTAAAAGTCTATGTTCAAAGTTGTGACTTACACTTTGAACCATTAGCATTGTGCGTTGATATTCTGTAGGAATGGAAGGAATCTAAAGAGATACACCTAATTCATAAGGTATTGCCACTTCTTCGCAAGAGATGTATCCCACAAAATTGATTGTTTTTCAATATAGAAACCATGAGAGAGCTGAGATAGTGGGCATTAAAAGTTATTTATTTCAGGTTGCACCATACCAACCACTACCTTTTTTCAATTCCAATATAAAAATGATTTACCACAACGGCCAGGTCTTCAAAATAACATCAATTTTTAATGTGATTTTGAAGCTTTTAACTATGGAAGATCAGGGATAATAGAAAAAGTAAAATGCTCTTCTCTTGGTGCGTTCGCGTTCTGTTTTAAGAAAACGTTGAGATGTTTTGAAGATAAAATCTATTTTTAAACAAACCTTTACTAAACACGCACGAAAATTGATTCCAACTTTCTTTCTATCTGGATACTTGGGCAAACATGATAACAGCCAAAGAATCTTTTAAATCAGAAGAAGAGGAACAAAATTACAACTGATTTTACTTAAAGTAGTAGAATCAATATAGGGGCGGCTGGAAGCAGTACAAAAAGCAAAATTAAATCAAACCAAATATGAAATCTACTTTTAAAACTAAAACGTCAGTTTTATTTTTGACTAGTAATTTTTGAAGTAGGTTTTGTAATATTCCTTTTTTTAATTTTTTTTTTTTTTGATTTTTAAGGAGGTTATCGTTTTCCATTAGGTAAATACTGTTTAGAATTTTTCGGATGTAAGCTCTAAGAACTTTGAAAATAAAGATTCAAGTTACAAACTTCGAGGTGCAGTATTTTTTTCATATTTGATGTAGGTATTTTGCTTATCTACCATCAGATCCTAAGTAACATACAAATCAAATATTAGACGCTTCAAGGAAGTACAATTTATTTTAACTAACTTCAAGAACCAAGATACGAATTATTAAAACTGTTAGTTTTTATTTGTCACGTTCCTAACAGTTATAACTTTTCAGCTTTAAATCTATTTAATGCGAAATCAACGGTTGTTGGTTGTTAACGATGGCGATGATTTTCTTCCTCAAAAAGGAATTGCACTAGACGTTATAGGTTTTCCCCGAATAGGTGGACACATAACTTCACGAAACTATTATTACATGACGTTTTGATTATGCAGTGAGTCTTCTCATCAGCATGACTCAGTTGGGTTGCTCATCACGCTGTCTGCCATCACTCATATATGTAATTGCATTAGACTATTGGTCTGGGAGTGCGATTTGTTTCTTCTGTTAACATTAAAATTCTTTCAGTAGATGTCGGCGGACACACCTAGAAAAAGTGTTAACCACCAGCAAATACTGATGCGCGGATCATCGGATGCGGCCGTGCCGCCGCGCCGCGTAATTTAGTTGTCTCCCATCCTAATAAAAATAATACAAAAAAAAACATTCCTAACGATTTGTCTTCTGTGCCTCATAGGCGTTTGGCCTCGACTTAGGTTCTTGATATTCTTTGGAAGTGAAATAGTGATGATAGTTTGTAACGAACACGTAGTAAAAATAAAATTCGCATGACTTCACGCACGAGTCGTAAAACAAGCGGAAAGGGAGCGGTCCCATCGTTTGGTTACTGGTTGCGCAATTAATTTCCTAATCGCATTTTCGAAGGGTGAATACAATACTTGAACTTAATTCTTACAAGTAGGTGAAACAGTCATTCAAAGCAACAATGATGCATTAGCTTCGAGTAAGAACCATTAAGTTCCTTCCTATCCTAAAGATGCGAAAAGTACAGAGCATAGATCACACCGCCCGATCACATTATGGATTTCCTGACTTAATGCGATCCCACAATACACAATTGTTGGTATATACGTATTGGTTTAAGTTTATCGCCTGCATTTTGTGTGGCCGGTCGTATAAGAACGCACGCTGTAATGGGCACCATGATCAGGATCAATGGTTGAGTGCTTGAAATTGATTCCTATTAGTGTGCGGACACCGACATTGTTTGGTTTCCCTATATGATTTTGATTCTTGCCTCACCTTAAATGTTCATTGTTTTGGTTATAAATGAGTTCACCTTGATCCATGGATAGCGATCAATTTTCTTCCAAAGACTTCTAACAATTTTGTTCAATCCTGGATTGCGTTTTGTGTTTGTTATCTTATCTTCTTTTTCTTGGGTTATAGTCTAGATCTGAGATTTTGAATGGAGAAATTGTACCTAATATAGTTTTTGGTGCACTTCATAATTGTTTTTTAAAAACATGACTTCGTAAGATTCCTCTTGAATTTAAAATAGGAGTTAGTATTGAATAAGTTGGGGTTTTAGACTTCTGGTTGTAGAGAAAAATATA
This sequence comes from Platycheirus albimanus, assembly GCA_916050605.2. Lineage (NCBI taxonomy): Eukaryota > Metazoa > Arthropoda > Insecta > Diptera > Syrphidae > Platycheirus > Platycheirus albimanus. The sequence continues at coordinate 65,333,086 of OU696698.1, forward strand.
GCATACTGCATATACAATTTTCAGTGTTACCGTTTTAATATTTTATTTAAATAATTTCTGTTCTCTTAAAGTCAATTCGTTTTTGGCAAATTGCTCCAACTGGCTTAACAGAGGTGGTGGGGTAGACCCCCTAACATACGAATTGTTTTTTGTTTCTTATCTCAATCCAACCGACATGCTCCAGCTTTTTGTCACAATTTGCTGTAGAATGAAATTTGTCAAGGCGAATTTTGAAAACAAAGATATTGTCTATTATCCATTCTTGCTCTGATGATGTGTCCATTGTGCTGAATGAGATTTAGACTGCATGGAACACCATTTTGTTTGAAGCTTGTCTCCCTTAAAACAGAGTTTCAATTGAAGTCCTAAGGGTGAAAAGCTTCCATTTATTGACGGCACATAAACTTAAGATCTTGTTCAATACTATGGGAATATTTTTATAGTATAATAATCATCGTTCTGATTAAATAAAGAAAAGTATTTTTGTTGACAGTCAATATAAACCATTCAGTAGAAATTCCCCAATAGACTATAATTTCTAAGCCGATAAGTTATTGACATAAAAACTAAATCTTTAAGTTATTAAATGAGTTGACAAGACCCTTCATTCACTAGGTATCAATCTTTAATAAACTGACCAGACCGTTCCTTCACTAGGTACCAGTCAACAAAATTAAGGGCTTGCTATTCGAGTCATTTTTATTCTTAAAAGGTCCCTGTTCAACTGATAAAAGTTTCGTTTAAGCGTCTTCGGTAAAGTTCTTTTTGAACAATATCTTTTTTTACATTGTTAAATGCACCTTCTGGAAAACCAGCAGTAGCATTCCTTGTTTTTCAGTATTTGCTTTCTATGTTGAGGTTTTTTACTTCAATTTTACTTAAGTTTTATAATCCCTGTTTTTTTAACTAGAGCCTGACCTAATTACTGAATTTTTGCTTGCCTAATTTATTGTGGCACATGAGTTTCAATTATATTTGTGTGTGCTTTTTTCATTAAATTAATTCTAAACATATTTTAAATGTCGCAACTGGCCCCCAGTAGCGTCATCGCTACACTACAATGTTCACAAAAATGTTCATTGTAATTGCTTAGGCGTTTTCCTCAACTTCACGTCAAATTAAAAATTAATTGAATCGTAATGCTCTGAGGAGATCCAGTGAGATTAGTTTAAAGTTTAAATAGATTTTCCTATAATTGATTGCAACATAATTGCTTAATCAATAAAACTCTCTCGATTATCCAATCGAATCATGAGATCACTCGCTGGCTCAGGTTACACAAAGTTCAAAAGAAAAATTCAAAGATAACACGTTGTGCATTATGAGTTTCTATTGACACAACACAAGGGTAACTTGAAATCATACTGTGTACTCTACTATAGCAGCAACTGCATTCCAACTGTAATAAGACCACAATTCGATTTTTCTACAACAGACACAGAAGTGCGAGACTTTTCAAGTAGGGGTACTGAATGTCTGTGTACCACTTGACTACTGACGCGTGCTAGTTGGCACGGATGAAAATGAAACTACTTCGTCTTGGACAAGCATAATTATTGTCGAGAGGAAATTGACTCAATTGGACCAAGGATTTCTCGCAAACGGCAAACTGTGAATGTAATCAATCACTAAAGCTGAACTGAAGCTTATTTAAATGTTTTATTACTCAAACCATTCATAAAGCGATATTTTATTGCAGGCCTTTGATGGTTTACAATGCAATTGGTTGTTGAAAGGAAATTCAACTTTTTTAAATTGGTTCAACCATGGGTTAATCCAAATAGAGTTACATTTTTCTGTTAACTTGAAAGTTGATAATGCATAAAGGCTTGGAATATCTGATGTTGTTCTGCTGAATCTTCAATTATCATATTAAATTTAAGGTTGATTCGTCAAACCTTGTACAAATATTGTGTTGTATTTACAAAGCTTGTTATCCTTTGACTTTTAAAACGTCTAAAGTAGCTGGTACATTTTATTGTTTTTGTATTAGCAACAAACCAAAAGTTTGGTAGTATACCTACCTATTATAATATGTTGGTTCTAGTTAAGTATGTCATGTGTATTTCTTACATTACTCTGCACAAATAGATATTTTAAAACAAATGATGTACTTATGTGTTTCAAAAAGACACAATAAAGAATTGAATTGAATTCAAATTGTTTTTGCATATATTTCAAATTTGCAAACAGTTGAAACAACAGCTTAAATGCTAAATGTGATTTTCTTTCCAAGTGTTTCAACGAATTTTCATCAGTCAATAGTCAATACCCATTGCCACTTCCTCTTTGCAAGTATGAGCCAAAGAAAACTAATGTTAAGCAATTTAGCAATTTAGTTTCCAAGAACTATTGAAGTTGAAAGAAATGAACACGTGGTTAAAGATAACATTAAATTAATAAAACTTATGTAATTATTTATCTATGTTGCTTTGGAAAAAGGGCAAAGCGATGTTTTTTCAGATGTTTTCTTCGAAATTCCCACTGACCCAGTCAAAATATCAATTAGGCACTTGGCATACTTTCTTACATGAAATCAAAAGTCAATGTCGACGACACGACGCGATCGACGTACGTACACAGATTCAAATAGTTGGTATTTCTTCATTCTTTCATCATTGAAGCGCCCAGATGTGATTTTTTTTGCACACACAAAATAATCTGAATCAAATAAGAATTTTGTAAAGGAGGAAGACAAAAAAAAACACATTTAATTTAAAAATATTTTTGTTGATCTTTGGTTATGAAAGAATTTTCCATTATTATAGTCTCGCGATGTTATTTCATTCAAAAGCTTTTAAAATGTTGTGGTTACCATATGTTTTATGCCAACGAAACAGTTTCTATTTTCGTTTGAAATTTAAAGAATGTCAAAAATATTACTTACAAAACTATTGTTATGATCAATTTTTAAAATTAACTAAGAGGCATCCAGGAAGATATATATGTTTTAGAACTGGTCCTGATAGCTTGCATTCGATCCTTTGATGTTGAAAAAAAAGTCGAATAATTACATACATATGTATAAAATGTTTCCTTAGTCCGATTCACAAGATGAACAAGAAAAATTGAGCTACAAACTACTATGGCTTTCTGTCAATCATTAATATTTCAAATTCCATTAAATGTGATTTTCTGTCATTTCAATGCACCGATGTTGAATTAAAATTCACATGGTTTCTTGAAAAAAATCTACGGTCGAAAATCTATTAAAATGTATGGCGTTTTGTAAGCTCCCGGAAATTACGCCAGAGGAAATTACGCCAGAATTTGTTTGCCAATTTTTTCGTCACAAATAGATCCGTTCGTGTAGTTCATTTTGAAATTGCAACTCGTTTTCCAGTCGTTTTAGCAAAAACGAGTCATTTTGCAAAACGAGTTGGGTATGAAAAATGTATGGGAAAACGAGTCGATTTGGGAAGTCGTTTTGCGGAAAACGAGTAAATGCTCGTTTTTGGTTTGGTGTGAATAGGCTAGTAGATAGGTTCGGTTATTTAAGGCGGTCTAAGTATAAGAATGCTCCTGACCAGGTCATCTCCATCGTGTTTAAAAAGTTCAATTTGTAGACAATCGGATCCAGCTGCTTTGTTAATTTTAAGTCTGGTGTTGGCTACTTCGATTTCATTTTAACCGGGCGAAGCTCATGGTCGTCATCTAGATTAACAGCTCGATCGTGCCTTCCAAAATATCTTTGAGCAATAATCTGAGTACCATAATCACTATTTTACTTCGTGTTTGTAGATTTTGAGAAGGCAATTGATCGGGTTAATCGTAAATTCATCTGGAGATCGCTTATCTCAGAAAATTGGTGCTGTTATCAAAGAGTCGTATACAATATCGAAAGTTGTTTCGTTTTGCAATGAACAGCTTACCCCTTCCTTCGATGTGCATCAAGGATAAGACAGGGAGATATTTTCTCGCCAATTCGGTTTTTGTTGGCACTGCCGAAATGGTTTTGGATCGGTCATACGTCTAACAAACCCCATGCCACGTCAACATAACGAAACAATTTTTCGAATGAAATCCTCAGGCCAAAATATATGTTGGAAGACCAATGTGAAACTGGCAGCCGGACAACATTGATGAACCTAACTATATACAGAAGAAAAGACGTATAAAAGCTTCTTAATAGAAAACGAACCTAATTTTGATTAGTCAAAGTGTTATTACTTCCTTTTTAATAATAATTCTTTAACACAAAGCACTACCAATGCTTGAAGAATTTGGACACAGTTGTAGGCTATACCAAGAAGAGAAAGTTAAAATTTTAAAGAAGAAAAATATTTCCTTCACCCTTCAAAGTGTGAAATCAGACTTTAAATTATTGTATACCTAACTTATGTACATATGTAAGTTTGTACATGTGCTTATTTATGTGACGGAATTTCTGGAGACAGAAAATAATCAGTTTTTGAACTAAGAAGCTAATAAAGTATGAAGTGTCCAATATTCCTAGCGTATACCGATTCGTGCAACTTTTGAATTTACTACTTTCTTTTGCATATGAGACAATCAGATGAAGTGATGTCTTTCGATAAACCTTCCACTGGAAAGGAAAAAAAGTTTTTTAATGATTTGAAGTTGAACAAAGAATCGAAAATGGAGGCTTTTAAATTTAAACGTTCTATATATACTCTTCACAGTTAAAAATGAAATAAAAAAAAAAAAAAAAAATACATACCAATACCAACTATGGCCTACCACGGGAGTGTCATTTTATATACGTTTTGTTTAATTGACAACTCGGCGGCGCCTGTTGGCTGCACACGCACTCGGGCGTGCAACTCTGGCCAAACCATTGGCACGTTTCTTCGATTATGATCGATTTTAAGATCATTTAAACAGAACACATGGCGTTCTGGATTTGACCAGCAGAGGGAGGTATAGAGGGTATCAATGAGGTACGTAAGCGAGTTATAAATTTAATGTTTTAAATCGCATACAAAAATGAATTATTATATGAACAGCTAGCAATGGTGAACTTTATTCATGATGAAGAGATAGAAACTTGGAGGAGTTTCAACTTCGACGGAAGAGCTAATACCCCGGAAAAAAACTTAGGTATCTAACCCAGAAGCTTCGGTGTAGCAGTCTGACACACTTTCAACTACGTCACGGGGTGCTACATATTTATTGTATTATTTTTCTCGTGCTGAATCCGTAACTCTGTGTTTTGCTTAAACATTTTTAGATTTTTTTCTGGGTTTTGAGTTTTTAAACTGTTGCGAAAAGGATAGTCTTTTGACTTAAAACATCTTGATTTCCAGATACAAAAACTAATATTCAGATTTCGAGGTTATTCCCATCCGTTTAGTCGGGAGGGACAATTTTCTGAAAAAAAATTACTTGAAACAGAAAACATTTTCAATCATGATAACATATATATACAAATTTACCTGCCAATAATTTTTCTTAATACGGTGAGTGGCGGTATCGCGTCAATGGCTATTACCAGTTTTTGAACTAAAACACTAAATATATGGTGCTGCCTTAAGGGTGAATAAGTTCCAAGAAAGGAAAGAAAAGTCAGATCAAATGGTAACTAAGAAAAAATATTTGTCTATTATCTTTAAAACCATAAAAATAAAATGCACGACTGGGTCGCACGACCTTATGCTAGAGAAGGCATAATTTCTGTTTATTAAAAAAATAGAAATTGTATTTCGAAAATGTTTTTTATTTTTTTTTTCAAATAGCTTAAGAGTTATCTCGGAAAAATTGAGTTTGCAATAAAATTTCAAAACTTATTGTCAATCAAGGAAAACATATTGAAAATTGTTTGACAAGTTTTCTTAAAAAGTGTCAATCAACCCGTTTCCAAAATACTTAGAAAAACAATTTCTTTTTCAGAAAATTTTTAAAAATAAAAAAAAGTTTTTGGAAGTTTTGAAATGCAATTGACTTCCTGTTAGCAAAATGTTATTGAATAAGGGATAATGGTTTACGATCAAACCGCATTGGAAAGAACCGGTTCTATGAGAGATAATTTTATTGGAAAAATTCCGAAAAACTAATTTTAACCAAAAGATGTATTGTTGTAAAAAAGTAGCACCCTGAAAGTTTTATCAAAATCGTAATAGCAGTTTTTGAGAAAATCAAACTATTCGTTTAGGATTTTATGGCATGTACCGTTGTTTTCGACATATGGCCAACATGAAAAATAGACCCACGAGATAATATATACCGACGGAATTTCCGGACCCCCTTTTTTCGCTAAGAACATTGAATTTGGGAAACGAAAATAGTATAGATACTCAGTGAGGTACATACAATTTTCAAAATACGTATACGGTGGTAATGTTCTGCATCCGAGGACAGCATATTTATGTACTTTGTCTTATCTTCATTTACAGCCAGACCTATTTTCGGCGCCTATCCACTTCCATACTTGTGAATGCTCCACTAACAGCGCTCATCGTTCTTCCAATAATGTCAATACCATTTGCATTGCCAAGTAATTGAACGGATTTAAAAAACATCGTCCAACTGGTGTTGACATGCGAGTTCCGTACGATTGGCTCAAGAATGGTGTTGAAGAGGTTACATGATAGCGCGACACCTTGCCTTAAGCCTTTCTCGACATTAAACATTAAAATTAAAATTAAATGAGTCGGGGTAGTTCTTACCAACCTTGACAGAGCAGTGCGAGTTCTCCATAGTCATCCTGGCACAATCGAACGAACTTAGCAGGGATGCCAAGAAGTGGCATAGCTTTGTATAGCTCGTTCCTATTCACGTTGTCATAGGCGACTTTAAAATCGATAAAGAGGTGGTGAGTATCGATCTGGAATACCTGGGTCTTTTCTAAAATATGTCGTAGTGTGCAAATTTGATCTACGGTTGACTAACCGGGTCTGAAACCACAATGATAGGGGCCAATCAGTTCACTTGCGAAAGGGTTCAGGCGTTCACACAGAATGGCCGACAAAAGATCTTACAGGTGACATTAAGGAGGTTTATATGCCTCTGTTGTTATAGCAGTTCAGAGTATCTCTAATGATGAGTTGGTGTATGCTCTTCACCAAGTCATATAACCCTGCTTTGAAGAGTTCAGCCATAACCCATAAGGTCATCAGCTCCAGCAGCATTGTTGGACTTGAATTTAGATATTGCCCGAATTTTTTCTTGGTCGGGTATGGACAGAGGTTTTGTTCATATCAAATGGATCATTCTGCCGGACAGCGATTATCGGTTGTCTTCGCAGTTTAACAATCTACAGAAATGTTCTTTCCAAATTCTCAGCACCGACTGCGTATATCTACTTCGACATTCCCACCCTCCTCGTCTCTACGGGCTTCCGCTCGGGCTTTGTATCCCTTGGACGACTCTTTTACCCATTGGTAGAACTTTCGAACATTGCTTCTGCAGTAGCACCCCTCAATAGATTCAACCATTCGTTTTTCCAGTTCTCTCTTTTTCTTTCCTTCCACTGTTGTTGATTTACCGTACGGGAAGCGCTCTTGGAAGTTCTGGTTCGCTCTGGTTCTGGCCTGCAGAACTGCCTAAAAAGATTCGTTTTTGGTCGTGTGTGCCTACCTATCGTTGAGGTCACCTACTGAAACCGAAAATATCAGTAGCTGCGTTTTTGATGACTAGTTTGCAAAGTTGCCACTGGGCCTCTGGGTTTGGCGGGCTTGTCGAGTGATAAGGGAAGACATGGTTAGTTAACCTGACACTCGAACGAAATTCGCTAAGGAAACTGGAGCATAAAGCACCACTGACGTCATTTTGACGTCGTTTCTGAGTGAAGACAAAGTACGAGTAGCATCTTATGCAAGCCTTACACAATTTTAATCCAAGCCTTACAATTTGAAGTTTCTAGTTCCCTTGGGTTTGATTCCATAACATAATGTTGAGATGGTTTCTACAGGTATACTGTCGTTGTCATCTCTCGGATATCTGCCACAGCCCACAGGTCATCTTCTTGCATTTGGCTTACCACATAAACATCTATGGCATCTCTGTTCTGTCTCTGCAACAGACGACTTCTCATCCTTATCAACTTTACCACTTAACTAAATAGTGTTCCATCTACCGATGTGTTCCACAAAAATGTTGCTAAGCAAAGCAAAGCATCAACTTCAACATTTTCTTCTGTTAATATTTCAAAACCAAAAAAACACAATTCAAATTCACCACACTGACGACGACGGCAACGACAATGTTGCTAACGATTCCTACCGCTAAACACACTACACCACAAGTACAAGGTGCTGTTAAAATGAAAAGTAGAAGTTGTATCGCATGTTTCTGTATTTCTCGCCTGACTTCATTCAGTAAATTTTAGTTCGGCATTGGTTTCGGTGCAGTGAGTGCTCTTCTGAATTCTGAAACGAGTTTTATTTCTTCTGATCAAAAGTATTCACCATTCCAATTTTAATAAAGAAAAAAATTATATTTTCTTCTTACTCGTGAAGAGATTATTTTCTCCGCTACCTGTTTCTCTCTGCGAGATAGAAAGGTGCTTCCATTTCCACCATCCATCCATCCAGCTGCTGCTCCTCCATTAAAGATACTTTTCGTATCTTGTTCGACCGCACACCGGCGAAAGGCGGGTTTCGATTAGAGAATTGTAGGTGCAAAGGTTGTTTTCGGTATTGGGCTTCGGTGTTTTTTTTTAACATTTTTGTAAGTTGATTTTCATCCATGAGATATAATTAACTGGCTTTAATTATAGAGTCTGTCAAAGAAGTTAAATTTCAGTAAAAAAAAGTCCCTCGAAAAGACGTTACTCGGCGGGCGGCTGTGACCTGTGATACATATTAATAAATTTATATCTGAAGTCCGAAACGAGTACCTATACCTGAATGTGGTGAATCGTTTTGTTTAATATTGTCTCTTCCTGAGAGAAATTAACGTTCAGCGCCGGGTACGGTTAAAAGTGCACCCAAGTGTTGTTATTGTTATCGTTATTTCTGGTTTTGTTAGTGTTTATAATAAAGCCCCTTACTCCTCTTGCATATCACTCACAATATAAGGGTGTCAGTTGTCAGTCGTTAATTAAATCAAAAGCAGAAGAAGCATTTTGAAGGAGCTTCTTTTCTTCTTCTCGGGTGTGTTTTTGTGGTGTCGTGTGATTGTTTGCATTCCGATTGAATATTTAATTAAAATCGATAAATTCGATAACCAAAGTGTGTTTATTTTCGCTTCAATCGACACAAACTTCCTCTTAACTCAACTCTAATATACATCCTGTCCAATATCAAAGCCGTACAAAACAATATGGGATACTTCAAACTGATGCTGCTAGCTTCCTGCTTGCTGGTTTTTGGATTTATAAACTCAGGTTAGTGTCAAGGTGATCAACATATTTTTTTTTACTGGAATTCATTGCTGCAAACGGGAAAAGTGGGCTGTATTTGATTATCAAGTTTAATGTGGGCGTTTTGGTCCATTTAAGGTGAAACATATGATGGGTAGTAAAAAAAACGTAATGGAAAGGTTTTTAGCGATTGTAAAAATTAAACGAAAAAAAGCTATAGGTAGGTAGATATTCTGTATCCATATGGTGCCGTGTTTCTACCATATGATGACAATATTATACACTTAGTTGGGTGTATAATTAGATGATAAACTATTCAAAATGCATCTAACACTCATCTTGCACGCTAACTTGTGCCGGAGGGAGGGAAGACAAAATGGATCGGATTTAATTGTTCGATAAAATATAAAACAACATTATTGGTAGGGAGCAAATTCCATAAGTGGACCTTACAAATCGGCCGAGGTTATACGGCCGATGAAACAAGTATCTAAAGTATGATAATTAAATATCATTGTGTAGTTACTTGTAGCACCATGGTGCTCAAATAATGATTGATATGCTAAGCACTCTTTTGGTTTTACGTCAACAAGACATCTTAGCTTTTAGTTGTGCACCTACACTGCCGGTCGAAAGTTTGAATCCTGAGAAAAACTAAATTTTAACACCGAAAATATTTAAAAAAAAAAAAAAAAATAAGCCTGTGAAATTAGCGAGGATTATGTTGTATTAAACCAAAATAAGGCGAAAATATTTTTTTTATTTATAACAGATATAGCTAACAATTTATTTTAAAGGAGAAAAAACGGCTTATTACGACTTTTTGTCAAAAAATCCCTCTCTACATTCTAATAATTTTTCAACAACTCTTGGCGTTCTAGCTATAAGTTTTTGAATTGTTGCATGTCGGATATAGTTCCAACAATCCTTTAGTCTATTCCACAATGCAGATTTCGACGATGGGCATTGATCTATCAAGTTCCTCCTTTGGCAGCTCTATAGGAATGACCTCGCAAAGTTTTGGTATGTATATTTAGGGTCGTTGTCCTGGTGAAATACGAATACTTCGATAATCAATCTTAGTCCAGAGACCACAGCGATCTTCTTCCAATATTTTCTTATACGCTTTCTTTTTAATTTTGCCAACGACACGAGATCTTCCACTCCACTGGAAGAGAAACATTCCCAGACCATTACGTTTCCACAGTAGGAACCATTCAGTCGGGAAGCATTTATCGTTCAGCGCTGCGTCGAACGAAAACCCTTCTCTTTATGCCCATCAATACCTACCTCAAACTTAGATTCATCGCTACATAAGACTCTGAAATCTTATTCCGTCAAGTTTTTATTGCTTTTGGCCCATTCATCGTCGACAATAAACCAATTGTCAGCTCTTCAGAGAAGGCGAATATGCTCACAGCTCATTTTGCTGCAAGTTCTACGTTGCCTGCAAGCAACAATGGCCCTCCTGTACTTGAGAACGTTAATTTTTCTATGGGACAGGTATTTTTCCGCACTCGTATAGTAGCAAGAGTTCTTCAAGATCTTTATATACACAAATCCGCTGGCCCGGATGGTATACCCCTATACTTCTGAAGAGGTGTTCTTCATCGCTGGCAAAACCATTGCGTAAGCTTTTCCATCGCTCCTATCGTTCAGGAATCTTTCCTAGTAGATGGAAAACAGCATTTGTCCAGCCCGCCCCTAAAAAAGGTGATTCCTCCTCCCCCTCCTCCTACCGACCAATTGCACTTACGTCCCTTCTTTCCAACGTCATGCTGATAAATCGTCAGCTCAAGAAATATCTCGAAGATCGGGAGCTTTTAAATGACCGGCAATACGGCTTTCGCAGCAATCGTTTCTCTGGTGATCTGATGGCATATCTCACCGAACAGTGGAACAAATCTTTGCATCGCTTTGGCGAAAGCAAGATTATTGCGCTTGATATTTCAAAGGCATTTGATAGAGTTTGGCATGAAGCTCTTTTATCGAAAATGCGTGCATTTGGAATCGATGATACAATGAACAGCATTGTGAATTGGGGTATCAGAAATCGTGTGGAGCTTAATGCGTCGAAAACTCAATGCTGTCTTTTGTCGTTAAAGCTATAAACATACCCCCTATGCCATTATCCATGAATGGTACTTGCATCGAGGAAGCCGAAAAGCTTTCAGTACTCGGTATGTGTATCAGTGACAACCTTCGTTGGAATGATCATATACTTGAGATTGCTAAGATTGCTGCAAGATGCTTAGGCTTTCTTAATAGATGCAAGAAGTTTTTCACCTCTTCTGATCTGGCTACAATTTACAAGGCGTTTATACGCCCTAAACTCGAGTATAACTCCCATCTCTGGGCAGTTGCTTCTCAAACTTTTCTTCACCTGCTCGACAGAGTTCAGAAAAAGGCGTTAAAATTGATAGGAGAGAGAAACATTAAGGAAACATTTCCATCACTCGAACATCGTCGAAATGTTTCATGTCTTTCTTTATTTTACAGGTTCTTTTACAAAAAATGTTCACTTGAGGTAGCCAGTTGCGTTCCACCCCTTAAACATTTCTCCCGTAACACTTGTCTTGCTAGGAACGCTCATCAGTTTACACTTGAGCCCAATTTCGGTCGTACGGTGAAATATAGGGATTCTTTCTTTAGCCGTACAACACGAATGTGGAATGAATTGCCTGGCACAATTTTTCCTTACCATTTTGATCTGCAGACATTCAAGATCAATGTTCATCGACACCTCCTTTCCCTTCCTCCCTAAATTCCTATCACTCGCGCTGTGACTTATCATTAAAAGGGCTATAACAAACCCTTTGAGCGCGTGTGCTTTATAAAAAAAAAAAAAAAAAAAATTCTAACTATTTTAATTTATTTTGTGGTCGCAGAAGTGGTTTTCGGACTGCAAGTCGCCCAAACAGCCTACATCTCTTAACCTCCGTTTCACCGTTGTCAATGATAGTGGATTATTTCTTGTGTTATTTATTTCGGCCCTCTTGCGTTTGCTAGTTGTATGACTAGCCTATATAGCTATTAACGTATCCTCTAGTTCGGTTGTAGCGCTAAACCGTCCTGATAGTGTTTTATCTTCAAAACATCCGGTTTGAGCGTGCATGTATTGTTCAGGTAACAAACTTAGGTAAAAAACCCAAAGTATAATTGATAAAAGAAACCTCTACAGCATGAATCAAGTCAGATGACCATGTTGAACTCAAACTTTTGGCCTGCAGTGTACCTAATACATCAGCTTAAAATGCTCAATCTGTGCTATCAAAGCGTTTTGTTTTAACCTTTTTACTTTGAAAGGTACCTATATACATACATACATATATGTACATTTATGTATTAGGTATGTCTGCAGGTACCTGTTTTAAAATTTCGCATTTTTGTACTTCAGTGCTATATAATAAAAGTTGTAATTTCATTCGTTGGTGGATATTTGTATGTTTATATATTTCGTTACAAATAAAGGTATTCAATAGATCGAATTCGTAGAAAAGGTGTATCGGCAATGATTGTGTATGAAGTACCCCATATTATAATTGGAAATTCAATTTGATGTGCAGCAATCACAATAAAGATTTTATAAGATCATTCGCAGGCCCGGACTACGTGATACTATTTTTGGCATGTCATGCTTTGTATCCATAATTCGACACCTATAAAATTGAAAAGTCTGCAAAGTGTTGTACGAGGAACATGAACCATTATGCGCATCTTACTTGAAGCCTGCTTATTTTAATTTTACAGCTGCGATGACTCACCATGTCCACCTTGTCCCAGACCTTAGGTTTTTTGTGTCATTTGAAAAATTGCAACCTATGCAAAAATTTCATTATTAGAAAAACACTGACATAGCATTTAAGGACCAAGGAGATTCCCTTATGTAAAAATTCACTAATTATTTAACTGAGCTTACCTAAATACCTTTAGTTATAGGTATCTACCAAAGGTTGAATTTTTGCTTTTGACACGAAAATAACTATAAATGTATCTATGTTTAAGTTAAACCGTTACCGTTAAAAGAAAAATAAACTCACAATTATGTATATGTGATGCACTTAACAACAACTTCAAGTATAAATGAACATAAACAAGTTTTTTAAAACTGAAAAGTGGGAACTAGCGTTAAGAATACTTTAATCTGGAAAACTTAACTTCTATAGTTACGCATAGGTATACAAACCTAAGAAATTTTGGAAATATCTATGTCAACTTATAAGTGTCAGTTTGATAAAAGCTCTAATTTTATGTTTCCATTATAAGCATTTGTAGCTTAAAACTGAAAACACAGTTCTATTTCCAATTTTGACATCACTTCCAGAGAATTAAAGATTTTGTTTTCGTCGTATCTTAATGCATGTTAAAGCAAAGAGCTCTCTGAACATTTACATATAATACCAACTTCGTTTAGGGCCTCATTTTTAAAAGAAATATTACACTTTGCAACTGAGTTAAAATAATTATAAATTATATTATTGCCTATTTCTTGAGACTCGGATTTTCAAATTCTTAGTCTTGAACGTTTTACTCGGTTATGCTAATTTTGTACTTTGAGGTTAGGTATATTTCTTGAAAAAAAAAATTGCCCATTAGTAATTCCTCAAATAACTTCCTCCAAACTAGTTGTTTGGAAATATATTTTCGAAAAGTTTTCAAAAAAAAAAACTTTCAAAAACAAAAAACATTAAAATTATTTAAATGGCGTCCTTAATTTTTCCCAAAAAACTTTAAAAATAGTGATTTCCAGGTGAATGATACAATTTTATTGGTTTTATCCATTCTATTTTCTTCATCAAGCCTCCAGACCACTGAAAGGCATTAGATCAAGCTCGTGCGACCCAGTCGTGCACTTTATTAAGAAGAATCAGTTAAAACTAAAAATGCATGGCTGGATTTCAAATTTTCAACTGTAAGTACTGTAGGTAGTTGTTGAAACTTTGAACTGCTTCCTTTACGTTTACAACTAAGCAGCATAATACAAAGGAAATATGTATACGTTCTGTGCAAGGGCAAACAACCCATATTATGCACACAAAAATCTATTAAAAGCTTCAAATCCAAACCTTTCCAAACAGTTTCTTTATTTAGGAAAACTGATTAAAACAAATATTGGTAACATTCGTATCTTTATCAAAAAAAAAAAAAAAAAAAAAAAATAGAAATAGGTACATAGTTGTATATTATTATGACAACTTGAAACATCACTCTATACTTCCAAGAGATTGTTACTGGCGCTGGAGCATCACGTAGGTACATACACGTACAATTTATTACTCAACGTGATAATAACTTTCATTCTTATTTAATGAAATGTTTGTAAAACAAATTCCTAGAATATCTCATTTAGATAAGATAAATAGGCAGAAAGTAAATAACTGACTAATATAAGCTTTAGAAGCAAAAATATATAATAAAAAAAAAAACCTTTGCAGTGTGTGTGGTGGTGGAAGGTATATTATTCATATCTTATCTTATCTGGAAGATTACAAGAAACCTATTTTGATAAAACACAAAAAATATGTTTAACCCATTAAATTCTGTGAAACCTGACACAAACGAATACATTTTTATTGACCGGTGAAAGTTTAAGAACCAAAGCTGTGCTATATTAAGCCGGTTGCATTTAAAAATGCATTTTCGATGACATAATTTACTTCACACGTGTAACACTTTCAGTTATTCGAATGAGTCAGGGCTTCTATAAGTAGGTAGGTGCCTACACTTTTGACGTTGAGAAAGGCGTAATCTTAACAAAAAATGGGGTGCGGCATTTGAAATGGGCTTAAAATGTGTTCAAGCTTTTGAATAAATTTAAATAAACAACATAACATCAATGAACTGATGCTACCTTTTCGTGACCTTTTAATCACTTTGTCTCAATGTTGTATATTTTTTGTACTGAATTACCTTTATATAATCTATATGCACCTATGTTCTGAAATCCATTCAATTACGAAAGGAAAGCATGAATACTACCTTTCGATTTGATCTTCGGTCACGTTTTTATTATTTTAATAACCGGTCATTAACAAAGAGTCAACTTAAGTTGTAATAGATTTCAATACATCTTTTTTAAATATAACCCTTGGTTGGTTGTTTTAATGGTTATGGCTGTCATATAAATTATAAAATAAAATAGAAGTTAAGTAATTTAATAGTTGTAGTCAGTTTTGGCGAACTAAGGTTTGTAAAAATTGATCTAAATAGTTCATTAAAACCCAATCGAGCTTTTTAGGTTTTGGTTGATCAGAAACCTTTTTCTTTGATAAAAATTTAAATCTGTTACGCACGATGATTACTTGTACCCACAATATTCTTTTCATAAGATCGCTATTAGCGCAAGGCACACAAAATGCCATTTAGCAAAGGGTCAAAGTCCCAAGAACTTTAATGAACAGTCACTTACATTCGCTTCATATCAAATCTTTTAGGGGTAGAGTAGGGGTTACGTTACAAACAAACTGCCGAAATTTGTTGGACATTTTTTAAAAATAAGTGATTAAAATCGTTATCAATACTACGACCTAAATGATTTACTTTTAGCTTTCTCATTAATACCATTGCGTTCAGTGGACAGGTACCCATAAGCCATATTTTAGGAAACTGAAAATCGAACTAAACTTTAACTATCACTGATCACTGCTTACTATGGATTACCTACCTTTCTAGTTAAACGCGTGTTCTCATTTATTTTTCCTTTCGAAAAAAGTCTTACCAGAACTGACACTATCTTGTTCGTCCTAATGTTACAATTTGTAGACTTCTAAGGACGATTTTGTCCATCCGCTGTACAGTTCGATGAAACGAAGACGGATGAATCTACCTTCGCACAGTTTTAAAATTCTAAACACTAAGTAATTGACATATAAATCTTCTTTAATATGAAATCACCGGTTAGTGTACTCCTTAAGTGTGTTTCTTTATTCAACCTGTTCAAGCATTGTCTTGTCAATAACAGTCAACTTTTATCGTTATTATATCACGAAATTTTGACAAACCTCTTGAGTTGGCATAATATTACATTCCGTATCAATATTTATAAAACTCATCTGGTAAAATTGACATAAAATACTATTTTTGTAAAAATTTAATTTGATTTTAAACTTTCACCACATACATTCAACGATTCTGATACAAATTTCAGAGTTCTGTTTTGTTAGAACGATCTGTCTTTTGGTTAAAATGGTGATTCCCATAGAACCTGTTTTTTTAAAATCAATTTTCCTCGCAAGCTATTCCATTGTATATTTATTTTTATAGTAATTTCATGGAACATGTTGTTTTAGTTCTGAACTTCGTTGATGGCGGCGCTAGTTGTAGTTTCTACTTTACATCAAATGTCTTCTACTGTTGTTTTTGCTTCCCATGGCAATCTAGACAAAAACCACTCCTAAATCACCAATCATGTGTTTGTGAACTTCGTCCATAGATGGCACGCCAAGCGTTCCTCTTATTGTTAGTATTATAGATTATAAATACAATGGCTATTCTTTCGTGTCCAATCAACATTTTGGACACAGGAAGTGATTTATAAAAATTAAAACAGATCAACTGCACTTTAATGGATTTCACTTCACTTCCATGCTATTTATTTCCTGGTGGTGTGATTTTTTCAAATGTTAAACTTGCTTTTTCCAGCAATTTTCAATTTGCGCTAATTTGTTTTCCTGTGCGA
The DNA here is from genome assembly GCA_916050605.2 of Platycheirus albimanus. Lineage (NCBI taxonomy): Eukaryota > Metazoa > Arthropoda > Insecta > Diptera > Syrphidae > Platycheirus > Platycheirus albimanus. The sequence continues at coordinate 65,350,026 of OU696698.1, forward strand.
ATAAAACATGTAGAGTTTTGTAAAATTATTTTATCATTCATAGTGTAATGAATAAACTTGTTTCACATAGGCCATCGAGTGTGGCGTATAAGCTTGACTTGTATTTGAAAACAGAACATTGGAATGAGATTGCTCACATTTAACCATACCGTGTGATAATGGCAACGTACTTTACCTACCTATTCTTTACACATTTTTTACACATACACTCAAATGAATTCTACCTTTCTATGTTGAGCTGTTATAATAAACATCCTTTGCCTTGATTTTTTTTAGTTTATTTAAAGACAGGTGGACAAAAATAAATGAATCCACTCCAAATATTTTCCTTGTGTTTTATCTGTGCAATCGGCACATGTAAAGGTAAGAAATAACTGACACAGGCTTAAGATATTTATTTTATTTCACAGCAAATCTCGTAACGATCTTCAGGTGTGTCTTAAGGCATTTACAAATCAGACGTAGACATACATATATCAGAGGTCGAATCGCATACGATTTTCATTCAGGATGGATCTTTCTATGTATATTATGTAGACGCGTTTATTGATACAAAAAAACTGAAGACCTTTATCCTGGCCGCCATATTTAAATTAGGTATATACATATGTAAACTTTTATCACCGAGTGCATATTCAGACCCGGTAGTTACCATATAGGTACGAGACCCCTTTTTTAAAACAATTGCATAATCGTAATTTAGACACGAAATAGTTAATAGAACACTTAGTCTAAATCAAATCAAAACTTAAGTCATTAAAAAGGTAAGCATTGAATTTAAACCGGTAAAAATCTCTCTTATTTCTGTACAAGCACAATGTAAGCTTTTCGCATTTGGAAACGTCATTCAAATCTTTGTTCCTAACCAATTCCAGGCAAAGTGTTGAGTGAAGTGTCATGAGTTCTTGACCTTTGCAAGTACACTTAAAGATCGCTCACTGGCTATTGAGACCGGTAATGTACAGAATATTCGCAAAAAAAGTAGTAATCTTAGATTGATTCCTGATATTACTGAAAAAAAAAACTATCTCCATTTAATTTTATTTCTTCTTTAGAATTGTCTTTCTTCTATTTCGGGTACATCACCAAGTTGTTTTTCTTCTATCGAAAGACAGGTAATGTTGTCAATATATCTTCCATTCAATATTCCAACACTACATTCTTGCAAGTTAAAATTCCATTGATTTCGCAAAATTTCCAAAACCTCAGAAAGGCTGGCAAGGTTTTGTAATTTAATGTTAATGGTCACGCCTTTGGCCTGCGGTAGTTACAAGAGTTTTTATTATTGATGGAGTTGAGCATTTCGAACCATAGACAAGGTGTTTCCTTTTTAGTAGTCAATAATTTGGGAAACGGTTTATGGACATATTTGAAAAAAAAAAATTGTTTTACAGTACCTACCTAAGGGTCGATCTCGAATTTTTATATATTTTGGTATACAGCATGTTATGAGAGCTCTCTTAATACAAGCAATAGAAGCCCCGTTGAGGGCTACAAATATTTAAATAGTAGCCTTTTTAACAGTGTTTAAATAGATTTTATTGAGTAGGTACCTGTGAAATCCCCCATTTCGTTTCTCGTTTACCTTTTGAAAATGTTTCTGTCAAAAATTGTAAAAAAGATTAGAAAACGCAAATAATGTAGGTATAATTTGAATTTGATTAGTAAGTAGCGATTTCTTTTAAATGTGTACATCTGTAATCTCATTGATGAATGGACATGCTGTATGAATCCAAGCTTGGCTACGGCTTCGTTATTTTTTAACAGCATGTTTGTAATACTTTTTGGATGTACATTTTGATACATGGTTTGAAACTTTTGTTAAAGAGATATATGTACGTAGGTATACCCATACTTATAATGTTTTTGAATTTTCATAATCGTATCGGTTTGACTTTTTTAAAAACGGTTTAAGTAGGTACCTATAGCTATGTAAAAATAAATATTTGCGTATGTTTTAAACTTACACTATTACAAACCTTTAAAAAAACCGTATCAAAATACATTTTTATTATCTGTAGGTAGTATCTGAAAATTTTTTTTCAAATTGAAAACTTGATGACTATCAATCCTCACACTTTCTTGAAAACATACCTGTCAATATGTAGTACACGCACATAAATATATATGCAGCTACATCCATTGAAATTCGATACACTTCAGCAATGATGGCGTCAATGTGAAACATGTTGTCCTTATAATTTAATTAATATTGAAATCTATACCCCTCAAGGAAAAAATAATATATCCAGTCTACAGTTTCTTTGCAGAATGAGAAGGAACCTATATAAACTCCTCCGTAACTGTCTTAGACAATATTATGTACACTCTAAGAATTATTTGTTGAAAATTACTACAATAATTGTAGGCAACAAGTCCCCTACAATTATTGTAGTAAAATTAAACAGAAAATTTCGGAGTTGAAAACTCAACAACCGTGTTGAATATGGAATGCTTAATATTCAGCATAGTTGAATGTTAGATGTTGACTGCTATATTTGTTGGTTATTCAACAAAGCCTTCGGACTGTTTTTGGAGAGAAATACGTTTAAAATTCAACTCAAAACTTTAAAATTTAAGCAAAAACATAGTAAAAGTTAGCAAAAAATTCAACAAAAGCTTCAAAATTCAACAATCACACAGTAAAACTCAACAAAAAAATCAGGCAATTAAACATAAAATCTTATATTTCAATACACAACCAACAAAAATCAACAAAAAAGTTGAAAATTAAACTGAAAAATTAAGCAAAAACACTAAATTTCAACACAAAGACAATAAAACTCATCAGAAATGTTTAAAAAATAATACAAATGAACAAAAAAAAACCTTAAATTTCAACACCTACACAACAAAACTCAACAAAAAAGTTGAAAAATTTTCAGAGAATTAAACAAAAATTGTACGATTTCAGCTCACAAACAGTAAAATTCAACACAAATGTTTAAAACCTAATGAGCGTGTTTAAAATTAAACACAAAAACCTGTAAATATCAACGTTAGTGTTGAAAATTAATATTATTTGCTGAATTGTATTCGTTAATTGTTGAATATCCAACACCCAAATCCAATATTTGCTGAATGTTCAACATAAATGTTTAAAACCCAGTAACCCTGTTTAAAATTCATTACAAAAACCTTTATCAATATTAGTGTTGAAATTTAATATTATTTGCTGAATTGTATTCTTTAAATGTTGAATATCCAACACCCAAAAAAAATATTTGGGGAATATTCAACATTAATGTTTAAAACCCAGTTGGCGTGTTTAAAATTAAACACAAAAACCTGTAAATATCAGCATTAGTGTTGAAAATTAATATTATTTGCTACATTTTATTCGTTAATTGTTGAATGGCTGGGAGTTCGACTCCGATATGTCATGCAAATTTCACTCCTACTTATGGAATTTCACTGAAAGGAGAGACTGTGAATTATTAAGTCAAAAGTTAAAAAAAATTATTGCAAATGTGTAAATATAAAATGTTGCATTTTAAACACTACGTTTAATTTTCAGCAAAGTGTCAAATAACAAACATTCATTGCTTAGTATTAAACAAAAAGTTCGATTTTAAGATGACTGCTTAAAATTTAAAAATATGTTGATTTATTTTGACCTGATAATGAAATTCAACAAACAAAGACAAATATTAAATGTTTTGTTGAATAGTAAACATTTATTGCAAAAAAATGATGAACACATTCTAAAAATTCTTTATATTCAACAAATAATTATGTTTTTCAACAAATTGTTGACTTTTCATAGTTCTTGTTTAATATTAAGAACGAAAGTTTTTAAATGAACAATTTAATGAACTTTCAACAAAGTGAATTAAAATTATGAAAATGCTCATTATTAAACACAAAACGGTACATTTTAAACAAATTGTTGAATTTTCAACAAAATGAAAGCGATGTTGACTTTTAAACACATTTTTGTCCACAAGTAAATGTTAATAATTAAACAAAATGTCAAAAATTCAACAAATTGCTGGAAATCACACACATATGTTGTTTATTCATCAAGCAGATACAAATTTTTATTGTTAGTTGTTGAATAATTGTATGTCTGTTAAAATTGAAGTTTTATGCAACAGATAATGATTAATTTTCAACAAGATATTCTTTTTCAACATTTCTTATGAAACAAAGTTCGGTAATTACAGTAAATATTGTTTAAAATTCAACAAAATGTGTTGAATATATAAAAATATATTAATAAATATACTAAAAATTATATTTACATGAAATAATCAAGCAATTATGAACACTTGGAACTTTCCGAATTTAAGAATTGAGTAAAAACATATAATATTTTCGTTTTTTGCTTAACGTTAAATAACTAGAAAAAACTCAGGATTGTTGAATTCAAAATGACGTCCAAATCGAGCATGGAAAATAGTTATTCAGTAAAATTTTGATTAATATTCAGCAAATATTGTGGAGCTTTTCAACACTGGCGATTTTTATTCAACACGCTCATATAATAGTCAACAAATATGCTTAAAAAGTGTTGAAATTCCAACATATGTTTATAATTCAGCATATTTATGTTAAATATCCAGCAAATGTTGAGAATTACTACACTTTTTTTCCGTTACTACAATCATTGTAGTAAAATTAAACTGATGTTGAAAATATTTACACACTTATTGTAGTAATTTTACTAACATTTCTTAGAGTGTATGTGTGATGACGATGATATCATGCCATGACATCTCTTTCTTTAAAAAAAAAAATTAAAATTCCATTCAAAATTATAGCACTGCGCCAATAGAAAAATGAAAACGTGAACTTTTGCTCAAAAGACAAAACTACCAACAACGAAGGACGATAGCTCCGAGGCAAAACGGCGTAAAGAATATTTAATATCGTTGCCCAGGGCATCGCAATGTTAAAGGCAACACAGAAATAATCCCCCAAAATCGGGTGAAGGTCTTCAACAAAACAATTCAATTGGGAAATGTAAAGTAAAGGTTGTAAACGGGTATGAAGGCATCTACCTGCATCATTTGGTGAAAGACTTTTAACATGCATTTACATACATACACCTTGTGAACGGTGCGGGGTAAACGTTGAATTGTGAACTTGTCTATGACCCGTAAATGATTCTGGCAGTGACAAATTATGTAAAGAAAAATGTAATTTCAGATAAATCGCTCTCCCCGTGCAGAGCAATGTGTAAAGTTGGGTAGGCTTTCAGTATTTGAATAAATAAATTGGTATTGGACAATGGACACAGGGTTTTTTTTTTTTTTAAATCAGTCACGTTTCTGGTCGCAGTGTTTTGAGGCCGTCGGGGAATTGATTTAATTTTGTGGATCCATTAGAAGATTAATTGAAGCGCTTCAATGGTTTAGTAAATTTGACTTTTATAGAAATCTTTAGAATAAAATAACTAACTGTCAGATTATGTTAAATACAATTTGATCATTGAATTGTGGTTAGCGTTAGTATCCCTTTCAACAAGACTTATATGTCCTTGTTCCTCAGTTGACTAAGCACTCCACTTCAATATCGACAAGAACATAACAACGCATATGGATAAGTGAAATTTACAAATAAATTTTTCTTAACTGTCAAATTCGAATTTTGACAGAACTCACAATTTCTGCCCCAAAAACATTTCTGGGGCTCGACAGGAATGGGAAATATGAGCTCTTTTCTGCCGAAAACTACCTACATACTTTTTTGGGCTAAGCAACATGAATTGGTTGAAATTCGTAGAAATTTGTTGTTTTCGGCAGATAAGGAACGAAGCCATTTTAAAACAAAAATCAATTTACTACAAATCTTGGGTTATAATTAATTATTCTCTTCAAAATGTATATTAATCTGTCCTACTTTAACAACATCTTTATATAGGTACCTCCATTTTTTTTTTTTAATAAAGGGGCCAGTTGTAGCTAGCATTGAAACGTATCATTGAAACACAAATCAGTGATACGTTTTATATTTTCACTGACAGGTCGATTATAGCAATCATTAAAATAGTCATCATTGAAAGCAATTTAGTTCACACAAAAAGCAACATATTAGGGTGGTTAGAGCTGATCATTGAAAATAAAACTGATGTATGAAAACACAAAGAGATTCGAACAAATTCAGTGGAACGATTGTGTTCCATATTCCAGGAACGAAAATCAGCTGTACATTGAAATCGATTTCTGTGAGTTAAATAATAAAATTGGATTTTAAGAAAAATGTTAATACATATGTAAATATAAAACATTTTTTGCATTAAAAAATTCGAAAATTTATTACCTTTAGTCTCAAAATCACAAATACAAATTTTAACGGATGCAATTCAATGATAGGTATAACTGGCCCCTAAGAAACACTTGTATACAGTGGTCTTCTGCTTTTGCTCGTCCCTGCAATTTTTTTTTGTTCGAATATAGGAAGGTAGAGGAGAGTGGGTCTAAAAGTAACACTTTTTACGAAAACCTATGTAGCTCCAAAGATTTTGAAAATAAGTCAACCAAACCTTTTTAAATTTAAGAACCTTGTTTCAGTTACAAGATCCAACAAAAAAGTTAAACAAACTCTGCTCAGAAAATGTCAAGATTTGACATTGAAAAAAAAACGTGTTGTTACAACTTACCCCGACAATTGGGCTAATTGTAACAAACAGGCAGACAGACAAAAAAAATGTGTGTGTGTAATTCACACTCGGTCAAAGTGAAACTTCAGCTATGTAACCTACGAGAGAATAAGATGAAAAACTCAGCCAACCAGCACTAGTTTTCGGCTTGCTTTCAAGCTTTATTTTAATAACGAAATTCTTGCTAAACAAACGTTTTAACACACATTCAAGCATACGAATGTACCGACACGCTTGTTCTCTAGCTTTAGATCTGTAGAGCTTTGGAAATCCTTTGCGTCCTTTTGAATCCTTTTTAAAGCCTAAATTATAAAAAAAACTATCGAAAACGGACTCCTATATCAAAAATTCAGGACTCTTTTTAAAAATTTAAATAATTTCTTGAATGCCAATTTTCTAAACCAAATACTTTTTTATGCATTTGTTTGCATTTTTCTTCTTCTTGAACTAAGCTCATTCAAATCTTTTTCTACGCTTCTTCTGGTAGACAGCATGCAAATACTTGAATTAACAAACATAATATTTAACTCACTCGCTTTAGCTTGACATAATGTACAATGCTTAGTTGGGAAAAATGAGGGCTGGAAACTGGAATATAAAATATTGTGTCATGATTTTTTTCATTCGTTCTCCCTCAGGCTTGTTGTGACTTGTGATATACCTACTAATTTGTTTTATTTATTTGTTTAAAAGTGTGATGGCGCATTTCCGTTTCGATAAGTTTCAAATCACCCCGATATTAAAAGTTTCACCTTAAAATTCTTAAAACAGTTGTTTTGGCTTCTGTTGCTCTCTCTAATAAAGGCTTCTTTTTCTTCAATATCTTCAATGTACAAACATCGCCCTCTAACAGTTTTAAATTTTAGTTTATACATAATATATAGATATTGGCCATGTATGAAGTTATGTACAATTAAGCTTAATTTTCGACTGGTAATTTGTATGAATTAGAACTCAAGAACAATTGGAGGCCGAAATTCCATCAATGCGTTGTTTCAGTGAAATCATTTAAAATTCCTAATTGTGTTGATTTTTCTACCAGAGTGCCTACTTAGTGAAACACTGAAAAGCCAAAATGTAACCGTTTGGTCCAAGCGAATAGAGGTCATACAATTAATTCGCACCAAAAGCCTCATACGTATATGATCTATTGAACCAAAAGCACCCAATGGAGGTAGACAGTGTACACTGAATCCAACAAAGTTTCTGATTTCATATTTTGTATGTTTTATGTTCATACAATTTATTTTCCCTGTATACCATGCTTTGTTAAAAAAAAGTTATGTACAATGTAGGTACATAATATGCTTCTTGTCGCCTGCTTTTCCAATGTATAAAGTACCATCATGGAGAAGTTTTTTTTTTAAGAATTTTTGTAAACTCTTTTCATTCTCATCCCATTTTATACATTGTGTCTGTGTTTATTGGTATTCCTTTCACAAGGCCAGTGACGTTAAGTTCATCTTCCCTCGGATATCAGGTTTATCACGTAAAAACGAAGCTTGTCTTCTACGTGCAGCACTGCACTGAATATAGGTACACTTTCTGCATGAGCATGATGCTCACTCTTAGGGTTCCCAAGTCCCGAGTCCCGACCAAACCACAAAGGTCCACCGCATCGGGTAAGACACGGAGTTACATTCGTATATTGCATGCGTACCGACCATATTTTTCCCTTTGATCTCTGATGGCGAAATGCAGAGATGCGGAAAATCGCAAATTTTCTTCATGGTTTCCGTCGGAAATAATAGGAAATCATTGAGTTCCAATGGAAGATGATATTTATTTCTCTCTGTTGCGGTTTGGTTTCCTCTAGGAATATTCTACGGTCCATGTTTTAAGCATAATGTTTATTGGCTCGATGCGGCGCGGCGTTGAAACCTAATCGCACACCCTTGCCTTGACTAGAATTTGTTGTTCGCCTAACATTTGCCCCCAACACAGATCCGAGATGATTTTAATCCAGAAAACTCATCAACAAGCACATTGTACATTTTATTGAAATGATTGCTTACAACAAAATTTATATTATGTAGATTATGAGGTGACTTGAAATCTTGCGAAAACAATAGGTATAAATAATAATATTTTGTTCTAACCGGTCGGTTGGTGTGGCGATGACGGCGCGGCCGCCGCGGTGCGGTGGCGCTCGTCGGGACAACTTGTTATAGCGCTGGACCTGACAGCGACAGGGCTCTTGCATTAATTTCATTGTCAAATCGATTAAATGCGACTGAATATGATGTGTGAAATATAGATACGCTCAGCTAATTAAGTTCGTTAGTGGAAATGATGTATTTCCGAGCGATAAGCTGTTAGAAAGATGTGTGTCAGTGCTGTGAGAAAATGGAAAAAATAGAACTATAATGTTGTCAAGCCGATAGAAACGATGAAAAAATATAATTACATATTTGAATGTGTCAATTATTCGCTGCTGGCGCTCATATTACATTACGGATTGTTGCATCACTTTATTGAAACTCTTTTGTTGTGTTTCTTACTTGATTCAAGTACCTTTTTTCTCAAAAGGAGTTCCAACATTAAAAATGAAAATAAGACCCCAATTAAATAGAGCCTTATTTTCTTCCATGACATTAGCCCATATGCACGAATGTGGCCATATGTCGCTATGCTAAAGTCCTATTACTACAGTTAGTAAAGTGTTGAAAGATATTATAAAAGTAATATTTTAGTCCTTTTTCCTGAAAATGTCTGTTCAAAGTGCACTTAAAATCAGACTGTACATATGTATATATTATTAATTGCCTCGCAAAATAATTCTTTTATAAACAATAATGAATTTTTAATTATGTATTCATACGTACTTTTGGTATATTCATACACTAAAGCCTTGTATCTTGAAAAGCTTCTAAAAGATAAATGCTTTTTTGTACTTTAAGAACCAACCAGCCAGCCGAAATGAAATAAAGTTAATTTTTTAAAAGGCCATTTTAATTCTAGCAATACATATTTAAATGTTATAAGTTGATTCGTACTTCTTTAGGAACAAAATGTTTTTTTCCGTTTGAAGATCACTTGTAACAACCAGACAGTAGGTATGCATGTGCCTATGCCTATACCCTATACTCACTCAGTCATCATCCAAGCAACCCAATCAGGGACAATGTCAGCATTGGCATCGGCATCGTAATTGATATCAAAAATAAGCAATTTAAATTGCTTTTCTAGTTGGTGTTCCGTTGTTCCGTAACCCGTTCAACAATGAACGTGCAACTACCAGCAAACACTTAGGAAATTGCTATTCATTGAACGGATGCGTGCAGATATGGACGCAATTAAGAAGATTTATTGCCTCTGTAGCTTGTGGTGTTGGATAAAATTCATTTTCCGATTGCTTTTGTTGTAGACGACAAGCAAAAACGAATAGATAAGTTGATACCACAGTCATACAATACAGGACAGCATCTCGTACCCCTCTTGTCTAAAACACCTTTAAAATATTTTATTCACCACGGTCCACGGTATATATGCACATAAATAATATCTGTGTTCTCTTCTTGTGCATTTTATTTTATTCGTGTAACCGGTTCCCATTTAAAATACAGTAGAGCGCACATCAGAACCAGGAGAGGTACTCATAATAAAATACACGTCAAGCTTTTTGGCGATCCGTATTATATTATGTTTGTGCTTTTAACTTGCGATCATAGCTTATCTGTACCTACTACAAGGCAAGTTATGCATTAGTAAAAACAACAAACTTGATATAACGATGAGGGGGAAATTGATAAAACTTTTAATTTTTTTTTTTTTTTATTTTTTTTAGCAGGTACCTTTTACCGTTTAATCGATTTTTTCCTATTTTTTTTTTCTTCTCGTAAAAACTTTTTTTTAAATACACATCTTACAAATTGGAATATAGATGCTAAAGTTAAAAAAACAGTTTTTAAATGAACTGGACTAACGATTTTGATGTTTTTCATTTTTTTTTTTTCCTTTTTGATTTTTTGCATAATCTCATGTCCCAAGATCACTGTGACACGTTAGAACAATTTTGGGCGATCCAGCCGTACATGTTATTAAACTACATCTTGAATCGATTTTGCCACCGAGCGACGCGAGACCATCAATAACGCTCTTCCTGATCTATTGTTAACTACGGAAAATGTATCAAGAATAATGACTGAATAATGAATGCACTAATAGAAACCAGTCTGATCTTTCCTCGTTGAGCAGGGTAATAAGTATGCGCCTTCATCAATTCTCGCTCAAGTGAAATCTTCGATAATCAGTATGCCATGAGCTGATTTGATGGTATCGTTGACTTACGAATTGGGTAACCAACAAATGAATCCCTGCAAGATAACAGTTCACTGTGGTTAACTATAGGTTTTGCTGGCGAACTAAAAGATCATGTTTCCCAGCTCGCAAGACACCTTATTAAAGGGCGGCAGTTATACGAAGCTTCGTTGAAGCGCCTTTTTAAGTGAGCGTGCACGTTATTTAAGTGTGATTGTTCGCAACTTTATCGTGTTACACCTTCGGGGGAGCAAACTTTTTATTTTTTTACTTGTGATAATAGGTACTATAAGGCAAGTTATGGATTCGTGCAAAAAAATGTGAGATAACTATCTTACATGATATTACGATGATGGAGAAGTCGAAAGAATCTGATAATCATGCCCCCCGTCTGTCTATATATTCGCACGCCTATAGCCAAAACGAATGGGCGATGTAGAACATGAACAATTTAACGGACTTACTGCGATTGTAACCAAAGTTAGACTTTGGCGACGTTCCGGCAGGGTTACATTTGTTGATCACGGGTTGTTTGTGACGTTTATAACTCTGTTATGTTTCATATGTTTTCTGACAGAATTGTATACGAAAAAAGTTTCTGACAAATAATTTTGATCGAAATGTAAATCAGCTGGTACGAAAAATGAAATTCCACCCGAAAAATAAATAAATACATTTTTAACCAAAAGTTTGAGTTCAATTTAAATTTTTACTAGCTTTAAAATTTTACTTAGTTGGTTGCCATTGATCAGTATAGCATTTATGTTTTAAATCGAATCATAACATAGGTACTAAATCTTCCATTTGAAATTTGTTTTTATTGGTTTTCCTGATTTCTTTACTGACCCCTTAGTCGTGCATTTCATTTTTGTTTTTTTTCTCTTTCAGATTTATTTTAGCACATTAGTAGATGTGAGCCTTCAATAATGCTATTATATAGTGTTCAATGTATTAAAGAAACATTTTTGTTATACCCAAAAAAAAATTAACTTTAACTATGGCATACTTAGTACCTATGGTATGTATTTGACCATGAGCATGAGGTTGTTGTAACCTATAATATGATACATTAGGTGAGCATAAGTTGTACATAAAACAAGCGTGGAAGTTAGAAATTGAAACCAATTTTGATCTAAATTAAACGAGATTTTAATAAACTTAATATCATATGTGTCGGTATGTGGTATTACTTGCTATCAGTTTCGTAAGAAAAAAATTAAATTTAAATTGAACACATTGCGATCAAGTGATTGTGTGCTTTTCTCATAGAGAGTTCTGAAGGGTTTTCTCCAAACATAGGAAACAAAGAAATTTTATAAATCGCCTTCAAGAAATATTTGCTCAAAAATGGCTTAAATAAGCACCTCCATTTTAATGCAGAAATTTAGAACAATTTTTGTTTTTAATAATTACATTCACTTTAAGGGGTTATAACTATAGGTTAGGTTCTTTCTTAATGTTTAATTAATGGAAAATTAGGAACAGATATCCGAACATCACAACGAGAGTCAGGAATAGAGATAAGTAAAGCATTCCATATTCCTGTTGTGTGGCTAAGGACTGAATCTCTGTTACAGACCGTCAAGGGTTAACTGATAAACTTTCATAGGAGGAGAGACATTTATTCAAAAGTTCTCCCCTTTTCGAGTGTAATTGTGCAAAAGTCTCGGGTTTTATTTTCTCAAGAACAAATTATTCAAAAATCGTTTTCAAACAATCTACAAGATACTGTGTTTTGACTCAAATCAAATGATCACTCATCATAATATAGGTATCACTTCATATACAAATGTACATAATGCTATTGCATCGAATTTTGTAAAGAATCATAAGAAATAGACGGAAACAATAACATCAGGGTATTGTGAGACTGGAGATAATAGAAGCGGTCACTCTGTTCAACTACATGGGAATTTATTTGTCACTCGATGGTGGAACAGACCTGGACATCAACACTAAAAAACAAAACAGGTAGTGCATTCGGAATGCTTTCTCTTGTGCCTAACTCAAGAAATATATCGCTCCATAGCTAGTTGAAACTCTTTGAATCCAACGTGAAATCTGTGTTTTGAATTGAATCCTCAAGATGCAAGGCAGGTTGGAAGGCCAAAGTAAAAATGGAGGTCAATTTTTATAACAAGGAAGCAAGCTAAAGATTTTGTATGTGTTTTTGGATACTTCATTGATTACTAGAGTTGCTTGTGCACCTAATTAAAAATTAAATTGTAAAGTGGCGTGACATTTCTAGTGGGCGACTAGCCTTTTGGTGCGTTTATATTTTGATAATAAACCGCAAATTGGCTCGTGCCGATGTCTAAGGATATCTCTCCAATTTTTACACCACTTATCAAGAAGTAAGGAAAAGATTTACATACTCTGAACTATGTTAACGTTAATAGCTCACTTTATCTCACTAATAGAATTAGGTTTTTTTTTCCTTACGTATGTTATTTTTTTTAATTTCAAGTCAGTTTTTTTTTACCAATGCATTTTTTTCATATCATTTCTATAAATTATTTTCCAGGTTAATGCAATCGGATTCGCAAGCAATCTGTTATACGCATTTTAACAATTTTAGCCTTTGTACTGCCCAGTTTTTTACTTGCTCTATAGGGCAAGTATTGGTTTCGTGCAGAAAAAAAAAATCGAGGTTTTAATCAAACATGACATTACGATTATAGAGAAGCCCAAAAAAGTGGTTTTCGCCATACCGTCCGTCGGTCTGTCTGTGCGTCTGTGCGTCTGTGCGGATGTGCGGATGTGCGGATGTGCGCTTTTTCACGTCATGCTACAGCCTAAACGGCTTGACGGATTTTCTTCAAACTTGGTATATAGCAGTTTGAAGAAAAACCATTGTCGAGGTTTTTTTTATTTTGTTTTAGCCCGGCTCAAACTGGTACCTTTCAAGTAACGGTTTTTTTCAATTTGGATTTTCTCGAAAACGGCTCTAACGATTTTGATTAAATTTAAAATTTAGCTAACTTAAAGCATTTCTAACAAAACTGCGTTTTTTGTTTTTGCCTCAAATGGTCGTAACGAAAATCAGGTTTTAACGGCTTTTTTTTAAATAGCCATAAGTTCTCAACGGCTTGATTGAATCAACTCAAACTTTGTTTGACATAGTTTTTTATAGTGTTCTATAGGACGGTTTAGTAAATTTTTCACTGAAGCCTTTCTAAACGGTGGCTTCCATACAACGAGCCGTTGAGTATTAGCCAACTTTTTTTGGTTTTTTCTAATTTTCTCGAAAATGGCTCTAACGATTTTGATTAAACTTTGTGTGTTATATTCTTTTAGTGTTTTGAAGAGAACTGCGTTTTTAGTTTTTGGCTAAAAATGCAAATAACGGAGATCTGCTCTTAACGGCTTTTTTTCAAATGGCCATAAGTTGTCAACGGTTGCATCGAATTCACTCAAACTTTGTTTGGTATAGTTCCTTACAGCTTCCTATCAGATGGCATTGATTTTTTTTCATTTTCTCTTTTTTAAATGGTGGCTTCAATACAAAGAGCCACTAGATTTTGGCCAATTTTTTCATTTTTTCTAATTTACTCAAAAAAGGCTCCCCCGATTTTTATGAAACTTTTTATGTAACATACATACATAGAATACTTCAAACAAAACTGCATTTTTAGTTTTTGGCTATACATGATAATAGCGGAAATTGCTTTTAACAGTATTATTAATCTGGCCATAAGTGGACATTTGTATCATTTATAACACCCAAAAGATAACGTCTTATTTTAAATATTAAAGGTTTCTTAACGTTAGCTCCCGTATATCGAGTTTTCCAGTTTTAGCCAATTTTTTTTGGTTTTTACCAAATTTTTCAAAAATGAATTGTTCTTATTGATCGAAAAGTTTGTTTTCATCGGACTATTGCACCAACAGAGCAAGTACGTGCGACCCAGTCGTGCATTTTATTTTTTTTAAATACATGCCTACATACCTAACTTCCTTATAATTTCTTTCAATATTATTTTAACAATGCCTCTACATGGTACATTTTTTAATCGCCAGGACAGGCAAGGTCCTTTCTCCTTTCCTCAATGGAATTTGGAATTTTCAATGAATTTTTTGTTCAAGTAAATTAAAATACATCAAAGGTTAGGTGAATATTGGACAAAGGCGCAAATATAATTTCAAGGCTGACAACAGGTACCTACCTGATTTCTCACCATACTACTAAAAGCAGGACCATATTTTTAAGCAGGTGGGACTTTTAAGGTTGTATCAATTCACGATAACAATTAGGTAAGGGAATGAAATATAATTACCATACCATTACCATCGCATTCATAAGATTTAGTTATTTAAACAAAAGATTTAAAGTGTAAAATATTTTTTTCTAATAAACAAGGGATTGCAGGCGGCTTATATGAACTTTATGAAAGCTATCATTTTCTTCAACGTATTCAAATTAAATAAGGACAGTCATTTAAAAAGTATTGTTCTATTTCTTTTACATACATTAGAATACAGTCGAAAAAATTTTAGTAGGGTTATGTTTATGTAATATAAAAAAAAATATTAGGCAACTCTGGTCAATGATGGTCTTATTTTTTGTTCGCCATATCGTTTTAATAATGCATTTCGTTTTATTTATATTTTGATCAAAAGATCAAGCATATCAAACTTTTTAATTAGAATCAATTAAATTCCTTCCATACGGTCTTCAACCACAAATTTATATCAATGAATCATACAAGCTATTTCTTGTCTTATATCAAAATTGTTTTTTTTTTTTTTCAATTTAAAACATTTTGATTTTGTATACGCTCTACAATAACATTTTTAATTGAATTCCATTTATTAGAATATATTAAGAAAGAAATTGTTCGCTGGTGCAATGGCATGATAATAACAATTTTATTTTTTTGAAAAAAAAAAAAAAAATACTATTCTTAGCTGTACAAAATAATCAAAGGTGTTCCATTTCTTTGTTAAAAAGTAGGTATTTTAGTCCCGCACATTGAGCTTATTCACATGTTTACAAAATACGCTATTTTTCCGTTATTTTATAAGCTAAGAAATTAAATGAGTTAATTTTAATACAAAGAAATATACGAAAACATTAATGTTTTGGTTTAAACTGAGTTGCCTGTTATGAAGGAGGTAGGTACTGTTATGATACTCGTAACTAGGTATTTAAAAAAAATTAATGAACTGTTTTGAAATATGAAATTATTAAATAAAAGTTTTAAAATAATGCAAACAAATATAATGTACAAGTACATATGTATTAAAAATATTGTTATGCAGTTTGAAACACCTAAAACTATATTATGTGTACAGTTCTGAAAGAATTGGTTTAACTGTTTTCGAGGTGGTTATTATTAGGCCGCGCCTCCACGAGCAATATTTATTTCGGACATAACGTCAGACATTATTTCTGAAATTTATATTTCTGTTATGTGGGCAAATTATGTCATGAAATTTCATTCTTTGTTATGATCTGGCCGAGTGGATCTCGTCGTTTAATTTTAGCGCTTCAGGCTCTAGAAAAATTAGGAGAAGCTGAATACGAAAAAATGGAGACAAAAACACAATTTTTGGGTGAATCCATTCTCATTTGCTACAAGACATCCTTCATTAGGATGAAAGAGACTAATTTTTTTTTGTAGAATATCAATAAAATGCAAACAATTGAAAATTATCAAATAATCAACAAACAAAAAAATTAATGCAAGAGCAAATCATTAAAATTTCAAAATATGTAACAAGATTGCACGTTTTGTTTGATATGTATGTTCAGTGAATTTAGAATATCATGAAATGTCAGATTTATTTCCGAATTTACTTCTTCTTCGAAGACAAGAAATAAATTCAGAAATCTATGTCTAAAAATATCAAAAATCCAGACATAAGGGGACTCCACAAAAAATATTGACTACATGACACATTTCTTGCAATCATGTATATCTAGTGGAGGCCCAGGGTTAAGAAGTTCACGGAAAAGCTTATTCCATCTTTGCAGCTGATCTTTTATTGCCCCTAAAAGGTAGCCGTTCAAATCCAACAGAGGATGGTTAGTGTTATTGTCTGGCCACCAAGGAAGGTGGCGTTACCTACAGCTTTCCGTCTCCAGTACTTTAGAGATAACTGACAAACAAAGCAAAATTCATATATCTAACCTCACATATCAGACACAAAATAAACAATGTTAAATTAGACAGCGGCCATATTATGTTAGTTAGGACAAAAACCACAGTCAATATCAGACATTATAACAAACAAGGAAACACTAACATCCCAAAAGATGATTACAATGACAAATTGAGAAAAAAGATAAGATTAAAAATAAATCATTATTATAAAATTAAGTCAACTCCTTCAAAAAACATACGATCAACTAGAAAACATTATAAAGGAAACAGCGAAAACATCAATAATGACAAATACGTGTTCTGGAGTAGACAAACTTGCTAATGACTAATGACACTTAAAATATATAACCTATACAAAATAAAATCTATAACAATGATGAAAAGTATTTAAACGATGGAAAAGGGTATTGTTAACATGGATTAATAACGCAAATGAAGCAACAAGCCCAAAAAAAAACCTTTTAAGACCGCTCTCCATTTTTGACAGCTGTCAGTAAAAAAAACTGCAGTCGAGCGACTTCCCATAGTTGGTGGAGGCCGTAGCGCCAACTTAAAGCTGTAAAAGTCACCCATTATACAAACAATTAATTGTGTTAACACTTCTTTAAAACAATGTGATGGCCAAGTTGTAACCAATTTCCTTACCTCGTGTAAAAAAAGATTTCAGAACGTAAACATTTCGGTAGGAAGTCCCAAGTCCCAAGGTGTGCAAAATAGTCTATATTGAATTATTTTCAACTTTTATGGTCAACTAAAAAAAAATACCTAAAAAAAAACACATTGCTATAAAAACAAACATTCAGTTTTCAAGTCGTATCGCAAGTCTTACGAAAACACATTATTCGAGATAAACAGTGTTTTTTTAACAATTCTATGTTGTACGTGCAACTGCATAAGCTTAAGCAACGCACGTTTGTCTTCATTTTTTTTACTTGCAAGCATTAATTTTTCATTTTTCTTTATTTTTTATGTTTTTTCTTTTTTTTTCTTTTTTTGCTTACCCTAGAGCCTAGAGCTACGACTTTGACTTCGAAGAGCAAGTGATTACGTTGCTTTAAAATTCCAAACGGCATGCGTTTCAAGTTGTATAGGTATTTTAACAAGTTGAAACAACTGAGGCTAGGGTTTTTGCTACATACCTACTTGTAATAATTTATAACTCCTGTCTCATCGATCGGTGTGACTGAAATGGTTTTTACTATTATTTTATTATTTCTGCTTTGAGCGTATAGTATTGTTTTTGAGTCATTGGTGGAGCTTTTGTATTCATTCAGGTTTTTCCTCATTTTGCTTTGTTCATTTAAATGAGAATGAAAAACAATTCCCTGAAGTAGTCGCGTGAATGGATTTTTTTTTAAAGTATAACAGCTTTAGTTAATTAGATCAATCATATGAACACTTTTTTTTTAATTCACTGCCAACAAACTGTTTATAATAATTTTTATTGATGCAGGGTATATATTTTTTTAATAATTGACATAGGGAAATTGCAATATAGGTATTGTAGAATAGTAGGCTGCAGTACCCTGTGGCGTAGTGGTTAGTGTGTCGGACTACCACGCCGAAGGTTCTGGGTTCGATCCCTGACGGCTCCACCTAAAAATTTCTTTTCCGGGGTACTGCCTCTTGATAGGAAGTGACAAATCCTCCAAGAGTAATTAATGTCATGGAAATTGCTTCTCTGTTAGCCCTTCGGATTCGGCGGTAAATTGTAGGTCCCTTCCATTCCTGCAGTATATCAACGCACACACAGGAATGGTTGAGAGTGTAAGTCACAGGCCCCAGCCCCGCTTGGAGCTGTTGTGCCAACAATTTATTTTTTTTAATAGTAGGCTGTCGTTGTTGTTTGACAACCTAACATGTCAGTTGGAGGCCATTTTGGTAAAACATCAAGTCTTGAACAATTTTATCAATGGACCTTATAATACCTAGCTATATACAATACATAGGTAATCATGCCCAGATCAAGATTATTGAATAGTTTCAAAAACAATACCTAATAGTTGTAGCTTCAAATTTTGAATTAAAAGAATCGCTGACAATGGTTTATGCAGAGAACAGTGTGAACAAAATCTTGAAGGATTGTGCTTTCTCAAGATCACTAAGCTCTAAATCTAAGCACCAATACTTGCCCTAAAGAGCAAGCAAAAGTCGAAGTAGAAGCCCCAAAAAAAGGTTTTCTCCATTCCGTCCGTATGTCGATCTGTATGTGCGTCTGCGCGGATGTTGCATATTCCAAGGCAAGTATTTTGAATTTCGATATTGATAGCATTTCCTGAATGATGTTATGTTAAGACAATATACATTTTGGTTAGAATGGGGTTTTGCCACATAAATTGATTCGTGTTAAACAAAATTCGAGTTATCGAAGTCCGACTGTATATAATTATACTACAAAGAAAGTACGTATTTTATTTCTATAAATTAAAAAAAATTCCAAAAATTAGTCTTTTGATTTAAATAACTTAAGTGGATTTAATTTAACAACAAACAAACTGAAGATTTTCTTGCATTAACATAATTAAAAAAAAAAATCAAAATATTTATTGTATTGCATACTTAGTTTTTCCAAGAAAACTCTTAACTTAATTAAAAAATCTAAAAGATTTATTTTTTTAAAGATAGGTACATTGCTCCTTAGGAATTATCTAGCATTGAGCGAGTTCGTGCGACAAAGCTGTGCATTTTATTTTCATCTTACGTTTAGGTAAATTTGAATCATAATATTATTCCACCTGCATCTACGAATAATGTGTATAGTGACGCTGATTATAAAAACGACTTTACTACGGATGTGTCCCAAATTTATTAGTAGTATAAGACTATTTTAGTGTATCATTTGATACCATTCCTATGTAATAAAGATAGCATTCTAAAAAACTCCTTCTCTTAACTAGCTTAGCCAGAACTAAAAGTGTGCGTTTATTGATTTGGGTCAAGTTATCCTATACAATGTCTTAAACATTCGAAAGACGCGACATTAATGATTCACGGTTAAGTGCATACCCAATATTCATAAAGAAAATTACCATGCAGCAATTCTATGCTATCACAACTTAATCACTTTGTCATGAGAACAAATGACATTTTTATTTTTAAAGTCTTATAAACGTTTACCATATAAGTGGCTTCATATTCTTAATCAAATTCTCAGTACTTAAAGCCTATCTAAGCGCGCTGTTTCTTATATTAAATTGGATTGCACTTGAGTTCACTGTTATAATGAGTTCGGCGATGTTCCTTTTTCTCAAAAATATTGATTAGAACGCTTTTATTCAATAAAATATTCTTTTTATATTTCCAAAAGATGCCATTGAATTTATGTGTATGTATTTCTGTATGCCCATGCTTTTGTTAGATAATATTGTTTTACTAATTAGGTGCCATAAATATAATGTTCATATTTTGCACAACAGATTTCAATTCAAAGCTGCAAGTTGAGGAATTCAATATTTTTTTATTTTTTTTTTTTTTTATTTTTTATTTTTTTTAATAGATGTGTTTAAACGACCATAACGTATTTTACCTTTAAATTAAAAAAACAAATATTGAATGTTTTTTTTTTGTTGGCTTTAAACAAATAGTATATTGAGTAAGAAATCAAACAAACAGAGAATACCAAGGCTTATCAGAAAACTTTTCAAACAATTTTGAGTAGCAGCTAGGTAAATTTTTGTTTGAAAAAAATGTGAATAAAAGTCAAGGTCAAAATGAAACACAGTTCTAGATAAGAACAGAGCAATCTCAGCATTTTGTACAATTTTCGTTCATCAAACATAAATTGTACTAGTTATAAAAAATGAGGAATGAGTCTGTACCTACCTAGCTGTCATATATAAGGAAAAACAAATACCGTGAACCCGGGTGACTTTGGACTGGTTGGGTGACTTTGGCTTTTGAATGGATACATTTTTAAAAAATTGTTAAAATATGAAGGAGTTGTTTAATTTTTTCCAAGCTTCTTTGTAAATTTGTATAATTGAACGAATTAAAAAATGACCATACTAACTTTATTTAACTAAATTTAGATAATAATATATACTAAAATTTATTTTTCTTGAAAATGTAAATAAAAAAATCCTCTGAAAATGTTGGAATGTTTCAACATGTTCCAGAAATATGATTGCAAAATGACATTTACTCCGATATATGTATTATTTTCCAAATTGAATTCTTTTAATTCAACCCTTGTAACTATTTTATAAACAATAAATTTTATTTTGTTTATAATTTACGCCAAATGGTAGGGTGACTTTGGCATGCATTTCGGGTGACTTTGGCTGGGTACAAAGTACCTCTTACGAAGAAGTGCTGGGTGTAGCTTGATAAACCCAGAGAAAAAAGACGTTGCACAAGTAAACAAAAGTGATCTGGAGCAAAAACTTCCTGTTCCAACGGTCGATCGCCGAGAGAGACTTTTTTGTCAATATCCTTTCAAGGAAATTAACATTAACGTACTTGAATTTAAAAAAAAATATCAAAAACTAAAAATTCAGAGTTAGCTCATAAAAAAATACCTACATAGGAAAAAAATATCTGGTCTTTCATTTGGGTTGGGTGAGACTGACTTGCTGCTTGTAATTCGCAGAAAAATGACGAAAACGTACTTCCGGCCAAAGTCACCCGAAATGGGAGGGTGACTTTGGCCACCCATATTTTAGCTTCTATATATAGAACTGATCGATATATTTGTTCAAGACTTATCATACCTATAGAGTTAGCGAAGTAGGTAAAAAGGTTCAAATGTTCATTAAAACAAAAAAATTATTGCAAAAGTTATTCACATTTTAAAATGAAAAAGCGCCCAAGTCACCCGGGTTCACGGTACATAATGTAAATGTTTATTTGAATAGTGTTTAGACATTTGGTGTCATTCAAAACAGACTTGTACCTATACCTAGATACAAAATACAATGACAAATGAAATTTCGAACAAAAACGAAATCGTAATTCAATGGCAGAATACAGATTGATTAGGTATGTAAATTGTAACAGCATTCTTAACGAATTTTTGAAATTTGAATACGAGGTTTATATGTACATTGTCAGCAGTCAGCATGAAACAATATGTACATTTTTGCTGGAAGAAGAACTAATACAACCCTGGTATTAAATTTGTTTAATATAAACATGTTTCAGTAAAAAGTCATTCCCAGATTAAAAGAAAAACATAATTTGCTAATTGATAGAAAATTTAATGCTCACAAGATTGAGTAAACCCTTGTTGTTTTTCGCGTGGTGTTTCTAAAAATGTTAAATCTATTCTTTGTTCTGCTAAATGTTATTTGGCTAAAGTTATTGTTAGTTTGTTTGTAATAATTAATTATGCAACTTAAATATTCTTGAATCATCACATACTCGTAAGTATGCCATTTTGTCAGAACCAAATGTCAGAGTTCGATTTGAAACGAATATTTTTCGCAATGAAAATACGTTGAACAAGGTCGATTTTGGTCTAGCGGGTGACTTTGGCTTTTGAATAGGTCTTTCAAAATGTTGTTTGAATAAAAAGGAGTATTTCAATCTTTTGTAAGTTTTCCTCTAAATACTTTTGACGAAATAAACAGAACAAATTTTGTGTTACCTTTATAAACAACAAAGTAACAATGTTCTTTAAAAAAGGTAAAATTTAAAACTTCGAAAAATGTTGCTAGGTTCTTACACCATACAAAAATACTCCACACATATTTTTTTTTTACCGAAAATTGATATGCTATTGGATTTGATGCATTTCGTGACAAAAATCTAGGAAACGTCCAAACCGCATATATTTATCAAAGTTTCTGACTTTGACTAGAGGTCAAAATAGAATTTTATACCTATGACTGTGTTTAAAAATTTATTTTTCTCTCAGTTCCGGTCAAAATAGACATTTCGGTTTGCAAAAATTCGCATAAAGCTGAAAATTGGTACAGACGTTGGGAACACCATTTCAAATAAATTAAGCAACATCCCCATCGATCCGACTGGTGCGTTAGAAGTTATTCAAGGTCAAAACGTCAAATAAACGGTTTTTACAATTTTTCTGGTAAACGGTAGGTTTTATCATAAAAATACACGAGACAAAGTTGTAGATCATGAATTTATCTACAAAAATTGTTAATATTATTTTTTTTGTAAGAATAACCATTTCAGAGACATCGTGGTTTTAAAACTTGAAGGAGTCACGTTCTTCATGATATGCACATATATGCAACATGCATACATTTAGTCGAGTCGACAGGTTAAAAAGTGGGTAGAAGGTGGAAAAAGTGGGTGGAAGGTGGAAAAAGTGGGTGGAAGGTGGAAAAAGGTCGGAAGCTAATGAAACTATCATATATTGTTCAAGGATAGCTAATAAATATTTTACGAAATTTTGGACCTCGAGGGCCCTATGGAAAAAGAGGTGGGGAAGGGGGAAGGGGTAACTGCAAAATTTTCGACCTTGCAACAGTTTTTACTCAGTAACTTTTTTTCCTTACCTTCTATAGCAAAAGAATTTTCATTTTATAGTAGAACGTTAAACTTCCTACAATTTTGTTGGTACACAAATTGTTGTATTTTTATTCTTTACCGAGATATAGCTCTTCGAAAAACAGGTAATTTTTGAGAATTTGCTAAAAAAAATTCCATAAAATTCAGCTTATTTCATCTAATAGACGAAAACTAGTACGAGGTTTTTGTATTACGAGATTTTCATACTACGATTTGTGCTGTTTGATAGTTCCTCAAAAATGCCATATGAAAATCTCGTAATACAAAAACCTCGCACTAGTTTTCGTCTATTAGAAGAAATAAGCTGAATTTTTTGCAATATTTTTAGCAAATTCTCAAAAAATTACGAATTTCCGGTTTTTTTTTTTGTTGAAAAACTTTATGTCAACTTTTTAATAATCTTTTAAATAAAACTTCGAGTTATCCTTATATGTCTCAGAAATGTTGCATATGCTCACTTATTTGTATTCTATTCCAAACTATACTCTCCATAGTGCTTAAGATTAAGATCGCTTCAAAATTTGCAACGTGGCTGGGCTTAAAACAGCATTTAAAGTGCCACGACTTTAGTTTGCCTAAATTGTTCAGCTCAAAGGAAATTAAAGTATTTTAGTAACCTTTCGGTCTTAGGTCTCATCTTGCAAAATAATATTCTATCATAACGGCAGAAATATCTTAAAATCCCCAGCTTTGTTTTAAAAGTTAATAATCTGATATTCCAGAATATTTAACAATGGTTCTGTTTCTTTTTCCTAAGTCTTGATCAAATATGCACAATGGCCAAGTTTTGCTATTCCAAATACATAACCTTGAAGCCTTAACCGTGCCAACATAAAAAACATCATTTTCCTCAAGAATACTTAAAATCATGTACCTATATATGAGTTGAGAATCCATATTGGGTTCGCCCCTAGAGCATAGAACCGGAGCTAGCTACGCAATAAATCATCTGTGGTATGCAATGTTTCCAGTTTCCAAGAACATTGTCACCTCTATCAACTGGAACATGGAATCCCATCCACGGCACATGATCGTATCGTTCTAAACGTAAATTTAGTTCCCTTTCCTTACTTCGCCTTCGCTATAAAGAAGAAGAGAAGATAGTTTCTAAATGAATCACTGAATTACTGCCTGGTAAGAATATGCATCAGCACACGATTGCCAGGTTGTAGTTCTGCCTACACACACATTTTGTGATTTGCCGTACTTGTATTTAACGACAGGAACTGATGGCTGTTTTGGAAAGGATTGTACTTGTACCAAATGGTTGTATTATATGGCAGGCACTGCCACCCGCATTGAACTAAAGCGTCCTGTGGTTAAATAGCACAAAGGAATCTGGTTTGGTCTTCAAAACACTCTTTAGTTAATGAGAAAGAGCGAAGAGCAAGGAGACCTTAATTCCAAACCATGGAATAAATTTAGAATTTTCATACCTTAATTTGCATGTCTTGTGTTTTTTCAAATAAAGGATTGTTCATATACCTTACCTATGTTAGTTTAAACTTCAAAAGCTTTGGCAAAATTATCTGTACCTACATATTTTTTTTGAATAAAGAGAAGTGAAAGTCAAATAAAACAAAAATATCTTTTCTGCATCGAACGAGGAAAAAAAATTATTTGTTTGTGACATGACTTGAAGGAAGACCCAAACAATAAAAAAATTGGCAACAAAATCAGCCGATCGTTTACTCCTGCACCATAAGAAGTTCGTCCGGCCTTCTGTTGTCGCTTCGGCGGCCGGCGTCCACGTCGTGGTGACGTTAAAGTGCATTGGAAAAAGATGCTGGCAAAGTCTGATGGTGCGACGTTGTTGGCTCTTTTTATTTTGTAAAGTGAGAGAATGCCATCTTATAAGTGAAATTGCGCGTGTATTTGATCGTGTTCTGGTTTTGATAATAAATGGTTTGCATGCATCTATACTTAGATTTGCATACCTCTTCGTTGAATGTTTACATCTCTTTGGGCAGGAAAATATTTGCATTTTATTTTTACTTGCGAGTATAGGTATCTACTGTAAGGCAAGGTATGGATTCGTGCAAAGAAAAATTAAGATAACATTCAGATGATGGAGAAGTAGAAAAAGCGGGCTTGGAAATTTTTGTCGTTCGTCTGTCTGTCTGTTCGCACCTGGCACCGCTACAGACTACACGAATTAGCTGATTAGCTTCAAATTTGGTATTGAGTATCTACATATATTTGTTTCGACGCCCTTCGGAAATTATTTTTAATTTTACCTCTATTCAAAAAAATAACGGTTTACAATCTTGAAGTAGAAGTCTAACTTTTTCGTAAACGGCTCTAACGATTTTGATACATTTTTTCTGTTCTGTTCTGTTAGAACCATCTATCTTTTGGTAAGAATGAATTTTCTTTCAATTGTCATACCTACTTCGGTGTCCCTTAATATTTTGTCGAAATGTTTTTTAGAAAAAACTAATGAAATGAAATTTAAAATATAAATTTAAACCAATACAAATTTAAACGACTTTTTTAAATAGTTTTATATTTTTTTCAATACCTACATAGCCCCCAACCAATTTTTGTCTACCAAAAGAACAAGATCACGCGACACAGTAGTGCGTTTTATTATTTAAAATGTCTCAGTAGTGCGAATTGCGGCTATTTAAGATTCCTTATTTTTTGATGTCAATTCCTCAATTATTTTTATAACGTTTGCAATTAAAATTCACGAACTGATGGAACATTGAACTGTTTGAACTATTTTAATTGAGGAAGGTTCATTCGTTTCTTTTCTCTTCTCAATAATAAAAGTACTTTTATCTTTTGTTCTTATATTTTCTTCTTCAGCAAAAAAAAAAAAAAAAAAAACAGTATGGGCTTATCAGAAGAATAAAAAATATAACCAACTAGCTGAAACTCTGCACGCTTCGCTAGACATACATTCACAAAACACACAACCATGACCCAAGTACCGTTAGCTTTTCTACGGTTAAAAAAAAATAACTCCGCAGATTTATGCAAACATAAAATTATAAAGTTGACAGGGTAATTCCAATATCCAATAATTTGGGAAAATAATAAAATAATTGTTTCCTTTTGGAGAAAAATTTCCTAAGAGCTTTTAAATCTAGCATCTGCAAGAAAAACGGAAGAGGCTTGAAAACCAAGAGCAAAATCTAATATTTCTTCCTAAAACTAACCCTGAACTGAAGTTTATATATCATTAATATGAAGGGTTTTATTAACGTGAACAGGGTACACAAAAGTATGTAAGCCATTACTTAAATCCTCCGTCAGTGATGTCAAAATTGGAGAGAGGCTCTTACTGTCGAATATTTCGTTTTTAAAACATATCCATAAATCATTGCCCACATTAAAGCCATTGGATTAGAAAACACCCTGTTAAAAAAAAAACTCGATTTATCACTGACTTCGATAAATAAAAATTCAACGACCGATTAGATTGCAAGGCGCACAATCACCTGATTCGGGGAATCGTAATATTGCGGTCAGAATGGTAGTGAGACACATTTTTTTTTATCATGAGATAGGTTTTAAGATAGTCTGAATGCACTCAAAAGTTCCATACAAATAGAACAGTAAAAAGATATTTGTATGGAAAGAGTCAAGAATAGGTTGTGTTTGAAGTATTGTGTTAATAAACGTTAACAAAAAAAGTACATGAAAATATCCGAAATTTGTTGTGGCAGGCTAGGGGCATATTCTGAATACCGAAATCCATTTCATTATGAATTAGAGTTGGTTAGTCATCATGCGTAGGTATATTAACACAATAAATACAACCTCGGTAAATATGACATAAATCAGAGAAAGCTTGACAATTTTCCTGTTTAAATACGTCGAACAAAATGTTCTTGTAAAATTGTCCAAATAACAGGGTAATTTGCATGGGATATGAAATTTGATGCTTCAAAACGCAATTCTGTCTTCTGTCGCTAAAGCATAACCTACCCCCTATAATGCCAATATTCATGACTGGAACTTGCATTAAGGAAACCGAACAGCTTTGCGTTCTATAGATAGGTTTAAAGGGTGGTCCAACCAAAACGCAAGATGTTAATTGTGAGTCACACCTTAACGTCAAGTTTTTGCTCAACTTTATTTGACATTTATTTGTTTCATTGTTTGACAACCATGGAGGCATGGAGAGGTGCACAATTGAACAGCGCGTTAAGATTGTTGAAGCTTTATATAGAATGGGCGGTTAAATCAAAATGCATTTCGTGCACTTCGTGATTTTCTTGCCTCGAGGTTGTCTTCCTATGTACTGGGTTGCACTTACTTCCCCTTACATGCAAAGAACTTTTATGATCAAAACCCTTTCTTAGTTCACACATTGTACGTATGATTTTAGTATGAGAACAAACGCAAATTCTATTTTTCATAAAAGGAAACAGGTATGTTGTACATACATGCAGAATGCAGAATAGAAATACATTACAATAAAGTCATTTTCGCCATACCGTCAGTCACGTCGTCGGTCTGTCTGTGCGGATGTGAGCTTTTTCACTTCATGCTACAGTCTAAACGGCTTGATGGATTTTCTTCAAATTTCATATGTAGCATTTTGAAAAAAAAAAACAGTACCTACCTTTCAAGTTATGGTTTTTTACTTGCGATTATAAGTACTATAAGGCAAGTTATGCATTCGTAAAAAAAATAATTTTTTTTTGGACAATCAAACATAACATTACGATGATAGAGAAGACGAAAAAAGATGGTCTAAAAATTCTGTCCGTCTATCTGTTTGTGTCGCCACCTAGAGCCTAAACGGCTGGACCGATTTACTTCAAACTTGGTACATAATTATTATGACGTCCTTTAAAGGGGTTTTTGGAATTAGCATTCTAGCTCCAAAACTAACGGTACCTGCCATATGATTTTTAATGAAAAACTCATTTATCTCAAAAACGGCTCATACGATTTTGATACAACTTTCTGAATGGTATTTTTTAAGTTAACTTTATGTTTTGGCTGGAATAGATTTTTCAGGAAAAGTCTTATACCGGTACCTCCCATAGGAGCGGTTTTTTTAAAAAGATTTTCTCGTAAACCACTTCACGGATTTCGATGAAAATTTTAATATTAAAGCTCTGTTATAAACGAAATAATATGAATTCTTTTTCAAAAAAAGTTTTTTTTTTGAGTTTTTAAAAATGTTTTTTGACTTTTGGTTTTTTCAAAAACGGT
Organism: Platycheirus albimanus; assembly: GCA_916050605.2. Taxonomy (NCBI): domain Eukaryota; kingdom Metazoa; phylum Arthropoda; class Insecta; order Diptera; family Syrphidae; genus Platycheirus; species Platycheirus albimanus. The sequence continues at coordinate 65,378,646 of OU696698.1, forward strand.
TTGTTCAAAATTTTTAAAATTATTGTTTTCTGATAAGAGCTTTAAACCGCTAGATTTTGACATACTCAAAATAAATTTGGAATATGTTTCCGGAAAGCTTAAAAAAAACCGTTTTTTTGAAAAAAAAAACTTTGGTCAGTTTTGTATGTCTGTGCTTCAAACGAAGAATCAAAGTTTGTTAACTTAAAATTATGTTGTTTTCTTTGTCTATACTCTTGAAGGGTTCATAAGAATAGTTGAAAAGCTTTAAACACAAATTATAACCCACAAAGGCTTAAGCCTAATTGGAAAGCAATTTTATTTTATATTTCTAACAAAAAGGTCGACTTGAAAGTGTATAGTATAATGGATGGACATCGTCATCAACAAAAGTGACCACCCGGCACTTGTACGTAGGTATGTATGTACTGTACGTAGTATACAAAAGTTCCCGATAATGCATTTGCTGAGGCGAGGTGAGGTGCAGTGGGTGATTAATTGAAGTGCATGTTTGTGTTTTGTGATAGGATCCGAAGGCCACCAATTGGGTAGGGTATAGGGTTGGTTAGCTAGGCACTTCCGCTAACTCCTAATAAAGTAGGGCGACAGTCTAGCTGTGTGTTTTTTTCCGTCAAGACGATGGCGATAAATTTCAATGTATTGAAGACTGCTGCACCCATAAAGAACGTAATGGATTTTTTCTCTCTATAATACCTCTACCAAAGTGTTAACCGCATTATTATTCAAGTCGACAAATGGTCGGTTGTTGGACGTCATGTCATAGACTAAACGATTCGGACTTACCTAGATGTGCATGAAATTCAAGAAGGAAACATTATAGAAATGAAGAAGCTTACTTGAAAGGTTTCAATTTCTGTCAACGGTCTAGAGATATTAAAGCTATTATATTTATTGCGATGATGATGATCAAAGTCTTAAGACCATGTCCAACTATATGACAAAGAACGAACTAAACAGGCAGTCGTTTTGCATTCAGAAAAGAACCCAATACCCAAGCTGTCAAAAAATGTGTACGAGTATTTCTATGTACAATTGAGTTTAAAGGTGTAGATAATTTTTTTGTTCATAACAACTAAACGTTGCCACTGTTGTTGTAAGCCACAAGAAGAGGGAACGGAGATTAACTTTGGTAGTGGTTATTATATGTCTAATACTCGATTAACATAAAGGACATCAGTGAGAGCGTGAATTAAATTGTTGTGCCTTGTGCTTTCGAAATTTCATCGGGGTCACAATATAGAAAAGTACATTACAATGTTGTTGCATATGGGATCTCCTTCATACAAGCCCTAAAATTCAAAAATAAACTTATAACCCGAGATAAAGGGTCTTTCAATAGGAATTTTTGAGCTTTGACAGTTGATAGCGACCATCTTGTCAAAGCTACATCTGTCAAATTGGCTGTCATTTTATCCGTCTGTTTCGCCCAATCACCATTGACGGATATAGCGTTCACCAACACATGCAAATGATAAAATTGTTTTATCAGAATGGGTGTTCTGTTCGGACAACTTTCCGCGCACTTCGTCCATTGTACGGATGCCATTATCGTTCAGGAGAATTGGATTCCCATTCGATAATATCTCACCAAACTTTGTTTTATTTAAATTTAAAGTTAAGAAGCGCTTAATGAAAGACCCTTTATAAGCTGTAATTGACACTTGCTAAACGGCATATCAAACTAGCATTGCAATCATCTTTCTGTACGAAATTGCGACAGAATCTGACTGTTTTTGACCTCAAAAACTCATTAAATCTCTTTTTATTTGTTTTCGGTTTTACGCAGCCTAAATCTATTTTGACTCGTTGGTATTTCATATAAAATGTCGCAAACCTACGCATTTGTATATTGTACCCATTTCAATATTGACTTAGTCATAATCACCCTTTATCATTTTGTATCAAACTGATAATGAAATTATTACATCATCAAGCTTGTTACGTTCTGCATCAATCATATTTTATTTGCTAGCGACTCGATTCCAGGAATAGGTATTAAAAAAGCTATGAACAATTAACATCTCGTTTTCCTAATAAAAATATCTTATCTACAATATTTATTTAAGTTATAGGCAATTACATTTACTGTTGTAAAACGACCGAAAGCACTTTAAATGATATGAAAAGTAATACGGACGAGGACAAAACTTAAACGTAGGAACCTATGTACCTAATTTATTTTAAATATGAAATAAGATTTGTTGTCTGAATTTCTAAACACCTTAGGTCATGTCCTCTAAAAATTTTCAAAGAAATCCATTACTTCCCATAAATTAATTCTTGTAGTGCCGCCAAAAATACTTTAATTGTTTAAACAATTCCACTACCTACATATCCAAAGAGTGACATCATGCACCATTAAACATCGAACATGCCTTGGACTACAAGTATTTTAAACGAGCAGAAGGCGCAATTGATGGGAAAGATATTGAAAAGAAATTCTGAAATAAGTAGCTAGGCATAAATATAGTTGCCGAGCGTCTTTCACTATACACTATTCGGACGATGAGATACAAGTACAGTAACAACCTATAGAAAACTAAATGTATAAGTAGGTACGTGAAGTGTATGCAAATTTTTTAGACGGTGTCGTAGAGTTTATTGACACCCGCACCGCACGCTAGAACGTAACGTGAAAGTAAAATGTTTGTCTGTCTTTATAATGCTGCTGAAAAGTGCTAAAGGCAAAGAAATCAACTCTTCTCGTCCTAGAGTAAAACAGCCACGACTTGCTCTGCGATCAACGCGAGTTCATAAATTACTTGCTGGATTGCTTGATTTTTTAGTTTCTTTTATTTTTTTTTTATTTTTTTGTGTGCGGAGTTGGTTTTTCCATCGCCTTGTGTAATTTTAAAAGTCCTCTCAGGTCGTTGTCATAAGTTGTATATAATCCTTGTGGTTTTGTGTTATAAAACATGTGGTGTGGTATATTGCATTAAATTATTTCCTGGCACGAAACTAATTAAAGTTAAAAATAAAATTCCGTCACGCATGCGATCCTCTCCGGTGAGATCGCATATCTACAAAAATTGAACCATCGAATTAAATTATAGTTTTTATTGAAGTTTATGTCTCAGGCTGGTTGGTATTCATACAAATAAATATGGAGGCCTCATCGCTCATGAAATAATCTCGTTTCCCTACATCTCAAGGAGTATATTCTGGTCGCATTCCTAGATCTTCAAGGTACTTTCAATAACGTCAGTAACCATGCAATCACAGCGGCGCTAGTGAATCTTAAAGTGGACAGCTCCCTGGGTGAGCTCAACTCAACTTTAGGGGGCGTCGTCGCCGTAAAAAGATCCGTCAGTAGAGGTACACCACAAGGTAGAGTCCTATCCTCTCTTTTATATGAAACTTAGTTGTCAATGAACTTCTAGTTGACCTGGAAACAGATGGCTTCAAAGTGATGATTGCATTTATGCTGATGACGTCGCCATTGCGGTATCGGGAAAGCATGCTCAAACTCTTATCTAAACCTCACAAAATTGAACTCGTTCTATTCACAAGTAAATACTACTCCTCTATAATTTTCTCAAGCGAAGCTAAATATCTAGCCATCGTTTTTGATAAAAAGCTCAACTGGAAATCAAACGTTCAATAAAGTGTAAACAAAAAGTACCTAATCCATTTTGAATAAAGCTACTTACTGTGACAATCTAAGCAAAGTCCAACGATTAGAGTGTCTATGTGTCACTGGAGCGCTCCGTACAACATTTTCAGGTGTGCCTTAGACATTCTTCTTAATCGTTTTAGTAAGCAAAACGGCCGCGAGTACGGCAATCCGTTTCAGAGCCACGTCTCAATGAACCAAAAACCCTATTAAACATTATTATTATTCTGAATCCATTCACTCCGACTACACCACACCCACATCCAAACTGGTTTTTGAAAACAACTTCCAAGCTTCCATTGCATCACGATCTAATTGGGATGAGGGGGAATTCTCGAGAGATGATTCGATTCATTTCTACACTGATATCTAAAAAAAACCAAAGATGTGATGGGTGGTGATGTGCCTACTCGCAGAAGGACTAGATACAAGATCATAGTCTCTCATTCTGTCTCCCTTACCATTGTAGAGTGTTCCAGGCGGAACTTCTGGTGATAAAAGAGGTTCTGTCCTGGCTCAAGGAAAACGTGATACCCACGTAGAATATCAGCATCTTCTTAGACAGCCAAGCAGAGTTTAAAGAGTTAAACTCGATATCTACTCGTAGAAAGCAATAAATAATTTTTTATTTATTTTTTTTGTAATGGTAAATAAATCCATTGAATTTGATCAACAAATCGTTTTTATTTGTGACAGTTTCATTTACTTGTATCTTTTGTACTCACTTTGTGATTGATATCACATGATTCCAAGCAGTTTACTAAATTCAGGGACCTCGTTTTGTATTTCAAGGTTATGCTCTCTAGATTTTTTTCTATCTTTTTTTTTCCGTCTATTGAAAAAACTGGCCAAACACTTTTACGATTTCTTATATATTTTTTTTTAATCTCAAGCCTCAAAACCATGCAAGTTCGACAAAGTCCTACACATTATTTTCTTTGGGTTGGTACTATGTTTTAGACAGGAACTATATTACATAGACATAATTCGGTGTAATTATGCTTCTCAATAACTGGCTGTTCTTAGGCAGTGTTTTGATCGGTCAAGAAAGAAAACGATAGACTGCATTAAAATTAAAAAAGAAAAGAATTATAATTAGGGTCATATATTTGACTGAAAAGTAATAGTGTCTACCTTTCTCGTCACACTTTAAAAAGCATTCTAATGAAATTCACCAATAACTACTCACAAAAAATAGACGAAAGAGAAAACTCTCTCAATTGCCCTTAAGAAATGTATTCACCAATTTAGTTGCATATGAGCACAGTTGCATTATAATAGAGAATAGAGCATGGTGCAATATGATAAACTGATATTGAGTGGTCCTTTATTTTGTACATGCATACTCATATTAGATACGCTCATGGTAATCACTTGGTCAAGTGAACTCTAATCTAATTAAAGCAGTATTTTTGCTTTTGTCAACTCCGCATTTAATAGCTGCGCTTTTTCTGGAATTAAAAAAAAAAAAAAAAACAAACAAAAAACTAACAAAAGTTAACAGATTTAGATGAAATTCACAAACATTTTGCAAGATAAACCAATTGCTTGCGTTGAGTTCTTTTTCACCAAAATGAATTTGGGTCATAATTTTCGTGATATGCTATTCTTCTAGAGCAAGATTTATATATTTTAATGAATTCCTTTTCCAAAACACTGTCATAATAACGTCGAAATTATTTTGCTTGAACAAAAGTTCGTCCTGTTTGAAAGACGCTAGTTTTATTTGTAAGCTATTGTTTGTTTTATTTTTTCTTATAAATTAAAAGTGAAGTCTTTGGCAGTCAAAACTCTGAGAAGTCTATTAAAAACTTTAACCCAATTTCAAATCGCTTTCATTAAAATCATAAATCTTATTCGAAGGCAAAGCAATTTGTAGCTCATCGATCTTTTTTGTAAATAATTACCAAAGTTCAGAGATGCATCTTGCTTGCTCATTATATTTAAGTTCCAACGAAGACACAAGATGTAAGATGAAAAAAACCTGAATTGTTTAACCTAAAGCATTACGAACAAGCACAAGGCTGAATATCCATACAGTTTGCCAACAACTAGATAGTATATTACATATATGTTGATATAGATAATTATCAAACGGATTTGCAGATGGTAAATTTCCTGTTCGGAAAAAAAAATTGAATAAAACTTAAATTAAAATGTCAAGTTTGCTCGTGCAAGCGGCAATTTTCTTCTTCAAACAAGCTTGCCAGACAACAATATTTACTACATGGGAAATAGGGTGGCGGCAAGCGGGTGACGTAGGGTTGTTGTTGTCATCTTTTATTTTATTCAGCAACCGCCGCCGTTGAAATATAAACTGTACATCGACAAAACCGACTTTATAGTACATACTGCTCTCTCTCTATATACGATCATCGATGACTAATAATTAGTGTACTGTTCGCCGCAAACCCCATGTGTTTCGTTCGATGCAGACAAACTCGAAGGAATTTAGGTCGAACTGCGAGTTTCCGTGTTAAATGGAAAATTACGTTCGGCTGTTAATATACAGAAAAAAAATTCGCTACAAAATAAACTTTAAATTCAAGATACATTATACATACATTATAATGTACTTACAGCCTATAGATTTGTTCATGACATTATGTAAATATTCTTCTACATAACACGAGTATATTTGCACTTAAATCTGTATGTACTTTAATACTTCAGTGGAATACAAAATTTGAAAGAAAAATAAATGTAGCCGCCGCGCCGAGAACAGCTTGAACTTTATTCTATATGGCGACGTGTCCGTGGAATAAATAGAAAGTCCAATTTGGTTTAATGCCAGAAAAATGCAGGCGAAACTAAAAATAATTTCAGATACTATATGAAACATAAATAAATTGTTTTTGAGTGAACGTGTGCCAGTTGCCAGAAGCCAGCATGCATTAATGTATTTCAGCTCGTTGCGATATGACGCGAAGTGCACATTACACAAGCGCACATGGACAGGGAATTCGTGAGATTTTAAATTTTATTCAAAACAAAAATCATTTGTATGTTATTATAAACTAGTTGAGTAACGGACGGGACGATCTTACAGACCTCAACATTTAAAATTAGGAAGCCAAACTCGATCAGAGAAGTTGTTGCATTTTAGCTTGAATTGTGTTGGTGATGACGTATGATAAGTAAAATTACAGTGTAATGAATTTTTCAGCCCTGGACTTAACAAATACCTATAGTTAAGAAAACTTAAGTCGATTATTATTTATATTTTATTTATATCAAATAAACCTTACAAAATATGTCTACAAGCTTAAGTCAAAGGTGAATATTTATATATGAAATAATTAAATTATTCAATAAGATAGTACAAATCAACATTTTCTTATTTCAGATAAGTTTTACTAACACAATGAGTTGTAATTTCATTGCGCACGTCGCGTCGTATTGTTCACCCTATGTTCGTTTTCAAGTTTATCAGAAGTGCATTAATATAGTGTGCCAAAAAAATATCGCAAATCAACATAGATAACCGATAATACTTAACGGCTTCTTTCAACTGATTTAATAGCAAGAAATTGGCATTTGGCGAGTATGTGACATTTCGATGTAATAACCAAATTAACATTTTAATTGAACATTAAATACATATCTATCTTTAACGATACAAAGGTCACTAAAAATCAGATTTTATTAACCAAATTTAGTTCCTGTAGCATGTTCTTAATTTTGTTTGAACGAAAATTGTAGGTAGTATGGGTTCCGTATTAGATATTACGTAACAATATCTTAAAATTGACAAACAAAAAACGGGGATCATAACATTAGGTATATCGAATGACAAAAAACTCAAAAAAAAAAATTTTTTTTTAATTTAAAATGTAAGAGTCTAGAATGTAGAAAAATCTCGAATGAACAAAAGTCTCTTTTTTATTTAATCGCGATTTTTTAACTTATTTAAAGAGTTTTAAAGGGTTTCACCAATGGTTCTCAACATTTCATGTAGTCCAAGAAAAAATAAAAGCGATGTAAAAGGAAGTACAATTTTATCAACGGTTTGCATATTTTTTTTTTTATTTATGTTTCTAGCGTGAAAAAAGATTATTTGGACTCATATAACTTTGTTTCCTAAATTCTAATAGACATTTAAGCAAGAGTTTTAATTTTTATTACTAAGAAATCTATTTTTTAATGTTTGTGATTAGTTTGATTGTAGCACACAGCACTATGCATTGTAGCAGTTTGTCGGACCCCTAAATAAATTGTGAACAATAACTGAATTGTCTTTTTCTTATTAGATCTATTTCTTTACAACGAGATCAGTATTACCATTCCCGCCCACAACTTTCCAGCGAAATTTCGAAATCTCGTTTTTAAGGCTACGTAATACACATACGTCATAACCGTTAAGTGAACCATTGCGAGTTAAACATTATCTCAAAAACGATTAAGTTTAGTTTTGTCTGCCAGTCGTAATGTTGCAATACAAATTGTGGTCATATACATACATAGGTTTATATATTGTAGGCATTGTATAAAGTGGTTTTGTAGATAGATATGATATATTGTATCTAGTGTGCAACTGTTGTATGCTATTGGGCTAACTGACTAACATGCCATATGCTATAGTCTTATAGAATCCCGCTGCATGCAGGACGCGGGAGATTCAAGTTATTTTGTCCCTTTATTGGAAACTAGAAACTGAAGAAAGAAAATAAAATAAGAAGACAGAACATGGAGAATAATGATTTTAATAAGCTTTGTAGTCTGGTAGACGAGGCAAGTTTTGTAAGAAATATTTAATAGAAATATTCCCAAGCTTACCTTACTTTTTCTCTGTAATTAATCTCATATGTACATATGTACATATAACAGAAATCAAATTATTTTTGTATTTTGACTGCTTATTGACATTTATTATATTAGATTCCATAAGCTACCAGACTAAATAATATGTATGTCCCCCTTGGGTGTATCGACATTGCTGACGACCTACAACTAATGAAATGCTGTCCATTTGGTATAAGTATGTTTAAAGACTGTGTGAGTAATGAAATTTTTCATCTAAAAAACAATGGTCCGCGAAATGTGGATTCAATCTAAATAAATCATAATGATGATCTTCGATTTCTTTGACCAACTATAGGAATTTTACTCTCTTAGATACTAGGAAAATGTTACAGGAATCCCTTGTACCTAGTTCCAACATACGGTTGTGAAATCTTTTGTAAGTCAGAGAAAGCTAAACGTCACGTTTAATAGTGTGACTCCGTTGCATTAATGATCTAAGTCACTTTAACCACATAGATATCCTATGTGCGCGCCATATTCCAGATGATGATGATATACTAGATATTAAGATATTTTCAAGAAAAGGGTCTTCGCGTATTATTCGACGACTTATCTCGTTCTAATTGACTCTCCTTTCTGATAGGTGTACTACAGTTCAGTTTCTTCTTGTTCTTATTTAGTTTATTATATTCGATTTCATTTGATTTACTTTGTAATATATTATTTAAAAGTTTTTATGTAAAGTTAATTAGAAATTATTACATTTCGAAAAATATTTAAACAAAATTTTGGGTAGAAAAGGGTTTTCAATTATAAATGGCTCCCTGTCTAAAAATATTTATTGAAATTAGTTTTACCAAATCGTTAGAGCTGCTTTCGAGAAAATCAAACATTTTTCTTATGATTGTATAGCAGGTTCCGATATTTTTCGGAATAGAGCAAAAATGAAAAAGTAACCCCCGAGAGAATCACAAATAATTTCTAGAACCGAATTTGACTGTAGAGGTGCGAACAGACAGACGGACGGAATTTCCAGACCCACTTTTTTCCACTTCTCCCTCATCGTGATGTTTGATTGTTAGGTATCTCAATTTTTTTTTGCACAAATCCATTAACTGTCTTTTCGATATACCTATAATGGCAAGTAAAATGGAACTTTGTATTAAATCAAATTCAAATACTAAAACTCAAAGCAAAACAAATAAGTGTAAATGTTAACGATGTTGATATGTGTAATGTTATGAATTTATTTGATTTCCTTAAATATGCAAATTATGCAAAAAATAAAATAAAAATCTACGGAATTTCATTAATATTCATTCCTCGGATAGGGGCCTTCAATTCCCTTTTAATATAATACGGAACAGTCATCTGGCGCCAGTGAAATATCAAATTAAATACCATTGCGCGCGAAAATAACAAGTGTGATAAAACAGTTTGTTTTTTTTTGTTGCCTAAAGCGATAAAATGTATAAATCTTTAGATAATTAACAACGTGACATTTTGTTTTGATGGAAATACAAAATTATTAATGGAATGACGTATTTAAAAGGTTTTCATTTGAATTCTCAGACATGATATGGTAATTTCATATTTTATATTTATGTACATCTTAACATTTGAATTTGTTTTAGTAGTTTACTTTATTTTACTTTTAAAAAGCGAATAAATAAATAAAGTCATTTCTTTTTTTCTTTGCAGGTAAGAAAAGTAATTCGGTAAAGTATTTCATGGTTACATTTTGCGAAATAATAAAAAACCAAAAAAAAATTTAATTTTCTGCTATAATTTCTATTAATAAACATATTTTATGATTGAAAAGAACATTGATATTTAGAATAAGAAACCTTTCTTACGAACCTTAATATTTAGTTTTATGTTAAGTATACCTATTAAAAAAGTGTAAATCTCACTTGCCTTTTCAAAAGCCTGAAGTACAAAGCTATAATTTTCCTGATAGTTATTGTTTATTAGTTTGAATAATGGTACAGTGGATAAAATACGTGGTTGCTAACCTAATAATTGTGGGTTCGAATCCCAGCCTGGGCAGCAATTTTCAATATTCCCCCAGCTTCAACTGGGTGCCACCCGTGGGATTTTCGTGAGATAAATATCACCTATTTCTCAATCCATTGTACCAACAAAAAATTTTTCCTATCTTTCTATTCCTTCTAACTATTGCCGTGCAGTTTGCATTCCAAAGACCTTGGGTCTTACAGGCAGTAAAGCATACCTACAACGCCATCGTCCTGCACAGCTGTGGAGCTATCTTTGGTGCAGGTACTTCTTCTCCTCGAAGTCATTGGGGCGAAGGAGATCTGAGGTGTAACGGATTTTGAGGGAGGACGCACGGCACAGGGCGATGGGCGAATCGCCTCAGCTTTCTTGTTTCCGTTTGTATGAAACTTAATAGATATTCTTTGGTTTTCATGACTATTTATCTAGTAGAAAGCGGAGATTAAAGGTTGATCAGGTGACTTCTGAATTTATGAATCTGCAAATGGGGGTTACATAGGTTTATATTTTGTGACCTATTCTATTTTGTCTTTTCATAAACGATGTACCAAAAGCTTGTTCGAATGCTTAGATTAGTTTGTGTGCTGATGACGTACGAGGAGAGGAGGAATGGAAAGATTTTTCGGCGGTATAGTGGATAATTATCTATATTAATCCAACGGGTGGCATCCAGTTGAAACTGGGGGAGTAAATAAAAATTTGCTGAAAACAAAACTAAAACCGATTAAAATCACAAAACGATACTCAAAGCGTTTACCTGTAAATATTGCTTGTCTGATTGAATTTGAATTGGATGGATTTTGATTGAGATTTTAAATTTCTAATGAAGAAATACAATAAACTCAATCAAAAGTTGTACGAAGATCACCGGGTCATCTAATTTGTTATGAACTATTTGAAAAATAATAGTGTTTTAACCCAACAACAATCGTTAAAGTAACTCTTGCGCAGATTTCGTTAAGATCGTATCTTGTTTTTTTCGATCTGCAATTCTTTTTAATATAAAAATAAATTATCTTCAAACTGCAGAGAATCCTTTTAATTCAAACAAATATCCCTTGACTATATCATATTAAATGTTTTTTTATTCATGGCTATCTTACACAATGGCTGTATTTAGACCATAAGTGGAATATCATCGTGAATTTAATGTTTAACTTTGTAAGTCAAATGCCAATAATAGAAATAAGAAGAACAATCGTTCTGATAAAATCTTAAAGAAAAGGGAAGGTGACAAGTGCAGCTGTTATAGCTTATAAATAGAAAACAACATTAAATTTTGGATGTTGGATGCTCCTAAACTTTAAACAACTAACATGTGTTTTTTGTGTAAGAATTGTAGAATGTTTGAATGAATTGGAACGTCTCCCTCGTTTTGAAAGCAAAAGATAATTTCTGAGTGAGGCGGGCATCCCCAAAATAAAATAAAACAAAAAATACTGACGCATGTCGAGCGGAAACTCTTGAGACTCATTTCCAATCGAATTCCAAGGGCTTTTTACGATTATATTTATTCCTTTTCTTCTTCATCTTCAATTTGTTTCTCTATCATGATGATAAGCAATTACTATTTTACCCATCATAAAGACATTGACCCTTTATGCTTGCACAAGGAATACTTCAGTGGATGAACACAAAATGCCCTAAATTATGCCCTCCGGCTTCACTATTCGTGGTGCCATTTAGGTGCTCATCTCAGTCTTCCTTGGATTGATTAAACATTAGCCTTGGTCTCACCCCGGTTCCCGAAACCCGCATAAGGTGACCAACCACCAATTTTTTTTTTTTTTTTTTATGGATAAAGAAAGATTGTGGAGCGGTAGAAGGGCAAATGAAATTATCATAAAATAAAAATAAAAAAAGAGTTCCACTGCATTTGTGTCTTTTCGTGCGCATCACATAGATGTTTTTATATGGATTGGTTTTTACGTTTTATTTGGGCTTATCGTGAAGACAGATTACAGCTAATCAATCATTACTGAACGAACATGGGGCATCCACTTGCGTGAGCAATTTGAATTTTGCTCCAACGCGCATCAAATGGTTAAATTTATTCCTAGAAATGTAAAGGCACAATCCTACTCGATGTTCTTACTTTGGGATTAGTATCTATTTTTAGCTTCAGGCTGCAGCGTTTCAAAATTAGTAACACACACAACTATCTGGACTGGACGTAATACAGTAGTCCTTCGGTATCTGAACCTAATGCATCTATGTTCAGCATGTTTTCAATCCAGTGAGCTTAATTTATGGATTTGTACATTTTTCTCTTATTAGAAGTATTCTATTTTTAATTCAATTGCATCTTAACATTTGTTTCTAAAGTTTTTAATGGATTCAACATTCAAGTTCATTTTGTTGGCATTGTTATTGAAATAGTAAAAAAATTATGGATATCTGACAGGTGCAGATAACTCATTTTAGTTTTGGACATATGAAGAGAGCAAAGATCGTCATACTTTTTTTTTGATTAAATCTTTAAACTAGCAATTGAAGCACCTGACAAAATGTTACGATTTTTGGCAAGGAAATATCTTCACCTGTACATATATAATTCCAATAAAAGCGCTTTCCAACGTTGTTGGGGAATTTCCTTCAAATTTATCTTGATTTTCATGGCTTGATCGCGGTCCTTATTTCTGCACTTGTCTGGGGGTCAATATTAATGGCTCTGGGCGGCTGATAATTTGCATTTTTGGTCTGTTCGTCTTTGAGCAGTACACAGAAGTGGTTTTTCCTACCTCGTTACTGGTATTCTATTGAACGTTCGTGTCAAGAACAGGGTGAGTTGTAGTAATTTTATACAGCATTTCTGCATTTAATTTTCTCGCAGCTTCCTCAGCGGTCTCTGCTGTCTATATTTAGCAAGATGTTCATTCTAAATGGGAAGAACAGAGGTGTGTGTACAAGGTTATGGTGTGTTCGTCAGGCAATGACTGACAAATTTAGACCAAATAGTAGGTCCATTGTGTTACCATTACCACATATAAAAGTGAGGCACTACCTCACTGATTTAAAAACCACACATGTAACTTTTAACAAAGCGATGGAGACGTTGGATGTCCAACTTTCGTCTTTGTGAGAGAGCAGGGTGTGAACAAAGAAGGGGAGTTATAGTCTCTTCTTTCTCCTCGTCCATGCAACTTCTGGAGAAGTCATTTGTATCCAGTTATGGCACTGATTAAGGAGCTAAGGTGAAATCTGCCAAAAGGATAGATGAAACACATCTGGTGCATTTTGGATCCAGTTTTGTCGCCAGACAAGCGTTTAAGTTTGTCCATTCTTTTTTAGCATTGGGTATACCAATATTCATACATTTTAACGCCAGCGCTTGAAAAAGCTTTGTCCTTAAAACATTTTTCTGATAGCACTCTTCTGATTGTACATTTTCAATCATAATTACTTACTTGAAAAGTGTTCTTCAAAAACATTTTATCTTTTGTTGAAATTATATTCTTCAATAACTCATTTATTTTGAGTGCATTAAATGTTAAATTTAAATTATATTCCGCATAGAGAGGACCTTTCAATTCTCTGCACTCTTATTAATATGCAAACTCGAGACGATATGTTCCAATTTATCGCTGTATGTCCAATACTTAAGGAATTCAGAAGGCTCTACTTTCGTGTCGATATATTGCCGATGGAAAGGACAGTTAATGTACTAAATGGTGTAGAAAGTTGGGACAAGTTATTCTTCAAAAGAGCAAAAGAGCTCTTCAATATAGAAGCAGAATAATCGAAGAAGTATTCTAATATTAAGTTTTTCAACAAAATGTTCTGATATACATATGTATCTTTTTTATATATAGGTAATAAATTTATAAAATTATTTTTCAAGATTTGCAACCGTTCTAAATTTTAATTGCCAACCAGGGCGACGGATAAGGCCATGCAAATATTGTTGTAAATATATAAATATTTTTAATGAAACAACTTATCCTGCAAAAACAAATAATATATAAAAATAAAAAAATAAAAATAAAGATCACTGTGTGTTAAATAAATAATTGTAAATCATGAAGATTTGATCGGCATCAGGTTTTGTTTCAAAAATTTCAAACATTCCCTGCGTATTTTCACAGAATATCTAAAACTACTACTATTGTATGTACTTTTCACTGTATTCGTTTTATTAAAGAAACTACAGGCTCCTCACCCAGAAAAATTGTTAGCTAATGACAACAAGATCCACAGAACTTAATTTAAGAGTTCATCTTGTAAAAGCAGAAGCCAAACTCACTGAATTTATTTTGTATTTTAACTTTATTGTATCAACATACTACACCACACAGATTTATTTTGATGAGAAAGCATATTCGCTTGCAATGATTCTGCCTCTTTCGAGACTAAACCACAAGCGGTTTATTTCAATTCTGAAAGTATCAATTCATCAAGCTCAATTAAAATAAAGTGCACACGCAAAACAATTATTATAATAATTTTTTATGATAATGCTTTTCCTCAATCCACTTTCAAGTGGCTTCTGGCTTGTGGCAATTATGCGTTTTATGTGTTTTAAGTATCATGCACTTGCACTCTGTGATCACTTAAGTGGTTTTGTGTAAATAGTTCTTAATTGATCCGAACCAAAAGTGATTCACATGTGTGTATCTACGAAAATCAAGATTCTCTTCGAAATCTTTCTTCGCTTTATAGCTATAGATACAAATTTCACTGACTCAAAATTCAAATATTGAAGAAAACGTGTCTCTGCATCTGAAAATTGGTAAATATCCACCGTAATATTCCAAGCCAAAGGCATCCACTAGATACACACACACAAAAATCTTCCACAAAATGCATGCCCCAGCATAACTTTGATAAAATAATGTTCATTTTTGTTTACGCGACACATGTTTTGTGGAACACTATTGCATAAGAATGATATTGAAAGTCATTCCAACGTTTTGTATCAGAAATATTGATGGCAGATCCATAAAAAGTCAAAACATATTTTTATTGTTAGATTTATATTATTCATTGAAGTTTTAGAGGATTTCGTTGTGGTGCAGGTTTTGTTTTACTGTTTAATATTTGAACCTTTGGCATGTGGGTGGTTTCATAAGTGTGGGCGCAGTTGTTCTCATTATGCCACCCAGGTGCTACGACATCTCGTGACATAATAATACTCCCCACACACAGATACTCATTTACCATCATCGTTTTATTGAATTTGTCTATTTCTTATATTCATCGTTTAAAAGATTAAAAATTGGATACCACGGCGTCGTAGCAGAGGGCGCTAAGAGGAACTGAAGTGATAATATTAGTGGCATAAATAAAGTTGTGATGTTGCAGCGCATTCTTATGGGAATCAGAAATGTCGTGATGAGTAGTTAATACGGATGAATGGGTAAAGCATGTTCTTTAATTAGATTCCAAAAGATATGACGATATGAGTGTCAAAGAAGAAAGCAGAAGACAAGGGATTAATTCGTCTTTTTCTGGTGTAACTAATGCTATGAAGTGATAATCCTTTAGTTTAGTCACCTGAGACGAGGCGAGAACTACGAATTAAGCTTGAATTATTTTACTTTGATTGTGATATGTTTGATGTTTGAGGCCCTTTAATGTAATCTATTTGAAATTAACCTTTTACTCAAAATAAGGTATGCTAGTCTGTAAATGCGTGTGACGTTTTTTTCTTAAAATGTTCATTGTTCAGATGGTAGGTAAATTATTTAAATTTAAATTCACATTATCATTAAATTTTTTCCATTGCTGTCAAATTTGAACAGAAGTTCAGTTTTTAGTATTCAATTTAGGGTACATACTGCGACAGCATTTTCCTAGTTTGGTGAATATATGAAAACTAGATATGTATTTCATTATTTGCAAAATTTTCTATTTTCGTTGGGTAAATCCACCCAGACTTTACGCCCTCTCCTTACGAAATCTCGTGTTTGATTTCATTCTCTGAGACCAAATTTTCTAAAACTAAATATACCCGATTTATTATTCTCAACCTGACAATTCACCTCGTACCCTTAGATCCACCGGTTAAGGACTACTTCGCTGTGTTGATTTTGAGTTGCAAAAATTTTAGTGCAAATCAGTGTCATATCCCTTGATTCTGTTAATTCGAACACTTTTAGCTCAGTGCATTTGCTGACATCTGATAATCAGACTTCCCAAGAAGTTTAATAATGCGTTCCTATTCAATTCAGATCCGATAATTATGTGCTTTTTTAGTTCCTTCCAAAAGTTGACTTTTGAACTAGGTAATTTTGGTTTATGATCGCCTTAGGTCGAGTATTGATAAAATTGTGACACGCCTCAATATCCGCGGACAAAATATCCGCGTCAAAATATCCGCGACAAAATATACGCAAATAATATACCCGCGGACAAAATAATAGGGGTTGCTTACATAAATCATTGTTTATACACCGTAAAGCTGGGTGCTAGTGTGCTAGCACTGTATTTATATATGTATGTATGTATATAATTGTCTGCGGATATTTTGACGCGGATCGGCCGGCGTGCAGCTGATAAAATAGCCATACAATTCTCAATTAAATAGTTTTGAGATAAATAGGTAATAATTTTGATAAAAATCTGCCCTCGAATAAACTTTGCA
Organism: Platycheirus albimanus; assembly: GCA_916050605.2. Taxonomy (NCBI): domain Eukaryota; kingdom Metazoa; phylum Arthropoda; class Insecta; order Diptera; family Syrphidae; genus Platycheirus; species Platycheirus albimanus. Next base: position 65,395,601 of record OU696698.1, read on the forward strand.
TTGCTACGAGTATGCGCCAAAGTAGATATCGTTATTTTTCGATACTCTTACATACTATGCCTTTGATAACGCTATTTAAAGATGTTGGCAATATGTGTATTTCAGTGTCTGTAATGGATTACACAATATATGGCCCTACGTCCTAGCTCCCAAATCGACTAACTCCCACGAGGCAAAATGAACTAACTCCTACCAAATTTTGTAGTGGGATTTAGTTCATAATATTAGGAGAAAATTCAGTTGGGACATAGTTCATTACGAACTTATTCCCAATGAACTAGGCTCAAAACCCATCAACCAGTGGGGTGGGAGTTAGTTCATATTGTGCACAAAGAAGAAGTGGCGCTGTTTTCGTGCTGAATGTTTGTAGGCAAAATAGGATAAACCTGTAAGAAATTTAATTTTTAAAATAGAATTGAAACTTAAGTAACCTAACAGAGTGACCCCCTGCGCCACGCGTCAAGCGCCCTTGCTCATTTTTTTTTTCATATAATTTGTGTTCTCTTTAAATTGTTTGGTATGCGATTTTTTACCAAAATAATTTTCCAAACACTGCACGAATTTTATTTTATTCGTCACTCTGTTAGGTTACTTAAGTTTCAATTTTTTACTTTGTTAAAAATTCCATTAAAAATTTTATACTTTTTTCATTCCAAAGCATTAATTTTTGTTTTATTTTCTAACGATTGGGAGTTAGTTCATTTGGGAAAAACCAACAATACTCAACTCTTGGGATTTAATTCATATTTATGGGACTAAGTTCATTCTACATTTGGGACATAGTTCCTTAAAAATATGGGAGTTAGTTCACATGAACCAAGTCCCATATTCGGTGGGAATTGGTTCATTGGGAGTTAGTCGATTTGGGAGCTAGGACGTAGGGCCAATAAACATGTTGACATTCCATGTGAGAACACGAATCATCTTTATTATGTCATCAGAGTCGTCCATTTCTCAACCCATTTCCGTAATTTTGTGGTCCCTGAACATGAACGGGAGGAAGTTTTCATATGAATTCTAATAGGTCCACGTTATCCGCTCTGTGAAGATTTGATCTTTTCAAAATTCAGCAACAAGGTCCAAATATATATTTCTACCCATTTTTTGAAGATAAATATTCAGATTTTAGTTTCAAAATTTAAAATAAACATAACAAAATATTTTAGCTAATGCTTAAATTGAGACTTGTTCCCTTTGCTGTAAATATAACATGGAGAAAATTTTTAATAACATTTGAGTTATTATTTTACGCGACAGGTACCTACTTTAAGGTGGGACAAGGTCGGAAGTTAATTAGAAACTTGGTGATTTTGTTCAGGGGCAGTTAACTAATATTTTGCACAAGTTTTTGACCTCGAGCGTTCTGTGGAAAACGTAGAACGTTAACTTTCCTACAACTATGTTCGTACAAACATTTTTATAAATGTTAATTCGTTACCGGGATATGGCGCTTCGAAAAACAGGTAATTTTTCAAAATTCGCCAAAACATCCCAAAAAAGTCAAGAATTCCACTTTATTTTTTCGGATATACCCGAATAATCATGAAATGTTGTTGTAATTATGGTTTCTCGTTAAAATCATCAAGATTTTTTTTTCCTTGCATCCTATTTTCACAGTGCCCACGAAGTCAAAATTTTAGCAAAATTTTAGTTAATTATCCCTGAACAAAATCACAAAGTTTCATTAACTTCCGACCCTTTTCCACCTTAATCCCACTTTTTTCCAGTCCTTTCAACTGGACTGGACATATAGTCCATATTTAACCAGTAAGCCAATCTGAGACAATCATGAGTATACAAATAAACTCAATGTCTAACACTCACCTAAAATTTTCATAAAATAAACAATGTAGGCTCCTTAGCTTCAACATCCTGCCGACATTTTTAATTTTGCTTCAAGCAAACATGCAATGATAACCTTCCGTTGTTTGTACAAGTCTAGACAGCAAAAACTCATGATTTATGCAACTCAACTGATTGTTTAAGTTAAAATATTAAACTAAACACAACTCTTAACCTTGATCTTGCACATCAAAAAGCTTGAAAGTTGTAAAAATACGAGACTAACTTCATAATCAAAACTAAACGCTCACTTAAAATAGCTTAACACGCAACTATTAACGCAACAAACACTTTAGTATCTCGAGACATTCATTCGGAATTCCTTCCATATTAAACCAGTGAGGCTCCATATTAGAAATAAAATCAATTGAGTTGTTTGTCCAAACAAATTTTTCGTTGATTAAATTAAATTAAAAAAAAAATTCAGAGACTAGAGTTAAATTTGGAATATTTTCTCACGTCCAAATAAAAAATGTTAATTGCCGTTAGGCTTTTGATGTGGCACGATGGTAGTGGCACGTACCTTCCTACCTGCATACCTGTATCTACAACCTACTGGAGAGTATTAGTAAAGTAAATTAAATTTTATCTTGAGTTGAGATTAATTAATCGTGAATTGATTGGCGCACAGCGTATACACAATTCAAGAGTGCTTAACAAGAAGACTGCCCAAACATGGAGAAACAAGCTAAGATAAATTTGCTACTCCTTCCGCAAAAGTGAATGGAAACATTGTAGAGCTAAGATCGTGATTCATGGCATGACAGTACAGTTGTTATACCCTTTTTCGGAGGTGGCTTCCTAAGTTTGTGTATAGTGTATACTCTATTCTATAGAAATATGTATATTTTGTTTGATGTGGAGCTTGTGACATAAAGAATACCGTAAGGTATAGACTAGTATTTACGGTTTTATTCAAAATCAAAATATGGGTCGATTTAATGATGTCGGTCCGTCTTTATGTATACTCTTTATGTATACTGGTCCCTGAACTGGTAAAATCCACCCACAACCACACCTCTACGAAAACCTCTATTGGGAAAAATTAAAACCATCGATATTGTTTTAATAAATTAAAAGTTCTTTAATTTTTTTTAACGAAAAACCTTTATTTTGTGGGTATTAGCTGTAAGTGAACATCTTCTGTAACAAAGAAAAAATTTTATTTTGGGAGTGGCTGACGCCCACTTTTCATATAAGAACAGAAAAACGTAGTCTTAAAAATAAAAGGCACTCATAATCATTTCAAACCAAATTTTTGTTTTTCAATTCACCCGCTTTTAATGTCGTGATTTTTATAAAAAAAAAAACGCCAAACGATCAAAACTTCAGTTAGTGCTTGTGCGTGATAGTTCTTAAGCATAGTTGTAGGATATGCCGACTTTTTGAAAGCGTTTTCGTTAAAAATCTGCATTAATTTTCCAATGTTTACTATAGCTATTGGTTCAAGAATTGAGAAGATACACCCACAATAGCCATTTTTATTCGAAACCTTTTTTTTCCAAAATTCAAATAATGTGTTGTTTTGTGGATTAATAATCAAACTGCGAGCATATAATTTTATGTCTTTGAAGGTTCATAGTAATGATCTTGACTAGACAATTCAAATTTTAAATCTTGGTACCAAATAGTTTGTCACACACGAACTCATGTTGCAATATAGGGTATTCAATAGTTCGTTGCTAATGTATTGCAGTTCTTGCTTATGTTTTTTTGTGTGTTTTGCTAGCAGTTGTATCTCGAACAATGAAAAATACGAACTTCTTCGTCCAAAGAAGAAAAAAAAAACTGAAATGAAGCAAAAACAACGACTTTACAATTTCATAGCATTATTCTGAGATGAAGTTTATGAGAACGTATATCAACAGTGAATGGAAAGATTTGTATTTTTATTTTTAAGAAACATTATAGGGTAAATATGCAAAGATTTGGAAAGCTGTTCAAAATTAGGTCAAGACATATTTTAGTATAAAATATTAGGGCTTAGTAAAGAAAAAAAATAGTATAGCTCATGGCTTAAGTTATCTCAGAAGCTCAGTTACAATTTTACATTTCACAATGCCTAGAGACATAGCCAAGAACTAGAACAAAAACTTCTTTTTATATCTAACATATCCTGTACATTTACATACATTCTTTCTTCATGTTTTGTTTTGTTTACTTCTGCTATTGCCTTGAATTTTGTTTCCAAAATGACATTTTAGGTACGTTCGATTTGTTTTGACACAATTTGCAACCTTATTTCGTCCCAATGAAATATAATTTCGAAATGAGAATTTGTATATGGGAAATGATGTAGTTTGGAATCTTATTTGTAAATTTGCTACGAAATAACCTCATTTGCCCTTATGAAAACGTAGTAAGTCAAAATCGTTTGATCCATTTTTTGAGAAAATCGGTAAAGCTAAAAAGTGGGCTTGAACTTAACTGCACCTTATATGGGCACTGCCATTAAAAAAACTTTAATCTCTTAAACTTGAATTTCATCTTGTAGGTGTCTTACCAACCTCTCCAAGTCTGAAACATTAATGGCGTTGTCAACTAATTGCCAGTTTAATAAACCCGTTTACACCAGATTTTAGATATTTGCATTTTTGGCCAAAAACTAAAAAAGTATTTTTTTTTTAAAGTACCTACAAATTTTTATCAATATTGTTATTGAGCAAATTGCAAAAAAAAAAAATTGGCGAAAATTGAGTGGCTCGTTGTATGGGAGCCACCGTTTTATATAAAGAGTAACTGAAAATCTGCACAGCCATCTTCTAAAAAACTTTAAGGAACTATGCAAATCAAAGTTTGAGTATAATCGATTAAGCCATTGCCAACTTATGGCCATTTGAAAAAAGAATTAAAACCTGATTGTCTTTTACGACTATTTAAAGCAAAAGTGCAGTTTTTTTTTTCAAATATGCGATGAGTTTGTTGAATTATGATTTTCGTCAAAGTAAGAGCCGTTTTCGAGCAAATTAAAAACGAAAAAAACGTTTCTTGACAGGTACCAGTTTGAGCTGGGCCTAAACAAAATAAAACAAATAATGACATTGCTCTTACTTTACACTGATATGAAGCTTGAAGAAAATCTGGCAAGCCGTTTAAGCTGTACCTTGTCGTGATAAAGCTCACATCCATCACACAGAAGGACAGCATAATGAAAACCACTTGACTTCGATATCATGTAATGTCATGTTTGATTAAAACCTCGATTTACGGCCCGAACCCAATACCTACTTGCCCTATAGATTGAGTAAAAAATACTATTAGAAATTGATGATTATGTTGTAAGCATTGCCAGTTTCAAATGATTAAAAAATTACAATAACTAGCCAATTTAGATGTATGAAAGTGATTTGCTACATTGTCACCTTGTACTTCGTGTGCTTTTTGCTTTTATATCTGTAATTGTTTTTATCGACCTTAAATTATATAATCTTTTTGTGGCATAACACAACAACTGTGAATCTAAAATGTTCCATTTAGTTTTTCTGTATGTTTTTATTTTATTTTTCGCTGCTTCGTAATGGACGCGGTGACTCGAAAAACGATGCCTTTAATCTTGTGGTCCCATCTCCATCTGTCCCGATTAAACCACACCGTACGCATTTCTTTTTGCTTCTCCTTCTGTTGGCATAAATAACTACTACGCCACTAACAACTTTAGCCGTTGCCATGTTGGTGGGGAAGGCGATTCGAATGGAGCTATACGTCTAGTTGGTTTACAGTGGTACTCACTCGGGGCACCAACGACGGAGGTGCTTCGAAATGCATTGCCATTTAAGAGGACTTTTTCCCAAGCATGAAGCATCCATGTTCGAGTGGCGCAATATTCAAGTTCAACGGACGGCAGTTGACTTTACAGTGCGAAATCCTGTTTTTAAAAGATTCTTTTCTGCAATCCTTTTTTTCTCTATTTATGACGACGGTGTGGACGATGATGAACACAACTGGCTCTGAAAATGGCATTTTTAATCTAATGGAATGGTTAGAACCTGAGCGAGCTGAATATTGGCTTCCAATGAAATCGCATTTCATTCAAGATTTTGATTCAACTTTTACGCTATGTTTTTATTTGCGATGTAGTCTGGGGCATGAAGAGCAAATACATGTTTTTTTTTAAAGTCGAACAATAGATTGCGAAAGATTATTTGATTATTTCATGAGTATGAAACATATCTGCAGTAATGAGTGAGACACGATTTTTGTATTTAGAAATTTATGTAACATTTTCGATAAAAAAAACAATAGGTAGGTACAGAAAAGTTATTGAAGAAGGTTTTTTAACATGCATAATGTCAATATTTCTTTATTCGACTGTACTATGAGTATGTATTTATTTTTATACTTATAACATACCTTCAAAAAGTTGTACTATGAAATAGTGTTGTTAAACTAAGCTATTAAATTTCAAATTTTCTTTAAAACATAGCACAATCGAAATGAAACATTAAGTTTGAAACAGTTGCTATATATTTTAATAAATTAAACACTAGGTTTGCTAATCAAAATTCTCGGCAGTGGGGAGTTTTTTAAAAAAAATGACTTTAAACAGAAAACAAAATATTAAAAATAACAGTTACCCCTACAATGCCATGCTATACCTTTTGATGGATATTTTGTAAAAAAAACTCATAATTTAAAAAACAAAATTGTAATTGTATATGTAATTAAGTTCAATTTTTGTTTCCCATATTCAATGCTGTTAATAATTTTTAGTCAAATATGTACAAGAAATCACATGTCACGTGACTGGACTTTTAGGTAAATTAACGTAAGCTTGGTGTAAACTTTAATTTTATTATTTGTAAAAATCAACATCTTATAAGCCTACAATAAAGTCACAAAGTACTGGATTTATCCTATTCTATCTTTCTTTTCATTGAGACATCAAAACATTGTCCTGTCAATTTTTATTTTTTATTAAGGTGGGTGGCGGCACCGCTTCGATAGGTCCTTCCTGTTTCCTAAAATATACCAACTAGGTAATATATGTTTTACCTAAAGACAAATACAAGCCAAGATATCTTTATTAAACTATTATTCCCAATTGAAATTAGCTTCACTTAGGTCTTTGGTATTCGAAGAAATGCCAGCGTTTGTAATTACGTTTAAATAAATTTGATATATCTAGCTAGTGCCAGTCTTTAAATTATCAGATTCCAGGGCTCAATGAGCAAAACTTTTAATCGAAAAGTCAAAACAATCGAAAAAGAAATAATAAATCAAAAGTCTTTCTCCACGCTTAAGCTCTCTCTCAACAAAGAATATCGGATTTTGCTTAGTCACTTTAAAGGAAAGTCATTATTCTTAAGAATATTCTATTGACCAATTTGGAGTTATTAATTTGTGTTTGGAAAAGTTCTTTCCGTCGGCTTTTTTGGTCACTGTAGTTTTAGCAATGAAACAACTCTGTTACATTTGCTTTTCCCGACGTTTCGGCAGGGATTGCTGCCTTCCTCAGGGGAACTTTATTTGAACAAAAAATACATTTATTATACAAAATATATAGTGACATTTAAAACAGTGGGAATTACACTTACTTTGTTTTTTAAATTTATATAATTTTAAAAAACAAAGTAAGTGTAATTCCCACTGTTTTAAATGTCACTATATATTTTGTATAATAAATGTATTTTTTGTTCAAATAAAGTTCCCCTGAGGAAGGCAGCAATCCCTGCCGAAACGTCGGGAAAAGCAAATGTAACAGAGTTGTTTCATTGCTAAAACTACAGTGACCAAAAAAGCCGACGGAAAGAACTTTTCCAAACACAAATTAAGAAAGTCATTATTGATGCTTTAGCAACTCAAGTTCCAGTTTTTGTATAAATTCTTCTGATGCCGTGTTATAAATGGAAGAAATTGGTCATTAAAATAAATTTTATTTATTAACTCAATGGAACAAATCTTAGTTTTCCAATAAACCCACGGGTGTGAACTTTTACAAAAACTATAAATGAAACCATTTAAAATCAGTTTAAACCATACCCACATATTCTGATCCTTTTTTCTCTCAAGTATTCATAAATCCTTCACACGTTTATTCAAGAAGCATGTGAACTGTTTTCATCCTTAAACTCAAATTATATTACATTCATAACCCTTCATGATAAATGGGATACACGTAATGCATATACCTAAATGTTACCTTGAACACTGTTTTTGATTTATGTCATCATCACTTTGCCTCAACAAGGATTGATGTTGGAATCCACTACTTAACCCAATAAATTTACCACACATAGTCAGTAAATGTTTATATATGTGTTTCTTGTAGAACCTTATTCTTTCACCTCCACCCATAAGCATCCATCGTCTCCATTATCATAGCTGAAAGGCTTGTGCCAAAACAAGTCAAATACTTTTGCACTGCACATAATCATGTTCAACACCAGGATACTCTCGCATTTATTTGCTGTGTGCGACAAAAGTAATAAAAAGAATCTCCTATCCAAAATCCCATAATCAAAGCAAAGTTGTACCGTAAACCGAAATTCCACCAAAAATTACTTGTGCTTTCAACTTGACTCCCTCTATTGTGTGTTTTGACTCAGAGCGTCTGAGCTCTAGCATTGGAATAAATTCTTTAATATCTTTTGTAAAAGACTATAGTTTATGGGTGGCATCACATACCACTACCATGATACTGGTTTACCATCTGTATATCTAAAAAGTACACTCTGAGACGATAACATTGGTTATGCTATATAAAATCGGCGCCAATTTGGCGGCTGCATATCTCCAAGATGAGTCATCCTAGCATCATGGCTCATGGGCAACCTCATCGCTATGTATACTTCGGATACCAGATTTTTTTCTAATACGTAGTATATAATGTAGATATACATATAGATTATTTTGGGTGTAAGAATTGGTTTTTGTTTTCGTTTCCGAGCATCCTAGTCTGGCATGAGACGAAACGAAGGCCAACATTATATCCCTTCCAGACCCAATGGGAATGGGGGTGAAACTTTCGGTACATGAACATTAAAGACAAGTATTGCAATCGTGAAAAAAGTACTTGATTTGGCAACAATTATATACATATTTATGTAGGAGGGAGACAGCAATAAAAGACAGCCAGGCAATTGTTCATTACCCACATTTGCATGCATCACATTCAAAAAGCTAAATATTGTTATTAGACAAGAAGCAATAAGGAAATCTTCAGAAGGATATTTAACAAAAAAAAATACTTAGTTCTAAAAATATAGTAGATAGATAGATAGATAGATAGATAGATAGATAAAAATATAGTATATTTAAAAAAAAAAAAGGGGGTTCAAACAAATCTAAGTAAGAAACTGAACTAAGATTTAATTTTTGTGCATCATGTTAGATATTTTACCATGGTTCAGATAGTTTATGTCCGGAGCTATTAGGTAGTACATATGTTAATAAGGCATACCTATAAGCACATATAATTCAAGATCCAAATGACCCATAAGCTCAAAGTTCATGACCATAGAAAAAGCAATTTGTTCGCTAGCTGGACTACGGAGTGTTTGGAGAGTACCCTTATTTTAGCCGAAAAATCATCTTTAGTGTGGAGTCGCAATTTTGGACGAATACCTCTGCTAAGAAGTAAATTTACCGTACATAATTATGTACATATATCGGACGACACCAACCACACAAGTTCATCGGGCGCAATGCATCCTCAAAAAGATTCCGCCTGGTGTGGATTTTGGCCCGCAAAACGATGTTGGTGAATCGGCCACCGTCAATGGCGAGCGGTAGAGAACAATGATAGCCAATTTTGTACAACCCAAATCGAACCGTATGGACCTTGATGACATGTGGTTCTATAGCAGGACGGCAGGCGCCGGATGCCACAATTTATATCCTGCATTATGAGCTTGTTTCATTTCATTTCAACATCTACCCGCCCTTAGTGAAAAACCTTTTGATAAAATTTTGTTCCTAAAAATATAAGGCACGTGGAAAATCACTTAAAATAGAAATAAGTTTGAGCTTTCAAAACGTTTCCCTTAATGACAATGACATATTGAAACTTTTAATATCTTGGGGGCTGGTGCTGGTTGCTAGTGGGGAAATCATGAAATACACCATAGCAGATTGTTATTTTTCGGTTTGTTGAGATACATGTTCTTCTTGAAATATGTTTGTAGTTTAGTTCGTATAGAGAAGCCAATATATGTTGCAAATTGATTTGATGTGTCCGCATAATTTACTGCCATGCATTTTTTTTAGTTAATCACATTCTTGTTTTGCCTTTATATGAGTATTGGCATGCTTAAGTCTTTAGATGGGCTTGCAGTAGGTGGCTTGCGATGCACAGATTGCAGTCGTGCATTCTTCGCTATAAAATTTTTAACTATGCAACTGGGGCGCAAATAACACAGGCTTAATTAAGATGTGGAACAGTGGACGGTTGTTCAACCCGTCTAGATTAGAGACATGCTGCAGTTATATGCCTAGCAAACATATTTGCTGTGTGCGTGACGACTGCATTTATATCAGATGAGATTTTTTAAATCCCTTTAGATTCTAAAAAATCCACCAATCCAAATTTTGTTGACGAACAAGCAACAACGTAAGGTTAAGAAATGGGCTGTATATTTTTGTAACTCTAAAATTTTCTCGACGGCAAATAATGACTATGACATACCTATTCGATTTTGGTTTCGAGAACGCTAACCAAGTAAATTATTTTGTTTATAAAAGTACACAATTACACAGTCCAAGTGGCATGTTTAAATTATAAAAAGTCAATAGAACAGTACACGTTATAAAAACATAAATGGATACCTGATGTATGCTCGATCAATTAGTGACAATATAGCCATAGTGTCTAATTTGATTATATAGCTGTATTCATAAACACGTTGTGGAGTAAGGTTAGAATGGAAAATATTTATCGATTACTGTTCGCTTAATCTGTATTTTCTGAAAAAAGTTTACTTAAGATAAAATCACTTTATCGAATGCATTTTAAAAACTTAATAATAGTAACTGTACACTTCAATCAAAGTGATGCCAATTTATATAAACTATGTTTGTTAAATTATGTGATTATATTCATCCTTGAGTCATATTTGTCAAATGAACACTTTTAGATAACGCTTTGAAATTTTTTTATTTTTAATATAAATGGTGACTCGATATGAAATAAAAAAAAAATTTACAGATTTTTGTAACACAATTCAAAGTTTCCATTTATGAAATTATCAGTATAAAAATTCAGTGCGCTCATCATACGCTATCGCTACAGTTCCATATCGAAATGAGTATGTGCTCAAATAGGAGGTTGGCAAATAGATATTAATTCTGGAGACCGAACTACCAAGATTTGGAAGAATGCAATAGTCCATGTTTGCCTCGATCTTATGTTATAATATGGGCTAGAAAAGGTCTATGAAGATGGTATTCCAATTGACCTATTTCTTCCTCTTTCAATGCTACATCTCAAAAACTTTTCTTAAAGTTGGCGTTCATGTTTAGCCCAAAATTGAAAATATATAATTAAAGAACGCATTCAAAAATGTAAAGGGTGTATTTTTAGAGGTATTTATAGAACTTTAAAATTATAGCACTCTTTTTTTTGATAGCCATTTTGTCATCTACCATGCGAGTTATTTTTAGTAAGATTTGCCATATTATCATAAATCGAATGAAGCCTGAACAGTTGTTCTGTGGTTCCGTTCTTGAATCCCGCACTACGTCCGTTCGACACAATAGTCCATTAGAGCACTTAATTCCATTAACGAACACCAATTTGGCCACCAATTAACACACTTGTTTTTTTTTTAATCTTAAGCTTTGGACAATACAAAATTAATACTTAAATTTTATTTTCAGCATATTGTAAACCTTCCCCTAAAGATGACACAGCCAAAAACTACGAGTACGCGGAAGACGATGATTACAACTATGACGAGATTGACGAAAATAATTCTGAAGGAGCACCCATCGAAAGTAACGCCATCAATAGTGATCCACCTTATTTTGAAATCTCCGAACTAAGTGTTAAGGCGAATTTCGGAGAAAATGTTGTCCTTAACTGTGACGTGCGCAATTTTCAATGTAAGTATCTATACAATGACATTTTATGACCCAATATTGTATCTAACCTACAACTACCGAATTTTTAGTGAAAAATGTCGTCATGTGGTATAAAAAACATAATCTTATCGTCAACGGGCAAACATCATTGGACAAACGCATTGAAGCCTTGAAAAATAACTCCATTAGAATCATGAATGTTCAAAACTCAGACGCTGATGATTACTACTGTACAGTGTTGCCAGAGCAAGTGAGGCTGCACATTAATTTATCTGTTGGTGGCAAGTTGGCAATTTATTCTGACGGTCGTGATGTTACTGAGAAGACCGTGACAGTTCATCAGGGAGAAAGTCATACATTGGAATGTAAGACCTTTGTCAATGAAAATGCCACAATCAAATGGTCCTTAAATGTAAATCCTATAATTGATTTTAAGTGGTTTTGTATTAAGAATTTTTTTTTACTTTGCAGGGCGAAAGGGCTGAAAATCTTGACATCAAACTAGAAAATGGGAAACTTATCATTGACTATTTCGATGCTGATCGTGCTGGTATATATCAATGCCTTGGAGATGATGGATCCAAGGATCCACTGCACGGATCAGTTACCATCGATGTACACTACGCTCCAAAAGTGTCTACACATCGTCATCACGTGAATACTGAACCGGGTGGTAAAGCTGAGCTTTATTGCGACTACAAAGCCGTGCCTATTGCTGTCGCTCAATGGAAGAGAAACGGACAATACTTGGAGATTTTCTCTGAAAAGTATTCAGCTAAGAGTGCCATACACAAGGGAATGAATCGAACAATTTTAATGGTTAAAGATGTTTCATCAAATGATTTGGGTGAATACGAATGTGAAGTTAAGGTATATTTTTAGTTTTTGTGATATTTTCGTTTGTTCAAGATTCTACAAATATTAAATATTTTTTTTTCTTAGAATGCAATCGGTGCGAACGAAGCAAAAATTCATTTAATCTACGAACCCGAAAATCCTCAATTCGAAGATATGAAAATCGACGGACGAAAGGTTACACTATTTTGGCTGGTCAAGAGTGTGCAACCTCTCTCAGAAGCTGTAATGGACTACAAAATCGATGGTGTAAGTGCCTACTCATTGCTTTGAAAAATAATCTCATATGTAGTATTATATATTACACAAACAAATTGAAGAAAAAAACAACATTCATATAAACAGCAAAATAAGTTCACTATTCAGTTGCACCAACTATTTCTTCTATCTGGTAGTGGTTTTTTGGCTTGAGATTTAAAAAAAGTAAGTTTTAAATATAACTATAAAGCTTTTTGTACTTATGATGGACCCACTAGAGTGTAGTTCTCCTAGGGCTTCATTAGTGTGACCCTCCAGCCGGCTCGATCTCTAGCCTGCCGTCTCCAATTTTGCACTCTAAGTTGCCGGAGGTCTCCCTCTACCCGGGCGCTCCATTAAAGATGAGGTCTACCTTGGCTTCTGACTCCCTATGGTTTGGCTTTGAAGACTTTACGAGCTGGAGCGTCGATGTCCATTCGCTCTACATGGCCCAACGCCCAACCATCTCAGTCGCTGAATTAAAATTTTTGTGGCTAGGTTTATGTCGCTGTACAGCACGTATAGTTCGTCGTTGTATCTTCTTCGCCAAATGTGTTCACGGTTTACGCAGACAGGACCATAAATCGTACGCAGAACTTTTCTCTCGAAGACTCCAAGTGACTTTTCATCCGATTGGGAGAGAGTCCATGCTTCTGCACCATATATCAGGACCGGGATGATGAGTGTTCTGTACAGTATCTCCTTAGTTCTTCTCGATAGGGCTTTATTCCTCAATTGCTTATTTAGCCCAAAGAAACAGCGATTAGCAAGAGTTATTCTACGTCTGATCTGTGCTTACAGCAGCACCCAGGTAGACAAATTCATTGACTACCTCGAAGTTATAGGTGAAAGCATATTATACTTCGTCTTGTCCTCGTTTATTTTCTGTCCCATTCTGCTTGCTGCTGACTCCATGGTAGTGAAGGCACCGGATACTGCTCGCTTTTTTCTTCCTATCACGTCAAACTCGTCTGAAAACCCAAGTAGTTGTGTCGATTAAATAAAGATGGTGTCCGATGTGCTGGCATGGGTGATCCGTATGAAATTTTCCAGCACAATGTTAAAACAGCTGCATGACAGTGCGTCACCTTGCCTTAGCCCTCTGGTGGTTTCAAAAGTTTCAGTAGGGTCCCTACCAACTTGGACGGAACAGCGAGCATTTTCCAACGGCATCCATGGATTCTACAGTTAGACATGGCACGATACAATTTAACTCTATTAACACTGTCGTAAACTGCTTTAAAATCGACGAACAGGTGGTTGGTGTCGATGTTATATTCTTGGGTTTTCTCCAGGATCTGGCGTAATGTGAAAATTGGGTGGTCGTAGATTTTCCAGGTCTGCAGCGGCATTGGTAAGGCTAAGGACACATAAAGTCATCAGCAAACGACTTGAAACGTTCACATAAAACGCTGGACAGGATCTTATAGGCGATGTTTAAAAGACTTGACTTTCTCTATTTTATTTATATATTAACTTACGCAAACGTATTTAAAAATGGGGTCACCATTGTTTAGCAACTTTTTTTGGCATTTCTTTGTTTCGCCGCAGTCGTTAAATATTATCCTTAATTGGCAATTTACGTTTCGTTTTTTATTCATTATGTTTTTTAATCGTTTCGCAATTAACGTTCTGCGGTTTTATGTTTCGCTCTTTTTCAAAATCCTTTTCGCCCATTTCGCAAAATTCATTTGGCAATTTATTATTTTGCATTTTTTCATTCGATTTTTTATATTCGGCAAAGTTTTTCTTCGACAGATAATGTTTCGCTGTTAAGTTATTACGCAAAATAGGGCTACGCCGTTTTATTGTTTTGCAGATTGATCATTTCGCCGTTTTATTATTTCGCTGATAGAACTTTTTCGCCGTTTAAGAAAAATGTCAATAACTTTTTTCTAATAAGTTTTTTTTGACCAAATGTTCACCAATAGTTTCGACATTCTGCAATCAATGTCGAAATCCGTTAAATAGTTCAGGTTCGACAGATTTATTCCGTTAGTGGTCATTAAATTGTTTTTATATAGGTGTCTTAATTTATCTATATGGTCTAAATTCGGCATTTTGTTATTTTGCAAATATTTCGTTCGAAATATTAAGACATGTAATTTTATGAAGTGAAAAAAATGCAAAAGGATTGAACGCCAAATAAAAAAAAAAGATAAAAAAAATTGCCAAACAAAAAATTGTAAAATAACAAAATGCCAAGTGAAAAACAACAAAACGAAGCAATGCGTAGTAAAAAAATGCAAAACAACACAATGCCAATATGACAAATTGCAAAACTTCAAAAAGCTAATCAATCAAAAAACTAAATGAAAATTGGGAAATGAAAAACGTGAAATGATTATTTGTCAAATCAATTGAAAAACGAAACGTAATTTGCCAAACGTGGAATGCCAAAAAACAAAATGCAAAATGAAACAATTGCGAAATGAAAAACGGCGGAATGAACCACCGCGAAACGTTAATTTGCCAAACATTTTCGGCGAACCGTACCATACCCTTAAAAATAAATTGTTAGTAAGTACATACCATAAAATACAAAGGCTTTACTTGTACATTCAAAATAAAACGATTGAATTAAGTTTGTATTGAACTTGAATTGTTCTTCGTTATCTAGGTTAACTATTAATCTTTTTAAAGAATTGAGAGTTTCAGCCACTCTCACAGATTCGGAAAAGAAACATTTTTGTCTATAAAAAAAAACTCTCCTCCATTTGTTTGCTTTGAAATTCTAATTGATTCGCTTATTTATTTTACAGACTTACACATGGAGTTCTGAAAGTATAATCAGCACAAGTAAGCACCCAGAACATACTGGTGTTTGGAAATTGAAACATGAAATTGAACTAGTGCCTGGATTTTGGCATGCGCGCGTTAAGACAAAAAATATTGTGGGTTGGTCTAAGTTCTCTGCAGAGCACAATTTCAAAATTGATGATTCCGGCGAAGAAGGTAATGTCAATATCTTCAAAAATTAGTATCAACTAAATAATTTTTTTTTGTTTTAGATGATATGGAAAATAGTATTCCTCAAGATATGGTGCTGGCCGCTGGTATCGGTTCTGGAATCATCACCAAACCCACTCCAGGAAGCTCCAGTGCAACTCGATTAACACTCGGGTCTACATTTGTCGTATGCCTTAGTCTGATAGCTGTATGCAAACAATTTGTGCCATTTGTTATAAGTTTATAAAATGGAATTGATTTCTGATATAAACCATATTCTTTATGTATACTATTGACTATTTATGTAAATTTACTCAAACAATCAAACTGCATGGAAAGAAAAATCACAAAATGAAAATAGAATATTAAATATAAAAATGTCTCAATAGCTAATAAAAAAAATTGTTTGTTTAACAAAAAAAAAAAGAAATAAACTATTGTTGTTATACCTAAATGAAAAATGTTGCACAAAAAAACCAATAAACCCAAAAGAAAAACTTTATTTTATATTTTATTAAATTATGTACTTTTAAGTTAAATATTTACATTTAGAGTTAGGTTTTATTTTAATTGTACGTTTAAATTTAAAATATAAATATATTGACCAAAGCATATATCTAATTATCATTATGAAATAAATATATGAGAAGGCTAGACAAATATAAAGGGGACCTAGGCGTATACTTATTCTATTGATTGTTTGATCATATTTATTAAGAAAGTTTTTTGTTGTACAATTATATTATGATGATAGATATATCCTTGATCTATTTTGACCCTTAAAGTATATCCAAAATATTTTAAAAGCTCATACACCACAATGTAGTAACAGTGATTTTTATTTTAGCACTAATTCACTTGAAACCAACTACCGCCAAATCTAAGATTAAAAGTCCGTTGAAGGAAATAAAGGAAAGTATTTGATCAGATGACATATTATATGTATGTATCTTTCCAAATCTGATAAGTAAGAATATAGTTTCAATCATTTTTTAAATTTTGAACGTTTTATCAAAATAGTCTGAAATCATTGTTTATTGCTTAAATGAGACTGCTGTTTTGCTGTAAGATTGAAATATTAAAACGCTTATTGGTTAATTTTTTAAGAATATACAAAATTATACTCCGGATTCCTTAAAGCTTTCCACTGCCCTTTTTGTTTTAAAACTTCGGTATTATTGACCAAGTCAGTGGTGGAATTTGGATTTTGTTGATGAATACTTTGTCTTGTCTTGTCTTTGTTTTTAATCAATCAGTCCCAATCTGACTGATTACAAACGCTGCTGATAGTGAAAGCAACGGTTAATTCTCGCTTTGGTCTTGCTATCACATCAATATTGTCAGAAAACCAGAATAGCACCGCAGTGATAGCAGTTTAAAGAACAATGTTAGATGCCTGTCAGTGTGTCGTTTTAACTCCCTGGTGGGGTCGATGGTTTCAGTAGAATAGTTAACAATTTTGAAGGAAGAGCAAACGAGCAAGTTTCGCAGGAATCGTTGGGTCCGAAGTTTTCATTACAACATGCATACATATGTCATTCCTTTTTAATTGATTATTTCATATATTTATATTTATATAAATTCGGGTGTGACATATTATGAACCGAATGGGATTTCGAGAGTTTTTTTTTTTTTATCTTCCAGGTAATTTATCTACAACTGTTTTCTTCAATTTTTTTCAATTTTCAAACAAAGTAAATGAGGCAACAGCAGCTGATTGCTAAATTTTGTATTTTTTTACTTCATTTGAACGTTTTATTTATTCGGCACAATAACTTTTCAACGACATGGATTCATTTGAGTTCACTTTTACTTCTTGTAAACAAAATCAAATATTGTAACAAAAAACCTTAAATATGTGCCTCATAACATAATAATATTATTATATTTTATTACATAAGAAAAATTGTGTATTATAGAAAATTAGTTAGCATAAATGTATGTAAGGGATAAGAAAACATTTTAAGAATTGATAGATATAGGAAAAGTTTTAAAGATTGAGTGCATGTACCTTCAGAGAGAACCCATATTTACAACTTGATTATAAATGCAATTGTCATTAAATTAAAAATGTTAATGTTTAGAAACAAAATATTTTTAAATCCGTTTATATTTGAATACACAAAAACTCATACAAATTCATACATTTTGTGCCTAGAAAATAAAAACAATTTTGGATAAAATAAATATTTACTTTATGTTAAAATTTGCAAACCAATAACATATTTGAATTGTTTTTGGAAAACGAAAGATTCACTCTTAACAGTTTTATAAAAAAAAACGTTCTGCATATTTAAGTTCATGTAAAATAAAAATAATATTAAAGTTAATTTTTTTTTCTTATTTAAACTTATATCAAGTCAGTATTTATTAATTTTTTTTTTTTCGTTTTGATAAAAATTACTCTATGATTTCCTAGTATTGGACACATACATTTTAATTTCATAAAATATTTACTGCTATAAGATTGTTCTGTGTCGAGACGCGATCTTAATTAAATGATACATTCTTAATTTAAGCTTAACATCATTAATTATATTATATATCTATAGATGTATAGACATATATTATATTATTAATTGGGATATTTTTAATGCGATTTGCACATTAAATATTTTTGTTTCTGTTATTGTAAATATTAATTTATAATAAAGTCAAATAACTAAAAATATTGTATGCGATGTATGAAAGATTATTAATTCAAAAATAAAAAGCTAATCCTTTTACTGTTCATAATGACTTCTATTTTTTGTGTGTATTTTAAAATCATTAAGAGAATTGAAAGACTTCTGGTCTTGAAAACGAAAATCGCAATGAAAATTTTGAATGTATACAATCAACGAATCACAAAATTTCGAGAATGTAGGTATCGAAACAAAAGATTTTAATGAATTTTGCCGTGAGAATTATTAAAATTTTATAAATAACGTTGTTCTGCCCTTTCGAGCAGGTGATGTATATGAACATGTTCAACATTTAGCAATAAGTTTGAATCTTAAATATATTTAAACCGTCTAATTCAATTTTCTAAAATATTTATACCGTCCAATAAGTTTGTCTAAAATATGAGAACATGATGATTTTTTTTTTTTAATAAACTAAGAAAAGTAGGTGCATACGCCTGAGTGTACTACCTATACTGTTTTATCGTTGCTTTTGGGTTGAAGAAATGGCAATTGCAGCAATTTTTCTTTTTAATTTCAATCCGTTCATTAGTAAACTTTTTTTTTGTACTAAACCAAAAGGCATTTAAGCAACAGGAAGCCTATCAAACGCAGTATATATAGACTGCCCGACAACCGATTAGCGCCCCCTATGCTTCTAGTTTTTGGAGCTTAATATCAGCTTATCTAGTTACTAAACCTTTTGAAACGAAGTGTGTACCAATGAAAGTTTATAAGATTATAGCTTGCTGGAACTTCCATTCCAAGGGTCCCAACGGCTATGCTGACTTCTTTCATGAATGACACAGAATACAATAGTGCTTTCCCTGCAATCAGGGATATTTTTGGACCCTAAGTATCGAAGTTTCAGCAAGTTAATGAGCCCCTATCCAAATCTCTAAGTTAGTAAAGTTGAGAAATCGAGGCGTTGCATCTTTCGAAGTTGGTTAAGAAGTGGTTTTTGTTTTATTTTTTGTCGTTTAAAATATTCAGTATTAGAAATCATTCTTCGCACAGTCCGCACGCATACTTTTATAACGGTTTTTTCTTTAATTTTGCCTGTAGAGTCGTACGAATTGGACGCGCGCCTCAAAATAATTCCCTTGTCCGCTGCTGTAATCACAGAAGATGGATAGCACGCAGTCTGGAATGCAGTACCCAATAATTGAGTTGCCACCATAACTTTAATTTCTTTTCACGTATAATTTAATAAACTTTCTTTGGTAAAAAAAATGTTTCAAAAGGTTTAGTAGATAGGCTGATATTATGCTCGAAAAACAAGAATCATAGGGGGCGCTAATCGGTTGTCGGGCAGTGTATATATTTACATTTGCTATAAAAAAAGCGATTTAAATGTTTTTATTTTAGTATACCTACATAAGCAATGATTTAGTTTGTGGGTATTTTTTGAAATTATTTCATTCATAAATGCGTTCTTAAGTCTTGTCTTTAAATACAAACAACGGACATCTGTATATAAGCAACTTATTTCCAATGGAAGTCTTAACATAATAACTGGAAAAATTTATGTATCTTATAACACTGTCAATAAGCTCAAAATGCGGGACATAAACCCTTTTCTTAAACAAAGAATTTGAACTTCTTTGCTCTGAAACTGTGTTAAATATCATCGTGCTATTGCACCCACAGATCAAGTACGTGCGAGCCAGTCCCGAGTTTTATTTTTAAGTTCTTATGTGAAAATCATTCAATATTAATGCGACACACATTGCCAGTAAATGTATGTTATCTTAATATGAAATTTAAACTAATAAATGCTTTGAAGTTAAAAGAAAATTTGCTACAATTGTCCATTTTTCAACCTAAAACCAACGATAAAACAATATTGTACACTCGGGCGTATACGTACTTTTCTGAGTTTAATTAATTTAATTAAAAAAATTATCCACGTTCTCATATTTTAGACAAACTAATTGAACGATATAAATACAATTAAGAAGTCAAACTTAACGATAAATGTTCAAAATGTTTATATATCTATAATCGCGATATCTGCTCGCAAAGGCAGAACTACGTCTGCAAAGATAGCTGGTATCATGATAAATCTCGTGGGTAAGCCTAGCCAAATAAGAATTTCATATAAATAATAACACAAAAGATACGTTATCAAATTTAAAGAACTCCAGCCCCAGAATAAGAGCTTCTGTTTAAAAAAAGAGCAAAAGCATGCAATGCAGTTTATATTTTCCCAAAATCCCAATTAGAGCAAGTTCGTACGGTCCAGTCGTGAACCTTATTTTCTTATGAACGTTACAGTGATAGAAAAAAAAATTCGTTAACAAATATGTATGCGGAAAAGCGCACGGATTTTATGAAATACTGGGACTAATCGGCAGCAGGCAATAATGGGAAAAAGGGTCTCATTGCTCTTTGTTTATTATGTACTAGCGGTACCCGGCGCGCGTTGCTACGCTAAAAAAAAAACACTTATTTAATGTGAAATTAAATTTATTTATGTATTTCATATCAATGCTAGCGGATAAACAATATATTTGGTTAAATCCTGTATTTTTTTATCTTCGACCCGATCGGCCATTCCGGAATTTTCGCTGATGTTTCAAGCAGCTAAAAAATGTATGAAAAAAATCAAAAATCAAAAATCAAAAAAAAAAAAATGATCCAAAAAATGTTAAAAGTCTGCATTTTATTGTTGTCTTCCACCCGATCGGCCATTGCGGAGTTTTCGCTGATATTTCAAACCGCTAAAAAATTTATGAAAAAACCAAACAAAAAAATTTACCAAACAAGGTTAAAAGCCTGCATTTTATTTTTGTCTTCCACCCACACCAAACCTTCACAGGAACCATCTCTGGACTAAACTATATTTACCCTGAAAATTTCATAAAGATCCATTGGGCGGTTTAGGAGTCTATAGACAACATACATACATACATACACACATCGTTTTTTATATATAATATATGTATAGATTATGCTTTGGGCTTATTATTGTTTTTTTTTTATTGACGTGATAACGTCTAATAAATCGGTTAGGAATATATGGGCAGCACGCACAGAAAAATGTCACAGTCACTGTCACAGTCACGTTACCTTGCTGCTTTCATAGCCTAGAGAGTTGATAAAGTTGGAGGGGAGGGTGTTGGGTGGTTGGTTGGTTGTGGTGGGAGTGTGTGTTGGCAAGGGGGGGGGAGGTAGTGGAAGGGTAGTGTCGGGAAGAGGAAATATTGTCAAAAATGGTGGGTGGTTGTAGCTGGTTTGGTTGGTGAGATAAATATTGTCAAAGCTAATGGGTGGTTCCTTGGTGGCTGTAGGTGTGATGGTTGGTTGGCGGTGTTGGTTGAGTGGCAAGTTGTTGTAGCTGTTATGGGTGGTTGGATTTGTGTTGAGGGTATAGTGAAGGGAATTGTCAAAAATAGTTGTACTGGGGAGGGGGTGGGGGTAGCAGGTGGTTGTAATGGGAGTAGGTGGTTGAATTTGGTGCATTGGGGAATTTTCAAAAATAGTGGGTGGGTGATTGGTGGTATTTAGAAAGGGCTGGCTTTATTGTTAGGTTAGTGTTTGGGTTAAGGGGTGAACAAAAAATGTCACAAATGGTGGGTGGTTGATTGGCTGTTGTAGGTGGGGTGGGCAGTTAGCGGTAGTGGTGAAGGGGGAGGAGGGTGATGCGGTGTAGGGGGAATTGTCAAAAACTTTGGGTGGTTGGTTGGTGGCTGTGGGCGGGGACATAACTCCCTGGGACATAAATCCATAATGGACTTATGTCCCACTCGGGTGGGAAATAACTTCATAAATCGATTATGGACTTATGTCCCACCTTAATGGGACATAACTCCATAGTTTTCCCTTGAAAAGTGGGACATAAGTCCATATTTTTTTTTCTCGAATAAAACTAAAAATTGATAAAAAAAAGGAAAGAAAAACACATAATTGTTAAGCAAATTGATAACATTTTATTGTAAACAAAACACTTAATTCATAGTTGAAAACAATCAAAAAAAAAAAAAAAAAAAAAAAACAAAAATTACTAATAAACGTAATTGACAATAATTATGGAATATCGAAATATGATAGTGCAAAACCGTTTTACAAAAACACGGTATTGGAAAACACTTTCAGTTACACCATATTCCAAGCACCAAAAATATTGAACCTCCTTGAATCTCTGCCACAGTCAGAACGACATTATTTAATGGATGCAACTTTCAGTGTTGTCCCAACTTGTGGATGTAGGCAGTTGTTAATTATTTACATTGCCTATTCAGAACATGTAAGTACAAAAATTAATGTACAGAATTCGAGATGAAAGAAAAAAAATTAAAAATAAAAGAAAACAAATTGCAAATTCACTTGGATTTTAAACTTAGTTTTTTTTTTATTCTCGAAAAACTAAGCAAGGAATAGATGAAATATTAAAAAAAACTTGGTCTTTCGAAAAACCATTTTTTTTTTTAATTTTTAGTTTTTGGAGAGACCAAGAAAATAAAAGTAAAAAATCGCGCGAATTTAATTTTTAATTTTTAGTTTTTCGAGAGACCAAGAAAATAAAAGTAAAAATTAGCGCGAATTTTTACTTTTATTTTCTTGGTCTCTCGAAAAACTAAAAATTAAAAAAAAAATTGGTTTTTCGAAAGACCAAGTTTTTTTTTAATAATTCATCTATTCCTTGCTTAGTTTTTCGAGAATAAAAAAAAAAACTAAGTTTAAAATCCAAGTGAATTTGCAATTTGTTTTCTTTTATTTTTAATTTTTTTTCTTTCATCTTCAATTGTTTCACTATTCATTTCACCTTTATTTTGACGCGTACGATTCAAGACAAGAAAACCAACTAAAGTTCTTTCAATGATACCGCGTGTTGCATTGAATTTAACAAGTGGTTACAGTTTTAAAGTACAGTACTTTCTTTCTAAATAAAAAAATATGAAGTGGACATAAATCCAGAACTTTTTTTATGGACTAATGTCCCATTAAGGTGGGACATAAGTCCATAATCGATTTATGGAGTTATGTCCCACCCGAGTGGGACATAAGTCCATTATGGACTTATGTCCCAGGGAGTTATGTCCCTGCCCCGGTGGCTGTAGGTGGGATGGGTGGTTGGTAATGTTGGGGCGTGATTTGGTGTTGGGGGGGGAATGTTAAAATTTGTGGGTGAGTGGCCAGTGGTTGTATTGGAATGGGTAGTTGGGATTGGGGGGGGGGGGGAGTAGTGGAAGGAATTAACAAAAATAGTTGTGTTGGTTGTTTGGTGGCGCGGTGATTTGGGGGGAATTGTCCAAGGTGGTGGGTGAGTAGCAGGTGGTTGTAGGTGGAGTGGGTGGTTGAATTTGGTTTAGGGCGGGGGTGGAATTGTCAAAAATAGTGGGTGGTTGGTTGTAGTTGGTGTGGGTGATTGGTAGTGGTTAGGAAGGGGGATTTACTGTGTGGGGGAGGAGGAAAAAATGTTTAAAAATGGTGGGCTGTTGGTTTGTTGATGTATGTGGGGGTGGAAGGTTGGCGTTCAAGTGGTGAAAAAATTAAAAAATGTTGGGTGGTTGTAGGTAGGTTGGTGGTTGGAGAGATACCTATGCACATGCATTGTTTTGCGAACTGGTTATCACGTAAAATTATCGTCCGTAAACCGACTTTACAGACAACCATGTTTTTTTTATTTGTGTATTAAAACCAGCTATAGCAGGTGGCTCAAAGTATCCTATTAGGTTTAGCATTTATGTTTATTTAAGTTTAGCGAATGTTTATTGGAGCAATAGCTTTAATAGCTTTAGTTTTGGAGAAAATAAGATTATTGCACTTAATATTTTTAAAGTATTTGATAGAGTTTGGCACCAGGCTCTCTTATCGAAAATGCGTGCTGCTTCCCATAAAATAATTGCTGGTGTGCCCCAAGGCTCCGTTCTGTCTCTCTTTATAATTGCCCAAGTAACAATTTCAGTTCGTTCTTAGCTCTATCAGCGCTTAAAAAGCTACATTATTTGGCTATATCAAATTCACTTAGCCTTATAAGCGCCAATAAAGCTGTAGTTAGCCTTATTTAGAGCATTTTTTTCGACTTTGGGAGCTAATATGAGCTCTATTTTAGTTCTTGCATAGCGGTTGTAGTGGGCAAAAGCATTAGTGTAAGTGCTGTTGTCACTTTACTGCTAATTTAATGCTTCTTTTTCAGTAAAAGAAAGCACGATTTGGGCTCCAAACATGATGCTCGAACGCTTGCATATTCTACAATAGAAACAAAATGACATTTACATTTTAATTAAGAGCACTTTTAGCTCTATTAAACATTATCAAAAGCCAATTATAAGGCTTTTCGCTGAGAAGTCGAAATATAAAAACGATTTGCTTAAGTGTTTGTAACATATTATAGATATTTATAGATATTATAAATAAAATAAAGAGAATAATAATTGTTAGCTTGCATTTAAACTTTGAAAAAATTTCTCAAACATAAATGTTTACAAAGAAAAACTTCAGAATATAAAACACAAACATTTACGATATATTATCATAATATTTTAAATAATGACCAAGATAGTGTTAAAGAATGATTTTACGTTTCACTTTATTTTCATCACAAACATAGGTGTTGCACCTCGAAATTTACAACGCGCCTTTAAAATAAAAATTTTTTACTATCTTTTTGAAAAAAATTAAAACATTTGTATGGAGAAATTTCATAGATTTCTGCCAAAACAGCCATTTTAATAGAACAAATAATATCACTTTTAGAGCTTTTATACATCCTGAGGTCTAAAAACTGTTCTTTTAGACATGTTGTACATGTTGTTTATATTTAAAATACGTGCTGCTACCCACAAAATAATTTCTGGTGTGCCCCAAGGCTCCGTTCTGTCTCTCTTTATAATTGATCTCTTGTCTAATACTTCTAATCAACTAAATTCTTTTGCTGACGACAGAACTCTCAGATTTTCATATTTGTTTCCAGATTCACATCCATGTCCTTTGGATGACAGCAGTATCGTATGATAAGCTCATTAAATTCCGCTCTTGACAGCAACGGGGAATTATCAACCGCGTGGATTTTAATGCTTCAAAACCTGTCTTTTGTCGTTAAAGCATAACCTACCCCCTATACCATACTGTCCATGAGTGGCACTTGCATTGAGGAAACAAATCAGCTTTGCGTTTTAAGTATGTGTATCACAAGTCATCTTCTGTGAAATGATCACATATTTGACGTTGCCAAACATACCGTTAAAGCTTAAGTTTCTTCAATCGATGTAAGAAATATTTTCCCTCCTCTGATCTGGTTAAATAATAAGATATAATAATTATTATAACCACAAAAATAGCTTTAAAATATACTTTCAAACAAAGGAATTTAAAGCCTTTGCATTCACTAAAAATAGTAGTATTCGTTCAAAATAAATATATGTACATAAATACTATCAAGCTATTGCACCTACAGAGGAAGTACCTATCTAGTTTCTAGGTTATGCAATCTAAATAGGTTTTATTGTTTTCCAGATTTTTTTTCCAGTCTAGATGTGTATATGTTGGTATATTAAACATTTTGAATTTCGAGACTGTAGGATTCCGGACTATTTCTTTCTGGAAATCGTGGTAAGCCCATATAAACTATAGAAACAAGCTTCGTAAAACCGTTCAGGTTATAATTCAACTTGTTGAATTAGGCTAATTTTTAGAATTACCACAATTGAAAAAAATTAAACAACTAAAAGTGTCCCTGATTATGAAATAAATTCCTGTTTAAGGGAATTAAAGGGACATTAGGGTGTGTTGGACACTATTAACTGCATAATATGGTATTCAACTGGATACTTTCCCTTTCTCTGTTATTCCGTACAACAGCACACCCTTTTTAAACCCAATTAAATTACCTCCTTTCTTCAATGTGTTAAGAATTTGAGAGACGCCGACCACTCTCTAGGTCACTAGTTACATCACGTAAAGAAATAAATATTCCTTCTACCATTATACACATCAAATATCTCTCACTATCATATATCACATTCGCAACTTCAAAGGCATGGCTGTTTGTACCGTTAGTCATTTAATTATAATGGGAACTAAACAATTTTGGAGGTCACTCAAGGTGTTTGGTATGCAAAGTGCACTCCCATTCATTCATTTCGCGAATAAAGGAGTTACCTTTTTTCAGAAATTGTACAATTTACATATAGAAAGTGTCTGATCTCATCGTTTTGCACAGTTTGACATCCATTCAAATGGAACTCCTGATTACTCTTGTTAATTACATTATACCGATACCTCTATCCACTATTCACACAGCTTTCTTTACTTTTATGGAAGCGCTCTGCGTGCAATGATTCTAAAATGCAGCACACCCAACTTCATTCCGTTTGGGACAGCCATATTAAGAATTATTGTTTGTGAAATTAAATAGGAAACCAGATTGGATTTATATGCTTTTACATTCTAAAGGAATGTTATGGCCGTTTTCGAGTTTCAAAAAAGCCGCTAAATTAGCATAACAACGAATAAATAAAGGTACAGGTTTGTGAGTAATTAAAAAATTTAAACACATAATGATAAATACAATTTGGTATTGAATTTGCAATTGAAGACGGTATAAAAAAGCTGACAGATCTACTTATATTTGTCTACTTTCAGTTTGCCAAGATTTAGTGGTTCAATGAAAGCAGTCAACAATAAATAGAATCCAACTAGATCTTGCCAGATTGTTGCAGTCTTGTAGTTTACTTCTCCCTCTATAAGGTTTGTTTTTTCCCCACTGACAGCTTTTAAAAAAGGTAGATAGAATACCTCCCAGTTTTTTTGCTATGATCAACAGTATAAGGACATCAATTTATTTTATTATTTTGAACAAAAGCAAGCAAGGAATATCTCTAACACAAAAGGAGAAACATTTCTGCACTAATAAATTTGTACTTACATTAAAGAAGCAACATCAAAACTGTTAATTTCACCCTTTTTTTTTGCTGTTTGACCTCATTTGCACTTTGAACTCTGCTGTGGTGTGGTTCTAAGACCACTTCTTCAACATGTATGTTTGCAAATGTCACTTTGGCTAACTGCGTTTGTATTCTCGAAGGAGTTTTCTTGAAACCATAATAAATGGCAGTGCATTTCATAATTAAAACGAAACTTCCTTATTATAAGTATTCTCTTCTAAGGATGCAGGATGAATTAAGAACAAAACACTGTTTGGTATTTCACATCAGTTGAAAACGCATGCATTTTCTTCATAACATATCCAGGGCACGATGGAATTCTTTTTATGTGAAATGAAAACAGTGCAAAAGTGAATGTAAGCATTTTGAAGTGCTATAGAGCTTAGATTTGGGTTCGAGCGCTTAGAAATGAAGTTATTCGAGGCCTGGGAGGACATCTTTTTCCCTTTGTTTACCAGAAAAGTGACGGATATTTTGCAAAAATTCTCTTAGGGATATTGCATATAAAATCCTCACTGACACAAGACACCTTGACGCACACACGGAACGAACAACGACTCGCCGAAATAACCGTAATACTGTTTTTGATAAAAACCAACTCTATTCAATTTAGTGCTAGCGCTTTAGAACAAATTACAATAATAATTGTAAGTTGCAGAAAAAACGGATGGCGTGGCAATTGTCACCTTTTGGTAAGTGGTAATTGGCAAAGTCTTTCCTGCCGACGTTTTATTTTAACTGCATTGTCTTAAAGTTGAATCAGCTTGATGTTTTAAACTAAAAAACATTTAAAATAACAAAGAAACTAGAAGCATAGATAACAAAGTAACAATTTTCTTAAAAGTGTCCGTAATTAAGAAGTACATTATCTGTTTGCGGGAATGAAAGGGACATCATGGTGCGATGAATATTATTAACTGCAATCACTATTCAAAATGTACTTAAAAAACAAACTTTTCTCCTCTGACACTCCACCAAAATATAACTTCCACCATTACCTAGCTACACCTTACAAAAGTTAAAGATATACAGTCATACATCGGAATCACATTCACAATTTTAAATGTATGTATTACAGTTTATCCCGTTCTTCATGTACTTAAACGCTTGGAAACGAAGTGATTTGAGTACTCGGAGTATACCTTTTTCTACGTTTAATGCAGATTTTTGCATTGCAGAAAAAGTGATGAGAAATTAAACTTAATAACATAGCATATACTTTATACTATACGTACGCACGCACACTCTTAGGGAAATATATGAAATTAGCCAATTCAACAGCAATCAATAGCTCACAAAAAAGACGCCATCACGATCAACACATTAAACACAATTAAAAAATAAGAGAATTACTAAATAGCTCATCCACAGAGTTCTATATACCTTCACCCCTCAGGACAAATAGTTCCAAACCAACGGAACAGGATGCACTGCTATGTGTGGCGATTGAAGACCTCAAGTTTATCAGAGTTAACCCATGCGGTCAAGACGGGAGAATTGGAGTCTCCAAATGTTCCTCATCGTTCAGCTCTCGCCCCAAAGCAAACAGAGAACTCTGAGTAGAATCAACGTGCTGGACTACCAGATTGTACAATTAGCAAAATTAAACCGTAAGTACCAGATGCACGATCTGTCAACGCCGCGACGCAAGCACGTTTCAGGAAACTGTCATATGGATCCTGTTTTCTTCAACTGTGGGAAAGCCATCACATAAATAGGAGAATGCAAACCCGGTGAAAATGTTCTGTCTGAGTGAACCCTTAAGATCCTACCTGTAAATGAAAATTCACTGATTAGGACCAAACGTAGAGCAAATGTCTTTCATTTGCTAAAACCTAAAAGATCAAATTCCTGATATGTTGGTTTTTGGCTAGCGAAAGCTTGCATCATTTGTCTTCCCCTCCAATAGGGAAACTAAATGTACGTGATCGCAGCGCATACGCATCTGAAGCACCTCAGCCTGTTAGTTTTTATTCAGAGCTCCAAAATTTTTTCACATGTCTAATACTGCACTCGGATAAGAAATTTTATCTCATGACTGGAGATCTGAATGTTTGGATGAGTAGGTAAAATGTTGGGTATAGAAGATAAGATCTAATCTAGAACGATATTGAACAATGCGCACTCGATGACGTAATACGGCTTCCGAATGAGCTTGTGATTTTAAGACCGACCCCAAGGTGAAGCTTATGATTGGCCAATGCCGTGTTAGAGCAAACAAGAAACTTTATACAAATAACTAGGATAAACGACGTTTAAGTGAATTCAATCAAGCCGTTTCCAACTCCTATATCGTCAATTGAAAAAAGCCATTAAAAAATAGATTTTCGTTGTGACCATATTTTATAAAAAACTAAAATGCAGTTTTATCGAAACTGGTAGTTTGTCAAAGTATGAGTTTCATCGAAATCGTTGGCACCGTTTTCGAACAAATCCAAAACGAAAAAACCTACATATACTTGAAAGATCGAACTGGTATCTTTCAAGTTCCTAGCTTACACGAATTACAAAAATCCTCGGCAATGCTTTTTTTTTTAATTGGTATAAATGAAGTTTGAAGAAACTCCTTCACTATGTTAAGTTTTTTTTTTGGGCTTTAATTAAATCCTTTTTTTACACGAAACCAATACTTTCCCATAGTGAAAGTAAAAAACCATAACCGATATTCCGTACAAGCAATTTAAAAAAAAAAAATCCGTTAGGCTGTTGCTTGACATGAGCACAGATGCAAAGACGCATAGACAGACCGAAAAAGTTTTTTTCAGGAAAAGGAAAATAGACCTAAATTGCTTTCTGTAAATATGAGTGAAGTTCCTTAAATTTGCAATATACATAGTTTACGTTCGCGTTAATAAAATGGGTTCTTTCAGGACGTAGATAACAATACACAATGATTCTCATTAGAATTTTAAACAAAACTATTAATAAATGGAAAACTCTGGACATAATGTAGCTATTTGTAAAAATGTGTCATGTTCGACAAACAAAATCGTGATGCGAAGATATGCACCTAAATGTTCACATTATATTGTCCGAAATAGTTTTCATGAATAATTGGTGTGGATTAATCACTCAGTTTGTTTTCGCAAGATTTATTTGTATTCCAAAATGTTTTAATGATTTGTATGACACCTCTGAGTTAAGTGGAAGCTATAAATAAGATAAGCAATATGCAAATAAGACTGTTCACACATCCTATGACGAATAAAAGTATTGTAGGGGAATTCCGTTGACAAAAAGAGAACATAGTGATGGAATAGAAATTATTAATGATTAATAATATTATTATCATTTGGTCTTTTAATTGGTACGTCATGAGTCATCTTTCTTCGCTATAATTTAGCATATTAGATATAGTTTAAACACGAAGTTTTTATTAACTGGACAACCAAGTAAATATACATATACAAAGAGTTTTCTCGAAAAGGTAAGTTACTACCTATGGAATTAAAACTCCAATATAATGTCTATCAAAGAAATATATTAAAAATAGTTTGACCAGATTTTTTTAATGGTTTGTTTTGAAAAACTATTAGAACAAATATTTTAAAATTTTATTGAAATCAAAAAAAAGTTTTTTAAAATTTTGAAATACAATATTTATTGAATTATAAATAATTTTCGGTGTGCAAATCTTTATTTAAATAATAATATTGGTTTATGATAATACCTCATTTGAAAAATCTGGTTCTATGAGAACCTTCCATCATCAACAACATCTTGGTGACGGACTGTCATTGTCATCATAGATTGCACTCATTTCCAACAACTCAATACACACAAGAGGGCTGGAGGTCTCCTGATCAACATTACCGCCAAAAAAAAAAAATACGATATTTGTATCGATATCCAATGTCTTGGATGTCTTCATGTCCAGGAGCTAACATTATAGACTTGGACCACTATTGTAGTAGCTTAAATGCGGTTTTCACAAAACACAGTTTCCGCCAATCCAACTATTAAGAGTTCGGGTAACGATATCTAAACCACAAGTCCAACAAGGCTCCTAGAGTGGGTGGATCCCGGTAGAGCACTTCAAGGTAGCGGGAGATGACTTGGTAAGGAGCCATTCCAACTTGGCTGAGAGTATGCCTGACGATTGAACCCCCAGCATTATGTATCCTATCGACAAGAAGGAGATATTCTGAACTTCGTTAACTACAGGCGTATTAGTCTCCTAAATGCCATTTATAAAATCGCAATTCTGTGTGAACATCTAAGCCCCTTCGCACCCGAATCGATTGGCCAATGTCAGTGTGCTTTCAGCCCAGTTAAGATAACCGTGGACCAAATGTTCATACTCTGACAGATTTTAGAAATGTCCTTAGAATTCCATATCGATACTCACCATTTTTGTATCCATTTTAAAGTGGCCTATCACAGTATGAACAGAGACTAATTAAACAGACCCATGTCATAACTTGACACCCCACTCTAGTTCATTCGGTTGTGGATATTCATGCTGCTCAGTCAAGGTTACCTGCAAGTCACCTGCTTTGATGTAAACTCTTAAAAATATTTCTTAAGGCACACAATTTTATGTAGATCTGTTCAATAACTTTTGGTTACGCTAATGATATAATGACATTATCGGAACAACGATGCACGCTGTCAGTGGAGCATTCGCAAAAATATTGAAGTGGAGGCGGGAGGATATACATAGGTCTGGCTGTTGATGAGGATAAGACAAATTATACGCTGCCTCAAGACAGCAGAACATATTATCAACAGATATAAGCTTGAAGAAGTCAAGGACTTTGTCTTTTTGGTTTCCACTGCAACCTCTTAAAATAATATCAGTACAGAGATCAGTACAGAATCACTGTTTCCAACCACTGTTTTTTCAGTGTGAGAAGGAATATTATGAAATCACTCGGAATCACTCGGCCTAGTCGGATAAAAAGCAGCTGCTGAGGTGCTTTGAGAGAAAGATTATTTGGGTGGTGTTCTGTCTTTTTGTAAATAAAAGAGGAAAAGGCTTACATAATCAAAAACAGCGAAATTGATATGGTCAAAAAGCTGAAAATATGATGGCTTCTATAGCTTGGACATCCAGCCAGCCAGGTCTCCAATTCTAACCCTGAGGACAAACGCAGCAGTGGAAGTCCACATCTCAGGTGAATACGAGTTAAATCGTATTCAAATTTTAATATGAGGATGAACCACTATTGTACAACAGGCCCTTAAAGAGGAAAACATTATAGCGCAAAACAAAAGGCATTTTATGTACATCGAACGTTCGATTTCAGTACTGACTGGGTTCACTTGACTAAAGGCGTTATTATTATTCGTTTCATCTGATCAGAAAGGAAAAAAATGAAAAACTCCAAGTTTCTTTTTCTGTTTAGCAGCTTCATTTTTCAAAGAAAGACTTTTAAATGTACGACCTTGATACTTTAAAAAGGGTTTTAAAACGAAGTATTAAATAGCTTTTTTAGGCCAATTAAATTTAAGTGGAATTAAAAAAATATTATTTGTAAGCATACAAAGAAAAACAACTTTATTTATTAACGACACCGACAGCGACACCCCTGGTTTCTTAAAATGTACCTTGTTTTATTTTGTTCTCTTAATTATGTTTATATTTCTCTTACAAAATATTAAATATAAAATACTCTTCTGCGGTCTGCACAAGAAAAATTAGGTGTTTTCCATGAGTAAAGTTCAAGCAGTACGAGCCGAGTACGAGATGGAGTGCACACTGACACTGCATCTGCACACAGTGTACTCTTTTCACTTTTGTTAATTGCACGTATTTTATCTTTTATCATACATTTTTATTTTTCATTTGTTTCTAATATGTATGTATGTAACACATTTTAAACTTCTAATTCACATAGCTACCCTTTAAAAAACATAACCATCTAACCTAAAATCATTCAAATCTCATTTCCGTCTGAACCATATTAATTCAAACGATTAACGAACGTTTGCTTCGATTATGTTATGCCGAATGATGATTAAGTTTGTGGATCTGCAGCCTTTCTCTTCTATTAACGCATTCCAGTTGGAATTGGAATAAACCATTAAGAGAATTTATTTCATCTTTGTTCACTGTTCATTCGTTCACTACATATTCACTTGCTGTTGCTCGCTCATCACTCTCGCTTATAATAAATTCACCAATTCACCATCACCTTCACCATAGGAAGGAATTGGACTAAGAGCATGAGCAGGATGCAGGAGGGGTATAATGATAATGAAATGAATAATATTTCCTCTATGGCTGACTTGGCTGCCAGCGCCTAGCTGCTCTAGCTCTATGCTTTTGCTTTCGCTTTGCTTTGCTTGCTCATCATTTTTCTCGTCAACAATTCTCTCAAATTCACACTCTCTACAAATTGGCTGCGCTTCCAATATTTATTCAAAAAAATTCCCTTGCGGCGAATGGTTGTCGAGATCGTGAACAGCGCATGAGTTCCGAAATAAAAAAGATTTGAATTTCCATTGAAAAAAAAAAATGGAATAGAAAAAATTCTCATCGTTATTATAGATACGAGTATACGTCATAGATAAATTAATAATTTTGCAAAATTTCTTTTAATAGAAAAGTTTACATAAATTAGTGTTGCAAACTTCGAATCCAGTCCATTGTGAAACCATCAGTGAATTGTTAAGGGAAGTGAAGTGAACACAATTATTAATAGTGTTGTGCATTTATCGTTAACTATAACCACCGAATTTTAAGGAAGTGAATTAACTTAAAATAATATTTGTTTCATTTAAAAGTAACCTATTAGTTAAAGAAATTCAAAATAAAATGGAGGTGCAAATATTTTATCAAATTTTAGCTGGATTATTATTATGCGGTGTTTGCAGTTTAGGTAAATATTTGGTATTTTTAAATATTTTATTGTAGGTAGGTATAGGATTTAACAACAAATTTTTTAAACTAATTTCTTTAAATCAAATAGATTCAAAGAAAATATTAAGTGGGAGATATAACGAAGTATTTTACTTTTGGTCAGTTCTATTTTCTAATGATAAGTAAAGAACGTATTGTGTTTTGTTTTATTTTCTATTAAATTCCATATCTCCGGCTGGGCACCTTAGGGTCACAATAAATTGGGTGGTGAAATGAAGGCTTGATTTTCTTTAACGCGAGATGATTTCTACGTAGTCTTTAAACAAACAAATGTTTAACGCCTTAAAACATTGGTCTGAGCATTTAAGTTATTCTGGAGTGTGAAATCATTTAATTTTTTGATGCTTTAATTTATTTTGCGAAGTTGAATAGGTTCTTTAATTTTTGTCAAGAAGACTGAATCTAGTTTTAATAAGAAACTTACAAAATTAAACACTATATTTACGATTTTGGCCATTTACCCAAAGCATAGATTTCCACTCAAATAAGATTGAAAATTTTTAAAAACCAAATTGAAATATCGAACAATTTTGATTTAAAAGGTTTTAAAAGTTTTAAAAATAGGTATATCTGCTTACAGAGTTAAAATTGAATTTTTCTCGAAAACGTCTCTAACGATTTTGATATTTAAAAAATCAGTGCATATTATAACCTATCTTATGGCAAATACCAACAAATACTAAAACCGGTTGAATATAACCGATTTTCGTTTGACTATCTCTAAAACGGCTCCTACACGATTATTCAAAAATTGACTGTTCTTTATAAGACGTCTTGGTTCTCCTCGATAGGGCTTTAAAACATGATATTTTTTTTTCCTGTTCACGGCAGTGCACAGGTAGAAAAATTTACTGAATACTCTGAAGTTATTCCTGTCAATGGTGAAGTTGTGATCAAGTAGGAGGATGCGATATATTTTCAATAAAACCATACATGTATGTATATATTTCGTCTTGTCATTTTTAAAAGTCAGTCCCATTATGCTTGCTGCTGATTCCTGGTTCTATTTTAGATAGTGCAAGCACCGATTAAGGCAGCAAACCTACTTAATTGAGTTGATTTAATAATTATAGTTGATCTCCTTATAACGATTTTCTTTTCCTACAAGATTCTATAAATTCACAAATGTATAGGTATGTGATACCTAACAAAAAGTTTGGAGTGTAGGTATGAAAGGTCCTTAAAAACAATTTGAAATCTTTGTTTCTTAATATTATTTAATAATTATCTGGATTTATTAATGATAAGAATCCACCCTTCATTTGCTTTATTCCCATTCTCAATTTGATGGGGAAACAATAAACCATCTTTCAAATTAATAAAACGATCTTAAACAATCCGAAATTGATCTCTTTAATCGTAACACTAACTAAACGCACTGCATGGTACCTTTTTTTTCTACATGTATTATTTTGTGTTCGGTTGAATTTTATATTCCTTCGGTATTTGACTTATGAATTTCGAAACCTATGTGCAAAAAAATCATCACAAAATACTCATTGCAATGCACCTATGTGTGGTTTTAAAATATGCGTCAACTGAAGATCGTATTCTGATATTTTCCATCGCAGCAGCTGATTAGATTTTAGATATTTA
This sequence comes from Platycheirus albimanus, assembly GCA_916050605.2. NCBI lineage: Eukaryota > Metazoa > Arthropoda > Insecta > Diptera > Syrphidae > Platycheirus > Platycheirus albimanus. Next base: position 65,431,516 of record OU696698.1, read on the forward strand.
CACCGTTTTGAAGGGTGAACCCTTCCACTTTTCGTATACTTCACTCCTCAGGCACCTAACCATTATACTCATCTCCCATTTGTAAGAATCACCCATTGTTCTCACCTTTGTGGATCTTTGTAATTGCTTTTGCTCTTTTCTCCGACTATGCGTGTCTTATTTCATTGCTCGGGAACAAAAATACAAGCATCTACTGATTTCCATCGAAGATTCATAACAAAGAATCACAAGGTACCTTTTCTACTCGTTTTGGAAAAAGAAGACAAAAAAAATATATGTAAATGGATTCCGGATTGGTTTTGGTCTTTTTTTTCATCACACATCAAAAATGGTGTTTGCTCTAGAATAAAGAAGATTCCAAGTTCAAGGTTATTATGGTGTACAATTTTGTGTTGGAAATAAATCAGTATTTTCATACTTTATTCACAATATAATAGTGAGGTATGGCCTATCATTGCAATTCAAATAAAATGAAAGGAAGGTAGGTAAAATGAAAAAAAAAAAAAAAAAAAAAAAATTGAAATGCCATATGAGAGCAGTATTAAATTTCAATTTTTTTTTGTGTGGACCGGCATATGTATAGGTAGAGGTACCCATACAAAAATGTAATCCTGAGTTGATGTCATCGCTGATCGACTTTTTGCCGTTTCTGTCCTCAGACAGCGATGGTGAGGATTGGAATGTGCAATATGTCCCGATAGCAACAACACGCATTAATCTTATTTACGAATTTTATTCTGCGAAACACCAATTTACGAGTATAGGTTTTGAGTTTGAAAATGAATAGGTATCTATTTGGTACCTCCTATATTATGACTATTATTATTAGTATCTTACTAGACTCGTCTTGTTTTATCACTTTCTTTTATCAATAATGCTCTAGCAAAATAACAATTTGCATTCCTTCCCTTAAACAAATTCCCCGTTATACTCGCATCGCTATAGAAATAGAAGTTCAGACTCATTTTTAAAGCCGCACAGCAATACTGTGGACTGATCCGGCTCGATTTCCCCTCTCATATTGTACTAGGTATATTAATTTATAATAAATACCGGGTATTAATAACCCTTTTTACAACGCGCTCATTATATCATTATACGTACAAAACAAAAAATATTTACGAACAAGCAAAAATTCATTTGAAGAAAAGGACAAAGTTTAACGAGTCCGATCGTTGATGTCGTGGTATGCGTCAACTATGAAAATAACGGCGATATCAACTTCGCATACATATTCTGTCCTAGGTATACGTACTGCTACTATATACTTAAGTCAGTCTATGGTTTTCGAAAGACGAATTACATTAAACCCAATAAATCCCTGTTTACCCTAGCTTTTTCAAGGTAATTCTAATAAGGCCCTCATCTTTAAAACTAAATTGTAATGACAATCGCAGTTGATCATAGAAGTGCTAGTTATTGACTTCCAAATAAATATCGAAGATGAATGATTTGTAATTTGAAAACTGAAAACAGAAGCAAAAGTGGGAAAAGTATTTTTAATTTGATTACCTACCTCATTGCATATATAAAGTAAAGTAACTATTCCATTGTATATATAAACCATAGTACTACCACCTGAGGTGCGCCATCTATCGACGAAAAACTAAGCTCGAGAATACCATGGGAAACAACAACAACAATTAAAATGGTGGAAATTGTTGTTTTTGCTTCCCATGGTATTCTAGAGCTTAGTTTTTCGTCGATAGATGGCGCACTTCAAGTGGGAATACTAAGTTTATAATATGCAATGACTATTCCCACTTGAGATGCGCCATCTATCGACGAAAAACTAAGCTCGAGAATACCATGGGAAGCAAAAACAACAATTTCCACCATTTTAATTGTTGTTGTTGTTTCCCATGGTATTTTCGAGCTTAGTTTTTCGTCAATAGATGGCGCACCTCCGGTGGTAGTTGTTGTTGCTTCCCATGGTATATTCTAGAGCTTAGTTTTTCGTCGATATATGGCATACACCTCAAGTGGTAGTACTATAGTTTATATATATACAATGCCTACCTATACCAATTGTTAACAAACCTTTCCTCGAAATTTACTGACACATAATTTCTTCTGTTTTTCAAATAAAAGTTTCATTCTTGAAAAAAAGAACCATTAAATAAACAACTAAGAATAATTAGCAATACTTTTCTTATAAACCAAAAACTAAATTACCTCGCTTTAGTGTCAAAATTCAATTATTCGGTGTTTTTGAACTTTATTTTATTGATCACAATTAAATTGCCAAATTCAAAGTCCTTAAACAAAAATTACATCAATTGATATTTTTCTTGAAAAATCTTCTCATAAAAAATGCAATAAAACATCACCATGCATTCACTAATCAAACTGTTTTGACTTTCAATCGATTATAATTGGCTCTTTCATCGAACAAAAATAAAAAAAATACGAGTACAAATACAAAATATATTTCTGTTAAAAGTATATCTTTCCCATGTTTCTGTCCATCATATTCAATTGATAAATTAAACTTTGACTGAATGATATTTCGTATATTTACTCATAAAAATATCTCCGTCTACATTCTCAATCTATAGGTTGTTATTCCAAAGAAAGAATAATTTTACTTTTTCAAAAACATTTTCACTCACATTATATTTTGATGTATGAATGGGGTATACTTTTCATCTAAGACTCTTGTCCTTCGAAATATCTTTTCAGCTGACTCATATGATAAATATACCTACTTTCTTGGTTTTTACATTCATAGTTTCACTATGCGGTGTGTGGTTTTTCTCTCAATGGACATGAAACTTCCTCCTTGACATTGAACTCTCCTAACCATCATCATCTTCATCGATGGAAATACAAATATTTTTCTATACTTTTAGACTGCGTTGTGTTCATCATTCGGTCGGTTTGTTTAATACATTTTCTTTGCATCTTCAATCAAATCAAATGTATTTACCCCTCCCCAGCGCGACCGTTGATCGTTGAGTCCCCCACATTCTCCAGTTGCCGTTAGTTTGCACCCGGCTTGTGTTCCTCAAGAAGGAATATGATAAATTAATATCAAAAACATCTCGCAGATTGATATATGGCTGATGAAAATACAACACACTCGCTGAATACATTCCATAGGGAGACTTGAAAAAAAAAAAACAAAAAGTTTTCATGTGGAAGTGGATACACTGGTAGTTTGGTGGCAAAGGGGGATATTATAGATACAATATATAATTGAAGTATTGTGCACACCCAATTCCTGTCTCTCTAACTCCAAACCAAAAACATATATATATATACATTTTCATAAGTTGCAAGTCCCTTTTGGCCGGAGTTGTATGTATATAGCTGGTGGAGTGATATTTATGATGTTGCTGTGGTGTGCGTGAAATTTAATGATGCAATTAAGAGCCACTCCTTTTTTCTCATTAACTTATGGCATGGGACGACACGGCTTAGGAAGTCGATTCTATGAGTAGGTAACCAAAAAACGAAAAAAATTAATTATCGTAGGCAAGAATCGAATAGTGCTAATACGCCCCCTTTTTATAATTTTTTTTACACGACTCCTCAATGTTGGCTATCAAACCGAATGACTAATGCAAATTGACTTTTTGCAAAAAAAAAAAAACCATTTGATAAGAAAAATATTTATGTGATCTTTATGTAAATTTAATGTCGGTCATTAGGGTTGGATGACAGTCGTTTGAGTTGCCAAATTCTGAATATCTATCGTTAATTCTTGAGGGATAGTTTTTTTTTGTTTTCGATGGAGCGCAGCTTTTGCAAAGTTATCTTTTTTTTACAAAAATAAAACTAAAGTTATATGGTGGCTCGCATGAGTCATGACCATTTTTAGACTGTGAACTGGAAAAAAGGGGCAGATATTTTTGGAAATAGTGCGGGTGGCTTTCATTAAATAGTAACTGATACGAGTTGTTAATTAAAGGGATTGTGACATAATTACTATTTTTGTTTGATGATAAAATTAACAACACTTAAGCATATCTGTTTCGATCAGAAAAGGCTTTTTTTTTTGTTCATGTTAGCATTGCTGGGAAGGTCGAAGGTCTTTTATATAACTGAATAACTGTTAAAAGTTAAATAATATGCTTCTTAAGAAATTCAGGCTCATGCTGCTTTTTATGTTTGCTCTGTAAAAAAGTATACTAGGAAAACAATGAGTTCACAAAGTTTAGATAACTTCGCCTCTTTTTACAGTTTAAAGGTTATAAATGGACTTTGAATTTTATTTTAAAGTTAAAGAAGCTAAGGCTATCGCTATATACATACAGCTGCAGAGAAAGAATGTTGGATTGGACCTGCTTCTTCAATTGAAAATTTTAAATTGCCTATTTATGACGCAACACTCGCGTTGGCTATATAGCTTCGAAAAATGTTGTTTACAAAATTGCAAACAAATTGTTCCCTGACAAAAAGCTAAGGCGACTAGCCTTATGACAAAAAAAAAAAGAAAAAAAAGGAGAAACACCATAAATTGATAATGTAATAATGGCATCTTTTCAAATAAAACCTTAAATGAAATTCATCAAGTCATACTGAATTCATTGGTTTAAATTTATTGAATTGGAGCTTTACAGATTTTGATGATATATCCCTTGCGGTAGTAACTGAATGAAACAGCATTTTATTTTTATTTGTCTTAAATATTAAACACTTATTTATTTATTCACATAGCATTTACATTTTAAAGGAGAAAATCATTTTTACCTTTGAAAAGACTCTTTCTAATCTATTCCAAACAAAACATAAAGTTTGCACAAAAAATCACCCTTCAGAAAGTGGTATCAAAATCGTTGGAGTCGTTTTCGAGAACAATGAGTTTTTCATAAGATAGAATTGTGGGACCCACATTTTTGGCTTATCAAATGTCATGTTCGAATGTCAAAAAAAAAAAATTGTTACGAATGTATTAACTTACCTCTAATCACAAGTAAAAAGTGCTTTCTATTGCATCTTTTATTCTTTTTGTTATTTTCAATGTTTACAAAAACATAAAGGGCATTGAATTTTGAAAACAAGAATAGAACTTTATTAAATTTTTAAAATTAATTGTTTAAAAAATGTTCACTAAAACTTAATTATTTAAATTTTTTTTCTAGTTTGAAATTTTTTTTGAAAATTTCCCCTCCCGGTCATACCAGAGGAAATAGACACAATCTTTTTTTTTCTTGCCATGACCTATCCTGTTCATACATACCCTATCTTTTTTCATACTTTAAGCGAATTGCCCTATTTTTTTTATATTGAAATAATTGAAGACATTCCAGCGCATTTCCTTCGGGGCTTTATTTTAACAATTCTTGCAACACATCGATTGAAAAGCACTGTCGACAAAACAAAAAACAATACCCACAAAAAAAAAACCTAATAATTTTCAATCTTGTCTTATTTCATACATTTTTTACACAGCTTAAATAAAAGACACGAAAATAACCACACCAGCTAATTCATACAACACTAACTTTTTCAAATTTCATCTGGGGGCTGACATTGATTTGTAAATTGCTTACAATTGTCAAACAATGAATCAGCTAGACTTTGAAAAAACATAAAAATGCACGATCGAAACACAAATACAAAAAGTGCATAGCTTTACAAACAGCCCGAACGGAGCCAACATAAGTCCCATGCCATAAATCGTCCATACTCCATAGTCCATACCCCACAATAGACCGTGTTCAGATAAAAAATAATAAAAAAAAACGAGTATTAAGGTTCCCTCGTGTATATCTCTACAGCCCGGTACGGCGCGGCGGCCGGCGACGTCTGAATCAGCAATTATTGCTCCTATTCAATGCATGGACCTTAAAGCGTTTCGCTTAACCTAAGCAGGCAGGAGCATAGCAAAGCATGAATACGTGCGGTTCTTGATGTTTTCCGAGTCCGCCTGATCTACATCTATGTTTATTTTAGGCGATACTTTTGTGATGGTTTTATTATTGCTGACTCGTAGTGGATTTTTACGATTGCTCTGGTTGCTGGAGCATTAAAAAGTTTCTTTCGGTCAGTCTATATGAATGGGAACTGCAAAGGGGAACCGCAACGATCAAAAATATCTTGAAAAACAATCCAAACACTTTGAGACTAATTAAAATAATGTCGTAATTTAATATGCTTTGCATATGCTTCACATATACCTACATAATATCGGTCCGTTTTCATCAGGTCGTACATTTTAATCGTATATGTCGTTGGATTCTTTAGTCATTTGTTGCCTCATCAACGGATGCAAGTTCTGCTGTTCAGAGGCGTGCAGATTGAGGAAAAGCAGATCAATCCATCGCATCGGTTTGTTTACTTCGGAAGTTTTAAATCTAAATAAACATTGCCGGCAGCATGGAAATAAACACGAATGTGGTAAAAGATTAAAGACTCTCCGTTGCGTTGGTCGTCCGGATATCCTCTACCACGGGGCGGTGCGGCGTGGTGCGGCGGAGTGGCAATGGCGGTGGCGGCGACTATATTTTGTTTACGTTTATTACAATTATGAGCACATTGGCCAAATGCAGTTGAGCGTTAATAAATTCGACGAATGTTGTTAATACAATGGTGTTATGATGAAGTGGTTTGTTTCTCGGCAAGTGGTTTTCAAAGGTTGTGATGTGGAAGTAATAAATTCTTTCATACCACTGCATGACTGAATTCGATTGAAATAAAACAATTCATTAGAATGGAGTGAGTACCTAGTAGATACTCCTAAGCATTTCTTAGTTTTTGTGCATTCGAACTGAAATTAAAAATGTCTGATTTTTTCACTATTGAGAAAATATTCGACTCCTCCAGAAAGAAATGTCACCTTTTTTTTGCAGGAATTTTGCTTCGTCTAAGACTGCATACGTTAGTCGAGTATGTAGGTACTGAGTAGAGATTCCATTTAAAAGACTTGCTGCGTAATCCAGTGCCTTTTGCCTTTTGATTCATTTTACGGCATTGTTCCTAGTTCGATTCATCGTGGAGAGAATTAGTTGAATGAAAAAGCAATTATCGTGATCCTTAGCCTTGTTGATACCCAAAAATATGAGGTTCATGCGATGCGGTGATTGATTCCTCGATTGATTTCTCGAGATTGATGCGGAGTGTATTAAGTGAGTAGACAATCGAAATAAACGCCAAGCAATTGTTGATGTCATCAAACTGAACACTTTCATAAACCGAAGACACCTGTTGTTCAACGAAGCGAAGCAACAAAGCTGCCATGTGGTCAAATTTTGATTGCGGAAAGAAGGAGTGTCATAGGTCACAGGGAGAGAGAAAGTGATATGGCGGCTGTATAGACCACCCTAAGACACGAGACATAACGGTTCTTTATCGGAAAAATAGTGTCAGCTTTTCCATCGGCTGACAGCCTTCAGTGTCACTTTCCTTTTGCGGTTGTACTTTCCCTTTCTGTATGTTGATGCAAGATTCATTCATTCAGACATTATTGTTCTGTCTAGCCTAGGAAGACAATTTTTTGATAATATTTTGCTTTATATACCTACCTACATATATGTCTTTTTTTATTTTTTTATTGAATGTTTTTATTTATACATTAAAAATAATAACATAAAACAATTCTGGCATACCTATATGCACATCTAGATCTACGTGACATGTTAATAAATGAAAAAATAAAAAGAATACAATAACTAAAGAATAACATTTCATCAAAAAACTTTTTAATAAAAAAAATCATTCAATTTAAAATTGAAGTCAGAAAAAAGAAGGACGGAGAAAGAAACATTTTTGAAAAACCTCTATTATACATTGAACAAAGTATACTCTATATTTACCATATTTGCATTCAAAGCGGCATCTAATCTTCGGCTGTCGTTCACGCATTTTAAGGCCAAAACATTAGAATTCTGCTGCGTTGAACCTTGAACTATTGAACAATTAATATTCACAACTTCATCAGATGTGAAAAGGTCATACAAATATGTATACCTATATTTTTTCTTTAAAAACGCATGGCGAAGTTCTCAAAATAAAAATATAAGAAAACATATTTTCCTGTAAACATATTAAACCCAAAATAGCTTTTGAGTTTGAAATTTAAAGTTTTTAATTTTACCTTCAACTATAAATTCTCATATAAACATTGGAGATGAATTCATCTAATATAATATCTTGAATTGCTTCTTTTAAGACAGAAGCACAACTTGGAGTCACATTTAAAATGCTCTACCGTACCTACTTCAAAGTATAAGAGATGTTAAAGTAAGCGTAACAACTAAGTGGTTAGTAATGCGTGTAATTTCGTGAGGTTTTAGGAAATGAATATGCTAAGGCAAAGAACACTTAGCATTGCCATAAATTTGAATAAGTTGATGTTAAAGAAGTTTTATAACTTATTGTATTTAATTTGTGACTTTTTTTTCTAAAATTGTAGTTTCGAAGAATAGGTTGTTAAACTTTTAAGTTGTGAGTTTGTTGCAGGTTGTTAGCATTTCTATATATGAGGATCTTACTATTAAAAATAGATTTAAAAAAATTATTATTTCAATATAATTTTGAAGGTAACATGTGGAAAACTTTCTGATAAGTTTTAACATACACCCTATGATAAGCAACCACATTCTTCTTCCTTATTCGAATTGTAAAACAAAATGTTTCATATAAGGCTGCAAAGCTAAGACTAATCATGCCTTTATTGTTATAAAATATTCAACTTCCCTTTGTTAAAATTAGCAAATAGGTACAACCATATTCATTCATTTGGCACACCCTTTTCTTTTTAAATACACATCACTCATAATTGAATATAGTGTTACCTTCTTAATTGTTTTCAAGTATACATAGTCTTGCTAAGGTCTTGACACTATTTAAACTGCATGTTTACTTAATCATTTAACAAAACAAATAGAAAAATGTTATATTCAATGAAAACGATAATCAAACTTTATCAGCTAAATAAGACAAAAATCTACAAATTGGCGTGCATTGCAAACAAACATAATATGTACATTGTGACGATGTTAAGTTATGTACATATGTATACAAATGAATTTTAAAACATATCTTAGGTAATTAAAATGGGGGAAACTTACAATAAATAATATATTTGTTTACTTTGCATTGATAAAATACATTCAAACCTATAAAAAGATGAAAATTTAATAAGCTTTCATTTTTTATTGAAGTTATTTTTGTCTCTTATGATTTAATAATCATCATTGCTTACGTAACTGGCCAGATGCAAATTTATTTTTTCAAAAATAATTTTTAAAATTATTATTATTTATTATTGAAAGCTTATCTGGAATAATATTTAAAAACATGATAAGTACATTAATATAAAAATATAATTTAGTTTTGTTTGTATACCTACTATTTTAATTCAGAGTGTCTGTGCAGTGGCTTTATTTGAGTGCATCTTTTAATACTACTTAGGTCTTTTCCTGATCGTTTCATTCAATATGGTTTTAGTTTGTTCTATTATTATTAATTATTACTATTAAATAGTTCTATTGCGATTTTGTATCGCTTGTTGGATGTATAAGTTGTGCTGTTGAGTGTCATATACCTATACATATAGCTAGAGTATAACTTATATTGAGTTGAGGTGGAACCACATTTACCAGCTAGGGTTTTGTACACCCCATTCTACTTTCCTGTTTATTATTAATCATTTTATAAATATATGAAACCTGCGGAGGAGATATATCACCCATATAATATAGAAAAAAAATATTAAACCCAGAGTTACCCTTTTTTCAATCCTCATGTTGGTTAGAACCATTCTACTTTCACTTCTGTGCGGTCAATAAAGCCAAAAGCTGCTTTAAAACCAACAAAATATGTAAGTATACGCATACCTTTTTTGTTTGCTCAGAAAATGTTAAGCATCCCTTTTTAATACCTTCCTTATATCCATTAATTAATTTGAGAAAATTGAAAGGAACATTTTTCTGTTGAGTTCATGAACGATATAACCCTCGTGCTAACTTAGCATCACCTTTTTGATATATTGGGTACACAATGTCACCTTTGACTTCTTGAGGCACCTTACCAGTTTTAAGGACCGCGTCAAGCATATGTGAATTGAAGACTCAATACTAGCTTTTTATAAAGTTCGTTAGGAAATCGATCATGCCCAGGCGCTTTTTTATTTTTAAGGCTATATATAGACATATAGATAAAATTTAAGCTCACTAATGGTTTTTTTAAATTAATATAGAGTGTTTTTATTAGAGGTATAAAACTTTGAAATGGTATAAAATAAAGACATTTTTTTTTAAATTGACATGTTTATTCGAAAGAATATCCTTCTGCCATTATAATTTAAATATGATTTCTGGCATATGATCGCACACCTTGCTCGGACGTAGTCTTATCTGCGGAGGTCCCATTTGTAATGACTTTTTTCAACATTTGTTGTGTAATATCGGCCATAACGCGGCGAATGTTTTCCTCCAAATGGTCAATCGTTTCGGACTTATCGGCGTAGACTAGCGACTTTACATATCCCCACAGAAAATAGTCAAGCTGCGTTAAATCCCACGATCTTGGAAACCAATTCACAGGACCAAAGCGCGAAATTATGCGCTCCGTTAATTCAACAAATCAATTGTGGCACGAGCTGTGTGTGACATGTTGCGTCGTCTTGTTGAAAACACTGTTCCTACACATCATGGTTGTTCAATTCATGAACGAAAAAGTCAGTAATCATAATTTTAAAGAAGTACGGATACGGACCTATTATTCCACCAACCCATAAAGCACACCAAACAGTCAATTTTTCTGGATGTAACGGTGTCTCAACATAGGTACACTTCAGGATTATCATCACCCCGAATACGGCAGTTTGGTTTATAGACGTATCCATACAACCAAAATTAAGCTTCATCGCTAAACAAAATCACGGACCAAGAAGATACAGACCGCCAACTCACCATATGGTCTCTCTTTTTGCCACCAAGCTAAAAATCAGCTGATATGCCATTTATTTTGAGAGTGTGACGCTCTCCCTTGCTTTAAAACCCATTTAGCAAACACACCTAAAAAAAAAATGGCATACGCAGGTATAGTTACCATTACAAAATGCACAGAGAGAGATGTACACGTATTCAAAGACTGGAAAAAATATTTCGAGAGTGTTTCAGGCAAGAGGAGTACGAGTTGGCGGTCTGTATATGGTCTGTGAACAAAATTCTCTCATGAAACAAAATTCGCGTATTTCAAACATTACCATGATTTTCAAAATAAATTTCAACAATTTGGAAGCGTTGCTCAGACGTCATATTGAAAAAAAAAATACAAATAAATCACTTGACGGCTGACAAAATGGCCGCCAGTTAAAATAGTGTTGCCAACTTAAAGTTCTATACCTCTTAAAAATAAAAACACCCGTTACAACAAAAGGTCAAGTGTAGTGAACATAACTGCCTAGTAGCATAGATTAAGGAAGAGTTGGAAATGTTTAGCTAGTTCCAGTTTTTGTTTACATTGCATTTAAAATTTGTCTGCCTATACATTGTTCTACACTACTTGATTCTTCTTTAGAGAAAATCTTAATCTCAAATTAAAATTTATTCTAGATTTTGTATATTCTGGCTTTTTTAGATTTTTGGTTTTCGAGATCAAATATTCTGTATTTTGGTTTTTCTAATTTTTTTTAATTCAATTTTTTTTTTATAGATTTTCCCTTTCTACGTTTTGTTCTTGATTTTTTTCTAGGTATCGTGGTAAACCCGAGAGAAATTTGTGTTTTCTTTTAGAAAAGTTTTATTTGTTTGAAGAATTGCATTTAATTTCATTGAAAATTTATTTCCTAAAACGTGTTTTTCATGAAGAATTGTACATTTTCTTAAAAGACGCTTAACATCCTTTATTTTAACTAAGATTTTATAAGTTCTTTGATGTTTGACTCATTAACCATGATATAAGGCAGCTCGATTACCAAAATCGAAAACATTTTTCAAAATTCTACAAAAACAGGAAATACCTAATCAATTATTTTTTAAGCTATTTGAGTGAAGTGGTATTTTTGAAGGCCTATATTTGGATAATCCTGAAAATATTTATCTACTTAAAAATGTCTGGGGTAAACTGTTGCAGAATTATGGAATAATGGAAAGCCAAATCGATTAAATAATAAATTGATCAAAAGAACATACATATCTTCAAACGCTAAATAATATGAATTTTGTTCTGTAAATAATATACATATACATATTAGTACGGGGTAACACCCAGGTGTTGCTTGTATCTAATAATTAACATTGCTAAGCCACCCCTACGAGCATTAAATAATATCGACTTAAACGCAATGAAAACTCAATAACCGTGAAGCATAAAATCGATGTTAGTCTGAATTGGGTCATAAAGCTGCAATGAAATTTACTATATTAGCCCAGTATCAATCAAACTAAACGAGATACGTTTCTACCAGTGGTATGGAATTTAAACTACAAAAGCACAGTTTGTTGTTGTCAATTTATCCCTTTTTACCGGTCGGAGAACGGAGAATACTCCCCACAAATGTTTGTGTTTTTACAAAATGCAAATCACAAAATGTACAAGTATATCCTTATGAATGTAAGGGTTCTCATGCGAGGAGGCAATAAAATACTCGAGTTTGTTAGGACCGACCCATAATACTATGAACCCGAATAGAAATGTATATTATGCAATTGGCAATTACAATTGCAATGGCCCGGGGCGGTAGTTGTCTGACCGCATTTAGCAGAGAAGCTAATGAATGTGGCCTATTTTCATTCCTAGATTTAAGCACCATTTTCCGGAAGCACCGCCACTCCGCTGCATAAAATTTAATACTTAGATTGTATGGCAAGATCCCATGTCATAACTTAGGAAGTGTACATTCTATAACAAACGACCTATTGTGGTTATTAAAAATGTCCATGCAGTCTACAGACGGGACTGAAAAAAGTGATTAAAATAGAGAATTCCCGCTTTTTATTGTCGTTCATTATAACCAGGCGCCTTAATTGAGATTTGTGCATAACTTCCAATATGCATTGGTTATATGAAGTCCTTTTCTGATGAACATCGACACACAACGTTCAAAGATATAATTTTCTTCTGCTGAGTGTATACGTTGGCTTCCTATGCTCTGCAGTTTTATTAAAAATTTGAAATGGGAAATATCTCCATACTATCTGAAAACTTGTCCACAAATCGCCTCTTCCCCAATGTGAGATTGGAATTGGATGCGGTTATGGTGTTAGGCCAATAGATATGACTTGCACATGCACATGCACACTTTCCCGTTAAAGGCGCATGTCCCATCGAAAGATTCGACCGATGTATTGACCTTTTAAACAAATTTTATGCAATCTGTAGTGGAGGTTGCAAGGAATACAATACTATTTTAATTTGAAGTTCAAATTTAAACTAATTTTGAACGAGACCATACACAGGACAACAAACGGCCACGATAGCCGAGATATGGCCCTAAATTCATTCATATTATACGAGCTTGGCTGCTTCTCTTTTTTTCTGTTGCATTTTCAGATAAAGACGACAATTCGAACATTGTTGAATTGATTTGATTTATTTTGAGCCCTTAAAATTCTTTGAATCAGCCTTTAATGTGGATATTCCTTCTTATTTAGCAACTAACAAAGCGTGGTTGAAAACCTAAGTTTAGGACTTGCATACAACTTGTATGGTATCATTATTATGTAATATCTACTTGTAATTAAATTAAGTCTTCATTTTTTTAGTCATTAAATCGAACATAAATGGCAAAATTGGTAAAATACAGCATGTAGCGTTTTGTATAGTAAATAATGATGAAATAAGGGGAACTAGCGTACGCGAGTGTCAGCGATATGAACTGCTTGAAAACAAGTTGAGAACTTCCAGTCTGATTAGTTGGTCTTTTGTCTTTTTATCAGTCAATAAACCAAATGCAGAAAAGTATCTCAATTTATCAAATCGTATTGATGCATAATGAAATTGAAATGAAAGGTATAGTTTTTGCTTTAGCTTCTTTGGCCACATCAACACTTTCAACGCGCACCTGGTATTTTAAATTATATCTGCCACTGTTGAAGTACTTATACAGAAATAAATGTTGGTATCTCATTGTTACTATTCAGATTGACTTGATAAAACCAGCTTATTTTAAGAATATTTTGTTCATAAATCAGGATTAAATTCAGTACCTACATGGCTGGTTTTTTTTTTAACATACATATACGCCAGCGTAAGGCAGCACTTAATTTTAAATGTTTAAGCACCCAATCGATCACACATGTGCATCGAGGTCCGAGGTGCCAAAACCCGAAAAACACCCCTCATCAGCACCCATTCCGCTGACCAGTGACCATGACCATGTGAAAGCCTTTAAAGCGATTTCAAAACTGTAATCATTAATAGCCGATCTAAAAATCAGCAGATGTCCTACTGTTGACTCACTGACCCACGCACCATTTGATCATTATACTTGATGAAGGACACTCTTAACAACTTCTAACCTTAGGCGACCTAATGAAGTCTGCATATGTTTGCCCAAAGTATAACGGAAATACCCTTCTGACAGATGTTATGTTGGTATGTCAGAAACAACAACAACAATTACATCCGCATTCTTCTCATTTTTATCCAACTTTTATGTGTGTCAGAATAAGTTCATTCGTCTCAACAATAGCTATAAGCTATAACAATGGCATCCTTTTCTATACCATGTATGTCGTCGCGTCGGTCGTCGTTTGCTTTATTTGTATTATAAGACTTATCCTGCAAATTGCTGTTGCATTCAACAACAATTGTTACAAATATAATAATTGGGAGAGGATAATTCAAAATCTTTTTCTTTCTTTTATAAGGATACTATACCTTATATATTTTTTAGATGAAAAGTGTGCTTCACAGAATAGAAAGGAGTGTTCTTTCAAATGGAAAACCTCACAAAAGGATTATATATATAATAATTTGAGTAAAGAGCCAAGAAAGAAAAAGAACAAAGTACAGGCATTAAGGACTATGCCGTTCAATTGTTTTGTTATATAAATGCAAAAGGAAGTAGCTTTTTATATTTTATTGTACATATAAATGAGATCCTTGAACTTTAAACCTATAGCAAATGGTATATTGAAAAGAAAAAAAATTTATTGTTGGAAATCCCCATCTTAGCCCCACGCTGTTAGGTCTTTTTATTATGAACAACTTCTATACAATTTTACTTTTCCCTCTAATTCAACATATTTCTTTTTTATTATTATTTTAGGATATGCCTCCCCCGTGGCTGATTCTATGGACTCCCTTGATGGTGTCCAAGGCGACGAAGAATACCAGTATTCAGATGATGAGGGTGCTTCAAATAGTCATATCAAATCGACAGTGGCCAGTCCTTCATCGAACATGGTTCCATCCTTAACTTCCAATAACTTAACCGTAACAACAGTTTTGGGCAAAGACGCCATTCTCAAATGTCCGGTCGAAAATTTGTCAGGTGAATTTAGACTTCCAAAATTGTATTTGAAAAAGAAAGTAGTCTTAACAATTTTTTTAAAAATTAGATCACAATGTTGTATTATGGTACAAAGGCTCCAACGCTCTCACAACTGGATCTTTAGTTCTTAATAAAGAATACACCCTCGATACATCCGACTTTTCCTTGAAACTCGTTAATGTCACCGAAGCCAATCAGGGTGAATATTACTGTGAGATTCAACCTCAAAAACTTCGTTTGCACACAACATTGGTGGTCAGTGAAAATCCCATTGAGAATACTACTATACCAGATAATTCGAAGTCATCTCAAGAATCTGTGCATTTCAAGGCAACATCCGCTTTGGTTACATCTTCTGTGATTGGTATTTTCTTATTTTTAAGGATATAAAAGTGGGTGTGTGTGTATGATAATTGTATAGATCTATAAGGATACACATTGTTAATGTATGTAAATGATTTTCTTTTCTTAATTTGTAATTTTATTTTCTCGAATAAAACTAATTTTAATTTATTTAATGGCCTCAAGGCATTTTTTGAAAAATCAATATCTACATTTTTAACTTTTCGACAAGGAATACTGAAGAAAATTTGCTAGTCGCCTCACAGTAAGTACAAAATTTTGTAAATATTAAATGAACTGTAAAATGAATCTTACTACTTTATTAGAACCAGGTAATTTCCGATGAGATTAAAAAGAAAAAAAATATTTTTAAAAAAGCACCACTGCCAAATTATATGTATATACCTACACAGATTGATAGATTTAGTATTTTAACTGACAAAGAGTAATAAGGTACATTTTTGTTTGCAGAAAAGGTAATGATCAGAACTCAGCATGAATCACAACACTGCAAATTACAATTAGAGGGAAAAATTGAGCCAGGTAAAGCATTCTGCATTCTTGTAGTGCGGCTATAAAAAGACTCTCTATACTTAACAGTACGTCTGAAGTTAGGCTCACGATCAAGTTGATGGGCATTCTTAGCGATGTTACGGGGAAATTGTTCAAGGGGAGGAATGCATCTGGCTATTTCGCTGGAGCACTGTTTATTGAAGTAGCGATAAAACAAGATTAGACAAGAAACATTACGGCGATGTTCCATATGAAACAAATGTTTCTATAATAGTTCTTTCACCTATCAGTTTTCAGGCTCTTTTTTGGAATCTATACAGGAGTCAAAAGTGAGTGACGGGAGCACCTGTATAGATATGAGAATTATACTTAAGCTTCGGGCGAATGTATGCCTTGTAGATTGTAGCCAGATCAGAAGGGGACAAATATATCTTACATCGATTAAGCGGTATCTTTGGCGTTGCAGTTCCACTTCCAAAAACAGGGATGTGGATCTGGAAACGAATATGTAAAGCTGAAGGTACTGTAGTATGCGTCAGAAAAACATTTAAGTTGATAAGAAATCTTAGACAACAGATCTATTTTAAAGATTATGAAGCGGGTTGGAGACATAACGGAGCCTTGGGGCACACCAACATTTACTTTGTAGATAGCAGACTGAAAACCATCCAAAACAACGTAAATTGAACGGTCCGAAAGGTAACTTCTAATCCAGAGAAGAAGAGGTAAGTCAAAACCAAATGCGCGCATTTTCGATAAAAGAGCTTGATGCAAAACTCTATCAAATGCTTTTGAAATATTATTATAACGCTTTTGAAATATCTAGCGTAATAATCTTACTTTCTCCAAAACGATGTAAAGATTGGTTCCACTGGAACTTGCGAATACCATCATATCACCAGTTAGCCTATTGCTACAAAAACCGTACCGTTTTTCAAGATATTTCCCAATCTGATAGTTTATCGGAGTTTCCATGACCTTGGAAAGAAAGGACGTTAATTTGAGGGAGATGAAAAAACACCTTTTTTTCTGGAACGGGCTGGAAAAATGCTGTTTTCCATCCACTCGGAAAGAGATCTGTAGAATAGCAAAGATGGAGCACACCTCTTCAGAACTGTGGGCTGATACTATCTGGGCCAGCGGATTTGTGTATATCGAGATCTCTTAGTACTCTTGCACCTGATCGAGTGCAAAGGGAGATTTGTATTTGTACTATAAAACTATTTACGCGCTCTTAAGGACAGGAAAAGTCATGTCACTCTGAGGTAGTGTTGAATTGGCAGCAATAACTTTGTGTCATTGTCGCCAAGCGGCGGAACCGAAGACGTAGTGGAGATTCCAACGTTTTTTTTTACAAATGTCCAAAAACTTTTACTACCTTTGGGACATTGTAATATTTTTTGCCTTAGTTTGTATTCATGCATGGTTCTATGAATGAGGGCATTACAGATCTTTCTAGCTTATTTGAACTTGGTTTTCCTCAGATAACCTCTTTACAGCCCAAGTCAAACTATGAATATTCTCTTTTGGCTTGAAACTTTTTGACCTATTCGGAACGAATTTTTTCATTCAGCAGAGAATAATGTTTGTAACCATATCAGCGCTGGAGTCTACGTCCCTATCGAGGAAACAATAGTGAGTAGTGACTATAGGTAAAGTTTCCGAAGACTTATTTTTAGTGTAATAATCAAAACTTCCCTTCGGAAGGATACCAAATAAACAAAATAACCAATTAAAAAGTGAGTCTATTGTGGTCAAGCAAAATAAAGCATAATTGATGAAGAATTTAATCCTTCCTTGTCCTCACATTTTTGTTTTACTTTTCTATATGAACTTTTATACTTTTTCTTTAATGGAAATCACCCAAACATTTGAACATTTCGGTTTTTTTAGCTCCATTTCCTTCAATTCTATTTCTAAACTAGGTCTCGCCAAATAAGTGCGCAATAAAATAATACGGACCACCCATTATGTCAAGCACTGTTGCAAGAATATAGGATCCTCATTCCTCCCTCCCGTATATGATTGCGTCATATAAAAATATCTCATTCAATTTTGTGTCAAAGCAGCTTAATCAGATATAAATATTTTATCAAAATGTATATAGACTTCGGACAATATGTTCTACAAAAATGTAAACAATCTTCTCCACGACGACGTCATTATAGATACTGACAGAAACTTTCCTGAAGACATTTTTTCTTGACTTGTAGCTTTTTTATAGCTCTTATCAAATGTTCAGACGTGAACGCCACCCACACAGATAACTCCGATGCTGTAGGAGGTGAAATTCTTTTTGCGATCAAAAATACCCTCATTTGCCACCTGATTGATGACTTTAGGTCTTCCGATATTGAAGTTGTGTGCATAAAGATTAAATTGGTATCCGGCGATTTATTTACTATAGCAGCTTTCATACCTCAGAAAAATATATTATGTATAATGAAATTTATGAAAAATTTAATGAATATTTGAACCTGGAGATGAAATTTTAATCGCAGGTGACTTTAACTTACCAAACCTGGATTGTGTTAAAATTGATAATGATAATTTCTACGTTCCGATTAATGCTACAAGCTCTAATAAATTTTCATTATCGATAGTATGTCTTCGTGTGACTTGACCCTGTTCTACAGAGTGAATAAACGATTTGATTAGTGGATTTCTCTGAAACCGTAAGTGCCGAAAATTCAATAATAGAATCCGCTGTTTAATTAATAGAAAAAGAGCGACATCATCACGCATTATATCAAACTAGAATTTAATTTTAGTAAGTGAAATTTTGTAAAACCCTGATTTGTTATGTTCAATTGATTGGAATTTATTATTTTTCAATTGTAATATTAGTGATATGTGTAACATTTTTTATGATACACTCTTTCTTAAGCTGTTTTTACAACACTATTCCAATTAAAAGAGTTCCTAACTGCAATATACCAGAATGGTTTGATTTGTATCTCCAAAACTTAAAATACAGAAGAAAGAAAGCCTGCGGGTAAATTAAATAATAGAACTGATGTAGATTAAAGAACTTGGCTCTAAAAAATTTCTTTTGCAGAGTATACTCCAATATATAGATAGATAGATAGATAGATAATTTGATTTATATATCATTTCTTGTTGACGGCTATGCCGTCTGCCCGATTGACATAAAAATAAGAAATGATAATACTCCAATACCTTATAGGAAATTTATATTCGGACGGAATGCGATCTTAAATCTAATCAAGATTATTTCTGGAAATTAAACTGTATAAGAAAATCAAGTGTTTACCAAAACTATATCTATATCAAAATCAATTAGTATGAGCCTAAGATTATCGCAAACATTTCACAAAAGCTTTCAAAGACACAAACTATGACAATACTCCTTATTGCTCTTCTTCTGAAACAAATTTCCCTCACATAATTTTTAGTTTTGAAATATGCGAAGATACCGTTCGGTTTTCCCAATGTCTGAAAAACGCTATCATTACTAAATCAACTTTGGCACAGAAACTGTTTGAGTCATTTGTATGTAGTCTTTTCTAATATACTCAACTTTACTTTAGTTTCAAATAATACACAATCAAGGTTTTAACAACAATTTCTTAAATTGGATCTCTTCTTATTTATAAAATGGAAAAATGGTGTTCTACTTCGTAATGACTAATGCGTATGCAAATCAATTTGTTTTCAATTCTATATTTATTTTATTTATAAATGACTTGATTTTAATTGTACAAAACTAATGACATTAAGCCTTTCAATAAAATTAAATCTTACTCTGACCGATTAATTTTGTTATAAAAATCGTCTTTAATCTTCGTAAGACCATGAGTTGTACACGCGCAAACAATCCGTTGGATTGTAATTACTTATATAGGTACGTATGAAGTATGATTCATGTGATTTAAATAGAAGATATTCTAACCCTGAATTAACTTTTATTGATCATTTAAATTACATACATATTCTGTTTGTCCCATAACGATGTGAGACAAATTCTTGAATATATTTGAGTAGTGTGTGCACTTCACCATTCTATTCACATAACAAGACTTGGATCAATTAAAAGAAGTTTTCGCGTTTCTGGCTCCGTGTTCTTCAACTGTCACGTCAAACTTAACTTCTCCCTTATTCCCTAAGATTCGATTAAATAAGATTTCCTTCTCCCACAAATTTATTAATGGGTCAATTCAATCTTCTTTGTTGTTAAAGTTTAGTTTTCGTCATACAGGTAGGTATAAGGATACAGCAACCATTGTGCCATATTTAAGCAGATCAAAATATGGTACCAAAAGCCCCCGCAATCAATGATTGATTACAATATTTAATACATAATACTTTTAAAAGACTCTGTAAATGAAAACATCAAATGTGTTGAAATCAAAACAAAGTTTTTTAATAATTCGCTAAGAGCAATTTATTTAGATTATGAATTAAAAGGTAACAAAAAGATTTAAAAATAAATGTTCACATTAAGGAAAGGATTGAACGAAAAAATTACTGCAATTTAACCTTGAAACTCCCTCCTAGGCCAACGATGGTTGTAGTCATGTTTTTCTTTTTTTTAATGAGGGGCTGATCACTGGTCAGCGAATTCATCTCACTTAATTAGTTTAAGTGGAGCAGACAGCCCATTGTTGGCCACCGCCTCAACATATACACATACCCCTCCAGCAAGTCCGGTCCCTAGCCAGTAAGTTTCCTCCAGTAACGCATGCCAAATGGATTGAGGTCATCCGATGGGATGATTAGGGTCTCCTTATTTCTGTGAGAATTAGCTTTGCTACTAAGATGTCTTCTAATAAATAGCGGTTGGTGAGAGTGATTTTTCGACTGATCTCTTCACTGATATGCGTAACTTTGAGAGGTTTTAGTGGAACTAAAATAGTCCTTGACTTCTTCAAAGTTATAATTGCAAACCCACCACTGACAGTGGGCATTGTTCTTCCAATATCTATAGCAATATCACCAGCGAAGCCAAGTTATTGAATGGATCTATAAATAAAATGCACGACTGGGTCGCACGTACTTGCTCTGTGGGTGCAATAGTACGATGAAAACAAACTTTTCGATCAATGAGAACAATTCATTTTTGAAAAATTTAGTAAAACCTAAAAAAATTTGACTGAAACTGGAAAAACCGATATACGGGAGCTAACGTTAAGAAACCTTTAATATTTAAAATTAAGACGTTATCTTTTGGATGTTATAAATGATACAAATGTCCACTTATGGCCAAATTAATAATACTGTTAAAAGCAATTTCCGCTATTATCATATTTAGCCAAAAACTAAAAATGCAGTTTTGTTTGAAGTATTCTATGTATGTTACATACAAAGTTTCATAAAAATCGGGGGAGCCTTTTTTGAGTAAATTAAAAAAAAGTGGTCAAAATCTAGTGGCTCTTTGTATAGGAGCCACCATTTAAAAAAGAGGAACTGAAAAAAAATCATTGCCATCTGATAGGAAGCTGTAAGGAACTATACCAAACAAAGTTTGTTTGAATTCGATACAACCGTTGACAACTTATGGCCATTTGAAAAAAAGACGTTGAGATCAGATCTGCGTTATTAGCATTTTTTGCCAAAAACTAAAAACGCAGTTCTCTTAAAAACACTAAAAGAATATAACACACAAAGTTTAATCAAAATCGTTTGAGCCGTTTTCGAGAAAATTAGAAAAAACCAAAAAAAGTTGGCTAAAACTCAACGGCTCGTTGTATGGAAGCCACCGTTTAGAAAGGCTTCAGTGAAAAATTTACTAAACCATCCTATAGAACACTATGAAAAACTATGTCAAACAAAATTTAAGTTGACTCAATCAAGCCGTTGTGAACTTATGGCTATTTGAAAAAAAGCCGTTAAAACCTGATTTTCGTTACGACCATTTGAGCCAAAAACAAAAAACACAGTTTTGTTAGAAATGCTTAAAGTTAGCTAAATTTTAAGTTTAATCAAAATCGTTAGAGCCGTTTTCGAGCAAATCCAAAATGAAAAAAAACAGTTACTGGAAAGGTACCAGTTTGAGCCGGGCTAAAACGAAATAAAAAAAAACCTCGACAATGGTTTTTCCTCAAACTGCTATATACCAAGTTTGAAGAAAATCTGTCAAGCCGTTAAGGCTGTAAAATGACGTGAAAAAGCGCACATCCGCACAGACCCACAGACAGACCGACGGACGGTATGGCGAAAACCACTTTTTTGGGCTTCTCTATCATTGTAATGTCATGTTTGATTAAAACCTCGATTTTTTTTTTCTGCACGAAACCAATACTTGCCCTATATAGTAGGTAAAAATAGTACCGCTGCGCTGGTGTTAATATGCGATAATAGGATGCCTCAAGAACGATGTTAAACAGTTTCATTAATCTGTTTACCTTCACTTTTTTTGCACCTATGGATACCAATTTGACGAAATACTTTTCTTTTTTTTAAATGGTAAATGTATCGAACTGAAAAAAGCATTTCCACTTTCCAGCCAGCACAGTTCACAGTACACAAAGCTGTTTACCTGAGTGTTTTGAACACTGAAAGAAAATTTGTTTTGTATTGAACGTTTCGATTTTCAGAACAAACAGAATGAAGGTTATTTAAAGGCCATGAGCCAATATATATTTTCCATCTTGCATTGTTCGATTCGAAAATTTTTCTAGGTGTTAAACTTCGGAAGCTGCGAACAATTTTTAGAAAATAAATCTGTGAATTCTCTGACTATTAGGACTCCAAATTCAAGCTCAAATATCTCGTAATCTCCGTCACTGATCTTCATAATATTTTGCATTTTTATAGAGCTTAATAACAACTTTCATTTGGTACCTATTTAATGTAGGAAATTTAATTAAGGGAAATCATTTTCCATTTGAAAATGTTTTCGGTTTGGTTTTATCTGTTCGCTATATTAACAGGTCCCTTTATCTGGATTTCTACTGATTCAACTTAGAGTTGTAAAAAAACAATAAACTTCCGTTATTTGATTCCCGAAATGGTAATCTTCAGTCGCGCCATTGACGAATGAAAATGATTGATCTGCGTTGTGAATATATGTATACGATTCACAGAGAAAACAAATATTTTAATATGCAATTATATAATGTAATTATAATATTTTTCTACATTTTTCTAATGTTGTTCATAATCTAATAAAATATTCTAATCACAATGATCAGAGTTAAATGGTTATATGCATTGTGCATATATATTGTTTCTACTAAGTAATATATTAATTGTCTATTGCGCGGACAAAATAATAATTAAGGCATAATACAATAACAAAGGCACACACAAAAAATGAAGGCACTAAGGTATCACCTTATCATATGTCTTATTTTTTTATTTTGTGTGTTTGTACCTACCTATAACCATTTGTGAGTGTGGCGAAAGTGAATTTCCGGCGTTAACGCTCAACAAAAAATTGGACTTTTAAGTTGCATAAACGAAGTTATTTGATTAAAAGCCGATATGACACTTAAGCGAATGGATGCACTTGGTTTGTTTTGTTATTCAAATTTTCCATATAAAGCTACTTTACTGACATACGGGAGACGTGAGATGAATTTAATAAAACCAAATATTTTAATTCTTTTGTACACAAATCATTTGAGTTTTTTAATAATCGATTGGTGTTGGAATGCCGTAAATGAATAAGTTGCTTATGTTATGTTTGTTATTGTAATTTCATGTTCCTACTACAACGCAACATACCTTCACTGAAACTGGCTGGTGCGGCCTCTAAAAGACTTTTCATGCAACTATGTCATTCAACATGATATCACAATAGCGGAGGGCTGCAGTTTCAATAAAACTTTCTAAATACACCTATGTAGTACCTGAATGAATTTTAAGTTTTTTTTTTTTTAAGTAAAAAAAAAGTTGCCTGTTTAGAATAAGTAGATTCCAACGTTCAATAAAGTCATCGAAAACAGCATTTGTAAGAACTTCGTTAGTTAAGCGAATTAGTACCAAACTGTTTTAGAAAATTCTTACAATATGCAGGTCTGTCCATTAAAGAGTTATGAGCGATTTGAATCATCATAATTTTACCAAAACAAAAAAAAAGGAAAAAAATCTGTTCAAACTGGTATTTGTTGCTGTTACCCAAATAAAGAAAAAATCGTAAATTTGTATTTATGATAAACAAACATTTCCAAATAAGCTAAATAAATATGGTAATGGAAATTTTGGTACTATAAGTAGACATTAAGTTGACTAATATTTAAGAATGGCATCTTTTCTGTTGACGTCCCTAAGCAAAAAAAAATTTATTTACAAAACGAAACGATTCTAAAGCTATAAGGTTCTAAATATTCACTTTCAAGACTAATTATATATTATATCTATCTATATATACAATTTAAAATTTGTGTGTGTTTACGCTATAGTCTCGAAAACTATGCACACAACCCCATTGAGTACTAAAAGAAATTTATTCTACAAGTCATAAGGTAGGTTTATAGAGCAGTCCGATACCATTCCGATAGATGGCGCAACAAATGCATTTTAAGTGCACTTTGTCAAATAACTAACAAATGTGAAATATCATCAGCGAGAACACTGCAAAGTTTAAGCACACGCAACCGCACTTTTGGACACTATTCGACAGCGGAGCAGTGCGACACCATCCGACAAAATAAAATTCGTATGAAATTTGGTCAAAATTCGGTGAGTTTGGTTTTAATATCTTTTTGGTAGGGTTTTCTGAGGACACTTGGTAAAAAATCGGCTAAAAGGGTTGCAACAAATTGGACTGCAAAGTTTAAGCCCACAAAAATAACAATCTTATATTTTTCTTCGGTTTAAACGATTGATCAGATTGTGATGAATTTTTTAGGACCTTCTGAGTACCCCTACGAAGGTTTGAAATGGTTTGCAACAAATGCATTTTTAGTGCACTTTGTCAAATTACTATAATAAATTTCAAAAATTGTCAGCCATTGGACTGTAAAGTCTTAACCCATAATTAATGTAATTGGATTTGCTCAAAATTCGGCGAAGCGGTTTATAACAAATTAATTTTTAGTTTACTTTGCCAAATTACTAACAAATCTAAAAAATTATCAGCCATTGGACTTCAGTCGATAAAATAACGGTATCGACGAACATGCGTGTTCATTCGCTGCAAGACCCGTTAACCCAAATATTCTCAAAACATCTTTTGGATATCGGGATTCGGGAATGGCAAAATTCGAGTTGGCTTGATCAACAATAATGAGATTTCATCCCCGCCGAACTTCTGGCAAATGTAACTCAATATTCAAGCCGTTGCGTTGTCGACAATGTATTCAGAGTCTAACAACCTAATACAAAAATCCGGATTGGCTATGCGAACGTGCAATAAATCTTATTACAAAATTCTGCTTCTGTACACTTAAATTCTGTCTAAAAAAATAACCATTTCCGTAAACAATTTGCTGTTGGTTTATTAAAGATTTGTTTAATGAAATCGAAAAACAGTTTTTACACAATTCATTCAAAAGAATACATTTTTATCTAATAGAAATGATTTATGATTTCATTCAAAGCTTGGTGAATATGCGTCCTCCTTTTGCAAAATAAAAATTTTGTAGTAGGTATTGTATTGTTCTGTCAGTAAAGTCTTTTCAATTGTACATATTACTGTGTTTGTTCTTATTATGTTTAAATTATGTAAAAAAGTGAGCACCTTTTTACATTATCAAAAAGATTTCTCTTTTACAATATACTTACCGAATTCTTAAAAACAAAATTTTGAAAAACAGAGTTTTATTCACAGAATTTTTAAAGCAGTATTTTAAACGTTCAGAATTTTAAAATGCAGAACTTTGAAATACAGGATTTGGTCAACAAGAATTTTGTACAACCGAAATTATGCAAAACAGAATTTTTGCTTGCAGAATTGGAAAAGCATAATTTGGAGCCATAACCAAATTTTTACCATTATTGCTTACGCTATAAAATTTAAGCATTCCAGATTTTGGAAGTCCCCAAATTGAATTCTTAAAATTTAATGACAAACCTCAAACCAAAATCCAATTTTGCTATAATTATGATGAGTAAATTATGAGATGACTCATTAAATAAACACTTCGCCGCGCACCAAAGAGTTGAAATTCTACGGATGGGTTGTCATTGTCACGATCGATTAAACTGACATGCAATTGGGGCTTTGTGTGCTTATGCGTTCCATATTACATTGTTTGTAACAGGTACTCATGGTATAACTACTCCAAACCAATGCACACAGCAAGTAACACGGTTTTAAGCGGGATATGTGTTGTTGCTTTTATTTTGACACTGGCGCAACACAAGAGTAACTAACATCGGATGACAGTGTTGTCATTCAACACCTTAGCTGCTTTTATGGAAACGATGAATTGTGAGCTGACTTCAAAATTAACCTTCCCCAATACGAGAATCTGCGACGATTCAATTGAATTTATTCGTTTTAACTTTGGGGTCTTTGGAAATGCGTTTTTTTTTCTGATTTGATAAATAAACATAAACGAAAGCTACACTAAGTTTGCAACTAACTGTTGGATACCCTATTCAACAGCCACTGTCCAGCTCAAGAATCAAAATTATTTTTTAGCAGACAGGAAAAAATATACAGTCTCATTAATTTGGTGTGTCCGATAGTGCGATAAAAAAAAGGCGTGTACCACGCCCAAAGCTTAGACTTTTTCCCATTACTACATTTGCTTAATGACATTAAATTTTAAGCTTGCAGCTCGATTTGGACAAAACAAGACATAACTTGAATTTTTTAAAATCAGATTTTGAATGAATATTAGCGGTTGTATATTTAACAATTCTTGAACCACACCGTAACCATACGTAACCAAGGAAAACAAACCAAAAATTTTTATATTAAAACTGCGACAAATAGTTAGTAAAAATTAAAAAAATTAACGCAGATTAAGACTTTTAACGGGCAGGCTAAGCCCCTAAAAAATTGTTGAAATAATATGAAGCACTAACCGAACTTTGGTCTTTAATTAATTTTTAAGCATATGTGTAAAACTACAGCTAAATCTAGTGCTTTTATAACAATCTTACCTGAATAAAAGTATTTCATAAAATCACACCCAAAGTACATATTGAAAAAATGTACACCAAAAAAAGTTTATGATACATTTTTACTTGCGATTATAGGTACTATAAGGCAAGTTATGGATTCGTGCAGAAAAAAAATTTCGAGATAACAATCACACATGACATTACGATGATGGAGAAGTCGAAAAAAGTGGGTCTGGGAATTCCGTCCGTCTGTCTGTCTGTCTGTCTGTCTGTCTGTTCGCGCCGATTTGCTTCAAATTTGGTATCTAGGATTTATTTGGCCGTCCCGGAACGTATTTTTTATTTTTGCTCTAGGCCCAAAAATAACGGCACCTGCCATACAATCGTGAAGAAAAAAATTGATTTTCTCAAAAACGGCTCTAACGATTTTGATAAAACTTTCAAGATGCTATTTTTGTAAGACAATCTATCTTTTGGTTAAAAAATATTTTTCAAAATTTGTCTTATAATGGTACCTCTAATAGAACCAGTATTTTCATATCAAATTTTCTCGTAAGCTATACATTCGATTTCAATAAAATTTTGGGCACAGGAAGTCATTTATAATTTTATTAATATGGCATTTCAAATTTTTCAAAAACTTTTTTTTTTTGATTTTTTATAATTTTTTCAAAAAATTTTTTGGTTTTCAAAATATGTTGGAAACGGGTATATTGATTTTTTTTTAATTATTTTTTCAAAAGTAAACTACAGGTTGCCATATATTTGCATACCCAAATAAATTTCAAAATATTTTTTGGAAAAGTTTTTCAAAAATAACCTTTTTAAAAAAAAACTGGTCGAACGATTTTCAATATTTTTTTTTTCCTAGATTTACATATAGCTTTGAAATTTTATTGTATACTTTGTTTTTCCGAGAAAACTCTTAAACTAATTTAAAAAATAAAAGAATTTTCGAAATTATTTAAATTTTTTTTTAA
Source organism: Platycheirus albimanus (assembly GCA_916050605.2). Taxonomy (NCBI): domain Eukaryota; kingdom Metazoa; phylum Arthropoda; class Insecta; order Diptera; family Syrphidae; genus Platycheirus; species Platycheirus albimanus. The sequence goes on from OU696698.1 coordinate 65,459,722, forward strand.
ATCCATATATGCAGCCACTAAGCAATTGCTTATCATAAGAGCAAGTTCGTGCGACCCAGTCGTGCATTTTATTCATATAACGTACGTAAAAAACTGGTTAAAATGGAGTAGGTACCTTACATTTTTAAAACTATGTTTTGTTTTTATTTTATAAAAAAATAAGGTTTTTTCTTGAAGTATCTAGGTATGTATTTGCAAATTTTATTTTCATTCTAACACAAAATGTTTATAGACATCTAATACTCACGAAATTTAAGGTTTTTCGCTTAAATATTAGCATCGTTATTTTATAAAAAAAACAATGTTGCTATTTTTGTATGAAAAGTGGGCGGCAGCCACGTCTAAACTGAAATGTTTTTATTTAATTGAGAGAAGATTTACCTATAGCTTGAGTGTGCAAGATTTGAGCGTACAAAAAACAAAATTTAACTTTGTCAAATAGAGGTTGTTGAACAAAAAGTGTGTTTGTGAGCAAAATTCAGCTTTCTAGCACAAAAATTGCGACTTCATCGCTCAATCTGAGTCAGAATATTATATACTTTCCTATGTCTAACGATATTATTTCTCTATGTTACAAACTCCACGCCAAATAAAATACACCTATTCTATGAAATAGGGTATAAAAATAAATTAAGAACTCAATTTAAACGTCTTTTTTTAAGTGTGTCATTAGTCCATTTCAAGAGGAAACAGTTATCTAAATGAAATTGCTTGACTCTAAAGCTTCAGTGGGTTGGGTAAGCTGATTTTGTTAATGGTTATCCGTTTTGATATTGCAAATTCAATTTAATATAACAGACATTTGAAAATACCGCTAGCTAATAAGCTCACATATTTGGATTGTCTATTAAATGTGCACGTATCCAGTGGAAGCAATATTTTTAAATATTAAAAACACAACGTAGTCCGCAGAACGTGCAATTTGCAGAATCCTTTTCGCGCATTGATACCATGCAGGAAAATAACGTACCTTATATATGTATGTGATGATTTTGATGTATTTTATGATATAAACAGGTTTATGAATCATTTCATCATGGTTCACAGAAAACCCAAAACACAATTGTTTTAATTTATTCCTTGTGGCCCTAATTTTTCACAAATTTTTTGTATATTATGTTTGAAATTCTTCTTTAGAAAAAAAATTTACATTATAATTTTGTGTGTGCAAGTACACTATAATTGTATATTGCAATTTAAAGCTCGCATCTCTATTCTATACTATACAAAAAAAAATTATTTGAATTTTGAAAAATCAAATTTGGAATGAAAATGGAGATTGTGGGATGTGGGTGTATCCTTACAACTCTTGAACATTCCTTTTTCCCAAGTTTCGACTGGATGCCACCCGTGGAATATCCTTGAGATAAAATCTCAAACCACTGTACCACATTTCTTTCCTAACTTTCTATTCCTTCTCTCCTTGCTCGCACATGTTAAATAATTATAAGGGTATTCATATCCCCTTGAGTGCGAGTGCGTTATAAAAAAAAAATTTGTGGTCGTATTTTATTGTTGTCTTGAACAAGAAAAGTTTCAAAAAGACTGGGTTGTCTTAGTCGATTTTGAGCGTAGCCCAAACATTGGCAATGCTTGAAAATATATCAGTGAAAAAAACTAACTGCTCGATCAAACTCCCCAACTTAAGAAGTGAATTTCAAGCACTTCTTGAGTGCCACTCTTAGATTTAAAGTAAAAATTGATTAGTGCAATGACATCAGACACAAAGGCCAGATGTACCACTGAGATTTTCGAATTAATTTTCTTTTAATTATTTTTTGTGACTAAAAACTGTGAACAAATATAAAATTTTAGTCAATTTAAATTTATTGATCGGGCTCGGCAACTACAAATAACTCCATTTTTTGTTTGAAATGTTTGATAACCAACTTCTGGTTTAAAGATATTTACGAAAGTTGTGCAACTATGATTTTTTTCAGATACATTCATATATATGCAAGTTAAATAAAACCATAAAGCGTAACTTACAAATTTTATAATTCTCTTTCCGTAATCAAAACCTGAAAATATTTTCAACCCTTTGAAAAAATAATATTTAAAACTAATTTATATGTACGTATATAAGATACAAAAAATACAAATTTGTCCGTATCATTACCAAATGAAAATTGATTTATGACAGAAACCCGCAGGCAAACTAAAAAATTCCAAATTCTAATTTAAATTTCACAATACCTAATGCTTTTCTTGAGCTGTTCTCATACATTTTTTATTTAATAGGATTATAGCAAACATTTTAAATTATAAGAAAATATTAACCCATTGTCTACAAATTACAATTCAGGTAGACGTCAGACACATTGAGAATCGGATGGATTAAAATATCCTAAAATGCAGGGAATATGATTTCTTACTTACTCACCGGACTAAAATGAATGCGTGTTTTGTTTGAGAAAAAACGTGGCTGACTCGCACGAACTTGCTCTAATGTGTGACAGTGGTCTTGGGGCTCGAGATTTTGAAAACAAAGTTTGCAAAGAAATAAATCATATGAAATTTTATTAATCGCTTTAAAATCGCTAGTTAAAGAGTTTTTTTTTTTAGAAAAAATCATCTGATTTGTTTTACTGTTTTGAATTTTAAGAACAAAATTTCAAAATGGTTCGACCAGTTTTTTTTCAAAAAAAAAAAAATTTGGAAAACATATTTCAAATTTTGTTTGAGCATATGCAAATGTCTAAGCACTTTAAAGTTTTTATCAGGAAAATACAATTTAAAAAAATTCAACAAACCGTTTTTGAAAATTTTTAGAATTAATATTGAGCTTATAAAATTGCATTTACATTAAAAATTTCATCGAAATCCGTCATGAGTCGTAAGCCACACGAGATATCTTATTTGCAAAAAACCCGGTCATATGGGAGGTACCGTTACAAGAGTTTTTCATGTTTGATTGTTAGTTTTTTTTTTAAGGAATCCATTACATACTTGCCTATAGGTACTAGGTACTATGCCTATAATCGAAAGTAAAAATGATTTCATACCGATTTATTGGAGGCTCAGTTCAAATAAATTTCGAAACCATTGACTTTTATTTTATTCTAGAAAGTAATAAGGAAGCAGTTTTTAAACGAAAATTAATTTTTAGTGAAGGTAAACGTTTCATTTCTTTTAAGGAGCCTTATACCTACTTACACATAAGGATTTTCATCTTTTTGGATTTGCTCAGAAACGTTTGGTAAGTCCAACTTAAATTAGTTAAATGAGTGTAGCATATCATATTTAAGGTATCTACATTTTTAAACAACTTATGTTATGTTGTTCGCCATAGATATATCATCAAATATAAAGTGAAAATTGAACTAAACGCATCACGCTTGCTGAACGTAAAATGTCTGCCTTCGTTCGGTAGAGAGGCGCAGGAAAACGCTATTTACTATACTTTCTTACAAATGAAATCTCTATTACTGGCCTCTGTCTAGAAAAACAAACAAAATTTCTGTACAAAGATATTCGTGACTCATACTTTACAATCCAGCACTCGTGCCATATTGCTCATTACTTTCTTAGTACAACAAAAACTGCCATATGTGGGAAAAAATATGTCTGTTGAATTCCATCCAATCTTACGTTTGATCAGCGATGGACGTTCAATTCCACTTGACGATCTTCAGAAACAACCAAACCGTGACCTCTGTTTAATTAGCAACAAATGTCCCGTTCCTAACTTTTACATAGAGAATAAGCCAAGAATACCACATCATAGTGAAATACAATGTTTTGCTGGACAAATAATAAAAAAAAAATGATGATGTCAGAATCTCCATATTCAACCCATCGAATTACGCTTAAGTAGTTGTCGTATCGGATTAGTACATTATTTAATAATTCATTCCATCATGTGTTTCTGGGGAGCGCCCTAAACATCAAGGAAACTATTTGTACCTATATCAAGTTTGGGATACAAAAATTGCAGGAGGCCTAAAAATGGCGTCAATTAATTAATTAATTTTGGTAATGAAATGTTCTTCAAATGTTCAAACGAATAACAAACAGTTTTATTTTGGCGGACGAACCATAACCATTCCTAATGAAATAGATTCCATTTTGAAAAAGAAAATTATATATAAAAACGGTTTCTGGTGACTAATCAATAATCATGCTGTTTTGTAGTCTGTAGTGTAATGGTCAACAATTTGAGACGAAAAAAACGTATGCTTGCGTAATTGTTTGCACAATTGAATACAGAAATGGACAAACTCAAACTGGACGAGGGATTGTGTTGAATTTTGTATACAAATGACATTTAAATAAATATTTTAACAACTTGAATCCGGTTCAACGCTTAAGCCAATACTTCAACAGTCAATAGAGCAGAATTGCTTCGAATTTTTTTTAAAGATACGTGATCAACAGCATCTTATAATAATATGAACCAACTGAAATGAGTAATGGAGGAATAGATATTGTATTGCTTGGCATACAAGGGAGCTGGCTTTGTTGCATAATATTGAAACTTGGGAGCAATCATTTAACTACATTGTAATTGTAATATTGTAGAAATAAATTATTTTTATTGCGATTTATATTATTTAAATTAAATTTACACTAGCCAAGACACACTCGGTGAGTCAATATGTTTTTCAGGAATACAAATTATTTTTATTGCATTACTTTATGAAATTTGTTGTGCTAGTCTCTAATAATTATGTTAAAAATGTTTACTATGTTACACGATTTCAATACCTAAGAAATAAATTTGAATTGAATTGAATAAATGTGTTTCCTTAATCTTATTGGTTTCAAGATTGTAGAAGATTACTTTTTCGTTGTTTTCTTTTCTTATTTTGCTTTCCTTTCATCAATCAAATCAATTTTTAGATGTTAATTACAATTTAAAGTGAAGTAGAAAGGGATTAATCCAGTACTTTAAGTATTTATTGTTAACTAATAAGTTGCCGGATACTTAAAAATAATAAAATCACTAAGAAAAAATTATATACAGTGTCGACTTTATCCAACAATGTGAGTTTTAGATGAGTATGAACGACAACTAAACTGATAAGCCCACCGTTTATACTTCAGCAAAACGCACTCAGGCCACAGAACTTCACTTTATTTTAATTAAAAAAATAAGGTTTTTCGTAGAAAAAAGTGGTTTTCGAAATTTTTAATTTTCTCAAAAAGTACAAAACAATCAAGTATCTGGTTGTCTGTTTTTGACTAAAAATTAATAAGAGCATTAAATTAGTGAAACAAAAATAAATAATATTAAATTTTGAAAATGTAAGTTTACAAATTTTGTTTTTCATTTTTTATTTTTCAAAATTTTGTATTTGATATCGTGTTTTTCAAAAACTGTTAATGGAAACAACTGTATATAGAAATAAAATAAGTTATTTCAGGCTTTACATGTCTGGCTTTTTTTCATGTCTCGACCCGACGCTCTAGCTTTTTATCACACCGTATGAGAATTACCCCGTATCACAATAACCGCACAAGAATATTTGGAGATTTAGCCCAAAGTAGGTAGACGTATAATTTATATTATTAAAAAAAATCATCTAGAATATAGAACTTTACACCGGGAAACTCAAAAAAGTGCTCCCAACAACCCAACAGGTGAATGTTTTTCCGATTAATTAATAAGAATTAACTTAGAAAAAAAAATTATAATTTCCAGCTTCTGCCACACAAGCTGCGCTCATTCAATTCACTGAAATTTTGTTTAGCCCGTATTAAGAACAAGTCAAATAAAATTGTCCTTTTTTATTTGGAAGGAAATAATGAATGCATACAAACAAAACAATAAACCCACCTTCCTATTCCCAAGTTTGTACACAATAAAACACAAACAGTGCATTGACCTGCAATTTAGAGGCAGACAATACTTCCTAGTCTTATTATAGGTACCTATCTATGCACATTGCACATTACTTCCGACTGTAACTTCAACTCCAGCGACGTAATGTAAAATTTGTTGATGTTTGGTCTAAAGCGACCACTGATTCTACAGAAGGGACATGTGGTAAGAAACGAAACTATGTACACATCATAAACAAAATGGTGTGCGATCGTTCAACTAGAATTTCGTTGCAAGTGTATGTACCTACTTACTTTGCGCAGCCAATTTCCCAGTACCTACAATGTCACGACCGCAAAGTATCTAATAGAACATTATATTTGTTTAGTTTATGTATGCGGGATTCGAGTTTATGTATATGCATTTTAATGAAAGGAAAACCGTTTATATTTGCACATAGCAAATGGTGGTTGGATAAATGTTTCTTTTTTTGTTTGAATGTGTGTTAATGTGTTGTGGAAATGCGGAAATCAAGGAATATTTAGTTAAAAGATATTAAGAGGGAAGGATATGTTTTGATTTGTTTAACAACACGTGAAGAGGGGCCCAAATCATTGTTTAAACAATAAAACTTGCTTCCTGTAGAAAGTGAAAGTCTACAAATTATTACTGCCCTCAGCGTCGCCGTCGCATCGTTGGTCCATTTGGTAGATTTATATTATTCTTGGCGGTGGATTTTTGAGTAGAGTTAGAATAAAAATGTGCCTTCCAGGATCTTCAGGATCTCTCGGTTTTCCTTGGATAGGTATCCTCTCAGAAAATCTCGTGTTTTATAGGTAGGTACTAGGTACTGGCGATTATACATCTTTACTATAAGGCAAGTCATGCATTCGTAGAAATAAATTGTAAACAATTCAACCTATACTTACCTTACGATAGGGTGTCCAACATTTCCGGTTTTTCTTTTCGCAAACCATTATCTCGAATGTCTTCAATTTGCACCCAATTTCGCAAAAGTCAGTTAGCAAATCGACATTTTGGTTTTTGTTCATCTAGCCTTTGTATGCATTTTAATCATCTGGCTCATCATCTTTTCAACTTTGCTATTCGCACAAACCTTTAATTCACCCCACCGTCAACTCTCTCATTATCTATTTTCATAAGTTTTCTATTTGTTAATAAAATACTGGCTGACCCGGCGAATTTCGTTCCGCCAAAATTCATTAAGTATAAGTATTGATCTTATCAAAATAAATAGCCCAAGAACGTGAAGATCGAACAAAAAATTAAAGCCAACAAAATAAAAAGAAAAAACAAAATAGAATTTTGCCAAATAAAATAAAACAAAATAATAACGAGTTGATCTTACAGCGAGATGAACATTTATATACGCAAGAGGAAATAAAATTTTCTCAAAATAAAAACTGCGAAGTAACAAAATGCGAATTGTTGGTATGCAAAATATACGTATATTGACTGCAGCGAAATAACACAATGCAAGAAAAAGAAACACCAACGAGTTGTACAATACCCCTTATGATTAAAAGGTAAAAATTGGGTCAGAAATTCCTGTCTTTCTGTATGTGCCTGCTATATAGCCATTAACGAAAACTCATTTTTCTCAATAACGACTCTTCACATGGCTAAAAAATTGCGGAATATTAAGAAAACCGTTTAATTAAAAATGTAGAGCAATGGGGTATATAAACATAGCTTACTTAATAGTCCCCAAAAAATCGTTAAAAAAAGGTGGTGAGTATTGATCTGGAATTCGTCTTTTCTAAAATCTGTCGAAATAGGAAAAATTGGCCGATGATTCACTTATCAGGCCTGAAACTACACTTATAGACCAAATGAGTTCACGCGCGAAAGGGTTCAGTTGTTCACACAGAATAGCCGACAAAAATGGTGACATTTAGGACACTTCCTATACCTTTATAGTTGGCACAGTTCGAATATCTCCTTTCTTGTGAATAAGGCACACGACCGACGCTGAGGTTTCATTCGCAGGCATACTTTTACCAGAACAGATAGTAAAGATTGTTATGTTTGTTTTCTTACTTTTTTTGGCAGGAATCCCTATATCATATCATTATTGGAATAATAATATTTTCAAAAAAAAAATTCTTGAGCAGTGATGGTATCATAATAATTATTTTAAAGTAATAATAATTTTATGATAATAATAATTTTATATAATAATTTTAACTATATTCCCTAACTTGTTAAAATGTGCTGAAGTAATTCCTCTTTTCCACTTTTTCAAAGCTTTTGGTGAAATTATTCAAAATGCTAATGCTATCTTTCTTAGAAAAACTAACCATTTTATACAAATCATGATCTCCTGATAGACTAGCTTTATAATGTGATTTGGGATATTAATTTACTTATTTTACTTATGATGGCGCCACTGGAGCGTGATGCTCCTGGGCCTTGCTGATAATGCCCCTCCAGCCGGCTTGATCTCTAGCCTGCTGTCTCCAATTTCGCACTCCAAGTTGATTGATGTTTCCCTCTACCTGGTCGCTCCATGGAAGATGAGGTCTACCTTGGCTTCTGACTCCCTCGGGTTTGGCGTTGAAGACTTTACAAGCTGGAGCGTCGATGTCCATTCGCTCTACATGGCCCAGCCATCTTAGTCTTTGGATTCGAATTTTTCTGTCGCTGTACAGTTCGTATTGTTCGTATTTGTATCTTCTTCTCCAAATTTTATAAATTTATGAGTGGTTTTATATTTATTTGGTAGGAAGAGATCAAAACGTACTTATCAAAAGAGTTTTTAGCGAACTGCGTTTTGTACAAAATGGAGCTCCACATGGATCGGTACTGGGCCCATTATTGTTTCTAATTTATATGAACACCTTACTTCAATAACGATTTAATGGTAAGCAAAAGATCTTAATTTTTTAGTTTTTTACGTTTTTCTTCATCGATAGGCATTTATTTTTGTTCGAGGGAATGTTTTAAAATCGATTTTTTTAAGTATTCCATCACCAAAGAATTGAACCGGAAGTGTCACATGGATACAGTAAGAATGTACCTGATATAAGTAACTCGGAATATGTCTTACTCTTTAAACCTTACTGTTCACGTAGTGTTTTGTCAATGATTATATTGCGGACTTGATAATTCAAAACTGAGATACGGTATAGTTAGTTGGGGAGGTGCTTACATGAATACTCTCGGGTCCCTAAGAAACATATCATATATATTTATCATATGCAGTAGAAGTCGATTTACACATAGCTATGGCCTCTTTTTTGTAATTTGGGCATCTCCCTATTCGACATCATAATGTTTTCAAAATTTTGACAGAATTTTTGATACAAAAAGGCAATGTTCCCATAAATTCGTCTGTATTTCACCTACGAGTAAATGGTTTAGCACTTATCAATGTTCCAATGGCACGAAAATCAATAATAATCTAAGGTAAACTGTTAATAAGCTTCCCTTATTTACCATATCAAACTATTAGGAATTGTACCTACTCATTCCTGAAAAACATCAGATCATTGCTTTTGACTATGACTATTGATTATAATGATATGTTGAATTTTGAGCTATTCTTTAGTCAACAAAAAAAATGTAATATATGAAGATATAGGTATGGATTTTTTAAGATTTTTTTAATTGTATTATACTATTAAATTAAAAACTTAAGAAAAGCTTATAGTACCCCATGTAACTTATTCTCAGTTAACAAATCTGACCTAACTTTGTACTTAAAGATTATCCTTATTTGTATTTCTACTTCACAATTTAATTTAGTATCATTTATGTATGTCAAATCATTTACGTCAAATTAATTTGTTTAAATTTAATTTAGGTGAAATGAATACAAAATAAATTGAAATTGAAAATTGAAAAAAAAAAAATTGAATGCGTGAATTTTTTGGGATATACGGTTAGAAGCCTTTTTTTAAATGACGGTTTGAACAAGATTTTAAATGGAATGAACAAATTTAAGAAAATCATAAATTGTATGTACATATATTTTTATTTAATTGTGTCCCTAAAGATATTTAACATTGTAGGTTTTAAGTTAAACGTTCTTGCTAAAACCTACATATACATACATATACATATGTAGTTATAATATTATTTAACTTTTGTTCGCATTTTTAAATGACCGGCATACAGGGTTCTTACTTATTCGTCGACCATTATAATATAGGAAGTGGTTTGTTAGGATGAAAATCGTTCTACCTCAAGGGTCTATCTCCAATTTTTTTTTTAACAATTAACCGAAAGACATATGTTTATATGAAAAAAATACATATACATACATATGAAAACGATATATTTAGTACCTACATATATTTATATGCAGGTTTGGCGATTTCAAAATAATTGGATATAGAAAAAATTTTGTTCTTAAAACAATTCTATAAATCAATTACCAAATTATTAAACTTATGAAAAATACTTTATTAAACTCTGTTTCAATATGGTACTGATATAAGCTTTCAACATTATTTACGTTTCATTTTCTGAAGACATTGTTTAAGTTTAGCGTTTAGGTATGAGCACAAGTCAAGAAATATAATAATGGGTATGGGATTTTCGGATAGTAGCCAACGGTGTATTACTAGAGCGACGGCACTGAAAGAGTGTTCAAATATTCTCTTTATAAAACCATAAGGCAGCAACAACTTACTCTTCCACTTCCATTCAATGCGAAAAGATAGGCGCATGCAAAAGCAGTGCAAATCATATCATAATCATAGCAATTATAAATGCTTCTCTATTACATTTTTCATTTTCATTTCCATTCTTATCTAACTCCAATTAATAGGTAAAATACTCATTTTTCCTACAATCCACAAGCCATAATCACAAGCTGCTGATATGATAGTAATGATAGACGAAAATTGTTTAAATGTAAGAGAGTGGTAAATTAGTTGTTTTTTGGTAAGAGAGTGTGCGTAAAACACACATCCTCTCTTTCCTTTCTCAAATAAATTGGCAGTGCTGGCTGATGCTGACCAGATTGTTGTTTTTGATTTTCACAAATTATAAATATTCATGGACACGAAATAAAATTTAAATAAAATTTAAATGGGTTTTGGAAGGAAAGAAGTACGAAACATTTCCCTCTTTATAATAATTATTCTTCCATCATGTTGTATATAATACTGTATAATACTAATTGTACTACGTATAAGATATATAAGATATAATATCCTCTACCAAAGAGCTACAGGCACAGGGCTACCCTCCTACAGCCATTCCACTTTCACTTAAAGTTAAAACATAAAAGATATCTTAATTTCATTATTGTTCTCTTTGCTGGAATAGAGAGAACAGAGAACTGGAGAAATCCAATGCAAATGCAAGTAAAAACTGCATTTTGCAAGTGAAACGACATTTTGATAAACATAAAAATGAATTTATTGGATGAATATTCATCCTATTCATCGAGCATTCTTTCACCAACTGGAATGGTAGAGTTTTGGTGGCGTGCGATGCCAATGCATTTTTATATTTAGTTTCAGGCAATTCATTTGAGCTCCTTTTGCGTACGGCGGCGGTTGAGAACAAAACAGGAAGATTCGCACATCCTTTCCTATTCCGTATACCTAAGTGATAGTTTTTGTGTGAATTCAAAGTAAAGTAGGTACATAACCGCATATAAATAAAAAATTGTTTTATATAAAATCCCGGATATCAAATTAAAACGTTTCTTGTGATAACCTTGAATTCTATTGAGAATACTTTCAATAAATAATAGAATTATTCTGAAAATTGAAGTGGTAAAAGAGTTTCAAAATAAAAATGGATTACAAGAATTATATCCTTTGTGGACTACTTGCGTTTGGAATGGTTGCCACAGGTAAGTGACATTATGTAGGTATTTTGTGCCCTAAGGAGTAGACACAGTCATTTTTCTTAGGAAGGCACGGGAATGCGGCGAAAAATGTCCCGTCTGCCATATGTAAAGATGTGTACTCTTAAACAACTTATAGACATTATAGATTATAGTACACTCAATTTAAAATTTCACATACACGGAAAAGTTTAATGCGGATATCCAGTGACTCTTTTCCAACTGACTGTGTTTTCACTAGCGCAACATAGACATTTTTGCTTAAAAAATTACTTAAATAATTTTGTAATTGGTTAGAACCCTTGAAAACCCTTGCCCTTTCAATAATTTGACAGTCCCCATTCCGTAGGGCCTCTTATTCCGATCCAACGGTCACCAAAATGATCATCCAGCCAGTTTCTGCTTTTTTTCCTTCTTTTCTTGCAATGCTTAAGTGGGACACATTTTGTATTTAAGTTAAAAAAAAAATAGCGGTTTCGTTATCTTGACGCCAACACGTGGGCCCAGTCGATCTGGATGCTGCTGCCCGTCGTATATTATTAAGGTGCACGATTGGGTCGCACGAATTTGGTGTAATGTGATCTTGAATTTTTTGATTTTGAAACAAAAATTAGAAGGGAAAATCATATTGAATTGTATTAATCACCTTTATCTTATAAAATACCTATGAAATACGCTATCTGATTTATTTTGAAAAACTTTTCGAAAATATTTATTCTAATTTCTTATTGGTTATGCTAATTTCTCTGACATTTTAGTTCTTATCAGGAAAATAAAATAAATATTGAAATAATCAGAAATTTAAAAAAAAACATTTTTTTTGAAAATTTTACGAAACAATATTATTTTATTTATCAAAGAGCTTCCACAATTAAAGTTCAATTGAAATCGACTTACGAAAAAATTCGAATTAAACAAAAAATGAAAAAAAAACAGTTCTATGGGAGGAACTTATATACCTACCTACCTACCGTAATAAGACTTTTCCTGAAAATATATTAAAAGCTTAACATAAAGTTTGCACAAGAAACACCATTCAGAAAGTTTATCAAAATCGTATAAGCCGTTTTTGAGAAAAATGAGGTTTTCATTAAAAATTAATGATAATAATAAAAAAAACACCTCTGTAAGCCGTCATAATCATACCAAGTTTATAAAATCGGTCTAGTCGTTTAGGCTGTACGTGCCGATACAGACAGACAGATATACAGAATTGTCTGATCCACTGTCGCTATGTCATGATTGATTGTTGGAATTTTTTGTTTGTTTTGCACTAATAAACATAACATAAACTTTCATAACAGGTAGAATAGGACTAATCCAGTACTTTGTCAGTTTATTGTATGCTTATTAGATGCTGGACATAAAACTATTAAAAATCGTGTTTTCTGAAAAATATAAGTTGTATGTATATTGGTTATTTTTATTTTTCTTATAGTGCAGGCGCTGGAAGTAGTTGAGTATGCAAAATGTGAGGACCGCATTCCGTTAATTGATTTCAGTTTAGAATAGCTCAAAGATCAATAATATGGATATTGCCGCTCCATTTTTTGGTCCAATTTTGTTTTACCCCCACTCCCCTTATTGCAATAGGAAATCTATAGAGTCGTTGTAACGATTATTTTAGTCATAATTTATAGTTTTTTCTTATGATGACAGTAATGACGAATTAAAGGACAAAAATTAAAGTGATAAAAATCATTGTTTATTGATAAAAAAAAAAATAAAATGCACGACTGGGTCGCACCTAATCGCTCTTTTGCTAAATAATTGCTTAGGGTCTCCTACTTCGAAAATTATTTAATTGTTTTAAGAGTTTTCTTGGGAAAACTAAGTAGATACGTATATGCATGCAGTAATTATTCATTATTAAATGTCTAACAGTTCGAAACTCGTTCGACAAGTTTTTTAAAAAAAAAAAAGCTTTTCTTTTGTTTGCCCTGCAAAATCCGTCTCTGTCAACAAAAATTTGAAGAAGCCTATAATATTTCATATATATAACAGGGTGATCGGTATAAGGTTCTTCAAAATGTTAGAGGGAGTAGGTTGGGTTGAGACAAGAAAAAAATTGTATCAAAGGGGGTCTATTAACCTCCGTTTAGCTGGGAGGGGGGATTTTCTAACAAATTTACATAAAACAAAAAAAATATTTGAAAACAATGGTATAGCATAGAGTGATATGTTATACCCTTTTGGAAAGATAGAAGTCTTTTATTTTATTTTATTTTTATATTGAGCTATTTTAGTGAACCGCTTCAGAAAAATTAATTTTCAAACTCAAAATTTTGAAAAAAAAATTTAAAAATAAATTTTCAAACCAATTTTTCAAAATTACTACTTTTGTTTTTTTTTTCGAACCCAATTTTCCCCTGGCAAGCTGTCAGAATATGCTCCACAATAAACGGGGCATACATTTTGTTGATCATCATCAATTCCTCATGAAGAGGGTGATATCTTCTTTTCGTCACCTGTTGTTTTTGCATTAGTTTTGGGCCCCTTTTGGTACCGTTCTTGCTTCCTTTTTTGGTTTCATTTCTGGCGACGACTCTGTTTCTTTCCTCGAAAATCGCTGTTGGTGAGGACTACATAACCTATGGACCTTTTTCTAATTGTCGATCACAGAAAATAAAACTTTGAAAAACGAAAGAAGAAAACAGTTTTCGATTGTTGTTGTTTACAACGATCAGTAAAAAAATCAAGGGGAAAGTTTTAAGATGTTACTATTTACCCCGCAAATGTGTTACAACTTTCCTCAGCATGAAACTTCACAAGAAGAAATTAATTTACAAGAAACCGGAAGCCACACATACATAAATTATAAACACTGTGTTTGTGTTTAATCAAGTGGATAAAAAAAAAACAACCACCACCTTATCTCTTCCGTGTGAGCAGGAGGACCAAAAATTAAAAAAAAAAGTTAGATAAGTGCTATTCTTCGGGACTATCACATAACTTTTCTCATTGACGTCCAAGTCACACCTGAAGTATGTAAGTAGGTATGCTGGTTGATATGGAAAAGATGCACATTTGCCTCCATTACGCAATTCTTAATTTTAAGGAGAACCCTGTTTTATTTAGCTGTTACTTCTTACCCATGTTACTTTAAGCCCCATCCTCCCCTACTGTATTGAAAACCCGTTGTGAATTGTAACCTTAATGCCAAAACAATTACCAGTTATTCAGTGTGAGTTTGAACAATCTGTTGATGCTACTGAGAACAATTTCCATTTTGCTGAAGTTTGTCCTATTTCCTATAAAGATTATATCGAAGACGATTTCTTGGAAGTAAGCAGCTTGACCGTGACCAGTTTCTCAAATTTTTCAACGGTGATAAGTTCTAACTGATAACGAACAACTATAAATTATTTTCTATAAAATTCACTTAAATACCGAAATTTAATAATAAACGAATATTCATAAAAACTCATTATTTAATCGCTAACTTTCATTAAAATAAATCGAATAAAAACTAAAGTTTTAACCTGAGAGTCAACTTTACAAGTTATTGTCATTGTTGTAAAATGTTTAAAAAATAACTTTGTATTATTATTTTGTATCAATTTGTTTTATCTAATCTATCCATCTATCAGCGTAATGTCATGTTTGATTAAAACCTCCATTTTTTTCTGCACGAAACCGATACTTGCCCTACAGACCAAGTAATAAATCTATTCGCACTCGGTATTCAAGTATCTCACAGAGATGTATATATTTTCAAAGATTCAAAAACCAAACGATGCGATGGATGGATGGCATTTGTTGTACAAAACGTATTCATTCATTGCATGGGACAAAGCTAGTCTAACGATGTCATCGAGATCAGCAAAGGTTTCGCGGTATGGTTCAGCCTCATTGAGTCTCAACGATTTCCCCTTCAAAATCAAAACAATCTAGGTATTTACATAGAAGTGCGCTATTCGCACTGTGACTTGGGTATATATAGTTAGTTGCTCACTTTGTGAAATCCTATTGAATATGCATGGTTAGGCCTGATTGACTGGGCTTGGGATTGTTGTTTATTCAAATGGCTTGTGTGAAATGTAGGTTAGTAGTCTTATCAGTTTAGTCAGAGCTTCAAATAACGCCACCGCCACATTTTACAAGATTTATTATCTAAAAGACTCAATTCACTCAATTAGCTATTTCAACATAAATTAATTTGTCTGTTGAAATAAATGAATGAAAAATGTACCTATCGAATGTTTTCATTTCGTTTATTGAAACTATAGACCGAGAGTAGGCTCGAACCTTCATTTGCTTCAATTATTTAATTTCTTCTATATACTCGGCCGGTTGGAGTATCAAGTTCAAAATAGAAAACCTGACATAGATTTGGTTTTAATTTTGTATTTCAAACGATACCTTAAACCGAACGAAGACCCCTTGTGGCTTATGAATAGCTGAAAAAAGTTAGGCGCAAAGCCAATCGTGGTTTTTTTTACCTATGGTGCTTGGTTAGTCAGCGAAGATAACACCATACTTTAAGATGAATAACTATTGTTTTGAAATTGAACTTGAGCTTCATGAACTCTAAGATTGCGGTAAGAGATTACAGATGTAACCTAAGGTTGTTTTTAACGAATATTTTTTTAGGGAAAGATCAAACAAACATTTTTAAATTGCAGAGATGATGGAATAAAAACATTTTCACAATATGTGTTAACTTGTACAAAATTATGGCTTTTTATGGTCATTATATGTAACAAACAGAAAGTGCACGACTCGGTTGCAAGAACTTGATACTCAAATGTGTGAGATTGGTTTTATGACTTGATATGTATTTTGAAAAAGAAAACTATGTCATTCCACTAATCACTCTAAAACCATAATGTTTTTTTTTCGAAAAATGAAGCAAGCCATCAGTTTTGTATTTAAGAAAACAATTTAAAGAAAGGGGTTCATTCATATACCTTACACATTTTGAGTATGTAAATTTATGGAGCTTTGTATGTAGTATCAAATCGTTTTTAAAATATTAAAAAATTTAACTTTTTCTTTGAAAACTCAAAATAGATAATTGCTTGTGAGCCATGCATTTTGTTTACGAATGCATAACCTGCCTTATATTATGTACATAGTACCTACATACCTATAATTGCATGTATGTAGTTATGTTAATTCTTAAAATTAAAATAATTTAAGTTTTTTTTTTAATGTTTGGTTTTTTCAAAATCGATTTGATAAATTTTCTCAAAATTTAATTTTAATGATATGAACAAAAAATTTCTAGAAATTCCCATTCTCAAAAAAAAAAAATTGTAAATATGTTTTCAAAAAGTTAAAAAAACTGGTAAACTAATTTTCAATTTTTCCACAAAAAAAAACCTTTTAACTAGGTGCAGTTGGTGATTTTTAAGTGATAAAAATACTATTTTTTTTTCATTTCAAGCCCTAAGAGCACACTGCCACACATAAGAACAAGTTCGTGCGTTCGTGCACTTTATTTAAATGCAAATTTTAAGGCATTGGTAGATTTATAGGTGGTATTTACCTCAAGAAAAATTTCACGGAGGGCATTCAGTTGGAACTGAGAGAATATAGAAAAATTCTTGGTTTGTGTTCGAACCCACAACTCCACCAGGTTTGTTTACTATCACAATCATTAATTTTTTTCAATTTTGTCTAAAGACAATCAGTTATTTAATATTTTTTATTCAATATCCTTGTCAACACCGTTGTTGTTTTCTACCATCTTGTGCGATGAAGACAAATTTTACTGGGTTCGGTAAAAGTTAAATTTGTTCAGAAAATTAAATCTTGGCGTATTTGATAAATAATAGGGTTGGTTTCAAAAATCAATTGTAGGTATTTCCCGACAAATTATATTCAGTGTAGCAGCACAGTTTTTTCTTGCATCGTCTAACCATTTTCTCTTTAAGCATGACTATGCTGTAATAAAAGTTATTTATTGCCTGTTATTTCATTTCATGGTTATAGTCTTACATAATAAGAAACAATATCTTTTTGGGCAAGATAAGCATGATTATATATATTCAGAAACAAACAAAAAAATGTAAAAAATAAGTTCATATACATACCTACATTATGAATTTAAAAGTTTACGTAAATTACATTCTATGGGACTTCTATTTGGAATAACGCAAAAACACAGCAAGAATTCAAGCTATTCCCAAATTAGCATTTTCCAAATTTCTGCAAAAGACTCCTATTTCCATGCTCCATGCTTAGCTATTTGTTATCGGGCTTACAAATTTAAAATGTCTCTGTAATTACACGTCTACATCACAGAGAAAAAACTGCTTCCATATTCTTCCTCATAATCTTCACTTAACTTCACAACCATTTGCATTTTTCATCTACAGGTGGCCCAGGGCCATATTAAATAAAGTGCACGACTGGGTCACACGAACATGCTCCAATGTGTGACAGTGGTCTTGGGGCTTAAGATATTTAAATAAAATAAAATGAACGACTTAGTCGCAAGTACCTACTAGCTCTGCACAATACCTAAAAAGCTCTATATACCATGTTTGAAGCCGTTTGGGCTGTAGGTGTCTATAAATACATACAGACGGACAGAATTTTTAGACCATCTTTTTTCGTCTTCGCTATCCTGTTTGATTGTTATCTCAAAACTTTTTTTTCGACGAATGCATAACTTGCCTTATAGTACCTATAATCGCAAGTAAAAAAACACAGTTCAGAAAGTTTTTTTTTTTCAAAATCGTAGGAGTCGCTTTTGGGAAAAATCTTTGTACCAAGTTTACAAGTTTAAGCAAATCGGTTCAGCGGCTGAAGATGCCGATGCAGACGCAGACAGACAGGCAGAATTGTAGGTCTCATTTTTTTGACTTTCCTATCATCACAGTGTCATGTGTAATTGTAGAATTTGTTCCACGATATGTTATAGTTGGAAAGGAAAAGAAGTTAAATATCTCATCCTGAGAGCCCCTGAAAATACTGTGGGTGTGGAAATGTGGATACTTCTACATCTGAACTGTGAGGCTTTTCTTTTCTTAACAACATTCCTCAACCCCCCCCCCACCACCTCTCTACAGCTACAAAAATAAAAATGTCGTCAATCGTGACCAATCTCTGGACGATTATGGTAAAAGGTAAAACTATTGTCCAATTTAAACGAAACTAGACAAAATAAATAAAATTCATGACTGGGTCGCACCACCTTGATCTTATGCTGAATAATAAGTTGTTGCTTGAAGACTTTTTTTTTTAAACTTTTCGAAAAAATATTTGGGAATTTGATTGTGAAAACAGCGATCTAAATCTTAAGTGTCTATCAATGAAAATAGTTTCGAAAATAATTCAATAAACCCATTTTATTTTATATATTAAAAACCATAAATTTAAATTTATGAAAATATTGAAATGCAATATTAATTTTGGATCAGGTATACCTCCTAGCCATATCCAAATCGAAAGAATAGTTTAGAAAAAAGAATTTGATTTGAAAGAAACTAGTTATATAAGTTGTCCCTACCGTTATATAGTAAAATTAATTTTTAACCAAAAGATAAGATAGATTGTTGTAACAAAAAAGAACACAGAAAGTTGTATCGAAATACTAGGAGCCGTTTTCGAGAAAATCAAATTTCTTCTTCACGATTGTACGGCAGGTACCTTAATTTTTTGCCTAGACCCTAGAGAAAATTAAAAATATATTCCGAGTCACGACCGAATATATTATGTATGTGCTTTTTAATACCAAATTTGAAGCAAATCGACCCATCCGTCTACGCTGTAGAGGAGCGCACAGGCACTAGACAGGCAGACAGACAAACGGACGGACAGAATTTCCAGTTTTTTCGATTGCTCCATCATCGTGATGTCATGTCTGATTGTTATCTCAATTCATTTTGCGTCATTCCATAACTTGCCATATACATACATATCTATGTAGTACCTATACCTAACATCGCAAGTAAAAATAACAAATAAGACCGGTAACATTTTTAACTTTAAAACAGAGGACTAGGGCAACTATTCGACAGTGGCGCGGCCGGATCGGCGATGGGGATGGCGTTGATTACCATGACTCGACGGTGATAAACCGGAAATGTCGCCATAAATCGTATAAGAGAGTTATGCTCAAGTAGTGCCATGCCATGCTGTTGGTTGTCGTGACGCGACGTAAAACCGCGGATTCATAGTTTTTTTTTGTAGTTGTACCTACTTTTCTTCCAAACTGCGTTCATTGGGCTAGTGCTCTCCTGTATGTGTGTGTTTCTAAAGAACTGACAGAAACAATTTTGGTGAGTGGTGCACAATGCTGCGGCGTCGGATCGGTTTGCTGCCCCAGCTAGCACAGCACCACAAAGCGGAAAACTTGAACGAACGGAAACAAGAGGCTTTTTATGCAACATAAATGAAGTGAGACAGCCGCTGGAATGCTTGCTCCATATTTTGTTGTTGCTGCAATTGTATAAAGAAGGGTTGCCATACGTTGACTGGAGGACGGGTGGTTTTACTTAAAAGACCGAAAAATTGCAATGTTTTATTTGGTTTTTATAATTTTTTTTTTTTTTTTTTGTTGGACTGCTCTTTTTAAAAACAGTAATTTAAACAGATACTGCGATGACACTTCAGCTCCAAATTAAATAACTCAAAACCATGTTTTTCTTGGGATCTCAAAGTTAATTCTGCCGAATCTAAGAAGATGGTCTTTTTCGGTCAAAGTGGTTTTCATACTAATTCAAAAAATACCATGGACAATGGGTGGGTTTGGGTGCCTTGGATTCTTTATTTATCACAACCTGGGTATCAGAGCTGACAAATGACAAAAAATTTCAGTTGCGATAGATATGATTTGTTGAAAACTCCTACCTAGTTCCACCAACAAAACTCCAAGTGTTCGACGCATCATAAAAGGGTTTGATGAACCCACTCCAGGTTCTCATTCTTTAAAATGAAGAAGTGGTGTCGAAACCGTTTTTGGTGGTGTAGTTCCTCTTTTTGGTTATAGGAAATAAATCTTGGCTGAGCATGTGGCTAGGGTAGTGAGGATGACCAACAAATAATCTGTTTCCTCGCCGACTAAATCAAGTTCGTCGTCATGGGTATGTGATGTTTCAATGGCTGTGGCAACAATCAGATGGTCAGCATCCTCGCTAGTTTGCTTGACTGAGACTGATTCACTCTCGCACCTCTCAGTAAGCAAGGAAATGAGTCACTCCTTTTTTTGTCACTCCAAAGGAATTTCTCCTGACTCATTGTCACCACACCACCATTCACTTGGTGAAGATGACCTCAAGAGCAATGTGCTTCTTTGATCTACATAGCCTATCTGCAGATTTGACGCTTTTGATAGGTAGGTCTTCCGGATATCCATCAAAAAACAAAATGTTTGCCCAGCATTGACGAGTTCCCCATTTCAATGGCCTTATTGCAGGTTATGGATTCATCTCCCACTACACCTGTGTTGTGTGCTAATGGACACTACAAGTTTGCTGGCAGGAAAAGGGTCGTGCAATTGAAGCCATTAAACAAACTTCTGCACATTTGCATTGTCACGCTGTATTCTAGCTTATCTGGCATCAAAATGCTCCTCTGAGGTTGTGAGCAACTAATCCAGAACACAATTGGTAGAGCCATGTTATGCCTACCTACCTCAGGCAATTTTTTCATTGGTTATTCATAGTTACAATACAATCCATAAAATGTTCCTGCAAATTACATTCTTTGTCTTCATTCCGTTATATAAACACTTAACCATGCTCGATCAGTCCACATTTTTGTCCCCATTTTTGTCCCCATTTTTCATTGGTCCAATTGGACATCGATTAATTTGCAATAAATTTGAAAATCGGTCCAATTTTGAGTCAATATTATTTGGTAACGAGTGGTCTAAAAAATTAAGTTTTATAAATTGCAAGATTTACTACTACACAGTTGTTTTTATGGAGATATTTGCTTGGGGATTATCTCTTTGGAAAATGTAGGAGATTATACTTTGTGGATTATGAAATTGGGTATTTAGTCGTAAGGAAGCAGTCACCAACCCCTTTGGCACACCTTACGGGAGTCACCCTGTATGAATTTAACTTTCCATTTTTAAATAACCCAAACGTTTTTGAAATTTGTACATTCAACATAATTTTGATATTCCTACTCTTCATCGGTATAATGACAACACATTTCTAACAGGTCAGCTCTAAAATGTTACCCTTAATTGTATGTATGTTTCTTTTTTTTTCAATAGATTGTATGTATGTTCCTATGTTTCTTTTTTTTTTCAATAGATACCTATTCAATTAAGAATCATCTTATTCATATTGTAGCACTTCAATATTTTATTATTTTATTATGTTGTTATTTATTTCAATATTATTATTATTTTATTTAACCGACTATGAAATTTTGTTTAGAAAAAATAATAATGTTAGTTCATGTTGTTATGGTTATTCAAATGTAAATATTAAAACTCATATCAATAATTTTGTATAAAAGGAGAGATTTCTTCTATTGATTTTTATTCTCGTTTGGTATTTCACTTACGACAGTCGGGTAATCCACTGACCAGTACAGAAAAGTATCAAACTTGAAGCTTGAGCAATATTTCGCTATTAAAGACTTGTTTTGGGAGTTTTCTTCGACGGACGGGTTCTCCTCCGTCTTTAAAATTTCACACACAAGTTCGATCCATTTTAATTATTAATTTATCAGTCTTCTTGTTTCATATTAATTTTAATTTAAACTAACTTTACTTTTTCCGTTTTTTAAATGTCCCTATTTTTCCTGTTTTAAATAAAATTAACGTATTTGTTTTATAAAATTTCAATCTTTGCATTTCTTTAAATTTTTTTGGACTATTGTTTGATTTTGGAAAGATTCTTAACACACGAAACTGAGACCTTAAGAGATCCACGTTACAATTTGGCGCCCAACTAATTGGAAGAACAATCCAAATCATACAAAATGGCCAACTTCACGGATAAACAGTTTAAAACTTTTATTGATGCTATAAAAAATCAAAATCGCATAAAAGGAAGTTTTAGCCACTGCACATCTCGCTTCAGAGGTGAAAGAGACGCTGGTACAGTGGAAGGGTTCATATCAACGATAACTGTTTTTAAGGATGTCGAGAGTATTAGCGATGAAGATGCTGTAAAGGGATTCCCCTTACTTCTAGAAGAAGGTGCTACCATCTGGTGGCAGGGTGTTAAAAATGAGGCCAAAACCTTTGATGATGTCATCACTCTTCTCCGCAACGCATACGCTCCAGCCCAGCCGAACTATCGAATTTATGTGCAGATTTTCGAATCAAAACAAAAAATAACGGATACAACCGATGAGTTCATATGTGGAAAAAGAGCACTTTTCGCAAAATTAAACGAATCAAAGCCAACTGAAAGGATGATGCTCGATATGGTATACGGACTTCTGCATATTCGCATAAGGGATGGCGTTCCAGTAGGTAGTTTTAAAAGCTTTCAAGAACTACTGAACAAAGCCAGAAATGTGGAACAATCCTTAGCAGAGAAAACCATGCACAATATTGAAAAACCTGAATCAGATGCAAAGAAAAATAAATGTAACTTCTGCAAACACGCAGGTCATACTATAAACGAATGCAGGAAAAAAGAAAGGTATGATTTTAAAAAGAACGTTCCAGTTCCTGCACAACAAATTGAACCAAAATTCCACTGCTATAAATGCAAATTACCGGGTGTGGTTCGATCCAACTGCCCTAATTGCAAAGAACTTCCGAAGGGTCCCCCAACAGTTTCCTTTAATTGCATAAGGACATCGCTTGGAACAGAGTTGCCAACAATACCAATTGTAGCACATGGGGAACAAGGTATAGTCTACTTGGACACTGCAGCACGGACGAGCGTTTGTGGAAGGGAATTATGGATTCACCTCGTAAAAAATGGAACCAGATTTACGCAAATTCCAGCAAATGTAACCTTGGCAGATGGCAATACCGACAAAGATGACGTTTTTGTGGGTGAGACTCATATTATTATTGGAAACCGCACTCTACCGATAAAATTTGTCGCTCTCCCAAAAGCAACCGACAATCGTACGCTGATTGGGATCGATTTTCTCGAAGAAAATGGAATGGTTCTCGATCTTGGACAAAGATTGTGGTATTTTGCTGACCAACCGGATATAAAGTTTGATTTCTATGACACCAAATATACACGCATAGTCAAAAATACCGATGTACAGTTACCTCGCCTTAATGCTGAACTAGCTAAATCACCAAATAATGGAAGCCCTACGGAACAGATCAACGCTTTTCTTAACTGGTTTAAAGCAATTGAAGTTGTCTCGCCAATAAATGCAACACCCAAGGAAAAAACTCCTAAACACATGGAAAGTACTTCAAAACTTCATTCTAAAATGAAACGGACGTTTTCAGCGATTTCGAATGCTAGGAATGATTATTCTCCACACTCTATCCAAAATATATTTAAGGACTCATTGAGAGATGAAATGACGCCAGAACGAAAACGAGAAAAAGAAAATCTTTTCCCATCACTGGTACGGACAGCAGAAGAACTATATATTGAAACTTTCTTCACAGAAATCCTAACAATTGATATCGAGTTAATGGAAGATGAGGCTGAAGAATTAATTGAAGGCGATAGAATTAAATTAAATAATTTATTGTTGATGGAGGAATCCTTGTTCAGTAAGCCAACAGAACCAACGCCGTACACAGAACACAAAATAAACACGGGTAATCACGAGCCAATATCAACAACTCCATACAGACTATCACCTATCAGGAAGGAACAAGCAAAAGAAGATCAACCTTTCACGTTGAAAACAGATGTAAGTAATTACGCCATCGGAGCTGTTCTAAGCCAGGGGGAGAGGGAGAATGAGCATCCTATAGAACATGCCTCAAGACTCTTCACAGATGCAGAACGAAATTACTCAACAACAGAGAGCACACAAGACCGAAACAAATGCTATGTCGACAAAAAACGAAAACAGCGACCAATTTTAAAAATAGGTGATCAAGTCTTGATCACCACTCACACGCTAAGTAAAGCTTCTAAGGGCATTACTTCAAAATTTGCCCCGAAACGAGACGGACCGTATGTGATCATTAAGAAGATTGGTTCAACAACATACCAAGTTGCATCTAAAGACGACCTCAACATTCCACTAGGGACATACCATGTCTCTGCTATAACTAAATACCGATCTTCAACACAAAACAATGAAGACCCTATACAACCGACGAGGGCGCCCAAAGAAGACAACACCTGTAACAAATCCTGACGCATCATCGGGACGATTTCAGCGCCAGAGGGGGAGATTGTAGCACTTCAATATTTTATTATTTTATTATGTTGTTATTTATTTCAATATTATTATTATTTTATTTAACCGACTATGAAATTTTGTTTAGAAAAAATAATAATGTTAGTTCATGTTGTTATGGTTATTCAAATGTAAATATTAAAACTCATATCAATAATTTTGTATAAAAGGAGAGATTTCTTCTATTGATTTTTATTCTCGTTTGGTATTTCACTTACGACAGTCGGGTAATCCACTGACCAGTACAGAAAAGTATCAAACTTGAAGCTTGAGCAATATTTCGCTATTAAAGACTTGTTTTGGGAGTTTTCTTCGACGGACGGGTTCTCCTCCGTCTTTAAAATTTCACACACAAGTTCGATCCATTTTAATTATTAATTTATCAGTCTTCTTGTTTCATATTAATTTTAATTTAAATTAACTTTACTTTTTCCGTTTTTTAAATGTCCCTATTTTTCCTGTTTTAAATAAAATTAACGTATTTGTTTTATAAAATTTCAATCTTTGCATTTCTTTAAATTTTTTTGGACTATTGTTTGATTTTGGAAAGATTCTTAACACACGAAACTGAGACCTTAAGAGATCCACGTTACAATATTTATTTACTATGAGAAGTATTTTCACAAAATTTTGATTTCCCTTTGATATAAAGATATCTGATCCAAAGCAATCTCGCATACGAAAATGAAGTATTCTGCTCGACTATTCCTTGAAAAAATTAAACTTACCAAAATGGCTTTAAATTTGGCCACTGAAGTACCTACCTTTTTTTTAATATTTTGGATTAAAATTTATAAACAACGAGGATAAGAGTCCTCAAGAACCTCTGGTTTTCATCAGGACGGTTAAAGAAGTGTATTAAAAAAAACCTGGTGCTGCAATTTAAAATTTATTCATTCCACGCCCAAGAAAAAATATCATAGGCAAGAGAACTGAAATCTTCGAGGAAGAAAAAGAGAATTGCTTCAGAAACATGATCTGAATAAACATTCAAATTAAAATGCATGTCCTCTTCGAATAAACTGTATACACTCATAGAACTAGATAGAGGTTGAAAAACATCGTGCAACCGTAACTCGACACTCAAATATTTATCTTCATTTGAGGCGACTTTACAACCAACAACCTTTTTGATATAAAACACTAAATTTGACTCAGCAGTTTACCCGTGTCCGTATCTATACGTCGTCGGTCGGTCGGTAGGTCGGCCCCGTCATCCATTCAACCCTTCGCCTTCGGTGCCATTTATTTCTTCAATCATATTTTTCTTAAATCAAATTTATCTATCTGTGCTCTCTTATGAGCTATTTGACTGCAGCAATAGGCAATAGCACCATCATATCGGGCAATTAATATCTTCCAAGTCTATCAATTAAAAAAGGTTGTGTTCCCAGACCTGGAACATTGAGTGGGGTGTGGTTGGCATGGTAAGCGTTGACTATGAGATGAGGGTTACCATCCATAGCGGCGAGCTGCTTTATGCCGTAAAAGTCGTTCTTTCTTGATTCTACTTTTTGTCTTATAATGTATAAACGCCCTAAGACTACGACAAAAGCGACGAACATTGAACAAATGTATCTCAATTAAATGCCAGCTTCTTGGATGAATAAAATTATATTTTCTGCTGCTGCTTTTGCTGGAAATTGTCGGTGCGTTTCACCCATTTTAATTAGGACGGACATATTCCATTGATCCCGAACGGCAAAGAGGTTTTTTTTTTCTTTTCCCATTCACCAATTCCCATATCTATACTCATTACTTGCCTTGTCCTCCTGAATTGCTGCTATTTGGTTAGCATTGCACCGCGTTCATGAGTCACGTTTAACGTTTGGATTTGATTGGAGTTAACGATTGCTGAAGAATGTTCCATCTGGATTGGATTGGTTTTGTGGTAGAGGGAGGGAGGTTTTTTTTAAATATAAAAAACGAATACATTTATATATTTAAAATTATTATATAAAAAAGTAACTACTTTCAAATGATTGCCTTACGAACGACTTGCCAATAAACATACAGGACGAACAGATTGATACAGTTGTTCATTTATAACGTATTGCACTAGTATACGAGTATATTTTCAATGTAAACGATATGAATAAACGTAACATTTGCTGATTGTTGCCCTATCCATGAACTTGTATTGTGTTGTACAGGGAAATCCTTTAATCAGACCGTAAAAAGTAATCACTCTCGAGAGCACAAAATTATATCGAGGTCCGCTTTGTATAATGTGGGTTATTTTACTGTGATGCTAATCATACGGTGGAACTGCCATTTAATTAAGAAATTGTATACGGTGAGGAGAAGTAGGGTATAGTATATTTTATTGAACATATTTGGAATTGGAAACCTTAATTTTATCTCCAACTCTGTGGATCGTACAAAGTAACTCTATGTTAACAAAATGTTTTTGGATAACAATGACAAACAAAATTAAATAGCTATTTAATTGAAATGTGTTTTAGTTTATTCAACAGAACTTCTCAGAACTTGGGATAATGTTAATTTTTTTGCTATACAGCAGCTCCAAGCTCACACACAACATCAAACATTCCTAGGTGTGTGACAAACAAAGCTGCGAAGGATTTTTCACTTCTTCGAAAGATGAACATTAAAGGTGTAATCAGGGGTTCAGCTGAGTAGGTCTTTCAGCTCTTTCAAAGGTTGTGATTTAGACAAATATAGTCATATACTGAAATCAAATTCGAATAAATTCAAACAAATGCCATCTTGGTGGCATTTCGTAAAATAAAATTTAATGTTTTTAGACCTCCTTAAACTCGTTGTATTGCATTATCTCTTGAAGAGCTGTATGCTGGTGAGCACTTCTTTCACTTTTAAGTAGCTTGTGCAATGTGCGCACTTTGAACGTTTACACAAACGAACGCGTTAACTACCCATTTCGTTTTAATTCAATAGATGTTCTTATTTCTTCAGTTTTTTTTTTTCATTTTGGGCATTCTTTTTGAATTATTGAAAACATTCCAATCCACCAAAAATCAAGCTGATTTCACTTTGGTAAAATAACACCAATTCAGGATTTTCTGTGCCTTCTCCTGACCTATAGCTCTCTAGCATCCAGCTGAACTGTCAAAACCGATATTGATTTTTGGATAAGTGCCTATACATTGGCATGTATTGTATATACCCTAACATTACTAAGATATAATTCTTGCTTCTAATATGTTTAAACGACTCTACTGACTCAACATATCCATTGACCTTAAATTGTCCACCGTTCTATTTCCTCATTTTAGTTTAAATTTAATTTTTTTTTCGTTTTTGAAGCCCCAATAATGCCAATGCTCCAATTATAACGCCTGCCAACAATTATGAAATTTAAAGCTGTTTAGTAATTGGGTCAACTGAAACTTGAACAAAATTAAAAATACCGCACAACAGCACTCATAATAACCGAAATATTCCGCATCATTTCATAAGTTCCACCTTGATGAGTTTTAATGTCGAATGGCATAAGGAACAGTGATCAACCAAATGAAAGATCAGAAGTGAACATGACTAATATCTGTAATTTTTTGTTTGAAATTTTTATTGGAACTTGTGGATGTGGGGTGACATCACAAAGTTTTATGTTTTGTGAATGCTTCTATGAAAAAATTATTATCTTTTTCTTATTGTAACACCAGCGATGTCATTATATTTATTAATATCTTTTCATTCTGACTTCGCTTTGATTCCACCTTTCCCAGTAAATAATCTTTCTGAAGCCCCAATTATTTTTGTTCATCGACCTTAACTTTTTTAAATTTATGAGGTAATTTTAGGTATCCCGTATTTCGTTGCCTTCGGCAGACAAATGATGGCATTTCTTAGGCTGCACTTCTTATACATATACAAATACATAGGTAGGTATTGAAGAAAAAAAAAACTAATTCTTTTTAAGCAATATAAATATTCACACTTCAGAGACCTTGAAAAGGTGGGTATGTCTAGGGGAGGGCCAAGTAGGTATTTGTTTTGGTAATTTGAATTTAACATTGTATTAAAAGAAATTGTGAGGGGCTACGGTGTGTCTAGGGCTGCGATCTATGTGGGAAAAGAATAATAGAGAAAGTTTTTATTCTATTACAAAAGAGAAGGAAATGTAGAACCTGCTGATAAAATGCAACTTTTCCATACAAAAATACGGCGCAGTGAAATAACTTCACGGGAATTAACTTCACTTGGGAAATAACTGCAATTTTTTCGGGTGAAGTTGCTTCACTTATGGTGAGAAATAATTTCATCTAAAATTTGTGTGAAATTATTTCCTTCTTAAAATTTAAATATCTTATCAGCCGAATGCAAACAAAAATATTAATCGACATACACTTTTTACATCGTTTGGGCTTAGCAATGGTTAAACAAAGAGTTTTTTAAGATATTAAGAAAGAGTTGAGTCTTTCAATGGAATAAAATTCTAAATTTAGGAAGCCCTTCTCCTGAATGCTCGCGTGTAGTGGAACCAACATCCTTTGAGTTCAGCTTCGGAGAATACCTTGCGAAGTCCGCACTCAGAACAAACAAAACTGAAAAAAATTTCTGTCCACACAACTTTAAACGAATGATCGTTAAGTTCTTCCGATTTATATGTGAGTAGAGTAGCCATATTTACATAAATACAAATTTGGTTGTCAAACGATTGGTTTACAAACGATAATTTTACGTGATAACCAGTTTACAAAACAGTTTACGTGTAGGTTGTATTTCCCCGAGACCAACCACTTACCCCACCTACAACCACCAACAAACCACTCACCATTTTTTAATTTTTGTTCCTTACCCCTTCCCCCCAACACCAACCACCCAGCCCTCCTACAGCCACCAACCACCTACAATTTTTGACAATTTTGTCTTCATCACCCACCCGCCCAACTACAGTCACCCACCAAACACCCTCCATTTGTGACAATTTTTCATGACTGATGTTTGATCGACAATGGAAATTTCGACTGAAAAACTGCCGGTAATAATGTCGACATTTATCCTGATAAAAAATGTAGTTCTCTAGATTGCATCGACAGTTAAAATTTTTAAATAATTTTTAAATCATATAGTAGGGGGGCCACACTGATCGACAGTGGCAAACTGAGTGATGTTTACATCACAGAGGGCCTAAAGGAGAGTGAAATCTTTCGTACGTATCACCCTCCGACACCCATTTCCGGTTTTTTTTTTTATTATTTGAAATCGTGTCTGTGAATAAATGCAAGCGTGTATGCGAGTTTTTACGCACACATTCGCAGATGGTATGATTTATCTGTCAAATCAGCTTGTAGGCAAAATCCCATTTCCAGCCTACATTAAACTCTCTTTCATATATCCTCTCTGGTTTACATGCATGCGGCGCCGCATGTCGTACTTCACAAAAATCCTCCGTTTAAGAGTACCAAGAACGTCACAAACCTCTTTGCTACCCCGCAATAGGATCCTAGTTTTTGTCAGAACAGCATGCGAAAGTAAATAGGAAATAATGAAAATTATCTAAAACTGTAATGAAATTATTTCCCACCTTGTGTGGCAAATAGCTTCACATAGTAGTGAAATTCTTTCAAACAAAAAAGTGGAATTATTTCTCACCTCATTTGGGTGACAACTTCACCACTAAAATGTGAAGTTAATTCCCGTAAAGGGATTTCCCTGCACCAAATACACGAGCCAGCCAAGGAATGGAAATATCCATTTTTAGAGACTTCGAACAAAAGTTAATATTAATACCACTTGCCGAGCTTAAGTTAAGATGCTTATACATTTACGAGCGGTGTTCCGTAAATACCACAAGTTCTGCATTCGTGAAAATCACATTACTTTACAGAAAATGTGGATCGGTATATTCTGTCAGACTGACTCACTTTTTCTAAGCCTTGGCTACAGAGCCGGAAGAGTTTCAAAATTACGATTCGATTTCTCTACGATTTTTTCTTTCCTTATTTTTATCCTTGCCTCAAAATGTGAGTTTTGAAAGGATATATAGGTACTTACACAAAGAATTGAGATCCGTATGGTAGAAACTTCGCTTAAGGCTTTATTCTTAGAAAAGAAAGATTAAGCTTCGTAAATATCTTCTTCGAGTATTGTATTTAAGTTTCTGGCCCGTTTCCGTTTTTCTTGCTGATATTTATTTTTGACTTTCAGGTCTCTTTTGGCAGAACGAAAATAGTTATAACCTTGGTCAGAACTCTGTTTTTTTGATAAAAAAAAACTTGGCTTTGAATCTGCGTTTAAGTAAACTTAATACTTGATTTAATATAAACCAAAGCTTGTTCCATTTCCCTGCCAAAACTTAGTTTTGACTTGCAGCTCACTTTTCACTAAACCAAACAAAATCGGTAATATACCCTTCCCGAAGAACAATCTTTTCACAAAAACCTTCAGTTGAATTTTTGTATTTTACCAATCTTTTCACAAAAACCTTCAGTTGAATTTTTGTATTTTACCTTATTTATATTTTCCCCACTACACAAGAGTAGGATTCAATCAATAGAGGGAAAGATTTCCGAACAGATGAACAAAATTCCAAATAGCTTTTCGTATTTCCAATGCCATTCACAATATTTTAAAATTTAAACAAACAACCCACACATACAGAAGAGGGTATTCAAGCTGAGTGCTTTAAGGAAATCCTTGTAAAAAGCATCTTTTTTTTTGTAATATGCCTGAGTTGCTTTGTACCTACCTACCTATGCAAGTCCTTCTTTTGTACAAGAATTTATAATGTACGAATTTCGGAAGCCAAAGTCTGTTAAATATGTAATTTAATTAGCACAAAACTTTCTTCTTTCTTCCCTTCGTTTTTATTTAAACAGAATACATTTTGTGTTTGCTCCTGATGTTCACCTTACCATGTATCCCATTCGAGTGGAATGTACTTAGAACCAAGCCAGAGTATGATATGTAATAAATTCTTTTTTGAAATGTGTGTAGCATGAAATTCTTTGTTTGTGTTTTTTTTTTGCTTGTTTAATACGAATAACTTAACTTAACTTTGGTGTGTGCTTGTGCTATTGTTAGGAGTCTAAATTTGTTTATTTAATGTTCTCAATTAATATGCATAAATATTTCGTTTGATTCTATTCGTACTTTTGTGGGGAAATTCTTTTAGATATTCAAAACTTCATAATGGAATGGAATCATTGTTGCATGGTTCGTTTAACAGTGACGATGTCGAACCACGCGTATAAATGGCTTCAAAGTTTTCTGTAAAGCCTGTCGTTTAATATAAGAGGATTTGCAGTTCGTTTATTTTGATTCGAAAATATGTGCTTAAACTGAAAATCATTTAGGTACATA
Source organism: Platycheirus albimanus (assembly GCA_916050605.2). Classification (NCBI taxonomy): domain Eukaryota; kingdom Metazoa; phylum Arthropoda; class Insecta; order Diptera; family Syrphidae; genus Platycheirus; species Platycheirus albimanus. The sequence continues at coordinate 65,491,860 of OU696698.1, forward strand.
CGCATATATTAGCATTTTTGTTCTAAAAAGTGTGAAATGACGTTACCAAGCTTTTAGTCAAATTAGTTTCGTACTTACCTACCCGCCTTTATATTGCAAAGTGTATCTATATTATATTTTAAGTATCTATGTATATAGTTTTGTTGAAGAGAAAAATATATAATGTTGGCAAGGTTTGAAGGACATGCGCCATACATTACTAATATTAGTATTGTTTTACAAGATGTACAAATAAGTTTAAAAAAAAATGATTTTGGTACACACAAAAATTTTTATTTACAAGTCGAATAAAGTTTCGTCTAATAAATAAGTTTAATTGCTCCTTAAGATATATTGATCATTATAAATAAACTAGCTGTGGATAGTATTTTTTTTTAATTAAATAAACTCAGAAAAGTACGCATACGCCCGAGTGCACTATACTGTTTATACCCTATTCCATAGAATGGGTATATTGTATTTGGTGTGGAGTTTGTAACATAGCGAAATAATACCGTTAGGCATAGAAAAGTATATAATACTAGCGGTACCCGGCGCGCGTTGCTACGCCCAAAAAAACACTTGTGTATTTAATGTGAAACTAAATTTATTTATATGTATATTTTATCTCAATGTTAGCGGATAAGCAATATTTTTGGTCGTTTCGGTTGGTGTATAAATATACAAATTTTTTGGCATACACACATTGATAAATTGTGGCTTGAATATTTTGCTGCATTTGACAAAAATTTGGGAACATAAAATGTCATTTGTTGTGCGATTTAATTCCTTTTCCTATGTTTAAAAGTTGTTTGGAAAATGTTTGGGTGGACGATTCTTGCACCCAATGGACACGCACGTTCGTTAAAAATTTGATTTTTCGACTCAGTTCCATTAATATGATGCTTTTATTCAACGAAAGGAAAACATTTTTATAAAAAAGTTGAAAAAAAAAACTTTGCCAAAAGCCCGCATTTTTCTGTCTTCCACCCGGGCATTCCGCTTAAAAATTTATGAAAAACACCAAAAAAGAATTAAAAAAAAACTGAACCAAAATTGTTAAAAGCATGCATTTTTTTTCCTTCCACCCGATCGGCACGAAACCTTCACAGGAACCATCCCTGGACTAAACTATATTTACCCCAAAAATTTCATAAAGATCCATTGGGTGGTTTAGGAGTCCATACGCAACATACATATATACACACATCCATTTTTATATATACACCGCGGCTTCACTCGCGTTTCAGCTGATCAAGAAGTAGACTGTACCTTGAGGAGTATAGTCTATCGTAATCTAGCTTCTTCTTCTTTTATAGCTTTATAATTTAATACCTACATTTAACCGTGATAAAAAGAAACCTATAAGATATACCAGATTATAATCTAGCTCTGTTGTAAATTTCATTCCGATCCGGTCAGCCATTCTGGTGTGATTTCAAAAATAGCCAATATGCTATTCCAGACTATAATCTATCTCTGTGCTAAATTTCATTCAGATGAGTTCAGCCATTCTGGTGTGATTTCAAAAATTAAAACAAATCTAACCCACGTTAACCATACATTTTACCGGGATAAAAAGTAGCCAATATGGTATTCCAGACTATAATCTATCTCTGTGCTAAATTTCATTCAGATCCGTTCAGCCATTCTGGTGTGATTTCAAAAATTAAAACAAATCTATCCCACGGGAACCATACATTTTACAGGGATAGAAAGTAGCCAATATGCTATTCCAGACTATAATCTATCTCTGTGCTAAATTTCATTCAGATGAGTTCAGCCATTCTTGTGTAATTTCAAAAACTAAAACAAATCTATCCCACGGGAACCATACATTTTACCGGGATAAAAAGTAGCCAATTTGCTATTCCAGACTATAATCTATCTCTGTGCTAAATTTCATTCAGATCCGTTCATCCATTCTGGTGTAATTTCAAAAATTAAAACAAATCTATCCCACGGGAACCATACATTTAACCGGGATAAAAAGTAGCCAATATGATATTCCAGACTATAATCTATCTCTGTGCTAAATTTCATTCAGATGAGTTCAGCCATTCTGGTGTGATTTCAAAAATTAAAACGAATCCATCCCACGGGAACCATACATTTTACAGGGATAGAAAGTAGCCAATATGCTATTCCAGACTATAATCTATCTCTGTGCTTAATTTCATTCAGATGAGTTCAGCCATTCTTGTGTAATTTCAAAAACTAAAACAAATCTATCCCACGGGAACCATACATTTTACCGGGATAAAAAGTAGCCAATATGCTATTCCAGACTATAATCTATATCTGTGCTTAACTTCATTCAGATCCGTTCAGCCATTCTGGTGTGATTTCAAAAATTAAAACGAATCTATCCCACGGGAACCATAAATGTAACAGGGATAAAAAGTAGCCAATATGCTATTCCAGACTATAATCTATCTCTGTGCTAAATTTCATTCAGATACGTTCAGCCATTCTGGTGTGATTTCAAAAATTAAAACAAATCTATCCCACGGGAACCATACATTTTACCGGGATAAAAAGTAGCCAATATGCTATTCTAGACTATAATCTATCTCTGTGCTAAATTTCATTCAGATGAGTTCAGCCATTCTGGTGTAATTTCAAAAATTAAATTAAATCTATCCCACGGGGACCATACATTTAACAGGGATAAAAAGTAGCCAATATGCTATTCCAGACTATAATCTATCTCTGTGCTTATTTTCATTCAGATGAGTTCAGCCATTCTTGTGTAATTTCAAAAACTAAAACAAATCTATCCCACGGGAACCATACATTTTACCGGGATAAAAAGTAGCCAATTTGCTATTCCAGACTATAATCTATCTCTGTGCTAAATTTCATACAGATCCGTTCATCCATTCTGGTGTAATTTCAAAAATTAAAACAAATCTATCCCACGGGAACCATACATTTTACCGGGATAAAAAGTAGGCAATATGCTATTCCAGACTATAATCTATCTCTGTGCTAAATTTCATTCAGATGAGTTCAGCCATTCTGGTGTTATTTCAAAAATTAAAATAAATCTATCCCACGGAAACCATACATTTTACCGGGATAAAAATAGCCAATATGCTATTGCAGACTATAATCTATCATTGGGCTAAATTTCATTCAGATGAGTTCAGCCATTCTGGTGTGATTTCAAAAATTAAAACAAATCTATCCCCAAATTCTCTGTGTTAAATTTCATTCAGATGAGTTCAGCCATTCTGGTGTTATTTCAAAAATTAAAATAAATCTATCCCACGGAAACCATACATTTTACCGGGATAAAAATTGCCAATATACTATTGCAGACTATAATCTATCATTGGGCTAAATTTCATTCAGATCCGTTCAGCCATTCTGGTGTGATTTCAAAAATTAAAACGAATCTATCCCACGGGAGCCATACATTTTACCGGGATAAAAAGTAGCCAATATGCTATTCCAGACTATAATCTATCTCTGTGCTAAATTTCATTCAGATGAGTTCAGCCATTCTGGTGTGATTTCAAAAATGAAAACAAATCTATCCCACGGGAACCATACATTTTACCGGGATAAAAAGTAGCCAATATGCTATTCCAGACTATAATCTATCTCTGTGCTAAATTTCATTCAGATCCGTTCATCCATTCTGGTGTAATTTCAAAAATTAAAACAAATCTATCCCACGGGAACCATACATTTTACCGGGATAAAAAGTAGGCAATATGCTATTCCAGACTATAATCTATCTCTGTGCTAAATTTCATTCAGATGAGTTCAGCCATTCTGGTGTGATTTCAAAAATTAAAACGAATCTATCCCACGGGAACCATACGTTTTACCGGGATAAAAAGTAGCCAATATGCTATTCCAGACTATAATCTATCTCTGTTCTAAATTTCATTCAGATGAGTTCAGCCATTCTGGTGTGATTTCAAAAATTAAAACAAATCTATCCCACGGGAACCATACATTTTACCGGGATAAAAAGTAGCCAATATGCTATTCCAGACTATAATCTATCTCTGTGCTAAATTTCATTCAGATCCGTTCAGCCATTCTGGTGTGATTTCAAAAATTAAAACAAATCTATCCCACGGGAACCATACATTTTACAGGGATAGAAAGTAGCCAATATGCTATTCCAGACTATAATCTATCTCTGTGCTTAATTTCATTCAGATGAGTTCAGCCATTCTTGTGTAATTTCAAAAACTAAAACAAATCTATCCCACGGGAACCATACATTTTACCGGGATAAAAAGTAGCCAATTTGCTATTCCAGACTATAATCTATCTCTGTGCTAATTTTCATTCAGATCCATTCATCCATTCTGGTGTAATTTCAAAAATTAAAACAAATCTATCCCACGGGAACCATACATTTTACCGGGATAAAAAATAGCCTATCTGCTATTCCAGACTATAAGCTATCTCTGTGCCAAATTTTATCCAGATCCGTTTAGCCGTTCTGGCGTGAGTTAGCAACAAAAATCCAAACATCCAAACATCCAAACATCCAAACATCGTAACTTTCACATTTATAATATTAGTAAGATATATTCTGACTCAGAATCAAAAGCCTAGCCGATTTAGCCATGTCCGTCCGTCCGTCTGTCCGTATGTATGTATAGTCTCTAGAGGTCGCAATTTTTGAGTTAGTAAGCTAAGTTCTTGAACCGGTAAAATCAGCCCACAAACACGCCCACAATCGCCATTTAATAAAATTAAATTATGTTTTTTGTACAGTAACGATAAAAGCGTAACGCTAAATTTTGCACACGTAAGCTTTAGGTAAGCCTCCTTCCAATCAAATAAAAATATTTCAGTTTGGAAGTGGCTGACGCCCATATTTTATACAAAACCATCAATATTGTTTTTATAAAATAACAATTGTTATATTAAAGCGAAAAACATTAAATTGTGTGGGTATTACTTGCACATAAACATCTTGTGTATGAAATCAAAAAAATTGATTTTGGGCGTGGCTGACCCCCACTTTTCATTAGAAACTATAAAAAATTCTTTTTGTAAATAAACGGTATTTATAATGAATCTGCAAGCCAAAATTTTGTGTCTCTTAATAGAAACTAAAAAATTTGTGTACGAAAAGAAACTTTTGAATTTTGGGTGTGGCTTACGCCCACTTTTCATGAAAGAACGAAAAACGTAGTCTCAAAAATTTAAGGTACTTCCAATATTCAATTTAAACCTTTTTCCTTCCGTTCTTTATTTGAAAAATATATCTCTGCATTTTCTTGTGTAAATTTTTTTCAATACGCCCACTTTTAAAGGCGTGATTTTGATAAAATACCTTCGTTCAGATAAGATTGCTTAAAAACTACTCGATTCAGGTGTAGTTTTACCCATATGCCTAACTACTGACTATAATGATCAAAGCTCAGTTAGTGCTTCAAATTTTAAAGACACGCTCACTTTTAAGGGGCATTTCCGTCAAAATTCGTATAATGCATTAACTATCGGTCGCAGTTTTGAAGTAAAAAGATGAACACTTAGATTTATATTCCTTGGTTACGTAGCAGAGTGTGGTCCAAGAATTGTTCAAAACACCCATAATCGCTATTTCCATTCAAAATCTGATTTTTAAAAATTTAAGTTTTGTCTTGTTTTGTTCAAATCGATCTGCAAGAATAAAATTGAATGTTACTGAGCTCATACTAATTGCCTTGGCAGTAAAAAATCTTAACTTTGGGCGTGGCGCACTCCTTTTTTTATTGTGCCAGCACTAATTGATTATCACACCACACAAAATTAATGTTATTGAACTTTTTTGTCTGCTAAAGAAGAATTTTGTTTCTGAAACTGAAACATCGGCTGGCTGCGGGAGGCGGACGCATACACATACAAAAATATAGGGAATAGGGTATCCAACAGTTCGTACTGTAGCTGTCGCTTGTTTTTTTTTTTTGATTGTCTCCGACAGCAAATCTCATGCGGAACTTTGTTCGACGGTAATAAAAAAGTACATATTTTTATATAAAAAGGAAAGACAAACTATTTAATTTCTTGTGTATAATGTATTGAGCTTCTTTTTTCTTTGTTTAAGGCTCTTGTGCATAAACATTAAGCGAGTTATTAATCCGAGATCCTCATACGATTTGGAAACATGCCTTCCGGATTGTCGCTTCGTTTTACCTTTTGACTGCAACATTTTTACTTTTAAACTTTTAAAAACTTATAAAACGTGAGTTTTTGCTTAGAATTTTATTTTGATGATACGAGAAAACCTAAAAAAACTTCTGAAAAACTATCTCAACCAAAACATTAGATTTGGGAAGTTTTGTAGCGTAGGTGCCCTTTTTGAGAAAAATGAGTTTTTCATTAAAAATCATGTACCTAGCAGGTATCATTAGATTTAGATCTAGAACTCTAATTGCTAATTTCAAAAACCCTTCTGTAGAACGTTGTAAACTATGTACCAAGCTAAGTTTGAATCAAATCGGCCCAGTGAGTGGCGAATTATGGGACCCACTTTTTTCGGCTTCTCCATCATCGTTATTTTATATTGTCCAAAAAAATACGTAATTTTGCTTTTTATAGTACAAACACACCTATAATCGCAAGTAAAAATTGGTTCATAAACTGGTCATGCCATCGGGGGACAGTGTTTTATCTGTTTTTCGACGTTGTCCTCGTTGCCATTGGCTTCTCATTTTGTTTATTTTTCTTCCTTTTGCATGAGTCATTCTTGGAGTATGTACGTACGACCACGATGTACCTACGAGTATGTGATGTGACCTCTTTTTGTTTTCCTTTTATTTAGACCCCAAACAGTAGCTGGAAAAACAAAAATAATAATTCCCCTGAATACCTACGATGTCAATAATGAGAAACAATAATTCCATATGAGAAGATAAAATAATGATGAAGAGGTGGAAGTGGAGTGGTTGTGTGTGGATGCTTAACAAAACGTCAAAAGACACTGTTGATGTTTTTATTAAATCAAAAGAGCTTCAAAGATGATTTCAATGGAATGCATCCAAGCAGAACAGAGCAGCACAACACAACACAATATTTGCTGGCTCACACATAATTCACGAAATACAATACTCCTATAAGCCTGATGAACTTCATCCAAAAGTAAATATTTTATTAAGGCATCGAAAGGGTTCATGTTGAGACCAGTCAGTGTACGTTAAACCATTTTATGATGACAATATTCATTTGAACTCGTAAACACTTTGGTCGGCCTCAATGACGGGCTTGGGAATTTTATTACAGTGCGATGACGAAGGCGACGCGGACGAGCAAACATTCGTTACAACAAAACAAAACCAGTCATTGAATTGAATTGGATTGAAGTTCATGAGAAGAAGGAAGGACGATGAAAAGAGATTCAAGAAAAAAGTATCTACAGATTGGATATGTGATGTGGAGAACTGGAGGAACTGCATACAGCACGTTCTGCATTGAAAATGCAACGCGTGCACTTTTTGTGTTGTCTTTGGTGGCCTTTTATGGCGACGGCGACACGACTTGACTCATCTCGTCGACAATTCGACGTACCAAATAGCGTTCTGCTAGTTCTGGTGAAATTTGATGCACTTTTTTAGACGAACAGAGCAACAGAATTGTGGCATGTTGTTGTTTAGTTATGAAAACAGGAGTGGGCTTGTCAGCAATTCGGTTTACTCTTCTGCTCCTCAAATCTTCTATGAACCATGCGATTTTTTAACACTGGTCATGCGTGCAATCCAATTTGAAATAGGGCAACTGGTGATCTGTTGTTGGATTTCTTAAGCATTTGAAGAAATTGTGACAGCTGGCAATTAAGCATTATTAATAACTCAAAGTTAAAAGTGTTTTGACCATTTCAACCATAATAAATGAGTGTCTCTATCATGTATGGCTCAGTGGGAAAAAAGATGCTTATAGATGTTGGTTGAAATAATAAAAACATGCAGAAATGCAGTTGACGAATAATTATGAAATAGTTTCTCTTCTAAAGTCTTAGACCTGATAGATGAGTTAATGAAAAAAAAATAAACTGAAATTGAAAGTAATATTTCTTTTAAAACGGCACATTTGGGTACTTCGTTTTTGATCCTCTTTTTTAATTTTCGGTTTTAGACACTTCTTTGATAAAAGAAAGTCGTTTAGTTCGGAACAAAAATAGTCTAGAAGTTTGAGCTGTAAGCACGTTAATTGCTTATTTTAAATTTATGATTCAACCATATGAACATTGAACATTCTTCAAAAATGTCGCCATTGGTGTTCCAGTTTTAGAAACAAAATTCTTCTTTAGCAGACAGGAAAAAATTCAATAACATTCATTTTGTGTGGCCGATGTTCAATAACTGCTAGCGCAATAAAAAAAGGCGGGAGCCACGCCATGGCAATTACTATGAACTCAGTGACATTCAATTTTTAAGCTTGCAGATCCATTTGAACAAAACAAGACAAAATTTAAATTTTTTAAAATTAGATTTTGAACAGAAATAAAATTATGGGTTTATTTAACAATATTCTTAAACCACATTTGTCTACATACCAAGGTATACAAACCGAAGTGTTCATCTTCTTACATGAAAAATGCGACCGATAGTTAAAAAACATCAAAAAAATTAATGCATATTACGACTTTAGACGGATACGCCCCTTAAAAGTAGGCGTGTCCTAAAAATTTGTAAAATAAATTTAAAGCACTACTAATTAAGCTTTGATCGTTAGTTATTTTTTAGGTGTAAAACTACAGCGGAATCGAGCAGTTTCATAACGATCTTACCTGACTAAAGGTATTTTATAAAACTCGCGCCCTCAAAAGTAGGCGTATTCAAAAAATTTACCCAAACTAATATAGACATAGTCATATTTTTCAAATAACGGAAGGAAAAAAAAGTTTAAAATTGAAAATTGGTATCTTAAATTTTAAAAACTGTAACGTGGATCTCTTAAGGTCTCAGTTTCGTGTGTTAAGAATCTTCCCAAAATCAAACAATAGACCAACAAAATTAAAAGAAAGGCAAATATTGCAATTTTATAATACAAATGAGTTAATTTTATTTAATACAGGACAAATTAGGACATTTAAGAAACGGGAAAGTAAAGTAAATTAAAATTAAAATTGATATGATATGAAGTCTACTTTGACTGATAAATTGATAATTAAAATGGCACGAACTTGTGTGTGAACTTTTAAAGGCGGAGGAGAATCCGTCCGTCGAAGAAAACTCCCAAAACAAGTCTTTAATAGCGGAATATTGCTCAAGCTTCAAGTTTGATACTTTTCTGTCCTGGTCAGTGGATTACCCGACTGTCGTAAGTGAAATACTAAACGAGAATGAATTCAATAGAAGAAATCTCTCCTTTTATACAAAATTACTGATTGCTCAGCTATGAGTTTTTAATACATACTTTTGAATTACCATAACAACATGAACTATCATTATTATTTTTTCTAAACAAAATTTCATAGTCGGTTGGATAAAATAATAATAATATTGAAATAAATAAGAACATAATATAAAATAATAAAATATTGAAGTGCTACAAAACTACTTTTTTCATTCTTTCATGAAAGCCACGCCCAAAATCCTAGAATTTCTTTTCATACACAAGCTTCTTAGTTTCGACTAAGAGACACAAATTTGGGATTGTGGATTCATTATAAATACAGTTTATTTGCAAAAACAATTTTTTACTTGCGATTATAGGTACTATAAGGCAAGTTATGCATTCGTCGAAAAAAAAAAATTTGAGATAACAATCAAACATGACATTACGATGATAGAGAAGACGAAAAAAGATGGTCTAAAAATTCTGTCCGTCTGTATGTCTGTCTGTCTGTCTGTATGTATGTATAGAGACCTACAGCCCAAACGGGTAGGCCGAATTGCTTCAAACTTGGTATATAGACTTTTTAAGGTATTGTACAGAGGGGAAATTGAAATTTTTTTTTTAGCTCAAAAAATAACGGTACCTGCCATACAACCGTTACGTTAAAGCTTATTTTTCTCAAAAACGGCTCTAACGATTTCTATTTAAAAAAATCAGTGTTGCTTTTTAAGTACGACCAATCATATGGCTGAAAAAAAGTTTTAAAAAATGGCTAAGAACGGTACTTTCCATAGGACCGTTTTTTTTGCTTTCCACTATCTCGAAAACGACTCAACCGATTCTTTCGAAATTTCACACACATATAGCTGTAGATAGCTCAATTTGTATTGCATACCAATATTTTTGAAAAATATTTTTTTGTATTTAAAAAAAAAAAAAAAAATAATATTTTAAAAACTGCCTATTAAATTTTGTTCTAAAAATTTTAAATAAAGGTATTTGCTGAATACCTATGAACTGGCGTTTTTGAATATTTTTTGAAATTTTTTTCCAAAAAGTTTTTCAAAAAAAACTTTTTTTCTCAAAAACCGCTACACAGATTTTTATAAATTTATTCTCATAAATTCAAATTTATCCGAGAAATAAAATGGCGTACCTTTTTTAAAGCTCAAATTAGTTTAAGTATTTATTTAAGAATTTTGAAAATTTTATTTTTATCAAAATCTCAAGCCCCTAAACCACTGTCACTCATTAGAGCAAGTTCGTGCGACCCAGTCGTGCATTTTATTTATTTTTGCTCTAGGTCCAAAAATAACGGCACCTGCCATACAATCTTGAAGACAAAAATTGATTTTCTCAAAAACGGCTCTAACGATTTTGATAAAACTTTCAGAATGCTATTTTTGCAAGACAATCTATCTTTTGGTTAGAAATTTTTTTTTCAAAATTTGTCTTATAACGGTACCTCTCATAGAACCAGTATTTTCAAATCAAATTTTCTCGTAAACTATACATTCGATTTCACTAAACTTTTGGCCACAGGAAGTCATTCATAATTTTATTAATATGGCATTTCAAATTTTCAAAAACTTTTGTTTTTGATTTTTTATAATTTTTTCAAAAAAAATTTTGGTTTTCGAAATATGTTGGAAACGGGTATATTGATTTTTTTAAAAATTATTTTTCAAATGTAAGCTACAGATTGCCATATATTTGCATACTCAAATAAATTTCAAAATATTTTTTGAAAAAGTTTTTCAAAAATAACCTTTTAAAAAAAAAACTGGTCCAACGATTTTCAATATTTTTTTTTCCTAAATTGACGTATAGCTTTGAAATTTTATTGCATACTTAGTTTTTCCGAGAAAACTTTTAAACTAATTTAAAAAATAAAAGAATTTTCGAAATTATTTAATTTTTTTTTAATATCCATATATGCAGCCACTACGCAATTGCTTATCATAAGAGCAAGTTCGTGCGACCCAGTCGTGCATTTTATTTATAATTTAGAATGAAAAATGGGTGCCAGACCCCTAAAATCAATTTTTTTTATTTCATACACAATATGTTAATGTACAAAAAATACCCTCAAAATAACATGTTTTTTCGCTTTAATAGAAGAATTGTTATTTTATAAAAACGATGTTGACGGTTTTGTGTGACAAGTGGGCGTCAGCCACGCCCAAACTGAAATATTTTGATTTAATTGGAAGAAGATTCGCCTAAAGCTTGCGTGTCCAAAATTTTAGAGTAGTGCTTTTACCGTAACTGTACAAAATACATTAATTAATTTTGCTAAATTGAGGTTTTTTAACAAAAATGGCGATTGTTAGCGGATTTTACCGGTTCAAGAACTTAGCCTTACTCTTGAACCAAAGAATGGGTACTTACCTACCTATACCTACATGAAAAACAGCGAAGTCTATAATAGGTATCTGAAAAATAATTTCGAAAACATTCAGCCACTTGTTTTCACAACATTTCAAATATTAAAAATGTTTTTTAAAAAATTATTAAAAATAAAAAAAATAATTTTTTTGGATGTTATAGAATACTTTCTTTTATTAATTTTATTAAAATCGGTTCAGTATAGTAGGAAAAAAGCTGATCTGTAAAACCGGCAAAAGTTACCGTTAAGACAAAATCTGAGTAACCCATTCTAGCCCGAAGATATAGATTGTATTAACAAAATAGCACTGAGAAAGTTTTATCAACTTCTTTGGAGCAGTTTTCGAGAACTTATAACTTCTTCCTCACGATTGTATGGCAGTTACCTACCGTTATTTTGGACCTATAGAGTAAAAATTACAAATACAAGAGTAAAAATACTTAATACCAAATTTGAAACAAATCGGCCCATCCGTTCAGGCTGTAGAGTGTAGAGGTGTGGAATTTCCAGACCAACAATTCTAAATATAAGAGTATAGTAAAAAAAATTAAAAAAATATATTTTTATTTCTGTAAAAATTTACAATATTTTTGGAATTAATTTAATCACCCATACACAGACGCAAAAATTGAAAGACAAAGCGTGTTCGGTCTTATAGTAAATATATAAGAGGGTAGAAACAAGAAATACTATCAAAATCTCTGTCAATAATATTGCACTATAGAAAATTCCTTCCTATCCGTCTATTCCTTCTCTCCTGATTAGATACAAACAGTAATATTTGTTTTTTTTTTGTATTCGTCCAATCCAAAATCTTTGGGATTTCTTAAATGATAAAATAATTTATATGATTTAGATTTCGTCAAAGACGAAAATTTTAGAATCAAAGAGGAATACCATTGATTGAACTTATTTGCCTTATATAAAAACGAATAGCTTTCATACTTGTTTTTACAACGTTTTCTTTAAATTTAAGGTAGAATCATGGAAAAATCAATAAAAAACTTTGAAACAAAATCGATCCTACTGTACGCCATCGCAGATTTCAACTTTGAAATTAATTCAACTTCAATTTGAGAACAATGTTTCGTTACATCAAATGTATTCGAGCTTAAAAACACTACGATACAAGTTTAAAATTACTATACTTCAATTTCAATATAACTCAATCTTGAATTTGACTGTAATACTTAAAAAAAGAAACTGCTTTGAGCTATGAAATGACCATTGTTCATAAATTGAATTTAGGACGAACAAGTTTGAAAAATCTTTATTTTTATTTTAAGAATTTTTATTTTTCAATTTGGAATAAAACTGAACCTATAACTATTCTTAAATCTTGTTGGCTCAACGATAGGGGCCCAACGTACTTAAAAAGGCTATATACAATGCTGTTTTTAAAATATCATATTAATGTTGACTTAATTTATTACATGTTGTTACAATGTCATATTAAAGAATATAAATTTCAATTAGAATTATGTTTGAAATATCTTTTTTTCAATTAAGATTTAACATCGATTTCGTTATAATGTAATTTTTAATGGCTCCATCAAGAATCTATATTGCAAATTACTTAGAAACAAAAACTTTTTAGTGTTGATCTTACCATGATTTAGAGTTTTAAAATACCAACGTTAATACTTGGATCCAACTAGGATTCAGTGCATAAAAACAAATGCTAAAACCTTTAAAGCAGCATGCTTCAATTTTGTTTAAACAACTTATTCTTATTTATCTCAGCTGGAATTTAAAAACCCTCTTACTTTTTAAATAAAAAACAATTTTGTATAAATTACATACATTTTATTAAAATAAATACGTATATGTATGTATATCTTAAATTATCACATACATATAATGCTAAACACTCCTTTTATCAAATAAAATTATTATTAGGACTAGTTTTCAGAATTATTGGCTAAAGATGATTGCGCAAACTGAAAATTATTGTTCATGTTTTTCTTTTTCCCTTTGCTTACTTTACTTTCACGAAAACAAAACTTCACGGATGACAATAAATTGCTGTATTAGTATTAAGAATATTTCTTTATAATTAAATTTGCCTTGAGAGAAGTTGTCACTTAGTAAATAATTATAATTGAGCTGTGAGTATACCTATGTCTATATGATTTTGCTTTTAGATTCACGAGCCTCTGCTATTAGTGAAGGATTCTGAAATCCACATGAAAAGTCTGAACAATCCATAAAATGACTTTTTGATAAGTTTCGGCAAGTTTCGTTCACTTTTGTGTCCGTACGTTCGTACGTAATGTGTACGCTTTCAGTCGTACGAAAATCGGACATTTCCTTTTTTTTTAATGGTTTGGTCTTTAGTGAGTGAATGATTTTGCTTTAAACTAAACTCAAACTTATACACAGCTTCACGAAAATATTACTTAGGTCTTATATCCTTCTTTGCTTTTAAAAAATCGATTTTATTGCAAATACAATTATTTCACATTTCCATTTAAGTCCTTTGTTTGGATGCATCTTGGATGAGAGCTATGTTAACACATAAACAGATGGTATACCTGTAGTTTCATTTGCTACCTATATTAAGAAGCAAGGTATAGGCTTTTTAATATAGGTAGCATATACAGCTCATTCTCTGCACTGGGGTTTTGTGTGATACTTATCACTGTTTTCTTTATGTTTTCTAGGGCAAATAAATGATTATAATAAAGATAAACAGGTTGAATAAAAACACACTGTACAGCACATGCATCTTTCTTTATAATCTAATTTATCACTTTGTGTCTAAATTTTACCTTGGATACAGTACGAGGAAAACACTCCGAGGAACGTTGTGCCATCACAGAAAAAATTTACTTTGTTTCATGATGTTTTGTTGTGGCATGGGTCTTCTTGGTAATTCTGTTGTTATGTTTTACACAAGGAAAAGAGACCTTCAAAGCAATGTTGATTGTTGGTGTCTTGATTAAATAAAAACAAAACAAAATCGTACTTATGTATTGGTTCGCCAAGCACTTATGTAAAGGGGTTTTCTTTTACTCAACGAGGGCCCTCTTTAAGTTGATATCTTTAGTTTCTTCGAAGGTCTTTCTATATCTTTACCGGAGATTTATGACTAAACCATGCTCGTTTTAACTTTGAAAATTTAAGAGGAAAAAAGTATAGAAGAGGTGGATGACACCACGAGATGAAACTCAAGAAACAAGCAAAACCTTGTATTAAACTTCTACATCAGAACCAAAAGTTTCTAACAATTGAAGCTCAAGGGTGTTGCTATTGTATCGATTCAGGTGAAATTATCCACACATAAACGTGTGACTCCCTGAATATGAACGTGAGAGTTCAATAATTCAAAGAAGCCTTGTGTAAATTAAATGCAACAAGAGGTTGTTTAAACGTGCATATTGAGTGCCAATAACATCATACTGTGACCGCGGTTTTATTCATGAAGAAAGTTAAATTTTCATTTATTCGAAATTTTGCTAATAAGAGTATATTAAAGCTCTATATTTCGAAGAACATTTGAAGGTCAAAACAATCAGTATTATTGGCATATGACTATCATAAGAACATTAAAAGTCAGATCAATTATTATATATATATATTGGGAGTCCAAAAATTGTTGTACCTATGTTAATTCGTTATCGCGAGATTGTCCCTTCGAAAAACAAGTAATTTTTCAAAATTCGACAAAAAAATGTCAAAAATTAAGAATTTAACCTTATTTCTTCGGATATACCCGAATAGCGAATAATCATGAAATGTTGTTGTAATTATGGTTCTCCGTTCAAGTCACCAATTTTCAACACTCCCCCATCCCTCTGATTGTCCACCATCAGGTGTCAGGTCATACCCATTATTATTGTCATCCCGCCATAAGGCAGGTATTTTCAGGCAAAAAAAAGGTCGGGAGTTAATCAAACTTTAACTTGCATTCGACGAAGTTTTGGACCTAGGTTTTCCTCCAATTCCTTTTTATCCTTACGTCCTACGACGGCCCCCGAGGTCCAAAGCTAATCAAAATGATAGTTAATTATCCCTGAACAACATCCCCAGGAAACCGATTTTCAATAGTTCATGGTATTCAGCAGCTACCTCCCTTTAAAACGGAGCACTTTTGTATAGGTAGTGTATTAGTATAATTTAAACTTGGTAGATAGCCTTAAGAATACTGTGAAGAGGGGAAATTTAATTTTATAGAACCGATTTTTGTTCCACTATCTCGAAAACGGATAAAGCGATTACTCACAAATTTAATACGTTTGAATTTTTAGTTAAATTGAGTACCAATACTTTTATAACATATTTTTTTTTGCAAAACACTTTTTTTAAAGTCTTTTCATTAATTTGATATTTTGAAAACGGCTCATTAATTTTTTTCAAATATGATTATGCGTATATGAGGAATACTTCTTATAAATGATCGGCGTATTCGAAACTTGTTCAAAAATGTTTTTACACAAAATTTTGGAAGCAAAAATTATTTTCTAAAAAAAACACTCCACACATTCTTTCAAATTGATTATTCCCATAAATTAAATTTTTCAGAGAAACAAAATTGTATACTCGTTTTTCAGCTCAAATCAGTTAAAATGTTTATTTCAGCGTTTTGAATTAATTTTTATTTTTCTTCATCAGTCTTTAAGCAATAAAGTCAAATCTAAAAACATCCAAAAGAATATTTTTCGCAATCTTTCCTCTCACTCTAATATAGCTTAAAAATGGATAAAATACTTTATTGGCTTTTGCCATGCTAATTTGCTAATTGAGATATTTAATTCCTCCATCGATGCCAAATATACCCTGTTAACATCTGTTCTGAATCAGATGAAATGGCCAATATATTAACAAATATGCATGTATGCACAGTTTTATCTAGATAATATGATATCATCAATTGCAATTTAATTCTTCTTCACATTTCACATAGAATGAGAAAGGGGACGCAGACGCAGAAAGCAACACAAATGGCAGTCAGTTGAATCCAATCGATCGAACTAAAACGGATAGGTGTAGGTAGATTGCATCCTCTTTTGTCTGCTTTTTTTTCAGATTATATAGAAACTCCTCCATGCACATGCACATAAACATGATTATATTCAATGCCAGATGTCCTCTTAGTTTCAGTCCATGAGTCTTGCTATTTGATGGCTTCCTGTTCGATCCTTTATGTTGATATAAATGTAGGTAAGGGTAGAAGGATACTCACGAAAGGAGTTTATATAAAAGGTTATAAGAGTGATTTGAAGTAAAATCTACTTCTTTTAGAAATAATTACATCAATACAAAAGTTTGATTTTGGTTAGGATTGGCTGCATTGAATAAATCATAGAAACTCCAAAACTTGAAAACCATGCAATGCAGACAATTCGCCGTAATAAGTTTCATTTTTTTTTTTCAAGTTTGTGTTAAAAGAATGCTACTTGAATATATTTATCAACATTGAAGAACACATCCCTACACTAACCATATATTAGATTTAAAATCACTATTTCTGGTACTATAACGCTATAACTTTTGTCTAGACTCTAGATCATTAAATTGCATTAGTTCATGTATCATCACCCTATTTGATTAGTAGTTATTCTAGTTTGGTACTTTTTTGTCAAATAAAACCAATTAGTAATCCTTCGATACTCTTTAAGAAAGTAGGTACATAGATATACGAAACACCCATAATTAGATCATATTATGAGCAAGCTCATTTTGTTAGTTATTACTTGTAAAAAATTGTAACGTAATAATGATATAACAAAAGTCATTTCTGAATAAATAATGTTATGACTTACTTAAAACATATCAACAAATAATGATGATAGTAATAAAGAAAATAGTGAAATGGTGTTAATCAGAGTTCCATGAACCACATCATTACATCATGTTCAAGGACGATAAACTGGTTTTTATTACGATGTATATAAAAATCCCTTTTTGTGGGAGGACTTCTACCTATTCAAATATTAGTGTAATGATCACGGTAAAGAGGCAATTTGTCTCATTGTTCTTATTGTTTCAAAAAAAGCATTATAGCAATCAAAAATGACAATAATTTGTAAATATTCGTTCTCATAATAAAAATCTTTAGGTAGTACAGACGCTTATAAAACAGAATAACATATACATAAGCCATAAATGTATAAACTTGATAGTAAAAAAATCCCACCAATGATTTTACTTTAGACCGAAGTTTGTTTGAATAAATTATTCGGGAATTGTTCTCCCTGAAAAGATTGGGACTTATTATTTATTATTCCGTTCTGACTGTATGAGTAGTAATCCTTCATTTCGAGATGCAGCTCATTCATCTCTCTTATTTGTATCAATTCCAATTCAAGTTTGAAATTATGTTTACTCGTACAGAAAAGTATAAGAGACTATACTCCATTATTTTCTTCGGAACTGAACTGAAGTCTACGATAGAATTGAAAAAAGAGCAAAAATGTATTGTACTAAAGCAACAACACAATGGCGTCCTGATTAGTATTCCAAAGTTTATAGAATAAGAGGAAAATACAAACGTTAAAAAACTTTTCCCGTAATCCAGCTTCTGATGATGATCCGGATCCGCTTTCTGGTACCCCTGAACCGTTGCACCGCCACCAACGCCATGCTGCTGACGTCCTTTTATCTTCATCTTCTTTCTGTGTACACTTCAGATGCTAAACCGACCTTATACTGCCGTGCTTAGAAGCAAGGGTATGTTTTTATCTATTTTGACAAACTGCAGACGACGCGACTGACGTTCGTTCCATGATACATTAAACATGAGAATGACACACAGATGATGGCAAACCAAGAATGCAAAAAGAGCTATAAAAAGACAACTGCATCAAATGCAAGCACAGTGAATGCAACCGCCTCGCACGTAAACCTTTCGACTACTTCAAAAACATGATGCGGAGTCGAAAAGTATCCTCGGGTATTATGTGGGATGAATTTCGCATAACCTTAGATTGTGTTATATACTTAAATAACAAATCCAACGCAGTCGTTGATATTCGACAGCGAATTATTCTGAGAGGAGGGGAGCAGGATAGAATATTTTATAGCCACAATCCGGGAGTTGTATTCTGTTCTGCAATTTAGTTGTGGGCGAATGTCTCGGGTTTATAGATTCTATTATTTCAGTATGTGTGTATGATTATGTAAATACGAGTATAACACTACCCTAGTTTGTATATGTCAAAGTATATTATATATTATAGAACAGGATTGTTAGTACTGACAAATACGAGTACAGTAGGTATGACAAGAGAATTCGCATAATCATCAAGAAATTTGAACATTTATTTAAAATTCTTTGACTTTGCTAAATTTTTCTTTGGTTCATACCATGGACCAAAAAGATACAGACTGCCAACTCACTGTATGGTCTCTCTTTTTGCCTACAAGCTGAAAATCAGCTGATGTGCCATTTATTCTAAGAGTGTAACGATCTCCCGTGCGTTTTAAATGGGAGCAGTAAACATACCACAAAAATAAATGGCACACGCATGGGCAGGGATAGTTGCCATCACAAAATGCACAGACAGAGATATACACATCTTCACAGACACGAACAAATATTACGAGGGTGTTTCAGGCAAGAAAAGTACGAGTTGGCAGTCTGTATCTGTATTGGCAGATGAGCATTAACAAGTTAAGTTCATGGATAAAACACGCGAATCCTAATATTTCTGAGCAGTTAAAATTGAGAATATAATATACTTGCATAATATGTATTATATATATCAAAAACATCAAAAACAAATAGTAAAAATAACATATATCTGTAATTAAAAAACACTGCTGTTGTTTCGCACACTTTATAAAATATGACTTCACATCTAAATCTTTTTTTTTTTTTTTTTTTTTTTAATTGAGCCCGCACACAAGGGGTTATTAATACCCTTAATATGAGTCAGCACAGTGCGAGCGTTCAGGAAATGTGGATAGGAGATAAAAGGACGTGCCGGTGCACATTGGTTTTGAATGTCTGTATATCGCAATGGGAGGGAAAAATCGAGCCGGATAAAGCATTCCACATTCTTGTAGTGCAGCTAAAAAAAGAGTATCTATACTTAACAGTACGTCCGAAGTTAAGCTCGAGGGTAAATTGATGGGCATTCCTTGCGGTGCGGGTGTTACGGGGAAATTGTTTCAAGGGAGGAACGCAACTGGCTATTTCACTAGAGCACTGTTTATAGAAGTAGCGATAAAACAAGGTGAGGCAAGAAACATTACGGCGATGTTCGAGTGAAACAAATGTTTCGGTAATGGATCTGTCACCTATCAATTTTAAGGCTCTTTTTTGAATCCTATCCATTAGGAGCAAGTGAGTGACAGGAGCACCCGCCCAGATATGAGAATTGTACTCTAGCTTCTGGCGAATGAATGCCTTGTAGATTATAGCCAGATCAGAAGGGGACAAATATTTCTTGCATCGATTTAGGAAACCTAAGCAATTTGCGGCATTTTTGGCGACGTCAAATATGTGATCGTTCCACAGAAGATGATTTGTGATGCACATACCTAGAACGCAAAGCTGATCGGTTTCCTCGATGAAAGTGCCACACATGGACAGTAGCATAGGGGGTAGGTTATGCTTTAACGACAGAAGACAGCATTGAGTTTTTGAAGCATTAAATTCCACGCTGTTGATAATTCCCCATTGGACAATGCTGTCAAGATCGGAATTTAATGAACTTATCATATGATACCGTTGCAGTTCCACATCCGAAGGACATGGATGTGAATCTGGAAAGGAGTATGAAAAGCTGAGGGTGCTGTCGTCAGCAAAACAATTTAGTGGATTAGAAGTATTAGACAAGAGATCATTTATAAAGATTAGAAAGAGTGTTGGAGACAGAACGAAGCCTTAGGGCATACCAGCATTTATTTTGTGGGTAGCAGACTGAAAACCATCCAAAACGGTCCGAAAGGTAATTTCTAATCCATCGAAGAAGGGGTTCATCGATGCCAAATGCACGCATTTTCAATAAGAGAGCCTGGTACCAGACTCTATCAAATGCTTGTGAAATATCGAGTGCAATAATCTTACTTTCTCCAAAACGATGTAAAGATTGGTTCCACTGTTCAGTGAGATATACCATCATATCACCAGTGTACCTATTGCTACGCTACGAAAACCGTACTGCCGGTCATAAAGAAGTTTTCGTGTCTCAAGATATTTCTTGATCTGAAAGTTTATCAGAGTTTCCATGACCTTGGAAAGAAGGGAAGTCAGTGCAATTGGTCGGTAGTTTGAGGGGGTTAAAGATACGCCTTTTTTGGGATGGGCTGAACAAATGCTGTTTTCCATCCGCTCGAAAAGAGACCTGTAGAATAGGATAGATGGAAAAGCTTACGCAGTGGTTTCGCCAGCGTGGAAGCACACCTCTTCAGAACTATGGGAAAAATACTATCCGGGCCAGCGGATTTGTGTATGTTGAGATCTTTTAGTACTCTTGCAATTGTACGAGTGCGAAAGAAGATTTGTCCCATAAAACCATTCACGTTCTCAAGCACAGGAGGAGTCATATCACACTGGGGTAGCGTTGAATTAGCAGTAAACTATAAACTTTGCTGCAAATAAATCTGCTTTCGCTTAGGAGCTTCCCACAGGAGTGTTATTAACGACGAGCGTCGGAACCGAAGACGTGGTAGAGTTACGTACATTTTTTACGAATGACCAAAAATGTTTACTACCACTGGGACATTGTAGTATTTTTTGACTTATTTTTTGTTCATATAAAAATTTGGTTCTTTGAATGTGAGCATTACAGGTCTTTCTAGCCTGTTTGAACTTTTTCCGCTTTTCCTCAGAAGGGTTGGCTTTATAACATCGGAAGCTTACTTCTCTCTCCTTAACCACTTTGCAGCTCAAGTCGAACCATGAATTCTCTTTTGGTTTGATACTTTTTGTTCTATTCGGAACGAAATGTCTCATCCCGCAGAGAATAATGTTTGTTATCATATCAGCGCTGAAGTCTACGTCACTATCGAGGAAGCATAGTGACCAGTTTAAGTTTCTGAAGAAATTATTGAGACCGTACCAGTTGGCCTTCTCGTATCGACATACGGTTCTCTAAGGGATGTTTTCTTTAACTGTACTGTTGGAACACGAGAAAATTGCTGATATGATACAATGATCTGACGTGCCTAGGGGCGATAATACATTTATCGTGTATTTATCAGGATGAGAGGTAAGAAACAAGTCTAGGGTATATGCGGAATGACCTGCAATGTCAGGGATTCGTGTTGGCTCGTCGACAAGCTGATTCAAGTTATTTGACTCAGCGAAGAACTCAGCATACCTTCCTTCGGGTGTTGTCTGACCAGAATAGCGAAGCCATGAAGAATTGTAGACATTGAAATCACCCGTAACAACAATTTCAGTGCGAGGATAAAGGGAAACAATTCTTTGGATGAAGTCAGACAGTGCATCGAATTCGATAAAAGTCGATTTACTGTCCAGATTTGGGCTTCTGTAAATAAAACATGTATGGATGACATTTTTTTGTACGGTGAATTTAAACCACATGAAATTGAAGTCTGTGTTTGAACACTAACCATATTGTGGTAGAAGCTGGTAAGCAACGTCATTTCTAACGTATACGGGTAATCCGTGATAGGAAAAGAATAATGGCAATAAGCTGTATACTGTCATTCTAACGGATCAGAATTATCACCTATATGGGTTTCACTTAATGCCAAAACAGCTGGCCTGTATGTAGCAGTATGGACATACGCGGCATAGAAATTCGTTCTAAGCCCCCGAATGTTGCTGTAATCGACCCTAAAATTACCCGCCATTAAGAGAAACAAATATATAGTGAAAACCATTAACGAACCAATCTAATGCTTCAACCTTCTAAAGAAATGAAAATGTTTTCAAACGATAACCAAAAGCAAAGCCTTTATTTATATTTATTTATTTGGAATTTCACACCAAATTCTTTGCCTCGAAAACAAGCACATATTTTATACAATTTACCTTTATCCGTTTTTTTTCAAATTAGGATCCTGTCTCACCACACCACATAAATCAATTTAATACGGTGAGACCTAAAAACCAACATGCATCTAAATTTATGAACATTTCGGTTTTTTTGTTAATGGTGCCTCACCCTGCCCAACATTCATTCAGCGCAGATATGTAGTTTTAATGACGCTGCCTCAATTTATTCTATTGGAGAACTTTTTGTGAAAATGATGAATTTTCACGCGAAAATGCGGTGTGGCCCGGTGGGGCGTTGAAAATAATGAAGCAAAGGCTTCAAAATTATTTTAGAGCTATAGTATTCTTTTTTACACGCCTATCTTCTATTCCTATTTCTCATGCAGTGTTTGTAGTGCGGGTCCGAATCGTGAAATTTATTTGGTTAAGTGTTAAGAGATTAACTAGTTATCTGCTTGCTTTAAGATTTATATTATTAAAAAAGTACCGACAAGCTTCACCTGATCAAATTAAACAAATTTAACCAAACTTAAAATCTAACTGTTCTGTTGCTTAGAAGTACTGTAGTAGTTGTTCATAAATCTCGGTTGTAAATATTATTTCAAATAAATCGATAATTAAACTTTCATTTGCCTGACTAATATTAATAAAGTTCATATCCTGGTTTCTAAAAAAAAAATAGTTTGCTAGGTGGCATAGATAAATTACATTTTAAACTAACCTTGCGTTTTTGACAAAAAAAAAAAAAACATGCGACGAACGCAGGCCAGGTAGGAGGAACCGACATACTTTAATTTTTGATCATTATGTCTTAAAAACAGCATTTGATATTGATGTATAGGCTTTTTCCGATTAATTATTATTTTGGCATTATTTCAGGGCAGCAATCTTTCAATCCACTGTATCAACTTTCTTTCCTATCTTTCTATACCTTTTCTCTTTGCTCGCACATGTAAGATCATTATAAGGGTATGCTTATCCCCTTGAATTCGAATGCATTATAAAAATGAAAAATGGAAGCCAACGCTACATTTCAAAATAGTTAAAAAATTATATCCTTTTAGATTAGAAAATCTGTCCACATTTAAGTAAAAAATCATTCATTGAATATTACAGTTTTGATATGTTTTCTCATTAAATGTTATTAACTGTATGTATATAGTATCAAGCAACAAAATGCACAAGAAATAGTATAGTCTTATCGTAAAAAAGAACTAAGCCATTTTATATGATAATACTTTATAATTTTGTATAAACTTTTAAAATGACTTGGTTTTCTTTAAACAGAGATATTTGAACCCAAAAAAAGTTATAGGAACCAAGATAATTATGGTACAGGGAAATAAGTCCGGCTTCGGTTTTATTCATCTTTTTTTAAGAAATATTGTAATTAAATATGTTAATATTTTATTGCAAATGCTTTATTCGCAATAACCGCACGCAACCTATTAAGAATTGAGTCAATCAAAGACATCAAAATGTTGGGAGATATTTGCCCCCACTCTATCCTTATTCGTTCCATTAACTCCGTACAATTCGAAGGCTTTCGCTTTCTTATCTCCCGATCTACCAGATCCCATACATTTTCTATGGGATCGTGGTCGGAAGATTGAGCTGGCCATTCCAAAACATCAACTCTCCCCATTTCTTAGAACTGTCATACCAAACGGCTGGTGTGTTTTTTGATCACTATCACTATCGTGTTGGAATAAGCTGTTTTTAAAACCGTACGGATCAAAAGTTCACAAGTTTTAAGCATTTGCTATTCCTATTCAAGTTTTAAGTAGTTTGAAGGTTTGTTTATGTGTATACGATTTTATTTTGTAAGAAGAAGGTTTCGCTCAATATGGCTTCCAATAAAATTATGAGCATTAAACACATTTCAAGTCATCAAGACGATATATACTCTAATTTGTATATTCAATTTCTGCGCTGCTCATAATTCAAATTATGACAACACTATCCAAAGCTAGCTGTTGCTGACTTTTGGCAAAAATACACCAAAACACAACTGTCGGAGTCATTAGCCTCCCACAGCATTCTAAAAACCAACCAGACTTGCCCATCATCTCTATAACGCTTCCTTCATCATCATAGATAGCAACAAGAGGGAATTCCTAAACAACCCAAATTTGAAAACATTTTCACTCTTGGCATTACTCCAGCATCGCTAAGTTATTTCAGTTCGTAACATATTTGTCGGATATTCTTACGCTTCCCTCCAGTGCCTTTGCTGTTTTTTTTTTTTGTTTTACATTTTTGACGCTATACTAGAACTGGCCTGACGTCCACATATAGAGTGTTGCGCATTTTAGGGGACTACGAGTTTATTTTTCAAGAAAAAAAAAACAAAGAAAAAATGTTCGTTTCTTAGGAAATGCTAGCAAATTAAATGACCACAGTTATTTAAGGGGCCATAGGGCTTGCCAGAACCGTAACCAGACTATGAATAAAATGTATCTTTTGCTCTATTTTCAGCTAGAAAATCAAGATAGTAGTTATAACGACTTTTTTGTGTAAAGTCTTTTGCCTTTTTTTTATTATTATCATTATGGTTGGTTGCTTGGAACTGATGGTATTGTTCCGCTGAAACCGTTAATATAATAAACGAAATAGTTTTACTTCACACGGCGCGGCGCGGCGCCAAGCAAATGTGTTTATTAAACAGTGTGTATTTTATAACTGGAATAAATCACAAAATATAAAATATAATATCCTAAACGCTGTATACAAATAAGAAAGGTTATTATGTCTATTATCTATGACACCACACCATACGGTAATTGAAATCAAAACAGCTCGAGTAAATGCAAAAACTTAATTCAAAAGTGAAATTCAATGGTCGAAAAAATTGGCAGTATTTTTCATAATGAAGTGAAAAAATATTCTGTTCAACTATCTTTTCTACGGAGCCGGGGCGAGTAAGTTGTAAAACTTAAAAGTGAAATCCACAACTGCATTTTTCTACAAAAGTTTAATTTTCACTTGGACTTTAAATACTAAGCTGCAACAGTAATTTTGAAACAAAATAAATAAATTTGACAAATGTGAGATGTTTTCAATCCGCATAACATTTTTGCATGGTGGTCGCATGTCATATTTCAGGATGGACATGGGGACAAACAAATATGACGTCAAGATGTGGCACGCCCTGTTCGCTGTACTAAAGCAACATATACACGATTGTTAAGAAGTTTGATTTATTATTTTTGAATATTCTTAAACACTAAAAATCTTAAAACTATCCATTGTTCAGTTTTCAGTATTTATGTGAACTCTGAAATGGAAAACCAATGAATGCAATCAATAACGTTAAATTGTGAGAAGAGTTAGTGCGAAAAATACTTTTTCAAAATCTTTTTACTATAAAAACTTTATTTTTTTTAGAGTGTAAATGAATAGAAAAACATGGCATTTGTAGTTTTGCCGTTTTCTATTCATAATTTTTGTTTGTAATTTACTTCGCTTTCGCTTTTGTTTTGTACCGGCTTTTCAACACGCTATAGATAATCAAACCCTATGCAAAATTAGACATTGAAACACTTCCTTGTGGAACATTGGCATCGATGTTATAGAGTACCAACTATTCTAGACCTCACTATATTCTATAAGGCACTGATTGACTTGATGCATTTTGTACTCGAAGTTTTTGAGTATAAACCTTGTCAAAGGCTTAGACAACTTTTAGAAACAGACCTAACCGGCTTGATGTAGGATAAAATGAAGTCTTGTTTCCTTGATTCAATAAAAGTATATGTTGCATGCATTTATCATTAATTTTAATTTGTATATGAACATTTTTCGTTGGTTTTACCAGAACCAGAATAGTTTTTATAGGACTTATGTTAGTGCAGATATACTTGGAACTGTTATCTTGAAGCAATGCTTTGATTGCTACTCCATAGAAAACTTTATTTCTATCCTATTTGTTTGAAGAGAAGAATACTTTCGATATGGTAATAAAATAAAGAACTAGATCAGAGTCAGAGAAGTCTATTATTATGCTTTGTTAAGTTTTTCTTTTGTTGTGTGTCGTTGTTTAATTTTGCGAATCATGAGATGTTTTATCGTCATCTGACACGAATGAAAAGTATTAAAAATAAAAATTAAAGAGGACACAGAACAATATTTAAGTTACCCATTTTTCGGCCATTCTATGATTAGATATACATAAATGTTCCTTATGTTATTTCCTTGTGAGGTTTTATATTTGATGTGTATTTCGCATAATGTCTATCATAATTATCATAATAGTGCAAATGTTTGCGTTATTAACGGAAATATGTTTGAAATCATTGTATTTCCTGTTGTTTATTCTGGAAATTAGAGTTTTTAAATTTAAAAATTAAAATTGTATTTTGAGTTTATAAATATAGTAATTCAAACTTATGAAGAATTTATTGTTTGTTTTTGAATCGGACATTTCGCAAAAGTTCGAATTATACTGGCAACTTCAGTTAGGATATGAAGAAATTTTATATATTTTAAGGTTTAATTAAGTTAACATTTATGTTTCATTTCATTTCATTTCATTTATTTACATTTCGGAAGCCATGCTTTCATCTGCAGTGAGTATCTTAAATGTTTGTACATCTGAGTTAAATGAAAAGAACGTGTTTTCAGGTTTTTAAAAAACACGCATAATCTCTGGATTAATATCAAATTGATTATTACTCTTGCTTTAAAGATAAATCAGTTCAAAATAATATTAAGCCTGTGTACATATTTCACTTTCTAAATACTTACAAAATCTTCGTTTACCAGTGGACGTACTGTGTAGAGCACTGCTTTTTGAAAAATTTAAATTGCAAATCTGAAGAAAAAATGGAAAAAAAAATGTTTTAAATCAGATAGGTTTTCTCATTGAAAACATATTTTTTCTTAACTGTATAATTGTAAAACCTAATGACCAGATTATTTCCTATCATTTAAGACGCTAATTTTGTGTAGGCTTGAATTTTAAGCCACATTCAATTAAGGTTTTTCTTATAATAGTTCCGAATCGTTCCACCAAAAAGTCTATCTCTCCAATTTTGAAAGAAAGTTTAATTCCTTAGATATTTAGTTTCTAAGCTTGTGAAATGTTTCTCATTCATGCTTATTTTTGAATTCAAATCCTCTCAAATCAGTTAAAAATATTTGTTCTTACTAGCTCAATATTACTACAAAAATTTTGTTGACAAATATGCAGAAAAACGAACAAATTTTATGATATGTACATGTTTGTTCTGGGCTGGCTTACATTTTGTTATTCATACGAGTATTATGGGATTTAATTGTTTTTGGTTTGTTTAATCCTATAAGAATCAGTTATTATATTCGTTATTATTTAAAACAAACTCCTCTTCTTTTTACGTAGTTTTTATTGGAAAGGTCTGCATTCAGTTTAAGTTTTGTTTTGCTGAAAAATACTTTTCATCCATTTTGTAAGTAAAGTATATAGTTACAGTTACAAAACATAATTGCATATTGAATGTTAGTAGTGGCAATAACTTGAAGTAGATAACAAAACATTAATCTGCTGGAGTTATTGTTGGTTTATTAAATAATATTCAAAATGAACTTTCAACTAGAAGGAATTGAAAGCATACTTAATTTCAAAGCAAAATCATCAGCTTTGATAGTATGTTGGCAAATATTTAAATTTACTGAATTAAATTGCTTCATTTAATTGATTGATATTAATTCTTCGTTCACATAGACGTGACGATGATGAATGACTCTTATGAATTCGCATGGGAAAAACAATGGGCGTTTTGTTTGTAATTATTTCTATTTCGAATCGGTAAGCACTCGGTATTCATTTTCTAAACTGTAGATAATGAGACAAGATGTTTCGTTGCACTTAGCGCTCCTAGTCCAGCACGTTTAAGTAAGATTGTTTGGTTGTTCGCTTGAAATTAAAATAGTTTCTCTTTTATTTTTTCTGAAATTCAAATTAGAGCTACTGTAACATTTGTTAAGGCCGAAACCCCACCTAATTAAGTTAAACCTCAATGCAATAAGGTATTATAAAAAAACTTTACTCATTCGAATAGTCTGGCCCGAGAATATTTCAAAAACATAGGTAGTGACGAACAATTATGATTTTAGTTTAATTAGTTTTTTTTTTTTTTTTTTTTTTTGTTCAAAACATAAAGTATATTATAATATAATGTAAGATCAAGATCTTTTATGTATAAAATAAAACTTAAAAATGCGCAAATACATTGGCCACAGCACTGTTAATGAGGGAATACATCTTCAACCAATATTTTGTACTTTCAATAAGGTACATACTAGTTAAATAAAGTGCATTACTGATTCGCACGAACCTGCTCTAATGTGTGACAGTGGTCTTGGGGCTTGATATTTTGAAAACAAAAAGTTAGCAGAGAATCCAATGAAATTTTATCACTTAAAAATCAATAGTTAAAATCAATCACACATGGCAGCTTAACAGCTTAGACGTCTATGTAAACATATTTTTGTTGTCCATCGGGATGAAGCAATATAAAATACCATCACGAAGCACAAACATATTTGTTTCTAGAGATGTGTATAAATACAAAAATTCTATATAATTTCATAAGAAAATTTAGTATTAGACGTACTAAGTTTTACCTATTGATATTTCTAAAAGGCTATATTTTTATGCTTTCCAGTTGACCGACAAGTTTCCAAAGTTTGTATGTTTGAGTGGAAAACACAAGAAGTGCGCTGTCAGTAAATTACTAGTGATTTGCCCGAATAGCGTCACTGCCAAGCCGCATCCATACCTATTATACCTATCGGTAAATTGAAATAAAAATGGATGATTGACTTCATTTTCTAATTTTAAAAAAGAACTCGTTCTATTTCAACATCCTATTAAACTAACTGATAATAAAATATACCAACTTTTTATAAATGAAGCATTAAATGCAAACCATCCCATCAGTGTATTTTATATGGATTGTGGTGTTTATGTGTAAAATCGAGCAATACAACGTATATACATACAAATTCTGAGAAAATAATTATGTGAGAATTATAATATGCTCTAATGCGTGAATCACTTTCAAATCAAGTATAATATGTAATGTACAAGTACATCCTATATGTTTAAAACATGACAAGGCTATGTTATGTATGTCAACTGTTTGCCATTTTCACTTTATACGATACATTTTATAAACATATTTGTGGAAAATATATCTAAGGTGAAATTCATGCGTAACTCTTCATTATGTTGTAAACAAAAAACACTTTTAAAAAAGCAAATGAACTGTAAGAATTTGATTACTTTGTGAAAGTATAAATAGAATACTTTGTTTTATGTGGCCTGATTTACCTAACACTCTGAAAAAATCTATTGATTCTTTGAAATGTTTATGCTTGCAAAAATTCGCACAGCATAAAATAATGTAAGCTTAAAAAAAAAACAGATCTTAAAACTCGAAAATAGATATTTTAAAAAGATACAAGGCCATTGGTTTGTGTGTTTTATTTGGTATTATGTACAGAGTGGTCCTCTTGACTAACAGTAAAATTAAAGAATAATCAAGAAATTATGTATTTTCAAAAAAAGGTATATTGTATATGTATAATTTTTAATTCTTTGTGCTTTAAATTTTTTTAATAAAACACTATAATTTTTTTTGAAGAACCAATAAGAGATTTTGAACAAATTCGAAATTTAATATTCCTCACATAGAAAATTCAGCAAAAATTTCTTATCGTATCAAAGCTCTTGGCTACCATAAAATATGTCTGCAAACACCCCAAGAACTAGCTTTTTTTCTTCAAAACATTCAGTGTTTATTGATTTCTGATATAAACTGATAGCTGGCATCCGTTTTTCCCTTTTTTCGGAAGGAGGCACCAAACTTTACCAGAGATATATGCTTCATTAGTAAAGTGATATTGTACAAAATATACGATGCACTTCCAAAATTGCCAAACAAAAATAATGTCTGATGGCTTCCAAACTATACAGGATCTCACACTGGATTAATTTGAAGATTACCTAAAATGTTCATAAAAATCGATTGAACTTTTTTGGAGTCCACAGGGAGCATTTATACACAAATCGATTTTAATATGTCCAATTTTTTCAATTCCTTCTTCCGCCCAAATAGTTACGATTTAATATCACACGTAGTACCTAACATAACTTGACGGTTTGGATTGGTAGTCAGAAACCTAATTCTATAAATCGAGACTGTGTTTTAGATAATGTATTTTTCACTACTGCATTTCTATCCTATATGCAGATCAGTTGAGACTCGAGATACTTATGAGTAAAACTTTTTTGTCAGGTAAACATGTAAAAAAAATATCTGATCCAATCACCCTGTACTCTACAGTATAAGAAATAAACCTCGATTTTATTATCATTATATTTTGGCACACAAATACAATTTACCAGCTACATAAGACTGGAAGTGCTGGCTATGCGTGGGATATAATATCAATTATGCGGGTTATATATTCCAATTACTAGTTCGCCCCTTTGTATCTTAAATTGATAAGAAGCGTGCATAACATTAGAATTCAAATGGTCTATGATTTACATATTTTCAAATTATTTTTTAATTAAGTGTTATGACAAGAGGATAACGTGTCAGATACTTAATACAGCTGAATTACAATCAAAATGTGATAGATCAAGTGTTAAAACACAAGACTCTATTTTTAAATTTAATGCATTCCATTTATTTTGTTTGGTTTTAAAAAGGAATTTTTTCTTAGGAAAAATAAATAGAAAAATCAGAAGCACTAGCAGCCGGCAGCAAGGGGTTAAAGAAACATTAAAATACATTTTGAATGTTTATGCGGAAAAGAAAGATGAGTGTGAAAATGTTTTTTTTAGTTTTTTTTTTTTTTTTTTAATTTTGTTCTACAAGAAACAACACTTTATACGAAATATACATTTAAATGAAAAAAAAGTCCAAAATTAATTTCATCAGTTGAAGAAAAATAAAAGTCATACGAGTAGTTACTGGATTTTTTCAATCCTATGTGCTCTTGAAACGATTGATCACATTTTGGATTCTGCTTCTATTTATTACCATAGAAAATCTTAGCTTATGATTTATGGCATTCAACTGGAGATCCTTGCTTATCCTCTCCTCGTTAGGCGTTTCATTAAGCAAAGAACAAAAAATGTAGGTACTTCCTTACATCTTTGTAATTTTTCTTGTTGTAAGCGTTTATGCCCAACAACTTCTTTTGGCGTTCTAAAATTTCAATTTCTTAAGCTTTGTACAAGGAAATAAATAAATATATATCCTTTTTTTTTATTTTTTTATTTGTTATATTAGAAAGAACGACTTTTATTAGACAAGAATTTTATTATTCTAAAAAAAAATGCTCCCAAGGAAATTTTCTTGTCGACTTTTATGATTGTTTTTTTGCTTTAATAACCGTTTCCCCCAAACGAAGTGCATTTTCTTTGGAAAAGAGCATAATACATTTATATTTTGAACCATTTTTCAAATTTCATAAGCCAACAAATAAATCAAATCTTTTCCGGAATAAAATTCTCTTGGTATGTGTACAAAAAAAAGGGAAGAATTAAAGCACGCAATTTAGAAGTATAGCCAATGTTTTAGTTGTGAAGAAGAAATAGTTCAAATGTTAACAGAAGTCCAAAGTGTTCTTATCATTTCCTACTCCACTCCGTACCTTTATTGATCTTATGCAAAACCATTACAAGCAAATTAATATGAAGACAGAATAATATATCACAATCACAACCATCCAAATGCTAAGGACATCTTGTGTGGCTTTTTTTATTTCTTATTTTTTTTTATTATTCTGTTGGAACAGTTTTTTTATGAATGCCGAGTAGATTTTGTTGGAAAAGTTGTTCAAGTGGTTTTCTAGTTCCTCAATTCTCATTTCAGACGAAGAATTTCTTGAGAGCACAACGAGGACATGGTACGAGTATATGAAGAATGCCGTGGAAAAGTTAATTATCAAAGTTTTCTTTTTAATGAGAGCATCAGAACATCTTGACTTAGGGAAATAGGCTATTCAGAAGTTGAGAGTCTGGCACAGAGTTGATTTTTTTTAGTAAAGTGGTCAAAGGGGGCAAATAATAAAATTTCAATTTGCAAAAAAAGCAAGAAAAATAAAGTTGTGTATATATGTATGTGTTGATATATAGGTTCATTTTTGGAACCGTCTTTTCTTATTTAATTTTATTTTGCTCTTCGACTCTCATTGAGGATAACGATGACCTTTCTTAATTTCCTTCCTTCACTTCAAGAGACAGTTTCCATGGAACTCGTGTTTGACTTCAAGCCATCTTTTAAACGACCACTGACTGCGTGCACAACCACTATCCACTTCCACTTCGTCGATGACACTCTTGTGGTAACCACGATTCTCTGTCTGGCCAGTCAATGATATCTGAGCCTATAGTGACTTTAGATTATACTGCACATTGAAATGTACGTTCCTACACTATAGTGAATGACTCGGATAAAGCACATTGGCACTCAAGACTCTAGAGTTAGGACTCGCGGGACCTGGTTCTTAGGACCTCCCTTTAGATGGATTTCCATGTGATTGGTTTTTCCGTGTGGTCGCATTTCGTTTCACGACACAATCAATTCCGCCTGAGGTTTACACAGGACAAAGGAAACCCTGTGACAGCACATAATGGAATTTTCATCGAACACATGCTCGTATACAGTTTATGTAGGGATTGTTGTGATGTCTTGCACTTTGGAGTTATGAAATGAATGTGGGTGGTATATGTAATTGTATCGCTCGTGTTATTATTGTGTGAATTATCGTTTTGACAGGCTGTTTCTCTATGATGAATCAAACTAAAGTTATTTTAAGAGTACATACCTACCTTCATCCAATGTGCAAAACTTAAATTTAAAATTAAAATAGATCAAAGAAAAAAAAGCTTGTG
Source organism: Platycheirus albimanus (assembly GCA_916050605.2). Lineage (NCBI taxonomy): Eukaryota > Metazoa > Arthropoda > Insecta > Diptera > Syrphidae > Platycheirus > Platycheirus albimanus. The sequence continues at coordinate 65,525,328 of OU696698.1, forward strand.
TGCGCAGTGGCTTATTAGAAAAATGTTTGTTGTAATTTTTAGTTCAATAAAATCATTTTAAGTTACATCAAAAAGATTTAAATGGTATAATTTGTTTAAATTAAGTGGAAATATTAAAAACTAGCAGACCTGTGCTCGCATTGCTTCGGATTTAAAAATAATAGGAGTGCCAGCATTGTCTGCCCTGAGTCTTTTAAACAAACAAAAAACAATACAAATATGCACAAACATCAAAAAAGTCTACTTTAAAAAAAAACTGTTTCTCGTACATAATCGAACGCTTTATTAGTATACCAACTGTAAGCACTTCTAAACGTTTGGTTGATTTTACGGTAGAAAGAAGGGTTAGCGCCATTGAGCAATAATTTCATATATGTAATGTATATGGGTAATAATAATAGAGTAGGCGAAAGAGTTTTTACCTCCACACGTTGTTGTTGTTACATTCAAAAATCTTCATAAAAAATTCTAATTTCGGGTAGCAGCCTAACTGCGAGTACATAATAATTTATACAAAACCTCCTTAATTCTAAAAAAAGTGCGTGCGTACAGAGTACACATGTCAGAAGTGAAACTTCTTTGGCAAACTAAGTTTTATTTTCTTGCACCGCATCAACCGACCAGTGCAGCTTTTTAAGGCCGCTTACCCGCCTACCACATTTAATATTATACACATCACATTTTTCATATCAACCTTCCAGCGCTCATATACATAACCACATACCATGTCACATCCCTGATCCCTGCTACCCGCCAATCTATTTAAAACCATCAACCACCTGCCAATGATGCCAGATGAAATATATGAAATCCCACCGGATTCAAAATAAAATCCCACTAATTTTGTACTGTAGGGAAAAAAAACACCATATTTTGTTTAATAGAAAGTTTAACGCTAAAAGCCTACTCAATGCATTCTTCAAAAAAAAAAACACCTTAGACCCGCACGTTCACACTTGCGACAAAAATTTGATATCCCAGTTTCAAACTGTAGTCAATGTGATCGCATTGCAGTCAACTCGTTAAGTTTGCGCATGTAATTAAATATTGAAAGCACACTAATTCAGCTTAAATGCAATCGATTTAACACCAGTTTGAAACTGGAATTGCAAAATAGTTTATTCGTGTAGGGAAAGCCTTATGAATTGAAATTAAAGTCTTGTATTTTTTCATTAGGTACCTAGACTATAAAAATTACAATTGTCATAATTCGGTTTTCGGGAAACAACAAAAAAAGAAAAACTTAATTTTTTGTTTTAAAAAATACTTGCTGAGCTCAATTTATATATGTTTGTTAAATCAAACTTTAAGCATGTACATGTTTTTATTTTTAGTGATAAAACAATTTTTAAATATTTATGTATGTAGTTATGTACCTTATTTTACTGAATTATCCTTAAAATAATATCACCCTATAAAATAACAATCCAATCGGAAATTTTCCAACCATAAAAACCACCAAAACATTTTTCCCACTACTTTACCCACCAAATAGTTTTTTTCCAACCATTTTGGTGGGAAAAACAACCAATCTGGGAACACTGCGGGACTACCTACAGAGGATATACGAAACACTTTTGTCGGATAAGACAGCCATAATGCATAACGTCCCTGCTACCCACCGCCGACCTACCCACAGTTGATATGGTGATGCTGAACCAGTTTGTGCTATTATAAAACAAACCTAACCTAACCTACAGCTCTCTCTCCCCTTGGCACTGTGCGTGATGCGACGTTCGCTCTATCTCACTCTCTCTCTCTCTCGATCTTTCTCAATCGCTTGCTCCCTACTGCCGCTCCATGGCTATGTCCTTCATGCTACGTTCGCCCTTTCTCACTCTCTGTCAATCGGTCTCAACCGCTCTCTCCATTTTCGGGGACGGAAGTCACGCTTATTTCCGCTGCATCAGTAAAAATCTTACCCACATGCGCCTAAAGAAGTTTCACTTCAAAAAAATATTTTTAGTAAAGACATTTTTGCCTTTAAACTTGAAAGTTGTTTTATAAGATGCTGCTAGTCATCGGCCCTCCACAAACTATCTTTCAATCTTGATGAAGGTATTTTTTTTTTTGTGTTTGTTGCCTATTTTAAAGATTTAATTCGATTGTCATTGCATCCCAGTGCCATCAGAGTAGCTGCAAGCTAATTAATCTCGGTTCATATTGGCGAGAAGGGGGAAGCTACATAAATGAATAACACTTGCAAAATGTGCAGCACTGGGAAACACGATGTTTATACTCGTAATATCTAAGATGCACAGTGCACATGGCGTTCAATGAGTCAGAAAACATGAAGTAGTGTTGGGTGGTGGAGATGGAGTTCGAGACGTAGGTATAAGAGAAACAACTTTTGCGCGGGATACGAATACCACCTTTCACCACCCCGTTATTGAATTCCAATATGAGCTCATCACTGCAACACTGAGGAAGTTTACCGAAGAGCCGAGTAGCCCGCCTCGCCGTCACATGGCAGGAAGGTTAAGAAACATACGGCATTACAGTGTCGGTCTTTAGGCAATTGCAACGGCCGACGGCCACGGCGGCGTGGCGGCGGCGCGGTAACAGCAACGCATGCATTCAAAGTTGGAAAATGCACACATACACAGTATTGTGCAATAATTGATGATGGTAATTCAGGCTCAGAGTAATGTGTGTATTTTGCGTTTATTGGCATCATTTTGTGTTTCATCTTGTTACTGCCCCTGTCGTCGATCGTCGTCATCAAGTTGGTTGTGTGTCTTCATGGTTGGCATCACATTCAATTTTAAAATACCCCAGAATTTCACTCTCATAAGTTCTAGTATAAACATGTGTGATATACAAACGACCGACGCGACGTGGCTGCAACAAGAAGAAACTACCATACCAGTAAATGTCATCGTCGTCGGCCGGCAGTGGTGGCTGACAGCAATGTAGTTGCGTGAGATGCGATGTAATTAAAATCTTTGCTACGAGTATGCAGTTAAATTAAATTCTTGTCTTTAATCTCACCTAAATTATTAAATGTGGAAAAGATAATTATGTATAAAATTGTGCCATAATATAAGGAAGGTTAGGTAGGTTAGGTACCTTACCTATACATAATAAAAGTGCGTTTGCTCTACAGACATTGTATAGCGTCATTTTAACTTTAATCTCGATGAACAATTTGAATAAGTCGATAAGTCGGCAAAGGGGCCACTTGCCCCAGGCGTCATCGTTTGGGGGAGCCACTGTCATTTTCAAAATGAGATGAAGAAAGAACCCTGAGCGTTAGCTTCCGGGGCGCAAAACCAATGAAGATGAAGAAAGAAAACAAACAAAAAAGAAAGTGAAGATAAAAAAAGGTCTTCAAAATTTGTATGGTAATGAAATGGTGGTGGCTGCCAAATTCAACTTTTTTTAATGCAAATTTAATTTTTGAAAATTCAATCTTCTGTGAAAAAGCTATGTTGAGAACAACTTTAAAAGCTGTAAAATTGTACCTTATCAAAATAACATTGCTTGTTGCTAATGAATTAACGCTGCAAACTGGGAAGTAAGTACTTTCTCACTGTAAACATTTCCCGTTTATTTGTTTTTGATACATAACATTTTTAATTAAGCTTCTGGTGGTTATTAATAATGTTGTTGTTTTTAAAATCACAGGAACAGGCGGAATACAATTGGTTTTGTGAAAAACATGGAATTTCAAGTTTGATACCATTAACATTAAATGATTTTCGTTTGATGTTTACTTCTATCAGCCCTGGTTCATCCAGTTTTTTAGTTACCTACGTCCAACTCACTTTTGGTGTTCCAAGTAGATATTTGGCAATTTAAACTTCTCATGGAGCCAGGTCAATATCAATATAATTGGGTGTTACCTGAAACATTATATCCACGAAAATTTTATCAGTTTTTGTTTGTGTCTTTCTTTTGGGGCTCAATCATTCCTGCCGTTAGCGAAAAATACAGCTCATGTATCGATTTGTACAAGTAGTACACAGCTATAATAGAAAGACTTGATTAGCCATTCGCTGACCCGTGATGTACTTTTAAATTTTAGAGAATTCGAAACAGTTTTAATTATATGAAAGTTTTTTACGGTTTAATTCAAAACTTTCAACTAACATATTTATCATAAGAGCCAAAACTTTCAAAAGAATAGTCTACTCCCTGAACCCCTTATAATTTATTTTTCTTCAACGATAACTTCCAATTGGATTCAAAACCCACACAATAAATTTGCAGATTCTCTTAAGTTAAATTAATTGCACAAGCAAAATCAATATCTGTAAGCCCTTTATCATTAAAGCATTGATCATGGGCACGAGATGGGGTGGCAGCAGGGACCTAACGGAAAATTGATGGTACGCCTTGAATATATATACCTACAGCAGATGCATGGCAAATTGTTACTTCCTTTGAATTCGATGCGACCAGCCAGCGAGCGGCGCTTGTGTGTTCTGTGTTCTCGTTCCCTACCCTTTGAAAGTGCTCCAAGCACACAAACTACACAAACCACAGAAGCTATCCTTATAGAGAACTTCAAAGACCCGCAATCGTCGTCGTCGTCAGTCGTAGACCAACCGAGCCGGTGCAATACGATTATGTGTTGCGATGGACCAGAGTTTTCTTCTCTATCAATGGTGCATGTGATGCAGAGCAGATGCCTTCGATAATTCTAGATTAATGGTGCTGCAAAATCAAGATGAAGTTTGAATTGAATACTATACTTTGGGCTTCCGATCTACTCCAAGCTGGATAAAATAGGTCAATGCGATTGCGATAAACGAACTGAACTAAGGACTAACATTGTGTTTAAGTTTTATTTAAAATAAAAAAGTTAAATATGGTCCCAAAAACTGATGCCAGCGAAATTATTATCAACTCAGTATTAAACTCTTGAACACTTAAAACTAAAAATAATTTAATTTAAACAAAAATTCAAAAATAATTCTTTTATTTGGTATACCAAAAATTTAATACAACACGACAGCTAAAGCCACAATATTCATTATTAGTTTAAAATAAAAAAAAACTGTGGCCAACTACAAAACATTTGTATTTGAAGAACGATTTGAATTTGAAATTCCGCGTTGAATAAGTTTTATAAAAAAAGGTTTGGTTAGCAACTTGAAAAAAAGTTTACCAAAAACTACAATTATTGCCACACTGACCACCACAACTTTTTATTTAATTAACCGAAAAAGGATTATCACGTATAAAACTATAAATAATTCATTAATTTTTAGTTCTATAAACAAATCTATGTATACACATAAATAAAAATTAAGTGTCTGTTTGTATATCAAAATATGTATCAGCTTTTTTACTTAAAAAAGCAATTTTTAAAATGTCTGTTTATTTCGGCTGATGATCTCGGAAACGGCTGAAGATTTTGACTTGATTTTCGCTGGCGGATAGCTGGTGCTGTAAGGAGTAACTTCATGCGTTATATTGAAATTCCGTGAAGTCCTTACATTTTCCGGAATCAAAAGGGGCTCATGTTCTTTTCAGGTACCAAATCAGTTAATCACAATCATGCTTCTAATTTTCTGGCATTTGTTTTAACCATCCACCTGCCTAATAAATTTCAAACCAATAATGTTCTTTTAAATCAGTTCAGTCGTACAAGCATCCGAAAATACTAACTTTCACATTTAAAATATTAATTGATGTATCATGCGAATGGAATAGCAAGCATCCTACGATTGTTCTGCCCGTGATATGCTAATGAAAATGATATAGTTTTTTTTTGCGAAAATGTCAACCTTCTTAGGTCAGTGGTTTTGTACTTATTTATTTAAGTTAGTAAGTTTATCAGTAGTTAGTATTTTGGAACCTGAAAAACCACGACCATTAAGGCTAAAGATAAAACTATAATTTTCCAATTATTGTAATAAACGTTTCAAGTAAATACATTATACGAAACTTTTTTGCGCCTTCAGTCCTCTCAGCTCTCCATCGAAAACTGATTTATTTGCGGCACCATTTACCGCATATGCAACGCCAACGCTACCACAAATGTATATGGCTCCTCCTGTTACTTAAGAGGTAAATGGTGGTCAAATCTTCTTTCAACTTTTAGTTTTGTGTGAAATCGGTTCATTTCTTATTAACGCCTTCAATTCTACCAAGCCGTAAAAGGAGTACCAACCATTAGGTACCTCACAAATATATTTTATGTTAATGATTCCCTATTATTTATAACTGAGTTCCACTCGGGAATGCCGTATGGACAAGATTGTGCAACTACCTTGGCTAACGATTCTATCGATCCAACGACAGTTGGTTATGTTTTTCGTGTTACTAATGTTAAAAGGTATTTGATAGGAACTGCAAGGAACAATCGGTTTAAACTTTGTATTCGTACTTGTAGATTTCTTCGGCCATTGACTTGGAAATGTGCAAAACAAGCGGCGGCCGCGGCGGTAATGCTGACTAAAAGGCAAGGCTAATATCCATTCAATTGCATTCTGCATAAGTAGGACGTGCTTGAGATATTGGATTTAGTAGAGTGCATTCGCTGTACTCTTAAGGGAGACATGTGAAATAGAAATTAACTGAGTTAACTACAAACAAATAATATGAAGTATCATATAATACCCTATTTGATTGAAATTTGGAAGCGATATAAGAAAACCAATATGAATAAAAAATGCCTTAAAATGTGCAATCCGTGTGATGATCGTATGGCTGGATTTTCTTGTTTTTTTCTTAATAGCTTGGCAACAAATATAATAATATACATATTTTGAAGAAAAATTAGTTTGAAAATTTTTTTTTTAATTTTCTTTTTCTTCAAAATTTTGAGTTTGAAAATTAATGTTTCTATAAAACGGTTCTTTATTTAAAAATAAAATAAAAGAAGAAATTTCTGGCTTTACAAAAAAGGTTTAGCTTTGGCATTGTAGGAGTTAGTACTTTTTTCGATGTAAGTCATTTTTTTAAGAAAATGTCCCCTCCCGGCTAAACGGAGGGGAATATACCACCCTAACATACGATTTTGTATGTCTAAACCTAACCTATTCGTTGTATTCTTTTGGTGCACCTAATACCAATCACCCTGTATAATAGTTTATTCGTTAAAATTATTCCTATTTCAATAAAATTTTTCACACATTAAGACTTTCATAATTCAATTAATATTGCACTTCAAAATTTTCCAAAACTTTTCCTTTGCATTTTATTTTAAACGCTCAGCGCTGAGCATCTACTGATCTATTTTTTCAAGCGTAGGACTCTAATACCTGGTATTCAAAAAAAAAAAAAACAAAAGGAGCCTTAAATGTCATAAATTTCCTTAATCCTTTACTGTCTACTTAGTAATTAGGCTTGAGAAACTAAAAAGCTTTTGTTGTTCTATCCACAACCGCAAACAATATTTTTCATTTTCAACTATGAAATTCAAACAAATATGAGCTGTTGATGTCTTTTTTCCCAGCCTCATTTATTTTAAAAATTGATCTCTTGAGGGGGTAACAGTAACAGAATGTATATTCATCCATACCAGTGGTTTCTATCTCCAGCGATAAAATGACAACATGCTGCGACTTTAAATTTATGTGAAAATCTTTCAACATTCCATATTCGAGTCTACCCCAACCTACACACATCGAAAAAATATTCTTTCACTCATCATTATTTCTTTTTTTGTTTATTTTATTCTTTGAATTGCAGAGAATAAAATTGTATCACACACATAATGCATATTTCAGCAGATTCTGCAAGGATTGTATTTCTATTTTTTGTTTTGTTTCTTTTGGAGTTGAAAACAAATGAATTGAATTACCCAAGCACAATTCGTATTATGTGCACTTAGACAATTGAGACCAATTTATGTGGTATAAAATTTGCAGCTCTATTCGACGACGCGACGTTAAGAACAATAAAAGTTCTTTTTACTTTTTTAACGAAAAATAACACGAATATCAAAATGGAAACCAAGAAGTTTGCACTGGTTTTTTAAGTGGTGGAAAGTTAAACTTCTTCCTATTCTGAATTCGAAACTATAAAAAGATGTGAAACTCATTGTCATTACACATCGCTGAAGGAATATTTTGAAGAATTGCTACTGTAATCACATTGTGTCTTATGGAAAAATGAAAACAAAACATGCTCTCTAATAACTCTAAAGTGTGAGTCTTTTGAAAGCAATGTGTTGTTAATACTTCCGAAAGATTAATTTAATTTATGGCTCAGTTGTATAGCATAATGTCATTTGCATGCAATCAAAGATTTGCAAAAAATAGGGTTAGAACAATATAATAAACGGCAACTTTCAAAGTCGTTTTTTGTGTGTTCATAGCAAACTTTGAGATATTTTGTGTGCATATTTATTGAAAGAAATCTACAGTTTCGAAAGAGCTTAAAAAATCAATCAATCAATGGCTGATGAGTAGGTATAAGTAAGTAGGTACCTATACCTACTCAAAATTGTATCGGCTTACAAGAAATCATTTTGAAAAGCTTTCTGAAAACATATTCTCTTTTTTTTTTGTGAATAGCTATGCGAATTTATATTATTTGGTGGTCCTTGTCAGGTAAATAAATAAGAAAAAATTGATTAAACCGTTTTTGAAATTAAACCAAACATTTGAAAAAAAAAAATTCCTTTTAAAATTTTTTTTTCAAAAATATGTAGTATTTTGTTTATAAAACAGCTTCAACATTAAGAATGTCTTTGTAATGGGTCAAGTGTCCTACTAGAAAAACTGAGATGTGCCGTTATTAGGCTTTTCCTGAAAAGTTATTTTCGATTAAAAGATTAACTTAACACAAAAAACAATATTCAGTGAGCTTTATCAAACTTTTAAGAGACGTTTTTTAAATATTTTTTAATTAAAAATCATATGGTAGGTACTGTTAGTTTTAGAACTAGAGCACAAGTTTTCAATTTTTTTTTCAAATCTCAATTCCCAAGGCTTCCTCATGCGACCCAGTCGTGCATTTTTCTTTAAGTACTGCATATCCTTTAAGGATCAAAACTTATGCAATAAAACGATAAAATTAATTTTCGCTTATTGGCCGGCATTTAAAACTCATTTGAACCACATTTTCTAGTATAGTCTAAACTCTTTCACGTCAGTTCTATCATCTTCATCATATACCAATTATGAGCTTTTAATATTTATATCGGTATAAGAATAAATTTAGAAATTGAACTTTTTACAAGACACGAAATGATATAAAACGTTGACAAAAGATCAGTTTTACAAACCTTCGCTTATTGCATAGATGTATTTAATTAAAATTTTTAAATAAGCTGCTTTTCATCCAATTTTTTGTTTTCAAAATTTGTATGGACATATTGATCTTAACTAACCATTAACCAATTCACTTTAGAGAATAAAACTCAAAATGACCTAAAGTTTAAGATTTTAGAATTGTGTGACCTTGAGTTAAAGCCGCCCCTGATAGTATACAATCTATAATAATCCCTTTTAATGGTAAACAGTCCACACCTTATAAGTCTTACATGCGTCATTCGTCCTTAATTTTGTATTTGTTTTATCCAATTTATTTCAAAAAGGAGAAAGTCCTTCTCTACTATATAATTGTGGGTGTTGGGAGATGAAGACGGACAAATATTTACTTCACATTTAATATCAATCACAAAACCTTTATTATCCCTTATATTACATCATTCATCCAACAGCGCATTAAGTCGACTTGCGTCATCGGTCGGTTCCTCGTTGGAAAATTTCTTTTATCCCTTAACGTCATCGGGCATTCTCTTTCTTGAATGAAAGCGATTAAAAATAAATAGACTCCTGCTTTCTTTTTGTTATTACTACTAACCGATATCCTCTGAAAAGTTTTGGACTTATTTCTTTTTAGGTAACTGACAACCATGGCGATGAGGTGTTCTTTGTATATGTTGTTCAACCTTCAACTTCGTCGTTCTCGGTAGTAGGAAATATTATTTTTTTTTTCGCTTTATTGGATTCCATTTTTTTAAACTTTCTGCACACGATAGCTACTATTATTATGTACCCTCTCATGAAATCCCGCAGTGCTCGATGTCTTATGGGTGCGGCCTCTACCGCTATACGTTTGGATTGTCTGCCCAAATATCATCTAAAGACTGAAGCAAACTGTTATGGTCGCGGGCGGTGGTGGCGTTTCTTGCTTGTGGACAAGGCCATCAGTTAACGTAATAGGAGGGGACTGGTTATGGTGGCGACTTGCTTCTAAGGAGTGGGCCAATACCATTTTGGCATTAAGTGTTATTGATGGGCACATATTCTTCCATTTCATCCTGATATATTCTACGTTTTCACACGAATTTGTGAAGGATCCCATCAGGGTGAACACAAAGAAAGGAGTTCGTTCCAGATAAACGAATAGTTTATGCTTCTAGCCTTGGAAAGTCGTGGGTGCTCTCGTCATGCGACATCTTAATTAAAATGAATAACACACCGATAGTTTTATTTTATATTCATTTACCTTTAATATAGGTCATGTATCTACAAACATTTAGGACACATTTTGGGTCGTCATATATATTGGCTTTTCAGTTTATTCATTTTTTTAATACGATTCGTAAAATGTGAATGCTGTCCTTTTTGTGACTTTTGGACTAATCATCATCAGAAAGACAAAATTGAGAAGTGTCCACATTTCAGAGTGAGCATATTCAATATAAAATTTGAACACGAATGGATATGGCTTCCCTCACTCTTTACAGGATTGATGAGATTTATGTACGAGTACCTATAATAAAAAAAAAAACCTCTATAAAAACACAACCGTTAATCATCCTTTTTTTATTATTTAGTCATTGTTTATGTATTATGGAGATTTGATGTTTTGTATTTTTATGGAATAGAAAGGAATTCCAATTAAATATATAGCCGTACGAATATGCAGAAAGAAGTACATGGCTTTTACGATGAGTTAATTCTCAGTAATTTATATTTACTTGCGATTATAGGCAGATATACTTTAAGGCAAGTTATGGATTCGTGCAAAAAAAAACTCCAGATAAGAATCACACATGACATTACGATGATGGAGAAGTCGAAAAAGTGGATCTGGAAATTCCGTCCGTCTTTCTGTCTGTCTGTCTGGAGGTGTGAACTCCAGAGCCTGAACGGATGGCCTGATTTACTTCAAATTTGGTATATTTCGTATATATTTGGACGTCCCTCTGAAAGTATTTTTCATTTTTGGTATGGCGCAATCCTGTCCATTTTCCTTACCTGATTATACAATACACATATGCATACGATTTATTTATAACAAACTTAATTAATGATTCCCAAATACACTTACCAAACTATATTCCATGTCTTTCTCCTTATTATAATTAGGTAACAATTTAAAAAAACAATTAATTTATACTTGATAGAACAAATATCAAGTATGTTTAGACTGCGAGGTGAACTTTTAAATCTTAACTTTAAATGTGTCATATATCGGAGAGAGGAGATATTATTCATTTTGTTGGAATATGTCCCGTACTCAGAGAAACATGGATTAAAAATAAATCTATTAAAGTTAATCAATGAAGTGGATGTCCCTAAAATGTTTCAAATTTTTAAAACTACTCAAAAATTTATTTTTTTTTTACTTAAGTTGCTTTTTTTTATTGTATTGTATGAAGAAGTGGAAATGGTGTTTTTTGTTGTTCAACTTCAATATGAATGGGACTCCTCAGTCGATTTGTTTTTAAGTTTGGAATTTATTTACATTTAGTACCAACTGTTTAAAAAACACTAACACTGTTAACATTTAACTTACATTGTAATTTTTTTTTTATTTTAGCGTTTTCCAAACCAGCCTCTGAAGAACGCACTGCAGCCGATGATGAAACTCTACAAAACGATCAAACCGATGATTATGAGTACGAAGATCGGAATTTGTCAGCTGATCAAGTTAAATCAATAGATTCTAACCCTAAATCAACAGTGCTTCCATATTTCGATAATAAAATTGTACGAAAAACAGTCAAACCCGCTGGTAACATAACTCTTGAATGTCCTGTAAAGAATCTAGCAGGTAATCCTAAAAAACATAATTTTATTCAAAAATTCCTAGCTCTAACTCATTCCATTTTACATTTCCAGATACCAACGTTATCCTTTGGTTTAAAGAAGAGAATACTATCACAAACAATTTGAATGTATTAGACAATGCATATGAAGTGGCAAAACAGAATTTCAGTCTGATTATCAAAAATGCTACTGAATCATTTGCAGGAAACTACTATTGCGAAATCGCCCCGCAGAAAATACGAATGCAAACAATTTTAAAAATTAGTAATGAAACTTTACCTGCAATTCCAAGTCCATCAGAACTGCCACAGGTCAAAGAGGCAGTGAGTGGAACGCATGTTGAAGATGCGGCCTCTGAGCGGTGTGCACAAGTCTCCTTAGTATTAGTGTCACTTTTAGTTTCTAACTTTTTATCAAACAGGAAGTGCTTTCAAATGTTATTAAGTTATTAAATAGTTAACAAAATATTTTGCTTAAAGCACAAAGAATCAATCCTTAGTTCGTTAATAAAATAAAACAAAACAAACACAGATTACAACTTCAACTATAATTTGGGATCATAACTCTGTAATTGGCTGAAATTTGGTTGAAGAAATATAATATCCCTATTACGAAGTTGAGTGTTTCAAAATGTTTTTATTAAATTTGCACGTAGTGTCAATTGTATTTTAGCTTTAACTCTATGTAAATCCACAATTCTGTATGTGCTAGAACAAGATTTTTAAATTCTGTATTCATAATTATTATTTTAATGAAAAAAGTGAAATTTGATTTGAAATGATTGAAATAATTTTGTTCACAAGAAATTTTGGATTTTTTATTCGATCGCTTAATTGAATCTTTGCTCGCAATTTTTTCGATTTAGAACTAGCTACTGAAAGACATATCTGGACATAATGATCTTAAACTTCTTCTTTCGCCTGCAAAAGACAACCCAACTATAATTTACATTATTTAAGGCAATCTTAAACTGATGTCATTTGTAATTAAAGACAACTATAATTATAATTTTATCACTAGTATTTGTTTAAACGTATATTTTTAAACATTTATAATAATTAAATTTTAAAAAATGACAAAAATTTTATGTTGATAAGAGTGTTTAAAAAATAATTTATATTTTAATGAACTTTGTTAACGTTATTATTTATATAGTATCTTTTCCTTATTGAAAAAAACCATTGAATAAAATATTACTTGATTTAAACTAAAATGTTTGAATTCACAGTTAAACGAATACAGAATTGAATACTGGATTAACAGAATTTAAAAATACTAAAGTTATATTCATGCACAATTTCCGTTTCACTTACAGAACTATAATAAAACTTAATCTGAGATAAAGCGTAGCGACATACTGCGATTTTTTATTATTGAGGTATAAGTCAATGAATGCATTGATTCTTAATATTGAACTCTACAATAAATAAAAAATAAAACAAAATCCAATTAAAAGACTAACGACGAACTTTATCAATTGGCTAATAATTATTAATCATTGATAGGAACAAATAAAGCAGACTTAAAATCATTCTTGCTTAATTGAATTTCGATATTTCCATGATTATTCAGGGAAATAAAATAATATTTAACTTAATAAAGTCTGTTTGGGAGGACAAGAAATAAAATATTTCTTTGGAAATTTTCACTAATTAAAAAAAGTTATTTTTATTTAAGTAAGCTGCACCAAATATATAAAATTATATACATTGTTTTAAACTTAAAATGTAATTAAGACAAATGCCTTTGCCATGAATGTTACATTCTCTTATAATAATTGTGTAGGTCGTTTTAGTATGAACAAAAATTTAAGTACAAATTGGATGGTTAAAAATGATTGATTTATTATATTTTATTTAAGTTTAAGAAAAATAAAGCTGTTTTGTACTTTTAAGTTATGTTTTCTGTTCTAGTCAGTTAGAAACAAAACAATATCGCAATTGGTAAATATACTATAAGAAAAAAAGAATTATGTATACCAGAGCTATGCATTCATTAAAAGAGTAAAGAAATAAATAATTACACAGAAGCGAAGGAGAGAAAGTTCCATAATTGCATTTATTTCAGTTCAATTTGCTAAACTAAAATGTATTAAAACCAAAATCGGCAAATTAGTTAAAGAAAAAAGATCTGAAAGACAAAGCAAAAAAAATAAGAATTTTTAAAAAATAATGTTTATCTTTACGTGACAAGTCATGATACAGGTCAAAATGTATTGATTTTGGCCCGAACTAAGATAATAGACGAACCTCTTGATTTGGTCTTCTTTTTGTGTATCAAGGGTACAGGTGCAATTGCAACGACAAAAAATAAAGTGCACGATTGGATCTTAAAAAAATTTCTCCAATGTGTGACAGTAATCTTGGAGCTTGAGATTTACAAAACAAAAAATTAGAAGGGAAAAATCATTTGGATCTTCATTAATCACTTGTTTGTGCAAAAAAATAAGAAAAAAATTTTCAAAATCGTTCGAACAGTTTTTTCTAAAAACTTTGGGAAGACATATTCCAATTTAATTTGAGAGTGTGAACTTCTAGAACTTTAATAGTTCTTATCAGGAAAATAAAATTGAAAATGCATAAACCGTTGTTGAAATAATCCAAAACAAAAGAAATATAATTTTAGTTTTTTTTTCTTAACTAAAAAAACTTTCTTGGGAAATTTTAAGTGGCAACATTATTTTCTTTATAAAAGGGCTTCCACATAAAAAATTGCATCGAAATCCGTCAAATGTCAAATTAAGTTTACACAAAAAACACCACCCAGAATGTTTTATCAAAATCATAGGAGTATCAAGTTTGAAGCAAATCGGTCCTGCCGTTTAGCTTGTAGGTGTTGATAAAGACCTACAGTCGGACATACATAATGGTCCGCATACTTTTTTCGTAATGTCATGTTTGATTGATTTTGATTGAATGCTTAACCTGCCTTATAATATCTTTATTCGAAAGTAAAAATGTATTATTTTCTTATTAATTGTTATTTCAGAAAGAAGTATGAACATTGAACATGAAGATAATTATATGCATAAAATATATTGTTTGTCTTAAACCCAGAGATAATTCTCAATAGAAAAACAAATGTATCAGTTAAAATTTGAGTGTTAACATTGTGTATGTTATTACTTAATGAAGGTAAAACTTGAATTTAAGATCATTGTCATAATTTTACAATACATACATATAACACATATAGCAATTCCGAAATGCATAAAAACCTTGGTCCCTTTCAAAGCTCACAGCATAACAAATATAGACAAAAGCTTGAAAACCTAACCAAACCATTTATAAATAAAAGTGCTTCTTAGACATAATTAAGTTTAACTATTAAGCTTATATAAATGTATACACATAATATATACACAGTTTTTTAATAAAACAATAAATACAACATTTTTAATCTATATACACTGAACTAAATTCTATATATATATTTTAGTGGTGTTTATAAGCCCAAACATACTACCACCTACCAAAATGACCAAAATATTCCATTTATTTTATTTTTGTTTAATTGATTTTTAAACATAAATTTAGTTGTAGATTAAAATGTATTTAAATACAGAAGTTTTAACTTTTAAATATGGTTTGTCCTTAACCTCTCATATCAAAATATTTTGTTTGTGAATTTGTTTTATTATAAACAAACACTGCAAAAAACGTATAACATAAATATATGAAAATATTAACCTTAACATTATATATACCTGATATTGAACCCTATATCAAATGTATAAATCTGCTAGGAAAGTTTGAAAAAAGGCAGCAACAAACTATTCACTTTCCATTGAGAAAATTTACATATTATAGTTAAATCATACAAAAGAAAAAGTGAAATTTATTTCGTAAATAAAACAAACATTTTAGTAATTTATGTGTAGTGGTTTCGAAGTATTTCAATTTAAATTGACGCAACCAAACAAAGAACTATTTTGTAAGGACTGGAAATTATTTTAAGAGATAAATTTAGTTGACGAAAGTTTTTATACGTGATGTGTTTTTTCTTGTTTTATTTATTAGAGACAAAAAAGATGAACAATGTTTTAAAAATAATTTTGAATTATGTATAAGAAAATATTTGAAATTTGTTAAAAAAATATGATGAAGTAATTAAAATTACAAACAATTCAATAGAACTGTATTGTTGTTTTTATATTGTCCGTTATTTAAAATTAGATACAAATTTAAATATGAGGGTATTTTTTGTTAAATAATTTCTGACAATACACATACTAACGTACAGATATTGGCTCATTAAGAGCGTGGTGATATGTACTCGCTTAATACGCCTCTATAGACGAATTGATATCTAGCCTGCCGTGCCGTCTCCAATTCAAGTAGGCGAAGATCTCCCTCTACCTGGTCGCTCTATTGAATGTTAATGTCCATTTGCTTCATATAGCATTAGAGGGACAAGATTAAATCAACGTTTAATTTCAATGCTGAAGTTGGTACCTGATCCTACAGCAGTTTTCATTATTAAATGACTATACCTCTAGGTTATAGGGAATGTGATAAAGTCGCGCGATTTTGTATTTTAATACTCTCAGTGACAGTATTAAAATAATTGTTTCCTTTCTGCAGGTAAATAATACAAAATACTTGTTTTGCTTAACTGTAGAATGAAATGATGATATATTTTTTTTTGTTTATGTTAATGTTCTCATAAAAGTTTGAAATATATACATATGCATTTCATGCGGGACTTACTGGCCTGTTTTTAAATATAAAATTCAAGAACTTATACCCAGGGACTTATTCCAAAACTTAATTCGTTACTTGTGTCTCACTCAAATTGGATATAAGTCCCGAAAAATGAGTTTAAACATTAATTTTTTTCAAAATTTTGAGTTTGAAAATTAATTTTTCAAAAACGGTTCACTTAAAATCTTTAGTTGAAAAAATAATAAAAGAGGAGATTTCTGGCTTTACAATAAAGTATCGTAAGGCATTGTAGGCGTTACTGTTATTTTTTAATATTTTCTTTCCAATTTAAGTCTTTTTTTAGAAAATTGCCCCTCCTTTTTTGTCTTGTTTTAACCCAACCTATACCTACTCGCTCTATCTTCTTGGTACACCTTATACCGATAACCCATTATGCTAAGCCTCTTCCATTGCAGCTTATGTTGTTGGATGGATTTACAAACACAACTTTAAGCAAGCAGCAACGCAACGCTAAGAAAAAATAACATTTTTGTAGTAGATCCGCTCCTATAAGTATGCATTCACTATTTTCAATTCTACATTGCATTTTCGCAACCCAGTGTAGACTGTGTAGTTAAGCTGATGGTTGTATTTAGTTATTTTTACTCGGGAATATGGATTAAAGGTATACTTGAAAGCGGTTTAGGAGTTCGTAAAATGAGTGAGATGTGTGAATAATCAAATTGAGAGTGAAGTCGAAATAAAATGCACGATTGGGTCGCAAAACTCGAAAGTACTTACTTGCTCTGTAGCGTGTAGCCTGAAGCACAGCAAATAAATCCTTTTTATTTGAGGAACTGCCTTTAAATGATTTTGAGATTTTGTTTGACGAATATTTTGTATGACTCAACACAAACTCATTGCCATATTACTTGTTTTATAGCGCGAGTATTAGATTCAATTTCAAGCACTTACAAAATCGAGGATATAATAGAACATGACATTATAGTGACGGATGTTTTCAGAATTCACACATTTTAAAGAAAAATGCTATCGAATTTTCTTATTTTGTTTTAACCAAGCTCGAATTAGTACCTTTCAAGAATCTATTGCGTTTGAATATTGCCAGGCTTTCATAAATATGTTCGTTATTTGCTTTTTTGGTCTCCAAACGTTTCAAACGCAAAGAAAATACAAGATATTAAAGTATTATCTATGCGTTTGAAACTGTTCGTCAATAATATATTAACTATCCATTTTTGCTCTGAATGATAGAGTTTAACTGATTTGAAAGTAAGACCTACAGTTTCTATGTCAATTACTTGAAAATCATCTAAGAAAAGCAGTAAATAAACTTAATTAATAACGTAAAGCTAAAAGAAAAAGAATCAGAAGCTGCTTAAATTTTCCCGAGCAGTTATAGTTGTCTGCCTGAGGAACAGTTCGTCCAGGGAAGGTCGTGGCGGAACATATATTCGCAAAATGAGAAATTGCTGGAAAAGGAGGTTATGCGTGGTATGAAAACTACATATTATGTATACTTTACCAGCTCCACAGCCCGTGAGGTTTTTAAATTCAGTAGTAATAGTAACATAACGTTAAGACGGCTTCCATTGCATAGTTGGAGGGTTACGTTCCGAAGCAATATACCTAATCGGAATGCCACTTTCAAAACGATGTTACGCGAGGGAAGAAAGAGAGTAAAAAATATTGAATAACGTGAGATTGGAGCAATATCGTGTGATAAAATATAGCTTTTATTTTGAATTGGCGTATTACCACAACCAATAAATCTACAAAAACCGCATTCAATAATTCCATCATGTATGTATCTAGTTTTTGTGTGATGCGCGCACAAACAAACAGAAAGACAGACACAAGTTCTAAAAACATGGCATTGGCTTAAGTTAATACTTAATATTTTGTCTGTTTGGGTGTTATTAAATTTGTTATTGTATATTGTTTTAAGAGTGAATAAAGTCCAAAATTTGTTTTTGGACTTTATTGCATTGGAGTTTATTTCATGGCACCCATCAAACGTGCACTGCAGGGCTTGTGGTGGAATCTTACGTGAGATTTTAAGAAAACTATAAAAAGGAGCCTTATTCGTATAGAAAACCGACTGATTTTTGAAATTTCCAATGATAGTTTGAAATATTCAGTAGTTCCGGTCTACTTGAACTGAATAATATCTTGCATTTTGATAGTTTGACTTGGATTGTTTCAAAGACTTAGTGAGCAACTCTAATCTGGTGACTATAATGACATAATGGCGGATATCAGAATCCTTCTTTTCAGAACTTACTTTCTCAAGACTTTCGTAATGATTTGAGAAACTCCAAAGACCTAATTTTATGAAAACTTTTGTGTTGAAAGGCTGCAGACAACAACTAAGGAATCTTTACTTTCATGTCAGTAATTGATATTTGTGCAGTTTCAGGCGCGTGGTTGAATTCACTTTCAGACTTCAAAGTGGGCATATCGAATTTTTCAGCGCACTTACCAATAGAAATCAAAGTAAAGTTTTCTAATGATGGTATTCAAAGTAACACAAATAATTATCATAAGACAAGGCGGAAAGACGATAGTGCACCTCTACATAAATCACTTATAAATCGCTGACGCAGCTCCCTTCCGCCTTTTTCAACAAAAGCTACGGTAGAACAAGTGCATGAGCATATTATAAGAGTAATTCAGACCTCAGTTTAATTGTTTAGAAATAACAACCCTAATTTATTTACACCTAAGAACTTATGGTTTGATAATAAAAGCAGGTGACATGACGCCGAAATCTTTGATTTGTGTATCTCAAACTATTCGGTCCTACAAATGCCTTGTTTTCAAAAACATTCATCTACATGTATATAAGGAGTTTAAAATCCTCTGTGCAGCAAAAAGATAGGATTGCAAAAAAAATCTAGCGAAAAAGCTAGATAAATATGTAAACAATTCAAAAGAATTCTTGGATAATGACGTAATCGAAAAATAATGAATACTCTCGAGACACAATAAGTACATTTTAAAACTCTTTCGTCCACTGGACCGACTTTCTCTTACGCCCAATATATTTGTGTGAAATGAATTCTACTCTACATAAGACTAAAATATCAAAGCACCTGGAATTGATGGTATTCCATTAGAATTTTACGAATATAGTACTGAGCAATTTAAGAATTATCTCCTACTGTACCTCAATAGATTATTATAATGAATCATATGTCCCGAACAACCTCACCAAAGCAGTAATTTTAGTAATACATTAGAACGGAGATGCGAACCTTTACCAGAAAACTAGAATTCCATTCTATGCACGAGGAGAAAGATATTCACTTTAATTTTCTATGCAAAGCTGACCAAATGGATTAAAGACAAAAACATTTGAAGCAAGTTTCATGCTGTTTTTCCGTCGGGTTGCTCAAATAAAGACCATATTATATTGGCATTGGCAAGTATAGCCAGCATATATTGAAAAAAGAAAAAAAAAAAGAAAAAATTACAAATCAACAAGCTGAATAAATTTTGCGAGAAATGGGGCTTACTCGTTAATACAAACCAAAATAAGGTTATGATTTGTGGAGCGCTCCAAAGAAGAATGCAACCCGAATAAAATTCTGTTTCTCTATAATGTGTCTATTAAAGTTGTACGGGAATATAAGTATTTGGGGAGTTTCAATCACGCATAAACTTAATTTTTTTTAAACATGGAAATCAAAAAAGTTTTGAGGCCAAACTGTCTTTGAGCTTAATGCGGCCCAAGTTCATTGCGAGTCAGGATATCCATTTGATGTTATATCGAGTTTTTCTCGGAACTGTCAAAACTGTAAATATGTATGCTATGTTGTCCACCTGGACATCTTGGGCATATTTTACTTTAGTTCTTCAAGTGCTTATTCAAATTGCCAAATTAAACCCCAAATTATTATGCAAGCCATATGGAATCAGGTTTAACGCCTCTATATGTATATTCAAAATCTTAAAGACTTCAACAGCCAAATGCTTAGCCATTCAAGGAATGGAATGAAATATTCCAGTCACATGAAGCTCTTCTAATGCTATTCGAAACAAGCGTCAATAAATGGCGGTATATGTTTGCAGATATCATTGTTAAATAAACGACATATTCATATATCCAAAGCTACTTCTAAAACATCCAGGAGTATATAAGAAAAACCTCGATTCTCGATCACCAACTACCTTTAGGAAAAAATTATTTCTGTAATGAATTTTCGGTCAAAATGATCGATCAGTTACATTTTCCGAGCTCGTCTTGAACTTATTTACGTAAACTTTATAATTCATCGAGCTGGACCTGTCACAAATCTGGAATCTTCAAGTAGTCTTAATGAAATACTTAACAAAAAACTACGATGGTCTACGTTAAAGTACTGCAAGCACGCCTTAACTTCTCGCAACAATTTCGTTACTTAAAACATCCAGTTCAGCCAGTTACTGCCGTTCAAAGCCCCTTAATAGATGGTGTGCATTAAATTGCTTAATATTAAAATATAAATTATGTTGTCTTTCAAATCATATTAAAACTGTCATAACGTTTTCGATTATTTAAGATTAATTTTTATAAATAAACAATCTAATTAGAGTTTTTCTCATGCTTATTTTAATTGTTAACTTATCATAAGTATTGTAATGGTTAATTAATGATTAAACATTGTAATATTTAAGACATTGTACAAGCTACTTTTATTTTATTCCTTTTGTTTTATTTCTTAAACACTAAAATTAAATCTCGTATCAAGCAGATGGCTGAAAAGCCATGTCATTATTCTTAAGTGGAAAAATATTGTAAAAATATTTTCTTTGTGCGTATAACAAAGAATTTATCCATCCATCAAGTGAGTTTTTAACACGCAAAGTCTTTTATAAACGAAATAATATTGTTACACAAAATTTAAAACATTTGTTTTTAAAAAAAAGGCAATTTATTTTATTTGGATAAAATAGAAACGCTTTGATCATTTTTGTTTATTTTATTTTCCTTTTTATTTTCGAAGAGCTTTTTTTCTTCAAAAAATCCGTTCTTTTAATTCTGCCTATCCATCTGTCTGTATCGGCACTTCGGCACCTACATAGGGTGTATGAAATTTTCTTATATAAGATTGTTTAGAGTTTTCCAGTACATCACCGTCTAATTAATTTGAAAGTCCATTTATTTCTTTAGACGGGCACAGAAAGGGGAAAGTATATAATGTACTTTGATCTATAAAAAACAACTCATTACACCTATTATAGACCAGTTTTTTTCTGATCTCTTGTAGAACATCGTATTTTGTAGGATTTTCTACAAAGATTTGTAGCCCTCCTTTTCCTCTTCCTCTTGACTTATCTTTGATTGTGTTAGAATAAAACATTTTATAATATATTCGAAAGTTTTAAAATGAGTTTTTTTTCTATTATCTTAGACCCAGGTTTCACTTAAGCATAAAATATCAAAACTAAGAATTAAATTAAATTCAATATTATCAAAGTTATATGAATTTTGTATTCCTTTAATGTTCCAAAAGATAATTTCAAAATAATTATTATAAGTCTACCCTACAATCGTTTCGATATTGTTTTCTTAAAGCTACGCTGGCTGATTCGATTTGTTGAAAAAGTCTTCTATGTGGTAGTTGGTAGATCTACGTCAGCTATGGTTTTTTTTGCTTAAGTGAAACCTGACTGGAGTAAAAATCTTAACGATCGATAGTGCTGCTGTTGATAAGATGAAGTACTCTGCTCATGGGTTTCGGTTGCGTAAGAATTGCTTTCCTCTGGGGACCTGTTTGTGTTTAGGTCATGGAATTGTTCTTCTTCTATTTAACTTCCAGCTGTTACAGTCTAAGTGGCTTCTTGTTAATAATAATTTGATCATATTAATGTTAACATCGACTCCTCTATTTCTAAAATTATTATTCATTTTCACTATATGTCGAAAAAACGGTGTGTACCCTATCTACCAATATAATCTAAAAAAAAAAAGTTTGATTTTCTCAAAAAGAACTCAAATGATTTTGACTAAAATAAAAATGCTCTTGCGTTATGTTTCTCATGCAATTACAGAAACTCATATTTGAACATGTATTGAAACTACCTAATACACTATTAGAGTCAAAAAAATAATTTTTTTTAGACTG
The DNA here is from genome assembly GCA_916050605.2 of Platycheirus albimanus. Taxonomy (NCBI): domain Eukaryota; kingdom Metazoa; phylum Arthropoda; class Insecta; order Diptera; family Syrphidae; genus Platycheirus; species Platycheirus albimanus. Next base: position 65,548,065 of record OU696698.1, read on the forward strand.
AAAGCCTTTATATTTCAGAACGAAATGAGATCCTAATCAATCTTAATAATTGCCTACGATATTGCAGTTCTTTATCCCCACATCTTTATGGTATGGATTTTTTAGATTAAACTTTTAGCTAAACTCAGAGCCTAGAGCGCAATATAATTGAAAATATAATATTAATAATATAAAACAAAAAATTTTCTGGTTGTTTTCTTTTTTAAATATTTCATTTTCAGTAATATTAAAAATGCATGTTATCCCATTTTATAATAGTATTTGTTATTAATTTTACAAAAAATAAGCTTGTTGAATCTTTCTTAAAATTTAATTTTCAGATAAAAATAAGCAGACCCCTTTCACGGCCATGCTTTCAATTATTATGTAAGTTTTTTTGTTGTGTAAATAAAGATTAATTTGATATCCACCAAATCTAAGCTTAAAGATTGCTTTTTTGTCAGAAAAATCTTTGTTTTCGATAAAATGGATTTATCGGTATTAATTTGCCTTAAAGGGAAACTCTCATCGACCCTTTTTTAAATCAGGTCTTTTTGAAGACTGTTCTTTTGATTTCAATAAATTTCTGGAAACAGGAATTAAGGAATTCATATACAATATAACTCAATTAATATTGCATTTCAAAATTTTCCAATTTTTTTTTTTTTTTTTTTTTGATTTTTAATAATTTTTAAAAAATGGATTTTGAAATGTTTTGGAAACGGGTAGATTGATTTTTTTTATAGCTTTTTTCAATTTTTTAATAATTTTTACCAGCTCAAGCTAATTTCATAATATTTTTTTTAAGTTAAAAATAATGTTGTTTCTAAATGTTTCCAAGATATTTCATAAAATTATTGTTCAGTTTTATGAGTGCTGGAATATTGTATTAAAGGTTTTGATCAATTTATTTACCTTTCTTTTCCTGATAAAGACTACAAAGTTCTATTATGCACATACTTAAAATACTTATTTGGGACATGTTTTAGAAAACTTGGAGAAAAAAAAAAATATCGAAGAAACTTATCGAACGATTTAAATTTTTTTTAAAAGAACACCGTAAAAGAAATCAGATAGTTTCTTCATTTCTCCCAAAAAAAAAAAACAAGTTTTAAATAATGATTTTAAGAGATTAATGAAAATTCATATATATTTGTGTAAATTTTAATGTCAAATAAGATTATAATATTATAATATTAATGATAAAAGAGATATATATCTACAAACACTTTCTGTATTTTGTTTTAGGTAACATATTTTATTTTGTGGTAGACAAAAGACTATAGACAGAAAAATAGGATCTTCGAACGGGGACTAATCGTACATCTGTCATATATGTATACATAGCTACATCGTTATCCCTGAAATATCATCTCTCATCTATAAGGGATCCAACCCTCCATGAACAAATTAAATACACATGCTTGCCTGGCAACTTTTTTTCTATACCATTATTATTAAGGGTGTACCAGGAACATGTCAGCAAATATAGGGATGCAAGTGGGATAGGGCAGCTGTCATGGTTTCAAAGCGACATGTTGCACGCTGTCAAAGGGAAGTCTTTTTGTTTTCAAGAAGAACTGATAAAACCGATCAGCTGAGCGCAAAAAATACATGAACTGCATAATTCTTTTTGATGCATACCTATATTATGTAGTATAGGTAGGTACTTTAATATATAGATTATAGTTTATAAGCCACGTATAAAAAAGTATATTTCACATAAAACAACGAATAACTAGGTACATACAGGAAACTATTTGTAAAAATCCTGGCACTAAAAGCAGTGAGATGTTAACTTCGGCATACAATCTTCATTGATAGTCATTTCCCATTTGCACGACTGCGTATTTACTGGCATATAGACCATAGCCCCATTTACAGATTGCCAAAAAATGTGTACAGTGTTAAAATACTGGCTACCTGCCAAAAAATAATGAGTAGGTATGTTCATTCTTTATTGGTGGTTCGCCAATATTCACCAAAACTCATTGAAAGTTATGGGGTCTCAAATATTAGGATGAATTAGGAAGCAGTTGTATTAATGAGTAGGTATATCATAAGCAACTAGGATCAGTTGCGGTAAATGGAAACGTCAGCTTTTATCGCCGTTAAAATCATAATTTAAATTCAATAAAGATAATAGCCACAGGTACATTTTGCATTTTCGTGCAACTGGTGCATTATACCTCGAGTTCCCTTTTTTAAGTTTCTATTTTTTAATAATAATAATTTAACTTATGCCTGTAAGACCCAAGGTCTTTTGAATGCAAACTGCACGGCATTAGTTAGAAGGAATAGAACGATAGGAAAGATTTGTTGTTGGTACAATGGATTGAGAATTAGGTTATATTTATGTCACGAAAATCCTACGGGAGGCGTCCAGTTGAAGCTGGGGGAATATTGAAAAGTTTGCTGCCCTGGCTGGGGCTCGAACCCACAACTCTAGGTTAGCAACCAAGCACCTCATCCACTGTACCATTGCTACATTTCAAAAAAGGAAAAGTTGATTAATTAAGCATTTTAATATTTTTGTTTTATAGTGTGTTTAAAAAAAGAGGTGAGTAATATTGTATTTTTTTTTCAAGTGTAGTGAATAGCAATAATCTAATCTGTATAAACAGTTACTCGTAATAAATAAATGAAAACATACATTGGGGGTAAATGAGAACAGTTTTTTAAATGATGTTGTCAACAAAAAAAATTACATGAATATTATCATATTCCAAAAACTGTTATTTTCGACAGAATAAAAGGCCGAAAAACACGTCTCATAACAATTGGATCTGGGCGAACACCTGCCATTGCTTAAGAAATTGAAGATGAACGTTTTTGGGGACAATTTTTGCAAATTTCAAAGGCATCAGAACTTAAAATTAAAAAAAAAAAAAGTTTATTACAAGCAATTTTGAACGTATACAAAATTTAAACTTATAAAATAATGAGAAGAATTCATTCATAATCTAATGGCTTATTCACGTTATGATAAATATTAAGTGCAATACCTTGACGTTTTCATCTACCCCTGATTTCAAAATAACATGGTGTAAATGGGAACATTGTGGGGGGAAATGAAAACAAAAAAGTATTGCACTTAATATTCATCATAACGTGACTTACCCATTAGAATGAATTCTTCTCATTATTTTATAAGTTTAACATTTTTTTAAATCAACATTTATTGTAATTAATTTTTTTTTAAATTTCGATGTCTTTGAAATTGCAAGTGACGATCATTTTCTAATAATTTTTGTTCCGTTTCAAGTATTTTTTTTTTTTAGAAAATGAATCCTCCCGGTCCCAACTAAACAATTTTATCTTTTATTCTATTTTACCCAATCTACATGCTCTAGCTTTTTGTCATACCGTTAAAACCCTGTATAATACTCTCTTAAGATAGCAGAAGCCCACAGTTTGGATCTATGGATTGAAGTTGTATTTGTAAATAGTTTGTAATACATCCAATAATGATTTCGGTACAGAGTGGCAAAAACAAAACACTTTTAATTATAAGAGATATGAAGAGAAATAATAAGAAATTAGTTCGACAGTTTTGATAATCGTCCTCTTGCGAATCAAAATCAAAAATTAGAAACCAGAAATTGATTTTGTATATGGGTACCCACGGACGAGTAGAAGCTAGAAGGCCCTCAGACAAGTTCTCGGTTAATACTTTTTCACTGTTCGTAACACGGAATGCTGGCCATGAAAAAATAATGTATGGTTTGATGGGTGAAATGACACGCGTACTAAACAAATAGAGCGCGACTCAGATAATTTTAAAATTTACCCGCACTAGCACGCCCTTCACCTATCAAAACACTTTTGGATAAAATAATGTTAGGGTACGCGGGTGCGCGTGCACTGCACCATTGCGTGCATTAGGCAGGGTTGCAGGGGTCTGAGATCTAAGCTTAAAAATCACTTGAACATTTGTATCAACATAATATGTATGTGGTATGTCGATAGAATGTATTATATGTATCTATATTCTCTTACCAATACTAAGAGAGCATCTTATTTACTTCCCCTTAGGTCTTTAGTTTGTACTTCTTGTCTATTAATGTACGCAAGTGAGTCCAATCAGATTGGATGTGAAACAGTCGGGGATTAATGTCTGCAAAATATTCATTAAACCTGGTCCATGCAATGAAATTTAAATCACCATCGTTCCGGTACGTCTGCACAGCACATTGCACATGCACATGCTCTTTTGGCTTCTGAATTAGAATTAAAGTATGTTCACCAAGAAAGGGACGATTATCTTAAAAACAAGGGTATGGCAAGAACTTGAAAAAAATACAAAATGATCGGTATATAAGGTGCACCTTTGCTATACAGGGTGATTCACGAGCGTTGTGCCAATAACCTAGAGCGTGCCAATAACCTAGAGCGTTTAGCCGGCAGGGGCAATTTTCTAAAAACATGACTTAAATTTGAAAAAAAATTATTAAAAAATAACGGTAACTCCTACAATGCCATGCTTTACTTTTTTGTAAAGCCAAAAACTTATTATTTTATTATAATTTAAATGAAGTTATTCTATTGAACTGTTTTCAAAATATTAATTTTCAATTAATTTTAAATCCAACACTGAAAACCGTTTGGTTTTATGACTTTTTGTTGCCAAGATATTGAAAAATAACCGAACCTACTTCTTCACCGAACCTACTGCCTTACGGGATGGCACAAGGTATCATTTAGCCAATTTTTTCGTAATTCGTAACATTAATAATCGCCACATTAATCAATTTTAAAATCGCGTATAAAGTACTTTGAGCTTTGAGGATACACCTGAATGAACAACGATATTCTTTATCAGTTTTTTGTTTATACCATTCAAGATCAAAATGAAAATTTGGTCTTATTGCGTTTTCAAAAACGAATTAAGACCAACATTTTGAAATCTCGCCTTATTTCGTTTGGCCTGATTTCACGTCACCTACAGACAGACAAACGACCAGAATTTTTAGAACAACTTTTTTAGTTTTCGCTATCATAAGCCATAACTTGTCTTTACCTAATGATGAAAAGTGAAGAATATTGAAAATCTTATGACAAACAGAAATCTGCAGTTTTAATCTGAATTTAAATCCACTCGTTTTCAAAATACTTTTCATCCATTTTTCGGAACTATTATAGATATTAATTATTTTAATCCTCCGTTCGGCTTTTACGTGGTCTGTATAGTTATAGTTCAAACACAATTGGATGTTTTGTTTTAGCTAACCTTAAAACTGGTATTAAATTTTCGTTTCCAATGCCATGCCATTTGTTTATCATACTGTTTTATTCTTTTGTTGTATCTAAAAATATTGCTTTCCTTTTTAATTGCATTGGTTGTATTTTAGTTTTTTTCTTTCCCTTGCACACACACCTCCGGCAGATGCTATAGTGCGTTTTGCTTACAAAAAAAATCCAAGAGCACTCTACTTCCCCTATATTAAATGAAAGAATTCCTCCCCATTTCCCGTGTCTGAAATGTTGAATGTACAATGTGTATTTTAAAAACTTGTTCCAAAATAGGAAGCGTGTGCACGTTTTCGGGGATCTGATGGTGGTGTGCCTGTGCACGCACATTAAAGTTGCAACAGCCGCACACGAAAAAATGAAAAGAGAATAACTTGCCCTTGGTGTCGTGGTGATAGGTACATATTTATATACATATTTATATTTATGTCAGGCTGTTTTCTGTTTAGTTTTTAAGGGTCGGGGACTCAGGGTCGCTTTGACGATACAAGTTTACCAAGGATTGCACCAAATCGATTTCGGCATTCGTAGCGATCACACCGCAGTGTCCGCGAAGTAGATATATCTCATTTTATCACCGGATAGGTATTTGTTTATTTTTGGTTTTCGTATTTATTTTATACAAAGTGAAGAATTAACCAATTTATAAAATGAACGGAAAATTAATTTACAAAAGAAAACGAGAGGAAGAACTACCCGCATCTGAGGAATCAAAACGCGAAAAGATCGACCCGAATTGTGATTTTCAACAAGGAATACCAGATTTTATAAGTGAAAACTATAATACCCCACCTTGTTCGCCCCCTGTTCCAAATCAGGTCAACCATGACCAAATGCCAAGTGGGAGAAACGAAATCCTTCTCGAAGCTTTACAGATGATTGTTGAGCTCCAAAAGGAACTGGACGAATTTGAAAGTGATTTGGACTATAGTGATGAACATGGACATGCCGACGAAGAAAATGATGATTCCGAAGTGTCCTTCTATCTGAACGAGCATCAGCAGCAAGTCGAGAGTCAGTGCCAGAAACATGCAGCGGAAGCCTTAGGATTTGCCGTATGTGCTCGTGAAACGCTAATGTATCTCCAACGACAAGGTATACCCGAGGACAGTGATTTGTACAGATCACTTCGTGATAAACTAGTAGGGCAAGTTGAAAACGGCATCCCTATTTAGGAAAACCCACCTAAAGAAAGAAAAGAGATAAAAGATGTCAAAATCCAGCCTTTGGATTCTGGAACTCATTCTAGTCATTATTTTTAAGTTAATTCACCAATATTTCTGTAAATATAGTGCTAACAAACCAAATAAACAAAAGAACAAAAATATCATTTAAATTTAATAATTTATTTATTGCGTTGAAAATAAAGATATCAAAAACTAAACTATTATTCCTTCTATACAATGATGGCAACTTTGTATTTCTAATATCAGTTGACTAGTTGAATTGAGAAAAATCCTCTTATTTTGGTTGATTAATTAGAGAACATAAATTGCACCTGGATCCTGGAATCGGAACCAGTGCAGCATTGGATTTTTTTTTTTGAACGGAGAGAAAGATGTTCGTTCAAAACAAACATTACGGGATATCCGTTGTCGCGCTACGTCCCTGCCATTAGCCATTGTTGTTTTGTTATATAACGTTCTCTTCTACTTTTTTGTTTGCGTTTGATTTCGGCTGTTTTTTAGAGGGGTTCTGCTGCACCTGCTGCTACCCCTGGATGGTAGGATAAACTGGGTCCTGTAAATGCAGCCAGCCACAATCGCTTAGTGTCTATTTTTTCGTCCTTTAGGGTAGATTGCTTTTGTTGATTCCTGTTGGCAATACAAAGCAGCTGTTGGTACATTTGGTATGCCATCTGCGGGCGGGAGCACGAACTCGATTCGATGGGATGATGGGGTTCGTGCCACTTAAGTGAACTGAGATTATCAGCTGAACAGGCTAGAATTTCGGGGGATAATGGCAGCATCTGGAATAAAAAATAATATTGGGTATGTTAAGTAGGCAGACAGGCTTTAATAATTATAGAGAGGATATTTAAGAATTCATTTGTCTTTGTGATGGAAATGAAGTCAGAGCGTATCGAGAGAAGATAATTTTGTGATGAATGGAGAAGTTTTTTTTTTAACTTGATCAAAGGACAGTGTTTGAAAAAGAAAAACTAAATTTCAAATTCAAGATCTTGAAGAAAAAATATTCTCGGCAGACGCGGCGCGTAGCATGGTTAAAAGTACATTTATAAACACAAACTTTAGATAATTGTTAAAAGTTTTAATAAAGTAGGTACACCAATAATAATAATAATAAGAAAAAGGAAATATTTTTAAAAAATCTCTAACTTATTTAAATCAAAGTTATATACGTTATTGAATACTAATTTTAAGTATATGATTTCAATGTTCATGCCTGATTGACAACATCGCGATAATCGCGGTATTGTGAATGAAGTACCTACATATTAATGTTATCATGAATTCAAAGAAGCAAATTTATAAACCTCTGGAAAAAAAATGTTAATCAATTTTGGTTTATTATAGTTATTATTTTAATAAACATTTAAAATAATCAAATATGTTGATTTGCAATGAACAGGGTTTTGAAAAAAAGCTGAACAATCTTGATAGATTCTGCTCTGTCTAGAGAAAGGAAGGCATTAGCTCACACAAAACAGTTGTTTAAGCAATCGCCTTTACATCAGGGTAAAGGTGGTTTGCTACAAGACCCTTATCCGGCCGATGGAGGTGGTCTAACAGATACAATGGGGCCAACATAAACAGGATAGATAACTTCTTGTTGAAACTTATTCGCTTGCACGTTTTGAGAGCTATGACCTCTTTTCCAAATGAATTCAACGATAAATATTTTTAAAGTGTATATTTAAGCGTTGTAGAGCGCCTTCAGTTCAGTAGGGCTGTGTCCAATTGGGACCGTAAGGACAGAGTTAAGCAAAACCAGCCCTTGTTCTGGTTGAACAATGAAGTTGGATAGTAAAAGTTGATCATTGATATATTATAGGTTCAGGGTAGAATAAGGTAGAAAAGGAATGGTGGACAAAAAACAACACAAAATAAAAAAAACGACTGGAACTTGCTTTTATGGTAGATACAAAATTGCTTAGGGACTATGTATTTTGAGAAAAAAAAATATTTTGAAAAGTCTGTATAGTTTTTTAAGAGTTTAAGAATTTTCTAAGAAAAACTTTAGTATATGCAATAATATTTTATTGCTTAGTATATAATCTTGGAAAAAAAAATTAAAAGTCCTTCGCCCAGTTTAAGAAAAAAAAAGCTTATTTTTGGAAAAATTTTCAAAAAAAATATTTTGAAATTTGTTCGAGCATATTTGGATATACAGTACCTACGCCCTTGGTAAAAGCAGCCCTCGATTAACGCAATACCTCGGTTAAAGCAACACCCAGATTTTGACCATTAGTGACTCAGTAATCGCAACTTTCAAAAGAAATGTGACTTAGTAAACGCAACTTTCATCCATGCTCTTATAAGATTTCATTTTTTTCTCTCTGATTTCGACGTAAAGTTCTAACTCAAGGCAAAACTCGAATTTTCATCGGTTTGCTTTTACCGAGGGCGTACTGTAATTTATAAAAAATTCAATACTTCAGTTTCCAAAATATTTCGAAAACCAACATTGTTTTTAGAAATTTAAAGCCAAAAAAAGTTTGTGAGAATTTTGAAATACATTATCAATAGATTGTAAATGACTTTCTGTGTCGAATTTTACTGGAGTTGGATGAAAATAGTTTAAGAGAAAACCTGATGTGAAAATACCCGTAAGAGGTACCGTTATAATACAAATTCTGAAAAACCTATTCTATAAACAAAAGATTGACTGTGGATTGTTTGGTACCCATATTTTTGGTCCTAAAGCTGCATGTCTGATGTTAGTCTGTTTGTGTAGATTGTAGGCACATACAGCCTAAATGAAATTTGCATTCAAGCTCTTATAGTAACGGTACCGGCCATCTGATTTTCATGGAAAAACTCATTTTCTCAAATTTTTATTAAACTTTTTGAATTGTGTTTTTTGTGAACTTTACGTTTTGGCTGGAATTGATTTTTCAGGAAATTTTTTTTATCGATATAGGTATGTTTGTACCTCAAATATAGGACCGTTTTTTAAATCAGATCTTCTTGTAAACCATTTAAGCATTCCGATAAAATTTTTAAGTTGAAAGCCCGTTTATAAACGAAATAATATTAACTCTTATTTTTCAAACAAAGTGGTTTTTTTTTTTTTTTTAATTTATAAAATATTTTTTTTAATATTCGATTTTTACAAAAACGGTTCGTTGAATTTTTACAATTCTATTTTCGTAAAAAACTACAAAGTGCCAGGAATTGGCTTATAAAAAAAAGAGGAATATGTTTTCGGAAAGTTTAAAAAAAAAAAACGGTTTTTTGAAAAAACTGGTAGGACGATTTTGAAAATTTGGTAAAAAAAAAAACTAGCTATTTTTAAATGATTAATAAAATTTAATATGATTTTGTTCCTTATTATTTTTTTTTTTTGAAAATTCAAAATAAGATCACGGTGAAGTACATATTAAAGCAAAGTGGTCTCGATACTCCTATCTACTAGTTGCCAACAGCACTTTGGGTTCAATATACCTAACATCTTGTGTCACTTACCTACCTACTTCTAGCGTCTGTCTACTATAAAAGAAACAATATTAGATATTAGGTATATAACTACTATGCTATTACTAATTTCTTCAAAAAAACCAGAGAAGTCTTGTCCAGTAATACATAAAACATAACGACAATGCTAGATGAAAATAGCACAGAAAGAATTTAAAAAAAATATTTTGGCGAAGTGACAACATAAGAACTTGCAAAGTAAAAAATTGCGGAACGTTAAGATCGAAATAATGGAAAATGGAATTAAAACTGGCGAAATAAGTTTAGCGAAACGAAACTACACTACCCCAGTAATATGTAGTTATTTTGGTTAAATCAATTAATCCTGATCGATCGTGGATGTGGATGTCCCTGGTTTCTATATAAAATAAGTAATGGGCAATATTTCAGTTGTTTTATCTTTCATCTTTTCTTAGCGGTGGTTAGTTTTGGAATGCAATGACATGATATGCAGGAAATAATACAGATAAACATATTTCGTACTTCTTAAGCAAGAAATAGGTACACGATACAATTATCGTACCTATTATCGTACAAAAATTGGGTCGAATGCGATGATTGTATTGTGTTTGTGTGTACACGAAATGATCCGCTGTGCCGATATCGCATGATCGAATGCTGTCGAGCGACAACCAGATGTTAGTCCAGTCAAACGGTAGTTTCACGTTACAAAAAATATACAAATGCATTTTTTTTGTATTCCTATGTTTTTTGGGTCGCTGAATCCGAATCTGAAGAAATCCAACAAAATGTTCTGGTGCGTTTTGAGATATCCGCGAAAAATCGCGGAATTTTCGCACTTTTTTCAGTGTTTGCTTATATCTCGGAAACTATGCGTTCTAACTGAATTTTACCTGCAACAAAATTAAAGACCATTAAATTACCTAAAAAATTCATATATATTATTTATTTCTCAGGCGTACGGTTAGCCCATTAGAGCGCGTTGAAACTTCAACATAATTTCCCATTTCTGTAAAAAAAACAATTTTTTTTACAAATGAATTTTGTAACGGTTTTGGAAGGTACAAAATTCATATTAAAAAAATATGAAAATTCCACGGTTTTTCGCGGATATCTCAAAACGCACCAGGAAATTTTGTTGGATTTCTTCAGATTCGGATTCAGCGACCCAAAAAACATAGAAATACAAAAAAATCCATTTGTACCTATATTTTTTTGTAACATGAGGGCGATTTTAACTACGCTTTGACCGGACTATGCCGTCTACTTCTACTTTTATGAAATCGTAAGTAAATCGAATGTTGCCTGTGCTCCCTTGCGATATCAAGTCTCAAGTCTGTACGTTGATTGTACCTATCGTGTATTTCCTGCTTCACACTTACCGCCAAAACTAAATTTTTTGTTATTTGTTTTCTTCTCTGTGAATTAAAATTGAATTACATGGTGAGCGATGAGCATGTCTTACAACACTTTCTCACCTAATCGCAGTTTTCAGCTGGTCCTGGTATATATAAATGTTTTCTACATAGCTTGGTCACTCTTACAAATCTACATAAGTAAAACACTGACAGAACAGTTGAATGTATTCCATAACAAAATAAAATGTATGTTTATGTTATGTAGGTACCTATTGAGTGAAAAAGGCAAATCACACAAAAATATGGTACTGCGCCGGTCTTTTATCCAAACACCCCTATCATTGCAAAGATAACCGAAGCAAACTTAATAATATATCTACAATTATTATTGTAGGTAGGTACTACAAAAAGTATTAACAAATTATATTCATGCGTCCAGCTAGATATAAAAGTAGCTACAGTATTTTTAGAAATCAATGAATACATTTATGTTCAATTACATTGTGACTTACTGCAAAACGTTTTTGAAAACAATAACAATCGTTAAAATATGATAATTCTCCGCGGACACAATAGCACTTTTCCTTCTTTTTTTGATTATATTAACATTTTTTATCAGCCTCCCGCTTCGTAGATATCAATTCAAGTTGAACGAAAATCATAAATGTTCTTCTCTGTAACACAGGGAATGTCCCCTTAAAAATAATAACAACACAACAAGACAAACAACGAACAATTACTGCAATATCGGGACAGGAGCACACAAAACGGTAACGTTCACCTTAACAAAATGAAAACAAACTCAATTTGAGTAAAATTTTGAAATAAAGCAGTCACCAGTCAGTCGTCGGCACGGCGTCCGTCGTTCCCCTATTTAATTAAAAATTGCTCTCAAAATATGAGTAACTGAAGCTACTCGTAAGCCGCTTAGTCGGGAAGGGGATAAAAAAGGACATTCGGATCTCGGATGACGAAGAATACCAACAACTACAACAACACCAAGGAAAGACACATTTTAGGCTCCCTTGAGTTAATTATTTATACCTGCATAACACATATCAACCATATTATCCGTTTACACTCGATTTACACAGGGTTGCAAACGGCATCGGACATTCTACTCAAACTCAAACTCAATCAACTAAATGAATAAAAAGTTCAATGGACGTGAACTACCTTCCCCTTTTCAATTTTCACATCTGGATCTGGAATACTTCAAACAGACGGGCTCGCTCATGGTCATAAACTCTTAATATTAGAAAAGGGACCTTCCCTAAATGAGAACAATGTATAGGGAAAAACAAGAAAATAAACACACGTGTGGAGAATGTGAAAAGGTTTGGTGGCAAATTTAGGGATTCGTTATATTATGATAATTCACGAAAAAGGGCTGCCAAGTATTTGGTAGCATAATTGAGGCTGAACTATAATAGTCGGAAGCAAGCAGAAGCTAGTGTCAAAACCGAACGAAACGTTATCTTCCGATCTGTGAAATGGACACGTTACCCAAATGTACCGATAGGTACTACGAATATAATAAGTAAATACTGTTGCAATCATTGGATAATAGGCAGGCACCGCTGCTTTCTTCAGATTGTTTTGTATAAAGCTATAGAAACGAAATTTTGAGGTATACTAGAAAGCGACACAGTAAAACGCCATCCCCAGAGCACAAACTTAGGGCGGTACTTTGCTAGGGGCCCAATTTGAAGCGGTTAATTTTTTTTTAAATACGATTCTTTTTTCAGTATAACGAATTTATTTAAAAAGTAAACCACCATTAACACTGTTTCACAGTAAGTAATCGGACATGCCTTGTGTTGCTTAACAATAAAATCCCATGAACGCTGCTCCCTGGCATTTTTATTATTAATTCAGTTTATTAATGAACTAGGCACTTTTTACAAATGCAAAACTGACAGAGACAACTTTAACATTTTTTACAAAACATCTTCAAATTTGAAAAATATTCTAAAAATAAATTCTAAAATACCAGGTTTGCTGCGTTGCTTATATGCAAAGCACCATCATAGTATTTTGTGACGTCACAAGCAACTTTTTATTTTTATTTTATTTAAACTTGCAAGGAAATCAATTAAAACAAATTTAGGTATAATATAATTATAATATTAAATAGTATAATCACACATCTTGGTCGTGGCACCACTTTTTCCCAACCAAAACGTCTGGCAATGTTATATTTGAATCCATTACATAATAAGCTTAATAATACCACACCAAATCTAGTTCCATACAAAAAATTGCATACTTTTGGGAACCATATAAAACTTTGAAGTTATATAGCTTCTAAATGGTAAATAGTCTGCGAAATAGTTTATATAAACATAGTTTTAAATAGATAGTTCTCTATGAAATGTTTTTGCGACACATTTTAGGCAATATGTTTACATTTTTTCTTATTTGCTCAAATATGGCTCTTTTGATTTTGATTAGAATTTGTAAGTAATATACTATCAATATTTTGAAAAAAGTAGCGTTTTTGGAACGATATTTACTTATTTATTTATTGGAGACCGTTAAATATTAACGTTACATATATCATATATTAAATCTAATTGTAATCTATTGCTCTAAAAAACAAAGTCTTGAATGTAATACTTTTCAAATTGTCATTTACAGAAGATATTAGAAAATAAAATTTAATATATATATAGCAATTAATTGATTCAAAGGTCTATTAACACCATAGTTTGACCTACTAAAAATTTGGCACAAAGGCTGCCGTAATGCAAAGGACTGACGAAGATGAATTATTTCCATTTATTATACCAGTAATAAAACAGAATTGAAGATATTTTCTATGGTTTTCAAGTGATGGAAGATTTATTAAAACTAACTTATGCGAATACAAGGGAAGTGGTGATTCTTGAGACCAAAAACCTTCGTTGAACTGCTTCAAGCCTCGATGTGTGAATAGAGTAGTGAGGTGCCCAGACCACACAGCCGTACTCAAGAATGGGTCTCACAAAAGAAATGAACATAGTGATCTTTAAAGCCGCGTGAGAATCTTTTAATAAATCCTAGTGTTTTATTCAATGAGTGTCAACTTTGAATCTAAAATTATTCCTAGATCTGAGAACACTGAAACTTTAATCAAAGGATTCGAATCAAACGAATATAAATGTATGTATGTTATGGGACTTTTCTTGCGTGTAAAGCTCATAACCATACACTTTTTAACGTTTAGTATAAGTCTATTGATATTGCACCACTCCCTGAATCTTGATAGATCGCAGCGCCGGTTCTAGGGGGGGAAAAGGGGGGCACTTGCCCCGGGTGCCTGGCCTTGGGGGCGCCAAATGGAAGATGAAGAAATATAAGAGAGCAAAAAAAAAGTATTCAACATTTGAACAGGGCGCCAAAGTAATGCAATGTTTATTTATTTCTTGTTCCAAATATGTACATATGAAAGAAATATGTAATAAACCACGCCCCTCATGGGGGCGCAAAATTGGAAGATGAAGAAAGAAACGAAAGTAAAAAAAAGGTCTTCAAGTATATACCTTACAAGTAAGATTCCATTTCCAATATCTTATTTGCTCAAACAAGTTTCAAATATGAGGAAGCTTAAAATCATAAGTTATTTCTGCATTACTTACTAAATGCTATTAAAGCATTGAATAATGGATAAATCATTTCAGTTTGAGTTGATGATTGATATTTTTGACTCGTTTCAGCACCTGGATCTATAAAAGTTATTTCTTTTTGGCTCAATGCCTTGATGTTCTGAAATAAGAGCGTTATTAAAAAAAATAAGAATTTAATAACAAAAGGGTCAGCTTCGATATAAATTCAGTAATCATAGAAGCGACACATTCTTGGGATGTTTATGTGGAATTCTTGAAATCTAAAATCATAGACCGTTTGTCAGGTTAAGAAAAAGTCAAATTCCATCGAAAGGATGGCTACGATGTCGACGGATTCAGAAATTTCAAGTTTTTATGTTTCGTTTGGGAAAAGTGCGATTCTAGTGCTTTCGGGAGTCAGTTAAAACTAAAATATAGTTTATCCCCCGTCTTTCAAACTACAAAAAGTCAAATTTTATCGAAGGATGGCTACGATGTTGATGGATTAAAAAACATCGAAAAAAAACTTTGGTACTGTTCCATCAGTTTTTCTGGAAGGTTTGGTTAAAGTTGATCATGTAGTTTAGCCACACGGTGAAGAAAGGTTCGACGCGCCGAGTCCTTGAAAATCTTTTATATTGTTTGTTTGTTTACTAAGACTTAACTCAGAAACCACAAAGATTGAAAGGTTGTAATTTGCGCGTGGAATAGGTGATACAAATCTTTGGCAAGACTAAGCTGTTAATAGAGTGAAATGGGCTAAAAGCAAAAAAGTGAGATAAGACTTAGGGGCCAAGTTATAGCGATCAGAAAAACCAAACTGAAATATTTTCAAATGCAAATTATCTTGTCTTATGATTTGATCTTATGCTGTTGATTTAGTATGAATAAAGTTAACTAACGAACGGATTGAACTTAAAAGAAAAATTTGTTGCAATTACCCATTTCTCAACCTAAAAACAACACTAAAACAGTATTGTACACTCGGGCGTATACGTACTTTTCTGAGTTTATTTAATTTAAAAAAAATAATCCATTTTCTAATATCTTAGACAAATTAAATGGACGGTATAAATATATAATTAAGAAGTCAAACTCATCCCTCAATGTTCAACATTTTTGTATCTATCATGGTTTGTATCATCGCGCTATCTTATACTCGTTAGGGCAGCAAACCGTCTGTCGGAATAGCTAGTGAACTATAAAATTTCTAATGTACGAGTTTTTCAAAAATGGTCCTAATTTTTTTATCAAAAGATAATAGTTTAATGTTTGAAATAAATAAAATGCACGACTGATTCGCACGTATTTGCTCTGTGGGTGCAATAGTATGATGAACTTATGGCCATTTAAAAAAGCCGTTTAAACCTGATTTTCGTTACGACCATTTAAGCCAAAAACGAACAACGCTAGTTTGTTAGAAATATCTTAGGTAAGTTAAATTCTGAGTTTAATCAAAATCGTTAGAGCCGTTTTCGAGCAAATTCAAAATGAAAAAAACCGTTACATGAAAGGTACTAGTTTGAGCCGGGCTAAAACAAAACAAAAAAAAAACCTCGACAACCATTTTTCTTCAAACTGCTATACATATATCAAGTTTGAAGAAAATCTGTCAAGCCGTTTAGGCTGTAGCATGACGTGAAAAAGCACACATCAACACAACTGCACAGATGCACAGACCGACGGACGGTATGGCGAAAACCACTTTTTTGGGCTTCTCTATCATCGTAATGTCATGTTTGATTAAAACCTCGATTTTTTTTCTGCACGAAACCAATACTTGCCCTATAGAGCAAGTAAAAATGAAAAAGAATTTTTGTTGTGTACTACTGAGCTATTTCACTAAAGTTGTTCTATGGATAAGTTATGATTTTGTATATCGGTGAGTAAAAGTTAAATGTGCAATCAAAATATCGGACAGAATCATAAATAAGCGTAAAGCCTTTTAAATTTTTATGAACAACATTAGCAGGTTCTCCGCTGTCGTTTATTGAAATAGAAAAATTATCAAATCAATCTGGATATGGCACATACCCCAAAGGTTTTATTTTCCACATACGCCAAGATTGCATTTTGAGTAATCAGTAACATGAGAACCCTTAACAATACCTTATTTTCTATCTATGACATCTATCGTACATAAGCTATTGTCAACAGCATCAAGCATTAGAGCATAAACATAAAAACAGGTTAACGATACGAGTTCAAGTTTTGTACGTAAACTTAAAAAAGAAAAAAAAAATGCTGGGCGGGGGGCGCAAAATTCAACTTTTGCCCCCCCTTGAACAAATCCTAGATCCGGCGCTGATAGATCGTCTTGTAAAAGTATACAGTCTGTTTCAGATTGTATTCTTTTGTAAAGTTTAATGTCATCAGCATAAATAAGAACACAAGAATTTTGGACAGTTGAGACGGTATCATTTATAAAAAGTATAAACAAAATAGGTCCTGAAATGATTAAAATTAAATTTTTTTTTTTTATTTTTTGTTTTTTCTAAAACATTTTGATCTATTTTTTTAAAATTTTATTTTTCTGATAAAAACTACGAAATGCTAGAAGTTGGCATATTCAAAACATATTTGGAATATTTTTTCGAAAAGTTTTTCAAAAAAATCTGTTTTTTTTTGAAAAAATTGGTCGAACGATTTTGAAAAAAAAAAATTATTAAAATTCTAAACAGCAAACGATATTAGATGGCTTACTGCATTTTTTCCAAAAAACGTTTTTACTAGTGATTTTTCAGTGATCAGTAAAATTTCATATCATTTTTTCCCTGCTTTTTTTTCAAAACTTCAAACCCCAAGACCACTGTCACACATTAGAGCAAGTACGTCCGACCCAGTCGTGCACTTTATTTTTATCTTTTTGGATATATTAAAACCAAAAAACTCACCGATCACAAGCAATTCAAATTAAAAATTTGACGGTTTGATAATAATAATTATTTTATTTTTGCTGAATGAAGTGCTGAATCAAGAGAGAAAGTATGTTTGATTCTATTTCGTGTAGTTTTGCGATGACAAATATGTAATTTAAAATAAAACGAGCTTAAATCACGTAAGTATAAATCATGATAAGGCATGGTTAATTAACTATATGATTAAACTAAATTAAGTGATTTAGCTAAATTAAGTACTGTTCACATGAGGGCGACCAACGAATAACGAATAAACGAACAAATGGGATTCAATATTATTTCCAAGGCTACAAATTTTATAAAAACTAGTCCAAATGATAAAGAATGTACTTAAACATATTTAACAAGACTTACATTTTTAACTTTATTATCTTAAATGTGTGAATTTTGAATAAAATGATTTGGAATTAACATATTTCACCATAATTGACATAAATAAACTATAAAAATGCAAATTTTATTATTCTTTAATGTGAATAAGTACATTTTCTATCATTTAAACTATTATATAGAGAATTTGTAGGTTTGGAAATATTTTTTAATCTTATTTGTTCGTTTATTCGTTATTCGTTGGTCGCTCTCATGTGAACGGTGCTTTAGGCCGGTGGAAACCTAGTATAAATTTTATTGAAATTCCCTCGCATTTATTTTGATCGTTTAAATAGTTATTTAGACATAGGTTTAGATTCAGTTGAACGTAAATTTCCCTATAGAGAGAACTTCTTGCAATAATGTTGCCAAGCCTTCTCGTCCAGCTTATCAATAAATGTGTATAAAATGGGTTTCCAATTACTAATGTAATGTCCCTCTCATTCAATGTGAAGTCACAACTCTCGGTACAATTCCAGCCAATACCTGTACCAGCTCCAGCTTGATTTAGATTCAATTTTATAAAGGACATCCTTCCTTGGAAGTCGGCTTGTTTAAAGCCTTTAGTACCTAACCTACTAACCGATCAGAGCTTTAGTGTCTTTATAATTCACGCAATCATTGCATTTATTTTTATAAACACCGGAGCAATATTTTATTTCTGTTGTTGTTTTGTGTTTTAATATGTAGTTCTTATATGTTATTGTTAGTTTTGAAAGATATATTAATGTTGAGTTTTTTAAATTCATTGTATGGTTATTATTATTTACTATTACTATTTATCTTTACTTTTTCTTCATACAAAATACAAACTAAAATACATTTGAAAGATATACAAACATGGCTGGTAAGCCGTCTGCCGGATATATCTATATTTTAACACTAATTGAAGCATTGAGAGCAGAAGTGGCGTAACCTTATAGGTAGGAAATACATAAGGGTTACTCTCAATGCCTCAATTATTTCATTTATAATGTATGTGGAGGTATGATGGCGTATCGGACAGAAGGGTCGAGCTTTTAACTAAAGATTCATATATGTATCATATAGGTACCAAAACAAAATACTAACTCAAACTTCACACTGCACTTCATAGATCACAACTACAACAATACTTATGTCGAGACAAACCTAACACCTTTTCGCTTTTGTAAGAAAGGGACAATTATTATAGTTAATTATTTCCCATACTTGAAAGGTTTCTGATTTTGAACAATATAAATAAACAAACGTTTCCAAACAAAATTATCAAAATCAGAGCTGTTTCTGTGGACTTCTGGGTAAAAACCTTCATTGACTCCACTTTAACTTGTACTCGCAAGCAAAATTGACTAAAATACAGAGTATATACAATCAAAGCGTGTGGGCATAATGTATTAATCACTAACGGTCCCGGCAGACGTTGTTCTGCCCTTCCGAGCAGATAGCACGATGATTTATAAACGATGATAGATATAAGCATTTTGAACATTAAGCGATAAGTTTGACTTCTTAATTATATTTATATCTTCCAATTAATTTGTATAAAATATTCATTACGTCCAATTAGTTTGTCGAAAATATGAAAAAATGTATTATTTTTTTTAATAAATTTAATTAAAACTTAGAAAAGTACTCATACGCCCGAGTGTACTATACTGTTTTATCGTCGTTTTAAGGTTGAAAAATGGACACTTGTAGCAAATTTTCTTGTAACTTCAATGCGCTCTTAAATTTACATTTTTCATACTAAACCAACATACATTTACTGGGAATGTGAGTCATAGATATTGAGTGACTTTCACATAAAAACTTAAAAAATAAAATGCATGACTGAGTCGCACTTACTTTATCTGTGGCTGCAGTAACATGATGATACATAGCACAGTTTCCAATTAAAGAAGTTCAAATTCTTTGTTTAAGTGTTTATGTCCCTCATTTTGAGTATATTGACAGTGTAATCAGATACCTACGTAAATTTTGCCAGTTATTTCGTTAAACCTAGACCTCCAAAGAAATTAAGTTTGCTTGTATACAGATGTAAATTATTTGTTTCTCAAGCCAGAGCTTAAAAACGCAGTTATCATTGAAATATTTCCAAAAAGCAGATATTTAAAAATGTGGGCTAACACTGGAAAACCCGATGTGTGGGAGATCCCGTCAAAAATTCTTTATTATTTAAACAGCGTATAGGTATTTATACTTTGTAAATATTTACATATATGTATGTATATGTATGTATGTAGATTAGATTTTTATCGAATTTATTATTTAAATATTCTGATTTTTTCCCATGGTCCTAATTTACTATATATACAAATACTATGTTTGTGTATTGAACGATTTTTTTTACTTCAAAACAAAAAACTATTATACATAATAAAATTCTGAATGATAAATATTTCAAACTAGCTGACCCGGCAAACTTCGAATCGCCTAACAGTTAATAGTATTACAGATGAGCTGAACTTAATTTATAATTTTTTGAGAGTAATACAATAATAATAACACAAAAAGAAATAAAAACGTGCACAAATTAAGTATATCAATCGCAATACATCATTGCATTAAACTGTGTTCATATTGTGCAGCATGGGATGCTTTTTGTTCAATTCTCTTTATTGAAGTACCTTCTGATAAACGACATTTTGTGTTGTTTTATCAGATGTAAGAACAAATAAAGCGGATGACTTGCCGACACGTAATCATGCCACGTACAACTGATAATGAGAAAAACATGGATTTTTTAAGTTGAGGCCACAAACTGTTAAGGATTGGCCTTGTGATTTGTTAGTAGTCATGGCGAAGGCAAGACGAATCGAGATCTGAATTCGATTAAACTCAAAGGGCATATCCGTTGGGATCATTGGAATCCTCGGAATGAGAACTAACTCATAGTTAAATTTTCCTTTCAGTATCGTCTTGTGAATCACATTATCTACTCATCACTTTTCTTATCACCAAGCGCGTTCCATTGCATAGTTTTGGTTGGTTTAGATTTCGAAGCATGATGACTACCGAACTCGCCTTCAGTTGTATTGTAAATGGTGCGGTGGTAAACCAGGCACATCCAAGGAGTTTAAAAATTCAGTTGGATAATAAGTGGCTTCATCTTCGCTTGTTTCACATGCAATAGATTTAAATGAATGCAGAGTAGGTACCAACAATTTGATTCTGAATCATAAAGCTTAAGTCATTCACATCTTTATTCCTTATCCTTCAAAATTGCTTGCTCGCTTAACCATTTGTTATTTTTGTGGTTAGCAATGATGTTCGGGAATACTTTGCTGGTGAGCTCCCCTTTTGATGAGACGAAATTGCTAAAATTATGAGGAAATGAAATCAAACCTCTTGACAGGTACTCGACCATTACTGATAGGCAGAAACTTCTCAGAGAAATCTTCAGCAGATTCATCATTCAGCAATGCAACTCTCATGTTTGTTGTCAGCTGAAGTTTCTTCGCATAGCGCCATAGATTCCATGATAACATGTGGGTTCTTCAATAGTTTGAAGATTTAACGGCAATTTTACTGCTGAATAGGCTGTACGGCATCCTTTAAACAATGTATCTGCTATTCCAGAAGAAGCAACTGCTACCGTAATGTTGGATCTCGCACAAACAATGGCTTAAACTACTGACATGAGGAAAGTCTTACCAGTTTCACCAGTGGCATCAAGGAAGTATAAACCACAATTTCCATCATCAATTGCCTTCATTAATGTATCATAAACTTTTGTTTAAAAAATCAACCCCAGGCCTTTAAGTATGTTTTACCTATCAAACACAGTAAGAATTTTTAAAATCGGATATATTACTTTTTGCTTTCGGCTCATTTCACCTTATAAACAGCTAAGTCTTGTTAAACAAAATTAGCCTTCAAACCATCCGCAATCTATAACATTTCAAAACCAAGAGAACTTTTTGGAGGTGTGGTTTCTGAATTTAGTCTTAACAAACAAATTTATTCAATGACCCAGCTGCGGTGAGTCTTTCTTCACCCAAACTACATGACCATCTTTGACCAAACTTTACAGAAACACAAATATTTCCTGAAATTTTGAGGTCAATTGGATCGGCAGTTTCGGAGTGCTTAACATAATTACAAACAAACAAACATATGTATGTACATTAATTTTTATATATATATGTATGTACATATGTATGTATGTACCCTCTAAACTAAACTCCAAAGTTTCAAAAAATGTTAAATACTTTGGTAGGGTCTTGAACTGGGAATTAAATGTTAATGTAAGAAAGAAAGAAAGTCCCCATTGACCCGAACCCCAACGTCATTCTGTATATGTATGTACATACATACATATACATACATACATATATTGCAATAATAAGGAGTGCACGTGTAACAACATATGGATGCTTCGCACAGTAAAAAACTGCTGCCCATTGATGTCTACATTAAAGAAACGGCATGCAGCGAAAAAAACCCCATAAGAATAAGTCACTACCTATTGGAGGAATTTGTTTAGCAAATATTACGAAATTACATACATACACATACTCTTACAAACACAAATACATAATACACATTCACAAAAACTTTCAATAATACAATAATTGTAAACTTCAAGAACACATGTATCTTTAAAAACTTCAAAACTAAATCAAAAAAATATTAAAACAAAATCCTGACTGATTGATATTTCAAATAAATGATTTAACAGTTTCGCTAAGTTAGTTTTTAGTGTATTTTTTATTTTCATTTTATTTTATTTTTTCGTCAATTTTCTAATATTTGTAATAGCCTATAGCCTGTTCGAGACGGAGACTAATACAACAAACCAAAAACCATGAAAATCGATCCAACCGTTCTCGAGTTATAAGTGTTCTAACAAATGATTTATAAATATAAATGATTTTTTAGTTTTGCTAAGTTTTTTTTTATATTTTCTTAAAGTTTCTGCTCAATTTTCATATTTTTTTTTTTTTTTGTAATTTACATTCTACGAAGTGTTTGAAAACATATAAAAAACATAAGAGAGCTACACAACGTTTGCAACGCACTGTTGAATACCCTATTTCTTATTTTTTTATGTGTATGCGTTCACCCCCCTCAGCCAGCCGCTGTCCAGTTCCAGACAGGAAAAGGACAGTAACATCAATTTTGTCTGCCCGATGTTCAATAATTGCTAGCGCAATAAAAAAAGTCGTGTCGCCCAAAGGCGACACTTTATTGCCAAGGCAATTACTATGAGCTTGCAGCTCGATTTGAACAAAACAAGACATAACTTAAATTTATGGATGTATTTAACATTATTCTTAAACCAAAGTGCAATGAAACCAAGGAATACAAAACGAAATGTTCATTCATTCAAAAGTGCGACCTATAGTTAGAAAACAATGAAGAAGAAGAAATGTAAATAATGAATAATTCTCATTATTTCTGTTTGTTTTAAGTGAAAAATATAAAACTATAATGCATATTAAGACTTTTAACTAAAACAACCCTTTAAAGTGGGCGAGTCCTAAAAATGTGAAACAAAAATTTAGAGCACTATCTGACCATCACGTTAGTCAATTTTAGGCATATGTGTAAAACTACAGCTGAACAGAGAAGTTTTTAAACGATCTTACCCTCATAAAGGTTTTTTTTTATACAAATTATGCCGTTTAAAGTGCGCGTAGCGTATTGAAAAAATTTACAGAAAAAAAAAAAATTAGAGATATATTTTTCATATAAGAACGAAAAAAATGGTTCAAAATGAATATTGGTATGTATATCTTAAACTTTTAAAACTTCGGTTTTTGTTCTTTCAGGAACCATGGGAAGCAACAACAACAATTCAAATGGTGGAAAATGTTGTTGTTGCTTCCCATGGTATTCCGGAGCTTAGTTTTTTCGTCGATAGATGGCGCACCTTAAGTGGGAACATTATAGTTTATATATACAATGAAAAAGAGAGTGAAGAGCAAAAAAAGGTCTTCAAAATTTCAAATTTCTAAAATAGGTAATAAAATGATGAAATGGTAGGGGGCGTCAAATTCTACTTTGGCCCACCTCAAACAAATCCATACATCCAGTACTAATTATGGTATTGTTTAAACGCTTAAGGCTTTCCCAAAAACCGATGCGAAAAAAAAATCCGATTAAACTTTCTTTCAAGTTGGGTGTCTCACTTCCGTTTGATTTTGCTTTAACACTTTTTGTTAAATCACGATGAATGCCTTGTGCTATCAATAATTCTGCTCGATTATATTGTATATATTATTATACTGTGAAGTTTGAACATTGTTATTCGGGCCCATTCATAAAACAGACAAGAATGAATTGTTACTCTCTTATAATGTTTTTCTCAAAACCTCTTTATTTTATTTTAATTCAAATAATCTTAATACATTGCACATAAATGTTCCTATTCCTATTAATCAGATTATCGTTTTCCTTACAATCATTTTGGCTGACCTTGTCCTTGTATTTTTGGCAATTTTTGCGAAACAAACATGTTCTAACAACAAACGAAATTCCTTGTATTAAGCAACAAGAACAAAAATATTGATAAGAATTGTTTTTTATATGGACTCCATACATATACTCGTACTATGTACATAGGTATGGCTTATAATAAATACTCACAAAATTTGTGTTGGTAAGCATTAACCCGATATGTCGAGTACACCATCACCGGCTGCAAACAGAAGTTGTTGTTCGTTCTGTGAATCGAAATTTCAGTTTCTTCATTTATTTGTTTGCAAATTCTCAACCAACAATTATTATTCCTGTTTTATTCAGCTCATCAAGATTTCGGTTGTTGTTTTTAATAAAAGTGAAAAGAACCGGTTCTTTAGAAAAAAAATTATTGTAAAAATCTTATAGATTTATTTCTTTTTGATTGCGTGTAAAATAAATAATCCGTAAGTAGGTAAGTGTTATAAGTCTGTTAATCTCAAAAGTTTGTCTTTAATATATAACTGGGTTCAATGTTGAATATACTATTCAAAAAAATTAATTTCGAATTCAAATTTGAACCCATATAATACTCTGCAGTTTTAAAAAACTTACTACATGATATCACTACTTGAAGTCCTGTGAACCATTCTGGATAGAAAATAAGTTATTATTAAATGTGAAACCAGAGCTAACAAAAAATTAAAAACAAATAAAAATGTTGATGAAGATTATCGCGTAATGAATTCAGCTTGAAAAGAAAAACCTAGTTGATATGATAACATTTCATAAAAAAAGTTGATATGGATCAGCCTTTTTGGTTTCAATAGGTATTATTTTTAATATTAATTTGAAAAAGACAATAAAAATGGCATAAGTCGCAACATTATAAAAGATTATAAAAATTATTATGTGCTAATAAGGACGTCAAAATAATAACGTTACTGGATGTGAAGCAATATTTCAGTTCTCTGTATCGTTTCCGAATGACTTTTGTAGCATTTGTGTTTTAAATCAAACCATAACATACTAAATTTTCTATTTCAAACATTATTCGGGTTGGTTTTCCTTATCGCTATAACTGGCCTCTTAGTATGCATTTGTATCTTCTCATCTACTGCCGAATGTAAATTGTTGAGTACTTCCTTCCAGTGAGCAATGTTTTCGGTGCTGTTACTGTTTCTATTTTATAGTCCTGCAATATTGGTTCCCTTAAAATAAAAACTATATTAAAAAACAAAAAAAACTAAATAATTTCAAAAACTTTTAAAGATGATTCAATGGGTCGCAATCTCGGTACCTAATCTCGCTGTCGTTTGTAAAAAGAATTAGAAAACACAGCATCTACCAAAGCAAATGATGCGAACCTTATTCTAAATTTTACTCTCTCAAATTCACCGTCGATTTCGATGGGGTTTGAGCTGATAAAATAATAACGTGTTGGAAACGAATTTCAAACCTTTTTTTTGTCAGGAAAATTATTAAAACACAAAATATAAAGATAGCTGTCACACAATTCTGACACTTATAATTTTAATGGAAGACGGCATTCCCTTTTTCCGTAGGCTTACCAAAATAAGTAGTATATTTACAGTTAAGCACAACTTAACATCATAATGCAGGGTACACACTATCGATCATGACGGACGGATAAGGAATGATGTCATTTTAGAAGGATAGGTGTCGTGTAGTGTACACACTATCAAACAAGTTTCTTGTCATTCACAGCAGCCCCGTTCCCTTTCTGCAATTTTGTACAAATCCTTATGTCAATTGCACTATAATGTCAACTAGACTCGAATTTTTATAGAAATCTGCACGTAAGGGAACTAGGCTGGTTTTAATTTTGTTTACATATTTTAAGTTTTTGATATTTAATTATTATGATTCGTATTTTCTAAAACTTATTTATTTTTCTTTTTACGTCCGTAATATCTGCCTTTTTTATACTTTTTCATCACTTCCAGAAGCTCTTTGTAGCTCCCTTCTTTTTTGTCACGTAACAAATACTCTCCGCAAGTAATATCCCACACTGGACGACTTGATTTATAGCATTCTATAAATTCGTCTAAAAATGCTCTTTCTGAGTCCATTTTTATATTACTAAATCACAACCTTTGTGTGAAATTGTGTAGGACATAAGTTTTCGATGTATGCAGTATGCACTTAACAACATAAACCGGTTGTTGAGGCTACTGGTTCCTTAAAATTAACTTTTTATGCCTGCCACGCATTATATAGTAACTTAAACTTTTTTTCATCTTAAATATATTATAAAACATAACTCTTAATGGAGTGAACAAATCTTTATAGAATAAGTTCATTTTTTTCATAGAAACTGTGCTTTTGTTTTCGCCTTTAAGATTGGTCGGTCTTTTCAAATATGTTTTGTAATCTTTCCTTATTTCGAAGGGATCTTGTTTCAGTGCTACGTATTTTAATTTTTTTTTTAATTTGTGATTTTCCCATAACTATCACTTTGATTTATTGAAATGATACAGTTGTTAGGTTTCAGATAAATAAGCAAACGAATGATGCAAATTTATTTTTGTAAACATACCAAATTTAAATTTCTAACTTGAAAGTTTCAAACTGAAGTTTGCTTCATATGGATCTTAACTTTACTTATATGTTATCTATCATCAATTGAATAATTGGTAATATCAACTGATGGGTTTCAAATTAACAAAATTACTATTAATGGCAAGCTATAAATATTTAATGACCTGTCCGAAGTTGTCAAATGACTTGGAGTAGAACGCGTTGTGATATTGGTTATGGTAGTATTAACAATATTTAAGGAGCGTCAAATAAAATATATGAATGTGTGATGTTAAAAAGATTTTTGTATAATTAGCTTTGAGACAAATATACCGCCAATGACCGCTCATTTCTAAATGTAAGGTCAACGCAATGTGACATCTTGGAATGAGAAAAGTGTTTAAGCAC
The DNA here is from genome assembly GCA_916050605.2 of Platycheirus albimanus. Lineage (NCBI taxonomy): Eukaryota > Metazoa > Arthropoda > Insecta > Diptera > Syrphidae > Platycheirus > Platycheirus albimanus. Next base: position 65,575,478 of record OU696698.1, read on the forward strand.
TTTGATATCGATATTAACATTTGACCTCAATGGAAATCAAGTTTCTATTTTGATTTTTAAGATTGCCAAGCTCTTACATTTTAAGTTGCTTCTGTGACAATATCTTTTATCAATATAGGTACACAATATTGAAATCTATGTAAATTTAAACATATGAATACAAGCTGTTAATTCAGACAGATGCAAGTGAGTTGCTGATTTGTGGGTGCAAAGCCGCAATCAAAAATGTTTGTGATTAACCACTCATATATGTATAATACCTACTGTTTTAATATGTATATTTTATACATTTAAAAGCTTTACAAATGCGATATTAAAGATCAACTGACTATGACTTATTGCAGTGTTTCATCACCGTACCCTTTGGTTCTTTGGCATTCATCCTTATCTTTAAAAACAGCTCTTGAGCTTGAACTATCTCCAGATTACATTGTATCCAAAAATAAGCTTACTGTAATTTAACTGGAAACTCACTTCAGGGTATTTATATTTATAAATATTGTGTATAACTATATCTAATGAATTTAATTTTGTATAATTACACTTGCCCTGTGTTTTGATATTTATGACAACAGTATGGAAAAACACATAATCGCTTTTAAAACATTCAAAAATAAAAATGCTTCAGAGCATACATATTTCTGCTTTATAAAAGCGAGTAACGCCGAATATCCTTGTTCTTTACACATATTTCAAACAGTAAAGTTAAAGCCAATTAATTTGCTCTAAACTATTTTTGTTTTTTTTTTTTTTTTTTTCTTTTATTTTATTTGGAGGTTCATTGTTTATTGGTTGTAACTGGATAGGCAGTGGACGAACTTGAAAAATTTTCCAAATTTTACCAAATTCCGGCTGAGTCGACTATCATTATTGTATAACTCAACACCACATATATACGTAAAGTTGCGAAGTTTTTGCAAATTGTTTTTGAAAATGTTTTTAGATTGGCTTTCATTTGTAGCTGATTGTAATAGAATAATTTTGTCCCACCCTTAAATAAACAACCTCTTAAAAACACCCAGCCTGAAGTTTTGTTTTTACAAAATATTTTTCTGACTCTCTTTCGTTTGTAGTTGTTTGTAGTACAATAATTTTTTTTCTAAATTAAGCATTTAAAAAAAAAATCCGAAAGTTTTCGTTAAACCATAATTACTTTTTTCGTTTATGGAAGCCCCCAATTAATTATTTACCTATCTCATATGACAAAAAAAAAGAGTTTTTTTCAACCATAACAACCAATCAATACATTTTGATTTTCTTAGATAAAAGAGTTTTAGATAATCTCCGAAAATGTTATTTTTGGTCAGCTTGAAACTATTTAAATTGTATCCGTGTTCAGGGCTTATATGAGAACAATCAGCGATGTTGTGGGATACAATAGTCGACTAAGACTTAGGTTGGTAAGATTTGGAAAAAGTTCGTAGACTGCCCTGGATGAAGATTTTACAACCAACAAACATTGATAACGGTAAAGTTTACTTGTTTTTCAAACAAGTACATTTGCCTTGGCAAATTCTTTCGACTTCTCTCTGAATTCAACTTTATTTCACAAGCATTATTTATCGGCGATATGTAGTACCCAGTGGCGTAGTGGTGAGTGTGTCGGACTGCCCCGCCGAAGGCTCTGGGTTCGATCCCTGACTCCACCTAAGTTCTTTTCCGGGGTACCTACTCCCTCTTGCGAGGAAGTGACAAAGTGAAAGTCACATGCCTCGGCCCCGCTTGGAGCTCTTGTGACAACAATTTATTTATTTATTTTGGATTATCGGTGTTATTTCACTTTGTGAATTTCAAAATACGGCGTTATTTCGCTTTCATAAAGTGATATAATGCCGAATTCCGGAATTAGGCGTTATTTCGCAACAACACAAAAGTTAATGTTATTATAAAAATACAAGTAAAAAGTCTAGTTTCTTTTTATTGCAGATATGCAGATATAGCACGTACAGAGCAACTGCCTCAAAATCCCGTTATTTTAAAAATTAATTTTAATGAAAGAGTCTCATATGATTCAAAAAGTGGGAGTAGAAGGATTAAAATATTGAAAGTAAGACTTTTTAAAAAGAGAGATTTTAAAATTATAAACATTGCTCTTTATATCCCTAAGATTTGAATTGAAAAAACGGATGCTAGCGCTTCCGACATATTATGTAGGATGCTAGCGCTTTCGACATTATTATGTAGTCACAGACATACAATACAGCTTCAACTCGTAGTCCTCTTGCCTAAATCACCCTTAAAATATTTGATTCAGGATGGTATCTCTGTCTGCGAATTTAATTTTTTAGTGTATTGGTTCCAATTTAAAATGCAACGGATGAGATTAAGGGAAAGCTTTTACATTCACATAATAAAATGCACATCAATCTTGTAGGTAAAGAGAAACTATAAAGAGTTCGCGGTCTGTATTGTATGTATATCTGTGTATGTAGGTAAAGAACTGATAAAAGTAATTTATTGAAGAATTTTTTGATATTTTTCTATGAAAAAATGAAATCATCATTGAACTCATTTCATCTTCAAGTTGTTTTTTTTTTTTCTCCAAGTACTAAACTCTTCGTATGCAAACTATACTTGCAAGTGTCATCCAACCAGTTTCGCGCTGAAAATATAGCAAAACATGTTTCTCTAGTTTATTCCAAATTTAAATATCATCAAATACACAAGACATTATAGATGTGCTAAAAATTTGCAAATTACTCAAGTTTAAGAGTATGTTAACTGGTGTTGAACAAGGTAAGGTTACGGTACTTGTCTGGAAATATGGCGAAGCATGAATCAAAGTCATTGCATATTATATTTCTAAAGTAATATTGAGAAGTTGCAAAAGCATTTTATTTCTGTTAATTTGAGATATTGGATTACTAACTAGCGCAACAAACGAGAAGTTGCACAAAAACAAACTTCGGTTCCATGGGAACACTATATAAATATACTTTTGTATGAACAATGATGAAAGTGAAGAATAGTTTTGATGGTTACACTGTCTGCCCGTTGAAAAAAAAATATTCATATCATTATGAGGATACACTCTCCTTTTCTTTTGATAACATTCAGTATCTGTAAAACTATCTTGGTGTTTATGTAAAATTCACATGGGTTGTCCAAATTCGAACATTGGAACCAACAAGATCGCATAGTGTTCAAAAATAAACATCGAAAAAAACTTGCACAAGTAGGTATGGTATACATCGAATGCAATTCAATTGACCGTATTTATAGGAGATGTCGGATTTAAACAAAGTTTTCAGAACTTAATATTTGGAGGCCAAAACACAGTTTTTGGCTTGATGTATTTTGTCTAGGTTTTTATTTTCGCAATTTTCTAAAATTTGGATCTAGGATTTTTGTAAATTATTCTGGGTTGTGGGTAGGTATTAAGTATGTGCGGTTTTTTCGTAAATGTGCTGGGTTGTACTAGTTTCTTCCTTTACTTCGAATTTTTTTAAAAATTTGAGCTCGAGCAAAAATACACGTTCTTTGACCTAACCAATCTTTTTTTAGAAAATTCATTTTCTTAGAGTGCCATATAGCGCTTTGATTGAGCCAGTTTCTCAAACCTATTTGAATTTCGATTTTCAAAAGTGTAACAAGGTTGTGCAATTTATAGGCTACGTCCTTATGTATTGTTTTTCAAAAATTGTTTTTCAAAACTAAAAACGAAAAGCCATAATTAAAAAAACAGCACGACGTTGTTGCATATTTTACAACACCTACACTACCTACACACAATTAAAAAAAAAACATTCTGTCGGAAAAATGGGAGGCCAAGCAGCACTTAATCACGATCATCCTCTCTTTAACTCACACCCAAATTCTATTCAATTTAATGTGTTGAATAAAGATTTAAGATAACTTAACGTGCTTTTAGAACAAAACCTTAAAGTAAGCAAATAATAAAATACAAAGTTATTCTTTTTTTATTAGGCTTTATAAAAGCTGAAAACACTCACCCCAAATCAAAAGTCAAACTGCTCACATAATAAATTATCTTCCAATTACAATGATAACCACCTCATAATATAATTATAATTGGCTTCACCACTTAAAGGTGCTCAACTACCAAACCAAGATACAAATATTGTAAAGCCTAAGCTTTAGTACTTAGCGTTGTCAAAGTCAGAAATTTGTTTTTCGTATAACACGGCTACAATTATTGAAGTTATAGCTGAAGGTACAAAACTAGTTGAAGTTCAAGAACACTCAATTTCAGCTGCAACTACAGAGCTTACATTATTTCAACACCGGTATTCATCCATACATTGTGTTTTTTGTGATTTATTTATTTAAGACAAGTCAGTGTGAACGAACATATGTATGAAGCCTATATCATTGCTTCTATAAATCAAAACCATTTTACTGTTAAACACAATTTCAGTAACGATATCCTCTATCAAAATCCACTGCGTCTTATCAAATCAATAAAAAGCTATGTATGCCCGTCCGGTTCTTTTGTTTATGATAGCGATAAGAGACTTGAAGCAAGCAACACTTGCCACATCAGTGCAATGATCTTCTCTCTTTAGACGCTCTAGCCAGCCACCATCCACCAAGTTCGTTTCCTATCTCTTTATAATTAAATGCTATAAATGAAGAAAAAAAACCGCGGCGAATATATCTTTTATCGTCATCATAATGGCCATATTCCAATTCCAAATCGAAGTCGTACATCGCTTCAGAGAGTCGATCGTCACTTCGTCAGTGATCAGTGTTGAGGTTGACTTTGCCGAACTAGTATCGCCTGCCGTGTCGGCGCTCTGTATTTTCGTGATCCATAAAGGAAAATATCAGCGATATTCTTTTGACCGAACTTCTGGTTGTGTTTCTTCTTCGGACTAAAACATGTGTTAAGGGTGACCAACGGAGAATATTAGTGGCGACAACCGGTTAGACTTGAAAAGTGCTTTATCTGAAGGTTCTAAAAGTGTATCTTTTTGCAAAGAAATTAACCCATTTCATTCTCTACGGAACAAAAGGTAGGAAAACATGATCAGTGGCCAAATTTAAGACTATAAATAAGAAGTGCATTAACATTTTTCGGATGTGTCACGCCATCGACTGAGGCACGCGACACCTAGAAAGCCCTTCCGGTATTGCCGAAATAACAAATTTCGTTCTTAATGTGTAAAGTAATTGCTGTAATGTAAAGAATATTTCGTGTATAGGTATTTGCGATCGAAGATTACTTAAAATAGAATATGTTATAATTAATTGTAAGGAAGTTCCTTCACCATCAGTTGCTAGTCGTGTCAAAATGGTTGTATCTGTCAGTTTTGAATAGGTGTAGTTTCATACATATCCATAGTTTTCCATGATGGATTTTATTTTTTTGAAGTTCTTTTGAAGATGCTTAAGTGCTTGTTCAAAATATAATATGTACCTACATAAATAAGTAATTCAAATGTGCAATTTCATGGTGATTTGTCACAGTAATTGGTGTTTAAATTGCGTTTTATTTGCGTGTTTCACAGCTGAGAGTGGGATTCAAATAATATATTGTAGGTAATACACATAATATAATTATTGTAATGTGCGCTTTGATTTATGAAGAATGTGTGGGCAAGAATGATGCAATAACACCCAGCGGCGGATTTGTGGAAAGTGGGGCAAAATTCGAATTTGGCGCCTGGCACCATTTCATAATTTGTTTACCCCAGCAGTTTCGAAGACCTTTTTTTTCTTTTTTTTTTCTGGTCTTCACTTTCAATATTCTTTCTTTCCTTTCTTCATCTTTTGCGCCCCCGGATGACTACTCCTTCGACTCTTTCTACATCTTCATGGGTGTCAAATGACAGTCGTTTGTGCCCCCAATGACTGACGCCTCCCTCGGCCCCTCCTTAGATCCGGCGCTGATAACACCTTTCGGTGTCAGTGCTCGTAAGATTTGTATAGTAATTTGTCCATAGCATTTTTCCTTGGTTTGGCACCAAAAGCATTTCAAAGATAATAAAGATGCAATTATCTCCTGCATTCATATAACTTATACCTACATGGTGTTTTCTTATCAATAATTTGGGAAATGATTCATGATTATTTTTATAGCAAAAATTGCTTAACAGTTGGGGTCAATCTTCAATTTTGACTCACTTTTTGAAGATTAAGAAAAATGCTTACTCTAGTGCACCCAAAACCATGTCATCTTCGTAAAAAACGGGCTTAAGTCTTCGTTTCTAAGAGAAATACTAACCTCAGAACTGCGTTTAAATTGATATCTTGTTTGTATCTTCAGTGTTTTTCAGATCACTTTTCCCTTAAATATGCGTAGGTACTTTTAATATTTGTGCGTTCTTATTAATATGAAAGTAATCTTTTCCTTATATTATGTAGGTATACATACATAAAAATTAATTCCTAATATGAGCTTTTGCAAAAATCTCCAAAATTACGCAACCAATTCAAATGGTTTTATTCAGTTGTATCAGAACAATAATGATCCCGATATGATAGCTTTTCCAACGAATAGGAAAACTTATATTTTCCGAATGCAGAGTCTCAAATTGTCCACAAGCAGAATAAAAGTAACTAAGCTTATGATTTCCAACGCATTTGTTCCACCAGCTTTAGCCTTTCCATTGAATGTGAATCCCAACTTCATATTTTTACAGTCAAAACAAAAATCAAAAATTATGGAATTTCCTCCAGATTTATTCTTTAATCGAACATTTCATTTCATTCTGTTTGTTCTGAAAAAAAAAACATTCATAATATCTTTATTGATCAAAAAGATTTGTTTTCTATGAGTACTTTATTTTTTTTTTTAGTCTAGGAATATACTAGCACTAAACTAGGAGAAGGTATAGGTAGTTGAACATGCGTTTTTGTGAATAGTGTTAATTTGTTTTAAATTTTAGAATGATCAGATCAGTAATGTTAGTGTTATAAAAGCTACTTAAAGGCTGAACTCTAAATCAACACTTGGCGTTTTTGTTTTTTAGTTCACAGCAAAGCTTAAGCTGTCAAAAAAAAATATGTGTTTCTTTTTTGCTTCAGAGTCTTCAGAGCATAGAATTGATATTTCTTTTCTCCTTCAGAGTGTTCAGAGTGCGTTTAAAGAGCTCTAAGTAGAAAGATGGGGCAGACTGAGCTAAAAGCTGAACAATAATAAACGTCAAAAGTGATGCGCTTCCAAACCAATTCAATTGATAAAAAGAAATTTTTAGCGGCGGCTGGAAATAAAAACAAGTAAAATGGCCGCCGAAGGCATTTTAAATGTTAAATAAAACTTTTTTGTATGTTTTTCAAATGGTATGCGAAAAGGAAATTAATGGGATAGCAAATTCGTTTCATTAAAAGCTCAGAGCGCTCTGAATACAATTGGTTCAAAGGACGTTCAGAGCGAGCTCGATATACTCGAACTCCAATAATTCTGTTCAGAGCTCTTTTCTTAATGAAAAAAGAAAAACGCCTATTATAGTATCCTAGAAAATGTTAATTTAGTATACCTAATTATAAAATTATGTTTGCAAAAACAGCTGGACACGTTCTTTTGTCGATGACTGTCTTTATATATACAAATTCATAAACACACAGTATGCAAATATAAGAAGAGCTTTTTTTAAAAAGTGATATTAAATATTCTTAAGAATAATAAACAAACTGGAATTTAATTACAAAATATAGGTACCTACATATGTACATATTATGTGTGTAGAACAGGTGTTTGTGTTTGGATACAAAAAAAAATACCAAGCATCTTAGTAATTTCAAGAAACTTTTTTTTCAAATTTAATTATTTGTACCAGTGTTTTGTTCCATTGGAGGGGTTAGAATTTCTTAATGCCTCCCTCAGTGTTTGGCAATGAAGGTATAAATATTGTTTCTTCACGTGCATTTAAAGTTTTAACAAAGTTGGGATTAGGAAAAGAACAAAATTTTGAAAAAAATATTCCCGTAATATTCTTGACCAATAAGGAAACCAGATTTTCTTGAAAGTTTTTACAAACAAAAACAAACATAATGAAGTGCGTTTAATTTATAACCAATGTCAATAGTTGGTGATGCAATCAATATCCTATCAAAATATTTGGCTTCCAAAATTCAGAAGTGAAATACAGTATAGCAAAAGTTGTACTGGATATATCATTCAAGATTTATTTACCCTCTTGAGGTAACCGGTTCAAAAATGTACTCAATAGAACCATATCAAATACAATTTTCTATTCAAATGCCTCAAGGGTTTGAACATAATTATGTTTTGTTAAAAATTGCAAAGAAAATATTGTTTATTTTCCCTTAACTTTTTCAAGGGATTATGATTTTGACGGAAAAGAAATTAACACAAACAAAATAACCGTGTAATTTCTTACATATACTTTAATATAAAAAGTTTAATTTGTACGAAAACCGTTTTTGATACAAAACGGATGAAAGAAACAGTGAAATGGTTTAATATAAAATTTTAGAAACAACTTTAAACCGATTTTCTTGAATCCAAAATTGAATTTTGCAAAAAAATTCTTATAATAATTTGAAGTGTTTTCAATAGTGACCTTTGAGAAAATATGGAAGTACGACACGACGTTGGGGAAGTCTAAAAAAGTGGGTCTAAACATTCTGTCCATCTGTCTGTCTGTTCGTATCTCTGCATTCAAAACGAATATGCCTCTGGTACCCTCCCCACCTCAAAGTCAGTGATCAATTAGTTCCAATCCCAATTAGACCGTAATCAATGACAGTTCTTCCTTATTTCCCAACAAACGTATATTCACAATTTCAACACTTTACTACCTTTGGCATTCCTTGTTGCATCCTTAGACTGTCTGCAACCTCTTAGATCGTTTTTTCCTCCTGTTGTTCACAATCTTGCATTCAGGTTGCCAACCACTAATTATAGGCTTGCAATTATTCCACAAATAAAGAATTCTTTAATATTGTCAAAGCCTTTTATCCAATGGTTGCAGTTAGCATAGCACGGTAAAACTTAGGGCTCTGCAGGTCTCAGAAAAATAAAGCACACAACTGGGTCGGACGAAATCACTATACAAAATGAGCACTGAAAAAATCAATTGAGAATTTATTAATCACTTAAAAATCACTAACTTAAAAGTTTTTTTTTTTTGAAAAATGAAAAAAGCCATTTGTTTTCATTTTTGGTTTTGAATTTTAAAAAATAGTTCGAACAGTTTTTTTTCTTAAAAAGCTTTTCGAAAACATATCGAAATTTCTTTTTAATATGCGAATTTCTAAAACTTTGCAGATCTTAACAGGACAATAAAGTATAAAAAAATTATCGAATCGTTTTTTGAAAAATATATGATCTCAAAAAATTGCCTAACAAAAAATTGCAAAATAACAAAATGCCGGATATAGACCATATAAAACTTAATACACCTATATAAAAACAATTTAGACCACTAACGGAAAAATCTGTAAAACCTGAACTATATAACGGATTTTGACAAAATTGTAGAATGTCGAAATTGGTCTTATGCATAATTGGTGCAAATTTGGTAAAAAAAACTTAGTAGAAGAAAGTTATTGACATTTTTCTTAAACGGCGAAACGTTCTATCAGCGAAATAATAAAACGGCGAAACGATCAATCAGCAAAACAATAAAACGGCGTATCGCTATTTTGCGTAATAACTAAACGGCGAAACATTATTTGTCGAAGAAAAACATATTGCCAAATATAAAAAAATCTAATGAAAAAATGCAAAACAACAAATTGCCAAATTAATTTTGCCAACTGGTCGAAAAGGATTTTGAAAAAAAGCGAGACATACAACCGCAGAATGTCAATTGCGAAACGATTGAAAAACATAATGAATAAAAATTGCGAATTAAACGAAATATTTAACGACTACGGCGAAACAAAGAAAATGCCAAACGAATTTTGCCAAACAATGGTGACCCGTGTAAAACTACAGCTGAAATGAGTAGTTTTTAGTTTTAAATTTACTAGGCTTTTGATTGTGAGTCAGAATATTACATACTTTTATATACCTAACGGTATTATTTCTCCATGCTACAAACTCCACACCAAATACTATCCATTCTATAGAACAGGGTATAGCCATAACAACTTTAGCGTTTTGAAAATTTTTGGTAGACATTCAGCAATATTTATAGGTTTGTGTCGGTTTTAAAATCTGCAGGTGGGATTTGAAGTACATAAATATAATATATCTGCTCAAAACAAAATAAGGGCCGCGAGAATATTTTTTCTTCTACAGTATTTTTTTCGGATATCATCCCGAAATTTTTTTTTTATGAATGCCATTTTGCTCCCCAGTATTGCGTTAACGTGTAAAGTAAAGTTTTAGGTATTATTTTTCTTCCGTGTACAGATTAAAATTGTTTGCTTCCCAAATTGTGAAAAGGTGAATTTTTGTTAATTGATTTTGGACTAGTTTAAGACAATTCTCTTGACTGTTTCAGTTGTTTATAAAAGTTTAACGAGTAATTTAATCATTGATGTGTAAAATGCCACAAACCCGACGTCATATGGACAGGGTTTCTGCTGCCAGGGCCGTAACGATGCTTGAGGCTGGTCAGTCCCAACGTTCCGTGGCCTTACAATTGGAATATTCACGACGGGCTATCCAAAACCTTTGGAACTGTTATCAGGAGACTAGGAGTGTATGTATCCCGTCGTGCGTCGTGGCTCGGGAAGAAATCGATCTAACACCGCTCAGGAAGACCGGTATGTGCGATTTAGTGCGCGACGTGATCCCACTGTGACCGTGCGCGCATTACAAAACCGATTACTCCGGACTACTGGTACCGTTGTCAGCGACCAGACTATTAGCAACCGATTACACGAAGATCAACAACGCTCACGGAGGCTTGTAACTCGCATTAAATTAACCGGGACTCATTATGCGAATCGTTTAAGGTTTGCATCCCAACATCTGGAATGGAGTGCGGAGCAATGGCGTAAGGTGCTTTTCACGGATGAGTGTAAAGTAAAGTGTTTTAGTGACGACCGGCGTATTAGAGAGTGGAGAAGAAGCGGAGAAAGATTTTCTGATCCTTGCATTCACGAAAGTGACAGATTTGGTGGTCCCAATGTTATGATCTGGGCCGGAATCGGCCTACAAGGTAAAACTTACCTTGAATGAGGGCACTGTGACTTCTCAAAGTTACATCGAACGGATTGTCAGACCGCATATCATTCCATTCTTACAAAGATTGGTGGACGGTTTCATGCTTATGCAGGATAATGCACGACCACACACAGCCCGGGCGACCATGTCTGTTCTGGAGGAAGCCAATATTCAGGTTACGGCTTGGCCTGCCTACAGTCCTGATTTAAATCCAATTGAACACCTTTGGGACCAATTAAAACGTCGAGTCCGGGCAGCCGAAGAAGATGTGCACAACCAACAACAGCTGATTCAATTGCTCAAAAGGTGCAGGGAGGATATCCCAGATGAAAGTATCCCCCATCTTATGGGGAGCATGCCATCAAGGCTTCAAAAATGTGCTTTCAAAAGAGGAGGACATACCCGTTATTAGTTCAACAAAAATAAACAACAGAACCGTCGATAAAAGTCAATAATTTAATGTTATTTTTAAGGTAAAACGCGTTAAAAAGTGTTAAACACGAAAAAAAAGTTCAATAATAAAGTGTTGTTTGTTTAATTGCATTCAAATTTATGAAATTAAATGAGATATTGGTTGTTTTATTAATCTAAATTAACCAGAACATGGTTTTCCTAGCTAAATACAAAATAATTCGAATATTAGTGGTGGCCCTTATTTTGTTTTGGTGAGTATATAAAAATTAAAACAGTTTTCTAAATTTTTGCAACTATTGCAAAGAAAAAGAAAAAGAAGAATCAAAAATATAATAATAAAATTCTTTTCTATTATTATAGATATGTGATTCAAATCGATTCATATTTTCCTTTATTCTAATTAAATCTTATTTATCAAAGTGTAGGTGCTTCTATTGTATATCTAACAGTAAAATAAAACAATTAATGTAGGTAGTTTCTGTTAAATAATACACACATACACATGATGGAACATTCAATTTTTATTTTGCGTAGAGTGTACAAAAAGTAGTGAAAAGTTAATTTATAATACTACCTATATATTATGAAAACTGAATGATTAAACTTAAAGGTACAAGATAAATATTCCAAATTCATAAATACTTATCTAAATACTAACTTTCAATCTTTCATCAATGTCCTATATCATCAGTCGAAACGTGTTTGGCAATATTATATCGCAATAAATATTGTTCTGTCATTTTTCTTTTGGAAACATTGAATTTATTGTTTAACATCCCAAGTATTTTGAAGATCTCGTCTACTTCACTAAATCAACAAACTTCATATGACTTGCTGTTTTTAACTTTTGATCCAATAATATGTTAGACCCCACTTATAAAGATAAGGTATAATAATTCCTTATCTTCTTGCCTTATCAAAGTGCTTTATTTCCTGAACAAGTCTTGCAAACGCCGCTTCTTATCAACGCTCACATCTTGCACTCATAAAATCAACTTGTATTGGACACCGTACTATACTCGACTCTACGTGTCGATAAGATTAGCAAAGCTTTTAACCTCATGCAAATTTCTGATAAGAAAGCTAATAAAGAATAATTTATTTACTTTTACACTGTAAGAATGATATCATTCTAAAAATTCAAAATTAGGTATAACTGATAATAATTTTTGTTGCACTGCTTTTAAAACAAAATATTCCTTTAAGTGAGAAAGAAAATAATGATATTGCTCCAAAGTTTCGGTTATGTTACTCTCTCAAATAGACAAGATTAATAATTAATTTAAATTGACGAAAACATTTTATAAATCTATGTGTAGTCTTCTACTGTTCTTAAAACTTAAATTAACTTTAACGCTTTGAAAAGCTGTCGGATCCTGGTTTTTTTCGCCTATTATATAAAGTTATATGGAGATTTCGGGCTTGGTATTGCAAATTCAAAACGTCATAACAAGCCATTTCAAAAGCCAGGTGATAAATGCTTCCATACAGATACAGACGATGTGCTAAATTATTTAGGACACAAGTGGGTTCTTGTAGATGTGCGATACGACTTTTTCTGTAAAAAAATATTCCGACTTTTCAAAAACACGACTTTAAAATGCTTCTATTTATACAGAGTTTGAATGTACACAAAGAAATATAGTTGAGAAAGTAAGCCACTAGGTATTGGCCCTATGGGAGCTGTGCTTAAAAAGCCAGTAATTCCAAAAAAGGTTGAAAGAAGCAAAGAGTCTCTGATGAATTCTCTTTGATGTCTTTTGAACTTTTGGTTCCATGACATAGAGCCGTGGAGTTTATCTCAAACTATAGCGACGTGCTCAGCAGCATAGGCGGTCTTCAGTTTTCGCAACTTATTATATCAGTCCAACTTTGTTGTTAGTGTAAATGAGCTAGGGTCGTTATTTATTCACCTAGCTTGTAATTAATAAGTATAGGTACATAGGTAAGTGATTCGAGAATCGATGTCAGCTTCTCAAAAAGTACTTACGTGCGGTCTGCTTGAGAAATGGTTGCATTATGATGTATTTGTCTACAAGGTCTTCCAATAATTGTGAATTGACTGTTGCATACTTGGCCATTGCTGCCACATTATTGGAAGGCGGTTGAAATGCACATTCCGCTTCGGAGCTGCCGATGAATCTTCTCAGGTTGACAAGCCGAAATTCGGCGACAGCGAATGCACGAAGGGCAATTATACGTATACAAGCGGCGCAGGGACATAAGTCCCAGGGACATAAGTCCCAAATTTTATTTTTGGGGCTTATGTCCCACTCAAGTGGGACATAAGTCCCAAATTTTTTTTTTGTGAAGATGGGACATAAGTCCCAAATTTTCAAAATGATTTAGAAAATTAAACACACAATTCGATAGAATAATACAACAATTACAATCATTTATTATTTTATATAACAAAAATGAAAAAAACAACAGTTCAATGCAATATAACCAAACAAAAAGAAACAAACGGCAACAATTTGGAAGTTGAAAAATGAAACAATTTCAAGAAAAAATCGGAAAAAACTAAAAATTTCACAAGTAAACAAAGCATGTGTTTTGAATTATCAGCCGGCAAAACAGACATAATAATTCGTTTTTATTAGCAATTGCTTCTTCGTTTATCTTCGCAGAACAGCTACTACACATCTTGAAATGGTTGCAGGGTTGAAGTAATACGTTCCTTGGATTTTCGAAACAAATACCGCAGGTTATGCTTTCGTTATTTTGTTGTTGTCCAGGGTCGTTCGAATCATTTTCTTCGTTATTACTTGCTGATGAGTCAGAAACTTCAGAAAATTTAGTATTTGAGAATTTGAGAAAACCAAATAAAAAAATCGCGCGACAACAAAACAAAATAACGAAACCATAACCTGCGGTATTTGTTTCGAAAATCCAAGGAACGTATTACTTCAACCCTGCAACCATTGCAAGATGTGTAGTAGCTGTTTTGCGAAGATATACTATTGAAAATTGTTCTAAAACTAAGTGAAACATTATAATTTTAAAAACTTAGTGAGGAAATTCTCTAAGCTTATACACAAAAAATTTATTCGGTGGGACATAAGTCCCAACTTTTATTTTTGGGACTTATGTCCCTGCGCCATACAAGCAGCGAAGAATAAGGACATCAATGGCTTGAATTCCATTTTTCTAAGTCAAAAAGACGTAGTCCGCCGGGTCCGCTAGTAAAATTTAGATTTATATTTATGTACCTTTCAAATTATTTATAAAAACAAATACCTATACCAAATATGAAATGGATCCATTCATGCCATATGCAAAACAATTTAAGACTTGTTTACCTGATTAAATAAAGTATGGAATCGGAAGTCATTAATGCACATAAAAGTAAAGGGATATAAGCCACCCGCCACCGCGCCGTGTGAACGTGCCCAAACCTAGTTTATTGTACCTATTAAGCTTAAGTGTTTAACTTGTTTTGTATAAATTTCATACGGAAAAATCCTATCATAAATTCCTCACATCACAAAAAATAATAAAACTGCTTTCGTTTACACGTTTCTAAGCGATCACGAGTCTTTTGCGCGTTCTACTGTATCACAAATATAAAATGGCTAAGCTGAAAAAATCTTTTTTCATAAAGTACAAAAGATCAATTAACACAATTATTTATTGTTATTATTGTATTGTTAAAGTCAAATAGCAACGTGAAACTTTATAGCACACCAACTAGCTACGAGTATTAATGGTTATTATTTGTGTTTTGATATATATACATACACATACATTGTTGCTAAAAGCAGTCGTTGTTTAGTCTTATGCCTAATGGGTAGGATTACTCAGAATATTTTTTTTTTTTTATCGAAAGGTTAAAGAAAAAAATTCAAATCAATTTAGTTTTAGGATCCTAAGCGATTGATTTCAATGTGTCTTCAATTTATTTTTGTTTGGCCACAAGCTTCTTCTCATTAATAACTCATTTTTCACCAAGCGTTATAACAAAAAAAAAAAACACAATCAACTGGAAAAAGTTTTGATATTTGTGTTTTTGTGGGGATATAAGGAGTTATAAAATTATTAAGACTAGATGATTTTTTCTTAAGACAAAAACGGCTATTAACGGGTTTTTTCCTGCGATTAAAGGCAAGTTATGGATTCGTGCAAAAAAAAATTGTAATAAAACTAACATTACAATGATGGGGAAGTCAAAAAATGGGCCAGACAAATATACATGTGTTTTGATGTCTGTATATCTGTCTGTATGTCTGTATGTCTGTATGTCTGTATGTCTGTATGTCTGTATGTCTGTATGTCTGTATGTATGTATGTCTGTATGTCTGTATGTCTGTATGTCTGTATGTCTGTATGTCTGTATGTCTGTATGTCTGTATGTCTGTATGTCTGTATGTCTGTATGTCTGTATGTCTGTATGTCTGTATGTCTGTATGTCTGTATGTCTGTATGTCTGTAAATTGATTTGAAATTATAAGCTTGACGTTAATTAAAAGAAAACACCTAAAATTATGATCTTGGGAGATTTCCCTGTAAAAAAAATATTTTAAGTTCCTACAAAATACGTCATGAGTAGGTAGGTACTTATATTTTATATTACTAGATTTGAATTTGATTTGATTGCTAGAATCTTTTAATATAAATGTCTTATATTAAAAACTATCATTGATATAACAATTATTTAAAATAGTTTGTTCTAGATATTCGAGTAATTATATGCATTATTCTATTCGCTTCTCCTAATCGCGAAATTAAATACTTATTTACTTATGGTGGCGCAGACAGTCCATTGTGACTGTTCAAGCCGAAAGGTATTAGTATCTATAACAATGGTTTTGGGATCGTTTTTGAGGTTTTGTCCAGGTGAAAGATAAGTAGTGAAGAAATTAATTCAATAAAAACTTTTTGAAAATCGAAAAGATACTGTAGTGCTTGTTTGCTTACTTATTATAGAGTTTTGGGTTCGAGTCCTAGACTGGGCAGCAATTTTTCTATGTTCCCCAGCTTCAACTGGATCACGTCGTCGTGAAATCTTTTTCCCATCTTCCCATTCAACAGTAACGTTTTCTTGAATCTTATTATCAAAAATTATTTTGCTCAAAATTCATTGAAACTATTAAAATTTAAGTTAAAATTTATATAATAACTAGCTGGCCCGGCGAACTCCGTACCGCCTTTTTTTAATAAAGAATTTTAAAAATACTGAATTTTTTGTTATACTGTTTATAAACGTCTCAGCTACACACGGCTGTAAAATAGCGGGCTAGCGAAGTCACTTCTAGTAAATTAAAATCAGTTAAATTATCAAAAATTACATTATTTGGCGCAATTGATGTATAGCGAAAGTGATTTACATGTCGAAAAGGAAAGTGCCGTTTATTTAACACTTTTCGGCGTATGGAGTTTAACGCGTCAAAAAATGCTGCCATTTATCTAAAAAGCTAAACATTGCCCCCTTTGCCATTATACGTGAATGATTCTTGCATACCTATCAAATTTTAAAAGCAGACGGCTGGCATTTGGGAAGAGATGTTTAAAATTGCAAGAATTTCTTCGCCTTTGCTAATACAAATTTGTATAACTTTAAATATCATAAACAAACGATTTCGTGGTCAGGAACACTTGGATTGTTCCCTAGTCACCCACTTTGCTAAATCGGTTAATGTGCGTTGCAATCCAGTACAGTCTACCAAATTTATTTTGTATAGGCTAAAACTTTACATTACATTGGCTGAAAACTTTTGAGATTTGTGACAAAATGCACTAAAAATGCATTTCTGTCAAATAACTTTACCGAATGTTGATCAAACTACCACATAAACAATTATTGTATAGACATCCTCAGAAGATCCTACCATAAGATTTATTATTAATTTGACATAATGCACTAAAAATGCATAACGAAATTTTCAGGATTTTCTTATCCTGGGCGAATGCTAATCCATCAAGCCCTAAATCGTCAAAATCGAAAGATCTGTTCTCGAATTATAAACGAACACATGTACGACACTCTCTTTTATACACATATATATATATATATATAGATATAGATAATAATATCTCAAATCAACCCTAATATAAAAAAAATACATTTTCAGTAACTGCAGGGAAACATGAAAACATATGTGATAATTGTCCTAGCTGTGCTAGTCACTGCCTTTCCACCGTCCGAGTCTAGCCCACTGTCAAAATCAAACAACCTTGAATTCCTTATTTTACACAACAATGACATGCACGCTCGCTTTGAACAAACAAGTGTCGGAGGTGGAAAATGTCTGCCAGAAGCCGAAAACACTAATAAGTGTTATGGCGGATTTGCCAGAACTGCACATGAGTAAGTAAAGGATAGTTTTGCAGATGTTCTTATCACGTTTAAAATTTTCAAATAGAATCCGTAAATTCCGAGAAGAGGCAAAATCAACTGGGCCACCAGTACTCTACTTGAATGCTGGAGACACCTATACTGGAACTCCATGGTTTACAATTTTCAAGGATAACATTACAGCTGCATTCTTAAATAAGCTTTCACCTGATGCAATAGTAAGAAAACAGTTAAAAATTAGTATTCTCTTTATAAAAATTGTACAACTTCAACTTATATAGTCCTTGGGAAACCATGAATTCGATCAAGGTGTTGACGGCCTGATTCCATTTTTAAATAAAGTTAAATTCCCAGTATTAGCTGCTAACTTGGATCTGTCCAAAGAGCCTGAATTGGCAGAAGCAAAAAATTTGGCGAAATCTACAGTTCTAGAAGTATCTGGAGTTAAAGTTGGTGTTGTTGGTTATGTCACACCTGAAACCAAATTACTTACTTTGAATAACAATGTTGAGTTTAAAGATGAAATTAAATGTATCAAGTGAGTAAACTTAATTTTATGAATAGTTATAGGTACAATAATAGCAGAAATCCATTTCTAGTGAAGAAGCAACAAAACTCAAATCTCAAGGCATAAGAATAATTATTGCCCTGGGTCATTCTGGATATCAAAGGGATCAGGAAATTGCTGCTAAATGTCCAGAAGTCGACATCGTTATTGGAGGTCATACAAATACATTTTTATACAATGGTGATCAACCTGATGTTGAAAGACCCGAAGGTCCATATCCCACAGTAGCAACACAATCTAGTGGGAAGAAGGTCCCTGTTGTACAGGCTTATGCTTACACTAAGTATCTTGGGAAACTTCTCGTTCAGGTAATTAATTATAGCTTTAAATTGTAAAAAGGTCGGAAGTTAATGAAACTTGGGAATGTTGTTCAGGTATAGTTAATTAACATTTTGCAAAGTTTTTGGCTCTTTTGTGAAAAAAGAGGAGAGGGGAACTGCAAAATGTTCGACCTTACTCCGGTTTTTCCTCAATAATTATTTTTCCTTACGTTCTAACCTAAATTTCCTACAATTTTTGCAGTACAAAAATTTGCAGTTCCCCACTTATTTTACCACAGGGCCATCGAAGTCAAAAACTTAACGAAATGTTAATAAACTTAACACTTTTCCAACCTGTCGATTGGACTAGTACATAGATTTAAAAAAACAATCCAGGATAAAAAATGTTTATACAAATAGAACATTATAAGTTCATTCCGCGCCGTCCGTGAGTCTGTCTGTACCTTTATTTGCGTCTCACTGTACGCTGATCCCTGTGATACGTGTGTATCAATTTTGATGCAACCAACGTTTAGGTATGTATCACTTTTTGGGATTCACTAGATTGTTTAAGCTTATGCAATAAGAAAACTGTGTTTTTGATTTTGGATAACAAAGTACAAAATAAAGTTGAGACGAGTCTTCTCGATGAGGTACAAAATAGAATTTTATAATTTTAGTTCTCGTTCTTAAAATAATACTTACTTATACGGTGACTGAGAATTTGTTTAAAAAGTAATTGATGTAGAAAAACTTGCATTCGAAAGACTATCAACAAGCATTTTATCATCAACATTAGCAAATTATGATATCCGCCAGCTGAGTCTACCAATCGGCAACATTATTTGCTGATAAGTTTAAAGTTGTTTCGTGGGAAAGCTTTATCCCACTTTGTTTCCAGTCTTTGAACGAGAGCCTTTTCTTTAAATTGGTTTTGTAAATGCATGAATAAATCACTTTTTTTAAGTACTAAAGTATAAAATTCGCGTTTGCCTTCAACTTGCAGCATTAAAAACTTTGTATCTCGGCTTATAGGTAACATTTTGGTTGGAAAAAAAACTTGGGCAACATATTTAGGGCCAATTTTGCTTCGTTGTTTTTATCGATTAAATTCTGTGTATTGTTAAAAGGCCAGCTTTCTTCTGATCGTTATCTTGAACTTCTTTCTCAAGTATGATGATTTAAGCAAAAAAAAAAATTATTATTTAGCTGTTTTAGTATCACTTATATTTGAAATTTGATTCAACTTCTTTAAACAATCTACAACCCATGTTAAAAATCCCATCTATTCAAATTCCAACAACACATATTTTTCAGTTCGACAAAAATGGAGACCTCATTAAATTCGATGGTCAACCTATTCTGCTGAATAGTGAAATTCCCAGAGACTCCGATATTCTTGATTTGCTTAATGTTTACCGGCCAAATATAACAGCTCTCGAAAACGACATTATTGGTCACACAAAAGTTAGACTTGAAGGTCATTCTTCGGTGTGCCGTGTTGCAGAGTGCAATCTTGGAAACTTGGTTGCTGACAGTATGGTGTATGCTAGAACCGTTCAGGATGAAGGTGGTGTATTTTGGACTGATGCTTCCATAGGACTTGTTCAGGGTGGTGGTAAGAGCTTTAAAGTTTCCTAATTACTGCAACGATTTTTTGAACTTCTTATTTTTTTAATTTCCAAGGTATTCGTTCCTCAATTGAGAAACGTTCCGATGGATCAATTACCGAAAATGATGTTCTTACGGTATTGCCGTTTAAAAACGATGTTCATATGACGAAAGTATCCGGTAAAACCATTCGTAACGCTCTGGAACATTCAGCTGAGGTGGTCGATAAAGATTCAAATGGAGGCTTTCTCCAGGTGTCTGGCCTGAGGGTGGTGTACAACATATCAAACCCAGTTGGTAAACGTGTCAAAAGTGTAGAAGCCCTTTGTGCAGAATGTGAAGTTCCAAAATATTTCGACTTAGATGATACCAAAATGTACAACATAGTTATTAGCAAATTTCTTCTGGATGGTGGCGATGGACACAAGCTAATTGAAAACAATGGATCCAGTCAAAGATTGCCATTTGTTGATTCAAAAACTCTGTCAGAGTTTATCAAGGCGCGTAAGATCATCTATCAAGGACTCGAGGGTCGAATAACATGGGTTGCCGAAAACCGCCCAGCCTCGAGCGTTAATTTAAGCAGTTCCATTGCTACACTCTTGATAGTGCTTGTTGTGAAAAAGTTACTTAGCTAATTCCAGTCTCAAATTTTTTTAACGATTAACTATTTTTGCTTTAAATTGCATTTTTTCTTTGTTGTAAATAATATAAAGTCTTAAATACTTGGGTATATTCGTGTTAACTATTTTAAGGTGCCAAATGTAATTTGAAGTGAGATACACAAATGTTTTAATAATAAATTGTACAAAAATTGATTTTTTTTTTTTAAAATAGCGACCGAGCAGCATTTTCATTTGGGAATCCGCAATAACTTAAAGTATAAGATTTCCTTTTTCAGAATTTTGAGAAATAACAACTATCACCACAAAAAGGTAAAGAAAAAAAAACTTACATGTGCAGACTGAGCCTTAGGTAAATCACAATGGGAGGGAAAAATTGAGCAGGGTAAAGCATTCTACATTCTTATAGTGCAGCTAAAAAAAGAGTCTACACTAAACAGTACGTCTGAAGTTAGTCTCGATGGTAAATTGATGGGCATTCCTAGCGATGCGAGTATTACGGGGAATGCATCTGGCTATTTTGGAGCACTGTTTATGGAAGTAAAATAAGGTTAGACAAGAAACATTAAGGCGATGTTCAAGGGAAACATCTTTCTACTATCAGTTTTAAAGCTCGTTTTTGAATCCTATCCTGAAGGCGTTAATGAGTGATATGAGCACCTGCAGAAATATGAGAATTATACTCAAAATTCGGGCGAATATATGCCTTGTAGATTGTAGCCAGATCAGAATGGGGAAAATATTTTTACGTCGATTTAAGAGACCTTAGCATTTTGCGGCATTTTTTAGCGACGTCAAATATGTGATCGTTCCACAAAAGATGGTTTGTAATACACCTAGAACGCTAAACTGTCCTCAATGCTGTCAAGTGCCACTCATGGATAGTCGCATAGGGGAATGTTATGCCTGTAAACTTGTGCAGCCTACGTCACGGCAAAAACTGAGATAATAATTCGACATTTAATACATATGTAGGTACATATACATATATGTAGTAAAATGCTTACATGCCTCAGGGTAAAGAAAATTACGCATTGCGTCGCCTTAGGTTTTGTTTCAAACGCCACTTCTGTCTTTTTTGAGTTATGTGGGGGAGAGTGGGGTAAGAAGGACCACGGGGCAAAAAGAACCAAACCGATTTTTACCATGGTTTTTAACTTCATCTTATTTTCAATAGTTAGAATTAATATGAAACCTACCTTCCCAACACATCCCTTAGTTTCATTGAAAAACTGAAGTTAGTTGCGGTTTAAATGATGAAAGTTTAAAAACGGCCTATCTTTAAAAAAACTTCCAACTTGTAAAACCCACCCAAGACGACAGGTTAATAATCCAGAAGGTTTTGTTCATTGTGTTTTGTTTTTGATCGTTAGTGTTTACTTTAACTGCTGTAAATAAAGGTAAATAAACTCCTAATGGGGAAAATGGAACCAGCACGTAGTGGGGCAAAACGGACTACCAGTCCTTACTATCATCACACGGAGATCATTTAGCTAATTTGTTCGTGTTTTTATGAAAAAGTAGGTTCGGTTATTTTTAAATAGCTTGGCAACAAAAAGTCCTAGAGCCATACGGTTCTTAGTGTTGTACTAAAAACTAATAAATGCATTGCTTTTTGCCCCGCTAGTGGGGCAAAACGGACTTTTGAGACAAGGTTGTAAAATTGTGTATATCTCTAAATATATAATAATTGTTCAACTATTTTGATTGTATACTTTGATGAAGTTCAAAAGTTGAAGTATTATTTGAAAAAATATTTGCTTCACTTTATAAGGAATAGAAACAAATTTAGGAGTGTCTAAAGCTTAAGCTTAATATTTGCTACACTTTAAGGAATAGAAACAAATTTAGGAGTGTCTAAAGCTTAAGTTGTCCATCTTGCCCCACTCTTCCTTATAAACGGATTATATGCTAATTTTGTATGCTCTTTTTGAATCTGTGATTCGATTTGCTCTATGTCTTTCCAATCCCGAGATATCGAACATCGACTTTGTCCCATATCCACCAAAATTAACAGTTTGCAGAATTGTTTTGTGCCATAAACCATATTCTTTGGCGTTTGAGACAAATTTTTCATATATAATTTTTTCCAAAAATTTTTGTGAGAATGGTTTTGTTCCACTTGTAAAAGAAAATCTATGCATGTTGGACACTGATCGCAAACAAAATTTTGGTATTGGTTTGTTCCACCTCCATTACAGTTGATTATATTCATTATTATGAAATTTGTTTGTGTTCCACGTGTATGGAAACAAAAATAATCAGTTTCAAAATGTAGGAGGTGGGACACAAACACAATTCAAAAAAGCGGACTTTTACGTTAAGTAACGTAGCTTTTTAATGGTTCAGCACAACACTTTAAAAATATGTAGTTAGATATACTCTTTTTAGGACCAACTTCAAGTCAAAAAATAAAAACAAAAATCCTATCACACAGTTTCGGAGCACCAAGTACGCAAACCTTTAAATGCGTTTTTCTCGAAAAAGTGCCAATGGCGTATATTGAACAAAACAATTCTCAGGCGACGATTATATTTGTATAGTAATTTCATTTAACATTTTATTTTGGTTCTGAACGTCGTCAATGGTGGCGCTAGTTGTCTTATCTACTTTATATCAAATGTCTTCTATTGTTGTTGTTGCTTCCCATAGCAGTTTAGACAAAAACCACTAAAATTACTCTCCAATCAAAGCTTGTGAACGCTGTACATAGATGGCGCACAAAACGTTCCGCTTTTTGGGAATACTAAAGATTTTAAATACAATGTAGCAATCCAACATGACAATACGATGAAGTTCTGTTCTTTTCTGTCCGTCTGCATATTATTGTATAAGGGGGAATGAAAATTCGTTCAGCTGAAAGAACAACGGTTCCTGCCATATGACCGTTATTTTAAAGCTTATTTTTCTTGAAAATGCCTCCAACTATTTTGATTATTGTACCTTAATTACATAGGTATGACCTACTCTACAAAAATTGATTTTTCTCAAAGCCCAAGACCACTGTCACAAAATAGTTTTGTATGTTCTTTCTACGTCATTACTTTGAATTAAAACGCCTTATTACAAAAATCAATCAATCATTAAATAAATAGTTTTGCAATGAATATTGATCGTTTACATGCTCTCTCATTGTCAATGAACATTAAAGAAAACCAAATGGATTCTGGTTCTGTATAGGAGCTAATCATTGAATAACTAATTATTTAATAATTGTTTACATTATAATAAAGACACATTTAAAACCCTTAATAATTACCTGGGGTAGAATTCTAAATCAATAAATGCACGACTGGGTCGCACGAACTTGATTTTAAGTGTTTTCTTGGAAAACCAAAGTGTGCAATAATATTTCATTGTAAAATATACAGTACTGAGCAAAAAAAGTAGATGAAATATAAGTTCTCGTTTAAAAGAACTAAACACAAAAAGAACCCGAACAAAGCTACTTTATAATTTTGCATAAGAACTTAAATGAAGCTGATTTTAACCCAATCTAACTCCAAGATAATTATTACATTAAAATTGTTCCTAAATTTTTGTTTGAAGTCGAACAAAAAAATGTAAAATCGTGAACAACTTCAAAAATAACGATTTTACTCATATTAAAGAAATATGTATTGTAATTAAATATTTTAATATTTTGTTGCAAGGTTTATTCGCAATAACCGCACGCAACCTACAAGAAATTGGGTCGTTCCAACAACTCGGTACAATTAGAAGCCAAAGGACTATTTACATGAGAGCGACCAACGAATGAACAAATAAATGGGATTTTTCATACTTCTAAGCAATATTTTGCAACAAAAACTATTTCAAAATGATAGAAACGCATTAAATGTAATGTTGAGATGCTAAAATTTTCATTTTAATTGAAGAAAAAAGATATTTTAATGAAAACAAGTTGTTCGTCGCTAATTATAATCTGACTGTTAGGAATTGTCAAACCCTATTCGCGTTCCACATAGCATCCACATCGCAACGAATAAATTATTCGTGCGCGACTAACCTCAAAATCTCACTGTTCAATTGTGATATTTGGACATGACGTTCGTTGTTCGCAACCAATAAAATACATTGCATGTGAATGAAATGTCAAAATGGACGAATGTTCATTCGTTCGTTTTCGTTGGTCGCTTCAATGTGAATAGTCCTTAACTGCATCACCTCAATTTTGATTTAGTGCCTTTTGACTTTTTTGGAAAAAATAACTACCCTTAAATGAGCTATTATATGGCTCATATCCAATCACAAAATTATTGTCTTTCATTTGTTCTGCTTGTTTTTCTCTCTGCAAGTTAAATGAATATTTATGTAGGTACACAGTAAAATATTTAATTGAAAATGTATTCAAAAACTTACTTCATTAATTTCATTTTTGTATTTCTCTAGTGAAAAAAGTGCACCTAAAATTGTCATCTTTATTCATTGTAAGAATAATGAATTGAAAGTGGTTGTTTGACAGATTAACAAATCCATTGTATATATAAACTATAGTACTACCATTTGAGGTGCGCCATCTATCGACGAAAAACTAAGCTCTAGAATACCATTGGAAGCAACAACAACAATTTCCACCCTTTTAATTGTTGTTGTTGCTTCCCATGGTATTCTAGAACTTAGTTTTTCGTCGATAGATGGCGCACCTCAAGTGAGAATGCTATAGTTTATATATATGCAATGACAAATCCTAACAAACGTACAGTAGATGCTCGATATAGTGATCTAATAAAAACCAAGCCTGTTCACTATATCGAAATTGTTCGCTATTTCGAGCGTGAGTTTTTAAATGTTTACCAACACTAAATTTGATTATAAATAAAATTCTTTTTTATTAGTTCAACAGTTTAAAAACATTTTATTTCAAAGCAGCCATCACTTGCGAAGAAGCCATATCTGCTTTCATTGATTTTTTGTAAAATTAAAATTGCCTTCTGTTTTAAAATCAGTCCATTATCTGGCAGATTTTTTCTTCGTAAATGTATTAAATAATAAATGTCTTTTCATACACTTATAACTTAACACGCTTCGACGTTTTCCTGGAATTTACTTGAAGGACTACTAACTAATCTGTATCAAAAGCAAAGCCAAATCAAAAAATCGTGTTTTTGATCGTGACAATGTGAAAAAATACACAGAAGAATAGTAAATTATTCGGCAAAATAGTTGACTTTCACAGGCGCATTGCAACAGAAATTTTTTCGTTGAATATCGCCCAAAAAACATCAAGTTCACTATATTGAGATCCACAGAGTTCATTATTTAGAGTAGTCTGTGTTAAGTTTAGATAGTTCACTATATAGAGCTTCACTATATCGAGCGTCTACTGTATCTTTCCTAAATGGTTTGTAAAAAACCCAACAAATCCTAACAATGACACTCCATCAAATTTGTTTTGACATAACAACATATGTTGACTATGGTAAAAAAAGAACGCACCACATACATGCCAGCTACTGGCAAGCCAGTTGCAATGCACTCACATTTTGCGCTTACACAGATAAACTTTCAGCCAACTTGAACACTAATCGGTATCTGACAATTATTAATACTTGTAGTAACTTGCTTTGCCAGTAGCTGGCTTGTGTGGCGTCAGGGTAAAACACGCTTACAATATTTTATTCACCATGGTATATGTGTATCTCTGCCTGTGGATTTTATATATTTTATTTCTGTTAACATTTAAAATTCACGGGAGTGCGAAGTGAGAACTTTCACATACTCAAATCATAATAAAATGCACATGAAACTTGTTGGCAAAAGTGGAAAGGATAAAGAGTTTGCGGTCTGTATTGTTAAAATGCTTTTACATGTAGCTGCAAGCCCTGAGTTGCAAAAAAAGAGGATGCAAAATCAATAAATCGTACTTGTGTGATAGAGATGGAAGGCAAAATTGCAGACGTCTTCATGGATGCATGGTGAAGACGAACATGTTCATCTTCATCGTCTGCACTATGATTGTTGTTGTTGCGTTTTCGTCTGCATTTGCAGCTCCATGTAAAGCCACCTTTATGGTATGTGACCGCAAGCAAAGTATAGGCCATGGACCAATAAGATACAGACCGCCAACTCACTGTATGGTTTCTCTTTTTGCCTACCAGCTAAAATTCAGCTGATATGCCATTTATTTTGAGAGTGTGACGCTCTCCTTTGCTTTTAAAACCCATTTAGCAAACACACTTACAAAATAAATGGCATACGCAGGTATAGGTGCCATTACAAAATGCACAGAAAGAGATGTACACGTATTCACAGACAGGAACAAATATTTCGTGGGTGTTTCTGGCAAGAGGAGTACGAGTTGGCGGTCTGTATATTGGTCCGTGGTATAGGCAATATATAACTTGTTATAACTCACCACACCCCTTAACTTTGCTGCTTCCATCTACATTACAATCTCTTTACTAGCTGAAACTACAAAAATATAACCAGCAGATGTCACTAGCATCATTAAGTTCCATATCAAGTCTTAAAAGCATAAAATAAAATTCCTGTTAAAACATCACCACAAAGCAAAACGTCAAAAACAATAATTTTCTACTGCGAGAAACAACTGACGTAGATGCCGTGTATACAAAATTGTATTTTTGTTTTTCTTTATGAAAATTAATTCACAAAATCATAAACTATTTTATTAAAATAGTTTGCTACAGGAAAAATATTAGTTCTAGCATGTGTTGTGTTGATAAAATAATGAATACCTATTTTAGGGAGTGCCTCTAATCGATGTCGTACGTCGCCGTCGTCGTCGGATGGAAGGAAGAAGTGCAGTTCAATGTGTAAAACGGTAAAATATGCAATAAGGCAACCATTTCATTCTATAACTATAATTTTTATTAAAAAAAGTGAAATTTCAAAGCGGAGGTTTCGAAATTTGTACGAAAATTACATTATTAAATGAAAATAATTATGTTTTAACTAAAAAAAAACCTACAAGAGTTCTTTCTGGTTATCTATAAGTTTCTCCATGTTCTGAGGTCAATC
The DNA here is from genome assembly GCA_916050605.2 of Platycheirus albimanus. Lineage (NCBI taxonomy): Eukaryota > Metazoa > Arthropoda > Insecta > Diptera > Syrphidae > Platycheirus > Platycheirus albimanus. The sequence goes on from OU696698.1 coordinate 65,603,280, forward strand.
AGGGCTCATTACCAAATCCAATTGCGGGCCTAGAGCACAATTTTTCGGTTCTTTCACGTTCGCTATGGTGGAGTCGTCGCTCCAATCGTCGTCGATCATTTTTCGCCGTGGAGAATGGATTCGCTATTCTGTTGTCGCCGAATAGGTATCCCCGGGCGCGTTTGCAATTCATGTCGTTTTTCGTCCTGCTGACCTATTATTATTATTGTTCACAGTCAATGAACCCTTCCCAAAGCCAGCTCCGTCGTCTTCACGTCACAAACTTTGATAAGCGGTCGACGAACCGCTGATCCACATTCACATTAACGTTGAACGCTCGTTTTGTGAAATCAATCAACCGCTGGCGGTGTAAAAGGTAAGTTTCTATTGTTGCAGCAAATCAATAAATTTTGTTTCTTGCGAAAGATAAGATTTTTTTTTTATAAATAAGTGAGATTTAAAAGCATTTGATTAATCAGTCTGAACTTTAGCTTTATCAGCTGTCGATTATTGTTGAAATGTGTGCTTTTGATAACAAAATTGGGTTAAACGATAAACGGCTTCCAATTGTTTAGATTTAGAAGCAAAAATTGAACTTTCATTTTTTGCAGAACAGAAATGAGTCGACAGTAGTGACACAGAAGTTTTATTGACGTTTAAAAATATAACAATTATTATCAGAATTTGGAGATAAGGCCCTGCTTGGAAATCATACCTGTATTCTTCTTAAGGGCTATTCTTGGAAACGCCTACACCATTGATTAGGGTCTTGCTGCTTTGAAGAGTTCAACCGGAAGGCCATCCGCTTAAACAGCCTTGTTGGACTTTAGTTTAGTTATCGCTACGACATTCCCACCCTCGTATCTGCAGGCTTCCGCTCGGGCTTTGTAACCCTTGGACGAATGTTTTAACCTTTGGTAGAACTATCGAACATTGCTCCTGCCGTAGTAGGTACCCCTCAATAGATTCAGCCATTCGTTTTTTTAGTTCTCTCTTTTTCTTTCTGAAAAAGCCGATGTTCCTCAATCTTCTTTTACTGGTAGGTATATACCGCACGGGAAGCGCTCTTGGCAACTCTGGATCTGGCCTGCAGAACTGCCTGATAGCTGATAGGCTTCATTTTTGGCCATGTGTGCGGGTCTACACTCATCATCGAACCAGGAGTGTTTCGTTGTGGTCGCCTAAACAAACCCAAATCATCAGTGGCTGCATTTTTGGTGGCCAGTTCGCAATGCTGTCACTGGGCCTCTGTGTTTGGGGCAAGCACTTGGCTCGTAGGAGGAGACATGGTTGGCAAAGGTTTTTTTCACAGAAGCTGTTCGATGCTGCGGTCTGCGATCAAGAGACCGCCAGGTCCCCGTGTCGTGTAATGAGGTGTGGAAAGTACATGCTAGCTATGACGAAACTTCGCCCCGCAGCAAAGTCGATTACCGGAATTGTACGTCTTCTCTGTCGACTGAAAATAACTGAAGATGATGCACACAAGCATCGAAACAATTGTTTTATTTAATTAATGTTTGTTTGAATTACAATTAACATTAACGTTATGGTTGGACCATATCCTTTAATTCAAATTCTTTTTCGTATAAGTAAGAGCGAAATATGTAATTAAGTTTTGATCTTAAAAGTTCTTTGCTCATAAGAGAAAGACAGTGCGACCCAGTCATGCATTTTCTTTCATTTCTTTTTACGCTGACTGATCAATATCGGTAGGTAATTAACAGAAAAATTATGTTAGGTACCTAACATACAAACTTCTCAGAATTTTATTAAATACATTTTTAAATCTTTGTCGCTAGGTAGGTATATTGATTAATTTTTTGAGAATGGTCATTCTAAAAAAATAATTCCCAATAAAACGTATGCTAACCAAATGGTTAAGAACAAAAAATCAAACAAAGTCAAAGTAAAACAAAAAATTACGATAATACAAAAATAAACCAAACATAATTTTTGTATCATCGTAATTTCTTGTTTGATTTTTTAACGCTCGAATACTAGGTACCTAAAGTCGACAGGTCGGAAAATGGGTTTAGGTGGAAAAAGGTCAAAAGTTAACGAAACTTGGGGATTTTGATCAGGGATAGTTAACAGATATTTTGCTGGGGGGGAGGAAACTGCAAATTTTTCGACGTTGCTCCGGTTTTCTCTCAATAACTTTTTTTCCACACGTCCTATGGCAAAAACATATTCTAGGTACTTTTTTGTAGAGCATACAATTTCCTACAATTTTGTCGACGTTGTTCCTGTTCTATGGCAAAAACTCCTACAATATTGTTTATACAAACATCTTTGTATGTCAATTTATTACCGATATATGGCGCTTCAAAAAACAGGTAATTTTTCAATTAATGATTATTCGGGTATATACGAAGAAATATAATGGAATTCTGCATTTCTTGACATTGCTGTTTTTCGAAGCACCATGTTTTTGTTACGAATTGACATACAACAATATTTGAACTATTGAAATTGTAGGAAATTTAATGTCGACAAAATTGCAGTCTCCCCCCCCCCTCCCTTTTTTAGCACAGGGCCCTCGAGGTCAAAAACTAATCAAAATGTTAGTTTATTATCCTTGAACAAAACCTCCAAGTTTCATTAACTTTTGACCTTTTCCCACCTAAAAGTACCAGTCGACTGGACTAGGTACTAGTGACGTTTCATCCGATTGGTAGAAGGTCCATGTTTCTGCACAACATATGGTAGGATCGGGATGATCCTACCATGAGAATTGTTAGTGATTTAACAATATTCACTAAAAATGCATTTGTGGCAAACTTGGTCACCGAAATTGGACCAATTTGTTTTCAAACCATCCAGCAACCCTTCGAATTGTGTGTATTTACACAAAATTTCGTTCAAATCGGTCCAGCGTTATGGAGGACTAGTGTTACAAACACACGTACAAAAGAATTATGTACACCTACACCTACATATTAAGATTATGTTAATTTTTGCAAAACAGAAACCTTATGGAACAGAATTATTTCGAAAAAATTCAGCGATCCAATTAAGAATTTCTGACAAATTGAAGAAACAAACATGATCTTCAGCGTAAGTAGGTACCTACCTAGTTAGTAAGGCTGCTTTGTTACTTTTGCTCATATCATTATGAACGTTTAGAGCCTAAGCTAATTATCTCTTAGTCGGTGTCAACCAAAATATTTTCTCCTCCTGCTTCCATTTCATAATGTTTGAAGTTTTTTGTATAGGTAGGTAGTTGAAAAAAAAAAATATATATAACTCGAAACTAAGAACTCGAACCGTTATAAAAACACTTAAGACTGCATTCGACACATGAATAATCACGGTACATACCTGTCATATATATGAAATCTCTTATTAAGAATTGCCATCGATATTAAAAATGTTTTTCGTATGCGATATATGAGATCACGACTTTACCTTGAGCGACAAAATCTGAAAAGGACAAAATATATTAAAAAAAAACATAGAACAATCTAGAAGCAGAAAAAATATAGAATGCGAAAAAAATCTAGAAAGGCCGACATCTAAGGATATACCTAATAAATCTGGAAAAAAATAAATTCTAGATTTTCTTTTAACCTTTTCAGTTAAAATATTCACTACACCCAGAAAAAGAAACGAGAAAAATCATTCTTAAACAAAGAATTTGAACTTCTTTGCTCGGAAACTATGTTATTTATCATCGTGCTATTTAACCCACAGATCAAGTACGTGCGATCCAATCAGGCATTAAATTTTTTAAGTTTTTATGTGAAAATCATTTAATATCAATGACGTCCCCAGTAAATGTTTGTTGGTTAAGTATGAAAAATATAAACTAATAAATGCATTAAAGTTAAAGAAAATTTGTTACAATTGTCCATTTTTCAACCTTAAAACGACGATAAAACAGTATAGTACACTCGGGCGTATGCGTAATTAATTTAATTAAAATAGGTTAAATGCACGACAAGATAACCTATTTGCTGAAAAATCTTTTTTTTCATTTGCTTAAGAGTTTTTTTGGGAAAACTAGAAATGCAATAATATTTCATTGCTTAATATCTATCTAAGAAAAAAATGTTGAAAATCGTTCGACCAGTTTTATAAAAAAAATAATTAAAAAAAAAAATCGAAAAAATATTGTAAAATTTTTTGAGTATGTTGTTATGAGAAAATGTTTAGTCCTTCACCTAGTACAAAAATTTAAAAAAAAATCAATCCACCCGTTTTCAAAATATTTTGAAAACTAGGTACATAATTATTTTTTAGAAAATTATTAAATAATAAAATATAAGTTCAATTATTAATGGCTTTCTGCACTAAACTTTGTATTGAAATCGGAAGAATAGTGTACGAGAAAACCTAGTTTGGAAAACACGGTTCTATGAGAGATACCGTTATAAGACAAATTTCGAAAAATCTTTTTTTTTACTAAAACATAGACAACACTAAAAAATAGTATTCTGAAAGTTTTATCAAAATCGTTAGAGCCGTTTTCGAGAAAATCAATTTTTTGTTTGTTTATGATTGTATGGCAGGCACAGTTACCGTTCGACCTAGAGCAAAAACAAAAAAATACCTCCCCTGGGAATACCAAATAATTACTAAATACCAAGTTTGAAGAAAATTTTCCCATCCTTGAGGCCTTCCAGAGTCTCGGGTTTGTTCACGTTAACACGGGACCACAAAAAAAAAGTCTGAAACGGTTAAATCGGGTGATCTTGCGGGCCAGTGCAAATCGCCAAAACGAGAGATGAGGCGACCCGGGAACGCCGCCTTCAGAATATCGGTTCATGTCGGTTCATGTATCGCTCCATGGCTTCTTCACTTGTATTTTGCATCTGTCTAGTCCACAAATGTCAAAACAGATTTGACATTGGCGGCCATTTGTAAAAATGAGACCATCTTCCAATAGGGTGATTTCTTTTTGCCCACCTTGTAGTACGTACCTATATAATCGCAAGTATCGCAAGTAAAATCATCCATGTTCCAGTTTAGTTGCACGATATAAATACTTTAGACAAAGTAATTGGACGATATAAATATAATTAAGAAGTCAAACTTTTCGCTTAACTTAGAACTACAACCCCCCCCCCCCTTAAAAATGCGTTGGATACTCAAAAACTAAAAAAGAGTACCTATGCCATTAAGTGTCGGGAATTTGTCGTAAATAATCCTCAGGGTTTTAAAAAATTTCAGAATTTTTCTGGCAACTATACCTCTATTTATACCTACTAATTTATTTAGAGCCAATTTTCGAAAAAAGTCAACACTACCTACTTAAAATTAAAACAAAAAATTAATTGCATTAACTGCCGAATATTAGTTGCAAAGTTGTCGTTAAACAAAATAATTTGTCACGTTTCATTTAAAAAAAAAAAAAACAACTAACTTGACTTAAAATTTGTTTAATTTCAAAAATAATGACGATTGTCTACGAAAAATTCACGACAATTAATCCAATTATTGTTCATTTTAAAAAATCGAAAGTGTTAACTTGACGGACATTTTTTCTGGTGGAAAACGGTACGAGGTACAGTAAAATCTCGAAAACATGAACGGTTCTAAAACATGAACAATTCGGAAAGATGAACGCTTTTCCCGTGTGACAATCTACCATAGAGCAGTTTAAAAAAAAACTTTCTAAATAAGTTTTTACTTCTCATCAACGACTTTTGTATGAATTTATGTTGTTTTAATTTTTTTTTTTTAAATAAAATGATTTGTTAACAAATAGATGCAATATTTGTATGTATAGCTTTATGTTTTTCCTAAACTAATGCTCGATGCTTGGAAATTGAAATTTGAGGATGATGTTGATGTTGTTTAGGTATGATTAACTAACAGTTTGCTAAGTTTTTGAACTTTTTTCCTTACGTCCTACGTCAAAAGCATATTCGGCTTTTTTGTAGTTCGTTTGTTCAAACATTTTTGTAGATCAATTCGTTACCGAGATATTTCGCGTCGATTTTTTTAAATTCGGCAAAAAATAAGAATTCCACCTTATTTCTTCGGATATACTCGAATAATCATGAAATGTTGTTAGGTGTTTTCATCCCGCCGTTGTCCGTCAAGTTAGCACTACCACTTTCGATTTTTTTAAAATGAACAATTGGATTAATTGTCGTGAATTTGTCGTAAATTTGTCGTGAAACAAAAAAATTTGTCGCGCCCCTATTTTAAAAGTTAACCCCTGGTAGTGCTAACTTGACAGTCAAGTTAGCACTACCACCCCCAAAAAATGCATTAAATTAAAAATTGAGTATGCGATTATCTGTCGTGAATTTGTCGTAAATTTGTCGTGAAACAAAAAAAAATTTCCCACCCCTATTTTAAAAGTTAACCCCTGGTAGTGCTAACTTGACAGTCAAGTTAGCACTACCACCCCCCAAAAATGCACGAAATTAAAAACTGAGTATGCCATTAATTGTCGTGAATTTGTCGTAGACAATCCCTATTATTTTAAAAATTTTCAGATTTTTTTTCCGGGAACTACCCCTATTTATACTAAATTGACAGCCAATTTTTGAAAAAAGTCAAAAAATACTTAAAATTAAAAAAATTTTAAAATTTTTTTATTGGATTAATTGCCGAATATTAGTTGCAAATTTGTCGTGAAACAAAATAATTTGTCGCGTTTCATTTTTAAAAATTAACCCCTAGTAATGCTAACTTGACAGTCAAGTTAGCACTACCACCCCCCTAAAAATTCTTAGGATACTCAAAAACAAAAAATTAGTATGCCATTAATTGTCGTGAATTTGTCGTAGACAATCCCCATTATTTTAAAAATTTTCAGATTTTTTTTCCGGGAACTACCCCTATTTATACTAAATTGACAGCCAATTTTTGAAAAAAGTCAAAAAATACTTAAAATTAAAAAAATTTTAAAATTTTTTTATTGGATTAATTGCCGAATATTAGTTGCAAATTTGTCGTGAAACAAAATAATTTGTCGCGTTTCATTTTTAAAAATTAACCCCTAGTAATGCTAACTTGACAGTCAAGTTAGCACTACAACCCCCCTAAAAATTCTTAGGATACTCAAAAACAAAAAATTAGTATGCCATTAATTGTCGTGAATTTGTCGTAGACAATCCCCATTATCTTAAAAATTTTAATACTTAAAATTAAAAAAATTTTAAAATTTTTTTATTGGATTAATTGCCGAATATTAGTTGCAAATTTGTCGTGAAACAAAATAATTTGTCGCGTTTCATTTTTTAAAATTAACCCCTAGTAATGCTAACTTGACAGTCAAGTTAGCACTACCACCCCCCTAAAAATTCTTAGGATACTCAAAAACAAAAAATTAGTATGCCATTAATTGCCGTGAATTTGTCGTAGACAATCCCCATTATTTTAAAAATTTTCAGATTTTTTTTCCGGGAACTACCCCTATTTATACTAAATTGACAGCCAATTTTTGATAAAAGTCAAAAAATACTTAAAATTAAAAAAATTTAAAATTTTTTTTATTGGATTAATTGCCGAATATTAGTTGCAAATTTGTCGTGAAACAAAATAATTTGTCGCGTTTCATTTTTTAAAATTAACCCCTAGTAATGCTAACTTGACAGTCAAGTTAGCACTACCACCCCCCTAAAAATTCTTAGGATACTCAAAAACAAAAAATTAGTATGCCATTAATTGTCGTGAATTTGTCGTAGACAATCCCCATTATCTTAAAAATTTTCAGATTTTTTTTCCGGGAACTACCCCTATTTATACTAAATTGACAGCCAATTTTTGAAAAAAGTCAAAAAATACTTAAAATTAAAAAAATTTTAAAATTTTTTTATTGGATTAATTGCCGAATATTAGTTGCAAATTTGTCGTGAAACAAAATAATTTGTCGCGTTTCATTTTTTAAAATTAACCCCTAGTAATGCTAACTTGACAGTCAAGTTAGCACTACCACCCCCCTAAAAATTCTTAGGATACTCAAAAACAAAAAATTAGTATGCCATTAACTGTCGTGAATTTGTCGTAGACAATCCCCATTATCTTAAAAATTTTCAGATTTTTTTTCCGGGAACTACCCCTATTTATACTAAATTGACAGCCAATTTTTGAAAAAGTCAAAAAATACTTAAAATTAAAAAAATTTTAAAATTTTTTTATTGGATTAATTGCCGAATATTAGTTGCAAATTTGTCGTGAAACAAAATAATTTGTCGCGTTTCATTTTTAAAAATTAACCCCTAGTAATGCTAACTTGACAGTCAAGTTAGCACTACCACCCTCCTAAAAATTCTTAGGATACTCAAAAACAAAAAATTAGTATGCCATTAATTGTCGTGAATTTGTCGTAGACAATCCCCATTATCTTAAAAATTTTCAGATTTTTTTTCCGGGAACTACCAATATTTATACTAAATTGACAGCCAATTTTTGAAAAAAGTCAAAAAATACTTAAAATTAAAAAAATTTTAAAATTTTTTTAATGGATTAATTGCCGAATATTAGTTGCAAATTTGTCGTGAAACAAAATAATTTGTCGCGTTTCATTTTTTAAAATTAACCCCTAGTAATGCTAACTTGACAGTCAAGTTAGCACTACCACCCCCCTAAAAATTCTTAGGATACTCAAAAACAAAAAATTAGTATGCCATTAATTGTCGTGAATTTGTCGTAGACAATCCCCATTATTTTAAAAATTTTCAGATTTTTTTTCCGGGAACTACCCTTATTTATACTAAATTGACAGCCAATTTTTGAAAAAAGTCAAAAAATACTTAAAATTAAAAAAATTTAAAATTTTTTTTATTGGATTAATTGCCGAATATTAGTTGCAAATTTGTCGTGAAACAAAATAATTTGTCGCGTTTCATTTTTAAAAATTAACCCCTAGTAATGCTAACTTGACTGTCAAGTTAGCATTACTAGGGGTTAATTTTTAAAAATGAAACGCGACAAATTATTTTGTTTCACGACAAATTTGCAACTAATATTCGGCAATTAATCCAATAAAAAAATTTTAAAATTTTTTTAATTTTAAGTATTTTTGACTTTTTTCAAAAATTGGCTGTCAATTTAGTATAAATAGGGGTAGTTCCCGGAAAAAAAATCTGAAAATTTTTAAGATAATGGGGATTGTCTACGACAAATTCACGACAATTAATGGCATACTAATTTTTTGTTTTTGAGTATCCTAAGAATTTTTAGGGGGGTGGTAGTGCTAACTTGACTGTCAAGTTAGCATTACTAGGGGTTAATTTTTAAAAATGAAACGCGACAAATTATTTTGTTTCACGACAAATTTGCAACTAATATTCGGCAATTAATCCAATAAAAAAATTTTAAAATTTTTTTAATTTTAAGTATTTTTTGACTTTTTTCAAAAATTGGCTGTCAATTTAGTATAAATAGGGGTAGTTCCCGGAAAAAAAATCTGAAAATTTTTAAAATAATGGGGATTGTCTACGACAAATTCACAACAATTAATGGCATACTATTTTTTTGTTTTTGAGTATCCTAAGAATTTTTAGGGGGGTGGTAGTGCTAACTTGACTGTCAAGTTAGCATTACTAGGGGTTAATTTTTAAAAATGAAACGCGACAAATTATTTTGTTTCACGACAAATTTGCAACTAATATTCGGCAATTAATCCAATAAAAAAATTTTAAAATTTTTTTAATTTTAAGTATTTTTTGACTTTTTTCAAAAATTGGCTGTCAATTTAGTATAAATAGAGGTAGTTCCCGGAAAAAAATCTGAAAATTTTTAAGATAATGGGGATTGTCTACGACAAATTCACGACAATTAATGGCATACTAATTTTTTGTTTTTGAGTATCCTAAGAATTTTTAGGGGGGTGGTAGTGCTAACTTGACTGTCAAGTTAGCATTACTAGGGGTTAATTTTAAAAAATGAAACGCGACAAATTATTTTGTTTCACGACAAATTTGCAACTAATATTCGGCAATTAATCCAATAAAAAAAATTTTAAATTTTTTTAATTTTAAGTATTTTTTGACTTTTATCAAAAATTGGCTGTCAATTTAGTATAAATAGGGGTAGTTCCCGGAAAAAAAATCTGAAAATTTTTAAAATAATGGGGATTGTCTACGACAAATTCACGACAATTAATGGCATACTAATTTTTTGTTTTTGAGTATCCTAAGAATTTTTAGGGGGGTGGTAGTGCTAACTTGACTGTCAAGTTAGCATTACTAGGGGTTAATTTTAAAAAATGAAACGCGACAAATTATTTTGTTTCACGACAAATTTGCAACTAATATTCGGCAGTTAATCCAATAAAAAAATTTTAAAATTTTTTTAATTTTAAGTATTTTTGACTTTTTTCAAAAATTGGCTGTCAATTTAGTATAAATAGGGGTAGTTCCCGGAAAAAAAATCTGAACATTTTTAAGATAATGGGGATTGTCTACGACAAATTCACGACAATTAATGGCATACTAATTTTTTGTTTTTGAGTATCCTAAGAATTTTTAGGGGGGTGGTAGTGCTAACTTGACTGTCAAGTTAGCATTACTAGGGGTTAATTTTTAAAAATGAAACGCGACAAATTATTTTGTTTCACGACAAATTTGCAACTAATATTCGGCAATTAATCCAATAAAAAAATTTTAAAATTTTTTTAATTTTAAGTATTTTTTGACTTTTTTCAAAAATTGGCTGTCAATTTAGTATAAATAGGGGTAGTTCCCGGAAAAAAAATCTGAAAATTTTTAAAATAATGGGGATTGTCTACGACAAATTCACAACAATTAATGGCATACTATTTTTTTGTTTTTGAGTATCCTAAGAATTTTTAGGGGGGTGGTAGTGCTAACTTGACTGTCAAGTTAGCATTACTAGGGGTTAATTTTTAAAAATGAAACGCGACAAATTATTTTGTTTCACGACAAATTTGCAACTAATATTCGGCAATTAATCCAATAAAAAAATTTTAAAATTTTTTTAATTTTAAGTATTTTTTGACTTTTTTTAAAAATTGGCTGTCAATTTAGTATAAATAGGGGTAGTTCCCGGAAAAAAAATCTGAAAATTTTTAAAATAATGGGGATTGTCTACGACAAATTCACGACAATTAATGGCATACTCAGTTTTTAATTTCGTGCATTTTTGGGGTGTGGTAGTGCTAACTTGACTGTCAAGTTAGCACTACCAGGGGTTAACTTTTAAAATAGGAGTGGGAAATTTTTTTTTGTTTTACGACAAATTTACGACAAATTCAGGACAAATAATCGCATACTCAATTTTTAATTTAATGCATTTTTTGGGGGTGGTAGTGCTAACTTGACTGTCAAGTTAGCACTACCAGGGGTTAACTTTTAAAATAAGGGCGCGACAAATTTTTTTGTTTCACGACAAATTTACGACAAATTCACGACAATTAATCCAATTGTTCATTTTAAAAAAATCGAAAGTGGTAGTGCTAACTTGACGGACATCGTAATTTTAATTTAGATATTATTTTGTTCATAATCCAGTCTGCAGGTATTTTCAGGTTGACAAATTCCGGTAGTTAATAAATCTGTAGGATGTTGTTAAGGGATAGTTAATGGTAACAATTGACGAAGTTTTCGACTTTGAGAACCATGTAGAAAAAGGGGTGGGGGAACTGCAAATTGTTCGACCTTGGCTCTGGTTTTCCCTTAATAACATTTTTTCCTCACGTCTAACGGCAATAGCATATTCGACTTTTTTGTAGAGTGTCAAATTTTCTACATTTTGATAGGACAACAATTATTGTTTCTTTAATAAGACGAGATATAGCGAGATTTTTGTATGCGACTTAAAAGTTCTTATGTTGTGCTACAAAAACCATAAAAACTAAGGATTCTTAAAAATTTCTTTTCAACGACTTAATTTTTGATTCAGTGGCTGATCCTTTAAACCAAGTGTCCTTAAAAGAAAATACATTATCTCACATCGGAGTTTTTGAATTTTGAATACATGAAAATTAATTCAAAAGTTTCGACATTCAACAGCTGTCACTTATTTAACTAAGCAAGAGCTTAGAAACTTTTCAATAGAAAAAGAAAACAACAATGACTTCGATTAAAACAAAAAAGAAGAAGAAGGACAATTCTAAATCATGACCTCTAGTATGTTTTTCATTAAATATCTGACCCGTCTGTGAACCAAAACAAATCAAGAATAGCGTCTTCATGGGGATAACTTAAACAACATAAGTTTGTTTGATTTATGCATCCCCAACTACAACTACAAATGAAAAACTTCCCTTGAGTTGTTTTTTCCACAAAAAAAAAATAAAAAAAAAAAAAATAGAAAACTCCTTGAATCGAATTGAATCGGAAAATGTAATAAATTAAAAGCATTTACTGTTTAGTTGGTAGTGCTAGTGCCACCCTTTACTCCTTGATATTATGACATATTTCGAGACAATGTCGAACGCGATATCGAATGTCCTTTGAGTGGGTGAATGCAAGAGATTTAGTTAGCATCAATATATTACTTAAAAAACACCATCAAGAAGAACTCCGCACTCCAGGGAGGATTCCTTAACAATGAAGGATAAAAATGTAGAGATAAGGGTCTTTATATATGCGCCCTCGATAATAGAAGTGGCGGCAAGGTGATTTTTAAGTGCATAAGGGTGTATATCTGTATTGGTAGTTGAATGTAATATATATGTTCCATATAAATATATATTTATATATTTTTTTCTTTCTTTTAAAGAACTTTGAGCCATTGTTAGAGGTTGGTTAATGGCATTGGGGGTTTCTATAGCATTCGTGACGGTTGCTATGGAATTTGTATTGCAGAAACACGAATGCATTCGGGTGAAAAATATTTTATGTTCGTGTTGGTATTCTTCAGGTCTTACATCGATATATATTCATTTTTAACCTTTCGTAGAACCTTCAACTTCCAAAGTTAAAGATTCTTAAAACGAACAAAACTTCACTGCATAAATATGTGCCTTTTTTGAGATAGCCTGTTGCGGTAATATTTTATGCAAGTATGCCATTTACAGGCACCCTTACCCTTATGTTTATCGTTATTTCTTTATAGTTATAAAAAAAATAAATTGTGGGCACAACAGCTCCAAACGGGGCAGGGGCCTGTGAGCTGTGACTTACCTTCACTCTCAGCCATTCCTGTGTGTGCGTTTGATATTCTGCAGGAATGAAATGTTGGATAATGTTGTATCCATCACACTTAGATCAATGTAGGTCCATTGTGATACCCTCGGGGTGTTGGGCCCAATAAACATAGGACCTATGAAAAGCCTATAAATTCTCAACCCATTTTGAAGCGTTGATAAATGTGAACAGGTTTGCACCCGTTTTTTCAGATAGTTCTTCTAAGTCCTGGAAGACCTGACTTCGTAGAGCTTCTTTTCTTAAGCGGCATAGTGCTGGGCAGTGACAGAGAAAATATCGTAACTCAGCATGTTGTGCCCGGTCAGTATGCTCACAAGAGATCGTAGCAATTTCTTGTTGAGCTGTAGAATCTTCTATGTTCTTTATTTATTTAAGTAGGGCCACAGCTTCCTAGTTATGACACAGGAGTCGAGCGAGTTCCATCTCTCGTTAGCTGCAGCGAGTACCTACTTTATTCTCAATGGTATGTTTAATGTTACAGGTTGGGATCTTTGCCGTTGTGTCTGCTCGATTGAGTTCTAGGGATGATTCCTTTCTTGCCACAGCTCATCAGTTTTTTCGTTTCCTTGCACACCACAGTGTCCTGGAACCCAGCAGAGTCTTATGTTATGTTGCGCTTGCGCAACAAGAACCTTTGGCTCTTCGCGACAGCAAGTTAAAAGTTTTGATTTTATTTCAATGACAGTTGCAGCTCTGTAGCAGCTGCCGTCACTGCCAAGACCTGATAGTTTAAAAAACGCTGCTGCAATCGATGAGCCCAATTGACCCGGCTAGTTCGAGTGCTTCTTAAACCTCCATCAACACCAATTTGTGCTGCAAATATAGATACACGGAGAGAATTGAAAAATCACCAATTGCGAAATATTCAGTTGCAATTTACAAAACATGTTTTTTTTTGTAAATCACGGCGCTTTGATTCGAAACTGATAGAAAAATTGGCAATTTAACTTTCAATTCATCGCAAATTACAACAATTCCTGAGTTGAGATTTACAATTAAAAGTTATAATTCAAGCTTCTGCCCTTCAAAGTAAATTACAACCTTTTTGTCGCAATTTACTACTTCAAGGGAATAATTCCATTTATACTTTTTACCAATCTGGATTTGCTACATTTTTTTCGTGATTTACAATCACTGAGTATTAGAATCAACTCAAGTGTGTCTGACGGCTACGTCGAAGGTCCGGAGTTCGATCCCTGCCTCCAACTAATAATTATCTTTTTTTTTTTTGGTACTGTCTCTTTTGAGGAAATGTAAAATCCTCGAAAAATAAATCTGGTTAATATTAAAAGTGAATCTTTGTAAGCCATTCGGATTCTGCGGGAAATGATATTCCACCAGAATATCAACGCACATATACAGGAATCGTTCAGAATATAAGTCATTAGGCCCTGGCCCCGCTTGTGTCTCCAATAATGCCTTTTTTGTAGTTATATATATATATAGGGAGTACAAAGTTGAATTTCAACTACACATTATATACAATTTCTTACCTTTATTTAAATGATCATCACAAAAAATTGTACATTAGAGGTTAGACGTCCTAAATAAGACGACTATATTTTTCTCGCCAATAAAACATAATCTTAATTCAGAACACCCCTAAAATGTAACTCATATTCAGGTTACTTCTTATTATTAATTTTGATATCCGACTTGGATGCATCACAATGGCCTAGTAGATGTGTGCTAGATTGGTATGCAGAGGGTCTCGAGTTCGATTCCTAGGATCAGCCAAGTAAGTAAAAGTTAAATTTTTCAATAATAAATGCTTTTCAATAAATAGAAAACGTTGCTTCTCTCAAAGCGATATAATTTGTTACAAATTGAGTAAAATGGGGTTGCAACTTACGACTTTACCACTCATTTTTTCAAAAACATATTTTTGATTCAAAACAAAAAGATGGAAACCTATGACTCGCTTTTTGCAATTTACAATCGAGTAAATATAAAATTGATACAAATTTGGATCAATTTTCGATTCGCGATGGCAATGTTTTATTTCTCAGGATCGAATTATTGACCCAAAAAAGTGATAATTTGCTATTTTTGAGTGTCAATATCTTCATTTCGTTCAATTTTGAAAATTGCGAACAAGAAGTCGTAATTTACAAAACCCCGAGCTAGGGTGAGAAACTGCATAAGATTTTCGTGATTTGCAGCTCATTTTTCTTGATCTGATCTAAAAATTCTTTCCGTGTATCTATTAGTCTTTTAAAGGTCTTTAATATGAATGATTTTAGACTAATTGGTCTGAAGTCTGTAGCGTTAGTATGGCTGGGCTTACCAGCGTTTGGTATAAAGACAACTTTCACTTCACGCCATGTTTTTGGTATCCCCATTTGAGGCTATGTGAGAATATGTTTTTTAGGTATGGTGTGATGATCTGTTCACTTTTTTTTAACATATCTATCCCCAGTGATTTATATCGAGAAAAGAGATTAATATCCCATTTAATTCTTTCTTCCGTTTTAATATTCGGTGGTGCTACTCGTTCATAATACTCATCTTCTGGATTTGTATTCACGTTGGAGCCACATCCTGTGTGTTAACTAGGAGTTCTCGTATCTCAATACAAGACTCTATCCAGTTTTCAATAGGATCCTTGAGAGATCCTAGAGCAGTGGGCTCTTTGGCAAGTCTAAGCCTAGCTGATTCCGAACGGTTAACAGAGAAACATTTTCATGACATTATTTAATCTTGGAGGATTTGTCCCTTCCTCGCAAGAGGCCGTTCCCTGTAAAAGAACTAAGGTGGAGCCAGGCTACCAGTCTGACACACTAACCAGTACGCCACGGGGTACTACTCTTTATAGAAATAGTATTTAAAATTTCTTGATACGTGTGAAATTTGTCTCTTCCTAAACGGGACGTCCGATTTTGATTAAAATGTTTCTTTGGGTTTATTGGTTCTCAATATAGTTCAAGTTGTAGGGCTTTTACCAAATTTAGTTTCATCCATTTTTCTTTTTCCTCAACTTTTTAAGATTTGAGAAATATTTCAATCTTACCTTTGTTGGGATAAACTCACCATAAAACTAAGAAAGTTGTTATACACATAACGATTTTACTTGAATGTTTTTTGCTTTTTTTATCCAAGTGTACTTAATGGCGAACACGAATCTTTTGAAGGGATGACTCTTATTCATTTTTGCATATATAACCATAAAGTGCAT
This sequence comes from Platycheirus albimanus, assembly GCA_916050605.2. Taxonomy (NCBI): domain Eukaryota; kingdom Metazoa; phylum Arthropoda; class Insecta; order Diptera; family Syrphidae; genus Platycheirus; species Platycheirus albimanus. Next base: position 65,619,507 of record OU696698.1, read on the forward strand.
TTGTGCCCTCCATATCCTTCAAAGTCAATTTGACTTTTGATAGGGGAGTTTGTCTTTTGGTTTCTGTTCTCTCTCTCTGTGATTTCCCTTTCTTCTGTTTGATGATTGAACATAAAAATGTTAAACCAAAAATATAATCTCAAAAAATGGCTATTTGTGCTTTTCCCAATCCTAATACAACCAAGTAAGGGAGTGTAAGTGAGGGAATGGAAATGAAAACCATTTGCTGAAAAACCATTCAAGTGTGCGAGATCTTTTTGATATGCTGTTGTATAAAATTGTGCCCTGAATGAAACATAATGGTATTCTTTCCATTACACTGGTACAGATAAACATTTTGAATGCTCATTTGGACACAATAGTTGCACGTTGCACATGCACATATGTACACAAGGATACACGAGTATGTATATGCAAACGATATTATACTTCCAAGCAAGCAACTGTAAGTGGAACAACTAAAACAGGATAAGTGCAGCTATAGCAATGTATTTTATGTTTGTATTATCAGAAAAGTCCTTGACCTGTCCTATTCTTTTCAATAGTGTCCATCATCCCAAATCGATCGCCTTGTGAAGCAAGAGGATGTGGTGTTATATTAATCGAATACCAAGAACATCGAATTGACCCCTTGTGCACAAAGTAATTCGTGAAAATATCACGACATCATTGAATAAAAAAAATAAAATTGAGATATAACAGGGGTTGTCGTTCTATATAAGGGCATAAGCGTAAAATTTTCATTCTTTGTATCTTTTACGAGTGACCGTTGGGTATCTCGTATCTCTGATTTGTTTTTATTAGATTTGGTTCAGAGAAATGCATTGCGTAGTCTATTGGAAGGCTACTTTAATTTTTTTTAAAGTAATAGATTGTGTTCCTGTTAGTTAACAAAATTGGCTTTTTTTGATAATTTTTAATTTTAATCGTCTTAAATGGAAATTAAGGTTAAGTTAACAGGAACAGTACCTACCTATACTGAAAAAAAGTGAAAGTTCCTGTTCCAAACAAATTTTTTTTAGTATCTTTTTCAAAAACCGTTTATTATTTTATCTTCAATTGTGAATCCTTCCAAGATATTGTATTCATTTTTTTGTTGAGTCCATTAAATCAAAAAATAAAGCTTTCAGCGAATAGTATCATAAAGAGGCGTTTTTTAAACTGAGAGAAGGCGAATGAATGACCGTGATTCTATAAGTTATAACTTTGTTAAAAAAAAAAAAATTCGTATATCAGTTGTTCTGTGTTAAAAACTCAACTGGTGATTCACCTAAGGTGTGCCAAAAACCTAGAGCATGTAGGTTAGGTGGAGACCAAAACAAATCATATGGGAGTAAGGGAGTTTATTCCCGTCTGTTTAGTTGGAAGGATGAAAGAAGGTCTTAAATTGAAAAAAAAAAATATTAAAAACTAACGATAACTCATACAAATGCCACGACTTTATTTCCATTTTAGAAGAGTAACTCCATCGAACGAAAAAGAAAATAAATCAAATAAAAATTTAAATGAACCGAAAAAATACATATTAATTTGTATCTCCTTAATCGGTATAGAAATGTAAATATGTAGAAATAAAAGCGAAAGCTTTTTAAATAATGAGTGGAAAATATTTGGAAATAAAGTCGAAATAAAAGTGTTTTTGAACATTTTTTTATTACTAGAATCGCCCAGTGGCCGAAATTCGGCCAACGCCAAGAAGTTGTTTTTTTTAATTGTTCAATTTTTAATTTTTTTTATTTTTATTAAAATTTAAAAAAAAAACATTAAAATGCCCAAAACTGTGGGAAAAAAATTTCACAGCGAATTTATACGAAAAAAATGGTAAAAAAACACACCAAGTTATTTTCACCTGTATTTTGTAAAATTTACAAAACAAAATATTCCCAGCACACCTACTCAGTAATACCTTTCCAACGATATATACATCATCTCAATTGGTTGGGTAACCACCTCGTAATTGGTACCACAAAAAAAAACTGCTTGCCTATTTAAAAATATATAGATATTTGGAAAATCAGTGCCTGAGAAAATATTAAAATTGAATTGATAAATTATTAAATTGCATGAATCTATAAATTATTAATTGAATAACGCAACAAGGGTATGGGCGGTAGGCGGGAGACAGTGTTTAAGTGGAGGAGCGGGCGGTTTGGCCGGGCACTGTACCGACACCAACGCCGTGCACCTCGACCGAACCGATTACAGTACCAATACCTTTAATCGTAAGTAAAAAAAAATATATACAAAATAATAATAATTTTAACTACATGCCTGTAAGACCCAAGGTCTTTTTGAATGCAAACTACACGGCATTAGTTAGAAGGAATGGGAAGATAGGAAAGATTTTTTGTTGGCACAATGGATTGAGAAATATGTGATAATTAATCTCACGAAAATCCCACGTGTGGCGTCCAGTTGAAACTGGGAAAATATTGAAAAATTGCTGCCCAGGCTGGGGCTCGAACCCACAACACTAAGGTTAGCAACCAAGCACTTCATCCACTGTACCATTGCCATCTTTAATTTTTTTTAAGAGTTCAAGAATTTTCTTGGGAGAAATAAGCCAAAAAATTGGTTTTCGCCATACCGTCCATCATCGATCTGCTTGTGCAACTGCGCAATTTTTTTTTTTAATTTTGTTTTAGCCCAGCTCGAACTGCTAGGTATGTACCAGAGATTAAAACGAGTCGAGTACTGTTCACGATCAACGAATACTTGCTCGAAAAAAGCGAGTTTGAACAAACAGAGTCAACCTATCAAACTATGCTTACAAGTATTTTTGTTCATGAGTATGATGACCCGTGAATAACAACACATTTTAAACGAATAAGATCGAGTATACCTTCCAACCGAGTATGAACGAGTTTGAACAAAACGAATAAAGTGCTCATGATCAAAATGTTCACGATCAATGTGCTCATGGTCAAAATGTTCACGATCAGTGCGATCGATCGCGATCGTTCGACTACTCGCTGTGTAAAATGTGTATTCGGGGTTGGTTTTTTAAGGATTCTGTTTCTTGTGTTATTGGCGTTGGTTTTTGTATTTAAGATACTTTTACCATTAGGGTCAGATCGGTGTTGGTTGATTTTGCTTCATGATTCAATATACTTAGTTTGCGTATGCAAATAAGGCATTATTATTAGGAAAAAGTGCAGTAAATAATGTTATTAGTCACAATGATTTTTATTTTTATTAACTTGAAAAAAAAACAGTTAATTAAATAAGTAATTAAAACCACTGACCTACTAAAATTACTAACAAAGAAAAGAGTACCTGTTTCGGGGAATTTTAACCTGCGCCTTCAATAAAAGAAAAAATTGACTTCACTTAAATATATACACCAACCGCGAATGTTGACCACCTTTTGTTTTATAATTACATCATTGGCCTACCTAGCCACCTACCTACTCATAAATCTTTCCAAAATAAGAAACCCTTTTTCTTCTGCTCTATTTTCTGCGAATACAAAACATTACCCTTAAAATAGAACGGATATAGATAATAAATCAGGTAGCGCCAGCAGTTTCCTTTATTCACGCATTGCTTGTGAGTACTCGCTTTGTTCACGATCAGAACGATCAAAACGATCAGTAGGTCTTTTTTCGAGTACCCGAAACTGGTTACAAGTGTTTGCGAATAATTTTGTTCGTGGGTATGAAAGTCAGAAGATACTCATGAGTTCGATCAGTTCGTTTGTCTTTATTCGTGATTCTTTTTATTCATGACCAAAATGACTTATGAGCATGGAAGCAAAACGATCGGGTATGAGCGATCAAATAGAAAAAATCCCAGTGTTCGAACTTATTCGAACATACTCATTTTAATCTCTGGTATGTACCTAAGTGATTTTGATTAAACTTTGTATATTACATACTAAGAGTATTGTTAATCAAATTGCGTTTTTAGTTTTTGGCTAAAAATGCAAATAATAGAAGCAGTTAATGCAAATTTGGTCTAATAACAGCCATAAGTTGGCAGCGCCTGTATCGAATCCACTCAAAAATTGTTTGGTGTAGTTTGTTACAACTTTCCTATAGACGGACTTATTCAAAAACTTCCCATTAGACGAACTTATTCACATTTCCCTTAATATGTAGGTAAAATTTAATTTTTGAAAACAGCTGATTAATTTTTTTCAAAAATCATATGATAAATACTTTTTTTCTGAGAAACCACTTCACAGATAATTTTAATCCCATAAATTAAAATTCACCCAAAGAATGAAATGGCGTATATTTGAATACATACGTCATACATAGTTTCAAAAAATTATTTTTTTTTTTTTCAAAATCTCAAACCCCAAGAACAATGCCTTATTAGACCATTTTCGGGCGACCAAGTAGTGGACTTTATTTTTAAAAATTAAGATTGCTATTGCGATCCTTTAAACACTGTATTTGACGCAAGCGAAGCCGCGGGTAAAAGCTAGTACACATACATATATATGTAAGTGTCATACATATTCTGCTTTAATCAGCTTTGAATTCCATTTTAGAAAATTTCCTTCCGGTCGAAAAAAAGAAAAATCCTGTAAACAATCATTTTTCCATTGATTTCTTGTTTATAACAAATCAGACAAACTCATCTCAATACCAATAAACATTAAATGTGTACCATACCGTAACTTCACTTAAAAAAAATTCAAAAGCAATTTATTTTCCTCATTGACCTCGTTCTTGTGATTTCTCATTTCTTTGTTATTTTTTTATCAAGATACCTAATTAATTAGAAATGCAATAGCAATTTCAACCAATGAACCCTTGACCATGCCAATTGAAGGGGAAGCAAATGCAAAGTAACATTTCAATTAAAACTCAAAGGACATTGAAAAATAGCTTGATGGAAATTGTAATAGAATAAAAACAATTTTGAAATAAGGATTCTCATACGCTGCAAGTTAGCTTTGTTAAAGCAGAATAAAAAAAAAAAGATAAAGATATTTTGACTGATGGGAGCAATTCCGTATTAAATTTTTTCCGCTTTTATGTATGTTTATTCAAAATAAAAATAAACATAAAAGAGAGTAGTTGTGTTTCCAAAGCTTACCTACTTATGAATCATGTTGTATCCTGGGGTGTGAACTAAAACTTAAACGTTTTACTACATAATATTACTTAGCTAATGACCTTCAACACAAAAGCTTACCGAACAAAAAATAGAACTTAACTTTCTTATTTGACTGCTTGGAAAATTTAAATAAATTAAAATAGAGGGAAGGTCCTTTGTTCCATTTTTGTTTAATTGCAAATTAGTTTTGGAGTGAAACGCTACTAGTTGAGAAAAAAATCTAAACAAAAACACACTCATTGTCAAGGGAAAACTAAGAGTCTTCACTTAACTTTTTTCCTTCGAGCCAAAGGATATTTATGTGTAGGTACATAAAAAAATAAATTAATATACTCGAACCTTCCAGCCAGCGTGCCATTGCATTTTCTTATCTACAAAAAAGAACTTCTTCATCATTTTCATGCTCCCTATTTAATTAAAGAGAGAACAAAATGTTAAGTTACAACTTTTCAATCCCCGATCAACCTTCAGGGAAATCAGGATCATCCACCTGCTATAGCTGTTCCTCTGTGAATTTTTATACGAAACTTTATAGTAATGGTAAATGCGCTCTCAATTTAAGTGATTTATCTTGGGTTGTCTCTTATATTAAAGTGAACCATAAACTCTTCAATTTTGTCTTGTCAAACGGGCACTGCGTCTTTTGCGAGGAATAAATATTTATGTACCTGTGCACCCGCTTATACAAAGTTCTCAACGTGAAAATAAGTATATTTTGTACATTTTTTTTTTAGTTTTTCTCTCTTGTTTTAAACCATGAAAAAATGTTTAATTAACAGGAGTTTGTAGTGTCCTTGATGCAGGAGAAGGTCTTTGCTTCGCCTTTGAATTAAATGTGTTGCGCTTCGTTTCACTTTGATTCAATACAACAACGCAATGGATGCATTTGATGCAAAGGATGTTGTTGTTTTATATTTAGATGCGATGTTATTTACGATGCCGTTAGATCGAGCAGTAATTGACTGTGTAGAAGGTGCATATTCAATTTATAAAAAGCGGGTGAACGTTTGTAGGGAACTGTTGTTGACGTGAGATTTTGTGTAAAGGACATAACATGAGTGTATAAAAGAACTTTTCACCATGAGTCGTCACTTAATTTGCTTTGTCTAACACAGGGTGCTTTCTAATTTATAAACAATATTTTGGGAAATGATTTATGGAACTGTTTTAAAAAAAAGATTTTACAGTATGGGTCTATCTCTCCGAATTTGAAATTTCTTACCGAGGATAATCCACGGATTCCGTTAAATAAAGTGCACGACTGAGTCGGACAAACTTGATTTAATGTGAGACAGTGGTCTTGGGGTTTGAGATTTTGGAAAAAAAGCAGGGAAAAAACTATATGCAATTTTATTGATCATACTTAAAAATTATTGTTAAAAATTAAAAATTTTTTTTTTTCAAAATCGCTCGACCAGTTTTTTTCAAAAAACAGTTTTTTTTTTGAAAAACTTTTCCAAAATATACTCCAATTTTTTTTTGAGTATGCCCACTTCTAGCTTTTTGTAGTTTTTATCAGAAACATTAAATTAAAAAAAGCTTAAACCTTTTTTGAAAAAAAAAAAACTAAAAATAAACCAAGAAATTAAATTTGTTTTAAAAAACTCAAAAAAACTTTTTTTCAAAAATTAAAAAAATTATATTATTACGGCTTTTCAAGGGCTTCTACATTAAAAATCCGTCAAGTGGCTTACGAGAAAATCTGATTTTAAAAAGCCGGTCTAATGGGAGGTACCGTCATAATACTTTTCCTGAAAAATCCATTCCAACCAAAACATAAAGTTTACACAGAAAACTATTCAAAAAGTTTTCTCAAAATCGTAGGAGCCCATTTTGAGAAAAATTAATTTTTCACTAAAAACCGTATGGCAGGTACCGTTAGCTTTAGAGCTACAATGCTATTTCCAAAAACCCCTCTGTAGGACGTCATAATAATACTATGTACCAAGCTAAAAGCCAATCGGTCAAGCCGTTTAGACTATACATAGGTTATACTATACAGACATGCGGACAGGCAGACTGACAGAAATGTCGGACCCACTTTTTTCGACTATCATCGTAATTATCATGTTTGATTGTTAGAATTTTTTTTTACGAATACATTACTTGCCTTGTACAGGTTGGGCCAAAAGAAGTCATCCATCCGGTGTTGTTTGGCTCTCTTTTTTTTTTAAATGAAAAACTTCGATTCTGTTTTTTGATTTGGGAACGCCGCCTTCAGAATATCGGTTCATGTCGGTTCATGTATCGCTCCATTGCTTGTTCACTTGTATTCTGCATCTGCCTATTCCATCAATGTCAAAACAGATTTAACAGCAATTGCCATACCTTCAATATTTTAAGGTGGAATAAGGTTGGAAGTTAATGAAATTTTGGGATAGGTTATAGTTAATAGTTAATAAGTTTGAGGGAACTGCAAAATGTTCGAACTTTCTCCGGTTTTTCCTCAATAACTTTTTTTCTTATACATTCATTTCAATCAATTTTATTAAAAATAAAATGCACGACTGGGTCCCACGTACTTACTCTGCTCTGTGGGTGCAATTGTACAATGAGCAATAAAAAGAACTAATTTTTTTAAATTTTTTGTAAAAACGAAAAAAATTGGCAAAAACTGGAAATATTAAAATTTAAAAAAAAAAGTTTTCAATATTTTGAAACGCGATACTATTTAAGTTATAAATGATTTCAACTGTACAAAATTTTATTGAAATCGGAAAAATAGTTACCGAGAAAACCTTATTAGAAAAAAAAGCTATCTTAATACGACAAATTCATTCTAGCCAAAAGATAGATTGTTGGAAAAAAATAACATCCTGAACATTTTTTGCTAATATGATTGTATGGCAGGTACCGTAATTTTTCGACGTAGAGCAGAAAAATCAATTTTTTGACAACTTTTTTGCAGAAATGGTCCTGTTAACTGGCCCCTCGTTCGTTTTACTTAACGCCTCTTGATTAGTTGTTATGAGGCTTATTGGAAGTAATTGGTTTATGCCGACAAAACAATAGTTGAATCATTGGAAGCCAATATTCAAGCCACTATTGATGCCATACGGCCATATTTATTGGCAAAGTAGTGAAAAATTGGACTGACCGAATCTACTATGTAACTAGTAGCCACGGGCCTCGGCGGACATATGCCGGAAATCATTTAGATAGAAAATAAATGCCAAATTATCTGACAGAATGTAAAAATAATAATACAAAATTCATTCCAACATTATTTAATATTTCTGTCTTGTATTATTATTTATTTATTTATTGAAATATGTAACTTATAACGTACCTATTATTATATAAATTTCTTAAGCTCTTAAAAAACCCCTTATCTGTCTTAAGTTCGTGTTACTTCTTACAAAGAATACAAAAAAATTTTACTCACATTGAAAGCGTTTATTTATTTTTGCTATCATACCTATAATCCGATATAGCAAACATGCGCAACCCGATCGATCTGCAGCACTCGTCTTGGACAGTTTTGGCAAATCCAGTTTAATTTTCGAAGAATTATTTATATCAACACCAAACTTTATTTATCGGGGTTGTCTTTCTATAGCTTTCCTTTTCGGACTGGTAGGTTATGTAGATACTATTCCAAACACGTCAATTTTGCTCTTCACACATCCATTCCATACATCCCAAAATGGTTCTCGTCGCTAAAGATGTTTTATTTTCAAGATTTGAGTTATTAAAATTTTTCAAGATGAATTTGCAAAAAATCCATAATTTTTTGAAGGATAATAGCACGGGATTTTCCGAATACGCACAGCAGCGATGTTTTGAACAGACTCTGTGGATTGATTATGTACCAAGCATGACGAATCACTAATTCGTATATAGAGTTTGACGATTAACACACGCAATAACTTTGCATGGTGATTTTTCATATAATATACTGAATAATTCCACAATTCGAGCTCTATAATCTATCTTCCTTACAATTAGTCCGGGAGCCAGCGACCTTTTTTGATGACCAAAAGCACAAAAGCTGAAAATGTGTTTTAAGCTTTACTTTGATTCCATACTATGTGGAATGGACCTCCAGCTGGCGCACTTCCGGGGGGTGTGCCAGCGGCAGCCTCCGGAACACGTAAAATATTAATAAAAAAAAACTAATACCACAAAAGCTCAAACTTTGTAAAGATGGTAATTATGGTATATTTTAACATAAAAACGTATCCAGCTGCACTTCGAGTGGGGGATTATGCTCCAGCTTTTCACGTAAATATGTAAAAAATATGGTCTGAGTGAACTCTTACCACAAAAACTGAAATTTGGTACACTTGTACCTAATATAATAACTTAAACGAAAAAAACATCCAGCTTCACATTAGTGGGGGGGGGGGGAAGTGTCCAGCTGGCGCAAAGAAGGACGCTGCGCATGGGTATGCAACCGAAAAAAGCGTATTTTTGACTTTATCAGCTGGATACTTTTCCCTCACTAAATATGAAGCTGGATACTTTTTTTTGTTAAATTATTTAATTAACTATTATATTACAAAATTTCAGCTTTTGTGGTATAAGTAATCTATACTTTTTTCATTAAACAAAGGGCGCCATCCATGCGCTCTTTTTTATGATAGATACGTAAGTATAACTTTTCTTCTCTTAAGTTTTAATTCCACCAAACTGAAACCACAAAAGCTGAAATTTGGTACACTTGTACCTAATATAATAACTTAAACGAAAAAACATCCAGCTTCACATTAGTGGGGGGGGGGAAGTGTCCAGCTGGCGCAAAGAAGGACGCTGCGCATGGGTATGCAACCGAAAAAAGCGTATTTTTGACTTTATCAGCTGGATACTTTTCCCTCACTAAATATGAAGCTGGATACTTCCCCCCCCCCCCCACTAATGTAAAGCTGGATGTTTTTTCGTTTAAGTTATCATATTAGGTACAAGTGTACCAAATTTCAGCTTTTGTGGTTTCAGTTTGGTGGAATTAAAACTTAAGAGAAGAAAAGTTATACATACTTATGTATCTATCATAAAAAAGAGCGCATGGATGGCGCCCTTTGTTTAATGAAAAAAGTATAGATTACTGATACCACAAAAGCTAAAATTTTGTAATATGATAGTTAATTAAATAATTTAACAAAAAAAGTATCCAGTTTCATATTTAGTGAGGGAAAAGTATCCAGCTGATAAAGTCAAAAATACGCTTTTTTCGGTTGCATACCCATGCGCAGCGTCCTTCTTTGCGCCAGCTGGACACTTCCCCCCCCCCCACTAATGTGAAGCTGAATGTTTTTTTCGTTTAAGTTATTATATTAGGTACAAGTGTACCAAATTTCAGCTTTTGTGGTATGAGTTCACTCAGACCATATTTTTTACATATTTACGTGAAAAGCTGGAGCATAATCCCTCACTCGAAGTGCAGCTGGATATGTTTTTATGTTAAAATATACCATAATTACCATCTTTACAAAGTTTGAGCTTTTGTGGTATTAGTTTTTTTTTATTAATATTTTACGTGTTTCGGAGGCTGCCGCTGGCACACCCCCCGGAAGTGTGCCAGCTGGATATCCATTCCCTTACTAGTGACACCAAATTAAGCTTTGGAAAACATTTTCATCTTTTGTGGAATGACTCCCCTTTAAAGGTCGCTGGCTCCCGGACTAAATGTTCTAGCTATCATTTTGACAAACTTTAACTTTACTTTAAAATAAAACTGGAGTGTTATGGAACTACATTTAACTTCTTGTTAGCCAATTTCTTAAATAATTTTTAATCTCCAACATACTCGTAGTGTTATAAACAAAATTTTTAAACAATTATTTACTCATGGCACGTCTCACCCTAACCCTACCCTAAATGACGTCTTCATGTGCAACAGAAAAACTACTAGATGTAACATTCAAATTTTCCCTATACCTTCCATTTATGTAGTTTAGGACTATCAAGAACCGTATGGATAGTTGGCTAACTGCATTGCAAAGCACGGTACTTTTTCCAAAAAAAAAAAATATGCAACTTTGTATTCCAAGTTGCACGCTATTCAAGTTGCACGTTGTATACTTCTTCTTGAATTGGTTAACTGTGAAAGAGGATTTGCAGTGTTGACGCCATTCTTGCCAACTTTATCGTTCTTTCACTTTCACCCATTCCATACATATAATGAAACTATTGTTAGATAGTCTTTATATATATTGTGTCACTGTGTATTCGAAGTGGGGATACATGCATCAAGGACATCAAAGGTGAAACTTTGTTTTCCACTAAGCTACTTCAATGTTACATAAAGGATAAGGATTGCTAACCAAGGCAAGTCATGGATTGTGGTTGCATTTTTAGCATCGACATCGCAACTGCTCAATGCCAATAGATTGAGCACAAATTTCCTAATGGAAATCGCTTCTGCATATTTTAACTCTTCACAAACGCACATTAATGGATATAACTCCTGTAATGAATTATACACATTAAATAGAATACCTTGCTACTCCTAATTGCAAGTAATAACTATAAAGGAAGATTTCAAATGCACTAATGATGCACTCAGAAGCCAATTTCCCCTCGTTTTGTGGAGTTAAAGAATCGTAAAAAGTGAATTATTCATGTTATTAGCAGTGAAATAAAATGGATAAGAATGTCAGAATTCTAAAGAAGATTTCCCTAGGATTACTCTTAAAAGGGGAAGATTCCCATATTTAATTAAATCATTTCATGCGTCTTAACTCTTTTTGTCGAAGGACTTTTTAAATTCTTTTGTCTCCCAATTTGACAAAGCCACCGTACATTTTATGGTTTCGATTATCTTTAAGGATTAAGTCCGACACTAAATAGGAAATAAATCTCAACGTTGGTACTTACAAAATTGCACCATTTCCACTTCAATCTTCACCATCGCCCTAGTAAATATCCTCAAGCGGTTTTCTTATCTTTAAAATGCATATTTTGTTTCTTTCGTTGTAAGCTGGGGTCTTGAAATCAGTGCTTGTTGTATAGCACGTCTAACATAATAGTGTGCTTTTGGCGGAACTGTCACATAATAAAAAAAATATTGGAAATATGTATATTCACTGTTTTTTTTTTTAGTTCAGTTTGCAACTCGGATTTTGATTCGTTAGAAATGCATTAAATCAGGGCGAACTTTTTGACTTCATGGCAAAGTGTAGCTTTAGATAAAGAAACATCTTTTATAGCACACACCATTAAAAGAGTGGAGGAAATAACACGAAGCGGGAGCTTATCTCTTTATGGCGCGCTAAAGAGGGATATAGCTGGGTGTTCTTTAATTTAGTTTAGTTTTTGTTTTTTTCTTTGTCTATTAGTATTGAGCGTGAAATATAAAATATTTTACATTACTGAAGGGGAAATAATTTTTAAAAATTCTTTAAGCTATCAAAAAGGGAGCTTGGAAAGAAAACGAAACATTGGTTCGAAAACCTGTTTTCCTTTTACTGTCATTATTTTTCTGGTTTGAACGGTTTTTTATAAATGGCCGTAAGTATGCACCAGTTTCATCGAATTCACTCGAACATTACTTGGCATAATTCCTTGTAGTTATCTATGTGAGTTAGTTACTCCTTTTTAAACGGTGGCTTCCATTCCACGAGCCGTTCAGTTGTTACTAAACATTTTTGGGATTTTTGTAAAATTTCCTGAAAAAGGTTCTTTCCTTTTATGAAATAATAAATTTATTATAATAGGTACATATTTAAAAAAAAAATGTGTTTTCAAAAAAAAATTCAAACATCAGAAATCTAGATTTAACGCCTTTCTTCAAATGGCCATAAGTTGGCCGAATTCTTTTAAATTTTGTTTGGCATAGTTCTTCATATAACAAAGTTCAATTTTAATCCAACTTTTTTTAGTTTTTATTGATTTTTTCAAAAATAAGTCAAAAAAATTTTGATTTAACTTTGTGATAAATAGGTATAATAAGAGCATTTTTAAGAAAACTGTTTTTTGTTTCCGACTAAAAATGAAAAAAAAAAAACAAAACACAACATTTACGAAGTGAGTCGAATCTACAAGATGAAATTTCAATTTTAAAGATTACAGTTGTCTTAACGATAGCAATCATAACTTTAGTTATGAGACGCCATATTCCAAAAATTTGGAGTTATTTCCCTTTCATTAAGTGCATTAACGCCGAATTTCGGAACTTATCGTTATTTCGCTCGGTGTTATTTCACGGAACCGAAATTTATTTCGAATTTTTCATTTCGCAAAATTATTTCGCTAATTTTCCTTTTGAAAAATTGTCGCTGCCAAAATATTATTTCGTATTTTTCCTTTCGTCAAATTTTATTTTGCATATCTTACTTTTAGTCCAGTCCACAGGTACCTACCTACTTTTAAGTGCAAAATGGTCAGAATTTTAATAAAACTTGGAGACTTTGTTTAGGAGAATATTTTGCTAAGTTTTTGACCTCGAGGGCTCTGTGCCTCTCACGTCGTACGGCAAAAGCATATTCGACTTTTTTTGTAGAGCGTTGACCTTCCTACAATTTTGATAAAACAAAAATTGTTGTATGCCAATTTGTTACCAAGATATAGCGCTTCTAAGAACAGGCCATTTTTCAAATCGGTAAAAAATACAAAAAAGTATTGAAAAATGTCCTGTTTTTCTAAGCGCCATATCTCGGTAACAAATTGACATACAAAAATATTTGTACTCCACAAAAAAGTGAAATATGCTTTTACCATAGAACAAGAAGTTAACTATCCCTGAATAAAAACCGCAATTTTTCCACTTAAACCAACTTTTTCCGGCCTGTCGACTATTCGCTTTTTGTTAATTCGCTTTATTTTATTTGGTAAAATACTGTTTTTGTTGTCTTAAATGTTTGGCTTTAATTTTATTACATGTTAAGAAATTTCGAACGATGGATAATGTGCTTGGTTGCTAAACCTAGATTTGTGAGTTCAAACGGCATTTTTTTTTTTGAAAAACTTTGCGAACAAATACTTAAACCATATTGAGTGTCATGACATTATATGAAAAAATCTGTAGTTTTCATCTGGGAAAATAATTTAAAAAAATTCAGTCCACCCGTTTCCAAATTATTTCTTAAATCAATTTTTTTAGAAAATTATTAAAAATAAAATCTCATTTAAAAACAAACTGGTTCTTTGAGAGGTACTCTTATAAGACAAATTCCGAAATAGAAAATAGGACCCTGAATATTGTATAAAAACGGGTAGAGCCGTTTCCGAGAAAATCTAATTTTGCTTAAAGTTATTTTTCGACCTAGACCTAGAGTAAAAATGAAAAATAACCCCCGAAATAGAATAAAATAGTTACTAAATACCAAGTTTGGAACAAATTGGCTCATCCGTTTAGGTTTTCGAGGTGAGAGTGAGACAGTCAGGCAGACGGACGGAATTTCCGGACCCACTTCTTTCGACTTCTTATCTACATTTTTTCACGAATCCATAACTTGCCTTATACATAGTAGGTACCTATCCCCTTCATAAAATGCACATTAAGCTCAATTAAGTTCGACTTTCCAATCGATTAAATAAAAAAAAATTAAATCTAAATTAATTAATTTAATGATAATTTGATAATTGTCAAGTGATGTTAGCTTATTTTAGTTTTTAAACTGTATATTCTTTTCAACTTCGCGACTTCTGTTTTTGAGTTTAAATTCAATTTTTCAAGCTTCTCTGTTTAAAAGCTTTGAAATGTTAATCTTCGTATAATTGAAACATAATTATTCTCTGTTGCTGTACTTGTAGTTTTAATGAATTGGCTGTATCACAAGTCAAAAAAAAAACTTATCGTCTATTAAACGCGGAAAACACAAATATATGTGTCTTTATTTCCGAGAAAGCAAATAACTTAGTCTATCAAAAAAACCACTTAACTACATTTGGAAACGAAAATGCATTTTTGTTGAACAAATAACCAGTTTAGTTTAGTTAAATTTCCTAAATTTTGTCAAATACTGAGAGACATTGAATCGTGTTTTTTTTAACTCCTAGCTGAGTCCATAGATATGGGTATCCATGTATGTTTGTTAAAAAAAACAATTAAATTGAAACAGGTATTTTTCGGAAAAACTTCAGTTGGGAAACAGATACAAAATAGATTTTTTTTTTTAAATTAGTATTTTAAGTGAATTTTTTTCAAAATAAAAATTGTCAAAAAAGTCGATTTAAAATATAATACCTATTACGTATAAATATTAACAAAATGTTTTCTTTTTATTCAGTCCTAACAAAATTAAATTCTGCACCTTATCTAATATATAAAAATAAGTTGCCTTATGTTCGGGGTCGATAAACTCGAGAATGGCTGGGCAGAATGTTTTAATGTTTTTTTATAAAGTTAGCTATCCTATTGAGGAAGGTCTTTTTGTGAAGATTGGTCAAATTTCGGTAAAGGGCAAACCGCAAAATGCATTTTTAGTGCATTTCGTCATATTAATAACAGCATTTTTTGTAGGGTCTTCTGAGTATGTCGACGAAGGTTTCCGGCCAAACTTCGGAAAAATAATTTGCCACAACTGCAGTTTTATTGCATTTTGTCAAAATACTAACAAATCTTTTGGTAGCATCTTCTGAGGATGCCTGCAAAGGTTTCTGTGAAGTTTGGTCAAAATTCTGTAAAGCGGTAGCGTGGTTATTTTTGATCTAGCATTTTTGTCGACACATAAAGTATTTTTCCCGTAATTATAGAAAATTATTTTTTTTTTTTCAATATGTCAATTTAATTTTAATAAAATTGGAATAAGTTTGAAATCTGCGATTTTGGACAAATCATCGGGATGAAATGACCGAAGAAATATTACATCGAATGCGAAATATTTATTCAAACCAGAACTTGGATCTTAGCTACGATTCGATCTGAAAATAAAATATCATTAGCGCTTGCGTCGTCTGGGATTGCGCAAACTTTGTTAGACGGTGGTCGAACAGCTCACTCTGCATTAAAATTGCCATTGACATGTAAGTAAATGAATTTCAAACATGTAATATTTCAAAAACATCTGGAATGGCAAAGGTTTTACAGCAATGTAAAATAATCATTTGGGATAAGTGCACGATGATTCACAAGAAATTATTGGAAGCCCTTAATCGAACGTTAAAAGATTAACGAGGAAACCAACGTTTATTTGGTGGTGCATTGATATTGTTAGCAGGGGAATTTAGGCAAACATTTTTCCAATTTTTTCTCACGGACAACTTTATGTTGGATGTTCGCGAGTGGGTAAACCGTCCTTATTGTTTATTTATGCATTAAATGGGAAAACAAAAAACGTTGTTTATCAAAAAGCTCTTGAGTAATGCAAATGGTTCATTTAAAAAATTGTTAAATTAATTAATAAATTATATAAGAAAAATGATTGAATTGAGTTTAAGGCTGCATGATACACAACAATTTGTTTTCTGAAGAGTGAGGATGGTTTCCTAACTAGGAAACACGCCACATTATAATAGCTGACAGCAAATCAGTTGAAAAGGAAATTCGCGGAATTTGGCATTCTTTTCCTTTGAACGGTCCTTTCAAAATCCTTGCCACTATCACATTGTTCATCAGCTTCTTCACAATCAGTTGGGTTCCATTGCACAGTTTCGGGGCATAAAGGTTTCGTATCATTAAGATGACAGATCCAACTTTAGAACTCAAATGATGAGGCGGCATGCCCAGGCAAATCCAAAGAACACTTGCATATTCACACTCAATGGAATGGTTTGCACATACAGAAAAAAACGATGCCTGAGACATGAGATTTATTCATACGCCGCTGTTGGTTTCAGAATCACGGGAAGTGATTTCGGAAATCCGCTTGCTATATCACCACTTTTGCCATGACTGATTGCTTTGAAATGCTGCAAACAGGATTTTCTTTGATTCGCAGGTTTAACGAAAGCTTCAGTGCTCAGTGTGCTGTTCTTCCACCTTCCAACAGTGTTGCAGCAATTCCGGTAGATGCGAGAGCTAACGCAATTCCACTTTGAGCACGTGTTGCTGCTAATATTAATTAAATCAAGAACATTTTTCCAGTTCCGCCGGGCGCATCAACAAATAAAATGCACGACTGGGTCGCACGAACTTGCTCTAATTTGTGACAGTGGTCTAGGGGCTTGACATTTTGATAAAAATAAAATTTTCAAAATTCTTAAATAAATACTTAAACTAATTTGAGCTGAAAAAAAGTACACCATTTTATTTCTTATATAAATTTGAATTTATGAGTAAACTTATAAAAACCTGTGGAGCGGTTTTAAAAAAAAAGTTTTTTTTTAAAAAAAAATTTCAAAAAAAATTCAAACACTCCATTTCTTAGGTATTCAGCAAATACAATTAATAAGCAGTTTGCAAAATATTAATTTAAAATTTTTTTTTGTAGATGCTTTTAAAAATACAAAAAAATATTTTTCAAAAATATTGGTATGCAGTACAAATTGAGTTACCTACAACTATATATGTGTGAAATTTCAAAAGAATCGGTTGAATCGTTTTCGAGATAGTCGAAAAAAAAACGGTCCTATGGAAAGTACCTACCGTTGTTAGAGATTTTTTAAAACTTTTTTTCAGCCATATAATTGGTCGTACCTAAAAAGCAATACTGATTTTTTTAAATCGAAATCTTTAGAGTCGTTTTTGAGAAGAATAAGCTTTAGCGTAACGGTATATGGCAGGTACCGTTATTTTTTGAGCTAAATAAAATTTCAATTTCCCCTCTGTACAATACCTAAAAAACTCTATATACCAAGTTTGAAGCATTTCGGCCCACCCGTTTGGGCTGTAGGTGTCTATACATACAGACAGACAAAAATACAGACGGACAGAATTTTTAACTTTTTTTTCAAGACGAATGCATAACTTCCCTTATAGTACCTATAATCGCAAGTAAAAAACTTTTTGATTACAAATATTGTATTTAAAATTAAATATTTCTTAACTACACTTATGTGTGTTTTAAGTTAAAAATGTGTTTCCTGTCAGTTTTTAAATACTGCAATTATATTTTTTAAATTGTAATTCATTTAATCCGTATGAAAGTAAGATTTGTCTAACCGAGCGAAGCCGGGTGGGTCAGCTAGTATTAATATAATATTAAAGTTTCTTCAAAACTCTTGTCTTTTACAAGAAATTGCGTCTCTATCACATAAATCAGTTTTATTCCACAATTGTGAATTTATCTGCTCATGCCACATTTAAATGCAAATTTTTTCAATCGTAATTCCAACACACAAGAAAGATAAAACGCATCCAACCACGACGTCCACAAAACGGAAGATAAGGAATAATAATTTAAAATTTTATAGTCTCCATAAAAAAAAGACCGGTTTGTGTTACAAGGATTGGCATTTGTAATCGAAATTTTTTTTCGCAATTCTTCCCTAGTTACGTTTCTAGTTTGTAAATCTTCATATCTATTTATGAAATTATAATTAATGGCCTTGTTATTTCCTTGCAATTGTTCGTCCTTGAGAAAGAAAACAAATATTTCCAAGAATTTTAGAGAAAAGAAAAGTGCTTGACGTATACAAGTTAATGATCACCCTAGCGCCTAGCTCGACACTCCTTTTTTTATATTCAATTTTGTTTCTTCATTTTATTTTTTTTTTTAATTAAACTATCTCAGAACTAGACATAAAACCTTAACAACTTAAGTAAATATTAATTAATTAAATTATTAATTTCAAATAACTTACTGGCCCTATGCCTATGCTATTCATAGCTATTTCATAGCGTTGTAAGTTTTCGTCGTTATATTGTATAGGTATTTTTTTTTTTTTTTAATTTTTCTAACTCTATAGAACATTGCCCAGGACACCATGTAAATTACATAAAGTCCTTCTACAGTAGTTTATTTCAAGTTAATATAAGTAAGTGAAATAAAAAGTAACAAAAAATAAGAAAAAAACTGCAATGTTATGAAATTTAACTGGGCTATTGAAAGGACATCAATTTAGTATACTTGATGTTTTTTAAAAGTTTTTCTCAACCTTATTAACGCACTTTTCATGGTATAAACAATCCAGATTCGCAATAACTTCGTTTCCAGCAGTAGAGTAAGTAAGTGAATCTTTTACGTCTTTTTATTTTCCCTCCTGTAATAACAATACAAAATCTTCAAGAAGGTATTGAATTTCAACCATAGAAATTAATTCACTACGGAAAACATGTTGAGCCGGGTTAGTTATGTGACGGCCCAGTGACTAGGTGAGTATGTTGCCGCCGTAGCAGGCAGTTACTGCTAAGCCACAGACCACACTATAGTTATAAAAGCTTATAATTACGGTAAGCGGGTTACCTTGCCATCGCCATTCAGCGAATCCATCCAACAAATTGCGTACAGTTGTATATCCGCCGCGCGCGCCGGCCCTCGGAATCGTATTTTATTACATTTTTCATTGCCGTACACCGTACAGTGAGTTCCTTCTTATTCCTCTCATATAAAGAAGCATCTACACTAACTTTAGATATTTTATCTGTCTACTGGATTGCAGACAAAAAATGGCGACGCCATATCTTTTTTTGTTATATTTCTGTTCTTATTCACTTTTGCTTGAAAGCAAGCAGGGAAAATAAAAGCAGTGAACAAAAATCAGGCACAAGTGCATATGCAACCAGATCTTGTATTCTTCCCCTATTTTTCGTACTTTGACCAGTGGCGTAGCTAGCTCTTCGGGGGCCCCGTATCAAAAAAAAAAATTGTATGGGCCCCTTTTTTTGTCTTTTCATTATATAATTTTATTTTTACAAAATTAACTTGAACACAGGTATTACTTGCTTTAAACATAGGAACTCTTATCTACCTACATATTTTGTATAATACTGAAAAAAAGATAAAAGTTTCAAACTTACTCGAATAATTTTCTTGCTTCTTTTTTTATAAATTTGTTTGAAAACAACAATAGTTTATCAGGATCTAAATCTTGAAAAATGTTATTCAGATAATAGAGCCTCTAAAAATCTTTGTTGAGTTTGAACAAGTAAAGTACCTATCTAAGCAGAAGTAATAGACATTCACTTTAAAGTAGGATTCTGGATCCGAAAGGCTCCCATCTTCTGCTAAATTATCAAAAAAGAGCTTTTTTCTATACTTATTTTGTTCTTAAAGTTTTTTTAGGTTTTTAGGTTTCATTCCCCATTTGTTAGGCAAATCTTTTGACTGCTTAATCAAACCATTGAATGAATTTTGATTTCTCATTTTTTTCAGTAAGTTCAAAAGATTGCCCAGTAAAATACAAGTTTTTTGTAGGTCTTTATGGTCTTTATGTTCATGCTGAATGGCTTTAGAAACTAGATTTATAATGTCAAAATGGGAAGAAAAATCATCATGTTCGTCTTTTTTTGTTAAAATTAAATTACATAAGTTGATTTTATTCTTTCATTATTAAAGAATATGGTTGCTTCTTACAGCGAGTAATGCATCAATTCTTGAACACGCTCGAGTAGGACACACCTTTTTAAGGGTAATAATATTACATATTATGTAATATAAAGATTGTAGATTAAAGCATGGGAAGGAAAACTAGGTTCATGTAACAAAAATTGTTGGTACCAATTTTTTATTTATCTCAATAAACATTTTTAAGCACACCTCGAACAATCATTTGCATTCATTTGTAATACTTTCTTTTGGTTAATTTTTTTCTTTAACTGTGTGTGAGAAGTGATAAGGGGGTAAAGGTTGACAAGCTTTAGGAGAGTACGGAAAATGCTTTATGCACTCCCACTCATTTTAAAAACCATGCCTGACGCTTCGCTTTTCTTTCGGGGCCCTTATCTTTGATATGGCTGATACCGCGGTAGCTACGCCCTTGACTTTGAATTCGCTTTTTTGTTTTTATATGCTTCTCCTCAGTTGTTTGCAGTTGGCCCAGTTCATATCCTGCTCTGAATTTTTTTTTTTTTTTGTTAGGCCAAAGTTAGATTGGATGATCTAAACAAAACTAACCTGAAGTCCATGTACAATTTTATTTTAAAAACAAATATATATATATGTATATGTACATACAGCGTGATTCGCATAAGGTGTGACAAAAAGCTAGAGCGTGTAGGTGAAGTTGAGACAAGAAAAAAAATCGTATGGGTAAGAGGTCTACAAAAACAGAAAAATATTGATTAAAAAAATAATGATAACTCTTACAATGCCTTGCTATATCTTTTTGCAAAGTCAGAAATCTTTTTTTATTTTAAATAAAATTGTTTTAATGAACAGAACTCAAAATTTGGAAGAAAAAAAATGGAAAACAAATTGTTTAAACTAATTTTTTTTTCAAAATTGTTCGACTTCATTACTTTTTTATGACTGGCTTCACAATGCTGAGCTCGCAGATATGAATGATGCCGTGAATCAAGCCCGCGCGAAATTTCTTAACATGTGATAATATTTAAGCCAAAAAAATAAAAATATTTTTCCAAATAACGTAAAGCTAAATGAGGAAACGCGAAATAACAAAGATGTACGCCAGAGAAAATATAAATTTCCCTAATAACAACTGCGAAGAAACAAAATGCCAATTATTAATTATGCAATGAAATTAAAAAAAAAAAAATTAACAAACAACATTATCCATGAATGGTACTTGCATCGAGGAGGCCGAAAAGCTATCAGTACTTGGTATGTGTATCGCAGTGACAACCTTCGTTGGAATGATCATATACTTGAAATTGCTTTCTTAATAGATGCAAGAAGTTGTTCACCCCTTCTGACCTGGCTATAATTGACAAAGCGTTTATACGCCCGAAACTTGAGTATAACTCCCATCTCTGGGCAGGTGCTTCTCAAACTGTTTTACACCTGCTCGACAGAGTTTAGAAAAAAGCGCTTGAATTAATAAGAGAGAGAAGAATAATGGAAACATTTCCATCCCTTGAACATCGTCGAAATGTTTCATGTCATTCCTTATTTTACCGGTTCTTCTACAAAAAATGATCACTTGAGGTAGCCAGTTGCGTTCCACCCCTTAAACGTTTCCCTCGTAATACTCGTCTTGCTAGGAATGCTCAGTTGAGCCCAATTTCGGACGTACCGTGAAATATAGGGATTCTTTCTTTAGCCGTACAACACAAATGTGGAATGAATTGTCTGGCACAATTTTTCCTTGCCATTTTGATCTTCAAACATTCAAGACCAATGTTCATTGACACCTTCTTTCCCTTCCTCCCTTATTACCTATCGCTCGCGCTGTGAATAATCATTAAAAGGGCTATAACAAACTCCTTGAGGTCGTGTGCCGTTAAAAAAAAAATAGAGGAATGGTTGGAGTGGAGTCTGCAAAAATTAAATTTAAAGCCTTAAGTGCTGATTTTGAATTGGAAGCCGATTCTCTGACTTAATTACTTACATAAATGTTTTAAATGATATGTTTTATTGTAACGGTTGTTTTTTGAAGAGCTTGAGAATTTTAAATATAGGTAACAACACAAGACAGAAATATTGTTTTATGAATTTTTTATTATTATAATATAGAAGTTTCATGGCATTAATTTTTTAAATATGATTTTCGGCATATGTCCACATCGGCTACGAGTTGTCCATTCGATCAGTCCAGTTTTTCACTACCTACCTTTTCCAATAAATCTGGCCGTATGGCATCAATGGTATGGCTTCTATTGCTTCAGGAGTTGCTGGTTTTCCGGCATAAACCAATGACTTAACGTAGTTGCATAAAAAGTAAACGAGGACCACAACAACCGTCGAAAATTCTCATGCAGCTAAAAAATATCGCCTGATCGGAGTTACAAATTTTTGTTTTTCCTTTTTACCGAAGGTGAAATTTTCAAGAGTAGATACTATTATATACTACTTCACACAACAGTGAGCTTTCTGTCACACTGTAGTGACTTGTAATGCCACATTATAATGACCTGTTTTTGGGGTTAACTGTTCGACCAAGGAAAACGTCGACAAACCGGAGGATTTGTAAAGTTTACAGCATACGTATAGAAAAGAAATACTTCGATAAATCAATGACAGACCGTTCTGATCCAAAACGCCCTTGGTTTTTTTTGATAAACGATTACTTTGAGCAGTTCTCTGGTTTCATTTTCCAATATTAGTAACCTCTTTCCTCGAATTTAATAACTTGAACAAAAATTGCATATCACGAAGAGGTAGGTATACTGCAAAGAAAGTTTTCGGCGAACGTACCGTGTTTTGGTATATACCTACCATACAGTGATAAAAGACTAAAATTTTATTTCTGCTTTCTTCTTTTTAATAGTGACCATTTTGTTTAAAGATTGGCCAGTAACAAAACGCCCGCCAATTTAAAATCATTCCACTCTGCAACTGATGGTGTTTTCTTTAAAAAAAAATCACGTTCCCTCGTTTGCATAGAGAAGCAGTTTTGCATTTTAATGTTTCCTCAACTGAGCAGATAGGCCTCTCTCTAAGAGTTGAATTCACGTGTTTTAAGGTCTTGAAACAACATATAAAATTCGTAGTCTACTCCAAAGAATTCACAGTGCTCGTCATTAAAGTTGTTGTTATGCTGCAAATTTCACGCATTATATTTTCCTTCCCCCCCCCCCCATATTGTGCCCCCTACTGTTTTTTCAACAATCTCACTGTCAGAGTCATCTGTACTTGGCCATGATGATGTTTTTCTTTTTTATAGCCTTCCTTTCCGTCATGGTAGGTACCTACTATTCCTTCAATTGTACGCAGCGCACAGATACACATATTCCACCGCCATCGCCACCGCCTGGCGTATGTTGCAATAATAAACTCTGCGTCGTCGTGGTCATACTGTGCATCAAGGCAACAGCAACTATTTGAGATGTGCGAATCGTGTGTGCATATTGCCCCGAGAGTCCCCCTCAAAAACTACTGCTGTTTTGTTTCAATAAAACTAGCCAAATGCAACAAAACAGTGTATACAGAGCAGCACCACCTTCCTCCCTTCGGTGTTTGGTCGGTGTGTTTGCATGGTGGCATGGAACCGAAGGCGAAACCGTTCTCCCCATATTCACATCCACTTCGTCGTTGTCGTTTTCGTTGCTGCTTCTCTAGTTAGAGTCATCATCATAGCTCATAGTAGGGGTATGAAGATACCTCGTCGTAAACAGAGACACTGGCGAAGACGATAGAATACAGCCATTCCACATCCACATGCATCAAGGGTGAGGTGGAGGAATCAGTTTGGAAGAGGGAATGCTTGGCGTTTAATTCACAAACTCTGACAGAAGACGGAGCGAGAAATTGCCAGTCTCTCGTTGTCGGTCGAAGAGCTAGTTTGGTTTAGTTGCTTTAAGTGTGTCCATACACACTTGCGTTGCGTCGTGTGGAGCGCGGTTCTCATCGAATATTGAAGAAAATGATTACATACGAAACAAAAAAAAAAAAACGAATCTCCTTTAAGTAAAATTCAGTGTGTATAATAGGCATCATCCTCGTTTTGTCATCATCAAGCCCACTATTGAGCGGTTTTCAGAAACTAGCTAAATTGTCTTATAACAATATTACTAGGTCCGGTATCAGAACAGGTGGAAACCGGTTGCTAGTTAGTCAACCATCAAATTCACTGTCCGACGACCCGACCTAGCGGTGGTCCCTTTAGAAAGATAGAGTGGGCCATCGTCTGCTTCGGGTCAATTAAATAAAAACTAAGTAAAAAATACCAATACTAACTTCGTACTTTTTCTGATAATTCCCAATATCTTTGAGAGCAGCAATCAGCAAACTTAAAAATTTGTAGGTATTTATTTTCTGTTGTGTCAAAATGTCCACTACATTGAAATGAATTGCTTCACAGTATTATATTAAACTCGTACGTGTTTGTTGCTTTGTTGATTTCGCGGTTTCTCGGTTTCTCGGCCTACTGCATTACAAGTTGGGGATTGGGGTCTTGTTTTCTTTTTTGCACTTGCTTCATTTCTTGCATTACTTTTCTTCTTGTTTCCAATCATCATGACCAACGAGTGTTTATTATTTGTATTTTGTACTTGTTTGTGATTGTGAAGAAGTAGAGAAATAAAGAGACGAACATGAAAAGACAGAAAAAATATAAACAACAAAAATATGAGTTAAAAATAGCATAGATACTTTTTTTTATACGCACGAATATTGGCCTACTCACGTCACGTAGTTCTCTCAGAACATGGAATTTGGAAATGTGCATGTTGTTTGTAACATTAAGTGCGGATTGAAAATATAACTTGACACTTTATCCCATTTCGAGTGCACATTTGATAGTTGTTGCTGCTACATGTGAGATGCTGGAAGAATGCAATGTAAGCCATGAACAATGTATTGTCTTAATGAGTTTTATAAAATTTTGGAAAATGGAATTAAAACTACCATAACTATCTTTATGTGATGCTTTAAATCCTATTTCATTTACAAAATTTGCTTTTTATGTGTTTCAAAATTAAATAAAAATAAGTTCACTTTTTTTTCTCTTCATAATGCACTCCCATTGAAGGGGTTTTTCATACCCTTATCATGCATTATTACAGTGCGAGCGTTTTTATAATATTTGGTGGCATAGTATACTGAGATTTTGGTGATATTTATCTCATGAAAATCCTATGGGTGGCATCTAGTTGATACTTGGAGAATAAAGAAACATTGATGCTCAGGCTCAGGCTGGGATTAATACAGTGAACAAACACACCAATAGCAAACATCTTTAAAAAAACGAAAACATTGATTGTGAATGAGTTCTTTTCATTCTTTGCTCGACATATAGGTAATCGTTAAAAATCCTTTGTTGTAATAACTGCAACAATTTTAACAAAGCTTTTAATTGTTGGAAACAAATTTTGGGGAAAGGTCTTTAAGGGTGAGGGCTTACGAGCGCTTGCAAAACTTATGAGTGGTGACGAAAACTTTTACGTTACGAGCGGGAACTTGGAATGTTCGAAAACATCATCTGTCTGTTGTTAACGAGGCTGAGGTGATCCCGTCAGTACCCAGGTTAATTCCCAATAAAAAGCTAGAAACTTGGCTATTAAGTTCAGAAAGTGTTATAGTTTGTTAAAACAATTTGTATATATTTACTTTTGTATTCTTAGCATGTAATTTTTTATTTGATCTATTGTAACAACAATCAAATTCTTTTACAAACCAATTACTATTTTTAAAATAAAATAACATGGTATGTACTAGATATGTACGTCCCCGACTAACCAAAATATGGGATAATCGGTGAGCTTGAGTAGAATAGCTACGAGTATGTCTTAAGATAATTACTCGGCCTAAGCTTAACTTAGAAGAGTAAGGGATAAACGGTTGGAAAGTATAGTCCTGGCTTGAAATAAGGTACCATCACCACTTTTAATTGAATGAGGAAACTGAATTTTGTTAAAGAGGTATTGTGGTTTTGTTATGAGCAAGGTCCTAAATCAAGAGCCAAACCATATATAAGTGTGAAAAATGTAGAAACATGATGATAGCCCTGCAGTCTAAAAATATGCCTTGTAGAATTATTGAATACAACATTAAATTACATTCTGTCATAAGAAAAACAATTCCTGAAGTACTCACATCAACAAATAGTAAAAAGGGGAGCAGTACCTAGTGATTTAAAAAGCAGCATTCTGCTAAGTCTATAACGATGTAATTCTCTGGTTTGTCCACATAATGCGCAAGCGACCTTAAACTTTTCCGATTATCAATTGCATATGGTTTGTCTTTGTTGAATCAACAAACTAAAAAGGTCTCCATGAAAGACTGGGTTTTGGATGGATTCAAACAAGTCCCTTAGATCGAGACCAGAGTAAAATAGAAGATACTTAGATCTTCATTTATCTCCCACGCTTCATTTTCAATTAACTCCAGGAGACAACTATATCGAATCTGCGCATCATCAGCATACATATTTAAGAACGAGTTGAAACCAAGCTAAGTTAGCACATTTGTATACATGGTTAATAGTAATGGTCCTAATATTCGTCCCTGAGGGACACGAGTATTAGCAACCTATGCTTGGCGTCTAAAAAATAAAAACGAAAAAAAAACGAGTTTTAAAAAAGACAAAATGAACTTAAACTTGTCCTTGGCTTTTGAAAAATCGAGGAGTGTGAGAAAATTAAAATGGCGATCTTCCATACTCCTTGTACCTTATTTCTTCAACTACATTTATGTGGTCTGGCAGCAATGATTAGCACGAAACTCGTGTTGATAAGTGCATAACATGTCTTCTGATCCAAAAATTTCATCGTCTGGCGTATACATATTTTTTTCAAGAACTTTGGATAGAAAAGACAAAACGGCTATTGGCCAATATTTAAGTACGATGAGAGGAAAGTAAAGTTTTTACTCAGCTCATTTCAGTCAATGATAATATCTGATTTATTTTTATTTTGCTTACCAATACCCATTTCCTTAAAACGTTTCCAGAGCTTATGGCCGCCCATAGAATGATTTAAACGAGTGGAAAAAACCCCCTTTTTTTATTCCTTGATCTCAAGTTCAACTTTGCTTCTAAAGCGGTATAAGCCTTACGAATTACCTCAAGTCTAAATCGTTTCAAAGTTTTATAGGTCAAAGTGCGTATGAACATTTTTATAATGGAATGGTCCTTGTCCTTGGAAATTTAAAAGTTAGATGATAATATCCTGTGTAAAAGCAATTTGTTCGCCAACATATACGAGTACCATTTCAAAACTTGAGACCAATCAATCGACTTTTAATTGAAACTTAGAGTGCACTTTTGAACTCACCCCGAACGTTTCGCATCAAGTTTTATCGAGAGTTGTCATCGGGAAACTGCTGATGAAAAATTATGCGTTTGATTGACAATCGCTTCGCGAACTAACCGTATGATGTATGTAGTGGGTTTCCTGAGCTAAAACCTTTGCTTGGTCAAAATGAATCCAGTGATGTTCACATGGATTGCCCAAGATATGCTCATTGATTGCCGACTTTTCCCCCTATTTTTGTTCACAGCATTTATGTGCTCTTTTAAGCTGGTAGCAATACTTCTTTGATTTTGTCTTTTATATGAAGAAACGCAGCTTCAAGAGGCTGCATACGCCTGGAGTTTCGTATAGAGGAAAGTGGTCTTTAGGTGATGATAAAAAAGCAAAATCAGAGCCATTTAATTTACATGGGTCTTTTATTATTCTATATGCAGATGATGTACAAATTTACTTGTCCTGTCGGATTGGTAATGTTTGGGATTAATGAAGATCTTTTGGCTATATAACCCAGTTTTTCATTGACAATGGTCTATCATTAAATTCGGCTATGTCTCATCTTTTGCTATATCTAGAAATCACATTGACACCTAACTCTTACCTCCAATTTTTCTTTCCCAATGAATTTTTGAATGTGTTACAAATATTTGTTTTAAAATCAATCGGTCGCTTTCAGCCGAAAATCACATTATTTACATAGTGGGAAGAATCTATTTTGGATTACAAGACTCTGGCCAAATTTCCGACACTACTCCAGTTAATACCAAACTACGACTCATAAAAACCAAGATGCTGTATATTTTTGCACAAATTAAAGCACCGCTATATATTTTTGATAAACTTATATTCAGCCAAGCTATTAAAACTACTAATCTCTTAACACCGGCTTCAACTACTTGAATTCTTTACGGCTTTTCTTTGTTTATGAAACGCGGTTATGGAACTCCCTTCCTGCTGCAATTAAAGGAATAATTGGTACAGCAAAATAACTTACTGCAAATATAATGTTCCCCTTATTACTTTTAAGCTTATTACATTAGCAATACAAATTACCACGCCACCATACTCGTCTTGGGCGTGACAGCAAAATCTCATTTAGATATACTCGTAAGTGTATCAGTTGATTTTGCTCTCGTTCGCGAAGTTCAAGCTCCAAAAGTCTTAGCCGTTACGCCTGACTTATATAATAGACTTCTTAGTCGCAGTGTCTTAATTCTAGAAGGTGGTGAAGCAAGCTGGGAGGGTGCCGGCAACCGTCGTATGTTTCGTTAGTCACATGATCGATTCGAACTCTTCAGCTTATTGGAAGCTTGCTGGCTGTTGAACTTTCGACGGTGGTACATTTAGATGTGAACCGTCCACTGGTGGGCTTGGTGGAGTAAGATGGACTTCTCTTCTTATTCTGTAGGTTACTGTTCTTCTGCTCTCGACGCTTTGCCCGACGCAATTCAACCACTTTTTGAGATACTTCGAGTGCTTCTAGATTCCTTGCGCCTTCCCGTGCAAGTTTCGGGAGCCTTACATCTCGATGAGCTCGTCTTTCCTTAGGAACGAGATGAGTCTAATCGAAATTTCGATTGAACTATCTGTAGGTCAGTGTTCGGGCTCCAACTACCAATGCTCTTTTACTTAAGAGTATAAGTGAGTGGCTATAGCTATCCTCTTAAATTTCCTCCGTGGTTTATTTAGTCATTGTCGAAAGAACCGTTTATTCCGCTCTTCTTCTTATAAATTATAACTTGGCTATATGTAGCTTTTTGGCATACACTAGCTATATTCGGAAGAAGTAACAGTTTGGTGGAGTGATCCACCTTTCGGTGAAGAGTCGGGGTTAAATATTAATAATTTAATTATTGGATTGGCCGGGGCGCAAGGATAAGGTGAATTGTAGTGTTTTAGGCACTTGATATTTGTAGAAAAATCTCTATATAAACTATAATCAAATCTCTTTATTTCCAAATGAGATGTTTCCCATTATGGAAGGTTCTCTTCCTAACTTGTTGCCATTTTTAAATAATTGCCAGTGATTCTGACTTTGTTTTTAAATTCTGTCAAATAAGTTTTATTAAATCTATGAAAATATTTCCTATACTAAATGTCTTTTTTTTTTCTTTTTGTATTTCTAGGTTACCAAGGTGCATATAATAAAATTGTGCGTCCACAAGAACTGCATGACAAATAAAAAATATTACTTTGAATATAACAAAATTAATATTTTAAAATATTAAAATGCAAAGTGCTGTCATTTTTAAAAATTATATAACAATTATATAAAAAAAGTTTTGCGCGATTTTAACTTTTTTTTTTAACATCGGTTTAAGATGTTTATGTGTGACAGTGTTTCTAATTGTGCCCTATTTTTTTAACTCCGAATAAATACAACAATGAATGCTGTGATGTGTTTAAACAGTTTGATAAAAAACAAAATAACAAACATCTCTTATTAGATACATTACCGGACCTGATTTCAAAGTAAGTGTATATTTACTACTATATTTTTTAAAGTTTTGTTGCCTTATTTATAAAAAAGCCTTGCATCATTTTATAAGGGTACTTTATTTACCTATAATTTTATTTGAAGAAAAACAAAGCAAGACCCATTTACAACTATATCATCACATTCGTATCATAATGTAGGATGCCAGTAATAATACAAATTTGATTGTTGTGTAGACAAAGTTCATTGTCAGTTCAACGTGGCTTCTATTTTTGTCGAGTCAACTTTTGCACCAATTTTGAACCACCGTCTTATCTTAATTAAATCGAGGTAAATCGTTTTTAAATTTTGATCCGAGAATTAACCACGATTGAACAACAAGCCCTAAGTAAACAAAAGTTAACATAACTGATCTTTTTTCAAAATACAACTATAAGACTTCCTATACCTTTTTTAAGTATGGATCAATTTATGTTTTGAAGTGGGTCTGACATTATGCGGAAAATTCTTTGTTTAAGTCATGCAACTACTCCAATGATGAATATTTTGAAAGAGTGCGTTTAAGCGGCTTCTGCCCCTGAGACTTTACCCTATTTGGGTGGTTCTGGGCTGATACAGGATAAATTGGCTATTCCGTTAATCTACCGCGTCGGACGAAAGACTGTGTATCGGCGAATCCAGTACGACACAGATGTCGACGCCTTCGGTTCAGTAGTGCTCTGGTGGACAGCTTAACAAGCCCAGCAACACTGAAAAAGAGGATTGCTTCTGGTGGAATGAAGCCGCTTAAACGTGCTTGTTCAAATTGTTCATCATTGGGGTAGTAAGCCCCAAAGATGAGTTCATTAGAAGAGGTCATAGCTCTAGCAACATGACCGCGAATAGACTTTAAAAAGGAGTTTTCTATCCTGTTTATATTGGCCTACTTGTATAGGACCTCGTTGGAATAGTAACGTGTGTAATCTGAGCTCTGGATAGAGCAGCATCTATATTTCGGTTGAAATACCGATTTTAATCCAGCCAGACACCATGATACTTTAATACACTTTTACTCGCCAACGAATGTCCACTTGGCCCAATGATCACTAGATTTCTACAGTTCTTTCTCATATCCCTAGAAGCCCTAGACGATGGAGTTCTAAACAGTATAGTTTCGCATGGCAAAATTGTTGAATCTTGTCGAAGTCGCGCTGTAAAATGATTTTATGACCTTGACTTTTGGACACGTCCTGTATGCTACAAAGTCATCAGCATACGCAATCTCATGAGTGAGATTGACCGACCTATCAAATCGGTGGTGTAAATACTAAATAAGATCGGCGAGTTCACCGCTCCTTGCAGTAGGCCATTTCGTACATTAAATGTTGTAGTAGAAGTTACATTGCCACTTTTGACAATCATCTATAGTTCTGCTTGATAAGCACATTGAGGTGTTTGATTGACTACTTCAATCGTGTGTGTCAGTAAACCATCTGTATAAGAGTTTCAGTCTGTAAGCAGTCTACTTTTATGTTTGTGTAGTGCGTTAATTCTCGTGTGTCTGAGCCTTATTTCAGTCACGTCTTGTTCATTGCATCGTGGGATTGATCTTCCCAATGTTCATTGTTTTGTCTTATCCATTTGAGGTATCCGTCGATCTTAATGTTCGACAGATTCCTGACATTTGGTGGAAATATGTCATTCAAACGAAGTTCACTCGATAATGCCTTGGAGAAGCGTTGCCAACGCGTCTTACTGAAATTGAAATAGTCCACAGGCACATACTCCTCCAGCACCACAAGTTCGTTCGGTAGTTGTATCACGCGACGAGTACTCTGTGGCCACTGTCGTACTTCGATCGTCCGTAAACAGTGTCCTGTTTGAACCCTAGAGTAAGTTATTGTAAATCTTGCGTCCTTCAGGAGTAGATCCAGAAAATGGTCGTGCTTTTCGTTCAAATCCCTTTCCAAGAGATAGAAATTCTCATTCGAGTGAAGTCTTAGACATTCGAAAAGTTTATCGAGCTCTGAAGTAAAATTAGCAGGCTGAGGTGATTCACGTATGTACATTCGTTTCCCCTGTTGGAGAGGAATGCAAATGATGCATTATTATAAATTCCTTTTGAATTAGGTATGCCTTTTCGTAAAAAAGATTGCGACCCCACCCCCTTGGGAGGAGTTGGGCCGGTCTCTTCTTATGCTATTGTAATTGTTATGAATCAGTTTGTGCTTCTGGTTAAGCTTGGTTTCGATAGCCAAGAACATGCTGGACTTTGGTCTTTTAGCGAATGAAAGAGATTTTTTCTACATTACAATCATAGCTAGGATTTTAGAAGGTGTCTCAGGCAGCTCTCTTTTAACATTCACGCGTTTGGACAGTCAGTACAGAGTAGAAGAAATCCACCCTTCGGAGTCGGCCACTCTATTGCTAGGTGACTCGCAACTTTAAATTTATCGTCTACTTATGTATGTACGCACTCACGATATAAGTTTTCATCTGTGAAAGTCGCCAACGAAGTGCACTCTAACGCAGTTGATGAATGACTGCTAAATGTGCACTCTACAGTAGCAGCAGCTGATGAACGACTCAGTCTCATTCCATGCCGCCTTAGCTAGCCTGTACCTGTAGTTGTTAAGAGGATGCTTATGTGTTACCAAATTAAAAAAAAAAGCATCACCAAGCAAGCATTAACCTCATAAACGAATAAAGTGCACACTGGGTCTCAAGAAATTGCTCTTATGTGTGTCAGTGGTTTTAAAATAAAGTACACGACTGGGTCGTACGAACTTGCTCTAATGTGTTACAGTGGTCTTGAAGCTTGAGATTTTGGAAAAAAGCAATGAAAACATTATATGAAATTTTATTAATCATTTAAAAATCAATAGTTAAAACGTTTTTTGGAGAAAATGAAGTAAGCCATCAGATTTCTTTCACTTTTCTGATTATTATGTAATTTTTTTTTTCAAAATCGTTGGACCAGTTTTTTCAAAAAACGGTTTTTTTTTGAAAAACTTTTCGAAAACAAATTCCAAATTTGTTTTGAGTATGTCAACATCAAGCGGCTTAAGATCTTATCAGAAAAAAAACATTTTAAAAATTTTGAACGAGAAAATCTGATTTCAAAAATCCGGTCCTATGGGAGGTACCGGTATAAGATTTTCCAACCATAGGATTAACTTTAGCTTTAATTAGCTCAACTGAGCATTAACTTTACATAAAAAACACAACTCATCAAGTGTCATCAAAATATTTTTTGTCCTCTGTCCTAAAAAATAAACACATGGCCATGCTCAAATTGCGTATAAATAAACATTTAATTATTCAAACGAATTCTCATTCTGCTTCACCCTTCTGGGATACACACAAGGTCACAAGTCACAACCGCCGATAAAATTGTTTGAGAACGAGTATTTCCAATTCGCTCTTCTCTCAGTTTCTTTTATATTGACAACGAAGTCTGAAGGCCTATATATACCCCCAATCTATCACTGATGCTCTAAAAAAGGACTATTAATATATTTTTAACTTTACGACTTGATGTTAGAAAATGTTATTGTTATTTTATTTTACTGGGCTATATTTTTTGAGTAATAATCAACATTTCATTGCTAGGTGTCACCACAACTTTGTACCAGTTCTTTGTTTGATTTGTCTGCGGTGATGTTAAATATTTTTGAATTTTATGTCTGAAGGTTAGTATGTAGTTGTGTGGTATGAGTCAACTATTTTATTCTTCTACTAGCTGTTACCTGCGACTTCGTCCGCGTGGCATTTAACAAAAAATGTTAAAAAACAAAAACTAGGGACATTGCTGTTCTTCCCGCACTGCCTCAATAGCCCAACTGGGGTTCACCCGCTTCTTAAAGGAAACAATTCTCATCATTTATGGTATTTCTACTGCTTCTTGTAAGAAGGGGAATTCCCAATAATTGGGAGAAAAACGCAACTTTGCTCTCTCTAAACTAATTATTGGATGCGTCGCAATGCTGAGCTTGCTCTATAATCTATCGGGGACTTCTTAGAAGATGATAGAATACCTTAGCAAAAAGACAGATTAGTTTGAGCTAAGGACGTTCTAATAGGGACTTCACGTCAACAAAAAGGGATAGGTTGATGGATGAAATTGTACTGGATCCAAAACAACCGAAAAACACCGGTACCCCTATCATTCCTTCCTTCATCAACTCTGGAATGCCCTTCAGCGACGCTCTTATGGGCAAAACATTTGTTGCGGTGATCGATAGGAGCGATCCAGGTGGCACCACCCAGTCGGATCAATGGCTACTAACTAAGATGAAGCTCTCGGTCACCAGCAATGGGGGCTGGCATCAGGCTCACGTTAAACTAGTTGCAGCAAGTGAAGAATAGAGATCGTGTGATCTGGTTAAGCTCACTATCGACAATCTCGTGGAAGTCTGGGCAGGTGCGAAGCCTGAGGTTGTGGCTGGGAAGGATTTCCCAAGCAGGCCTAAGACTCGTAGGAGGTAGGGGATGGTGTTTACTCAAACAGACTTAATCTAAGTCCCTCCTTCCGTCTTCCAAGCCAGTGTAACGTGTTCCAAGTAGAATTAATGGCAGTAAAGGAAGTTTTATCCTGGCTTAGAGGAAACATGATATCTTTCAAGGATATCATCATTTTCTTCGATAGCCAGGCTGCGCTGAAATCTCTGAATTCTATCTGTCCTTACTCAAAAACAGCTCTCGCCTGTCGATCATCTCTAAGATAGATAACTGAACAGTTTAACATTCACCTCTGTTAAGTGCCAGCGCACAAAGATATTCCAGGCAACTGCAAAGCCGACGAACTTGCCAAACAATTAACTACATAATTGTCAATTTTAACTAAAAACAGCTTTTTGGGTATTTTTGTCGTTACATGTAAGTTTTTGCTAAAGCTAGATCCAAAGCTGGATCTCTAAGCAGACAGCACATTAGCTCCATTTTAGGTTTTATAAGACACTGTCTCACGCAAGACTTGGTGTGATCGCAAACGACTTTTGCAGAAGCTGTATGATCAAAGATGAGGAGGAGACAATTCTCCAACACCCATGAACATGCCCTGCACTTGCTCATAGACCTAAATTAAATTCATTTCAGGAGAATCCTTTTTCAATAATATTAGGGAACTGATGGGCTTAGACATCAATTCTCTGATGCACTTCACTAATCGGATCTTAGTCTTCTATAGCGGACAGCCACTGTAGCCCAACCTAACCTAACCAAGTTATTTAAATAATATATACAAAAGCAAACCCCAAAAAGAGTTTTTACTATCCAAAAATCTTAAATATACCACCCCTTTCACCCGGCCAGGCAATGCCATTCATCGCCCAATATAAAGCACAATTAAATGGGCTCCTCCGCTTTTTCTCATTTTTTTCTTTTTCGCTTCGCCTGAGATCCATCTCTTTCAATTATGCGTCTTTTTCACAAAACTAACTCTCACCAGCCAATAATAATGTGCATCTATCAATCAATTCACCCTTTATACGCCATTTAGTGCATCGACAAAAATGTGTTGATTCAGCAAATTTTGTATGGTCCACTTCTCTACTCCAGCCAATGCAGTTGGTGCCCCTCGTAATCTCATGGCCAAGCTCATAAAAATCCAATAGCAATGCCAGTTGCCAGACGTTTTTAACTAGTTAATGTCGAGCAGTAAAGTTGTGTTAGTTGTGAGTACGCATGTTCATTATACTAAGCTCTGTTAAGGGCTATTAAACACAGTCAGCAAGAGGGAGGGTCCGTTTGATGCCACTATTGCTGGCTGACTAGCTGTTGATGCTAACTGCTGAATACATTAAGTTGGAACGCTCGTGTGTGTATTGTGTATTGAATTCGTCAGCCATCAAAATTGGCAGAATTTTATGTAAACATCAGAGAACGAACAAATCAACAACAACAAGGCATCAACTAAAACCATAAAACAATGCATTTTTTGTTGCCCTATGTCCGGAGAGCTGTGCGACTATAAACTTTGAAATTTCGATCAGAGTGCTTGTAATCTATCTCTAAGGCATACATTCATATTTATACAAGTTAATGTATTAATTTTAAAATAGCAGATTTCTGACATATTTTAAATAAAGAGTATGTAAGACAGGAAACGTGCAATAAACGGCCAGTTTGACTGGGCGAGCAAGCACGTCGTCTCACTGACTGACTACAAAATGTTTGTGCGCTGTCATTAAGCTGACGAACAATATCATATTGAAACAGAACTTCAATAATTATAAACAATACGTTAAAAGATTTGCTCTATTAATTCCGACTTGATGCCTTATATTAATACATACAATTTATTAGTTGCTGTAAATAGAACAGATATTCAAAATATTTTTATGTATGTTTTGCTTTTTGAGTTAGGAAATAGTGTTATTGTATTAAGCTTCCGGAATACAAATATTGTTATCCTCATTAGCTATCGTCTTACCTTTCTTAATTAACGTCATATTCCTGGGGTATACGTTTGAGGTATTAATTACTAAAAAATGATCTCAACAAGTTTATTAATTTTGAAACAATGTTTTTTATTCATAATGTTTCTTCACAGTATTTGACCACGTTTTTCTCTTGTTGCTGGTCTCTGAGTTGATCTTAGTTGTACAAACCGCCATGTTTGTCTTCGTTGAGCTTCCTAGGTGCGAGACCAAATGTGCCCAAGCAGGGGGGCAGCATGCCCCCCCTTACATAGGTCATTGTTTATACATCGTAGTGCTGGGCGCTTGCACTGTATTTGTGTTTCTATATATTTGTCTGCGGCTATATTATGTCGCGGATATTTTGACGCGGATATTTTGTCCGAGGATATTTTGTCCGAGTATATTTTGTCCGAGGATATTTTGTCCCCGGATATTTTGACCCGGATATTTTGTCCGCGGATATTGAGGCGTGCAGCCGTCAAAGACGACAATCAAGTTCTAAGTTTATGAAGGTTTAATATCCAGCATTTTCAAACAATCCCTAATACAGTGTCCCTTAAATGAAATAAAGTGCACAACTGGGTCGTACGAACTTGCTCTAATGTGTTAAAACGGTCTTGGGGGCTTGAGATTTTGGAAAAAAAGCATTGTAAAAATGGTACCGATGAAATTTTATTAATCACTTAAAAATCAATACATACATAATTAAAACGTTTGTTGGAACAAATAAAGTAATCCATCGGATTTCTTTTGCTTTTTTGAATTTTAAGGTAATTTTTTTTTTTAAAACGGTTTTTTTTTTTGAAAAAAATTTCGAAAACATGTTCCAAATTTTTGTTTGAGTATGCCAACATCTAGCAGTTTAAAGTTCTTATCAGAAAACAAAAATTTTTTAAATTTTGAAAAAAAAACAAAAATTTAAAAAAAAATCCCTTTTTTTAAAAAACTCAAAAAAGTTTTTTTGAACAAACTAAAGAATTAATATTGTTTTGTTTGTAAAAGAGCTTTCACATTAAAATGGCCAGACCGCAGCTGCCAATGAGCTCTTCTACGATGCATGCAAGTGCGCGCATTAGGCTCCCAGCGGCCAAACTCATATAAAAGCTGGCCGCGTGGCCTTGACCGCCTAGTGCGCGCCTAGGTAAAGCAATTTATTTTTCGTTCCTTTTTGCAATTTGAAATTTCACATAAATTTATAATAATTCTCTTACATTGTTAAACATGTTCCAAAGCTCATTGCCCATACCAAAATGAAAGTCATATAATACCTATTTATTCAACAATGTTTTTTTTTCACTTTCCTATATTCCATTTATATAATTATTTAATTTTATCAAATGATTCACCCAAGACCCAACTCTATTCTAATAGTGAAAAAGAACAAAAACGATCAAATTAAATTCGAAACTTCTGCATCGTTTTTTCCTTGCAATATAAATTAGTACAGAAGACAGGGAACACCGTTACACAAATATGTTACCCTATTTTACGAATGAGAACAAAATAAACATATAAACAATTTTTACGAGATACCTATAAAACGAAAAGCTTTGAGCAAAGCTTCAGTGAATGAATTTTTGTTTGTCTTATTTTGAAAAAGCTTTCAATCTTTAGAAACGCAATTTTGTCGGAGGTCATGGTTCGAGTTGTTGTAGAAAGTATAGTTTTTTTTTTAGTAGCTGCGATAAAAATGTTTGCTGGTAAAATCTCTTCCCCCTCTTCAGTTTCCATTGGTATTGTTAAAATTAACTCAATCCCTCGGCCACAAAGTAGAACTGTGTGCGAGGAGATCTTTTGTTAAATATAATTTTGAATTGAGTGCTATGAACAACAAACTTATAAGTGCTTGAATATTTGTCTTGGGGTTTGAAAAAATGGATTGATGCTCGTCGGTAGGTAATCATAAAAACAAATTGACAAATTGATTTCAAAACAAATTTATTTTCATGAGGAAAATAAATCAAATTATAAAGTACGGAATTGCTTAAAATCTCGAAAGTGATGTGAAATTACGAGTAGTTTAAGGTTTCTTAAAATGTTTAAATATACCGCACGTGATCTAAAAAAGAGTTTTGAAAATGTATACTTAATTTTTTGTATAGACAATAGGAAAGTTAACTTATCAAAGATTGATTAATATTTATTATTTTCCTGATAAAAACAACAAAGTGCTAGAAATTGGCATACTAAAAAAATTGGTTGTCTGTAAAGTCGGTTTACGGACGATAATTTCACGTGATAACCAGTTAACAAAACAGTTCATGTGTAGGTTGTATCTCTTTAACCACCAACAACCCACCCCACTTACAACCACCCACCATTTTTTTGAATCCATCCCACCTACAGCAACCAACCAACCATCTACCGTTTTTGACAATTTTTTCCTCATTCCCTCCCAACACCAAATCTAACCAACCCCATCTAAAACCACCTTCAGCTCACCCACCACTTTTGACAATTTTTTCATCGCCCCCAATCAAATCAAATATTCCCACCACCTTAACCGCCGACCACCCAACCCACCTACAACCGCCAACCAACCACCCACCATATTTGACAATTCCCCCACCAAACCATACCAAATCCCCTCCTCACCACCCACACCAACTACAACCACTCACCATTTTTGACAACTTTTCTTCTTCCCGACACTACCCCCCCCCTCACCACCTCCTTCACCCATCACCATCTACAATCACCAACCACCCAACACCATCCCCTCCCACTTTATCGA
The DNA here is from genome assembly GCA_916050605.2 of Platycheirus albimanus. NCBI lineage: Eukaryota > Metazoa > Arthropoda > Insecta > Diptera > Syrphidae > Platycheirus > Platycheirus albimanus. The sequence continues at coordinate 65,658,716 of OU696698.1, forward strand.
CTTTCTAAGCTATCAAAGCAGCTAGGTAACGCGCGTTTTTTGTGCGTGCTGCCCATATATTCCAAACCGATTTATTAGACGTTTTCACGTCAAAAAAAAAAATTGGGATATGTTTTCGAAAACTTAAAAAAACCGTAAAACCGTCGACCAATTTTAAAATTTTTTTCCTTAAAATCGAAAAAAATGTAAAAGAAAATCAGATTGCTTACTTAATTTTTTCAAAAAAAAAAGAAACCTTTTAAGTATGTACTTAGTGATTTTTAAATAATAAAATTCATATAATTTTTTTTCTCTGCTTAGTTTTTTTTTTTCAAAATCTAAAGCCCCAACACTTCTGTAACAGTTTATAGTCGTGCGACTTAGTCGTGCAATTTACTTTCATTGGCTTGTGAAATCGCCTTGTACATATACATACTATTCTATAAATCAAAAGAATACAAATAAAAAAACAACTATCTGCCGAAACCCGGGATTGAACCGGGGACATTTAGATCTTCAGTCTAACGCTCTCCCAACTGAGCTATTTCGGCACAACTGGTAGCTACTTGACAAAGTTGCAATATAAAATGATACTATTAATCTTTTTAGCTTTGATCAATTCGTAATATATTTTTCCTATATGCCTATAAGACCTAAGATCTTTTAAATATAGGCAACGCGGCAGTAATAAATTAGAAGAAAGTTTTATATAAAAAAAAGTTGATTTTAATCTTAAGTTAGAGCCATTTCTGCAGAATATCAACGCATACACAGAAACCATTTTAAGAGTTAGTCACAAACCATTTCCCTGCTCGGAGTTGTTGTGCCATTAATTTATTTATTCGTTTTGAATTAGAACCAACTTATTTAACATTTTTCTAAAGTTTCAATAAAAGGAACTTGGGTACTTATTATAAAATCTTTACTATTACTGTACTGTTTTAATACATATTAAGACTCTTACAACACACTCGTCGAAAACTAAAAAGCCGTCTGAGAATTTAGGAGCGATGTGTTTTCAAAAAAATTTCATTTTCTCTAAAGGTTGATGCTTCTTTTAATAACAACTTTATTAACAAAATGTGATAGAACGTCTGCGTTAGTAAACACTGCACTAGAGCACTGCACTTTTCAAGATTATAAACCTCATCTTAGCTTATTTGCGGTGCAAAACAACGGCAGTGACATCAATACTAAGATTTAATATGATATACATATATTAGTTTGGTAAGATTAAAGAAAGAAAGATCGTCCAACGTATTTTTACTTTGAGTTTTGAGAAAGAGGAACTTATCAACGTAATTGCTGGAAGACGAAGTGATCGAATCGATCGAATCGAAATCGGATTCGCTGAAAGTTTGATGATACTAAGTTTCTAGCACCCCAGGATTTCTGTTTTTGGTGGGATTGACAAATGCATGGCTTTGTTGTTAATGGTCTATTATCCTAAAAATAAGTACACTTTTTATCTCCTATCCAATGTTTTAAAAATTTCGCGCCTTTATACGTGATAAGGATGTTAATAACCCACTCAAGGGTGGGCGCGAATTATTCGCAAATTAATAAAAATTCAAGCACGTGAATTAAAATAGAAATGTTCATTTGCATATCAATCTCCAGTTTAAAATGCAAGACTGGGTCACACGAACGTGCTCTTATCTGTGATAGTGGTCTTGGTGCTTGAGATTTTGAGAAAAATAATGCTTTCAAAATTCTTAAACTAATTTGAGCTAAAAAAAAGTATGCCATTTTATTGCTGGATACATTTAAATTTCTGAGAAAAACTGTGGAGTGGTTTTTGAAAAAAAAAAGTTTTTTTTGAAAACATTTTAAAAGCTGTTCATTGGTATTCAGCAAATATATTTATTTATAATTTTTTAAGAAAATTTAATGAGCAGTTTTCGATATACATATTGTAATGTATTTTTTTTTTTTTAATTTAATTTTTTTAAATATTGGTGTGTAGTATAAATTGAACTACCTACACCTAATATATGTGTGCAATTTTGAAAGTATCGGTTGAGCCGTTTTCGAGATAGTCTAAAGCAAAAAAAAAAAAGATCCTATGGAATGTATACCGCTTCTAGACACTTAAAAAAAATGTACGCCATGTGATTCGCCGTACCAAAAAAGCTTTACAGATTTTTTTCAAATCGTTCAAGCCATTTTCGTGAAAAATAAGCTTTAAGTTATATGGCAGGTACCGGTAATTTTTGAGCTAAGAAATAAAATTTCAATTTCCTCTCTGTACAATATCTAAAAAACTCTATATAACAAGTTTGAAGCTATTTGGCTAACCGGTTCCCGTTTGGGCTGTAGGTGTCTATATATACATACAGACAGACAGACATACAGACGGACAGAATCTTTAGACCATCTTTTCGTCACTTTTTTTCATCGAATGCATAAATTGCCTTATATTTAGTACATATAACCGCAAGTAAAAAAGTACACGACTGGGTCATACAAACTTAATCTACTGTTCTTGTGGACTGAGATTTCGAAAAAAAAATTTCAAAGTTCTCAAAAAAAAAAACTTAAACTGATTTCAGCTGAAAAGAAGGTACACCATTTTATTTCTTGGATAAATTTGAATTTATGAGAATAAATGTATAAAAATCTGTAAATCGGTTTTGTAGAAAAAAAGTTTTTTTTTAACTTTTTAAAAACATTTTTCAAAACAAAATTCAAATACGCCAGTTCATAGGTATTAAGCATATACACATACTTATCATTAATTTGTAAAGAAAATTTTGTAAGCTGTTTTCAAAATATAAAATTATTAAAAAAGTAGGTGTCAAACAATGCAGCATAAATGGCAACTGTCTCAGAGAATTTATTTTTCAAATAAAAATTTAAATATAAATAAAACTAACAAATAAATAAATTTTTAACAAAAAGTATTATTATTTGTCCAATTGAAGTTTTTACTAGCAAAATCGAATCATAACATACAAAATTTTTCCAATTGGAAATTTTTTCGGTTTAGTTTTTCTGATCGCTATAACTATAACTCTATTTAATTTAATACGTGTTTATTGGTGGGTGGTGGCACGTTTTCTTACTTAGTTCTGAGCTGTCTGTGATTGGTCGTTTTTGTTTTGTTGTTGCTGCGATTGTTTTTTCCGGTGTAGCTTAGACTTTGGCTATGGTAGCTGTTGTGCCTGTTGTTACTTTTGTAGTTCTTTTTGAACGGTTTTTTCGACGCCTGCTGAATTCCTGGGATAGCAGAGTGGTTTGTTGTGCTTCGCACTGCTGCTGTTATTATTATTATTATTTTTTTTTTTCAAGAGCTTGAAAGCGGCCCTGCGCAAGATTCCTGTTTAGCTTTGGAGGCATTTACCATCTGGGTGAGGATGATGATTTTCCCTGTTAGATCAGCGATAGCCTCATTCTCATTACCAAAATCTGGTTCCGTTTCTGTTTGGTTGTGCCTGATACAGCATATCATTGTCGCCACTATATGTAGGTACATTTGGTAAATTTTTGCCGCATTTTCTGTGACTAGTTCCTCATTGTCGCCTTCAGCTCCGCGGCATCATTTGCAACGAAAATTGTTCTTGCATTCACTTTGCATCCAAAGTTATAGCACTTTCCATTGTTTTAACTCGGGGAACAACTTAATCTGAAAACCAATGGACCAAGCGAAATTGCTTCTCAATTTTGACACAATTTAGTATTCGCACGCATCAGTTTCATAAATTTGTATTAAAAGATTTTCACGTCGTATTTAATACTACTCACTCAACTGCGTTGCTGGTCTTCAAAGCCTTTATTTTTACATTTGGATTCAGCAATTATGTCTTATGTGCCGACATTAACAAAACTTGTTGCATGCGAGTAGATCCTCCCCAGTCAATAATATGTATATCGGTGACATTTGAGTTATACATATTTGTATTTGTGCTTTTTAAGTGGATTCTGACTTCAAATCTAGAAGCGAAATTCTTTTCTCAGAATCACCAGAAGTGTCATTTGCTTACCAATATAACGGTTACAGAAGACTCGCGGATGCTTCTGGGCGCTTCTTTTCCTCCAATGGAAAGTGATATTAAACTTACAAAAAGCGACGGAAACCAAATTGTTGTTTGTGTCAATCGCTTTCCAAAGCCTTTTTGATATCAACAGAACTTTATATAAACGTGCATCAATTCCAATATATATAGCTAATTCTCCTTAATTTCATTTATTATTTAAAATACTTAACATTTTAATAGTCTCGCGTTGGGATTAACTTTTTATTTAGAAAGGAGTTCGTTGACCACGCCAGTTGTTTGTCGTAGTCGATTTAATTAGAATCGATTTGAATTCACGCGAATAGCCATAGAGTCATTCACTCTAATTTAGTTTTGCATTTTCTTAAAGTAATATAAAACAAATACCTATATAAAAATACACATTCAAGGCGTAAGCGTAGTATTGAAAAAATACACTGACATTATTTCCAATGAGATATGCCAGCAATATTTGTACAATGCACATACATGCTTTTACGTGGAAACCACATTTCGATCTAAAGTTGAATGACTCAAATTACTCATTTTTTGTTGAAATATCGTCATCACCACAAAATATTAGTTTCTATCCGAAACGAAAGTAATGACTTTGTCACAGCAATTATATTTTAGTTCAAATAAAGAACAACAACTACAAATTAATTTTGTATCGGTTTGAAATGAAGTAAAGTTTATATGTCTGGCCATTTGTAAATCCGAATAATTTGAATGATCTCCTTGAACTTAAGTTGGATTTATTCAATGTTTGCTCAACCGATCTTGAACTAATGAGTTTAGAAAAAAGCTTACAATCAGCAACTGCATCGAAAACAAACAGAACTAAATGGATACGCAAAGTTCATTCTGCATTTGAATTTACGCTCTAAACATGCAGCAATGGTAGAAATGGAGGCCTTCATTTATTTATGTTCATTTTATTCGCTAAGCGTGCGAATAAAAAGCACGTATTTTTGTGCATTTTTATTCGATAAATTCAATACATCAGTGTGCTTACCTTATTTTGTAACCTTGGCGGTGATCTTTGTCGCATCCGGTGAGATTGTTTCATAGGTCGTTGGTTCAGTTAATTGCATTAACTCGTGTTATCATTTTATACATAAAATAAACAAATAGAGTTCGTTGCAAGCAATATTCTTAATTTTGTGTTGTATTGCATTTTGTATGCTACATTTTTCTATCAATAAAATGCACGACTGGGCCGTACAAACTTGCCTTAATTAATTGCTGATAATTGCTTTCGGGGTAGATAGTTTGGAATCAAAATTACAAACTATTTAATAAAGTCTACACATTTTTAATTGAAATATTAGGCAGCAAGGCAAGTCATGCATTCGTGAAAAAATTGGACAATCAAACATTAAAGACGATACATGATCGAAAACAGTCGGTCCAAGAATTCTGTCCGTCTGTTTGTCTGTATCGGCAAACTAGTCGCAAGATTTTAAGGAAGTGATACAGAGTTGTTTTGGAATTGGCATTCAAACTGCTCAAAAACAGCTCCTAAGATTTCGAAAGATTTTCTAAATTGTATCATTTGGTTTGCAAATGTTTGAATGGTCTTCTATCGGTACCCTCTATAGAAATAGATTTTTCAATCGGATTTCCTGGTATACACTTGACGGATTTCGATTAAGTTTTGAGTGTGGAAACTCATTAAATAAACGAAATACAATTTTTTTTTTTCAGATTGCTCAGATACATTTTTGTTTTGTTTTTTTTACTGTCAAAATCAAGAAGAGGCCCTAGGAACCTAATCAAAAAGCTACCTATATAATACAACGTTACAATAGAATCGCGAAGGAGAAAGAGGAGAGGTAGGCTTAAACACTCCTGATATTAAGATCAGAAATTGAACCACTCAGTACCCGTGGCGTAGTGGTTAGTCTGTCGAACTATAACAATTTATTTATTTATTTTAATGGAATCATCCAAGGCCGGTAAGCTTGTCTAGTTGTTCTGAGGTCAACACAGTGACCCCGCAGGTGGAAAAGTAGTTAGTATTTTTTCCTTGCGATTATACTTATACTATATGACAATTTATTCGTTAAAAAATGAGATAACAATCACCCATAACATTACGCAGAAAAAAAGTGGGTCTGCAAATTCCGTCTGCCTGTCTGTTCACTGCCCTACATCCTAAACTGATAGTCCGAGTTGCTTGAAACATGATATTTTTTAATATTAATGGTTTTTCCCCCGGAAGGTTTTTTTAATTTTACTATAGCCCCAAAAATAACGGTACCTACCAGACATAATCGTGAAGAAGTGTAATTTTCTCGAAAACGCCTTCAACGATTCTGATAACATTTTAACGGTGCTATTATTTTAAAACAGTATGGTTTATAATTCGTTTAACAACGGTACCTCTCATTAGGGCTGCCGTCGAAATACTGTACTATCAAAATTCTGTTTACAGAATACTGTTTTCAAAATTCGATTGGATAATGTAAAAAATTATGTCCACTTTTTTACGTTATCAAAACGATTTTTGTTTAAATAACACAGAATCTTGGAAACAGAAAATCAAATCAACTACATGAATAACATGAACAACATCAACAACATCAACAACATCAACAACATCAACAACAACAAAAACAACAGCTACATTTTTACTGCACAGAAATTAATACATAATCTATACACATAAATAAATTGAAGTGCCTGTTTGTAATTCCAAAATATCAGCTTTTTACTAAATGAATATGAAAGAATTAATATTTTCGATACATTAATACATTTTGGCAGAACGAAGTTCGCCGGGTCAGCTAGTATATCTGCCTGTGAAAGTCCCGTAAAATTCGGTCCATAAATAAGAATTTTTTAAATGCGACGATATTATGCAATGAATTATTATTGCCTACTTAGTTTTTTCAAGAAAACTCTTAAATAAACTAAGATTTTTCATATATATTCTTTTTTAAGATACATACCGGTTATCTAGCATGAGATCAAATTCGTGTGACCCAGTCGTGCATTTAATTTATTCATAAATCCAAAACTTGACTTATAAAAAACATATAATCTTACCACTTTTATCTTGTTTTAAAAGGATTAACACTTGACAAAAATTAGATCAGTAAATAATTCCGATTTTAGGCAGTAGGTAATTTTCAAATATCAAATATCTTTTATAATTTGGAGTGGTTTCGATATAACTCTACTTTAAATATTTAATATTAAACCTTCCTAAACTTAGAACTTGGTGATATTTTAAATCCCACATCTGATTTGTTACAATTATACGGAGCTCTTTTCACTGTTTAACAAATTGCCCCTCAACTTATCTCACCATAAAAGCGCCCATCCATAAAATGTTAAAGTCAAAAAATCATATGATTACATTGCCCTTGATCCATTTTATAACATAAGCTTAAATGATCTTTTCAAAAAGAAAAACAAAATTTAATGGCCGACCTTAAAATTAAATACTGTAATGGAAATGCTTTTGCTAACATGGAATTTATAAGTGCCTCCGTGGCGCAATTGGTTAGCGCGTTCGGCTGTTAACCGAAAGGTTGGTGGTTCGAGTCCACCCGGGGGCGAATTCTTTTTACCGGTGGCACACAAAATATTCTTAAGGAAAAATAGTATCATCAAGTAAAGTAATAATTGTTAATTTATTATAAGTGAATGTCAGAGAGAATATTTTTGTATTCATCAAAAACAAAACATACGCATGTGCGTCGAATGTAGGTATACAAAGCTTTCAAGTTACAAGTTTAAAAAATAAAACAAAATATTAATCATTTATCAAAATCTTAATTTTCAACTTTTAAGTGTGTGAGAAAAAGTAAATTGATTAGAATATTTTTGAAGAAAACGCTTCTTTAGGAGAATTTGATGGGTTAATTGTAACGAATTAAGCTTACAAAATATGACCTTCAAGTTTTGAAAGGTTGGGTTAAGACAGTGCAGAGCATGTACAAAGGATATGAATAATAAATTGTATCCTCTTCTTCTTCGTCAAAGGAGAAGATATAGAATTGGAATTTGTGGATAGGGATCAGAGAGAATGATATTATCCTTGACATAAATCACGTTTTCATAACCATGGGCTTAGATTCCTAATATCAAATAATACAATTGATTTAAAAAAAAGTATCTAATTCTACCGTAAACATTTGGAAGCTGGCCAAGCTGGTATCATTGATCACTTTTAATTATGGTTGGTGGAGGTAGGGGATTTGGTATGGGGAGAAAAGGTGAGGAAAAAAGAGTCTTAAATGCGGTTGGTGGTTGATTGGGCTGGACCGATCGCTTCAAACTAGGTAAATAGTATTATTATGATGTCATACAGCGGGGTTTTTGGCATTAGCATTCTAGCTCTAAAACCGGTGCCTTCACTACTATGGAGTCTACAGCAAGCAGAATGGGACTGAAAATAAACGAGGACAAGACGAAGTATATACTTTCACCAACAAAAGTCTAGTCCCACCACCTTGATCACAATAACGTGACCATTGAAAAAGGTATAACTTCGAGGTAGTCAGTGAATTTGTTAACATGGATACTGCTGTAAACACAGGCAACAACATCAGCGCTGAAATCAAACGCAGACTAAATCTTGCTAATCGCTGTTTCCTTGGGCTGAATAAGCAATTAAGGAATTAAGCCCTACCAAGAAAAACCAATAGGAGGCACTGTATAGAACACTCATCATCCCGGTCCTGCTATATGGTGCTTAAGCATGGACCCTCTCAATCGGATGAAACTTCACTTGGAATCTTCGAGAGAAAATTGCTACGAATTGTCACGTTCCGCCTGACCCGAGCGTGCAAGAAAGAGCTCGGAACAAACTATTGAGATTTGAGAGGCACGATCGGCCTAAGCATTCGGCTTGTGACGCATCGATCTCTGTTCCACTCCATCGGCCGATGCGTCCGAGTAGAAGAAAGACAGCGGCAGCAAACAACTTGCACGCGTGAACTGTTCTCTTTCTCTCAATAGGTTATCACTTATCACGTAAAATTATCGTCCGTAAACCGACTTTAAAGACAACCATATATATTTTGCTTGAATTTCAAAACAGTAAAAGAAATCAGATGGCTTACTTTATTTATTTATTTTTTTTTTTTTTTCAAAAAAAACTTTTAAACTAGCTATTGATTTTTCAGTGACTAACAATATTTTAAATTATTTTTTCCCTGCTTTTTTATCCATAATCTCAATCCCCAAGACCACTGTAAGATAATAAAGCAAGTTCGTGCGATGGCAAAAATAATATAAATTTTTTAACAAAAATTATATGTAGCGATTTATTTGGTTGAATATGTTCTTTCCCATATTTTTGTCCAAGTCCAAGTTTTGTGATAGAAGTTGTGTACCTATCTTATGCTAAATGAAATAAAATCAAAGAAACGTATAAGATAATACTAGAAATAAATAAGGTTTAAGTCGAAAAGTACTAGTTTAAGTAGTTAGGGTATAATTTGGAGCGCCCACTAGTAATTTATTTTAAATTAATATCTAACGTAACTGCTAAGGTTCTTTGTAATAACAATCAAACAATAAAAAAGAAAAAAGAAAAACTCAAATATTCAATTTGTATCTCTTTTATCACAGGTCTTGTGGCGCAATGGATAACGCGTCTGACTACGGATCAGAAGATTCCAGGTTCGACTCCTGGCAAGATCGATCGCATATGCTCTTTTTTGTGAAGTATAAAATTTCTGTTCTTTTAAAACATTTAAACATTCTTGGAATTAAATATTCTTAAATATGTTATTACTTATTAATGGATTGAAAAGTATTTAAAGTTTGCAAGTTTATCAAAATAAAAATAATAAATTATTCTTTTATAAAATTTGCTTTAATTGAATTAATATAAAAATAGGGGTTGTTTTGATAAAAAGAATTTCTAATACTCGATCTTGCCAGGAGTCGAACCTGGAATCTTCTGATCCGTAGTCAGACGCGTTATCCATTGCGCCACAAGACCGTTGGTATTCCTAATGTATCTTAAAAACTTACGCTGTTTGTTTTACGTGGTACATCAATTTAAAAACTTTAAAAGATTAGAATTTGATTAAACATCTCATTGGAGTTCTAAGTAAATAAAAAGGTCACACGATGATTTCTTTTACGGTTTTGCATTTTAAGAAAGAAATTCAAAATTGTTTGACCAGTGAAAACATGTTCTATTTTTTTTTGAGTAGGTAGGTACTAGGTATACATATTATGCCAATTTTTAGAACTTTGTAATCTTTATCAGAACTGTCAGAAAATTTGGAAAATAAATTGATCAAAGAGTTTGTAAAATATACATCCAGAAAGTTGCATCAAAATTTTGTTGATAAAAAATAATGTTTCGTTAAAAATCATATATCAGATACCGTTATTTTAAAGATGGAAAACTGATTAAAAAACCGCTCTGTAGGACTTCGTAAAAATGCTGCGTACCAAGTTTCAAGTAAATCGTTATAACCGTTTAGGCTGTAGGTGCCAAGACAGACAGACTTACTATTAGAATTGTCTGAACCACTTTTTTCGACTTTTCTTCCAAGATCCGAAATCCGACCTTTCCGGGTCGTGTCGAATATCTGTATAATTTCGGATATAGTAAGTTGCGGATATCCCGATTGTGCCGGATATCTAGATATTTTCAAAGATCTGAATAGTTTGAAAAGTATGAGCATCTGGGAATATATATTTATATAACTTGACAGAAAACTGGAGGTAGTTAAATAAGAAATATGTTAGGACTGAAAGATGTTTAGTACTGCTTGAAGTAGGAAAGTGGCAATTTTTGAAGAAGAAAAAAACAGACCTTAATTGTTATTCGTACAGCAGTTTCAGACAGGGAACATATTTAACTAAATTAGCTTCGGATCATAGAAATTTTTTTTTGGTAAGAAAATAAAATTTAAGTTAGACGACTAGAAAAGGAAACAGATCGGTCTTTTTTATAAGTCGTGGTTTATATTTTGCCAAACCCACCTTTATTGCCTTTCAGAGATCAATACCTAGCTATTATTCTTATACTCGCTTTCAGCTGTCTCATGATCTTATGTTCAGATATCAGGATATCTGGGTAGTTTGGAGATTCGAATATGATTCAAAGCTCTAATGCTAATGCCAGAAAGAATTTTGTTTTGTTACAAATGAATAACTTGCTTTATAGTAGGGTAGGGTAGGGCACTTTTGACGATTGGGCACTTTTGACTTCCTTAATTCCTGAAAAATGGTTTGCATAAGAGATATCTATATTTTGGTTGTAAATACACGCGAGTCGTGACAGTTTTTTGTTCAACTTTTGCCGTGGTTAGACCCATTTTGGTGTACGTTTGTGTAATGTTTTGTTTTAGACTTCTTGATATCTCACTGTTTAATTATTGTGGTGTACACTAGTCGGCATAAGTATTTTGACGAAATCGTTTTGTGACTATTCAACGTAGTTTTTTTTTTTTTAGTGTCGTTAAATAACGGTGCGAAAATGATGCACAAACAAAGCTTCTAGTTTTAGCTCTATGCATGCCGAATTTTATATTGTTTACCTCTCTTTTTGCTGATAAGAATGCATGCAGACAACAAATTGTTTGACTGGCATAAGTATTTTGACGGAGTCTTTGTCTTAATGTTTTTACAGTTTCGAGTGCCTGAAAACCAAACAAATCAAGTGCTTAACTTTCATTGGTATTTAAGGTAAATAAAAAAATTAAAATTCATTAAAATTGATTAAAATTCATTAAAAACCATGGGTTAAACGGCTGAGTTAGGTTTGTTAATCAGATCTTCAATGGTAGCAAAGTTTAAAGCTGGAAAGGCAGTTAAAGATATTGCAATTGAGTTTAATGTGTCGCGTCAAACTGTGCACTATCAAATTAATAATTTCAAGAAGTATAATGACATCAGAAACCTAAAGAGATCAGGTGCTAAGCGCAAAACAACGTCCGCTGAAGACCGAGTCCTTCTACGGGAATTTAAAAAAAAATATTTTCGCGAAGCCTCAATCTGCTGCGGATCAATGGAATTTGACCGCCAATAACCCAATGAGTGAGCGGACTGTCCGACGACGTTTAAAGGAAGGAGATTTTAAGACAATCAAAGCTAAGGACGTGCCGTACATATCAAAGGCAAACAAGCTTAAAAGACTGGCCTTCGCAAAAGAACATCTGCACAAGCCAAAGGAGTTCTGGAGAAGTGTTCTATGGACAGATGAAAGCTCTTTTGAGTATAACTCATCAAAAAACAAATTTTTTGTAAGACTGCCAAAGGAAGTTAGGCAAAAAAAGAGGCCCGTTTGTCAAAAAGTGAGCCATGGTGGAGGCTCTGTCATGTTCTGGGGCTGTGTCGCTTATAATGGGCTGGGTGACTTAGTTCCTATCAACGGTTCGATGAACCAAATCCAATACTTAAATACCCTTAATGATAATGCCTTTCTTTCCGGAGATAGGCTAATTGGGGAATCATTTATACTGCAACAAGACAATGCCCCATGCCACAAAGTCCGGATGATAACCAACTTTTTGAACGATGTTGGTGTTACCACTTTGGACTGGCCACCTCAAAGTCCAGATTTAAATATAATAGAAAACGTCTGGTCTCTTTTGAAACGCAAAAGAACTGTTTCCTTGAATAAAACCAGAGAGGAGACAATTTCTGAGGTCACTTTCCTTTGGAAAGAGATATCTCCAGAGATTCTACAAAATTTAGTGGATTCAGTACCGAGACGCCTTAAAAAAGTTATTGAAGCCAAAGGAGGTTATACATTTTATTAAATTCATCTTCATTTCTTTTCATTTTTTAAATGTAAGCTTTATTTTATTAGTATTATATACTTGTCAAAATACTTATGCCAATGCTTCAAATAACTAATTAATTTATATCTTTTTAAGTTTCCATGAAAATACATTTCTTTGTTTATTTTTAAGTTTGTATTAGTTATATATTAAAATAAAAATATAAACAAAAATTCTTTATAAATTCATTTAAAAGTTAAACTCAAAAATGCACGATTTTTATTTCGTCAAAATTCTTATGCCGACTAGAGTATATTTAAAATTTTCATATTAATTATTTCAATTACTTTAATAAGCTTTGTAAAAAATATTAAAAACAAAAAATAAGTAGTATATGGCACTTTCGACTAAGTCACATGGGACACAGCATAACTAAATTAATGAACTAAAGGATGATTTCAACTCTGTTTTTGATGAATCTCTAGCGATAGTGTTAATTAAGTGTAACACATTGGTTAAAACTCTCACTTCCCTCTTTAAGCTTTCCTTAACAAAACTATTTTTTCCTTAATTACAGAAAGACTCTTTTATTGCACCTATTCATAGAAACAATTCAAAGTTGAAATTCCCAATTATAGGCCCATTGCCAAAATTTGTCTGTATACCTAAGCTTTTGAGTGTTTATAGTATACGACACAATATTTTTTCAAATCACTCTTTTCATTTTAGAAACATTGATTTCTGAAAGTAAGGTCCACAATAATATCCTTACGGATTTTGTGTCAAAAACTATTTGTGCACTAGAAGAAGGTAAAGAGGTGGATGCCGTCACTACAGATTTAAGGAAGGCTTTCGCCAAAATGTCCAATGGTATTATTTTGTTTTTAGCTCAATAAATTTAGTTTTCCACCAATGTTTCTTGGATCCGGTCTTATTTAATTGACCTTCTTTATATGATGCTATTCAGATCGTGTAAGTCCAACCCTATCCGTGCATCATTCGATGTACCACAGGGACCTCTTATTTATGTATTAACTAATAGTGACGGTGCACATTATACGGTCTGAATCGAACCTGGAAATTATACGCTGATGAAATGAAAATTTCCAAACAAATTCCAAACATTGCTAATGGTTCTCTTTTGCAGAAAAATATGTAGTAATAGAGTTAACTCAGCACTTATGGTTTCATTAAGCGTTGGTCTAAAGAGTATTCTTGTCCCTGTTACCAAATCCCATTATGTGACCTACGTCAGGTCACTTCTCGAATATGCCTCACAGTTCTAGTTTCCCTATTACCAAGTCCACTTTTAACGTATCGAAGCTGTTCAGCGAAGATGTATTCACTTGTTTTCCGGGGAATTGATTGGAATGATCCGTATAACCTACCTCCCTATGAAAATCGACTTAAACTTCTGAACCTAGTAACACTAAGCCTCAGAAATATCAATATTGAATTGACTTCAATCAGCCATGGGTATTGAACGAGACTGGTGAACCTGTAAAGGTCTCTCCGTTAACCCCAAAAAGACAGTTATTGTTCCTTTTACTAAAGACGAAAACTAGATCGTCTTACACCCCCTTCTCTATATGGTGACACAATCCCATTTTCGAAAGAAGCAAAATATCTAGGGATCGCTCTAGACAGCATATTGTCATGGAACTCTCAACTAGAACGCATTTCTAACAGAGCATAAAAATCTCTCTAGACATGCCGTAGTATTTGCGATAAAAATTGGGGCTCAAACCAAAAATGATGTATAGCTTCTACACTCTTGTAGTGAGACACGCAATAATATATGCAGTGTTGGTATGGTGGCCAAAAACTAATGAAATTACTGCAATAAAGAAGCTAGAAAAAATACAACGACTTGCAACGACATGCATAACGTAATGCATGCGGACCACATTTACCTTTGCACTTAATGTCATTTTGGGATTACCTCCAATCCACATATTCATAAGAATGGAAGCAAAACAGAGCTTACATCGTCTTTTCCACCAAGAATGGGTACGTAACCTCCAACCCAAACTCAAGGAGGTTTTCCAAGCTCCTTAGCAGCTTGGAAACTCTTAAGGAATTTAGCATGTTTCTGGATGTCACAATCCCCATCACATATATCTTCACACAGAAATTCTCTGTAGTCATTTAATTCTAGGACCCATTTTTAATTTTTAAATTACAATTATTAGTGTACTTTTGAGAAACTTCTTGTGAAATTAGCAGAACAATATTTTTTTTTCAAAAACCATTTTTAGAGCACTGAATTTTTGTCTGTGGCATTTAATAAGCATCTAATTATGCAATCAAAAAATGTTAGTTCTGCTGACTTTTTTCTGCTTACTTCAGGAAAATACAATTTTCTGAACTTTTATAGGCATTATTTAAATAAAGTTTAATTTACATAGTTTTTATTTTTCTCTTGAAATATTTGGTCCTCTTAGTGAATTGATTTTATTTTATAACTTTCTAGGTGTTTGAATATTTGTTATTTACATCTTAAATGTTTTTCAAATTGTTTTTGTATTAAAAGGTGATAGGTACAACAAATCGCCAATTAGTTATGTTTAAGAAAATAATTGACATATGAAACCTATCTGCTAGTCCCCACTGTGTGTTAAGGAGTTGAATATAAATACACCAACAAAAGTAAAAAGAAGCAACTGCACTAGAGATAGAGAATGCAAGTGCTTTTGATTTTGAATTGAAGAATTCAAGTATCTTCGGCCTTGCCATGTCGTCTACTGTTCCACTATAATTCATCCGACCAAATCATCGATGCACTCAGAATGGAGATATTGCGGACTTCTGCCGTTGATGATGATGATGAGAATAATTATTGCAGCGTTTAAGAAATAAATTGTTATTCTAGAAAATTAAAAGGCAAATACAGAAACTGAATCTGTGATTAGATTTCATTTATTTTCCCATTCTTGTCATTATTTTCATGCATGGCTAACATAAATATATTGTTTTCTCTTTAACGCTGGGTTGATATTAATAGAAGTAATACCGCGAACGAAGGTTATGATTGTTATTCTACACTTTCTTATACCTTCTACGTTCCAAGGACATTTGTTGTCGGCAACTATCTTCAGACGGGAAGCGTTTTTATCTCAGGTATCTGATTTAGTCTAGCTATTTCCGATTAAAAACGTAATTCTAATTTTCCCAGAGCTTGACAGATTTTGATAACAAAAATGTGTGTGTATATGTGTGTGTAATAGTAATGTAGGTATGTAGTAATTAGTTCACCTGGAAGTTATTGGGAAATTCTTAAAAATTATTAATTTGTATATTTTTCTATCCATTTATGCCTTTCTATATAATAAAAATCATTTATTGAAATTAGGACCGGGCATCAGTTGTCGGGACAGTTAATAATTTATAGATGGAAGATGTTAAACAAAACGTATGCATTTATTTAAACATAAATCTTATGGTTTTTTGAATGCATAATAATAATTAATAATTAATAATAGTGTAAGACTTTGCACAAAAGGTGAAAGCTTAGCTAAATAAGTTCGACAGTTTAAATTATTTTTTAAGTCATTGTTATTGTATTGCTTCTTTTTACATAGTTGGTTGCAGGAAGTATCGCTTTCGAACTATAAAACATTTATTTTATGCATATTGTTTTGGGAGTGTCCAAGTAACGTGGAACTAATGTATGAAACAATAAAAAGAAATGTTTGTTAACAATAGATTAAAAACCTTTATTGTTTTCAGTATTTTAACTTTAATAAAACCGTTAAAAAAGATCAACTGAAATATGAAAAAAATGGCCGCATACCATAAATTCATACACAGACTTTTATCAATACCAATAGAATACTAGGATTACCGAAATAAATTGAAAAAATTGCAATTTCTAACGGATACAAAGCAGAAATATTTTTTTATTATAATTAAAAAATAAAATACATCAGCCGACGCAAAATACGACTGTGACAAATACTATATTGGACAGACTGTACGGACGTTTTACAAAAGATTCAGGGAACACAATCCAAAACATAATAATAAATATAATTACGCTTTACTTTTAATAGAAAACAATCACAGCTACTCAAATTTAGTCTTCTAATTGCATTGAATGAATTCGACATATAATAAAGCTTATAAAACGAAAGAAGAATTTTAAATGGCACACTAGTATTCAAAACGAACACACTATATGACACTGACACTGCAAAGATACCACAACAAAACAGGCTAGAACTACGACAGAATAAAGGAAACAATATACAATTAATTCAAAATACATACCTAAAAAATAGCAATAATAAAATAGGAGAAAGAAACAACCAGCTACAACAAGAAACCACACATTTCAATTCAAGAATATCGTAACTGAAATTTTAAAACAATTAAAAATAAAATTGAATTAATATATAGGTACCTAATAATAATCTTAAGTTTTAAGTGCCAGAATATGAAAATATACTTTCCGAAACCCGTAGCACAAACATCTTAAAAAGTTGAGACAAAAGTAAAAATTCTATAAATAAAAAAGTTACATATTTAAGTTATTTTTAACAAGATTTGTTTTTTATTGTTCCATATTTATTGTATGACCGAAAGTCAAAAGTGAAATAGGACCTAATCGGTGTTATTCTACAATGCAAAAGCGAAAGGCAGAAAATGAAACTATGTCGTCGTCAGCGTTTTTCGCTCGGACCTAAATTACTGTAAATATCTTGAATACCTAGTTAAAACAATATATATGTAATTTATTATATTTATGCCTTAACCAGAATGTTTCACTTTTCAAATAATTGCACAAAAATACTCGTATATACATATTTGAAAACAAGAACAAAAAGATAGTTTAGTTTTGTTTTAGTGATTTTCGTTAAAAAAGAAAATGCAAAATACCTTAAAAGAAGTCGCAAATGCAGCAGCTTTGGTTGATAATGGACGGAGAGTGGGCTATGCCGCTCTCTTTATCAGAAAACCAAAGTTAACAGTCAATAAAAGAAATCCAAACGTTCAGAGCAATAAACTTCTTCGTCCAGAATCATCATTAAGTTCGGCACGCATTAACCAAGTTTGGACCGATGCTGACTGGAACAGAGTGCTCTTTATTGATGAGTCTAGATTTTGTCAGAGATCACCAGCTGGACGTAACAGAGTCTGGAGACGACCAGGTGAGATCAACTCTTCCGCGAAGATTGCCTAAGGGGTAATCCTTCCTTCTGGGGAGGTTTAGCCATGGTTTGGGCAGGAATTTCTCTGAGTGGAAAAACCGATCTGTGCATCGTGGAAGGATCGGCGTTCCATTCGAACCATTTATTGGTGAAAACCTGTTACTGATGCAGGGCAATGATAACCACATGTCGCCAGGATTGTTATGGATTATTTTAATGAATGCTATTGAACATGTTTGGAACATGCTTGGAATAAGAGGAGTGGGATAATTTGAACGACATGGTGGTAAGAAGCCTACTCTAAGGTATATGCCCCGTCGAATTAAAGCTTTGATTGATGCTCGCGGAGGCAATAATCACTATTAAAGGAATGAGAACTCGATTAAAAAAAAAAAATAATAATAATAAAAGTGTTCAGTGTTAATTTATGAAGTTTTGTACTTTTTTTTTTTAATATGTGTTTTATTTCTAAATTATACCAAATTTTTTTTTTTCTTAGTTAACAAAACTGTATTAAACAAAAAAGTTTTTTTTTTCAATTCACTTAAGAATATTGCAGCATTTTAGAGTGCTCCCCTTTTTTTGTAACTCAGTGTATTTTAATTCTCTCTGATTTAAAATACTACATGTCTTCATCTCAAACGGCTTATTGTTTCAACGAATTGTAACACTTTTGCCAGAAGGAACGAACAGGATATTAAAATAGAGCCAGCACATCTTTTGGTGTTAAAAAAGTTTTTTGGTGAAGATTATCTATTCTTCATCACAAAAAGCCCTCTAGTTTTGCTCGAACAGACGAGAGTCAATACGAAACTATATGAAAATATTATTGTGAACTCTAACTTGGTGCGTTGTGTCCACGTTCGGTAGAGAGTTATGTAAAGATCTGGAGAAAACTTCATTTCTATAAAATCCATCAATTTATTAGAAACGAATATTTTTATTTCACACTTAAAGACATCAGTACAAGTAAGTTCTTCAGTAAGGTGCATTTCATTTTCGAATAGGAGTATGATGATTTTTAATAGAGGCATTAAAGAGATGTTAATGATTCACGTTGATTTGATGAAAACATTGCCTCAACTAAACTTTATCACGGAAAAGTCGATTCAAAATATCACAACGCATCGCTACTTTGTTCAATCGAAGTCGTGGGCGGGCGTTGAATTATAGCGTTTCCATCTGTAAATACGACGAATAGGTATACCATCCAACAATAAGCAACTCTTGCGTGTGCAAGTAATTACAGGTGTAAATCGCCTCTAGATGGTACTGAAAGTAATTACACTTCACCATTGCATTAGTCCACCATCCATTATAATATCGGTAGGTGTAGTTTATATATATATAAAGAAAGACACATTGTTCGTGTTTTGCTGCGAAAACTCGGTGTGTGAATGATATAAATGAGAGATGATTTCTCAGAGCCTTGCCATATAAATCTATCTAGCTATTCAAAACGAACACATTACTTCCACTCTAAAGTACAATGCTCTGTGTAAAGTTAGTTCTTTGGTTGGTTGGTTATGCAAATTACTCTCAGCTTGTAATAAATGGAATTACCAACAAATGGGGGAGCAATTAATAGAAGGAGCGAACAAAATAAAAAGCAAAACCTACAAAACTACGACGGCCACATATCTTTACTAAAGTTCGACGTTAGCTGTAGAGGTCGTTTTAATTTGCATTATGTATTTATAATACATTTTTTTTAAGTAGATACAAACTAGACCATGAATGGCTTGGGTTTATTTTTAAATTAGACTTGATATTTAAGCTTGGAAGCAATTTAACATATGGTCCTGTGGCGCAATGGATAACGCGTCTGACTACGGATCAGAAGATTCCAGGTTCGACTCCTGGCAGGATCGATTTTGTAGTGTTACTTTTTGGTATAAGTACCTATGTTGTATATGTATCATTTTTGATGATCAAATAAACAATATATTAATGTTTGAGAAAACAAATTAAAACAAAATTAGTATTTGTTTTTAAAGAATGTTCTGGTTATCTGTCTATATAATATACATGAAATTCTGGTGGTCGAAATACTTCGATTCTTAAACGGTTTGACCGATTTGTGATAACAAAGATGTGAGTTTACCTACTTATACGTTCACCTGGATGTTTTGTAGCCACCGACCGACGACGTCTTCGAGATCAAGGAGTGCTAGAAAAAAATAGAATAAGTTATAGTGTTCTCGCGATCAAATCAAAATGAAGTGAGACATAGCTGGGTTTTTAATGGAAGTCGTTTGTAGGTAGCCAAAGAAATCAAATATATTGGAGTTAAGCCCATCTCAACTTTGGATTTCAGAAAACACATTACAGACAAATCTTGTGCGTCGCAGTCTCATACATTTTACATGAAGAAAGGTATTTTTAAATCAATACATAGATCTTTCCGTAAAGTAGTTTGATTCTTTTGTAAAACCTTCGCTTTGCTATGCTGCACAAGTTTGGGGGATAATCGAGTATATAAAGACATTTAAAAACTGCAAAGAAACTTCATTAAAAAATTGTTCTACCTTCCGATCAAAACTTCGAACTACGCAATCTACTTAGAAACAGGCTTACCAAAACTTTTTACTTACACTTTATCTTAATCTTCAAGCCGATTTTATATTTAAAGTTTTGGGATATCAGGATTCCCGTTTGACCAAAAACCTGCTACTTTATGAAGTAAGAATTAAAGATTGGTGGATTTAGAAGTGTCAACATTAACATTTTAGAAACATCCAACACTTTAAGCAACAGTTTTATAAAATTATACAAAAGCAAAAAGACTCTTCGAAATCTCAATGTTGAAGAGGTTTGTCATTCGTTGAGCACAATATTATACAACCAATTAGACCACAATCTCAGTGATGAAAGCTATTTTTCAGAACTCCTTGTTATGCAAAGAGAGATGTGAACTTCTAGGCTCAACGGAAGTCCCTACAATGAACGTTTTAATCAGTTCTGTACTCTATTTATCATAAAAGCCAAAGAGTACTGCTTTCATCTAATAAGCATAATGTGATATGTCCAAACTTCAAACAATATAAACTGTGCTACTTTGGAAAAGATATTCTAACAATGGAGAAGACAAATGGTATCTTAAATCTAACTCGAAAGGACTTGGACTTTTTCTGATAGAAAACTGTACATGTACATTTAAAATGCTGCTTATAACAAAATATGCGTAGCTTCTTTAATAACGAAATTCAGACAAATTAATTAAATTTAATTTTTTTTAATTTTTTTAATTTCGAACTGAGCTTGAGCCGAAAAAATGTTTTGTTACATTTATTTAATTTTCTCAAACCTAACATCTGGTTTTCTGTTTTTGGCTAAAAATTAATAAGACTTGAAAAAAGAGTTCTAAATTACATACAATTTTGAAAACAAAAATTAGTTAAACAATTTTTATATATTTTTTTTTTTTTTTCAAAATTTAGAGTTTGAGAATTTACCTCTCTAAAAATGTTCAATTAAACAACATTTTATGAAAAAAAAATTGAAGAAGAGATTTCCGTGCTTACAAAAGGTACATCATTGTATCGTAAGAGTTACTGTTATTTTTCAATAAATTTTTTTAACAATTTCAAATCATTTGTTTGGAAAATTGCCCCTCCTGGCTAAACGAAGATAAATAAACCCCCCTCCTCTATGATTATTTTATATGTCTATGTGTAACAGCGTATGCGAATCACCCTGTATAAACATCGACATTGATGAACATTTACGCTGAATGCAGTCTTATCCAAATAAAATATAAACTACAAAAATGCATAATAATTGCGAAAACCCAATTGCTCCTTCCGCCTTAACGGGGGGGATAGACCCCCTTCTATGCGGTTTTTGGCTTAACACAAACTACTCGCTCTAGCATTTTCATTTTGGTTCACCTCATACTGATCACAGTATATTCTTTTGGCAATAAGCATTGATTATTCTTTTTGCTGGTAATAGTTTCTTTTCCAAGTGGGACTTTTGATTCATATATTTTTTTAAAATATCCATATAAGTATATTAGAATAATCCCTTTAAAACATCTATATTCCGAAAAAAATTTGATCTTCTGCTCATCAAGGAACCATTTCTCATTCGCACGATCTTGAATTTTAGTTTTTCTTAACTAATAGGAAGATTCCACATTGTGCAAAATTTAATTTGATTATCATCAGTTGCAAGTTATGGGCAGACTGAGATAACAAAACTAAGTAATTTATGCAAAAAGAAGCACTCTTATATTTATGTCTCCGATTTATATGCCTGCCGAGATCTAATTCGGGATCTAATTCGTCAAGGAAATTTGCGAAGAGTAAAGTGCTGAGAACACACCCTTGCCTTACCATGCCTCGAATCCTTCCAACAAACGCGTTATCCAACACCACCTGCTTTGTATTTGAGTAGATATTTTGTATACCTTTATTATTTGTGTAGACAATTCGTTCTGCGAATCCAATCAAATCAAATGCAGCTTTGAAGCCTACGAAAAATAGTTAAATTTTTTTCCAAGAAGTAGTTGGGACATCGTAGTTCGGTTGACAATATAATCTATAGTGGAATAGTACTTCCGAAAACTTGCTTGAATTTAACTCAGAATGTTATGTCTCGCAACCCATTAATTTAGATTAGATTAGATGAATCTTTATTGATAATTCATAAATATATACATAAATAAATAAATAAATACAGTTTTAATTATGAGATTAAAGCATGGCCTATGAGCCGTCTGCCGCTTATCTTAGATATTCTACAAAGTTAAAATTAAAACAAATTCAAATTATGTTTAATTCTTATAAAGTTATTCTTAAAAAATAAAAACCAAAGGCAAAGTTTAAAACTTTATTTAAAAAGAAATATAATCAACAGCAATAAGCAATAGTTTTTATATTGATATATAACTAGACAAAACATAAAAATGAATAATTCAAAATACATTTAAGCAGGTTTAAATTACAATGTTAGGCATATTTTACCAGCAATTACTATTTGGGCAACGAGAGTTAAGAGAAAAAAATGCAACATCTATAATCATTTGGCTTTAAGTTTAGCTAAAACAAAATTATTTAATGTGTGTATTATACTCACGACAGATTCATATATGTATTTCTATATTTTTTTGCATGAGAGACCCATGAATTTATACGGAGCAAGAGTATGTAGGGGAATATTTTCGCAATTGCATTCAATATAAGAAATTCAAAATCGGAAAATGGTTGTTTTTTTGAATATTTGTGGAACATTTCCGATAGCAAATATTATTAAACAATATAAGCAACCGGTGGGTGTTTCAATTCTCGTGGTGCATAATATTATTTATAGATCTCATTCAAAATACGCTCGAGTCGGGAGCTTTATATTTTTTTTTATGTATGAGAGTTTGCTCTGGCTCCAGTGGGGTTATTTTATGATCTAGCAATTTATTCCCAATATTTGGTTGAGACGGAAATGTTTAATAAATAATAACTAAACCAACGAATATTGTCGCATTTAAGTGAGTTCCACAAATAATGAAGACAGTAGACAGTACCTTAAACTTTAAGTTGTTGTTTTATTTTACCCCAAATGCCGTATACTTAAAAAACTCAACACTTTTACTATATTCTGTTTGAACAATCTATCTTTTGGTTAGAGTTCTTCTCATTGTAAGCTTTCAATAAATTTTGTTATGAAAGAAAGCGCTTTACAAAATTTTATTCAAATTTTTTTATTTCTAATTTTTTTATTTTTTGTTTCGTATATATTTTTGGATGAAATCGAATGGATTGAATTTAGTTTAAATATTTTTCTCAGAAGAAAACCAAACTATTAAGAAATATTTCAAAATGTTCTTAAAAAATGTTTTTTTTTTGCATGAAGTTGGTGCTTTATTATATTTATATAATCCTGCATTTCACAAACTTTTATATTTATGTACTATCAAATAACATATTATTTTCTTTTTCAGAAAGTCTACGTAAAGTTTATCTTTATGAAAGGATTAAGCGGTAAGTAACATAAGTCTTCTGTTCTACTATGTATTTAATACATAATTCCAGTTAATGGGTGTTCGTTCCCATCGAAATAAGAGATTTATTTCACCTGCAACATAGTGGCATTTCGATTAACTAAAATAAAAAAAAAAACTCGATTTTTCTAGCATGGTAAAATTTTTGTTAAGTCAACCTTTCTTTTAGTAAAAAAAATTGTTTTTGAAATCAAACATTACGATGATGGAGAAGCCGGTTTGACAGTTCTACCTGTCTGTCAGTCTGTCACCTTCTCCGTACAAAGGTCTTTTTTGAACTAGCATTATATACGAAGCTCTAAAACTAACGGTACCTGCAATATAATTATTAATGCAAACCTTATTTTTCTCAAAAATGGCTTCTACGATTTTGATAAAACTTTCTGAGTGGGGTTTTTATGTTGTAGTCGATTTTTTAGGAAAAGTCTTCAAACTTCGACAAAACGTCTTTCTCAGAATCCCCTATAAAAGTTTCAACTTATGCAACTTGAATGTATATTCACACACGAATAGACGGACCGGTTTTTTCAAAACATATTTTCTCGCGAACCAATTGACGGCTTTCCATAAAATATAATATAGCATCTTAAAATGTTCAAAAAATGTTTTTTTTTTTAGGACTCTATTTTTTTTCGTTATTTCAAAAACGGTCCGATTAATTTTATTTATTAAAGTTTACTATCGTGATAAGAACTACAATGTTCTTGAAATATGCATTATAAAAAAATATGTTTTCGAAAAGTTTTCAAAAAGAAAAACAGTTTATTTAAAAAAACTGGTTTAACGGTGTTGGAATTTTAAAAAAAAATTCAAAACAGTAAATAAAATCAGACGTATTACTTAATTTTTTTTTTCCAAAAACATTTAACTAACTATAGTGATTCTTTAGTGACTAATAAAATTCCGTATACTTTTTCACTGCTAATTTTGTTTTCAAAATCTTAAGCCCCAAGATCATTCATTGTCAGAACACCATTTTTACTTGCGATTATAGGTACTATAAGGCAAGTTATGCATTCGTCGAAAAAAAAAGTTTTGAGATAACAATCAAACATGACATTACGATGATAGCGAAGACGAAAAAAGATGGTCTGAAAATTCTGTCCGTCTGTATGTCTGTCTGTCTGTCTGTCTGTCTGTCTGTCTGTATGTAGACCTAAACCCAAACGGGTGGGCCGAATTGCTTCAAACTTGGTATATAGACTTTTTTAGGTATTGTACAGAAAGGAAATTGAAATTTTTTTTTTAGCTCAAAAAATAACGGTACCTGCCATACAACCGTTACGTTAAAGCTTATTTTTCTCAAAAACGGCTCTAACGATTTTTAATTAAAAAAATCAGTGTTGCTTTTTAGGTACGACCAATCATATGGCTGAAAAAAAAGTTTTAAAAAATGGCTAAGAACGGTACTTTCCATAGGACCGTTTTTTTTGCTTTCGACTATCTCGAAAACGACTCAACCGATTCTTTCGAAATTTCACACACATATAGCTATAGGTAGCTCAATTTGTATTGCATACCAATATTTTTGAAAAATATTTTTTTGTATTTTTAAAAGCATTTTTTTAAAAAAAATTTAAAAAATTAATATTTTGAAAACTGCTTATATAATTTTTTTTTTTAAATTTTAAATAAATGTATTTGCTGAATACCTATGAAATGGCGTTTTTGAATTTTTTTTGAAAATTTTTTTCAAAAAGTTTTTCAAAAAAAACTTTTTTTCTCAAAAACCGCTCCACAGATTTTTCTAAATTTATTCTCATAAATTCAAATTTATCCAAGAAATAAAATGGCGTACTTTTTTTTCAGCTCAAATTAGTTTAAGTATTTATTTAAGAATTTTGAAAATTTTATTTTTATCAAAATCTCAAGCCCATAAACCACTGTCACTCATTAGAGCAAGTTCGTGCGACCCAGTCGTGCATTTTATTTAAATAGGTAATCAAAAATTAAAAAAAAAAATATTTTTTTTTAAACTCAAAAAAACTTAGTGATAAATTTAAACATAAAATATAAGACCCAATCCAGAATTTAATTTGTTATCAATTCGTGTAGAATATATATTAGGTTACGGTCTAATTACCAACGCAATTTTTTTTATGTAACTATCTGTTCTTAAAATAAAAGTCTTTTCAATTTTTGTATAGTCGTGAAAAATTCGATATAAAGTTTTGTAATGAAAAAAAAAAACTTCCTAGGACAACTCATAGTGTTTCCCAATTGTTTAACAATAAGAGCGCCCCAAATGGCATACAAATTGGGAAATTATATATACCTAATTTGTATATTTTTATATAATCGTATAGGTGGAATAGCTTTTATGTATATAAATACTTAACGCATTTAGACTCTTTTCAGTACTGTCTGTAAAATCCCCTTGAAAAGGGAATTTGCGTATACACCAAAGATACAATAGCATGCACGCATTTATCTAACACAGACAGATTGAAAAAGCAAATCGATAGGACCAGACAGACCTTCCTCAACCCAAATTTTCTTTACCTACCTCCCACGTGCCAAGCTTTAGACACATTGCCGCCACCCGAGTCCCCGCGCCTGCTTGATGATGAATCCATTAATACATTCAAGAGATCGCACAAAAGAAAAGAAACTTATATACAACAAAGCTACAACACAAAGGCAGCTATGACGATGAGGACGACGCGACGAGGACGATGAGATTCATTCATTTCGCCGTAGTCGTCTTTTGAGCATCCACAG
The DNA here is from genome assembly GCA_916050605.2 of Platycheirus albimanus. Classification (NCBI taxonomy): domain Eukaryota; kingdom Metazoa; phylum Arthropoda; class Insecta; order Diptera; family Syrphidae; genus Platycheirus; species Platycheirus albimanus. The sequence goes on from OU696698.1 coordinate 65,685,261, forward strand.
ACAAATTTATTGCACGTATATAGACTTTGGTGTATATATGAACATTTGAACATAATATATATATGTAGTATGTGTATGCGGGCACGAAGCAGAGCGGAGTATAATTTTTGGCAATAACCTCCCTCATTATTTGGAATAAAAACAACCCTCTCTTTTGAGTGGCATTGTGAGCGACGAGACTAACAAGCAAAATGAGAATACGAATTCCAAGGGGGTGGTAGCAAGGATGCCAATCTACTACATATGTAGTAGATCTGCTTCATTTATTTTTTATATGCGTCTACTACGTAGCAACTCTAATCTACTTCGTTTTTCTCATTTTTATATAACGATCATAATTTCATATAATATGTGTTGAATTGATTCATTTTTGCACATCGAAAAAGCCATTTGCTTAATCTGAATCCACTCATCGCAAAAACCTCCTAGTTACTACAATTTATTTTCCAAACACCTTACTATCGTGTAGAAAAAGAGCAGATAGATACATTGGTGTTGCCTGACTATATGCTTACACTAGCTAGCCTACCACATAGCAGTGCAGCAGCCGAAAGACGGTTTTCAGATTTTAGCAACGTAAAAACAAAATAAAATGCACGACTTGGTCGCACGTACTGGCTCTGTTGGTGCAATAGTACGATGAAAACAAAGTCTTCGAGCAATATGAAAAACGCATGTTTGAAAAATTTGGGAAAAATAACGAAATTTTGGTTAAAACTGGAAAACCCGATATACCTGACTTACTTAAAGAAACCTTTGAATATTTCAATTTGAGATGTCATCTTTTGGTTGCTATAAATGATATAAATATCCGCTAATGGCCAAATAATTTAAATTGTAAAAAACAAATTTCCGTTTGAAGCCAAAAACTAAAATGCAGTTTTCTTCAAAACATTCTATGTATACTCAATACAAATTTTAATAAAAATCGGTAGAGCCTTTTTTGAAAAAATTAGAAAAAAACTAAAAAAATTGGCCAAAACCTAGTGGCTATTTGTATGGGAGCCACTATTTAAAAAAGAGGAACCAAAAAAAAGGCAATGCCATCTGATAGAGAGTTGTAAGAAACTATACCAAACAAAGTTTGATTGAATTCGATACAACCGTTGAAAACTTCTGGCCAATTGAAAAAAAGACGTTAAGACCAGATCTCCGTTTTAAGCATTTTTCGCCAAAAACTAAAAACGCAGTTCTCTTAAGAACACTAAAAGAACACACAAAATTTAATCAAAATCGTTAGAGCCATTTTGGAGCAAATTATAAAAAACCAAAAAAAGTTGGCTAAAACTGAACGGCTCGTTGTATGGGAGCCACCATTTGGAAAGGCTGCACTGAAAAATGTATAAAACCATCTTATAGAACACTATAAAGACCTATGCCAAACGAAGTTTGAATCAATTCAATCGACCCGTCTCAAAGTTATGTTTAAACCTGATTTTCGTTACGACCATGTTAGCCAAAAACAAAAAACGCAATTTTGTTAGAAATATCTTAGGTAAGATAAATTCTACGTTTAATCAAAATCGTTAGAGCCGTTGTCGAGCAAATCAAAAATGAAAAAAACCGTTACTTGAAAGGTACCAGTTTGAGCCGGGCTAAAACAAAATAAAAAAATCCTCGACAATGATTTTTCTTCAAACTGCTATAAACCAAGTTTGAATAAAATCCGTCAAGCCGTTTAGGCTGTAGCATGACGTGAAAAAGCGCACATCCGCACAGACAGACCGACGGACGGTATGGCGAAAACCACCAAACAATGAAACAAAAAGTTCCTTTTTCTTTATGTGTTTATTTTAATGTACCTAAAGTTTCTATTTATTTTAAAACTAACTAAACTACATATGGTACCTATGAAGTTGTAAAATAAAAGGCTGTTATTGTTTTGAATACGAAATATATATAAATTTGTTTGTTTTTTAAAATATTTTGTATTTTTCACAATCTACTACACTTTTTTCAAATCTACTTCGTTTTTTTCGGCAATCTGCTTCATTTTTTGGGTTCAGCATTGGCATCCCTGGGTGGTAGGCTGAACGCTGAATTCTTCGGTTGACGTTGAGGCGAAATGTCAGAGACCTACTGAATTGTTTAGTATGTCATGTTTCATCTATCTACTCATGCTTGTCTCTAATCTCTTATGATTCTCTCGCACGTGTCCACGCCCAGACCGCGATACCTTCAATATAACAAAATAATGGAATGAAATAAATAGAAGCTATCCATTCAAACCGGGAATATATCGCAAGTATATGTAGGCCAGACTTTGGCTGAAGGTAACAAGGTCCTTCACCTGAAATCCAAATTACTCGTAGCTGCTGGTATTAATTTTTTTTATTTTTAATGAAGTGAGCAAGGGCAAGGACAATGTGTCGGTCGGAGGAACAATGCGGGGAGGCGATTGTGCAGATTGAGTGGGAAAGCCTGTTTGTAGGTATGTATTCCTTTCATTTCTGAGACAATATTTGTGTTTTCCTTTTTCATCTTCTTAGCTGCCTTAGACATTATCGTGAGTGGCATTGTCCCCCTTTTCTCCCTGATTTTTAGCGCTAGAGGGTCTCCTATGCCAAGAAACGTTTTTCTGTAAATGTAATCGTAAAGAAAACGAGATATTTAATAAAACAAACTGTCTTTTTGCACAACTGTATTTTTTTTTTCGTATTTTTTGAGGGTTTTCCTGTAATCACACATGTTTCCAGAATGGTCCGTTTGTGTTTGCTTCTGAGAGGATTGCACATAGGTAACAATTTGTTTTCAGATCACACAGATCACCCTTTCCTTACTACTTGCTTTTTCATAACCCTGAATTCTTCTAGGACGCCACATACAAATATTTGCATCAAAAGTCAAAATTTTATATTAAACTTAGTGACCTCTTTGTTGATCTGTAAAGGTCCTAGGTTGCGTTTTTGATCTTCAAAAAAATAGAAATAAAAAACAAACGATTAAAATTATTTTTTGTCGCCGCTTAAAATTAGTACCTATTCAGTTAACACAGTTTCTATGTGATTTCTTTAATGTAGGCATATATTAAAAAAAAAAAGACTTTTTTGGTTTAATTTTTTTTATTGATTTTTTAACTGGAGTATTCCTCTAGCTCCATACTATTCTGATCATCATATAGAGAAAGACCATATTTTTTGTATTTAAATCCTCTGGAAGAAGCATTTTTGTAACGTCTTCAAAAATGGCATTCTTGTTTTTGGTTGCGACTTTCTAAACCAACTGATGGAAGGATCAGAGCTGACCAAGGACGTATTGGTTACAATCTCTCCTTGAGAACTTTCTGGCATAATTAAGACGATATACTCTTTTTGTTGAATGTACTTTTATTTTATTTGACTAAAGTCGCTCACATAGAGTGTTTGTTTCTGGCGTCTGCTGTTTGTTTCATTTCTATAATTACTAAAGGTGCCTTAAGATTTAAAGCATGGTCGGAGAGGCTTTCGTGAGATAAGTACCTTAATCTCAATCCACTGTACCAACAAAACTCTTTCTGTCTCTTAACGCTCGCATGTATTAATTTATTATGAGGGTATTAAAAGCCCTTTAAGTCCGAGTGAATTATAAAAAAAAATTGGATGCCATTTGTATGACTCGACATATCAATCTCTGTGACTTCAGCGGCAATTTGAGGGTTATAAAAAAGCTTGGACTTGTATTCCCGTCATATGTATTGTTCTTATTTTGCATTCTTCTTTCTTGCCTTGTAATCTAATTTGCAAATTTTCTCACAGTAACTTTGTAAGCTACATGCAAAAAACTCCAAAAAAGTCTGATTCGTGATTTTGAAATCTTTTGATGTTAACCCGCAAACATAGCATTTCTGCGTTGATGTAGTCCCAGTAATTGCATTGCATATTTTTTATCAACCATGGTTAAATCCAATGTACGCTTCACTTCTATGATGAAACTTATTACAGCCTTTGTAAGTATAAATCGATTTTGGACTGAATATAGCTGATTTCGCTTTTAGTTATGCATGTGCTGTATTTAACGAAGTTAATTCTTATTGGCCGGCAAAATCGAGGAAAAGAATAAATAGAATAAGCCAGATTGTTTTTGAACCACAAACTAAACGCAATGGAACAAGCTAACTTTGAAATATAAACGCATCTGATTCAGAGCTGTTTAAAATCTGTTTGTATTGCTTTTTTGCTGGGATCCGTCGCAATCCCATTTTGTAATGAGTTCAAGAGGTGCATTTTTATTTTCATTAAGACTGCGGTTTTTTATATAATCCTGCAGATTTATTTCAGTCAATGTTTCCATGACAGTATACCATTCTTCTATTAAATAGCAATCCTTTTAAGTTTTTTTAAGTATACTGTAACAAAAAAAACCCTTATTCGTTGCGGCCACATATTGCTTACATATTTGCATATTGCTTTCGCGAAACTCCGTCTTCAATGAACATAAAAAGAGATTTAAGAGTGGACAATTTTTCTTTTTTTTATATGTTAGGCTGTCAGAATTTATGCTTCTTTGTACTTTTGCGAGCTTCTATGAAATTTAAGAATTTTTGTGAAGACTTTTGAAGCAACAGTGTTCATCTGAGTTGCAAAAACTAGTTCCCAATTTTGCTTCCATAATGTTAAGTAATTAAATTATTCTGATCACAGCTCCCGAACCAGATGATTCTCAAAAATTACAAAAAAATATGTAATAATGATGAACTAAAAATGGTTACTTTTACACACAAAAAACATTCACCTATTACACACATTAAAACACATTAAAAATGCGTAACTCGATTTGTATCCTTGCTTTCCATCTCCTGATTTCTTTCCAGTTCACATGTTTGCACTAAAAACTTATCGCAAAATAAATTGCAATTATATTATTAAAACCGTTGTATGGCGTATGAGTGTTTTTTTTTCACACGAAATCGAAAAACTTAAACGTTATAAAATTTCAGGTAGCAGCTAGCAGCAACCAAATATTTATACTTACTTGTTAAGTGCAACCGGACAGATTACTGCTTAAGTCGGGTAATCTGATTAGCTGCTAATTTCGAAAGCTTATGATTAGAAGTCAGTACCCGCGGTACTATGTCATCTGTGAAAATGGATTATGGCGTAATTTGTGAAACATTGCTGTTAAGCCAGTTCTCCCTGCTTTGGAAGATACATTTGAAGGACTTTGCAAAATAAAGATGGGATGTAGTAAGAACCATAGGTTCTATAAGGGAAGGGATGCACTCGTGAAACAAAAATTTTCAGATAATTTTAAAGCCATACAAAAGACCTCAATCTTAAGGCGGTAAAAAATGTCGACTTTGAAAAATGTAGTTCTTTTGATTGCATTGACAGTTTTAGTATTTAAATTATTTCTTCAATCATCTTTTTTTAGTTATTAATGTGAACAAAAATCTCTCCACAGTTGCACTGCTATAGCCTTATATAACTTATAAAAGATGATGAATTAGGTTATTTTTGAATAGCTTGGCAACAAAAAGTCCTAGAACCATATTGTGTTGGACTTAAAACTAATAAGAACATTGAATTAAAAAAAAAAAACAAAAATAATACTTAATTTCGTAAAATTAAAAAAAAAATTACATAGTTTGAAAAACTCACGAAAAGAGTTATTAATAACCCCTTGACTGCAAATACGTCATACAAATATATAACTACTGACTTTATAAATTTGAAAGGTTGAGCTACATCGATACAGAACGTACAAAATATATTTTATTGTCCTCTACCATAAAATCTATTTTAAAACTACACTCATTCTTAAAACGTCGTTTTTGTTGAAGGATCCAAAGTTACCGATTTTTCTCCGTTTAAGGGATTTGTTAAAAGAATTTCGGCCCGCGGCAGAATTTTGATCCCAACTCTGCTTTGGGTTTTTTTTTTTGGCATATAGTATAGTTGCCTGGGTCAGAACTTTTGCATGAATGCAGAGTGTAGTCTGAGTTTGTTCAAGTGTAATATTTTTAGACCAGTTTCGAATTGCAGCATTTCATTTTGTGTGTATCACAACAACTGAGCCGCATATCACAAGATGAATTTCATAAGTTCTTACAAAGTTGTGCATTTTTTATTTTACTTCGAGCAAATCCCTGCACATTTTTGTTCTTTTAATTTTCCCCCTAGGTGTTTTCTTTTCCTGATAGATATTTTTGGCGTAATGAAAACCTCAAGGAATTTATATTCTTCGACTTTTTAGATTTCTTCATTTTGCCAGGTCCAGTTCTCATTTCTTAAAATTAAGATAATAACCATAACTACCTACAAATGATTATAACAACATTTCATCATTATGCAGGTATATCAGAAAAATAAATTGTATTTTTTGACATTTTTTAGCAAATTCTGAAAAATTACCTGTTTCTCGAAGCGCTATATCTCGGCAACGAATAAACATACAACAATTTTTTACTAACAAAAAAATTTAACTGTATTCTATAAAGTGAAAATGTTATCGCCGTAGGACGTAAAGAAAAAGAGTTACCGAGGAAAAACCATTGCAAGGTCGAACATTTTGTAGTCGCACCCCCTACTCCACCCTCCTCATTTTCCACAGAGCCCTCGAGGTCAAAAACTTTATCTAAAATTTTAATTAACTATCCCTGAACAACATCTCAAAGTTTCAATAACTTCCAACCTTTTGCTACTTAAACCCACTTTCTCCAACCTGTCGACTGAACTAAATGTATGATCGTGGCATTTTTGTGCCATTAGCCTAACCTATACTGAGCAATTCGGATACTGCCAAGTTTGTTTCCAAACTGATTTCAAGAAAGTTGAAAGTCGATTGTCTTTCAAATACAATAGTTTCTTGTTTGCTTAAGCTTTTATACAATTTGTGTCATTAATCGACTTAAGGCAAAAAATAATGAAGTAAAATAAAATAATAACTTATAATTCGCCATTAAAAAAATGTACACGTGCCTTGTATCCCAATTCCCAAACCAACAAAAATAACCAAAGTCCAAAACTCTTAGTAACTATGCAACAAAATGTAGGTGGATATAGATACCTACGTATACATATGTATATGTCCAAAAATCTCCAAGGTCTTAGCCAACTCCTATCTATCATCACCATTTGTATAGTCATAGGTAGATATGTTCGGCTCGTGTTACAGAGCCTTAGTGGATCAATTTTAGCAGTCTGTTGCTTTTCAGCAGCGTGTTTAAAGAGATAAATTAGAAACCCTCTTTTCTTCCTCCCTCCTTTGCCGATTTTACACCATTTAATCACAACTTTTTTCCTGCAGTGTATTTTCTTTCTATAAAAAAACAAGCGCGCAAAGCTCACAGCACAATATACAAATGAAATTTTTGTGAGTTACACCAAATACAACAAAAGTTTCCGTCAAAACAAAATAACCCACTCACACTCTCCCCCTCTTAGTTCTTTCCGTATCAAAGCGAACAAATTACCACATAAAATAGTCACACAAAAATACAAACAAACAATAATTGTATGTATATACCATGGACACATTACACCGTGTTTCGTCGTTTCGTTTAGTACACCGTCAGTTTTAGTGCCCGTCATTCTCTACTCCATCATCCCGTGCCCGAGCACACGCCTCATGCCGCACTGGCAGTAAAAGGCAAGTTGAATGACATAAAACATCGACTGACCTTCAACTCTAAGACTGAACCTTAGAAAATGAATAATTTTCACTTTACGTGCGCGCATATAGCCAGATGGTTGTTGTTTAATATGTTTGTGTGAGTGCGCGCATCCGCTGCCTGCCATTTGTATCTAAAACGAGGAAAGTACATGCAACTACCGCAGCGCCCGCCGCGCCGCGCACACAAACTACAAAAATCAACCATGCCCAACGGCAACGGCAGTAGCCCCACAACCGAACCCCACTGTCGAGCCCTGCCTGACTACTCCGACCCACAGTCTGTCTGTCGAAAGCATGTTTAATAATAAAAACGTCTGTGCTCACATGCACAAAGCGCCGACGCCAACGTCGCGTCGTCCGTCGGCGTTGGCTGTTTCATCGCATCGCATTTATGAGCATCGTAAAAAGCTTCAACAACCCCTCCCACCGTTGCACCAACCCACCATCATTGTCTGGGTGAGTCGTCTCTCTATATTATATTATATATTCAAGCATGTATCTTAAATGCAATAACAAATCCAACTACACTATATACACACAAACACAGTTGCTAATGAAAGAATTCACTTTTCTAGATCAAGCAATATGATTGAAGTCCCATCCAAAACAGAAACAGAAATGGCGACGGGCTGGATGATGGGAAAAAGCTTGGGCCAGAGCGCAATTCATGTTCGATTGAGGTGGGCAATTTGCAATGGAAAACGGTAAAAGAGAGAACCATATATCATTTGCAGATTTCTGTAAAATGGATGACCCAAGCTCACTGTTCACTTATATACGATGGTACGATGTACGAGGTACGACTACACGAAACGCGAGAGACACGAAAAAGAGATCTCAATTTTTTGTCTAACAAGTACAAGAGTACAAGAACAACTTTCATAGAGAAAACCGCCAACTTTTCTGGGAACCTATTGAAACTAGAAAACGAAGATGGTAGCTTATGACTCGGATGATCAAAATCAGATTTAAATACAATACTATTAAAGTTCGTGCCACAAGCACAGTTTTGGGACTCGAATACCTACAACTACTAGAAAAAAGAGCCGGAGACTAGGGTTTGAGGCTTTGTATCAAAGGATTTTCTGTTGATCCTAAACTTTGGGACAGTTTTGGTAATCTCGAAAGCACTCAACGATGTCGCTAGTTGTTTGCTTTGTGAAAACTTACACTAAAGTTAAATAAAAATATGTTTATTCTAGCTCTTTCAAAGTGTAAAAATTCAAATGTGATATATTAGAAATCAGAAAACTTAAGTTAGACCATGTCGAGGCAAGCAACAGAAGATATTATGGCTGCATCTCCTCTATTACGCCAACTTGTTGTTATAATATTTTGTTTTTGACAGAAATCCCAGAATATTTTCCTAAAATATGACATAATGTCAGCCGACACAGGTTAATAAGTGACTGTATGTGATAATGCAGCTTGATCTAGTTAAAGTCGGATAAGTGTTTTGAAATTCAAAAAATAAACTTGATGTGATACATTGAAGAATAGCCGATGTTCCTATGGCATAACTTTTCTTAAAAAAACTATCTATTTGCCGAAAAATACATTAGACTTGGACTTACGTGAACCTTGAAAAAATATATGTCTCCTTGTTAGTTTGTGTTCCTCTTGAATTTACTCCATTTTCTTCGATTGTAGCTCAAAATCCCAAAAAAAAACAAATGCTAAAAAATTTAATATCGACAAATTAAAATCCCAAATTTTTTTTTATTTTGAAATATCAAATTATCATTTAAAAACTTCATACTTATTATATTCATTGGAGCGATCAATAAAGTCAAATTTACTTACTTACTTAAGGTGGCGCAGACAGTCCATTGTGGACCACGGCCTCAACCAACAATCCTCGCCAGCTAGGCCGGTCCCTAGCCCTAGCCAGTGGCCTCCAGTTGCACATACCAAGTTGGTTGAGGTCGTTCTCCACTTGATCGCCCACCTTAGATGGGGTCTTCCAGAACTGCGTCAGCCCTCCGTATTGGAATTGAAGACTTTTCGAGCTGGAGTGCTTTCGTCCATACGCTCCACATGGCCCAGCCATCTAAAGCGCTATATTTTCAGCTTCTTTGTCAAGTCAATGTCGCTGTATAGCCCGTACATTTCGCCTTCGAATCTTCTCCTTTATAATCCATTGAAACATATAGGGACGAATATCACCCAAAAATCTTTCTCTCAAAGCTTTTAAATAATTATATGAGTTGATGTGCCTCTGGAGAAGGAGTCTTCGAAACAGTTTTTCATTTGCGATTTAACGAAATTCCATCTCTCTGTCTGTTCGCACCTCTAAAGCCTGAAGAGATGGGCCGATTTGCTTCAAATTCAGTATGTAGTATTTGACCATTCCTCAGAAGAAAGTGGTTTTAATTTTGACACATAGGCCCCAAAATAGCGTCACCTCTAAAAGAACCGGCTTTTTTAAATAACATTTTTTCGAAATACACAGCCGATTTGAATAAAATTTTGTACGAATAAAAATACTCTAGTACTTAACATATTGCGTTTAAAATTTTTCAAAAACATGGTTTTTGATTTGTTAATTTTTTTTTTTAATTTTTTGTTCTTGAAATATTTTGGAAAGAAGTGATTTTTTTATAATGCACTCGCACTCAAGGAGGAATGAATACTCTTATAATGAATTAACATATGCGAGCAAGGAGAGAAGGAATAGCAAGAAAGGAAAGAATTTCTGGTGGTACAATGGTTTGAGATTTTTTTTTTTGATAATTATCTAACGAAAGTCTTATACAAAAAAAAAAATTGAGATAAAAACTAGAGATTTCTTTGTATTATCATAATTGAAAAAAATTCAAAAAATTTTTTTTTTAAAAGTTTAAAAAAAAATTAGTCCAAGGATTTTCAATCTTTTTTTTTTTCTTAAATACTTATTTCGTTTTAAAATTTTATTGCATACTACATTTTTTCGCGAAAACTCTAAAATCAATTGAAAAATAAAAGATTTTCTTTAATAATTTTCATTTTTGTTTGCAATTCTAGGCACGAGTACCTAGGCAAGTAATGTATTGGTCAAAATTTATTTTTTGAGATATCAACCAAACATGACATGAGTATGATAGCTATTTGTCTGTCTGTCTTTTTGTCTGTCCGTCCGTCCGTCCGTCCGTCTGTTTGTCTATCTGTCTGCCTGCCTGTAGACACACAACCCAAACGGGTAGGCCGAATTCCTTCAAACTTAGTATATAGTTTTTTAAGCATTTCAGAGAGGGGAAACTGAAAATATTTTAAATAAAAAATAACTGTACCTATACCTGCCACATACGCGTTTATATCTCCAGAAAACGACTAAGGATTTTGATTTAAAAAAAAACGGTGTAGCTTTTTAGGTATGACATTTCAATTTTACCGATTGTTTTCTTTTAACTATCGCAAAAACGGCGTGAACAATTCTTCCCAAATTTTAATCATATACATATGTATGTAGGTATGAAGTCTAAGGTAGCTTAATTCCTACTGCATACCAATCAATATGTTTAATAGATAGATACTTTTTTGTGTTTTTTAAAGCGTGTTTTAAAAATGTTTCAATAAATTATATTTTGAATACATTTCACAAATTTTTTTGTTCAACTTTACCTATTATGTTTATATGTTGAACAATCTGGCTTCTCTTCAATGTCGAACAAATCTTTCGCCATTTTTATGTGTTGAAGAGGTTACCTATGAATTGGTGAGAATTTTTAATTTTAAAAAACCGCTGTAGGTACCTACACAGATTTTGATAATTTTATTCTCATAAATTTAAATTCATCCTAAAAATAGATTGACGGTTTTTTTTTCAGTTCAAATCAGTATGAATAGGTAAGATACCAACTTATTTTAGAATTTCGAAAAATTTAATTTTTCTTTTTTTTCAAAATCTCAAGTCTCAAGGCCACATTAGAGCAAGTTCGTGCGACCCAGTCGTGCACTTTTTTTCTTAAATACATAGCCCCTAAGCAAAATTATCTAGCATTAGAGCAAGTTCGCACATTTTTCCAAGCCTTAAGCATTGTCTGAATATTAAATGGTTTCTCGAGATTTTAGTTTTGATGCAATTTGACTCCATTTCTTTTCTAATTTTTTCATAATTTTGTGAAACTTTGAAGTTGATGACACAAAAATCTCAACAAGAACATTAGTGATCCAAATCCCACAATAAAATTTGGTTCCGAAGATAAATCCTAATTTTCCTAGTCCAATAAAGACGTTACTTTTTTTTAATTGTGATTAACGGTATAGCTACTGGCAAGTTATGCATTAGAAAATAAGTAAATAAAAGTAAATACATATACGCTAACAAACAGTGGACAAAAAAATGTATGTTTGCCTGTATTGACACTTAAACGGCTTAGTCGATTTGCTTCGAACTTAGGACGTCCTGATGCTGAGAGGTGTTTGGAACTAGCATTCTATCTAAAAAACTAACGGTGTATACCACTTAATGAAAACCCAATTTCTCTCAAAAATAGCTCGCCTATGATTTTATTACAGTCTCCCCCATAGAACTGGTTTTTTTCAAGCAGGTTCTCGTAAAAAAGGTACTGGGCGGTTTAAAAAAAAAATTTCAATGTTGAAACTATTTTGAAAACATCCGAAAAAATCCCGAATAGCAATCAATACTGAAAAATCGGGTTAGTGATGCTTGGTTGAATAGCATAATCCCAAAAATAAAATCCCCAAAGACAAATTTCAGAGGAGAAACCCAGGCAAAGTCAAAATCCCCAAGAGAAAATCCTAACTTAAGTTAACATTAAAAAAATATGTTGGGGATGATTGGAAATTTTGGATAGTGTGGGTAAAGAAATTATTTATTGGGGATTTTGTCATTTGAGCGCCCTTTCCCATGGAGATTTTGTAGTGTTTGCTTAATTTTTTTTGGGGAATTTGTGCGATTTAGAAATTGTTTTTTGGTGATAACGTATGTTCTCATTACAAATCAAGTAATTCGTGATCTGAAATACATCCAGTTGTCTGGCAGGCGCCTGTGTCAACATTTTTCTTAATCAGCAGTACTTGGGTGGCCGGCTTCGAGGGATCTACGGATTTTAACTATTTTTTTCGGGGACACAGCCGCTCACGCGACTTCGTTGCTCCGCTAAGGGTATGTCCAGTTGTCTGGCAGGCGCCTGTGTCAACAGTTTTCTTAATCAGCAGAACTTGGGTGGCCCCCTTCGCGGGATCTAGGAATTCAAGCTCCCTTTTTCGGGGGCACAACCGTAAAGTAAAAGTAACTTTTCTTATCTTGTTTTTCCTTATACACATTTGAAAATTAAAATTAAAAAAAAAAATATTTAGCTTTTTATCATTCGGGATTTTGAAAATTCGGGATTTTGATTTTTCTGGATTTTGATTTTTCAGGATTTTGAACATTCGGGAATTTGGTTTTCGGGATTTTGAACCGATCCCGACACAATAGGTATGTTTGATTTTCTCGAAAACGTCTCTTACTATTTTAATCAAACTTTCAGTGTTAAACTTTCAGTGTTTTGTTTTGTTTTAACAATCTATCTTTTGCTAAGAATACATTTAAAAAAAGTGTCTTATATCCTCTCAAAACATCGGTTTTCTTGAAAACAGTTCTTCCGATTTCTAAATTTTGGAAAGAACAAAACTTGTTTTTATTTGAAGTAATTTTCTAAAATTTGAAATAGGTACATATGTATGTACTTTAAAAACAGGTAATGTGGATTGGATTTTTTTTAATTTTTTTTTCCAGATGTATAAAATGAGTAGGTTTAAAGAAACATTCGTCCCATAAGACATTTCCGAATAAATACTAATAAGCTAAAACATGTAAATATTTACAGTATCATCGTGTCAACTACTTTCGATTTCATGTTCTATTTTTACTCTTTTGAATTTAAGATTCCCTGTAAGAACTATAGTAAACTCTGTCTGCTCGATTTCAAAAAAAAAAAAAAAAAAAAAAACATGTATATTTATCCATCTACCCTTGCCACCGCCGTTCCATTTACGAGTAATGGAGCTTTGCTCTAAAATGTGCCAATGTATGTGTTCATTCAAGAAGATATGCCTAGATGTCTCTGCACTTCTGCATACCTTTTCAACTTGTGCTCTTTTTCACTCAGAATATGTATGTAGGTATGTATTTCTACCCATACATTAGCCTTCTTGCTTGGAAGCTTTTTGAATATACCCTCCTCCATCCGATTGACCTTTTGGAAATGCTCCCAAAAGCCTGGAAAATATTTAAATTCCACCGGAAAACAAAGTTAAAGAATACATATACTTACCCTCAAACTGCATGGTAACCGACAGCGACGACTGTAAGCTAAACATTAAAATTTTGTGTACATACATTTCAATCCAAGTAAAATAAAAAAAAAAACATAAATAAAAATCCAAAGAAGAAGTCGAAATAAAAGCTTAAAATGGATTTTTAACATCATCCCATCGTTTATTTTACTCTTTTTTTGCATCTTTTTTGTATTCACTTTTCTGTTCACGCGAGCATGCGATGGACTCCCCCCACCCCCATCGTCATCTCCTTGCATATACAACGCCAACCGTGTGTCGCGTCGTTGCGCATATACAAACCAAGCAGCAATGCTTTTGCTAGTTCTCTGCTGCTTCGAAACTTCTGCTGCTGCTGCTGCTTCAACTGCTACCATACCATACAGAAAACACATCGAAGAATGCACCACAGAGTATAATCCCCGAGAAAAAGCTTTTCAGTATCACTTGTGAATTGGCCGAACGAGTGAATAAATTCGCGCCCGTTGTCTAGTAAAACTCTACCGCACGAGACAAACTAAAAACTAAAATACAACAACAGATTAAATTACTTTAAAATCCAAATTCAATTTAAAACAATATCAATATTGCAATTGAAGAGACCTGAAAAAAAAGTATTGAATGTATTTATACTTATTTTAAACCGGTCAAGCTTGCATATTTACATTATAAATAAGTAAAATAAAAAAAATAATAAAAAAAAAAACTGGAAAAGAGGAGAAAAAAAATATTTTAAATACATATATGTATTTATATTGTATCCCGCTCTGTTATGTACTTCTGATTCGAATTCAGATTCGGATGCATTCGCCGCAAATTTAGAGAAAACACAAAAGAGAGGAGCTCTAAACTGTCTAGCTCGGGAATGAATTTTTTTTTTGTTCGCTATGTATCTACTTCTAGTGACCGTCGTCGTTGTGGATGAAACCGCATAGGCCCCTAGTTTATAGAGATAGATTTGTAGTTCATAGATTTTTGTTTGTTGTTGTGAAATAAACATTTCTCTCTCTCTCTCTCTGTCTGTCTCTCTTTCTCAATGTTAAGCTCTGGATGATTGCAGGGCGAAGACTTACTCTCTTTTGCCTGCTCTGTGTTTTCTTTTATCGGTTAAAGAATAAATCGGATGTCTTTCCCTTGGCTATTATCGGTCGCGTTTAGTGGGACACGCGAGGAACAGATACGATTCCCAGCCATTGGGAGTGCATTCTGACAATCCCAGTCGGCTGCTATATTAATAAAATCAGAAAAAACAAACATAAATTATTAACCAAAAAAAAAAAAAAATATTCACCACAGTGATGGATGCGGAGAGAGTTCACTAGAAAATTGCAATTTTTTCGTTCTTCGTTTCTATAATTATTAATTGCGTGCATTTTGCGTGTTGAATGAAAATATGTGAGTGTGCGTTTTGTTGCATTGATACAGGGCTGTGTCCCACTTAAGAAAACTTTGCAATGTTTCAGTAAAAAAGAAAAAAAGTTTAAACATCTATAAAATCTCCTGAAGTTAAGTGTGTTTCAAAAATTAAATTCGGTTTGATCTTTTGTTTTGATTCAAACCCCAACCCCCGCCTAACCAACCCCTTTATTGTGTCACCATGAATAAGGTGTGTGCTTTTAAAAAAAAAAACAAAAGCACCAACAAAAAAAAGGAAACCAGCATTATTTACCTATACCAGCGCAAAAACAGCGAATGAGTGCTAATGTGCTCTTATGTGCGAACGGGTTTTGTTATTATGACACAGGTCAGTGTCGTGCAGCCTATGTATGCATATATTGGCTCCCCAAAACCACCACCACAACCACTTGAATCTATTTGCTTATCTAGTCGTTTTTATAACGTGTGAGTGCATTTAGGGCTCCAAACAAGAAAAAAAGAAAAAAAAAAAAATAAGAAACAAGAAATATTTAACAATCGACGAGCGAGAGTAAACTAAAGTAGCCCATCTCTAGCCAAAGCTTTAACGTCCAACCAAACAGCAGCATTAACATCTACACGAAAAGATACTTGCAAAGAATATTGAAGATACTGTATCTACTCTACAAACTATCCCCCCCACACACACTTTGCTACGTTTGTTACATACGTTCAATTCGAATGTATTCGTGAATGCAGTGTATTTGATGTCCATGTTCAGTGAAAAGTGAGTCTATATTCCTCCTCCTATTGCATAAACATTTATATTCGCAATTGTATCTGGTGCATGCAGATTTTTCAAATGCAAGTAAAAGTATTACTATTTGTGTGTGGTGTGATGCTTTAGCAATAGATAGAATTTATACACGTGCAAATTAAAAAGATCCATATAAATAAAGACAGGTACCCAGACCCAGACCCACCAACTATAGTTTGTATGTATATGTAAAAAAAAAAAAAGTGTTAAGAGCAAACCCAACTAACAACTTTTTCGTTTTCAAAGCAATAAAGTAGACCGACTGACTCTTTTTTGTGTGGTTGATTTTTCGGTTGTTATGAGCTAAAGACGTAAAGGAAATTGCGAAGAAGGAGTAATATCATAAACAACTTACGAGTGGAGTACCTATCTTTAGACTGTGGAGTGGAGAGACGAAAGAGCAAAAGAATCTCCATCCTTCGACGACTATACAAAGTTGTCGCTGTCGACGAATGAAGGTACACAAAGACTAAGCCAGCTTGAGAAAAAAAAAATAGTAAAACAAACCAACACCCGAATTCAACTTGACCCAGTCAATTCTATATGTACTTACACAAACAGACCAACACATCCATATTTAAGAGTATGTGCTACATACATATACTCACTACATTTTTTTTTATTATTGTATTATTTTATCTCACCTTTTAGGTATTGTATCTTCTTTTTTTTAGGTGTTATGGTTAGATTTTTAGTCCCGGCTTAAAGTGGGTACCAACATGCAGACCTTTTGCCGTTGGGGGTAATTCCAATTTGATATACAGGGTGATTCACATCGATACAAGAGAAAAATCGCGTGGGTCTACCCCCATTGGGACGAAAGGTGCAATTTTCTTAAAAATTGACTGAAATCAGAAAAAAAAGTTATAGAAATATATTGTTTTTTAAGAGTAGGACTGTAAAATAAAATAAAACACAGATCAATTGTATTAATTGCCATAAAATGTATCTTCTTTATGTGAAAGGAAATGTCTTGTCATTTTCATTTGAATATAATTTCTGACAAATGGCCACAGCGGCTGGATCGGATGTAGTCCAATCTTGAGGTCCTATTTTCGATCACTTTACTCTTTGCAGCAGAAAATAGTCTAGCAGTGTTGCACGATTCCAAAGGTCAACTCAAAGGTCCAAAGCGCGAAATTTGACTCACAAAACGTTTCCTCCAACAAATCAATTGACGCTATATGACATGCTGCGCCGGCTTGTTGAAATCACAGCTCACCAATATCAATTCGATTTAATTCAAAAAGTCATTGATCATAGCTCTATTGTGGTCTCCACAGACTGTAATTCTCTGGCGGCGCGCGGGGTTACTTACTTACTTGATGAAATGGCTAACCAAACTAAAGATAAATCACATGGCAGATGACAAAATGGCTGCCAATGAAAACATTGCAGTTCTATACCTTTTAAAAACACTCTTTACAACGGTAACACTCTTAATGTCATGCATTACCTTTATATTAAGCCGGATATCTCTTCTTTATTTTAGTCTACTCTACCTCTATTTCATTGATAACACTTAGAAACTGACCTTCCAATTTCAATTTTGCCTCCCAGTCCTCCCTGTTAGGACCAAGATCAAACCGCACTTTTTAACTAAAATACAAAATATGTGCTAATTCGAATTTAATAAAATGTAAGAAAAGAAAAGACGAAACTGTCGGCATGATCATAAAGAGGACCCACGGCATGGGCCCCAAATCTGCAGATTTAACTGCCCTGGATTTTTATGCTTGGGAATTTGTGTAGAACCATGAATCGTAATGGAAAAGCGAGCTTTAAGGAAAACGGACAATGGATTCAAGTCGCTGAGAAATTTGTCAATCGTAAATTAATGTGAATCGAATTTTTACTTGCGATTATAGGTACTATAAGGCAAGTTATGCATTCGTAAAAAAAATTTTTTTTTTGACAATCAAACATAACATAACGATGATAGAGAAGCCTAAAAAAGTGGGTCCGACAATTCTGTCTGTCTGTCTGTCTGTCTGTCTGTCCGTATGTCTGTCTGTATAGTTACCTACAGCCTAAACGGCTGGACCGATTTGCTTCAAACTTGGTAGATAGTATTATTATGACGTCCTACAGAGGGGTTTTTGGAATTAGAATTCTGGCTCCAAAACTAACGGTACCTGCCATACGATTTTTTGTGAAAAATTAATTTTTCTCAAAAACGGCTCCTACGATTTTGATAAAACTTTCTGAGTTATGTTTTCTGTGCAAACTTTATGTTTTGGTTAAAATAGATTTTTCAGGAAAAGTCTTATAACGGTACCTCCCATAGGACCGGTTTTTTGAAATCCGATTTTCTTGTAAGCCACTCGACGGATTTCGATGAAATTTTTAATGTAGAAGCCCTTTTATAAAAGAAATAATTTAAATATTTAAATTTTCAAAAAAATGTTTTTTTGATTTTTTTAAAAAAGTTTCAAATTTTTTTTTAATTTTTGTTTTTTTCCAAAAACGGTTTAATCTTCATTTTTTAAGTTTTATTTTTCTGATAAAAACTACAAAGTGCTAGAAGTTGGCATACTCAAAAAAAATTTGGAATATATTTTCGAAAAGTTTTTCAAAAAAATCTTTTTTTTTGAATAAACTGGTCGAACGATTTTGAAAAAAATTTTCGTAAAAATTCAGAAACGTAAAAGAAACCTGATGGCTTACTTCATTTTCTCCAAAAAACGTTTTAACTATTGATTTTTAAGTGATTTATAAAATTTCATATGATTTTTTCAACGCTTTTTTTCCCAAAATCTCAAGCACCCAGGATCATTTTAACACATTAGAGCAAGTCCGTACGACCCAGTCGTGCACTTTATTTTATAGTTATTTTCAAATTAAAAGAAAAGTCAAACAATAATTTAAATAAAAAGAGAAGGACATTTCAAGTCAAAATATGTAGGTACATACATATGTGTTTTCTTTTTACTTGCGATTATAGGTACTAAGGCAAGTTGTGTATTTGTGCAAAAAAGAAAAAAAAATGAAATTACGATAGGGAAGTCGAAAAAAGTGGTCTGAAAATTCTGTCTGTCTGTATTGGCACCTACAGCTTGGCTGAACCTATTTTCTTCAAACTTGATAAACAGTATTTAAAATTTTTTCTATAAAATGTTTTTGGAATTTGCGTTTTAGCTCTAAAAGTAACAGTACCTGCCATATGATTTTTAGAGAAAAACTAGTTTTTCCCCAAAACGGCTCGTACGATTTCAATAAAACTTTATGAATAATGTCTTTTAATTTTCGGATACCTAGTTTAAAACTGTTTAGTATATTTTGTTTTTCAATTTTCGTATTCTTTAAACTATTTAAATAAACTATAAATTTAGTAGCATTAACCCTACGCGTCGCTGCCGGAAATTAAAATATGATATTTTTCTTGTTGATTACAAATACTCTTATTTAAATTGAATGATTATGTTCAATAAAGAAAAATTACAAATGATATAGCTCGATGATATAAACGATGATAGATATAAACATTTTTAAAATTAAGCGATAAGTTTGACTTCTCAGTTGTGTTTATACTGCCAATAAATTTGTACAAAATATTTAAACCGTCGAACTAGTTTGTCTAAAATATAAGAACATGGAAGATTTGATATGTTTTTAATTAAATAAACTCAGAAAAGTGCTCATACGCCTGGGTGTACCACTTCTATGCTTTTACTCAATTTCACCCTTTTAACAGATAAGTCTTCCACAAAATATTCACCATTCAAGCCGCCCGCAAACCCGGCGAACTTGGTCCCGTTTGCTCTTAAAACTATTCGCGGCAAACCATACTTTACCGAATAAACCTTCGTAGACATGCTAGAAGACTCTTCCAAAATATATTTGTTAGTAATTTGACAAAATGTACTAAAAATGCATTTGGCAAATCTTTTTACCTTCACGGGAGTGCAAGCAATAAGTTGAAAAAGTTTAAACGCCATCGGGTAAATGGTTAAGCAGCGCATAAAACAAGAACAAACACACATTCATTTTTATATATTAGAAGATTAGACATATGTATCTACTTAAAAAAGTTTTTAAATATATTTTCGAAAATTTAAAAAAAAAAAAACTGTTTCTTCGAAAAACCAGTCTGTCTATTTATTGTATGCTTAAGATGCTGGATATTAATAAAATAATTTAATTAAGGGCGATCCTTGAATTCATTCATCAATACAACAGTTCAGTCCCTTAAGAACAAAAAAAAACTGTTTTAAACAAAAAAAAAATGAATCCAGTTTTCTGTTTTCGACTAAGATTTCGTCCATGTATATTATGTCTTGGGAATAATCGCTAGTTGGATCTAATCTTTTGGGCATTTTGTCCCTTGAGAATTTTGTTTGGGGGTTTCGTACGACACAAGTCGAATTAGTATCTTTGAAAAAACTAACAAAACGGGCGGAGTCAAAGTATAGAGAAATTTTTTCAAGCATACATTTATGTGCAGTTTTTAAATACGTAAGAGGTACATGCAATTAAAAATAAAAGTTAAAAAATAAATTAAATAAAAAAAGAAAGGCTTTCAAGACCAAAATTAGAGTTTTTTTTTCAAGTTTATGTGTGCCCTTCATTATTTTTCTTTCTTTTCTTGCAATTCCATTATCTAAAGGTAGCACATAATTTTGTATTATAGTGAGGCCCGGGCCAAATTTTGGGGGGGGGGGGGGACGCTAAAATATTTAAGACGACTAAAATTAAAAATCGATTAGGTCTTCTGTAAATATTAAGACCTAATTTCTAAATTTGTTTGATTGAGCTTTAACAATCTAAAAAAGTACCATTTCAAGGGTAAAATTTCTTTGTTAAAATAATTTATGAGGAAAGTACTAAAATCAGGAATATATTTTTGTATCAATTTACACATTTCATTAAAAATGCAATTACAATATTGGTTTGCTCTTTTTTATATAACACTACTCACTTCTTTTTATATATTTACTAGCTGACCCACCCGGCTTCGCTCGGTGAGACAAATCTTAGTTTCATACGGATTAAATGAATTACAATTTAAAAAATATAATTGCAGTATTTAAAAACTGACAGGAAACACATTTTTAACTTAAAACATACATAAGTGTTGTTAAGAAATATTTAATTTTAAATACAATGATATCGATATTTATAATCAAAAAGTTTTTGACTTGCGATTTTAGGTACTATAAGGCAAGTAATGCATTCGTCTTGAAAAAAAAAGTTAAAAATTCTGTCCGTCTGTATGTCTGTCTGTCTGTCTGTATGTTTTTTTTTTTTTTTTATAATGCACACGCGCTCAAGGGGTTTGTTATAGCCCTTTTAATGATAAGTCACAGCGCGAGCGATAGGAAGTTAGGAAAGAAGGGAAAGGAGGTGTCGATGAACATTGATCTTGAATGTCAGCCCAAACGGGTGGGCTGAATTGCTTCAAACTTGGTATATAGATTTTTTTTAGGTATTGAAATTGAATTTTTTTTTTAGCTCAAAAAATAACGGTACCTGCCATATAACCGTTACGTTAAAGCTTATTCTTCTCAAAAACGGCTCTAACGATTTCCATTTACAAAAAATCAGTGTTGCTTTTTAGGTACGGCCAATTATATGGCTGAAAAAAAAGTTTTAAAAAATGTCTAAGAACGGTACTTTCCATAGGACCGTTTTTTTTGTTTTCGACTATCTCGAAAACGACTCAACCGATTCTTTCGAAATTTCACACATATATAGTTGTAGGTAGCTGAATTTGTACTGCATACCAATATTTTTGAACAATATTTTTTTTGTATTTTTAAAAACATCTAAAAAAAAATTTAAATTAATATTTTGAAAACTGCTTATTAATTTTTTTTCTAAAAATTATAAATAAATGTAATTGCTGAATACCTATGAAATGGCCACAGATTTTTATAAATTTACTTTCATAAATTCAAATTTATCCAAGAAATTAAATGGTGTACTTTTTTTCAGCTCAAATTAGTTTAAGTATTTATTTAAGAATTTTGAAAATTTTATTTTTTTCAAAATCTCAAGCCCCTAGACAACTGTCACACATTAGAGCATTAGACCCAGTCGTGCATTTTATTTGTTGATGCGCCCGGCGGAACTGGAAAAATGTTCTTGATTTAATTAATATTAGCAGCAATACGTGCTCAAAGTGGAATTGCGTTAGCTCTCGCATCTACAGGAATTGCTGCAACACTGTTGGAAGCTGGAAGAACAGCATACTGAGCACGGAAGCTTTCGTTAAACCTGCGAATCAAAGAAAATCCTGTTTGCAGCGGATTTCCGAAATCACTCCCGTGATTCTGAAACCAACAGCGGCGTATGAATAAATCTCATGTCTCAAGGCATCGTTTTTTTCGGTATGTGCAAACCATTCCATTGAGTGTGAATATGCAAGTGTTCTTTGGATTTGCCTGGCATGCCGCCTCATCATTTGAGTTTTAAAGTTGGATCTGTCATCTTAATGCTACGAAACCTTTATGCCCCGAAACTGTGCAATGGAACCCAACTGATTGTGAAGAAGCTGATGAACAATGTGATAGTGGCAAGGATTTTAAAAGGACCGTTCAAGGGAGAAGAATGCCAAATTCCGCGAATTTCCTTTTCTTCAACTGATTTGCCGTCAGCTATTATAATGTGGCGTGTTTCCTAGTTGGAAAACCATCCTCACTCTTCATTTACGCTCCGGAGCAGAAAACCAATTTTGTGTATCATGCAGCCTTAAACTCAATTCAATGATTTTGCTTATATAATTTATTAATTAATTTGACAATTTTTTAAATGAACCATTTGCATTACTCAAGAGCTTTTTGATAAACAATTTTTTTATTTTCGCATTTAATGCATAAATAAACAATAAAGACGGTTTACCCACTCGCCAACGTCCAACATGAAGTTGTCCGTGATAAAAAATTGGAAAAATGTTTGCCTAAATTCCCCTGCTAACCATATCAATACACCACCAAATAAACGTTGGTTTCCTCGTTAATCTTTTAACGTTCGATTAAGGGCTTCCAATAATTTCTTGTGAACCATCGTGCACTCATCCCAAATGATTATTTCACATTGCTGTAAAACCTTTGCCATTCCAAATGTTTTTGAAATATTACATGTTTGAAATACATTTACTTGCATGTTCAATGGCAATTTTAATGCAGAGTGAGCTGTTCGACCACCGTCTAACAAAGTTTGCGCAATCCCAGACGACGCAAGCGCTAATGCTATTTTATTTTCAAATCGAATCGTAGCTAAAATCCAAGTTCTGGTTTGAATACATATTTCCCATTCGATGTAATATTTCCTCAGTCATTTCATCCCGATGATTTGTCCAAAATCGCAGATTACAAACTTATTCCAATTTTATTAAAATTAAATTGACACATTGAAAATAAAAATAATTTTCTATAATTACGGGAAATATAAATATGTGTCGACAAAAATGCTAGATCAAAAAGAACCACGCTACCGCTGTACAGAATTTTAACCAAACTTCACAGAAACCTTTGCAGGCATCCTCAGAAGATGCTACCAAAAAATTTGTTAGTATTTTGACAGAATGCAATAAAACTGCAGTTGTGGCAAATTATTTTACCGAAGTTTGGCCGAAAACCTTCATTGACATCCTGAGAAGTTTCTACCAAAAGTTTTGTTATAGTAATATTACAAAATGCACTAAAAATGCATTTTGCGGTTTGCCCTTTACCGAAATTTGACCAATCTTCACAAAAAGACCTTCCTCAATAGGATAGCTAACTTTATAAAAAAACATTAAAAAATTCTGCCCAGCCATTCTCGAGTTTATCGACCCCGAACATAAGGCAACTTATTTTTATATATTAGACTAGCTGACCCACCCGGCTTCGCTCGGTTAGACAAATCTTACTTTCATACGGATTAAATGAATTACAATTTAAAAAATATAATTGCAGTATTTAAAAACTGACAGGAAACACATTTTTAACTTAAAACACACATAAGTGTAGTTAAGAAATATTTAATTTTAAATACAATATTTGTAATCAAAAAGTTTTTTACTTGCGATTATAGGTACTATAAGGGAAGTTATGCATTCGTCTTGAAAAAAAAGTTAAAAATTCTGTCCGTCTGTATTTTTGTCTGTCTGTATGTATAGACACCTACAGCCCAAACGGGTGGGCCGAAATGCTTCAAACTTGGTATATAGAGTTTTTTAGGTATTGTACAGAGGGGAAATTGAAATTTTATTTAGCTCAAAAAATAACGGTACCTGCCATATACCGTTACGCTAAAGCTTATTCTTCTCAAAAACGACTCTAAAGATTTCGATTTAAAAAAATCAGTATTGCTTTTTAGGTACGACCAATTATATGGCTGAAAAAAAGTTTTAAAAAATCTCTAACAACGGTAGGTACTTTCCATAGGACCGTTTTTTTTTCGACTATCTCGAAAACGATTCAACCGATTCTTTTGAAATTTCACACATATATAGTTGTAGGTAACTCAATTTGTACTGCATACCAATATTTTTGAAAAATATTTTTTTGTATTTTTAAAAGCATCTACAAAAAAAAATTTTAAATTAATATTTTGCAAACTGCTTATTAATTGTATTTGCTGAATACCTAAGAAATGGAGTGTTTGAATTTTTTTTGAAATTTTTTTTTAAAAAAAAACTTTTTTTTTAAAACCGCTCCACAGGTTTTTATAAGTTTACTCATAAATTCAAATTTATATAAGAAATAAAATGGTGTACTTTTTTTCAGCTCAAATTAGTTTAAGTATTTATTTAAGAATTTTGAAAATTTTATTTTTATCAAAATGTCAAGCCCCTAGACCACTGTCACAAATTAGAGCAAGTTCGTGCGACCCAGTCGTGCATTTTATTTGTTGATGCGCCCGGCGGAACTGGAAAAATGTTCTTGATTTAATTAATATTAGCAGCAACACGTGCTCAAAGTGGAATTGCGTTAGCTCTCGCATCTACCGGAATTGCTGCAACACTGTTGGAAGGTGGAAGAACAGCACACTGAGCACTGAAGCTTTCGTTAAACCTGCGAATCAAAGAAAATCCTGTTTGCAGCATTTCAAAGCAATCAGTCATGGCAAAAGTGGTGATATAGCAAGCGGATTTCCGAAATCACTTCCCGTGATTCTGAAACCAACAGCGGCGTATGAATAAATCTCATGTCTCAGGCATCGTTTTTTTCTGTATGTGCAAACCATTCCATTGAGTGTGAATATGCAAGTGTTCTTTGGATTTGCCTGGGCATGCCGCCTCATCATTTGAGTTCTAAAGTTGGATCTGTCATCTTAATGATACGAAACCTTTATGCCCCGAAACTGTGCAATGGAACCCAACTGATTGTGAAGAAGCTGATGAACAATGTGATAGTGGCAAGGATTTTGAAAGGACCGTTCAAAGGAAAAGAATGCCAAATTCCGCGAATTTCCTTTTCAACTGATTTGCTGTCAGCTATTATAATGTGGCGTGTTTCCTAGTTAGGAAACCATCCTCACTCTTCAGAAAACAAATTGTTGTGTATCATGCAGCCTTAAACTCAATTCAATCATTTTTCTTATATAATTTATTAATTAATTTAACAATTTTTTAAATGAACCATTTGCATTACTCAAGAGCTTTTTGATAAACAACGTTTTTTGTTTTCCCATTTAATGCATAAATAAACAATAAGGACGGTTTACCCACTCGCGAACATCCAACATAAAGTTGTCCGTGAGAAAAAATTGGAAAAATGTTTGCCTAAATTCCCCTGCTAACAATATCAATGCACCACCAAATAAACGTTGGTTTCCTCGTTAATCTTTTAACGTTCGATTAAGGGCTTCCAATAATTTCTTGTGAATCATCGTGCACTTATCCCAAATGATTATTTTACATTGCTGTAAAACCTTTGCCATTCCAGATGTTTTTGAAATATTACATGTTTGAAATTCATTTACTTACATGTCAATGGCAATTTTAATGCAGAGTGAGCTGTTCGACCACCGTCTAACAAAGTTTGCGCAATCCCAGACGACGCAAGCGCTAATGATATTTTATTTTCAGATCGAATCGTAGCTAAGATCCAAGTTCTGGTTTGAATAAATATTTCGCATTCGATGTAATATTTCTTCGGTCATTTCATCCCGATGATTTGTCCAAAATCGCAGATTTCAAACTTATTCCAATTTTATTAAAATTAAATTGACATATTGAAAAAAAAAAAATAATTTTCTATAATTACGGGAAAAATACTTTATGTGTCGACAAAAATGCTAGATCAAAAATAACCACGCTACCGCTTTACAGAATTTTGACCAAACTTCACAGAAACCTTTGCAGGCATCCTCAGAAGATGCTACCAAAAGATTTGTTAGTATTTTGACAAAATGCAATAAAACTGCAGTTGTGGCAAATTATTTTTCCGAAGTTTGGCCGGAAACCTTCGTCGACATACTCAGAAGACCCTACAAAAAATGCTGTTATTAATATGACGAAATGCACTAAAAATGCATTTTGCGGTTTGCCCTTTACCGAAATTTGACCAATCTTCACAAAAAGACCTTCCTCAATAGGATAGCTAACTTTATAAAAAAACATTAAAACATTCTGCCCAGCCATTCTCGAGTTTATCGACCCCGAACATAAGGCAACTTATTTTTATATATTAGACTAGCTGACCCACCCGGCTTCGCTCGGCTAGACAAATCTTATTTTCATACGGATTAAATGAAATTCCATTAAAAACAAAAAATTTATGCAGCAATAATCGTCGCTCTGGTTGCGTGATGATACAGTTGGCGGGTGATTTCCAAAACAAACACTTCCCGTGATTCTGAAACCAACAGCGGCGGATGAATCAATGTGAAAATCATTCCATTGAGTGTGAATATGCGATTGTTCTTTGGATCTGCCTGGCATGCCTCCTTCTTCGAAATCTTCATGTACCTAAACTGCGCAATAGAACCCAACTGATTGTGACGAAGCTTATGAACAATTTGATAGTGGCAAGAATTTTAAAAGGGCCGTTCAAAGGAGAAGAATGCCGAATCCCGCGAATTTCCTTTACTTCAACCGATTTGCCGTCAGCTATTATATGTGGCGTGTTCCCGAGTTGGGAAACCATCATCACTCTTTAATTCCGCTCCGGAGCAGAAAACAAAATGTTGTATATCATGCAGCCTTTAATTGAATACAATTATTTTTCTTATATAATCAATTAATTAACTTAATAATTTTTTAAATGAACCATTTACATTACTCAAGTGCTTTTTGATAAACAACGTTTTTTGTTTTCCCATTTAAGGCATAAATAAACAATAAGGACGGTTTACCCACTCGCGAACATCCAACATAAAGTTGTCCGTGAGACAAAATTGGAAACTCTTAATGTATACCACATACTTGTAAAGACTGTCCTTGTGATTTGTTAATTGTTATAGCGAACGCAAGACGAATCGGTAATTGCAAACGCTTAAATTCAAATGGCAAATCAGAAGGAATCATGGAAATTCTAGGAATAAGCACATCTTCTCCCTTATATTTTACAATTAAAACAGTTGCTACGATAACATTGTTCATTATTCGATTTACTGCTAAAATAGTGCCTTTACAAAGTTTTGGGTGATTAATATTTCGAAGCATGATAATTGGTGCACCAATCTTTAGCTCCAAAATATGGAGTGGAATCCCAGTAAAATCCAAAGAATTTAAAAATTCTGGAGGATAATTTACAGCTTCATCTTGAATTGTGATGGTGTCTATTTGTACACAACAATTTCATTTGGTAATTTCTTAAGGATTTCCGTGTAAATTTCATTTACGTCTTTGTTTGTGCCAGCTAATATAGCTCTTTCACTTAACCACGAATGACTTTTATAGTTCTGGGCAATGTTTGGAAATACATTCTGTCCCAATTCTGCTTTAGATTCCGTCAAACGGCAAAAATTTTATGGCATGTTATTAGACCATAAATGTTATCAATATTCATTTTGCCGTTGCTCATGTCCAACAATTGCTTCGAAAACACAGCCCCTGTAGGATCATTTTGCAGTCTCTCGTTTACAGTTAGTTTAAGTGTTTTCATATACTGCCACAAATTTGAAGATTTCAAACATGCATTCAACTCATCAGCAGCAGTACACCTAGGTATAACAGATATTGATTGCCTAAAATCACCTACTAACAATATCATTGCACCACCAAATACACGTTGGTTTTCTCGTAAATCTTTTAACGTTCGATTAAGGGCTTCCAATGATTTTTTGTGAGCCATCGTGCGCTCATCCCTATATTTACCTATATCCAGAATTCTATCTTCACATACTTCACCGTTATTCACCAACTTTTCTTTTATATTTAATAATTTTTGGTCCATTCTAATTTACTTAATTTAAGATAAAAGTAATGAACAGATTCTAGTTAATGTCCGCAGATTACAAACTTATTCCAATTTTATTAAAATTAAATTGACAAATAAAAAATTCAAATATTTTTTTACAATTATAGGAAAAACACTTGTTTTGTCGATACTTGTTATGGATCAAAAGAACCTCGCTACCGCTTTATAGTTTTATTTTAACCAAACTTCACAGAAACCTTCGTTGACATCCTCAGAAGACCCTACCAAAAGTTTTGTTAGTAATATGACAAAATTCACTAAAAATGCATTTTGCGGTTTACCGAAATTTGAACAATCTTCACAAAAAGACCTTCCTCAACAGGATAGCTAACAGAATTTTGATTAAACTTCACAGAAAGGCATCCTCAGAAGATTATACCAAAAGATTTGTAAGTAGTTTGACAGAACGCAATAAAACTGCATTTGTGTCAAATTGCTTTACCACCCGGCTTCGCTCGGTTAGACAAATCTTACTTTCATACGGATTAAATGAATTACAATTTAAAAACTGACAGGAAACACATTTTTAACTTAAAACACACATGAGTGTAGTTAAGAAATATTTAATTTTAAATACAATATTTATAATCAAAAAGTTTTTTATTTGCGATTATAGGTAGTACTATAAGGGAAGTTATGCATTCGTCTTGAAAAAAAAGTTAAAAATTCTGTCCGTCTGTATTTTTGTCTGTCTGTATGTATAGACACCTACAGCCCAAACGGGTGGGCCGAAATGCTTCAAACTTGGTATATAGAGTTTTTTAGGTATTGTACAGAGGGGAAATTGAAATTTTATTTAGCTCAAAAATAACGGTACCTGCCATATACCGTTACGCTAAAGCTTATTCTTCTCAAAAACGACTCTAAAGATTTCGATTTAAAAAAATCAGTATTGCTTTTTAGGTACGACCAATTATATGGCTGAAAAAAAGTTTTAAAAAATGTCTAACAACGGTAGGTACTTTCCATAGGACCGTTTTTTTTTTCGACTATCTCGAAAACGATTCAACCGATTCTTTCGAAATTTCACACATATATAGTTGTAGGTAACTCAATTTGTACTGCATACCAATATTTTTGAAAAATATTTTTTTGTATTTTTAAAAGCATCTACAAAAAAAAAATTTTAAATTAATATTTTGCAAACTGCTTATTAATTGTATTTGCTGAATACCTAAGAAATGGAGTGTTTGAATTTTTTTTGAAATTTTTTTTTCAAAAAAAAACTTTTTTTTTTAAAAACCGCTCCACAGGTTTTTATAAGTTTACTCATAAATTCAAATTTATATAAGAAATAAAATGGTGTACTTTTTTTCAGCTCAAATTAGTTTAAGTATTTATTTAAGAATTTTGAAAATTTTATTTTTATCAAAATGTCAAGCCCCTAGACCACTGTCACAAATTAGAGCAAGTTCGTGCGACCCAGTCGTGCATTTTATTTGTTGATGCGCCCGGCGGAACTGGAAAAATGTTCTTGATTTAATTAATATTAGCAGCAACACGTGCTCAAAGTGGAATTGCGTTAGCTCTCGCATCTACCGGAATTGCTGCAACACTGTTGGAAGGTGGAAGAACAGCACACTGAGCACTGAAGCTTTCGTTAAACCTGCGAATCAAAGAAAATCCTGTTTGCAGCATTTCAAAGCAATCATGGCAAAAGTGGTGATATAGCAAGCGGATTTCCGAAATCACTTCCCGTGATTCTGAAACCAACAGCGGCGTATGAATAAATCTCATGTCTCAGGCATCGTTTTTTTCTGTATGTGCAAACCATTCCATTGAGTGTGAATATGCAAGTGTTCTTTGGATTTGCCTGGGCATGCCGCCTCATCATTTGAGTTCTAAAGTTGGATCTGTCATCTTAATGATACGAAACCTTTATGCCCCGAAACTGTGCAATGGAACCCAACTGATTGTGAAGAAGCTGATGAACAATGTGATAGTGGCAAGGATTTTGAAAGGACCGTTCAAAGGAAAATAATGCCAAATTCCGCGAATTTCCTTTTCAACTGATTTGCTGTCAGCTATTATAATGTGGCGTGTTTCCTAGTTGGGAAACCATCCTCACTCTTCAGAAAACAAATTGTTGTGTATCATGCAGCCTTAAACTCAATTCAATCATTTTTCTTATATAATTTATTAATTAATTTAACAATTTTTTAAATGAACCATTTGCATTACTCAAGAGCTTTTTGATAAACAACGTTTTTTGTTTTCCCATTTAATGCATAAATAAACAATAAGGACGGTTTACCCACTCGCGAACATCCAACATAAAGTTGTCCGTGAGAAAAAATTGGAAAAATGTTTGCCTAAATTCCCCTGCTAACAATATCAATGCACCACCAAATAAACGTTGGTTTCCTCGTTAATCTTTTAACGTTCGATTAAGGGCTTCCAATAATTTCTTGTGAATCATCGTGCACTTATCCCAAATGATTATTTTACATTGCTGTAAAACCTTTGCCATTCCAGATGTTTTTGAAATATTACATGTTTGAAATTCATTTACTTACATGTCAATGGCAATTTTAATGCAGAGTGAGCTGTTCGACCACCGTCTAACAAAGTTTGCGCAATCCCAGACGACGCAAGCGCTAATGATATTTTATTTTCAGATCGAATCGTAGCTAAGATCCAAGTTCTGGTTTGAATAAATATTTCGCATTCGATGTAATATTTCTTCGGTCATTTCATCCCGATGATTTGTCCAAAATCGCAGATTTCAAACTTATTCCAATTTTATTAAAATTAAATTGACACATTGAAAAAAAAAAATAATTTTCTATAATTACGGGAAAAATACTTTATGTGTCGACAAAAATGCTAGATCAAAAAGAACCACGCTACCGCTTTACAGAATTTTGACCAAACTTCACAGAAACCTTTGCAGGCATCCTCAGAAGATGCTACCAAAAGATTTGTTAGTATTTTGACAAAATGCAATAAAACTGCAGTTGTTGCAAATTATTTTTCCGAAGTTTGGCCGGAAACCTTCGTCGACATACTCAGAAGACCCTACAAAAAATGCTGTTATTAATATGACGAAATGCACTAAAAATGCATTTTGCGGTTTGCCCTTTACCGAAATTTGACCAATCTTCACAAAAAGACCTTCCTCAATAGGATAGCTAACTTTATAAAAAAACATTACAAAATTCTGCCCAGCCATTCTCGAGTTTATCGACCCCGAACATAAGGCAACTTATTTTTATATATTAGATTTCATTACAATAATTTGAAATAGCTTTTTTTGCTATCAATGAAATGCATCCATGAAAATTTGTATTTCTGATTTCTAGACGATTTAACAAACGGAACTGTGCTTTTATTGGTACCAAAATAAAGATAATGAATTTTAGATTTTTTTAATGCAATAAATAGGTGCTTTATATTTATTAATGCTTCTCTTAAAATCCAATTTTATTATTTTATTGTTAAACTGTTATTGATTTCAAAGTACAGATGTTCTCATCTGTCAGTTTTGCTTTTTTTTTTTTATAATTCACACGCGCTCAAGGGGTTATAGCCCTTTTAATGATAAATCACAGCGCGAGCGATAGGAAGTTAGGAAGGAAGGGAAAGGAGGTGTCGATAGACATCACATTGATCTTGAATGTTTGAAGATCAAAATGGCAAGGAAAAATTGTGCCAGGCAATCCATTCCACATTCGTGTTGTACGGCTAAAGAAAGAATCTCTATATTTCACGGTACGTCCGAAATTGGGCTCAAGTGTAAACTGATGAGCGTTCCTAGCAAGACGAGTATTACGAGGGAAATGATTAAGGGGTGGAACGCAGCTGGCTACCTCGAGTGAGCATTTTTTGTAAAAGAATCTGTAAAATAAGGAAAGACATGAGACATTTCGACGATGTTCGAGTGACGGAAATGTTTCCATAATCTTTCTCTCTCCTATCAATTTTAACGCTTTTTTCTGAACTCTGTCGAGCAGGTGGAGAAAAGTTTGAGAAGCACCTGCCCAGAGATGGGAGTTATACTCGAGTTTAGGGCGTATAAACGCTTTGTAAATTGTAGCCAGATCAGAAGGGGTGAAAAACTTCTTGCATCTATTAAGAAAGCATAAGCATCTTGCAGCATTCTTGGCAATCTCAAGTATATGATCATTCCAACGAAGATTGTCACTGATACACATACCGAGTATTGATAGCTTTTCGGCCTCCTCGATGCAAGTACCATTCATGGATGATGGCATAGGGGGTATGTTTAGCTTCAACGACAAAAGACAGCATTGAGTTTTCGACGCATTAATCTCCACACGATTTCTAGTACCCCAATTCACAATGCTGTTTAAATCGGAGTTTAACGAGCTTATCATACGATTTCGTTGTAATAACACGTCCGAAGGCGAAGGCCGTGAATTATCAAACGTATACGAAAAGCTGAGGGTTGAGTCGTCAGCAAAACAATTTAATGGATTAGAAGTCACAGACAAGAGATCATTTATAAAAATGAGAAAGAGAGTCGGAGACAGAACGGAGCCCTGGGGCACACCAGCATTTATTTTGTGGAGATCAGACTTGAAACCGTCTAATACAACTTGTATTGATCGGTCCAGAAGATGGCTTCTAATCCAACGAATAAGAGCTTCATGTCAAACTCTATCAAATGCCTTTGAAATATCAAGCGCAATAATCTTGCTTTCACCAAAGCGATGCACAGATTTGTTCCACTGTTCGGTGAGATAAGCCATCAGATCTCCAGTGGAACGATTGCTGCGAAAGCCGTATTGACGGTCATTTAAAAGCTCCCGATCTTCGAGATATTTCTTGAGCTGACGATTTATTACCGTTTCCATGACCTTGGAAAGAAGGGACGTAAGTGCCATTGGTCGGTAGGAGGAGGGGAAGAGGAGTCACCTTTTTTTGGGACGGGCTGGACAAATGCTGTTTTCCATCTACTAGGAAAGATTCCTGAACGATAGGAGTGATGGAAAAGCTTACGCAGTGGTTTTGCCAGCGATGAAGAGCACCTCTTCAAAAGAATAGGGGGTATACCATCCGGCCCAGCGGATTTGTGTATATCAAGATCTTGAAGAACTCTTGCTACTGTACGAGTGCGGAAAAATACCTGTCCCATAGAAAAGTTAACGTTCTCAAGTACAGGAGGGGCATTGTTGCTTGCAGGCAACGTAGAACTTGCAGCAAAATGAGCTGCGAGCATATTCGCCTTCTCTGAAGAGCTGACAATAGGTTTATCGTCGACGATGAGCGTTGGAACTGATGATGACGTTGAGTTCTTGACGTTTTTTACAAATGAACAGAAGATTTTACTGCCTTTGGGACATTGCAGAATTTTTTGCCGTAACTTCTGGTCATGTAAAAATTTTGTTTTGTGTATAACGGAGTTACACGAGTTCCTAACTTGTTTGTGTTTCTTCCGATTTTCCTCAGTTGGGTTGGCTTTGTAGGATCGGAGGCTTACTTCTTCCAAACTGATAGCTTCTTTACACTCTTCGGTAAACCAAGACTTTTCTTTTGGTTTGATACATTTTGTTCTGTGAGGGACAAAAGTTCTCATTCCAAGAAAAATCACTTCTGTAATCATTTCAGCACTGGCATCAATG
The DNA here is from genome assembly GCA_916050605.2 of Platycheirus albimanus. Lineage (NCBI taxonomy): Eukaryota > Metazoa > Arthropoda > Insecta > Diptera > Syrphidae > Platycheirus > Platycheirus albimanus. Next base: position 65,719,220 of record OU696698.1, read on the forward strand.
TCATTATCGAAGAAGCATAATGACCAGTTAAAGTTGCGAAAGAAATTATTCAGACCGTCCCAGTTGGCTTTCTCGTATTGCCAAACGGTCCTAGTGGGAATTTTTTCTTTAACCGGATGGTTGGAGATCGAGAAATTAGCTGAAATGACACAATGGTCCGAGGTGCCAAATGGAGAAGTTACTTTAATAGTATATTTATCAGGATGGGAAGTAAGGAACATGTCAAGAGTATGGGCGGAATGCCCATCAACGAAATGCTGATCAACTCTAACCATAAAATTAATTTTTATATGAACGAATTGTTCTTTAATGATAACCTCAATTTTTACACACAAAGCCAATAATTATGGCAATAATACGCCACAACAACAAAAAAAAATCAAAAAAATAACATCCATTGATAAATTCAGACAAAAATGAAAAGGGTAAAAAGCCCTTTTTTGAAGATAAATTTGGGTTTATTGCGTCTGAAAATCAGATTTGCCGAAAAAATTAAAATGTCAGATTGTTTCGGATACTTTTTGGCACGAAATTCAAAGACAACAAATCCAGGACTTATACCTATCTATATAGATATAAAAATAAATCTGCATAGGTATGTTATGGACTCTGAAACCGCCGATCCGATTGACCTCAAACTATCAGAAAATATTTTGAATTGTTTTGGGAGCGTTTCTATAAGGTTAAGTCAAAGTCGATATTGTATGTAGTTTGGTCACAAATAGAAGAAAGACACACCGGGTCTTGAAAAGCTTCTATAAATTAGTTTGTTTGTTAAGACTTAACTCAAAAACCACACACCCAAATTTTTGTTTTTTTATTTTGAAATGTTATAGTTTGCGGGTGGCTTGAGGGCTAATTATGTTCTTAAACACAGCTGTTTATAAGGTAAAATGAGCTAAAAACAAAAAACTGGTATCCGATTTTAAATATTCTTACTGTATTTGATAGGTAACATGTACTCAAAATCCTGAGGGGTGATTTTTTTTTACCAAGCTGGGTGAAATGTAATTACAAAAAATAAAGTAAATATCCTTTTGAATTTTTTTTTAATAAGCGATAGATAAATTTAATAGATATATTTAAAAAATGCATATTAAATAAAATTTTACTTGCATTTTAAATTAGTTCATGTTAACAACAATATCTTACATAATATATTGAACGAAAAAAGCTGAATAGAAGCTGCAATTGGGCTTCTTAATGCAGTTGAAGATGAAATTGCATTAAAAGAAAAGAAAATGTGTTCGAAAAAAGCTTATAATTTAATTTTAAAATGCAACTGCAAATGCAATTTTATTTACCATCTAATTTTTTAATGCAAGTTGCATTTTTAAATATTTCAACAACATTAAGGTACCAAAATACAAAATATTGGAAAAGGGAAAGCAGCAACAAAGTCTGAGGAAGGGGGAGATTGAGTTTGTTTAATTTAAAAAAAAAAACAATCCTTATTCTCATATTTTAGAGAAACTAATTATACGTCATAAATATAATTAAGAAGTCAAACTTAACGCAAAATGTTTATATTTATCATTGTTTATATCATCGCGCTAGTATATAAAAATCGATGTACATACTCGTATGTTTGTTTGTAAATATCCGAAACCGCCCATCCAATTGAGATCAAACTTTCAGGATATCTTTGGTATTGATCTGTAAGGTATATGGTCAAAATGTATCATGTAGTTTGGCCACAATGCGAAACCAGACACTCCACCGCCGCGCCGGGTCCTTAAAATGCTTCTATAAAGGGTGATCGGTATAAGTTTGTTCAAAAAGTTAGACCGAGTAGGTATGGTTGAGACAAGAAAAAACTCGTATGGGGGGTCTATTCCCCTCCATTTAGCGGGAGGGGCAATTGAGAAAAAATATTAAAAAATAACGGTTAATCCTACAATGCCAAGCCATATCGTTTTGTAAAGCTAGAACCACTTATTTTATTGTATCTTCAAATAAATTTAATTTAGTGAACCGTTTTTAAAATATTAACTTTCAAACTCAAAATTTTGAAGAAAAAAAATATGCTGCAGAAAACACTAGAAAAGACTATTCCATGCCTGGAAGAAATCTTAATAGGATGTCCACTTAACCATATTTCAAAAACTTGGAAGCAGGTTAGAGTAGTTTTCATCCCCAAGGTCAGTTGACATGGTCAGGAATCCGCTAAGGACTTCCGGCCGATAAGCCTTAATTTGTTTGTCCTGAAGACTCTTGAGAGCATTCTAGACATGCATATAAGAGGAATCTTAGAAAGTTCCCTCTTTTGAAATCCCAACACACTTACTCCAAAGGCAGATCCACCAAAACGTCTCTGCACGAGGTAGTACGGATGATAGAAAAAACCTTGCATAACAAAGAATTCACCTTCGCGTCCTCTCTATAGACGTGAAAGGTGCCTTTAATATTCTTTCCTGAACCTATTCAAAAATCACTCATCGACTTCAGAGTTGATAAATACTTCGTAACTTAATAGTTTTCATGCTTTGTGATAGTTCTTCGGTCATCTTTAGGCATTATTCTAACGATCAAATACGTTAACAGAGGTACACCACAGGGAGGAGTTCTTTCTCCTCTACTCTTGCTTCTAGTTATGGACAAAATTCTTGTCGAAAAAGAGGACAGTAGAGTGAAGGCAGCATAATTTAGATGACTTGGTCGTTTTGGTGTCAGGAAAGTTTGTACCTCTAATTAGTGAAATTACAGAAAGGGCTTTAAGGCCCTAAACGCTTTGCTGAACCGCTCGATATTCACATTTCTATTTGGTGTCCTGTAGTTCCATCAGACTAAAGCAGGCAGGGTGCTAGACCGCAAGACCATACGGCAGTATCTCAGATCTTTTACCTGCCGATTTAGCTCCGTATCTAACTGACTACTGCAAAATAATCTCGTAGCCTCAGTATAAGTTTCCAAATAGGGTTACCTTCCAGACTAGAGGGGGAAAACGGAGATTTTACAAGAAACTTCGACATAACTACCTTCACTGTCGTTTCCAAGATGGAGTGTGGAGTATGTGCTGGTTAATTGACAGTCAGGCCGCTATGAAGGCTTTAATTTCGACCTCCACCTCCTCCAAATAAGTTTAGCAATGCCAGGAAGAATTGGATGGTCTTGGCTCCAACCTGGAGGTTACTCTACTATTGGTCATAGGGCACAGTGGATTTCAGGGAAACGAAAGAGCAGATGAACTGGCTAGGCAAGAATCAGCACTTCACAGCTCACTCGCGGAAGTTGCCAAAATACCGCTGGGGGCTGTGAGGGGCATTGTCTTATCTCACTTTACATCCGTATCTAATAACAGGCGGAGCGATTTGCTTAATTGCATCATATCTAAGCAGATGTGGTCTGCCTAAAACAAATCTCGGACAAACGAATTACTTTGCAAAAACCGGTCAGATATAGCCAGGGTGGTGGCAGTAAGCAAGGGCCACTGGCCAGTGGGTGTGTGTGCATGTGCATGCTGCAAGGCTGATAATTCCTTTTAATAGCTACTGCCGATCTTGTAGAAATTAGACGCAGAAGAAGACTGTATTTCATTTACTGTGTCAGTGTTCAGCTTTATCTCGCATAAGGAAGCGAACCCTTTGTGAAGCCTCTTACGAAGGCCTTTGGGAACTATCCAATAAAATTCCTCGATGCGACAAAATGGCTATGAATAAATCGCTTATCTTGACTAATTACCTCCACTTATACCTTCCAACCCTATAACAATTAAAGAATTGGCAGAGGACCCGTCTAAGAATCGTAACTCGCCTAGGTGGTATGGAATGGTTCATGGACGGGTCCTAGGCTAAACCCGCTTACTTAACGAACTCTCTGACAGAACCAGTGTACCCTTACCAACCATCAACCTGCCTAGGTGGCATTAAGTTTGGAGTACGGTTTCATGATACTGTTCTTAAGTTAGCTTGGCAGATTGAGTCTTCGTCCAAGTGAATGCTAGTTCATCCCATCCTTCTCCGTTAAAAAAAAAACATCATTCACATCCCTTTAATCAAACATTTAATGGATTGGCAGAGGACCCGTTTTAAAATCATACATCTTACCTAGGTTGTGGGGTATGACTCTTTGATGTTTCCTTGGATGTTTCGACTTAAACAATCAAGACTTGGAAGAGGAGCCGCTTTTTTAGGTGGCGCTTACTGAACCAACTCTTTGACAGACTTATTGTACCCTTACCAACCAGCAACCTGCTTAGGTGGCATAAAATCTTGAGTACGGTTACATGAAAGTATCTTATTGTTAGCTTGGCAGATTGAGTCGTCCTTCAAGAGAGTACTTAAGTTATCTCGTCCTTTTCCGTAAAGAACATCATGTTACATCCTTCCAATCCTTTGTTAAGTTGGTTAGTTATGGTTACTAAACGGCGCATACCAGCGCTAATTGGGTTCTTCTTATGAGCTTTTTCAGCTCAAAAATGAAAACCGCGTTTTCGACCTACCTACCTAGGTTCATCGTTGATATTAGTCAGCAATTCGCAACCGCCGAAGCGTTTGGACGGTAAAAATGTAATTAAGAAGTCAAACTTGTAGCTCAATGCTCAAAATATTTATATCTATCATCATGTACCATGGCGGTATTTGCTCGGAAGTGAGAACAGTATCTGTCTGGGCAGCTTGTCTTAAAGAATTGTTAAACTTCTTTAAGCTACAAAACACAGCAAGCATTTTATGTTTTTTATTTGTTTGCTTTTTTTGTATGTTTTTTTTATAATTCGTGTGTTTGTGTTTTTTTTTTTTTTAATTTTCGAAACATATTTTGAAATTTTTTTGAGAATGTCAATACAAATCTGTAGTTTTTAATTTCATTTGAGATAAAAATTAATTCATACGTTTCCAAAATACATATTTCCAAATAAAAATATATTTTTTTTTAATATTGACACTTACATAGTTGTGATTGAGTTATAAAAGACTTTCTTTTCTCAAAGTTTTGTTGAAATTGGTTGTTTCTCTTACGATTTAAAACCGATTTGAAAAAATCAGTTCCATAGATGGAGGTAGGTACCGTAAAAAACCGAAGATAGATTGTTCTGGCAAAACAGCACCCAGAAAGTTGTAGTACCTAGGTATACCTGTAATCGCTTGTAATGAATGTATTACATTTTTTAATGAGCTGTGGTTTAAACAACCGGGAGATAGTACAGTTTCTATTCATTTCAGAGTATTACGTTTATATATTTTATTAAAATTTCTACCTTAAATAAAATGAATGGCTGTCCTTAAAACAATATTACCCTCACGGTATGAATTATCGACCCAAAGCAAATACTAGGCACTCACTATGGTTGTGTTCATCAACACCTTCCCCGATGCGCTGCCAGCCAGCCAGCATACGTCAACATACAGTATGTATGTATACTTGGCTCACCCAGCACCAGCAGCCCCACCAGACAGACAAATAGATATAAAAATACCCTAGCGAAGTCATTTCTCCGGCTATCCTTCTCCATCCATTTTTTCTCTCACACGGGCTCTGCCTCTATTGCTTTCTCTCAATCTCCTATATATTATGGACGTGACCTGACCTATTCAATTTTGTTGAAAGTAAACAAGGACTATGCGTCGTCTGAAGCCAAGTATTAGTTCATCAAACCATCGCAACATTGGCAATACCACCCCTTAACCTACCAACCCCTAACCCTGTACACATTACCCTGGACTGGTTTTTGTCTGTGATATTTTTGTTTTCTTCTTTAACTTTTCTGTTGTTTTTGTATGCCTTTCGGCGTCGTAAAAAATACCCAGATAGAGGTTATTCGGGAAGAGGGGAGGATAAGTTCTTTTTAGTCCTTTTTACGTTTTGTTTACTTTTGCTTGTTGTGATGATAATGTATGGTGGATGATGCTGCAACCACTGCTATTTTTGGTGTCATTTTGCTTTGTTGTGTTTCATCAACAAGGCGAAGGCAAAAAAAAGTTTGCTTTGCAGGTGTGGGCGGATACGAGTGTTTCGTTTTGATTTATTTGGAGGATTCGTAGGTACCCTTTTTACAGTCGTATGCGTCATTGGGTAACTTTTTTGTAAAACTGTATCTCTTGAGAGCGGCTTCTACTGTTTTCATTCTTTGTTGTTTTTGGTAACGGTAAGGTCCATTCTTTTTAAACTCCAACACAAAGGTAAAAAACCTTCAAATACTAGGTTTTCGATTTCTTTAATATAAGTATGTACACAGGGTGCTTCCTAATCAAGAAAATTATTTATTTTATGGGTATGGTTTAACAAAACATCTAGAGTAAAAGTCTATCTCCAATTCTGAGATCATTGGCACTGGTCTGTGTTAACTTAAATAGCTATCTTATAACAGATACTTTGCTTAGGGCTTCATTAAGAAAAAAAATCTAAGCTTTGCAAATTTTTTCTTACGTTTAATATTGCGTTTTGAGCGTTGAGAGCGGCTTCTACTGTTTTCATTCTTTGTTGTTTTTGGTAACGGTAAGGTCCATTCTTTTTAAACTCCAACACAAAGGTAAAAAACCTTCAAATACTAGGTTTTCGATTTCTTTAATATAGGTATGTACACAGGGTGCTTCCTAATCAAGAAAATTATTTATTTTATGGGTATGGTTTAACAAAACATCTAGAGTAAAAGTCTATCTCCAATTCTGAGATCATTGGCACTGGTCTGTGTTAACTTAAATAGCTATCTTATAACAGATACTTTGCTTAGGGCTTCATTAAGAAAAAAAATCTAAGCTTTGCAAATTTTTTTCTTACGTTTAATATTGCGTTTTGAAATTTCGAGAAGAAAATTGCATATTGTTTTGTATTGACATATACTCAAAAAAAATATTTGAAATAAGTGTTATACCTAATCAAGGAATTAATGTCGTTCTTGTTGTAAAAACTTGACAATTTTCGCTTATAAAATGAAAAAGATAGGTTTGATATTTTCGTATTTGTACATATCTATTATATGCGTCATAGGTATATTAAAAACTCTGTCATCATTGAATTCATTTAATTTATGACCAGTGCCTACTCCATACAGCTCCATCTCTAGCCTGCTGTATCCAATTTAGAAGATCGGTCTACATTTACTTGATTCCCTCTGCCATGGCGTAGATGTCTTTGATGTCCATTCGCTCTACATGGCCAGCCATCTTAGCCATCTTCACGAAGTCAGCGAAAGAGTGATACAATTCCAAATCAAGTCAAAAAAAATGCACGACTGGGTCGCACTAACTTGCTCTTATGCTAAGCAATTGCTTAGTGGCTGCATAAATTGAAAATAATTTCGAAAATTCTTTTATTTTTTTAATTAGTTGAAGAGTTTTCTCGGAAAAACTAAGTAGGTATGCAATAAAATTTCAAAACTAAATATCTATCTAGGAAAAACAAAACGGTTATTTTTGAAATTTTTTTGAGCATGTAAGTATATGACAATTTGTAGTTTACATTTGAAAAAATAATGCTAACAAAAATCAATATACCCGTTTCCAACATATTTCGAAAACCGAATTTTTTTTGAAAAAATTATTAAAAATCAAAAAAAAAAGTTTTTGAAAATTTTATAATGCCATATTAATAAAGTTATGAATAACTGCCTGTGTCCAAAATTTAATTGAAATCGGGTGTATAGTTTAAGAGAAAATTTGATATGAAAATACTGGTTCTATGAAAGACAAATTTTGAAAAATCTTTTCTAACCAAAAAATAGCCTGTTTTAAAAGAATAGCATTCTGAAAGTTTTATCAAAATCGTTAGAGAGGTTTTTGAGAGAGCCATTTTTTTCTCTACGATTGTATGGCAGGTACCGTTATTTTTCGACCTAGAGCAAAAATGACAATTCAAAATAACTATACTAAATACCAAATTTGAAGCAAATCGGCCCATCCGTTCAGGCTCTATAGGTGCGAACAGACATACAGACGGACGGAATTTCAAGACCAACTTTTTTCGACTTCTCCATCATCGTAATGTCATGTGTGATTGTTATCTCAAATTTTTTTTTTTAACGAATCCATAACTTGCCTTATAGTACCTATAATCGCAAGTAAAAATTACTTTCTGAGCCTTATAAGGGCACATGCCCCTACAGACGAGAGAGATTACGCTGCCAAGGACAGTTTCTACGGGATCCTCGCCAAAATATATGAGCGATGCCCCTTATGTTTGGCCATGTGGAGATCTCTTGATGCTACTGAGGAATTATAAGCAAAAAATTGTTGCCATAGTAAAAGAAAATTATTTCACGTTGGGTGAAAACGAGAGTCTTGGTATTCAATGGGATCCGTTCCACAAGTTAAGCCATTTGAACTAGGCTGATGTGTAATTCGCTTCAAAAAATGGAGAAGTGACTGGCATAAGGATTATCACCAAAAAGACAAAAATAATGCACACCAGCCGAAAATACCAACAGCAGGTTATTTTGAGACAAGAGACAATAGAAGAGGTTATTCATATCATCTATCTAGGTAGTTATCTGTCACTCGATAGTGTGACTTAAACGTCAGCAATAGAATAAATAAAGCTCGTAGTGCTTTCTGAAATGTTTTCTTCAGGGTGGAACTCTACACAAATATTGATTCATACTAAGCTGAAACTCTTTTGATCCAGCATGAAAACTGTGCTGATATATGATTGTGAAACGTATAAATGCTCTGCCCACATCTCGAGTAGGTTGCAAGCCTTTGTTATCCGTTGTCTGCATTACATCCTATAGAGCTGGTGGCTACACAATATATCCAAGAATGAACTGTGGCTTAGCACTGGACAAACAAAAGTAGATGTTGTTGTCAAGCAAAGAAAGTAGCGCTGGATTGGCCTGTTGACAACAGAGCAAAGCAGTGATTTCAATAGAATATTCAAGTTTCAAGAAAAAAAGAATCATGAAGGTCCAAGGAAGTTTAGTCCCAGAATTCGCAGTCGGGGTCATATATGGAAGGGTCTGGTTTCAGGAAGAGTTGAAATTTTCTTGTCAACAGCAACTGCCGGGAAACAAGAAAATGCCCAAAATATGACATCAAAAATATTTGAAGTGAATTTGGGAGAGACTTCGTCTTTAAGATTAAAGGAATACACAACCTACACATCAGCACTTACAGACAGATAATGGACACAAGCTTTTGAAGCGGGCGAAACATGGTACTGAGCAGCACACGATTCTCATGAATCTATATCCCCAAGAGCACATGTCGGTCACCAGATGGTAGAACCTGCAACGAAATCGGATATGTTGCGAAAACACAATCTAGCATTCCAAATATCCGGACAGTCGTAAAGGCCAGCATCGATTTGAATCTCTACCTTGCTTGTGCCAAACTTCGAATATCCATAGAAGCTCTTTGGCGAACAAAAACTATGCCTAAGAAATTTGATGTTGACGACTTCAATCGGTAGGGGCCATTATGCTGACCACGTTGGTATGTCTAGAACTTAACTAGAACTTAAAAGGAATCAATGATAACGAAGTGAAGCGGGTGTCAATGGTTTATTGAATGTAGTGCGTAGTTTAAAAAAAAAAAAAGAATACCTCCTACTTTGCAGCAACTTTTATAGAGGAACAAGTCTTTTGAACATTACCTATACAAATTTGTCCATCTTTTTATGTAATCGTCCTCAACCGTTTCAAATTGGATTTTACATTGCCCCAAATCCTGAAGAAAACCGAAGAACTACCTATTCATCGATTGCAAAGCAGTTAAGACAGTGTAAATAGGAATGATTACATGGTGCCAAGATCAGCTTTAGTTAGTTTAGTTAGTTTTAGTTTAGTTTAGTTTTATTGACTTCTAAAGAAAAAAAAAATATACAAATTACATTCCTTTGTTGTGGTATAACTAAGTCTCTATGGTTTGGCCGAAGGCCGTCTACCAGACTGACAATTTGTTATTTGATTGTAACATATCACCACTACATCTTAATCATTGGTTTTTTCATTTTTAAAATAAAATAAATATATAAGTAATCGATAATATTTCAAACGAAACTCAAAAATGTTCTTGAACTATAAGGGTTCTGTATCGAAAAGCGATAACGGCAAACTCAAATAGAAGGTCCCATCCTCGTTCTCCATTTAAAATATTGATCACCTCTTCTAAATTAAGAATTTCCACTCCAAAGCAGCGCTTTCTGAATTCCCTGAGTATTGGGCAGATTCCCAGGAAGTGAAATACATCTTCTCGCACTTTTAAATTGCATAGGTTACATATAGCAGTGGAAGTTTTGGACGGTGTGGAATATAATTCAAGCCAATCACTTCACCTCTTACTTTAAATATCATGCTTATTTTTTGATAAGTGTTGTGTGCTAAGAAGTAAGTTTTAGTGTTTAAAAAATGATTTAATTTACTGTAATAGGCTCTGTATTGGGACGATTCAGCTTCCATTACAAAATTATCATAGATCATATTCCCGGCTTTCCTTAGCAATTCATTGAATTTAATCTTAAGCGTGTCAGGATCGTCGTTGGATGATATTGATAAAGTTGTTGAAGATTCAGTTGCTAGTTTGTTCCACTCTTTAACGCAACTTCCTCCAGAATTTATCAATTGAGTGAGTACCAGTTTTGGAATCCTGTTTTGACCCATCGCCATAACTTTTGTCACGTAATCGAAGTGCATTTTAATGGTGTCGATAAATAGCGGTGCTATCCCTGTTTCCAGATATAACATATAATTAGGTGAACTACTAGGCAAACTGAAAGTACTTCGAATAAAGAATCGAAGGAACTTTTCCACAGCCTCAAAGGAAATATACCCCCATACTTGGGCTCCGTAAAAGAGGATGGAGATCGCAGCTGTCCGAAAGCTCTTATATTTGGCTACATGTGAAATATTTTTCTTGTTAATACAACATCTCCACACAGTACACATAGCACGTTTAGCTTCCGCTAATTTAAATTGCAGATGTTTACCTAGGTTAAGGTTAGAAGTAATTAGGACTGCTAGATACTTATATTCCTTAACAATTTCTATCGGTTGCTCTTCAAACGTCCACTTTTCGCTCCTTGAGTACCTGCCACCACCACCTCTCATTAACATCATTTTCGACTTCGTGAGATTAACCGATAAATTCCATGTTTCGCAATAGCGTTGGAGTCTATTTATCATCAACTGCATACCGTCTATAGTTTCCGCTAAGAAGACTATGTCGTCTGCATACATCAGTCCTGGGATGTTCTTTCCGCTCATAACAATTCCACCTTTCACACATTCAACTTAGTCGTTTATATATAAGGTAAAAAATAGGGTACTGAGAACGCATCCCTGCTTAACTCCTATTGATGTATCAAACTCTTCTGAAAGTAAATTACCATCCCATGACTACAGTTATAATTTTAGTTGAGATTCCATACGTATAGAGCTTATAGAAAAGGGATTCCCTGGGAATGGAATCGAAAGCTGACTGAAAATCTACGAAGAATGCGTAGAGCTTTTTACCCTTGCTTTTATAGATATCAGCAATATTCACCAAAGAGAAAATTTGATCAATCGTCGAGTAGTTTTTCCTGAACCCTGCTTGGAATTCATGCAAGATTTGCTTGTTTTCAACCCATTCGCTAAGCCGTTAGCGGAAAATATTTTTGCCGCAGTATTCAGAAATGAAATACCTCTGTAATTTGACGGATCTTCAAAGCTTTCTTGTGAAGTGGAAAGATTATTGATCTTCGAAAACTTCCAGGGACATCACCTGTCTCAAAAATTCTATTATACTCCAAAGTAAGAAGCTTTAAAAACTCTGCAGTAATATTTTTGAAATATTCGAATGGAATTCTATCCTCTCCCGGCGCTTTCCCATCCTTGGCATTCTTAATAACCATTTCAAGATCAGCTTTAAAATCCTGCTAAACTAAAACATCTTATCAGGATGATACTGAAACCTTCAGCAAAGCGACTAAAGAATGATTCCCTAAACTTAACAATACGTCAAAAGTTAGGTTCGAACATAAATCTATTGGCATTCCTAGTGATGCGAGTGTTACGAGTAAAAAAGGGGAGAAATGCATCCGGTTATTTCGCTGAAGCACTGCTTGTAAAAGTAGCAATAAATCAAGGCGAGACAAGAAACGTTACTGCGCGGCGGTGTTGAAGAGAAACAAATGTTTTGGTAATGGTTCCTTTGTCTATCATTTTTAAGGCTCTTTTTTATTTCAATCCAGAAACAGGAGCACCTACCCAGATAAGAGAATGATACTCAAGCTTCGTGCGAATGTGTGCCTTGTAATAGATTGTAGCTTGATCAAACAAAATAGTTGGGGTAAAGCAGTGCCTGGAACTCGGCGGAATGCTTAAGCATAATGAGCATATAGTTTTTATAGTATCATACACGATTGACGAAGGCGTATAAGCCTGATGATTTCTGCCCTTTGGGCGTATACACCATTTTAACTACAAAGTATTGGCAAAAGGATTATATTTTGTCAGTTCATTCAGTTAGCTTTGTTTTGGTAATTTAAAATTAACACGTCCTGATGCCGCCAATTTCGAAGGCTTCGTTTTACAATTCTGTTTGTATCAACTAGAATGGGAAGGTGCCGTGAAATAAGGCCAAGTGAAATAAGGCCAAATGAAGAGAATTGGCCTTATTACGCTTTGTTAAACTGAAATAAGGTCAAATTTTAACGTTTGGCATTATTTCACTTTGTTAAAGCGAAATAAAGCCAAATAGATTAACTCATTCAAAGTGAAATAAGGCCAAATGCTATACAAAAATGGAATAAAGCAAACTATTTTAACGGGGCGCTGAGAGTTTTTCGCATTCCATTTTTCTGTCTCCGACCATTGCAACTGCAGTTCAAAAACTACCCAAATCATCCGCCCAAAATTATCTTTTGGATGTCACTTTCAATGTGGTTCCATCTTGCGGCTTTGAACAGCTATTAATTGTATACTTTGCTCATAATGACCACGTAAGTCAACATTTCCTATACGGAAAAATTATGATAAACAAATTTAAACATACCTGCACTCGTCTATTTAGATTCTTTACTGAAAAAATGGCTACGTGCAGCGCGATGAAGGCTGTCGGCGAGGGTGGCCGTTGACGCGGGCGATACGGGTGAACGGTGAAGCGGGCGAAACTCTGCAAACAATCAAAAAATCGCGCGATTTTTTGATTTTTTGCAGAGTTTCGCCTGCTTCACCGTTCACCCGTATCGCCCGCGTCAACGGCCACATTCGCCGACAGCCCTCCGCCTCTACACGCTGCATGCACTCCCCCTTCCGAATCGTTAAGCTATAATCTTTCAACGTATTAAAATATACTTCCAAAATCCATTCCTCTTTTCAAATATAGGAAGGGCCTGAGAAAATGTCGTGCAATAAAGCTTTGTATATGGGAACGTTACGGTTTATCGAAAATCGTTTCACCGAATAACGTTTGGCCGAATTTTTCGATGAAATTTCAAAACACTTAGTGCAGAAAAGATAATTGAATGAGTAACGTTTGACCGAATGGTTTTTTTCGGGATTGACACTACTTTTTAAAAAAGTATTGTTCGTACTAAAAATTTTTATTTGGTATTTTTGGTCAAATTATGGAAAATTTTTTTTTTTGCTGTTTTATTAAATTTTAATTTTTTTTTTTACAAATTCTCACATTTTTCTTGAATTTTCAATGAAATTTGAATTTTGTATCTCTTAAAGAAATAATTTGAGCCCTGAGAAGAACCGTGTTAGTACAACGTATAAGTTATACTAAGAAAAAATCGCTCAGCACTCTTCCTTTTATACTTTCAATTCGACGAAGAATTTTTTCTAGTTGGACGGAACATTTCTTTTGTTTTTTTTATCATTTAGGTTGGTTCTTGGTGATTCTCATAATCTGGCTACCCTTTTTTAGTGAATTTTTTGATTTTTGCCTTGAAAAAATTGAAAAAATCGGCAAATCAAGAAATTTTCATTTATTTTGAAAATAAAAAAAAAATATTCGCGCGAATTTCTTGCTTTTACCTACTCTTATGCTCAAAAACTAAAGATTGCTTTTAATAATTTGATATCTCGCACATTTCTTTCTATATTTCAAACAGTTTTCGTAATCAATTGGGTGGGTGGCCCGCTTCGCGGAATGAATTTAAAAATAAAAAATTCTTTTCATATAAATAAAAGGATGAAATAAAAATTTATATCTCTTTAAAATTTTTTTTTAGTCCTGAGAAGAACCGTGTTAGTACAACGTATAAGTTATACTAAGAAAAAATCGATCAGCACACCTCCTTATATAGGTACTCTCAATTCGACGAACAATTTCCCAACTGGATGTCTTTTAACCTACAAAAATAGTAGTGAAGAAATCGGAAAAATATAGTACGAAATTTCGTTCTTGGTGATTCTCATCATTTGACCCCCTGATTCATATGGAAATGAATAGTATCATTTAGTATTAAGAAAATAGTTCGAAATTCGGTCAAACGTTATTCGGTCAAACGTGGTTCGGCAAACCATTTTTCGGCAAGACGTAGTTTCGATGAAACGTTTTTCGGTCAAACGTTATTCGGTAAAACGATATTCGGTAAAACGATTTTCGACAAAACGTACCCAACCCTTTTCAAGTTATTAGATATGCTATTGGATCACGATTTAACCAATTGCAGAAATACAAATGGAAACAAAGACGCTTTGACCTTATTGAAATGGTCTTGAAATGGCCTTATTTCACTTTAACAAAGTGAAATAAAGCCAAACGTTGAAATTTGGCTTTATTTCACTTTACAAAAGCGAAATAAGGCCAAATCTCTTCATTTGGCCTTATTTCACTTGGCCTTATTTCACGGCACCAATGGGAATGCTAGTCGTTGTTGCAGAATCTGCTATCAATGATTGAGCTGGTAGCAGAATCTGCTCTCCAGAATTGAGCTGGGAGCATGCTCTTTTTTTTCGTATCAAATAAATTCGTTGAATGGGAAAGGAGGTAACTTGGCATCGAATTTTCCATCAAAAAAAGGTCACAAATAAATTCACAGTATACCTAAGTTTTAGTCTTAAAACTATCAATCGAGCTTTTCAAGTCTAGTTTTTACCATGAGAGTCTATGTACTTTATGTATGTTATTTTCGTTAAACGTTGATCTTCTTCTATTGCTATGTTTTAGAATGGAATAAATAACAGTTTTATATAAACTTAAACCATATTTGTGTACTTAGAATTTTTTGGATGCATTAAATTACAGTTCGCAAAGTACTAACAAAATCATCTTTACTAAGAAATCAATACGCTATGGCTGTAAAAAACACAAATGCCTCTTCTCGTCCACCATTAAGCCATTTCGCTTTTTCTTTTTATTTATCCCTTTACATTATATACAATATACATACAATACCAACAATCGGCCTACAAAAGAATTTTTTTAATGGACTTTCGGAACGGGCCAACCTCACACACAAGTCTTCATCCGTTCGTCTTCTCGTTGCATAACTATTTCCTTTGCCATTTGCTTAACCATTACAACTAACAAACAGTAAAGTCAGTAGTGTGAGCACTGTTAGAAAGAAAATATCACAAATAAATTAAAAATGAAAGACGTGCACAACAAAAGGGCTGGAACTACATACATAGCTACACTTTTTATTTCAATGCGATGCTCCTACCCTCACAGCAATCTTTTTAAAATACCTGAGCCACCCATCCATCACCACCTCTGTCCGGGAGGTATTAAAAAAAAAATGTAAAGCAACAAGACCCCTTTTACACACAGAGAAAACCCCTAACTATTTTTGCATTGAGGTGTACTCTGACGCGGTAGGTATTAAACTTAGTGAAAGCAAAAAGGCCTTAACCCCCTTTCACATTATTGTTTTTGATACTGGATTAGGCAGCGCTCAAGAATAACATTAGAAACTCAATTGCAGTTCTAGCGTTCCGCAATACTTCTTGCCATTCACCCCATTCCATTTCATTGAAAAAACATTGCATTCCAATGTCTTTCGGCTTAGGGTGGCTTCAGGCCGTTTCGTCAGATTACAATTTCTCTGCTTTCCGTCTCAAGGAAAGCTGCCATAACATGATTAAAAAAGACTATTTGGCAAAAGAAAACTAGCTTTGCTGAGAAAGCAGTTCGACGCCCTCGTTCCATGGAACATGTGGCAATATCGCACTGGGTTGGCGAACTTACCCCATTATCACGCGGTTCCTCATGTTTGCTGTTTTGTTTAAATCTTCATATTCCCGAGAGGCAGAGGGTGGTAGTTGAAACCAATAGTGCCTTCGAATCCATGTGCATTAAAGTTGAAATTAAATTCACGAGTGCATCTGGATGTGTGTGTGTGCGACATTATAGAGGCCATTGCACATGCGAGATGGCTACAGCTACATACAATTTTTGTATGCTCTCTGGATGATACTTGTGATAGGCGGTAGGCGGATGGGCGATTTTCATAAACTGAGCTATATACCCCTTTAGATTTGTATATTAAAACCAAAAACTCTCCATCCCCATTTCATTCACACTCTCTATTGTGGAGCTTGAAATGGAACTCAAGGAGATGGCTCCATAATGTCGACGTCGTTGATTTTTATGTAGTCGGAGCTTTTCAACAAGGCGACGACGACTACAAAGTTGTACAATGCACTTTAGTGCATTAAACTGCTGCATTGACCTAGTTTAACATTGAGGGTCGCAAAAGCAAAACAAATTAATACGAGGCAGGGGTCGTACCTGCCTGATATTCGTTTGGATACGATATCATTTTCGAGAATACACATCGTATAACCTACATATGTCGAATGGTAGTTAAGTTGATACAATTAAATTATGTATATTAATACAAATAATTTATTTCCGAAAAAAAATCTGAAAATTTTTAAACCTTAACAATATAGGCTTGAGACAAAATGCAGGGATACAAATGTTTTTAGAATTTGTGCATAGATATTGAATATAAACATTTAAAAATATTGCATTTGATCGAAATTGGCATGTGGAAGTTTGCACTAGTGACTTGAGTATACTGGATAATAATGCATATTCCCATTTTGGCAGACATGAGTAAAATAGTTAGTTGGTTAGCATTTTAATATATTTTTCTATGTGAAACAAAAAAAAAAATTCAATAAGTACTTACTCTATTTTTTTTATCCCATTTCACCCTATAAATAGCTTAGTCTTGAAAAAAATATTTATCCTTCGAGCCACCGTCAAACTACAACATTTCAAAACAAAAAGAACTTTTTAATTTTGAAGTGTGGTTTCTGTTTTCTGTTATCAAACAAACTAATATATAGAAGCTTTTCAAGGACCCGGCCGGCGTGTCTTTAAAAAAAAACCATCCCTCAGACCTTAAAGTATGTGTAACTAATCAAACACGGTAAGAATTTTTAAAATCGGATACCACTTTTTGCTTTTAGCCCATTTCACCCTACAATCAATAGCAATAGCACTCAAATGATTATGTACGTATATCCTTATAACGAATAAACATGTGCGAGCAAAGAAAGAAGGAATAGAATGAATGTTGGCGGTACAGTGGATTGAGATTTTAGGTGATAATTATCTCACGAAAATCCCATCGGTCGGTGGCATGCAGTTGAAATTGCTGCCCAGGATGGGGTTGAACACATAACTCTAGGATTAGCAACCAAGCACTAGATACACTGTACAATAATTGCCACCCGCTATATTGTTAAGAACCGCGTTGTCTTGGGCTTCAAGGAATACAAGAAAGAATTGGAGAGATCTAGTTATTGTTGAACCAATTGGGCAAGTAAAAGTGTACTTAAGTACCTTGGCATCTGTCTAGACAAGTATCTGTGTTCCAACCGATATTGAAATAAAGGTTCTGCTCTGTCCAGAGTTAAAGTGACACTTTCGATGTCAGTTAGTAAAAATCATCAAATACAATTCCAGAATTTAAATAGAAGATTAATTTACAGTAAGTTTTTTTCAGCTTAAATGCAGTGAAAATGAAAATTTAAAAAAAACTACAGACAAAGTATTAGCTCTATGAGCACTTCTTTATAGAAAGTTTTGTCAGCAACTGTTTTGAAAATTGAATTTAGTCCATCTGACGTAAGCAACGAAAATTGCTGCTTTATATCTCTGTTTTCTTGCGTCGTTAAACGAATAATTTTAGTTGAAATGTCTAAGGTCGTCTTCCCATCTCTTCATTTTAAATATTGTATTCTTTGTTCCTCTGCTTATTTCTTTTTTCTTAATTGTTTGTATAGGAAGTCCTTATATTGAGTAATATTGAACCTTTGTTTTTAAACCGTATGTCATTACGCTAAGTATCAACGAATCTATGGAGTATTTCCGTGAGTCTATTAAAATATTCGCAACTAAAATTCGTTCCGAAATTGCTTTCAGATATAAGATATTCTTCAGTTTATGTATTTTGTTTAGTTTTTAAATGATTTTAGCTGTTTACCTATATACAGGGTGTCCCGAAACTCAACGTCAAGCGGGCACCTGGTGAAAGGGTAGGTTATGTCCGTACTGGGAAAAGTAAGGAAAAAAATCCATCTCGCTTTGTTTAGTAAAAATAGTAATATTTATAAAAATTATAAAAATCGTTACACTAGACCACACTTTTAGGTACTGTGGTCACAAATTTTCATATTTTGCGGTCTTTATTTTTTTATGTAATACTTACTAACTATGCTATTATTCCCAATTAAAAATCCAAAAATAAATATCGTAGTTTTCGTAAGAAAAATAAAATTTGACTGAGTCATGGTAAATTTTTTTTTTTTAAACTTAACTTTGATACTTAATACTTTAAAAAAAATGTACCGCACTACCCTCGGCAAGTTATTTAAAAAGTTGGCCCATTTTACTAAGATTTCAAAATGGTACAACACTTGCTAATTATTCACCCATAAAAAATATTATTAAAATTTAAACCGCTGTAGAGCATTATAAATTAGGACTAAAAAATTGGAAAATTCTACCCTTGTTAAGAAAAACACTGGCCAACACAACAACAAAGGATGCAACTTCCTGGCAATACATTTAAAAAAGACGGTTATTTGAATTTGCATAATTTACATGAGTGGCACAGAGTGAATCCACATTTTATGCGTGAAGACCGCTCTCAATATCAATTTAAAATAAATATTTGGACCGGAATTTTAAATGGACAAATAATTGGACCATATGATCGCCAGAAAATCTAAATGGCGAAAACTACCTGCATTTTTTACAAAATGAACTGCCGAATTTGTTAGAAAATGTACCATTGAACATCTATCGAGACACTTGGTTTCAACAAGATGGTTGCCCAGCACATTATGCTCGTCTAGTACGGGATTACCTGAGTACTGAGTATCCCAATAGGTGGATTGGGCGCCTTGGATCAATTTTGTGGCCTCCTCGTTCTCCAGACCTAAACCCGCTCGATTTCTTTTACTGGGGTTTATGATAAACCAATTCTTAATAGAGACGAACTACGCCAAAAAATTCTTAAAGCAGGAGAAGATATTAATGCAAGGAGATTTGGACGTCTGATGAACAGATCTTTTCTGCGGCGATGCAGAGCCTGTATTCGTGCCGAGGGTAAACAATTTGAACATTTGCTTTAGTGTAAAGTGCTTTTAGATAAAATAAATGTATTAAATTTTTTTCATTTGTTTCATTAAGATTTATGAATAGATAAAGTTTTCAGTAATACATCAATAGGGAACAATACAATACTTTCCAATTGTTTAGTCCTAATTTATAATGCTCCACAGCGGCTTAAATTTTGATAATATTTCTTATATGTGAATAATTAGCAAGTGTTGTACCATTTTGAAATCTTTGTAAAATGGGCCAACTTTTTAAATAACTTGCCGAGGGTAGTGCGGTACATTTTTTTAAAAGTATGAAGTATCAAAGTTAAGTTTAAAAAAAAAAATTCACCATGACTCAGTCAAATTTTATTTTTCTTACGAAAACTACGATATTTATTTTTGGATTTTTAATTGGGAATAATAGCATAGTTAGTAAGGATTACATAAAAAAATAAACACTGCAAAATATGAAAATTTGTGACCACAGTACCTAAAAGTGAGGTCTAGTGTAACGATTTTTATAATTTTTATAAATATTACTATTTTTACTAAACAAAGCGAGATGGATTTTTTTCCTTACTTTTCCCAGTACGGACATAACCTACCCTTTCACCCGGTGCCCGCTTGACGTTGAGTTTCGGGACACCCTGTATATTACCAAATAAGTTTATTTTGGTTTTGAATTTTTAGTGCTTTCAAGATTTTGGTAATTACATCGGAAAATGTATAATATGTTGATTTCGTGCACTTTCCTGCACGGAATTGCTTCAAACTTGGTACACAATATTTTTAGCGAATCCTACGAAGAATTTTTAGAATTAACATTCTAGCTCTAAAACTTACAGTATGTACCTGGTTAACAGCATTGATGAAAAACGTATTTTACTCAAAGACAGTTTCTACGATTTTGATAAATTAATGGTGACTTTTTTTCCAAATTCTATGTCTTCAAGTTGGAAGCCCATTTTTTGAAACAAAAGTTTATCGTAAACGACTCAACCAATTCGATGAAATGTTCAATGTGGTAATTCTGTTACCCTAAAAAACACTTGTTTTTATTTTTGAAAAAAATAGTTATTTTTTTATCATTTAATGTTGTAAAAACAATTTGATCAAATTTTTTAATTTTTTTCAAATTTCCATTTCCTGATAAATAAATTTATCTATGGATGCACTTATTCAAAAAAAAAAAGGATATTTTCGAAAACTATTTTTACTGGCCATTTGTTTTCGAAATCTCAAGTCCCAAAACCACTGTCACACTGAAAATAAAGTCGTGTGACCCATACGGTTACGAAGAAGTAGATTCGTAATCTAAAACTATACACGAAATCAGCGTATTTCAAAATCACACATCACTAATTTAAAGTAACAACTTCAAAAAAAATTGTTCAACAAGAGATCAGAAACTCTTAATTAGACCTGCATACAACAAACAACATCCTGTGATGAGAAGAAAATATTTGCTTGCACCCTGTATCCAGAAATAGGTGTGACATGCTTTTCTGTAACGCAGCAGCATCATCAGGACAGGACGTATGTACTATAAAAGCTTTTTGCATCACATAAAGCACGGCACTTGCGTCATTGAGGTGGGCCATCGCCATAGCTATTGCAATTGAAAAATGTGAATAATAAATTAACTTTATTTTCTCTCCCCATCAATAAACTGTTCGCTCTCTTACTTCTGTCCTTACGTGTCGTCGTTGTGCATCTCTCTGCAAAGAGGGCACATTGAATTTAGCTCAAGTGCAAGTGCAACTGTGGGCAAAATATAACTGGTAAATGACGTTCGACGGTGGGTAGGAGTAAATTGATACAGAGGACCTATTCGCATCAAACTGGTACACATACACACGTCCTGCTGATGCTGATGAAACGTGAATAGAAGGTTGGGGCGGCTTTAACTTAGAAATTTATTTTTGTAACAGAATCGTTGACCTGAAATCCTTGATAAATGACCTCATTTTCTTCTCAGAGCTTGTTCCCGTTTCAAAACAAAAATAAAGCATTTTTTTCTTTTTACTTCCAGGCTTGAAAAGGCAGCTATCGTCCCAGAAGTTCATAATGAGATAGTGTGAAGCCAGCTGGTGTTAAAAAATAATAATAATCCTTACTGGAAAAAAAAGCAAAATTTAAAATAAATACGATTTAAATGAACCTGTCATCCATGATGTACCGACTAAATGTCCAACATCCGACACAATCACAGCAGCAGCAATCTCAAACCCATTCTCATCCCCATTCTTCCCAACAGCTTTCACCTGCCAATAGCCAGCATTTGATTATACATCAAGCCGGTGGCCAGCACCTCCTTAGCGGAGACAGTGGCGGTGGTGGGGGCGGTGTCACTGGCAAGGGCGGACTCAATGGGAACATTGGACTCAATATAAATGGAGACGATTTGAAAATTCTCACTGCCATCAAATCGGAACCCATTCACGATTTGGTCCTGCCAACTGTGTCCGCTGGAGCAGCGGGAATAAGCCTCGTCAGTATTGGTGGAGGTAGTGTCGGAACAGTGGGAGTCGCTGGTAATGTTAATGCCGTTCTGAATGCTAGCGGCGCCCTCACTAATAGTTCGACGAGCAGCTCCACAGCAACAGCCTCAACAAGTGCAAATTCAACAAACGGTCATCTGGTATTCGTGCCAACGAAGAGGGTGCGACTCGAAGGGTAAGCTCTTGAAATTTTAATATGTCTTAAAAACAATTTTCCTGTCTTACATTTGTTGTAGACCTGAAGATTGGATATCGTCTCCCAGTCCCAGTAGTCTTCCCAGTTCGGCACCTCCTCTGAGCCCATCACCAGGATCACAAAGTCATAATTATAATACAAACATGTCTAACGGATATGCATCACCAATGTCTACCGGAAGCTACGATCCATACAGTCCAAATGGTAAAATGGGTAAGTTTTTAAAAATATTAGTTGATGAGAGAAAGTCTTGTTGCAAGCATTAACAAATATGATTTCCCTTTACACTGTTTTCCTTTATTATGAAATAAACTAATTGAAAATGGGAACATTAAAATCAAAAGTTTTGTGCTTTAACTTTTCCCAAAATAAAAGTACCAAATTTTTTTTTCACCTGAAGAAAATAAAAGCATTTTTTTTACTTGATAAATAACTGGATTTCTCATACAAGCATTAAACAGTTATCTAAAATTGTTCAAAAGACAAAGCAATAAAGTGTACGACTGGGTCGAACGAACTTGCTCTTGTGTGTCACAGTGGTATTTGGGGTCTTAGAAAAACTAAAGGAGACAATTATATGAAATTTTATTAAACACTTAAAAAGTACTAGTTAAAACGTTTTTTGGAAAAAAATTAAGCAAACCATCTGATTACTGTTTCGAATTTTAAGAAAAAAAAATTCAAACTTTTCGAAAACATATTTCCTTAGTGCGTAGTGCACTAGCTCCTCAGTCCTCACACGCTAGGTCGCTTGTTCAAGCCCAGCTCGGGCAAAAGTTCTTCAAAAATTAAATTGAACATAAAAGCGATTAAGCACCACTAAAGGAGTCTGATGATCGGGTTGGTCCCCGTGAAATAGCTATAACTCCAGCCTATGAACTTGGTGGTAGCACACACAAGTTGTTGTTGTTTCATTCTAAATTTTCAATATTTCCTTTTTTTTAGAATGCAAACTTCTAGCACTTTTTAGTTTTTATCAGGAAAAAAATTTCAAATTTAATCAAACGATTTTTGAAAAAAAAAAAACAAATTAAAAAAATTTTGTTTAATGTTTTCGAATTAATATTATTTCGTCTACAAAAGGGCTTCTACATTGAAAATTTCATCGAAATCTGTCAATAAGCTTACGAGAAATTCTGGTTGAAAAAAACCGGTTTTATGAAAAATCTATTTCAACCAAAACATAAAGCTGGCACAAAAAACACAATTCAGAAAGTTTAATCAAAACAGTAGGAGCCGTTTTTGGGAAAAAATAATTTTTCATTAAAAATCGTATGGCAGGTACCGTTAGCCTTAGAGCTAGAATGCTAATTTCAAAAGCCAGTATTCTAAAAGAAAAATGTTCAAACAAACACATTTAAGAAATCTTACCATATTTTAAACAAAAAATATTTTGTTTTAATTTGGAAATCCTTAAATATTTACTCTCATTAATATTAACTTACCAAAATTTCTTGAAATTGAAAATAACTGTTTTTCCGAAATAATAAGAGTTGTTCTCTAGAAGAATAAGCTATTTTAGCGCTTGTATGGCAATGACCGTTATTTTTTGAATTTGAGTGATAGTCGGAAGATTGTCTAAGAACACTAAGTGTCTAGTTTAAAGTGAATCAGACGATCCGCTATGGCTTAAGAGACGTTAATATACACTTTCCATATTCCTCTATCATTTTTCCACAAAAGCAGGACTTGCCTGTAATCGCAAGTTAAAACTATAAAAACCATAATTTTTTTTAAAGATAAATCTGCGGAGTAAAAAACACACTCATATACAGGGGTGACAAAGACCATATAGTTCAAGACAAACACAAGACGGAGAAAGAGATATCATTGATTTCTGATCATATTTATATTGAATAATTTTTCAAAATACTCTAACCCCAGCTAATTATGCCTAGGAACAAGTGTTTTTGTTCTAACAAAAAATTATTGGAATGTAAGATCCGTTTAATATTTTAAAATAATAAAAAAAACACTGACATTTCTATTGGTGCTCCAGAAACTCTGGGGATCTTTCTCTTAATTTTGTGTATAGACATAGGCAGTCCTGGTACACATTTGACTTCCTGTGCTCGGTACTTCCACCTTATTATGTATTTAGGAAATCCAGCTCTCCTCACAAACATTGCTTTCTAATATTTCGACAAAAAGTTAACAATTTGTACGGCTTTTTGATTAGAAAATATTTTTAAAAGTTGAAAAGTTGCCAGTTTGGAAATGTATAAACATTTTAATCAAAATCGTTGTTTTCCTTTTCGAGAAAAGTGAAATTTTTTTGAACGAGTCCTAGCAGGTATGGTCATTTTATCCCAATGAAAAATCCTCTGTTATTAAATGCCAAACCAGCCCAAATGTGCAGTGCTGTATAGTATTTCAGCTGTAAGGTTTAATTGAACGACAAACAGACAGAATTTCTTGAATTTTTGGTCCATTTTTTCGTCTTACCGTTTATACTAGACTAGTCGTACCCGGTGCGCATTGCTACGCCCAAGAAAATAGAATGTATTTAATACAAGATGTGAAATTAAATTTCTTTATTTTATCTTAATGCTAGCTGATAAACTACAATATTTTTGTGGTGTATAAATTAAAAAAAAAAAATTCCATTTCCAACTCGAGAGCAAGCAACATACAATTTGCAATCCGAAAAACATGAATTTTCTAAATGTAAATCGGCAATAGTCGTAAAGTAAACTGAAGCCGCTTGAAGTCAAATTAATGGCAAATCGTTGGTAATCATCGATATTGCGTGGAATCAGCAAGTCTTCCCCTTTTAATTTGCCAAAGATGATTGTTGCCTCGATCACGTTTAGTATCAATTTTTTGACCGTCGTGTCGTCAGTCTGGTTTCGTTGCACAATTTTGGCGCATTCAAGCTTCGAATAAGCATCACCGGTGATCCAACTTTCAATATCAATATGTGTTGTGGTATTCCTGGTGGCTTCATCGAATTTAAAAATTCGGTTGGATAGTTGACTGCTTGTTCTTCATCCATCACTGTGTCAATTTGATTTTTATTTGACTGGTTTGCCAGTCAGTTTATATTGAATTTGTTCGTTCAAACTATTATCATCATAATTCTTGGCGCTTATAATGCACGTTCACAGAGCCAATCTGAATTTTTGTAGTCGCTG
This sequence comes from Platycheirus albimanus, assembly GCA_916050605.2. Taxonomy (NCBI): domain Eukaryota; kingdom Metazoa; phylum Arthropoda; class Insecta; order Diptera; family Syrphidae; genus Platycheirus; species Platycheirus albimanus. The sequence goes on from OU696698.1 coordinate 65,744,477, forward strand.
GTTAAAATATTTATTTATATTTATTTTCTAACCCAAACCGTTAAAAAAATCATATATGTATATATTTTCTAACCGAAAAAATTTTATAAAAAAATAAAAACTAAAACTGCCAAAAACCTGTTAAATAGTGGGGACATGTCCTCTTGGGGAATCTGGTACAATCACTGTGCTTCCCGACTTCAACCATCCGCTAAAGTGTTTTTCTGGGAAAAAAGTAGGTACTTTTATTTTTTTTAGTTTCTCAAAAACTTAGATACAAGCATGCGGTTTTCTGTTTTTAATTGAAAATTAATTTTTCAAAAACTATTCTTTTAAACAACTTACCTAATTTAAAATGAAAATTAAAGAAGAGATTTTTGATTTTCCAAAAAGATATAATATGGCATGCTTTTACGATACGAATCACCCTGTATATCAGCTTTTTACTAAATATAAACATAAATGAAATATTTACATACGGTACTATGTATACCAGAACAAGAAAATCCTTGTCTGTCTGTTTGGTTTTAATTTTGACGAATAAAATGAATGGAAGTCCTTGAATAAATGTGGACCCGATATCACCACTGGATGGGATTATGTTCGGATATTAAGCTTTCCCTGTGTATATAATTTTCTCATCAACAACATTGAAATAAAGTATTAATATTGTTTAGTAATAACCACAAGTTAAAATAATATATTTTCTTTTATTTTGAATTTCCTCACAAATGAATGTGTAGATAAATCAATAGATGTGAAAAACTTTCTGTAAATAGTTGCAGAGTTTTGCCGTTCTGTCACATGTGAAAATAGTATCACTATTGTCACATAGTCAACATTCCTTTTTGTGTCAGAATACGCATGAGAATGTGTAACATATTTTGCCTGACTTTTTTATTGGGTTAGGAAATATGTCTCCATCTAGTGACGGCTAGAATATACATAACATCGCATTCAAAATTCAAATGAAAAGAGCTTTAAGTCGTATTCTACAAGTTCACAGCAGATGTCGTCGTTTTTTGTTGTCTCAATCAAAAGAGAGAGCTTTTTCATTTATATTCGTTTGAAATCATTATTGGAATTTAATAAATCTTCGTTCTAGTTTTAGTTAATGGAGACATTTTTATTTGAAATAAAGGTAAATAACGTAGGTGTTATTAACATTAAAACATTAACTATGTACAATGAATGTACATATACATAAATATAACACAGAACACCAGCGGCTCCATTCAACTGAAGTTTTTTTACTTGCTCTATAGGGGAAATATTGGTTTCGTACAGACAGGATTTAGTCATACTTCATATAGATAGGTACTATTCATATAAGTTTTTTTTTATTTCGTTTTAGCCCAGCTTAAACTGGGTACGTTACGTACCTTTCAAGAAACGGTTTTTTTTTTCATTTTGGATTTTGATTGACTTAACTCAAAATTTAACAAACCTAAGGCATTTTTGATAATACATATTGCGTGTTTTGTTCTTGACTTAAATGGTCGTAAAGAAAATCAGGTTTAATTCTTCATAATTTTTACTTGCGATTAAAGGAACTATAAGGCAAGTTATGCATTTGTAAAAAAAAAGTTCTAACAATCAAACATGACATGACGATGATAGAAAAGTTGAAAAAAGGGTCCGACAATTATGTCTATGTCTATCTGTCTGACTGTCTGTCCGTATGTCTGTCTGTATAGTTACCTACAGCCTAAACGGCTGGACCGTTTTGTTTCAAACTTGGTACATAGTATTGTTATGCCGTCCGACAGAGGGATTTTTGGAATTAGCATTCTAGCTCTAAAACTAACGGTACCTGCCATACGATTTTCATTGAAATATTAATTTTTCTCTAAAACGGTTCCTTCAATTTTGATTAAACTTTCTGAACAGTTTTTTCTGTGTAAACTTTATGTTTTGGTTGGAAGAAATTATTCAGGAAAAGTCTTATAACGGTAACGGTTTTTCTTAAATCAAATTTTCTCGTAAGCCACTTGACGGATTTCGATGAAATTTTTAATGTAGAAGCCCTTTCAAGGCCGAAATAATATAAATTCTTAAATTTTTCAAAAAAAGATTTTTCAAATAAAAGTTTTTTTTTTTGAGTTTTTGTTTTTTTTCAAAAACTATTTAATCTATTTTTTAAAAATGTGTTTTTCCGATAAAAACTACAAAGTGCTAGAAATTGGCATACTCAAAAAAAATTTGGAAAATTTTTCAAAATAAACTGTTTTTTGAAAAATAAACTGGTGGAACGATTTTGAAAAAAAATTCTTTAAATTCTAAACAATAGGTTTTACTTGCGATTATAGGTACTATAAGGCAACTTATGCATTCGTTAAAAAAAAAACTTTCTGAATAATGTTTTCTGTGCAAACTTTATAGGTTGGAATAGATTTTTCAGGAAAAGTCTTATAACGATACCTCCCATAGGACCGGTTTTTTTAAATCAGCTTTTCTCGTAAACCACTTGACGGATTTCGATGAAATTTTTAATCTAGAAGCCCTTTTATGGACGTAATAATATAAATTCTTAAATTTTTCAAAAAAAGATTTTAAACTTTTTTTTTAGTTTTTATTTTTTCCAAAAACGGTTAAATCTATTTTTTTTTTATTTTTTTTTCCGGTAAAAACTAGAAAATTCTAGTTGTCATACTCAAAAAAAATTGGAATATATTTTCGAAAAGTATTTTTTCAAAAAAAAACTGTTTTTTGAAAAAACTGGTTTAACGATTTTGACAAAAAAATTTCTTAATATGTTAAATTACGGTATAACCTCCGTTAAAAGGGGTTAAAACTAAATATTAAGGTTCAATACGCAACTTGGGTAATCATACAGATTAAATAAATTAATATGTTAAACAGTAAACGAAATCAGATGGCTTACTTCATTTTTTTCCAAAAAACGTTTTAACTAGTGATTTTTAAGTGATCAATTAAATTTCATATCATTTCTTCCCAGTATTGCACTTTATTTATAGGATGACATTGCAACTTTTTCAGTAAAATTTTGCTGAATGTTGGTCCTACTTTTGCTATGACCGTGCTTTTTTCTTAAACATTGGCACTTAAATTGTAGAATGAATAAGTTATATATAATGCCATTTCGTCTATAGAAAATATAAAATGTTTGCTGATACCAATTTCGTAAAATGTATTTTTCTCAAAGCAAATTTTTTTGGAAATCAGCCGTAAAGTTGATGACATGTTTTGGTTTCCTGAAAAGGCATACATACCTTTAAAGAACGTCAAACATCGCCTTGATACACTATGTATAAATTTGTATTTCGTGTTTTTGCTTTTATATTTCTGACTCAACAGCAATCGTTAACATGCATTCAAAGCTCTGTTTCAGACATCCTTCATCAAAACCGTTGACTTTAGCTTGAAAAAAGCTTTTTAATATTTTCTCTACGATATTTCCTTATTGTGATTTCGTCGTTTTCTCTCTTTTCTGTATTTGTCTGTAAGGCAACTAACTTATACAAAAAATACAAAAAATAAAGACACTTTGCAGAATTGCACATAGCACTATCTTCTTAAAACACAAATATTATGTCCTAAATCAAAAGAGATTCTCTATATTTTACTTTTAGGCAGACTTTGTTTTATATTTTGCTGGCGTGAAGCCGGCAATGGGAATGGGCAAGTATTTGAAAAGAACACTTAGTTTGTCACGATTTACAGATATAACTTTGAAGTAGTCAAGGTCTAGGACCGTTCGGGTTCCACTAAAACCTTTCAAAACCACATCAGTGCAGAGATTAGCGAAGAATCACTCTTGCCAATTGCTTTTTCTTCGGACTAAGAAGGCATCTTAGGGGCAAAGCCCTCTCGCAAAAAATCAAGGAGACTCTATACAAGGCTCAACATCCCAGTCCTGCTGTATGAGGTAGATGCTGACCCTGGCACAATCGGTTGAAAATGGGCTGGAGTGCTTGAGAGACAAATTTTTAAAGTAATATTAGGTCCTGTATGCATCAATGGAGTATGGAGAAGAAGATTCAATGACAAACTATACGGGCTGGCTATACAGCCACATTGATCTGATAAAAAAGCAAAAAATACGGCGGCTTAGATGGCTGGGGTATGTGGCGCGTATGGAAGAACACGCGCCAATTCACCATGAAAGCTTGCTTAGTACTTTAAGAGCACCTCTAAGGTGGCTCGGTGGCGGTCCAGTGGAAAACAAAGGCGTCATTTGTCCAACTATCCTAAGGCATAGGCCTTTTTCCGGGTGTCGATTTATAAAAGTACCTATTGGTCTAGCACGTTAATTTATCGCCCTTAAACACCCAACAATTTCGCGAAATGGTTATTCTAGAAAACATATCTTAGCAAGAAATATGTTTTCCCTTATTCGGCCTATAACCTCCTTTTAAGCTAAGATCCTCCTGCTTATATAGTAAACCTCTGCGTAATAAACTATCCAATACAGTGAAACACCAAAATTTAACACAGACTACCAGTGAACAACATTTTTGTTGGGCGATATTCAACGAAAAAATTTTCTGTTGCAATGCAACAATTTCTGAACAATTTATCATTCCTTTGTGTGTTTTTCACACTTTGGCACGAATTTCAATAAAAGGCTGCCCTATCAAACAAGCTTTTGATATGGCTTTGCTTTGGATACATATTGTAGTCGGTGTATGAAAAAACATATATTTAGGACATCTTAACTTCCGGAAGTGGAAACTAAACTGCACAAATGGTTTTTGGAACTATAAAGAATAACTGCCAGACAGTGTGGATTGATTTTAAAACACAAGCCAATGTCAATTATGGAAGAAAAAATTAATGGAAGTAGGTTTGGCTTCGTCGCAAGAGATGACTGCTTTGAAATATGAATTGATATGTTTTCTGTTCTGCGTTAAACTGTTGAATAAAAAAAAATGTTATTTATTACCAAATTTAGTGTTGGTAAACATTAAAAAACTTTCGCTCGATATAGTAAACAGACTTAGTTTTTATTAGTTCACTATATCGAGCGTCTACTGTATATTATTATTATGTAATATTATAAACAAAACAATGTAATCAGTTTAAAAATCGGGCGATTTTTTAAACTGATTACATTAATAACATCGCCTCAATAATCAATTTAAGAATCGCTCGACTTTTAAAATTGTTTTTTTTTTTGCAAATAATAATTGCCACAAAAATCAATTTAAAAATTGCGCGATTTGAAAATTGATTATTGTGCAAAAAGCATTATGTTTTTGCTTAAAAATATATTATCTTCGAAAAAGTGGGTTGCCTTATTTTTTCTATTATAATTTTCTCAAAATGTACAAGATATTTAAGCATCAAGTTTTCTGTTGTTGCCTTAAATTTAATGTTTTTATAATCAAAAATAGTAAAATCCATAAAATCTTGCAAAAAAAATTAGTTAAAATTTTTTTTTAAAAATGTTGAGATTGAAAATTTGTTTTTCAAAAAATGTTCATTATATTTGAAAATAACTTAGCAGATTTCTAGCTTTACAACAAGGTATAGCTTGTTATTGTTGGAAAAAATTGCCCCTCCCGGATAAACTGAAGGGAATGGAGCCCCCTTCTTGTGTCGACCCAACCTACACACTTTAGCTTTTTGTCACACCGTATGTGACTCGCCGTGTCTATATCGCATCATAGACAATTAATTGCCAAAGCTCTTTTTAAAATTTTCTTCGATTGCATTGGAAATTTTCAATTCAAAAATAAATAAAATTAATAAAACCTATTCATTTTCAGTTAGGTTGGTACAAATAAAAATTCAAATGAAGATATATGGTCTGTCTTTGATGCAATTGCCCTCTTTTTTTCAACCTCAATATCCTTACTGCATGGCTTTAATACTTTTTTTTTGTCAAAAAGTAGGTTCTTTAGCCAACCAACAAGGTTCTCCATGATTTATTATTATATTCAGAGTCCTCTCCTTTTAGCCAAGGCAAGATTCTCTAATATGCAACAAAGCACCAATCGTTGCATTGCCCTTTCTCAGTGTGATTGTAGTGCTCAAAATGAGCGGCCCGCTGACCAATTCACTCACTTTGTTTTGCTATCCGCTTCTTTTGGATTTAACAACAAATTTTGTTTTTGTTCTTCATATCCATTTTTTGTGTTGTTACTGACCCAGTAACCGAAAACCAGTCAAAAAATACAAATATAAACTTGAACGGCCCCAACTTATGGACAGCAAACCTTTTTTTTTTTATTGAAAAATTTACAGACGCACATCGCTCTCCCCTCCCAATGTTATTCTAATCGAATGCCGCTTGGTGGCAATGAAAAATGACACACAAAATAATTCGGATAAAGCTATTTGATGTATAGAGCGAGTGAGATGCAAACTTCCAAAAAAGGGGTTAACGACAGCAGAATAAAAGTCGGACGTTGAATCATGAGGATCAAGGTTGTTCTATTGGACTTTACGGGTTCACTTACATAATAAAATAAAAATTCCACTTTAGTGCAGCATTCTCATCAAAGTTCAAGCAGGTAGGTACATGAAAAACTTTATTGAATGTTGCAAGTAAAAATGATGGATGGGCAATGTGGTTTTCGTTATTTTTCATTTTCTCAAAAAGTAGAAGACATTTTAGCATCCAGTTTTCAGTTTCCCACTGACAATTGATAAGAGCATTGATAGGAAAAACTTTTCCTAATCCAAAATTTCAAACAAAAAAAAATTATCAAAATCGGAGCTGTTTCTGTAGACTTCTGGTAAAAATCTTCATTGACTCCCCTATAGGAATATAATGAGTCGCCACATTTATTTTTCCCACAAGCTATTTCGGATAAGGTGCAAAAGTGTGCTTAAAGCACACCTTTGTTTGGTTTGTTTTCAATTTTCACAACTTTTATTCACGTACACGAAATCGAAAAAAAAGCAATGGGTTTGGAAGAAGAACCAAACATGTTCTTCTTCTAATTTTCTTATTCCTCTATGACTCAGATGATAAAACGAAATAAGAGCATGGATAAGAAGTTGTGTTTATTAAGTCGCATTGTTTTTGAAAAGTTGCAATTACTGAGTAACTAATGAACAAAATTGGGTTCACATTAAAAATGCTTGCCGAGGGACGACCAATTAAATACTAACTAATACCAAATTTAAAGCAAACCGGCCTATCCTTTAAGGATGTATGTAGAGGTGCAAACATACAGACGGTTTGACGACATTTCCAGGCTCACTCGAATTCTCTATCATCTTAATGTTTAGTTTGATTATAATCTTAGTTTTATTAGCACGAATCCATAACTTGCCTTATAGAACCCATCAATCGCAAGTAAAAAAGTGAATAACATAATCAATATTGTCGTCGTCATACTCTATCTTGCCGCCAACCCAGACTTTAGAGGGAGGGATATTTTTTGGCGAAGGCCACGAGACGTTTTATTGTGTTACTATATAGACAGCGTTGTGTGTTGTGTCGCCTCCGTCTTCCGTTTCATACGCCATATCTTTTTTATCCCTCCCGCATTGCAGACATTTGTTGTACTTTCTTATATGACGGGGTGTGTTTGGCGGGGGAGCGATGCAACGACGGCAATCCTGGATGATTTGTCTATCCTTAAATTTTGTTTTTTTTTTTTTTTTATTTACATTACACAGCCTTCTCTTAAACCCCTCAGAAATTGCCCTATGTGATAGCTGATAGGTTTGTGTGTTTGTGTGTCGTTAGTCTTCTTAAATTGGATGGTGTAGAATTTAATGCCTGAAGTGGGACAACATTGTACCTACCTTCATTCTAAAAACAGTGTCTGTCTGAATGAACAAAAATTGGCAGATGGGAATGAGATAGTCTCAATTAAGGTTGTGAGTTTTGGCACAAAGAAGAAATACGAAATTTAAAGCGCATGCGTCTCAGAGAATGTGAAGGTATTTTTTGGAAGCTCTAAATGTAGTGGAAAAGGGTGTTGCCGGAATATAATTTCCTTAGGCGAAAACCGGTAGAATGTGTTGATATACTTCTTTTATAAATGGTGATTCAGATTTACAGAATTAATAAATTATTTTAATTAACGAAATAAATTCTATTTTCCATAAATAATGTTGTGCATACAAGCTTTAAGCATTATGTTGGCATAAATATTTTTTTTTTGTATAGAGTTGAAAATGTTATTTCAACTTTATTATGATTATTGTCGCTCTCAAATTATTAAAGCATACCCCTTCAATTGCCAGGAGTTCAAGCTCAATTTATTTTGATTTGTTTTTGTGGACTTTATTGAAGTGAATTCAATTTAAAAGATTTTGTGACCTTTAGTCCAAATGCGTTTCGCCCTGGTACGACAGTTGGGCTCATCAGTTAGATGCTGTTGTACCCTTCTTAGACGCAAAATTTTGGTCGATGATTACTTAGTTCTTCAAATGAACAATAAACGCGAACGTTAGTTTGGTGCAATCTAATTTTAAGACACTTGCAACGATTTAAACCATTTCGCACTGATAGTACTCGTCGTATAATTTAGCTTATCAAGAACGGCCATATGATAATTATTTCATTGTACCAATTTCGCCTTATAAACGGTTGTTATTAAACCCGGCCGTAACTCTCTAGGATTTACAATGACATTCAATCAATATATCATCACATGAAGAAAGAAACATTACCACGATGTTCAAGCGAAGCGAAAGTTATCCGACGATGCCCTTGCTTACCTCAGTTTTTATAAACCGTAAACTTTATAAACCTATGTATTCATCTATGTTGCGGGTGTTGTAACCTTTTACTGTTTTTAACAGCGGATGTTATTTCCTTTCATTGTGAGAAATATCACCCGCGGGTGTTTATTTCGTGGGTGTTATTGCACCCCATCTTAGTGTTTGTTGTGGATTGGAAAATTTCGTGATGGTTAATGAGGGTTGGGTTTGGGAGCCCGTTTTTCAGAATCCTGTTTTTTAAAATCCTGTCTTTAAAATCCCGTTTTTTAAAATACTGTTTTTAAAAATCCCGTTTTTATAAAATCCCGCTGTTTTTTACCATCCCGTTTATTAAATTCCCGTTTTTATAAGCCCGCTTTTGGAATCAACACAAGGTGTTTTATTTTAAAAATCGCGGCGATTTTTAAAATAAAACACCTTGTGTTGATTCCAAAAGCGGGATTGAATTTATTTTACAGCCCAATGCTGATGATGATGAGGTGACATAATGTTCATGGGCGTTATGTCGTATGAAAGGAGACAAAAAGAAAACAAAAAACAAATATTTGGAGAAGTTTTTTTTATTGATTTTGTATATTGAGTAAAATTATCAAAATACGAAACGGGCTAAGCGGGATTAAACGGGATTTTAAAAAGCGGGCTCACGAGAAACGGGATTCTGTTTAAACAGGATTATTAAAAGCGGGATTTTAAAAAAGCGGTACTTTAGAATCGGGATTTTAATTTTTTTTTTTTTGCGGGATTATAAAAAACGGGATTTTAAAAAACGGGCTTCCGAACCGCTCCCGGTTAATGAATATCAGGAGTAAATAAAATCTAGTATGCAGTCAAAGAGTGAAAAATATATCACTCTATTTTTGGCGATGTCGTATTCTCGTTCGTTTTAGTGAAGGTGAACTGTAATACACATTTCCAGAACGCAGAGTTGTTCGGTTTCCTCGATGCAAGTGCCTCATGGAAAGTGATATAAGTTTTACCGACCGAAGGCAGCATTTAGTGTTTGAAGCATTAAATCTCAAAGGTTAAGAAGTCTGCATTGAAAAATGCTCTCAAGATCGAAATTTAATGAGCCAATGAGCCCATATTAACATGACGTTACAGTTCCCCATCCGAAGAGCAGAGTTGTGTATCTGAAAAATAATATAAAAAGTCGAGGGTACGACAGTTTTTAAAAACAAACTTAACTAGTTCATTGAAAGTTTTAGGGAAGTGATAACTGATTAAGATGAGGAAGAGGACCGGATACCAAATACATGTATTTTCGATAAGAGAGCCCGGTGCCAGAGTCCATACATTTTAACTTGCGATTATAGGTACTATAAGGCAAGTTATGCATTCGGGTCCGACAATTCTGTTTGTCGGTCTGTCTGACTGTCCGTCTGCCAGGTGAACCGATTCGCTTCAAAATTGGTACATAGTATTTTTATGACGTCCTACAGAGGGGTTTTTAAAATTAGCATTCTAGCTCTTAAACTAACGGTACCTGCGATACGATTTATTAGGGAAAATTGATTTTTCTCAAAAACGGCTCCTACGATTTTGATTAAACTTTCTAAGTAGTGTTTTCTGTGCAAACTTTATGTTTTGGTTGGAATAGATTTTTCAGTAAAAGTCTTATAACGGTACCTGCCTTAGGACCGGTTTTTTGAAATCAGATTTTCTCACAAGCCACTTGACGGATTTCGATGAAATTTTCAATATAGGTATGTAGGAGCCTTTTATAGAAGAAATAATATAAATTCTTAAATTTTTCAAAAAGTTTTTTTGAGTTTTATAAAAAAAAAAAAAAAATTATTTCGTATTTTTTTCCAAAAACGGTTTGATCTATTTTTTTTTAAATTTTATTTTTCTGATAAAAACTACGAATTGCTAGAAGTTGGCATACTCAAAAAATATTTGAAATATTTTTTCGAAAAGTTTTCCAAAAAAAAACTGTTTTTTGAAAAAAAAAACTGGTCGAAACAGGAAACGAAATTAGATGGCTTACTTCATTGTTTCCAAAAAACGTTTTAACTAGTGATTTTTAAGTGATCAATAAAATGTATACCATTTTTTCCCTGCTTTTTTTCTAAAATCTCAAACCATAAGACCACTTTCACATATTAGAGCAAGTTCGTCTGACCCATAGTCGTGCACTTTAATTACTTCCGATTATAGGTGCTATAAGGCAAGTTACGCATTCGTAAAAAAAAATTAAAAACACATAACATTACGATGATAGAGGAGTCGAAAAAAGTGGATCCGACAATTTTGTCGGTACTAACGGTACCTGACATATGATTTTTTATGAAAAATTAATTTTTCTCAAAAACGGCTCGTACGATTTTGATAAAACTTTCTGAATGGTGCTTTTTGAGTAAACTTCATGTTTTGGTGGGAATAAACTTTTCAGGAAAAGTTTTGTAACGGTACATCCCATAGGACCACTTTTTCATAACCAATTTTCTCTTAAACTACTCAACGGATTTCGATGAAAATTTTACTGTGAGAGCTCTTTTATAAACAAAATAATATTAATCCTTTAATTTTTCAAAAAGAAAATGTTTTGAGTTTAAAAAAAAAATATTTTTTTTTTAATTTTTGGTTTTTTCAAAAATTCTAAAATTTTTGTTTTCTGGTAAGAATTGTAAACTGCTAGATGTTGGCATACTCAAAAAAAATTTGGAATATGTTTTCGAAAAGTTTTTCAACAAAAACTGGTTGCACGATTTTGAAAAAAATTTCCTTAAAATTTAAAAAAGCAAAAGAAACCTGATGGTTAACTTCATTTTCTATTAAAAACGTTTTAACCATTGATTTTTAAGTGATTAATAAAATTTCATATGATTTTTTCAATGCTTTTTTCCGAAAATCTCAAGCCAAGACCATTTTAACACATCAGAGCAAGTTCGTACGACCCAGTCGTGCACTTTATTTTAAATGTCATGTTCAATAATTATCTTACTTTCTCCAAAAGAATGTTAAGATGGGTCCCATTGTTTGGTGAGATATACCATCATATCACAAGTGAACCATTGCTACGAAAACAGTTCTTACCGATCATCAAGAAAAATCCGTTTCTCAAGATTGATCTGATAATAATTTATCAATGTTTCCGTGCCCCTCGAAAGAAGTAACTTAGGTGAACAAATATACTTTTTTTTTATAAAAAGGTTAAATAATTGTTCATTAATTCTGTTTTTAAAAATGAGAGTCTTAGCATTTCACAAAGAGGCTGAATGTTCTGCTAAATACTCAACACAATCGCAATGGCTATTCAATTTTAACTTTTTTTACGATTTTTTTTTTAAATGAAATTAAAAAGTTAATTACGCTGCAGACTGTTTTCATTATTTAATGCGTCACAGCGTCGTATGTTGGAAGGAACTTTATATGTCGCGAATGTCATATAAATACCTCAATTATGTATACATACCCTCTTTCTGTATTCATTCAATTCATAAATTTGCTTGCCTTAATTCCTCAAATTCTGTAAAATAAAAATCCAAATCCGGTGCATCTCCGACCCTCGTGAATCTTTTATATACATATATATCATTGCCGTTTGTGGCGTTCCATGCAAATAAAATTTCTAATTTTAAATTCGCATATTTGCATGTATCATATATACAATCGACGACGACGGCGTGGTGGAGCCAGTAACCTTGGCCAAACGTACCTAGGAAAAGAACTCCTTCCCCACTTCTTTTTATAAAGTATATCCAAGCTATACAGTTTGTATGTATCCCTCTGAACACCCCGTCATGCTAATGTCGTTAAAGGATGACTCTTCCACATTAACATCCCCTTTTGTGCCGTTTAAAGTTTATTTTTATTTTTATTTGTATATTTATTTTATGATCACCACTGGCCTCCTTTCTGCCTGCCTTACTGGCAGCCTGTTCAGCACGACCAAAAGCCACCCAGTAGCTCTCCAACTCCAAGGTATGTTAGCATCGCTGACATTACATCAAAAACAAAAGGAGACACTCGCTGGCGTTCATCAGAAGCCCCTGCAACTACCCCAATAGTGAAAAAGTTCGCATTTCAACTTTGGTTGTGTCGCCGTGTGGGTTGCTTGACAAGGCGACCGACGACGACGCGACGCTAAGTGAAAAAAAATGGAAAACTAACGTGCTCGGCACGTTATTTACGTGCAAGTGCATTTTGTTTGGCTGGGCAGCATACAATTAAATGAAATTGTGTTGAGTTGACGATCGACTTGTTTTAACATATTTCTGAAAATAACAGAGGAAAAAATTCTATGACATCTTTCGCAAGTCTTCATTGGTAGTTGCTGTGCAAACAAAAAATGGCGGAAATACTGTCATATTAACAAATTAACAAATTCAGGAAATTTTTAATCAGTGCACTAGAAAGCGAAATAAGGTTATTTTAGCATTTGAGTTTATTTGCCGGTTCCCTTTATAAAACAAGAGCATAAAAGTTAACTCTCAATTAGGTGCTTTCTCAGCGTTCTGATACGGCTATGATACATACATACTAATGAGTTACTAAGCCATCAAATATTGTCATCCACCATGCGTGGTCAGCCCAATAATTATTTTCCTATATTTTTAATCTGCTACACTATATACTTATATCTTCTTTCAAGAAAATGTAGCCCGCTTTTTAAGTTCCCGTTTCCTAAAATCACGAAAAAAAGTTTGAAATCCCGATCCTAAAACACCGTTTTTTTTAAACCCGCTTTTAATAATCCCGATTAAATAAATTCCCGTTCCCGTCTCTTGTAAACCCGCTTTTTAAAATCCTGGTTAATAGCGCTTAGCCCGTTTCGTTTTTTGATAAATAGTATCTCAATATTGTTCACTTAAATATTTCATAGCAGTTCCCCAATTTGAAAAGCTGGGCTGAGCAATAAAGTTGTTTGTAAATTGTCTAAACAATTTTTTATTAATACAAACTTCAACAGATAATGGCTAACTGTTTTTCTTTAGCTTTAGGCTTATAAAGTTTCGCGCGACCTTGTATTGATTCCAAAAGCGGTCTTATAAAAAACGGGAATTTAATAAACGGGATGGTAAAAACAGGATTCTAAAAGCGGGATTTTAAGAGGCAGTGTATTTTAAAAATCGAGATTTCAAAAGCGGAATTTAAAAAAAAAAACAGGATTATGAAAAACGGTTATCCGAACCCAAACCGAAAATGTACCCACCATGTCTTGATGTTACGAAACTTTTGCAAAGAGATTGATGGAATCCCATTAGGTCAATTTTTTAAGGATATTCTCGAATCTCTTTTTTGATCAAATAGCCCAGACCACGGCCTTGCTTTGCAGTTTAATTGTTTTCATTTAAAAGCGGGATGCATGTTTCAGTTCACTTGATGTTGGAGTTCACTTATGCTCGATCGCCATGACCATTATGATTATTTACATAGTGGTGCGCGGAGGCGTATGTTAAAATTGTGTAAACAACATCAGCATCGCATTGAAAACAAAATCGATTTCGTTCGTCCGATTGTCGATGCAAGTGCTTTTCTGTTCACTGTTAATTATTCTACATACATATACTTATTCGTATGCTATAATAGGTTGTAAGTATTTACAACACACAAGGATGTTGATGAAGTAAACAAAATGACCGACTCCGACATAGGATAAAAGTGAACAATGTTTTTGAATCTACACTATGAAAATTATGTCAAATCATGTCTGTCATATGACCTCTCCTGATTTTTTGATTAAAAATTAAAATTCAATGAAAAAAAAAATAATCAATTTAACAGTTCAAGCAATTTTATCATGGGACCATGGGCCAATAAAAATAATATAAAATATGCACTAGCTTTCGCAGCCGTCGCCGATTTCGCTCTCCATAAGCTCCCTCTACCTGGTCGTTCCATTCAAGATGAGGTCTACCTCGGCTTCTGACTCCCTCTGGTTCGGCGTTGAAAACTTTACGAGCCGGAGCGTCGATGTCAATTCGCTCTACATGGCCCATCTTAGTCGTTGAATTAAAATTTCTGGCTAGGCTTATGTCGCTGTATGTATACAGCACGTATAGTTCGTCGTTGTATCTTCTTCGCCAAAAGTTGTGTTCTCAGGACCAGATTCCTCTCATCGGACATTTCTTCCTCCAACCATATTTTGCAGATGAGTTAGTGTACGCACCAGGGCATCTTCAATTTTTTTTTTAAAAGCTCGCATCCAGCTGCTTTGTTTATCTTTAGTTTGGTGATAGCTACTTTGACTTCGTTTTGTTAGGGCGGATGTAGCTCATGGTCGTCATCTAGATTAACTGGCACAAGTTTATCTTGGATCTTGGCTGTCATCGCCGTTTAACAACTGGTTAAAGTAGTCGCTCAAGATAGCCCAGAGCAGATTGCGAAACCAGATGTAGACTGTTTCACTCTTCTGTAGAAGTTTCGCACCTCTTCGTGTTACTGGTAACTGGTGTTATAGATATTTCTTGTATCTCTCTGGAGTCTGTAAGACACTTCCATGGAGATCCGTACTCTTAGATTTGAACCGACTAGATAGTGGTTCGAGTCAATGTTTGCTCCTTGGAATGTACGGACATTCAGAATGCTGGAGGAGTGTCTTCCGTCAATTTGGTGTCAGGTTCGACCATCTGGAGATCGTCGTGTGCCTTTGTGGATGTCGGGTCGTGGGAATGATGTGCTGCTCAGCACCATGTTTTTTAACGCTACAAAATCGATGAGTCTGAGACCATTATCGGAAGTGGTGTCATGCAATGCAGGATGTGTTTTCCGATCGTCATACCAAAGATGTCCTCCCTCCCAATTTTGGCTTAAAGTCTCCCTAGAGGATTTAAATGTCATGTTTGGGCACTGTTCATAGACGTTTTGCGTTAGTGCTCATCTGACACCGAATCTACACCCAGACAAGTGTGGCATTTCCCATAGTAGAAATAACAGTTTTCTGTCATTCTCAGGCCCGGTCCATCAAATCGCATCTCCTGAAGAGCTGTTATATAAGCGTGGAAACTGGCGGCTAGCTGTTCGGCTTTACGCGGCCGTTCCATGTGCAAATCTGAGGCATATTTAGCATTTTAATCACAATATCTTTTCCCTTTCATGACCGGCTTGTGAGGCCTGAGCATGACGTGTAGATCGTGTTCGTGCTTCAGAGCGTACTTCCTCCTGCTCCCTGTTCCTGAGAAGATAATTCAGGTATCTACAAACTATAGATCCGATGGATCCATAGCTCGTCGTTACCGCTATCACTTTCCTTTCAGCGGGCACTGCGGTAAGGTTCTCCGTTTAAAATTTGCAATCATAATCATACTCCTAAAAGAACTTCAATTTTTAGATAGGATTACTAAAATCAATCCACTCTTGTTGATGTTTTTTCTTAATTTTCTAACAATAACCCCGATTTTCCAAACTACCAATCAAGACTCCAACACATGTGGTGAAGGTGTATTTACCAAAAAAAAAAAATGAGTCATACAACGACAGAATAAATTGTTTTAAATCGAATGACCCCAATTAAAAATGTCAGAAAGCCGGTTTAATTGTCTCTTAGCATGAGGAACGTCGTCAAAAAAACGAAGAACCTGTCTTAAGAAGTTAGTTCTTTTTTTTTTAATTATATTTAAGACTTTTTAAAGCTTAAACAATCGTTTGAAATGTATATTTTTGTAAATAGAGCTGCTCATTCATAACTAAAATAAAAACCCGAGTCCTGCTTGTATATGTGGATATAAAATATGCAACATCGCAACCTCAATTAAAAATTATGGTGTGGTTACAGCTACATACTACATACTCGTACATATACTAGCGTATAAATGTGCATAAGTTGATATCTGCCTTTGGTGTATTTATGTACATAATCGCTTTAATATGCATAGGTAGGAATCTGCAGTCAGACTCAACACACGTTGCAAGACAGAACAGATGGTAGTTTTTAACCTTGAAATGTAGATGTGGAGCAAAAGTTATCTTAAGAACTAAAGATATCGTTTGCTCGATTCTTGACTGCTTTATTACTTGCATGCGTATTTCTGCAGCTAAACGCAGACACATAATGTTTCTTCCCTCACAGCTATGCCTTCCTCGTATATACGAGTGCACCTTTTTCATTATTACATACTCCTAACACGTTTCAAATTTCAATGCCATGCATATACAATACATCATATGTGTATTTATGCAGTGCATAAATTATGTACTACATACATACAGATTGGAATTTGATCTTTGCTGCTATACATAAATATACATTACACACATAAGTATATTTATCCGGAATGAAAGTTGCTTTAAGAACATTATTGTGCTTTGGTACATAACTGTTATGAAATACGTTTGTTTAAAGGATCGAAACTTTTGCTGACCTTAAGTTATTAAGAAAGAGGTGATACAATATTGAAATTTTTGAATTTTCGGGACAAATATCAATCGAATGATTTTAGCAAACCCTTTCGCTTTCACCAACTTCGCGATGTTAACTGCGTTAGCTACAACGGTTTTGACACAGCTACTAAGATTTGATTGACAAAGCAGGATATAGATATGGCCCCAACCCTGCGGAGTGGGTTTAACATTAAAAATAAATAAATTGTTGGCACAACAGCTCCAAGCGGGGCCGGGGCCTGTGACTTACACTCTTAATCATTCCATTGATATTCTGCAGGAATATAAGGGACCTACAATTTTACGCCGAATCCGAACGGCTAACAGAGAAGCACTTTCCATGACATTTATTACTCTTGGAGGATTTGTCACTTCCTCGCAGGAGGTAGGTAGTACCCCGGAAAAGAACTTAGAACTTAGGTGAAAATAAAAATAATCTAATATATAAAAATAAGTTGCCTTATGTTCGGGGTCGATAAACTCGAGAATGGCTGGGCCGAATTTGTCCATATTTTTTTATAAAGGTAACTATCTTATTGAGGAAGGTCTTTTTGTGAAATTTGGTCAAATTTCGGTAAAGGGCAAATCGCAAAATGCATTTTTAGTGCATTTCGTCATATTAATAACAACATTTTTTGTAGGATCTTCTGAGTATGTCGACGAAGGTTTCCGGCCAAACTTCGGTAAAATAATTTGCCACAACTGCAGTTTTATTGCGTTCTGTCAAAATACTAACAAACCTTTTGGTAGCATCTTCTGAGGATGCCTGCAAAGGTTTCTGTGAAGTTTGGTCAAAATTCTGTATAGCGGTAGCGTGGTTCTTTTTGATCTAGCATTTTTGTCGACACATAAAGTATTTTTCCCGTAATTATAGAAAATTATTTTTATTTTCAATGTGTCAATTTAATTTTAATAAAATTGGAATAAGTTTGTAATCTGCGATTTTGGACAAATCATCGGAATGAAATGACTGAAGAAATATTACATCGAATGCGAAATATTTATTCAAACCAGAACTTGGATCTTAGCTACGATTCGATCTGAAAATAAAATAGCGTCGTCTGGGATTGCGCAAACTTTGTTAGACGGTGGTCGAAGAGCTCACTCTGCATTAAAATTGCCATTGAACATGCAAGTATAATTTCAAAAACATGTGGAATGGCAAAGGTTTTACAGCAATGTTAAATAATTTGGGATGAGTGCACGATGGTTCACAAGAAATTATTGGAAGCCCTTAATCGAAAGTTAAAAGATTAACGAGGAAACCAACGTTTATTTGGTGGTGCATTGATATTGTTAGCAGGGGAATTTAGGCAAACATTTTTCCAATTTTGTCTCACGGACAACTTTATGTTGGACGTTGGCGAGTGGGTAAACCGTCCTTATTGTTTATTTATGCGTTAAATGCGAAAATAAAAAAAATTGTTTATCAAAAAGCTCTTGAGTAATGCAAGTGGTTCATTTAAAAAATTGTTAAATTAATTAATAAATTATATAAGAAAAATGATTGAATTGAGTTTAAGGCTGCATGATACACAACAATTTGTTTTCTGTTCCGGAGCGTAAATGAAGAGTGAGGATGGTTTCCCAACTAGGAAACACGCCACATTATAATAGCTGACGACAAATCAGTTGAAGAAAAGGAAATTCGCGGAATTTGGCATTCATCTCCTTTGAACGGTCCTTTCAAAATCCTTGCCAATACCACATTGTTCATCAGCTTCTTCACAATCAGTTAGGTTCCATTGCACAGTATCGGGGCATAAAGGTTTCGTAGCATTAAGATGATAGATCCAACTTTAAAACTCAAATGATGAGGCGGCATGCCAGGCAAATCCAAAGAACACTTGCATATTCACACTCAATGGAATGGTTTGCACATACCGAAAAAAACGTTGCCTTGAGACATGAGATTTATTCATACGCCGCTGTTGGTTTCAGAATCACGGAAAGTGATTTCGGAAATTCGCTTGCTATATCACTGATTGCTTTGAAATGCTGCAAACAGGATTTTCTTTGATTCGCAGGTTTAACGAAAGCTTCCGTGCTCAGTATGCTGTTCTTCCACCTTCCAACAGTGTTGCAGCAATTCCTGTAGATGCGAGAGCTAACGCAATTCCACTTTGAGCACGTATTGCTGCTAATATTAATTAAATCAAGAACATTTTTCCAGTTTCATCAAGAAATAAAATGCACGACTGGGTCTAATGCTCTAATGTGTGACAGTTGTCTAGGGGCTTGAGATTTTGAAAAAAAATAAAATTTTCAAAATTCTTAAATAAAAAGCTACTTAAACTTATTTGAGCTGAAAAAAAGTACACCATTTTATTTCTTGGATAAATTTGAATTTATGAGAGTAAATTTATAAAAATCTGCGGAGCGGTTTTTAAAAAAAAAGTTTTTAAAAAAAAAAAAATTCAAAAAAAATTCAAACACGCCATTTCATAGGTATTCAGCAATTACATTTATTTATAATTTTTAGAAAAAAATTTAATAAGCAGTTTTCAAAATATTAATTTAAAATTTTTTTTTTAGATGTTTTTAAAAATACAAAAAAAAATTTTTTCAAAAATATTGGTATGCAGTACAAATTGAGCTACCTACAACTATATATGTGTGAAATTTCGAAAGAATCGGTTGAGTCGTTTTCGAGATAGTCGAAAACAAAAAAACGGTCCTATGGAAAGTAGGTACCGTTCTTAGACATTTTTTAAAACTTTTTTTTCAGCCATATAATTGGTCGTACCTAAAAAGCAACACTGATTTTTTTAAATCGAAATCGTTAGAGCCGTTTTTGAGAAGAATAAGCTTTAACGTAACGGTTATATGGCAGGTACCGTTATTTTTTGAGCTAAAAAAAATCAATTTCCCCTCTGTACAATACCTAAAAAAATCTATATACCAAGTTTGAAGCAATTCAGCCCACCCGTTTGGGCTGTAGGTTACATACAGATAGACAGACAGACATACAGACGGACAGAATTTTTAACTTTTTTTTCAAGACGAATGCATAACTTGCCTTATAGTACCTAAAATCGCAAGTCAAAAACTTTTTGATTATAAATATCGATATCATTGTATTTAAAATTAAATATTTCTTAACAACACTTATGTATGTTTTAAGTTAAAAATGTGTTTCCTGTCAGTTTTTAAATACTGCAATTATATTTTTTAAATTGTAATTCATTTAATCCGTATGAAACTAAGATTTGTCTAACCGAGCGAAGCCGGGTGGGTCAGCTAGTACTTAATAAAATTTTGAAAAAATTAGTTTTAAAATTATTTTTTTTAATTTTTTTTCCAAATTTTGAGTTTGAAAATTAATATTTTGAAAACGGTTCAATAGAATAACTTCATTTAAATTACAATAAAATAATAAGTTTTTGGCTTTACAAAAAGGTATAACATGGCATTGCAGGGGTTACCGTTATTATTTAATATTTTTTTTTTCAAATTTAAGTCATGTTTTTAGAAAATTGCCCCTCCCGCCTAAACGGAGGGGAATAGACCCCCCTCCCACCCTGTGTGTAGGTATATAGGGTGATTCACAAATGTTGTGTCAAAAACCTAGAGCGTGTAGGTTGGGTTGAGACAAGAAACAAATCGTATGGGAGGGGGGTCTTTCCCCCGCCTTTTAGCCGGGAGGGGCAATTTTTTAAAAACGACTTAAATTTGAAAACTAAATACCTACCTATATTAAAAAATAACGGTAACTCCTACCTACAATGCCATGCTATAGGTATACTTTTTTGTAAAGCCAAAAACTTATTATTCTATTGTAATTTTAAATGAAGTTATTCTATTGATCCGCTTTCAAAATATTAATTTTCAAACTCAAAATTTTGAAAAAAAAAAAATTCAAAAAAATTATTTTAAAACTAATTTTTTTCAAAACTTTACGTTATTAAGTATTACTTTTGTTCTCAGAATTCAATGCTCCCATTAATTTTAAATCCAACACTGAAAACCGTATGGTTCTATGACTTTTTGTTGCCAAGCTATTGAAAAATAACCGAAACTAGGTACTTCTTTACAAAAACTACATTTTTCGTCGAAAATTTCATGAAAACATTAAATAAGAAACCAGCATAAAAAACTATCCCAACGGTAAGCACACACAAAGTGAAAGACATAAGTATAGAATTCAAATTTCCTACAACCAGTTTTTTGTTGTCTTTCTTATTTCAAATGCACAATTCGATGCATACACATCCAACCAAATACAAAATACATACCTAGTGTGTTGTGCTTTGATGTTGAGAACAAAGAAAAAATGCCAAACTCCTTGCCAGACACATTTCAAAACAACATTTCCACTTCCACGTTCCACATAAAAATATATATATGTATATATACCTACATATAGGTATATCATATGTGTGAAAACAACGAGAAAGGGCAAAAGCATAATGGCTGCAGAAAGCAGGAGTTAAATCGTTAGTCGGTCAGTAGTAGTTGAGACAGAATGTGAATGGAAAACCTGAACCTGTTTCATAATTTCCGTCTGGACAAAATCCTCAAGGCCAAGGACACTAATATCAATAAGATTCTTCGTTAAGGATCAAGTTAAACTAATATACAAAGCTGCTCCTTTCGTTTACTTGACAACCTGTATATGTATCTGTAGATATACATAATATCCAATTACCCAAATATTGACTCCCAAAAAAGGGATACTGCGGTTGATTGAGTTTTAAAGAATCCTAATCTCCTAATTCTCTTCGGATTGTATTTGAATTTCCTGAACCCTTGGAAAATGCATCTTCATCTCTGCACCAATGCCAAGGTAAAATACAAATTCCATAAACCAGTTAGGAATTATTATTGCAACTAATGAAGAAAAAACTAGATCCTCAAAACGGCTGGATTGTTTTTTTTTTTTTTGCTATGTATGCATGATGGTGTAAGTCCGGTGATGACGCGACCTTAAATAAGTGGAAACACAAAACTGAGCGAAGTGAAGTTGCGGTGACGTGAACAGCAAAAAAAAGTCGACTAATGGAAAAGGATTATTTTTGTAAGCAAGTCGAGCAAAAATCTCCCATGACCTTGAACATGAAAAATGCACACTCGCACACAAACAATCTTGAATCCTTGCTCTTGAGGGTGAGTACGGCGCGACAACCGTCAACGGCCATGAAAACAAAACACATGTTCCACACGTGCTGTAAATTGGATATCCTTTTTGCCCAAACACATGCAAACACATAATATTGGTGTAGTCAACTCAGCGGCGGATTTTTAGTGAGATGGCATATATTCAAATTGCTTTCTACTTTTTGTCAGAAGCACTTCCTTCTTCCTAAGAAATAATCAACACTTACAACTTAAAATTCCCTAAACCGTTAAAATCAAAGTTTGAGTTTTCGTGATTTGCTGTGGGAAATTCGTCTGGGATGGCATTTTTAAATCAAAAAGGAAGCTCTAAACGATACCTCCCCTATAGACGTATTTGTCTTTGATTTTAACTTGGCGATTGTACTTACTATAAGGCATTAGTATTACTTACTATTACAGATTCGTAAATAAATAAAATGCACGACTCGGTCGCACAAACTTGCTCTTATGAACGACAGTGGTCTTGAGATTTTGAAAAAAACGTTAGCAGTTAAAAAATCATCTGAACTTTTAATTAAATCAATAGTCTAAACATTTTTTTGGAAAATATGAAGTAAAGTTTTGATTTTTGAGGGAAAAAAATTTCAAAATCGTTCGACCACTTTTTTTTCAAAAAACGGTTATTTTTGAAAAGAGTAGTACCCCGTGGCGTAGTGGTTAGTGTATCGGACTGCCACGCCGAAGAGTCTGGGTTCAATCCCTGACGACTCCACCTAAAAAGTTGTTTGAGTCTGGGTTCAATCCCTGACGACTCCACCTAAAAAGTTGTTTTACGGGGTACTGCCTCTTGCGATGAAGTGACAAATCCTCCAAGAGTAATTAATGTCATGGAAAGTGCTTCTCTGTTAGCCGTTCGGATTCGGCGGTAAATTGTAGGTCCCTACCATTCCTGCAGAATATCAACGCAGACACAGGAATGGTTGAGAGTGTAAGCACAGGCCCGGCCCCGCTTGGAGCTGTTGTGCCAACAATTTATTTTTTTTTATCTTAAGAAAGAGTTACTTGTAACAATATACATTTTCTGATATCAATTCGGATTACCTGTATTTTGTTCAAAATTTTATAATCATCAAAATCTGAAAATATTGCGCTACTAGTTAAAAAAAAGACTGTCTCTGCATACCCCAACCGCGTCTTCCTTTACTCACTAGTCCGGCCCTGCATTGAATGTGACTTTAAATAAAGAAAAATATCTTCAAAAAAAAACTATATAATAATTTTTGTGTGTGAGTAGGAGATTTTTTTTTGGTTATTATATGTACTCCGAACCAAGAAAATAAAGACAAAGAGGGCGACATAAAAATAAAAATGTTTGTCCTTGAAAAGTGTTTTCAAAGCCAAATGTTTGTGAATAAAGTGCATGCGGGGATTGTTTTTTTTCGTTCCCCAATTTTTCGCCGAGCGTCTTGCAAATATAATATTCTATGGAGGCAGAATGCTCATGACATTATATTTATGCATACAGGAAACAACAGCATGTCCGAAGACAAAATTTAAGGGAAAAGGTGCAATTTCAAAGTGTTATGCTCCTCGAACCTGTAGGTATAGGGAGTTTTTGCTTAATTAACAAAGTTATTGAAAAAATAACAATGTACCTGAAAATATTTTATATTATTATAAAAATCAATTTATTATAAATTAAACGTGAGACAGGGCTAATTTCTGCAGATATGAGTGTTCTTTGAACTATTGCTGTTAAAAACAAAAATATTTGAGAAGAACCAAGAGGAGAATACTAGGTCTGAAAAAAAAGCATTGTAGTTCAGTTGAACAATTTTTCGAAACTTAATGTGGTCAAAATATTGGCTAAAGTTCCAACTTCCGCAATTCGGACTTCCACTTCTTCAATGAAATTGGGAAGATGTCCTGGATAGATGGCTTCTGGAATTTACTTTTCCCTCCAAAAATTATGATCATATTTTTAAAAGTGTTCAAGCGGTCTTCATGTCTTTCTCTCAAATCCTTGTCCTGGTTGTGCTTGAATTCTTGGTTGAACATGGTTTTGAGGCATGGAAGCTACTCGTATGAATTAAATATTTTGTTCTCGTTACATTTACCAATAGAAAGTACTGTGGTGGATTCTTGGAAGATTCTTGAGTAACCTATGCCTTTGGGCACATATTACTTGTAAATTGTATGAAGAAAGCAACTGCGTGAAATATTATGCATCGTTGGGTTCAAGCACTAAATGTTTGGATGAATAAAGACCTCTCTTACCTCGTCATTTCCAGCTTTGTTGACATTTACTGGATTCTTCGGTCGAATCCTTTATCAGCTCCAAGTGAATAAAAAATCGATTTTACGAAAACTATACAAATTGAAGGAAGCTCTTAGCGCGTTAACCCACTTTCATAACCGCCTCAAAGACGTGATCTTTCACACTAGATTGCCTGAAATTGTATTTAAAGACAACCAAATAAATTTTGTTTGAGCAAAATGTGCAATGTTTTGATTTTTTGAGAACTGTCAGACATTTCTGCCTCACTTTGTCTATGCTGAGGCAAGTTCACGTCCCGACTCTATTGTTGACAGTAGCTTTTGATATTCGCTAGAAATGAAAAACATTAAAAAACGCATATAGGTACTGCAAAAATAAGGCGTGGTTGCTTGACTTAATTTATTTTTCATCCACATTTCTCAATTTGATTTAAATTAATAAATGTTTTATTTTTCTTTTACTTGCAGGTGAGTCGAGAAAAATGATGTTACTTATTTGTCTTTTGGTATGTACAATTGAGTTTTGATAACAGATGAATGTGGTAACTCAACCAAGAAGTTATGGAAATCATTTCGGGTGGCAATACTACAGTGAATACTGGATATAGTACTTGGCAGCTCACCCAGAGTTGTGGGTTTGAGTCCTAGCTTGGTCAGCTATTTTACCATATTGCCCCAATTCCCACTCAAGGCCCTATGCTCGCTCACAATTATTTATTCACGATAAGGGTACTAATATCCTTTTGAGTTAGAGTACGACATTAAAAATTAAAATGCACGAATTGGTCACACGTATGTTCTTTTTCTGTGGGTGTAAAAGCACAATGATTAATAATATTTTTTTATATCTTTAATATATCCGAAAAAAATACCACAAAGTTAATCAAAATTGTTTAAGCCATGTTAGAGAAATTTATTAAAAATTTAAAAAAATGTTGTCTAAAACTGAACGGCTCGATATATGGAAGCTACCGTTTAAACCTTTAATCTTTAAAACTTAGATGCCATCTTGTGGGTGCTAATCTGAACCATTTATTTAATGTCGTTGTCCACATATGGTCAATTTATAAAGAAAAATTTTAAACAAGATTTGCGCTTTTTCATATTAAGACAAAAACTACAAACGCAGTTTTTATTAAATGGAAAGTTATAAAAAACAAAAAAAAATTAGTTAAACTGAAATTCTCGTTGTATGGGAGCTACTGTTTAGAATGGTTTTACTGACAAAAATTGCAATTCGAGCAAGCCGTTGCCAACTTAAGACCAGATCTCCGTTATTTGCATTTTTAGTCAAAAAAATATTTTCGGAACGGAGAAAAAAAAATAATTTTAATGTTTTGTTGAAGCGTGTAGCGTTCCATTTTTATTAATGACGTGGTTTCTACTTGTCAAATGTCGAAAAATTACAGCTTCAAAAGTGCCAACTACCGAAATAGCGGGCTATTCAAAATAACACTTCTTATTGGAAACCCCTTTATAACGGAACCTGCTATAAAGCTTTTAATGAAAAACTCAATTTTCTTAATAAACGAAACCAGGTTAAGACTAACGGTAACTTTAACTGAAAAACTAAATTTTCTAAAAAACGTCAAATACAATTTTAAAATATTTTACTGAATAATGTGTGTAAAAATTATGAAAAAATAACGGTAACTCTACACTTACATATATGCTTTATAATTTTTTATGAAGCCAGAAATGTCTT
This sequence comes from Platycheirus albimanus, assembly GCA_916050605.2. Classification (NCBI taxonomy): domain Eukaryota; kingdom Metazoa; phylum Arthropoda; class Insecta; order Diptera; family Syrphidae; genus Platycheirus; species Platycheirus albimanus. Next base: position 65,770,467 of record OU696698.1, read on the forward strand.
TTTTATTGTTTTAGTTTGAAATGAGCCTGTTTAAACAGGCTGAACAGGTGAAAAGTTTTTGAAAAATAATTAAATAAAACAAATTTAAAAAAAAAATGTTTAAACTAACTAAGCATTTTTTTCTTTTCGTATTATTTTCTAGTCGAAAACAGAAAACCGTATGCTAAACTGTGTTTTTCTAAGAAAAACCTTTTTTTTTTAGTTGTGATGTGAGAGGACTTTTGGGTATATATAAATTTATTACAAAATTAACTTTCTTTATATTATTTTAAAATATCCAGCATCTTATTTGCCTACAATAAAATCGCAAGTCACTGAATAAGTCCTGCGTTGTATTGATACAATCTTAAAAATTACCTACCAATTTGTTTTATTACGGTTGGTGACGGCAGCAGCTCGATTGGTCCTACCTGATTTTTAACCAAACTACTAATTACAATTTACAAATTATAATTTATTATTTAATTTTTTTTTAATTTCTTATTTGTTTCATCCTTTCATTTGACATCCTTTTATTCAAAATACTTTCTTGAATAATATTTTCTTTTTCGCGGTATTAGTGTTGTATACCCAACTTAGTATTTATTTCATTCTTTTTCATATCATCATTTCGACTACACATGTACATTCAGCTTGATTTTTTCAAAAAAAATTTTTTTTCTTTAATGACTCAGACTTGCTTTGTATAAAAACCATTTATATGGGATTGCCTGAACAATTTTTCACATGTTCAAAAAAAAAAAAAAAAACTTAAAATGATACCATCGGCATTAAAAACACCTTTTTTCCTTTGTGTATGAGGTGTAATTGTCCGTAATAAAAATTATTTTAATTTTATTTTGATTATCAAACAGAAAAAAGTCGACAAAAAATTTAATGCGGTCAATATACAAAAAAATACCGAGAAAATACGCATAAGAATTTAAATACATAGTTATAAACTACAAAAAAAAAGTACTATTTTCACAACATTCATTATCGGTGCGAGTAATATAAATGTATAAAAAAGACCAAACGAGTCTCTATTCTATAATGCCCCCACTCGAAAAAAAAACGAGTTCCCACTGAATGCTGCTTTTGCATTTGGCCTTGAATGAAAACAATGACCCTTAACTCCACTGTTTTGAACCTTTATCGTTCGCCACTCTCGTCGAAAATCAAGGTGAAATGTCAGCCCACACACATTATTATATTTAATTTTACATTTTGTTTATATTTACTTACTTTGTTTATTTGCTTACTTTGTATGTGTTGATCTTGACTCTTTGTAAAACACATTTAAATAAAAATTGATTAATTCAACAAGACATTGAAAGTTGTATATTTAAAAAGACAAACAAAATTGCATTTTTTTAAATTCCTACAAAATATTTAAATCAATGACTAATAACCAAATTTATTGACCTCAGAGGTTAGTTGTTAAACTTGGATTATTTAAAGTGTAATTTTAATGAACGACGTATACATACACTGCCAGTCATCTGAATAGGTACAGTTTTTTCACCTTACAGCCTTTCTTCATATACATATATTGCAATGATACATTCAGGCCAGAGGGGGGCTAGAGGGGCTCAAGCCCCTCCCGAAATGATTTAAAAGAAAATATTAGAATTAAGTTCAGTTCATATCTTATATCCTTGAATACATTTAATTTATTTTTTCAAATAATTTAAACATTTTTTATCAAACTATCAGTATATGTATTCAGAATAATTTGTTTAAGTAGTGAGGAACTGATAAATGAATATATGTATAGGTAAGTTTGAATAATAGTATAGGCAAGCTTAAAATTTTGTTTAAAAATAACTCTTAAGGCCAGTTGTACAATCGTGGTTCCTCCTCGGATCAAAATTTAAAAAAGATTTATCTCGGTTCGTTTTTGCAAACTACTGCTGCTACTATCTACTAATGTTACTTTTTTTTTTTTTGATCAGTTTGTTTTAAAACATGAATATAAACAAGGATTTTTTTTTTAAATTGCCTATTTTTGTTTAGGTTGTCTTACTTAATCACTTATATTTCACCTGGTTGATACTTTATAAAGATGAAAATTGTTTTATGAACTAAATGCAAAGCACAACTCCAAAAACAAATCGTTATAGGAGTTTTGTCCGTAACGTTTACAGTTAAAAAGTTATTCAAAGAAAAGTAGGTACTCATCGAACTAATATTATGAACTATTTTGACCCCAACAAATTTAATGAAATTAAAAAGAGAAAATTCTCTTTTTTTTTTTTTTTTTTGGCGTCGCCTTGAAGTCACCCTGAAGTCGATCTTAGTATTAAGCTGGGGCGAGTTGATGTAACGAATCAGATGTTGAAGTGACTTTTGCCGTCATGCATTTCTTGTGTATTTTTCTTCTGTATTTGATTTTTCATATCTTTTTTTCGAAACAAGTAAATGAAATTCAAAAATCATAAACAACATTGTGTGTCGTCTTGATTTTCATAGATGCACGTATTCTTAATAACCGTATCTTGAAAAAAGTAGTTTTTTAATTTTTTTTTTTGTAATGTACAGAACTAGTTCTTCAAAACTAAACAAGCCCCTCCCGAAACAAAATCCTGGCTACGGGCCTGGAAACATCCTTTAATATATGTAATGAAAGAGCAGCATTATATGCTTAGTTTGGAAGAAAAATGCAAATGCATTCATTAAAACAAACATATTTTTTGTTAATTTGAATAGGTCCAACCAAAAAAATATTATCCGTGGTTTTTGTTATTTTTAATTTTCTCGACAAGTTCAAAACTTTAGCATCCGAATTTCTGTTTTTGACTGAAAATAATAAGAACATTGAATTTTTACGACAAAAAAAGTACAAATTTGTTTGAAAATTTATTTTTAATCTTTTTTTCCAAAATTTTGAGATAACTTGAAATTTTTTCAAAAACAATTCACTTAATAACTTAATTTAGAAATACAATAAAAGAAGAGATTTCTGGCTGTACAAAAAGGTATCACATGGCATCGTAGGAATTATCGTTATATTTTAATATTTATTAAGTCATCTTTTTAGAAAATTGCCGTTGTCTCGACCCAACCTACATGCTGTAGCTTTTTGCCACACCTAAAGTTAATAACCCTGTATAACATTGCATTTAATGTGAAAAGAGGAAAAAAAAAGTTGAGCCTGTTCAGATGAGCCGCAGTGTATATGACGTTTATGGAAGATTTTTTTTTTTTCGTATGCAAGTGAGCGACAAAAAAATTAAAATCACGTCATCCAACAACGGCGCACTGGGGCTTTAATTGTTTTTTTTTTTTTTTTTTTTTTTTTTTTTGCTGACATTTTTAAAAGGTTTTTTTGTGCTTGTATATGTTTTATGGCTTTTTGAGATACGATTTAAATATTTTTGCATTTGCTGTATGAGAGTAGGGAGTACAAATGACATTTCGTTGGTTTCAGCCTTAAAAATTAAAAAAAAAAAAAACGCTGAGCTCAGCTTGACAAATGAGTTTTCTTTATTTTTGTTTTCTTTAATATTCTTTAAAAATTATCTGCCGCAAAGGGTAAAACTGATTTGTTTATCATCTTTAAAACTCTTTTACACTCCATACCCCAAAAACGGTTGGTCTTATACAAAAATCTAATCTGAACTAATGATACACATTTGCGTTTGCCGCGAATTCAAAGTTTATGTTTCGTTCATTGTGCTCCCCTATTTTACTTGCGATTATAATGTTCATTACATACTATGTATGTATTAGGCATGAAGTATTCTCTAGTTTACTCTCTAAAGACAAATAGGTGTTTCTTGGTTCTATAATTCAAAGATTGTTTTAGATGTACTCGTACAAAGACCCCGGTATTTTTCAGTTTAGAAGCGACATCCAAGATTTAGATTTTGTTTGCCGGTTACTGATGAGTTCTTGTGAAATGATAATTCCGTATTTTCATTAAAATTGAGAATGCTATGACAAGTTAATGTTGCAAAACTAAGCGTGTTCCAATCTTGTCCGAAGTAAAACGCAATACAACTGTACCTATTTTCGTTTGCTTTTTGAGACACAATTTCGAGTCGTTTCTCCAGGGTCTCGTAGGAATGCTTAAGTGAGTTTTTTGTAAGAGAAGTTGGTGTTCATCTTTAGAGACAGCCGAGACGTCTTCTTGAGTAAGATGATTGTATAAAAAAACATTTTTGATGTGAAACATACTCGTATATAGGCGCACCTAGGCAGTAAAATCGATCGTAATCGTCACGAAAAATGGCATGACGCTCAATAAAATTTTTGAAAGTGCGAATGGAACGTATTGGGTGGTTGGTATTGATGGTCGAGGTTGGGTTGTCGTTGTTGGTGGTGGGGTAGTAGTGGTGGAGGGGGTGAAGTTATAGTGGAGGATGGTGTATGAGGCATGAGGGGTTATGTTAGTGGGTGGGTGAAAAATTGTCAAACATTTTGGTTGGTTTGTTGTAGGTGGGATGGGTGGTTACTGGTTGATGTGGGGGTGGTGTGTGGGGAATTTGGGGAGGAAAAAAATGAAGAAAATGGTGGGTGGTTTGGTTGTAGGTGGGGGGGGGGGCATTGACAAAAATGGTGGGTGGTTACTGGAGTATTTGGTTTTGGAGAGGGGGGGGATGTGAGGAAAAAATTGTCTTAAATGGTGGATGTTTGGTTGGTCGTTGTAGATGGGCTGGGTGTATGGCGGTGGTGGGGGGATTTGATGAGTGGGTTGAGGAAAATTTGGTTCCTATTTATAAATGAATATAATCTGTAGTAATTTTTATTATAATAAAATAATAAGACATATATATTGATTCTGTTAACGAAATACTAAATTATTAAAAATTATTTCACACCATTTTTTACTTGCGATTATAGGTACTATAAGGCAAGTTATGCATTCGTCGAAAAAAAAGTTTTGAGATAACAATCAAACATGACATTACGATGATAGCGAAGACGAAAAAAGATGGTCTAAAAATTCTGTCCGTCGGTATGTCTGTCTGTCTGTTTGTCTGCCTGTCTGTGTGTCTGTCTGTATGTATAAAGGCTTCAAACTTGGTATATAGAGTTTTTTAGGTGTTGTATAGAGGGGAAATTGAAATTTTTTTTTAGCTCAAAAAATAACGGTACCTACCATATAACCGTTACGGTAAACTTATTTTTCTCAAAAACGGCTCTAACGATTTCGATTTAAAAACATCAGTGTTGCGTTTTATAGGTACGACCAATGGTATGGCTGAAAAAAAAAAGTTTTAAAAAACGGCTAAGAACGTTTTTTTTTGCTTTCGACTATCTTGAAAACGACTCAACCGATTCTTTCGAAATTTCACACGTATATAGTTGTAGGTAGCTCAATTTGTACTGCATACCAATATTTTTAAAAAATATTTTTTTGTAATTTGAAAAAAAATTTATATTTTGAAAACTGCTTATTAAATTTTTTTATAAAAATTATAAATGAATGTATTTGCTGAATACCTATGAACTGGCGTTTTTGAATACTTTTTCAAAAAAAACTTTTCTCAAAAACCGCTCCACAGATTTTTATAAATGTATTCTCATAAATTCAAATTTATCCAAAAAATAAAATTAGTATTTATTTAAGAATTTTGAAAATTTTATTTTTATCAAAATCTCAAGCCCCTAAACCACTGTCACACATTAGAGCAAGTTCGTGCGACCCAGTCGTGCATTTTATTTTTTATGGTTTTTAAAAATTATGAATTTTAATGTAAACTTGAATATTTCACATCTGCTACCGTGACGGCTAATTTTTTTTTTTAGATTTAAAACATATATTTTGAAGGAAAAACTAGAGGTGAACTCTAATGTGGCTAAGGAAAGGTCAAACAAAAGTGGATGCAGACATCGGAAGTGGCCATACACTGGAGAAGACCATTGACAACAAACAGTCTAAACAGTCTTTTCTATAGAATCCTTAAAGTGAAAAGCTCGGTAGAAAACCAAATCGACTCTTTTGGATTAAGCTTCGTACCAAAAATTGGAGTCGTGGGCACAGAAAAGGTATCGTGCTGCGGCTATCTTATATTCCAGGGGGAAAGGAAAGGAAAGCTTAACATTTCGCAGCATTCTACGCGAACACAAATGCATGATCATTCTAAAAGAGAGTGGTTTACATGGCATAAAAAAACACAAAACTATTAATTTTTTTCGATGCAAGTGCCTCTTATGAATAGCGACATGAAGTGTTAGTTATTCTTTAATGACGTAAGAAAGAACTAAGGTTTTGAAACATTAAATTCTACTGTTGATTTATTGATGGAGTGTCGGTCCTTATAGGAAGTTTCGAAAGTTGAAACCCAAAAGTATACTCGAACAGTGGTTTGATTTGTACCACTACTCGGTACTCGCATCTCTGTTAAAGACAAGAGGGATTTTACTTGATAACATAAAATCGAAAATAAAAATTTTAAATGGGTGGATGGATATTTTTTCCGTTGAAAAACATTGTGAGGAAATTTATTTGATGGATGTGCTTAAAGCTATAACTTCTTCATGACATGTTTTTTTCTCGATATATGGAGAGGGATCTGTTGTGTAATTTTCACTTATTACTTCTGGCAGGATTAACCTTTTTCTAAGTAAAGCTTTTCAAACGCATTACTGTGGCCTTTCCTTATGTCTGGGCTGTGATGATATGTCTTATTTCTGAATCCTCTTGGAGAAGCAGTTTCTTCAGTCCATATTTTTCTACTCACACTTTCATCTTTTTCTTTTGATCACGAATAATGTTACGTGTACCTATGTTTTTTTTTTTAAATCTTTATATTTTCTTTCGCTTTACATTTTTTCTCTTCTCCTTTTCATGTTTTCAGCGGCTCTGTGAGTGGAATTTTGTCTTATTGATCATTTGGTATGAAAAAGAAGTCGAAAAGCTTGGGGTATTTTTTCTTACTTCATGGCCATTTTTTCATGGAATTGCCCATTACAAGTATTAAAAATCAATTTAAATGATTTATTATATTATTAATTAGTTGCAATTTAGCCAAACATTCTTCGTGTATATTCCGCTCATTGACGTCATTTCAAATAATAATCCACATTCTTTACCCCGGTTGGAATTGCAATTTATTTGCAGAGCTAATTCTATAAAAAAGAAACTGAGGTATTTGAACAGCGAATACTAACCAACAAAATATGAACTCTCTTTTATTATGTTCACATACACAAACGAAACCCTTTGACTCATGTGCAATGTTTATATATTTTTGTTTGTATACACACCCACCCATAAAAATTTAAACAAAATAAAAATAAATATTTTTACTTTTTTACTTGATTATTATAGGTGCTCGCTTTAAGGCAAGTTATGGATTCGTGCAAAAATTTGATATTACGATAATAGAGAAGTCAAGTACATAAAGTTCACGGCTGGGGGGTACGGACTTGTTTTTATTTGTGACAGAAGTCTTGGGGCTTAAGATATACAAAAAAAAATTGAGCAAAAAAATGATACAAATTTAATTAATCACTAAAAAATCACATGTTAATACATTCTTTGAAAAAAAATTTCAAAATCGTTCGACCAGTAAAAAAAAAATTAATTTTTTGAAAAACTTTTCGAAATAATATTCCAAGTTTTTTTAAGTATGCAAACTTCTGGCAGTTTGTAATTCTTATCAGAAAAACTAAAAAAAAATGTTTGAAACATTTTAGAATTAAGGTTTATTCGTCTACAAAAGTACTCCTACATTAAAAAATTTATCGAAATCCGTCCAGTAGCCATTGTATATATAAACTATAGTATACTGTCACTTGAGGTGCGCCATCTATCGACGAAAAACTAAGCTCTAGAATACCATGGGAAGCAACAACAACAATTAAAATGGTAGAAATTGTTGTTGTTGCTTCCCAAGTTATTATAGAGCTTAGTTTTTCGTCGATAGATGGTGCACCTCAAGTGGGAATACTATAGTTTATATATGCAATGCAGTAGCTGACGAGAAAATCTGATTTAAAAAAAACCGTCTAATGGTAGGTAGTGTTCAAAGACTAGGTGACAATACAGACAGACAGGACTTTTGGACCCACTTTTTTCGACTTCTCTATTATCGTAATGCCATGTTTGATGGTTAGCATTTTTTTTTTTTTTTGCATGAATCCATAACTTGCCTTATAGTAGGTACCTATAATTGCAAATAAATTAGTGTGTGAGAAAATTCTGCAAGTCTGTCTGACTGCCCGTCTGCCTGTTTTTTTTTTTTTTTTTTTTATTAGTAATAAAGTACTACTAAATTAGCAGTTTTACTGAAAAAAATTCTCAAATCAATATAAACAATTTCAAAGTTTTTTTTTAAACATAGCCTCCAAGAAATTATTCAGCATCAGAGCAAGTACGTTCGACTTTGTCGTCCATTTAATTTTCATTTGGTGCACTCTATTCCGATAAGCGACTTTTTTATTTGTATGAAATATAATTGAAAAAAAAAACAACAACCCTGTTAGTTCAATGGAATGAGAAAGTTTATTCAGTATATTATAAAGGTTTACAAATGCGTATTGAAAAAGAAAACACTGATGATATATTTTGGCAGTATCTTAGAACATTCACACCAATACATTATAGATCTCATTTTTGAAATAAATAAATAATAAATAAAAATAAAATACATAAAAGAGAAAGACATAGTGAAAATAAACGAGGTCAGCATAAATGTTTACGTTGTGGTGCGATATCTTTATGTTATTGTGCTAATAGGTCTGTGACCTCATTAACGCATGAAATTCGGAACAAAATTTTTTTTTTATTTTCTTGTATGTTTGTATAGATTTGAATGTGTCATACGAGTGGGTATATTGTTAATTTTTTTTTGGGTAGAAATATAGATGTATGAAGGTGTAGTAGAATCTACGCGACGATTTCAATTTTTGAAGATATCATGGTAATCACAAGGTAAAAACTCGAATCAAAATAGTGAAGGTTTCGATAAGATAAGATACACCATTTTTATTAAATTTTTAACAGGGTGATATGGAACAAAGAAAATAACTAGATTTAGTATAGTGCTCAGTTCTAGTGGAGTATAGCTAGCCTTTCGGGGGTACCGTATCAAACCCCCTTTTTTCTCTTTTCAATACATCATTTGTTTTTACAAAATAAACTTGAGCACATGCATCAACACTTGCTTAAGATAAGTTTTATAATTAAGTGCTTAAAATAGGTGGGCACTTCCATATCTTGTATAAATCTTGAAAAATAAAATCAAAAGTTTCTAAATTAAAACTTTTCTTGTTTTTTTTTCTGCAAATGTTTTAATCAGATCCTCTATAGCTGAACAAGATTTTAATTTTTCTAGATTTTCAGTTTCTATGGATCTATGGATCTGGTTCTTAAACTTTAAAAAATATTATTCGGATCATAGAGGCTCTTAAAATCTTTTTTGAGTTTGAGTAATTAAAATACAGAAGCAGAAGTAATAGACACTCATTTTATAGATTCTGGGTCTGAAATATTCTAATCTTCTGCTATCTCATCATAAAAGCGCTTGTATATATATTCTCCTTTTTTTGTATTTAAAAACAGGTGTCACTCCCCATTTGTTTGCAAAGCCTTTGGACTCCTTAATCAAACCATTGAATGAGTTTTAGAATTTTGTTCAGTCCGTTCAAAAGTTTGGTTATAATTAAGTTACTGATACCAACTTTCAAGTAAGTATCGCAGGAACTAATTTTTGTGTAGGTTATTCTTTTGGACTACTCGACTATATGTTGGTTAGACAAGGCAATAAATTTCATAACCTAACTGACTTCCTCAACTACAAACTGCGTTAAGCCGATTTGAAAAAAACTTTATTCGGATCGTAGATGATCTGTTGACCCTCAGTAATGAATGACATTCGTAATAGATTATTACCGCCAATCCGTCTTCTATCGCAACTCGAATGTCTAAAATGAGAAAAATTAAATACTTACACCTTCATGCACAAAACAAAATTTCTTCAAATAGTGAACTTGTAACAGAGATTGTATAGGTTAAAATTGTAAGAAACAGACGTTACCTTGACTCGATCTTTCAAAGAATTTCAAATCTTGATGCACATTTCCTCCACTACTCGTTCTCTTTTAAACAGCTAGAAGAAGACCTTCAACTTAATCCCATCCACAAGAGATTGGAAGTTTACTTTCACCACCCATCTCACTATGTTGATAAACATGCAGGCAGCACCAACCTAGCCACCTACAAACAACATCTGAAAGATGAGTTCCAGTTCCAAATCCAGTTTTTCTTCTTAAATTGGTTTTTATATACAAAAGCATCTTTTACCATATCCAGAGCACAACCTTATTTCCTTCACCTGGCTGGTGGCTGTATTTAGAGAAAATGCTTCGCACATCATCAAAAACTGTTTAATCAAATTTATGAAGATGAAAGAAAAAAGCAAAAAGTTATTCACTTTCGTTGGAGTCTTATGACCGTGTTTTTTTACTTTCCACTGTCAGTGTTTCTCCAGCTTTATTGAAGTAAGTAGGCTATAGTCGAAGCTCGATCTTTGGTCGTACCTAGATTTTACTTATAATTGTATAAATCATCGATCAGGGCATCGCATCGGTCTCAATTTACTTACCAACTTTGAGGGTTTATTGTTACATTTAATAATTACTAAATCGCTGCTAGCAGGAACAACGTATTTGTTCTTTTGTCTGAATAACTCTGCTACGACTTTGAATGTGTTTTTTTTTTTATAGATTGTAAGAAAATTGTATTGCATTTTGCATATTCAGTTTTTCTAAGAAAACTCGAAAAATGTAAAATGTAAATTTTGTCTTAACAATTTTGAAATGCAAATTCATTGATCTTGAATAGGACTGAAAATGAACTATGAAGATGAAACTTTTCTGATTACGATTGAACTGGTTTAGGATAATTTTTCTCATGATCAGCTGTTGCTATGAGTGAGCAAAAAAAAAATCGAACCGGGTAAAGCATTCCACATTCTTGTAGTGCGGCTAAAAAACAGTGTCTCTATACTTAACAGAACGTCTGAAGTTAGGCTCGAGGGTAAATTGATTTGCATTCCTAGCGATGCGAGTGTTACTGGGAAATTGTTTAAGGGGTGAAATGCATCTTGCTACTTCGCTGGAGCACTGTTTATGGAAAGTAGCGATAACACAAGGTTTGACAAGAAAAATTACGGCGATGTTCAAGTAAAACAAATGTTTCAGTAATGGCTCATTCATCTATAAGTTTTAAGGCTCTTCTTTGAATCCTACCCAGGAGGCGCAAATGAGTGACTATACAGCACCTGCCCAGATATGAGAATTATATACTCATGCTTCGGGCGAATGTATGTATTGTAGATTCTAGCCAGATCAGAAGGGGGAAATATATCTTGCTGGATTTCTACAGTAACAATAATAAACTTTTTTTTTCAAGGAAACGTATCCAGTTTATTATTCGAGTCATTGCATTGAGAGTTTCCTGTCTAGACGAAGGGGGAATTTTGTTGTTCAAATGAGAGGAAATTTGTTCCTAGCTCTTATGGTTGGGAGGTTCATCATGCTTGCATACCGACTTATAGCAAAGACCTTGACCGATAATATAAACGAAAATAGATGTAGTGTGAAGTCTGCCAAGGTAGTCAACCAAAATTTCCCAACCCGGTATATGTTTCCATATTTGAAACGTCAGTATACAATACAATTCCAATACTACAACTTACTTCGAACTTGCATATTGTGGACTATATAGTCAACGCTTAGTCCATACATGTACATGTACATAGCTTAGCTGTTTAGAACTACATTTGTGATAAAATAAGAGGGTGTGGCTTCTATAAAGAACATTATATCTATCTCGAATGTACTTTGATAATAAGAAGCCGAAACAAAAATTCTAGTGTTTATAGAAAACAGATAAGTTTTAGTAATATACTTTTTCAAGGTTAGAAGGACTGGCTCTGGACGTCAGGCGACTGAGTGATAAGTGATAACATAGTTCTAAGAACGTTAGGTTCATGTAGATCTTACATTATCTTGGACTGCAGGCCAAATTTGTATGTGGATGCTATGTTTTTTACTTGCGATTATAGGTACTTCAGGGCAAGTTATGGATTCGTGCAACGATTTGGGATAACAACGATTTCTATTATTTTTTTTTCATACAAAACCCTGAAAGTCACATGGCTTATTTCACTTTCCCCTAAAAAGAGTTTTCACGAGTGAGTTTTCAGTAATTAATGAAAAGTCAAGTGATTTTTACTAAATATTTTTTATCACATGCACTTCATTTTTCAAAAATTGATCTTAAGTTCTATTTTATCAGGTACGTTCTTTTCGGAAAGCCATTCAATCATACCGCAGCTTTTAATGACGAAAAGTTGGATACAGAACTCAAAACTTTGCTATAATACGTTGCATTATCCATAAAACCGCTTCCTAGTGGTGTCCGTAAAATACATGGTAATTGCTAAAAATTGGACTTATTTCACGGTACCCGATTTCCCAAGGAACCTAAATCTATTTTGTATAAAACATTTTGTATAATTAAAGCAGACTCAAACAACACAACACACTCATACCTGTTTGTATGTTATGTTTGATATAATTTGTCTCGGTACTTTCTTTTATTAATCGCAATGTGTTAAATTACCACACAAATCATTTATCAAAAATATACACACAAACATCAGACATCAAAAAAAATAAAATCAAGAAAATCGGGCCAGCAGCAAAAAAAGATAAATTGCCATGTCGGATTTATAGGACTTGGAATTGGGTGCGTGCGTGGGCGTATAGGTATTTGTGCTGTTGTTTGAAAACATTCCCCGACCTATACAAAATCTAGGAGTGTGCCCCGCCCCCGCCCCGTCTGTATTATTATTAATCCAATAACACTATCGCAGAATAGAAAAGACACAGTAAGTAGTTCAACAATGATAGCCGCTGAATTAAGTTGAGTTTGAGCGAAGATAAGGTTGGTTATGATATGAACTATGAGGTATAGGACATGGCATGGATGACTTAACAACATAGCTGATTTGTTGAGCAGTTTTTTTGTGTGTGTACAACTGCTGACCTCGTATAATAATAATACCTCTGTTTTATTTCGCTGGAATCATTTGCTGAATGACCTAATTTTCATTCACAGTTAAAGCAAATAGATAAAGTGTGCAAATTATTTTCATTTTTTGTATCTATGTTAAAGCAACCAGCTAGGGTGACATTCATTGATGAGAAAAAGATGTCTTAATGTCAATTATTAAAGTAAAAGTTCCGAACAAAACGTAGTACAAATTATTGTCTACTGCACCCTGCACATGACTCTAAAACCAATTGAATGCTCGGCTTGGTCGCACTTATACTTGCTCTGTTAATGCAAAAGCTCGATATAGAAAAAAAAAAAAAAATTGAAAAATAACTAGCATTCTAATTTGATAAAATAAGAAAATAAGTTAATATTTGAGATTTAGGGCTACATTTTGAAGGTTTTCACTTTAAATTATCTATTTAAGAAGATTATATGTCCCGTACTTTTAACTAATTTACATTTGGATAAGAAATTTTAAATATTTTCTTCTCATTATTGCATTATATCTACTAAGATCTATAATGAATGTAGTTGTATACCTTTTCTTAAACCATTCTTGTAATTTTTGAGGAAATTCAAGAATACAAAAAAAGTTGGGTCGCACGAACTTATTTTTATGCTACATCAATGCTAAAGGGCTTTGTATTTTTAAAAAATTTAAAATTATTTAGAAAAATCTTCAAATATTTTCGATTGCTTAAATGTTTTCTTGAGAAAACAAAGTACACGACACAATTTCATTTCCAAATGCCTGTCTAACAAAAAAAAAAATATTGAAAACACACAGTACGTTATTTTAACCTTTTTCGAATAGCGACGTCGCGTCGATCATGTTCATATCGTGGGGTAGGTAATGTGCGCCCTGTTATCCACCGAGCACTGGAACTTATGTTTTCTTCTTCATCGTTCTCTACTTTTATCTGGTGCAAAGCGTTGGTGACAAGGAACACAATCCGATAAAATTCTCACTAAAATTGTTTTAAAAGCAATATTTGTCTGAAACATTTTTCGCTGTTTTTTACTTGCGATTATAGGTACTATAAGGCAAGTTATGCATTCGTCGAAAAAAAAAGTTTTGAGATAACAATCAAACATGACATTACGATGATAGCGAAGACGAAAAAAGATGGTCGAAAAATTCTGTCCGTCTGTATGTCTGTCTGTCTGTCTGTCTGTCTGTATGTATAGAGACCTACAGCCCAAACGGGTGGGACGAATTGCTTCAAACTTGGTATATAGACTTTTTTAGGTATTGTACAGAGGGGAAATTGAAATTTTTTTTTTTAGCTCAAAAAATAACGGTACCTGCCATACAACCGTTACGTTAAAGCTTATTTTTCTGAAAAACGGCTCTAACGATTTCGATTTAAAAAAATCAGTGTTGCTTTTTAGGTACGACCAATCATATGGCTGGAAAAAAAGTTTTAAAAAATGGCTAAGAACGGTACTTTCCATAGGACCGGTTTTTTTGCTTTCGACTATCTCGAAAACGACTCAACCGATTCTTTCGAAATTTCACACACATATAGCTGTAGGTAGCTCAATTCGTATTGCATACAAATATTTTTGAAAAATATTTTTTTGTATTTTTAAAAGCATTTAAAAAAAAAAAAATTTAAAATTAATATTTTGAAAACTGCTTATTAAATTTTTTTCTAAAAATTTTAAATAAATGTACTTGCTCAATACCTATGAATTGGCGTTTTTGAATTTTTTTTGAAAATTTTTTTCAAAAAGTTTTTCTAAAAAAACTTTTTTTCTTAAAAACCGCTCCACAGATTTTTATAAATTTATTCTCATAAATTCAAATTTATCAAAAAAATAAAATGGCGTACTTTTTTTTCAGCTCAAATTAGTTTAAGTATTTATTTAAGAATTTTGAAAAATTTATTTTTATCAAAATCTCAAACCCTTAGACCACTGTCACACATTAGAGCAAGTTCGTGCGACCCAGTCGTGCATTTTATTTTTTTTTGCCTACAAAAAATGACAGCACCTGATTACTGATTTGTTCGCAAATGTGAGCATTGGCAATGTTATATTTTCGTCCATCGCCAAATGCTCGCACGTGCCTGCAAACTCTGACAGATGAGTTGCAAGAGTGTTCACACGATGTGCAAAAAATTCGCAAACTAATGTGCTAACTGGGTATCCAAAAACAGTTTTCGAGCGTTTTCGGACTATTTCAAATGGGTATTCAGAAAATGTGCGGTTAATAAATTTTACAAATGTTTCTGACTTTGGTATTAAAAGTTTAAAGAACATCTTTTAAACCGTTCTATAGAATAAGTTGTCATCCTGATTATTCAAATAAACATATTTTGTATTGTTTTTACCCAAGGTACATAAAGTAAGGTAATATATTCCCGCTCATTTTTTTTTGACATCTGTCAAAACTTTTCAAAATGGCTGGTGCATGTGACCCTCATACATTTATTGTATCATAATTCTTTTCTTTACTTACATAATTGTGTGCGGATTATTTTCTTCCTAATCCATTAAAACTTTTATAAAAATTATAAATATGCGGTGTGCCATGTTCGGGTGTTGCGTAAATAATAAAAAAAATAATAATGCTGACATTTCTTTCCACGCGTTCCCAAAAAAACAGAAAATGTGCAAACAGTGGGTGTTCTTGTGCCATAGAAAGGATAAATTAAATACTAATACGGCTAGAATTTGCTCTAAGCATTTTAAGGAAAGTGATTTTGAAGTGATGAACCCCCCGTAGATGATTTGGAATCTCTACAATACGATGGACTCGAACATTTGGCGGGGTATATTTGTCATAGGATTAAAAAGCCGGATCTTGTTGTGCAAAGCCATCAGCAGGAATCTTCGTTTTCTTGGACGAATCAACTCACTGAAGGATTTCTTCAAAAACCAACAGACAAAATGATGGCAGAAATGATAAAGCTGGAGTCAATCTTTAAGGAATTAAACAAGGATGCTATCGTTTATTCACGCCATTATAGTTATAAAAAATTTCATTAGTGTATCTAATCATATTCCTTTGGACATAAAAGTTAAACAAATCTTTTTTCGATATCAAAGAGCTTAACACTGTTCAAGAAGAAAATTCCAGAAAAAGAAAGAGAAAAATCAATAAAACGATTTTATAAAATTATATGATGATTTTTTTATTCAATTTGGGAAAAAATATATTAAACCTTAATTTCTTCTTAGATATTGTCGACTAGCAATAAAAGTATGTCTTTTAAAAATAGTCCATACGAAACCTTAGGCACTTTCATACAAAATATTTGATATGGTCCCTACCAGGATTTATAATAAATAAAAGGAAGAACTCCTTGACGACTACCGCATCGAATCACCTTTCACATAATGCTGTGTGATGGTACCTTTATTTGCCCATTTGAGCATCATTACCGATTTCACTGTGTCACTGTGAGATTGTTGTAAGTATCGATGAAGTGCTCTTGAATTAGATCATCGTATTGGTCTGCTTCTTGTTTGAGACGGACTTTGCTTTCGTTGCCTAAATGTTGTTCGAACTCACTGCGTCCGATAAGGAAGACCACTCGCACGGGATATCCATAATTGGAAGTGTCCTATGTGTAATGAATTTTGAATTAATCTTACAAATTGTAATTGGTGAACAACAAAGCTCTTACATTGAAATACTCTTTGTAACGATTAAAACTATCTGTTCTCTTGTCTAGGTAATGGCCATCCATTTCAGCATGCATCGCTCCAACCATGTTATAGTTGAATTCCGATTCATTTCCAAATGTTTCTCGTATGTTTTGCCTAGAAATAGAACGATGTTTAACTCTTAAAAATTTAGTTTTTGTGTTCTTTAACGGAAATACAGTGGTCCCTCGGTCGTTTCTGCTGGATTCATGGAAAAACTTACGTCCACAAGGATCCATCGGTAAGATTTAACCAGAAGTTATTCGTAAGATCACATTTTTCACACTTCTAGCCAGTGGGCGAAATTTTTCTATCATTATTATATTGCCTGCTTCTCTATCTTTGCTATGCGTATGGCTGACTCGGCCGCAAGAATACCATCCACCGGCTGTTGAACAATTAATGGTTATTCAATACTTGAATAATAAAAGATTTCAGCCACCTTTGGCACCACAATAACATGGTATATGTCCTTGTTGGAACTATGCAGGCTTTTATTCTCAACGCCACCTTTGACACCGATAGCCAGAAGTGTTATCAGTTTTCAGCTCCTGAAACAAAAAAAAAACTGAATTGAAAAACTTTATACATACTTTATATACTTACCACTGCATACAACTATGCATAGAAGCATTTATAAGCTCAATTCAGTTCATTATTTTCTTTTAAAACAATTAAATTTGGTAAAATCAATATAATGTGTACTGGCGACAGTGCCTTGGGTCACATGAAGACGCCATTTTGATTTTTTTGTTTGTTTACTTTTTTGACAGATGCGGAATATATTACCTTGGATATATGTACCTTGGTTTTTACCTCTGTCAATATTGAGATAATTAAAAAAAATTTGTCTTATCATACTTGTTAATCTAGATACATTTTATTTATAGGATATCTACGGTTATGGAGTTCAATGTATCTGATAAGACCGTGTGTTAATTGTAAATATTTTTAAAATGCGCTGAGGCCTTTAAATATACAAAATAACCGTTCAAGACTATATTTCGACATATGTACATAAAAATAAATATTGTGTTTTATCTACCTACTTAAAAAGAAACCAGTAGGTTATGTTCGACGAATAAGCTTTATAAAAAGGGTTGGCCAGTGTCTTCAAAACAAGAGAGACAGATATCTTGATAAATTATTAACATACCTATGTGCCCGCTAGACGACTGAACTAAACATACCTAAATCCATGACTTATTTATTTTTTCAAATTTAATTGCATTTCGCAATTGAATTTTGTGTGATTCAAACGTTCAGAATTTTGTAGCCTAATCTGCCACAAACTGTTTCGTAGACATAACCGTGCGTTTTCGAGTTCGCGGTTTCTGATTGTTCCTATGTTGAACATGATAGTAAATTTTGGTAAACAGATAATGTATATATAAGTACGGAGCTGCAAATCGGTTCTCTCCGTTTTTGACTGGGTTATTGTCAACATTTATGCGGATGAAACATATAAATATCATATGAAAAAGAGGATGGCGCGAAGATTATAAGGGTAAAGTTTCATCCTAATACGCCAACAATAACAAAGGCAATAGAGCTTTTATTCAGTTGCATACTTTGGTAGAATTTCGACCACGGGGAGACCACTCGTTCTTCATTTTTGGTACGGTATTTTCGTTCTGAATGCTCCCTTAAATCTTATAAACTTAGTATTCAGTCAAGTTTGTTTCTTCTGTTATTCAAAAGTATGAATTTTTAGGTTCGGAAACATACCACAAACAACAACTAGTGATATTGGAGACCGAATTGCTATTGGAATTTATCGTCATCGAAAAGATTGTAGTCTTGAGCATTATAAATAAACTTTGGCAATTTATTTATTTATTGAAACAATTTATAAAATTAATTTATAAAGTATTTGTTTTAAAGCATCAGGGTAGCTAGACCATATAATGCTGTCTTTTAGATTATGCAGTCTTTACAGTTAAAGCTAAACATTGAAAGAAAGAAAAAAATATCAATAGAAATTAAGGATTAAATCATTGGAAAAAAAATCATATTTCATCAAATTTCTGGTGGGCGGATCTTTATCTTTAAATGGATCCTACTTCAGATGGATTCAAAATTTAAACAGTTTTTGTTTTGTTTGTTTAAAAACTTCTCGATTAATCTTTAACGTTTCCTTTAAAAGTCTTCTTTTAATGTTTATTAACTACTATCGGTCGCTGTTTTGAAGCTAGAAGAAGAACATTTTGTGTTTGTATTCCTTGGTTCCTTGAAAGGGTGTCGGTCCGTATGTCTGTTCGCACATCTACAGCCTTAACGGATGGACCGATTTGCTTTAAACTAGATATAGTAATTATTTGGAATTCCCTAGGGGATCTTTTTTCCTTTTTGCTAAAGGTCGAGAAATACCGGTAGCTGTCATACAATCATAAGAAAAAAAGTTTGATTTTTTTCGAAAACGGCTTTAACGATTTTGATAAAACTTTCTGGGTACTCTTTTTTCTAACAGTCTATCGTTTAGTTAAAATTGATTTTTCAAAATTTTTCTTATAACGGTGACTCTCTTAGAACCGGTTTTTCCAAAACAAGTTTTCTAGTAAAAAGTTCTTCCAATTTCAATAAAAAATTTAAAACAGGAAGCCTTTAAAATTGACTTCATATCGCATTTTATTTTTTTCGATTTTTAATAATTAAAAAAAAATTAGTTTTCGAAATACATACTTTGAAAACGGATGGATTGAATTTTCGTTTAATAACTTTCATAAATGAAGACCTCAGATTTGTTTTGGAATGGCATACTTACTCAAAATAAATTTAGTTTTTTTTTTTAAAGTTTTTAAATAATCATCTTTTGAAAAAAACTGGTCCAACTACCTGGATAGTGTTTAGCAAAAAATATTATTGCATACCAAGTTTTCCCAAGAAAACTTGTAAATTCTTAAGAAAATATATTTAAAGATTTTTCTAAATAATTTTTTTTTATTTTAAAGTAATATATTCATTGTCTCTAAGCTAACATCTAGCATAAGAGCAAGTTTGTGCGACCCAGTCGCACATTTATTTTAAAATACATAACAGCAAGTTCGCGCGACCCAGCCGTGTATTTTATTTGTATATCAATCGAACTCAAGTTTCTCAAATACAACTCCTTCTTTAACTTTTCTGATTAATCAATTTATTTCTAATTAAATCGTAAATCTCTTCATTCTTTTATCTACTCAAACTCAATAAATCACTTTCACTAAAACACCCCCGCCACCTGTTCGCAGCTCGCACACATCGTAATGAACTCTATTAAATAGAAAGTCTCACATAAAACATAGTAATAGTCAAGTCATATTCATCCTCCAAAATTCCAACCATACGCAAGAAAAAATACTCTGTCTTTGATTAGATTTCTAAAATAAAATTGCGTGGGACCCCATTGAAGTGGCATCGTGCCCCAAATTTTATGTTCAGTTCCTAGATAACAATTTTTCTGTTTGCAATGTTGTAGAGATATTTTGAGCGTATGCATACCCCTCAATTGGGCAGACAGATAAAAACGTAGCATACTACTACGAGTAAAAGGGACGCACACATGCAAGATACTCACAGAGTGGCAGTAGTGATGCAAATTGGGGTCATGGCTACCCTGGGGAATTGAGGTCGGAATTCAATTACTATCGTCTCGCTCTGTGCTGGTGCTACTGGTTTGACAGTTGACGTATTTACTGATAATGCGGAAATTCTACACAAAGTTCTATTCTTCGTTTTTATTTATTTTTTTTTTTATTATTATTTTTGGGAGACATGCTCATTTTTATTTAGGAATATTTTTTTGATGCGTTTATTATCAAAAAAATCGTGAAAGTAGTGCTATGCACCTTTTTGTTTTGCGTTTTTTTTTTATCAAGGAATTTTGTGAAGGGTAAATAATAAACGTTGCGTTAAGTACAAAGCTTGTGGGTTGATTTATATAAGAAGGGAATTTGATAGTGTACCTATAAACTTTATATTCGCGAAATAAAGTCAAAAGATAATTGTAAAAAAAAACCTGAGAGGAAGCCAGATGAAGGTTAATTGAATTCTTATTTATTTATTTTTTTTTTTGTAGTAATATTGCCTTACGATAATTATACTTTTACTCGTATTATCAGCCAGCAAGTACGCATGTTTTGAGCGTTTCATAATAATTTTGTATGGGAATGTTAAGATTTGAAACAAATACATTTTGGCCAACAATATAGTAAACCGTTTATGCTTCAAAGTCGACCCGCTGTTTACCTATGCATTCGTAAAAAAGTTTGGACAATCAAACATGATATTACGACGATAGAGAAGCCTAAATAACTGGGTCCGATAATTCTGTCTGTCTGTATCGCTACCTACAGCCTAAACGGCTGGACCAATTCACTTCAAACTTGGTACATAGTATTATTATGACGTCATACAAAAGGTTTTTGTAATTAACATTTAGCTCTCAAACTAACGGTACCGGCCATATGATTTTTAATGAAAAATTCATTTATCTCAAAACGGCTTCTACGATTTTGATAAACTCTTGTTTTTTTTGTGTAAATTCCATATTTTGGTTGAAATAAATATTCCAGGAAAAGTCTTACCATAGGACCAGTATTTTCAAAACTTTCTAGTAAACCACTTGACGGATTTCGATGAAATTTTTAATAAACAGGGTGATTCACCAGCGTTGTGCCAAAAAGCTAGAGCGTGTAGGTTAAGTTGAGACAAGAAAAAAATCGTATCGGAGGGGGGGGTCTATTCCCCTCCGTTTAGCCGGGAGGGGCAATTTTCTGAAAAATTTACTTATTTTGTAAAAAAAAATATTTAAAATCAACGGGTTCGTTTACAACACCGTGTTATACCTTTTTGGAAAGCCAAAAACTTTTCCTTTTATTTTGTGTTTAAATTAAATTGTTTTAACGAATAGTTTAAAAAATATAAATTTTCAAACTCAAAATTTTGAAAAAAAATTTGAAAAAATTATTTTAACACTAATTTTTTTCAAAATTTTACGTATTTAAGTATAATTTTTGTTCTCAGAATTCAACGCTTCCATTAATCTTTAATCCAACACTGAAAACCGTATGGCTCTACGACTTTTTGTTGCCAAGGTATTCAAAAATAACCGAACCTACTTCTTCACAAAAACACGAAAAAATTGGCTAAATGGTCACTTGTGCCATCCCGTAAGGCTAGGTTTTCTTGTTTTTGTGAAGAAGTAGGTTCGGTTATTTTTGAATACCTTGGCAAGAAAAAGTCGTAGAGCCATACGGTTTTCAGTGTTGGATTAAAGATTAATGGAAGCGTTGAATTCTGAGAACAAAAATTATACTTAATTACGTAAAATTTTGAAAAAAATTAGTTTTAAAATTATTTTTTCAAATTTTTTTTCAAAATTTAGAGTTTGAAAATTTATATTTTTTAAACTATTCGTTAAAACAATTTAATTTAAAAACAAAATAAAAGGAAAAGTTTTTGGCTTTCCAAAAAGGTATAACACGGTGTTGTAAACGAACCCGTTGATTTTAAATATATTTTTTTACAAAATAAGTCAATTTTTCAGAAAATTGCCCCTCCCGGCTAAACGGAGGGGAATAGACCCCCCCTCCTATACGATTTTTTTCTTGTCTCAACTTAACCTACACGCTCTAGCTTTTTGGCACAACGCTGGTGAATCACCCTGTATAAGAAGGGAATTTTATAGTGTACCTATAAGATTTATACAGTAGAATCTCGAAAAGATGAACAGATATAAAACAGACCCCGTTCATCTTTTCGAATTGTTCATCTTTCCAAGCATCGAGCATTAGTTTAGGAAAAACATAAAGCTATACATACAAATATTGCATCTATTTGTTAACAAATCATTTTATTTAAAAAAAAAATTAAAACAACATAAATTCATACAAAAGTCGTTGATGAGAAGTAAAAACTTATTTAGATTTTTTTTTTTAAACTGCTCTATAGTAGATTGTCACACGGGAAAAGCGTTCATCTTTCCGAATTGTTCATGTTTTAGAACCGTTCATGTTTTCGAGATTTTACTGTATTTGCGAAATAAAGTCAAAAGATAATTGTAAAAAAAAAAACCTGAGAGGAAGCCAGATGAAAGTTAATTGAATTCTTATTTTTTTTTTTTTTTTTTTTTTTTTGCAGTAATATTGCCTTACGATAATTATACTTTTACTCGTATTATCAGCCAGCAAGTACGCATGTTTTGAGCGTTTCATAATAATTTTGTATGGTTAGGAATGTTAAGATTTGAAACAAATACATTTTGGCCAACAATATAGTAAACCGTTTATGCTCCAAAGTCGACCCGCTGTTTATGTATTCGTAAAAAAAGTTTGGACAGTCAAACATGACATTACGACGATAGAGAAGCCTAAATAACTGGGTCCGATAATTCTGTCTGTCTGTATCGCTACCTACAGCCTAAACGGCTGGACCAATTCACTTCAAACTTGGTACATAATATTATTATGACGTCATACGAAAGGTTTTTGGAATTAACATTTAGGTGCCATAGGATTTTTAATGAAAAATTCATTTATCTCAAAAACGGCTTCTACGATTTTTATAAACTCTTGTTTTTTTGTGTAAATTCCATATTTTGGTTGAAATAAATATTTCAGGAAAAGTCTTACCATAGGACCCGTATTTTCAAAACAGACTTTCTAGTAAACCACTTGACGGATTTCGATGAAATGTTTAATATATAAACGAAATAATATTAATTCCTTAATTTGTCAAAAAATTCTTTTTGTTTTTTGTGCTTTTATGAAAGGTGGGCTTAAGCCACGCTACTCAAATTCAAAAATTTCATTTCATACACAAATTTTTTAGTTTTGACTAAAAAAACGTTTATATGCAAAAACACGTTTTTATAGTTTGTTATAAAAAGTGGGCGTCAGCCACACCTAAAATCAAGTTTTTTTCATTCTTAGACCAGATGTTTACGTAAAACTAATACCTACAGAATTTTAGGTTTTTCGCTAACATAAGTATCGTTATTTTATAAAAACAATATTGATGGTTGAAAGTGGACGTTAGTCACTCCCAAACTGAAATATTTTTATTTAATTGAGAGAATATTTACCTATACTTAATTGAGGTTTAATGTCGTTAATGTGCCGAATTATCTCATCCTTAGGATCTTCAATTGTCCTTGGCTTATTGTCGTACACTTTTGCTTTTAAATATCCCCAAAAAAATAAGGCCAACGGTGTCAAATCACATGATCGCGGCGGCCAATTGACATAGCACGACGTGAAATAACACGGCCATTGAATTTCTTGAAAGAGCAATTGTTTCGTTGGCTATGTGGCAAGTGGCACCATCCTGTTTAAACTAAATATCTTCCAGCTTCATATCCTCAATTTCTGGCCACAAAAAGTTCATTATGATATCGCGATAGCGAACACCATTTACGGTAACTGCCTGGCTGACCTCATTTTCGAAGAAGTACGTTACCAAAAAGTCTATCTTTGTGGATGCATTGGCTTTTCTCATTCGTGGATTCTTGTTTTCCCAAATGCATCATTTGCTTGTTATCGAACCCACTGAGGTGAAAGTGTGCCTCATCGTTGAAGATGATTTTAACGCCCATTTTCAAAAAAGGTTCAACAATCTTAACGCGCTGCTCACTTGTGTACCTCGTCATGGTTGAATTTATAAAAGACTAAAACAAAGAAATGTCAAATAAAGTTGGACAAAAAACTTTACGTTAAGGTGTGACTCACAATAAACATCGTACGTTATGTTTGGACCACCCTTTATTATCTGTCTGTTACGTATTGTGTATACTTTTTGTATTTGTTTTCTTGGTTCAAGGGCAAAGTTTCTTCCAAGTTCCCAAAATATATTTAATATTCAAGTGTTGGCATAAGATAAGAAATACATTTTTTACTATCAAGTCAACATTTTGTTTGTCTCTTTGAGTTTGATTAGCATTTATGGCTTTGCAATTTTGTTGTTGCCTTTTTTCGTTTAGGCAAATTTCAATTTCATTTATTTATATCAATAGACTCTCTAACAATGGGCTACGAAGCCTACAATTAACAGTAAAAGAATTAAAGTTTTAATTTTATGATGTAATTGAAGCTAAAAGTACAAAGTCCGCAGTTCCAAAAATGTTTGATTGCATAATTAGATTCTAATGCTAATTAAATGCCAAAAACAATGTAAGGCCATAACGGATTTCGAAAAAATTAATGTTCTGCTAACTTCACGAAAAGATAGCAGAAAAGTATCTGAAAAGTATACTAAACTGAAATTTAAAATACGAAATTGATCCTCGCATTAAATGCAAATTGGATGCTCCACAAAAACGAAAAACAAAATTTAAAAAAATGAATTTTTTTCTCAATCAAATTTTTTTTAATTAATTTTTTTTTTTTCAAAATAACACTTTGGAATGCGTCATAAGCCCATGTTTCGAAATATATAACAGGATAGCATTGTTATTCACTGTACATTGAACACAATGTTTTTAGCTATGAGAATTTTTTCAAGTTGTCTTTCCAATACTTTTGATCTTACCGTTAAGCTTAGAGTCCATAAAAAATATGTAAAACTCACTTTATTATGGGCTTCTGAAGTAGTTGTCTTGTGGCTGATTTCATGTTAATATTAAGTTTATTAAATTCTCAATTCATCACTTTTTCCATTTTCATATGACACTTACGAATTGAACTCCCATGACTTCATGTTGCTGACTTTATAGCAATCGTTTTCCTATCTCTTTCATCAGTATACTGTTCAACATCTATCGATTCAGCAAAATCAAATTAAACCCCTCGTATCTTAGAACAAATCTTGCAACAAGATTTACATTAACAAATTATTCAACAGATAGTGAATCTTTTAACGATAGGAAAATGCATATTTAATTATATTAATCCACTCGTTGGAAACCGATTGCCTTTGTGCATCCGCAGTTTTATAGATTGACATTTCCGCTGATACAGGTTAAAGCCTACCATAAGAAAGACGGCATTCTTATGCGAATTTTGAATTAAGACTACAAACATTTTACGAAATTACACACAGGGTTGCCTTTTTTTATAGAGAATAGGTTTGGAAAAATATTAACCAACACTTCTGTGTTCTCAATGTTTCACATGACCTAAGGATTATGTTTGAAGATACTTTGAGATGAGCTGAGCTCAAGGCTAAGGCTAAAGTTACATATACTGTGAAGATGCATAGTCGGAATCGCTGATGGGAACTTCCTTTATGCTCGTGAATCATTGGTTTACTACGACAGTTGTGGTTTTTGATGGTGCGTCCCAATATGTGCCATCCTTGTAATTTACAAAGCTTTCGGACTGCACTAATATTCCTACATTTCTGCAAGTGTTGAACACGAACAAAATTACAACATATAAACGCCCTTCCATAACGACTGTTCTGTTTCAGGTCACAGGGATCTGGATCAACCCGTCGAGAAATAAAATTGAGCGAGTGGTGGATGAGTTGTTCCAAGTAAGTGAACCAACTGTCTTCATGGTAGGCAAAACAACTCAGATTAAGCCCGAATAAAACATTCATCTATCAAATATTCACAGTTAGACGCAAAACGCTCGCTACTCAATCGAAATTCTTAAGAACTCTCAGACTACTATGATATTGTGAAAGACTTAAGACAAGGTAACATTGAAAAAAAAAAAATTATCGACCTGCTTAGTCACTAAATATTTATATTTGAAATTTTTTCTACGGTGACACCCTATCTACAGCATTGCTGAAGTTCATTATACTTTTTGTTTATTTTTCGTCTCAAGGGAAAAGATCAAAAGTGTTTAGTTGCAATGCTTGTCCCGTCCGTCCCCCGATTAAAAATGTAAAGTGCATTATTCAATACCTTCTTCAATGACCGCGAATCTTTCGATGAAAATAGTTTGGCATTTGGCCGAGATGTAGCTTCATACAATATACACAAATAAGTTTAGAAGCTTTTGGCACCAAAATATATTTTGCCTTTAATCTTTTGCATTCATTAGTTCAATGTGCTCTTTTGTAATGCATACGTCTATTTGAAATGGAATACAAAAATAGCACAATTATTCTTTTATTTAATTTTAATTACAATTATATTTTTTGTTTGTACCTATCGACCTCGAAATGTATTCAAAACTCAAAATGAAACTAGGTAAAGCGGGAGTAAGTTTCGTCATTGCCTTTATGGCATGGCTAGGGCGATAATGCAACTAAACGTTTTTTTTTTCTTCTCTTACCTTCGATATATAATTGAATTGCTTATTGTGCTAGTTTTTTTTTTTTTGCAATACTTTAACTTTGGGTTTCTTTTGTTTAGCAGGTACCTAATGCAAAAAAAAAAACCTATTACGTAAGGTATAGCCACTAAAATAAAAGCAAAAAGTAATCGAACACAAATTGAAAGGAAAGTTTGGGAAACGTTTACAAAGTAGGTGTAAGCATGCCTTTGGGCGGTAGACAATGCTTGTTTTGCGTGAAATTACTGTGAAAGTTGTTATTGTTAATAATGTCTGCGTAAATGTATGTGATCGTTCGTTTCGGTTAATTGAAGGGATTAACAAAAAAATTTGCGCGAACAAATATAAATAATGATTTATTACAAAAAATAGTGTTACCAAATGATTGCTGCAATATAAGTAACGAGAGATTACATAGTCTTCATTGACGAAAAAAAAACATAAAAATTCAACCATATTGTATGTGTTGTAGTAATTGAACTTCTTTTGACCAATATAGGATTGAGTTCCTAACATCTAAAATATGGATCAGCGATATATAAAGAAACATGCGCTTTCATTAGAACTGTTAAATAAAATCTGTATACCAAATTTTTACTAGTATTTTTTTTTTAACTGGGACTTTTAAATGAACAATTGTCATTTGTTTTAAAACGGTCAAAAACACCGAAACTAAGGAAATGAAACTGCAAGTTTTTGAAATTATGGGTTTTATCAAACTTAGTCACAATCATTCCTGCAGCCAACGAATACGAATACATAAAAACCACGTTTCCATGGCAGATAATATAACATACCTAATTTGGCTTTCAGCAAATGGTTATATGAAACTGCCGGACTGTCTTAGAACAAGCCTCTTTCCGATTAGATGAGTCAAAAGTCCATCAAATAACTACGAAAGGCTCTAATTTAACCCCATTAAATTTACGAATGGCATAGCAGTAAATCCACTGGTGATATGAAACTTTTTTTCTTTTGCATGATCTTTCAAAATGTTGATAGAGTCTAGCAACATAATCTCTTTTGCCTGTCGGACTTTTTCATTCTTCTGTCGTTAACGCATAACCTACCCCCATGCAACTTCCCACACGATTGTCACTTTCATGAAACAAACAGAACTATTTTGCATGAGTTGGTTGAGGTCGGATTGGGATTGAAGACTTGGCGGACTGGTGCGTATTTTTCCATACGCTCCACATGGGCAAGTCATCTAAGCCGCTGAATATTCTGCTTTTTGGCCATAGGTAAGTGTCCCTATATAGCCCGTACAGTTCGTCACTGAATCCTCTCCTCGATGCTCTTTTGATACGTACATAACCGAATATCATTCGAAGAATCTTTCTCTCAAAGCATGCGATTTTTACACGACTATATCAGGGTTTACTCTTCTGCCCCAAACAGTCGGGCGGGTATAATCAGGGTATTGTACCTTCTAAGCCGGAAGAAACAGCAATTGGCAAGAGTGATTATCCGACTGATCGCATCTTCGCATCACTGACAGGCTTGTCAGATATGGCGATTTAACGCCAAACAGGCGATTTTAAATTTATTCTGGCGACACAAAAATCAGTTTGGCGATGTACCCTAAAAATGCGATATTTTTCATTTTTGGCGACTTTAAATTTTTGAATCGAAGTCCTAATACTTTTTTTCATTTTTCTATAGTTAGCACTTGAATCTTAAATTTTGTCCATTCCTGCATGCTGAATGGAGTCATCGAAATAGTAATTTTGAACGCAGGCACTTCAGATCGATTTCTTTCTCATCCATAAAATAAATCACGTACATCAAACCGAATTCATGCGTTCGATTTCTAACCATAGTCAACAATTGTTTACAATAGTCAATAAGAAGGCGTTCCTTTATTCAAAATTATCAAAATTAATTACGATTTGTGAATGTATGTCCCTTTTTTTTTTTTTTTTATAATGCACTCGCACTCAAAGGGATATTAATACCTTTACAATGAATTAACATGTGCGAGCGAGGAAAGAGAAGGAATAGAAAGATAGGAAAGAAAGGTGGTACAGTGGTTTGAGATTTTAGGTGAACGCACAGCTCTCAGGTTGAGCAAGCCAAGCACTACATCCACTGTACCATTGCCACGTTAAAGTGTCAAATAGTTAAGATTTGTTACTATTTCCAACTCACCTCCATGACATGAGTTGAGATTGTTGGTCTGTCAAATTAGACGTTTTGTTCTAAATAATTCAAAGTCTTTATTAAAAATCAAACCAAAACATTAAAAAATTTTGATTTAAGCATCAAGAACGTCTTTATTTTCTTTCAGTGGATCAACAACAAAAAATAAAATGGATTATTCGGCAATTTTGTGCGATGAAGAAGAATAATTTAATTAGTTCCTCGATATAGGTACAACAAAATTTTAAAAGTGGTAGTTTGACAGTTTAACAAATTATAAGAACGTACCGTTCCTAAGTGGTTTGTAAAAAACCCAACAAATCCTAACAAAATGCATAGCTTTAACAAATTTTTGTGACGTAACAACAATTTATTGTTGACTATGGTTAGAAAAAGAACGCACCACATGTTTGTGGAATGCAGAATGCAAACACTTAAATTCTAACTGTTCTGTGAAAATAAAGTTTTTGAGTTTGGTGATGTTTGGAGTAGAAAATTTTGAAATTCGGCGATTTTAATTTTAAGTTTGGGGGCTTCGCGTTTTTTAAACCTGACAACCCTGATCACTGACATTATTTTGAGAGGTTACAGTGGAACCCAAATATAGACAATGTCTTTGACTATTTCAAATTTATATCTGTCCATCGAATTGTGAATGCTCACAGCTCGCATCGTTCTCTCGATAAAGTCAATATCATCAGCATAGCCAAATAATTGAACGGATCTATACAAAATCGTACCGTTAGTATTCACATGTCTCAAGAAGTTCATGTGCGAAAAGGTTCAGACGTTCAAACAAAATACCCGTAAAGATTTACAGATGATATTTAAGGGACTAATACTTCTGTAGTTGGCGTAGCTAAGAGTATCTCATTTCTTGTAGATAGTGCAGACGATGCTGAGGTCCCATCCGTCAGTAGTTTTGTTCATCATCTTTCAAATAGAATTGATCAATCTGGCAAACAGCTCTTAGTTGGTTGTCTTCGCCGATTAACAGTCCACAGAAGTGTCGTTTTCAAATTCTCACCCAATTGTACCGTCCATACATTCTTTCACCCAGGCTTTTTAAGATTTGTCGTTGGTAAACTTTAAAGTTTGAAAGAGCTTTGGAGACATGGCTTGGCATAATAACATAAGTTGAAAAAAACAGGTAAAAAAAATAAAGCCTGCTAAATGCCTACCGCTTTTTTCGTCGGGGTCAGTTGGATAGGGCACCAAACAGGCAAAATTAAGTACCAGAGCGACAGGCAACTTTTTACGCTGATCAATAGAGCCAAGATTCGAGTTTGAGGGACGAGGATAATCTTAAAAATGGTTTCATTTTGGTTGGTCATAGCTGGAACTATTTTTG
Organism: Platycheirus albimanus; assembly: GCA_916050605.2. Lineage (NCBI taxonomy): Eukaryota > Metazoa > Arthropoda > Insecta > Diptera > Syrphidae > Platycheirus > Platycheirus albimanus. Next base: position 65,800,813 of record OU696698.1, read on the forward strand.
TCTTTTAAATTAACTAACCACAAAAATTTAAAATTATTGTCCCGGATATTTTAAAAGAAGTAATGGTTTTAGTTTAAGATTGATATAGCGTTATTTAAATATAAATTTTTTGATTCTCTGTAATCTATTTCTTAAGAAAGAAACGGAAACAAATACAAGTATTTCAAAAAAAAAAACGACATCTATTCTCAAAATAAGAGAACATCAGTTGAAATAATTTTTTCTGGCAACCTCGCATAATTCATGACTTATTTTGCCTGGAAATAGAAAGAAAAGAAACCAAAATGTCACCCAATTCTTTTGAGGAATATTCGCATATTGAATGAAAGACATATTGAGCCGCTGCCAAAACATTAAACACAATTTTTGAAAAAAAAAAGTAAAAACAATGTGTTAGAAGATATTTTTGGTGCAGCAATCGTTCAAATGCCTCACATATTTTTATTGCGCGTTCAAATATTCTGTATACAAAGTATAAACGTGCTGTTTTTTGTATATAAGTTACTCGTTTCAGACTGCAGTTAAATGAACTTGACCAACAAAAAAATTAAATCTTATCAGTTTTTGTAGTCGAATTTTTATTTCTGAATATCATACACGGTATACTTTGGTACAAATACCAACAGATCTTAAGCATATGTGGTTGTCTTTAAACTTGAATGTATTTAATTTTTCAATCTTAATTTATTGTTATATTTTTCCATGTGTTTTCAGATTATTTTTTTTTTTCAATTTAAATTCTGTTTGCTCTTCGAGGATGAGAAAGGAGGATAAGATTTATAAATTCAAGAAAGCAACCAACAAAGAAATAATAAAAGCAATAGCAGCAACAATATGCTTGGCTTTAAATCGCAACCCTATAACACTTATTGGCATGTACATCGAATACCTAAGCAAAAAATGATAATTTTGGCTATCACAATGTCACCTTCGATGACATTGAATTGTTTGTTCAATTTTTTGATACCAACCAGTAATGCACATGGAAAGTGAATAAAAAAAACAGCGTTTTAAAGGAAGAAGAGGGTGTTCCATTTAAAAGGTAGTGACGAAATTTGTTTCTGTTATGTTGTACTAATTTTATGAAGGGTTATAAAATACAGAGGTTTGATTAAAAAATTGTTAGTTATAGTTACTCTCAAAACATATTCTCTGAGCATTGTTTTTTATTTTAAAATGTATGTAGAACAATATCATATTTATTCGATCCTTAGCTGAAATTAACAAAATCAATACTTCAATGTCCCAAAAGTAATATTGGTGTCATGTATAAAGCGTACGATACCCCGCTAAGTCTTCGGTTTTGATTTCGGTTCATAAAGCTGATTTATTCACAGAACAGTATGCTGCAAATTCGCACTACCGCAGAGTGATATTGCTGGTTTTATGGGACACATCTTCTTTTGAAATCGTAGAGTTCCAAGAGTACTTAAATATTTCAATATACACAATTAAGGTAGCATTTTCCATAGTTTTGAAAAAGCGTGGTGCAACGCTGAAAAAACCGAGTGGCTGGAAAACGGCATTTGTCCAATCCGTACCTCAAAAAGGCGTTTCTTCGTCTCCTTCAAACTACCGACTAATTTTAGTAGAACAAATTTTAAACAGTTTTGGAGAAAGTAAGTTGATTGCGCTTGGCACTTTAAAAGCATTTAATACAGTTTGGCACCAAGTTCTCTTGTCAAAAGACGCGGTATCGAGGACTGTTTCAATAACGTTGTCTTGACGTCACTAAAAATGCAGCTTAATATTTAGGTTTCCTAGGTCTTTCAAGAAATATTTTGCATCTTCTGAACTATCTACAATCTACAAGCCATACATATAATATATTTTTCATATTTGGACACGTACCTACTCCTATTAACCTGGAGGTCAATTGTTTTTAAAGAAGCTGAAGCCCAGAATTGGTGATTGTGGGCACTGTTGAGGTACCGTGCTGCAAACAGAGAGATGGATGAATGCTGTCGAAAGCTGTACTAGATATAAGGCAAGTTATGGATTCGTGCAAAAGAAATTGGGATAACAATCCAACAAAATATTACTATGTTAGGTTAATCGAAAAAAGTTATTCTGGGAATTCCGTCCGTCTTTTTGTCTGGCTCTTCGCTTCCCTACACTTAACAGCCTGAACTGATAGGCCCGACTCGATTCAGATTTGATATTTCGTATTTATTTGGTCGTCCCCCTAGGTCCAGAAAAACGGTACCTGCTATACAATAGTAAAAAAGAATTTAAAATTTCCCGGAAACGGCTGCAACGATTTTGATAAAACTCTATAAGTGCTGTTTTGTTAAGACCATCTATCTTTTGTTTAGAATGGGTTTTTCAGAATTTCTCTTATAACGAAAACTCCCACAGAACCGGTTTTTTCGTAAATTGCACAACCAATTTTAATAAAATTTTGTGAAAAAATATGTACATATTAGTTAGTTGATTTTTTTAATTTAAATTTTTTTATTTTTGTTTTTTCAATACGTATTTTGAAAACGAGGAAATTTAATTTTTGTAAAAAAAAATTCTGATGTAAACTGCAGATTTTTGTGTTGCCCATATTCAAAAAAAAAAATTCTAAAAGTTTTTGAAAAAAAACCTTTCTTTTAAAATGGCTTCTGCGATTTTCAATATTTTTTTTTTTGGATAGACTGAGTTTTAAATTGTATTGCACACCTGCTTAGTTTTATCGAGAAAAATCTTAAGCTAATTAAAAATTTACATTATTTTCGAAATATGTAAATTGTAATTTTCTTGTAAATTTATATGTAGCCCCTAAGCAATTATCTAGCATAAAAGCAAGCTGGTGCTACCCAGTTGTGCATTTGATTTTATATTTAAACCAGACCTAATGGTAATCCTAACAATTCTTCAATACAAAAATAAAGAGTTGGAGCCATACCAATTTTTGAATATCTACTCAAAGTATCCAATACATTATGTTTATTGTACGAATGTATACTTCACACCTTAATTGTGAATAAATGCGTACCTATGTACCTACATAGGTACCTATTTATAAGTCAAACTTTTGCTTCCTCATTGAATGATCGACCTTCAAGTGAAACTTTTGATAGCAAACGTACCCAACCAGCCTATTTCTAATTCAATACTCAACAGATTGAACATATTTCACAATATTCGTGGCTGTATTTTATAGCAATGAGAACCATCACCACGGCAGCAATTGTAAATAAAACATGCATTAAATTCAAATTAAATACACCTCAACTAAGCGTTTCGACCAACTACTATTGTTCAGAACATTGACTCTTCATATAAGGTCAGTTTTAATGGCACACAATTGTCTGGTCTGGTACGAGTATTATAATATAAGCTACAATTTTTGCATTAAGCACCTCTTAAAGTCTATATGGAAGGCAATGATAAAAATAGTAAAACAAAACAAAAAATGGGAAACACGATGATTGTATTTAAATTACACATAGTTTAAAGTTCCCTTATCTCACCCCCAAACAAAATGCTGCTTTGGACATTAATGTATACATATTTTATTAAGTTATCATCTCCAAACCAGTCAGTGATAGCAAGCTTCAAATATGCAAATATTGCAATAAAGAGTATTCACTTCATCAACAGCAACCCAACACAGTATAGCTCATTAAAAATTTCAATTTCATTCACCAGCAACAAAGTCAGAGAAACCAACTTAAAGCACACACTCGAACGAAATTCAAATTATTCGACAATGTGCAATTATATACAACCGACAATGATCACTATACTTCCCTTCCTCCGCTTTATCAACACATGCTGTACAATTTTTGTTTATTCGACGCTGCTGTGCAGCAAAAGTGCGATAACCTTGACGGGCTGTCTGATTAGAAAATTGCCCCGATAACTGCCAGTGACCTCTATTCCAGTAAATAATGCATCAGTCATCATAAATATCAAAAGTCGGCTACAACCACCACCATCATATACTTTTATACTTCAGATCTATAAGTTCCCAGCCCCAACCCAACCCAATCCAACGCGACGCGACGGACGCGACGGCTGGATGTGCATGTGCACATACAACATCAGAGAGGGTCTATATTAAGTTTAATATTTACTCTTGAGCGTTATATCCCCCGGATCTCTTTCTCCATCTTTGCATATGTGTGGATGTTTATATGGTAAATGTGTTGAATATCCCACGTCCCAACTCATCCCCTGGACACTTGTTTGCCATGCGAATAAGATAATACCCCCCCAATTCCCCACACGTCTTTTTAAATCGTTTAAAAAATATTTATACAAACGAACATTTTTTTGCGCAGAAACAAGTCTTTTTCAGACCCATTCGATTACCCGGGTAATAATGCATTTAGAGAAACAATTACCAAAAATTGTATATATGTATTTATACTTAAGAAATATAAATCATCCTGATCCCTATCTTTATCGATAAAACTCTGAAATGAGTTAAGAGTTGAGTTTCAAGTTTGCGCAGCGCATTTAACTCGCTAAAATAGAAACGGGCGCCGGCTGTGGCGGACAAATGTTTGGATACTTCTTAAAGCATTTATTAATTGAAGAGGTTCGTATTTTTTTGTTTCATTTTGGCACAACAGCTCCAATCGAGGCCGGGGCCTGTGACTTACACTCTCAACCATTCCTGTGTGTGCGTTGATATTCTGCAGGAATGGAAGGGACCTGCAACTTACCGCCGAAACGGAACGGCTTACAGAAAGGCACTTTCCATGACATGATTCATCCTGAACGATTTGTCACCTCCTCGCAAGAGGCAGTAGGTAACCCGGAAAAAAACTTAAGTTGAGTCAGGGATCCAACCCAGAACCTTCGGCGTGGCAGTCCGACACACTAACCACTACGCCACGGGGTACTTATTTAATGAATATACAACATTTAATCTTCGTCTTAGACTTATTTAAGTTCAATGTATTCTTTATTTTCGTTTGATTGGTTAATTGATTCTATAAGTGTCATAAAAACAGTTGATTAAAAAAATTAAAACGCAGGACCAGGTCGCACAACCTCGCCTTTATTTTTCATAGTCTGTTAGAAAAAGAAAAAAGGAATTTAAAGGACAATTCAGAAAAAATTGATTTCGTTTAATGTAAAGATCTAATTAAATTTATTTTTGTAACTCAAATTCGGGATTAACGAAATTTCGAAATATGTAATATAAATTTATGTTGGTAAGGTTAGGTTCCCAATCCCATACAAAGAATTGTTTCCTATTCTCTCACTGAAATCCTTGTTGCGGGCGATTTCAATGTACACAATTCTACTTTCCTTTGATATTCTGGGCAGACAACACCTGAAGATAGGTATGCCGAGATTTTCGCTGCTGTCAACAACGACTCAGCTTGTCAACAAGCCAACAAGAATCCCTGGCATTGCAGGTCACACGTCAAACACCCTTGACTTGTTTCTAACATCTCTTCCCGATAAATATACCATTGATGTATTATCGCCTCTATACCCTATTCAAGTGATTTGTTCAGTACAGGGAATATAGGACGTTTGCCTCTCAGTCTGGCTATATTGGCTTGCATACATCGGTCTCAAGTTAAAGCTCTCACAGGGTGTCCGTATTTTGCATATTAAATTGCGGCAAATCGAGTAAATTGAACATTAGGGCTACCATCTCCTGATTTAAAACAAAAAATCAAAAATTATTTATCTTTTTCCACACCACCAAGCGGTTATTGAGAAAGGATACAAAAATTAAATCAAATGACAACACATCCCTTCAATCAAAAGCTGAAAAAGCTACAAAATCCAAATCTCAACATGGAAATGCAGTAGCGAGATCCCTTTTTTAAATAATGGCAACACCTTTTAGATGTGCTTTGTGCGATGACGATGAGGGTTGTTTTTGTTATACTAAGCAAAACGAAAAAAAATTAGTCTGCTTCTGCTTTTTGCAGTCAAACTGAAAGGTTATGGGTGCGGACAAATTTATAGAAAATCACAACAATTCTTGTGTTAGTTCAGTGGTTTGGGTTTAATTTCAGAGGCAGTTTCTGTTTTAGTTTGCCATTAGGATTACCTGCAGGCATCATTGGTAGATAAAAAGCTCCCTCATAAGGCACGTACTGAACGAATTACTTGAACAGAGTATAGGCACGCGGGCGTCGGACCATTGTATTACGTCAGCTAATTTCTTGTGCTCCAGTTGAAGAAAAAATCCCAAAGAGAACCGTATTAACTTAACAATTTCTTCTGAAACTTTAACTGGTCACTAATGCTTACTCAATATTGACGTAGACTTCAGCGCTGATGAGAAATTTTGCGATATGAGGAATTTTGTTTTGTATAAGAAGTATCAAACCAAAATATAATTCATGGTTTCGACTTGAGCTGTAAGGAAGTTGTCGAGGTGAAATTCTTTTCTTAATCGTAAAAGGCTTTGAAGATCTTTTATGTCCTGACATCTTTTTTGCTGTACCACGGAAACTTAAATGATTTTTATTAATTGACTGGCACAAAACGAGTTATGCCTTCAAAAGGCATAGTTTTAAAAAGAATCATAAGCAAATTCTAGTGAACAATCATCAATCAATTCATTCCAATTAAAAGTACTAACAAAAATAGTTCAATCCAATAAAACCAGCTAAATTCAAACAATATTTGAGATCATTTCTAATTAAAATTAAGTCAAGAAACCTGTTCAAAACATTATTTACATAATATATTTTAGTCTAAAGAAGTAAGTGAATCAACAACTAATGACTATGCATATTTTAACACATTAATGAGGAACTAATAATTGCTCACGTTCCAGGACAATGGACAACTCCAGTTAACGTCATCAACATTAAAATCACCCAATAAAATTTGAATTGATTAGTTGTTAACTCACTCTAGGGCAAATATAATTAACAATAAAAAAAAATCCATATTTTTTTAGAATAATTAACAAAATAACAAGCATTTGGCATCGATGAACCCCTTCTTCAATAGATGCAAAATTACCTGACGAACCATTCAATTCGCGTTGTTTTGGAATGTTAGCAGTCTGCTTTTCACAAAATAAAAGCTCGTGTGCCCCACGGCTCCGTTCTGTCTCCGACTCTCTTTCTTATCTTTATAAATGATCTCTTGTCTAATACTTGTAATCCAATAAATTGTTTTGCTGACAATACCCTCAGATTTTCATATTCGTTTCCAGATTCACAGCCCTGTTCTTCGAACTACAACGGCAACGTATAATAAGCTCATTAAATTCTGATCTTGACATCGTTATCCAACGGGGAATTATCAACCGCGTGGAACTTAATGCTTTAAAAACCCAACGGCACTGTCTATGAGTGGCACTTGCATTGAAGAACAGCCGAACCGAACAGCTTAGCGTTATGGATGTTAGCTTGAGTATAATTCTCAAATCTGGACAGTTGCTCCTGCTACAAGTTTGCAGGATTCAAAAAAGAGCCTTAAAATTTAACTGTTCCGACAACGTCATGCGGGGTAGTTTCTACACTTTTTCCTCATAAGTAAGTATATGTTGGTCCGGGAACAAACATATTGGCCGATTTGCTTCAAACTTAGTACTTAGTACTAATTTGATAGTCTCCCGGATTTTATGGATGAGCAAAAAATACGTCAATAATATCAAATAACATCCTGGAAAACCATTAGGTCTATACCTTAAGCTTTATTGTTTCGATCTTGTCTTTACGATCCTTTTATAATGGTTTATTTGTTAAATCACTCGACCCGTTATTCGTGTATTTGTTCTGCCATTTTAAAAACTACAAAATATACATATTAAGGGTGGTATTCAAAGATCATTCTCAACTTAAAAGTCTCGTCAGTCTATTCACCAAGCAATTAGTAAAGATTTACGAGCGCTCTCAAAACTTATTTTTGGTCTGGACCACTCTTTAGTTACGAGCAGTATCTTCGAAACAAATGTTCGAAACTAGCTTTCAATTCATACACAGCAGTATTACCAGTCTCAATTTTTCCACTGTTTCATCACTTGCGAATGCGTCTTTAGACGTCTGCCAGACGACTTAATAGTGTAAGCTGTAAAGCCAGTTGAACAGTAGTGGTTTCATTCTCGTATTAAAATGTAGAAACAATTTACCTCGGTTCGTGTTTTTGCATAATCAAAAGTTTAGTTTAAGAGTTGACCCAACGATTTCGTATTCAATTAAGTTGAAGTGAAGAATTCAAAAACGAGGTTCAATGCTGAACCAATATTGTACAACTGGCTCTCAGATTGTGGTTCAGCATTAAACCTTGTTTTTAAATTCTTGATCAGTGGACCAACTTTAATTAATTTGTCTTAGCTTTTATTACGAGAACATTATTTATTTTGCGAAATTTTATTTGCCTGTCTATAAATACTTTTGAATAGACACATTTCTCTACCCGTGCATTTTGTGGTGTACTGGCATTGACAGCTGTCGATGTGTGTGAATTGTATTTGTTCCTTCTTGTGAACTTGTGTGGTGACTATGGATGGACAGTATCAAAGGTAAACATACTTAAAAGAAAACACACATCAACTGACTTGCACCTTTAAGGGTAGGGTACTGCACTGCAATAGTTGGGTAGACCACCAACCATTTACTGGCGCTATAGTGCAACTCCGATGTAGTTAAGTGCGATTTAATTCATAAAATTTCATACAAAAAATACGTGTTTTTCAAATATTGTAGTGCGGTTCCACGTAGTGCGGTCTTTCATTTAGACAAATAGTGAACTCTTAGTCAGTTGTTGTTAACTGTTTGGGCTGTGAAGATACAAATGTTGCCTTTCAAGCATTAAGAAAGCTAGTAAAATTAAAAATTTAATACATTAACATAACTTAACACAGTCCCTTAAATAAATGTAAAAATGCAATTTTAAGAGAAATGTTATAACCCTATAAAAATTTTAGTGCAACAATTCCTAATTAGGATTTATTTCCTTTCTGTAATTTTAGGAGTTATGTATTTCAGAACGTAATAAATTAGGTACATATAACACAAAAAAGATGTTATAACACATAACATTAATGAATGAACACCTAACAATTAGAAGTTTCTTCAAAATGTAATAACTCCTTACTTTGTATAGGAATCGTTAGGAGTTATTTCATTTTATTTTGTTAGGAGTTAATACTGCATACAGCCAGTTCGTGCGACTGAGTGGTACATTTTGTTGGTACTGAAATCCATTCAGTTAAGTTTTCTTTTATTTTTATTTTTCTTGCCACTTTCGCTTCACCCTAACGAATATCATTTTACAACCGCATGCAAATGACGCCACCGCACCGCAAAATAAAAGTCTAAGTCATATTGCGGAAACGATGCGACAGCGACATACAAATTCTATTCAACATATTGTCTTCAACTAGTTGCAACTGATCTTGGTCCCATGTCCCATCCCATGTGCAATCTATTTTTATTGTTTTTGTTGTTTATGGAAAACCGCACAATAAAGTTTGTATGTAGATAGACAAGTATTTAAATATCTTATGGCGCCTTGTGATCCATGATTGTCTTTTACCTATCAGACCAATAAACAGTTGATATCGCCAGCAAACACAAGGCGATGCGTATAATTGTATAGTTTGAAATATAAATCGCATACAAACTAGTATGTTTTCGATTAGAAAGAGTATAACTTTCAATCAGAAAATTCATAACGTTGCGAGCCTTCAAAACTCGTTCCAACCACTACCGCAAGCAACATAAATAAGAACACCAAACGAAAATAAAATTATATTTTTCTATCAACAAAATTAATAACTATTGAAAGTGTGCTTGTTTTATTACTTGCGATTAATGTAGGTATAGGTACTGCATATAAAGCATTGGTAAAAAACATTTTTTTTTTTTTAAATTAAACATGACACTACGATGAGACAAGCCGAAAAAATAAGTCCCACTGTTCTATCTGTCTGTCTGCATCGGCACATACAGCCTTAACGGCTGGTGGAACAATTTGCTACAAATTTGGTACACAGTTCTATTATGGCGTCCTACAAAAGAGTTTTTGGAATAAGCATTCTAGTTCTAGGACTTACGGTAGGTACCTGCAATGTGAACTTTAATGAAAAACTCATTTATCTCAAAAACGGTTCCTACGATTTTAATAAAAATTTCTGAATGGTGCTTAGTAAACTTTACCTATTTTTTAGTTAAAATAGATTTTTCCCAAAAAATATTATATATTATAACGGTAACTCCTTTAGGACCAGTTTTTGCATATCAGATTTTCCCGTAAACCCCTTGACGGATAACGATAAAATGTGTAATGTAAAAGCTCTTTAATAACAAAATAATATTAGTTCTTAAATTTAAAAAATGTTTTTTTTTATTTTTGTTTTTTTTTTTTCAAAAATGGTTTTTAAATTCTGGTTTTTTGAAAACAATTAAAAACTGCTAGATGTTGGCATAATCAAAACATAATTGGAATATATTTTCGAAAAGTTTACAAAAACCGTTTTTTTTTTTAGGAAAAACTGTCTCCTTCTCAAATAGTTTTAAGCTTACTTCATTTTCTCCAAAAAACGTTAAAATTTAATGTGATTTTTCTATGCTTTTTTTTCCAAAATTTCAAAATCGTTTTTCCGACACGGGAAATACATGGATTTTCAGGATTGATGCCACAAACACTTAACGACTGCCCTTGTGATTTATTTATCGAAATACAAACCACACTGGAAATTATATGAGCAAATGCTTATAGTGTTGATTTTGTTTAGGTGTTTTGGGGGTTCAAGCCTACATCCCTCGAGTTGGCAAGCGGCCTTGAGTTGTTATTTGTTGCTCTTTTTTTCTTTGATTTTTGTCATTAACTTTTTTTAGTTCTGTTGTTAGACCTTCTAAAAGTGGTCTTAGTGTTTCTCCTTTTCTGCTAATGCGTCTAGTGGGATCAACTTCTCCTATTTGTGTGTCCACTTTCAAAATAACGTTGAAACAAACCGGTCAATAAGGGAAAACCAAGAATAGTGCAAAATGCCTACGATCCGAACAAAAGTTTCACTTGCATCATATGTTTTCATAAGACCACACAATGATTTTTCTCTTTTTAAGGTTCGTTCAACATATTTTATTTTTGTCTTATTTTTTTTTTTTTCTTTTATATAACTGCCCCATTTACTTCCTTATCTCCTTTTTTCAGTCCTTCTTAGTTTTGACCACAGGCATACAATACAGACTGCCAACTCGTACTTTTCTTGCCTTCCCTTAAAATATTTTATTTAGCACAAACATATATTTTATTATAACGAAAACGAATGAAATTAACCAAATGCGCTCACCTCCACCCCAAATCAACTACTGTCTCCAAAATACAATGTTGCAATGCCGGTTTGAATGTATTTGATTTGAACGGTTAGTTCAGTGCCTACTATATTGTATTCATGAAATGTTGCAGTGGGCCATATTACCAACGTGGGCCATATTTGCGACACTAAATCTACTAATTGGGTTATAAAGGGCTTCCTAGTTCTATGAAGGTAGGCACCTTTGCAAGACAAATTCCGGAAAATCCATCCCATCCAGAAGATAGAGTAGAACAAAACAAGAACGAACAGACAGACCGAAAGAGTTTTTCTACCCACTTTTTTCTACTTCTCCATCTTCATAATCTCATGTTTGATTATCATCTCAAACACAATTTTTTTCACTATTCTATAACTTGCCCTTAAGAAAATATGATAATCAAACCTATCGCTAAATAAACGCAAAGTTTTGAAATGCCTTTTGAAGTATACGAACTTCGAAGTAAATAAAATTGCTTGGTTCTCTGTGCTTTTACTTTCTGTATCTGCTGCTAGTTTGTGAATAACATGGTGATGGTGGTGACTGATGGAGGTGGAGAATATACACTCTAAGAAGAAGAAATAAATAAATCATTTTCTACCTTCTTCAACTTCCAAGTTCCAACATTACCTGTGCAGGCACAGGGTGCAGGTTTCTGTTCATTTATATTTATACAGCAAAACAAATACAATTTCACGAATTTCATTAATGATTGCACACAATACACATAAAACAAACTTGCAATTTTCGTTTGCGAGAAAAAGAGAAACACACATAGAGCCTCGTGTTAACAGAAAAGGAACAAAATATACCTACCTACACCTATACCTACATAAGTTACACACAAGCAATAATTACAAAAGTGTTGCAAATTGCAAGTTCTAGGCTACGGCTACGTTGAACGGTGTCGTACAGATATGAAGTCTGCATCGAATGTGTTGGGTTAAAAAATGAGAGCGAAAACGAAAAAGAAAGATACAAGCAAGTGTGAAAAGCAAAATTTTAAAGTGACAACATGCCCTCCCATTAATTATTTTACCTACTATTTTGTAAGGAGTTTGTAGACTTTTAGTATTTTTGTTTTGTCCATTTACTTGACCGAATTCTACCAAATCAAAAAAAAACCAAAACATTACAAAAATTGATATTTACATGTCAAATCGATGGGTTTTTCATATAGAAACATATTTAGGATGGATAACATTTGTTGAAAAGTTTGTGGTAGATGCAAAATCGAAAGATGCTTTCACATTGAAATACAGTATCTATAGGTAGATCTAATTACATACAGTTGTGCATACGGGATTTAAAGACAGTTAACATTGTTGGTAAATGTACGAAACTTACACTTTGCACCACTTGATATTTAATGTGGTGATATTTTACAACAATTCACTCAAAAATAAATTGTAGACACAACAGCTCAAAGCGGGGCCGGAGTCTGTGACTTACATTCTCAACCATTCCTGTGTGTGCGTTGATATTCTGCAGGAATGGCAGGAACCTACATTTTACCGCTTAATCTGAATGGCTAACAGAGAAGCAATTTTCATGACATGATTATACTCTTGGATGATTCGTCACTTCTTCGGAAGAGTCAGTAGGTACCCCGAAAAGAACTTCGATCTAGCCAATGATCGAACCCAGAACCTTCGGCGTGGCAGTCCGACACACTAACCACTACGCCACGTGGTACTAGACAACAGCAGTTCGCTTACCCGGGAGAATTATTTTTGGTAAATTAAGAAGAACTTAAAACAATATATATCTATTGTAAAAGTAAATTCATGTAGGTGTAGGTATAGTTTGAAAAAAAATTTATTTTGTGTTTTTTCTAATCGGGGTAGATGCAAAATCCTCCTGTTAGACACATTTTTTTTTGATTTGATTTGATATCTATTTATTATGCTTGCTTACACTTATTACATAATTTAGAATATAGTCATAAAGAACTTATACATTAATACATAATAATATAGAATTGGATTATAGTGGCATTTTTTATTATGAATTTTTAATAGTACTAAAAGCCACTCTAGCAAATATTAAATAACAGTCTTAAGCGAACATTAATGTATGGGGTGAGATGTGTTTAAAGAATATGTTTTTAATTTAATAATAGAAACTTAAACAGAATACAAAAACAAATTGAACATTAGTGGACGTAGGTTAACAAAACTTCGATTTGCCTATGATCGCAATCAAAAAGCCAAATTTTAACTTTCTTCAAGTATAGCGGTAAAGAACGAATACAGCGAATACAAAAGGGTAACGTATTAAACAGTTTACAGGACACAATGGAGTAGAAGTTTCTTAAATGCGTGGTACGGAAATGTGGGACAGATACAAGACATTCACGAGAGCTTCTTGTATTGAGCATATCAGAAATTGGGCTCTGTAAGTAACCACCTCTCATATAAAAAATCTTAGAGGTCTTAAAATAGTAAAGGTGTCTGACAGGCAAGATGTTTAAGGTTCTAAATAGCTCAATAGTGGATGTTAACCGCGTAGCGCCACAAATCATTCTTACTGCACTTTTTTGTAGTATGAGAAGAGGTTGAATTTTCGAGTGATATGTTCCACCCCAGCAGCTTATGCCGTATTGAAGCTTGGAATGAAATATACCAAAGTAAGTAGTTTTTAAGGGACCGTTATAGCAGAGTTTTCTGAGGTGGTAAAGATTGCGAAGTGTAAAGCGTAAATATATCTTTAAGGCAGCAATATGGCTAGACCAGCTCATACCAGTATCAAAGAGGACACCGAGGTATTTGAATTCATCTACTTCATCTACTTTGAAACAACTATCACAGCAATTTTTTTCTGAATCGTATGTTAAATGATTATCATTGCATAAACAATTAGTGATCTTATATTTCAAACAGTTTTGAGTATGAAAAACAATTTGCAAGTCAGGAGAATCTCTAGTTTTTAAGCTGAAATACATAACTTTCGTCTTGTTGCTGATGTTAAGCTTGTGTTTAGAAAACCAGATACGCAAAAGATGAATATCATGATTCAGACCAGCTACTAGATCAAGAGCACTTTTAGAATTATAGGCTAACCCTAAGTCATCTGCAAACGCTGTTATTTTAGCTGTAAATTCAAGTTTGAACAGGGAATTTATATAAATAAGAAACAAAATGGGACCTAAAACGGACCCTTGGGGAACACCGATGTTCGAGATCCTAATGTCACTCAGTTTATCCTCAATTTTAACTCTTTGAGTTCTATCCTTAAGGTAGGACTCAAACCAATAGAAAATAAAACCTCGAAAGCCCGCCATGTATAGTTTATGAAGGAGAACCTCGTGATCAACGGTATCGAACGCTTTGCTAATATCAACAAATAAACCGGCACAATATAATTTGTCATCAAGGCCCTTGTTAATGAACGAACAAAAGTCAAGAAGTGCATCTTCGGTAGAAAGACCTTCTCTAAAGCCGAACTGCGACGCATTGAAAAAATTCCTGCGGTTCAAAAAACAAAGCATTCTGTTTTTAACTGCTTTTTCGAAGACTTTAGAAATCGAGGACAGCAGAGATATAGGTCTATAATTATTAGCCTCCTTCTTACAACCTTTTTTATAAACTGGAACTACAACAGCACATTTTAAAACCGCAGGGAATTCACCAGAACAAATGCTTAAGTTGAACAAATGAGCTAGGATGTCAGATACATTATATGCAATCATTTTCAAAATATAATTGGAAATTCCATCATTTTAAGATTTGTTTTTAGGTAATAATTTTAGGTTTTATTGCTTTCGGTAAAGTGTACTGCTTCGGCCTCGCAACCCCTAATCTTTTCAAAAAGTCAATTAACTGGAGATTCACGCCTTGCAAAAAAGTGGAACTCATTGCCAACTATTAGCACTGAACCTTACTGTGTGATCTATACAAATCACTTGAAAAACACGGCCAGCATCATCCTTCTCATAGAATCCAAAGAAGCATTGAAAATAAACCTTTTCAAACTCTGCTGTACATATAGAATTTAAACCGAAAAATTCATCCCAAACCATAAAATTCCTCCAAAACCTTGATAGAATAATTCTCAAAACAGTGACTGATCTAATCGGGGTAGGAGTAGGAACGTAGTTAATTTTCGTTAATACACATGAATTAATAATATTTTTTAAACGAAGCTAGGTCAATACAAAAATTTAATTTATAAAAGCTAAGAAATAAAAAAATATAGTGGTTCTTATAAAATCTGTAAAATGTCCAACAATATAAAATAATTGGCCCCGAGTATTGTCTAAGATTTATTTTTAAACTTAGAGAAAAAAACACCTCTCGTACCCAATCCTTGTCATGGATGTACATAATATCCTTCCCGAAATTAAGACAGCCCAAATGAGTAGTAATAGTACGAGTACCTTAGTTGTTCCCTGTCATAGACGAAATTTCTTCTCAGCAATGTCTTTTTTAAATCGGAAAGTGCTAGGCAGAAACGTAGACAGAGGGGGTTTCCCATATACACCACTCTTACCACATCCCGTGAAAAGGCATCCGGTCCTAGTTTCATTTTGTATTTGTTATTAATGTTTTGTCTGGCGATTATTATCACTAGGTGATGAAGGTGGACCCCGCGCCGGCGCACGATTTGGGCATTAGTTTATTGTTCTTAAGTCTGTTAGCTTCTTTAAGCGCGGCCTGATTTAAGTCAAGCGGGAACTTGGCATTTTATGCAAGAAAATTCAACTTTGTTGTCCCGTTTTCTTGGACACAGTGCACACCTTGCCTGCTTCTGTAATTTCGCCGGAGGTTCATCATCAGGAGGTCCTTCCGTCATATTTAGAATATCGTGTAAAATGCATCGTAATGCTCGCGGCAAATTTGTAGTCAATCGACGTTTCATATGGGGCTCTGCCAGTTGTAATGCCAAATTCTTCAAATAATTACTTCGAAACTTGTTTATCGGGGCATTCGAGTGTTTAGCATCAACATAAAGCACCATCGAGTTTATTCCGGCTTGATCAACCATGCCGTACAAATACAGAAGTGGCCAACGTCTTGTACCTCTAGCTGAATTATACGAATGCATCATTTTGTCGAAAGTGTCGACACCGCCTTTTGTCAAATTATAATCATGTATTATGAATGGTTTTGCTTGTTTTTGGTTTTATTTCGACATTGTAAAGCATCGTTGATAATAACAAAACAGACTTATTCTTCTGAGGTGTAAAAGAAACCAGTGTCTTTTGCTGATCGAAAGCAAACTGAGAAGTGAGGTGTTGTTTGCTTTTATTTAGCAAGAAAGATGGAGGAATTTCCCTAGCATGTTTATTCTTACATCTTAGCACATTTGCTTGCAAATGTCATCTGAATAACGGTCATTACCAGAACTTTCAACGATTCTTTGAAGGCAGTTTTTAAGTTGGTTATCCGAAAGCGAAGCTCCACAAAAAAAAGTGCATGTAAACAGCAAAGGGGGTTACTGGTAACCCCACGTAAAATTTAAAAATTAAATAAAACAAAAATTATGACTTACCTCGACAAGCTTAGCTAATACAAGCAACTAACTACCTACAATGTACAATGTAATTAGAGAAAAGATCGATCGAGGGGAAGAAACAATAACAGAAACATAAGATATTACGGTTTTTCTCAAGTAGTGGGGTGATGGGTCACCCCGCTTGCCTTCGGAAGGCTAACTTAGTTCTACTCATTCGTCAGAAAAATGACACCGTCTGATTCTTTTTATTTTATTATATCTTCAAACACACCGTTCCAACTTCAGATTTGAAAGCTAAAAAATAACAAGAAACATAGTTAGTTAGTTTAAAGGGCTCCACTGTTATATAAACATTATGCATACTGCAGTACCAGAGGCAAAAGGATTTTCCACCTTACAAACGTCACCCATCCCGTTTCTAGTCGCATTCTCACTAAGCTTCACAGAGTTATAACGGGTGGTTTTTTGAGAGCTCGAGAATTTTAAATAATAATAATAGAAAATATTTTTGGAATGAATTTTTTATTTTTATAATCTGGTAGATAATTTCATGGCATTTATTTTTATATGATATGATTTTCGACATATGTATGTATATGTATGTCCGCCGCGGCTACGAGTTATACATAGTCCATTCGATCAGTCCGATTGTTCACTACTTGTTCCAAATTGCAATAAATCTGGCCGTATGGCGTCAATGGTGGCTTGAATATTGGCTTCCAATGCTTCAAGATTTGCTAGTAGCCCCATAAAAAGTAATCGAAGAGCGTTAAGTCGCACGAACGAAGGGGACCAGTTAAAAGAAAAACTTCTGGAAATAGAGTTGTCTCCAAATTCATGTTGCAATATACATAGGTATTGATATTGATGGTTAAGCGCGCTGTATGACAAGCTGAGCCGTCTTGTTGGGACCAAAAAATGTCGTGGATGTTTAGCTGATTAATTTTGGAAACATTAAATCAGTTAGCATGGCTCGATAGAGCTTGTCGTGCATCGTAAGGGCAGCTCCTTCCTCATTTCGAATCGAAAGAAATAAGGACCGATAATGCCGCCAGTGCCAGCGGGTAAACCGCATCAAACAGCCAATTTTAATGGGTGTAATGGTGATTGGTCAATGGCTTGAGGATTGTCTTCGCTTAATGTAGGTACGGAAATTTTGCTTATTGACGAAGCCATTTAACAAGAAGAGCTTCATCGCCTAACACACATTCTTCGACGAAGTATGCTATATCGTCGGTTAAACTTCATAACCTCGTAAGTCGAAAAATTCGAAAAAAAAATATTATTAATGCAAAATAATCAGAAAATTCAGAGCCATATTTTGGTATTTTCAGCTCAACAATATTGTTCCGAAAAATTTTCAGGAATGACAACATTAAAAAACTAGGATTTATAAATCCCATTAAACAAATTAAGCAGTACCTCGTAAGTCTCATACTATACTCAAGTAAATCGAATTGAATTCTTATATACTTTCGAGGTATTGCATAAATAGACAATCAGGTATTTTTTGATTTCTGAAAAACTTGTAAAAACGACTTACGCGGTTATGAAGTTTAACCATCGATATATGAACTTCGCCAACAGATTTTTTTTAAAAGTAAGTTTCCACAATTTGGAAGCGTTGTTCCCGCGGCCGGTGGTGTTTAACGATTCATGATGAATCGCCAAACCTTACTCAACAGAAATGTCAACACAGTTTAACATTCTCAACTGTCAAACCATAGACAACAACCACCGAAACTTCTCATGCATCTAAAAAACACCCTTTATATCAAATATCACACGTGGCCATGGACATGCTCTGACTTTGAGGTTTGAGCTCTAAACCGCCGCCCGTCGCAAACGTTCGTGGACTCGTCATTTAGAAAACATTCTTTTTGTTTATACTAACTACTGACCCGATGATTGCATTGCATTTGTGTCTGTTTTTTAGTGTTGGTTTTCCCATAATTCTCAACGTTTCCCTTTTCATCTTCATGTTCGCCGGCCATTGGTGACCATAAAGAGCAAATAAAAAGCATCAGACGACGCATTACAAAAACTAAAAAAGAATACTGCAAATTGCACAAATACAACGACGCTACATCATATATCCCACACTATCAACAATACACTTGAACTTGCGCTGCGCATGATAATTACCAACTCACGAGAACCTACCTTAAAAATAAAAAAATAAACATCAACAACAAAAAATAAAAAAAAAACCTGTGCCTTGTAGCTTCTATACAGTGTGTCTGTAACTTCCTGTTTCAAGTTCTTAGACTTTCATAAATTAGCGTATAACGTATATTCTGCATTTCATTTTTTCAATTTTGAATCTCGAAATAGTATAGGTAGAGGTAGAGGTATCTATAAAATCTTGGGGTTAGAGAATTTGTTGGGCTGAGCCCGAGAGCCGAGACTCTGAGTAATAATTGGATTTTTCTTGATTTAAATTCTGAGTTTTAGCGTTCTTTCACTGTTCGCATTGTTTTCATATCGATTTACACACACAAAAGCATTACTTTTTTGCACAAGTATGGAGTATCTGTGTGCGCAGCACCAGCAGCACACATAGATACTCCTATTCCTATGATGATCGGAGACCGGAGAGAGTGAATTAGTGTGTCGGCATTTTTTATATTTCTTGCACTTTCCTTCATCATGAAGTTTTTCTCACATAATATTCGGTTGGTTGATTTAGTATTTGTTTGTCCATCGTTGGCGGTGGTTGTCGATAATATTTGACATTAATGTTGTTTTTCTCTCAATTCTTCTTATTTATTCGTGCATCGGTTGTGTGAGAGTGGCTTCAAAATTTCAGATGCATTTTCTGTCTTAATTTATATTCTAAAATTTATATAAATACAAAAAATATACGGCATTTAAGGACATTTTTGTGATACAAATTTTTTAAATAAATACACATAGTAGAGATGTAAGCTGTAAGGGAAGCAAGATATCTGCCTATTGCAATTTTGAATGAATAGTTGAAAAAGTGCATCATAATCTTAGATATACATAATTATAATATCTTTTTTATCGAATAGTGTCTAAACACGCACACTTTAATGAATGTATGTACATTTATTTATATATTATATGCGTCTTAAGGAATCCCTAAATGTATGGTTTGTCTCACCTTCGCCACAACTTTCTTCGTCGTTGTCATAGCCGTCGCATCGTAACATCACAACTGAATGTGGGGTGGATGAATGGTTTATCTTCTCAACGTATCTCTTAGTTCTATTTATGCCTCCTTAAAAAAGTGTATCTTTTGATAGCGTGGTGATTCTAAACTAACATCGAGTTCGGTTGATTTTTTTTTTTTTTTGTGTTACCCAAAAGAATACATTCTGAAAGGTTCCTCGTCTGGACACAAAAGAAAAACAAAAATATAGAGAAAAATAATTTCCAAGTGGGGGCTGCAATAAACCAGCAGCAAGCTGAAGGCTGGTTTAGATGGTTCTTGTTGGTGTATATCTCTGCGGGGGTTTCGTGCACCACCACCGGCCTAGACACAGACGACGACAACAACGAAAAGAAGAAAAAGTCAAGACCCAAAAACAATACGAAAGTACATCGAAAGAGGAGTGAGAAAGAAGAAGACGAACACCAACAACAAAAAAAAGGAAAATAAAAAAAAAAACAAGATATAGAATTTGAAATTGTGTTAGAGGGTGCGCGAGCTATATACATTTTGTATCTGTATCGAACACTGTTGTGCTACACCTTGCATCTATTTATTCGTGTTTTGTATCTGTTCCATCGTCTGTCGCTGTTTTATGTGTTTTTCGTTTCTATCCTCCTCCTATCCAATCGTTGTCGTGTTGTGCTTGTGCTGTGCATTAACTAAGTGCATTCAACTGCCGAAAAATATATTTTTGTGGTGCTTTTTGTTTCTTTGAAAACCTTCGGTTGTTTTTCAAAATTGTATCTTGTTTCGATGAGTTTTGTTATCATCTGTTTTTAATGAAATGAAAGTATAAAAAGAAAAAAAGAAAGCTGTGTAAATCTTTTAGAAAATTTTACTGGAAAAATCGAGAAAAAAAAATACATTTTGTTTGTTCTGTGTTTTTGTGAAATTATTAATTAATTTTATTACATTTTAATTCGGATTTGGATATTGAAACCAACCTATATTTGTTTAATTAAATGGAATTCTACAATCAACAATCGCACTATACGCATACGGATTATTTCACAAGTGGATTAGAACGTGATTTTCAATATTTTCATGGTAAATATATTTAAAGTTTTAATTTTTCATTACTTATGTTTCTGTTTATGGCAACACATTTTTTGTTTTTATAACGGTATGCTCAACGGAGATATCTTCTTCTACAATCAGATTCTTTGAAAAAAAAAAGAAAAACATTCCTGGTGACGAGACTTAAAAAGCAAATTCTTTGGACCGATAATTTTGCATTGGGTGTTTCATTTTGTTGCATTGATTCGCCAATTGGTCTTATTTTGATGTTTTATTCCTATTATGTAATTAATGAGCTCACAATAACTTGTACGAGTCACCCTATAACCTTCAGATCCATTAGAAGGCTGTCAATCTATCACCCACGAGGGATTCAAAAACAAAAAACAATCACAAAATTCCAAATTCCGAAAATTTCGTGCAAATAATAAAAAATCGGAGACTCTTTTAATGAGAACCTAGTGTATACAGGGTGATTCGTTAAAGGTGTGACAAAAGCTAGAGCGTGTAGGTTGGGTCGAGACAAGAAAATCGTTTCGTAGGAAGGGCTATTTCCGTTTAGACGTGTGGGGCAATTTTCTAAAAAAAAATTAAGTGCACGAACTTGCTCTAATTTTATGACAGTGGTCTTGGGGCTATAGATTTTGAAAAAAAAGCAGGGAAAAAATCTCTTAAAAATCACTAGTTTAAACTTTGTTTGGAAAAAATGAAGCAAGCCATCTGATTTTTTTACAGTTATGAATTTCAAGGGAAAACAATTTCAAAATCGTCGGATCAAATTTTTTTTTGTCAAAAAAACGGTTTTTTTCTAAACTTCGAAGACGTACCTACCTATTTCATTTTTTTTAGTATGCCAACATCTAGCAGTTTGTAGTTAATCAAAAAACAAATTTTAAATTTTTTGAAAAAACGTTTTTGAAAAAGCCAAATTTAAAAAAATCTCTGACCAGAAAAAACCGGTCGTATGGTAGGTACTCGTTAAAAGACTTTTTCTGAAAAATCTATTTTTACAATAACATACAGTTTAAGCAAAAAACGCTATTCAGAAAGTTTTATCAAAATCGTAGGAGCCGTTTTATAGAAAAATGAGTTTTTCATTTGGAATCATGTGGCAGGTACCTACCGTTAGTTTTGGAGCTAAAATGCTAATTCCAAAAACTCCTGTGTAGGACGTTATAATAACACTATGTAGGTACCAAGTTTGAAGCAAATCGGACCAACTAGACAGGCAAACAGAAGTGTCGGACACACTTTTTCGGCTTCTCTATCATCGTAATGTCATGTTTGATTGTCCAAAAAAATGCATAACTTGTTTTACACAGTTCCTATATAATCGCAAGTAAAAATAACATAAAATACGGTACCTTACTCCTTCATTACCATACTTATGCTTTTTTGTAGACCTAAAAACGTCTTCTTTCGTGTTATTTTCAAATGAAAGACAGTTTTGGAAAAATAAATGTTCAAACTCAAAATTTAAAAAATAATAATTGTTTAACTAATTTCTTCTAATCATTTATGCAATTATTAAAATACTTTTTGTTTCTCAAACTGAATGTTCTTGTTAGTTTTTAGTCAAAAACAAAAAAAAACTGGTGGCTAAAATGTCTTGTAGGTACTTTTTGAGGAAATAAAAAATAACGAAAACTAACTAAGTATAGGTAGCTTATCCTTTTTATAGTTCTTATGTGACTGGACTTTTATGACAATCAGGATTAACTTTCCTTTTATTATTTTTAAGTATACCTACCTACTTATCCAGCATCTTATTTGTCTACAATAAAGTTCTGGATTAATCCTATTCAACACTATTTTTTTCATTATTATCATCTTAAAATTACGGTGGGTGGCGGCATTACTTCAGTGGGTCGCGGTCTAACAAGTTTTTTGATTAAAAAACTTAAAAGCTATCAGCTATGTGCTGTTTTAAGAAAAATCAAAAATTCCAAAGGTTAACTAGGAAAAACTAATCTTCTACAATCCAATAAAAACCAATAAAAATAAGGAAAAACATATTGATGTATACATTTAGATTAAAAAACTCCTTAACTTTTTATTTAAATTATTTCTTAGTCTATTTTTAATTGAAAGTTCTTATAAATCACATATTTTATATTTATATGCGCACCCACCGTAACGAAAAACTGACAAGAAGGTACATTTCTAGATTTTACCAATGCAAACAAAAGTAGAATACCTAGGATTTATCCAGGACCTATGTACATAGGTACATCGTAAATTTATTGTAGGCTAATAGGTAGAAGCTGGATATTTAAAACCAATAATAGAAAAGTTAATCCTGCAATTAATTTATTTACCTTAATGCCCAGTCACGTAAGAAATAAAAACGGGCTTTTCCTAGAAAAAAGTGATTTTTGTTATTCTTAAATTCCCTAAAAATATGTACCTAGCTACCTACTTAAAATTTAAAAAAACCATTGAATTTGGGTAACAAAACTGAATTGTACATACATTTCTGATCAAAATTAGTTTAAAAGATTTTTTCTTTAAAATTTTGAGTTTGAACATTAATTGCCACAAATTACTCAGTTAACTTTATTCAAAAATAGGAGACCTTACAAAAAAATGGTATAGTACCTACCTAGTTTCTGTTTTTTTTTTTAATAATTTTTTCTGTTTAAAGTAATTATTTTTTTAAATTGTCCCTCCCTGCCAAACGGAGGGAAATACACCACCCTGCACCCTCAACACGTTTTTTTTTCTTTTCTTTACCCAACCTAGACGCTCCCTTGAATCTTTTTGATCGAGCCGGTTGAACGTCAGAATGCATATCAAACGCCCAAAACGAAAACGATACCAACCCTCTTTAAATGACCGAACAATGAACACGGGAACTCTGCCCTATACTAGTGGCAAGAATAGGTAGAAATGGTGGTTTTAATTGAGCTGGAAAAGCTCCTAAGAAGAACCCAACAGATGCAATTGACTTCGATGTGGTAAGGATCAGTTGATTTATGTCCTGTTTCCGTTTGCCCTCTTCAATTATGTATTGTTCAGGTTTTTTTTCAAAAATGAGTGAAGGAGTGTCGATAGCCAATTCTCGATCATATATACTTTGTTATTTTGATAAATTGATTCCATTTCATAACTACTCATAGCAAAAAAAAAAATTGAATGACCGCAGCAGCTTGTGGCAGAATTAAACCCACTTTATTGTTATATGCGTATAGGACCTTTAACAAATAAACCGAGAAGGATATTGCTTCTTATCCTCATTTTCAAATACTCATCCTCATAGTTCAAAGACATTGAAATGTGCTTCATCGGCTTGTAGTCGCAAGATCCAGTTTCAACTCAAAAATTTAATTAAAAGAAATAAAACCGTGTTAAAAAAAGCCTATTCCATCTAATTATACAGGGATGTCATATGAACGCCTTAATCGAGATGACGCCTTCCGCATCGGTTAATGTTTCAAGCTCTTGTATTAAATGCGTTTTTAGCAAAGTATGAAATCAAGAAGCAATACCTATTACCTATTTATTGTTCTATTCACACTGGAATTAAAGAAGCGTTAGAACTTACACGACTCAAAAGGACTTGAATGAATGCACGACACGTGTTTTTCTCGAGCTCCTAAAATTATTTATCGTGCGTATTATTCTGTTACCTCAAAACACTAAATTTGTTTTAAAAGAATACAATATGTATCTATAGGATACACATGTTCGTAAACAGTTTGTTTTGAAAATAAATAGGTACTGATGGTTCTTGCTGAATCCTTCCAAAATTTCGTTTTGTATTTACAACAAAAGGCAGTATGTGTGTGTATATTATTTATGTATGTGTATAAAGAGCTTTACTTGTCAATGTACGAAGTCCACAAAAATCATTTGTCAATAACTTGCCTAATGACAAAGACTCAAACAGGGAGACCTATTAATTTTGTTTTATTGTCAGAAATTTGTTTGCTTCATTCGATGCTGTTTTGAGTTTTTTTTTTTAGGATTACTTGTCCAAAGTGATTGATTATAATATCAGCAGCAACAAAAAAAAAAAAAAAACATCATGACAACACCCAACGAGCCTCAGATTTTCATTAATGCTTATGAAAACTCCCATAACGCCCTCTGTGATATCCATCATTTGCGTTTATTTTTGTCATTGCTTTAACTTGCAAAAGTCCTTAATTTTTTTTTTATTTAGTGTTGTTACTTGTGTGTAGGAGGAATTTCTTAAATTGATTTTGGGTGCAGACACAAGTAGGTACCTAAGATTGTTTAAATTGAGCTTTTTTTAAAGAGATCAATAAATTGAAGATGTGTTTGTATAAAAAAACACACACTCAGAGACATTAAAATGAGTATTTTTTTTTAAATTTTACTCCAGGTCAATATTTTTTCAAGGTTCTTTATTCCATACAAACACAAACATAAGCCAATATTTACCCAGTCTGAGTTATTTTTAGAAGATAATGACAAACATGCATTTACTTTAACATTGAACACACCCACGTAAAGGGCTCCTTTTTGTATCGTTTTGTATGCTCTTAATTTACTATAACAGAAATGCTGAAAAGTGAGATGTGAAACGTGCGTGAGGGCCAATTGTCGAAACTACATAATTTCAATAATATCCGGTCTCTTTAATTTTATTTTGAATGCAAATGTATGTGTTCCTATACTTTGACGGTCATAGTTATTCCTATTCCTTTCATGTATTGTAATGTGATAATTATCAGGATACGCATTAGAACGTCATTGCAGAGTGAAGCTAAAAATTCTGGTGGGCATATTGTGCAATGATATTGATTTTTGATGAGATTTCAGAGAAGTGTTTTGGCTTTAAACATGTTAACACTGATGGTGAAATTAAATTAAATTAAAAATGTATGTATGAGTTCTATTCTTTGACGTGACGGCTTTCTCAGATTTCTTTCCATTTATATTATATACTCCTTTGTATATTTTAAACCATTTACAAATGCTATATTGGCAATTGTGAAGCAGTCTTTCTCAAATTCAATTGATTAGGGAGCGTTTTCCGCATCAATATTACTTATCTATCATACAAAGTAATCTTGATGCGGTAACAACAATCTTCATGAAAAAATAACTTTCACTAATTTGATGCCTTTTTATAAGCTTTTTCTCAAATGACTTATTCGTCTCACTTGCTATTTTGACTTTTATTTTAAGCTAGAGGACGGCCATTGAAACATGAAACCTAGAAAACAAATAATTCTCCAGTCCATCACAATAACTTACTTCGCCAACTTGGTTTGCATTTCTCATTCTTCACAAAAGCTGCCCTTGAGTATTGATAGTAAAAATTAGAAGCAGAGTCTCAATTTTTTTCACAGATAAAGAAAATTAAATTGTTGGCACAACAGCTCCAAGCAGGGCCGGGGGCTGTGACCATTCCTATGTGTGCCTTGATATTCTGCAGGAATGGATGGGACTTACAATTTAACGTCAAAAACCGAGCGGCTAACAGAGAAGCACTTTCCATGACATTAATTACTCTTGGAAGATTTGCCACTTCTTCGCAAGAGGCAGTAATCCGGGAAAAATCTCAGGTGGAGGCAGGGATCGAACCCAGAAAGTTCGGCGTGGCTGTCCGACATACTAATCACTACGCCACGGGGCACAGATATTCTTATTATATTGTTTTCATCACTGAAATCCTTGAATATCCTAAAGAGAACTTGAATTTGTGAGCTTTTTTTTTCTTCGCCAATATTACTACCTTCTGTCTTAATGACTAAGAAAAAGATAAGTCTTAAAAGCCCATTAATCAGCGAAAAGAACATATCAAATTTTTATCACAAACCAGACTATCCTGTTCCTCTTTTTTAAATACCAAATAAAGTTCAATGACACACATAAGAAAGGTAGTCAATAAATATTTTAATCAATATTGGACAGTCATTTACCTTTAATCGCTATACACTACATTAGGTAGTCATTAGTCATGGCACTTGTGAGTGTCTATTGAAAAATTAAGCAAATATGAAATCTTTTTAAATATCTACTCGTACCAATACATATGAATTTTATCTCGGGTCATAACTGAAATTGAAATATTGCTATAAAGCTATAAAACAGTCATTGACTTCAACTCACGAAAAACCTGCACATAACTTATGTGACCTTGCACTTTTCGAATACCTACCTACGCGATTTGTGATACCCAACAAATAAAATCAAATAAATTACTTAGGTAGGTATGTATTTTGTTTTTGGAAAAAAAAAAAAACTGAAACGTCACTCTAAAGGTCATTACCATGAAAACGATGAATATGGAATTCTTCATCATGACAAACTAATTCAACCGACCCATGTACGAGTTGCATGTTTTGAAGCATTTGGAGTCAACCGCAAAATGGATGTTAAAATTTGACCACACATTGGAAATTTTTTCCAAAATTGTCCACATTTGTGTTGGGATCTTGTGTCATGTTTATAGGCCGCTATTGCTATACAAAGATGAATTAACGACTGTAGCTTGGCAATAACTACATATATGGAGAGACATCAACCATTTTGGTAAACTTGTTAAAATCAAACGAAGAAGTGATATATGGTCTGAGTTAAATCGAAAGAGCCAAAACAAAGATACAAAATGTGAAGGATTTTGTTTTTTTTTTTATTAAATGCTGTTGGGATGATTTTTAATTACAAAAAAAAAAAAAAAAAAAAACTCTTTCGAATGATAATTCTTTTATCGAAAAGAAATTATTAAAAAAAGTCAAGAACCAATAAAATAAATATCAAAACACATTTAAGAATTAAAACTCAGAAATCAATTCACAAAACAAGCACATTTTCAAAAACCCGAGCTCTAAAAATTATCATGAAACTGTTTATCACTTCGTCTGACCTTATTATAAGATTTTTAATATTTTCAACATCTGCACTGGGTTTCCTTTCCAGTAAATGACCAAAAATGGACAGTACCAAGAAATAATAAAATTAAAAGTTTAAAGTAGACAGTAAAAAAAAGAACGTACCTACGGTATCTTCTGACTTCTGAGCAATTAATATTTTTTGTTGGACTGCTGCTATTGAAAATTGGAGATTCCTTTGTTCCTTTGAAAGAAGACTTCAAAAAAGACCTAAAGATTTTTGTGTTCGCAAATATATTGGATGGTAGTCAGTGAAAGTCTTATGTTAATATCAGAAACATGTACGAGTTTGTTGGCCGGGCTTAGATTTGTATTCGTTTTATTTAGAAAGTGAAACATTTTTCCATTTATTCAATTATGAGGGGTCTTCTGAGTTCTAGATTTAGAAGCCGTTCTGGATAACTAGATAAAATATCTGGGATTTTATAACGCAGTGAAAGAATAATATAGATATAAGATTCTTAAATATTAAAACTGTTTATTTAACAGAAATTAAAAAAAATTTTCTTGCACATGTTAGAAAACTACATTGGATTGGTCATTGGTCAAGATTAATATAGCTTGCTTATTTCATCAATCTCATCATAGTCACGTTCTTTTCATTGATTTTCTTAAGTCCAGGCAAATATTAACGCAAGCATGGAAAAATATATAATTATATAGGTACAGGGTTATTGCCATAAAATAGCACAAAAAGTTAAGGCGTGGAGACTGGGAGCCACACCCGCAAGACCTGTCAAAAAGTTGAATATAAAATTATTGTTTTCACTTTTTCAGTAGATTAGATACTCAAAAATATTCCGCATGAAGTTGGAAATATTTAGTGCGTTGCTGTTGATTTGTTTGTTTTTATGATTCTGCAAGAATAATTTGAAGTAAACCCACTCTTCGAACTCTGTATTGCGGTTCAGACAGTTCTTTGTATTCGAAACATTAAATTCAATGTTTTGGCAAATCCTTTTGCGGTTCCGAGGTGGGCTCCGGCTCCATTGTGTTCATAAAGTTAGTCTGAAGGGGTTTAAAAAATATAAGTAAGTAAGTTTCGTACGTTTTGAATACCTTGAAAATTTAACTTGAAACTTAACATGCAAAATTCAAGGACTTAAACTATCTAGCTTCTAGTAATAGATTAAATGCAGAATAAAGATTGAACGCATATTAAGTAGGTACAGAAACTTTCGCAAACTATTTTTCATTTGCTGTTCTGTCCGGTCCATATCTGCGCCAGGTGTTAACGTTTGTGCAACAGGATTACAGAATAGAACTTACATTCGTTCCAGTGTTACTACACGTAATTTTTTGTGAAAATATTTTTTTATGAAGTATTTTTAGTTAATTGTATGAGTTCAAATAATGCCTACTCTTCACCTTATAGACTTTGAACATTATTTTCACAAATTTGTTAAGAAAAAGATTAAATACAAAAGTTTCGCTCCCAGTACTTTTGAGTCTGACCATTATGTGAAACACCCGCACCCAGTAAATAAGGCAAACATAATATTAATCAATATACTACACATACACCAATTTTTTCTCACGATGTGATACACAAGCCTATTATGGTAAAAAAAAACTTAGTCGATGTTAGAACTAATAGTACCTAAATTGATAAAAATTAGAAGAAATAAAAATTTCATTTTTCTTTTTCCGGGAATGGAAAAAAGGCAATTTATTCCTCCCTCAAGCGTATGTCTGTTGATGTATGAATACTTCTTGTACTTGTTTTGGTTAAGTACCTATTCATTATTTTTATTTGGGTAAGGCACTTTGTTTGTGTGTGTGTGTGGTTGTGCATTGGGGTTGGTTTTGTAGGCTAACTAAATAACACGAAACAGAGAAAAAAAGGAATCTAAAATAATGCAATGCTTCCTGCTGTTGAGTTTCATGATGTGTCAATGTTATTCGACGGAAAAATACTTAAACCTCCTGCTGCCTCATGGTTCATGGATGGTGGTTTTATTTAGATCAATTCAATAAACACTACAATGGTCATATTGTCATGTTGACGTGCTGAAAATAAGACATGAAGCTAGCTTATACAACTCACTTTCACTTCAATGTCGTCCTCAACCAGTAACTTTTATGTTAGAAGTGAATTTTAATGGTCGCGCGATAGTAGTCGATGTTCAGCGTAACTACCTTAAAACCCGTATAAAAGGTGCAAAATAGAAAATGTTTACTTTCAGGCAATATTATAATTATTATTTTAGTATAATTAATTTAAAACTTATATCCGTTTAATTATTTTGCTGACGAAAGTACCTACCATAGTTTTTCATATTCGCTTTGAAACTAAACTAAACTAAACTATTCTTTCTAGAAAGAGACCCTCAATCCGTGAAATTAAAACTAAAAACACGTTGATATAATACTTAGGTACCTACATGTTCGCGGGCTTATTCTAATAAATTCCAAATTCAAGAGAAATTACAAAGTAGTGAAATTACACGGTTGTTGCTAAAATTATTCATATTTGAGATTAATGATTTTCTTGAGGAATCACTTGTTTTATACTTAAACAAAATGTGATCTCTTTCATATGTTAAAACTAGGTCCTGAAGTTAGCAGAACAAAGGTTTCATTAAATACCTATGTAAAGTGATTTGACCTAAAAAAAAGTATATACGCCATTTTAATTCTTTGATTAACTTCAAAGTGTTTTTTTTTTTAAGACAGTTTTGAACTTCATCCGGTACCTACTAGGTCATTTCTATAACAGATTGCAGAATTCCAATCGAGTTCTCAATATTGGTTTTTCCTAGAATTTCAAGGTTATTTATCTCTGGTTCTTCGTCTTCACTATCATTTGTTTTATTTTCAACATTGTATTGTTTCCAAAACAAACACATTGTTAGGTACCTACTTCGGTATCCAATATTCCGTCATCGACTTCCATACTTACTTGTTCGATTTCATAGGTGTCCTCGTTCCCAGATCTAAGTAAATTGTGCGGAATTTGATCTTCTTCGTCACATGTCTTATATTTATCAAAACACAGCCTTTTTAAAATAATTTTAAATGGTTGACTGAGTGACATCTTCAAGCCGATATTTTGTAATCTTCTATTATGGTTTCACAAATCTTTAAGATTTTGGTTAGTATACCGTGTACCTTCAAATTTTGTATTATTGCCATATTCATCGGCTAAATTAGGTACTCAAGCTTTATAAACTTTAATTTATCGTTAAGAATGAGCTGGGAAGTTATCGATGACTACCAATGGCGTTCGCTTTTTTAGAACAGAACACATTCTTAGAGATTTATTTTATTTTGCACATTAAATTTTGTTTTCTATTCTAATAACAGTCGACTCAGTTTAAGATAAAATATTTCAGTTTTTGTATATTTCTCTTAAACTGGCTGTAACGATTTGATTAAATCTTTTTGTGTGTTGTTTTTGGGAGTATTTACTAAGAAGTTGACAAGAAAATCTAGGCTTACGGGATGGCACAAGTGATTATTTAGCCAATTTGTTCGTGTTTTTTTTTTGAAGAAGTAGGTTCGATTATTTTTGAATAGCTTGGCAAGGAAAAGTCGTAGAGCCATACGGTTTTCAGTGTTGGATTTAAAATTAATGGGAGCATTGAATTTTGAGAACAAAAATAATACAATTAACTTTTGAAAAAAAAAGTTTTATAGGTATTTTTTGAGTTTGAAAGTTAAATTTTTTTTGAAATAACTTCATTTAAAATTACAATAAAAGAATAGGTTTTTGGCTTTACAAAAAGGTATAGCAGGGTTTATACCATTATTAAGTCATGTTTTAAGAAAATTGCCCCTCCCGGCTAAACGGAGGGGAATAGACCCCCCTCCAATACGGTTTTTTTCTTGTCTCGACCCAACCTACATGCTCTAGCTTTTTGTAACAATTTATATTAATCACCCTGTATACCCTATTAACCCAAAAAAATAATCTGCTGAAAGCCGTTCCAATGCAACGATCCACGTCTATTGAGCATAAGGAACGTCTTTGTCTTGACCTATGAGCTAAAGAGTCCCATTGAATGTGATGTTCATATTAGTCATAACAGAACCAAAGATAATCTACAAGAGATTTCGCTAAAAGGGTAAAATTACAAAAATGTTACAACTCGTAAATTACACCCTCACGCTACCTAAGTTTTCGCCACATTTGCTTTTGTTTGTGAACATTTGGCGAACTTGATAAGACAATTAAAACCAGACTTTTATTATAGCATCCTATGCCAAAAACTTGGAACAACTCCTTAAATATCACATAATAACGAAATTTGAACAAAATCGCATTTTTTCTCAAGGGTTATTAATGCCCTTATGTCCTTATATTGAATTTACAAGTGCGAGAGTTAGGTAATGAAAGAATGAATAGAAAAATAGTAAAGAATTTATGGTGGTACAATTTATTGAGATTAAGGTAATATTTATCTCACGAAAATCCCACGAGTGGCATCCGGTTGAAACTGGGGGAATCCAAAAAATTTGCAACCCAGACTGGTCTTGGATTCACAACTCTAGGTTATCAACCAAGCACTACATCCACATTACCTCGCACACCCTTTTTTTCAACTGCTTTGCATGAATCTGTCAAGGCTGTAGCAGACCGATAGAGGGTATGGCGAAAAAATCTTGTTTGCGGTTCTCTATCATCGTTATCATGTTCAATTAAAACCTCGATTTTTGTCTGCACGAAAATAATACTTGAACTAAAGAGCAACTAAAAATTAATAAATTTCCGAACAAATTTGATGTTCTCAATTCTTTTTTTTGTCTCCATGAACGTTGCTGTATTGCAGCAAACAGCAATATCTCTCTATTTTGAGTTCTTATTATATCCCATAACATCATCGCCGTCATTGGGATATCTCAGATGTTGATGACCCCTCAGGGGCAAAATCAAGAGAAAACACCAACACCAAAAACAAAGTAATCGCAAAGAAGCACATTATGCATACATTTTTGTTACCTATATACGCATATATGTATATATATATATATATATATATATATATATATTTGTTTTACAAAAAATGGCGCATTATTTTTATTGACAGCCGATTGGGTTTGGTGTTTTATTTCCAACAAATTATTTTTGTTTGAATTGGGAATTTATTACAATTTCATTTTCAATTGGAATTTTGTGTTGTATACAAAAAAAAATTCATACTTGGTGATACAGGACTGTGTTAAAAAGCAATTAAAGCACTGTCATGACCAAAGATAAGAAATCGCATTTAGTGTAAATAAAGATATTTATATACAACACATATACACAAAACAAAATGCATTATTATAACAATGATATTCTGAGGTTAGTAGGGTAGAAGAATTTTTGTTGGGACAGTGGGTTGAGATTAAGGTGGTATTTTCTTCACAAAAATTCTACGGGTGGCATCCAGTTGAATCTGGGGGAGTATGGACAGATTGCTGCCCAGGCTGGGATTCGAACCCACAACTCTCGGCTAACCAAGCACTGTACCATTTTGACCATTGTTTAATCATTTAGTAAATATGCTTTTTTTTTTTAATTAAATCAACATTTTGCGAGTTGAAAGGGTGGTGCTGGTAACACTTAAATAAAATTTATTTTTAAGCATTTCCAAATCTGTTTGCAACCTTTAATGTACGTTCAAATAATACATAGCTAATACTACGGACGTGTGTTTCAACAACTTAAGAACCAATTATAGTTATTTTAACTGCAAAGAATACTCAATTTTATTGAACATATTTGAATTGTCTTATGGCGCGATTAAAATAAAAATTATTTATATGCATTATAGCTACTTTCTAGAGAGTTCGATAACTTTGATAACAGTTTTTTATAAAGGGGCCTTAAACAAGAGTTTTTTCTTTCTATGGGAGTGGGGATTAATATCACCCTGTTTAGGAGGTAGGGGCAATCATAGAAAAAATGACTTGAAATAAAAAAAAGTATTAAAAAAAATGGCAACACTTATGTACCTACCAACACCGGTTTTGAAAGCCAGTAATCTTTTCTTTAATTTTAAATTTAAATTAAGTTATATACATATGTCAGTAGTCTTTTTAAAATTTTGTATTGCAAACTCAAAATTTTTATAAAAAAATGAAAATCATAGTTTAGACCATTTTTTTTTTAAGTTGTGAAATGAAGTGCTAAATTGGCGTTTTGTAGTCAATTCTAATATTAATTTTGAATCAAACACAAAAAACCGAATGGTTGTCTTTTAGTCTGTGAGAAATTTGAAAATTATACTTAAACTACTTTTTACTTGCGATTATAGGTAGGTACTATAAGGCAAGTTATGCATTCGTAAAAAAAAATTCTAACAATCAAACATGACATAACGATGATAGAGAAGTCGAAAAAAGTGGGTCCGACAATTATGTCTGTCTGTCTGTCTGTCCGTCCGTGTGTATCGGCACCTGCAGCCTAAACGGCTTGACCGATTTGCTTCAAACTTTGTAGATAGTATTATTATGACGTCCTACAGAGGGGTTTTTTAGAATTAGCATTCTAGCTTTAAAACTAACGGTACCTGCCATACGATTTTTAGTGAAAATTTAATTTTTCTCGAAAACGGCTCCTACGATTTTAATAAAACTTTCTGTATAGTGTTTTATGCGCAAACTTTATGTTTTGGTTAGAATAGATTTTTCAGGAAAAGTCTTATAGTGGTACCTCCCATAGGACCGGTTGTTTGCAATCCGACTGTCTCGTAAGCCATTTTATAAAAGAAATAATATAAATTCTTAAATTTTTCAAAAAAAGTTTTTTTGAGTTTTTTAAAAAAAGTTTCAAATTTTTTTTTTAATTTTTGTTTTTTCCAAAAACGGTTTAATCTATTTTTTTTATTCTTATTTTTCTGATAAAAACTACGAAGCTAGAAGTTGGCATACTCAAAAAAAAAAAAATTGGAATTATTTTCGAAAAGTTTTTCAAAAAAAACTGGTCGAACGATTTTCAACGCTTTTTTCCCAAAATCTCAAGCCCCAAGACGATGTTAACACATTAGAGCAAGTTCGTACGACCCAGTCGTGCACTTTATTTACGAGTCTTTGGTTTTTTTTTGTATTCTTATGGTGATCTCACTTTAAGGATTAATTTTGATGATTATGTTCATCTTTTTAAGTAGAGTATAAAAGAATTCAAAAACCATTAAGTCTCAGTCAGTAAGTTTGTTAAATCAGGATTTAGTTAAAAATAATCAAGTCAATTTGCAATGCATTGAAAAGCTATGTAGGGGAGAGTGGGGCAAAATAACAGGGGTAAGAAGTAACAGTTAAAAACACAAGGTTCTCCTTTAAATCAAGAATTGCGTGAAGGAGTAAAATGTGTCAATTGGACCATTGGACGTCAACGAGAAAAGTTGTGTAGTGGGTCCCAAAAATTAGTAGGTTTCTAACTTTTTAATTTTTTTTTTAATTTTGGCTCTCCTCCTCACACGGAAGAGATAGGGCAGTAGTTGTTTTTCCAAACGTCTATTTGAGTTTTGGTTGTGTTTGTGTGTATATCTTATATATGTTTGACATCCGGTTTTTTTTAAATGAATTTTTTCGTGTGAAATGTCATGGTGAGGCAGGTTGTAACACTTTTGCGGGGTAAATTGTAACAGACTTTCCCTGCGATTTTTTAACTGATCTTTGTGGACAACAACCGAGAATTGTTTTCTTCTTCCGTCTTATACATTTTTTTTGTGTGTAATACATAATTAGAAAAAAGTCCATAGGTTAGGTAGTTCTCACCAACGGCGATTTTTGAGGAAAAAGACAAAGTCTTTGCCAGAAATGTAGTCAAAAAAGGACCCAAGAACGGAACCAAAAACGGGCCCAAAACCAAAACAACAGGTGAAGAAAAAGATATCAGCCTCTTCATCAGGAATTGATGATGATCAACAAAATGTATGTCCTGTTTTTTGTGGGGCATTTCCAGGCAGCTCGCCAGGGGAAAATTGAGTTCAGTGCATCATATGCAAAAAATGGGCCCCACACCAAATGCGTTAAAGGATCTCTTCGTGTATTCGTATGCTTAAATTGTTACACGGGTCAAGATTCTTCCTTCTAGTCCTATATGCTTTTTGTATGATTGAATTGTGATTTTTGGTTTTTTGGTTTGAAGCTAGTTTTTTTTAAAGAATGGCTGTTTTTTACATATAATATTCAAATAAAATATATCTTGTAACAACTTACCCCTACATATGTTACAACTAGCCCCATAGTCGGGGTAAGTTGTAACAACACGTTTTTTTTTCAATGTAAAATCTTGACATCTTCTGAGCAGACTTTATTTAACTTTTTCAGTGAATCTTGTAGCTGAAAAATGGTTCTTAAATTTAAAAGAGGTTTGGCTGACTTCTTTTCAAAATCTCAGGAGCTACATAGGTTTTCGTAAAAAGTGTTACTTTTAGCCCCACTCTCCCCTAAGTCTCGTTAATGAATTCATCGTCCGTAGCCATACTCTCCCCTAAGTCTCGTTAATGAATTCATCGTCCGTACAAGTGTTACTGTCGAGTTCTTCGTTAAAATTGAGGAGGTTGTTTTGGACGTAAAACACCCTCTAAGTGGTCACTGTGAACGGTGGGAGGGTCAAATTCCTTTCGTTGCAAACCTACACTTGTTTCACCGTCGATAAAACATGCTAATACATTTTTTTACATCTTGTAAAAATTCCATGATTTGGGAGCCCAATTCTTTCATATATTTTTTTTTACGTCAATATTGGTGATGGTGGTGCGTTGACCATAAATTATTTGTTTTGAGAAGCTTGTTCTGATTCTCCAGGTTTTGCTGTGGTTCGAAACTTCATGAGTCTCAACAACTATGTACTGGAGTGCGCTGTCGGTACAATTGCGAATGGTGTTGGGGTTAACGTATGGATAAAAAGCCACAAATATTCCTTTTATTTGGAATTCACTTTACAGGAGCGCCTGACCTTATCTTCTTTTCAAAACAACCCCAATTCATCTGTTCATGAATTTTAAATCTTGAATAGCATAAAAAAAGCATCGCAAAGCAAAACTAAAATTTAAAGTTCAAACTACAAAGTCAATGAGCATTATCTTAATCGTTACAAACCGACCAATGTAGATGCCATTCATGCCATTGGTTGAGCTAAGGTCTTGAAGATCAGATAAAGCTAGCACGCGCACCCAAGTAGGTTCTATGCTACCATCTTCGCTAAACAGAATTTTTTTGATTAATTGGTCCAAAGAAACTGAAACAGTATCTAAATAAAGACCCAAATAAAAAAAAAACAACAAGATACCCCGATCTCTCGAAAACAGCATTCCCATCATTTATATCTTATGATGTCTGGCATATCAATTTCTAATATTTTATAGAAAAAAGAGGTCTCCCTTGAAACCACCATCATTACAATTTTAATAGCTTATGCAGCTTACATTCATGAACTTTCCATCTTGTTTGTTTTATAAAGAGTGAAGTTAGATGCTTTAAGAGTCACCATTTTAGTAGCATCGAAGTTAAGTATCTCAGTTTGTGTTCAACCAACCAACCAGCAGATAAACCAAAACTACAAGTTAAACTTGTTTATCTCGAATAAGGCCTTAAGCGCAAAGAACTCGACCACCACCACCGTACAGATACACCACACATCACACGCCTAATGACGTCTTTGCTTTCAGTTGACTTTGGGCAAAAGCTTGTTTTTTGATTCAAGTTTTTTTTTTTTTTTCAAAAGAAACATTTTTATTGTATAGGATAGCCACTTAATATTTTTTAAGAGAAAACTGCTCACAAAGTAACATAGGTAGCCTTGGGTTAGTGTGTTAGTAAAACAACTTTCAATAAAAGCCGGCTTCGCAGCTAGTAGCCATGTTTGGATGAGTTAGGCTTAGTCAAGTTTAAATTAAGTATCTAGGTGTATGTAAAAGAGTTGTATTCTGATATAATTCACGTGTCAGACTTTTAATTTGTTTGTATGTGAATAATTGTTTTTTTTTTGTTTTTGTTTTTTTTTTTTTATATAGAAAAAAACTTTTGTAATGGTAGACACAACGAATTTTTTGCGAGAGTGTTAGCCAGTTGAATGACCATCGTTGAATCAGAAATTATAAATTATAATGTTCCACAGGTAGGATTAAAAACGACACGTTTTTGTAAATTCAATTTTTATTTTGATAATTTATACAAACTTGTGGACTACCTTTAACTTGGAGAATAAGTGATTTTCTTACATGAAATGTGTTTTGTAATTTAAGTTGAAATTAAAAACATATGTTGTGGTGGACAGACACAACCAAATATTTTCGAAAATAAATTTTGCTTGAATTGTTCATATATTTTTCTGTACTTTAGTGCACCAAAGAGAATTTTGGTGCAACTTAAATTCAAATTTCACCAAAGAGGGGAGTAAAATTTGAATCCTTATATTCAGATTCAACGCAGAAATTATCTTTTTTTCATTAAATGTTTTTTTTTTTCGTGTTTATGGCCTGAAAGCCTTTACATTTTCTTGTACGAAAAATTGTTATCGCTTTTGGTTCATTCTCCTTCACGATTCTGTCGAAGTAATCATAGAATTTGTATAATCTCTTTGAATAGGACACCAGCTATACATCAGCTTTTGCTTTAATTTTTTTTTTGATTTAATATTCTCTATCGCATGGTTTAAAGTTGTGTTCACACGAGAAGGACTTTCAAAGAATTAAAATTTCTAATGTGTGTTCTGTTCTATTGGAGTCACTTGTCCTTATTTGACACGTTCCGTCAATTGTAGAGTATCAGCATTTTTATAAATCTTTTGAACTCTCCCTACAGCATTTGTCTCAAAAAACCATTTAAATACAAATCTCTTGAAGTCCCCAAAGTTAAGTTGTGTCGAATAGGACTAATTTTCAGTAATCAGAATAGAACCTACATATATCAAAGCCTCCGTTTTTATTCCAATGTTCTCTCTTGCACTTCGGCTTGTCTCTCTCTATCTCTGCGTCTCTCTAATAAAGCATCAGACAGAGCGCAAATCAAAAGAAAATTTTAACAAATTGTTGATAGATAAATTATGGAAATCAAAAAGTATCTACCATTAAATTTCCCTTAATAAATAATGACATCACCACCTTAACGAGCACCAGTTCACTCCGCAGCACGCACTTAAATACAATCAACTAGTGCTAATGAATTGCGAAAATGGCATCAAACATAAAAGCGCAAACATGAACATAAAAAAACGATACCCAAATGTTCCACAACTCTTACCAACGCAACACAAGAAGTCTTGAAGATATCTCTAAAATGTTTTCTTAAACAAGAAACTAAGCATTAAAACTTGTCAGAAAAAAAACGTGTTGCCATAAATTTTTGTTCCTTATGTTTTTTTTTTGTATCTCTTAATTCAAGCCCCATTATCTTCATTTTTCTTTTTTGCAGTTGATATTTAAACTTTTTTTCCTTAAAAAAAAAAAAAACAAAAGAATTCCCCACAACCGGATTTCTTCCTCAACGTAAACTCGAAGCTTGTACTAAAAAAAAAGTTATTAATCTGCCACACAGCCACAAAAGGAACGAATTTTTGCACCAAAAAAAAAAACTATTCAATATTCAATTCGTTTTTTTTTTGTATGAGTGTAAAAAGTGGATATTTCATTTAAATAAAAATGCGCTTTGATAGCAGTGACTGATGACAGACATAGCAAAAAGAAGAGAGAAAACAAAAGAGACAATTAAGAAATAAAAAAAAGGATATACATACAATCGAAATTCGTACAATATTACTGCCTTAATCCTGGTGCTCCCATTATTTACCCTGCGCTGCCAGGACAATGAAAAGGACCATTTGCACACACATAAAACACACAAAAACACGATATGTAGTGGAAATTTGATTGCCTTAACATTAATTATAAAACCAAACACATTTTATTCGTTCATGCATTTGCAAACAAGCATCGCTTAAAATATTTTTCTGTTTAAAAAAAAAAAAAAAAAAAAAATACGAAACGTGTTTTTAAAAAATCGTTATGCGATTTTTGTTTTTTAATAAACTTAAAATATAAAGTGATTTAATTTAAACGGCATTCAGTGTAATCCTGCAATGATGAAAAGACGTTGGTCAAATAACGGTGGATTCAGTCTGCGAATGTTAGAAGATTCATCTTCCGAAGTAACTTCCTCATCCAACGGTTTAGTAATGCCCACCGGAATGATTATGTCACCCACATCATTGGATTCGCCCGATTATGGTGAACAGGATTTATGGCTTTATAACGAAATGCCATACAATCCACACCAGCATAGTGTGATAACATCGGTTCATGGATGCACATCGTTGCCAGCACAAACAACAATAATACCCCTGCCATCGATGCAGCAGAATGTTAATCATCATACGCCGCGAAGTGATTCGGCGAATTCGATTTCATCAGGTGAGTTCAAAGTACTTTCGCACGGTATACATATAAACATAAAATTTAAAATTCAACACAGTTGATTAGAAGAAACTAGATCTTAAAGCAAAAATTAGTGCTTTTTTTTAATTAAGGTTAGAACATCGAGACGGGTAAACAAACATATTATTAAAATTTTCAATTTTTTTTTTAAATTATTTAATCTTTAAACGAAATACAAACTTAAATATGGAACTCAATTTTAGAACAAAGTTCTATAGAAAATGCAACTCATTCTGTTTTGAATTAAAAAAAAAAACAAAATATTATTGACCATAGTGACGCTGCTTCAGTCTTTTTCCCGTTTTATTGAATACTGCGTGTTTTTATTTCGCTTATAATTTTCTTGTACCTATTCCTATACTTACAGAGTAGGTTCAAATGTAGTTTGTAAATTTAAAAAAAAATTAAAAAAAGACCACGGGTCGTCGATCTTGCTCGTATGTCTGACAGTGGTCTTAGGGCTTCAGTTTTTGGAAATAAAAAAGACCAGTTTTTTAAATGTTAAAAAAAAAATATTCCTGCATCATCGCGCGTGTTTCCAATGTCTTCCGGTTTTCAAATTGCATTCACAGAGAGCGTTCAATCATTTAGATTTATATTTTATTATTATGTTCAGCGTCGGTCGCTTAAAATAAAATTTATTTTTTTTATCAAGACTTGAATTCCTTCCTAAATTTTATAAAGAATGACCAAAAAGAATAAAATATCTCATAATTCCCTAAAGGCAGGCCCTGAAATGTTTTCCTTTAATATCCTTGTCAACACATCTTAACAAATTTACTCACATATTTATTGCACCCTTTTTTTGAGTTTTAGAATTTTCGTGACGCGAAAAAAAAAACGGAAATTACCATCCCATGCAAAAGTTCAAACATTTAAAAAAGGGGAAAACAGAAATCTTAACAAAGGATTGCAGAATGAATATATTCGCAAAGGGAAAGGTCATGTACGTACTATTAACCTACTTTTGTTTAATGTACGTGTGTTCTTTGCATGTGGATGATGATGGTGGTGAACAAAAAAACTCATGCTCATGTACTCGAACGATATTCTCTGTGCAATAAAGGCATTCATGCACAAGGGTGAGTGACGAGAAAAAAAGATTGGGATGCGGGTCTCATAATGCGTATCGCAACCACAATGCAGTTTTGCAGTTATTGTAGGTATGTATGTATGTATGAATATACCTATAAACATCAGTTCAAGAGCAATGATTTGGTGACCCTTGAAAATGAAAGGAAATGATTTTTGGGAAGTTTTTTTTTTTTTTAGCAAAAAGAACTCAGATCAAGGAATAATATTCGTGCAAAAAACTTAGAAAATTTTTGCATATACATAATAGAAAGAATGAGGTTTTCCATTGTATGGTTTGTAGATATGTAGATGTAGGTACATTTGGCAAATGCATTTCGTTGAAAAAAAACTAGTTGTATTTTCAGGTTTTGCAACTATATGCAATTTTTGATAGCTTTTTATAATTTTTAGCGGGTAAAGACAATCTTAGAAATGCATTTTATGGCTTTCAAAATTTCATACTAGGGCGGTTCTCTAAATTTCTATTTCTATCCAATTAATAGCTTATTTTATATGAATTTGAATATAAAATTTATATTTTATGAACATCGGTTAAAACATGACATATAAATGTCAACAGTACATTTGTTGGAATATATTTCTGGGTTTTCAATGACGTTTGTAATTTATTAAATACACGACTGATACATGTATTTTTAATTCTCTATCAATTGATAGTTCTTAAATTGTCAATTGTTGTTTAAAATAATTTGTTTTAATAAAATGAATGAATGACCGTTTCCGTACATAAAATAAAAACAGAATTTAACATGGACACCATTCCAAATAATAAACGGATAGGTATACCATGAATGAATTCTTGTTATTTAAGTCAAAATAATATTTTAACAAACATGACACTAGAAATTCGTGTATGGGAAAGTGTTGTCAAGAGTACATTTTAATCTACTCCGTAGATGAATTTACAAAGTAGAAAAATTTAAAAGCACTGGCAACTGAGGCTCAAGACAACACAAAACAACACAACAGCGAGAGACCATACAACAAATGTCAACAGCACGCGGTTAATATTGATGGTCCTCCATCCGACTACGAAACACGTTTCATGATGCTTGATTTATTTTTTTGCGAATGGAGTTTTTATTTTACTTAAAACTATCTTAGAGAAAAAACCTTAAAAATAAGCATCTACTTAAAA
This sequence comes from Platycheirus albimanus, assembly GCA_916050605.2. Taxonomy (NCBI): domain Eukaryota; kingdom Metazoa; phylum Arthropoda; class Insecta; order Diptera; family Syrphidae; genus Platycheirus; species Platycheirus albimanus. The sequence goes on from OU696698.1 coordinate 65,843,154, forward strand.
TAACTAACTCGCCGCATGCGGCCGCTCTCAATGTTCCCATAACATCTCGGCTTAAACCTTGCTTAATTTGGAACCTTTATTTCAACAGGCCAACTCTGCGAAAATGACACAAAAATAAGGCACGTATGTAGGTATATGTTTTAAAACCATCTCCTTCATCTATTAAATTCACTATTTGGCTTCGTTTTAAGCCAAGTTTTATCTTCTCATTATTCACTTGCTATTTCTATTCTTCTTAAAGTAACGTTTTGATCAGGATGGCTCCGCGGAGTTGTCGAAGAAGTTTAAAAACGTGGGTGAAATGATCTAGCCGTTAGAGGAATTTAACTCAAACAACACAATTTAAAAGAAACTGATGATGATAGCCCAATTCAAAATATAAAAAATGTTACAAGCCTACTTTTTCATTTTAAAATGTGAATAACTTTTGCAATAATTTTTTTTTAATGAACATTTGAATCTTTTTACCTACTTCGCTCACTCTATAGGTATGATAAGTCTTGAACAAATATATCGATCAGTTCTATATATAGAAGCTAAAATATGGGTGGCCAAAGTCACCCTCCCATTTCGGGTGACTTTGGCCGGAAGTACGTTTTCGTCATTTTTCTGCGAATTACAAGCAGCAAGTCAGTCTCACCCAACCCAAATGAAAGACCAGATATTTTTTTTATATGTAGGGATTTTTTTATGAGTTAACTCTGAATTTTTGGTTTTTGAATTTTTTTTAAATTCAAGTACGTTAATGTTAATTTCCTTGAAAGGATATTGACAAAAAAGTCTCTCTCGGCGATCGACTGTTGGAACAGGAAGTTTTTGCTCCAAATCACTTTTGTTTACTTGTGCAACGTCTTTTTTATCTAGGTTTACCAAGCTGCATCCAGCACTTCTTCGTAAGAGGTACTGGGTACCCAGCCAAACTCACCCGAAATGCATGCCAAAGTCACCCTACCATTTGGCGTAAATTATAAACAAAATAAAATGTATTTTTTATAAAATAGTTACAAGGATTGAATTAAGGGAATTCAATTTGGAAAACAATACATACATATATCGGAGTTAAAGTCATTTTGTAATCATATTTCTGGAACATGTTGAAACCATCCAACATTTTCAGATGATTTTTTTGTTTACATTTTCAAGAAAAATAAATATTATCTAAATTTAGTTAAATAACGTTAGTATGGTCATTTTTTAATTCATTCAATTTTACTAATTTACAAAGAAGCTTTGAAAAAATTAAACAACTCATTCATATTTTAACAATTTTTTAAAAATGTATCCATTCAAAAGCCAAAGTCACCCAACCAGGCCAAAGTCACCCGGCTTCACGGTACATTTTTATTTTGTATAGTGTTGTAATGATAATAATATTGTTGTACAAGTTCGTTGTCAGCTAAAGAACCATTTGTATACATTGTCCAAACTATAAAATAATTTTTAGTATCTTGCAGTTTTAATTTATGAGTTTTGACACAGTCACAGTTACACCAAACAGGGGCATCGTTATTAACTTCTTAAGCAGGAAGAGTTTTCATCTTTTAAGAGCTAGCACACCTTGAGTGTGCGTGAGTATGCGCTTTCAAGCTACATTTAAATCATAAATAAAAAAACCAAAAATCGTTCCAAATACTATCACTTTCTAAATCATCAGTTTGTCTACTAAAAGCCAAAGTCATTCTTGATTGTCCATTAGCCATTAGCCCATTACCATTGTAAGACAATCTTCTATTTGTTTCTCAACATCATGTGAATATAGCTTAAGCTTATCATCACAACAGTCAATGTAAGATTCAGGTTTTTTTTTTTTTTTTTTTTTTTTTTGTTTTATTTTCCCTGAACATGACCCCAATACGCGATCAACCGCGCTCAAGTTGAAGTTGCCACAAATATTAACCGCTAGCATTAGTAATTTCTAATGACGTGCTATGATGAAAAAGAAAGGCATGAGAAGCGTTAGCGACCGACACAGTCAAATGACGAGCAAATAAATAATTTAAAAAAAACTTTCTCTTGCTAGTTTACAAAAAAAAAAAAAAAAAAAAAAAAAAAAAAAAAAAAAAACAACATACACCCAAGAAGAAAGTTAAAAGCAAAAACGAAGAAAGAAAGTTTAATACATAATACAATTTTCATTATCATCGTTCTTCTTTCGTTTAACAATTTTCACAGAGCCAGTTGTAGTAGTAAGAAAAAAGAAATAAAGACGAGGTATGAGATGTATGTTAGCATGCGCTCATGCGCTGCATGTGAGCTCACAAAGATCACAATGAATTTTCAGAAAACTTAATGACGTGTTGAATAAAGAAAACACACAATAAAATCATTCCATTATGAAAAACCATACACAATCATTTATATACAATTGTATGAATAAAAAAGAAGAAATATTCTCTTTCGCAAGTCACAGGGTCCATTAATGGAAAATTACATGAGATTGTCGTTGTCTCGCGACGCAGATGAGTAAATAAAATACAACCCAACATGCCAACATATACAAGCGCGCATAAACGCATTTTATTGATGATAAGTAGCTTTCAAGGGCAACATTTAAGAATGGGTGGCATTTTCCCAATAACGGTTGTGATATTTATTTATCAAATTAGAAGCAATTTTAATAAAATTTAATGAAATGGAAGTATGTATTAGTAGGTACTGGGACTACAATATTCTCGTACATTTCTAAGGACCAATATAATTTTTTAATCAAAGCTGAACTTGAATTTGAAAAAAAATCATTGTTTAATAGTTTTTTCCCTGTAATGGCAGAAAATTTATAAACTTAATTTAAAGTTAACCTGTTTAAAACTATACCTACTTGTTCCTAGTAATTTTTTTTTTTTTTTTAATAAAAGCCAATCCTTTTACATTTCGAAAATGTTAACCAATATTAGACGAACTCTACCTGCTTGAATTTTAAGCATTTGCAAATTTACAAACAATAATAATTAATTATATCATAAAATCACTTCATACCTATGAATGTATATAAGTAGGTATACGATATGAAGCGTAAATAAAATTTTTTAAATTGTAAACATTCTGAAATGCAATCGACCTCAACCCAAATTTAAAAAAAAAAATCTCAAACACAACCCTTGCTACAGACAAACAAAACTTTTCTGCTTCTAAATAAAAATATCTTATCTTTAAGAATATACATACATACATATATATGTGTGTATAGCTTCAGCAAATAAGAAAAGTAAGGTATCTACGTTCAATAAATTTAAAAAAAAATGCTACTGCACATGAACCCTCGTTCAAGGCCGTGCGTTTTCTCTTTTAATTATTTCTTAAATAACTTAGTTAATGTGTTGTTGCCATTCCAGAGTGTGCATTGAATTAATTTATATACACTGAAACAATTTGCCATAGACCATTAAACCCATCATCGTGTCGTGAACTCTAAAAATAACGAAGTTTGAAATTAAAAATGAATTTTCTGTTCATGTTTTTTTTTTTCAATTTATATCTGTTTTCTGTATTTCAATGTATTACGAATGAATATGTATATGAACAATGTCTTATATAGTGTCTACTCGTACAATTTATCAGAAGAGAAAGATAAACTTTTATAAAATTATCGTGACGTATATGTAGGTAGTATACTATTTTTACCCCACAATGAAACTATGTCAGTAGTGTGAAGTTTTTGAGCAATATTTGGCCACCCTCAATATTGTTTTGATGGTTTCTTGATGAATCATATTATTTCGTATTTCGAAAAAGTAAAAATTTATCTGCGTATTTTTAATCTGAAATAATTAAAAAAAAAAGAGAACAAGAGTAATCAGAATCAACAACTAAATTCAACATAGTATATGTGTTGGAAGAGAACCAACAATATCTTTAATAAAAAAAAAAATACAGCTAAATATTGAGTGGGAAGAAGAAATACACAATGCAACGTTAATATACTTTTCTCAAGAGACTTTAAATACATATGTACATTATGGTATATTAATACGTATAGAACATGAGTGAAATGAAAATAAATAAACTATGAAAAAAGTGTCATTAACCTAAAATGTTTTTATATAATAATTATTACACTTTTGTACGTTACTTGTTGTTGGTTAATGATTAAATTTATTTCAACTTACATTACAAAGTGTCAGTTGTCGTCGATAAGATAAAGCGAACAAAATGTTATGGTGGTCATGGTATTTGACAGGTTCTTTTGACGTCAGAGTTGAAGGGGTAAACAAATTTGAATGGCTTTCCCCTTGAACATATACATATGTACATATGTACATACCTACATTCATATTTATGTTAAGGTATAGTGTCAATGAAACGTTAATTGATTCGTTTATTCGTGTTGGTTATTGAATGTAACATTGTTATTTTCTTGTAAATGGACCAAGGAAGTTGTGAAATGCTAATTTTTTTAAATAATTTGAATTTTAGTTTGTTTGAAAATTTGAAACATTTTTACTTTTATCATACAATCTGTTTAAGTTGTTAATAGACTGACATTATTTGACTGAGTCATAACAAACAGGTGTCAAACATAAAGAGAATCAAATAAAAGATTTCAGAGGAAGTGAAGACTGCTGACATAAATAAAATTCAGAATTTTAGATTTGTTTTGAATTTATGTTTGAAAAAATCTTGTTTTCGGTTGCAGTACCTATTCAAAGGTATCGACTAAAAATATACGATTTCACTATAACATAAGGCGAATTTCGTATTCGATCAAAACTAATTGAATCATCTCCTAGATTGCCAAATTGAACTGATGCCGCCATGCTAGTTGTCAGCGAAAATAAAATTGGTTCTATAATGGCCGCTTGCCATTTATGTCTTTTCACTCATATTTAACTCGGTCAATCGGTTTGCTGTGCTCAGCTCTTAACTAATTCTAATGTCTGAATAAAACAAAAAACATAAGAAAACGGCGAACAACTACTTTTTTTTTAATCTATTTCTACTATATTCGTCATTAGAAACACCGTTTGTTTATTATTAATACCGAAATATTATGTCGTTTCTTTGAGGTAAGGCATTTTACTTGTTTGATTTTTCTAAGATTGTAAATTCTTTTGAGCGTGGGGCTTTGTGAATTTCATCTCAAACCCCGCAATCGTCAAAGTTTAACTGTACGTAGATTTACCTATACTTGAAAAGAATGGATTTTTAACGTTTGCAGCTATTCTTCCAAGAAGTAAGTTTCCCCTCGTACTTTAATCAAAACAAATCAAAAACCATTTTGTATAGGTACCTGACCTAAATCAACTTTTTTTTTTCTCGCTCTAAAAATGTCAATCTTCCAGGGATTAAACAAAAACAGATCTGTAATCTTGATCACCGCCTTCCTACATTGCTTTAGTGTCGCCACCGTGTGCGTTCTTCGTCTTCGCCATCAGCATAGTATCATATTTCGCCATGTATCTCGGTTCTTATGGTGACGTCTTACCCCCCACACAATACAATTTGTGACGCATTATCAAAAACAAAAAGTGAAAAAGATACTCATTCAGCTGTTCGATTTCGAATTCTGCTGAACTTTCAAATCTAGGTCGAAGCTCTTTTCTTTCTCCGTTTTTTTATTCCATTAATGTTCTCTCTTTTCATTGTGCGTGTACTGTCTTCGAAAAAAAAAAACATACGCACAATCAGGCACGTGACCCAAAATTTATCAACAAAAAACAACTTTAAAATCTCAAAAAAAAAAAAATTCGAGGAAGCCCACTTAAGCGTGCGTAAACGAATTCGTATCACACTCATTCGCTCTTGGCCTCTTTTTATTCTGTTGGCGTAGCACTAAAAAAAATAAAGAGAAATGGTGAAAGGGGAAGGAACTAGGCTGTGTTGAAACATTTTTATTATAATTATTATTATTATAGCTATTATAATATGAAAGCAGATGTCTGCCCGTTTTTTGTATTGTTTCATATCGTTTTTCTCAAAGAAAGTTATGCATTAAAGTTTTAAATGTATAAGCAACTTATATTTTACCAATCAATGCATTTGTCAGATGTTCATTTTACATTGTTGTCTTCACCAGGAAACCTTCTGGGTTTAAGTATTTTACTTAAGACACAAGTGATCATTTCGATTTCTAGACATTATGACCTACATTTTTTTGATTTTAAAATTATACAAAAATGTTTAACCTGTAAAATTCTTTTTTTATAAAAAGAATAAATTAATTATTTAATCTTTAATGCGACCTTGGTTTTCAAGCTTATACGTTGGTGTTGTTTTGTTTTTGATAAGAGAAATGTCATCATGATCAATAAAGTGAGTTCAACGTTTGCAGTTGATAAAGGAACTAATTTTAGAATTTAGATTGGTTGCAGGGTGGTTTTAGTCAAAATGGAAAACCGATAAAAAAATTGTACTTGCGATTAGCGTTTTATAACGAACATGCTTGTTTTTTTCTTTGGGAGAACAATCTGAAGTTGTCAAAATGAAAATAGGGATTTTCATTGCTTCAGGCACTTAAAACAAACTTGATTTGTTCTTATTAAACTCAGGGCACACGATACCTACGGTAGACTGGCTAAAAAGCTTAGCACACCAAACGTAAGATCGATAACTGATCTGAAATACAAGTGAATCGATTTCAAGGAGAAACCGTTTCGTTTAGAAAATTTATTCTTGCGAAGAAAAAGTAAAACGTTCAAGATAGGAAAATCATTGTTTCTTTAATTTAATTGTCTTTAAAACAAAAGGACAGTATACTAAGAAGACGGTTTTTGAGCTATTTTTTCTTAATTGTGTTTGTGGAAAGGGTACACATTTGGGTTACAGCGACACGTTTTAATGTAGTAGATGGAAACTACCCTGAGACACTTCAACAAAACTCGCGACCTCGAAGTAGTCGATGTGGTATGGGTTTTTTCGATTTTAGATTGTTGGATTGTTTTCAGTCCATAAATCATAAACAATTAAGATACTAAATGATTTGTGAATTGTTAGTACTTAGTGATTTTAAGGAAATGGAAAATGATATGATTTCAAATAAATGTGCGATAAAAGAAAGCAGATGCTACATTATTGTTATTAATTCAACATACTATGCTTTTAACAGTCGACTTAACAGAATGGGTATATTGTATTTGGTGTGGAGTTTGTAACATAGAGAAATAATATCGTTATGTATTAGAAAAGTATAAGGGAGCGGGTCATAATACCGGTTGTCAAAATTCTGTATGACCAAAATTCTGGTTTTTTTTTTTTTTTTTTTTTTTTTGAAAATACTGTATGACCAAAATTCTGTATTTCAAAATCCTGTATGCCAAATATCAGTTTATCCAAAATGCTGTTAGTATAAAATTCTGTTTTTTTTACAATGCCACAGCTAAGCATGTGCAATGAGTACAACCAGCATTTGTTGCAATTACTTATGCAATGGCTTATTTAATAATGACCTTGGTATGTAAAGAACAAGAAAAACAAAATTTTTAAGAGAAAGAGACTGTTCATATAATTCATTTTGATGTTCTGTTTTTAAAATTCTGTATTTAAACAAAATTTGTTTTGATAATGTACAAAAGTGCGCACTTGTGTACATTATCAAAACAAATTTTGTTTAAATACAGAATTTTGAAATACAGAATTTTGCAAATACAGAATTTTAAAATACAGAATTTTGAAATACAGAATTTTGTGTAACCAGAATTTTGAATTACAGTATTTTGTAAACAGAATTTTGACCATACAGTATTTCGACCCCAACCCAAAGTATAAATATATTCTGACTCAGAATCAAGGCCTAGTCTATTTAGCCATGTCCGTCCATCGGACAAAATTTGGTATATATATTTTTTGGTTAAAGAGTAAGGCTAAGTTTTTGAACCGATAAAATCCGCCTACAAACACGCCCACAATCGCTATTTTTGTTAAACAACCTCAATTTGAAAAAATTAACTCATGTTTTTTGTACAGAAACAATAAAAGGAAAACATTATATTTTGTTTGTATATCTTGTGTATAAAATCTAAAAAATTAATTTTGGGCGAAGCTGACGCGGTATTTATAATGAATCCACAAGCCCACATTTGTGCGTCTCTTATTCGAAACTAAAAAGCTTGTGAATGAGAAGAAATGTTTGAATCTTGGGCATGGCTTATGCCCACTTTTCATTTTTATTATTATTTTATTAAAAAAAAATTAAAAAATTAAAAAAAATTATTTGAAAAATACATCTCTTTATTTTTTTGCGTACATTTTTTCAGTACTCCCACTTTTAAGGGCGGGATTTTTATAAAATACATTTATTCGTTGAAAACGTACTGCAGCTCTCGCTTATGTCTTAACATAATTCCTTTTGAGTATTTTGTGGAAGTTCGAAAGACAAAAGTGCACGGCTAACAAAATCAGCATTTTTTTTATTTAAAAGTTATAATTTTATTTCTCGCATTCTTTACATACATATAATGAAGAAGTACCATTGCGAGTTTTAAAAATGTCTAGGACTTTTTAAGTTTTATTTCAATATGTTTTTGGAAAACATCATTTAACTTATCTCCAAAAACTCTGTCAGTTTTAGCGGTCAAAACAAATATACCTACATACATTCGGGTTTTCATTTCATTTATTCACCATCGTAAGTCCCTATCTCTCTCTTTCTTTTTCTCTCTTTAAAGCTTAAGTAAGCTACAATATTTCTTTCAAAACTTACTCATTCACTTGTCTGCTGACCTACTTCAAGTCAAACCGATCCATTCAATCGACTAACGAAAGTGAAAGAAGAGAAATGTATTGAATTTCTTTTTATATTCGGACAAGTTTAACAGTGTGTGGGCTTTAAAACAAAGTTTGAAACTCATGCAACATCGCACGAATGCGTTTTTTTTTAAAGCCAGGTTTGAAAAAAATATATTGCTTGTACTCACAATATAAAAGTTTTTTTCTTAAATATTTATTTCTAGATAATTTTTATAGAAACAGAAAAAGAATTGACACAAACATTTTTTTTAAATTGGTCGGCAAACCCTCTAAAATAATCTAAAAAAAATTGCATGTCTTGCGTTGGAGGATTTTCAGACATTTGCAGTGCAGAATATTATTTTAAGATTTTGCAGACTTCTGCTTAATTTTTTTTTTTTTTTTTTTAAAGATTTCGAATGCTGTGGCTTGTGACTAAAAGTGAATTTGACCCTACGTGCCGAATGTATTTTACTACTGCGTGCAAAAAAATAATGCCCAACATTTAATTGAACGAAAATGTTGAGAGTATACATTATAAATATGCACTTCCAACAAAAACAGCAAAAGACAAAATAAAACTGCCTTTTTCGGAAGGTTGGCATTTTTTTTTTTTGGTTTCTTATTGAGTTTTTATTTTTTTTTTTCAAAAGAAGAATATAGGTAGTGTTTGCAATTTGTATATGGTTTTATTTCCAAAATTAGATGCCGACCTCGATTCTATTAAAAATGGTGTCACTAACCCAAAAAATAATATACATATAAAAAAATGAATTAAGTATTAAAACGCGTACCCCCAATTAATGGCTAACACGGGCAACTTTTGAAAAAGTAATTCCATCACCGCTCCAACCGAAACTTGAGTCGTTATATGGAATATTTTATTTTATGTACATAATATACAAATCCATCAACTATCGTGCTCACTTTTTCGGCCCGTAAATTTTGTCGTCATCAACATGAAATATGGTAATTGATGTTGGGAGGGCGCGGGGCCAGCAAAACTATATAAAACTATGCGGTTGAGTGAATACTTTAAGAAGTTTGGCCAGCAACAAAAAACTGGCATTAATGTGACAGGATGAATAAAGGTGAAAAGCTGTTGATGCTAGCATTGTTAGCGCGTGAGTCAGCACAATTCCAATCAGCTTAAGTTTGTATTAAATTCATTATTTTGAATTTCACAAAATTGAAATATCATTCATCAGACATATACAAAAAAAAAATCCAGTAATAATAATAGATATACCTAAATACCCATTTAAAAAAATCGACCAATTTCAATTCAATTTCTCTATGAATTCCAAAAACAGTATCAAAATCATTTTGGTCACGAAAATACTAAGCAAATTACAAAAGTACGGACGCATAGGATAGTCTCAAAAAAACTTTTATATAGGGATGACCACACAAATCAGTTGGGTGGGATATCGTTTGCCTGGTTTTGACACAATGTCAAGTGGTTGGGATTTTATTTTGTTTTTCTTTTTGTGTCCCTATAAAGAAAATTACTGTTCGTTTTTTCCCCATCGTTAATTTTGAACGGTTGCGGCGCTATACCCAAGTAAAGTAATGGAGGTTGCATGTATTTGGTATATAATTACAAAAGTGACTGAAATGTGAAGAAGGGCTCGGAAATACGTCAACGAAATCGGATAGGAATAACAATAATACGAAAAAAGAAAAAACAATATTAAATAGGTGCTATTTTGTTTATGTAAAGGTCAGAAACGCGTGCTTGAGGTTCAATAACCGCCGGCGTTTGTTACATGCATTATTAACAACCTCAAGCAATTTCACATTCAAAGAAGATCTAAGAAATAACTTTGTTAACGCATAGTAGGGCCAGTAAGTTATTTTAAGGGGATATTTAAGCTAGTTTTTTAGGTTTTTGATTTAAGATAGTTAGTTTTAAGGATTGAAGTAAAATAAATACTGAATTTGAAAACAAAAATCAGCAAAATGAAGCCATTACGGATATAGGACCGTAAATATTAACCGTGTGCTGTTGAAATTTGTTGTCTGTCCTTCTCTCTTCTGTTGAAAAACACGTAAGTTATGTATATGATAAATGTGATTGGCAAAAACTATTAACCCTCTTCTTCAAGTTTTGTTTATGACTCAATTTTGTACACTCGAAAATATTAGAGAACTTGTAAAGTTTTTTTTAATCTTTACTTTTCAACCAATATTTCATTGCCAAAAATTGATAACCTACGCAAAAAAATATGAATAAACCCACAAAATGTAACTGCACAGTTAAAAATGAAGTTTTTTCTTATAAAAACAAAAACATTTGTATTAGATAGGGTTTCTAAGTAATTCTACTTAAAAGTCTCAATTGTAATTTCGCATTTATTTGATGAAATTTTGCTTATGTAATGTTAAAACGTTGTTTTTTTAACTTTATAAAAAAACTTTGTTTTCATTAAGCCCAGCCACATCATTGGCTTTGATGCGATTGTGGAAATATATTTAAAAAACTGGTTCGACTATGTTCTCCTAGTGTAACTTAAAAATTGCGGCTCGTAGATAAAAAGCTGTTTTAGTATCCATCTGCTCCTTGGAAGCTGGTAATGAGGTTGATGCGATTGCAACTGATTTCAGTAAAGCTTTCGACAAAATCTCCCATAATATTATCATTTTCAAATTTAAATCCTATGGATTCCCGCCCTTACTGATATCTTGGATCCAATCGTATTTAAATGATCGTCGTTACACTGTCCTTTTTAGGTCCTGCAGCTCCAACCCTATCTGCCCAACATCAGGAGTCCCTCAAGGAAGTCATCTAGGTCCCCTGATTTTTCTACTGACCATTAATGATGTGGATCTCATCCTTGAAGGATCTGACGTTCAGATTTACGCTGATGACATGCGAATTTCTAAAAATATTAAATCAATGGACGATTTTCGATTACTTCAAACTGATCTAAACAATTTTTTTACTTGGTGCCAACACAACCTTCACGAACTGAATGTAAACAAATGCCAAGCCATTACATACTCCCGAAAACGCCCTCCTTTACCACAACGTCAATATTTTATTGACAATGAACCAGTTGCGATTGTCACTTCCATTCGTGACTTGGGTGTGATATTTGATTCCCAACTCAATTTTCGAGCTCACTATGATAATATTATTAATAGAGCTAACTCTACTCTAAGTTTCGTAAAACGCTGGTCGAAAGAATTCTCTGATCCCTATGTTACCAAGTCTCTGTATGTCACATTTGTTAGACCTCTTCTTGAGTATGCCTCTGTAGTATGGTCTCCGTACCACCATATTCACATTAAACGTATAGAAGCTGTTCAACGTAGATTCATTCGCTTTTCCTTGCGTAGTCTTTGTTGGACCGACCCTTATAATCTTCCTCCTTACGAAAGCCGTCTAAAATTAATAAATTTGCAAACTCTTAGTAGACGTCGCGATAATGCCGATATACTCTTTGCACACCAGCTTTTGAATGGTGTCATTGATAGCGAATGTCTTCTCAATAAATTTAAACCGAACACTCGGAATCATCATTTGAGGACCATTCCCCTCTTCTTTGTCCCTTTCCATCGTACTGAATATGGCCAAAATGAACCAATTACTAGAATAATTCGAAAAGTAAATAATTCCAAAATTTTTGACTTAAACCTATCTAAATCCTCTCTCAAACTAGCTCTCCAATCTTAATTGTCCTTCTTTCCTTTTAATCCTTATCTTTTTCTTCACCTTAGCTCTAAGATTTGTTATTTAGTCTTAAGGTATTATGTGCTTGTACTAAGCGAAATAAATAAATAAATAAATAAATAAGTATATCATAATTTGATCAATGACGATAAAAAAAAACATACTTATCTGTAAACCTATATTTGTTTTAAATGGAAGTAGAAATTGTGTTTTCACAACAATATGTTCATTGTCATTTCAAAGACAACATGTCTGTTCAGCCATATTGGAAGCACCATTTTAAACTGAAGCTGTCAAAATAATGTTGGTATACCAGCTGTTGCATGGTTTGATGTTCTGTTCGCACTAGACAGAATGTCAGAAAGTATGAATATAAGAGCACTTTCATCTTTCACTCTCATTTACTGACCTCACTTCAAAATAAAATGTAAAATTGTACAATATTCTTCGGATGTTATTGTCAACTTTGAGCAAAACTTACTTCAACTAACTAACTACCAGTGGCGTTGGCTGCATACAAGTTGATTCCTATCGACTTACCTGTTATATTTTTCACTCTCGACACAAATAAACTTTTTGCAACATGAATCTAAACAAATCATACAATAGCACAATATGCTTTCGGCATTGTTCTTTTCTTCCCTTTCAACATACTTAGTTTTAGTCGCTAGCAACATTACATATTTCATGAAACAAAAACACGGGAATATCCCGACTTACGAAATTCATCGCTGGATAGAACAGATTTGTTTTTTGTCCCTCTTTTGCATTTACTTCTCTCTGCGACCTAACCTCTCTGTTCAACAAACGCTTTCTTTAAGGAAATAAATAACCCGCCTGTCATGGGCAATGACAGTTATTTAGTGAATCTGAATTTGTATGTATCATTCATTCACTAGGTTGAGGAAAGAAGGAGCAAGAAGAAATTGTGTTCATTTGAGAAATACGCACTGAGCTGAGGGAGCATGTCAGGTTGGGTGGGTTTCTGTTAAAAAACTCAGTTCATTCTTAGAGAAAAAAAATACAAATAACTCTCATTTTGCCGACTTATTTGACAAATGGAGGGTTGCCACTCCAATTTTTTTTTTTTAGAAAGTTACTGCAATTGCAGTTAAGTGCAGTTAGAGAAGATCATTGAAACTTTAAGACCTTACGTATGTATAACAAAATTAACTTAACTTATACGGCGTGATATGCAGAAATGCATTTAATCTTTTTTTTTCTCAATAAGCAAAATTCTGCTATTGTTTTCGAGAAGCTAATTTTTCTTCGACTTATCTTTTAAAATTATTTACTCCACCCCACTGCTAACTAGTACTTCCCTTTTCATCAGCAAATTTTGAAAAAATCGAACAGATTGACAATTTACCACACAAAACAAATGAATTAATAAGAAAATTATTTAACATCCCAAACGGGATGTTTTGTGTATTTTTGCGTTTTTGAAAAATTATTTTAGGTAATTTTTCTTAATGCAAATAAATCGCATGTGCCGCGTGATGTTAAACACATTATTAACCCTCACATATATATGTTATATTTTATTTTTGTTCACCTTGGCATCTTAAATTATATTCATTCACCTGACAACATGTGGGTTCAATAAAACCTAGGAAAAATGTGTTTGTTTTTTGTTTATATTCTCGTCATTGATGCTGGTTTATAATGTCGGTTCGGCTGAAATAGCAACCACTACTACGTTGTTTTCTGCGATTGTTAACTTAATGACTATAATTCTTCTGTTCGCCACTCTAACAAGGGAACTGACCGAACTTATAACATGTCAAAAAAAGAAGATAAACGTGTCGCTGTTTACTTCCCTAAAAAACTTTATACTCTTAAAAAAATCTACTTTCAACTTCAAATTTTGTATATTTTAATTAATATCTTTAATGGTATGAGTGTGAAATAAAACAAAATGAAGCTTCTATAGAATCACATAAAAAGTCATTGTACTATCGCAGTTGATGCCATGTTTTGGTTTTGTGTTGGTCATCCGTGTTCAAGGCCAACAGGTTGTTTGGAAATTACTTGAAAATTTGAAAAAAAAAAAAAAAAATAACGACCAGAGAAATATTATTGAAGTTTTTTTCAGTTTATTTATTTTTGGGCATTTAAATGTCATGTGTGGTCTTATTGTTCTGAGTAAGTCTTGTTCTTTTTTTTTTTATATATATATATGCAAGGTTTTAACATGTTGGGGAATTTATAAAAAGTCAATTGTTGATAAAATTGATATAAGCTTACATTTGTATAAAAAAAACAGGAAATAAAATACAAAAAAGAGGTTTGAATAAAGGTGATCTCTTAAATCAACCTTTCCGTAGGTCATGAACTTTTTAAGATTACTATAGTCTTTTGTAACCATTTTTGGGATGAAGTTCAGGGATTTTGTGATATTAATTCAAAGTTTATTATCGTTATGAAATTCTGTCGTCTGAGTTGTTTGTATAAGTTTATTTTCATAAAACCATACCTGTTAAGTTGTTCCGCATTGTTAGGCTTAACTCTTAATTGTATGTTAAGGTAAATTAAATGATTGATTAACATGATTGGTATTAGCTTTAGAGTTTTTGAGGTATTTTGCCTGTAAAAGCATTATATCTATACAGAATTTTCTTCTACAAACTGATTTAATTTAAACTAGTCATTATTTAAATTTTGGGCTTCCTTCAAATTAAAATTACTTAGCATACATTAATTTTCATTAAGTAGGTATGTTCTTCGAGTGTGTGTTTTTAAAATGCTTTTTATTCATTGAGTTCAGTCAACTCGTTCAGAGCTTTTTGATGAGCCTTGGACATTATATTTTTTATCGCCTTTTTATCAGAAATAGTTCCAATTTCGTTGAAAATTCTTAAACTAGATTCCAAATTGTATAATTTGCGCCACTATTGCGCTCAAATACAATCGCTTGAGAGTCTTCGTAACCGTATAGATGAAACACAGAGAGACCAAAACATTGTTAAAAATAGTAAACTTCCAAAATAAAAAAGAAATATTCAATGAAATGGCAATGCGGGAAAAGATGAAACAAACAGCTGTTTTCTCAACCTCCATAAAACACGATTTTCCAAGAACCTGAAAACAGTAGGTACTATTAAACTTTTTTCTAATTTTTGTCAAAAATGTTGTTCCTTTCTTCCATTTTAAGAAGCTCAAAAGACTTTATACATTCCACGAATAAGAATGAACATTCGAACTTGAAATAAAATCGTTTCATTTTAAATTGAATTTGTACAATTCCAAGGACAAAATAAACATTTCGAAAGATTTTTAATATAAGAAAAGTAAGGGTATGTCGCTTCAAAGCTGATTGCCAAGTTTTCAGCCTTTTTGTGTGATTTGTTGCGTTTTCGGCTTTCGCCTTACAGCAACTTAACTTCCGTCACGTGTAATATATTTTTGTATATATATGTTTACTAAATTAATGCCACACTCGTGCTGGCTGTAGGTATACTCATTCGACGTCGTAAATTTATCGAAAGTAACGCAAAATATTTTGGTTAAAAAAAAAGATATTCTTTTTATTGCCAACAAAGAGAAGGCTTAAACAAAAGAGAATGATGATTTTCTAAGTTGCTTGTCTGTTCTTTTTTTTTTAAACTTTTCACATGAGGAGGAATGCGTAGGTTGTTTATTAATAGGTTCGCATTCGCAAAAGTAAGCAGCCATACTTGTATTCCCTTACAAAACAAACAAGCAAACTAAAAAAAAACTAAACAAACTTTACAGACTTCAAGCCATTAAAACAGAAATACATTCATCATACAAATTTGGTTATACATATTATATATGTATGTGTTCATTTACTGGGTGTGATAGAATCAGTCGACAAAGCATTTTGCATTCAAGTTGTTTTTGTCCCAAAATATTGACTCTTAAACTTTTAGGCAGAACGAATTTTTCGAATTCTCCTACAAGACTATATTTATTATTATGTTAATACATAATTTTTTTTGAAAAAACATTCTAAACTAAATATAAATTTAACTGAAGCACTCTATAACCAGGTATAATTTTCTTGTAAATATTTGTTTGAGAAAATTGTGAAATGATGGTTTATACCAATGAAGGATATAAGAAGACTGTGTTTTAGATATACCAGAATATCCAAAATAAATAAGCTCTTACTTTAAAATGAAGGTTAATTATGCTGAATTTTAAGAAAATATTTTTTGTATTCATTTTTATGATAATTTTCCTTGAAAACATTATGAACATGAAAATTACCAATGCCTTATTCTGCTCCGTAAACTACTCTGGTATTGCTAGTACCGGAACTTCCTTCCACCATTGGAACATGGAGATTCGCCATAAATTAGTATTTGATATACAAAGGGACACCCTGTACAAGAGTGTTCTAAGTCCACTTCAACCCATATCCACATTCGCTGTGGAGTACTAAAAATCGCTCCACTTTTTCAATGTTCTTTTGCGAAGGTGAGTACACATCAGTTGAGTTTTCTCAAGTTTGATTTTAATTTGTTTGTTTTTTAATTTTTCTGTGTGTGCAAACATCCTTACCATGAATCAAGAAGATGTATAGGATGTGCCTAGGTGTGGATTAAAAACTTTGATTTGTGTTAATAAGTCTTAGGCTTGTTGAATGATTAATATTCAATTTAAAAGCGATTATATTCTACTGCGTTGCAGAGACAAAAACCACGACTTTCCTCTACAGCTTAATTAGTATCTTACTGTACCTATTTACATCCAGAGCACAGCGCTCATTCTACAAAGTAATTTAAAGTTTAACAAAAAGCTAGACCGTGTTGCTTGTGTCGAGACAAGACACAAACTATTGGGGGGGGGGGGGGGGGGATAATGCCATATTGGGCCCTATCATGGTAACCGATCGGAGAATCCTCCGACCGGGGAAATGTTCCGATCGGAGCATTTATTGTGTTCATGGTAACCGAATCGGAAGAGAAATACAAATGCGTACCGACGCGCATACCATGGCATGAGGAAAACAAAAAAATAAAGTATGAACCTCCTTTGTAGTTGAATAAAACTGCACAGCGCAGCTGTATTTTTAGGGGATGAAATACATAACACAAGCAGAAAGCCTCAAACAAAGGAAAAAGAATAAAAAAAAGAACAAATACACACGAAATTAAATAGTTTGTATTTTTTTAATACCATCCGACAAAAGTCCGCAAGTTATTTGCTGCCGGAGACAATCGAGAGAAATACAAATATAAAAAAGCCATGCATCGCATGAATTCGCTGTGCGTCACTGTCATTTTGACATTTTCAACGCATGCCTTATTATTTTTCGGATGTGTGTCCGATTTATCAATCGGAGAGGTACCATGATACAAAATTCGTACATTTCGTCCGAATTAGAGACAATTTTTCTCCGATCGGTTACCATGATAGGGCCCATTACGTTTTTGTAAAGCTTGAATGAAGAGGTTTCTTGAAAACAAAAACATATGGCTGCATTGTAGATGTAACCGTTGTTTCTAAATAAATTTTCTCTTTAAGACAATTCGAGAAAACTAGCACTCTCGCCTACTAATAATTTACCCTAAAAAAAAAACCAGAAGAAGCAGATGTTCTAACTCTATTTTTAGCCGTATAAACTGAAAACGTAATTTTTTTCAAAATCTTCAAAGTTTAATCAAAATCAGTTTTCAGCACATTATACAAAAATCTTGGCTAAAACAGAGGGGTTCGTTGATGGGAGCTACCGTTTAAAAAGAAGTTAGTGACAAAATTGCAATGCTATATCTAGCGAACACTATGAAAAACTATATGCCAAATAAAGTTTGAGTAAATCGGTCAAACCTTTTTTCAACTTTATGGCCGTTTGAAAATGGACTTTTAAACCTGATTTTCGTTCTGACCATTTAAGACGAAACTTTTAAAACCCAGTTTTGTCAAAAACGCCCAGGTCCAATGTACATATATATATGTATGTATATATTGACAACTATAATGCGTTTTATCATTTCCGAAAAAACCACTTCTTGACTGACGTCAAAACTTGAACGAAATAAAAACCTTGACAACCATTTTTCTTGAAACTTTAACAATATAATTCATACATACATATATGTATGTATGTATGTATATGTAATGTATTGTACATATATGTAAAATTTTGAAGAAAATTCATCAAGCCGTTTAGGCTGTTGCTTGATGTGGAAAATCACTCAAAGACAGACCAAGGGACGGCCGGCAGGGGCATGGTGAAGTCCAAAGTGTTGGGCTTCTTTTTTATCGTTAGGTATGTCATGTTTGATAAAAATAGTTAATTGAAAACAATTGTTTTTTTTTTTTAATAAATCAAAAAACTATTAAATCGGAGAAGAAGAGTGTTTTTGTTGTTTATTGTATGCATTTGTTTTTTTTTATTATTATTATTAAAGGTTGCAATATTTTGTTCACAAAACCGATCATAATATTTCCTTCTCATTGTGTTTCGGAAATATAAACGAAGTAAATTAGTTGAAAACAACGTGATTTATACATATCCGCACAAAATATGAACTTAGTTATACACATATAAATAGATTTCACATTTGATTAATCTACTAGGTGTACATAATATACAGGCAAAAGAAACACTCCAACAAAAGCCGACATATATTTTAAATGATTTCAAGAAGAAACGTTCGTCGGGATTCCCACAGAAAAAGTTGCTCAATTCAATCATCTTTGGTTGGATGTTTTTGTTTTTACGCTATCGTCGTAGGCTTGAAGATTTTGCCCGAAGGCGTACTTGAATGCCTTCGGAAACGAAAACATTAATATACGTAAGGGATCAACACTTTATTTAATAGATACCCTCATTTTTATTTTGTTGTTGTTCAAAATGATTGTATCCACAATTATTCAAGAGTCTAAAGTGGTAAGAAGAAATAAATGTAGGTGTAGGTGAGTCAAATGGGATATGTCAAGCAGAAATATTATGTACTTAAATTGAACTTGATATTTTTTAGCAAGATAAATATTGCTGAAAATAAGATATCAACCACTCCATTAACTCGCAGCAATTGTAACATTTTTTTTTTGTTTCATTCTAAATTTTCATTCGTCTCTTTTGTTTCCACTTTTAAAATAAAATGGCGACAGGACGTATCCTTGTCTCTCTCCTTATCGCAGTTTAAAGGATAATTAAAGCTGTCCATTATGCAAACTGAAAAACATTGTGAGATTCTTTCTTAATATTAATACATATCCATAATCTTTTTATTAACAAACAGAAATTATGTTTCTGTTTTTCTAAACCACTCTGTATTAGTAAAAAAAAACTTTTACTTATCTAACTACCATCAGAAGCCTGTCTTAAGACAAACTCTCGCTGTTCTTTCGTGCATGACAAGAATTATTTTTAATCGCAACTGGTTGTTTCTCATTTTTGTTTCCTTCATTCCTCTACTAAATTTTTTTTTTCTCTTTTGTTTTTGTTTGCGTTTTTTTTTTTGCTTAAGTTTCATGGCATTCTTTTGTATTTTAGATGAATACTAAGTAGGATTATTTTTTCTTTTCTTCGGCCATTTTTTGTTTTTCCATTCATTTCGCTTTTCGTGTCTTGAAACCTTAACTTTACAATAATCAAGAGTGAAGCTTGAAGATAGAGCTTATACGTTCAGTATCTTATTAGATACTTACTAATCAAATGTGCGTGTATAGTATGCTGGCTTGGGATTGGTTTCAAAATGTTAAGTCAAGAATACCGAGACAACAACTGAGCAAGTAAAAAGAATCAGGTATAGGTAGTGGGGAATTCTTCAATTCTTTTTCTTATTACCCTCACTGTGTAGTTGTGGTAAATAAATGAAAGCCATTTTATATTTTGGCTCTGCTTCCACATAAAATTATGAAGAAGACAAAAGTGAAAGAAAGCTTAACAAAAAAATTCAGTCAAAAAGAGCTACAAAATGCTGGCTATCTTTGAAATTAACAAAGTAATCAGAGCTCATTTATGAACACAGCCTACCTTAGGAGTAAAGCCAAAGCCTCTTCATTTTCATGATCGTTGTTTCTTTTTTCTATTCACATGGCTCATTACAGGTGCCTTCTGTTTCGCCTGCTTATTTGCCTATACCAACTTGGATGTCTATCAAATTCATGCCAAGTAACTTCGCGTTACTCCAACCAATCAAGACGGTTTTAAGTACCTATTGCTCTTGGATTTTGTACAAGCCAAGTATAGACAAGTTTCATAGATACATAATATTCTGTGGGTGTGAGTGCCCTATCTGTTTAAAAGTCTTGAAGAAAACCAGCACAATGAGCATAATTGCTTCGATTTTGCCCACGTTTTTCTACAACAATACTTATAACTTATACTCATTTAGGAGCCATGTTTTTTTTTTTTCTTCTTACTTGCGATTATAGGCACTATAAGGCAAGTTATGGATTCGTGCAAAAAAAAAAATTGAGATAACAATCACACATGACATTACATACGATGCTGGAGAAGGTGAAAAAAGTGGTTCTGCGTACAGTAGAATCTCGAAAAGATGAACAGATATAAAACAGACCCCTTTCATCTTTTCGAATTGTTCATCTTTCCAAGCATCGAGCATTAGTTTAGGAAAAACATAAAGCTATACATACAAATATTGCATCTATTTGTTAACAAATCATTTTATTTAAAAAAAAAATTAAAACAACATAAATTCATACAAAAGTCGTTGATGAGAAGTAAAAACTTATTTAGATTTTTTTTTTAAACTGCTCTATAGTAGATTGTCACACGGGAAAAGCGTTCATCTTTCCGAATTGTTCATGTTTTAGAACCGTTCATGTTTTCGAGATTTTACTGTATTTCGTCCTTCGGTCTGTCTGTCTCTTTGTACGTCTCAAATTGCCGTTTATTCACATACTCGAATAAACTCCAAAATATTTTTTCGAAAAGTTTTACAAAAATAATAATAATAATAATATTTTTTTCTATATACATATTGAGCAATGAAATATAAAAGCATATTAAGTTTTTCCAAAAAGATACATAGAACAGAAGCAATTATCTATCATAAGGGCAAGTTCGTGCGACCCAGTCGGGCATTTTATTTGTTTTTCTTTACTTGCTGCGTTGCTTCTTTAATCATTACCATCATTATTCTACAATTTCGTTTGATCATTCAAAGCACGTTAAAGGAAACAAATGGCCAAAGAATATAATGGTAATAAAAAGTGTGTACATACATACTATATGCTTGAATACATAGAAGCTTAAAGTTGATTTAAATTTGTTGTTAGCTGAGAACTGAGATTGAAAATACTTGCCAAATATAACGCGATCAGCTTTTAACAATAACAAAGCCTTAGGTACTGGCGCAACAACAATATTAACGAATAAATGCTGAAGGATGTCTTAGCTTAATTTGATATTTCTGTGTCATTAAGTTAAAACAGCTTAAGTATGATCAAATAAAATTTTGCGAATTGGTTTTTGAAAACTTTTTTGCTTTAGAAAACTGGATTTGGTTCAAAATCAATTTTTTTACAACGGCTTTTGTCGATATAAGCAGTAAAATGACTTGATATTGCGTGCGTTTAAATTAACTTAAGTCAACGTAAGCGATCATTTAATTGGGTTTTCACAAGGAATAAGAGCTTATCTCAGGACTTAGGCATTAAAAAAAATAATTTTTTGTTTATGTTTCGATTGATTTCGGCTTTAGATAGACATAAGCCGTTTTACAAATGCATTTTTTGTCCATATGAACATAAGTTACTTTGATTTTTAGGGTTCCGTACCCAAAGGGTGAAAACGGAACCCTATTACTAAGACTTCGCTGTCCGTCTGTCCGTCTGTCCGTCTGTCCGTCCTTCACAAGGCTGTATCTCATGAACCGTAAAACTTAGACACTTGAAATTTGGACAGATGATGTATTATTGTGTTCCCTATAACAACAAATACTAAAAACTAAATAAAATAAAATATTTATTGGGGCTCCCATACAACAAACGTAATTTTTTGCTCGTTTTTGCTATGTTTGTCCGTTCATCACCAGGTTGTCTCTTTTCTTCTTTAGAAATTTCTTGAAGTCTGTCCCTGTTAGTTCTTCTTTTTGCTGATTTGCGACTTTTCCTTCACTCACACAAACAGCTTTACCTACATGTAAATTCCAGAAATTCTTTTAGAAGAAAAGAGGCAACATATGTATGCTTTTAAAGCTAAGTTTTCATTGTATTTATATCTTATAGTAATTTCATGGAACATTTTATTTTAATTCTGAACGTCGTCAATGGCGGCGCTAGTTGTATTATATACTTTACATATATTGTTGTTTTTGCTTCCCATGGAGTTTAGACAAAAACCACTCAAATTTCTTTCCAATTCAAGCTTGTGAACGTCGTCGCTAGATGCCGCACAAAACGTTCCGCTTCTTGGGAATACTATAAAATATAAATACAATGAAGTTTTCTTCTATTCGTGTTCGAATTCGAATTCGAATAGAAGAAAAAAAATAGAAAAAAAAAACAAATGTCAAACCACAATCAACAAGTCGGTATTAGATTCTCTCATAAAATAATATAACATCAGGATTAATTGTGATTTGAGTGATTTCTAGAAATAGTAAAAAAAAAACACTGTGCTGAGAAAAAAAATTACTGAAATTTCTCAATGAAATACTTGAACAAGATTGGCAAAAGACATCTTGGTGACAGTTTGTTTGGGAAAGATCGCGCCAAAAATGTTCTCGTTTGTGTGAGTGAGAAACAGCTTGACCTACAGGCATATAAATTCCAGAAATTCTTTTAGGAGAAAAGAGCCAACCTATGTATGCTTTTAAAGCTCAGTTTTCTTCTATTCGAGTTCGAATTCAAATTCGAATAGAAAACAAAATAAGAAAAAAAACGAATGTCAAATAAAGAACAAGAAGTCGGTATTAGATTTTCTTACCAACCAAATTTTAAAATCTTAAAAATTAATATAAATAATAATAACTTCTTATTAAAAAAATTCTATATATGTAATTGCTTCTTGCTGCTTCTTCTTCTGCTGCTAATACTGAATCACTGAATTAATTATGAATTATTAAAACTACTGTTAATCCTAAAATATTAAATTAAACTTACAAAAGAAGTACTGGGAGGTCTCGATCTGATTTTAAAGAAGTTATTATTCATTTATACATACATATTTATTTTTGAGACGTTAAAAATTAATTGGAAATTTAATACTGACTTCTTGTTCTTTGTTTGACATTCGTTTTCTTTTCTATTTTGTTTTACATTCGAATTCGAATTGGAACACGAATAAAAGAAAACTGAGATTTAAAAGCATGCATAGGTTGGCTTTTTTCTTCTTTGCGGATTTCTGGAATTCTTGAATTTACATGCATAGCTGTCTCTATTTCTTCTTCTTTTTGCTGATTTTCCAGTTTTCTTTCACTCACACAAACAAGATCATTTTTGGCGCGATCTTTCCTAAACAAACTATCAGTTCGTCGTCTTCTGCAAATCGTAATCGCCTGTTACAATGAGAAATTTAAGCAAGTGTTTATTACGTTTTTATAGATAATGGTACGGAACCCTTCGTGCGCGAGTCCGACTCGCACTTGCCCGTATTATTATTAAATTTAATGACTTCGTAAAGCAATGGGACCCAGACTCAAATAAAGGTAAACCAACGGGAAAGTGTGTGAACTTAAAATAACGTTTTTCGCTTACGTCGACTTAAGCTCTTTTAACTTATTACCTCAGATTTAATACAGCAAAAAAAACTTAAGGTTGTATCTACATACCGACTTTGTTTGTGTATTTTAATTTTTTCAGACAATATTTTAGAATTCATTCAGGTTGTTTCTGAGGATTCCATTAATGAATTTGTCGTTTGGCTTCCTTTAATGAGCGACAATTAATTTTTTAAGTCAAGTATTAGATTTTTCGAACGCAATATTTTATGGTATATTTAAAATTTTCGACCAAGGAACTTTTACAGGTTGTAGATCAAACAGCGATATACAAAGGCTCAATTTCATTGAGTCGTAGGTCGAATCTTTTCAGTTTTTCATAAACATATAAAAGCACGGGTTGCGCATTGAACAATTTGCCCGGTGTCCAAACCGGAATTAAAGGATGATGATTGTTATATTATTCGCACTGCGAAGAATGCTTAACATTTAACCTTTCAGCCTACGAGAATTAAAAGGGTGTAGGTTTAGGTGTTAGGCGTACTGTTAAGTTCAGAGATTTCGTCCTCACGCGCAAAACTAAACCTATAGTGTATTGCTCTACTCGGCCCAATCGTTCCTGCGATTTTTTACCATATCTAAAAAATTCCAAACAAACGCGAAGTCAGTTATATTCTTTAAAGCTCATCATTTTCGAAAACGCTTTTACTGTGTTTTAAATTAATATCTGTTTAAAATTAAATCATTTTAATATGAAAGCTTAAATTTTGTTTTGAGTAAAATAACAAAATAATTCCTCAGTCTCTGACTGAATTTTAAGAAAAAAACGTTGTCTGATTACAAAAACCTTTTCGTCTTTCAAATCAAGGTTTACGAGGACAAAAATTAAAAGGCTAACAGCAAACATTGGTACCTACTATTTTCGACTTTGCTTTAAGAAACGTCATAAAACCATATATAATACCAAAAGTATGCAATTAAATTTGATTATATCAATTACAATTAAAAGTAACACTATTTAATCCAATGAAACATTTTAAGGCAAGGTGAAATATTTCTGCATTAGAAAATTTTCACAAGTGATTGCTACGCGGTGTTATCCTTTACCATTCGTCAATTCAATTTAATTTGTCCAATTGTTTCCTCCTTTTAACAACTTTATGATAAATATGTATTAACTCATATTATTATCTATCTCATTTAAGATTACAAGTTACAAGTTGAACATATGATTCTGGAATTCAAAATGCATAAAAGATGATAATAAATATTTTATTTAAATATCATGAAATATAAATACATCGCATTAGTACAAAATAATCAAAAAAAAAAAAAACGCCTTTGGGGGCTTAATTCTATTTTTTTTTTGTCTTGATACTCCAAGCTTAAAACTTTAAATATAATGACAAGGGAAAAAGATGGTAGGATGAAGAGATGATAAAGAACCCGAAAATTAAATGACATCATTTTACAAAACAAAATTTCTAAAATAAAGCATAGTTGTTAGTTAGAGTTATGTTTGAATTTTGTATTAATTTGTATCTAGTTTTTATACACTTTATTTAATTAATAATAATTGGAAACAAACATTTCTTGACTAACCCAGTTTAAAAAATAATTTGTCTGTTTATTTGAAATGATAGGTACTATTTTCTGCCACCTGCTATATATTCTATCTACAACATCTAGAGTTAGACAGTTACGCTTCAGCAAGGGCTATTGTCCATTCCCACTTTGAATTTATCTGACGTCAGCACATAATATATGTATATTTGTATATTTGTATAAGACATTTTTTTTTTTAATTTTTACTCGCCCTAGTGTTTGCATTCTAATGTGCATCAATGTCGTCATATGCCATTGGCTGAAATTCTCGTTTATCCTAAGGTAGACTATAACTTATCACATACCCTCCTTACACCAACATTTAGCTGATCGTAGCCATCAGGATGCATTTGAAATGGTAAGGACAAAGCGAAACTCCAAAGCTAAGAGTTATTACTTCATTCAAATCTAATTTTAAAAGGATATCCGCTAACAAAACAAAGACCTAACAAAAAACAAAAAGGACATCACCTGTTAAGATAAATTTAAAGCAGGTGGTGAATTGTTTGTGTTTTTACTTTTCAAGCAAATAGATATGCTGCAAAAAATAACGAATTTATTTAAGTTTTTTGGTCGATTTCCATGGAAATATGCTTGCACACACAGCTGCAACGATTTTGTACATAATACATCTGTGTCTTTTGACCGATAGATTGTTGGATTAGATATATTTTGTATTTTTAAATTTAGTATTGGGAATGCATAGCATGTTATGAGGTCCTTGCTAATCATGCTACTTTTTGATATACTCGTGTATACAATATAATTAACGCTTGAGTAATTTTCTAATTCCACAGTTAAACTAAAAACACACAATACAACATTATGTACTATTCGTATCATAATAGTTTGCTCTGAATAGGCTTAAAATAAACATCATGAGTTTGTATAGTTGATCAACACAGTGGTATTTTACTTTCTTTTTCGAAACAAGCCTAGTTGATAAATAACACTTACAGTTGTTATAGGTTTCGAGAACCCATCCTATATCGTATAAACATTCAGATCTCTAAAGCAAGAAGCTTATAACTTATAATCAAAAATTTACCCAACAGCCTTTCATTATTTTTACTTGCGATTAAAGAAGGTAAGGCAAGTTATGCATTCATAAAAAAAAATTTTTGACATTCAAATATAACATGATGATAAAGAAGCTTAAAAAAGTGGGTCCGACAATTCTGTCTGTCTGTCAGTCGTATGTCTGTTTATATCGACAATGACAGCCTAAACGGCTAAACCGATTTTCTTCAAACTTGGTACATAGTATTATTATGACGTCCTACAGAGGAGTTTTCGGAATTAGCATTCTAGCTCTAAAACTAACGGTACCTGCCATACGATTTTTAATGAAAAATTAGTTGACTTTTATAACTTTTTAAATGTCGATTGAAAAAGTGTAAATTTGAACTCTAATCCAAAATACGGAAACTCCTTTTCTTTTTGAATTCTTTTGATTGCATCGACGGTTTAAATATTTAAATTATTTCTTAGATCATATTTTATTAGTTATTAATGTGGAAAAACCTCTCCAAAGTTGCACTGCTATAAGGCATACATAAAACTAAAACATTATGTACATAACATAATTCACTTTGCCATTGTCGACCTTTTACGAGTCGATATAGGTATTAAAAATCGACTTTATATAATAGTCGCCATTTTGATCAGCCGGTATTTTTACCAATGGACCTTAAGACGATCGATTTTTTTAAATCGACATATTAAAAATCGTACTCAACCACCAATGCTTTCGAAGAATGTCTTTTCCAAATGTTTTTGTTTTAACTTCATCAATGTGTATATCCAAAAAGAGCCTTATGTTCTGTTTGATAAGAAACTTATTAAGGAACCACACTATTCCTAAATGTTACCTAATACTATATTCCAATTACAAGATCAATTTTACTTCGTCCATGTAATGCGCTGTCACATATTATCTCAGAATAGGAAAAAACCTTAAAACTTGCCGCAAGGAAAATGCGAACGACTTAAAAACAAAACACGCAATAACTTTTTATATCTTTAAAAAAAAAAACTGCAAATCATCTTACTATTGTCTAAGCATCAAGTAAGAATACATCTCTTTGCCATTCTATACAGGATGTTTCCTAATTCGTCGACAATAATTATTTGGGAAATGGTTACCTTCTTTAATATTAGCTTTATTTAAAGGTAAAATACTAGCCTTTGTAACGTTTAACGTTGCGTTCTGATGAATTTGATATCATGTTTGAATCCTCTTATTTTTAGTTATTAAGCCTATTCTGTTTGTCTTGCCCTCTCTAATTTTTGACTATTAGGTCACTTTTCTCTAAAATCTGTGTGATAAAAATCGATTGTTTATCTATTTCTTACGAAAATAAAAATAATAAAAAAAAGTCATTGAAAATTATGAAGAAAAACGTAAGATATTTGTGAAGAGGGAAAAAATAGAAAAAAGGCCTTACTGCTTTGAGCTACATGGTTATGAATAAAAGTTAATTTGGTTATGTAAAATTGTTGTTATAATTTTTGTTTTCTTCCAACATGTTCACAAACTATTTCCCAAATAATTGCTTACGAACTAGGAAACACCCTGTATATTCCAAAGAAACATGTGTAATCGTCTTAGATTTTTTTATGAACCAGACTCCAACTCCATCCGAACTTCAAAAACTTGTTATTGTAATCAAGATGAAAAAAAAAAAAAAAAAAAAACAACAAAGCAGAAGATCGGAGCTAGTGTCTTGCTCTTCGTCGTCGCGTCGCGTCGTTCGTTTTATATGTTCTCCAACACAAAAATTTCTCTAAAAGAACCCCACCAGCCAGCTAAGCTAGCCTGAGCAATCATCTATAAGCATCCATCCTGAAACCAATTAGATGTTAACCAACTGGTAGAACCAAACGAAAACATAGAGAAGATAAGAATTACACACAAAACCAAACCAACGATGACGCCGGCCGCACCGATCCAAGTCTCTAATGTCCATGTGTTGTGCAGAGGCAAAGGGACTGGTTAATTGCGGTTGTTGTTATAAAAATTGGTAAGATGAGATATGAAACTCGATTTAAAATTCAAGGCCAAGAAACGAGGTTGAATTTTGTTTTCTTTATTTTTCTTTTCAAGTTTAATATGCCTTGTGTCTTGAGGCTGCCTCTCCGCGCGCCAATCTTATCTTCCTTACTCTTCAATGATTGAAACTATATAAATAGGTTGATAGAGTGGTTCATATCCCATTCCCAAGCTCTTGCAGCAGAATTCTGTTAAGAAAGAGAACACAAGGAATCGCACGAAAGCGCAATCGACGACAAGCCAGCCAGCCAGCCAACCGAAACCAAACCAACCTAACATCCGAACCGAACCAATCAAACCATTTTTAGAATGTGAGGCTAAAAAAAAAAATCACAAATAGTCAACAAGTACAAAACTGAAAGCTATTTCCTTCGGGTCTGATGCCACTTGGTGATGCACATGCTTCACTGAAACAAGAATACCTTCACACTTTTCGAAGGCGAATGATCCACTTCATTCTCTGCACATATACTTCTGGTCTTTTTGCGGAGCCAGAAACAGGTCTGAAATCAAAAGTTTTTTTTTTTTAGTGGTGTGCAATTTTTTTGAATCTCGGCCCAGGAGCAAAACCTGCGAAGATCCAAGAAAATACATGTTCATGTTAAGTTTTTTTTTTTTTTTATTTTAGTTAAGTGGCATCAAATTTACAAATTAAGAACAGAAGGATAAAAAAAAACAACTTTTATGATCAAAGATTTGTGTTTGTATTCAATGGAGGATATACCACGTAACTTAATAATTATTGTTGCATATTTTTAAACAATTTTTCGTCCCCTATTTTAACCAATTTTCCTTCTACATAGAAAATTTTAAAATGTGATGAAATTTTGTCCTCCTTCTAAGACGGTCTTAAGACCGAAAGATTTATTCAGTGAAATTGAGCTCTCTTATTTTTCGTTGCTTTTACAAAGAAAATATCTAATCTGTCTTAGTTTGTGACCAGATTGTGAGCGGATGATCATTCACGAAGACATCTGCATTCGATTAACGCTTTGTTCTTTTGTCGTTTTATTAAATATTCACTTTCAGTTCATATCGCGAAATAAAAATGGTTCAAATTGCGACTTCAGTCAAGGGATTCAAAGTTAAAAAAAAGAAACACATAGACACTATTATCCTTCTCAAATTCTTACAAACATTGATCCTTTTTATTGCAGACTGATCGAAAAAGAGTTAATGAAACTTGATGATTTTGTTCAGGGATAGTTAATTAAAATTTTTCTAAGTTTTTGACTGCAAATTTTTCAAACTTCTCCCTGTTTTCCCTCAATAACTTTTTTTCATACGTCGCGTCCTATGGCAGAATCATATTCGAATTTTTTGTAAAACGGTAAATTTCCTACAATTCTTTTAGTACAAAAATTGTAGTACATAATATCGTTTCGTTGCCAATATATGGAGAAAGAGAAAGTGAGGGGATGTTGTGGATTTTCAAAATGAACGTTTTATGTTGATGCTTTGGTTGTGTATTACCTCGTACATTTCATAGTGTTTGTAAAATAATTTCAAACATTAAATTTACGAGTAAGCAAACATATGAATGCGCATTATGTTAAGTTAAAAAATATTCCTAATTCTACAATTTAAAAAAAAAAAATTGAATTATCTCATGAACAAATTTTTCTTTATTTCTTTCCAGGTATGTACAATGAAATTTCTCAACAATAATGGGGTTAAAGAACAATCATCGCTAAGTATGTATACAATTTCAATAAAAGTCACTATTTTCGAGGACGAACTCATCCAAGGCGCTCAATATTTCATTGAATCGATTATTGTTTATAGAGCTAAGATTCCGATAGGAAAATTGTACTCGACTCATTAGATTTTTGTACTTAAGTTTAAAATTTAATTAAAATCGGTGAAGCCGTTAACGAGTTAGACCTATTTGGTCGATTAGGCGACTTTGAAAATCTTTTCTTAATAATATATTCATTCTCAGTCCTAGAATTAAAGTTTCCGAAATTCTCCGAGAAAGTACCAAAATAAATTAAGTACAAAGCGAGGAGTGAATCTGCCCGGCATACAGAGAGGCCTATAGTCGGGAATATAAATAGGAGCTACATAAATTTTGTGTTAAAATATCCAAATGTATGTTTTTTTATTTTAAACTGCCTCTTCTTCCTGCTAGGCTCAAAAATATGTTTCCGTCGATTTTGTTCTAAATGTTTAGTATAATTTGAGAGTAATGGGCTTAAAAGAATATCTAAAATTTCAAATAGCATATCATTGTAGGAGTCACCGTTATTTTTTTTTTATAATTTTGTTTCCGTTTCAAGTCACTTTTCTTAAATTGGAGAAGTAGACGACCCTCCCATATTATCTTGTCTCGACCCAAAATAGATAAATACGCGAATCACCCTGTATAACAAATTTTAAATTGAGTGAAAAGCGAAGACTTGTAACAGCAATAAAAAAACCTTTTCTTTCATCCTTAAAATAATCAGACACAAAACACAATAACACAAAAATAGAAAACTTCTGAATATGTATTTTCAAATTGAAAAATTTATATTTTATATTTGTCCATAACCTTTGAGTTGCTACTCTTTACCAGCTTATTTAGGATATGTGTATGTGTGTGTTGTATACGTTAATAGTCTCCTCCAAAGGATCTTGTCTCTCACAAAAACTATCCTGACAATCCCATCCCAAGTGTCTATCTGCATATTAATCTTATTTGTACGTGGGCACATTTGATTTACTATCCTTCGGAGACATAACTTTTTGTTTGTCTGAAACAATTTTCTTTTTGTATTGGTATACCATCCAGACATTTTGGCGGCTCTGCTTCCTTGCCGTTTCTTTTCCTCCCCAAAAAACTATCATGTGCTATTTGTCAAATATAAATGCAACGACCAAAGCTTTTGTGTATAAGCTAAGCACATACACTCCCAGATATATAAAGCAAACATATTTGTAAGCGGAAATGCGAAACCTTTTATTTTCAATCCCTTCAGACTTGCCCCCGATCCCGAATCCACTAGATCTCATTCGCCTCCACATTCCGATGTATATAGTTTGGCGCAAACTTGCCTCATTTTTATTTTGTTAGTCTTTCCCATCCGATAAAATTGTTGCTGTTTTTGAAATTTTCTTCGTTTTGCATTTCATTTATTCTTAGAAACCCCAAGTGCAAAACGAAATTACGGAGAGGGCACGAACTTGCTTGTAATGGAATCAATTCCAATAATTGCATACCTGACAGTATAACGTGTGAAAAATAGTAGCTTTCAGAATTCAGATACCTACCTACAATTCTACATGCAAAAATATATGCATTTGCGTGTTGATTCACTTTTTTCAGTTATTATAGAGTGACTATGCAATTCAGTAGTGAGTGTGCAATATATGTATGCATGTATAGCATGAATTTTAAGAATAATAAATTGCAACCATCATTTTTTGTCGTATTCGTTGTCGTCGTCTTGGCTGAGTGGGGGCACTGAGCGTCCTTGACTTGTGAACGGTCTCGTCGTTGTCGGCCGGCATAAATAAATTCATTATTATAGTCATTCATGTCGGATTCTTCTTTTTTATATATAAACAGAAAAAAAACACACAAATAAAAATTTACTTGTGCCGTGAATTCCTTTTCAAAGTTCAATGTAAGTTTGTAATGTACATATGTACATACCTAGTTCCTAGTTCAATTTTCCTTTTTACTTGTTTTTTTAGCTTAAAGTCCTTTTTTGTTTTGGTATTACAACATTTCCTTTAGTGGGGTAGGACACGAAGGTCATGTATTGAACGAAAGAAAATGGGCATGTGCTCTGTATGCATTTTATATAATGCTTGCATGTGTTTTGTGTGCAGTGTGCATTTTCATAATTCATGTGTAAAGTATATAAAGGCGGACAGAAAGAACTCCTTGAACTCTTTATTTTCGAATGCTCAACACACAAAAAAAAACCATACCCAATTTATAGAAATAAATACATGCTAGTGAAATATTGTGTAACTGAACTGTAGCTCTATTATGTTATTTCTTCTCTAAAATATGTGCCAATTTTTTTTTTGTATGGTCAAACGAGTGATGGTGCCAATTATAATGTGTTAATTGAGTTGGTAAAATAAAAGCTAATCTAGCAATTTGGTAGAGTTTGAAAAGGCTTTCGGTGTCTAGACTTTTATTTGTGTTCCTCTAAGATTACTCAAAGCTTTTGAACTATAGAAAGTTCACATACATTTTACACTTTGCTGACCAAATGATTTTTTCCATTAAAACATGTAATACCAAGTAAGAGTAACATCTCTTTCTCTCATCTCTCATTATTGTTTGTATTGATAACTTTTAATGGCGGGTGCGAATATTGGCATAGGTATATACTATAAACGCTCACGAGTTTTCCAGTATTTCATGAGAGTTTAAGTAAATCTCTTCTTCTTACTGAAGGCTTCCCATCGTCCCACACGTTGAAACGATTAAATTTTTATTGTATGTATTAAAATACGTTTTATGCTATCTGGGAGAATGGCCTTTTCTGTTTTCTATCAAGTGTCTTCTATGCATGGGTTGTATAAATGTTGTCTTCTCTCCACATCGTATAGTGTGACTATTGACTAATCTACTGCAACTTTCTCCTAGAGATTGTGATGACGAAGAATTTTCTTTGCTAGAAAAAGTAGTTGACCAGTAAAAACTTAATTCACAATTAATTCGGCTTTTTTGTTGCCAATATGACAGCCAACATCTTTGTCTATTCCAGCAGTCAACACTTCCCAAAAAAAGAAAATTGTGACAACTGAAGTCTATGATGGTGTAGGCATTAATAAAGCATGCGGTTGATAATTTAGTCGAGGTTTTACCATCTACAGATTTCTGGGCAATAATTTGTGAAGCATATTGCTGACTATTAATAAAGCGGGTTGAGTTGGCAATATAGTACAGTGGATTTTGTGCTCGGTTGCTAATCCTAGAGTTACGAGTTCAAACCCAGCCTGGGCAGCAATGTTGATTTATTCCCCCAGTTTCAAACCGTGGGTTTTGTTTGGGATAATCACCATCTAAAATCTCAATCCACTGTACCAACTTTCTTTCCTATCTCTCTATTCCTTCTCTCCTCACGCGTGGGTACATGTTAATCATTATAAGAATATTCATATCACCTTGAGTGCGAGTGCATAATAAAATAAAATGCACGAATGGGGTAGCACGAACTTGCTCTAATGTGTGACAGTGGTCTATGGGCTTGAGATTTTGATAAAAATAAAATTTTCAAAATTCTTAAATAAATGATTTAACTAATTTAAGCTGAAAAAAAGTACGCCATTTATTTTTTTCGATAAATTTGAAATTATGAGAATAAATTTATAAAAATCTGTGGAGCGGTTTTTGATAAAGAAAAGTTTTTGTTGAATAACTTTTTGAACAAAATTTTCAAAAAAAATCAAAAACAGCAGTTCAAAGGTATTCATCAAATACATTTATTTATAATTTTAGAAAAAAATTTGTTTTCAAAATATTAATTTTAAAATTTTTTTTTTCAAAATGCTTTTAAAAATACAAAAAAAAAACTTTTCAAAAATATTGGTAGTGGTACGCAGTACACATTGAGCTACCTACACCTATATATGTATGTACGTGTGAAATGTCGGTTGAGTCGTTTTCGAGATAGTCGAAAGCAAAAAAACGGTCCTATGGAAAGTACCGTTCTTATATATTTTTTAAAACTTTTTTTTCAGCCATATTGTTCGTACCTAAAAAGCAACACTGTTTTTTTTAAATCAAAATCGTTAAAACCGTTTTTGAGAAAAATAAGCTTGTAAAAAAAAATTAACGGTTATCTGGCAGGTACCTGCCGTTATTTTTTGAGCTAAAAAAAATTTCAATTTCTCCTCTGTACAATACCTAAAAAACTCTATATACCAAGTTTGAAGCAATTCGGCCCACCCGTTTGGGCTGTAGGTGTCTATACATACAGACGGACAGAATTTTTTGACAACCTTTTTCGTCTTCGCTATCATCGTAATGTCATGTTTAATTGTTGTCCTATAGTACCTTATATCGCAAGTTAAAAGTATATGTACAGTAGCTTTAGTAATTATAAAAGCCATAGTATCATGAGGCCAAATTTGGAAATATGGCCTTATGAAGCATTTCAATCTGTCATAAGACCATATTCGAAGTGATGACCTTACGTTGTTTTACCAAAAGGCACGAGTACGATAACTGAGGCGCCAAGATTTAATAACGGTTTTGTGTAGGGGCGTCAAATGCAAGTATTTTTTACTATGGGAGGGGGGGTCTACCTCGCCCCGTTTAGGAGGTAGGGGCGATTTTCGAAAAAAATGTCTTGAATGGAAAAATAAATATTAAAAAACAACGGCAATACTTAAAAAACATTACTATAACGGTTTTAAAAGCCAGAAGTCTGTTCTTTAATCCTACATTTAAATTAAATCACTCATTACAATAGTTTTCAAAATAGTTGCATTCAAACTCGAAATTTCGATAAAAAAACGTAAAAAAATATCTTTAAACCGATTTTGTTCAAAATTGTGAAATGGAAAATAAATTTTTTTTTCTGTGATCGATGCTTCAATAAATATTTAATCGAACGCAAAAAACCAAAAGCTTTTATGTCTTCTAGTTCTTGCGAAAATTGAAAATTACTTGAACTACTTTTTTATGAGATTTTTATTTTTGGTATTTACGGTGATCTAACTTTAAGGATTAATCAACAGTACCTGAGTGGCACGCTTCGCGGGATCTAGGGATTTTAACTCCCTTTTCGGGCTGCACGCCTCAATATCCGCGGACAAAATATCCGGGTCAAAATATCCGCGACAAAATGTCCGCGGACAAAATATCCGCGTCAAAATATCCGCGACGCATAATATTACGGTGTATAAACAATGACCTATGTAAGGGGGGGCATGCTGCCCCCCTGCAACCCCCCTGCCTGGGCACACTATAGGACTTGGGGTAGGTGCGAGGTCGGGTGTATGCGGTTATTTTGTCCGCGGATATTGAGGCGTGTCACCCCTTTTTTCGGGGTCACATCCACTCACGCAACTTCGTTGCCTGGCAGGCGCCTGTG
Organism: Platycheirus albimanus; assembly: GCA_916050605.2. NCBI lineage: Eukaryota > Metazoa > Arthropoda > Insecta > Diptera > Syrphidae > Platycheirus > Platycheirus albimanus. The sequence goes on from OU696698.1 coordinate 65,878,797, forward strand.
TCAATTGTATTTTTAATCAACAGTACCTGGGTGGACCGCTTCGCGGGATCTAGGGGTTTCAGCTCCATTTTCGGGGGCACACCCGCGGACATTGGACATACAAAAAAGTATAGTCAGGTCTTGTCTATGGGAGAGAAAGTGTTGGTCTGCAACTTAAAGACTTCGACCATCCAAAGTGAAAACCTAGACGATGACTTCATTGACGAGACTGACATACCCTTTAAATACATCATGTGAGTTGTAAATTGACTTGATTTTTTCATCTGACTCCTTACTCACAAACTGACTGACTAGAAAGTGGAATGCAACGCAATTCTAACTCCTCGTCATGCATTCTGGGTAACGCTAACTGAATTGTTGTACTTTACTTTCAAAGATAAACCTTTCATCAACATTAATCCTCTAATGAAATGACAATAAATGCCAAGAATCTAGAATTTCATAAAAAAGTAGTTTCAGTAATTTTCAATTTTCACAAGAACTAGAAGACATAAAAGCTTTTGGTTTTTTGCGTTCGATTAAATATTTATTGAAGCATCGATCACAGAAAAAAAAATTTATTTTCCATTTCACAATTTTGAACAAAATCGGTTTAAAGATATTTGTTTACGTTTTTTTATCGAAATTTCGAGTTTGAATGCGAATATTTTGAAAACTATTGTAACGAGTGATTTAATTTAAATGTAGGATTAAAGAACAAACTTCTGGCTTTTAAAACCGTTATAGTAATGTTTTTTAAGTATTGCCGTTGTTTTTTAATATTTATTTTTCCATTCAAGACATTTTTTTCGAAAATCGCCCCTACCTCCTAAACGGGGCGAGGTAGACCCCCCCTCCCATAGTAAAAAATACTTGCATTTGACGCCCCTATACAAAACCGTTATTAAATCTTGGCGCCTCAGTTATCGTACTCTCCCCTACCAAAATGCCATAACGTCATTATAGCCTTATGACACTGTCTTGATTATCTTCTTTACATCATGACGATAAAATCCTTCATAATGACGTTAATTCACTTTCAAATGCGAATCAACGCCATAATGGTGTTAATTTACTTTCAAATGAACTAAAGCCATACAATGATTTTGAGCTCTAAAGCACAGTTAGATATATAAACCAATGGTCACAAATTTGCTTTAACCAACATTTATTATCTTAAACCTGAACTTTGTAAACAAAATCTGCCTTACAGGGATGCCAAGTAGTGGTAGTCACATTCCTCTGTATAACTCATCCCTTTATTAGAAGTATCAAACATTGCTCTTGCCGTAGAACCCCTCAATATATTCAACGGCTGGCTTTTCCAGCTCTCTTATTCTTTCTAAATAGCCGATATTCCTTTTATGCTGGTAGATCGCTTAGGAAGCACTCTTGGCAGCTCCCGTTCTGGCCTGCAGCATTGCCTGATAAGCTTCGTTCTTGGCTGTGTATGCCAGCCTGCACTCATTATCGATCCAGGTGTTTCTGATCACCTAATGAAACCCAAATCATCCGCCACTGGTCCATTGGCTGGCGTTCGCGCTGTAGTCCGAGCCTATTTAGGGCTTCCGCCTATTATTCGGCTGTACATAGCATGTTCAAGGTGCGGCTATTGCACGTGTAGAACCGAAATCCGGTGTCCTTGTTTCGTTTGCTATAGCGTCGTTTTGAATAAGGTGATCCATATCCGAGTCAGTTGGTTGCTTCGGAACCATTCTTTTAATGTTCATTTTTTGCCCAAACCAAACCTTCGTATTTTGATAGACACAAAACCTTCAGTTAGGGCGAAGTGCGTTATGCAACTTCCCGCCCCTTACTCTTGGTGCCACATTTCGTTGCATTTCAAAAGAACGAAAGTGCAAATCCTAATACCTATTTATGTAGGTATACATGCCCTAATTGAATTCAACTTCTCAACATTTATTTATATCCATGTGTGTACATACCTATATGTCCGTATATATCTATTCATAGATATACCTACTCCCCTTTCGATTAAGTAATACATAAGTGGAAATATGTTTGTCGTGTCATTCTGCATGAAATTTAAGCCAAAGTCTCAGCCATGACATCGCAAATGTTTTTTTTTTTTTTTGCAAACATATTGCTGCTACTCTCCTTGAACTCGACCGTATCACGAAGCTGTGCAAGAGCTACATTGCAAGCGATAACGAGCAGCAAAACACACATCAAGACAGAAAGCACACGTTGCTTACCACACCCCAGACCCCACAGCCCACAACCAAACACACTTTCAACAATATACCTAAATCTAAAACAACAAAAACTAAGCTATTCATCCCATTCAAACCCGAACAAGCATCATAGCAGAGAATCATGATATAGAGAGAGAATAGAGTTCCTTTGCCCCATTCTGCTCCATTCGCTACCGCTGACACTGCCCCTGCCATCCGCTGCCGTATAAGAGAAGCCTGTCATTTCGATTTGCTGCGCTACACCACTTCACAACTTGTTTTTTTTTTTTTTTTTTCACTTTAGCTCTTGTATACACTTCTTTATCACGTCTCTTATTAAAAAAGTCAGTTCTTGTTTAAAAAAAAAAAAAAAAAAAATTCAAAGCCAACCATTCCACTCTTTTATACCCACCCCTCGTCGCGCCATCATGGTTGTTGTTGCCGTCATCATTCCTCAGAACCCCAGAGCCTTCATGCCACATGCCTACCATATACTACCCTCTCATCACCCCATTATGTTGCACTATTCATACATGACAAACAAAGAATAGCAAAAGCGAATGAGATACAAAGAAAAAAATCAACAGAGAACTAGGCAATGACGACGAGAACGACAACGGCGAAACCCCGCGCTGCGTCGCGCCGGCCGCCACACTGCATTCATGCTCGAAGTCGTTGCACAGAACTCGATAGTGCATGGTAGCCCTAACCTAGGCTCATAAAGTATCTAGACATACAGCCTTGCCACACATAACCACCGTCAACATCAAATTCTTGCTGTTGGTTGCTGCTACATATACACATCAAGGCAAGGAAATTCACCACCACCTCTTTGCCCCTAGCCACCCTCTATAGACGTTGTATGTAGGTATATGTATAATACGATGTGTGCCAAAGTTTCAAACCATTGAGTCGCGTTCATCTTCGTCGATCGTTGTATGAGCATAGAAATATCTTTAGGCATGGTAGGTAATGTTTATATATATTCACATCTAGATACTTACATCGAATGCTTTGGGGATATGGAGGACATTGTGCATTGATAGATCATGGGGCCGGTGTTCTCATGCATTCCCCATGAAAAACCACTTCGGTCAAAGTCGGGGCGATACAATAGCATTCGCACATAACATGTGAATACATGTGAATATCCAAACGCTCGCTCTTACACTATTATTATATTTTTGTGTATCCATGAAGTACCTATATACATACTTGCGATTCAGTGTATGCGCTGTGGATGCATCTCATAGATTCTTGACATAGTGCATAGGGGAGGCTCTATTTTTGTTTTCGTCGTTCACTGAAATACCTACCTACTTAGTGGCAATGGAAAAAAATGGGTTCTTAAATACGCAAACCACGTTGCCAGTTTTCATTTGAAATTCATTTTGAAGGGAAGGTATGATGAAAAATTAGCTCAAGAAAATTTTGATTCAAGTAAAATTTAGTATTTAAAGCATATACACGAGTATGTACCATGTTCCCACCGAAGCAAGCCGATTTGTTCCCACTTTGTGTCGCGATTTAGCTACATATTATGTGACTAACCGAATTTTTCTAAAAATTTACAGAGACTTTTGTAAGTGTTGTTCTGAGAATACCCTCCCAAAGTGTCATTATTTCAATATGATCAAGGGTCGTGTCGTACCGACATAATGCATTTTAAGGAGCATTGAAAAAGTGAGATGTTCAAATTTGACATAAACAAGCAGATCAACGTATTACTGTGCCTTCCCCGCATTTTCTACCTCAATAGTGTCTAAGAAAATTAAAATTATTCTTCGCTAAGAACATTTATTTTTTGTCCCAATTGCGTGTTTGAGAGATTGTTTAGCATTTATTTGCAACACATTAAAATAACAACAAAATGTACAAACAGTTCGTTTTGTACTTTTCTTTGGTTCAACGATTTATCACAATTTAAAAATTTCCAATTGAGGCAATTGACCAAAGAGTAGAAGGAAGAGCTTATGAACAGACAAATTCTGCAACTTGGTTAAATCAATAGATGATGTCTTGAACATGAACAGTCTTTTATGTCATTGCTGTTTATAACAAAAATCGTGAGTGGCTCAGTGATAGATTTTAAAAACGGAGCGAAACGTCCAAGTGTAGGTACAACCTTAACATAACATTTCAGAACTCGGTCATTGATGAAAAAAAATGGTGTGAACTACATTGTCTAGTTTCTTAATTCGTCAGAACTTTCAGAAATGCTTAATTATCAGCAAAGTAGAATCAGAGATAATGATGCTCAGAAATAAAGAGTACCGAACTTTTGCAATCGAACTCGACATTTTAGACACAAGGACAGTGTTGCCGTTTTAGAGACTTTGTCACCATATCTAGCGGAATTTTCAAAAGTTTAGCGACAAATAATAATTGTTTGTCGCTAGATAATTCTAGTTACTTTTCTAGCGGCTTTTTGTAAATATTATTTTTTGTAGATATTACGTCCCAGCCATTCAAGTTTGGCACTTATGAAATGATCATGATACATAAAGCGAGTTTCCTACATCAAATCTTTTGACAGAAAGGACAAATATTTTCTTGAATGAAACTCTCTAATAGAATACCAGGTAATATGCTGACTAGACACACACAAATCTTCATCTTGGTATTTTAAGACGTCACTATCATCTTTTATAATTATTTTATTTCTCAAGTGAAGACTATATTTACTCATTTATTGATCTTCACTTAAAAAAAAAAAAAAAAAAAAAAATGTGATGGTAGTGACGTCACATGTACAGTCAGCATACCTCATATTTCTGTTTATCATGTGAAATAATGCATTATGTGTTTTTAAATGGTTTTTTCCTATAAAATGTGAATCTTATTATTAGTATTTTGCAGATTTTCTACAGAAATAAATATTTCTCCAGCAAGCCGTCAAATAAACTTGTAAGCAAGAGGTAGACATTTTTTTTATTTGACTAGTTCCTTCCAATTTATGACTTAAATACTAATTTTAGTGCGGTAAGTCCAGATCAAATATGGATATTCCGTTGAAAAGGAAATAATACCTGCATAAGTATAGATATTTGTACCAAAATTTTTTTCTAGCGAATTTTTTTTTTTGAATATTGACATGTCTAGCAGATTCTTAAGGTCGATTTAGCGACTCTTTTTTTTGGCTTGCGGCAACACTGCACAAGGGCAGTCTCTAAAAGTAGCTTAAGCCCATGATTTTTCGAAGGAATAAGACGGCAGATGAAGGCTTTCATCAAAATGCGTTAAAATTCAACTTTAATCGGTGGCACATAACTACTTATTATATAAAAAATATAAATGTCATCAGTTCTGATGAAAAGGATGAATCTGTATATAGTTTCTTCTTGGGCTTTTTTACAGTCTTGTTCTTTTAATATCTTATATTCCATATTAGGAACAACATGACTCACTGAACTATTTAAACATTCACTTATTATTTCGCTAAACTAACCTCAGTACTTTTTATTATTCCAAAGGTTAAGCTTTTCTTAATGACCCGAGAAAAAAATATGTTAAAAATAAAACGGATCAAAAATTATAAGAACAATAGATTCACGATAATATGTCATGCACCTAACCCAAAAACTACTTCTATTATTTGCGCACGTCCACACCGACTGGCTTCAACAAGGATACTTACAACGAATATACGCATGAAAAGAAAGCTTGAATTGAAATCAAGAGATACATACATAATGTGGTTTTTATAATATTGCACTATTCCATATTAGGAGCGTATTTCATAACTGGTACACTTCCTCTATTCGGTATCTTCTTATTCTTACCACAAACAAAATTGAACGACCGCTCGAACTTGTTTTAATTTTTAATTTCTTTTTAAATGTGCTCATACTCACTCCAGACAAAACTTTTAGATCATATTATTTGCTCCGATATCATTTTAGTTCCGAAAACTTCCGAGTTTCTTGATATCTACAGAATCTATAATTTTTTTAGATTTGTCTCACAGCAACTATCATCTCAACCAGCTACAAATCATTTTATTTCAACGAGCCTGAATCCCTATCAGTTCAACGAGACTCGAGACATCTTAGGCCTTCAACAATAATAATATTTGTTGTGAGATCAGCTATGCAAAAACTGAGTTTTGTTCGATTGTAGATTCATGGTTTTAAGTTTTGAAAAACATGGAAATGATGAAATTGTGCAAAAAAGCAAACATTTTTTATATCTAAAAAGATTGGATTAAAAAGTATCATATCTCAATCTTTTCCATTACATATTGCTGACAGAAGTCACATAAAAACAAATTTTGCTCAGAGCTAGATTTCCCCGTTAATATTATTTGCCGAACTTTCAACAGTGGCCAAGTATACAAATACAATGGATTCCTAGAAGTAATACAAATATCAAGGATAAAGTTCCGCCCAAGTCCGAGGTGAAAATAGTCTTTACCTTTGTAAGTATGGTGGTTGCAACTTCTAGTTCTAGCAGATCAACTAGATCAGGCTGTCAAAGAAGTGAAATATCAACGCATCTCCCATTATTACCTTTGCGAGCTCTAAAGCGGCTTGTGAGTTCTAACGGGTTTGTTTATCTTAAAAAGTCTCGCATTTGTTTCTACTGAAACATATCTGCATCTCCAGCCTTTCCCGGTGTTGATAGCCTTTGTTTTTCCTTTTTCTAATGATAAACATGAATCTGGTAAAACGATTTAATTAAGTTTTTTCGGCTGGATGCCTTGAGGTAACAGTTTCTTGAGGGATGTCTTTTCTCGCTATACAATCAATTTGGATGCAAAATCTACCGTTGGCGATGGAAAAATTTTACCTTTGTGATCCATGTGCTGTTCACATGTTCACCATCTTTATTCCTGTTTGTTGAAGGTGTCATTACCGTGTGTAAGTATCAAATAATTCCGGGTACTTGCCTTTGATATGCTATTTAAGTAGTCTTTCTTCTTACGCTTATGAGGTCTAGGTGTTGGAAGTGACTGTTTTGGACTGCAGTTATAGGGGCGGAACTTACGCAAAGCAGTAATTGGGATTGAAATGTTTCAAGGCTTAAAAAATAAAAAGGTATCGGAGAACATCCGCGTCAAAATAACATTACAATTACTGCATCGCGGAATACTCAAAAAGCATCTATAATGTTCTAGAGAGAGATCCTGAGAAACATGTCAGGAAAACTATAGGCATAAACAATAGAACTTAAATATACAATGGGGAAAAAGTAAGCCAGGTTTGAAACCGTTTATAGTTTAGTTGAAATTATTAAAAAATGATTTTGAAAATACAAAAAAAAAATATTTTAATTTTAAGTAAATACAAACTGTCATTATTTCTAATTGTATCAAGAATAAAGAATAAATACAATGCAATATTTTTGAAAAATATTGACATACAGCATACATTGAGCCACCTAAACCTCTATGTGTAAAATCTGGAAAGAGTCGGTCAAGCCTTTTTTGAGATAGCCGAAGGCAAAACAAAAATGGTCCTATGTTTTTTGGTTCGGATGGACATTGCATGAAATAAACTTTAAAAACCATTTTAACTCGAAAATTTGACAGTTTTCGGCAATATCTTTTTATTGGGTGGAGCTGTCAAAAAAGTTCGTACACTAAAATCTTTAAGAATTTTTTTCCTACAAGAGGAAACAAAAATAACTACTTTACGACTAAATAACGGCCGAGAAAATCGAGTAAAGCGTCTTTTTTTAAAAATGCCGGACGTGGCAGAGTTTTTTTGATCGAATTTTCCAGTTTTAGTATCCCCAAGAGTTACTCTTTAAAATAAAACAATAAAATTCTCCTTACCTATTTTTGTAGATATTTTTGCTAATTTTACTGGACTAATATGGAGAAGGAGATAGAAGATGTTCTATTGTTTTTCTTTGATACATTTTCTCTCTTCTCGTGTCGTTAAAATTTTTGTATGGTCATTATAATAAAAATAAATATAAATGTATATATTGTACAGTGTACATTGTACATCTTTCTATCTAATTTCTGAACTGAATAAAGCACCCATTCAGTGGTAAAGGAAAGTTTGCTGTCCTAAACCAAACAAGAAAACATATGTGCAAGAGAAAAAAAACATTGAGTATAAAAGAACGAAAAGAAAAAATTAAAAGCCTCATGTACTTATGATATTATATGGGTAGCTCAGAAAAATCCTCCACTTGAAGGATTGCAGAAAGCTCCTTCAACTCACATACAATACACCAAGTGCACCACCATCATCGTGACTTCTTCACTTTTTCTATAATCCTACTTTTTTGTATGTATATAATGCTATGCTTTTTGCCGTATTTTTGTAGCCCTAGGCTAGGTGGTGGGAATAAATAAAAAATAAAAAAAACATTGAAAATGTTTATGCCTTGATACACATTTATATGAAATATACATATATGTATATACCTACCTATATATAATAAACATACCATATTATATACCCGATGCAAGGGATATTAAAATACATTCAACATTTTGTGTTTGGTCTAGGGCTCAATGGTTTGTATGTTGGTTCTTCTGCCAACGTAAATATAAACCCTTCAACTTTTTCCTCTCCGCTCCCACATAATGAATCAAAATATCCAGTTTTATGAAGAACATAGGTCGTTTGATACATACAAAAGTATTTTGTCTATATACAAAACGTATGCATTTTTACTTGCGATTATAGGTATCTACTTACTATAAGGCAAGATATGGATTCGTGCAGAAAAAGAAAATTGAGATATCAATCAAACATGACATTACGACGATAAAGAAGTCGAATGAATATGGATCTGAAAATTCCGTCCATCTGTCTGTTTGTCTGTTCTTACCTCTACAACAGCGTATGGACCGATTTTCTTTACTTTCTTAACTTAAAAAATCTATCTTTTGGTTAGAATGAATTTTTCGGAATTTTCCTTGAAACGGAACTGGTTTTTTCAAATTATATTTTCTCGTAAACCAAACAACCGATTTCAATCAAATTTATAACAAAAACATTTTTTTATAATTAAAATATTATCGCGTTTCAACATTGAAATTTTTAAGTATTTTGGATACGAATGAGTTTAATATATTTTTAAAAATGTTCAGGTGTTAACTTTAGGTTCTTTTTTTTATTGTTTTGTATTGACATACCTATTCAAAATATTTCAAAATAATTTTTCGAAAAGTTTTTCAAAAAACCATCTTTTTTAGAAACTGTACGAACGATTTTCATTATTTATTTTGTTTAATCGGCATTTGGTAACAAAATTTTATTACATACTTTGTTTTCCCAACAAAATTCTTAAACTTAATCTAAATCATTTTAAGATTTTTCAAAATTGAAACATAGCCCCAAAGCACTGATCTATCATAAGAGCAAGTTGGTGCAACCCAGTCAGGCATTTTATTTTGTATATTTTCATTAATGTCGGGAAAATAATCTTCAAGTCCAGTTAAACATTTAAATTTAACGACTTCGTCGTTGTGCTACTTACTTGCTCTGACAAACTTCATTATGTGAACTTATTCTTTTGTGACGTCCATTGGAAAAAAGTTGGTATTTAATCTACTTTTCAAAAATGTTGTTTCATTTTATTCTGTCACACAAAATTCTGTCAATTTATACGAAGAAACAAAAATTCTTATTCAGTTCTTTCATATAGTTCATATATACGAGGGCACGAGGGGCGTTCAATATATTCTCGGTATCGGGGTGAAGCTGTGGTTATATATATAAAGTGACTTATTTATCAAGTAATACTATTATTTTATTGCATTCATGTAAAATTTCATATACATAAATGTGATTATTATTTCGCGTTTCATCTCTAGTTAAACAGAATCATAATGGCAACTGAGACGATGATGGTGAAAATTGAGCGTCGCGCTGTAATTAAATTTATCGCTAAGCAAGGAAAAAGTCAAAAAACTATTTATGAAGAGATGGTGGCTGTTTACCAGGGTTCCGCACCTTCATTATCAACTGTGCAAAAGTGGTCAAGTGAGTTCAAGAGAGGCAGAGAGAGCATTGAAGACGACCCCCGCTCCGGCGCCCCGGCTACTGCTTGTACGGGAGAAAGCATCAAAGAAGTCGAAAAACTTGTTCTTGAGGATGCCCAAATAAAGGTGAAAATGATGGAAGAGATCACCAAGCTTTCAACTGGTACCATTCACACCATTCTTAATGACCATCTTAACCTTTCAAAGGTCAGTGCAAGGTGGGTGCCACGAATGCTCACACCGCCTCAGAAAAAAGTAAGAATCGCATTCTGTAGATAGCTTTTGGAGATGTGTAGTGAGAACGCGGACGGTGTTATGGATCGAATTGTTACTGGGGACGAAACATGGGTTCACCACTATGACCCTGAAAGCAAACAAGAGTCCATGCAGTGGCATAAAAAAGGAACAGACCCCCCGAAGAAGTTCAAAGTCACTCCGTCTGCCGGGAAGCTCATGGCCACAGTTTTTTTAGGACTCAAAGGGAATCTTGCTCATTGAGTACAAAAAAAAGGTGAAACCATCAAAGCCACATCCTACGCTTCCACTTTGCAAAATTTGCGGGAGAAAATTAAAAAGAAAAGACGGGGTAAACTCGCAGCGGGTGTGTTGCTTCTTCATGACAACGCTCCTGTTCACACGGCGCGAGTTTCCAAAGGGAAGATTATATTGAAAAATAAAAACAATTTAAATTGAATTCGCATTTTCCTTCATATCGATACCGAGAATATATTGAACGCCCATATATAAAGCCACAGTGTTGGATATGATTTGTGTGCAAACAAATCTAGAAAAAAAATCTAGAATTAGGAAAATCTAGAAAACCTTGATCTCGAAAACCAAAAATCGAGAAAAAAAATCTAGAATTCGCGCGCGCGAATTTAACCATTGTTTCAAAAATTAATATCAATTCTAGATTTAGAGTTCCTATAAAAAAAATCTAGAACACTTTTCTAGATTATTCTAGATTTCCATCTTTCTAGATTTGTATATACATTTTAGAATTTTACTACTTGTAGATTTTATCTTTCTATATTTTTTTTTATAGATTTTGTCCTTTCTAGATTCTGTCACTCTGGTTAACGTCGTGATCCCGACTTGTGGCCACCGGACTTTTAGAATTTTAGGTTTTAGCTCAGTGCGAAAGGATGTTTCTGTAAAGGAGAAAGACCTTGCGCTGTTGTACAATTCTTTTATTACGGCAAACATTTTACTTGGGATGCCTTTGGCATCAAAAGGATTTCCAGATGACATCATGATGCGATCAAAGGCCTTCTTAAAGTCTACGAACATGAGGTAGAGCTGCATTTGATGCTCCGATCATTGCTCAAGGATCGTAAGGGTTTAATAGTATCGGCTCAAGATCGACCCGGAACCCCGCTTGGTGCATCTTGAACGTAGGGTCGATTCTGCACTTTATCCGCTCGAGAAAAGTTGCCATTAGCTTTGGAAATACGGACAAAATGGCGATACTTCGCCAATTGTTATAACTCTTGTTATCACCTTTCTTCGGTAGCTTGGCGATAAATACGTCCTTCCATTCCCTGGGAATGGCTTCGTTTTCCCAAACAGCCATATCCAGTGGCAACAAAATACTTGCTGCCAAGTCGGGGTCTGCTTTAAGAAATTTTGAAGGTAAACCATCAAGTCTAGCTGCTTTGTTGTTTTTTTTAAGAGCAGGATTGCGGTTTTTAATTCTGTCGCTGGGGTCAATATTAATGCCTTTGAAAGACCAACGTATGGCCGGTATGTGATAATTATAGTTGACGCCCTGTTCATCGTTGAGCAGGGAACATTATTCTTCCTTCCATCTTCGTAACTAGTCTTCTTAGTGTCAAGTGTTTAGTGTCAAGAACAGGGTGATTGTAACTGCTTTGCTTGACTACAAAGGCCTTAGTAATTTTATGCAGCACCCTTTTATTCCTCTTCTTGCAGCTTCTTCAACACTCTCCTCCAATTTGTCCAATATTTCTATATGCCGCCCATTTTGGTAGCAGACGCTACTTTCTGCTGCCGTTCATCAGACTTTCATACCGTTGACAGCTATATGCAGTTTCTCCGCTTTTAGGAAGCATTTTATACTAGCCAAGGACAAAATAGAGCCCTGGCCAGCAATGCTGGGTTTGCTTTTACCGGCTCCGGCAGCCTTTCGGTGCCCTTGTGTCTTAGCGTTACTTGTTCTCTACAGCCAGAGTGGAAGTGCACATATGGATTTTCCCTTAAAAGCCTAGGGCCATCGAGGTGGCGTTCCCTAGAGTTCTCCAAAACTTTCAGAGAGCAAAAATTAATTGCAGTTTACTTAAGTTTTTTGCGATTCTTTTAAAATATCCAATATGGCCGAATTCTTTTTCGGTTTTTTTTTTTTTATTTAATTTGTTTAATTTGTTTGTTTTTTCAAAATATCGGTTTATCGGTTTCAGTTTTTGAAGTAAGAAGCTCCTTTCTTAATGAACTTGTACAAGCCTACATGATGCATGTTCCAGAAATAGCTGCCAATAAGATATTTAAGTGAATAATATTGTCCCAATAGAGTTCGTTCATGAAACAAAGCTATACTTTTTAAGTAAGTGCTTTCTGTAAACATGTTTACAGAATGCCCAAAGTTAACAAGCTTGTCACCTAACTATAAAACAATAAGAAACAAATATGTGCTAAAATAATTAATAATACATACAACAGAAGTTTTCAGTGTATTTCCGAAACCGCCTTAATTTTATTACTCCTTAAGAAATCAAACCAGCTTGAATTTCACCAAACCTTGTTTTTCCTTTCCATCAAAGAAAACTCAATGCCTTGCCTTCATATATACGTAATTTCAGGTTTTCGCTTGATTTTTCCATCATTTTTTTTTTGTATTCTATTTTTGCACTAAGTGTGCAAAGATGTGATGAGAACAAGGCTAGATATCATATGTGACGTGAATATAACAAAAGCGATCATTAAACCTCAGTAGGTATCTGGTAGCACAATCATCCGTTCCCGTAGCACAAGTAGGTGTAGTACAAGAGGGAGCATACGATGTTTTTCAAGTTGGAGTTGGAATAACTTGACTTTCCCTGTTCTTTGGTATCCATACTTTCCTTGGATATTGCATATCTAAATACAAAAGTTCCATTTATGGTGGTGCGCATATCTGCATCAAGCGTTTGTGTGTACCTTTTAATCAATCTGCATCTGTATATTTGCTTTTATGCCACGGTGGATATAAGTTTTCCTATCAGCCATCACAAGTATCTGTGCATAGATTCTTGTATGCGTATGTTTAATGTATGATACGTGAACCTATATGTATTTCTTAACTTTTGAGAACTCGGCACATCGTGTCATCAAAGCAAATATACATATACTGGCACTCTCGAAAAGCTGTCAAGTGTTGAGAGTTCTTCCGAAAAAAAACTGTGGCTTTATGAATCCATTTATACATACAAATTAATTATTGTGGCGATTATTAATGTATAATCAGTTTAAAGTCTAAAATTTCAAAAGTTCAGTTCTGGACTTTATTTCATGGTACCGATATTTCACCTTCTACTCGTGGTCGTGATATGAATTTTAATCTTACAGATTTTTTGGTGTCCATTTGATTTTTGTTTTAGTATACGTTTTCGACAAGTGCTTTATGGATATAAAACCGAATTCGTCATTTTTCTATTTTTGATCTTATTTCCATTAGAGTATGGAAATAAGGCCATTAATTCGTTTAAAAAAAAGAAGAACTGAAGACCTAATCTGAAATATATTTGGCCTTGCTTCGTTTTGCCTTATTTTACGTCACCCAAATGGTCAGATGTATAATCGAACATACATACATGTATCCGTTGCCACCGTGTTTAAATATATAAAACTTTTAAAGAATCAGACCACGAGCTTTGGGACGATTTAGGCATTGTTAAGTGAAATGCCTTTTTGAGCGCCGTCAGTGTTTAGGGAATGAAGATGAAGCGTCGTCCTCGTCGGTCAGAACAAAACTAACATATTCTTAATTGATACCGTACTTTATACAAACGCTCATTTGTACTTCTTTCAAAAAAATTCTATTCTGATTACGGTCGAATTTGTTTTATTCAAACACAAATCGTTGGTTTTAAGTTTTATATTTCGAAGTTTCAAAAACTTTAATCTCTAAAACATTTAATTTTGTATTCCTTATTTAACCAACAAAAGCCGCGATTTCAATCCCGAAAAACTCCCTCTTAAAAAAAAAAAACAATTATTCTTTTAATAAATGCGTTAACAATCTAAGAACAATACAACTGCTTTTTAAACCATCATACCTATATACTTTTGTATATTTATGATTTTTTTTAAATAAATAGTACACCGAAGAGATATGAACTCTATGTTTTCAGCAACTTCGGCATATAACACAGAATACGTGCAGAAATTAGCGATGCACATTTTTTTACCCAAACCAAAAATTCATTCTTTTCATCCTGTCAAGCTAAGGCTCAGCTACATACACCATATGCCTCTCCATTAAACAAACAGAAAAAAAAGAGCAAAATGAACATTAAAAATTATATATATATATATTAGAAAAGAACTCCAACGTTTTCATTTAAATTCCATGGCCCAAAGCCATCTTCATAATGATGTTTTTCGTCATCATAATGATGATGGCGCAAATAGCACTCCAAACTTGATACACAATAACACATTGTACATAATCTTGAGTAGAACAAAACAAAAAGGTTTAAAAAAAATTCTTTAATCGAGCAACATTCAATACCTAAGAATATACATACATAAAGCTTTATATACTCTAAAGCATATAGGTGCAGTTGAAAGCACTGATGCAAACAGTAGAACAGTAGAAAAAATAAAATGCACGACTGTGTCGCACGTTCTTGCTCCATGGATGCAAAAGCTCAATAATATAAAAAAAGAATTGTGAAACTATTTGCCAAAAACTAAGAACGCAGTTAACTTAAAAATAGTCAAATTTTAACCAAAATTGATGTAACCATTTTTGAGTAAATCGGTTAATCGGTAAAAACTTAAAATTGTTTGCTAAAACTAAAATGCTTTTTAAAAAAATGCAACCTTGTAGATGTCTTTTAAGATGTAATTGTATACCTTACCAATACTGAATCATTTCGTCAATGTCGTTTTCAATTATGGCCAGTTTGATAAAACCGGTGAAACCAGATTTCCGTTATTTGCATTCTTAGCCAAAATGGAAAAGTGCAATTTTTGTCAAAAATGCCAAAGATTTGTTTTTTTAGTCATTTTCGAGCAAACTCAAAACCGTTACTTGAAAGGTACCAGTTTGAGACCGGCTTAATCGAAATAGAAAAACCTCATGCCGTTAAGGATGTGAAATGACAGATCGACGGACGAAAACCACTTTTTTAAGCTTCTCTATCAACGGATTGTCATGTTCGAAATTCTTACAGCATGAAACCAATACTTACCCTATAGACAGCCAACAAGGAGTTAAACAATATAAATCCGAACACAGCTAGATAGGAACTTTTGTTTGCTTACCAGTTCGCGGAGCTCCCCCACTCGGCTTTTGTTTTATTTTCAACGCCATACTTACCTATCGCACTAATATACATACTACCTTTTCCTACGAAAAAAGCGTTGCGCAAAACGTAGCTTTCAATGAGTCTTACTCGTTATACCAAATACTTGATTGGGGTAAGAGACTTCCTATAAGTGGGCTTCAGATACTTTACACCTGTTAATTCTTGGTTTTATCAGTCTGTATGGCATAATAATTAATTTTTCTATTTTCAAAATAACAACGTGATCTTTAAAAGGGCAAGGCTCTTTTTTTATAATTATTATTTTATTCAAGTCCAAGGTAAAACTGGAACTTGTACAGTATGTAGTTGAAATCAAATCTTTTGCAATTATTTCTAGGACTAAGTATGTCATACTTACGTGGTCTAGTAATAATTTTTCCAATACATTTTGATTGAAACCTTCATGCGAATCCCCTTCAATCAAAATTTATCAAAGCCATTAATCGGGAATCAAACATTTTTTTGAAATTTAAAATACAGGGGAAGGGGGCATAACTTTTTTTTAAAATAAAACACCAGAAACTACTTAAAAAAAATTAAATCCAGACAAATATGCTTTAGAAATCAGTTTGAAGTCCAACAGCAGATTTCACCCTAAGAACACGTTAAAAGTAGGTACAAGGTTATGTAGTTTATGAATGTCGTCTAATTCTAGCTTTACAATTGATTTCCCCAAACGTAAATGGTTTGTCCTTACGTTATAAATATATGTCTCGATCATAAGACTCCATGTATTTGTTTAGTATTAAAAAATTTGAAATCATTGCGAATGTGAAATATATTCAAATAGTACCGTATTTATACGTAAAGAAAAATAATTTATTTTCTTTATATGAAATCATAAAAAAAGTTTGAGGTTCTGCACTATTCATACTCGTGAAATAATGCAATTGTATTCGTTTTCCTTAGCTATACAGGGTGATCGGTATAAGGTGCACCAAAAAGACAGAGCAGGTTGGGTATGGGAGGAGGGTCTGTTCTCTTCCGTTTGTTTCCGGTGGTGCAACTTTGAAAAAAAATGACTTAAATTAAAAAAAAAAAAAAAACAATATTCAAACATAACAGTTACTCCTACAATGCCATACCAAATTCTTTTAAAGCATCGCTTCCTTTATTGTATTTTTAAATAAAGTTATTTTAATGAAACGTTTTCGAAAAATTTATTTCTAAACTCAAAATATACGATTTGTTTCTTGTCTTAACCTAACCTTCTCGCTCTAGCTTTTTGGTGCACCTTATACCGATCACCCTTTATAGTGTATAGGTAGACATTATTTATATAAACAAACTTTACTGTTTTCTCTTTTTATTTAAATTGTATGGATCCAGGTCAGAAGCCCAGAATTAAATTTTCTACCTCAACACAAACCTGCACATTTTCGTTCTCTCAAAAAATATCTTTTTTTTTTTTATGTACCTAGTCAAATAAGATAATACTAATTCTCAAGGACTCTTTGGAAATACTATTATGTTAAATACCTTTCAACCCTTTTTACATATCAATTTGATGAATAATTTAAACTGAATTAAAAACCTACATGCTTACTTTCACGACTTGTAGCACACACTTTATTCTAGGGCACAGTGGGGTAAAAAAAGTAAGTAGGCATAATTTCATAATTTTAATATCCTGTATTTGCAAACTTGATACGATTAATTTGATCTGGTCCGAAAGAATTTTGTGGATCTATTGATAAATAGAATTTTAGCGTTCATTGATTTATTGGAGCTTCACTATGTATTTTTTTTTCTTTTTCAATAGTATTCATTCATTTATTTTCATGCTTATTTGGGAAACTTTCATTTATGCAAGATCAACATAGATTTGATAAACCCATAACTGCATTTTTGTTCAATGAGAATGATATTTTTTTCATAAGGATCAGCCTAGTTGGAATTCCCACTTTGTCTGTCTATCTGTCTCACTGCGGCGGTAGATAATTACACAACATTTTCATGCAGGACCTTTTAATGAAAATCTCGTTTTTCTCAAAAACGGCTCCTATGATTTCGGTCAAGTTTTCTCAGAATTTTCTCTTGGTATGAATTTTTTTCGAAATGATCTTATAACGGAAAGTCCCATAGAACCGGGGTTTTCAACTCGGATTTTTTTTTAAATGTGTAAACTTATTTATGGCTTTTCAAAATTTTCAAAAAATGTTTTGTTGAGTTTTTAAAAAAAGATACATATTCTTTTTTTAATTTTCGGATATTTTAAAAGCTGTTTAATAATTTTTTTTTCAATGCTCTCCTCTGATAAAAGCTAGAAAGCTCCTTAAATTCACATAGTCAACAAATTTTAAAAATGCTTTCGAAAAGTTTTTCTAAAAACGGATTTTCAGAAAAACTCGCCGAACGACGCCTAAACAACTCATCACCCTGATTCAGAATTGTTTTGCCTGAATAATAGTTGTTCAAGTTTAATCCAGCATGTATCTTTACAAAAATTTTATCGAATGGTATTAGAAAACCAAACCCATATAATAGCAATAAATCCAATACTCAATTTATAAGTACATTATCCACATGCAAATAATGCATTTTTTTTTTTTTTGCCTCATTGTATATGGAAACCCAATCAAGTTTTATTTTGTCATGCTTTACCCTGAAGTTTTAATCAAGCGCTGGTACACTACCTACCCAATTAGTATCTTATATTTTCACTGTCAAGGGAATTCTTCATGCTGATATCAAATTAGACCAAGGGAGTTCGTTGTATATTAGGAGGACAAAAAAAAAAAATAATAATAATAATAATCATGAGTGGATTAGTTCGGATGAATTATTTTCCTACTATCTTCACTTTTAATTGGAATCGACTAGAGAAAAGGTGGCCGTAGATTGGATTGGACAAAATGTCGAATAATACTATTACCGATTAATTGCAAGTCAAAGTGCCGCCATTCTTTTATCGATTAATTTTGAAATGTTGAAATCCCGACTTGACAAAAAATCTACAATCTTGACAAACTTTAACAGTGATTCCAGATTTAACGATGAAATTAGCGCTTGTTTGAAATGTTCAACTGTGTCAGGATAAGTGGAAACATATCACTTTTGGGTGGGCCACAATTAATTTTTTTTTTCATGTATTATGGCTTATTCAGTAAGAGCAAACATTCCATTAACTTGGGAACACAATGGACCAAGTGGCTGGCTTCGCAGTAGCGCATTTTGTCACTCCAATTTTCAAAGACCTTGTTGATGGTTTCTGGCTGCAGCTCACGGATGGCTTGGATGATATTGGCCTTTAGTGTTTGAATCGATTGAGCATTGTTGGCATAACATCATCCTTCACGGTTACCCACAAAAAAAGTCCAAAGAGGCAAATCGCAGCCCCGAGACGAATTGACATCGCCACGACGGCTGATAACACGATTTGGAAACTTGATTCGCAAAAGATGGATTGTGGCATTGGTCGCCATCCTGCATGACTTCAATTTCAGTAAAAAAAAAAAAAAAGTTGGTTAACATGGCTCATTTTCAAAGAAAAATGTTCCAATGATGCCACAACCCGCATTGATATTGCGATAACGAAGCATTGGCTTCTCGACAATGAGGTTGGGGGTGTTCTGATCTCCAGATGCTGCGATTTGTTTGTTACCGTAGCCGCCGAAATGAAAAGATGATTTTTCGCCCAATATCCTTGCCCAATTCAAGCTGCTCTAAGGCCGAAATTGCGAAGCGATAACGAAGCGGATGGTCGTGTGCCTTTAATTGCTGAGTCAATTGGACCTTGTAAGCGAATAGCTTAAGCATTTATTTCATTTGAACGAAATCTTGTAACTAATGCCTGGCGAAGAGGGCGGGTTTTATATTTACATGGTGATTCACGAAAGGTGTGACAAAAAGCTAGAGCGTGTAGGTTGGGTTGAGACAAGATTTGTTTGTGGATGGAGGGTGTATTCCTCACCCCTCTTAGCCGGAACTGCAATTTTCTAAACAAAACAAAAATTGACTTAGATCCGAACAAAATTATTAAAAAACGATGGTAAGACTAGACGTCATGCTATACCTTTTTTGGAAAGCCAAATATCTTTTCTTTTATTCAAAATAGTTGTTTTAGTTAACAGTTTTTTTTTTCATAACTTATGCAACTAAGTAATATACGATTATGTTTTCAAACTTCAAATCTCTTTTTTTAATTTTTAGTCAGAAAAGGAAATTCGGATTCTCAAATGTGTTGATATTTTTTAGAAAATTTAAAAAAAATAATAAAAGAAGTTATATCTGGCTTTGCAAAGAGGTATATAGCAAGACATTGTAAGTGTTACCGCTGTGTTTTAATATTTTTTTTCTGATTAAAGTCAATTAAAAAAATACAGAATAATCGAATCATGTAAAATAGTTTCGTCACTGTTGTAGACGACACAATTTTTTCATTTAAGTTTAATAGGTGATTGGAGTGAATGACAATCGGATAAATATGCTGGTTTTTAAAATATTTCCTTGATGCTTAAATATCGATCAGTTTCATTTTTTTTTAATCTAGATTTTTGTATATCGAAATTTTTAAAAATCAATGGAAGTTTTTGACTATTTTTATAGTCGGTTTTTCGACCAGTCGACATTATGAAAATCGATCGTACCCGCTCAATATTTATTGAGCCGACAATTCGAAGTGTGAATGTATATGTTCCCTATAGACTCTAAAACAGCTAGACGATTTATGGAATTGTCTTCCTTTTTGCGAAGTTTGGTAGCAATCGGATGGATTTTTTTTAGCAATTACATTAAACTCGATCTTTGTCTGTTTTTCTTCAAATTCTGTTTGGTTTTAATACCTTCAATGTCTTTATCCATGTAACGGGTGTTTTTTTTTATAAAGGTATAGAACTTTAAGCTGGCAGCACTATTTTAACTGGCGGCCATTTTGTCAGCTGTCAAGTGATTTATTTTTAGTTTGGTTTGGCGTTTCAACATGAACAGACTGACGTCTGAACAACGCTTCGTGAAAATCACGGTTCTGTTCGAAATACGTATCCCAATTTTCATAGCCGAATATTGTTAAGCGATGAAGTTCAGTTTTGGTTGAATGGATACGTCAATAAACAAAACTGCCGTATTTGGACAAAGACAAAAACTGACTGGTTGGTGTGTTTTATGGGTTGGTGGAGTAATTGGCCCGTACTTCTTTTAAAACGATGCTGACCCGAACGTTAGAGTCAATAATGACCGCTATAGAGCCATGATTACTGCTTTTTCGTTCATCAATTGAACAACCATGATGTGCAGGAGCTGTGGTTTCAAAACAAGACACTTGCAATCTTGCAAGTGCATTCGTCTGCCACTTGAAGCTCATCAGTTGATCCTTAGGGCCAATTTAAGAGCTTTGATTTCCATAACAAATTAAATTGTCGAGTTCTTATCTCAAGTCGCTTTCTGCAAAAATATAATTACAGCACTATTTGCAAGCCTATACCGTCTGGAATCAAAACTGATAAAAAAACGTATTTAGTAGTGCTTGACACAAGAACTATGCTTTTAGCAAGTTCCTAATCATATTTCCAACATATAACACAACAGATTTCAACAATACAACATTTAAATGCTTTCAATGATTTAAACTAACTGCAAACAATGAGGGGTGAAGTTTTTTGTCTATGAACAATGAGCATTGATCATATGAAAGTGTTAGCTTTGCAGGCCAGTGAATCAATTTACTTATCTAAAGTTATTGTTCGAAATTTGTACGTTAATTCCAGATAGTAACATTGACCTACTTTTTGTATCATCATTTCTGTAACATCACCATCCAAAACACTCAATACTAACTGGGGGGTTGTTGTTCCACATTCAAAAAAACCTATTCTACACGCACAAAAAAAAAGTTACCGATGAAAACGGCCTTGAACTGCATAAAGTTTACATATTCAATGTCCTAGTTTCAGCTTTCAGGCTGGAAATTACATGGCCATGTTGCTTAAGTAGTGACCTAGAATACAATTATCTGGTTCAAATGTATTTACTGTTCGTAATGTAGGTCACGTTCACCATCAGTTTAACTAGGCCAATGCCTTAAGATGTGTTCTTAAATCCAGTGTAACAGTTTATAATCCAGATAACTAATAAATGTCACATAGTAATCTTCTTTTCAAACAGTCAACTCTATAAATGTAATTTTACCAAAATAAAAACACCAAGGGTAGATTTGTGTTTAATTTATTCCAAACAAATAAAGACGTAATGACACTAGACAAAGAGTGCGTAACGTGAACTGTGGCGTATACTTTTCCTTTTTGAATCGCTCATTATAATAGGGGATACGCGAACTTTGATAAAGATGACAGTTTTCTGTGTAGCTGTGATGTGATGGCTTACAATGAAAAATTAATTACTTCTTGAATCCTTTTTGGCAATTTATTTGGAACCTAATTAAATTCAATGCGTAGGTTTGTTGGTATTAAAGCACAAAGTTTGTGAAGACTTACAAAATATTTAAACCTTCACTAATGTTTTTTTTTTTTTTTTAAGTAAGTTCTGAAACCGGGACCCCTTTATTAACTTTAAAAATCATTTAAAGGGATTCTTTAAAACTATTGTGATTGTTTAATATCTTCACTTAATCACGTTTCGTTTTCGTATCTGTAGTTTTGTAGATTTTTCTAAGAAGAATTTGCATTTCAATTCAATTCAATTTCAATTTATTTATTATGGCGTACAAGTAAGACGAAGTCTTTTATAGTACTTATTTATTCGAATTTTTTGACACTTAAAACTTAAAATTAAATGCCAACAATTTTTGTATTTGCAGGTCGCGATGATCTTTCACCATCGAGCAGTCTCAATGGTTACTCCACAAATGATGGGTGCGATGCGAAAAAGGGTAAAAAAGGGCCCGCTCCCCGACTGCAGGAAGAACTTTGTCTGGTGTGCGGTGATCGAGCGTCCGGCTATCATTACAACGCCCTCACTTGCGAGGGATGTAAGGGTTTCTTTCGACGTAGTGTTACCAAAAATGCAGTCTATTGTTGTAAGTTCGGTCATGCCTGCGAAATGGACATGTATATGCGACGTAAGTGTCAAGAGTGTAGACTGAAAAAATGCTTAGCGGTCGGCATGCGCCCCGAATGTGTTGTTCCCGAAAATCAGTGTGCTTTAAAGCGACGAGAGAAAAAGGCACAAAAAGAAAAGGACAAACAACAAGTATCGCCGGCAGTGAGTACGACGGATGTAATTAAAAAAGAAGTTCTTGAGCTGATGCAATGTGAAGCGCCTTCGCATGCGACATGTCCAGTAAGTGCTTTCTTTTTTGTTATTTCATTAAAATTTTAAATTCAATAATGTTGTTTGTTTCATCAAATAGCTACTGCCTGACAGCTTATTGGCTGAGAATCAAGCAAAAAATATACCTCAATTAACATTAAATCAATTAGCAGTCATATATAAACTTATTTGGTACCAGGACGGTTATGAACAGCCATCCGAAGAAGATCTCAAACGGATAATGATTGTAGGTTTTTGTTTTCAATAGTACTTTTCTTAATTATTCACAATTATTTTTTAACAGAGTTCACCGGATGAGAATGAGAGCCAACATGATGTGAGCTTCAGGCACATCACCGAAATTACAATCCTTACAGTACAATTAATAGTCGAATTCGCTAAGGGACTGCCGGCTTTTACCAAAATTCCACAAGAGGACCAAATAACACTGTTGAAGGTAAATATATAAGTTTTTTACTTTTTATTGCAGTTATTAAAAATACATTCAGGGCCTGGAGGTCCGATTATACTTCATCCACTGCTACATCTGTGTTTCTTACTTACTTATTTAATATTGTATGCTTCATCGTTTTCTAAAAAAAAAAAGACTCATAACAGATCAATAAGGTTTTGTTATTTGGTATTTCAGTAACTAAATAATAGATAACAGATTTGACAGATGACACTAAAATAACATGGCCACCACAGGCCGCCGAATTCTATGCGCGCATACGAACACAGCTTTAAATTACGCGATTATTTAGAACCTCTAAATACGGTGCGTGTTTCGTTGTGTAATGGATCCATTCATATGAACATCATTGCTAGGAACAAAGCGACACAAGCCTTTATAAAGAGAGTGTCTCATTATGCGGTTTCCAAGTCAACAAATCTTTTTGATACACAAATTAATATTGAATGTAAGCGAGTGAAATTAGCTCCCAATCTCACGTTATGTTACACGTTATGACACATTACTGCACCGATTTTTTCTGACACACAGTGACAGATTTTAGGTGAAATTCACAATATAGGGACATACTGTAGCGATGGGCGACCACAATTAAAATCGGAAAACAAGCTAAATACGGTGGCTGTGCTTCATTACCAATAGTCGATGGGAGGTGATCAGCACACTGATGGGTGGTTTGATACTTGTGAAAAATCATAGATATTAATCTTTGGAAGGAAATTTTCACGATTCAATTCCTTTTATTTTGCCAAGATAAATGCTTCTAAAAAAAACTGTAAACCACACAAAGACCACTCTTATGACTAAACTTCTAATAACGTTTGATAGTTCAAAATGTACGTTGACTTGTAAAATTTTATATATTCACACTTTTTTTCAGGATAATTTTTTTTTCTGTTTTTGATTGTTTCAAAATTTCAAGTGATATAAAAGTTTTCCCTATAACCTTGTTTTTTGTTTGTATTCTCTTTTTTTTTAGGCATGTTCAAGTGAAGTTATGATGTTGCGTATGGCGCGACGCTACGATGCGGCATCAAATTCAATTTTCTTCGCCAATAATCGTTCATATACCCGTGATTCATATAAAATGGCCGGCATGGCTGATAATATTGAAGATTTATTGCATTTCTGTCGGCAAATGTACTCGATGACAGTTGATAATGTCGAGTATGCGCTGCTCACTGCCATTGTGATCTTTTCCGATCGTCCCGGTCTCGAAGAAGCTGAACTAGTCGAACAGATACAAAGTTACTACATCGATACGTTACGAATCTACATCCTCAATCGGCACAGAGGCGATCCCAAGTGTTTGGTATTTTTTGCCAAACTCCTCTCCATTCTCACAGAACTGCGAACGCTTGGCAATCAAAATGCCGAAATGTGTTTCTCTCTCAAGCTGAAAAATCGAAAGCTGCCCAAATTCCTCGAAGAAATCTGGGATGTGAATACGATACCGCCATCTGTACAGTCCCACATACAAGCAACACAAGCTATGCAAGCTGCTCAAGCGAATGGCGGCAGTGTTGTGGATGGCAATAGTAGTACGAGTGGTGATGACCTAATGATGGACGTCACAGGTATTGCAAGCGGATTAGGTGGAGTCAGCGGTGTAGTAGGGGGAGGAGGAATTGGTGGCATTGGTGAACATAGTACTGTAGCATAGCAGGATAAGTTGTAGTCATTTTCGTTAAAGCCGGCGTCGTCCATCTCCATCTCGTCATCTCCTCCTTCTTCACCCCTCGGACAGCATACATACTACTCATTCACAGACATACATTAATAAACAATTTTTTTTACCATGTATTCAAAAATGACGGAAAAAATAGCTCCTTGTTTATATTTTTGTAGGGCTTATTTATTATCCATTTATAAAACAAAATGTTGGTGTATAAAAAAAAAAAAACATTTATATTATGTTTTACTTGTAACCTTAGCTTTAGCAGAAAACCAATACACACTTACACTTAAAATTTGTTGCAATGTAATATTATTTTGTTTTGTTAAGTTTTCTATTCAAATCACATTTTTTTACTGACTATACCAAGAACAATTTTTTTTTTACTAACTATACATTAATAGTTTATGCGAAACAGTGACAAAGTTTTAAAGAAAAAAATTGTTTATCATCATTTTATATCCTAACGTTTTTTGTTCTCTTCATACTTTTGAATTGTTAACATACAAATTATAAATTTTACAAGAATGGCATTAAACATTTAAAAACATATAATTTTTTTTTTTTAAATATTGAAACGAAATTTTAAAATTAAACAATTTTAGAAAACAAAGTTTGTGCATAAAGTTTTGTTGGACAGTTATAGAAAGAGTGAGAGGGCGTCAGATTGTGAGCATGTTTATTGTTTGTAAATTTAAAAAAAAAAAAAATATTATTATTATAACTCTGTAAGATAAAAAAAAAATATGAAAATAGTGTGAGCAAGTTTGAGTGAAAATAAGAAAGAAACATTATATATATTCAATAATATTTAAGAGAATGAGAGAAAAGATTGTTTTTTTATAAATAAAATTTAAAACTATATAGGTATTATATAAAAAAGAATAAGAAAAAAAAAAATAAAATAAATCTGCATTATTACCTACAATAATTAAAAAACAAGATTACTAATATATAAGTTTATTAAAAAGAAATAACACATTATATTCAAAGAGAAATGAAAAGATTATGCCGTAAGAAAGAAATATTTTAAAAGTAAACATTTATCATCATATTCTATTTAAAGCAAATTACGGATTTAAGTCAACACAATGCAAAAAAAAGCAAAGTCGAAGGGAGTAGTTTAAACTTTAGGGATTGTTAGTTTTTTTTATTTATTGAGTTTTTCTTTTTATCAAATCAAATATTAATAAACTTATTTTTAAAACAAAATATTAAGGCTAAAAATAAAGAAAAGAAAACGTCCCTTATCGTTTAGATCATTTATTTAGATCCTTAAAGAGTGAAAACGTCGGATTATAGGAAAAAACGCATATTTCACAGACTATTTGAGTTATTTTAGAATTGGGACAATTCGCTGAAAAGGGCAGTAGCAAGCTATGAAATCTTAAAGATGTGTTAACAGAAACTCTACCTTGTAAAGTGTGAATACAAAATGAGACCAATGTGGTCTAAGCTGTAGCATAATCCAAATTGTAGACAATTTGGATGATGGTACAGCTTCGATCTCCTGGGTTCTCATTCAGCTCTTGATGAATTCATCGAGGTAAATGGGTTTCCTTAAGCAGAGGATATGTTCTGCGTAAAGTTGACATTAACTGGAGCATACGTATTCGTATGGCATTTTGTCGTTGCTTTAAATGATTTGTGGTCTTCAGTTCCTGATTTGATTGATCCTTGTAAGCATGCAACACAAACCTTAGTAGATAGTCGCTCCGTGAAATGTTCACATTGCGTACATCTTCTTCAGCTGTCTTTTCTTCAGTCGATTGAGGAGCCGATGTTAATTTTAAGAACATTGAGCAAACAGAACTGGGTTTTATTGGTATCAAAATAATGCTAATGAGTTCTAGTATTTTTTTCAATTAAAAATTACTTTTATCTGATTAATAGTTTTCTAAAAATCGACTTTCATTATTTCACTGACAGACATCTATTAGAACGTCCAGCTGATTTTCGTTTTTGGTATTTGAAATATAGTATTAATCAGATTTAAGTATTTTGTGCATTAGAAAAAATTCTTGAATTCACTAGTTTAAAAAAACAGGGTTTGCTAAAATCAGCCATACAAATTTTCACGGATGCATTTCAATGATCGCTGTAACTGGCCTCTAATTGAAGATGCAGAGCCTTTAAGTAGGTCGAGTTGGTTCATTTTAAGAAAGTGTTCTCTAACTATTCTGAGTAATGAAGACTATCACGACCATATTAGTTTTGAAGTGCTCCTCAAAAGCGATAAAATAGGAAATGCAAACTGAGTGAAGATATTGTTTGTCACCCGCTTTTTGATAAGCCTCTTTCGAATAATTTCGAAAAAATTTTGACACATCAAGTTGGAAACTTTCAAACTATTGCTTAAATGAATTCTTCGGTTTACAAGTTAACACTCCACATAATTAAAATATTGTTACTGCTAATAGTTGACAAAAAATTATTCAAATATTTATTAAAACCTGAAATTATAGGTTAATTTGTTCAATATTTTAAAGCACTTTTTGTTTTTTATGATAGTGGTGCAAACACTATAAAGTTATTTTTGTTAAAAATATAAATTGATACAAGATATTGACTATACAGCAGCGATATCTACAAAAAACTAGTTTTTTGCCTTATTTTTTGGAAAGTACACAATTGTTTTTCGTAAACATAAAGAATCTATTTAATTTATACAAATTATGTCTTGGCTCCTCAAAAGGAAAGGGATTGCAGCGGCTTGGAATGAATACCGCCCGGGTCACATAGTCTCTTCATTATTGGCGAAAAAATGCATCGTATTACAGCTTAGAATCAATTTCTAGAGATGTGATCCTATGACACATAAGGAGTAAAAAAAATTAACTTCTTTTTTTTTGAGAAAACTTAAGCAAATGATTGTTTCAAGGATTTTAAGTGAAAATTGTTCACTTTTGAAAGTTTTATTTTTAACGCTTCTTGGCTAAAAATTTATATTAGAGTGACACGTAACCTATTATTTTAACGAGACTTGGGATACAATGTTGGACTGGAAACACCGCATGTTTACCATCTTTGACTGCATTTTGAGAAATTTCTTATATCAGCTGTTGCACGAGTTCTCCTTGAATTGAGATTCACAAGCGCGTCCTTGTAAGAGTTGTTCATACGAAAAGAAATGTCAAGCGGTCATTAGTAGGTACAGTACACTCATATCTTCCTTACTCAGCTATCTCACTATCGGCTTGAAAATAAATTTCCTAGTCAATAATGAGGTAATTCGAAGTTCTTAATATGACTTTAAAAGCAGGGCTGTTTTTAAGGAGAATGCCAGATACGTTGAGGATTTCAAGATAGGCGTATATGACCTTAAAATATATTTTTAAAACTATTTCATAGAATTATTAGTTGTACAATATGTCGTTCTTTCCAACTATCAGTTTAAAACCATTTTTCGACAACAATTAACATTTCATAAACCTATTCTTTCTTTATTTATTCTTTATCTTGAAGTCTTTCTTTTTAGTTACAAACAGGGCAGCAGTGCTAAGCCTTTTTATAATTTATGTTTTTAGAAGACAAAAAAAACTATTGACTGATTAGAACTTGAAAAAAAATTTTACAAACAAACTTCTCCCACAGAATTTCGAGATATTTTATTTGAACTGTTTTACAATGTGTTGTTATTTATTTCTTAATATTTTTTTACTTACAAAGGAATGTAAATCAAAATTGTTGGGTTGTATGCAAGCTTAATTTTTTTTTTTTATAATTTTTATTTATTTTCTTTAAAAAAAAAACATTCGTTTTATTTTGTTGGAATGGAAAACTTCCTTTTTTGGGTGAATGTCAAAAAAAAAAAATTAAATATATTTATTTCTTTTGATCAAATAGTTTAAATTTAAATTAATTTAAAATTTTTTTAGTGGGAACTTATTTTCTAATAAGTAGGTACCTTTTTTTAGTAAAAAATTTTCCTCCTTTTCCTTCACACTATCACCTGTTTTAGGCATAATTTTTTTTGTTTAATTTATGTATAAAACTAAAAACAAATTCCAGCTCAAAGAATATTGCATAAATTTTTGTATTCTTTCCTCAATGAACAAATCAAAGAATATTGCATACATTTTTGTTTATTATTTCCTCAATAAACAAATACACCTAAATCTAAAGACTTTTTTTTATTTAACTTAATATAATATTTACCTACACTCTCATGCAATTACTTTTTAATTCAAAAATACTGTTTAGCTTTTCAGTTCTTGTTTAGAAATTAATACCATTAAAAATTTACGAACACAAAATGGGCCTTATGTATTTTATTTTTATCTTTTTTTATATATTATATACAAAAAAATGTAAAATTTAGTTAATTTCTAGAAAAAAAATTTATGAATGAAAATTATAAACTAGTTCTTTAAAAACAAAAAAAAAAAAAACAAAATATATACATTATACATATATATTTTCAAACTATAAACAATTACTTTTAATAAAAACATCATTTCGTTCCCGAAGAAATGATATTTTTGATCTGTGCAATCAAAATAAATTATTTTTGTTTTATTTTTCATTATTGTTTTAAATGTATGTATCTAAATAAATAAAAAAAAACTTAAAGTAATTCTTGCGGAAAATCGTATTTTATTATCGTTTTTCTTAATTTTAATTTTTTTTATAAATAAATATATTATATATTATATTAAAAGTATATAAAGTAAGTTAAGGTGAAGAGAAAGTAATAAAAAGATACAAGAGAACATATACTAGTTAAGAATTATTTGTTCTTGTATTAAAGAGAATTTTATTTAGTAAATAAAGATTATTTTTTCTTAAAAAAATAAATATTACAAAAAAAAAATATAATAAAAACTTTTGTGTTTTTTCTTGGTTTTTGTTGAATTCGATTTTCACTTTCAGTTATTTTCTTCCTTATATATTTTATGCGGGAGAGTTTATATTTTAACCAAGATACGTCTGTTGGTGTTTTTCTTCAACAACAAATTGTTATATTTGCTTTTAAAATAGCGGCATTTTATTGTTTGTTCCCTTAATTGATTTCAAACTTTGAATGTAGCGCGCTGCCAAAACTTGGTAAGTTTAAATACATTTTCTTTTATTAAGTTTTTTGGTAGTTTTGCATTATTTTTTGTTGTAATATAATTTAAATGATTAAGAATAGAACATTATGTGCATTGTTCGTTTGTTTTTAAAACATATCCTTAAATCTGATTCGTCACAGGAAACAATTATAATATATCTATACCATGGATATGTATTAAAAATGTTTTATAATTATTATTTGTTTTCTTCTTAAAACACGATTTTACATATTAGCATTAGGTTATAATTCCTTAAAGACACACACACATAATTATTATTAAAGAGACACGCTTTCAGTCAATTCAACAAAACTTGAAACACCAAGTCACTACCAATAGACTGGACAATTGAGAAACCATTCAATTTATTGTTGTGCCATTTTGGTTATTGGTTATCAGCTTGCGGATGGGTCTTATCAATTTGAGATTGACAATCGCATGATTTTAAAAGGTAAATTTATGTTTTTTTGTTTCGGCACATTTTTAAGCAAATAATGGCACTACGCATGTAAACTACTACTACTAAACTTACATTTCTGGCAAAAGAAATGCTTTGGAATAAATTGAGCAGGAAGGAAAAATGTAAAACTATCTCGAGAGCACTCTCTTTTGCCTAAAACTACCCATGTGTGTTATCGAACAGGATTTGGTTGAAATTTGTAGAAATTCGTTGTTTTCGAAAGTAAACAAATAAAACTTATTACGGAACTTAAATAACTCCGCCGAAGTCGTTAAGTGATTGCCCATGCCAGTTTAAATCACGTTTAGTTTTTCGTAATTGAGAATCGTTTCGAAAGTAGAGCTATACACTTTAAAAGCACGTTGGGTGTACTGTTCCATGGCACAAATTATCTTGGAAGCGAAGTTAAAACAGAAGTCAAAGTTATAGGGCTGCCAGATGCCGAAGGTTAATAAAAGGCAATATCTTAAAAATAATGTACATACGAGTACTTTGCATATAAATGATGTTGCATGAGTTTAGTTTCAGGTTGATGAGAAGGAGACTCGAATACGTACAGTACACACTTGTCTTTTTTTGATATCTTCCCATACTCCATTGTAAAAGGAGCATCTTCTTACAAACGGCCACACCAAGGCACAAAACATTTGCATTGTTGCAGAAGATTTTTTAAATCCTTACACACATCAAAACCTAAACAAAACCCAGTTCTAAAATGGCAAATATTTCAATTTCAGATAATTGACTTTAAAGAGTAAAAATTTTTTAAATGTTTTAATATATTATTAAATGCCAAAAATGCTGTTAATTTATTGTTTCATTATAAAATAAACTCAAAAAGTAACTTAGGCCGTTTTGGCATCCGATAAAACTATCAAGGTCGCTTTTTCTGCCATAACAAATATTTGTGTAAATGGTTTAATTGGCCTTTCAAATAATACAGATTAATTTAAAATCTTCAAAGATCTTCGTCTCCTCACCATCTTCGCCATCACCTAAATTATTCTAAAAAGCTTGGTTGTTTGGCAGTATTTTGGTATTGCCAGAGCTCATGAAAGTCTTTAATTTTAGTTTGGTTAATGAATTTTCCTCCAGGATAAAGAGTCCAGTTTCACAACTACAGCTTTTTTGGATATCGACCTTGCACTTGTCGCTAATGAAGTGAAAGTATCTGAACTCCTACATGTACTTTATTCATTTTATCAACAATGAAGTTAAAAAAAATTGTTGTATCGTAATAGTTCATGTAGTTTATGGGTTTTTTGACAATAATTTCATCTCAGTTTCAAATGCAGGTTGATTGGCAAACTGCGACATAAAGTCAGAGAGAGTAGTTTGGGTATAGAGATAAAAAACAGTATTGAAGGAGGAGGATCCAAGCCCTCCCCCCCTCCTGTTTATCCGTGAAAACACCGCCAATGCCGCATAATTATGCATTTTATAATGCCAGAAATGTCTTATTTATTTTGTTTTAAAGTAATACATAATGTGTTTTCATTGTGCCAAATGAGTATACCTATTTTGTAGGAAATTTCCAAATTGGATCCCAAATTACCTCATTTCGAATACAAGTTCTCATTTCGAAATTATCTCATATCAACCTTATTTCGGAGCAGTATAAGTCCAAATTATTTGAAATCGTTCAGCGACAGACTTAGTTCTAGTATAATTTCAACTAAATGAAAAAGGGAAGCTAGAAATGAAAAACAGAAGAAGAATTATAAATATATAAAATATACTTAAATAAAAGCACTTTTTCTTCTAATTTCGAAATGAGCTGATTTCAGCCCAAATGGAATTGTTATAAAACGTTGTTTGATATATAAGTTAACAGTTTTAGAAAAATTCAATTTCAAAACCAACATTTTGAAATTTTTTTTTATTAATTTTAAACTAATGTTTTCCAAAGTTTTACGTAATTTAGTAAAATTTTTGTTTTAAAAATTCAATGCATCAAAAACAGAAAATGTCATGTTCAAATGTCTCATACTTTTTTAGAATAGAAAAAAACAAAAATTAAACTTAATTTCGTAAGATTTCGAATAAAATTTATTTGAATTATTTGAAATTTTGTTGTATAAAACTGAATTTAAGCTAACATGCCTTAATTGGGATTTTGCATACTTCTTAACACTTACTACTGTCATTAAAAGATGCCTTGTTTTGAAATCATGTTAATTGTAAGATTTCCTGGAGATTTTTGAAATGGTCACAATAATTGCATTTTTCCTTCCTTAGTATGATGCTTACTTTTAATAGCCCACTCATGACACTACTTGTATCAACAGATTTTAATTATAGGTTTGGTTTACGCTGAACATCATAGATCATAGTAAATGTTGGTGGTATCGTGCAGTTTCTGGTTTGTGTAGGATCGGTTTGTACTTAAAAAATATTAATAATGACGAAATTGATAGAAATTATTATATTATTATTATCAAAAGCGTTCCTAATATTTTTTTGAGCTCGTTTATTTCCTTATAGTTAATTAAAAATTAGGTTACATTCAAATATTTTATTGAAATTGGATTTAAAGTTTTAGAAATGCTTATTTAAATTGGTTTCAATTTAATTGTATTGTGATAAGGGGAAATTCTCCACAACAAGAAAGAGATGCGTCACACCTAACATTTTTTGTTTTTTCAAAGTTTTTAAATAAATTAAGAAGTATGGAGTGAATGAGAAATGATTATAATATTATTATCAAGCAAGTTTGACTGACAGACTAGATAGAAGATTTGGCTGTGAATTGCTTATGTAGCAATGTAAAGATTTACGAACAAATGAAACAAAAATTAAACTTAAACCTTTCCTTTAAATTAAACTGATTTTTGGATACATATATTAGTTTTTTCTTTAAATAATAATGTTAATTGCTATTATAATTAACGAAATTTTCTTGTACGACATAAAGACATAAAAGCATAAGAAAAATGCATAAATAAATGTTTAAATACATCTTTAAACAGTTCGTATATAAATAAAATTAAAAATTAAAATTAAAAACCGGAATTTTTAACAACAAATAATTTTTTATTACATTCTCATTAAGTAAATAAATAAAAGCACACAATATAATATTGTAGTTAATAATAGAACCTACATAAATATAAACAAAAAGCTTGTTAAAAATATTGTACGAAATAAGTCGAAAATTGAAGAAAATATTATTTTTCGATTTAAAATAAATATAATGTATTGTAGACGTATTAAATCTTAACTGTAAATAATATTGCGTAATTATTATAAAAGAACAAAATTATAAAAGCCCATTAGATACATACTTCCTATGAAAGTTTGGACCCGCATTCAAAACAAAAACAAAAGAATTGGTATTCTATTGATTTTAAGAGTAGGTGATTTTGTTCTTTGTTCGTTTATAATTTCAACAAATTCTTAAACATAAAAAATACCTGTTTCATTACCTTTTATGTACATAGTCCAAATGATACTACCTCATTGAAACAAACAAAATAAGCAAATAAAAATTAATTACTAACTTAAACAAAAATTAAAATAGTTATATAAAAATAAATTCCATAAAAATGTTACGAGATAAAAAAAAAACAAATTTTATATTAAAATAACCGAAAGAAAAAATTTTAACAATATTCACATACTCAAATGCAATGTACAAATATTTAAATTAAAAAAAAAAGAAACACAAAAATTATAGAAAAAACAGACGATTTCATTTATAAGGGCCACATTGTTACTTCAAAACAATTAGCTATGGAGAATTTTTGATTTTTTATTGTTTTATCGATGTATCGATTATTTAAATTTTTGGTGAGATATTGAGTTTATTGCCTTACAACTATTAATAACATGGGCAAGTGCGAGTCAGACTCGCGCACGAAGGGTTCCGTACCATTATCTATAAAAACGGCCAAAAAATCACGTTTGTTGTATGGGAGCCCCCCTTAAATATTTATTTTATTCGGTTTTTAGTATTTTTTGTTATAGCGGCAACAATAATACATTATCTGTCAAAATGTCTACTGTCTAAATATCACGAATCATGAGATACAGCCTCATGACAGAAGGAAAGACATACAAAAATCATGTGTGTTGTATGGGAGCCCCCTTTATTCAATTAAAAAAAACACTTGCTGAAATTTCTCGTTGTAACAGGCGATCAGGATTAGCAGAAGACAACGAACAGATAGTTTATTTAGGAAAGATCGCGCCAAAAATGATCTTGTTTGTGTGAGTGAAGGAAAAGTAGCAAATCAGCAAAAAGAAGAACAAACAGAGACAGCTATGCATGTAAATTCAAGAAATCCCTAAAGAGAAAAAGAGCCAACAATATCGACTTCTTGTTCTTTGTTTGACATTCTTTTTGTTTTCTATTTTGTTTTCCGTTCGAGTTCGATTTCGAACACGAATGGAAGAAACCTGAGCTTTAAAAGCATACATAGGTTGGCTCTTTTCTTCTAAAAGAATTTTTGGAATCTACCTGTGGGAAAAGCTGTTTCTCACTCACACAAACGAGAACATTTTTGGCGCGATCTTTCCTAAACAAACTGTCACCAAGATGTCTTCTGCTAATCCTGGTCAAATATTGCACTGAGAAATTTCAGTAATTTTTTTTCTGAGCATAGTGTTTTTTTTTTACTATTTCTTTCAAGAGTTTGAAAACTTGAAATCACTCAAATCACCCCCAATGACAATAAAATAAAGAAAAAAACATTCCTACGTTAAAAAACCCTTAATCCAGATTTTATTATTATTTTATAAATATATTATGTAAAACAAATGTTATACCTATGTTAAATCCTTAAATCTTTAAAAACGTAAATTCAACTAAATAAGGCTTTCTTTTATTGTTTTTATTGGCATTAGAGGTGATTTGAGTGATTTTAAGCTCTCGTACTCTAGAAGGAAATGGTAAAAAAAAACTGACATTTCTCATTGTAACAGGTGACCAGGAATAGCAGAAGTCAACGTGATGACAGTTTGCTAAAGAAAAAAATCGCGCCAAAAATGATCTTGTTTGTTTGAGTGAAGGAAAAGTAGCACACCAGCAAAAAGAAGAACTAACAGAGACAGTTATATTTGTAAATTCCAGAAATGTCTAAAGAAGAAAAGAGACTACCAGGTGATGGACGGACAAACATAACAAAAACGAGCAAAAAATCACGTTTGTTGTGTGGGAGCCCCCATTAATTTTTTATTTTATTTAGTTTTTAGTATTTGTTGTTATAGCGAATACAATAATACGTCATCTGTCAAAATTTCTATTGTCTAACTATCACGAATCATGAGATACAGCCTGATGAAAGACGGACAGGCATACAAAAATCATGTTTGTTGTATGGGAGCCCCCTTCAATATTTATTTTATTCAATAAAAACACTTGCTGAAATTTCTCATTGTAACAGGCGATCAGGAATAGCAGAAGACAACAAACTGATAGTTTGTTTAGGAAAGAT
This sequence comes from Platycheirus albimanus, assembly GCA_916050605.2. Taxonomy (NCBI): domain Eukaryota; kingdom Metazoa; phylum Arthropoda; class Insecta; order Diptera; family Syrphidae; genus Platycheirus; species Platycheirus albimanus. Next base: position 65,914,746 of record OU696698.1, read on the forward strand.
CGCGCCAAAAATGATCTTGTTTGTGTGGGTGAAGAAAAAGTAGCAAATCAGCAAAAAGAAGAACAAACAGAGGCAGCTATGCATGTAAATTCAAGAAATCCCTAAAAAGGAAAAGAGCCAACAATATCGACTTCTTGTTCTTTATTTGACCTTCGTTTTGTTTTCTATTTTGTTTTCCGTTCGAGTTCGAATTCGAACACGAATGGAAGAAACCTGAGCTTTAAAAGCATACATAGGTTGGCTCTTTTCTTCTAAAAGAATTTCTGGAATTTACATGTGGGAAAAGCTGTTTCTCACTCACACAAACGAGAACATTTTTGGCGCGATCTTTCCTAAACAAACTGTCACCAAGATGTCTTCTGCTAATCCTGGTCAAATATTGCACTGAGAAATTTCAGTAATTTTTTTTCTGAGCATAGTGTTTTTTTTTTATTATTTCTTTCAAGAGTTTGAAAACTTGAAATCACTCAAATCACCCTCAATGACAATAAAATAAAGAAAAAAGCATATTTACGTTAAAAAAAACCCTTAATCCAGATTTTATTATTATTTTATAAATATATTATGTAAAGCATTTATGTTAAATATGTTAAATCCTTAAATCTTTAAAAACGTAAATTCAACTAATTGTGGCTTTCTTTTATTATTTTTTTTGGCGTTAGAGGTGATTTGAGTCATTTTAAGCTCTCGCGCTCTAGAAAGAAATTGTAAAAAAAAAAACCCGCTGAAAAAAAATACTGACATTTCTCATTGTAACAGGTGACCAGGAATAGCAGAAGTCAACGTGATGACAGTTTGCTAAAGAAAAAAATCGCGCCAAAAATTATCTTGTTTGTTTGAGTAAAGGAAAAGTAGCAAACCAGCAAAAAGAAGAACTAACAGAGACAGTTATATTTGTAAATTTCAGAAATGTCTAAAGAAGAAAAGAGACAACCTGGTGATAGACGGACAAACATAACAAAAGCGAGCAAAAAATCACGTTTGTTTAATGGGAGTCCCCATTAATTTTTTATTTTATTTAGTTTTTAGTATTTGTTGTTATAGCGAACACAATAATACGTCATCTGTCAATTTCAAATTTCAACTGTCTAACTATCACGGTTCATGAGATACAGCCTCGTGACGGACGGACAGACGGACAACGAAGTCTCAGTAATAGGGTTCCTTTTTCACCCTTTGGGTACGGAACCCTAAAAAGCGATCTGAAAAACGAAAGTTCTTTTGGTAGGTATTATTTTTGAACTGCATTTAATACACGGGGGTTTAAACTTAAAAGTTTCGATATTTTATGATTGAAGATTTTGACAATGGGAATATTTTGATTCAAGATTTCGTTTTTTACATATCGAGGTATGACCATTATCTTTTTGTTTTGGTACCTATTACTTTTAATTTGTTTTTATATAGGTATAAATGTGGCCTTATATTTTGTATATTTCTTCGAAATTTGAGTTTTCAAATGAAATCCATTTTTTATAACAAGAGATTCTGATCTGCTTGATATAAATACCCAACATAACGGTAGTGGTATTCATTTGGGTTTCCAAATATTTATTGTACATAACACCTTTCAGTTACAAATCAAAATAAAATTGAAAAACTTTCATTTTCAAAATATGTACGTAAAATAAAAAGAATATAATATTGTATATGTAAAATAATTCAGCTTATAAATACACATTATACATATATAGTTTTATATATTTATATATATATATATATACAGTGTATATATATATTTATATAACAACATTATGGTGAATAATAAATCTATTACGAACATTCCATTTTAAATCTCCCCAAATAAATAAATCAGAAAAGTATATTTGTAAAAATAATAGTCGTTGAAAAATGCCATCATGCCTTAAGGGTACCTGTTTTGCTGCAAAAAAAAAAAAGAACAACAAAACAACAAATAAATATGCAACATTCAGAAAAAAAACATTATATTATTATAAAAGTATTGAGAAAACCAAAATAGAAAAGCATACATAAAAAAAATAGAACACATATAACATATGTACATGATAAATACACATAACGTATAACGAAACGAAAACATACTGTACCTCTTTGATAAAATACCTCCGGTTATGTTAAGTTCAAATAAATTCTTTGTCAAATTAAAGCAACATTTATTTTGTACTGTAATAAAATGTGCAAACATTTGGGGACAACTTTAAACTATTTTGAAATTGGAAACACTTCTTAACGTTTTTACTGTGGTTTACATTAACACTATGATTTTTGTTAGTAAACATCACTGAATCGATATAATAAATACAAAATTATTTTATAGAAATAAACTATTGGGCAAAAATAAAATTCATATCTGTTTTCGATAAATTTTGTCAACGGATGTGAAGCTCATTATTAGAGCGGAAATTGTACTTCCTATAAATGCATAGGAAAGATGTTTTCCTACCATTATTCAAGAGGCCTAATTTTTGAAAAAATTTAAGATAAATAAGCTTAATGATGTTTTCTAATAATATTTTTTTCTTAAACTAGTGTTATGATGCACTAAGGATCTTAAACGACCTCACACAGATACATTGCAGCAAATAGAAACTCCAATTTATTGAGAAAGTGACATAAGAGGTATTCGTTAAAAAGTTTCCGACGTTGTAACCGAAGTGTCAAAATTTTTAGGAAAAATCTTTTACAACAAATCGGTAACATTCCCACACGAAATCGTGTCGTTAGTTTCAAGAAACGTGACATGACACTGGTTGTTTTTACTGTCTGTCTTCGAAGCTGAAATTTCTTTTATTTCAAAGCACAGCTGGATTTCGATAATTTTAGAATGATGTTCATGAAATTCGTGTCTTAATCTTTCTGATGGAAAGCTCACAACGTTACATGACTTCCCTTGAAACATCACCCTGTACGCAACTCTGTTTCTTTTATTTATTGTCAATGAAATTTGATCGTGTGTAGAAGCAAAAAGATTGACAAAACTTGGGGCCAAGTTATTGAAAAATAACCGAACCTGCTCTTCACAAAAACACGAAAAAATTGGCTAAATGGTCACTTGTGCCATCCCGTAAGGCTAGATTTTCTTGTTTTTGTGAAGAAGTAGGTTCGGTTATTTTTCAATAGCTTGGCAACAAAAAGTCATAGAACCATACGGTTTTCAGTGTTGGATTAAAAATTAATGAGAACAAAAATAATACTTAATTAGGTAAAATTTTGTAAAAAATTAATTTTAAAATAATTTTTTTCAAAATTTTGAGTTTGAAAACGGTTCAATAGAATAAATTCCTTTAAAATTACAATAAAATAATAAGTCTTTGGCTTTACAACAAAGTATAGCATGGCATTGTAGGAGTTACCGTTATTTTTAATAATTTTTTTCCAAATTTAAGTCATGTTCTTAGAAAATTGCCCCTCCCGGCTAAACGGAGGGGAATAGACCCCCCTCCCACAGAATTTTTTTCGCTCTAGCTTTTTGGCACAACATTCGTGAATCACCCTGTATAAAGTGTGTGATGACGATCACAAAGAGGAACAAAAAGTTACGGTTTCGAAGTTCACCTTTCGCTCATGTTAAAATTTAATACCTATTTTCACTTCACTCCGATTTATCTGGTAATTAGAAGACATGAAAATGATTTTTATTGGCTGGGGTCAGTGGCGACCACTTTTGCGCTGGGCTTGAGTCAGGTGCTTTTTTTATGTAACAGGGTGACTTTGCTTTGTTTTGAATATTTTTTTTTCGTAAAGAGAAAAGTAAAAAGTGCTTGTGCTGTTTTTTTCTATCTTAATAATTTCTTTTATTTTCCAAAATTAAAGTACTTAAAAAAATTATTTATTTAATTAGATTGTTTACTTAGTTATTTTTTTATGTTGACTTAGACCATTTTGTATTTTGTTGTGGAATTGTTTCTTTTAATGATTTCAATCAAATAAAATCCTAGTTTATTTCAACTGATTTCCTTTTAATGATTACATTTTTTAAACATTTTTTTCTACGAAAAATCGAAATTCTTTTTGAGTTATATTTTTCCCCTTGATGTTGTTGAGGAAACAAGTAAAATAATTTTGGAAAGATTTATATATATTTTTAGTCCTCAATTTTAAAATTTTGCCGCCCAGGGCGGCTTGGAAAACACCAGTCATGCATACCAACTTTTCTAGTCCGCCATTGTTTGCTATTTTTATTCCTTGATTGTATGAAATTTTGATGATAAATAAATTTTAATAACTGTTCATAACTATTTTTTTTATTGATTTATCAAATTTGAACTATTTTCCCCTTATAAGCAATTATTCCGAAAAAAAACACATTTTAGAAATTACTTTTAAGACTACTCGTTAATAGGCAGTAAATAAAGCATTTCATAACTTGAAATTATTTCCAAAAGCTACACTGCCACATCGGATCTTTTGATATTTTGTGTTTTGAAAGTTAACTCGCATTAGAAATTTATAATTTAATTTTTGCATTCAAACTAGCGGTAAACTTATACAAACATACATTCATTAAAAATTAAGATGCATTCGTAATTTTCTGTACAAACTGCAATTTTTAAAATTTTGTTCAAGTTTTTAATGACAATGATCTTGAAAATATAATATAATGTATTAATTGTATATTGTATTGCTTTTCTTATATGGATAAACTTTTCATATATATAAACTATAAACATTTTTGTGTATATTCTGAACTTCAAACTTTGTTTAAAATATTTATAGAAAAATAATTTTAATACATCCATTGTAATTATACAATTAAAAAGTGAGATTTCTTAAAATATTATAAGTTAGTATAATATTTTAAGTTGTAATAATAATAATATAATGTTATATGTATATAATATATATTAAAATATATATAATATAAACAAAGGCGAAGAAGGGACAGTGTAAAAAAATACGGGGGTAAGGTTAACACCTTTTAAAAATATGTAGATATGTGGGTAAAATACAAAAAAGGCTATATAGTACCCAAATACAGAATCCAAAAGTCAAATAATAAAATAGAAATATATATAACGATTTATTTATATATTTAAATATTAATAAAAGAAACATAAATAATGAAAGCGAAAAAAGAAATGAGAGAGATATTAAGAGATTGTTAGTAAGTAACTGGTAGTAAGAACGGTGCAAATTATTGAAGTGTGAATCTGAATATTTATGTAGAGGTGGGAGTAATAATGCATACATTTTTTAAAAAGACAAAAATCTTAATTAAATTTAATCAAATATTTAAAAAAAATAACTAACATTAAAAAAAAAAATACCGAATAGGTCCCTTTCATTTTTATACTTAAAAATTCAACCCCAATTTCAAATATAAACAAAAAAAAAAAAAATAAGAAGAGAATATTTAAGAAAAAATATTGGTTACTTACAATTTATAAACATATATATTATAGAAATATTGAAATTATAAATTTATTTGTAAGTTGTATATTAAAAGAAAAAAACGAATGAAAGAATAAAAAACAAATATATATACATGAATATATTAAACATATAATATATTTAACAAAATATGTTTAAAAATTGAGTTTTTGTTCAAATAATAAATTATAGTTCTATTAATCAGAAAAGAGATCAAGAGTTGGCAGCATGAAAACTACATACATAACACAAATAAGCAAAGCCATGCTTCATATGGCCATTTGTCGCTTTTCCAAAGCTTCACAGTGTCATATTTTTTCCGGCTTTAAGCCATGTGATAGTTTTTCAAAGCGTCAAAAGGAAATAGATTTGAATTAAAAATTATATATTTGATCGTACTCTTAGTGTTGTTCCAATTTGCGGTTACAAGCAGATGTATAAATTTTCAATAATCTACTTAAAATTCGAATTATTTCGTACGCCACTGCCTACAAAAGCATCCCTGATATATGTCCACGATAAGAAGCGGACTTCAGAAAACTGTCTTTTCCCCACAAAACGCCGAGAAGGTCTGAGCTGCAATCGAACAATCTAGCAGGCGTTCAATTCGTAGCTTGTCTCTGGTGTCCAATAAGACAATAGAACAAAGCTAAGAATCAAAAATGGCAATGTAACTTCTATGAACTACAAATTTCGACACAAGAAATGGTCTTAAACAAGGATATATAAATGTACATATATCTATGACCTATGTATTTCAATGACCGCTATATCAATGACTAATAGCGTACAGGACGGTACTTCAATACCATCAGTAGTCTTTACTAGATCAATTTAACAAGTTAAACAATATCGTGATGGCTGGAAGTTGAAACTAAACTTCCAGAAATGCAAAACAATCCTGTTAAGAACCCCATCGTCCAGGGTTTTTAAAGGTTACAAGAAAGCACTATAGAAAATCTAATAATCGTTTTACCAAGTTACCACTTAAGTGTGCAGTAAAGTACCTTTGAAAATATTTGGGTAGATCAATATCTTATACCTATTTCAACCGGCTTAGATGCTGCTCTGTCCAGAGCTAGAGGAGCATTTGAAAATATAATATACATGTTGGGTGTCCGATGTTCAATTACTGCTAACCCGTATGGCACGCCAAAAGTTTAAACTTTTTACTGCCACGAAAAACCATTATCTGCTATGAGCTAATTGACAAAAAATGTTATGCTCGCATAATTTGGATTTTTAAAAAGTAGGCTTTCAATGAAAATGGGGTGTATCTTAATAAATCTTGAATTACACGCTGCTACGTCACCAAGGAATACATACACAAAATTTGAATCTTCTTATTTCAAAACTGCGACCGATAGTAAGTAAGCATTGGAAAATAAATGAAGATTTAGACATAACGAAAACGCCCCAAACAAATGGGCGTGTCCTCAAACTTTATCACCTGCCGGTGAAAGTGGTACAGTGAATGTAGTGCTTGGTTACTAACCTCTAGTCATGGGTTCAAACCCCTGCCTGAACAACAATTTTTCAATATTCCCCCTGGGGAAATCCAGCTGGGGAATCCCCAGCTTCAACTGGATTTTCATGAGATAAATATCACCTAATTCTCATCTCAATCCATTGTACAAACAAAAATTCTTTCCTATCTTTCTATTCCTTCTTACTGATGCCGTGCAGTTTACATTCAAAAGACTTTATGACATCAGGCATAATTAAAATATCAAGCATTAACTGATGAGCTTTGATCGTTAGTCAATTTTTAATCATATTCCTGAATCCAGTCGTTTTGTTCACAATTTTAACCGGATAAAAGTATTTTATAAAAATCAAGTGGGAGTTTTAAGAAACTTTAAGTACGAACAAAAATGTTATGTCATATTTGCCATATAAAGAACGAAAAAAAAATAATCTACATTTTTAAACCGATGTTTTTAGTTCTTTTATGAAAAGCGCTGTCGAAATCCACACCCGAAAATTATGAATTTCTTTTCATACACAAGATATGTATTATTGATTAAAAGACACACACATTATTTGGTCTTGGGTATTATTATAAGTAGGGTAGGGTGGGGCTAGTTGGACAGCGGGGCAAGTTGGACCACACGAATTTCTCAGAAACCGAAAGCACCACAAAAACATTATTATACACGAATACATGCTCTCATAGCAGCACGTGCCATACCGGTTTTAGTTGCATTGTGTCTTCAGAAGCGAAACCACGAACAGTTTGTGTTTTTCAAGTGCAAAAGTAAAAAATACGCTCTATACAGTTTTTTTAATTTTATTGTGAAAAACCTGTAGTTTCTATTGAGGCAAAGTTTTTTTATTAGTGATTATATTGTATTTTTATATTTTGTGTGTTCAATTGAATAGTTTTCAGTGCTTTTTGTATTTATGATGAAATATGTTCATCAAACTAGGAGCGGGGCTAGTTGGACGGGGTGGTCCAGTGTCATACTTGCCGAAAATGGGCTCATACAAAATGTTCAGTAGCTGGATGTGGGCCCTTCTTTGTTTGTGTTAATTGGAACAGCGATTATGATTCTTAATTTTTTTTGATTTGTTGTCCTTCATAGAATTTGTTTTCCACTTTTCAGCCCCGCTATAGGGGCAAGTTGGACCACCTGGACTTGATCTATTTAAGGCAGCATTATTCTTCTCCGGTTACATATTTCAATGTTTTAAAATTTTATTTAGAAGCCAGAATCCCATTCTTTTTTTCAATATCAGCTCTGTAGTTGTACTAAGAATAGTTTGATATTTATGAGACTTCTAGTAAAAAGTGGCTTAACTAGCCCCGCCCTACCCTACCATTTATTTGTAAAAATAAGTTTCTAAAAGTGGGCGTCGGCCATGCCTTAAGTTAATTTTTTCTTTCTTACACAAGATGTTTACATCCAACTTATACAAACAAAATTTAATATTTTTCGCTCCAATATAAGTGCCGTTATTTAATAAAAACAATTTGGTTTTTTTGTATGAAAAGTGGGTAATCCCGAAATTCAAATAAATTTATTCAATTTAGGTGTCCCCAATACTACGGGTTACTATAGGTTTTAGCGAACATTTTTTTGGTTTTTTTTTCTAATTTAATCAAAGATGGCTCCAAAACATGACTATTTTTATCAAACCTTGTATTTAATATACCTAGAATGCTTTGAAGAAAACTACATTTTAAGTTTTAACGGAAATCTAGTTTTTGCAGTTTTATTTAACTAGCCATAAGTGAACAATGACATTAATTGCACCCACAAGATTGCAGCTACGTTTTAAAGATTAAAGGTAACTTCCATAATTATATCAACCCTTTCAGTTATTCCTTTGGAGGTCTTGATATAACGAAATAACGGGAAAACTAACTTTTCTTATGAAAATGTCGATATGCTCAAAATTAATTTAAACTTCCTTGTTTATTTTATACAACAAAAAGTAGTTGTAATTGCTCGAACAATTTGTTATCATCGTGCTATTGCACCTACAGAGGAAGTAGGGGAAGTGGGGGCAAGACCGCATATGGGGGCAAGACGGTTTTCGTACTATGTTGTATGAAAAAAAATAAAAATGGCAACACTTAAAACTAAAAACACGTGGCTTTTGGTATGATCATTCATGTCTGCTAGTATGAGCTAATGCGGTAGAGACTGCGAGAAGTTACGGTTGTTTTTGTGGTTTTTTGTCAAAACGTTATCGTTCGGGTGTAGTGTAAGTTCTGTTCTCAAGAGTAAAATAATTATAATTATTAATTTTTCCTTTTTTTTTATAAGAAAGTGCATAGTGAAAATTACTGTTCGTCAATGAAAGGAGTGATAAAGATAAAAATTTAAAAGAAAAACCGAGAACTTTAGGTAAGATCTGAATGGGGCAAAACCGCATATGGGTGGTCTTACCCCTATGCGGTCTTGCCCCCAATGTTTTTAGTTGCTTATTTGTTTATTTTGTCTTCGAATATTTATACTTTTGTATACGTGCGACCATGTCTTAGTCCTCTATATGGTGGTTTCGAATGTTTCCAGTAGAGTCCCCACCGCCTTTGACGGAACAGAAAGCATTTTCCAATGTCATCCTGATAAGGCCTATCACGTTAGCACGAATTGTAAAGTTAGACATGGCACGATACAGTTCAACTGGTTCAACTCTGTTAACACTATCGTAGGCTGCTTTAAAATCGATTCTACATTGATAAACAAGAAAATTAAAAAATTTAAATTTAATATATTATAGGTACATCATATAATGATTAAATAATACGGGCAAGTGCGAGTCGGACTCGCACACGAAGGGTTCCGTACCATTATCTATAAAAACGGCCAAAAAATCACGTTTGTTGTATGGGAGTCCCCTTAAATACTTACTTTATTATTTTTTGTTATAGCGGCAACAATAATACATTATTTGGCAAAATTTCTATTGTCTAACTATCACGAATCATGAGATACAGCCTGATGAAAGACGGACAGGCATACAAAAATCATGTTTGTTGTATGGGAGCCCCCTTCAATATTTATTTTATTCAATAAAAACACTTGCTGAAATTTCTCATTGTAACAGGCGATCAGGATTAGCAGAAGACAACGAACTGATAGTTTGTTTAGGAAAGATCGCGCCAAAAATGATCTTGTTTGTGTGAGTGAAGGAAAAGTAGCAAATCAGCAAAAAGAAGAAGAAACAGAGACAGCTATGCATGTAAATTCAAGAATTTCACAAATCCCTAAAGAAGAAAAGAGCCAACAATACCGACTTCTTGTTCTTTATTTGACATTCGTCATTGTATTTATATCTTATAGTAATTTCATGGAACACTTTATTTTAGTTCTGAACGTCGTCAATGGCGGCGCTAGTTGTATTATCTACTTTACATATATTGTTGTTTTTGCTTCCCATGGAGTTTAGACAAAAACCACCCAAATTTCTCTCCAATTCAAGCTTGTGAACGTCGTCGCTAGATGCCGCACAAAACGTTCCGCTTCTTGGGAATACTATAAAATATAAATACAATGCATTCGTTTTGTTTTCTATTTTGTTTTCCGTTCGAGTTCGAATTCGAACACGATACACGAATAGAAGAAAACTGAGCCATTGTATTTATATCTTATAGTAATTTCATGGAACATTTTATTTTAGTTCTGAACGTCGTCAATGGCGGCACTAGTTGTATTATCTACTTTACGTATATTGTTGTTTTTTCTTCCCATGGAGTTTAGACAAAAACCACTCAAATTTCTCTCCAATTCAAGCTTGTGAACGTCGTCGCTAGATGCCGCACAAAACGTTCCGCTTCTTGGGAATACTATAAGATATAAATACAATGACTGAGCTTTAAAAGCATACATAGGTTGGCTCTTTTCTTCTAAAAGAATTTCTGGAATTTACATGTGGGAAAAGCTGTTTCTCACTCACACAAACGAGAACATTTTTGGCGCGATCTTTCCTAAACAAACTGCGTCACCAAGATTTTTTCTGAGCAGTGTTTTTTTTTTTACTATTTCTTTCAAGAGTTTGAAAACTTGAAATCACTCAAATCACCCCCAATGACAATAAAATAAAGAAGAAAGCATATTTAGGTATGTTTTTTGCTCGTTTTAGTTATGTTTGTCCGTCCATCAACAGGTTGTCTCTTTTCTTCTTAAGAAATTTCTGGAATTTACAAATATAACTGTCTCTGTTAGTTCTTCTTTTTGCTGATTTGCTACTTTTCCTTCACTCACACAAACAAGATCATTTTTGGTGCTATTTTTTTCTTTAACAAACTGTCATCACGTTGACTTCTGCTATTTCTGGTCACCTGTTACAATAAGAATTGAATATGTTAGAATATGGAAAAAGTGTTAATATAGTTGTAGATCCTTTATTACCTACAACTTTTTGTTTCAACTTATTTCCATAGGACTTTTAGTTTCGCCGGAAATCAAGATAAACCGCTTTTTACTTAAGACTCCCATATATCACTTCTTTTTCATTTTCCGACTTCAGATCGCCGTAGTTTATTTTTGCTTTCATTTTTGTTTTATTCATTTCCTTTTTTAATGGACTTTACCCTACTATTATTATTTTTTTCAATCTTTTCCAAAGGTTTCAGCCTTGGGTTTTATACAGAGTAAGTACCTACCAAAAAAACATGCAAATATTTAAAAATATATTGTTTCAACCTCCCTCCTCTTCCCCTCCCCCACAACCGAAATTTGTTTATGCGTTCGCCCCTGGCATGCACCAATTATAAGTCGTGTTAAGACATAGCCTCATAAAAGTGATCCAGGGGAGCTAAGGAGCCAGTTAACAGGACAACTATTGGAAATACCCCAAATTGAATTTGCAATAAATTGATGGTTGCGCCGTCTTTTTTGAACCAAATGTCGTGATTCGTGGATGTTAAGCTGATTAATTTTTGTATACAAAAATTCAACCATCAACATGGCTCGATAGCTCTCGTCATTCACCATAACGGCACTTGCTTCCTCATTTCGATACAAATAAGGAGCGATGATTCCTTCAGCGTGTAAGCCGCGCCAAACAGTCAATTTTAAGGGATTTATTGACGAAGCCATTTAACCAGATTATGTTGACCGTAAAATGAACGAAACGCTGTATGAACTTCGCCAGTAGATATATTTTTTTCAAAGTCAATTTCTACAATTTGAAGGCGTTGTTCCGGCTATAAACGATTCATGTCATGATGAATTGCCAAACCTTACTGAACATGAACAGAAAAGTCAACACTGTTCGAAATTCCCAAATCCCAACTCTGAAACCATACACAGCAACCATCGAAACTTCTCATGCAACTAAAAAAACACCCTTTATAACCTGGAGCGGCAGAAAAGGGAATTAACTCATTGTAAATAATAATTAAGCGAAAACACTACCTAGATAAGTAATACAATTATATAAAGTGTCGTCCTTGTATATGAAATCTATAGTAACGAGTAAGAGATAAGGGGTCTTGGATTGGAGACACATAGGATGTCGCTGATAATTATCACATATTTTTTTTTTTTTTTTTTTATAATTTTAACTATATGCCTGTAAGACCCGCAAGGTCTTTTGAGTGCAAACTGCACGGCTATAGTTAGAAGGAATAGAAAGATAGGAAAGCTTTTTTGTTGGTACAATGAATTGAGAAATAGGTGATATTTATCTCATGAAAATCCCACGGGTGGCGTTAAGTTGAAGCTGGGGGAATATTGAAAAGTTGCTGCCCAGGCTGGGGTTCGAACCCACAACTCTTAGGTTAGCAACCTACCTTTTCTCTCCAAAACGAGAAATTTGGAAAAATAGCTTTGGAGACTCACGGTGTCGCCACAGTCGATCATGCTATCCATATTACTATAGATTTCATATACAATGGTGTCGTGTTAGTTTTTAAATTTTGAACCGAGGATTAAAAATTATTTACCTCGGGTCATGTGTACATAATTGATAATCTTAGACGGTGGTTTAAGAGTTAACCCACCGGTTACCGAAGATTAAATAAAGTTGACTCGATGATCAAGAATTTAAAAACAAGGTTCAGTGCTGAACCGCTTTTGTAAAACTGGTACTTAATCTTATCAAAAACTGTGATTAATTCTCATTAGCTATTGATATCAAAATCTGTGTTATGCTATAATTTCTTACTCAAGAGTGGCAATAGTTTCTTACACAACAAAATCAAAAGGATGCGATTTTCATAAGCGACAAGTACATGGCTTGAATATATTATAATCATGATATTTTCTACATCTTAGTCCCAATATAAACGCCTTTAAAAATGAAACAACACACCAATTTGATTAATTGATTTCATTCAGCCATTTTTCTCGCTTAGACTGATAACAGTTCCCTCTATTGCGAATTTAGCTTAAATCACAAACTACTTTTTTTATTTATCCAGCAGGTAGCAGTGTTGGCGCTAGAGAGCATTCGTTTCCCACTTCGTTCCAAGACAGCTGATAAGGTGACATTTTGTTTTGTTTTTGTTGATTGTTGATATTTGCTATTTGTACTGCCATACATGTCAAGACGGATATATTTTTTTAAAGTTTTCCAAAATACTTTTCACTGCTGTTCCAGATTTTAAGATTTTGTGTTATAGCCTTTTGTTTATTTTATTGTTTTATATGCTATACATTTAAAATAAAAAAAAATTGTGTAGCGTTTTGAATACGGTGTCTATTTTCTTAAACTTTTGCAATGAGCTCACTATTTCGATCTAATTTTTCTTCAAAACGGGAAATTGCAGTCAAGGAGACATTAATCAATACACTCAGTGAAAATGCAAGAGAAATTCAGTTTGAGTTCAAGGAAAATGGAAAAGGTAGTTGTTTTTCAAGGAGTGTTTGTAATATTGTTTTGATTTTAATTTCTTTAAAGACTATTTGGATCTCAATGATGCTACTAATTCGTTGTGCACGACACTAGAAGCAATATTTTTGCATGGACTGAAGGATTCGTTTATCTGGAAAACAATCAATGTGATATCAGGAGACATAGATCGTAGGCCTGAGCCAAGTTTCTGGTCACCTATATTGATTTTTATGCACAAACAAGTCATTGAACAGGTTTGTAAATTGCAACATTACACTATTGAAATATTTATACCTTTAAATTGAAGTTGTTAGAAATAATTAATAAACTACGTTGGAACCCTTTGTGAGGGCGCAGGTTCCATAGTTACTTCTTTCTTAAATGTAGCCTTAAACAATGCAATTTTGACTAATTTACTGTTCATGTCAAAAAACAATCACGAATGAACTCTTAGTTAAACAAAATTAAAAAAAAATTTCTTTGGGATTTAAGAAAATGCTTACTTTGGTATACCTTGACCCATGTTTGGGCTGTTAGTTCTATTGTTAGAAACTTAGTTTAAGTATGTAATTTGAGTGATTTCCGGAGCACAATATTTTGTTGGGATATTTGAATTGTTTTCCAAACAGAAGGGAAGATACCTTATGCAGTGCGCGGCTTATTTTTTCCTGATTTAATACATGTAGTTCTGTAACAACAACACCAGATATACCAAACTCTCTAGGTCCCAGAAAAAAAAACGCTGAAGGATGTTTGGAGCTGCTTGTAGCCATCACTCTTTTGTTTTCATCAAACGGCCATCTATAATTAATAACATTAGATTGTTGACAAAACAAATATAAGTACTTTCCCGATTTTCTGCTGACAACCTTAATAAACTAAAGTTTTGCTTCTTTATTAAACCCTGAACCCACTGAGCTTACCTCAGCCTTAGATAAAAGCATCTCACAAATGGCAAATAGCAAGTTGTCTTTTAATTACTTGTTGAAATAAAGTTTTTTCAAGGGGCTTAGTAAAAAAAAAAAAGTTAAAATGTCAGCTTTCTCCAACAAACCGAGGTCGTTATCTAGAGGCTCTTCTGAAGTTACGTACGCAATTACGCTAAACCTACCTACTAAGCCTTTCTCCTTATATTGAAGCCATTGAACATTGTGCCATGAGAATTGTACCTCACTTCTATCTCTTGGTTTTCGGTACCACTTTAACTCGTCCTGGTGCATAGGATGACAACCAGATACTTCCAACCAGACCCTTTCTCTATGACTCTAAGTTCTGGGACTCAGTTTCCTTCAAAAGAGTTGACCTCGAGGTTTTCTTTGTTTTCCAAAGTACCTTTCAGTTGAAAGGACTGCTTTGCTATAGTTTCTTCGGGTTTCCTCAGGGTAAGGCCAATCCAGCACCACTTTCTATGAGTGTTTTTTTTTCCATCCTGAGCCACAGTTCGCAGTTGGATATGGTTTGTGGCCACCGGATATCTTTAAGATGTAACGGAGAATACCGTTCGCAAAAGCCTGTAGTGGGCAGAGCATTTCCACCTTTCACAAACATAATAGATCCACGAATCAAACAGCTTCAACGTTCTTCGAAGAGAAATTATTTTGGAGTCTCACACTGGAGAAATGATTCCGAATGCACTATGAGCTTTGCTTATTCTGTTGTTGACGTCTAGGTCTGTTCCACCATCGAGTGACAAATAACTTCCCTTTTTTTCGTCCACAGTTTTGAAAATTTACTGATATATATCTATTGACGGCAGGATTGTCATCAACTTGCGTAGACTACCAGGAAACAGATATCATTAGTAAAATCTAATTGAGTTACTTTACTTTACTTACTTATAATGGCTCCACTAGAGTGTTGTTCTCCTAGGCCTTGCTCAAAATGCCCCTCCAGCCGGCTCGATCTCTAGCCTGCTGTCTCCAATTTTGAATTCCAAGTTGTCGGAGGTCTCCCTATACCTGGTCGCTCCATCGCATCGCAGATGAGGTCTACCTTGGCTTCTGACTCCCTCTGGTTTGGCGTTTCGCTCTACATGGCCCAACCATCTTAGTCGTTAAATTCGATTTTTTCCGGCTAGGCTTATGTCGCTGTACGTTTACAGCACGTATAGTTCGTCGTTGCATCTTCTTCGACAAATGTTGTCTTCTCGGTTTACGCAGACAGGACCATTAATCGTACGCAGAACTTTTTTCTCGAAGACCCCAAGTGACTTTTCGTCCGATTAGGAGAGGGTCCAGGGTCTATGCTTCTGCGCCATATAGCAGGACCGGGATGATGATGAGTATTCTATACAGTGTCACATTGGTTTTTCTCGATAAAGCTTTATTCCTCAATTGCTTACTCAGCCCCAAGAAACAGCGATTAGCAAGAGTTAGTCTGCGTTTGATTTCAGCGCTGATGTTGTTGCCTGTGTTTACAGCAGTGCCCAGGTAGGCAAATTCACTGACTACCTCGAAGTTATACCTATCAATGGTTACGTTCTGACCAAGTCGGTGGTGGGATTGGACTTTTGTTGATGAAAGCATATACTTCGTCTTGTCCTCATTTATTTTTAGTCCCATTTCGCTTGCAGCTGACTCCATAATAGTGAAGGCACCGGTAACTGCTCACTATATTCTTCCTATCACGTCAATGTCGTCTGCAAACCCAAGTAATTGTGCCGAATTATTAAAGATGGTGCGCGATGTGCTGGCATTGGTGTTCCGTATGACATTTTCCAGCACAATGTTAAAACAGATGCATGACAGTGCGTCACCATGTCTTAGCCCTCTGGTGGTTTCGAAAATTTCAGTAGAGTCCCTACCAACTTGGACGGAACAGAGAGCATTTTCCAATGGATCCAACGCTCGTCGTTAGTTCACCTTTCGGCACCGCTTGGCGGTGACGATGCGATTTTGCCCACCAAATCCAATTGAGTTATACTTTCTAAATGGAAGCCTGTTTAATTTGAAGCTAATAACTAGCCGTTGTTCTCATTTGCCATTAGTTCATGCACCAGACTCACTAAAAAAAGGGACAAAAAAGTGTCACATTGAACGTTTAACAGTGCGTTCCAAGAGCACACCAATGCCTCCAAAGAGTATATATTAGCGAACAATTCTTAAGACAAATATGTTAGTCCATGCAGTCGGAGATAATAATATACATACGAATATATGTACATTCATACTTTTTTCT
This sequence comes from Platycheirus albimanus, assembly GCA_916050605.2. Lineage (NCBI taxonomy): Eukaryota > Metazoa > Arthropoda > Insecta > Diptera > Syrphidae > Platycheirus > Platycheirus albimanus. The sequence continues at coordinate 65,931,564 of OU696698.1, forward strand.
TTAAGATACATGCTCAAACTCAGATAACGTCTGAAATTGGATATTGTCGGTCCTGGGTGCGTTCCAGCCTTAACGAATCCCTTTTCTCATCGTATTTAAATAACATTCGCAAGAACAGCTCCGCGTTAAATCCTTACTACAATAAGTTTGCTTTCCTGAAAGATGCTGAAATTATGGAGGTGGCTTCAAAAATTATAGAAGGCATTGAGTCATGTATTCAAATAAATCTACCAGTAAATTCAAGTTTGCTCAATCATTGGCCGAACTACTCCTTACAATTGGCTGGTGTGTGGACGATGCCATTGAAATCATGCCCGGTAAAAATATTTTATTCAATGCCGAAACTTCAATATTGGATGTCACCTGACCAATTTTTTACTTTACAGATTAGCAGTGGTGTAGATGTAGCCAGTTCCATCACAGAAGTTGTGAATATACCAACTCCGCGACCCTTGCAAACTAATGAACTATTTTCTGAATCAATTTCAAATTCCCCTTTCAGTCGCACATCAAACTTTGCTGTGGAAGATCTAACGCATAAAGAAAATTTAGATATTTTTCTACAAAAAGTCGATGAAATGGAAAAAATTGTAGAGGAAGGAGATACCTGCCCCGAAACCAACACCAGCGAACAAAATAAAAAAATTTCAAGAAAGGAGTCTCGAACTAAGGCAAAAGAAAGTCCAAGTGAAGGCACACATAATGCAGTGGCAACTGAGTTAGACTTTGGCGAAAAACGTTCTCATGGAAATTCACTAACGAATCTCATGCATACATCTTGGTCATCAGAGTTAGCCGATGAAAATCTCACCAATAACAATGCAGATACACCGATGTCCGAAAGAGCTAGTTTTGTTCGTTCGGTGAGTAATGTGAGTTCGGTTAGCTCATTGCGATCACCAGTTGATCGATGTAGCTATAATACACTGCTAAAGAAACACGAGGACAATAGACCAGCAGACTGGACTGATGTTTGGGAAAAGTTTGTTGGACTACACGGCAATGAAAGCGGAGATGTTGAAAGTAGTAGTCTTCAAGATGACGAAAGCATTGTATGAAATAGCTTTTGACTTAAATTTCCATTAACTCATTCGATTAATATTTTTCAAGACAAACGCCGACTTTGAAGTCGTTGCACATTCAGTTTCTGAAAAATTTAGCATTGAAGAACTGCAGGAAATGGTAGAAACTTTATGCAAGCTAGCTTGTGAACCGGGTCTTGATGCACAGGGATTTCTTTGCAAATCTTGTGCGCATCCTCTGGGAATTGGATTTTCGCCAGCCCAGTAAGTATAGATTTATAAATGTACATAGTTTAAAAGATAACTCAATTTGGTTTGAATTTAAGCTTTTACATTTTGAATAATCTGTTCGATTTTGTTTTTGTTTGTATTTAATCACATTTTTTCGTTACGACTGCTAAGAGTCTGTTCGTTTAATGGGTGCTACTATTGTGAATCATGCATGGATATTGAACTAGTAGCGATCCCGGCAAAAATAATCTATAATTGGGATTTTCGTCGCTATCCAGTTTCGAAGCGAGCTGCAACATTTCTTCAAGAATTTCAATTTCAGCCCTTCATTGACTTGAAGGTATAACTGTTTTGACTTCGTATTATTTGAAAATAATAAAAAGGTACATGTATAACAATTTTTTAGCTGCTAAATCCTTCCATTTATCACGCATCTGAACAAATGGCCGAGTTGCAGTCTCTTCGTATTCGGCTTAACTTCATACGAGCTTATCTCTACACGTGCTGCCCTTCGAGCATAGAAGAACTACAGCGACTCGTGTTTATGAAAGATTACCTCTTTGAGCACATACACCAGTATTCGATTGGAGATTTGAATTTGATTCAACGGGGATCGCTTGCAAACCAACTTCAAAAAGCAGTTAGCTCTGGGGAGCGACACATTCTCAAATGCGCTTTGTGCAGCGTTAAAGGTTTCATCTGTGAAATCTGCAACAGCACCAAGGTTTTATATCCGTTTCATATTGATACCACTTACCGGGTAAGTTTCAAAACTAACACAATATTTCAAATATTATTGTTTTATAATTAAACTACCTTGTTAAGTGTGAACCATGTGGAGCAGTATTTCATGCTGGTTGCTTAAACGAACTGGAGCCTTGCCCAAAATGCGAACGAAGAAGAAAACGGCAGGATTTGCCCTTATTCGAAGCTATACAAAATATGGCTTAGATTTAAAAAAATATTAAAGAAATAATATTGTTTCAAAGCTTTTTTTAACCTGCTTCAACAAATTTAATGTGTATGCTTATTTAGTGTGTAGTAATTTTAAATGTGTCATAAAGGAAATTAATAAAGTTATTTGTTTGAACTACATGCTTTATTTTGCTATAATTTAAAGATTTTTTGGTATTACGTTTGGTTGATAATAATTTACCACTTACCACTTGAAATTTGCCGTTTCATAACTAGTTTTATTAAGCTGGATAATCTATTATTAGTACCTACACTTTTCAAACGAACTCTAGACCATGTGAATATAAGATAATTATTTGAAAAGTGCAATCAATATTTAGCGGAAACCCATTTGATAAGTATCACTTTGAAGTTCTAAATATTCCCCCTTCAAAATCAACTGCATGACCAAACACACGAAGTGGAACAACAAAATTTAATTATCTGACCTCGTAACTTTCATCTTGGATTTTGCAAAACATCTACCTACCGCTATTAACAAACCAGCTGTTAGCTAATTCCTGAACCTATTTTTGAATAACTTTCACATTATATCATCGACCAGTGTTGTCGTCCGAACATAACAAAAACTTATAGGAAAATTAAAATCAAAAATCTATGTACATGAAGTTCTCAACAGAAAAAGTCCAGCTTCAACAGCGTTAGAAGGTCTGAATTTAGTCCCGGAGCAGAAACGATGAAAATTTTGCGATATAAAATAACCAAAAGAAAATTTTTATTTCACTTAAGATAAAAGATAATGTTTAAATATTTAGTACATACACATGTACATATGTGCATAAATCGTAAAAATTAAATCAGTCAAAATAAACTACATTTTTATTTTATTTAAATAACATAAAAAGCGAAGAAATAATTCCACAACAAAATACAAAATGGTCTAAGTAAACATAAGAAAAAAAAAATAATTAAGTAATCAATCCAATAAAATAATAATTAAATTAATAAATTTTTTTTAGTACTTTCATTCTGGAAAATAAAAGAAATTATCAAGATAGAAAACAACTGCACAAGCACTTTTTATTTTTTCTCGTTATGAAAAAAATTCAAAACAAAGCAAAGTCACCCTGTTACATATAAAAATAAAACCTGATTGCGAGTAAAAAGCATATGAAATGAAAACTGTTTGGATCACCAGGCGCTCAGAAAAAGCAGGAAGCCTTTTATTTTTGCCGAAAATTTGAAAATGGGTGGAACCAAAATAGAACATGAATACCTATGTATTAAGAAAAAGAAAGAATGGAAAGTTTAAGTTCGCCTGGAAACCATAACTTCCAAATTGATCTTTACCGTTTTCTTCCAGCTTTTGGCTACACCCATTTTTTCAATTAAATGCATAAAAAAATAGCCTCCTTTTATTTACGAGCGCCTGGTGAATCAACATATGTTGAAGAAAATGTTTGAGAATGCTGCATATTTTATTGCTAAAATATGTGAACAGGCGGACATAAATACAAGAAGGCTGTTTTTTTTTTTTGCATTTATTTGAAATAATACGGGCACGAAGGGTTCCGTACCATTATCTATAAAAAAAAAACGGCCAAAAAATCACGTTTGTTGTATGGGAGGCCCCCTTAATTTATTTTGTTCAATAAAAACACTTGCTGAAATTTCTCATTGTAACAGGTGATCAGGATTAGCAGAAGACAACGAACTGATAGTTTGTTTAGGAAAGATCGCGTCAAAAATGATCTTGTTTGTGTGAGTGAAGAAAAGTAGCAAATCAGCAAAAAGAAGAACAAACAGAGACAGCTATGCATGTAAATTCAAGAATTCCACAAATCCATTAAGAAGAAAAGAGCCCACAATACCGACTTCTTGTTCTTTATTTGACATTCGTTTTGTTTTCTCTTTTGTTTTCCGTTCGAATTCGAATTCCGAACACGAATAGAAGAAAACTGAGCTTTAAAAGCATACATAGGTTGGCTCTTTTCTTGTAAAAGAATTTCTGAAATTTACATGCAGGTAAAGCTGTTTCTCACATTTTTGGAGTGATCTTTCCTAAACAAACTGCCACCAAGATGTCTTCTGCTAATCCTGGTCAAATATTACACTAAGAAATTTCAGTAATTTTTTTTTCCTGAGCATAGTCCGTCCATCACCAGGTTGTCTCTTTTCTTCTTTAGAAATTTCTGGAATTTACAAATATAACTGTCTCTGTTAGTTCTTCTTTTTGCTGATTTGCTACATTTCCCTCACTCACACAAGATCAAGATCATTTTTGGCGCGATTTTTTTCTTTAACAAACTGTTATCACGTTGACTTCTGCTATTCCTGGTCACCTGTTACAATGAGAATAAGTATTTTTTTCAGCGGGTTTTTTTTTTACTATTTCTTTCTAGAGCGCGTGAGCTTAAAATCACCCAAACGACCTCTAATGCCAATAAAAACAATAAAAGAAAGCCATATTTAGTTGAATTTACATTTTTAAAGATTTAAGGATTTAACATATTTACCATTTGTTTAACATAATATATATTTATTAAATAATACTAAAATCTGGATTTAGGATTTTTTAACGTAAGTAAGCTTTCTTCTTTATCTTACTGTCATTGGAGGTTATTTGAGTGATTTCAAGTTTTCAAATTCTTGAAAGAAATAGTAAAAAAAAAAAAAAACACTGCTCAAAAAAAAAAAACTGAAATTTCTCAGCGTAATATTTGACCAGGATTAGCAGAACACATCTTGGTGACAGTTTGTTTAGGAAAGATCACTCCAAAAATGTTCTCGTTTGTGTGAGTGAGAAACAGCTTTACCTACATGTAAATTCCAGAAATTCTTTCAGAAGACAAGAGCCAACCTATGTATGCTTTTAAAGCTCAGTTTTCTTCTATTCGTGTTCGAATTCGAAAGGAAAACAAAATAGAAAACAAAACGAATAACAAATAAAGAACAAGAAGTCGGTATTGTTGGCTCTTTTCTTCTTTAGGGATTTCTAGAATTCTTGAATTTACATGCATAGCTGTCTCTGTTTGTTCTTCTTTTTGCTGATTTGCTACTTTTCCTTCACTCACACAAACAAGATCATTTTTGGCGCGATCTTTCCTAAACAAACTATCAGTTCGTTGTCTTCTGCTAATCCTGATCGCCTGTTACAATGAGAAATTTCAGCAAGTGTTTTTATTGAATGAAATAAATATTGAAGGGTCCCATACAACAAACGTGATTTTTGTATGTCTGTCCGTCTGTCATCAGGCTATATCTCATGATTCGTGATAGTTAGACAGTAGACATTTTGACAGATGATGTATTATTGATCGCTATAACAATACATACTAAATAAATATACTAAAAACCGAATAAAATAAATATTTAAGGGGGGCTCCCATACAACAAACGTGATTTTTTGGCCATTTGTATAGATAATGGTACGGAACCCTTCGTGCACGAGTCCGACTCGCACTTGCCCGTATTATTCTTCTATGAAAGGATCTGTCTTTATTATTAGTTATATTAGTCTATGATACTACTATGATATAAAAACTCATCCGATTCGCAATCATTTCATAGGTAGCGTTTCTGAGGTCGCTAATGACTGACGAGTAACTTGAAAGAAAGATACATAACATACTTTTAAAACAGAAGAGTTTTGGAGCCCAAAAAACAGTTTCTTTTACAAAAGCTAGCAGACGTTTTCGTCGTTTCTGATTTAAAAAAAAAAGTGTCGAAATCGGTTGGATGCCAGTGCTGACATGCATTTGACTTTGATGAGCACTGATCCAAGGATTCAGAACAAAGTAAAGTGTATGCAGCCACAAAATTCGCATTCGCGAATAAAAACACTCTTCGTTTTTGAATGGACAGTGTTAATGCAAGAGCATCTGACTTGTGGTTGAGTTAAAAAAGCATTTTAATATACATAGGTTTTCTATGGGAAATTAAAAAAATTCAACAGGTTACTTACTGTATTTCTTACCCCTTTTCTCTCTATTCTCTATAAGCAGCCTGCTACAAAAATTAACACTCAGGCCTTTAAGTACAAACAGAACAACCTTTTTAATGTAATCATTTACATTTATTGTATACTGCTGCCAAACACTTGATCCTCCATGACAAGACAAAAATTCGGTCGAATTGGTTTTCATCACGTATACCTTAAGAACCACTGCACTGGTCTAAATTAAACTATGCAGCCAATTTATATGTAGAAAGAGAGACTTTGTGCCTGTCGTTGAAATAGCATTGATTAGATTCATAGATACAAAAAAACACCTATTTTATTTAAACATTTTAAGTTGAATAATAATATTTATTTACAAATCACAAAAACAATCACTCACACACTTCTTAGATATTTATTATAATGTTATTACCAAAAAGAGTACAAGCTATTATCATTAAAAAAGACAAAAAAAAAATTAAATAGTAAAGATAAACACATATAAATTAGGCATTGTTTTTTTTTTTCAACGAGCAATAATTTCATTATTTTAAATGTAATAATTGTATCTTAAGTTTAAGTTATACATATTTATTTTTCTATTTGTTTTTGTTATAGCTATAGTTTTTTTTTGTAAATATCTGTACAATTGGTTTTGTTTCAAATTCCCTATGTGATTCTATTTCTATTCCTGAATAGTGAATTGCAGAAATATTTCAAATAATTTAGTTTCCTTCGGGCTTCCGGAGATTTGTATCATATGCCCGTATGACAACTGATTGCGGTACAGCACCACCTTCCTCCTGGGAGAACGCGTAGCCATCTAAAGGGAAATATGATTAGAGAATTAATATATGTAAAACCATACAGTTTAATTTTGATGAAATAATGACAATGGCTGTTTAAATGACCTACAAAGATATTTTAACGAAATGAAAATCAATTTGGGTTGTCACTTAATGGGGGGTTACTTTCTGCGGTTATAATTTCTTACCAATTAATTAAGAAAGGGAATATTCTAAGAATTAAAAAAGGCTCCAGGAAATAACGCAATGAAATTATTCCTCAAATCGAATATGAAATAACTCTCCAAAATGGAATGAAATAACCCCCGAAATAGTTATGAAATACGTAGCTTGTTAGTTGAGTTATTTTAAATAACAGAAAGTAAATATTATATTTCAGAATATGAAAAAGGTTTCTATGTACGTAGGTACATGTACATATAGAAATTATGTACATTTCTTTATTTATACTCTATAGGTAAGGTAGGTAAGGTATACGTAGTTTTTGGTCTTTGCAAAATATTGTAGAAATAAAACCTCATGTAAACATGGAAAGAAGGCCTGCATTTATGACTAATATGTACCTGGTTTTTAGGTTTTTGGCTTGAATGATCATAAAGAAAATCAGGTTTAAACGGCTTTTTTTAAATGTTAATTATACTATAGGATGGCATTGCAGTTTTTTTTTCAGTAAATCATTCTAAAGGTTCCCATACGATAAACCGTTCAGTTTTACCCAACTTTTTTTGGTTTGTATTAATTTGCTCAGAAACGGTGCTAACGATTTCGATTAAACTTTGTATGTTTTATTTTTTGAGTGTATCTAAAACAACTGTGTTTTAAGTTTTCGGCTAGAAACACAAATAGAGGAGAAAGATCGGATCTTAACGGCTTTGATCAATTGGCCGTAAGTTGGCCACGGTTGTATCGAATCTACTCAAACTTTATATTTGACTTCCTATGGCGTTGATGGCGTTGCATTTGTTGACCTACATTTTTTCTTTTGATCAAATTTGCTCAACAAAAGCTTTAACGATTTTTATTTCACTTTGTATGTAAGGCTATGTATGAAGGCTTTTGGCTACAAATGATAATAACGGACATCGGTTTTAACGGTTTTAATAAATTGGTCATAACTGGACAATGAGATTAATGAAATTTAGACTTGCTAAGGTATACATCTTTCATAGCACCCAAAAGATGGCCTTTACATTTTAAATATTAAAAGTTTTCTAACGGCAGCTCCTGTAAATCGGGTTTTCCAGTTTTAGCCAAAAATTTTTTTTAATTTTTACCAAATTTTTTAAAAATGACTAACATATTTGATTTAATTTGTGGGTATTTTTGGGCGCATTTAATTGATAACTGCGTTCATTTGTTTTGGCTAAAAACACAAGTAACGGACATCTGTTTATAAACTAATTAATAATTTATAAACTAATTAATTCAATTGGAGGTCTTAGTATAACGAAATAACTGACAATATGATCAAAATGCGGGACATAAACACTTCTTAAACTTTGAACTTCTTTGCTTATTTAACATACTAAAAAGAAGTTGTTATTCCTCGAAAAATGTGTTATACTAACTCGTAATCGTGCTATTTCACCCACAGAGGAACGTGCGACCGAGTCGTGCATTTTATTTTTATTATCGCTGCTATAACTTCAATTTGTTTGTTTTTTTTTAAATGTTTTTTTCGAAAGTTATTGATAAAACAAATTCCCAAGCTCTGCAAGCAATCAAAAACTTCTTTTTGGCAACTTTATAACACCCGTTACTTGTTTCCATATATTTTTGTAGATTAGATAATAGGTACCTCATTTTCTTAATAATTATAATTATTCGTCAATGGGAAGGTGCGGCCTTAATTTCATGTTCTCATAGAAATAAAGCTTTATTGTTAATTTTTTTTTTTTAATCACAAATGTGGCCTTCTTTTCATGTTTGCATGAGTTTTTATTTCTACACTTAGTTTGAAATATCACAATTTTTTCGGATGCGGTGTTATTTCTTCGGGAGATATTTCCCCTCACCCTATTTCTCTGCTCGCGCATCAATGAAAATTTAATTTCGCACAAATTTGAGGACTTCTTTCGTAGCTGAATTTGAATCATAAAAAAATCCCCAAAAACCCTTGAAATAAATACCCAATTTTGGGGATTTATTTCATATGAAACAAATCCCCATTTTCATTAAGAAAATTGCAATCAAAGATATTGACCGAAACGAATTGAAAGGCAAGGTTATTTTGCTGCAGATTATGTAAATGGTCTAACTTTGCTGTATATTTGTCAAAAAAAAAAAATTAATGAAGACTGCCATCAAATAGTGGCATTTATATGAGATTGTGTTAACAACGACTGTGCTGAGAAACGATACGAAATAAAATAATGAGCATGTTTTTATTTAATGATATAGAATGTATATTATGTATATAGTTTTACTACAAGTCGTCATTTACGTCAGAACAAACGTGCAGAATAGTGTCCTATCTAATTAGCTTTAAATATTTTGGTATAAAACCATATTTTTGTTTATTTAACAAGTTTAAGCATTAAAGGCATATTTTTCGTTAATATTTCCAACGAAATGATTACAGATTTTAAACATTACAATTAAACAAAAAGACCAATTTACAAAAGAAGAAAAATTGAATAATGCTGAAAATGATTTTAAAATTATGTAGATAGAAAAAATCAATACAAATTTAATTGAGAAATTTTTGTTTTAACAAATAAATGAAATTAAATTGAGGAAAAGCGTTAAATTTACTTTATTTTTTTGTGTACCCCAAATGCAAATTGTTCTATGCATTATCCATTTGTTTCAAACATGATTTTGACACATTGATCTTTTTTTCTAATGCTGCTTTTCAATTCTGAAGAAAATTCTAAAAACGCTGTAACTGGGGTTTTTAAAATCTCTTGATGTATCTCTTAACACGGCATTGGAAGTACTAACTTAAAAATTGGAACGACGAAAAACCCTGATACAGACATTTCTTAAAACTTTCTTTGCTGAATTGCTCTGAAACAGTTTGTTGAAGAAACACATAATTTCACATTCTTCAGAAAAAATTAGCTCATCTAAATTTTTTTTTGTTCGAAAACTAAAACCAAAAAAAAAATTTGTATTTATATTGTTAGAAATTGAATGTTTTGTATTTTTTTTTTTTAATTTTATTTTATAGTTCTACAATTTTGTATACTATCAGAATTGGAGTTAATTTAACGCTCTACAAAAAAGTACCGGAACGGAGCAAGGTCGAACACTTTACAATTCATCCTTCCTCCTCTTTTTCCACAGGGCCCTTAAGGTCCAAAACTTAGTCAAATGTTAATTAACTATACATAACATCCCAAAGTTTCATTAACTTCCAAACTTAACTTTTTTAACTAAAGCCCACTTTTTCCGACCTGTCGACTGGACTATAAGTTTTTCTTCAGCGAACATGTTTTGTTTTAATAGACACTTCCGTCCATCATGGATGACGTGTTACAGCTGTTATGACCGCAAAATTATAGAGCTGCGACCCTTTTAGAACAAAAAACACAGTGATCAAATGCTTTCGAATATAAAATATAGGATTGTCTATTTTATTTTTAATTAACACGAATTCAAGGCCGCCTATTTAATGTACTTTTTTACAACGTTAATTAACACAATGCCAGCGTTTAGGAAAGAAGAATGGGACATACCGATGCATATTGGTTTCAATGTCCAAGGGTGAATTGATGGGCATTCCTAGCGATGGCGATGGAATTATTATCTGGGTATCTCGCTGGAGCAGTTGTTTCCCTAACGGTTCTTTCACCGATTTATTTGAAGGCTCTTATCTGAATATTATTCAGGAGACAAGTATGTATTAGGAGCACCTCCATATGGATATGATAATTATACTCGAAGTTTGAATGAATATAAGCTTTATAAGAATATAATGAAAAACATATTGTGCGTCGACCTAGGAAACCTTAGCATTTCGCTGCATTTTTGGCGAAATCGAATATGTGTGCGTTCCACATACCTAAAATGTAAAGCTGTACAGTGCCACTCACGGCAAGGGGCTTAGGTTCTGCTTTAACAACAGTTCAAGCAAAATTGACCAATGCTGTTAAGATCAGAATTTAATGAGCTTATCATAATTATGGCGTTGTAGTTTCACATCCGAAGAACAGGGTTATGAATTTTAAAAAGTATATGAAAAACTGTTGTCAACAAAATAATTTATTGGATTTGAAGTCTTAGATAAGAGATCATTGAAAAATATTAGGGTTGTAGACAGATTGAATTTTTTTTTATGGATATCAGAATTAAAGCCGTCCAAAACTATGCGAATGGAATGGTCAGAAAGGAAAATTTTAATTCACACACGCATTTTGGATAAGAGAACTTGACGCCGCGCCGGAATCAACAAATGCATTTGAAATAATCATGTGAAAATAATAAGTAAGTTTACAACCTCGTATTTCAAATGTGAAAACTTGTCAATATGGAAGTTTTAAATACAGGGCTGTTTTTTGGAAACATTTTATTCGAAAAATAATCAATTTTATATTTGATTTAGTTAAAAGAAGAAATAAAGTGTCCTGAGCGCAGCATAGTTAGTCGCAGTCATCGTTGGACGGAGTTGGAGACACTTGAGCACTTGCAAAATGTTCTCGAAGAAGTCAAGAACAACCCAGATTCATTTGAGGCAATCTAGTTAAAGCCTATAAGTTTCGTTTTGAGATTTTCATATGTAGTTTACACAGCTTGCTTCATGAGTGCGTTTATTCAAAGTGAAACGTACATTTACACAAATACATAATCGACAAATTTATCATATTGCATTATTAGGTATACCCCAAATAATAACACTCTTAAAAGATCTAAAAATTTGTTCAACTGCTCAGTGAGATGTACTATACTAAGCAAACAGTATTGCCGGTCATTGAGCAGTTTCTGTTTTTCAAGATATTTATTGGTCTGATGGTTCATCAGAAATTCCACAACCTTATAAAAAAGGGACTTAAGTGCAATTGTTCGCGGTCGATAGTTTCTGTTTTCTATGCACCCGGAAAGAGGACTGTAGAATAGGACAGATAAAAAAGCTTACACACCTCTTGAAAACAATGGGGGGGATACAATCTGGTCCAGATTTGTGTATATCGAATTACTTAGGTCTTCTTGCAACTGGAACGGATGCGAAAGGAGATTTTCCCCATAAAACCATTACCCTCAACAACAGGAGTCGCTATTCTCAGCAGAAAACTGTGCTGGAAATAAGTCAGTTTTCACTTGAGGACTGACCACATGAGTGTCATTATACAGGCGGCGTCGAAACCGATTATATATAGTGGAATTACGTTTTTTTCTAATTACAATCAATTTAAACTTCCTTTGGACACTAGTATTTTTTTCCTTTACTTTTTTTGATGCTATCATTTGGTTCTGTAAATATAAGCTTGCAGATCTTTCTTGTTTTAAAACATCGAAAACTTATCCCCCCCCCCGTTTTTATAGTTCAAGTCGAACCATGGATTCCCTTGTAGAAACCTACAATCCATTTTAAAGAAGAATGTGTACAAAACGCGGACTTATACATATATGTGGCTTTTATTTGCCTTGCAGAAAATTTCTAAAATATCTAAAGCAGCATAATGCACTGTTCAAATCTCATCAAGCATGTGAGAGGGTGTGTGCACCGTGGTTGATGAAAAATCAAAACATTTTGACCAGTATATATGACGCTTAGAATGTAGTGTAAAAATGTGAGAACTTTCAAAACTTTAACCAAAAACAGTTTTATGACAAGAATCGCTGTTTTAAATTCAAATTCAAATCAAAACAATGACCGATTCTATGAACTACATAAGTTAAGACGATACCATTCGATTGACACTTATATATTTTCGTTGTGGCTCCCTTATTCTGACTAACTGAATTCTTTATTTAACAGCCTTTGCTCTTTAAATATAGTAGGTAGGTACTATATTATTCTCTAGCGATTTTGGGTAAACAATTTTATTGATTTTGACTAAAAAATAATACGTGTGTCTAATGGTCTAAACAGACGTTAAATTGCAATCAACTAATAAATACATTATAATTACCCAGCAGGACATTTTTGAAATTGCGATCAATTAATCAAAGCTACATATATGTACATAAGTACTTATTTTCAAAGATAGTAATGATTTTTTGTTTACTTGTTTTCAATTGAATGTACTCACGCGATAATTCTAGTTCCGTATCGACTCTTGTGTTAGCACGACGTGTAAACACACTTCGCAGTAGTCTTGCCGTTTCAGTAAATCTGTAAATCATTTTTTTTTTCGTATATGATGTGTTTTGAGATAGTAAATAAAAATATAGAACACAAAAGTCAAGGACGGTATATACAATAAAATCATACAATAAAGAAAATTAAGAGTTTTGGGAAAGGATTTAAGGAACAAATTGTAATGAAATAATAGAAAACTCATGTTTAAGATAAAAAAAATATATATATATTTCAAAGCTATGCAAGTATTACTGTTGGCAAAATACAATTATTAAAACACTCAAGGGATAAACATATATAAATAAATAAATTCATGCGGTTATGTAAATATTTAAGTGAGCATGTGAATTCAATTTGAATAACATTTAAAGCAAAAAAAATCTTTGTTCAGAATTGTTACGGTATATAGACTAACTGCATGTTTAGCAAATATTTAACATGCCTATATTATTTAAAACAAATAAGTGATTTTTTTTTAATGAATGCATAACTTGCCCTTACTTTGCTTTACGCGCTGTTCTACTTTTTCGCAATTTCAATTTCTTGTTTCTATTCTGTTCCTTCTTGTCTCAAATCGAGCAAAAGGACACCATATTATGTTATGTCATGGTTTGAGCCTTTCTAAAATGACAAGTCGCTGGACTCTTGTTATGAGAAATGTTTACTTAAAAACACGCTAAAAGAAATGAAACTTAAATAAAATGCACGACTGGGTCGCACGTACTTGTTCTGTGGGTGCAATAACACGATGATAACAAATTTTTCGAGCACTAACAACTAGTCTTAGTTCTATAAAATGAGCAAAGTTCAAATTCTTTATTTTTGAAGTGTTTATGTCCCGCATTTGGAACATATTGACAGTGTTATAAGATATGTACGGTAATTTTGTCGGTTGTTTCGTTATTCTGAGACCTCCAATTAAATTAAGTCGCCTGTAAATAGATACACTTTGCTTGTATTTTTAGTCAAAACTTCAGAATGCAATTATCAATGAAATACTCCCAAAAATACCCAAAAAAATTGATAAAATCATTTTTTTTAAATTAGGTAAAAATAAACAATGTAGTCTAAAACTGGAAAGCCCGATGCAAGGGAGCTACCGAAACCTTTCATATTTAAAATGTATATGTCATCTTTTCGGTGCTATGAAAGATATATACCTTACCAAGTCTAAACCATTTCGTTAATGTCGTTGTCCAGTTATGACCAGTTTAATCAAGCAGTTAAAAACGATTTCCGTTGTTATCATTTGTAACCAAAGACTTAAAATGTAGTTTTCTTCGAAGCCTGCTATGTGTTTTATATACAAAGTTTAATTAAAATTGTTAGAGCCTTTGAGGAAAATAGAAAAAAACGAAAGAAAAATTGGCTCTTTATATGGTAGCCAGTAGCCACCATTTAAAAAAAGTAACTGAAAAAAATGCAACGAAATCTAATAGGAAGCTGAAACGAACTCTACCAAACAAAGTTTGAGTCGATTCTCTACTACAGATGCCAACTTATGGCCATTTGAAAAAATCTGTTAAGACCAGATCGACGTAGTTTGCATTTTCTGCCAAAAACTAAAAACGCAATTTTCTTAAGAACACTCAAAGAATATCACACACAAAGTTTAATCGTTAGAGCCTTTTAGAGCAAATTAGAAAAAACTAAAAAAAAAGTTATCTTAAACTGAACGGCTCGTTGTATGGAAGCCACCGACCGTTTAGAAAGGTTTTACTGAAAAAATTACAAGGCCATCCTTTAGGAAATTTTGAACTATGCCAAACAAAGATTGAGTGCCAAGCATTTTGTTTTTGAGAACCAAAAACAAAAAATGCTTTAATATTGCTAAATTTTGAGTTTAATCAAAAACGTTAGAGCCGTTTGCGAGCAAATCCAAAATGAAAAAAGCTGTGATTAAAAGGTGAAACTGCTATAAATGAAGTTCAAAGAAAATCCCCCCACCCTTGCAGGCTGTAGCATGGCGTGAAAAAACCCACATCCGTACAGACAGACCGACAGACGGTATGGCCAAAAACCACCATTTAGGGCTTTTCTGGCATCGTAATTTTCAGTTGTTAATTCGGCCAGCAGCTGCAGTAAACTGCAAGTATAAAATTTCATACAAAATCTTCTTATCGTAATGTCATGTTTGATTAAAATCTCGATTTTTTTTCTGCACGAAACCAATTGTGTTGAAAATTTTGAAAATCAGTTTTTTTTTGTTTACTAAAACTAATGAATTTCTACATAAAATATTTGATCGAACAAGAAAATTTGAATTAAAAAAAAACCGGTTCTATGGGAGGTATCGTCATTGGAAATATAAATGACATTCTGGAAAAAAGGGAAAGTTGGAAGAGAGAAAGGACAGTGAACAAAATTATTTTCTCTCTTCGCATTTGAGAATAATAAAAAGTGCGATTAAGGTATCACTTTCAAATTTCAATAAGATCCACTGTGCTTTTGGGAATAACTCCCGAGGTCTGCTCAACTTTCCATAGTTGATGGTTTTATGATGCTTTTCGAAAACAATGGTCGTGTTTACATATCCTTTAAGATTTAAGCACATTTAGCCCCTCAATGCGCTTAAATCTTAAAGGGATAAGAGGTTTTTTCGAAGAGCTAGAACATTTATTTTACTTTTAATATTTCGGAAAAACTAAGTACACAATAAAAATAAAATGCACGACTGGGTCGCACGAACTTGCTCTAATGTGTGACAGTGGTCTAGGGGCTTGAGATTTTGATAAAAATAATTTTTTCAAAATTCTTAAATAAATATACTTAAATATTAATTTTTTAATTTTTTTTTTAAACGCTTTTAAAAATACAAAAAATATTTTTTTAAATATTGGTATGCAGTACGATTTGAGCTAACTACAGCTATATATGTGTGAGATTTCGAAAGAATCGGTTGAATCGTTTTTGAGATAGTCGAAAGCAAAAAAAACGGTCCTATGGAAAGTCGGTACCGTTCTTAGACATTTTTTAAAACTTTTTCAGCCATATAATTGGTCGTACCTAAAAAGCAACACTGATTTTTTTAAATCGAAATCGTAAGAGCCGTTTTTGAGAAAAATAAGCTTTAACGTAACAGTTATATGGCAGGTACCTACCGTTATTTTTCGAGCTAAACAAAAATTTCAACTTCCCCTCTGTACAATACCTTAAAAACTCTATGTACCCAGTTTGAAGCAATTCGGCCCACCCGTTCGGGCTGTAGATGTCTATACATACAGGCAAACAGACACAGACGGACAGAATTTTTAGACCATCATGTTTGATTGTTATCTCAAAACTTTTTTCTTCGACAAATGCATAACTTGCCTTATAGTACCTATAATCGCAAGTAAAAATAAAGGTTTGTTTTTGAAAAACTTTTTCGAAATATATTTTGAATCTTTAAGAAATCTGCAGTTTTATGAGATTTTTCTTTAAACATAGAACCTTTTGTTTCTAACCAAGTTTCTACAAACTTTGAAACGCTTTGAAAAATTAGAAAATACATTATTTGTACAAAATTTTATTCAAATCAGTTAAGTAATTACTGAGAAAATCAGATTAAAAAAAACGGTTTTATGATAGGTACCGTTATAAGACAAATTCTTAAAACCTCATTTTAACCAAAAAATTGCTCATCCTTTAAAAAAAAATACAGGCACCCAGACAGACAAAAGGATGGAATTAAAAGACCTACTTTTTTCGACGTCCATATCCTTCTAATGTTATGTTTGATATTGATTGTTGTCTCAATTTTTTTTTTTCACAAGAATCTATAACTTGCCTTAAAGTACCTATAATCGCAAGTAAAAAGAGCCCAGTTTAGGACATAGTTTTCTAGCAACATACCATTATAAGATTATGATTATCAAGTTACTTTTTGGCACTGTATTTACTGATCTGAGTTTCCGAAGCATTAATTTTGGGAATTTTTTTTTTCACTGATTTTCACTTTAACTTTATACAAACGACACCATGTGCAACAATATATACGGGTCTAAAATTGTTGAGTTAAGCATTTTTAATTCGATTAATTGTTTGGCTTTTTACATAAAACCATCTTTACCTTTACGCAATTCAAAGGTTAATTTCGTATCTTTTTGGCTGTCTACTGCCTCTAGCCATGATTTATCAACAGTATTAAAAATTGTCCACTAATGAAACCTTGTTAATGAAACATTTTTAAATTTGGCTAAATTTCACCTCTGTCAAACCCATCCACGTCGAACTAGAGCTTAAGACAGCCCAATTAGAACTCAAAGGAGCGTGTCATACGTTTTGGGAGAATTAATTCATTACCTCATTAAGAATAAAAAAAAGTGATTAAGGAAAGATTTTAACATACAAAAAAATATATATGTATCATATTTAGGACCCAATTTTTTCGCAGAAGAGGAATCTGTATGTACAATAATAAGACAATACAATTTGATGTGCAAATAAATGAGTTTTGAAGTGATTGACTTGAACTAATCTAAAATTATAATTTTCTTATTTTACTTACACCTTATAATAGATCCCAAAGCATGCATTGTACTGCAAATATTGGCAATTACAAAAATTTAATAAAATACATGAATACAAAATCATATAAAAAAAACACAAATATATTACTACACTAGCACATGATTGACTATTTTTTTCATAAATTTGAAAAAAATCTACCATGCGACTAATTTATTTAGAATCAAATAACAACAAACTATAATTATAATTAAACAGATACTCACGTGCAAAATTAAGTAAAAAATAAGAATGTGAAGGTGAAGATTATCCATTTTATCATAGAATATTTCACTTACCATGAAACTAAGTAGTAAAATATTTTTCAACTTTCATATGAACTTAATACTAATAGGAAATTAGGTACAATATAATATGAATACAATTGCTCAAAAGATTTTTAAAGGGTGTTTTTTAAGCGATATAGAACTTAAAGTTGGTATAACTGTAGCCATTTTCTCATCTGCCATGTGATTTATATTAAGTTTGGTTTGCCATGTCATCATAAATCGACTGATGCCTGCACGGCGAATGCAAATTGTGCAGATTTATTTTTCAATAAACTTGGTTCTGTTCGACACTACGGCCATTTTCCGACACAATCGTCCATCATATTAATTAATTCGATTAACTATGAAACGTTTTGCCACCACGTTTACTCTAAATGATAATACACTTCATCTGAGATGTCGCCGTCGTACAGTGCGTAACGAAGAAGCTATTGCTGCTAAAGAGCGCAGCTTTAAGGAAGACCCGAATGAGTCCATCCGCCATCATGCAAAGGGTTATATAATCAACCTTCATAGAGCCATGACTAATGTCTTTTCGTTCCTAAATTAAATAACCGTAATGTGGTGGAGCTGTGGTTTCAACAAGATGGCGCAACATGTGTCAGCCATTATTGTTTCGTTGAAGGTGAGCGCATAATTTCTCGTTTTTGTTCAGTGAGTTGGCCTCCGTGGGATTTATTACCGCTACACTTTTTTCTGTGGGGGTATTTGAAGTCGCTAGTCTACTAGTCTACAGTGATACCAAAGCCAGAGACAATTGACGACATGGAAACCAACATTCGTTATTGCCCATGAACGACCCCAAATGTTGTAAAAAGTGATCGAAAATTGGACTACATCTGAGCCAGACTCCGCGTCTAAAGCCATAAGCCACAAATCATATTCAAGTAAAAATGGCACAGAATTATCTTTCAAAAAAGTCAATTTTATGGCAGTTTATACAATTAATCAGTAATTTATTTCAGTTTATACTTCTATACCTCTAAAAAAGCACCCTTTAGATGCAATTAGTAAGATAACTAGGAGATCATAAAATGAGCATACTTAATTCATGTGACTTTTAAAAACTCTTTTGGAAAATATTGGTTTGATGTTATTGAGTTTTTTTTAGCTAAATATTGTGCCTTAATCTAGATTATTTAATGAAAAAGCTTGAACAGATATATATCTTTTAACTAGAAATAGACAGATTAAGTCAGTATATGTAAGTTTAAAGACAGTGAAAATAAAAAGATTCAAATATCGGATCTGTCACTTTGTTCGATTTTGGTGGGAATAAAAACATCTTTAAAAAAATTTGAAACTTAATAATTATTTGATTGATTTTATTGCCAGAGGTTATCATAATTCTATACAATATGTACCAACAAGCAATCATTTTTCTGTTTAATTAATTTTTCTTGAATATGCATTATACAAGGTATCTAGAATTATAAAATTATGGATTAAAATGAAACACATTTACATAACAATAAATCAACGTTAGCTTTGTTTGACGATTCTGCCCATCTGTCAGTGTATTTGAAGTGTATACCTAATACCTACGCTTACGTACATTTACAACCAACATGGCCGCCAATCCTCCAATAGAATAAGTATTTAAACTACTCAAAACAAAATAGGGCCCACACGGTTTTTAGGTAAATATGAATGGTTATTTAAATTTTTTTTCTGGGAATTTATTTCAGCTAAGAATTAAGAAATTGAGTTTACATAACATTTAGTAAAAAATGTGTTTTATTAAATCTACCTACTAAATTTTACTCTCACAGGCCGATTAATGCAGACTATGGGACCTCCAGCTTAACACCAAATGCCAAATCCAAGGTCATGGTTGGAAACCGTAGACAAGTTGGTAACGGATTTTGGGTTCTGTACAACGAGAGACTTGAAGCTGTTGGAGAATAAAGTATTTAGGAGTAACTTTCACTTCAAACCTGAGATGGAATAAACATATTGAAGACAAAAGCTCTGCAGCGAAATCAGTCAAAAAACATGTGGACAATGTCTTCAATGCATCTTCTTCATGGTCTCGCTTAACTTACAAGAACCTTAACCATCGGGAGTATTAAAAATATAAGCTTTGTTTTAGGGACGATAACAGATATACGTAATCTAAATTTTATTCCCTACAGGTAAGATCTACTAATAGGAATTTGTGACCAGTGTAATCTCAACGAATATAATTCACTTCCTTGGTGTATGTCCTATTCTTCAAGAGATAAGGAGACCTTGTTTAATGAAATGACTGCACAAGTGCACACGAATGTTTTGGAATTCTTAACAGCGAAGTGGCCTGGAAAACGTTTTCAAGTTGCTTTAATATATCAAAATAGGATCAAATAAGTGTTGTTTTGTATTGTTTTTGTTCTTATATCCCACTTTCTAATATAGGTGTTTACTTAAAATTCAATTTATGACGTTCAGTCTGGCAGAGGGAAAAATCCATGTCATATTAATCTATTCAAACAATTAATCAATTTGTTATCATCGTGCTATTGCACCCACAGAGCAAGTAAAGGTGCGATAAAGTCGTGCATTTTATTTAATCATAAAATCAAACTTCAATTGAATGGAAAATGTTTAAGAACTGTGTTTCGAGAATTTGTAATGATAGCTTTATTTATCAATATAATTCTAAATATAGTCACAATGCTGATTGTAATCAACTGAAGGCAAATATCCATTGATTAAATAATAAACAAGAATAAATATTTGGCTAGGGTGGGATGAACGCTAAGCTTCTTCTACCCAAATCTTAGCAACACAATATATGTTTATATGTATATATTTTAAGCCGATGTGGATTGGCAAAACGGTTTTCTTTCTATAATTTAAAAAAAAAAAATTGCAAGAAATCTAATGAACTTGTTTGGGATGATCTTGATTTCTCCTACTTCCTATTATATTTTGATTTATCAAGATGTTCTGCGGTTGCAAAAAATCATTGTTAATGTACTTGGGAGATCGATCGTAATTCAATTTGACGTATTCATACTAAAGAGACATATGAAAAAAAAAAACATTTGAGTAGTTTTTTAGATATTTAAACGTTTATGCGATACAGTAGTCCAATTTTAGGTAGTCTGTTTGATTGGCGTCTTTTTTATTAAAAAAGTATTATATGCATGAATTTTTTTCTAACTGATTTCTTTTTGTTTCAAAACTTCCGAACTCTATTCACCAATATCCATAAGTTTGCAGTAGATTTAATCCTTTTTTCTTTTTAACTTTAACTTGACGATTTTCATCTAGCTATTAAAGCTTTCTTTAATCGATTCCTTAGCCCTTAAATCGCAACAGCAAAATATGCTCCTGCGAAACATCAACGCGGATGGTTTCTTTATAAGTTATGTTAATTTAATGTCCATACTCATAACTTGCAATTCATTGTAACTCATGCAACAACTGTTTTTTTTAATTTAAAATAAGCAAAAACACAAAATTCAATTATTATAAATACAAATTAGACACAATTTATTCAGAAAACTGATACGTAAGCTACAATTATGTTTTCGATACAATTTCATTATACTAAAAACCAATTGATTAATAAATAACAATAGACTCTTATTATACAAAATTGACTATTCATATTTAAAAAAAATATACATATGTATTGTTTGTACAAATATTTTTTAACCTAGATTATGATATATCATATAACAGAGTTTATAACAGATAAAATTTAATTTAATTTTTGAGCAGTTGCAGCTTTTAGGCGTTATAAAGGCTAGTGGCAAAACAATTATAAATCTAATATGTTAAGTATTTGAAATTAATTGGAAAACCATTATTTTATATAAATACGTAGCACGGAAAACTAATTGTTCTTCATTATTTGTGTTGTAAATTTTTTAAATATTTCTATTTATACTTATAATCAAAAACTTAATTACTTAGCAATATACTATTTTTGAATTGAAAAAAATATATATTTATAAAATAAGAACCTACCAATATGTTAAAAGTATTCTCTAAAAAACAAAAAAAGTTCCATGTACACGCATTGGAAGTTACACATCAAATGACAGTGAACATGTCGGCTTAGTACAAATCATCACCCCCAGCGCTAGTTAAGAAAAAAAAAAGTAATTGAACAATCGGAAATAACGTTAATGGGGTAGTCTGGCCAGAAAGCTACGGTGAAGATATATGTATGTATGTGTGTATGTATGTGATGTGCATATGCTGACTGCATATAAATGCATCGACCAATTCGAAATTGGGTGTTTTAATATAGTAAACAATGTAGCCCAGTCGGATTATACAAAAAAAAAAGGCTGAAATGGAAAAAATTCAATTTTTGACTAAAAATGCATGTATCAAAAGTTGTTTAGAATTTAATTTCCTACAACTTTGCTTATAATAATTTTGAACCTTAATAATTAGTTTTAACCCCTTTAAACGGAGGTTATACCGTAATGTACCTCTGCGGTGGTGAGGAAAAGAGTTTTATCTTTAGTAAAAACATTTATACATACTTAACTTGCGTTAAATGCATTTTTTATCAAAAAATGGAAATTAGCAAGTTATTAAAAAAAACAAACAGTGTTCTGCGCTAGTAATTTTTTTTCCTATTTCATGATTAATTCGAAAAATATCAGTCGTAGACAAAAAATGTTATAAGCAAAGTTGTAGGAAATTAAATTCTAAACAACTTTTGTTATATGCTTATGAAAATAAGCGAGTTATTTAACAAATACAAGTTTTCCTTAAATTCAAGATGGCGGCCAACGCAATAGATAATGCTCCTAATGAACTCCTCTAATGATTAAAAGAAAAAAAACCCTATTAATTATTATATTTTAATGTACAATTCGACTGACCTAATGGGGCCAGTTATAGATGTCATTAAAATACATCCGTCAAAATTTCGACTGTTGATTATAAGACGACTTTGCTCACATAATTGGGTTTCTTAGGTATCAGTCGTAGACAAAAAATGTTATAAGCAAAGTTGTAGGAAATTAAATTCTAAACAACTTTTGTTATATGCTTATGAAAATAAGCGAGTTATTTAACAAAAACAAGTTTTCCTTAAATTCAAGACGGCGGCCAACGCAATAGATAATGCTCCTAATGAACTCCTCTAATGATTAAAAGAAAAAAAACCCTATTAATTTTTTCCATTTTAATGTACAATTCGACTGACCTAATGGGGCCAGTTATAGATGTCATTAAAATACATCCGTCAAAATTTCGACTGTTGATTATAAGACGACTTTGCTCACATAACTCGGTTTCTTAGGTATCAAAATAGAGCTACCACAAAAAATGCTTCAATCTGAATTATACTTTTCTCCAAATCCACTTTTCTTATTATGTACAATGACCGAAATCGATTTCAATATATGATTTGCGTTTCTGGTATTAAGAACACAGAATTAATCAAATTAAAGTATTGTTTGCATTAAAAAATTCTGGAATTGACTAGCTTATTTTGATACCAATAACAACCAGTTTTATTTGCTAAATCGTCTTCAAATCAAGGATACAAAACATAACAGGTGTTTTTTTTTATAGGTATAGAACTTTAAGTTGGCAACACTATTTTAACTGGAGGCCATTTTTTTAGCTGTTAAGTGGTTTATTTTTAGAATGGTTTATAGCATTTTAACATGACGTCTGAACAACGCTCCCAAATTGTGCAGATAGAACTCGAAACGAAATTGCTGTTGATCGCGATTTTTCCAAAAAAAAAATTGTTCAGCGATGAAGCTCAGTTTTGGTTGAATGGGTACGTCAATAAGCAAAACTGCCGCATTTGGAGTGATGATAATCCTCAAGTGTATGTTGAGACACCGTTACATGACATCCACAAAAACTGACTGTTCGTTGGGCTTTATGGGTTGGTGGAATAATTGGTCCGTACTTTTTTAAAAACGATGCTGGCCAGAACGTTACAGTCAATGGTGACCGCTATAGAGCCATGATTACTGGCTTTTTCGTTCATCAATTGAACAACTATGAATTGCAGCAGCTGTGTTTTCAACAAGACGGGCCAACAC
This sequence comes from Platycheirus albimanus, assembly GCA_916050605.2. Classification (NCBI taxonomy): domain Eukaryota; kingdom Metazoa; phylum Arthropoda; class Insecta; order Diptera; family Syrphidae; genus Platycheirus; species Platycheirus albimanus. Next base: position 65,955,511 of record OU696698.1, read on the forward strand.
ATCACACAGCTCGTGATACAATTGATTTGTTGAAGAAAACGTTCGGTGAGCGCATGATTTCGCGTTTTGTTCCTGTAAATTGGCCTCTAAGATCTTGAGATTTAACGCAGCTTAGTTAGTCATCGAAAATTGGAACTCCAGATTAGAGATTAGACTAAGTCAGAGCCAGCCATGGCAGAAATCATATTTAAATTATAATGCCAGACGATTATCTTTCGAGTAAAGTAAATTTTATGTCAATTTAAAAAAATTATCTTTGTTTTATTCTATTTCAGTTGTATACCTCTAAAAAAACACCCGTTACAATAATATCTGTGGCCCCCTAAGCTAAGTTTACTGTGCTTGTATAATAAACTGCAATTATTATAACTTTATAACCAACGTGAAATAAACAAAGATTTGTTTTATAAAATGCCATTCATAAAATGTTAGCTAACTTTCAGTTCTTTGAACTGTGTACTCAAAACCTAGACTATTTGGCAGCTTAGGGCTTATAAGTGTTTCATAAACAAATCAGAATGCTCAGGAGACGTATTTTGTTAAAAAAATACTTTCTGTGCGTATGCTCAGTTCTGAACAAAATTGGATTACGTCCAAATACTTACTCTACTATAAGAACTTGAATAAAAACAAAACAATAACTGGGCTTTAAGTTTTATGATCTTTCTTAAATCTTAAGTTTGAGCTTTCAAAAAAAGATAAAAAATGTATTCTGTTTTTTAATTCTAATTTTCTATTTATATAAATATGTATGTATATCTAAAATGTTAAAAACATGTACACTTGTTAAATTATGTATCACAGTTAATTATTACAATATCCCTCTATCATACATCAAATACACGATTTTTTTTATGATTAAATACTTTTCTGGATAGTATTTCCTGAGTTGTGTTTGTGACGTTTCGTTACCTATAGAATAATAATAATTGTGATTGAACTGGACGTTTGAAACTTTTTAAGTACCAATGTATGTATCCGTTACATACTTGTTTGTATATATGTAAGTTTTAAATAAAAACATTTATATAACTTCTTTTTTAGATGTGCAAGGTTGTCATTGTTGTTGATGTTGAAGTTGTCTTCCATTCTTCGATTTCTCCATCAGGATTTTCGATATTTTCAACTGTAATGTTTGAATTTTGTGGTTCAACAGTGTTTAACTTCTTCCATGACATACCGACTGGATTACTTTTGCTAAATAAACCGAAAGAAAGAACAAAATGTGTGTTTTTTTTTGTCTTTTTGCTTAACAGTAGCTAAATGAAGTATTTTTCTTCTTTTGATTTTTCTAACGAACGGAAAACGTTCTTTGTTTTTACAATATTTTTTTTTTTACATTTTGGAACACAAAGTGAAGTTGAAATGTATTAAGAATGCTGTTTGTGAATATTATTGTTAAAGAATTAATTTATTGTATTTATAAAGAGAAACTTTTCTAAGTCCTGTGTATAAAAATAAAACTATTGGATATAAGAAAAAGATGCAAAAATTAATCTGTTTAAAATATATATGTATTTCGAAGTATGCATTACAAAAACATTTTTAATATTTACATTTGTTTTAAAATCCATCATGTGATGTGAAAGGTGAGGTAAATTGTATTGTCAGAAGGAGGATGCAGTATTTAGGTACTGTTGCTTTAAAATGTTCGTATTTCTTCGTAGTATGTAAAGGTTGTAATTGACATAATGCGACGAATTTTAAAAGGGGCACTGCAAACAATTTTTTGAATCAACAATTGTTACAAACTAGCTTCTTTAAATATAAATTTATCAGGAAGTTTTGGTGGGAACTGATATGAAAGGACAACTGGTCAATGAAACTTTTTTATATACTTTTCTGTTTTCTGATGTAAGTTACGAGCATTTTTTGTTCATAAGCATAACGAAACCTACTAATTTACTTGCAAAAACATGCTTCAAATGAAAAGCATCTGTTTTTTGATTGAATGAGCCTTAAAAGGATACAAGTAGTCACATACTTTGATAAATCATTGAATACTCGTTTCGCATTATTGCGGTAATAAACCCGTATAAACAAAATACGGTTAAGGTGCCAATAGAGGACCACGATGTGCAAGTACGAGTGTTACGAATGATTTAATTTTAAGGAAAGAAAATGGTTATAAAACGATGAAATGAGAAGGAACATTTACATGACGATGTTATAGCGACACAAATGATCCTCTTATAGTCATTTAACCTTCATTTTGTAGGAGCTTATTTCAGCGATGAGAATCGTTCTCAAGCGTTGGACCAATGTTCAGTAAGAAGAAATTAGTTTTGTCTTGGGAAGTCCGAGGAGTATGCTCTACATACTTTTATTTCGTCGTTAAAACGATGCCCTAAAAAAAACATACACAAAAGAAGCACTTGGTATACGTGTATTACTAGGTAGCTTTATTTTTTGGATAATGGAGGAAACCAACTGACATGTTAGGAAAACAACCGGAATTCGGTTTCACAGGTATGCGGTTTCATTGATAGGAAATCATCAGTTAGATAGTTTACTTTGCTTTATGGATAATTGTGTTGGTCAAAAGCAAAAGCCATTATATCCACTTTTGATAGTTTCGCGATAATTGAGAAAAACTTGTAGTTTCTAAAGAAAACAGTTTTTTTTTACTTTTTTTTTGCAGGAATGATTGAATTAAAATTCCTCACAGATACAGATTTAGTCATGAAATCAAGATCTGAAGTTTTGTGTTTTGAAAAAAAGGCAAAAATAAATATATATATGGGTTTTGAAATTTAACTCGGAATTTTATACTAAAATAAGAAAATATGAAATTTTAAACTTTTCTTCTCGCGGACATTAATCATTGTAATATTATAAAATTTTATAAAATAAGAAAGTTTAACATTTAAAACAAGAAATCATTACAATTTTTAAGGAGGTTTTTGTATGAAATTTTATACGCACAGTTTAAGGCAGCTGCTTGCCGAATTTACAATTGAAAATTTAGAATGAAACAACAACAACTTGTGTGTGCTACCACCAAGTTCACAGGCTGGAGTCATAGCTATTTCACGGGGACCAACCCGATCATCAGACTCCTTTAGTGGTGGCCACTAAAGAAATCATTATTTTTAAAATAAAATTAATTTTTTTGACGCATTTTAATGTTGCATGAAAAGACTAGTAAAGCAAGTACATATTAATATAACAGAAACTTTAATGTTCCTAAGTACGTACTATTCAAGGATTCCCATCGAATCTCAAAACATGGATATAACGGATTTTGAATTGAAATTAAAAAAAATTTAGTGGATGTAATGGATTTTGATACAAAAACTGATGTGGATAAAAGTGGTTTTGAAACTAACTGCTGATTTTGGGGACTGATTTCTATGGGATAAAATATGATTTCAGATCAAAACTTAAGCCCAACGTATGCGTTTGAACAATAGGAAGAAAACCTTATACCTAAGTCATTTTTTTTCAAAAATGGTTATAATGAGTTTTGCTTTTGATCAACACAATAATTGCTCTCTCTTAATTTTCAGGGAGCAGGGGATATCTTCATAGGTATAGCTAAAAGGACGTCTTTTTAAAACAACTTGTGACATTTTATCTGCCTTATTCACATTATGCTTTCGTGAGATAGTTAAAAATACCGAGTAAGCTAAGGTTTCAAAAGTGAGCTAGTTAGAAAACAATAGACATTGAGGTTTCAATGTTATGGATATAAACTACGAAAAATTGTATCTATTGTAAAGCACATCAACTAACGTAATTGGGTAATCTTTCTCCTTTTCTTATTTTTTTCAAAAAACTTTTAGATGATTTGCAAGCCCTAATATTCACATTACAAACATTTAAAGCACATTTTACTTCACTGGCATTAAAAATAGGAAAATATGTGCATTTATAAACTAATGCAAAATAACATGATATTGATGAATAATTGTTCATTTGTATGATTAAGTTAATAAAATATATAGCGATAACAGTCTTTAAGCCATAAGATTACGCAGATGTATCCGATTATTTGATTTATTTTTATGAAAATGTGTTATGTTAAAAAAGCTTCATTTTTGTTTAGTTATTTCTTAACATAACAAACACTATAGTTTTTGTAGTTCGTATCAGTTTTCTTTATACCCCTAATATATGGCACTTATTATTTACAGATTGATAGTAGTTAAAGATAAAAGATAAGATAAAAAACAGACTAAAAAATACTTCAACAGTACAAATTCTGCAATACAACTAATTGATATCTAAATGTTTTATCTCACACACACATGCAAACAAGTAAGTGCAATATTGATATAAATAATGTTTTCTACGAAGTTAAAAATGTACTACAAAGTTAGATAAACCAAAAGAAGAAAAACAAATAATTAAAAACAAAACTAAAACAATGTTAAGAATAAATAGAAAAGTTGAAAAATAAGAGGCAGGTAAGTATGTATGTATTTTTTTTAATGTTGTATGGTTTTTTTTAATTTAAAATCGTAGTTCATCTATGTGAAGCCAAATATATTCATTAACAGCTTTGAAATGCATAAAACTCGGTTTGCAGTTACTCAATTATGATTATGATATATTATGTATTCAAACACATGTTGAAAAAGTTTTCCAAATACACCGAATACTAAGGAAATTTCATCGTGACTTCAAATCTCGTGTTCAGAATAAGCAATGAACTAATACTCAACGGAAATTGGTTCTCTAAACTCTGAAGTACAGCGATGGAAAGCAAAAAAGAGGCACCATAAGGATTCAGTATACAAAATTAATAAGGACCCTGTAGTGTACGTTAACAAAGCCGATTGCCATATTCTATTAAGGAAGCATCAGTATCTTGCAGCATTCTTAGCAACCTCAAGTATATGGTCATTCCAACGAAGGTTGTCACTGATACACTTACCGAGTACTGTTCATGGATAATGGCATAGGGGGTATGTTTAGCTTTAACGACAAAAGACAGCATTGAGTTTTCGACGCATTACTCCCGTCCCACACGATGCCAACAGAGAGAACATCTGGAAAGCATGAGAAAGTTTCAATGAAAGAACGTATAACTTTGCTCAAGCTCTTTCTTGGATCTGCAGACAATATTCACGTTATTGACAGAACAATGCAGGTAATTAATGGAGCTTTCTCTAAAATGAAGTCAGCAGCGAGCAAAAAGATCTGATTATAAACGAAGACAGACTTAAACAGACTCGGACACCTTTACTTCCAGGTAGTCTTTGAATACTGTGGGCTCTGAAAATTTTTCGCTCATCGACGTTTTTTTTGGGCAAAATAAGGAGGCACTATCAAGAAGATCCAAAGAGACAATTTACAAAATTATTCATATCCAGTTCTGCGGTATGGTAGAGAAGCGTAGAATCCTATTCGAATTATTAAAGTTCCCTATCAATATTTCAGAGAAAATTTCTACGTACGATCAATAGTCTACAGCTTGAAGCAACATCTAGCAAAGAAGATGTATAGATTATTCGTGCTGTATACGATACGTGCTGTACAATGACATGATCCACATAAAAATTATACATATTAAAAGGTGAACGTAGGATGATTGACAGAGCAAATGGAATCAATACATTAGAGGATAGTAAAAATTAAGGTCGAGCAAATTACGAAATAGGTCAGGATACGGCAGCTAAAGATGGATATTGACCACGCTTTTCAGCCGCATCAAATAAGTATGTATGCACGTCATAATTCCTAAGCTACTATTTACGCATTACAATGAACTAATGAATGAATTTAGATATGCATTGGGAATGTATGCCTATGTACATATTTCAAAGCTGTTAAAGAATTTAAAACTTAAATATTTTTTGTAGGAATCGTTAAATTTTAGGTTTTAATGACAAACAAACCTGCAACATTCATGAGGAAAGCAATGGAAGGTTTGAAGGAAGTATGAACTTGGATTAAAAAATTATACTCAAAATGGAAGGAGGATAGAACAAATAAAATCAACACTTCATTTCAAAATTATCAACAAAATCTTTACTCACGATGATCTTGATTCACGCATAACATGTCCTGGATCGTGTTGTTTGATTTCTGATTCTCTTACCGCTTCTGTTAGTGATTTAAACACTGTATTATGTATTCTGGAAAGGAAATTTCTGTTGTAAAATTGATTTCTATAGAAATTGAAACATACAATTTGAAAACAACATCGACCAGCAACGTTGCAATTGGTATCAAGAACAATCCCATCCAAAAAACTGGTGATGAAAACAGTATTCTATCCATTCCACGGAAAACAGCAGCAAACGGCAGTGTTGGCCAGATGTTGCTGTATGCGAAAATGAAAATAAACCACAAAACGATTGATCCCCAAATGGAGCAGTGCGTTAGCCACGTCCATGAATTTGTTGATAATCCAGCTTTCAGACAAACAGTAACAACGACGTACTAAATCAAAAATAAAATTATTGATAGTTACATAGATGGTTAGGAACAAATCACAAATTTTATTAAAACTCACCGTATAGACCATGTTTCCAAGTACTAGATATCCACCAGTTTTGCCATCACTCCATACTACTTCTGATCTATATGAAAACACCGGTAACCAAAAGAGCAGCACCGAATGCAGCAATGCATTGAAAATCCACACCCAAAACACTTTGACATTGAAGAGTTTGGCATTTTGTGAGGGTTTGTACAAGGCTGGGTATTTAAGCATCGTCTCTGCTGAGCAAACTTTCTCAAAAAGCCCCATAGCAAAGGGTGGTAACGCCGTGAACACAACATTATACAAACCGATTGTCCAGCGCTCAAAAAGAATTTGACCAGACCTTTAAGAACAAATAAAACTTAGTCTTATGGTCAAATTGACATTTTGATAACTTACCATCCCGAGTAAATAGCGAACCAAAGCTCAATCACATACAGACAGACATTCTTGTAGAAGCTATACAGAATCAATTTACACATTCGACTGTAGTTCCAAGCACCATGGACTAATAAAAGTCGCAGCAAAAAACGAAATTGTGCGATGGAATAGTCCGAAGCACAAGCTGCCTGTAAGCCTTCAACTCCAGATATTCCAACTCCAACGTGGGCTTTTTGTATCATGGCCACGTCGTTTGCTCCATCACCAATGGCCAATGTCACAGAATTTGTATTTGTGGTTACTAAATCAACTACCTTAAAACGATGATGCAAGGATTTACAATATTTTTTAAATTTCCATATGAATATTATGTCTTTGGTATACTCACTTCAGCCTTTTGAATTGGTGAAACACGACAACATATGACGACCCGGCATGCTATGCATAGCTCTAGGAAATCTCGCCGCAGATCACAGCTTAGAGCGTATTTCAGAGTTTTTCCATCCACAATCAGGGCCACATTGCAACCTTTGACATCGGAGTTCTTTAAGTCTCCGCAGTGTCGATGGATAACATCACGGGTATTCTGCAAAGAGTCATTTAATGAATACACTAAGTTAGGTACAAAAACCAACTCACATCCAAACTATCTTCATTTAAGATAATGAGGTCCATTGAATGTGATATTAGTTTGCAGGAGTAGCCAATGTTAATGGCTGTCTCCTGCTTATCTCCAGTTAAAACCCAAATGTAAATGCCAGCTTCTAGAAGGGCAGCGATCGTCTCTGGGACACCTTCCTGCAATTTGTCTTCAATAGCCGTTGCTCCCAGAAGCATCAAATTATTCTCAATTAAATTGGCTGCATCTTCAACTTTTCTCTCTCTATATTGCATCGAAGTAGATGCCTTGTGGTAAGTTTCCTTCCACTCGTTATACACTTCATCGGGAATCACAGAAACGGCACAGCACAAAGTTCTAAGACCTTCCGAAGCAAACTCTTCCAAATGCCGAAGAGTTACTTCACGGTATGCCTGGCCGTCAGGCGATAGCCGTTCATAAATTACAGTATCTGCCCCTTTGCAATATAATTTGATTTCACCCTCAGGCGTACGTACAATCACGGACATGCGTTTTCGTGTCGAGGTAAACTCGAGAACATTGAGAATTTCATAGCGTTCACGACGACCTAATGCGTCGATTTCTACATAACTTGGTGTTCGGGTATCGAAGACGAAACCAAAACGTTTGGCACCATCTACAAGTGCTCGTTCATCAGGACTTGCTGCATGATAAGTAATTGAACCGTCGTCGTTTTTCTCTGGAATAACTGTGTGACAAACAGCAAGTAGGATCATAAATTCTCTGATGATAGGAGCGGTTTGGTGTTTGCTCAAGATGTTCTGAAAAAAAGTTAGAAACAAATGTACCATATTATTTGAATATTGTGTTTTATGAAACATTTTTTAGCTCTTTAAGAAATCCGGTAACATGGAATATAAAAAAATCTTTAAGTTTCATAACGATGTGGTAAAAGAAGAGCGGGCGGCAATGTATGTGACAGTATTGAAAACAATAGAACAGCTTTAAAATTTCCAAAACAGCAATGCTTTGATTTTCTTTGTAATATCGCTATTCTTTTTTGTACCAAATTAACAATTTTTTTTAAATCTAACGCTTTTGTAGTAGTGGTAAATTTATTTTAAGATCTTTTAACATTTCTTTAAATTTCCAATTTGTTTATTTAACACTAGCTGACCCACCCAGCGTTGCTTGTGTCCACACTCAGTTTTCTTTGATGTTTTGAAAATGTCAGCTTTTAATGTTGTGAATTTTCAGAGTTCGTATAGCACAAAGTAAATAAAATAAAATGCACGACTGGGTCGTACGTACTTGCTCTGTGGATGCAATAGTACGATGAAAACAAACTTTTCGATCAATAAGAACAACTCATTTTTGAAAAATTTGGTAAAACCTAAAAAATGTTGACTGAAACTGGAAAAACCGATATACGGGAGCTAACGTTAAGAAATTTTTAATATTTAAAATTAAGATATCATCTTTTGGGTGTTATAAATGATACAAATGTTCACTTATGGCCAAATTAATAATACTGTTAAAACATATTTCCGCTGTTATCATGTGTAGCAAAAAAAACTAAAAATGCAGTTTTCTTTGAAGTATTCTATATATGTAACATACAAAGTTTCATCAAAATCGGGGGAGCCTTTTTTGAGTAAATTAGAAAAAACGAAAAAATTGGCCTAAAACTAATGGCTCTTTGTATAGGAGCCACCATTTAAAAAAAAAAAACTGAAAAAAAATTAATGCCATCTCATAGGAAGCTGTAAGGAACTATACTAAACAAAATTTGATTGAATTCGATGCAACCGTTGACAACTTATGGCCATTTGAAAAAAGCCGTTAAAAGCAGATCTCCGTTATTTGCATTTTTAGCCAAAAACAAAAAACGCAGTTCTCTTAAAAACACTAAAAGAATATAACACACAAAGTTTAATCAAAATCGTTAGAGCCATTTTCGAGCAAATTAGAAAAAACCAAAAAAAGTTGGCTAAAACTCAACGGCTCGTTGTATGGGAGCTACCATTTAGAAAGGCTCAACTGAAAAATTTATAAAGCCATCCAATAGAACACTATAAAGAACGATACCGAACGAAGTTTGAGTCAATTCAATCAAGCCAATGCGAATTTATGGCCATTTGAAAAAAAGCCGTTTAAACCTGATTTTTGTTACGACCATTTAAGCCAAAACCAAAAAACGCCATTCTGTTAGAAATATCTTAGGTAAGTTAAATTCTAAGTTTAATGAAAATCGTTAGAGCCGTTTTCAAGCAAATCCAAAATGAAAAAAACCGTTACATGAAAGGTACCAGTTTGAGCCGGGCTAAAACGAAACAAAAAAAACCTCGACAACAGTTTTTCTTCAAACTGATATACACCAAGTTTGAAGAAAATCCATTAAGCCGATTAGGCTGTAGCATGACGTGAAAAAGCGCACATCCGCACAGACAGACCGACGGACGGTATGGCGAAAACCACTTTTTTGTGCTTCTCTATCATTGTAATGTCATGCTGGATTAAAACCTCTATTTTTTTTTCTGCACGAAACCAATACTTGCTCTATAGAGCAAGTAAAAATGTATATAATTTGCATAAAATAAAACTAATATACCTATTAAATGTGTTGGTGACGGCAAAATCCGAGAACGGCTAGACCAAATCTGTCTGGTAGCAGTAAACTGCATAACTACTGGTCAAAGCGAGGATTGAATTGGAATTGATTGGAGATTAATTTTGATACGTATGCTACATCATTTAACAAAACATTTTAGCCTCGGAATTCGCCCTTCAAAATGGTGACTTCAATAATGTTATGCAACAATTTTTGTATACAAAAATACAACCGCTATTGAAAAATGTAGAGTGGGGGTAGGAAGATGAAAATATATAAATTATATACAAACAAATTTCATTAAATTCGGTAGAATTCATATTTGACGTCATCACCAGAATTTGACGAAATAGGTTTATAAGTTGGTAGGATTGTCATACTTCAGAAGATTCTTACAGAAATTATTCTTGATGTGAATTGTTAAAAAAATCGGCCCTATTACATTAACATTAACATGTCATCTGTCTTGTTTCATCTGTCATCTCGGTTAGATGGTGGAGATTTGCAAAAAATGGGGATTCGCAAAATCGGCCCATTACATAAACTTCCTATTTGCGAAGTTAATTATTCATAGATCAATAGAATCTATAATTTTTTTTTTAAATTCCTTGCCCATTTTTAGCTGTATCTAAGACCAATAAGTTTAAATTTTGTTTGTAAATGATATTTTTTAATTCCTTATTGTTTTTGCCTTTTCAATGATCCCTCACACAGTTTTCAATTTTTTACCTAATTAAATTATTTTAAAAACATTTCTTTGACAGACGGACAGAAACAGTGCAATTTTTCAATTTTTCTTTAAATGAATGCTTAGAAAAAAGAATAAGCTAAATTGGTCCAGCCGTTCTTGAGTCCTGCCGTTATTAACACATTTAGCAATTCATTTTTATTCATATAGAATATAGATATATTATTCAATTTTTGAAGTTACTTCTTCAAAGGGAGGCACACGCAAATAACTTAACGGATCCAACTTATAGATGTTCGAAGGTTTGACGTTTAGGTTTTATAATTTTTTTTTTTATAATGAACATACTCGTAATCAAAAGTTTAGGAGAGAAGGAATAGACTTTTTAGTGGTACAGTTACAGTGGATTTAAAGCTTAGGTGATATTTATCTCCCAAAATATCCGCGACAAAATATCTGCAGACAATTTTATAGATACACAAATACCGTGCTATAGCGCCCAGCATTACGGTGTATAAACAATGACCTATGTAAGGAGGGGCATGCTGTCCCCCTGCAAGGTGCGAGGTTGGGTGTATGCGTATATTTTGCCACCCCAAGCACTATATCTACTGTACCATTACCACCCGCAAGAAAGCATTGGCCAGGCACAGGCTCATTTAAAAAATTTAATAGGAAGACGGTCTGGTGGATGAAAGTCGTCGAGTCGGTTAAATAGAACAATCGTACTCCGATTAGTAGCTTTTCCACAACGGTTTTAGGGAAGTTAAAACAAGTTTTTTCACAAAAAGGCAAATGTCTTGTTACTATACGATATTAATTGAATTGATATTAAAAATTTAATACTTACTTGCACTAAAAGAGATAATTCGGGTGTCCTTTCTGTCATATAAACATAGCGAGCTATAGAACATCTTTTGAATTCCATTACGTTCCGTGTAAGAGTACCAGTTTTATCAGAAAAAATATATTTAACCATTCCCAGTTCTTCATTAAGATTTGATGTCCTTGCCATTGCCGGAGTATTTGATTCTTCATGATACATTTCAATATCAAAATTAATGAAAATAGCCTGCAAGAATATAAAGCACCATTTCAATTCCAAATTACTTTGTTTGAATTATTAAACTAATATACCTGTAAAAAGCGAACCAACTCTAGAGTGACTTGCAATGATATTGGAATCAAATTGTTGTACAAAATAATGAATGTAAGAAGATTGTATCCAAAATTTTTACTTTTAACATCTGAAAAGAATAAAATCATTATATCAAATGGATTGATAGAAAGGAAAAATTTATACCATCAATTCCAAGATACCAATCCGATTTGAAATGATTATTTGTCCAAAGTACATTGAAAAGGGCACTAGTTAGACAAAGAACAATTAAAATTAAAAATAACATTAAGATCTGTGTGTTTGTAAGTCTGTCAACGGTTGAACGTTTCAATGGTGCTGAGGTAGAATTTCTCATAAGTTTAGTATCGTGACCAGTGTAAATTACGATACCGAATACCCAAGAGGTATTACGAAGTACTGCTCCACGTTGCAGAACTTGATCCGGTCCCAGAGCTACAGCACTTCAATGGAGAATAGAAAAGTTTTTTTTTAATTTAATCAATTGTTTTCTGGTTTTTTTTTACTTACGGTTTTTCTTGTTCCTTGAGAACTCCGTTGAATTCATAGAGATGACGATTTGGGAGTTCACACTCGACAATGGCATGAAAGTAAAGAAGATCTTTTGTTTCAAGAAGTTTTGCCGTTGACGGTACACCTTGGCGAATTTTTAAATTGGTTTCACCATCTAAGTTTGCTGTTTCGATAAATGACATGCCCTGGGGTTCACTAAAAACCATAAAGGGTACTTTGTAGCATGATATCAATTATTATTATATAATATTGTTAGTTGTGTGTAGTTAAAACGTATTTAAAAAGAGACAGTTTTTGAGCACTACTTGTATGTGCCGAAGGTTTAAAAGATGGAAATAAAAGATGAGCTGACCGATTAGAAGTTATTGTTCATTGATATACAAAAATGTGAAGATTTTTATGAATGGTATTATGTGTTCTGTCAAAATTCAACACACAAAATTCAAAAACAAACACTTATACACTGTTTTTGTTAAATTCCCTTTTTATTTCTTAGTTCACGCCTTTTTTTAACACAGCGTCTGGACAATAAGTTTTGAAAGTATAGCATTCAAATTCAGATGGCCCCAAGCCTATGGTGCGTTTTTAACTATGTTATTCTTTTGATATACTAAACTTGACTGTCGCTAAGACATTCGGTATACAAAACGAAGGAACGGAAAAAAATTAACACAACGAGAAAAAAAAAATATTTTATTATATTAATATTCAATTTATATACATACTTTATATACTAAAGGGTGTTTTTTTTAGAGGTATAGAACTTTAAGTTGGCAACACTATTTTAACTGGCGGCCATTTTGTCAGCTGTCAAGTGATTTATTTTTAGTTTGGTTTCGCATTTCAACATGAATAGACTAACGTCTGAACACTTCCAAGTTGTGCAAATTTGTATTTGGAGTGATGATAATCCTCAGGTGTATGTTGGGACACCGTTACATCCACAAAACCTGACAGTTTGGTGTGCATTGTGGGTTGGTGAAATAATTGGTCCATACATTTTAAAAAAGATGCTGACCAGAAAGTTACAGTCAATGGTGGCCGCTATAAGGCCATGATTACTCACTTTTTCGTTCATCAATTGAACAACCTTCATGTGCAGGAGCTGTGGTTTCAATATTCGCCACAAATGTCGAAAATCTGGAGGTCGAACATTGGACCTCCAGATTAGATTGTGTCCGAGCCAGCCGTGGTGGTCATATGCCAGAAATTATAATTAAATTATAATGCCAGAAGATTATCTTTCGAATAAAGTAAATTTCATGTCATGTTTTATAGCTTTTAAAAAAAACACCCTTTGGTATAAAGTACTAACGCATTCGAAAAAAATCGTTTGAGATAACAAGAAGAAAGAATTAAGCCTACAAATTCTGTCCGTCTTTATGTCTGCTCAAGGAATGAAATGGCGCTTTCTTTATTCATTAAAATAGTTAAAGCATTTATTTCAGAATTTCGCTTTAATTTTTTTTAGTAAAGCGATTGGTCGAAAATCAAATAAAACAATATAATGTTAATGTTCTTATAATTTTAAATAACTTGAACATATTTCAGTTGACAACTGCAGTGGTTCTCAACATATAATATATACAGATATACATACTTGTACGTAGAACCTATAAACTCGAAAAGCTACTCGTATCTTATTTCTAACCAATGTTGCCGCGGATTTTTTTTAAAGAATGCAACAAGATTTTTCAAAAAGTGAAACAAATGGAAAAAATGTAACAAAAGGAAGAAGAAAATTTAATGAGAAAAAATTAAAATATAGATTCAAATTAGCTTCTGTGGCCTTTAGTCAAACAAAAATTTGGTGTTTCATCCAGGAATCTCTCTTCGGAATCATCAGTTATCCGGCTGTGTGAAGTTGGCACCCCACTTGTGAAATTTTTTATCGAAATTTATGCAGTTCGTTTGCCCATCGTTAGCCCACGTTTGCCCACCAAAAATTTTCGTTTGCCCACCCTTGGTTTCGGAAATAATCAAAATTTAAAATTTTAGTTGAAAGACAAAAAAAAAAAAAAAAAGATGTAAAAATCGATTTTTTTAATGCAGTTCGTTTGCCCATCGTAAGCCCACGTTTGCCCACCAAAAAATTTCGTTTGCCCACCTTCCATTTTGAAAATATTGACAAAATAAAATTTTAAATTTATTGAAGCTGGCACCCCACTTGTGAAATTTTTTATCTAAATTGATGCAGTTCGTTTGCCCATCGTTAGCCCACGTTTGCCCACCAAAAATTTTCGTTTGCCCACCTTCCATTTTGAAAATATTGACAAAATAAAATTTTAAATTTCCTGAAGCTTCGAAATTAATGCAGTTCGTTTGCCCATCGTTAGCCCACGTTTGCCCACCAAAAATTTTCGTTTGCACACCTTCCATTTTGAAAATATTGACAAAATAAAATTTTAAATTTCCTGAAGCTGGCACCCCACTTGTGAAATTTTTTATCGAAATTAATGCAGTTCGTTTGCCCATCGTTAGCCCACGTTTGCCCACCAAAAATTTTCGTTTGCACACCTTCCATTTTGAAAATATTGACAAAATAAAATTTTAAATTTATTGAAGCTGGCACCCCACTTGTGAAATTTTTTATCTAAATTGATGCAGTTCGTTTGCCCATCGTTAGCCCACGTTTGCTCACCAAAAATTTTTGTTTGCCCACCTTCCATTTTGAAAATATTGACAAAATAAAATTTTAAATTTCCTGAAGCTGGCACCCCACTTGTGAAATTTTTTTATCGAAATTGATGCAGTTCGTTTGCCCACGTTTGCCCACCAAAAATTTTCGTTTGCCCACCCTTGGTTTCGGAAATATAATCAAAATTTAAAATGTTGGTTGAAAGACAAAAAAAAAAAAAAAAAGATGTAAAAATCGATTTTTTTTAATGCAGTTCGCTTGCCCATCGTTGCCGCGATTTTTACATCTTTTTTTTTTTTTTTTATCTTTCAACCAAAATTTTAAATTTTGATTATTTCCGAAGCCAAGGGTGGGCAAACGTGGGCTAACGATGGGCAAACGAACTGCATAAATTTCGATAGCAAATTTCACAAGTGGGGTGCCAACTTCACACAGCCCAGTTATCCAGTAATCAGATTCGACAGCGAGATAGAAAAAAGATTGTAATAATTATAGTTCTTCGTTCACGTTCTCACCCGTTGTTTGAAGTAATATGCTTTGACCAAACGGACGAATTCGTTGACAAAAATTTATGGAAATTTTTTCGAAAGAGAAAAGTGATAGCAGTTGAACTTTTCAATATTTTTTTTAACAAGAAACATATATGTACAAATTATTTGAATTTGATAAAATTTTAACAAAGCGGAAGCAAAAATTACATTGTAACAAAATTATAAAATAATTAAAAAGCGTTTCACTTTTATTTCACTCCTTACAATGTTGAAACATTGTTGCTTAGCCCTAAAATAATTACAATGTCATTCATACTTTCTTTAAAACATTTTCTTTCTGCACAATCCCTAAACGCGGCAATAAAATAAAATCAAGGTGTCGTGATAAAAAGTATCTACTGAAAAATCTGCCTGTAGCAATAGTTTGTTTTCTAAGAAAAAACCTGAGAAGAGAACAGTTTTTGAAATTCCATGTTAATAAGTTTCGAATTTAAAACTTCTTTGCACGCACATAAAAGCAAGTAACGTGCAACCCAGCTTTGCTATACAAACTATAGTACTAGGAATAAGAAGTAATTACCGTTGCCATCAGTGGGTACCTACTAGGCGCCGCTGCTATCTTCAGTTTGTATTGTATTACTATTTGAAACAAAGTGTTGAAGCACTAGATGGCGACACAGTCAAAAGCCATCTCCAGAATAATTATAGATTTTATATAAAGGGTTATCCAATAAGAGGTGTTATTTTGAATAGTCCGATATTTCGGTAGTTGTCACTTTTGAAGCTTTAATTTTTTGACATTTGACAAGACGAAACTACGCCATTTATAAAAATAAAATGATACACGCTTCAACAACTCATTGAAATTATTGAAATACACTTAAAAAATGGTGAAAATTTGGCAGAGACGGTTCGTAAATCTAAAACATTTTTTGGTCGTCGTGAAGCACCTTGTCGGAAAGCAATTCAGAAATTGGTGGAAAAATTTAAGGATTTGAGCTGTTGGGACAAGTTAGCGATGTGAAGAATAAAACCCGTGCCGTGCACGTCGCTCAAGAACAACTGAGAATATTGCTGCTGTAGCCCAAAGTGTTGAAGAAAACCCAGATTTGTCAATTCCTCGCCTTTCTTCGGAATTGGGCATTCCACAAACGTCATAACACCGTATTTTGCATAAAGGCTTGAGTCTTAAGGCTTATAAAGTTCAGTTAACATAAGAACTCAAGCTGGCCGATCATCCACAACGTCGTGTCTTTGCTGATTGGGTCCTTGAAATGCATGAAAATGATCCGGAATGTCATCGAAAATCACCTTGACTGATGAAGCCCCTTTCCACCTCATTGGCTACGCGAACAAGCAAAATTGTCGCATCTGGGGCTCGGAAAACCCAAGATTTGTTGTTGAAAAGCCTCTTACATCCTCAACGAGTAACTGTTTGGTGCGGTTTATGGTCCGACAGTGTTATTAGACCTTACTATTTCAAAAATGAGGCTGGAGCAACAGCTACGGTGAATGGATTGCGCTGCGCTGTCGAGAGATGATTAATAATTTTGTATGGCCGGAATTGGATGGTATTGATGTGGACAACGTTTACTTTTAACAAGACGGCGCTACGTGTCACACAAGCAACGAAAACATCGATCTTTTACGGGAAAAGTTTCCGTACCGTGTTATCTCTCGAAGGATGATCACAATTGGCCACCGAGATCTTGTGATTAAACACCTTCCGACATCTTCCTTTGGGGCCAGGTGAAAGATAAGGTCTACGCCAAAAGCCCAGCGTCGATTCAAGACCTCAAAGATGGAATTCGTGAAGCTATTGAGGACATACAGCAGCCACTTTGCGATTTGCATTTGGTGATTGAAAATTTCATGAAAAGGATATTGTTGTGTAAGCGTAGCCGTGGCGGCTATTTGGCTGATATTGTTTTCCATTATTAATGGCACACTTTCCTCTATACATTGAAATAAACATCCGATCATTTATCTAAAAAAAAAAAATGCCATTTTTCTTTGAATATCAAAATAACACCTCTTATTAGAAAACCGATTACAACGAACCCAGTCGTACATTTTATTTGTTAATATCGATTATTTTCAAAAACGGATGGTTTTTAAAATGAATATCATTTTACTTACCTTGATGAGAGCAATAATAAATCAGCTGGAAAAAATGTATTGTTCTGTATCTTGACAATGTCTCCCACAGATAGCTCCTGCCATCGCACAAGACTCCACGCACCCTCACGCAATGTTTCCACGTGTCTGTGATTGATTTCATTATCGGCACGATGACGTTTCTAAGAATACCAAATAAAGTTTTAATTAAACCCAATTCATTTCAAAACGACAAAATATTAATTAAATAAGGTGGAGTTTATTTTTATTAACTTACGAAGTCCTCTATAATCTCCTTAAGTGCACTGACTGCTAATATAAATATTAATGGAACTAATGTTGTGTATCGACCAGTTGGTGATACATCAGGAATTTGTTGTAGTAATGCAATTAATAGGAAAAAACAATTTGAATAACGTCTAAATTGTTCAAAAAGGAACGAAGGTAAAAAGCTTATAAAACTGAAAAAAAATAAAATAAAATAAATGTAAATACTATTTTATTATATGGTTCAAAATTCGAAAAATAAGACTTACCTATACTTTGCAGTTGATATGTGATTACTGCAGAATTTTTGTAATTGTGGCCTATTTACGAATATTACCCGCTTGTCTGTATCATCAAGTGTTATGCCGGATGTTGTTGCATCATCGTCGTCTGCAAAAATTAAATTAAACAAAACATAAACACATGGTCACATATACATTGCAAATTAAATTAAGTTGAAAAATTGATAATAAATAATATTTCACGTATATTTACGAATGAGAAAATTGAGAATGTCTGGCTCTCTGGTAGTTATAAAAAAAAGAACATTGGTTCCCAATAGTTTTGAAGGCGTTTAATATTGAAGATGCGCAGCTATTTGAATCTATTTGCAGAGCAAGAATGTGGTAGGATAAAGAACAGAAAGACAACACACAACTCGTCAAATGGGGGTGGCGTATAAGTTGAAAAAAAAAACTCTGGAAGTAAAAATATAGAGCAGTGACGCGCGTCAAAACATTACAACAGGTTGTGTGATGCATTTTTGTTTGTGTTGTGACGAAGAAACTTTTTATCTTCCAAAATGTGGGGGTGAACAGACAAGAGCTCAGTAATGAGTGTTTTCAGTAACATGAACCTTCCAGATATATGAACTATTCTAGTTATGGTGCTCAGAACTCGTTTCCGTAAACTAGGTTATATGAACTGGTACTCCTACTCCTAATAATCTATAATATAAATTAATTTTAGTTGAAAACAAATTTCAAAGGAAATAAATCCACTCGACGGCTTTTTTATTTTTCATTTGTTTCATTAATATCTACATTTGGTGCAAGCCAGATTAAAAGATCCTATCGTTTCAATGTCATTTTTGTTAATTCTATGAGCAAATCAAACATCAATGAGTGTATTTGAATTTTCTACTGAAATCAAATATATATTATGTATAAAAAGGTGATTCGCATAAGGTGTGACAAGAACCTAGAGCGTATACATAGGTAGGGTTGAGACAAGAACAAAATCTAACTAGCTTAAATGATAATTAATTCGAGTTTTTTTAACGGGTTAATCACGATATCCAGAAATAAAAATCTAGAGCAAACAAATCTAGATAGGGAAAATCTAGAAGACAAAAAAATTAAGAATACGAAATGTAAAATGGACAAAACCTAGAATTAATATTATTTTTTGAGACGAAATCAATATTAATTCAAGATTAAGATTTTTTTTAAAGAAGCATCAAATAGTTAAGGAGAACGAAATCATTATAAATAGAGTAAAATTTAGATTAAGGTGTTCATTTATCATAAAAGAAAAAAGAGCTCAACAAATGCAATAATTACAACAATTACAACAATTCCAAACTCCTACTTTCAAAATTCTGCTTTTAAAAATACTATTTTTCAAAATTGTTCTTATCAAAAATTCTGCCAGTTTAAAAAAAAAAAGGTTTGGAGAATGTTAAAAAGCGCGCGCTTTTTAAGATTTTCCAAACCATTGTTTTTTTTTTTTTGTAACTCGCAGAATTTTGATAATCACTACGAAGTCTTACTTCCTTAATAGTATAGAAAAGTAGTTTTTTTTGTATTTCTTTAGGGTGTTTGCATAATCAAAGTTAAGACAGTGGTTCAAGAGAGCTTTAAGGGTTGACCCACCGATACCCACGGATTAAATAAGGCTGATCTTCGCATCAAGAATAAAAAAGATATTCAGTGTTGAACGACGATTGTACAACTGGTACTTATAGTCGCTCAAAAAAATAATGTTCTTTTTGGTCTAGTTTACCTTTGTAGGCATGTTTTGTTTTTGTTTATTTCATGCTTCAGATTTTTGAAGTATTTTGTTTTATGTTATTTTTCTAGTAAATAAAAATAAAAAGAAAATAAAAAGTAGAATTTTTTCCTTTTTTAATAGCCAGAATATTGAAAAGCTGATTTTTGTCAACCGGAATGAAAAAAAAAAAACTGAATTTTCTGTTTAAAAGCAGAATTTTAAAAAGCAGTATTTTGAAACCAGAATTCCGACCCGCTGCCCAATAATTATTGTGAAGGGTGACTGCAGTTATAATCAACAACAAACATATTGTAATGAAAAATGCAACTGAAATCTAAAAAAGGATATAGAAAATCTAGAATTTATTTTTTATTTTTCTAGATTTATTATATTCTTGATTTCTATCTTTCTATATTTGTTAATATAACTTATATATTTTATCTTTCTATATGTACTTTTTTTCATAAATTTTTCAAAATAAATAAATAAATTAATGAATTTTTTAAAATTAAGTTAGGTTTAAGCCGAAAGGCAATAGAATCTTTGGTAACGAGATAATTTAGAATGCCCGCATAGGGCCAGTTAGTTATGTTAAGTTAATATTTAAGCTAGCTTTCAATTTTTTAATCAAGTTGTAAGATAGGTTAAGATATACATGTAAAAAAAAAATAATTGAAAAAAAAAACAAAATCGTATTCATATTTCACCAAATGAAAACGAATGTTGCTGTTATTTCAAATGCGTTCCAAAGAATAACATAATGTTTCAAGCGTTCAGCTAATATGCGGGCGTTCATCGAGGTACAACGTTCAAGGTTTTGCGAAAATCACCTGCAAGAAAAATCAGAGCGCCTCCACTATCGTTTGGTTTATTTCTCTAAAAATGCAAACATACATACATACTTCCGTTTTTATATATATAAGAAAAAATATAAAACTAATGAAAGTATTGAAGTTAAAAGAAAATTTGTTGCAATTGTCTATTTTTCAACCTAAACACAACGATAAAACATTATAGTACACTCGGGCGTATGCGTACTTTTCTGAGTTTAATTAAAATTGAATTAAAAAAATCATTCATGTTCTCATATTTTAGAGAAACTAATTGGACTGTATGTATATTTTTGGCAAAGTAATAGGACGATATAAATATGATTAATAAGTCAAACTTATCGCTTAATGTTCAAAATGTTTATATCAATCTATCATAACGCTATCTGCTCGACAGGGCAGAGCAACGTCTGCCGGGACAGCTATTTAATTTAATAAAAACTTGTATTATTTTGTTTTAAAAAGAAAATAAGAAACTTTTTTTATTTCAATAATAATTATAAATAACGGCACGACTGGGCCGGACAACTTGCTCTTATGTGTGACAGTGGTCTTGGGGTTTGAGATTTTGGAAAAAAAAAGAAGGGAAAAATTATATGAAATTTTATCGATCACTTAAAAATCACTAGTAAAAACGTTTTTTTTTTTTTGAAAAAATGAAGTAAGCTATCTAATTTCGTTTACTGTTTAGAATTTAAGAATTTTGTTTTCAAAATCGTTCGACCAGTTTTTTCAATAAACAGTTTCTTTTTATAAAATTTTCGAAAAAATATTCCAAATATTTTTGGAGTATGGCAATTTCTAGCAATTTGTAGTTTTAATGAGAAAAATAAAATTAAAAAAAAAATAGATCAAACCGTTTTTGGAAAAAAACAAAAATTAAAAAAATGCTTAATTTTTTTTTAAAACTCAAAAAACTTTTTTTTTTAAATTTAAGAATTTATATTATTTCGTCTATAAAAAGGTTCCTATATGAAAAATTTCACCGAAATCCGTCAAATGGTTTACGAGAAAATCTGATTTCAAAAAACCGGTTCTATAGGAGGTACCGTTATAAGACTTTTCCTGAAAAATCTATTCCAACCAAAACATAAAGTTTGCACAGAAACCATTATTCAGAAAGTTTTATCAAAATCGTAGGAGCCGTTTTTGAGAAAAATCAATTTTCCCCTAAAAATCGTATGACAGGTACCGTTAGTTTTAGAGCTAGAATGCTAATTCCAAAAAAACCTCTGTAGGACGTCATAATAATAATATGTACCAAGTTTGAAGCAAATCGGTCCAGCCGTTTAGGCTGTAGGTAACTATACAGAACAGACAGACAGACATACGGACAGACAGACAGAATTGTCGGATCCACTTTTTTAGGCTTCTCTATCATCGTAATGTTATGTTTGATTGTCCAAAAAAAATTTTTTTTTTTACGAATGCATAACTTGCTTATAGTATGTAATGTACCTATAATCGCAAGTAAAAAAGTAAAAACTAAAATCTTTATACAGGGTGATTCACCAGCGTTGTGCCAAAAAGCTAGAGCGTGTAGGTTAAGTTGAGACAAGAAAAAAATCGTATGGGAGGGGGGGGTCTATTCCCCTCTGTTTAGCCGGGAGGGGCAATTTTCTGAAAAATTGACTTATTTTGTAAAAAAAAATATTTGAAATCAACGGGTTCGTTTACAACACCGTGTTATACCTTTTTGAAAAGCCAAAAACTTCTCCTTTTATTTTGTTTTTAAATTAAATTGTTTTAACGAATAGTTTAAAAAATATAAATTTTCAAACTCAAAATTTTAAAAAAAATTTGAAAAAATAATTTTAAAACTAATTTTTTTCAAAATTTTGTTCTCAGAATTCAACGCTTCCATTAATCTTTAATCCAACACTGAAAACCGTATGGCTCTACGACTTTTTCTTGCCAAGGTATTCAAAAATAACCGAACTTACTTCTTCACAAAAACAAGAAAACCTAGCCTTACGGGATGGCACAAGTGACCATTTAGCCAATTTTTTCGTGTTTTTGTGAAGAAGTAGGTTCGGTTATTTTTGAATACCTTGGCAACAAAAAGTCGTAGAGCCATACGGTTTTCAGTGTTGGATTAAAGATTAATGGAAGCGTTGAATTCTGAGAACAAAATTTTGAAAAAAATTAGTTTTAAAATTATTTTTTCAAATTTTTTTTAAAATTTTGAGTTTGAAAATTTATATTTTTTAAACTATTCGTTAAAACAATTTAATTTAAAAACAAAATAAAAGGAAAAGTTTTTGGCTTTCCAAAAAGGTATAACACGGTGTTGTAAACGAACCCGTTGATTTTAAATATTTTTTTTTACAGAATAAGTCAATTTTTCAGAAAATTGCCCCTCCCGGCTAAACGGAGGGGAATAGACCCCCCCTCCCATACGATTTTTTTCTTGTCTCAACTTAACCTACACTCTCTAGGTTTTTGGCACAACGCTGGTGAATCACCCTGTATACATAGATACAAAATTTTTATATGTAATTTTAAATTAAGAATCAATATCAATTTTTTTAGAAAACGATGTTTAAGCTTTAAGTAGTTCCAAACCCATAATAAATCTTTTCATTAGTCAGTTCTTTATTTTTTCTAATTTCGAATAGCCTAGTAAAGACTAGACTAGACAGACCTACTGTAAACTACCTGTCACTGTAATATTGTTTTGTTGTTTAGCTTTTAATCTCAAAATTCAGGTTTGCTTTAATTGCTTTCGTTTATAATTTGCAGACCAGAAAATACACCTTTCTTTCATAGTGTAGTTTTAACAAGCCCTGCTATTTATGTGTTCACAGGGATAGACACTACAATAAGGCAAAGGCCCTATTACTTTCTTCTAGCAATAAGTGCAAATACAAAGCTGAAATGTCTATTTATTACAGATGACACTATAAAAGGTATGAATTGAATTTCATAATATATGAACATGTGCATAAAAAGTTTCTTTGTATTTGAGATACTTTACGAGTACATTGCACATACGTACATCCACTTGCAATTGAATGTGCCTTGTTTAACTTGGTCCTCATTAAGGATATACTCGTAGCATGCATGGCATAAAGCTTACTTTTACCATACATGAAAGTAATGAGGAACGATTCATGTGAAATGTCACAAGTTCAAGCGCGTGGATGAACGTAAGGATGTACTCGTACTACATGCACAATTATTAAGTAATTACTTTGCCGCTTCTAAAGGTGCGCATTGACATTTGTTTATTTTTTTTACTCCCGCAATTAAAGTGTATTTTTTTCGTTCTTGAAAGTACACAAATTATAATAAGCAATTTGTTTACTCTAGCAAATGTTGGAAAGGATAAAATAACCGTTTCAAAGCGATCGTAAACAATGTTCTATTTAAGTGGCAATTTTGTTTGCAAGGAAAAATTTGGTTTTAATAAACTTTTTGGGAAATATTGGAAAAAAAGTAAACCTGGTAAGTTAGAATCTAAATGTTTTCATACACACACACACACAACAACTAAGAACTGTGCCGTAAGATACAAATGTACGGTACCTACAGCAAGTAATATTGAATTGGACAAAAATCCGTATAAATGCTAAATGAAAACATCGCGAAGCAGTTTTCAATGAAGAATGATGTTGTTTCACTCCAAAAATAATCAGTACACTGAATATTAAAGCCAAAAATAATAAAATCTCTTTTTCATAAGCTCGTGGCCCTTTCCATTTGCTGGCATGATTCATTTCGGTTTGAAAAATTGTAACCAGCCCGAGCTTGTTTTACTCGTATTTCGCTTTTAATTGACGAATTTAGCTCTATTGACTTCAAGTCGGCAGAATGATAAATGTTTCCATAAATATGTTAGAAAATTTTAGTTGTTTTTGTTCAATTTCTTTGAGATAAAAGTTTTGCTGGAGCTCCAAACAGTTGAAAGGATTCCAAATGCACAACTGGCTTTGTTTATATACAGGGCGCTCTCTAATTTGAAGGCAATGTTTTTTAGGCATGATTCTTGGGTATATTTAAAGAACAAAATCATTCTTTATTAAGGTCCTATCTCCAATTTGGATATCATTTTTGATGATTGTAAAAATTGCCTTAAGCTGCAAATGTTTTGAAAAAAAAAGATTTTCTTGGTCATTTTATGTGTGTACTAAAAAGGAAAGCCCCATAGATTGTATGATTGAAAATCTGCAGCATGTAAAAAAACGTTTTCTGATTTGTCATAGCGATCAGAAAAACCAAAACGAAAAAGTTGGATCTTTTTTTGTAATTAGCGCTTATAGCGATCAGGAAAAAGATGTAAAAAAAAAAAAAAAAAAACATATCTCTTTGACATTTCACAAAATACGAGTTTATCCACACAATAAATATGCCAACAAGACAACTTAACAAACATTTCGTAGAACAACGAATTAGTAACGAGTGAGCAAGAAAAAGGATTTAAAGTGCATTATTTATGGAGCGATGCAATTCACACAAATTATTATCACAACGCAGTTGCTGGTGACTTTGGTGGAACGGTGCGTACGAAAAAACAACAACAACAAAAATTTTCTGACAGATTTGCACACGACACATTTTTTCTGACAGATAATCTTCCGGGGTAACAGAAAAAATTGGAACGGAACAGGTGAAACTATAAATAGATATATGGGCATTTCTCTACTAACAGGGTCATTTTGGTTGAAAAAGTGTCTCAAAGATTTTATTGCTCGAATTGGATTAATTAGCAATAAAATCTTTGATAAAGTAATTTGTATTTTTTTGAACTTTTTGAAAATTTTATAACCAACAATGGAGTAAACTAAACAATGCTTAACGAAACCTCTGTCAAGGGACTATTTTTGATGAAATAAAACTAAGAAAATCGCTTGCTTAAAGCAGGGGACTGTTGCCCAGGGTACTAGGACTATGTTTAAACTAATGAAATCTCATGGTATCGTAAATATTACTGCATTATTGGAATTCATTGGCATTTCCAGCCTTAAGAATTCATTAAAGCAAAGAAATCAAACAGTAATAAATTCAATATCAAAAATAAAATAAAAATAGTAACAGACCAGATGACTGTGATTCGAACTAGTTTTTGAGTAGATGTCCGCTTGAATAGTTCGCTCTACACTACACAAAACGGAGATGGCGCCCTTAAACATCAACGGAGCAAACTTAACACATAGTAACTTTCCATTTCATTCAAATCATCGCGTAGAAATGTAAAAAGATTTTATTGGAAGTTGGTAGCATTTTATAGTTAAACCATAGACAAACTTTAGCTTAGTCTTATACAATTCATAATTAATATTATGACTGAGAAATTCAGTTTGTAAATACATGAACTACAAATGTATTAAAAAATATTACTTTACAATTTGCTTACAATTAGTTGCATTTAAAATAATTTATTGAACCATATTTTTTGAATTGGTGACCAACTAGGGGACTGTTTTTTTCGGTATTTAGAAAATCAATACAAATTGATGAGAGAAATATTTTCTTAAATTTTATAACATGCACGTAGATAGTTCATTATATAGAGGTATTAATATTTAAGATCAAAATTACAATGTTTAAAAAAAAAATCGTTTAAAAAATCACGCAACACACTGAGTTACCCAGTAAGTGGAGAATACCCATATATAAGAATCTCAAGCTACTTTCGAAGTCATGAGATAGTTTTGTACATGTTGTAGGTACATTTAATCATTTCAGATAAAATTGCTTTTCCTACACCTAACCTTTATCTTTATTAACCCGGGACACGTAAATTACCTCCCTCACACGTAATGCTTCTTTGTTTAGCTTGAAAATCGTCTAAATATATCGGACTAATTAACTTAATTAGTCACTGAATGTGTATATCAAATAACCAACGATGTTTGCATATCTGCATCCACCCAAGAAAAATGAAAATAAAAAAGGCAACAAAATGGATTATCCTTTCAACTACCACGATATGATAGAACGACAACAAACGCAAACGATGGAAAGGTTCTAACGAGCACGTGTGTAAGCCCATCCGGAGGTGTTCAAGTTCATTTGGGGTAAAATTTCCAAGGACATCTGCACTTCAGGCTTTCGCAGAATCTCCTTTTACTATTTCATTTATTTAAGTGGCATTTTTAAAATTCTTTAAGGGTTCAACTTAAGAACATTTTAAATGAATACTGCATCACAAATAAATTATGTGTTGGTGTGATAATACAGTCTCAAAAGCAAACAACCTCCATGCTGCCATTCACATATATGAACGTGTAAACAATAATGAAATAAAATAAAAATACAACTAAACCTACCTATAGGTATAATAACAAGCAAACGTAAGGTTGGGGATCTAAACCTATTTGTCTCAGACTTCAAGCAAGAAAACAAAAATCATGACTGGGTCGCACGTACTTGCTCTGTGGGTGCCATTGCACGATTATAGCACATTTAGTGAGCAGTATAACAATAATTCAAAACAAAAACTAAAAACACAGAATTTTGTTGAAACACTCTTAGTATGTTTATTACGTACAAAGAATAATCAAAAGAAATGTTTTCAGGAAATTTTGTTTGGAAAACATTTGGACAATAATATTTCAATTTTTTTTTTGAAAATATAAATTTTTAGAACTTTGCAGTTCTTATCTGGAAAAAATGTAATGAAATATAAAATAAAAATGTGGAAATAATCAAAAACCAAAAAAGAGTTAACTTTTTTTTTTAAGCTCAACAAATAATTTTTTTGAACATTTTTAGCAAAATATTAAAAATTTCATCGAAATCCGTAGTGGTTTACGAGAAACATCTGATTTGAAAAAACAGGTCTTTTGGGAAATTCTGTTAGAAGAAAAATTTATTTCAACTTGGTAGACCAAAAGTTTAAATGAAAAACATTTTTCAGAAAGTTTTATAGAAATAGTAGGAGCCGTTGTTTGAGAAATCATTTAAAATAATATGGTATGGAATGATAATGTCAAAAACCCCTATGTAGGACACCATAATAATACTGTGTACTAAGTTTGATCTAAATCAGTCCAGCCGTTTAGGCTGTAGGTGTCGATACAGACAGACAGATAGAATTGTCCGACCCACTTTTTTTCGACTTCAATATCATCGTTTGATTAAAACTTCGATTTAGTTTTCAGCATGAAACCAATACTTGCCCCATAGAGCAAGTAAAAACACAAACATACACATTGACAAATTATCGATTTAAATGTTATATTTCCGGCTTTATCTTGTCCCTCTGCGCGTGAGGAAAAAGAGGAAAACATTGTCAATGGCCATTAAAATAGTTTATACGTGTGTTTGCAACCGACATAAAGAAAATTTATAGAAGCCAGAGAACTCTACCCTTTAAAGATGGAACGTAGAACACGTAAAGAGTCAATGTTGACGAACAATTTTGTTAAATGTATTACGGTAGTAAAAATTTAAAGATTTTTGGGGTATGTTTGTCAGCTCATTATACAATGTTATGACTTTATTGAAAAAGGATATCATGAAGATTATTAAAAATTAAAATCATCGAGTGAGCTACGGATGGAGTTCAACTCACTTCCATTGTATTCGGTGTATGTGAAGACGCAATGGCTAAAGCAAACGAATGTCGGTAATGTACTCGTAGTTCGTAGTTATGTAGAATAACATTTATACTTTAATTGACAACATGTTTGGATTTTAAAATCTTACAAAATAAATTAAGTTTGATGGACATAATTCAATTAAAATTTCAATCAATGCATAAGTCATTCAGTCGATCCCATGTGTGCAAAAAATGTTATTCAAGGTCAAAGGTCAGGAAAATGTTTTTTTTTTTAATTTACTCAAAAACGGTTTGTTAAAGAAATAAATTTGTTAAACAACCGTGTAGCTGATGCAATTTCTAACACAAATGGTTATGCAAGTTTTGTATGTAACATTTACTGTTACAAAGTTAATTTAATTTACATTTTTGGGGCCAAAATAGTTCATAAAACTAGTGCGATTTGAAAGATTCTTTGAATTGCTATAACTTTTTAACGGTTAATGCCACGGAAAAAATTTCCACGACCATTTGTGTTAGAAATCACCTCAGCTACAAGTTTGTGCAACAAATTTTGTCCTTATCAAACCGTTCTAGAGTAAATTTAATTTAAAAAAAAAACATTTCCGTGACCTTGAATTCAAATTTTTGCACAAATGGGATCGATGGGGACGTTTTACAATTTCATTATAATGGTATCCCTAATGTTCATACAAATTTTCAACTTCTTGAGAATTTGTGCAAGGGTACCGCTATTTTTCGGACTAACTTGATCGGACTATAAATACATTTTTTTTCTTTTTCACAGAAGAGTTGTTAAAATAAGTATGCATTTGAAAATCAATTTATTCAATTATTTTCGCTAAACTTGTCTTCGTGTTGAAGAACTCATGTGAAAATTTGGACTAGTTCATGGGTTTTAAAGGTTCGTTTCAGGAAAAACAGGTAATTTTTACTTGCGATTACATGTACTACTAGCTTTTGCCCGCTACCTTGTACGCGTGGATTTTAGAATCAAGTATCTAATTTTATTTTTGCATTGCACAGAAATTTCAAAATTGAAAACCAATAAAATCGACTTGGAACAGGTAGATAAACAGTGCTTTTCTTTGTGCAAAATGAAACAACAAAAATTAAACAATTTGTTTATACAAAACATGTCTTATGTTCTACCCATTAGGAGCCATTATAAGCAAATTAACTGAGCTTTTGACCCCAGAGCAAGAATATTACAGTTGTCCGTGTGAAGAACAGTTCGTCCTGAGATGGTAGTGGTAAAACATATGTACCTTCAAAACGTAAAATTGCTGGAAATGGGGGGTATGTAAGATGTTTGGCTTCTGTATAATTCTATTTCGAAGTAACATAACTTTAAGACGCCCTTCATTGCATAGTTGGAGGGTTAAATTCCGAAGCAATATACCTAATCGGCATGCCCTCTTTCAAAACGATGCTACGCGCGGGGAGAAATAGAGTTAAGAAACTCTACCGAATAAGTGGCAGCATCGGTTTCGTATAGAACTATGTTTATGGTTCGGTTTACCACCGGTAGTCTCCTTCAACTTTTTCCAAAGTACTGTGATTTATGTCAGCTTTGTTTCATCAGTTTTGGGCGTAAGTATTGCTCGTTCACCAAGCCAAACATTGTCGTGACGTTTACACGATAAAATATATCCTATATTTGTTGGCGTACTACCAATAAATCTGCGAAAATCGCATTCAATTCCATGCAGTAGTTTTTGCGTGATGCGCGTACAAACATACAGAAAGACAGACAGACAGACAGACAAAAATTCTAAAAACGGTTGATTTGGCTTCTGTGGTTCTAATAGAGACTCCCCATATTAGTTTTGCATCTATATCTTCAATGTACAGACATCGACCCACCCGTTAAAATTTTAAAATATGGATAGAATTCGATGCGCTGTCGGACTCCATCCAAAGAATTGTTTCCCATTATCCTCGCACTGAAATTGTTGTAACAGGTGATTTCAATGCACACAATTCTACGTGGCTTCGATATTCTGGCCAGACAACACCTTAAGTAAGGTATGCCGAGATTTTCGCTGAGGTCAACAACTTGACTTAGCTTATTAACAAGCCGACAAGAATCCCTGACATTGCAGGCCACACGCCACACACCCTAGACTTGTTTCTTACATCTCATCCTGATAAATACATCATTGATGTATTATCGCCTCTAGGCACGTCGGACCATTGTATCATTTCAGCTATTTTCTCATACTCCAACAGTCCAGTTAAATGAAAAAATCACAAGAAGAACCGTAAGGCAATACGAGAAAGCCAACTGGGACGATCTCAACAATTTCTTCGGTAACTTTAACTGGTCACTATGTTTCCTTGATAGTGACGTAGACTACAGCGCTGAAATGATTACAAACATTATTCTCTGCGGGATGAGAAACTTCGTTCCGAATAGGACAAAAAGTATCAAACAAAAAGAGAATCCATGGTTCGACTTGAGCTGTAAAAAGGCTATCGAGATGAGATAAGTAACTTTCCGATGTTATAAAGCCAACCCTTCTGAGGAAAACCGGAATAAGTTCAAACAAGCTAGGAAGTCCTGCAATTTAAATAACGTTCACAACTCCACTACGTCCTCGGCTCGGACGCTCGTCAACAATGACACTCCTGTGGTAAGCTCTCAAGCAAAAGCAGACTTATTCGCAGCACAGTTTGCTGCCAATTCGACACACTTGGCATTAGGCTCTCTTATCGAAAATGCGTGCATTTGGCATAGATGAATCCCTTCTTCGATGGATGCGAAATTACCTTTCGGACCGTTGAATTCGCATTGTTTTGGACGGTTTTCAGTTTACTACCAATAAAATAAATGCTGGTGTGCCCCAAGGCTCCGTTTTGTCTCTGACTCTCTTTCTTATCTTTATAAATGATCTCTTGTCTAATACTTCTAATCCACAAAATTGTTTTGCTGACGACAGTACTCTCAGCTTCTCATATTCGTATCCAGATTCACATCCATGTCCTTCGAATAAGAAACTGCAACGTTTTCGTATAATAAGCTCCTTAAATTCCGATCTCGACAGCATTGTCCAATGGGGAATCATCAACCGCGTGGAATTTAATGCTTCAAAAACTCAATGATGTCTTAAAGCATAACATACCCTCTATTTCATTATCAATGAGTGGCACTTGCATTGAGGAAACCCAACAGCTTTGCGTTCTAGGTACCTATGCGTATTACAAACCACCTCTTGTGAAACGATCACATATTTTACGTCGCCAAAAATGCCGCAAAATGCTTAGGCTTCCTAAATCGATAGAAGAAATATTTTTCCCCTTCTGATCTGGCTATAATCTACAAGGCATACATTCGCCCAAAGCTTCAGTATAATTCTCATATCTGGGCAGGTGCTGCTTTCACTCGTTTGCGCCTCCTGGATAGAATTCAAAAAAGAGCCTTAAAACTTATAGGTGAAAGAAGCATTACCGAAACATTTGTTTCACTCAAACATCGTCGTAATGTTTACTGTCTAACCTTGTTTTATCGCTTCTTCCACAAACAGTGCTCCAGCGAAATAGCCAGATGCATTCCTAAAATGAAACAATTTCCCCGTAACACCCGCACCACTAGGAATGCCCATCAATTTACCCTTGAGCCTAACTTCGGACGTTCTGTGAAGTATAGAGACTCTTTTTTTAGCCGCACTACAAGAATGTGGAATGCTTTGCCCGGCTCGGTTTTTTTCTCCCATTGTAATATACAGACGTTCAAAACCAATGTGCATCGGTACCTCCTTTCATATCCTATCCAACTTTCCTAAACGCTCGTACTGTATTATTCATTTTAGAGGTATTAATATCCCCTTTAGTTTGAGTGAATTATAAAAAAATAAAGGCAACAAAAATAGTTATTGAACAATCACACCTGACATTGCTAAGATAGTTGGTCTGACAATTCAGTCTCTTTTTCTCTCACGGTATCTCCCAGAGAACCGGTTTCTTCAAATCAGATTTTCTCGTAAGCTACTGGCCAAATTAGATGAAGTGTTTAATATGGAGCATTTTCAAAAAAACCCTTTTTTGAGTTTTAAAAAATAGTTAAATTTAATTATTAATTTTTAATTATTTCAAAAAAAATGTATAAATTTTATTTTTCTGATAAGAATTACACAGTTCAAGAAAAAAACATTGGAATATGCACTCGAAAAGTTTACACATCATCATTCCATATGCACACACATGGACATGACACAGTCATCGTATCCGACCCAAATGTTGTACGATAATGGGAACAACGCGACGACTCACTGCTTAACATATCACTCAAGTGCTATAGAGAAATACCGTATTATTTGTATTAACAGCATCACATATAAAATTGAACACGTTGTTTATGTGTAGTGGAGGCCATGGAAGATAAGTAAGTGGTTGACCTAGTCCCTTTCAAAATAATCTAAGCTTTTACTTACTGTCATTAGTAAAAAGTAATAGTTCAACGCCTTGTTTTAAAAAAAATACAAAAAAGTGCCTATGTATGTATGTACCAAGGTTGTAGGTACTATATACAAAAATATTAACTTATCACTTTTTTTTTAAATAAATAAAACTCAACTTTGACATTTGTAAAATAATAAAGTGCTATTAAACTGACAGCACAATAAACGAGCCATATTAAAAGGAAGTACTTCACGTAATAGCCTACAATCCAAATTTCACGTGACTAACACTATACAACAAAACGTCGCCGTGTCGTTGTGAGTGCGTATTTTATTCAAAACAAGTTATATTTATATTATTATAACTTAAATGGTATTTGGGGAGTAACTCAAAGGAACAAACACGAAACAGGACAATTTAAGATTTTAATCATAAAAATGGATACGAGCCCCTTCATCGAACAAAGATATTAGCATGAGAACAAAATATTAACAAACACATATAAAACGCACACATGTAAATATGTAGGTACTAAAACCAACATTATAAAATATAGATGAAAAAAAAAAAAAAACATAAATAAACATAATATTATGTATATCTTACGGCTAAGGCGCAATCGAAGAGCTTTATAAACATTCCTAAAAGCCATAGCGTCCTTTGTTTGGTTTTAATGATTATCCGAAATAAAGTTGCAAAACTTTATTGGTATGGGTGTGGCTTTTATGAGTAATAGTGAGAAGCCTTGATAAATGTTATTATATCAGCCGGGTGTGGGTGTTTGTGTTCATTTTTCTTAGAAGGGTTGGCGAACTTGTAATAAAATATTTTAAGCTTCTAGTTTGGCTGCACTCATTTTGTGAATGATTTCCAAAAAAAAACATAGTTTGTCTGAAAATAAACATTGAGTCGTTCTTGGAGCTATTAACCGATTTCACATTGTATTCAACGAAAACTAAATATGTACTATAATTGGCTTCATATTAAACTTTGCTGTATGAACACAAGCCTTAGTGACATTTATGAATTAATTTCTTTTTTAACTTGTTTCGATGTATTCATGAAAAGACGTAGATTTGCAGAACCCGCTATTCATGCAAAGGACAATTGTGTGGCAAAATTCAGAAAAGAAACACTGGCACTGTAATTTATTTCACATTTTTTTTAAGAACCGATTTAATACTCCTTAAGCAATAAGGATTCAGCTAACTTTGTTAACCATATTTTAAAATATAATTCTTTCGGGTTGCTTTTGTAAAAGAAAATGTTGAAAAATTAAACGCAGAGGAGCACTTATCACGTCAATTCGAGTGCTCCTAGGTTTGACGACTGAGGAAAGAGGAAGGTCCTTATTCAAAAGTTTTTTTTCAGCATTCAAAAGCTTCGACAAAAGTACTTAAAAGCTTTCCGAGAGGCTCTTCGTTCTTGGCTCTTATTGTTCAGAAATAAAAGCTTTTTTTCCAGATGTTTATTTAAAAAGACTAAACGAAAATGAAGGAAATTGCAATGTTAGAAATGTCAGCCAACGTATAACTCGTACTCAAACTCAAAGTGTTGGTGAAAATTCTTAGAAATACATTTAACAAACGCGGTACAGCGGTTATGTAGATTGCGGGCTGTATAGATCAGATAATTGGTATAATTTGTATTCCTTACTAAGTTATGTTTTGTTGTCTTAAGGATACAATTTGTGTATAGTAGTCCTATCAGGTATAGTATATGAATAGTTTGCCTTAGCGTTCGACAAGCTGGTTGAGCATGTATTAAAAGTTGATTTGAAACAAAGAATTCCATTACGTTTATTTGCTGTTTATTTGTGTTAAAAACTTTTGGTTCGGCAACTGATGATGACGAGGTGTTAGGTTAGGTTAGGTTAAGGTGGCTGTCATGCAATGACTGACACACATAGACTATATACAAGGTCCATTGTGATACCACATATAAAGGTAAGTCACTACCTTACTAATTTGGAAACCAATTGGAACTTTTAATAAAGCGATGGAGACAGTGTATGTCTGTCTGAGTTAGATCATTAATATCGTTGAAGAAGAACTCTCCCAAATGCAAATTTCGCCTTTGAAAGAGAGCAAAACAAGAACAAAGATGATGAGTTAAAGTCTCTTCTTCTTCTTCGTACATGCAACTTCTGCAGAAGTCGTTCGAGAAGACCCCGAGTCTAATAGCATGTCTGCCTATAAGACAGTGTCCAGTTATGACACCGATTAAGGAGCTAAAGTGAGATTTACCAAGAGATATAAAACATTTGGAACGTTTTGGATCTAGTTTTGGCCAGATCTGTTTTGTCGCCTGACAGGTGGTCAAGTATGACCACCTTAGATTTATTTCGGTCATGGCATCGTGTTTTAGCATGAGTTTGCACGTAGCGATATGTATACCAATTTTCACCCTGTTGGATGAAAGTCGTGCAGTAGTTCCATTTCTGACGAGTTCATCGGGTGCCGTGACATTTGGCCATATGCCATATTTCAAAATATGGCCATATGACACTATTGAATTGTGTCATATGACCATATTTTAATATATGGCTATTTGTCGCTTTGGTAATGTGTCATTTGACCATATTTTCTTGTGTCATATAGCCATATTTTTAATTGGATATCTGTAGAGTGTATACAAGTACACAAACATTCATACATCATATATACATAATGTACATTCATACTTCAGGGTTCAGGTATAATAATTGGTAGCGAGCGAAGCGAGCGGAAAAAAATTTGCCCAAAAGAGAATCAATTTGGGGTGTGAAAATAAAAAAATTCGCGCGAATTGTCAAATGACACATTACCAAAGTGACAAATAGCCATATATCAAAATATGGTCATATGACACAATTCAATAGTGTCATATGGCCATATTTTGAAATATGGCCATATGGCATATGGCCAAATGGCACGGCACCGTTCATCGGCCTTGCAGTTTCCTGGAATTTCTCTATGTCCCGGCACCCAAGAGAGGTGAATGTTAAACTGTTCTGCCATCTCAACGAGAGATGAGCGACAGTTGCGAGCTGTTGCTGAGTTCGTGTAAACCGCTTCGAATGAATTAAGGGCTGCTTGGCTGTCTGAGAAGATGCGGATTTCCAAGTGGATATCACGTTTTCCTTGAGCCAGGATAGAACCTCTTTTATCGCCAGAAAATCCGCTTGGAACACGCTACAATAGTTAGGGAGTCGGAATGAGAGACAAAGATCTAGTCCTTCTGAGTACACACTGCCCCCAACCCCATCTTCGGTTTTTGTACCATCAGTGTAGAAATGAATTGAATCATCTCTCGAGAAATTTCCTTCGTCCCAATCAGACCGCGATGGCATGGAGACTTGGAAGTTGTTTTCAAAAACCAGTTGGGGTATAGTGTAGTCAGAGTCACTTGGAATTGATCTGAATGAATTCAGAATAGTAGTGTGTTCAATTGAGTTATTGGTCCATTGAGAGGTGGCTCTGAGACGGATTGCCGTTCTCGCGGCCCATGATGACGACGTGTTAGAGAACCAAAATTTCGTTTATCCTTCTTATGCTTACTTGCGATATTACTATCACGATGGGTGAAAACGAGAAACTTGGTATCCAATGAAACCATTTCACAAGCTAAGCTATTTGGACTTTGAGGATGACAGCTACACTTTAGTGCCAGTAAAAGGTTGGCAGTCTACCCAGTGCCTGCCGCCTTGTGCGGTCTTCCCTTAAAGCTGCAAGTCAGTTGCCACTGTCCATCCATAGAAACTAGACACATAGACAGCTGTCGACGCAAGTCCAGATTAATTTAATCCGTGGAAATCGGTGGGTTGACTCTTAAACTGCTCTTGGGATATCATCTTAGCTTTGATTATACAAACACGAACCGAAGTAAATTTTTCAATATTTTTGTACCCGATGATGAACCACTTCTGTACAGCTGGCCTTACGCTGGTATTCGTCTGACAGACGCCAGACCGCTCTTAACTTGAGTGTTCCCAACCACTCATAAGTTTTGCGAGCGCTCGTAAATCCTAACTAATAGTGCTTGGTGAATAGACTTACGGAATCAGAAGTTAGGAGTGACCCTTAAAAAATTGATAAGCTAAGAGGTACCTAATAAATGAATTCCGATAAAAAAAATGATTCACACAAAAAAGAACACCAACCAAAAAAAATTCTAAAAACATATATTAAGTCACATAGTGCAGTAAACTAATCTATTTTTGAAAAAAAGTTTATTTAAATAGGAACATGTATTTCATGTTGTTGACTTTTTCCAACAAATCAATCATTTTCTCAACACGTGGTAAACTAATGACTACTTATAGAATAAGAATTAATCTAGAAGAATGCTGATTTGAACGATAAGTATGTACACGTTATTGAAAATAAAATCGATATATCTTATCGACTGAGGTAAATAATGGATATATATTTTAACATGTATACATCATAAGTTTGTAGTCAATTTATTCGAACTGGCAATGACATCGGGCTAAAATGAACTCTGATTCATTTCAATTGAATTTGTTTCTTTGACTGTGAAAGTCGGGTTTGATAACACACTACGCCCATAAGTATAAGCATTAAGGTTAAGCGTCGTGCAAACTGCAAAGTAGTCAAACCGACGACGTAATCGTCGGAAAATATACGATGTGATGGTAAACGAATTCTCAAAACTTATATGGTCAGTCTTAAGAAATTGGTTAACGAGGTGTGACATTTAAGTTTTATTTATACAAACCAGTACAGGTGACAGGACAGTGATGGAAAAAAAGATATTGAAAAAAACCAGAGCAATGTCGAAAAATTTTCAGTAAATATAGGCATAACATCAAATCTTTGCCTTTGTTCGCTGGGCACTTTTCACCAAGATTGTCTGAAAATCCTTTATATAGACTATACTGAGGAGCGACCTACCCAATGGTTTTGATCAGAATCGTTATCAAATGGTTATAGTATTTCCGCCCATCAGGGGGCGTATACGGACCGTTTTCAGTATTCAAAACGTCTGCAATTTTCAAAAACGAGTTTCTCGACACCACTGTCAGTCGTCGTCAAATGATGTAATAGAGAAAATTAACGGCAATTGAGATAAATACCTCATATAAATCATGAAAAAGGGAGGAACCATTCACGCCAAATATACTATCTAGCAGGGTACTGAATAACAAAAAAAAGTATGTTTGTCTATAAGGCAAAATCATACGAAATTTAAATACAGCCTAAAATAAAAGATGCAGTCTTTAAAGTTTTTGTTACAAAACATCATTATTTGTTTAGACTTGAATTTCAAACCATCCAAAACCGCCAACCGGGATCAGTATAGTATGAAACAATTGAGGGCAAGAGTTATCAACTATCACCCAGAAATCTCGTTTACCAAAATAGACACAGGTAATTTTGTTCGTTCAAAAATTCGTAGCAATTCCGCTTAATACAGAGTGTTTTTGAAGTGATAACTTACTATTGGAGGGTAAAGCACTTTGTTACGTAGCGCGTTACGGCTCCGCTCTATTTGGCTTCCCTTTCTCTCAAGTATACGGCAGCAGTTGATAGGCTCCTCCTCTGTCACTTTAACCCATACAGCGCATTTTATAAGCAATTTTATTAATAAATAACCTTTCCTCACATTATCATATTAATAGGTATACATAAAGTTTAAGTAATAACCTAAGCTTTTCTCAAGTTAAACAATTTCAATATTAAAAGTTCAACTTAGATTAGTTTAAGTTATCATTTCTGTCGAGCGTCCCGAGACGCACAAGTTTTTTTTTAGACGTGTGGTTTTCAATCTGGCAATACTTTTTTCGGAGTTGGTCTTTTTGACAACTGTCACTTGATTTGTGGTCGGTTTGATTTGCCATTTCATAATGAATAGACTTGCTCCTGAACAAAGTTTGCAAATAGTACAAATTTATTAACAAAACAATGGTTCGGTTCGCGCAACGCATCGCGCGCTGCGTCCAATATTCGGTCGACATAATCGCCAAGAAATTTATTCGAGCCAGCCGCGGCTTATCTTTTTAATAAAGCTAAATTCTTGGCAGTAACATTAAATTATATGCGTTTTGTTTCTTCTGGAAAACCACACGTCTAAAAAAACACCCTTTAATTTTAGCATTCTTGGTTGGAAAAAATAATCCACAGTTAACGGTGTTTTTTGATTTTTTTTAGCCGTTTGCGGATCTTCCTTTTGAATTTGTTTAAACTTGGCACACAGAGTATTCATTTTATGTTATCCACATGGTATCGATGTCGTGTTCTACTTTTACATAGACTTCAGGTAATAGTCCAGTCGACAGGTACTTTTAGGTAGAAAAAGGTCAAAAGTTAACGAAACTTGGAGGTTTTGTTAAAGCTGTCTTTAATAAGACGCCTGTACTCCAGTGAGCTAATATCAGTCATTAACAAACAAACATAGAAAAAAAACATAGTTTTCGAATATGGCCGATTAAAGATTTAGACTTATTTCAATTGTCCATAGTTCTCAGAAAAAAGATTGAAATTTTATGTTACTTTGCCAAAATATAGTATCACTACCTATCTATGTATTGCTCGTTTACCAAGCCAAGCATTGTTGCGACGTTTACACCGTTCTTTGTGCGTCCCTTTATTCCATTCTATGGTTAGCTATGTTATTTTTCGATTTCTGCTTTCGCTGAATAAGATAATAGTCTTTAAAATGGTAAATAGCGCCACCTATGACGTTTTGAACATAACAACTATTCAGAACGACTAACTTATTTATATTCATATGTATAGGTTTATGGTTTACAGCGCCATTTTTTAAGTGAGACGCTTACTTCCTACAAATTTTAGAATTTTGAGTTAAATTCATTAAATAACGTGCGATTGGAGAAATATCAAAGAAACAACCCAAATTATATATTTTCGTGCGATAAAATATAGCCTATAGCCTATATTTTAAGTTGACGCACTACCAATATATCTGCGAAAACCGCATTCAATTCCATGTAGTAGTTTTTGCGTGATGTGCGTACAAACATAGGTACAGACAGACAGACGGACACAATTTCTAGAAACTGTTGTTTTAGCTTCTGTGGGTCTAATAGAGACTCCCCATTCCCATATTATTTTTCTTCTACATATAAGTCTTCAATGTTATAATTTTATTATATATATAGATAACAACTCTAACCTTTAAACTTTTTCGCCATAACACTAAAGGCGACGTTTTATCTTTTACCGATTAAGTGATTTACATTACATCAAACTTATAATTGACACTAGCGAACTCTTGTGGAAAATATACGAAGTATAAGGAGAAGTATTTTCACAAAAGATGCGTGATGGTATATATCGGAACCAAAATGTCGCTTTAACTATAATGTGTACAATTTTCTATAAGGCCACGTGCGAGTATAGGTGTGTATGTATGAAGGCCACAGCCGGATTTCCTCCTGGCACACTAGGCCCGGGCCTAGGGGACCCCAGTCACAGTGGCGGAACCTGTATAAAACCTGCTCAAAAGCCTGACTTGCCTTGCCTTATCAAAAAACTGATAATCGAAAATATTATTTTACTTCTCATGCTCGTAAAGTTCAGCTTTATGCTGGGTGCTACTTTTCTGCTCTAGTGCACAAAATAAAATTCTCTATTAAAACTAAGATAATAAATTGTAAGACTAAGATGTGCCACGACAGCCACACATATATCAAACTTTGCAGAATAATCTTGTCGAATTATTTTATTTGCTTTAATTTACTTGCCTTCAACAATGTCTTATTTTAAGAGTAAAAAGAATAAAATAATTGAGACTTGATGAACTTAAACTAAAACAATGAAATCGAGTGACGAAGAAATGACACTATCGCCTTATAAGTACATTGGAGCTGGATCCAATTGTAAGTACAACTTGTTGAATTTTGTCATCGCAATCGAAGTGAAAAGCAGAGTTCATAACTCTAGCACGCAAATTGAATAAAATGGGTTTATTGAAAACTATAGGCGTGTCACATTGAAAATGAATAGGAAGTGCAAATAAATTTTTGAATGATAAATTACAGTGTTTTTCGGGACCTCTTTGATGACGGTTAACTTCAAATGTTTATAAAACAATCAATACCAAGTGCGTTTATCTTTATCTTGATCTGTGTTTAATGCTCATCCGTGCTCGAACGGCTTCAGCGGAATTTTTTTTATAATAAATAATGTTATAAAAATCATTCACAATAAGAAAATCATGGACAAAATTTAGTAGGTTAAATTTAATAGATTTTTTCATTTGCAACAATTAATTGCCCCTGTTTTACTGTGAAATTTTGAGATAGTGAAAAAATAAAGTGCACGACTGGGTCGCACGAACTTGCTCTAATGTGTTACAGTGGTCTTGGGGCTTGAGATTTTGGAAAAAAGCAATAAAAAAAATCATATGAAATTTTATTAATCATTTAAAAATCAACGTTAAATCGTTTTTTGGAAAAAATGAAGTAAGCCATTAGATTTCTTTTACTTTTTTGAATTTTAAGGAATTTTTTTTTCAAAATCGTTGGAGCCGTTTTTTCAAAAAACGGTTTTTTTTTTAAACTTTTCGGAAACATTTTCCAAATTTATTTTGAGTATGTCAAAATCTAGCGGTTTAAAGTTCTTATTAGAAAACAAAAATTTTAAAAATTTTGAAAAAACCGTTTTCGAAAAAACCAAGTCAAAAAAAAAATTTAACTTTTTTTTAAAAAACTCAACAAAATTTTTTTTTGAAAATAAAAGAATTTATATTATTTCGTTTATAACAGAGTTTTTATATTAAAATTTTCATCGAAATCCGTGAAGTGGTTTACGAGAAAATCTGATTTAAAAAAACCGGTCCTATGGGAGGTACCGTTATAAGACTTTTCCTGAAAAATCTGTTCCAGCCAAAACATAAAGTTTACTTAAAAAACACTATTCAGAAAGTTTTATCAAAATCGTAGGAGCCGTTTTTGAGAAAAATCAATTTTTCCCTAAAAATCGTATGGCAGGTACCGTTAGTTTTGGAGCTAGAATGCTAATTCCAAAAACCCCTCTGTAGGACGCCATAATAATACTGTGTACCAAGTTTGAAGCAAATCGGTTCAGCCGTTTAGGCTGTAGGTGCCGATACAGACAGACGGACAGACAGACAGACAGACAGACAGACAGACAGAATTGTCGGACCCACTTTTTTAGGCTTCTCTATCATCGTAATGTTATGAATGCATAACTTGCCTTATAGTACCTATAATCGCAAGTAAAACATTTATTGGGGATTTTGTCGTTTGGGAGGATTTTCCCATGACAATTTTATCGTGTTAGCTTACATTTTTTTAGGGAATTCGTCAGATTGAGATTTGGAGATA
Organism: Platycheirus albimanus; assembly: GCA_916050605.2. NCBI lineage: Eukaryota > Metazoa > Arthropoda > Insecta > Diptera > Syrphidae > Platycheirus > Platycheirus albimanus. The sequence goes on from OU696698.1 coordinate 65,997,412, forward strand.
ACGTAATGTTTCTCTATTAGGTAGTAGCTGTTCTGTGCGGTGCGTGCAGGAGAAAAATAACAAAGTTTTAAGCGCCATTGTTTAATGTTTTTGTCATCGAGCCGAATTCTAATTATACGTATTAGAAAACTCCTAAATCTATTAATTTAACTACTAATGTTAATAAGAGTAATAAAAAATGATTTAGAAATATTTGCTTTTTACTAGTGCATTAACAATAATTTGATAAACCAAAATGGATTTATTTCTGGATGGAGAGACGGGCCCCAAGTTCCAAGTGCCTTAGGGCCATGGCCCTCTTAGTCCGGACCTAAAGTAGTCCTAGATATGACAATGATCCCTAAAGATAGAATTAAATCTCATATCAACTGTTAAAGCGTGGTTATAGGAATAATTTGCTCTCATAAACCGGCTATAAAACGAAAGCTTTAAAACTTTAAATTACACAATGCTCACTTTTATTTCCACTGGAGGTGGACTGCTGTCTTTTGTGTTCAGGTCGATGAAGTGAATTAGGTGAGGTTCTTCCTTTTTGTATACATCGTTGAAGGGATCGCCATCCTCGGTGGAAACCGGATCGCACTTGATTAGATTTGACTGTTCCAAAGTTGCGCACTTGTTGCAAACAGTTTGTAAGCTGTTCACCATATGTTGGTGGTGTTGCCATATTTTTTTTTTTTTTTATTTATTTAATTCCCTGACCTTTGTTGACTACCTAAGGCCATGATTTTGATTTTTTTTTTTAAATTTTAGCGAAAACTTGATGAACGGATCTTATGATTCAAATACTGGTTTTAACGATTTAAACATTTATACTTCATCTGCAAATGAAAGGAATAGAAACAAAGAAAAGAGATGTTGGATGAGGGATGATTTGGGAAAATTAAGAAAAACAAAATTATTATTTACTAAATGAGCAAGAAGCGTTTCGATTTGAAAGCAATTTTAAGCATATAGGAATACAAAAGATACAACAACACAAAATCAAAATACATAATGAAACACACGAAATAAACAGATACAAGTTTACTGAAAGTTTAAGGGAAGTTTTAGATGCTAGGGAAAATGTAAGTTCGAAAAAATTGTATAAGAGAATAATGAACCTGGCTATGTGGGTAACCAGCAAGAGTCCTTGGATTTTATTTGCTATCTTAGATTAATTTTAACATATTTAGTAAACATATCGTTAAGAGAAGTTTCTTGTCGTATAGCATTTTTAAGCTTTAAATTATGTTTGGGGTTTTAATTATTTATTAAATTATAAAAACATTCTTTATTACTCAAAGCAATATCTAGTTCAATTTGCACTCTTAAAATATTTGAGTGTTTCTCAGATTTAAAACAATCTTAAAGCCAACAACATTGGGAACACTGAAAATGTTAATGTTTTGGTGAGTTGATGTACGTCAAATTTTTTTTTTGTATCCGAAACCACTGAAGTATGTACATACATAATATTGTTTTAAAAGTTTTGGAAAAATTAAACGTCCATTTTTATTCTCAAACCACTTCAAATCTAGTGCACTTAAAGATACAGGAAAGCAATAACGCAACACAATTTTTCACCGACAACGTTACTCAAAAATTTATTTGACATTATTTTTATACATATTTAATTAAATTTGTTTCCCAAAACTAAAAAATTAAAATATTATAAAATGATCATCGTTAAACATCAAATTTACTACTGAAATATTTTGTAGTATTTTCCGTTGAGTACAGTAACAATTCCTGAACACCTACACAGTTTTCTTATCAGTTTCGAGTACATTTTTGTAATGCGTTTTATCTCAATAAGTAAGCAAATATTAAATCAGCGTATAGGTATTTTTTGAGCGATATTTTCAATTCCGGGTAAAATGATATCACACGGCCTACATTTCGATATTTACTTTTAGTCATACTACTATCCCTATTTCCTCTAGTATTAAAAAATTGAATAAACGGTTTTGGATGAAGTTTGGCAGGTAGATAACACACGTTATTTTTATCCCGACACTGGGTATTGATCATGTCCACCTGGACATGACTTCCCAAACTTATAAGCGCTAACGTTGAACACGGGAAGATTGAAACACTTTTTCCCCTGTCGGATCGGCTTATCTGTTTCGGGTCTTTGATAACCTGGGTGAATCAGTCAGAAAGCGAGCGAGCGACAGATTAGATCCAAGCAAGTGAACTAAGGTAAGGGCATTCATCAGTAGGAAGAAGGGAACAATTTATTCTTGGTTCTTCATACTAGGTTATGACGTGTAGCTGGAGCTGATGTGAATGGCATTGTAAGGGGTTTGTTAACTATTGTGAGATAAATGTTGAAGTTCTTATGAAAACGGGTGTAAATTCTTTTCAGAGCTACCTGGGGGATCAGTCGGTAGACTCTCTTTTTGAATTTGAACTATGACGTTGGTCTTAGTTTTGCCATTAATGCAAGCCGATACCAGATTTGTCATGTAAGAAGGCCAGGTAGAAACGAACATTTTTAAAAAGCTTGTGATCAGGATTGACGAAGTCTTGCCATAACATAATGTCCATTGCGTTCACTGTGTGTTGGTGAGGGTTCAGATAGCCTGGTAGCGAGTTTCACAGAAGGAGGGAGTATCGGGTCGAAAATTGAAGGGGGTAAGGTTTTTTTTTTGGGGGGAGGGGGGTAGTTTGATAATCTACTAGGGAAGATTTTGGATGAGTTGGGATCTGAGGAGTCAGGTTTTCCGGGATTTAAAGTATGATAGTGAATGAGGTTCGGATATTTGGTTGTGGTTAGAGTTGTTACTTTGCAAAGAACCTTTTCCCAGAAAATAGGATGGGATATGATGTTTGAAAGGGGTTTTGCGAGCAAAAGTTACTTGCTAAAGACAGTCGTTGGGGTGGGGATGCACTGAAAACTGAAGGGATTTACGTTTTAGAGAAGATGGATTATTTTTTAAATTGTAGATAGAATTAAAGGTTCGAGAGGAATTTCGAAAAATAAATAGTTTCGTAGTCCACCAAATGTTTTTAGTTCCGCTCTCTCCCGAAAGCAAACTGAGTAGTCTCAGCAAAACACCAGATTTTACGATCGGAAAAATTAAATCGTAAAGACGACATTTCTTGATGCGCAAACTGTCAAGGCCGCAAGCACGTAGCAGGAAACTGTATTACGGATTCTGTTTGTGTCGAATGCGCGGAAAGCCAAAAATTGGGAGAGCGCAGACTCGGTGAAATTAGGGTCCAAGAAAGGAACCAGAAAAACTATTTGTAAAGTAACTGGACATCTTTCAAGTTATCTAGGATGCCCGAAGTAGCAGGAGCTGAAAAAATTAAAGAAAGCCGGAAACAGGAACAGGTGAGTCGCCCAGTAGTGCCTTCTTCCTGAGATTCCGTTACACCTCAACTTTCTTTTGCCCAAATAATGTCGGAAAAAAAGAAGTACGGTTTAACCTGCATTGAAGATAGCCCTACAATCCCATATGACAACGGCTATTACGGTGCAGGACGATATTTGATATTTAATATTTATTAAAATTAAAGAAACAGCTGTACATCAAATTATCTTAGTTCAGAGTTCGAGAAATGTTCAAAACAAAGTTGATGAAACCTTCTTTGCTCGATTCCAGACTTCAAGTGACTGGGAAGATTATTCCACAGTCGATGTTATAAAAGAGTTGAATACCATTGCGGATATGTTAAAAGACGTCCAAAACATTAATCCAAGAAAATATTGATTCTATTGCATTTGTGGGTTTGGTCTCCTCAATTTATCGAATATTTTTTGGAGGTTCTCTATGTGTTCTTAAAGTTATGTTCAATTAGCGAGACAAGTTTTTTTTCAGTTCACTTTTGACAGTAAAAAGCCGCTGTCTCGGGTGTCCATTTCGATTTGGTGGAGGCCACTAGTCGAATTGAGAGTAGTAAAAATAACGACATTTTCCCAACATGTTTAAAATTTTGTTAATGTTAAATAGAGGGTATTTATTTTTTAATAATAATAATACCTTAAATTAACAGTGGTCTTGGGGCTGGAGATTTTGAAAAAGTGTTTTACAGTGGTCTTGAGATTTTAAAAAGAAAATCGAATGGAAAAAATCAATGAAATTTTATTATTCACCTTAATATCACGATTTTTAACGTTTTTTGGGAAAAATGAAGCAGGTCATCTTATAAATTTTAATGTTTTGTATTTTTGGAAACAAATTTTTTAACAATCGTTCGAAATTTTTTTCAAAAAACCTTTTTTTTTTTTAAACTTTTCTAAAACATATTTCAAAAACATTTTTGGGTACGTGAATATATGGAACTTTGTAATTCTTATTTAAATATGAAAATACACATAAACAAGAAGCTTTCGAGAAAATATGATTTAAAAAAAAAACGGGTCTATGGGAGGTAACATAAGAGGACCGATCCAAAAAAAAATATTTTACCAAAAGATATAATTTGCACATAAAACATTGCACAGTGGTTCCATCCTTGAATAAAGGTGGCCATAATCAGTTTCGCAGATAAAAATATAAAAAAATTTTGGTTTCAAGATAATGTGGGGGTGCTGATTGTAAATCTGAAATTCATTTTATTCTACCTAGTAAGAAGTTTGAGATATCCACGTTTGCTATTAGTATCCTTACCTTAAAGAACGTATACAGTAGCAATTTATTAACAAAAAACAGTTTTTTTTCAAAAAATGTTTAATTTTATATTTTAATTACAAAATTCAATTTTTTTTTATTTTAACAAGGCCACTACTTCACCTGGAAGGGCACTTCTTGTTTTTTTGGTAATTTCCGTAAATTTGTGATCAAAGGATCGGAGTTCAATAAAAGGCGATGAAAGAGGTCAGTATTGCATTTTATTCGGGACATTTTTCTGGTATGATCTCGACGAAAAAGCTTAATATTTTTGTTTGTTGCCTCTGCGGCTTCCTCAGATATGATATGAATATCGTAGCCACAGGATACGCTGATGAGGATTGTGTGACATCTTTCAATAATATTTTCTTCAATTCCCGTGATTTCAGAAGATATGGAAGCGTTCCTAAAAAAATGTCCGGGCCGTGTTTCCATCATTTTAATTACCACTTCCACCACTTCGCGGTCTATCTACGATAAGCCCTAATTTTTCTCGAAATTGGTGTTGAATACATTTTTTTCTTTCTGCAAGTAATACTTTGTCTTCATCCAATATTATTTGCCATTTTTTATTTGTAGCCTATAGGACAAATGAACAAAATATTCGAAGAACCGGATCCATGAGTGAAGTGGAGATACACCTAATTCATATTTAATTTCATCAGCTGGCCTTACCAAACACTCTTGAATGTTGTTCATATTTTTGGGGGTAGCACCACATATATAACAGTTACTTGAAGCCGTTTCACTTAAAGCACAACAAACTTTTCCATCGACCATATTAAGCTGCAATTAGTATGATATACGAACCTCAATATTCTCTTCTTTGTAAATAAAAGGATTTAAATTAAGAATTTTATTCTTGAAATAAGTTTCTTCTTGAATAGAAAGTTGTTTAGTTTCTTTTACAAACTGGAATCGTAATGGTCTACAGTACCGAGTTGATGAGGGGCGCGGATTTTTCCAAAAAATTTGGTTGGATGACTTACACATTAACCTCAGAGGAACAAATGATGTCACGAACAAGCTATTGTCGTCATTGACATTAGAATCGGAAAAGTTTTGTTTGTACTCACTTTGACCCGTGCTTCCATCAAAACCCCATTTTCCAATCAAAACCATATCAGAAAAGTGCGGCGAATCATTTTTTTAGAGCTGATTTTTGGGACTCTAGCAGCCCTCTAGTTGTATGGTCTATTAAACTTTGTAGATCTACTTCAGCAGACGACTCCTTGATTATAATATTCTTTGGATAACATAACTGCTTGGCCTTAAGTAATTTCTGGTACGATGGAAATATTTCAGATGAAGCATATAGGTTCACAAAATCCCTTATAAGCAAATACTGACTTTTTGTTAGTTTTGTTTCAATGAAAAGTGAAAGAACTTCATCTGCACTTGGTTGTTTTTTAGGTGTTATTGAGGTGTTGTTTTTTAAAAAACTAATAGAAGTTGGATCAACCTCCGCTAAAAGACTCAATCTCCTCCGTTTTGTTCTTTTACTACATGTAGCAAAGTCCTTAATAGGTCTGCCTGCAGAAGATGTTGAGAGAAAACTGTCTTCCTTTTCGGAAATAATGCAAACTTCGGTGGTATTTAACCATTCAAAATGTTTTTTCATCAAAACACTTCTTTCGATAGGATTTTTTCCAAAACTCTGTAAGCTTTTTAGAAATATAGTCTATTCGAAGATTCAAATTTTCAGTTCTTGGATTTGAGATGTTATTAAAAGATTGAATTAAATTTTCAAAAATAAAAACTGATTTGCTTTTTTCATTTCCAGAAGCAGTCAGCCAAAGATCGAGAACAAACATTCTTTTGAATGAGAATTTTGTGATAGTACCTGAAATGCAAAAAGTAAAAGGCATGTTCGCTTTGGGGTCACTTTAAAGTCATTCTGCAAGTTTCCGCAGCAAATTCTTCTTGTAATGCAAAGGAGAAAAATCAGCCTTTCAGGCAGTATATAATTTATTGAGGAGACTTGAAGGGAACATTGTTAAAAGCTTAACAGAAAACAAAACTAGATTTTACTTCACATACAGATTTAAACTCACTTTCACAGCCCTATTATTATTTTGTTATAGCATTTTCTGTCTTTTACAAAAGTATATAATAAATACCTTACCTTCCACTATGATTTCCATTATAAACAAAAAAAATTCAAAATTGACTCAAATTAAAAAAAAAAACAATATATGAAATCCCACTCAGTTTCATGGTTTAAACTCAAATGCAAAGTTATTAATTTGCGATCAATTAAGAGGGAGAAAACATAACGGGTTTGACTAAGAATTTATTTTTTTTTTTCATTTTTCATAACTTTGAGGTATCTTCTCTCTATTCTAACGGTTTTTGGTAAAAGCATTTCATACTCATTTTTCTATTTTTGGCCTACGGTGGAACCACTGTGCATTGTAAAGAAAATTTTAAATTTAATTAACACAGTTGTTAGTACGCAACATATACAATTTTAGCTGTTGTTTTTTGTATTTGCTTTAAAACAACTTAGACTATTTTTATTAAACTTTGTACGAAATATACAAAGGTATATATCTTATAAGACACCTACAAGATAGCATTGAAGTTGTAAAGATTAAAATTTTTTGGCGGTAGCTCCCATACAACGAGCAGTAGTTTTAGCCAACATTTTTTTAGTTATACCGATTTTCTCAAAAACGCTCAAATAATATTGATTTAAATGAGTGGGTATTGTATGGGGAGTAGTTTAAAGTTAACTGGGTTTTTATTTTTTGGCTTATACAGACTTTTTAGAATTGTATTAATTTTTAATATTACGAATGAAGTATTAGCTGAAATATGTAATCCCGCAATGTCCATAGACCTTATGTCCATGGACATTGTGTACATTGAAGCAGCAAATTTTTTTGTTATTAATTTTCCCTCTGATATCCTATAAACTTTTCAAAATATGGGCATTGAATAAGGAAACACCCTGTATATGAGTATTATATCAGGTTTTGGATTTCTTCCAAAAAAAAATTTTTTATTCAAAATTTAGAATTTTCTCCGTAAGTTTTTCTTTACAGAAAATACAAATGAAATAAATGCAGACTACCAACTTATAGACAAAAATGCATACAATAAATGATAGATCTTAATTTGTCAGATGAATAAGTGGAATATTTTTTTTAATGAAATAGAAAGAGGAAAACGATGTCAAGATATGTGTATCCAATCTAGCGTCTATCACCCCCTTCATTCAAATGGTTTATTAAACTCATTCAAGTGAAACGGATATAGGTTCGGCAAATTGACATAAGACATCAGAATTCTGTAAACAATATTGCATCTGCGCTGGGTTTACAGAAAATGTAAACACGAAAAACAATCATGCGAAACGTAATAACCATTTCGCAAACTTTCGGGATGACACAATTTTTCATCGGCACAATATCCGAAACTTTGCTTTTAGACTGCTATCTTTTTTAAATCTGATGATGAGATCGTTGTGAAGAACAAAACAATATAAACAAAAAAAAGCGTTTACTAAAAATAGAAAAATACGCGAAATCTAAATTTATTTTTATAAAAAAAAAAAAGATCTGCCGGAGGAGTGGAGTGTTTGTTTCTAGTGTGCTCATTTAAACAGTGCTTTCAAAAACAATTGGGTCTAAACAAATTAGATTTTCACGGAACACACAATTTTGGTTAGATAATTTTTATTTCTAATGTTTACCTATAACAAGTTAGATCAAAGTTGTATTGTTTTCAAAAAGGCCAAAATGACATTTTAAATTCCCGATTTTGTGAATCTACCAAATTAAAAAAAATGTGTTGCTTCATTTGTAGTGTTTGTTAGGTTAAGATAACAGAAACAAATAAATCGCACATACTTGCTCTGTGGGTGTGGGTGGAAAACAGTCTCAAAAAAAGGTTTTTAATTTTTTGTCAATGTATGACCAATAACATAAGACTTTTATTGCATGTATTCTACTTTTGAACACAAATTATGACAGCTAATTTTAAGTAAATATACAAAAACGTATTTTTTATTTGGATTAAACTGAGTTGTCAATGATGTAGCAGCTAACATTAAAAAAATTTTGATCTGCAAAATTGCAACGCCCTTTTGTTAGATACCAGGTTAAGTCAGTTTCATAGAAAAATGTCTTCTAATCTTTAGAGTTTCAATGTCTGTAGGTGAAGATTTATGCCTCAACAAGTCTAAATCAATTCCTTAATGTCGTTTTCAACTTATGCGGCCAGTTTAATAAAATCGTTAAAACAAGATTTTCATTATTTGCATTTTTAGCCAAAAACTAAAAGTGCAGTATTTTTAAAAATGTATTTTGTATAGGTACAGAGTGTTTCCTAATTTGTTTGCAGAAAAAAAATTCTCAGGATTCTCCACAATACCGGTGCATATTAATGATGTTGTGAAAATTTGTGATGCCATCTTTTGTAAATTCAGATTTGTCCGTCCAAAGAATTCTGTTAGTAAACTCATTGTAATCCTAGCTCCGCTATTATAGCAACCAGTTGGAAAACTCAAGTCTATTTACCAAATCAACGGAACGCAGTTCTTGAACAGGTGTATAGTGGTATGGATGAAGATGTTCATGTTCACCTTGTAAACATCTTATGTGTCGAAACATTGAATTTGATTAGTTCTAACAAACAAATTTTTAGTTTAGTTTAGTTTAGTTCACGGTATCTTCATCGGGTTCTTCTACAACTTTCACTGCAGTGAAAACCAGCCTGTTTGTGTCGTCTGTGCTTAGAAACGTAGGTGAAGAACCATACTTTTACTTTTCTTGCGATTATAGGTAGGTACTATATTGAAGATTTTGCATTCGTAAACAAAAACAACACATTACGAGGATAGGGAAGGCGAAAAAGGTGGGGCTGACCTTCTCTCCGTCCTTTTGATTCATGTATCGGTACCTACAGCCTGGTTGGGTTCAAACTTAAAACACAGAATTTTGAAGACGTCGCACAGTGGCCCGAATTGACTTTTTTGGTTGCAAAAATCATATCTCTTAAACGAATAAAGATATCGCCACAATTTTTTTTTTATCTTGAAGGAAATTTCTAAGGCTATATATATATATAGGTTTGTTAATTTTAAGAAAAAAAATTTACAGGGTGTTTCAGAATTTGCTGCTGAAATAAGAAAAAAAAGTTCAAACAAAATATTGTATGGTATATCCATTTAAAATAACTTATATTTATATTCACACAACTGCTCGATCGCTCGTTCAGGTTTTCAATGATAATTCCATCCCATTGTTTTATCTTTTTATACCTTAAAACTAAATACCTGCTCTAAAAATATTCAATTTTATGACATCCCAATAAGGTAATCTGTTTACCGTTAATATAAAAAAAATTCTAATCCAGATAAAGACCTTAATCCATCAAGCTACCTGAGAATAATTAATCATACCCAAAATCAAAAACATTCATACTTAAAAGTTTTATTAGGGGTTACAAGAAATAAGCCACACCAACCATTTTAAAAAACTAAGCATAAAATATGTTTTGCTTCTAAATTTAAAAAACATTTTATTTTAAACCAACACTCATACCTGCAAAACAAAGAAATAATATTTTCCATGAATTTTTTTTTGCACTTGACAAAAAAAAAATTAGAAAAAATTACTGACTTTTTCAAATCAAATCGCTCTAGCTCAGCTCTATGCAACTTTATGCACCTGAGTTTTTGTTTGTAAGTAAAGAGATATATAAGGATTCATTATCCGTCCAGTTTGGCTTGCCTGCGTGAGACTGCTCTTTTTCTACTCAATGTAAAGTTGAAAAAGTGTGCAAAAAGTTGTGTTCCAAAAAACATTAAATTTAGCAGTTAAACATTTTTTTTTTTTTTTTTTTTTATTTCTGATTATAGCAATTAACACAAATATCAAGTAAAAATAAAAAAAAAAGTTTTACTTGTACTCATTTCCTAGCTTTAACACTCAAATAAAAAAAAAAAATTCAAATTTTTTTTTTCTCACCATAAATATTTGTCAACTTTGACTGGCTCTACAAGCCAAACCGTTCATCCAAATGAAATAATTTTTTCGATTTCTAAAGCTCAAAACATTTGTTAATTTAGAAAATGTAAAAGTTTTGCATTACTAACCCACCCGAAAAATGAATTTCGCAAGCACTTTTGCCTAAACGGGCCACTGTGCGTCGTAATACAAACGTTTTTTTGGGAATCGGCCTTCCAGCTCTTAAAGTAACGGTGCCTGTCATATTTAGAAATGTATTTTCGAAAGTTTAAGAAAAAACCGTTTTTCGAAAAAAAAACTGATCGAACTATTTTGAAAATATAAAACAGTTAAATAAATCAAAGCTTACTTCATTTTTCCCCCAAAAAAAACCTTTCAATTAGTGATTCTTAGGTGAATAATAAAATTTCATTGATTGCAATAACATAGCAAGAACTTCTATTTAACTGTTCACAAAAAACGTCTTGAAAACAGCTCAAACAATTTTGATAAAATTTTCTGTAGGTGCTTTTTTGTAGGAACAGTCCATCTTTTGGTTACAATAGATTTTTAAGGATTTGACAGCAACTATTATTTTAAGTTAGACGAAAAAATTGATATTTTTTTTATTTTTCTTAGTTTTTCATTTTGTTAACTTAGATGGAAACTTCAGGCCTAATTGTAAATATTGTAAAAATTACAGAATTTCCCAGAAAAACCCCTTTTTTCTCCTCGAAAGATTTTGAATAGGCACATTTTTTCTTATATAGAAGTTTGATGCTTTAAGTTTGATGTAAATCAATCCGTGTCCTTCAACTACAGATTTGCGAGCAGACAGACAAACCAAATTTTCGGACTAACTTTTTTGACCCCTTTATCATCATTATACCTCGTCTTATTATAGTTCTTTACGAATAGATTACTTTCCTTGTACTTCCTGAACTATAGCGAGTACAAAATTTAAAAGATTCTGCGATACGAAACTTTGAAAGTTCTAGACGATTCGTGTCATCCTGTGAGCAAAACATATTCAACAATAAACATGACACGTGCTTGACCAAATATCAATTTTTTCCTCTGACGTGATTCATTGGATTTCGCATTTAAATGAACACAAATTTTCGAAACGTTTCCACATTTTATCACAAAATGTCTGATTACTTAACAATTATTTAAAGTTTTATTACATTATATTTTGTCAATTAACTTAATTTATTGATGTATGTCATTCAGTACGTATGTTTTAAAGACTTTATAAGACGTGATACGCTACTTTTTGATAGAGATCATACAATATTATTTCTCCAAGGTATATAATCGATATTTAATGGATGGCAATTGGACATTGAGTATGACTAGTTGACGTGCGTCGTCGCATGCAGTAATTAGCATTAGCATTCTGACGAGCATATTAGGTCGATACCACATAGGTATACTTCTACTCTCCTATTTTGAACCAAATGATTATGTAATTGTAGTTGTTGCTGTGTTTGGCTGTTTTGGCTTTGGTTGAAAGCAATGGATTCCCACGTTTGTTTAATAATAAAAAAATGCATAATTAATACAAAATGGACTTTGAAAATACGAAAAACAATATCCTCTAAATGCCGTTCATTACTTTTCTAAAATCGAAATCATTTAATCGTGAACACGCGATGGCAATATATCGCTGCCGACGTTGATTAAACAATATTCTTTTTTGTCTATCCTTTTAAAATCATGATACTAAAACTGCATGATCGGCTCAGTAATTAAACGTCGGATATTGAAATTAGTAAACAGTCTTGAACGCAAGATACGCTCCCACCTGAAATCGGAAAAGCTTTTAAATTTAAGAACCAGCTTTCTTTCAGGGAAAACATAATATTTGTGAGTTTTCTGGATTAATATTCCAAAATGAAATTCATCAAATCTATAGTCTTGATAAAATAATTATAAAAGTTTATGCAAATAGTTTTTCTATAGAATGTTTAGTTTTTAGTTTTTCTATAGAAATGTACAGAAAGGAAATATTGTTCTTCAATATAATGGCCACTTTTTAAAGAGTACCAATAAATTTTCAATTTCAATATTAATGCATTGTAGTATTTAAATTCAACGTCCATATAACAAGCCAGACTGCTCTCTAATTATTTGCTTTCAGAAACATGTTTTAATTTTTAGTACTAAAATGTGTTGTTTCTATCATGTTACCTCTGGGCGCCAGGAATGATGGTGGACCTAGAAAATATACTGAAGCATTTTGTATAAAACTTTTTTCAACGCTGTTTGATGTGACACGACGACCGGAGCAGTCTTTTAATTTTTCACATTCCACATACTTGCACTGATACTTCTATCTCGCAGGGAACTTTGCAATGTTTTTAATGAACGTCGTGGTTAAAATAGTTTTGGTGGTTGCCAGACAGCATTTGGTCAAACTTGAACTCTGTAAACTAAACTAAAAATATTCTCGACTGCTGAGGACCATTATAGATCTAATAACAAACTTATAATGCATCCCAATTCACTAGTTTGTAACAAGAAGCTGTATATGAACTTTTACAAACATACAATTGAAAATTTAGAATGAAACAACAACAACTTGTGTGTGCTACCACCAAGTTCATAGATCGGGTTGGTCCCCGTGAAATAGCTATAACTCCAACCTATGAACTTGGTGGTAGCACACACAAGTTGTTGTTGTTTCATTCTAAATTTTCAATTGTAAATTCGGCAAGCAGCTGCCTTAAACTGCGAGTATAAAATTTCATACAAAAACCTCCCTAAAAATGTATATACCTAGTCTAGCCATAAATACTGAAACAACTTAAAATTGTCATAAAATGAAAATCTTACTAATATTATAAATGTGAAAGTTACGATGTTTGGATGTTTGGATGTTTGGATGTTTGGATATTTGTTGCTAAATCACGCCAGAACGGCTAAACGGATCCGGATAAAATTTGGCACAGAGATAGCTTATAGTCTGGAATAGCAGATAGGCTATTTTTTATCCCGGTAAAATGTATGGTTCCCGTGGGATAGATTTGTTTTAATTTTTGAAATTACACCAGAATGGATGAACGGATCTGAATGAAATTTAGCACAGAGATAGATTATAGTCTGGAATAGCAAATAGGCTACTTTGTATCCCGGTAAAATGTATGGTTCCCGTGGGATAGATTTGTTTTAGTTTTTGAAAATACACCAGAATGGCTGAACTCATATGAATGAAAGTAAGCACAGAGATAGATTATAGTCTGGAATAACATATTGGCTACTTTCTATCCCTGTAAAATTTATGGTTCCCGTGGGATAGATTTATTTTAATTTTTGAAATTACACAAGAATGGCTGAACTAATTTGAATGAAATTTAGCACAAAGATAGATTATAGTCTGGAATAGCATATTTGCTTCTTTCTATCCCTGTAAAATGTATGGTTCCCGTGGGATAAATTTATTTTAATTTTTGAAATTACACCAGAATGGCTCAACTCATCTAAATGAAATTTAACACAGAGATAGATTATAGTCTGCAATAGCATATTGGCTAATTTCTATCCCTGTAAAATGTATGGTTCCCGTAGGATAGATTTGTTTTAATTTTTGAAATCACACCAGAATGGCTGAACGGATCTGAATGAAACTTAGCACAGAGATAGATTATTGTCTGGAATAGCATATTGGCTACTTTTTATCCCGGTAAAATGTATGTTTCCCGTGGGATAGATTTGTTTTAGTTTTTGAAATTACACCAGAATGGCTGAACTAATCTGAATGAAATTTAGCACAGAGATAGATTATAGTCTGGAATACCATATTGGCTACTTTTTACTCCGGTAAAATGTATGGTTCCCGTGGGATAGATTTGTTTTAATTTTTGAAATCACACCAGAATGGCTGACCCGATCTGAATGAAATTTAGCACAGAGCTAGATTATAATCTGGTATATCTTATAGGTTTCTTTTTATCACGGTTAAATGTAGGTATTAAATTATAAAGCTATAAAAGAAGAAGAAGTTAGATTACGATAGACTATACTCCTCAAGGTACAGTCTACTTCTTGATCAGCTGAAACGCGAGCGAAGCCGTGCGTAAAGGCTATATATCTATTTATATAAAAATGGATGTGTGTATCTTTGTATGTTTGTATGTTTGTATGTTTGTATGTTTGTATGTTTGTATGTTTGTATGTTTGTATGTTTGTATGTTTGTATGTTTGTACGTATGTTGCCTATGGACTCTTAAACGGCCCAATGGATCTTTATGAAATTTTCAGGGTAAATATAGTTAATTCCAGGGATTGTTCCTGTGAAGTTTTGGTTCCGATCGGGTAGAAGACAAAAATAAAATGCAGGCTTTTAACATTTGTTGGTCATTTTTTTTTTTTTTTTTTTGGTTTTTTCATAAATTTTTTAGCGGTTTGAAACATCAGCGAAAACTCCGCAATTGTGGGGTGGAAGACAAAAATAAAATGCAGACTTTTAACATTTGTTGGATGATTTTCTTTTTTTTTTATTTTTGATTTTTGTCATACATTTTTTTGCTGTTTGAAATATCAGCGAAAATTCCGGAATGGCCGATCGAGTGAAGGACAAACAAAAATGCAAGCTTTTAACAATTGTTGGTTCAATTTTTTTATATTCTATCTATATATGTATATATAAAAATGGAAACCACCCAATGGATCTTTATGAATTTTTCGGGGTAAATATAGTTTAGTCCAGGGATGGTTCCTGTGAAGGTTTCGTGCCGATCGGGTGGAAGGAAAAAAATGCATGTTTTTAACAATTTTGGTTCAGTTTTTTTTTTTTTTTAATTCTTTTTTGATTTTTTTCATAAATTTTTAAGCGGAATGCCCGGGTGGAAGACAGAAAAATGCGGGCTTTTGGCAAAGTTTTTTTTTTCAACTTTTTTATAAAAATGTTTTTTCGTTGAATAAAAGCATCATATTTATGGAACTGAGTGGAAAAAATCAAACTTTCAACGAACGTGCGTGTCCATTTATTGCAAGAATCGTCCACCCAAACATTTTCCAAACAACTTTTGAACATCGGAAAAGGAATTGAATCGCACAACAAATGACATTTTATTTTCCCAAATTTTTGTCAAATGCAGCAAAATATTCAAACTACAATTTATCAATGTTATCATGTTCAGTTTCACAATCAAATTAACTGCATTTTGTGTGTATGCCAAAAAATTTGTATATTTGTACACCAACCAAAACGACCAAAAATATTGCTTATCCGCTAGCATTGAGATAAAATATATAAATAAATTTAATTTCACATTAAATACACATAAGTGTTTTTTTTTGGGCGTAGCAACGCGCGCCGGGTACGGCTAGTAAATAAATATTTTTGAAACTTTTTTTTATTAGGTATATGCTGTAGATTATTCAAGAAATAAAAAGTGTAAGTTCTATTCAAAACGATCGCCTTTGGAACTAACGCAGGCCCTTAATCGGTCTGGCCAATGGTCAATGGCGGCACGAACACTTTCTATAGGAAAATTTTGCACTGCTTTCTCAAGGGATGCCTTGAGCGATTCAATATTACGAGTATAATGTTTCTTAGAGCAGGCCATACCCTCCAAAACTGACCACAAATCATAATCCAGAGGAT
This sequence comes from Platycheirus albimanus, assembly GCA_916050605.2. Taxonomy (NCBI): domain Eukaryota; kingdom Metazoa; phylum Arthropoda; class Insecta; order Diptera; family Syrphidae; genus Platycheirus; species Platycheirus albimanus. Next base: position 66,013,578 of record OU696698.1, read on the forward strand.
TCAAATCAGGGCTAGACGATGGCCAGTCTTCAGCCTTTATAAAATCCTGAACGTTCTCCTCTAACCATTTTTGAGTGGTCTTGGCTTTGTGGCCAGGGGCAGAGTCCTGTTAAAATGACCACGGCTTATTTTAAAAAAAAGATGTTTCACGATGTGTATTTTGGTACACTTTGGCCGAAGTTTTGATGCCTTTTTCGCAAAAATTCAGGTCAGTAACCCCATCATAGGAGACACCCCACCAAACTATTACGTACGCCGGATGGTGACCTCTCTGCACTCTGGAAACCATTTGCGAAGCTTCTTTAGAGTCACGTGCATAAACTTTGTCATTTTGCTTTTGAATTTTTCTTCGACCGTAAAGATTTTCTCGTCGGTAAACAAAATGCGTCGATATTTTTTCCCGCATACCGTGATAGCAGATGTCCTTTTGACCTGCGGTACGCTCCAAGGCAAAGGTCATCTTTGATGATCCTTGAGATCGTTCTGGAAGCAATATTCATTTCACGAGACAACACTTTCTGCTTCCGAAGTGGATTCCGGCGAATTCCAGCACTCACCGCTTTGACGGCATATTTTGTTCGAACTAAATGCCGACGCCCCGATCTTTTGCGATCATTAATTCCTCCAGTTTCTGCGAATCTTTTGATGGTTCGATAAATAAAAACTCCACTCATTTGTAGCGGCAGCAAAGTTTTTAAAATTGACTTTGCATCTAGCCCACATTTGTGCAACGCAATTACTGCAATTCTATTTTCTTTATCTCCCCACTCCATGTTAACACTTTAAAATTGTAGCTTCAACTGAATAATTTTAACAAGTAAAAGAGCTACTTCACACATTGCTGTAAAAAAATAAAGGTACTTGCTCTTGAAAATGGATAATACAGGGTGTTTCGGTATTTATGGATATACTAGGTATGTTATTTGTATTGGCATTTCTCTACTAACAGGGTCATTTTGGCTGAAAAAGTGTCTCAAAGATTTTATTGCTCGAAGTAATTCAATAAAGTAATTTGTATTCTTCCTTGAACTGAGATAAATAAATTTTAAAACCAACAATGGAGTAAACTTAACAAAGTTTAACAAAATCTCTGTCTTAACTCAAGGGGCTATTTTTAATAAAATAATACTAAAAAAGTCGCTTGTTTAAATCAGGGAACTGTTGCCCAGGGGACTGTTTAAACTAATGAAAACTCATGATATCGTAAATATTACTACATTATTGGAATTCATTGGCATTCACAACGTTTAGCGTTTAGCGAAATGAAATCAAACAGTAATAAATTTAATATCAAAAATAAAATAAAAATAGGAACTGACCAGAGGACTGTGATTCGAACTAGTTTTTGTGTAGTTGTCCACTTGAATAGTTCGGGCTACACTACACAAAACGGAAATGGCGCCCTCAAACATCAACGGAGCAAACTTAACACATAGTAACTTTCCATTTCATTCAAATCATCGCGTGGAAATGTAAAAAGATTTTATTGGTAGATGGTAGCATTTTATAGTTAAACCAGGTGCTCAAAGTTCGTGCACAAACTTTAGCTTAGTCTTATACAATTCATAATCAATATCATGACTGAGAAATTCAGCTTGTAAATACATGAACAACAAATGTATTAAAAAATATTACTTTACAATTTGCTTACAATTACTTGCATTTAAAATAATTTATTGAAACATGATTTTTGAATTGGTGACCAACCAGGGGACTGTTTTTTCGGTACTTAGACAATCAATAAATAATGACGAGAGGAATATTTTCTTAAATTTTATAACATGCACGTAGATAATTCATTGTTTATTAAAAAATTACAATGTTTTGAAAAATCACGAGAGGCACTGAGTGGCCCAGTTAGTGAAAAAAACCCGTAAACTAGATTAAGAAAATAAATTCGATGCTAATTTAAACATTACTCGTTAAAAAAGTAGATTTTGATGAATAACTCGATTGGGTTAAGACCAAGAAGGTGCGCATGGAACTTTAAAACTGCATTGGTTTTCTTAATTCTTTGGTTACCAGTCTACATGTTCAAGATAGAAAAGTTCCTTAATACAAAATTCTCGAAAATTTGACATTTTAAGAGAATTGGCTGGTTTTGCCGCAGGTAGATCCAATTTGTAAAAAATATATAAATAAATTGTTGGCACAACAGCTCCAAGCGGGGCCTGTGACTTACACTCTCAACCATTTCTGTGTGTTCGTTGATATTCTGCAGGAATTGATTCAATTTGAATATTTTGCAAAAAAGAACGGTAACTGTTTTTTCAGGGTAAGTATCAGCAAGGTCTTTGTAATGCCACGACGGTATATTTCCTATTCTGAGTGCCCATTGAAATTTAACTGAAGTATAGCTTATATAGATCCCTGTGGAAATTCACTTAATATTTTAAATATTTTTTGTAAGACTTAACTGTTAAGAGGGTGAAATGGGCTAAAAGGAAAGAAGTGGTATCCGATTTTTAAAATTAATACTGTGTTTGATAGGTTACATGTAAGGCCTGAGGTGTGATTTTTTTAACAAACTCTCTTCTAAGGATAAATGAGTAAACAAAAAAATTATTATTAAGTTGCTATAGAAAAACTATTAAAATGTTTTTTTTTAACTCCATCTAATGAACCTTAATATAATGAACCTTATGATATAAGCAAAAGTTTTTTTCAAAATAAAAATATCATTTTATCAAACTAAAATTTCGTTCAATTTCAATTAATTTCGTTGACAAGCAAAAAAAAAATTGGAAATTGGTCCAGTATAGGTATGTTGGTTTAGTATGAACAAAATAAACTAATGGATGGATTGAACTTAAAAGAAAATTTGCTAAAATTTCCCATTCTTTAACCTAAAAACAACGAAAGTTTAAGTAAAAAATTAAAAAAAGTAAAGTTCACTCAGGCGTATGCGTACTTTTTTGAGTTATTATAATTTAAATAAAAAATCATCCATGTTCTCATATTTAGACAAACTAATTTAATTGATTATATTTATTTTCGACAAAGTAAATATTTGGAAAGTATAAATATAATTTAGAAGTCAAATTTATCGCTTAATGTTCAAAATGTTTATATCTATTTTATAAATCATTGTACCGGGTCAGCTAGTATTAAATAAATAAAGAATTACATAAATAGTAAATAAATAAAATAAATAGTATAAATCAAAATGAACACGTTTTAAAGTCGTTTTTGTTCCTTCGACTGTCAGTCTAGTCTAGACATTGTAATCCAAAGAAAAGAACCAATAGAATTGATTTTTTCTATCTTTTTTTCTTGTCAAATTAAAACACTATTTCAAACCCAAAAACTAATCGAACAAAAATATATAATATAGCTATAATAAACACACATGCAAAACATGTTTAAGCTTATTTTTAAATAAAGCAATTTTCTTTTAATTAAGTATTGACACAATCAGAATTTTTACACACAAATTACTAACACCACACCATGGAATGCAACAACAATAAAGCAAAAATAAATTTAGTTAAACACAAAATTGTTATTATTTTATGGTATAAAGAGTATAAACAACCACCAAATAGATACAAGATACACACTTATAGATACTTAGATACAAGTTCACGTATTGCAAAGCATTATTGCTTCATTCGGATGATGATGATGATGATGATGACGTTTAATATTATGTGAAAATGTAATGGCTGCCTTCCCCACACCACCACAACCTTTTAAAGAAAACTGTGATGACAATGATGCTCTCAGTAGAACACGGGACGTTATAATGATATCGACTATGGTGTTCATAATGAGAGCCAGCTAGGCGACTTGCTGCTCTGGCCGTGATGATTTTTGATGATGTTGTAGTCTAAATAAATGCACTTGACAAAGTCTAGTACCCTTTCACCATGAGCATCATGAGCCACTATTTTAAAAACAGACAGTGTTTTTGATATTTCTCGTACGATAACAGACAGTTTTACAGATTCAAAACTTGTATCTGTATCTTATTGTGTTGTTTACACAAAAAAAAAAAGATTTAATTTTGTGTTGTATAGAAAACTTATTAAGAAGCTTCACCTAAATCCAATTCTGTTCTGACATTGCTGTATACGGTTTTATCCAACTGAGACATTTTCAGACTTTGTTATTGTTGAACCCTCTCTTTTTCTTTCTGGTCAATTAAAATAACACGCTGGCAAACTGTAATAGATAACATTTACAACACTGTGCTTTTCGCGTATGGACGAGGACGTAGATTCACCGGTAACTCAATTAAATGAATCAGATAATTTCACTATTTCCAAAAGCAACATCGAACAACGACCACTCGCACTCGCACTCGCCAAGTTGAGGCAACTTTAATATTTCGATTATGGTCTTCGAGAGACTTTTACTCTATTTGAAAATACACTATATAATATACACACACTTGCTGCTTTGCCTGGTGCCGGTTATGATGGGGCATATGGGGTTGGAGGTGCGGCGGAGGTGAAGAGAGAATAGCTATTTACATATTCCCGTTCCCGCACGTTGAGACCTCTGTAACACGTATTTTTACAACACAAAACGAAGAAGCCTACTTTTATTATGGCGCGGGGCGTGGGACATCAGCGAGAGAATAAAACCAAACAAAAATCCACGATCTCCAATTTTGAGTATTTGACATATAAAAATCCGCACCGGCATCCGTATCGTATTGTATTGTAACAAGTTCCGTGCTCAACTGAATTGTATCTATACAATAGGTTTTGGCTAATGCTTGACAATTTGACATGCGAGTCGGTGGAATGCTGCCCACTTGCTATCTACAATGTTGATGCAACATATTCGGTCTCAAAGTGAATAAGTGTGGCTGATGGCGATGCGATGAGGTGTGTTATGAACAGGTAAAAGTAGTAAATAGTATTAAAATACTTGTTTTTAATATATAACTTGTGGGAGCCCGTTGGAAATTAAATTTTAAAGTTGTTTTGATGTGTTACATACTACTTAACTATATTTAAATTAGAAACCCCAAGCATGTGTAAGAATGTTGGGAACAAAATGTATTGTCAGTGCTACCGTTATGTTTTTCTGACTGATCTCCTTTGTCGTAAGTCCTTTATAAGCTTTTCACGTTTAAGTACTTACAGCATGAACGGCTTGACAGATTTTCTTCACATAGTAGTCTAAATGAAAACCATTTTTTTGCAGCGTTCAAGCCCAGCTTTAAATGGTATTTTCAGCTAACTTTTAGGATTAGCTCAGAAATGGCCCAAATGGTTTTGATTTACATTATATAATTGATAAAATTAGTTTAACGCAGACATTTTTACACTTTTTGCGTTTTTTTTTTTTTTTGCTTCACAAATTTAGTCTGACAGGTCAATAAATTATATCTTCTTTTCTTGTATATAAATGTCTTTGTGCGTATGTATGTTCCCTATGGCTCCTAAAACGGCTGGATCGATTGATAGTGAAATAATCCCAACATATTTTTTTGTGCTATTCTTTGTGCCATAGTATTGCGATTAAGTACTATAAGGCAAGTTATGGATTCGTGCAAAAAAAATTTGAGATTACAATCACACATGACATTACGATGAAGGAGAAGTTGAAATAAGTTGGTCCGGAAATTCCGTCCGTTCGTCTATCTTTTCGCATTTCTACAGCTTAACTGATAGGCCGATTTACTTCAAACTTGGTATTTAGTAATTATTTGGAATTCCCTACAGGGGTTTTTGCTCTAGGTCGAAAAATAACGGTAACTGCCATACATACAATCCTAAACAAAAAGTTTGATTTTCTCGAAAACGGCTCTAACGATTTTGATAAAACTTTCAGGATAATATTTTTTTAGTATAGTCTATCTTTTAGTAAAAAAAAGATTTCTTCGAAATTTGTCTTATAACTGTCTTATACTCTCATAGCCGGTTCTGAGAGGCCCGCAAGATCGCCCGATTTAACCGTTTCAGACTTTTTTGTGGGATTTTTTGAAGTCCCGCGTTTACGTGAATAAGCCCGAGACTCTGGAAGCCCTCAAGGACAACATTCGACGCGAGTGCGAGAATCTGTCGCCCGAAGTTCTCGCTGAAGTGATGAAAAATGCCATAAAACGAGCAATCAATTGTGACGGCGCGCCCATTTGGCCGATATCATCTTCTCGACTTGACAAATACAATATTCTAAAGATGCAAATAAACATAATCAAAAAACAGAATCGAAGTTTTAGAAAAAAAAGAGAGCCAAACAACATCGGATGGATGACTTCTTTTGGCCCACCCTGTAGTTTACCTTAAGGGTACAATTTTTATTTATAATATAATATTAATTATAGACAGTTGTTAAATCTTTTTATATTGAACATCATTCTGATACTTATACATTGTTTTATTAATTTCGATAAAATAATATTCTTTAAGTTCATTTTCGACATTTTATAAATTCGAGATGCCCAGTCGTCCAAAAAGGACTTGAAGTGGAAAGTTCTGGTGTAATTGATTTTAGTGGCTCACTTTATATTTTCGGGGTTGCTGAACACGAATATGAAGTTGTCCAACAAAATTTTCCGCGGCAAATATGAGAAATCGTCAAAAAACTTCAAAAATTTAGTGTTTTTTTGTCTTTCCCTGATTGAATAACGCAGTAACAAACATATTAAAATTATCTACAATTGATTTTGAAGTCATTTTTTTTGTACGACTTAGTTTTCTAAAACGTTGAAAAATAGCCCGAGATATGCCATTTTTGAAAATACATAAAATGCACGGCTGTGTCGCACGTACTTGCACGTACCAAAGCACGATGATAACAAATTTTACGAGCAATAACAACTTCCCTCTGTTATATACGGATAGGTATGCAAGTAATAATAATAATACAAAATTAATTTTATTATGAAATTAAAACAGAATTAAGATACAGGTAAAATTCAACTTATTATGCAATTTACCTTCAAGTTACTTCAGTAAATTCGGTCTCTTTTGTCAGGTTTGTCTTATTCAATCGTACTTGCAGCATGTTATCCCAAATGCTTCCACAATTCATGGAGCATAAGAACTGCTTTTTTTTAATTCCACAGTTGTCCTGACAGGCCTTCTTGCACTTGCAAGACATAAGTTTTAGGAAGGCTTGAGGTGCTGGTTACAACCAGCGTACTTATTAACTCCAGGCCATCTTTAGATGTCTTTCATATCCAATCTTAAAGATGCATTTTGTTTGCAAGCCATTGTTGCCTGATGCCTCAGTAAAAGGTTAGGACGAAAAATGAGTTCATAATCTTGGGTAACATTTGAACAGCATTTGGTTCCAGCAAGATAGAGCAAGTTATGAGGGAGCTCCAACAAAAAATCATTAACAAATTTATTTCACTTTTCGCTGGCCCCAAGCCCCAAGGTCACCTGACCTGACTGCACCAGATTTTGTTTATGGGGCTATGTCAAGCAGGAGGTGTACAAAACAAAACACAGGAATTTGATTTTTTTTTTAAATGACCATAAGTTGTCAGAATTCACTCAAACTTTGTTTGGCATAATTCCTTACAGATTCCTTTTAGATGGCGTTACTTTTTCAGTTATTCTTTTTTAAATGGTGGCTCCCATATAAGGAACCTCTAGGTTTTGGTCAATTTTTTTCGTTTTTGAGATTGGGTTGAAATTGAATTGAAATTGGGTTGAAATTGAATTGAAATTGGGTTGAAATTGGGTTGAGATTGGGTTGAATTGTGTTCAAATTGGGTTAAAATCGGTTTGAAATTTGGTTGAAATTGAGCTGAAATTGGGTTGAAATTGGGTTGAAATCGGGTTGAGATTGTGTTGAAATTGGGTTGAAATCGGGCTGAAATCGGATTGGAATCGGTATGAAATCGGGGTGAAATCGGGTTGGGATTGGATTAAACTATTTGAATGTTGCTTTGTGTTTAATTATTTGTTTTATTTGATTATTTTTTGACAGTGATACAAAATCTTGAATTTTATATTTGTTTAATAACCCGTGAAAAACAAAAAAAAACACGACACTTTTGGAGTGTTTTGACGACAACTTCAGATACGTGTTCAGCGACCTCGAAAACATAAAGGGAGAAACTAAAAATAATTACACCAGAACTTTCCACTTCAGACCACCATATGACCAGGCTAATAGACGTTACAAATTTTGAATCAACTTTTTTGTAACTATTTGGAATTATACTATTATATTTTAGAGCTATTGCTTTAATATTTTGAAGTTTTAAAATATCGAGGTTTGTCTAAAATGTCTGTTGGTGTTAGTAGGATGAGGGTATAAGCCCATGTTTGCCAAAGCTATGTTATCTATAATCTTGTTTAATTTATCTTCTAACACGATCTTATCTAATTTGTTTTACCTAAAGATATATAAGTATATCTTTTTTCGTTTTCTGTTAATTCAGAAATGAATTGTGTGAAATTTTTCATATGAGTTTCTATGAAATTTTTAAAGTGTCCTAGGTATAATTTCGTTGAAAGTTGATTTATTTCTATTTGTTTATTAACTGTATGAACTGTATTTTCAGTTTATGATTACTCGTATAAAGATATAATGTAGTTTGTTATATCTTCTCTGTCGCCGTCGTCCATTGTTCTAAAAAGAAAATCATCTGCGAAAATACGAGGGCGTTTAAAATTAATAGGATGTTCCCTATCTTACTTTTTTTATTCTATATTTTGGTTCATTTTTTAAAGTAGTTTCTTTTGTAACTGAAATTAAAAAAGAAAGAACTATGACATTCTCAACTGTCAAACCAAAGACAAAGACAATTATCTAAACTTCTCATGCGGCTAAAAATACACTCCTTTTAAGTTTTTGGAAGATTGTAATGATTAACAAATAAGTCATAATTTCCTTCTTTAAAGTTCAAGGTCACTTTAATAATCACCGTTTAAAGCGATAGAAGTTCCTTCTTCGTCTTTCTTTTAATTAAATATTTATAACACAATTTATATTAATCATACCTTATTACTTATCATTTCACAAAAATAACATACCTACCTATTTATTTCGAACTACGCTGTACTTCATACTCCACGCTACGTTAAACTTAACCACAACAAACATCCATATTAATTTGTAATACAAAGCTTCTACATGTGTCAAATTGTAGTGGCAGCTAACAAAATCTAATACTCGATAACTTGTCTTGCAGGTGCGAGTTCACCACGTAGTAGAAAATAAAAACTATCAGAAATTTCTCTTTTTAAAGCGCAAGCCTCAGTTTACAAAGAGAAACGATTTTTTTTCGGTTAGTTCTCTCTTCTCTGGTAGTGTGTTGATGTTGATTGCTGAAAATTGAAATGATTTTCTGACGTCATTTAAAATTGTTGCATGAGAGAAACTATGATGACGTTTATCATCCCTATAGTTGAAGAAAATATAGATAGTTTTGTTTTTGTTTGTGTTTTGATATATTTGTTGTTCTTGAAGAGTTGTCATTGTCATTGAGCCGTAATGGAATTTGATGTTTGATTTTATCTGAATGCAAACAATTTAATACAAAATAAATTGTTTTGATAAACATCAGTCAACTCGTGAAACCTTGTCGAAACGTCGCGTCGAGTAGTTTCTTAAACTCTGTGAAAAATTACAAATTGTCGCGTCCTAATAAAACTTCAAATTTACAATGTCAAACCCGCGAATCTTTTAGTTTTAAATTTAAAAACCAAAAAATTTTTTTTTTGGTAAATTGGGTCCCAAATATCCAGCATATCCAAGACAATTTATCACAATGCAACCCATGACAATGGGAGGAGATAAAGAAGGGAAAAATCAGGCACCAGTCATATGATACTGGATGACGAGCTACGTTGGTACATGGATACCAATATCAATGAAAAATCCGTTTAAAGCAATTCAAACAAACAAGAAAATGAGAGCAACGATGCTTTATTTTAAATATCAATGATTTAGTAGTTTTGGGAAAAAAATATTTAAGATTATAGCTTACTTGAAACATTTAATTAAAACCTACCTGAACTTTAATTAACTAATTTCATACTGAGTGCGATGAATATATGTACATCCATAGCTTGGAAATGACATCATGTTTCGCATTCGGCCCAGAGATTGTCTGCAAAGAGGCAACTACAAAATCTTGTTTAAAAACTTTCATGACTTTACATGGGAAAAGGACCAATTTGTATCTCAAGGACACCATAATCAAAGTAAAGCTGAATTTCACACACCACAAAGTTATCTTCTTCGGCTGGATATTCCTTTTTTTTTTTGTGATTTTGTATCTTGATTGGTTTGACATTTCGAAACGCAGACGTACTAAATTTTAATTGAACCTGTCAATTTCAGTGATTCGATAGTCATGTTTTGGCCGCAAATCTAAAAACAACAGATAGATCTGCGAACTTTCCGTTCCAGCCTCAATGTCCATCTCAACCCTTTTACCCTACAATTACGATTGACGGCGAAGCGTGGCCAATAGCTCTGGGCTATTAATGTTGGTGGCCTGATTGGGTAACATGTCCGGTTGGTGTTGATAAGTGGGCATCTTCCCTTTTGTTTGGTTTCGTTCATGTTTCACATAGTAAAATCAATGAGAGAAAATAGTTTTGGGCCTTTACTGAATAGAGACAATAGCATCACAAAAAGAATCACCTAGGGTATGATTATATTGAATATTTGTTATCCTTTATAGAAGCAGTGGTGACCAACGGGATCGGAGCATCTCCTTCCTGATGAAATATCGGATGCTTTTTCAGGTTGTACCTACTCTCATATGGATGCACTACACAACATAACATATAACTTGTATACTCTCAATAGAACGATTATTAGCCACTTCGGGAAATTGATTTTTCTTAACATCTACTCGTATGTTTACACGTAAATACAAATAAAGTGTATGCTTGTAATTTTAAAATATCAGCTTTTTACTAAATGCATATGAAAGTATGTATGTATGTATGTATATTCGGTACTTATAACAAACGGCTGGATCGATTTTGACGGGATTTTCACTGGCGGATAACTGATGTTGGGAGTAACTTAGGCTATTTGAAATTACCCATCCAGGTGGCGCTGCAGTCGTTTTTTAAATTCTTATTTATGCACCGATTTTGACGGGACTTTCACATGCTGATGTTTAATTAAATTTTGAAATTCGATTTTTAAATTCAATTAATTTGCTAACCATCCCTAGGTGGCGCTGGGGATTATTTTCAGATTCTTATTTATTGGCCGATTTGACTTAAAATCACATATAATATACTCGTAGAATTCAATGCTCTTATTAATTTTAAGTCGAAAACAGTCTTATACATTTTGAGACAACTAAAAACAACAAAAGCCTCTCCAAGAAAAACCTTATTTAGTTGGAAATTGGTCTAAATCCAGTCACGTAAGGAGTGGCCAATAAATGAATTACAGGATTCACTTTGCTTTTATTATTTTCAATTATCCAGCATATTATAACCCTAAAATAAAGCGCCAAACTACTGGATTAAAACTTTTCTATATTTTTTTCATTGATAATATCAAAAAATTTACCTGATATAAGGCAAGTTATGGATTCGTGCAAGAAAATTTTGTTTTACGATAACAATCACACATAACATTACGTGATGAAGAAGTAGAAAAAAGTGGGTCTGGTAATTCCGTCTGTCTGTTTGCTGTTCGCACCTCTAGAGCCCAAACGGATGGGCCGATTTGCTTCAAATTTGATACAAAGTATTTATTTGGATGATTCTCGGAAAGTATTTTTAGTTTTTGCTCTAGGCCCAAAAATAACGGTAGGTACCTGCCATACAATCGTGAAGAAGAAAATTGATTTTCTCGAAAACGCCTCTAATGATTTTGAATAAACTTTAAGAATGCTATTTTTTTTAAAGACGTTCGATCTTTAGGTACGAAAAGATTTTTTGGAAGTCTCATAACGACACCTGTCATAGAAGGCGCAGGGACATACAAAGTCCCAAATTTAATTTTTGGGGCTTATGTCCCACTCAAGTGAGACATAAGTCCCAAACTTAGGTGGGACATAAGTCCCAAAAATAAAATTTGGGACTTATGTCCCACCGAATTAATTTTTTGTGTATAAGCTTAGAGATTTTCCTTACTAAGTTTTTAAAATTATAATGTTTCACTTAGTTTTAGAACAATTTTCAATCGTTTATCTTCGCAAAACAGCTACTACACATCTTGCAATGGTTGCTGTTCTGCGAAGATAAACGAAGAAGCAATTGCTAATAAAAACGAATTATTATGTCTATTTTGTCGGCAGAAAATTCAAAACACATGCTTTGTTTACTTGTGAAATGTTTAGTTTTTTCCAATTTTGTTTTGAAATTGTTTCATTTTTCATCTTCCAATTTGTTGCCGTTTGTTTCCTTTTTTTGGTTGTATTATATTGACCTGTTGTTTGTTTTTTCATTTTTGTTATATAAAATAATAAATGATTATTGTTGTATTATTCTGTCGAATTGTGTGTTTAATTTTCTAAATCATTTTGAAAATTTGGGACTTATGTCCCATCTTCACCAACAAAATTTTGGGACTTACACTAAAATGGGACATAAATCCCAACACAAATTTGTGACTTATGTCTCACTTAAGTGGGACATAAGTCCCAGAAATACAATTTGGGACTTATGTCCCAGGGACTTGTGTCCCTGCGCCTCATAGAACTGGTATATTGACATTTCAAAGTTCCCAACAATTTTTTTTCTACATATTAAAAAAAAAATTAATTTGAAATTCGTTGCAAACGGGTATATTGAATTTTTTTAACATTATTTTCAGGTAGGTACTCGAACAAATTTCAAAATATTTTTTCGAAAAGTTTTTCAAAAATAATATACATACTTCAAACCATGAACTATCATTTTTTTAATTTTTATTGCTGTTCGGGATTTTGTCGGCGTTTTGATTTCAAGGACTTTTAATTTTCCGGGTGTTTGCTTTTTTAAGATTTTGGTTTATCTGGATTTCAATAATTGGTTATCATTCGAACGTCTTTTTTGCAAGTTCACTAAAAAGCTAATAATTTGAAGAACAAAAGCGTCAATAACCTCCAGTATAGGCACGGCTTTCTTTTGAATAATATACTTATATGTACATACTTGATAAATAATTAATTAAAAACTTTTTTTGATATTAAAATAAAAGTGTTCCGTGACCTTATGGGTTAGCAACAAGCATGTTCTTTGCGGAAACGCGTGTATTATTTAAGCGATGAAATCCTTCTCTAATGGATTTCATATTACGATATGGAGCGTTCAATAGGCGTCTTCTTGGACTGTTTTAGTCCGATATTCATAAAATACGTAAATGCTGGGACATACTAAACTACGTTTGATAGCGAATTTCTCTCTCATATTTATTAATAGTCGAATTTTGTAGACATCCAATCTACTCAAGAGTTTTGCTTATTACAGTACACTTTGCTTCTTAATTCGTCCTTAAACTAGCATTTTGTTTTTTTTGATGAGGGACACAACGGCAGGGTATCCTATTTCAAGCCATTTACACTCGGATATTGCCCTAATTCATTAGAGACTTGAGAATTGTGTTCTTCATATCACCATCGAAATTTTTAATGTCTTTTTTTATCTTATGAGAACTTTAAACAATATGTTATAGCAAAATATTGCACGTTGCATTCGTGAACTTAATTTATTTGGCCGATATATTCGCGCCACTGAGAATGTGCATCAGTTTATTTTATAGGACTTAAAGCGCGCAAATTATAAAAAAGTAAATCTTAAAGAATTTAAGCTTATTTCACAGTGAACGATAATATGAAGTGTTCATACATCATAATGAACTCCAGGTACGTTAAAGTAAGTTTTATAAAATTTTGGGTATTCTTTTTTTTAAGGTTTTAAATGAAACTAACTTTTCTTATAGCATTATTCACAGTTGTGTCTTGAAACGTTTATAACAATAATTTGTTCACATGTATATATGCATATGTATACTTATTATTTCATACACGACATTTCTGCTGCATCAAGGGACAGATACATATTAAAAACTCCAACCCTCTTTTCAGATGTTATATGTTAAAGCCGTATAAAATACCATAAAGAAATGCGGCCTTGGTTCGTGAAATGTCATGCAAAAGAAAATGGCAAGGATACTCTAACTTCACAAGTGTAAAGAATTAGTTTTAAAAAGTTCACCATTTAGGTGAATTGTTTGGTTACGCTTTTGATCGTGAAAAGGTTAAGACATATTGAGCTGCTCTTCACTGGGAAATTAATTTAAATTTAATTATCCTTTTTTTTTGTAGCGATTTTGGCAATGCGATTTTTTTTATAATGCATCTGCACTCAAGGGGTATTAATACCCTATCAGCTTTCATGAATTAACACCAGGCGAGCGTTTTGAGAGAGAAGGAATAGAATAAAACGAAAGAAGTTGTACATTGGTGGATTGAGATTAAAGTGTTACTTATCTCACGAAAATCCCACGGGTGGCATTCAGTTGAAACTGGGGGATTATATAGAATAATATCTGCCCAGGCTGGGACTCAAATCACAACTCTAGGTTAGCAAACAAGCACTATACATTCACTGTACCATTGCCACCCGCTCACAAATGATTCTGGTGTTTGACATTTGTTCCCATTGGAAGTCAGTCAAAAGATACAAATTCTTTCGAATGAAAACAAAATCAAAAGTCTTATATCCCATTCGGAACACTTAGAAGTTCATGAAATAATTAACTGTCGAGCAACGATGTTTTTTTCCATATTTTTTTATAAATACAGCAACTCAGTAGTAACGCTCCACACAACCATAGTACACTTGTAAACTAACAGGAAACTCACAAAGAGTTAAAAGCAAAAGAGCAGAAATAAAACAAGAATAGAAGATTGGCATATTGGCATGCTTGAATCTTCTTTTTTTTCAGTACCTTACCCACTATCGATTTGTTCTTCAAGGAAATTCAATTTGTATTATTGATTGCGTTTTCTTGATGTCCTATATCCTTCCTATATTTAAAGTTTACCTGATGGTGAAGAGTATACAGGGACTAGCGTGACTATGTTTTACTACAGACAGGGAGTGCAGGACATGACAACGGACTTGCAGGCAATTAAGTTATGTAAAATTGATAAGTTCTACTTGTATTCTGGGAAGTGGTTGATGGGAGATATAATTTTACCTTAAGCAATGTAATAATTGGTTTGTTTGTATGGCCTACTTTTTAATCATGAGAATAACTTGTCGATACTAAGATAGAAAAACAGTGACAAAATGTTTTGGTATGACGCACAACATACGCGAATCGGAACTGTGCATTTCACCGATAGCAATATTCTGAAGCATCTAATATTTGGAATATTCAATTCATATATTAAGGCATAAAAGCATAAGGAAGCGGGTCAAAATTATGGTCTGAAAATACTGCTTTTCAAAATTCTGCTTTTAAATCGAAAATTCTGCTTTTCAATTTTTTGCTTTTTTTCTCATTCCGGTTAACAAATCTGCTTTAAAAAAATTCTGCTTATTAAGAAAAAAGAACATAAAACAAAATAATCCAAGAAACTTAAGCATGAAATAAACAAAATAAAATGCACGACTGGGTCACACGAACTTGCTCTAATGCGTGACAGTGGTCTACGAGCTTGAGATTTTGATAAAAATAAATTTTTCAAAGTTCTTAAATAAATACTATAACTAATTTGAGCTGCAAAAAAAGTACGCTAGTTTATTTCTTGCATAAATTTGAATTTATGAGAATAAATTAATAAAAATCTGTGGAGGGGTTTTAAAAAAAAAAAGTTATTCCCTTATAGATTAATATAACAATATTTATAATACATAATATAGGCTTCAATAATATTATTTAGCATAAGAAACAAAAATCTATTAACAAAAATGCAATACAATTACATAGTTAGTGAGTTTACTATGTTTGAAACATATATTTTAAGTACATCTCTAGAACAATTTTCAAAAATATCAATTCTACTACAAACACAGTTGGTTTCCCTGATGCAATGCAATTGGCTCATTTAGCCCATATTTTGTCCGATGGAAATGTTCTTTCAATAATTTGGAATCACGGAAACTTCTAGGAGGAACATAAAAACTAATTAAGGCAAGTAACGGAGGACACTTTATAAGCATGTGCGTCGCGTCTTAAGATTCTTATCAAATAATAAACATCTAGATCTATAAGATGGCATCTCAACATGCCAATGCATTTTTAAAATTAAAAATCTGGTAAACTTTTTCTGAACTTTCTCAATTCTTTCGCAAGAATTTTTTATAAAATGGATTCCATATTGAACTGCAATACTCAAGTACCGACCGTACAAGTGAAATTTAGAGAGTCTTGAGTGAATATGGGTCTGAAAACTCATTCGTGTTTCTTCTAATAAATCCAAGCATTTGGTTTGCCTTATTGACTATATAATCTATATGTGATATAAAAGAAAATTTTGGTTCAAGAATAACTCCAAGATCCTTTTTTCGCTCGACACGTTCCAGAGTTTTTGAATTTATTTCATAACTGAAAAAAAATTGGGGAATTATGTCTGTAACATGACATGGTTTGACATTTTGATACTTTTAAATGAAGACAATTTTAACGACACCATGTATTTAAACTTAATAATAAACACATTTATTTACAATTTTTGAAAAAAAAAAATTAATAAGCAGTTTTCAAAATATTAATTTTAAATTTTTTTTTAAATGCTTTTAAAAATACAACAAAATATTTTTTTTAAATATTGGCATGCAGTATAAATTGAGCTACCTACACCTATATATATTACAAAAGTATCGGTTGAGCCGTTTTCGAGATAGTCGAAAGCAAAAAAAAACGGTCCTATGGAAAGTATACCGTTCTTAGGCATTTTTTAAAACCTTAAAAACTTCACTGATTTTTTTAAATCAAAATCGTTAGAGCCATTTTCGAGAAAAATAAGCTTTTATGTAACGGTTACATGGCAGGTACCGTTATTTTTTGAGCTAAAAAAAGATTTAAATTTCACCTCTGTATTATACCTAAAAAACTCTATATACCAAGTTTGGAGCAATTCGGCCCACAGAATTCTTAGACCATCTTTTTTCGTCTTCGCTATCATCGTAATGTCTCAAAACTTTTTTTCGACGAATCCATAACTTGCCTTATAGTATCTATATCTCAAGTAAAAACATACAAATCAAATTATGACACAAACCCTGGTGTCATGTATGTGCCAAAATTTGGATTTCAAAATTCTGTACTTCAAAATTCTGCATTTTAAAATTCTGTAATTCTGTAAGTCCATAATTCTGTATTCCAAAATTCTGTAAATGATGAGAAAAAAATTGTTTTGATAATGAAAAAAAGTACGTTCTTTTTATTTTTTTTTTGTTTATGGAATACAAAATGATTAACACACACAGAATAATAGAATACAGAATAATAAAATACAGAACTTAATAGTCATACAGAATTTTGTACTCATTTACAAACGAGACCAAAAAGAATAATATTTTTTGAGCGACAATAAAGAAATCAAAAATAAACTAATAAATTAAAGTATTATTTAACTCTTTACAAAGTAAGAGATCGCAATGATTTTCAAAATTCCATTCCAAATTTAAAAAAAAATAAAGGGTCTTTATAACTAAATTTGGAAAAGCAGAATTTTTTAAAAGAATTCTGACATCTAATTGTTGTTGTTTTTTTTAAAGTCTAAAAATAACCCTCTTTTTATGAAACTTGGATTTTACATTCTAATATTTTAAATTATAATAACTTTATTTAATTAAAGTAAAATTTAAAAAAATCGGGTTTTAATTACATTTTGGAGTACATTTTGAGAGAGCGACATTGAAATATAATTTGTTATAGTTTTTCTGTGAAGGTTGAAAGGGCGTGGGTGATAGACTTTCGTAGTGTGAATTTCATTTTATTTTCAGAAATATTTATTTAAATATAAAATTTTAATTTGCCCGTAATCGGGCTTTTTAGACGTTTTAACAATACGTACTGATCGCTCTTATAGAAGTTTAATTTTTTTCTTAGATTTTCCATACGCTCAGAGACTAGAAGTCGAAGAACACTTCGGTTTTCAGGAGCATCGACCATTAAAATCAGCTCTATCAGAATAGTTACTTAGCGATGTATGCGAATTTGAAAAAAAGTTGATACGAATTCATGTCGAGATAGCGTTTAAACAATGGTTTAAAAACCAGCTTGAATTAGACACCAACTAGGTATTTTCAAACCTGGTGTTTATTAACCTTGAGATCAGCTTCTATCAATAAGTGCATAGTTCTATAATATTGTAATCGTAACAAGTACTACAGTACAAACTAGTATACAGTATGTCAATATCCTTTAATAAATAAATACTTTTACCACAATAATTTATGTGCTTAAAGTAAAATTATTGTAACCACTTTTTGAAAAGCAGGGATTGGATTAAACACATTCGAAGTATCACCCTTTCATAACTAAGCTTGAGGCACAAACTGGTCTTTAGTTAATTGGCTATAAATTATATCTAACGTTGTAAAATATTTTTCTCCTGGTTAACTTTCTGCGGTTGAATGCGACCCGTTCAGAAATGTTTGTAATGCAATCTTGGTTACGATTCACCATTTATATCTTGACAAAATAAAAACTTTTAAAATCAAAATATAAATTTGAAAATATGAGTTTGTAATATTATACAATTTTTAATTACTATGTGTAATTCTTATAAACCGAAATAATATGCACATCACTGTTAAGTTCTGGACATCACAATTATTGGCAGCAAACATCTAATTTATGTGTTCTAAGCAATGCTTTTCTATGTATACGATAATGACTTAAGCAAATAACTCTTCTGCATCGTTATTGCCCATCGTTTAAGTACATACGAGTACCATCGACAGAACAGAAGAATTTGCAGATAAATGTAACGAATAAGTGAGCTATTTATTTAAAGCACTCTATGGCAGAATAAAGTTGCATTGCAAATACAAACCATATTTACACACGCTTCTTGAAATTGATATACTTAATAAATTAGACCATGTTCATCTGTCATCTTTTCTAAAAATCACATCAATCTTCGCAAAAATCACAATGCCTTAGCAGAAGATTGGATTTCTACATTATTGTCGCGGATGTATCTTATTGGAAAGTTCTCGTGACTGCGTGTTCGAAAAATGATATTTCAATCCTTGTATACGTATATACTTCTTTTTGTCACAGTTTGCATACAAATAGTAGTTTATTCTTTACTTATTTCGTCTGAAGGAGTTTCGGGATTGCATCAAATTCCAAGGACATCCCAATACGATTTTGAAATCAACAAAAATTCATCTCAGAATCATAATCGCATAAGGCGTTTTTTGATTTATCAAGGCGCCGGGGTTGTAAAGGTTGTTTTTGATTTTTTTTTATGATATTCGAAGTAAAATTTGTATCTTTTTTAGATGGTTTTGGGATTCTCCGAACCAATGAATTTGCTTGAAAAACCTCCCTTTCGAAATTTGGCGGTTAACTACGCTTTCCATTTACAATATTCTCCACCAACAGTTCCCGTATATTGGTGGACGTATTTCTACAATAGTACAGCATGGAATAATCAGCGAGAAAGAAATCGTCGTTCTAAAAAATATATTGAGGGATCAAAAAATTTCATTCACCAAAATCCGAGTTTGAATTATTTTGGCAGGATTATTCAGCCGAGCTACCGTCAACCAGCTATTTCGTACGATGCAAGCCGGTCAACGATATATAAAGTGATAGAAACAGTTTTTAATAGGTAAACAAAACAGAAGTTTGCATCAGTTAACTAATAATTTTGTATGTTTGAATTTAAAACGGGGAAGTAGTAAGGGATTATCTGGTGAGAGATGCCTTCTTCGTGTAATTTGTGAAATATCACAAAACCCCCTTTACGAAACAAATGTGTTTGAAGGAATAATTAACGCAATTTTTATGTAAGTATAATAAAACTTAAAATTTAGAGATTTTATTATTTTCTAACATCGTTTCTGTTATTAAGTCCTTCTGTAGAAAACATTGACGATAAATATCTTCGAGCCAAACAAATTGGAGAGAAAAGAATGCAATGTGAAAAGATCTACTGGAGTTGCGGCGACGGCATACGATGGATACGAAAAATAAGACAATATATTTAAGACAAATAAAGTCATTCAATTAAAAAAGTTTTAAGCAACTTTCAGATATATTTTATTTAGAGAAAAACCATAGATGTCTTTTGTGGGTTTGTATGGCGTTTGAAGGAATGAGTTCCTTATATAGAATATACTCGAAGGTACTAATAGTAATATTTATTTTTAAGTCTTTATCATTTCATTTATTTATTTCTCTGGAATCTTTTTCGATGGGCTATGAAGCCTACAATATATAAAGAGTGTTTTTTTAGAAGTGTGGTTTTCAAGAAGTAATAAAACGCATATAATTTAATGTTATGGCCAAGAATTTAGCTTCATAATAAAGATAAGGGTCTGCCATTATGTTTTAAAAATGATTTCGGGAAAGTGGTCGCCGCGGCTGGCTCGAATAAATTCCAGCCGAGAGGCCTAAATTTTGGATCACTTTTTGCAGCGGTGTTAAATCGCACGATCTTGGAGGCCACGCCACAGGCCAACGACGCGATGTAATGCGCTCACCCAAACTTTCCTTCAATAATTTGACTGTCGAGCGAACCGAGCCACGATTTGCAAACGTTGTTCAGGAGTAAGTCTATCCATTATGAAATGGCAAACTAAACTGAGCATAAATCAAGTGACAGCTGTCAAATAGACCAACTCAGAAAAAAGTATTACCAGATTAAAAACCACACGTATAAAAAAACACATTTTAGTAAAAATTAAAGATTTCGTATTAAAATTAAAATTTTATGTTAAGTTCAATTAACTTTTAGAATTACAAAATTTAATCTTTCTGAAAATATATATTATTTTTTAATTAACTTAAAGCCATGTGCCTGGAAAAAACTCTCTTAAACTGTGTGTTGCTACGAAGTCGTCTGATAACAGAGGGTACAAAATAGTGTCTTATAACAAAAACGAAAATTTGATGACCAGAGTTCACGCACTGAGCTAAAAAATGGGGCACCTTTATTCTGCTGGTAGGAAGAACAAGATCTCTAAAATTGATTTTTTTTCTTTTCCAGCGTTTTGTTAAAACTACATTTTCTTATAATGCACTCGTTCTCAAGAAGATATGAATACCCTTATAATGAATAAACATGTACGAGCAAGGAGCGTAGGAATTGAAATATAAGAAAGAAAGGTGATATAGTGGGCTAAGATTTTACTTGCTTATTATCTCAAGAATATCCCACGGGTGGCATTCAGTTAAAACTGGGGGAATAAATAAAAATTGCTGCCCAGGCTGGGTTTGAACTCACAACTCTAGGTTAAATAAGCAAGCACTAGATCCACTGTACCATTACTACCCGCAGATTCAGATATACATATTTTTAGCAATGTTCTGTTCTGCCAGAACATCCCTTTTTGTGTGGAAGGAAAGACTTAAGAAATATCGATGAGCTGAACGATATTTACAGCGTAGCGTTCTCTTAAAAGAGCTGATAGTTAAGTCTTAGATGGTTGTGGAACGTGCAGCATTCAATTTATCATCTTGGGTCCAGAGTTTTATGTCAATAAAGGGAGATAGTAAGTTTGAAGACGAATTTTAAAATATTCTTAATATTACTAAACTTGTTGTTCTTATAATGATTTAATTTTAATCTCTAATTTTTGCTTCGATCTCAATCAATAACATTTTTTTCGAGACTGGCTTTGGACAAAAACACTTAAAATTAAAAATATTTGAAGCTCATCTTCAGTGCTATAAATCTTAATAAAAAAAAAAAAAAAAAAAAAAAAGCTTCCAGTCGAAATCGAATATGGCAACGATCCAAACTATTCTCAAATTAATTTACAATCAAAAAAGGGCTATAAAGCCTTATTTTTGTTTGATTCGAAAATACCGAAAGGCTTGTCTTAGGGCTTTAGATTTCGAAAAAAATATGAGAAACGAAAAAATCATATGAAATTTTATGAATCACAAAAAAAATGAGTTAAATTTTTTATTGTAAAAAATTAAGTAAACATCTGATTTTTTTAAGGTTTTCAAAATCTCAAATCAAACATTTCAAATTCGTTGGATCATTTTTTATTTTGAAAATTTTTTCGAAAACATATTAGAGTATGTGAATTTCGAGAACTAGGTATGTATAATATGTACAACAAAAAATTGATTGAAGCGTTCTTCAAATATTAAAAAAATATTAAAATTCCAAAAATATTGCTTTGAATTAATTTTGAAACATTTCACATTAAAAATTTCATCGAAATCCATCGAGTGGCCTAAGAGAAAATCTGATTTGAAAAAAAAACCATTCTATGGAAGGAACAGTTAAAATACTTTTTCTGAAAAATTGGTTTCAACTAAAAGATAAACTTTTCATAAAAACACCATTCAGAAAATTTCATCCAAATTGTAGGATCCGCTCCTACGGCAAGTACTGTTAGTTTTTGAGCTAGAATACCAATTCCAAAAACTCCTCTGAAGGACGTCCTAAAAATAATGTGTACCAAGTTTAGACTCTAGGTGGCGATACAGACAGACACACATACCTATGTATCTAATCTGGGACATTTTTTCCGACTTCTGTATCATCGTAATGTCACATTTAATTCTAAGAATTTTTCGTATTACATATACAAAAATTGAGGTTTTTACTTTTGCAAATTGCAGTTGAACTCAAAAATTCTAATCTATGCCATTCTTACCTTCGTACTCCTTTCGTTTCTTCCTTAGAAACGATGCTGTTATTCGAAGTCCTCGAGCTGCAAATGCTGACGTCCGACTTTTAATACTGGTACCACTTAATTTCGAGAAAATCGAACCCTTGGAACCCTTGCGACTATTCAATCTACGGAGTGCTGGCTGTGACGACTGCGTTACAGGTGAATTTGAACTTTCTGTTGCTATTCCGGACACAGATATTGGTAATATTTTATCCGAATTGGATAAGGAGGATGCTTTTGGAATTCTCGCATTGTCAATGGAACGTGATTGTGGGATGTTTTCAATTGATTCAAAATCTTGACTTGTTATCGGTGGCATTGAGTGACGGAACCAAGAATCCTGTCGCTTGACACCACGCATTTCAAGACTATGACGCGAACGTCGGCTTGTCGATGCTAATGGTACTTTCGACATGGCAAAGGCTTTGAAGGCACTTTATATTTAATATATATTATTTTTTATTTTTTTAGGTGTTTTGGTTTTAGTTGTTGTTAGTTAAATTTTTATGTAAAAGGCACATATTTGTTGTTGTTGTTTTTTTTTGTATTCGGCACATAGGGGATTGATTTTTATATATTTTGGATTTGTTGGTCCATAAGGTCTATTTAAGTAAAGAAGGCATGGTTGTGCAATTTAAGCTTATAATCTATTCTACATATATTTGATTGGTGCAAGGAACAATATTTTTTAAAAGGTGGTCGAATGGTTACAGTTAGCTGAAAATAGGAGTTTATTTTTATTTTTTGTTAGTGTATATATATATATATATATATATTATATTCAGAGCTTTCTGGCTTTGACCGATGAAGCAAGTGATTAAGTAAATTGCTGATGTTTTTTTAATAGTTTTAATTTAATTTTTAAATCGAAAGTTTTTAAGTTCAAGGCGTCTTTAAGTGTTGCTGAGGTAAGCGAGTCTACTTTAAAAGCAGGAACTTTAGTTAATTGAAGGTTGTAATCGTTACTTATTTTTAAACAATTCCTATTTTACAAATTGTAATGCCTTAGTTTATACAAATGGAAAAGCTTGGGGATTAAACCGAAGGTTATTTTTCATTCCACAATTTGTCCAAACATTTCATTGTCTGGTCATGTGTGTGGCGAACAAAATTTGACTGATCGAATCGTTTGTAATAAAAATTGTTTTCAAATTGAAAGGTTTAAATATTTAGGTGTTTAGATTGATAAGCACTTGAATTGGGCAGCTCATGTAGATGAATTAAAAACATATTAATTAACTGATACGCTCAAAATGTATCTACTGAAACCACATTGCTCAACTAAGATTATGTTGATAATAATATATCAAATACTATGAAAAAGCACACTCTAAACTACAGTATGGTATTGCAAGTTTGGGGTGGAATATAGAATTGCACAACAGAACTATTGAATAATAAAACAATCCTAAATGTTCCTTTGGCTCGAAAAACACATTTTAATAGATTCTGCAATGCAACATCACCTAGTCTATTTAATAAACTGATACGAACAGAAACACTATGCTCTTTGTTCTTGAATAAAGTAAAGAAGTGGCTGTTCACTTTGGATATATCTATGGTATTATTGAATTAAGCTTTTTAATTTAAAAAACATTAATTTTTCTTCCTCTAATTTGCTGTTAAATTTGTTTAACTGAGCAATTCACAATGCAATTTTGTTTTTATTTTGTTTGAACTTTTTGATTTTACACAGAATTAAAAAAAAAACTTTCAATTGACAAATCATTCGCCACTAGTCACGCAAGTTCTATACAGAATGATACCTAGTACCTATTTAGATGCAAGGTATAAGCCATTCATT
The DNA here is from genome assembly GCA_916050605.2 of Platycheirus albimanus. Lineage (NCBI taxonomy): Eukaryota > Metazoa > Arthropoda > Insecta > Diptera > Syrphidae > Platycheirus > Platycheirus albimanus. Next base: position 66,038,082 of record OU696698.1, read on the forward strand.
AAATTTATATGAAATTTTAAAAAGCCTGAAACCGTTCTTTGGCTTGTAACTTTTAGGGTCGGGTTAAAACGGATAACAGAATTTCCCCTACAGGAAAATAAACAATCTACGTTACACGAGTTTTGAAGTTCATCTGTTAATCAGTTAAGGCTGTAGATCAGTGTACAGAAAGACGCTACTGTTTTTTGAACTTTTCCATCGTCGTAATGTTCGAATTGATTTAAAATTTTTTTTGACACGAACTTGTCTTATTGAGCAAGTTAAACTTAGCATCAAATCCTATTTTAGGTGTAATTTATTGTTGTATCTTCATTTTTATTGCTATCAAAGGATTAGCACGGCAAACGTTTGATAGGTTTGTAGGCACACAAATGTTTATTTTTGATTGAGAAAATGTTAGGCCTTGCCATTTCTATTTATCGTTGAGCTGGAAAACTGTATTATATTGTTATTTTTAAGGCATAATCAAACATCTTCTTTAAACATAGATATTGAATTAGGACACACAAACAAAACACCTATTTAAAATAGCACTTTTCCCTAGAGTTTGTCTTTTTGATTTTTAATTTTTCAGTCTATTGGATTTAAGAGTTGAAATTAAATTGAAGGAAATAGATACTAGAGTTTTGAGATTAAGTTAACAAATGCCAAAACAATGAGCAGATAAACAATATATTATAAAAAAATCTGTTGCTCCCAACACAAGATTAACGAAGTGATTTCTCATTTAAACATGTGCAAACCATCCCAGACGAAAGTTCATTGCCGACTCACTCAACACTCATCCAAACGTCCCATCAAAAGAATAAATGAAAGTCTTAGGCAAAATAGATAAATTCAAAATGTTCTAGAAATATTTCACTTTTAATTGATTTCGATATCGATTGAGACACAGATAAAAAATTCACAACAACTTTAATTGATTTTTGTTTTGAATTTTTTCAAATTACATATATTTACAAATTCCTCCGCACACACATTGACAACAAAAAAAAAGGACCAAAAAGACTGTTTAATAAAACAAACGAAAGGACGAAAGGTACACGTTGCAGTGTACTTTGGAGTTTGTTTATATTTTTGATGAGATATTTCACTCACGTATGAAAAAGCACAAGGAAACGAACACGAACAAAAAAAATTTTTAAAACTAGTTACGTATACGCCCCGATGACATCCGTCAAATCAATAACAAATCGGGAAACAAATAACCATCGACTGTTATGAAACAAGAAGAATGTTATAAAAACAAAAGATTGGAATAAAAGGATATAGTAAACCTATACTGTCGAAGGAATTTTTTATTTTTCATGGAGAGATCCTTATGACGAGTGTTTTCCTTTCCAAAACCAAAACGAAACTGCAACTAGCAAAACTCGAACTGGAAATGAGAGTCCTTTTGCTGCCGCTGCTTGTATTTGTTTTTTTATTTTTTCAGCTGTACAGAACAGACAGGGTAAAGCACATACCACAATTTATATATGCCACGAAGCCGCGCGAACTGAAATAGACAAAAACAGTATAAAGCGAAGAAAATAGGGGAATTTCATTGAAGTCTACTGATGGGAGGACTACACTTGATTTTATTGCCAACTGTCTGGCTTGAGAAATACAAATACGAAACAAAATATTTTCAATCTTAAAATAAAAAAAGGTAGTTATAAGTTTATTATAGGTATAGTTAAAAACAATTGTTTATGCTAACCTCACCTAAAATTCGAATTTTGTTAAGCCCGCGAGGATATGAAAGCCTGTAAGTTATTTTCAACAGATATTTAAGCTGGCTTTTGCCTAGCTTTACGATAGTTTTAGGAAATTAATGAAATAAAAAACAAAATACATATATCAAGGTTTCGAAGTACGTTAATAATATTTCAAGAAACAGTTTTATTTTCTTGGTGTTCCTCTGAAAAAAAGTGTAAAATGTTGATTAAACTTATAGTTCAAACTAAAGAGCGTATTAATGAGTGTTTACATGAGGGTGACAAACGAATGGACGAGTTGGCGATCAAATTATATTTTAAGCATTTATATATGTACCTATAGCTTATTTCTTAGATTAGACTTTACCACGATAGGATTGAATTTTAAAATATGTAAATTGTTAATATAATACAATTGTTTAAATAAGTAAAATTGCATTAAATAAACTGTTCAACGCAAACTGCAAAGTGTTTACTATATGAAATTTCAAAGTTCCACATACCATCCACATTGCAACGAATAAATTTCACGACTAACTTCAAAATCTTACTGTTCAATTGTGATAGATGGAATTGACGTTCGTTGTTCTCAACGAATATAAGAAATTTCATATGCAAGAAAAGTCAAAATAGGCGAATAATCGTTCATTCGTTGTTTGTTGGTCGCTCTCATGTGAATAGCCGTTTAACGTTATTTTGTGTGAATATTATTCAAACGGATAAAGTTTTTACAAGATAACAGTAATTCTAGTGCGACGAGTAACTTTTATATCTCTTTTCTCTGTACCTACATTAAAAGAAGTTTAGGGAGCTTGTTTGTAGAAAAAGCATTAAATTGAAAAAAAACACGTCAAAATTTGTTTTGACCATATTGGTTTCTACAGAGGTTTCCATTTGAATCGGGTTTTTCAATTCGCGCGAGTAGCATTCACCTGTGTGTGTCGGCCATGTTCTTTTGTTTACATCTGTCAAATTTGTTGTTTATTATTCAGTTATTGATGCCAAAAGTCAAATCACCATGGCCAGTTGGACCATTGAATTAAGTTTTGTTAATAGGAAAAAGAAACAGGCATTTACCACTTATAAGTTTAAAAAAAAAATTAAAAGAAACCCGTTAAAATTTGGGTATGGCGAAATTTCTCGAAGTACAATTTATAGAAAGATTTCGGAAGTGTTGCAATACATCGGCATTTATACGTAAAATATTAGTGCATTTTATTTTGGTTTTTATCTTATTTGAACATTTCACATGTTTCAAAGACGACTGTGTGAAAATATAGGTACTCGCATATTGCGTAAAACATCACCGAAAATGAAAAGCTGTGTGACAAATTAAAAATTATAATTTCCAATTTCAAGAGAGGATATTCAAATTTGTATACTACAGCACAAAACATGTATATTGATTTATTATTGTTTTTGAAGTAAATCGAATAGAACTCACTCAACAGCTGTCACAATGACAGTTGAATTTTGTTACACGAGTTTTGTTTCAGTGGCATAGTATACCGAGGCTCGTTTAAATGATAGTGAGCGTGCCTCTGTCTCATAAATTTAAAAAAAAAGACGGCTGAATGCTACTAATTGCATGCTATCAATTCCCGCAGTTACTTTTGAATCAGATTCGTTTATTTGAAAGGTAAATAAGATTGTGATCATATTGCAAGTTTAAAAGAAGCTTATTTGAACAAAGCTGATTCGTCCATTGTTTATCACAGTTGGCAACCTTCTCAGTATGTTTTGTAGGCTACTCTCTACAACTTCACATTTTGTTGACGTGGAGGGATGAAGTAAACTAACTGAGCGAAGAGAAAAGAAAGCAAAAATGTTTATAAAATAGAAAAAGAAAAGTGTACAAACTCGTGAATTTTCAACCGACGACAGACTGGCTGACTGCGGTTATGAAATTTCGATAGCCCATGCGAGGCAGGAGGAGGGGTGTCTTTTAAATCTTTGTTTCAGTTTTGAGTTTCGAAACAATAATGATGATGCTCGAATAAAGAGAATGCAGAATAACAATTTTTACCTATATTTCTACTCGTACAAGAGGGATGCGTTAATTTAATTTCCCGCTAATGGTCATGAAAGCGAAAGCAAAATTTGCAAATACTCAATTTGTCGCAGACATAAGTAGTTTTTTTCGCAGATAGGTCGGGGTTGCCTTTTTAATGCTTTTTTTTAAATCTATACGGAATAATTATTGTTTTGGTTAAAGAGTTAACTTGTATAGATTAGATAATGCAGACACAATATGTCTTGATTTTTTATTTTTTCGTCAGGAGATTGGTCAGATAAATTAAGAATGCTAAAAGAATTTTTAGATCAGATCAAGAAAAATGAGCTGCAAATCACGAAAATCTTATGCAGTTTCTCACCCTAGCTCGGGGTTTTGTAAATTACGACTCCTTGTTCGCAATTTTCAAAATTGAACGAAATGAAGATATTGACACTCAAAAATAGCAAATTACCACTTTTTTGGGTCAATAATTCGATCCTGAGAAATAAAACATTGCCATCGCGAATCGAAAATTGATCCAAATTTGTATCAATTTTATATTTACTCGATTGTAAATTGCAAAAAAGCGAGTCGTAGATTTCCATCTCTTTGTTTTGAATCAAAAATATGTTTTTGAAAAAATGAGTGGTAAAGTCGTAAATTGCAACCCCATTTTACTCAATTTGTAACAAATTATATTGCTTTGAGAGTAGCAACGTTTTCTATTTATTGAAAAGCATTTATTATTTTTTATTGAAAAATGTAACTTTTACTTACTTGGCTGATTCTAGGAATCGAACTCGAGACCCTCTGCATACCAACCTAGCACACATCTACTAGGCCATGGTGATGCATCCAAGTCGGATATCAAAATTAATAATAAGAAGCAACCTGAATATGAGTTACATTTTAGGGGTGTTTTGAATTAAGACTATGTTTTATTGGCGAGAAAAATATAGTCGTCTTATTTTGGACGTCTAACCTCTAATGTACAAATTTTGTGATGATCATTTAAATAAAGGTAAGAAATTGTATATAATGTGTAGTTGAAATTCAACCTTGTACTCCCTATGTACATAATAGAACTACAAAAAAGGCATTATTGGAGACACAAGCGGGGCCAGGGCCTAATGACTTATATTCTGAACGATTCCTGTATGTGCGTTGATATTCTGGTGGAATATCATTTCCCGCTGAATCCGAATGGCTTACAAAGATCCACTTTTAATATTAACCAGATTTATTTTTCGAGGATTTTACATTTCCTCAAAAGAGACAGTACCAAAAAAAAAAGATAATTATTAGTTCGAGGCAGGGATCGAACTCCGGACCTTCGACGTAGCCGTCAGACGCACTTGAGTTGATTTTAATACTCAGAGTTTGTAAATCACGAAAAAAATGTAGCAAATCCAGATTGGTAAAAAGTATAAATGGAATTATTCCCTTGAAGTAGTAAATTGCGACAACAAGGTTGTAATTTACTTTGAAGGGCACAAGCTTGAATTATAACTTTTAATTGTAAATCTCAACTTAGGAATTGTTGTAATTTGAGATGAATTGAAAGTTAAATTGCCAATTTTTCTATCCGTTTCGAATCAAAGCGCCGTGATTTACAAAAAAAACATGTTTTGTAAATTGAAACTGAATATTTCGCAATTGGTGATTTTTCAATTCTCTCCGTGCAGTATTTAAAATTCATTTAAAAAAAACAATACCACGACTGGGTCTTAGGATTTTAATCTTATGTTAGTTATTTGATTAGGGCAAATTTGTATTAAAAAAAAAAAACAAATCTAAGGAAATCATTACTTTTTTTTTAAGATTAAGAGTTTTTTTTGGGGAAACTAGGTGTGCATTTGCATTAAATTGCTTAATATCTATCTATCTAGGAAAAAAAATATTGAAAATCGTTCGACCAGTTTTTTCTTTAATTTTCTTTTTTCTTTTGAAATTTGTCTAAGCATGTGAATATATGAATATTTGAAGTTTTTATTTCGGAAAATAATTTAAAAAAAAAATTCAATCGAACCGTTTTAAACATATATTTCGAAAACCAAATTAAAAAAAAAATATTAAAAATAAAAAAAAAAGGTTTTGAACATTTTGAAATGTAGTATAATTGAAATCGGAAGAACAGTTTACGGGAAAACCAGATTTGGAAAAAAAGGTGTTTTTCCACGAATCTTTTTTATTGAAATTTTTGTTGAGGTTGGCCTTTGTAAGTTTGAGTTTGATGTTTTTGTAGTGGTATGCAATGAAATTTCCTATTTGAGCAGTGAAATCCATGTTGTGGATTTTATGTCTCCAGCAGTGAATGAATGACCAAAGATGTTTAATTTGAAACAAAATACAAAAATATTTTTATTATTTAAAACTACATTTTTTTTTTTAAATTTTGTTTTTTGTTTTTTATTCAATTAATTAAATTAATAATTATCACTAACTAATTTTTATTTATTTATTATTATTTATTATTATATAAATGCAAGTGACAAAAGTATTTTTATAAATAATAAAAATAGTGTTATTGTCACAACTATACAAATAAAGTTAATATAGAATTAATGTAATTTGGGTGGGGTGACCCATAGATAAATTAAAAAAGAAAAACAGATCAACAGAAGATAAAAAAAAAAAGCAGAATTAATCAGTCTATTGAATTTAAGAATGTAAACAATTATCAATTTTAATATATAATTTACAAGTAAGACAAATTTTATTTATATTTAACATTTCATCAAACATAAGGAATAACTATCAATTTAGCATTGATTCAATACTCTCAAAGTCCATACAAAGAAACCATTCTTTTATATATTTTTTAAATAAAGAAGGAGAGGTAAGAACTCTGCAAGAGTGTGGAAGCTTGTTAAACAATCGACATGAAACTACATCATACAATTTACGAAATGCGGTTGTTCGGAAAACAGGAATATATTCATGATTTAAAAGATTACCACGAATATTATAATTCTCGATTATTCTGAAATTAAGATTTCCTGATTTTTTAAAGAACTCTTTAAGAACTTTAAAGCAATACAAATGTCGAACTGGAAAAATTTTTAGTTCCTTAAAAAGTGGGAAACTAGGGTAAAGGCGCGACTTCTGACACATTATCTTTATAGCAAAATTTTTGCAGTACTAAAAGAGGTTGTATTTTATTGTAGTATGTTCCTCCCCAGCAAGAAATTCCATATTGAAGTTTTGAATGAAAGATTCCATAATAGACTTTCATAAGGAGTTGAAATGAGCAAATATTCCTAAGAGTATAAAAAAATCTTAAAGTGCCACGAAAGTAATGTCTTAGATTTTCTGTGTGATTATAGAAACTCATTTTAGAGTCAATGATTAGGCCCAAATATTTGAATTCATTTACAATCTCCAGTCGAAAACATCTTTCACTGAGTTGGCAGTACTGGAAAAGGTGTTAGAGCGAGAATTCGTGACACAAGAACAATTAAAGAGCTTAAATTTCTGGCATTCTGTAGCATAAAAAAAGAGATCGGCCCCTAACTTAGTATTTCCAGACAATGAAAAAAACATAACTTTAGTTTTTGAGCTTATTAGTAATTTATGATCAGCGAACCAGATTCATAACAAGCTTAAATCCCAATTCATATCAGCAGTAGGATTAAGGCAGCTATTGGCACGTTATCTGCAAATGCTGTCAATTCACCCTTAAAGGGCAACCTAAATAATGAGTTGATATATATCAAGAAAAGTATTGGACCCAACACCTTGTATCATCAAATTTCACTCTTTGTATTCTGCTATTCAAATATGACCTGAACCACTCAAGTATAAAACCTCGAAAACCTGCCCTTTCAATTTTATTTAACAATATTTCATGGTCCACCGTATCGAAGGCTTTTGAAATATCAACAAATAAAGCTGCAGTATTTTTTTTATTGTCAAGGCTAGTAAATATTTGAGAGCAGAAACGTAATAAAGCATCTTCAGTAGATTTACAACTTTGAAAACCGAACTGAACATCACTGAAAAACATCGTTTTGTTTAGAAAACTTACCATTCTGGTTTTTATTGCTTTTTCAAATACTTTGCTTATTGAAGGTAATAACGAGATCTCTATAGTTTGATAAAGCACTTTTAGAACCTTTTTTGAAAAGAGGCAGGACATTAGCACATTTTAGGGCATCCGGAAAAACTCCACAAAAAATATTTTTATTAAAGATCTGCGCCAAAACATCAGTTACAAAACAGCCTATATTTTTTAAAAAAAAGAGATTTGAAATACTGTCAATTCCAGAAGAATTCGATTTTTTTAGTGTACCGATTATTTTAAGGATTTCGAGGCCGGTTATAGAATCAAACACAAAACTTTGACTTTGGGAAGATTCATATGAATATTTGAAAATACGTCATATGCATTTGAGGGACAACTTTCTGTAAAAACTCCTTCCCACTGTTCAAGACACAAATAATTTTTAAGCCTCAAAAAATCAATTTTTGTTGTGAAATTGGTAGATTTGGAATTTTCATCATGGCGGTCTGTAGTGTATGTCTGTTACCTTGTCCAAAGAATCCACAAGTATTTTGTTTGTTTGATCTTTTGATGAGACATTTTTTGATGTTCCTAATTAAATTATAAAAAATCGATTGAGCCTTATCTTTTCTTAGGAAAGTTTTCAATAAGTGTGGTTCGATCTAAAACTTAATGGTCGTTCGAGAATCTAGATTTAATAATTGGATTCAGCATAATATTTAATATTCTTCCTATTTTGAATGAAATTATTCTTTATTGTGTCTGCGTTTTTCTTGGTTGGATCGAGTTTTCATAATAGGTGTTTGGGTAGATCGCAATTCCTGGTATATTTTGGTTAAGTTCTTGGAGCTAGGATCTTTATGTTTTGTTGAACAAATAGTGAACGGTCAGAAACACAGTTGGATAGTCCTTACAACAGGATGCGTAGGCTGTTTTTGTTGCTTTTTATTTTTGTGGTTGTTTTTGGTGTCCTAACGGCAGATTAACGACGCTACTGTGGTTGTTGTTCAGCCATGTTCGGACAATTTTAACGCCACCGTTGTCATCGTTTGATGACTCCGATGTTTGGTTAAGCTGTTTCTTCGAAACTGATACTTCTTATCGAGGTACTTTTGATTCAGCTCTCGCTCTTCTTCGAGTCGCTGCATTTTCAACCCTATCATTTTAGTAGACGACAGAGATTTGTTCCTTATTGTATTATTGTATTGTATTTGCTGAAACCAATTATAGCAGGCATCATATTGCACCATTTCTGGTGTGTCTGCTTTTTCGCAGCTCTTGCAATTATAGTTGGATTTTCTTGGTTACGATGAGATAGACAGGTTTTTGATCACAAATCAATTGATAATTAAAGAGTTATAGATTTCAAGAAAACTTTTTTAATACACGGTTAAAAATTTGGTACTAAAGTATTCGTTTACTAATGTATTCAAGCCGTTTTGGAATACAAGCTGGACTAATTTTTAAACTGTCCCAAATATTACACTTTTTCTTAATAATTTTGGTATTGAATTTTGATGTTTCTAATACACCTGGAACATACTTCACGGATATTTCACCAAAGTTCTACAAAAAGTTTAAAATATAAGAAACCAGTATTACATTTAAGGAAAAAAATTATTTAAAACTATCCCCTAAAAGTTTGCATTAATACTTTTTGTCTTAAAAAATTAAACTGGTTTAAAAATTAGGAGAGAAGTATTAAATTTCAGAATTGTTTTGTATTACAGAGGGGAAAAAATCTAGATAAATGTAACAAATCAATAGGTAAGTAGATTAATATATAATACAAAAAAGTTTAAGGAGTTCAAATTTCCTAGCCCTAATCTGCTTAATATTAAAAAGTAATAATGTCTTGGTTAGAATAAAATACTGTGGGATTAGATTCTATTCCAATGACTACCTTTAAATGTACCTCATATTTAAGTTGTAATTTTTAGTAGCACAATACTAGAATGTATACCATGATGAATATTAAAATTTAACAACTATGTTTTAAATTTTAATAACCCTTTATATTTAAAAGGGATTATATTTATAAGTAATAAGTGACCTTAAACTATTTGAATTAACATGAAATACTTAATGGATTAGAGGCATTGAGTAACAAAACCTAATACAAATTAATATTATTTTGTAACCATTTAAGCATTAAATTAAAATACTTTTGGTTTAAACTCTATTCCGTAGTTAATTATTAAATACTATCTGGAAGGCTGTATTAAACTGCAATACAAACAAAACTTGAAATCGAATACATAAAATTACTTTAAATCTAATAAACATGTTCACCTTCAATCACAAATTCAATTAAAAGAGGATTACATTTTAATACTGTAATCACTATATATTTTTGGACTGAGCTTAAATACGAAATGGATTAAACGTATTTCGTAACAAACCAAACCCAAATTGATACTATTTTCTAAACATTTCAGGTTTTGATTTGAATACCATTGGTTTGAACTTTACACCGATGTTTGTTATTAAATAAAAACCGCAAGTCTGTATTTATTTTGAATACAAAAGAATTGCAATTGAATACATTTCAAAATTAAAATCTAACAAAATATGTTTTCAGTTTCAATCATGCTCTTAATAAAAAAAGGATTACAATTTAAGACTGAAATTACCATAATATTTTTGGATTGACCTTAAATACAAAATGGATTGACGTATTTCGTCACAAGTCTAATCTAAACTGATACTATTTTCTAAACACATCAGGATTGGATTTGAATACCATTGGTTTGAACTCTACACCGATGTTTGTTATTAAATACAAACCGCAAGTCCGTATTCATTTGGAATACAAAAGAATTGCAATTGAATACATTTCAAAATTAAAATCTAACAAAATATGTTTTCAGTTTCAATCATGCTCTTAATAAAAAAAAGATTACAATTTAAGACTGAAATTACCATTATATTTTTGGATTGACCTTAAATACAAAATGGATTGACGTATTTCGTCACAAGTCTAATCTAAACTGATACTATTTTCTAAACACATCAGGATTTGATTTGAATACCATTGGTTTGAACTCTACACCGATGTTTGTTATTAAATACAAACCGCAAGTCCGTATTCATTTGGAATACAAAAGAATTGCAATTGAATACATTTCAAAATTAAAATCTAACAAAATATGTTTTCAGTTTCAATCATGCTCTTAATAAAAAAAAGATTACAATTTAAGACTGAAATTACCATTATATTTTTGGATTGACCTTAAATACAAAATGGATTGACGTATTTCGTCACAAGTCTAATCTAAACTGATACTATTTTCTAAACACATCAGGATTTGATTTGAATACCATTGGTTTGAACTCTACACCGATGTTTGTTATTAAATACAAACCGCAAGTCCGTATTCATTTGGAATACAAAAGAATTGCAATTGAATACATTTCAAAATTAAAATCTAACAAAATATGTTTTCAGTTTCAACCATGCTCTTAATAAAAAAAGGATTACAATTTAAGAATGAAATTACCATTATATTTTTGGATTGACCTTAAATACAAAATGGATTGACGTATTTCGTGACAAGCCTAATCTAAATTGATACTATTTTCTAAACACTTCAGGATTTGATTTGAATACCATTGGTTTGAACTCTACACCGATGTTTGTTATTAAATACAAACCGCAAGTCCGTATTCATTTGGAATACAAAAGAATTGCAATTGAATACGTCAAGGTTCTTAAAAATAAAGAAACACATCTTTAGTTTTAAATAAAAAAAGGATTGTTTTTTATAACAGAAGTTACTTGCGTTACTAAATATATAAAAAACATTGCTGTTTTTATTAAAATACAAGCAGTCTATTGTACTTTCATTTTAACCCTATTGTATTAAATTAAAGTTCTAGTTGAATCAAAAAGTAAAAAATGTATCCAATTAAAATATAGCATAGTATAAATTAAAGTATAGACATGGTTTAAGCTTATGGCTAGTTCTTGACAAATCTTGCTATAAGGTTGCTGGTTTAAAATCTATTCTTTATATCATACATTTCAAATCAACAGGGTATACATTTTAGTAGATTTGGTATAAATTCAATTTCTTGTATTACAATCAACACCTGGCCTGGTATCACTAAGTTTTTTTCGGCTTACGGCTTATTTGGCAGCGCGTCTTAGAGAGTATTATATAATTTGTCAGTACTTTTTTTAACCCTCGCCCAAACTTAATAAATTTGTTCTTACTCCATGGCAAACAGAAAATGGGCAATTTGTTTTTTTCTGAAAAGCTTATAAGAAATGTGTTAGATATAGAAAGTACATTTTTCAGGGCTCATTACCAAAAATTTTTTTTATCGTGCATGTCATGTAGGTACATACAATATATTATGTTTTAAAAAATGACGTTCTTGTTATATCTTGATTCCTTCGTCATGGTGTAACTATAAGTTTCGTAGTTCATGCAGTTTTACTCAGTTCTTCTATCCTTTTAGACAGGAAGTATGAAACTGAAGATAATTCGTTAATTGTAAGAGTTGGTATTGTGAAACTTTCACATTTATAAACAGATTCCAAGTACCTTTCCAAAAATAACAATTATTTGTTCGCTATCACTCGCATCAAAATCATCGCTGCTGCTGGCAAGCAAGTTGCTTCATGTATTAACAGTCAAATTGTCATACCAGTAACTGTTTTACCAGTAGCTAGCATGTGTGGCGTCCGGGTTAGACGCAGATCTGAAAATATTTTTTTGAAAGTTTTGAGAAAAAATCTTTTTTTTACCATTTTTTTTTTTGATTTTTTTTTTAGAACTGGCACTTCCTAGATCACGGATATGCATTTTTGAAGTCGCTTGGTCGCTAAGTTAACACGCAAGTCAAGTTTAAAGATGTCAACTTTGATGCCTCTAGCACGTCTAGTTTAGCCGCGAATATCCATTTTTTGAGTAGGTAGAACTCAAAGTTTACCCTGCAGCCACACTGACAGCAACTGGCAAGCAAGTTACTACACGTATTAATTTTTAAATTCCTATCTGTGTTCCAATTGGCTGGAAGTTTGTCTGTGTAAGTGGAAAATGTGAGTGTGTTGCAACTGTCTTACCAGTTGCTGGCAAGACACAGACAAACTTCTTGCTAATTGGAACACAAATAGGAATTTGACAATTAATACATGTAGTAACTTGCTTGCCAGAAGCTGACATGTGTGGCCGCAGGAAAATAGTAAAGTGAATAAAGACTTATTCTTTTACTTCTTACATTAATCTTTTTTCGTAGATTTTGTACATTTAATCAAAATGTATAATGCATTTTGTTAAATTAAAGAAGTAACCCGACCAGTATGTATACGGCTCCAAAAGAAAAGCTGACACATATAATAAACTATCCACATTCCATGACTATGTATGTATTGATAAAATCTGATATCTCAACAAGAAAAAGAAATTCGAATTCGATTGATTTAAGATTTCTCTTAGTATTAATAAAAACAGTATCATTATAATTCTGTTATTATTTCCATAAAATTTTTCCGATTGCGTTGCCATCACAGTAAAAGATATTTTTTTGGTACTTTGTTTTTAAACCTGATGTATTAAATTCGAGTTCTAGTTGAATTCAAAATGAATATAATATATTCAAATTCAATCAGACGCAGTATAAACAGTAATATAATGTGGAGTACTATGTAAGGCCAAAGATAATCAAATTCATTCTTTTTGGTTTAAGCTTACTGCTTGTCAGTTCTTGAAAAATTACATTAATAGCTGGTTTAAAATGTAATTATTATGTCATGTATTTCAACTAAACATGGTATAAATTGTAATAGATTTGGTGTAGCTTCAACTTTTTGTATTAAAATCAACACCCTTGTTGGCATCACTAAGTTGGCTTCGGCTAATGGCTATCAGAATTTTGAGCGGCGCCACGTTTCAGTGAATAGTTTAAGGTTTGGCATTACTTATTTCTTAACCCTCGCTTAGACCTAATAAATGCGTTCGCATGATACAATTAAACCAGATATCGTCCCGTTTTCATCTTTGTTTCGTTCTACGCATCTAAGTCACGGACATGCATTGCTTTTTCATTTTTTTTTTTCAACTTTAATTTAATTTTGCAGTAAGATTGTTGCTGTCTTCATGTAAAATATATTCCGATTTGGAAACAATTTTACGGGAATTACCACAACCGAAAAAAAGAATGCGTGGTAAAAAAAATTCAATTGACGCTTGCATTATATGAAAAATCGATTTTTATCTTTAAACGCGATTTGCGGCTAAACTAGACGAGCTAGAGCCATCAAAGTTGACATCTTTAAACTTGATTTGCGGGTAAACTAAGCGACCTAGCGACTTCAAAAATGCATATTCGTAATCAAGGAAGTGGCAGTTTCAAAAAATAAAAATAAAAAAGCTGGTGAAAAAGTTTTTTTTTTTCAAAATTAAAAAAAAATATTTTCAGATTTGCGTCAAACCCGGACGCCACGCATGCTAGCTACTGGTAAGACAGTTGCAATACACTCGCATTTTCCACTCACACAGACAAACTTCCAGCCAATTGGAACACAGATAGGAATTTGAAAATTATTACATGTAGTAACTTGCTTGCCAGTTGCTGTCAGTGTGGCTGCAGGGTAAACTTTGAGTTCTACCGACTCAAAAAATGCATATTCGTAATCTAGGAAGTGCCACCTTCCAATCGATGCATCTCATTTTATGAAAAATCGACTTATATCTTTAAACGCGATTTACGGCTAAACTAGACGTGCTAGAGGCATCAAAGTTGACATCTTTAAACTTGATTTGCGGGTAAACTAAGCGACCAAGGGACTTCACAAATTCATATTCGTAATCAAGGAAGTGCCAGTTCTAAAACAAATCAAAAAAATTTGCAAAATTTTCAAAAAAATATTTTCAAATTTGCGTCCGGGCCACACATGCTAGCTACTGGTAAGACAGTTGCAATACACTCGCATTTTCCACTCACACAGACAAACTTCCAGCCAATTGGAACACAGATAGGAATTTGAAAATTATTACATGTAGTAACTTGCTTGCCAGTTGCTGTCAGTGTGGCTGCAGGGTAAACTTTGAGTTCTACCGACTCAAAAAATGCATATTCGTAATCTAGGAAGTGCCACCTTCCAATCGATGCATCTCATTTTATGAAAAATCGACTTATATCTTTAAACGCGATTTACGGCTAAACTAGACGTGCTAGAGGCATCAAAGTTGACATCTTTAAACTTGATTTGCGGGTAAACTAAGCGACCAAGGGACTTCACAAATTCATATTCGTAATCAAGGAAGTGCCAGTTCTAAAACAAATCAAAAAAATTTGCAAAATTTTCAAAAAAAATATTTTCAAATTTGCGTCCGGGCCACACATGCTAGCTACTGGTAAGACAGTTGCAATACACTCGCATTTTCCACTCACACAGACAAACTTCCAGCCAATTGGAACACAGATAGGAATTTGAAAATTATTACATGTAGTAACTTGCTTGCCAGTAGCTTGCATGTGTGGCCGCAGGGAAACTCAGAGTCCTACCGACTCAAAAAATGCATATTCGTAATCATGCTGGATCGTGTAAGTACGAAAGGAAGTCAAATTTCATCTTATTTCATAAACTGTTTGTGGAAATCTAAGTTTTGTTTTCACTATACAACTTTAAAAACTTATAATTACCAAAACATTTATTTGTTTATATCGATACTCATGCATTTTCGTAGAATTTTCTAGTCACCACAATTTTGATAAAACATCTTTTCAAACACGTTTTTTCGAAATTGTATCTAAAAGGTGATAAACTAGAAACGATAGCAAAAAGATTGCCTCGACAAAATAAAATAATCTACATAATATTTCGATCGATTTAAAGATTCTTCCAACAAAAGTGAACATTAAAATTTCCGTATAGGCAATTTGCATTTAATATTTTCGATTTCAAGCTTAGGCATTATAGTTCAGAATTAGTCTTTTGCTCTTTATTTGTAACCTCGTTGTATTAAATTCAAATGCAATTTGAATTTAAAATTAATATCGTGTATTCAATTTCAATCTAACTCGGTATAAAATGCAATAAAAGTGGTTTAATTTGTGACGCCAAGGTTCTTGTGACGGTTGTCTTGTTAGTTCTTGAAAAAATTCTAATACAAGTTGGTTCAAAATCCAATCATACATGTCATATATTTCAACTCAACTACGTATCAACATTAGCACATTTGGTGTAAAACTGAATCAAAGTCATAAAAATAGAGAATTGGCATCACTTATTTTTAATCGGCTAATGGCTCGTTGGTAGATTGTGTGCCGTCTGCGTTGTTTTTTTTAGTATATCATTGATCGTGAAACGTGTTTGTCGTCCGTGTCCTGTTAAAAGTGTTTAAATGAAAAAAGAAAAAAGAAATTATATGTGGGAAGTCCACTTTTTATAATAATAAAATAAAATAAAGTAAGTTAAAATTTATTTAACAAAATAAAAGAACAAAAGATAAGTGTGCTGCAGAAAAAAAAGGATTGTACATGTACGTGTATACCTACCTATGATCTTACATGGGAGATTTTGTTCATTCACAGAGAAGGGGTAAGTGCGAATAAAATATTTATATTTTTAATTGTTTTATTAATAAAATGGTAATATTAGTTATTACTGGTTTTGTGAAATCTGAAAATTTTGGCTCGAAATGTTCTGCTAAGATTTTGTAATTCCCAAAATGGCGACGCAAATTATTCACGTGTGGCGTCGCGTCGCTTGTACATTTTGCAAAGGCAACAGCCAGTAGTTACTATTATTTGCGTCAAAAAACATACAAATTTACTAAAATATTGATGTTTTTCAAATTTTTCAATCATATTCCTCCAAAAACCAATAAACATACATATATGCAAAAAAAAAAAAAATTAAAAATCTAAATCGTTGGACCAGACGCTTTACGGCTTTGCGCTTGTACAGTTTTGCATAGGCAACAGCCAATAGATACAATTATTTTGCGTCAAAAAACATACAAATTTACTAAAATATTGATGTTTTTTAATTTTTTCAATCATATTCCTCCAAAAACCAATAAACATACATATATGCAAACATGCATATATGGTGACGCAAATCATTCACGTGTGGCGTCGCGTTGCTTGTACAGTTTTGCAAAGGCAACAGCTAGTAGTTACAATTATTTGCGTCAAAAAACATACAAATTTACTAAAATATTGATGTTTTTTAATTTTTTCAATCATATTCCTCCAAAAACCAATAAACATACGTACATACCTATATGCAAAAAAAAAAAATTAAAAATCTAAATCGTTGGACCAGACGCTTTACGGCTTTGCGCTTGTACAATTTTGCATAGGCAACAGCCAATAGATACAATTATTTTGCGTCAAAAAACATACAAATTTACTAAAATATTGATGTTTTTCAATTTTTTCAATCATATTTCTCCAAAAACCAATATACATACAATGCAAAAAAAAAAATTTAAAATGTTAATCGTTCGACCAGACGCTTTGCGGCTTTGCGGCTTTGCGCTTGTACAGTTTTGCATAGGCAACAGCAAAACATAAAGTTTGCACAGAAAACAATATTCAGAAAGTTTGATCGAAATCGTAGGAGGCGTTTTTGAGAAAAATTTTACGCTTATACGATTTTCTACTTCCTATCTACAACTCATAACATAACCCACTATAATTTTTTCATAGTTCATTATCTGTTTAAAAACCTTTTTTAAATTTTTTTCAAGATCTGTTGCGGTCCCAAAAAATATCTAAATTGACAAAGGGTGCAAAGAATTTTTTACATCGTCATCGTTTCTACAAAAATCTATAAGGATCTGAGTCATAAACATCTGTATTGTAAAGACGTAAGTACGTTATTCAATTTATATTGTATTTTGTATTTAAAAACATACCTAACCTTCCTTAATATTTCGTTAAACTAATCAAAATTTCACGAGTTCACTTGCAATTTAACATATTATACATTGCTGTGCAGAATATGTTACAGTGGTCCCCCGATAATGTGAACTAATTAAAACAAGGCGTTTTCGGATTTTAGAGGTGTTCACATAACTGGAACATTTTCTTCGGTTCTTATTAAGGGTTCGAAACAACCTTTGTAACTATTTACTATTTACGCTTAATGCGGCTTCGCTCGCTTGTACAGTTTTGCAAAGGCAACAGCCAATAGTTACAATTATTTGCGTCAAAAAACATACAAATTTACTAAAATATTGATGTTTTTCAACTTTTCAACCATATTCCTCCAAAAACCAATATATGTATATGCAAAACAAAAAAAAAATTTAAATAATCTAAATCGTTTAACCAGACGTTTATTGCGGCTTCACTTGTACAGTTTTCAAAGCAACAGCACAACATAAAGTTTGCGCAGAAAACAATATTCAGAAAGTTTGATCAAAATCGTAGGAGGCGTTTTTGAGAAAAATTTTACGCTTATACGATTTTCTACTGCCTATCTACAACTCATAACATAACCCACTATAATTTTTTCATAGTTCATTATCTGTTTAAAAACCTTTATTAAAATTTTTTCAAGGTCTGTTGCGGTTCCAAAAAATATCTGTACATATCGACAAAGGATGGAAAGAATTTTTTACTCGTCATCGTTTCTACAAAAATATATAAGGATCTGAATCATAAACATCTATATTGTAAAGACGTAAGTACGTTATTCAATTTATATTGTATTTTGTATTTAAAAACATACCTAACCTTCCTTAATATTTCGTTAAACTAATCAAAATTTCACGAGTTCACTTGCAATTTAACATATTATACATTGCTGTGCAGAATATGTTACAGTGGTCCCCCGATAATGTGAACTAATTAAAACAAGGCGTTTTCGGATTTTAGAGGTGTTCACATTACTGGAACATTTTCTTCGGTTCTTATTAAGGGTTCGAAACAACCTTTGTAACTATTTACTATTAAACGCCAGAAGAAGCAAACTCAATGGGGAGGGAATAAAACAACAAGAAGAAATAATCAGTGAAGAGGAATCTTATCTTGAACTTAAGGATGACGACCGAGAGTTTTTTACTAACTGTATTTTACCAGCACAATTAGATGCACTGAAAGAAAGGCTGGCAAACACAATTGAGCAGCGAAAACAGATTTGCGTTAATCCGCTTGAGTTAAAAACAAGTTTTCCTTTCTATTTCGTAGAGCCAGAACTGGTTTGTTAATCCTTTTATAAAATATGAATACGAAAATATTAAAAAATAAAGGAGCAAAATAACATTCACTTAAAAATTTATAAAATATCTGACTTTACTTTGTAGTTGTTCAAAAAATTTCCTTTGAGTATGCGTACATAAAAGATTTAAACTCTTTGCACTAGGTCGTTTTGAAATTTCGATGATTTTAAAAGTCCTTAATTAAAATTATTAACTTGGAATTATTTTATTTATCTTCCTTACTTAACAAAATAATTTCATGGAAATGTTTTTAACTGTTTCAGATCGCATTTGACTTTTCATTGCGGTACCCAGGAAAGGAGAATTTACTCCTCAAAAATTGGGAGGGAAACATTTCGGCAATAAACAATGTTGGTGAAGCAAACGGATCAACATCAACAATAGCCAATGAAATAAAATCTTGGAACACAGAAGTGCGTCCATTCATTAACCTACTTCAACTCTTACCACCAACGGCAAAGGGAAAGAAATCAAAAAATACTTCACGAGGAAACTTTTGGGTGTGTATCAAAAGTCTAGTCCGCTTTGAGGAAGTAAGTACATTCAAATGTATATTTTGCTTCTAAAACTTTGAAATATGAACATCATCAGATCCACACTCCAAAAACTAGTTTTGACACAAAATCAGATGCGCCATTTTTAATCGCAGTGGGGGCAAACAAATTGGCAATAAGCCAATATTTTTTAGTTATCGACGAACATATTTTAGCCTTACCACAAAATTATACATTTATAAAAGCTTTTGACATATTATTCAAAAGTTTTTATGTATTCAATATAGAATTTTGTACAAACTTAAATAATTTGTATTCCTTTGTCGCAAAGTATTTTTACAAATTCGAAATAAACGCAAGCACAAGACAAAAGGAGATTTATATAAAACTTATAAATAAAACAAAAGAAATATCAAGTCTTGATTTGCGCGAACTGCTGGAAAAATGTAATTCGCCCTCGAAATTGGTTTTGCTACCAAATGATAATCAATAATTTGTTTATGAACTTCTATTTATTTAATATTATCTTAATGCTCCTGTTTTGCACTATATATTTTATATTATAATTTATGCATGTGTTCATAAATTATTATAAACTGTAAGGCTATTTAAAAACAGCACATTTCATTTAAAAAAAAGTACCAGCTATCACTTAAAGTATAATCAATTTTACGATAGTCACTTTAACAATAACTCATACTCTACTAAATTTTCGAGGGACATTGTTTATATGATATTCTCTAAGCCACTTAAGTTTTATTAAAGAAAACGCACGTTTCTTTGATCGTTACAATACATTTTTGTATAAATTACTTCATCGATTTTATATCGAACTTGACTTCTGGTGTATAGGTTCCATTGATACATATTTCTCTAAGCCACTTAAGTTTTATTAAAGAAAACGCACGTTTCTTTGATCGTTACAATACATTTTTGTATAAATTACTTCATCGATTTTATATCGAACTTGACTTCTGGTGTATAGGTTCCATTGATACATATTTCTCTAAACAACTTAATTTTTATTAAAGAAAACTCACCTTTCTTTGATCGTTACAATACATTTTTGTAAAAATTACTTTACTTTATCAATTCTACATCGAACTTGACATTATGTCTATAGTTTCCATTGAAGGGAAATTTACTCTCCACTCCTACTCCACTTATTGAATCCATTCTTTTGTATATCATATTCGTTTTTGATACTTATTACTCTTAACAACTCAAATTTTGTTAAAGAAAGCTCACGTTTCTTTGATCGTTACAATACATTTTTGTAAAAGTTACTTTAGTTTATCAATTCTACATCGAACTTGACATTACGTCTATAGTTTCCATTGGAGGGAAATTTACGCTTTAAGAATTGGAAGAAAAACTCCACTTATTTGAATCCATTCTTTTGTATATAATATTTGTTTTTGATACTTATTACTCTTAACAACTCAAATTTTGTTAAAGAAAGCTCACGTTTCTTTGATCGTTACAATACGTTTTTGTAAAAATTACTTAATCGACTTTATATCGGACTTGACTTCTGGTGTATAGGTTCCATTGATAAATATTTCTCTAAACAACTTAACTTTTATTAAAGAAAACTCACCTTTCTTTGATCGTTACAATACATTTTTGTAAAAATTACTTTACTCTATCATTTCTACATCGAACTTGATATTAGGTCTATAGTTTCCATTGAAGGTAAATTTACACTGGAACACTTAAATTTATAACTGGTTTTCTGTATAATCTCATATGTATCATAGAATGGGTTTCATTTGTTATGTTTGTGACACGGAATATAAAAAAATTTTACAGATAATATTTCACTTAAAATACGAGCACTTTATTCACGACAATCGGGACGTTATTTTAAGATGTATTAAGTCAAAGACTTGTGAAAAACAGTTTTGTACTTTCAGTGGCTTAAAGCGGCATGCTTTACGCTGTTTAAAAAATCAACAGTCCTCTTTAAGTTTGAGCAAATAGACTCGCCGAAAGTAAGTTTCAGATATCTATAGTGTTTCGGTAGCAGCACACCTTACTTTTTTTTACTTTTATAATACCCTTTACAATGGATTTCATTTGTTATGTCTGTAACAAAGAATATAATACCATTTTGGCAGTTATCTACCACTTAAAGAATGATCATTTTATTCCCGACAATCGACAAGTTACTTTAAAATGTGTCAAGTCAAAATCTTGTAGAAAGGAATTTTCTACTTACAGTGGCTTAAGGCGGCATGCGGAACGTTGTTTAACAAAAACAGAAACCACTAACAATCATGAACAAGAATACTTGTCTTTAGAAGGTATCAAAGAACTTTTCTCTTGTACTAGCAGTTTAAATAGTTCATTGACAGCTACTAGTTCGAGTTGTACCTCGACAGAATACAGTACAAGTACAACAGAAAACTCTTTTGCTTCATTACAAACTAGCTCAGATAATCTTGATGAGATTGTCAAAAAATTTGCCAATGAAATTATGGTCCTTGAGATAGCACAACATAAAACAAATCATATTTTTGACATTACGAGAGTATTCTTTCAAAATCTTTTCAAAGAATTTACTAACTATCCATCTATTGACCTTAGCTGCAAAAAATGTAACATAAGCGAGGCAGAGAGTATTTTTTCTATAGCATTTTTAAATAAATTGGATAAATATTCCTCAATTTACAAGCGGAAGAAAGATCTACTATTTAATAGATTTTATGTTGAACCAGTGCAAAAGAGCTTAGGTGGAAGATGGGATAGAATTTTCAAGGACAACGCATATACAAGTATCTTTAAGCAATGTACATTTCAATATGTTTCAATCCTGGAAACATTAAATGCTTTATTTTTAAACGATTCGTTTAAAAAACTGTTTTTTGAAAAGCCTCACATATGTAAAAAGAATGTATTCAAAGCATTTTGTTGCAGTGATAATTTTACTTCAAACCAAATCTTATCTCAAACTGAATTTGCTATACAGATTCAAATATTTTACGATGATTTTGAGGTCATAAACCCACTTGGAAGTAAAACATCAGTTCATAAGATTGGAGGTATTTACTTTACAGTCAGAAATTTGCCTTATGAATATAATTCTCACTTAAATAATATTCATTTATTAGCCCTGTTTTTTGTTTCAGACCTAAAAAATGAAAATAATAAACAATTTAATTCCGTTCTTGGTCCTATCGTTAAAGATTTGAAAATTTTAGAAGAAAAGGGCATTGAAGTAGATGGTATTATGATTAGAGGAGTACTTATTAACGTATGTCATGATAACTTAGGTGGAAATACTTGTATGGGTTTTGTTGAATCTTTTAGAGCTCACTTTTTTTGTAGAATTTGCAGTATGCCTAAAAATGAAACTGAGGCAGAAACTTGTGAAAAATTATCATACTTACGAACATCTTCTTCTTACAATAAATTATTTGAGGTTGATAAAACTTTGGTTTTCTCAAACTACTTCGAATCCAAAGGGATTAAACATTACTGTATACTCAATGATTTGAAAAATTTTGATGTAATAGATTCTAATAACGTAGACTTGATGCACGATGTTTTAGAAGGAGCAATACCATTTGCAATAAAGTGGTTTTTAAAAAACATTGTTGATCTAAAGCTCATAAATGTTGAAACCATTAACAACAGAATTAAATCGTTTAACTACGGATATTTACAAAGAAAAAATATCCCTACTTTTATAAGTATTGAAAAGGGAAATACTTCGATTGGACTTACTGCCGCACAAAACTTGTGTTTAATACTACACTTTCCACTAATTTTTCATGATTTCCGCGAAAAAGCTCCCAATTTGTGGGAGCTAATATCTTCTTTGCTCAAAATTTTGACTATCTTACTCTCAACAGAGATTCCTTTAAGTGCAGTTAGTAATTTAAAAAATTATATTACTGGACATTTGTATGTGGTTATAAATACCTACAAAAAAAATTATTGCCTAAGCATCACATGCTAACACACTACCCCAGTTTTATTAAACGTATGGGACCACCAATTCATACTTGGGCTATGCGCTATGAAGGAAAGCACAAAACTTTTATAAAAAATGCAAACATCTCAAATAATTACATTAATGTTTGTTACACACTTGCTAGGTGCCATCAACGTAATACTGCATTGGCGTGGGAAACTCTTGATTTTTCAAAACAACAACAATTCGGTAAATCGAAAGAAATTTCTTTGCACAGCTTAGACTCAAAAGTTAAACCTTTATTGGAAAGTATAGCAGGCGATTT
Source organism: Platycheirus albimanus (assembly GCA_916050605.2). Taxonomy (NCBI): domain Eukaryota; kingdom Metazoa; phylum Arthropoda; class Insecta; order Diptera; family Syrphidae; genus Platycheirus; species Platycheirus albimanus. Next base: position 66,061,702 of record OU696698.1, read on the forward strand.
CCCATTGTTTTCTGTTAACTGGTTTCAAGTAAAATTTGGGTTTCACTACAGGCCGGGTTTGATTATCAAAAGTGGTTTAGCTGAGTATGGTTTTATTAAAGAAATCTTTTTGATTAATGACAATGTCTATTTTGTTATAAGCTTATATAAAAAGTTAAAATTTGTTGAAAATCTAAATTGTTCTGAACTAATTGATACAAAGAAATGCTCCATCGTGATGTATGAAAAAATTTTAAACAAGAAACCAAAAGACATGAACTATGTCGCCGGTAAAATTTACATAGTTAAAGAAAATATTTCTGATTAAGATTGCTTATAGGGTTTGGAAACTCAGTGATTTTCAACTACTAAAATGTTCGATGGTACAATTTATAAAGCTTAAAAATACTTTTGCTTTTGCCCTTAAATAATTGTTTGATTAGTATTGCAATTTTTAAAGTGCTTCATTTTTTAAGTTTACTAATGATATAAATTTTGCCTGTTAAAATTAAGTTTCTGTATTGAACAGTAAAACCAAAATTAAAAAGCACACACTTTAAACAAAAATATTTAAAAAACTTAATCAAAACTAATTAATTTCTTTTTGAAATTGTATAAAAACATATTCAATCAAGATTAAGAACTGAAAATCAAATTATTGTAAATATTGCATTTTCCAGATATCATGCATGTTTGTTAAAACAAATTATTGAAAAATTTTGAGAAAACACTTATAAAATTAAACAAAAGCGAAAATGAGACATGTATATAAATCTTAGTTCTAAGCACACTAACTAGATCATAAGTATTTATTTATTTTATTACAAAATTATAGGAAATAAAAAGCTATATTTTAAATTAATGAAAATACTTTTGTATTTATTGATCTACCTGCACTTTTATATGTAATAATTTTCAGATAAAGGAAATGAAGTTGGTTCCAAAACAGGAGTTTTGAAGTCATAATCTTGTAATAATTGTAAAATGAGATAATTATTTTTTGCAAATAAATCTCAAATCAGGGCAATTATTTACAAGCATGTAAGTACATTGTATTTTAAAATCTAAAACAATCTATAATTGAATGCAATACGTAATTGTATTGCAGAGTAACATAATTTGTACTAAAATCAATATATAATTCAATTGAAATTTATACTTTTTTACATTACAGGTCAATAGGATAGGGTATTGAATGTAATATTCTGGATATTAAAACTGATCCAGAATATATTACATTTCAATGCAATTTGTATTGGAATTAGTAGAAAAATAATCCAAAATAGATTAAATTGTAATAAAATATGTATTTGATTACATCCCGAGAGTATTAAAATATAATCTTTTTTACCCTTAATAGTAATACAAAATATTCCCAATTATATTTCAAATTGGATTAAAACTAAGCCAACTGGGTATTGAACTACAAGAAAGGAGTACTAGAAATTAAACTAAAATATGTTAGCTTTCAATACATTTTGTAATAAAATCATCCTTAAATAATACAAAATATACTACCTTTTAATACACAAAGTATTCTATTGCATACTTTTAGTGTTCAAATGTATTCTTTTGAATATTAAAATCTATAACCAATGGGTTCGATTCTATTCTTAAATGGATTTCAGCGTAGTTTATTAAGTATTAAATACAATATTATTTGTATTGAAATCTATCGAAAAATAGTCCAAATTGGATTAAACTATAATAAAATATGTATTTGATTGCATCCCGAGAGTATTAAAATTTAATCTTTTTTATTCTTAATAGTAATACAAAATATTCCCATTTATATTCCAAATTGGATTAAAACTAAGCCAACTGAGTATTGAAATACAAGAAAGGAGTACTAGAAATTAAACTAAAATATGTTAGCTTTCAATACATTTTGTAATAAAATCATCCTTAAATAATACAAAATATACTACCTTTTAATACATAAAGTATTCTATTGCATACTTTTAGTGTTCAAATGTATTCTTTTGAATATTAAACGCTATAACCAATGGGTTCGATTCTATTCTTAAATGGATTTCAGCGTAGTTTATTAGGTATTAAATACAATATTATTTGTATTAAAATCTATCGAAAAATAGTCCAAATTGGATTAAATTATAATAAAATATGTATTTGATTGCATCCCGAGAGTATTAAAATTTAATCTTTTTTACCCTTAATAGTAATACAAAATATTCCCAATTATATTCCAATTTGGATTAAAACTAAGCCAACTGAGTATTGAAATACAAGAAAGGAGTACTAGAAATTAAACTAAAATATGTTACCTTTCAATACATTTTGTAATAAAATCATCTTTAAATAGTACAAAATATACTACTATTTAATACATAAAGTATTCTATTGCATACTTTTAGTGTTCAAATGTATTCTTTTGAATATTAAATGCTATAACTTATGGTTTCGATTCTATTCTTAAGTGGATTTAAGATTAGCTTATTAAGTTTTAAATACAATATTATTAGTATTGAAATCTATCGGAAAATAATCCAAATTGGATTAAATTTCAATAAAATTTATGTTGAAATACGTCTTGAATGTATTAAAATTCAATCTTTTGTATTCCAATATGTAATACAAAATACATTATATTATATTCCAATAGCATTAGAACCAAGGCCACTGAGTATTAAAGTAAAGGCAATAAATATTAAAATTGAGTCCGGAATTTGTTACCTTTGAGTACATTTTATATCAAACTCAAAGACAAATAATACAAAATGCATTAATTTTTAATACAAAAACTATTTGTAAGTAAACTTTTGTCATTAAAATGTATTCTTCTTCATATTGGAAGTTAATAAAATAGGGTTTGCTTTCGTTCTCAAATGCATTACATCTTAACCTTATAAGTTTCGAATCGAATACTTTTTGTAATTAAATTGAGTCTTTATTATTACAGAAACTAGAACAAATTGTTTTAAAATCGCATATTTCTAGTTGTGTTAGTAAATGGAAGGATTCAATTTTAAACTTTTTATATTATTATTCAATCATTTTGCACTGATTTTTAATAAAAATCTAGTTAAAATCTAAAATGTATATTACACTATTTAATACGAAATATATTACTAAAGGGAATTTTCAAAATTAAAAATCCCTTTCTAAAGGGATTTTTTGCGTAGTCACGGCTGTATTACATTTCAATATTTCACAAACTTACAAAAAAATTGTAAGTCAGGACTTGTATTGGGTACACGACTAAATCTGGTGTGGAACTGTATGCAAACCGAAAAGTATTAGATTCTAGTAGCAAATTTTTAACCGTGTACATACATACATAACTGTCCCCTTATTTTGAATAATTTTCTAGTATAATAATATCTAGTGCAAAAATACTTTTATATGTATATATTAAAGTTAGTCCCGTCCCTCCCATTGTTCAACGATTAATACAATATATAATACAACAATACAGTCTTTAAAAATGCTCATCAAGACCTTCCTCATGCAGATACATTTAACTAGGTCAAGCACATACGACTCTTACCACACTTTGTTTTGTCACTTTCTTTACAGAAAAATGAAAAACGACGTTTTAAATCAAAATTGCGAGCATAAAAAAAAGATGTTCATACAAATAAAGCTCTAGTGTTCTTTGTATAATTATATTGCGTGCATAATTTTTATTCGACTCTTTTGTTTGCCTTATTAGCTAGCTCTAAGCTTACACGCCTTAGATTCAGTAGGTACTTATATAAATATATGTATAAAAGTAATATATGCGCATTTGAAACATTACCTACCACACCTAAAACAGGAAAAGGAATCATTAATGTTTAAGTGCCATCCTTACGGCAAAATCACATCCGTTTTGCTAAGAAACATTTCAAAATGGGCAAATATTGTTAAAACAGAATTTAGCTGCGAAATTACCAGGAAAGGCGCGGCTAGTTTGTTTCATTCACAAAAAAACAAATGCAGGGCTGTGTCGCACATAATTGCTTTTATGTGCAAAGAAGTTTTTAGATCAAAACATATTAAGTCGTTTCCACTTGATCCAGAAATCACTGTGGCGTAGATGTTTCAGTAGATACTTTGTATTATTATTTTTTTGACTTCTTTTGAATTGCAATAGACATAAATATGTACATGTACAAGTAGGAACATATTATGTACACTTCAAAAATAAAATCAGTAGAATAAGATAGCTTTTCAAGTTTATAGGTTACAAGAACGACTTTGGTTGGTTCTGTTCGAATAAATTAATTAAAGAACAACATTAACCTTGTATTCTTTTTTTTTTAAATTTAATTTTTGCTAAATCGGTTTGATCAAAAAAAAAATTAATTCGAAATTATGAAATAATAAATAATTTAGGATTAAAATTTTCAAAATGAAAAGACAAATTGAAAAAAAATTAAAAAAACACAACAAAAGTTGTTGTATTTAATTTCAATTCGAGCATTAACTAATTTGAAATTAAAAAATTCGATTTCATCGAACATGTGCATCTTAGAAGAGTATGAACGGCATCTAACTGATGAGCCCACCGTTCATGCTTGGGCGAAACGCACACAAGGCCAAAGGAACTACTTTTTTATTTTTTAATTTCAAATTAGTTAATGCTCGAATTGAAATTAAATACAACAACTTTTGTTGTTGTGTTTTTTCAATTTTTTTTCAATTTGTCTTTTCATTTTGAAAATTTTAATCTTCAATTATTGACAACTGGCCACGAGCATGCATAATTTTAGGGTTTTTGCTGGTAACAAGGCTCCCTAAAAATATATATAATTCACAGTGCACTTGTGCACTGAAAATTATATATAAGTGTCGATTTTATCGAACATGTGCGTCTTAGAAGAGTATAAACGGCATCTAACTGATGAGCCCACCGTTCATGCTTGGGCGAAACGCACATAAGGCCAAAGGAACTACTTTTTTATTTTTTTATTTCAAAATAATTTAGGTAAATATTTTGAGTTGAAAACATAAGCGAGAGCTTCAGTACAACGAGAACGGTTGAATACCCTATTTCACCATGAGCTCGTTTGTGACAAATTTTTCTTACGTTCTTGAAATAAAAAATTACCAAAACCCAAATAAAAATCATTTTTATTAGTATAAGTGCTTAAGGCAATAAGACCCTTTCTTCCAATTTTTTCTGTAGCGGGTTTTCCAAGTATCATAAAATCGGTGTGTTTTTCTGCATACTTGATTTTTATATTGGCAATTGCTATGCCCATTAAAAAAAAATATTAAAACTCTTTGTTTATTACGCATTTTATCGACCCTAAAGACAGGCAGGAAAAATGGAACAGGCTTAAAACTGGATATCATAAAACTGAGATAAGATATCAAATTTATTTAAACGCATCTACAATTTATTTCTCCTAAAAATCATTAGTACTTAGGAGCGACATTTCCGTTAACGTTAGTCCCCAAAAATGGTATCAAAATTGCAGATAGGCCTTTACCGTAGAACGATTTTTTCTTAGAGCTTATCCCAGATTCATGCCCTTAAATATTGCCTACAAACTAGGGAACACTCTGTTTTTTTTACATCACGAACGAAAAAAATGTTTAAAATTGAATATTGGTACCTTAAATTTTTAAAACTGTGCATTTTGTTCTTTCATGAAAAGTGTTCGTAAGCCAAGCCCGAAATTCAAAATTTCTTTTCATACAAAAGATTCTTAGTTTTGACTAAAAGACACACAAATTTGGGCTTGTGGCTTTATTATAAGTATCGTTTGTTTGCAAAAATATGTTTTATTTATTTTCTTTACCCAAAATCAAAAATGTTTTTTTCTTACACAATATTTTTACGTACCAACCAATACAAACAAAATTGAATGTTTTTACTCGAATAGAAGTACCGTTATTTTATAAAATCAATATTGATGGTTTTGAACGAAAATTGGGCGGCAGTCAAGCCCAAAGTTCAAATATTTATATTCAACTAAGAGAAAAAATACTTATTTCTTGTATGTGTTTCGGTCCTAACTGAAGAAAAAACATAAGCGAGAGCTACAGTACGTTTGCAACGAACTGTTGGATACCCTATTCCCTATATTTTTGTATTTGTATGCGTCCGCCTCCCGCAACCAGCCGATGTTTCAGTTTCAGAAACAAAATTCTTCTTTAGCAGACAGAAAAAATTCAATAACATTAATTTTGTGTGGTGTGATGTTCAATTAGTGCTGGCAAAATAAAAAAAGGCGTTCGCCACGCCCAATATATTTTTATATGTGTATGCTTCTGCAAAACTTAAATTTTTAAAAATTAGATTTTTAATGGAAATAGCGATTATGGGTGTTTTTAACAATTCTTGGACTACGTAACCAAGGAATATAAATCTAAGTGTTCATCTTTTTACTTCGAAACTGCGACCGATAGTTAAAAAACGTTAAAAAATTAATGTATTTTACGACTTTAGACGGAAACGCCCCTTAAAAGTGGGCGTGTCTTAAAAATTTGAAGCACTTACTGAGCTTTGATCAGTATTAAGGCATATGTGTAAAACTACAGCTGAATCGAGAAGTTTTTAAACAATCTTACCTGAGCAAAGGTATTTTATCAAAATCACGCCTTTAATAGTGGGCGTATTGAAAAAATTTACACAAGAAAATGTAGAGATATATTTTTCAAATAACGAACGGAAGGAAAAAGGTTTAAATTAAATATTGGAAGTGCCTAAAATTTTTGAGACTACGTTTTTCGTTCTTTCATGAAAAGTGGGCGTAAGCCACGCCCAAAATTCAAAAATTTCTTTTCATACACAAACCTTTTAATTTCTATTAAGAGACGCAAAATTTTGGCTTGCGAATTCATTATAAATACCGTTTATTTGCAAAAACCATTTTTTTATAGTTTCTAGTGAATAGTGGGCGGCTGACGCCCAAATTAATTTTTTTTTATTTCATACACAAGATGTTTATGTGCAAGTAATACTTACAAAATTTAATGTTTTTCGCTTTAAGTAAGTAAGTAAGTAAAGTAAGTACAGTAGAATCTCGAAAACATGAACGGTTCTAAAACACGAACAATTCGGAAAGATTAACGCTTTTTAACCGGACGGCATAGAGCAGTTAAAAAAAACTTTCCAATTAAGTCTGTTTTTTTAATCCTCATGAAGGACTTTTTTATGAATTTCTGTTGTTTTAAGTTTTTTTTTTAATAAAATGATTTGTTAACAAATAGATGTAATGTTTGCATGTATAGCTTTATGATTTTCTTTAGTTTAATGCTCAAAGCTTGGAAAGATGAACAATTCGAAAAGATGAACGTGGTCTGTTTTATATTTGTTCATCTTTTCGAGATTCTACTGTAATTCATTCATTTTATTTCTACTTCCTTTAGTACAATGTACATATCACAATAATATGAATTTAGAAGCTATGGCTTTGCCGTCAGCTCGGTTAGCAAATAAAATTAGTATACAAAACAATGTTTTTATATTTAATTAAATAGTAGAAAATTCATTACTCAAATTCTGTTGTTAATAATATTCTGTATTTTAAGATCTCTTTCAAAAAGACGCAGAGGGTTTTCCAGTTACACTCGTTCAAAATTTTGATTGTTTCCTGCATAGACAAAGTTTTCTTTCCGAAGAATGTAAGACGCTGTGGTTTGAAAATCGGGCATATGCTAATAAAGTGAAAGCAGTCTTCTTTGGATTTCAGATTACACAACGTGCAGAATTGGTTGAAACTTCCATTATAGGGGCTTCCGTTTAGCGGGAGGAGTTCGCACCTTGTTTTAAATATGAAAGATATTTCCTTGTAGCTTAGCAGATTATTGAAGTAGTTTTTTTCCATTAAGTTAGCATTTAGTTTTGAATATAGAATTCTACTTTCTGATTCTCGAGCTTCTGCTATGAAATCATCACGCATTGAATTTTCATAGTGTTGGATGATTCGGTAAAGCTGTTCTTTTACAGAGTTTAAGTTGTCTAAGTCCAACAAAACAGATTCTCCACATGCATTACCAATACTTTTCCAGTTTCCATCCACCAGTCTTCGTTCCTCACCTCGTATAAGACCATTTTTTTAGATATACGGTCAATTTGATAAGAGAGTACCTTCACGATATAATCTGCTTGTAACTTGAGAGTATAAGTAAAAAGTTTTGGAAGGCCAGTTTCAAGATGTAGTGCGTAGTTTGGAGTTTTAAGTGGTAAGTTGAAAAGTTTTTTTAAGAAATTTCTATGAAATTTTTCGATGACTTCGTATTCGTTGCTTCCCCATACATACCTGAGCAGTGTAACACAAGGTAGATTTTACAACAGCATCAAAGATTTTATATTTCACTGACAGGTTGATGCGGTTATTTGCGAATATGTTTCTCCATGACATGTTGACCAAGCTTTGCGAGGTGTTTGACTTCTCTGTAAGATGAGTGCTGAAATCAAGTGTTCTGTTGAGCTTCACCCCCAAGTACTTATATTCATTAGCAGTTTCCAAGATAGTGCCATTGAAAGACCAATTGTAAGCGTTGCGGCTCCTTGCTGACCTAGAAAAAACCATGACTTTCGATTTGTCTGGGTTAATGACAAGACTCCATTTAAGGCAGTATTCTGCAAGACGATTTATCATAAGTTGAAGGTTTTCTGGTGATTCAGAGAGTAACACCAGATCATCAGCATATAACAGGACATTGATATTTGTACCAGCGATGCGAATTTCTCCTGGAAGATAATATACCACATCGTTTATAAAAAGTGCAAACAAAAGGGCGCTTAGAGGACATCCTTGTTTTACACCGCAATCTGTCTCAAACCATTCTGAGTAGATGGACCCATCCCATACGGCTGCGTTCGACTCTGAGTACATCTCTTTAATCGTACTTATAAATTTAGTAGACAGGCCAATTTGCGAGAGCTTGTATAAAAGAGCATTGCGGTTGATAAGGTCAAAGGCTGCCCTAAAGTCGACAAAAAAGGCGTAAACTTTTTTGTTTCTTGCTTGGAGCGCTTTCACAATCGAAGTAAGTGTGAATATATGATCGACTGTTGAATAGTTTTTCCGGAAGCCTGCTTGGTATTCTGAAACGATATTGTTTACGTCTACCCAAGTTTCTAATCTATTGGCGAGGATACCACAGAATATTTTTGCAAGAACATTCATAAAAGAGATGCCTCGACAGTTTTCGGCGTTATTCATGTCTCCTTTTTTGTGGATTGGGAAAATAACCGACTTTTTGAAAGACACTGGGACTTCGCTTGTCGAGAGCACTTTGTTATAAAATGCTTGAAGTTGGGTGTGAAAAGTATCAGTTGCAGACTTGAAGAATTCATATGGAATCCCATCTTCCCCCGGAGCTTTTCCATTTTTGCCTTTGCTAATTACATAGCTCAGTTCCGAAAAGGTGATTTCTGTATCCAAAATCTCATCGAGAATCAACGGTTCGGCTAAAGAGAATTTGACGCTGCAGTTTCCATAAAGAAGGTTTCGCTTTAATATAACAATTGTTATTTTATAAAAACAAAATTGATGGTTTTGTATGAAAAATAGGCGTCAGCCACGCCCAAACTGAAATTTTTTTATATAATTGGAAGAACGTTTACCTAAAGCTTAAGTGCGCAAAATTGTAGCGTTATGCTTTTATCGTAACTGTACAAAAAACATATTTTAATTTTACCAAATTGAGGTTGTTCAACAAAAATGGCGATTGTGGGCGTGCTTGTGGGCGGATTTTACCGGTTCAAGAACTTAGCCTTACTCTTGAACCAAAGATTATATATACCAAATTTCAGCTTTCTAGCTCAAAAATTGCGACCTCTAGAGAGTATATATATATATGGACGGACGGACGGACGGACATGGCTAAATCGACTAGGCTTTTGATTCTGAGTCAGAATATATATACTATTCTATACCTAAAGGTATTATTTCTCTATGTTACAAACTCCACACCAAATACAATATACCCATTCTATGGAATAGGGTATAAACATAGGTAATTTAAAAAATTTCAATACTAATTTTAGACTTTCAAATAATTTATGTCTACAAACAAAATTCGAGATAGATCTTCACTGTAAAACATATCCATAAATCGTTTTCCAAATTATTGCCTTCGATTTAAGCACCCTGTGTAATGACAACAAAATCACAAGCTGTGGAACGGTTTCCATAGTCTAAGGTTTGTTTTGATTTTTGATTTTTAATTTGCGACACTTTTGTGCTTTTCAATCTCTTTCTGTTTGTTCCCGTTCCCGATGAAAACCCAACACGACTTTAATTAATGCTCAAGCTCATGACATCGAAGGCTGTGTGGGTTAGGTAAGTACATAATATAGTGATTGACCGGCACAACAAGGTCGCTTCCTCAACGAAGCTCTTTGTCATTAGAAATTAGATCACACAATCTGGTATCCATCGTTGCACTGTTTGGATTTTAGCTTAATTGCTGGTTTATTATAAGGAAGGTATCTTTGGGGTTTGCCGGGGAAACAGATATATCAATTTCGTTTTTCATGGTAATTTTGAAAGATGGGATTTTATTTACCCTTTGCAAAGACGGGTTAAAATATCATTTAAGTGCCTTCTCGCACGTCATTAAAATGTGAGGAAAGGGCGTAATCAGACTAGCGACACCTTAACAACATCAAACAACTTTCTAACGAGGTGCCGCGCCGTCACATCAATATCTATAAAATTTCGGAAACATATTTTCGAAAAATGAAAATTTAAGAAAAGCAATTTTGAGTTCCATAATTTAATTCGTATTCAATTAGTACCTACTTCTTAATGAACATTTAGTTTAAAGACAAAGTTTATAATTTTAGTTTTGAATTGATTGTAGTTTTGGGATTCTACTCTGCCAACTTCTTGCGAAGTTAGGAAGAACTAAGCCATTTTACGTGATAATACTTTATAATTTTGCATAAACTTTTAAAATGGATTTGTTTTCTTTGATTGTAATTAAATATTTTAATATTTTGTTGCAAGGCGTTTATTTTCAATAACCGCACGCAACCTTTTAGGCATTGAGTCAATCAACGACACCAAAAGGTTTGGGAGATATTTTATATTTGGTCCCAGTCTTTCCTTATTCGTTCCATTAACTCAGTACAATTCGAAGTCTATCCCTTTCTTATTTCCCGATCTACAAGATCTCATAAGTTTTCTATGGGATTGAGGTCGGAAGATTGTGCTGGCCAGTTCAAAACATCAACTCTCTCCACTTTTAAGAACTGTATTACCAACCGGCTAGTGTGTTTTGGGTCGTTATCGTGTTAAAATAAGCTGTTTTTAGACATATGATTTTTCAAAACGTCTTTATACATTTAGGCAATTATCTGGCCACTAACTTGACATAACTATAGCCTAATTATCGACGAGAAAATGAGCCTTAAAAAAAAACTAATTACAATTTCGATTCACCATTACTGATTCTCCTCCATCTGAAGATAACAAGTTGAAATTGCTCTCAAAAGTTTGTGCAAAATTATAAAGTATTATCAAGTAAAATGGCTAAGTTTTTCCTAACGATAAGACTATACTATTTCGTTTGCATTGTCAGTAAGTAAAGCAAAAAACGCATTAAGGTTTTCCTCTTTGGGTTACATTGGAGGAATCCCTGATTTTGACTTACGTTAGCGTAGTTACATAGTAAGCAAAATTTTGTCACCACTAACGTTTACTGTGCTGTGTTTCAAAACATACGAACAAAATCTGCCAGTGCCCAAATTTCCTGGATAAAATCAACGAAACGAGAAGCAAGTGCAATAGAATAATGACATGGAGAAAATTATACAGCATTCTAAACTAGTTCTGTTTGTTGATGATGCCCTACTTTATATAGCAGGTAAGGACATAAAAACAATAAAAGATAATATTCAAAGTGACTTAAGTGCAATATATAAGTGGTTGAATATGAATAAACTTTTACTCAATACGAATAAAACTAAATGTATGGTAATAAATAATTTTTCCCCATTACAACAAATAAACTTAACTATTGATAATGTACTGATAGAACAAGTAACAACAATTAAATATCTTGGCATAATCTTAGATACTAAACTATCATTTAATAAACATATAGACTATATTTGTAAAAAAGTGTCTAAAAAATTGGGAGTTCTTAGAAGAACTCGTAGAAACATTTCTAGAAATAGTGCAATAAAAGTGTTTAATGTAACTGTCAAACCCCATTTTGAACACTGTGCGAGTCTACTATATCTGTCATCTGTGTAATATTTCCCAAAAAAAACAGACTTCAAAAGCTACAAAACAAATCTATGCGCATTATCCTTAAGTGCAATCGGTATACGTCAATTGCATCTATGCTCGAATTCTTTAAATGGTTGAACATAAGCCAAAGACTTTTTGTGATGGCAAGAATCTTCGTTTTTAAAATAAAACACAACTTGTGCCCAGAATATCTCCAATCCAGTATCCCTGAAAGAAGAGTGGTACAATACAACTTACGGAACATCGAAGAGTTCAACATAATTCGGACCAGAACATCTAGACTCCAAGCATACAACAATCTACCTTCGAACATAAGAAATTTTAAGATTATCCATGTAAATCGGATGATATTCAGCTGTACTTAGCATTAACCATCGAGCAACCCACTCAAGTGTATACAGGGTTTTCCAATAAGAGGTGTTATTTTGATATTTAAAGAAAAATGCCATTTTTTGAGATAAATGATCGGATGTTTATTTCAAGGTAAAGAAGAAAGTATGCTATTAATAATGGAAAACAATATCAGCCAAATGGCAGCCACGGCTACGCTTACACAACAATATCCTTTTCATGAAATTTTCTTTCACCAAATCACAAAGTAGCTGCCGTATGCCCCCAATAGCTTCACGAATTCCATCTTTGAGTTCTTGAATCGATGCTGTGCTGTTGGCGGAGACCTTGTCTTTCACGTGGCCCCAAAGAAAGAAGTCACAAGGTGTTAAGTCACAAGATCTCGGTGGCCAATTGTGAACACCTCTTCGAGAGATAACACGTTCCGGAAACTTTTCCCGTAAAAGATCGATGGTTTTGTGCGACGACGTTGTTGATGATCGGCCGGCTTGAGTTCTTATGTTAACTGAACTTTATAAGCCTTAAGACCCAAGTCTTTATGCAAAATACGGTGTAATGACGTTTGTGGAATGCCCAATTCCAAAGAAAGACGAGGCATGGATAAAATTGGGTTTTCTTAAAACTCTGGGCTACAGCCGCAATATTCTCAGTCGGGTTTTATTCTTCACATCGCTAACTTGTCACAACAGCTCAAATTTGTCCACTAATTTTTGAATTGCGGTCCGACAACGTGCTTCACGACGACCAAAAAGTGTTTTAGTTTTACGAACCAGCGAACAGTGAATTTTAATAATTTCAGTGCGTATATCGTTTTATTTTTATTAATGGTGTACTTCAACTTGTCAAATGTCAAAAAATTACAACTTCAAAAGTGACAACTTCCGAACTAGCGGGCAATTCAAAATAACACCTCTTATTGGAAAACCCTATATATGAGCCGCATTTTATAAAAACTATTTTATAATTTTTGATAGCCCCTATAATATATCTTAATAGTGGAAACAAATTCTCTCTGTTTCCACTATTCATCGTAGTGGTTTTTTGTTGGCTCTTCTTTATCATATTGGCATCAGTGATATTAATAAGCCTTCGGACGAACTAAAGATTACCACAATCACCCAATAAAATAATATAACTATTGGAACAATTATTTTTACCCAGAAAATTTAAAAAAAATATTCCACATACGCCACAGTGAACGAATATCTTTTGTTAAAAATATAACAAATTGTAAGATTTAATCCCCAGTTTAACTAAAGAGAGTAGCGGAGCTCATAATTCGATCAAAGGGCACGGCAGTGCGCAGCCAAGTTCTCTAACATGGCACGACATCTTTTTACTTGCGATTATAGGTACTATAAGGCAAGTTATGGATTCGGGCAAAAAAAATATTTTGAGATAACAATCACACATGACATAACGATGATGGAGAAGTCTTTCTGTCTGTCTGTCTGTCTGTCTGTATGTCTATAAGCTTGAAATAAGGGAAAATCCCTCGTCTCTACATGCTTCCGCTCGGGCTTTGTAACCCTGTTCGCGCCTCTAGAGCCTAAACGGATGGGCCGAATTGATTTTCTCAAAAACGGCTCTAACGATTTTGATAAAACTTTCAGAATGCTATTTCTTTAAGACAGTCTATCTTTTGGTTAGAAAAGATTTTTCAAAATTTTCTCGTAAACTATACATCCGATTTCAATAAAATTTTGGGCACAGGAATGCATTAATAATTTTATTAATATGGCATTTCGAAATTTCCAAAAAAAAATATGATGGGAACGGGTATAATGATTTTTCCCAACATAATTTTTAGTTGCGATTATAGGTATACTATAAGGCAAGTTATGCATTCGTAAAAAAAAAAAAAATTTTTTTTGACAATCAAACATAACATAACGATGATAGAGAAGTCAAAAAAGTGGGTCCGATAATTCTGTCTGTCTGTCCGTCTGTCTGTATCGGCACCTACAGCCTAAACGGCTGAACCGATTTGCTTCAAACTTGGTAGATAGTATTATTTTGACGTCCTACAGAGGGGTTTTTGGAATTAGCATTCCAGCTCCAAAGCTAACGGTACCTGCTATACGATTTTTTATGAAAAATTAATTTTTCTCAAAAACGGCTCCTACGATTTTCATAAAACTTTCTGAGTTATGTTTTCTGTGCAAATTTTATGTTTTGGTTGTAATAGATTTTTCAGGAAAAGTCTTATAACGGTACCTCCCATAGGACCGGTTTTTTGAAATCCGATTTTCTCGTAAGCCACTTGACGGATTCTGATGAAATTTTTAATGTAGAAGCCCTTTTATAAAAGAAATAATTTTTCAAAAAAAGTTGTTTTGATTTTTTTTAAAAAGTTTCAAAATTTTTTTTTAATTTTTGTTTTTTCCAAAAACGGTTTAATCTACATTTTTTAAATTTTATTTTTCTGATAAAAACTACAAAGTGCTAGAAGTTGGCATACTCAAAAAAAATTTGGAATATATTTTCGAAAAGTTTTTCAAAAAAAACTGTTTTTTGAAAAAACTGGTCGAACGATTTTGAAAAAAAATTTCGTAAAAATTCAAAAACGTAAAAGAAACCTGATGGCTTACTTCATTTTCTCTAAAAAACGTTTTAGGTGTTGATATTTAAGTGATTTATAAAATTTCATAATTTTTTCAACGCTTTTTTCCCAAAATCTCAAGCACCCAAGACCATTTTAACACATTAGAGCAAGTCCGTACGACCCAGTCGTGCACTTTATTTCATATGTAAACTACGGATATATATGTATTTACATACTCAAATAAATTTCAAAATATTTTTTGGAAAAGTTTTTCAAAAAAAAAACTTTTTAAACAAACTGGTCGAACGATTTTCTATATTTTTGTTCCTAGATAGACATAAAGTTTTGAAATTATATTGCATACTTGGTTTTTCCGAGAAAACTCTAAAACTAATTAAAAAAATAAAAGAATTTTCGATTTTTTTTTTTTAATATACATATGCATGCAGCCACAAAGAAATTGCTTAGCATAAGAGCAAGTTTGTGCGACCCAGTCGTGCATTTTATTTATAAGACCAAACGATTAACGATAGACGATTTGACCATCTCTTACTTCTGAGCCAATAACTCCTTCCTTCTATTATCTTTAAAAAATGGTTTAATGTTCCTAATACCACCTTAAATATTTGATATCAAACTATTGTATTTAGATCTCTGTTTTCTACATACAATAGCTTTGACAAACCGGATAAAAATCTATCCCACTGGAACCATCAATTTTACGACGACCGTTGCACCCATCGGATCGATTGGTTGTAGATACCTGATTTTCCCAACCAATAATGTTGACATTTTGCAGCGGGTAAAAACGGTGCTGAGCAGCACACGATTCGCACGTCCCGAGGGCACATGGATTAAACCCTAGAATTGCTAAATTGACTGTCAAGTTAGCATTACCAGGGGTTAACTGAAGAGATCGCAGCTGCCTATGCCGACCGCGCATCCTTAGACTGATGATATACCAAGTGCTGCGTCAGAGGTATTAGACTTCGCACAGCCTCCCCCTAAGAACCCCTGGTTCGACCCCGAATGTGCTCAGGCAAACAAATCTAAAACAGAGGCAAACAAGTCTTGGCTTTAGCGAGATACTAGAGAGAAATGAAAAACGCTAGCTCAGAAGGAAGAAATTGTTTTTGAAAAAAAAATAGGGCGAAACTTTTATTGAAAAAGTCTACATCAGGTTTCACAAGCCGCCCTGGGTCCTGGAAAGATCAGGATGGAAACACCATAGTAGATACGCCTAAGATCAACTGCGCCAACTATAGAAGCATCGTTTTTAGACTTTTAACCAATGCGGCTTCAGTCCTAAAAAATCTACGACTGACCAAATCTTCCCATGACGCTAGATCTAGGAGAAAGCCAAAGAATATAACATCGATACCCACCACCTGTTCGTCGATTTTAATGCAGCCTACGACAGTGTTAAAAGAGTTGAACTGTAACGTGCCATGGCCAACTTTAGAATCCCTGCTTATCAGGATGACGTTGGAAAATGCTCGCTGTTCCGTCCAAACTTTCAAAACCACCAGAGAGCTAAGACAAGGTGACGCACTGTGATGCAGCTGAAAATTTCATACGGAACACCCATGCCAGCACATTCTAATTCAACGACTAAGATGGTTATGCCATGTAGAGCGAATGGACATCGACGCTCAAGTTCGTAAAGTCTTTAACGCCAAACCAGAGGGAGTTAGAAGCTAAAATTGACCTCATTTTTGATGGAGCGATCAGGTAGAGGGGGATCTCCGAATACTTGGAGTGCGAGATTGAAGACGGCATTCTAGAGATCGAGCCTCTAGTTAGGCTAACATAAGTAAGTAAATTAATTGAGTAAGTAGGTTAGCATTTGAACTTATAAACTTGTTTCGTTTCGATTTGATAGATTTTGTGACGTGTTCTTTGTAATGTCTTTATAACAATAAAAAAAATAATCTAAATCATGTTTGGGGTTTCAAATTCAAGCGAAATATTAAAACTGAAGTAAGAGTGATATCATACAGTGGTTCGAAGTATTTTTCATGACAAGAATACAAACAATAGAGGTAGGGATAGAGTTCTAATAAATGTACATACTTTTTATGAACCTACTCTCTGCTTGCGGGACCTATATTCTAATGTTATAATTATTATTAAGTATAATTTCTTAAAGTCTCAAGAATACCTACTTCGTTGGCCTCAAAACAACCCGATTTTCTTGCACTTTTGTGACTTCATATTACAAAACCGCAAACCCAAAGAAATAAAAGCTGTAGACCGTTAAGTAAACAGTGCTGTCTATAAAATGAAAAGCAGATTGAAGCTAATACAATGCAACATGTTGTTCAAAAAAGGGGGATTTAGTGGTTTTAGCTTTAACTGTTGATAGTGTGTTATCTCTTATCTCCAACCAAGCAATCCTCACCCCTTTCATTTCGTAAGCCATACGAAATTTGAAGAAATGGGTATATTGAGTTGTTTTATTAAACGTATACGTATATAATGTACTTACTGTGTCCCAATAAGCCTTCATATTCATTTTGGCGGCGAGTGCTTTCGCTATATTTGCGGGTCATCTTTCTGAATCTCCAAATTATGTGAAGAAATTCCCACGAAGATTACTTGATATGGTGATTTTTAAGATAATTCCACAATATTTCACTCATTTAGAACACTGGTTACGAAAAACTAATGTTATTTAAAAATTGATAATATAATTTTTATTTAATAATAATTTAATTGGAGATGAGACACCGCGCAAATAGATTCATGGGCGTAGCGGAATACATTATCAAAATCACATACTTAACATTTGTGTAAGCATACATAGGAATAGGTACGTTGATTTTAACACTTTTGATGCATTCTACTTAGAATCGAATGTATTTTAGTAGTGGGGCGGATAAATTTAGAAGCAATTGAATTGAACTTTTTGTATCGTTAGCTTTTGTTCGTCCAATTAATTTGTTTTAATCAAAAATGAACTCATTTTAATGGAAGTGTAAACAAATTGCAATTTCTTGAGTAGTGCAATGCAATCTGACAACGAGTCTCGAAGTTGAAAACTGTCATTTAAATGACACTCGCTGTCAATTTGAGAAGTGCTTTTCAGACTCGCAATAGATGGTGCTAAGAACGATTAATAGAATTGTTTTTCGCAAAACTCGTTACTTTTTCAATTTTCATTTCACTTCCGAATCACTGGAAAAATCAACAACCTGAAAATAATAAATTCTCTGAGTTGGTTGCCATCGATCAGTGTAGCATTTATGTTTTAAATCGAACCATAACATACTAAATTTTCCATTTGAAATTTTGTTCGGTTTTGTTTTCCGTATCGCTATAACTGGCCCCTTAAGAATGGTATCCACCGATCACTCTCCACTTAAGAGCCTTCTAAGTATATTCACCAAGCATTTTTAGTAAAGATTTATGAGTGATCGCTAAAATTATGAGTCGTCAGGACCACTCTTTAGAATATTTGAAATAATCTGTCTATTCGCACCCACCCTGCAGTGTAACCTCTTTCATTTAAATGCTAAATCGGCAGTGTCGAAGGATTGGTTAAAAGTAGATTAGTGGAGAAACGGGGTTGTTAAAGTGGTTGTCAGTGCTGTCGATGTTCTAGTTTATTAATGTCTCTGGACCATGGAGGACATTTCAACAAGACAACGCGCCAATCCACAGCTCAAGGATTATTAAAAGTTGGATATTGAGAAAAATGTTATGTAATGTTGCTTCAATGGCCACCAGAGATGTGAAAGAATGCAGTCATTTTTGTATTGCAGTCAATTGAATGAAAAGACTTTTTTTAAGTATTTTGATTTAACCTCAGTACTTTGACTTTACACACCAATTCCCAGTTAATTTTGCAGTCTTTGATTTTTAGAAATCATCTGAAGCAGCCAAATGAGTTCAAATCAAAAGAATGCATTCTTTTTTTACTGCTTGTAGTCATTGAAGCTTTGCTATATATTCAAATATATATATAGACAAATATTAAACACACACAAACACAATATTTTCTGATTTCATTATGACTTATCCTCACCGTTGACATGGCAATAACAGCTCAATATAGCTAACTCCCTCATTCTGCTAGTCGTTATTACAAAATAAATAATATACATCTCTCTATCGCTTTCCCAGTACATCAACCCCTCTTCTACCAGTCTGCAAATTCTGCTAAACCTATAAATGTAACATCCAGCGCCATCGGCGAGAAATCTCACAACAGAATATCGTGTTTCATGGTGTTACTATAGATTATATATATACAAAGATTGAAGTCTTTGAAAAGTCTTTTATATTCTTTGCAGTCTTGAAGTCTTTTGAATGCATTCAAAGTATTGAAGTCTTTTTACTGATTTGAAATCTATTTATTGATTAAAGCCTTTAGAAGACTGAAAGCTTTTTCACTTCTTTGAATAAGTCGATTAAAAGTTATACATTTCAACAATTAATTTGAATCTTCATTTAAAATTTTAATTTTGCCAAATCAGAAGTCATTACGAGAAACAAGACTTTCGCATTATTTTTGCTATGACTAACAATTTAAATAACGGGTGATTTTTTAGCTGGTTTGGTTTTGGCAACACTGGTTTTGACAGCTGACGTGTGTTTAGTACCTTGTGTCACTGTCAAACAGCTTCAGTTTGGTTGCAATTTAACCATGGATCGTCTTACAAATGAACAACGCTTGCAAATTATTGAATTTTACTATCAAAATTCGTGCTCGGTTCGAAATGTTCATATCGAATGTTTTTATCGAAAAATTGTGTTCAGCGATGAGGCTCATTTTTGGTTGAATGGGTACGTAAATAAGCAAAATTGCCGCATTTGGAGTGAAGATCAGCCAGAAGCATTGCAACAACTACCAATGCATCCCGAAAAAGCCATTGTTTGGTGCGGTTTATGGGCCGGCGGCATTATTGGGCCATATTTCTTCAAAGATGATGCGAATCGCAGCGTTACTGTCAATAGTGAACGCTACCGAGTGATGATAACAAACTTTTTTTTGCCCGAAATGGAAGTTCTTGACTTGCATGATATGTGGTTTCAACAAGACGGTGCCACATGCCACACAGCACGCGAAACAATGGCGCAATTGCGAGGCGAGTTTGGTGAACAGTTAATTTCACGTTTCGGGCCGGTCAATTGGCCGCCTAGATCGTGCGATTTGTAGGGAAAACATTTTTTTGTTGAACCGACCACATAACTCAAGTGACGACACAACTGTCATGGACTAACATCTACCTCAATGACAACGCCACCTACTATCTATACGAGAAAATAATGAAAGAACAGTCACCAAGCACCATTGCCTATTCCATCAGCCTTCTACATTGTAGGAAATACAGAATTTCCTCTTCGACGAATAAATTCCTTCCATCCAATTACGCGACAGTGCTGCCTCAGATTTGAGCAATCAAGCAGCGAAGCAAAAAGTTATCTGACAGAACGATTCGATTTATCATCGACCGATAATCGTACAGAAACATAAATCCAATCCAGATATCCGAATTGCTTCCATCCTAAAACTAAAAGAATGAATATAAAACAAAATAACTTCAAAACATTTATATTCCACTAGAGGTTCCATCTAGGAGTAAGGCACAACAATAAACAAAATATTCCTGAGAATATTTGCTAACATCTTGCTCAGATGGAGTGTGCGAAATCAGACGCTAAATTGCCGGAAAAAGGGAAATTATTATACCCACAGACAGGAAATTGGGCAACATTGCTTTTGTCTCAGATCATATTCTTCCATTCAATTTGTGTCGGCCCAACAATCAACATTTGCCTGCAAAAATAAAAAGTGAAAATTTAACAATTCCGAGTAGAAATTTTGAAGAACAAAAGATAAGAATAAAAGTTAATTTAGTGAGGAATCAAATAAGAATAAAAGAAATATCGCTCTATAAGCGGAAATTTAAAATAAAAAGGGCACAAAGAAAGAGACATCGTTGAGAGAATTCAATAGAAAGTGAGTATAGTTATAATTCTACATTTGCATCCGATGTGAAAAGTTAAACTGCGTCGTAATTTGTGTAATGCTTGACCTTTCGTGGATTTTATTGAAAGATCGTACTTTCTTTCTTCCTAATCTCCAAAGAAAATCCAAGGTACTGATGAGTGATTTGAAGATTCGAGCGTGTGCTTGCAACCACGTGATACGTCGCCAATAAGAATCTGTGGCCAGGTACGTCTTCATAGCAGAACACACAAGAACAACGATGTGCATCATTTTCCGGTGAGCCTGACGACAACGGATGACCAACAAGAAGAACTTACCTTTTTTTTTACTTTGAGTGACGGTGGAACACGAGACAATCATATGGACGGCTCGAACGGCTTGTCTTCTCTCGGTCCACGTCACTCCATACGTTTTTCTGTGTAACTTTTTCTTCGCTTCGACAGAATTAATAAAGATACAATAATATAAAAAGAAAAGTGAAAAGAAATACGTCGTTCATCATCTACTGGACATCTTCTGGGTATTACGTCAACGGACGCGTGCGAAAGTGCGTTACATAGAAACCACATGCGGTTTGTAACACCGCATGCACACACATTATTCAACGTGATAATTCTTATGCACATACGTACGTGCAAAACCAACGTGCTTCGAGCAGACACGTGCAACAAGGCGATATTGAAAAACCACATGCGGTTTATAACCCCGCATGCGTCATCAGCTATTCGCAAAGGCATATCTATGCAAAAACACTCGCACAAACGAGAGTGTCTACCATCATCGACACAAGCAGCAAGATTCGAAAACGAAAAGCGACACTTTATACTGAGAGATCCTCTGTATATCGTGGTACCAACTATAACCTCCTTCACAGCGACTTTCTTACTTATCCTAAGGATTTGAGACCGCCGAAAACCGCAAGTTTAGACATATAAGTATATAAGATTCTTATAAATACTTATTCTAATCATTTTTATACTATATATTATCGTTATTTTCTCGGATTTATACCTATAAATGAATTAATAGTAGAATAGTTTTTATGTAAGACGTAAATCAAGTCTGATAAGATATATTAACTGATATACACCACCTTCCAGAATGAATAATCAGGTCCCAGACCATAAGACAGTAAATATTCGATCACAAGAGATCGATCCGGACATTCCCTTTTGATAAAATCTCAGCCCTGAGAGTTTTTCATAAACATCAAAAACCAATTAAATACAATACCTCAAGCAATTCCATACCAAGATAGACGCCAACCTAGACAACAACAATCAATGTATTTACTCAGATTCCTTTCAAGATACAGCTCCAAGATACTTTCAACGGCACTCCACGACTCTTTGTCGGAGGGAGTAAAAGCAACGTAACATCTTTAACGTAAACATCTATAATATTATCAGCTTTAGAAATTACCTACATCAAGCGGAACAGTGCACTGGATCCGGAGTTTGTAGCGGTAAGTCGATACAATTTCAAAAGTAGATAGTTGCATTTTAAAGTGAATTCTTGTTTAATTATATTGATGATGTTGCAAAATTGACACTTGGTACCTTTAATATGGTTGTTTTGAAACTTGACCCTTGAGAATTTAGTATATGGAAACTAGTTCCATTACACAGATAGGCATCAAAGGTACATATATGTACGCTAATGTTTCGGAAAAATAGATAACCTAACTCCAATTACAAATAACATCTTCTGTCACGATAATTAAATCTACATAGTACTGCCTATAACAGATAGTAGTAGTTCAAAATACAAATTTGACTTTATAAGTCGACCCAGTCAGTTACAAAATATTTGATCATTCCTTGCATAGACATTCGTAAATAAAGTGTGCTGAGAGAAACCAAGTTTCATTTCTCTCGAACGAACAAAATACACAGCACAAATAAAAAAATTGAAAAAGGGCATAAAAATACATAACAACGACACGTCAAAAGAAAATTGAATTAAATCAGTATATATAGTCATATACATTTTTCATTGTTTTTGTGTATTCGTCATAAAAGTTTTAATGTGTTAACATATAGAGCACGGTTGAATATTATAACAGTAACCTTCTCGCGCATACAAGTAGCTCTCAATCACATACTTTCGCCTTCTGGTAAGGCACTCAGAAGTTAAACGATAATATATGTAAGTGAGCTAGTGCTTCAATATCTGAGAAGAAGTACAATTCTTTTCCTGTCTCTGAGAGAGAGCCAACCTGAGAATATATGTGCTTGCTTATATGCAGCTCTATACATGTGCAAATAAACCAGTCCGGTGTGTAAATTTTAGGTTTAAGCGAAATTCTGGAAGGATAGTCCTTTACAAGATATCTTTTTCAGAATACAAAATTGAAAAGAAATTTATTTAAGACTAAATAGTAAATGGTTTTGAACAAACTAATTTATTGAGTAACGTTTAGCTAAGATAAAAATATTCACATTATTTTAGAATTAAGAATTTACATATATAATAATTTTCTTGAATAAAATATTTTGATCATTTGATTTTATAACGTAATTTTTCGAGAGTTATTATTTCACATATGATGTGTCTTTCACATTTTATGGATTTTAGTTATAGCTTACTTATATTATTAGATATGAGTGTTTAGATTCTATAGGTTCGAAGGGGGGTTGGAAAGCATCCTCCTCACAGTCATCGATGGAGTATTTAGTTGAGTTATGATTTTGGGTGTGAATGAAATGTAGTTTGATATGGACCAATACGTTGAAGTGTGAATGAATTTATTGAGTATGATATAGTAGTTAGTTTTAGTTATCCCTTCCTGAACGGAGTGGGATTAATATTTAGGGGTTTCACAGAAATATTGTTTTGTGCTAAGTGAAACCAAGGTAAGTACAGGTTTTGCCCTGTTACTTTACGGGAGGGTTTAGAGCACGGGGTACCATTTCCATCTACCGGTATCCCCAGACTTCAAGTGAGTCACCGAGGTTGAGCATCATGATAACAATGGAACATATGGTGTCGACTCTTTTGTTTTAATTGTTCGTTCCAAGTAGACGCTACCATCTACGTCTATCTTATTAGTATACTACGAGGATTCTTAAGGTATGAGGAGTAATATGTAGTCGTTCATTGTTGAGGTTCACACAGGTGTCGGTGCGCTTTGGTGTATTACGGAAGCTACGGGTTGTGCCATCCCGTGGTGCAATCGACCGTCAGGTCGCCTATATGACTAATAAATCGGGCCCCCAAACTATTTAACAGCACGAGCAACAACATCTAGACTCGAGGTCTGCAGAGAGATGAAAAAAAAGAGGTAACACGGCTGTCGCAGAGTTGCAAGGATTCCACCCCTATATGCTCCTGGGTGAACCAGGGCCACGCGCTGCAGACCGACGCAGCACTGGCGAGCAGCAACCTCGAAGCGTTTACATCGATTCTATGTATTGGTAGGGGGTTTTTCCTAACGTTTGAATAGAAGAGATAGTAGATTCTTTGAGGATCCACACGGACGAGGAGGAGACTGGTGAAATGTAGTGGGCTTTGTAAATTCAACTCATCCTACTTAACTTGCTGGAATAGCACTCCAACGAGAGATAAAAGGTAAATTGCAATGGGGTATGAGAAGGGGGTTGAGTAGCATAGCATGCTGCAGTCTCAGGTTCTGACACGCAGTGTAGATCCTTGTTCAAGGGGGTAGTTAGATGAAGAGTTTCAGCTGCATACTTGTCTTTTGGTATTTAGCGTCCCACAATATGGTACGTGTATTTGTGGATTGTTATAGGTCTTGCTTCGAAGGTAAGAACGAGATGCCTGAGGAGGCTGAAGATAGGTAAGCGAGCGTGAAGCGAGCAAAGACTACCGAGAGAGCAGGGAAACAACGTGTTGAATGACAGGCAGGTATTCTACCGACATCTGCCATCCCCTGATACAATTAGTGTCAGATTTATTTCTGTGTGGTCGGTGTTTAGTGATTATATTCGTACAGATGGTGTTCGGAGCGAGGCGAGAGTCGATGAGGGCTCGCATCACAATTGGACGGTGACTGTATTCGTCGAAGGTTTTTATTTTTAGAAATCATTGGTTGAAGGTTATATATAACAATTATATATATATATAAAAATAACCTAACGTTACAGATGTCGCTATGTACCAGGGATCTCGTTTGTGCGGATATATGAACACGAAGTACTTTAACGTTACAGATGGCGCTATGTTTTATGGGCTCTGTTTGTGGGGGATAAAGATACTTCATAGATAAATAAACACACTAAAGACTAATAAAATTAACATCATTTGTTACAGATGGCGCCCAACGTGGGGCATAAAGTTCGACGGCAAAAATTGTCCCGTCGATGATTTTCTTTTTCGACTCGATCGAGTCAGAGCCAGTTACGGAGTAGTGTGGGATGAAATCCTTGCGAACTTTCATCAATTTGTGTCCGGATCCGCCGAGTCATGGTACTGGACACACATTAAGAACAATCATCATACTTCTTGGACCTCATTCCAAACTTCTCTCGTCGAGCAATATCGTAGTCTAGAGACAGACTCGGAATTGTCTCGCAAGATTAATGATCGCAAGCAACAGCTGGGCGAACCATTCAACGATTTTTATGACTCCGTGATGAGCCTAAACTCACGTATGCGTGTCCCTAAATCCGAGCGAGAGCTCATAGAAATTCTTAAGCTCAATGTCAATAGACGACTAGGTCCTCATTTGATCACTTTCAACACGACTAGTCTTCGTCATTTGGCATATACTTGTCGCAACATCGAGCGTTACTATGAATATAAGCCAGACGGCACGCGTACCAACAATTACGTTCCAAATAATCAGAGGAACCAACAACCAAATCGTTACGTCAACGAAATAGAAGAGACCCAAGAGGAGAACATGATAGTAGCAGTGCCAGGTGCTGTGGAAGCGTTCCACCGAGAAGCCAAACCCATCGTATGCTGGAACTGCAAAGCCGTAGGACATTCGTTTCGAGACTGTCCCAAGCCACCATTACACACATTCTTTTGGCGATGTGGCAAAGCAGGTTTTTATAGTCCTGATTGTCCAAAGTGTGCGGGAAACTCTGTGAGGAGCAATCCACCATCCGGGGGGATTCGTTCCGTAGAACAGAACCCGGAGTTGTAGGCCCCAATAAAGACCTTCATCCTACCACTCCCATAACGATTCTTAAACCAGACCGCGACAATATAAATTCAAATAATGAACAAACAAATTTGAAGATAAACTTAGATGAAGAAACCAATAAAAATATTAGTACTAAAAATAGTGTGAATTTAGATAAAACGAAGACTAAATATGAATTTTTTAAGAAACCGTTCCATGAAAGGCTACTGAACTACTATGAAGTCAGAAAAAGACTTGTAACCTTTCCGGAACTATCGAATCGTATTCGCCGAACACGGCAACGTTTTCAGCAGAAGAGAACTGCATATCGCAATATCGCTTCTGCAATTATTGGAAAGGAGTCCAACGATCCTCGTCCATATGTGACGGTAGAGATTTTCGGGGATAAGTTCCTCGGTCTCTTGGACTCCGGAGCCTCAGTTAGTTGTCTGGGTACAGACATATTACCCTACTTACAGGAGAAGCATATTGCGGTGCAGAAAGTAGAGACTACTGTGTCCACTGCAGATGGGCAACGACAGGCGATAGTCGGATTGGTTACAACCAAAGTCTCCTACAACAATTTAATTCAAGACATGCAATTCTACATAGTACCGTCATTAGCTCAACGGCTATATCTTGGCGTTGACTTCTGGCGGAAGTTCAAGATAGCTCCAAACATTATTTCGAGCATTTCGGGAATTTCACCGGATGGAATTCCCAGTGAGCAGTGTAAACTAAGTGACGACGAATCCTACAGACTTCGAGAGGTTGTTCGTAGTTTTCCCTCGTTCACGAGCAAGGGGCTCGGGAGAACGCACTTAGTTGAGCATTACATAGATACGGGTGATGCAGTGCCAATCAAGCAAAGGTACTACCCCGTCTCTCCAGCGATACAATCCTTGATGTATGAGGAATTGGATCGTATGCTTTCGTTGGGTGTCATCGAAGAAAGTACCAGCGCATGGAGTTCCCCAGTTGTGCTAGTTCGCAAACCTGGTAAGAACCGATTGTGTCTGGACTTTCGGAAGGTGAACGGGGTAACGAAAAAGGATGCGAGACCAATTGCTCATATAGAAGGACTGCTAGCCCGCCTTTCGGATACACATTACATTTCTAGTGTGGATCTTAAAGACGCATTCTGGCAGATACCTCTGGAGATGACGTCTCGGGAAAAAACGGCGTTTACGGTACCAGGGCGACCTTTATACCATTTCAAGGTTATGCCATTCGGACTATGTAATGCGGCGCAGAGTCTGAGCTATCTTATGAGTAAGGTAGTACCATCAGAACTGCGCGACCAGGTGTTTGTTTATCTCGATGACCTTTTGGTCGTGTCCAGGACATTCGACGAGCACCTACGAATTCTGAGTCTAGTGAGTCGAAGATTGGCCGAGGCAGGACTGACAATCAACGTGGAGAAATCCAAGTTCTGTTTCGATGAACTTCAATACTTAGGCTATCGGGTCGGACAAGGCTGTTTGAAGGCCGATCCCGACAAAATTGCGGCAATCACGAAATTTCCGGTGCCAACCACTACACGTCAAGTTAGGCGATTTCTAGGCATGGCAGGCTGGTATCGGAGATTCGTGAAAGATTTTTCAACACTTGCCTCCCCCTTAACCGACGTATTGAAGAAGGGCAAAGCGTTCGAGCTTAGCCAGGAAGCACTAGAAGCATTCTCGACCATCAAACAGGCGTTGACCTCAGCCCCTGTCCTAGTCAATCCCGACTTCACAAAAGAGTTTGTGATTTTATGCGATGCATCCGCGTCCGGAATCGGGTGTGTTCTTTGCCAACGTGATGAAGATGGAGCGGAACGCCCCATATACTACTTCTCACAAAAGCTTAACGCTGCGCAAAGGAATTACTCCGTGACCGAACGCGAATGCCTCGCCGCGTTTCTTGGTATACAAAAGTTCAGATCGTACGTGGAAGGGTATCGTTTCCGTGTCATCACGGACCATTCCAGCTTGAAGTGGCTGATGACCCTCAAGGATCCTACTGGTAGATTGGCCAGGTGGAGTATGCGACTCCAAGGATTCGATTTCGAGATAGAGCATCGAAAAGGTACTCTAAATGTAGTTCCAGACGCGCTTTCGCGCATTTATGAAGACGACGAATTAACCGTCGAAGCAGTATTATCGTGCTTATCTCAGGTCGAATCCGAGGAGGTGCTCCATTTGGACTTGGATGATCCATCATTCAAATCAGAGGGATACTTGGAGATCGTCAACCACATCAAGAAGGAGCAAGAACGATTACCTGACCTAAGGGTTTCTGAGGGTTTCGTATATAAACGTACGAAGCACGCCCAAGGAATTCCCGTAGCGGACGATCTGGCTTGGAAACTGTGGATTCCATCCGAGTTGACAGACTCGTTAATCTCATTAGCTCATGTACCTCCGAGAGCTTCACATGGCGGTGTGGCAAAAACGTTGTACAGGTTGAGACAACGGTTTTATTGGCCAAGTATGTTCACTCAGGTGAAAAATTTTGTGGACAGGTGCGAGACCTGTAAGACGAGCAAAGCAGCTAATATGACGCTTAGAGCCGAGATGGGTAAGAGTTTTCAGGTGGAAAGGCCGTTCCAACACTTATATGTTGACTTTTTAGGGCCGTATCCACGGTCAAGAAACGGGAACTCATACATCATTATCGTGCTGGACCAGCTAACAAAATTCATTTTAATTAAGCCACTACGTAAAGCCACATCTGTTAATGTGATCAGGTTTTTAAAAGAAGAAGTATTTTTAGTTTACGGTGTGCCGGAAAGCATCCTTTCCGATAATGGCACACAATTCATCAGCCATGACTTTCAAAAATTACTAAATATTTATGGTATAAAACATTATAAAACGGCAGTGTATTCGCCACAGGCAAATGCGAGCGAAAGAGTGAATCGTTCCATTTTAGCGGCCATCCGTTCCTATGTCAATCGAAGACAGACAAATTGGGATACCCATTTGTCAGCGATTAGTAGTGCTTTATGGTGGATTTACATTATTCTGCAACGTCTTCATCTTCAAATTTCAAGAAAAGTAAAGCGGAGGAGATATACGTGATTATACAGAAGAGTGAAAGAATACACAATATACGTACTCATTTTTCCTTGCTATAATTTTTTATAGCCCTTTGACAGAAGTCAAAGTCATATTATTTTGCTGTCAAAAAATATTACAGATTTCAATTGAAATAATAAATAATAATAAGATGAGTTTAAATTAAAATGATTTTTTGTCTAAAATTTGTTTACAAAAAATGTTTCGTTGAATTAATTCTGGAATAGGACAATATAGTTTTATATATCCTAGTTAATCGCGATCGCAGAAGAATGGTCGTCAACATTTTCTCTATTCCAAAACTATTCGTTGGTCGTCGTGTTGTGTTCGGCGGTGATGATCAATTCATAAATCTGAATCCGTCGTGGTTGTTGTCGTCGTCGATTACGTTGTCGTCCGGGGATTGTTTGCGTTGGGCGAGTATGCTTTCCGGGAATTCATACCTTTCATGGAGAAGATGAACATCTTGGAAAATGATGCTATCCCGGACAGTCTTAGGGTTGAATTCGCTGTAAGTAATGATGAAATGAGGTCGTGGGAATGGGAGATTCACTCTAAGCTTTTGAAATTTGGTTTCAAAGATTCGGGGAAGTTTTTTTTGTGTTAAGGGATGGGTTTTGCAATTATTTAGGGTTAGGATTGGGCTAAAATGCATGTCAAAAAAATATATCAAGCGGCTGTCATTCATAGACTCTGTGAAACAGTAGCTTTGAAAAAATCTAAACGTTCCTCTTTGCAATAATAAATTTAATCAATTTCTTTTAGCGCTGTGCCATCTTCCTACGCGGCCATGATGACATTTTCCTCTACGAATGGCTCAACGAACTCTGCTCAAATAGACTCCTGCCTTTCGTGACCCACTATGCACGTAAGTACACCCCAACAACACAATTTTAAAACATCGCGTCAATGATTCTTCATCATTCCCCTGTTAACAGATTACCATCAAAAGCTCATACGCCTTCGCCATCTCAAACGACGCGCAGCCACCTTTAAAATCATACCTAAGGTCTTAGCAAAGCGAATTATCATCTCGTCATCGTCTAGGTCGCCTCCTGAAAAGAAACACACACCAATCGACAACTACTTCCCAGATCTAGAGATTCCTGCCAAATCACGTGTTGCGATCCGTTTTAAATTCTCTGGCTGCCGACAAATTCCCGTTAAAGTCAAACCTACCACCAATGTGGTGGATACAAACGGCTCAAAAGCTACCGACTCATCCAAAGAGATTGTCATCGCGAGAAGAAAACTCTTCAAACCCCTAACTGATGAACAAAAGTGTGTCCATCTAAGTAACTATCATCTCTTAAGGATCTAAGGCCCGTATTTATCGATCGCTCTCAACTTAAGAGCTTCTTAAGTCTATTTATCAAGCACTATTAGTACTGATTTACGAGCGCTCGCAAAAGTTATGAGGCGTCAGGACCACTCCTAAGTTACGAGCAGTATGTTCGAAAAATATTCGAAATCATTAGTCTATATGCACGCAGCAGTGTAACCAGTTTTATATGATAAATAGTCACTAGTCCATAGGACCACTGACACACTTTTATGACAAGAGCGTCAGTGTACTGACCCTGTCCCATCACTGGCACCACATGAAATTGCTCGTTGTGCCAGTGAAGAAACCCCGTCAGTGAACTGACCTGTTTTTTAATATTTTGTTTGAAAAATTTCAAGTACCGTATTTTTTGGGAAGTTTTAGAAAAAAACTTTTTTTACCAACTTTTTTTTTGATTTTTTAGAACTGGCATTTTCTAGATCACGAATATGCATTTTTGAAGTCTCTAGGTCGCTTAGTTTAGCCGCAAGTCGAGTTTAAAGATGTCAACTTTGATGCCTCTAGCACGTCTAGTTTAGCCGCAAATCGTGTTTAAAGATAAAAGTCGATGTTTCATATAATGCGATACATCAATTGAAAGTTGGTATTTCCTAGACCACGAACCTGCATTTTTGAAGTCGCTAGGTCGCTTAGTTTAGCCGCAAGTCGAGTTTAAAGATGTCAACTTTGATGCCTCTAGCACGTCTAGTTTAGCCGCAAATCATGTTTAAAGATAAAAGTCGATGTTTCATATAATGCGATACATCAATTGAAAGATGGTATTTCCTAGACCACGAATATGCATTTTTGAAGTCGCTAGGTCGCTTAGTTTAGCCGCAAGTCGAGTTTAAAGATGTCAACTTTGATGCCTTACAACTTTTTAGATTTGTTATAATTTGCAAAGTAGACTAAATATTAATTTGTTGCTGAGTACGAATAGACTACGATTTTTTATAATTTGACATTTAAGAAGAAAGCAGAAGTCACACAAATGCCACAAATTGAATTGAATTAATTTAATTTAATTTAATACTTTTTCACTCAAATATGTGAAAATGGAAGCGGGATTTCTTCAATAATTAATATTAAAGTTGTTTTTGACATCGTGTCCCAATGCAATATGATTCGATTGGCTGAATCACTACTACGAAGATACGGTTGAAGGATGGATACCCTTAAAAAAAATTGGCTACCAAACCTTGGATCCTGATACAAACATGTATCGAGCTCAGTTATGCTTGACAACAGGACCAGCTAGCTCTGGAAATACAGCTGCAATAAAGATCCTGGCTAAACTCCTGAAATGCCAACTTGTTGAATGCATTAATCTGACTGATTCGGATAACATTACAACACTCTTGGAGACCAAAAAGGTTTATATACTCGAAGTCAATTGAAACTATTCAATGGTTTTCTATTCCAATCATCGCGCTACAAGTCAGTGCTCAAAAATTCGATAAACGATTGATTTTGGTACAAGACTTTCCTAATTATTTCATTAAAGATTCGGACGTATTTAAAGATGTCCTTAAGTAAGTTTTAAGAAGACAAAAAAAACTTCAATTCCTTTTTAATGCAACTTTTGTCCGTTAATATGATTTTTTAGTTGAGCGGACACTGGCAGGAAGCAAAAGTTGGCTTCGTTTTGAATGAAAAGACGCAACAGAATCATGGGCGAAATGATAAGCCGACAAAAAAATAATATACGTGAAAGTAAAGCAGCTATCCCGGTTAGTTAAAACTCTCCCCGTACAATTCTTTGAATGCTTTGTTACCCCTCACACAATAAATTGTCTACAACATTGCCTATTGAAATTAACTTTGTAAATATACGATTATCTGATGTTTCTATTGTACAATTAAAAAACTGAAACCTTCAAACGTTTAAACAGATTTATTTTTATTTACCTAAAAAAAAGAACATTACATATTTTATTTAAAAAAAAAATAAAAGAAATCATCCACGATGTATTATCGTGTAGAGAAGTCAACATACATTTGTTGAAGTAAATTTTGAGGCCAACCATATAAATCATCTTCTCCTTACTAAGATTACTTGGATCTTGGATTCAAGCCCCTCAAATAACAGGCATACCGAAGGGACTCGATGGGCATGTTGTGCACATCACCTTCACGGGTAATTGCCAAGTCCATGTAGTGTATTATAAAAGCTAATTCAGCCATCCTGTGTCTTCTAAATAAACCGCCAGGTAAGCCGTACATCAAAGCAAGCAATTTCTAAAACAAACTTTTTAAATTAACAAATAACTGCTTAAAATACTTACGATATGTTTGGAGCTGAGTGAATTAAAATGGTAGGGTGGTTTTGAGAAAACCTCTTTTGCTTCAAGGAGTTCTACAGACGGATATTCTCTATTTCTTCATAGTGTTCATTCTTTTTGGCACTCTTCAAAAGCGCCTGCAGATTTCAAAGTAGGTACTCCACGATTATTATTTAGTCTTTCATTTAGAGCTAATTATTGAAATTCAGGCTTTTGTTGTAGTGTCCATGTATTCTTGTCGGTTATTGTGGCTAGGGATGTGAGTTTATTAATAATTTGGAGGCTAGCAATGATTTTTTAAAAATAAAACTTACCTAGAACAATATCGAATGAGTTGAAATTTATCGGGAGTCTGAAGTGCACGATAAAATCTGTTCCGGCCAAAGTCCATACACGACCGCATTCACATTTTCAAGTACAAACATACTTTTGAGTTATTTTCCGGTGAAACTTTTTTCCTTTTGTTTATGTTTGAACTTACATTGAACACTATTGTTTCGCGGAACTGGGATTTTTGTCACTTTCATTAGTGCATCTAAAATTCTGGAAGCCGACATTTTTTCTACAAACTTTCCAACTTTGTATAGCTTAAAGGAACAGCAGAATTGAAATGAAACAAAAATTACAATGTAATGATTTGGTTTCCTTTTAGAACACCGACTTTTTTTTAAATAAAAAATGAATTATTTATAATAATAATAGAGGTTATAGAGGTAGGTTTATAACAATTCAACTTTTTGCCTGGCTTGGCTCATTGGTTTTTGTTTGTTTTTTTTTTGACATTTGATTTCGAAAAATGAGTGGGATAGTTTGGAAATAGCTTTTGGGTGCGTTCCGGAATAAGGAATCCACCATTTTTCGAATATTCGAATTAGAGTTAATAGTGTTCGATGAATAGCACTTTTCGAACTTAAGTTAAGAGGCTCTTAAAGTTACGAGCGGTTTGATATCGTTCGATAAATATGGCCCTAAGAGTGTTTCTTGGAATAAAAGTCTTTGTTTTTTTTTTGTCTTAAACTTTTGCTGTTTCTATTTTGTATCACTAAAAGGCCGGCTCGTCGATTCCATACTTCTTCATGTCGCCAATTATGCGGGTTTGAATGATGTTTGTGATATTCGCATTGACATTGGGCAGGAGAGTGCCGGTTCGTGCTGCATGCTCGATCTTCTGCACCAGATTGATTTCACGCTGGCTTGAAACGAAATTCGTGACTAGACACTTTTGTTGGCTACCCACACGTCCTATTTGTCCACAGCGATGGATATAGTCAGCCACATGGAGGGGAAAATCAAAATTGATGACCTGTCGCGCGCGAGGTGTGTCCAGACCACGAGAGCCAACGTCTGTCGTAGAGATAACATCGACATTGTCCTGTTGGAACTGTTCAAATCTTCCCATTCGGATTTTCATCATCATATCGCCGTGTGTTTGTGGGCATTGTCGCCGAGGCGAGAATAATTTGGCTACCCACAACTTTGTCATCTTGAATGTGGTTCTTGTGGAACTGGTAGCAAAGAAAAGATCTATTAGTTCATTAGTAAAATGAGATTTGCTTTTCACTTACCGGAAATCTTTTCAAGAAATAACACAGCTTATCAGAGAAGCTATCATCCAGCAGAGTATCTGCTTCATCCAGAACTACATGCCGAGCTTTGTCCATGCGATATATGCCTGTAGTGACGAGTTTACTTATCGCTCCTATACTGCCCACGAGAATATCGACATGCTCGAACTCTGGGTTTACCATCTTTTGTTTCGTGTTCCCTCCCAGAATACACTTGACACTCAACCCAGTGGATTTGGTTAGTTTTTGTGCAACATCTGCAATTTGTAGGGCCAGTTCCCTTCCCGGGGTGAGAATCAGCACAAGCGGACTGTTTAGTTGTCTCTCTTCAAATCGATAATTTCTTTCAAGGATTTGTTGGACAATTGGCAACAGATAGGCGAGTGTCTTGCCGCAGCCAGTCTCAGCGGCAATGAGTGCATGATTGCAGTCACGAATGATCGGAATAGCATCGGATTGGATTTTTGTTAGTTGAGTTATTTCCAACTCGGAACTCAAGTTATTTATTAAATCCTCAGATAGTTGAAGAGATCCTTGAAGTGTTTTTATATCTTGCATCTGGCTCAGGATATCATCTTCATTCACTGAAGGATGAACTATGAAATAATCACCTTTTGATCTGCGGTGCATCCAGCCTTTTGAAGCCAGTGGGATTGTTCCAAATTTGGCTTCAACTAAGGGCCTTCCGAAAGGGACATTTAGCTCGCGTTTTTTGCACTCTATCAGAGGGATTTTCTTTGGTTTGGGTGATTTTGTGAGCTTGGCAGCTGCAGCTACGACAGTGTATGCTCGGGTTGAAGAGTTTTGGATAAAATTTGATAAATTTCGTAACATTTTATTTTACTTTTATCTTATAAATAACTTAACAACTTCAGAGTGATACAAAATGCGGCATCAGACGTTTATTATTTTCTGAAATAAAAAAAAAGGTTGTGAATATTGAATAATAGTTAATAATTATAATTTATTATTACTTACATTTTAACATTTTCGTATTTTTTTTTTTTTGCTTTTTGCAGCTGGCTATTTCCTTGTTGTTTGGCAAATGACATTTAATAAAAAAAAAAATGACAGAAGAATTTTTGACTTCTGTTGCGTTCAGGTAATTAGGATTCAGAGGCGAAGTTTTCAATTTGGAACAAAAAAATTCAAAAATTGGTGTCAAAACGAGAAAAACTGTTGGCCTGAACTATAGAAATTATAGGAACCTCGATATGCAGAAGAACATGCTATAATGAAGATGAACATGTTTGTCTTCACCATAATCTTCATCTTCATTTCTCCTATTTCCTATAATCTTGATTTATGAAGATGTTCTTCATTTTTATCTCCCCTCTCTATCACACGCGTATGACTTTTATATGTTGTATCCTTCTTTTTTGAAGAAGTAAGGATGCAGATTAGTGTAAATCCACCATTACGCACTTCTGTACACTCCGCTCTCTCTATGTCACCATATGAGGCCCTCTATGGTCAGCGAATGATCGAACACGGGGCTGATTATCGGTTGTTAAGAGAACTGGGTGGACTTAACAATTCCGAAATCGAATGGTTACCTAAAACCGCTAAAATGAACATTCTACACTCATTCCTTAAATCCACTTTAGAAAAAGCGCACAACGAATACGAGAAGAAATATAATTTGCGTAGTCGCAAGATAAATTTTAAAGTGGACGACGAAGTCTATAAGAGAAACTTTGTTCTGAGCGATGCATCTAAGCATATTAGTGCAAAATTATGCCCTAAGTTTATAAAAGTTCGAATTTGTAAGGTCGTGGGTGAGAATCTGTATGAAGTCGTAGATAGTAAAGGCCGCATAACCCGTTGCCATACTAAGGACCTAAAAAGATAATAGTTAATATAAATTGGAAATAGACAAATAGAATTCAAACGCATCATAAGTATACAAGTATTTTATTATGCCCGGCCAACTCAGCTGTGCATGAGACCCTTTTTTTTATTATACAGTATATGAAATCATAGGCATTTTATAGGTATATAGTGTATAATTATTCGTTAATATCAGCAAACACAAACAACTGAAGCCGACCGTCATATTTTCCTTATTCTTACACGTTTGAGTCAGAAGTGTCTTAACTCAATCGTGCAAGCTGTGTAGGGAAAACATTTTTTTGTTGAACCGACCACATAACTCAAGTGACGACACAACTGTCATGGACTAACATCTACCTCAATGACAACGCCACCTACTATCTATACGAGAAAATAATGAAAGAACAGTCACCAAGCACCATTGCCTATTCCATCAGCCTTCTACATTGTAGGAAATACAGAATTTCCTCTTCGACGAATAAATTCCTTCCATCCAATTACGCGACAGTGCTGCCTCAGATTTGAGCAATCAAGCAGCGAAGCAAAAAGTTATCTGACAGAACGATTCGATTTATCATCGACCGATAATCGTACAGAAACATAAATCCAATCCAGATATCCGAATTGCTTCCATCCTAAAACTAAAAGAATGAATATAAAACAAAATAACTTCAAAACATTTATATTCCACTAGAGGTTCCATCTAGGAGTAAGGCACAACAATAAACAAAATATTCCTGAGAATATTTGCTAACATCTTGCTCAGATGGAGTGTGCGAAATCAGACGCTAAATTGCCGGAAAAAGGGAAATTATTATACCCACAGACAGGAAATTGGGCAACATTGCTTTTGTCTCAGATCATATTCTTCCATTCAATTTGTGTCGGCCCAACAATCAACATTTGCCTGCAAAAATAAAAAGTGAAAATTTAACAATTCCGAGTAGAAATTTTGAAGAACAAAAGATAAGAATAAAAGTTAATTTAGTGAGGAATCAAATAAGAATAAAAGAAATATCGCTCTATAAGCGGAAATTTAAAATAAAAAGGGCACAAAGAAAGAGACATCGTTGAGAGAATTCAATAGAAAGTGAGTATAGTTATAATTCTACATTTGCATCCGATGTGAAAAGTTAAACTGCGTCGTAATTTGTGTAATGCTTGACCTTTCGTGGATTTTATTGAAAGATCGTACTTTCTTTCTTCCTAATCTCCAAAGAAAATCCAAGGTACTGATGAGTGATTTGAAGATTCGAGCGTGTGCTTGCAACCACGTGATACGTCGCCAATAAGAATCTGTGGCCAGGTACGTCTTCATAGCAGAACACACAAGAACAACGATGTGCATCATTTTCCGGTGAGCCTGACGACAACGGATGACCAACAAGAAGAACTTACCTTTTTTTTTACTTTGAGTGACGGTGGAACACGAGACAATCATATGGACGGCTCGAACGGCTTGTCTTCTCTCGGTCCACGTCACTCCATACGTTTTTCTGTGTAACTTTTTCTTCGCTTCGACAGAATTAATAAAGATACAATAATATAAAAAGAAAAGTGAAAAGAAATACGTCGTTCATCATCTACTGGACATCTTCTGGGTATTACGTCAACGGACGCGTGCGAAAGTGCGTTACATAGAAACCACATGCGGTTTGTAACACCGCATGCACACACATTATTCAACGTGATAATTCTTATGCACATACGTACGTGCAAAACCAACGTGCTTCGAGCAGACACGTGCAACAAGGCGATATTGAAAAACCACATGCGGTTTATAACCCCGCATGCGTCATCAGCTATTCGCAAAGGCATATCTATGCAAAAACACTCGCACAAACGAGAGTGTCTACCATCATCGACACAAGCAGCAAGATTCGAAAACGAAAAGCGACACTTTATACTGAGAGATCCTCTGTATATCGTGGTACCAACTATAACCTCCTTCACAGCGACTTTCTTACTTATCCTAAGGATTTGAGACCGCCGAAAACCGCAAGTTTAGACATATAAGACAATAAGATTCTTATAAATACTTATTCTAATCATTTTTATACTATATATTATCGTTATTTTCTCGGATTTATACCTATAAATGAATTAATAGTAGAATAGTTTTTATGTAAGACGTAAATCAAGTCTGATAAGATATATTAACTGATATACACCACCTTCCAGAATGAATAATCAGGTCCCAGACCATAAGACAGTAAATATTCGATCACAAGAGATCGATCCGGACATTCCCTTTTGATAAAATCTCAGCCCTGAGAGTTTTTCATAAACATCAAAAACCAATTAAATACAATACCTCAAGCAATTCCATACCAAGATAGACGCCAACCTAGACAACAACAATCAATGTATTTACTCAGATTCCTTTCAAGATACAGCTCCAAGATACTTTCAACGGCACTCCACGACTCTTTGTCGGAGGGAGTAAAAGCAACGTAACATCTTTAACGTAAACATCTATAATATTATCAGCTTTAGAAATTACCTACATCAAGCGGAACAGTGCACTGGATCCGGAGTTTGTAGCGGTAAGTCGATACAATTTCAAAAGTAGATAGTTGCATTTTAAAGTGAATTCTTGTTTAATTATATTGATGATGTTGCAAAATTGACACTTGGTACCTTTAATATGGTTGTTTTGAAACTTGACCCTTGAGAATTTAGTATATGGAAACTAGTTCCATTACACAGATAGGCATCAAAGGTACATATATGTACGCTAATGTTTCGGAAAAATAGATAACCTAACTCCAATTACAAATAACATCTTCTGTCACGATAATTAAATCTACATAGTACTGCCTATAACAGATAGTAGTAGTTCAAAATACAAATTTGACTTTATAAGTCGACCCAGTCAGTTACAAAATATTTGATCATTCCTTGCATAGACATTCGTAAATAAAGTGTGCTGAGAGAAACCAAGTTTCATTTCTCTCGAACGAACAAAATACACAGCACAAATAAAAAAATTGAAAAAGGGCATAAAAATACATAACAACGACACGTCAAAAGAAAATTGAATTAAATCAGTATATATAGTCATATACATTTTTCATTGTTTTTGTGTATTCGTCATAAAAGTTTTAATGTGTTAACATATAGAGCACGGTTGAATATTATAACAGTAACCTTCTCGCGCATACAAGTAGCTCTCAATCACATACTTTCGCCTTCTGGTAAGGCACTCAGAAGTTAAACGATAATATATGTAAGTGAGCTAGTGCTTCAATATCTGAGAAGAAGTACAATTCTTTTCCTGTCTCTGAGAGAGAGCCAACCTGAGAATATATGTGCTTGCTTATATGCAGCTCTATACATGTGCAAATAAACCAGTCCGGTGTGTAAATTTTAGGTTTAAGCGAAATTCTGGAAGGATAGTCCTTTACAAGATATCTTTTTCAGAATACAAAATTGAAAAGAAATTTATTTAAGACTAAATAGTAAATGGTTTTGAACAAACTAATTTATTGAGTAACGTTTAGCTAAGATAAAAATATTCACATTATTTTAGAATTAAGAATTTACATATATAATAATTTTCTTGAATAAAATATTTTGATCATTTGATTTTATAACGTAATTTTTCGAGAGTTATTATTTCACATATGATGTGTCTTTCACATTTTATGGATTTTAGTTATAGCTTACTTATATTATTAGATATGAGTGTTTAGATTCTATAGGTTCGAAGGGGGGTTGGAAAGCATCCTCCTCACAGTCATCGATGGAGTATTTAGTTGAGTTATGATTTTGGGTGTGAATGAAATGTAGTTTGATATGGACCAATACGTTGAAGTGTGAATGAATTTATTGAGTATGATATAGTAGTTAGTTTTAGTTATCCCTTCCTGAACGGAGTGGGATTAATATTTAGGGGTTTCACAGAAATATTGTTTTGTGCTAAGTGAAACCAAGGTAAGTACAGGTTTTGCCCTGTTACTTTACGGGAGGGTTTAGAGCACGGGGTACCATTTCCATCTACCGGTATCCCCAGACTTCAAGTGAGTCACCGAGGTTGAGCATCATGATAACAATGGAACATATGGTGTCGAATCTTTTGTTTTAATTGTTCGTTCCAAGTAGACGCGACCATCCACGTCTATCTTATTAGTATACTACGAGGATTCTTAAGGTATGAGGAGTAATATTTAGTCGTTCATTGTTGAGGTTCACACAGGTGTCGGTGCGCTTTGGTGTATTACGGAAGCTACGGGTTGTGCCATCCCGTGGTGCAATCGACCGTCAGGTCGCCTATATGACTAATAAATCGGGCCCCCAAACTATTTAACAGCACGAGCAACAACATCTAGACTCGAGGTCTGCAGAGAGATGAAAAAAAAGAGGTAACACGGCTGTCGCAGAGTTGCAAGGATTCCACCCCTATATGCTCCTGGGTGAACCAGGGCCACGCGCTGCAGACCGACGCAGCACTGGCGAGCAGCAACCTCGAAGCGTTTACATCGATTCTATGTATTGGTAGGGGGTTTTTCCTAACGTTTGAATAGAAGAGATAGTAGATTCTTTGGGGATCCACACGGACGAGGAGGAGACTGGTGAAATGTAGTGGGCTTTGTAAATTCAACTCATCCTACTTAACTTGCTGGAATAGCACTCCAACGAGAGATAAAAGGTAAATTGCAATGGGGTATGAGAAGGGGGTTGAGTAGCATAGCATGCTGCAGTCTCAGGTTCTGACACGCAGTGTAGATCCTTGTTCAAGGGGGTAGTTAGATGAAGAGTTTCAGCTGCATACTTGTCTTTTGGTATTTAGCGTCCCACAATATGGTACGTGTATTTGTGGATTGTTATAGGTCTTGCTTCGAAGGTAAGAACGAGATGCCTGAGGAGGCTGAAGATAGGTAAGCGAGCGTGAAGCGAGCAAAGACTACCGAGAGAGCAGGGAAACAACGTGTTGAATGACAGGCAGGTATTCTACCGACATCTGCCATCCCCTGATACAATTAGTGTCAGATTTATTTCTGTGTGGTCGGTGTTTAGTGATTATATTCGTACAGATGGTGTTCGGAGCGAGGCGAGAGTCGATGAGGGCTCGCATCACAATTGGACGGTGACTGTATTCGTCGAAGGTTTTTATTTTTAGAAATCATTGGTTGAAGGTTATATATAACAATTATATATATATATAAAAATAACCTAACGTTACAGATGTCGCTATGTACCAGGGATCTCGTTTGTGCGGATATATGAACACGAAGTACTTTAACGTTACAGATGGCGCTATGTTTTATGGGCTCTGTTTGTGGGGGATAAAGATACTTCATAGATAAATAAACACACTAAAGACTAATAAAATTAACATCATTTGTTACAGATTTGACACCATTAGACTATTTTTTGTGGGGGTATGTCAAGGCTAATGTCTATAGGGACAAGCCCGCTTCGATTGACGCACTGAAAGCCAACATCCATGCATTCATTCGTGAGATACCGGCCGATATGTGTGAAAGAGTATGCCAAAATTGGACTCAGCGGATGGGCTACCTGAGACGCAGCCGCGGTCAACATTTGCATGAAATTATCTTTAAACATTAAATTGCAAGGTTCAAACTATCGATTCAAATAAATATTTCATTCATTTTTTCGAATTTTTTGTGTTTTTTTTTTTTTTTTAAAGTTCTAAACCTCTTAAAAAATCACCCGTTAGTATTATTGAAAGGGTTTAAAGCAAAATGATTTATGAAGGACTATACAATGAGGATGGATAAGTATTAAGATGTTCCCTTAACTTTATTGCTATGCTATAAAATTGTTAAATAAAACTGAACGGTGTTGTCGAAACGATATCAATGATCAATTGCTTCATGTACATTTTTTATTTTTGACTATCTAAAACAGGGTACATATTATGTTCGTCAATGAAAATAACAACTTTTTTGTTGTTGTTTTTGTCCAAACAACTTGGCGTTCTTTTCATTAAGACAGAGGCGTACTTATAAATGTTCGAGCCTATGGTACTTTTTGATGCTGCCTTCATACAAATATTTTAAATACTTTGAATTCTTGTCTTCATTGTATTAAATAAAAACTTAAGAAATTAAATTAATTTGAGAAAGTTGAATACAAACAAATAAATTTTAACAGTAGTTTGTACTAAAACAAAAATTATTTGAAACTATTTCCAATTTGTCATAGCAAGAACAGAAGGGCCCCTAGGCGTAGGCCTTCAATTTCTGCATTATTTTTATTATAGACCTGAGTTAAGATACAAAAAAAATTATTACCACTAAAACACAGCTTGAGTTGAAAACCAATAATGAAGAGTACAGTCCCGTGTGATTTCTGAATTGTGAGCAAGTGTTTAAAGTGATATATTTAAAAAATTGAATATTTAATAAATAAAACATGGATTTTTCATGGGAGGGTCATGAAGCTGATCTCAGTTTTTGCATCACTAAAAGCCATTGGCCTTCGTACTCTCCGGACCTTATAATTTTTGAAAACGTATGGGGATGGAGGGTTTGTAGAGTGTACGATTCTGGACATCAATATGAAGACACAGAGTCAATTACTGCTGTATGATTCACTTCCCCACAGAGTTTTTGAAGTTATTTCAAATAAAGGTAGTAGCACACATTTTTAAAATAATTTTATAAATAAGAAACTACTTCATTTTTTCATTTTTGTTCCTTATTTAAGAGAATGTTTCTATTCAAGTGGCGCAAAAAGTGGTAAAAAATAAACTAATGGTCTTTTTCCAAATAATTCTGCCCATGCAGTTTATTCGCAATATATTTATAAACTTACTAAAGCACGTACGTACGTCCGTCACGCTCTGATAGTAAACAAAAATTTGTTTCTATTCAAGTATTTTATAATTCACGCGCACTAAAGGGGATATTAATATCCTTAAAATGATTAACACAGTGCGATCGTTTGGGAAAGTAGGATAGGATATGAAAGGAGGTACCGATGCATATTGGTTTTGAACGTATGTATATCACAATGGGAGGGAAAAACCGAGCCGGGCATTGCATTCCACATTCTTGTAGTGCGGCTAAAAAAAGAGTCTCTATACTTTACAGTACGTCCGAAGATAGGCTCAATGGTAAATTGATGGGCATTCCTAGCGGTGCGGGTGTTACGGGAAATTTTTTTCAGGGGAGGAATGCATCTGGCTATTTCGCTGGAGCACTGTTTATAGAAGTAGCGATAAAACAAGGTGAGGCAAGAGACATTACGACGATGTTCGAGTGAAACAAATGTTTCGGTAATAAATTTGGATTTGTGTTTTTGTCTCCATGTTGTTGTTAATTTAGGAAATAGTAACAAATAAAATAAAAATAAAAATGAATAGAAATTTTTTTAATTTTAAGTATTTATTATTTATAAGAAAGAACTCAATTTACAACATTTATTATTTTTATTTTATTTGTTACTGTTTCGGTAATGTTTCTTTCACCTATAAGTTTAAGGCTCTTTTTTGAATCCTATCCAGGAAACGCAAGTGAGTGGAAGCAGCACCTGCCCAGATATGAGATTAGGTACAGAAGAGGAAAAATATTTCTTACATCGATTTAAGAAGCCTGAGTATTTTGCGGCATTTTGGCGACGTCAAATATGTGATCGTTCCACAAGAGGAGGTTTGTAATACACATACCTAGAACGCAAAGCTGTTCGGTTTCCTCAATGTAAGTGCCACTCATGGATAATGGCATAGGGGGTATGTTATGCTTTAACGACAGAAGACAGCATTGAGTTTTTAAAGCATTAAATACCACGCGGTTGATGATTCCCCATTGGACAATGCTGTCAAGATCGGAATTTAAGGAGCTTATCATAAGAAACGCGTTGCAGTTCCACATCCGAAGGACATGGATGTGAATCTGGAAACGAATATGAAATGCTGAGTCTACTGTCGTCAGCAAAACAATTTAGTATATTAGAAGTAAGTATTAGACAAGAGATAAAGCCTTGGGGCACACCAGCATTTATTTTGTGGGTAGCAGACTGAAAACCGTGCA
This sequence comes from Platycheirus albimanus, assembly GCA_916050605.2. Lineage (NCBI taxonomy): Eukaryota > Metazoa > Arthropoda > Insecta > Diptera > Syrphidae > Platycheirus > Platycheirus albimanus. The sequence goes on from OU696698.1 coordinate 66,105,858, forward strand.
AAACAACTCGAAATGAACGGTCCGAAAGGTAATTTCTAAACGATCGAAGAAGGGGTTCATCGATGCCAAATTCACGCATTTTCGATAAGAGAGCCTAATGTCAGACTCTATCAAATGCTTTTGAAATATCGAGCGCAATAATTTTACTTTCTCCAAAACGATGTAAAGATTGGTACCACATGGCGCTGCGAAACAAGGCCCCAGGAAATTAGGCCCCAAAACCTTGAATGAAATAAGCCCCCAAAATTGGTGTGATTTTTCGTAACGAAATGAAGCCCCATTTTCTTTTGTGAAATTACGCCCCAAAAAATGAAAAGACACCCCAAAAACAAAATGAAATAAGTCCCCAAATTTTATTTTGTTTTCCAAAAAAATTAAAATACAGCCAAAACCAAAAAAAAACCACAGCCTTAAAAATGAAATAAGACCCCAAATAACATTTTATGATTAGGTAGATATCTAGTTCTTTAATCAAAAATAAATGAAAATACACCCCAAAATTCAAATGAACACTTTCATTGTATCTTGTACCACATGTCTGCAGCAAGGGCATTGAAAATTTGGACGACCGTTGGCAATAGCATCAGCCAGCAATTTGAGGCTGCATTCTTCGCTAATCTTTAGATGTTTGCAAGGCAGTAGCAATATATTCGAAGACAAATTTGTGCATACTACGCAAAGGTGAGAATGGTTATAAGAAGTGATAGCTTCGTTTGGTCCTTCCTCCAAAATATCCTCATCCGAAGATACCTCCTCTTTAAAAATGTCCTCATTTGGAACCATGTCAACGCATGAGGTAATTATAATGTGCATTAATTTCTTTTCATCAAATAAATAAAAATTTTTTTTTTCATAATAACGTATTCGCTTCAAATAAAGGTAGTAGCACATATTTTTAACATAATTTTATAAATAAGAAACTACTTCATTTTTTTCATTTTTGTTCCTTATTAAGAGAATGTTTTTATTCAAGTGGCGCAAAAAGTGGTAAAAAATAAACTAATGGTCTTTTTCCAAATAATTCTGCCCATGCAGTTTATTCGCAATATATTTATAAACTTACCAAAGCACGTACGTACGTCCGTCACGCTCTGATAGTAAACAAAAATTTGTTTCTATTCAAGTATTTTATAATTCACGCGCACTAAAGGGGATATTAATATCCTTAAAATGATTAACACAGTGCGATCGTTTGGGAAAGTAGGATAGGATATGAAAGGAGGTACCGATGCATATTGGTTTTGAACGTATGTATATCACAATGGGAGGGAAAAACCGAGCCGGGCATTGCATTCCACATTCTTGTAGTGCGGCTAAAAAAAGAGTCTCTATACTTTACAGTACGTCCGAAGATAGGCTCAATGGTAAATTGATGGGCATTCCTAGCGGTGCGGGTGTTACGGGAAATTTTTTTCAGGGGAGGAATGCATCTGGCTATTTCGCTGGAGCACTGTTTATAGAAGTAGCGATAAAACAAGGTGAGGCAAGAGACATTACGACGATGTTCGAGTGAAACAAATGTTTCGGTAATAAATTTGGATTTGTGTTTTTGTCTCCATGTTGTTGTTAATTTAGGAAATAGTAACAAATAAAATAAAAATAAAAATGAATAGAAATTTTTTTAATTTTAAGTATTTATTATTTATAAGAAAGAACTCAATGTACAACATTTATTATTTTTATTTTATTTGTTACTGTTTCGGTAATGTTTCTTTCACCTATAAGTTTAAGGCTCTTTTTTGAATCCTATCCAGGAAACGCAAGTGAGTGGAAGCAGCACCTGCCCAGATATGAGATTACAGAAGGGGAAAAATATTTCTTACATCGATTTTAGAAGCCTGAGTATTTTGCGGCATTTTGGCGACGTCAAATATGTGATCGTTCCACAAGAGGTGGTTTGTAATACACATACCTAGAACGCAAAGCTGTTCGGTTTCCTCAATGTAAGTGCCACTCATGGATAATGGCATGGGGGTATGTTATGCTTTAACGACAGAAGACAGCATTGAGTTTTTAAAGCATTAAATTCCACGCGGTTGATGATTCCCCATTGGACAATGCTGTCAAGATCGGAATTTAAGGAGCTTATCATACGAAACGCGTTGCAGTTCCACATCTGAAGGACATGGATGTGAATCTGGAAACGAATATGAAATGCTGAGTGTACTGTCGTCAGCAAAGCAATTTAGTATATTAGAAGTAAGTATTAGACAAGAGATAAAGCCTTGGGGCACACCAGCATTTATTTTGTGGGTAGCAGACTGAAAACCGTGCAAAACAACTCGAAATGAACGGTCCGAAAGGTAATTTCTAAACGATCGAAGAAGGGGTTCATCGATGCCAAATTCACGCATTTTCGATAAGAGAGCCTAATGTCAGACTCTATCAAATGCTTTTGAAATATCGAGCGCAATAATTTTACTTTCTCCAAAACGATGTAAAGATTGGTACCACATGGCGCTGCGAAACAAGGCCCCAGGAAATTAGGCCCCAAAACCTTGAATGAAATAAGCCCCCAAAATTGGGGTGATTTTTCGTAACGAAATGAAGCCCCATTTTCTTTTGTGAAATTACGCCCCAAAAAATGAAAAGACACCCCAAAAACAAAATGAAATAAGTCCCCAAATTTTATTTTGTTTTCCAAAAAAATTAAAATACAGCCAAAACCAAAAAAAAACCACAGCCTTAAAAATGAAATAAGACCCCAAATAACATTTTATGATTAGGTAGATATCTAGTTCTTTAATCAAAAATAAATGAAAATACACCCCAAAATTCAAATGAACACTTTCATTGTATCTTGTACCACATGTCTGCAGCAAGGGCATTGAAAATTTGGACGACCGTTGGCAATAGCATCAGCCAGCAATTTGAGGCTGCATTCTTCGCTAATCTTTAGATGTTTGCAAGGCAGTAGCAATATATTCGAAGACAAATTTGTGCATACTACGCAAAGGTGAGAATGGTCATAAAAAGTGATAGCTTCGTTTGGTCCTTCCTCCAAAATATCCTCAGCCGAAGATACCTCCTCTTTAAAAATGCCCTCATTTGGAACCATATGTCAACGCATGAGGTAATTATAATGTGCATTAATTTCTTTTCATCAAATAAATAAATTTTTTTTTTTTTTCATAATAACGCATTCGCTATTATCTTAGGCTGTACAAGGAAGTTAGTTAATCAATAAGAGTTAAAAATTCGCGCGAATTTTTAACTCTTATTGATTAACTAACTTCCTTGTACAGCTGTTGTATTGATAAACATTTTCAAGGAAACGGGTACCAAGTACACACGGCTATTACATTTCACAACAAGTTTTGCATCGCGTTTTTAGTTTTAAAGATCTGGGAGTAAACTTTACCCCAGACTTGAGTTTCACGGAACACATCAACTTTATTGTTAAAAAAGCTAATTCCATGTTGGGATTTGTTAAAAGATGGTCGAAGGAATTTCAAAATCCTTATGTAACCCTAGCTTTATATAACTGTCATGTTCGCCCCCATCTAGAATATGCATCACAGGTATGGTCTCCTTCCTACGAAGTTCATAAGTCTAGGATAGAGGCAGTTCAGCGTAATTTTATTCGATTTGCTTTAAAAGGTCTCTCCTGGGCAGATCCATACAACCTCCCACCTTACGAACACCGGATTCAACTTCTACAGATTCAAACCTTGTCACAAAGGCGTATTAACAATGATGTTATTTTTATTCACCAACTTTTAACGGGATTTTTAGACGCACCCGATCTTCTATCATGTGTAGGTTTTAACTATCGCGGAGGGGCTCATCATCTTCGTAATTTAGAGCTATTACATTGTCCCCAACACCGTACTAATTATGGCATGAATGAACCTCTTACCCGCATGTGCAAACTTTTCAACTCAAATAAAAGTATTGTTGATTTTAATATTAGTAAATCCTCTCTAAAAAAAACATTTAAAACCAGTGCACCACGCTCATAGTTTATGTTTTGTATGTTCTCAATGTTTTTATATCTATTTTGTATAAATGTATTTGTTTATTTATTTTTTATTTTTTGTGCTGGTGTTATGCTATTTGTATATTTTGCTTACTAACAACTAACACCTGCACTAAATGATGTAGCCAGTGAGCACATAATATGTGTTGGCTAATCTCTGATTGTAAGTTAATGCTTGATATAAGCTTCTTACTCTCGAGAACTGATAGTGTAAACTAACTTCCTTGTACAGCCTAAGATAATAATAGCGAATACTTTGAATGCACTAAACGACGTTTGAAACCGAACTGATGCACTCGTTATCGTTACAAGCTAATTAAAACAAATGATGCTTGTCCAAAACAAGATATTACAGCTTTGTTAACCGTTTCTTTACCAATGTCTTCTAACATTTTAAGAAAAAAAACGAAAAATAAGAAGAATGAAATAAGGCCCCAAAAATATTTTTTGCGGTTTTATTTCATTCTTTGATGTTAGGGTTTTATTTCATAATGAAATAACACCCCAATTTTATAAATGAAATTAGACTCCAAACATTTTATTGGGGCCTTATTTCATATTCCAATATTGGGGATTAATTACATTATGAAATAACACCCCAATTTTTAAAATGAAATTAGACCCAAAATGTGAAATTATCCCCCAAAATATACAATTTTTTGTTGTTGTTGTATTGCTTCCATACTTTTGGGGTCTTGTTTCATTTTTATTTTGGGGCCTAATTTCCTGGGGCCTTGTTTCGCAGCGCCGATGTACCACATATCACCAGTGGACCTATTGTTACGAAAACCGTACTGCCGGTTATTAAGAAGTTTTCGTTTTTCAAGATATTTCTTGATCTGAAAATTTATCAGGGTTTCCATGACCTTGGAAAGAAAGGACGTAAGTGCAATTGGTCGGTAGTTTGAGGGGGATGAAAATACGACTTTTTTGGAACTGGCTGGACAAATGCTGTTTTCCATCCACTCGGAAAGAGACCTATAGAGTAGGACAGATCGAAAAGCGTACGCAGTGGTTTTGCCAGCGTGGAAGCACACCTCTTCAGAACTATTGAGCACATATACTATCCGGGCCAGCGGATTTGTGTTTATTGAGATCTTTTAGAACTCTTACAACTGATCGAGTGCGAAAGGAGATTTGTCCCCTAGAACCATTTACGTTCTCAAGAACAGGCAGAGTCATGTAACCGATTTTCTCTCACTACGACTTGCTTCTGATACTCTTAATATTGAAGTTAGTTGTATTTAATGTAGCAAATACCTTGATTTCCAAAATATTGATCTTTTTAACTTACTCTTTGACTGTGGTGGTCTGCATTGGTGCAATATATACAGACCTGCAGAACTAAACAAACAAGTTGCCATTTTTAATGAACTTGACAATTATATGCTTAATAAAAATTATGTTCCTTTAATAAAAAGTAAATCGGAAGCACGTTTTTCATAATACTGTTTTTTAAAATTCAGCCTTTAAAATCCCGTTTTTAAAATACCGTTTCTGGAAATCCCGTTTTTATAAAATCCCGTTTATTAAATTCCCGTATTTAAAAGCCCGCTTTTGGAATCAACAGAAGGTGTTTTATTTTAAAAATCGCGCAATCAAACATAAAACGTTGTACCTAATTATCGTTCTTCCTATAGCTTAAGCTGAGCCGTTTAAAGTGTGAACATATTTTTTTATCTTTTTATCAGTTTCTGAAGAATATTTTGTATCTACATTATATGCCTAATGCCTGTGCGGTGATAGTTTAAGTGATTTAAAAATTCGGCAACCCTATCATATCTTTGACTAAGAATAAGCACATGATCTTATAATGCTACAACAATGGTATGATTATTTAAATGTTATGAAGCTTTTATATGTCTATGTTTTCATACATATACACATGTATGTATGCCATGTTCCCAAAGCGTCAGAATAAAAACAAATCTTAATTACCGTTCATCGCCCGTTTTCATTGCAATGGCATCATTTAAACCTAAAAGACGTATTATGTTTCTCCCAACGTATTTTACGCTAACAAAAACCAAAACAAACAAATTAACTACTCATTCAACATCTCACCCTTGACAGAGAACAAAAGACCTAATCTTTCTTCGAAAACATTATTCAAAGTCGTTCCAAAGAGATAAGAAAATAAATTATCAATTATTATTGCTTTTTTTTTTTGTAAATATTCTTATTAGGTACTTTATATATGATTTCTAAAATATAATTCATACATTTTTTGTTTATTGTTTATAAAGATAAATAAAATTAGACACTTATCCAAAAGACAGTGGTGAGAAAATACAGGATCCCCTTTTGACTGGCAGTTGTCCTAAAATAAATTTTTAAGTCCACGTTGCAAACGAAATTATCCACAATTCTTCTTATCATGATGTGAACAGACCGTTAATTCCACTCCAAAGTGGCACTTCTTTTACTACTTTAATAAAATCATCATAACGACAGCAAATCAATGGACCTCGATATTTGGAGTTGGCCACCCTGGTCAACCATGTTATTTTCTCGCATTCACTTTTGCAAATCGACTTCCGCGCAACATCTTCTGATTGCAAATCGGGATCGTTAAACACTCCGAAGGTCACTGCTTTGTCTGAATTTTTTACCAAAATCCAAATCATCTCTGGCATTGGAAAGCGATTTTGCCCATCACCTACTGCAGCATAGAACTCCATTTGCACTCCGTTAGAATTTTGTAAGACATTCACCCCGTGACTGCCGATGAAGACATCTAATTCCATATTATAGCTCAAGTCCCTAATGTCCTCCTTAAGAAGGCTTAGTGTGAATAGATTGTCCCTCATGAGGAAGTAGTTCCAGGATAGCTTCTTAACGGCAATCAGCTGGTTGTGCATTAGAAGTGGTTCATCCACATAATTACTGAGCTTGAAACCAGGAGCCTCTTTTATTCCCAGAGTACTGCGAACCCTGTCGTAAATATCATCAAAGCGAAGAGCTTTGAAGAATTCAATTTTGTACTTTGAATTAGGATGGTTGTGTAGTAGATATGTCTTTTCAGCTTTTTGTAAGTACTTAGTTGAACCTCCAAGCTTGATGTGGGCAAAATAAGTCTTTCCAGAAATTACATCATAACAGGACTCTCCAAGAACATGAGTGTGTCTAGTTAGTGGATGAACGTAACCAAAGTTTGTTGAAGTCAAGTTTATCGGACATCCATACACCGATCTTGTCGTCTCTTCAATTACTCGCAAATCGCAGGTTAGGTCCTTTAAGCTTTGTCCATCCTTTTCGCCGTTCAGCTGAAATTGTCCATCCTCGCCACATTTCGCAGGAGTCTGCTCCGTTTTACCCCTTGATTTTATATAATTCGGGCCACATGACAAAATAACTTCTTCTTCAGGACTTACTACCACCGAATCCGTACCGTCTACGACAACGGTATCGTATAGCGATCCATTTGGGAGGAAAACTAACGGCCATTGATAACCGATGTGCACTTTAGATGAAAATGGTATTTCGCAGCCATTTGGTGGAATACTAAGAGTAGGATGTGCCAACGTAGTTGTCACCACAGCACTGATCGCGACGAGGATCGCAACTCTATGAATTTCACTTGTTAACATTTCTACGGTAAGATTGAATCTGAATGAAATGCAATTTTTGTTGTTCAATATATAAAAATCATTGACGTCCGTTTGCTATTTGCTTCTGTACTACGCGCGCTCACATGAAAAACATTCGTCGTCGGTCGTCGCCGTCGCGTCGTTGTGGATGCGCCTTATCAGTTATTGATCAGCAACAGAAACACAAGAAGGGAGAAGAAATGAACCAACAAATACAATAACGACCTCTCGCAGAATAAGTCACACAGCACATCCCATTATACAGAGCATAACCAGTGGAATTATCATTTCTTTTTAAAAAACAAAACAATTACAGTAGGTTTGAAACAGTTGGGGCACACAAAATTAAGATGACGGGGTTGCCCTTATAATTGTGTGTCGGGAAATATTTCCACTTTGAGTTAGATTTGTGTTCGGAGATTATTTGATATTATATTTAATTTAAATGTTAAGCGTGTTCATGTGCATCTCATCCCCAAATACAAATAAAACTCCCGACTGGGTCGCACGAATTTGCTCTTATTCTAGATAATTACTTAGGGGCTATGTATTTCGAACAATTTAAAAATTATAAGACAAATCATTTAATTTCTTTTTGAATTGATACATTTTTATGGGAAGGTGAACCGCGTTGTTACGTTACGCGTTACTGCGCCAATCTGTCTGGCTTCCCTTTCTCTCTGCGCTAGCCGTTTAATAAATAACCTTTCCTCACATTATCATATTAATACTCGTATACATAAAGTTTAAGGAATAACCTAAGCCATTGTATATATAAACTATAGTACTACCACTTGAGGTGCGCCATCTATCGACGAAAAACTAAGCTCTAGAATACCATGGGAAGCAACAACAACAATTTCCACCAAGTGGGAGTACTATAGTTTATATATGCAATGCCTAAGCTTTTCTCAAGTAAAACAATTTCAATATTAAATAGTTCAAATAATTTAAGTTAGCACTTCTGTCGAGCGTCCCGAGACGCACACGTTTTTACTTGCGATTATAGGTACTATAAGGCAAGTTATGCATTATTAAAAAAAAAATTCTAACAATCAAACATGACATTACGATGACAGAAAAGTCAAAAAAAGTGGGTTCGACACTGTCTGTCCGTCTTTCTGTATCGGCACCTACAGCCTAAGCGGCTGGACCGATTTGCTTCAAACATGGTACATAGTATTATTATGACGTCCTACAAAGGGGTTTTTGGAATTAGCATTCTAGCTCTAAAACTAACGGTACCTGCCATACGATTTTTAGTGAAAAATTAATTTTTCTCAAAAACGGCTTCTACGATTTTGGTAAGACTTTCTGAATAGTGTTGTCTGTGCAAGCATTATGTTTTGCTCGGAATAGATTTTTCAGGAAAACTTTTATAACGGTACCTTCCATAGGACTGGTTTTTTAAAACCAGATTTTCTTGTAAGCCACTTCACGAATTTCGATGAAATTTTTAATTTAAGAGCTCCTTTCAAAAGAATTAAATTTTGTATCAGGATAAAAGTCGACATTTTTACCGCCACTTTTTCAGTCGACATTTTTATAGCCTGAATTTTAAACTGTCAAGTTTTTTTTTGTCGATCAAACATCAGTCAGTCGACATTTTGACAATCGATGAAATTTGTATTTATCCAGTCGGCATTTGTCGACCATTCGTACGCTTCCCAAGCTATAGGTAATTTTCTTCTAAATTAAAATAAATATATATTTTTTCGAATTTGACGCCCACTTTTCATACAAAACCATCAATATTATTTAAATAAATTAACGGTTCTTATATTCCAGCGAAAAACCTAAAATTTTGGGGATATTAGTTTTTAGTCAACATCTATATATAAAAGAAAGTCGTGTTATTTACACCATTCATAACTCAAGAATGGCTGAACCGACTTGGCTGAAAATTGGTATGGAGGTAGCTTAGAACCAGGTGACGGACATAAGATACTTTTTATCCAGTTTTCGGAAAACGTATGAGTGTGTTATGCGTGCGAAAAAATACACTAAAAGCTCACTTAGTAAATCTGAAAAGTCATTTATTTGAAATTTAAGTCAGTCATAATTTTATATATATTAATTTTTTGATTTTTGATTTGAAGTCAATTAAACGTTAAATACAAATACAAAGTATGTGTATATGTCGATTTTGTTTTATCGTTTAGTATTTTAAATTTGTGAACGCTATAGATTTCATTTATATGAAGTACTACATACGTACATACGTACACGTATGTATGTACGTATATGTATTCCAAAAATATTTACTTCGAAAAGCTTTTCCAAAGAAATACTTTTTGATAGGAGAAGATGGTAGACGGTAGAAGATGGTAGATGGAAGATGACGGTATATGGTAGATGGTAGAAGATAGTTAATTGTAAATGATGGTAGATAGAACCAGTAGATGGTAGAAGATGGTAGATGGTAGAAGATGGTAGATGGTGAAAGATGGTAGAAGATGGTAGAAGGTAGCTAGTAGTACAAGTTGGTAGTTGGTAGAAGATGGTAGAAGATAGTTAGCAGTAGAAGATGGTAGTTGATAGAAGATGGTAGATGGTAAAAGGTAGAAGGTGGTAAATGGTAGAAGATGGTAGAAGACGATAATTTTGCACGATAACCAGCCCTCAACCTCCCAACCAGCACCGCAACGACCCAACGAAACACCCACAATTTTTGATGAAATGGGCTTAATGAAAAAAAGTTGTATCCGGTTTCTAAACATCTTATTGTTTTTGATAGGTTTAACGTACTTCAATACTTGATTGATGCTTTTTTTAACAAGCTGTTATAAACAGGTATTCTTATGAATTTTTTTTTTAGTATAATACACTCGGGCGTATTTAAAATAAACTATCTATCATCGTTTATATCACCGCGATATCTGCTCGGAAGGGCAGAACAACGTCTGCCGGGACAGCTAGTTTATTATAAAAAGAAAAAATTTTTGATTACTTTTCATAAGAAACTACATAACCTAATTCTTGCAAATTAAAGGTACTTTTAATAAAACCACAGGCCTACAATTTTTTGTCAACTGGTGGAAACTAAATATCTTATAAAATTTTACATCCACTTTTCATAGAAGTAGATAGCAACATAAAAACTTAATTTTTTTTAAATCGAAGCCCCATGTCACACGCACATACGGCTAAATTTGAGAATCTATATATTGAGCTCAAATTTTCATGAAAACTTTGGTATTGTTCCGGGAGTGTTTCTATAGGTTTGGTCAAAGTCGATCATGTAGCTTGGCCACAAGGTGAAGAAAGACATTCCGGGTTATTGAAAAGCTTCTATGTTAGTTTGTTTGCTAAGACTTTATTTAGAAACAACACCTTATATTTAAAAAATTCTTTTTGTTTTGAAAAGTCGTAGTTTGCGGGTAGCTTGAGGGCTAAATATTGTTAACAAGACTTAGCTGTTTATAGGGTGCAATATGGTGAAAGCAGAAAAGTGGTATCCGATGTTAAAAAAAGTCTTACTAATAACCTATCAATTATTATAGGTACTTAAAAAGAACTTATTGAACTTAAAAAAAGTTTACATTTGTCAACCTTAAAACATTATACATATCGTACACTCGGGCGTATGCGTACTTTTCTGAGTGTATTTTAGACAAACTTATTGGATGCTAGACAAATTTAATACCAATTTATTGGACGATATTACTATTTCAAACAAATCAATTGGACGCGTCCAATATGTAATTTAAATTGTAATTGTACCATCCGGACGGTATAAATGCGTATAGTTAAGAAAATGTTTATATGTTATATTATGTCACACTATCTGCTCGGAAGGGCTGAACATTGTCTGCCGGGACAGCTAGTATTTTATAAAGCCTTTTAAATTAAAAAAAAAATTAAAAACAAAAGTAGCAAATTACAAAAAAAAGGTAATATCTAAAAAAATTTGGATTAAAAAAAAACACCGGATGCTACTCGACGACGATCATGTCAAAATCATCAATTACACTAATTGTATTTTGTTTTCACCCATCTCCACTAGTATCTGCTGCAGAGCGTTGTAGACAAGTAACACAACCTATACAAATTCTCACACTAACTATAATCTCTTTCCGAATTATTTTTCGCTTAATTTTTTTTTTTTTGCAAACAAAAAATTACAACAGCCGATAACTATTTTATTCGCTTATTGTCCGATCGCAAATGCTCACATATGGATGCAAACTGTCACAAATTATTTGAAAGAGTGTTTACACGATATGCAAAAAAAGTTGCAAACTATAATGTGCGAACTGGGTGTTACACATCGACCGCAAACGGTTTGCGAGCATATACGGACGCGGAATGTCCCAAACGACGTCAGAGACGCAAACTTTTTCTACTTTTATATGCCATCTAGTCGTGGCTTTAAGCTCTTAACCACTCATGTGTGAGCGCTCATATTCTGCAGAAATGGAAGGGACTTTTTTAGATAAACATAGCTGCTATTCATAAACAATTTTCTAACTGTGTTTAGCTAGTCATAGCTTAATGCAAAAATCTACTACAATAGCACTTCAAATTACGAAAGCACATAATGTCAGGAAGACATTTGTAACAAAAACTGTTATATTCTGTTGTTGTACAAATGAAAGTGTGTGCCAAAATGTAAGATTCATATTTGAAATATACATAAATGGGTGCCGTGAAATAACGCCAAGTGAAATAAGGCCAACTTTCTGAAGTTGGCCTTATTTCACTTTCCAAAAGTGCAATAAAACCAACTTTAAGTAGTTGGCCTTTTTTCACTTTAGTTAAGTGAAATAACGCCAAGTTGGGGTTATTGCGCTTTAGAAATAATATGAAGTTGGCTTTCTTTCACTTTGAGAAAGTGAAATAAAGCCAACCGCGTTTTCTTCTTGCGGTTACAAACAACGTTTAATCATTTATTTTTCTCATGATGAACATGTAAGTGCATAATTATAGTATTATAATTCATTATTTAAAAAATTGTCTTGATCAAAGATTTCTGTTAAACGATTTTTAGATTTTCAAATTTGTTAATCGTTTTTTATTATTTTATCATATTATAAAAAACGTTTAACATAACTATAATGGGTTATTTAAATAAAAAATTCATGCTAAACGTTTTTTATAATGTGAGAAAATAATTGTAAAAAATTCGCGCGAATTTTTAACAATTTTTTTCTCACATTATAAAAAACGTATAGCATGAATTTTTTATTTAAATAACCCATTATAGTTATGTTAAACGTTTTTTATAATAAATCGAAAAAACTCAAAAGGGAATACAAGGTTACTTTCCATTCCAATAAACACAAGCTGTTTCCTTCTTAGCAAACTTTCACTTACTAATGAATTGGCCTCAAATTTTTTCTAAAACTATTAACATTTCGATTTAACAAACGACAAATACTTCCGTTATCTTAAAAAAAAACAGGTTTCTTTCTTGTAACAATCCTATTATTTGGTATTAATTTGTTTTCGCAAAGAAAAAAATGTGTTAAATATTATTTTGTTGGAAGTTGGTCTTATTGCACTTTAGCAATTATAAAAAACGTTTAGCATGAATTTTTTATTTAAATAATTGTTAAAAATTCGCGCGAATTTTTTACAATTATTTAAATAAAAAATTCATGCTAAACGTTTTTTATAATGTGAGAAAATAATTGTTAAAAACTCAAAAGGGAATACAAGGTTACTTTCCATTCCAATAAACACAAGCTGTTTCCTTCTTAGCAAACTTTCACTCACTAATGAATTGGCCTCAAATTTTTTCTAAAACTATTAACATTTCGATTTAACAAACGACAAATACTTCCGTTATCTTAAAAAAAACAGGTTTCTTTCTTGTAACAATCCTATTATTTGGTATTAATTTGTTTTCGCAAAGAAAATAATGTGTTAAATATTATTTTGTTGGAAGTTGGTCTTATTGCACTTTAGCAAAGTGCAATAAGGCCAACTTGGTCTTATTACGCAAAATCAGTTGGCCTTATTGCACTTTGTCAATGTGAAATAAGGCCAACTATTGAAAGTTGGCTTTAATGCACTTTTGGAAAGCGAAATAAGGCCAACTTTTGAAAGTTGGCCTTATTTCACTTGGCGTTATTTCACGGCACCCATAAATGTTGAATTTAATAAAGATCCGGTCATTAACTTTTAGATAAATTAGAGAAGCAGACACATCAAAATTATAGATGATACAAAATCGACATCAAAATGAAGTTCCTCACTTGTGGATGGGAATTTTACAATGCTATAATGCTAGTTTTTCTTTTTTCTTTTCAATTACAGAAATATCCCTACTAACAGTTAGTTGGGAGATACGAGTACCTTGACGGTGCTTCTTCAATATTGAGCAAATCTATAATATATAAAAAGGCAAGCAGTTTTTTTGTGGTACCAATTGCGAGGTGGTTACCGAAACGATTGAGATGATATATATATCGTTGGAAAGGTATTACTGAGTAAGTTTGCCGGGAATATTTTGTTTTGTAATTTTTTTTTGAAAATACAGGTGAAAATGGGGTGTAGGTACTACAGAATCCCGAAAAAAAATATCCCCATCGTTTAAAATCCCCAAAAGTTATAATCCAACTAGCTAATATCCCCACATTCATAATGCACCTGGATGAAATCCACACCTAAACAATCTTTTTTGCCAAAATCCCCAAGAAATCCCCAAATCCCCAGTGTCCGTGTACATCTAAATTATGTGCATTTAGTTTTCAGAAAAATGAATGAAATTATTTGTATTGTGAATTTAACTAATAAGTGATAGCGATTAAGTTTTCCTTTTCGTTTCATTTAAGACTTTATGAATATTTATTTACTTACTAATTTATTTTAATAAACATTACAAGCAGTAAAAAGAATTTTATATTTACTCTTTGGATTACATTTCCTGCAATATGAATTAAACCAAATATCACCAAAACAAATGTGTTCAAGTAGCGAATCATGCGATCAAATCGCGCGTGATTTGATTTTCTCTTTGGGGATTTCTGGGATGGGGATTTTACTGTGGGGATTTTGCGTTTGGGGATTCCCGTTTGAGGCTTGTGTTTTGGGGCAAACGTTACCAACCCGTGAAAATGTCTTGGTGTGTTTTTTTACCATTTTTTTCGTATAAATTCGCTGTGAAATTTTTTTTTCCACAGTTTTGGGCATTTTAATGGCCGAATTTTGGGCGATTCTAGTTTATGATGAATGTAGTTTTTTTGTCGAATCTATATCGTTGAACAAAATCTTTATCATTTAACTCGAATGGATTGAACCGTGTCTTACATATATCTTTTTATTTTTTTGGTTGGTGGCAAAATTTCATGCAACAAATCTATATGTCTTGAAAAGTCTCCTTCAATTTCAACATTTATTGACATTTTTCCAAGATCATATATTTTCAGAATTTATTATTATGTTTCAAAGTTTTTTATTTGTATCGACTTACTTATGGCAGATAAAAGTTCCTACGTTTTTCTTAGCTTAGAAATAACTTAAACACAACATCGCCCACTTTTAAAGTTAAACCCAAGGTTAAGTCCTAATCATAGGTCTAAATACATTTATGAATAGCTTAAACTCCAGGTTTGATTGATTACAATTTAGCAGTAGTTTAAGATACGTCTATGAATACAGCCCAATGTATACAATACGTGTACTCTTTATACGCGCCAATTTTTTAAGACAGATTACAAATAAATAGGTAATAAAATAAAAAAGAAGATGAGCGTTGATATTATCCTGGAATTTGCCACTTTAGTCTCTAATATACTAGTGCATGCCAAGTAAATTAGCACATTTTACGTTACATACTTGGATTGGAATACACTTGGTACATGGAATCGAACTTCAGTCAAGTCTGTCATTATGTTCATGGATCGTTTTCAGCAGGCCGTTGATCTCGATTCCACTCGAATGATGCTCGGAGAGATGACTTCTGATCTGATGATGTGTGTGGCGTGCTATCAATGAAACATAATTTTTCTTATTGTATTTCATGAATGAGTTGCAATACCATCGCTTTTGAACTTCAGCGCTGTTCCATCTGGACACATATACATTTTTACTTTTAATACTTTAAGCAAAGATCGAATACAATGTCGGTTTTCAGGAAACCAAAAAAAAAAGAAGAAAAAAGAAATGCGTAAAATGTCCAATTATCGCGATAAATTTACGACAATGTGATGATTGACGGACAAAATAAACAACAAAGTCGTTTATAGTTTACATTCGATGAGATAGGAAGCCACTACGCAGTGATTTTTAATAGCAAATGCTCGATTCGATTATGATAGGTTTTAAATTAATAAATAGGGCGATGCTCTAAGCAAGTATGTATGTATGTAATGTATATCAGTCCATACTTAAGAATAATTACTTTAATACTGAAATATCAATAGCTTGTGACGTTGTATTTCTAATGTAAATAAAATATTGGTTTTTCTAGGTCCACACTCGTATTTCAATTTGAAATAGTTAAACTACGTTTTTGTTTTTTTTGCGTTGTACAAATAATCTGATACTGATTTAGTGATTTAATTTTGCTCCACTTTGTACCTTTTACATTTTCATTATAAGATTCGAGTTGTAGGTATCTGCGAAAAAAGGAAATGTTGCTCTTTGAACGTTATTCTGGTGAAAGCGTCTATCTGAAAAAATCTAGTCCGAGCTGTGTATGAAAACGTGTCAGATGAATGCTTTTAGCTATAAGCAGACGCTATACAAAAGTAACACACGTTTGCGGCTCTGACGTCATTTATACGTCATCATTTGCGATTATTGATCGCACATCGCATCGTCTGAGCAAATATTTGGGACAGTCAGCATATGCTTGCGAACAGTTTGCGGACGATGTGCCACCCAGTTCACACATTTAATGACGACTTATTTGCACATCGTATGGACCTAATGGACAGTCATTTGCGATGATGTTGTCATTTTTTGTTGACAAAAAATAAATAAAACGAAAAATGTTTCGGAAAAATATTACTTTTAAAACTATTGATGTGAGAATTTTTATCGGTTGTGTTGTGCTTTGCAGCAGATACTAGTGGAAATGGATGAAGAAGAAAATGTAAATGTCATTGCTCGGTGGATACCAGAACGCCCACTACCTACCCCAATCGATGATTTGGACATGATCATAGTCCTATAGTGTTTTTTTTTTTTTTTTATTAAATTTATTTTTATAATTTTTTTTAGATACCTTAGGTACACGTTTTGTAATTTGCAGCTAAACTGAATTAATTTCGTTCAGAAGAATACATTCATTTGTGTTATTATAATAATGTCAGTCGACTTACCATTTTACCAGCAACGTATGTGGGAAGCCCGTTCGTTCAGAAAAATACATTCATTTGTGCTATTAACATAATGGAAATAGAAATAATGTCGGTCGACTTACCATTTTACCAGCAACGTATGTGGGAAGTCCGATACACATGCACGAGTACGCCCAAGATGCTATGACCTGTGGGCGCCAATACGGGTCGACCAGATTTCTTTATTACTTTCACGTGCAACCCAAAATGGATTCAAATCACCAATCTGTTATTGACCGCTCAATCATCTAGTGACCGTCACGACATAACAGCAAGAGTTTTCAAGCAGAAACTCACAGCGCTCATAAACTTCATTGTAAAATATCATGTTTAAATGTACTCTGCAGAGTGGCAGAAGAGAGAACTGTCTCCATATTCTTCTGTGGCATGATCGACCCTCTGTATCGTTATAACACTATAGGAGATAACGGTAAAACAAAAACTGTTACGTAATTTCATCGGATTGGATTGATATTCGATAGAAGAACAGAAGAAGAGGTAGATACACATTAATTCTAGGAAATGATCCAACGTATACTCATGCGTTGACTCTTCTTCTCTCTCACCCTTCATACTCACAGAAATAATAATAGCTGCCAAGACTCGGTTCGTTCCTATTAATTACATGAATTCATTCAAGCCCTCCCCTACTTGCACCTAGCTATCATTATCTATCCTTGTGCGTGCTACGATGTCATACACACACTAAATCTCTATTAACACATGAACCATCAACATTAAACTCAATCAACAAAACTTATCTAGAGTGGAACGGAATACCCCTATTACAACATGAGGGACAACTATTGTTTGCCCCCTTATAGTCCTGGGAAGGAACTGAATCTTCCTGTCCACTACCAGATCATCATCATCTATTTGGGTGAAAGAATCTATCTACCTAGGTTTATTGAGGTATGTCTTTGCAAGTCCTCGCGGACAAATAACAAAGGGAATCTCAACTCGCACCTAGTAATGGGTTGTTCGCGGTCACCATCGCACTCGACCTGCAGCAGCCTTGCCCTCAAATAGCTCAGTCCAGGGCGAAGGATCTTGCTCTGGGACCTTCGAACCGTGTAACATATTTTATCCTGCAGATCTGCTGTAGGCAGGTGTTGTACCTACAAAATGTTATATTAATTGCGTAGGGCTCCCTCAACAACAAGATAATCCGCACACACTCTTCCCGCTAGAAACCTTAACGAGAAGCCAGCCGTAGTCTCTGCACCTTAACGAAATTCCGATTCACTTCAATAAAATTCCAAAATATCTCAATCACACATACGCACATCACCACAGTAGGTTTAACGAGTACATACAGGTCGCAATATGTACTTAGAACGATCATGACGCGTTTAATACTTCGCTGTGTCCTCAACTTTTAAACGAAGTAGCGGCAGCAGGTGACTAACAAATGGCGGGTTGTCTAAGATGGAATCGACAAACCCCGGTCTCTTAACCCTCCCAATACTAATGCATCAGATGATACATCAGACCATGGTTTCGCTATGACCGAACAAAAATATTAAGCAAAACCCCTAAATATGAATCCCAATCCCAAAAAGGAAAGGGGGTGCGGGAAACTCACTAACTAATTAATCATACATTCAAAAACCTCAACGACTTATTCATGGCAAACCTCAATTCATTCACACTATACTTTCATTCCTCAACGACTTATTCATGGCAAACCTCAATTCATTCACACTATACTTTCATACCTCAACGACTTATTCATGGCAAACCTCAATTCATTCACACTATACTTTCATACCTCAACGACTTATTCATGGCAAACCTCAATTCAATCAACTTAAACATTCATACCTCAAAACTCTCGATCATAAACTTTAATATTCGAAAATCTATTGACTCAACGCAATAAAACAAGCTGAACAGCGGCATACTATTACCAACACCAACGATGATCTCTATACCAAATCGTCTGGAAGAGAATGTCCAATCCCCCTTCGAACCTAAAAAGTTAACACCTCATACTTACTATACGAAAAATTCAATATCTGAAAATATTAACGACATGGCTTTCATAAAAAAAAAAAATCTGTTCGAATATTCAGTTATAACATAACAAAATGTTTATTCAAAATCCTTACTTGCTAACAATTCTAGTCTTAATAATAAAAAAAAAGGTTCCTAAAACTAACTCTGACGCCAAGACTACTTTTCTTTTGGGAGTCTCGACAAATTTCTTTAAAGTTTAAGAAGAAATCTAAAAGAAATTACTTAATTTAAAACTAATTTAATAACTGACGGAAACGGAACATGTGAGAAAGTGTATTATCTTGTTCTTTAAAGTACCCACTATTTCTGTTAACTTTAACAAAACAGCGGTTTTCAACATCCGAAAATTCAATCCGAACGATCCACGTTATGATTCAATAAGGAAATTATTTTTAATTTTAATCTTATGGACAATCAAAAAAAAAGGTTGTTTCGCAATATCTCTTGAGCGACTGTACTCAAATGACGTACCCAATGAAGGTACATATGTTTCCAATATATATAAAAAAATTGTATTGTAATGCTCAGGAATCACAAAAAAAAATTGTTCTATAACTACTCTACTATGATGAATGTAAATATTGTATATACATGATTAAAAAAAAAAATGACTCACCGATGATCCTGGAGGTAGTGCACTGCATCCGGATGATTTCAATCTGTTTATGTGGGAGATTTTTTTTTTTTTTTTTTTAAAGATTCATATGTTTAGGGCAGTAAACGAATAAAAAATATAGGGGTGGTATTGGAAAGACACAATATATTCTTTTGCTTTGGAAAACAAATCAAGAGTAATCACTTAGAATGTTTCTTTAAACGAATTCTATATTTTTACAACCGGTACATCGATCTTTTTCATGATGTTTCTCACAATTCGGGACTATACAAATAACATGGATGGACTTTAACTTTTTTTCTTTTCAAAAATGGAATTTTTACTTTTCCTTTTTTTAAAGCTATGGTTAGTTTCTCTTTTAATAACACTTTAAGTAGGAGCTTTGCAATTGTTTTTATTCTTTAATTTGCTTTTTTTTTTCTTTTGAAATTAACTTTAACACTCTCTTTCTTTATTTTTCAGAACACAACTTTTCTTTTGCAGAGATTATTCACTTTTGGGATATGGTCATACAAAAAATGGAAAGGCAGGTAATTTAAGTTTTAACAGGGGCTTTCACAACTAAGGATTCAACGATATTTTTTTTTTTTTTTTTTTGTTTTATTTTTCAAGGCAGGGGAGACACACTTTTTCTTCACACTATCCTAAACGTTTACAGCTTATTCTTTAACTTTCAAATGCACTCTTTATGGTATTTCTAAATTTTGCTTAGGAAAGAAGATTAAGTAAATTATATATAAAAGTATTCTTATAAAAATATGATAAGCTACTTGAATCTATCTAACTATAACTACAAATATACGTCTACACTCCAAATTCTTGCATTTTATGTTTTTGAATCTCTCGATAGTATTTTCGTTCCAAGAGATGTATTGTATGTCGACATACGAAGAAATTACCGCCAAGGGACAAACTGAGCGTCTGACCTATGACGTCGTACTGAAGTATGTCGGAGCCGATGTCTGGATTCGTAGAGATCTGACCGCATAGATTTAGTCGACAGGATTACTCCCTATCTCCCAATTTATAATTGGTATTGACTATGGGTTTGCTTGGTGTCGTAGGTTTCCAGATTCATTAGTATATACATATATATCTACCGCACGTGGTGATATATGTGCGATGTTATGCTCGGAGTTTGGTTATATATATTCATATGGTCATTATATATATAAACATACCTTTATCCGTCTACATTCGGTTCTCAAATATACCAACAAAACAAATACTTCCTCAACGCTGTCGGCGTGCGACTGCTCGGGCGGCTGGGAAGTGTATATCTTGTCACAGGTACAAACCGGTCGAAAGAAAAAAAAACCAAAGTATCTTTCGTTCCTTTTTATCCCTGATCCGATGTGTGTACAAATCCGTGAATGTGGTTGGCACAAATGAAATAGACGCAGATACTTCCAGAGATAAGAGAACTTTTATTTTTGTTTTTGTGTAGCTCCAAGATGATGTAATGACGGAGTACAGGGTGTTCTAGAGCAGTCAAGTAATTTACTCTCGTAGTAAATTATTTCCTCCGTCTTTTTCTCCTTTCAGGGTTGGCCTTCTAGGGAGTGTTTTTGTCTGTCTTTGATGGATTGAATTTAGCGTCCATAGATGCTGATTGTGGGGTTGCCCTTCGTATGGCGATTAATTGGCATGCGTAGTTTTGGCACACGTGCGCATTATGTTTCCAGAAAAGAAAATGCGGTTCAGCGTAGCTTGGTGGTTTTTATATTTTTATTTCGTTCGTTGCACAACCAAAGTAAACTAATTTACGACGTCATCGACAGATGTTCAATTGGTGGGTTAATAATTCGTGGCGTCTGAATCTACCTAGAGAAAAAAAAACTTTTTGAGCATGTGCTCTCCCATGTAGCGTGTTACAACTGCCTGCATTTGGCGGTTCTTACCTCTGATGTGGCTTTATATATATGCGTACGGCGATTAATAATCTGTTCTGATGGCTGTAATTCTTCTTTTACACATGTCCTTATGTCCAGGACGCCCACCGTCGAGACACTCAATCGACGACGCGTGACTCTCTAATTGGAAAAATTCTTTTTCCTCTGGAATGCTAACCGCAGCTGCCTACCAAAAATTCCGAAATGGCTAAATCTAAATAGGATTAAATCCCTCACTATTTGTACATAAAAGTCAATTAATATACCTTACCCTTAATGTTTTCTCCTTATGGCTTGGCTATTATTACTTTTTTTAAGTTAAAAAAAAAACTTGGAAAAATTACTAAAAGTAATTTTTTTTCTTGGGCAAATGGCTTCCTAGGCTGGAGCCAACCAACCTTCTCCGACCGAGAGTGAATTCAAAAAGGAAGGAAATTCATTCTCGGTTAAACTCTTTCCTCCATATTCCTCTGCTCGTCTAGCAAGAAAAGCAGGAATGTTATGAGGTTTCCTTTAAAAATTCCGGTGGATGTGTTCACCGAAATTGGTGTGTGAATGGGTTGCTACCTAGCGGCCAATTCATGCGCGTTTACACATATGGTTGTTAATATTGGTGACGGATCTGACGGATGTGCTTTATATTGCAGAAAATATGTCAGATAATTACCACGAGGAATTGGATAATGTTATATCCGTTGTGTTGGTGATTTTTAATGGAAATGTTTTCCCTACAAAACTTGCACTTTTGGGACAAGTCACCACTGGGCCTAAAGTGTAAGAAAAGGTAAACATTGAAGTTGGAAGTCATTATTGGTCTTATTTGAAGTAAATAAGAGACAATAAACGGCACAGACATAGAGTCTCATGCACAGCTGAGCAGCCGGGCAAAAAAAAACAATTACATAACTGACAATTACTTGGGTGTATCTAAAGAGGGGAAGAAAGCCTTCCTGTACTTTATCTATAAAAGTCATTATTCTTTTAACGTTTTAAATCTTTGGTATGAACTGTGGATTCATAATTCTTGTCGTCTACTACGACGTATAAATTATTACCTATTATTCTAAGAACTGTAACTGGAATGAATTTGGGTGCTAATTTCGCGTTAAAATGCTTTGTCGCATCGCTGAGTACTGTGTTCCTTTTATATATCCTTTCTCCCACTTTAAACTCTATTTTACGACTGCGCAAATTATATGTCTTTTCGTAGGCGTCGTGACATTTTTCTAAGGTTTCTTTTAAGTAGGTATGTAGGATACCCATTTTAGCCACTTTAGGAAGCCAATCGATCTCTGATTGATTTAACCCACCTAGATCTCGCAGCAACCGGTAGTCGGCCCCATGCTCTATCATCCTCTGACCGAAGAGAGCTTCATAGGGTGACATCGTCAAAGTTGAGTGGACGGTCGTGCGTAAAGCACTACTTATCGATGATAAGTGGGCGTCCCAATCAGTTTGCTTAGGGTTAACGTACGAACGTATTGCAGCTAAAATTGAGCGATTAACGCGTTCGCTCGCATTGGCTTGCGGTGCGTATACCGCGGTTCTATAATGTTTCACGCCAAATACTTCCAGTAATTTTTGGAAATCTTTGCTGATAAATTGGCTTCCGTTGTCTGAGAGGATACTCTCAGGAACGCCATATACCAAAAAGATTTCGTCTCTCAAAAACTTTATAACACTTAATGAAGTCGCTTTTCGAAGCGGCTTGATAAAAACAAATTTGGTGAGTTGGTCTAGCACAATCACTATGTAAGAATTTCCATTCCTGGAACGCGGATATGGTCCCAGAAAATCGACATAGAGATGTTGAAAGGGTCTATCTACTGAGAAACTCTTACCCATCTCGGCTCTCAACGTAATGTTAGCGGCTTTGGTCGTTTTACATGTTTCGCATCGATTAACGTAATGTTTTACTTGGGAAAACATGTTCGGCCAAAAGAAACGCTGCCGTAGTCGGTAAATAGTCTTCGCGATTCCACCGTGAGAAGCGCGAGGAGGATTGTGTGCTAATTGCACGAGGGATTCCGTCAACGATGATGGAACCCACAACTTCCATATCAAGTCGTCAGCCAGGGGATTTCCAGGGGCATGTCTGGTGCGCTTGTAGACGTACCCTTCTGATATCTTCAGATCAGGTAGTCGGTCATTCTCCTTCTTGATGTGACTGATTAGTTCCAAATATTCCTCTGATTTAAAGGCTGGATCATCTAGGTCCAGATGGAGCACTTCCTCGGGGTCGATCTGTGATATAGCAGAAAGACAGGTGTCTGCTGTGAGTTCATCTGACTCGTACACTCTGGACAGAGCGTCAGGTACGACATTTAAGGTACCCTTCCTGTGCTCGATCACAAAATCGAACCCTTGGATCCGCATACTCCATCTGGCCAATCTACCAGTTGGGTCCTTCATGGACATCAGCCATTTGAGGCTGGAATGATCGGTTATTATACGAAAACGATAACCCTCGATATAAGGCCTGAACTTCTTGATACCAAGTATGACTGCGAGGCACTCGCGCTCGGAGACGGTGTAGTTCCTCTGCGCAGCGTTCAGCTTTTGGGAGAAATAGTAGATTGGGCGTTCTGCCCCGTCTTCATCCCGTTGGCAGAGAACACAACCGACTCCGGACGCGGATGCATCGCACAGAATCACAAACTCCTTCGAGAAGTCTGGATTGATCAATACAGGAGCTGAGATCAACGCCTGTTTGATGAGATGAAAAGCTTCGAAAGCTTTTTGGCCAAGCTCGAACGCTTTGCCCTTCTTCAACACGTCAGTCAAAGGTGAAGCAAGTGTTGAAAAATCCTTAACGAATCTCCGGTACCATCCGGCCATTCCTAAGAAACGCCTGACTTGACGAATCGTAGTCGGTACGGGGAAATCGTTAATTGCTGAAATTTTGGCGGGGTCAGCTTTCAAACAGCCTTGCCCCACCCTATAACCGAGGTATTGAAGTTCATCAAAACAGAACTTGGACTTCTCCACGTTGATTGTCAGTCCTGCATTGAACAAACACTCACTAACTCGTTGGAGGACTCGAATATGTTCCTCGAAGGTCCTTGACACGACCAAAAGGTCATCCAGATATACGAACACGTTGTCGCGCAGCTCAGTTGGGATTACTCGGCTCATCAAATAACTAAGGCTTTGCGCAGCATTACACAGACCAAAAGGCATCACTTTGAACTGGTATAGTGGCCTTCCAGGGACAGTAAAAGCAGTCTTTTCCCTCGACGATATCTCCAGCGGTATCTGCCAGAAGGCGTCTTTCAGGTCCACACTTGAGATGAAGTGTGTATCTGAAAGTCGTCCCAGCAGTCCCTCGATGTGAGCGATCGGTCTCGCATCTTTCTTCGTCACGGAGTTGACTTTACGGAAGTCTAGGCATAGCCTGTTTTTGCCAGGTTTACGCACTAACACTACAGGACTACTCCAAGCACTGGTGCTTTCCTCAATGACATCCATTTCGAGCATCCGATCCAACTCCTTGTACATGAGTTCTTGTACCGCCGGAGACACGGGGTAGTAACGCTGTTTAATCGGCACTGCGTCTCCTGTGTCTATGTAATGCTCCGTCAAAGTTGTCTTTCCGAGCCCTCTGCTCGCGAATGAAGGAAAACTTCGAATAACATCTTGGAGTCTTCTTGATTCATCATAACTTAGCTTGCATTGGTTGTTGTGGGTTTCATTCGCTGAAATCCATGAAATACTGGAAAATACGTCTGGTGCTATTCTGAACTTTTGCCAGAAATCGACGCCTAAGTAAACTTGTTGAGATAAGGATGGAACTACATAGAAGTTCATGCTCAGTTTCATGTCTTTATACTGGACGTCAGTCGTAATCATACCGATGATAGCTTGTCTTTGTCCATCAGCGGTGGACACGGTAGTCTCTACCTTCCTCATCGCAATGTTGCTTCGCTTAAGAAAATCTAACATACCTGTTCCCAGACAACTTATACTAGCTCCTGAATCTAGGAGGCCAAGAAATTTAGACCCCAACATCCCCACGGTGACGTACGGACGGGGATCGCTGGATTCTTTACCAAGAGTAGCGGAAGCGACACTACGATAAGCTGCCCGCTTCTGATGGAACCTTAATCGCGTACGGCGAATACGTTTTGACAGTTCCGGAAAGGTTACGATCTTCTTTCTGACTTCATAGTAATTTCTCAATCTTTCGTGGAACGGTCTCTTATATAATTCATTTTTGTTTTTATCTAAATTCATTGTCTTAATTGTTGGTGGAACAGTCTTAATACTAATAGGTTTCATAATTCTTATAGGAGTAGTAGGCGTTAAAAGATCTTCATTATCGCTTTTTACTCCGGGTCCGACTTGGGTGAACGAATCCTCCCGGACGGCAGATTGGTTCTTTTCGCGTTTCCCGCACACCTCGGGCATGTAGGACTGACCGCGTCTTCTAAACCGCAACGGTAGCAGAAGTTTGCATCTTTCTTTATGGCACAGTCACGAAAACTGTGACCTATGTTTTTACAATTCCAACACTGGTACTGACTTGTATCTCTATGGATGGCTTCCACCTGTGAAGGTAACGCAACAGCAAGTTCTTCTACCGGCTCATCATTGACTTCACTGATGAAACGCCTGGGTTGGCTTCTCTGTGCGTTTGGCACTATGCTTTGCTTTGCGCTGTCTGGCAAATTCAGAAATTTTTCTATCGAACGGCATACATATGCCATTTCCCGTAAACTATGGGTACTAAACGTAAGTAATGCTTCACCGATACGTCGCTTAACATTAACTTTAATGATTTCTATTATTTCTTTTTCTGACTTGGGAGAACGCATACGAGAATTAATTTGTAGCAGGGCGTCATAGAAGTCGTTAAATGATTCGCCGTGTTGCTGCTTCCTGTCCGACAATTTACGAAACAACTCGGAATCAGTTTCTAAACTTCTAAAATGCTCAATAAGGGCGGCTCTAAGTACAGGCCAGGTTGCATCCGATGATCCCTTGAGATACATCCAAAACCATGACTCAGCTGGTCCTGTAACGAATTGATGGAAGTTTAATACGATATCTTCCCACGGAGTGCCATAACTTGCCCTAACTCTACTTAATCTGAACAGAAAATCATCGATGGTCATATTTCTACCGTCAAACCTTATCCCCCATTTATGGTACTGAGGATATTGGTTATTAGATAAAGTGTTAGAGGGTGGACGCCTTCGTGGAGAAGGATCATCTCCTGAATTATCGAAATGAAAAGTATTCATCCGACTGAGAAAGTCGTCGACATTGGACCCCTGTGCCATATCTACTTGGTGTACCGGTGGAGGTACGAAAGAAGCATGTGTTGGTCCATTGCGATTAGACGGTTGCGCTCTTGCGTTTGGCGCTGTAGCAGTTATGTGAGTACTATTATTTCTCGCTAAAGTTCCGGTTGGCGCATCGTTTGTCCTACCTTGAGGAGTGGGTTGTTCGGCAAGTGGATCAGTAGCGAAACCAACAGGATTGGTGGCTCTGTTACGTGTATCCGGTTGAGAAGTAGACGGAGCGGGCTGAGATGCAATGCCCCTAATGAGGTTCGAGACTTGCTCTATCATTAAAGCTTGACTACGAGCAAGCTCATTGCTGAGAAATTGCCTATCGTCCTCTCTTTGACGTTCCACCGCATGAGCCACGACTTCTTGTACATATCCGGAGTATTCCGCAAAATCTTTCGCAGTCATGAGTGGTACTTGAGGGCTTACCTCCGGATCTTTTGGGAAATCGTCTCCTAAATCGGCAAGTTCTTGCAATCCCCCTGGGGATTGAGCAGGTCGGTTTTCCTCTCCGTTAATTGGTGGATCTTCAGTTGGCATTATGATTACGTCTAAGATATTTGGGTTGTACGAACTTTGACTAATGATTTTTCTATTCCCCCCACTCATTAACTGTGCTTAATAAAAAAAACTTTTTACTTAGTAATTCCAAAAAAAAAGGTTTCGTTCTCTCGTAAGGACGAACAGTAATTCATAAAAAAAGGTAATCCCTAAAAATTCACACGGGATCAGAAAGATACTTAACTAACAGAAGGTGAAATATAATGTACTTATAACTATAAATTCCTAAGAGGTATACTTAAACTTTGCTTCAGAAACTGAACAAGAGTTTTCACTTCTTAAATATTACTTAATATAATAAATGATTTGTTATATGGTACTTCAATACTAAATGCCTAAAAAAAAAATAAACTAAACTCAAATCTCAAAAATTATTCTCAAAACAAACTCTAAATACCGAAAAGAAATTTTTTTAAGAATGCCCACGACCCGTCAAGTATATAACTTGGCTGCCAATCGCGTATTAAAAATCTCAACTTAGAAAATAAAATTTTATTACTAAACTGAAACGTACTTAATCTCAAAACTCAAAATTATCCCAAAAAAAAGGTCTCAAACAAAAATTCTCAAAGCTAAATCTCAAAAAAAAACTTATTATACTTAATCTCAAAACTAAATGTCTTCAATATTCCATACGGTTCGGGGGATTGGACATACTCCAATCATACTTCATGGCATAGCGAACAAAAAAAAACTTAGCGGATGTAGACAGTACTACTGTGCGTTACAATCCGTAAAGTAACGACGAAGGACGTTTCTTTAAGAGTCAGGGGTCTCATTACGTTACTGCTGACGTGTGTCGTGAATTTTTCTCAACCACCGGTTAACGCTTCATGAGAGCTCCCTTCATCTATTGGAAACTTCATTAATCTGATACTGAACTGAACTCAAACAAAATATGCAGTGTAATAAAAAAGAAAAACTTGAACATCTGGAAATCTTTATGTGAATTAGAAGTTCCTTCGAGTTGCCTAGTAGCTTTCGCAACAGACGTGCGACGGGAAACTTTTCACCATCCACCGGTCAAAAGGTCTACTCAGCATCTTATCACAAACTTCGTTTTGCCAAAATACCTTGCAGAAAGTTAGCCCATTCGCAACTGACAACCGGAATAAAAATATTCCTGTCCGGACAAAAGGTGCTTAACTGACTGACTTGAAAATAGAGGAGTGAGACCGAATATAGATCCTACGCAACGGGCGAATATCAGAAGCCTATTCACCAATATTCCGGACATAAGGTACCTATACTTCAGATCCCGATGTTGTTCCTCAAGCAAAACAAATCACAAACTGAACTTCTCACACGAACTCAATAATCATCAAAATTAGTCAATCATCAAAAATTTTCTGAAGTATTATCAATATTTCAGAGACAAAAACTGGTTATAGTGTATTACAAAAACTATCTTCGGGAGCCCCACGTTGGGCGCCATCTGTTACGTATTTATCGGATTGGATTGTTATTCGATAGAAGAACAGAAGAAGAGGTAGATACACATTAATTCTAGGAAATGATCCAACGTATACTCATGCGTTGACTCTTCTTCTCTCTCACCCTTCATACTCACAGAAATAATAATAGCTGTCAAGACTCGGTTCGATCTAATCAATTACGTGAATTCATTCAAGCCCTCCCCTACTTGCACCTAGCTATCATTATCTATCCTTGTGCGTGCTACGATGTCATACACGCACTAAATCTTTATTAACACATGAACCATCAACATTAAACTCAATCAACAAAACTTACCTAGAGTGGAACGGAATACCCCTATTACAACATGAGGGAGCCCTACGCAATTAATATAACATTCTGTAGGTACAACACCTGCCTACAGCAGATCTGCAGGATAAATTATGTTACACGGTTCGAAGGTCCCAGAGCAAGTTCCTTCGCCCTGGACTGAGCTACTTGAGGGCAAGGCTGCTGCAGGTCGAGTGCGATGGTGACCGCGAACAACCCATTACTAGGTGCGAGTTGAGATTCCCTTTGTTATTTGTCCGCGAGGACTTGCAATGACATACCTCAATAAACCTAGGTAGATAGATTCTTTCACCCAAATAGATGATGATGATCTGGTAGTGGACAGGAAGATTTGGTTCCTTCCCAGGACTATAAGGGGGCAAACAATGGTTGTCCCTCATGTTGTAATAGGGGTATTCCGTTCCACTCTAGGTAAGTTTTGTTGATTGAGTTTAATGTTGATGGTTCATGTGTTAATAAAGATTTAGTGCGTGTATGACATCGTAGCACGCACAAGGATAGATAATGATAGCTAGGTGCAAGTAGGGGAGGGCTTGAATGAATTCACGTAATTGATTAGATCGAACCGAGTCTTGACAGCTATTATTATTTCTGTGAGTATGAAGGGTGAGAGAGAAGAAGAGTCAACGCATGAGTATACGTTGGATCATTTCCTAGAATTAATGTGTATCTACCTCTTCTTCTGTTCTTCTATCGAATAACAATCCAATCCGATAAATACGTAACAAAACGTTGTAACTCAAAAATAAGGATGACCTAGTCAACAACAGCCGGATTGTTCCATATTCGCCGCTGCTTTCGAAAACATTTAAAGCGCATCGCAATGTTGAGTATACTGCAATTCGGTCAAGTCGATTAAATATATTTGCAAGTACGTCAAGAGATGACTGTATTTGGTATTGCAGCATCAAAAACTAACGAAGAAGTTTCACTATATGAGATGGGAAGATATGTTAGTAGTCATGGAGGCATTTTGGAGAATATTTTCTTTTTCGTCCTACCGTAGTATATTTAGCTGTTCACCTGGAAAATGGAAGTTTATTTAACGGCAGAAAACGCAGCGCAAAGAACTGAACAACCACCAGCGACAACGCTTGACAAGCTTCTTCAAGACATGCCCAAGCGATCAATTTGCAAGAACATTGCTTCATCGCGTCATCCAAAAAATTTCAACGGAAAGAAGGACAGGCTACCGGGACCGGAATACGTAAATGTATATTCAACCGATTCATAAGGGCGCATTTACAGTTCAATCAAGCAATGACGAATGTTTTTAATTACGATTGTTAATTGTTACTAGTTAATGTTCGTGGACCAACTTCTTTCAAGTTTTTACGAATGGTCAATGGTCAATTGTGTGCAACATATCGAGAAGCCTGTCAACGTCAACACAGTCGGTGAAGCTGTTATTTCGGCTACTTCGCATCAAATGCGATCACTTTTTACCATCAAAATATCAACGTGCTTTCCATCAAACCGATCCATTCGATTTGGACAATGATTAACAAAACCTCCGTCCGTCTACCCGACCAAGAAGAATTTCGGGTAGCAATATCTAAACTAAAGTCTAACGAAGCTGCAGGAGCGGATGGCCTAGCGGCTGAACTCTTCACAGCAGCGGGAGATGGTGATACTATACAAGACCCTAATCATCCCAGTCTTGTTGTATGGGGCAGAAGCGTGGACACTGGCACGATCGGATGAATACAGGCTGGGGTGCTTTGAGAGAAAGAGTTTTCGGGTGATATTCGGTCCTGTATGTATCAATGGAGTATGAAGGAGAAGATTCAATGACAAACAGCACGGGCTATACAGCGACATTGACAAAAACTAAAAAAAAACAGCCGCATGGGATGGATGGGCCATGTGGAGCAAATGGACGAAAACACACCAGCCTGCCGCCTCTTCAAATGTATGTTAGCTTAACTAGAGCGTGGTGCTTCTGGGCCTTGCTTAATACGCCCCTCCAGTCAGCTCGATATCT
Organism: Platycheirus albimanus; assembly: GCA_916050605.2. Taxonomy (NCBI): domain Eukaryota; kingdom Metazoa; phylum Arthropoda; class Insecta; order Diptera; family Syrphidae; genus Platycheirus; species Platycheirus albimanus. Next base: position 66,136,847 of record OU696698.1, read on the forward strand.
AGCCTGCCGTCTCCAATTTTGCACTCCAAGTTTTCGGGACGCTCTGGTACCTCTCTGGGGCAACGAATTGTATGTTCCGTCTTAGTGCTGTTTGCATCAGCACATTGGGTGTCGAACCAGGGGTTTTTAGGGGGAGGCTGTGAGAAGCTCAATACCTCTGAAGCAGGACTTCTTATGGTCTGTTGACATAGCTGCCATTGGTCTTCCGGGTGCATATTATCAGTCGAAAGATTTCTAGCAAGATCAAGGGATACGCGGTCGGGGCATAGGCAGCGGCGCCTAGGAGCTTGCACGGAGATTATACTTAGGTGGTGGAATTGTATGCAGATCGTTCACTCTTTTGCTGACTTCGCGGAAGCTCAAGACGATTTGCCAAAGTCTTCATCTGACATCGAATCAGCACCCAAATATGCGTGATCTCCCATCAAGATGGCATTTCCCATAACAGAAACTACAATCTTCTGTAATACTCAGACCTGGCCCATCCCATCGGATCTCCTGGAGGGCTGGCGAGTTTCGGCTAGCTGTTCAACCTTGCGTGGCCTGTTTAGCGTATACATTTTCCACGTGCATACACGCAAATCTTTGTCCGTTTTTCGCGTTTGCCGGGCGGTAGTCAACATTATTGGATTGATCATCCGAGGCATATTTTGCACTTTTCATAACAACAACTTTTCCCTTTCATGACCGGTTTGTGAGGCCTGTACATGCCGTGTAGATCGTGTTGGGGTTGGATCATCAGTGCGTATCTTTCGTCTTGCTCCAAGTTCTTGAGAAGGAACCACAGGCATCTACAACCAATGGGTCCAATCGCCTTAGTCAGACAAAATTAATAGACTGTGACTATTACTTATCACAAATCATATAAGCCGATTCCAGCCCTGGATCTATTGCAGATTTTAAAGATAATCAAAAGCAAGACCCTGCAAAGGAAATACAATAGTTAGCGTCAAACAAGATTCTCTTTTGTGTTGTGAGCTTCAAATCCAAAAGCCAGACCCGGCAACAATAAATACTTTCGAAATCATGGTACTTTATCATACCATACATTTTTGTTCATTTGATTAATTGTTAATATTCAATTCACATTGCTTTATAAATAGTATAGTTATAGTTGTTGGTCTCATAATTTAAAATGCTCAAGAGTGCTTTTGTATTGATGTAGTTTTTATTACTTACAATTAATATTTACGGGAAAAACTACTTGTACAATAATACAAAAAAAAAACTTCTTTAAAAAAACTATATATCATTTGTCACTCTTTTAATCTCTTTTTACAGTGGAATTTCTAAAAACAGGATTTCTCAATACCAATTCAGTCTCTTCTGATATTATTGGCAAAGCATTTGTCCAGTGATAGTTTATTAAATGGCTTATACTATCGAAGATTCGATCCTTAGTGCGTACAATACCTTCGGGATCGATTAGCAACAAGTGTTTTGGTGTCTTACCTTCTAGGCCTGTTAAAACATATTGTCCATGTTTTCCTTGAGATTCTCGAACCAGAAAGTCTCCATCATTGCGCAGTAGGTTTTCGGATACTGGTCGACTTATTGCAGCATGGAACCAAGTTTCTGTAATCAATTGTGAACGTTGCACTTCGGCTGATAGCGAAAATGGTTCTATTTAAAAATAAAGGATAAAAGTTTGAAAATTTCACTTTCAACTCGAGAAAAAAACCTACGTATATCAAATACATCTCTAACCGCTTGTGCTGCCTGTCCTTCTTTTAGAGGATCAAAGTTGGTGACATTCATTTTTACACTCTGATCTGGCGGTGGACTGTTTAGATCAATAAGATTACTGCTAAGACGATCACGAGGCTTTTTAAGGTTCAGTTGTGTAACTTTGTGCGGTAAATCTTTCTCACACAATAAGTCCGGTGGTAATTTGTTCGGTAGATCGTTATAGTAGTCTTTATCGTTTTCTTTTCCTAAATTTAAGTTTTCTTGTGGAAAGTGACTGCTGTGGAGAAAAAATATCAAAAACTTGTGAGTACTTCTTTTTTTTTTTTTAATAAACTTACGTCTTTTTATTGAGAGCGTTATATCTTAGCATGAAAGCCTTGCCTATGGTTACTATCAAGTCTTCACTTTGTCCTCCCCCGCATTCTAAAACATAACACGCACGCCAGTCATCTTCGTTTTTTGCAATATATGCTAAGAAATCAAGTGTGTCCTATTCAGGAGAAATTACATATTATTTAAAAATAATTGAAAAACAAATTTCAAATATAAAAACAGGTCACAATTTTGGAAAGGCACGATTTTATAGCAGTTACGCATTTACAATGACGTAAGTATGGGCTTGGTGGTCTTTTACTCTACAACTGTATAAAAACAAATCAGGCCTTTTCACAAAATATAGTGCACGACTGGGGCGAAGGAACTCCCTCGAGTGGCTTGGAGTGGTCTTGAGACTAAAAATAAATTAACCCATCGGATTACTTTCAACGTTTTGTGTTTCCAGAAAAAATCTTTAAAAAAAGTATAAAAATAATGTATAAAGAGTTTTTGAATTACATGTCCGAAAATTAAAATAAATGCTTTCGCACAATGCATTTTGGACAAACATAACATTCGCTTCAAACTTGGTGCATTGTATTATTATGATGTCCTACACAGGAGTTTTTGGAATAAGCATTCTAGCTCCAAAACTAACGGTACCTGCCATATGATTTTTTATGAAAAACTAATTTATCTCAAAAACGGGCTACTACGATTTTCATGACACTTTCTAAATAGTGTTTTTTGAGAAAACTTTACGTTTTGGTTGGAACAGATTTTTCAGGAAAAGTCCTATAACGTTACCTCCCATAGAACCGGTTTTTTGTGATCAGATTTTTTCGTAAACCACTTGACCGATTTCGATGAATTTTTTAATGTAGGTGCATTTTTATAAACAAAATAATAAACATTTTTTTTTAATTTTGGAAAACAAAATTTTTGAGTTTAAAAAAAAATAGTTAATTTTTTTTTAAAGTTTTGTTTTTAGTTCAAAATTTTTTAAACTTTTTTTTTTGATAGGAACATTAAGATGCTGGTCTACTCAAAAAAAAAATTTCGAATATGTTTTCAAAAAGATTTTCAAAAAAACCATTTTTGAAAAAAAGCAAAAGAAATCTGATGGCTTATTCCATTTTCTCCAAAGAAACGTTTTAACTATTGACTTTTAAGTGAAAAATAAAACTTCAAATGATTTTTCAATGCGTTTTTCCGAAAATCTCAAGCCCCCAAACCATTTTAACACATTAGAGCAAGTTTGTACGACCAGTCGTGCACTTTATTTATAAGTGAATTTCCACACCAAAAATTTGATCGAAATCCGTCAAATAGTTACGAGAAAATCTTATTTAAAAAAAAGCAAGCAAGTAGGAAGGAAGATACCAATATAAGACCAATCCTAAAAAAATACTAAAAGATATAGTTTGCCTTATTTATCACTAGCTTTTGCCCGCTACTTCGTACGCGTGGATTTTAGAATAAAGTAGGTATCTCAGTATATTTTTGTCTTTGCACAACCGGTTCAAAATGGGGGGTATGTGTGGTATGAAAGCTACATAATTTACCAGCTCTACAGCAGTAAGATTTTTGGGTTCTGTATAACATTATTTCGAAGTATCATAACGGTTTAAATTGCAAAGCTGGAGGGTTAAGTTCTGAAGCAATATACCTAATTGGAATGCATACTTTCAAAACGATGCTACGCGCCGATACTGCTATTTATGGCAGCTCCGCTTCATCAGTTTTGGGCGTAAGTATTGCTCGTTCACCGTTCTTTATGGTTACATTATTTTTTTATTTCTGCTTTCGCTGAATGAGACACTGTCTATATGGTGGTAAATAGCGCCATCTATGATGTTTTTGATGTAACTTATATTCAGAACGACTAACTTATTTCTATTCATGTATATGTAGGTAAGTGTGGCGCTATTCTTATGATTTCCAGCGCCATTATGTAAGTGAGACGCTAACTTCCTTAAAATCTTTTAATTTTGCGTTAAGTTCATTGAATAACGTTCGATTGCAGCAATATTAAAAAAATAAAATGCACGACTGGGTCGCACGAACTTGCTCTAATGTGTGACAGTGGTCTAGGGGCTTGAGATTTTGATAAAAATAAATTTTTCAAAATTCTTAAATAAATACTTAAACTAATTTGAGCTGAAAAAGGAGAACGCCATTTTATTTCTTGGATAAATCTGAATTTATGAGAATAAATTTTTAAAAATCTGTGGAGCCGTTTTTGAGAAAAAAAGTTTTTTTTGAAAAACTTTTTAAAAAAAAAATTTCAAAAAAAAATTCAAAAACGCCAGTTCCTAGGTATTTAGCAAATTCATTTATTTATAATTTTTAGAAAAAAATTTAATGGGCAGTTTTCAAAATATATATTTTTTCAATTTTTTTCTTAAAAATGCTTTTAAAATACAAAAAAATATTTTTTTGAAATATTGGTATGCAGTACAAATTGAGCTACCTACAACTATATATGTGTGAAATTTCGAAAGAATCGGTTGAGTCGTTTTCGAGATAGTCGAAAGCAAAAAAAACGGTCCTATGGAAAGTACCGTTCTTAGCCATTTTTTTAAATTAGTTAGGTTTTGCGTGATGCGCGTACAAACATACAGACAGACATACAGACAGAGAGACAGACAAAAATTCTAAAAACGGTTGTTTTGGCTTCTCTAATAGAGACTCCCCATATTAGTTTTACATCTATATCTTCAATGTACAGACATCGACCCGTTACAATTTTATTATATCAAATATATCAAATTTAAGTAGCCCTTTTTTAGAAAAATTAGTTTTCATTAAAATTCGTACGGCAGGTACTGTTAGTTCAAAAGCTAGAATGCCATCTGCAAAACCCTTCTTAGGACGTCCTTAAAGAGGGCATGTCCCACAGAGGAATAAAAAATCATCTGCTGGCAGATGAGGGGGCGAAACCCCAACCCTTTAAGAAAAAACGGATTTTTTGTTGTATATGGCACACGCGCACGAAGGTTTCGGATATTAATGATTATTCACATCGCGAGCGATAGGAAATTAAGCAGGAAGAAAAGGAGGTGTTGATGAACATTAGGCTTGAATGTTTGAAGATCAAAATGGCAAGAGAAAATTGTACCAGGCAATTTATTCCACATTCGTGTTGTACGGCTGAAGAAGGAATCCCTATATTTCACGGTTCCTAGCAAGACGAGTATTACGGGGGAATTGTTTAAGGGATAAAACGCAACTGGATACCTCGAGTGAACGAAGTTAGCTGTGATAGCTAGGAAGTTAATTAAGTACTATCTATTCTAAGTTAATCTGCGACATGTAATGAAAAGGAATAATATGATACGATGACGCGACGCATAACTTGGTTCCAATCAAAACCCGAAGAAACTCCAGAAAAAACCCCGGCAGTTAGTACATAATAACATAGACAAACTTCGCAGGTGATGGCGAAAATATTTCATCGACAGAGGAACACAAACTGGTGGCCTTTTCGCCAAACAAGATGGGGTTGTAGTGACACAATTCTTGTTTTAAATATGAAAAACCTAGATATTTTCAATATAGGAAATACCCCCACTTTTATGAGTAGAGTAAGACAAGAAATATAATTTTTGACATCCGGATAACCGGATTTTAAATGATTGGAGAGTTTCCTGTGAATACTCGATGTTTAACCACAGAATCATTGTCTTCGTACTAGAGGGACTTCTCACAGAGAATACCTATGGAAGGAACAAGGAGCCCAAATAAAAAAGAACTGGGACCATTATAAAACCAATGTAGAAGAGTTTTAGGTTCTTGGACTCGAGAATACAGTTACTCAGATTAGTTAGCTACTAAACACACTATTTCCAGGTAAAATACCGTTCAAGCCAAACATATAAGTAGAACCTGTTTAAATACAATGATAATAGATAATATTTTGAAAAATTTATAATTTTTTTTAAGAGTTGAAGAGTTTTCTTGCAAAAACTTAGTGTGCAATAATATTTCATTGCTTAATACCTCTAATTGAAGAAAAAATAATTATAATAATAAAATAAATAAATAATAAATAAATTTTTTAAGATTACTTTTGAAAAACTTTTCGAAAAAATATTTGTCATTAAATTTGTTGGAGTATGTGAATGAATACATTATAGCAGTTTCTCGTTTGCATCTGGGAAAATTATTACAAATCAAAATTTTGAAGTGCCATATCAATAGGGTTCCTATCTCGAAAATGTTATTGAATTTGGATAAATAGTTTAGAGATAACTTGATTTGAATAAACCGGTTCTATTAAAATAGCACCCTGAAAGTTTTATCAAAATCAGTTAACATTTTTCGAGAAAATCAAATTTCTTTTTCACGATTGTATGGCAGGTACCGTAATTTTTGAGCCTAGAGCAAAAATTACAAATACAAGGGACTTCCAAATAAATACTGAATAACAAATTTGAATCAAATGGGCCCATCCTTTCAGGCTCTAGAGGTACAGAGGTATAGACAGTTGGAGCGAATATACAGTCCTTCTTTTTCGAATACTCCATAACAAAATAAGAGACTAAAAGATCGAACCACTGAAAAAAAATCTCCAAGCTGATGGGAAACCACAACACTGCCAAGAATGATTTTCATGCATAAGCTGAAGTAAAAATAACTTAAGAATAAGAACGGGATTTCTCAATGAGCAATGCAAATTTAAAAGTCAACTAAACAAGCAGTGAAGCATGCAGTGCTGATTGTATTTGGACTATGTACGGGAGTCTTCATCCAGGTGTGTTAAAAAAACAGACGGGTGGCTGGTTCAAGGAATTACGTCCAACAGAAAAAAATACTACACACTAAAATTTTTTAATTCAACTTGAATCTAATCAACATTTCAAACAGATTGCAGTTTATCGTTGTCTGCAACCTGGATTCGTTGGCAACGGACCATTTCCACCAACGAGCTGCGACCTACGACTGCACAATTTGGCATCAAAAAGAGGAAGTAGCGCTGCATTTGACACTGAGAAAGCCCGCTGACAACAATGCAAAGCAGTACTTTGAATGGATTCCTCAAGATGAAATGTGGGTTAGAATAGCAAATAAAACATGAGATCAACTGTAATAAAAGAAGCTGTGTTCCAGAATTTGGAGTAGTGGTCTCCACTAAGGTCTCGTGCAGGTCTTGTTCCAAATAGCAGCTTCAGGTAATCAAAAAAAGACAAATTTGAGTTTTATTTTTGACATACCAATACTAGAAATCTTTTTAAAGCAGGAAGGAAAGTTGGACATTTTTTTTAAATCACGCAGATATCTTAATCATAAACATGGTTAATTTAAACAATTTCTACGAAATTTTATCTTAAGAATTTGACACAAAAACGATACAAAAGGAATTAATGTCTTTTATATTTTAATGCTTTTAAATCGGTCTAGGTCATATTTCTTTCCCAGAGTGAAGAAGTCAAAAGAATTCGACGGAGGCCCTTTTTAAATTTTAAGTGATACTCAGAAACCAAAGGATTTATAGATTTTAATTGAAGCTCTTGTTGGTGGAACTCCATTTATTAACCAAAAGGGTATACCGTATACCATCAATTAGCAATGACACTACGAGTGATCCACAGATCCATAAAACTTACCGAGTCTCCACCCGATGCAAACGATATTCTTGGCATATTATGACTTACAATCATATCACCAGTTTCAGTATTTACTAAGTTCAGTGCTCTGCTGCTTACGTTAATGATGACATTCGTTCCCGCATGTTGCATACACGGTCTGTCGGAAATGTATTGAAGAACTTTTTTATCTACTCGCCTCTTGCCAGCACTTTTAAGACCCGCTGCCTCGCACACTCGATTTATGCTTTCTCTGAAAACAAAAACAAAATATTGTATCCATACGAATAATTTATTACGTATATACAAACCTAGCAACTTGTGTACGTGTTTGAAAATCCAAAGACTTCATTGAAGTTTTAACTTCCAGACAACCGGTATACTGAAATCATACAAAGAGGATAATGCCACTTGAAATGAGATTCTATTTTGTTAAGCATTTTATCTTTCAAGAAACTTACCCTTACTTGGAAGGACACCCCATCATCCATGATTACATCATCGGGATATAAACATCCATCGCCGCCACCTGCAGCTCCACTGCTAGCGCCGCCACCATCACTTGATTTTTGGCTATAATCTCCTCCAGTGCAGTAGCCACTGGCGCCTTCTCCACCTCCTCCAGCCAATTCTGGTTCGCATCCATTCCCTCGTGACATAGCTTACGTGTGAATTCTATAAGTGTATGATATAACATTTGATTTGTTTAAATATATTTGCTAAAGTTATTTACCAAAGAGTTAAATATAATTTTTTTTTATATGGCCAATCTAAAGGGTTTTGGATAGCCCTTTTAATGATAAGTTACAGCGCGAGATAGGAAATTGGGAGGAACCGAAAGGAGATGTCGACGAACGGAAAATTGTACTAGGCAATTTATTCCACATTCGTGTTGTACGGCTGAAGAAGGAATTTTCACGGTACGTCCGAAATCGGGCTCAAGTTTAAACTGATGAGCGTTCCTAGCAAGACGAGTGTTACGGTGGAAATTTTAAGGGTAGCTGGCTACCTCGAGTTCGCATTTTTATTAAAAGAACCTGTAAAATATGGAAAGACAAGATGGAAATGTTTCCATAATGCTTCTCTCTCCTATCAATTTTAACGCTTTTTTTAACTCTGTCGAACAGGTGTAAAAAGTTTGAGAAGCACCTGCTCAGAGATGGGAGTTATATTCAAGTTTAGGGGGTATACACGCTTTGTAAATTGTAGCCAGATCAGAAGGGATAAAAAACTTTTCGCATCTATTAAGGAAGCCTAAGCATCTTGCAGCATTCTTGGCAATCTCAAGTATGTGGTCATTCCAACGAATGTTGTCACTGATACACATACCGAGTACTGATAGCTTTTCGGCCTCCTCGATGCAAGTACCAATCATGGATAATGGCATAGGGGGTATCTTTAGCTTTAACGACAAAACCCAGCAATGAGTTTTCGACGCATTAAACTCCACACGATTTCTTATACCCCAGTTCACAAAGCTGTTTAAATCGGAGTTTAATGAGCTTATCATACGATGTCGTTGTAATAACACGTCCGAAGGCGAAGGCCGTGAATTATCAAACGTATATGAAAAGCTGAGGGTTTGATTCGTCAGCAAAACAATTTAGTGGAATAGAAGTCACAGACAAGAGATCATTTATAAAAATGAGAAAGAGAGTCGGAGACAGAACGGAGCCGTGGGGCACACCAGCATTTATTTTGTGGAGATCAGACCTAAAACCATCTAATACAACTTGTATTGAACGGTCCAAAATATAGTTTCTAATCCAACGAATAAGAGTATCATCGATACAAAATGCACGCATTTTCGATAAAAGAGCTTTATGCCAAACTCTATCAAATGCCTTTGAAATATTTGTTTAACTGATTTTTTAAACTGTTCGGTGAGATATGCCATTCAGTGGAACGATTGCTGCGAAAGCCGTACAAGCGGTCATCTAAAAGCTCCCGAGCTTGGAGATATTTCTTAAGCTGACGATTTATAAATGTTTCCATGTCCTTGGAAAGAAGGGAAGTAAGTGCAATTGGTTGGTTAGGAAGAGGAGTCACCTTTTTCAGAGACGGGCCGGGCCGGACAAATACTGTTTTCCATCTACTAGGAAAAACTCCTAAACGATAGGAGCAATGGAATGGTTACGCAGTGGTTTTGCTTTTTGATCTGTACTTTTCTACAGTTCTCTTTTGAATTGGATGGGAAACAGAATTTTTGTGGAGGCCATGCCTTAAACAGGCGAATCTTCATACGGACCAATTGGAATGATTAAAAAATGTCTTGAGAAACGGAGACTTTTAAATGAACGGCAGAGCGGTTTTCATAGCAATAGCTTAGTGACGTATCTCATAAAACAGTGAAACCAATCTTTACATCATTTTGAACACGTATTGTACGATTATTATTTAAATTTTTCAACTTGTTATTATTGAAACTTATCTCGAACAATAAATTTATTTTTATTAAATTATTTCAATAGGCTTTGAGAATGCCCGGTATGATAAGAAAACGGTCCAGACATCAAACTATGGAAGAAAGATGACATTCGTCCTATGATTCTTCTAACGTCTGATATGTTATTTTAACTTAACAGTGAGACCTCTTTTCGTCTTCCGTTAACAGCCAAAGGCTATGTACTTCAAACAATATAATGAGACTTTACAGTGGTTTCCTTGTCTACTTTTAAGATTTAATATTGGCACAGCACCCAATGAACATTAATAAGAATATCAAGGAAGCATTGACCATTGAGGTACCTATATTAATAACTAGAGGTATGTCCACATCATGTCCAAATCATTAAGAAGACAGAAGCAACTACAATGATAGCAATGTTTTTATATTGTATTTTATCATTATGTTTTCACACAAAGACTTTCCGTGGAATGCAGTATGAGTCAGCGAAACCGAACTGAATAAATACCACCGAGCACCGAACCGACCGGACTTTGGTTTGGTGTGTCAAACAAACAATCACAGCACATAAGAGGTAAAGATAGAGACACAGAATCCAGACCATAGAATTCTGGTATTAGTGAGGTGGAGTGGTACTGTCAAAAGATCACAACACCATAGCCAACGTTGGGGCCGACCGACCGGGGCCAAATGGAAATCATGTTCTTTCGTTGTTGCGATTGAAAGGGTATTTTTATTTGTATGTCGATGAGAGTACATTTCACACTTTGGGGTGTGCTGTAAAGATTATGAATAGATGGGCGTATGGTGTCCCATAAATTTTAATTTATTGAATCAAAGGTTTGAGCTAGGAAAAATGGCATTGACATTCACAAAAATATAGGTACTTCTCCTGATATTTTTTTTCGATCGCGGTGCAAGGAATTACTCGAACAATCGAACGTTGTTAATTAAAAGGCACACACTAATAGTAACACCCAGCCGAAAATAAGAAGAAAAAGTTTTTTTTAACTAGAATTGATGAGTAGGTACCTATAGTTTTACATTCGTCTTCATTAAGTTTTTAATTTACCTAGAAAACTTAAACTATTTGATTGGAAAACGATGAATAATGCTGGTAGGTTATTTAATTTTTTTATTTCACTAATATTTTGTTGTCGATTATAACGTAATAATTTAATTTAATGAGAAAAAAAAATATCTTTACATCACAGCTCAAAAAATTCGTTCGTTGTCTTCTGCAAAAAAAAAAAAAATACATTTTTGACATTTCTCAAAAAAGTGACATCTGGTTTTTGTTTGTTTTACTAAAGTGTAGAACAGTTGTTAAGTGGTTGCTGTATTTGATACCATATGCCACATGAGGCGCCGCCAGAGATGTTATAATCGTACGGATGTAAAAGTGAATGTTCTTCAGGAACAGCGTTTTTCTTTAATACCTACCGGATCACTATAGAAAACTGTCCGATAACGGATACCAAACGAACAAGCAAACATATTTTTTTGTTTGTATTTGTAAAATTCTTTTAATAATAATTCCACGACAGTTTAATCGGTGCCGTGAAATAACACCGAGCGAAATAACGCCAAATTCCGAAATTCGGTGCTATTCGCTTTTATAAATTTCCTCTTATGATTCTTTCGACTTATTAAAATATACTTCCAAAACCCATTTTTCTCTTCAAATAAAGTTTGCATCGATAAGATAGATCTCTCTGTTAATAAATATTCTGGAGGTTTTTAAAGTGATGTGTTGCCGACAGTACTGAGTTTACGTCGCTTATGTTTCCTAGCTCAAAAACGATTTTTCTGATGTTCGTTGTTGTTACAGCTACAGTAAGTACCAGTTGTACAATAGCGGTGCTGCACTGAACCCCGTTTTTAAACAACTCTTGAACCACCGTCTTAACTTTAATTATGTACACAGGAACCGATATAAATTGATTTTAAATTTTGATTCGAGGATGAACCATGATTGTACAACTGGCCTTAAGTAGCTATTGAGCTACAAATTCGGTTGAATTGATGTTCTGTGGTAGTGTCCGCGATCAGTAAATTAACCACATTTACTGGCTGCGCACAATGGTGTAGCAGCCAGCAGTAGCACGCAGCAATGTCAAAGTTAAATGTATGTTAATAGTATTGCACGGCTACAATGTGAAGTAGCAGCTGCAACAGAGAGAGTCGTTGAAGTACAAGTCGACTCGACTTGAACTTCACGAACCTGCTGCGCTGCAAAACAACAACAAACCAAAATGGAAGACGTGATTTTTGTTTGAGTTCAGTGCTATACATTGTATTCGTGTATGCTGCTTTGTGAGCTACTTTTTTTGACATTTACTTTGACATTGCTGCGTGCTACTGCTGCTGCTACACCATTGTGCGCAGCCAGTTAACCTTTTAGGGAACTTTTCAAAATCTTCTATATTGTTACATGAATAGTGTTTGTCTCAACTACAGTCTTATGAATGGTTTTTGTTTCTACTACAAAAATATTACTATATGGTTTTTGTCTATACTACAGCAAAATTCTGAACAATTCTGCTGAATGATTCTGCTGAATAACAATGTTGAATTTGAAAGCTCTGAAAGCTTTTAAAGCATCTTGACAATTCCGAAAGGTTCGAGACTTAGACTGTTCGGGAAACTTGATCCCAAGTATAAATAGGACATTTTATTCGGAAATGGACACAGTTTCATTTTAACCGTGGTAACGAATAAATGGTGAATAATTAGTGGTGCTAAGATAAAGAAATAAATAAAGAGTTTGAACTTAGATAAAAGTGAGTTTCATTTATAGAGATAGTAGTAGTGATTGAAAAGTAAAGGAAAATAAGTTTTATTTTCGAACCCAAGACTAAAAACATTACAGTGGTGTCAGAAGTGAAATAAAACTTAAGTGCATAATTCATTTGGACAAATAAAAGTGAAAAGTGATAAAGTGACTATGGGTAAACTTGTAAATGCCCTTAACTTGATTGAACTTAGAGCAGTGTTAAAGAATCGGGGTCTTCCTACTGCTGGAACCAAAAATGACCTCATTATTAGACTGCAGGAAAATATGACTCAGCAAAATGAAAATCCAGAAACATTTCTTCTGGATGTTGAAATACAAGACGAACAAGAGCAAGTAAGTACAAGCTCCGACATGTCTAATATGATGGCTTTCCTTCTCGAACGTTTTCAAGAACAAAAGAATCTTCTAGAAGAGCAAAGAAACGAACAAAAGAATCTTCTAGAAGAGCAAAGAAACGAACAAAAGAATCTTCTAGAAGAGCAAAGAAACGAACAAAAGAATCTTCTAGAAGAGCAAAGAAACGAACAAAAGAATGAACAAGCGCAACTTCTAGAACGTTTTGAAACACAAGAGAAGAATCTTGAAGACCAGAAAAACCTCCTTGAAGGAAAGTTCTCTGACATTGAAAGCAAGTTTGTTGCTGCTGACGAGCGGCTCGAAAGCATCGAAAAACAAATTTTGACTGTAGATGAAAGGTTCGAGAAAGTTGAAGACAAATTCGAAAAATATGCAAAGGAGTTGGACAAGGTAAGAAAAATTAAAATTAGAGAAAGTTCTGGTGACTGCATACGAAGAAAGGAAATGCATCCGCCAACTTTTGATGGACAAACTTCTTGGACGATCTACAAAAGACAATTTGAAGCAGCTGCGACAACAAACGGCTGGGACGACGAGGAAAAGTTTGTTGCACTGACACTTGCTCTCAGAGGACCTGCTGCAGAACTACTGCAAACAATACCAGCAGAGTTACATGGCAACTTCAAAGCTCTTACTCAGGCGATTGAAAAACGCTTTGGAGATGGCCATATGCAAGAAGTTTTCCGGGTCCAACTTAACACCAGGGTTCAGAAAAGAGGTGAGACTCTTCAACAGCTCCAAGCAGACATCGAACGCCTCGCTCATCTGGCATATCCAACTGCGGGTGAGGAAATTATTAACCAACTTGCTGCTGAAGCATTTGTCCGTGGCTTAGCTGATATCAACCTACAGCGAGCAGTACGAACAGCCGGAAAACGGACGCTTCCTGAAGCATTGGCGTTCGCCCTCACAATGGAAGCAGCAGAACAGGCTTCTCAGAGCATTCATCGGGTAAGAGAAGTACCTGTAAAGGAGTGCGCTTGCCAGAGAACGACATTCCAGAGCAACTCTCGTGATGGACCTCTTCGATGCTGGAACTGCAACAGGACCGGACATCTCCAGCGCCAGTGTCGTATGCCGTTAAGAAGAGGAGTTTTGCCAACATTGCGGCAGCAGGAGGAACAGCCAAGAGGAGACTCACAAAATCCCTGCTGCAACTGTTTCCCACTTGGGAAACGAGTAAGAACCAACTTCACGGGGCAGAAGCTGGTTCCGGGTATCGATGGCCCCAGAACTACGATCCAGGTTTCGCAGACTAAACGCGACAATAAAAGTCTGACAATGGAAGCAGCTATAAACGACAAGAAATATGTGGCAACTATCGATACCGGTGCCACCGCCTCCATTGTAAGAAGAGACGTGGTGAAGATGACATGGCTACACAACACCAATAGCTACTGTCTGAAGACGGCAACAGGTGAGTCAGCTACAGTATATGGGGAAGTACAACTAGTGATCCGATTGGCAGAACTGGAGTTTTCACATAAATTCCTAGTGGCAGATATTTGCGATGAGTGCATTATCGGAATTGACTTCATGAAAGCACATGGAGTAATTCTGGATATCGGTAACCAGGTTCTGAAATATAGAAATGTCGAGATTCCGATGATCTATGGTAAGGAAAACTCGTCAACCCTGAGAACTGTCGTCAAAGAAGACCTACGCCTGCCTCCCTCTTCAGAAGTCTTTGTTTGGACAAACATAAAAGGCGATTCAGGGAACCATCGATACCTTTTTGTAGAACCTACCTCTGAACAACGTTCCCAAAACTACATCGTGGGAAAAACGCTTGCCGCACCTAAGAACAACATGGTGCCTGTAAGAATAGTGAACATCAAACCTTATGAAGTCAACCTTAAAGCAGGAGAAGTTATTGGACAATGTGGTCCAGTCGCAGCAATAACAAGAATCACCGATGAAGAAGTACGAAATCCTGTAGAAGTCAACGCTATAAGGTCCAAAATTCTCAAATCCTGCAAACTAAATCAACAACAACAACAGGTTGCTGGAAGCCTTATTCATGAGTTTGCTGATATTTTCGCTTCAAAGGATAAACCATACGGAAGAACACAATTGGTGCAACATCGCATCGATACTGGTGATGCAAGGCCAATCCGTCAACCTGCAAGGCGCCTTCCACTAGCCAAACAGGTGGAGGTTACGGATATGATCTCGACGATGCAGAAAGAAGGTTTGATCGAGAATTCCAAAAGCCCTTGGGCATCACCAGTGGTCCTAGTCAAAAAGAAGGATGGAAGCACCCGGTTCTGCGTGGATTACCGAAGGCTGAACGATGTCACAAAGAAAGACAGCTACCCTCTGCCCAGGATCAGCGACACTCTGGATGCAATGGCAGGAGCTCAATGGTTTTCAACTTTGGACCTGAAAAGTGGGTGCTGGCAGGTGGAAATTCACCCAGAAGATCGAGAGAAAACCGCATTTTCGACAGGTAATGGTCTGTGGCAATTCAAAGTTATGCCCTTTGGCCTGTGCAACGCTCCGGCAACATTTGAGCGTTTGATGGAATGCGTTTTACAAGGGCTTACTTGGAAGACATGCCTGGTTTACTTGGATGATGTCATCGTTTTTGGGAAAACATTTGACGAACACTGCAGGAACTTGAGAGAAGTTTTCCGAAGGCTTCGAGAAGCTCATCTTAGGTTGAATCCAGACAAATGCACCTTTTTCAAGACTGAAGTGAAATATTTAGGACATATTGTCTCGTCTCAAGGGGTTCAAACCGATCCAGAGAAAGTGGAATCTGTGAAGAACTGGCCAACTCCACAAGATAAACATCAGCTGAGAAGTTTCCTTGGGTTAGCCACATATTATAGGCGATTCGTGAAAGACTTTGCTGGAGTTGCGAAAAGCCTGCACCAACTCACAGAGAAAGGAAAACCGTTCAAATGGTCAGGTGAGTGCGAGAAAAGTTTCCAGGAACTAAAAGCACGCCTCTGTAACGCTCCAGTTCTGGCATATGCTACTCCTGGGAAACAGTTCATCATCGATGCAGACGCAAGCAACGTTGGAATTGGGGCTGTTTTGTCCCAAGTTCATGATGGCAAAGAAAAGGTAGTAGCATATTACAGCAAAGTGCTCTCGAAGACAGAAAGGAACTATTGCGTGACCAGGAGGGAACTTCTAGCTCTGGTACTAGCTACAAAACATTTTCATAAGTACATCTATGGGCAGAAATTCCTCCTTAGAACAGACCATGGAGCGCTAAGGTGGCTTTTGAACTTTAAAAATCCCGAAGGACAAGTAGCAAGGTGGATTGAGAGGTTGCAGACATACCACTACGAGATTCAACATCGAAAAGGAAAACTACACTCCAACGCAGATGCATTATCCCGACGACCATGTAAATCGAACTGCAAGCATTGTTCACGTCAGGAAGAAAAGGAGTCCCTAGTCACTCAACGAGTGAGAGCCGAGCCCATTACTGGCTGGAGTAACGACGAAATTAGGAATGCTCAACAAGATGACTCTGACATTGAACCCATCCTTGCATGGAAAGAGCACGAGGAGAAACCACAATGGGTTGACATTTCCGATAGAAGCCCGGTGCTAAAAGCCTATTGGGCTCAATGGAACTCTCTCCATGTACAAGAAGGTGTACTCAAACGGAAGTGGGAATCCGCAGATGGCAAGTCATATGTGATGCAGGTAGTTGTGCCTCGGTCCAAAGTCAATGAAGTTCTCCGTGAGATGCATGATGGCACTTCTGGAGGCCATTTGGGAATTAACAAAACACTGGAAAAGATCCGAGATCGTTTCTACTGGCTTCATGCAAAAGAAGACGTCGAAAGATGGTGCAGGAAATGTGACACTTGTGCTGCTACAAAAGGACCAGGCAGAAAAATTCAAAGTGCGATGCAGCAGTACAACGTTGGAGCACCCTTCGAAAGAATTGCAATGGATATTGCAGGTCCTTTTCCTGAAACCAACGATGGAAACCGATATATTCTCGTGATCATGGATTACTTCAGCAAGTGGCCTGAAGCGTTTGCCATTCCAAACCAAGAAGCAAAAACGGTTGTGGATCAGATTGTCTTCAATTGGATAAGTAGATTTGGTGTACCTAAAGAACTCCATTCTGACCAAGGGAGGAACTTCGAGTCAAATATCTTCCAACAGGTTTGCTCACTCCTTGGCATTCATAAGACAAGGACAACACCGCTGCATCCACAATCAGATGGAATGGTAGAACGGTTTAACAGAACGCTCAAAGAACACCTTTCCAAAGTAGTGGAAGACTGTCAACGAGACTGGGACCGATGCATTCCACTGTTTTTAATGAGCTATCGGAGCGCAGTTCATAGCACTACAGGACATACTCCTTATGAAATCTTGTTTGGTTCAACAATGCGACTACCAAGTGAAGTGAAATTTGGATGCCCTCCAAATGAGCCACAAAGCCAAGAAGAATATGTGGAGGATCTCAAAAAGAGACTCATGTACATTCATGAAAGGACCAGAACAAAGATAAAGGATGCCAGTGATCGCATGAAAACACGTTATGATGCACATGCAACGACGACAGGGTTTCAAGTGGAAGATTTTGTGTGGTTATACAACCCCCATCGGAAAAAGGGACTGTCACCGAAGCTCCAGCAAAATTGGGAAGGCCCTTACAAAGTTGTCACCAGAATCAATGATGTTGTTTACCGCATTCAGAGAGGTGTTAGAGGCAAAATGAAAGTTGTTCACAGGGACCGACTATGCCGCTACAATGGCCAGGGAAGTGATAGACTTGTTCGGGACGAACAATCTTAAGAAGGGGGCAATGTTACATGAATAGTGTTTGTCTCAACTACAGTCTTATGAATGGTTTTTGTTTCTACTACAAAAATATTACTATATGGTTTTTGTCTATACTACAGTAAAATTCTGAACAATTCTGCTGAATGATTCTGCTGAATAACAATGTTGAATTTGAAAGCTCTGAAAGCTTTTAAAGCATCTTGACAATTCCGAAAGGTTCGAGACTTAGACTGTTCGGGAAACTTGATCCCAAGTATAAATAGGACATTTTATTCGGAAATGGACACAGTTTCATTTTAACCGTGGTAACGAATAAATGGTGAATAATTAGTGGTGCTAAGATAAAGAAATAAATAAAGAGTTTGAACTTAGATAAAAGTGAGTTTCATTTATAGAGATAGTAGTAGTGATTGAAAAGTAAAGGAAAATAAGTTTTATTTTCGAACCCAAGACTAAAAACATTACAATATTTCAACTTAGCGTACGACATTCTTTTAATTTAGAGATTTTGTAGTGTGGCGAAGTGGTTTGTGTGTCGGACTGCCACGCCGCACAGTGGTTTGAGCGCGGAAAAAAATGCTTTTTAAAAAGTTTTACGTAGCCTTTAAATTTGTATGTCTAAGTACTCTCGGATAACCCCAGCATATAATGGAAAAGATTTTTTTAATTAATATATTTTATTTACTTATTTACAAGCCCTCAAAGTTGAAAAAAAAAAATTACTCAAGTCGCGAACCACATTTTCAACAAACTTTTAGATGTCTTTTTCCGGAGTTCCTTAACATACATTCTATTACTTTATATATCATTTTATTGGTCTGTGAACCCAGAACCTACGGCACGCCGTAGGTTCTGGGTTCGATCCCTGACTCCACCTATGTTTTTTCCGGGGTACTGCCTCTTGCGAGGAAATGACAAATCCTCCTATAGTAATTAATGTCATGGAAAGTGCTTCTCTGTTACACGTTCGGATTCGGCGGTAAATTGAAGGTCTCTCCCATTCCAGGAGAATATCAACGAACACACAGATATGGCTGAGAGTGTAAGTCACAGGCACCGGCCCCGCTTGGAGCTGTCGTGCCAACAATTTATTTAATATTATTAGATGATTTTGCGTCAAGCAGATCGTTCGTTTTTGGCATTAAAAGAATAAATGTTATAATTTTGAAATATCCGATCGTTGTAATTGTACCACTGACTGTACAAATAATGGTTTCATATATTTGGTTGTTGTATTTGCTACTAAGTTTGAAGGTTCAGTCGTTGTGGTGGGAAACGAAATGGTTGGTTGTTGTCTCCGGAAGCAATGATCGGTTGAGCTTTTTTAGAGTGCTTTTATGAGGTGAAACTTGAGAATTTTTTTAAAAATGTGTGGTGAAATATAGTTTTTCAATGTGATTGTCAATGTTTATACCGCAGACATACAATACAGACCGCCAACTCGTAACCCTCTAGCCAGAAGCAACATTAAAATATTTTGTACGTGTCTGTGAAGGGACTCGCCGTGCCGTCTGTCTGAACAAATCATTAAGGTTTTTTAAATAAAGAACGACAAATAAAACACAATACCAAGAAGAATATGAAGATGAACTCAAAAAGACCTTCATTTACTTTCATGAAAGGACCAGAACAAAGACCAGAATTTCCAACGGTTGAAATCACGTTATGATGCACACGCAATGACAACAGGATTACAAGCGGGAGATCTTTTTGTGGTTACACAATACTTATTGAAGAAAGAGACTATCACCGAAGCTCCAGCATAATTGGGAAGCCCCTCACAAAGTTGTCACCAGTATCAACGATGTTGTTTACCGTGTTGCGAGAGGAGAGGTGTAAGAGCAAAATGAAAATTGTTCACAACGACCGACTATGTCTCTTGAATGGCCAGGATAATGTTATCACTGTATATGAAATCTATTGTAATATTTTAGTCTTGGGTTCGAAAAAAAAAAATATTTTCTTTTACTTTTAAATCACCACTGCTATCTCTATAAATGAAACTCAATTTTATCTAAGTTCAAACTCTTTATTTATTTCTTTATCTTAGCACCACTAATTATTCACCATTTATTCGTCACCACGATTAAAATGAAACTGAGCCCATTTCCGTATAAAATGTCCTATTTATAATGGGATCAAAGTTCTCGAACCGTCTAAGTCTCGAACCATTAGGAATTTTCAAGATGCTTTGATGCGCTTTCAAATTTCCTAATGCTTAAGTACAGTTTGGGCGGCACTACTATTTCAACAGAATTATTCAGCATATTTACTGTAGTAGTAGACAAAAACCATAACAATATTTACTGCAGTAGAGACAAAAGCATTCATATAACACTATAGTAGTCTGGAGGACAAAATCGAGTGTGGCGACACCAAGACTTCCAAATCAAAGTGCCGAATTTCTCGTTTTTGGAGAGAAAATGTAGGTGGATCGTTCTCCAGACTACTATAGATTTCATATACAATGATGTTATGAATAGTGCATGCTCGGAATTATTATTTTCAATACATTAATTAATTTGGGGGAAACGAAGTACGCCGGGTTAGCTAGAACGTTTCTAAAAGCTTATAAATAATACCATTGTATATAGAACCTACAGTGCTATCACTTTCACTTGTGAGTTTTAAGTATTGTCTTGTTTTTCTCTTCCGTCTACAACTATAATCTGAAATGAGTTAATGCCTTGTTTTGCCGTCCGCGGCTAACCAGCAAAACTTCCAAGTGATAGCACTATAGGTTCTATATAAAATGATAATACAAAGAGAAGATTGCATCATCTAGCATGACGTAAAAATACAACTCCAATGAATTATTGCACTTTCTGGTTGATGCCTTGGATAATCATTAAAGACTCAAACCATTCTGTGGTTTAATAACCAACAACTAATAAATTGACCTAATAATTAACACTACGGTCAGCCAAATTAATTTGAGTTCTATATTACTTGCCTCCCTCTTGAGATTATTCTTCCCAAATACAATTCAGCACATGCTACTTCTTGCGATTCGAACAATTTCAAAATCTTTAGTAATTAAATGCAACAGACAAAAAATGAATTATAGCATAAGGAATAGGTTTGTTAAACCTTCACGAGGAAAGTCAGGCATAATGTCTATTTTCAAACGAAGGTTGAAAATGGGATGATTGAGTTTTCTCTAACTTTGTTTGGCATAGGTTTTCATAGTCTTCTTTAAAATTACATTGCAAAATAGATGACCCATTTTTTCTATAGAAGAACTTCTTCCCAGGGCGCACACTAATGATACTGATACCATATGAAAGCTAACGTTAATTTTTGAATTGGTTTTGAAAGTTTCGGGATATTAAGCTTTGTTCTCGAGTTATGAGTGTACAAACGGAGTACAGTCTCTGTATAGATTTCGTGCACCAGAGGACAACAATACAACATAGTCAAAACCCACAATGAGAGTATTATTAATGTACCTATATGTACCTATAGATTTTATAAGTAGTAGTTGTGTTTGTTGTAAAATTGGGATAATTCACATTCGGTGAGTTTGTATTTGTAGTGTATATCTTGAGCAACTTTTATATTTCGTCCTTTGTTGAGTCTCGACTCGAATAATTTCATGCCTTTTTTTAAATTTAATTTCATCTTTATTTTGTTCAAAAATTGTATGGTTTTAATATAATTTTTATAAATGGATATTTTTTATTTTATAAAAAACTTTTACATGCATTCAAGAGCTATGATTTTTTAATCAAACTCAGTATGTCCTTACAATACATTAACATTGTGTTATTTTTAAGAAATTTAAAACGAATAAGACACAAAATTTTTAATATTACAATAAACGAAAAAGGCAACTACAATCTTTTCGCACATTCAAAGCTAGGACATATACTGGGCGTTAGCTTTAATTTTTTTTTTCTTTAAATTTTGACAAACACAAATAATATAAATAATTTAACTTCACCTCAAAAAGAGCACTAGAACAGAGACAATTGTAATAAATGTAAATAGATTTAAATTTCTGGTTTTTTTTTTCTATAGAAGTGAAATTTTTTTTTGTCTGTAACCTTATACATATTTAAAAATAATTTCTCCATCAAAAAAAATATTCTGAAGATCCTGTAAATACTGTTCTTTTAATGTAAACAAGAGAAATAAGATAAACTTCCAATTTTTTAAAACTACGGCTTAGAAAATGATGCTTACCTAGTTTATAAAAAAACGATGGCAGTTTTCTCGTTTTTTTTTTGTTGTTGTTGTCTTTTATAAGTACTTTAAAAAATATGTTCGATTTGTATTTTGAATAAATTATTGATTTTAAATTGAGTACAATTAACGTTATTTATAATTACATTATGTTGTGTTTTAGAAAGACAAAACGTGTGAATTACATTTTCAACTTTGCTTATATTCAAACTCGCAACATATAGCTATGCTTGATACATCAAAGTGGTTAAAAAGATCTTTCAAAAAGCAGTCTAGCTTAAATATAAGTAAGCTTATGGTATTTTCAAAAGTTCAAGCACTTAAATATGGAAAGCAATTATCCACTCGAATAGAGTTTGGCCTTGAACAGAATTAATTGTTACTCCATTCAAGAACTGTAAGCAGTTTGAAAAAAGAATTAACATAATATAAAAAAAGAAAGCTTGACTTTTGTGTTTCAAACTGGAACCTGCACAGGTGCATTGGCTTTGCATTTTTAAAAGTTTGTACACTCGGACCCAACTTAGAAAACTAAAGAAGGTACGTCGTTTGATTTTTCTATGTTTGAAAGTGTACAGCAGCATTGGTTGGCGTAGGACTGCTACAAAAACGATTCCCAGTAGTCAGTAATGGCTTCATGTCCAACTGTGCAGGAATATCTATTAAGTAGAGAGGGGTGTAGCGAGGGGAGGCAATTTTTTAAATTTTATTTTGTAGGATAATTCCTTTTATTTCATTGAAATGAACAGTTCTAATTCATTTTGTCAAATTATTATTATTGAAACAACAGCGCTAGATATAGTTGTATTAAAATGTAAAATATCTCAAGGCTCCGACGCATAGAATCCATTCCATCTGTTCTGTTGAAGACTTTAACTGCCACCTTGATTTTAAACAAGCGTATTTTAGAGAGGAGTGGCCAAACTCAACGTTTCACTCCGCTTTCTGACAGATCCGTGGACCAGTGAAGAAGAAATAAAAGTAGTACAAATGTTCTGCGAACAAAGCGGTGCGCATTTCAAAATAGTGTGATTAGCGATAGGATAACTTTAATTGGAACAGGATCGCAGATCTTGACAGCAAACTTCACTTATACAGCTGATTGGTTACCTCAACTCGCCCCACAAAATAAAAAGATCAAAGATCCAATGCAACTTCAGGGCTCAACGAACAACCCAATTATGTAAAACTATACAATGCGATAAACACAAATTGACTGGCTTGAGGGAACGGGTTGGCTGAAAGGAAGAGCCCAAACCAATGTTGTGCGTCTAGCACTCACAACTCAAATGCGGTTCACAATGTACAAAAAGTACGAGTAATAGTTGATGGCAAATTAGGGCAACATAATTGATTTGACGGCAAAAGCCAAATCTCCGCAGAGAGGATGCATGTAAAAGTATCAGCACATCAAAAATACTATAACGCAAAAATATAGTACGACTGGCTGTACTGGTAGGTTTCATGTCGAAAAGGCAATATTACTCGACATACAACATATATATTGCCTGCTTATAAGCACACAATTTTAGCATGTATTCCAACTGTAACAACATAGGCGTTAGGAACATTCCAAAACTGAGGGGTCGAAAACCTTTTCTGAGTTCAAGCTCTCAAACCCAACAGGCTAAAAACTATGTATACAAGTGGGAAATGAGTGATATCCTAGAAAGAGGAACAGACCAACGGTAAAACATGCACCATAATGGAAAAAGAAGATGATACTTCTGGTCAATGTAAACTTCAACAGCTTTCTTTAAGGAACGAACCAATTCTCGAGCAATGTTATTCCTTAACAACACAGTTCTACCAACCATAAAAAATAAAAACGTATTTTTTCCTTTTCTTATACGTTAAATAATTTTTATTTACTGTTGTCCAAAATAAGTATAAATTAAACAAAATTGATTTTTTTTTTAAATAAAATAAATTATACATTTTATATTTAAGAAAACAAAAAAGAAACAAAAATCAAATATATATTTTTTTTTTGTATTTGCACGATGTTTTGTAGATGCATAGCGTTGTACACAAATCTACATAAAATTTATAAAAAAAAATAATTGAAAACAAAAATAGTTCATAACATTTCTCTCCAAAACAAAATTAAACAATAATTATTCATTTACTTTATTTGGAAAAAAAATCATATAATCAAAATAATGATTTAAAATAGTTATAAGGAATGACAGAAATGTACAGTTATTTAATTTTGTATATAAATGACAGACTATAGAAGAAACTGTTGGACAACTTATTAAATAAAAAAAAATTAAGAAAATTTCTACTTAACAAAAAATAAAAACAAAATATAAAATACAAAAAAAAAATAATAAAAAAAATGTGTTGTTTGAACGTATCCGAACAAATTGCATTAAGTGACTCACACTCTTATGCCCAGTAGTTTTAAATTTAGTTTTTTTTTTTTTAATCTTAAATCGTATTTCGAAATAAGTAAATACATGTTTTTTTTTTTCGTATTTATAATGTAAAAATAAACGTACTCCACTTGCTTGTTGGAAGATTTTACAAATAATAAAATCAAAATGCTTTCCTGATTCCCGTCTCTCGCCGCGCACGACCTCAAAAAAATAGATTGGTTAACTCTGTTAAGTGTGTGGTATCGGTGTTCATGTAATTATTCGCGTGTTTTTTTTTTATAATAATTATATTATTCCGCTTCTTAAGTTTTATGTGGTGGGGTTGAGTGTTCGTGTGTGTGCACGTATGCACGTATGCAGGTGTATAGTGTTTGTTTGTTTGTGTGTTCCCAATACATATCATGTAATATTTTTTTTTAACACAAAAATAAACTTTCATAATTTAAATTTATAGCCCTAATGTTTAAGTTCTTGTGGAGTATTCATTTAACATAATTTATTACTTTGTATACAAAAATCAATAACCAGGGCGAAGGATAATTGCAAATAATATTTGAAGAGCATTTTAGTTCTTGTCGTTTATGAATATTGTTTCCTTTGTTTTATTAACTAGCACTTGCGATTGTTGTATTTCTCTTAAATTGTTTATAATAATTATATTTTAAAAGCGCAACTGGTTTCAAAAATGTGTTTCTGAATACGTGTTCATTAATTTTTAAAAACTTTCTTATTTAATTTTTTACTGACAAATCGGTGAATTGTTTTACTTTTGTTTTTTTTTCCATATTCCTTCTTTATGTATATAATATATATTAAAATATTCTATTTAAAATTGTTTTTTTTGTTACTGATTTTTGTATATATATAAATATATACATATACATATATATTTATTATATATATATATCTATATATAAATTATATGTGTAATGTGTTCCTGTTTAAGCTTCGACCTTCTTTTTCTCCTTCTTCTTTTTTAAGAACGATGGTGTCCTGAGCCCCTTCTTCTTTTTCTTGTCCTTCTTGGGAGAACCGTCTGTTGAAATATCCTGGAACAGAAATAGAAATTTTCAATGAAAAGATCGTTTGTTTTTTGATACATAAATAAAAACCAGACCAGTTAAAATATTTTCTCGAGGAAAACGAATCAGGAAATCAATTCTCGAAAGAATGGAAGTACCTTTAACCCCCTTTGAAGCGTTGAAATTAAGGATTTGTAGGGGCTAAAGTAGGGTCAAAGAATCTCGAGACGCTATGTCACAGGATGAGTCTCGAAACCACAAGGGCTCTCACATTCCCCATCACTTCACTTTATTCTACCCTTGTCCCCACCAATCTAAACCCATATATCCACTAATATTATCACCTTACCCCCCTGATTCAGGGTGTTACGTAAAAGTGCCCATTGGATGGTTTGCCATGGGGTAAAGGGGTTACCAGATACAAGTAGTGTAAGATTATAAATTATAATAGAAAAGTATCTGTTTTGTTTTTTGTTTCAATGGAGTAAATCTGTTAAATGTAAGTGAAGTATCTATCCTATGAGTGTCTTGTTTGATATAAAACTCGAATGCACGCAACATATTAATGCGACTTGCAAAAAAGACAATTCAGTATTAGGTTGGATTAAAAGGGACCAACCAAGTGGGTCAAAAGTTTATTAACAGTTTGAAGTATTTTTTTTTTTAAGACTTCGGTTATTTTACTGGAAGCATTCAACTCCTGGCACATCTCCTTGCTCAATACCTTGTAAGCTTCTTCTTGGGAGAAACCTGCGTCTAGTTTTTTATTGGTTATGAATGGTGTTGCACAGTGAACAGGCGGTGTATAAACTGCTGAGCATTCAGTTGAATACATATTTGGGGTGCTTTATTTATTGTAGACCAGAACTGCACCATCTGAGTGTAAGAGCTTCACATTCATTCTAAATAGCTCAGAAACCAAGAAATCATTTTTTTAATGCACATAGGGCAGGTTTTGAATAAAAAAATACAATTTTTAATAAAAAAAAATTGCAAAAAATAAACAACAAAATTACCCTATTTTATCTGATTGACAGTTTGACAATTTATTTGAGTTATTGTCGCTTGAGAATTATTTTGTTCCATACGCCATTGGCACTTTTTCGAGAAAAACGCATATAAAGGTTTGCGTAAATGGTGCTCCGAACCAGTCCTATAAAGAGTATATCTAACAATTTTCAAAGTGTTGTGCCAAACCCTTAACAAGCTACGTTACTTAATGTAAAATTCTGCTTTTTTGACTTGTGTCCCACCTCCTACATTTTGAAACTGATTTTTTTGTTTGTTTCCATACACGTGGGACACAAAAAAATTTCATATAATAACGAATATAATCAACTGTAATGGAGGTGGAACAAACCAATCCTTAAATTTTGTTTGCAATCAGTGTCCCACATACATAGCTTTTCTTTAACACAAGTGCACGTGGAACAAAACAATTCTCAAAGAAATTTGCGAAAAATTATATGAAAAATGTGTTCCAAACGACAAAGAATGGTTTATGGCACAAAACAATTCTACAAACTGCTAATTTTGGTGGATATGGGACAAAGTCGATGTTCGATATCTCGGGATTGGAAAGACATAGAGCAAATCGAATCAAAGGTTCAAAAGGAGCATACAAAATTACCAGATTCCGTTTATAACTCAAAAACGACAAAAGTGTCCTATGGAACAAAACAATTCTCAGCCGACGTTATATCAATTTAATTTAATATTTCTTGTCGTTTTATAAATGTGCTTGTATTTATTTTTTTTTTATATTTTTATTTTTCAATCTTTCGACAAAAAACTGTCCCAAGTAGAAAATCCCGAAATCCCAAAATTCAGAATAGCATAAATCCCGAAAAAGGAATAATGGAAAATTATATAAAATGAAAAATTTGCGCATCACAAAATCTCAAATCTTTTACTGGAAAATCTCGCAGATTTTATTTCACGTTTTGATCAAAAATTTCGCTAGTTCGTGGAATTTCAGGGAGGACTGATCTCGCATTTTATTTGAAAGTGAAAAAGGATCCAAAAATATTCCTGATTGCGGGGAAATCGGTTTTAATACACTATTGTATGCATGTGGCATTGCCATTTGGACCCTTGGAATTTAAGTTACAGCAAGCCAATGCCCCTATCTAAGCTAGTAAAGTCGAAAAATCGAGGCGTTGCATCTTTGGAAGTTGGTTAAGAGGTGGTTTTTCTTTTATTTTTAGGCGTTTCAAATGTTCAGCATTAGAAATCATTCCGTACGCATGCTTTTACAACGGTTTTTTCTTTTATTATTCTTGCAGAGTCGTGCAAATTGGACACGTGCTTCAAAATAATTCGCTTGTTCGAATCGAAACTCATTGAAAAGTGCATGGGAGACTATTTCACTTGATAATATAAAGAAATTATATGACTCCTTACTCAACAGGATGAACGAGGTCATAGTTCACCGTGGTGGCACAACACATTATTAATTCTCTTGTAAACAAGTTATTTATTTATGGAATAAAAATAATCTGGGGTTAGTCTCTACCCAATTATTTACGTTATTCAACATTTTAAAGGGGGGGGGGGGGGGGTTGTAATCAAATGTCCGGGGAAATTTCATACCCAATTCTTTGAAATTCTGTTAAAATGCTATTCATCGAGTTACCACCGTAACTTTAATTTCTTTGCACGTATAATTTTATAAACTTTCATTGGTATAAAGAATTGGGGGCGCTAATCGGTTATCGGGCACTGTAGATACTGCTTCAATTCTTCGACTTTTGAATAAGGTCCAACGTAGTTACGTACCTTCAAACCGGAAATTATGGCTACTGAGTCGAAAGCTTTTAAAAAATCAAGCATCAATTTAAAAGCGTTTTGGCAAAGGAATTTTTTCGAAACTCACCACGTTTAGAAGAAGTTTGACCCTTCGTGGTAGAAGAAATAATAAATATTTCTTAAAACAAAAAAGTCCGCATTTTGGAAACTATTGAGGTACGTGAAACCAAAAAAGGAAACGATTTTTATGTTTCGGGAAGAAAAACCGTCGTTGCAATAATAAATAAATCGATTGGACTTTGAGTTAATAGAAAAATACAGTAGTTATGTATAAAGTTTATATTCCATTAAGGTCTTTTATTTTAGGGGACAGGTCTTATAGAAACAACACAAAACAAAAAGTATAGAAATAATTAATACTCGTATATGTATATACTTTCAAGATATTTACCTCTTTACTGCTATGAGAAAATGTGCTTAAATGAGCCTCCGAATGATCTCCATTTTGTACGTTTTCACCTGAAATTATTAGAAAATGAAAGAAAAACATTAGACATTAATTTGATTTTGTAAGTTTAGAAAGGTTTTTTTTTTTTTTTTTTTTTTTTTTTTTTTTTTTTTTAAGCTAGTTGATTTTATTATTATGTATGTTAAATTAAAACAAGTTCATAAATGTACATGCAAACAGAAATAAGATACATGTATAATAAATTGTGAAAAGCTTGTTAATGGTTTGATGTGTGTGTGGTGTGTGAAGTAATAACATGCAATTGTGTTTAGGATGGTTTTAATAAAAATAAAATTAATTTAATGAAAATCATAAAAATTACCTCAACCCCGACACATAATCTTGATTTTTTTTCTTGCTTACATTCTACAGTTGCTTCTTTTTACTTGGAAAATCCTTAAAAGCTAAAACAAACAAAAATATTAATCTGAAGCATCAGTTCCTAAGGTAAGATTAGCACGAATGTCGTCAGTAATTTGTGAGATTTTTGTTTTGCATTCACAAAGTATTGTTCTATTGTGCAGTTCATTGGCTTGTATGATCAAGTTGATGAGATTTTCGAGTTCATGCTCAAGGAGCAATAAAACATTGCGGTGTGCCTGCTCAGTTGTTCGAGACGACGCTGAAGTCACATTTGCAGCAATAGGGTTTCTATTTATTTGCTGGGAAATCAAAGCAATCTCTTCGTCGATAACGCGTTCCAGCTGCAATTTAATCTCTTTTTCGTGAGCTGCAAAGCTACGAATATACTCCTGGTTTCGAATAGCAATGTTAATAGAAATCTCTACAGACTTCCCCGATTCCGCAGATTCCATTGAACTCATGAACCGTTTGTTACTGTTGCCATTTCGCATTGTTCTTGATTCGAATGTCTGTTCTGACTCTGGTTTGCTAAGCATTTCAAAACTTCTACTACGAATTGGCTGATGAACATTTAACGTATATGTCTTCTGAAGGCGTTCTAAGGCGATCTCTTCGTCGCTTTCAATATGTGACGCTGATGCATTTATCGGAGACAAAAGACTTCCAAGACTGTCTGACAGATCATCTATAAGAATAGACCCAGACTTAGCACTAGTCATACTTAGACCTGCAAACGATGGTGCTGGTCCTGGCCGTTCTAGATTTATCTCTTTTATCGAAATAAAAGGGCCCGCTGTCGAGTTACAGTTGCTAATGAACTCGACTATTTTCTGACGACCAAGTTGGAGCTTCGCCTCTAACAAATTTGGAGGGAATGAACTGACTGTAGGTAGGTAGGTTAGCAAAGATTTTGGACAATTGAAGCCAGAATGTGAATGAGTCCGGTAAGGTTTCGTCTCGGAAGATGAAGGATCTTGGATGTGGGAGTACAGACTTGTTGATGGGTATTTGTACTGTGGCGATTGTTCTACTTTGTGAATCATTAAGACTTCAAATGATTGAAAGGTAGTTTTGAAAAATGTTGGCTTAAAAAGGAAAGAATATTTCGCGAAAAATGATGTGAGTTCAATAGCCCGGGCTAGAGTGATAACGTCGATGATATCAGGTTTCTTATTTTTATTCAATAGGTTACACGAAAATCTTGAGCTTGAAATTGGAATAATTGTGAGCTTCATATGTTTGAGTGTTTGAGTTTTGAAAATCATTGCTATGGGAAGAGAAAATATTGATAGAACAAAATAAATTCAAAGTTCGACATACAACAATTATTGTTGACACAGAACATTGGACAAGGGACACATACACTATGACGTTTTACACAAAAATATATTTGTTTTGATATTTTTGTCAAATCACCCAACTGGAAAAATTGGGGTTTTGAAATAACATGCTAAGAAGATAAAGAAATATATCAATACATCTGTTGGATCTTGCCGAGCGCGTTAAGACAAAATTGGTCTCATTTCACTTGGAATACATATTACCTAACCCGCAATCGTAAAAAGAGTTCGGCACATAGCAAATAGATACACATACAACTAGGAAAAAGTTAATAATTTCTTGAAACTTGCCCAAAGGCTGCAATCCTAAGAATCTCATTTCTGTGTAAATGATGTAGGTACTTGTTCGCAATATTAGAAAAACAAATTATTTTATTATTAGTAAAACATTAACAAACAAATAATGACAATTTTTATATAAATAATACTGAAGTGCATTTCAGAACCATTTAATTGCGTGTTTGCATGTATTTTGAAAAATAATTTCTTTTTGTTATTTCTCAAAATACAAGTAAACACACTTACAATTTAGCAAATAATAGAAAACAAAAAATAAAAGTAGATAATACAAGAAATTCATAGTACTCAGTACATTCCGATCGCTGACGATCATATTACAGAAAAATATATTTTTTTTTGTTGCTGTTAAAATTTATATAACAAATAACAAATTCATGCTCGCAGAACACATTTTCAAGTAGGAAAAAATATGTTTGTATAAGGATAAAAAAAAGTATAATTTTTAAAATAATTATTTAGTCATCTGCTTCTGAAATAGAGAATGTCTGGACATCACTGCAAATTTTATCAACATACTGATTTAGGATGATATCCTCGTTCAATTGCTGACGCGATTTTTCGATTTCATTTTGAGTTGCTACGACAACATCCATTGATTCTGAGATTTTGGAAATCTGGTTTCCATACTGACCGAGTGTGTTAATGTATTGATCAAGGCGCGGTTTAAAGGTTTCCAATTGTTTGCCTAGGGAATTTATTTCCTTATCAACAATTGTCTCGCCTTCTTCTTCTTCTTGTTGTTCACATTTATCACGAACATCATTGGGCCTTTTTTTACCTCTTGGTTTTGTTGCTGTCAGTTGAAGGGGACGAGACAGATTTTTCTTTTCCATCGGAGACAATGTTACCCAGAACCTTGGCGAATCACCAACAGTTTTCGTTTGGAAGGAATATACTGGGGGAGTTGACTTTTCTGAAGACAAGCAAGGCGAGCTAGCACTTGCTCCAAGTGGTTTTCTCGGAGACCTAGCAATAACATTTTGGCGACGTGGAATGGAAGCGTTTCGAATGTTTTCGGCGATGAAATTTCGTTTGACGCGCTTGCGTGCTTGTTGACATTCATCACAATCATCACTAAAAGATTTTCTATGTTTTAAAGGCTTTTTAGGAGTTGGCGTTTGTTGTGGACGTCGATGTGCAGTTGGAGAATTATCAGTCGATGAAGATACTTTCGAAGGACATGGACGATCCTCCTCATTTTGATCCAACAAAGAAAGATTTTTGAATGTCGGAACATGACGAATTCGTCGTTTTCGTTGTTTTGAACCAACTGTCAAAGGCCGTGAAATATGGCTTTCGTCTCTGTCTCCATTCACAGAGTTAGATTTATAACCGGTTTCCTTGCTTTCAACTTGGGATACATGAAGTGAATGAAAGCTTTCAGACTTTTGTAGCTTTTCGTGTTCTGGAGTTGATGAAGCTATATTTGAATTAAGTTCACTTTGTTGTTTTAAGATTTTCTCTAACTTTGAAGGAGTCATTTTATGTCGAATTGTTTTTTCGATATTGTCAAAGATTTTCTCTTTTTTTAGATCGTTCACTTCAATTTTTTCGATAATCTTAAGCTCCATCGAATTCAATTCTGAGTCGGAAAGTAGTGGGTCTGTGTCGTCAAAGGAATAGAATTCAAAAGAACGATCTTCTATAAAAACAGCTTCTTGATCCGTTGTCATTGGACTACCAATTCTATACGTTGTCGCAACTGATATGCACTGATCATCTTCACATTTTGAAAGCTCCATATTCTTAAAGCGACTTTCTCCAATGTAGACTTCCAGCTCATTTTCTGTTTCGTTCTCCGAATCACTATTCTGTCTGGGACTATAGTATTGAATGTGATCTTCCCAAAGTTCAGAGAATTCATGTTTGCGCTGGTTACGTTCTTCCCGAGTCATCAGTTTGCGGGAGCCATTCGCAGAACTATTTGTATCGATCTCTGTGGAGCTGCTCATTTCTAAATTCCGCTCATCAGATAATGGCTGTTCGGCTGGAAGGATCATTTTGTCGTTAGTTTCAGGAATATTTTCAATCGATATGCTGCTCATTTCATTGCTCAGATTGTCAATAATATGATCAACCGTTATGTCAGAGGTTATAGATTTCGAGGCTAAGAAAGCCAAATTTGTGGATTCTTCCGAGTAATTCATGCGTGTTATCTTATCCACAAAATTTGAGTTTTCCCCAACGGCTACCACATTCGAGTTAAAATCTATCACGGGTATGAATGCTGGGTTCTGGTCAGTTTCGTCTTCAACTTCAGGTACCGGCTCCAGAACACTACTAAAATTCAATCGTTCGCCATCGAACCAATTCTTGAATGCTTCAAGAAATTCAAAGCCATCCAGGTCAAACTCATCGCTCTCATCTGAGTCTTTATCATCAATTAGTGACATTTTTGCAAATGATTTGCGAAGGTTCGCACTATCCGAACTAGGAACTCTACGGCACGGAAAGTCCGGCCTCATACTTACGACTTTTTCAAAGCACATGTCACACAGTTCCACATAGCGTGGGCTCGAAAAGATCTCATTAAAACTCAACGGCTTTTTCAGCGGTATATATTTGCTGGGTGATGATGGAATGTGGTAGTGTTCCGGAGTATTTTCAAATATTGGAAGATTATAACCAAAGTGTGAATATGATCGGTACGGTTTAATCTCAATTTTGAAGCTTTTCTTAGTCTGTGTATGAGATTCTGCATCAGATGGTGAATATTGGAAATTGTCGATTACACAACTTGCTAGTGATTTTATGTCAGATCGAATAACTGGTTGGCAAATTCGAGGAGTGAAACATTCGGAAGTGTAATCTTCAATAGGAAGTGTTTCAGACGAAGAAAATGCCAATTTAATAGGAAATACTTCATACTGGGATTCAGTTGAAATATGAGATTTAAAATGGGTGTTCTGCGGCATGAAGCAATTATTTTCACTATACAAAGATTTAATAAGCGAACGATGATAAGTGCCATCCGAAGCTGGACATATTTTCAAAGATGGTTCGTCTCCCTGATTGACATTTTCTTGAGATATTTTATCCGGCGACATGTTAATTGGGTTAGTAATTACATTTTCTTGAGCTGGAAAATGAAGAATGTGATGTGAGAGAGTTAAAATGTTGACTAGTAGACCTAGTAGAAGTGTGGCAATGGTGACTGTTTTTCTACAACTTGAAAACGGTAGGCGATTGGGTGGCATTTCCCTAAGCTCTTATGAAAAATTATAATCCATATTCTTTAATCAGATGGTGCCGGTTTCTCAAATATTATTGAACCGATTTCGATCAATTTTATTAGATTTTCACCTGTAGACGAACTGAAAGCTCATAGCAAATCTTGCTCATAGTAGATTCGCAGGAAATTTCAAGCAATACAAATGTGGAACACTCAAATTAGGATAAACGGCTGCGATCCACATTAAACATCTTGTAAAGGGTGTTTTTTTAGAGGTATAGAACTTTGAAATGGAACAAAACAAAGATGATTTTTTTAAATTGACATGAAATTAACTTTATTTGAAAGAAAATCTTCTGGCATTATAATTTAAATATGACGGACGTAGTCTAATCTGGAGGTCTAATTTTCGATGACTTTTTCCAACATTTGTTGTCCTCCAAGTGGTCAATCGTTTCGGGCTTATCGGCTCAGACTAGCGACTTCACATATCCCCACAGAAAGTAGTTGAGCGGCGTTAAATCGCACGATCTTGGTGGTCAATTTAGAATACCAACACGCGAAATTATGAGCTCACCGACCGTTTCCTATAACAAATCAATTGCGGCACAAGCTGTGTGACATGTTGCTCGGTCTTGTCGAAACTACAGCTTCTGCACATCATGGTTGTTCAATTGATGAACGGAAAAGTCAGTAATCATGGCTCTTGGTCACCATTGACTGTAACCTTGTGACCAGCATCGTTTTTAAAGACGTACGGACCAATTATTCCACCAACCCATAAAGCACGCCAAACAGTCAGTTTTTGTGGATGTAACATGTCAACATACATTTGAGGATTATCATCACTCCAAATACGGCAGTTTTGTTTATTGACGTATCCATTCAACCAAAAGGGTGCTTCATCGCGGAACAAAAAAAAATTTTCTTGTAAAAATCGAAAATCGTTTCACGAGTCCATTTTTTCAAAATAAATTTGCACAATTTAAAAGCGTTATTCAGACGTCAGTCTATTATGTTGAACTGCCAAACCAAACTAAAAACATATCGCTTGACAGCCGACAAAATGGCCGCCAGTTAAAATAGTGTTGCCAGCTTAAAGTTCTATACCTCTAAGAAAAACACCTTTTATATTTACTCTGTGTGGTTTTGTAATGCAATTTTACTTACTAACAACTAGCAACTACACTAAATGGTGAGCTAGTGAGAAGATAATATGTGATGGCTAAATTTGATAGTGCAACAAAAATACATCACGTATTAATGTTTAGATGATTATTTATTAAAATTATTAATAATGCCATTATGTAGGTACAGCACTAAGACAAACCAAAGCAGTCACCACTCCATGATTATAAAAATAGATATCGTCTTAATAAATTAGTTAATAAGCAAAGTGATATGAATAAGCTGAGTGAATTATGAATAATTTAAGAATGGATGCCTAAAAATCTGATCTAAATTTTAAATATCCGTTTCCAAGTCAAAATATTTTTCATCGTATGACAATTGCTTTTGTGTTTTGTTATTACATATTTGTATACTGTGGTGGTTATTATTTTATTATTACATGGTTTGAATAATAACTTTATTTAATATTTTTATTTTAATAATTTTACCTCTAGGAGATGGAAGATTTTTGATTGTTGCAGTATGCTGCCTCTCTCCGTTAAGAAAGTCAAGAGTTGCTATATTTTAATTTGTTGAAAAATTTAAAGTATTAAAAAAAATCATAAGAAATTATATTAAAAACGATAATTATAATGAAGACAGTGTGTTCTTTAAAATTTCGAACGTAATGGAGTTGGATGCAAACCATGTACTTATTTATTGAAACGAAACTTTCAAAGCTAACTAATTGATGGGTGAGTGCTGTTGAGGGTGATAAAACAAAAAAAAAAACTAGAAACACAAGACAGGATTATAGACAATACACGAAAACACTCAGAAAAAAAGCTGTTTATAGCAGCAATTATAAATGATACAAATTAAACATACGTATATGTTTATATTAAATAATCAACTAATATACTAAATATTTCCATGCGGCTCCCATAAAACGCAAAACAAAAGATGAAAGTGATCTGAAATATGAAAAAAACCTTCGTATCTATTCGTATTTAATGTTCTATTGACTGAGATCCTGAATATGAAGTTGGTAAAAAAAAACCACATTTGCACTTTAGATTCAATTAAATAAGATAATAATTGATTGTCATGAATATATGTATAAATTTGAAGTGACCTTTTAATCGCAACATATCAATACATACATACTTTATATCATTGCTAAGGTTATTTTAGCCAAAGCCAGGTGACTTAGACGCTGCACTGTTCTCAACAAGTTTTTACTCTCAGAGAATTTCTTCTCTTTTTCGTTATTACCCCAAAATCACAGATTGAACCCAAAACCTTCGCCTTAGCATTCCGGCCCACTAACGAACTCCTTCGATGGATTAGAAATTACCATTGCTTTTCTTTGGACGAAATTCAGTCTGATTTTTACAAAATAAATGCCTTAATACTATCCAT
Source organism: Platycheirus albimanus (assembly GCA_916050605.2). Taxonomy (NCBI): domain Eukaryota; kingdom Metazoa; phylum Arthropoda; class Insecta; order Diptera; family Syrphidae; genus Platycheirus; species Platycheirus albimanus. The sequence goes on from OU696698.1 coordinate 66,173,315, forward strand.
GAGAGGCACTTGCATCCTATATAACATTTGCGTCTCCTAGATATTTATTTATTCGTTCAAGACAGCCTCCAAAAGGAGCATTTCCTTTTGTCACCTTATTTTATCCTTATTTGTATATACAACGCTCAAGCTAAATTGCCAGTTGCATTCCCTTTTTGAAACAGTTTCCCCGTTCATCGGTTTAATCTCGAGTCCAATTGCGGACGTACTGTTAAGTAAAGAGACTCCTTCTTTGGAATTTTGGATTTGCAAACAGCCACATCTTCTGCTCAAGAAAAAACGTTAAGTGGGACTTGTTCAGTTGATCAGAGAAATGACCCGAAGTAATCTATTAAATCTCTCCAACGCAGACCAATCGGTTTTGAATTGCTGTTGCGCATGATTTTATCTGAACATTAGAAGTGAATCAGGTAATGTATGTGAAAATTGAGCGTTAAAATTTCAATCATTAGATTTTCACAATATTGATCACAAATACTTGGAAAGTTTCTTGCAATCTATTTAAATTTTCCACTCACATTTGCCAAAAAATATTGTTAACCCTTGCGAATGCTCAACTACTGTATTCAACAACATTGTCGTGTAGTACCCCAGGACTTAGTTTGTAGGACTGCACGTCAAGTTTCCGGGTTCCAAACCTGTCTTTACATAAGATTTTCCGGGGTACTGCCTCTTGCGAGGAAATTGCAAATCCTTCAAGAATAAATCTTGTAATACAACATAAACGTAGTTAAACGTTGTTTATTAGTTATTACGCATTTTATGAAAATGTTTGGACCTTCCTCCGGTTTTCCCTACATAACTTTTGTTTCCTTACGTTCTACGGCAAAACCATATTTGGTTTTTTTTTGGAAAACTCAAATTTCCTTAAAAAAAAAAACTATTTCTTTAGATGTTGGCTCAATCAACTAAACATACTTGTAACGGTAGTCAGTTATCAACGTTTTTCGATAAGTTGGTAAGGACAGTGTATTCAGTTTGGTATGTATGCAATTCAGTCTTAGCTAAAATTTTGGACATACACCGATTTTGCTTTGTACGGTGATTTAAAAAAAAAAAAATATATACATATATTACATGACACACAATAAATTATAGACATTCTGGTTTTCTTATATGCTTGATAATGCATTAATGTTGACTTATGCTTTTTAACTTTTTCAAAATCATAAACTAAGAAGCAAAACAAAAAATTTCTTTCAAACTCAGGTAAAATACACAATGTACGAGACACAATTTGAAGTAATTTTTTTAAAAACTTTTTAACGGATGGAAGACAAACGCATTTAAGAAAAGATAAAAAAAGAAACAAAATTGTTTAAAAATAAAATAAAATAATAGATATTAATTGACTTGATTCGTTCTAACACGAAAGTTAAACAAAAATTGGTTATTTTTAAAAGTGATCTCTATGGCAAACTAATTTTGAAACTCACCGTGATTTATTTAAAAAAAAATTATAGTTAAAATCGATTGATGATTGATTGCTTTTTTTTTTTGTATTTTATAAAACTGGTTGAGAAATTGTGTTGAATTGGAAGTTTTTTTTTTATAAATCTTTTGTAATATTACAAACTAGTAGTTCATTTTTAATTTGCATTTATATAAAAACTATTTTGATTTAATGTATTTACTAATTCACTTTCGTTTGGAATTACGAGAGCTGGCTACGATGGAAATTTGTTTGAATTAAATAATTATTTTTTTTATCTTTGTATATAATTTTAAAGGATTATAATAAATAAGTAAACTTAATATTGAAAAAAAAAATTAACTAATTAAATAATGCGAAATTCAAACACAGTACAAAGGTTGTTTTGTTCCTGTTTGGATTTTTTTTTTTGTAATAAATAAAGAGAAACAACATCTATATAACTTTATAAAAAAATTTAAAGCAACAAAAATAATTTAAATATTGTTTGAATTCCAGACTTTTGTGGAATTAAAAATTTACTTTCTAGAGGAAAGGGTAGATATGAAATTTTAAATCTACTTTTAAGTGTATTTATATAAAGACATAATTATTTGAAGAAGTTTTTAAAGCAACATTCTATATAATACAAAGAAATAAAAAAGAGTAAAAATATTAAATTTATATATAATCTCACACTTCTTGTTCGTTAGATATGAGTTTCAAATGAATCGTCTCATTGGTATAGTTTGAACTTGAGTCTACTAAAATCAGATGCAGCCTTCACGGGAAGCCCATTGCGTTCGCATAAACGCTTAAGTGATTCGTTGAAAGCATCGGTAACCTATTCTTTAAACCAAACCCACAAAACTGATTTTTCAGTTTGATTGAAGTGCCCATTTTGTTGAGGAGATAAGGGAGTTGTGATTGGTTCACCCGAAGGTATAATGAATTTTAGACATCATGTTTCGCAACTTACAAACGCAGATCCTATACATGATACAACTACTAAAGATATGGCATTCCAAAATAAAAATGTAAAGGCGATGTGTGTCCGTGACGTAGATTCGCAGAACGAAATAAAAATGAAAACGGGAAGGCGCTATCTGGTTTAGTAGTATCATGGGTTCTATACTCCGTGTAGGCAAATTATGATTACAGGGTGATGCCTGTAGATGTTGTCGAGCATTCAATTCCGCGTCGAATGAGACTAAAATCACTTGGACCACCCGCTACCAACATACATTAGGCCAAATTTGGAACAACGAATTTGTTCAAACTTTGTTTGGCATAGATTTTCATAGTTTTTAGATTTTTTTTTAACTGCTTTTTAAACCATGGCTGAGGTTTTTCAATTTTGTTTAAAAACGGCTCTGACGATTTTTTATTAAAATGTGTACGAGTACGTTATAAACTTGGAGTATTTTAAAGAGAACTTTGTTTAAGTTTTTGGTTAAAAATCAAAAGACGGACATCTGGTTTTATTTGTTCTATTAAACTGGCTATAAGCTGACAGCGACATTTGCAAAATGTTTCAAATTTGGTACGGTAAATATCTTTCAGGACACCTAGTAAGTGGCATTCAAGTTTTAAGGATTTAAGTTTTCTAAGCGGTAGCTCCCATAAAACAAGCCACCATTTCTCAGTTTTACCGATTTTCTGAAAAACAGCTCAAGCAAGTTTGATGCAAATGTGTGGGTATTATTTTAGGAGTATATATTTTTAAGTTTGAGTAACAAAAAAAAGTGGCGCACTTCTTTTTATCATTATGGCAACACTGCTGTTTTTTGAAAAGTTTGATATTTTATTTGTTTCCTCGGTGTTTTGCTGATTAATTTGTATGCTTGTTTTTCAAACATTTCCTTTCTGTCCTGCATTACGAGAACCAAGTAAACAAAAAGTTGTTTTTTTCGTAGTAGTTTTAGTTAAGAATGGACGGAGTGTGCGGTATGCCGCTCTCTTTATCAGAAAACTAGAGCCAACCGTTTGCTACTTCAAAGTCTTCGAAATGGGAAAACAGCGGTTGAATAGAGATTGAACAAGATTACCCAAAGAGAAAACTTCTGGGGAGGTTCGGTCACGGTTTAGGCAGGAATTTCCCTGAATGGAAAAACCGAGCTGTGCATAGTAGAAGGATCAGTAAATTGTAGCTAATATGTCAACAGCAAACTCAAGGAATAAGGCGTTACAGTCCATTTATTTGTGAAAACCTGTCATTGATGCAGGACAATGATATAGACCACATGTCGCCAGGATCGTTATGGGATATTTTTAAGAACTGGAAATCACGGTTTTGATTTGGCCTGCGATAAACCCGGACATGAATGCTATTGAACGTGTTTGGGACATGCTTTTAAGAAGGATTGGAAGTTGGTCGTCCTTACCAATGCACTGAAATCTGCATTTCTAGAGGAGTGGGATAATTTAGACATGGCGCTAAGAAGCCTAATCCAAGGTATGCTCCGTCGAACTAAGATTTTGATTGATGTTCGCGTAGGCAATACCACAGGAAAAAGAAATATACAGATGTAGAATAGTAGAACAAAAGCATGTTCTAAAAAAAATTCAAAGCTAGCATACCAAAATCGAAAGCTAGCATACCTCATACTCAAACATGTCCGAGAAATTGGCATCCTTCAAAACATTAAACATACCATTACCATACCATACCTCCATACCAAAAAACCAGTTCCTAGTCCTACGAATACGAACCACGGCACGGTGGAGGGTGGAGTGGTGGAACTGGAACCACGAACAAATTTCAATCAACCCTCAAATCTTCAAGCTCAAACAGTAGTTGAGTTGTGTTTTTGTTTTTCCCTGATCGTGGTTCCAGTTCCACCACTCCACCCTCCACCGTGCCGTGGTTCGTATTCGTAGGACTAGGAACTGTTTCTTTGGTATGGAGGTATGGTATGTTAATGGTATGTTTAATTTTTTCGAAGGATGTCAATTTCTCGGACATGTTTGAGTATGAGGTATGCTAGCTTTCCTGCGGCTGCGGCTGGCCGCTACTTTAGAAAAATTAAGTTCGAAGATCTTATTAAACTTGTGTGATCATACCACCAACGAAAAATAGTGTACCTAGTGCCATCTACACTAAAGAAGTGAACTAAACTCGACGTAGCCCATATTCTACATCTGTATATTTCTTTTGTCTGTGGCAATACCCACTTTGAAAGGAATGAAAACTAATTGGAAAATAAAATAAAAATGTTAAATGATAATTTTTGAAGTTTTGTACATTTTCTTTAATTTCTAAATTCTTCTTGATGTTGTGTGCATCTTCCTTAGATCAATGTACTATACATGTACTACATCCATTATGATACATTGGGGTTGAAGGCCACATTACACGTGGCTAAAAAAAACTTGAGCATTTTTGAACTATTATTTTGCAATTGCAAGACTTTGTAACATTTTTGCCAAGTGAATAGTTCTTTTCTTAGAGATATTTGGGAAAACATCCAGATTGTTTTTGTATTACTAAACTTTCTTGAAGAAAATGTTTGTATTTTGACGAATTCTTGAAGTTATACTTCTTAGTGCGCGTTGGGTGTACAAATGTGCATTGCACCGACAAGTCAATACCAAATCGTATTATTTAATAAAACATAGCCTGAAGTGTTACTGATAAGCAAAAAATTTGACAAATCTAAATAGAAAAGCATTTGTCATGTCAAGTAGATAGTTTTTGTTTTTACCAATGAGACGACTCTTAAAAAAGTTAATAATATTAAAGCCCAATTCATTCCACAAAAGACTTCTTTTGAATAACCGACTCAGTCTTTTCGTTTAAAAATAGCGAACATAAAGAATAGAAAAATAAAACTTGATATAAAGTGGAATCGTCAACTTACCATCACTCAATACTACTTCAGGTTGGCTAGGGACTGGCGCTTGTTTAGTTTCTATTCTCATAACTTGGTGCTCTGAAACAACACAGCAACAAAAGAATTTTTATTTTTAATGATGAAGAATATGAAAATATTAAAAAAAAATAATAACCTGATACATCTTCATTTTCTGATTGGCTAACAACGGCAGTTTTCGATGAGTTTTGCTGTTGTGCCCCAGAGGTTTGTAGCGAACTAAGAGCTTCGGACTCTGAAAAATCGGTGTCGGTATCTAGAAATGAAACAATAAATTGTAAAATTCAACATATCCTCAACACTTGTATGTTATTTATAATATGAATAAAATTTAATCGAACTTTACATTGAAAATTTGAAGAAAAAAAAAAAAACTTACATTCTCCATGAATATTTTTTTTCTTTTCGACTGTTCTCTTATATTCGTTGAGTTCGTCATCTGTAACATTGTCGAATGGATTCTTAGCGTATGGTGCCTTATAGACAGTAGCGTTGTGTTGGAAACCACGTTGAATAATTCCCTTGGATGCAGCACCCATGAGGACAACATGATCACCTGCTGAAGAGACCGTTGCATCTTTGATGCGATTCGCCTCATCCCATGTAACACCTTCCAAAATATGAGATTGTGGACCAGCGGAGATTTTATCTGCACGACGATTGTCTTTGATCTAAGAATATAATTTAAGAATTAATAAACAACTTTGATTGAATTTCAGTTGAATAGTCCGATTGTAAAAATAGCAGTGCTTAACTGCATTATTATTATTATTTAATTTTTAAAATGAACTTTTTGTATGTTATGAATACAAACTTAAAAATAATTCGGCCATTAATCAAAGATTTACCTTTGGTCGAAACAAATTGAAGTATGCTTTTAAAATGTCAGAACAACACCAACGCGTTGCAAATTCATGCAAAGCCTGACGATTAAATGTCAAAATCACAGCGACGCACATTGAATCTATGCATCGCGTCTTTTGGATTTGTGTTTCTTCCGATTTTCTCCGACAGAAAATCACATGCGGACATTTGTCCGACGGTAGTTAAAATACATACATTTGTTTTTTAAATAAAAAAGAAAGTCAAACTTTTTTTACTTTCTTGTGTATTTGTTTTGTGATTCTTTTTTCTTTGTTGTGAGTATGTATTATGTATTTTATACCCTAAAAATACTGGTGTGCTTTATTCCACTACAAACAAGGTTCATAATTTATTTTTTGTTTGCCTTATGCCATGTATGCCCATCGGTACACATTTTTATTTCTCTTCCGATTCAGATACCATTAACACAATAAATTGTCCGATCGGAAGTTTTCTCCGCTCGGAGTTTTCCAAGTACAGTAGAATCTCGAAAACATGAACGGTTCTAAAACACGAACAATTCGGAAAGATGAACGCTTTTTAACCGGACGGCATAGAGCAGTTAAAAAAAACTGTCCAATTAAGTCTGTTTTTTTAATCCTCATGAAAGACTTTTTTATGAATTTCTGTTGTTTTAAGTTTTTTTTTTAATAAATTGATTTGTTAACAAATAGATGTAATGTTTGTATGTATAGCTTTATGATTTTCTTTAGTTTAATGCTCGAAGCTTGGAAAGATGAACAATTCGAAAAGATGAACGGGGTCTGTTTTATATCTGTTCATCTTTTCGAGATTCTACTGTAGTCGCAAGGTTGGAAAAAATTCAGAAGTTAATGAAACTTTCGGATGTTTTTCAGAGATAGTTAATTGACTTTGACTCAGAATCAAAAGCCCAATTCGAATTAGCCATGTCCGTCCGTCTGTATGTGTACTCTCGAGGTCGCAATTTTTGAGCTAGAAAGCTGTAATTTGGTATATATGTATGTATAATCCACCCACAATCGCCATTTTTGTTAAACAACTTCAATTATTAAACAATTACAATTAAATAAAAATATTTCAGTTTGGGCGTGGCTAACGCCCACTTTTCATTAGAAACCATAGAAAAATTGTTTTTGCAAACAAATGGTTCTTATAATGAATCCACAAGCCCAAATTTGTGCGTCTCTTAGTCCAAACTAAGAAGCTTGTGTATGACAACAAAAAATTGGAATTTGGGGGGTGGATTACGCCCAGTTTTTATCAAAGAACAAAAAACGTAGTTTTAAAAATTTAAGGTACATACTTATATTCAATTTTAATATTTTTTCGTTCGTTATATGAAAAATGTATCTAATTTGTTTTAACCACACAAAATTTTATGGGAGTGTTTTATAAAATACCTTTATTCAGGTAAGATCGTTACACATATGCATAATAATCAAAGCTCAGTTAGTGCTTTAATGTTTTTTAAATATCGGTCGCAGTTTTGATGTAAGATGAACATTTCGGTTTGTATTACTTGGTTACGTAGCAGTGTGGTTCAAGAATTGTGAAATAAACCCATAATCGCTATTTCCATTCAAAATCTAATTACATATTTTTAACTGCTCAAATCGATATTCAAGCTTAAAATTGAATGTCACTGAGCTCATAGTAATTGCCCTGGCAATAAAGTCTCAACTTTGGGCGTGGCACAAGCCTTTTTTTATTGCGCCAGCAGTCATTGAACATCGGCCACAAATCAATGAATTTTTTCCTATCTGCTAAAGAAGAATTTTGTTTCTGAAACTGGAACAGCGGCTGGCTACGGGAGGCGAACGCATACACATACAAAAATATAGGGAATAGGGAATGTTTGATACAGTTCGTTGAAAACGTACTGTAGCTCTCGCTTATGTTTATTTAATAGAAATGATCAAATCATTTATGTTTACGCGCTTCACGCAACATTATTTCTCGACTTAGTACCAGTGTTGTACAATAGCGGTTTAGCACTGAAACTCGTTTTGAAATTCTTGGTCCGTGGGTCAACTTTAATAATTAATCCGCGAAAATCGGTGTGTTGACTCTTGAATCGAAACCACTCTTGAACCACCGCACGTCTAAACTTTGATTATGTTATATTCTGTTACACATAAATCGGCGGTAGAGGGAAGATAGGGATGTTTGTCTCTCATTTCCACTCTTTTGTTTTCCGTAAGTGCGTTTCATACAAAAGCTCTTGCAGGGTTTCCGTAGTAAGCATTTCAAATAAGCAACAATCTTAAAAAAATAAGCTGAACGAGTTACCAAAAGAACACTGGTGAATGCACATCAATTAAAAAGGGGTTGAATTTTAAATAGCAGCAGCCACAGACAACCAGTGCACAATGCACATTTAGATGTGCTCTGAATAAGACGTAGGATTCACGTCAGATGCAATTGGAAATTCAGTGGTGGGTGAACAATTTGTATGGGGGTTTCCTTCAATTTAGTGTGGTGCAAAAATATGTCACGCTACTGATAAAAGAAAAGCTTCCTCATAAGAGGTGTACTGCCGATTTATGTGTAACAGAGTACAGTTTGTCTGGATAGCACCAAACTCAACTTCTCAGTTCGGTTGTTAATACTTTTTTTGTTATAAGCTGTAAGCTTTTAAAAAATTAACAATAAAATATTTTCCCCTTTTCCTTACATTATACTGACATTCAAAACCAATGATCTGTATCTGCAATATACATAATTTTCTTTCCTTACGCTCTTTTGCTTATAAATATTCTAAGGGTATTCAAGTCCCCGTAAATTATATAAAAAAGATGATTGTGTAAAAATCACTTACCTGTTGTTGCACTTTTTTGAATTCTTTCGAATTGGTTCCTGTAGGTACAAATTGTAGGGCGCCTTCAATCCGCACTGGTGTGGAATGGGTTGGCGAGCCTTCAGCTACCCACTGATTTAATTTTCAGAAATTTCATCACAAATAACACATATTATATATATTATTCAAATACAGAACAATGTTGTACCCAAAAGTAGAAGGAACGGCGACAGAAGAAGAACGATTTCAATATGAAAGAAAAAAGAAAGTATATTTGTTTTCTTTTTAGCTAATCTGCTATGCAATTTAAATAAATTATTATAAGACTACAAAAAGTTATTAGCGACAATTTTTTTTTAGCGTAAGTTTTTAGCTCAGTCATGATTTTTTTTTCCTTTTGTATGGCAGTGTTATTTGTATATGAATAAATTAAGGATACATTCGTTAGTATAAGCCATTTGATTCAAAAATTTCTAGCATAGCAAAATTAAAAACAAAATACATAATATATAAAATACAAAAACAAAATGCAATCATAATCGAAAAATGTATACGTACAAAAATAATTTTGTGCCTATGGTTATGGACGGACTGATGATTTTCTCGTATTTAATTTTCTTCTTATAAGTATAATTTATTATATTAAGCATGCTTTTAAAAAACAAAACATAAATAATAAGAAAATAGTCATGATTAACACACGTAAAATAATAATAATTAGTTAAATAAATGCAAATGAAAAATAAAAAAAAAGAGAAAAAGAAATAGATAGTATACGAGTACATAGAAGAGATATTGTCGCTTAAACTTTTCAGAAGGGCTTTTACGATGTTAATGTTAAATTTAGAACAAAATATTTTCTCTTTTTTCTTTCAGTTTCCAAAATTAAACTAAGAAATTTCCTCCCTTGGGAAAAATCTAACAATCGAATACGTGATTAGGCACAAAATTATTTTTTTTATGTAATAAAAAAGGAAGATTTTAAAATTGAATTTCAATGTTTAATCAATGTAAAGGCGAAGAAATTGTTTTTATTTTTATATATTTATTTAGTACATGACATTTGTTTGTCTATAATATATATTTAATTATGTATTATATAAATTTTTTGTATATATAACCTATATTTTTGTTACAAGCATTGCAATGGGACCTAGTAAAAAAGCACTAAAAAGTATCTATGTATTTTTGAATATCTACTTGGTTTTCATTTAATTGTTATATATTAATATTTAAGATTTTATTTCAATCGCAAAAGCATTTAAGTGGTTATTTAAACATTAATTACTAGGTAGCTAGACTTTAAAAAAAAAAATTAAACGGATTCATACAAATTCAAATGTATTCTTTGTTTCGTTTATGTATTTAATCTTTGTGATTTAAATAATGTGCAAAATGGAATGTATTTTTAATTTATTGAACAAATTATATTCAAAAACTAATAATGGAAGTTAACATATCATAAATTCTTAGTCGCGAGGAGGGGGAATGTTGTTTTCTGTTGTATTTTATTAATAATAGCGGATGTTGTTTCCTTTATTTAAAAAAAAATACAAAAATTAAGAATTTTTGTAACTGAATAATAACTCTCATAAGGTAAGGTTAGCCCATTAGTTGGTTCATTGATTAAAAAATCTGAGGAAATTTTTACTGGATTAAACACAAACTGTTGATTGATGGAACATGAAATCAATCAAATGTCCACCCCAGCTTCGCTGGGTGGCGAATAAATCAGACTGAATGTGACTAATTACTTTTATTATGTTGGCTTTAAGGTTAATGATGGTTTCTGGTGAATTGGCATAGACCTGTAGCTTGAAAGTTTTAATTGTAAGCACTGAAGTCACTACGAAATAATAAATACTGAGAGAGCATGAATGTTTTTGTATCTTATTCTTAAAATGTTACTTATTTCAAAAGCCCAATCCAGCAACAAAAAAATTGTTCAATATGATAACTTTCATCATTGAGATGGTAAATAGTTTTAAAATTCTTTATATCTTTTTTTCACTACAAAAAACTTTAATTATTACGCGTGTTTTAGCTGATTTATATGAACAAAAAATATTTAGTTTAAAAAATTGTGCATTTGTATCACAAGCCAAAAGTGCAATTATTTAAATTACAAAAAAAATTATTGGAATGAATGATGACAATTCCAATTAACACAACTTTGACTTTTTTTTGTTTGCAGGTTTATTTTCTTTTAATTTTGCTTATAAAGTTGTTTAGTTTTTGTGACTTGTTTTGTTTTTTTTTTTTATTTATTTATTATTGTTTTTGAGATTAATTTTATTATTTATCCTCAAAAGTTATAATTTCTACCTTTGTGATTTTTTTCGGGTCGGGTGTTCCAGTTTCCAAAACTTCAACCTTTTGGTAAACATTTGGCGAATTGAGCCACCGACTACGGTCTCCACCTTTGCGCCAATCGCCTTTTTTCCAAATTCTAGAATGAATTGAAATAATTTTGCTGTTAGATAAGTTTATAAAATATTTGAGCCGATGTACTTAAAAAAATGTAAATACAAAAAAAAAAGTGTAAAATGATTTCTTTTCAAAGGGTATCTCGAAAAAATGCTTATTTACTTGACAAGAAGAAACAAAATTGGCCTAAACTTAGATTTTGGGTCGAACTATTTGCTTACAAACTGCCACAAACATGCCTGTCATTGTTCGAATTCAGTATATCCCAAACAAATACAGAAAATTAACAATGGAATAACATGAAGCTTAAAACGTCTGAACATTAATAACAAATAGATCATTACTTTAATGAAGGGAATTCATCATCGAAAATTTCTGTGCCCAAAAATGAAGTATTGAGCCATGTTTCGTAAAAGGAAAAATATCATGTGGAAATGCTTGACGGTTTTTAAAACTTCAGCAGTTTTGCTGTCTTACATTTTGATAGAAGAGGGGTAATCCTATTTAGTTTTTTGGAGCCGGAACTCTTATTAAGATTCTTAGATCGAACAAGTGATGCATTGCGCACTGTTCTTTCTACAACGCTCAACATTCAGTTTCAGGAAAATCGAAAAAACTTCAGATATCCTTTATACATCGTTATATTTTGATTTAAAAGAGTCTCTTATCAAAAATGGGTGCATTTTGGTATCTACAAACACCTTCTTGGATGGATTAGAAGTTACCTTTCGGTCGATCCATTGGCATTATTTTGGACGGTCGGTATTAAGTCAGATGTTGCAAAACATTTTTTTACACATTGGCATCTCTTGGATCGGGTTCATAGAAGAGCCTAAAATCTGATAGGCGAAAGAACCATTTGCCTCACTTGAAAATCGCTGTTATGTTGTCTTGTATCACCTTCTTCTACAAACAGTTCTCCAGCGAAATAGCCAGATGCATTCCTCCTTTAATGATCTATAGGAATGCCCATCAATTTAGCCTAGAGCTTAACTTCAGAAGTACTGTTAAGTTTAGAGAATGTGGATTTTGATTTACATACATTCAAGCCCAATGAGCATCGGTAAATTCAATTATATCTTTAGCATTTATCGTTTTACAACTTTCTGTGAACTAATAGGCCGATCTTTTATAAATTACTTTTGTGTAAGGAATTTGTGCAACTGCATCGTATAAAAGGTTCTTTTTGGTTTTCACTTATGTAACACTAGAACATATAAAAAAAGAAGTCGAGTTGCGTAATCTGGTTCGGACCGATGATGGATATCTTTGAACTTCTACATGACTCTATTTGAAAGCCGATGCTTCGAAAGCGATGTCAATCAATTCTGGGACAGAAAATGCGTTGGCACCGCACGATATAAATCCCCAGTTACACTTAAAATACAAAATCACATATAAAACCATACGTGTGGCGCCTACTCAACATCGTGTGCAGTAGTTATCTAGAAAAGCAGTCAAAAGTGTACTCACCCTTGCCGATAGAGCTCTTCTTCTTCGAGCAAATAACCCAAAGAAGATACAGCAGGTGGAAGTTCAACATCATTCTTCGGCTTAGGCAGTTCAGATTTAATTAATGGATGACGATAAATGTAACCAGTCCGGAAGCCAGCATTGTCCAGCATGCGCATTAAAGCTTCAAACTCAGCACCTCCAACACGCCATTTGGGCTGTTGCAGTAACTTATGGCTTGTTTCTTTACTATTTTCCGTTTGGGATTCATCGGCGGTTGATGCATCTTCGGAGGCAGCTGCAGCAAGTGCTGCTTTCTTTTCAAAAGCAGCAGCAATATCTTCAGGTGGTCGACGAGCTGCATCGTAAATGGTTTTTCGGGATTCCTCAGGAATCATGACTAAATTATCAACACCTACTGGCAGTAGTTTCAATTGAGTTTCACATGCTTGAACAATGTGTTGGGCAGCGAAAAATGCTTCTTCAATGGTTTCACCGCAACAGAGAGCTCCGTGATTTGTTAGAAGCATTACCTTCGATACGGGACCTAAATTACGAACGAGTTTTTCGCGTTCTTCCGCATCTGACAGGCAACCGGTGTAGTGATGTGTGGAGATGTCGCCAAGGACAACTGAGTCATTGGTCAATGGCAGCAGACCAACTTTGAGTGATGAGACCGCAACAACGGGATTGCAACCGATGTAAATGGCACAGCGAATATCTGGGCGGGCTGCATGGACGACAGAGTGCAAAATAAAATCTGAAAGAGAAAAAAGCACACACATAAGTGAGAAATGTTGCATTGCATTTTTTTTTAGCAAAACTTACTATTTTTATTAACTCCGAAATTTGTTGTTCCGTGTTCTACGACATTGCCCTGCATGTCGACTTTGTTAAGAGATGAAGCAGTAACTTCATGGAACAACAGGCCATAGGGATTCACCAGAAACAATTCCTGATCGACTTTAAGACGAGCTGTGATCTGTGCTCCCAAACCCTGCGCCCAACCGTACACATCTAGCAAGCGAAATGTAGCTGCCAACTTGCATCTGAGTATTTTCTCACCCTTGGAATAACCCATGGATTCGACACCACGAATATCATTGATTGGTAGGACACAGTTGGAACTTTTAAAGACGCTGCCAACTCGAGATGTTGGAATGCCAACGATATCAGACAATTGCTGTAGGATACCAGACGATCCACCTTCACGAATTTGACTGTCAACTATGCGTTCCAACTCCTCTCGAAACAATTTTGAGTCCATTATGGCTTCAACACGTTTGCGACGTTCCATTTCTCTCATGTCCTAAAAAAGAAATGATGAATGAGTTTAAAAAAAACACAAAACAAACTGACGTATTTTACCTGTTCAATATCAGCCGGCCTAGCTTTATTATTTTCATCTTCTTCTGTTGACAGTTCAATACCGTTCTGTGATGGTTGCTCAACTTCGGCCATTTTGAATGAGTAGTTTGACTATACTATAGCGTCCGGTTATTAAAATCTGCAAAAACGAAAATAATATTGAATAATGAGGAAAAGTTCAAAAATACAGATTTTTTATTATTAAAACATTCGACTTAAATTCGAAATTCGACAAATTTGAACTTGCGATTATAAAGTATACTATAAAGCAAGTTATGCATTCGTAAAAAAAATAGTTTTAAGAAAACAATCAAACATGACATTAGGGTGATAAAAAGGATGTATTACATAAAAGTCTGGAGAGTGGCCGCTTTCAGTAATGTGAGTGGAAAGTGCAAGTAATTAGTATTTATCTCGGACTTGTGAAACTGTTTTGAAAGAGCCAACCGAAATCGGCCGTTTTTTTTTTTTTATATACATATATATACCAGTGGAACGGAAGGTGATCCTTTTTGAATATAATATTCACATCGAGGAATCCCATCTGCTGATTATATTCTAACTCGAAATCAAATTGGATCTTAGAATGAAATTCATTCAAAATTCTGAGAACAATTTCATCAACATGTTTGTGTATAAGGCCGTGCCTCCACTAGCAATGTTTATTTCGGACATTATGTCAGACATTATTTCTGAAATTTATATTTCAGTACTATGTGGGCAAATTATGTCGTGACATTTCATTCTTCGTCATGAACTCACCGAATGAATCTCGTTTAGTTTTAGCGGTTCTAGAGAAATTAAAAGAAGCAGAATACAAAACAAAGATAAGAAAACACACTTTTTGGGTGAATCCATTTCAGCATAAAAGAGAATTGCATGATCTCGAAGCTCATTTGCTGCAAGGCATCCTTCGAGAGTATGACAATTAAAAAAAATATCAAATAATCAAAAAAAAAAAATAATACTAATCCAAAGCAAATCATTTAAATGTCAAAATTTGTAACAAGACTACACGTTTTGTTTGAAATGTATGTTCAGTGAACTTAGGATGTCATGAAACGTCAGATTTATTTGCTGAAATCTATGTATGTCTTAAAACAATAAAAATCCAGACATAAGGGGCCTCCACAAGAAATATTAACTACATGACACATTTCTTGCCATCATTTATTTCTAGTGGAGTCCCATGTAATAGCAAAAATGTCATCGACGTATTTAGCAATAAGATTTTCATTACGTTTTCATTGAGGTCGAAACTAGATTATTTCGAAATTAGAAGAAAGAGTGATATTTCATTTGAGCTTGCTTATTTCGTTTGATAACTTGATTAACATATTTCTTTCTTCTTCCGTCTTACATTTTTAGCTTCAATTCTTCTTTATTCAGTTGGAATTGTACTAGAATAAAGATTGGTGTTAAAGATTTCACCTAATTGGGAACCTAATTTCCCCGAAATGAGATAATTTTAAAATCAAAATTTGTATGGGAAATAAGCTGATTGGACTCAAAATTAGCAACGAAATTACACCATTTGGTCCAATGAAAACAGAGTATTACTTAAATTTTCTCAAAACACAATCAGCAATTGTTGTCGAAAGTGTGTAATAGGGATTCTCTTTCAGACAAATATCAAGAATTTTCACGAATTTGCTTTGGTTCCACTTCCTGCTTGCATTTGCAACTTCGTAGATACCAAAACCTCGTTTTCTTTGTCTTGTATTTTTTTTTATTTTTTAATAAATTTTAAAAGTTTTTAACGCAGCAGCAGTAACTATTCTTGCTACCAATTTGCAAAGCTCGTAACAGGGTAATTTCAAAGACGAGGTAATGGGACGCAAAGAAAAATTGGGCTTGTGAATTTTTAGCAAGCCAAAGATCGATGGGATATGTTCCGTACTAACATACAAATGACAATGTTGTTGTTACGCCACCAAATCACTGTTGCGGGATTAAAGTATTGACGGATTCTTTCGCAACCTTGGGTTCCTGCTGCGGTCTGATGATAGCAAAGACGACAAAGTAGTTCTAAAAATTATGTCCGCCTGTATGTTTGTAAAAAGTGTTTTTTAGAGGTAGGTATTGAACGCGTCAAAAAGCCATATAAAAATGCAGTTCGCTATTCGGAGGCTATTCCTGAAAAACTTGTTTCAACCAAAAGATACCTAGACTTTACCCACAAAACACAAGACAGAAAGTTTCACTCAAATCATGAAAGCCGTTTTCGCGAAAAATATGCTTTTTGCAAACGGTTGTATGTCAGGCACTATTAATTTAAGATCTAGAATGCCAAATGCAAAAGCAGTCGGGTGCATAATCCTCCAAAAACTCTATGTACCAAGTTTGAAGCAAATCCACTCTTTTGTAACTGCTGCAGGTTTTCCGAGAAGTACACACATAAAATAAAAATTACCTTAACCCAAAAAAATCGTTTTTATTCATAACCTTTGCAGCTTAAAGCAATAAGCCCCTTTTTTCCTGTTTTTACCTTTTGCGGGTTTTTCGACGTATCATCTATTTGGGTTTTGCTACATACTTCTTATTGATTTTTATTTACATTTATTACTGTAACGTTCATTTAAAAAAAAATTATAAAACGTTGGGAAAACAGGCTTAGAAACTGGATATCTAAAAACTTTACGAAAGCTTTTATTTCTTCTAAAAATGAAATCCTAAACTAAATTTCTATCATTAGTAGGTACTTACAGTGCAATTACCGTGAACATGGATCAGGGAACACCAAAGTAAGCCTTTTTTTTTAATCTCCAAAAAATGAAAATGAAATAGACCCTTACTGTAGTAATATTTCTCTAAGATTTTACCCGAGAATCATGACCTACAATTTTGCAGACAAATTAGGGGACCCCTGTATAGCGGGCGGTGCTTCAAAAACTATCAACTTTATGAGTTAAGAAAAATGATGCTCTGTTTTGTAGGTGAAAAAGGAAGGCACAAGAAAACACACAAAACACACAAAGCACAAGCCTTCCGACCGTATTCTGGATTTGTATCCCAATAAATGGGTACCGTTGCCGTCTATCGTTTTTACTGCAACAAAAAATTAAAAAAACGAATTTTTTCAACAACAAACATGAAGAACCAACATGTCGCAGTTTAAATGTATCAAGCAAGTCGGTCGAGCTGGGACATATGAGTAAATCCCAGCCGATGTGAAAAATCTGTGATTATAGGAGTAAACAATTTTATTACGTCTATTACGTTCAAACAAATGTTGAGCGGTTTTTTTCTTAGAACGCTCCCAAAAAATATTTCCCAGGCTATTCACTTCATACAAGTCGTTATCACTATTTATATAAATGTACAATGATTCTTCAATTTTGATTATTAAAACTTGAAACTCCAACTCATAAAAATAATAAGCGGACTTCAATAATATCATTCCATTGACATTAAAGGAAACCAAAAACCAAAAAGAAACACCACAGACATGAACTATGGATACTCGAAAGATTAAAGCAAAATATAACCATTCGTTGGTTGATTGAAGGGGATGACATGAGGGTTAAGTATTTTACCTTCAATCTTACATTGATAGTGTACGACCTTTACTATCTATACTCGATATCGTGATATCGTTTTCCCTATCATGGTTTCGACTAGCTTTCATTTAGTAAAAGTGTATATATGTATGTAAATGTAGTCATATATCTATCAATCTTATGTACATACTACATGAATGAATGTGTATTAAAACTTGAGACACAAGGTCCGCCATCAACAGCCTGAACAGGAGACTCTGGTCAAGGTTTTGCTTAGATATTGTTTAACATACATATTTTGATACTCAAAAAGGTCGGGCTATTTCCTTCATATTTTGTGGTTGATAGCATTCGTCACGGATCGTTTGGCGGCGGCCGGCCGGCGGCGGCGCCAACTCCATTTATCCAACGGGTAAAAACGGGGTGTAATTACAAACAAAATTAAAATGTATTCGACGTCGTTAGTCGAATAAGGGAATGGGCTGTGCATTACCAGCACGAAAAAATCGCCCACACGTTACAACTATAGAGGAAAAAAAAAATAATTTCTATCGATTTTCTTCTTGGTTTTACAACTTGAAACTATGAACACACAAAATACTAAACAACTAAAAAAAAGGCAAACAACGCCCACAGAACAAAAAAAAAATTAAATTGTATATTACAGAGTTGATGAATAAGCAAGCAGCTAATATAAGTTCAATGACACAGCTACGTCTTTGCATGTTTTCTTTGGGCGCGTGAACGAACTTGCTTCCGTGACTTTCCGCGGGAGTAACTACGGAATTTATCGAGCCCAGTTTCAGAGCCGAGCCGCTCGTGTGTGGGGTTTCGCCCTTGTTTATTACACAAATGGTTTTTTTTTTTTTTTTAACTTTTTTAATTCTACTCAAGTGCATATTTCACCCCCATTTTATGATTGTTTTCCATGTGGAGTCAAGTGTTGCTATTCGTAAAATGACAATACTTCTTTAGCTAAAATATTGATCATACTATAGGGAACTAGATATGGTATATTCCGAGAAAATATTTTATTGACAATGGCAAGTATTTAGCTATTGCTTGTCGTGAGAATATTCGTCTATGCGATCGATTTGATTCATGTTTTTTTTGGAATTAATTTTTTTCTTTGTGACTTAGTGACTATACGTATTTGAAACAGGTTTTTGGAAATTGTAATTCAGTAGATGACGTGATGCAATGTGGGGAAATATTTTTCTTTAATGGAATTCAATAACGATTTAGGAACTTATTTCTACTTTCTTAGGCAATCAGGCCCAGGGTGCATTGGTTGTTATCTGTGTATAACAGACAGGGTTAACATAACACTGAAGAAGGTTAACACGAAAGAAGTATACAGGGTAATCGGTATAAGGTGCACCAAAAAGATATAGAGCGAGTAGGTTGGGTTGGGTATATTCTGTCCATTTAGCCGAGAGGGGCAATTTTTTCAAAGAAAGAAAGAAAATGACAAATTGGAAAAAACAATATTAAAAAATAACACTATATCCTACAATGCCATGCCATACCTTTTTGTTAAGCCAGAAATCTCTTTTTTATTGTGTTTTAAATAAAGTTACCGTGAACAGTGTTAGAAAAATTAATTTTCAAACTCAAAATTTTGAAAAAAAAAAAATCGTCAAAGAAGTTTTACTTCAATCGCGCGTAAAGGTTACACGCACACATTTTTTTTTTTTTTTTTGCTAATTTCAGTCATTTTTTTTTAGAAAATTGCACTTCCCGGCTAAACGGAGGGGAAAAGACCCCCTCTCTCCCATCCAATTTTTGTCTCGTGTTAACCCAATCTACTCACTATAGCTTTTTAGTGCACCGTATACCGATCACCATGTATATTTATAGTATTATACCTATTAAATGTATTAAAGCCCAGATGTGAAAAAACAAATGCGGTGTATTTTGCTCTCCAAATTGCAAAAAGTTAACAAGAGAATTAATATGTTGTCTTATTGTGTTTAATATTACAGTTGACCAAGAATGTCTGTCTGTACCTTCTCACTTACACTTGTGACGGAAATGAAGCCGCCGCGATTGACGGTGTTATGCTTGCTCTAAGAACTTTAAACAAAGAAAAAACAAGTAATAATTCATTTTCAGGACCACATGTAAATTGAGACTTCAGTTTTTGACTCAAACAAACTAGAGACGGAAACTTTCCGTATTATTTGATTTGTTTTCTAAAGTAAAGAACTGAATAAAGATGATCCCATGGGAATACAAAATAAATTTAAAAATACGACTTCCTATGTCACTAATCAAAACCATTCCAACAAAATCTATTTCTATATCTGGAAACCATAACAAACATCAAATAGCTCACGAAATAATATGGCACTGGTTTAAAAATGACGGAAGGAATATTTTATGATCCCTCTCCTCCTTTGGGGCGGACAATTTTTGGAACTTGTTTATAGCCTTAATATATTTAAAACAAGCGACGGCGACTCGACGTTTATTTGATTCAGATTAGACAATAATCCAGAAAAAAAAATTCTACAAGTCCATTTGCATGTTTTTTTTCTTTAACTACATAATGGGTCCTATCGTGAATAAAATTTCCAGGAAAATATTTCCCATATTCGGAAAATTGATATCGGGAATAATGTTCGAAAATTCCTTTCGGAATTTTAAGTGATCGTGAATGGATTTCTCATGGGAAATCAGCTGTCATTTTGCTTGCTTTGTAACCCATTAATTTCTGAAGGGAGATGGGAGATAGAAGTACATACCTACATACAAACACAACAATTTAAGTGCACAAACATTTATGTTTGTTTTTTATTTTGATTATTATATGAGTATAAACATTTGTTTTGCATTTTTTTACTCAAGGGCGAATCAAAAAAATTAAAAATTAAAACTACACAACAGTGAAAATGAGGACACCACAAACGATGTAAGAATGAATTTTCAATAGTCAATAAATATATGAAGTAAGCTTTTTTCAACTTTTTACTCGCAAATGTGGTTAATTTTTTGTTTTTGTGCGATAGGGGCACTTGCCCCGGGCGTCAGCATTTGGGGGGCGCAACTCACTCTCATTGTCACCTATAAAGATGAAGAAATAGCCCCATGTGTGAGCCTCCGGGGGCAATTTAGAATATAGGGTATACAAATAAAAAAAAAAAGCATTTAATATTTCTATGGGGATGAAATAATGAAATAGTGGTGGGCGCAAAATTCGACTTGTTTGTTTGGTGTTCTTGACACTTGGCACACCATAATAAATAGTATTTTTAACATCATTAAGAAAATTTTCCTCATTCAAACTATGTAATTACACTATGTCCAACATAAATCGGCAGTACAGGGAAGATAGGGATGTTTGTCTCTCATTCGCACTCTTTTGTTTTCCGTAAGTGCTTTTCATACAAAAGCTCATACAGGGTATTTTTTTAAAGGCCCCCGAGGTCAAAAACTTAGCAAAATGTTAATTAAATCACCAAGTTTCATTAACTTGCGACCTTTTTTCACCTAAATCCACTATTTCCGACTGGACTATTAAAAGAAATGCTTAAGATGAAAATAGATCTCCACACTCCACGACAACACACGTCATTTTAAAGCTTTAAAACCAAAAGCTCCTCAACAGAAACCCAAGGAAAAAAAGCTGAACGAGTTACCAAAAGGACACCGGTAACTCTCAATGCACATCAATTTTATAGGGGTTGAATTTTGAATAGCAGCAGGCAGCAGCCACAGCCAATCTGTGCACACCGAGATGTGCTCTGAATAGGACGTGTAGGATCTACGTCAGATGCAATTGGAAATTCACTGGCGGTTATACAATTTGTATGGGGGGTGGAGGGTTTCCAATTCAGTATGGTGCACAAATATTGCACGCTTCTCATTTTAAAAAAAGCTTCCTCATAAGACGTGGACTGCCGGTTTATGTTGGTTTGAGCATAGCTACATCATTTTTTACCTTCGTTTCTCGATCTTCTGTTTAATATATCAGATGTAAAACCTTAACTTCATAGTTATGAAATTATTATTTTAAAATATTTAGATTCGTTCTAATTAGCAACGCATAAATTACTTGATTCTAGTTTTAAATTGGGACAAATATAGTGAATAATACAGAATATAAAAATACCACGCTCAGTAGCTGACCAACTACTTGTAATGAATATATTTCTATTAACCTAGAAATGACTCAAACGTGGGTCAAGCTTAATTCAATTTAATTTTCCAGGCCAGTACATCTTGGTTAAATTTCTTATACTTGGGCGTGTATTTTTGTCACTACTTATAATAATAATTTTGACTTATGCCTGTTGTAAGACCCAAGATCTTTTGAATGCTACTTTAAAAAACCATTCTTCTGGTTTGAAATATTTGCCTCAGACTTATAGAAAATCCTTAAAAGATTGAATTTGTTGGAGAGAATTCAATAAATTCATTAAAATAGTTGTGTCGGAAATTTTCTTTCATATTTTACGATTAACAAAGTTAAGATGCATAAAAGCGATTAATGCATTCAATATTTTGTAAACCATTGATTGGTTTGAGATTTAAATTAAAAAGATGTTTGTGTCATTGCAAAATTTACTTACACAAGTGATATTTTACAATAAAAGTAGAGGGGACGGCATTGGGTTTCTGTTGATATTGCAAAAAGTGCCACAGACAAAAAGATTAATGTTGTTGCTTGTGCCGGTTGATTAATGCTTCACAAAATAGAACACGCGACTAGGTCGCGCGCACTTACTGTTTAAGTAGGTGTTTTTTTTTTTTTTTTTTCTTAAACTGAGTCGCCTGTTAAAAAAAAAAACTTTGCCCTGGAAAATAGCAATGAGAATTTGTAGGAATCACTAAGGATACTCACGAAAAAAATTGCTAAATGACCACCTGTGCAATCCGATTGATGATCATAAGGCTAGATTTTCTTGTTTTTGGAAGAAGTAGTTTCGGTTATTTTTGAATAGCTTGGCAACAAAAAGTCCTAGAGCTAAACGGTTTTCAGTCTTGGACTTAAAACTAATGAGAGCATTTAATTTTGATAACAGAAATAGTACTCAAATAAGAAAAAAATTTAAAAAAAGAAAATAATAGTTTGAACATTTATTTTTAATTTTTTTTTCAAAATTTTAAGTTTGAAAATTATTTTTTCGAAAACGATTTCATAAAATAACTTTATTTAAAAATACAATAAAAGGAGAGAAGTCTGGCTTTGAAAAAGGTATGGCATTGAGGAAATTACTGTTTTTTGTATTATATATATTTTTTTTAAATTTAAGTCATTTTGCTTAGAAAATTGCCCCTCCTGGCTAAACGGAGGAGAATAGACTCCCATGCGATTTTTTTTCTTATCTTAACCCAATCTACTTGCTCTAGCTTTTTGGTGCACCTTATACCGATCATCCTGTATGGGTATGTATAAAAATCATTAAAAAAAAACTTAAATACAAACAAAAATATTTATTATAGGGTAATGAAGCTATCAAAGCCTACTAAGTGTTAAATTTCTTCGGTTGAGGCGTTTTCGAGATAGTCGAAAGTAAAAAATTGGTCTTATAGTACAGCTCTTAGCCATTGTTGGTATGTAATGTTATTCCCAGCCATTTGATATGATTAACCTAAAAAGCTATGCTGTTTTTTTTTTTTTTTTTTTATCAAAATTGGTAGAGCCGCTTTCGAAAAAAATAAGCTTTAACATAACGGTTATGTTGCAGGTAGGTACTGTTATTTTTTTTTTAACTAAAAAATTTACCCGAATAATGATGAAATGTTGTTGTAATCATTTATATGTAGTTATGGTTATTATTCATGTATTTCAGAAGAAATAAATTGCATTTTTTGACATTGTTTAGCAAATTCTGAAAAATTACCTGTTTTTCGAACCGCCATATCTCGGTAACGAAATAACATACAACAATTTTTGTAGAAAGAAAATTTTAGGCATTTTAACGTTCTACTATTAAAATGTTTTCATTACCGAGGAAAAACCGTTGCAGGATCGAACATTTTGCAGTACCACCTCCACCCCACTCTCCTCATTTTCCACAGGGCAATCGAGGTCAAAAACTTCGTAAAATGTTTATTAACTATCCCTGAACAACATCCCAAAGTTTCATTAACTTCCGACCTTTTTCCACCTAAACCCACTTTTTCCAATCTGTCGACTGGACTAAATGAATCCTTAAAGTTTTAGAATCACGATATCTCAGGAATGATGATTCTTATAAAAAAATTATAATAAAAACTTTTGAAGATAATTTCATGATCTACAACTTTGTGTCAATGTATTTTTATGATAAAATATAGCGTTTAGCACAAAAATTTGGAAAAACCGTTTATTTGACCTTTTGACCTCGAATAACTTCTTACGCACCGGTCGGATCGATTGGGGAGCGTATCGGAATCCCGCTTTTTAAAATCCCGCTTTTCAAAAATCCCGAAAAAAAAGTATTAAAATCCCGTCTGCTAAAATACTGCTTTTTTATAATCCCGTCTTCTAAAATCCCGATCTATTATAATCCCGCTTTTTAAAATCCCGACAAATCCCGCTAATCCCGTTTTTTTTTTTTATAAAATAAGCTAATGTTATAAAGTCACGCGCAGTAAAAAAAAATAATGGGAAATAGAAAAAAATATGAGTAAAACAGGTTTTTTGCATCGCATTGCTTATAATATTATACAAAACTAATAAAATAAAAAAATTTGTTAATGGTTTAAGGTTTTTTTTTTGTTCCCTTTTAAATAATATCGTATAGCATTACTTTATACTTTGTTCTTGTAATTTATTGAAGATTGTCATATTCATTGTTAAAATAAAATGCATTTAAAAAAATCACTCATTGCTTAATTTATTTTAATTTTCTTATAATCCCGCTTTTGCAATCAAAAGTAGTTGTTTTATTTTAAAAAATCGCGCTTTAAAAAGCGGGATTTTAAAAAAGCGGGATAATAAAAAGCGGGATTATAAAAAGCGGGATTTCAAAATCGGGATTTTAAGAAACGGGATTATAAAAAGCGGGATATCGAACCCAACCCGATCGATTGAGATGTTGCTTTATTTAATTAAAATGGTGTTCCCAACGTCTGTACCAATTTTCAGTTCTATGATAAGAAAATGGAAAAAATGGGCCTGAAAGTTAAATCTGTGTATATTTAAAAGTAAACGGCACCTGCCGCCATACAATCGTTTACAAGTTCAGAACACTGGGTTTCTAACTTTTGTTTTATAATAGTTGCTATCATAGAACCGGTTTTTTTTTCTAGTAAAACAATTCAATTCGACTCGATATTAATATTGAATGTCAACATTTTCAAAAACTTTTTACTATTTAATATTTTTTTTTTTTTTAGTATTTTGAAATATATTTTGTAAACGGGTTGATTGAGTTTTTTAAATTCTTTTCCCAGATAAAAATAAAGATTTCCGTGTTCACATACTAAAAAAAATTTCAAACATTTTTTAGAAGTCTGTTGCGACCGAGTCGAACAATTTATTTTTTGTGTTTTTCCCTTCAAAGACAGTTTTGCTCAAATAAATAGGTCATATGTTGCAAATATCATTTTTCAGTCATAAATAAAACAATTATGAGCTGTTTTATTAGATTTTATGACTTTCTACAAAAGAGTCATCATTATTTGTTTTTTCCCAAATTTTGTATCTCTTCGGAATTGGCTCTTTTTACATTTTAGGCATTGTATTCAAAATCAATCATTTATTGATTTCTTTTACTTTTTTTATTCGAAAACTGTAAATTATTTAGTTCTTTTATAAGGTGCATTATGACTTATTTTATTGTAAAAATACATATGTATGTTCCACCTTCTTCAAAAGCTCCACTCCCTCAATAAACACACAATCCCGTTAACACTGGTTTCCTCTTTCGGATATAGTATGCGCAATTTTATTTAAATCAACTATATCGAGAAGGGGAACACAGAAATAACGATGATGATGTTAACGTCCAATTGATATAGACTTGACTTAACTTTACTGATGACTCTCGTGCTGAGTTTTAAATTCACATCAGTCGATCATACTAAAAAGACCAGACGTCGAGCCGCCTCCGCCACTACCATCACCCCGCGATTGGACTTTGAAGTTGCTGGAAGTTGGCAAATGAATTTAAAAATATAATTGGATGGAAGGAAACATGCTTTGAATATAAATTACCTACCGAAGAAGAAAAAATAAACATTTAAAAAAATACACGAGAAATAATAAATGAATGCATAAATATTGTTGTTTATTATGCAACAATAGGGTTTTAAGTTCTGAATTCTGATATCTCTATTTTCTTGTTGTGTGTGCTCTGAGATTACTACACAAGCAGCTTCAGCTTGAGCACTTGTCACGCGCATCTTATCATCATTGAAGAATACTAATTTACGACATCCTACTTGTGACGACGACGCGACGCTAAAGACGGCACACTTCGTTGGCGTGTGAGTTCACTGTGTTAATTGAATATTTAACCACACTTCATTTTTACTCTCGGCGTGTGATGATGTAATTTATTTGCAAAGATTATTACGAGTTTTAGTTCCTTTAAATAAATTGAAAACAAAAAATTTGTGAGGGGGAGAGTTGGTGTAAACAAGCGCCAGGAAGGAAGAACGATGACTCTCAGACAGCTCAGAGGTAGGTAGTACTTTAGGCTATTATTACTGTGTATTCGAAAAGTTTCACATATCTCCAGAGTCCAGACGCGGTACAAGAACATATAGAACACCCCAATGTACTTGGTACTTTGCTGTAATGGGTAAGGCATGTTGGAACTTCCCTTTTACATAAAGTTTTTGCTTTTAACTCTGTTTAAGCTTGTACCAATAAACTAAAGAAAAAACCTCTAAGAAATTGAATAATGTTTGCAATATCCACCCCCCTAAAACCAATTGAATACACAATTTTTTTGTCTCTATTTTAACGCATTGGTTCAACAGTAAACAAAATGTTTTCTTGGGTATTTATATGTAATCGCAAGTAAACCAACATGAAGCGCCACTTAAATTTTGTTTAAAAAAAAACCTTATCTGTTTTTACTTAACAGCGATGTGGTTATATAAATCACAGTCTATACGTACATGATTATAAAACATATCAGATTAAAAAACAAAAATTAATCATACAATTAGGGATGAATAAGCAAACACGAAATTGTTATTACGACCGTTTTCTCGTTGTGAAGGGCACGTAACAGGTCGATGACTTCACACTGAAGATATTGATGAAAAACTAATATGGGGAGTGTCTAGTAGAGCCACAGAAGCCAAAACAACAGTTTTTAGAATTTTTGTCTATCTATCTTTCTGTCTGTATGTTTGTTGAATGCAGTTTTCACAGATCTATTGATAGTACGCCAACATAAAATATAGGCACCATTTTATCACACAAAAATATCTATCTACTTAATCCTTGTTTTTTTCTTAATACTACCCCAATCGCACGTTATTTGATGAACCTAGTGGTAAATCAAGATATTCAATTATTAAACCAGATAGCGCCGTTTCGTTTCCATTTTTGATTCGTTTACGTCACTTTTACGTCACTGACGCCATCGCCATCGCCTTTGCATTTTTGTTTTGTTCTGCGCTCTACGTGGCTCTACGTCACGGACACTCGTCAAAAACGAAACAGCGCTACCTCGTTTATGCCTGCTTCACAACGACGCTTTGAGCTTCGCTTTGACAGAACGCTAAAGTTCAGACATAGGAATTCGTGTATAATGCTCACAATGAGGCGTTGAGCTTTAACGTTACGTTTTGGCATCAAAAATTAAGTACACATTACACAAACCTCGTAGCATGAAGCGAACGTGAAGCAAAAGTTGAAATGTTTGAACATTTGCGCGCGTTTGATGTTTCAAATAATTATTATTACTATTTCTGTGTGTTTCAATTGGGTTTTTTCAATTTCAAAAATGGATTGATATCCCTCGGTCAATGTATCATCGCTTTGTTGTATTTTTGTACTTTATATGTGTGCTTTTATATCATAGTTTTAAGCATTTTAAGGATTTGGAACAAAAAAAAAATTAAAAAATTATTCCGGATCTTTTTCTTTCGTTGCTTCGAGGTTCAGGGCGAAGAATCCTTCACCATTTTTCTTAGATTTAACTCCCGAACCCACCAACGACGATTTGAATCATCTTTGTCGAACTCCTCCCATGCTAAAAAGGCAGTATAAGCCACTTTTCCAAAAACTTCTATAATTGAAATTAGATTTTCTGTTGAAAAATTAAATATTTGTTTCCTCAGAATTATTAATTTCGATTATTTGATTTACTGAAACGACAAACATGTCAGCTTTCATCTCGACGCGTCCGTAAAGCTTGTTCGATGTAACGTACGCGAAGCTGAGGTGAACGCGTCGTTGTGATTCAGCCATTAGTAGTAAATCAACAGATTTTGAGGCTACTATAGCGCCGCACGGTGCCGTGACATAACGCCATAGTGTCATGAAGCCATATTTCGAAATATGGCCTTATGACGCAGTCAGAAGTGTCATAAGACCATAATTTACGTTATGGCCTTATGTTACTTTGCGAAAGCGTCATGAGACCATATTTTTTTTGCTTCATAAGACCATATTTCATATGGCCTTATGACGCTTTGGCAAAGTGTCCATTCAAAGAATTACTATGAAATTACTGAAAACAACAAAACAAAGTTTTTTACCGTTAGAATAATGGATAAACAATAATTGTAGGATGATCTCAGCTATTTAAATTTCGATAGAAAGAAAATATAATAGCTCCAATTTCGCACTTTTATTAATTGAATCCTTTTTGGTATATATTTTTTTAGTTGTTCAAAGTATCATATTTATTTGGAGCTAAAATATTTTCTTTGGATCGAAATTTAAATAAAGAAAAAATAATAGCTCAAAATTCGCGCAAATTTTTAGCTATTATTTATTAAATTCGTTAAAATCTAACTATACTTAATTTAGTTCTTATAATCTAATATATCTAAATTATTATTCAAAATTGTTGAAAAACATAAGTTTAAATTTTTTACTTTTCAAATTATCGTTTACAGATTCTAAACAAGAATAAAATTCGTTATAAATTGTTATTAATTGATTTAAAGGGCTACATACACCATAGTTTGATCTGCTAAATATTTGATTAATAGGTTGCTGTCGTCTTAAACTTGAGCGACTGAAAGAGAAATTTAATTTACTTAGAACTGACGGTGATGATATCGAACCATTAATAATCCCAACAATAAAACAAAATTGTTTATATTTTCTGTGGTTAGTCAAAGATGGAAGGCTGATCAAAGATAGTCTTTGAGAATAAGGGGGAAGTAGATTTCCTCTAGACCATGGAAGAGACCAAAGACAGAAACGCAGGAACCTTTTTTGGATCGCTTCAATTCTTGTAACGTGTATTGAGTAATAAGGTGACCATACTACACAGCCGTATTCTAGAATTGGTCTTACAAAAGAAATAAATAGAAGCTTAAGAACATAAGGGTCCTGGAAATCACGACCGAATCTTCTAATGAATCCAAGAACCCTATTGGCTTTTTTAATTATGTAATTTAAGTGATCATTAAATGTTAACTTGGGATCTAGAATAATACCCAAGTCAGAAAACATAGAAACTTTACTTAACGGACAAGAATCAAACGTATAGTTGTACAAAAACGGAACTTTTTTACGTGTAAAACTCATAGTTTTGTATTTGTCAATGTTTAAAACAAGTCGGTTTTTATTGCACCATTCCCTAAAAATCTTCTTGTAATAATAAACAGTCAGAGGAGGATTTTATACTTTTGAAAAGCTTAATGTCATCAGCATAAATAAGGACAGACGAATTTTTTAAGATTGAAACTAAGTCATTAATAAATAAAACAAATATAATAGGACCTAAATGGCTGCCCTGAGGGACGCCAGAATTGACAGCAAATTGATTTGAACTCTCATTACGAAACAAGACACAATAACGACGATCTTTTCAGTATGATGCAATCCAATTTGTAAAATTGTTGTTAAATCCTTGATGTTTTAATTTTAAAATTAGTGTATTATTTTTTCTATAGAAAAGTAAATAACGGGTGATTTTTTAAGAGGTTTAGAACTTTAAAAAAAAAAAAAAACACAAAAAATTCGAAAAAATGAATGAAATATCTATTTGAATCGATAGTTTGAACCTTGCAATTTAATGTTTAAAGATAATTTTATGCAAATGTTGACCGCGGCTGCGTCTCAGGTAGCCCATCCGCTGAGTCCAATTTTGGCATACTCTTTCACACATATCGGCCGGTATCTCACGAATGAATGCATGGATGTTGGCTTCCAGTGCGTCAATCGAAGCGGGCTTGTCCCTATAGACATTAGCCTTGACATACCCCCACAAAAAATAGTCTAATGGTGTCAAATCGCACGATCTAGGCGGCCAATTGACCGGCCCGAAACGTGAAATTAACTGTTCACCAAACTCGCCTCGCAATTGCGCCATTGTTTCGCGTGCTGTGTGGCATGTGGCACCGTCTTGTTGAAACCACATATCATGCAAGTCAAGAACTTCCATTTCGGGCAAAAAAAAGTTTGTTATCATCGCTCGGTAGCGTTCACCATTGACAGTAACGCTGCGATTCGCATCATCTTTGAAGAAATATGGCCCAATAATGCCGCCGGCCCATAAACCGCACCAAACAGTGGCTTTTTCGGGATGCATTGGTAGCTGTTGCAATGCTTCTGGCTGATCTTCACTCCAAATGCGGCAATTTTGCTTATTTACGTACCCATTCAACCAAAAATGAGCCTCATCGCCGAACACAATTTTTCGATATTTCGACATTTCGAACCGAGCACGAATTTTGATAGTAAAATTCAATAATTTGCAAGCGTTGTTCATTTGTAAGACGATCCATGGTTAAATTGCAAACCAAACTGAAGCTGTTTGACAGTGACACAAGGTACTAAACACACGTCAGCTGTCAAAACCAGTGTTGCCAAAACCAAACCAGCTAAAAAATCACCCGTTACTTAATGTTTTCTTTACTTTTTTTTTTTAATTTGTGACTTAAATTTGATTAAAATGTTAAGTTTGTGCTGAGCAACGTACTCTTATTAAAAATTTGATTTCGGAAGGAAAAAGCTACGTTCAAATGCAGAATCTAGTCGGTTGCTCACCTATGATGGTCCACAATGCAATTCAGTTTGTTTGCCGTTCTGAAACACGCGGATGGAAACCTGTGATGTCTACCAGATAAGTCAAGAAGGTGGTTAGATATTCAAGGCGAAACCCATTTGCATCGGTCATAGAAAAAGCTGAATTAAATGTGGAGGCGAGTGTTGAAATGGTTCGCAGGCGCTTACGTATCAACTATCTGGCGGCTCGTAGTCTAAGAAAAGTGCCCTTGCTATCAAAAAAAAAATATATATAACCAAGAGACTTAAATTCGCTAAATTGGCCTACCGAGAAATGGAGAAATATTTTGTAGTCCGATGAATCCAAAATTGTACTACACTGTGGAAAGGTATTACGCGATTATGTGCTACGGCCACCAAAGCATATATTTTTTTCAATTTTTCTATACCTGCAGTATACACTACTATTATTTTGACCGAAGCTGTATATCATTCCCAACGATTTCCCGTTTCATTTAAAACAAATGCCGCTCCCAATGAGTGAATGTTTCGCTTTGGCCATGAACAAGGCGCAAGGTCAGACACATCGAGCCGCCGCTCTGCGCTGGTGTCGCTCTCAGGACGAAATGTTTCTCACACGAACAACTTATGTTGCTTGCTCACGGTTCACTATCACTAGCTCAAATAATTTGTTTATAGGTAATGGCTCATATGAGTAGAACATCAAAAATATTTTACACAAAAAAATTCTTTAGTGTTGTTGTATCATTTTGCATACAAATAAACACTGCTTACCCCGTTCGGAGTCTGTTTTATATTATGTTAAATTCTCATCTACTTTGCAATAATAGAAACACAGATACATAGTGTTGATTCTTAATTTGTATACGAAGTGGCCGCCAAAAGCTAGTAATAAATAAAAATAAACTTTTAAGCGGGTTGTATGTCAGTCGGTGCAAAACTTTTTGAGTTTTTGAAGCGTACACAAGCTTAACATTTGTATATAAATATTAAGATTCATATTTTGTAGTAGTTAAGTGACCTTTTATCTAAATATCTCGCAATGAATGCGTATAGATTACACACATATTCGAGTCAGAAAAATCCCTCCATTGATAAAGAGTTGGTGTGAAATCTCTGTCATCAAGAGCTGGGTTTGCTTAGGGTAGTTTTTTTTTTTTTTTTTCAAACCGAATTGAATTGACCTCGTGAACATGAAACCAACAACGAACGAATTATTGAAACATGAACGCAATGGAAAATGAGTGTTAGCTTTAGTTTATATCTTTTTCATTGGAACATAAATATGTATACGAAAATGAATAAGCAATTTTTTAAAATTCTAAAGCACAGACATACAAAATAGAAAAGCGATCTGTACCGTGTACCCCCCTTGCATTAATAAACCCTTAAATTATTTTGTTCGTAACCGTGAATACGTGTGCATAAATTTCTCCGTCTGTGTATTTAATGTTCAATTTGTATACATTTCATTTTACTCGTGAACTCAATATATGTCCCCATTTAAAATGAACAGGAGAGCATTTACATGCATTTACATATTACATACTTATAATAAAAATACACATTAGCTGATTTTGTTTGCTAGTCTGTTTTGTATGTCTGTGGTCTGGAAGAATGAAATATTGTTTTTTTTAAACATCTTTGATTTTCAACATAATATTGATCGAAAGTCCATAAATTGAAAGTATTTGCATGAGCACAATGGCACCGGAACCGTGGCCGGAGCCGAAGCCGAAGCGCCTGCGCAAGTGTTGTCAAAAAATATAGTAAACAAAATAATTCAATGACAATGATAGTCCAGTCGCAAGGTACTTTTAGGAAGGTGGAAAAAGGTCGGAAGTTAATAAAACTTGGTGATTTCGTTCAAGAGTAGTTAACTAATATTTTGCTGAGATTTTTGCCTCGAGTGTCCTGTGGAAAAATAGTAAGGGGAGGACTTCAAATTTTTCGACCTTTCTCCTGTTTTCGGCAAGTTATGCAATCGTAAAAAAATTTTTTTTTGGACAATCAAACATAACATTACGATGATAGAGAAGCCTAAAAAAAGTGGGTCCGACAATTCTGTCTGTCTGTCTGTCTCTCCGTCTGTCTGTATCGGTACCTACAGCCTAAACGGACCGATTTCCTTCAAACTTGGTACATATTATTATTATGATGTCTTACAGAGCGGTTTTTGGAATTAGCTTTCTAGCTCCAAAACTTCCGGTACCTGCCATATGATTTTATATGAAAAATTAATTTTTCTCAAAAACGGCTCCTACGAGTCTGATAAAACTTTCTGAATGATGTTTTTTGAGTTTTGGTTAGAATTAAATGTTTAGGAAAAGTCTTGTAACGGTACCTCCCATAGGACCAGTTTTTTCATAACAGATTTTCTCGTAAACCACTCAACGGATTTCGATGAAAATTTTAATGTGAGAGCTCTTTTTAAACAAAATATGTATTATTAACTTTTTAATTTTTCAAAACCACTTTTTTAAATTTTTAATTTCTTCAAAAACTTTAAAATTTTTGTTTTCTGATAATATGTAATTTTAAACTGATAGATGTTGACATACTCGATGAGTTTTTGAAAAAAAAATGGTCGAACGATTATGAAAAAAAAATCCTTAAAATTCAAAAAAAGTAAAAGAAATCTGATGGATTATTTCATTTTCTCATAAAAACGTTTTAACTATTGATTTTTAAGTGATTTATAAAATGTCTTATGATTTTTTCAATGTTTTTTTTTTCCGAAAATCTCAAGCCCCAAGACCATTTTAACACATTAGAGCAAGTTCGTACGACATAGTCGTGCATTTTCTTTTTTCCTTACATCATACGGCAAAAACTTATTCGACTTTTTTGTAGAACGTTAAGTTTCCTATAATTTTGATGATTAAAAGTTGTTGCATGTCAATTTGTTACCAAGATATGGCGCTTCAAAAAACAGTTATTTTTTCAAAAAAATATTTGGTATTTTTAACTGATTTGAAAAATGGCATGTTTTTCGGAGCGCCATATCTTGGTAACAAATTGACATACGACAATTTGTGTCCTTTCAAAATTGTAGAAATATGTTTTTGGCGTATTACATTAGAAAAAAAAAAGTTATTGATGGAAAACCGGAGCAAGGTCGAACAATTTGCAGTTTCCTTCACCCCCTCCTGTTTTCCAACAGTGCCTTCGAGGTCAAAAACTTAGCAAAATGTTAATAAACTATCCCTGAACAAAATCACCAAGTTTCATTAACTTCCGACCTTTTTCCACCTAAACCCACTTTTTCCGAACAGTCGATTGAACACTGGACTATTATAGCAATACAAAATCGGGCGAGTTAGTTTTAAATTAAACATTCAAACTTCAAGATTTCTGGTGCCTTTTAATTACCTAGTTTTTCAAAACCTGGGTAAAGATTTAATTCAGAAATAGAGTTTGGTATTTGAGTTAAGAGTTTCAATAACATTCAGTAGGTACGCAACGAAAATGATTTCTTTCCTTACATTATTAACCGCCTTTACAATTCTCTATAACTTTTTTTTCGAAGAATTCGAAAAGTTTGTTAATGCCGACGTTTTTTAAAATTGGCTGGGTACACCTTCAGCGGAGCATGATGGAGACTGACCACCAAGAAGCGTTGAAATCTCACTTTCAATATACACACAGGTTTTCCACACTACACCTTTCTAACAACCAACCCTTTTCTTCTCAACATTATGCCCTAAAGTAGAAAAATTGTTTCGATAAGCTTAATAGGAAAAGGCCATTATAAAAAACAAAATGCAGGACACAGAAGCTAAACAAAAACGTGCACCTTAACCACACCACTCCATCTCGGTTTCATAATTATGTTTTTAATATTTCATAGTTCATGCTCAAATATTGGTTTCTGTTATCCACACATCTCCTCTCTCTTTGACACAGATAAATTGCTTCTAATATTTTTTTTTTCATTAATCGAGAGAAAGCATTAAAAACGTTTTTTTTTTGGGTCATGCAACAAGCAACGCGCAACCATAAAACCATAAGAGGAACAAAGACCTAATACAGACATCATGCATTCGTAATGGTATTTATCAACTATGGGTCTATGAATTCAATATTAAAAAACAAGTCTCTTTTTCTTTACCTGCGCACTGAATCTGAAGCCTGGGGGTACCCCATCGTAGCTCCCACTTGTATAACCACTCCAATTCATATATGGACAAAGAAATCCATTTCACACTGCGAGTGCAGTGCATTTTTGTTCGCCATAAAGATTTTTTTATTGCAAATTTTGAAGACACAACATTGATGGAGTGAAACGGATACGGGCAACTCTGTACGGATGGGTGAATGAATAACCCATCTTGACATACGATTGCGTCGCGTCGCGTCGTGTCAAAGATGTTTAACTGCCTCAAGGGTTTAGCATTCAACTGAATCCATTATAGGGAATCACATTGTATCATTCGTAATCATTAAGCAGCGTATTGTGTCAGGAAGGCAACAGGATAGAATGGCGGGGCTTGTTGAAGAAAGTGCATGGCGATAAAAAAGTGTTCATTAAGTAAAGTAATGTAACTAAGGAATTTCAACGGTTTGGCTGGCAGGGAACATTAGAAAAAGTGAGAAAGAGAAAAGAAGAGAGCGAGAGTGATGGAGATAGTGATAGTGATAGATAGAGATAGAGATAGAGATAGAGATAGAGATAGAGATAGAGATAGAGATAGAGATAGAGATAGAGATAGAGATAGAGATAGAGATAGAGATAGAGATAGAGATAGAGATAGAGATAGAGATAGAGATAGAGATAGAGATAGAGATAGAGATAGAGATAGAGATAGAGATAGAGATAGAGATAGAGATAGAGATAGAGATAGAGATAGAGATAGAGATAGAGATAGAGATAGAGATAGAGATAGAGATAGAGAAAGAGATAGAGATAGAGATAGAGATAGAGATAGAGATAGAGATAGAGAT
The DNA here is from genome assembly GCA_916050605.2 of Platycheirus albimanus. Lineage (NCBI taxonomy): Eukaryota > Metazoa > Arthropoda > Insecta > Diptera > Syrphidae > Platycheirus > Platycheirus albimanus. The sequence continues at coordinate 66,209,031 of OU696698.1, forward strand.
AGAGATAGAGATAGAGATAGAGATAGAGATAGAGATAGAGATAGAGATAGAGATAGAGATAGAGATAGAGATAGAGATAGAGATAGAGATAGAGATAGAGATAGAGATAGAGATAGAGATAGAGATAGAGATAGAGATAGAGATAGAGATAGAGATAGAGATAGAGATAGAGATAGAGATAGAGATAGAGATATAGATAGAGATAGAGATAGAGATAGAGATAGAGATAGAGATAGAGATAGAGATAGAGATAGAGATAGAGATAGAGATAGAGATAGAGATAGAGATAGAGATAGAGATAGAGATAGAGATAGAGATAGAGATAGAGAGAGAATTGTAGAAATGCACTGTTGATTGAGGATCAATCAATTATTATTAAGAAGTAATACATTGAAGTTCAAAAATTATGAAATTTGTATGAAGAGATTTCTCGTTAAATTTGAGACCAAGTCAAGTCGGTTTGGGGTTGAGTGCTTTAATTTACATTTCGTTCTGTTTAAAATATTTTACTTTAGATTATGAGTTTCCACTTTTTGAAATCAGAATCTTATTATGTAGTGTTTGAATGTTAGTTAACTCATTGATCCTTTCAAAGTGGGAGGAACGCAACTGGAGAAAAACATACATTGAAATCTAAATAAAGATCCAGATCAAATGACAAAAACAATTTTAGTTATTTGCCTTATGTTAAGGTAGCACTTAGGTAATGGCCTTTCAGAGTGATTATCTAGATATCGGTACGTTTAACCGACAGGTGTTTAATTTGATGTGAAGATGTTATAATAATGGTCCTTATCAAGTTACTCACGTAATTGATTTGATCAATGTTACTTGTACAGACTGTTCAAGTACAGACTTTCTTCCTTTCAATAAAGTAACCATAGTGGTGACGACAAAAATTCCAAATAAATGGCAAACGCCATCGAAAAATTGACAAAGTATTGCTTTTGTCACGTTATCTTCATAGCATTTATTCAAACGCTATTGGAGAGAATATTTTTTGACGTTGCCAAAGGAGTGACAGTCGCCATCAAGCGTGACAGAATAAGCTCCAATCAATTTATTTGCTTTTATTTTGTTCGGGAAACCCATGAAAGACAAAGGACTTCTACACAAGTGTGAATTGATTTCAAAAAGGCAGATCATAATTGGTAGCAGATGGCTTCAAAAGTCGCAGTAAAGTTAATTTGAATGTTTTAAAAGTGGTGATGATAGACGTCATCAAAAAAGTGCCAGAATTGACCCTTACCAAGTTATCTGCATAACCTTTCTGCAAATGTCATTCAATTACTGCACGTAGACTTAACATTTTAGTGCTACCTAAGTGTTCGAACGCTATAAAAGGCTCTCTATAATTGTGACTTTAAAAAAGTTGTTACAGAATTGACTTGACTATTATAGAATTACTCGTAGTTGAGCTAAGTTTTAAGAGTAGACCATTTAAGAATTCCCAAGATGTATGCTTTTTGTCATAAGTCATAATTTTGATTGCGTCTACTATCACTTCGAATAACGCCCTTAATCGGATAACGTTTAAAGTTATTTTACGAAAACATTTGGTTATAACCAGTTTTGCCACACGTCGTATCCCACACCTGTAGTTGGTCACACGCACTTGTATGCAGACTATCTGTTGTCGCTATGTGGCCCTTGAATATGGTTAACCGGGTGTCTATAAAATGATACGGCATCTTTAAACAAATTGAAGTGCGGGTGGCAATGGTACAGTGGATGTAGTGCTTGGTTGCTAAACCTAGAGTTGAGTTCAAACCCAGTCTGGGCAGCAATTTATATTTACTCCCCAAGTTTCGACCCGTGGGAATTGTGTGCAATAATTAGGATCTAAATTCCAACCACTGTACCACCACAAATTCTTTCCTATCTTTCTATTCCTTCTCTCCTCGCTCGCACATGTTCACTCATTATCCTCTAGTAACAAAAATCTAGAATTAAAAAAAATTAGAATTAATATTTATTCAAGATTAATGCTAAAAACAGATGTGCAGTCAGAATGAACACGTGACTGCATGCAGCTCCGTTCCTAAAACAGATGTGCATACTCTTCGATAAAATTAAATGCCTACTTCTGCCAAAAATAATTTAGTCTTTGTCTATTCGTATGCACTAGTGTCACCAGTTTCAAAAAAGGTACACTAATGTGAATGGCCATCTTTTGCGAATACACTTCTTTTTCGTAGTCAGTCCCTTATGCAATATTGTTGATTGTCAAATGTGTCAATCACATTTTTGTGACTTTTCTTGTGACACCTAAATAGCTGTCACAAGAAAAAGTCACAAAAATGTGATTGTCACATGCTACAATCACCTTAGCCAGACAAAATTTGTTGATTGTGACTATCACTTATCACAAATCACCTTAGCCGATTCCACCCCAGGTAAAAATATAGTTTAGTTAAGTGAGGCACGGCCTCTTAGCAAAACATAAGCAGACAAATTTAAAATACAAGTAAACGAAATCGTTACTTATAAAGGGTATTTAAAAATTGAGATTAATGTATTCATTTATCATAAAAGCTTAACAAATAAAATAATTTTTGTGGTAGGGTAATTACAGTTATTAATCAACAACAAACATATCGTAGTGAAAAATCCAGTTGAACTCTAAAAAAGGTTAAAGAAAATCTAGTTTATTTTTTTTTCTAGATTTATTATATTCTAGATGTCCCTTTTTCTAGATTTTGTCACATTCTAGATGTTTTTTTCTTCTAGATTTTATCTTTCTATATATTTTTTTTTTGTATAGATTTTGTACTTTGTAGATTCCGTCGCTCTAGATAACATCGTGATCCCGAATAAGGCCTAGTCAAATTTTAGGTGGCAAATTATTTTTGCATAACGATATACAAAAAAAACTCAAACCGGCAACAACAACTCATGCGACACCATGACTAAAGCGCTGGGTATTTTTTCACGTTTCTAAACTTAATTGAATTCCACAGGTCAAAAGTTGCAGACACAATTTAAATAAATTATTTTCCAACATTACGAACAATATCACTCTTCAGTTTTATCACAGCAAAGTATGTGCCATGAATCGAATAAGACTACAAATAAAACATTCCAATCGGACGACGACCTTAAGTTTTGTCGTTTATTGTTTTCCACATATCTCCACAATACCTGCAAGCTGCAACTGCAAGTGTTGTGCTGATTGCTGAAAAAGGCCATTCGATTGGATAATCCTCTCTCAACACTCTCCTTGTCCTACTAATAATGTCATTGCTTAATGCTTAGCTTACTAGACTACCAAACAAAACCAATACCACAGCGTATACTTATTCGATTTCCTGAAGTTCTCTCTCTCTCACTTCTTCTCTTAAAAAAGACTTCAATTTAGTTCAATATTTTTTTTAAATATAAAGAGAAAATAGATTTGAATTTATATTTCAAGTTCATGCGTTAAATATTATTTTTCTTGGGACTAATGTGAAACAGAAGGAGAAACGAAATTCAGTTCAATAAAATAAGGCAAAAAACTCACTAAACTAACCCGGCTTTTTGAAGAAAAATTTCGCAAATGAATCACTTAAGCCAAAATAAACACATCTTACTTCATTCGTTTTTGCATCTCTGTCTCACATGTTCAACTTAACCGTAATTCGTGCATGGTGTATATGTATACCTACAAAATATCAGCTTCTGCAGCCCTAAAGAGCAAGAAGGAGACTTTTAATTAGACAATAATCGGCTAGAGCATACATGCGCATTTTAGTGTATTTTTTTTTTTTATGTATTTCCCATTTCCACTGCCTATGGTAGGAAATTGTAATAATAATGATGTCATCATAACGGAAAGATAAGAAATGAAAGAAAAAAAAATACATATACATATATGTCCAAGAAGGAATAATAAATAATTCATCGACTAAAGACATAACGAGAAAACTGAAATAAGGTCGCCCAAAGGTTTTGGTATTGGAAATAATAAATATCGCGGTTTTTTTTTTTAATTTGTCTAATCGAAAGTATTTTTCAATTTTATACGTGAGGTACACTTCTGATCTATAAATACAAACTTGAAAAATGAGTCAAACGAGATAGAGAGCTAGCCAATTTAAAAGATATGAATTGCAACCAATAACGAGCCGTTTAGATTACATTTTTTTCTTGTCTACTTGTTTGCTGGCTGGAAGTTGACTTCGCGCTGAGTGAGCCAATTTTGGATTTTTTTGTTGTTTTGATTTTTTGTAGACATAATGAGCATTAGTTTCTATGGAAAATCTCTACAACTGCCCCAGAGGACATGAGCTAATTTCGTTGAAAATATCCAAACTATCTAATTTTTCGTAAAAATTATCATTCCGAAATCATGGGTTTCAAATTAGGTGAAATCCTCACATACTAGTTTATTCTAGTACAATTTCAACTGAATGAAGAAGAAGAAAAGCTTAAAGTGTAAGAGAGAAGAACGAATATTATATCGAGTTGTCAAACGAAATTAACAAATTCAAATGAAAACACTTTTTCTAATTTATTTTAATTTTAATTTATTCAATCAAAATGATACAATATTCTTATGGGGTGGGCGGGTGGCGTGATGAAATCTTCTAAAATATTAATTTAAAATTTTTAATTTTTCTATTATTACTTCCGCGACCAGTGCATCTGATTTATGGGATTAAATGTACTGTGATTTGTTTAAAAATGACGTTGTATTTATAAAATGAAATTGTTTTTATATTTATTTCATGGTAGGTTTATTTTCAAGGAAGCCTTATTTGCAAGACACGTGTTTTTGCTTGCGATTATAATTATGTAGTAGGTACTCATGCAAAAAAAAATGAGCTGACAATCACACATGACACTACGCTGATGGAGAGAGAAGTCGAAAAATGTGGGTCTGGAAATTTTGTCCGCTTGTCTCTCTGCGTGTTCGCACTTCTAGAGCCTGAACGGGTGGCCGATTTACTTCAAATTTGGTATTATTCTATTGGACGTCCCTCGGAAATTATGTTTGATGTTTGTTCTATCTAGGCCTAAAAATAACGGTACCTGAGAAAATTTTCTCGAAACTTTCAGAATACTTTTTTTAAGAAAATCTGTCTTTTGTTCGAAAATATTTTTCGGAATTTGTTTTACAAAAGAACCGGAATTTTCAAATTAAGTTTTCTCGTAAACTATACATCCGATTTCAATAAAGTTTTTTAAACATTCATAACCCTATTGATAGTGCATATCAAAATTCTCACAAAAATGTTGGTTTTAGAAATAAGTTGGAAACGGGTATTTTGAATTGTTTTTAACATTATTTTCCCAGATACTAACTGCCAATTGCCATATATGTATTTATTAACATATTGGAAAAAAACATCAAAATATTTCTTCGAAAAGTTTTTCAAAAATACCTATCCTATTTTACTTGCGATTAAAGGTACTATAAGTTATGCATTCGTAAAAAAAAAATTGTTTGGACAATCAAACCTAACATAACGATGATAGAGAAGCCTAAAAAAGTGGGTCCGACAATTCTGTCTGTCTGTCTCTATCGACACCTACAGCCTTAACGGCTGAACCGATTAGCTTCAAACTTGGTACATAGTATTATTATGACGTCCTACAGAGGGGTTTTTGGAATAAGCATTATAGCCCTAAAACTAATGGTACCTGCCATACGATTTTTAGTGAAAAATTAATTTTTCTCAAAAACGGCTCCTACGATTTTGGTAAAACTTTCTGAATAGTGTTTTCTGTACAAACTTTATGTTTTGGTTGGAATAGATTTTTCAGGAAAAGTCTTATACCGGTACCTCCCATAGGACCGGTTTTTTGAAATCAGATTTTTTCGTAAACCACTTGACGGATTTCGATGAAATTTTTAATAAAGGAGCCTTTTTATAGATGAAATAAAATAAATTCTTAAATTTTTCAAAAAAAAAAATTTTGAGTTAAAAACAAATTAAATTTTTTTTTTAATTTTTTGTTTTTTCCTAAAACGGTTTGATCTATTTTTTTAAATTTTATTTTTCTGATAAATACTACGAATTGCTAGAAGTTGGCATACACAAAAAATATTTGGAATATTTTTCGAAAAGTTTTTCGAAAAAAAAAACTGTTTTTTGAAAAAACTGGTCGAACGATTTTGAAAAAAAAAAATTCATAAAATTCTTAACAGTAAACGAAATTAGATGGCTCACTTCATTTTTTCCAAAAAAAAAAAAAAAAAACGTTTTAACTAGTGATTTTAAAGTGATCAATCAAATTTAATATCATTTGTTTCTTGCTTTTTTTTTTCGAAATCTCAAACCCCAAGACAACTTTCACACATTAGAGCTAGTTTGCGACCCAACGTGCACTTTATTTTCATTGATAACAATATGGAAGTCGACCTGCCAACTTCCAATATCATCGCCTAATGTAAGGCAACATAAGAAATTCGACATTATTTATGTAAAAAAAAATATAACAACTCACCTTTGTATTAATAAAATGTATGTTCCTCAATTTTACTTAAAAATCTGAAAGTAAAAGGTTTATAATGGCATTATTAATAAAAAAAACTTTGAATAAAAAACAATAATCAAAAAGGAAAGCGAACTTAATATAATAGGTGATTGATTACATATGAGATATGACTCATATTAAATATACTTAAAAATCGAGAAACAAAGGTAAATAAACTTTTAAAGATTGTATAAAATAAATACATAGCTTGTTTTGACAAATACAAAAAAAATCGAAAATCGATCCTCAAGACTACAGTGGGTGATCAAATTATTACGGCCACCATACAAAAAAGTTATTTTAAGGATTTAGTTCGAAAAAATCCAATAAATAAGTTAAAAAAAAAAATACTTGGCACAAAGGTTCCAAGGGGGGACGGGGCCTGTGACTTACACTCTGAACCATTTGTGTGTATTGATATTCTGCAGGAATGGAAGGGACCTAAATTAAATAAGTTAACTCAATATAATATTTTTACTCGGAAGCTAAATTTAACCAATAAACAAATAATAGAACGCCTCATTTAAGTACGGCACGAAGTGAAAATATAAAAAACAATTGCTTCCAATGCATTCAAAGTATGCCAAAACAAGTTGGGGCTGTTGAAGCTGCCAAGGGAGGTGTGGCAAAGTATTATTTTTTTTAATTGTTTTTAAACTTTATTCGATACAAAAAGTTTTTTTTTTATAGTTTTCAAGTATGTTCTTACATTAAATACAAATTAAAGATACAAAATTTTAAAACAAAAAAGTTATGTGCGTTTATGTTTATTATAAAATCATTTTATTTCTGGTAGCCGTAATAATTTGATTACCCACAGTAGCTTCTCGATATCGATAACAAGCCAAAAAAAAAATCCAAGCTTTATCTTAGGAATTTTGAACCGAAAATTGTTCCATCATCAATTTTGCCTTTCAAGATTGAATCTAATTGAAACATTGGCATACAAAAAAAAATAGCACCGTAATTACACAATGATCTAGTTTTCAAATTGTAAAGATCGTCTCTTGACTGTCTTTGCAAAACCAAAGACGTTGAATTAAAATAATTCAATTCTGTAGTACACTTATACGCAAACAGAAATACATAAATCATTATCAAAACGTGTGCGTTAGTTAATAGCATACAATAATTTCTCATTCACTGATGGGCGTGTGGATAGCCCACAATTTCTCTTAAATGCATAGGTCAAGCAGTAACACAGTTTAACTTGATTATGTCAGAAATATTATGCGGAATGTTGTTGATTGTTGAAGTTATTGTATACGATAAAAGCGTCAAGGAAAAGCCTATTTTATCTGATAAAGAATACAAAAATCCCATCGATAAATTGAGTTGGCGGCGCCATGTAAACTAACACTTTCGTCAAGTGATGATGATGATGATGATGATGATGTCATGTTTTTAAAAGTAAACAACAAACTGAATTATCTTAAAGGTGGGGCAATGATGACCAGCGCTAACAAATAATAAAGATATATAGTTTGATCGTTGGGTACTATTGACAAGTTTATTGTTTCAGAAAATAAATAAGATAAGTTAAAATCAATATATTTCCGAAGGTTGCGACTGCAACTGCAAATACTGATGTTAATAATATTGTTGAAAAAATTACAAGGGAGTTACTTCAGATTTCCTAACAAATTGACAAAATTATTTTACGGTTTCTCTTTAATCAAATGATCTGTTTATTTTCCTCAAAAAAATCTTCATCAGTTTTAACCGAGGTAGGTATTTATAAAGGGTGGGCCAAATACAAGTTTCTTTTTGAAAATGCAATAAAATGAACAACATTAAATTGTTTCCATGTATTACAGCTAGTAAGAGCAAACATTCCCATTAATTATGAAGCACAACGTTGTCGTTCAAGGTTCAAGTGTCTGCTTCGGCTGGCTTCGCAGTAGTGCATTCTGTCCCTTCAATTTTCCAACACCTTGTTGATGGTTTCGGGCTGTAGCTCACAGATTGCTTGGATGATATTGGCCTTAAGTTTCCCACAAAAAAAAAACGACCAAAGGGTTCAAATCGCAGCTCCGAGGTGGCCAACAACGCGCAAAAGAGGAATGTGACATGGCCAACATGAGTCAGAGGTCGTGAAAATCCATGTCTTTAATTACAGTAAAACAAAGTCCGTTAACATTGCTTTGTAACGCCCATCGGTTACCGAAACGTTATTAAGAAGCATTTCCATGACATGATTTACTCTTGGAGGATTTGTCACTTCCTCGTAACAGGCAGTACCCCGGAAAACCACTAATGTGGAGTCAGGGATCGATCCCAGAACCCTCGGAGTGGCAGTCCGAAACACTAACTACTACACCACGGGGTACTACTACGAAACGTTGTTTCCAGCTTCATTTTCAAAGAAAAGTGGTCCAATTATGCCACCATTCCACATAATCCGCACAAAATTGTCACTCCCTGTGGATGCATTGGCTTCTCGACAATAATGCGGCAATTTTGTTTGTTAACGTAGCCCCCGATATGAAAATGCGCCTCGTCAAAAAAGATGAATTTTCGCCCAAAATCGTTGTCCAATTCAAGCTGCTCTAAGGCCCAACCTTCGAAGCGATAACAAAGCGGATGGTATGATTTCGATTGCTGAGTCAATTGGACCTTGTAAGTGCGTGTAATGTTGAGCCGTTGAGATCGATGGCAATTTGATGTTCGTGAATTGAGTGTTGTCTACTAGCATACCAGTCTTACGAACTTTTTGCACAAACTTGCGTAGGTACCGTGAACCCGGGTGACTTTGGCCTGGTTGGGTGACTTTGGCTTTTGAATGGATACATTTTTAAAAAATTGTTAAAATATGAAGGAGTTGTTTAATTTTTTCCAAGCTTCTTTGTAAATTTGTATAATTGAACGAATTAAAAAATGACCATACTAACTTTATTTAACTAAATTTAGATAATAATATATACTAAAATTTATTTTTCTTGAAAATGTAAATAAAAAAATCCTCTGAAAATGTTGGAATGTTTCAATATGTTCCAGAAATATGATTGCAAAATGACATTTACTCCGATATATGTATTATTTTCCAAATTGAATTCTTTTAATTCAACCCTTGTAACTATTTTATAAACAATAAATTTTATTTTGTTTATAATTTACGCCAAATTGTAGGGTGACTTTGGCATGCATTTCGGGTGACTTTGGCTGGGTACAAAGTACCTCTTACGAAGAAGTGCTGGGTGTAGCTTGGTAAACCCAGAGAAAAAAGACGTTGCACAAGTTAACAAAAGTGATCTGGAGCAAAAACTTCCTGTTCCAACAGTCGATCGCCGAGAGAGACTTTTTTGTCAATATCCTTTCAAGGAAATTAACATTAACGTACTTGAATTTAAAAAAAAATATCAAAAACCAAAAATTCGGAGTTAGCTTATAAAAAAAATACCTAAATATAAAAAATATCTGGTCTTTCATTTGGGTTGGGTGAGAATGACTTGCTGCTTGTAATTCGCAGAAAAATGACGAAAACGTACTTCCGGCCAAAGTCACCCGAAATGGGAGGGTGACTTTGGCCACCCATATTTTAGCTTCTATATATAGAACTGATCGATATATTTGTTCAAGACTTATCATACCTATAGAGTTAGCGAAGTAGGTAAAAAGGTTCAAATGTTCATTAAAACAAAAAAAATATTGCAAAAGTTATTCACATTTTAAAATGAAAAAGCGCCAAAGTCACCCGGGTTCACGGTACGGCAGGCGCGGTGGATGCTTCATTTCGGCCAAAACTTCTGTTTAAAAAATTCACTGGGCTACACAGCACTCACTTTGGAATTAAGTTTGCAATATTTCCCAACGTTGTTCAAGCGTAAAGCGAATCATCTCGTTCGGCGAAATTATGATACTGATTTTGTGTCAATATTTCAAGCGGGAAACAGCTATCAGTGTCAAAACAATCCATGATTTAAAAAGAAACCCCTAGATGGCCCACCCTGTATTGCTGGCAATATTTGGATTTCTTCAGAAGACAAGTACTTCTTTTATTTACCTCTAAAGCTATGTAAGACTAAAAACTCCTGCCATCCGTATTAAACAAAAAAAAATGTTTGAAAATTTTGAAACGCAATAAGAATTTCTTTGTTCAAAATTTTATTGAAATCGGTTATGTAAGAATGATTGTTCTGACAAAACAGCACTTACAAAGTTTTATCAAAATCATTGTAGCCTTTTTCAAGTAAATTAAAGTGCTTATTTATGATTGTATGACAAGTGCCGTTATTAAAGACAGACAGACTACGCGGTGTTTTATGTTTGTGTTAATATTTTTATCTCCCTAATAAATTAATTTTGCAAGTATGCCGAAGAACGAATTTGAAAGGAGTCGTTCATCTCATTCCCTTGTACGTCACTTTTCTGAAATTTCACTTTTTAAGAGTGTGAATTGCACACACACATTTTTTTCTTAGGAGCAAGTTCATAAGATACCCCGATTTCGCTAGAATTGAAAAGCTCTGATAGGCTGTCATTTGTTCCGGTTGATTCATCTTGAGGTTTGATTTTCAATAGGCTTTTAAGGACAGATCACGTGTGACCATGATACATAGAATACCAGGTATTCTGACTAGACACATACAAATCTCCATCTTGGTATTTTTTGACGTCACTATCATCTTTTATAATTATTTTATTTTTCAAGTGAAGACTATACATATTTTCGAAATTCAATACATTTATTTATCTTCACTTCGAGAAAAATCAGATGATAGTGACGTCACACGTACAGTCAACATACCTCATATTTCTGTTTATCATGACGCTTGACCTATCAAACTGCTTTGTCATTTTTGTTCAGAACAGTTTGGCAAGTGCAAGAATTGAAGCCAAGCGACTTCACTTTGCGTCGAATTTTCAGTAAGTGGGATCTTGAAAAACTCAATGAAAATCCAGTGTTTTATCGTGAAATGTTGTCCAGTGATGAAGCCCATTTCTGGCTCAATGGATACGTTAATAAACAAAATTGCCATATTTGGCTAATGAGCAACCCTAAGAGTACCAAGAGCTACCATTACATCCATTAAAAACAACGGTACGGTGTGGTTTTTATGGGCTGGTGGAATCTGGTCTAAATTTCTTCAAAAACCAGGTTACCGTTACCGCACCATACTTACAGACTATGTGCTTCCTGAAATTCAAATCGTTCTCGGTAAACTGTGGACGGCGCTACGAGCCATACAGCACGTGAAATAATGGACTTGTTGAGAAATCATTTTGGTGAGCACTTAATGTCACGTTTTACGGTAAATTGGCCGCCTAGATCGTGCGATATTACACCTGTCTCAGGTCTTCAGGAATAAGCCAGCTACGAATGGACCATAATAAGACGTAGTCGTGGCCAACATTTACATGATATCATTTTCAAAAAGTAAATGCCATGAATTATTGTTCTTTTCACCGATAGTTAAACTTTTAAGTTTACTTTCAAGTTTTATGAGTTTTATTTAACATTATAAATCAAACCTCACGATGAATCACCCTTTAGCAAATAAGAAAATAAACAAAATAACACCAATCCATTTCAACTAAAAATTTTACTAATTTACTGAAGAACAGCAATCGATTATTTCGTTTGTATATAAAAGACATGTATTACGAATTTCAACGCAAATAAATGGTTAGTTTATTTTTCTTAAATTGGAACGCACCTGTTTGATATAGACTCCGAAAGTCCTTGAACTCGCTTTTTCTGCCAACAACTCAATTTTGTTGTGCGCATCAACACCATTAAACATTTCAAATGGCATTTGCCAAATTTTTTGAAAACCGAGCTGATTACAAATCTTTGATGTCGCCACATGTGTACAATCTAGGCGTATATAGTCGAATCCCAACAACATGGACATGTCTGCTGAGGTCTTAATCAACTTTTTAGCAATACCTAATCGACGATAGGTATGCTCAACCGTACAGCCAGCCACTTCTAAAATTTTTATTTTACTAGTACCATTATCTTTTTTGGCCTTTGGAAATGGTGCTTCACGATTGATTTTATCCCACGCGAGCAGTAAGTTGCGAGTAGCTTCTGTTTTAACTAGTTTAGCCAGCTGAAGGAAGGTGTCGTTGGGAGAGCCTTCTACTTCTGGCTGCGTATATGGGCAATTGATGCACAAACCACATATTTTTCGACGGTGTACGGCTGCCAATGACAATTCTGGGAATTTAAGACAATAGACTATATTGGATTTCTCATATAGAAGTTAGGAATTTAGCGAATATATACCAGATCTAAAAAGACTCAACCATAGTCGCGATAGAAAATGATGAGTCTCATTAGAAACTCCAATTGCACATATAAACGGATCATCGATGAAGTTCCTCTTCATAAAGGACAATGCTTCCGGGAATTGTGATTTTCCGACATTGACAATATCGATTGCTTTCTAACGAAGAGGATGAGTTTAAGTTTTCATTTATTTCGTCGTTTTATTAAATAAAAAAAACCTTTGATGAAAATCGACATCTTCTAGCCATTAAGTGATGGATACTATTTTCGTTTGAGTTACTTCAAATTTGAATGAAATTATGATTTGACTTTATATACAAGTCTATACATAATTTAAGTTTTGAAATTGTTTCAAAATGTTTGCTTACATTTTAAAATTTTTGATTTTGTGATTGAAAGTATTATCAACGAAGAAATAAGTTTGTAATACAGTAGGACCTCGGTAATTCGAACTATTAGAACCAATCCTAATTCGAATGTACGAATTACTGGATAATTTATGCGTATTAAATAAGTTGGATAAGAAAGCAGTGAATATTTGTTTAAAGAATGTACTCGTCTTAATAAAGTACATTTTTTATTTCTGGCATTTTCAAAGTTTTCAATTTCCAGTCCCCGATTCAGTTTGAACAGAATATAACGCTAAAATGTTCCTCGAATTTTTATTATGTATATGAAACGGTCTATTTTCCAAATCCAAACTGACTGACTACATGGGTGGCACTATCCCCTTTTTCAAATTCGTTCAAATCTTTGCATTTCTGCTTAAGAGGGAAAAACTCAGCCTACTGCACTAAAATCAACGCGTAGAAACGTTCTCCCCTTGCATTTCTATGCGAAAATACTTTTGACTCTGCAACTGCAGGAATAAGCAGAACCAATTAGTGGAGCGTTTAAATTACCGAGGTTCTACTGTATTTTTTTTTTCATTTAAGGGGCAATAAGCACCTTCGACTGTAGTACCCCGTGGCATAGTGGTTAGTGTGTCGGACTGACACGCCGAATATTCTGGGTTCGATCCCAGACTCCACCTAAAGTTCTTTTCCGGTGTACTGTCTCTTGTGAGGAAGTGACAAATCGTTCAAGAGTAAATCATGTCATTGAAAGTGTTTTTCTGCCAGCCGTTCGGATTCGGCGGTAAATTGTAGAACTTTAATTCCTGCAGAATATCAGCGTACACACATTAATGGTTGAGAGTGTAAGTCACAGGCCCCAGCTCCGCTTGGAGCTGTTGTGCCAAGTATTTACATATTTTCTATTTTTTAAGCACCTTCGACTGATAGATGCAAACGGGAACAAACAAATGGATTAAAATGACCAGATCGACTTAAACATCAAACATCCTATCTTGAGTGCTCTGCTGACGCAATGTGGGCGTACCCCGAGACATCTGAGAGGATATAACACTGCGTGAACTGTTTTTGTGACACAATAATTAAATGGCTAACATGATTGAATGCCGAATGAGATTTGATAGGTTTGCACGTAGTTTGCAAATACTACAGTCAAAGTTTTTAGTACGAGTCACCTTGTTCTGGATATCAACGGTAATATTAAGAAGTCTGGAATTTAAAAGCTTATCCACATCTGTTCGACATCTTTTATTATCATGGATAGTTTTTAAGAATTACGATCCATTAGCAAACAAGAAAGCAGGTATCAATTGATGCCATACCTGTATACTATGTTTTATGATAATAAAAATGTATTAAGAATTTCAATCTGTGTATGCTGTTGCCAATTGTTTTCACCCCTTCATATAGATCACAATCGTTCTTGGTTTTTAAATAGATAGATAGATAGATAGATAATTTCTTTATTTAAAACATATAAATAATTTACAATATTTTTTCCTTTAAGAATAAGGACATGGCTATTCTGCCGTCTGCCTGAATGACATTTCATTACAAAATAGATTTTATATATAAAGAAGTTAAATTCAAATAATAAACATAACATAAGTTAATTAATTATAAACAGTTTAATTTATATATATAGCAAAAAGATATATCAATTTTGAAATGATTTGAAACACAAAAAGTAATTCATCAATTTTATAATGATTTGAAACATAAAAAAAAAATTATTAAGCAATTAGACACATTGTTTGGAACTTCAAATTGCAATAACTGGTTGTAGAGCTATAGAAAACTATTGCGATAATTGAGAGCATGTTTGCAGTATCTGTAAACGGTTGACCATCCTAGCGCTCCATTAAGGATTTCATAGAGCCGAGTTGGGGGAAGACAGCTCAATTCAAAATGTAGTCGTCGAATCTCTTGAAGTAAAGGACACGTTGCGAAGAAGTGGGTGATGTCTTCTGGTTCTCCTCTATTACATAGGCTACATATTTGTGTGAGATCATTTCGATGCGGCATAGAGTTAAGATTCAGGACTTCGACTCGGGCTCTAAATATGTAACTTATGGCTTCAGATGAAAATTTGTTGCTGAAATAGTTAGCCTGCGATGTTATTTGGTGGTTGAGATACCTGTATACATTTCTTGATGCTGTTGTTGAGGCTCTTGATATATGTTGTCTGAAAATATTTTCATCAATTCTGGCTATAACATCATTGAACATATTGCGCCAATTATTCAAATTGGACTCCATAAAGGATAGATTACTGCCATTTGAAGAAGCTAGCTGGTTCCATTCCTTAAACGGGGAGGCATTTGTTTGCAAGAGCCTTGCCATAATGGATTTGTGAAGGCTTCTTTCATCCCTCCTCATAACTTGCAATATGTAGTCTGAATTGGTTTTGAGGTTTGTAATGAAAAGAGGCGTTAAACCAGACTCCACATATATAGCATAATTGGGCGTTGAAGAAGGCAATCTGAACAAGCGTTTAAAAAAATATCTCTGCACCGCTTCAAAATCCTCTAGTTGTAAATAACCAAAAATTTGGGTACCGTAGCACATGCAACAGTTCACTGTTGCTTGAAAAACACGATATTTGGATGCATGATCAATTTTTTGGTTTGAGTAGAACTTAGGCCACATTACGTTTAAAGCTAGTTTGGCTTCGTTGCTTTTCTCTTTCACGTGTTTTGAAAAATTCAAATTGTACGACAGCAAAACTCCAAGATATTTGAAATGATGAACGACTTCGATAGGCGTGTTGTTAAGGGACCAGTTTCCTCTGGGAGCCTTTCTCTCTGACGTGGTTCAAATATCATTATTTTTGTCTTATTAGTATTGACACATAAACTCCAGGATTTACAAAAGATATTAAGTTTGTTGATTTGCAGCTGAAGGGTAGATGGACTGTCTGTCAATAAAACCAAATCATCGGCGTAGAGCAAAACCTTGACTTGTATACCGGCAAAGAGTATTCCTCCTGGAAGTACATCACACACATCATCAATAAACAGGGCGAATAATATCGGGCTTAATATGCATCCTTGGGGGACGCCTGTTGTGGTTTCAAACCATTCAAAGAATTTAGCTCCGTCCCACACTGATGCAGTAGATGAGGCAAGAAATTTTAGATAAAACATTAAGAATTTTCGAGAAATTCCTAACGATGACAATTTGTACATCAAGGCATTTCTATTTATATTGTCAAAGGCTGCTTTGAAATCCACAAAACAAGCATATAATTTCTTTTTCTGCTCGATTGATCTCCTGGCAATACTCGTTAGAGCGAATATATGGTCATGCGTTGAGAATCCGGATCGAAACCCTGCTTGAAACATGCTGAGTCGGTTGTTGTTCTTACTCCATTCCGTCAACCTATCATAAAGGAGTGAAGTTAGGATCTTTCTTAACGAGTTGAGAATCGAAATTCCTCTGTTGTTCTCCGGCAGATTAGAATCTCCTTTTTTAAATATTGCGAATATGACCGCTTTGTTAAAGTTGCTTGGAACTAATGAGTCTTCATAAAGTTTGTTGAAATATGCCAATAGATGATATTTAAACGGTTCGGTACTATTCTTGTAGAACTCCATCGGAATGCCATCTTTGCCGGGAGCCTTGTTATTTTTCATTTTACTCAGAGTTGTTTCGAGCTCCGGTAGAGTAAATGGGTTATCCAGCTCGCAGATAGTGATATTGGGTTGCGCGTAATAGAGAACCTGGTGATTCTCATCAGCCGACAAAAGAGTTTTAAAATGAGCTGCTAGTGTCTCAACTTCAAGAGTAGACACCAGGCTTCTACCACGCCCACCCAGCTCACTAACACTGTTCCAGAAAGTTTTTGAGTTCTTACAGTTTGCCAGTTCTTTTGCAATATTGTTGATGTATTCAATTTTTTTTTTGACACAGTCTTTTGAAATCCTTGTTAATATGAAGGTAAATATTTTTAAAAATTAAAGCATTTGTAGATCTGAATAACTTCAGATATACAAATGAAAGTTTACGGAGTTTCACACAGTCGTTATCAAACCATTTGTTTTTTGGTGTACAAGCGTGATTTCGGCTGTTGTTACTGTGGGCAAATGGTGCTGAGACCTTTATAACTCTTGCAATATGTTCATCATGACTGTCTAGATTGTTGGATTGAAGCGAGGGAATAGAGCTGATGTTACGGCTTAGTAATGATTTGTATAAGACGGCACAGTTCTCTTTCCATCTCAATTTTAAAAAGTTAGTTGAAAGTCTCATCACATTTTCATCGACAAACTGTACCCTTACTTCAATCGGAAGATGCGATGAGAAATTTGCCACGCCTACTTCAAAATCTAACGATAGCTTAAGCCATTCAAGAGATAACGCTGCAATATCAATAGTAGATTGTCCTTGACCACTTATGAATGTGAACTCTCCCAAAGCGTCTCCTTTCGAAGTCCCATTCAGCACGTATAGTCCGAAGTTTTCAATGAATTCCGTAAGCAACCTTCCATTTCTGTTAAAGGTGTCATCTTTGGAGTTTCTGGTTGGATTGAGAGTGCTTAGCGAGAATGTGTTGAGTACAGAAGGATTTTGATAGTTCCCGATCCTAGCATTTAAGTCTCCAATTATCATAATATTATCCAAATTGGAGTTGTTAACGAAGTCAACAAGATTAGCAAAATCAAGCTGCCAGTTATTGCAATTTAAGTATGTTGGGATAATTGTGTAATTTAAATTATTAATAACAATATTGAATATAATTCTGTTTTCAGAGTGATAAATTTTAGCGCAATTAGAGTTTAAAGTCTTTTTTACACCACATAAAATTCCCCCACTTGCCCTGCCATGGACATTTGATCTTGTTGCGGGTGACCATAAAATATTGAATTCCTTAAAATATTTCAAATAATTGATTTCATTTTTATCTTCTACAAAAGTTTCCAGTAAAATAATTATATCATAATTTTGAATGAATGTAAAAAAATCAGGTAATAATAATTTGCTTTTGAGACCAGTAATATTATAAGATAATATAGATAATTTTTTAAAGTTATTTATATTTAAATTATGGCAGACGACAGATTCATCCTAATGTGTTTCCACCCTTAAAGGTGGTCGATGTTGATTTTGAGGTTGTCGCATAGGTGGCGTGCGCATCGGTTGAAAGTTGGCACCAGCAGAAGAAGATGATGGTGGAGATGAAAGATCGCTGTCATCGAAGAATTCAGAAGATCTGTCACCGAACGTTTGATTGACAAATGTCAATTCTGTTTTCGTTTTGATAGCCAAACCTCGTGAATATTTGTAAACAAACGAGTGACCATTAACCTGCAATTTATCGCCTTTCACAATTATTTTTACGTTTGAGTTAATTTCAAGCAACTTGGATCTTATTTCGACGAGTGCTTGTCTTCTCTTTCGGTACATAAGGGATTGTTCGCGGAAAACACTTATTCCCGAGCCTTTAAGCTGGTGCGCCGCGGCAATAATCTTGTCAACCATCTCGGAGGAAAGAAGTTCAAGGATAACAGTGCCGCGCTGAGCATTGCTGTTGTGAATCGCCCGGGCACTTTTGACGGTCATATTTTCATCTTCGTTTATCTTAAGAAGCCCTTTGCAAGTCTGTAATGCGACTTGAGTTGCATTGGTTTCTTCAGTTAAGGGAAGGTGAACGACAACAGATGACTCATTAGCCTTTCGCGAAATTATTTCCAGCTGGTTTTCTAGCAGTTCACATCTTTGAGACATATCGCTTAGTTTGAGGTTAAGAAGAGTGTTCGCGGCTCTTAGAGTGGTAACTTCCTCATAGAGTCGTGTGAAATCGTCCTTTGTTGCAAATTTTTTAAAGTTTTTCAGTGAGTTGCACGTCCAAAGTAGTTTCCAGAAAAATTTTTAAATCTACAACAGACATCTTTCCTACTTCGGTTGCCATCTCTTTTTTGTGTAATAAATACTTTTTGTGATCAGGATTTGGCTCGGGAGAGATATCGTTAAGATTTCTTTTGTTTGAACTGTTATTCATAGGGAAAATCCCGTATAGGCGCGAATGGCTTTGTATGAAGTTGAAGTTAATAAAAGCAAAGCTTCGTACCTTTATTAAATTGATGAAATTTGAAGCGCCGATATAAAAAAACTTCAAAAAAAATGTTGAAAAACAACTTTTAAACAATTTAAGTGACTTAAATCAAATTTTGATTTGAAAAATTAACAAGAGACAATAACTTTAACACTTTAACCTTTGACAGATGAAATGTCCATGTGGTTTTTAAATATAATATCCATTAGAAAAACCGACTATTGAATCCGAAGCGAAAGAAAAGATATTGAGGTGTGCTTTTTAACTAAGAAGATTATAGCCACAGGATCCCGTTCAGCGATTTAAAGAACTCTTGTCCAAATTAATTGGTGGAGACAACCTTTTTTTTTTCAAAGTTGACTTAGTTCTGTTTAATAACTCAAAAATTCGGTAGTTTTCGACAGAAGGGAGAGCTCATGAGAAAATAAAACATTTCCCCTTCCTGCCGATTTCAGGAATTGTGAGTTCTGTCAAAATTCAAATTTGACAGTTAAGGGAAATTTACTTGTAAATTTTACTAATTCATGCGCGTTTTTTGTTGATGTCGATATTGAAGTGGAATGCTTAGTCCACTCAGGACCAAGAACAAAAGTCTTGTTGAAAGGGATAGTAAGCCAATCAACACTAGCCACAAAAATACGCTGCACTTATCATTTTTAATGGCTAAGTTTTTTTATATTTTTTTTTTCAGAGATAACTTCAAACAATGACCCTTCAGTTCTAAAATGAGTAATTAACTTTTGCCCTTTATGCAGTTCCGTTTTTCCTAAAGGTTTCCTCCAATGATACGAGAAAAACATCAGAATTTTCTTCCACTTCATCGGAATCTTCAAGAATTCGATAAAGGTGTTCTTCTTAAATAAAGTTGGGAAAACTAATGCAAAACACTACTGACGTTTTAAAGTTGTGTACAAAATTTGTTGTTCAATGCGTTCATTTATTTTTTCACAAATTGTCTCTCTCAGGGAGAATTTCATCCCCACTCTTTAATATTTGACATTCTTCCTATTTTAGCCTATAATAGTAGATAAACACAGCTCATGATATTTGTTTTGAATGTATATAAGGATTTGTAAACATTGGAACATTTAGATATATTTTAATATTTTTTTTATAATTTAAGCGCACTCAAGGGGTTATTAATACCCTTAACATAATGCTTTTTTCACCTATCAATTCTTTTTTGAATCCTATTCAGGAGACGCAAATGAGTGTCAGGAGCACCTGTCAGGAGCACCTGCCCATATGAGAATAATACTCATGCTTCGGGCGAATGTATACCTTGTAGATTGTAGCCAGATCAAAAGGGGCAAATTATGTTGTACACCGATTTAGGAAACCTAAGCGTTTTGGGGCATTTCTGGCGAAGTTAAATACCTATGTGAGATGTGTAAGATGATTTTTGATACACATATCTAGAACGCAAAGTTGGTCGGTTTGGTCAATGCAAGTGCAACGCATGGACAGTGGCATAGGGTTCAGGTTATATGTTTAACGACAGAAGACAACATTGAGTTTTTGAAGCATTAAATTCCACGCGGTTGATAGTTCCCCATTGGACAGCGCTGGCCGCCTAGTGCGCGTCTAGCCTATGGATTCTATTCTTAAAGGGCTACTTAGTGATATCATCGTTTTGCTTCCTCTGTTATATAATTATTGTCAATTGTACCAAAAAGCCTATATTGAGCTAATAAAACATTTATCTATCTATATCTGTGTGTAACTTATCAATTCATCGTCATTCTCGATTCCTTATATCGACAACCAATAGAACTTGATTCGTCCTAAACCCATTGATTTGAATTCTTTGTAGCCAAATAATTTTTTGGATGAAGAGCAGGTGTTTTCTGCGGTTTTCAAAATTTCGCAAGCTTATAAAAGAAAAGAATCCTAGATTCAAAGAGTTTCATCGTAGTATTCGCACTATATTTTTTTAGAGTTCCTCGCTTTATTTATTCTATCGCTTACGTCCTGGTGTGTTCCACCATCGCATCGTGTAACAGATAACTTCCCAGATAGTTAAACTGAGTAACCTTAACTATTGCCTTCTGTCTCACAATAACCTTCTATTGTTGATTGCGACTGGAATGTATTATTTTTGTCTTTTTAACGTTAATTCTTAAACAGCCACTTCCCCATTTTTCTGCAATGGAATTCTCTGATTTGTGGAGTTGCCTTTGGGTATTATATTTTATTTTCTGTTTGTCTTTCATTCTAAGGTCTATCGATTCTGCTATTACCTACAGTGATTGACACATCCCGTTTAACCCGCTGATTTTGCTTGCCAGAAAACAAATACAATCATCATAATCCAAGTGGTTGAGCTTTTCTCTCATAGGATATAGTTGACCAGAGTTTCACTCTCCGCTCCGTTGCACTTCTAAAAAATAGGGAGACCGGCTCATACTGCAAAACCAAACACCTTGCGCTGTTGTAAAGACTCCTTAATAATAGCAATAACGTTTCGGAAAAATACACTCCCTTGAAGATATCTCTGATCTACTTATTTCACCCATTTAAAATCTTTCCACAAAAATAAGGGGAATGATTACTAAAAAAAAAACGGCGTTATCAGGTATCATGCAATCTTTTTTTTTTTATCGGGTTAAAATACTTTGCTTGAGAAAATTTGACAAAAGAAAATATCACTTCGCTTATTGTCTACTTTACCCTCTTTCAAGCGCAAGCGAAGCATTACTGGATTTATTGAGTAAAGTGTAGTCCGTCCGTGGACGATTGGATTGAACATTTTAACACCCATAATTTTTTTTAGCGTTGTACATACTTTTTAGTCGTCATATAACATAATGGACTTTAACTGATGGCGGCATCGATTCGCAAGCACAAGCCGAATAACATGCTGAAGGCTGTTATATTTGTTGTTCCCAAATGAAAGGCTTTTTTTGCTTCGCTGCTGCTGTTATTGTTGTTGTTTCATTGTGTGAACTATTCTTGATTGCATAAATTGAAAAGACAGGAAGCACAGTGACATCACTATAAAAGGTGATGTATTCACTTCAGTGTTGTTGTTGTTGTATTAGCCCACACAAAACAGCTAAATGTGAATGGAAGCGGAATCAGGAGAACCACTAGATCCAGTATCATCAATAGTTATACTTGTACCATGCACTGCGAAATGCCACGCAATAGAAATTCACATACAATTCATGTATCTGTTTGTGAGACTTGTTATAATATAGAGATACACTTGTTTTGGGAATCAGAATACATAGTCTTTCCTTCCATTTCCATTTTAATCTACGATTGCGCATTTCGTATTTGCGTAAGTGATGAAGATGAAGTGGGCCAAATTGATAAATTTGATTTGCAATATAAATTATTTCAACAATGAACTTATTTCTATGCATGCGCGATTCCATTGGTGGGTCGGTTTTGAATGAACATTTTTTTTAGTGCGGAATTGTCTTCTCAATCGACCAGCGAAGAAGTGAAGTGCAGGCAGGCAGACGCTCATCTTTGTGGAGTGATGAAGAATTTCTTTAAATTCAGTTTTTTTTTTTGTAGAAATAAATAATATGAAGTGGGATAAAAATAATGTAGTGATGATTTGTAAAATGGTTAGACACATTGTTCATTCTTTTATTATTTTTTGTGCAAGTTTAAAACATATAAATTGGGTAATGGAAACAAACAAACAAAATTGATTTGATAAACGTCATCTGATGATAACGGTCATCTTCCTTCTTTAGCAGCAGGGTGTGGCAAAAGTTTTGTATTTGGTGAACTTGTCTTAATTATTTGATTTGATACTTTCGTTTTGAAAAACTGTTTGAATTTGATATGCCACCAACTATTTTGTTAGCGAAAGTGACAAGAAAAGCAAAAATTGTGTTACATTTTGGGCCGTAAGAATCCCATTTGCTTTATCCTTCACAAACGAAATGCACGACTTGGTCGCACGTAGGTACTTGCACTAATGTACAAAGAAGTTTTAAGATCCAAACACAATTAAGTAAGTGAAGGGCTGCGCTGCGGGAAAGAATGATCAGAGTCACTTCTTTTTTACGATTTTGCAGAATTCAAACTCAAAATAATTGCCAATTATTGTAAGTTACACCATTGTATATGAAATCTATAGTAATATGGAAAGCAGGATCGACTGTGGCGACACCGTGAGCATCCAAACCTTTTTTTTAAATTTCTCGTTTTGGAAAGAAAATGTAGGTGGAATGGTTTAAATATGTGATAATTATCAGCGACATCTATGTGTCTCCAAACCCCGTTATCTCTTACTCGTTCCCCAGACTACTATACATTTCATATACAATGGTTACACGTCACTATGATTGTTTTTAGCCGTCAACGCGTGGACCTTGCTCGTTGATTTGCGGCACCTATGATCTTTCCCTCTGTACTCTCTACTCGTAACTTGCTGAAATGTTTTGCCAACGCATTACATATCTCAGGAGAGTTTGTCAAAGCGGAATCTTTGTAAACAAAGTTCACTGGATATACCCATCAGACTTCTTTTTTGAATTTACAAACTTCCAGAATCTCTTCGGATCAAGCTTCCACGATATTTCCATTTCCTTCACATATATGCTGCGTAAAGGTTTTTGGAAAGTAAATTAAATTCTTCAAAAAGTGCACGAAACACATTAAGATCAGAAATTGAGAGATTTTTAATGTAAGACTTCCAAGCTTTATTTCGTCTATTACGTAAAGATTTGAGTTCTTTTGTGTACCACGGATTCCCAGAGTTTATATTTTTAGATAACTTAAGAGGAATTGAATTAATCAAGCAGCTATTGAAAATTTCGTAAAATTGAGAAACTGCATCGTCAATGTTAGAGCAAACATGTATATTAGAAATATTAGAATCACTTAATTCTTCGCGAAGTAATTGAAAGACTGCTTTACGAATTCTTAATTCTTCGTGAAGTAATTGAAACACTGCTTTACAAAAATCAAGTGAATAGGAACAGTCTTGAGCATTACTGTTATTGAGTAAATGGCTGCTCATGTCAAAAAAATATATCAAGTGGAGGATGGTAGGAGTCTACGTTAGAAATGGCAGAGGTAAATTCTACCACTACCGTACTAACAGCGTCAGAGGAAAAGACTAAATCGAGAGTTCGATTTTTGAAATTTTTACTTGCTGTAAGTCAGTAGAAGTTATACTGTCCAAAAGAAGAAGCTCTTGTTGCGACGAAGTTAAGGATGCTTCTAAATAGGACTCGTCTTCTGAAGGGGTCCACATGTTGTTGGGCAAATTGAAGTCGCCAAATTGCTATTTGAACCAGCAATATCGATCATAAAATCTACGATATGGGATAGCTCGTTATAAACTTACTGATGCAGAACTTTTCGGGGGAATGTAAACATTAATAACAAAGAGAGCATTTGATTGAAAAGAAAAGCTAACACAAATTAGTTAAATTGAAACATTGTAGGGAAAAGAGACAAGGGAAGATGAGAGGCAATTACGAACAGCAATCAACACACCACCCCCAAATTCTTTCGGCTTATCCACATGACGATCCTTTCTAAAAACAGAAAACTCATACGTCGAAGATTCCTGTGTCAAAAAATGAACTATTGAGCCATGTTTCTGTGAAAGCGAACATATCATGTGGAAATGCTTGAGAGTTTTTGAAAACTTCAGCAGTTTTGCTGAGTAGCCCTCTTACATTTTGATAGAAGAGGGTAATCCTTTTTAGTTTTTTGGAGCCCTAACTTTAGCGATTCGATTACTAAGATTCTTAGATCGAACTACAAATTCTTTCACAAGTGTTCCGGGAGGCCAAAATTTATTGTCGCAGACAGAACTGAATAATGAAGGAGGAGTGGTTATCCTAAAAGCTGACCCAAAACTGTTAGGATTGCTGGTTTTAGTGCATCCTATAGATGACGCACTCGAAATGCAGTTATTAGCAAGAAGATGTTGAATTATGTCATTGGGTTGGAGTTCAGGGTCAAGTCAGGATATAAATACTAATTAAGGCATTGGAACGGACTCTAATTTTTTGAGAGTTTCAGAACCGCTGTTGTGTTTGGTATTGAAACTACTCGATACAGTTTTCGGTTCAGGACAGGGCGGGGATGTGCTGGTATACACTGGGAACTGCCGGTGGATTTATATCGGAAAGTGCAATGATTTCAGTGGTTATAATTTCTTCCTGAAGAGAAGCAAGTGACATTTTGTTTAAAGTTGGACTATCATTTCGTGAGTTAGGGTTAGAAGGATGTTTTTTACGGAGAAGGATGTGATGAACTAGCACTCTCTTGGAAGACGACTCAATCCGCCAAGCCAACCCTTGGACAATTTTATGTAACCACACTCCAGACTTAATGCCACCTAGGCAGGTTTGCTGATTGTAAGTGTTTAGTTTAGTTAAAATTTTTGTTAAGCATTTAATTTGCTATTAATAAGATTTTTACATGGTTTGTACAATAATCAATAATTGTTTTTAACATATTGTATTACAGAGCGTTTAAATCTTAATAATGTGTTTTTTCTGTTTTAGTACACACATAAAATAAAAGTTATTTATTCATAACATTTGCAGCTTAAGGCAATAATACCCTTTTTTCCAATTTTTACTTGGAGCAGGTATTTTTAAGCATGTATCATAAAAATTCAAAATTCAAAAAAAATTCATTGCCTTGAGAAAATTGATCTAAAAGTCAAAAAATTAGCATTGGCAGGAAAAATGGAAAAGGTTAGAAACTGAATACATACCTTAAAACTGAGACAAGATATCAAATTTATTTAAACGCGTTTAAAAAGACTATCATTTCTTCTAAAAAAGGCCTAGACGATGAAGTTTCTATTATTAGAACTAACAGCGCAGTTACCGTTAACGTGGGTCAGGTTACACCAAAGTAAGCCCTTTCTTAAATCCCTTACAAATGATATCAAAACTGGAGATTGGCCCTTACAGTAGATGGATTTTTTCGTAAAATACACCCAAGAACCATGATCTTACACTGAAAAACCCAACCGGAAGTGACCATGTTCCCAACAAAATGCCTTGGGAAAATATGTCCGACCATCGCAGTGGTTTTGTTAATTTTATGTCATTTACCCTTCGACGAAGTAGGTACTTTTACGGCTGCCTCCCCTACATTGATGGACTGCAGTTCGGATTCGGCATAATCCTATCCATTGTTGCAGAGTATGGATGCACATGCACACCCAGGAACGGTAAAGAGTGTAAGTCTCTACTTTCCATCTTCGCTTTGAGCTCAATATTGTTTATTTATCATTAATTTGGTTTGTTTTGAAAATGTACCCTTTTGCCTTAACGGGAAATAAGACTAGCTCCTACACCCTATGATGGAGAGGGAGGAAAAATTGGTGTGAAAACGAAAGGTTAAGAACTTCTGTCATACATTGCAGCACAACTTTTACAATCTTGGGTTCGTTGTTGTTTTATAGATGGCGAAACAATATAAAATCCCACAATGCGACGTAGCATAACAATATAAATTGGCCTTTTATAAGTAAAATAAGTATCTTTGGAAGTTCATAAGCATTATTTTACATCAGTAATAAAAATTGAAACCTTTGTAACGATCATTCAGCCAAACTTCCATTACAGAAGGAACATCAGACAAATAAGAAAGAAGAGGCAAGTAGGCTCGAAGTACTTTATCTTCTTTATCCAATATAACGTCCTCTTGAGCGGTCTTCCACCTACACTTAGACCGGATTATAAAACTAAAAACCCCCAACAACAAGAACAAAAAATTATTTAAAGACAATCATGCCCCAGTGCAACTGTTTCGTACATCCCTCCAATTACAGTAAGAATAATAATTATAATATAGGAAGGCCAAGGCACACTGCCTACTATGATTGTCTGTCTTCGCAATGGAATGGAAAGGAAGCCATTAACGAAACGACTATTCTATTGTCACAACTGTACCCATAAGCACACATTTACTGGCTTAGCAAGAACTCCTTGAACTGAAACAGACTCAAACTCAGACTAAAAAATAAGATGAAATTCTTAAGGCACAGTCAGAGTTTTGTTTGGCTTGTGTATTATTTGTATGTTTATGTGCGGAACCATACCATGTAGGTATGTATGTATTTTGTGTTTTTATGGTGTCACCATCACCCAGCCATTCATTGGGATGGGACTGGTTATGCAACCAAATGACTTGACGTTTTTTTAAGTCTGTTCTTGGTTGCTTTCTCAGTGGCAATAAGAACAAGCAATTTATTGATAGTGTATAAAGAAAGAAGATACAGACATTGAACTGGATTAACTTCCGCTCTTGCAATAGTTTCCGTCCTGTATGACAAAGTGCAATCAACAAGAGTTAGAATCGATTAAGTATTCTTCTTTAAAAAATAAAAGAACTGTATTGTGTATAGCTCTACACAAATAAATACGTTAAGTCCGAGTGGGAATTCGATACGAGTATTGTCCGAAGAATAAACGAAAAATTGTTGTCTTTCCAAGGTTAGCGCAAATAAAAATATTATTTAATAATTTTTAAAATGATGATCTAATTTTGAAAATTACCGACGCGTTACTAAGCAATTTGTATGATTGAGTTAATTTTTTTTTTTGCAAGCTCTTAAAAGGCAGATTAAGAGTTAGAATATTAAATGAGAGGAAGGTCATGTCATGACCAAATCGTGTTTAATTTGATTATTTAATTATGTTATGTGCTTTTATGTCATGCTTAGTTCTATTAAAATTCATGACAAAAAGGTATCTTTAATCGATCTTTGGGAAAGGGCCACATGAACTTAGCAGGGGGTTTTTGACTTCTTATTGTCTGTTTGGCTAATTCTGACATAAAGCATAAATATTGGGACTTTGTAGTTTCCATTAAATACCTACGTTTGTTTAAGCTAGAAAAAACATTTTAAAACTAGCTTAAATGTGAACTTTAAAGTTTAAAGTAATTTACTAGGCGGCACAATGCGAGCGCTCTAAATTAAACCAAAACTACTTATTGTGGTGCCAACTACAGTCTTGTGTAAATTAATTCGGACAAATAGAATTTTCAACGTAGTGTTTTATTTTCTAATAGATAATCCTTTCAAAATCAATATATTCTTTGTTCTAGAGGTTTTTATGGCCATCTTATGGCATCAGTAACTTCTTTAACCCTTTTGGGCATTGAGGAATTAAGGGCTTCTCATAAAATGTTTATTTCGTGGTCATGGAACCATACCTCAAAAATTGCCAAAATCAGCTTATTTTGCGTGGTGCAATCTTTTTTCCTGAGCATCGCTTTGATAATAGACCACATACTCTCAACTGGATTGATGTCGGGTGAGTAGCCAGGCCATTCTAAAACAGAACAGCTTCATTTTATTTTTTTTTTTACTTTTGGCATGGGCAAGATATTTTGAAAAATTGCGTTTTAGGCTGATGGTCTCCTTTGAATGGTTGAAAGGACCATCTGTGTCAAAACTTTAGCATATTTAGTACTACTATTCAGCATGCCATCGATTGGTTTCACACTTCCACGACCTTCAGGGGTCAGGGTGATGATGCTCCTTCCAACCATTCGAAGGAGACCATCAGCCTACAGTACCTACAGTAAACCACCTAAAACTAGAACAGATTTTTTATGTTTTGTTAGTTTTTGATATTTTTGCGTTTTGTATTTTAAAACTTGGCTGCTAAGTCAGCACAACCACCCCCCTAAAAATGCTATGGATGCCCAAAAACCAATCGTTGGAATCGAGTTTACATATAGGTATGTAGGTACCCATTGAATAAAAAAAATATTTATTAAAATGGCCGTTCGGCCAAATAATGTACATGTGGTCCATTCGGAACAGATCCTCCTGACCTTCAACCAAAAAAAAAATAAAACTACCTCTAAACGGACTCCCATATTACCCACTATGCAGTGTAAGAAACAATCCGCGTTTCATTGTTGTATCCCAAAAAACGAGAGAAAAAAAAATTACTTCCCTTTTCTTCTTAAAAAATTGATGCAATAAGCAAAGAGAACTAAAATATAAACCAACTTCGCGACGGTAGCTTACTGACATATTGCGAAACCACAAAAGACCGCAGACGTTTTCCTCCGAGTCAAAGATCATCCTGGTGTTCCAGTAACTGTAAACCTTCAAGATAAATTTAACGAAACGAAAGGCATTTGTTACGCGCCATGTCTTATAAACGTGTCTGAAACATCAATTTCTAGTGAAATGAAACATCAGGGTGTTACAGATATAAGTACCTACATAAATAAGTTCCTTCAGAAAGGTGAAGATGGAAAAATGCAACCCACTAGCCTAATGCTCTTCACATTCGTTCTTTCATATTTCAAGTCAGTTGTACAATATGCCAAACATGGTAGCCTTTCCTTCATAACTCAGAACCATGCACTCGCAAAATGTGTGCTAACAGCTCCCTTTTTTTCTCCTCATTATCCAAAAAACAAACAAAAGAAATCCTAACAATAAAAATAATTAAAAATTGCAATATGGCCAAGCCATTTTTATAGTCAACAAAATGTAGCACAAATCCCACCTCAAGTCGAAATACAAATAATTCCCAAGTTCATCCCATGCATTCCCTCAACAAAACTCTCTAAAAACAATATAAAAAAAAACTCTAATGCAGATAAAGTAAGCACTAACTCATTACCTTAACCACAAACCATAAAAAACACATTGAACACATCATCAGCTCTAACAATTACAAAGGAATACCCTCCCACACTACGAAGATCCATTCAACTTCAACCACTGTTCCATTCAACTCAAACACTTCTCTCTCTAAATCCACTTATTTGATCTCAAACAACACATAGTCACAGCAATCTTCAGAAACAATTTAATACCAATACGAATACCCAATCTTCTTCTCCATTAAACCCCCCTCAATCCCCTATATCAGCTGTCACCCAAAAACTTTTCGGTAACAACGATTACTACATTATGTTGTCCTTCAAGTCCTTCTGGATCATAAGCAGCATCGAGATCCTTCCATATGTCTTGATTCGCCGCAACTGGCCTTAGTTGTGTCCACGATTGAATACCTTAAGAACGAGCTTCGTTTAAAATAGACGACCTTCAAGTTGTTTTTAGTCTTCCAACGCGTCTATTACCCTGAAAATTCCATTCGAAGGATTGATTCGCTATATTTTTGTTAGGTTTTCTCCAAGTATGGCCTATCCAACGCCAAGATTATCTACTACAATAATAACAATTGTCATTATGATACTTTAATCCAAATACCTGACTCTGCAGTTCGGGGATTGAATCAGTTAGACTCTGAGAAGAACTTAAATGATTCAACTCCCGGATTGCAGAGTCAAAGCCCCATTACAATTTAGAACGAAAAAGGAACAACAAAAATCAAAACCCGAACAATACTTCTTTTACCCACCCTTCTCTTGCCTATGTTAAACAAGTGCGTAGGTATAGCTCATGTAGCATTAAAGTACATAGCTCTCAATATTTTACAGTGGGATATGAATGGATGTATTTATAATCTTGACAACAACCTGTTTTTTTTTTTCTACTTCCACCCTTCTATCAACGCACAATACTGTTACACACCTGCACCTGTTGCTCACCTGATTTACTGACAAAAACAACCTGGAATACTTTCAACGACCTTCATAATAGCGACCATTTCAAGATGCTAATGACTTAAACATTTTTCGCATCACAAATTCTAAAACATTAGAAACAAAGTTTAAAACAGACTTATCCAATTGGGCATTGTTCAAAAGAACAGCCACCGAATAGGTACATCACCAACAAAATCCCATCCCCAAACCAGCAACAGCAAGAAGGAAACATACAATCTTCTCCTCCTCCTCCTAAAAGTACAACTCTCTGCGACACCACTTCAAATATTTTTTTTTGTCTGCTGCCAATTTAAAAGAAATTTCAGCAGCAGAGTAGAAAATCTTGGTATCCATGTATGGTGGCAGTAGTAAACAGTCTTTGAGCTCCCTTTGCTATAGGAAATTGATGACAAGTAACCACCAAGCTCGATCTGGCTAAACTACCTTTTACCATGATGAATATTTCTGTTTCCTGAGGATATGGAGGCTGGGAGTGAATGGGAATTGTCAAAGACCCTATTGAGAAGGGCTGTGTATGAAAGCTGGAAGACTAGAGCCCATCTGGATGAGTAAGGACGCAGCTCCCTAAACATGCAACCTGGGTGTCTTCAATATAATGACAGGAGCGGAAGGAATCATATACCTATCTCTGACGTCATTTTGAAGTAAAGCTTCTTTTTATAGCGAAATAAGCCACACGTCATCATTGGTTATAAAATATGGGGGTTGAACTTATGACTCTCTTAAGGTTTTTGAACGCTTAGCCAAGGCAGGAAATAAATCGCAACACTCCTTCTGCTTCGTTGCAGGATCCTTGGAGCGTTGAGGCAGCGGCACCTCTTCGTCTATCTCTATAGGGAACCTGCCGGGCTTAGTTTTGACGATATTTTTTAGCTGGCCTCTATCCAACCATTACTTCTTTGAAGTGGAGGTGGCTCTGAGATCGAAATTGAAACTTAAGAGAACATAGACGTGCTTATCCTCCCTCCGCGTGGCAACCCGGGAACAATATGGACAATGGCAGGAAAATTGTTGTAAATGAAACAGGAGTGAGTATTTGCAGCTGTATTTTCTTTCTTTGCAGTATTGATTCCTTACCGGTAACGTATGCAGGGTTAAACTTGTATGCTCATCTGGAAGTGACCTTATAGACCTATATTCTGGTACCACGGGAGATAAGCCCTCCTGGGTGATGAAGTCTCGGCTTCGTCGCCTGGGAACTATCAATGAGGAAGGCCCTCTTGTGGGAGTATCGTGGTGGTTGTGGTTAACCGAATGCAGTAACATAAAGGTATCCAAGGATTTTATTCTTGGATGTAAGAGGTGTTAAATAGATCTCGCCCCTCACCAAGGAGTGTAGAGATTAGAGTTTACACAAAGATAACGCCTTAATGACTTCACCAATTTTGTAGTGTATTTAATCTTATAAATTAAAAGACATTACTTTAATTTGTATGCATTTCGGCATTTTAATGCCATCTTCAGCAATTTTTTATTTTTGACTTTTGAGTCTTTTAATTTATAAGATTAAATACACTACAAAATTGGTGAAGTCATTAAGGCGTTATCTTTGTGTAAACTCTAATTATACGAGACTTCACGGTGTTCTTGCTGCTCAAATCGAGAATTTGTAATTTTTGATTTGATTTTTAATAGAGTGTAGAGATGCCTCAACATGTTCCATAAAATTGATACTAAGATATCTACTTTAGGGTAGATCTTAGGGCTCTGGTCTAAGCCCAATTTGACTCTGTATGCGAGTAGGCTCGCCGTGGTATTTAAGGCTTAATTGCTAGGTGCCCCCGTAAAGCTTGCCCTCATACTGTTTATAAAATATATAGTACATACTCTAGACTACGCTTGACTGTGTCGCCCTTTATAGTTTTACACAATAATGTAGGTATTGATTGCAACAGTATTTATGTACCTACTTCCTTTGCATAGTAGGTAGGTACAACAGTTTAAATAGCAAAGGAGTAATGTAACTTGAAAGACGAAAAAATTAAATAAATTATCAGACTTAAATAATTTTTCCTTTATTTTGTTGCTTTCCATGTCTCCTGATCAGTGTGCCGTCCTCCAAGTGAGAAGACGTCAATTTGAAAAAAAATCATCTACCTACTCACATAGATTCCAATAAAATTAATTGTGTCGCTCGTGGATAATGTTCTAAAAATTACTATTTCTCCTTTTTTTTATTAACAAATTGAAGATCTAGGTTCATGTGTATTTAAATTGTCAAAGTCTTCCTTTTTATCAAATCCCATAAGTCCTTGCGCATGTTGCTATGAAATTTCTTTGTTTCAATCATTGTAACCAACATTGAGTACTAGCTAGTCTGGAACTTTTTTTATTATTATTATGTACTATGTACATTTATTGAGGATGACTGTCAATAGAGAGGGTGGAGTGGGGAGGCTATGAGTATAATCCTGCAACCACATATTATTTCAAATTAATTTTGTCATATAGGTACCTATGTAAAAAAAACTATCAAGAAAAAGAGGATAACAAAAAAGATCCTCCCAATATGACTTTCGATTGCACCGCCTAAATTTTTTCAACTGTACAAAAGTTAACTCGTAAACCTTTCTAGATGCTTAAAATTGAAAAAAAAAAAAACTTTTTAAAATATCATTTTAGTTAAATTTTCATACCTTTCCGTCTTCGACTCGTCTCCTATCACAAAATTTTATTTGCGTCCTCTGTCTATACAATGCAAGGTGACGTCATTCTTGTCCCACATTAAGTAGGTACACTTTTTTATACCTTCCCTTATTATGTTCGTCTTCTGATATAAATGCACGATTTAATTAAAGCTTGATTTTTTTTAAGGTTTCTTTGTTTTTTGGAAAAAAAATTTATTAAACATAAAATATTTGTACTTTTTAATAACCGAATACCGATACAATTTCGAAGTGAAAAAAAAAATTCATTCAAATGCTCCTACACCGGCCAATTGATTCACCAATTGCCAATGGATTTTACAAATATACGTATTTTAAATATTCCCAATTGATTAATTATTTTCTTCAGTTCAAGTTTCTGATTGGAACACATGAAAAGTTTCTCAAAACTCATATAATTAAAAAAAAAAAAAACCACAAGAAAAAGGCACACGAAAAAAATATGTGCGAGAATTTCCCTCTAATTTAGGAAAAAAAAAATATACGACCTGCGACGGCGACGAGAGGGAGAGATGTCATAACAAGTATGGAGAAAATTTGTAATCATCGCCTTTTCTATATAAGCTTTTTATATACAATGTCATCGCATAGAAACGCAGAAATAAAGAAAAATAAAAAAGTAAACCACTTATTACAAAAATAACAAGTACAAAATACTTACCGAATTTTTGTCTCGTTTTTACTTTATCTCTCCCTTTTTCACTCACAAACAGATATATATGATCGAATTGGAAAACGAATCAAACTGAAAAAATTGTAATCTCTCAACAAGGGAAGAGTATAAATTATTTTGTAATCAAACGGTTGTTGTTAATTTGACAGCACAGACATGTAAAAAGTGTTTAATTTTGTTGCTAGAATTAAATGGAATTATATTTTAATCCTGAAATGCTTTTATATTTTGTTGCTCAATGAAAAGCGACCGCTAATATAGACAACGCACGGAACAAGAATCGAATCGCGCCGCGCCGCGATGTTGCTCGCGGTGGGAAATTTTCTTTTTTTAATTCTCACGCACACAGCAACAGAAGAACAAAAGTAGCAGAAAGAGTTGTAAAAAGGAAATTAAAAATCCCAATATAATTAAGAGGCATACGCCCAGTTGAAGTACATAAATAGGTGAAAATGAAAACAAGAGAAAAAATTATTTTTTTTTAATAAAAAAAACCAAAACACCAACTCTTTTCACAACTTTTATTGGTTCTTTTGCTATTTTCGTCTTATAAATGGAATTTTATAGTTTTTAATTGAATTCACTTGAATTACGTCACCGGGGTGGTGGCGATGCCGGCGCGTTTGTCCCGTTTTCTTTTTTTTTTTAATCGACAATGATTGAAACAGGTTTTTTGGTTTGTTGAACAGACGCGCTTCAACGACTACACTTTCTTAAAGTTTGTTTTTTTAATTAGGGTAATTTTGTTACCTTTTTATCGGCCAAAACAACTATATTAAAACAAAAAAAATATGATACGCGTTCGTCGGTCGGATAGAGCACAATGTACAAAAAAAATGCGTTCAATCAACTAAGCTTCTTCTTCGATTCTGGTTTCTAGCACTGGAGCGATGGAAGAATTTCCCTTGGCGACGAGACGACTGTTGTTTTTTTTTTCTTGTGCGGCCTATAAACTTTAAGGAGAAAAATACCGTTTTTTGGTATTGCTGCGTTGGTAATACTGCGATGGTTTCGCCTATTTCATATTAGAGTGAGGGAGACGGCAGGAAGATTGATAGTGAATAATATGTCTGCTGCTGTTGGACGGGACTGCGTTTAGGTGCGACGGTGATGATGTCAACCATCATTTATTTTATTGGAATACGGCAAAAGGGAAATTACGGGGAAAATACGATGTTTTATTCAGAGAGGAAAAGAAAACCGAACATCGATTGGCAAACCTTTACCACAGACAAACAGCACAGACCGCCAACTCGTACTCCTCTTGCCTAAAATCCCTTAAAATATTTTATTCACCATAATAGTTGTGCATTTTATTTGGAGTATGTGAAAGCTCTACATTATGGTGGTAGTAGTCTGGGGAACGAGTATGAGATAACGGGGTTTGGAGACACATAGATGTCGCTGATAATTATCACATATTTAAACCTTTCCACCTACATTTTCTCTCCAAAACGAGAAATTTGGAAAAAAAGGTTTGGAGGCTCACGGTGTCGCCACAGTCGATCCTTCTATCCATATTACTATAGATTTCATATACAATCAATGATGCAAGTTACAAAAATCATACTAGTGTGATACAGAGGTAAGACCAAAATGCAGAGGTGCCGTGAAATAAGGCCAAATGGAGAAATTTGGCTTTTGTTAAGTGAAATAAAGCAAAATTTTAACGTTTGGCCTAATTTCAATTTGTCTCGCTTACCTTGAGGCCACACATGCCAGCTACTGGCAAGCAGGTTGCTACATGTATTAACTGTCAAATTCCTATCTGTGTTTTTGCTGTGACGTAGGCTGCACAAGCAAGTTGCTAAAGGCTCGTCCATATTATGCCGAATGATGCCGATCGGCCTGTGCCGACCGGCCAAGCCGAATAAGTATGGACGTTGGACGTGCCGAAATCCGTCCCGAACCGAACCGAACTCAAACCGAATCAAATGGATACTCGTTCGGCTTGGCCGACCGGCATAGGCCGATCTGCATCATTCGGCACAATAAGGACGCACCTTAACAGATGTTTGAAAATGTCAATTTGAAGATGAATTTTGAAAACAAATTCAAAAAATTTGAAGATGTCGATATCAAAGCGTCAACTTAAATTATATGCATCTATAGAAATTGTGAAGGGTGTAAGAGAATTGTTAATAAAACAACATGAAGAAAAGATAGGTAAAGGAAAGGTTGGGTGAAGAATTTATTAATGAAAAGGTTTGTGATAATTGTTTTAGAAAACCTCGTTTCCGAACAGTGTATTTTTGTAACTGTACGATATTTGTATGTAAACTACCAAAAATGACATAATTATACATATAATAATTGATAGTACAGGAACGAGGCTACCAAACTACCGGCGGAGCTACTGGCAACAAAACCGTCTTGCCAGTTGCCCGGAAAGTTGCCAAAATTGGTCTGTGTTAGTCAGGGGCGAACGCAGGGGGGGGGTTTGGGGGTTGAAACCCCCCCCGAAATATGTGAAATGAAAAAATAACCATTCATTAAAAAAAAAAAAATAAACCTGGAAATATAAAATTTATTTGAAATTTTCATTCTGTCAGTGAAAAAATCTTTCCAAATACACAATCTAACCCATCAGAGATCAATTCTTTCGTGTTGAGAATTCATCTAGAATTGCTCTTGTTTTGGAATGAAACTTGCAAAAGTGAAGAAGATAAATTCTTTTGACAGAAAGAGCAATTCTTTTCTTGTATGAAACTCGCTATAAGTAAATTTGATATGTCGATGTGGAATTAGTGTTGTTTCGTAAACAACGGGACCTGCGACCGAAATATACGAAAATTCACTTCCCTTTTTACTTGCAAAATCATCCCATCGGTCGCTCCAAAACTAGCGGTAGTTGCGACCGAAATCTACGAAAATTCACTTCCCTTCTTACTTGTAAACACATTGCATCGGTCGCTCCAAAACTAACGGCAGTTGCGACCGAAATCTACGAAAATGAAAACTTGCATCACACGTACTAAAAGCCAGTCCCTACGTATAAGAACGGGATCGACAACGGCAACTAGGAAAGAGTATACTTTTGTATTGTATAAGCATAATACACATGAAAATTAAAATGAAATTGTAGTTTGAACTGTGAGGTCGATTTTCTTTTGATTCCTACATAAAATCGGTTGTTTATTAAAATAAATTAAAAGTTATTGTGAAAAAAATGAGTAATTCAATACTAAAGTTTTTTAAACCAGCAGCGAGTAAAAACAGTGCTACACCTACAGTTTCAAGTATTGGGGATATAAACAAATTGTCTGGAGAAGGTCCCCCCACAAAAAAAACAAAAAACTGAGGTGTCACAAAACAGTGGAAACCGTTACTCACGCCTGTAATATCCCACCAATACGAAATTGCATTGGGGCTATTAAAGAGGTTGTCAATTTATTCAGACTCTCAAACAAAGCAGCTCTAATTTTAAAAGACCAAATACATGCGTCTTGTCCAAAAGCAAAACAAACACGGCTTTTAAGATTTTGTGAAACCCGTTGGGTTGAGCATTTAGACTCCTTGAGTTTGTTTTTTGACGTATATGAATATATCTGCTGCTCTTTAGAGATCCTGGACGAAAAAAATTTGAAAACTGATGGAGTTAAACCGCATACTTTACTTACAGCAATACACAATGCCCAGTTCATTATTTCACTAACAGTAATCAAGCCAATTTTTAGCCTTATGAAAAACCTTAGTGAATTTTTGCAAAAAAAAGAATATGAAGAAATTGCTGAAATGCGACAGAATTCCGAAGTAAGGTTCGGTAGCATATTTGCTGCAGCCAAAGAAATTGCGGAAAAAATGGATTTGCAGTTGGTAGTCCCACGAAATGTCGCAAAACAGAGGAACAGGGATAATTACGAAGGTGGTCCTGAAGAATATTTTCGTCGGTCTATCTATGTTCCTTTTTTGGACCATTTATTGACGCAATTGAAAAATAGATTTCTCGACCATCGTGAGCTGCTTTCCAAAATTCAAAATATATTGCCAGAAAAATGTTGCAAACTTAAAGAGGACAAAATAAAAAGGACTGTTGAGGTGTTTTCCCAAGAATGGCCAGATGATATAAAAGTAGGCTTAGATGATTTTCTAGCCGAAATGAAGATGTGGCGCAGGTAAGAATGTATTTCTTTTATTTTCTTGATATGTATTTCATTGTTAAATTAACTATGGTTTCAGACATTGCTTGAGTATGCCAAACGTAAAACGGCCCAACAACTTTATAGACACCTTAAATGTTTGCGATTCGTCCTTATATAAAACAGTTCATTGTTTTATGCAGATCGGTGCGACACTTCCGGTATCCGTGGCTTCAAGCGAGCGATCCTTTTCATGTCTGCGCAGATTAAAAACTTATCTACGAGGAAAAACCGGCGAGGAGCGACTGAACGGTTTGATGTTGCTGAACATCTATAGGGATATTGAGGTTGACTATGAGGACGTTATAAATATAATGGCAAAAGTTCCAAGGCGCATTGATTTTATTTTATAAAATATTGATCATAACTAAAAATTTATGTATTTAGTTTTATATATATGTAAATACATACATACAGAGTAAAAAAAACTTACAAATATTAAAAACAAATTGTTCGTTTATATTTAATATATTTTTTTAAAAACCCCCCCCGAAAAAATTTCCTGCGTTCGCCCCTGGTGTTAGTGGAAAATGTGAATGTATTGCAACTATCTTGCCAGTAGCTGGCATGTGTGGAGTCCGGGTTACCTGCGGCCACACATGCCAGCTACTGGCAAGAAAGTTACTACATGTATTAATTTTCAGATTCCTATCTGTGTTCCAGTTGGCTGGAAGTTGCAAGAGTTAACCCACCGATTTCCGAGGTTTAAATGAAGTTGACCCACGGATCAAGAATTTAAAAACGAGAATCAGTGCTGAACAGCTTTGCGTATAACTGTTACTAGTCTAAATAAATAGTAAACAAAAAAATGTAAATGTCTAACATAAACATAGTTGATAGGTTGTTCAACTTACAACATCAAGCAAAGGTTAATGCGTAACATAAGTATTTATGTTCCGTATCAGCAAACAGGCCTTAGTTATTTAAATGTGGAAGAAAAATGACATATCGTAGCAGCATTGTATATGAAATCTATAATAATATGGATAGCAGGATCGACTGTAGGTGGAAAGGTTTAAATATGTGATAATCAGCGACATCTATTGTGTCTCCAAATCCCGTTATCTCTTACTCGTTCTCCAGACTATTATAGATTTTATATACAATGGCAGCAGCTTATAGTGTTTTTTCGGAATAGTGCGCCTCTCCATTATTTTTGTTTAGTGCTACAGGGGCTTTAGTATTTTTCTTCTTCCCAAATCCACCACAAAAAAAAATCCCATTACAAAACACGCACAAAAATACCCACTCAGCTGTCAATGATAAAAAAGAAAAAATTTTAGTGCAGTGCGTTGGCCAGCTCGTCGTCCCGCGAAAAAGAAAATTATTAAGTTTGATTTTTATTTTTAAGTAAAATGCCGGTGTCAAACAAATGTCTATGACACAATTGTAAAACGGTTAGTGAACTATTGCTTAATTTTTTAATAACATATAACCATTATGTGCAATCAGAAAATAAAAATAAAATGTTAAACGTTTACATTTCCCTCATGATATATTTTTTGTCTACCTTTTTTCTTGCAGGCTTTTTTTTTATTTTTTTTTTTACTTTTTTCAAACAAGTTTAGGACAAAAAGAGCACAATATGGGACGCAGCCCATCGCCAGTTCACAGGAGACGCGAAAAAGAACGCAGCGAAAGAAAGAAACGTCGCGAAAGACGTTCCAGAGAACGTGAACGTGAGCATGAAAGGGATCGCGAAGGTGGTGGAGCGAGCGGCAGCCATCGTTCTGCAAGACGACGTTCGAGAGAAAGAGAGCGCAACAGGAGTCGTAGTCGTGACAGATCATCTAGAAGGCGTTCGAGGTGAATAATGTGTAGTGTATACGAACCATGACAAAAACGCTAAGTATATTATTTATAATATTTTAACAAATTCAATAATCATAATGACAAAAGGTAAGCTATAAAAAGAAAAAAAGTAGTTTTTGTTTAAAATCCCATCCCTTCTATTTTAATTTTATAATTTATTAGAGTTTAAAAATTGGTAAAGGTCATTTTTGGCTGTGGTGAAATTCTCTGACACTATTTGTCAAAATCCAAAATTTCCCACTGACATTTTCCTTTGCTTTGCATTTGACTGCCGCATTTATCTATCTTCCACTCCACGTGAATTTCATAAAAGTTGAAATTTTTATTTCAATTAATTAGAATAGTTGTTAATTTTGAAGTGATTGAATCGCAAATATAATATAAAAATGGCTTTACGTGTGCAATTTGAGAACAACGATGATATCGGTGTTTTTAGTAAATTGACAAATAGCTACTGCCTAGTGGCTATTGGAGGGTCAGAAACATTCTACAGCGTTTACGAATCTGAATTGGCTGAAACAATTCCAGTGATTCACGCAAGTATCGGAGGTTGTCGTATAATTGGACGGCTAACAGTTGGAAACCGCAATGGGCTTCTTGTCCCTGGCTCCACAACAGATGTGGAACTACAACACATCCGTAACAGTTTACCAGATAGCGTAAAAATTCAGCGCGTGGAGGAGCGTCTATCAGCTTTGGGCAATGTAATTGCCTGTAATGATTATGTTGCTTTGGTGCATCCTGATTTGGATAAAGAGACTGAAGAGATCATTGGAGATGTTCTAAACGTCGAAGTATTCCGACAAACTATTGCAGAAAACACATTGGTTGGCTCGTACACAGTTCTAAGCAACCAGGGTGGTATGGTGCACCCTAAAACTTCAATTCAGGATCAGGATGAACTGTCGTCTTTGCTACAAGTTCCATTGGTAGCGGGGACTGTCAACAGAGGCAGTGAAGTTCTTGCAGCTGGTATGGTTGTCAATGATTGGATTTCGTTCTGTGGTATGAGTTCAACAGCAACAGAGATTTCTGTAATAGAAAGCGTCTTCAAACTCAATCAAGCACAGCCGTCGACAGTCACAACGAAACTTAGAGCTGCTCTTATTGAAGATATGTCTTAAATTATGATGAGACAAAGTGTGTTATTTAGTTTGGACATTTGATTTAATTAAAAAAAGAAAAACAAGAGCTCAGGAAGCTCTTTCTATGTAAAATTAAAATAATAAAAAAAACTTTGTATAATTCGTTTTGTTATGGCGGATTTTTTTTAGAATCAAATTTTTGATAGGGCATATCTGCCTCAAACTACAGCCCAAGTGAATAGCGACACAACATGTAAAACCATAATATTGTTGACCTTTCAAAGCATGCGAAATCTAAATCATTTTAAAAAGGACCAGGCTTTGCTTAGTATGCCCTTACAGCCGGCTCGATTTCTAGCCTGCCGTCTCCAATTTTGCACTCAAGTTGTCGGAGGTCTCTTTACCTGGTCGCTCCGTCGAAGATGAGGTTTACCTGACTGACTCCCTCTGTTTTGGCATTAGAGACCTTACGAGCTGGAGCGTTGATTTCCATTCGGTCTACAAGGCCCAGCCATCTTAGTCGTTGAATTCGAATTTTCCTGGTTAGGCTTATGTCGCTGTACATCAAGCATAGTTCTTCGTTGTATCTTCTCAGCCAAATGTCATTTTCTCGGTTTACGCAGACAGGACCATAAATCGTTCGCAGCACTTTTCTCTCGAAGACTCCAAGTGACTTCATCCGATTGGGAGATGGTCCATACTTCCTGTCTCCTTGGTTCTTCTCGATAGGGCTTTATTCCTCAATTGCTTATTCAGCCCAAA
Organism: Platycheirus albimanus; assembly: GCA_916050605.2. Lineage (NCBI taxonomy): Eukaryota > Metazoa > Arthropoda > Insecta > Diptera > Syrphidae > Platycheirus > Platycheirus albimanus. Next base: position 66,250,817 of record OU696698.1, read on the forward strand.
GAAACAGCGTTTAGCAAGAGTTAGTTGATTTCAGGTTGCCAGTGTTCACAGCAGTATCCAGGTAGAAAAACCTCGAACTGACTACCTCAAAGTTATACCTATCAATTCTGACGACCACGTTCTGAGCAAGTCGGTGGTGGGATTGGATTTTTCTTGATGAAAGCATATACTTTGTGTTGTCCTCATTTATTTTCAGTCCCATTCTGCTTGCTTCTGAATCCATAGTAGTGAAGGCTATGGGTACTACTCGTTTTGTTCTTCCTTTTAAGTAAATGTCGTCCCGATGTGCTGGCATGGGTGTTACGTGTGACATTTTCTAGCTCAATGTTAAAACAGCCGCATGACACTGCAGACCTTATCTTAGCCCTCTTGAAGTTTCGAAGGTTTCAGTAGAGTCCCTACCAACTTGGACATAACAGCGAGCATTTTCCAACGTCATCCTGATAAGGCAGGGATTCATAAGTTGGACATGGCACGATACAGTTAAGCTCTACTAACACTGTCGTAGGCTACTTTAAAATCGACGGACAGGTGGTGGGTATCGATGTTATGTTCTAGGGTTTTCTCTTAGATTTGGCGTAATGTGAATATTTGGTCGGTCGTAAGTTTTCCAGGTCTGAAGCCCCGTTGGTCAGGACTTATTAGATCATCAGCAAACGGCTTGAGACATTCACATAAAACGCAGGACAGGATCTTGGCGCAGAGTAGGCGGTCTCCATTTTTGTGGCCCAGGGCGGCTTGTGAAACCTGATGAAGACTGTTTCACTCTTTTGTAGAAGTTTCACACCTCTCCTCAACGCAGCACTTCTCTCGGCAGTGTTCCTGGTTTACACAGTTAAATGCTTGTTTTAGTCAAGACAACCACCAAAAATAACAAATTTCTTGTGAACCAACCTGATGTGATGAGCTCTGACATTGTTAATGTTTTCATTAATTAATTATAAATTCAGAACAACATTCCAAATAGGTAGTACCTATACAAAAATATTATACATACTAACACGCTTGTATTTAAAAACTTTTATGCTCTTTTTTATTACAATTTATTCCGCTTAAGTTAAAGATTATTTTGACTGTTTATCATTTGATTTTGGTTCCTTCACACAAAATTTATGGCGCCAGGCACCATCCTTTGCTTGATGTGCCGGAATCGTCTCTTGCGGCCAATCCAAGGACTTTAGAGCAAAGGTGGAATCAGCTTTGTTAGTCTGGTCCTATTTAAAAGAATTTTTAAGTTTTGGTATTTACGTGAACTGTTCGTGAGATCATTGAATGATTAGGGCCAGTTTCACAGCCCACACTTAAGTTGCACTTAAGCCTTTCATATTGACCACTTAAATGCCAGCAGTTATAGAGAAAAATGAGATTTTCATTAAAAATCATGACGGGTGGTGACATGTACCGTTAGCTTTAAAGCTAGAATTTAATTCAATAATCCCTCGGTACGACGTCAAAATAATACTATGTACCAAGTTTAAAGTAAATTGGTTCAGGCGTTAAGGCTGTAGGTACAGATCAGAGATTAAAATGAGTATGTTCGAATAAGTTCGAACACTGCGATTTTTTCTATTTGATCGCTCATACCCGATCGTTTTGCTTCCATGTCCATAAGTCATTTTGGTCATGAATAAAAAGAATCACGAATAAAGACAAACGAACTGATCGAACTCATGAGTATCTTCTGACTTTCATACCCACGAACAAAATTATTCGCAAACAGTTGTAACCAGTTTCGGGTACTCGAAAAAAGTCCTACTGATCGTTTTGATCGGTTTGATCGTTCTGATCGTGAACAAAGCGAGTACTCACAAGTAATGCGTGAACAAAGGAAACTGCTGGCGCTACCTGATTTATTATTATTTTAGGTGGCTAGGTAGGCAAATGATGTAATTATAAAACAAAAGATGGTCAACATTCGCGGTTGGTGTATGTATTTAAGTGAAGTCAATTTTTTCTTTTATTGAAGGCGCAGGTTAAAATTCCCCGAAACAGGTACTCTTTTCTTTGTTAGTAATTTTAGTAAGTCAGTGGTTTTAATTACTTATATAATTTACTGTTTTTTTTTCAAGTTAATAAAAATAAAAATCATTGTGACTAATAACATTATTTACTGCACTTTTTCCTAATAATAATGCTTTATTTGCATACACAAACTAAGTATATTGAATCATGAAGCAAAATCAACCAACACCGATCTGCCCCTAATGGTAAAAGTATCTTAAATACAAAAACCAACCCCAATAACACAAGAAACAGAATCCTTAAAATACCAACCCCGAATACACATTTTACACAGCGAGTAGTCGAACGATCGCGATCGATCGCACTGATCGTGAACATTTTGATCATGAGCACATTGATCGTGAACATTTTGATCATGAGCACTTTATTCGTTTTGTTCAAACTCGTTCATACTCGGTTGGAAGGTATACTCGATCTTATTCGTTTGAAATGTGTTGTTATTCACGGCTCATCATACTCATGAACAAAAATACTTGTAAGCATAGTTTGATAGGTTGACTCTGTTTGTTCAAACTCGCTTTTTTCGAGCAAGTATTCGTTGATCGTGCACAGTACTCGACTCGTTTTAATCTCTGGTACAGATACAGACAAACGGACAAACAGACAGGCAGATTGTTGGACCCACTTTTTTAGGCTTATCTATCATCTTCATGTCATGTTTGGTTTTTAGATTTTTTTTTCACGAATCCATAACTTGTCTTATAGTACCTATATTTAATCGCAAGTAACAAAGCAGTTTATGGACTAAAGCTTAGTTTGTAAAACAAATTGGAATACTCCAAAACGTGCAAGTGTGAATATTTGCATAAACATATGTACTGTCACCATAAAGGTAAATAAATTACGTTCCTTGCAATCAACCTTGAGGATATTCTTATCATCAGAAACGAAAGTGTATTGCGAAAAATTAGGAACAAGAATGTCAGGAGATAAAGATTTTATTTACTTGAAACAAGAAGATTACATTTATTTATTTATTTATTTATTTATTTATTTATTTATTTATCTCATCAATTAGAGCTAACAAACTCAAATAGACTTCGAAATATAAGTACACGATTAAATCTTATAGTTATAACAGTTAATTAGTAATGACATAAAATAATTTAATTCGTTAAAAAATATAAGCTTAACATATTTTTAAAAGACTTTCTGCTCAAATGAAAATTAAAATCAATGTTGTTTGATACTATATTGGTCTCCCTGACACTGCGAGTTATAGGCTCATTAAAGGCATAGTTTACTCGATGATTACTTTCTCTGAATAAGGTACGAATTCTAAGTTCTCGGGAAGGAGCGTATAAATCAATAAGAAACAAAAGATGAGGGCAATCAATATAATAGGATAATATATCATTTATAAAATTTATAGCGAACATCTTACGGCGGTTTTCTAATGTCTGAATGCCAATAAGCTGACATCTTACTTTATAGCAGGGCATTTCGATGTTCCATCCCAGTTTGTTTATTACAAATCTTGTGAATTTTTTTTGAACTTTTTCTATTCTACTAATGTGAATATTGTACAGTGGATTCCATACAACGCAGCAGTAATCCAGGATTGACCTAACATAAGCAACGTATAGAGATAATAGCGTGTAAGGATCTCTTAAATTAAAAGAATTACGTATGATAAAACCCAGCATAGAGTTGGCTTTATTCACCATGAACTCTATATGGCCTACATTTCGGAACATATGGAGAAATTTTTAAATGGACTAATGTAACTTGATATGAACTACTCATGGAAGTAAATGTAAAATTATCTGAAGAAATGTCACCTAAAAAGCCAGATAAAGAAATAATTGGGTAAAGTTCCTTGACAGCAATCTGTTGGAAGCTTAATTTTTGTTTCCCAGTCCACTCTACATTATTTTCTTTTCTTCTTTTATTTTACTTTGCTAACATTGTATTGCCCATTTAAGTTTTCATCAAGGTTGCATTTATACATAATATTATGTATATATGCCATCCTACATGCGGCACGAGCTTCAATTCACTTGATTCCTCGATCTCCTCCGATTCAGTGTCGAAAGTCGCCACAATAAGAAGATGGCCAGATTATTCTGCTTGAACCTTGAACGACTTTCAGATCCCTAAAGTATATGTTCCAATCTCCTACCAAACCATAATCGATAAAGTCAATTTCGTCATATGGGTGTATGATTAAGATTATCACTTTCATCCAACAAACGTGTGCAATTTTGAAAGCGCAGTCCAAATGATTTTCTAAATTGCAGGTATAACCTCTTACATTACAAATGGTGTCCCTTGATTTACGAATGATTCCTGAAATCTAATTTTGTATTTCTTTATCTCGGATAACAGATAAAAGTGTATAAATATATTTTTTTTAGCCTCAATGTTCTTCTATATGACTTTATTTAACAATAAACTAATATCATGAATTAATAATTTTTCTGCAGATCCAGATCAACGCGTTCTAGAGATCGTGCATATCCATCAACATCATCCCGTGCCCGAGCAGAAAGACCAAAGATCACAGAAGCCGATTTAGAGGGCAAATCTGCTGAAGAAATTGATATGCTCAAAACAATGGGATTTTGTAACTTCGATACAACTAAAAACAAAAAGGTTGATGGCAACGATGTTGGCGAAGTGCACGTCATTCTCAAACGTAAATATCGCCAGTACATGAATCGTAAAGGTGGCTTCAACAGACCGCTGGACTTTGTTGCCTAGCAAAGGCGTTCTTTTATCGAAAACAATCGAATTTCTTTTGCTATACTATTTTCTAATTTAATAATTTTTATTCAAATTAACACACACATACATATTTATGTGTGACACACTTGGATAGGATTTATATAGATTTTATACGAGGGCCTGAAATGCGCTTGCATCACAGTGCACAGGCTAATCATCTTAACTATAAAATACTACTCTGACAATCCTGCAATTTTTTGCCATAGCCCGGTTTACAAAATTATCAAAATTTCCACATATTGCCTAAATACAACTTCAACAAATAGGTTATCCTCTTGGCATGGTGAATCATTTTTCATCGTGTCCTAACACAATCAAAATGTTAAAACATTAATTTATTATAACCGAAAAAAAGTTAAGTTTTTATTTTGTTGATCGCAGTCTTAAAGATAGACCATTACCATCAGCTGTAAATGGAATTTGAATAGGAAAAGCAAGGCTTTCGGTTCATGAGCGACATAAGGTCAAACTAGGTTAAATGTCTCTGACCCCAAATTGGAGCCCTTACACTTGGTATAGATTCAGTTTCTTATGAGCCAAATCTTTTGCATTTCAATATTTCACAGCTTGCTGATTGTAATTTTCAAAATCTTTAATGATGGTATATATTTATATAAATGTATTAATTATACAAATACACAAAATTCTTAAAGCCAAAACCAAAACACACAAACACCACAATCATTTCCCAACAATAGTCCCCAATAACCCCCTTCACTATCCTCCATACAATGCAATAGTACAATTTTTTTTATTACAGAGCTTTATTTATAAAAAATATTTATTTATACACAAACACACCCCGAACCCACCCCCTTCCTATAGATATCCTGTAAATATTTACCAATCAATAGTTACCAAAACCAGCTACCCTTTATTCCCTACAATAGACCAAATGCAATAGCCAGGATTTTTGTTAAAAACTTTACACACAAGTGCCACAATAATATTAAAAGAAAAATAGTTATACCTCTGAATAAATAATACACAAAAAAAAGCAGAACAATAGTTATATAAAATTATATACCTCCAGTTAAACAATTGTTTTTTACATAAAAAAAAATTAAATATACAAAAGTGAGGCATATACCGCACCCACAGTATAATAAGAAACTTTTTGGATTTTTTTTCGGTTTTTTATAACACCCACACCTACACATACATACATACATATAATATAACAACGAAATTGCAGAGATTTTTTTCTTATATAGTTTTATTAATTTGTTTGTTATAAACTAGAATTTTATAAAACATTATAAATAACCTTTATATAGTAATTTGTTTTTATTTATAAGTATTATTATTTCTTTGTTCAAAACTAAAATAACTTAAATTATTATTTGAAAAAATATATCAATTTTGAATTTCCATGATACTTTTTAAAAAATGTATTTAAAAACTTGGAAAACATTACGACCTATTGTGCTTTTTAATTGATATTTGATAATTGAATATCCTGTATTTAATTTAGATGCATAAATATGCATTACCAAATATAATTAACATTTGCGATAGAGGTAATATTGTAATGATTAAAATTAAAATTTAAATTAATTTTTTGAAGTTCATTTGTATATTTAAGTATGTAAGAAAATTTCTTCTTTTATCGATAAAAGATTTTGAAATTAGAATTGGCATTTTATATACATACAAGTAATGAAAAAAGCTTAAAATTGTTAAGAAAATAAATAAAATTACGAAACAAAATATTTCTTAGTTTTTTTTTTTTTATTTATGGCTTCAGATAAAAATTTTTCGTAACACTTTCGGTCAAGAAATTTCACAACTTATCTAAGGTCCGCATTATTGGGCCCAACCTCAATTTCAATAATATTTCAATGATTGATTCACTTTTTACTGCCTGTACCAGATTATTCACTCTATCGATGAAAGTGAAATGTAAATATTTTTAAAAAGGTGAGAAAATCTACAATAACATAATGGGTTGAGACTTGAGAAGATTGGGCGAGGAAAAAATGTTTCGATAAAGTTATTAAATAAAGTGCACGACTGGGTCGGACAAACTTGCTCCAATGTGAGACAGTTGTCTTGGGGTTTGAAAAAAAAGCAAGGAATAAATGATATAAAATTTTATTGATCACTTAAAAATCAATAGTTAAAACGTTTTTTGGAAAAAAATGAAGTAAGCCATATTATTTTGTTTGTTAAGAATTTTAAGAATTTTTTTTGAAAAACTTTTCCAAAATATATTCAAAATTTTTTTTGAGTATGCCAACTTCTAGAACTTTGTAGTTTTTATCAGAAAAATAAAATTTAAAAAAACAAATTTTTTAAATTTTTTTTTAAAAAAACTCAAAAAAAAACTTTTTCCAAAAATTTAAAAAATTATATTATTTCGTCTTTAAAATGGCTTCTACATTAAAAATTCCATCAAAGGGCTTACGAGAAAATCTGATTTTAAAAAACCGGTCCGATGGGAGGTACCGTTACAAGACTTCCTGAAAAATCTATTCCAACCAAAAGGTAAAGTTTTTACAGAAAACACTATTCAGAAAGTTATATCACACGGACAGACAGAATTGTCGGACCCACTTTTTTCGATTTCTCTATCATCATAATGTCATGTTTGATTGTTAGAATTTCTTTTTACGAATGCATAACTTGCCTTATAGTACATATAATCGCAAGTTAAAATGGTGGGGGGGGGGCGTCGCTGGGGTCGCTGGGGTCGCCGAGTTATTTTTCCATTAATAATATTTTAAACAGAAAAATAAGAATACACAACAATTAAAGTGGCTGTGTTGCAGACCAATTAATCTGTAAACACCGTACGTGATTACTCCCTCCTGCTTTAACGAGAAGAGAATATACAGGGTGATAGCCCTGAGGTGTGCCAAAAAGCTAGAGCTTTTATGTTGGGTAGAAACCAGTAGAAAAAAATCGTATGGAAGGGGGAAGTCTATTCCCCTCCGTTTATCCAGGAGGGCGATTTTCTAAAAATGATTTATTAAATTGGAAAAAAATTATTAAAAAATAACTGTAACGCCAACAAATGCCATGCAATACTATTTGTAAAGTTGCATTTTAAAATAAAGTTATTTTATTCAACCGTTTTTGAAAATTTATTTTCAAACTCGAAATTTTGAAAAAAAATTTGATATTCAGCTGAGTTATGCAAGCCTTTATAAAACACGGTTACAGTATATTACCCCATACCATAGGAACCGTGCATTTTGCCGGGATAAAAATTATCCTATGTAATTTTTTGGCCCTTAACTATCACTACCAAATGCAAAAACTGTCATGTCAATATTTTGCTCTATTAAAAACTAAAACCATACTATCCCACGGTAACCATATATTTGAACGGGATAAAAAGAAGCCTATTTATCCAGACTATAATCTATCTTTGTGTCAAATTTCATCCAGATCCGTTCTACCGTGATTGAATCACAAACATCCATCCAAACTTTCACATTTATAATTTCAGTGGGATGAATTCTATAACATACTAACTTGAATGTTTCACATCTGCCGGGTGTCCCGTGATGGCCAACTTTTTATTTTTTTTAAATACATAATTGTTAATCTTTATAATGTAAACATTTTTGTTTATATCCTTTGTTTTTTTATTTTGGCAAAATCATTTGATTAAGTGTACATATATGTAAACAATCTATAACAAACTCTTCACCTATGCTACTTGCCAGTCGTGTAAATGACAAAATGCATCACAAGTACTTAATTAAGTATATTCGAATGCTCTAATTTTGTATTAAAAAATAAAATAAAATTCGCTGCGGACAGGATTCGAACCTGTGCGGGTAGAACCCAATGGATTTCAAGTCCATCTCCTTAACCACTCGGACACCGCAGCCACATTGGATACGCTGTCAAATTACATATAACAGTTATGGAGAATAAGTCTTCTTTACTAGTGACATCTACTGTCGTATAGTAAACGAGTAGTTGCCGTAATGTAACGTTATTACTGACGTTAACATAAATTAAATCGTTATTTAACCGTAAGCATTTAAAAAATTCACTTAAAAAGTGGTTTCGGCAGGCATTAGAAGTGAAAATTGTTAGATTAGAGATAAAGTTCAATTTATGCATTGGTGAAACCTAATATGTATTATACTGCTAGGAGATTACTTCATGTGTGTTCCAAATTACCGCCATATGTTGTTCCTCATTGTGAATTAATGCATAGTTGAATTGAGTCAAAAATGGATACACAAAATTATTCAGGTTATCCATGAAGGAGCGTTCATCGGTAGATGTAGTAGGGTAAATGACCCCTCTCAACCTTGCCAGAGCGCTTGTACTTGTAAGTGTGTCAACTAGTTAAAAAAAGTTTTAAAGAAATTTCAATTTGGAGCAAACTGCAGAAACACCTCCTTACTCATATCCAAGGCACGTCTATTAAATGAAGTCAAAAGAATTAATTCACAACTACACTCTTCGTCTTCGAGAGCAAGTTTCGTTGGCGACATACTTTTGGCAGATATTGTATGGAACCGACAAAAGTAGATAGCAATCCATATATATACTAAATAGGTCAATGACTATGCACGTTTTCTGTTACTATCATTTCGTGATATCAATCTAGATACGTTGAAGATTATAACGAAGATTATTTTACCACAATAGTAAGTTTCAAATTAAAACGTTCCTTTAAATAGATTTTACGTATTTCATTGATTGATGGTTAGTATAATGTATAATGCAAGTGCGTTGAGCCTGTCTTATTGCTTTATACATGCATGCATTTTTTTTTAATTGCAACTGAAAATTTTTTCTATTTACTTTGGATATCATTAAAAAAAAGATTTGGGGTAATTGAGTTCTCAAAAATTTAGTATTTTTTAAGTACCCCGTTATGCCCCTCCCTATCGCCTATATCATGCTGATCGTTGGGGGTTCAGATTACGTGAACTATAAAACTTTCACAAAAAATTGAAAAATAAAAAAAATATTTTATATAATTCCTCATGGTGAATTAATGCTTTGAGTTAATAATATGGTTTTAGAGCTGGTTTTTGACATGTAACTATAAAGTATTTGACAGACGAGCTATGTTTTTAGATTCCAAGAATTTCCCATAAATATCCCAAGAATGTGTCGCTTCCATGAACACTGGCTATTTGTATCGAAAGTTGCCCTTTTTATTATTAAATTCTTATTTATTTTACTAACGCTCTTTGTTCAGGATATCAAACTTTTATAAAACTATTTGGTGAATAGAGTCAAAAATATTAATCATCCACTCAAACTCAAATTAATTGTTCGTCATTCCTTTGAACCACAATACGTTTAACTAAATAAGGTTATAATAAAGCAGAAACAAAATATGATTTTAAGAGAGCTACTTTATTATTATTTGAAACTTGTTTCAGCAAATAAGATATTGGAATCTTAATTATAAAACCAAATTATAATACATATTACTTACTTGAAATTGAATATACTTTTACTACCTTAGCCAACGTAAACCGGCGGCAGTACACGTCTTAAAGGGAGGTTTTGTTTAAATCAGTAGCGTCCCATATTTTTGCACCATACTATTTTGAAGGAAACTCACCATAAACATTGCATACCCACCAGTGATTTTCCAATTGCATCTGACGTAGATCTAACACGTCTTATTAAGCACACATCTGGATGGTGGGTGTGCACTGATTGGCTGTGCTGTGGCTGCTGCTGTGCTATTCAAAATTCTATCCCTTATAAATTGACGTGCATTTAGAGCTACCGGTGTCCTTTTGGTAACTTGTTCAGCTTTTTTCCTTGGGTTCTGTTGAGGAGGTTTTGGTTTTAGAGCTTTAAAACAAAGTTCTTAATGATAAGTGTTGTCGTGGAGTGTGGAGATCTTGCGTTCATCTTAAGCATTTCTTGTGTTGAAAATACGTTAAACTGCAGTTACAAAATTGTAAACTATTTTCTTCAAGGAAAAAGTTTATTTGCGAAGGTTTTCATAGCGCCCGGTCAGTTTTTTTGGTATTTCCTGTGTTTTTCGTAATTTGGATTGTGATTTCAATGTTAAGTTACCTACATAAGTGTTGTTATGTGTATTTTTTGAGTTTTGTGCAATTTGTGTCTTTAAGACGGGTGATTTTTTAAGAATTGGAAGAGGTGTATTTTATTTTACGACAACTGTTTTTCTTTACTGCTTTATATGAAGTTCAAAGAAAGTCCGTCAAGCGGTTGGGGATGTAGCTTGACGAGAAAAGCGCAAATCAACGCACAACAGGCCGACGGACGGTATATCGAAAACCACTTGATTTTTTTTTTCTGCACGATAAAGGTGAGATTTTAGATATTGGAGTGGCTTCCTGATTTTTTTGTTACGCTTTTGGATTTGCAATTCTTCCAGCTTATATTTTGGGGAAGAAATAAGTACCTATGTTTTCAATCACACTATTGATATATGCAAGTTTATAAAATCACGTAAGCAATTCACACCAAAGCAGAGCAAAGTTTTCAGAATTGGAAAGGCTAGGTACTACCGTGCCTCGTGATTTTTTCTTTAGATCTATCCACAACGATACACGAAATCTTATAGTTTTCTGTTCATGGTCGGAAATAAGTCAAAATAAATCAATTTTAAAGGCTTTTCGTTGGTTTGACTATTGTCTTGAAATACATTTATTTCAAAGTAAATCATTAATAAAATAATAATAGCAATTTTTGTTGATACATTCCTCTTTCCTAAAAAAAAGTTCTATTGAAAACTTAATTTGATTCTTGTCTTGGTACAGCTTAAAAACAACAACTAAAACAATAAAAAAATATATTACCTAAAAATTTAAAAATATTAGAAGAAGTTATTTTTGCTAAAACGAACATTTAAATCTTCGCAGGAAAGGCTTTTACAAAAAAGCCAAATTAGGTATATGTAGGTATAAGGTAGGTATGCATATTTTATGATAAACTATTTTATAATTTCAAAAATTCATTCGTTATAATGAATCACAGATTTTTTTTTATAATTTTCATTTTGACTTAATTTTAAAAATTAATTATAAATTTTTTTTTCTTTTCCAATTCATAGCTTGGCGCGTGATTTCACTGCAGAATTTTCTAAAACTCCAGTATCTTCCAAGTGTTTGAATAAGAGTGATAGGTATTCATCGCGATGTCTGATGTAATGGGCAGCATGTAGTGAGTTTTCCCAACATTTGAAGTTTATTTTAACGTTGGCTCTTTCCCAGTTATCGGTGACGGCACGGTTTGATTTTTCAGGTCCAATTACATCGTTCTTTGACACAAGAAATAGAGCTGGAACTTTGAGCAGTGTCGAATGAAACATTTGGCTGGATCGCATGTAATGTACCGTAGCCTGGTTGTGGAATGTTTTTAAATGGTATCTGTGCGGGAGGATAATGTTGAACAATATTGAACTTAGCCAAAAGGTAAAATTTTACTTACAGAACATAATTACGCAAAGCACTTTCCATTCGTGGATTATTGGGAAAGATGGATTTAGGCAGACCAACAGGAATTTCGGTTATATCAGCAGCACTGTCCCAAACTTGGGAGATCATCCTGTCTAACATCGGTTGGTATCTTTAGATTCCAGAAACAAAATAATAATTATATAATAATTACTTAAACGAGAAAAAAATAACGGCAGTTTTAATTAATTATAAAAATTCACTAGTAGGTACCTTGTTTTTGATACAATAAATAAATAAACGAACTCTATTATATTATTATATCCAATAACTTGATCATCCCACCTTACCTTGCTGGCAAAAAAAAAATAAATGGGCAGACTTACGTGAGCCCGTTTAATAAGCGAATTAAAACAGAATAAGTTACAATACATTTTGTAAGTATATTTTATTTTATCATCAAAGGGCGGTGATGTAAACTGTTAAAATGCGATTTCAAAAGCAGGAAAAGTCATACGGCCCTTGAGTTTAATATCTATGTTTCACATATTTTAACGGTCTTAGGAGCGGTAGAATCAGTAAAATATTTCAACCATGATTTCAACTTAATAAATCATGAATCAGAAATATCTTGGAAAACGAAAACTTCTTAATGACCGGCAGTACGGTTTTCATAGATCCACTGGTAATGTGATGCATATCCCACCCAACAGTGGAACAAGTCTTTAGGTACATCATTTTCGAGAAAGTTAGATTATATCGCCTAACTTTTCAAAACCATTTGAAAGTCTGGCGCTAGGCTCTCTTATCGAAAACGTGTGAGAGGGCGGAGGGACTAATGGTGTTTTCCAAGACAATTTCAAATTTGATCTCAGAACTAAGATTTCTCGATTTTGTATGTTCATGGAAAACAAAAAGAGATTGATTCTGTTTTTGTTATTGTTTGTTTGCCAACTGCCAAGTGCCATTAACAGCTGGTTTTTATACCCTATTCCATAGAATGGGTATATTGTATTTGGTGTGGAGTTTGTAACATAGAGAAATAATACCGTTAGGTATAGAAAAGTATATATATTCTGAGTTCTGACTCAGAATCAAAAGCCTAGTCGATTTAGCCATGTCCTTCCGTCCGTCCGTCCGTATGTATACTCTCTAGAGGTCGCAATTTTTGAGCTAGAAAGCTGAAATTTGGTATATATAATCTTTGGTTCAAGAGTAAGGCTAAATTTTTGAACCGGTAAAGTCCGCCCACAAACACGGCCACAATCGCCATTTTTGATGAACAACCTCAATTTAATAAAATAAAATTATGTTTTTTGTACAGTTACGATAAAAGTATAACGCTAAAATTTTGCACACGTAAGCTTTAGGTAAACCTTCTTCCAATCAAATAAAAATATCTCAGTTTGGGCGTGGCTGACGCCCATTTTTAATACAAAACCATCAATATTGTTTTTTTAAAATAACAATTGTTATATTAAAGCGAAAAACATTAAATTTTGTGAGTATTACTTGCACATAAACATCTTGTGTATGAAATCAAAAAAATTGATTTTGGGCGTGGCTGACGCCCACTTTTCATTAGCAACTATACAAAAATTGTTTTTGTAAATAAACGGTATTTATAATGAATCCGCAAGCCAAAATTTTGCGTCTCTTAATAGAAACTAAGAGGTTTGTGTATGAAAAGAAATTTTTGAATTTTGGGCGTGGCTTACACCCACTTTTCATGAAATAACGAAAAACGTAGTCTCAAAAATTTAAGGCACTTCCAATATTTAATTTAAACTTTTTTCCCTTCCGTTCGTTATTTGAGAAATATATCTTTACATTTTCTTGTGTACATTTTTTCAATACGTTTTAAAGGCGTGATTTTGATATAATACCTTTGTTCAGGTAAGATTGTTTAAAAACTACTCGATTCAGCTGTAGTTTTACACATATGCCTAAATACTGATCAAAGCACAATTAGTGCTTCAAATTTTTAAGACACGCCCACTTTTAAGGGGCGTTTCCGTCAAAAGTTGTATAATGCATTAATTTTTTAACGTTTTTAACTATCGGTCGCAGTTTTGAAGTAAACAGATGAACACTTGGATTTATATTACTTGGTTACGTAGCAGAGTGTGGTCCAAGAATTGTTAAAAACACCCATAATCGCTATTTCCATTCCAAATCTAATTTTTAAAAATTTAAATTTTGTCTTGTTTTGTTCAAATCGATCTGCAAGAATAAAATTTAATGTCACTGAGCTCATAAAAATTGCCTTGGCATTAAAACGTTTTAACTTTGGGCGTGGCGCACGCCTTTTTTTATTGCGCCAGCACAAATTGACATCACACCGCACAAAATTAATGTTATTAAATTTTTTTCTGTCTGCTTAAGAAGAATTTTGTTTCTGAAACATCGGCTGTTTGCGGGAGGCAGACGCATACACATACAAAAATATAGGGAATAGGGTATCACACAGTTCGTTGCAAACGTACTGTAGCCCTCGCTTATGTTTAATATTATAAACGAAATGCTCACCCACTTCTTCGTCTGATTTTTTCCTTTTATACATCGATTTTTGTTTATACTTATCTCGCGAAAATCCTACGGTTGGTGTCCAGTTGAAGCTGGGGTAGTCCACATCCACTGTACCATAACCACCCACATTTTTCATTGAATAAACAAATAAGTTTGGAATCAATTCTTTTCTCATTAACAATTTCGAAATCTTCGCCTTCAATTTCGCCCAACGACACTTGAAATTAACTTTGTTTGTTGAGCCCTGAAGCCACCCTGGGGTCGCCACAACTCGTTTTTTGAAATACCTCAACTCGCGCTCAAGAGAAAATTATCTGTTTTTTGAAACCTGGGGTCGTCCAGAAGTCACCCTGAAGTCGATCTTGGTATTTAGCTATGGCGAGTTGAGGTAACGAATCAGCTGTTGAAATGAATTGCTGTCAAGAATTTCTTGTGTATTTTTGTTCTGTATTTGATTTTTCATATCTGTTTTCGAAAAAAAGTAAAAGAAATGCAAGTGAATGCATTTATTTTGATGAAAGTAAATACAAATCGAACAAATAAAGCAAAATGGAAACTTTTTATTTCGTGCGTTGTGAAAAATATACAATCAGCATCCCCAATGTGATTTTTGAGAACGGGAAAACCTAGGGCGACCCTGGGTAAAGTAAAACAAACAAAGCTACTCTCTTTCCGGCAAAGGATCTCGTAAATTTAAATGGTTGTGTTTACACTGTCGGCTTTAAAAGAAAAGAAGAGCGTTGTGACATTCAATGGAATTTGTTGTCCTTGAAAACTAGAAAAAATGTAAACTCAACAAAACATTTAATCGAAATCACGCCCCCAAAATTGGGACATAGTGAACACTCATTTTCTAGGATGTAGCTCCGACGAGAGTAACAATCCAAAAGATCAGTATTATGAACGAGTAGCACCAATGGATATTATAACGGAAGAGAGAAGAAAATGGGCTATCAGTTCCTTCTCTCCATCTAAATCCCCGGGGATGAATAGCATCTTTCCTATGATGTTGCAAAAAAGTGAACAGATCATCACAACATAGGTAACTAAAAAAACATATTTCTTAATAGCCTCAAATGGGAATATGTACCAAAAACATGGCGTGAAGTGAAAGTTGTCTTTATACCGAAAGCTGGTAACCCAAGCAAATACTAATGCTTAAGACTTCAGACCAGCCCGGAAGTTATATCTCCAGCTCAGCATGCTTAGACAAAAGGCAAAAGTGTAGAAACAGCACTTCACAGTGTTGTAAGCACTACTGTAGAAAACACACTCAAACACAAGGAGTATACCCTTGCTGTTTTTCTAGACATTGAAGGAGCCTTCAATAATCTGAAAAATGATGCAGTGAAAAGAACCCGTGTGAACCTTATTGTGAACGATATTATTATCGTTTGGATAATGTGCATGTTAAGAAACCGACAAATTATTTCAGAACAGCTCTGCTAGCGACAGGAAAATTTATATCCACTATAAGTGAACAAATAGAAGGCGCCTTGTCCTTGGTAAATACCTGGTCTAGTGGTCAATCTGCAAAAGACAGAACTGGTACTCTTTCCCAACAAAAGAAAAATACAATTTTTGAATCTTCCTTCAATAGAAGAAGTTCCAATAATCCTGTCAAATCACGCCAAATACCTTGGTGTGGTTCTAATCTACCATTTTAAATAAAGACGATGGGCTCACTGTCTGCACGCCTCAATATCCGAGGACAAAATATCCGGGTCAAAATATCCGCGAAATAATATCCGCAGACAAATATATAGATACATAAACACAGTGCTAGAGCCCAGCATTACGGTGTATAAAGAATGACCTATGTGATGCAATTGCAATCCCCCTGCTTGGGCACACTATAAGGACTTGGGGTAGGTGCGAGGTTGGGTGTATGCGGATATTTTGACCTGGATATTTTGTCTGCGGATATTGAGGCATGTCACCGGGCTAAATATATATACCTATATCTTACCAGGTATGAAGAAAATGTTTAAGATCTAAAAAAAATCTGAAAAAATGAACCAAAGGGAGTTGTACCAACCTTTTCATATCTCTGGACATCATCAACATCATTTCTCCGAATTGATAGGCACCAACAGAGAATCCATGAACAACAATCGGTGCGTATGTTGAGTTATTTTCCAAGAACTTCAAAGTATCAGCTGCGACAAGCTATAAATAATTTATACATTATTCAAGACATTTCTTTATTTTTTTAAACACATTTTTTTTAATTATTGATAAACAAACCTGAGTGCCTTTAGTTGGCCACAATAATTGCCAAGGGGTGATGTGAACTACCAAAACGTCAAAGCCCAATTCCGTGTATATTTCGGCATATTTTTTCAAGTGCTTTTGTTTAGCCAACAACCATGACATAACCAATACCAAAGGATTTCCAGTTGGTGTTTTCAGCCTGAAATATTGTGTAAATGATCAGTTTGAAAAACTTGTATGTAATTGTTAAAAGTTATTAGAACATACGTCAAAGTTTTCGCGTCCCATTCAATTTTATCGGGACTTTCAGTGAAGAATGTCATGTTTTTTGTTATGTCTCTTATCGTGATAGAACGACGGTTTTTTGCGGGCGCCATGGTTGTCTGAAAAAAAAAATCATTAACCATTATACTACAATGAAATTATATTCTGACTTTAAATTACATATGTTATCTTTTCATTATTACTATTAGTTTCAAATATAGGTACATCCGATATTAATAATTGTGTCAAATTGAGTGGAAAAAAGGTAAATATGTACATAATCTTTTGCAGCATCTGTGATGACTTCTCGGATCAACAAACAGCAGTTAGAGTTTTGTTTTGAATTCAAAAACAATTATACTTGTTACGTCATAAGCTGTGTAAATATATTTGCCTGAGTGCTCAGGTTGTTTAAAAATGTAATACTATTGTAAAATTAAATTAAATATAACCTTTATATACCTACCGGTGAACTATGTATCTACTTTCATTAAGAAAAAGTCAATCCGAATTACTATGTATATAAACTTTACATATATCCAGCGGTTAATTAACGACATTGAAAACAATTTTTTAAAATTACTTCATCGTTAGAATCTTCCTCACTCGAAAATTCCAATTCTTCTTCTTCACTTCTTAAGCGGACCTCCAATACCCACCCAAGATTTCCTGCCCTCAGTTTGACGTAATCTGCTTCTGTTGCATTCGCCCACATTTATTTACTGAAATAATACTGAAAGCTTCTAAGAAGAACCCAATTAGCGAACAACAACGAAGGATTGGAAGGATGTAATAGGATTTTTTTTAACGGCGAAGGACGACTCAATCTGCCAAGTCAACCATAGGACACCCCAATGTAACCGAACTTTAGACTTTATGCCACCTAGGCAGGTTGCTGGTCGGCGAGGGTACACTAGTTCTGTCGAAGAGTTGGTTAAGTAAGCGGGTTTAGGACCGAGTGTGAATTAAGTACGAACACACACATTTTTTTAATTTATTTATTTGTATCTACAAGCGTAATCTACAAGCGTAGAGCATAACCTGACACCGAAAAACGCAACCGGAAGTGACCATTTTCTCGCCAAAAAGGCCCGGAAAAAGTCTGTCCGACGAGCGGTTTTGTAAACTTCATGTTATTTACCACTCGTTAATGGCCAAATTTTTCATTGGCCGGATGAGTTAGGTATATTAAGACGGCTGGCTCCTGGACTGTTTCCAAGAACAGAGAGCGCATCAAAACGATCAACAATGCAAATAATTTACATCAAACAACCACAATAACAAATACCAACAAGTACTCAGAAATTCCAGATATGTTTAATGATTCATTTCATTTTCTGTAACTATTAACTTCAACTGACACACAATGTGATGAACCCACGACTGCAAAATTTTGTTTTCGGACTGAGCTTCTTTTTTTTTGCCAAATAGTTTTCCTTAAAGAATTAAGTTTTAATCACTTTGAAAGTGTTAGCCTTAATGAAGTAAACTCCATAAATGGAAACTTTTTAGTTGAAGAAATGAATATGAAGAAATACAGTGCAAATATGTTAAATTCAAAACATGCTTTATCGTTATGAAAACTAAAATTTTCTAGTGGAAAGAAAGGGGGATCTTGTGACTCGGGTTTGAACCTAATTATGTATATATTCTTTATCAAAAAAATCAATAATTTAGAGTGAGGAAGTGTCCCATATGGAACTCTTTTGATACATTAATATTAAATTCAACTTATATAGCATGCATTAATGTTAATGCATTAACTCACGATCGGCTTGTCGAGTCAAAGAGGGAATATATTAATGTTTCAAAACAAGATATTTTTTTATTTTACAATCGACCCATGCATTGATTTCCAAGTTTGCCTTATTCATAATTACTTTAAGTTAATGAATAATGCCATTCGTTATATCTTCGTGGTGTATTGCATTATCATTTCAGACATGTTGCTATTTTGTTTTTGAAATTTCAGTTACGGTTCTCATGTCCGGCTTGAGAGACAAACAAATAGTTTATCATACCGTTATCGCCACTAAATATGAATCATAAACAACATTACCACAAGCCAAGATTTTTAGTAGAATCAATCTTAAATGCTGTTTTTGTTAAACAAAATGAATTATAATCATACTATGGCAACACTTACAATTATTTAACTATGCCATCTACACTTTAATTAACAAAGTATATTTTACCTTTATACCTACCAATTTGATTCTTACCACACTTCCTGTGAGTTTGACAATTTTACTTTTAATTCTTCACTTGAATAAAATACTTACTTGACTATGAAGTCATAGTCATCTTGTTTTGCCTGAACTCTAAATCCGCTGCTATCGTTCATTATTAGAATATACATTCTACAGTTTTAATTCAGGTTGTTATGGGAATACAAATTCCTAGACAAAAAGTGCAAACAAAAACAAAAACAAACAAAAAACACATGTTTGATAAAATTAAGTGTTGAAGTTTTAACGAACAGCATTGGGTAAAATCTAGCTTGGATATTGATACTCTTCAACTTAACTGATAGTCTACATTTCTGCCAGCATAACTCTATACATCATTGACTTTATTTGCAAACTAAAAAGCTACGTAGTATATTTGAATAATGTGAATAAATAATAATATAATTTGAATAAATAATAATAATAATTTTAAGTACATATGTACATACATATGCATGCCTGTAAGACATAAATTGCACATCATTAGTCAAAAGGAACAGAAAGATGGTAAATAATTGTTTGATGTGTTGAGAATTAGGCGTGACATCCAATTGAAGATGGGGGAGTATTAAAAAATTGCTGTCCAGGCTGGGGCTTGAATACAAAATACAAGGACAGCAACCAAGCAGTACATTTTTTTTTTTTTTTTTATAATTCTCAAGGGGTTATTAATATCCTTAACATGAATTAACAATGTGCGAGCGGTTAGGAAAGAAGGATAGGAGATAAAAGGAGATATCGATGCACATTGGTTTTGAATGTCTGTATATTACAATGGGAGGGAAAAATTGAGCCGGGTAAAGCATTCCACATTCGTGTAGTGCGGCTAGAAAAACAGTCTCTATACTTGACAGTACGTCCGAAGCTAGGTTCAAGGGTAAATTGATGGGCATTCCTAGCGATGCGAGTGTTACGGGGAAATTGTTTAAGGGGAGGAATGCGTCTGGCTGGAAGTAGCGATAAAACAAGGTTAGGCAAGAAACATTACGGCGATGTTCAAGTGAAACAAATGTTTCGGTAATGGTTCTTTCACCTATCAGTTTTAAGGCCCTTCTTTGGATCCTATCCAGGAGACGCAAGTGAGTGACAGGAGCACCTGCCCAGATATGAGAATTATACTCAAGCTTCGGGCGAATGTATGCCTTGTAGATTGTAGCCAGATCAGAGGGGAAAAATATTTCTTACATCGATTTAGGAAACCTAAGCATTTTGTGGAATTTTTAGCGACGTTCCACAAAAGGTGGTTTGTAATACACATACCTAGAACGCAAAGCTGTTCGGTTTCCTCAATGTAAGTGCCACTCATGGATAACGGCATAGGGGGCAGGTTGTGCTTTAACGACAGAAGACAACATTGAGTTTTTGAAGCATTAAATTCCACACGGTTGGTAATTCCACATTGTACAATGTTGGCAAGATCTGAATTTAATGAGCTTATCATACGCTGCCGTTGCATTTCCACGTCCGAAGAACATGGATGTGAATCTGGAAACGAATATGAGAAGCTGAGAGTACTGTCGTTAGCAAAACAATTTAGTGGATTAGAAGTATTAGACAAGAGATCATTAATGAAGATTAGAAATGAAGATTAGATTAGATTAGTACATACACTGCAGCATTGCCAACCGTAACAAAATATAAAAAAATTAACTTTTTGAAAATGAATTAAGAATATTATTATACAAATAAGTACAAATATAAAACAAAAGACTTTCTATTAAATATTAATTAAGGCTTTGCGTTTAAGTAAAAATATGTATCAAAAAGATGTTTAACAACTGCAATATAGCAAGACAATTTTTTTTTTTACATTAGGTTAGGTAAAGGTTGCTGTCAGGAAACGTCTGACACACTTAGACCAAATACTAGTTCCACATGGAAAAGAAAAATATTTAACGGTTACATCCGAAAGCCGTTTCGATACAAAAGGACAAATTTGCATTATTTATATAATGTAGACTGGACTGGATGGACTGCGATGGTTCATATAGACTTTTAAATGACGAAAACCTACGTTAAAATACAAGTGTCGTATTTCTCTTGAACCTGGTCAGATGGAAATTAAGATATTTGCTACATCTTCGGAGTCTCTTTTATTACATAAGTTGCAAGTAAGCTGAAGATCAGTTATAATGTGGAATAAATAAAGCTCAGATTACGAATTTCTACTCTAGCCTTGAAGATATGGTACTTCAGAAGAGTACTTGATATTGAAATAGCTTTCTTCAGTAAGGAACTGGTGTTTAAGGAATCTGTAGTATGCTCTGGAAACTGACGATGAAGCTCTGGTAATGTGCTGGTCATACAGTCTATCATACTTCGGCTGTAATTGAAGAGAATAAGTCCTCAAGAAGTTTGTATCAGCGATAGATAAATACATGCCAGCTGGTTGCATTCCCTAAAAGGATAAGCATGAGAATGCAGTAGCCTTGCAATAATTGATTTATAGAGATTGCTTTCACTTCTTCTCATCACTCTTGTTAAGTAATCTGCTTGATGTTTTCAGTTTCGAATGTAGATAGGCGGTAGACCATTTCCCACTTATAACCAGCAGAAGAAGCCTCAGCAAGTTTTTTTAAGTAAAAGTTTTGAGGGACCGTTTATTGTCGTGGAGACCACCGTTAATTGTCGTGGGGTTGCTGCATCTGTTGCCGTGGAGGAAACTCTACAGACCAAGTTTTTAGGGACCGTTTATTGTCGTGGAGCGCTTCCTTTAGGAATCTCTACAGACTACCGTTTATTGTCGTGGGGGAAACTCTACACACCTAGTATTTCAGATACTATATGAATTGAATTGTTAATTGAAGTTTATCATTAAGTATATGAAATAACCTGCCAAGAAAATTACGATAACTTCTTCAACCTTGAGTTTTCGCTTTCTTTGGGAACGACCGTGGACTTCGACAAACTCACATCAGCCTAAGTACAAAAAAGCATTACAACTTCAAGGCTACGTTTGATAATGTGAACCGTAACGCACTTTTTTACAAACTGTCACAACTAGGCATTTCAACAAAATGTATCAATCTGGTTAAAAATATGTGTGTCAAATCAAAATCAACAGTCTGGAGTCGTTTGCTTTATTCAGAATGGTTTAAAACGGACACTGGTGTTAAGCAAGGTAAGCAAGGATGTCTTCTCGGCGCATTTCTATTTCACTATTCATTAACGATGTAGTAACACACCTGCCAGAAGGCATTCGAATTAATGATATGGTAATTTTATCAGAATCACCTGAAAATTTCCAATTTATTGATGATAAACCGCAAAGCCGAGTACTGTAGTAAATGGGTCCCCCAAATAAACACCATTTAAACTAAAGCTATAGTGTTCTCGAGATCTAACCAGAAACAAACCTCTTGGAATTGGAAGTTTAATGGGCATCGTTTAGAGATTACTGACGAATACAAGTATCTGGGAGTCAAGCTTAATAGGACGATGGATTTTTCAAAACACCTTGCTGAAAAAGCCAAATTATCGCTAAGCTTGTTGAATCTGTCTTGAACAATGAACGTATATCATTCTAACTGCAAAACATAGAATATTTGATGAGGTTGTTAGCCCTACACTTTGATGAGAATTGATGAGTATAATGAAATAGAAAAGTTACATCGAAACTTTTTAAAGAAACTGTTTAACCTGCCCCTTAATACTAAACACCCTAAAGTCCCAAGAAGACTACATCGTCAAGATACTGTCTCATCAGGACGCCCGTCTGTTAAAAAATTGGCCTTTTATGAGATAAGAAACCAGGATTGGTGGAAGGAAAAGTGGAATGGTCTTTTATTATTTTATCCATGAATGGGACTTGCATTGAGGAGAACGAAAAGCTATCAGTACTCAGTATGTGGGCAGGTGCTACTCAAACTTTTTTACACCTGATCGACAGAGTTCAGAAAAAAGCGTTACAATTGAAATTGTACAACACGAATGTGGAATGAGTTGCCTGGTACAGTTTTCCCTTGCCTTTTTGAATTCAAGACCAATGTTCATCGACACCTCCTTTTCCGTCCTTCCTAATTTCCTATCGCTCACGCTGTGACTAATGATTAAAAGGGCTATCCAAAACCCTTGAGCGCGTGTGCCATATAAAAAAATACAGAATTCTTTTTTAACCGAATTTAATTTAATTTAAAATTATTGTAGATATAGGTATATGAAGGCCTATAGTCTTTGTCACCGGTGCCTGTGAGTGTGTTTACTGCGTAGATTTATCCACGGAATTAAACTTAAAAAAAAAATGTGTGTGTGAAGTAATTTTGCCAACCGAGCTGATGGCAGTGCCATAGAGATTTAAGAAAATAATAATTATGTTTCCGCAAAAATATATTAAAAGTTTTCGGCAATTCTATTTACCTCAGTATTTAGAATTTGAGAAAATAATAGTTTCAAATTTGCCCGAATTTATATCCGTAAATTATATCGCCACGATTCTTTCATAATCATGGACACGTGTTCGAAACACTTTTTAACAATAATTTACTTAGATTTTCAAAAATTAGCTTCTTTAACATTTTATATTCTCTAGCATAAAATTTTATCACAAGCAAGGAACTTTTTGCCTTGCTCATGCTGTTGCATAAGTTTTTTTTCACTTTTCGAAATAATTGCATTTAGAGTTTAAGCAGATGTAAAGGCATAACGATCGATGTTTTCTAGAGCAATGAGTGAGGTTATTTCCAAATTACGTCACCCATAATTTTATTTCCAAATGACACTTCTATGAATGTCAGTATTAAAAATACATACATACTTCCTGAATTTCATCTTCGTCCTCCGTGTTCTTCCAAAACCAAATCCAAGACTTTCCCATTTTCGCTTAAGGATAATTATATTTTATTCCTCTTTGAGTATATTACATATGTATATGAACCAGTTCTTTTCAATTATACAACACTAATCTTTCACTTTAAATTGTGTGGCAGTTTATAATAACTGTACGTTTTACGGCAGGCTAACTTAAAATAGACCCGTGCAACTACTGATAGAAACAATGTTGGAAGGGATAGCTATTTCGCTAATGAAGCCTAAGCAACAGGTGCACCTGCCGAAGTTTTCTTCTAACATTCATACACATTTGGAATACAAATTCCTCTTCCGTACATTTATAGGAAGGGTAGATTGAATTCAATTTATTGGTGGATTGGATACTCTAAAAAATAATTATTATTCTCAAATGGATTTATAACATACATACTCGTACATATGTGCTTCTCTCTTTCTTTGTGATAATATGCAAATCGTATTGCGATCAATTGAAAAGAAATTTGTTTAATTGATGGCAATTTGTATGAACAGGGTGATTCGCAAAAGTTATGTCAAGTGTCAAGAGGATAGTGCGTGTATTTGTTCTATGATGTGTTCTTCTAAAACCAAACCCCAAGACAATTCGCTTAAGGATATTTTATCCTTCTTCTCATTTCTTTTGAACTTTACAACACCAACTTTTTTCTTTAAATTGTGAAGCAGTTTTTAATAAATGTGTGTTTTACGGAAGTCCAAAATAGTGGTTTTTTATGAACCCATGCAACACTGATACAAAATATGTTGGAAGAGTTAGCTATTTCATTAATGAAGCCCAAGCAACAGATGCACCTGTGGCATTTTCCCACTAACATAGAAACACATTTGGAATACACAATTATCTCAGGCACATTTGTTTATGAAGGGTAGATTGAATTCAATTTATTGTTAGAAACGCTACAAAAATGATCACTATTTCTCAATATCGATTTACAACACATGTATAAATCCCTCTCTCTTTCAGATACCTATGCAAATCGCATCGCAATCAATTAAAGAGACATCTTTTTGCATGTAGGGTGTTTTTTCTAGGTATTGTATTTTGAAATGGAATAAAACAAAGATGATTTTTTTTAAATTGACAGGAAACTTGCTTTATTCGAAAGATAATCTTCTGGCATTATAATTTGAATATGATTTCTGGCATATGACCCCCACGGTTGGAGGTCCAATTTTGGATGACTTTTTCCAACATTTGTGGCCGTATATCGGCAATAACGCGGCGAATATTGTCTTCCAAGTGATCAATCGTTTCGGGCTTATCGCAGGACCAAAACGCGAAATTATGAGCTCACCGAACGTTTCCTTCATCAAATCAATTGTGGCACGAGCTGTGTGACATATTTCGCCGTCTTGTTGAAACCACAGCTTCTGCACATCATGGTTTTTTAATTGATGAACGAAAAAGTCAGTAATCATAACTCTATAGCCGTCACCATTGACTGTAAAGTTCTTGCCAGCATCGTTTTTAAAGAAGTACGGACCAATTATTCCACCAACTCATAAAGCACACCAAACAGTCAGTTTTTTGTGGATGTAACGGTGTCTCAACATACACTTGAGGATTATCATCACTCCAAATATGGAAGTTTTGTTTATTGACGTATCCATTCAACCAGCTTAATCACTGAAGAAATTTTTCTTCTGAAAATCGAAAATCGTTTCACGAGTATAACCAAACCATGCCTTGTTCAGACGTCAGTCTATTTATGTTTAAATGCCAAACCAAACTAAAAATAAATCACTTGACAAGTGACAAAATGGCCGCTATTTAAAATAATGATGCCAACTTTAAGTTTTATACATTTAAAAAAAAAAACCCTTTATTTGATAAAGCAAACAAGAAAAAATAATTTGTGATTTATTTATAAAATAATTTTCAAAATCTGAATTTTTAAAAAATAAAATGCAGTTTCAAAAGAGGTAAAAGGCAAAACATTAAAAAATTAATATAAAATTTTTCTAAAGAGCCTAGTGACCAAATAAACACGTATAAAGCTTAATTCTTCTTAAATCCACGTTATAAACATAACGTTTTAATAGTTTTTTTGAACGAACGTAACAATTTTCAACATAAAAGTCAAAGAGGAGTATGCAGGAAAATACACAGATTTTATGATACTTGGAAAACATGCAGAAGGTACAAATTGCCTTAACCTGCAAATGTTATACATTTGTTTTAATCTTTGTTTAAGTTATTCGATTCGAATTTATACATATTAAAGAGTTGAATTATGTATAATGTTATTGGAAATTATTTTTGGGTATAAATTAATTATTTGTACTGTATTTTCAACATCGATTCTCCAATGTTTAATGACTATATCGATCGCAGTTTTGAAGTAAGATAAAATTTTTGTATACAGGGTGATTCACGAATGTTGTGCCAAAAAGCTAGAGCGTGTAGGTTGGGTTGAGACAAGAAAAAAATCGTATGGGAGGGGGGTCTATTCCCCTACGTTTAGACGGGAGGGGCAATTTTCTAAAAACATGACTTAAATTTGAAAAAAAATTATTCAAAAATAACGGTGACTCCTAAAATGCCATGCTATACCGTTTTGTAAAGCCAAAAACTTATTATTTTATTGTAATTTTAAATGAAGTTAGACTATTGAACCGTTTTCAAAATATTAATTTTCAAACTCAAAATTTTGAAAAAAAAAATTTAAAAAAAATTATTTTAAAACTAATTTTTTCAAAATTTTACGTAATTAAGTATTATTTTTGTTCTCAGAATTCAATGCTCCCATTAATTTTAAATCCAACACTAAAAACCGTATGGTTCTATGACTTTTTGTTGCTAAGCTATTGAAAAATAGCCGGACCTACTTCTTCACAAAAATTTTAGAGTTAGAATGCTAATCTCAAAACCCTTCTGTAGGATGGCAAAATAATATTGTGTACCAAGTGTAAAGCAAATCCGTCCAAGCGTTTAGGGATTGTATAAACATTTTTATAGTAATTTCATGGAACAGTTTTTTTAAGTTCTGAACTTCGTCAATGGCGGCGCTAGTTGTCTTATCTACTTTACATCAAATGTCTTCTATTGTTGTTTTTGTTTCCCATGTAAATCTGGACAAACACCACTCTTAACTCACCAATCAAGTGTTTCGTCCATACCAGTAGGTACTTACAATTTTTCCATCGTCATGACATCAGCGATCGAAGTTTAGGTTACTTCAACATACAGTTTACTTTTTCTACTACTGTCGTCTAGTGGGGTTTCTTTAAAGCGAATAACTTTTCTAAAATACATAGCACTAAAGCCATAGCAGGTAGCATACTTATTGAACTTATCAAATTATGTTATTACAGTTTTGAGTTGCCCACTGTGACAAACCTATTTAATTTTACTTTTTTTTGTTTAGATCTTTTGAAGACCGTGTTCAAGTTGATTGTATCTTTACTGATTTTAGTAAAGCATTTGATAAGCTGTGGCATAATACCCTCATTAATAAATTAAATAGCTGTGGATTTAACAATCATTTTCTTAAATGGATTTCATCGTATTTACGTAATAGACAATATAGTGTAGTTTTTCGAAATGTATGTTCTAATCATTTTACTGTTAATTCAGGTTTACCTCAGGGCAGCCGTTATTTATACATTTATTCATTTGATTCGAATCCTTTGATAAAATTCAGTGTTCTCAGATCTAGGAATAATTTTAGATTCGAAATTGACCTTTATCGATCACTTAGATCATATAATTAAAAGAGCCAATTAAACACTAGGATTCATTAGATTCTCACGCGACTTTAAAGATAACTATGTTCTCAAGCTTCTTTTCATTTCGTTTGTGAGACCCATTCTTAAGTACGGCTGTGTGGTCTGGGCCCCTCAATTCTCTATACACACATCGAGGCTTGAAGCAGTTCAAAGAAGGTTTTTGCGATTCTGTTACCGTTTGCCTCCTTGGTCTCAGGAATCACCACTTCCCTTGTATTCGCAAAGGTTAGTTTTGATAAATCTTCCATCACTTGAAAGCCATCGAAAATATATCCAGTTCTGTTTCATTACTGGTATAATAAATGGAAATATTTCATCTTCGTCAGTCCTTTGCAGGCTGAATTTTAACTTTAGCCTAACCAGCATAAGATTACGGCAGCTTTTGTGTCAAATTTTTAGTAGGTCGAACTATGGTGTTAATAGTCCTATAAATCAATTAATTACTATATATAATAAATTTTATTTTCTCTTATATTCTGTAAATACCAATTTGAAATGTATTACATTTAAGTCTTTGTTTTTGAGAGCAATAGATTATAATTAGATTTAATATATGATATTATGTAGCGTTAGTATTTAACGGTCTTAAATAAATAAAATATAATTATGAGAACTTTTTAGACCAAGAAAACAAAACAAATAAAATAATACAATTTTTTTTTAGAAACTTACATATACAATAAAAACATATTGAATTAAGGCAATCTCCTCCCAGAACTTTGTTACATAATATATTGTAGACTATTTTAAGATTTTTTCTGGCGGTTCCGACGTATTGTCATAAGGAACCAAAGTGTCATTAACCAGATCGTTATCATCTTCTTCGTAGCATTTCCTACACACTCGGACATAGTGCTTTGTGCAAGCTGCTCTATAGCACAAATCACAAACAGCTGTAGTTTTGTTATCCTTTTTTTCAGTTTTGCATGTTTCACAGCGTTGTTTCAAATTATTTTTTCGCACTTCAGGTATATGCGTAGCCGTTTCAATTTCATACCCAATCAACTTCATGGCAGTTTTCACATTCGTTTGAAGAGTGGGCTTGGCTATTCGACTTTTTATATGGATATCTGCAAGCTCCAATGCTAATTCTTTCAAAAAACATTTTCGTTTTCCTGATCTTTTCATGCCGGTACATATAGAAAACATCCTAAAGGCAGCGACTCCTGCACAGTCTAAAAGATTGTAAAACAGCGTTACTGGCCACCTATTTGTTTTCCGCTTACAAGTGTACACAGTTGCCATACGATCTAGGGTATCAACGCCGCCTTTGTTAGAATTATAGTCCAGAATAATTTTTGGTTTTTTGGATGCTTCATCAATTTCGTCATCATGATGGGCTGTTGACAGAATGAGAACATTTCTTTTTGTATCAGTTGCATAGCTGCATAATTGCATGCATTGTGAATAACAAAACATCGTCGAAAATTTTTCTCTGGTAAGTTTGAAAAACTTATCGGCAGGAGTGAATAATTTAGGCAGCTCTGGCTTGTTGCATTTTATCAGGCCGACTATTGTTGTGTTTCTGCTCATCAATTCTAAGGCTAATGGCACTGACGTAAAAAATTTATTGCTTGTAATGTTGTAATTATTATCGAGAAACTTTTCTGCTAGTCGCATCACAAGTTGATGTGATATACTCTCAGTCCGATCTTCAGAAAGCTGCCTACCAACATAGATTTCTCCTCTTAGTGGATAGCTTGTTTTAGCATCTACAATCCAGAAAATTTGTATACCATACTCATCAGGCTCATTGGGCAGGAACATTTTGAATGCACATGCTCCATCATGTAAGCCAACTATTTGCTCATCAATTCTAAGCTCTTTTGAGGGGTGGTAAAAATCGACAAGATTGTCCTGGAACAAGTCCCAGACACACCTGATTATAAAACAAGAAATTAGTTATATAATTATGTGTAGGTACCTTCATAAATGAATTTAACTCTCCATAATCGTTTATACCATACCTAAATGCAGCTAACTTGTCAGTTTGTAGACGAAACTTTCTAGTACTTCCATCATCGAAACGAATAAAACGGTGTATTTGTTCAAATCTTTCTAACGACATTACTGCGCGGTAAAACGCCATATTACTCTGATGGAAAAGATCCTTTATATTACCTTCGTTGGCTTTTTCCGCACCAGCATACAACAAAATAGCAATATACGCATAAATTTCTTCTTCAGTTGTGTCATACCATCTGCGCATTTGCAGTGGTTGCTTTAAGAAACTATTTTCCTCATAAGCAATTTTAGCTTTTCTATTTGTCTCAACCACTATATTTCCAACTAAAGCTGGAGTTACCAAGGACTTAAAAACATCAGCTTTTCCCGAAAACATTTTTGAACATCTGGGAATGTGGTTCAGTCGTTCGTTGCGATCTCTTTTAACTCTTTTTCGCTCAAGCTTATCCGGAATCGGGTCCCAGATGTTGTTGAAATTGGCATTTCTAGCTGTATACTGCATTTTAATATTGGTTGTAGCAGGTTCCATTGCTTTATCTTCCTCACTTCGATTTTCAAGTTGTTCCTGCATTTCAACTTCTGCTTCTTCCTCCATATCAACCCCAGCTTGTTCGACGCGTATATCAAGCAAAGCTGTATTTGAATCTTCATTGGAATCATCAACTTCCGAAAAATCGGATTCATTATCACTTTCATCGTCTTCGGAATCCTTATCTTGTGTCTTCTTTTCTTTTGTGCATAAAAGCCGGCAGTAATTCTCATCGAAAAATTCTTGCTCTGCAACAGTTAATTTGCGGCTCGCAGATGCATTAAGCAGATAAAGAATACGATCCACAATGTCATCCATATTCCTGCGTAGGGCAATATTTTTTTTTATAAAAGTGAGTAATCGCAAAAATATTTTACTTACTTCGGATTTATTTTAATCTTCTTCACTTATTTCCACACAGACTTATCAGTACATTGTTTATATTATGTCAATCAATTATAATACAAAACAGTCAAAGCCCTGAAAATCGAACACCCTTTTATTTTGAATAACTATGGGAGCTAACTTTTGTCTCTCCCTAAAGCTTGATCGAGCAATACTATTTTTAGATTTCGTTAAATACTTTGCGCAAAAAAAATATTGGCGGTTGGTAAAAAATTTCTTCTTTTTGATTTTGTTTGAAAAAAAAAACTTTATTAAAATGACTACAAAGTCGTATTATAAGACTAAGACGTATAATACGTAGGTAGGTATACGGTTTTTCCAAGGAATAACTTCACACAGCAGAACGACCCTCTTCAACACGTGCTCTTGAATGAATCTCGCCAATTATGTATATTCTCCTCATCAGTTGTA
Organism: Platycheirus albimanus; assembly: GCA_916050605.2. Taxonomy (NCBI): domain Eukaryota; kingdom Metazoa; phylum Arthropoda; class Insecta; order Diptera; family Syrphidae; genus Platycheirus; species Platycheirus albimanus. The sequence goes on from OU696698.1 coordinate 66,282,004, forward strand.
TCTTGTGTGTGGTATTGGTATGTATTAAGTTACAGTCACAGTCCTACGTGTGGTCAATCCAAGAATTGACAAATCAATTTTTGGCATTGCTTAAATACGATAGAATTTGACAGATCAGTAATGCGGTTTTGTCAAGGGCCGGATGGTACCAGGACTCGAAAAAATTGGTTGGTAATCTTCTATCTTGACAGTATTATATAACTTAAAAAGGCCCTTGGTTGCTCCAATTTCAGTTTTCTCTAACTGTAACTTGGCTTCGAGGACTGTTAATTTAAATAATTTATGACGAAACTAAAACTTTCATCGAACTTTCAACGAAGCTCTTTTTTCAAGTTGAATCTAGTTTTAACGAAACATCAAGCTTTGACCATAACATATACACTCATCCAACATCGATGATGTTATCGACAGCCAATCACAAAAAGTGTATCTTCTTAGATGGTGGACTAATGCTCGATCGCCTGATTCCGCGGACCGCTGTCTTAGTTTAATTGTTTTACATAAGATAGGATCAGTGGCGAATTTAAGGGGCTTTAGTACTTTTTATTACTAATAAAATAAATCATTAGTTATGAAATAAGAACACTGACAGTTTTAAAACAGGAATATATAAAGCCTTGCACCAGTGGTCAAATGGTTTTCAATGTAAAGTTTTCTGGCTTTCTCCGATTTTGTTGAGTAAATAGCGCTTTTTATTATACATTATATCTGACAAAAAAGATAGCACTTTTTTTACGACAGGAAAACGATTTCACTTAACAGATTTGCTGTAGGTACAGGGTGATCGGTATCAGGTGAATAAAAAAGCTACGAATAGGTTGGGTTAAGACAAGAAAAAAATGTTATGGGATTCCGCATTCCCCTCCGTTTAACCGGGAAGAGCAACTTTATAAAAAAAATTACCTACTTAAATTGGAACTACTATATTCCTTCTGGCACGAGTACGATAACTGAGGCGCCAAGATTTAATAACGGTTTTATGTAGAGGGGTCAAATGCAAATATTTTTTTATTATGGGAGGGGTCTACCTCACCCCGTTTAGGAGGCAGGGGCGATTTTCTAAAAAAATGTTTTGAACGGAAAAATAAATATTAAAAAACAACGGCAACACTTAAAATACATAACTATAACGCTTTTAAAAGCCAAAAATCTGCTCTTTAATCCTACATTTAAATTAAATTACTCGTTACAATAGTTTTCAGAATATTCGCATTCAAACCCGAAATCTTGACAAAAAAAAACCTTTAAGGTATTTACGGTGATATAACTTTAAGGATTAATCAACAGTACCTGAGTGGCCCGCTTCGCGGGATCTAGGGATTTTAACTCCCTTTTTGGGCTGCACGCCTCAATATCCGCGGACAAATATCCGGGTCAAAATATCCGCGACAAAATATCCGAGTGTATAAACAATGACCTATGTAATATGGGGCATGCTGCCCCCTGCAACCCCCCTGCTTGGGCACACTGTAGGACTTGGTGTAGGTACCTGGGTGGCCCGCTTCGCGGGATCTAAGGATTTCAACACCCTTTTCGGGGACACACCCTCTCACGCGATTTCGTTGCTCCGCTTAGGGTAGGTCCGGTTGTCTGGCAGGCGCCTGTGTCAATAGTATTTTTAATCAACAGTACCTGGGTGGCCCGGCTTCGCGGGAGATAGGGATTTTAACTCTTTTTTCGGGGGCACACCCGCTCACGAAACTTTGTTCCTCCGCTTAGGGTAGTTCCAGCTGCCTGGCAGGCGCCTGCATCAATAGTAGTTTTAATCAACAGTACCTGGCCGGCGGGGCGGGGGACTTTGGACATTGGACATAAAAAAAAAGTATACCCAGGTCTTGTCGATGGGAGAGAAAGCGTTGGTCTGCAACTTAAAGACTTCGATTCTCAGACCGTCCAAAGTAAAAACCTAGAGGGCGTTTTGCCACCGAAACAACCTCAGCTCCACATCATCAACGACGAACTCGAAAGCACGGACGATGACTTCGTTGATGAGACTGACATACCCTTTTAATACATCATGTAAATTGTAAATTGACTTGATTTTTTCAACTTAATTTAAATTAAAGTATGTAATTAATATTTTTTAAAATTTTGAGTTTGAAAATTAATTTTTCAAAAACGGTTCCCTAAATTAACTTTATTTGAAAACACAATTAAATGAGAGATTTTTGGCTTTACAAAAAGGTATAGCATGAAATTGTAGGAACTTGTTATTTTTTAATATTTTAATATTTTTGTATCCAATTTAAGTCTTTTTTTTAAATATACATTTACACCTCCGGGCTAAACGGAGGGGAAAGACTATGAATGTATAAATATTTATTATTTTTATCAGTTTAAGATACCTATTTTAGATAAATTTATATCTGTGCCTGTTGTGATTAGTACCTAACCTACATCAGTCACCAAAAAAAACGACTCAGAAAAATATTTGTTAGATTTTCAAAAACTTATTTTGTTTATGAAATAAAATTAATTGGATCAGTTTTTTTTCAAAACGTGAAAAGTAAACGATTTGAAAATTTTCAGGAGATGAAAAAAACGTTGTATATTTTGTTTGGTTGTATGAACAGAAAATTGAAAAAATGTTTAATATACCCCTTTCCCTGACAAGAGAATAAATTTTTTTCAAGAGCAGCAGAAAATGTTTTCCTTTTTATCAACATCAAACATGTAATTATGATGTGGTTTGGCCAAATCTGTCCACTTGTCTGTTCGTATCGAATTATACAGCCTAAATGATTGGATTGATTTCTTCAAACTTAATACAAACACCATAAGATTGTCCCTTCCTAGTGTTATTTTTTTATAATGAGCCTGCGCACAAGGGGTTATTAACACTTTTAACAAGACTTAACACGGTACGAGCTTTAAGGAAGTTTTGGTTGTAGTTACAATTATTTATCAATGAACACTGGTATTGAATGGGAGTCGGACAGAGCCTTCCACATTCTTGTCGGTTGGCTAAAGAATAGGAATCTAGGTTTGAGGGTAAATTGATGAGCATTCCTAGAGGAGCGAGTATTGCAAATGGTTATTTCACAAGAGCATTGTTTAAAGAATAAGCGATAAAACAAGATTCATAAATATTGACAATATTCATTGACGTATCGTCAGGGAGCCGGTTTCTAATGTCACTGTACATATCCCTAGTTGAAAAAAAAAAATCGTTTTAGCTCTGCGCAGTTCATGCTGGGATCTTCAAAAAATCCATAGCAAATTCAGCTAATTTACCCATGGCCCAAAGCTCAGAGGGTTGAAAGTCATTTACATAAGTAATTCTTTTGAGTTTTCGACACAAATGGATTTGATACGTCGAAAACGTAGACTACATACACGGTCCAAAAAGTCGTGTCGAATACGAACCACATACATTTTTGACAAAAGACAGCATTGAGTTGTCGAAGCATCCAATTCTATACGGTTGATAATTTCCCATTGGGCAATGGTGATTGTGTTTAATGAGCTTTTTGTATGCTGCCTTTGCGATTCCAGGCAACACTAGTCGGCATAAATATTTTGACTAAATCATTTTGTGACTATTTAAGCAAGCTTTTCTTAGTACATATCGTGAAATAACGGTGACATAACGATGTGCAAAACAAAGCCTCTATTTTTAGCTCTATGCATGCCAAATTTTATATTGTTTACCGTTCGCATTTTCTTTCTTCCGATAAAAATGCATGCAGACAACGAATTTTTGCATGACATAAGTATTTTGTGGGAATCTTTGTCAAAATTTTTTAACGTGAAAACGAAACAATTAAGTTATTGAAAATCATGGGTAAAACGGCTGAGTTGAGTTTTGTTATTTGACCGTCAATGGTATAGCAAAGTTTAACGCGTTAAACTGTGCACTATCAAATAAATAAGAAAAAAAAAAGCATAATGACATAAGAAACCTAAGGAGATCCGGTCCCAGGCGCAAAACAACGCCCACTTAATACCGGTTTCTTCTACGGGAATTAAAAAAAATATTTTTGTGAAGCCTCAATCTACTGCAGATTAATGGAATTTGACGGCCGAGAATCCAATAAGTCAGCGCACTGTGCGACGAAGTTTAAAGAAAGTATATTTCAAGACATTTAAAGCTAAAGACGTGCCGTACATATAAAAAAAAAACAAGCTTAAAAGACTTTGCAAAAGAACATTTACACAGGCCAAAGGAGTTCTGGAGAAGTATTCTATGGACAGATGAACGCTCCTTTGAGTATAACTCATCAAAAAACCACTTCAACGTCCAAGGATTCGTTATAAAGCCATTTAAAATTTAAACTGAAAAATGCACGATTTTCATTTCAAAATACTTATGCAGAGGCACTAGTGTAAGTAGAACCTACAAAGTCTTAGACAAGAGATCGGTGACAAATATGAGGAAGACTGTAAACTTTCCAAAACTACTCGAATGAAACGGTCCAAAAGGTATATAATTTCTAATCCAAGCAAGCATTTTCGATAATGCTAGATGTCAAACTCTATCAAATGCTTCTAAAATATGAAGGTGATATAATCTAACTCTCTTCAAACTGATGTAAGGATTTGTTCCACTGTTCGGTGAGATATGCCATCATATTACCAGTGGACCTATCGTTACGAAAACCACGTTGCTGGTCATTTAGTTTCCGTTTTAGTGTCTAAGCACTCAATTAAGAACTATGAGAGGACTATGTGTAGGTGGGTTTACCACGATATCTAGAAAAAAAAATCTAGAAAGAGAAAATCTAGAAAAAAAAAATATAGAATTACCAAATCCAGAAAACCCAAAATCTAGAAAAATTTAATCTCGAAAACCAAAAATCGAGAAAAAAATTCTAGAATGGACAAAATCTAGAATTAATATTAAGTTTTGAGACAATGGTTACAATTTGCGCGCGCGAATTGTAACCATTGTCTCAAAACTTAATTTTAATTCTAGATTTAGAATTCCTCAAAAAAAATCTAGAACACTTTTTCTAGATTATTCTAGATTTCCATCTTTCTAGATTTGTATACATTCTAGATTTTTACTACTTCTAGATTGTGTCTTTCTATATTTTTTTTTTGTATAGATTTTGTCCTTTCTAGATTCTGTCACTCTGGATAACTTCGTGATCCCATGTAGGTATATCGAGATCTTAAAGTACTTTTGCAACTGTACGAGTGCGAAAGAAGATTCGTCCCATAAAACCATTTAAGCGTTCAAGCACAGGAGGATCCATATCACTCTGTGGGTCTGTGATTGTGTCGAATCGGCAGCAAACTTTGCTGCAAATAAATTAGCTCAACTCTTGCTTGAAAACTTACCACAAGAGTACCATTGTCGACGAGCGTCGGAACCGAAGACTAAAAGGATTATCGTACGTCTTTTACAAATTACGAAAAAATTTTAGTACTTTTGTTGCATTGTTGTATGTTTTGCTCAATTTTTGTTCATGCTATAGTTTGATTCATCGGAAACTGACTTCTCTCACTGTTGAGAGCCTCTTTACAGCCCAAGTCAAACCATGAATTCTCTTTTGGTTTGATATTTGTTGTCCTGTTCGGAACGAAATTCTTTTAATGCAGAGAATAATGTTTGTAATCATTTAAGGGCGGGTTGGAGTCAATTCTGTGCCCTCTGTGCCAAAATTCGGATTCCAAAATTCTGAATTTCCATAATTCTGTATTTCAAAATTCTGTAAATGATGAAAAAATAATTGTTTGATAATAAAAAAAAGTGCGCACATTTTTTTCATTATCAAAACATTGTTTCTTTCATCATTTACAGAAATTACAAGTATAATTTCTCATTGTAACGGAGTATTCATAAAGAATTTGCGTCTTTAATTTACAGTGATTGATATGATAACACACTGCGCGCTTATCATGTAATCTCAACTCAATCCCTAATAAAGTGAAGTCAAATTACGTCAAATATAAAATTGTTAAAATCCAATAAGGGCAAAGATAAGTTGTGTGTGGACGGTTTTATGTTTTACCATGAGAGAAAAATCTGATTAAATACCGTGAACCCGGGTGACTTTGGCGCTTTTTCATTTTAAAATATGAATAACTTTTGTAATAATTTTTTTTTTAATAAACATTTTAACCTTTTTACCTACTTCGCTCACTCTATAGGTATGATAAGTCTTGAACAAATATATCGATCAGTTCTATATATAGAAGCTAAAATATGGGAAGTACGTTTTCGTCATTTTTCTGCGAATTACAAGCAGCAAGTCAATCTCACCCAACCCAAATAAAAGACCAGATATTTTTTTATATGTAGGTATTTTTTTATGAGTTAACTCTGAATTTTTGGTTTTTGATATTTTTTTTTAAATTCAAGTACGTTAATGTTAATTTCCTTGAAAGGATATTGACGAAAAAGTCTCTCTCGGCGATCGACTGTTGGAACAGGAAGTTTTTGCTCCAGATCACTTTTGTTTACTTGTGTAACGTCTTTTTTCTCTGGGTTTACCAAGCTGCACCCAGCACTTCTTCGTAAGAGGTACTGGGTACCCAGCCAAAGTCACCCGAAATGCATGCCAAAGTCACCCTACCATTTGGCGTAAATTATAAACAAAATAAAATTTATTGTTTATAAAATAGTTACAAGGGTTGAATTAAGAGAATTCAATTTGGAAAATAATACATATGTATATCGGAGTAAATGTCATTTTGCAATCATATTTCTGGAACATGTTGAAACCATCCAACATTTTCAGATGATTTTTTTATTTCATTTTCAAGAAAAATAAATTTTAGTATATATTATTATCTAAATTTAGTTAAATAAAGTTAGTATGGTCATTTTTTAATTCATTCAATTATACAAATTTACAAACAAGTTTGGACAAAATTAAACAACTCCTTCATATTTTAACAATTTTTTAAAAATGTATCCATTCAAAAGCCATAGTCACCCAACCAGGCCAAAGTCACCCAGGTTCAGGGTATAAATGTAGGTACAGTACCTACAGCTTGAGTTGTCACAATTTTACTTAAAAATTCGCATAAAATTGAATAAAAATTTTATAACAGATACAGAATAACTCTCTTTAAGTATTTGAAGAATTTTAAAAGACTTACAATTTTCAAAATTTGAATAGTGGATTGCAGAATTTTGAAATACAGAATAAAGACCCGTTCCCTTTAAGTACTTGAGTCTTGGTCACTATCAAGAAAACAAAGTAAACAGTTAAAGTTTCCAAAGAAATTGTTAATACCGTCCCACTCCTATTTTGCCATACGGTGCTCTTGGGAATGTTTTCTTTAACTAGGTAGTTCGTCGGAAAACAGGAAATTAGTTAAAATGATACAATAATCCGATGAGAGGATGAGATGAGATGAGGAAAGAAACTGAGTCAAGGTGTTTACCTCAGCGAAAATCTTGGCATACCATCTCTTCGAGAGTTGATGGCCAGAAAGGCGATGCCACGTAGAATTATGTATACATTGAAATCGCCCGCCGTAACGACGATTTTGGTGTGGGGATAATGGGTAGCATTTTTTTGGATGGAGTCATACAGCCCATCGAATTTGTGACAAGTCGAATTACTGTCCAAATTCGTACTTTTAAAAATAAATCATGTGTGGATGACGTGTTTTTGGACGTTGAATTTAAGCCACGTGAATTTAAAACTGTGTTTGAATATTGACTTGTGTTAGGAAGCTGGTAAGCAACAACATTTCTAAAGTGTACGGGAATGCTAGGCCGTGAGAAAAGCAAAAGTTAGGCCTATTAGGCTGAATTCCAAAGAATAGGAACTTACACATACACATATTGAGTGCCAAAAAAGCTGACTATTTTTTTTTTTTTTTTATAAAGTGCGCGCACTAAAGGGGTTGTTAATACCTTCAAGATGTTAATAGACAGTGCAAACGTTAGGAACAAAGTTAAGGATTTAATATTATATATCGATGTACATTGATTTTATAGCTCTGAATATTAAAATGGGAGGGAATGACAGAACCGGGTTAAGCATTCCACATTCTGGGCGGCTGAAGAAAGAATCCCTGTATTTGATAGTACGTCCGAAGTTAGACAAAAGTAAACTAATGAGCATAGAAAATCTTTGCCTCTGAATGTTGCTATACTCCTTAACCTTAAAATTACCTGCCACCGAGAAAATCGAAAAATCGAGCGAGAAACAAACAAAGAGTGAAAACCAAAAACCAATGAAGCTTTTTCGATTAATTAAATTACCACGTCAATATGCTCTGATTCACCCCTAGACAATTTGTTTTGCAATTAATAATTACATTACATTTTAATCTAATCCGTCGATGAATCAACGAAGTAGACACATTTACAACACTGGCAACAGAGGTCATCGGCTCAAGATAACACAAGACAATAACACGACTTAGAGAGATAGACAAAACAGAAGAGAGAAGAACAAAACACAAGCCAACAGCAGGAAGCTAGTAGCACTGGTGGTCCCCCATCAAGCTATTAAACACGAGCTATGATGTTTGATTTCGAGCAATTAATAATCCATTCACTAATTGAGAACTTTTAACGAAAAGCGTATTTTTCTGGAAAACGTCTTCATCGGTTTTGGTGAAACTTTCTTTTTTCGTACCTAATTTTTTCCCAGAAACGTCTTGAAAAGTGATTTCTAAGAGATTAATGAAATATCATTATTTTTTGTTCGTTATTTTTTTCCCAAAGCCACACATTAGATCAAGTTTGAACACTTTGTTTAACCCGGTTTCGCTATTCTGCTGATAAGAGAAGCAGATTAATATTACAAGCAGTGCAATGGTAGAGAGTGTAAATTATGAAGCCGAGGCTACTTCTGGAGCTGTGGACCACAATATTTTTTTAATAATATAATAGAATTGTCTTTATTATTATTATTTTTTCTTTTTTATAAAAGCAGAAGAACTTTGATTACAAAAAAAGAATTACAATCATGGCTAAATTGGTATTAGAAAATATACATATTTGAAGAAGAAAATGTTTTTTTAAAGAAGTTTCTTTGTTATCGATTTGAAAGTTTCTCACGTCCACTTTTTGGTGGCGCGTATTGAAGCGCTCATTGGGTTACTGGTTTGTGTTTTTAGTATGCCGAAGGTTGTGGGTTCAACTCCGGTTTCACAAATTTTATTGGCGGGGTGCAGCCTCTTGCGCGGAATTGGCAAATCCCCCAAGAGTAAAAATGTAAAGAAAAGTGCATCTATACTAGGCGTTTCGGATCTAGAGGTAAATTGTAGATCTTCTATTCTTGCAGAATATCAACTATGCCAGTCACTAGGTCTTGGCTCTTCGAAGATGTTTCAGGTTATTAATTTATTTATTTATATTGAAAAAAAAAAAAAAAAAAACATTTCTATTTATAGATTCTAGAATTTTCAACTTCAGAGTCAAATCCCATAAGTTTCGCCTATTCACTTAAGAATGAGAATGAGATCTTTAGTGAACAGTGTAGACTGACATGTTCCGATTTCCTGTGAACAGCATACAATTAAGTGATTTGGCCAACTTTGACTTCATTAATTTCAGTCATTTTGCTGCGTATCGAGATTTCCACTTAATACTTATATTTTTTTACTCGCGAAAGCTTCGACGTTCGTTTAAGTTTCAATCGTCAATTCTTGTCAAAATCCATCGATGCTCTTATGCGTTACAGTGGTCTAGGAGCTTGAGATTTTGAAAAAAATTATTTTTTCGAAATTTTTAAATAAATACTTCAACGGATTTGAAGTGATAAAAAGTTTGCCATTTTTTTCTATGATAAAATTTAATTTGTGAGAATAAACTTATAAAAAATTGTGGAGCGGTTTCTTAGAAAACATTTTTTTTTTTTTAACTTTTTGAAAGCATTTTCCAAAAACATTGAATACACCAATTCATATGTATTCAGCAAATACATAATGTACCTATTGTTTTTGAACATAATATAATGAGGTGTTTTCAAATTATGTATTAAACTTAAAAAGAAAAGTTTTAAAAAGTGCATTTAAAAATACATAAAAACTTTTAATAAAAATATTGGTAAGCGGAATTGAGCTACCTATATAGGTATTTGTGAAATTTCGAAAAAATCGGTTAGGTCGTTTTCAAAATGGTCGAAAGTGAAAAAATCGATCCTATGGAAGGTAGCGTTCTTAGCCATTGTTGGTAATTTTTTTTTTTCCAGTCATATGATAGGTCATGTTTAGAAAGCTACACTGATTTTGTTCAAATTAAAATCGTTAGAGCCTGTATTCCAGAAAAATAAGCTTTAAAATAACGGTTTTATAGCAGGTACCGTTATTTTTTGAGCTAAACAAAATTTCAATTTCTTCTCTGTACAATACTTAAAAAACTCTATATATTATTTAAGTCTCAAGTTTGAAGGAATTTGGCCGTTTGGGTTGTAGTTGTCTATACAGACGGACACAATTTTTAGACTAACTTTTTTTCGTCTTCGATACTTTTTTTTTCGAAGAATGCAAAACTTGCTTTGTAGTACCTCTATAATCGCAAGTAAAATAAAAATGGAATTGAAATTGCGGAAAAAGTTAAAGAACTTAAAAAAAGGCAATGAAATTCAAGTTTCATTTGATGCATACCTAACTTGCCTTACTCAAATAATACCTATAATCGCAAATAAAAAAATATCGCGTCAAAATCGCTATGATTTCAATCTTTTACTTAAAGGCAGCTCTAGTTTAAATAAAATCTTCGGTTTTTTGTAAAATTGAATGCAACACCTAGAAATTTCTGAAACTTAAAGGTTACAGGGGTACAGGATTAATGTATCTGATCTACCTGTCAACCTGAAAACTCTCTTGAGAAATTATCGTTGAATTTCTTCGATTTCATTGAGTTTATGACAGCCGTCATCATTTGGGTAGCTAAAACACATTTTTGCTGTTACATCAAAGACTTTCAAATTTCGAATCTGGGTCTACGTGTTATTAAAAACTTCAATCACACAAAGCTAATTGCAGCCTAAGCAAATTCAGTTTATTTATGTGATGGTCAAGGCTAAGATTTCGCAAAGGAACAAAATTTGAACAGGACACAAGAAATTCTAAAGCTTTGGCTGAATGTGGCTTATAGATAAGTAGAACTTAAATGAAGGAGAAAAACCAAAAATGGAATCTAACTGATGAGCTTACCGTTCATGTTTGGGAGAAATACAAAAGGGCACGGATTTAATTTTTATTTTTATAGTTTCAAGTTAGTTATATTTAAATGCAATAGCTGTTGTTGCTGTTTTTTCATTTAAATTATTTTCAATTAGACTTTTCATTTTGAATTTTAATCATAAATTATTGTTGGGCCAAAATTGCTTCTGCTCAATTTCGACACAGTGTTGTATTCGCACGCACCAGTTTCACAAGTTTTGCCAAAGTCAAAGTGGTGTGAGCCCGATTCGCAATACAGAGGGATTTTTACTCGTTTTTTGTATTATGCTCAACTTCGTTACTGGACCTCGACGCCCATGCCATCACCATTTGGATTCAAGAATTTGTCACCTGTGTCGGCGTTACTAAAAGTTTCAGAAATGCGTGCGATTAGACACTCCCCAATGAATTTGTATTTGTGATTCTTGAGTGAATTCTGACATTAAGGCTCAAAATTCTTTTCTCAGAATCGTCAGAAGTGTCGTTTGTTTGCCAATGGACAGGTTTCAGAAAACTTCCGGATGCTTCTAGACGCTTCTTCTCGTCCAAAGAAAAGTGCTATTATAGGGGTTTGCTGGTTACAAAGCCCCCTTAAAATGTTTTATTCACATGTCACTTTTGTATTAAAATTTATATAAAGGGTGTTTCCATATTATTGATAAATGTGCGTCTTAGAAGAGTATGAACGGCATCTAACTAGCATAAAAGGCCAGTGGTTATACTTGTATTTTTATAAAAATTCTAGACAATACCTATGCCCTTTTCAACTTAAATAAAGTACACGACTGGATCGCACGAACTTGCTCATAAGTGTGATAGTGGTTTTGGGAATTTATATTTTGGAAAAAAAATTAAAGGAAAACAACATATGAAATTTTATTAAACACTTGAAAATCACTTATTAAAATGTTTTTTGGAAAAAATTAACATTTTTTGAAACTTTTTTCAAAATCGTTCGTTTTTTTTTTGAAAAACTTTTCGAAAATGTATTCCAAATTTTCGAAAATATATTCCAAGTTTTGTTTGAGTATGCCAACTTCTAGCACTTTGTAGTTTTTATCAGAAAAACAAAATACAATTTTTAAAAAACTCAAAAACACTTTTTGGAAAAATTTCAGCATTTATAATATTTTGTCTATAAGAGAGGGCTTCTATTTCATCAAAATCCGTCAAGTGGCGTACGAGAAAATCGGATTCCAAAAAACAGATCCTATGGGAGGTACCGTTATAAGACTTTTCCTAAAAATTTATTCGAGCCAAAACATAAAGTTTAAATATACAAAAACCACCATTCAGAAAGTTTTATCAAAATCATAGGAGCCATTTTTGAGAAAAATGAATTTTTGATAAAAAAAATCGTATAGCAGGTACCTTTAGTTTTGGAGCTAGAACGATAATTCCGAAAACCCCTCTGTAGGACGTCATAATAATACTCTGTACCAAGTTTGAAGCAAGTCGGTTTAGCCGTTTAGGCTGTAAAGTTGTGAAACGTCACAACCAAAATTATGAAAGGAATGGCGTTTGTAAGTGTGTGGAAGTATATGTGTAAATCTCTGAACCGAGGGTCGCAAAACTTCCTCTAGATAAAATCTTTATTGCTTTTTTGCTCGAGATCAAATCGAGAGTGGTTTTTTGGTTGCATGGAATTCACTATTCTCTGTTAGCCGTTCAGATTTGGCGGTAAATTGTAGGTCCCTTCCATTCCTGCAGAACATTAACGCACACACAGGAATGGTTGAGAGTGTAAGTCACGGGCCCCGGCCCCGCTTGAAGCTGTTGTGTCAACAACAATTCACTATAATACAATATTTGATTGGTTTATAACTCTAGGTGCTGGTGCGGATGAATGTAGGTATGCAAATGTAATCCCGCCATTACTTCTAACAAGTTAAATTTTAAACTATAGCAACATACAAATTACTCCTGAGATTGAACTTCAAAACAGTATGGGCTGTTAGAAATAATGCACTTCGTCAAGGTCTATTTTTGTCACTGCGCTGCGCATGGACAAAGTAACTAGAAAGAATTAATATCTTTTCGACCTAAGATTTCTCTCTAGCGCATCTTAAATTTGAAAAGTAAATAGAAAAGAATAGAAGTAAAATAATTAAACTTTTCTATATAACCCAGTATTTAAAAAAAGACAGTTAAAATGAAAAAAAAGGCGCACGCACTACAATTATTTTGCACAGCTATAATTGCTGTTGTCAACTATTGGATTTGATCGGTTTTCTAAATAAACAATAAGTTTGCATAAGATAAATTATTAAATCCAAATAAATACTACAATTAAGGAATAAAACAGCGTCAAAAATAATAACTAATAAGCGTCCAAGTAGTGTTCAGGAGGTATGTTTTTCTTTGATTCTCTAAAGAAGCACTACAAAATCATTTTAACACAGTTGTTGTATTTGTATATCTTTTACTTTGCTAAAGCTCCCTCTTATTTCATTTTATATTTTTTGTTTTGCACATGAAAATTCAATTAAAAGAGCTTTGACTGTATGCATTACCTAGATCAAAGTGACACTGTGAAACGATGTAAAACGGAACAGTTGCAAAAATGTAAAATGCATTGAATTGAAATTACAATCTAGATTCTTAGCAGATCCATTGTGTCTGTTATCTGTTTATCTATCACTTTAATCAATACTTCTATAATCTTTATTTGCATAATTAAGCCAGAAAAAATGAAAATGCACTCAATGTTTTTATTGTGTTAACAACAACTTTTAAATTATTTCTAAAGGCGTTTCGCTTTTCGCTTGCAACAATATGAAAAATCGTTCAATCAACTACATATTTTTATGTGACAAAATGAGTTTGTGTGCATTTGTTTTGTGTTGCTGTCTGCTGTGTAGAGTATAGTATGTACCCACACTCCACACAACCAGATTATTTAAACCGATACAAAAATAAAGAAGTATAAACAAAATATGCAAAAAAAAACAAAAGAAATAATTTAAGAAGCACATAAAGAACCGACAGAACCAGAATCACATTATACCCAACCCATGTACCAGAACCAGACGATCACGCACATGGTAGTTCAAAGTCCAAAAAAAAGAATGCTACCGGCTCCTCTGTCTCTGTATCTTAGCCAAGATATTAAGAAGAACCACGAACTGATAATGATGACAGTGTGGCCAGGGGCGACATCAGACAAATACCGGAATCGAAGAGAACATCGAATATAAAAAATACATTGGCTTGCTAATAAGAGCGAACAGATAGATTTGAGTTAGGTACCATTACCAACGCTGATTTTTTAAGTTGGTTGGCATTTTGTGTAAAAAATAGTTTTACACATTTGAACTTAAATTTATTATAAAATGTGTGAGCAACATGTAAAAATACATGTGAAATCATATAAGGTGATTTTTGATAGTTTATTATCACCTTATGTACAGGAAAATGTAAGATTTTGATAATCAAATATCAACGTACTATCACCTTACGTGATTCCACCTCAGGCCCTCAGGGCGATTTCTCTGAAAAATATCATCAATGTAAGAATTAAAAATAGCAAAACAACTTATGAATATGATGAACTTTATAAGAGAGCAAAACGTGTAGACTTTGTGTCTTCCTCTATTTTGAACCATTTCACCCACCCCTGGGGAAGGGAAAATTCAATCTGAATGCAAATAGGCGCAATAGACAAAGCACATCTTAATAATATAAAATTGATTTATAACGGGTGATTCATTAGCCCTGTTTTTAAAAATTTTAAATAAAACATCCAATGAATTTTGATGGAAGAATATTTTTCTTGTTAATGATGCTTGCGGCGCGGCTTCGTTGAACATGGTCCATTCTGAAATTTTAGATCATTGCGACCGGTCGGCATTAAGTGAATTAAATCATCTGCCCACCAAAGTTGTTACAATAAAGCCACTGTTTTGCGCGTGCTATAGCTTCGCCTTGCTAATTTGGAGACGTTATTGAGGAATTGAGGTCTGAATCCTTACATGATTTGTGAAACAATACCTACTGAATAAGAATACGATACCATGATACCACAAAACTAGTGCAAACGAATCATCCCGTATAAATCAACTATGTAGTTGAATTTTTATTTCGAAATTACATATTGTACCTCTATATTGGTTTACATTATTATGAGGGAGTTATTATATGCAACAAGGAGAGCTAGGAGACTCTTTATAAGGTCGGTTATACATTTTAGATAAATGTTGCACGGAAAGGCTAAAAATTGAAAAAAGAATATTACTATCCTGACCCTTCATCCTCTTGTAAAAACTGCCTCAGGGGGACCTTTTTATAAATTCTTCCATGGGCCTTTTTTCACATCGTTATAGTCTTAAAAGAATACATTTTGTTTGATTTATATCAAACTTTAAACATCATAAGTGGTTCCGGTTGGAACATTTTATTTTTGATGTGAATAATAACATCTCATCAAATTGATTTGAATTAATGAGTGTATCACACTCCAACCAAACAGTTTCAGATAATTTGGCGTACATTTATAGCACTCTCCATTAGTTTCACTCGGGGAACCACTCATTCTGAAAACCAATGGAACAAGCAAAATCGCTTCTGTTAAATTTTAACACAATGAAGTAGTCGCAGGCATCAGTTTCATAAGTTTTTCCACTGTCAAAGTGGTGTGCGTCGCCCGATTCGCGGTGTAAAGGGATTTTTACTGGTTCCCCGTATTAAATACCACTCACTTATCTTCGTTGCTGACCTTCGATGTCTTCATCATCAGATTTGGATTCAAAAATATAACATGCTACATGCAAATAGACATTTCCCCAATGAATATTCTATGGGTGAAAGTTGAGTTGTATTTGGATTTGTGCTTCTTGAGTGGATTCTGACTTCAATTGAATTGAAATTGAATTGAATTCTGGTCGCTTCTTTTCCTCCAATGGAAAGTGCTATTAGACGAGCATTTCACCAAAATGAATGAATACTTTCAACGAAAATCAAAAATCGCCAAATTTAGGAACATCTAGGTTTTGGGTGTTTATTTTTTTAATAATTGCCAGTTCAAATCGAGCTTTTGATCTTAATTATTTTATTACACAGTAAATCTTGTCGCTAAGAAGTTTTACTTTACCAGGCTTTTTCTCTACTCCTACATATTTCGTGGGATTGTCTCTATTTTTTATAAGTAGGTACTACAGATTTGCTGTTGTTGCTAATTGAAGAATCAAAATTCGAAAAGCTTTTGTCAGCTCTTTCATTATTTTTCTGAAATATTTTTGACTTTGCTATGAAGCAATTCACTGAGTTGAATGCCCACAAGAAGCACGCTGCAAAATGGAAAACGCTGAGCTCGCAGCTAACTCCCTCGACTCTGTAGTCAAGGAGTGGACAAAGGTCAATTAAACATTAATTACAAAGCAATATTTTTTTGAACTTCATAAGAATAGAATTCATTGCCGCGGTAATATGCTTTGTTTCTCTGCAATTTTGGTTGTTTGATTGGATTGAATAATAACAATTAGAGTTTGAATCTATGCTTTAATTTAAAAGACTATCTTCTTGATGGAAGTTCCTGACGAGTTGAGATCGAAAAGTATGCTTATCGCATAGACTTACAGAATTTCTTTTTTTTCAGACGTAGAACAGAACAGAACAGAACATAGTTCTTGGTAACATACAAAAATTATTTTTATCCATGGCGAAAAACATTTATTAAATCGCATGACTAGTTATTTTTTTGAATTTTTGGCACATGCCAATCAAACCAATAATTTAAATAGTATTATATGTATCTATATACATTATGTTGCCCGCTGCAAAGCAGCGCTTCCAACTTAAATAGGAAGGGAAAACAAATTACTATACTAATTGCCAAGATTTTATTATTCTGATGCCACTGTCAAATAAATTGACTACAAGCCGAAAACGAGCCTAACTGCCTTTATAATTATAGTATGTATCTGAAAAGGTCGATCTAGCTTAATTACGGTACCATCACTAAATTTAAAATTTGCACGGCTTTTGCTACGATAATTACGAATTCCAAGTCTTGGGAGGAATATTGATTTTTTCATCTTAGACATAAACTTACATTATGAATTTGCCGGGCCATTGTTGGGGGTGGAAGCATTTGCGACTGCAAGCTGGAGAACTGCCTCACATGTTCCTTCTCCACTTTCGTCTGCTGGTTGTACGAATTCTTCATCTGATGCGTGGATCCAATTAAAGCTACTGCTCTCATTAAACGTTGATTCGGCTTCCGAATAACTCCTGAATTTTCAAAATAAAAGTCATAATATTAATATTTAGCTATGTTGTTTAAAATGATACCAATTACAAGCTGTAGACAACAAAGAAAGACTCACCAGCAAAGAGAGGAAGACCCAGAGCCGAATTTGCCGACTCATTTAGGACATTTTTATGAATCGATGAAGAAAGTGATGTCCAGGAAAGGAGGCGAGCAGTAGTTGTACGAAATAGTAATGACATATTGAATAAAAAATAATTGAACGAATATAACACTTTTCTGTTTGCACTAGTTACGAGATTATTAAACTTTAATGCTTGAGCGCGATTATTGCCAAGGAAGTACGTTAATAATTGAATTTTTTTACTTCAAGAATTCTTCTTCTGAACTTTAGGGGACTACCAAAAACGTATTTAAAATTATTACGTGAACAGAATTAAATATTTATTTCTTGCTATGGACATGCGAAACGTGTGCGATTGAGTGGAGATTCTGTGGGATTATCGTACTTGTAATAAATACAGGTATTATTTGTTTATATAGAAGACTTGCAGAAGGCAGAACAAATTCAAAATCCGAACCGAAAGACGATTCTACTTTGATCAATGGACGTGGTTCTCCACTGGCCTTGCTCACCAAAGATATAAAATAATACAATTTAACCAAGAGAAAAGAAAAAAACTCATACATAAATAACTTTTGTGGTGAAGTTGGAAATGGTGAAAACAGCTTGATGACAGTGACAGATGACGTCTTAGAAAAGTGATGCCAGATATAAATATTATGTCTAGTATGGAATTCCATGCGAACAAAAATTGATTTGATCTCGAGAACTTTTCCTCTTTCATGAAGCCAAAAAAGCAATTTAGTTTGATCTAGATCAATTTTTGTGAATCTTGATTCAGAGCAAGATTTACACACACTTTCACACATACTAATAAAATTGACATTCGTCAATTATTCGCGACCTAGCAGGTCGCGCGATAAAGAGGCGGGCAAAAATCTGCTGAAACCAACGCGATATTTTAAGTCGTGGCCAAGCAGTCAAAAATATCATTTTTAGTTGAATTGAAATCGTTTAATAACATTTAATAATTAATATCTAATTATTCCCACAAAAATGGATGAAGCCTTACTACTTTTAGACGAGACAATAGTAAACAAAATTTCATAAGCGTATCTTGCATAGGTATTTCTCATTATATTTTTCAAAAACATTTTTGTATGTTTTACATTGTGCATCATCCCTCCCGGCACAAAGACGAAATCCGCCTAAGGCGTACAGTTTACGGGGTGAAAAAGTACTTTTGTACGCAATATAAGTTGCTTAAAGTATCTCACACTAGATTTCACCGCACGCTACTAGAAGAATTAAAGTTTGATGTTCTTCGAAGAAGTTTTTTTCATGGTCAGTCGTCATCAGTCATTTCGTAACGAAACGTTTTAAGCGAATACTATGCGGCAAGCCATATCAGTGGTTCTAAAATCTCTTCGTCAAAAAGTATCCATTCTCCTGCGCGTCTGGAACGTTCTATTATCGCTTGCGTTACGTTTTGTCGCAACGTTTTCGACAACTTTCAGTATAAAATTTGCCGCTAGCTGTACGTTAACGAATCGTGTGGCCGGGAGGGATCTATTTGGTGATCGCCACCGCCATCACAGCCACTTTGGTTTGCGCGAGCAACTTTTCGTTCGGTTTTGACACTAGCTTCCGTTGGTTTCCGACTATTATAGTCCAGCCTTTAAGGCCCAACCATAATACGCAAAAGAAAAAGTAAGCAAGTGTCAAAACCGAACGATAAGTTTCCTTCCGATTTGTAAAGTACATCAGTAGCCCATAAAAGCCTTTAAAAATAAGAAGAAAGAAAGAAGAATACCCTTTAGAAAAAAAAGGAATGTCAGATTTTCGTACGTAATGTACGACTCAAAGCGTATTACGTACGAAAACGCAAGTGAACGAAACTTGCCGAAACTGAACAAAAAGTAATTTTGGGTTTGGGATACGAATCACATGTATTTCTACTGTTTACTGGTCCGATTTGAACAAATTTTTGTTTTTGCACATATGTTTTTTAAAGGATTTTCACACTGGACCAAACACTCAAAAAGTTAACGAAACCTAGTTGGAGCATTCACACTGAACAAAAATTAGGTTTGACGTTTCATGAATATGTGTGTTTGAAGGTACTTTTTCCAAAAAATTCCTTGACATTTTTAGTGAAAATTCCACTCAAATAAGAAATACAGCTCGCTTTTTCTCTCTTGTCGGTAAAATCCCATACTCTGCAAACACTACACTGTTTTATCGACGAGTTGATGATGCCAACAGATCAGTTTGTTTTCACATACTTGCGATTGCAAGTAGGTTTTGAGGTGTTTTATTAAAAGAACTACTAGTCCTTGTGGTTTTGGTGTAGGTTTTGGAGCTTTAGACAAAAACCGAGTTTTTGATCCAGTGTGAAAAGCCTATAAGAACAATCTTTCAAAAAATCTTTGTTATTGTTCCGAGTGTTTCTGTCAGGCGTGTCTTTCTTCGCTTTGTGGTCAAAGTCGATAATGTAGTTTGGCCATAAAGCGAAAAAAGCGCCGGGTAGAAACACTCTCGGGTGAAATGGGTTAAAATCAAAAAATTGGTATCCAATTTTAAAAACTCTTACTTTGTTTTTTTTTTTAACAAGCTGTTCATAGTGTTGAATTAGTATGCAAGCAATTTCATTGGAGGTCTTAGTTTAACGAAATAACTGGCAAAATGTACGTATCTGATAACACTGTCAATATTGCTCAAAATGCGGGACATAAATACTTCTTTAACAAAGGATTTGAATTTCTTTGTTCGGAAACTTTATTACAGTACATATTTATCAGCGTGCTATTGGACTCATCACAGATCAAATACGTGCGACCCAGTCTTGCATTTTATTTTTCAAGTTCTTATGTGAAAATCATTCAATATCAATGACTCACATTCCCAGTAAATCCATGTTGGTTAAGTATAAAAATTAAAACTTATAAACGGATTGAATTTAAAAGAAAATTTGCTGCAATTGTCCATTTTTCACCTAAAATCAACGATAAAACAGTAGAGTACACTCGGGCGTATGTGTACTTTTCTAAGTTTAATAAATTTAATAAAAAAAATCATCCATGTTCTCTCTAATTGGACGATATAAATATAATTAAGAAGTCAAACTTATAACTTAATGTTCAAAATGTTTATATCTATCATCGCGCTATGGCTATCTGTTCGAAAGGGCAGAACAACGTCTTCCTGGACAGATAGTTTCTTATAAAAAAAAGAAACAGATTCAACAGGGATTGTATGGACTGTAGAGAGTAAGAGGGGAAGAGTCACGGGAGAAGTCAAAACGTTTATTTTTTTAATACAAAGCTACATACCTCTACACATTCCCTTTAAATGTCACAAATGTGCATTTAACAATGCCTTCTCAACAAGTATTATTGAGTTTCTCCCAATCGTCGGAAATTCAAAAATTATAGATACCTTTATGTGTGTTTTACTCGATGGCCGGGGATTTTGTATTGCATGTCCAAGAAATCCCCTACACATTCCTGAAAAAAAAATTGGAACTACATGCAGTTTTTGGTTTATTTTTATTATTTTTCTTGGACTAACAATTAATTTTGCATTACCTATTTTCAAGGTTATATAATAATACATTAATATGTGATTATTTAATTATCATGGATTATAATTACTATTATTTGTACTTATTGCCACTAGCACGAGGCACATTTGTTTGTTTTCACTTTGAGAATAAGTTCAAAAATATTTCGTTTAAAATCGATAAATTGATATTACGATTTCATTTTATAAGATCTTGGAAACAAGTATTGAATGTGGTTAAGAGAATTTAAAATATAGTATGGAGCTGCATGCAGTCACGCACGCAGACTGACTGCACATCTGTTTTCAGCATAATGAAACTTTATTTAAACAAATTAATAATTTACTGCTTAAAGCAAAAATATGTGGAGAATTTATATTTCTCTGAAATAATATTTCAAACCCTGTTTTTTTGTTATTGGAATTATTTCTCCTCTTCGTTGTTTAAATTATTGTACATAATATTATAATATTATTTTATTGCGTAAATATATTTATTTTGTATTATGTTTTCTTAGATTGCTTTAAATATAACTTTACAGTTTAAAATTGACACAATTAAATTGCACTAATATTACTGGATAATATAATTCTTTTTCTGTTACATTGATATAGATTTAAATGTTTAGATTAAAGATACATAATAAATTAGCCGCACAAAGCAGAGCTTACAAGATACAATTTGATTCAATTAAGATTTGCATAATGCAATGCCCCTTTCTGTTGTTATAAGATATTTATGATTTTATTTTTGCTACTAAAATAAGCAATTAAAACCCGTTTTTCAATCAAAGAGGTGATGCTTGGTTTTATTGGAGGGGAAAGTTTGAGCATTTAAAAGAAGTAGTTTATTGAAACATGTAAGATCAATTTCCAATGTCTATGTTTATTCTTCATCAAATAACAGATTGATTGGATCACAAATTTAAGAGATGTTGTAGTTTTTGTAGAAAATAAAGCAGATGTTATATTTCTCATTTGTGAAGATGGTTACTTGCATAACAACCTGAGGCATGAAGTTAAGGTTGAAACAAGTATAAAGAGACTCAGCTCGTTTATGAAGGAGGTGCTCGGCAGAGCCTTTTGAAAAATATTTTCCAGTCTCCGATATCTATCATTTTTACTTGCGATTATTATAGGTACTTTAAGGCAAGTTATGGATTCCTGCAAACAAAATTTTAACAATCAAACATGAAATTAAGATGAATGAGAAGTCAAACAAGTGGGTCCGACCAATTAATAAAATTTCCGCTAACTTTTTTTTTTAAATCTCAAGCCCCATCACCACTGTCACACATTAGAGCAAGTTCGTGGCCCAGTCTTGCACTTTATTTAAGAGGTGTTTAGACAGATTTCAATATTTGAGAAAATATCCTTGAAAAAACCTTTGAATTTGGTCATTCGGGACTTGTTCCAAAGCACCTTTCATAACAATAAAAACAAACTTTTGAAGTGAAAACTTCTTTAACGACGTGTGATTTGAAACTCATTAAAACAAAAGACATCACTGTGATCACTGGCGAGATGAAAGTCATGGTATGCAATGAATTCCGTTTGACAAAGTAAGGTGCATTGCTTATGCCGACGTTATTATGTATATATTATGGCAAACAGCTCAGCTAATTCAAATCAAATATGTAATTTGCTGCAAATGAATCGAGAAATATCTGAATTAAGGATCAACACAAAAAAAGACCAAATCAATGACAACGGATGAAAGCACACAACAATCTATTATATAACAAGGGATCATAGAGAGGTTGTCATGCAGTTAAATTCTCTGGGCAGTTTTTAAGATCGATGCTAACAACAGAAAAAAACCCGTAGTTCATTTGGAGTAGTTTCACCTGTTTGGAACTCCAGCAAAATAATGTGGGTCCACAAATCTAAGCTTAGTATTTGCAAGTCAATAGTGCTTCCATCGCATTCCATCGGAGATATGAGCTGAACGACGACACCAAAACTACACCCTCCTAATTGCTAATTTGGCTCAACATAATTCAGGGTCGACAGCAATGCACTTACTAACGAAATATATCCCAAAGCGAAGATGAGCATGCACATGGGAGACAAGCTTTAGAATGCAAAGACGATACCTAATGGGAAACCTGGCGACAACATAGTGAAACAATCCATCGAATGAAATCCTCATGGCAAAAATTGCGGTGAACTTTTATTAAAGAAGTTCGGTCTCAGGGTTTTCAATTGTGGCTAGAGCTGGGACAGGTGAAAGGATCTTGTTAATTGAGTATTGGCTTGGGCTGTAATAAGATACATGTTTAATGCCTTTTTTTTAATTCGAAAATCTAGCAGACAAATTTGAACAACTCCATTGACCTCCGAAAGAAATCTATTTTAATTCATACCAAAGTTTTGCACTTTTTTCATTAATTATGACAGCGGACTTTTAAAAAGCTGTTATCCTAAGTGGAATGCATTTTAAAAAGATATACATGTCTATTTTTACTTAACTTAACTAGCTGACATTTGTTTGTTCACTTTAGAAGTAACAGGATAAAATCAAAATATATTTTAAGAGTATTTTATAATTTTTTTTTGTGGAAGCCCAATTGGAAACTGAAAACAAAAAACAAAAAAGTTCCTACTATATTATAAATTTATAATCCTTGCAAGAATTCAATTATTATACACAACACTTAACACTTACATTTAAGACTAAGATAGGATAATAAATTTTTAAGATATGAGAAAGAATTTTCGTCAACAACAAATGCTATGCAATCACTTACTAGGAACACATTTTGGAAATAAATTGATATTTTGTTGTTGTCTTTTGATAATATATTTGGTATTTTGTCCTTTTACTCTTGGTCATCATCGAGCATTTCAAGGAATGCACGTGGTACAAGACCCTTCATTAAGCCTTGCTTACCATACATGTAATCACTGTGCTGTGGACTGCATTCTGTGACGAAAATAACCTATTTCAGGAAAATGTGTATTTAATCCACAAAAAAGTACATTCGAAAGAAAATCACGGTAGACTTTACCTCATTTGCTGTTAGGTTCAGTTCAGTATGATCATTGGCATCATACGAGCACAGGACTCGGGCTCGTTTCATTTGATCGGGATTCATGTCGGGACTGCGACCTTTTTCTTCATTGGCTTTTGTGTTGTTGCCTGAATTGATGGGAACGTACGGTGTGGGGCCTCCCAGACTAAATTGTGAGGTGAAATTAATGATGATTGATGAAGTTGGTTTGCTTTTTTTTTTAGTAACATTGATTTGGTACTTTAAATTTGATTTCTTGTTTCTACTACATTCTACTGTTTACTATAAGACAAATTTGATTGATTGTAAATCAAAATGTTGCAATCTACAGGACGGAAAGACAAAAAAAAAAAAAATACTACAAAGCAATAGCTACAAGTTTTTTGAATTCAATGTAATTTAATGATATACTGAAGATGCACATTCAATGGAATAGAAAGTCTTGAAATACATAGTTGTGTAAGTAGGTAAGAGAAAGAATTTGTATAGGTAGTTCAAAGAAGGACATTTATTTTTAGATACGTAATTTAGAACTATTGACTTGGACAAACGCTTCGTATAGTGAACCCAGGAAACGAAGTGATTAAGATTTAGATGCTAGAATTTATAGGCAGGCCTGAATGGCGGTTAGTTTGCTTCTAAAATAGATCAGTAATTTATAATGGAATAATAATGTATTTTCTATAGATTAGACCAGGTTTTTGGTTTCACATGTAGTTTGAAAACTTGAGGTCTTTGGTCTACCATTCCCAAATGCGGCTTAAAGTACCCCAGTTTTGTGATTTCAGGAAAGACAGTTGAGATTCAATATTTAAAGCTTAACACCTTATATCAGCAATCGTTTCACTGTGGTTTGGAATGAATTTCACATCCACATTCAGTTAAAGATCATGTGGCAATTTGGCAGTGGACAAATGCTTCTAGGATTTGGGCACTCCCAGTCCCGAAGTCTTTAAATCATAATACCAGTCTAGTCCTTATGAGAAAAGAGATATAGTTTTGAATTTGTGAATAGCGAGCGTCCGGAAGCTATCTGTAGACTGGAGTCTAAGCAGCTTTCGCAATTTTTTATTCATTGCTTTATGTTAATTCCGCAACACAAAAAAGCGTAAGTATATTAAAATATGACCTTTTTTAAAAATAATATTCAACTTTTTTAATTAATAAACCGACTCGATTTCCGAAATGACTTATCAATTTGTTTGTGTTAGTATTTTGTATGTCACAATATTGCTAGAACTATGTGTGTGAAAAATATCTCCCAGTCTAGGAAGAAAATTTGTTTTTTTTTGTGATTTCTAGAGGCTTGCTAAATTTGCGTATAAAAATTCGCACACAAATCAGAACTAAATCCTCTCTTATCCGAAACTTTTGGACTTCCCCGAAATCGCAACGCGGAATGTTCGCCCCTTCTTGGTAAATTGAAATTATGTGCTCAACTAAAATAAAACCATGAACTAGGTCAATATTATATTCTGTCAGACGTTTGATAAAAAAATGCAGCTAAAAACGTTTTAAATTAGTATATTTTGTTTGGTTAGTATTTAACTATATATAATATAGGTTTATGGCTTTGAAACAGTAATTATTTTATTTTATAACAATGCAATATATTGGTTAACAGATTTATTTTTAATAAATGATTCATAATTTTTTGTATAGCTTTTTTTCAATTTAAATAAGAGGACTCTAACAATAGTACAGAAATCGTGTTGAATGAAATAGATTTTTGTGTATGAGCAAACAATATTCATGCAATTTTATTTGAAATACATTTTGTATACAATATTTTTTTCCATTTTTTATAAGCGTTGACAAAATGCTGCATAGGTTTTATAAATAAAAAAATTAATATACATTAAAGAAGAAAAAAAAAAAAACATTGTATATTATCTAAAGACAATGTGTAATTATTTAATTACGCATTTCACAAGAGAGTTGTGTATTATATAATATAGAAAGATAAATCGTTTATACGAACACGAATAACATATAAGAAGGAACCAAAAGTATTAATATGCAGTTTTAAAGTATAGAAATATCACTTGTGTCGTAGGTGATATTCATTTCGTTTAAAATATGCGAATTTGGATTGTTAAATGAGGATATGGTTTGTTCGCTGCTGGGATGGACTGTGGGAGGCCCATCTACATCTTCGCTGTTTATACGTAAGCGAGGTGTGTGTGGCCGCATGCTGCAAACCAAGGAAGGAAGTTGTTTTTCGTTTGTTTTTGTAGTTTTTTTTTTTTTATTTATTACTTTTTATAATAAATATTATGTATTAATGTTTCTAATTCGAAATGAAAAAATAGAATTTAAACAAAAATAAAATTAATAAAAATGATTGAATAAAAAAGAAGATAATAACAAAACAGTTACTGGTTTCTACAAAAAAAAAAAATATATATATAAATAAATAAATAATCGTACATGATGACTAGCACATTCTAAAAAAAAATATATATTTTTGTTGGTTAATCCGTAGATTCTTACTTACCTCGCAAGGTCGTTCTGGAGATCACTCATTACTTGAACGCACTGTGAGTAATATCGTACTTGGGTCTCAACAAATGAATGTAAATGCCGCAAGTGGCTAGATTGTGATGTGCTTATACCCTCCAAGAGAAGCTTAGTTATTTCAGCTTGTCTATCGAATTCAGCTTGAGCAACACGTAGATCACGTTCAGCCTATTTTTTGATAGGAAACCAATTTATAGCAATTCAATAAAAACAAATGTTTGTTTAAATAAACAAATTTATAGAGATAAAACGCTTTAATAGTTATACCTGCTCCAAGGCGGCCTCTGGTGAAATACCATCTTTCTGTGCTTATTCCATGCAGCACAAAATACAAAATATAAAATGAATCTTGTACTACTAACATTAAGATGTGTGTATATTATATACTTTATAACTACAAGTTTGATATTATTATCAGAATGATATAAAGTGCACGACTATTTAAGGTATTACAAGGCAAATTATTGTATCTGTCAGTGGCCTTGATTTATCTGAGGTCTAAAAAAAAGCTACCTGTGATCTAAGCAGCAGCACAAAAAAAAGTTATTCAAAGGTCAAACAAATCAAACCGCGATTCTGAGTTTGAAAATTCATAATTTTTTTTTCCAGAATAAATACACTATGGATTTAAATACAGCTTATATGAATGTGCTGTATCTTTTTTTTTCAAGCCACTATAAATATAAATATTATGAATTACGCTTCCAAAAATGCTAAAGCGCAAAAAAAAAATATGTTTTTTTCGCGTATGACTCTTGAACGGTGATTCACTGTTAAATAACTGAACCAAGATTTGAAAATCTTTTCTTATAGCTATGTATATCTTTTTTTTTTATTTGAAAATTGGTCAAGTCAAAAATATCGATTATCTCTGTTATAACATACATACATTTGTATTTCTTTTGAAAATTAAATGTACCTACTACTGGGTCGCACGAACTAGCTCTGATGTAGACAGTGGTCTTGGGGCTTGAGATTTTGAAAATTCAATTTTTCGAAATTCTTAAATTGACACTTTAAACTGATTTGAGCTGAAAAAAGTACGCCATTTTATTACTTGGATGAATTTCAATTTATGAGAATAGAATTATTAAAATCTGTGGAGCGGTTGTTTTATAATAAAAGAAAACATTTTTCAAATAAAAAAAATTCAAATTCAAATACGTTCATAGGTATTCAGCATTAATGTACATGTACATGTATTCACATACATACATATACTTATGATTTTTGAATGAAATAAAATATTAAATTATTTGAAAAAAAAAAAAAAACATAAGCGAGAGCTGTACGTTTGCGACGAACTGTTGGATACCCCGTTCCAACATGAGTTCGTTTGTGGCAAAATGTTTTGTTCCAAATTTTTCCTACAAAAATGTACATCCTTAATGCAGTTTCATGGTTCACAGAAAATACAATTAATTTATTCTTTGTGGCCTTCATGTTATACAAGTTTTTTTCTTTGTACACATATAAAAAGTTAGGGCCTGCCCGACTAAGCCAGCCGCTGTTAGTTCCAGAAACGAAATTCTTTCTATAGCTGATAGGAGAAAATACAATGACATTCATTTTGTCCGATGTTAAATTATTATCAGAGCAATAAAAAGGGCTCGAAATTATATAACATATAGTATATACAGCTGCGGTCAAAACTGCAGGTATAGAAAAATTGAAAAAAAAAAATATATGCTTTGGTTTTTTGAAAAAATATTTGTTATATGCGGATTACATAATAGCGTAATCCTTTTCCACAGCATAATTTTGGATCATTGGACCACAAAATATTTCTCCATTTCTCGGTAGGCCAAATCCAATGCTTTTTAGCGAATTTAAGTCTTTTGGTTATATTTTTTTTTTTTTTGATAGCAAGGGCACTTTTCTTGGACTACGAGATCGTTATCACGTAAGCGCCTGCGAAGCGTTTCAATACTCGCCTCCACATTTAATTCAGCTTTTATTTCTGTGGCCGGTGCAAATGGGTTTCGCTTTGAATATCTAACCTCCTTCTTGACAAATCTGGTAGACATCACAGGTTTCCATCCGCACGTTTCAGAACGGCAAACAAACTGAATTGCATTGTGAACCATCATAAGTGAGCAACCGACTAGATTCTGCACTTGAACGTAGCTTTTTCCTTCCGAAATCAATTTTTTTAATAAGAGTACGCTGCTCAGGAGTACAGTGCTTTCCGCAACTCATCAAAAACTTAATATTTTAATAAAGAATTTTATCGCGTTGAATTTTTAAGCTTTTGTTGAAAAATATTACAAAGCTAGTTTTCCTTGTATTTGTGAAGTGGTAAGTGTAGTTACATCTGAACAATTATAAGTCCAACAACCATCCGCTGTTCAGTGTTCGATTTTATTGAATGTTTTTAGTGAATTAAAAGCTGCATCGTACCATTTAAAAAAATAAATACCTAGTTGAACATTTTATTGTTCTTTTTTAATTTTGAGTTTGAAATAGAATAAAAAGAAATTAAATCTAATAACCAAATTGCCCTTTTCTCCGGTGTGTTTTAAATAAATGTATTTACCTACTCAATTTAAGTAATTTTCGTACCAAAGTCGGACACGCACGTATTACAAATATTACATAAATGTCGAAATATTTGTGGCTTGTTTTTTTTTTTTTATGAAAATTTAATCTTAAACATTTGAATTGAAAATTCCAGATTTTATTTTTCTATTTAGTTTTTGCTCTAAAAAATGTTTACTCTTCATTAGATTTTAGAAAAAAACATCTGATGACCCAGAGGTTCAAAAAAATCTTAAAGAATAAACTCACTTAAGGATTTGCGACCACAGTTATGGAATAAGTTTAAAAGACTGACACTAAATAGCTCCTAAGGAATGTGTGTTAAAGGAAGTTAAGTTCATAGCCAAACTCATGTCCAATAGATTTGGTTGCTCTTTTATAAGTTTTTGATTGTGGATTTTCACTAAATATAATTTCCTTTTTCAAAACATTATTTTTTTTGCTCTGAATCTATGAACAGGAAATGATATCTCAAAAGTACAAAGGCCATACTCTGCTCATAATTTCATAAAGATAATAACTGCAATTTTCATACTTCCGAGTTACAGAGAAACAAACTAAATCGCTCCACAATCTGAAAAATTCAACAAAAAACAATTTGTTTTTAAGTTCCATCCGTGCTTTATTTTGTCCATTTACTCCAAATTTTCAATTTTTAAATAGCGTAAAGCTAGTATTAGATGGTCCTTGTTAATGGTCATTGCAATGACGCTCTGAAATCACAGGAAATGTGTCCTTGTGTTGTTAGTGCATGGTAATTGTTCACCGTGTCATTGCTAGCTACAATGACCAATACACGAATGAACCAAATCTGTCTTTGTTCTCCCAAAATACCAGCAAGTTGGTCATTGTTACTTTTGCAATGTAACTTTTTGCTTGTCAAAACAAACAGTTCCGATTACCGAGTTATTTCTTAATTTTTTTAAATTTTTGATTAAGAGAAATGAGAATGGAAAATATATTAAGAACCCTAACAGCCAAATAGGGCTCTTAAAAAAATATCATGGGCCTGTTTTCTGCATGCAGCTGTTATTAAAAGTCTTTATGTTGCAGTTAGGGGTTTTTTTTTAAATGTTGATGCATAATGATTTGTAGTTAGTTATTCTAGAAATTGTCTCTGCTAGCTCGTTTGAATATTCAGCATCATGAAACAGGTCAAATTTGCAACAACGAAAAAACTCAAAAGCGAACATAATAATATAAAAGAACTTGATAAAAAAAATAAATCGAAGGCACATACCGTTTGCTGACCCAGCATGCTTCTTGCTTTGCGCACTCGATTTTTGCAAGCGTCCAAATCCAATCTACCAATACGAAACACAATAATTATTATTATTATACCAGAATTCAAGCAAATAAATGACGCAACAAAACATCAACCACTCACCTCTTTGTCTCTAAGATACCCTTCTCCTTTGTGATTGTCTTCATCTCCCCATCGAGAAACTTTCTTAGAGGTTGAGTAAAACATATACCAGTCGATGCAATGAAATCGCGTTCGCAATTGCCCAATTTCTGTTCAGCTTGACCAACTTTTATCAGTGCCATTCCGTAGGGACTATCCTGGCCAAAGTCTCCTCCTGCTTCAATCATATCCAAAGCCAAATACTCCAAATTGGATAGCCGCGATGGTTTTTTCTTTTCGATTTTATCGAATATATAATCCTCAACACGATTACCAGGATTAGGAATCAACACCGATTCGGTGTCACGGACGATTTTTTCAGTCCAGTTCTTAGTGCACTCTGCCCTTTCAGCAAGATTCTCGAAGTCCGAGTCCAGTTCGGTACGTTCGGATGTTCCTAATTTTTCTTCGGTTAGCTTTGTTGAAAATTAATATGAATTTGTTTTTTTTTTTAAATGACTTGGAATTGATCAATGATTATAAATATTTACCTGCACCACCCTGGAAAGTGTGCTCCCAGCCTCTTTGACCAACTTTTTCATATTGAAATCAGGCATTTTCATGTTCATTTTGAAACGTTTTTTTAAAATTTAAATATTCAATCTATGCTTATTAGTATTCGATTCGGATATAGTTTTTTTTCGTTTATTAATTTTCTAAACTTATGTATTATTTTCAATCAACTTATTTCTTGTCTCTTGTATGTTCTTTTAACTTCTTTATTGTACTCTTGTACTGCGGATGAGAGAAAACAAAATGACAGCTACTTTGCAATACTATTGTGAATCAGTCTTGTTATGACAAATTCATACAAAAATGAAGATGGTGACGGGAAATTGTAATTGATTTGTTATGGGAATTTGTTTGGAAGGGCGGTGGAGAGCAAACATAATAAAGATTCATGTGGTAGAGTAGAGGAAATTTTGTGTTGATGTCGGTTGTCGGTATGAGATGTACTGTACTGTTCTACAAGAAGGTGAGACCACGAACATGTGTTTTTTGTTTATATTTTAAATCGAATGGGGATGGTGATGGTGAGAAAGAATGTCTTATAAATTTTTGCGTAGACACTAAGGAAAGAGAGAGAACGGTAGACTTCTTTTTAGGCTTTGTTTCATCATTGTCCATAGGTAAATCAAATCGAAGTATTAGTATATTCTTTCCCCGCTTCATGAACTTCTGCTTCTAACAAATAGGTACAAAATAAAAATTAGTTTCTGAGCTTGCGAAAACAAAATTGATAGTTTTGCTTATAAAATATTTTTAAAGATAGCTTTTGTGTATGGCCGATGGTAAAAAGTTTAAAACTAAATTAATCAATTGAATTGATATCGATAAAAACGAGTAAGTAAGCTATTGAGTACCGGTTGCGTGTATGTATGTATGGTTGCCTTTGGCGGTAGAAATATTATATATTTATATATATGTACGAGGGGCGTTCAATATATTCTCTGTATGGGGGTGAAGCTGTGGTTATATTATAAATTGACTTATTTATCAAGTAATACTATTATTTTATTGCATTCATATAAATGTGATTATTATTTCGCGATTCATCTTTAGTTAAACAGAATCATAATGGCAGAGAGAAGATACTTATAGAGAGATACAACTTTCCTCGCCTGCGTCCCCGCAATGCTTTTTGTTTACATTTTTTATAACGATTAGAATTCCTATCGGTGTATACATGTTTTCTCCTCGTGCAGAACACAAAAAGAAGTGTGTCTCTTTCTCTCTTATTTAAAGGAATGTGTACAGGAACTTGCATCTGTGTTGTCCCCACGTTTTTTTTTGTATGGAGTTTAATACAGATGCAAGTTGCTGTACGAATCGCAGCTTGTAGGCTAAAAGAGAGCCATCGTCGAAGTTGCCTCTCTCTATAAGTATCTTTTCTCTGATAATGGCAACTGAGGCGAGGCGAGGATGGTGAAAATTGAGCATCGCGCTTTAATTAAATTTCTCACTAAAGCCTAGTACTCAGTTCGCGCTAAACTAAATTTTATCTCTACAATATTTATCTCTACACACCTTTGCTAAAAAGGCGCGCTAAATTTTGAAGTTGGAGAGATTAAAGATACTATAAGGCAAGTTATGGATTCATACAAAAAAAAATTTGTTTGAGATAACAATCAAACATAACATTACGATGATAGCGAAGACGAAAAAAGATGGTCAAAAAATTCTGTCCGTCCGTCTGTCTGTCTGTATGTATAGACACCTACAGCTCAAACGGGTACGCCGAATTGCTTCAAACTTGGTTTATATAGAGTTTTTAAGGCATTGTACAGAGGGGAAATGGAACGTTTTTTAGCTAAAAAAAATAACGGTACCTGCTTAATAGAGGTTACGCTAAAGCTTATTTTTCTAGAAAACATATGGCTGAACAAAATTTAAAAAAAGTCCAAAAACGGTACTTTCAATTGGACCGTTTTTTTTTTTGCTTTTGACTATCTCGAAAACGGCTCAACCGATACTTTCGGAATGTCACACATATATAGGTACAAGTAGCTCAATTTATACTGCACACCAATATTTTTTTTGAAATAGTTCTCTGTATTTAAAAAAAATTAAATTAAAAAAAAAATATTAATACTTTAAAAACTGCTCATTAAACTTTTTTTTTAAATTATAAATATGTTTATGTATTTGCTGAATACCTATGAACTGGCGTTTTGGTTTTTTTTTTGAAAAATGTTTTCAGAAATTTTTTACAAAAAACTTTTTTCTCAAAATCCGTTAAAGATTTTTATAAATTCATTCTCATAAATTCAAATTTTTCCAAGAAATAAAATAGCGTACCTATTATTCAGTTCAAATTAGTTGAAGTATTTATTTAAGAATTTTAAAAAATTAGTTTTTATCAAAATCTCAAGCCCCAAAACCACTGTCACACATTAGAGCAAGTTCATGCGACCCAGTAGTGCATTTTATTTAATATACCTACATTATGTAGCCACTTAGCAATTATCGAACAAGTTCAAGAGCAAGTTCGTGCGACCTTTGCAAGACCTTCTGACAACTGTCAGAATTTATCTTGTGAAATAATGTGTTTTACATTCTTTCGCAAGCTAAATTTTGTGGAGACTTTTTTCTTAGCCGTTAGCCTGACACCTGGAATTTAGCTTGAAGTGAGTACTACTCAGCTAAAAACCCAAGCTAAAATTTATCTTGGGTGGAAATTTGTATGGAAGATAAATTTTAGCGCGATCTGAGTACTAGGCTAAAAAACTATTCATGAAGAGATGGTGGCTGTTTACCAGGGTCAAAGAGGATATATACATAGAGTCCAATCTTTCCTACGTTCCATCCTCCTCTGCTAAAATTTTCGTGGTCTCTTTCCTATTGTATTCATTTTTCGTGTGAAACAACAACAAGAAACGATGAGGTAAGTAGTAAGGTGTGAACGCACACATGTTTAACAAAAAGAACAATATGACAGCTGTAGCTTGTAGGCAAAATCAAAACAAGGCACAAGATTGGACTCTATGTATATATCCTCTTTGACCAGGGTTCCGCACCTTCATTATCAACTGTGCAAAAGTGGTAAAGTGAGTTCAAGGAGGCAGAGAGAGCATTGATGACGACCCCCGCTCCGGCGCCCCGGCTACTTCTACTCAAGGATGCCAATCTACTACATATGTAGTAGATCTGCTTCATTTATTTTTTTATATGCGTCTACTACGTAGCAACTCTAATCTACTTCGTTTTTCTCATTTTTATATAACGATCATAATTTCATATAATATGTGTTGAATTGATTCATTTTTGCAAATCGAAAAAGCCATTTGCATAATCTGAATGCACTCATCGCAAAAACCTCCTAGTTACTACAATTTATTTTCCAAACACCTTACTATCGTGTAGAAAAAGAGCAGATAGATACATTGGTGTTGCCTGACTATATGCTTGCACTAGCTAGTCTACCACATAGCATATGATAGAGAGTTGTAATGAACTATACCAAACAAAGTTTGATTGAATTCGATACAACCGTTGAAAACTTCTGGCCAATTGAAAAAAGACGTTAAGACCAGATCTCCATTATTAGCATTTTTCGCCAAAAACTAAAAACGCAGTTCTCTTAAGAACACTAAAAGAACACACAAAATTTAATCAAAATCGTTAGAGCCATTTTGGAGCAAATTATAAAAAACCAAAAAAAGTTGGCTAAAACTGAACGGCTCGTTGTATTGGAGCCACCATTTGGAAAGGCTTCACTGAAAAATGTATAAAACCATCCTATAGAGCACTATAAAGACCTATGCCAAACGAAGTTTGAATCAATTCAATCGATCAGTCTCGAAGTTATGTTTAAACCTGATTTTCGTTACGACCATGTTAGCCAAAAACAAAAAACGGAATTTTGTTAGAAATATCTTAGGTAAGTTAAATTCTACGTTTAATCAAAATCGTTAGAGCCGTTTTCGAGCAAATCAAAAATGAAAGAAACCGTTACTTGAAAGGTACCAGTTTGAGCCGGGCTAAAACAAAATAAAAAAATCCTCGACAATGATTTTTCTTCAAACTGCTATATACCAAGTTTGAAGGAAATCCGTCAAGCCGTTTAGGCTGTAGCATGACGTGAAAAATCGCACATCCGCACAGACAGACGGATGGACGATTTTTTTTTCTGCACGAAACCAATACTTGCCCTATAGAGCAAGTAAAAAAGAACTAATCCTGATATAAGTACCTCTTCTTCCCTATTACTTATAAGAGAGTTTGTTGCTGGACTGGAAGATTTCGAGCCTCCGAAACAATTAATATCATATTTTTATAGATTTAAATTTGTTTCGGATGGTTACGTCTTAAAAACTGATTGATCACAATTTCCGAAGTATTATAGCATTACTAGGTATATTTTGTTTATTAAAAAACAATGAAACAAAAAGTTCGTTTTTACTTTATGTGTTTATTTTAATGTACCTAAAGTTCCTATTTATTTTAAAACTAACTAAACTACATATGGTACCTATATGAAGTTGTAAAATAAAAGGCTGTTATTGTTTTGAATACCAAATATATATAAATTTGTTACGAAATATATATAAATTTGTTTGTTTTTTAAAATATTTTGTGTTTTTCATAATGTACTACACTTTTTTCAAATCTACTTCGTTTTTTCGGCAATCTGCTTCATTTTTTGGGTTCAGCATTGGCATCCCTGTAACCTACTGCTTGTACGGGAGAAAGCAAAAGCATCAAAGAAGTCGAAAAACTTGTTCTTGAGGATGCCCGAATAAAGGTGAAAATGATGGCAGAGATCACCAAGCTTTCAACTGGTACCATTCACACCATTCTTCATGACCATCTTAACCTTTCAAAGGTCAGTGGAAGGTGGGTGCCACGAATGCTCACAGCGCCTCAGAAAAAAGTGAGAATCGCATGCTGTAGAGAGCTTTTGGAGATGTGCAGTGAGAACGCGGACGGTGTTATGGATCGAATTGTTACTGGGGGTGAAATATGGGTTCACCACTATGACCCTGAAAGCAAACAAGAGTCCATGCAGTGGCATAAAAAAGGAACAGACCCCCCGAAGAAGTTTAAAGTCACTCCGTCTGCCGGGAAGCTCATGGCCACAGTTTTTTGGGACTCAAAGGGAATCTTGCTCATTGAGTACAAAAAAAGGTGAAACCATCAACGCCACATCCTACGCTTCCACTTTGCATAATTTGCGGGAGGAAATTAAAGAGAAAAGACGGGGTAAACTCGCAGCGGGGATGTTGCTTCTTCATGACAACGCTTGTGATTGTGGTTTCGAAGAAATCCACCCTATAGTCCAGCCCCTAGTGATTATTTCCTGTTTCCGGATTTGAAAAAATGTCTTCGTGGAAAAAGATTTTCGAATGATGAAGAACTCAAGTCGGCAATAAATGGGTATTTTGCATGGAAAGAGGAAATTTATTTTTTTGAGGGTTTAAAAAAGCTTATCTCAAGATGTAACAAATGCATTGATGTTAGGGGAGATTATATTGAAAAATAAAAACAATTTAAATTGAATTCGCATTTTCCTTCATATCGATACCGAGAATATATTGAACGCCCCTCGTATGTAGATAGTGTGCACTGCACACTGTCAAGAGAAGACTGAACCTCGTTTTTAAATTCTTGACCCGTGGGTCAACTTTATTTAACCCCGGAAATCTGTTGGTTAGCTCTTGAACCACTCTCGAACCAACGTCTAAACTTTAATTATGCAAATTATCAGGTACCTATGCTTTAATTATGTAAATCGTTTTTAAATTTTAATCCGAGGATGAACCACGATTGTCCACTGGAACTAAGTCTTCTAAATTCTATTGCATGTTAAATTTCAAATAATGAAGGACAATAATTTTGGGATTGGAAATGAAAACTCAGCGGCAGAATCTGAATATTTGTGTTTCTGGCCATATAAAAGGTCATTTAGGGGTAGTTTTTTTTTGTCCAAAAAACTTAGGTAATAGACATTAAATCAAAATTATGGTGATGCAGTTATTTAGATGAGCTCATTAGTGACTCAGCATGACTATAATCAAGATGATCTGATAAGGAACTTGCGCGATCTAGCCGTTTTTGTACCCCTGGGAGGCATATGGCCAAAGAAACTGTTCTTGTATGACAATTTTCCTAAAAATATTTTTTTTTAGTGGGAAACGGGGGATGCATAAAGCTGCGGGGGATCTAGCAAAACTAGGAAACACCAAAATCTTCAACATCGCATAGATAGATGCTGAGAAAAGGTGGATGCAGAAAGTAGCCTTTTAAACGAATCACTGCCAATTCAAGGGAAAAAATCTTAACGTTATGATTGTTGACAATTTATTGCTACATTACAATTGATTTGGGTATGTTTTAGTCGAGAATAAATTAATCAACTTTCCCGATAAATTTAAAGTTATTTACTTAGCAGCTTTTTTTGCCTCCAAAATCACAAATTTTGGAAACTTATTTCGTTTCATGTCTCGGAGCGAGAGAAAAAGAAGTATATTGCCGTTCACTTAAATGGTCTATTGACAGATCAACAATCTCAACTCATATCATGGAGGTGAGTTGGAAATAGTAACAAATCGTAACTATTTGACACTTCAACGTGAGTTTATGAACGCTGTTATGACATCATATAGTTACAAATCGTAACTAATTTGGATTAAAAGAACGCCTTTTTGGTGACTTGGTAACAAATAATACCTCTGTTCGCGTGCCCAAATGAAACAGTTTGCATTCGATTTCATACGTTTACATTAACACAAAAAGCGTTCGCGTACTGAGAGATGAACGAAAGTAAATAACAGCTGTTTTATTCTTTCGTGCATTTATTTGCAAGTTTTTACCCACTGAAATTTCATCTGGTAAAAACTTGAACTCTGTCAAAAGCGAATGACGTAAACAATTGTTGTTGTAGATGACCCTTACCGTGAAGAGCTAACCAATAAAAAAATTCGAATTTGACGTTTTTCAAGTTTTTACACAAAAAGTGTTCGTGTACTTTTTGGTAAGTGAGAGAGATTTTTCTCTCATTTGAGAAATTTTGACAGTTTTCATTTTTTGGTACAAAAAGTACGCGAACAAACATAATGTGGACTATCGTTAAAAAAGAACGCACCAAATGTGAGATCTGTCAAAATGTCAAAATTTGTTAGATAAACAGACATGATACAACTACTAGAGATAACGCATTCCAATTTTCATTTTTGATTTATTCTGCGCATCTCGTCATAAGAACACCTTAAGAACACCTGCCTTCTCGTTTTCGCCTTCCAGTTTAACTTTTTTGATTCGCTCTACCCTATGCGCCTACGTCATAAGAACACCCGGGACTTTGACAATAGTTTGACGTTTTTTTTGGCACCATGCGCAATGCCATATCTTTATTAGTTGTATCATGATAAACAGATAACAGAATTACTGATATTTATATACACAGATATTCTCCTGTTTGCCTTAATACATAGAATTATATGGTAGATAAGGATAAGCAGATAAAATCTATCGGATGATGTTTGTCAGCTAGGAGTAAACAATGCATATTTTTTTTAACAAAAAAAATCGATCTGAAAATCAGGGGTGGAATCGGCTAATGTGATTTGTGATTGTCACATTTCTGACAATCACATGTGATAAAATAATTTTGTGTGTCTGCATAATGTGATCACCGGAATTTTGTTTATTTTCATTATGTCATTTTCCGTTGGGCAATTGGAGAGAACTCCGAAGACAAATCGTTTCTCTTCGGAGTTGTGTTTTGCGAGTCTTACTTCTTCTGCTTTTTATGAAATATGCGGTCTGAAGGCGCATATATACGAACGTCACAGTTTCTATATATTTTGTATTTCAAATTAAACAATTCGAACAATTTTAATATATAATTTACATTAAGGGACGTGACAATTATGTATTTATTTAGAAAAGATTAATTTAGTTGTCACTTCACGTGATTGCTCACAACATATACGCGTTTCAGAAAAATATCTCAATTAAAAAAATGTTCATTTCTGTTTTTTTTTTTTTTTTTATTGTTTTTATTTTTACTTTAATCATGAGGAGAAACTAATTTCTCCCAATCGAAAACAACATTAGTATAGATCTTTGACAAATCTTTGACAGCAAAAGCAAATAATTTTGTTTTATAAGTCAGCGTCAGAGGTTTATTTTTTATTTATTATTATTTTTGTATGCAAGTGACACCTAAATAGCTGTCACAAGAAAAAGTCACAAAAATGTGATTGTCACATGTGACAATCACCTTAGCCAGACGAAATTTGTATATTGTGACTATCACATATCACAAATCACCTTAGCCGATTCCACCCCAGATTAATGAATTACAGGATGAACTTTCCTTTTGTTATTTAAGGGCATCTTTTTAGCCTTAAATAAAGTCAGTCACAATCTACTGGATTAATCATATTCTACCTTTTTTTCATTAATAACATTGAAACCAATTGCAAAGAATGAAAGAAAAATAGGTAAGAAAATTCAAATGGTAACTAGGAAAAAATGTATCTTCTTTTATTTTATGTATGTATTTAGTATTTAAGTTAAAAACGCTTAAATATTACGTGGAAAATAGATTTAGCAAAGCAAGAAATCGATCCCTAATTTTACCTAATTAAAATCAAAATACCTTGCCATGAAACATAACGACCTTGAAAAACTGACATCCGTTGTCTAATCAATTATCACACAAATCTTTAGTTCATTTAAAACATCCACTTAATCTTTTTTAACGAATTGCCTCTTGTTGACGTTGTTTATGTTTATAGCCCTAATAAAGGGGTGTTGATTTATTTTAATGTCTCCTGCAATTCATGCAGCAAAACAATTCTGACGGTTATTAAGAGACTTTTATCAAATAGAGTTTGATGTTATTTTCCCATATTAAACATTTTAATATGCCACCACTCTTCGCGTTACATTCAAATATGGAAGTGTGACAAAATTCTGTTTTTCAAAACTGTCAACTTATGTACATAAATAAAGATACAAAAACTTTTAATTCGGTTTTTTACTTGCGATTATAGCTACTATAAGGCAAGTTATGCATTCGTCGAAAAAAAAAGTTTTGAGATAACAATCAAACATGACATTACGATGATAGCGAAGACGAAAAAAGATGGTCTAAAAATTCTGTCCGTCTGTATGTCTGTCTGTCTGTCTGTCTGTCTGTCTGTCTGTCTGTATGTATAGAGACCTACAGCCCAAACGGGTGGGCCGAATTGCTTCAAACTTGGTATATAGACTTTTTTAGGTATTGTACAGAGGGGAAATTGAAATTTTTTTTTTAGCTCAAAAAATAACGGTACCTGCCATACAACCGTTACGTTAAAGCTTATTTTTCTCAAAAACGGCTCTAACGATTTCTATTTAAAAAAATCAGTGTTGGTTTTTAGGTACGACCAATCATATGGCTGAAAAAAAAGTTTTATAAAATGGCTAAAAACGGTACTTTCCATAGGACCGTTTTTTTTTGCTTTCGACTATCTCGAAAACGACTCAACCAATTCTTTCGAAATTTCACACACATATAGCTGTAGGTAGCTCAATTTGTATTGCATACAAATATTTTTGAAAAATATTTTTTTGTATTTTTAAAAGCATTTTAAAAAAAAAATTTAAAAAGTTAATATTTTGAAAAATGCTTATTAAATTTTTTTCTAAAAATTTTAAATGAATGTATTTGCTCAATACCTATGAACTGGCGTTTTTGAATTTTGTTTGAAAATTTTTTTCAAAAAGTTTTAAAAAAAAAACTTTTTTTCTCAAAAACCGCTCCACAGATTTTTATGAATTTATTCTCATAAATTCAAATTTATCGAAGAAATAAAATGGCGTACTTTTTTTTCAGCTCATTTTAGTTTAAGTATTTATTTAAGAATTTTGAAAATTTTATTTTTATCAAAATCTCAAGCCCCTAAACCACTGTCACTCATTAGAGCAAGTTTGTGCGACCCAGTCGTGCATTTTATTTATATTAGATAACATTGACAAAAAAAGTTTATAACACATTAAGTAATCCCATATTAACTTTTTTTTAACAACTAGCTCCCCGGAAGACATTGTTCAGCTCTTCCGAGTTGATAGCGCGATGATATAAAAAATCATTATAAATAAACATTTTGAACATATACCGTCCAACTAATTTGTAAAACATTTATACCGTCTTATTAGTTTGTTAAAAATGGAAGTTTAAAAAAAGTACGCATACGCCCGAGTGTACTATACTGTATTATAGTTATTTTTAGGTTGAAAAATGGGCAGTTGCAGCAAATTTTCTTTTAAGTTCAATCCGTTAAGTAGTTCAGTTTTTTCATACCAAACTAACATGCCTATACTGGGAATAAGACTCATTTATTATTAAATGGTTTTCATTTAAGAACTTAAAAAAAAATTGTACGAACTATAAGGCAAGATATGGATTCGTGCAAAAAAAAAAACATTCTAATAATAATAATCACAAACACGACATTACGATGAAAAAGTAGTCGACAAAAGTGGGTCCGACAATTCTGCCTGACTGTCTGTCTGTTTGATACGCTCACAAAGCATATTTATATTTATGTTCTATTTAAGACTAATACATAATCACTCTAAAGTGACCTGAAGAATTGTTTTTTCTAGTTCCAACATAATTTTCGTGGGCTTAACGTTGAAAAATCCCAAGTCCTAATTTCTGCATGATAAGGCCCCTACTGAAACGAAAATCGTCAGAAGTTGTTATACTTACAAACTTTGAGTAAATGTCGTGATAATGCTGACAAACTTTTTATTGAATGTATCGACAGCCCAGAGCCCGAGCCGTTTTTCAAAATTAGTCATCTGAAATGCATACCATTTGACTTGGTACGGCCAAAACGAACCAATTACTAGAATGCTAAGAAAAGTAAATATCTCCTTTAGTTAAGATTTTATCTACTCAGGATCCTTTCTTAAAACATGCTATCTAATCATTATCTTACCCAATTGCATGTATGATGTATCCCATAAGTTAAAAAATGAAATTGTATTAGAACGCTTATGAATACATTAAAGAAGGGTATAAGAT
This sequence comes from Platycheirus albimanus, assembly GCA_916050605.2. Taxonomy (NCBI): domain Eukaryota; kingdom Metazoa; phylum Arthropoda; class Insecta; order Diptera; family Syrphidae; genus Platycheirus; species Platycheirus albimanus. Next base: position 66,323,917 of record OU696698.1, read on the forward strand.
TTTTTTGTCTGACTTGCGAAACAGGTACGAGTAGATACTGCGTCAAAATTGATGAGAAGCAATTTCAAACGAGTTGTTTCGCAAATGAAACAAATGGTCCTAGAATCTTCACGCTTTTTTCATTTATGCAATTTAAACATGCAAAAAATCTTAGTAGAATGAAGATTTGTAATTATTAAAAATTCATTTGGTTTCTCTCTATCTTTGGGTGAAGGTAGCTACAGCCTACACTACAGCACTTGTTGTCAAGAGAAACAAATATCTTTAACATGTAAAATTTTAATACTCAACGTTTAATAAACGCGTTTTAAGTAGCACGTAAAGAATCGGGAATTCATGAAATCATTTAAAACATTCAAATTTCTAGTTGCATTATGGCCATTATGCCTGCCCAATTAATCTATATACTTTTTAATAGCAATCAGTTTTCTAAAGTGTGTGACCCAGAAAATAGTCCAAAGATTATTTCTTTTTTATTTTATAAATAAACCAAAAATACTAAAAATATGTTTTATTCATCAACGGTCAAAGCTCCATCTAAAAGAACAAGTTTTTTTTTACTTATACATATTTAAAAATAAGAATACAAATTACTAAGTGAGATGAAAGACCCAACAAAGGTTTTAAATAAGATTGTTGACCCCATCTGGGTTTCTCTTTCAACACCAAAATATATAAATAAAATTAACAGCTATTGTAAATGCTAAAATGGATTCGAAAAATTGACGCTTTGCCTTTAAATTTAACTTAAACTAGTAGATTTAAAAATCTCAAGCCTTTCACAAGACTTCCAAAATGATGACTCCTGTCGTTAAATTGTATACCATCAACTTCATCTGACTGCACACTACATGGGTATTCAGCCCCAAAGGCATTTGTTTGCCAGGTCAGCTTAACTCGATATTCCACATCAGGTGAGAGGACGACTTCATCATCCCATAGAATGTTTAGATCGCAATTGTATCTGGTGTTTTCTTTGTCCACGAGATGCCGCAAAACAACTGCATTGGTTTCAATTTCATCGTTCGCAGCAATTTGTGACCGAATCTCAATTTGTAGGTTTTCTCTGTATTCATTTGAACTGGCAATGGAATCATCAGCTAAGCCTGAGGAAGGTGGCTTCAAACGACTCTTTATAATGAGACCTAAAAGAGAGATGAATCGGTCACATCGAAGAGTCATGTTCCATTCGAAATTTTCGGAATCGATGGTAAAAGGGCGACAAGCTTTGAAATAACTTCTCTCGATAGTGCTGGAGAGTTTTTTAATTTGTGCGCAAATCTGGTCGTAGCCTCTTTTCACTTTGGGTAAGTCCATCTGGAGATCTCTGATGATGTATTCACAGTCTTCCTGCTTCAATCCGAGACGCTCACACTCATGATGACACCATTCGAAGACAAACCAAATCAGATATTTCAAGTCTTTATTATGTGATATAATTGCCTTGACACAGTCCTTGGATACATGAAAATAGTTTCTCTTCAGATAAGTCATGAATTGCATGTCATTCAGACAACAGTGAGTAAAAAAATGTGTACAGATCTGTAAAAGAGGCTTCAGATTTATGCAAAAGCCTAATTGAAGTGCAGGCAATATGTTGTCAAACCGAAGTTTATGTTTAACTGCATTTAAGCAACCCACAATGAGGTCACTTAATAAATACTTTTCGGCACCGTAATACAGCTCAAAAACATCTTCAATAGACTCTGCCTCGAGATCAACCCGACCTGTGTAGACGTAGAAGATAAGTTTCTGAAAAGTCTCTGGATGCATATCACATATCTCGATGGCATCCTTCTCACGCATCGAACCATAAAACATTGCATCAAATACTGGACTGGCAGTTGATAAGATTAGTTTGTGACATCTGAATGTAGAATCTCCAACTATAAACGTACAGTCAGAGTGATTCTCTGATATGAGTAGCTCTTCATACCGACGACTGATGGCGTTGTGTTGATAAAGTTTTATGGACATCTAAAAGAAGAAATAAAAATAGATAGCATTGCTATAATTAATTAAAGGTTTTTCCCATTTTATAAAATTTTATTTTTGTCGTATTCATTGTGCACCTAATAATAAACATGGGGTATTTCCCTCCACTTAATATGCAAAATAAAAACCATTAAATTGAAAAGGTAAATTAATTTAATCAAACCAAAATACAACTTGCATCAACATTAAAACTAACACATTAAATTGTTTCCTGGAAATGTTCGTCCTTCTGTGTAGGAATGTACTCTGCCCGACAACCGATTAGCGCACCCTATGCTTCTTGTTTTTGTAGCTTAATATCAGGTAATCAAATAAACCTTTTGAAACGAATTTTTCACCTATGAAAGTTTATAAAATTATAGGTACGTGAAAATAAATGAAAGTTACGGTGGTCCCTCAATGAATAACATTTTAACAGAACTTAAAGAATTAAATATGAAAAATCCACCCCTTGGGCCTAATTTCGAACGTACTGATAGAGACCCTTTGTTTAAGACTCCTTTTTCAGCCGCACTACAAGAATGTGCAATGCTTTACCCTGCTCGATTTTTCCCTCCCATTAAAAACCAATGTGCATCGATATCTCCTATCGTACTTTCCTAACTGTATTAATTCGTGTTAACGGTATTCATAACCCCTTGAGTGCGCACAAGTTCTAAAAAAAAAATGCACGACTGGGTCGCACGAACTTGCTCTTATGCAAAGCAATTGCTTAGTGGCTGCATATGTATATTAAAATAAAATGCCCGACTGGGTCGCACGAACTTGCTCTAATGTGTGACAGTGGTCTAGGGGCTTGAGATTTTGATAAAAATAAATTTTTCAAAATTCTTAAATAAATACTTAAACTTATTTGAGCTGAAAAAAAAGTACACCATTCTATTTCTTGGACAAATTTGAATTTTTGAGAATAAATTTATAAAAATCTGTTGAGTGATTTTTGAGAAAAAAAAGTTTTTTAAAAAAAAAAAAAATCAAAAAAAATTAAAAGTACCAGTTCATAGGTATTCAGCAAATACATTCATTTATAATTTTTAGAAAAAAATTTAGTAAGCAGTTTTCAAAATATTATTTTTTTATTTTTTTTTTAACGGTTTTAAAAGTACAAAAAAATATTTTTTAAGAATATTGTTATGCAGTACAAATTGAGCTTCCTACACCTATATATGTGTAAAATTCCGAAAGAATCGGTTGAGTAGTTTTCGAGATAGTCAAAAGCAAAAAAACGGTCCTATGGAAAGTACCGTTCTTAGACATTTTTTAAAACTTTTTTTCAGCCATATGATTGGTCGTGCCTTAAAAACAATACTGATTTCGTTAAATCAAAATCGTTAGAGCCATTTTCGAGAAAAATTAGCCTTAACGTAACGGTTATATGGCAGGTACCGTTATTTTTTGAGCTAAAAAAAATTTAATTTCCCCTCCGTACATTACCTGAAAAACTCTATGTACCAAGCTTGAAGCAATTCGGCCCAACCGTTTGGGCTGTAAGTGTCTATACATTCAGACAGACAGACATACAGACGGACAGCATTTTTAGACCATCTTTTTTCGTCTTCGCTATCATCGTAATGTCATGTGTGATTGTTATCTCAAAATTTTTTTTTTGCACGAATCCATAACTTGCCTTACATGTAGTACCTAATCGCAAGTAAAAACATAGGGCATAGGGGTGCTAGCTAATCGGTTGTCACAGTAGGTCAGTAGCGTGCATTAGACATAAAAATCACCCACTAAGGAAATAACTCAGACAAAAGAATTTCCTTTTGTAATGGCTTTGTATGTGGCCCAATACGCATAACCTAGGTTATCCCCCTCGGCGAAGCTGTGCATAAATGGGGGAGAGGTAAATGTATCCTCAAAAGTGGTGGTTATGTTCTAAAATAATCAACATTTCCAAAAATAGTCTGAATAAAGGTTGTAGGACATTGAATTCTCCGTCAAATGAAACTAAAACCAAGTTTTTGGGACCACCCGCTACCAAACAACAATGTATGACCAATTTTCCACATTTTCATTTTTTCTCAAATATCTTTGTAAACATCCTTTTTATCATAGAAATAGTGTATCTAAAATTTTCTGAACGTTCTGAGAAGTTTCTGAGTTGATGGGGCAGCTGGTACTTAATGCTCGTCGAAGTCTACTTCACACTTAGATTCTTCGGTCATCGGCTCGAGGTCATAGTCCACATCCTCTCCGGCTTCTTCAAGGAGTTCGGCAGGTCGGAGGGCGTTTGTGGAGGAGGTACCCTTACAACCTCTCAAAAAAACTTATTTTGAAAAATTTAACAATCAACATTATTTCTTTTATAAAAGAGCTTCCACATTCAAAATTTTGCTGAAATCCATCAAGTGGTGTACGAGAAAATCTAATTTGAAAAAACCGGTCATATGGGAGGTGCCGTTATAAGACTTTTCTCGAAAAATCAATTCCAACCAAAACAAACAATTTACAAAAAAATCAGTACCTATTCAGAAAGTTTTATCAAAATCGTAGGAGCCGTTTTTGAGAATAATTAATTTTTCATAAAAATTATATGGCAGGTACTGTTCGTTTTAGATCTAGAATGCTAATTTTAAAAAGCCATTTGTAGGTAGTCATATAAATACTTTTCACCAAGTTTGAAGCATATCGGTCCAGCCGTTTAGGCTGCAGGTGCCGAAACCGACAGACGGAGAGACAGACTGAATTTTTTTAGGCTTCCCTATCATCGTAATGTTGTGTCTGATTGAATTTTTTTTTACGAATGCGTCACTTGCTTATGTATATAGTACCTACAATCGCAAGTAAAAATAAACAAAATATGTAATTCAATACTTCACGTAATTCATATGTACCTAATATAGCAGGTGAATTTACTTGTTTTATTACAAGTTTTAACACATTGACGGAAAAGAGTGTATCACATTTTAATTCTTTGCAAACTTAAATGTACGATGTACGTTGTTTTCAATGAATCTAACTAAATGACGGACGACGAGTTTTATGGAGTTTTTGAAGAGGGGTAAGCTCATTTGAAACTAAACAAAAACGTGTTTATCGTAGCCAGCTGTAGTAGTATGTGAAGTGTTTTAAATGTTTTCAAGTGCTGGTGCTGAGATTTTCAAGTTCAAGTACGTTAACTTGTCTATGAGCAACGCGACGCCCGCCGCGCCGCGCGTAGTCATTATAATAATCGTGCCATGTGGTGATAATGGTGATAGTTTTGTTTTGCTTTCGGAAGGCTCACGTGTCGTTGATGCACAAGGTTATTGCAAATATCGTTTTTGTTTAATGATTATTGTTGTTAAGTTAGCTGCGTTGTTGGTATCTATTAAAAGTTTTGTTAACTAACATACGAATGATAGAAAAGTGAAAAATGTATCCATGAAACAAAAGCTTTAAATGTGATTTGTTGTTGGAAAGATCATTTATTTTTAAGCATAGAAGGTACGCAGCTCGAGCTTAAATTTAGCTCCCATACACATTTCTCTCCAAAATTAAGCCAAGCTAAAATTAAGCAAGGCATTTTAGCCGAGCGGTACGCAGCTCCAGCTAAAATTTTACACTTTTGCTTCACAGTGTATATACATACATTATTCAGGTGCCAAAATTTAGCGGACTGATAAATTGCTTGGTACATTTAACATTTCGTGCGAGCTAAATTTTGACAGATCTTTACAGGTCGTAGCAAAAAGGGGAAATCGTAGGGGTTGCATCTCCTCCAAAATTTTGTTTTAAGGGATATAATGTTATTTTAAGTGGAGATACTCGTGCAACCGCCAGTACGGCTTTCACAGCAATCGTTCCACTGGTGATCTGATGGCATATCTCACAGAATAGTGTAACAAATCCTTGCATCGCCTCAAAAGCAAGATTATTGCGTGTTGGATTAAAAACAATCTTCTGGACCAATCAATACTACTTGTATTAGACGGTTTTAAGTCTGATATGCACAAAATAAATGCTGGTGTGCCCCATGGCTCTGTTTTGTCTACGACTCTCTTTCTCATTTTTACTTGCGATTATAGGTACTATAAGGCAAGTTATGCATTCGTAAGAAAAAAAAATTCTAACAATCAAACATGACATTACGATGATAGAGAAGTCGAAAAAAGTGGGCCGACAATTCTGTCTATCTATCTGTCTGTCCGTCCGTCTCTATCAGCACCGACAGACTAAACGGCTGGACCGATTTGTTTCAAACTTGGTGGATAGTATTATTATGACGTCCTACAAGGGGGTTTTTGGAATTAGCATTCTAGCTTTAAAACTAACGGTACCTGCCATACGATTTTTATTGAAAAAATAATTTTTCTCAAAAACGGCTCCTACGATTTTTAAAAAACTTTCTGAATAGTGTTTTCTGTGCAAACGTAATGTTTTGGTTGGAATAGATTTTTCAGGAAAAGTCTTATAACCGTACCTCCCATAATGCCTGTTTTTTGAAATCCGATTTTCTCGTAAGCCACTTGACGAATTTCGATGAAATTTTTAATGAAGAAGCCCTTTTATAAAAGAAATAATATTAATTCTTAAATTTTTCAAAAAATGTTTTTTTGAGTTTTTTTTTTTAATTTCAAATTTTTTTTTTGAATTTGTGCTTTTTTCAAAAATATTTTAATCTTTTTTTTTTAAATTTATTTTTCTGATAAAAACTAAAAAGTACTAGAAGTTGGCATACTCAAAATAAAAAAATTGGAATATATTTTCGAAAAGTTTTTCAAAAAACTGGTGGAACGATTTTGAAAAGATATTTCGTAAAAATTCAAAAAAGTAAAAGAAACCTGATGGTGTACGTCATTTTATCCAAAAAACGTTTTAGGTATTGATTTTAAAAATTATTTATAAAATTTGATATGACTTTTTCAACGCTTTTTTCCCAAAATCTCAAGCCCCAAGACCATTTTAACACATTAAAGCAAGTTCGTACGACCCCGTCGAGCACTTTTTCATTAATGATCTTTTGTCTGTGACTTCTAATCTATTTAATTGTGTTGCTGACGACTCAACCTTCAGAATTTCATTAAAACGATTGATAACTCACGACCTTGGCCTTCAGATGTGTTATTACAACGACTATACTCTGTTCAAGTAATTCGTTCAGTACAGGGAAGATAAGACGTTTGCCTCTCAGTCTGGCTATATTGGCTTGCATACATCGGTCTCAAGTTAAAGCTCTCAAAGGGTTTCCGGACTTTGCATAATAAATTGCCGCAAATCGAGTAAATTGTACATTAGGGCTACCATCTGCTGATTTAAAACAAAAAATCAAAAATTATTTATCTTTTTCCACACCACTGTCTTAAAAGAAAAGAGCACAAACTTTTAGCTCATACAAATTTAACTTTATTATACTTTTACTAATTACAAAACTTATTTTCGTTAATAATGAAATTCATTTGTTATTATAAATAAAAAACAACAAAATTAAATAATTAATTTTATTTATTCTTAAAAACGTTAAAATCACAATATTATTTATTTAGTTGGTATTAAATTTATTTTATTATTAACGCGACGCGTTTCGGACTACTTGTCCATCTTCGGGCGTTTTTACTAATTATGCCAAGTCATTATTTGTTTCAGTCTTGTTGATGTGTTGTTTAGTTTTGGTGATTAATTTGTGCATTTTGATTAGATGTTGTCTCGCTTCTTCTATTGTTTTTGTTATTGTATTGGATTGCAGTGTCGTACAGTGGGTTTATTTTAATTGTTAATTTGTCATTTAAGACATTATCTCTTTCTGTTTTGATTGCTTGGTATATTTCGTATTCTTCAAGCGCGTCTAGATTTTTCCCTTTTTTACAAATGTGTAAAGGTGTTAGGTTTGTGTCAAGATTGGTATAGTTGTGGTTGTGGTCTATCAGGTGCAATGCGAAGTTTGATTTGGTGTTTTGCTTTGGTATGTGTTCTATAAATCTTTCATTAAAGGTTCGACCTGTCTGTCCGATATAGAATTTTTCGCAATCATTGCATTTTATCTTGTAAACGCCGGAACAATGTTTTATTTCTTTAGTTGTTTTTTGTTTTAATAGTTTTTGTGTGTTGTTGTTGGTTTTGAAGGAAATGTTAATGTTGAGTTTTTTGAATTCATTGTGTATTGTATATGGAAGTATGTTGGTGTATTCTATTGATATATATTGTTTGTTTGGGTTTGTTTCGTTATTGTTGTGGTTATTGTTGTTGTTGTTATTTTTGGTTAGTTTTTTGCAAAAAAACAACAACAACAGAAGAAATTGTTAATTTGAGGAAAGAGATACGAAATCAAAATGCTTCCAAGGAAAATATCAATTACTCAACAATAATTCCTCGAAAACCTTTCGAAACTGCTGACGATTTCCTTGTTTTCGATCGAATGCTACAGGATTCACCAGAACAATTCAACCAACTGGTAAGAATACTATTTTTTTGTTAACAAATTCCAGTTTAACTATAAGGATATAAATGCTTACTTTTCCAGAAAACTGATTTTATTTCATTTGGCCGAAACATAGACCCGAAAAAATTTATTAAAAACAATTTAAGAAAAATCTTTGATGACAAATTAGCCAAGCAATTTTCCTGGAGGGGCACTCATACCAAAAGATCTGCACGTGCACTTTCAAGCATAGTTGCCCTACGAAGTGAGTATAAGAAAAAAATTATAATAATTTCAAATTACCTAACTAAGTTTTTTTTTTGTAAACCTACATAGATGCATTTCATGGTACTTATACTAATCATTCGGAGGATTTGTTCGAGCAAACAGCGATGAGACATTTCCAGTACGCCAACGAGCGACTCAAACCAAAAAAAAATTAAAACATTTGTAAATAAAATAGAGTAGGTTTCTGAAATATCATTTTAATTTTACATATTTGTATCCTGTTAAACTTAACATTTGTTTTTTTCCTCCTTTTTATATGTACATAATGTAGCTATACATTTGAGATACAAAAACTAAATAAAAATGAATTTCACCAGTTTATAATTGTTGTATATTCACTTTACTCCTTTCTATTGATATCATTTCTGAACCTATATGATGATTTAGAAATGATTCAATCAGTGTTCATCTAGTTGAATAATTAAATGCTTATATACCTTCATTTTAATGAATTATATTTGACTCATTTTATTGATTCAAAAAACGTTGATTAATTGTTCACTAAAATCAATACATAAGCTCTTAAATACATTCATTTTGGTGAAGGTTTCTCTAATCATTTATATATCACTTAAAAGATTCATAGATGAATGCCCATTTCTCAGGAGATTTGATTGGAATTGAATCGTTAGTGAATTCATATCTGAAGGTTTTCTTCATTTATATGAATAATATATGATTCATTTTTGAAGGCAAATGTTTGCTGGGTACTTCCATATACAATACACAATGAATTCAAAAAACTCAACATTAACATTTCCTTCAAAACCAACAACAACACACAAAAACTATTAAAACAAAAAACAACTAAAGAAATAAAACATTGTTCCGGCGTTTACAAGATAAAATGCAATGATTGCGAAAAATTCTATATCGGACAGACAGGTCGAACCTTTAATGAAAGATTTATAGAACACATACCAAAGCAAAACACCAAATCAAACTTCGCATTGCACCTGATAGACCACAACCACAACTATACCAATCTTGACACAAACCTAACACCTTTACACATTTGTAAAAAAGGGAAAAATCTAGACGCGCTTGAAGAATACGAAATATACCAAGCAATCAAAACAGAAAGAGATAATGTCTTAAATGACAAATTAACAATTAAAATAAACCCACTGTACGACACTGCAATCCAATACAATAACAAAAACAATAGAAGAAGCGAGACAACATCTAATCAAAATGCTCAAATTAATCACCAAAACTAAACAACACATCAACAAGACTGAAACAAATAATGACTTGGCATAATTAGTAAAAACGCCCGAAGATGGACAAGTAGTCCGAAACGCGTCGCGTTAATAATAAAATAAATTTAATACCAACTAAATAAATAATATTGTGATTTTAACGTTTTTAAGAATAAATAAAATTAATTATTCAATTTTGTTGTTTTTTATTTATAATAATATATAAACACAATATGGAGACTCCAACACATAATAATAAAATTCATTTGGCTTAAATTTTAGTTCTTTTTCTTGCCCTCGTGAAATTAAATTCAAATTAAATTAATTCCAATATAATTCTGACAAAGAAAAGAAGTTTCTATACTCTATTCAAGTAATTTGTTCAGCACATGCCTTATGAGGGAGCTTTTTATCTACCAATGATGCCTGCAGGTAATCCCAATGGCAAACTAAAACAGAAACTGCCTCTGAAATTAAACCCAAACCACTGAACACACAAGAATTGTTGTTGTGATTTTCGATAAATTTGGCCGCACCCATAACCTTTCAGTTTGACTGCAAAAAGCAGACTAATTTTTGTTTCTTTTTGTTCAGTATAACAAAAACAACCCTCATCGTCATCGCACAAAGCACATCTAAAAGGTGTTGCCATGATTTTAAAAAAGGGATCTCGCTACTGCATTTCTATGTTGAGATTTGGATTTTGTAGCTTTTTCAGCTTTTGATTGATAGGGAGGTGTTGTCATTTGTTTTTGTTTTTGTATCCTTTCTGAATAACCGCTTGGTGGTGTGGAAGAAGATAAATAATTTTTGATTTTTTGTTTTAAATCATAAGATGGTAACCCTAATGTATAATTTACTCGATTTACGGCAATTTACTATGCAAAGTATGGAAACCCTGTGAGAGCTTTAACTTGAGACCGATGTATGCAAGCCAATATAGCCAGACTGAGAGGCAAACGTCCTATCTTCCTTGTACTGAACAAATTACTCGAATAGAGTATAGAAACTTATCGAAAATGAAGTAAAATGGCTGCGAATTGAACTACTACTTCCGCAAATAAAGAGTATGCAAAAAATGGCTTCGTTCAATCCGAGCGCAGCCAGGCAAATAAACTGACAAGTGGTTGTATTCAATGCACCGAGAAATTTCAGTGCATTTTTGTTTTTTGACAACCACCAAGCGGCTTATTCAGAAAAGATACAAAACTAAAAACAAATGACAACACCTCCCTTCAATCAAAAGCTACAAAGTCCAAATCTCAGCATAACTGCTGGAACACAATAGAAAAACGCAGCCGCATGCCGTACGTACCTAATTAGAAGTGCCCACAATGGAGTCGTACGTACTCCACGTTTTTTTTACAATTTCCACTGAGAAACATACATATATATGCATATAAAAGATGATAAAACATACATCGCATCATGTATAGTCTTTTCTATAAATTTGTAATTACCTGACCTAATATTTCTTAAAGGATTTTATTAGCACGTTGCTCTTTTTTTTTTTTTCTTATGGAATGTCAAAAATACGCACGTATTTATTAAAAGTTGGCCAACTCGTCCGTCGCCGTTTGCGGCTGCGTTTGCGGATCCGTCTCGTTGTGTTCGCAACATTGAATTTGTGTGTATTCAATATTTTGACATGCGATACGGATGCGATTGCGGATCCGGCTCCGGCTCCATTGTGTTCCAGCAGTAAAAATGCACGAAATGCAGTAGCAAGACCCCTTTTTTTTAAATTATGGCAACACCTTTTAGATGTGCTTTGTGCGATGACGATGAGCGGATGAGGGTTGTTTTTGTTATTCTAACGGTTGCCATGTTTTGAACTAGTTTCATAGCCCAATTTAAAAAAATTTGTAGCCCAAAATCGGAGCCGAAAAAGTAGCCCAAATAGTAGCCCAATACCAATAAAAAACAGAACATTTCTTATAACTTCAATCACAAATATATATAATACATTTTTATATAAAAAAAACAACGAAAAAAGAAACATAAGTCCATAAAAAAAGAAGAGTTAACATATTATCACATTTAACATATTAAGGGAACTGCTGCAAATTAGTCTAGAAAAGCGATTTCCTCATCAGAGTTATCGTCACTGTCATCCTCATGGGCATTTTTATCACACTGGTACATTGATTGATTACATTTATTAATCATTTCATTCGAGGGTGAAAAATCTTTACAACTAATTTTTTTAACTGTAGCATCAATACGTAAGCGCATAATTGCATCGAGCGATGATGTAGTCAATCGATTTCTTGGTTTTGTTTGTACACAATTCATGCAAGAAAATTGTGGAATGCATTAAGGGTATGTTTAGAGGCAGAAAAGTGGTTTACATAAATGATTTATGTGTACGGAAAATAAAATCGTTAAATATTAGATTTGGGCTATTTATAGCCCAATTATGATTGGGCTGTCATACTGAAATTGTTGTCGGCAATTTTGGAAAAAGATAGCCCAATTTCCGATAAATAGCCCAATCTGGCAAGCCTTCTAAGCAAAACGAAACAAAAATCAGTCTGCTTGTTGCAGTCAAATTAAGAGGTCATGGGTGCGGACAAATTTATAAAAAGTCACAACAAGAATTCTTGTGTAGTTCAGTGGTTTGGGTTTAATTTCAGAGGCAGGTTCTGTTTTAGTTTGCCATTAGGATTACCTGCAGGCATCATTGGTAGATAAAAAGCTCCCTCATAAGGCATTTACTGAACTATTTTCTTGAACAGAGTAAAGAATCGCCCAGTTGCCAAAAATTTGGCCATTAAAATGCCCAAAACTATGGGGAAAAAAATTTCACATCGAATTTATACGAAAAAAATGGTAAAAAAACACACCAAGACATTTTCACCTGTATTTTCCAAAAAAAAAAAAATTACAAAACAAAATATTCCCAGCACACCTACTCAGTAATACCTTTCCAACGATATATACATATGTATAATATCATCTCAATCGGTCGGGTAACCACCTCGCAATTGGTACCACAAAAAAAAAAACTGCTTGCCTATTTATATATAGATACCGTATGATCCTTAAACTCCGATTTAAACAGCATTGTGAATTGCGTCCGGTATTAGAAATCGAGTGGAGTTTAATGCGTCGAAGTTAAATATTTCTTTTCAAAAACTCGTTTTCCTTCCCCCTTAATTTCATATCGCTCGCGCTCTGACTTATCATTAAAAGGGCTCTCCGAAACCCTGGAACACGTGTTTCACAGCGCAGTTCCCGTAGCGTGGGTCAGGGTACACCAAAGTAAACATTTTCTTAAATCTCCACAAAATTATTTATCAAAATTGGCGATAGCCCCTTACTGTATAACTATTTTTTTCTTAAAATACACCCATCAAGAATCATGCCCCAAAATATTGCCTACAAATAAGGAAACACCCTGTATACAATGGTAGCTTCTCCGACTTCTGACCCTACACCATGCAGTAATATAACAGCGATGGAGCTTCAATAAATATCAGAAGTATCAAACTGTGAACAAAAAACACAATCTCACAGCAGTTCGTGTATAGGTTTAGTTAAAAGAAGAGCAAAAAAAGCCAATAGCCTCGTTAAAATATACAAATAAATTGTTAAAAATAGATTTTGATAATCAACAAATGTTTCCAGGGCAAACATTTTACGCCAATGCCCTTATATTTTTTCTGCACTGGAATTACTCCCATCAGCCATCACGCACTTTTTATTTTGATGTTGGCCGATAGGTAATTAAGTTAATACATACATATGTTCGAGGGGAAATACAAGTGCACTGTCAGTAGCTATGGAACTTGTGTTTTCTCAAAATAACGCCAATTTCACATACCTACTATCTATAAACATGAAATGCATGTTTGCCTGAAGAATAATGGAAGATGCAATAAATCCAGAATGAGTGGAGCAAAAAAATGCTTTTTCTCCTCGTTCTTGTTAAGTTTCCCCTGCTTCGAGTAAAAGAGTGATCAAATACCTAAACGCATAATCGGCAACCGACTAAACTCGTAAGGAAAAAATATTTCATACTTACAGGTGTATTAGGTATAACTTGTTGAATATAAGATGAATTCTTTTATTTTATTTATAATCTTACGCATTTTAAATCTTCATCGAATTCCAGAATTTGCGCTAGTAAAATAAAGTACACGACTTGGTCGCACGTACCTGCTCTGTGGGTACAATAGCACGACTATACTTTTTGTTTTATGAAATAAGCAAAGAAATTCAAATTCTAATTGACAGTTTTATTAGATGTTTTCCCGTTATTTCGTTATAATAACACCTATAAAGATGTCCGTTATACTTGTATTTCTAGCTAAAAACTAAGATCACAGTTATCGTTGAAATACTCCCAAAATATTTATTGTTATTATTATTATTATTATTATTATTTATTAAACTCAAAATAAATGTACAGAGTGTAATATTATTATCAGCTGGAGAAACTTGGGCTTTCTGCTGAGACCTTACTTAAATTAATTAAGATAAAAATAACATTAATAGATTAGATATTCATGTATTTTATTACCTACCTAAGGTAGGTTATGACTTATAAGTATTTTATGTAATAAGAAATACTAGAGTTCGCCCCGTGGTCGAAATTCGACCATTTCTCAATTGGGGGGGGAAATGACATAGGTGCTTCATATATACATTCGCTGTTTCCTTACATGGTCCCCTTTCAGAATATATATAGGTTTGGCATATTTGTTTTGATTATGACAGAAAAAAAGGGTGGAAACTGGATTTTTGAACTCCGTATTAATATAAGAAATATGTCGTAAGTAGGTATAGTGTTAAAAATAACTACTCCCAAAATAATACCCACAAAGTTAATCAAAATTATTTTTAGCAATTATGCAGAAATTTGGTAAAAACTAAAAAGTATTGGCTTAACACTGAAAGGCTCCATATATGGGAGCTTCCATTAGGAAACTTTTAATATTTAAAAGGTAGCTCCCATATTGTAGGTACTATGAAAGATTTATACCTTAGGAAGTCTTAACCATTTTGTTAATGTCATTTCCCACTTCTCATGGCCAATTTAATGAAACCGTTACAACCAATTTAAGTTATTCTCATTCGTAGCCAAAAACTAAAAACGCAGTTTTGGTTTAAGCATTCTATTTTTATAATATGCAAAGTTTGATAAAAATCGATATAGTCTTTTTTGAGAAAATTAGAAAACACGAAAAATATTCGCCAAAACCTAAAGGCTTGTTGTGTGGGAGCCACCATTTAAAAAAAGGTACCTAACTGAAATAAAGTGCAAGACTGGGTCGTACAAACTTGCTTTAATGTGTTAAAATGGTCTTGGGGCTTGAGATTTTGGGAAATAAGCGTTGAAAAATTTATATAAATTTTTATTAATCAATTAAAAATCAATAGTTAAAACGTTTTTTTGGAGAAAATGAAGATTTTTTTACTTTTTCTAAAATTTAACTATTTTTTTCGAAGAAATTCCAAATTTTTTTTGAATATAGCATTCTGAACAAACCGTTTCTGAAAAAAAACAAAAAAAAAAAATTACTTAAAAAAAAAAAACTAAAAAAAAGTTTTTTTTTGAAAAATGAATGAATTAATTTCATTTTGTTTATAAAAGAGCTTTCACATTAAAATTTTCATCGAAATCCGTGAAGTGGTTTACGAGAAAATCTGTTATGAAATAACTCTTCATATGGCAGGTACCGCTTTAAGACTTCCTGGAAAATCTATTCCAACCAAAACATAACGTTTCCACAGAAAACACTATTCAAAGAGTTTTATCAAAGTCGTAAGAGCCGTTTTTGAGAAAAATTAATTTTCACTAAAAATGCTTCGTAATGTTATGTTTGATTATCAAAAATCAAATTTTTTTACGAATGCATAACTTGCCTTATTAAGTTAAGTTCTTACGCAAAACAGCGTTTCGCCGTTTTATGATTTCGCTGATAGAACGTTTCGCCGTTTTAGAAAAATGTCAATAACTTTTTTCTAATAAGTTTTTTTTAACCAAATGTTTACCAATTACGCATAAGACTAATTTCGACATTCTGCAATTTTGTCAAAATCCGTTAAATAGTTCAGGTTTGACAGATTTTTTCCGGTAGTGGTCATTACATTGTTTTTATATAGGTGTATTAATTTATTTATGGTCTATATTCGGCATTTTGTTATTTTGCAATTTTTTGTTTGACAATTTATTGTTTAGCTTTTTTTATTTGGCATTCATATATTTTGCGCGAAATATTAAAAAAAAGCTAAACAATAAATTGTCAAACAAAAAATTGCAAAATAACAAAATGCCAAGTGAAAAACAACGAAACGAAGAAATGCGTAATAAAAAAATGCAAAATAACACAATGCCAAATAACAAACTGCAAAACCACAAAAAGCTAATCAATCAAAAAACTAAATGAAAATTGCCAAAATAAAAACGTCAAATCAATTGAAAAACGAAATGTAATTTGCCAAACGTGGAATGCCAAACAACAAAATGCAAAATGAAACAGTTGCGAAATGAAAAACGGCGAAATGAACCACCGCGAAACGTTAATTTGCCAAACAATAGAAAAGCGGAAAAAAGTTTGTAAAATCTGAATTACCTAACGGATTTTGATGAAATTGGGCACAGTAGTCAAAGCTGATTATAGTCAGAATTGGTGAAAATTTAGTTAAGAAAAAAAAAAAACTAGAAAAATCATCATTTTTCTAAAATGTATCAATTTTATTTTAATTTTAAAATGAAGGTACACATTTTATCACATTAACATTCGTTCGGACAGTTTGTCCCAAAGAAATTATAAGTGTTTGATATGCATTACTGTCAAAAACGAGTTTTTTGAAAACCAACTCAGTGATACAAATTTGAACATAACTTTAAGGGTCACAGATGGTCGCAGCTGATTTTGTCTGTGCTGTAATAGGCTTTCACACTGGATCAAAAACTCGGTTTTTGTCTAAAACCCCAAAACCTACACCAAAACCACAAGGCTTCCCATACATTTTTCTCTTTCATAAACCAGTAGTTTTTGATAAAACTCCTCAAAACCTGCTTGCAATCGCAAGTATGTGAAAACATACTGATCTTTTGGCACCATCAACTCGTCGATAAAACAGTGTAGTGTTCTCAGAGTGTGGTATTTTTACCGACAAAAGAGAGAAAAAGCGAGGTGTATTTCTTATTTGAGTGAGATTTTCACTAAATGTCAAGGGATTTTTTTTTGGAAAAAGTACCTTCAAACACTCACACATATTCATGAAACGTCAAACGAAGTAAGGATCATACGTTGGTATATGTCATTACTTGGAGGCAAGTGGAGCTTAATTTAAAACTAAAAAAGTTTTCATGCAAGCATTTTTTAGTATCAATGTTTAAGGCTTCTTATAGCATTTAATAATTTTATTAATTTTATCAATTTTATTTTCAATTTAAAATACTCAAAAATAGACCAACAAAATTGCCACACTGCGAAAGAAGAAAAAACTATTTGTTCCATTTTGATGGAATTCTCAATCAGTTGGTACGAAAAACGAAATTCAATCATAAAAATAAATAAATACATTTTCAACAAAAAGTATTAGTTCAATTGACACTTTTACTAGAAAAAATTTTTCTGAGTTGATAGCCATCGATCAGTGTAGCATTTGTGTTTTAAATCGAACCATAACATACTAAATTTTCAATTTCAAAATTTTTTCGGTTCGGTTTTTCGTATCGCTATAACTAGCCCCTAAGTGCAAAAAAAATACATACATGCATCTAAAATTATACATCTTCCAGTTTATACAATTATTAAGAGCTTTAATACATACATTTGCGGTTGAAAACTTCTTATCACCACTGTGTTCAAAATCAAAGCAAAAACGTTGCAAAGTATGATAACATAAATTCAAATGATTTCTACCGCTTATCCAATATGGTTATTGTTTCTTAATTGTTATTGTTTTGCTTGGCTACTTCAAAATATTACCTTATAATATTGTAGTATGTATATCTATGTATCTATTCAGTTGCTCCTCACGAATGAGTCTTTATGGTGCTTGTATTGTATATAATCCTTTTTTCTTATGCCAGTTCGTATCTGACTTGAATGATTAATGTTATTTTTTTAGATTTAGATGTTTTTGTTTTGTTCAAGACACTATCACAGCGCGTTATTGTAAAACAGGTTGTTTTGCGTTATTAACTGATGGTCATATCACTTGGCATTACTTATTTGCTCAAATCTCTGAATCAAAAGAATTGATCTGAACGATACAATTCGCATTTTATTTTTTTAAACGATGCGTTTACTCACTGTTGTCAGAATTTATATCAAAAGGAGCTTGAGCTATAAATACACACTTTGTATAGTGTATAATACTTATCCAACGATAGTGCAAGTTTGAAACTTTTGTTGTTGCGATTATTATTATTGATTTGATTTTTTATATTGATTTTAATCTATCTAAGTTCTTTATTCTTGCGTAATCTACTTCTTGAGGATAAAAAAAACCTTATCAGCGAAATTTGTTTTTAATTATAAAAAATTTTCAAGTTCAGTTTTCGTCTTTATTCACTGTTATTAAAGCATCTGCGAGACAGTGTTCTGTTTTTTTTTTTTTTTTTTTTTCAAACGACGCGATTATTCTCGAGTTCTCATTCTAGCGACGAAACAACTCCGACTGATCTAGAGCTTATGGTCTTCAGAACGTTTATACCAATAAATTGTTGGTATTGGGGTGAATTGCGAAGCGATAGCTGATGATGTTTAGGTAGTTTGGTATGGTTTGACTGCCTGTCATGCTTCGGGCGGGCGTCTGAATGAACTCTGAATTTCTAAATGTACTAAGTTTCAAGTGTGTGTTCTGTGCTTGGTTCTTACCTCTTTGGTGTGTCTCCGATTGTGAGATGTGAGCTCTGAGGCGTTCGTATTCAATGTTCCGTACACAGCAGATGCAGACTGCTTTTCTGCGTTTAGTAGTTATTAGCTGCACACCATTTGAACGTTAAGAGTAAAGCGCCAACAATAAAAGTTCTCTTTATCCGTACAAAAAATTTATCAATTCAACCCTAAATAAAATACACAACAGGGTCGTACGTACTTGCTTTGTGGGTGCAATAGCAAGATGATAACAAATTTAATTTTCTAACAATAACAACTCCTCTTTGTTATATAAAATAAGCAAAGAAGTTCAAATTCTTAAAGCTTTTTTTAAGCAAATAAGAAAAAACGATAAAATGCTGGCCAAAACCTAGTGGCTCGTTGTATGGGAGCCACCATTCAAAAACGTTTTACGTGCCATCCGATAGAAAACTATGAAGAACTATGACAAAGTTTGAGTGAATTCAAACGAGCCGTTGCAAGCTTATGGCCATTTGAACAAGCCGTTTAAACCTAATTTTCGTTTTTATTTCTTTATTATTTTTTTTATTATAATTTGCGCGCACTAAAGGGTATATTAATACCCTTAACATGAATTACACAATGCAAGCGTTTGGGAAAGTTGGATAGGAGATGAAAGGAGATACCGAAGCACATTGGATTTTAATACATATCTATCACAATGGGAGGGAAAAATCGAGCCGGGTAAAGCATGTGGTATTCTTGTAGTGTTTGTAGTAAAAGAAGGGTATCGGAATGCATCCGGCTATTTCGCAGGAGCACTGTTCATGGAAGTAGCGACAAAACAAGGTTAGACAAGACATTTCGGCGATGTTCAAGTGAAACAAATGTTTCGGTAATGGCTCTTTATACTTAAAAATATTATCTTATACACCTTTAAAGCTATTTTTTGAATTATATCCTGGAGAATTTTTCCTACACGAAACCAATTATAATAGCCCTATAGTGCAAGTACAAATTTGTGTGAGAACATTTTTTTTTTGCTGCTGGATTTCAAATATCATAAGATATGAGCGGTTTTTGTTTTCACAGTCGAAAATATTGCTGTCACAAGTGCAAATAATGCTGATGATCCGAATTTATCGATTTCCCGGCATTCGCTTTCATAACCAATTTATTTTGGCCGGCGATTGAAGATCATGATTTGGACGATTTATGGTTCCAACCAGACGGGGCAACAAGCCACACAAGACGACCAATTATAGCTTTATTACGTGAGAAGTTTCCTGGTCCCGTAATTTAACGATTTGACGACGTCAATTGACCACCAAGATCATGCGATTTGACACCGTTAGATTTGTTTTTGTGGGTCTATGCAAAAGACCTTGTCTACGCGAATAATCTCCGAGCTCTAGACGTATTAGAAACCAAAATTACTTAAATTATAGCCGAGATACCGCCCGAAATGTGCGAAACTTTCGACGACCATGATTTAGCATTTCTTTAAGGAAACCATAACTTGCATTATAAAAATTGTAATTAAAAATTATCAGTTTCAATTCCGGTTATTTTTCTTAAAAAAAATTATTTCTATTTTGTGTTTTTATTTTTATAAAATGAACTGTCTCACATCACATGTCACATCTATAATATCACTTTAATTGTCCGTATCATACTCGTTTCTATGCTTATGCAATATTAGTATGATTCTTTGATATATACTGATAAGATTGTCGCAAGCATCACCAGGTTTTTTTTCTTGCCATCTTTTAATAAATAAATTCCTGGAAATTTAAATTAATCAGATAATGTGTGCAGTAAAAGCCGAAGTGCATAAGCTTCTTCATCTCCAGTCAAGGAGATGAATTCTGCTGGGGATTGCTGCTGTGCGCTGCTTCTTCAATTCCCAATTTTGCACCTGCAAGTGTAAAACAGAAACAGAGATTTACGATCGTTAACATCTTCAGCCCAACAAGCATCTACGAAATTCAATTCTAGCATATTAAGTCGGATTTAGATACTTGCTGCATTCCAGTGCTGCTTCTCAATTTCTAACCCTGCACATAGAGACGGTTCTCCGAGGTCTTTTATCTCTAAGCTTTAACTAAGCCTATATTTATTGGTGCCCAATGTTAAATTCTTGGATTTTCTCCTAGATCTGGCATAATGGGAAGATTTGGTCGGTCGTAGATTTTCCAGGTCTGAAGCCCCATTGGTAAGATCTATTGATCATCAACAAACGGCTCGAGACGTTCACATAAAACGCTGGGCATGATTTTATAAGCGATGTTTAAAAGGTTTATGCCTCTATAGTTGGCGCAGAGTGGATCTGGTAGATGGTACTGAGATTCCACTCATCGGGCATACTTTCCTCCGACCAAATTTTGCAGATGAGTTGGTGAATACACCTGACCAGGTAATCTCCCGCGTGTTTAAAAAGTTTTGCTTCTAAACCATCGTTCATTTTTAGTCTGCTGATGGCTGGTTTGATTTCATTTTGGTGTTTTCATCCTCATCTTTGCAGGGCGCAGGGCGTTAATTGATTCAATCTTCTATAGAAGTTTCTCAAAACACATCTCTGCATCTTCTCGACTTCACGTAATAGGTGATCTTTTTCTTCCTTCTGAGTAAACATTTCTTATCCTTCCTTCGTTCAATGTAGAGATTTCTGGTCGATATGGAGTATCTCGAGGCAGGCTTGTATACCTCCGTTTTAGCTTTGTTTGCCTAAGCACATTCGGAGGTGAACCATGGGTTTTTTTGGGGGAGGGGGGGGGGGGTCTATGGATAAGCCCGATACCTAAGATTAAGGGATACGTGGTCTCCATAGGCTCTTCCAATTGAAGTCGTCCAACATTCAAATTCCTCGGCGTAGTTGATGTCCGCCTTAAAGCTTCCATGGAGATCAGCACTATTAGTCTTGCACCAACTAGGTTGTGGTCCGAGTCGATGTTTGCTCCTCGGAAAGTACGGACATTCGGAATGCTAGAGGATTGTCTTCCGTCAATCGCAACAAAGGTCGTCTTAGTCGTAATATTTTATTTGTATGTTTGATTGGCATGTACAATTTTGTTTGTCTTAATAAATGCATAATTTGCCTTGTCCTGTTCTCATGAGGGTAGCAAAATTCTGCTAAAATAAAACCTAGATAATATAAATGTGTAGCTATTATTTGCACAAGTATGTTTAAAATCGTAAAATATGCAGATAAATCTGTAAGTGTTGAATCCATTTGTTATTCCTTGCATCCTTTTTTCCAATAATTAGTAGGTATAAGAAAATGTAAGTAGAATTAATTTATTCATAATATTTTTTTCTCATTTTCAGACCACACCAGCCAAATGTATTCAGAGCAGAAATTCTTTCTGCTTTTGCTAGTTGTTCTACGATATCCAATCAACAAGGACAATCAAGAGTTCAGAAAAATTGAGTCGTATATCCTTAACGACTTCGAAAAATGTCCCAAGTGTTTCGAAAACCAATCAGATTTTTGTGAACGAGTCAAACTAGACTACGAGTTTGAAGAACATATCATAGACAACCTCAATATCTTGTTTGGAGTTCGGCATAATAGAATTCTTAGAAATAGAAACAACAACAGTCAGAGAATATTTGCCAAGTATCTAGCAAGAGATATAAATTTCGGTAAAATTAATGGACAGAAAAATGAATTAAAATTTATAGAAACACTTTCGAAACAATTCTTAAATGAAACTCGTTTGGACGGCATGCAATTTTGTCCGAAATCCGAAATAAAAAGGTTTGTTAAATTCTACGCTAATAAATATTCTGAGCTTAACATTTGGACGCACATGATAGTGAATATCCAACCAATTCTTTTACCACACTTGCACTCATTGGGATTTCCTGTGCCTAAGACTTATGCCTCTTGCGGTTTTACAATATTTCAATCTTTCGACGGCATCCCCCTGGCAAATCTTTATGATAGTAATTTCATAGTTAAGCTTAACATAGCCAGGCAGCTGCTAAATGGAGCATTAAAATTTACGGAAGGATTCGAAGGATTTCGAATTTACATCACTGATTTGAATATGGATAACGTAGTTTACCATCAAGAATCAAACAAGGTGTCATTTGTGGATTTGGACACTGTGCTTATAGTTGATGGTCGTCAAAATTCTCAATCAATCCATAAACACGAGTTCTTGGAATGTTATGACTGTTTTGCATATTCGCCTAAAGATATTTGCACCAGTCAGAGAAGTGATATAAATGTATTTGCTGTGTGTCAATTACTTCATGAAAATTTGAAGAAGGTTAGAACGAAAGGATTCCTCTATCCGGTGCCAGAAAGTTATTCCCACTTGGAAAATAAGCTTAAGGAATGTGTTCATTGCGATGGTAAAATTTGTGAAAATAGATTTAAAGTTGCTGTCGAACTCGTAAGAATTATTGAAGAAATTATTAAAACAAATTTATAATGCAGAGCTAATTTTATTATTTAACTTTGCATCAGTGATGGGAGAAACTGTATTGATCCCTTTCATCGTTGATCTTGTCAGATACATCGATCAGTTTCAAAATATCGGCATACGGGCATAGGGATCATTTCATGACATTCTTTCGTATCAGAGTATATGCTAGACTTTAACAGCTGACAAGAGTAGTGCGCTATCGAATTAAAAAGTTGGCTTTTCCATTTTGTTTACTAGATTAATGCAGCAACACCTGGAAGCAGAGTTTGAAACGATGGTAGAACGTCATCGCTGACCATAAATCTGTCAGTTAGATTTTGTATTAGAGAATCCAGGGAATAAGTATAGAAACTCTTAAGTTATCTTCAGGACATGACGTTTCTAGATTAGGGCGTATTGTTTGTTTCAAAGAAATCGTGAGAGCTTTTGTGTTAACTTCAAATAAATCTTTGGCAAAGTGTGATGCGGATTGGAAAGCATCTCCGAAAAAATCTTCGTCAATGTCTCTTATATTTTTAAGAGAAGACTTGTTTGTTATAATTAATAACCTGAACAAAATTCAATAAATAAAAAATATACGAAATATATACATACAACAAGGTCGTTGGTTGCATATATAATTAATATAAATATTGAAATACTGCAAAATTTCTGAACAAAACCAGGATCAGGGAAGTGGGAACAAAACCGCGAATCGGACTGCGCACAAAACTTTAAAATAGGCAAAACTTGTGAAACTGATTCGTGCGGATACTACCTACCTTGTGTCAAAATTGAGCAATAGCGATTTTGCTTGTTCCATTGGTATTCAGAATAAAGGTTCCCGGAGTGAAACCAATGGAAAGTGCTATTACATTCAAATACAATTCAACAAAAAAAGATGTACGTACTTACAGTAGGGTCAGTTGGGGAAATTGGGGACAGTTTTTGCAATTTCAAAAGACATCGACATTTAAAATTTAAAAAAAAAATCAATTACAATCAATTTTGAAATTCTAAAAACGTTAAACTTATAAATTAATGAGAAGAGTTCATTTTCTAATGGCTAAGTCACGTTATGATGAATATTAAGTGCAATACTTTGATGTTTTCATTTCCCCGCAATTTTCACATCTACCCCATTTTATTTTGAAATTAGGGGACAATGAAAACGTCAAAGTATTGCACTTAATATTCATCATAACGTGATTAGTTTTTTTTATTTTTAAATTTCGATGTCTTTGAAATTTCAAAAACCAATCTAAAAAACATTAATCTTCAATTTCTTTAGCAATGGCCGGTGTTCGCCCAGATCCAATTGTTATGAGGTGCTTTTCGGCCTTTTATTCTGTTGAAAATAACCAGTTTTTGGAATATTATAATATTATGTCATTTTTTGTTGACAACATCATTTAAGAAACTGTTCTCATTTACCCCAAATTCATGTTTTCAGTTACCCACGACGTTAATTCTACTGGAGTTAATGAGAACACTTTAAATATGAAAAACTTATTACGAGAAACTGTTTAAACAGATTGGATTATTGCTATTTAGTACACTTGAAAAAACACAATATTACTTACTCACCTCTTTATTTAAACATACTATAAAACAAAAATAATAAAATACTTACTTAATTAATTAACTTTTACTTTTTTGAGAAAAATTTAAACTAAAAACTAAAAGAAAGGAACCCGAGGTATAATGCACCAGTTGCACGAAAATTCAAAATGTATGGCTATTATGTTTCTTGAATTTAAATTATGATTATATCGGCATGACGTTTCCATTTACCCCATATTTCCATTTACCCCAACTGACCCTACTTAAGGTAGTTCCACACTATCCCACAGTGTAATACGACATGTCAAAAATGTGTGATGAAACAGGTGTATAATAGTGTGGAAACAGAATATGACAGCGCAGATCTCATACGATTTGACATGTGTTTAGATCTGAAATATTTTCTTAGGATTGAATGTAAAACCATCACACATTCCATCACACTTTTTTTTTTGACATGTCGTAATACACTGTGGGATAGTGTGGAACTACCTTTACTACATACAATTAAAAAAAAAAAATTGGTTTAAAAAATTTATATTTAATTTTTTTCTTTTATTTTGAGATTCAAAACTAATTTCCCTAAAACGGTTTACTAAAAATAACTTAATTTGAAAATACAATAAAGGAACACACTTCTGGCTTTTCAAAAAGGTTTGTCATGGCAGTGTATGTAGAAGTTTCAGTTATTTTTCAATATTTTGTTTTCCAATTTAAGTAATTTATTTTAGAAAATTACACCTCCCGGCTTATTGGAGTTGAATATACATACCATCGTTTCCATTTCTTTTGTCTTGTCTTAACTGAACCTACTCGCTCTAGCTTTTTGTATATAATACCGTATATAATCTATAGTAATATTTAGTATCGCTTAGAATTTGTTAGTGTTGTTTTGTTTTGCCGCTGGAGAGCGCTGCTGAGGCGCACCAGTATTCTGAAATGAGTTAATGCCTTGTTTTGCAGCTTCTCAGGTAACAAGCTTGATGATTGTTCTTTAAACATTAGTTTTCAAGCAAACGGCTATATACTTGTGTCTCTCTCACTCCAAGACATCAAATGAAATCCTTTGTTCGTAAACAAACCAATATTATTTGTGGTTTTTGCAGGCAAAAGAGATTGGACTACCACAAAATATTTTTCACTCCACGTCTAGAAGTGAGAGAGATAGAAGTGCTTAAAAACTCTTTGACGTAATCGGATACTTCATTGTTCATTGCTACTCATTTACTTCTCTATGGTTGTATCATGTATACATAAAGCACTTGACAGCTGTCCCTGTCACAAAATATTTCTCTATAGATTTAGATACTCGTTAATTATATTTCGGTAGAAAAAGTGTCGATTAACTAGTTTCTAATTAACTTTATCTATTTATCTTAACTATTTCATATTGAGAAAGTATATAAATATATTATAAATTTTATACTAGTAGTTTTATACTAAAATTTTTATTTTTTAGGCGATAAAAGAAAAAGAAAGCCCATGGATGTCTACATCCGCAAAGTTCTCCGTGTATCGGTGGCACAAATTTGCCAAACAATTGGATACAATTCTTTTCAGTCCATTCCTTTAGAGTTGCTTGTTGATAGTTTACAAAAATTTCTTCAAGAGTTTGCCAGAGACCTCCACCGACACGTAGAATTATTTAATCGCACCGAAGCAAACTTGGATGATGTCGCACTTTCACTGCAAAGCCTCAGCATCAGCGTCGGTGATCTGTTGGAGTACATAAATAATGTTCAGCCAGTGAGTTGTAATATTGAAATTCCACAGCTTCCAGCTCCTAAGTCATCCAACTTAAATTTCTTAAAACCTGGTAGTAGAGAGGTCTTAACAAGACCTGTTCATATATATGAACATTTGCCACCTATTCTTCGAGATAACGATGAGGAGGATGACAAATCAAGTATTGTCTTAGCATCCCCCAATTCAACACAAACAATAACAAGTGCTGCTTCTATGCAATTCAATGAATCACCGGAAGAAGTAGACAGGAAGCCAACGGGACAGCAAATTGCTGATTTAAATGATTCAAAGATAATTTCTGGGGAACCCAACTATAACTCCAACCATACAACATTAGACATATCTACTAAAACTTCTGTTCCCAGTAGTGCAACTCGAGAGATAAGTAGCGTTATGATGACCTCAGGTGGATTCATTTCACCCGCAATTGAAGGTAAGACCCCTGAATGCATCATTCCCGACTTTGTCGAGAAGTATTTCGGCTTAGATGCTCCGCGGCCACCAACACCACCTCCTCCCATCGAGAATCTTGCTTCCTCTAGCAACCCTGGAACATCTGCGTCTTCATCAATTCCAAATCCCACTCATTCCTCGTCTACGAATCAAAATCAACATCCGAAAACCAAACTCCCTTCCAAATCTAAAAAATTAAATCAATCTTCCGATAAGAAAAAGAAGATCAAAAAGAAGGCTCTAGGTGGCATGCCACCAAGTTCACTGGGAGCCCCTCCAAATGCTCTCAATGACAAAGCTCAACGCAAGCGATTCAAAATGCTCCAGAAGTCTATGGCTAAAAACAACTCTGGAGGTACTAGTGGTAGTCTGAAGAGCAAAAATCACAGTAGCTTGAGTCATGGTTCACAGGAGAAACACTTGAAGAAGCAATACAAACTCAAACAGAAGCAAATTCGAATGCAATCCATTCAAAAACAGACTGAATCTGCACTTAGAGCGGTTCCGAATGTTTTTGGTGCAGCTACAGATAAGATTCCATTACTGCCCCCAGAAACAGAAAAAATAAAGCATAAAAAAGAACTACCTGCTGTTCCTGTAGTTCCATCATTGCCGGAAGAACTGCCGAAGCTTCCAAATCCAGAAGTTTCAAGCTCTGTTTTTGGTTGTCCACCTTTTTCCAATGCCAAAGAGATTTATCAGCAGCAGCAGCAGCCACTGGCTGGATTGCACGATAACACGAAAGGTATTCCACCATTGGTTCCGATGGCTCATGCAGGAGTTATTCCTTCTTTATTGCAAAGCGATGAGATTAAGCTGAGCAATGAGCCAGATCGCACTAAATTGAATATTTTCAAAAAGATTTCATCGTCTGGCAGAAAAGAACGATCTGAAGGAACACCATCTGGTCCAATTCAACATGCAGAAGTAAAGCCAGTCACTGGACCCTCCGGAAACACAACCATATTCGGAGATTCTCAAATGATAAGCCTACCCTCGGGAACAACAATCACTCCAGCACCCCCCTCAGGTTCTGGACGTCATGTGTATGCTCCTCCTCCATCATCATCACAACAATCTGGTGACTTTAGTTTGGTCAGTTCAGTTGATAAAGATGGTGGAATTCCAGAAGGAAGTGCAGTGCTCATGCAACGAGGTGATCTAATGATTCAAAAGCCGAAAAAACGTGGTCGAAAACCAGGTAGCAAGAACCAACCGAAAATTCTCGGTGGATTACCCACGAAAAAACCTAAAAAAATTAAAAAATCTTTCTTCGGGCATCATTCTGCTTCGAATTTGATGGAACCATTAAATCTATCTCACAATTCGATTGACAACATTGCCAACATACCGCTGGGCATAGCAAGTACATTCCCCATCGACGGTGGAGTAAGCATGAAGATGAAAAAAGAACGAAAAAAGTCCAAGATGTGCAAAGAATCTGGATTCATGCATAATCATAGCAAATCATTTTCATCGTCGGCGTCGCCTGGTGGAAAAAATATGGCTCCGACCAAAGAAGAATTTGGAACTATAAATCAAAAACTTCTAATGATGAATACAGTTTTACAGGCTGCTCCACCTTTGCAAACCATTAATAACCTTTCGGCACCTAGTAAGGGGCCTGGTCGTTCAAATTCTCCTTTGTCGTTTTCTACTGGTTCCATATCAGGCGACACAGATTCTGCAATGCGTGCAAAAAAAGAGCGAAAAAAGCAAAAACAAATCAAGGATCAACAAAAACAGATTATGCAACAAGGTTCACATCAATTTGGCAGTCATCAATCGGCTTCCCAACACGGCAGAATTGGAAGGAGTCCATCACCATATTCGACTCCAAATTTCCACAACGGCATGCCTGGTATGGATGCTATGCCGATGTTTCCTTTCTATCCATTCCCAGCTCGTCCTGGCTTGATTCCATCACACAATCTCTTCTCACAGCTTCCCAATATGAACAACAATGGTTTGTTTATGCCTCCACTAATGGGATTCCCTCCTCTGAATCAGTCGATTCGTTCGTTTTTCAAAGATGATAAAACGAATGCGCCGCCATTACAAATGGCTCCTGAAGGAAACTACAGCAAAGTAGCTCCTCTGGTGCCTGATACGATGAAATTGGAACTTTCGCCTGGTGCTGGGAGTGTAAAGTCGAATAAAAATATCTCGCCTCGAGGAGGAGGGCAGGTTTTCAACAATCCAACAGAGTCCATGTCTTTATTGTCACCAGGACATGTGGGTGTCATCCGGAAGAGGTTAGACGAACAAACTTCGTCTGCTAACATGAATCTTCTTAAGCAATCAGAAACCATTGAAGTGTCCTCGGATGATTCTGTTCAGGATGAGATACGTAATCAGCCTCCGATGACGACATTTAAAAATCGTCCTGCAATACCCTTAACTGGAATTCCATCGGGTCTTTATCGTCAGTCAAGAAATGAACAACCACAACCACCTGCTCCTAACATCAATGCCGATGTGAACATTTTCGAAGAAATAGATCGTTCTTCATCGGTGGAGCGTCGAAATAAGGAACACAAGAAGGTGAAAAAGATAGGTAAACAGGGAAAGAAACAATCTCCTGCGAGTGGTGGAAGTTTATCTGAATTCAAAAACCCAATCCGATTTGAACCAAATACGGGTGGTGAAGCTATGGACATGAGTTCGGAATCTGGTAAAAAGAACGAAGAGTCTGCAAATTCGTCGGGTCATACTGCCTTCGACTTTGAAGCATCACCGGAAAGGCGAAAGGATCATAAAAAGATGAAAAAGTTATTGAAAGAGACAAAGGTCAAAAAGAAAAAAGACAAAAAGGATAAAAGCAAAAGCAAAGAGAAAAATCCAGAGAAGATTCTGAAGAGTGAGAAGTCGGAAAAGGAAAAACGCAAAGAAGAGAAGAAAGATAAGGACAAGTTGAAGAAATTAAAAAAGGACAAGAAAAAAGGCAAGGAAGAGAAAGAAAGAGCCGATGGTGATGCAATAGCAGCAGGAGGAGCAATGAAGTATACATCATCTGGGGGAGAAGGAGCTGGTTCTTCAACTGAAGTATCATCAATCATACCCAAAATCACATTGAAATTGGGTCAGTCGGGACAGTCGCCAACATCATTGAAAACTGGAACGAAATCATCTCTCATGATTGCTGGATTTAATCTACCAGAACGAGAGCAATCACCAGAGTTGGCTCGAATATCACCTCTGGTTACACGTCCACCGAAACAACACAAGTCTGGAATTGATGATATCGGAAGTAGTATTAGTAGTGTAACTCCGGGAGCAGGCCAAGGAGCATCACATCAAATACCGTCACTATCAGCTTCGCTGAACATTCTTAATGATTCAGTTATAGACATCGACAGCAACAGTGGTGGGCCTTCGACTTTCATGCTTCCAGCATCGGCAACAATACTGGGAGGTCTAGGAATGCCCCAACCAACCAGTAAATCTCCAGCAAGCAGTAGCGCAGCGGGCGGTTCTGCTTTCCACAGTGCAAGTGGATCAGGCAGTCATCAACATACTACTTCATCTTCTAGTAAACATTCATCAGCTGTATCCCTGATCTCGGAAGCGAATCGTCCAACATCTTATGTCGATACATCCACCAAAGATGCTGAAGGTAATCGTGTTTGGATATGCCCAGCGTGCGGCAAGGTCGATGATGGATCGCCGATGATCGGCTGTGACGGATGCGATGCATGGTATCATTGGGTATGCGTTGGCATTTTGGTCGCTCCAGAAGACAATGAGGATTGGTACTGCCGTGTTTGCATAGCAAAAAAACGAGGTGTACATGGTGGTGATAAGAAACGCAAACGAAACAAAAAGAAAAATACTGATTTTTAACAGAATAATTATTACAACACACCCCAATTTTAGTTTATAAATTTAAGTTTAAAAAGAATAACATGGCATTTAGTCATTTCACATAATTAATATTAAACACAAAATTTATTTCAACCGATTAATTTGTATAATAATAATTGCTCTTTCATTCGCATATAAATTAAGAAGCATACATTTTAAGAAAGGGCAAATTTTATCATTTAAGTAAAATTCACAAATAAACATAAATGTAGTATGTTAAGTTTTACCGGCAATTATTGTTTGTCCATTTAATTTGCAAAACAAATTTTTATAAATTAACTAAACTAAGAAAAATATATATCAATTTATTGTAAGGTATGGCCTATTTTCTCATATAATTGGTTGTATTGTTTAAAATTTTTCAAATTATACGAAAAAGTATTTCAACTCAGAGTTTTTTTTTATTTTCAAAATGGTGTTTGGTCTACTGTACTTGGTTGATGAAGGACCGAGTGGTACTTTTATCTTAAATGTAGTCTATTCAAACCAACTTGCGGTTTTTAATACAACCTCTACTTGTCTATTTTTAATTATGATAAAATGTGATGTGCAAATGAATGCTCCCATTTGCTATTACCTACTAAATTGCTAGGTGATAAATAAATATCTTACTTACTGAATTCGCAGCGGAACTTCATTAGTGAAAATTATGTAAAAATAAGTCTATTTAGTTAGACTTAGTCGAGATACGAATATGGAAAATTTGATTGTGTAGGGAGAAGTGGGATACTTGATCCCACTTGTAGTTCTTGTAACTTAACATTTTATTTAAGTTTTCTAAAATATCCATTCCTATATTTGTTGCATAGAAGACAAGACTTAGTTGTTAATATTTCAGGCACTGTTTAAAAAAAATGAAAAGAGTCAAAAGGATCAAATCTCTTCAAATTATAGGGGGAGTAACCCCCCCCCCTTATGTTGCTATTTTAATTTTTTTACTGACATAATTTTACTGATCGCTATAAGCGACCATCAGTAAAAAAGCTCATTTGTTTTCGATTTTTACTGATGCATTTTACTGGTCGCTATAACCGACGCCTAATATATAAATGTGAAAGTTTGGATGGATGGATGTTTGTTGCTCAATCATGCCAGGACGGCTGAACGGATCTGGATGAAATTTAGTACAGAGATAGATTATAGTCTGGAATAGCACGTAGGCTAAAATGTAAGGTTCCCTTCGGATACAGCCGTAAATTGTAGGTCTGGTTAAGTGTATGGCATGACTTGGCTCTCCAGAACTATTCTTGCCACAATATTCATTTTCTATTTATAAAGCACTCAAAGTAATTAACTTTTCCGGTTTGTCAAGGTCATTGAATGTAAAAACAGAGATCTAATATTGAATTCCATGAAACCAAAAAACCACTCTTGATTCGATCTCGAGCACTTTTCATTTTCCATGAAGCCAAAAAAAAACAATCTAGATTCGATCTCAGATTGAATCTAGATCGCTTTTTACGAATCTCGACTCAGAGCCAGATTTACACATACTTTCACACACACACAAATTGACATTCCTTAACGTCATCAGATGGAACTTTCTTTTTCTCATTGTGGAATGTGGATTTGTGTTTTATTAGCAAAAAATTATTTTATTATTTTTTAAAAGTGGAGCAGCAATTATGAATTGTTTTTCAATATCATCCGATGGAAATTTGTTAAAGAAAAACGATAGGCATTCCGTCAAAGATGTCGTCGCATATCTATCAACCGAAGAAGTGGACTATCATTTCAGCTGTTCATGACACACACACAGTAACAAAAACAAAATCAATTTCATTTTATTTTCCATGCAACCAGAATATTCGTGAAATCTATATCCAATCTGAGAGCGAATCCGAAAATGTCGTGGAATTCACCATAAATGAACGTTAAACTCCACGCTTTAAATACATAATGGACCCTATCGGGAATCTCAAA
This sequence comes from Platycheirus albimanus, assembly GCA_916050605.2. Classification (NCBI taxonomy): domain Eukaryota; kingdom Metazoa; phylum Arthropoda; class Insecta; order Diptera; family Syrphidae; genus Platycheirus; species Platycheirus albimanus. Next base: position 66,356,510 of record OU696698.1, read on the forward strand.
AGGAATTTTATTTCCCACGTAATTTTTTGTTCCCATGAAACATTCCCCGCGATCATGAATCTCCTTCGGAATGAATTTCCAACGGAGTAAAAAAAGGACTTCGAAAATAGTTTTCGAATGTTTTGTTTTTTAGTGCTCTAATAAGTAGAACCTTGGATTACAATAAATATCCTATTTTCACCAATATGTAAGAACAAAATATCCCAAACAAATCAAGAACTTGCGAATCAAGATAATTGATTAAAAGTTCATACTTAAGGTAAGACCTCACTAAGCGCACCTGAGCTTCAGCGAAAGGACACTTCAGAGTTCGGTATATGACCAACTCTACCATTTAATGTCGCTGCTGCTTAGTGCGGCTTAACTCGTACTATGTCATACGAAGATTCAGTTGCACTGCAGTATTGGAGCGTTAAGAAACCAGCAACCGTGCAAGAAAAATGACTGTTTGATTAAGAAACCTTGTCGCTTTTCTTATATAAATCTGAAATAAACATAAAACATTGTTGGCACAACATCTCCAAGCAGGGCTTTGCTGAACCACTTTCACCTTCGATTAAGTGTTGGCAGAAAAGCTTTTACGCACTTCTTCCAGAACTGTTCAGTAAGTATTTGTGACTGCTTCCAGCTTTTTCTAAAGTCGAAGATTTGTATATCACAAGGAGGTTTTGTTCCGTTTGATGTCCCAACAAGGAAGAAGCTGAATCTAAGGATACGAACGTTAAAGGCCTTGCATTTATTACATGTTCAACTTCAATAAGGGCACTTCGCAAAGTTTCGTCTCCGACTTTTCTATATGGCAGTATCTGGTAAAGCACAGTTTTTATAGATCGTACCAGCCTCTCCCAAGCACCACCTCATATGTGGAGCTGATGGTGGGTTAAATCTGCAGACATAATCTCATCAGCAACCCGTCCCAAGTCAACCTTTTTCAGCTCCTCTCGAAGCACTTTCTCCGCACCACGAACATTTGTGCCGTTGTCGCTATAAATTTTCAGAGGTGTCCCACGGCAAGCGATGAAATTCTTTAAGCACATGATGAAGGAATCTGTAGTCAGACTATGAGCAACCTCTATATGCACAGCTCGAATTGTAAGGCACGTGAATATAGCACCCCATCTCTTTTCATTTCTTCTTCCAACGGTGACAATAATCGAATTAAAAAAATTACTCCCACAAAAGAAAAAAGTTTGCAAAATGCTCCTAGCCTCGCCTGTGGTAAATTTGTCATTTCAGGAACTCTCGGTCGTGCACATTGAATTCTACAGACTTGACAACCCCGTCTTACTGATTTGTAAAATACCCTCAACTTTGAAATGTAAAATTTTCATTCAGGCCCGTCTCATGGTTGCAGTGATGGTATTTTTGATGATAAGCATCAACTTAAGAAAGTTATATAATGTGACTTTGGAAAATAGGCATCCTGCAGTCCGATGAGATGTATTCGGCGAAAGCCGTCCGTCCCTGCATTCTCAAAACTTCATTTTCATTCAAAAAGGGAGAGAGCTTTGCTAGGGCGCTACGTGTTGTTTTTTCCGCACTTCTTTTTTGGATATTTATCTCTTCCATATACAGTTCTGATTGAGCTTGCCGATAAAAAAGCATTTGAGACTTCCTAAATGCTTCCGAATCAATGACAACATGTTGCAATTGTGTCTCACCACAATGTGCTTGTACCTTCGTATTTCCAAAAAGATCACATACTTAACCACCCAACTTTTTTCGTTGCGAGACTCTCTGCTTCAGTTTACTTATATACACAAATATATAAGCCATAACACGCAATAATTCTTTCCAGGCTCCAAAACGATTTACATCAATTAAGTTAAAGGCATCTTTGACTTCTTTATTATGTAGTAGATGTGGTCTAAATTCGTTCTTATCGGCTATTATCCTTGTGTATATTAGTAAACTGAAGCTGAGAGTCTTGCAACGAAAAAATCTGGGTGGTAAAGTATGTGATCTTCTTGGAAATATGAAATATTAGCTCATATCATAAGTAAGAGCGGGTAAAAATCGTCCTGAGTTTGATCTAAAAATAAAAAAGACGTCGTGCCATGCTAAAAAAAACTTGGCTGCGAGCTACCGTGACCTTTGACTGAATTATGAGCTCCGCTTCTGTCTTCAACTGGTGATTAAATCTTAAAATTTGTTATATTTTTTTAACAAAAGACTTCGATTAGATATTCGTTCACTGTGGCGTATGTGTAATCTTTTTTTTAATTTTCTAAATAAAAATGTTGCATTAACATGGTGCTACTGTAAGTTTATATGGGGTTGTTTCTTCTCACCTAAAGCTGATGCTGATATGAAATTTGTGTTTGGATATCAAATAACGCATCTTTTGTTTAAACATTTTTATTTCTCATTCGCTTACCTTTTTTGTATAACTGTTTATTGCACAAGTTGAATTTGAATACATAAATTGGGCTATATTCTCGATTTGTCGAGGTCACTTATCAGACCAAATTCGGATAATACAGACAGCATTTTGCATTAATTAATCTATTAAGTAAATTTCTTTCATAAAAGAAGCCACAAATTAATAAAATTTAATGCAACTTCTTCATTTGATACATACATACGTAACTAAACAACTGGAATATTTTAAAGAGGAAATAATTTGATAGACCTTTAGAGGCGTATATTATGTACCTATATATCGTTGCCAATGTCATTGACAGGGAGTCTTACAAAACATAATTCTTTTTTGGTATTTTTATACTCCTCATACAATGTTTTAATTAATTCATTTGCTTAAGCTATTTCCGGAAAGAGATTTAGCCAAAAATAAACGCTTAGAACAATTTATAGAACAAACCTTTTTTTTTGTTATGAATATTTATATACATTTGTGTAAATTCATTAGAATATCCATCAACCATAGCAAACCTTGAAGATCATGGTAAGCTACAGAAATTGTTTAACAATTTCAAGCCCTGATTCACAGATCTATTCATCATAATCATAATAATATGGAGATAACAAAAAAATGACATTGATTTTGGTCAAGTCAAATTAATGCAAACGTTTTTTTTTTGGTAGTGGGATTTTTGTGACATTTTTATCTTTTCTAGTCAGTTCTCTCTTTTGTTAATATTTTTAAGTAAAAATTGGTATAAAATGCTATATACGATACAAAATACTCAATAAAAATATGTTAATGAATACAAAACTTAAATGGATTCATCACAGCAAAGCAAAACGGCCCATTAAACGTGGTACACTTTACCAGGGTGCTGGTAAATAATATTTGTGTATCTATACAAAATTTAAAATGTCGTTTTGACCGAAGTGTTGTCGCAAAAGAACTCTCAACGGTTACAGTTAGCGTTCGGTAGAAAAAAGATGAGTGTTTTTAAAATATTAATTAAAAAAGAAAAATACTCGTGAACAGTGAAATTTAGGTCATATTGTGCAGAAAACGCATCTGGATTACAATCTGTTATAAATCGTTTTCTTAAAGATATGCAAGTTACCAACATATAGAATTAAAAAAGGCCAGGAGCCATTACGACTGAATATTGCAAGGACTATAGTGATTCTTTTTCAAAATGTATAAGTTTAGTTTTCAAGCTGAATTGTGGGTAATTTTGGCAGCTTTGTTATTGGCTTTTATTTATTCAGTGCAATGTTTTAGTGAAGAACAATATTATGTTATACAAAGAGAAATTGCTAATGTGGAAATAGAACGCGAGGCCTCATTGAGAACTTACAGAGAAGATACCGTTAAAAAGAATTTAATTTTTCATTACTACAAGTGAGTTGAGAAAGAAATTGACGATTTTTAATTTTAAATAAATAATGGCAAGAATAATTTGAAAAATTTACTTTTATTAACGAATAACAAATTTTTTGCTTATTCCTATTGATTCACGAATTTAATTCATGTTGATTGTAAAGTGTTTTTACTTTTATTTATAAGATGAGATTGACACCAAAATTATGCAGGTATTTTTGACCTGACCTAAAATCATGACGTAAGAGGAAAAACTATTGGTTTTTTTACTTGCTGCATAGAGTATAGGGCAAGTATGTACATATTATGGTTTCGTGAAGGAAAAAATCGAGGCTTTAATCAAACATAACATTACGATGATAGAAAGTTAATTTCGCCATGACCTCCCGATTTCAGTCTCTGCGTCTGTTCACTTTTTCACGTCAAGCTACAGCTTTAACCGATTGGCGGATTTTGTTCACCAAAAACGGCTCGGAATTTGGATTAAACTCATAATTTAAAAAATATAAGGCATTTCTATTTCTGAATAATACTGAGTTTTTTTTCGCATAAGTGGTCATAACGAAAATCAGGTTTAAACGGCTTTTTTTGGCATAGTTCCTCATAGTTTTCAAGAGGATAGCATTGAAATTTGTTCAGTAAAAACTTTTTAAACTTCCGTTCCGACGACCGTTCAATTTTAGCCAACTTTTTTTTGGGATTTTTCAATCTGCTCAAAAACGAAATTAACGATTTTTATTAAACTTTGAATATTATTATAAAGCAAACTTATTTCACTTTAACAAAGTGAAATATATTTCAAATATGAAAAATATTTCACTTTAACAAAGTGAAATAAGGCCAAACGTTAAAATTTGGCTTTATTTCACTTTAGAAAAGCGAAATTAGGCCAAATCTCTCCATTTGGCCTTATTTCACGGCACCGCTCCGAAACTACGGGACCGATTTAAAAAATTCTACAATATTTTTAATCCTACATGGAATATTTTCAAAGAAGTTCGGGATCCGTATAAAAAATTCGATAATGTGAAACAAAGTGCGGAAAAAATAAAAAATCGTGTAAACGGCCGAAATTACTGACAATAGAAAAAAGAAATGTAGGTACTAAGTTCTATATATAGGATATCAATATCCACAAAGAAAATTCCAGGATGTGTCTTACTATTACAGTTATGGCACAATGACTGCTTTCTCATGTTAAAATACGTAATAGTAACGCCGGTAGTCAGTCCTTTGACCAAATCTTACTAATATTATAAATGTGAAAGTTTCGATGTTTGGATGTTTGTTGCTCAATAACGCCAGAACGGCTGAAAGGATGTGGATGAAATTTAGCACAGAGATAAATTATAGTCTGAAATACCACATAGGCAACTTTTAATCCCGGTTAATGTATAGAATAATAAAGCTCGGGCTATAAAAGTAGCCTAGATTACCAGAGACGACTCTTCACGCTACAGTCTACTTCTAGATCAGCTGAAACTCGAACGAAGTCGCGGGTAAATCCTAGTACCTATTTCATAATTTAGAAATTTCAATAGATGCAGTATACAATGACATCGAAAATGTAAACGAAAAGGACTTCCATTGGCTGTGTTCAATAGTGTTGTGGGCAATAGTGTAACCTAAGAATGATATTGTCAACGAAATAAACAATATGATTGTTCGAAGTCTCCGGAAATATTACAAATTGACCGACACAGTGACTAATATAGAAGACGCAGTCCATTACCCACGCAGGAATTTTTTAATTTAATAAATCCTTCTCTACTGCAACCACACGAATTGAATTTAAAAATTGGAATAAATTATAATCATACTTTTGAGAAATTTAAGCCCACCTAGCATGTGCTGTGCAATGGGACGAAGCTGCTTATTTAGGACTCAAAGAACAATTGAATTGTAGCGACCATTATCATCGACCAAGCAGCTGGTCAACTAGCTCATATACCGAGGATGACATGAACTGCGATGCGAACTGATCTTTCAATTTCATTTAAACTCAATTTCCGGTAAAAACATCTTTCGCGTTAACTATTAACAAGTTCCAAAAGCCAACAGTTTGCATATGTAGGGATCGACCTACGAAATTAATGTTTTACTCATGGTCAAATGTATGCTGGATTATTGAGGTCAGAAAATGAATTTATATTTTTGCTTCAAAATGAAACAACATCGTTAACGTTTTTACAAACATTAGAAATAAAAATAAAATACCTAATCAAATATTAAAAAATAACAAAACAAAAATTAATAAACAATAATAAAATAAAATGCACTACTGGGTCGCACGTAGGCGTACTTGCTCTGTGGGTGCAATAGAATAAAATTAAAGTATAGTGGAAAACCCGATATACAGGAGCTTACGTTAAGAAACCAAATTATTAAAATTGATAAACAAGTTTCCGTTAGTATCACTTGTAGCCAAAAACTTAAATGCAGATTTCTTCAAAACATTCTATGTTTAAATGCAAAGTTTAATAAGAAATGGTAAAATCCTTTTTGAGTAAATTAGAAAAAAACTACATAATTTGGCCAAAACCTAGTGGATTTTTGTATGGGAGCCACCATTTAAAAAAGAGTAACTGAAAAAAATGTAATGCCATCTGATAGAGAGTTGTATAAGGAACTATAAAACAAAGTTCGATTGAATTCGATATAACCGTTGACAACTTATGGCCATTTAAAAATAAGACGTTAAGACCAGATCTCCGTCATTTGCATTTTTTTTTACTAAAAACTAAAAACGCAGTTCTCTTCAGAACACTAAATGAATATTAAACACAAAGTTTAATCAAAATCATTAGAGCGATTTTTGAGCAAATTAGAAAAAAACTAAAAAAAGTTGGCTAAAACTGAACGGCTCATTGTATGGGAGCCACTGTTTAGAAATGCTTAACTGAAAAAATTGCAATTTCATCTTATAGAACACTATTAAGAACTTTGCCAAAAGAAATTATGTTTTAAAATTTTTCAAATTCTTTATTGTTCTTTGTTTTAGAGATGGATTTAAAACATATGAAGACGTTGGATTAGAAGGAAGTCTCTCGGAATCCGGTTGTTTGCCATCAGACAAATTCGCATTTATCATACATGGTTGGGGCCAAGACTGTAACCAGGGATGGGCCATAAAGTTAAGAGAAAGTAAGAATTAATATACTATAGTCTAACAAATAAAACAACATGTCACTTTTAAGGAACGCGAGCGTTAGACACAAAAATCACCTCAATCAGAAATTATTAAGGCAAAAGAATTTCCTGTTGTAATGGATTTGTGTGTGACCCAATACGAATATCCTAGGTTATACCCCTCGGGGAGGGTAAAATGTACTCCCAAAAGGGGAATGTTTGTGGTTTTTCGCATAAATTAACAAAATGCACTGCATAAAGTTTGTAGAGCATTCGATTTCGAGTCAAACAAGACTAAATTTTTGGACCATCCGCTACCAAACTACATTCGGTCAAAATTGGACCATTTTTCACATTTGTCAGTTTTCATCAAATATCTTTGCAAATAACCTCTTCATCATAGAAGTATGTACTGTAATTTAAAACAAACGACAAACGGGGACACAAGAGCAAGACCGAATTTATTGGGCCACCAGTTGACTAAATGGAGTTTGCCAGAAGTGAACCAATTTTTAAAATGAGAGTTTATGATTGGTTTCAACTTAAGGTATTAAATTAATTTCTTCAAAAATTATTGTTAATTCCTAAATGGATTTAATGGAAGAAACCCAAACTAAGTTATACTCAGATCATTGATAGAGGATTTGTATTGCACCGAGTGGGTATACCATTCAAGGTATCATCAATATGATGTAGGTATGTCGGGGTGTCCGTGTCGGCTATCATAAACACCGCTACAGCACACAAGCGATCACTGTAGTTTTTGATGGCTATCAGGAAGACCTTCATACCAAAAGCATCAAATCTGCAGAGAGGCTCCGTAAAGGACAGTGCTCCCGATGAGTCAGGAGCGATTCTTTTGCAATGACAAAATCAAGGTTTTAGTCTCATTTGACGCGGAATTGTATGGTCTACAACTTTTATTCAGGCCATTTTTTGAAAATATTGATTAGTTTAGAGCATAGAAGTGAAAACCCACAAACTTACCCCTGTTGGGGTTACATTTTCAAAAGTATACCGTAACCTCTACCTACTAACCACCACACAGAAAGTTTGATTAAAATCATTGGTGTTTTTGAGAAAAATCAACTTTTCGTTAACGGTTGTATGGCAGGTATTGGAAATTTAAGATTTAGAATACCAATACCAAAAATTGAATTAACTCCCCCGACGCAAAATGAACTAACTCCCACCAAATTTTGTAGTAGGATTTAGTTCATAATTTTGGGAGAAAATGCAGTTGGGACATTATGAACTTATTCCCACTAAGCCCCATCCATGAACATGAGAGTTAATTCATTTTAATTTTTTGTCGAAGTGTAACTTTTGTTTCCTCACCAAAATTTGTGAGCTAAAATAATCGGATCAATCTACTATGCTGTAATTTGTATACACAATCAGAGACAGACAAAAACAAAGGACAAACTTACAATAAAAGACTTGTTTTTCTTAAAATATTGGTACATACTTTCAAACGAACGACCTTGCATATCGTATCCTTGTTTTCAGAACTCACTAACCACAGAAGTGGATGCATTGTGTGCGTGGACTATGGATTTTATAAAAGGGACTCATATATCCGACTTTTGAGTTTCTTTAATCCAATGGTCAATACTCTAATTGCCAAGCTTCAGCAACTTCAATATCAAGGATTCAATCCAGCTAATAGCTACATGTTTGGGTTTAGTCTGGGTGGACAAATGGCGATGACAATTGGAAAAAATTTGGGAACAGTACTTTTTAAACAAATCGATAGTAAGTTTTTTTTTCAAATTCCCCAATGAAACAGTTTAACCACTTTTTGCTTCTTCTTAAATTTTTGCAGCTTGCGACATGGCTGGACCCGGCTTTGATTATCGAAGGGTCGAAAATTACCGCCAAGCAGCACAGCAGGTGAAATGTTGGCATACAAGCCGCAATAAGGGAACTCGTTTCTATTCCTGTCATCAAAATGTTCGATTTGGAGATTGTGGACACGCCCAACCCGGTGAAACTCAATCAATAACATCTCATGGGCTATGTACTCATTATTACATCAATGCCTTCGAATACCCATTTTATGCTTCGCAACCATCTAACTCTTGCATTTCCACAAATCCTGCTCTAAATATACCTTTGAACTACACTGTTGGCTACACCGAAGATCTCGATTCGTAAGTCAACTTTTTGTGGAAGAAACAAGAACACGATAAACTTATTTTTTCTTATTTTCAGTCTTATTCCTGGAGAAATATTTGTACCAACAAGCAAACAATATCCGTATAATCTTCCCCTTCAACAAGTTCTAAGGCTGAATACTCAGCCAAGGGGAAGCTCTCAAGTTGAGCCAAATGGAAATGCAACAAAAAGACCTTACAAACGACGATTTCCTTTATTTTTCCAATATGCTATAAGCAGAATTTTGAAGATAGCCGGAAATTAATAAAATATTTATAATACATAGTAGTTATAATTTGTATATAATACATGTGCATATATATTATTTAAATTGAAACTAGCAATTAATACATATACTGATAAAACAAATAAATATTGGCATATTTACTTGTATCAAGAGAGTTAAAGTTGCAGAGTTACTAATTTATTGTGAACAGTTCAAGGAAATGAAATTTGTTTAAAATAATAGTTTGACAAATTTGTCTTTATAAAAAATATACCTACATAGTATATAGTTTGCCGGCCAGTTTCAACTGAATTCGTTCAATCTATTGACACCATGATTATTGGGCGCTAATAATAAACGTTCACACAGCCACTGTATATAAAAACTATAGTATTACCACTTGAGATGCGCCATCTATCGACGGAAAACTAAGCCCTTGATTTTAGAGGTTTTTGTTTAGATTACCATGGGAAGCAACAACAATTTTTTTTTTAACGTTCCACTATTTTAATTGTTGTTGTTCCTTCCCATGGTAATCTAAACAAAAAACTCTAAAATCAAGAGCTTAGTTTTCCGTCGATAGATGGCGCACCTCAAGTGGTAGTACGCAGCTTCAAAATACATACCAACATAGAATATCTATTACTTATTTTTTTTATTTTCGAATCGAAACCGTTAAAAATTGATGAAATAAAATGCACGACTGGGTCGCACGTACTTGCTCTGTTGGTGCAATAGTACGATGAAAACAAACTTTTCGATCAATAAGAACAATTCATTTTTGAAAAATTTGGTAAAAACCAAAAAAATTTGGCTAAAACTGGAAAACTCGATATACGGGAGGTAACGTTAAGAAACCTTTAATATTTAAAATTAAGACGTTATCTTTTGGGTGTTATAAATGATACAAATGTCCACTTATGGGTTATGGCCTAATTAATAATACTGTTAAAAGCAATTTCCGCTATTATCATGTATATAGCCAAAAACTAAAAATGCAGTTTTGTTTGAAGTATTCTATGTATGTTACATACAAAGTTTCATAAAAATCGGGGGAGCCTTTTTAGAGTAAATTAGAAAAAATGAAAAAATTGGCCAAAATCTAGTGGCTCTTTGTATAGGAGCCACCATTTAAAAAAGAGAAACTGAAAAAAAATCAATGCCATCTGATAGGAAGCTGTAAGGAACTATACAAAACAAAGTTTGAGTGAATTCGATGCAACCGTTGACAACTTATGGCCATTTGAAAAAAAGCCGTTAAGAGCAGATCTCCGTTATTTGCATTTTTAGCCAAAAACTAAAAACACAGTTCTATTAAAAACACTAAAAGAATATAACACACAAAGTTTAATCAAAATCGTTAGAGCCATTTTCGAGAAAATTAGAAAAAACCAAAAAAAGTTGGCTAAAACTCAACGGCTCGTTGTATGGAAGCCACCGTTTAGAAAAGCTTCAGTGAAAAATTTACTAAACCATCCTATAGAACACTATTAAAAACTGTGTCAAACAAAGTTTTAGTTGATTCAATCAAGCCGTTGTGAACTTATGGCTATTTGAAAAAAAGCCGTTAAAACCTGATTTTCGTTACGACCATTTGAGGCAAAAACAAAAAACGCAGTTTTTTAAGAAATGCTTAAAGTAAGCTAAATTATAAATTTAATCAAAATCGTTAGAGCCGTTTTCGAGAAAATCCAAATTGAAAAAAACCGTTACTTGAAAGGTACCAGTTTGAGCCGGGCTAAAACAAAATAAAAAAAACCTCGACAATGGTTTTTCTTCAAACTGCTATATACCAAGTTTGAAGAAAATCCGTCAAGCCGTTTAGGCTGTAGCATGACATGAAAAAGCGCACATCCGCACATCCGCACATCCGCACAGACGCACAGACAGACCGACGGACGGTAAGGCGAAAACCACTTTTTTGGGCTTCTCTATCATCGTAATGTCATGTTTGATTAAAACCTCGATTTTTTTTTCTGCACGAAACCAATACTTGCCCTATAGAGCAAGTAAAAAACGAAAGTAAAAAAAATGCATTAAGAAAATTGAAAAAAAAACTGCCAAACATTGAAACATTTTTTTCTTTCACCCGATCGGCACCAAACCTTCACAGGAACCATCCCTAAACTAAACTATATTAACCCTGAAAATTTCATAAAAATCCGTTGGGTGGTTTATAGAAATCCATACTGGACATACATACAGGCTCCGTGAAATAACTCTCCAAGAAATAACTCCCAAAAAAATGAAATAACCCCCCAAAAATTTGTATGAGATTGGGGAGTTATTTCATTATGAAATAACTCCCCAATTTTGGGGACTTATTTCCTGTTTTTTGGGGACTTATTTCATTTTTAGTTTGGGGAGTTATTTCATAATGAAATAACTCCCCAAATTGAAAAATGAAAATTCGCCGCGAATTTTCACTTTTATTTTTCTTAGCTTACTGGTTCTTCTTTTGCCGCACAAAATCTCAAATTTACTTAAATTGTCCATATTCGGAAACAACTTGTGGTAGCTTCATATCAGTGTATGCATTGTTTGTCAAGATTCTTAGCCAAATATCCTGTATATGCCATGCAGAAATCTTAAAGTCTGTGCAGAATGCAATTTCAAAATGCAAGCCCAGTCAATTGCTGAAGGTCTTCAATTTATTAAATGTCCCTACTGTAGAAGCAACGTTGAAGACACTATTCACGTATATACATAACTTTTCAAATATTTAAAACTAGCGGTCAATTTTTTTTTTTTTTTTTTCAATTTGTTTTATGTACAATTTGACCTAAAACTAACTTATAACTATTTTAAATCTTGTCGGCTCAACAATAGGGGCCCGACGTTCTTAACATGGCGTTATACAATGCTATTTTTTACAATGTCATATTAATGTTTGCTTAATCTATTACATGAATTAAATATTATATTAGTGAATATAAGTTTCTTTGAGGGATACAATAAAATATTAAATTTAAGAGAAAGAAAAAAAAAAACAGGGTTTTATCCTCTGTAGTGTTGCTGGTTGTTCCTTTCGTAGAATGGGGCTTCGTTGTTGTGGATGATGTCCTCGAATTGGTCGTCTATGATGGCGCGAGCGTTGAGATACCTATGGCTAGGGTATAATTGTTGCTGCCGGAGCTGTTGAACTTCCAAGTTTGGATGATGTTCCAGGTTGCTGATGATTCTCCCTGCAAGTTGTAGCATATATTGATCAATGGGAATCAATTTTGCTTCTTCGTACAGTCTTGTCGTTGGAATGAACTTCTTCGTCACTGGATTGCGGTATAGTCCTGTGCAGATGCGGAGCAACTTCCTTTCAAAGAGCTTGATCTTTTTCATGGCTGTAGGTGAGATGGTGAACCATATGGGAAACGCATATGTCAGGACGGGTCTGATAAGTTGTTTATAAACAAGCAGCTTGGTTTTCTTACTCAGTCCATTTCGCCTCCTGAGTAGCGGATGGACCAAGTGTAGAGAAAAGTTGGCTCTCTTCAACATCAAGTCTGCATGCTTCTTGAACTTCAGCTTGTTTGTAAAGGTGATACCCAAGTACTTCGTGGAACCAGTAACTGCAACTACGGTGTTGTCTGGCAGTTTGATGCTAATGTTGTCGCAGCGTGTAGCGAAAGCACGTCGTCCTCTTGTAGCAGTTACTGGGGTCCGGAAGCAGATGAGTTCCGTCTTGTTGCTATTTATCTTCAGTCCCCATTTGCGATAATACTCCCATAGGTTTGTAATGTGCTCCTGCACTCTCCTGGCCGCAATCTCTGGTGATGGAGAAGAAGCATATGTTATGGAGTCATCAGCGTATAGCTTTGTCTTCGTTCCTGGGGTGTTGGGTGGTTGATCGGCGGTATAGATGTTGAAGAGCAGTGGACCAAGCCTTGATCCTTGTGGCACTCCAGCGCCAATAACCTTCATTGATGATGCATTTTTGCTAACCTGTACATAAAAAAATCTATTAGTTAAAAAATTTTTGATTATTCTTACCAAGTAGTTGGGTATTTAAAGTCCAGAGAGTTTAAAAACGAGTCCTTTAATCCAGACGCTGTCAAAAGCCTTTTCTATGTCCAGCAAGCATGCAACAGTCGTCTCCTTTTTGTTTAGTCCAAGTACTATATCGCTGTGAAGTCCCAGCAGCGGATGAATGGTGGAGTGCTTATTCCGAAAGCCATACTGGAACTCCGGTATTACATCTCTATCCCTGCAGAAAACGTTAAGTTTTTTTAAGATGAGTGCCTCCAAAATTTTGCTCACACAGCAAAGAAGTGAGATTGGTCGATATCCGTCAACGTAAGCGCGGTTGGTCTTCTTAGGCACAGGAACAACTTTAGCTATTTTCCAAGCTGAGGGAAAATAGCTGTTGTTTATGCAGTTGTTGAAAATAATTGTCAGCAGGAGAACAGCAAGATTTGGTAACTTTTTTAGCAAAAAGTTAGAAATCCTGTCATTTCCGGCTGACTTTTTAGAGTTACCACTTAGTATGATGTCCGTCACTTCTTCAGGAAAAGTGAAAACATCTGTGCGGAGAGGCTCTCTTGACGGATTTTCCGCACTGAACATTGTTACGGTATCGGTGGTGGCTGAAACTTCTTCAAATCGGGCTTCAACTTCTTCAATGAAATTCGGAAGGTGTACGGGTGGACGGTCCTTGAAGCAATCCTGGAAGTGGTTGGCAAAAGCCTCAGCTTTCTCGGCAGGAGTTGTTGATATCTGGTCACCATGCTGAATAGTCTCAGGCATTGAGTTTGCTCTACCGACAATCCTGTTGATTTTTTTAAATGTGTCAGGGCCAGGTTTGATGTCCTCGAGTCTTTTCCTGAAATCTTTGTCTTGGTGGTGTTTGACTGCTTGATTGAACATAGTGTTGGTGCACTGAAGCTGTGAAGCAAGTTGGCGGTACTCGCTATTGTCCCTGTTGTAAGTCCTCTGATAGATCCTTTGCAGTTTCTTGCGGAGCCTTTGCCTGTGGGCATATATAACCTGTATATGCTGAGGCAAGTTTGAGTATCTATCTCTGCTTGTGAGGGGAATTTTTTGTCTATCCAGAGCACTGCTTACAACTTCTTCGAATTGTCTTACGGTGTTGTCTATTTCACTGTTGGTAAGGTTATTGTTGCTGGAGACCTCTGGGAGATTTTCTTCTACTTCTGAACTGAATCTTCTCCAATTTATCCTATCGAATCTGATGTGAAGCTCTGGAATACGTCGTTCAGTCGTTATCCTTTGATTCAGCCGAACCCTGAGTTCAACTGCCAGATGGTCAGAGTCACTATTGTGTGCCACACAGGAATAGTTCTGAAACTCTGGGAGAATGTTGGTGAAGTTGGACGTCACTAGGAAGAAATCCAAAAGAGACGGGGTTCTGGGAAAAGTGAACCTAGGCTGTGATATAACCACCAGTGAGTGCAGTTCAGGGTTGTCGTCCAGCCACTCCACAATTGCCTTTCCTTGGAGTGATTCCTCGCTGTCCAACCAGCGCGTGTGCCGAGCATTGAAGTCTCCTCCAATAACACAGTGCGTGTGCTGGTTAGCCAGAACGTTGATAGCATGTAGATCGTGTAGGATATCACACCTCGCTGCGCTGCACTTGTTGTATACTGAGACCAGGAGCAGCGTCTCAGACGCAGTAATATTGATAATGACAGCAGTAGTTTCCATAGAGCGAAGTCCAGGTATTCTAGCTCGCTCGCTTCTGAATTCGGATTTTAGAAGAATGGCTGTTCCTCTGCCCTCTGTTGATTTATCCTCTCTGTAGGAAGTATAACCATCCGGTTTGAGATGGTTTCTTGCAGTGATATTTGTTTCCTGTAAAAAAATAATGTCAGGTTTCTTTGACTTTAAAAAAAGGGTTAGTGAAATACGTCTGGCTGTGGAATAAATAGAATTAACGTTATATGTCATAAAAGAAAGGTGTTTTTTTATATACATAATTCAAAAATAAGTTTACCCAATACCACTGTTTTCTGTTGATCGTTGAGATCGCCGTAGTTACTTGGTACTATACTCCTTGCCTTCTGTAGGATGGTGAAAATATCTGATCCAAAGAGCCTTTCGGTGTCGCCAAAGATGTTTTGGAACGTAGAAGTTCCTGTTTTGGCCGGTTTGTTGGTTGGTGGGACCTTTTGATGGGACGGAGGTTTAGCTGATGATGAAGGAGGTGACGGAGATGGTTTTATTGTTGGCTTCTTTTCCGACACTTTTGTTTGTTTGGTGGCTGGTCCTGAGGTAGAGGCAGCTTTGGCGTATGAAATACCAGTAACAACTGCTTTTGTGGCTGAACTCACGGCAAACTGGTGTTGTTCCCGTTTGTTTGTTGCTGTTTTCAACATCTCTGCCAGCTTCTTCTTCCTTACTGGACATCCATTATAGTTGGCTGGGTGTCCTGTTTGCTGGCAGTTACAACAATAAACGTTATTGTCCTTGATGTTGTTGATGGTCCTTGGGCAGAATCCGGGGAGGTGATCATCCTTGCATTTGACGCACCTGTACTTCATGCCGCAGTTGCAGGCGACATGTCCGTAGCCTTGGCAATTCCGGCACTGAGTTAGGTTTCTGGGTTTATATTTTTCCCAGTGAACCTTTTGGTGTAGGATCAGCGTTTTGCTGAAAACTGATGGCACATCCGATGTTTTGGAAATCTCCACCATGAAACTGTTGTGTTTTTTGTCAGGTTTTGTGTGAAAATGACTCACTGCCAGGACGGGGATGCCTACCGCAATGAGTTCTTCCTTGACGTCCTCCGCATCAAAGCTTTGATGTACACCTTTTAGGACAAGGAGTTTCTTCTTATCCTCTTTGGCGGTGTAGGTGTTGAATTCCGTACGCAAGTTCTTTAAATATTCGCGGATCTTGACATGTTCCTCCTTTGTTTTTGTTGTGACGACTGACTTGGTGCTGTTCACATTGTGGATCTTAAAGCTGACACCTACATTCCTGAGATGCTTGCTTATCTCGGCCACATTGAGGTTAAAGCACACGATTGGGGGCATCAGTCCGGATGGTTTCACTGTGTCTGGACTCTTAACGGTCTGTTGCTGTGTTGACGTGCAGTTTTGTTGGCTGGTTGAAGGTCCATCCGCAGACGTTGGCACGGAGATTGGTTCTTCTGGTGTTGATGTTGGTGGTTCTTGTGGTGTTGTATCCATTGCAGCAGGATCTACAATGAGATTGGTTGCCTCCTTCGGTGGAGTTGTCAATGAGGGTAGTTCGATTTTCGAAGCCTTTGTTATGCCTTCTTCAATTTGGTCGGCAGATGGTGAATTCTTCCTCTTCCTTCTTATGTGGATGTTCTTTATTATTGGATTTTCATCCATGTTAACGTCATCAGGTAAGTTGTTAGCTTCCAATGCCTCAATGTCAGATTGGAGTCCATCACTTTCCTCGTTATCGCTGTACAGTTCATTAAAATTGGCGAGTTTCTCATGAACGGTAAGGAGATAATCCTTGCCGTACTCAGAAATTCCCAATCTTATTTTTCCAATGAACTCGTCGCAGGTAATGTTGGCATCCTGCTTTCTTTTTTCCTTTTTACCCATTTTAAGTAGGTACTTAAAGGATAAGTTGGTTGGATGGATAATCCCTTATCGGGATTTATTGCTGCTACAGGTAGAACCGCAGGTAATTCCTTCGGTTTTTCCCTTTTTTTTATTACTCGGGGTAATAAAAGTCCTTTTATTTTAAAATGTTTTAAATTTTATAATTATCCGCTCACTTGTGTGTTCGTTCGTGTCTGACCACTGAATGATTTTTAAAACTAGCGGTACCCGGCGCGCGTTGCTACGCCCAAAAAAACACTTATGTGTATTTAATGTGAAACTAAATTTATTTATATGTATATTTTATCTCAATGCTAGCGGATAAGCAATATTTTTGGTCGTTTCGGTTGGTGTATAAATATACAATTTTTTTGGCATACACACAAAGTGCAGTTAATTTGATTGTTAAACTGAACATGATAACATTGATAAATTGTGGCTTGAATATTTTGCTGCATTTGATAAAAATTTGGGAAAATAAAATGTCATTTGTTGTGCGATTCAATTCCTTTTCCGATGTTCAAAAGTTGTTTGGAAAATGTGTGGATGGACGATTCTTGCACCAAATGGACACGCACGTTCGTTGAGAGTTTGATTTTTTCGACTCAGTTCCATTAATATGATGCTTTTATTTAACGAAAGGAAAACATTTTTATAAAAAAGTTGAAAAAAAAAACTTTGCCAAAAGCCCGCATTTTTTTGTCTTCCACCCGGGCATTCCGCTTGAAAATTTATGAAAAAACCCAAAAAAGAATTTAAAAAAAACTGAACCAAAATTGTTACAAGCATGCATTTTTTTTCCTTCCACCCGATCGGCACGAAACCTTCACAGGAACCATCCCTAGACTAAACTATATTTACCCCAAAAATTTCATAAAGATCCATTGGGTGGAGTCCATAGGCAACATACATATATACACACATCCATTTTTATATATACATAATAGCCTTTACCCGCGGCTGCGCTCGCGTTTCAGCTGATCAAGAAGTAGACAAGTAGACTGTACCTTGAGGAGTATAGTCTATCGTAATCTAGCTTCTTCTTCTTTTATAGCTTTATAATTTAATACCTACATTTAACCGTGATAAAAAGAAACCTATAAGATATACCAGATTATAATCTAGCTCTGTGCTAAATTTCATTCAGATCCGGTCAGCCATTCTGGTGTGATTTCAAAAATAGCCAATATGCTATTCCAGACTATAATCTATCTTTGTGCTAAATTTCATTCAGATGAGTTCAGCCATTCTGGTGTGATTTCAAAAATTAAAACAAATCTATCCCACCTTAAACATACATTTTACAGGGATAGAAAGTAGCCAATATACTATTCCAGGCTATAATCTATCTCTGTGCTAAATTTCATTCAGATGAGTTCAGCCATTCTGGTGTGATTTCAAAAATTAAAACAAATCTATCCCACGGGAACCATACATTTTACCGGGGTAGAAAGTAGCCAATATGCTATTCCAGACTATAATCTATATCTGTGCTAAATTTCATTCAGATCCGTTCAGTCATTCTGGTGTGATTTCAAAAATTAAAACAAATCTATCCCCAAATTCTCTGTGCTTAATTTCATTCAGATGAGTTCAGCCATTCTGGTGTTATTTCAAAAATTAAAATAAATCTATTCCACGGAAACCATACATTTTACCGGGATAAAAATAGCCAATATGCTATTCCAGACTATAATCTATCATTGTGCTAAATTTCATTCAGATGAGTTCAGCCATTCTGGTGTAATTTCAAAAATTAAAATAAATCTATCCCACGGGAACCATACATTTTACAGGGATAGAAAGTAGCCAATATGCTATTCCAGACTATAATCTATCTCTGTGCTAAATTTCATTCAGATGAGTTCAGACATTCTGGTGTGATTTCAAAAATTAAAACAAATCTATCCCAAGGGAACCATACATTTTACCGGGGCAAAAAGTAGCCAATATGCTATTTCAGACTATAATCTATCTCTGTGCTAAATTTCATTCAGATCCGTTCAGCAATTCTGGTGTGATTTCAAAAATTAAAACATCTATCCCACGGGAGCCATACATTTTACCGGGATAAAAAGTAGCCAATATGCTATTCCAGACTATAATCTATCTCTGTGCTAAATTTCATTCAGATCCATTTTGCCATTCTGGTGTTATTTCAAAAATTAAAATAAATCTATTCCACGGAAACCATACATTTTACCGGGATAAAAATAGCCAATATGCTATTCCAGACTATAATCTATCATTGTGCTAAATTTCATTCAGATGAGTTCAGCCATTCTGGTGTAATTTCAAAAATTAAAACAAATCTATCCCACCTTAAACATACATTTTACAGGGATAGAAAGTAGAAAATATACTATTCCAGACTATAATCTATCTCTGTGCTAAATTTCATTCAGATGAGTTCAGCCATTCTGGTGTGATTTCAAAAATTAAAACAAATCTATCCCACGGGAACCATACATTCTACAGGGATAGAAAGTAGCCAATATGCTATTCCAGACCATAATCTATCTCTGTGCTAAATTTCATTCAGATCCGTTCAGCCATTCTGGTGTGATTTCAAAAATTAAAACAAATCTATCCCACGGGAACCATACATTTTACCGGGGTAGAAAGTAGCCAATATGCTATTCCAGACTATAATCTATATCTGTGCTAAATTTCATTCAGATCCGTTCAGTCATTCTGGTGTGATTTCAAAAATTAAAACAAATCTATCCCCAAATTCTCTGTGCTTAATTTCATTCAGATGAGTTCAGCCATTCTGGTGTTATTTCAAAAATTAAAATAAATCTATTCCACGGAAACCATACATTTTACCGGGATAAAAATAGCCAATATGCTATTCCAGACTATAATCTATCATTGTGCTAAATTTCATTCAGATGAGTTCAGCCATTCTGGTGTAATTTCAAAAATTAAAATAAATCTATCCCACGGGAACCATACATTTTACAGGGATAGAAAGTAGCCAATATGCTATTCCAGACTATAATCTATCTCTGTGCTAAATTTCATTCAGATGAGTTCAGCCATTCTGGTGTGATTTCAAAAATTAAAACAAATCTATCCCAAGGGAACCATACATTTTACCGGGGTAAAAAGTAGCTAATATGCTATTTCAGACTATAATCTATCTCTGTGCTAAATTTCATTCAGATCCGTTCAGCCATTCTGGTGTGATTACAAAAATTAAAACAAATCTATCCCACTGGAGCCATACATTTTACCGGGATAAAAAGTAGCCAATATGCTATTCCAGACTATAATCTATCTCTGTGATAAATTTCATTCAGATCCGTTCATCCATTCTGGTGTGATTTCAAAAATTAAAACAAATCTATCCCACGGGAACCATACATTTTACCGGGATAAAAAGTAGTCAATATGCTATTCCAGACTATAATCTATCTCTGTGCTAAATTTCATTCAGATGAGTTCAGCCATTCTGGTGTGATTTCAAAAATTAAAACAAATCTATCCCACGGGAACCATACATTTTACCGGGATAAAAAGTAGCCAATATGCTATTCCAGACTATAATCTATCTCTGTGCTAAATTTCATTCAGATCCATTTTGCCATTCTGGTGTGATTTCAAAAATTAAAAAAAATCTATCCCACGGGAACCATACATTTTACCGGGATAAAAAGTAGCCAATATGCTATTCCAGACTTTAATCTATTTCTGTGCTAAATTTCATTCAGATGAGTTCAGCCATTCTGGTGTGATTTCAAAAATTAAAACAAATCTATCCCACACGGGAACCATACATTTTACCGGGATAAAAAGTAGCCAATATTCTATTCCAGACTATAATCTATCTTTGTGCTAAATTTCATTCAGATGAGTTCAGCCATTCTGGTGTAATTTCAAAAATTAAAATAAATCTATCCCACGGGAACCATACATTTTACCGGGATAAAAAGTAGCCAATATGCTATTCCAGACTATAATCTATCTCTGTGCTAAATTTCATTCAGATGAGTTCAGCCATTCTGGTGTGATTTCAAAAATTAAAACAAATCTATCCCACGGGAACCATACATTTTACCGGGATAAAAAGTAGCCAATATGCTATTCCAGACTATAATCTATCTCTGTGCTAAATTTCATTCAGATCCGTTCAGCCATTCTGGTGTGATTTCAAAAATTAAAACAAATCTATCCCACGGGAACCATACATTTTACAGGGATAGAAAGTAGCCAATATACTATTCCAGACTATAATCTATCTCTGTGCTAAATTTCATTCAGATGAGTTCAGCCATTCTGGTGTGATTTCAAAAATTAAAACAAATCTATCCCACGGGAACCATACATTCTACAGGGATAGAAAGTAGCCAATATGCTATTCCAGACCATAATCTATCTCTGTGCTAAATTTCATTCAGATCCGTTCAGCCATTCTGGTGTGATTTCAAAAATTAAAACAAATCTATCCCACGGGAACCATACATTTTACCGGGGTAGAAAGTAGCCAATATGCTATTCCAGACAATAATCTATATCTGTGCTAAATTTCATTCAGATCCGTTCAGTCATTCTGGTGTGATTTCAAAAATTAAAACAAATCTATCCCCAAATTCTCTGTGCTTAATTTCATTCAGATGAGTTCAGCCATTCTGGTGTTATTTCAAAAATTAAAATAAATCTATTCCACGGAAACCATACATTTTACCGGGATAAAAATAGCCAATATGCTATTCCAGACTATAATCTATCATTGTGCTAAATTTCATTCAGATGAGTTCAGCCATTCTGGTGTAATTTCAAAAATTAAAATAAATCTATCCCACGGGAACCATACATTTTACAGGGATAGAAAGTAGCCAATATGCTATTCCAGACTATAATCTATCTCTGTGCTAAATTTCATTCAGATGAGTTCAGCCATTCTGGTGTGATTTCAAAAATTAAAACAAATCTATCCCAAGGGAACCATACATTTTACCGGGGTAAAAAGTAGCTAATATGCTATTTCAGACTATAATCTATCTCTGTGCTAAATTTCATTCAGATCCGTTCAGCCATTCTGGTGTGATTACAAAAATTAAAACAAATCTATCCCACGGGAGCCATACATTTTACCGGGATAAAAAGTAGCCAATATGCTATTCCAGACTATAATCTATCTCTGTGATAAATTTCATTCAGATCCGTTCATCCATTCTGGTGTGATTTCAAAAATTAAAACAAATCTATCCCACGGGAACCATACATTTTACCGGGATAAAAAGTAGTCAATATGCTATTCCAGACTATAATCTATCTCTGTGCTAAATTTCATTCAGATGAGTTCAGCCATTCTGGTGTGATTTCAAAAATTAAAACAAATCTATCCCACGGGAACCATACATTTTACCGGGATAAAAAGTAGCCAATATGCTATTCCAGACTATAATCTATCTCTGTGCTAAATTTCATTCAGATCCATTTTGCCATTCTGGTGTGATTTCAAAAATTAAAAAAAATCTATCCCACGGGAACCATACATTTTACCGGGATAAAAAGTAGCCAATATGCTATTCCAGACTATAATCTATCTCTGTGCTTAACTTCATTCAGATGAGTTCAGCCATTCTTGTGTAATTTCAAAAACTAAAACAAATCTATCCCACGGGAACCATACATTTTACCGGGATAAAAAGTAGCCAATTTGCTATTCCAGACTATAAGCTATCTCTGTGCCAAATTTTATCCAGATCCGTTTAGCCGTTCTGGCGTGAGTTAGCAACAAACATCGTAACTTTCACATTTATAATATTAGTAAGATAATTGTTAATAAAGGAAGTTACCTGCATTAAAAATGTATGTATATTAAAATCTTATTTTGCCTTATTAATTAATCCTTTTTATTGGAAAATATATAAAGTAGCAACACAATTCTTTAAATTTGCAACTTGTTTCACAATTTTTTTGGGGAGTTATTTCATTATTTTTTGGGGACTTATTTCATGCTTTTTGGGGACTTATTTCATTATCGAGTTTGGGGACTTATTTCATTATGAAATAAGTCCCCAATTTGGGGGGTTATTTCATTTTTTTTTTGGGAGTTATTTCTTGGGGAGTTAATTCACGGAGCCATACATACATATTACATATATATAACTTGGCATCTATGCAACAGGGGAGAACCTGACAAAATTACCACTTTATTGTGGAGTGCCCGATCCTATAGAGGAAATATGAAGTTTTAATATTTCCAAAAAAGTTTTCTGACCGGTAAATGGTACATAACTATGAAAAAAGCTAATGTTTAATACAAACTACAAGCCTATATTTATTTAGAGCTCTTCTCATTCAAATTTCAATTTTTCAAATTTTAAATTTTTGTTTAAAATCATTATAAAATGCCATTTTTTATTTACATGTTTTCCAACTTCCAAAATTACAAAGTTTTATGTTTCCAAACATTAAAATTGCTCATGACCTCTCGCTAGCTCATTGCATAAATTTCGAAGCTATATCACAAAAGAGATTGCCGTCCGTGTGTGCACTTATAACTCGAGAACAGATCGTTCGATTTTAACAATTTTTGGGCCGAATGGATTCTTATTGGCCCAAAAAAGGACACTATTGACGAAACCCGTAAAATATCAAAAAGAAGGAATATCTTCTTCAACTAAAGTAATGAATATAATATAAATGACAATACACTGAAATCACAACATAATTTTTTATGAGAGTTCAACAATTATAACGGTTGTTTTCAAATGACGTCTTTTGGAGCAGATTTTATTTAGGACAATCACCCAAACAATCCGAAATTCTTTTGAAACAAGTCCACATTGTATGAATATGTGAATTGATTTCATCATTGATCCAAGGACAAATTAATCCTCGCTTTGGTTCGTTATTGCCGGCACCAAAAAATGAAGATCATACATTTTTCAAATGTATTGCATCTTAAATGTGGACAAAGATATGCGCAGCGCAATGCATTTTATCAAAACATGGACAAAGAAATAATCAGAATTTTCAGAGAAATGTCGCCTGAGCACAATGCTATAACGTGCGTTATGCCAATACAAAACTTCGTTAGAAACGGATCTGCCTTCGGCCGATCAAATTTTCATTTCCGCTGACAGACATAGGGTAGGAAAATATAAAAGAGACTGGCTGTCTGGGTGTGCACTCATAACTCGAGAACGAAGCTCAATTATATCGAAATATCCAAAACAAAATTCGAAAACATTTGGCAGATAAATTTGGTTTAACGTTAGCTTTCATTTGCTTCAGTTTTTATTAGTCTGGGTCCGTGCTGAAGCTCTATAGAAAAATGGGTCATCTTCTTTGTAATGCTATCTTCAAGAAGACTATGAAAATCTAAACAAAGTTTAAGATGATTCGATCAGCCTTATGGTCGTTTGAAAATCGACATTTCAACCTGATTTTTCTTCCGACCATTTATAAGCCAGAAACAAAAAACTTAGTTTTGTCTTAAATGTCCCATAATATGTTCATACAAACATATACATACGTACCAATAGATATATGATGAACTGTATCAATATCGTTTTGATATTTTTGAGAAATATTAGAATGAAAAAAATCGAAATCGATTAACAGTCAAGGCTAAAATTATTTAAAAAAAAAAAAATATAAAAAATGTTTTTCTTCAAACTGTTTCGATATTAAGTTTGAAAAAAATCCGTCGAGCCGTCTGATGAAATCGATTTCTTACAATTTTTTTTTTATTTATTAAAAATTGCAATATTTTGTAGACCAAACCTATCCTATATGCTATAATTTAGTTCAGTGGCCTGCTTTTTTCTGAGACTTTAAGATATTCAGAATACGCAAATATCCGAGACATATGATGTAAGCAGGCATTCTGTTTGATACATCATGATAACTCTTCTTGTAGCCACAATGATGACGCGGTAATGATGATTTTGCTTATAGGCGTGGCTTTTAAAGTTGGAATATGTAGGCATCTTTTACCTACACAACACATAGTCACAGCTTGTAGACCAACAATGAAAAAAAATCGAAATCGATTTTAAATTCACTTATTTATGGAGATATGATTTTTGTTCCTACTCTGCACGCGTCATTAAACATGTTTATACTACAACATTCCTATGTTCGTTTTACTATTTTAAAATTAAACAAGTAAAAATGTTTGTAAGTATAACGGGTGTTCTGCATGAAATAAGATAAGATAAGAGTAGGATGATAGGAAACAAGAAAATTGGATTGGAAAGGGGTGTTATTCCCCCTGGAGGAAACAAATAAATGACGATGTTATCTTCACTTCAAAGTATATTTCATCTTAATATCTTAATTATTTCTATTTTTAATGATTTAATAAAAAAAAACACTGATATGGTAAACCCTTCCCGGGAGGGAGGTTTTGCCAAGGGGGTGGGGGAGGATTTACCAAATACCTAAATATCAAATGTAAAACAAATTAAAACACTTATCATTAAAAAAACGTAACAAAACAGGTTTACTAATTCATAAGTATATTCATAAGTATAAGAATAGGAAGAATAGGATAGAATAAGGCACCCCCCTAAGGTGGTTTTGCCATTGGTAAATGTAACCCATGTGGTGAATTTACCACTGGCAAAAGCAACCCATCGGGTGGGTTCGCCACTGGCAAATGCACCCCACAAAGTGGCTTTGCAAGGCAAAGCCTCCCCACAAAAAAAAGGCAAATGCCCCCCACAAACTGTTCTTTTAAAAACAATTTTATAACTTTTTTATTTGTATGCGACTAATGTTTACATACTATATATATAGAGATATTTATACCAAAAATTACCTTGGCCCTATAATAACTACAAATTAACGACCACTTTTTACATTTTTTTTTTGGTCCGAGTAGACAAAAAAAACACGCGTCCAACTCGGTTAATGTCTATCTGAGAACTGTCAAACTTTGTGGAAAGTTTGCAATTAGAGATGTGAAACCAAAATCGATTTTTTGATATTTTACACTTTGTTGGTTTGACAGAAAAACTGAATTGGCAGATGTACCCCATTGGCAAAGGCGCCCACTTCTACCCTACTTAGATCTAGAAATCTATTTTTAATACATGGTGGATCGGTAAAAGGTGCACCAAAAAAAAAATTGAGTTGGATTAAGACAAGAACAAAAATTTATGAGACGGGGTTTATTTCCCTCCGTTTAGCCGGGAGGGGCAATTTCAAAAAAAAAAATTACTTACATTGAAAAATGAATATTAAAAAATAACATTAACTTCTACAATGCCATGCCATACCTATTTGTAAAGCCAGAAGTCTTTTCTATTGTTGTATTTTTCCATGACACTCTGCGCTTAGGAAAAAGGCCACGATGCAAATGTTATTACTACTGATTTAGAGTAATGCATTTAATAAGATAAGCCACCAAATTATTATTATTAAACTTAGGCATATGGTTTTCCACCACTGTTCATCCAATGGGTTAAGTTCTTACCTTCTAAACCGTAAATATAATGTTGTTGTACAGTTTCTAATCCAATCTTTGCAACCTCAAATGTTCCTCAGGGCAGTCACCTTGGGTCGCTCTTATTTGTGCTTGCTATTAACGAGGTAGTAATATTAACTTCTCTGACTTATCCATTTATGCTGATGAATGACATACAAATTATGAAAGTTATCACTTCTCTTTCTGATTCCTCTCTATTTTACAAAAGACATAAAATCCTTCCATACTTGGTGTAATAAACATTTTCTAGAACTAAATGTTTGTATAGATGCCAATAGATGACTTTTTCTCGTACACGCCAGTCCTTACTCCCTCGTACTAATCAAGAATGTGCATGTTCCTTTCGTCTATTCTATTCGCGATCTTGGGATTAATTGTGTTCATGAACTCAATTATTTTCGAATCCACTTTGACCAAATTATTGCAAAAGTAAATGCTTCCCTTGGTTTCATCAAGCCCTGGGGGCTTACCTCGATATCTAGAAAAAAGAAAATCTAGAGCAAAAAAAAACTAGAAAGAGAA
Organism: Platycheirus albimanus; assembly: GCA_916050605.2. NCBI lineage: Eukaryota > Metazoa > Arthropoda > Insecta > Diptera > Syrphidae > Platycheirus > Platycheirus albimanus. The sequence continues at coordinate 66,383,269 of OU696698.1, forward strand.
AATCTAGAAAAACAAAATTTGTACTACTTCTAGATTTTATCTTCCTATATATTTTTCTAATAGATTTTGTCCTTTCTAGATTCTGTCACTCTGGATAACGTCGTGATCCCAGCCCTGGTCCATCGAATTTTTCAATCCCTGAGTAAGAAAATCTCTCTTCACCAAACCTTATTTTACCACCCTGCAAAAATCACGCATTTTTTTATTGTTTGCAGAATTTCACTACCCCTTTCCCTCTCATGAAGCTATCCTTCAAATACAGGAAGGACCCGACTACGCACGATCTTTTTGCAAGGCACCAAGAGTAAATTTAGTAAGAGGATTCAATTAAACTGTTTAAAATATGAGTAAATTCATTGAACTCGCTTTTTCCGAATGGCCACAAGTAAGCAACAGTTTAATCGATTTCACTCAAACTTTGTTTTTCATAGTTCTTTGTAGATTTTCTTTAAGATGTCAGTGCAGATTTTTCAGCAACTCCTTTCAAAGCGATATAGCTCCCGTACAACGCTTTTTTAATATGTTCGGAAACGGCTGCAACGATTTTGACTAAAATTTGTATGAAATATACTAAGAGTATTTTTAAGAAAAAAGCATTTTTAGTTTTTGGCCAGAAACTAAAAAGTCCAAAAACTTATTTGACAACGACATTTACCTAATGATTTAGACACTTACAATAGTTTCAATCTACCTATCTTTTTCTATATCAATAAAAATGGATTGCCAAATGCGTTAATAACCGCAAAACTCGAGAACGACTATTCGTTTTTTTAAAACATTCGTTTAAGTCCGAGGCAGTTTTTATGAAGAGACAAATTGATAAAAACTGCACGGGTTCTGGCCGTCTGTCAAAAATGTGTTTTTCAAATAATTAATTAGGTAGATAAATTGAGAACTGGCCCTACATCGTGTGAGTTATCATTGGAAATGTGAAAAAATAAGGAATTACAAAATATCATTTAAATACACATTTGAACTCATTGGTCTTGATGATACAGCTAAAAATTAACTTAAGCATGTATATAAAAGATTATTAATGGTTTTAAATTTTTGGCGTATGTTGTATATGTGTCGCTTATGTTCCGCCAAAGACAACTGTATTTATAGCATTCTATAAATTCTTCGAGAAATTCTCTTCCGCTGTCCATTTTAATAAACTAATCACTAACACCAAAGATAATATAACAAATACTTGTTATATTATCTTTGCTAACACTCACTACACAATGTATGTGTACTGTAGATAAAGGATCCATCTTCCACTGTTGAATATTGGGATTGGAAAATGCCCGTTGATAGTTCGAATGGCCAAATAATACTCTGCCAACCAACTTTTATTGTATAAGGAATTCAAAGAAGAAAGAATTGACTGTATTGGAGAAGTGTAGTGGAGAACAATAAAAATTGTACTTGGGTTAACAAAATAAAGATATGTCACTGAAATGAATGCGTCCTTTTTAGAGGAAATAGATGGACAATTTTTTGTCCACAAATCAGTTGATAATAATTGGGGATGGATTAGTGAATAACCCGATGGAATTTTTGAATTCGATTGATTTACCGAGACTGTCACATCATTATAATGCTGCATAACATTAAGCATCCAAATCTTTGCAATGGTACTAGACTTGCTGAAAAAAAGTTAATGAACAATCTGATTGAACCTACTATTCTGAGTGGCAAATATAAAGGGGAAGACGTTTTGATCCACAGAATCCCAATGATACCACCTGATTAGCCATTTGATTTTAAGGTATTCAATTTCATATTCGCATTCCTTTTTCCATTACTATAAATAAAGCCCAAGTTCAGTCTTTGAACATTTTAGGTATATACGTAGTCCTAGAATACCCCGTGTTTCTCATGGTCAGCTGAATGTTGGGTGTTCTAGAAAAGGGATACCGACTGCACTTTTTATTTACGTAAAAGATGAAAAAACCAAAAATGTTGTCTATAAGAAAGCATTAGAATAAAATGTAAAATATTTTAATAACGAAATTTATTCAAAGCTGTCTTAATGCTCAGAGAAAGCGGGCATGGGCTTGCTAGTTTTTTTTTTTATAATTATTGTGCTATTAATTCAAACACAAAATCGAACCTTCTATCGAAATTAAAGTAAAATACTTTTTTTTTTAAATTATAATAATGAACATCAAAAAACCCAAAATTAAATGGCTCAAACAAATGTCTGTCTCTTTGTCCAAAAGTTTTATTTTTTCCAAAGAACCTTGGACGTTTTTGTGGGAACTGCTCATCGTTTGAAATTTTGAAAGAATGAGAATTCGCCTTAATACGGGTATTCTCATACAACCGGCTGCTTAAAATCTTACTTAAGAAATAAAATCACCGATATCAATGAAACTAGAAATAAGAGCAGGAAAACTTATTTCCAATTGGTTGAGTGTTTTAAGAACTTATTGATTGATTTTTTATAGTTTTCTAGATTTAAAATATGGTTTGGGAACGATTTGCCGATTTTTAAAATTCCGATTTAAAAAATCGATCAAAATATTGTCGACTTTCGAAAAATCGATTGGTAAAAATATGTTCACATGCTTACGGCACCGCGTCATCATTCACTTTGCCACTGTCAATCAGAGTTGCGCACATACTACAATTGTATTGTTTTTTGTAAAAAAAAATTCAAACAAAAAAAACCCTCAAAACAATACTTTTTTTCACGATATTTTACAATTTTGGGTCAACTTCATGAAAGCCAAAAACTTTATTGGGAAGCCAGCTTTCAAGCTCAAACATTTATGCATCATCTTTTATTAGTTATATTATAAATTAGAAACAAATATCTCCACAATTGCACTGCTAATAGCTTGCCTCATAGAAGTGCAACTGTGAAGAGATTTTTTTTCAAATTTGTTATAAAACTAATAAAAGAGGTTTTAAGAATTTATAATATTTCAATAATTAAACTGTCGGATGCAATCAAAAAAAGTACATTTTTTATCAGTACAATTTTTACCGACACTTTTTCAATCGACATTTTCATAGTCTAGATTTAAAAGTGTCAACTTTTTTTTGTCAATCAAACATCTGTCGACATTTTGATTTTCGTGAAATGTGTATTTGTCCAGTCGAAATTTTTTTGTCGACCATTCGTGGACTTCCCTTTAAACTACATTATGTATACCTATGTATGCAGGGTGTCTTCAAATTTTTAGGCAAAATTTTAGAGCATGATTTTTGGGTATACTTTAAGAAAAGAATCTTTCTACAGAAAGGGCCTATATCTCCAATTTCAATTTCAATATATAATTTTTTAAGGTTTTAAGAAAAGGCTTACTTTGGTGTATCCTGGCCCACGTTAACAGTAATTGCGCTGTTAGTAGGTACTAATGATAGAAACTTCGTTTAGGATTTTATTTTAAATTTGATCTCTTGCCTCAGTTTTAAGATATCCGCAGTTTCTAGCCTGTTCCTCTTTTCCTACGCATGCTTATTCTTTTTGACTTTCGGGACGATTTTCTCCAAAAAATGCGTAACAAGCATAGCAATTTAATTTTTTTTTAAACGAACGTTACAATTGTTAAAATAAAAGTCGGAGACAAAAAATGCAGAAAAACACATAGATTTTATAATGGTTAAACCTGCTGCAAGCAAAAATTTGTAAAAAGGGAAAAAGTTATTGGTTGGTTTATAGACTTTAAGTCAGGGAGGAAGGCTTTACGCAAAGCTGCAAATGTTTTTTTTTTTTGGTTAAGGTACTTAGGGAAACCTGTTCAGCAGGTAAAAAACGCATTTAAAAATGCTATTATTTCTTCTAAAAATAAAAATACAAACTAAGTTTCTTTAATTTGTACAAACAGCGCAATTACCGTTAACGTGGGTACACCAAAGTAAGACTTTTTTTTAAACCCTTAAAAATGATATCAATATTGGAGAAAGACCCTTACTGCAAAAAGATTTTTTTCATAAAATACACAATACAAATCATGCCCTTAAATATTGCCTACGAATAAGAACTTATAATATAATTGCAAATTATCCATCCAGCTTAGCAAGAAATATCGTGCGACCCAGTCGCGCTTTTTATATTGAATCAATTTATTCATCTTCCTTAAACAAACACTATTTACGTAATCAATGTTTATAGAGTAGATAATGTACATGTTTTGATAAGTACAGGTACTGCTGAGAAAGTATCAAAACCGGCCGTTAAAAGTGTCGATTTGCTTGACGTAACATTTTGTAGAAAGTTGATTTTGATAAAACAAAAGACCAACCATACTACCATTATATGGTAAGAAGAATTGAACTTGATCTTTGTGAATTAAATGAACAGCCGAAATAGAGCAAATATCGGCGCAGGGACATAAGGCCCAGGGACATAAAGCCCAATTTTTTTTTTTGGGCGTTATGACCCATTTACGTGGGACATAAGACCGAAATTTAATTTGGGCTTTAAATCCCACATAAGTGGGTCTTAAGGCCGAATTTTTTTTCTGAAAAATGGGACATAAAACCCAAATTAAAAAAAATAGTTTGAATAAAAAAATAATTCATTAGTTCATTTTCATGTTATAGTAGGTACATATTTCAAAATCAAAAGATCCAATTCAACAAAATAAATTAAACAGCTTATATAAGCATTAACATAAACAACAACAAAAAAGATAATTCAACAATAATCTTGAAAACGTTAATTTTATACATAAATAATAGAAGTATTTTGAATTATCTGTCTGCAAAATGCACATAATAATTCATTTTTTCGAGCTATTGACTCTTCCTTTAGGGTTGAAAAGCAACTACTACATATTTTAAAATGATTACAAGGTAAGAGCAATAGATTTCTTGGGTTCTCGAAACATGCATATTGAATTTAAGTTTTAGAGGTTTTATAAAATTAAAGCCCAAAAAATCGCGCGATTTTTTGGGCTTTAATTTTATAAAACCTCTAAAACTTAAATTCAATATGCATGTTTCGAGAACCCAAGAAATCTATTGCTCTTACCTTGTAATCATTTTAAAATATGTAGTAGTTGCTTTTCAACCCTAAAGGAAGAGTCAATAGCAAAAATTCAAAACCACGATTTTCCATTTTTTTTTAAACTTTCAGTTCTTATAAGAACAACACCCAATCAACACTTAATGTACTTTGAAGGTTTGAATATATGCATTTTTTTTTTTCTCAACATTAAATGTAACAGTAGTCTTAATTTCGAAACCAACGAGCGCTTCAAATTTTGGGAGAGATTAAAAAACTGGTTTGAATGTCAACTAAACCAGGTGCGGAAGCATTAAAGTTAACTGCTCAGGAAAAAAACAAAAACTTTTCTCGCATTGAAATACATTTATTTTTATCATTTGTCAAGTCATATTATGTGGGACATAAAGCCCAACTTTTTTTTGGGGGCCTTATGACCCACTTGGGTGGGATTTAAAGCCCAAATTAATTTTCGGTCTTATGTCCCACGTAAATGGGTCATAACGCCCAAAAAAAAAATTTGGGCTTTATGTCCCTGGGCCTTATGCCCCTGCGCCGCAAATATCTTGCATCTGTGAGTTAATTCCCAAATTAAACCTATCAGAGATGTAAAAAACAAATCGAATATTTCTCCGATGTACCATTTAACTTATAAACTAATGATCGTTATGGATTCAAAATAATTCATAGATAATTCAGAGTTCAGCAGGAATGACCAGTTCCATTTTGGGACCAAATTATTCATTTAAACTTGCGATTATTGGTATTATATAAAGCAAGTTATGCATTCGTAAAAAAAAAAAAAATTTGGACAGTCAAACACAACATTACGATGATAGGGAAGCCGAAAAAGTGGGTCCGACAATTCTTTCTGTCTCTCTGTCCGTAGATATGCCTGTCTTTCTGTATAGTTACCTACAGCCTGAACGGCTGGACCGAATTGCTTTTAATTGATTTTTCAGGAAAAGTCTCATAACGGTACCTCAAATAGGATTTTTTTCAAAAAGATTTTCTCGAAAGCCACTTGACGAATTTCGATGCAATTTTTAATGTAAAAACGAAACAATATTATTTCTTTAATTTTTCAAAAAAAGTTTCTTGAGTTCTAAAAAAAAAGTTAAATTTTTTTCAAAACTGTTGGTTTTTTCAAAAGCCATTTGTTTAATTTTTTTAAAATTTTTGTTTTCTGATAACAACTAACACTGCTAGATGTTGGCATACTCCAAAAAAAAAATTGGCATATGTTTTCGAAAAGTTTTTCAAAAAGAAACCCGTTTTTTGAAAAAAAACTGGTCGAGCGATTTTGAAAAAAAATTCCATAAAATTTAAAACAGTATAAAATAAATCAGATGATTTACTTCATTTTCTCCAAAAAATGTTTTAGCTAGTAATTTTTAGGTGATTAATAAAATTGATATTATTTTTTTAGACGCTTTTTCCAAAAATATCAAGCCCCAAGACCACTGTAACACATTGAAGCAAGTTCGTACGACTCGGTCGTGCACTTTATTTACAAGCACTTAACACCCACTCGTACATATTGATTAATACGTATTATTGATTAAGGGGCCAGTTATAGCGATCAGAAAAATCAGTCCGAAAAAGATTCAAATGGGAAATCAAAAAATATGAAAAGAATGTTGTTCATGCAAAATAATCAGACAATTCAGAGCCATCTTTTAGGATTTTCAGCTCAACAATATATTTTTGAAAGTTATTCAGGAATGACAACATTCAAAACTCGTAATATAAATCCCATACAAAATTAAGCAATACCTCGTTGGTTGCATAAGTTGTGTATTTTTTTCATAAAATAGTTAAAATTTGTAATATTTATTCTTAAACGTACATACATTGTTTGTACATGTAAGACAAAAAATATTAAATCATCTTTTTGTTATTAATTGTTTTTTTAGAGATGATTCAACCAATAAATATACAAGGTTCTGCTTTGGCTTACATAAAGAAATTAAATATACTCACGAGGTAGGTAGCAACTGCATGTTTGAAGCGTCTTTTTTGATTTCTGAAAAACTTTCAAAAATGACTTACGAAGTTACGAGGTTATGAAGTTTAACCGTCGAAATACTACCCCAACTCAGAGAATTTATTTCAAATTAAAATTTAATTAAAACTAATAGACTACTACTACCTACTTATAATAACAACAGAAAAATAAATAAGTTATTTGCTATTGATCAGCGTATTTGTGTTTTGAATCGAATCATACTCGTAGCATACAAAAATTTCAGTTTGAAAATTTGTTCGGTTTGGGTTTTCTGATCTCTATAACTGGCCCCTAAACCATTTCTTGGAAGTTTTTCTACTGCGTTACATTTTATTGGTGCTCCTCTCTCTCTCTCTTCGCTCAGCGATTATAGCATAGGTACCAAAAAAATCCATGACTGTGTCGCATTTCGAAAAACATTAATATCAAACTTAATTTTATAAGAAAAGTTGATAAATTTTCCGGTAAAAACTAAAATAATGCAACGAATCATGAAAAACAGTCTTCGCACATTTTATTTCCTTGACAACTAGGTAGTAAACTTAGACAACTAAAACAAGAATATTATTACCTGTATCTATCAACGTATTCTATCTTCTATGCCAAGAAACTAAAAATGTAGTTCATTGGGAAGAACTTGTTAGAGTAATTTTTGAAGAAAAGCTATTACCTAAAACCATTAAAATGTAGTTTAAGCTCAAAACTATAAAGGCATTATATCTTTGAAAATCTTAAATATCCAGAAATATAAGAAAACTTAAATATTTAAGATATTGAACAAATCCAAAAGGAAAAACCGTTACTTAAAAGGTTCCCGTTTGAACTGTAAAAAAAAAAATTAACCTTGAAACCGATTTTCTTTTAACTGCTTTAGGTACATACCTATATGAAGTTTGAAGAAATTTCGTCAAGCCGTTGAGACGAAGATTGGCGTGAAAAATCGCGCTTCTCTCTATCATCGAAATGTCATGTTTAAATAAAACCTAGCAAGTAAAAAACAAGACAAGGACATCCACATATTTATTTATTTATTTATTTATTTATTGGGCTCATCCACATTAAGAAAATATAAAATATAAAATATATGTATAAATCTATGAAAATAAGTTAATTTATTAGAATTTTGTTGCACGACTTCGTCAAGAGAATTATAACGTGGGCATAAAACATGGTGTCAATGGAATGCGTCGGCGTCGCTTCGTGTCATTAAATGTTGATGGACATGTAAGTAGGATGTAATTTTTTGTTTGCTTGGGTGCACCATGGACCTAGGGTGATTTTTTTTTTAAGCTGCGTGAGCAATTTTTATGGTTGTTGTTTATGGTTTGACAGTTGAGGATGTAAAATTTTGTTGACATTTCTTTTTAGTAAGTTTTGACGAAAAAAATAAATCTGTTCTCGAAGCACTTCGTCCATTTTTCGGTTAACATAATCAACCTAGTGAGCAAGCAATTCGAGCAGTTATTGATCGTTTATGGAGCGAAGACAGTTCTCAAGCCATTAACGAATCACCATTACATCCATTAAAATTTACTGTTAGGTGCGATTTACTTGCTGGCGGCATCATCGGTCCTTATTTCTGTCGAAATGAATAAGGAGCTATGGAGCTGCCGTTACGGTGCGCAATTGAGCCATGCTTACTGATTTTTGTTTTCAAAAATTAATCAGCTAACAAGATGGCGCAACTTGCAATATAGCGCGCTTAACAATCAATTTATTCAATTAAAATTCAGTTTGGTGACAACTTTATTTTCCGAAATGGCCCTGTAAACAGCAACTCTTGAAGCACTGGAACCCAATACTTATTGGCGCCAACGCCCAGATTTATTGGAAAAAAAAGTGAAAAATTAGACTGATCGAATGGAATTTGTAACTTGTAGCCGCAGCGGACAATTATCTACCAGATTTGTAATTAAAAATGCCTTGCAACAATATTTCTGTCTTGTATTATTATTTAAAATTCCCAAGCTCCTAAAAAACACCCTATAGTATGGATTGCTAGTTGCTTTTCTTTTCCATAAAATATCTACTATCTGTGTAGCCAACAAAACTATAGCCATCGAAGATATCAGTTGTTTAATAATTCCCTGCAATCAAATTTGATTTTCATAAGCGTATAGGATCTAAGATATTATCAGAGAGGTTTCGACTGTTTGCTCTAAAAACAAGACTGCACATATTCTTTGTATGAAAAAGTATGAGTAAACGGCAAAGTTGGTAGTCTTGTAACTATGCTGCGTCGCGTCGCGTCGGTTTGATGAAGTGCAGTTCCACTGATGCCAAGTGATGCTTAGAAAAGGTGGGACGATGCGTATTTTCTACATAAGCATACCATGTATACCTACAATGTACGATGCGGTTATTCATTATGTTAATGCTGGTATAATGAACTTGCCCAGCCCTCTTTTCCTTAACCTGGTACATCTGTCTGTCTGCATAGAATCGAAAATCGATACACTCTACATAGAACCAGCGCCAGCGCCAGAAATATACATAATCCTTTAGGTCGAAAAAAAAAATAACAAAGCAAAGACCAAGGGAAGGAGAAGCAAAGTTCTGCGCACAGTATTGGGTATAGTAGGTATACAGGATGTTTCCTACTTCGTTTGGTTTCGTTATGAACATGTTTGAAGAAAAAAATTGTTCTACAGTAAGGCACTGTATTTATAATCTATAGTACTGCGCCATCTATAGACGAAGTTCACAAACACTTAATTGGTGAGTTAGGAGTGGTTTTTGTCTAGATTGCCATGGGAAGCAAAAATAACAATAGGAGATATTTGATGTGAAGTAGATAAGAATAATACAACTAGCGCCGCCATTGACGAAGTTCGGAACTATAAAAAAACATGTTCTGTGAAATTAGGTACTATAAAAATGTATATACAGTATACAGTGAGTAAGGATTTTCTCCAATTTTCACATCACTTACCGAGATTTTAAAAAAGCTTACTTTGGTGTACCCTAAGATGTTAACGGGTATTGCGCTGTTAGTGCTAATGATAGAAACTTCGTTAAGATCTTTTTTTTTAGAAGAAATACCAGCCTTGTATACCTATGCATTTAAATAAATATCACAGGCATACAATACAGATGGCTAACTCCTACTTTTTTGCTGAAAAACCCTTAACATATATTAGTAAGCACGGTACCTATATGTATTTATTTACCACGGTTTATGTAAATGTATATCTCTGCCCGTATAACTGGTACCCATTTAAAATGCACGGGAGAGTTTTAACATTCTCATAATAAAATTCACGTCAAGCTTGAAGGCAAAAAAAACTATATTTTTTTCTTTAAAAAAATTGGAGATAGGCATAAAACATGTCCATAAATAATTTATAAATTATTGTCTACGAATTAAGAAACACCCTGTATAAACAACAGACAAACGAAACAGATCAGCGACCGGTTCCCCTTGCCCAAGCTACCTTTAAAATAATTTGTTTGTAACGGTCAATACATGTGCACGAACTCAACACGATATTCATCCATTGCATCAGTATTTTCAGTATCAGTATGTTGTATCATGGGATACATCCCTGCGTGTGCATTTTATTTTTCTCATGTGGCTCAAGGCTAAACTAAAATAGTCGGAATTGTGCTAGACCAAGCAATTCGTATCTCACGCCCGAAATTACGGACGAAAATTTACATCTGACTGTGAATGGTTATGAGAGTTAGAATGGGGGTGAGAGGTATGCTGACTTTCTGTGTGACGTCACCGTCATCCTATTGTTCAGAGGAAAATTGTTTTGCTTTCGCTGCAATCCGTCCATTATGGGTAGCGTGTTCATTTCACAGGTTGGAAGGCAACGTTTCGTTCGGTTTTGACACTAGCTTCGGTTTGTTTCCGTCGAATTTACATAGCTCAGTCAGGCTTAAAGTTTTTCACTGGAGAGCGTTATATGGGAGCCATTGTTAAGAATAGTTTTAAACTTAAATGTCATCAACCTTACCAAATCTAAACTATATTATGTTAATGTTGTTGTCAATTTATGGCCAGTTTAATAAAACCGTTAGAACCAGTTAATTTGAATTTTTAACCAAAGCCAAAAGCTCGTTAAATACAGTTGATTTATTATTTATTGCTATTTTTCAGCAATTTTTTTTTCAGCGTCAACGCAACGGAAGGTCAATTTTAAAAGTTAAATTTTCGGCTACTTTGTGCGTTGACGCGTTGCGTATAGACCACTTCCCATAAGAACACGTGTATTTAATCGAGCTGTCAGTTGAATTTGCCGGACGGACGGACACATGGGATTCTATGGGTTGGGGCCTCAAGCCGTTTTAATAATAGTGACTAATAATAAATGCAATGCTACCTTATAACTAGGAAACTATGAAGAACTTTGCCAAAAAAAAGTTTGGTGAATTCGATCAAACCGTTGGTTGTCAACTTGTAAAAAAAGGCTATAAAAGGAAAAGCCTCACTTTCGTCATGACCATATAAGCCAAAAAACATTAATGAAGTTTTGTCGAAAATGCCCTACGTTTTTTAAATTACGAAATTCATCAAATGAGAAAATCCAAAACTAACTGAATTGATATTTGGAGGAGGGAATTAGTTCGAATCGGTCTTAAACTATACTCATCAGAAGTTTGAAGAAAATCGGCCAAGTCGTTTGGACTATAGCAGACCGAATGACGACATGACGAAAACCGGCTTCAACCTATATCCATCATAATAGTCATGTTTGACTGAACTGCGATTTTTGTTTTCTGCACGAAACCAATGCTTTCCGTATAGAGCAAGTAAATGGGTTTTGAAGAGTAAAAAGTACGGAGCTGGAGCATTGTCGTTTTTAAAATATTTCTTATATGATTATAGGTACTAATACATAATTATGTATATTATTATATTTACTGTCTACTATTTGAAACCAATTTTGAAATACCCCGGTTACTATAGGCAGGTAAGAATATGAATGAGATAAAGTAGGAAAAAAAATTCTGCAGGAGCTGCAAGTTCGAGCACAAAACGTTGAAGTTAAGGTTTTAGCAACAACGAAGCCAATGACATCAGGAATGAAGTCGATACCTATGGCAAATCCTTAAAGACTGCAATGCAGTGAATGTGAAATAGTGAAATGTTATGAGCAGAGAGATAATATGAAGGAGAGTGTAATGTAGGCAGAAAATTTAATTTTGCCCACAAGTACAAGCTGATTTGACAGAAAAAGACTACCATCTGTGAAAGTGTGCGCAAAAAAAACCTACCATCTGCGAAAGTGTGCGTAAACATGTTGTCGGTGTGTAAATTGATTTTCACATTTATTTACAGACAGAAGAAAGTATGTACGAAGGATTTTTCTCTCCTTTATAGCTATGTCCTCTCTGATTATGAGCTCTGAGTCGTCGCGAAAACAGCTGACTGGCAAAGATACATATATCTTTCTCAATTCTTATATAATTTATACATTCTTTTATATACATAATACCTACATTATGTTTGGAAAGCTATCTTATTTTGGAATATAAATAATATACCTACCTACATAATTATTTTATTCATCGATCGATGGTTTGTATTGTATGTTAACCTGGTGTGGTCGGTGGCACTGCGGCACTCTGCCGACGATGCGGAGGGCTGTTTCCTCTCTTCGCCATTTAAATGAGTTAAAAAAACAAGACAATATTAAAACAATCAATAAACTTCAATACATCATGCTGATGTCTTAGCTAAAGCTAATATATATTTTCTGTCAGTGGACATCACCTAATAAGGGTACAAAAACAGTCAAAGCTCCGCGCACACGTCAGACAAATATTAACGTTCGAGTAGGAGTTTATATTGCAGCAGTATCTGACTCTGACTCTGAAACTGAATGTCGTTTGGTCATGCTTTGTTGGGTGTAGGCGTTCGAGTATTACTTTCATATCTCCAAATGTATCTTATGAGTTTGTATTGTATGTACAAACTTACTTGTAGTCTCTTTTCTTCTCAGAAATAGAAGTTTCAAGTAGACCAAGTTAAACACACAAGTTGTAGCATATAACACCCACGTGGTGTTTGAATTATTATAATGATTACCATGCAGCTCCCATCATATGGTTGTGGCTATGGACAAATTAATAATTTAATTCCGAGCTTGATCGTTAACTGATACTATGTATATGAACCTTATCACAAAAACATAATTTATCTAGCTTGTTTAATAAATTTAATTCACTTAAGTGGGTGTTACAAGTTACAAGGCTGTTGGGGTGAATAAGGCGTATTGTTAACTAGATTTTTGTTTCGGGTTTATTTTTACTTGCGATTACAGATTACAGGTACATGCTATGCCATTTTCTGGGGTTTTTGACCTTAGGGTAAAACCGACCCCAGAAACGTAAAGTAGACAACTCAAAAACTTTCATATTATGATACCAAAACTTCAATACAATCAATAAAAGAGCACTTAATGAACACACAATCCTTAAGCTATGTACAGACGAGTGTCAGGTCTTACCATATTGTCATGTCTACCAACGATCTGACAATGACCTGCCAATGAGCTGACAATAGCAAATATCTTACATTGCAATTCAAATATCTTAAAATTTTGTGATAACTAATTTTAAGGTTATACGGTTGTAAGACTTTTGGGACAATTTTTCACTGACAGATCTGACAATATTGTCATATCTTACAATCGTCTGCACGTAGCTTAAGTCTTGCCATGCGCTTCCAACTTAATTTTTTCATTGACATGCAAAAATTTATTGAACTAAAGCTCAGAACACTAATGTAGAATGTTTTATTTAAACACTATGTACGTATATGCATGTAAGTACATATGTTTTGAAGGATGAAAGTAATTTTTTACTGATTGGAGATCTTTAGGTACTTAGGACTTTTTTAAATGAGATGCTTGTATATTAAATCGATCCGAAATCAGCGAGCATGAGTTTCTTTAAAAAAAAATGCCGGAATTTTTCGATAACAGCTTCTGAAGAAATTTTAAAGCGATTCAATTTTTATGATGACGGTCTTTAAGCACCTAGAATTTATTCATCCAGCAACTTTGAAAAATAAGAGTATTTCTTCGCTATAGTTCCGCTTTGCACACATTTTTCTCATTTTATACCCAATCGGAGCTAAGTGATCTAGACATGTAATATACATAGGTCACTAAGAAACATTGACATATTATCAGCTACATCCTCCAGTTCAAAATTGGACATGGATGATAGATTACGAAATATATTAAATATGTAATTGTTTCGTATATTTTTTGTTTTCCGCACAAAGTCGAGTAAGTGCTGAGAGGACTTTTTCTGCAATAAACCAAGACAAAACTAATTTAAGAAATAAACTCGAAAATAGAACACTGCGGAATTCTTCATATACGAAATTGTCAATGAAAGACCACAATTGTATGGAATTGGAAATAGACAAGGAATGTTTGAGTTTACATACAGATACAAGAGAAAAACTAGTCTTGGATTAGATACTATCTGTAAATTTCGATACAAACCGGTCTTGGGCTTTAGATTAAAAAAAATTAAGGAAAAAATAATATGAAATTTTATTAAATACTTAAAAATCACAAGTTAAAACTTTTTGGGGAAAAATGACGGAATCCATCTAATTTCTTTGACTGTCTTAAATTTTAAGAAAACAAAAATTTCAAATCGTTCTGGTGTTTTAAAAAACCGTTTTATTTATCCTTTTCATTATTTCTTATAGCTATCTATAAAAGGGGTTCTACATTTAAAATCTCATCGATATCCATCAAGTGCCTTACGAGAAAATCCATTGTAATTATAATTTATAGTATTCCCAACCAGACTAACGTTGAGAGGGGGGTGGTAAGGGGGGGGTATCCCCCCGGGCCCGGGATTTTTAAGGGGCCCGCAAATTTGAAGCCATACGTGTAATTGTAATTTTTTCATATAGATTTTTCATACCAACTGGGGCCCAGTTCCTCATCAACCATTAACATATTCCCGAGATTTTTAATGGGCCTGAAATTTTAAACAAAAAGTTGAATTGTAATTTTTGTTTGTAATTTTGTTTATTTGAGATACATTTTTCATGCATCTTGGGGCCCTGATCCTCAAGCATTAATATATTCTCGTGATTTTCTAGCGGCTCGGAAACTTGAAAAATCAATCACGCTTTCAAAATCGGGGCCCTATGTGAACGTTATCTTTGAAGAAAAACTGACGCTTGCGGATTTGGGGACCTGACTAATGTTGACGTTTTTTTTTAAATATCTAGAGACAAGTCGACCGACTCCGGCGATTTAAAGAAAATAATAGAAAATCGCTTAGCTTTAATATTAGTGAGCACAAACAATTTTGTAATTTAAAGTAAATTTTGAAATTTTGTATCAGCCTCAGTCTTAATAAGGGGCCCGGAATTTCGAAAAACACAAAATATATATATTTTTTTTTATTCGGATTTTTCTTTATATCTATTTAATTTCTGTTTGTTACTTAGAAATTATTTGTTCTTATCGAGAAAGGGTTTTCGCTAGGACCGTTATTTGCAAATCTCTATAAAATATCGCTGATTTAACTTTAAGACTTCGAAGTTTATATTGAATATTCTTGTGTAGAAAACCTAACCAGGTGTTAAAATATAAAATACAGTGTTGATGAAGTGAGTTATAAACGTGTAGATTCCGCGGAATGTTGTACTGCGCGGCAATCACATTTTTCGGAGTTGTTCAAAAGTGTTTCAACTTGTTAAGCAGCAGTGCACAACGTTGGAAAATTCTTAAGGAAAATGTGTCGGGATTCCTTCACAAACTGTCCGACACAATATGGTCAGCTGGAATTGAAGCAGTGAAACCATTTGCAAATCATCTTAATAAACTAAGAAAATCACTAGAAGGATTAAGTGATCTCACTTTAACTGCTGAAGCTAGAAGAGATGTACATGGCGTATTAAAATATATGCACAAATTTTAATGTGTCCTGATGTCTTCAATCTGGTGCATGGTTCTGAGCGCTATAAATGAAAGAAGCATCATTCTGCAAGCCAGCGATATCACTATTGACGTTGAAATTCGAAACCTCGATAGTTTGACCGATTTGCAGCTTTGCAAAGAAGTTGCGGCTGGATTGGGAGCTATTTCAGAATCGTTCACATCGACCTGAAAAAGACAATTAAAGAGACATTTCGGAGAAAGTCAAGGTGAAGAACAAACTGACACAGACGAAGGAACAAACTTCAATAGAAACACCTTTTACGTCATAGTTGATTCTATTATATCTGGAATTTCTCGTCGGTTCGATGCCATGAAAAATTTGAATTCAACCTTTTCACATTTATGGCAGTTTTCAACAATGGACGAAACTGAGATTCGAATTTCTGCTACAAGCTTTATTCAAAAGTACAAATCGCATGTATCTCAAGAATTGGAGAAAGAATTAATTCATCTGAAACACATTTATGAAGCCAATTTCGAAGCAGAACTTCCACCATTGAGTTTGCTGAATGCAATTTTTTCCCAGAACTTGGAGACGATTTTCCTAAATATGTGTGTTGCTCTGCGTGTGTTTTGCACCATACCTGTCACCGTAGCTAGTGCCGAACGTTTCCTTAGCGTCCTTGCCAGAGTAAAAAATTTTCATCGCTCGTGCTCATAGCAAGATCGCGTTTCGGGACTTGCTACACTATGCATATAAGCACCTTTGGCAAAGTAATTGAATTTCGATGTAAATATTAATAGTTTTGCTGCTCAGAAATCTGGGAAGGCTCGTATTCAATAAGGAAATATTTCGTCGAATACAAACCAACTCTAAAATCAATATTGTGATAATATTTTGAATGTAAAAAAAGAATGCAAAAGTTGAAATGAAAACGTTTTACAATACATAGCTTTTAAAATAAAGAAAAATGTTAAATATTATTAATAAAATCTGTTTTATTCTCAAAATAATTGTTTAATAACTAAACGAAAGTGTTTTTCCTTCACTTACAAGCATGCGGTTGGCAATAACGCACTGAATGCAGAGCTTGATTGATAACTTCTAGATGTGGATTCGAACCGATCTACTCGTATGCCGAATTACTTTCTTTACATCCCCTGTTTCAACTGGACGAAACCCGTGGGAATGATCAGATAATGGACACTTTTTTTCGGTCCACTGTGCTAACTAAAAATATTTCATCCTTTCTACTCATTGTTACTAGTGCCATGCTATTAGCAATAGGTATTTGGCCGTAGCAGGAGTAGGCATGTAGTAAAAAAAAAGAATATATGAGGGGCCCGGGATTTGTCCGTCCCGGGCCCGGAATTCCTCTCGACGGCCCTGTCTATGGACACAGTTCATAAACACTTATTGGAGAGTAATTTGAGTGGTTTTTGTCTAAACTGCTGAACTAAAATAAAATGTTCCATGAAATTATTAGGTATAAAATTGTAAAAAAAAAACAAAAAAAATCGTAGGAGCCGTTTTCATTAAAAATCTAGTTTTAGATTGCCAATTCCAAAAAATCCTCTGTATGACGTCATAATAATACTGTGAAATTTGAAGCTAATCGGTGCAGCCGTTTAGGGTGTAGTTTTCGGTACAGAGAAACATACAGACAGAATTGTCGGACCCACTCTTCGAATTCTCCATCATCGTAATGTCATGTTTGATTGTCTGTTTTTTCACGAATCCATAACTTATTCATTACACATAATACCTATTCATATTTGAAAAAAAAATTGAATGAGCTCTTTCCAAAACCTCAAAATATTAAACAAACCGTTATACCTACTACGTTTTCATTAGGGCAAAAAAGGTGATTTCGAAGAAAATTTCCAAATTTGAGCCCACTTCACAAACAAAATTAAATTAAATTCTTTTTTGATTTGGACGAAATCAAGGTTGCAAATTATGTGAAAACAAATCAAACGCAACTAAATTGAAAACAAGTGAAAAGAATATTTTCTAAAATATTTAGGTGTCACAAGAAAAAGTCACAAAAATGTGATTGTCACATGAGACAATCATCTAGCCAGACGAAATTTGTTGATTGTGACTATCACTTATCACAAATCACCTTAGCCGATTCCACCCGAGGTTTCAACACATACTTTCCTATGGCCAGGCCTTACAATTTCTTTAAAAAAATACATCTGCAGTTTTTTTATAATGCTATGCAACTCACACTCAAGGGATTTATTAACACCCTTATAATGTATTAACATGTTCGAGCGAGGAGAGAAGGAAGTATTTATCCCGTTGAAATTTGGGGGAATAAATAATGCTGCCCAGGCCACGGACCAAGAAGATACAGACCGCCAACTCACCATATGGTCTCCCTTTTTGCCTACAAGCTAAAAATCAGCTGATATGCCATTTATTTTGAGAGTGTGACGCTCTCCCTTGCTTTAAAACCCATTTCGCAAACACACCTAAAAAATAAATGGCATACGCAGGTATAGTTGCCATTACAAAATGCACAGAGAGAGATGTACACGTATTCACAGACTGGAAAAAATATTTCGAGGGTGTTTCAGGCAAGAGGAGTACGAGTTGGCGGTCTGTATATGGTCTGTGGCCCAGGCTATGTGAACATGAGAGAACATACTAATAGAGAGAAACAACTTTCCTCGCCTCCGTCCCCGCAAAGATTTTTGTTTACATTTTTATAATGAGTTGAATTCCTATCGGTATCGGTATATACATGTTTTCTCCTTGTCTAGAACAAACAAAATCAAAAAAAAAAAATGTGTGTCTCTTTCTCTCTTATTTAAAGGTCTATGGACAGCAACTTGCATCTGTGTTGTGCTCACATTTTGTTTATATGGAGTTTAATACAGATGCAAGTTGCTGGCCGAATCGCCGCTTGTATGCTAAAAGAGAGCCATCGTCGAAGTTGCCTCTCTCTATTAGTATCTTCTCTCTGGTTTGAACCCCAACTATAGGTTTAGCAACCAAGCACTACATCCACCGTACCACTGAAGAACTCCCACCTTTTGCTTTAATTTTTTCCTCAAACCAGTATAAATTTTGTTTGTGGTTTTAAGTTCATTCCCATTGTAATGTACCTACCCGTGGTGCTTCCTTAGTTGTTAAGGGGAGAGCGATAGCGGGAAGAAAAATTAAATTCAATGTTACTTTAATACAGTCCTATTTGAATTAATTAATGAATTTTCTTTAGTATTTTGGTTTGTATACCAGGAGATCCATTTGTTTGCGTCGCTACAACCTCGTTGGTATAGTTTCTAACTATATACGGTTATCAAATCAACCCCTTTTTTACTAATTATTTCAGCCATTCTGCAGATCATACACTTCCACTGTCCAACACCAACAATTTCTTCTATTGCAAGGCATGCATGCACACACACCCTACTTACAGTGACAGTGGACAGTGCATGCCCATTTGACTGGGTCAATGAACCAAAACCTGTACGCAATCAATAAATCACCGATTTATTGTTAACACATATTGTGCGTTCAAGCCACAGAGACAGACATATAATACAGATCGCCAACTCGTACTCCTCTTGCCTAAAACACCTTTAAAATATTTTATTCAGCA
This sequence comes from Platycheirus albimanus, assembly GCA_916050605.2. Lineage (NCBI taxonomy): Eukaryota > Metazoa > Arthropoda > Insecta > Diptera > Syrphidae > Platycheirus > Platycheirus albimanus. Next base: position 66,402,700 of record OU696698.1, read on the forward strand.
CGGTATTATGTATGTATACGACCTCTGCCTGTGCATTTTATTTTTTCGTGTATATTGGTTAACCATTTATACTGCACAGGTGAGCTTAAAGGGAGTTCTCTCACATACTCATAATAAAATGCACATCAAGCTTGTAGGCAAAGAAACTATAAAGAGTTGGCGGTCTGAATTGCATGTCTGCTGATCTAAGCCTTGCACTCATTATCCACAACACCACAACTAGGTATTAGTTCCATAATTCACTTTACTCAAAATAATATTGCCGAATCCTCCTCACCTCATCACAACAAGTCCGAGGGTAGTTGAGCGATCAGATTTCTTGTCGTACTCTTAATATAATTGGGTGACAAATAAATAGTAATTTTAATTAATGAAGCGGTGTTTATTTTCAATGGAAGAAGCAGTGACCAAATGGTTAGTTTTAAATATCAACGACATGGTGTGTGTGTGTACTTTGCTTATAGTCTTGCGGGGATTAATTTATGGTGTTGTTTGATCTTGGCATTTTCATGAAGTGACGCCGTTCATTCCAATCGATCGATGAGTTTTTGAGTTTTAGCAAGACTGAGACTGACAGGACTGACACAAGGCATTGATTTGTATAACACAGGATGTCCGTTAATTCGTCAATAACATTTGAATGGATGATTCTTGGGTATACTCTATGAAAAAATCGTTCTTGTAATAAGGGCAGTGTTGTTCCTCTACGTGTCGACTTTAACTGTCTACATTTGGAAGTAAACAATTGGTCTATACAATGTAAACTATGTCAACAATGTCAACTATTGCATAGACAATGTCAATGCTGTCACTATACCTATGACTATAAAAAATTACTAAAACATTCCGTTTTTTACTCAATGCAATATCTATGGAAATATATAGTATCTGTGATAAAAAGAAGCAATAGGAACTAGAATTCACAAATAACTTTAAGGAAGAAATACCTACCTATATAGGTATAAATTATAAATCGTCGGTACCTATTCATAAATTTACATTACGCCCGTTTTGTTCAAACCTGCTCGAGCATGCCACGTCATGAACAATTTTGGATAAAGTTATTGCAATATTTAAAAAAACTTACTCTAATGTGGTTCCAGATGAATGTTTGTTTCCAATGAAATTTTGTTTGTAAAAACACTCACCAAAAAATATTTACACTGTTACAAAATATTAAAAAACATAAAAATTGGAATGTCAGTAGGTACAAAAACACCCACATCCAAATCCAACTATACCTACCTACCTACTTTAAGGCGGTTACAGAAGAGAAGAGCGAAAATCGTTGACGATTTAATAAAACAGTACCTACCTATTACCAAGTGAAATATTCTGATTTGGTTCGGAAATATTTTTTAAATAAGATTTTATTAGCACTGTTCAAAGGTACCCCGTGTTCAAAGGTGCCCCACTCTCCCCTACATACATTAAATCGCTACGCAACAAACGGAATAAGGCTTGGATTGGAGGACAATCAAATTCTCAATTTCTGGTCAAAACTCAAAATGTGTTACACTTATTGTAGGTATTTTGTATTTTGATATGTGGTAGGTATGTGGATGAAATGGAAAGACCATTGAAGCTTGGTAAGAAAGTTGGTCTGGAAAATAGTTAATTCAAAGAAGATCTCAGCACCTGAGCAAGTGTTAATGCACTTCCCGTGCATTTTTCAAACTTGTGAAGTCATAAAATATATGAGGATGCAACTAAATACAAGTTAATCACCATGATGGCATACGCAACTTGGACAGAAATAGGTATCTTCATTATGTGAACAAACTTATTCTCGTAGCAAGCAATATGATGACGCATTTGTACCATCTGTTTGTCGCCATCGAAATAATATTGAGTCATCCATCAACTTACATAATGCCTATCCCAACAATAGTAAATATAGGTACTAAGAGTACATACTCAGTACATACCTACTCCTTAATATCTCCATGACAATTATTTAATTGAATAAAAAAAAAGGTAGGTAGGTAGGTACATGATATTAATTTAATGCTGAAAGATGTGTACATTTTATTAAGCACGAGGAGGCTGTTGAAAAAAATGTCTACCCACTCCCAAATTTAACATTATTTGCCTACTGCTACTGCCTACTCTCAATCTCAACCCCCTGGTCAATTTTCCACTTTGCAGACATTAAACAAAACAGCTTACACAGACTGTCTGCAACGACAACTTCTCCTTTTTTCTCCAAAATATCTGCAAATAATAATATATGTACATATGTATATATATGGGGATGTGGAGAAAAAAGAAACAATCAATACAAGTGGTGCGTTCTTTTTCTAACCATAGTCGACATTCGTTACGAATGTCAACAAAAACGTGTTCCTTTAATCTAATTCGTTACGATTTATTACGAATATGACGTCATAACAGCGTTCCTAAATTCGACAATTAGTTACGATTCGTTACTATTTCCAATTCACCTCCATGATATGAGTTGCGTTTGTTGATCTGTCAAATTGGATGCTTTGTTTAAAAATGAATCTTAAGTGAGTGATCAACAAGAAACAATAAAATGGATTTCACGCCAATTCATCAATTTCATTTTTGTATTTCTCCAGTAAAGTAACCGCAACTAAAATTTTTCCTTCTTTATTCATTTTGAGAATTTTAAATAAATTGAAAGTGGTTGTTTGACAGTCTAACAAATTCTAACAAATGTATCGTTCCTAAATGCTTTGTAAAAAACCCAACAAATCTTAACAATGACACTTCAACGAATTTGATTTGACATAACAACAAATGTCGACTATTGTCAGAAAAAGAACGCACCAAAGGCAAACAAAAACAAAACTACCGTCGAAAAAAATGTCCCACGCATCCATCTCCATCTCCATTCCATCCATATATTTGCTGCAGTGTAAGCAACTCCTTAAGCTTGTACTTTTTTTTTTATATTTTTGTTTGCGTGTTGTGGCAGCCATGCAACTATAATGAAGTCATTTCTGCGCTTTGCAGACATCTATACGGCTGCCAACCAATCAAAACGCTATGTTGGGCGTTGCCTGCTGTGTAAAAAACCGTTGAACTGCTTTGAAAATTCGCAGTCTTCATAAAGTCAGTGACGCTCGAAGTGTTCAGTTGTGTCGTGTTCTCTGTTAACCAATATTATTTCTTTTTCCAAAGGAAAAATAAAAGAAAGTAGAATTTTCGTGTAAATCTATTTATTAATAAAAAAATAAACAAATATGAGGGAAATCGTTCACATTCAAGCCGGTCAATGCGGAAACCAAATTGGAGCTAAGGTAAGCGGATTTTTTTCATCATTAAAAAATACCAATTACCTGCCTACAAAAAAAAATGATTGGAGTAGATGTGTGAAAGAATATATTATAGCTAATTTCATTGCTTTCTTGAAACGAAGTGAATAGATTCGATCGATACGAAGAAGGGTTAAGAAATGAAAAAATCAAGTAAATTTCCTGTTTTATAAATATGGCAGATGTCAGTATGTATTAAATTTGCCGAGAAGCGATACATCTATCTGAAAAGACCTCTATTCCATGTGGATAATTCGCCGTTTTTTTTTCTTGCAAATTTTCCCGGCCGGCATAATTTCTTTTTTTGATTTGTTTGCTGTGATTTTCTGCAAAAAAATTATCAATATACATAAGATTTTGTCATAATTGAATTTAAAATTCACATTTTATTCATATATATTTGCCTAGTGTATATATTCGCCGTAATGTATATAACTAACATAGCGGAAAACATAAGTGTTGGTGTGGCGGTTTTGGAATGGATATACATACATTCATACTAAAAAATTATATGAAAACCACACATACCCATTCGACAGATGTGTACTGTTGAAAGAAAAAATATGACTAGGTGCTGTTTCTCGCCTGTCGCCTCCGAGCTTCGACTTTTCAAATACCAATACAAAAACGTAACGTAAAACGTTTTGTTAAGAGAAAAGGTGGAGTGATGACGAAGACGATGGAGAATATAGGGTGTACATAAAATTACATGGGCGTAGTTTTTTTTTTTTTTTTTTTTTTTCCATAATTAAAAATTTCAAAAATGGTAAACATGTGGAATACCTATAAAGGATTTTAAAATTTTAATAAAATTGTAACTGTTATAATTATAAACATAAAGTTGTATATCTAAAAGAAAGAAACGATAAAAAAAATTGATTGAACACAGTTTGTGGTGAACACTAAATGTAATGTTTTCAAATACATAGTCGTAACGTCGTATATTTATTTGAAGAGACAAAGAAATTCGTGTTGAAATAATTATGTACATATGTGTATGTTTCGCGAGCTAAAACAAAGATGATGCTTTTCTCTTTTGATACGTCACACATTTTTTTCTTTGTATCTTAGATCATAGAAAATGTGAAATGTTCCAGACAAAAATCAATCAATATTTTCTTTTCTTTTAAGCTTAATCTTTAATATACCCCCTTAAATATTGTGGGGTGAGCATTTATCTAACGACAAACTCCGTCCCTACTCGAAAGAAAATCAATTAAGTTAAGAGAAAACTTTCATATTGGAAAAATAGTGTCTTTTTTAAAAGTTTTCTTCACTATTGGAATGAGGTAAGGTGATTTTTGATGTTGATAATCAACTTACGTAGAGATCCATACCTATATACCTACGATTTTGATAATCAACTATCACTTTAAATGATTCCACTCCTGGATATGCAAATGATTATCCAACATATTGCCAAAAAATAGGATTACATCTAAGTAAAACTGTGTAGATAGGTATTAAATTTTATTTGTAGAAGAAATTTCACGCCTGCCCAAAAAAAATTAACAATTCCATGTCAAAGAAGATGAATAGAAGACAACGCCTTCCGCATTTTTTTTTCAATGACGTCACCGCCGTAACTCGGTATTATACTGTTGTAACAACATTTAATAAAAGTTATCAGTAGAAATACCTGCATGCTTTAATTCTTGGGTCGCTGATTTTGTGAAATGTCGGTCGGCGAAATCTCTTTTTTTTGTTCGTTCATAAAAAAATGCTCACAAGGTCACAAGTGATAGGTACGTAGAAATTTGTTTAGATTAATATAAAAAGTAAACAGTTTAACGCTGCCGATGTGATAACAATTGATAGTACCTATAAGGGACTTATTTATGACTTTTTCATCACATTAATAGTTGTGTTCTTTTAGTATTGTGCTAAAATGGGAAGATTGTGATTTGTCATAGTAGATTGGGAACAATATCCTCTCAGAGATAAAAAAAAAAAAAATACTGAACAACGAAGGCGTTGTTTATTGTATATTTTTTGAGGATATCGGCAAAATATGAGTTTCCTGACAAGACTAACCCATGAAAAGGGATACCTAAGTGCATCTAAATGCATTTCAATATCTTTGTTCCTGAATGGACTAATCATTTCAATCAATTTCGATACCAACACATAAAGCTATCGTGGATTTGTAATTACATATATTATTATTTTTTCTTAACTGTCATATTTAAATTTTGACAGAACTCAATTTCTGCCCGACGAAATTTTTGGGCTAAATTCGGCAGAATTCTCTTTCTCTTCTGCCTAAAACTACCAAATTTATTGGTATCGAACAGGATTTGGTTAAAATTCGTAGAAATTTATTGTGGATTCGGCAGTAAAAAGGTGAGTTTACAGAAAATGAATTTAATTCCAATCAATAAGAAGCTGTTCTAATGTCGATTTTTATTGATCACGCTAGAACATTTTTTTTTTTGCTCTGACAGCGAAATTTTGATTCCCATTGGTTATTAGAGCACTTTTTTTTTGCTCTCAGATTAAAATCTAAAATCTCGTTTTCAAACGAGATTTAAGCGGAGTTCACATGGTACAATGCAGAGGCCAAGACAATGAGACAAGACAATCATTGTTACATGTGAACAACTATTTCCAGCACAAGACAATTGTCATTATATTGTCTTCCGAGCTAGCCTTCCGAGCTATCTCTGAGGACAATATCGATATATCGACTGGTTGGCATTGTCTTGTCCAACCCCGTTCAAGAAGCTCGGACAAGACAATTGAGTATTGTCCCATAGTCTTGTCTGCGTGTGAACGCTGCTTTAACACAACATCACAATACTTTTTTACATTTCTCGAACAGCTGTTCTTTTGTTAAAAGAAATCTGTTTTTGATTGTAAAGTGTTGTAATTGTTGAAAAATATCAAATAAATAAAAAAAGGTGAACATTTATTGAGAATTCATTACATATTAAAGTACCTAGGTATGAACTAGCAAAGAATGATTTAATTTATTTTTGTGGAATCGAAAAATGAATGTGGTTGACACACATACCCAATTACCAAAAAAGATTAATCTCGTTTTGGTTTCCATTGGGAGACCAAAATCTGAAATCTGAGAGTAAAATCTGTTATTACATAGGTACCAATAAAAATCGCCATAAATTGAATTGATGTCTAAAACGCCAGACAAAATAATTGAAATATACTACCTAGGTACATACATAGTCCATATATTTTGTTTTAATGGTTCGGTGTCAAGAGAAATTCACGAGCTAACAAACGTTGTTTACCACTAGGTATTTTTTAATTTCAGAGCTTAAATCACTCCAGAAGTGTTCGGCTGGTTCAAACCTTTCGATATGTCTTACCTTGCTACCAAAAACGTACGATCACATAAATACATACAAGACATGACTCTTGATGGTTTTCGTTATAAGTTACCACGACAAACTTCCTCCAAAGCTGTCTGTCCTATTTCCTGTTTAATCCCTCTTTTCCTAGAAGTAGTTTTTTTTTTGTGCAACCACAAATCTTTGGCACTAATCTAGTGTCGGTCTAAGTCTAATCATATTATATTCATCAATTGAGAACAGAAATTGAGAGACGTTCTGTTATTTTTCATTTTCGTTTTTGGATAGGTACCTACCTATTAGAATAAAAAAAAGTTAAAGAAAAATGGCGATTCTTTCACCCAGCCCAAAGACATACAATACAGACTGCCATGCCAACTGGTACTCCTCTTGGCTGAAACAACCATAAAATTTAATTCAGAACGGTGTATTTGTTCATATAGATCTGGCTGTGCATTTTATTTTGTCGTGTATTAGTTCCAATTGAATGCAATTTTGAGCTTAAGGGAGAGCTTTCATACATTCATAATAAAATGCACATTAAGCCCAAAGAGAGATACTATGTATTGTATTTTGTATGGCTGTGCTCCAGCAGACCACAGAAACAGTATATGAAAACAAAATAGCGAACACGGTTTTTCTCTTTCTTTTTTCTTATTTCATTTGGGGAATAAAATGAAGAGAGGAAATTCTATGTGCTTGTAGCTTTTAACTTAGTTTGTTTCAAAAAAAAAAAAAAACAAAAGCTAGCAGGGAATCTATCGATTAAACTAAATAAAAAAAACTCGCTTAAATAGGTATAGAAAAAAAAATAACACCACTATTAATCTTTAGGATGTCATAGAAAAAAAAAACTTTCTAAAGAATGTGCATTTATTTTATTTTAATGTGTGCGATTCCTTATCCTACATATACATATATGATATATATCCATGATTCATTGTTATTACCGGTGGCAACTGCCAACTCATATAAAATATAGGCACCCGACGCATTACGTTTACAGCGGAAATAGACCTAAAAATATACATATTATGTACATAGCTAAGGAGAGTTTTTTTTTTCTTTCCGTTTGTAGCTAAGTATTTAACTGGCACCATATTTGATCGATAATACAAATGTTACTCTATGTTGTCCTTATACATACATATTGTTTGGAATGTTTGGGAATATCATAACCACGGCAACTAAGGACGGTTTTATTTTCTTGATTCTTCTATTTATTTTCTTTCCTTTCCCATAAATAATATTAATAATACAAAAGAATGAAAGCTAGCTATGTCCAATAAGTTAGGTGAAGTTTTATATTTGTACATAGGTACCTATAAGGAAAATGTCTACCTACATATACATAATATTCTATTGGACAGTAGTAGTAGCAGATGGTTAATTGAGAAGAGTGAGCAAGAAAATGGGAATGCAAATACAAACAGAAGAAATACAATGATAAGAAAAAACATCACATTCCAAACGTGCCTACATCGCCGTCCCGTCATTTGCATTTTAAAATAGAAATGTTTTTTTCTTCTTTTTTGTTTTGTCACATGGAATTTCCCTGCATGCAGAGATCAATGTCAATAGCCTGGCCTAAAGGCATCATCCATTTAAAAATAGCTTTCGAAATATCGCCAAGAGGAAACTCCAAAGTTTAAAATCAAAGTAGGTAGGTACATAGTAGGTACAGTAGATTATTTGTGTGTAATTTATGGAAAGAGTTCGTGTTAAATGTGTACCTTTATCGCTCATTAAGTTAAAAAAATACATACCTATTTACTATAATAATAATTAACCCGAAATGTTTTCAAAAACTTTGAAAAGCTGGCTTCCAAGTTCTAATCACAAAATGTTATTATGATCATAACTTTAATTGGTACCTACCTTGTACATAATAATACCAGACAAAATAATATTAATTTTGATCAGTGCATATTGAATGGGGTCATCTACAATAGTGATACATATAGGCAATCAAAGAAATAAAAAATCTTAAATGCCAGTGATCTCATTTGACAATGCTTGATTATAATTTATGAAGTTATTGGAGGCAACGATCACGTCAGGCTTCTCAGCATTCTCTTAAGACTATGTAGGTATCTAGCTTTAGTTGTTGCCTTATTTGGAACGATGATATCATAAACGAAAAGAGCTTGGCAAAAATTATGAAGAAATACAAGCAAAAAAGTTGACGATAAGATAGAACGAGAGGCTTTTGAAGAGGTGTATTGTGAAAAGAAAGTCTGTTTTGTCGACATAATGGATTCTCACCATCTTTGGCTTGTCATCTTCGTCATCGCAAATAGTTTTTTTGGTCAATGCCATTTACAAATAATATTTGTTGGAAAACCACATTACCTATTATTTATCAATGTTCCTTATAACTTCAGAAATACGTGACCAATTTTCCACCATAGTTATGGCTAGCATTTGTGACAAAGTTGCTTTAAAGTTTATCTGCAAAATGATGTCATATGCTGAGTTTCTTTCTGCAGGCCTACCTATAACTACATACTTGGTTTTTCGTATTTTTTTTTTTTCTTCAATTAAACCCAATCGAGGAGTAAAAGTAAGAATCAACATGGAATGATGTCAACATTTTTTTTCTTGTTAAGTCTGCAATCCCCACGCCAAAAATGTTTTACATTGTATGTACCTATTTTTTCTTGTTCAGTCTACAATCCCCACGCCAAAAATGTTTGATGGTGTGGTGGCGGTTGCCTGGTTAAAACGACATCAGGCTTCGTGTGGGCTTGACTGCTGCTGTGGTGGCGGCTTCAACGACAATGTTGAAAAATATGTGTGAGCGGAATGTTGTTGAGTTTAACCATATTTAAAGGTAATGTAAGTTGGTAATGAGGTTACTGATTTGATAAATTTTGGAAAGACAACTTCAATGATCAAGTGTTTGGAGAAGGCTATAAAGCTCTGACTATATGATTAGTCTTTAGTAATTTTCGTACAGGTTATTATAGGATAGTTGCGTAATCTGCTAAGTTCATATATCAACTTACATTTTATACTTAAACTCTAGCCCTGCAGCTATTATTTGTTTTAAAATACAAGGCCTGCATCATTTTACCTTGTTTGTATGTAAACAGTGTTGAATAATTACTACACAAGCAGAAGTACCAGATGGTCATTTGCTGGCTTACTTGAGATACCTTATACTTTGTAGGTATACCTATACCTACCACGTCATTTATTTCTTGAAAATATGTAAATTTAAGCCTTTAAGCTAGCTATTTATGGACAGACGATTTTATACTTTTTCAGAGGAAGTGTTATTAATTTTGATTTAATTATATTAATAACTAGCGGCCAGACCGGCTAAATTTTAACACACCCTTCATTTTGTGTCGGGGGTTACTTAAATAGAATAAGTACCTAGGTACCTACATTATAAAGAAAGATTTGATATTATTATTTTAATGAATTTATTTTTGTTATTCTTTTTTTTTTTTTATTAAAAATGGTGTCTACAGTTAAATTGTTCTTCAAGACAGCCTCTTATTGCACATGCTGGTTGGGGGACTGGTAGGAATTTGAATTTCTAAGTGCTCCAAGTAATATGGTTATTATTTCTGAATTTTTTATTTGTGGATATTGGAAAGCGGAAAATTAGTTTTTTTTAAACCTATACCTAGCATTGGTAACCACAAACAAAAAATGCCGTTAGAACCAACTGGAGTAGCGAGGGCCGTGGCTTTCCCAGATAGTGGGTAGAGCCAACGTTTAATTGCTCAGACACTTGGTGTGCCTTGAAACATGGTCCGGGATGCCATCAGACGATTTCGAGAGAATGGATCATACACAAGGAGGCCAGGCCAAGGCAGACATCGATGCACATCGGCCTTTTTTGTTAACAATGTATTAAAGATCGGTTTAGCATTGCTACAGAAGCTCGTACTCGTCTCTTAGAAGTGCGAAATGTAAGAGTTAGTGAGCGAACAATAAAAAGACTGGCAGAAGGAAATCTAAGGTCATTTCGCCCAGCCCGAGCCTCCGAATTGCCCCCACAGCATCGTAGGGAAAGATTTCGTTTTGCCCAAGAACATGTTAACTATACTATTGACCAGTGGAAGAATGTACTGTTCTCAGACGAGAGTAGAATAGCCTTAACAGGACCAGATGGTCGTATGCGAGTATAGGTACAAACGATGAAATGAGAGGTTTTCTCCTTGTACCATAGCCGCAACAGTGGGGTATCAGGGAGGCTCGATAATCTTTAAATAACTAGGTGGGCGGTTAATTGTGCCTGTGAGTATTCGGGCACTTTCCGGACAATCAGATCGTTTATTTCGTTGACAGTATCATTCCTAGGTGACACTAATGCCCTAGAACACAAGTCCTTTTCGTAGAAATTTTCGATGTCAGCGTATACTGCATCTAATAAAATTCTTAAATTATTGACTGTTTGCACAAGAGACCCATCCAGAAGGATGTCACAATTTCTCGCCCCCAACGAGCAAATAGATCGCCCTTAATTATAATAATTTTGAATATATACCTGTAAGATCTAGTCTTTTAAATTCGAATTGCACGGCATTAGTTAGAAGGAAAAAAAATATAGGAATGGATTATTTTTTAGATTAAGGTCGAAAATTCCCCTGGTGGCGTCCAGTTGAAGCTAGGGGAATATAGAAAAGTTGCTGCCCTGGCTGGGCCTAGAACCCACAACCCTAGGTTAGAACCCAAGAAATAAATTCACAGTACCATTATCAACCTAAAATTGATCTAAGTATTTCGCTAAAGCGAGTTGAGGTAACAAATCAGCTGTTGAATTTACGTTTGCTGCCAAGCATCCCTTCTTGGGTGGGTCTCCGCTATATTTGATTTTCCATAGAAGAATTTTTTAGGAAATTTGCGATAAGTTCATAAAATAGATGACAAATATCAAATTCAAAGTTCAAACCTAGATAACATTATTAATGTGGATCAAGGCAAGCAAAATATCAATACATAAGTACCTACCAGTGGTTCTTCGAATAAGACTACGGTTCGTGAGTTTCTCTATAACCTATAAATGAAGTGAATTATTTTTAACTTCAAGTCCGATATTTTTTTACGATATCCAAAAGACTTGCCTCTAAAATAAAATTTTTAGTTATTTAAGCTTTACAATTTGATGTTTGGCTTTCTTCATTTAGTGTGCATCGTGTAATGCTAGATGCTTTCCCTTGCCCCAGGTTATATATTTCCTCCTTGCAATCTCAGCATGGTCATGGAAATTCAAAAACGTGTCATTTTATCCTAATCAAAGTGACAAAGAGCACCACTCATGATTGAATAAGTTTCATATTGAGCACCGCACTATATTGCACGTTTAAGTACCTTCTTCGAAAGCACTTGCTATCGATTTATTTCAATTCAGGTAATGGGAAGGTAGGGAGAACTCTTCGTAGGGCGAGGCAGAAACAGCAATGTTAGGCAAATCCGAAACCACCCTCATCACACAAGAAGCAATTTCGTGCACAAAAGGTACGTGATCGCATCAAACCCTCAATTCCTTGTTCAAACAGATGGTCTGTATTTGTACAACACAATCATGTACCTACCTGAGTTGGGTGAGTTAATCAATGTCTGGGTGTGGCAAAAGGAATCTATTCACATCGTTTATTGAGCGTGTTCACTGGTTCGAAACGAAAAATAAAAAAATAGTGTATACATACCACCTGCTCCACTCACTCTACACAAAATATTACATAGGGTATATAAAAAAGAAACAAAACGAATAATATCTTTTTTTTTCTTTTCTTACAGTTTTGGGAAATTATTTCCGATGAACATGGAATCGATGCCACCGGTGCATACCATGGTGACAGCGACCTGCAATTGGAACGCATCAATGTCTACTACAATGAGGCATCTGGTGGGAAATACGTTCCACGTGCCGTTCTTGTCGATTTGGAACCCGGTACCATGGACTCAGTGAGATCAGGTCCATTCGGACAAATTTTCCGCCCCGATAACTTTGTCTTTGGACAATCCGGTGCTGGAAACAACTGGGCCAAGGGTCATTATACAGAAGGTGCCGAATTAGTCGATTCAGTGTTAGATGTTGTCCGCAAAGAAGCCGAGTCATGTGATTGCCTGCAAGGATTCCAGCTTACACACTCGTTGGGTGGCGGTACCGGATCCGGTATGGGAACCCTTCTCATCTCAAAAATCCGCGAAGAATACCCCGACAGAATCATGAACACATACTCGGTTGTACCATCACCAAAAGTATCAGATACCGTTGTTGAACCCTACAATGCCACACTCTCGGTGCATCAGCTAGTCGAAAACACAGATGAAACCTACTGCATTGATAACGAGGCTCTCTACGATATCTGCTTTAGAACCCTGAAGCTGACCACCCCAACTTATGGTGATTTGAACCATTTGGTGTCGCTGACAATGTCCGGAGTTACCACCTGCCTTCGTTTCCCTGGCCAGCTGAACGCTGATCTCCGTAAATTGGCTGTCAACATGGTGCCCTTCCCACGTCTTCACTTCTTCATGCCCGGTTTTGCTCCATTGACATCAAGGGGATCCCAACAATACCGAGCATTGACTGTACCTGAGTTGACCCAACAAATGTTCGATGCCAAGAACATGATGGCTGCCTGTGATCCACGACATGGACGTTACCTGACTGTTGCCGCTATCTTCCGTGGACGCATGTCAATGAAAGAAGTCGACGAACAAATGCTTAACATCCAAAACAAGAACAGCAGCTACTTCGTCGAATGGATTCCAAACAACGTTAAGACAGCCGTGTGTGATATTCCACCAAGAGGACTTAAAATGTCTGCCACTTTCATTGGTAACTCGACTGCTATCCAGGAGCTTTTCAAGCGTATTTCCGAACAATTCACCGCTATGTTCCGTCGTAAGGCTTTCTTGCATTGGTACACCGGAGAGGGTATGGATGAGATGGAATTCACTGAAGCCGAGAGCAACATGAACGATTTGGTGTCTGAATACCAGCAATACCAAGAGGCCACTGCTGACGAAGATGCTGAATTCGAAGAAGAACAAGAAGCCGAAGTCGATGAGAACTAAAAAAAAGCAAACAAAACAAAAAGGCAAACAAACGAAAGTTTAAAAAAAAAAATTCCGAAAAGATTAAAAAACTAATTTAAAAAAAATATTATCTTTTCTTTTTTAAGTATGTATTTTTAATATCCGCTCTCTTGTGTTCCTTTTTATCAAACAAAACAAAACCCCTTATCCTCAGTGAGAGATTTCTCGTCCCATAAGTGCTGCCTTCTATCTAGGTATTAAGTTATGTTAATTATTTTGTAAAACAATTTACTTTTGTATAGCATCTGTGAGTGTGTGCGTTTGTTCTTGTGCAAAAGAAGTTCCATCTCGAGCAATCTCGACGGTTTATCCCTCTTAATTTATAATTGCAGTCGGTTTTATGATCTATAAAACCTGTAGTGTTTTAGCTATACAATTATAAAAGCACATATGCCTACCTAATGCAATTAGATTTGTATTTAATACTTTTACTTTTATATAAATTTTCTTTTATTGTTCAACTAATGATTTTTGAAGTTCACAACAAAAGACACAATTCGTATTACAGGGAGTTTGTAATTGTATTAAAGTGTCGCAAGAAAATAACGTTTTGCTCTGATTTAGCTTCTTTTTTTAAACAAAAATTGTGTTTCATCATTTAGTTTAACCATCTTGCTTATTGTCTTTAATGCACTCACAAAAAAAAAGACAAATAACATCAAACATTGGAAAGATTAAAAAAAGTTAAAAATATATAAGAACATCTAATTGAAAAAAAAAACATTTGGCTATTCTTTTTTTTAATTTCAAAAATTTTGGAAGTTTTATCTTTATATGGGATGAAGTTTTCAATCAAAATTTTGTGTACACTAGGACTGCTAGTAATGAGGTCACTTGATGGTAAAATTCTTGGGTAGAAGTAATCAGCCCAATATTGCTGTATAGATGGTGCAGTTCGACTCCATTGATAAAAACATGGCCGAATATGTATACCTACCCAAAAGAATCTATCTCTCAAAGTATCCCAACCGATTTTCAATTTTCCCATACAGCAGGGGCGGAATCATGTTATGTTACCTACAGTTGGTGATGATTATCAGTTATTACCTTACGTAGCGATTTTGATAATTAACTATCAAATATCACCTTACATGATTCCACCACAGGACTAGGACTATAAGGCTGTTGAATAGTGTCTGCTTAGTCGTTTAAGAGAATGCTTCGCTGGGTTGCTATTATGGCAGGAAGCATCTGGAGCAAGCTCGGAAAAAACCGGTCGAAACATTTATTGTTTCCGAATTGGAAGAGAAAAAAACATTTTTTTAGGGGATGAAATGTGTGAGCATACGTACACAAAATCAATAGTGCTCTCGCTATAGTACTTAGACTGTGTCGCCATCTAGTGCCTCATAACTTCGTTTATGCTGTCAGCTGAATCCGTCGCCACAACGGACGTAACGGACGCAGCAACAAGACATTTTTTGCCGCTAGTTGCATGCATGGCTAGTGTCGCCATTGTATATGAAATCTATAGCAATATGGATAGCAGGATCGACTGTGGCGACACCGTGAGCCTCCAAACCTTTTTTTTAAATTTCTCTATTTGGAGAGAAAATGTAGGTGGAAAGGTTTAAATATGTGATAATTATCAGCGACATCTATGTGTCTCCAAACCCCGTTATCTCTTGCTCGTTCCCCAGCTTTAAGCAATACAATCTGAAGATAGCAGCTGCGCCTAGTACCCACTGTTTGCAACAGTAATTACTTCATATCCATCATTGTATATGAAATCTATAGTAGTCTGGGGAACGAGTAAGAGATAACGGGGTTTGGAGACACAAAAATGTCGCTGATAATTATCACATATTTAAACCTTTCCACCTACATTTTCTCTCCAAAACGAGAAATTTGAAAAAGAGGTTTGGAGGCTCACGGTGTCGCCACAGTCGATCCTGCTATCCATATTACTATAGATTTCATATACAATGATATCCATAGTATGTACTATAGGTTGTATAGAAAAGCTTAACTAAAATGGAACGAACTTATGGACGAAGTTCACAAACACTTATTGGAGAGTTATTTGAGTGGTTTTTGTCAACTGCTATGGGAAGCAAAAACAACAATAGAAGACATTTGATGTAAACATTGTATATAAAATAGATTTCATATACAATGATGTAAAGTAGATAAGACAACTAGCGCCGCCATTGACGAAGTTCAGAACTAAAATACAATGTTCCATGAAATTACTATCAAAATGTATATACAGTGAAAGCTCCCTTAGGCGGACAGCGACGCGACGGTCGAGGCACTTTTGTCCGTCTAAGGGAGTTGTCCGTCCAAGGGAAACAAAATGAAAAACCAATCAAAAATTGTTTTGCATACATATAATTTAATATAATATTTTTTGATAAAAAGTAACAAAAATTAAATCATTCCAACTTGACTTCGAAAATTTAACAAAAAAACAAGAATTTATTTCAAAAGGTATACACCATTATTTGTAACAGACCACACACACAACTACATTGCAATTTTGTTGTTTTCTTTGTTAAGTTCTTTCATTTGTCTTTATCATTCTCATACCACGTAAGAAAAGCTATTAGAAAATGTTTTTAAAGTTTTTGTCCGCCTAAGAGAATAGAATTTACCAAATTTTGAGTAATGTGCTTGTCCGCGTCCGGGTAAGGGAGTGTCCGCTTAAGGGATCATAAAACGTACGGAATTTAAATTCAAGATCCACCGGTCGGGAGAATTTGTCCGCCCAAGGGGATTGTCCGCCTAAGGGAGGTGTCCGCAATGGGAGCTTTCACTGTAAGTACAATGAAAAGGTCCATGGATCGGGGCCTTAAATCTTTGTTCTTAGAACTGAAAGGTCGACCGATGTTTTTTTGAAAACTCTTAAAGTTTGGCTTTTAAAAAAGACATTCGGGATTTTTCACTTCATCAAAAGTTTCCATTTTGCTTCATTTGTTTAACTTTGATTAAAATGAATAAGAACGTACATTCATTTGCATTTCTTTAATTGTCTTTAAAAAAAATAAAGTGATCAATCAAAAACACTCGGAATATACAACAAATACTTGCATTGTATCCCAACGAAAAGAGAGAAGTGAGTTACTTCGTCACTGGTGGCGCTAAAATTTAGCCTTAACACGAACCGAATTTGGAATGTGGTTGGAAGCAAATCTATACTGTCGTATTGCCCCTCCCACTCCCAATTGTGTATATAATATGTATACAAATGAGATGCAGCTGCAAAGCTCTTTTTGTGTGTAATTTTCTATTATTATTCCCTGTTATTTGAGAAAAATCAACCTATGTACCTACCTGATAAAGAAGTAGGACTTGGAGTTTATTTAGGAGGGAAGAAAAGACTATTTAAAATGCAGGTTGGCAGGTAAGAAGGAGAACATACCTAGTTATCATATGGCATTGCGCATGATACAATGAAAAACGTCAAACTCCCCTTAAAAGTGGGCGTGTCCAAAATTATTTTAAAGAGCACTTTTCGTTAGTCAATTTTTAGGCATATATGAGTAAAACTACAGCTGAAGCGAGTAGTTCTTTAACGCTCTTACCTGAATAAATATATTTTATAAAAATCACATCCTAAAAAGTGGGCGTATTGAAAAAATGTATACACAAAAATATAGAGATATATTTTTCAAACAACGAACGGAAAATATATTAAAATTGAATATGGGTACCTTAAATTTTTAAAACTACGTTTTCGTTCTTTCATGAAAAGTGGGCGTAAGTCCAAAATTCAAAAATTTCTTTTCATACACAAACTTCTTAAATTGTGGATTCATTATAAATATCGTTTATTTGCTAAAACAATTTCTTTATAGTTTCTAATGAATAGTTTGTAGTACCCCCCGTGATGGCGGCGTAGTGGTTAGTGTGTCGGACTGCCACGCCGAAGGTTCTGATTTCGATCCCTGACGACTCCACCTAAAAGTTTTTTTCCCGTGGTACTGCCTCTTGCGAGGAAGTGACAAATCCTTTAAGAGTAATTATTGTCATGGAAAGTGCTTCTCTGTTAGCCGTTCGGATTCGTCGGTAAATTGTAGGTCCCTTCCATTTCTGCAGAATATCAACGCGGACACAGTAATGGTTGAGAGTGTGAGTCACAGGCCACGGCCCCGCTTGGAGCTGTTGTGCCAACAATTAATTTATTTTTTTTTAATGAAAGTTTTGCGTCAGCCACGCCCAAAATCAATTTTATTGATTTCATATACAAGATGTTTATGTACTCGTACAAGTAATACCCACAGAATTTAATTTTTTTCGCTCTAATATATGCACTTTTATTTTATATAGACAAGATTGATTGTTTTGTATGAAAGGTGGGGGTCATCCACTCCCAAACAGAAATAGTTTTTATATAATTGGAAGAAGATTTACTTATAAAGCTTGCGTGTGCAAATTTTCCAGTTGTGCTTCTATCGTAATTGTACCAAAAACATAATTTAATTTTGCCAAATTGGGGTTGTTAAACAAAAATGGCGATTGTGGGCATGCTTGTGGGACTTTACCGGTTCTAAAACTTAGCCTTACTCTTCAACTAAAGATTATAAATACCAAATTTCAGCTTTCTAGCTCAAAAATTGCGACTTGTAGAGAATTTAAACATACGAACGGACGGACGGACATGGCTAAATCGACTAGGCTTTTGATTCTGAGTCAGAATATTATAACTTCTATAACCTAAACTCCACACCAAATAGGGTGCAAAAAACCAAACAAACAATTCTTACTAAAAAAATTAAATTTAAAAAAATTTGTGAAAAAATTAAGAGTTAATAATTTTTCGTTTTCAAAAGGGTTTCCACATTAAAAATTTCATCGAAATCCGGCAAGTGCTTTACGAGAAAATCTGATTTACCTTTATAATACTTCCTGAAAAACCTGTTTACACAAAAATACCATTCAAAAACCTGTATTAAAATCGTATGGCAGCTACCGTTAGTTTAAGAGCTAGAATGCTAATTATGAAGGACGTCATAAAAATACTGTATAGGTACCAAGTTTAAAGCAAATCGGTCCAGCCGTTTAGGCTGTAGGTGCCGATACAAACTTCTCTATCATAATGTCATGTTATATTGTTAGAAAGAGAATTTTTTTGTTTGAATAAGATTGTCTTTTTCTGAGCTTTTTAACATGAAAACATCAAAACAAAATTTTTCACCTGAAATTAAATATATAATACTTTGAACAACTAAAATAAAAATGTGCCCCGAAAAGGACACAACTAGTTTGTCTAAAATATGAGAACATGGATGATTGTTTTTAATTAAATTAATTAAACTCAAAAAAAGTACGCATACGCCCGAGTGTACTATACTGAGTGTTTGTTTTTAGGTTGAAAAATGGACAATTGCAGCAAATTTTCTTTTAACTTCAATGCGTTCATTAGTTTACATTTTTTATACTTAACCAACATACATTTACTGAGAATGTGAGTCAGTAATTATTATATGGTCTTATGACACTTTGGAATGCGTCATAGGCCATATTTCGAAATATGGCCTTATGGCGTGACACTGTAAATTATCTGTGTGAAAATTGTTCCTCATTGGTTTTCCTGATCGCTATGACTGGGCCCAAAATTAAATAAACTTTCAATAAAATAGAACAACGCCCTGCCACCATCCCAACCTAGTAAAATTCCGACGGGCGCCTTTGCATAAAGCTAAATATATAGGTAACTTTAATAGTTATAGGTGTACCTATACAGTTAGATGCACTCACGACTCCCAACAAATTAATGCATAAATATGTATGTACAAGTCACAACTTATTCATTTTACCATCTACTAAAAGTGTAGTTTTTTTTCTAACAAACAAAACTATGTGTTTAGTTAACTCAAGCTACAATATTTGATAATTATAAATTGGAAAGAAGCGTCGTTTCAATTCCAACCATTTTTTTAAAAAATTCTAGAAATTTCAGAGTCATCTCATAGAAAACAAATAAAAAACAAATGGAAGGGTATTCCAAACAAATAATTATGTGATATGTGATGGGAAATTGGGTACTTTGGTCTACTTCAGGCCAAAATCTCGAGGACGAGAAGGAACATCATTGCGATGATGATGATGATGAAATTGAATTGAAAACCCCAGACATTTTTATTTTGGAAACTAGACCTGATTTCCAGATAATACATACAGGATATTCTATACAGGTTATCGTACTTGTACCAACTATCTATTATATAGATGGTTTACATATAATACATAATACCGGCGGCGGCGTATTTGTATATAAAATAGTAAAATTGTCTAGGTATGGCGTAATCCTGGGAAAATCGATATTTTTTCTCTAGATGCCCTCTTGACATGCCCTGTGGCCTGTGGGGTATATATAGTAAGTGAAAAAAAGCGTACATGCGAAATACCACGCTGCAAAGGATATCTGCACATAATAAGACCAACCCCCGAGGCATATCTATATCCTGTTTTCGCGCATAATGCCTTATCTTCCCCTTTTTTAGCAGAGCAATGACTCATGCACCTTGCAGTCGTTTTTTTTTGTATCCATTGATAGCGATTACTTAGCCACATTTTGCTCTTCGTCTTTTTTGTTGGGTTTTTTCTTCCAAAACTTGGAATGGCATGACAACACTGTTATTAGGGTACAGAGTTTTGCTGTAGTGTTTTGGTCTTTACATTTGAAATGTGGAAAAGTTGAGCTATCTTGTATGTTGTATTCATGTCATCTTTTTTGGGGTCGGGGCGTAGTTTATGCGGTCATCAATATAAAGGGTGGTTCAACCATAACCCACGATGTTAATTGTGAGTCACACCTAAACGTGAAGTTCTTTGCCCAAATTGATTTCACATTTCTTTGTTTCAGTCTTTGACAAATTTAAACATTGAGAGGTACACAATTGAGCAGCGCTTTAAGCGTTTTATCAAAATGCATTTCTTCTTCAGCGATAAGGCACACTTTTACCGCCGTGGATTCGTTAACAAACAGAATTGCCGCATTTGGGCAAGAGTGCGATTGTTGAAAACCCACAAAGAGTGACTGTCTGGTGTGGTTAATGGGCTGGTTTCTTCGAAAATGAGGTCAGCCAAGCAGTTGCTGTGATTGGTGTTCGCTATCGTGAGATGATAACGGACTTTTTGTGACCAGATATCTCATCTGGTAATACCCGGAGAGCATTAAAAAATTTCATTAATTATCCTTGCAAAAATTGAAGAGCTTTGGGACTTCCATTTCATATAACTTATACATAACTGCCATAACATCTCCAGCAGCCACCAAAGAAGAATCTTTTTGTTTCATTCAACACCTTTCTTCCTCGAAAATGTAGCACATCTTCTCTTTATCTTTGATTACGGAGATTGCATTCCAACGGCAGGTTATCTCTATATGGCACATAGTTAAGATGCAACAGTTCACCACGCAATCTTACCATCATAGATATTTGCTCCAAATTGCAGAGCTGTAAAAGAATGCAATAATTTTCGTATTGCAGTAAAATGATTAAAAAGACTAATTTTTTGAATATTTTGACTTCGTGCCAGTACTTAACTTCAAAGAAAAATTCCCAGTTAATTTTGAAGTCTTAACTAATAAATCGTTTAGAGCAGGTAAAAGACTTGAAATCAAAAGAATACATTACTTTTTAACCGCTGGCATTCTTGGAAATCTGGTAAAAAGCTTTAACATTATTTGCAGTTATTAAGTCTTTTGACTGCATTGAATGTAATGCAGTTATTTGGCTGCTTTAGAGTCTTTTAACTGCTTGAACTCTTTTAACTGCTTGAATTCTTTTTTATTGCTTGGAAACTTTTAACTGCATGAAGTCAACCAATTTCAACCCGATTTCAACCCGATTCACACCCGATTCCAACTCGATTTGAACCCGATTTCAACTCGATTTCAACCCGATTTCAACCCGATTTGAACCCAGTTTCCAACCGATTTTAACCCGATTTCAACTAGATTTCAACTCGATTTCAACCCGATTTCAACTCGATTTTAATCCGATTTCAACCCGATTTCAACCCAAATTAATTAATTTGAACTACATGCCACATCGGCCGAACCTCCCAATACTATGTGATCTCTGCAACCGTGAAGAAAGGGAGGATGTCTTTCATTTTATTGCGTTTTGCCCAATATTGAATGAATTTCGAATGAGGTATTTTGGAGTGAGAACACTACAAAAAGAGAAGTTCATGACTGTTAATTTGTTTTATTTGGTTAATTTTTACAGTGACACAAAATCTTGAATTTTTTGTACAAAAAAATTACTTGAACATTAATTTTATTATCTTTATTCCCGTATTAGCGTTTTTGGCAAAAAATATTTTTTTAATGACCAGTGAAAAACAAACAAAAAAACACGAAATTTTTGAAGTTTTTTGACGATTTATCATATTTGCCGGTAAAAATTATGTTGGACAACTTCAGATTCGTGTTCAGCGACCCCGAAAACATAAAGGGAGCCACTAAAAACAATTACACCAGAAGTTTTTACTTCAAACTACCATATGACCAGGCTATACATATGTCTTATGTTAGAAATGTGAAAGTCTGTATATTTTAATGTTTATTCCGCCATCAAATGAAGCAACGAGCTTGGATGAAATTTGGTGGTTATAGATGAAGCGCCACTACTAACTACTATATTATTAACACGCAGGTTACTCTTCCTTAAGGGGATGCGTTTAACTTTAAAGCTTTATATGTTTTCGCTTTCAAGACTCGAAGACTGAACGGATTTGAAGTTAAAAGAACTGGGCATAAGGTATAATTTTACCCCAAGAAAATGCAAGGTTAATGAAGGAGAGGTCTTAAGCGAATATTTATGTTTTGTACGCAATCACGCTTCAACAACTGAACGGATTAATTTGAAAATTGATAGAGGCTTTAATGTGAATATTTATATGTTTGTATATTTATTTAACGAATGAACGATTATTCGACTATTTTGACGTTTCATTCATATGGAATTTATTTTATTGTTTGCGAACAACGAAGGTCATGTCAGTACGTATATCACAATTGAACAGTAAAGGACTATTCACATAAGAGCGACCAACGAATGGGCGAATTGACGAACAATTCAAATTTTAAGCATTTATACAGCTAATTTCTTGGCTAAAACGTGACCGCTCGACAGAAGAAATTGAATTTTAAAATAAGTTAGTTTATTAAAATATGCGATTTCAATTGTTTAAATAAGTCAAATTGTATAAAACAAATTGTTCGCCGCGAGCTACAAAGTGATTGCTACGAACTCTCAAACTCTATTCGCGTTCCACATACCATCCACATCGCAACGAATAAATTACTGCTGGAACACAATAGAAAAACGCAGCCGGAACCGCAGCCGCAACCGTACCGCATGCCGTACGTACCTAATTAGAAGTGCCCACAATGGAGTCGTACGTACTCCACGTTTTTTTACAATTTCCACTGAGAAACATACATATATATGAATATAAAAGATGATAAAACATATATCGCATCATGTATAGTCTTTTCAATAAATTTTTAATTACCTGACCTAATTTCTTAAAGGATTTTATTAGCACGTTGCTCTTTTTTTTTTGTATGGAATATCAAAAATACGCACGTATTTATTAAAAGTTGGCCAACTCGTCCGTCGCGGTTTGCGGCTGCGGTTGCGTATCCGTCTCGTTGTGTTCACAACATTGAATTCGTGTGTATTCAATATTTTGACATGCGATACGGCTGCGGCTGCGGTTCCGGCTCCGGCTCCATTGTGTTCCAGCAGTTATTCGTGCGCGACTAACCTCAAAATCTCACTGTTCAATTGTGATAACGGACATGACGTTAGTTGTTGGCAACTAATAAAACAAATTGCATGTGACTGAAACGTCAAAATGGACGAATGTTCGTTCATCCGTTGGTCGTTGGTCGCTTTCGTGTGGAATAGTCCTTAAGATTTTGAGGTTAGACGCGCACGAATTATTTATTTGTTGCGATGTGGATGGTATGTAGAACGCGAATATTGTTTGACAATTCGTAACAGTCAGATTAAAATTACCAACGAACAACTTGTTTTCATTAAAATTTCTTTTTTCTTCAATTAAAATGAAAATTTTAGCATCTCAGCATTACATTTAATGAGTTTCTATCATTTTGAAATAGTTTTTTTTTGTGCAAAATATTGCTTAGAAGTATGTAAAATCTCATTTATGTGTTCATTCGTTGATCGCTCTCATGTGAATAGTCCTTAACCGATAGTTCCCTCTATAGAACCTAATTATAAATGTAATAACTAAATTTAATGTATATCCTTTAAATCTCGTTTCATGAATTAAACTGCGTAAAATTACGTTTTTCTGGCGAGTTCACAAAGATCTTGGGGTTGCGAACAATTAACATTATGGCAATTAAAAAAGAAATATGCGGTAATTGAAATGGTGTATTTATTATTGTCACTTTTTGTATCTATTTATGTTAAATGACGTATTTTAAAATCAAGGATAATCTTTCCATTTAAAAATGCCATTAAATGCCGCGAAAACATCTTCCCCATAATACCTTTTATAATCAATTTATTTCTACTTTAAACTTATTTACTTAAGTAATCGTAATGAAATAAAATTAAGTACCGCTGCCAAATATTTCAATATATTTTGATCATTTCCTTGTTAACGTTATTTGTTTAAGTAAATCTAATTTTTTTTTTTTTGTAAATTTGAATATATTTTTAACTGTTTATAACAAAAAATTCCCAATGGATGAATTTGGAGTACCAAAAAAAATCAATCGTCATGTCCTTAAAGCGGTTTGCGAGCTTAATAATGAACGCAAATCTAAACCTAACCTTTCAAATATATGTGAAATCGTCCAATATACAATGAGAAATAATGCTCCAGTTGTCGATCTTCCGAGTTTAGTAAGAAAATCGCTACAAAATTTGTCCGAATTGGGTGTAATTGCGAAGCAAGGAACGATGTACTATACAAGCTCTGACTCGCTTCCTTCATCCTCGAAGTTAATTAAAACAAGCATTTTAAAAAGAAATGTATTTTTGTTCTATTGAATTGATAGAATCAGACATCCACAATTCTAATTTTTTTTTCGTACAGGTGAGAAAGGAAGAAAAGGAAAGCAATTTGAATCCTAACAAGAGAAAAAGAAGTGTTCTCAGTGAAGACTCAATTTCAGGAAGTGAAATAAAAAAGACAAGAAAACGGTTTCGTCCAAATAGAAAGCTTACCCGAAAAGGTCGAAGTGTGGGATTGCCTAAAGTCAAAAACTACTTGACGTTGAAACTAGAAAGGCGTTCTAGTGATGAAAAAAATAATTTTGGAAGTGAGGTTCGTGTCTATTAAAATCTTCCTTCTATACATTGTTAGAGAAAGTAGTAGTAGAAAAACGAAAAACATTAAGTTCAAAAATTTTATTATTTATTTATGAATATTATTTGAAAACTATACGTATTTACGTTAGTTTACCATTAAGTAGCTGTCTTACCTAAATCAAAGTCATTGTGATTTCTATTCAAGAGGGGTTACCTGTTTGCCGTTTTTCCATAGAAAATCTGTCGAAATCATGAAATATTGAACAGTGTAGCAGCTTTGCACCACTTTTAAGATTTCTTCAAACAAAAATCGTTCTATGACTTGTTTCTGTCGTACTTCTGATGCTAAAAGTCTTAGAACTACCTTGCATGAAAAAAATTGCCGAGACAAAGCAACAGTCCTAGGATCCTTATTATTAATTCAATAGTCTGGTTTGACAGTATATTATTTTGTTGCCTCGGCAAGAAGGGGGTGGTTCTAAACGAAAGTTTTCCAGATTTTTAAACATAAACTTAAGTGAACTGTGTTTTAATTAATCTAACACGAATTGAGTGCCACACCACCAGGCACACCAAAAATGTGGAAAAAATTAGTTTTTATTTCAGATTTATAAATATATACCTTAATGACTAGCGGAATCCCGATCGCTTGGTCAGGCATCTGGAATTCGTAGAATCAAACCATCTTGCCTTCCCACAGAAGTGGAACGCCGACTTAGGCTATGGGTACTACTCGATATTTTTTAAAAGTTTAAACAAAATTGTAAGTCATTTTTAAATAAATATACTAAAACCAAATTTCTTTGGTTTAATCTGAGCAGCATATTATATATGTGAGCAATAGTTACGAACATTTTTATATGGAAAATTACAATTCCTTGCGTTGATGTTGAGGCAGTTACAATACATATATATTTTATACCCACACAGTTAAATCAAAATCTGTCAAACTTGAAAGCAAGACGTTGGCTATATTAAATGTATACCTTACTCAGTGGCGTAGATAGCTTTTCGCTATGAGGGGGATGGATCTAGTTCGCTCATTTGTTTGCGATTATAGGTACTATAAGGCATGTTATGCAATTCTAACAATCAAACATGACAATACGATGATAGAGAAGTCGAAAAAAGTGGGTCCGACAATTCTTTCTGTCTGTCCGTGTGTCTGTCTGCCTGTATTGTTACTACAGCTTAAACGGCTGGACCGATTTGCTTCAAACTTGCTACATAGTAGTATTATGACGTCTTACAGAAGAGTTTTTGGAAATAGCATTCTAGCTCCAAAAATAACGGTACCTGCCATACAATTTTTAGTGAAAAGTTAATTTTTCTCAAAAACGGCTCCTACGATTTTGATAAAACTTTCTGAATAGTGTTTTCTGTGCAAACTTTATGTTTTGGTTGGAATAGATTTTCAAAGTCGGATTTTCTTGTAAGCCACTTGACAGAGTTTGATGACTTTTAAAGACAAAATAATATAAATTTTAAAATTTTTGAAAAAAGGTTTTTAAAAAAAATTTAATTTTTTGTTTTTTTTTTCAAAAACGGTTCAAACTATTTTTTTAAAATTTTATTTTACTGATAAAAACTACAAGTTGGCATATTTTAAAAATTGAATTTATTTTGGAAAAGTTTTTCAAAAAAAAACTGTTTTTTTGATAAAACTGGTCGAACGATTTTGAAAAAAAAAATTCTTAAAATTTTTCACAATATAATCATATGGCTTACTTCTTTTTTTCCAAGAAACGTTTTAACTATTGATTTTTAAGTGATCAATAGAATTTTATATATGTACTTAGTTTTTCGCTGCTTTTTTTTTTCCAAATCTCAAACCCCAAGACCACTGTCTCAAATTAGAGCAAGTTTGTCCGACCCAATCGTGCACTTTATTTTTAAAGTGATGGAAAGCAGGATGGAAGCTCTTTTTCTTGCGCGTCCTATTATCAATTATTGATGAGAGACGTAAAAAAAATACTTTTTTAAAAATCGATTTAAAAAAAGAAATTCAAAAGAGTAGGTGATTTGCCGAAATAATAATTTCTTTCAGATGAAGTTGAATTTGTATTTTCCCCGTAGAATGTAGGTATAGAATGTACATTGTACAATTGACAATGCCTCTAGGAATCCTGTGAGTACTAATAAGACTCAATTCACGTAGGAAGTAGGTATCTACTAAATTTCAGAGCGCGTTTCTTTAACTTATTTGGCATGACTGGTTATGTTGAACAATTATCGATCCCAATGGGGGGATATATGCCCCTGACCCCCCCCCCCTATCTACGCCACTGCCTTACTCAGTCTGAATCTCGTATTCGTCGTTAACAGTTTAAAAAAAGCCGTAAGCAACAGATTTCCGTCAACTACATTGTTAGCCGAAAATTAAAAACCTAGTTTTTCTCAAAATCCTCTCATCTTAGTATATAACATATGTAAAAAGTTAAAGCAAAATCGTTTTTCAGCAAATTGTAAAAAATCAAAAATTAAAACACTGCGGGGGGTTCGTTATATGGGACACATAGCTCCCATCGTTAAAAGAAAAGTTACTGAAAAATTTGCAGTGCTATCTTTTGGAAAACAATTATAAACTATGCCAAACAAAGTGAGCGAATCAATCAAGCCGTTTTCGACTTTGGTCTTTTGAAATAAAAAAAATACGGGCAAGTGCGAGTCGGACTTGCGCACGAAGGATTCCGTACCATTATCTTTAAAAACGGCCAAAAAATCACGTATAAATACTTATTTTATTCGGTTTTTAGTATTCATCTGTAAAAATGTCTACTGTCTAACTATCACGAGTCATGAGATACAGACTGATGACAGACGGACAGACATCAAAAAATCACGTTTGTTGTGTGGGAGCCCCCCTTCAATATTTATTTTATTCAATAAAAACACTTTTGCTGAAATTTCTCATTGTAACAGGCGATCAGGATTAGCAGAGGACAACGAACTGCTAGTTTGTTTAGAAAAGATCGCGCCAAAAAATGGTCTTGTTTGTGTGAGTGAAGGAAAAGTAGAAAATCAGCAAAAAGAAGAACAATCAGAGACAGCTATGCATGTAAATTCAAGAATTTCAGAAATCCCTAAAGAAGAAAAGAGCCAACAATACCGACATCTTGCTCTTTATTTGACATTCATTTTGTTTTCTTTTTGTTTTCCATTCGGATTCGAATTCGAACACGAATAGAAGAAAACTGAGCTTTAAAAGCACACATAGGTTGGCTCTTTTATTCGAAAAGAATTTCTGGAATTTACATGTAGGTAAAGCTGTTTCTCACTCACACAAACGAGAACATTTTTGGCGCGATCTTTCCTAAACAAACTGTCACCATCAGCTAATCCTGGTCAAAAATTACACTGAGAAATTTCAGTACTTTTTTTTTCTGAGCAGTGTTTTTTTTTTACTACATATTTCTTTCAAGAGTTTGAAAACTTGAAATCACACGAATAACCTCTAATGACAATAAAATAAAGAAGAAAGCTTATTTACTTTAAAAAACCCTTAATGCAGATTTTATTATTATTTTATAAATATATTATGTTAAACAAATGTTAAATATGTTAAATCCTTAAATCTTTAAAAACGTAAATGCAACTAAATATGGCTTTCTTTTATTGTTTTTATTGGCAATAGAAGTGATTTGGGTAATTTTAAGCTCTCGCGCTCTAGAAAGAAATAGTAAAAAAACACCCGCTGAAAAAAAAAATTACTGACATTTCTCATTGTAACATGTGACCAGTGACCAGGAATAGCAGAAGTCGACGTAATGACAGTTTGTTAAAGAAAAAAAACCGCACCAAAAATGATCTCGTTTGTGTGAGTGAAGGAAAAGTAGCAAATCAGCAAAAAGAAGAACTAACAGAGACAGTTATATTTGTAAATTCCATAATTTCAAAAATTTTTAAAGAAGAAAACAGACAACCTGGTGATGGACGGACAAACATAACAAAAACGAGCAAGAAATCACGTTTTTTGTATGGGAGCCCCCATTAAATTTTTATTTTACTACACAAAGCTGCAGGAGAATAACATACATGTGTATATATGTATGTGGAATAGTGATCCTATATTGCTATTGATGACATAGTCTTTTGAAGCCCTCATTATAGACCAAGAGCCGGCAGCAAATTTTGGGAGTGGAGTGATAACCAAAATGTATACACATGTATGTATAGATATACGCAACATAATGCCAAATTCAACCGTCTGGCAGGTTTTTTTTTCAGCCGGGGGCGGGGGTGGGCGTTCGAAAATGGTCATTTTTTCGATTTTGGGGTCGAAGTGATAACCACCTAAATTTATATATAAACAATAGGAGATGTTGCCCTGATATCAAAAAAGTGTGTCCAAGACGTTTTACCTTCAGCCTTACCCCCGCCAGACGGTCGCTAAAATGCGCGAAAATCAGCTTTTTGGGTCGAAATGATAACCACTTAAATTAATATATAATCAGTAGTGGATGGTCCACTGATATCAAAAAAGTGTGTCCAAGACGTTTTATCTTCAGCCTTCCCCTCGCCAGACGGCCTACAAAATGCGCGAAAATCAACTTTTTGGGTCGAAATGATAACCACACGAGTGATACATCAAAAAATCAGGAAAATTCTCCTGATTGTAAAAATGTGTGTCCAAGACGTTTTTCTTTCAGCCATCCCTTTGCCAGACGCATTTTAACACTTTTTTAATGCATTTTTGAATTTAAATCCTTAATAACTTTTTTCATGTTAACTATAACCAAAAGAATTATATACCAAAATATCAGAAAAATTACACTGATTGTAAAAATGTACCTCGAAGACGTTTTTCTTTCAGCCTTCCCTTTGCCAGACGCATTTTAGCACTTTTTTAAAGCATTTTTCAACTTAAATCCTTAATAACTTTTTCATATTAACTATAACCATAAGAGTCATATACCAAAATATCAGAAGAATTCCTCTGATTGTAAAAACGTGTGTCCAAGACGTTTTTCTTTCCGCCATCCCTTTGCCAGACGCATTTTAACACTTTTTTAATGCATTTTTGAACTTAAATCCTTAATAATTTTTTTCATGTTAACTGTAACCAAAAGAATTATATACCAAAATATCAGAAAAATTACACTGATTGTAAAAATGTATCTCCAAGACGTTTTTCTTTCAGCCTTCCCTTTGCCAGACGCATTTTAGCACTTTTTTAAAGCATTTTTCAACTTAAATCCTTAATAACTTTTTCATATTAACTATAACCAAAAGAGTCATATACCAAAATATCAGAAAACCCAAAAGAAAGAATGCACAAAAACCACCGTTTTGCAAGCATAACAATTGTATTTTATTTAAAAATAAAATTATTTAATCACATAAAACAATATTAAATGGAATTTTAAAATTTGAATTGAAAAAAATCTATTCTTCATCAGATTCGTCCGATGAAGAATTCTGCGAAATGTTGTCTTCTTCGCTATCATTTTCTTCACAGATTATTATATTTTCAATGGTTTCCGGAGCCACAACTCCGTTGAACCAATTCAATTTGACTATGTCATCCTCCATAGTCCAGCCGCAGTGAAATGGCGAAATTTGTATCCCTCTATTTGATATTGCACTTTTCCAAATATGGCATATATAATTGCAACGATTAATTTGTTGCAATAAGACGCTTCTATTTGGCGGCAATAAACTACCTTCAAAACCTTCAGATAAAATGTTTAAGCATATAATTGCTTAAGGTTTTAAAGAAAGATTTTAAATTTTTAACTTACTTTTAATGTTTTTGAAAATTTTTTTCGAAGTCGGTTTACAAGTTTTGTAAAACAATTCGTATCTGGCGTCATTTACTTTGAGGGCGGTTGTTTTATACATTTTGCAAACAAATTCCTCTATTGTTAAAATGTCCTCTTCACTTATATAGGAAAGTTGTTATAGTTAATATGAAAAAAGTTATTAAGGATTTAAGTTGAAAAATGCTTTAAAAAAGTGTTAAAATGCGTCTGGCAAAGGGATGGCTGAAAGAAAAACGTCTTGGACACACGTTTTTACAATCAGAGGAATTCTTCTGATATTTTGGTATATGACTCTTATGGTTATAGTTAATATGAAAAAGTTATTAAGGATTTAAGTTGAAAAATGCTTTAAAAAAGTGCTAAAATGCGTCTGGCAAAGGGAAGGCTGAAAGAAAAACGTCTTCGAGATACATTTTTACAATCAGTGTAATTTTTCTGATATTTTGGTATATAATTCTTTTGGTTACAGTTAACATGAAAAAAATTATTAAGGATTTAAGTTCAAAAATGCATTAAAAAAGTGTTAAAATGCGTCTGGCAAAGGGATGGCTGAAAGAAAAACGTCTTGGACACACGTTTTTACAATCAGAGGAATTCTTCTGATATTTTGGTATATGACTCTTATGGTTATAGTTAATATGAAAAAGTTATTAAGGATTTAAGTTGAAAAATGCTTTAAAAAAGTGCTAAAATGCGTCTGGCAAAGGGAAGGCTGAAAGAAAAACGTCTTCGAGATACATTTTTACAATCAGTGTAATTTTTCTTATATTTTGGTATATAATTCTTTTGGTTATAGTTAACATGAAAAAAGTTATTAAGGATTTAAATTCAAAAATGCATTAAAAAAGTGTTAAAATGCGTCTGGCAAAGGGATGGCTGAAAGAAAAACGTCTTGGACACACATTTTTACAATCAGGAGAATTTTCCTAATTTTTTGATGTATCACTCGTGTGGTTATCATTTCGACCCAAAAAGTTGATTTTCGCGCATTTTGTAGGCCGTCTGGCGAGGGGAAGGCTGAAGATAAAACGTCTTGGACACACTTTTTTGATATCAGTGGACCATCCACTACTGATTATATATTAATTTAAGTGGTTATCATTTCGACCCAAAAAGCTGATTTTCGCGCATTTTAGCGACCGTCTGGCGGGGGTAAGGCTGAAGGTAAAACGTCTTGGACACACTTTTTTGACATCAGGGCAACATCTCCTATTGTTTATATATAAATTTAGGTGGTTATCACTTCGACCCCAAAATCGAAAAAATGACCATTTTCGAACGCCCACCCCCGCCCCCGGCTGAAAAAAAAACCTGCCAGACGGTTGAATTTGGCATTATGTTGCGTATATCTACACATACATGTGTATACATTTTGGTTATCACTCCACTCCCAAAATTCGCTGCCGGCTCTTAGACTATTATATCAGTATTTTGTTGTATTATAAGGTTTGGCAGTTTTTGACTGTTTTGATTGATTTTTTATTAAGTGTCTTTTTGGAATCACTTGTTCAAGAAAGCATTTCTTAAGCCATTTCAAAATTATGAATGACTTCTGAAGCACGTAAATTAAAGGTCCCTTCCAGTCCTGCAGAATATCAGAATTGAGAACATTCACACGTGACATTACGATGAAGAAGTCGAAAAAAGTAAGACTGGCAGTTCTGTCTGTCTGTATCGGCTTTGCTTAAAACTTGGTACACCGTACACCAGTATTTTTAGTATACGTCCCTCAGAAGTTTTTGGAATTGGCATGCCATGTTGCTCATAAACTAAAGGTACCTGCCATATGACTTATTTAATGAACTGCCAAGCTTTCGACCTTGCTCCGGTTGCAGCATATTTGACTCTTTTATAGAACGTTAAATTTACTACAATTTCGATAGTACGAAAATTTTTGTATGTCAATTTGTTACCAGGATATGGAAAAAGAGGATATATAAGAAAATGTAGGAAATTTAACGCTCTACAAAACAGTCAAATAAGTTTTTGCCGTAGAATGTAAGGAACAAAAAGTTATGGAGTAAAAACTGAAGCAAGATCAAAAAATTTGCTGTTCCCCCAGCCTTCCCTTTTTCCACAGGACCCTTTGAGGTCGAAAACTTAGCAAAATATTAGTTAAGAATCCCCAAGTTTCATTAACTACTTTCCACCTTTTTACACCTAAAAGTACCTACCAACTGGACTACACGGCAAATGACTTAACATATTTACATGTGATAAATACCACTTTCCATTGGACGAAAAGAAGCGTCCAGAAGCATCCGGAAGTCTTCTGAAACCGTTCCATTGGTAAGCAAATGACACTTCTGCCGATTCTGAGAAAAGAATTTTGCTTCTTGATTTGAAGTCAGAATCCACTCAAGAAGCACAAATACAAAAATATAACTCAAATGTCAGCCATAAAATATTCATTGAGGAAAGGTCTATTCGCATGCAGCATTGCCGAAAGTCTTGGTAATTTCGACAAATGTGACATATTGATGAATCCAAATCTGATGATGAAGACGTCGAAGGTCAGCAACGAAGTTAAGTGAGTGGCATTTAACACGAGGAACCAATAAAAATCCCTTTATAGCGCGAATAGGGCTACGCACACAACTTTGACATTGGCAAAACTTGTGAAACTGATACCTGTGAAGACTACATTGTTTTAAAATTGAACAGAAGCGATTTTGCTTGTTCCATTGGTTTTCAGAATGAGTGGTTCCCCGAGTGAAACCAATGGAAAGTGCTATAAGATAGATTATTGTGGAGATAATGAGAATTGAGTTGATTCATTCGAAAAACAGCAAAGATAAGTTTTTGCGAAAAAGTTAAATATTTTCTTATAATTTTGTCTTAAATACAAGCAAATACAATACAAGCTGGCTCCGAGCTCCAAGCTTGATACAAGTACTTACTTTTTCAACAGAAGTCTCCTGATTTACGTTTATAATTTCGGTGTGGTTATCTTTAATAAGCTTCGCTGCCTGGCTCGTAATATTCTTTTTGACCTTAACAAGCATACATAGGTACATTACATACATAGCAATACACAGATATTGAGTTAAACAGACTTGAAACATATTTCTCATTTAAATTATAATTTATTTTTAGGAAGAAAATAAGGATGAAAACAAAAGCGTTTCCTCAAGTACTGATTTAAAACTATTCTATTCTGGGACATTTAAAACTAAAATGCATGACCCAACCGAATTTGATGATTCATTTAAATTCAACGAGCATATCCTCCAAGTGAAGTTAGACAACGAAATTTGCAATCCAATACCTGCTCAGTTAGAAAACCGAAATAAAAACAATCAACTAAATGAAGATGAAGATATTGTGGGACTATTACAGCACAACATACCAATAGCACCAGAACCAGAACCAGTTTTAAATGATAAAAAGGAACTTGATTTCGGAGTTTGTCAGGAAGATGATTCGAATGACATACAAAAGGCACCTAGTGCCTCAAATACTGAACTGGAAGTCATTGATCGCATGACAAATAACAAAATGATCAAGGCAGAATCTAATGAGGAAACCATTATTAACAGAAACCAGGACTCGAAGGACAATTTATGTACTTTAAATGAAATATAAAATCAAAATTTAAACGTTATGTCTAATGTGTTGGCTGATTGCAGATAGTTTGTCCACTCGCTTTGAGATAAAAAGATACATTATACGTATTATATGTAGGTGTTGAATGTCTCTTTTTTTTAATGGGAGGAAAATTTGATCCTGGCCGCTGAAGCACTGCTCATAAAAATAGCGAATGAATAGGGACAGTTAAGAGACTGTTCGAGCGACATTAATACATACATGTGTTATGAATGATCATATCCCCTTTAATTTTAAGCGATCGTTCGGTTTACAAAAGGAAACGCATCTGGTTTCTTTCCCTGTTTTGAATTTTATACAATTTTTTTTTCAATACCGTTCAGTTTTTTCAAAAAAATTTTTTTTTAATCAATAAAGCTTTTTTCGAATTTTTGAAGAAGCAACATTATTTTGTTTATAAAAGGACAATATCAAAAATTTCATCAAAATCCGTCAAACAAATGGTTTCCGAGAATATCCGATTTGAAAAAAAATTGTTCCAATGGGAGTAACCGTTAATACTTTTCCGGAAAAATCTATTCCAACCAAAAATAAATTTTTCACAAAAAAGACCACTCAAAATATTTTATAAAAATCGTAAGAGCTGTTCTTGGTGGGTTTCTTATTTAAAAATAATATGGCAGCTACCGTTAGTTATAGATCCCCATTATATTTATTTTTTTGTTTTTAATAGTTTAATTTAACAGTGGAGCCACCATAAGTAAAGTATGTACCTACAAAACTTATAAAAGTAATTGAAATAATATTATTATGAAAACTTTAAATATATAAATATATCATAATCATTACCTAAACAATGAGATACTAAGGAGTTTAAAAAAAGGAAAAAATCACTTACCTCGTACACCAATTTGCACAAAAACAGGTCTAAAACCCTTGCAAAAGTTAAACAAGAACTGTCACGATTCGCGTGTGTGCAGTATTGTAGTAGGTATTTATCATGAAAATAACTATATCCGTTTTTCTGGAATTAAGGAAGTTAAAAGAGCCATCTCGTCCAAAGTACCCAACCCTACCCTATATACATATGCCACATTCGTCTAAGAACGGGGTCTTCTAACTGTGATTCTTATCTATAATCAAAATATACGTACTAAGAAGACCAAGTTATTCAAATGACCGCTTTCTAGTGTCTAAAAAAAAAGAGACTCAGTATTCTTCTGGGGCAAATTTCGCTATTAGGGGCCAGTTATAAGTTTCAAAGAAACTAATCAGAAAAAAAATTCAAATGCAAAATTTAGTATACTCGTACTTCGATTTAAAACATAAATGCTATAGGTACTGATCAATGGCAACCAACTCACAGAATTATTTTTGCTAGTAAAAGCCTTAATTGAATTATTTCTTTTTGCTAAAAAATTTATTTATTTACTTTCCTGATGGAATTTCATTTTTCGTACCAGCTGCTTGTCATTTCGATCAAAATGAAATAAATAGTTTCACCTAGTTTCTTATTTGTTTCTGTTCCCCTGGAAGATCATCTGTCAAACAAACATATCGGAAAAAATGTTCGATGCGCAATTCAATCAGAAAATTTGTTTGCCAATTGTTTATTCGAACGCAATGTGCTACCAATGTCACCAGCAATGCAGTGTGACAATAATTTGTGTGAATTGCTTTTCGCGCTATAAATGGACTTTTAA
Source organism: Platycheirus albimanus (assembly GCA_916050605.2). Taxonomy (NCBI): domain Eukaryota; kingdom Metazoa; phylum Arthropoda; class Insecta; order Diptera; family Syrphidae; genus Platycheirus; species Platycheirus albimanus. The sequence continues at coordinate 66,438,614 of OU696698.1, forward strand.
TCCTTTTTTTTTGCTCACTCTCACTCATGCGAATAATTCGTTGCTCCACAAAATGTTTGTTTAGTCGTTTCGTTGGCTTATTTATCGAAGCTTTCATTTTTGGACAATGCCGAAAATGAATGCACTGCTACGTGCAGATAAACGCTTGTTTTGTGAAATGTCAAAGAGATACATTTTTTCTGACACCTTTTTCCTGATCACGAAAAAATACCAGTTTTTATCCTACGCCAGCTTTTTTGGTTTGGTTTTTGTGATCAATATAATAAGAGAACTTAACAGAAAATATAAGCTCTATGTTCTATTAGCACTGCAAAGTTTTGTCAGCCACCGACATCTTTTTAATCATAAAATTCAAACCTGAAGAAGCTGAAACCTCAGTGACCATACTTGGGGGGGGGGGGGGGGGGGGGGGTGTATTCTCAAATAGCAAAACTAATGAACTTGTTTCTGTTGTTCTTTATTGAGCGCTAAAAGCCGAAGAAGAAAACCCTTCAAAGTTCTTCAAAACTACAACAATATGGCCAAAAATATAAATTAAATTTTGTTTTTAAATTTAGGACCACACTGCTCAATTGTATTGACTCTTTAGTTTCAGTTAAATTATCCTTTTTAAGTACTAAATACAACAATAGAACACCAAAATTATTTTTTCTTACATCATATAAACATGTATATTTGTCATTATTTTTTTAATACACATTCGAATATAAACATTTTTTAGAAGAACAACAGTTTAATGAATTAACAAAACAAACATTTCAACATCAAGTTATTTATTTTAATAAAAGATAATATTGAGTTTGTAACAGAAAAACGAAAAACAAGTGAAATAAAACCTCTCATGACACCATTTAAAAAAAAAATTACAATCAACTATAGTTAAAACGTCTATGCAGCTTTTAACAACTTCAAACATCCGCTAACCATTAGTGTCCTTTAACTTTTGCGTTGCGACATAAATTTGACGCACTTTTTTATTAAATGGAATTTATATGATTGTGTGCAACAACAGCAAGAGATATCAATAAAACAATTGTGCTGAAATTAATTATAAACAAATTAAATGAAAAAAACCATTTTTGTAAGGGAAAACGTATTAGTTTATCCAGCTATATGACTTGACTACCTTGTGCATAGAAAACCCACAAAAGTGTTTTCATTGGAACCTACAAACGGCGGTTTCAGTCATTTTCCTGGTGAATAGTTGATGTTATCGCTAACGCACCACCTGGGATAAATCGTACAAAATTATCACCGACGAGTGGTCCCATGGCAAACAGGCCTTTGGTCATTCCTTGAACCTCATTTGTGTATTTATCCACGTCGATTTGATTAGTCTTGCTGTCGATTGGTTTCGATGGTTCTATGCCCAACCCAATACCCGAGTCATCGAGATTACACACACCGCTGGATGGTTCCTCATTATTGCAAGTTTTCATGCACTCACAAATTTTGGTTGTCGAATGGCCACACACACGATGTCGAAATTCAATAGGCGTAAACCTACGATTCCAGTCACAAAAATTAAAGTGTTTACATTTCTCACATAGATTCTTAAGCCAGGTTAGTTTTCGGGTCATGTGGTTTTGGCACTGCTCCGCATGTGGATAAGAACACTTAGGCGATGTAATTGTCTTAGCTGGATGCTTGCTTATGCCAGAAATAAAGCGCAGGTTGGGTCTAGCTCCAATGAGAATAGCACAATAGGAAACTTCATAAGTTGTTGTTTCGCAGGTTTTAAGATTTTTTACTGTTACAAGGTGACAACCAAAGGCATCTGTTGCTAGACTGGAAATTGTGTGCTCTGGAACAGGCGTATAGCATGTGTATGCTTGGCTTGGATCTTTCATCATTCTGTGCACCTGAAAAGCAAAGTAAGATATTTTATAATTTATAACCATTTAACAAAAAAAGAAGAAACTCTAAAAATCTTAGCGTTCTTTTTGATTTATTTAAATAATTTGGATACAAAACTAGTTTATAAAAATCTCTTGAAGCTTAAAATAATAATGCTAAGCTCTTTCAAAAGTACACACATAAAATAAACATTACCTAGTCCTAACAAAATCGTTTTTGTTCATAAAGCAATAAAACCCTTTTTCCTATTTTTACCTGATGCTGGTTTCCCCAAGTATGTACTGTACATATCATAAAATCTGAGGGTTTTTATGCATACTTGTAATTGATTTTTATTGTTATTATCGTTCAGTTAATTCAATAGTTCAATATACCCAAGAATCATGCGCTGGAATATTACCAACGAATTTTCAAAAACGGATATTCGTAATATGAGAGTATGTTCTTCGTATTGCAAGTTTCTGTTCTTGAAAATTTCAAAAAATCAGACAAAATAATCGTTAAGAAATCGTGGGATAAACGATATAAGACCAAACTAAAAATTTGGACTTATTTCAAGTCGCCCAACGAATTTTCTGAAATACTAACATTTCTAGTCCAAAAAAGGTGAAACCAAGACGAATATATTTTGTTTTTTAAAAAATATAATTAAACAAATCTGGTTGGTCGAAAAATTGCACATTGATCAAGAACCATTGAAGAGAGGTAAAAAGCTTCAAATAAATGAGATCACCTGGTGACGATCATACACCAACTCATCTGCAAAATATGGTCTCAGAGGAAAGTATGCCCGATGAGTGGAATCTCAGTACCATCTGCTTGACACACAAAAAAGGAGACCGCCTACTCTGCGCCAACTATAGAAGCATAAGTCTTTTAAATCCTGTCCAGCGTTTTATGTGAACGTCTCAAGCCATTTGCTGATAACCTAATAGGTCCTTACCAATGCGGCTTCAGACCTGGATAATCTACGACCGACCAAATATTCACAATACGCCATATCCTGGAGAAAACCCAAGAATTTAAAATTGACACCCACCACCTGTTCGTCGATTTTAAAGCAGCCTACGACAGTGTTAATACAGTTGAATTGTATCGTGCCATGCTAAACTGATACGCCTTATCATAGATGACGTTGGAAAATGCTTGCTGTTCCGTCCAAGGGACTCTACTGAAGCTTTCGAAACCACCAGAGGGCTAAGACAAGGTGACGCACTGTCATGCAGCTGTTTTAACATTGTGCTGGAAAATGTCACACAGAACACCCTTGCCAGCACATCGTACACCATCTTTAATAAATCGACACAATTACTTGGGTTTGCAGACGACATTGACGTGATAGGAAGAACAAATCGAGCAGTTACCGGTGCCTTCACTTCTATGGAGTCAGTTGCAAGCGAAATGGGACTGAAAATAAATGAGGACAAGAGAAGAAGTATATGCTTTCATCAACAAAAGTCCAGTCTCACCACCAACTTGGTCAGAACGTGACCATTGATAGGTATGGCTTTGAGGTAGTCAATGAATTTTTCTACCTGGGTTCTGCTGTAAACACAGACAACAACATCAGCACTGAAATCAAACGCAGAATAAGCAATTGCGGTTAAAGCCTTATCGAGAAAACCAAACACTTATCATCCCGGTCCTGCTATATGGTGCAGAATTATGGACTCTCTCCCAATCGGATGAAATTCACTTGCAGTCTTCGAGAGAAAAGTTCTACGTACGATTTATGGTCCTGTCTGCGTAAACCGAGAAGACAACATTTGGCGTAGAAGATACAACGACGAACTATACCTGCTGTACAGCGACATAAGCCTAGCCAGAAAAATTCGAATTCAGCGATTAAGATGGTTGGGTCATATCGAGCGAATGAAAATCGACGCTCCAGCTCGTTAAGTCTTCAACGCCAAACCAGAGGGAGTCAGAAGCCAAGGTAAACCTCATCTTCGATGGAGCGACCAGGTAGAGGGAGACCTCCGACAACTTGCAGTGCAAAATTGGAGACGGCAGGCTAGAGATCGAGACGGCTGGAGGGGCATACTAAGGAAGGCCTAGGAGCACCACGTTCTAGCGGAACCATCATAAGTAAGTAAGTAAGCAGGTTAATGAACTCGCACTCAAGGGGATATGAATACCCTTATAATGAGAGAATAAGGGGAATAAATAAAAATTTGCTGTCCAGGCTGGGTTTGAACTCGCAACTCTACGTTAAGCAAGCAAGCACTACATCCACTGTACCATTGCTACCCGCAGCTAAACAACAAAATTCGTTCTGAATTCAGCATTGAATTTAATTTTATATTTAATTTTACAAGTTAGGTGGGTTGAGCAAAAACCCAATAAATTGATATAAGCTTTGCGTAATTTTTCAGAACCAAAGAACACATGACTTGTCAATGAAAGCTAAGTAAAGTCCAACGAACAAAAATAGGATTAACAATTTACCTCGTGATATTCAGGATAGACACTCTCCGGTAACGACCTGTCCAATCCCGCACTTTTACTTCGATACACGTGTATGACATCTATATCAGATGATCGACACATGGTCACAGCATCTGCAGCACTCAATCCAGCTCCAACCACAAGCACAGGCTTTAATTCTTAAATAATAATAAAAGTTACCCACGATTAAAAAATTTTCTCTGATTTTTTAAAACAACATTATATACTTACTTTGTCTTTCTTTTTCCGGCATATTTTCCAGGGCAGTCTCAAGTTCCCTTAATTCATGCTTAACCCAACTCTGATTTATTCGCTGTTGTTCCCCTCTGACACCCAGTTCGTTTGGTAAATCCGACACGCCATTAGCCAGCACCACATGCTTGCAAGCAAAAAAAAAAGTTCGTCTTGTTGACTCTTCGATTCTGTAAAAAAAAAAAATCAGCAACGGTAATTTCCAAAATTGTTTTTTAAGCGTTTACAAACTAACCCTGTGACAATCCATCTGGCACCATGAAATCGCTCTGACTTGGCACAGTCCTCACTCAGTGGAGCTATAAACGTCACATTGGCATTGTTCATAAAGAACCTGTCTAAATTCATACGATGAACATAATCTTCATAGTATTCAGCAACTCTTGATACAAGAGCTCTTGTCTGTACCTCTTTGGATACTTGCCGTTGAAGCGAAAGGTTTCTTCGAGGCGGGGAATTGATAGTCTCTTCGATATTCGCAAGCAATGAGCCTGATTCCGTACTGGCATCAGTTTGATTATTTGTGGCGCTGCAGATTTTTTTTGTACATTTACAGCATAAAGCTTCTGGTTCACATTCATTATTGTTGTTAAAGATGAAATCTTCATTCTTGGCATTATTGCATTGTTTTGTGGTTCGCAGTTTGATGCATTTTTGGCAGTTTGTGTTTGCCAGCGAAATTTTACGCAGGTAGAGGGACGTGTTTCTTTCATGTTGCAAACTCTTCTTTCTTAGTTGGGCAGCTTCCCAGCTGCCATAGCTGAGGCCGGGAAGTGACATCCATCCAGCTAGAGATAAGGTTCGCAGATTAGGATCCATTTTATGCCACGAACCACCAGGAGGACCCTGTCCTAATACTATGTGGCTAATCTGAAAAAATGAATCGTACAATAATTATTTTTGCTGTTTTTAAAATATTAAATTTAAAAAAAAAATGCTTTAAAAAAAAATACAACAAAAAGTATTTATTAAAAATACTGGTATGCGGTATAAATTGAGCTATACCTAAGCCTAAATGTACAATATGTGCAGGATTTCGAAATAATCGGTTAAGCCTTTTTCGAGATAGTCCAAAGCGAAAAAATCCTTCCTATGGAAGGTGTTTTGCACCCGACAAATTTAGTAAAAACAATCACCTTTTTTGTTTCAATGTATTCCTTAACACTACGCTATACTTCGCAAAACCTATGACGAAGTTACTTAAAAAAATACACCCACGTTATGGTACATTCATTCATACCCATGAGCGTCGTTGTATGAGATGCGAAATAAATGTATCTCTTGGAAAAAATATGAGATACTTATTTCGATAAAAGTGAAGTGGAAAGCATAAGCATTTCGCGACACTTTTCTAGGAATCAATAAATGAGATGTTATGGTCTCTGCTTGCATGAAATGAAACTTTCCCAGTGTGGGAAAAGAGTTTATGATGTGAAAATGGACACACAAGTAGTGCTGAATATGGTTATGCATAACAAAGGAATCGTTCTAAGCCACTTTCAATTTCCCTCTCTACAATACCTAAAAAATGCCACCCCACCCGTTTTTGATTTCTACACATACAGACAGACAGAATTTTTATACCAGCTTTTTTCGTTTTTTTGCAATGTTATGTTTGATTGTTATCTCAAAACATTTTTCCCTAATCGCAATTAAAAATGTCAACAACCGTTTTTTTTATAATTGCTATTCCTGAAGTTTGAAAAAAATCCGTCAACCCGTTAAGGCTGTAGCATAACGTGAAAAAGCGCACATTCGCACATTCACACATACGATCGTTTACTGCTTTGTACTTTTAACCCTTCCTATTTGCGATATAGTTCAGCCTTCACAATACAAACAAAACATCCTTGAAGCGATATGGTGCGTTCTTTTTCTAACCATAGTTAACAAAAATCCGTTCTTTTAATCCAAATTAGTTACGATTTGTAACTATATGATGTCATGACAGCGTTCATAAACTCACGTTGAAGTGCCAAATAGTTACGATTTGTTCCTATTTCCAACTCACCTCCGTGATATAAGTTGAGATTGTTTATCTGTCAAATTGAACGTTTTGAATTAAACAATTCAAAGTCTTTATATAAATATCAGAGTGATCAACCAAAAAGTTTAAAATGGATTTTTCGGCGATTTTGAGCGATGAAGGAGAATAATTTAATTAATTCCTGAATATACAGAAAAATGTTAGAAGTGGTCGTTTGACAGTTTAACAAATTCTAAAAATGTATCGTTCCTAAATGGTTTCTTCAACAACAATTGTTGACTATGGTCAGAAAAAGAACGCACCAATGGTGTAGGAAAAGAGACAACGTTTTTAGAACCGCATGCTACCTTTATTAGGTCAAAAAGTTTCAAGTCAATTCTAATTTAACATTTCTGAAGTAAATTGATACAAAATACACGCCAAAAAGCTTTGAAAAACGGGGAATACTTTTTCGGTTTGACATTTTGCTTTTAAATGATCGACAGTGCGGCTTTCGCACCAATCGTTCCACTTGTGATCTGATGGCATATCTCATCTAACAGTGGAACAAATCCTTGCATCGCTCTGGTGAAAGCAAGATTATTGCGCTTGATGTTTCAAAGGCATTTGATAGAGTTTGGCATGAAGCTCTTTTATCGGAAAAGCTTACATTTGATATCGATGATGCTCTTATTCGTTGGGTTAGAAGCTATTTTTTGAATCGTTTAATACAAGTTGTATTAGACGGTTTCAAGTCTGATCTCCACAAAATAAATTTTTATGAATGATCTCTTGTCTGTGACTTCTAATCCATTAAATTGTTTTGCTGACGACTCAACCCTCAGCTTTTCATATACGTTTGATAATTCACGGCCTTCGCCTTCGGACGTTTAATTACAACGAAATCGTATGATAAGCTCAATAAACTCCGATTTAAACAGCATTGTGAACTGGGGTATTAGAAATCGTGTTTAGTTTAATGAGTCGAAAACTCAATGCTGGGTTTCGTCGTTAAAGCTAAACATACCCCCTATGCCATTATCCATGAATGGTACGAGTACTTGCATCGAGGAGGCCGAAAAGCTATCAGTACTCGGTATGTGTAGTGACAACCTTCGTTGGAATCACCATATACTTGAGATTGCCTACAATGCTGCAAGATGCTTATGCTTCCTTAAAAGATGCAAGAAGTTTTTCACTCCTTCTGATCTGGCTACAATTTAAAAAGCATTAACATGCCTGAAACTTGAGTATAACTCCCATCTCTGGGCAGGTGCTTTTCAAACTTTTTTCATCCCTTGAACATCGTCGAAATGTTTCATGTCTTTTCTTATTTTACCGATTCTTCTACAAAAAATGCTCACTCGAAGTAGCCAGCTGCGTTCCACCCCTTAAACATTTCCCCCGTAACTCTCGTCTTGCTAGGAACGCTCATCAGTTTACACTTGAGCCGTACAATACGAATGTGATACAATTTTCACTTTGCGTAAAAAAAAACAAATATAAACGCAACGCTGTTGAGCACCACGAAGACAGATAAATTAATGAGACTATGCAAAACAACCCAGTAACGCCCTGCCATGCCGGGCCAAAGGCATTGCAATTGCGAACTGTTTGAAACGTTTTTAGTTGAGACAATCAAAAACAGCTTTGAGACAGTTATTTCTCAATAAACTGCCAATCTTTCAAACAAGCCACTTCCTCACAACCCTGATATCAAAAACAGATTTAAATGAAACACAATATGAATGTTCAACCTTTGTGCAAGCTTGAGTAAATTTTATTTACAAAAACCCATGACGTAGTTGTGTGACTTTGAAACACCGGATTTACAGGAAGTTTAATTTATAATTTTATCTTTCGCATTGCTTCAACATCGTTTTAACTCATTGTATTTAAAAAAAAAAAGAAGCAAATTACTAACAATCAACTGGGGTCTGCTTCTTGCAACCAGGCAGGGGGTTTTTTACACAAAGAAATAACATGCACGACTATGTCGCACGGACTTGCTCTGTGGTTGCAATAGCACGATGATAACAAATTTTTCGAGCAATAACAATTACTTTGTTGTATAAAAAAAGCCAAGAAGTTCAAATTCTATGTTTAAGAAGAATTTCGAAAATATTGACAGAGTTAATTTTGCCCGTTATACTAAGACCTTCAAATAAAACAAGTCTTTTATAAACAGATGTCCTTTACTTGTATTTTTAGCTTGAACTTAAGAACGCAATTATCAAAAAAAAAACAATAAGTTAATCGAAATTTTTAAAGTCACTTTTAAAAAATTTGACAAAAACTAAAAAATGTTGGCTAAAACTATGGAACGCGATATACGGGAGTTACCGTTTAGATACCATCTTTGGGTGCTATAAAATTTATATACCTAAGCAAAAACCGTTAAAACCGATTTCCGTTATTCTCATTTGTAGCCAAAAACTAAAAATGCAGTTTTCTTCGAAGTTTTTTGAAGACTTTTATGAGCAAATTGAACAAAAAACAACGAAAAAATGTAGGCCAAAACTTAGTGCCACCATTTTAGAAAGAGTAACTGAAAAAAAGTAACGCCATCTAGTAGGAAGCTGTAAGCTGTATCAAACACAGTTTAAGTGAATTCGATACAACCGTTTCCATTTGAAAAAAAGCCGTTAAGACCAGACATATTGGGCTGTATTCATAGACGTATCTTAAACTGCTGCTAAGTTGTGACCAACCAAACCTGGAGTTTAAGCTATTCATAAACGTATTTAGACCTAGGATTAGGACTTAACCTGGGGTTTAACTTTAAAAGTGGCTGATGTAGTGTTTGAGTTACTTTTAAACTACTACTGTCATACAATAATTGAAAAACGTATAGGTAGGTACTTTGTCTGCCAGTAGCAAGTCGATACAAACAAAAATACCTTGGAAATTCTGATGGCTTAGCGCACAAATGTATTAAGTGCTCAATTTTACAGAGGTGATCTATAAGATTTGGAGATCAAAATCTTCGAACAAAATATTTTTTTTATGTTTTGTACTTTATTGTAGACTTTATTTATTGTACTTTGGTTTTCATCAATTTCAATCAATCAATATATTGATCTTCAAATCTTATAAATAATCTCATGTAAAATTATGTTGTGAGCACTTAACACATTTGTGCACTAAGCCATCGTTATGGCCATTTGAAAAAGAGGGTTATACTTGATTTTCGTTGTGACCATTTAAACTAAAAACAAAAATGCAGTATTATCAAAAATGACCTAGCAAATCCAAAATGAAAAAAAACCGTTAGTTGAAAGGTAAACATTTGAGCCCGGCTAAAACGAAAAAACTCGTCAAGCTGTCATCGATTAAAACATCGATTTTTTATTTTTTCTGCATGAAACCAATACTTTCCCTCTAGATCAAGTCAAAAAGATTACTCAACAATATAATCTGATCTCACGCTTTATTATTATTTTTTTTTTGTATTCTTTAAACGAACAAGTTCATCGAACTGCAACCGGTATGCGAGTATAAATCAAATAAATGTTTTTTAAATACCTGTTTGCTAGCATCAAATCGATACTCGAGCATAGATGGCAATTCCATACCTAAATCGGCACATGGGTGCTCCAGGCTGTCGAACTGAAAGAGTAAAAAGAAATAAATTATACTGACTAAAGTTTTTATGAATGTATGTAGTGAATGCTTTAACTTACCAACAGTGAAACTGGGTTTGTACTTCGACCCTCAAGGCCCTCTGCCAATGTGATTAAATCTTGCTCAACTAAGCTTTTGCTTTTGTCAGCATAGTTTAGACGTGCTCTTAACATTTCATCTGGATGTTTTTGTACTTTTTCTGAATTCCAATACGGCCAATTGCCAGCGAGCATGTATGATAGTGATATACCACTCGGTCCATTTCCTAGAAGAAGCAATTAAGTTTCAATTCAGTTTGTATGGATTCATTAAAAAGAGGTGTACGATTTCATTAAAAAGAATTCCAAAGTCAAATGATTAGTTTAAAATATATGAAGGTACTGTTAAAAGTGTATTAAATTAATATATTCACGAATGATTAATGCGGAACTGAAAGTGTGGCCATGGTATAAAAAGTGAGGTAGGTAAGGGAGGGGCAATGTGTATACTTGCAACACACCTGATTGGGATAACTGTTATATTTGGAGTATAGATGTAAGGTTGGCTGTATGCAAGGTATATGGATTTAAAGATATTATTCGAGAGCTTAGATGTCTTGGCGAATGTGGACTGTACTGTATTTTTCTTACCTTTCTTGAAAGTTACCAACAAGAGAACTTTGCATATACCCAGCGTCGCACTCCCCCAAATCAAAAAGTTAGCCTAAGCCTGTGTTTTCAGTACTTTGTGAAAGGGCTGAAGCTGATTTGTTATTTTGATAACAAATTTTGTTGACATACCTGCCTGGCAGATTACTTCACATACCCTTAGCAGGGCAACAACGTTGCGTGAGTGGATAATATCCCAGAAGAGGGAGTTAACATCCTTCGATAACGGAATCTGTTGACATAGGTGTCGGATTCAACTTTTACAGATACTTTATCACAAAGGCGAATTAACAATTATGTCATATTTTTTCGTTTTATCTGCTAGTTTTTATACCCTATTTCATAGAATGGGTATATTGTATTTGGTGTGGAGTTTGTAACATAGAGAAATAATACCGTTAGGTATAGAAAAGTATATATATTCTGACTCAGAATCAAAAGCCTAGTCGATTTAGCCATGTCCGTCCGTCCGTCCGTCCGTATGTATACTCTCTAGAGGTCGCTATTTTTGAGCTAGAAAGCTGAAATTTGGTATGTATATATAATCTTTGGTTCAAGAGTAAGGCTAAATTCTTGAACCGGTAAAATCCGCCCACAAACACGCCCACAATCACCATTTTTGATGAACAACCTCAATTTGGTAAAATTAAATTATGCTTTTTGTACAGTTACGATAAAAGAATAACGCTACAATCTTGCACACGTAAGCTTTAGGTAAACCTTCTTCCAATCAAATAAAAATATTTTAGTTTGGGCGTGGCTGACGCCCATTTTTCATACAAGACCATCAATATAGTTTTTATAAAATAACAATTCTTATATTAAAGAGAAAAACATTAAATTTTGTGGGTATTACTTGCACATAAACATCTTGTGTATGAAATCAAAAAATTTGATTTTGGGCGTGGCTGACGCCCATTTTTCACTAGAAACTATTAAAAAATTGTTTTAGTAAATAAACGGTATTTATAATGATTCCGCAAGCCAAAATTTTGCGTCTCTTAATAGAAACTAAAAAGATGGTGCATGAAAAGAAATAGTGGCTTACGCCCACTATTCATGAAAAAACGAAAAACTTAGTCTCAAAAATGTAAGGTACTTCCAATATTCAATTTAAACCTTTTTCCTTCCCTTCGTTATTTGAGAAATATATCTCTACATTTTGTTGTGTAAAGTTTTTCAATACGCCCACTTTTGAAGGCGTGATTTTGATAAAATACCTTTGTTCAGGTAAGATTGTTTAAAAACTACTCAATTCAGCTGTAGTTTACACATATGCCTAAGTACTGATCAAAGCTCAGTTGGTGCTTCAGAATTTTAAGACACGCCCACTTTTAAGGGGCGTTTCCGTCAAAAGTCGTATAATGCATTAATTTTTTAACGGTTTTTAACTATCGGTCGTAGTTTTGAAGTAAAAAGATGAACACTTAGATTTATGTTCTTTGGTTACGTAGCAGAGTGTGGTCCAAGAATTGTTAAAAACACCCATAATCGCTATTTTAATTCAAAATCTAATTTTTAAAAATTTAAGTTTTGTCTTGTTTTGTTCAAATCGATCTGCAAGAATAAAATTAAATGTCACTGAGCTCATACCAATTGCCTTGGCAATTTGCAAAAATAAATGTTGTAGTTCCTAATGAAAAGTGGGCGTCAGCAACGCCCAAAATATTTTTTTTTTTTTTTTTATACACAAGATGTTTACGTGCAACTAATTTCCACAAAATTTAAGGTTTTTTGATCGAACAAAAGTATCGCTATTTTATAAAAAGAATATTGTGGGTTTTGTATGAAAAGTGGGCGTCAGGCATGCCCAAACTGACATATTTTTATTTAATTTAGAGAAGATTTACCTATAGCTTGTGTGTGCAAAATTAAAGCGTTGTGCTTTAATCGTAACTGTACAAAAACTCCAATTTAGTTTTGCTAAATAGATTGTGTCCGGATTTCACCGGTTCAAGAACTTAGCCTTACTCTCGAACCAAAGATTTTACATACATACCAAATTTCTCCTTCTAGCTCACAAATTGCGACCTCTAGAGAGTATAAATACGGGCGGACGAACGCACGGATATCGCTAAATCGACTAGGTTTTTGATTCTGTATCAGAATATTTATCTTCTTTTCTATACCTAACGGTATTATTTCTCTATGTTACAAACTTCAAACCAAATACAAAATACCCAACCTATTCTATAGAATAGTATAGATTAGGGTATAAAAATGGGTTATCGGTTGAGATTTATTTTTAATTTTTAAAAATATCTCTCAATGGTTGAGATTTTTACGCAAAAATAAATGGAAAAGGTCAACCTTTAACATTTCTCATTGAGTTATTAAGGGCCTTTCAAAAGGTGGAGTTATTTCTGATCTCTGCGTCAGTCTTATATGGTTCCCAAAAGTATGCAAACTTTTTGTATGGTGCTTTACTACCGAAGTTATTTATAAAACAATTTATAGATATCTAGATTTGGTGTGGTGTTATAGATTTTTTAAGTATTTAATTCAAATATAACATTGCCAGAGGCGTTCTGGCTGGGGGGAAAGTGGCCTCGTTATCATTGAACCCGAACACACAGAGGACGAAATTAAAATGACTGGTATATTTATAAATTTACACTTTTATTATAGACTTTTACCGATTTATTGCAGATGACGCAATTGAACATGTTTAATAACTTCAATTTAATTTTACAGATGACGATGACCCCTCAAAAAGAGGACGATTACGAATAAGAATAAGCGTGGCAGCATTATTGCTTCAGGTTCAGGTAAACGTGAACAGAGATGACAGGGCCCGGATCAATGAATAATGATAGCATGGCAGACTAACAAGAAGGATTTCGTTGCCCTAAAAATTGCCAACTGTTTTCCGAAGCTAGCTCTCCGGCTATAATAATGTGCCATTGCAACATGTTATAATGTAATAAAAGCGATCATGAACAGAAGTTGAACTTCAGGAGTAGTATATTTGCTTTTTGCGCGGTCTTGGTTACAGGAGGTCTGAGAACAAAATTGAACTTTTAACAATCGACTTAGTTTGTCGCAGTTGGATTATCATCAATCATGAAATTAGATTAGAGAAATATTTGTTGCAAAATAAATTAAAAAAATTAAATACTTTTATTATTTATAAGTGCAGAAGTTTGATAGAGCAGTTGATGAACTATTGACCAATTGATTGTTGGGGAAAAAAAAAACAGTCTTCGCCAAAACGGAGCCTTAGGACACTTTATAAAAATATGTATAATTGAAAGTTATTCAGACAGTGATTAATTAAGGAATATGGAGATAAGCTATAATTAATGTCGGGGGTCACGTGAAAAATACGATCGTGGCGAATATTTTTAATTTGCTGGGGCTTATGATGGCATGATGATTATTAATTTAGGTAAGAAGAAACAACATTTAAGAACAGATAAATGGATTAGAAATAAAAAAAATGATAATTAATAATGATTATAATTTATATAAAAGGTTAAGCCTGCATAGTTAAGAAGTTAAGGCCATGAAGAAAGACAGACAACCGGATGTATACAACTAGGACAAAGAGAATATCTGGAAAGGCATTTTGCAGCATTTTCTTTAACTATATATAGGATGCTACCCTTGAATTTTTTGATTTCGGGCAGTTGGGAATACAGTTTAAAACCAAGGGATTGTGAGCCTTTGCAATGTACTCGTAGATAGCATCTTCAGCCTCGATAAAATTACGAATTTTTGCAGTAGTTCTTACAAATACATTACATATAAGTTTTCTTATTTATAAGATGTCCGATGTCTTTATCAAAAATTTGAATTGAACAGTCAAAAATCGGCGCAGGGAACTGGTCCCGAAGTCAAAAGTCCCGAATTTGACTTTCGGGACTTATAACCCACTTAGGTGGGTCATAGTCCCCGAACATGAATTCGGGACTTATGACTCACTGTGCTGGGTCATAAGTCCCATTTTTTTTTTCGTGTTATTGGGACGAAAGTCCCGAATGAAACAATATTGTAAATTAAGTTTTTTGACAACATAATAAATCCATTTGTTTTTATTTATTTATGTACCTACAAAAAATTTCATCAAGAAGAAAATAGAAAAATTAAACATAAATGGTTTAACATTTATGTATGTCCGCATGACCAAAAGTCACAGCATCAGAAAGTCATCATACTAGATTTAACATTTTTAGGAATGCAAGAACAAAGTCTTAAGGTTTAAATTTTTTTTATCAAACCAAAATATTTCAAATCAAATAATTTTATATGATTTATTATTTTGAGCTTGAACAGAATGAAAATGCAGCATGCTTTCTAGCAAGCGAAGCGAGCGCACAAAATTTTGCCCAACATAGAATCAGTTTGAGGTGTGAAAAAACAAAAATTCGCTTGCTCTAATGTGAGACAGTGGTCTTAGGGTTTGAGATTTTGAAAAACAAAGCAGGGAAAAAACTATATGAAATTTTATTGATCACTTAAAAATCACTAGTTGAAACGTTTTTTGGAAAAAATCGAAGTAAACCATATGATTTTGTTTATTGTTAAAAATTTTAAGACATTTTTTTTCAAAATCGTTCGACCAGTTTTTTCAAAAAACAGTTTTTTTTAAACCTTTTCCAAAATATATTACAATTTTTTTTTTGAGTATGCGAACTTCTAGCACTTTGTAGTCTTTATCAGAAAAATAAAATTTAAAAAAATAGCTTAAATCGTTTTTGACAAAAAAAAACAAAAAATTTAAATATTTTTAAACAACTCAAAAATATTTTTATTTCAAAAATTAAAAAATGTATATTATTTCGTCTTTAAAAGGGCTTCTACATTAAAAAATTCATCGAAATCCGTCAAGTGGCTTACGACAAAAACTGATTTAAAAAAAAACCCGTCCTATGGGAAGTATCGTTATAAGACTTATCCTGAAAAATCTATTTCAACCAAAACATAAAGTTTGCACAAAAAACACTATTCAGAAAGTTTTTTCAAAATCGTAGGAGCCATTTTTGAGAAAAATTAATTTTTCACTAAAAATCTAATGGCAGATACCGTTAGTTTTAAAGCTAGAATGCTAGTTATAAAAACCCCTCTGAACGACGTCATAATAATACTATGTACAAAGTTTGAAGCAATTCGGTCCGTTTAGGCTGTAGGTAACTTACTAAACAGACAGACAGACAAAATTGTCGGACCCACTTTTTTCGACTTAACAAATTTCGAAGTTTTGCAATAGTAAGATCAAGTCAGGCTATTCACTATGTCGATACAGATGTTTTTTTGTAATCCTTTTTTTTGCGTAGTAATTAGGTACTCAGGTAATGTGTTTTTTTCTGAATAAATGTTGAAACTGTGCTTTACCCGTAATTTTGTTTGTAATAAATGGATACGAGTTGTTTCACACTCTTAATAAGAACCGCAGAAAATGTTCCAGTAATGTGAACACCTCTAAAATATGAAAACGCCTTGTTTTAATTAGTTCACATTATCGAGGGACCACTGTAGTACCTATAATCGCAATTAAAAAAGGAGGCGATACTCATTCTTAAATATTTTTGTTATATTCCTACCTATGCAAAAGTGCAAAATAAATAATTAAATAGCTATTACAAATACTTGTTTTATTCAATTTCATTTCTTGAACTGAAAAATATGTTTGTTTTTATGAACGCATTTGGCCTAGCTAGCGTGTGAGAATAACGGTAACATTTAGGATAATTTATTTTCCCAAACTAAGCATGGTGCTCTTTCAATGCATACACATAATATGGATGCAACATTGCACTATATGTATATGAAGGGAGGATAGTAGGTGAAAAAAAAATTATTGAACCTATACAGATGAACGGCAGTGTATATTCCGCTCATAAGAGTGAACTCAATTTCAGGGTCGGTTGATGTTTATTTAACAAGCACCCGATTATTCACCCATTTTGTTTTTTCCTATAAACAATGCACTATTCACTAATACTTGTTGCTAAAGTTTATTTAGTTCAAATATAATCATATAAAATAAGCAGACATTAGGCTGACTATTCATACAATGTATGTTCCAGTGGCGTTGGCTCCATAGAAATCGATTTCCATCGACTTACATATACCTTTTATATTTCTCACTCTCAACACAAATAAGCTTTTTGCAACATGAATCTAAACAAATCATACAACAGCACAACATGCTTTCGGCATTGTTCTTTTCTTCCCATATCCCATACAACATTATTTAGTTTTACTCGCTAGCTTCATTAGATATTTCATGAAACAAAAACTTTAACACGAAATATACCGACTTAAGAAATTGATCGCTGGATAGAACAGATTTGTTTTGTGTCCCTCTTTTGCTTTTACTTCTCACTGCGGCCTAAACTCTTTGTTCAACAACTGCTTTCTTAAGAAAAGAAATAACCCGCTTGTCCTTCCTCGGTTTATTTGGTGAATCTGAGTTTGTTGTATGCATGATGTTTGTATCATTCATTCACTAGGTTGAGGAAAGAAGAAGCAGGAAGCAAATTGTGTTCATTTGAGAAATACGCACTGAGCGATCATGTCAGGTTGGGGTCGGTTTCTGTTACAAAAAAAAAATCAGTTCATTCTTAGAGAAAAAAATAACTCTCATTTAGCTGACTTATTTGACAAATGGGGGGTTGCCACTCAACTTATTTTTAGCAGAAAATTGGTGCGTTCTTTTTCTAACCATAGTCAACATTTGTTTTTATGTCAAAAAAAAAATTGTTGGAGTGTCATTGAAAGGATTTCTTGGGTTTTTTACAAACCATTTAGGAACGATACGTTAGTGAGGAATTGTTAAACTGTCAAACAACCACTTTCAATTTATTTAATTTAACTTGCAGCGAGAAAAACAAGCAGAACAAATAATGAAAAACAATAATTTTGTGATTGGAAATGAAAACTCTTCTGAATATTTGTGTTTCTGGCCATTTTGGGGTAGTTTTTTTTTTTTCAAAAAACTTAATAAGCATTAAATCAAAATTGTGGTTATGCAGTTAGTTAGATGAGCTCATTAGTGATAGTAACTTGCGAGATCTAGCCGTTTTTCTACCCCTGAGAGGCATATGGCCAAAGAAATAGTCTTTTGTATGACAATTTTCTTAAATACATTTTTTAGGTGGAAACGGGGGATGCAGAAAGTAGCGGGGCATCCAGCAAAACTAATAAATAATAATGTGTAATATATGTGAAAAGTTGTTAGTTGTTTGATTTACAATAGCTTTAATAAGTTTAGACTGTTGTTTAACCTATTTTCTTTTAGAAGAATCCTCATTTCGTCGAGAATAAAAAAGCCATTTTATAAATAGTTAAGACCAGTGAAACTTTGAAACTTAAGGTATGAATAACAAAATTGGCTTGAACTACTTAACTTATACGGCGGCGTGATATGCAGAAATGCATTTTTTATTTTCTTCTTAATAAAGTGTCGAAACCTTTTGCCTAACAAGCAAAATTTTGCTATTGTTTTCGAGAAGCTAATTTTTCTTCGACTTCCTTTTTAAAATCATTCACACCACGCCACTGGTATGTTCTTTACCCATACCTTCATAAAGTTAATAATTATAAATAAAATTTGAAAACACGCAGTTCTCAACTGTGAACTTTTACTCTTATCGAACATTATTCATTCAACAAAAAATTAAAGCAACACAAATAAATTTCAACTCAGTCACGACATCGAACAATCAAGTGAACACATATACACGTAATTAAAATATTTAATAGCCGTCTCTCTTGTTGCCAACCAATTGATAATTGTTTGCAATAGCTCAAAACCAGACAATAAAAAGACCATTGCTCGGAAACCATCAGCAGACAGCTCGCAAAAAAAAAGTAATCCAAATAAATCTTATCAGTGTTGGAGTTCAAAAACATTGCTCCCAGTGTGGGTTCTAAAATTATTCAATGAGAATATTGTGGGAATTAATTAAAATATCTAACAATTTTAGGAATAACCAACAGGGTGCTTTGAAAATACTTAAAAATAAAAAGTATGAGACGACATTTATACGTTTAAGAACTATAAAAGAACACTCATTTTAACGTCAATATGGCATAATTCAGAGCAGCTTTAGGTTAACAAATTTATGTCAGATGAGGAGCAACGTTTCGAGATGAAACTATAAACATCAACCCATGTATGTACGGGGGTCTCTCCTCCTGTAGAAGTCAGAAAGGCACTCATTGACGGAAAGATGGAACAGAAACAGATCGTCAGAAGAAGGGTTGATAATACTTATCGGTGGTTAATGTTTTCAGCAAATATATTTTGTATTAAATGGTTGTCGTGAAATTTTTATGAGTGAATTCTTTTTTTCGCTAGCTCGTACATATAAAGGGTGTTTTTTTTTAGACATGTGGTTTTCAATCTGGCAATACTTTTCGGAGTCGGTCTTTTTGACAGCTGTCACTTGATTTATGCTCAGTTTGGTTTGCCATTTCCTAATGAATAGACTAACTCCTGAACAACGTTTGCAAATCGTGCAAATTTATTAAGAAAATGATGGTTTGGTTCGAAATTACTATCGCGCACTACGTCCATTTTACGGTCGATTATGTTTGGTTGAATGGATACGTCAATAACCAAAACTGCCGTATTTAGAGTGATGATAATCCTCAAGTGTATGTTGAGACACCGTCACATCCTTAAAAAGTCACTGTTTGGTGTGCTCTATTAGCAGAGGGAATCATTGATCCATATTTCTTCTAAAATGAAGCCGGCTATAATGTTACAGTCGATGGGGAACGCTATTTAGAGCCATGATTAATGTTTTTTTCGTGCCTGAATTGGAGGATGTTGATGTGGACGACCTTTGGTTCCAACAAGACGGCGCTACATGGCATACAGCCAACCAAACAAACAATTTGTTGGAGGACATTTTTGGTGAGCTCATTATCTCGGGTCGTGGGTCTGTGGCTTGGCCTCCAAGATCGTGCGATTTAACACCGCTGGACTGTTTTTTGTGGGGTTGTGTAAAGTCGCTTGTCTACGCAGATAGGCCCGAGACGATTGACCCTTTTGGAAGAGAATATTCGGCGCGTTATTGCTGACATACAGCCCCAATTGCTGCAAAAAGTGGTCAAAAATTGGGCCTCTCGGTTGGAATTTATTCGAGGTAGCCGAGGATAATTTATTCGAGGCCATAACATTAAATTATATGGGTTTTATTTCTTCTTGAAAACCACACTTCTGAAAAACACACTTTATTATTCTCCTGAATTTCGACCAACTCTTTCTTAAAACAGATGTTTCAATTTTTTGCAGTTCTTCAGCGACAGAAGGCGATGTTTGGAACCATGAAATGAAGCAGTAAGAAAGAATAGGTCTGGATCAGAGTTTTCTATAAGAGCAGCTTTGTAGAAGTATCTACCGCTGCGGATGCGGAGTAAAGTAAAAGTGAGGATTAATTTTTAGCCTTTCGTCTAGGTTGATTCCTTAATATTTAATTTGATTTTTGATAGGAATGCTGGTTCCATCTATCTGGAGATTAAGAAGTTTACTTTCTCTGACTTCTAAATGATGACCTTTCTGTGACGCGTTTCTGAAACAGATTATTTCGCACTTCTGTAAGTTTAGTAGTATAGCCCATTTCTAATATAAATTTATTGCTTGGACAAGATGCAACTTAACAAGGTTAAGTGCTACGTGAGGTCTTTCATGTAATATCAGAATAAGCGTGTCATCTGCGTAGTGCAAACGTCGAGAAGAACCATGGGAGAGAGGAAAGTCGTGATTGTAAATGTTATAGAGGAACAGGCCTAGAAGAGATCCCTGGGGGAAAACGGCCTGGATTTGAATGAAATCAAAAACGACAGAACCTATTTTAACTTTCAAGCATCTGTAAGAGAGAAATCTATTTAGAAAATCTTAGTGCAACTCAGAGAAAGTTCAATTTGAAGAGCAGACCATCATTCCACACTGAATTGAATGCCATTTTGAGATCGAGGGAGCAAGCCACAGTGCATTATTTTTGTCTTAAATTGCATAGTTTCGTGTTTTCTATAGGTACAATACTGCATACTAAGTAGGTAGAGTGGCGTCTCTTAAACTGCGAACTGCGAGTTTAGGATGAAGTTACCTTCGCAAAATGGTGTAAAATGAGTAAAGATGACCCGTTTTAAAAATTAATCGATATTGGAAAGTATGGAGATACGCCGATAGTTTTCAAGATTATTGGCCGAAACTTTTTTTTTATTGGAATGAGAAAAGCTTCTTTCCAGACACTGAGTTATCTATGCAATTGTTCATTATGGAGGATAAATGTTTTAATAAAGGTTTTCTGCATTTTTTTTAAGGATTCAATATGAAATTTTGCCAAAGCCAGATGATAATGATTAGCTTTATCTCTTTTTGCATTCGCTTGTTGAATGCAATTATACCTCATGCTAAATTGAAACCAATTTGAATACTCAACCTTTTTTATGTAAATTTAATTACTTTCAATAATTTGTATTAAATATACTTTAATTTAAGATCTCTTGTATTCTTAATACCTATGTTTACTTTTTTAAAGAGCTTATGACAGTTGCTACGACGGCGTTCTGTCATGAGCGCTCTTGCTATCCCTCTCTTTTATTTAGTTTTAAAACACTCCATGTAAAATCGATAAAAATGCATTTGATCAAAATTTTAATTTTTTTTTTTTTGGTTCCTCTTCGAGTTTATTATTTTCTAATTCAAATTTTATTAGCTTACTTTCCAACTTTTATTGATAAAGCAAGACAAAGTCTAAGTCTGCAATAATTAAACTTAGTGTATAAATATGTAAATATATACATGAGATCAAATGTTAAAAATTGAATATAGTAGCTTTAGGTTTTTTTTTTTATATTTTCTTGAAATCAATGGTTTACCAGACTTCATTTAAGACTAAAGTAACTCACTTTTTGTTGGTGATTTAAAAATATTTAGACGAATCAAATCGGCAGAGGATTATACCAAAGTTTATCTAGTCTAGTGATTGGATTACGCATTGGTGTGAAGTACATTGTTTTCATCAAAATTATCGCAGATGTTCTGTTAAACATTTTTTTTGATAAGACATTTACTCGATCATAAAATTAAACTTTTTATAGCAATCTTCCACAACCATCTTACACGAGATAACCCGCAAACAAAATTTGGGAGTCGATGAATTTTTACCTTGCACAGGTTTAGCGGCAACAGAAACTATTTTTGAGAATTCAATACAATCTTTTTGGTGTGGTATCGAATTGAAAAACAAATATGTAAGAAAGGGCACATTTAGGAATATACATTATATTACTTGCATTAGTTAAAATGAAAATCAGGAAAAGTTACAAAGCTAGATGAAAATGTGTATAAAGTATTTAAACACTCAACAAATCATACATATGAATCAAAACTACTGAAAAAGATGTGATTCCTACTTATAAAAAAAACAAAGTTAAGAAAAGTGGAATTCCAATGAGTCAGAATATCCAACAGTCCGTGGTTAGTTCTCTGACATGTGATCGTGATTACCTCTTATCAAAAAGCGCCCTTAAAACAAAAGTTAAAAGAGCGCGAAAATCTAACCCAATCTCTAAAGAACTCCAATCTTTGGAAGACATCGACATTGCTCTCAGTACCTATGTATGCCCTTGAAGGGAAATTTTTATTTACCCAAAAAAGGACGAGATTGACTGTTGGATTTATTTATGACAACTTTTTCCATTCATGGATGATATGGGCAAGAAAGATGGAAAGATCCATGTTATTAATAATAAACAGTTTACAATTTTTCAAACGCAGGACTCTTACTGTAGGTGGAAGTCGTTTCAAATTCTATGTACATACTTTAATTCCTAGCTACCATTGGTTTGGAGATTTCATTTTTCGATGAATTTCATTCAAACCACCAGATTTCCTAGAGGCTTTTATAATTTCTAAGCCACGGGGTACCGGAGCTCTTACGCAAATGCCAAGTACCGCGTGAAAAAAAAAACAAATGATTACATCCCATCCGCCTAATATTTGCTGCGTCAACACTCAAGAATGTATGTCGGCAGGCGAGGACATCAATAGAATTTTCGACAACATGAGACACAGCAAAAATTTCGAAACTTTAGATGAGTTGGCCTATTTCACTGAGGAGTTCAAAGCGATCAAAACGATGCTCAAAGCATACTCCTCCAACACGTTCTCCGCCGACACCCGACTTACGATCGAAAAACGCACTGTTGGAAGTGCAAAAATAGGAGTCACCGCAAGGAGACGTGCCACCGACCGTTCCGAATGTTCTATTCATTTTTCGGTGAAGACAGTAGGCTCACCAAAGATTGCCCGAGCCACCGTCGAGCAACAAGTGAGTTACCGAACAGCCGTCCACTCAGTTCCAGTAAGACATCAGCCAGTTTCACTGCCAGTCCGTAAGCCAAACCGCTCCTACAACCAAGCCATAAATTCTGAACGTGACAAGTTAGGGAAAAGAAACTTCGCTGCTTGAAAAAGGTACGCAAAGCAACGCGAAAAAAACAGAAGCAACCTGGTTCATTCGAAACTCGCCGTTGTCTGGCACCCCGTTACCCAAAGTTCCTCTTCTAAGTTGCAGCAGGCAGTAAGGTGGAGCCGCATATCCAACCCGTCAACCCCCGTCTCTATCGTTCGCTTCAGTCAATTGTGCAGGTTCTAGCCATATCGTCGCTTTCTTTTGGGACTACCCTGGAAATCGACGAGCTAACCTCAGCCTATTTATAACATGTCATGGTCTGAGCATGTGACAAAAAAAGACTTGCAACATCAAAAAATGCAATAAACGCAACTTGATCGAAATTCGCCAAAAACAAATTTTTACCTCACTCGCACTCAGCTAAGTTGAAAGTTCATGATGCTGCCATAAGGTCTTTAATGTATTACTGCGCACAAGTTTGGGGATACAAAGGGTATACAAGTTGAAAAACTGCAAAGGTTTTTAATAAAAAAAACATAAGCGAGAGCTACAGTACGTTTGCAACGAACTGTTGGATACCCTATTCCCCACATTTTTGTATATGTATATGCATTTGCGTTCGCCTCCTTTGCAGCCAGCCGCTGTTCCAGTATCGGAAACAAAATTCTTCTTTAGCAGGCAGGGGAAAATTCAATAAAATAAATTTTGTTTGGCCGATGTACAATAACTGCTGTCACAATAAAATAAAATGCACGACTGGGTCGCACGAACTTGCTCTTATGATAAGCAATTGCTTATTGTGGCTGCATATATGGCTATTAAAAAAATTTAAATAAATTCGAAAATTCTTTGATTTTTTAAATTCGTTTAAGAGTTTTCTCGGAAAAACAAAGTATGCAATACAATTTCGAAGCTATACGTAAATCTAGGAAAAAAAAATATTGAAAATCGTTCGACCAGTTTTTTTTAAAAAAGGTTATTTTTGAAAAACTTTTCCAAAAAATATTTTAAAATTTATTTGGGTATGCAAATATATGGCAATCTGTAGTTTACATTTGAAAAAATAATTTAAAAAAAAATCAATATACCCGTTTCCAACATATTTCGAAAACCAAATATTTTTTTGAAAAAATTATAAAAAATCAAAAAAAAAAGTTTTTGAAAAATTTGAAATGCCATATTAATAAAATTATAAATGACTTCCTGTGGCCAAAATTTTATTGAAATCGAATGTATAGTTTACGAGAAAATTTGATTTGAAAATACGGGTTCTATGAGAGGTACATTTATAAGACAAATTTTGAAAAATATTTTCCAACCAAACGATAGATTGTCTTACAAAAATAGCATCCTGAAAGTTTTATCAAAATCGTTAGAGCCGTTTTTGAGAAAATCAATTTTTTTCTTCACGATTGTATGGCAGGTGCCGTTATTTTTGGGCCTAGAGCAAAAATAAATAAAATGCACGACTTGGTCGCACGAACTTGCTCTAATGTGTGACAGTGGTCTAAGGGTTTGAGATTTTGATAAAAATAAATTTTTCAAAATTCTTAAATAAACACTTAAACTAATTTGAGCTGAAAAAAAAGTACGCCATTTTATTTCTTGGGTAAATTTGAATTTATGAGAATAAATTTATAAAAATCTGTGGAGCGGTTTTTGAGAAAAAAAGTTTTTTTTGAAAAACTTTTTGAAAAAAATTTAAAAAAAAAATTTAAAAACGCCAATTTATAGGTATTCAGCAAATACATTTATTTAAAATCTTTAGAAAAAAATTTAATAAGCAGTTTTTAAAATATTAATTTTTTAAATTTTTTTTTAAAAAATGCTTTTAAAAATACAAAAAAATATTTTTCAAAAATATTGGTATGTAATACAAATTGAGCTACCTACAGCTATATGTGTGTGAAATTTCGAAAGAATCGGTTGAGTCGTTTTCGAGTTAGTCGAAAGCAAAAAAAACGGTCCTATGGAAAGTACCGTTCTTAGCAATTTTTTAAAATTTTTTTTTCAGCCATATGATTGGTCGTACCTAAAAACCAACACTGATTTTTTTAAATCGAAATCGTTAGAGCCGTTTTTGAGAAAAATAAGCTTTAACGTAACGGTTGTATGGCAGGTACCGTTATTTTTTGAGCTAAAAAAAAATTTTCAATTTCCCCTCTGTACAATACCTAAAAATGTCTATATACCAAGTTTGAAGCAATTCGGCCCACCCGTTTGGGTTGTAGGTCTCTATACATACAGACAGACAGACAGACAGACAGACAGACAGACAGACAGACATACAGACGGACAGAATTTTTAGACCATCTTTTTTCGTCTTCGCTATCATCGTAATGTCATGTTTGATTGTTATCTCAAAACTTTTTTTTTCGACGAATGCATAACTTGCCTTATAGTACCTATAATCGCAAGTAAAAAGGCGTGTGCCAAGCCTACAGCTGAGACTTTTTATTGCCAGGGTAATCACTATATGAGCTCATCATTCAATTTTAAGCTTGCAGATCGATTTGAACAAAACAACATTTTTAGAAATTAGATTTTGATAGGAAATAGCGATTATGTGTGTTTTTAACAATTCTTGAACTACACTCTGCTATGTAACCAACGTATACAAACCGAAGTGTTCATCTTCTTACTTCAAAACTGCGACCGATAGTTAAAAAACATTAAAAAATTAATGCATATTACGACTTTTGACGGAAACGCCCCTTAAAAGTGGGCGTGCCCTAAGAAATTTTAAGAAAAATTTAAAGCACTAACTAAGCTTTGATCATTAGTCAGTATTTAGGCATATGTGTAAAACTACAGCTGAATCGAGTAGTTTTTAAACAATCTTACCTGAACAAAGGTATTTTATCAAAATCACGCCTTTAAATATGGAAAAAATGTACACAAGAAAATGTAAAAATATTTTTCATATAACGAACGGAAGGGAAAATTGTTTTAATTGAATATTGGTAGTACAGTGCTGTCTGGGTAGCGTGAACACTGGGCTGCGTGAACACCTGGCTCGCATGAACACCAGTTTTTACTTGCGATTATAGGTACTATAAGGCAAGTTATGCATTCGTCGAAAAAAAAAGTTTTGAGATAACAATCAAACATGTCATTACGATGATAGCGAAGACGAAAAAAGATGGTCTAAAAATTCTGTCCGTCTGTATGTCTGTCTGTCTGTCTGTCTGTCTGTCTGTCTGTATGTATAGAGACCTACAGCCCAAACGGGTGGGCCGAATTGCTTCAAACTTGGTATATAGACTTTTTTAGGTATTGTACAGAGGGGAAATTGAAATTTTTTTTTTAGCTCAAAAAATAACGGTACCTGCCATACAACCGTTACGTTAAAGCTTATTTTTCTCAAAAACGGCTCTAACGATTTCGATTTAAAAAAATCAGTGTTGCTTTTTAGGTACGACCAATAATATGACTGAAAAAAAAGTTTTAAAAAATGGCTAAGAACGGTACTTTCCATAGGACCGTTTTTTTTGCTTTCGACTATCTCGAAAACGACTCAACCGATTCTTTCGAAATTTTACACACATATAGCTGTAAGTAGCGCAATTTGTATTGCATACCAATATTTTTGAAAAATATTTTTTTGTATTTTTAAAAGCATTTTTTTAAAAAAAATTTAAAAAATTAATATTTTGAAAACGGCTTATTAAATTTTTTTCTAAAAATTTTAAATAAATGTATTTGCTGAATACCTATGAACTGGCGTTTTTAAATTTTTTTTGAAATTTTTGTTCAAAAAGTTTTTCAAAAAAAACTTTTTTTCTCAAAAACCGCTCCACAGATTTTTATAAATTTTTTCTCATAAATTCATATTTTTCCAAGAAATAAAATGGCGTACTTTTTTTTCAGCTCAAATTAGTTTAAGTATTTATTTAAGAATTTTGAAATTTTTATTTTTATCAAAATCTCAAGCCCCTAAACCACTGTCACTCATTAGAGCAAGTTCGTGCGACCCAGTCGTGCATTTTATTTTATACAGGGCACTCTATAGCGTGAATAACAAAAACTTCGATAGCATGAATCACAAATGTATGGTCCCATTTCGGGGATTTCCCTTTATTTTAGACATCTTAGTTTTCCACATTCGTAACTACACACATTTTTGCATCGCATAACCCGTTTTTGTTCATATAAATTTGTAGCTACTGATCACAATCTTTAAAAAAAACGATTCACGTTTGAGCACGTGAAATTAACTCAGTTTTCGGCAACCAAAATTCTTATCATTGAAAGAAAAAGGTGATATTATCGAAAAACAAGAAAGGGTTGTAGCCCCTTCAATTTTATCCCGGGAATACAGTGTTGCTAAATCTACAATTTCGGCCATAAGAAAAAATAAGGATAAGTTTTTTTTAAAGTGGTGGTCAGTTCGCTCAAAAGAAAAATCTGAAAACATTACGCAAACTGTTGTCGAAGTGTCTTTTTCTTGATGGGTAAAATATTGGATAGTGTGAACAACCTGGATAGCATGGACAGACTGCAATAATTAGTTCACGCTACCCAGACAGTACTGTACCTTAAATTTTTAAAACAACATTTTTCGTTCTTTCATGAAAAGTGGGCGTAAGCCACGTCCGAAATTCAAAAATTTCTTTTCATACACAGTTTTTAGTTTCTACTAAGAGACGCAAGATTCATTATTTGCGGATTCATTATAAATACCGTTTATTTGCAAAAACCATTTTTTTATGCTTTCAGTGAAAAGTGGGTGTCAGCCACGCCCAAAATCAAATTTTTTGATTTCATACACAAGATGTTTATGTGCAAGTAATACCTACAAAATTTTATGTTTTTCGCTTTAATATAACAATTATTTTTGTATTAAAAATGGGCGTCAGCCACGCCCAAACTGAAATTTTTTTATTTAGTTGGAAGAAGGTTTATCTGAAGCTTGCGCGTGCAAAATTTTAGCTTTATGCTTTTATCATAACTGTACAAAAAACATAATTTATTTTTACCAGATTGAGGTTGTTCAACAAAAATGGCGATTGTGGGCGTTTGTGGGCTGATTTTACCGGTTCAAGAACTTAGCCTTACTCTTGAACTAAAGATTATATATACTAAATTTCATCTTTCTAGCTCAAAAATTGCGACCTCTTGATAGTATACATACGGACGGACTGACGGACGGACGGACGGACATGGCTTAATCGACTAGGCTTTTGATTCTGAGTCAGAATATATGTACTTTTCTATACCTAACGGTATTATTTCTCTATGTTACAAACTCCACACCAAATACAATATACCCATTCTATGGAATAGGGTATAAAAATAGCACCAATAGTCATAAATTAGTTCTACAGAGAAAATTTTAAATAAAACGCACGAATGGGTCGCACGAACTTGCGCTTATGCTAGATATTTGCTCCGGGGCTATGTATTTTGAAAAAAAAAAGTTATTTAGAAAAATCTTTAATTTGTAAGAGTTTTCTTGGGAAAATTAGGTAGGCAATAATATTTCATTGCTCAGTAAATATTGAAAATCGTTCGACCAGTTTTAAAAAACAATGATTTTTTTTAAACTTTTCGAAAAAATATTCTAAATTTTTTTTTTGAGTTTTTCATTTCACCTTTAGTCTTCATCTGGTAAAATTATTTATAAAAAATTCAATCCACCTATGTATTTTCAAAATATTTTGAAAACTAATTTTTTTTAGAAAATTGTTATTGTTTAGCATATTCTGTGAACCATGACAACTGCAAAGGTTTTATTCAAAAACATTTTTTGTATCTTTAAATCACCGTCATTAGCAATAAGCTGTGTTTCATGAAAAAAAAAAATGTATGGTTTTAGGTAATTATGGCGCACACCCACTAGGGGCATACATTTTGGAAAGAATAATTTGGTAGTTTATCAGATCACAAACGAAGTCAAGTTGGAATAGGGTATTCAACAGTTTGTTTTGCAAATTTACTCTACCTCTTGCTTATGTTTTCTTTTATGTATCTGTTACGCAAAAATAGTTTTTAAATTGAAATTTGGAATTTTGTGTTATAAAGGTGCTCCAGCTCATGATATTGAAAAAAAATTCTTTTTGGGGGAAGCTCTAAGCATCTTGAATTTTTTATTTCTAGGTAATAGAAAGTGTTGTCAATTGCTTCTTAGAGAATTACTGGTTTTATTTCAAAAATGAATTGGGTGCACTTTTGTAAAGTTGCTTGTACTTCTCTGTAAGCCCCTGTTCATGCAGAAATATAGCGCAAACAGAAATATTCAACTAAATGCTAAAAACTTACCAATAATTACAACATCTTTGTAAATACTTTCATTAGGAATATTCCGAACGCCAATATCCTTCATTTTGATACAAATGTAGCTGCAATCTTTTTATTTTGAATTTCAAATTTCTTTTCAAATATCAAATTTCTTCTGCTTGAATTTGAATTTTTTTTTTTTTAAATTTTTATTCAAAAACAATATCACACGCGTTGAAGATGGGACGCTATTTCTATCTACGCAATTACTAGTTCAAACTGATTGGCATTACTATGCGAACCGAACCGGCAAAGGTGAAATTTGGCGGAAACGTTTGTCCGGACGCTTTAACAATTCCAAGAGAACTAAGCTCAGCGTTGCTTCGGTTGTGGGGTTATTTTGTTTTATTTATACGGTTTGCTGACAGCGGCGCGCGGCGGGATTTTATCGCGAGCAGCATTTGTTCAATATCGATTGCTGCTCTGAGAACGTTTCCATTGACGGCGACCACGACGACGACGACGACGACGACGAAGGCGAATGGCTTTTTGCACACTGTTACTGTTTTCGTTTGCGCTTATGTTCGTTGTTGCAAAAGTGGCTGCTCCTGCTAGTGCTGATATTCCATTCTCTGGCAGTGCGAATATGAAGAGATATTCTGGTAGTTTGTTGATGTTGACGTTGGCTGGTTGAGTGATTGTCGTCGGCGTCGGTCGGTTTTCTTGCCAGGCGTTTGAAAATATTTGAGAGCTTGCTCTCTCGTTGTATACTCTTGAATCTTGAGTCTTGGTTCTTGAATTTTTTGTGGTGGCTCGTGTTTTTTAATTGAGTTCTGTTTCCTGAGTGTTTTTTTTTACGTTTATTAATCAAACAAAAATGTGACTAATTTTTTTTTTTATATTCTGTTAGAAATTCTAGTGTATGAGATAAGGATTTCAAGCACGATCGCACACGTTTTAACCTGAAAGTATACAAACAATGACTCGTCTTAAAATGTACATAATATTGAATATCTTATAAAAATGGTAATGCGAAAAAAGTTGTTAGGTATAACAAAACAAGCGGCGCGGCGCGGCGCGGTGCGGCGCCGTCAAAAGATAAGTTGTTGGTTGTGAAATGAGAAACACTTCAACTAGAGTATCTTATTGAGACGTTTTTGGAAATGCGGGTTGAGGGGAAAAGTGTATGATTGTTTATGGTTTGATTGGTAGATGTAGTTTTATAGCGTTAAGTGTTTATGTTAAGATTAGTTGAAAGATATCAAGCGTCTATTTTATTGTTCATAGATGAGGGAAACGAAGATATATTTGTTCATTGCAAAACCAGCAGTAAATAAAGTGCACGACTGGGTCGCAGGAACTTGCTCTAATGTGCGATAGTACAGTGGTCTTGGGGTTTGAGATTTTGAAAAAAATCATATGATCAAATTTGTAATCGCTTAAAAATCACTAATTATAACATTTTTTTTTGTTTGTTAAAAATAAAGAAAGCGATCTGCTTTCTTTTCATGTTTCGAATTTTAAGAAAAAAAAAAATTCTAGACTAGTTTTTTCAAAAAATGGGTTTTTTGAAAAACTTTTCCATACCAATTTTTAGCAATTTATAGTTTTGATCAGGAAAATAAAATTTTGAACGTGATAACCAGTGCACAAAACAGTTCATGTGTAGGTATCTCTCCAACCACCAACCCACAGCCACCCATTTTTGAAAATTGTTTCCTCCCCCCACACACAATAAATCCCCCTTCCTTACCACCACCAATAACCCACCCCACCTACAACCACCCACCCACTATTTTTGACAATTCCCCCCATGCACCAAATGCAACCACCCACTCCACCTACACTACCTGCTACTCACCCACCATTTTTCACAATTTTTTCCTCACCCCCCCAACAACCGCCACCAACCTCCCAGTACAACTATTTTTGACAATTAACTCCACCTCACCAAACCCCCCAATTTCTCCTCTTCCCGACACTACCCCCCCCCCCCCACCCCCAAACACGCACACACACACAACCACTTACAATCACCAACCACCCAACACCCTCCTCTCCCACTTTATCGACTTTCTATGCTATCAAAGCAGATATATATAACGTGACTTTGACACTTTTTCGTGCGTGCTGCCCATATATTCCGATTTATTAGACGTTATCACGTCAAAAAATTAACTTTCTTTAAAAAAAAACTCAAAAAAAAACTTTTTTGAAAAATTTAAGAATTCATATTATGTATTAAGTTAGAAAAAGGCTTCTATCGAAATCCTTCAAGTGCTTTACGAGAGAATTTTATTTAAAAAAACCGGTCCTATGGGAGGTACCCTTATAAGACTTTTCCTGAAAAATATATTCCAACCAAAATATATAGTTTTCACAAAACGCACAATTTAGAAAGTTTTATCGAAATAGTAGGAGCCGTTTTTGAGAAAAAATGAGTTTTTCATTAAAAATCTAATGGCAGGTACCGTTAATTTTGGAGCTGGAATGCTAATTCCAAAAACACCTTTGTAGGACGTCATAATAATACTACGTACCAAAGTTGAAGGAAATCGGTAGAGCCTTTCAGGCTAGGTGCCGATACAGACAGAAAGAATTTTCGGACCCACTGCAAAACTTTAGAACGTTTTTTTTTTGTTATTTGTAACCAAAACCTAAAAATTCAGTGTTCTTCGAAGCCTTCTTTATGTACATTACATGTGTAGAGCCTTTTTTGAGCAAATCAGATAAAAGGAAAAAAAAGGCCAAAACCTATAGTGGCGTGTTGTATGGGAGCCCCCACTTAAAAAAGAGTAACCGAAGAAAATGCAGCGCCATCTGGCGAAAACCACTTTTTTTGGGCTTCTCTATCATCGTAATGTCATGTTTGATTAAAACCTCGATTTTTGTGTTCTGCACGAAACCAATACTTGCCCTATAGAGAAAGTAAAAGCAACGGCTTGACTATTGTTTCTTGTTTGCAGTTGGGTTTGGATTGAAGTGATTTCAAGTATCGTTTGCTTGTTTGCTTTTAAGGAAATAAACAGATGTTGTTAAACAAAACTCTTTGTAAGGTCATCCTCAATATCAACATGAAAGCTTTCGCTAAGTTTATATCAGAATCCACACGTTTTTTTAAATACGGAAAATGCTTTCCCATGATTGGGAAGGCCTTAACATACACCAATGGGGAAATATAACAGAAATAGCATATAATGGGCACATGCGCTTTAGGGGCCAGTTATAGCGATACGGAAAACCAAACCGAACAAAATTTCAAATGGAAAATTTTGTATGTTCTGATTCGATTTTTAAGACAAATGCTACACTGATCGATGGCACTCAATGCAGAGAATTTTTTTTGTTCATAATAATTTTAAATGAACAAATACTTTTTCGTTAAAAATGTATTTTTATATTTTTCTTTTATACGTATAACAGAAAAATGATTAAATACATTTTTAACAAAAAGTACAAGTTCAATTCAAATTTTTATTTGCAAAATAAATTCTCTGAGTTGGTTGCCATCGATCAGTGTAGTATTTGTGTCTTAAATCTGTTTATACTATACCAAATTTTCCATTTAAACATTTTTTCGGTTTAGTTTTCCGTATCGCTATAACTGGCCCCTTAGTCATTAATATTTTTGAATTAATCTGAAACCGTCTGAGACACGTAAATTTGACAGCGCTACGAATTGAAAGTCTGAAACATAGAAAATAGAAAAATGTAATATTACCCCAAAAGAACCATTATGTTATTTAAATTCTTAAATTTTTCAAAAAAAGTTTTTTTGAGTTTTTTGAAAAAGTTTTAATTTTTTTTTTTATTTTTTGTTTTTTCCAAAAACAGTTTAATCCATTTTTTTTATTTTATTTTTAAAAACTACAAAGTGCTAGAAGTTGGCATACCCAAACAAAATTTCAAATATGTTTTCGAAAAGTTTTTCAAAAAAAAAACCGTTTTTTGAAAAAAACTGGTCGAACGACTTTGAAAAAAAATTTCTTAAAATTCTAAACAGTAAACGAAATTAGATGTCTTACTTTATTTCTTTACACACAGCAGACTGATAAGGAAGCTGCTGAGCGCTAGGTTAACCAGAGTGGAAATACGAAAAAACAAATCAAAATTGGTAACGGATTCGGTAGACATTTAACAGACAGGAAGACAAGCATGGCGGACATAAAAGTAACCGCACCGATGACATCTTTTTGTGTTATTGAATTCAAAAGAAGTCTTTGGAATTACTTTTCTCGTGTAGCAAATCTACCAACTCAGGGTAACACTGTTGAATTTGCGACTTCATTTTAGATCCACTGCGTACAAATGAATTGGAATTTGTAGTTTTCAAGATATTTGACTTTGAAGTTGGAGTTCAAAACATTAAATAATCTTCATTTTGCTCAAATATGAAATCATATCCTTTTCTTAAACATATTTTTTCAGATGCTCCCTTTAGTCTAATATCTTAAGACCAGTGACGACATATATTTTTAGCATTTCTGTAAACCTTAATTTACTACAAACAATTTTACTAGATACTGCTTGTAAACACGTGGCAATAAAAGATATGACTCTCTTCTTAAGAGAACTAATGTATAACAACAAAAACAGATCTTTAACTCTCTCACAACAAGAGGAAATGCAGGGGTCCACATTACCCGCCTACTGCACATTACCCGATCTTACTCTACTGTGTGTGTATGTATGTATGTGTAGTCCTTTGATATTCCTGTAAATCATCGTTATTCTTATGACAAGAAAATAATTCTATTTTCGGGTTGAAAATGGAGAACTCCGGCAGTTTTTTAGACGAAATGATGTTTTCATCGTAAATCTAGCCTCTTTTATTTTGTGTTTTAATGATTTTTTTTGGCAAAGTATTATTTTAGCTTATAAAACCGGTATTATTTGAGTTATGGTACAGAAAACCAAGTTATGTGTAAGCTAATAAATTAAAATTTTTGTAGTCATTTGTTTTTTTAAAAATACAGTTGAAACTCGATTATCCGGGATTCGATTAACCGGGACGCTCTATTAACCGTGATGAAAATATTTAACATAAAAGCTCTTATATCCGTAAAAAACTCTATTATCCGTAAAAGAAACAAAAACATTTTCTTTATCGACAATAAAGACAATTTTTTATTTAAACTCTATTATCCGTAAGATGAGAACAGGACCGAACATGTTTTTTTACATCTAAGAACCAACGGAATTTTGTATCTGTTGCATTGCATTTAAAAGACACGCAAAAAGAAGTAGCGGGATAATACATTTTTCGGGTTGCGTTTTGTTTTGTTTCTTATGCTTGTATGGATTTTGTTCAGTTTTGGTTGGAAAATCTGAAGTGAAGCGTTGTGATAATGGCTTCTTCTTTGTTAAGTGAAAATAAAAGATCGCGTAAAGTTTTGTCAATTAAGGAAAAAGTTGATTTGATTAATGAACATTGTAAAAATAGTGTGCTTGTGAAAATGTTGGCTAAAAGATATAAAATCGGCACCCAAACAGTGTATGATATTCTAAAAAATAAAGACAAGATTTTCAAATTTTTCGCAGACAGCTTCACTATAAAAGGATTGGAGAGGCGCAAAACTCTCAAAAAAGCTGAAAATCCCAAAGTGGACGCAGCAACGTATGAATGGTTTCGACAGGAACGATTTCGAGGAGTTCCAATTTCAGGGCAAATGATAATGGAGAAAGCAAAATTTTTTCATGAAAATCTTAACATAGCCTCTGACTGTGTATACTCTGAAGGATGGCTGGGAAAATTCAAAAACCGCCATGGAATTCATGGATTGAAAGCGATAGGGGAAAAAGAATCTGCTGACTACGAAGCTGCTACGCTTTTTGTAGAAGAATTGTCTGAACTCATTCAAACAGAGAATTTAAGCAATGAGCAAATTTACAATGCTGATGAAACCAGCCTTTTTTGGAAATGTTTGCCCCAAAACACTTTGGCATGCAACGACGAGCGTTCAGTTGAAGGATATAAGGAATCGAAGGAACTCACAAATGCAAGTTGATGGTTATTGGCAAAAGCGCTCGTCCAAGAGCTTTAAAAAATGCTGGAGAGCTTCCAGTTATCTACAAAGCCAACAAGCGGGCTTGGGTAACCCAAAAATTGTTCCTTGATTGGTTTAATAAAAACTTTGTCCCTGAAGTTAAGGAGCACCGGGAAAAAAACAATCTTGACAGGAACTCCAAAATTTTATTGCTCTTAGATAACTGTCCAGCCCACCCAGACGTTAATGATTTTAAAGCCGCAAATATATTAGTGAGGTACTTTCCACCAAACTGCACTTCTCTGATTCAGCCAATGGACCAAGGCGTGATTCGAAGCCTAAAGTGCCATTATCGCAAAGAGATCATTCGAAAGCTAGTAAGCTCAGAAAACAGGATCAATTTTTTTAAGTCATTTAACATCAAGAATTCTTTATGGGGTGTTTCTAAGTCCTGGAATTTCGTTACCACCGATGTTCTGAAAAATGTTTGGCACAATTTACTCTGTCCCGAAAATGAGGAAGAAGGTAAGTTTTATCGAAATCAAAAAGTTTTAGTTTTTACATCATCGACATTTCTAAACTTCCTCAGAACAAGATGCCATTGACGAGATTTCAACAATTATGGAAGTCGCAGAGGATTTTGATGTCAATGCAATAAGAAATTGGGTGGACTCAGATGCGAATGCTTCACCATTTGCTGTCTTATCAGAGAACGAAATTATGGCGATGATAAATAACCCTCTTGACAACGAGCCGGAAGTCCTTTCTGATGAATCCGATGATGTAGAAATTTCGAAAATTCCAATGGTTGATGCCATTAAGGCAAGTTCTACACTTTTGAGCTTTTTAGAAGAGTCGAATTGTCCTGGAATAACACAACAGGATATAATGCAAGTTCACCGCATTAACGTAAATTTACTCAAAGAAAAACAACGAGTAAAATCACAACGGCAAACAACAATACAACAATTTTTTTAATTTTTTTAAAAAGTTTTTCTTGAAGTTCCTAATAATCAATCTTGTGATTTTGTAATGTATGTACAAACAAAAATATGTACTGAATGAATTGTTAAGTTTTATGAATTATTTTTATGTTTGTTTTCGTTTTATTTTTTAATAAAAATAAAAAATTAAAATATCAATTTCTGTTTTATTTTATTTGAGAAAAAAAAGTTCTATTATCCGGGATTTTCGATTATCCGTGATGGGCTCGGTCCCGACCATCCCGGTTAATCGAGTTTCAACTGTATTAGTAATAAGTCTGTCTCTCAAAAAAACTCTCATTGGTTTTTCCCTTATAAGGGTGATAATAACCTCTTGATTGCGAATGAATTATAAAGAAAAAAAGTGAACAAAAAATATTTAAAAAAAACGATGTTATCTTTTAAAAACTAATTGTAGTAAACTCATTATTATTATCTGTTTTTTTTGTGCACTAAAATCATGTTTGTACATCATATTATGTACATACAAATATCATAAAAAAAACATTGTACCTATCCTATATACATATGTATACATGTACATGTACTCAACTCAATCTTTCATTGAACGCAATGGGCTAAACACAATATAAATAAGGATATCCATGCAAAATCGTAATCCTCGTAATGTTTCTGACGTCCGTCGTCAACGAACGGTCCAATTTGTATGAAAAATCTTTTATATTTTCTAACTTGACAAATGCAAGCAATGCGAATGCAATTACCCTTTTCCGGTTATCCTCACACTTAAACAACTTATAACTTCCTAGTTTACCTGGATTACGATAAGTTCAGAGAGAGAGAGCTTTCGTACAATGTGTCTAGTCATGTTTATGACCTTGCATGAATACATTTAATAATTATGCATTGTGTGGTGATCTCTTTCTCTATTAAAAACATACATAAACTGCATAACGCATTAAAACGGAAGCCAACAACTTCTAAATGGAGAGCCTTCACATCACCAAGAAATTAAACAACACCATTAATCCGATCAGCAAAATGTAATTATAAATATAACACTAATTCCATAAGCATGCATTAAACAATATTAAAGAGTGGATTCGCATGATGTTTCTTGACCACAATATTTCTACAAAAAAAAAAGGAAGACAGTACTTACTTGACTTTGAGCTTTGAAATCTTATAAATATTGTCAGCTTCTGATATTTCAATACAAAATCAGCCCATCGCAGCACCACATTTATATATTATGTAGTTTTAAATCCGAAATCAACCGACTGCAGCGTGCTCTTTATATTTTTAAGCTATTATTACACGGTCATCGAAATGTGTCATCGCAATGGCATTCTGACGTCATAACGACGTACATAGGTATCTGTACTAAAGTCGTCATGTCGTGTGATCGCCATCGGACATAATGGCAGTTTTTTTTTTAAACTTGTCATTGAAATGTCAGAGACCCAGCAATGGCACTGTAGAAACTTCTGCCTTGCCATCCTTTTCAAGGTAGCTGTTATCATTGTATATATAAACTATAGTACTACCACTTGAGGTGCGCCACCTATCGGGGAAAAACTAAGCTCTAGAATACCATGGGAAGCAACAACAACAATTAAAATTTAAAAAAAATATGTTGTTGCTTCTCATGGTATTCGAGAGCTTAGTTTTTCATCGATAGATGGCGCACCTCAAGTGGGAATACTAAAGTTTATGTATGCAATGCTTTCACTAATATCAAATGTACATCTGCGTTTCATTTTAATACAAAGAAAAGATCAACTACAAAATAACTTGTTTGATTTTTGCATTTGCAATTCAAACAAAATTTCCAAATAAGTTCATTGATCCAGACGTTCTTTAGAACTTCGGGAAGCCTGACATTTTTTTTTTTTTTTTTTGGTAAAAGGAAACGTTGATAATTTATCAGGCCAAAGGAAATAGTATTTCCATACCAGAGGGAGTTGAGGTTATTCAAAAAATGATAAAAAGTACCCTGGCTACTTTAAAGAGTTCGGTGGCAATGGTAGTGGATATATAGTGCTTGTTTCCTTACCTGGAGGTGTGGGTTTTTGGCATTTTTACTTGTCTTTTAATTGTTGTAATTGGAATTACATTATGTTTATTATTTATTGTTTTTAATTTAAATTATTTTGATCGAGGAACTTCACAAACTCACGTCATTACTTTCAGTCACGATGACTCAATTTATGAATATTGTGTGATCGTTAGCGCGAAAAATGACTTCTGTCAGCTTGGTTTCAGGTCAACCAACAAATTTCAAAGTGTTGAATGTGGATCGGCATTGTTTTCCATAAAATCGCGATGACTTCGAATGACATAAATCACAAAAGCCCGTCATCGTATTTTGTGATACAAATGTAAGTCTTCCGCCATTTATGTGATTGTCGCTGTAGATAGCAATGACTCGGTGAAAAATGCACTGACGGAGCAGGGACATATTTTCAGTGACGTCAGAATGTCATTACACATGACACATTTCGATGACCGTGTAATACTAGCTTTAAGCAGCGTTCACACGCAGACAAAACAATGGGACAATACTCAATTGTCTTGTCCGAGCTTCTTGAATGGGGTTGGACAAGACAATAGACAATGCCAGCCAGTCGATATTGTCCTGAGATAGCTCGGCAGGCTAGCACGGAGGAAAATATAATGACAATTGTCTAGTCCTGGAAACAGTTGTTCACATGGAACAATGATTGTCTTGGCCTCTGCATTGTCCCATGTGAACCCCGCTTTACTCTTGCTCCCATCCTAAACAACAACAACGTAACTTCTGACGGGCGCGCGTAGCGTACAAGAAAACACACACAACCACATAAGAAGCCTATATTTTTCTGAAAAATACGAGTATATTCAATATACGGGTTGTTTTGTTCTGAGGGCAATTTTACGACAAAACACTTTTTTCTATCGAAATCGGATTTGGGAAAGAATTTACTGTTGTATTTAAATTGCACAAAATGTGGCGTATTCAAGATATAGTAGTTTAGTTTTATATTTTATTAAATAATATTTTTTTTTACACAAATAAATTAACAAGCGTTTTGGAATTGCTTTGATGTCCTGATTTGCAATTATTATTAATTTCACTTTGAGATGTGCCATTAAAAAATTAGAAAATTAGACAAATCATCCTCAGAATATTGAATTTCACAAAATTACTAACTCACCACATAAACATATACACCAATCACTGATAGTCCAGTCGACAGGTCGGAAAAGTGGGTTTAGGTGGAAAAAGGTAAAAAATTAATGAAAATTGGGGATTTTGTTTAGGGATAGTTTACAAACATTTTGCTAAGTTTTTGACCTCGAGGGCCCTGTGCTAACCGACGTTGCTCCGGTTTTCCCTCAATAACTTTTTTTTTACGTCCTATGGCAAGAACATATTCTAGTTTCTTGTAGAACATTAAATTTCCTACAATTTTGTTAATCCAGGCATCTTTGTATGTCAATTTGTTACCGCTTCAAAAAACAGGTAATTTTTCAAAATTCGCAAAAAAAATTGAGAATTCCACCGGAAATACTAGAAGCTTTTGTTAAAATTATATTTTCCCACCAATTTAATAATAAAACTTTACAAATTAACACCACAGGCCAAAATTTTCACAACTGACTTCATTCATAGATGCCAGATGCGGATTATTAGTTTTTATGAATAAGATTGGGTTTATTACCTAGTTTTCTACCTGAACATTAGGTATGTAATGTACCTATACAATCCAATGCGGTTATTAATAATATGGTGGAATTCTGAATTTCTTGATATTGCTGTTTTTCGAAGCACCATGCTTTCGTTACGAATTGACATACAACATCATTTGAAATATTGAAATTGTAGGAAATTTAACGTTCTACAAAAGACTCGATTACATTTTTTCCGCAGAACGTAAGTAAAATAAAATGCACGACTTGGTCGCACGAACTTGCTCTTATGATAAGCAATTGCGTAGTGGCTGCATATATGGATATTAAAAAAAAATTAATAATTCTTTTATTTTTTAAATTAGTTTAAGAGTTTTCTCGGAAAAACTAAGTATGCAATAAAATTTCAAAGCTATACGTCAATCTAGGAAAAAAAAAATATTGAAAATCGTTCGACCAGTTTCTTTTTTTAAAAGGTTATTTTTGAAAAACTTTTCCAAAAAATATTTTGAAATTTATTTGAGTAGGTATGCAAATATATAACAATCTGTAGTTTACATTTGAAATATAATTAAAAAAAAAATCAATGTATGTATTTCGTTTCCAACATATTTCGAAAACCAAAAATTTTTTTGAAAAAATTATAAAAAATCAAAAAAAAAAGTTTTTGAAAATTTTGAAATGCCATATTAATAAAATTATGAATGACTTGTGTGTCCAAAATTTTATTGAAATCGAATTCATAGTTTACGAGAAAATTTGATTTGAAAATACTGGTTCTATGAGAGGTACCGTTATTAGACAAATTTTGAAAAATAGCATTCTGAAAGTTTTATCAAAATCGTTGGAGCCGTTTTTGAGAAAATCGATTTTTGTCTTCAAGATTGTATGGCAGGGCAAGCGGGATCAATGATCTCCGAAAGAAAAAAAACAGCTAAAAATCATTTTGAGTGAAAAAGAAAATGATTCAAAATTGGGATTCTTAAGCAACATCACAATTCAGCTGAGGCTAAATTAATTAAACTGGAATCACCCAGTGGCGAAAATTCGGCCACTGTATTAAATGTAATGTAAATGTATTACGCCAATTTATTCGAAAAAAATTGTAAAAAAAACACACGAAGCCGTTTTCACCTGTATTTTCCAAATAAAAAATCCAAAACAAAATATTCCCAGCACACCTACTCAGTAATACCTTTCCAACGATATATATATCATCTCAATCGGGTGGGTAACCACCTCGCAATTGGTACCACAAAAAAACTGCTTGCCTATTTATATATTACGAGTAGATTATTATTATTCCTGTTTTTCTTAAATTCTTTATTTAATTTATATTTCAGAAGGAAGTGAAGTAATTTTTAAGTTTCTTTTTCATGAAAATAAAAATGAATTATGTTTATCAAAAATAAAAAAAAATAAAGTTTACTGGTTTTGTCATTAAGGTACAAATATGTACATGTGTTGACATTTTAATAGACATTCGAAAAATGGAGGCGACATTTTATGAACCGAGATTTACCTTTTTCGGTATTTTCAAGAGTCGATATAAATTTTGTCGAGATTTTAAGACATCGAAAAATCGACATTATTGGTAGTCGAGATTTTGTTTGTCGGTAATTAGTATCCCAATTCTTAATGTAGGCAGAAGCCCTTTTATTGACGAAATAGTATTAATTCTTAAAATTTTCAAAATAAATTTTTTTGAGTTTAAGATAAAAAAATTATTTTTGTTTTTAAATTTTTGCTTTTTTCAAAAACGGTTTGATCAATTTTTTTAATTTTATTTTTCGGATAAAAACTAAAAAGTGCTACAAATTGGACTAGGACTACTTGGATTGGACTACTCAAAAAAAAAAAAAATTGGAATATGTTTTCGAAAAGTTTAAAAAAGCCGGTTTTTGAAAATAACGGACAAATAAAAAAATGTCTTAAGATTCAAAACAGTAAACGAAATCAGATGACTTACTTCATTTTTTTCAAAAAAAAAAAAAAAACGTTTTAAGTAGTGATTTGTAAGTGATCAATAAAATTTCATATGATTTTTTTCCTGCTTTTTTCCAAAACCTTAAAAGCCAAGAGCACTGTCACGGTCCGACCCAGTCGTGCACTTTATTTTCTTAGAAAATTGCACCTCGCGAAAAACGAGGGGGAATAGACAATACATCCCATCAGCTTTTTTTCCTTCTGTCGACCTTCTACCTACTTACTATAGCGTTAAGTCACACTATATACGAATCACCCTGTATTACACATACACACATTCTTTCAAGAAATGACGTGAGGGATAAAAGTGCACCTCTTGTTAATGACATTGAACATTTATAATTTTTCTTTGCTTCTCATAATCGTGTTTATTGATTTAATGAACAACCTTCACTTTTGTTGGCATTTTCCAAGTATTATTTAAATAAAATTATAAGAGGAAATGGAAAAGGTATACTATGTTCAAGGTTATTGCTAACAAAAATTTGCATTAGAACAATAGGCAAGCATCTTAGATTCAACAAGAACAAGCAGATGAAAGGGCAAAGGCGGAAACGGGTTCCTTTTTCTAATACAATTAAAATGCTAACAAGTCATGAATATTATTTAGGTCAGAAAAACGAACCTGTCGCTGTTACGGCTGGATTATTCTAAATAAATTCTTATTGACTATGTATTTTGAAAACAAAAAATTTAAAATTATTTTAAAAAAATCTGAATGTTATGAAAATTGATAGTTGAAACCGTTAGACCAGCTTTTTTAAACATTTTTCAAAAAATATGTTTTCAGTATCTGAATTCAAAGTGAGTTTTTATCTCAAAACAAAATTCTATAAAACCAATCCACACGTTTCCAAGATAACAAGATGCTCTCTATAGTTTAGTT
Organism: Platycheirus albimanus; assembly: GCA_916050605.2. NCBI lineage: Eukaryota > Metazoa > Arthropoda > Insecta > Diptera > Syrphidae > Platycheirus > Platycheirus albimanus. Next base: position 66,481,476 of record OU696698.1, read on the forward strand.
TAGTTTATTTTGCCAAAATAAGACAACAAATACATACGTAAAATAAAATATTTACATTTTAAAGTTTAACATTATTAAAGAAAAACAGAAAGAAAATATATGAATTTAAACAATTTTTATCAAAATATATGTATTAATATAATTTAAATAGGACGAATATTATGAAGAGACTTCAGCCATCATTCTTTGCATAATTCTTTTTTTAAAGGAATCTCTACTAATGTTAATTGAAAACAAATCACAATATTCATTGAATGCCTTGGAGCATCGATTAAAGGTTTCATTAGCAGCATAATTAGTCCTTGAGTTCGATTCTTTTAAAAATTTCCTATGACGTAAATTGTGAACATTTGAATTTATAGATATTTTGGAACATAGAAAAGGTGAATCTATATTACCATTGAGAAGATCAAACGCAAACAAAGCCTCAGACAACTTTCTACGTTTACTAAGACTACACATATCAATAAGTATTAAACGATGAGAATACCTAGGCAAAACAAAACTCTCAGTACTCCATCCAAGATCTCTTAATGCAAATAGTAAAAACTGTTTTTGGACAGATTCAAGTTTCTTAATATCAACATCATAAAACGGAGACCAGACAACACTACAATAATCAAGCAGTGAGCGAATCAATGAACAGTAGATAGCTTTAGTTATGTAAGGATCATTAAATTCTTTAGATCTCCGTTTGACAAATCCAAGCATACACATGCTCTTAGAGTGTATTTTGTCGATGTGGTGCTTGAAAGTAAGTTTATTGTCAATAAGAATACCTAAATCCTTTATTACGTTTTTACGAACTAATATCTGGTTATCAACGGTGTAGTCAAAATGAGTTGCACTTTTCTTCTTAGAAAATGAAATAATGTTGCACTTATCCACGTTAAGCTTCATACCGTTCATTTTACACCAATTAACAAGTGTGTCTAAGCATTGTTGTAATGCTTGTCCATTAAGTGTGTTATTAACATTTTGAAACAATTTAAGGTCATCTGCGTACAATAGATATCTGCACCCTCTGAACAAGAAGGGTAAGTCATTAATAAATAATAAAAACAAAAGCGGACCGAGATGACTGCCTTGGGGTACACCAGAGGTGACATAAATTTTACGAGAAATAACATCACAAAACTTAACACACTGAGTTCGATTTGACAGATATGAATCAATCCATTTAAGCAAATTTCCATGAATGCCATACTTTTTTAATTTAAACAGCAGAAGACCATGGTCAACCTTATCGAAAGCTTTGCTAAAGTCGGTGTAGATAGCATCAACCTGGTTCCCTTTTTCCATTTCAAGAAGAATGTGTGACGTATAATCTGAAAGATTAGTAGTTGTGGATCTACCTTTCAGGAAACCGTGTTGATGCTCACTAATGACAGGTTTTAGTACTACACTTAGCTTGTCAGTCACAATTTTTTCAAATAATTTAGGGATAGCTGACAATATGGCAATACCCCGATAATTATTAATTTTAGATCTATCACCGTTCTTAAAAATTGGTATCAGAAAAGAATTGCGCCACTCATTAGGAAAAAACCCACGAGAAAGTGAAAGGTTGAAAATTGCAAGTAATGGCTTGGCAATACTATCAGCAGTTTTCCTTAAGAATGATGAAGGAATGCCGTCGGGACCGCTACCTTTGTTGACATCAATGCACTTCAGTTCACGAACAAGGTCAAACATAGTTATTGACATAGAGCTCAAATTAATATTGTTTACAGCAATATGCTGGAAGTCATTAACATCAAACGTTATGGGATCATTATACACTGTTTCAAAAAATAAAGCGAATAATTCACAAATATCTTTTGATTCAGAGCTTATATTGTTCTCCGAATGCATTGATGATGGAAAATTATTAACATTACGTTTAAGGTTGACAAATTTATAGAAAAGGCGTGGATTATTCTTTATCCTAGAACCAGTTTTAAACACGTATGAATCATAACATATTTTATCATATCTTCTGAGTTCATCGTTGAGGCTAAGGTAAATTTCGTAATCATTTGATTTGGAGGAAGATAACCATTTGCGATGAGCTCTGTTTTTGCGGTTTTTTAAGTTAATTAAAACCTTATCATACCAGGGAGGAGCATTACTAGGCGTTTTTATTTTTTTAGGTATGAAGTTATCAAGGACGAAACTTAAAACTAAAGAAAGTTCTAAAGCTTTGTCGTTCACAGAAGACAAATTCTCGGACCATTCAAAGTTATTCAAAAAAAAGTTGATCTTTTCATAATCGGCTTTTATAAAATCAAAGTCTAATTTTTTCTCACTGACATTTGGGCGTGATTTATCGGAATAAAAATAGCTAAGCTTAAAAGATTTATGAAATATACTTGTTTTGTTTATAACAATAGATGAAGTCTCTTCAAGAATAAAATTATCCCAGACATTCGAAAACACAAGATCAAGAACATTAAAGAAATTATTTTGTAAGCTACATATTTGATTAAATCCATTTTTGTAAAAAAAATCTATAACAGAAGATTGCTGCTCTGTCATTATATTAATTGGATCAAATATAGAATTGTTATCATCACAGGGAATCCAGTTCAGCCCAGGGAGATTGAAATCACCAAACAAAAAAAATTCGTCGGAGTCAGTTAAAGTAGACAAAACTGATGAAATACTGCTAGTAGCTGCTTCGTAAACTTCAACAGGTTGACACGGATGAATATAGTAACTGCCAATGTAAATGTTTTTATCTTCCAAAACGATTTTGGCCCAAACTTGTTGGTTCAGATTGTAATCAGTTGACGTTGCTTGTATGATAACAGGAAAACAGGATAAAGAAGTATGAATTGCCAGTAAAACACCGCCTCCTTTGCTTTGATTAGGAAGGAGAGTCCTATCACATCTGAACACCTGCCACGAGGAGTCAAAGATTTCAGCATCAAGATGATCATGTTTTAACCAGGTTTCCACAAGAACAATAACATTGTATTCGCAAGAACAGGTAGCACGACGAAGTTCAATAAGATCACCTCTCATTCCTGACATATTTTGGTAAAATATCCTTAACTCCTTCCGGAGCTGCGTCTTATTTTTAGAAAATTCAGATTCGAAGTACTAGGTTTGTTCGATAAAAATTCCCGCACAACACATTCTCTGGGCCATTTTTTGGAGTTAAGCAACAAAGGAACAACTTCTTCAGGAACGCTTATTTTGAAGTTAAGATATTGAAGCTCAGATCTCTTTAAGTTCCAAGGAACTATCAGGTTGCAGATAACATCATGACAATAGAAATATTTCGCAAGGAAGTGAACAATATCTGTTTCAGTAGTTCCACATTCTGCATTTTGGATATAAATCTGCTTTCGTTTGTTGGTAGTTGGTCGAATGCAAGGAGGTGGTAAGTGTAGCGGTGGTAAAGGTGTAGGTTGCGAAATTGTATACGACGATAAGGATGACGGTGGTGAAGTGTAACTTGGTAGAACGCTAGGTGGTGGTAAATATAGAGGTGGCAAAGGTGCAGGTTGCGCCATCGAGATCGATTGCAAAGGTGGATTAATATAAAGTTGATTCGAATGTGGATATGGCGCTGTCGAAAATTGAGGAATACCACAGACACTAGAAACACTCGGCTGTTGCGAAAATGAATTCGTTTTATTTTTCATTTTTCTTTTCCCCTTAGGTTTTCGTTTTTCAGAAGACTGTTTTTCATTTTTTCTTGAGGAACCAACCTGTGATGTTTGAGTGCTTATGCTAACATATAATTTTTCATTTGCGTTGATAGTAGAACTATTTAGATTATTAATGTTATTATTGAAAAGAGTTGTGTTGCCCAAAGAATTGCTGTCATTTTCAACTTCATAAGAACTATTCATGTTATTTATTTGAGTCAACTCTTTCTGAACTGAAACGGATCTTGAACAATCAATCAATGATGAAGAATTATTAACATTGTCAATTTTAGTATAGTCCAGGAAAAATAGACAAAAAAATGCCAAAGAAAGGAAAAAATTAGATCCTGGCTGAAAATTGGCACGATCATTGGTAATGGGGCTCTTAATATAATGAGAGAGTTCCTCACCGATCCGATGACCGCTACGTAAGTTATTCAAGGTCAAAGGTCATGAAAATGGGTTTTTTCAAATTTACTCAAAAACGGTTAGTTTTAGAGAAAATATTTGTTCTACAAACATGTTGCTGAAGCAATTTACAACAAAAATGGTTATTATAATTTTGTCCCTAGCGTGTACCGTTAAAAAGTTATAGCACTTTAAAGAATCGTAAGCATCGCCCTATTTCGCATTTTCTCCCACATTACTGATAATTACTTAAAACCAGTTTGTTTTAGAGAAAAATTTTGTAGTACAAACTTGTAGATGAAGAATTTTTTCACAAAAACGGTTCTAGTATTTTGTTCGTAGCATGTACCGTTAAAAAGTTAGAGCAATTTAAAGAATCGTAAGTATCGCAAAAAGTAGCCCTATTTTGCACTTTCTTCCACACCACCTCAGAGGTCAAGTGACAGGCGCTTTTTTTTTTTTTATGTGGTATCCCCCGTAGGCCTATTCCACTGTGTTTAGCAAACAAAATTTAGTTTAAATTATTAATTAACATCTGGCATTGGCATGTTAAGTAATGATTCGTCATTATCGTCCTCTGCATATGGATCAATTTGGACTGAGTTTGTACACGACTTTCCATGACATTGACCACAAACTAAAGAACAACTTAATCCCGCTTTTTGACAACCACAATTAGAACCGCAACCCTTACTACAATTACAAAATATTGTTGTAAGAAGTTCATCAGGTGCTGATTGAAGCAGAGTGGTTATAGGCTCCAAAACATTATTTCGTTATGCCCATCCCCTGCTTTCCGGATTAATATTATCTCTTCCCAACCAAGCTTGAACTTGATAGTACACTCTAAAAAGGTGTTGTTGAGCAGCAGCAGATGTTGGAGGAAGGGAAGATAATTGTACAGCCTTGTTGAGCCTAGTCAGTCGGACAAATGTAGAATATCTTAATGCATCGTTATTATCTTCTTTTGAATGTGCTTTGTAAGATGCTAGAAGTAGACGTATACCATTTTCAAAAATAATATTTGGAGGACAATCGGCTCTGGCAAACACTTCGGCACATTTTATCAGATCGTCACTATTTTCGAAAAGCTTGAAAATTTTTAATTTGCCTTTGTTGTAGAGAGCAAAAGTTGAATCACAACCGGTAAATGCGTGCAAAAATAAGATGTGGGCTTGACATTTTGGGTAAGCGGCTAAACTGTGAGTACAGTATAATTTATTTTCCATTTTAGCGGGTTTTCGAAAATAGATCTTTTTGTCTTGAGGAGCGCGTGCTATCAGTATTGCTAGTAGGTCGACATCCTCCCCTACAACAATACTCGTGCGTTTCTCAGCTTTCTCTATGGCTGTTTCGATTATTAAAACATCTGCATCATTTTTGGCTTGCCTCACTAGGATGTTTACAGCCTTAAACTTCTCAGAAAACATAGCAATGAATCGACTTTTGTTGTTTGCATTAGCAAGAAATTGTTGTTGGGAAGTTGGGACTTTCATTGATGCATCGAACAAAATGTCAGCTGATGACGAACCTGAAGCACACCGACGACGCTGCTCTGAAGCTTTTATATTGTTACCTTGATCTTTATAACCATCGAAGGCAATGGTGACATCTTTGCCAAAATGCTTTTGTACATAGTAAATGTAGCTATCAAAAATTGCATGAAATGTGTTCTCTCGATTCCATAAAACACGGTGCAGTAAAAATCCTCCATCGATGATGTATGTTACATTATTATAATCGATGTTATCTTCAACTGGCTCTAACAATTCATAAAGGGAAGATTTTTTATTTTTTCGCATACCAACCTCATCAAAAAGTGACAATGGATAAGGAGCCAACTCGTATGTTAAAAATGTCTGCAGTTGGTCTTCAAATTGTTTAGTTATGCTTATTCGTCGTAACAGAGTAACAGAGGATCAATTGCAACTTTTTCACCATGCACTTTTATCGAACTGTTGACAGTTAAAAGGGAAGCTACTCTGTTTGATCTTTTCAATTTAATATTACCAAATGTTAGGTTTTTCATACTCTCCATAGAAATAAGACCAATTTCATAAGCTCTGTAACAGTTGATACTGTCATCACCGATGATTCCATTCGATATAGACATTATGTGAGAAAGTTTAGGGAAAGGGTCATGACATGAAAACCATATGAAATTATGCTGCATTTTCGGGTGTAGTTTTTACGACACTGACGATGGACTATAACAGAGGTTCTGTCTTTCAAAAAATCTACTTTGTTATCACCTCTTTCAATACTCGACTCAATTAACGTTTTGATTCCACGGTCAACAGTTAAAATTTCACCTTCAGACAACGAATCACTACAAATAAAACAATTTTCATCCATTTTACCTGTTTTTTTTTTTATATTTCCGAATAAAGTTTTAAATAATGCTAAAAAGAACACGTGCGTGCATTACCAAAAGATTATTTAAACTGATTACCAAAAAATACCGGTTTTGGGTTCAATTTTCTCATCAAATTTTGTGATTGGTTACAAATATTTGGGCCCCAAAAATTAAAATTAAATTAATTTTATTATCCGTGTATTCATTAAAATACTATAACTTTTTAACGGTACATGCTACGAACAAGATACTAGAACCGTTTTTGTGAAGAAATTCTTCATCTACAAGTTTGTACTACAAAATTTTTCTCTAAAACAAACTGGTTTTAAGTAATTATCAGTAATGTGGGAGAAAATGCGAAATAGGGCGATACTTACGATTCTTTAAAGTGCTATAACTTTTCAACGGTACACGCTAGGGACAAAATTATGATAACCATTTTTGTTGGAAATTGCTTCAGCAACATGTTTGTAGAACAAATTTTTTCTCTAAAACTAACCGTTTTTGAGTAAATTTGAAAAAACCCATTTTCATGACCTTTGACCTTGAATAACTTACGTAGCGGTCATCGGATCGGTGAGGAACTCTCTCATTATATTAAGAGCCCCATTACCAATGATCGTGCCAATTTTCAGCCGGGATCTAATTTTTTCCTTGCAAAAAGCTATTTTTCCTGGACTATATGTGTTAATCTAATTTCATCAATAGCTTCATTTAAAAGTGTTTTAGTTGCTAAAACTTCTCCAGTTATACAAACTAAGCTATTCTGACATATATCAGTGCCCGATACGCTTATTAAAGCCATTGATAGTATTGGAGATTTCTAGATAACACCACCTCGGTCGGTGGCTGATTTAATTTCACCACACTTTCATTTTGTTTATTGTTATGGGCGGAGCTTTGCAAAGGTTAGTGCTGATGTATGTGTACCGTGTACCTGATTCATGATGCTGAGGTGAGTTTTTATGCTTTGAGGTGAGCAACATGCTGCAATTTGGTGAAATTAAATCAGTTTTTCTAATTTTTCTCGAAAACTACGTTGTCACAAACGATTTTATTGATATATTTAGAAGGCACAAACGATTTCTGATCGATTGAGTATAAAAAAGTTTATACTACTACAGTTTTCAAAAAAAAAAAAAAAAAATGGCTAACTGGTAGTACATTTTTTTAATTTGTTAATAACCTAATAACTAGCGATAGCGAGTCACAAAACTTTTTATTGCTGTCACAAACAGTCACAAATGAATCAAAAACGAGATTGGCATAATAAAAATTCGAAAATTAGAATTTTTTAAAATTTGGAATGGCTATCTGGATGATCTAGCAAGAAGCGTATAAACATATTGAGCGGCTACAAAAGTAAGCCGCACATGGGATTTGGGGGTGCGACAAAATTCATGTACAAATGAAAATCGATTCGTCATAAATAATATCAACAAGATCAAGAAATCTTACTGTAACCAATAATCACTAAAACGAACGGCTACAAAACATGAACGAAGATTGAAGCAAAGAACGTTTGTTCTCTGTACGCACCTGGTTTATACGAACAGGTAGAACGTGAAATGCTTAGGCATAACACCATCGTTCCGGAAGTGAGCGAAACCAGAGGAACAGCAGAATATACTGCGGAATTTGGGGCTGACGAAAACCTTGTTCTCTGGAGAAGATGAGTGAGGCTTAACGGTGTCCGAAAATCGAAAAGTCACCAATTATACAATGCTACGCTCCAACGAATGATCCATTAGCGGACGAAAAGAGAATGCCAACCGTGTCTTTTCTTACCTCCCAACAAGCCCGGCAGATGTGTCAAGCCAAGGGGTCAACTACTGTTTTGTAAACTGGCAGACACGGCCAGGCCAAGAACGAAGCTTATCAGGCAGTCCTGCATAAGCGCCACATCGGCTTTGCAGGAAGAAAAAGAGAGCTGGAAAAGCAAGCGGTTGCTTCGGCGAAACAAATGTTCGAAAGTTCTACCAAATGATAAAACATTATTGCCTTAGGGGTACAAAGCCCGTACGGAAGCCTGTAGAGACGAGGGTGAGAATGTCGTTGCTGATAAATTGGAAACAACATTTCTGCAGACAGTAGATGGGCGAAGACAACCAACTAATCGCTGTCTTGTATATAAAAACTTCCGTTTCTACGAAGTTGTTCAGTGTGGTTCCAGGCCATGTATGACGACCATCGACGATTTAGATGACTTTGAAGAACTCGTCCTGTTCCGTAAAGGTTGGTAAAGACACCACGGACTGTTTTTATGTCGAGAAAGGCTTAAGACGAGATGACGCGCTGTCCTTCTTGAGGCAAATCGAGTTTAAAAACCAGCGGTAATATTTCTTATACATAGATCCGTTCAATAACTTGGCTAAGCTGATGATATTAACATCATCGGAAGAACGAGGCCATGAAGTGGAGGTGGGGAGAATGAGTTTGGCTATCAATGAAGATAAGAGAAAGCAAAGGGTGGTTTTTTTTAGACGTGTGGTTTTCAATCTGGCAATACTTTTCGGAGTTGGTCTATTTTACAGCTGTCACTTGATTTATGCTCGGTTTGGTTTGCCATTTCATAATGAATAGACTTACTCCTGAACAACGTTTGCAAATTGTGCAAAATTTATTTTTAAAAACATGATTATACTCGTGAAACGATTTTGGATTTTCACAAGAAAATTTTGTTCAGCGATGAAGCTTTTGGTTGAATGGATACGTCAATTAGCAAAACTGCAGCATTTAGAGTGATGATAATCGTCAAGTGTATATGTTGAGACACCGTTTAATCCACAAAAACTGACTGTTTGGTGTGCTTTATGGGTTGGTGCAATCATTGGTCCATATTTCTTCAAAAATGAAGCCGGCCATAATGTTACAGTCAATAAGGATCGATTAATGACTTTTTCATGCCTGAATTGGAGGATGTTGATGTGAGCGACCTTTTTTCGCAACAAGACGGCGCTACATGCCATACAGCTAACGAAACAATCAATTTTTTGAAAAGGAAACTTTTGGTGAGTCTGAGTGCAATATTTCGCGTCGTGGGTCTGTGGTGTGGTCTCCAAGATCGTGCGATTTGACACCGCTGGACTATTTTTTGTCGGGTTATGTGAAGTCGCTTGAATATGCAGATAAGCCAGAGACATTAACTCCTTGGAAGAGAATATTCGGTGCGTTATTGCTGACAAGCGGCCCCAATTGCTGCAAAAAGTGAAATCATTTAAAAAAAACTTATGGCAAACCCTTATCTTTATAATAAAGCTAAATTCTTGGCCATAACATTAAATTATATGCGTTTTATTTCTTCTTGAAAACCACTTACTTACTTAAGGTGGCGCAGACAGTCCATTGTGGACCACGGCCTCAACCAACAATCCTCGCCAGCTAGGCCGGTCCCTAGCCAGTGGCCTCCAGTTGCGCACACCAAGTTGGTTGAGGTCGTTTACCGCTTGATCGCGCCACCTTAGATGGGGTCTTCCAGAACTGCGTCGGCCCTCCGGGTTGGAATTGAAGACTCGTCGGGCAGGAGCGTTTTCGTCCATACGCTCCACATGGCCCAGCCATCTAAGCCGCTGAATTTTCAGCTTCTTAACCAAGTCAATGTCGCTGTATAGCCCGTACAGTTCGCCATTGAATCTTCTCCTCCATACTCCATTGATACATACAGGCCCGAATATCACCCGAAGAATCTTTCTCTCAAAGCACCCCAGCCTGTATTCATCCGATTGTGTCAGTGTCCACGCTTCTGCCCCATACAGCAGGACTGGGATGATAAGGGTCTTGTATATTGTCTCCTTGGTCCTTTGAGAGAGGGCTTTACTACTAAGATGCCTTCTTAGCCCGAAGAAACAGCGATTGGCAAGAGTGATTCTTCGACTGATCTCTTCACTGATGTTGTTCTGAGAGGTTATAGTGGTACCCAAATAGACAAAGTCCTTGACAACCTCAAAGTTATATCTGTCCATTGTGATGTTTTGTCCGAGCCTACGGTGATGATCTACTTCACCCGAGGACAGCATATACTTTGTTTTATCTTCATTTACAGCCAGACCCATTCGAGCCGCTTCCACTTCAATACTTGCGAATGCTCCACTGACAGCGCGCTTCGTTCTTCCAATAATGTCAATATCATCAGCATAGCCAAGTAATTGAACGAATCCAAAAAAAATCGTACCGCTAGTGTTGACATGCGAGTTGCGTACGATTGCCTCAAGAATGATGTTGAAGAGGTTACATGACAGCGCGTCACCCTGTCGTAAGCCTTTCTCGACATTAAATGAGTCGGTGGTGTTCTTACCAACCTTGACGGAGCAGCGCGAGTTCTCCATAGTCATCCTGCACAATCGAACGAGTTTGGCAGGGATGCCAAGAAGCGACATGGCTCTGTATAGCTCGTTCCTGTTTACGCTGTCATAGGCGACTTTAAAATCGATAAAGAGGTGGTGAGTATCGATCTGGAATTCTTGGGTCTTTTCCAAAATCTGCCGAAGTGTGAAAATTTGGTCGACGGTTGACTTACCGGGTCTGAAACCACACTGATATGATGCGAAAGGGTTCAGACGTTCACACAGAATGGCCGACAAGATTTTATAGGCGACATTTAGGAGACTTATACCTCTGTAGTTGGCGCAGCTTAGAGTATCTCCTTTCTTGTGGATAGGGCACACAATGCTGAGGTTCCATTCGTCAGGCATACTTTCATCCGACCAGATTGTACAGATGAGTTGGTGTATGCTCCTCACCAAGTCATCTCCCGCTGCTTTGAAGAGTTCAGCCGTAAGGCCATCAGCTCCAGCAGCCTTGTTGGACTTTAGTTTAGATATTGCTATCCGAACTTCTTCTTGGTCGGGAGGACGGAAATTTTGTTCATCATCATCCAAATCGAATGGATTATTCTGCCTGACAGCGATTAGTTGGTTGTCTTCGCCGTTTAACAGTCTGCAGAAGTGTTCTTTCCAAATTCTCAGCACGGACTGTGTATCTACAACGACATTCCCACCCTCGTCTTTACATGCTTCCGCTCGGGCTTTGTAACCCTTGGACGAATGCTTTACCCTTTGGTAGAACTTTCGAACATTGCTTCTGCCGTAGCACCCCTCAATAGATTCAACCATTCGTTTTTCCAGTTCTCTTTTTTTTCTTCTGAAAAGCCGATGTTCCTCTTTCCTCTTTTGCTGGTACACCGCACGGAAAGCGCTCTTGGCAGCTCTAGTTCTGGCATTCAGAACTGCATGATAGGCTTCGTCTTTGGCCAAGTGTGCGAGCCTGCACTCATCATCAAACCAGGTGTTTCGTTGTGGTCGCCTAATGAAACCCAAAACATCCGTGGCAGCGGTTTTGATGGCCATTTTGCAATGTTGCCACTGGGCCTATGGGTTTGGCGCAGGCGCCGGGCTTGTCAAGAGATAAGAGGAGACATGATTGGCAAAGGTTGTGGCGGTCTCTTGCGATTGTAACTTAGCAACATCAAACTTTCTCACAGTGGATGTTCGGTTCTGCGGTCTGGTGGAGATCCGCATTCGCACTTTAGCTACAACAAGGTAGTGGTCCGAGTCTATGTTGGCCCCTCGGAAAGTGCGGACATCCATGACACTGGACGCATATCTGCTATCAATCGCAATGTGATCAATTTGGTTGACGGTATTTTGATCAGGAGACCGCCAGGTCCCCTTGTGAATATTGAGGTGTGGGAAGTATGTGCTAGCTAAGATGACACTTCGCCCCGCAGCAAAGTCGATTAGCCTGTCCGTTACCGGAAGTGTTGTCGTGCAGGCTATGCTTTCCGACTGTGGAGCCAAAGTTACCCTCCTTTCCGATTTTGGCGTTGAAGTCACCAAGAATAAACTTAGTGTCGTACTACGGGCATTCATCATACGTCTTCTCGAGAAGATCGTAGAATTCTTCTTTGGTCGTGTCATCTTTTTCCTCCGTGGGGGCGTGGACGCAGATCAGCGAGATGTTGCTGAATTTGGATTTAATGCGGATTGTGACGTTCGCTTATGCCACGAAACCCCAAAACTTCTTGCCTAAGCCTTCCTCTTATCACAAATCCGCATCCAAATAGCCGCTGTTTCCTTGTCCTGTAGCACTTGCCGTAGTAGATGTCACAGTTTTTCATCCTCCTTGTGCCTTCACCATCCCATCGCACTTCTTGGATGGCTATGATGTCGGCTTTGACACCATCTAGTGCTTCCACTAATTGTTCCGCTGCACGTGGTCTGTTAAGGGTCCGGACATTCCACGTGCAGAACCGAAATTCGTTGTCCTTGTTTCGTTTGCTAGGGTCGTCATCAGTAAGGTCATCCATATCCGAGGCAATTGGTTGTTTCGGAACTATTGGTTTTTTTACGTGGTAGGGAAGTTACCCCGACGCACAACTCCCAACCTGGAGGACCAGGCCCTATGCTGTTCTCCTTGGACAAAAGGAGCTGGAGAAATCCAGAGTCAGTAACCCACTACGGGGATGTGAGAGCTACCGTTGGTCCTATATGGGCTCATCCGCCACCTTCTCTATTTCACTACCCTGACTAATAGTAGTGAAAGGACCCAAAGACCTGAGCTCCGAATATGTCGAAGTAGCTCAATGGGGTGCCTACCATATTGTCTGTTAGCGTCGCCGTTGGTTCACTTAATTGGAAGCTCATCCGCCGCTCGCTTGCTTTCTGAGGGGTTCGTACAGAATAAACTGCTACCCAACAAGAGAAACAGAGGAGTTTTATGGCAGGGCAATTATAGTGTTGCTATTTTTCTGTGATCAACACTCGCGCTTATAAGTTCAGCAAGTCAAGTCCGGGTGGACAAGACCAGTACCCGATGGCTACCACTTGGAGGTAAAATAAGCACAATTGATGCGTATGAGACAGTTGCAACGCTGGGCATCGCCAAGTTGATACCAATCAGGGTCTACCCTATTCATACAGCACCCAGCCATCACCACACGTCTAAAAAAAACACACTTTTAGGCTAGGACAAAACGTCACAATGGACAGATATAACTTTGAATTAGCCAAGGACTTTGTCTATTTGGGTTCCACTATAGACTCTCAAATTAATATTAGTGAAGAGATCAGTAGAAAAATCACTCTTGTCAATCGCTGTTTCTTCGGACTTAGAAGGCATCTTAGCAGCAAAGCTTCTCTCAAAGGACCAAGGAGACACTATACAAGCCTGTCCTGCTGTATGTTATGCTGCATGGTGCATGCACCGTGACAATCGGATGAAAAGTGGCTGGGGTGCTTTGAATGGAATCCTCAAGATGGAAGGGAAGTTGGAAAATCAAAGAAAACATGGATTCCAACTGTCATGAAAACATAAAAACAATCCAATTCACCACAACCACACCCCATATTTTTTTTTTTTTTCTTAGAATAGTTCTTGGTATCAGTTTTATTTTACACACGATGCCGACGATCTTTTTTTAAATTTCCACACTTTACCTCTTGAGATCATTTAAACAAGGCCAACCAAAAACACCAAAACAAAACACTTTTATTTTAGAGTGTGCTTTTGCTGCTTGATGAGTTTTTATTGTCAATAGTTTTATTATTGTGAAAATAAAAATGAAAACTATATGCAATCATCGCTCGCCATTACGTTTTACAAAATTAGCCAACAAACTGTCTGTAGATCTTATAGTCTATGAGGGAACCCGCTCCTCCTTCGAATTTTTGAAAGCAAGATGAGAAGAGATACAATGTCAATTTCATTTTTTTGATTTTGGCCACTACATGAATTTGTAATGAAATTTATTAGTACTTGATGTACAAATGCAAAAACACAGATTATGCAATAAAATATTATATTATACTAAAATGTAGATGTGGCAAATGAAAAGTTTATGAAATTTTTGGATTCGATTTTGTTGAATTCGCACACATGTTGCTTACATCGATAAATTTTGTCAAGAATTTTATTGCGGAATATATAAAATAAATTGATTTTAATCCAATTTTTTTTTGGAAGCTATAAGCAAATAGAGGCTATAGTTGAATACCTAATATAAGGTTAGGGGCGCACTTAGCGGTCAGCCAGTGCAGCTTCAATGGGCCCTTTTCTACCCTATGTTAAATTTTAAGGACCGATGTTGAGTGTGAACCACACCTAAACGTCAAGTTTTTTTCTGCATTTCATTTGACATTTCTCAATTTCAAAGAAAATCATCTTCAGTGATGACATTTTCACATCAGTGGATTCGTCAATAAGCAGAATTGCCGCATTTGGGCGAATGATAATCCAAGAGTGATTGTCGAAAAACCAATGCACCCACAAAGAGTGACTGTTTGGTGCGGTTTATGGGCTGGCGGCATCATCGGGCCGTATTTTTTCCAAAGTGAGGCCGCTCAGGCAGTTACTGTGAATGGTGTTCGTGAGATGATAACGAACTTTGTATGGCCCGAATTGGAAGATATGGATGTGGACGATATGTGGGATTCCAACAGGACGGTGTCACTTGCCACACGGCTAACGAAACAATGGCTCTTTTGCGCGACAAATTTAATGGCCGTGTTATCTCACGTGGTGGCGATGTCAATTGGCCGCCAAGATCATGTGATTTGACACCGTTGGACTTCTTTCTTTGGGGTTATTTGAAAGAAAAGATGTACGTCAATAAGCCAGCAACGAAAGGATGAGATAATTCGGCACATTAACGACATAGAACCTCAATTATGCCTCAGCGTCATCGAAAATTTGGACAATCGGATGGGGGTGTGCCGCTGAGGTCGCGGCGGCCATTTTGTTCGATATTTTGTTCCATACATAATTGAACCATACCAATATTATCATAATAAAAAGGAAATTATAACAATTTCCTAAATAATTTGTGTTTCAACATCGGCCCTTAAAATTTAACCACCCTTTAGCTGTTGGTATATATGTATATGTATAACAGCTTCAAATAATAAGAACTAACTTGGTCTATAATAACGATTATTTTTTTTAAGAGGTTAAGAACTTAGCCATTTTTTCAGTTGTAAAGTAATTTATTTTTAGTTTGGTTTGGCATTTTAACATGAATAGACTGACGTCTGAACAACGCAACCAAATTGTGCAGATAGGACTCGCAACGAAATTGCTGTCAATAGCTATTTTTACAAGATATAATAATGATGATAATCCTTAAGTGTGTGTTGAGACGGGATCACGACGTTATCCAGAGTGATAGAATCTAGAATCGGAAAACTCTGCTGAGACACCGTTACATCCACAAAAACTGACCGTTTGGTGTGCTTTATTGGTTGGTGAAATAGTTGGTTTGTATATACATAATATGTAACATTTCAAATACCGATAAATTCACAAACATTACCACATCTTGTTTTGAAGCGAAAATTGTAATGACTGTTTATTTTATGACAATAATGATTAAGAACCTCTCGGAATCTGGTCCAAAACAAGGATGGACAAGTGAAAAAAATATATCGATATTTATCGTATCGATATTTTTAAACAGCATCGAAAATTATCGTTTGAAAAATGTCGATATTTCGATATATCGTCAATTTTCGCATGATTATTCATACGAATGCGCAAACCATTCAAAATTCGTAAAAAAGAACATAGAAACAAAGAAAATAGTATTTTGTATGTACATATACGATTAGTCAAATCAGTAGTCATCAGATATTGAAATTAGGAGCATACTTCTTTTGATGTGCTCGACTGTCGTCAAACGGTTTCTATTGTCGGCTACTGTAAGATTCAAGGCTGAAGCAACTCTTTCGGAAGACACCGAAGAAGCCTGGCAAAATAAGTATTTAGGGGCGACTTCTGAAATGACAGGCGTGAACTGCTGGCAATTCAATTATATACGTCTATGAGCAGTATTGTGTTTGTGTGCTGTGAAAATTGTTAAGTATCTGCTAACTTCAGGGTCATATTCGTCTCACACAGATCGTTTTATAGTATTAGTGGATATAGTATTTTCATGCACGCAGCCAATTACTGTTATATCATATTTCCTTTTTCATAAAAAGAAGACTGTGGCGGGATTTTTTAAAGTTAACGAACGATGCACAAGGAGCATAAACAGTAAACACGAAACCAAAGTTGTGTTAAAAAAATCGAAATTGATACGAATTCGATACTCTAAAATAAATATCGAATATTGATATATCGCGACTGAAAATATCGACGATATATATCGAATTTTGTTGGGAAAATTATCGATATTTTATTATATCGATATTTTTTGCCCATGACTGCAAAACCTATATTAGTATTTGTAGCTCGACTTGACCCTGAACTTCAATCCAAAGACATAATTCAACATCTTGTTGTCAAGATTTCAAGGGTTCATATATATTAAAAATTTTAAGTCTTACAGCTTTGAGTCATCTTTCAGGGTAATAACTCTCTTTCCTTTTTCAGTTCTTTTTGCGATAGTAAATTTTGCCTACTCGGTACACTTGTAAGACAGTTTGTAGTCCGATCTAAAAATCTTTGTACTGGGATTGCTTCTAAAGTTTCGGCTCCACAAAACTATAAACGACTACCCTCTTGTCCCTTTAATCAAAAGTACGCAGCACTGCTGACATATTCAAAAACTCTCACTATCATTATCTTATACGATTCATCCGCTGGTTAAAATAGCAATAAGCTATTGGTTCTTCAATTTGCCTTAAAACATTTGAACCCCTCCATAAGACGATTCCTTTTTAGAAATATCTTCACGACGGACGTCAAACCAGGAACAACTTTTTTAAACAATGAAGCTGTATTGATTTATAAGAGCTTGCCATCTATTTCGTCCGTCTATCGTATCGAAGGTTTTGTAAAATCTATAAAACAGAGATTTTGATTTGATATTCTTGACATTTTTCGATGATGTGATTGATGCTTGAAGGTGGTCCGCTGTCAAGAACCCAGGTCGAAATCCAGCTTGTTCTCTAATAGCGAGTTCCATTCACGGAAAGAATTGCTCTTTCTGTCAAAAGAATTGACCTTTTTCACTTTTGAGAGTTTTATTCATTCAAAAAGTGCAATTCTAGATCGATTCTCAACACGAAAGAATGCATCTCTCATGGGTTGGGAGAATCGATCTGAATACTTTTCTGTCAAACGTCAGATGAGAAATAATTTGTTATTTTTTGTTGTTTGTTGTGAAATTGTGCCAGTCTGTGATAAATATAACAAAAATAAACAAATAATGAACGAAGAACTTAATATGTACTTTAATTAGCCAATTAATTATCAATTATCTAATGATTACTTTTTCCAATGACAAAAATCAAATGACAAAAAGTATAATTCAAATTGACATGGATACCCAAAACAAGTTTCATTCAAAAGGGCAATTCTCGATTTTGAGAACAATTCTTCCAAATTTGAATGAAACTCGCTATAAGAGGGTTCTGATCTAGAGTCGTTTCTATTTCCTTTTTTGTGTAGAAATATAATTTCTCTTTTGAACCGTTGCGTTGTAAAGGCAAGACCTCATATTGTAAAATGGCGTTGAAGAGATTTCGCAATGTTTTTGTTATTGTTGGTGTTGAAATTTTGAATAGCGTCGCGTTCGATTCCAGGACCCTTATTATTTTAAGGTTTCTTAGTTATCTCCATTTATACATATACATTGACAAACAGTGATATGAACTGGCCAAGGGATGTGGAATGGAGTTTAGCATCAATAACGAGGAATCAGCAAGCTTTAATGTCAAGTTCTATGAGGTTATCCAAAAAGTGCATAAACGTTACAGAGCGGAGTTCGAAGCTGAAGCATCCAGGTAACTAAGAAGATAAAAACTATTTTAACAATGAAATTAGCATTGAACTTGTCTCAACAATATGTTAAACTGCGCGGCGTGCTTCTAAATTCAAATGTTATACTTCACAGGAATGATGTGCCAATTATTTTCGTTATGTGTTATATTTGAATGAACGCGAGATACAATCCATTTCGTCGGTAGGTGTCATACCTTTAAAGAGCACAGAAGGGGAAGGGGCCTTATCGTGAATAAAATTTCCAGGGACACATTTCCAATATTCGAATAATTTGCATCGGGAATAATATTAAAAAGTTCCTTTTTTTCGGAATTTTAAGCGATTGTGAATGGATTTCCCATGGGAAATCAGCTGTCATTTTGCTTAATTTGTGTCGGATTCACTTTTTGTTGCAAAAACATTAAATATTTGTTTTTATTTTTATAATAATATGAGTTTTAACATATCTTTGCATTTTTTTTTTACTCAAGGGCCACCAGAAAACAAATAAGGGTTTGAAAAAAATGTACTCCTCTATCGATAGGATGTATGATCAACAAAAGCAAATTCTTGAAGAAATCAAATGGCACAATTTGGAAAAAGACTTGTTGCTCAAAAAAATTAAGTATTGAAACGACGCAACAGAAAAATGGAAAAAATGAGAACATCAGAAATCAATGCAAAAATAAATTAAAAAAAAAATCTGATTGAAATCGAAGTAGAAAAATTGGAAAATAGCTATGTCTTAAGATATTTTTATTTGAAATGAAGAACATTTTTCATTTTCGTTAACTTTTTACCAAGCCTAGCAAATATTTCGCCATTCAAATATTTCCGAATTTGTAAACACTTCAATGTTAAATAATAACACATAACAATTTATTTTTGGAAAGTTTCTCATTTGTCAAGACAGTGTTACTAGGGTGGTTTAGGACATTTATGAAATAATTAAAAAATCCTTAATAACGATATTTGTGATTAAAAAGATGACTGTTCAGATTTATATAAGACAAGTGACAAGGTTTCCAAACCGAAGAGTCATTTAAATGACATGATATGTGTGATCAAAAAGATGACTTTAGATTTATAAAAGAGAAGTTACAAGGTTTCAAAATTGAACAGTCATTTAAATGACATGACATTTGTGATCAAAAAGATGACTTCAGATTTATAAAAGAGAAGTGACAAGGCTTCCAAATTGAACAGTCATTTTTCTTGCACGGTTGCTGGCGAAAGTAGGAATATTTTGTCAAAAAATGCATTTCTAAACGCTCTAATGCAATACGGCTCAAAAATATTTTCTGGATTACGCGAAATCCGCACTTAACGGAACTGCTTTGTAACTGATTCTTCGTATGGAACTGTACGAGTAAAACCGCACCTTTGCTATGCAAGCAATAGTACTATCAATATGAAGTAGTTACTGTTGCAATCAGTGGGTACTAGGTGCCACTGCTATCTTCAGATTGTATTGCATACAGCTATTAGAAACGTAGTGTTGAGACACTAGATGGCGATAGAGTCAAACACCATCTCCAGACTACTACACTACTGAACGTTAGAGATGGTCATAAACCTAACTTTGAAGTGTCGTTCCGCTGAAGCGCAGTTCCGCCTAGTGCAGTCTTACCTTAGGTATGATCTTTTAATCAATTATCTCAATTCGCAAGTTCTGGATTTGTTTAGGATATTTTGTTGAATATTGGGATGTTTGTTATAATAAAGGGAAATTTCTACAAAATGCTTATTAGAGCACTACAAACCGAATTCGAAACTATCTTCGAAGTCCTTTTTATTAATCGGGTTGGTTGAATTCGGTCCGTGGGAAATTCATTCCGAATAAAGTTCACGATCGTGGGAATTGGCTTCATGGGTACACAAAATTACGTGGGATACATATATAGTTATAAAGGGTTTTCCAATAAGAGGTGATATTTTGAATAGCCCGCTATTTCGGTAGTTGTCTTTTTTGAAGCTGTAATTTTCTGACATTTGACAAGTAAAAACTACGCCATTGATAAAAACGGAACGATACATGCTTCTACAATTATCATCAACACCGTCGGGTCTTTGCTAATTGGGTCCTTGAAATGCATGAAAATGATCCGGAATTTCATCGAAAAATCATCTTGACTGATGAGACCCATTTCCACATCGGTGGCTACATCAACAAGCAAAATTGTCACATCTGGGGCTGGGAAAATCCAAGATTTATTGTTGAAAAGCCTCTCCATCCTCTACAAGTAACTGTTTGGTGCGGTTTATGGTCCGGCGGGGTCATTGGACCTTACTTTTTCGAAAATGAGGCTGGAACAACAGCAACGGTAAATGGATTGCGATATCGAGAGATGATTTATAATTGTGTATTGCCGGAATTGGATGATATTGATCTGGATAAGCAACGAAACCATCGATCTTTTACGGGAAAATTTTCCGGACCGTGATGTTATCTCTCGAAGAGGTGATCACAATTGGCCACCGAGATCTTGTTATTTAACACCTTGCGACTTCTTCCTTTAGGGCCTCGTGAATGATAAGATCTACGCCAACAGCCCAGCTTCGATTCAAGACCTCAAAGATGGAATTCGTGAAGCTATTGAGGGCATAAAGCAGCCACTTTGAGATTTGGTGATGGAAAATTTCATGAAAAGGATATTGTTGTGTTAGCAAAGCCGTGGCGGCCATTTGGCTGATATTGTTTTCCATTATTAATGGAATTCTTCCTTCTTTTCATTGAAATAAACATCCGATCATTTATCTAAAAAAATGCAATTTTTCTTTGAATATCAAAATAACACCTCTTATTGTAAAACCCTGTATGTACAATGTACATGGATAGAATATATAGACATTTTTGAAGAATACAAGATTTTCTTTTTTTACCTTACATGATTTTTTTAATTGATATTTTTTATTAAACATGTACTAAAGATTCGTTTAATTTATGCAGATTAGTTATATTAAGGATAAGGAGTGCTGTGGAGACTTTTTTAAAAGCATAGGTACCACCTGGATCACGCGGAAACGACTTCATTAAGTTTCACACATTTAAGTAGGCAAGATAATTACTTAAGTAGGTATTTAATAACATAGAATTCAAAGAAATTAAAAATGTAGTCGAATTATCTTGATGATACTTTTTTAATGTAAGCAGAAAAAATATTAACTTAAGTATAAAATTACCTAGAATTCAACGTAATAAAAAAAATTAGATGCTCAACCGTTTAATCCCAAAGATACACATAAGTTGATAAACAATTTATAGTGAATTCGAAAAAAGAATTGTTTTTGATTTAGTCATTTTTGCAACTAGAACAAAACAAACTATTTCACATTCGTTGTTTAAAAAAAAAATTCATCCAAAGGAAGAATACCCGAAGTAGCCACTTGTTGAATATGGTCACGTCAATATTAGTGATTTCACAGAAAGTAGCTATATCTATTTCATTAAAACAAACACCGACGACTATATTTAATAAAAAAAAAATTACATATCAGTTCTATTTCTGATGACTAAATGATGACTGATGTTGGACTAGACATTGGATTTCATTTCAGCGCCAGCCAGAGTTGTGCCCGCTACAGTCATATTTATTGGTTGTACTTTGTAAACTATTTACAAATATCTATTCCTCAACAATTTTAGATGTAGTTATATGTTTATGTATACCTTCATATATCTAATGTGAACACGATCGTGTGGTATCATATTGTGAAATAATTTTAATTTTATTTTGCTTGAATTTGAAGATAATACTGTGCATGATTCTCTGACAGAGAGACAGGAATGTCCTACATTTTCGAATTAAATAATTAAATCGTTCAATTTCTTGAGAAAGTTTTTTTTTTTGTGTAGTACTATGTGTGTTGATCTTGTTTCTTTATTATGACTTGCAGACAAATTTATATATTAAAAAGCTAAAAAGTCAGTTAGAACGGCAATGTGTTTTCATAATTATAAGATATTGTTTTCTTTGAAAGATATAGGCCTATAATTTCGGAATTCAATTTTTATGTTACTATATTGCCACTAAACCAAGACATTTTAGTTTTGAAATCAGGTATACCAACTTTTTCAATAACAAAATAAAAATAAAATGCAACGAAATTGCTTTTATGCTAGATAATTGTTAAGGGGCTAGGTACGTATTTTGAAAAATAAAAATTTATTTATTTACAAAAATTTATTAATTCTTTGTTTTAAATTTTTTAAGAGCTCTCTTTTGAAGAATAGTACTCAAAAATCTTTAATTGATATATAGCTATCTACGCAGGAACAAAATTGAAAAGTTAAAAATTATAAGGTACATGTTGGAATATATTAAAATATGATTTTTTTAAAAGTAAAATAAGAATATGAGTTTACAAGAAATGAGAACATACAATGAAATCGAAAAAGATTTAATACTGCGTTTTCATTGGGCCAAATGATGTGATTTTGAAGCAAATTTCCAATCGATTCCAAATTACATCATTTCAAATACAAAATCAAATTTCGAAATTATCTCATTTCCACCTGATTTTGATGAATTTACTCTGCAAATTACGTAAAACAAAATCAAACATCTCTCATGTCTATGCCATTGTGAACAGGTTCTAGTTCTAGTAAAAATGTCAATTGTGAAATAAAATCCAAGGTAATGGCAGAAGTCAACAAAACAAAACAAGAAGAAAGAATGAAAAGGAAGTGATAAATTAAAAGAAGGAAGATAGCCTGGTGTCAAACGAAATTAGCAGAAAGAAGCAATCTTTCGATCTTATAAAGCCAACACAACTGAGGAAAATCGGAAGAAACACAAACAAGTTAAGAGCTCGTGACTCTGTTATCAAAAAAACGAAATTTTCACATGACCAGAAGTTACGGTAAAAAATTCTGTCCCAATTTCCCAAAGTCAGTAAAAACTTCTTTTAATTTGTAAAAAAAAAAACTTCAAGAACTAAACGTCATCATCAGTTAGATTAGATTAGATTAGAATTTCTTTTTTTTTTTTTTTAACGACATGCACACGCGCTCAAGGGGTTTGTTATAGCCCTTTTAATGATAAGTCACAGCGCGAGCGATAGGAAGTTAGGGAGGAAGGGAAAGGAGGTGTCGATGAACATTGATCTTGAATGTTTGAAGATCAAAATGGCAAGGGAAACTTGTGCCAGGCAATTCATTCCATATTCGTGTTGTACGGCTAAAGAAAGAATACCTATATTTCACGGTACGTCCGAAATTGGGCTCAAGTGTAAACTGATGAGCGTTCCTAGCAAGACGAGTATTACGGGGGAAATGTTTAAGGGGTGGACCGCAGCTGGCTACCAGTTGTATTAGACAGACGGTTTGAAGTCTGACCTCCACATAATTAATGCTGGTGTGCCCCAGGGCTCTAGTCTTTCTCCGACTCTCTTTCTCATTTTTATAAATGATCTCTTGTTTGTGACTTCTAATCCATTTAATTGTTTTGCTGACGACTCAACCCTCAGCTTTTCATATACGTCGAAAACTCAATGCTGTCTTTTGTCGTTGAAGCTAAACATACCCCCTATGCCATTATCCATGAATGGTACTTGCATCGAGGAGGCCGAAAAGCTATCAGTACTCGATATATTGTGTATCAGTGACAATTTTCGTTGGAAGTATATGACTTGAGATTGCCAAGAATGCTGCAAGATGCTTAGGCTTTCTTAATAGATGCAAGAAGTTTTTCACCACTTCTGATCTGGCTACAATTTACAAAGCGTTTATACGCCCTAAACTCGAGTATGACTCCCATCTCTGGGCAGGTGCTTCTCAAACTTTTCTTTACCTGCTCGACAGAGTTCAGAAAAAAGCGTTAAAATTGATAGGAGAGAGAAACATTATGGAAACATTTACGTCACTCGAACATCGTCGAAATGTCTCATGTCTTTCCTTATTTTACAGATTCTTTTACAAAAAATGCTCACTCGAGGTAGCCAGCTGCGTTCCACCCCTTAAACATTTCCCCCGTAATACTCGTCTTGCTAGGAACGCTCATCAGTTTACACTTGAGCCCAATTTCGGACGTACCGTGAAATATAGAGATTCTTTCTTTAGCCGTACAACACGAATGTGGAATGGATTGCCTGGCACAATTTTTCCTTGCCATTTTGATCTTCAAACATTCAAGATCAATGTTCATCGACACCTCCTTTCCCTTCCTTCCTAACTTCCTATCGCTCGCGCTGTGACTTATCATTAAAAGGGCTATAACAAACCCCTTGAGCGCGTGTGCATTATAAAAAAAATGCACGGATGTGTTATTACACCGATACCGTATATGATAAACTCATTAAACTCCGATTAAAACAGCATTGTGAATTGGGATATAAAAAATCGTGTGGAGTTTAATGCGTCGAAAACTCAATGCTGTCTTTTGTCGTTGAAGCTAAACATACCCCCTATGTCATTATCCATGAAAGGTACTTGCATCGAGGAAGCTGAAAAGCTATCAGTACTCAGTGACAACCTTCGTCGTTAGAATGACCACATACTTCAGATTGCCAAGAACGCTGCCAGATGCTTAGGCAATGCGCCTTACATTTTTTGGAAAGGTGGGTGAATAGGAAAAAAAAGGAAAACGTTTGTTTAATTAATTTAAAGTTATAAATTTGTATGAGGAAATTAATGTGCAGTGTTTTGTTTACATACAGAAAGAGGCAATCATCAAAATGCACTCCAATAAACAGAATATAAATAAACACTAATTTTGTATATGACATTTAAACGCATGTCAGGAACAGCATAATTCAGTTGAATATCATCCGATTTGAATGTTATATATTTTGTTGGATTCGTATTGAAACAGAAAAATACATTTTGAACGGAAAATTCAATTTTAGGTGGGAGGCTGGGCGAAGTATGCCGGGTTAGCTAGAAGTAAAAAGTGTATGGGATAAATATTGAATTGTTGTGTTTTTCGCACGGACAGTTGTACGTTGGGTGCTCGAGAGTCGGCAAACCATTGGCATTTTTTGTATGCACATGTTAAATTTACAGTACTTCTTTATTAGACAGGTTAATCACATTAAACGCGTCAACATATATGAAATTTTCGGTAGTTCAACTAATTTTAATTTACTGGAGAAGAGTTTGATTTGTATAGCCCACTTCTGTCACCCGTGTGGAGCTGAGGTTTACATAAATAATAAAACAAAAAATTCAGGAGCGAAGTTTTATTGAAAGTTCCAAGTATAGTTTAATCAGTGAGAGGTACACTGCAGGCCAAAAGTTTGAGTCCAACATGGTATGGTCATCTGACTTCATTCATGCGTACATCTTTATGAATTATACTTTAGGTTTTTTACTTGAGTTTGGTACCTGAACAATACAGAACACGTGAAGGTAAACAACCATTGGATTATTAATCCACTTTTTTTTTAAATAGGGCGTTTTGTTCATAAATGGGGATAGGGAAAACCGATTTTCTTTATTATTGAGAAGTGTTTGGATTTTACATAAATATTATATTTTTATGACTTTTGATTGAGCACCTGTTTATGACTCCGTACATAAAAAGAGTTATCAAAACCCAAAATTTGTAGACCTGAGTTTTTGTATAAAAGCAGCAATTTCTGGTCCTAAGAATTAAGTTCACATTGTTTACATTTTGAGTAAAGAACTTGTACAAAATGGGAAATGTCGCGGAAACCACCATTGAAAAACAATTATTACCCTTAGGCAAATTGTTCAACGTGTCATTGAGCGGCACGCTCAAACAGAAAGTCTTGACTCTTGAGGATAAACCACGATGAACATGAGGATCTATTAAGAGTCAAAACGAGCAAAAGAAATAGGCAATAAAAGCACCCGAAGGGTCCGGGATCAGTGCCCATCATCGGAATCTGCATTGTGGAATACACTACAGGATTGCTGGAACAATATCTTACATACAATTATTATTATTATTATTTATTAACACGCAATTTAAAGTACATGGTAATTAAGTTTAACGAGCCTAGCTGCTGAGACTATTGGCTCAATTTAAATTAATTAGGTATATAAAAATGTTGGCTTTGGAGATTAAATCTGATACCTATATTTTTTCAATATTTTTTGTAGAACTAGTGTTTCGGAGAACTTCATAAATTGTTTTGTTATTGAAAGTATTCTTGATTATGGGTTGTATCACAGGGCAATGAGATGACCTAATACAGTGCCGTTCGAAAAAATTTGGTCAAACCCTTTGTTAACCTTTTTCGACGCAGTTCTTGGAATTTATGAGAGGTACGAGATTTTTTTGCACTAGGTAGCAAAATGTCGTTCAAAAAGTGCATAAAAGTCGATGTTATTATGAAGAAGACGTTTATTCAGCTCGTGATAGCAGTACGAAGAGAACCGAAGTGATTTAGTGAAAAAAATGGGAAAAATAAGTTCGGAGTGCAAAGCCAATATTTTGTATCTGTCACGTCTTAATTTGATAACTCGAAAAATTTCCAAAAGATTAAATGTTGCTCAACAAACTGTGGCATGAAATTTGAAAAAATATCGTGCGACCGGGACTACTTGCAGGAAAAAGGGCCCAGGGAGGCCAAAAAAGACGACCCCAGTGGAAGATCGTTTTTTGGTGCTGCAAAGCCGGCGGCATCGGTTCAAGACTTCAGTGGATCTTAAAAACGATCTTTGTCGAGCTACAGGAAAAGTTATTTCGTCAAGCGCAGTAAGGAAAAGGCTCGTTAAAGCTGGACTTAGAGCACTCAAGCCAGTACTGAAGCCGGATTTTCCAATAAGAGTCAGAGAAAAATGATTGGCCTGGGCTCAGGAGCATCTTAAGACATGTGGAACAACGCTATCTTCTACGACGAATCAAAGTTTAAGCTGCATGTTGGAGATGGGAGAATTCTTGCGCGAAGAGAACCAAATTAAAGACTAAGCTCTGAATGCATCTTACGGATGCCCCCCAAAACTGAAGGTGTGATGGTCTGGGATGCATCTCTGGAGATGAAAAAGGTAGAATGGTCTTTCTAGAACCGAAAGTCAATGGAGAAGTTTATCTACAGGTTCTGAAAAATGAATTTGAGCCGTCTGCGCTGGAGTTTTTTGGTGACACTTGCAGATTCATTTTTCAACAGGACAATGCTCCTTGTCATACAGCCAAAATTGTAAGTAAGAACTATGTTTTTTTTTTTAACATTGAAGATTAATATCAGGCTTTTAAATAATCTAGAACTTCTTTGACTAAAAATAATATTTGCATTTTTTTTTAGGTTAAAAAGTACTTCGAAGAAAATAATGTCGATGTATTAAGTTGGCCTCCCTACAATCCAGATCTCAATCCAATTGAAAATATCTGTTCAATAATGAAACTCAAAGTTGTGAAGAAGCGTCCACGTCCAGTGTCAATTGGAAACCTAAAAAATTTACTTATCCGGACCTGGAACACCATACCTGCATCCACATGGAAAAACCTATCTGAGTCAATGTCTCGCCGGTGTGCAGCTGTAATAAAAGAAAGAGGAGGTCCAACAAAGTACTAATAAGATAGATAATTTTTCTGAGAAGCAATAAAAAAAAACAAAAAAAAATGTACAAATAAAGCATTTTTCTTTAATCCCTAAAAATGAGCCAGGTACTCAAAAAATCCATTTTTCGGCCTAACAACATTTTACTCCCGTGACCGCGTGTAAAAAATTATATTACTCTAAATGTATCATGAAACGATTGAAACCGCATAAGAAAATATATGTAGTTATTGCAACAACTTTGACAAAATTCGAAAAAAAAGTTTGACCAACATTTTTCGAACGGCACTGTATATGCGGTAGGTCCAATCTTGTGTTGCAGATTGAACAAACTGGTGGGGTGTTTTTCTTAAGAAGGTGCTGATGGGTGGCTGAGCTATGTCCAAGACGTAGACGTACAAAGTTGGATGTTTTGTGTTTGGAGACGTTTGTTGGGTATATACTGGTTGAATTTTTTCGGGTTGATTTCCTTGTAGTGGTGGTGGTAAAGACTCCAGTCCTGTATTATATTTGCATTTGATATTTTTTGAATGTGTTTAAGCAAGTCTAATTTGGTGAAGATGTTGTACACAGCAGATTTCTTGGCCACATTAGCCTAATTTTATTTGGTGATTTGGTGAGTTGATATCTTATTTCAGATATGAGCTCAGTGTTGTTGTTGGGGTTAATTATGGCGTTGAGTACATTTTTGCTATCAGAACATATATGATATGTTTTCCTCGGTGACTCATAATTCAAAATAATTTAAAAAACTTATCGCTAGAATGCCAACAATTGTTAAAAAAGTAATAGAATGTCAAGGGGGATTTTTTTGACGAAAAGTCGTGTTTTTTTTTCCTTTAAATAAATTCTTATCTGTTATACCTAAATGAAAAAAAGACAAATTTCGCTTTGTTTTGGTTTTATACATATTCCTCACTAATTTCATTATTATTTTTCTACCAAAAAAAAAAAAATTTCGGTGTAATAATTTGGTTTTTCTTTGAAATATGGGAGTGGACTCAAACTTTTGACTGGCAGCAGGGCCAGACAAGCTATACGTGCAAGCGGTGCAAATACGCAGGGCGCTGAAACCAATGGGCGCCTTGGGCGAGCGTTAAAATAGTCACCTGGTAACCACCTTCTTCTTTTTTAATTCTTTTTGTAGCTCACACCAATATTGATATTCATTATATAACTAACAGCTAATTTGAGTTTAATGACAGATATATGTACAATTATACATATCCACTATTCCAAAAAAAAAAAACTTTATCTACCAAGTTAGCTTCAATAGATACCTTCCTACCTAGCTATATGCTGTTTTTCTCTTTTTAAGGCATCACCACGTATGAGAAATTTTATTTTATTTTGATAACCCACCCCTATGCAGTGTAACATAAAAAAATTTCAACAGCATAAATACAGATAATTAACAGTGTGCATGTTGGTAACATGCACACGATGCGATGTCAGTACTTCTATATGAAATCAAAGTGAGCAATGTTACTCAACAGAAATTCTGAGGTACAAAATTCATACTCATGTACACAACAGTGTGCAAAATTAAAAACTGCACCTATGAATTTTAACTCTTTCGGTTGAGTGTTTTTTGTACTATGTTTAAGTTTGTCATTGGTTTCTCTTTATGAGTGGAATCTTATCACTCGTCTGGAGAGATGAGAGATGACAAAGGGTTGAGTTGAAATTTAAATATGGAAATAATGAGTGATGACAGATGACTGATGATGAGGTTTGTCGTTTGTCGTTATTGAGTGAATCTTTTTTGTTCAATTTTCTTTTTCTCTTTTTTTGATTGCCATCGATCAGTGTAGGATTTGTCTTAAAAATCGAATCAGAACATACAAAATGTTCCATTTGAACATTTTTTCGGTTTGGTTTTCCGTATCGCTATAACTGGCCCCTAATACAGGGTAATCGGTATGAGCAAAGATACCTAATATAACAAAAAATACTTGTATTATTTTATGTTTAAAGAGCTAGCTTGAGTAGGTTGAGTTGAGACAAGAAAAAAAATCGAATGGAAGGGGGGTCTATTCATCTCCGTTTAGCCAGGAGGCGCAATTTTCTAAAAAGATGACTTAAATTGGAACAAAAATAATTAAAAAATAACGGTAACTCCTACAATGCCATGTCATATCTTTTTGTAAAGCCTCCTCTCCTCCTTTTTAGTGTTTTTAAATAAAGCTATTTTAGTGATCAGTTTTCAAAATATTAACTTTCAAACTCAAATTATGGCCACAAAAAATGGAAAACAATTTTAAACTATTTTTTTTTTCAAAATTTGATGTATTCAAGTATGTATCATTTTTGTTGTCAAAACTCAATGCTCTTATTAGTTTTGGGTCAGACACTGAAAACCGTATGGCTCTATGACCTTTTGTTGCTAAGCTATTCAAAAATATCCGAACCTTCTTGTTCATAAGAAACACACCAAAAATTTGCATTACTTGTGCCATCTCGTAAGGCTAGATTTTCGTGTTTTTTTGCAGAAATAGGTTATCCTATAGACATACGGTTTTTAATGTTGGACTTGAATCAAATAAGAGCATAGAATTTTGGCAAAAAATACTAAATAAGGTAAAATTTTGAAATAAAATTAGTTTGAAAATTTGATTTTAACTTTTTTTTTTTAATTTTGAGTTTGAAAATTAATATTTTGAAAAAATTTCACTAAAATAAATATCTTTCAAAACAAAATAGGTAAAAGAAAGAGGTTTTTTTTAATAATTTTTGTTTCCAATTTAAGTCATGTTTTAAGAAAATTGCCCCTCTCAGGAAGGGAATAGACCCCCCCCCCTCCCACATGAGTTTTTCTTGTCCCAACCCAACCTACTCGCTCTAGCAGTTTGGCACACCTTAAGTGAATTACCCTTCATAAGCTTTCGCCTATGAAAATTCACAAACTGTACGTTACACAACCTACCTCAAATATATCTTGTATATCTCCTATACTTTTGTGATATATTTGTTGACTTAAATTTACAATTATTTTTGTATTCTTCAGTTACTATTATTACTCGTTAAAAAAACGCATTGCAAAGTATCCCCTTGGGTAATGAGGAAATGACTTCTTCCAAAAATCACCGCAATTGAGGGCGCCAATGATAAAGCTTGCACAAAGCGCTAATTTAGCTCGGGCCGGCCCTGACTGGCAGTGTAGTTTTTCGCTTTTCTATTTGGCATCACAATGGACCTTGTATTGGTCTAAATGTGTCAGAAGTTTTCTGGCAGCCACCAAATATATAGTTACGCTACATTTTTTGGTATCAAAAAGACAATCGTGAGCATATCTAGCATTTACCACCATTATTCGTTTTCTATGGTCAAAAGTTTTTATATTAAAATGTATGTACCATCGCCGTCTACAGTTTAGTCCTTTGTTGGATGACTAGGTATATCAATTTAAATCAATGCTTTGAGTAAAATCAAATAAACGGTTACTACCATACAAGATACAACCATTATTTATGAATCCGATTTTCTCGTTAAAAGCGTTAGCTGATTTCCATAAACCACATGATACATGAATATTTCATACCCCAAGTCTGAAGAAACATTTCTTTAAACTTCAAACTTTATTTTTGTTTGTTTCAATAAATTGAAATAGGCTTACCTTGTAGGTACATACATATATATTGGAAGAATAATAAATAAATTAAAAAATTATATTGTTTTTTAAAAAGTTACATAATTAAATAAAAAAGATTTTGAAATGTATGTTTGTCTTGCTTGGATACAAATTAGAAATAAATAAATACTTGCTACAACAGCTCCAAGCGGGGCCGGGGCCTGACTTACATTCTCAACCATTCCTGTGTGTGCGTTGATATTCTGCAGGAATGGAAGGGACATACAATATACCTACCGCCGAATCCAAACGGCTAACAGAGAAGCACTTTCCATGGCTTGATTTACTCTTCGAGGATTTGTCACTTCCTCGCAAGAGGCAGTACCCTCTTAGGTGGAGTCAGTGATCGAACCCAGAACCTTCGGCGTGGCAGTGCGATAAACCAACCACTACTTCATGAGGTACTACTACTTGGATACAGATTGTCAAACGAAGAGGTTTTGCTTGCTTATTTATTGAATTACTTTTAAACGCAAACTATTAAAATTTTAAATATGTACATGTACATATATGTAGGTCCACAAATGTATTTTCTTAAACATTTATGTGGTCTTTTTTTTAATTCATAGCCCTCAAACGATTGTGTCTAGCATACGAGCAAGTTCGTGCTACACAATAACCCATTTAATTTCTTTACAAATCGATAGTTATCTGGCTTTTCGCCGACTGCAGTGGTCAGTTCTTGTTTAACGCGATAAGGCTCTTAAGCATACGAGTCAAAAGTCAACATAACAAAAGTAACCAAGGGTAACGAGCCGGATATATGAGGCCAAGTCGAGGCACTTCCATATTTCTGAACGCTGAATAAGCCACCGACTGCAAAAAGTTTGTATTGTGTGTTTGCTCCTTTTCGTATCCAAAGGGTTGGAACTTTGAAGCTTGTTGTTGACTAAGAAACTCATAAAATTGAGACAAACAGTTGCTTGATATAATGAAAGTGATTTGACTTGACCTCATCAATCCGGCTCGTTATCGTTGGCCTCAAGACTTATGGCGTTTTCAGACTCTAATAAGGTTCTACAAAGACGTTAATGGTTAGCCATCACCAAGGTTATTTGTGTTGAAATTTATGGTTAAAATGAAATTCACAAATAATTTAAAAATGAATCATTCATGATAACAATGTCTAACAAAAATATTTTCTTCTTAATTTTAATGCCAGGTACATACCATTCAAATTAAGTAAAAATCGTAAATGCTTAGGTTGTGTGGTGTCCTTTTAATATTTTTTTTTTCACTTTTCAAGTTAAGACAGGTACACTAAATTCTTTTTAACAACCTTAAATAAACACTTTTCTAAATGAAATAGAACATACTTAAGCTTTTGTAATATCGTATTCAAGTAATATTTCGTATATCTACGGCATTATTTGTAAAATCAAATTCTTATTTGCACACAGTTTTTAATAAAATAAATATTACTCCTATTTCCCGTTTTTCGGCTTCTTGAGAACTAAAAAATGTTTTTTCGATTAATGACATATCGACATCTGAAGAGGTGCAAACAAAAACATTGTGTGTGTTTCGGGTTTAAGAAAATTATTGTAGTAAAATAAATCGACATGAATTTCGAAAACAGAATACGAGCGTATTAAATAGTAATATCACTTAGGAGTTTTCCTGTTCGGCCGCGGACGGCAAACCAAGGCATCAACTCATATCAGATTGTAGGTGAAGAAGGAGGAGATGGAAGGGAGAAAAAAAACATGCTGAAAATGCTATCACCATTGAAAATAATAATGAAACGAGAGCTCTACATTATACGATTTCAAAAAGCGACAAGTATTCAAGGGAGGAAACAATAAAATGAATCTTGTTTCTACACATTTGCTGCATCCGCAGTGCTTTTCACGGCAAACAAGACATTACTTAAAACTCCCAAGTGATATAACTACAAGTTCTATATACAATAGCATGTATTAACTGTCAAATTCCTATTTGTGTTTTGCTTTGACGTAGGCTGCACAAACAAGTTGCTAGCAGCCGTTAGCGAAATGTCAACTTAATATTTCAATTCAAAAACATTTAATATCACCAGAAAATGGAAACTTGATGCTCTTGCTGTAAAAACACACAATCACACTAGTTTTTGTTTTAAGTATAAGGATCAAAGATAGAGAGAGGTTTATAATTTAAAAAAAAGTAATACATC
This sequence comes from Platycheirus albimanus, assembly GCA_916050605.2. Taxonomy (NCBI): domain Eukaryota; kingdom Metazoa; phylum Arthropoda; class Insecta; order Diptera; family Syrphidae; genus Platycheirus; species Platycheirus albimanus. Next base: position 66,514,823 of record OU696698.1, read on the forward strand.
GTTGTAAAAAGGAGCTTGTTGCCCACTATTTAAAAAACATTTGAATCTTTTAACATTCTCGTACCGTTGCTCAACTTTATTAATTTATCCATGAAAATCGGTGAGTTAACACTTTAAAGACAATGGTTCAAGAATAAGATTTAATGGTTGACTTACATTGTTTTGCAACAACTTTATCTGCAAATTTCAAGAAGTGTAAAGCGGGAGAGAGCTATACATTATTATAGAGAAGAGTGAAGAGATAAACATATATACACGTCAAGATGAAAATGTTTGTCTTTGATCTTTATTATTCCTACTTTCTATAATCTTGATTTATCAAGTTGCTCTGCACTTTTATCTCCCCAGTCGATCAAACAGCAGTATGGGGTACCCTTTTATATTGCAGAAATAAAGATGCAGAACAATGAAAACAATAAATAAGAGTTAATCCACCGATTCACGGATTAATGATATACGAGCAAGGATTAATTACAGAAGTGAATATTTTTGAGTTTTTGATATAGATCAACTAACATTAATTTTCCAAAAGCACACATTTAAATATTCAACATTAATCTCTTTGTACGAGCAATTCTGATACCTTAGAGCTAAATACCGTGTTTACCTATGCAAAATCCTATTACACACCCTGTGCCTCAATTGTACTAGTATCGCGAACAGAATTCCATTTTGCTATTTTCGAAATACAAATATTTCCAGTACTAGATCGCTAATTTTATCGTTGTGGTCACGGTTTGTTGGTACGATTGCGGTATCGCGCACACGCTACGTCAAAAAAGTCGAAATTCGCTAAATTTTTAATGAAAAAAACCGACCCACGGCAACTGCACACAATTAAAACACCACAAATCAGCAAAAATCAAAATCTGAAAGTCAGTTTTATTCTTAAAGTTTAGCTGCAAACCATTCCCACCAAGTTCACCACCAAATGGCGGCAAATAGTTATTCCGGCTTCCCGTACGGTGATGGAACTCATTACAGCGCCACCGCCGCGGCGGCTTCGGTCAATCCCGGCAGTGCTGCACCTTTCCCTTACGCCGCTGCAGCCTTCCCAACGGCTCCTTACCATGCAACAAATCCACCACCACCACCCTACCCAGGTTACGGCTATGGTCGTCCCATGCAAGCTTTCAACAATCCCTATGACGCCGGCGGCGCCCCACAGCAAACAAAAATCCACTACTCAGCTCCGCCCACCCGAAATCTACCACCAGTCGTTCGTCCCAACAACAACCACCACCGAGAACGACAAAAGATGCAGCCCCCCCGTCCCAAACAAGTCCACTATTGCGAAATTTGCAAGATTTCTTGCTCCTGTCCGCGTGCTTACACCGAGCATCTGGAGTCAAAGAAACACAAGAAGCGGGAAGCCGGTCAGAATTCTCCGGCCGGCAGCCAGCCCGTCACTGGCCCAAACAAATACCACTGCGAGCTATGCGATGTCATTTGCACCGATAAGGACGCCTACGCTGCCCACGTCCGTGGATCTAAGCATCAGAAAGTAGTTAAGCTCCACACAAAGTTGGGCAAGCCCATTCCCGAGGAGGATCCCTCGAAATTCGCTAAAAGCGATGCCAAGAAGGCTGGTGATGATACTGCCGAGGGTGTTGCTGCAGGACCCGACACCCCTGCTGCCTCTAAGGATGACGAAGATGCTCCTGAGATCAAGCCCGTTGGAGCCGAATATATTGAGGAGATCAAAGAGGATGGCAAAGTTTCAATGTTTAATTGTAAGCTGTGCGACTGCAAGTTCAGCGATCCAAACGCCAAGGAAATGCACATGAAAGGCCGGCGCCATCGGTTGCAGTATAAGCGCAAAGTCAAGCCTGATCTTATCGTGGATCTGAAGCCAACTGCTCGCCAGAAGCGTCTTGCCTTGCTGCAGAGCGATCTATGGAACATGCGTAGAAACCCCATGGATTTAGGTGGTGGCTGGCCACCACGCCGTCCATTCAACGATTTTGACGTTATGGTTGGACCAGGTCCTGGTATGCCCCCGCGTCCAATGAATTCACGTGGCAATGGGCCGCCTTTCATGGGCTGGGGTGGATTCGCTGGCATAGTTCCCAATGTTCGTCCAGAGGGAATCAATGATTTCTATACAATCGCACGCCACTCTGAAATCTATCCCAAAGAAAAGAGTCTCCATAATATCCATGAGATTGTGTCGAACACTGAGCGAGCCTTGCGGCTGGTCTCTGATGTCTTGGCCGGATTCGGCGATTCATCAAACAATGATAGAGATGCAGATGCTGGTAACGGCAGTGAATCCAACAACGGCATGGCAAAAGTTTCATTCCAACAAGCAGAAGACAATGGAAAAGTACGTGTACTCGAAGGAGTGATGCGTGTTGGCGCCCTTGCTAAAGGTCTGCTGCTACAGGGCGACAATTCCGTACAACTTGTGGTTCTATGCTCAGAGAAGCCGAAACTTCAACTGTTGGAGCGCGTAGCCTCTGAACTGACTATTCAACTAAAATTACTTTCCACTGGCAGCAAGACGTACCTGGTTTCGGTGGGCATTGACGATGGCTCCATTTCAGTAACTGATGGAACTATGACGGTAAATATTTCCTTGACAACACCGCTCTTTAGGGAGGAAGATGTACGCCGCACTGGCACTGGTTTTATCAAACAAGAAGCAAACGACGAACACGACGGTTTTCCTCGGAATGCAGCTTTGCAGGCACTCGCTGAACTGCGCCACTCCAAATGGTTCCAGGCAAAGGCTGCCACTTTACCATCTTGTGTACTTGTCATTCGGGTGATGCGTGACATCTGCCAGCGTTTTCCAGTTTGGCAAGCTATGCCCCAGTGGGCGATTGAGTTGCTGGTTGAAAAGGTTATCTCCTCGGCCAGATTTCCTCTTGGGCCTTCTGATGGCCTGCGACGCATAATGGAGGCTGTATCAACTGGTATCTTGATAAATGGCCCGGGATTAATTGATCCTTGCGAGAAGGAACCTCGAGATGTAATTCAGAATTTGACTGCGCAACAACGCGAGGACATAACACGCTGTGGCCAAATGTTCTTGCGTCAGATTGCCTTTAAACAAATTTACAAGATCTTAGGCATGGAACAAATGTCAACATCCAAGCTGAAGTGGAAGTTCTGGCTATTAAACAGGAAGCGTGCCTGTGATGACGATGATAATGAAGGCGAAACCGATGGCAAATTGCTCAAGACGACAACAGCCTAATAGATAATCGAATTAAAATGTGCGAATAAAATATTTAAAATGCGAAACCAAGATTATTTTTTTGTTTGTTTTGTTTTTGAAGATGATAGCAGACGACGACGCGACGCGATGAAAAGATGATGGACGCAAATTGGACAAACAAAAATACAATTGCTGATGGAAGCAAGACAAAACATTAAGAATTCAATTCGGAAGTAATGTTATTATTTATAAAAATATTATATTATATTATTACATAATGTCTGAGATATTTTCTTCATTTTCTCAATAAAAATTGAAATATCAAGAATCAATTAAAGGCCAATTGCCTTGGATGACTAGTTGTTTTTTCCCTTTCGTTTTGAGACTGAATTATAATTAATTAGCATTGTCATTGTATTGCAGCAGACAATAAATTGATTCATTCGAAATGTAGTATACAAATCGTGGGAGCAAATTTCCAGGCTATTCATTACAATTTTGTGTCAGATTAATTACAAAATAATAAGGGTGGCACTAGCTACCAAGGCTAAAGGCCAAACGGTTATATACAGTAAAACCTGCTAATCGGGACCTTAATCGGATCACCTCCAATTCGGACCGCACGTTACGCATTTCCTGCTATTTTGAAAATATTTAATATAACAATACGATGATGGAGAAGTCAAAATAAATCGGTCTGGAATTTCCGACCGTCTGTCTGCCTGTTCGCACCTCTACACCCTAAACGGATGGGCTTATTTGCTTCAAAATTGGTATTTAATAATTATTTGGAATTCCCTAGGGATATTTTTTTCATTTTTGCTCTAGGTCGAATAATAACGGTAGGTATTATAAATAAAAAGTTTGATTTTCTCGAAAACGGCTCTTACTAATTTGATATTATTTTTAAGATACTATATATTTAGGTCAGTAAAACCTTCTAATCGGGACACTAATCGGATCACCTCAAAATCGGACCGCAAGTTATGCATTTCCCTGCTATTTTTTCATACAAATTTCCCTCTATAACCGGGACACCTGCTTATCACTAATCAGACCATGGACCACCAAAATAACATGCGTTTCTTAATGTACTTTCCTGCCTAATTGGACTAAGCGTAGGAAAAACGAAAAATGTAGGATGTGTACACATCGCAATTGTTTTTTTTTTTTTTTGTCCGTACTGTTTAAAAAGACGGGACTAGTTTGTGCCCGCTACTTCGTACGGATGGATTTAAGAATCAAGCATCAAGGCATATTTTTATTTTTGCACATCCAGTTAAAAATTCAAAACCATTAAAATGAACATATAACGGCGGACGGGTAGATAAACAGTGCTTATTTTTATGGGAAATGAAACAACAAAAATTAAATAATTTGTCTTATGTTCTACCCATAGGAGCCATTATAAACAAATTAATTGAGCTTGTGACCCTAGAGCCTAGAGCAAGCAACTTAAAGTTGTCCGTGAGAGAAATAGTTCGTCCTGAGATGGTCGTTGTGATTTGTGAAACATCTCAAAACGTGAAATTACTGGAAATGGGAGGTATGACTTGTATGAAAACTACATAAGGTACTTTACTGATTCATTTAAATGAAGAAAACCTTCAGATATGAATTCACTAACGATTCAATTCCAATCAAATCACCTGAGAAATGGACATTCATTTATGAATCTTTTAAGTGATATATAAATGATTAGAGAAACATTCACCAAAATGAATGTATTTTAAGAGCTTTTTTTACGATTGCATGTGTACATTCACTTTTATTCATAAGAGTGAAGGAAATTAAGCAGACCGTTAGAGTTAAAAAGAAATCCCTACAACGAGACTTCCTCTTAATCGGACCATTTTTCTTCATTCCCAAGGGTGGTCTAGTTTTACAGATTTTACTGATGTATTATAACAGGGTGATTTGTATAAGGTGCACTAAAATATAGAGCAGGAAAAGAAAAAAATTGTTTGAAAGAGGGGTCTATTCTCCTCCGCTGAGCCGGGAGGGGCATTTAAAAAAAATTACAAATTGAAAAAAAAAATATTAAAAAGTACAATTTTTGTCAAAATTTTACGTAATTATGTACTATTTTTGCTGTCAAAATTTAATGCTCTCATTAGTTTTAGGTCCAACACTGATAACCGTTTGCCTCTAGCCCTTTTTTGAGCCAAGATATTTAAAAATAACCGAACCTACTTCTTCATAAAAACATTAAAACATTGTTCAATCGCGTATGATGATGGTAAGGCTATTTTTTGTTTTGTTTTAGTTAGGTTCGGATATTTTTGACTAGCTTGGCAACAAAAACTCCTAGAGCCATACAGTTTTCAGTGTTGGAGTTAAAACTAATGAGAACATTGAATTCAAAATTTTTGGTTTGAAAATTAATTTTTCTAAAATTGTTCAATAAAATAACTTTATTTAAAAATACAATAAAAGAGTAGATTTCTGGCGTTACAAAAAAGTATGGCATAGCATTGTAAGAATTACCGTTATTTTCTTAAATTTTTGTTTCCAATTTGTCATTTTTTTAAACCCCCCTCCCAAACCATTTTTGTTTGTCTTAACCCAATCTACTAGCTCTAGCTTTTTCGTGCACCTTATACCCATCACTCTGTGTCCCATAATTCGTAGGCAATATTTTAGGGAATGATTCATTGGTTGGTTATTTGAAAAAAAAAGAAAAAGTTCTACCTCAAACTTTGATGTCATATTTCGGAGATTTGAAAAAGGGCTTACTTTGGTGTTCCCGAACCCATGTTAACGGTGGTTTCGCTGTTAGTACAAATAATAGAAACTTCATTTAGGACTTTATTTTTAGAAGAAAAAACACCCGAGACCCAAAAAAACAGTTCCAATATTTTGCGACCATTGTTTCTTGTGCTTTGTAATCTGATGGAAGAATGTGAAGACTTATTTATAACGAAATGCTTCAACACAAACTCCACCTAAAGACGAATGCGATAAGGCAAGGCTGAAAAATGAAATAAGTGTTTGGTACATTGCAAGAATTTATATTACGCAACCAAAAATCTAGTTAAATTTTTGCGAATTTCGGTTCACTAGCCAAAATTGACCTTCCAACTGAAAAGAAACACATTTATTGTCAAAATTGAAATTTTTTTTAAAGAAAAGCGATAGGCATGCCTTCAAAGATGTTGTTGCATATCATTCAGATGAAGAAGTGGGTGATCATTTCGTTTATAATATTACAAACTACCTTTAAATGGCAAACCCACAATAAAAAATAAAAAATCGGGAAATCTCGATCAAATCAAATTGATTTTGTCGTGGAGAACCCCATTAGAGATTCTGTTGTCTTATGTAATTGGATTGGACGATGCTTTGACAAATAATTAATTTTATTTAGCTGTATGCCCCAGATCAAATAAAAAAACAAGTGGATGTACAAAATTAAATACGTTTTTATGTAGTTGATCATGTTAATACAAAAACAAATCTATAGTTTTTCTCATGTCACTGCAACAGAATTAAGAACAATACATTATAATTTCATAAGAGCACTTTAAATTTAATAAGTAATTGGTTAGTTAGAAATTATTTTCAGTCTGCAGTTGCACCAGGGTATCTTTCGAGAAGCATAGCAACACCCTGTCCGCCGGCCGCACAAGCAGCTACAACACCTAGCTGACCATCTTCCCGGATCAAACGGTTCGCCTATAATATAAATAATTCCAAGATTTAAAATGTGTATCTTACTAAAAATATGGTTTGATAATTTCGACAAATATTGAATTCAAGAGCCGTATTTTGTAACCACTCAACGATATCGATAAAATAGTCGAATAAAATAAATTAATATCGAAAAATCCTTACGGTATGCATGCAAAGACGAACGCCTGTGGCGGCAAAAGGATGACCAATAGATAGAGAGCCACCCCAGTTATTCCATTTGCTTAAATCTGGAGCACCGTATTTCTCACTCATTCCCATGTAAGTTTGGCAGAACCAATCTGAGTCGAGTGCTTTGAGATTGGCAACAATTTGTCCAGCAAAAGCCTCATGAATTTCCCATGAGTCGATGTCTTTCAAAGCTAAACCAGATTTTTGAAGGAGTTTTGGAATACCATAAGCTGGTCCCAATAAAAGTTGGTCCACGGGATCTTGAGAAACATACAAGAAATTCCTTAAATATGCCTTTGGTTTGAGTCCAAGTTGTTTTGCTTTTTCTTCAGTCATCAACAAGCATGCAGATGATCCGTCTGTCTACATTAAAAGGAAATTATTATAATTTATTGTCAATGTGGTAATGTAATTTATTTTGCTTACCAAAAACGAAGCGTTGGCGGCTGTGATGGTTCCGTGAGGTTTAACAAATGCTGGTTTCAATTTAGCCAAAGATTCTGCTGACGAGACACGAATGCCATTGTCTTTGTCAACTGTCTTTTCAACACCAGATACTAAACAAAATAAAAGAAAATAGTTTAAAACTCGTAAACTTACAACCATCTGACCCACGGGCCACGGTGGAAGAATTCGAAACTCGAATAAACTAAACTTTATTTCTGATAAGTAATTTAAATAATAACGACAATAATTTTCACCTGTGAGGTTGATACCTCAAAATCTTGTCGAACAATTAACTTATAACGAATGATGAACTTCATCTACTCATCACTAGAAATATGAAGCTTAAAAACAAAATGTTCAGGAGGAACTGATGATTATTGCATTTAATGGCTTTGGAAGAATTAAAAAAAAAACAACATTCTAAGTCCATCAAGTAGTTCTTAACCTTTTAATGATGATGATGAGAAACCATTCGATCAGATTTAAGTCAAATTGTTAGAAAATTGCACCTCACCGCCAAACGACCTAATGTGAATCGCCCTGTATAAAAAAACGCTAACAGTATTATGATTTATTACTAAAAATCACAGGTATCACAGGTTTCTGCGCTTGTTTTAAATAATTAGAATCAGATAGTGTTCCGCGGATCACCAGATAAGAACCATTGTTCTAAAGTCTAAACTAAATATAATTAGGGATTGATGACTCCAATCGACCACAAAAATTCGACATTTTTCAATGGACCAAAACTTTTGTTCGGCAAATTCTAACGAGAACCAATAAATACAAAAAATGCTTCTTGGTTCGTGGATCTTCTTACCTTTGAATGGCACCATATCAGTAAAGTAACCTTTTTGTTCAGCTTCCTTTGCCAAAGTATGTGATCTTAAAGCATAATCGTCTTGTTCTTTGCGACTGACTTGGAATGCAGCTGCAAGTCGATCTGCCGAGTGTCCCATGGTTTCCCCAGAAGAGAACTCAGCAACAGCTGGAAGCTAATAGCGCAAATTTCATATACATAAATGAATATTGTTTGTGTTTTATTTTAACTCACCTCGGGAATAAGGAAATCCGGTCGGATTGATGCAAGAAGTGAAAGTTTTTGCATGGGTGTCTTAGCTTTGTTGGCTTTCAACATTAGGGCACGCATTTTACGACTATGACGAATTGGAACGTCGGACATAAATTCAACACCACCAGCAACAATTATGTCATAAGTTCCAGTTGCAATAAGACCCATTCCAGTAGTGATTGCCTAAAATAATGATCAAATTAATAAAAACGAATATAAAAAGTTGCAAAATCAGCCTACAGCATTCGAACTTATGCAAGCCATTGTAACTGTATGGGCAGGTGTTTTTTCACTAAATCCAGCAGCTAAGGCAGCTTCCCTAGCAATGTTTGATGTCTTTACTTCTTGTATAACAGAACCATAAATTATGTAATCAATAAGTTCTTTGTCTAACTTCGTTTTTCGTAGAAGGCTCCTGTAAAGAAATTTGTTTTTGTTACCAATTAGGACTTGTTTTTGACATATAAACAAGGACATTACAAAAGTGCATGGCGAGCCAATTCGTGAGGCATCAATTTTGAGTATGTTGTTCCAGATAACAAAAATGGAGAACGGACACCATCAACTAAGACAATATTTTGTCCCCCAGGACTTGGTATTGTTTTCTTTTGGTAGGTTGAAGGTGTTGTTGATAAACTGCGAACACCTTAAAATAAAATTTAAAAACAAAATAAAAAGATTTAACTTTGAATATAGAGCTACTCTCGTGGCAGGTTCAAAGCCCAGCCTGGCAGCAATATTTTTATAATAAATATAAATAATAAATTTAGACAAAAAGCAAATAAGTTTAACCCAAAAGCAAATATATTAACCCTTAAAGCAAATACGTCTAAGATTTTATGAAATATATTTAAACCAATAGTAAACCGTTTTAAAAAGAAAATTTTAATTTATTTCAGTTAACATAATTATTACAAATGTAAATATGTACATCAAAACTTAAAGCTTTCCTGTAAAATAAATAAAGCTTTGTTTTTTGAGTTTTGAAGTGGCCCAGGGGTCGCCACAACTTAAAAAAAACCTCTAACGCGTTGTTTTTTGAAACCTGGGGTCGCCCTGAAGTCGATTTTGGTATTTAGCTTTGGCGATTTTTCGGTTGAAAAAAGGGCCGAATGATCCTCTTATACAAACCGAAAACATTTGCAAAACTTTAGCCGAGTCACAGGATATAATTACTGCACAGGAAATACGGGAAATAAGCTCGGTGAATGGTACGGTAACAACTTTGGCTGAATTTAGGAACAAAAATAGTGCATTTAGAGTACTAAGGAATGCAAAAAAGCTTAAAGGAACTGGCATATCTGTAAGTCGGGATTACCCGCCAACAATCCGTCAGAAGCGTAGCAAACTCTTACAACTGCGAAAACATATCCAGATCAACCAACCTCGGATGAAAGTTTCACTGCGAGACGATAAACTCAGCATTAACAACATAATCGTTGAATGGATTGATCACCAAGGTTTTGTCACTAACCAAACAGATGGATTTAAAAGATTAATTGAAGAAAACAATCTGGAAAAAAATTACTTCGAACAAATTTGTTTACAAATCCATCAAAACTCTCGTGGAGATGTCAGAACAAACGTCAATCAGCAAGAAACGTCAGCTGGCCAGGGAACATCATCAGGTGGAAATACAATGAAAATACGTGGTTGGGACTCAGGGGTAAACGCCACAGCACATTTAAATGCAAATAATAATGATACCAATTAGGTAGATGCCGTCTGCCAGAATATAGATATAGTAGACATTAGAATATTAAGCTACAATATAGCAGGTTTAAATAATAAGATAAATAGTTTTGATTTTTTAAATTTTATTAATGAATATGAAATTTTTATTGTTATTGAAACTCACGTTACTGTAGAACACAATACAAAATTTGAAGTATACTTCCCAAATCACAAAATTAAGTGGCAACCAGCTACTAAAATCAATAGAAAAGGAAGGGCTAGCGGTGGATTACTGATGGGCTATAAACCAAATATAAAAGGGGTTGAATTCGTTTTTAAGAACATTGAAGATTTTTTTTATCTTGAAATTAAATCCAACTACCATATTTTATCATTGGTTCCTGTATATTTAAACTGCACTAGCTGGGATAGACATTTTAATATGCTTGAAGACAACTTGTATATTACCGATCTTAAAAACATCATGCTTATTGGCGACTTCAACGCAAGAACTGGATCAAACGAGAGTGAATTTAAACCTCCAAACTTAAACCTCCGTCGTTCAAGAGACGATATTCTAAACAGAGAAGGAAGGAAAATTATTGACCTCTGCAATTCGTTTGGACTAAGTATTTGCAATGGAAGTACACAGGGAGACGCTGATGGAGACTACACCTTCATCGGTCCTCAGGGCAACTCAGTAATTGATTATGCCATGGTGAATGGGGATTGGTGCATGCTTATGGATAACTTCGAAGTTCTGTCGCAGATTCACTCCGATCATCTTCCTATCCAAATGTCGATTCACGTGCCAACGACTCTACAGCACGATGTTTTGTTACCTACAACACTTACAAAATACAAATGGAAACAATCGATCGCAAATATTTACGCCACAACTTTAGAAAACAATATCTCACGACAGCTAGTACCGTCCTCCACATATCTTAGTCTCTCCAAACTTGATGACACCATAGCAACCTCGATACCAACCACTTGCAAGATGCAAAATTTTAACAATACTACTCCTCGTGAGAAATGGTTTGACAAAGACTGCTCTGAGGCTAGGAAAAAATCATTTGCTTGGTTAAAGCTTTTAAGAAAGTACCCTCAAAGTCTATTTCTCAAGCGTGAATACTTATCTTCAAACAAAATTTTAAAATCCTTATTTAAAACAAAGCGTCAATTCTACTTCGAAAAAATTGCACAGGATCTTTCAAGTTGCAGGAATGCTTCTCAATTCTGGACAAAAGTGCGTCTTATAAACAACGGTAAGAAACTACAGCAACCCACTCTACCGCTTGATCTAAAGGATTTAAGGGAACATTTTGAAAATCTCACAAAGGACAAGTTTTCTACAACTTTTCAATTTGCTATCCCTTTCCAAATAAACGAAGCCTTGGACGCTCCTTTTAGCCACTTAGAGGTAAAAACAGTGTTGGATGAACTGAAAAACAACAAAGCTCCGGGATCCAATGGAATACCGCCTGAATTTTACAAGTTCAGCACACCTCTATTCGTAGAACATTTTATTCTAGCGCTAAACCAAGCTTTTGATCATGGGTGCGTGCCAAGTTACTTTAAGGATTCCATCGTAACTCCGATATTCAAGAAAGGTGACCGCTCAGTTCCTGCAAATTATAGAGGAATTTCCTTGCTGAACTCATCGATGAAAATTTTAACAAAGCTTCTCTTCAATAGACTCTACAACTGGGTTGAAGCTAACAATCTCCTGGGTGAATCCCAAGCTGGGTTCCGTAAAAACTACTCGACTATAGATCAAATCTACACACTCAGTAGCATTGCAGACATTTTTATTAAAGCCAAAAAGAAGTTATACGCCTTCTTTATAGACTTTAAAGCAGCCTTCGACACCATCGACAGAAAAGCTCTTATGCTTAAGCTTTACAGCAAAGGTGTTTCAACGAAATTTGGACGTATTTTGGAAGCATTGTATGACTCCACAACTTCAGCGCTCGCATTCAACAACCATCTATCAGAACCATACGAGGTGGAAATCGGTGTAAGACAAGGATGTAATTTAAGCCCCCTTTTATTTGCCCTCTTCATAGACGACATTGAGGACGTGTTACAGGGTGGAGCAAGAGTAACTGCGAATCTGCTAGTGAAATCCTTGAAATTTGCGGACGACATCGTGATACTTGCTGAAACGCCTGGAAGCCTCCAACTAATGATTAACAGAATTGCTGAGTACTGCCATAAATGGAGGCTTCAGGTAAACCTCAGTAAATCGAAGGTTATGATATTTCGTAACGGTGGTGGCCCAAATTGTCGGTACGAAAAGTGGAGATTCGACGATAACGAAGTTGAGGTAGTAAATAACTACGATTACCTAGGAGTCAAAATATCGAGAAATCTTAATCTGAGAAACCATATGGCAGAGAAACTTGCTAAATCAAAAAATGCTCTTAATGCAACGTGGAGGTCGATTATGCATAACAAGGACGTCAATTTTAACTCCAAGTTTCGAGTTTTTGAAACAACAGCAAAGGCAGTTATGTGCTACGCTGCACAGGTATGGGGTCACATCGAATTCGACGAGGTAGAAAATCTTCTGCGATATTTTCTGAAAAGAACGTTGAAGCTCCCAAACAGTACTGCAAATCACATTCTCATGCTCGAGACGGGTTTGCCTCCGGTATTTATTTCAACACTGAAAATGCAGGTGGATTATATATTGAAAACGTTAAATATGGACGAGAACAGGCTGCCCAGAAAATTAACTATGGTTATTTTTAGAAAGAAACTATCTTGGTTTGAGACTTGGAGCAACTTAGCTTCCCATTGCGGCCATCAACTTACTCTCACTGTAAATAGACCAGACCAATGGAAACCTCAACTTTATGGCCTTGTCAGCGCTGTAGATGTAAAAAAAAGAGAGGAGTTCGTAACAAGAGCGAGACAGTCAACAAATAGACGTATTTACGCAATGCTCGACTACAACCTTTCATCCAAAAGCTATTTCAAGGAAGAGTACTCGACCGCCCTCATGTCACTCGTTTTAAAAACAAGAGGAGAGTTGCTGCCACTCAACTTTATACCACACAGAGATGAACGCCCAGAAATCTGCAGTCTGTGTAATCAAGGAGAAAGAGAAACCATTTACCACTTCCTTTGTAGATGCCCTATCTTAATGGAAACCCGAAGGAGCGTTTTTGGGATGAGCTTACTCGGTGAAGACGACATGTTCAGTATTCTCAACGGAGCTGATTGGAAAATTTTATTTCAGTTTGTCAAGCTTGCACTTTCCTACAGAAAACAAATCATTGAAGAACTTTTTTAAAAATAAATTTCATACATTAACTCTTCAAAGTTTACAATTGTCAACTGGCAGACGGCTTAGGCCATGCTCGATAATGTTAGTATATTACTATGAACTCTGTTAAACTTAAAGAAAAATAAAACATTTATTAATCTAAATCTAATCTAATCTATTTAGCTTTGGCGAGTTCAGGTAAAGAATCAGCTATTGAAGTGACTTTTGCTGTCAAGCATTGTGTATTTTTGTTCTGTATTTGATTTTTCATATCTGTTTTCGAAAAAAAGTAAAAGAAATGCAAGTGAATGCATTTATTTTGATAAAAGTAAATAAAAATCATACAAATAAAGCAAAATGGAAGCTTTTGATTTTGTGCGTTGTGAAAAAAAATATACAATCAGTAGCCCTGAGAATGATAAGAGCCAGGTTTTATTGACAACTCTTGGAGAAAATGATTTCTCCGTTCGCTGCCTTTGGAACTTCAATTTATGAGAGTCAAATTAAAAATCGTCGGAGCAGTATATTTGAAAATTATTAAAACAAATTCGATAACGCCAATTTCATTTCAGAATTCAATTTGAAAAAAAATTAATTAGTTATAAACTCATCGTAATGTCATGTTTGATTGTTATCTCTTTACGAGTGCATAACTTGTCTTAGTAAAAATTCTACGTCCAATTTAAAACTTTAAAAGGACTCGTGTAACACTACCAAGTTCGAAATACTGTTGTGAGTTTCTTGTGAGGTTGAGCTCAGACAATACGAAAAATGTACATTATTAAATCACAGCTAACTGCAAGGAAATCAATCTCACAAGAGCTTCTGATTCTGCTCTCAGAATGTTGGTTATTTTTTTTATGAAAGAAGACATACATCCAGAGTCCATCTGTGTGGCTGTATGTGGGAAGAGGCATCCACATTTACATCCTACTCCGAAGAACTGATTCTAATCAAACGGACAATTACATTCAAAGAAGCAATTGAATTTTTTAGATTTAGATTTATTTAAATACTCAGCAAGATACAATCTATGAGTCTATACATATGTACGTATGTATAAATATGAAGCTAACTAGATAATTTGTAATCTCACACCAAACAATTTTATTTTTTTTGAATTGTTCGTTATAGTAAGGATAGGGTTTTTCAAAAGATATTGCAATTTTTAATAAAAAAAAAGGAAACAAATTCGGGGAATAACTAAATGGAAATTTAAGCAGCTCCCTTACAATAAAGAATGGTGTCCCCAAAGGATCTGTCCTTGGCCCAATTCTCTTTTTAATCTATTTCAACTCTCTCTTCGATTAGAATTTTACTGGTTTAACCACAGCATTTGCTGACGACATAGCCTTTTTTTATCAAGAATCTACTTTGTTTGACTGTATCACGAAAATTAGAGAAGATTTACATCAAACTAGGCAATGGTTTGCTTTTCACAAGCTGATTGTTAGTGAGAAAACAAAATTAATGTCTTTCAAAATATACGGATATATATATGTGATGACTTTAACCTACATTTCCATTCATGTAATTGTAAATGATTTAGCTTATGTTTACATACTTGTGGAATTACAAAATTCGATGAAAATACCCAATGTTCTACAAACTGTTTTAAAATAGAATCTGTCCCTGAATATAAATATTTAGATATTGTAATAGATACTAACTTAGGTTGGAAACCTCATACATGCACAATAAAATCTCATTTGATGCGGGTGGCACGTAAAATGTATCTACTCAAACCATACTGTTCAAAAAAAGTTTTAACAATGATACACTTTCGGGCATTTGCTTATAGCTCAAAAATTCTTAATAAGATTAATTACTAGTAAAAATCGCCTGGCACATAGTTGGCCGCTTTTCAAAGAATTACGAATTCTTCCATTAAGACACCTGTATGTATTTAAAATGCTCAGAGAATTCTTTCAGCAAAGTGGTAATATACCTAACAGAAACTCGGAATATTATAGCTAACGCGTAAATTAACAAGCATTAGTCAATGTTCCAATAGCGCATAGAACCAAAAATTCTCACTTTTATCCAATTATAGCCCCCTAAATGCTTTAATAAACTACCGATTGAGGTAAGAAAAACTTATAATCTACAAATCTTTCTTTAAAAAAGTTAAAAATTTGGCTATTAACTATCGAAATTGCTAATATTGAATATATCTTTCGATATGTGTCATACATTTTTACTCGAGTTCAAGTGTTGTTGATTTTCTTTTCTTCAATTGCCTATTGTTTGTTATTTTTCTATTATTGTTTTTGATTTCAAAATATCTAAATTTCATATATCCCTTCTTTACTACTTAAAAACTGATATCTACCCCACATCAGTTTCTTTAAATTATATAAATGTTTTACAAACATAATGTAACATTAATACTAACATTAACTAGTTACGGAATGTTTACTATTATTCTTTCAAAAATTTGTTTATAATATTATGATATTTATTAATAATAATTGTACTTATTAAGCCTAAGATGAAATGAATAAATGAAATGAAAATGAAAAAAAAAAATGAAGTAAAATGAGTCGGCGTTCGACTTCTGCGAGAAGACAAGATGTTTTATTTCCACGAATTACAGATGCCTGACGGAGTAAGCGGGTTTTCCACTAGTATCTAATGAATTACAGTCAATATCAGTAACACAATAGGTTCTATAAGTCTAAAAATATATTTAAATAATAATTTAAAAGAAATTGTATTTTTCCAAATTTTGCTAAATCTAATATACATAAGTTTTTAATACCTTTTATAACATAAAGTATCCTCAAAATTTACAGTATTTTTTTAATTTAAATAAACTTATACATACTTATACCTACTATGTATAAAGTTTGCTCTTAACTAAATATAGCTACATATTTAATACCTCCTCCTCCAATACCCTTTCTAAATGCTTAGCCTTAATTTTAAAGTTACAGGTGTCATAGCTTGATAAATAATCTGAAGCAGACAGGAATCGCAGACTAGAGTGTAAATCACTAGGCATTGGTGTCCTCTTAATGCTATGCTTCCAAATATGAACGATTTCAATATGTCTGTTTATTAGAAGTGTATGAATCCACTTAAATAAATAAATCTCTATTTTCATGTTTATTTTTATTATAAATGCAGTTTTGAAAGAAAATTTCATATTCTGAAGAAAAACAAAACTGATTATGAGAAAGCATCAATTCCAGTAATTGATGATAAGTTGCTGCTAGCTATAATGGACTTTGGACATAAGTTTTCCCAAGTGAATTTTACATCACAACCATGCTCTTTTTAGACAAACTCTTATTCAAAAATGTTTGCATATACATGCTACCAAACAAATTTTAGTTTATAAATGTATATTTTTGAGTTTTAATTTTAAACTACTTTAATAATTAAGTTAAATAAAATAAAATTACCATTTCGGCCAAGTCTAGCTGCAAGGATGGAAGACAATTGATTCATTTTACTAAGGTATGTGGCCATTGTTGTAACTTAAACTTAAACTTTATAAATGCAATTCCAAAATTAATTTGAGTTTATATTAACCAAACTAATAATTAATCGAATAAATTTAAGTTTTACTTTGGACAAAATAGAAAACGGATACGAAGTCGTGACCAAAAGCAACAGCAACAGTGCGGCTAGCGGAATACTACGAATGACATTTACGGACTAAAATTTGACATCTGAATCTGACATCTGAAGTCTGAATATGAATCTGGGTTGCAAAAGTCGGTACGATTGTACTTTTTTCGGTACACTTGGTTCTGCTTAAATACACAAATACATTTTTAATAAATTCGATATAATATTGCACTTCCACTTTTATAAAAAAAAAAGAAAAGATTTTATGTGAACGTTTTTCGTGATTTCATGTTACTATTTCATGTGATTTATTCAATTCCCGTAACTTAATAGAGTGTTCCTGCTCTAAAAAATACTTTCTGTTAACTTGATAATTCTTTTATTTCATGTAGTTTCAATGTGATTTCTTTTTACATACAACAAGATATAGAGCGTATTCGCTCTTAAAATTCCAATCAAACGAAACAAAACTATATAGTCTATATAGTGTATATTTTCTGGTTATTTATTTTAGGTTTATAGTAGGCTAGATTAAGTATTTATTTGTATATATGTAAATATCCAAAAGTGACAATACGTCATGCGCAACAGATATACAGCTCCGAGAGCAAGAGCTTAACACTTTTATAAAAAAAGAAAAGAAAAATGTAAGCCATGTTGGCATTTAATACAATAAAACAGAAAAGGAAGGCCATACATTACAGCCTCCGGTTGTCAAATAACATGTAATAGTCAGTAAGATTCTATGTATAAAAGAAAAAGATAAAAAAAAGACTCAATAAATATACATACATACATTTTATAAAAAAGTGTATTGTGCATCATACGATTTTATGACTATTATTTTCCAAATGAAAAGAAAAACATAAATCAATAAGTAATGAATTTAGAGCACTAGCTGCTTGTGAATAGTTAAAAAAGGCCAAAACTATAACATATCTGAACTTCTGAATTCTGGGATGAAGTAATAAACCATACAAATTCTTATTTCAAAATTATCTCATTTGGACGAAATTAGGTTGCAAATTATGTGAAAACAAATTAAAAACAATTAATCAGATATTTTATAAAATGGCGACGATTTGTAACTATGACGGCATAACAGCGATCCTAAACTCATGTTGAAGTGTAAAATAGTAACGATTTGTTATTATTTCCAACTCACCTCTATGATATGAGTTGAGATTGTTGATCTGATCTGAGAATTATATAATTATTTCCTCAATATACAAAAAAATATTAAAACTGGTCGTTAGGCAGTTTAACAAAATCAAACAATGTATCGTTCCTAAATGGTTTGTAAAAAACCCAAGAAATCCTTAGCAAAGACACTTCAACATTTTTTTTTTTGACATATCAGAAAATGTTGACTATGGTTAGAAAAAGAACGCACCAAAAGCAAAGGCAGAAGTAACCCTGCGGCCACACCATGCCAGCTACTGGCAAGCAAGTTACTACATGAGTGTATTGCAAACCGTTTTAACAGTAGTGGGCATGTGTGGCGGCAGGTTAATAGCCTATTCACACCGCTCTCGTTTTGGCTATTCGTTTACCAAAACGAGTAGAGCGTTCACACCGAACATTTACTCGTTTTTGTTTGACATTTCTTTTTTAAATGTCAATTTAAAGTAATTCCTATTATTAAGAAATTATTGAAACGAACACAAAGCAATTGAATTTTTGAATTTCAACGAATTGAAATAAAACTGATAAAGCAGCATAAATTAACCTATGGAAGCCCTTGCCGGTGCTGATATCAGTTTGATTGGACAGTTTGATGTTGGTTTCTATTCTGCCTACTTGGTCGCCGAAAAAGTGACCTCGAAGCAGAAAGATGATGAGCAATACGTGTGGGAATCTGCTGCTGGCTGCTGCCCTTGGTACATGGTACAAAGATAGTTTTGTACTTACATCAAGGAGAGGACCAGGCCTAATATTTGGAGAAGAGCAAGAACAAGTAAATCGTTAACCATCTCAGTTCATTGGCTATTTAATCTAGGAAGTCAAGTGAAGAAAGAAATTGATATTAACGATGTTGGTGAGTTTGAAGATATCGACAAAGACGCCGACAAGAAAAAGACTTAAAATGAAGCTAGGTATATTTATTTATTTAAATAAAATTGTTTTGCAACTTTGCTTTATGTTTTCTTCACGCTTCTCTTTCTCACCCTTGTTTTAAGGTGATTCCAACCCTTCCTTGATCACAAATACCAGCCGTTTGCCTTAATATTTTTTGAGATGTTCGTTGGCATATTCATGCGGTTCACTAATCTGCTAATTAGCAATAGCTAGTCTTCGCTAGATGACGATGTAGAAATTGTATTTCTCCTTGTCCATGCAGTTCCATGCAATCCTCCACCAAGTTCTTCGAATGACTGAGAACTTTGTGCTGATACTGATAAATACACGACGCACGTACAACTTGATGTTCTCGAAGAGGAATAAAGAGCAGGGGTGGAATCGGCTAGTGTGATTTGTGATTGTCACATTTCTGACAATCACATGTGATAAAATAATTGTGTGCGTCTGCATAATGTGATCACCGGAATTTTGTTTATTTTCATTATGTCATTTTCCGTTGGGCAATTGGAGAGAACTCCGAAGACAAATCGTTTCTCTTCGGAGTTGTGTTTTGCGAGTCTTACTTCTTCTGCTTTTTATGAAATATGCGGTCTGAAGGCGCATATATACGAACGTCACAGTTTCTATATATTTTGTATTTCAAATTAAACAATTCGAACAATTTTAATATATAATTTACATTAAGGGACGTGACAATTATGTATTTATTTAGAAAAGATTAATTTAGTTGTCACTTCACGTGATTGCTCACAACATATACGCGTTTCAGAAAAATATCTCAATTAAAAAAATGTTCATTTCTGTTTTTTTTTTTTTTTTATTGTTTTTATTTTTACTTTAATCATGAGGAGAAACTAATTTCTCCCAATCGAAAACAACATTAGTATAGATCTTTGACAAATCTTTGACAGCAAAAGCAAATAATTTTGTTTTATAAGTCAGCGTCAGAGGTTTATTTTTTATTTATTATTATTTTTGTATGCAAGTGACACCTAAATAGCTGTCACAAGAAAAAGTCACAAAAATGTGATTGTCACATGTGACAATCACCTTAGCCAGACGAAATTTGTATATTGTGACTATCACATATCACAAATCACCTTAGCCGATTCCACCCCAGGGCAAGGGCACGGAGTTTAAACCAACCATCCACAGAGAAGTGTTTCACAGGCAAATGGTCTCCCCAGTCGTTGGTCAGAGTTTAGTAAAACTTTCCATATTCCTACTGGGTAATATCATCTTGATTTCTGGTCCAGATGAATTTACTCTTGTTTAGCTCCTCGTCTTCTGTGTTCCTACCTAATTATAAAAAAGAACAGTGGTAGGTATACAAATATTTGTAAAAAATATTACATACCGCTGCCACGAACAAGAATGTCTTCAAACAAGTTGCAGAAATAATGAATTTATTTTGACAGCAAGCCATCAGCTGTTCTATTTTTTGAGTGTCTATTCACAATAACATCACAAAAAGATCTGTTCGTGTAGTTCATTTTGAAATTGCAACTCGTTTTCCAGTCGTTTTGCGGAAAACGAGTCGTTTTGCAAAACGAGTTGGGTATCAAAAATGTATGGGAAAACGAGTCGTTTTGGGTAGTCGTTTTGCGGAAAACGAGTAAATGCTCGTTTATCGTTTGGTGTGAATAGGCTATAAACAAAACAATATAACAATTATGAGATATAATCCAGGGCGACGGCAGCAGCAAACAAAACAAGAGAAAGGAATGAAAAAAAGAAAGAAAAAGATGGAAGTTAGCCTGTGTTTCCAAACGAAATAAGCGAACTTTTGAAAACACCTTTTCTAATTTTGGCTTTAATGAAAACGTTGTACAGGGTGGGCCAAAAGAAGTCATCCATCAGATGTTGTTTGGCTCTCTTTTGTTTCTAAATGAAAAACTTCGGTTCTGTTTTTTGATTATGTTTATTTGAACCTTTAGAATTGTATTGGTCAAGTCGAGAAGATGACATCGGCCAAATGGGCACCGTCACATTTGATTGCTCGTTTTATGGCATTTTTTATCACTTTAGCTGTCCTTGAGGGCTTCCAGAGTCTCGGGCTTGTTCACGTAAACACGGGACTTCAAAAAAAAGTCTGGAACGGGTAAATCGGGCCAGTGCAAATCGCCAAAACGAAAGATGAGGCGACCTGGGAACGCCGCCTTCAGAATATCGGTTCATTTATCGCTCCATGGCTTCTTCACTTGTATTCTGCATCTGTCTAGTCCACAAATGTCAAAACAGATTTGACATTGTCGGCCATTTGCAAAAATGGCCCAAATTGTTTATCACTCATTTTTGTAATTTTTTTTTTTTAATAATTTTTTTTTAATAATTTAACTATATGCCTGTAAGACCCAAGGTCTTTTGAATGCAAACTGCACGGCAATAGTTAGAAGGAATAGAAAGATAGGAAAGATTTTTTTGTTGGTACAATGGATTGAGAAATAGGTGATATTTATCTCATGAAAATCCCACGGGTGGCGTCCAGTTGAAGCTGGGGGAATATTGAAAAGTTGCTGACCAGGCCGGGGCTCGAACCCACAACTCTTAGGTTAGCAACCAAGCACTTCATCCACTGTACCATTGCCACCCCATTTGATCATTGTATATTATGTATTGTAACGAAGAAATATCTCATTTCATTTCATTTCTGTAACGAGAAATGTTTCTAAAACGAAATATCAATTTGGAAATAAACAGGAAGCAAGGTAATGCAACGGAACTTCATGCGATCTACTATAAGATCCCTTCATGGTGATTTCGTTTATGTCACCCATTTCTGTAACGGAAAATATGATTAATGAACGCACACAGACGGGGTCTGAATGAGACACAAGCCCCGAAAAACTCATGCCCCATATTGGGTGCCATTTCTGTAACGAAAAACTAAATGAGAAACGAAACGAAGGCAACCTTTCATGAAACCAAACAGTGATCTCATAAATGACATCATCAAGTAATGTCAAACGATGACCTTAACTCCTAGAATACAAAGAATAAAGCAAATGCGAAAAGAACCATACTTTACCATCATACCTACTGACGAGAGACCACGGCCTCTATCAGTGGACGCCTACAACACTTACGAGAGAATATACCTAAGAGGAACCAAATACCGCCTCCAATAGACAATGTCCTCTTATGCTGAGTGTAACTTACCACAGTATCTAATGATGCCCTCCCTGGTTTCTGCCAGAGACCTGTGACATTTTTACCCACACACACAACTGATCTATTTCTCCATAAGCATCCCTCTTTTTCTTCTGTATTCTTGTTATTCCCCCTTTCCACACACAGAAAATTACTCTCTCCGATCTGTTCCGCAAACTTTTTACAGATCGTCAAGTAAAACTCACTGTTGCAAACTATAGCTGGTGCAGTTTGCCTCCTCCACAATATACCAACAACAAAACCCAAAACCAAGACCTAATAACTCACTACATTACCAAATTCTCCAAGGAATGTTCACTGGTTCGGTCGCCTTGGACACTAGTTCCAATGAGACTCCTTAAAGGATTCACGAGTGGAAAGGTGGTTACTAAGTTCAGACTACAAGACTGCTCCTAGAGAACTCTCTCTAAGACAACAGATCCACTTAGCTGAGACAAAGTAACACTTGGGTTGTGATCGACCTTCGCATCCGGTTCGCACGCACGTCCTCAACTAGCTCACAAGGGTCGTGCATTCTTGCTCAGGGATCGACAACGTTGTTACAGCTTTTTAACCAGTGCGAACCTACTGAAGTTTTAGGTGTTTGAAAACTCAGAAAAACTAATTTAAATGTTCTTTGCTAGGGCCTGATCAACAAATGCTGAGACATAAACAAGTTTGAAAGCATAATCGAGCTGGAAGGCCGACTCGACCTCAGAAAATGTATGTAAAAGACGCAAGAGAGAACAGCACTAATAGTGAGCCGCTATACCAAATGTATCTTTAGATGTTCGAAGATAAAGCGCTATGGCTCAGTCAGCTTATCTGGCGCAAATGATTAAAGAATGAAACTGACTAGTGGAGTAAGTCAACACCTACTCACACTCTTATAAACTGGGAAGGAGGAGAAGATGTTGTAATATCCCCCTTCTGGCTTCTGTACCCACCCATGAGGAATCAGTTCATCATCTCGAACTGGTTTCCACCATTGACCCACGGTGCCAAGTGACCAGAAAAACCTGTCACTACAAAAATGTTTAGGGTCCCCATATATGATAAACGACAAGCAGAAATACTTGCCTAAACCATTATACTAAATCTCAATAACGACCTATTCATTAACCAAAAACCTAAACACTATAAACCACACTACACTTCCATGATATGTTAATCCACCTTTCCATCCGCACAAGAGGTATGTCCACCCCTCCCAACGTACTTACTTAAACATCATTGTCCTTAAACAAAATCCCTGAAATGTCCGAAGAAAAGAACCACTGTCTACACGACAGCATGAATAACACTATAAAGTTTCTTTATCAAAACGTTATAAACCGAATTATTTTATTAAATTTTTCTTAAAACTATTGAATTCCTTAACAAAGTCTGAATTATTTCAAAACTAAACTGATAATCTTATAAATCCTAAACTATTTATATAAAATCTAAATACTCATCATCAAGATATTAACTGGATGTTAAAACAAAGAAAAAAGTTAAGATGAAGTTTTTCTTAACGACCAATTATAGAAATGTCTGTACGCTTTAACTGTACGCGAAGCAACTTTTAGCTTCGTACAGATTATGTTTGGTTGTCTTTATTTAAAAAAAAAAAATACGCTGAAGAGAAATGTACCGATGGTATCATTAATCTTAGCTCGCTTGTACTCTCTATGAGTAATAAAAAAAAAGTTTTAGTTGATCCTTGTCAACTGTTAAATTTCTTAAAAATCTTTTGAAAAGTATTTTACTTTCATTGGTTCAAAAGTAATACGTCATTAAACGACGTCAAATTGTATTCAAAAACAAAAAAAAACTATAACGACACGAAAACTGACTTAACGTTTGGATATTGTACACGAAAAAGTATGTGAGGATTGAAAAATTCTAACGAACCCAAAAAGTAAACCAGAGAACATGGGACGTTAGCCCAAGGGTTTATGCTTTGGAAATGAGACAAAGGAGATAGAAAGAGATATAGATAGTAATAATATAGCAATATGTTTCAAAAATATGGTTTATCAAAAATGTTCAATATAGTATAATAATAATATAGTTAGCAGACGTGATGGATCGGGAGAGCTCTCTGGAACCAGACGCTGAAAAGTTTAAAAGTTATTATTTTAAAAAGATGTTAATATTAGAACCATATGTAAGATCATACTCATATAGTACCACCCTATAACCTTATACTGTATCGTTCCCTTTCTCGAAAACTAAGATGAGAGAACTTTATCTCATCTAATAATTCACACACAAAAAGATGTTGTATTTTCTAGTGACCGGTGTAACGTCACCGTACTGTAGTTGTAACTTACAACCATCAACAATGTCCAAGACAAATAGATATTACACAATAAGTACACATAAAGAATGTAAAAAAAAAGACAAATTGAGATAGGTCAGTGTAAATAGACCATAAAGTTCCGTAGAGGAAGAAACAAATTCTGTAGGATTTCTCCAAGTTAACTTCAAAAGTCTTCCAGCTGGATAAGCTAACCAAGCTGAAGCTGAAGTGAGTAAGTATAGATGAAAAGAGAACTAAAAAGTTCCAAAATAAAAGGTGTCTAGGGAGTTATATCTTCCACTAGAACAGTGATAAACTAAAATCAAAAATAATGAAGATCGAAAAAAGTGGTGTTGTATAGGCACTAACACAAGACAGGATAGCTTAAAAAGAGTAGGATTTGGAAGGTGATCTCGAAAGACTGTGATTTATATAGTATAGTACTATAACTGACGGAATGCGTAATCTAAAGACTACTGGAATCGTCAAGATATCCTACCACAAGAGTGAATGTACAATCCGTACGTGTAAATCGGACCAGAATGCCAACAGGAAGTTCACAATGAAATCAATCCTGGGAAACTGTCTATGGATTTAAGATACCAGGAAAAATAAAGTAAAAGTGCCGTGAAGGCAGTGCAAAAAAAAAAAGAAAATTACGACGAATTCGGTGAGTCCAAAAGGGAATCTCCACCAGTAAGATAAACTTCAGCTTTACACTCAATAGACGACACAAAACACATATTTTCACAGTATTAAGTATTATTTTTCAGTATTTCACTTATTATATTCATTGGTTTTTTCTAAATAAGGTAAGTAATAGTGATATTTCATTACGATAAATATAATATAAAAATATTCATTAAATAAATATAGGTACGTCGATTAAATCTCCATCAAAAGTAAGTAAATGAGCTTCTTATGGCTCTAGATGCGTGCGGTTCCACCGTCCGTGGATTTATGAACGATGTTATGAGCGTTTGAATTCGCTAGATTATATTGATCGCAGGAAAAGAACGTTTGCATGGACGAGCTGTGCGTCTTATGAAGCATGTGGCTCTCTATATATATATATGTATGGCCAAGGAGCTTCCGGGTGCACAATAAATATAAAAAGAATAACATAAAATGTTACCTGGAGTATTTGAAAACTCTTTGTTTCAATTTTTTTATTAAAATATACGTTGCAGGATGAATGTTGATTAGCAGGATGTGTCGCTGCACATGGTCGGTCGAACAAACCGAGTACCATGCGGATCAGGTGTGTTCTGGAGAACCATGTGGTTCAGACACAAAAAAAAACAAAACGTGAAGAAATCCCTCGTAGCTCCAATGGGTTGGAGTGAAAAATTGAGGTACAGCGTTGGACGGAGTCTTTGCTGTTGATGATGCATGTAATAATGCCTTCAAAAGGATGTGAGTCTCACATGAATATATGTAAAATCCCGCGTTGCCATGAACAGAATTATCATGGATATGCATATATTAATTTCAAGGGTCGGTTCCTGCCCTGCCCCAGTACCCTAGTGAATATAAAAGTAAATTTTTATAAGTCACTAGTTGTACAAAATTGGATGCTTCCTTTGGAAATCCAAGGAAAAAGCATCGACTAGGAAATAAAATGTCCGCCATGATGTTGGCTGACTCAAAAAAAAACTCAAAAAAAAACTCACCTAAAAAGGGTTTTTATAATTTTTCGGCGCTACGCAATTTTTAATTGCAATTGCAATTAATAAATATCCTCTTAAAAAGGATATAATCGAATCAAATATTATAATCTCACTCGCGAGCAAATTTACTAGTAATGTATTAATTAATTCCGCTGCATAAAAATATTACTTCAAAAAAAACTTTTTATGAGACAACTTATTCGAATGAGGGTTGAAAACTTAATGGACTGGCACAGACAATATTTCTGAAGCCACGCCTCTGTCTGGTTTCCAATAGCAACAATAATGAGTGGACGAGACTTTTCTCGCGTTCTTTTAGTTAACAATAGATTTGCGTTCTGAAAAGTTAACAATGTGAAGTGCGTCTAGTGTTACGTAATACGTAAAGCTACTTCACACTAACAATTGCGTAAGTATAAAAATTGATTTTATTGACATTTAATTCCATTCCTGTCATTTTATTTTGATGTCATAATGTTCGTGAAGATTGGTAGAATGAATTTGTGTCATATTTTCTCAAGTATGAGAGAATTTTTGTAAATGTCAAATTTTGACATTTGACTTATTTTGGACTGAAATTGATTCTAATTTGACACATTCACTTCTCAATCATAAATAATGTCATATAGATGACGTTAAACTCATTTTAAGCGAACAAATAACTAGTTATAGTTATATCAAAATGTCAGTCAAGGTGTGATGACTGTACTGACTATGAATTATTGAAATAGACTGAAATTCTTCGTTGGACGGCTGAAATGTGCATATAAATCATGATTCCTATGGAATACATGATGGATATAGACATTTCAACTGCTGACTGTCATAATCTGTCAAAACGAAATAAATTGATTTTCGACCAAATCAACCATGATTGTACTTTTGGTCGGAACGGGCTTCTGTCCTAGCATTGGACATGCATTTTGTAGTTCGTTCCAATTGGTTCTCCCAGAGAAACAGAAAGATAGCGTAAAAGAGAAGAGACGAAGCGTCTAATTGGACGGACAGCAATCACAAAGCAGAAACGAAAATGCCGGAAGTGTTCGTCAGCCATAATCCTTCTGCACGTTGGCATGTAGCAAAAGAATGTGCCAGAAAGAGTGCGTCTGAGCTCACTTCAAATTTTCTCGCTTCGGATTTTCCATTTTTGATAGAGTTCAGTGAAGATTATGACAGAATGGTTCTGACATAAGATAATTCTTTATAGAATTTGTGTTCTGGTGTGGAAATTGTGCAACTGATGTCATTCTCAAAATTTTCGAAATTTCCTGATTTTTCAAAAAGGGAAATGTCATCCGTTGGATGGACAAATCGAGTTTCCTAAAATTGCCGCAAGGTGACACCAGTGTTGCGGTGACAAAGTTTTCCCTACAAATCTCAAGGATCGAGACAAGTGTCAACTTGGCTAGGTACTTGTGAAAAAGGACAACTTGTGTCTACCTATATCTCTATCACTCTAAACAATCTCCTTACTGACTACCAAAAGAAAAGAAAAATTCTGAAGCTACAAACTACTTGTCGCAACTATTGACTCTCTTAACTTCTTTTCCTATCTACCTCATTGTTATGCTATACTACCTTTTATAAAAGTGAAATAACATGAAACAATTATACACAAAAAAAAAAAAAATTACACAAGAGTCTCGTGCACAGCTGAGTAGCCGGGCATGAGAAAAATAAAACTATTTTTATCACAGAAAACTACTTTTTTAAATCTTTTGTATGAGAAGTGGTCACATACCCTTTCTCATCTTCTACATCATATAAGTTGTTACCTCGTGTCTTAACAACTGTTACTTTAACAAACTTCGGCGAAAGCTTAGCGCTAAAATGTTTATTCGCGTCACTCAAAACTATGTTTCTTTTGTAGATGACATCCCCTACTTGAAAATCAACTGCACGACTTCTGAGGTTATACACTTTCTCATAAGCATCGTGTGTCTTTTCTAACGCTGTCTTCCAATAGGTATGAAGAATATTCATCTTTGCCACCTTGGGCAACCAATCGATCTCGGAATTATTAAGTCCTCCCAACTCCCGTAATAGCTTGTAGTCCGCTCCATGTTCAATCATCCTTTGACCGAATAAAGCCTCATATGGCGACATTGTCAAAGCTGAATGGACGGTTGTGCGTAAAGCACTACTAATGGATGACAAATGCACATCCCAATTAGTTTGTTTTGGATCTACGTAAGATCTTACCGCAGCTAAAATAGACCTATTAACCCTCTCGCTGGCATTAGCTTGAGGTGCATAAATCGCCGTCTTATAATGTTTGACACCAAACATTTTTAACATTTCTTTGAACTCCTTAGAAATAAATTGCGTTCCATTATCGGATAAGATACTTTCGGGTACACCATATAAAAGAAAAATATCTTCTCGTAAGAATTTGATAACTGATGCAGCTGTGGCCCGCTTAAGGGGTTTAATAAACACAAACTTTGTGAGTTGGTCTAAAGCAATAACGATGAAAGCATTCCCATTCCTGGATCTTGGATAAGGACCAAGGAAATCCACATATAAATGTTGGAAGGGCCTTTCAACTTTAAAACTCTCTCCCATTTCAGCTCGTAAAGTCTGGTTGGAAGCTTTGGTTGTCTTGCATGTTTCACAACGATCAACATATTGCTTCACCTGTGAAAACATACCAGGCCAATATAATCTTTCCCTTAACCTATACAAAGTCTTAACGACACCACCATGAGAAGCTCTGGGCGGATTATGCGCCATGGAAATTACGGATTCTGTCATACTCGACGGTAACCATAACTTCCATGCCAGATCATCCAATAGAGGATTCCCAATTGCATGTTTTGTTCTTTTATAAATGTATCCTTCAGATACCTTCAAGTCTGGTAATCGATCTTGCTCTTTAATGATATGACTAATGAGTTGTAAGTATTCATCGGACTTGAATCCCGGATCGTCAAGGTCAATGTGGAGCACCTCCTCGGTTTCGACTTGTGCAACACTGGATATATAGCTCTCTGCCGTTAAAGCATCGGCTTCGTACACTCTTGAAAGAGCGTCGGGTACCACGTTAAGTGTTCCTTTCCGGTGTTCAACCACGAAATCGAACCCTTGAAGTCTCATACTCCACCTGGCCAGACGACCGGTAGGGTCCTTCATGTTCATCAACCATTTCAGGCTTGAGTGATCAGTAATTACCTTGAATTTATATCCTTCAATATATGAACGGAATTTCTGAATTCCTAAAAACGCAGCGAGGCATTCGCGTTCGGTAACGGTGTAGTTCCTCTGCGCAGCATTCAATTTCTGAGAGAAATAATAAATGGGGCGTTCAGCTCCGTTCTCATCTCGCTGGCAAAGTACACATCCGATACCGGACGCAGATGCATCGCATAAAATAATAAACTCCTTCTCGAAATCAGGGTTTATCAGAACAGGTGTAGTTGTAAGTGCTTTCTTAATATTTTCGAATGCTGTCTGAGCTTCGGAATTGAAATCGAAAGCCTTACCTTTCTTAAGAGTGTTAGTGAGTGGGGCAGCCAAGGTTGAAAAATTTTCCACAAACCTCCGATACCAACCAGCCATTCCTAAGAAACGCCTAACTTGGCGAGTGGTTGTCGGCATCGGGAAGTTGATAATGGCAGCAACCTTATCAGGATCTGCTTTCAAACATCCTTGTCCCACTTTGTATCCTAAGTACTGTAATTCTTCGAAACAAAATTTCGATTTCTCAACATTAATAGTGAGTCCTGCTCTATCCAACTCTCTACTAATGGTCTTCAAAACTGCTAAATGTTCCTCGAAAGTTTTCGTCACCACCAAAAGGTCGTCTAAATATACGAAGACTCGGTCCTGTAACTCGCGTGGAACCACTAAATTCATCAAATATGTTAAACTTTGAGCGGCGTTGCAAAGACCGAAAGGCATCACGTTGAATTGATACAACGGCCTTCCTGGAACCGTAAAGGCTGTCTTCTCCTTCGCGCTCTCCTCCAGTGGAATCTGCCAGTACGCATCTTTCAAATCTACGCTCGATATGAAACGTGTCTCTGAAAGACGTGACAGCAGTCCCTCGATGTGCGCAATAGGACGCGCATCCTTCTTAGTAACCATATTGACTTTTCTGAAGTCCAAGCAAAGTCGATCCTTGCCAGGCTTGCGTACAAGCACAACCGGTGAGGACCATGGACTATTGCTTTCCTCAATAACCCCTAGTGAAAGCATGCGGTCTACTTCTGCGTACATCAGAGACTGCACCACTGGGGAGACCGGATAATACCTTTGCTTGATTGGAGGAGCATCCCCCGTATCAATACCGTGTTTTACCCAATCTGTTTTGCCTAAACCCTTTAGTGTGAATGACGGAAAACTTCGTATCACATCTTCGAGTTTAGCATTCTCTACATTCGTCAACTTACACTTATTGACTAATTTTTCTTTAACTTCAACATCATGTTGAAATGACAAACTGGAAATTACATTTGGCGCTATTTGAAATTTCGACCAAAAATCGACACCCAAGTATAAACGTTGAGCTAATGTCGGAACGACATAAAAACTCATGCTATGAGTAGCACCTTTATACTTGACGTCAGTGGTAATTAATCCACAAATTTGTTGTTTCTGCCCGTCAGCGGTTGAAACACTTGAATTAACCTTTTTAATCTTAATATTTTTGCTGGACAAGTAAGTTAAGACATCAGCGCCAAGGCAACTGATACTTGCGCCAGAGTCTAATAGACCCAATATCTTGTCTCCAAAAATTTCAACGTTGACATAAGGGCGAGGATCTCCAGATTCTCTTTCTAATGTCGTTGAAGCTATATTCTTATATAATAGTCTTTTTTCCTTAAATCTGATTCGAGTTCGTCTAATACGATTAGACAATTCAGGATAATTCATTATTCGCTTACGGACTTCATAATAATTTCTAAGCCTTTCATGAAATGGCTTTCTAATAAATTCATTTTCCTTAACATTACAATTCAAATTATTTGGTGTTGTTGCATTAACAACAAGTTTATTAATTGGTTTTAAAATAGTAACAGGAGTTTTGAGAGTAGAAGATTCTTCGGCACTTAAAACTCCGGGCTCATTTGTTCGGAGCGAACCCCCCCGGATATTGGGTTGTTCCTCCTTAAGTTTCCCTGACATTTTGGACAAGTAGGAAAAATAACGTTTTCCAATCCACAACGGAAACAAAACTTTCTATCTACAGGTTTATTACATTCCCTGAACCCATGCCCTACACTTAAGCAATTCCAACACTTCCAAGTGTTCTTATCTCTGTGTACGTTATGTACTGCTTCTACGCTTGTCGGTAAAGCTACAGTTAAATCATCTGATTCTTCCACAACTTCGTTTACGAAACGTTTTGTCGGAATTCGGTGCGTGTTCGGCACAAAAGAAGATCGCGTGCTCTCCTGTCGATCGAGAAACTTTTCGATGGTTCGGCATACATATGCCATCTGTCGAAGACTATGAGTGCTAAAAGTAATAAGTAGCTCACCCATGCGTCTCTTCACGTTCGTCTTAATAATCTCAATAAGTTCTCTCTCTGACTTCGGAACACGCATCCTCGAATTAATCAACATTAAAGCGTCGTAGAAATCATTGAATGATTCATTTGACTGCTGCTTTCGGTCTGAAAGCTTCCTCGACAACTCGGAGTCTGTTTCGAGACTTCGAAATTGCTCGATTAACCCGGACTGAAGCGAACTCCAAGAAGTGTGTGGATTACTCTTCAAGTACATCCAGTACCATGACTCCGCTTGTCCTGACACAAAATGATGAAAATTCACCGTCAGCTCATCCCATGGAACACCATAACTGTACCTAACGCGTTCTAATCTGAATAGAAAATCGTCAATCGACATATTGCGACCGTCAAATCTAATTCCCCACTTATGGTATTGTGGAAATTTACTATATGAAGTGGCGTTAGAAGGTACTTGTCTCCTGGGTGATGAAGCTTCTGGAGAATTGTCTAAATTAATCGCATTCATTTGCGTAAGAAAATCGTCTAAATTAGAACCGTTAGCCATATCTACTGGATGTCCTGAAGGAGCATTCCGAGTAAGACCTGGTTCATTGTTTGGGGTCGGATAGTTTTCCAAATTTCTAGATAGATTACGTATTTGTTCTGTAGGATTGCCTGTATTTGTTCGGTTAGGAGCGTCAGTTATTCTGACTCTATTTGTCGCTTGACTAACTGCTTGTCTAGGTGCAAGATTTTGAGAAGTAGAGGGTTGATTGCTTGAAGAAGGAGGTATTGTTTGAAATAGATTTGTCAATTGCTCGAGAAGTTGAGCTTGACTTAGTCTTATTTCCTCTTTCATGACTCGCCTATCCTCTTCTCTGTGTAAGTCAACTGTCGCTGTAATCATCTCTTGAAGAGTAAGAGAATCTTCGGTTACATTGCGTCTATTGTCAAAGCTATCGTTGACGACACGACCATTGACATTACCAAGAGGCATAGTACCATCATTAATCCCTAAAGGACTAGATTCATCTTCAATTCTCATATCACCTCTTCTCTGATCTTCCCCGCTACCTGCAGCTTGTGCGTCAGCCATAATTATAACGTCTAAAAACCTTGAATTATAAGTGCTCGGACGGATTAGTCTCCTATTCCCACTACTCATTCAACTGTGCTAGTAAAACTCTTGTATAACGCAAAACTAACGAAACACAATCGAAGTGACAAAAAAAAAATTAAACAGTGCTTAAAATTAAAAGTATGTGTAGTGAATCGGATCACTCAATAATTCAAATCAAAGATATAGTCCTACAAAGAGAAGGCTCCTTGTAGACTAGAAAAGATCCTACAAAAAAAAAGTCTGACTTCTAAAGAAAATATTTCAAAATTTCTTCAAAGTCAAAAAAAAAGTACTTAACAATATACTAACTGTTATCTTGTTTTTGAATCGTAATCTGAATTCAATAATTACTGATTCAAATCAAAAATAAACGTATGTACTAATAACTAAACTAACTTCTCAGAAACTAGCCTGAAAGTTATTGAACTTAAAAATAAAGTAATTATTATTTGTTATGGCGACACCGCAAAAAAAAAATTCTAAACTATAATCGATTGCAACACTGCAAAAATATCTCAAAAACTTGGGCAACACTGCCACTAAAAAATCTCGAAAAAAAAACCGCGACACCGCGAAAATTACCAGAATTTATCTTAGTTAACGTCTCTAAGACAAACTCCAAACTCACAAAAAAAAAAAAAACTCAGGATTTCCTTTTAGTTAACGTCTCTAAAAGAAAAATCCCTACCAAAACCAGAATTCCTTTTTCAGTTACGTCCCTGAAAAATAATTCCAAAACTATACTCAAAATATCGAAAACTGCAAAACTTACTATAAATCTTGTAATGACTTCTTACAAAATCTATTTTATACTCAAAATCAAATTTTTAAATCTCAACAATATTCATTCACGTTTGGGAGTGGACATTCCCCCCGCGCGTAATGGATTAAACAACATATCAAAAAGAAAAGACGTTAGCTTGATTGTACCATGCCAATCAACTAACAAAAAAAACTTAGTTTGTGTGTCTTTAAACTATTCGTGCTCAACACAAAAACTAAATCTGCTAAATTCAATGGATAGCGACTCCTCATTTCATTATGCTACTGCAGACGTGCGTAGGGACTATTGATCACCCACCACCGGTTAGCACTTCATAAAATGAATTATCAACTATACACCAAATCTAACCGTCAAAAATCTTCATAAAATTCTCTACAAAAAAAAAAGTAAAAATGAAAAAGTATTATTGAAGTAGAAAAACTTGGATTATTCAGTGACGATAAAGTAGCTTTTGCAGCTGACGTGCGTAGAGACTAAAATCATCCACCACCGGTCAAAAGACTCAATTACCTACCACTTCCTAAGCCGTTTCCTTGCTATCGCTATAAGTAAAGTGATCATTAGCAACAGTCAACCAAGAATACAACTCTTCGGTCCGGACAAATGACTCAAATATACCTACCACGAGAGGTAGAGAACTAATAGTGAAGCTAACGCAACAGACAGAAG
Source organism: Platycheirus albimanus (assembly GCA_916050605.2). Lineage (NCBI taxonomy): Eukaryota > Metazoa > Arthropoda > Insecta > Diptera > Syrphidae > Platycheirus > Platycheirus albimanus. The sequence goes on from OU696698.1 coordinate 66,549,107, forward strand.
TCAGGAATCTATCGACCAACTTCCCGGACATATAGTCTTCATTACTAAACTCCGATGACGTTCCTCTAGCAAAAGAAAAGTACTACTTAAAAAAAAACTTCCTCAAAACAAATTCCAATAATGAAAAATTTCCAAAAGAAAAATTAATTTCCCCAAAAAAAAAATTTTTCGAATCAACTTAATACAATACAATTTCTGAACTTTCTAAAACTTATCTCAAGACATTCTTCAGGCCCCACGTTGGGCGCCATTTCTGTAACGAAGAAATATCTCATTTCATTTCATTTCTGTAACGAGAAATGTTTCTAAAACGAAATATCAATTTGGAAATAAACAGGAAGCAAGGTAATGCAACGGAACTTCATGCGATCTACTATAAGATCCCTTCATGGTGATTTCGTTTATGTCACCCATTTCTGTAACGGAAAATATGATTAATGAACGCACACAGACGGGGTCTGAATGAGACACAAGCCCCGAAAAACTCATGCCCCATATTGGGTGCCATTTCTGTAACGAAAAACTAAATGAGAAACGAAACGAAGGCAACCTTTCATGAAACCAAACAGTGATCTCATAAATGACATCATCAAGTAATGTCAAACGATGACCTTAACTCCTAGAATACAAAGAATAAAGCAAATGCGAAAAGAACCATACTTTACCATCATACCTACTGACGAGAGACCACGGCCTCTATCAGTGGACGCCTACAACACTTACGAGAGAATATACCTAAGAGGAACCAAATACCGCCTCCAATAGACAATGTCCTCTTATGCTGAGTGTAACTTACCACAGTATCTAATGATGCCCTCCCTGGTTTCTGCCAGAGACCTGTGACATTTTTACCCACACACACAACTGATCTATTTCTCCATAAGCATCCCTCTTTTTCTTCTGTATTCTTGTTATTCCCCCTTTCCACACACAGAAAATTACTCTCTCCGATCTGTTCCGCAAACTTTTTACAGATCGTCAAGTAAAACTCACTGTTGCAAACTATAGCTGGTGCAGTTTGCCTCCTCCACAATATACCAACAACAAAACCCAAAACCAAGACCTAATAACTCACTACATTACCAAATTCTCCAAGGAATGTTCACTGGTTCGGTCGCCTTGGACACTAGTTCCAATGAGACTCCTTAAAGGATTCACGAGTGGAAAGGTGGTTACTAAGTTCAGACTACAAGACTGCTCCTAGAGAACTCTCTCTAAGACAACAGATCCACTTAGCTGAGACAAAGTAACACTTGGGTTGTGATCGACCTTCGCATCCGGTTCGCACGCACGTCCTCAACTAGCTCACAAGGGTCGTGCATTCTTGCTCAGGGATCGACAACGTTGTTACAGCTTTTTAACCAGTGCGAACCTACTGAAGTTTTAGGTGTTTGAAAACTCAGAAAAACTAATTTAAATGTTCTTTGCTAGGGCCTGATCAACAAATGCTGAGACATAAACAAGTTTGAAAGCATAATCGAGCTGGAAGGCCGACTCGACCTCAGAAAATGTATGTAAAAGACGCAAGAGAGAACAGCACTAATAGTGAGCCGCTATACCAAATGTATCTTTAGATGTTCGAAGATAAAGCGCTATGGCTCAGTCAGCTTATCTGGCGCAAATGATTAAAGAATGAAACTGACTAGTGGAGTAAGTCAACACCTACTCACACTCTTATAAACTGGGAAGGAGGAGAAGATGTTGTAATATCCCCCTTCTGGCTTCTGTACCCACCCATGAGGAATCAGTTCATCATCTCGAACTGGTTTCCACCATTGACCCACGGTGCCAAGTGACCAGAAAAACCTGTCACTACAAAAATGTTTAGGGTCCCCATATATGATAAACGACAAGCAGAAATACTTGCCTAAACCATTATACTAAATCTCAATAACGACCTATTCATTAACCAAAAACCTAAACACTATAAACCACACTACACTTCCATGATATGTTAATCCACCTTTCCATCCGCACAAGAGGTATGTCCACCCCTCCCAACGTACTTACTTAAACATCATTGTCCTTAAACAAAATCCCTGAAATGTCCGAAGAAAAGAACCACTGTCTACACGACAGCATGAATAACACTATAAAGTTTCTTTATCAAAACGTTATAAACCGAATTATTTTATTAAATTTTTCTTAAAACTATTGAATTCCTTAACAAAGTCTGAATTATTTCAAAACTAAACTGATAATCTTATAAATCCTAAACTATTTATATAAAATCTAAATACTCATCATCAAGATATTAACTGGATGTTAAAACAAAGAAAAAAGTTAAGATGAAGTTTTTCTTAACGACCAATTATAGAAATGTCTGTACGCTTTAACTGTACGCGAAGCAACTTTTAGCTTCGTACAGATTATGTTTGGTTGTCTTTATTTAAAAAAAAAAAATACGCTGAAGAGAAATGTACCGATGGTATCATTAATCTTAGCTCGCTTGTACTCTCTATGAGTAATAAAAAAAAAGTTTTAGTTGATCCTTGTCAACTGTTAAATTTCTTAAAAATCTTTTGAAAAGTATTTTACTTTCATTGGTTCAAAAGTAATACGTCATTAAACGACGTCAAATTGTATTCAAAAACAAAAAAAAACTATAACGACACGAAAACTGACTTAACGTTTGGATATTGTACACGAAAAAGTATGTGAGGATTGAAAAATTCTAACGAACCCAAAAAGTAAACCAGAGAACATGGGACGTTAGCCCAAGGGTTTATGCTTTGGAAATGAGACAAAGGAGATAGAAAGAGATATAGATAGTAATAATATAGCAATATGTTTCAAAAATATGGTTTATCAAAAATGTTCAATATAGTATAATAATAATATAGTTAGCAGACGTGATGGATCGGGAGAGCTCTCTGGAACCAGACGCTGAAAAGTTTAAAAGTTATTATTTTAAAAAGATGTTAATATTAGAACCATATGTAAGATCATACTCATATAGTACCACCCTATAACCTTATACTGTATCGTTCCCTTTCTCGAAAACTAAGATGAGAGAACTTTATCTCATCTAATAATTCACACACAAAAAGATGTTGTATTTTCTAGTGACCGGTGTAACGTCACCGTACTGTAGTTGTAACTTACAACCATCAACAATGTCCAAGACAAATAGATATTACACAATAAGTACACATAAAGAATGTAAAAAAAAAGACAAATTGAGATAGGTCAGTGTAAATAGACCATAAAGTTCCGTAGAGGAAGAAACAAATTCTGTAGGATTTCTCCAAGTTAACTTCAAAAGTCTTCCAGCTGGATAAGCTAACCAAGCTGAAGCTGAAGTGAGTAAGTATAGATGAAAAGAGAACTAAAAAGTTCCAAAATAAAAGGTGTCTAGGGAGTTATATCTTCCACTAGAACAGTGATAAACTAAAATCAAAAATAATGAAGATCGAAAAAAGTGGTGTTGTATAGGCACTAACACAAGACAGGATAGCTTAAAAAGAGTAGGATTTGGAAGGTGATCTCGAAAGACTGTGATTTATATAGTATAGTACTATAACTGACGGAATGCGTAATCTAAAGACTACTGGAATCGTCAAGATATCCTACCACAAGAGTGAATGTACAATCCGTACGTGTAAATCGGACCAGAATGCCAACAGGAAGTTCACAATGAAATCAATCCTGGGAAACTGTCTATGGATTTAAGATACCAGGAAAAATAAAGTAAAAGTGCCGTGAAGGCAGTGCAAAAAAAAAAAGAAAATTACGACGAATTCGGTGAGTCCAAAAGGGAATCTCCACCAGTAAGATAAACTTCAGCTTTACACTCAATAGACGACACAAAACACATATTTTCACAGTATTAAGTATTATTTTTCAGTATTTCACTTATTATATTCATTGGTTTTTTCTAAATAAGGTAAGTAATAGTGATATTTCATTACGATAAATATAATATAAAAATATTCATTAAATAAATATAGGTACGTCGATTAAATCTCCATCAAAAGTAAGTAAATGAGCTTCTTATGGCTCTAGATGCGTGCGGTTCCACCGTCCGTGGATTTATGAACGATGTTATGAGCGTTTGAATTCGCTAGATTATATTGATCGCAGGAAAAGAACGTTTGCATGGACGAGCTGTGCGTCTTATGAAGCATGTGGCTCTCTATATATATATATGTATGGCCAAGGAGCTTCCGGGTGCACAATAAATATAAAAAGAATAACATAAAATGTTACCTGGAGTATTTGAAAACTCTTTGTTTCAATTTTTTTATTAAAATATACGTTGCAGGATGAATGTTGATTAGCAGGATGTGTCGCTGCACATGGTCGGTCGAACAAACCGAGTACCATGCGGATCAGGTGTGTTCTGGAGAACCATGTGGTTCAGACACAAAAAAAAACAAAACGTGAAGAAATCCCTCGTAGCTCCAATGGGTTGGAGTGAAAAATTGAGGTACAGCGTTGGACGGAGTCTTTGCTGTTGATGATGCATGTAATAATGCCTTCAAAAGGATGTGAGTCTCACATGAATATATGTAAAATCCCGCGTTGCCATGAACAGAATTATCATGGATATGCATATATTAATTTCAAGGGTCGGTTCCTGCCCTGCCCCAGTACCCTAGTGAATATAAAAGTAAATTTTTATAAGTCACTAGTTGTACAAAATTGGATGCTTCCTTTGGAAATCCAAGGAAAAAGCATCGACTAGGAAATAAAATGTCCGCCATGATGTTGGCTGACTCAAAAAAAAACTCAAAAAAAAACTCACCTAAAAAGGGTTTTTATAATTTTTCGGCGCTACGCAATTTTTAATTGCAATTGCAATTAATAAATATCCTCTTAAAAAGGATATAATCGAATCAAATATTATAATCTCACTCGCGAGCAAATTTACTAGTAATGTATTAATTAATTCCGCTGCATAAAAATATTACTTCAAAAAAAACTTTTTATGAGACAACTTATTCGAATGAGGGTTGAAAACTTAATGGACTGGCACAGACAATATTTCTGAAGCCACGCCTCTGTCTGGTTTCCAATAGCAACAATAATGAGTGGACGAGACTTTTCTCGCGTTCTTTTAGTTAACAATAGATTTGCGTTCTGAAAAGTTAACAATGTGAAGTGCGTCTAGTGTTACGTAATACGTAAAGCTACTTCACACTAACAATTGCGTAAGTATAAAAATTGATTTTATTGACATTTAATTCCATTCCTGTCATTTTATTTTGATGTCATAATGTTCGTGAAGATTGGTAGAATGAATTTGTGTCATATTTTCTCAAGTATGAGAGAATTTTTGTAAATGTCAAATTTTGACATTTGACTTATTTTGGACTGAAATTGATTCTAATTTGACACATTCACTTCTCAATCATAAATAATGTCATATAGATGACGTTAAACTCATTTTAAGCGAACAAATAACTAGTTATAGTTATATCAAAATGTCAGTCAAGGTGTGATGACTGTACTGACTATGAATTATTGAAATAGACTGAAATTCTTCGTTGGACGGCTGAAATGTGCATATAAATCATGATTCCTATGGAATACATGATGGATATAGACATTTCAACTGCTGACTGTCATAATCTGTCAAAACGAAATAAATTGATTTTCGACCAAATCAACCATGATTGTACTTTTGGTCGGAACGGGCTTCTGTCCTAGCATTGGACATGCATTTTGTAGTTCGTTCCAATTGGTTCTCCCAGAGAAACAGAAAGATAGCGTAAAAGAGAAGAGACGAAGCGTCTAATTGGACGGACAGCAATCACAAAGCAGAAACGAAAATGCCGGAAGTGTTCGTCAGCCATAATCCTTCTGCACGTTGGCATGTAGCAAAAGAATGTGCCAGAAAGAGTGCGTCTGAGCTCACTTCAAATTTTCTCGCTTCGGATTTTCCATTTTTGATAGAGTTCAGTGAAGATTATGACAGAATGGTTCTGACATAAGATAATTCTTTATAGAATTTGTGTTCTGGTGTGGAAATTGTGCAACTGATGTCATTCTCAAAATTTTCGAAATTTCCTGATTTTTCAAAAAGGGAAATGTCATCCGTTGGATGGACAAATCGAGTTTCCTAAAATTGCCGCAAGGTGACACCAGTGTTGCGGTGACAAAGTTTTCCCTACAGTATGTACATTTTTATAATAATTTCATGGAACATGTTCTGAACTTCGTCAATGGCGGTGCTAGTTGTCTTATCTACTTTACGTCAAATGCCTTCTATTGTTGTTTTTGCTTCCCATGGCAATCTAGACAAAAACCACTCCTAAAGCTCCAATCAAGTGTTTGTGAACTTGTCCATAGATGGCGCACCAAACGTTCCTCTTATTGGAAGTACTAAAGATTATAAATACAACGGTTTGATAAGAATGTTTTATAAAGAAAAACGGGATTGGCGGTATTTGTCGGGTTTTAAAAACCGGGAATAGGCATAATAGATTTTATACAAGCGGGATTTTAGAAGACGGGATTTAAAAAAAACAGTATGTATTTTAGCAGAGGGGAAATTAAAAAAATAGTGAAAAAAAACCAGTTGAACATTGCATTGATTTTCCCAACTTTATTAAAGAAGAAGACCTTTATCGACTTCCGATGAAGTGGCAGAAAATTATTGTTTTTTTTTCGCATCAGTGGAGGTAACACTTATTAAAAAATGAACTGCATAAAGGGCTACTTCGAAGACTGTTCCTTCCTATTCGAAAAAAGAGTGTGTTACTCATTATAGAACTAAAGGGTCATTGATTCAGGAATTCTCTGAAAAATATAAGTTTCCTGACATCTTCCAAAAACTTAGCCATTCAAAATGATAGGTTAGTGCAGCGAAATGCTTGGAATATTCTTGCGGTTGGAGTTGATTGCCTCAGTATTCCTTTCAACAAGACTAAATGTTCTTTGGCAAAGAATTATAAATTTTATTTTTAATTTATTTTCTTTTCTTTTAAGCCCCACGTTGGGCGCCAAATTGCTCCTATTGAAAACCGAACTAAAACATTACATATTTATCATTTATGATGACTGTACGAAACTTTGCAACCGCGGAATATAAACGAAAGAAACAAATAAAACTTAAATAATCAAAACTTCATATAATATCAAACAATGTTTAAATAAAAACATTGTGCGTACAAAAAATCTTTTTTTATATATTTGTAATTTAGTTTCAAAATGTATTAAAATATTCTGCCTGTCAATTAAATGCATTTGGTATGTATTGATTTTCCGATTCGCATGTATGTACTTTATTATTTAACACAACGAACTAAATTCATAAAATAAATAAATGATTGCGGAGAACTTAAGATACAACAGAATTTTCAATGATAATAGCTCTGCTCAGATTTCTTGCACATGCTAACCGCAATAAATTGATTATCTCTTCTATGTTGTCCATGCGATAATCCTTTAAAATTCCAATGATTACCTTAAAACATAAGACGTTCTTAAAAATTTTCCAAAATAAATATTTAAAGCTTACATTGGGATTTTTGTCCATAAGTTTCTTCTTCTTTTCGATCAAAGGCACTAATTGAGACTCCAAATGGTTGAGAATGGCACACGTTTCTTTTGCTAGTATTTTTGGATCTTTTGATTCCAATAAAGGAATGGTATCGATAAGCAATGATGGCCAGAAGCTAAACGTACAAAAAATGCATACACAACAATTCAATTAACGGTAACTATAAGCGATTTCACAGCACTCACTATTCTGGAGTAATCTTTGAATCCAAAAGATTGACGAGTAATTCAGCAGCAGGTAAAAAGTCCTTGCGACGATAGAACTGATAAAAGTCAAAATATTTTACCAGGAACACCAAACGTGGCGAAATAAACATTTTGGCTCCAATATTGGAGATAACATCTGGGCAGATCATGTCACCGTTTTTAGAATAGTGCTAAATTTTTCAACTTAATAAGTTAGCACTCCAAATTAAAAAAAGCTTACTTTTAAAAAGAAATCAGCAAGAGATGTTACGAAAATAGCGTCCTTTGACCGAATGGCCCACTCCAAGGCATTGCCATATCTTTCATCGTCAAACGATCTTTTTGATTGGACCTTGCATATTTCCTTTTCTATAAAATATAAACTTTGACGAATTGTGTGACCAAACAATATACTATCTTACCTGCTAAATGAAGACTTTTTTGACGGCATATTCCTATAATTTTTAAAGCTTGTTTTTCAGTACGAACATTAATTTTAGTCAAAAGAGTTTCCATTGCACCTCGACCTAAAAACAGCAAAGTACTACATTTAATAAAAAAAAGAAAAAATGTATACACTCCGCTCCAACTGAATAAGGACAAATATCTTCTAACATTGAGCACTATTGTATCACCTGATTATGCAAATAATATTTTAAGAAAAATATGACTTTTTCATTCCATTAACTTAACTTATTCGTCCGATTTAAATATTTGCATCTATTCAGTCGAACCAAACATAAACCGGAACTTTAGCATATGGGTTGTTTTGCAAAAGAGCCAGATAAAAAGGAGCGGTAATTTTTTAAGTATTTGTTGATATTTCCTTTCTCAACATCATAAGGGAACAGTAAGCATTATCAAACGATACAATGATGTTAAATGGTAGACCCACAGAAAATGTGGGTGCTTATTCAGATGAAGCGGAGTGTATTCATTCACATTTATGTGATTATCATGTAATTATTGTATTTCCCTATACTTTCAAATGCTTACCTCCATACGAGCAGTTTTCTAAGTAGTCGATTCCCAACTGCCAAAGTGAACTTCTCGACATGAGACATGAACCGAACTCAAATAGGAGGGATTCCCTAAGTTTTGAACTTTCGCTAAAAATTAAACAAATAATAAACGTTACTTTTAAACTTCAAAGAATTGAATCTAGATTAAAAGTGTGATAGTTGAGTATAAGACTTCAAGTTTTTTTAATGTGAATTCAAAATGTTAAAATTACGTAGATAAGTCTTTAATCATAGCTTGAAACCAGTTGTCTATTTAAGAAAAAAAATATAAAAATTGTTAGACCATTTAACTTTTTAAAAAAAATATTTAGAAGTAAATCTGATCTTTAAAAACTTGTTATATGAGGGATAGCATGTTGACAAGTTCCGAAAACCTCTTTCCAACAACACTGCAATATAAAATTTTCATTAAAATAGTTGGAGTCGTTTTCGAGGAAGTTTAATTTCGTCTTCACGATTGTATGACAAGGACCTATACCGTTATTTTTGGGCCTAGAGCAAAAATTAAAAATACTTTCCGCCAAATCACTGCTTATTACCAAATGTTAAGCCAATTGGCCTATCCGTTCAGGCTGTAAAGGTGCGAACAGACAGACGGACGGAATTCCTAGAACAAACGAATCCATAATTTGCCTCATAGTATATTTGAGGCTTGGTGACATTTCGGGGGCGTCTGAGCCTTCAAGTGAAGACCGAATATCAAGCACAGCCGTCCAACTGATCTCTTGAGCTTTAGGTTCCCATTCGATAAACGTACGTCGCATGTTCGTACTACTCCATCAGGTCCAGCGTCCATGATACACTTTTACTTCTCCCATTTTCCAAGATGAATAATACCAATGTAAAAATTTCGATTATGGTGATCTTTAATAAATATGTCATGAAGAGAGTGACTTTTTGGTAAAATTGCAGGGTTCCGATTTCCGAAATGCGTTAACATTCAAAGCATTTTGCGCTCTTGATATGGTTCCTTCATCATCCAGAAAAGGAGATAAACTTAAGAGTGCGCTAGAATTCGTCCCGTTTTTGCTCCTTGTCATGGATTCATGTTCACTAAAATATGCATCATGTTGTATTTTTTTAAATAACCTGCTCGATTGTGTTCAGATGGGGTGACAAATCATTCCTTTTGTATTTTCTTCTTGCTTCTAGAAGTCTTTTACACGCAGTAGAGTGGCAACCACTCTGACTGAAGAACTACAATTTCCTTTGAATCTTAGTTTTAATTTGTCTTACACAAGAAAATAAATCTTTCATCAAAAAAAATCATACTAGCAAATGCTTCACATGTTTCTTCTTCTAAGCTATTCCATTTGCTTGGCTGCAGCGAATGTCTTTTCGGACGCATCTACAAAAATTAAGACACTAATGTCTGATCCATTAGGTGACCATGGGACTTAATAGATGAGCAATTTTCAATTTGTCAATGTTTACAATTTCTTTGATATACTCTAACCATTTATATTTTAGGTGCTTGGAAACTGGCTCATCCCAGTCAGTTCCTTCCCACCAAACTTCTTGCAGGATTATTTGGCCTCGGATAATATAAAGCAAGCTAAGACCGAGGGGATCAAAAAAGATTCATTTGGATCTTAAATCGAACCAATGAAAACCAATCTTATTGTTAACTGTTGTTAGAAACTTAGGTACGAAATGAGAAAACCATTTTTTACCTGCTGCAGGTTTTCCCAAGTATCAAAAAATGTATGTTTATAAAACGTATTTTTTGGAGAAAATTTACCCGAAGGTTAAAAAAAACTAGCATGGGCAAGATATAACTTTGAGGTTGTCAAGGACTTTGTCTATTTGGGTTCCACTATAACCTCTCAGAACAACATCAGTGAAGAGATCAGTCGAAGAATCACTCTTGCCAATCGCTGTTTCTTCGGGCTAAGAAGGCATCTTAGTAGTAAAGCCCTCTCTCAAAGGACCAAGGAGACACTATACAAGACCCTTATCATCCCAGTCCTGATGTATGGGGCAGAAGCGTGGACACTGACACAATCGGATGAATACAGGCTGGGGTGCTTTGAGAGAAAGATTCTTCGGGTGATATTCGGTCCTGTATGTATCAATGGAGTATGGAGGAGAAGATTCAATGGCGAACTGTACGGGCTATACAGCGACATTGACTTGGTTAAGCTGAAAATACAGCGGCTTAGATGGCTGGGCCATGTGGAGCGTATGGACGAAAACGCTCCTGGCCGACGAGTCTTCAATTCCAACCCGAAAGGCCCATCAAGTGGCAAACGACCTCAACCAACTTGGTGTGCGCAACTGGAGGCCACTGGCTAGGGACCGGCCTAGCTGGCGAGGATTGTTGGTTGAGGCCGTGGTCCACAATGGACTGTCTGCGTCACCTTAAGTAAGTAAGTAAGCATGGGCAAGAAAAATGGAACATTTTAATAACTGGATATCTTAAAACTAAGACAATATATCAAATTTGTTAAGGCGCATTTACAAAGGCTATTATTTCTACTATAAATAAAATCCGAAACAAAGTTTCTATCATAAGTACTAACAGCGCAATTAACTTTAACGTGGGTCAGGGTACACCCAAGTAAGCCTTTTCTCAAATTCCCAAAAAATGATATCGAACTTGGTCATAGGCCATTTCTGTAACCCATTTTTTTTTCTTAAAATATATGCAAAAATCATGCCCTTAAATATTCCCTACGAATTAATTAATATGTAGTATGAGACACATAGCAAACATGCCCATATACCCACATGCAAAAACAAGCTGTAGGGACTGTAAACCATCGATATCAGTTTTGATTCTCTTTTTAATATAGAGACTTTGTTTAAAGTTATGTTAACTGTAAACTGTCAAAAATTTACTTACTTGGCTTGTTGATCTCCAATGATCTGAAGCTTCTCGCAGTTGTATAACAAATCAGTCAAGTGAGTAACAAACCACTTATTGTCACACATCAACTGAGTTGCGTGAATTACTTTGTGAAGATCATTTTCCATTATATTCAGAATTACTTTGTCCAAATACTTTAGGGAACCACTATGCGAGTTTCCTTTAACAGTGATCCAACGATTAATCCATGCATTAGCTAGTGTAGCCAATTCAAAATGCTTACATGCAGGATCAGTATAAAAGAGATATCCAGGTAGGAACTCATACCAATAATTTGAGTCCATGATTTGTTCATTCCATGTTATAACATCCCCTGTGACTAACTGTGAAGTTGACCGATTGCTTTAATTGTATTTTGAAATAAAAATTAAGTGCACTAACTTTGATAATAGTCTCTAGGTTTGGTTCAATAGAAATAATCTCGGCTGCTAGTTTTCTTTCTGTGTCAACATGCCAATATTGCCATTGAGCGCGGAACTTTTGAATAGAGAATCCTCCGTAAAGCTACAATAATTAAAAAAAAACGTATAAAGCATATCTTCAGTCTCGTCAAATGAGGTGACACCTCAGCATACAATTAAATTGCTATCAAGGTGGAGAGATAGGTGAAGACTAACATAAACTTAAGCTCGAAGTGTTAGAGGGTGGTAATGCGTCCTGCACTCGTTGTTACGAAAACATTTCATGATTTTTCGGTTTTCAAATTCTCAAGCCCCAAGACCACTGTCGTTCAAGTTTGTGAGTTCTATTCTTGAACTTTAAATTCATTCGATACCATCACAAATGCTCGAGACAATCGCAAATGCTCGCACATGCCTGTAAACTGTCACAAACGATTTGCAAGTGTTCACGCGATGTGCAAAAAAAGTCGCAAGCTAATGTGCGACCTGGGTGCCCCACATTGTCCACAAGCAGTTTGCGAGCATATGCAGACTGTCCCGAATGTGAGGCAATGTGCGATCAACAATCGCAAATGATGTCATCAGAGTCGAAAACGTTTGCGATTTTTATAATGCCGTCTATAGCTGAAAATTATTATTAACCAATAAACTTTATACAAAAAACTTAACATCTAATTAGGAAAAGAAACCGTACCGAACAGGGTTTCCTTTAAAGAAATTGCTAAACATATTGCTCATATTTTTAGGGTTTTCAATTTTTTTTGGACTAATGGTGGTATAAAATAAGATATTCAACTTACGCTGGTAGAAGGCATCGACTTTAAGATTTGCTCCGTCATTTTAAATGCTGTGTTTTCTGATAGAGGATGCAGTTGTAGAATCGCCCTCGCAACATCTACCTGTCCTTGAAGAATCAATCCCCTGATCGTAGGCCAGTATTCGTCATCATCAACCGCATCTCTTCCTAACATAAGAAGATCTGTAGCCATTCTCTCAACAGAGGGGAAATGGAAACGAATCCATTCCAGAAGCTGAGGCACTACGACATTGGATGGTGATGGGTCGATGAAAAATATCTCACACAGATGCCACACACATTCCACGGAGTAGAATATTGTTACGTAGTTCTGATACCTGAGTCGATTCAATTAAATGAAATTGCAATGAAATTTGTCAATAAAAATATAAATTGAATAACCTGGAGCTCTTTTCTGTGTCTTCCAACAGAGATGAATCCACTTCTTGGAGTTTTTCTAGACATGCTCGTATGATACTACGATATGTTCGTGAAATTTTTAGGTATCCTCCCTTACTTCCATTCTTTTTAAGATTTTGAAGCGTTACAAATGTATTATTTGCTTCTGCAAGGAGGCTCCTTAAAATCGGTTCATCAAAAAGGAACTCTGGTTGCAAATGAAATATGTTTACTTCGGCTTTGTTGGCATATTCTGTTGGTCGATCTTTTGTTGTGCTATGAAACAAATAAATAAATAACATGTAATGAACTATGAGATCTATAATTTATTAAATTACCTCGTCACATGTTTGTAGGCTGAGAGTGAAATTTGACTGCCATTGATAAATCTCCCGGTTAAAGAAGTGTTAATTTGAGTACTTAAAGGATCAATTAAGCTCTGAAATGGATTAGAGTGCTTTCATAATCAGGATAATTATAAGCAACTTTATTTTCTTACAAATACTGCTGCTTGCTCCTCTTCCATTTTGTTTATATTTTAAAATCTTTTATTGTTTATTTAAATATTTTAGCGCGATTCAGTTTGCCGTTCCCGTTGTGCTGTCACTGTCACCTTTTGTCCTTTAGAGATTTTAAGCAAACGGCAATATACTTCTTTCCCTCTCGCTCCTATAGTCAAAATCAAATGTGAAATCCTACTTTGAGGGAAAACAACAACTGGAAACAACAACAACAACAGGAAGAATTTAATTGTTTTCCCTCAAAGTAGTGATTTGACATTTCTGTTTGACGTATTCGCAAACTTCTCTTTCTTTCCCTCTCGCTCCTATAGTCAAAATCAAATGTGAAATCCTACTTTGAGGGAAAACAACAACTGGAAACAACAACAACAACAGGAAGAATTTAATTGTTTTCCCTCAAAGTAGTGATTTGACATTTCTCTTTGACGTATTCGCATACTTCTCTATAGAGCTTTAAAGCAAACGGTTGTATACTTCTGTCTCTCTCTCCCTCCGAGACGTCAAACGAAATCCTTTGTAGGAAAACAAACAAATATTTTTGTCATTTTTGCAGGCAAAAGAGATCGGACTTCCACAAAAAATATCTCGGCTTAAGATTTCAAATAATATTTTGCTCTTTAGCAATTTATTTAAAATTTTACGACGAAAAATGCTTCCTTTATATTTTGTTGAAATCCAATTTCATTTGCCGGCATAATTCATATTTGATTTTTTATCCAACATAGAATTTCGTTGGGAAAATTTACAAGTTCGGCTACTTTTCTCCTTGATGAGTTGCGTACGGACCGCTTCCAATAATAATACGTGTATTTAATTGAGCTGTCAGTTAAATTCATCAAAGCATTGGACAGAACGGATTGGGACCATTAGTTACATCCGTCAACGAAACGGATTCTATGGGTTGGGGCCCTTAACTTTGACAGTGCTACATACTGCAGTGAACTATCACGAATTTGTGCCCATTAACAATTCCTGCTTTCGCAAAATGGTGTAGCTGCATCTGTAGTACCCATGTAGCACCGTCAAAATTGAAAGCACATAATTCGTATTGCACACCTACAATGTGAAGGACAGAAAGTAGCTGAAGTACAAGTCGACTCAGCTCCAACTTCACACCATTTATTTCGTACAAATGTTGCTTCAATGAGCTACTTTTATGACGTTCTGTACTACAGCTACTTTCATATTCACAGCTTCAGCGATTTTCTCATTGTGCACCCAGCTGTAAAAATGCATTGGAAGAAAGCAACAACATCTTCCAAACGCATTTAGCTTGCATAGTTTCATACACAGGTAGCGCTGTTAAGCAAATAAAAAAAATTGACGTTTGATTTACTTCCGTTCAACTCTCTTTTTTCCCTTGAATTCGGTGAACTCTGAAGACAAGATGGTACGTCTTGGTTAAAATCCTTAAATTTCAAGAACATCTAATAATAAATATAATAAAAGTTTTATGTAAAATGCTTACCGCAATGTTTTCTTCCAGATTTGATATTACTTTATGTTATTCAATTTCTAGGAAAGTTAAAAAAAAAGCGTCTAACATAGCATTGTTTATTTTCTTTTCTTATTACAGTCTCTCGTTATTCCAGAGAAGTTTCAGCACATTCTTCGTATTATGAATACGAATATCGATGGTAAACGCAAGGTGACCATCGCCATGACAGCCATCAAGGGTGTTGGACGTCGTTATGCCACCATTGTCCTCAAGAAGGCCGACGTTGATCTCACCAAGCGCGCCGGAGAGTGCACTGATGAAGAAGTCGACAAAATTGTCACCATCATCCAGAACCCAAGGCAATACAAAATTCCCAACTGGTTCCTCAACAGGCAAAAGGATGTCGTCGATGGCAAGTACACACAATACACTTCCTCGTCATTGGACTCCAAACTTCGTGACGATTTGGAGCGTTTGAAGAAGATCCGGGCCCATCGCGGTATGCGTCATTACTGGGGTCTCCGTGTCCGTGGTCAACACACAAAGACAACCGGTCGTCGTGGTCGCACTGTTGGTGTGTCTAAGAAGAAGTAAACATACAATAATGGCTGTATGGTCCTGTTATTTTATAAGAAAATAAAAAAACAATTTTTCCGTATAAAAACAAAAGTAATTATTTGATGAAACGAGTGGAAGAAAAGTTCAGTGATTTCGGATGGTGGTGTTTAATAAAGGCCAAAGCTGAAAGACTACGATGCCGGTAAAATGTCTTGAATCTGCCAAAGATTCATACGAAAAGAAAAAGGGAAAGTTGTCAGGACAATCTTTAAAACGTCTTTAATTTGGTTTTCTCGGCTGATTGATCCTTGTATCTAGTGTTGAACTTTATTTCAATTATTCCATTTTTGCATTAACTATTAATGTCCCGCAGACTTCGCAAAACCTTGCGGGTACGTTAAACTGTCGAGTTGCTCATGTTATTCTTGATGCTTTATTCGGATTCGTAATCGTGATTATCATTCAGAAGTGGTTAGGTTGGCTAACAAATCAATCTCGACCACCAAAGAAGTGCAACGACTGGGATGCACAAACTTGCCACTACATCAGATAATTGCGTATTCCAATTCAAAATTACGACCATCCTTGTTCTAAAAACATGGTTCAAAATTATGGACACTTACCAGATGAAATAAGGTCATCCGAGTAAAAAACAACGACTTCAATGGTTTAGCCATGTTTATTGTACATTGAAAGAACACAGTTTTGTTGGTTTAGCGATTGCAAATTGCTAGGGACCTTACTCATTTTTATCTACATGATAATCGCTTTTACATTAATAATACTTTTAACTAATCGCCTGCAAGACCTAAGGTCTTTTGAATGCAAATTATACGGCATAAATTAGAAGGAATAGAAAGATAGAAAAGAAGTTGATGTTGGTACTATGGATTGAGAATGGAGTAATATTTATCTCACGAATATCCCGCGGGTGGCATCCAGTTGGAGGTGCGGGAATATTAAAAAATTGCTGTCCAGGCTGGGGCACAAACCCATCGCTTAAGAAATAAAACTGTTGACTGACACATTTTTTTTGGTGGACGTCTGGCCTTTGACTGAGCTCGACGCGACGTCTTAGTCAACGCCCAACCTTAATAATTCTTGAACAATCTAAATATTACAGCGCAACATTTTATAAAGTCCTTGGTACACTTAATACGGATAGTTTTCCGTGCGTGAGTTTCGATATCCATTTAGAGAAGAACATACTTTTGGAACAGATTTAAAATCAATTAGTTCTGAAATTGTCGGCGTTTTATTGTTCGGTGTTTATCAAATCGCAGTTCCATTTCTTCCAAGACTTTTGGAGTATAACGTACAACCAGCTTCACAGAGTTCAAAGCCTGTTTCAACAGCTCGACAGCCTTCTCGTGATTTTCTCCTTCGACCGACACTCCATTTACAGAAAGCAACTGATCTCCTCTTTTGAGGCCACCATGTCTATCAGCAACTCCCCCCGGTATAATCCGGGATATATAAATGGGTGAATTTTGTTCTTTGCCACCCATGACATTGAATCCAAGACCTTCTTCAGTTTTTGGGAGTTCAATAACTCGAGGATGTGCATGTCCTTCACTTGCAGCAAACGCAGCAACAGTAGCTTTTGCTGTTGCAGATGCACGAATGTCTTGAGATCCTCGCATGTCCACTGTTTCAAATACATGCTCGTATACCTCTCGAACAGCGCCAAGGAAGTCACTTTGCAAAACCTTTTGAAGAGCAGCTAGTTTTGTTGTGGGAAAATCTCCACATGCCTGTAGTTTCTCGATTAGCTCAATCGATTTTTGTACATCTTGTGCTAAAGTAAGTGGTTGACACATTTCGTATATTTTAACTTGTATACAATTATCTTCGATATTAAGATTTTGATTTGAATCAGATTTATCAACAAATTGCCATTAGAAATTTCGCCGACTTTTCTTTTGTATTTATTTTTGTTTGCAGCTCATGTAGCTTATTTTTCAACTTTCTCTAAAAAAGCAAGTATTGGTTTCGTAAAAATCAATACATATCAAAATTTTCGAATAAACGAAATAAACGAATGTTTGCGTACTAAAGGCAGAACCACAGACCAATACAGACCGCTAACTCATACTCCTCTTGCCTGAAACACCCTCGAAATATTTTGTTCTGTCTGTGAATACGTGTACATCTCTGTTTGTGCATTTTGTGATGGCAACCATCCCTGCGTAGCCATTTATTTTTTTGGTGCGTTTGTGTTTGCTAAATGGGTTTAAAAACAAGGGAGAGCGTCACACTCTCTCAAAATAAATGGCTTATCAGCTGATTTTCAGCTTGTAGGCAAAAAGAGAAAACATACAGTGAGTTGGCGGTCTGTATCTTATTGGTCCGTGGTCCAGTCATTGACTCATCAAGGGGTTTAGCTTGCTAGCCATGGAGCGGCAAAACAAGTCACTAACTCATTTCAGATTATTGTGTGAAGAAGGAAGTGATGATACTGAAACTCCCAATGGATTTTCGTGAGATAAATATCACCTTTAAAAGTTCATTGTCTACAGTTTTAAGTATTGTTTTGCTTTGCTAAGAGCACTGCTGATGCGGCAAATGAGAAAGTCACCAAAAGCAAAACAAATTAAAAACTATTTTTAATCATTTTTTGTTGTAGTCTTCGTGTTAAGTGCTCTCGTATACTTATTATTTTTAATGATGACAATTCTCAGCATGTTCTTTACTTCCTTCCGCTCTCTTCCTTCTACACCTATAATCTAAAATGAGTTGATTCTTTGTGTTGCCGTCTGCGGCTAACCAGCAAAACTTCCAAGTGATACTACTATAGGTTCTATACAAATACGAATATGTTCATTATTGTTGTCACTCTCTAAGCTTTAACTAGCACTCTCTAGCACATTTTGCGGACTGAATGGCGTTGTTCAACAATCGCGTAAACATCATGTTTGTTGGCAAAAAGAGAGATCCAAGCCTCGGTGGGCAGTTTGTAATCTGTATTGTATTGTCCGTGATAGTTCCGCCTAGTGCGGTCTTGCCCTTAAACTGAAATTCGAAAAAAGTATACATTTATTCCAATAGCATTCCTATGCGTTGGAAACTGGAACGAGAAAGTTCCAAATGTCAACGACAGCTGTGACTGTGATTGCAAGAATCGCTAAAGAAAGAAAAAAAGAAGAGACAAATCGGAAATATAAAAATTTCTCCGTATTTAATCCGTGTTTTTTTCTATTTTCTTTCAAGTAATTAAGATAAACAAAATTGTTCATAAATAATTATATAGAATCAATTTCCAAAGTGTACAAGTTTCATAAATTGATACCATTATTTTTGGTTATCTCAAATGGAACCAACAATTATAAATTATTATGGTAAACAGACAAGCAGGTGCGGCTATTGCAAAAATGTTGAATGTAGCAATTCTCATGGTAAGTAATTTTTATTAATTGAATAATATTTACTTAGCTCATTTAAACTATAATTTTCTTTAACAACAATTTCCATAAAAGTACTTGAAGTTCTAGAAATCAGCCACCACCACCACCGCCGACTACGGTTGGGGTAGTTGGACGATATGGTTTATTTATGTACTCTTGTCTGCTTCTATGTATATATTTCTGAAGGTTCTTTTTTTTTTTTAATCAGATTAGATAGACAAAATTTGTTGATTTTGGTTTTCTTTGTTCCAAATACATTGTAAATTAAAATTTTAAAGGGGTAGGTATATGTAATGTGAATCTCAAGGTAACATCGGTTGTTGGTCGACTTACCCAAAAAATCTAACAAAAAAGCGAAATGCTGATATAGTCAGTCACTTTATTTAAGTGCAGAATTAAGTTTTGGTTATTGTGGAGTAAAACTGGCCCAGCCCGGTCCAGCGGAGGCTGTAATGTTTGGGTTAAAAGCTGCAGTTAATATCGCTTTGATGATTTAGAATAATAAATGCACCTTCTGCATACTTTAAATTTTATCTGTTTTGTTACTAAGTTGCTATAGAAACATGAAAATGACGGTAAAGCCAATAGTGTTTGGTAAAATGTTGGAAGGAACCTATTTTTATATTTGGATATCCAAATGCTTATTTTTTTCCAATTTATTGCAATTAGAAACCCTGAACTAAAACATAGTAATAAAGTCAAGATTCTTTTAATGAATTTAAATTATTTTCGTAAAAATAAATGTAGAGCAATGTGAAAAGTACTATATACCGCCTCGATTTCGTTGCGTTGTGAGAAATTACTCAAAGTAAACTTTTATTGTTTGCTAAATACTGTGGGTAAGGGTGACTCACTGAATACAAAAGATGTTTTGCAATTGGAACCTGGTTCAGAAAATTGTTTCCTCTTCAAATGCAGCTGTTACCGATCTTCGAGCTCGGATGTTCATATCCATTGTATTCCTAAGATTAACTGAAATCTATTTTCTTTGTCTGCAGCCTCTCATAGCTCTGGCACTTTTATTCGAAGATCGTATAGGTACTATCAAACCGCAGATTTTATCGATGATTCGGCGTGCTAAATCGACAGTCACAACAATTTGAAAAACCTGACTGAAATCTTCGGTGCGTGATATTGGATTTGAGGGTGCAACA
This sequence comes from Platycheirus albimanus, assembly GCA_916050605.2. NCBI lineage: Eukaryota > Metazoa > Arthropoda > Insecta > Diptera > Syrphidae > Platycheirus > Platycheirus albimanus. Next base: position 66,569,361 of record OU696698.1, read on the forward strand.
CAACCTGTTGAATTTTTATGTGGCGTAATTTTAAAGTCGGTGCATCCAATAGATAGTTTTTCATTTCGACAACCAGCTATCCAATTTATTTTATTAAAGACTGTGCGTTCCTCAGATTTAATTTCAACCTTGAAACTTTATCGATTTTGTTATTTGGCTGAGTGACAAAATATTCTAACAGATGTTTACATATACCTACAGGGTGATTCACTTAAAGTGTGCCAAAAAGCACAAGAAAAAAATCGACTGGCAGGGGGTTGTATTCCTCTCCGTTTAGCCGGGAGGGGCAATTTTCTAAAAACATGACTAAAAAAAATTATAAAAAAAGCGTGTGTAATATTTTTTGAGCGTTCTTAAGAAAACTGGGTTTGGCTAAATTACTTTAAGTTGAGATAAACCTTTAAAATCAGATAAAATAATAACAAAACAATATTATAAACATAGTTCTAGACCAAACCGATGCTACTACTTATCCGGTAGAGTGTCTTAACTCTCTTTCTCTCCGCAGATGACTGGGTGGAACACGCCTTAAAGTTATGTAGCTTCGAAATATTATTATTTAGAAGCCGAGGCTGTGGAGCTGGTGAAGTAGTTTTCATACCACGCATTCCTCTCATTCTTTACTTATGATGGCGCCACTGGAGTGTTTTTCTCCTAGGCCTTGTTAAGAATGCCCCTCCAGCCGGCTCGATCTCTAGCCTGCCGTCTCCAATTTTGTACTCCAAGTTGTCGGTGGTCTCCCTCTACCTGGTCGTTCCATCAGAGATGAGGTCTACCTTGGCTTCTGACTCCTTCTGGTTTGGCGTTGAAGACTACGAGCTGGAGTGTCGCTGTACAGCATGTATAGTTCGTCGTTGTATCTTCTTCGCCAAATGTTATCTTCTCGGTTTACGCAGACAGGACTATAAATCGTACGTAGAACTTTTCTCTCGAAGACTGCAAGTAAATTTCATCCGATTGGGAGAGAGTCCATAATTCTGCACCATATAGCAGGACCGGGATGATGAGTGTTTTATATAGTGTCACCTTGGTTTTCTCGATAAAACTTTATTCCTCAATTTCTTATTCTGCGTTTGATTTCAGTGCTGATGTTGTTGTCTGTGTTTACAGCAGTACCTAGGTAGAAAAATTTATTGACTACCTCAAAGTCATACCTATCAATGGTCACGTTCTGGCCAAGTTGGTGTTGAGACTGGACTTTTGTTGATGAAAGCATATACTTCTTCTCTTGTCCTCATTTATTTTCAGTCCCATTTCGCTTGCAACTGACTCCATAGTAGTGAAGGCACCGCTTTGTTCTTCCTATCACGTCAATGTCGTCTGCAAACCCAAGTAATTGTGTAGATTTAATAAAGATGGTGTACGATGCGCTGGCAAGGGTGTTCTGTGTGACATTTTCCAGCACAATGTTAAAACAGCTGCATGACAGTACGTCACCTTGTCTTAGCCCTCTGGTGGTTTCGAAAGCTTCAGTAGAGTCCCTATCAACTTGGACGGAACAGCAAGCATTTTCCAACGTCATCCTGATAAGGCGTATAAGCTTAGAAGGGAACAGGGATTCTAAAGTTGGACATGGCACGATATAATTCAACTCTCTTAACACTGTCGTAGGCTGCTTTAAAATCGACGAACAGGTGGTGGGTGTCAATGTTAAATTCTTGGGTTTTCTGCAGGATCCGGTGTAATGTGAACATTTGGTCGGTCGTAGATTTTCCAGGTCTGAAGCCGCATTGGTAAGGAACTATAAGTTCATCAGCAAACCGCTTGAGACGTTCACATAAAACGCTGGACAGGATCTTATAGGCGATGTTTAAAAGAATTATGCCTCTATAGTTGGCGCAGAGTCTCCTTTGTTGTGGATCGGGCAGAAGGTTCGCACCTCTTTTCTGCATCTCTTCGAATTCGCGTTGTTGGTGTTCTTTTTTCTTCCTCCTGAGTAGGCGTTTCTCATCCTTTCTTGGCTCAACATAGATATTTCTGGACGCTCTAGTATCTCTCTGGAGCCACGACTTGTATGCCTCCGTTTTAGCTTTGTTTGCCTGAGCACATTCGGAGTCGAACCTGTAGTTTCTGGGGGCAGGATGTGAGAAGCCCAATACCTCTGACGCAGCACTTCTTATGGCTTGTTGACATAGCTGCCATTGGTCTTCCGGGTTCATGTTATCAGTCGAAAGATTTCTCGCAAGCTCAAGGGATACGCGGTCGGCATAGGCAGCGGCGGTCTCTTCCGATTGAAGACGTTCAACATTGAATTTCCTCGGTGTAGTTGGTGTTCGCCTAAAAGCTTCCATGAAAATCGGTACTCTTAGTTTTGTACCGACTAGGTAGTGGTCCAAATCGATGTTTGCTCATCGGAATGTACGGACATTCAGGATGCTGGTGGAATGCCTTCCGTCAATCGCTACATGGTCGACTTGGTTGCAGGTTCGACCATCTGGGGATCGCCATGTGGATGTTGGGACGTTAGAATCATGTGCTGCTCAGCACCATGTTCATTCCCGCTGCAAAATCGATGAGTCCGTTATGGGAAGTGGTGTCGTGCAGGCTGTGTTTTCCGATCGTCATACCAAAGATGTCCTCCCTCCCAATTTTGGCATTGAAGTTTTGCAAGAGAATTTTAATATCATGTTTTGGGCACTGCTCATATTTTTTGGCGAGGAGCTCGTAGAAACTTTATTTGGTAGCGCCGCGTCGTCTTATAAGGCTAAGAAGTTTTGCCCAAGTCTTCCTCTACAGCGAATTCGCACATTTCCCAAAATAAAAATTACAGTTTTCTGTCATTCTCAGGCCCGGTCCATCCCATCGCATCTCCTGAAGAGCTGTTATATCAGCGTTGAAACTGGCGAGGGTCTCGGCTATTTGTTCGGCTTTACGCGGCCTGTTAAGCGTACGCACAATCCAAGTGCATATGCGTAAATCGTTGTTCGTTTTTCGTTTGCGGGGCGTCGTTAACATTATTTTTTCCTCCTGCTCCTAGTTCCTTAGAAGAGAGCTCAGGTATCCACATTCAACAACGCTTGTCGTTAGTTTCCTTTTCGGCTATCCAGCGGGCACCGCGTGGAGGTGACGATGCGATTATTTTGCCCACCAGTATGTTTCGCTATGACTCCTATAAGTAGAACATACAAAATGTTGTGTATAAAGGAATTCTTTAGTTTTTGTTATTTCGTTTAGCACAAAAATAAAAACCGTATCAATTCCATTTTACTGGTTTTTAATCCTCAACTTTTTGCATAAGTAAACATTACAGATACTTGATTCTAAATTTCACGCGTACCCACGAAGTCGCGGACAAAAATATTGACCAAACTTTTTTTTCCTGATAAGTTACTTTTCTGTGAAAAACCTTATTATTCAAAAACACAAATTAATACTGTTTAATTATAATTTGAGTTTTTTATATTTAAAAGGAATGCATGCCTACAACTTAGCGCCGCAGGACTATCAAGATCTCATCGATCGGGGATGGAGGCGGTCCGGACATTACTGTTATAAGCCCAATAATAGTAACACTTGTTGCCCATCTTATGCTATACGGTAAGTATATTAGTTTTATAATATCTTCATTATAAAGTCGTCATAGACCTATAAACACAAATATGTGGTATGGTGCAAGTTTTATAAAGAACAAGGCTAAATTTAAATGTATATTGCCTTTTTTATATTTATTAGAACTTGTGAATTTCTTAAAATTCAGCAGTACATCGTTTAAAATTAAAAGAAATATTGAGAATAATATGTACGGAAAAATGTCTGTTTTAACCAAAACAAGCATTACGATGAAAGACAAGTTCAATAAAGCGGTTTTAGTCATTGGCACCGATCTACAGCCTAAACGGACCAACAGAGTAATCTCAAACATTGCATATAACACCTTTTTTATTCCTTTACCCTGGCTATAATAAGTACATTTATGTCCCATGTAATGTTTCGGTATCTGCCAACTCTACCGAAAACGGCTCTAACGGTTTTGATAAAACTTTCCAAATGTCTTATAATTTCCCCAGAATCCAGTAATCCTTTTTTTTCTGGGTGCACTAAATGTTCCTTCAATAGAATCTGTATAGATTTTTACAGGGAACGAAAAAAACAGTGTTTCGCTAAAAGTAATCAGGTTTAATAAATTTTCTGTTTTAGCTCGGCCATGACCGCTAACTTCTATATCAATTTATTTATTTCATAATGATATGTACAATAGACATAGCCTTTTTTATTACTGTACAGCAATTTTAACAATTTGGAAAATTCTTAACTCAAGTCTAGTATATAATTTAATTTAAGATTTGTTTTATGATAGATTACAAAAACAGTTAAAGGTACAATTTTAGACTTCGTTGGATTTATAAGCAGACTATTCAGTTTCGCCCAACTGTATATATTCGCTAAATCGGCGTTAAGCAAATTGGCGAGCAGATAAATTTTCCCAAAAGGTTGAGCAAGGTATAGAGGTGGATTGATGCATACTGAAAACCGGTGGTATGTCATTTATAAAAATGCAAAATAGGATAGGCCCTAAAATTGAACCCTGTGGGACTCCTTGTTTGACAATTTTAAAGGACGAAAAAGAGTCATCGTTGGCCACTCTTTGCATTCGTTTTAAAGTTTGTAAACGATTTTAAATTAAGTGGTCGGACAACATACAACAATTGTAGTTAATTTTGTTTCTTACCGGACCCTTTGGTAAGTAAGTTTCCTAAAAAAAACTTCAACGATTAAGATAAAACTTGTAAGATATTGAAAGATTCTGCCGTTCTTCATATAAAATATATGTATTGCTTAACTGAAAATGATTTTATTACAGTGGCGTAGGGTGCGTTGGGATTGCCCGGGGCATACCTAATTTTTGTTGCCCCAAGTAATTGTTTCACACACTAAAAAATAAAAAACTTTTGTCAACGGTTTCACCCCTTACATTATGTATGTCAATAAACTTGGTAAAATTTCTCTTAAAAATTTGGTAAACTGTTGTTCCCACTACGTTCTAGAATATTTGTTGTCCGGCTGAAAAGCAGCGCTTTAAACTCCTCCTTTAGCATAGGGCAGGGACAATATCCTTCCATCTGTCCCCAACTACACTTAGCTGTGGTTATTGAATATCTTGCGATCGTAATTTCTTTTAAACAGATGACCTCCAAGTTGTTTTTAATCTTCCAATGTGTCTATTACCCTGAGGAATCGATTCGAAGGATTGTTTCGTGATATTGTCGTTAGGTTTCTTCAGAGTATGGCCTATCCACAGACTTGCAGCCTGCTCGAGATGTTTGCAAAGCATTTCCAACTACTTACTGTTGAAGCAGTGTAATTGCTGGTTAGCTTTTTAAATAAATTAGTTGGACTGGAAAAAGAATCCGTTTTCTAAATTGTATACACATATTATGTACAAACTATTTAACCACTCCAAATTGCCGCCCTACGCAATTGTCTTATTATAATTATCTTACTCAGTCATTGAATGGTTAATCAAGCTGTGTGCGATCACTTAAAGTACAAGTACGAGTGACCCAGTCGTGGATTTAATTTGTATGTTCTCTTTTTTTCGAAGCTTAAAACTTGCGCTTACAAACCAGAACCAAAAATCGTTCACATTTTAATTATGTAATTAATTCGCGTCGTTCGGCAGATCATAATTAAAATTGTTTCTATTTTCTTTACAGGTGTAATACCAATGAATTTAAGCTCTCAAAATCACATAAAAAAATTTTGAAACGAATGAGCCACTTTTTACGTGACGGCAAAAAGAACAAAAATGAAGAATCTGAAAAATCTGACCCATCTGAAAAGAGCTCAGGATCTGTCCAAAATAATAACGATGTGGATGAAAGTGGCATGGGTTCCATTCGTGAAGAACCTCAAGCCCCCAATGTATCAATTAGGGAAGTCAGTTTGGAAGCTGTAGCAAAAGCAAATCCACAAAAAGATTTCTCAATTCCAGAATTGAAGAAATCTGCTGAGGTATCGATTGTCGGTACTTCAGCAGCACACTCAAGTTCTTTAGATGGATCAAAGAAATGTAATTGAAAAACAAAATATACAATACACATGTATAATATTATATTTTTATATTTTATCACAGCTTTCGACGAGTCAAAGCCACCATGTAAGAAGGCAAAACAGATGCGCAAGGAACGTAAAGAGGCTAAAATGAAGGCCAAATCAGAATCAGATCCAATAGAAGTAGAACAAGTTAAAAAGTCCAATTCTGCACAAAACCAAGAAAAAACTCTTAAAGATTTCGTAAACTCTACTTCGCCGAATGATTGTCACAAACTTAAGGTATTGAAAACTATTTTAATATTAAAATAACAATGAAAGTAGCTTAAAGTAGTATCAGTTCTTTGGCCTCACTGACCGTGCGGTGACCTCTTTATTTGATTGTGTTCTTGTTGATGTACTTTTAGGTCGTCCTAGTCTCATCCAATAAAGGGGTCACGAACGAAGCGTTTAATGTATATCGAAAATATCAATTAATAATCCATAAAGATGATCCGGCCAGACTTAAAAAGGCCAATCTCCAAAGATTCTGCTATAAGTCTCCTATTAAGGTAGTGTTTTAATTAAACTTGTATTTATTTTTCTCCTTTGGTTCACTTGCTGTGGTGATACTTGCACTGTGGATCGATCGTGTTTTCTAGTTAAAATTGGTAAACGTATCGAGTAAACAGTTTCCTGCAACCCTAAAGGATTCATATGGATTATATGAAAAGTATCAAAGAACAATACACAATGATCCGCCAGAGGGGTTAATGGAGTACTTGGGATTTTTACAGAGGTCACCATTGCAGGTATATTAATGACCTCAGACAAAAGTGTGACACCCAATAATATAAACAATGCGATCTGCTGTGCTCATTTACTACTACAGTCACAGAAGAAAATGCTTTAATCCTATTTTTTGTTTTTTTTTCTGTTTTCTTTTGCTTGCAAAATTAAATCTTTTAGCACACAAAGTCACCAGGCGGACCTTCCTGCGGATACGGTTCATTTCATCAACAATACTGGTTGGATGAAAAGTTAATAGCAGTTGGAGTCATTGATATCTTACCACTTTGTGTTAGTTCTGTGTATTTCTTCTATGATCCCGACTACAGTTTTTTGTCTTTGGGTACTTATGGATCTCTGAGGTAAGTTTTTTTTTTTTTTATTTTTCTTTCACTTCGAACGCTTTTTATACATTATTTTGTCAACAATTTTAGTTGAAGTTTTGATATTTATTGTTATTGGATGTTAGATAGATGTTGGAATAATTTTTTGTAAGCCTAGCGAAATCATACGCCACAAAAATAATGCAAGGATATGTTAGGGTAGGTGATATGGTGATACAGTTTCTTTGATGTCAGCTTTCCTAGTGCGAGTTGGGCCATTCACAAAGAAGTGAAATTAGTCCTCTGCTGCCTCTTCACCCTGGCGTAGTTCAAATGTTCGTACGCCTAATTTTCTCCCATCGCGTTTCGAGCCATTGGGATCCCATCCAAAAGACAGTAGTTGATTACTATAGGGTTTTCCAATAAGAGGAGTTATTTTGATATTCAAAGAAAAATGGCATTTTTTGAGATACAATAAACAATAAATCTTGGGGTTTCTGAGCCCCAGATGCGACAATTTTGCTAGTGGACGTAGCCACCGAGGTGGAAATGGGCCTCATCAGTCAAGATGATTTTTCTATGAAATTCCGGATCACTTTCATGCATCTCAAGGACCCAATAAGCAAAGACACGACGTTGTTGATGATCGGCCGGCTTGAGTTCTTGTGTTAACTGAACTTTATAAGCCTTAAGACCCAAGTCTTTATGCTTTATCTTTATAGCTGACTTGTCCCAAGAGCTCCAATTTTTCCACCAATTTCTGAATTGCGGTCCGACAAGGTGCTTCACGACGACCAAAAAATGTTTTAGTTTTACAAACCGTCTCTGCCAAATGTTCACCATTTTTATAGTGAATTTTAAATGGTGTAGTTTCTACTTGTCAAATGTCAACAAATTACAGCTTCAAAAGTGACAACTACCGAAATAGCGGGCTATTCAAAATAACACCTCTTATTGGAAAACCCTTTACTAAGCTAAAGTATAAGTTTTGTTTTTTCTTCTTCCGTTGGAGTAGTCTATTGATTATGTCCTAAAAAAACAAAACAAAAAGCAGGGCAATAACTATTTTTGGTGATAATTGTTCAGTGGTTGCCAAAATGTCTTGTACTTTCTGAGAAAATGAAAAATAACGAAAACCACTTTTTTCTAACGAAGACTTTTTTTAGTTGCTACGTGACTGGACTTTTCGGTCACTTAATCAAATACAGGATTAATTTTCCTTTTTTATTTCTTAGTATCCAACATCATTAGCATATCACTAATAAGATAAGACCGCGTGGATGGATGGACTAGCAGACCCGTGCTCGCGTTGCTTTCCAAAGATTGAAGACAAAATTGTGTTTACTACTTAAAGACATTGCTCAATGGGGTAAACCTACTTTCTACCATAAAATCAATCAAAAGTTTATGTATGCTTGCTTTCAGCATTCAGCAGGTATACAAATAACGAATTCGATTCTGTTTCACGGGAAACACTTTTAAAAAATACAGTAGACGCTCCCGTATAGTGAACTATCCATCCACCAAAATTTAACACAGACTACTATTGTAAAAAGTGATCTATGAGAAATACATAGTGAACTAAATTCTTTTTAGGCGAAAATTCAACAAAAAAATTTTCTGTCGCAATGTGAATGTCAACTATTTTTTTTGAACAATTTAACATTATATCAACAAATTATTATTTTTGTTATGGCTTTGCTTTGATACACATTGTAATCGTGCAAGTACATCCCAGGAAAACGTTGAATGTGCTAAGTCTTAAGTATATTACAAGACATAAATACATCTGAAATTCCGGAGGTGGAAGATAAGCTGAACAAATGATTCTTGGATCTACCAAATATAAAAATCTGCCGGTTAGTGGATTTACTTTAAAATAGAAGGCAATTTCAATTAAAAAAAAATCGTAGCAAGTGATGGCTTCTTTGAAATGAAACGTGATATTTTAAAACGTTTAACTGTTTAATTAATAATAAAAAAGAATTTTATTTATAATCATATTCAGTGTTGGTAAACATTAAAAAACTCCCGCTCGAAATAGTGAACAATTTCAATTTTGTGAACAGACTTGGTTTTCATTAGTTCACCATATCGAGCGTCTACTGTTTTTGATGTTTTTACATATAATGTGTTTTTATTTTAAAGCCTCAAGACAGACAATGTTGGCAGTCCTATTATTTTTAGGAAGGAGAAACTTTGAGAAGCAACGCGAGCACGGGTCTGCTAGTCTTAAATATTTTAGAAACTAATAGTTCTAGAACCATACGCTTTATAGTGTTGGACTGGAAAAAGAATACAAATAAAACCTGATAGGTGATAAGTAGATAAATTTATAACTACGATTTGTTTGTCTTATGCCTAACATTGTAACTTAATATAAAAACTATTGCTCATTGCTGTTGATTCTGATTCTGTTTAAATAAAGTTTTATACTTTCCCTTTGGTTTTTATTTTTTAAGAATAACTTTATAAAAATTAAACATATTTTGAATTGGTTTTAATTTTAACTTTGTAGAATATCTAAGATAAGCGGCAGACGGCTCATAGGCCATGCTTTAATCTTTTTATTAAAACTGTATTTATTTATTTATTTATGTATATATTTATAAATTATCAATAAAGATTCATCTAATCTAATCTAATCTTATCTAATCTAATTTGTTTGTCATTTCAGAGAAATTGAATTTGTTCAACAATTGGTTGAAACGGTGCCAACACTCAAATATTACTACATGGGTTACTACATACACTCTTGTCCAAAAATGAGGTACAAAGGCAAATTAGTCCCGTCTTACTTGCTTTGTCCGGAAACTTACACTTGGAATCTTTTGACAAATGGTATGTATTACATTTAGTATACAAAAAAATATTCATAAATGGCATGCTATTGTATTGTTCTGTCAGAAATGCGGCAACAATTGGACATTCAAAAGTATCAACGCTTAAACAATGACCCCGAAGCTAAGGACGTCGATAATTTCTTGGAAACCCATCTAGACCTTGTGATGTTGTTAGTTGAAAACAATTCCTGCGTCACTTACCGCGAGTACATACAGGTAAATGTATTCATATTAAATTATGTTTCATATATATTGTTTTCCTTACTAAATGACGAAAGTACTTCCTTTATTTTGCTAACATATCCTTTTAATTTGCCTAACCCTAACCTCTGTTTTTTGTTTTCGTATAAAATTGGCTTCTTTTCTAATCTCATCATTTTTTATTTTTTTTTTCTGTTTGTATATCGTTTTGAAAACAAAAAAAAATCTTCTTTATTTTCGCCATGAAAATACACATTTTTACAGTCTTTTAACATTGAGACGTTAGACACAATGTTGGATGTGATCAGGAGTAGATTATATAAAGAGGTAAATACATTTTGTTTTAATATTTTTTCTTATATATTCTTTTAGATTCTCATTCGTCATTTCGTAATGTGCTCAAAAATATGCTTAATAAATGCGCAAAGCTTGATTATGTTTTCCACCCACTCGTTGTTTCCCCTTCCCAGTAGATGTATTATTATTTATAGTAATAGTTATTTGCTTCCTTCAACCAAATGAGATAGCTGTTAACTTATTTAAACCCTTGTTGTTTTCCATTCTGGCCAATTTCAGATAACCGGCGAAGATGATGATCGTGAATCAATTTTAGAGTATGGAAAATTAGTTGGTAGGACCTGTGCCCATCGAATGCTATATGTTAAAGTTTAAAAAAAAAACCAGTCTATTTTATGCATCTTTAAGTGAGAGAGAGAAGCAGTGTTCAGTTTTAAAATCAATTTGTTACAATATTATTTAATAAAAAGAACTATTTTTCTTGTAAATGTTACTTGTAAGATGATGAAAAAAAGACGACAATCAAATAAAATTTTGCTGTCTGAGATAATGTTTAAAACAAAAAAATTAAGAATTAAAATTTCTTAACACTAAACAAAATATAATATATTAACCTTAAACTAAACAATATAAAATAAAAATGTCATTTTAAGCGAAATGCAATTAGTTCTTACGCAAATTATGTCACATAAAAAATTATATACGAGATATTCAGAGACGCGTGTGACTGTGTACACAATTAATATCTCTGCGCTGACTCAAATGTTAGATAATTATTTAAATTATAGAATACATTTATGAATTTCATTTATTATGTTCGCCTTCTCATACTTTTCTCAAAAAATTATTCTTAATCTAATATTTAATGTAGTTTTAACTTTGACTCATATTAACATCAGTAATATATACATATGTTTGATTGGAAAATAAATGTCTTTAAGTAAAAAAAGATGTGTAATACTGGCTCGATTTTGATTCCGTGTGAAAAGGGTATTAATTATTTGGTAAGCTCGAAATTCAATGGACAGGTTTAAAGAAAGGCTATATCGTAAACTGGGTGTGGGTTTCATGCTTTCTTGTAAATGTTCCTTTGCGTTTTATCGCATGTTGGGTTTTCTGGAATGTGTATCCGTTATGCTGTTAAGTTCATCAGGCGAAGTAAATATATTTTATATCTTTTGCATTTTGAGGTTGGATTGTTTTGAGTCTTTTTTATGTTTATACTTGAGATTATAGGTTAGGTTAGGTTTGCGAGCTGCTGTAAGAAGGAAATCAGTTCCACACCACCACACTTGGGTCTATATAGATATTGTAATACCCATCTGAGGGTTTGACAATTCCTCATTTCACCATAATTGTTTTTACTTTCCTAATGGAGTTTCCACTCTTCCGGCCCCCCTTGTGAAACTTTGTTATTGCACTCTGCGACAACTCTTGGGTGTTCTCGAAATAGTGTCTACCGAGAGTTTTGTTTGTTAAATTCTAAAGGTAGTGACAGAGTTCGTCCTCGTCCTCGTCGTTGCAGCCTCTGCAGAGGTCTTCTATAGTTATACCTAGGTTTTCGGAGAGGTATCTAAGCATGTTATACCCAGATAGCACGCCTACAAACATCGCAACTGCTTTCTTTTATCATTTTTTTTTCTTTCATTTCCCTCAATTCCCCTTTGACCAGGAACCCAGAATAGAGTAACATTGTGCTGCACGACAAGAATTTAAGCTCTTCGCGACATCTTTTCACAAGCCTGGATTTTATTTCAACAATTGAAATTGCTTTTATTACTGCCTGGCTATCAATAAAAATGGTAATTCCGTGTCGTGGTATTTCCAACATCGATACCTCTCTGTTTGCTTTCGTTACTCGAGCAGTGACCTCTGCTCTAAATACAATGCTTCATCATTGTTGGTGTTTTTCGTCTCCAGTTGTGTGGTTTTTAACCAAATTAATTTGAATTTAAAAAAGGAATAAATGAATAAATAAAATATTTTTAATTATAAATGTATCTTTTATTTAAAAATAAACCAAGTTTTACACAACTATAATATTTAATTTTTTAATTGACCTGAAGAATATTATAGTTAGTGTTTTTAATTTATTGCTATCAGACCCGTGAAAGTAGGATTAGCCCCATTGAGCAACGTTTTCATTTTATATATATGTAGGTAATAATATTTATAGTAAACACAATTTTGTTTTCAAAATTTTGGGACGCAACGCTAGCACGGGTCTGCTAGGGTAGATATACAATGAAAAAAAGCTCATCTAATTTAAATCTTGGTTTATTATACTAAAAAAGGATTTGAAAATTATGTACAAAAAGAATAGAAAAACCATTTCCCTACCGAAAAATTAACAGCATATAGTTAAAATTATTATTATTAGTGTTGGGAGAGTACACCTGGCCGTGCCTGTCTCGACTTCGATTTTCATTATTAGCTCAGCGGCGTGTGTTCTGCTGTTGCGAATCTCCAATGCTTAAATGGAATCCAAAATCCCCATTGCCAATTTCCTCGATGCATCAGGATTGTTTATTTTTATCGCAAGGCAGTTCTTTGGCGTTCTGTTTTTTTTTTTTATTAAAGGCTTAAGGCATTGAAAATATGTACAAAAAGGGAAATTATCACTTACCCTTAGCGTTCGTGTTGTTAGATGTTGTCGTTGTGTCAATTGATTATCTGTAATATGTGTTGGTGTTCTCTGTGCAGTCAATAAAAGCTTTAACTTATTTGAATTCTCTGCAACCAAAAAAACCACTCTCGATTCTAACACTTTTCAATTTCCAATAAACCAAAAAAGCAATCGGGATTTGATCCTTTTATTTTTAATCTTTCAATCGGTAACTTCATTGAACATAGTCCTTAAATTTGGAGGAGGTTTCCAAAATTGTTCGGCCTACGAGGTCAGAAAAACAATGACTGACTAGCTGTCCCGACAGACGTTGTTCTGCTCTTGATATAAACGATGATAAATATAAATATTTTGAACATTTGTACCGTCCAATTAATTTGTCTAAAATATTTATATCGTCCAATTTGTTTGTCTAAAATATTAGAATAGGGGCGATTTTTTTTAAATTAAATAAATTCAGAAAAGTACGCATACGCCCGAGTGTACTTTTATCTTTTACGATACTATTTTATTGTTGGTGTTATGTTGAACAGAAATTTTAAGGCGTACGGGAAATTGCAGCCGCTTAAAGGTAAACAGCAAATATGTCGAAAGCATGGGTATGAACGGAATAAGCACATCTTCGGATTTGTTTCTACCGGTGATGATTGTGGCCCCGATTACATTTGGTAAGAGTTTTTTACGGCAAGTGTGGTTCCATTGCACAACTTCGGCGGTTGCAAATTGTATAACTATATCAATGGATTTATATTTCATTGATTTGCCGGAAGTTTTTAGTTGACTTTGGTACTGTATTTTGTTGACGTCATGGTGTTTGAAATCAAGGATTGCACCATCCATTTTTTTCCAAATTTAGAGACTTCATTAGATGGTGTCAAAAAAGCATTTTAATATCTGTTTCTATGGAAAATTAAAAAAAAGTTCAATATGATACCTATTATATTTTTTTTAACCTGTTCACCCTTTAAACTGTTTGTTAAAGAAATAACCTCTCCGGCCTATCAAACACAGTCTGAATTTTAAATATAGGATACCACCTTTTGGCGTTTAGCTCATTTCACCTTAATTACAAACTGCGTACAGGCAGACGTTGTTCTGCAGATAGCGCGATCTTATAAGCGATGATAGACTAGATATTCACATTTTGAACATTAAACGATAAGTTTGACTTCTTAATTATATTCATACCGTCCAATTAGTTTTTCTAAAATATGAGAATAGGGGCAATTTTTTTTAAACTAATTAAACCCAAAAAAGTACGCATACGCCCAAGTGTACTATACTGTTTTATCGTTTTTATTTGGTTGAAAAATTGGAAATTGCTGCAAATTTTCTTTTAAGTTCAATCCCCCCTTTTTTTTCCTCAGACTTTGTAGCTGCTTTGGTTTATCCAATATTTGTTATTTTTTTTTATTTTACTGCTGTTGAAGTATGCAACTTGCATAAACAAAAAATAGATGGTAAATAAAATAGCATTTGCTGTTGCATTTTAAAATCGTATGACATAAATATGAAGCTTTTTTCGAATGATTTTTCTTTTCTTTTGCTGCAATTTCATGTTCAACTGTCTGTTTCACTCTATAAACAGCTTAGTCTTGCAAAAGATATTTACACCCTCAAGCCACCTGCAAACTACATCCTTTTAAAACAAAAAGAATTATTTAAATTGGAGATGTGGTCTCTGAGTTTAGTCTTAGCAAACAAACTAATATAGAAGTTTTTCAAGGACTCGGCGTATGTTTCTTCACCTTGTGGCCAAACTACATAATTGACTTTGATCAAAGCTCACAGAAAACTCTCGGAACAAAACCAAATATGTCCTGAAAATTTGAGCTCAATTGGATGGCCGGTTTCGGAGTCCATAACATATTTACAAACAAACAAACTTTAACCTTTTTTTTTTATCAATTTCGAGTGTTTTATGTGTAAAGTATTTTTGTTCTGATTTCAAATGATTAGAATTGTTATGTTTAATGGTTAAGCCCTAAAGTAGCTTAACGGGTGCCATTAACTTAAACGGGCATCGTGTTTTATGTGTAGAGAAATCATTGTATTGCATAATTTATTAAAATTTTGTTCAAAAGTTTTTCATAGTATTTCAATTGTGTCTGTGAATTTGTTTAAAAAGAAATGTCTTATTTTGTTATTTGTTTCATTCGGAAAGTATCTTTGTGTGTTTTAATTATCTTAAAATTGCCATATATTGGATATATTGTATTCAAATAGAATAACATTCCGTATGCTTTGTTTGTTGAGCCCTGAAGTTGCCCTGGGGTCGCCACAACTTTTTTTTTGGTATACCTCAACTCGCCCTAGATAGAAAATTCTGTTTTTTAAACCTGAAACCTTTGAGGTAACGAATCAGCTGTTGAAGTGACTTTTGCTGTCGAGCATTTCTTGTGTATTTTTGTTCTGTCTTTGATTTTGCATATCTTTTTTTTCAAAAAAAGTAAAAGAAATGCAAGTAAATGCATTTACTTTGATAAAAGTAAATACAAATCGAACAAATAAAGCAAAATGCAAACTTTCGATTTTGTGTGTTGTGAAAAATATACAATCAGCTGCCCTAATGCGTTTTTTGAGAACGGTAAAACCCAGGTTTTTTTGACTTTTCTTGGAGACTTCAAGAAAACCTGGGCGACCCTGGGTAAAGTTCAACAAACAAAGCTATTTATATTTAAACTGGGCTGTAGGTACTCACGCAAAACAATTTTTTTTATTAAAATGAAAGATAAATATGATTTTTAAAAATGATATTTAATAGTAATATTCGAGTGTTCTTAGACTGTAGACTTACACAATATACAGCAAAATTATTGTCTTTTTAAAGCTCTTAATCTTTAAATTAATACACCAACATATTATATGTATATTATAACATTTTTTAAAGTAAATTGCCATGGAAATCTTTATAAAAATATAAAATTTAACTATTTTTCAAATAAGTTTGTTTTGTGCTCTTAAATATACATTAGCATCAAGTCATTAAAATTATTGTACTATTGAAACTTGAACAAATAACATTTCAAATTAAGACTATTAAAATTCAGTATTTTTAACATGGTACCCATTGTCCGTTTTTGTATTTATCATTCGTGCCACAGCCTTTCGTTTTAATAGTTTAGAAAGCGGTGGTACAAAAAGATCATAGTCGAGCTGCGTTCTGGCTTCATCGAGATAAATAATTGCGTTGTCGGCTAACTTTAACATCTCCAGAACAATACTGCATAAATAACCAACAAGAAAAGTTACTATAAACCCCAGAACTGCGACGTAGAGATACGAGATTCTATATAAATAGAAATAGTCGTTGTCGGGGACGATATATGCTGTTGCTGTTGACGTTGCATTAAAATTAGCACAGCCATTGGTTGTTAGGGGGAGAATAGGTATTGGTGGCTTTGGCTGGCCAAATCCAATCCAAAACGACAAAGAAAAACCCACTAAAAGTCCCAACAAGACCCCTCGCTGATTGGCTTTGGTTGTAAACATTCCAAGCGTGAATAGACCTAAAAGAGGACCTCCAACAACTCCGAAGATAGTTAAAGATGCTTGTAGTACTCCACCTAGTGCTCCAGCACAAAACGCCAAGCCTACGCAGATTAGTCCAAACAAGAATGCCATGATTTTTGAGGAAAGAGTCGTACTACTTTCCATCATTGGTTGACTTAAAATTTTTTCAGAAAACGGTTTGATGTAGTCTTCCAAAGTAACAGCTACTAATGAGCTTACGGTAGAACTCACGGATGATAGACTCGCCGAGAAGATTCCCGAAACAAAGAGTCCCGATAGTCCAGGATAATTACTCATAGTATCCACCACAAACAAAGGCATAAGCTGATCTCTTACCTTTGTTCTTCCTTGCAATACCGGATCACAGTCTTTATAGTAGTAATAGATAGCCAAGCCACTAAACAAAGTTGAAAAACTTATCGAACAAAGAATAGGTAAATTTAACCATAGCGCCCGCTGAGCGCCTTTTAGACTCTTAACAGACATCAATCGTTGCACTTGACCTTGATTGATAGCATACAAACTTAGATAGGTGACTGAACCCCCAATCACCAATGACCAGAAGCTGTGACGAATTGTCGGATCTAGAGAGAAGACATCAAAATTCACACGTCCGTCTCTAGCGGCCGTGTCCCAAATTGCCTTGAAGCCGTCTCCCTTAAATGCCGAACACAATATTACACAATAGATTGCTGCGAACATCAGAATCGACTGAAATACGTCCGTAACTAGGACAGCCTTCATGCCTCCCAGTGTGGAATAGAAAGTGCACACTAGACCGAGGGTAAGGATTGCTGTTGCCTTACTTATTCCTGTTACAGCCTCCAGGGCCAGTGCCGGGGCGTAGAGGACAATTCCCATGTATAGAATCATTTGTACAGAAAACGCTATGGAAGCAATAAGTCTCGTAGTGAAGCCAAATCTCCTCTCCAAATATTCATAGACGCTAGTGTTTTGCATATTGTAAAACACTGGTAAAAACAAATAGGCGGCAATCGGAGTACTTAGCACATATGCCATGTTTATCCACACAAACATCGTGCCATACTGATAACTCTCCATCGAAACCCCTAGCAGAGTTATTGCAGACATAAAACTGGCCATCAGACTGAAGGAAACCGGCCAAGCCGGCATATTACCATCAGCCAAAAGGTACTCTTTTGTTGTTTTTTGTCGGCCGCCGGTCAGCCGATAGTAAACACCAATCGCAGCGGAGACAGCAAGCACCAGACCAAGAACCAAATAATCCCATAGTGTAAAAAATGACATGTTGGGCGGGTTAAATAAATTGAGTTCGAATTACCGATTTGACGTCAGAGCGTGGTCGCTAATTGATTGTGCCGCCGTTTTTGATTCACTCGTATCAGCAGTTTTTTTTATTGAAATGCGATTTAATTGAATCAATTCAATCACAAGATCGCTTAGCAATTCCAGGAACTATTATACGTCGTCGATGCTATAACATTAATTTTTATTTAACTAATCGATTAAAATAATCTTTAAAACACTTGTTAGTTCATTTGACATGTGCAAGAAATTCACAATTTACAGGACAAGACTTGGCGCACCGTATAAATATAAAATTGATTTACGATTACGAAATGAGCTTGATCTCAAAAGAACTTTAGCAGACCGACCAACTCTACTGTCTACTCCAACACCAACGGCGAAGGCGATTGCAAACCAATAAACCAAAACCATAATAAAAAGTGAACCAAAATCAAAAAACCAATGAGTGAAGCAACAAGCAACAAAATGAAAATATGTTAACCATAGAGAAAATACTATAAAAAGGCCAATCTTTGCTACGTTCTCCCTCCACTAACCTTAACTTCCTTAGTCTTTTTTATAATTAATTCATTGTTCGTATGAAACAACAACAAAGAACGATGAGGTGAGTTTTGTTTGTTTTGACATTTCGTTTTGTTTCTTGTTGACAGCTGTGATTGTGACACCTGTGTAAATAATTGAATCGGTGAGTGAAAGAACGGACAAGTGCCAAATCATTGTTTTGAGAAGAACAAATAAAAAGCTGTTTTACAGAAAACTTATTAGCTTTTTTGTAAAATAATGTATGGGTGATTTGAAGATTTTTAGTTCCCCGATAGGAAAAAATTGAAAAATGTTATAAGAAAAAAAAAATTAAGGTAGAAAGACAGCGTATTGTTGTACTTTGTACTGTTCTTATACTCGCCGATTCAATTTTTGTTTCTAGTTTAAAAACAGCATTAAAACAGCTTAGTGCGATTTAAGAGTATCAAAATATATTTTTGCCACCGAAAAGATTATGTCAAGCTTATTAATGTGGACCCACACTGTTTAATTCCTAAACCTTAATAACTTTCTGTTAAGGACCCACGGCTTTGAATCAATATAAATTGAATAGCGTTCAAAAGTGTTCCAAATCCTGCGTTTTGGTCATTCAGCCACATTTAAGTATATGTGCACTTCCAACATCACCTGACGCTGACCAGGAGCGATTGTACCTACACAAGCTTTCCCAGAACTACTCGAATAATATCAATGTTTAATTTAAAGTTTGATTCTGACCTTCGATAAATATTTAAATTGTATACCTAGTTGGTTCATCGAAGGTTAGCCATTTCCTCTTTTCTTGTTTTGGCTTCAAAAGCATTCCAATTTAAAAAGACGAATAATTAATTAATAGTTTCCACTATTCCTATTTTACTCGTAGCCAATAATTTAGGAATTGAAATGAAAATGTACATATGTACATATTTATGTAATGTAGTATAGTATTTTCTCTATGACCGTGATTCCATGATACAACTTAACTTAGTATTTCTGTCATGTTTAGTTCTAACGATCTGTTTAGATCTGGATTTTTAAAAAAATAATAGCCTTTGTAAAAACGTTTAAATAAATATGATATCTTGCCTCAGTTTTAAGATATCCAGTTTCTAGCATGTTCCATCTTTCCTGCCCATTATTATTTTTTTTGACTTTCGTGTAGACCTTCTCCAGAAAATGCGTACTGATTATTGAACATAGTGTTTTAGTTTTGGTATTTTTTTTTTAATTAACGTAACAATTGTTAAAATAAAAGTCAATGACAAGTATGTAAGAAAACGCACAGATTTTATGATACTTGGAAGAACCTGCTACAGGAAAAAATTGGAAAATAGTGTCTTTTTGCCTTAAGCTGCAAAGATTATGAATTAAAAACGATTTTTTTGCTTGTTTTAGTAAAACACACAAACACTTTGTCGTAGCGAGTGTACACGATCATGCCTTAGACCTCCTTATCGGATATTTCACGCCAATATATTGAACACTGCGTATCCCACAAAGTAAAATGAACTACTTCACAACTCTAATATATTTTGACAAAAACTTCCGACTTAGCAACGCTTATGGGAGGAAAATGACATCCTGGAAGCCGTAGAAATCCTGTTTTCTACTGATGGTTCCAACCAATTGTAGCGGTTCCCAGGCGGAATTAATGGCGATAAAGGATTTGGACACTATTAGCGTCTCTGAAAATACAATGACATTGTCTGTAAAGATGGCTGTGTCAAAGCCGTTAAATCTTCTTTCCCAATCTCTTCTGGAAGGGGAATGTAGGTATAGTTTTTCAATAAGGGCGGGTAGATAGAGATGTAGAATATCATGGCGTCGACTGTTTGGAACTTAGCTCCGTTCTGCTGGAACGCACTGTTCAGCAAACAACCAAAGACACTTACATAGAACGCTGGAGAGGATCTTATTTTAGATGTTTAAAAGCCTTATGCCTCAATAGTTAGTAGAGAGTAGTCAATATCTTGTGGACGCAGGGGATGATTTTAAATATAATCGGGAATACTTTCCTCTGAATATATTTGGCAAATTAGTTAATGTATGTTGCTGGCCAGCTCACTCCCCGCTTGTAGCGGGCAAAGCAAATTCTGACTTGTCCGCTTTGATGTCATTTTGGTGAGATGGCTGCTACTCTAGGTTTTCTGATTGGTGGTACTTTTGCTCCCATCACTGTTAAGAAACTTGTTAAAGTAGTCTCTCGACTGCTCAATCTTCTAATGTGACTCCACAACGATCTTTGCAGGTTCCGTTTCGTCCAAAACTTCTTTTCAAAAAACTAGCTGTTTGGACTACAAAGCACTCACTTAAGAAATATGTTTTCAATATTTTCCAACGTTGTTCAAGCGTAAAGCAACTTAAGATAGTAAAAGTAGAACAAATATATCTAATGAATAATAATTTATGTATTATATCAAATAAATGCATTTTGTAGCGCGTTATTAGGAAAATAGAAAAAAACTCGTACTGCATCTCTCAATTTCATGCCAAGAGTAAGATATTAACACATAAATAGAATGGAATTTAAAATAAAAACTATTCACATACATAGTACAAAAACTGAACGTTATACCTTAACCAATACAATATTAAATAATTCTAAGGGGAGAGTTAAACGAAGAATATGTATGACCGACCGTTGACCAAGACAAGATTACAACTTGGACTCTGTTAGCCAATTGAACGTTTGAGGTTTACGATCCGCTGTTGAATTGATAATCACATTAATAATAGTTGGACGATCAGTCAGCTGTTGGGCTTCCTTTATTGCCTTTTGTAGTTCCGGAATTTCTTTGACAAAATGTCCTTGAAGTCCGAACATTTGAAGCATTTGTTCGTAACGAACCTGAACACCAAGAGCCGATGGAGGTGTACTGAAATGTTTTTTTTAATAAGACATTGTCATATAGAAACAAAAATTATTACTTACACTTGAGCTAAATCACCGGAAGTCCTTATACTGTCAAAAGTTTCCTTTTCAAATCCTCCATAGATTCCACTGTTGTTAACAATGACAATTGTAATTGGCAGATTATAACGCACCATTGTCTCCAGTTCCATTCCAGAGAAGCCAAAAGCAGAGTCTCCCTCAACGCAGACAACTTTTTTGCCAGGAAAGCGATCCCGACAATATAACGCAGCCGCGATTGCAAAGCCGGGTCCAACACCCATTGTCCCGAATGTGCCAGCATCTAAGCGATGCCTGGGAAGTATATTAAGCAACATTGTGCGTCCAATGTCCATCGTATTGGCACCTTCACTAACGATTATAGCATCCCTTGGTATCAATTCTCTCAAATGATGGAACACAGTGTAATAGTTTAGTGGCGAATCTGTGTTAAGAGCCATTCGTTGAACTGCTTCCCTGTTTTGTTGACACTTGGCATTTAGTTCCTTCCACCAGTCATTTTCATACGAGAAAACATAGTTAACAGCATTCATTTGCTCGAATAGATGCTCAGCAAATGGTTTGATATCAGATTGAGCTGCAACGCTACTCATCACGCTGTTGTGCAGTTCTTCAGGGCACAAATCTACTTGAATTACTTTAACGTCTTTGTCGAATCGTGGTGGACGGCCAAAGTGCAAAATCCAATTTAAACGGGCACCTAACAACAAGACAACGTCAGCATTTTGCAGAGCATGGGTTCTTGCTGATGAAACACATTGTGTAGCCGTATCGGAGACCACACCTTTTCCCATTGGAGTAGGCAAAAAAGGCAAGTTTGTGTTGTCTATAAAATGCCGAAGAATGTTCTCAGCATGGGCGTACGCTGCTCCCTTACCAATGATTACTAACGGACGCTTGGCAGTTGTTAAAAATCTCATTGCACGACGAATATCTTCTGGATCAGGATAAACAAGTGGTGGTGCTGGATGAGCAATGACCGGTGCTACAATATCAACACTAACTCTTGACTGAAGTAGATTTCCGGGGAAGTCTAGGTATGCAACACCTGGACGACCATATGTGGCATATCGAACAGCTTTTTCCACGTGCATTGGAATGAGGGAAGCATTTGGTGGACGAGCAGCATACTTGCAGTATGGACGTGTGAGTTCTACTTGTGGGCATTCTTGAAAGCCACCAATGCCTTCGTGATCCTCGTTTGTAGCTCCTCCGATGATAAGAAGAGGCCAACAATTTAATTGAGCATTAGCCATACCACCTTAAAGAATTAAATACATAATTAGGCAAGGTTAAGAAAGATAAATTTAAAAAAAATATATATTTTTGGAAGATTATGATATAAATGTTTGTTTGGGGATGGGAAGCACAATGTGGGACTGGGTAGACATTGTCAATTTGCTAATGTCCTCTCGTCCATTGATGCACGGCTCAACCGATTTTTCCGAAACCACAAATTATACTAACTACAGTGATAATAGAACGGGATTGATAATACAAACTAGAAATAGTGTATTGCTTGGAGCAGCTTTACTTTGCGCTGAGCTCCGAGGAAATATCTCATTTAAAAATATCACCCAAATTATTAATTACAAACGCCCAAGATCAATTAAAAAGAAGGAAATAAGAGACAAAACTTTTGGATAAACGCTCGAATCAATAAATGGCAATATCGCAAAACAATTTCGCATGGAAATGTTATTTGTGGATTTATAATACTTTTCCAGCTGTCGGCAATCTGTGAGCATATCTTGGACAATCCAGATGAATATCATTGGATTCATTTTGATCAAGCGAAGGTTTTAGCTCAGGAAACTTACTACGTTACACGGTTATTTCGCGAAGCAATTGAAATAAAGCGCCAGCGGGACGACAGTTTTAAGCACTTTCGATCATGGGATTCCGTCATCAACACCTTACAATTATCCCAGATCAAACTTAGAACACCCTGTAATGTAGCAACAACAAAATAAATCAATTTTGTTTTCCACGCAACCAGAAAAATCGGGAACTCTAGATTAAATCTGAAATTGCCGTGGAAATCATCATCTTTGACACATCAGCGTTGACCAGCTAGCTTTGTGTTTAGAAACCCTTATGTTACCTGATCATAAACAAAGCTCAATAACACTCTCAAATCTATTGATTCCAGTGTTAGATTCCACCTACACTGTTATTTCAGCTTTTAACATCACAACAACAAAATGAAGAATAATAAGGCCCATGGCGAGGATGGTTTTCCTCCTGAATTTTTGAAATTCATTCTGAATTTTCTTTTTACTTGCGATTATAGGTATGTACTATAAGGCAAGTTATGGATTCGTGCAGAAAAAAAATTTCGAGATAACAATCACACATGACATTACGATGATGGAGAAGTCGAAAAAAGTGGGTCTGGGAATTCCGTCCGTCTGTCTGTTCGCGCTTCTAGAGCCTGAACGGATATGCCGATTTGCTTCAAATTTGGTATCTAGGATTTATTTGGCCGTCCCTCGGAACGTATTTTTTATTTTTGCTCTAAGCCCAAAAATAACGGCACCTGCCATACAATCGTGAAGAAAAAAATTGATTTTCTCAAAAACGGCTCTAACGATTTTGATAAAACTTTCAGGATGCTATTTTTGTAAGACAGTGTATCTTTTGGTTGGAAAATATTTTTCAAAATTTGTCTTATAACGGTACCTCTCATAGAACCAGTATTTTCAAATCAAATTTTCTCGTAAACTATTTTTTCGATTTCAATAATTTCGATTTCAATAAAATTTTGGCCACAGGAAGTCATTTATAATTTTATTAATATGGCATTTCAAATTTTTCAAAAACTTTTTTTTTTGATTTTTTATAATTTTTTCAAAAAAATTTTTGGTTTTCGAAATATGTTGGAAACGGGTATATTGATTTTTTTTTAAATTATTTTTTCAAATGTAAACTACAGATTGCCATATATTTGCATACCCAAATAAATTTCAAAATATTTTTTGGAAAAGTTTTTCAAAAATAACCTTTTTAAAAAAAAACTGGTCGAACGATTTTCAATATTTTTTTTCCTAGATTTACGTATAGCTTCGAAATTTTATTGCATACTTTGTTTTTCCGAGAAAACTCTTAAACTAATTTAAAAAATCAAAGAATTTTCGAAATTATTTAAATTTTTTTAATAGCCATATATGCAGCCACAATAAGCAATTGCTTATCATAAGAGCAAGTTCGTGCGAGTCGTGCATTTTATTTTTTATATAACGCACTCGCACTCAAGATGTTATGAATACCCTTATAATGTATTAACATGAACGAGCGAGGAGAGAAGGAATAAAAAGAATTTTTGGTGGTACACTGGATTGAGATTAAGGTGATAATTATCTAAATTAATCCCATAAAATTCTCAATTCTAAATAAAATGTTTAGTGGGGAAGACTTAATTGGCGAGGATATCTGGTATTCTCGAAAAAGGTAATCTAAACAAGCCGACAATTATGGAGGAATGTCTGTGTGGAAGTCCCCGAAGAAGCATTTCACTCAAACCCTATATGTACCTCAGGCTGTCAAGATGGGTTTAATCAAACAACATACTAAAGTGTTTTCAAGCCAACCTGTCTACGGTGGATCAAATCTCCCCACTACTATAGCAAGACGGTTCATTGATAAAAAATTGATTCAGGTTGTTCATATACAGCTCTTGTTTAATATGTCTGCAGTGGGATGCAGCGCTTAAAATAAATCAGGTCAATTTAGGTCAGAAACAGTTACCCCACAAAGGCCTGGAGGGACGAGGTCTATCTAACATCTGTTGCATCCAAGAATAAAATCCTTAGATTCCATATGTTACGATACTCCCACAAGGAGGCCTACCTCATTGATAGTTCCCAGGTGAGGAGAGCCTATCTCCCGTGGTACCAGAATATAGTTTTCCGGTGGAGCTTCGCAACCATAAGGTCACTTCAAGACGAGCACCATCAATACTCAAGACCTGGCAGCCTTAAGATATGCGCACTCAACCACTTGCCAAGGTAGAAGCAAATGGCCAAATGCGCATACCAAACCTTCCTCTCTTTGCCGCATACAAGTTTTACCCTGCATACGTTACCGGTAAGGAATCAATACTACAAGGAAAGGAAATACAGCTGCAGATACTCACTCCTGTTTTATTTACAATAATTTCCCTGTCATTCATATTGTTTCCGAGTTGACACGCGGAGGCGGAGGATAGCCACGTCTATGTTCTCTTAAGTTCCAACTTCTATCTCAGAGCTACCTCCACTTAAAAGAAGTAATGGTTGGATAGAAGCCATCTACAAAATATCGTCAAAACTAAGCCCGGCAGGTTCCCTAAAGACGAAGAGGTGCCGCTGCTTCAGCGCTCCAACGATCCTGCAACGAAGCAGTCCGACAGAATCAGTAATGGTGAATCAAATTTGTATTTAGTCTTTTTTGTATGGCTCACTTTTTCGTCGAGGAGTGGGTCAGTTATGTGAAGCTAGCGGCTGGATGAATGTCCAATGTATACGGACATTTTGCAAAATCATATGCTTTCACATTTGCCTTCCAACTCGATAATAACCCAAAACACACCAGCCGGTTAGTAAAACAGTTCTTAGAAGTTGATAGTTCATGTTTTAGACCGGCTATCACAATCGTCCAACCTCTATTCCATAGAAAATTTGTGGGATCTTGTAGATCGGGAGATAAGAGAGCCTTCGAACTGTACCTAGTTAATGGAACGAATAAGGACAGAATGGGACCAAATATCTCCAGACCTTTTGGTGTCGTTGATTGAATCAATGCCTAATAGGTTGCGTGCGGTTATTGCGAATAAAGGCTTTGTAACACAATATTAAATTACAATAGTTCTTAAAGAAAGATGAATCAAACTGTTATTTTTGAAGTTTTTCACGAATTTGAATTTTTTTTTTGCTCGGCTTCAAACCCAAAGTTAGGAACAATTTTAATGTAATAAATATTAATTATCTTGGAGTTAGATTGGGTTAAAATGAGCTCTGTTTTAAGACAACAAATCCATTTTAAAGTTGTATGCAAAAATTATCATGTAAAATGGCATAGGTCTACCTAACCATAAGACTTTACTATTTTGTTGTATTGCTCGGTATTGTATTTGCAGCTAGGCTGAATATGAATACAAATCAAACGCTGTTAACTGTGCAAATAAGACACAAAAGGTGATTTCTCTAGCTACACTGGAAGCTAACAGACCAAGGCCAGCGTTGAAGTCAACGGACAGCCTTAATTGAAGCAGTAGCATATCAGAGAAAATCGTGGACATGAAAATATTCTGTAAATATTAGCGAGCTATGAAAACCGGAAACTTATCAATTGTGATCCGCATTGGGACGACAAATTACCGTCTTTCAGTCTTTAATATTGCTTCCATGCATCAATTTAAATAACTTTAAGTAATAACAAACTAGCTAAACAGGATAGCCCTAAAAAACACAGAAGTTTGACTTCAATGAGATTACTGTGTGAAAGCCGCTTGAGTCAATCAACTGCATCAAAATAAAGTTGAAATGATTCATCTCGTAGACATTTACCTCATCAAATAAAAATAAAATAAAACAAACAAATTAAGTTGGAAGGGTTGCTACAACAGTCGACTTACTAACTTAAGCCCCGTGTCACTTTCTTTTGTTAACATTTGCATACGTACGAATATCTGTTGTTTTTGTTGTTACCTGTCACATGAAGCAGTCCCGGTCCGGACACAACCAAACATACTCCTGGCTTTCCTGTCAAGTAGCCAATAGCTTGAGCAGCATAGCATGCAGCTTGTTCGTTGCGCATTCCAATGTATTTCAAGCCAGCGGCTTGCATTGCCATTGAAAGTTCGACGATAGGAATTCCGATGATGCCGAATACATATTCAACTCCCTACCCAAAAAAAGGAAAGAAACAAAGAAAAATTTATATACACATCATATCAATATAATATAAAGGAAGCCTAACACATCACTCTATTTACATCCTTCGCATAATATCGTTTCTCTCAATCTTAATTTTGAAGAAAAAAAGTTAATATTTTTATCAGTTTTTACTGATAAC
Source organism: Platycheirus albimanus (assembly GCA_916050605.2). Lineage (NCBI taxonomy): Eukaryota > Metazoa > Arthropoda > Insecta > Diptera > Syrphidae > Platycheirus > Platycheirus albimanus. The sequence continues at coordinate 66,596,700 of OU696698.1, forward strand.
TCTAAATCAAGTCGATGAGAGTAGGTGCTAGGTGCCATAATAAGTGAACTTTGTTCGCGAATTTTGTTTGATAAACGGGTGTTGTTTTCGATTCGACAACTCGACTTCGACTTGCTAAATTTCGCCAAGGAAAAGAGAAATATTCATAAATTTTTTTTTATCACTCTTACCTGAGCTTTAAGACTTTCTGCGATGATCGTGATTGCATCAACTTCTGCCATTGTTGTGTTTTCCAGTAGAAACTTGGTCGGATTTTTAATAATACACACACTATTTCTTCAAAATTAAATTAAAGAAAAAATATATATTTCTTTCACAGACGCCAAACGGAAAACACTTGTTAGCACGTCAACTGAATACGTCCAATTCCAAAACTGCCTAGCCCTGAGCACAATGGCAAAGAGCAAATACTATAAAGAGGATAATCTTTCCTACGTTCCATCCTCCACTAGCCTCAATTTTCGTAAACTCTTTCGTATTTCATTAATTGTCCGTGTGAAACAATAACACAAAACGATGAGGTGAGATTTATTTGTTTTGCCCATGGACAATAAGTATGGACTACTAGGAGCCATCTTCACGTTGGTTCCAAATTAGCGCCTAATTTCCAAAGTGGTAAAATATAGAAGCAAAATGATCTTGACAGATGATAAACAGCTGACTTGTTTTCATTTAAAAAATCAAATTTTGAAAAGAATTTAGTTTTGTTACTTATTAGGTCCATGGTTTTGCCATTTCATTTTGTTTCTTTTAAACAGCTCAGTAATAATTTTTTGTTTTTAGAATTAGTGCGTATATAAAATCTATAGTAGTCTGGAAACTGATTGACTGTGTCGCCATTTAGTGCCTCAAAAAAGTCGTTATGAATAGGTCTATAGAATGCAATCTGCAGTTAACAGCAGCGCCGCGTATCCACTGATTGCAACAAAAATTACTTTTTATTCATAGTACATATATAGTTTATATAGCGAAGGTGCGATCATTCTTTACAAAATCTATAGTAGTCTGGAGTAAAATATCGACTGTGGCGACATCTAGGGTTTGCACACAATTTCTTCAAAACTTCATGTTTTGGACAGACAAAATTGTTGGAAAGGTTAAAATGTGTGGTGAAAAATAATGCGGTTTTTGGGCTGTGGATGTCGCCGGTAATTATCACATATTTCAACCTTTTTACCTATATTTTCTCAATTTAGAAAATGCCATTAACCGCAGATCTGACTGCAAAAATTTAAGCAACACATACAGCCTGCTTATAAAAAGGCCACACATAACCAACTACAAGATGAAGTATAGGTGAACCCCCATGATGAAGTGTTTATTATAACGACAGTTTACTTAAAGTATTTTAAATATGTTAAATTTCAAATTGAAAAACAGACTAACTTAATACAAATTTTAAATTTAATAGATTATTTTTATCCATTAAAGTGTAAGATGTGAAGAAGCTTGTGTTCTATGTCCTTAAACATTTTTGTAAGTTGATCTATCAACATCTTATTTTCAATTATTGGTGTCGATTTATGTATTTTTGTATTTTATTTGTTTATTTCGTCCAATAAAGGCCTGATGATGAGCATAAACATGCTCGAAACGTCGCACGTAAACTAAATTCAACTGTGTTTTGACCTATAAGCCCACTAATCTTTTCTAAATTGATGAATATAAAGGTCACTTAAACATACATATACCTATATTTTCTCTCCAAAACGAGAAGTTTGGAGATATCGTAAAGTCTAGGTGTCACCACAGTCGATTCCGTCTTCCAGGCTGCATTAGATTTTATATACAATGCTTGTAGACAAAAATAGAGACCATACAATGAGTCAACTGTCTGCATCTTAATGGCGACATCAAGACCACGGACCAAGAGGATACAGACCGCCAACTCACCATATGGTCTCTCTTTTTGCCACCAAGCTAAAAATCAGCTGATATGCCATTTATTTTGAGAGTGTGACGCTCATAGACATATTATATATGGACTGCTAGTCGAATTTAGTTTCCATACAAACGCTGCTTTAAATCGTGACCCTCGTATCGCGCCACTCAATTAAAGTGGTGAATAGATATAATAATAACCATCATATTTTTTTTTCTTTTTTGTGATGCCGATGTCATTTTCCATTGACATTTATCATTTTCAATCTGTTTGTCTATGGCAAACAACAATTTATTTATCGTGTTTTATTTATGTTATAGGTATTTAAATATTAAATTTCGTCATGAAAAATTCCTGGTTTGTTTTCCAGTTTTGTTTTCTTACTTATGTTTCTAATTATGAACTTTTTCACAGTTTTTGTGGCGCTTTCAACTTTCGGGGCTGTGAATATCTGTTGTTTTTGCTAATGGAATCGGGCGAACGATACATTGTTTTTTTTTTTATTGAAAAAAGTGTTCGTTGGAGCATCAGTCTCAAGAAGATGCTTTCTATGAAGTTTCTTGGTCACCTAATAGAAAGATGAATCATCAAAACTTCGCCGATCACTCGCTGAAGAACCTTGTGATGTTGCCCTAACTGCTGTTGTGCAAAGCTGCAACATCCGACCATGTTTTTACAATTTCGAAAAAGCATGTTAGTACCATTGGAAAATACATGTACTGGGGGAATGGAGTTTTATTTTATTAAATAGGACACAAGTACAGCATTAAAGGCGTTGATTGAGAACACAGTTCATTCAAAAATTCAACAAGTTCCTTCATTGTCTATTTCTGCCAAAGCAACATCACTACCTGGACAGACGGTCAGTATCTTCATTTTGCATTGGAGAATCTTCTTTTGCTAATGCAACGCTACCATTTCTGGTTCTGACCAGGAAATTTGGAGGATAACCATGCGGGCAAGCGGGTTTGTGTGGATATATGATTGCAGCACGATTTGAAGATAAAAAAGACAAATGCAAGTAGCAAATAACGATAATAAAAAATGTACATGTATTAAAAAAACAAGAAACCGAGTTACATCAAACAAATTTTAGCTACGATTCAATAAAAATAATACTGCTTGGTGGTACCTACCTGTACATCATTTTTTGCTTTTTTTTTCCCTAATTCGCACATGCTCAATGGGTTTAGATAGCCCTTTTAATGATGATTAGTCACAGCACGAGCGATAGGAAGTTAGGGAGGAGGAAAACAGGTGTCGATGAACATTGGTCTTGAATGCTTGAAGATCAAAATACACATACCAAGTACTGATAGCTTTTCGGCCCGCTCGTTACAAGTACAATTCATGAATAATGGCATAGGGGTATGTTTAGCTTTAAAGACAAAAGACAGCATTGAGTTTTTGACGCATTAAGAACCTCACGATTTCCAGATAGTTTAAACTATAGCTCAGATTGGTCACTACCATTGGAAGACATAAGTTTAGGAGAATTTGAAAGCTCTAAAAATCCAACTTTAAAATTACTTCAGAATATAGGTGCACAGAAATGGCAACCAGCTTTCGTGTTCTAAAACAAATATCGTCTTTGAAATGACTTCGTTCAGCTCATACATTTTTACTTGCGATTATAGGTACCTACTATAAGGCAAGTTATGCATTCGTCGCAAAAAAAAGTTTTGAGATAACAATCAAACATGACATTACGATGATAGCGAAGACGAACAAAGTACTGCATACCAATATTTAATATTTAAATTATAAATAAATGTATTTACGGAATACCTATGAAATGGCGTTTTTGAATTTTTTTCGAAATTTAAAAAAAAAACTTTTTTTCTCAAAAATCGCTTCACAGATTTTTATAAATTTACTCTCATAAATTCAAATTTATCCGAGAAATAAAATGGCGTACTTTTTTTTCAGCTCAAATTAGTTTAAGTATTTATTTAAGAATTTTGAAAAATTTATTTTTATCAAAATCTCAAGCCCTTAGACCACTGTCACACATAAGAGCAGAAAACAAAAACAGTTTTGTGTTTTAGAATGAAAATGCAAGGTTCTTTTTTCTTTTTTATTGTCCCATAAACTGCACAATTTTAGTTAGCTTGCTTCTTACGGGTTTTTTTGATAAATTATTTGTACTTTTTTTTCCTATATAGTTGAGCAATACTTTCGAACATAAATTAATTATTTGCTTTATAAGATTATACTTATGATTATCTAAAAAAGTACTATGCTCGTCTAAATCAATAAATAGCAATCTTAGATCTAAAACCCTAAATGTGCTGGCAATTATAATTGTAAACATATTTTTGCTTAAAAGCTTATCTTCATTTTGTAATATTTTTATATTTCTCTGTACTGCCTTGCAAATTTTGTAAGTGTCCTTGTGTGGATATCTTAAATATCCTTTCGTTTTTAAGGAAATCAGCTCAGAATTCTCAGTTTCACAGTTTAAGAAAAACTGCTTGCATCTGTCGCACCCTGAATTTTTAAGAATTTTGAACTCCACAAATCCACTGATATATAAAATAATTTCTTCGAACGGCAAGTTTTTTTCGTTGTCTTCGGTTATTAAGTCAAAAATTTCCATTTCTTCATCATGAATTTCACTATTACCATCATTAATATAAATATTTGTTGTTTTTCTAGAGGAAGACGCTAACAAAATACTTGTTTCATCGCAAGAAACACAATTTGCTTCAGCTGATGAACGAACTTCGTTGTGGATGAGTAACCTTTTGTACGCTGAAGCAAACTGCGTACATGTTGGGTTGTTATTAAACCCTCCCCTCGAACGTATGCTAGAGAACAATAGTTCTAAGTGGTCTTGGGACAGTTTGTAGCTCAAAACGTAGTCGAGGATTTGTTGCTCTTCTACACATTTCTTATATAGCATTCTTAGGTTGTTCATATTAATAATAAGGCCTATAAAACCAACCTTATTTTTAGAATGTATAATCTTTTCGTTATTAAGCCTTAACTCAGATATGTAATTTATTGAACTGTCGAAAAAATCAAAAATCGAAATTTTATTACCTTCATTTAAACCTTGTTTGAATCCAAATCCAAATTTGGATTTGGTATTAAGGCAATCGAAAATATCATTAATTTTTTTAATGAACTTTATAGTTGCTTCACAGCCCTGAAATCCAGGAACTCTACTGTTTAATAAAAATTGGAGGGCATTTGCAGTACTCTCACTGAGAGTCTCAGCCGCAAGCTTAACATTCATAATTTTTGCATACCAATTTAAATGTTTTTCGTTAAGTTTGTTAGCAAAGTGAAGGCCAAGCTCACCCTGGTACCGAACTAGTTTTACAACATATTCCCATTCAATAGCACGATTGCGTTCATCGAAAAAAGTGTTCTTTGTTCCCCAAGTGTTTCTTACCAGTTTGAGGCAATGACAGGCGTCAAGAAAAATGGGAATACTGGAACTATTTTCTGGATTTTGAAAAACAGGTTGAAAATGTTCCATGGTAGCACCCAGATGCTTCACCATGCTTATATTACTAGCGTGGCCATCGAATGTAAAGCCAACTATTTGCACGTCTGAAGGTGAAAGGAAATGAATGACTTGTTTGGTAAGACTAGCTTTTTCAGAAGAACTTAAACCATCGCTTAAGAAATAGGCAACAGGAAGCTTCCATGCTCCATTTAAGCCTACTAATAAGTAAACCAACGCTTCCTTAGCAAAGGGAAGCTCCTCTGTAGACGAAAAGTCAGTACCATAGTCTATACATCCCACATACTTTTTGTTTACGTCATCCCACTCTAAATGCTTTCTAATCGCCATCTCGTCCATCATTAAACACGCTACTAGTTTTTTGTTCTGCTTTGCTAAAGCCATGCTTTTAAGCCTCAGCACTTCTAAAGACTTATGGGTAAAGCCAGGTGAACCGTCAGTTTGGGAATACCATGACCTCAAAGTGCTTGGTGCAGGTAAGTTCTTTTTGAACAGCGATCTTACATAACCATATGCACGAGGACTGTAAAAATGCAAAGTTAATGCAAAGGATCTTAGTTCAACGGGATATTTTCCAACTACTTTGCCTCCGGACAAAGTTTTAAGCAGGTCACAGTCATACGTCTATAAAAATAAAAACGTTTAAATAACAAATCTAACTTATGTGAGAAAATGCTCATGAACTATAAAATTGAGTGTAGACAAAAGCTTAAATTTTAAGAATCCCAAAGAGCTCAAGCGGGCAGTGAACTTGGCTATGTTCAACAAGCCAGTGAATTCGCTGGGATTAAATTAAATATTCTTTTGCTTTCATAGGTTTTGCCATAATTAAAAACACACTTCACCAATTGCACCAGATTAATTTTTCCATTTGGCCCGGGGTTGTTTTTATTTATTTTTTAATTTTAAGTCTATCAGCCCAATTTTCAGCCACACTGTTACTGAGGATGTCATCTCAAGTGAACGAGATGCATTCCTCGACGAGGGAGTCGACGAGCAGGTCCTTCAAGAGATGAAACAAATCTGGCGTACAAAACTGATGGCAAGTAAATAGTCAAATTAAATCCCGAGCCATTACTGTAAAAAACTGATAGTCGGAATACTATCAAAGCAATTGATTTAGGTACCACATCCTTCAAACTAGTCATAGTAAATGCCAGAGATAGACTCGCATCACTCTCCTCGGGTCCAAGGGCACCGTGGCAATTAGGAACAAGCCGGCCTCACAATAATCAGCCTTTCAAAGCTCATTCGATGAAGCATTCAACACTCCGCAAAGGCCTCTTAAAAGGATTGTTTTCTCTCCTACACATCCGAACCAAATAGCAAGTGAAGCAATGGGGCATTATCTAACATAATATGTGGCATTTCAAGAATAAACCTAAAACATAGCTAGGATGATGGCAATTAGTATGGGCCATAGTCGAAAATGTGCACTTTGAAGCCAGGCTATATAGGTATTTCTCATAACGACTTCCGCCTATTTAGCCGAGAGGAGGCAGAACACTGTCGCTAGCTAGAATGCCGTCCCTTGGTGAAGCTTTTTATAAAGAACTTGGGGACTCTCCGATAAAAATATTGACTTTTGGGAATGAGACTTGATCCAGATTCCTCTATGCAACAAAATGGTTATGGGTTATAACTTTCCATCGTGTTTTTTTAACTTAATTATTCGCTATTTACAAGAACTCCTTTTTTGACCGAAGCAATCAGAGTTGCCAAATGACTAGTTGGGTCAAGTTAAGGTGGCTTTGCATAATCCTGCAAGCCATTGTCTGCAAAATATTATAAATCATACCATGTAGAGCCACCTTCAACACTCCTGTGGCTGGTTAGAAATTATGAATTTCGCACCCAAGCGAATCTGGGACATGAACGTTTTTATTTCTCTTAACCGATGTTAGTTTTTTGAAGGGTGAGAAGTACAATGTTATTTTAAAAAGAAGAAAAATCATTAGAAGCTCAGTTAAAATTTTATTTTCAGAAATACACCTTTCGTTGTTGTTTAAGCTAACGACAGCGGCTTCCAATTTAACTTATTAAGCAAGCACTCAAAAATATTGTGTAGCAGCAGCAAATGCAACAGCAACAGCAGCAGCAGCATCAGATAGTGCAACAAAAGCAGCAGCATAAACAGCCAAATCAAAACAATCAACATACTACATCGGCGTCAGCTATACCAGCAGGCGCAGCATTACATCCCAACATGATCAATAAGTTTTAGAGTCCTGTTGCTATTTCTTTCAAAGGTTTGACTTGTAATGTTGCTGTTGTTTTTTTTTTTTTTCTCTTAGATAACTTTACCTGCTCAACCCGGTACTATGAATACATAACCAAGAGTTCTAACAATTCATGTGCCACCATTCGCGTTGCAAGAAAATGAAAATGCCTTCCAAATCCACGAATATGAATGACAATACCAACCAACTGCAAATGACATATAGTTGATCGACATTTTTTTAAAAACCTGCAGATCCTTAGTCAATGGGAACTTACTTTTTGGATTATGAAAATTGTACCAATTAGAATTTTCACAATCGCCTACCGCCAGTTCAGTTCAAATCAAATCAGATTAATGAATGGATCATAGAATGGTAGAAACAGAACCTGACAGAAAGTCTATCTTACCAAATTGGGGAGTTCCACAGCTTGTCAGTCGGAAAAAGGTAGTATAATTTTAGATTCAGCCAGACAAGAATAAAACAACCCATTGATGAGTCAAAATAATGTTATAACTCTAAACAACGGTTGCGTTTATTTTATACTTGTTCCTTATCCGGTGGTTGTTGGTGATCTTTGTATTATTCTTCTTTTATAATATATTATAAGGCAAAACCATTTTTTTCTCTTTTTAAGGTTTTTTTTTTATTTGTAATACATTTTAAAGACCTTACCTGCAAAACTTGTGAAGCATTTTCCGACAAAATGCATTTCTCCTTTAATTCAATCACCAAAGAATTCAATGTTTGAATTTTATGCTCCCTTTTAATAAGCTTCCTCTTCAAGGATTTTATTGCTTTGTTCTTATGCCTTATATGGTGTTGCAAGGATAAGCTATATCTTTTTAGTGTCCTTGGAGTTGCTTCGTTCAAGTTATCTCCAGGATACCTTGGCATTTGGCGTTTACGGTTTTGGCTGTAGTTCAAATATAAAATCGAAGTTAGAATATTTTCTTAAGCCTTACATATTATTCAAAATTACTTTTCCCCGAAATTCGGTGGTATTTCTACGTCTTCCACGTTGAAGTATGTTTCAGGACAATTTACGTTTTCTCTGCAATTTTAAAAGGATTATTATAATTTTTTTTTTTAAGGAACCTAAAGTACATACACCTCATCCGAAGCGCTTTTTTCGGGATTTGTTTCTCCAACTTCATAGCAGGGTAGGAGGAAATCGACAAATTGTCTGTGAAAATTAAACTTTTAATTCAAACCCAAATAAATTTGGAGGTACAACTTACATGCCATCTTTAATTGCCTTTGGAAAAATTGTCGGAACCGCATCATGCCTCAGAGAAAATCTGGAACGCACATAAATAAGATCACTCTCCTCAAAATGATTTTTGCACAAAAAAAACTTTTTTGATCCTGCGAGATCAACAAGTTGGTCATTCAAAGACGCTATAGCCTCCACCCAACAGTCTCTTGCCCGTCCTCTATTAAACAAACTAAAATACAGCAATAAATACACGGTTTAAATCACTTTAAGGTTAAAATCATAGACATATAGACATATAGTATGTCTAATGTCTATGGTTAAAATGAACACTTGCCTGAAAAACGACATACTGGTTAAAGGCACGTATTTCACATTGCACCCACTAATAGAGCACCTCATTTTTAATGTTTTTATAAAATAAATTGTCAAATTTATTATTATTGATTTCACTTTTTCAAATCACAAATCACAAAATCCAAACTTCTCCTTTCATAGAATTACTCAAAGTGTCAAGTTTACAAAAAAAACAGTTATTTAATATCTGAGTTCACGTCTATTCCCCGCTTTAATTGAGTGGCGCTGTGAGTTATGTTGGAACCAACGTGAAGTTGGCAACTAGCAGTCCATATATAGTATGTCTATGGTGACGCTCTCCCTTGCTTTAAAACCCATTTAGTAAACACACCTAAAAAATAAATGGCATACGCAGGGATGGCTGCCACCACAAAATGCACAGTAAAGGTGTCTTTACATGGAGTTGCAAGCCCTGAGTTGCAAAAAAAGAGGATGCCAAATCAATAAATCATACTTGTGTGATAGAGAGGGAAGGCAAAAATGCAGACGGTCTTCATGGATGCAGATTATAAGAAAATTATAGATGCAGCTTGAAAATTATAGTGAAGATGAACATGTTCGTTTTCATCGTCTGCACTATGATTGTTGTTGTTGCGTTTTCGTCTGCATTTGCAACTCCATGTAAAGCCACCTTAAGAGATGTACACGTATTCACGGACAGGAAAAAATATTTCGAGGGTCTTTCAGGCAAGAGGAGTACGAGTTGGCGGTCTGTATATGGTCTGTGATCAAGACTTAGGTGGAAAGGTTAAAATGTGTGATATCATTATACATATATAAAATCTATAGTAGGCTACAGAGCGACTAAAAAAAATGCGGTTGATGGGCTGTGGATGCCGCTGGTAATTATCGCATATTTTAACCTTTTTACCTATATTTTCTCTCCAAAACGAGAAGTTTGGATATATGGTATGGAAAGTCTATTTGTCGCCACAGTCGATTCCTCCCTCCAGAGTCCAGACTACTATAGATTTTATATACAATGCTTGTAGGCAAAAAGAGAGACCATACAATGAGTTGGCGGTCTGTATCTTATTGGTCCGTGGAGCGTGGACCATACAGTGATTTGACGGTCTGTATCTTTTTGGTCCATATGCTCCACACCACAGACATACAGATACAGAGCGCCAACTCCTTATATTTATTCTCTCATTGTATTTTGAGTATGTTTTAACCACGGACCAATAAGATAAAGACCGTCAACTCACTGTATGGTCTCAAGGCTCCGACCCATAGAATCCGTTGGTCCGTTGCGGCAACGAATCCGTTGACGTTTGCCGGATCTCCGGATTAGGGGTGACCCAATGAATGCGTTGACGTTCCATTTTGTTCTCTTTTTTTTCTTCGAACATGCTGCAAAAAATTATGCTTTACATAATTACAACTGTAACCAAAACCCTTAGAAGAAGAAATATATTTCTCTTCTTCAATGCCAAAACGAAACCACTTCAAATCGAAAAAAAATTGCTGTCAACCAGCTATCAACGGATTGCCGGAGAAGAAAAAGTTAAGAGTTCGGCTACTTCTGTCCGTTGCGTTGCCGCATGCGTTGTCTATGGACCACTTCTCGTAAGAACACGTGTATTTAATCGAGCTGTCAGTTGATTTGCCGGACGCACGGACGCAACGGATTCTATGGGGGCCTTCACCTTTTGCCTACAAGCTAAGAATCAGCTGATATGCCATTTATTTTGAGAGTGTGACGCTCCCCTTGCTTTTTAAACCCATTTAGTAATCACACCAAACAAAAATTAAAAGGATACGCAGAGATAGCTGCCATCACAAAATGCACAGACAGAGATGTACACGCATTCACAGACGGGACAAAATATTTCGTGGGTGTTTCAGGCAAGAGGAGTACGAGTTGGCGGTCTGTATTGGTCTGTGGTCTTAACTCTCTCTTAAGATATCCCGTGCTTTTTAAATGAGAAACCAATACACTAAAAAATTAAAATGCATAAGCAGAGATATACATATACGGTTAACAAAATATTTTGAGGGTTTTTAAGGCAAGTGGAAAACGAGTTGGCGGTCTGTATCTACATAATGTCTGTGGGTGCGATTGTCAAGCATAGCCAACTTCACAGACAAACAGATACAAACCGACCGCTAACCTTTCGCTAACTCCATTTCCCATAATACAAATTGCAGTTTTCTGCAGGGCTGTTATATCAGCTTGGGAGTAGGAGGGGTTCTCGGCAGCTGGTCATCAGAGGCATATTTTACAATTTTCATCACAATAGCTTTTCTAACATAATTGAACACAGTTAAAATCAAGGTTTTAATAAAACATGACATAACGATGCTATAGAAACTCAAAAAAGTGGTTTTCGCCGTGCTGTCCGTCTGTCTGTCTGTGCGCTTTTTTTACGTCAAGCTATAGCCTAAACCGCTAGACGGATTTTCTTCAAACTTCATATAAGTATACGCTTGTCGAGGTATTTTTTGTTTGCTCTAGCCCGGCTCAAACTGGTAACTTTCAAGTGACGTTTTTTTTTTCATTTTGGATTTGTACGAAAACAATTCTTACGATTTTTATTAAACTCAAAATTTAAAAAGTTTATAGCATTTTTGGTATTACTGCGTTTTTCGTTTTTCAATTAAATGGTAATAACGAAACGGCTTTTTTCAAATGGCCATAAGTTGGCAACGGCTTGATTAAATTAATTCAAACTTTTTTTCCCACAGTTATTCATAGTTTTCTATAGGATGCTCCACGCTCCACGCTATGATTGTGTAAAATATGAATGTATATAATCTTTCAGCACCCAAAAGATGTCATCTACATTTTAAATATGAAAGGTTTCTTACGGTTGCTCGCTTATATTGCGTTTTCCAATTTTAGCCAATTTTTTTTAGTTTTTTACCAAATTTTTCAAATTTGATTTTAATAATTTTGATTTACTTTGTAGGTTTTTCTTATGAGTATTTCATTGATAATTGCGTTCTTAAGTTTTGGCTAAATATACAAGTAACGGACATCTGTTTAGAAACGACCTTATTGAATTCGAGGTCTTTATAATGTATAATGAAATAACTGACAAAATTAACGTTCATACTTTATAAGTTATAAGTCATAAGACTGTCAATATTCTCAAAATGCGGCAAATAAACACTTCTTAAACAAAGAATTTAAATTTCCTTGTTTATTTACTATAACAAAGAGTAGTTGTTCTTGTTATGACTCGGAAAATTTGATATCATAGTGCTAATGCACCCACAGAGCAAGTACGTGCTTGATAACCTCTTTAATTGACCTGCCGATTTTAACTTGCGATTTAAGGTGGGTAATATATTTATATGTTCAAACAATTTTCAAAATAAAGGAGGATGGGCAAATTGGTCCAACCCACCAACAGAAACAAGATATACGTCGTTGGAAAGGTCTTGTCGAGTACATCAATCTTTAGTATGGGCATCCAGCTCTAAACAATGGGAGAGCTGAGATAATGTTCAAACAATGATGCATTTTTCAAAGTTAGCTATGGTTTGGTATCGATAACTTAAAGCAACAATATGTATGTAGTTGAAAAGGTGTGCACAAGGCGACGATTTTTTGCTATGGGCACTCAGCTCTATGTCAAAAGGCATCTGACATAATGCACTTAATTCATTTCTATCTTCTGAGTAACTTAACATTGTTTTGGTAATGTTAACCAACAGATATAAAATATACGTCGTTGGAAAGGTGTTTTTGGGTACATCAAACTTTAGTATGGGCACCAAGCTCTAAACAATGGGAGAGCTGAGATAATCGACATTGAAAATTGACCTTTTTCTACTGCACCGTTGCATTTTCTTATTCTACCATCAACAACCAAAAGAAAAATGACATTGGAAAGATCTGTTCAAGTCCAATATTTTTCGATATTGGCATCAAGTTGTAATCCATATCAGACCAGAGATACAAAATATTGTTAATCACTCTTTTTTGGGTGCATCCTGGTACTTACCTTCCTCCATACCAACAGAAATGAGATGCATATCGTTAGAAAGGTCTTCTCGAGTACATCAAACTTTAGTATGGGCACCATACTTGGTGCCCATATTAAAAAACCTTCCATTTGCAAAGACCTTTCCAACGACGTATGTCTTGTTTCTGTTGGTGGGTTGGACCAAATCCCATACAAAATTGCCCACAATCGCCATTTTTGATGGACAACCTCAATTTGGTAAAATTAAATTATGTTTTTTTGTACAGTAACGATAAAAGCATAACGCTAAAACTTTGCACACGTAAGCTTTCGGCAAACCTTCTTCCAATCAAATAAAAATATTTTAGTTTGGGCGTGGCTGACGCCCATTTTTCATACAAAACCATCAATCTTGTTTTTATAAAATAACAATTGTTATATTAAAGCGAAAAACATTAAATTTTGTATGTATTACTTGCACATAAACAACTTGTGTATGAAATCAAAAAATTTGATTTTGGGCGTGGCTGACGCCCACTTTTCACTAAAAACTATACAATTTTTTTTTGTAAATGAACGGTATTTATAATGAATACGCAAGCCAAAATTTTGTGTCTCTTAAAAGAAACTAAAAATATTGTGTGAAAAGAATATTTTTGAATTTTGGGCTTGGCTTACTCCCACTTTTCATGAAAAAACGAAAAACGTAGTCTCAAAAATTTAAGCGGGACTTCCAATATTCAACTTAAACCTTTTTCCTTCCGTTCGGTATTTAAAAAATATATTTCTTCATTTTCTTGTGTACATTTTTTCAATACGCCCACTTTTAAAGGCGTGATTTTGATAAAATAACTTTGTTCAGGTAAGATTGATTAAAAACTACTCGATTCAGCTGTAGTTTTACACATATGCCTAAATACTGACCAAAGCTCAGTTAGTGCTTCAAATTTTAAGACACGCCCACTTTTAATTGGCGTTTCCGTGAAAAGTTGTATAATGCATTAATTTTTTAACGTTTCTTAACTATCGGTCGCAGTTTTGAAGTAAAAAGATGAATACTTAGATTTATATTCCTTGGTAACGTAGCAGAGTGTGGTCCAAGAATTGTTAAAATTGTCTTGTTTTGTTCAAATCGATCTGCAAGAATAAAATTGAATGTCACTGAGCTCATACCAATTACCTTTTCAATAAAACGTTTTAACTTTGGGCGTGGTGCACGACTTTTTTTTACTGCGCCAGCACTAATTGAACATCATACCGCATAAAATTAATGTTATTGAATTTTTTTCTGTCTGCTAAAGAAGAATTTCGTTTCTGAAACATCGGCTGTTTGCGGGAGTCAGACGCATACACATACAAAAATATGGGGAATAGGGTATCCAACAGTTCGTTGCAAACGTACTGTAGCTCTCGCCTAGGTTTTTTTATTTAAATTAGTTCTTAACCTTTTTTCAATTCAAAGTTTTGATAACATTTTTCTAATATGATTTCCATTTCGTTAAAGGCAAAGATCGTATTTTATTCTAAAGGCTGCACATAAATGTCTGCTTATTTTCTTATAATTTTACTCCAGCGACTTCAATCTGTTGTTTCAGTTGTTCCGAAGAACATGTACGTATGCATTTATCCCCATGTTTACAAATCTAGGGGAGTTACATCTGGTGATCTAGACTAGATGGCCACTTCTTTACATCCAACCACCACTAAAATGAGCACTTACGGGACAGTTATAGCGATCAGAAAAACCAAGCCGAAAACATTTTCAAATGGAGAATTTTGTATATTATGATTCTATATTTAAAACACAGATGCTACACTGATTGATGGAAACTAACTCAGATATGTAATTGTTTTTGCTAATGAAATTTTCAAGTTATACTTTTTGTTAAAAAGTAGGTATTTATGTACAATATTTTTCAATTATAATTATTATTATAACAAAAGAATGTTTCCGTTTATTCTTCACAACAGTAGTGTGACATCTTAATGTGTTGAAGAGTTATAATTCAAATTGAAAATAATAAAGTAATAAAAATTCCTTTGCTTTTATTGCTCATTAGGTGATTATAAATATTAGTTAAAAACAGGTAAGACCCACTGACGCGGTGCCGCCATCCAACGTAATAACAAAAATTGGTAGCTGAAGTTCTAGATCGTAAAATGACACAGCATATAAAAGCTTTATAAAGAAATTGTTGTTGAATCATTTTATTTAAAACTAGGGCGTTATGTCTTAAAATTTGGGCCTTATGTAATTTTTTGAACGTTGTGTCATAAGACCGAAAAATAAATAATATTTTTGGGCTTTGTGTCATTTTCTTATATTTGTGTAAAATATTTTTCACACTGCCTAATTTTAATTTTTAGATAAAAGTAGATAGCTTGCAACAATGCGATTTTAAGTACTAAATCGTGTTGTGCTAAAAGTATATTGTACTACCTATAAAAAACAATTTCAGCCACGATAAGCATGACGATACAAAATTAATATATTTGATGCAACAAGCGAAATAAAAAGGTATCTAATAATGATTTTGCAATTGCGACTTTGTAAACGTAAGGGGAGAGCGACCGCCCCAATGGGGTGGTGCGTCAGCCCATATTTAAAAAGAATAAAAGGAAAAAAAGAAGAGATTTCTGGCTTTACAAAAAGGTATTGCATGACATTGTTGGATTCACCGTTATTTTTTCATTGCTTTTTTTTCTATTTCAAGTATCACCCTGTTTAATTTTTTTAATATTGAAAGTAGGATTAGTTAAAAACTTGTATATAATGTTCATTTTTCCTACACAGGGTGATTCAAGAGCGGTGTGTTAAAAAGCTAGTGTGTAGATTGGGTCGAGACACAAAAACAATGCATATGGGAGGGCGGGGTCTGTGCCCTCCTGTTAAAAAATGGAAACAAAATATTTAAAAATAACAATAACTCCCACAATGCCATGCTAAACCTTTTCGTAAAGCCAAAAATGTCTTATTTTATTATATTTTGAAATGAAGTTTGTTCATCAAGTTTTTAAAAAATTAGTTTTCAAACTCAAAATTTTGAAAAAAAAAAAATATTTTTCTAAGTTTTACGTAATTAATTATTCAAAATTAAATGCCTCTATTAATATTCAGTTAAAAACCGAAAATTGGATGCTTAAATGTCTTGTAGTTTTTGAGAAAATTAAAAATAACGAAACACTTTATTTTTCTCAGAGAACATTTTTTCTTTAGTTCTTACGCGGCTGGACTTATAGGTTAATTAAGGAGTTACAGGATTAACTTTCCATTTATTATTTTTAAATATCCAGTATACAATATAACAATAAAATCACAAAGTACTGGAGTAATCTTTTTTTCGTTGATTACTTTTGAAAATTGACCTGCCAATTTATTTTTTATTACGATGCAATAGTGGCAACACCGCGTCGATGGGTCCTACCTGTTTTTAAACGAAAATACTAAATATGTGCTACCTAAAGGCTTCGGTGTTGATATTATGTACAAGGGAAGTGGCCATGCGCTAAATGAAATGATTTCGTTATAATATTACCGTCAACGTCAATCGATTATGCGTTAATTGCTGAAAACCCCCGGACAAGGTAGGTAAGGTACACTGTACACTGTGCATTGTGCAACAACCAATGCTGGTGACAAACACAAAAATTTGGCGAAAACTTTAAACTCATCTGTATGACTGGCAGATGCCATTCGTATCTGAAGCTCCGACGCGACGCGATCACTTTATAAAGTGTATCTCTATCTGTAGATAATACAGCAATTAACTGGAGCCAGATCTACCTGCTTATACTACCTAGTTCACTTGCGCGCGATAGTGTATCTGAAATGTTTACCTTTATCTACACGCTCTCCCTTAGAGTCTAGTTCGGTTTGATTATAGTCAACTCCTGATATCTGTGCCATTCGTTCGGAGTTTGTTGGTAACCGAGCACGGCTTCACATAGTAGTTTGTTGCGGTTGTATAGACAGGCATCTTAACCGTTGTTGTCACTCAGTTTATAGTTTAAACGTTAATTAATGCCGGTTATAGTGAATCGCAAAAAAGAAATTCTTCAAAGCAAATAAGCCCAAATATGTTTGATTTTTAAGTTATTGTGTATACTTACAGTTATTTTTATCTTTTAAGCATTTTTGTGAAGTGCATAAATATGTAAATATAATGTTTGTAAACGAAAACTTGCCATCTTAAGTCTTAAATTAATATAAAAAAAGATTTAAAAAGTGTCTGCTCACGGATTAATTCCTGAATAAAAAAAAAATAAAATAAAAAAAGAAACAGCCTCTTGCTTTTATTTCGGGGATTGAACAAGTTATTTTATTCCTTTTTTTTAAATTTTTTTTAATTAAATGAAAAAGTGTCGTAAAAAGTTAAATTGATTAGAGCGGAAAGATTTGGTTTCGTGTTAAATACTTAACTATCCCCTAATAAAACCTTTGTTGTTGGTTTTGTCACGGTAAGTGAATCAATAAAATAAATTTTTTTCTAACAAAATTATTATTGAGGAAATTACTTTCAATAAAACATTCGCGGAAAGGAAGATAGACAGAAGCCTTGAGAATGCATTAAAAAAAATAAGAGGGCACATATGAATGTGTATTTCATCTTGCGATTAATCTTCTAATTATATATTTCATGGAGTAATGTGATGCGATCCTTTTATACCAGTACCAGTTAGTTATCTTGTTTCTGCAATCTTCTCGCTTGAAAAGATAATCAATATATTAGTAAGAAAATTGCATTTTAAGTCTAACTTTATAATTTTCTTTTGATATTTATCTTAAAAAATCGATGTATATTATTATTTATTTTAGGAAGATCAGTTTTCACTATGGTTTGTGATGATGTTATCCTTTTTATAAGACACTTTTGAAATAAAAACTCATTTAGATGCTTTTTATAACAAACATTTTTGATTCAGTTTGCCCCAACTTATTAAAAAATTATTTTTTGAAACAAACATTTTGCGTACCAAATTTAGAGTCCTCTCTACTAATTTTGTATATATTAAAAAAATTCGATATTGTACTGTGTTTTCATTGTGCCAAATGATGTAATTTCGTATCAAATTTCCAAATTCGATTCCATATTAGCTACCTCATTTTCGACAAAAATTCTCATTTTGAAATTATTTCGGGGAAATTAGATAAAATCCTTTAAAATCAAAATGTATTCTAGTACAATTTCAACTGAATGAAGAAGAAGGGAAGCTAAAAATGTTAAATAGAAGAAAAAGGAAATAAATCGAGTTTTTCAACGAAATTATTAATTTCTTCTTATTTCGAAATAAGCTAGGTAATTTCGGCAACAAAAAAAGTGAAGAACAAGGCTTACTTCTTGGCTTATTAAAAGTAGTAGTAGTAGTAGTAGTAGTGTGCCCCAACTTATTAAAAAATTCTTTTTTGAAACGAACATTTTGCGTACCAAATTTAGAGTCCTCTCTACTAATTTTGTGTATATTAAAAAAATTCGATATTGTACTGTGTTTTCATTGTGCCAAATGATGTAATTTCGTATCAAATTTCCAAATTCGATTCCATATTAGCTACCTCATTTTCGACACAAATTCTCATTTCGAAATTATCTCAAATCAACTTTATTTCGGTTAAATTAGGTTCAAAATTAGGTAATCGTTTAACACCAAAATGTATTCTAGTACAATTTTTACTGAATGTTAGATACTAGAAGAAGGAAATAAATCGAGTTTTCAACGAAATTAGCTATTTCTTCTTATAGCAAATTTCAACCCAAAGAAGGTGTAGAATAAGGCTTACTCTTAGGCTTATTAAAAGTATAACAGAGTATTAATAATACAATGCGCTGAACAAAAGAACATAGATTCTCATAACTCGCCAAACGATCAACGTAGACCAGACTGCGTTCTTTACTTAACCGCTTGCATAAGCAATTTACTGCTAAAGTGCCAACACAGAAATTTAAACAAATCCGAGATACAAGTCTTGTAAAAGTGCGAAATTTCATTTATTTTTTGCAGATCGTGAACGCACTTCTTCCAGTCTGTAGCAAAACTCACATCAGGTGACACAAAAATGTCAAAATCAAAAGTACCAAAACTGCACCGTTGTATTTTTCTGTTGCAATAGGGCTGAGGTGTAGATGAGAACAAAAGTGTAACAAAATGACACCCAGTATATTTTGTTGTTGTAGTGCAAGAAAATATCGCACTTTTGCTATAGGGGTATTCACGGTTTGGTGCAAAATGTGTACTTTTGATTTGTACTTGATTTTGACATTTGTCTCAACCTCATTATGACATTTGTGTGGGTTTTACTACAGATTGAAAAAAGTGCGTTCATGATCTGTAAAATAAAAAAAAAATTTCGCACTTTTACAAGACTTGTTGCACCAGATCGTGAATACCCCTATAATGATAGAAGACCAGTTGCACCAGATCGTAAATATCAATAAACATCATAATTGCATTCAGAAAGTAAGGGCATTAGCATGACATGTGGTTTTCTGGAGCCTGGAGGTCACAACCAAGTTCAATATCTCGTATAATTATACTTTTGCCATCAAAATTGTGTGTAGGTGAGACCATCTTTCTCAAAACTAGTAGGCATAATATTCTATCTGCAATTATTTTTATAGCCACATAATTTGTGAACCTGCTTCGGCACGAATCACTATGTGGTTTTGTATGGTGAAAAAAAAAAAAACAAATCGCATGCAGCCATGCAAGTACCTACATGTACATATATGAAATCTTTAAAATTTTACTTTCAATTACATTCAGATATCTCAATCACTACGACTACCTCTACCTCATTACAGTCTTAACTTATCTGGAACATAGGCACTCTGTTTACATGAAAAAAAAAACTAGAAAAAAACAAATCAAATTTTACTAATCACTTAAACATTAGGCACTATCAAACTATTTTTTTGTTTTTTGGAAAAATGTAACAGACCATCAAATGTTTATATTGCTTTGCTTTGTGTTTTAAGAAAAAGAATATACATTTACATATTGTATACATACATACTTAGGTACTCGAAAAAAAATCCTAAAACTGAGATTTATCTTGAATATTAAAAAATGATAATTTCTAAATATGTAGTTAAATATAAAAAGTAGTTATTAATTGATAAATATTTTTTATTGATAAAATATTCAAAGACGTTCTAGATGTAGTGATAATTTATTCGGATTATACAGGGTGTTTCCTAATTCCTAGACAATGGTTTGTGGACAGTTGGAGGAAAAAAATTGTTCTACAGTAAGTGTATATTCAGTTATTATATCAATTACCGAAGTTCTAAGAAATGGCTTACTTTGGCATACCCTGACCCATGTGAAGGCCTTTGTTTTTAAGTAAAATGTCATAAAAATAAATTTGATACCTTATTTAAGTTCTCAGATTTTTAGTTTGTAGGTGCCGTGCAATAAAGTCGTGCGCAATAAGGTCAAAGGGGCTTTATTTCCATTTGTAATTGGAAATAATGTCGAATTACACATTTTTCTATGGTCTATATTATTACCATAACGAAGTGGTGATAAGGTTGATGGGAAGTGAAATAATGTCGCATTCAAAAAAATTAGCAAACAAAGATGGAAGAAGGGTGGCAATGGTACAGTGGATGTATAGTGCTTGGTTGCTAACCGAAGAGTTGTGGGTTCGAGCCCCAGCCTGGGCAGCAAATTTTCAATATTCCCCCAACTTCAACTGGACGCCACCCGTGGGATTTCCATGAGATTAATATCACCTATTTCTCAATCCATTGTACCAACAAAAACTCTTTCCTATCTTTCTATTCCTTCTAACTATTGCCGTGCAGTTTGCAGACCTTGGGTCTTACAGGCATATAGTTAAAATTATTATTATTTTTATTATTAAGAAGGGTGTGCCAACAACGGCAAGGAAGGGAGGCCGGGCAGCGCGGGCGGGCGACGGCCCGGCTTCCCTTCTTTGCCGCTGTTCGCACACCCTTTTCCTTCTTATTAAGTTATTCTTTGCGCGCATACAAATATACATACTTCAAAAAACAATTCCTCTGTTCAAATATAGGAAGGACACGAGAAAATATTGTGCTATAAAGCTTTGCATAGAACTACCAGCTCCTTGGAGGGATTCAATAAAATACTATGTACGAAGCTTGCTAAGCGACATTATTTCCATTTACTATTTTTTTTTTTTTGCAAAATAAAGTCGAACTCACAAAATTTGAGAATTCAACATTATTACCAATTACAAATGGAAATAAAGCCGCTTCGACATTATTTCGCACGACCTTATTGCACGGCACCTAGTTTGTATGCCTATTCCACAAGAAAACGAGACCGCCTACTTTGCACCAGCTGTAGAGTAATTAGTCTTTTGAACATCGTCTACAAGGGCCTGAGGCCCTTCACCGGCTTCAGAATCGGAAAATCTACAACCGAAAAAACTCCGACATTGCGCCAGATTCTTGAGAGATCCAAGAATTTAACATCGAGACCCACCACCCACATTTCATCTTTTTCAAAGCAAATATAAGAACAGGCTTATCGAAGTTTTAGAATTTATATCAAGGCCTTTTTTTCATTTCGATTTTGTACGTTCCGCACCTTTGCTTGCGATGTGATATTGAAAATAAGCTAGATCATCTATGTAACTTCTAAGGCAAATTTTGCATTCGTCAACAATCAAATTAAGACATGATAGCGACGACGAAAAAAGTTGGTCTTAAAATTCTGTGCGTCTGTATGTCTGTCTGTCTATAACCCTACAATAAACACAGGTGGTGAATTCCTTTGATATGTGTTGTATATAATGTGTTTTATATTGAATTCCATGAAACCAAAAAACCACTCTCGATTTGATCTCGAGCACTTTTCATTTCCCATGAAGCCAAAAAAGCAATATGGATTCGATCTCAGATTGGATCTAGAGTGCCTTTTGCGAATCTCGATTCAGAGCCAGATTTACACATATTTTCACACACAAAATTGACATTCCTTAACGTCATCAGTTGGACATTTTTTTTTCTCATTGTGGTTTTGTGAAAAGAAGCACATTTATTTGCAAATTAATATTTTATAATTTTTTTAAAAGTGGAGCAGCAATTATTAATTATATTTCAATATCATCCGATGATGGAGAATTTTTCAAAAATGGAAATTTTTTAAAGCAAAGCGATAGGCATTCCGTCAAAGATGATGTTGCATATCAATGATATCAATCAGACGAAGTGGACTATGATTTCAGCTTTCCATGCAACCAGAAAAATCGTGAAATCTAGATCTAATCTGAGAGAGAATCTGAAAATGTCGAGGAAATAAGGGTAGGTCTAGCTACCTGACTTATAATCCTTCTGTCAAAGCTAATTTTTCTCGAAAACGACTCTTACGATGTTGATTACAAAAATTAGTTTACTTTTTAAAGTATGGCCTATCATATGGCCTTTTGACTGTCTTGAAAACGGCTTGACCGATTTTTTATAAATTTAAATCATAATGAAACCTTAGGAACTCATATTGCGTACCTACCAATATTTTTAATACATATTGTTCTTGTATCTTTAAATGCTGATTTTAAAGTCTTTTTTTTCCAATAATTTGATATTTTGAAGTCAGCTCATTAAAAGCATTCGATTTTTTTAATGCTTTCAAAAAAAATTATTTAGTAAAAAAACCGCTCCGCAGATTTTTCTATAATTTTATCTTTATAAATTGAAATTTGTCTTAGAAATAACATAGTTTACTTTTTTCCATAGCTTATCAGTTTAAGATTTTATTTCAGAATTTCAAATTAATTAATTTTTCTTTAATTAAACCGATTTAATCAGAGAAATAAATAAATCCAAACTCAGAAAATATACCTATCAAAACTGATTTGATTTTGTTTTTGCTGCCTATAATCTTTACCTTATGATATATTTATTTGTAGGGAAAATCTGTTTAATCAATTTTTTTTTTTACCAAATGTTGGTTTGAAGTTTCGGCCTTGCCCCTTGTTGATGGTCATAGCGAAACATGGTTCCGCTTCTGTACTATGTGTTACTTCGAAGGCGATACTTACCACTTTAAGGCGAGAGCCATTGTATTGCGTTAGAGGGGTAAGGTAAAGTACAGAAAAAGGTCGGTAGTTAATGAAACCATGCAATTTTGTTCAGGAATAGTTAGCTAACATTTGATGAAGTTTTGGACCTTCTGGGCCTTGTGAAGGAGAGAGGAACTGCAACATTTGGTTGTTGGAACTGCTTTGGTTTTCCCTCAATAAATTTTATTCTTTATGTTCCACGGCAAAAGCATTATTTGGCGAAATCTCGTTAACGAATTGACATACGAGATTTTTGTCTACAAAAAGGCAAATATGGTTTAGCCGTTGGACGTAAGGAAAAAATTTGTTAAGGGAAAACCAGAGCAAGATTGAACTATTTGCAGAACCCACCCCCCCTCTCAACTCTTTTTCCACAGGGCCCTTAGCAAAATTTTATTTTACTACCCCTGAACAACATCCCCAAGTTTCATTAACTTCCGACCTTTTTCGACCTAAACCCACTTCTTTCCGACCTGTCGACTGGACTAACAAGATGAGCTGTCAATAAAAAGTGTGCGTAAAACAAGCATACCCACTCAACTAATGGTCTACTCACCAACTTCACCACTAAATTGTAGGTTATTTTGAAAATTGGCAATTAGTTATCAAAATTCATGAATTCTTATGGGTATGTTCAGCTGAAATTGATTTTCCTATTGTGCTCCTTTCGTAGTACCCCGTGGCATAGTGGTTAGTGTGTCGGACTGCTGCGCCGAAGGTTCAGGGTTCGATCCCTGACGTTGCCGAGGTACTGCCTCTTGCGAGGAAGTGACAAATCCTCCAAGAGTAATTAATGTCATGGAAAGTGCTTCTCTATTAGCCGTTCGGATTCGGCGGTAAATTGTAGGTCCCTTCCATTCCTGCAGAATATCAACGCACACACAGGAATGGTTCAGAGTGTAAGTCATAGGCCCAGTCCCCGCTTGGAGCTGTTGTGCCAACAATTTATTTTATTTTTTTATTGTGCTCCTTTCACACATACATAAGTTAGATTTCGTTAGCGGGAGTACACCACTTAACACTGCAAGAAAGGATCTTCGCTTGGAATTCGCTCGTCTTCACATGACATGCGATACTCAGGTTGGGAGTGTTTTAAATTGGAGAAATGTGGTGTTTTTTGATGAGAAAAAGATCAACCTAGATGGTCCTGATGTGTATAATTTTTATTTCCATGACATCCGCAAAGACGACTGCTGTTTGAATCGCAATCATTCCAAGAAAGGAGGAGTAATGGTATGGGGGGCCATTTCATACTACGGTGCCTTAAATTTGGTTTTTGTGACTCACAAAATGACAGGACAGGAATGTCTTATATGTATGAGAGCTTTTTGGACGAATCCATAGTGGACCTTACAACAATAATGCTCCGATCCACAACGCGTACGTTGCGTTGTATAGCTTGAACCAAAACACTTGGCCAATGAAAACACATAATTTTTCTTTTTGATTATTAGGCTTTTAAAGTGGCACCAGAAATTCTCACTCAAAAACCTAGCGGTTGAAAAGAGAAAGTATGATTTTTCATTGGTCAAGTGATTTGGTTAAGGCTATAAAGGCATTTCTCAGTTCTCACTAATGAAAATGTGGAATTGTTGCCGAGGCCACCATACTTCTCACCTGGAATCTGTGAGGAGCTTATTGCGGCAATTAAAAAAGCCCTGATCTAAGACTTCATTCAGATTACTTAAAACAATTGTATGAATCTCTTAAAAGTAGATTTTTTGATATCATTTAAAGTCGTGGAGGTTGTACAAAGTATTAAAACTGTGAAAAATAATTAAAGTACCTGATAATAAAAAAAGCAAACAAAAAAATAAGAAATCGATCAACTTCTTTTTTTTCAAACTTTTAACAGGTGGGTTAACCAAGTGAACCGATTTATTTGAGTTTTTTTTCGCACTAGCGAGAAGAAAAAGATCAAAACAACCGTTAAGTGTCTCTCACTAATCTTGACTTTAGGTTTTGTCTAAGAGAATTTTATAACCTTTCAAAAGAAAAACTACAATATTTATTGATAGATACCTAAGTGGTGTGGCTAACCATGTGAACCGCATTGTACACTTCACACATTTACAACTGATTTGATTGTGATAAAATAATTAATAAAATTGATAGAAGCATTAATTTATGTCATAGTTTGTTTTGCTACTTGATAGTTTCGTAATAAATTTCTAAGTGTTTCAAAGGGAACAATCTAAGAAGTGATAGTGGAGGTATCAAACATCTACTTAAAAGAACAAAATTTCTTTATAGCAAGCCATGTGTTAATTTTTCGAGGAATAATTAAACTTTTTATAGGTAGGTACTTTAAAAATCTATTTGAACGTTAAAATTTAAATGAAATATAAATGAAAGTCTACCGTTAAGTGTCGCTGAAGCGCAGTTCGGCGATTTCAAACAAAGAATCAGTTGCCTGGCAAAATTATTGTAATACAGACTTAGATTAAGCAGTTACCACACTTTCTCTTGATCGAAGTCGGTTGGAATATTTATTTCAAATATCTTAGTTGAGTTATTAAGTTATTAGTGTACCTATGTTATTTTTTGCTGGAATGTTTTGATTATTTGGTTTAATTTTAAGTAACTTGAAATATTTGTTTCTACTTGACTTGCGTAAGAAACAAAGAATTTAATTTATATAAAAAAAAAATTATTTGTACCTACCAGCACTGAACCCGGCTTAACTCAGTATAAATGTGTTTTAAGTAATAGGTTGGAAAACTCAACTCGAACGCTCATTCGATTCTTCAAATTAACGTTATTGTCCATTGTTTGTAAAAACTATACTTATTCTAAAAAATCAATAAATAGCCTTATCTATTAAATTTTGTTAAAAGGTTTGCAAGAAATTAAAAATCAACTAGTTGCACGTGTAGTCGCAGGCTTTGTTTATTTCCTGAACGATTACGGTATTGTTGATGTTGTAACAAAATTGTGATTATTGTATACATTACAGACAAAATAAATCAGCTTAATATTTTTTTATGGTTTTTTTTTCAAGAGCCAGCTATTGGGCTGATTAGCCAGCTATTGGGGTGATTGGCTTCCTATTAAAATTCTTGACGTATGGGAAAGTAGTAAAGATCTAAGAGCCTTCGGAAACAATAAAAATTGAATTGTAGATTTTGTAAATTATTTTACTGCAGTTTGTAAAAATAAAGATAAAGCATTTAATTGGGCTTTTTATTTTCGGTATGTAATTGAAAAGCTTCAGAGTTTTGTAATTGAAACACTTCAGAGTTTCAACAAAGTTATCTGTTTTAATACAATAATATTGTTTTATTTCGTTCGTATGATCGGCTTGAATCAAGTAAAAAAAAAGCCACAAGTCGTCCTCCAACTGATCGTGCTTTGTCCCTGAGTGTTGAAATTGAAGACTCGGGCCGGTGCGTAATCGTCCCTTGAATCGTTAAGAAATCTTAACAGTCCAATTGCCTCTTCCTTCAAACTTTCAATAAAAAGTCAAATAGGTACCGAGAAATAGACAATTGGGTTTTGACATTAAAAGTTCTTTTCAAATAAGAGCAAGTAGGTTAATGCGATCCAGTCGTTCTTTTAATTTTGAATGCCAATGCAATGCCTCAAGTGCGTTATTTTTCTAACCGTAGTCAACAATTGTTAACAATAGTCAACAATAGTCGTTCGTTTAATTTACAATAGTTACGATTTGTAATTGTATGACTTCAAAACAGCGTACCTATACTCACGTTGAAGTATCTTGAGAGTTTAACAACGTTTTACATCTTACAACGTTTCGTTCCTAAATAGAGTGTAAAGAGCTCAGCAAATCCTAAAAGTGATCCACCAACCATTTTTTTTTTTTGACATAACAACAATTGTTGACTATAGTTAGAAAAAGAACGCACTTCTACTCTATTGTTAACGAATGGAGCCTAAGCAAGCCATAATGAGTTCGATATAAATAAACCTTACCGGAGATACTTTGAAAAATTGATCAATGAATAATTTCGGCGTCAAAGGCTTTATTAAACATTGTAGAAAGAAAACTAGGAAACTAATATAATATGTACAAGCTAAAACCAGCCTCTTCGCCAAAATACACACACACATAACTAAATTCCCGTTAGTAATTCTAGGATTTTGACTTTTATTTCATTGAAAGAATTAGTTTTTTAAATTTTAACCAAAAACAATTATTTCGAAAAATAATTCAAAGAAATTATTTCATTATTATTGTTGAATATTTTATTTATATACCTATCTATGGAATGAGTTTTTTTTCGGTTTCGTATTTCCTTAATTGAAAACTGCAATATTTTATTCACCAATATCCTTTATGTTCTTCTCCGTATTTTAACCAAAAATTTAAAAAAATCGAAATAATTGGTGTATTTACTGTATATTTTATGTTATTTGTTAAATATTGTATCGGGAATCATATAGAATCTCGAAATTAAAGATGGAAAAAACCCAAAATCTCAAAAGCCCATAATCGCGAAAACTCGAAATCCTTAAAACCCTAATTTCAGAAAATCCAGAAAATTAATCAATACTGAAAAATCAAATAATTCGTGATTTGAAACACGTCCAGTAGTCTGACAGGCGCCAACTGTGTCAACAGTTTTCTTAGGCGTCAGTTATAGCGACCAGTAAAACGCATCAGTAAAAATTGAAAACAAATGAATTATAAGTTTTTTTACTGATGGTCGTTTATAGCAACCAGTAAAATTATATCGGTAAAAAAATGGAAATAGCAACGCATCCTGTCTTTTTCTTCTTCTTTCTGGTCCCAAAAATGTATCAGTAATTTATTTCCGGATGAACGAATTTTTTCCGGATGAACCTGTTTAGTTCATCCGGAAAAAATTCGTTCATCCGAATGATTCGTTCACTAGAATGAATTATTGTTTCATTTTGAATGACATGACAATCAGCTGATATGTAAAATGAGTTTTTGCCAGTAAAATCTAATTATTGGTTTGCCGTAAAAAATACATTACCGAATCAATATATTTTTTTTTAAATAAATTAATTTATGTTATTCGCCACCTATTGGTTTATACTTTTTGTTTCAAAACACATTTAAACATATTAAATATTACAAAAGAAAATGTTTACAGATCGCTATAACTGACGCTTTAATCAGCAATACTTGTACATTATAACTCCCTTTTTCGGGGACACGCCCGTTTACGAAACTTCGTTGCTCCGCTTAGGGTATGTCCAGTCGTCTGGCAGGCGCCTGTGTGGACAGTTTTCTTAATTAGTAGTTTTGGGTGGCACTATAGGTATTTTAAACCCCAATCTGCGGAAAAATTCCAATCAAGCTGAATTTTGGTACACGGCGTTGTTATGAAGATGTGAAAAATCGACATTGATATCGTGCCGGCAAAAAAAGTTATGAAGGTCAAAAGGTCACGAAAACCTAAAAAAAAACCGTTTTTCGCAAATATCTCGGTTTCTATAGCTCTAATGATTTTAACGTGTATTACAAAATTGTAGAGCATAAAATTTGTAACAATTTCGTTAGTACAATCAATTTTGTATGTCGATTAGTTACCGAGATATGGCACTTCGAAAAACAGGTCATTTTTCAAAATTCGCCAAAAAATGCCAAAAAATGAAGAATTCCACCTTATTTCTTCAGATATACCCGAGAAATCATGAAATATTGCTGTTTTTATGGCTTCTTGTTAAAATCACCAACTTTTTACACCCCCAACGATCCCCGCTTGCCCACCAGGTACCAGGCCATGCCCATTACTATTGTCATTCCGCCGTAATTTTTATATATTACTTTGTTCTTAGTATACAGTGGGCAGGTAGAAAAAGGTCGGAAGTAAATCAAACTTTGAGATATTGTTCAGGAATATTAAATTAACATTTGACGAAGTTTTGGACCTCACCGGCCCTGTTGAAAAAGAGGAGGAGGGGAAACTGCAAGCTTTTCGAGTTCGCTCCGGTTTTCGCTCTATAACTTTTTTTGCTTACGTTCTACGGCAAAAGTGTACTAGACTTTTTTGTAAAGCGTTAAATTTACTAAAATTCTGTTGGTATAAAAATAGTCGTATGTCATTTCGTTAACGAGATACGGAAAAAGAGGAAAAGGGTCACTTGCAAAATGTTCGACTTTACTCCGGTTTTCCCTCAATAACTTTTTTTCCTTACTTAATACGGCAAAAGTATCCAAGACCTTTTTTGTAAAGCATTAAATTTCCTACAATATAAATAGGGCAAAAATTGTTGTATGTCAATTCGTTACCAAGAAATGGAATAAGAAAAGGTGGGTGGAACTGTAAAATTTTTGATTTGCTCTGGTTTTCCCCCAATAACTTTTTTTCCTTACACTTTACGGAAAAAACGTTTTGATTTTCTTGTAGAACATTAAATTTCCTACAATTTGAATAGTTAAAAAGTTCTTCTTTGTCATTTCTTTGTGAAGAAATGGAATGGAATGGAATGGAATGGAAGGTCAAAAATGAAGCTGTTCCACCCTCCTTTTCAAATTCCATTTCTTGGTAACGAATTGACATACAACTATTTTTATACCAACAATATTTTAGTAAATCTAACGCTCTACAAAAAAGTCCAGTACTTTTTTGCCGTAGAACGTAAGCAAAAAAAGTTATAGAGCGAAAACCGGAGCGAATTAGAAAAGCTTGCAGTTTCCCCTCCTCCTCTTTTTCAACAGGGCCGGTGAGGTCCAAAACTTCGTCGAATGTTAATTTAATATTCCTGAACAATATCTCAAAGTTTGATTTACTTCCGACCTTTTCTACCTGCCCACTGTATACTAAGAACAAAGTAATATATAAAAATTACGGCGGAATGACAATAGTAATGGGAATGGCCTGGTACCTGGTGGGCAAGCGGGGATCGTTGGCGGGTGTAAAAAGTTGGTGATTTTAACAAGAAGCCATAAAACAGCAATATTTCATGATTTCTCGGGTATATCTGAAGAAATAAGGTGGAATTCTTCATTTTTTGGCATTTTTTGACGAATTTTGAAAAATGACATGTTTTTCGAAGTGCCATATCTCGGTAACTAATCGACATACAAAATTGATTGTACTAACGAAATTGTTACAAATTTTATGCTCTACAATTTTGTAATACACGTTAAAATCATTGGAGCTATAGAAACCGAGATATTTGCGAAAAACGGTTTTTTTTAGGTTTTCGTGACCTTTTGACCTTCATAACTTTTTTTGCCGGCACGATATCAATGTCGATTTTTCACATCTTCATTACAACGCCGTAATAAAGGTGTGTACCAAAATTTAGCTTGGTTGGAATTTTTCCGCAGATAAAACCTAAAATTACTGGGCTACTAGGGATTTGCCTTTGATCATTCGGGATTTTGAACTTTCGGTAGTGTCTTGATTTTTCGGGACTTTGAACTGCTCCCGCGATTTTCACGCCCGTTATTTTCTTTCCCCGCAATCCCAGTATGAATCGAGTATTTTCTATTGAAATGGTGAGTGAACTCACGCCCTTTTTATGTTTTGATAAACTTATACTAACCATATAAATAAAAGAACATTTGAGTAAGAACATCAATATTAATATTATAAAATAAATAATATGTATAACAACAAAATTTACATACCTCTATAAAAGTGCTACCGCGCGTGTGGGCAGGGCCCGATCTAGGGGGGGGCGCGCCGGGCATTTGCCCGGGGCGGCAAATTTTAAGGGCGGCAAAATTTGAAAATAGTGGATTACTAAAGCGTGTTTCCGAAAAATGTTTACTTGTTTCCTTCTAATTAAGGTCATCATGGCAGAAAATATATAAATCAGAAAGAATTTTGATTTTTCTCACAAAAGTGTGATGAATGTGTGGAGCTGAAGTAAATGTATTCTCTGAACTCTCAATTAACCGAAGAAAAACACAAAACATTTTATCCGTCATCAGAAATATATTCATCTTTCCCTACTGGGAAAGTACATAAATATGTAGGTACAGTAAAACTACTTTATAACGTACTCTCCTTTCTATAGCAAATTTCATTTTGTTCCCCTTCTTCTTAAAAAAATATCCCATATTAGTTAGGTTCCATCGAATGTATAGATGTATTAAAAAAATGTACAGTTATTTAGTTAAAGTTTGCAAAGTCGCGTTTCGAAGGTAAAACAAGTTCAATCCTCAGTAGTTGTTTTAACAAAGCTGTCATTGGTACTTTTGACAATTGGTCCGATGAAGACTAAGGTCAGCGATATAATTAATAATAATCGAGAACAAGCAATTTGAAAAGAGTTTACTTCAGACGAGACGAAAAAGCACTAGGTACTATAGTGATAAGAGAACTGCATTAAGAATTTTTGAAGTTTTATTGAAACAAGTGATAAAACTAAAGATGCTGCAAATTTTTTGTTTTCTAAATTGGAAGATTTGTATAAAATAAAAAACAAAATTTTAAATGCGCAATCAAAAATTGAAGTTTTTAACAAAAGATATGATTTTTTTTCATTAATTTTCTTTGTATACCAATTTTCTTTGAAAATAAAAAGAAACACGAGGTTTCAAAACACATTTCACATTTCTTTATAACGCATTTTATAATTTTTTTCCCCTTGAAGGTTCGTTATAAAGAATTTTGACTGTGTATGTCCGTCAAAAATATAAAGTCGAAGTATTTTATTAATCACTTAAAAACCGCTAATTAAAACGTTTTTTGGGAAAAAAAAATTAAGTCATCTGATTTCTTTAACAGTTTTGATTTTTTTAGAAAAAAAAATTTCTCGAAAACATTTTTTTTTTTCTTGAGAATGCACTTTCCAGCACTTTAGGCATTTTTCTGTTTTCATTCAGTAAAGAGCTCTGAACAAAGTTCGAGTTTATTGAGCTCGCTCTGAACGTACTGAAAAAACTTATTTTTGTTTGACAACTCAGGCTCTGCTGTGAACTAAAAAAAACGCCTTTTATTGCTTTTTATCAGGAAGACAAAATTACAAAAATTATTAAATTGGTTTTGAAATAATCAAACAAAAAACTTTAATTTTTTATAAAATTTTAAGTAACAAAGTTATTTCGTTTATAAAAGACATTTCACTTAAAAAATGTCATCGAAATCCCTTAAATGACTTAGGAGAGAATCTGATATTCAAAATTCGGCCCTATTGGAGTTACCGTTACAAAGAATTTTCCAGACAAATTTATTCCAACCAAAGCATACATTTTACTCAAATTTTTTTAACAAGATCGTATAAGCCGTTTTTGAGATACCTTAATAAGTTTGTCAATAAAAATCACATGGCAGGTACCGTTAATTTCGGAGCTAGAATCTAGGTCAAAAAATCAATCTATCAGATGTTATAATAATACTGTGTTCTGTGTACCAGGATTGAAGCAAATCGGTCCAGCCGTTAAGGGTGTAGGGTCCGATACAAACAGACGGACAGACAGACAGAATTGTCCGATCAATTTTTTCAGCTTCTCTATGATCGTAATGTCATGTTTGATTGTCCAAAAGAAAATTTCCAACAATATTACATTCTTACGGGTCGGAATGAATACCTCCATTCTTAAAAAGTCGGTCAAAAAATGCGCGAACGATTTTATAACTTATGTGTTCTCATTGCAAAAGGGCGGCAAATTAACTTTTTGCCCAGGGCGTCGAAAAAGCTGGATCGGGCCCTGCGTGTGGGTAAAACTGTATTGATCAAATATACTGTCCCCATAAAAATAGGACAAGATACCATGCCGATGGGCAAAACGGCACACTGCCATCTTACCCTCCTAAAATAAATATTTTGCCACATGCCTATAAATGTTTTATTTAATTTGTTGATAAATAGATTTATTTGTTGAGTGGTTGAATGAATAATAAAACTCGTTCGTGTATATGTAATAATTTTTTATTTAAGTTAGTTAGAAAAGCATATTAAAGTTTTATTTATTTTGTATACTATCTCTTATATCTAATTTTTGAAATAAAATAATATAGGTATATTAGGGTCAGTTGGGGTAATTGGGGACAGTTTTTGCAATTTCAAAGACATCGAAATTTAAAATTTAAAAAAAAATTTATTGCAATCAATTTTGAACTTCTAAAAATGTTAAACTTATAAAATAATGAGAATAGTTCATTATCTGATGGCTTAGTCATGTTATGATGAATATTAAGTGCAATATTTTGATGTTTTCATCCCCCCCCCCCCCCCCCCAATGTTTCACTACACTTGAAAAAATAAAATATTACTCACATCTTTATTTAAACACACTATAAAACAAAAATAATAAAATACTTAATTAATTGACTTTTACTTTTTTGAGACACGTCGACTTTGAAATAGAAATTTGAAATAAAAACTAAAAGAAAAGAACCCGAGGTATAATGCATCAGTTGCACGAAAATTCAAAATGTATGGCTATTGTGTTTCTTGAACTTAAATTATTATTTTATCTGCAAAAAACGCTGACGTTTCAATTTACCCCCACTTACCCTATATTATATAACCTCTTTTTGTTAATTTTTTTTTTTAATTTTTGGTATGCCATCTTACACACCCCGTTGGGCAAGATGGTTTTTCGTGGAATTATATTCAAACATGTATATTGGTGAAACAGCTGATCCAAGAGACTTTTACTTTTAGCATCTGATAAATAAAATGACAACGTACATTTTCTTATCATAACCTATTTTGCTAAGTTCTATAACTGAAAACCAAAAAGTGGGCCATTTTAGGCCACTTTCCCCTAATGCAATCACAACACTTAATGCAGTAAAGTTGTATGTACATTGCAAATTAGCATTACCAATAAATTATAGATCAAAATCAAAAAAATCTAACAACAATATGCTGTTGAGGGGATTTTACAATGGACAGTTCTATTTTTGTTTACTTGGTAACTTTGTTTACTTTGTATTTTCAATACTATTTTCCTGGTATCGAAATCCAGAAAAACCTGACCCTGTTTTATCAAGTAAAAAAGGTGTTTATGGCTTCTACAAAATATGTGCCATCAATCTTAAAAAATCAACTCATTTAAAAATGCAAATTTAGCAATTTAGTGAAAAGGGATGCTTTGAAAATTGTAGCCGCATCAACATACAGGTAGTTCCTCATATTCGTTTTGCTATTTACTTGCGATTAAAGGTACTAAAGACAAGTCATGGATTCCTGCAATAAAAATTTGTGAGATAACAATCAGACATAATATATAACAAAGTAAACATTACCGAAATATTTATGAAAAAGAATAAAAAGTTGTATACACTGTTCGTGGACTTTCGTGCGGCTTTCGATTCTGTGTCTCGAGAGGCGTTAATTTATAAATTATACACGATTGGAATTTCAAGTAAAGTGATAAATATTTTGAAAGCTCTATATTCTATACGAAAACAACTTAGCGATGGTGTGGGATGGAAAGTGCGTTTCGGATGAGTTTGCAACAACGATGGGGGTTAAATAGGGATACATTTTGAGTTCATTGGTATTTGTCCTGTTTATGAATGATTTAACAGAAAACAAGGATATTGCTATCCTTACTGACAGTATGCAACTAATGATGAATAGAATGCAAAATTAATATAAATAAAATGCACGACTGGGTCGCACGAACTTGCTCTTATGTTCAATAAATTGCGTAGTGGCTGCATATATGGATATTAAAAAAAATTAAATAATTTCGAAAATTCTTTTATTTTTTAAATTAGTTTAAGAGTTTTCTCGGAAAAACTAAGTATGCAATAAAATTTCAAAGCTATACGTCAATCTAGGAAAAAAAAATATTGAAAATCGTTGGACCAGTTTTTTTTTTAAAAGGTTATTTTTGAAAAACTTTTTCAAAAAATATTTTGAAATTTATTTGAGTATGCAAATATATGGCAATCTGTAGTTTACATTTGAAAAATAATTAAAAAAAAAACCAATGTACCCGTTTTCAACATATTTCGAAAACCAAAATTTTTTTTGAAAAAATTATAAAAAATCAAAAAAAAAAGTTTCTGAAAATTTTTAAACGTCATATTAATAAAATTATGAATGACTTCCTGTGGCCGAAATTTTATTAAAATCGAATGTATAGTTTACGAGAAAATGATTTGAAAATACTAGTTCTATGAGAGGTACCGTTATTAGACAAATTTTGAAAAAAAAATTTCAAACCAAAAGATAGATTTTCTTGCAAAAATAGCATTCTAAAAGTTTTATCAAAATCGTTAAGGCCGTTTTTGAGAAAATCAATTTTTGTCTTCAAGATTGTATGGCAGGTGCCGTTATTTTTGGACCTAGAGCAAAAATAAATAAAATGCACGACTTGGTCGCACGAACTTGCTCGAATGTGTGACAGTGGTTTAAGGGCTTGAGATTTTGATAAAAATACAATTTTCAAAATTCTTAAATAAATACTTAAACTAATTTGAGATGGAAAAAAAGTACGCCATTTTATTTCTTGGATAAATTTGAATTTATGAGAATAAATTTATAAAAATCTGTGGAGCGGTTTTTGAGAAAAAAAGTTTTTTTTTTAAAATTAAAAAACGGCAGTTTATAGGTATTCAGCAAATACATTTATTTAAAATATTTAGAAAAAAAATTAAAAAGCAGTTTTCAAAATATTAATTTTTTAAATTTTTTTTAAAAAAATGCTTTTAAAAATACAAAGAAATATTTTTCAAAAATATTGGTATGCAATACCAATTGAGCTACCTACAGCTATATGTGTATGAAATTTCGAAAGAATCGGTTGAGTCGTTTTCGAGTTAGTCGAAAGCAAAAAAAACGGTCCTATAGAAAGTACCTTTCTTAGCCATTTTTTAAAACATTTTTTTCAGCCATATGATTGGTCGTACCTAAAACGCAACACCGATTTTTTTAAATAGAAATCGTTAGAGCCGTTTTTGAGAAAAATAAGCTTTAACGTAACGGTTGTATGGCAGGTACCGTTATTTTTTGAGCTAAAAAAAAAATTTCAATTTCTCCTCTGTACAATACCTAAAAAAGTCTATATACCAAGTTTGAGGCAATTCGGCCCACCAGTTTGGGCTGTAGGTCTCTATACATACAGACAGACAGGCAGACAGACAGACAGACAGACAGACAGACATACAGACGGACAGAATTTTTAGACCATCTTTTTTCATCGTAATGTCATGTTTGATTGTTATCTCAAAACTTTTTTTTTCGACGAATGCATAACTTGCCTTATAGTACCTATAATCGCAAGTAAAAATATGTTCCGAGGGACGGCCAAATAAATCCTAAATACCAAATTTGAAGCAAATCGGCCCACCCGTTCAGCCTCCAGAGGCGCGAACAGAAACAGACATACAGACAGACAGACAGACAGACGGACGGAATTCCCAGACCCACTTTTTTCGACTTCTCCATCATCGTAATGTCATGTGTGATTGTTATCTCAAATTTTTTTTTCTGCACGAATCCATAACTTGCCTTATAGTACCTATAATCGCAAGTAAAAATGGAACTTGTCTGTAAATTTGTCGAGGGCAAAAATGATGATTTTTAGAAACGGTGGCGTAAGATACTCAAGAAATGACCTTGGGAATTTTGATAGAGAGAGTTGGAAACGTACGATCGTTTGGGGGATGTGTATTGGAATGAAATATTTAAGACACTGTGCAAAACAAAAAAGGCATACGTGCAACTGCAACATCCATTATGTTATACTGCATTAAAAGAGTATTCAAACTGTCAAGTAACACATCTAATTACATGATCCATCTAGCGACAGGGATGCCACCACTTTTTTTGGATACGCTTAAGCTACACTTCGATTATGATAACAAAGTTATGTGTTATGGTTATGGATGAGGGAAGACTGCCAAAATGTATACTCTCCTCTCTGTTTTCTAATTGAGTATAGTATAACCATTGTAACATTTTTATATTAATTTGATGGAACATGTTTATTTTTTACTTCTGAACTTCGTCAATGGCGGCTCTAGTTGTCTTATCTACTTTACATCAAATTTCTTCTATTGTTGTTTTTGCTTCAAATGGCAGTCTAGACAAATATCATTTTATCGTGAAATGTCATGCTCTGCGAGAACTGTGAAGTATGTATTCCAGAGCTAATCTACTGCAGATCAGGGTTATTGTTCATTTTACATGGAGACCGAGGATGGGACCTTGAATTTTATGCATTATGCCAGACAATCAGACATAATATTCCAATGATGGAGAAGTCGAAAAAGTAGGTCTGGCAATTCTGTCCGACCGTCTGTGCGCACCTCTACATCCTAAACGGATACGCCGATTTGTTTCAAACTTGTTGTTATGTATTAAGATGGTCATCTCTCGAAACATATTTTTAATTTTTACTCTAGGCCCAACACCAACAGTACCTACCTGCCATACAAAACGGCTTTTATTTTGATAAAGTTTTATGAGTAATTTTTTGTTAGAACAATCTATCTTTTGGTTAGAATAGATTTTTCGGAATTCATCATATAACGGTTCCAATGGCATATTGAGGATTATTGAGATTAG
Source organism: Platycheirus albimanus (assembly GCA_916050605.2). Taxonomy (NCBI): domain Eukaryota; kingdom Metazoa; phylum Arthropoda; class Insecta; order Diptera; family Syrphidae; genus Platycheirus; species Platycheirus albimanus. Next base: position 66,634,226 of record OU696698.1, read on the forward strand.
GTGAGAAACTATGTGTGTATTTTGTGGAGGAACTAGGTGTATTATGCAGGCGCAAAAATTAATTTTGCCCGCAAGCTTAAAATTACAAGTGGGTGCAAAATTTTATCGTAAACTATTAGAACTTTCGTTTTAGATAAAACTTGGGAAAGAGGAAGTCAGTAATTAACCAATTAATATTGCTTTTCAAAATTTTCAAAAATTTAAATTTCCGACTTTAAGTAAATTTTTAACAAATATTTTTAGTTTTTGAAATATTTCTCAAACGGTTGGATTGAAATTTTTCATAAGTATCTTTAGATTTAGCTGTTTTCACATGCTCAAACAAATTCCAAAATATTTTGTTAGTTTTTCATAAAAACGCTATATTTTAAAAAATGGTCGAACAATTTACACATTTTTTTCATAGATAGACATTTTGTAATGAAATGTTTTTGTGTATATAATAAAAATAAAAGATTTTTCTAAATAATTCTGTAATTTAATTTTTTCAAAATTCATAACCCCCAAGCAAAAATTCTCCAGCGTGAGAGAAAGTCCATTTGACCCTTTTGACTTTTTGACCATTTGATGGTGCTTTTTTGCATTTCCGTTAAGAATTTTCTTCTTCATTTTCCATTCCCAGTATTTGTTTCAAAAGCTTACGAGGTTTTTGAGCATCTGTTAACCCGGTTTTCTGATTGAAATTCTCTGTAAAGTTTAGTATACGATTTGGTTGCATATGCCAACGCTGTGGTGTTTTCGTCTTTGTTTGTTTATCATTCGCTTTTAATTCAGTTAATACTTTAAAGTGACTATAATTTTAAGTTAAAAATAAAGTTTTTAATTATTATTAATAATTTTATAACCTGTCTTGCATCAAATAACAAATAAACCTTTTACGGTGTTGCATTTTAACACATCGGTGTTAAATATGTATCGCAACAAAAAAAAAATGTGACTGAAACAAAATATTTTTGTAAAATGCTATTATTTTGGTGTGCTACTTCAAATAATTAAACCATCTAATCTCTGACAAAATGTGTGTGTGAAATTCTATTTACATCAAATATAATACACAATTTTGTTTTATTAATTTATAATTAAAATTCTCTTAACCGAAGGTCATATTTGATGCGATATTATTTTATCATTTTTTTTTTTGTATCCGCATTCACATTACTGAATAGTTGGTTATTAGAGTAATTTATTAAATAACTACGCTAGTGATCTTCTATCTCTGAACACCATACGTAATTAATGTTTACTATCACAAAAAATAACTAACGGAATTTATACAAGGTGTCAACTAATTCGTCAGCAATATTTTATTACAGTATTATTGGGTATATTCCTAGAAAAAAAATCATTCTACAGCTGCAAGGGCCTATCTCAAATTTTGATATCATTTATCGGGGATTTAAGAAAAGGCTTGCTCTGGGGTACCCTGCCCCATTTAAACGGTAATTGACTTGTATTAATGATAAAAACTTCGTTTAGGACTTAATTTTTGTTTGTAAATGTAGACATATCAACGTTTCTAGTCAATTTCAAGTTCGTTTTCGTTATGAAATCTTTCAAACCATTTGAGTAAATTTTGAGAGGTACTCAAATAAACCACTGTTATTTTCAACAACTGTTGTTTTAAACGTAGGTAGAAAATCGGAAAACCCTTCGTGCTGCAGGTTTTCCCAAGTATCATAAAATCAATGGTTTTTTCCTGTTTTATAGTACACACAAAAAATAAAAACTACCTAAACCCAAACAAAATCATTTTTACTTGCGATTATAGGTACTATAAGGCAAGTTATGGATTCGTGCAGAAAAAAAATTTCGAGATAACAATCACACATGACATTACGATGATGGAGAAGTCGAAAAAAGTGGGTCTGGGAATTCCGTCCGTCTGTCTGTCTGTCTGTCTGTCTGTCTGTCTGTCTGGTCTGTCTGTCTGTCTGTCTGTTCGCGCCTCTGGAGGCTGAACGGGTGGGCCGATTTGCTTCAAATTTGGTATTTAGGATTTATTTGGCCGTCGCTCGGAACGTATTTTTTATTTTTGCTCTAGGTCCAAAAATAACGGCACCTGCCATACAATCTTGAAGACAAAAATTGATTTTCTCAAAAACGGCTCTAACGATTTTGATAAAACTTTCAGGATGCTACTTTTGTAAGACAATCTATCTTTTGGTTGGAAAATATTTTTCAAAATTTGTCTTATAACGGTACCTCTCATAGAACCAGTATTTTCAAATCAAATTTTCTCGTAAACTATACATTCGATTTCAATAAAATTTTGGTCACAGGAAGTCATTTATAATTTTATTAATATGGCATTTCAAATTTTTCAAAAACTTTTTTTTTTTGATTTTTTATAATTTTTTCAAAAATTTTTTTGGTTTTCCAAATATGTTGGAAACGGGTATATTGATTTTTTTTTTAAATTATTTTTTCAAATGTAAACTACAGATTGCCATATATTTGCATACCCAAATAAATTTCAAAATATTTTTTGGAAAAGTTTTTCAAAAATAACCTTTTTAAAAAAAAACTGGTCGAACGATTTTCAATATTTTTTTTTCCTAGATTTACGTATAGCTTCGAAATTTTATTGCATACTTTGTTTTTCCGAGAAAACTCTTAAAATAATTTAAAAAATAAAAGAATTTTCGAAATTATTTTTTTTTTTTAAATATCCATATATGCAGCCACTAAGCAATTGCTTATCATAAGAGCAAGTTCGTGCGACCCAGTCGTGCATTTTATTTCTTCCTCACCTTTGCTGGTTAAAGCAATAAGACACCCTTTTTTTTATTTTTACCTTTTGCGGGTTCTTCCAAGTATTACAAAAAAGAAGTTTCTATCATTAAAACTACCAGCACAATTACCGTTAATATTGGTCAGGGTATTACACCAAAGTAAATCTTTTCTTAAATCCCCGATAAAATTAGAGATATGCCTTTAGTTTTTTTTTTCTAAGAATCATGCCCTTAAATATTGCTGACGAATCAGGGGACACCCTGTATATACACCACAAATGACTATCATGAAGTCAATCTACAATGTTAATAATTTAATATATTTAATTGGAGATATAATGCATATTATGTTAAGTGGATGTGAACGTAGGTATATGATCAATGGATTCGAAGCTGAGTTGTGAAAATTTTTCAAAGTCTGACACGATATGACATTGTGTATAGAATCTATAGTATGCTCATGGTGGCATTTGACAGATGACAGTGTTTACCTCTAGTGCACCAAAATAAATTTTAAATAGCTGATATTCTATAATAGCAATGGATTATTATATTCGTTCGATTGCTTAAAACTTGAAAACGACTGGACCGAATTAGATACTTCCTTTTGCGTATCGTAATTCCTAATCGTAGGTTTATTAAAAAAGAAAGTAGGATAAATCTCAGCAGGTGGCGCTGCAGATGCTAGTTTCGTTAAACAGTTTATATTCATTGATTTTTCGAGTGAAATAGTTTGCATTTACGTAATGGATCATTACGAATTCATTTCGTTTTACAGCCAGCATGACATTTTCATTATTTTTCATTGATTTTTCAAGTAAAACATTAACGAAATAAATATCATTGCAAAATCATATGAGATGAGTGCCCCATGGCACACAAAGGATCATTAGAAGCACTCCATAGATCATTTAATGATTCGATTCGATTTAGATGAAGTGCGTTTTGGAACTATTAAACAACTAGATAGTCACCATCACTGCCACATCATCTTCCAAGTCATCAATTAGATATACCTTGACTTTTCGGTGGAGTAATGATGCTGTTTGCGAATGTCTCAAAGTATCGTTATTTGTGGAGTTACCCGAAAACCATTTTATTGAGTGTTAATATACGAGTGTTCCTGCAACAGGATAGAACCGCAGAAGTTTTCTACAAAGAACTGCTGAGAATCGGAAATGGACACATTGAGGTAGATACTTCCAATGGTTAAATACAGATTCCACCTGTCATTTGCCAATCCACTTCAACGAAAGTTGAACTCATCGCTAATGTACATCCGTGTCATACAACTACTATTGTTTGCATGCGCAATCTTAGCAGCGAAAAATATTGATGTCAATGACTTGAATTGGACGGTTCACAATCGAATTCCGTAATTCATACAAATCGATAGCGTAGAAAACGAAGACGAAGTCGTTAATATTGTCCATGAGAATTTATAAACTTTTTGTATTTGCCTGGCATACATACCAACCCATCATTTGCATCTTAAATTTGGATCTGTCATCATTATGCTGCGGAATCTTCATAACGGAAAATATCTAATGAAACTCGACTGTGATGAAGCTTATGAATAGTGATAGTGGCAAGGATTTTGAAAGGGAGGAGAATGATTGATTCCGCAAATTCCCTTGACTTCAACAGATTTGATGTTCCAGTACGCATTCAGATCCCAGTGAAACTTGCATTTTTTTTTTAATTCACGCGCACTAAAGGGGATATTAATTCCCTTAAAATGAATAACACAGTGCGAGCGTTTAGGAAAGTTGGATAGGATATGAAAGGAGGTACCGATGCACATTGGTTTTGAACGTCTGTGTATCACAATGAGAGGGAAAATCGAGCCGGGCAAAGCATTCCACATTCTTGTAGTGCGGCTAAAAAAAGAGTCTCTATACTTTACAGTACATCCGAAGTTAGGCTCAAGGGTAAATTGATGGACATTCCTAGTGGTGCGGGTGTTACGGGGAAATTGTTTCAGAGGAGGAATGCATCTGGCTATTTTGCTGGAGCACTGTTTATAGAAGTAGCGATAAAACAAGGTGAGGCAATCGACTATGTTCGAATGAAACCAATGTTTCGGTAATAGTTCTTCCACCTATAAGTCTTAAGGCTCTTTTTTGAATCCTATCGCAAGTGAGTGACAGGAGCACCTGCCCAGATATGAGAATTATACTCAAGCTTTGGGCGGATGTATGCCTTGTAGATTGTAGCCAGATCAGAAGGTTAAAAATATTTCTTACATCGATTTAAGAAGCCTAAGCATTTTGCGGCATTTTTGGCGACGTCAAATATGTGATCGTTCCACAAGAGGTGGTTTGAAATACACATACCTAGAACGCAAAGCTGTTCGGTTTCCTCAATGCAAGTGCCACTCATGGATAACGGCATAGGGGATATGTTATGCTTTAACGACATAAGAGAGCATTAAGTTTTTGAAGCATTAAATTCCACGCGGTTGATGATTCCTCATTGCTGTCAAGATCGGAATTTAATGAGCTTATCATACGAAACTGTTGCAGTTCCACATCCAAAGGACATGGATGTGAATCTCGAAACGAATATGAAAAGCTGAGAGTACTGTCGTCAGCAAAACAATTTAGTGGATTAGAAGTATTAGACAAGAGATCATTAATTTATAAAGATAAGAAAGAGAGTCGGAGACAAAACGGAGCCTTGGGGCACACCATCATTTATTTTATGGGTAGCAGACTGAAAACCGTCCAAAACAACGCGAATTGAACGGTCCGAAAGGTAATTTCTAATCCATCGAAGGAGGGGTTCATTGATGCCAAATGCATGTATTTTCGATAAAAGAGCTTCATGCCAAACTCTATCAAATGCCTTTGAAATATCAAGTGCAATAATCTTACTTTCTCCAAAACGATGTAAAGATTGGTTCCACTGTTCGGTGAGATATACCATTATATCACCAGTGGACCGATTGCTACGAAAACCATACTGCCGGTCATTAAGAAGATTCCGTTTCTCAAAATATTTCTTGATCTAAAAGTTTATCAGAGTTTCCATGACCTTGGAAAGAAGGGACGTCAGTGCAATTGGTCGGTAGTTTGCGATTACCATAAGCAAGTTACAAGGCTAGTCGCTGGAAGTGCGCGGCATAAATCTCGAAATGTTGTCCTTTTCACACGGCTATGTAGCGTGTTCCCGAATTGGTAAGTCATACTTACTCTTCATTTACCATACTCAGCCTTAAATTGAATACAATCATTGTTCCATTCTTTGTTTTAGATTTTATTTCTATTTTTTTTTTCGAATATTTTTTACGGGACAAAGTCCGTTGGGTCAGCTAATATTATACATATAAAAAAATAATAGTGCACAGAGAATACAGCATCACCACCTAGCATGCAGCAATTTCAACAGAAGTTAGTGATTCATGAAAACACTACAATTCGCAAGGATATGATGTGTGGTTTTATCATTAACGAATTTATTGTGTCATTTTTAAATATTTCACATAGTGTATGTGCATGGGTGGGAAAAAAGGCTGATCATATAATTATGTAGTAGTACCCCGTGGCGTAGTGGTTAGTGTGTCGGACTGCTACGCCAAAGGTTCTGGTTTCGATCCCTGCTGACTCCACCTAAAGTTCTTTTCCGGGGTACTGCCTCTTGCGAGGAAGTGACAAATCCTCCAAGAGTAATTAATGTCATGGAAAGTGCTTCTCTGGTAGCCGTTCGGATTCGGCGGTAAATTGTAGGTTCCTTCTATTCCTGCAGAATATTAACGCACACACAGTAATGGTTGAGAGTCTAAGTCACAGGCCCCGGCCCCGGCCCCGCTTGGAGCTCTTGTGCACAGAGGACCTAAAGGAGAGTGAAATCTTTCATACGTATCACCCTCCGACACCCATTTTTTTTATTATTTGATATCGTGTCTGTGAGTAAATGCAAAAACAACAACACAAAATTATATCATAATATCTGAGAGTGTATGCGAGTTTTTACGCACACTTTCACAGCTAGTCTGAATTTTCTGTCAAATCAGCTTGTAGGCAAAATTCCATTTTCGGCCTACGTTAAACTCTCTTCATATATTCTCTCTGCTCTTGTGCCAACAATTTATTTATATAATTATGTATAGCTGTCCGTTTTCACTCAATTATATTATGTCAGCGTTTCTCTTTTTTTATTAATTTTTATTTTTATTTTCATTAATTTGACAAACGAACAAAACTTTATCCTTATGCTCAATCAGAGTATAAACAACATTTTTGGGCAAGTTGTACGACTTAACTTATGGTACGGTATATATGTACATATATCGCGTGTTTTTTTAGAGGTATAGAACTTCGAATTGAAATAAAACACAAGAAAATTGTTTTAATGTCCATCAATTTGGCTTTATTGAAAAGATAATTTTATCCCATTAATGTTTAAATTTGATTTCGGGCATGTGGCCGCCGCACCGTGGCTGGCTCGAATAAAGCCAAGTCTAGAGGTCCAATTTTCAACCACTTTTTCGAGCATTTGGGGCCGTATGTCGGCAATAACGCCACGAATGTTGGCTTCCAAGTCCCCTTACGTTTCTGGTTTGTTGATGTAGAAGAGCGACTTCACATATCCCCAAAGAAAATAATCCAATGGTGTCAAATCACACGATCTTGGTGACCAATTGACAGGTCTCGTCGCCCGTCGAATGTTTCCTTCAATAAATCGATTGTGACGTGCGCTGTGGGGGCATGTAGCGCCATCTTGTTGGAACCACATCTCATCCACATTCATCCCATCCAATTCGGGAACAAAATAGTCGGTTAACTGGATCGCCAGCATCATTTCGGAAGAAGTAGGGCCCAATGGTTATGTTGTCCAAAAGAAGAAGTTCCTGTTGCGAAGAAGTCAAGGCAGCTTCTAAATAGGACTCGTCTTCAGAAGGGGTCCACGTAATGTTAGGTAAATTGAAGTCACCCAACAGTAAAATGTTGCTATTTGAACTGGCAATATCAATCATATGATCAAGAATTAACGATAGCTCGGCAAAAACTGACGCAGAACTTTTCGGTGGAATATAAACATTAATAATAAAAAGATCATATGATTGAAAAGAAACCTTAACACAAATGAGTTCAATTGAAACATTAAAGGGCAAAGAGACAAGGGAAGATGAGATGCAATTACGAACAGCAATCAATACACCACCGCCCACTTCCTTCGGCTTATCCACATGACGATCCTTTCTGAAAACAGAAAACTCATCGTCGAAAATTTCTGTGTCCAAAACTGAACTATTGAGCCATGTTTCTGTGAAAGCAAAGATATCATGTGGAAAAGCTTGAGAGTTTTTAAAAACTTCAGCAGTTTTGCTGCGTATCCCTCTTACATTTTGGTAGAAGAGGGTAATCCTATTAAGTTTTTTGGAGCCGATACTTTAGCAACTCGATTATTGAGATTTTTTGATCGAACTACAAATTCTTTGACAAGCGTACCGGGAGGCCAAAACTTATTGTCGCAGAGAGGACCGAAAAATGATGGAGGAGTAGTTATCCTGAACGATGACACGAAACTGTCAGGCTTACTGATTTTATTGCATTTTATAGCTGACGCACTCGAAATGCAGTTATTAGCAACAAGATGTTGAATTATGTCATTGGGTTGGAGTTCAGGGTCAAGTCGGGATACAAATACTAGTTTTGGCTTAGGAACAGATTCTATTTTTTTGGGAGGTTCCGAATCGTTGATGTTATTAGTATTAGTATTAGTATTAGAACAACTTGATAATATTTTCGGTTCAGAGCAAGATGGGGTAGTGCTGGCTAATTCAATGGGAACCGCCACCGCCGGTGCATCGATATCGGCCCTAGAGCTGTTGACGGTGGTTAAATCTACTTCTTGAAGGGGAGGAGGCAGTGGTATACTTATTGGAATGACTCTCCTTGAATTTGGGCGCTTTGGGTCTGGGGAAGGAGTTTTGGATGACGATGATCCTTCACGACCCCTTTTCTTACCCTTTTTGAGAGCAGACTTGGTGAGTATAGAAGAAGAGGGGTTACTCGGGGGCAGGGATGAAGGATGAATAGAGTCAGGATCTAACGGCTCTGTTGACGTTGATTTGCTAACAGTTTTGATCGGGGAAGGAATTGAAACTACATTTGCTACAACTGAGTTAAAATTTTCATGTAAAACATCAAAGTTCTTAGCAATTTTTATAATATCATCCTTAAGAGACGACATTTTGAAAGAAATTTGCGATAAGGATATTTTGATACAGGTTTTGCAGTACCAAAAAGCAAATCTTGAAGAATTTATTTTATCAATAAAACTGTTAGTTGAGCCTAAGCATTTGGCGTGGAATAAATTCCCACAAGGGCCAAAGCAAGCAAAAAGAGGAGTTGAATTCGAGTGCTCTATACATTTCTCAGCTGAGCAGACCATTTTAGTATATATAGAAATGAATGAGGAAAGAAAAAAAAAAAAAAAAAAAAAACTAAAAAAAGGAAATTTTATCTTAATTAAAAAATTACGAATTTTGAAGTTGAATCCGGAATATAATATATAAAAAAAAAAAGAGAAAAAAAAAAAAAAAAAAAAAGTTAAATGTTTGGACTCGGCTAGGATTCGAACCGCGGATTACAGAATCCTAATGTAACGCGCTCAGACAGACTTGGCCGTCAAGTCGACAATAGTACAATAATTAATTTTTTACAAAAAAAACTACCAAATGATTAATTTGATACGTTATTAGTAAAATATAAAAGCTAGGATTAAAAGCTCTTTTCTTAAATAGAGGGGAAAAAAAGTTTAGTAAAAGGGGAAGTAAATAGCTTGTTATATAATTATAAAAGCACTAAATTGAAGAAAAAACAAAGATGCTTGAATGACGCTTACCAGAGCAAACAAAAAACAATGATAATTATTAAATTACCTAATAAAATCACAAATTTAAATCACCACACATATTACGAATGCTTTAAAATAATAATACTAGACAAATTATTATATAAAAATAGCTAGATCATGCAATAAACAGATTAATTCAAAGGAGCTAAAATTCAACGCGACCACCACAAATATAACCAGTGTTGCTTGTTGACTTAGCCATTCAACCAAAAATGAGCTTCATTACTGAACAAAATTGCTTGCGGTAAACTTCGCGAACTAAACCATTATTTTCAAAATAAATTTGCACGATTTGCAAGCGTTTTTCTTTTGTCAACCTGTTCATGATGAAATGGCAAACCAAACTGAATATAAATGACATTAGAGTTGCCCGATTTGACCACAGTATGTTGTATCCCTATTCGAAAGACCAACTTCTAAAAAAAACACCCGTTAAAAGTCGTAATACCTTCATTCTAGTTCACACTTAACGAAGGCTTAAGCCGGTATAAACGCTTCTAAATCTTTTTTTTTCTTAAAGTAACTCCATTATTTCCTTTAAGATGTTAAAGGAACAATTAAATTGGTCCGTTTCTCTTAGGGACAAATCAATAGGATAATAAATGCTTAGAATATTATTTAACGTAAGAATCCAAAAATTGTTAAGCTCTTCGACTAACTCAGCAAGCAGAATTTGACAAAATACCTACTCTTATATGTATAAATACAACACCCAATAAAGACCATCTTGTGTCATCTAAATCTGAGCCTTAATGTAGTAAAATACATACAAAATATACCAGAACTCGAACTGGTTAGGGCTATTCACGATCTGGTGCAACAAGTCTTGTAAAAGTGCGAAATTGTATTTTTGTTGCGGATTGTGAATCACTTCTTCATTGTATATACATTTTTATAGTAATTTCATGGAACATGTTTATTTTTTACTTCTGAACTTCGTCAATGGCGGTTGGTGTCTTATCTACTTTACATCAAGAGTGAGTTTCTTTATTCATTCCGTATATTCGGAATATATGGAACGCCCTTTTTGCGTTTCTTTACTCAATGGAATATTCCGGATAAACTATTTCCTTGTTTTTTTATTCAATCTGGAATATTTGGAACGCATTCTTTTCATTGCTAGTGAGAGGTGGTTTAAATGGAATATTCTCTAGTTTGACTGATGCAGTTCACTGTCAGCTATTGTTTATGCTTTTAATTATAGTTATGTTTCTTTATTTATTCTATTCTGGATATTCTGGATAGATATTTTTTTTTTCTGTCTTTTCTATTCCCTATCCGGAAAAAATAAGGAAATACACTCCAAATGTCTTCTATTGTTTTTGCTTCCCATGGCAGTTTAGACAAAAACCACTCAAATACGTCTCCAATCAGTTCTTGTGAGCTTCGTCCATAGATGACGCACCAAACGTTCCTCTGATTGGGAATACTCGAATACTATAAACTATAAATACAATGACTTCTTCCATTCTGTAGCAAAACTCACATAGGTAGGTAAGTGTCAAAATCAGGCTGCCACAAATGCCAAAATCAAGTACAAATCAAAAGTCCTTTTGCACCGTTGCATTTTCTGTTGCAATAGGGCTGAGATGCCAGCCCGAATTACTTTGTTGTTGTGATGGAAAAAAGTTTCGTACTTTTAAAATTTTGCCATAATACAAGACCAGTTGCACCAAATTGAGAATACCCTATTGTTTTTAGGTTACAGCGTTACAGGGTTTGCAAAACTACAAAATCCAACAAAAACAGCTTATATATTTTTATTTTATTTTCTGAATAAATCCTCATCCACTTAAGGTCCTTAATGCTTTGGACCCATATGTTAAGTAAGCACAGATAAGGATACTTTTCCAGAATTTGCCTACTGAGCTGGCTGAAGACCTCAAACATATTCAATTCTTTCCCAAAATGATATTCTTAGTACATTGAATCCAATTTGATCGCTATATATAAATATTTTTATATTTTTTATTTCCCATAACACAAACAGTCTGTGTAAATTAGACGTTTTGAATTGAGTTTAATTTTAGCTTTACATAAAAGCTTTGCCGCAAAATAAGTAGTTTTTGTATTAATGACACCTGCTTTGCCAATACAAGAACTGGTAAATAATTCAACAACAAAATTATAAAAAATAATATCGATTTAATTTGGGCCAAACATCATTTACAGCATAGAAACAGCTTAACCAGAAACTTAGTTATGTGAGCCCGCGAATATGTTAATCAAATTATGAGCGAAATTGAAAACTTTATTCACAAAATTAAAAACAACTAGAAAGCTAACTCTCTTAATGAACTTTGAAATGAAAGGTATACTAATATCTTCTTTCCCTTAAATTTGTAAGAATATTTTTATCGTATGAATACACTAGTTGATTGCAGAGTTCCATATCAAAGCTATTTACATAGATAGTCATTTAAGTTCTGGTTTATGGACGAACGGGACGAAGAAATATTAACATAAGTTGCAAACGAAAATCGACTGTAAATTTAATTGGTTCCAAGTTCCAACCACCAATATGTCTTATAAAAGCGCAGTTGCCTTTAGAACTACATAGTCATTTATTTACCTACATCAATCGCATTTGTGTACCATGTGACGTGCGAATTTATTAAATTTTTGTTAATATTTAAATCAATTTACATATATTTTAATTTTTCCAAATCAACAACAATTTTAACATGCATTTAGGCTCTATGAAATTTAGAATATCATCAGTGTATTTCAATAACGACACTCCAAGAAAAGTGTTTAAAGATGGTTGAAGAATATTACTTAAGGCAGAAGTAACATTAACATAGTAGAAATAAATACATATAAATATAAATTAAATTATATTTGAATAATTAACTACGATTTCATTGGACCAAAACTTACTCATTTTGAAATGTACAGAAAAAAGTGTTTTCAATTGAGTTTGTTAATTTCGTTTGACAACTCGATTATTTTGTCCTTCTTTCTTATGGTGATTTTTATTGGTAATCCTAAATTTTAATCTCAAAAACGAGATTGATTTTTGTTCAATTGTGTGTGTCAAAATGACAATGTCACAAAAGAATTGAATTCGCGCAATGTCGCAATGCCAAAAACATAACTTCAAAATCTGCTGTTCGAGAAATGTCAAAAAGTATTGTGGTATGTGTTAAATCTCGAATGGAAATGAGATTTAGGATATTGATCTAAGATCGAAAAAAAAAATGGATTTGTTGACCAAAGGAAATTAAAATTTTGCTGTCAGATCAAAAAAATTTATCTCAGATCAAAAAATATTGATCTATCGTGACCAATAAAAATCACCATTAGCTAGCCTTCTTTTTTATTAAGTTTTTTTGTACTAGAAAAAATTTGGCATTGAACGATTTCACCTAATTTGGAAGCTAATTTTTCCAAAACGAGGTTAAAACCAGATGATTTTGAAACGTGAATTTGTATGCGAAATAAAGGAGTTTGGAATCGAATTTGCAATTTTGCTTACAAAACAGCTTTCACGATTTAACCGAATAGTCTTTTATCGAATTTTTTTTAAATGGGAAAGTTTTACCAATACAAATACGACCATCTAAACAAGACGTCTTTACAACAGTCATTTCAGCAACCCAACTTTAAAACGAACAGAGTAATAACAATCATCTTAACAGCAATTCACTTTTAAAATGTACGTTGACATTTTTATTATTATTGTTATTACTGGAAACAAACAAAAATAATTTAAGAATGTATCTATATTTTGGCCAAATGATATGGCTGATGTAGGGAAGTAGTTTGGATGGGAATGATTAATTATAACCTAGGAACACTTAAAAAAGCGAGGTAAAGAAGCGAGCAAGTTTCAGATTATATTAAATATTTTTTTTTAGAAAATCAAAACACAATGTTGACTTTGACTTACTATCAACCCGCTTAAATACATTGCAAAGCTCCCAGAGTTTCTTGGAGATTTTAAAGAATTACAAAATTGGGGTAATGGGTAATATATGATCCACTTTTTCAATCTGTCTTTTCAGATTATCTTACATCAAAAACAAAAGGTAATTCGAGAGAAATATTATAAAAAAACTCTCATATAACCTCATGGACAGAAAAAAAAAATATTTTTATAAATAACATTGAGGATAGGCTAACTCTCGAGCAGTTGTTTGAAGACTTACAGGGAAATAAGTTTAAAACAATCTGTGTTGATTTTTAATAAACGAAATAAAAACAACTCTCCGTAGAATTACCGTCAGTAGAAAATAGAACAGAAATGATCAATACAAGTATGGCAAATAATAAAGTTTCCGCGTTTGTCATTTTACAAAATAAAACACCTGAATCCATGTGTTAACTATGTTATACTGTAGAAAGCCATGAAATATAGAAACTGCGATTAATATACTGCCTGAATGTGAGTACGCAAACACATACTTGAACCATCACCTAAAGAATCACCCCCTCTCTAAACTTAAAACAAAAATTTTGAATTCTCATTTCCAACTTCAAAACCCAATTTCCACTCAGAATCATCAACACGGTACTCAAAATGCACCTAGTACCTACATTCTTTCAATCTAGAACACCACATCAATACCAGTATAGCAAAACAATACTCAGAAAGTTGTATCAAAATCGTTGGAGCTATTTTCGAGAAAATTAAACTTCTTCCTATCCTATACCCACCGAAATTTTAGGGCCTAGAGTAAAACAAGCAAATAAACATTATCCACCAAATGTAAAGTTAATCAGCCCATTAAATCATCAGTTTAACATCAAATCATGGACAAAAGAAAAACGTTTCGAATGAATTCAAATCGCTTTTAGCGTTTATGTTTATGCTTCAGTTTATGCCTTTAAGATAAGTATCAACTAAGTACCAATAAAGCACTAAACGAAGTGTATATTTTTATAATTGAAATCATGTTGTTGCTATGTTTCCAGAAATGTGCGTGATCTATAGTAAAATTAAACAAACGCTTGGTAAAATATTGTTAATAAACGTAAACAGATGTCAAGCATAGTATTTGTAAAAACGGGGATCCGTTCAAAATCCCGAAAATCAAATTCCCGAAAGTTCAAAATCCTGAAAAATCAAAATCCCGAAAAATCAAAATCCCGAAAAATCAAAATCCCGAAAAATCAAAATCTCGAAAAATCAAAATCCCGAAAAATCAGAATCCCGAATGTTCAAAATCCCGAATGATAAAAAGCTAATTAATTACAAATGTTACAGACACAGGCGCCTGCCTGACAAATTTACATACCCTTAGCGGAGCAGCGAAGCTGCGTGAGCGCGGTGTGCCCCCGAAAAAGGAGGAGAAAATCAAATGATCCCGCGAAGCGGGCCACCCAGGTCAAATTAATTACAAATGTTACAGACACAGGCGCCTGCGTGACAAATTTACATACCCTTAGCGGAGCAGCGAAGCTGCGTGAGCGCGGTGTGCCCCCGAAAAAGGAGGAGAAAATCAAAAGATCCCGCGAAGCGGGCCACCCAGGTCAAATTAATTACAAATGTTACAGACACAGGCGCCTGCGTGACAAATTTACATACCCTTAGCGGAGCAGCGAAGCTGCGTGAGCGCGGTGTGCCCCCGAAAAAGGAGGAGAAAATCAAAAGATTCCGCGAAGCGGGCCACCCAGGTCAAATTAATTACAAATGTTACAGACACAGGCGCCTGCCTGACAAATTTACATACCCTTAGCGGAGCAGCGAAGCTGCGTGAGCGCGGTGTGCCCCCGAAAAAGGAGGAGAAAATCAAAAGATCCCGCGAAGCGGGCCACCCAGGTCAAATTAATTACAAATGTTACAGACACAGGCGCCTGCCTGACAAATTAACATACCCTTAGCGGAGCAGCGAAGCTGCGTGAGCGGGTGTGTCCCCGAAAAAGGGAGTTAAAATCCGAAGAACCCGCTAAGCGGGCCACCCAAGTACTGCTGATTATGAAAACTGTTGACACAGGCGCCTGCCTGCATCACTAATCCGATTTTTCAGTATTGATTGCTATTCGGGATTTTTTCGGGATTTTGATTTTACGGGATTTTGATTTTTCGGGATTTTGATTTTTCGGGATTTTGATTTTTCGGGAATTTGATTTTTCGGGATTTTGATTTTTCGGGATTTTGAACTTTCGGGATTTTGGTTTTCGGGATTTTGAACCAGACCCGTAAAAACGTTTTTACATAAACAAAAGAAATTAAACTGTGTTTTTTTTAGAACTTATAAAACTTTCAGCTAATTGTGCTGAAAGACAGTGAGATTTTCAGTCAAGCTCATGCCGAAATACTATTTAAAAAAAAATTGGAAACAATTTATTTACTTCTTATTATCGCATGCAAATATTATCTAATATTATAAATGTGAAAGTTTGTGCGTTTGGTTCCGCTAGCGTGACGCAACGACTGAACTGATTTGCATGAAATTGGGATAAAAGATGAATAAGATACTGTGTTCAGGTTCATACGAGTATATAAGAAATCCCTTTTAGTTCTTGTCGCTCCAAGTTGTATATTTATTGTGGAATTATTGAAATAATGAGACATAATGATATGTATTTCAATTTTTTCTATACATATTTCAATATTAGCATGTAATAACAGTTTATAAGATAGTTGAAGATTTATTTCTTACCTCGTGGAAGATTAATTCAAAAAGAAAGAAATCAGAAAGATATTTTCAAAAGGAAAGCTAACTTATGAGCAGCGACCTCTTACATGAAATATGTGTTATTACATGAAATAATGAATAAAATTAAGTTTAATCTATTAGAGTTCTTAATGGGGGATTTTCATGAGGAATGTTGCGTTCTCACTTAAACGTTGTCACCCGCATTGCAGAACTCACTTCGTTTGGGAAGGTTATGTTAGCAAAGGGAAATATTTAACATTGTATGTTGACAATGGTGATAATAAATAAATGAACCTTTGTTATCATTCAATCAGCGCATAAAAACAAGTTAAATAAAAAAAAAATATTGCCAAAATATTGCCGTTTTCGAGAAAATCAATTTTCTTCTGTACGATTGTATGGTAAGTACCGTTATTTTTGAGTCTAGCGCAAAAATTGATAATACTTTCCTAGGGACTGCCAAATAAATACTGAATACCAAGTTTGAAGCAAATCGGCCCATCCGTTCATGCTCTAGAGATGCGAAAAAACATACAGACATCAGACAGACAGACGGAATTTCCAGACCCACCTTTTTCGAATTATCCATCATCGTAATGTTATGTGTAATTAGTATTTCATTTTTTTTTTTGCGAAAATCCATAACTTGCCTAATAGTACCTATCTTTAATCGCAGGTAAAAAAGAAAAGAAAAATTACTCATACACCATGGCGTGCACTATATAAAAAAAATTACTCATACGCCACCGATCCCTTTTTTTTTTTTTATTTATATGATTTTTACTTGCGATTATAGGTACATACTATAAGGCAAGTTATGCATTCGTAAAAAAAAATTTTTTTTTGGACAATCAAACATAACATTACGATGATAGAGAAGCCTAAAAAAGTGGGTCCGACAATTCTGTCTGTCTGTCTGTCCGTCTTTCTGTATCGGCACCTACAGCCTAAACGGCTGGACCGATTTGCTTCAAACTTGGTACATAGTATTATTATGACGTCCTACAGAGGGATTTTTGGAAATAGCATTCTAGCTCCAAAACTAACGGTACCTGCCATATGATTTTTAATGAAACACTCATTTATCTCAAAAACGGCTCCTACGATTTTGATAAAACTTTCTGAATGGTATTTTTTAAATAAACTATGTTTTGGTTTGAACAGATTTTTCAGGAAAAGTCTTATAACGGTACCTCCCACCGGTTTTTTTAAATCAGATTTTCTCTTAAACCACTTCATGGATTTCAATGAAAATTTTAATATAAAAGCTCTGTTATAAACGAAATAATATAAATTCTTTAATTTTCAAAAAAAATTTTTTTTGAGTGTTTTAAAAAAAAGTTAAATTTTTTTTTTGACTTTTGGTTTTTTCAAAAACGGTTTGTTCAAAATTTTTGTTTTCTGGTAAGAACCTTAAACCGCTAGATTTCGACATACTCAAAATAAATTTGGAATATGTTTCCGAAAAGTTTTTTAAAAAAAACCGTTTTTTGAAAAAACGGCTCCAACGATTTTGAAAAAAAAATCGTTAAAATTCAAAAAAGTAAAAGAAATCTAATGGTCATTTTCTACAAAAAACGATTTTACGTTGATTTTTAAATGATTGATAAAATTTCATATGATTTTTTTATTGCTTTTTTCCAAAATCTCAAGCCCCAAGACCACTGTAACACATTAGAGCAAGTTCGTACGACCCAGTCGTGCAATTTATTTTAACCAGATGTAAGGACGACAAGTTTAACAATAGGGCTGGTCAATGTACTTTGTTGAGTTGTGACACCCGCAACAGGAACTCTACCATCTGGGCCTGGATTAACAATTAATATGCGACCTAAACGTCATTTATCTGCACATCTCTTTGTGGATGTTTCCACTTTTGCAATTCTTTGAGATATTCGTGTTGCCAACGCACACAGAACTTTTGGTGAAGTAACTTCAGCTTTTCCCAACGATTTATATAGCTTAAAGATTGCAAGCAAAAGTTCGGGTTCTTGAAGAGACAGAAGAGGACCTTCACGAAGGAAATGCCCTGGAGTGAGAGGAAGCACCTCAGAAGAACTGTCTGATATTGGAGATATAGGCCTAGAGTTTAGGCAAGCCTCAATTCGAGATAGTAGAGTTTAATACTCTTCGAATGTTAATTTATAAACACCATTAATTTTTCGAAAGTGCAATTTGAAGCTTTTTCACAGCTGCCCATATGTGGGGCACCAGGCACCAGTTTGAGTTTTGAGTAAATGGTAAGGAAGATGTAGTTCGCGATCTTGTGGAAATACTGACTCTGTCGAATAATAATATTTAAGTCCGGGAGATTTCTTCATTAGAAATGGTTTCAAAAGGAATCTTTTTTTTTATTTTTGCATGAGTTCTTCCTTAGGAGTATGGTAAGGCGAATGTGGCCATAAAGGTTCAGATAATTGAAGACATTATGAACCATTCCACCACAAACTATTTTGTTTTATTTCAGTTGGATTTAATCAACGAGTTGTCAAATCGGCGGGGTTGTTGGCTGATCGGACGTCATTCCACTTGGTTCTTGGAACTTAAGATTGAATTTTAGAGACACGATTTGCTATGAACGTTTTGCACGTACATATGAGTTATTTTTTCTAGCCAAGCCAAACAAATTGAACGATCATACCTTCCTTATAGTACCTATAATCTGTGTAAACTGTAATTTTAAGATAAGTATCAACTTAGTACTAACCAAGGAACTAAAGAAGGTGTATCTATATATAATTCAAATCATGTTGTTTCTATGTTCCCAGAAATGTGAGTGTTATCTAGTAAAATTTAACAAACGCTTGGTAAAATATTGTTAATAAATGTAAACAGCTGTCTAGCATAATATTTGTAATGACATATTTAACAAAAGAAGTTAAATTTTGTTTGTGTTTTTTAGAATGTATTTAACCTTCAGCTGAAGCATGTGTACAGCACACGAAGTATGGAAAAATTTTTTTAAACAAGTTGCCATAATAATTCAATCAATTAACTTAATTCAAAGTTCGAAATGTATAGATATGCAAAGGTTTTAATATTGATTTTCAGCCAAGCTCATGCGAAAATATTGTTTAAGAAAAAAATGGGAACAATATATCTTTTCTTACTATCATCTTATACATAAATTCCAAATTTCTAATATTATAAAAAATGTGAATGTTTGTACGTTTGGTTCCGCTGGTTTCGTTAAGTGAGGCAACTGAGCCGATTTGCACAAAATTCGAGTGAAAAGTGATTAAGACACTGAATCATCACAAAAGTTACTTTTTTCCCCCAGTAAATGAATGGTGAGGGGCTTTTGAAGTACATATGCTTAGACATTTGATTCGCGTTAATGCCTCAACGGCATTTTTCCCAAGGCTGGCATTTACCATGATCATTCATAATAATACCCAGGAGCAAACTCTGAAAGTCGCAGCTTTACACATAGTCAGTTTTCATGTCGGTTGTTCAGGACTGATTCCTAGATTCACTGTGTTCCATGTATACCTAAATAACATGTACTTCAAATGCAAAATCTTTAAATTTTTTAATTCTCACACAAAGCCTAAAAACTCCATTCTGAAGTCGATACGGAATAACGTGAGGCAAAAAGATGACCAGTGTGAGTTTTTATTGTTTGATACGCTTTTACGCCTTAACAGAAAAGGATATGAGTACCTTTTATCGCATTGGTACATATATCATTAAGTATAAGTTGGTGTATCATAAATATAAAAACTACTTAAAATAAATATTATTATTATTATATTGTCCATAAACAAGTGGGATCAGATATCAAAAATTTGTACAAGCTTATGTTTCACAATGAAAATTAAAATGCACTTTTGGCCGGCGATTTTAATGCGAGATCTGGAGGTGAAGCAGGCACTTGACATGTGTTACTCTTTTGTACAACGAATTTTGAATGGAACGAATCCTTCTGATGAGTATGGACAGATTTCACGATTGTGGGTAAACAAGGAAATCCAGTCATATTGATTATACTCTCACTGGTGGTTCATGGCAAGATTACGTACAAGATTTCAAAGTTGACATGGTACCGTACTCGGACCACCTTTCCATAATCACAACCCTTTTGCCTAAACTGAAGTGGATAGAAAACAAAGCAGCCAGTTATCATAGAAACCTTGACATTTCACTTGGAAGGCACGGTTTGGATCTTACAGTCATTATAAACAGCATACGATCTTCATATCCTGAATACTGTTGTTTGAATAGAAAGAAACTAAGCCCAATTGCATCCTGGTTTGATGATGACTGAAAACATTCCGTGACCAGAGTGGTCAATTTAGAAAAACCCACTACATGGAAGCAAGTATAAGGAGTATAAAAATGTTTATGCAAGAATAAAAAACAAAACTATTTCAAGGAGAACTCTAAACGACTGTCGCAATCCAAAAATGAAAACAACTTTGGAAATTGGAAAGAAACTTGAACGGATGTAAGTTCGTGATAAATCAAGATTTAACGCCTGGTATCCTGCTTACGCATTTTATGGAACTGCCGAATCTTCCTTCTAATAGTCTCACTATTTCTAATGCTGCACAGAACTTTGAAGATCAAGTACTGGATGCGTACTATAACTTGTGCAGAAATAACGGATGTTCTAATGAACAATGGAGTTAGTAAGAAAGTTCAACGTTTTGTTTAACCAGGATATGGATACCGAAAGTATTGCGCAGCAATTTAAAGAATCCTTTATTTTCCCGATCTTCAAAAAAAGGTGCACAAGGAACTCGGAAAACTATGGGGGAATAAGTTTACTTAACGCCTCGTATAAAATATTTTTTGCAATTCCATAACGACGGCTTAGCTCTTGGATTGACGAAAATCATTTAATTAAGGAAATTCAAGCTGGTTTTAGGCCCGGACACTCCACGATATATCATATATTTGTGCTGTATTCGATAGAACTTTTTACAAGAATACAAATACATTTCAAAGTTCACCGTAAGAGTAATCGACGAAAGTCCACAATGATTCTTTTCATCTACCCTTCTTCCTTGCGCGTTCACAAATGTTTATAGGCCCAGTCATAATACGCGAAAGAAAAAGGAATCAAGTGTCAAAACCCAACGAAAATTTCCTTTCTGACCTTTCAAATACTATCAGTTGGCCATAATAGCCTTTCGAAATAAGAAGCATTTATCTCTTTCCTCTCTTTGAAAAAAAAAAAAAATGTCAGATTTTAGTCCTAAATATGTACTGCTGAAAGTGTAGGAACATTATGTATGGAAAGAAAAGTGAACGAAACTTGTAGAAACTAAAGGCCCAACCATAATACGCGAAAGAAAAAGTAAGCAAGTGCCAAAACCGAACGAAAAGTTTCCTTCCGATTTGTAAAGAAGAATACCCTTTAGAAAAAAAGGAATGTCAGATTTTCGTACGTAATGTACGACTCAAAGCGTACATTACGTACGAAAACACAAGTGAACGAAACTTGCCGAAACTGAACAAAAAGTCATTTTGGGTTGGATATACAAATCACATGTATTTCTACTGTTTCGTAAGGCAACGTATGTACGTACACTACAATTACGGTTTCACCTTATGTGAATTTTGAAGAGAGAGAAAAATACTCTCTCAAGAACAGTTAACTGCAAGAAAGCACCAAACAACAACGCCTAAAATCATTATTGAAGCCTGTCCTACAACCTGTTTTTTTTTTATTAACCAAGTACAACAACCGGAACCAATTCTACCTCATGGATGATGATTTGAATTCAAAAAGATCGTTACGAGAGACATCACTAGAATTTGAAGCTTGTACGGTACCTACCTAATGCAAAACTGTTCCAACACCGTCATGGAAAATACAACGTTATGGCTTATGGATGCAATCATTTTAAAAATAAATGCACTCCTTAGACACAAAATTAAAAGATATCATTACAAAAACAGATATAAGAAGTATTATTGAGCAAGTTGCCGCATTCGAAGAGGAAAACAAACAACTATTGAAGGAGGAGATAGTAAAACTGAAAAATAGCGAAATCCTAATTGATAGAAAGATGGAAGATGTGGAGAAGTACTCCGAAAGGATGATGCTAAACAAGAGTTTCAGCAAGTCTGTAACGTTACCCTTCAAGTTCCTGCTATGATTAACAATGTCAGGAAAAATTGGACCTTCCAACAAAAATGTTTCAGCTAAATTGTAGTATAGTATTCTTCTATCAAAACTCAAGTAAAAACAGTGTAATACATTTACTAGCAATGCCATACAATTACAATTTCATAATGTGTACTGTACAGCAATCTATTCTACTGTAAAGTGACAAACTATTTTGAAGACTCGATTCCCCATTATCTATCTTATCTTAAAAGTTCGTTGTGGACCCCTTAATCATAATGGAAGAGCCGTTCCAAAGAGAGAATAACAGTAGTAAACGTACACTCTGCAACCTGGATACATCGGAGAATATTTTGTACTTCGTCGGAATATGTCCTACCTTCAAAAGGGTACATAATAAAGATCCTTGAAAAGGATGTGCTCTTTCACTCACAGCTTCTAAGTGTTCTAAATGGCAACTGCTTCATAAACTTACATAATCTTTTAAAAGCCGCTCTTAAATTTATATCGATATCTCATTTTAAATGAATTTTCATAATTAATTTAATTACGTCATTTCAGTAAGCTTAATTTTTGTATTTAACTTTTTTCCTGACAGGCTACTTAAAGTTATTGCCCTAATTAATTTAAGTCCGGCAAATACATACGAAGTTTTGTTAATTTCTTTTTTGTTTTTAAGTTTTAATAATTTCAACGCCTTATTCGATTGTTAAGCTATCCATTATCGTAAATGGCAAACACTCAATTAATACCTCTGTTCGCGTACATTTTGTGCCAAAAAATGAAAACTGTCAAAATTTCTCAAATGAGAGAAAAATCTCTCTCACTTACCGAAAAGTACACGAACGCTTTTTGTGTAAAAACTTGAAAAACGTCAAATTCGAATTTTTTGATTGGTTAGCTCTTCGCGGTAAGGGTCATCTGCAACAACAAATGTTTACGTCATTCGATTTTGACAGAGTTCAAGTTTTTACCAGATGAAATTTCAGTGGGCAAAAACTTGCAAATAAATGAACGAAAGAATAAAACAGCTGTTATTTTCTTTCGTTCATCTTTCGTTCATCTCTCAGTACGCGAACGCTTTTTGTGTTAATGTAAACGTATGAAATCGAATGCAAACTGTTTCATTTGGGTACGCGAACAGAGGTAATATTATGACACTTCAAATGACAACTGAGTTTGACAGGTGTCAAATGTCAGCGCTACTAACTTGAGACCACAAAATGTTTGACCCTTTAAGTTTAACATAACTTTTTTTTTTAAATATTTATCAGAGATTGTCACAAGCTCATCAGAAAGTCAGTTCATTATCTATATTCAAATTTATGAATTCAGTTAAAATGAAAAAAAAAAACATAACCTTGACATTGTATCCGCACTCTGAACCAGATGTTTTAAGAAAAAAAAAATTCCTTCCCCCACAACAAATGCACCTAAAAACTTTTATTAATTATTAATAGGGCCTGATTGAAATTCGCTTATACACTGCATTCAATTTTGTATAATACCTAAAAAACAAGATACGTAGAGGAACAGATAAAATGACACTGTAATGACGACTCGCACGCACACGTGCTTCTCTAAGGTGAACATGTGCATGTGCAATGCATTACAGAAATAAACACCCGCCAGTTCTGATGGCTTTGACTGGTGAAAACAAGTCATACTGGTGTATCACATGATTACATTGTGCGCCTTTGGATAATTACATATCTATAGATACAAATAACTTGCTTAAATTGGGGAGTACCTATTATACGTATGTATTTTTTCAAACGTGTGAAACCAGCAAAGGTAAAATTTAAGGGAGGGAATTTTCAGTGAATTTATTTCTTGAAGTTCGATCTCCAATTAACATTGCTATGATAAGCATTTTCAAGGTGCGATGCAAGAGGCTCCACTGGTTTTTGGTTTCGAATGTTGTTTATATAATGAACAAGTAGATGTAGAGCTTCGTTACTAATGCAGAGTGGTGGCTTCTTTAGCTATTTGTTTATATTCCCTCAGATTCACCTGAAATGCCACCCGTAGAATTTTTATGAGGTAAATCCCACTTTACTCTTAATCCACTGTACCAACAAAAATTCTTTCTTTCTATCCTTGTAACAGCAATATTTTTTGAAAACATTTCTCATTTGTATAATACATAGTTGTTCACCTTTTGGAGAGTATGCATGTCAGATGCCTCGAATTTCGAAAGCAGAGAGTACTACCTCAGAGTGTTTTGAAGAGAAACGACATAAGTTATTGACTTATGCTGTTTTTCGACAAAAAAGTTTTACTTTGTACACATAACGGTTTGTTAATTTTCGGACAGAAGATTCTATATAAAAAACGGGTTGGGGTCATAATTCTGTATGTGCCAAAATTCGGTTTCCAAAATTCTGTATTTCAAAATTCTGTATTTTAAAATTCTGTAAATCCAAAATTCTGTAAATCCTAAATTCTGGATTTCAAAATTCTGTATTCCAAAATTCTGTAAATAATAACTTTTTTTCATTATCAAAACAATTATTCTTTTATTATTTACAGAATTTACAAGTAAATATTTTCAACGGAGGACTTTTTAAATTAAAAATTTTTCTTGATAATTAAAGGATTTTTTAATTTTGGTTTATTCAATAAATTTTTTTTCAACAAATACAGAACTTGTCTTTTAAGTTGTTAAATTACTTAAAAACAAGAAAAATTCGGATTGAGGTTCAGAATTTTTAAAGCAGAACAGAGTTACAGAATTTTGCAATACAGATTTTTGCATTTACAAAATTTTGAATTTACAGAATTTTGAATTTACAGAATTTTAGAATACAGAATAATAGAATTACAGAATAATGGAATACAGAGTTATAGTCATACGACCCGTTCCCATAAAAAACACATTCATCGTTGCAATTACTTATATGTGGTAGATGGTATTATGCTAGATGCTAGATGCTAGATGCTAGATGCTAGATGCTAGATGCTAGATGCTAGATGCTAGATGGTAGATGGTAGATGGTAGATGCTAGATGCTAGATGCTAGATGCTAGATGCTAGATGCTAGATGCTAGATGCTAGATGCTAGATGCTAGATGCTAGATGCTAGATGCTAGATGCTAGATGCTAGATGCTAGATGCTAGATGCTAGATGCTAGATGCTAGATGCTAGATGCTAGATGCTAGATGCTAGATGCTAGATGGTAGATGGTAGATGGTAGATGGTAGATGGTAGATGGTAGATGGTAGATGGTAGATGGTAGATGGTAGATGGTAGATGGTAGATGGTAGATGGTAGATGGTAGATGGTAGATGGTAGATGGTAGATGGTAGATGGTAGATGGTAGATGGTAGATGGTAGATGGTAGATGGTAGATGGTAGATGGTAGATGGTAGATGGTAGATGGTAGATGGTAGATGGTAGATGGTAGATGGTAGATGGTAGATGGTAGATGGTAGATGGTAGATGGTAGATGGTAGATGGTAGATGGTAGATGGTAGATGGTAGATGGTAGATGGTAGATGGTAGATGGTAGATGGTAGATGGTAGATGGTAGATGGTAGATGGTAGATGGTAGATGGTAGATGGTAGATGGTAGATGGTAGATGGTAGATGGTAGATGGTAGATGGTAGATGGTAGATGGTAGATGGTAGATGGTAGATGGTAGATGGTAGATGGTAGATGGTAGATGGTAGATGGTAGATGGTAGATGGTAGATGGTAGATGGTAGATGGTAGATGGTAGATGGTAGATAACTTGCCTTCTTTAATCGAAATTATAAGGTTTGGAACGACGACAGGCATTCCTTAAGAATGTATTCTGTGTCCGATCTTCTTTGCTCTTTTAATAGACGATATTTGTGACAACTTACCGTGAGGTGTCAGTATTTCAGACATGCTTGTCAAAGTGCTATTCCATGCGGACGACCTTGATATGCTGGCAGATACTTCTTTTCTAAAAACTCTAATTTTTTTTATTTATATATATTATAACGGATTAAAAATTGATGACACACTTAACTGCTTTCAAGGTATACATCTGTACACATAAATAATAAAGTGCACGACTGGGTCGCACGAATTTGCTCTAATGTGTGGCAATGGTCTTGGGGCTGGACATTTTGAATTTTTAGGAAAATATATTTTAAAATTTCTTACAAGTTTTTTTCAAAAATCGGTTTTTTGAAAAACTTTTCGAAAATACATTCCAAATTTTTTTTGAGTACGCCAACTTTTAGCACTTTTTAGTTTTAATCAGGGAAATAAAATTTTAAAAAACCGATTAAAATGTTTTTGAAAAAACCAAAAATTAAAATAAAATTGACTTTTTTTTTAAAAATCTGAAAAAAAAATTGAAAAATTTAAGAATACATGTTATTTCGTTTATAAAAAGGCTCCTACATTAAAAATTATATCGAAATCCGTCAGGGAGGTACCGTTATAAGATTTTTCTTGAAAAATCTGTTCCAACCAAAACATAAAGTTTACGTTTTTGAGAAAAATAAAAAAAAATAAATGTTCATTAAAAATCCTATGGCAGGTACCGTTAGTTTTAGATATAGGACATCATAAAAATACTATGCACCAAGCAAATAGGTCCAGCCGTTTAGGCTGTAGGTAGCTATACGGACAGACAGACATACGGACAGACAGACATACGGACAGACAGACAGAATGGTCGGACCCACTTTTTTAGGCTTCTCCATCATCGTAATGTCATGTTTGATTGTCCAATTTTTTTTTTCTTTTTACGAATGCATAACTTGCCTCATAGTAACCTACATATATAATCGCAAGTAAAAGTGAAGTGTCTGTTTTTAAATTTCAAAATATCAGCTTTTTACTGAATGCATTATGAAAGCATATACGGTACTTATAATAAAAATGCCATTTACAAAATGTTTGTCTGTCCGTCTAATATCGGAAACGGCTGGACCGATTTTGACGGGATTTTCATTCACGGGTAGCTGATGTTGTAAGGAATAACTAAAACTATTTTAATTGCCTCTACAGGTGGCGCTGCAGTCGCATTTTTGATCATGACAGGACTTTCACAGGCGGATAGCTTATGTTCTAAATTAAATTAATTTGTTAACTACCCCTTGGTGGCGCTATAAATACTTTTTTCGAATTCTTATTTATTGGCCAATATGACTTAAAATCACAAAGTACCAGTGGTCCCTCGATAATGTGAACTAATTAAAACAAGGCGTTTTCGGATTTTAGAGTGTTCACATTACTGGAACATTTTCTTCGGTTCTTATTAAGAGTTTGAAACAACTCGTATCCATTTGTTACAAACAAAATTACGGGTAAAGCACAGTTTCAACATTTATTCATAAAAAAAACACATTACCTAGTAGGAGTACCTAATTATTACGCAAAAAAAAATCATTTAAAAAAAACATCTGTATCGACATAGTGAATAGCCTGATTTGATCATACTATTGCAAAACTTCGAAATTGGCTTAGACGAATATCAGTTAGGTTTTCCTTTCTTTTATATTGCATGCAAAACTATCAAGAAAAAAAAAATATGTATGTGTAGGTAGGTATATAAAATTTCCAAAGGAATTCACATTTAAGAGTTCCAAAATTTCGGAAGTTCACATCACAGACCATACACAGACCGCCAACTCGTACTCCCCTTGCCTGAAACACCCTCGAAATATTTTTTCCTGTCTGTGAATACGTGTACATCTCTCTCTGTGCATTTTGTAATGGCAACTATACCTGCGTATGCCATTTATTTTTTAGGTGTGTTTGCTAAATGGGTTTTAAAAGCAAGAGAGAGCGTCACACTCTGAAAATAAATGGCATATCAGCTGATTTTTAGCTTTTAGGCAAAAAGAGAGACCATATGGTGAGTTGGCGGTCTGTATCTTCTTGGTCCGTGGTTCACATTATAAAGATGACAATGTTAAGTTTTGGCGATTCACATTTTGGAGAAATTCGCATTATCGGTGATTCACGGTATCGAGAGACTACTGTATTTATACACATAAATACAGAATTAAGGAGGTTTTGTATAAATTATAAGACTTGCAGTTAAAAATTAGAATTTTTATGAAGATTTTGAATAAAACAACAACAACTTGTGTGTGCTACCACCAAGTTCATAGGCTGGAGTTTATTTCACTGGACCATCCCGATCATCAGACTAGTTTAGTGGTGCAAAATCTTTATGTTCAATTTTAATTTTTGAAGAACTTTTGCCCGAGATGGGCTTGAACAAGCGAACTAGCTTTTTACTAAATGCATATGAAAGAATTATTATTTTTAATATATTAGCGAAATTTGTAGGAACAAAGTTCGCCGGGTCAGCTAGTTAAATATATATTTGTATACATTGATATTTTCAATATTTTTTTTTTCTTTTATTACAGTTCAGACCCAAACAATCTCTCTCAAAAACTAAGGACGAGATACGAGACAATAAAATTTGCAAGCACAGCAGCTAAATTTTTGAATACTTAACAATCAAGATGACTTTTGTTCTGTTACCTTGCCTGAGAGGGTGTAAGTATACTATATTTATTATTGGTTGCATTAATAACGTACCAACCGTACATTAAGAATCCCATTTAATATTTATTTTTGTTTCATTTGTTCTCTTTCTTCTGATTTCATAATATCTGGAACAGAAATTCTCTTCCCAAGATTTAAATTTTTTTCATACCTAAAGAATACTAAAAAAAAAAGTTTGTTTTCGGTAGCACTGTGTTCGGTATAATATCTTACATTTTAAAGTTAAGTTCAGATTGACTGTATGTCTGCACCAGTTGTTGTTGTACTTTATTTCCAATTGTTCCATGCTATCAATGGCTTACTGTCTTGTTGATGCCGGTGATGTGAATAGATTTAGGACCATTTTTGAAAATCTTGAATTTGGTTTCCTACTTATCTCTAATTTTATAGAGACATGCAGTTATCCTTATAAAAATGGTACCGATATTAACATTTTGTTTATTTTTGAATTAAAAGAAAAATTGCATAGTCAACCTCACTCCCAATTCAAATTCAACAGTGAGCTAAATCAAGAAGGCTGCAGGAAGGCAACGTGCTCCCCTTACCTCCTCAGTTTTTATAAGGTGTAAGCTTTATAGTTATATACCCATGTAAACATCTACTTTACTTTCGTCGAAAGCGAGAAAGACAAACAATTTTTTTTTTTTTTTTTTTTTTAATTTGACCTCATTCCGTTCGATGTTTTTTCACGTTGCCGAATATTCACACAGTTGCTCTCCTTAGCTGGTTACAAGGTTTACCTTCTTTAAAGAAGGTATTTTTTTCAATCACCTTTGTTTTTAAAATAAACAGGGAAGTGAAGTTGTAAGGAACACTTAAATAAAAATTAAAATTTAATTAAAGACAATCAAAATAAAATGCAAACAGTCAGTGGCGGACTTAACCCGTCAGAGGGCCGGGCGGCAAAGCTGAATTAGGCCCCCAGTTTAATAAAGGTGCCTTTACATGGAGCTGCAAGCCCTGATCTGCAAACAAAGAAGATGCAAAATCAATAAATCATACTTGTGTGATAGAGAGGGAAGGCAAAAATGCAGACTTCTTCATGGATGCAGATTATAGGATAGTTAATGATGCAGCTTGAAAATTATAGTGAAGACGAACATGTTCATCTTCATCGTCTGCACTATGTTTGTTGTTGTTGCGTTTTCGTCTGCATTTGCAGCTTCATGTAAAGCCTCCTTAAGTTGATGCACTTGTTTATGATTTGTATTCAGTTCACATTTATATACATACTATATGTACCTATAAGTGTGTATGTTTAATTATATAAATATTTACAAGTGATATTTTAATTGGGCCTGAATAAACATACATATAGAATATGGATATATGGATGATGGATCGCTAAGATAAAATACCAATCGATTGGCAAAAGAAACCAATTTTATTAAAGTGAAACTCGATGAAACGGAAATGCGCCATGACACTTTAATCCAAATGAAAATATAAAAGATAACAACAGAGAGGACAACAGAGGCCCGAGTATTCCGTCCTTATGCAATTAGGTACCTTAGTCTGTCAATGTTCAAAGGGAACATTTTTTTTAATAATTTTCACTCTACAGTGCGATGTGGGCTTTTTGTTAAAAATAATTATGTTAATTTCAAAGTTTGTAATATATTGGATTCCTTTAATAAACCAACTTTTTTTTCCTTTTTAAAGCTTCAATCCCAAAGAGATTCAATATTGGAGTAATGATGTTTATGATGTGCCTAATAGCTTATATGGCCCGAGTTAATTTTTCTCTTAATATCATTGCCATGACTAAATCGACAAAAAACAATACAGTAGTACTTCCCGATGTGAGTTCTTGCATACTTTTTTTTCAACTTTGCACTATGATTATATTGACTTTTGAAACTATCTTTTCAGCAAGGACCACGCTATGAATGGAATGCAGATGAACAAGCCTTACTACTAGGTGCATACTTTTACGGTTACCTAATAACTTCCCTTCCAGGTGGAATGCTGGCTGAGAGGTATGGTGGAAAAGCTGTTGCTGGTTACTCTTCCATAGTTTCAGCAGTTTTGACGGCTCTGACGCCTTTAGCCGCTTCATGGGGCGTATGGGCAGTATTCAGTGTTCGATTTGCTATTGGATTTGTTGGGGTATGTCTTTCAGAGAGCTTGTACATAAAACAAATTTAATAACATTTCCATAAAAGGGCGTTGTATATCCTTGCTGTCATTGCCTTATATCAAAATGGTCACCACCAGCAGAAAAGGGTAAATTTGTCGCTGCACTGATGGGCGGAACATTCGGAACAGTGATAACTTGGCCTATAAGTGGTGTTATCGTCGAAGGAATGGGATGGCCTTGGGCCTTTTACATTATAGCAATATTCATTGCCATTGTTACCTTAGTATGGTTTCTTATTGTTGATGACAGCCCAGACCAGCACACAACAATAACAAGCGAAGAGCGTGATCTGATCCACAAATCCTTAGGAGATTCTGTGTCCGCAAAGAAGAAACTACCACCATTCAAGCTCGTGGCAATGTCCTTGCCGTTTTGGTCATTGCTCTTCCTTCACTA
This sequence comes from Platycheirus albimanus, assembly GCA_916050605.2. Lineage (NCBI taxonomy): Eukaryota > Metazoa > Arthropoda > Insecta > Diptera > Syrphidae > Platycheirus > Platycheirus albimanus. The sequence continues at coordinate 66,665,544 of OU696698.1, forward strand.
TGGTAGCATGTGGGGATTGTTTTTCCTCATAACAGCGGCGCCTAAATTCATGAGTGAGGTAAGCCTTGAAAGAAGATTACAAAATGCTCAATCCAAAGACTAAATTAATTTATTTGTCCACTTCAGGTTCTTGGATTCAACCTTTCATCTGCTGGATTTTTGTCAAGTTTACCGCATTTAGCACGATTATTGTGTGCTTTTGGATTCGGAGCCATCGCAGATACAATTCGTCGCAAGGAATGGATATCCGTTACGAAAATACGCAAATATTTTTGCATCCCTTGTAAGTTTTAAATCGTATTCCTTAAAATATCATGTCTTAATTTTTTCTTTCCATTTTGTAGCCCATGTGATCCCTGGCGTCTTCCTCATAATATTGGCCTATTTCGGTAGGGATCCGTACGTTTGCGTGGCAATCATGACGTTATCTCTTGGCTTTAATGGAGCAGCGACAGTAACAAACTTGGCCAACTCACAAGATTTGGCTCCCAATTATGCTGGAACACTTTACGGAACAATAAACTTTGTGGGAACCACGCCCGGTATTTTCTCACCAATGATCGTTGCATTTTTCACAAAAGATCAGGTAAAACTTAAGGCTTGCGAAAATCGATTATATTTCTATATTTCAAAAATATGTCTTTTTGTATATTTCTTAGAACACAATACATGAATGGCAAAATGTATTCCTTATTGGTGCTGGTGCATACATTGTTCCTGCATTCGTGTTTTGGGCACTGGGATCAGGGAAGATTCAAAAATGGAATGAAATAGATAAGGACTCGAATCAGAAAGATGTCGTCAACACAAAATTGTAAAAGGTTTAACGGTGTAACTTGTTTCAACAAGTTAAGACCATAAGTCTTTTATTACGCCAAAAATTATGCACCCTTTTTTAATTCGTATTATTAGTTAATAAGATATTTTGTATGAAAATAACGATCCAATTTAAGAAACTTATTTTTTCCTCAAAATAAAAAAAATATTAGAAATCGCATATCCAACTTAAATTAACAAAAAAGATGAACAAGAAGATATTATGATTCACATGCACAGCAGAGAGATCAATCGCTGGCACACTTGGTGACCCTTTTTTGAGATCGTCGTCATATTCTTCTTGGCTTTGTACTTTTTTTGGAGGGCGAAGTACTTTGGGAAAGTAGAAGGGCATTTAAGATTTCCAAGCAAGCCTTTGTAGAACGCATTCCATCAAATGCTCAAATGCTGCCGGAACGTTGAACAGGCCAAAGAGCATAACTTTAAATTGCTATAGACCATTACCTGTCGAAAATGCGGGTTTCTCCCAAAGGTCCAAAGTTGGAAACCATTGCATTCCTGCCATTGCATCCAGAGTGTTGCTGATCCTGGGCAGAGGGTAGCGGTATTTCTTTGTAACTAATTAATATAAAAAATAAAAACAAAACACTTTAAATTGATCACACGAGTCGGTCAATTAATTAACTAACAAAATTGTTAAAAAAATTAAAGGCTTACTTTGGATGCATTTCGAGACGACCGGCGTCACATCATCAGCATTCACGACTGCAGTGCAAGAAGTCCATTCCATAAAATAAAATTTGACAGAAACGTACATACATATAAACAATAAGAGCGACGATTACTAATGTATACGACTGAACAAATTAGAATTAATGTTCCCGTTGTCTAAATTTAGAGCTTCTCTGTCTTTCTGTATGTAGTAAGTAGTAAGCTTCATACGCATCAAGTCGACGATCATCGCTCACCTGCATTAGGAAATTTATATTATCTTTGCTCGCGCTCACAATTTCGTGTCCGTCTTCCGTCAACGAGAGCGTGATGAGCTACCGCAGACTTATTCGGTTGATTAAGTTTTATATATATATTGTATGTGCTCATTATATCGTTCGTTTATGCTACGTTTTGTCTGTCCATAATAAGCTCTGTTACATTCGTTGCATTGAATTGCATATATTCCCGATTTATCTAATTTTTCGATTTTATCTTTTGCCGAACCTAATAGATTGCTTAATTTTGTATCACTTCTATAAACTATTTCTAGCTTATGGTCGCTGAAAACTTTTTTCAATTTATTAGTTACTTTTTGGAGCAAAAGTCATAGATACGCTTTGGGGCTTTTCTTGGTTTGATACATTCTGTGAAAAAAGGGTGGTATATTTTCAGTTTCTCACTTTTTTGGAGTGCTTATTAATTAGTCTATCGACCATTTCTGTTCTGTAACCATTAACTTGAGCAATTTCTTTTATGTGCTCATACTCTTTTTTATAGTTTGCAACTAAAAGTGGTAAACGACATAATCGATGGACTATCGAATGATATGCTGCCATTTTATGCTGAATTGAGCAGTACGAATCGTTGGTTATTATGCGCATGGTACTGGTAGGCTTATGATACACTCCAACTTCAATTGAGCCGCCTGTACGCTGCAACTCAAGATCCAAAAATGGTATTCTTCCATTATTTTCCAACTCACACGTAAACTTTATGGATTCTAATTCACCATTTAAAATATTGAGAGTATCATGAATTTTATCAGTTTTTACAATCGCAAAAACATCATCCACATAACGTATCCATAAACGTTGGAGCTGATTTTTTCGTTGTAGCACCATTTCAAAATTAGCCATAAACAATTCAGCTATAAGTGGACTTAGCGGGTTTCCCATGTTTGCTCCTAGTTCAACTTTATAAATTTTATGCCGGAACTGAAAAAAGTTTTGTTTTATACATAATTTTGCCGTTTCCAAGTAAAAAGTTTTTTGTCACGTTCACAATCGATATTATCTAGATGATTTTTAAGTACATCTAAAGCTTTATCAACTGGCACACTTGGGAATAATGAGCATACGTCAAAGCTTACTAATTTTTCATCAGAATTAAGCCTTAGATCACTTATTTTTTCTACAAACTCAAGAGTTTTTAACGGATAAGCTTTCTAACTGTGGTAATTCTTTTAATTCCTTCACCAACCATTTCGCTATTTTACATGTTGGTGCATTTACATTAGAAATAATCGGACGCATTTTCTTTCCTTCTTTGTGTATTTTAGGAAGAGCATAAAGTTTTTGCAAAGTTGGGTTTGACACGACTAGCATTCAACCGACGTGTTCACTAAAAACTTTTTTAATATTTTGGCGAAGTGCAACTGCTTCACGTATTATTGTTTTAAGCGGGCTTTTTCTTATTTCCGAATAATTACACATCGTTCAGCCTTCGGTAATCCACGCAGAACCAGGTGTTTCCATCCTTCTTTTTGACAATTAGAACTGGTGATGAGAAAATATCAGCAAACTCATGAAGAAGCCTTCCAGCAATCTGTTATTGTTGTTGACTTAGATTGCAGGATTTTAGAATTTTGGACTTTAAAGAGTTGAATTCTACAGCTTTTCGGTTTTTTCTTTCTTCATTAAATCAGAACATGATACAACTTAACTTTTCAACTGCATTGTCACTTGCGAATGCGTGGTTAGGCGTCTGCCATACGACTTAAGAGTGTATGGCCAGAATCAAAATTTAGAAACAGTACAGAATCAAAGTTTAGACGGTTAAGAATTAACTCACACAATTTTCTCGCATTAAATTCAGTTGATCTACGGGTCAAAAATTCAAACGATGTTCAGTGCTGTACCAATATTGTACAAACTGGCCCTCAGAAAGTGGTTCAGCACTGAACTTCATGCCTAAATTCTGTAACGGAGATTTCATAAATATACATAATTTTGGTGGGGGCAAACACCCCCATTTATTCGGCTTAAAACAAGCTACAAATGAACTTAATCTAACTTAAAACTAGGTTACTTATAGCTATGGGCGGGAATTTAGGTGGTTAAGGAGAAGAATTTTCAGATTCGAAGTACTTAAGTTGAAATCGAAACTGTCAACATTCATATTTGTTTCGTGAAGCATACGGGTTAGGGGTTCGTTTGAGCCATAGGAAGTACGGTGATAGGGAAGATAGAAAAGACGTGGGTTTCTGAGATTGCGTGGATTAGTATTAAACGAAATGGAATTATAAAGTGTTGGACAGTCAACAGAACCAGAAACAAGTCGGTGAATGAAGAGGATATCAGCAATAATTCTTCGATCTTCAAGAGTGTTAAGATTAATGAGTTGAAGACGATCATTATAGGGGGGAAGTAAGAGAGGGTTTTGCCAAGGTAAACCACGGAGGGCAAAACGGAGGAACCTTCTTTGAATGCTTTCAATTCTTGAGATATGGACACGTTGAAATGGAGACCAAACTTGGGAAGCATATTCAAGTAATGGTCTAACGAAGGTTATGTATAAAGAGCGGGTGACATAAGGATTAGTAAATTCTTTAGACCATCGTTTAACAAATCCAAGAGCTGAGTTGGATTTATGGATTAATTCATCTATGTGAGAGAGGAAGTTAAGCTCTCGATCGCACAACACACCAAGATCCCTGATTGAATTTACGATAGGTATAGATTGGTTGGAAAGGTAATAGTTACGGGGAGGCAGTACTGAGCGCTTACGAGAAAAGGTTATGGACTGGCATTTGCCTAAATTCAACTCCATACAGTTTTTTTGACACCAAATTGAGAAATTATCTAGATCAAATTGTAATTGGGTTGAGTGATTTGCTGAAGATATCGTTTTAAAAAACTTAGTATCGTCAGCATACAATGATATGTTAGAATGCTTTATGACAATTTCAATATCGTTTATGGCAAGGATGAAAAGAAGAGGGCCTAAGTGACTACCTTGAGGGACACCCGAAGTGGCAATAAATGGGTTAGAAAGTGAATTCCTGAAACGCACTCTGTAGGAGCGTTGGCTAAGGTAAGAGGACAACCATTTTAAGGAGATAGGTTCAAACCCAAGGGCTGTTAATTTAAAGAGTATGAGGCGATGAGAAATTTTATCAAAGGCCTTACTAAAATCAGTGGTAATTACATCAACTTCCATTCCTGATTCAAGTGCAGAGAGAGAAAAAGACACAAATTCAATAAGATTGGTGGTCGTGGATTTATACTTGAGAAATCCATGTTGCCTGGGGGATATTAGAGACCTGCAGCGGAAGCTGATAACTTCATAAATGAGACATTCGAAAATTTTTGGAATATAAGAAAGTTTTGCAATGGGACGGTAATTTTTAACATCATTCTTAGCGCCTTTTTTGTGAATCGGTGTTACAAATGATGTTTTCCATATTAAGGGAAATTCGCCTAGAGACAGAGATAAATTAAAGATTTGAGAAAGTGGAAGGGAGAGTGATTGAGAACATCTTTTTAGAAGAATTGCTGGAATGTTATCAGGCCCAACAGAAAATTCTTCACTCAGCTGACTTAATTTATTTTCAATAAGAGTTTCATCAATAGAAAGAGGAAAAAAAGGCCCAGTGGAAAAGTTTTGAAGGTACCTGAAATAAGTCTCGTCAGGTTGAAAAGACTCATCAGTGAAGGATTGTTTGAAAAATTTGGCAAACAAGTCAGATATCTCTTGGGGGTCATTTGATTTTTCACTTTCCAGGTAGAGGGAGGGAGGAAAACCATCAGACTTTCTCTTATAGTTGACGAACTGGAAAAATGACTTGGGATCATTTATTAGGTTGGATTGAGTTTCATTTAAATGGCGTACATAAAGGATATTGAAAAGTTCATTGAATTGGAGATAAATTCCAAGATAATTGGAATAGTCCGAGACGGATCGAGAACGAAGAAAACGTTCCCATAGCTTATTTCTCCTGTTTCTTAAAGAACGCAACTTCCGATTATACCAAGGCGGAGACGATGGTGATGTTCTACGCATTGAGGTTGGTACATTGAGCGAAATAGATTTATACAATTCTCTATAGAATGTATTAGTTGCATCATTGATAGAATTATTTGTGAAATTGAAGGATACATTACTAAGGTACTCATTTATTCCTCTAAAGTTGGCTTTGTGAAAGTCGAAAGAAGGAGCAGAATTATCGGAGTTTATGATGGGACACTCTTTAAAAAGAGAAAGAAAAAGAGGGGGATGATAACTGTCAATCTTTGAAAGGGGAATATTCCAAAGAGACACACTAGAGTTGTCTGGGTCTGTTGAGAAGATTAAATCGAGTTGTCTATTCATAAAGTTGGTGATACCACTTACTTGGAAAAGGCTTGAATCAGTAAGCCGATCAATAAATAGGCATTCTTTTGAAGCAGTTTGATCCGAGGTAATGAAATGTGATAAATCTTCAGATGCAATCCATTTTAAATGTGGAAGATTGAAATCACCAAAAAGAAGAATATCATCATGGGGGTCACTATTAATTAAGATTTGATCAACTGCATCTATAGCTAGTTGATATGATTCAATGGGCTGTCCAGGTAAAATGTAGCAACACATTACAAAGATAGTTTTTTGGGGAAGTTTAATCTTTATTGATATATAATCAATATTAGATGAGGAAGAAACTGATTGAAGCGATGAATCTAGGGTATTTTTAACGGCAATTAGCACACCTCGACAAGGGAAAACATTGGGCTCTTTGTTAAGGTCATCGCGAAAAACATTAAAGGAAGGTGGGAACAATTCTTGGCTGTTGATGCTGGGAGTTAAGTTGGTCTCGGTTAGAACATAGATGTCGAAAGGAAGAGCGTGAGATTGCTGTAAGACATTATGGGTTTTCGAGCGAAGGCCTCTAACATTTTGATAATAAAAAGTTAGAGGAAGTTTAGAAGGTAAATTAGGGACGAAAAAATTTGTTGTGGTCCGCCCTGGTCCTTTGGAGATGAGATATTCTGTTGGAGCTGACAAATGAAGCATATGTAGAGAGGTCATTATCCACATCGAACGAGGTGAGATTTAGTTTCTCATGAAAGCGGACAAAGATTTTTTTTAGTTCAGTATGATCGGTGGGAAGCCCTTCTTGATTAATAGAAACTATTAAATTAGTCCTTGTCACACCATTAACGCAGACATTATCTTTGTCGTGAAGATAAGCAAGGTAGAGGCGAACATTGGAATAGATTTGTTGCTCACGGAGGCGGGAGAGAACATAACGTCCATCATCGTTTTGATCAACGAGACGTTTAGTAAGCTTAGCAGTGGGGGGGAAAAGAGGATCAATGAAAGACGCTGACCTTGGGGATGGTTGAGAATCAAGAGGGGTAGGAACATGGGGATGAGTTCCAGGATAAGATTTGGATTGAGATAAGTGAGAAGTAGAGGAAGAAGGATTAAGAGTATGAGAGTGAATAAAATTTGGATACAATGTTTTAGGTGGAGCAGAGCAAGTGGCAAAGTTTGGATATAATTTATTAGGGGATGTCTGACAAGCGGGCGCGGAGTGAAATGGAATGGTTTGAGAGACTTGTTTATTAGGATTAAGGTCAAAAGATACACGCTTAACAGGATTATAAGTGAGATTGCGTTGATTGAAAGAAGGGAAAACATTAGTCTTATAACTCCAGTTAGAGTTAGAACGAGGAAGAGAGGCTGGTTTATACTTAGGTGTGGGTTTTGGGTGAATTTTATTTAAAAGCTTCTTGCTGGGTCTCGTTAAGGCAGCTCTGGTGTCATTCCGTGGCTTCTCAGTCCATTTTGTTATGGTCATCTTTCCTAGTTGGAGAACATCTTCAATGCTTGAGGGAAAGAGCCATTGGTACTTTGATGGAATGCTAATTTTAAAACTTTGGTGTTTAGAGCGAGTTGCAGAGATCTTCTGACATTCTTTGATGGAAATGTTGAACTTCTTATAAAATATGTCCATTAACCAACGCGCGTCAGCAAGATGGGGAGCGCCTTTAACAAAAAATGTAGTGTAGTCGGCATTGTTGTGGAGTTTCCTAAGTCTGTTATTCCATTCAGACATGGTCCAAGTAGTTCCAAAACGATTGATAGTCGGTATATCTGGTGAGGGAGGGGGTTGAAAAGCTGGTAATTGCGATGATGTCGCAGTAGATGGCGGCTGAAGAGAATGGTGGAGTCCTGGTAGAGGTGGTAAGGTTGCAGTTGGCAGAAGAAGCGTTGGTGTTGAAGAAGATATTGAGACCTTGGAAGTGTCTTTTGTAGGATTTTGAGCAATATCTACAGCTTCGTCCTGGGAAGATGCTTGAGTCGAAGGTGGGAGTGGTTGACAGAGTGATAGAGGTATATAGGGCGTGGAATCCATTATTTCGGCCAGAATTGAATTGTTGTAAGCAGATGGGCTTTGTTGGAGTTGGTCTGGAATGCTGTCGATTTTGCAGTTAGCCATTCTGATGTCTTCTTGTATTTCACCAATACTAAGCCGAGCTTCCAAAAGGTCACTATTCATTTGGTTTATTTTGCTTACTACTTCTTCAAGTAGAGCAAGAGGATGACGTAAACCAGGAATCACAATTTTGGAGGAATTTTGCATATGCAAATCAAGGTCGGAGCGGATAGTTTCAATGTTTTGGTTTAGTTTTTCAATAGAGCCGGCTTTTTGATAATTATTCAATAGTTTTGTAAGTTCGGATTTAAACGATATAATTTTTTGTTCGATTTGGTCATCGCGAGAGCTATTGGACACTGATACCGTTAACGCGGCAAGTTGCTTTTCAAAAGAAGAATATTTCAAAGCAGATCGTCTATCCGAGCATTCAAAAGCGTTTCTGAGATCATCGAAATTTTTAACTAGATCATCTAACGGTTGCATCTGACAAATAATTTTTTTATGTAGTTGCTTAATATCGGCCTGGATAGTGGTATTGTAGTCGCTGAGACATTTAATGGCAAGCATAACGTGCGATAAAGATATATCTTTGCAATCATCGCAGTAGAAGAAAAAAATTCGCCATATAGTCTTTTAAATACATATACCTATTACCTATATACGCAACTAAATTATAATATCCGAAAATTGGATTATGCGAATACCGACTTGTCACAGACGACCTCCCGTTAAGCTATCGCCTCATGTCAGGCGCCATTCTGTAACGGAGATATCATCTTCGCACGAAACATTTTATCGTTATAAAAAAAAATGCCTATATTTTATTTATATAAAAGGAACTTAAGCGATAGAATATTCTAAAAGATATATTTAAGAGGCGGGCGAAAATCTGCTCAAACCAACGCGATATTTTCAGTCGCGGCCAAGCTTATTTAAAAATATAATGGTGAAAAATAAATAAAATTTCCCTAATCTCACTGAACATGATGTATTTTGAAGGAAGGTCGACTTTGCATTCGGTGTTTTATAGTTATGAACTTTGACGCTAGGTGGTGGGTGACAAGTAATCTTGATGTCATAAAGATGACAAATAATATTGTTAAATTTATACGTAGTGTTTTTTTTAACGTCAAACCAATAAATCTGTGTTCGAATATTCTTTCGTAATGAGTTTTATTGTTTGGAAAGGCGAAATGAAATAATTTGAATGTAGCGCTAGGTTGTTGTGTGGCTAGGTATCGCAATATATGTGCATAAAGGTGGCTGCAACAAATCACAGTGCAAACGAAAAAGCAACAACAACAATTATAGCGCAGACGATGAAAATGAACATGTTCGTCTTCACTATAATTTTCAAGCTGCTTCCATAATGTTCCTATAATCTGCATCCATCAAGACGTTTGCATTTTGGCCTTCCATCTCTATCACACAAGTATGATTTATATATTTTGCATCTCCTTATTTTGCAGATCATGGCTTGCAGCTCCATGTAAAGCCACCTTAAGGGAAATTGCATGTAGCCATTACTTTTGTTATAAAATCGGTGAGTTTTGCAGCTGTCAGATGTAAATTTTTTTACTTTTCGATAGTTACATTTTTCTACCCGTGCATTTCGTAGTGGGCTCACATATAGATGTGTGTAAATTTTAAGGTGGCTTTACATGGAGCTGCAACAAATTATAGTGCAGACGAAAATACAAAAACAACAACAATTATAGTGCAGACATTGTATATGAAATCTATAGTAATATGGATAGAAGGATCGACTGTGGCGACACCGTGAGCCTCCAAACCTTTTTTTCCAAATTTCTCGTTTTGGACAGAAAATGTAGGTGGAAAGGTTTAAATATGTGATAATTATCAGCGACATCTATGTGTCTCCAAACCCCGTTATCTCTTACTCATTCCCCAGACTACTATAGATTTCATATACAATGTCTGCACCATTTAAAAAATAATGCGGTTGTTTGGCTATGGATGTCGCTGGCAATTATATATATTTTATATATATTTTAACCTAACCTATATTTTCTCTTTAAAACGAGAAATTTGGTGATATAGTTTGAAAAGTCTAGGTGTCGCCACAGTCGATTCTTTCCTCCAGAGTCCAGACTTTTATAAATTGTATATACAATGATTTTATTTAAAACACAAATCGTATACTGATCGATTGCAACCAACTCACAGAATTTTTCTTTTGTTAATAAAAATTTCAATTGAACTAAAACTTGTAGGTTATACGTATAACAGAGAAATAAAATAACACACTTTTAACAAAAAACACAAGTGTAATATAGAAAACCACCAAATCAACAAATTATTCGTATTTTTCCTGCAAACAATCATATTTGTGACGTCACATGCAAAGTCATCATACCTTACATTTTTTAAATGAATGATTCACGGCAGCTGTCAGTTTCTCCCTAAAGTTCATCGCGTGTATTTGTCATTCAGTGTTGTGAATTGTTTTTGAAAAGAACTTTTATTTAGAAAAATTAAAAAGAAAAGTGGAATTTTAACGAAATTAATTGCTATTTGTGATTTCTCATTCTCATGCGCCCACATCAAACATTTCTCTAAAATGGAAATTGATCCGAGCAATCAGTGTAGAATTTGTTTAGAATCCGCCGATGCAATGATAGATTTATTTAAGGACTCTAAAACTCCTTATAAGCTGGAACTCTGCTGTGGCGTGGAGGTATTTACATGTGTTTGAAATTTGTATAGAAGCATATTATTTACGTTCATAAGGAACCTTAATAAAATCTTGTTTTCCTACAGATCCTCGATATTCCCCCTCTGCCATCAAATATTTGCAAAAAATGCTCTGATATTTTGAATGTTGCTTACGGATTCCGAGTTTTATGCCAACGTTCACAAGAATATCTAAATGACCAACACATTATATTTAATGCAGATGAATCTAAGCTTAACCCTTCCCAAGAAGGCACTTTCTCAACTAAATTAGAAGTCGATATTGAATATGAACAGAAAGAAGAAAATTACATTGAGGAAGATAACACCAATTATGAGTCTATCTCAGAAATTGAAATCCTGGAAAATAAAGCAGAACTCAAAGAGGATGAAGATGAAGAAGAAGAAGAAGACCAACCACTCATTAAGTTTTTTCCACCCAAACCTAAAACAAGAAGGCCCAAATCACCAATAACACTCATGTGCAATATATGCGGCAACTTGTTCAGGAATAAAGCAACATTTAGCTATCACATGAAACTACATAGAAATGAAAAGAAATACGAGTGCGAGTAAGAAACCGCTCTTTTATTGAGACTCAAAATAATTTAATAAATTGATTGTTGTTTCTTTTTTTTAAGAATTTGTTCGAAACGTTTCATGCAAACATGCGAGCTTCGTGCGCACATTCGAGTACATACGGGAGAGAAACCATACCAGTGCACCTTTTGCGATCGAAAATTCCGCGACCGGAGTGGAGTAACACGCCATGAAAGGTTTGTTTTTTAAGACTAAGAGCTTGATGACGCTGAATTTTTATTTTCTCCGTTTGTTTTCAGAACACATACAAATGAACGACCGTTTCGTTGCACAATATGTGATGCTTGCTTTTCCTATTCCGCAACTCTGAAGAAGCATGAACGCGTACACACTGGAGAAAAACCTTTCAGGTGTATGATATGTGACAAAGGTTTCTCAGAAGCACATCAGATGAAAGCTCATTTCGGAACAATAAGGCATGCAGAAATGGCAAAAGAGAAAAGAAAATAAAATTCCTAATATAAAAATCGTGGCTTTGAATTATTAATGGTCCAATTTCAATAAACAAAATTTTAAACCGTTGGCGCATGGTCAGGATATTGAAAAATCATTATTCAGGTAGTGGAAAGCTAGAGGGTTGAGAGGATTTTAACCTTTTGTATCCTCTGCCCGCTAACTCAACTTTGTTGCTCCACAGGTCTGTCGCACCAATACGTTTGTTAACAATACTTTGGTGGGGTACTTCACCGGCTCAAAGGATTTTCAATTCTCATTTCGGGTTTCGAAAGCATACCAATCACAATCACCCAAAAAACTAATCTGGCGACCGCCTATGTTAAGTTGGTTGTTAAATAAAAATTAAAATATACCTTTTTACTTCGATTTTGTATCCTTCGAATTATTGTTCCAATAATTTTTTTTATTTTCCTTCTGGAAAAATTTCGTTTTCAATACGTTCTGTACCCCGAACATTGCTTACAGACCTCAATACTCAATGAATTATAATAATATGTATTTTCAAAAGAATTTTGTAAGATTTCTTTTATTATTTTGAAATATAAACAGTTTTCAATTTAAAATCAAGAAACTGATCGAAGATAATTATAGCTATACTAATAACACTTCTAAGTTTTTAGTTTTGCCGCTTAAGAGCGCTGCTGTAGCTGCAATAGTGTAAAAACACTTCATTTTATTTTTTTTTCTCCCCTCAATACTTGTTACTTTTTGAAATCGTTTCATTATTATTGTCAATGATGAAAATTCTCAGCACGGCAAAAAAAAGTCATTAACTCTTTTCAGATTATTGGTGAAGACTTAAGAGGTGCAAGGGAGTAAAGAACATGCTGATAATAATTGTCATTGAAAATAATAATGAAACAAAAGCTCTACATTATACGATTTCAAAAAGTAACAAGTATTAGAGGCAGGAAAAAATAAAATGAATTTTGCTTTTACAAAAATGTTGCATCAGCAGCGCCATTAAGCGGCAAAACAATATAATGCTAAAAACTCCCAAGTGATTGTTCTATATACACTTTTATAGTAAATTCATGAAACACATTTCGCTAATCTATTCGCAATCTAGACAAAAGCCACTCTTAAAACTCACTAACCAAGTGTTTTATCAAACTTTGTCCATAGATGACGCAACGTTCCTGTTATTGGGAGTATTATAGATTATAAATACAAAGGCATTTTATTTTGAGTATTTCGAAGTGTATTACTGTGGTCATGGAAATACAGATGCTGGCCACCAACTCGTACTCCCCTTGCCTTAAACAACCATAAAATATTTTATTCACCACCGTATACGTATTCTCTGCCGGTGGATTTTAATTTGTACGTGTATTGGTTTCCCATTTAAATTGAACGCGAGAACTGAATAGAGAGCTTAACTGTTGGAACACAATAGAAAAACGCAACCGGAACCGCAGCCGCAACCGTATCGCATGCCGTACGTACCTAATTAGAAGTGCCCACAATGGAGTCGTACGTACTCCACCTTTTTTTACAATTTCCACTGAAAAACATACATATATATGCATATAATAGATGATAAAACATGTATCGCATAATGTATAGACTTTTTTATACATTTGTACCCTGACCTAATTTCTAAAAGGATTTTATTAGCACGTTGCTCTTTTTTTTGTATGGAATGTCAAAAATACGCACGTATTTATTAAAAGTTGGCCAACTCGTCCGTCGCGGTTTGCGGCTGCGGTTGCGGATCCGTCTCGTTGTGTTCACAACATTGAATTCGTATGTATTCAATATTTTGACATGCTATACGGCTGCGTTCGCGGATCCGACTCCGCCTCCATTGTGTTCCAGCAGTAACCATACTCAAAATAAAATGCACACCAAGCTTGAAGCTTGTGGGCAAAGAGAGAAAATATAAAGAGTCTGTACCTGGCTGTATGTTTGTGTTAAAATAAATACCACTTTGGTGGATAGAGAAGTATCCCATTATCTCTCTGACGTCTCTGACAAAAGAGATCAGACTTACATTTAATATAAAGAAAAAATATCTCGTCTTAAAACTTCAAATAATTTTTTAATGTAAAACACTTTGATACTATTTGAACTATTGTTAAATAGCAAAAAAGTTATTTGGAATTTTAAGCCGAGGTATATTTTCTTTATATTTTTTGTTGAAGTCTGATCTCTTTTGTTTGCAAAAACCACAAAATATTGGTTTTGCTTTCCTACAAAGCATTTCGTTTGTTGTCTCAGAGTGCGAGCGAGACAGAAGTATATAGCCGTTTGTTTAAAAACTCTATTTCAACTGTACCATTCTTCAAAATATAAATGGTTTTGTTTTTGTTGACAGTTTAGCTCGAAGGTCAAAGTGACATCACAGTATTCGCCTCTTTTTATTGTCACTCTTTATTTAATAGTAGAGAATATAAAATAACTTTAAACAAAAAATATTGGCATCAGGAAATTTTGCACTTGCACTTTAAAACACAAAAATATATATTTCGCAATAGTCTTCTTAACATGGCTGCAATTGATAGCTCATCGATGCGTTTCAGTGATCATACTTTAGATAAAGCTACTAAAGCTAAAGTAAGTTTAGAAAACTATTACAGCAACCTCATTACCCAATACGGAGAAAGAAAACAGAGGTTGGCAAAGTTAGAAGCTCAACTTAAAGATGAGACACTTTCCGAGTCCCAAAAACAAGAAAAAAGACAACAACACGCACAGAAAGAAACTGAATATTTACGTCTTAAGAGACTTCGTTTGGGAGTTGAAGATTTTGAGGCATTGAAAGTTATTGGAAGGGGAGCATTTGGAGAAGTTCGTTTGGTACAAAAAAAGGACACAGGTCATGTTTATGCCATGAAAGTATTACGCAAGGCTGACATGCTTGAGAAGGAGCAAGTAGCTCACGTAAGAGCTGAACGGGATGTATTAGTTGAAGCCGACCATCAATGGGTCGTTAAAATGTACTACAGTTTTCAAGTAAGGTTGATATTATAGGTATATCATGTTCTAAAATAACGTAATTGTATTTTAGGACCCTGTGAACTTATATTTAATAATGGAGTTCCTCCCTGGAGGTGATATGATGACGCTTTTAATGAAAAAGGACACGCTCTCTGAAGAGTGCACACAGTTTTACATATGTGAGACGGCTTTGGCAATTGATTCTATCCACAAACTTGGATTTATACATCGAGATATAAAACCGGACAACCTTTTACTTGATGCTAGAGGTCACTTAAAGGTATTAAAAAAATGTTTTAACACCTAACAAATTAGAATTATCTTTACTTCAATTTTTGTTGACAATGGTCATTTTTGTATGGGAGCTGGCCTACAGACCAATAACTATGAGTTATATATCGTTGGATAGGTATTTTTGCGTAGATCAATTGTTTATTTGGAGACAAGTCTCAGTTTACTGTGGGCAAAAAGTTTTAGGCAAAAATATAGAACAAAGTAAGAATAGAAGAAAAAATACGCCGGAGGCGGGGTTAGTTGAGGATGAATGAATGAATGTACTCTATTTAGCTTTAAAAAGCCATTTAGTTTACAATTGTTCTTATAAAATTATAATTACATCAGTCTTATACTAAGGTAATATAGTAAAATAGTAATTTATATTTACAGTTTTTATATTTTCAATTATTTATTTATTTATTTATTCTTAATCTACGATTTATTACATGAACAGATTATCATTTAAAGTAATACAAATGATTATAATATTAAGATTATATTAGAATTTGTTTAAAGATTATTATTTAACAATAAAATATATTTAAATTGTTCTCTGGACATACAAATGTCAACATCTTCATAGAAAGTATTAAACAAACTAATACATCGAAAAACAGGCTCACGCTGTCCATATAATGTTTCGTGACGAACATTAAATAAAAACTGCCTTGATCTTAAGGCCCTTGAGGGGGCATACAAGTAAATAATAGAAAGTAGACTTTCACTTCTTATGGAGTAACACAAAATGTCTCGAATAAACATCACATTTTGAACTTTCCTTCGCCTTTCAAGAATTTCAATTCCGAACAGTAAGCATCTCTTTTTATAACTTAAAATCACATTTCCAGTCAACAAAAAATTTCTAAAAGCATACCGCAAAAAAATCTTTTGAACTCTTTCGATTCGGCTAATATTATTCAATGTACGAGGATACCAAACAATTCAACAGTATTCAAGAATAGGACGAACTAATGAACAAAAAAAAAAGATTTGATGGTATACGGATCTTTGAAATCTACAGAATTTCTTTTGACAAAACCTAAAATACAGTTCGCCCTAGATACTACATAATCAATATGTAAATCAAACGATAGTTTTTTTTATCAAATACAATCCCAAGATCCTTTATATCATCAAATCTAGTTAAATTGTTTCCAACTATTGTATAGTTCATCAAAATTGGATGCAAAATTCGACCATATGTCATAACAGCACATTTCCCATAATTAATTTCCAGATCATTAGATCTACACCAGTCTTGAAACATATTTAGATCGTTCTGAAAAGCCAAACAGTCATTAAGATTCGAAATAATTTTAAAAAGCTTAATGTCGTCGCAAAAATTAGAAGTCGACAGTTAAACATTATCCTGGCTAAGTCATTGATATACAAAGAGAATATGGGGGGGCCTAAGTGACTGCCTTCAGGAACTCCCGACAATACTAAAATATCCTTTGATCGATAATTGCCAATAGTTACCACCTGTCTCCGTCCAACCAAATAAGATGTAAACCATTTAAGGATATTACCATAAAATCCATATGCTTTAAGTTTTGCTAATAAAATATTTAAATTGGTTCTGCTAAAAGCTTTTACAAAATCTGTGTACACAGTATCAACTTGATTACCTTTTTCCATAGCCGAGGAGCAAAAATTAGTAAACTCAACCAAATTTGTACAAGCAGATCTTTCTTTATAAAAACCATGCCGAACATGAGAAATAGAATTTTCAATAATATTAAAAAACTTTGTTTGAACAATTTTTTCAAGCAATTTAGCTATGATAAACATTTGGCTTACCAGTCTATAGGTTATGACATGATCTTTACGACCCGACTTGAATATAGGGGTAATGCATGAAATTTTCCATTCCTCCAAAAACTCCCCACAAGACAAAGATTTATTAAAAATTATTTGAAGTGGCAAACTCAACGCCCCAATACATGACTTCAGCACATTAGAACAAATTCCATGGAAGTCAGGAGAAAAAGAGGATTTAAGTTCATTAACAGAAGATATCACCTCCTTGACTTCACAGAACATATTGCAACAATCAGTTATTGGGTTAACACCAATATTGTGTCCTGTCTGCATATTTGAAGAACTGTAAATGCTTTGAAAATGTTCAGCAAACATTTCAACAATTTCAAATGACTTAGATGATGATACCCCATTATACTGCATAGTAACTGGAAATCCCACACTCTTTCGTTTGGTACTTATGAAATTCCAAAATCTTTTAGGGTCATGCTTTAAGTTAAGTTCAATAGATTGAGCATAAGTACTACAGAAGAATTTCGATAAAAAAATAAATTCCTTTCTAAGGCGGCAAAAAGTTCATAGTCATAATAAGAATTAGATGATTTAAATTTTGTATGCGCATAATTCTTTGCATTCTTCAGTTTCTTTAATCTAGGGTTATACCATGGAGGATGATTGTCTACTCTCTTATTAACTTTAGGGATACATGTATTTAAACCTTTATTAAAAAGATCTAGAAAGATGTTGAAACTATCAGATAAAGAATATCCATTTAATTTAAGTTTCCAATCCAGAGATTCAAAAAATCTATTTAATACAGACAAGTTATTAGAATTAAATTTAAACATGCGATTATTCACATCATTAAAATTATCAAAATTAATACTTTCAATTGTGATTTCAATTGTTTTATGATGAACTGAGTTTGACAACAAAGGAACGCACTCAAAAAGTACTGATTTGAAATTTTCATTAATAAAAACAAGATCAAGTAACCTATTTAAGGAGTTATGAATCCAATTTACTTGAATAAGACCAAAAGAAAAAAGACTATCAATTAAAATAACTTCAATTTCTGACATCACACGAGCTGGCATCATCTTGTCATAACTTTGTTCTTTGTGCCTTTGTGGACACATATACAATAAACTAGAACAATAATGAAAATGGGGTTTAATCAAGACATTACAAAAGTTTACTGCCGTACTCATTGAAATGTTTTTTCTTATTTTCCTCAAGACACCAATTTTTTTAGATATTTTTTATTTGTTTTCATCTAAAACAACTCCAAGATACTTTATTTGTTTAACTTGTTCAATTTGTTCATTATTTAATGATATATTAACATTTGGATATGAACTTGCAGGACTACATCTGTACATCATGTACTTAGTATTTGTAACATTTAACAAAAATCTGTTCATTTTTAACCATGTGTTTACCTCGCAAGATCTTGATTTATTTCTTCCAAGCACACCGCAACATTTTTTCCAGAAAAGTAGAGCAACCCATCATCAGCAAATAGGACAAGTTTCGATGATTGTAATATTTTGCTCATGTCATTTATAAAAATTAAGAATAACCACACACCCAGTATTGTACCCTTTGGTATTCCTACACTGACTGTTGTTGTTGATGATAAATGGCCGTTTAGTGAGGTCCGTTGAGTTCTCCCTGATATGAAAGATTTAAACCATTTTAGTTCAACAGATTTTATACCGAAGCATTTTAATTTTTTATACAAGATTTCATGATTTACAGTTTCGAATGCACGATTCAAATCTAAGAAAACAGCAACCATTACAATTTTTTTTGTCTATTTCCCTTCTCCAATCATTTAACACAAAGCTCAGACAGGTCTCACAGCAGTGAGGTCATAGCCCTCAAGGTGTTCTTTAAGCTGCATAACTACTGTTTTTTCTAATATTTTTTCATATAGGGGCATCATATTTATCGGTCTATAGTCACTTAAAGATTTTGCATTTGGGATCTTCTTTACTGGCACTATAAGCGATTCCTTCGAAGATTGTAAACAAATCCCGGCGCCTAGGGATATACATTTATAATTCTTTCGATCACTGGGCCAATTATATTTAGAGAGTCCTTGACCATTTTGACATTCATAAAATTAAAGTCACTTATTTGTTTAACATATCTATATTGCACTTTTAATATTTTCAATATTGACTAGTCTGAACTTAAAATCTATATTGCACTCTTCATTTAAATTTGTATAATCACAGTGTATCTCAGATTGGGTTATTTCATTAACAGATTGCACAAAAAAACTGTTGAATTTTTCAAAAAAGAAGCTTTATTTTTATATAATAGATCAATAGCTAAGCTAGTTGTAACTTGAGCTGCCCAGAATAAGTTTTTAGAGATCGCGGCTAGTTAATCTTTCTTGCTTCTAAGTGAAATATGGTTCTTTTGTTATTTTATTAAAATGAAAGGCATTATGATGGTATTTTTCTACTTATTTCGGCCATAACTTTTTTCTCACAGCGAATTCAGACTTGTCGCCTTATAATCAATTGATTTGCATAAAAATACCTTTTCAACAATATATGACTCGTCGTTATTGGTCTGTAGGCCAAGAATGCCATTGTCACGATCACCATATTTTATTCTCACTCGGTCAATCTAATAATAATTTATAAGCAATACAATAATGCAGAGTGCCAGGAATGGTGCATCAACAAATAATCATTCCTTTTCCAAATTCAACGTGGTGGTTGTCGTTAACCAAATGCGGTAACATATGGTATCCAAGGATTTTATTCTTGGATGCAAGAGCTGTTAGACCTCGCCCCTCACCAAGGAGTGTGGACATGCCGCAACATGTTCCATAAAATTGTTACTAAGATATCTACCTTAAGGTAGATCATCCCCCCAGGGAAGACTGGGAAAGCTTCAAACCACACCCTTCTAGCGAAGGCCTGATCTGGTATACCGATGGCTCAAAAATAGAAACAGGTACTGGTTCCGGTATTTTTGAGGAATCACCATGTGCGAACTTCTCAGTCAGCCTTGGTCTTCATTCGTCCATATGTCAGGCAGAGGTATTTGCTATTAACGAATACGCGAGGATACTTTGTCACTCGAACACCAAAAATAAAAAATATTCATCTTCTCAGACAGCCAGGCTGCCTTAAAAGCTCTGGCTTCGCCTATCATAAGATCCAAGCTAACCCAAGAGACTGTCTTAATACTCACTGAACTTGCGAGGTTCAATTTTGTGATTCTCCATTGGATCCCGGCACATAAGAGATACGATGGTAATGAAAAGGCCGACACCCTGGCCAAAGAGGGCGCCTCATTGCCATTGGTCGGCTCTGAACCCTTCTGCGAGGAAAATAAAAATTACTTCAAAAACACTGCCAAGAACATCCTACTCATGGAATCCAATGCAGCTTGGCAAACAACTCCTGGTCAAAACTGTTCTAAACAATTTGTACCAGAATATTCATACAAAACCTAAAAATTCCTACTCAACCTAGATAGGAAAACTCTCAAAACAGTGACTGGAATCATAACCGGACATTGTCCTCTGAAAAAAACACCTTCATAACATGCGACTATCAACAGACTCCGTTTGCCATCTATACCTCGAAAGTGAAGAAACTACTCTGCATGTCTTCACAGAATGCCTAGCACTCCTCCGCCTCAGAAAGCGGACACTTGGTGATGAGATTGTTCTTCCTCACCCTCCATCCACAGAACATCTTAAAGTTCTGGTCTCTGTCTGAAGCAACAGAACTGCTCTAGAATCTCACATGGGTTTTCACAATAGGAATCTTCGAGACACCGCAGTGCCTGAGCTGTATAAGCTCTCCCTAACAACAAATAATAATAGGGTAGACCTTAGGGCTCTGTTCTAAGCCCAATTTGAGTCTGTATGTGAGTAGGCTCGCCGTAAAATTTAAGGCTTAATTGCTAGGTGTCCACGTAAAGCTTGCCCTCATACTGTCCAAGGATCGGTATCTGTATAGAGCGAAAGCATTAAGGTGAATTATTGTTGGGGTCTTGACGAAGTTCTGGGCATTTGTTGTGCCATTTACCCAATCGCATACCACCCCTTTCGAGAATTTAAATCAACGAATCGCGTTTAAACATTGCATCAGATAAGGTTCTTCACCAGAGACGACGTCATCGACATAAAAGTCATTTAAAAGGATATCTGAAGCAATTGGAAATTCTTCTCGATAGTCTTTTGCGAATTGCTCCAGAACGCAAACAAAATGGAGCACAAGAAATTCCGTATGTAACTGTACGCAATCGAAAGAGTTGAAGCGGTTCCGTCGGTGACTCTCGCCATACTATGCGCTGAAAATCTAAAGAGCCGATCTATTCCAACGATCGCAAATTATAAGATGAAATACTGCTTAAACTCACACTAAAAAGTAATTATAATGGTTGGGACTTACTTGCTATCATCAAGAACCTTTATTTATGCTTATGTCCTTTTGATGACAAAATATGGATCTGGCAAAATATAGGCAATGCATGGAGGACGAATGCACTTGACTGATAGTAATTCAGTTCCAACGCTCACGTCGACGATAAACCTATTGTCAGCTCTTCAGAGAAGGCGAATATGCTCGCAGCTCATTTTGCTGCAAGTTCTACGTTGCCTGCAAGCAACAATGCCCCTCCTGTACTTGAGAACGTTAATTTTTCTATGGGACAGATATTTTTCCGCACTCGTACAGTAGCAAGAGTACTTCAAGATCTTGATATACACAAATCCGCTGGCCCGGATGGTATACCCCCTATTCTTCTGAAGAAGTGTTCTTCATCTCTGGCAAAACCACTGCGTAAGCTTTTTCATCGCACCTATCGTTCAGGAATCTTTCCTAGTAGATGGAAAACAGCATTTGTCCAGCCCGTCCCAAAAAAAGGTGACTCTTCCTCCCCCTCCTCCTACCGACCAATTGCACTTACGTCCCTTCTTTCCAAGGTCATGGAAACGCTGATAAATCGTCAGCTCAAGAGATATATCGAAGATCGGGAGCTTTTAAATGACCGGCAATACGGCTTTCGCAGCAATCGTTCCACTGGTGATCTGATGGCATATCTCACCGAACAGTGGAACAAATCTGTGCATCGCTTTGGCGAAAGCAAGATTATTGCGCTTGATATTTCAAAGGCATTTGATAGAGTTTGGCATGAAGCTCTTTTATCGAAAATGCGTGCATTTGGTATCGATGATACTCTTATTCGTTGGATTAGAAGCTATCTTCTGGACCGTTCAATACAAGTTGTATTAGACGGTTTCAAGTCTGATCTCCACAAAATAAATGCTGGTGTGCCCCAGGGCTCCGTTCTGTCTCCGACTCTCTTTCTCATTTTTATAAATGATCTCTTGTCTGTGACTTCTAATCCATTAAATTGTTTTGCTGACGACTCAACCCTCAGCTTTTCGTATACGTTTGATAATACACGGCCTTCGCCTTCGGACGTGTTATTACAACGAAATCGTATGATAAGCTCGTTAAACTCCGATTTAAACAGCATTGTAAATTGGGGTACTAGAAATCGTGTGGAGTTTAATGCGTCGAAAACTCAATGCTGTCTTTTGTCGATGAAGCTAAACATACCCCCTATGCCATTATCCATGAATGGTACTTATACGAGGAGGCCGAAAAGCTATCAGTACTCGGTATGTGTATCAGTGACAATCTTCGTTGGAATGATCATATACTTGAGATTGCCAAGAATGCTGCAAGATGCTTAGGCTTTCTTAATAGATGCAAGAAGTTTTTCACCCCTTCTGATCTGGCTACAATTTACAAAGCGTTTATACGTCCTAAACTCGAGTATAACTCCCATCTCTGGGCAGGTGCTTCTCAAACTTTTCTCCACCTGCTCGACAGAGTTCAGAAAAAAGCGTTAAAATTGATAGGAGAGAGAAACATTATGGAAACATTTCCATCCCTTGAACATCGTCGAAATGTCTCATGTCTTTCCTTATTTTACAGGTTCTTTTACAAAAAATGCTCACTCGAGGTAGCCAGCTGCGTTCCACCCCTTAAACATTTCCCCCGTAATACTCGTCTTGCTAGGAACGCTCATCAGTTTACACTTGAGCCCAATTTCGGACGTACCGTGAAATATAGAGATTCTTTCTTTAGCCGTACAACACGAATGTGGAATGGATTGCCTGGCACAATTTTTCCTTGCCATTTTGATCTTCAAACATTCAAGATCAATGTTCATCGACACCTCCTTTCCCTTCCTTCCTAACTTCCTATCGCTCGCGCTGTGACTTATCATTAAAAGGGCTATAACAAACCCCTTGAGCGCGTGTGCATTATAAAAAAAAAAAAAAAAAAAAAAAAAAAAAAAAAAAAAAAAAAAAAAAAAAGAATGTGAAACCTTAAGTGGCATTGAAAATACTATGATAATTAATATATGAATGAGACGAGCTATTGGAACTGGTGCCAATGACCTGAGGCTAGAATTAAAATACGTTGTTGCTGTATATGCACTACAAATGGCTGAGCCCGCTAGTAGATGTTGTGTCAACAATTATTTTTATTTAATCAACACCATCTCTCGTCCTTCATGAAGAGTATTATTGTAGAAACTGAAAATGGCTGGAGGCCACACCGTTCTTCAAATGTTTTCGATATGGACACCAAGTAAACTGCAGTGGAGCAGATTGGAAGAAGCAAGGACTCCGGTTTGAATGTAGAGACAATGATTTGCCAAACTTGATCATAGACTTAACAATTACAGCGATAAATGAAGGCACAGTGCTTTCGTTTGGGTAAAATACGGGACACTCAAGGTCATAAGCATCTCCTAAAATTGTTTTACACGTTGGAACTATTTGGTAAATCACCTTCGAAATGGAAACAAAACCTGCAATAATCCAAAACTGGAGAGATCAAAGACCACACGAGCAGTGACCATCAATATATCATCTTTGGCCAACGAGGTGGTCAACAATTTCCTAACCGGATCTAACAACGAACTCCGAAGTGGAATATAAACAATTCTTTTCAGGACTTAGATCGAAGAAGGAAAAAGTGCTGTACTACAAATTGATAAAGCCAAAATGTGACACATGAATGCTGGTGGACTAATGAGATTGCTGCGCTCTGAAGAAGATGTCTGCGACTTAGATGTAAGGTCACTAGAAGAAGGAGCACCCATAGTTCATCCTTGACATATACTGTATTAGAATTGCGGTTCAAGAAGTCTGAACTTAAAAGACCATAAATACAAACAAACCATTTAAACAGAAAGATCTCTGAGAAGTTAAAAGCTCCGATTGTGACTAGGCTACAAGATTAAATAAATAAAATAACAACAGCTCCAAGCGGGGCCGGGGCCTGTGACTTACACTCTCAACCATTACTGTGTGTGCGTTGATATTCTGCATGAATGCAAGAAGGGACCTACAATATAACCGCCGAATCCGAACGGCTAACGGAGAAGCACTTTTATGACATTAATTACTCTTGGAGGATTTGTCAATTCCTCGCAAGAGGCAGTACCCCGTAAAACAACTTTAAGGTGGATTCGTCAGGGATCGAACCCAGAACCTTCGGCGTGGCAGTCCGACACACTAACCACTACGCCACGGGGTACTACAAGATTATCTGAAAAAATCTTAGATCAGGGAAGAGCCAACGTGTGGTGCTGATCATCAAATGGAAAGTAGAACCGGAATTCCATCTGCACATAAACAGCAGCAAGCTACTGTAAGAAAGACCAGGTGATTTCTCTTGAGGTTGCTTGGATTAAGATCTTCAAGATCGGAGCGATTGCTTTCAACAGAACCAGGTGAGACGATTTGCTCAATGCGCTTGAAAGTACTATCAGAATTTAAGCCTATCTTTTACGGATGGTGGCTCTAGACTAACATAGGGATGGATCCTCGGACCTGATCCCTGGAACCTCGTCTTCAATAACATACTAAAAACATACATACATAAAATATACCTTTCTGATAGGGTATGCAGATTATACTGCCGTATTTATTACAACACAAATTGATGGCGCACAAATCAAGTCGAACCAGGTCATGAGACGCTTGAGCTTTTGAATGGACAAACCGATCTTGACATAGCAACAGAAAATAGGGAAGCAGTTCACCTGACCAAAAAGATTCTTACTATCGTCCACTATCAGAAAGGGCTTGAAACTAAAAGAAGTAAGAAAGCAGGAAAAAAAGTAAGTCGTAATGACTCCCGACAGGAAGATCACTTTCTTGTAGCGAAAGTTTTATAGGCGCGACTTACTTTTATAATTAAAAATAGGAGTCGCCACCAGCAATGGAATAATTCTAGTAAAAAATAAATACAAAAGCCGACCATTTTGTTTGGGAAAAACCGACTTGCGGAAAAAAAGATGACTGATTTGTAAAATACATTTTATACCGCTGGCAGGCTGGCAGGGAAAAATATTAGTATATACAATAGTATATATAATTGTTGATTGCTGTATTAGTATAGTGTTGCTGGCTTCTCAGGGCTGTCGTCTCTAGATGGTAGGAATTTATACTACGAATGGTCCCCATTCGGAACAAAAGTATCAACTTTCTTAAGCAGACTAATGGCAAATGTTGGTTGCTCTACAAAGATAAAGTACTGGTATCGGAGTCATACGTAATTATCGTAGGGGCTACTGCGTAACCTAGGGGGTGAGGAAGGACATGGACTTACCAGTTCAAGGTCAGCCGATTTGTTCTTACTCCCTGAAGGTGCCGATGCATTCTACCACTTAACCTTTTCAGATCAAAAACTGTTATTTAGTACCAAATGACCTTACAGATTTATTCGAAAAACGACCAAAGAAAAAGGCTAATAAGAACAATTCAAAATATCCGAAAAAAGAACCAGTCCAAATTTTGTTTAATCATTTTGTCAATGGGGATCTCATTTAAAAAAAAAATTCAAAATCTTTTAAATATTGATTGTTTCAAAACTTCGTCAATTTCGTAGAAGTGCCCTCACAGAATCTTAACCGAGGACTTTTAATTGAACAAAAAACATAAACAAAATTAAATAAAGTATAGTTTGAACAGTGTTGGTAACACATTTCGATATAAAAATAAGGTGGCATTAAGCATTATGCAGGTGGTAAAGCTATGATTCTTAGATTATTTTATATTTAAATTTTTAAATAACTATTGAAGTTTATTAACTTAAAAATGTTTTTTAATCCTATTGTTGACAACCCTGGAAATATTACTGAACACTTTCACCACAATTGCATTTCGACAGCCATTTTCGGTTTTAGGTGAACAGATGGCATTCTAGTCTGACTGGCCGACGCGTCTACTTGTATTAATATTGTAATTCTTAAATAAAACGAATATATTTAATTTCCTGATAAAAGTGAGTTGTCTTTCATATTTATTTGCTTGGATCACAACAATTTTGGCGACGAGGATACTGGTTGCGTGAATAAAAAATACATTTTTTTACTGCCGACAAACAACCAAGTAAAAAAGAGCAAAGAACAAAATCAAAATGGCGACAGAAAATGAGAAGAAAATTCTGGAATTACTGGATGTGCAATCCAAATTGCTACAAGCACTCATAAGCAATAATTCTCATTCTGCCAGACCCGAACTGCTTATGGATTCTTTGGGAAATAGCATATGCGAATTTTCATATGATCCAGAGCATTCAGTCACGTTCGGGGCATGGTATTCTCGCCATGAGGATATTTTCGAAGTCGATGGAAAAGATCTTGATGATTCATCCAAAGTGCGATTGCTAATGCGGAAGCTCAATCCGATAGCACATGAAAAGTATGCATCCTACATTTTGCCAAAAAACACGCGAGATGTACCATTCAAAGACACGGTCGCAAATCTAAAGGACATGTTTGGTGCTGCTGAGAGCCTCTTCAATTCCCGGTACAGATGTTTGCAAACAGTTAAAAGTCCAGTGGAGGATTTCACCACCTACGCGGCGCGTGTCAACAAAAGTTGTGAAGACTTTAAGCTAAGCGCCCTCACTTCAGACCAATTTAAATGTCTAGTGTTTGTGACAGGACTGCAATCGTCATCTGACGCAGACATCCGAACAAAGCTTTTGTCTAAACTGGATGAAGACGCGGCTTCCGATTTGAGCAAGTTGTTGTCAGGAGTCCAGAAATGGTTCAGCCTTAAAAAGGATGCAGCACTCATCGAACAAGCTTCGTCATCATCAACGTCAGTCAACGCCGTCCGAACGCAGCAGCAGAAATCCAAACACCAATATCAACAGCCGGCACAGCAGCAGAAACAACAGAATAGTTTGCCGAAGTCCCCTTGTTGGAGTTGCGGAGAGATGCATTATTCTCGAGATTGTGGTTATAAAAACCATAAATGCACAAAATGCAATCGTGTAGGCCACAAGGAGGGTTATTGTAGCTGTTTTTCATCAAAGAGCGATTCACAAAATCCATCGAAAGCAGACAAAAATAAGAGCCGTCGAGTCAAGAGGAAAAATTTCCAGCAAAATAAAGCAGTTTATGTAAATTGCATCAACCATATTAGGCGAAGGAAATTTGTGGAGGTCAGCATCCGCACCAGCAAACAGAGTTTGAGTCAGCCTATACGTCTTCAAGTGGATACCGGTTCCGACATCACCATGATCGATGTTCATACATGGAATAAGTTGGGTCGTCCAGGCACTGCACTTGCAGACAGCCAAGCCAAAAGTGCATCATTGAACTCTATCAAAATAATCGCTGAATTTCCTTGTGAAATTCAGCTAAATGGGGAAGTAAAATCCTGTAATTTATTTGTTTCTAAAATTAAAGCATTAAACATTTTAGGAACTGATTTATGCGAAATCTTTCAATTGTTTGACAAGCCAATCAACGAAGTTTGCATTAGTCGGATCATTCAGCCGACAACCGCCGACCGAAATGCAGCCATAGCCAGCATTAAACAGCGGTATGCTAAACTGTTCCAGTCAGACGACTCATCGGTGTGCTCCAAAATGCAGGTTGAACTCCATCTTAAACCAGACGCTGTTCCAGTTTTCCGAGCTAGACGAGATGTTGCATACGCCGTGCTTCCTCAAATAGAACGTGAACTTCAACGTCTACAGGACCGGGGCTGGATCACTCCAGTTGATTTTTCGGACTGGGCAGCACCGATAGTGGTAGTCAGGAAGTCTTCAGGTGAGGTACGCCTTTGCGGAGATTATTCATCTGGTCTAAATGATCAATTGGAATCGCATGAATACCCCATTCCAACTCCAGAGGCAATTTTCACAAAAATTGGTGACAGCGAAATCTTCACTCATATAGATTTAGCTGACGCATTTCTTCAAGTTCAAGTCACACCCGAATCTGCCAAGCTGCTGACCATCAATACCCACAAAGGTTTATTTAGGCCGAATAGGCTAGCACCTGGTACAAAACCTGCTCCCGGAGCTTTTCAGCAGATAGCAGATGCTGTTCTTGCAGGCATTGATGGCGCTGCAGCTTATATTGACGATTTCATCATCGGAGGAAAAGATTTTGACGATCATTTGAAGATTTTACACCAAGTACTTCAGCGCCTTTTGGAATTTAATTTTCGAGTGAAAATCGAGAAATGTTCATTTTTTGTCCCTCAACTCAAATACCTTGGCCATATTTTGGATAAAAACGGGTTAAGACCGGATCCGGACAAAATAGAGCGCATCAAGAACATGCCAGCGCCGTCGAACATCACTGAGCTGAGATCATTTCTAGGAGCTGTAAATTACTATGGCAAATTTGTTAAGCAAATGAGGGAGATTCGATCACCTTTGGATAATTTGTTGCGAGACAACGTCGAATTTGAATGGTCCAAGGATTGTCAGCAATCATTCGACAAGTTCAAATCCATTCTCTCCTCGGAGCTTTTGCTCACGCATTACAACCCGAAATTGCCAATTAAAGTAGCAGCAGATGCTTCGAACGTGGGGTTGGGTGCGTACATCGCTCACACATTTCCGGATGGCTCAGAAAAGGTCATCATGCACGCGGCAAGGTCTCTCGCCCCATCTGAGACGAGGTACAGTCAAATAGAGAAGGAGGCAGCGGCACTCATATTTGCTGTAAAAAAATTTCACCGAATGATTTTTGGGCGTAGATTCACGCTACTGACTGACCATAAGCCATTGAAAGCTATTTTTGGAAATAAAAAAGGAATACCAACTCATACTGCGAATCGACTTCAAAGATGGGCACTCATACTCATGATGTATGATTTTGACATCCAATATATCTCCACCAAAGAGTTCGGATTTGTTGATGTACTCTCTCGCTTAATGGACACCAAAGCAGAATTGGATGAAGAAGTCGTCATCGCAAGTATAAAATTTGAGAAAATTTTCAAAACACATCTGCTCAACGTAATTGAAGTGCTTCCTTTAAATTTCGAAATGGTCAAAAGTGCAACAGAAAAGAGTAAATTACTACAGTCAGTCATCAGTACCATGGAAGCAGGATGGAAAACCAAAAATCCTCCAGAATTAGCTCCATTCTATTCCAGAAGAGATGGACTAGCTGTTATCGATGGATGTCTTATGTTCAATGACCGGATTGTCATTCCGTTTTGCCTACAGAAACGAGTTCTTAAACAGTTGCATAGAGGACACCCTGGTATTGAAAGAATGAAGACCATCGCAAGGAGTCATGTCTACTGGCCCAAGATAGACGAGGATATAATTTCCTTTGTACGTCAGTGTCATTCATGCGCCAGTGCAGCGAAGTCTCCGATGAAAACCACCCTTCAATCATGGCCTGTGACAACATCACCGATGGAGCGCATTCATATCGACATCGCTGGTCCAACAGATGGGTTCTATTATTTCATCATTGTGGACTCATTTTCAAAATGGCTTGATGTTTTCCAGATTTCGAACATAACGTCTTCAGTCATCATAAACAAGCTGAATGAGTTTTTTTCGCGTTATGGAGATTGTGAGCAGTTGGTTTCAGACAACGGAACCCAATTCACGAGTTCTCATTTCCAAACTTTTATGCAGTCTCGTGGCATCCAGCATTTACGGACAGCACCTTTCCATCCACAATCCAACGGACAAGCTGAGCGGTTCGTAGACACTCTCAAGCGAACGCTAAAAAAACTTAAAAACGAAGGAGGAACAAGTCTCGAGAATCTGGAAACGTTTTTACAAACTTACCGTTCCACTCCAAATCGGAATGTTATTGATTTCAAATCTCCAGCCGAAGCATTCATCGGAAGAAAAATTAAAACTTCTTTGGATTTGTTAAAACCCAGGAAACCAATTTCAACAACACCAAATGAAAAACAGAACCAACAGTTTGATAAGCACCATGGCGCTAGGTACAGACAATTCATTCCAGGTGATAAGATCTATGCTAAGATCTACCGGAACAATAAGGATCATTGGGTACCAGGAACAGTCATCGAACGCAAGGGCACCGTAAACTACAACGTCTTGGTCACCGATGGAGATAAAACACGACTTATTCGTTCACACACAAACCAAATTAAATCCAGATATTCCGATGTTTCACAAAAGCAAAAGTCATCAATTTTGTTTGGAGAGCTACTTGATTTATTTTCACAAAAGCAGACCGGAGTTGATTTATCTGAAGAAATTCCAAGTCCAGGAATGGATAGTAATGAAGAAACCTTTCTTGGATCAATTTCCGACGATTCAGATTTCCACGGATTTCCATCAAGTACCACTCCGGAACCAGTAAGGACAAGATCATCAGGCAGAAGTGTTCGAGCTCCTGTTTGGACGAAGGACTATGATCTTTCCTAAGTAAGGGAGGTGTTGACAACCCTGGAAATATTACTGAACACTTTCACCACAATTGCATTTCGACAGCCATTTTCGGTTTTAGGTGAACAGATGGCATTCTAGTCTGACTGGCCGACGCGTCTACTTGTATTAATATTGTAATTCTTAAATAAAACGAATATATTTAATTTCCTGATAAAAGTGAGTTGTCTTTCATATTTATTTGCTTGGATCACAACACCTATTTAGAAAAAAAAAATACATCTTATACCGACAATGCTTAACTTTTACATTATTTTTATAGCTCTCTGATTTTGGACTATGTACCGGTCTGAAAAAATCACATCGTACGGATTTCTACCGTGATTTATCTCAAGCAAAACCATCCGATTTTATTGGCACGTGTGCAAGGTAACATTTGTTTTCGGGCTATTAAAACTGTTTAAATATACCTTTTTTTGTTCATAGCCCTATGGATTCAAAGCGGCGTGCAGAATCTTGGAAACGAAATAGACGAGCACTAGCTTACAGTACAGTTGGAACACCAGATTATATAGCGCCTGAAGTTTTTTTACAGACTGGGTATGGACCAGCTTGTGATTGGTGGAGTTTGGGTGTTATAATGTATGAAATGTTAATGGGGTACCCACCATTTTGTTCGGACAATCCCCAAGATACGTATAGAAAGGTTATGAACTGGAGGGAGACGTTAATATTTCCACCTGAAATTCCTATTTCGGAGGAAGCAAAAGAAACTATAATTAAGTTTTGTTGTGAAACTGATCGAAGGCTCGGATCTCAAAGAGGTATGGATGATTTAAAATCAGTTCCCTTCTTTCGAGGAGTTGATTGGGAACATATAAGGGAACGACCTGCAGCAATACCTGTAGAAGTACGTTCCATTGACGATACTTCAAACTTTGATGATTTCCCGGATGTTTCTTTAGAAATTCGTAAGTTTTTTAAAATATTTTTAATTCATATAGATTTTTCTTTATTTCATTAGAAAATTTACAATATTTTGATCAAGAATTCAGACTTGACAATTTCTTCGTCTGCATTAATTTTATACAAATCCTCTTAAAGACCAGTTTTAAATAGCTGGGAATTTTGGCTTTTTCAATAATCAACATTTTTGGTGTCTGGAAATATCAAAAATGAAATTGTCTAGATTGAGTTAATTTTTCTTCTCTAATCCTATTCTTCTGAACTAAACATGGCAATGGTACTGTATATGTAGTGCTTGGTTGCTAACCTAGAATTGTGGGTTCAAGCCCCAGCCTGGGCAGCAATTTTTCAATTTGCCCCCAGCTTCAACTGGAAGCCACCCGTGGGATTTTGGTGAGATAAATATCATCTTATTCTCAATCCATTGTACTATCAAAAAATATTTCTTTTCCTTCTAACTAATGCCGTGCAGTTTTCATTCAAAAGACCTTGGGTCTTACAGACATATAGTTGAATTATTAAAAAAAAAACTTCAGAATCAAAAACTCATTAAATTTAAATCTATTATTGAAATTAGAAACTGAAAACAAGTAGCTATACGTCCTTTTACATTTAAAATGAAAACATAAGTATGCACTTCGCATTGGACAACACTCTTTCATGAAAAAAATTGTTTGAGGGGTATCATTGTATCATTCATTTAATAATTTAGCCTCAAGAATTATGTACATTTGAAACTAAATAATTTATACATTTTTGTTTTGTTTTTCAGTTTCTGCACCAGTGCCGCAAGGAAGCGAAATAGCTAAGGATTGGGTGTTTATTAACTATACATTCAAGAGGTTTGAAGTCAGGAACTTAGATTAATGTGAACTTTGAAAAAACGATGAATAAAGACATGAAGTTTGAAATCATTCGATCGAGTTTTTGTAAAAACATTTTTTTGTTGGCTCGGCAGCTTTATGAGACGGCCAGCGGGGCCTTGCGACTAACACTCTAAACCTGGCACATCTTTGGAACACATTCTTTTTCGGGCAGAACACAAATTGGGAAAGGTATTTTGAAAACAAAATATTTATTTGCTTTTATTGGAAGAAAATATTTGAAAAAATATGTATAGATGATAATAATAAAAAGGAAGCAAAAAAAGTATTTTGACAAATTAGTTAAGTCAGTCCAAAAGGCTTGAAATTTTTACTCACATCTCTACTTCAAAAGATGCAACGATATACCTTAAAAATATTTATTGCAATTAGGTTAAATGCGGTTTTAATATGTTTGATTTTGGTAAACTGGTATTGAGACAAACAAAAATAAGGTTGTAATGCAATATGGTAAAAAGTTTAAAGACACAAAATAACTTAGAATAAAATAAGTAAGTTTTGTTGGCAATACTTTTTTCATAATGTGATAATTTTTACTGCTTACAACAAGGAAATCTAATTTGAAACCATATTGGTTATAGTCCAGAGCATGTATGATAAGAAGTAATATGTGTCTTTCAGAATTTGTGCCGAGGGACTTTGAAGTGAAGTTAAGTGCAAAAACTGCTAAACTATTGGACCAGTAGGACTACTGGTCTTGATCAGATTCGAAACGAACGCCCATTATACAATGTGGGGTAGTAACAGAAGCGACATAAATCAGAAAGGTGAGTACTTCTAAAATTTCTTTCTCGAAAAACCCCTTGATACTTTGTATCTAGCAATGTTACCGAAATTTTATTCAGAAACAAAACAAACCTAAAAAGAAAGCGGGATTAAAACTATAAGAAAATATGAAACATAAATATTATTAGTTTTTTGCCTTTATTTTTACCGAATTTGTATTTAAAAATAAAAAGAAAACGAAACTTATTAAAAAAAAGAAAAGAAATTTTTGTTTGCCGATGCAAATCAAAATAAATGAGACAAATCACTAGCGGCGACCATCAAAATTCTGATAAAGGGCTGACAAGAAGAAGAAAAAGAAAAGATTGATGATCGTAAGAACATAAAATGTTGTAAATTTCTACGATCTTATCTCAGAATGATGAATGTTGATAATTTGTAGCTTTCAAAGCGTGTTGCACAAATAAAAGTACGCATACGCCCGAGTGTACTATACTGTTTCATCGTTGTTTTTAGGTTGAAAAATAGACAATGAATTTGCAACAAATTTCCTTTTTACTTCAATACGTTCATTAGCTTATATTTTTCATATATGTACATATATAAAAATGGATGTACATATGTATGTGATTTCTGATAAATAAACCAAACGATAGAAGTTGCAGGTTATTTGTTGTCAACCCTTGCCACTTGCCGTTATACCTCAATGAACGCCCGCAGATTAGCTGAACAAGAAAGCGTTCCGCTTATCTGCATTATATTTATGGAACCTAGTCGAAAAAATCACGCACTCAACGAACATGCGGGTGCATTTGTCTCAAGATCATCTGCCCTAAAATTTTCCAAGCAAACATCGGATACGGAATTGATCGCACAAAAATAAAAACTATTTTCGTCAAATGCAGTGAAATATTCGAGTCAAATTTAAGCAGCAACTACAAAAATTCAGATTGGCTGTACGAACGTGGATGATGATTGAACGAACAAATTCAGTTGGAACTGCCCGGCGAACCAGTCAAAAACAAATCAATTGACACAGTGATGGATGAAGAGATAGCAGTCAACTATCCAACCGCATTTATATATTCGATGAAGCCACCAGGAATGCTACCACACATAATGGGCCCTATCATGGTAACCGATCGGAGAATCCTCCGACCGGGGAAATGTTCCGATCGGAGCATTTATTGTGTTCATGGTAACCGAATCGGAAGAGAAATACAAATGCGTACCGACGCGCATACCATGGCATGAGGAAAACAAAAAAATAAAGTATGAACCTCCTTTGTAGTCGAATAAAACTGCACAGCACAGCTGTATTTTTAGGGGATGAAATACATAACACAAGCAGAAAGCCTCAAACAAAGGAAAAAGAATTACAAAAAGAAATACACACGAAGGGGAAGACGTGCTGACTCCACTTATATCGATGACTATCAACAATTCGATTTCGACTTCAATCGGATTCAGTTTCCTCTATGTCCCGCTTTCGCGAATACCATCAACAAAGCACAAAGGCAATTGTCAGCTAATGTTGGTTTACATTTGGAAATTCATGTTTTTCGCATGGCCAATCGTATGTTTCTTGCTCTTGAGTTGGCAATCCAAAAAAATTGCGCATTTATACACCCAAGTGTTGTTTATATGTTGCAACGACCGCCGGGTACCGCTAGTTATTTCTATTGCTGTATATTTTGATATTGTAATTTTTTTTATTATCTCTATAACTTTATTATTATAATGCTTGTTTATGCACTTTTTTTGGTTTTGTTTCCTGGTGCATAAATAAATAATGCTGATGGTTTCCCGACACGAGAGCAGGAGTCGTTAAGTGTTGGATATTTAAAATAACAAAATTATTTGAATGAAACTGCATACAGCTTTTGAGGAAACTTTTTTTTGTTCGAACACAAACAAGTAAAACAAGTTAAGTAATTATTCGTAGTGAAAAAAAAGTAAAATAAAACAATTCATTCAATCAATCAATGAGTTTTTATTACTGATGAAGTTTTGCAATTTTGTAACGTCTAAAAGGTTTTATCACAACTTAACTTATGAGATTTTCTTTTGGTAATCACTGGTTTCGCTCAGATTTCACATTTTAATTTCGTAGTGGAAAACGGTTTATGCGTGTGGAATTCTATTAAAAAGCTTACAAATAAATACAATATTCATGAATTCACTAATTTTAACAAAATTCACTTATAATATTAACAATCACTCTTCCCTAGAACTAATAATTTAAAAAAATACTTATGTAATTTTGTTTGGTTAATTTAGATTTGAACTCAGATTTGGGATTTTGCCCGCGCAATGGAAATTAATACAGATTTGATCTGTTTTAGTAATTGTGTGTGTGTTCCTTTTGATGTTCTTAATTTATAAACTATAAGAAAAATATGATAAATTGAAGTCTCACTAAATTATTTAATATACAGTCGGTGATCAAATTATTACGGCCCCTAGAAAAAAAATGATTTTATAGTAAACATAAACGCATAATAACTTTTTTGTTGAGAGTGTAAGTCACAAGCCCCGGCCCCTTTGGAGCTGTTTTGCCAAGTATTTATTTTTCTTAAACTTTTTTATTGCATTTTTTTGAACTAAATCCTTAAAATAACATATATTTAATGGTGGCCGTAATAATTTGATCTCCCACTGTAATTAAATTAATTATTATTATTCATTATTAAAATTCACATTAATCTTTTCACTTGCACAAAATTACTTTCATTAATTATTTACAATCCTTTAATTTGATTTTGCAAATTCATACCCATTTATTTGTGAATTCCCAATCAATTTATATATTATTTTTTTTTGTAATCATTTCTTTTTCCACAATGAAGTTCACACAAATTCAAAAAAAAAACTTTAAACTTTACATTTGAGAAATGTCAAATATATTGTAGTGTGTGCAAATGTGTGATAAATCCCGATTGAAAATGAGATTTCAGATTTGATCTAAGATCTGACAAAAAAAAAAAAGATCTTTCACCAAAGGAAAATCAGATTTGAATCTCAGATTTGGTCTGACAAATCTGAAACAACACTTCCAGAACACATAGCTTTAGCTTTGTTTGTTGAACTTTACCCAGGGTCGCCCAGGTTTCCTTGACAACTCCAAGAGTTGTCAAAAAAACCTGGGTTTTCTCGTTCTCAAAAAACGCATTAGGGCTGCTGATTGTATATTTTTCACAACGCACAAAATCAAAAGTTTCCATCTTGCTTTATTTGTTCGATTTTTATTTATTTTCATCGAAATTAATGCATCCGCTTGCATTTCTTTTACTTTTATTCGAAAAAAAGATATGAAAAATCAAATACAAAAGAAAAATACACAAGAAAATGCTTAACAGCAAAAGTCACTTCAACAGCTGATTCGTTACCTCAACGCGCCCCAGCAAAATACCAAGATCGCCTTCAGGGTGATTTCAGGGCGACCCCAGGTTTAAAAAAACAGAGAATTTTGTATTGAGGGCGAGTTGAGGTAATGCAAAAAACGCGCTGTTGCGACCCCAGGGTGACTTCAGGGCTCAACAAAAAAGGTAATGTCAAATACTGATGTGTGTGCAAGTGAACCTCTATCAAAAATGAGTTTAAGATTAGATTAGATTATTTTGATCTCAGAATAATAATAAATTGCATAGTCTCAATTTAAAAAAAACACATGCCCGAAGTACCAAAAGAAAATCCCATAAATAAGAATGTACATATATATAGTGCTTCGTTATGACTCTTAAAAATTAATTTTTAATTTGAGGCCTGAATGGAATTAATGCGCGTCTCTAGTTT
Source organism: Platycheirus albimanus (assembly GCA_916050605.2). Classification (NCBI taxonomy): domain Eukaryota; kingdom Metazoa; phylum Arthropoda; class Insecta; order Diptera; family Syrphidae; genus Platycheirus; species Platycheirus albimanus. The sequence continues at coordinate 66,702,476 of OU696698.1, forward strand.
GTGGACTTCCGTGTTAATATTTTCCAAGTTACTTGCAAATGTTTCTTGGACAGAATTTAACAAAACTTTGTTGTTTACCAAGCTCCTGGAAATAGAGTTTTGAGTCTCCTCGACCTCTGCGATTATTTTTGCGAAATTCATAGCTGCAAGACAAAAAAGTACATTATTTGTAATAGGTAACTACGAATAGATAGAATAAATTATTAAACATAAGACCTGTTTTTCTAATTTTGGGGGTAAATTTAAAAAATGAATATAAATTTTCTAAAAGGAAAATACATTTTTCAAATCAAATGGAAACTCTCGTTACAATCTTTACTGCGCTAAATCAGCCGGGCTTACAAAAATTCTCACCTAACCTTACTTTTCTAGGATCTCTCAAGGATCCCAATGAACTCTGGACAGTCTTGTATTGCGACACTAGAGCTCCTAGTTAAACCTCATTTCCCAGAATGTACATAGCTTCAAAAAGAGTAACAATCCAGAAGATTAGTATGTATTATGAACGTGTAGCACCAACGGAAGAAAGAGTAAAATGGGCTATAGATTCCAACATTGAACATAAATGTCAACATAGAAGTAAGCCGGAAGGCAATGATAGCATTATATGCCTGTTATAGAATATTTGTAAAGACCTGGGGGCCTTGCCCCAAAATGATCATGTGCACGGCAAAAGTGAGACCGATACTGACATAATGGCAATTCGGTCTGGTGGCAAACGACGAAAATTGCTACAAAGAATGGCGTGTATAGGCCAACGGGACAGACACAACGGTAAAGATCTAACATGTAAAATTAAACAGACGATCGAAAATAAAGTACTCGGTGCTGCTAAAGAGAGATGGACCTCGGTCGACTCTTATGTAATAACCAGGAAACGAACTGTGGCCCTACTTTAATGAACAAAGAACCGAGAATATTCTACAGCTCAACAAGAAATCGCTATCATCCCTTATGAGTATACTGACCGGGCACATGATGGGTTACCACTAAAAGAAAATGAAGTTCAATACTGACGACTTGTACATGAGGATACTCCGAATTTTCTCTATCACTGCCCAATACTATGTCGCTTAAGAAATGAAGGAAAGAAAGGATTTGTTGGGTTTCTTTTTACTAAACATTTAGGAATGATACGTTGTTTGTTTTTGAAAAACTGTCAAACGACCACTTTTAACATTTTTTTTTTGTATATCGAGATACTAATTAAATTATTCTCCTTCGTCGCTAAAAACTTGCGAAAAATCCATTTTATTCTTTCTTTATGATCACTCTTTTTCGGGTGTCGGTAAGGATATTTCACAGCAGACCACCCTCAGTAAATAAATCAACTAAACACCTTGACTTAAACATAGACGGGGAAAAACTTTAAAACCTTCGCTTTGCAGAGACTTTAAATTAACTCCAAGAAATGATTACAAATTATCCGATGGCTGTAAAACAGCTGGGTTAGAAATGAATCAGATTAAAAAATAAAAATAGAGATAGGTCCAAAAGTACATTTTTACTTAGGGCATATCATATCTCTTAAAAGTAGGATGGAGGAGGAAAATACGTATTCGACATAGCTGTCAATTTGAAGTATACTTTTTGTCATTTGATTTTTGTCTTTTGTCATTGGAAAAAGTAATCATTAGATAATTGATATTTAATTGGATAATTAAAGTACATACATATATTAAGCTCTTCGTTCATTATTTGTTTATTTTTGTTATATTTATCACAGACTGGCACAATTTCACAACAAACAACAAAAAATAACAAATTATTTCTCATCTGACGTTTGACAGAAAAGTATTCAGATCGATTCTCCGAACCCATGAGAGATGCATTCTTTCGTGTTGAGAATCGATCTAGAATTGCACTTTTTGAATGAATGAAACTCTCAATAGTGAAAAAGGTCAATTCTTTTGACAGAAAGAGCAATTCTTTTTGTGAATGAAACTCGCTATAATAGCACTTTCCATTGGAGAAAAAGAAGCGTCCAGAAGCATCCGGAAGTCTTCTGAAACCGTTCCATTGGTAAGAAAATGACACTTCTGACGATTCTGAGAAGAGAATTTTGCTTCTGGATTTGAAGTCAGAATCCACTCAAGAAGCACAAATACAAATATAACTTAAATATCACCCATAGAATATTCATTGGGGAAATGTCTATTCGCATGCAGCAATGTTGACATTTTTGGTAATTGCAATAAATGTGACATATTTTTGAATCTAAATGTGATTCGAAAGTCAGCAACGAAGTTTAGTGAGTGGTATTTAATACGGGGAACTAGTAAAAATCCTTTTACACCACGAATCGGGCGACACACACCACTTTGACATTGGAATAACTTGTGAAACTGATTCCTGCGAATACTATATTGTGTTAAAATTAAACAGAAGCGATTTTGCTTGTTCCATTGGTTTTCAGAATGAGTGGTTCCCCGAGTGAAACCAATGGAAAGTGCTAAGATATCTTAATTTCAGAGTGGGAAATTTAAAATCAAGAGCAATCACAAAATTTGAAGATATGGATGAAAGTAGTTAAAAATCAAAAATGGAAATGGGCTGGGCATGTAGCAAGAACAAATGACGAACGCTGGACAAAAAAGTTAACAGATTGGTAACTAAAGCTACCATTAGACGGTCCTTGTAATGGTCCTTGCAAGGACAGTCTGACGTCATTATGACGTATTTATCTGTCCTAAAATCGACATGTCGTGTAATGGACATTGTAAAATGCTGTCCTTGCAAGGACAACCACAATGTCACAATGCCATGTGTCCTTGCAAAGACAAATTACAAGGACCGTGTAATGGTCCTTCCATTGTTGATGGGACACAAGGACACATTTTTTTGACATCTTGTCCTTGCAAAGACCATGTCCCAACAATGCAACAGCACGAATTTCTGCCGGGACATTGTTGCTTGGAATGTCCACTTTTCAGGGTGGATTTGTTGCTGTTAAATTTCAATGAGCTGCCATCAAATTTTGACAACCTTGCGTGCATTTGCTCTGTTCCCACTCTGAACTTTCTTTCGGACCACACAGAACGAACTCTTCGTGTTGGCCCTTGGTTGTTGTCGTTGTCGTCGCTGCTCTCCAATATATGTATGTGCTGCGAGAATCGCCATCTGCAACTTTCGATTGTAGTACGACATACCTCCCTGTTATAACTATAATTTTATTATATTATATTTAATTGAAATTATTTTTTCACACACATACCTCTCGTGAATATTTTCTACAGAAAAAAAAAGACAATACGATAGTCACTCAATTTATAAATGTCCCCGAAACGTCAAATTTTCTTTTAACAAGGACCATATTTATAAATGTCGTGTAATGGACATTGCAAAAAATTGCATTCTTTAGCGCGGTTTCATTCACTACCAACTGTCAAAATGGTCATGTCGTGTAATGGACATTGTTATGCTTGTCCTTGCAAGGACACCAAACTGCAAAAGTTACAATATCCACTTTGGTGGACATTGTACTTTGGGACAAGAATGCCAAATTTGTTTCATTCGTGTAATGGACATTCTTACTAGCAAAGACACGGTGAAGAATGTCCATTTACTGACAGCACAAGGACACATTTTCTGTGACGTCAGACTGTCCTTGCAAGGACCATTTACAAGGACCGTTTAATGGAAGCTTAAGAAATAAAACAAGAAGAGCAGAAAGTACTTAAATGCAAAGAATGGGGAAGGCTCATACTCTTAACATATTATGAATGAAATTTGCACTCGGAATTAAATTAAACCTCTTTGTAGACATTGTCTAACATTGCGTTAAAAAAATTATATAGCTTTAAATAAAAATAGCAGAAGAATGGACGAGAAATTTTTGGACTGCTGAAAACTAATGCCGATGATTTTTAGTTACGGATATGATTGAAGTTATGAATTCGAATAAAATGCCTTTATTTTATTTGTTAATATACATCACGTCATAGTTTTAGCTACAGAGATGTACTGTCACCCTTATCATGTCGCTGACGCGAACTCATTAAATTTACCCTATCCAAATTGGCCGTATTTGGGAAAAAAATATGACAAAAAAGGAATTATTTTCGTGATAACAGTGTCGTAATTTTTATAACCAGACAAAAATCTATAGTACCAATGAGATGAATTCCAATGATTCATATGGATGATAGCTAGCACTTAAAAATAATTAAATTCTAAATAAGATACCCAAAAATATTATCTTAACGGAAGCATTAAAATAAAGAGATTGGAAGCGATGAAAACGCTTGGTTTGATAATGTATGTGAAGTTTTAAAGTTAGAAAGGTATAAGACCAAACATCTTTTAGTAATAAACTTCATCCTTACCATATTTATGTAGTGACTCCAATGCTTCCATGCGCTCAACAATGTCTGGTAATATTTCAGCAATGCTTTCAGTTTTCTTAGCAATATCATATAGTTCGCACACTTTCTGATCTCTTTTAGATTCATCAGCTGAACCGCTAGATTTTTCAGCAATAGCATCCATTTTATTAGCCAAATTAACAAGACGACTTTCAGTTTGATTCAACTGACTGGGCTGAAGAAGAGCTGCTTTCGTACTCAATTGTCGCACAGCTTCAATGAGATTTGAAGTTCCGGTAGAAGCAGCAAGCCTCGATAACTTTTCTGGTTGTATGCCCACTGCTTTTTCCAACTCGTGCAAACGATACTCCAACTTTGCTACTCGTGTTGAAGCAGCCAAGTCAATACTTGGAAGTTTTTGTGCAGTTAGAACACCTGATGTTTTATATTGTTCTATGTGACCTAATAATTTTTGAACTTCTTGGTCGGTTGCACCTGCATGTTCCTTACCAAGCACCTGTTCTAGGCGAAGGGAATCTAGAACTCGTTTTGCAGTTGATATAACATTTGCAACGGCTTCATATGACTCACTTTCTTCTTGATCTAGCTTTTTGTTAGATTGAAGTATAGCTATCTCTTCCAATAAGTCATTCATTTCGACTTGTAGCCGCCGACACTTTACAACCGGAGTTTCATTTTCAGTATCGGTGAACTCGGTCGATATAGTTTCATATCCTTTACGGAACTTCTTGCCAATTCTGTCGGAAAAATCAACTTTGCCATCTAGTTGTTTTCCTTTAAATTTACCAAAAGAGTCTTGAGCTGACAAATGCATATAGTTTATGAATTCATGGTCAGTTTCTTCTTCGTAATAGTCAGAAGTATCGGTCTCTGGAGCGTCTGGGGTTTCGTAAACATCGGGTTGGTCATATGCCTGGAATTGAGAACTAGATTTATCAACAAAATACACATCTAGTTAGAGATGGTTTTCTAACAATGCCTGGTAAATTTTCAAACTTAGGATCTGCCATGATGATGATTCAATCAACTATCTATAGCTACTTCTTATACCAATATAAAACTTTAACGAACGAAGAAAGACTTGAATAAAGTATTTACCGTAGAGGAATATTCTTCACCACTATAATTTTTGAATTTGTCATGGAGAAAGTTAAAAGAATAGAGAAGTATCCGAATACGTCAAGAGTTGTTAAGCACTTCTGTCTCTCTCACTCCGAGACGTCAAACGAAATCCTTTGTAGTGAAATTAAATGCTTATGTTTATTCAAAAACTATCCCCATAAATGTTAAGTTATTTAATAGCCTTTAATAGTAATTATTTATTTATACACCCATATTGCGCCGAAACACGTCGCAATTCAATTCCGTATTTAGATGAACACTTCCTACAAAGGATTTTTTTGAACGTCTCGGAGTGAGAGAGAGACAGAAGTATATAGCCGTTGGCTTTTAAACTCTATGACAGCATTGTATGAAATCTATAGTAGTTAGTAGTCTGGATTACAAAATCTTCTGTGGCGACACCATGAATCTCCAACCCAAATTGCCAAATTTCTCGTTTTTGGAGAGAAAATGTGGGTGGAAAGGTTTAAATATGTGATAATTATCAGTGACATCTATATGCCCAACAACTTCATTATCGCTTACTCGTTCTCCAGACTACTATAGATTTCATATACTATGAATGAACTAATACTTTTTGTTAAAAATGTAATTTGTTTCTTCTTCTTTTATGCGTACATATATAACAGAAAAATAAATAAATACTTTTTTAACAAAAAGTGCAAGTCCAATTCAAATTTGTATCAGAAAAAAAATATTTTTGTGTTTAAAATCGGATCATAATATACTAAATTTTCCATTTGAAAAGTCAGTATTGCCTTGTTTTTCCGCTTCAGAGCGCTGCTGAGGCGCAATTATTGATTACTTTCTTTTTCCTAATAATCTAAATGAAACGAGAGCTCTACTTATACGATTTCAAGTATTGGAGGGAGGAAAAAATAAAATGAATTTTAGCAGCACTTCTAAGCGGCAAAACAAGACATTACTAAAAACTTCCAAGTGATATTACTATAGGTTCTTTATACAATGCTGTAGGTTCTATAATGGTTAATATACATTTCCAACCACTGCCACCATTGTATATGAAATCTATAGGAGTCTGGGGAACGAGTAAGAGATAACAGGGTTTGGAGACACATAGATGTCGCTGATAATTATCACAAAATTAAAACGAGAAATTTGGAAAAAAAAAGGTTTGGAGACTCACGGTGTCGCCACAGTCGATCCTTTTATCCATATTACTATAGATTTCATATACAATGCTGCCACTTTCTTGTGTTTGTTCAACTGACACTTTTGACATTTGCCGGAACGTCTCGTCCTACGTTGTCGCGTTGAAAATTAATATTGATAAAGGTAGTTCCACACTATCCCACAGTGTATTACGACATGTCAAAAAAAAGTGTGATGGAATGTGTGATGGTTTTACATTCAATCCTAAAAAAATATTTCAGATCTAAACACATGTCAAATCGTATGAGATCTGCGCTGTCATATTCTGTTTCCACACTATTATACATCTGTTTCATCACACATTTTTGACATGTCGTATTACACTGTGGGATAGTGTGGAACTACCTTAAGAGAATTCGTTTAGAATTAATGAAAAGGTATTTTCATTTTGTATTTTGTTATAAGTTACATTATTAGAAAAATGTCAGGTCAGTTTCTGGTAAAATGTTTTCGATTTTTTAAGGTTTATTTAAGTAAACGTTATATTTGTAGAGGAAGAATTTGCTGCTGGTGATTGCATTGAAATTATTGAAGAAGATTTTAGTGTTGAAGAAACTATCGATAACGGATCAATGTACACTGTTGACACAACCACTTTTCAGTCTGAGGTTAAACAGGAAAGCATTTTTGAGTCCGATGAATACGAGCAAAATGAGGAAGTTGAAAGAGATCCAGAATCGGAAATTAATTATCAAACGGATACCGAAAATTTAGCTTTCAAAGAAAAACACCTGGAAGGAAATGCACATATAACAGAGGTATTATTATATTTCCACGTTATTGTCTAAATAAATTCATCTTACCTTCATTAATTGTTGATTAACAGGAAACAACAGATATTGTATGTCAGAACTGTGATCACATCTTTAATACTATGCAAGAAGCTGAATACCACCAATGCAAAAACATTGACGCTTTAAAGCAACACTTTGTCTGTGAAACCTGTGGAGATGTTTTAAAAACCAGAGAAGATATAGAAAAGCACATAAAATGCCCGAATCCGAAAAAAAAGCAACCCACGTCTTTGTTCTCTTGTCCCGATTGCCCAAAAACCTTTTCGACATTAAGTATGCTTCAAAAACACCAAAACTCACAAAAACACAAAAAAACACATCGGAAAGCAAGCAAGACAAACGAAAATGACGATATTGTTGTAGATGATCAAAACCACTGTAATATATGCAATACAACTTTCTCATCGCCAAAAAATCTTAAGTATGGAAAACAAAAAAATGTTTAAACCTGGAAATTAATTTCAATATAATTATCATTACAGATTACATGCAAGGATGCACTTTAAAGCAAAACATTCGAAAACAATAAAGGAAGCAATGCCAGTTGGAACTGAAATTTTAAACGATAAAAAGAACTTTTATTGCGAAATATGCAATAAGAGGTAAGTCATACAATTATTTTGAATACAGTCATGGAATGATTTTTAAACCTTCTTGCATCTTCTGTCCCGTGTGAGTGAAAAAACTATGAAAATAAAACTTATAAAGCTCTTAAGACGATAAATAGCAGATATCGACTTCATGTTCCAGTTCGTCGATAAGATGAGAAATAAAATAAGCAGGTCTTAATTTTATAAAGGCAGACCAAGAGAATTTAGGTGTGAACTAGGCCTTTGGGGCGTCGCAGAAGCTTATTCTGTACATCATCTTTTTTATTCGTATCTAATATAAAAGGTGTCCCCTTACCTTACTTACTTATGTTGGCGCCACTGGAGCGTGGTACTCCAAGGCCTTGCTGAGAATGCCCCTCCAGCCGGCTCGATCTCTAGCCTGCTGTCTCCAATTTCGAACTCCAAGTTGACGGATGTCTCCCTCTACCTGGTCGCTCCATCGAAGATGAGGTCTACCTTGGCTTCTGACTCCCTCGGGTTTGGCGTTGAAGACTTTACGAGCTGGAGCGTCGATGTCCATTCGCTCTACATGGCCCAGCCATCTTAGTCTTTGGATTCGAATTTTTCTGGCTAGGCTTATGTCGCTGTACAGCTCGTACAGTTCGTTGTTATATCTTCTCCAAACGTTGTTTTCGCGATTTACGCAGACAGGACCATAGATCGTACGCAGAACTTTTCTCTCGAAGACTCCAAGTGAATTTTCATCCGATTGGGAGAGGGTCCATGCTTCCGCACCATATAGCAGGACCGGGATGATGAGTGTTTTATACAGTGTCACCTTGGTTCTTCTCGATAGGGCTTTACTCCTCAAGTGCTTACTCAGCCCAAAGAAACAGCGATTAGCAAGAGTTAGTCTGCGTTTGATTTCAGCGCTGATGTTGTTGCCTGTGTTTACAGCAGTGCCCAGGTAGACAAATTCACTGACTACCTCGAAGTTATACCTATCAATGGTTACGTTCTCACCAAAAAGGTGTCCCCTTATTCGTAGTTAATATTTTAGGGCACTTCTCCAATTTTGATACCATTGTCTGACGATTTAAGGAAAGGCTTACCTTGGTGTGCCCTGACCCAAGTTAATGACAATTGCGTTGCTAATAATAATGATGGAAACTTCGAAATGTTCCTTCCATTCCTGCAGATTATCAACGCACACACAGGATTGGTTGAGAGTGTAAGTCATAGGCCAACAATTTATTTATTTATTTTATGCGCGCACTTGTCATAGCGGGCACATTTTTTTTAATTCTATTTTGTTTTAATATGGCTTTCGATACGGAAAATTTTATTATTGAAATTCAAAATAGAAGCGGGTCTGCGCATCTAATAACTGGCCACCTTGTGCGCGCCTAGCCTAAGGCATTCAGATAATCTCGGATATTTAGGTAACAATTTCTGGGAACACTTTGTGTGGTCGTTTATATCCCACGTGTTTGCTTCAGAAATTTTCCTCCAATGTCAACCTATTTGATTAAAAATGATTATTTATTTCTATCGATATCTACATGAGGAAGAAATTAAAACTAGATCAAGTATTAAAATTTTCATCTATGGCTATGGCACTTCCCTCTCTGTTTTATTAAAAAATATATAAAAGAAAGTGCTCAAAAAAATGACTTCCAGCTGTATAAATATTGATAAATGTATAAAGAGAGAATATAACTTGTTCCTTTTAGCTTTGACCATCTTCTACTTGCTGTTCATAAGAATATGCATCAAAATATTGAAGAGCATAACTGCAGCAAATGTAATCGCCAGTTCGAGAACCAGGTAAGCTACGACATGCATATGCAGTTGCATGCTGACCAACCAACAAGAATCCGATCGCAAACAAGTTTGAAGGAGGGCGCAAAATACGCATGCAATTACTGCGGGAAGGAATTTGTCAGGCCGCATGAGAAGGTAAAGCACGAGCGTATTCATACTGGTAAGAGCATTTAAAAATAAACGTAGTTCTTAGATTTATAAGCATTTTTTTTAATTACAGGGGAAAAACCCTATGAATGTGAAGTATGTGGAAAGTCATTCAGAGTATCTTACTCCCTAACCCTCCACCTACGAACACATACTGATGTTCGACCTTTTGTTTGTGCTCAGTGCAACAAAAGGTTCAAATCATATGCTGTTTATTCTCATCACTTGAACACTCATTCGGAAGATCGTCCATACAAGTGTCCTATGTGTCCCAAATCTTTTCGTACTTCGGTTCAACTATGCGGTCATAAAAACAGTCACACGAAACCCTACAACTGTCCAGAATGCAATAGACCTTTCTCAAGTTTGTATGCTGTAAAAATGCACATGAAAACCCATAGCAGGTCAAACAAGTCAAATGAAAATTTGAAGCATCGCTGTGAAACGTGTGGCGCTGTGTATGCTCGAATGTTTGCACTTCGTTTTCATATGAAAGAGCAACATTCAATCAATTTAGCTGAGGAGGAAGAAGAACAAAATACTTATGCTATTGAAAATGAGGATGAAGTTTCTACACAAGCTATCTTACCAGAAGAAGAGGTATACAAATAGTATGAGGAGGAGAACTCAATTAACTTTAATAAATAAATTTCTTTTAACAGATAATTATTGATAGTTTTCAATTCGAAGAGATTGTTGCGGATTGGTAACGCAGTTGTTTCACATGTTTGCTGTTTCGAATTTTCAGTTGTATTTTAAGGTTAGAAACAATTTATTCTTTTCAATATAAATAAGTTATTATATTACGCAATCTTTGAAACTTGGTCGAATCAATCAACAGCTTTCTATGGATGGTACCTTTTCAAGTTTCTAAAAAGGTTCTTTTTAGTAGATCTATTACAAATGAAATGTACATTATTTTGAATTAATTTATTAATAAATATTTTTTTATTTATGAATAAATATATATCAGGTTATTTTAAAGAAAACAAATACAGTGGACGGCCAGTATAACTATTGTAAAATAATAGAACGCAGCTTCTATTGCAAAGGCAGAATACAGAATCAAATTTATTTTCACATCAAATATAGAAAAATATTTTATAGTGACAAATCATACTAAGAACAATAATCATATTAGTAACAAAGTATATTATTTAAAGTACATAATGTACTACATAATTTTCAACACCCTCACTTATTAAATATTTAAAATTAACAATAACATAGACTTGCAAATAAGTTTAAAGTAATTTCAAATTTTTAATATAGTCCCATGTTTTTAGTGCAAAAATCGTGTTTACCTGAACCTACTGATTTCGTCAGATTATCAGCAACCATTTCGTCTGAAGAAACATATGAGATGTCGACTGTTTTATCCTCTATTTTTTCTCGTAGAAAATGGTACCGTATATCTATATGTTTTGATCGAGGACGATATCCATCTGATTCAGCTAATTTCATTGCACCTTGATTATCACACAATAATTTTATTGGATGAATTGCTTTCCAACCAAGTTCACAAGATAGTTGTTTTATCCATATGGCTTCTTGTATAGCTGCTGACATAGCCATATACTCAGCTTCAGTACTTGATAACGCTACAGTTGGTTGCCTTTTGCTACTCCAAGTTATAGCTCCATTTGACATTTTAAAAACGTATCCAGTACATGATCTTCGTTTATCGACATCAGATGCCCAATCAGCATCGCTGTAGCTGCTGTCATAACCGACAAAAATCATCTCACAAGATTTTCGGTTTAGTTTCTTCCGTTTCTCCTTTGGAATGTGTACCATTACTCTTGATCCGAAAACTCGCAGATTTGACAAGTCTACTTTCACTCCTGACCATACTTCTTCTGGTGTCTTGTCTTTCCAAGCTAAACAAACACTTCGATTGATTATATATGCTGCCATGTTGCAAGCTTCAGCCCAATAGCTATCATCAATCTCAGCATCGAACAACATGCACTTAGCACGTTCAATAATAGTCCGGTTCATTCTTTCAGCAGTTCCGTTTTGCTGCGGTGTGTACACATTTGTCAACTGATGTTGGATTCCGTTCGTCTTACAGAACTTTTGAAACTCTTTCGAACAATATTCAGTGCCATTGTCAGTTCTTATTGTTTTGATTCTTTTTTCTGTTTGATTTTCAACAAAGGCTTTAAATTGCACAAAACAATTCAAAACATCAGATTTAAGCTTCAGGAAAAATACAAAAATTTTCTTTGAGAAATCATCAGTAATAGTTAATAAGTACTTAGCACCGCCAATTGATTTAGTTTCCATGGGTCCAATCAAATCCGAATGAATAAGCTCCAATATTTGAGTCGATTTACTGTCACTTGACTTGAACGGTAGTCTTACCTGCTTCCCTTCGGCACACACTACAATTTGCCAAACCGATCTCCTCGTTCTTAAAAGTTATTCCATTCACTGCTCCATCACGCATTTTGCACATACTCTGATAGTTCAAATGGCCAAGTCTTCGATGCCAAGTCACTGCTGTTTCAGTTTCAGCCTTTGACAACATGCACATTAGTTGTTGGTTTTGAATCCTGTAAACTCCATTTTCAGATTTGCATTTCGTTACAACACTTTTGTCATCATTTAAAATGGTGCAACCTTCTTTGTCGAAAACAACTGTTTTGTTCTTTTGTACTAATTTATGAACAGATAATAAATTTGCAGACAAATCTGGAACATGCAAGACATCTTTTATTTCAATTTCCTTGCCATTTAGAATAATATTTGCTTTGCCGACACATTTCACAGACATCTTCGAATTGTTCGCAGTTTTTATCTCGTCAACATTAGACTGCTCGCATTTAAATAATAAATTTTCATTAGGTGTCATGTGATTTGAGGCGCCACTATCTAAGTACCACTCATGATTTTTTGCAGAAAAACACGCTAAAAAGGCATCTTTCGTTTTTCCAGCCTTACTCTTATGTTCATTTCCACCTTTTGATTTCGTTGGACAATCAAAGCTTTTATGACCCTTATTACCACAAGCATAGCATTTAAAAACTTTAGGTCTTTTTTTCTTGTCATCCTTTGACATTTTTTTTCCAATAAATGCATTACCAGGTTCTACTTTATCGAATTGAGTATCTAGTAATTTCATTTTTATTTCATCAGCTGTTACTTTTTTAACATTTCCTTCAAAGCTTAAAATAAGTGGTTTATAGTCATCCGTCAATCCTGCTAATAATATCGCTGCCAACCATTCGTCATCTATGACAAAATCAATACTCGTTAATTTACTTGCAGTCGACATAATTTGATCAATGTAACATTGCATATTATCAGAATTCTCAAGCCGAATAGAAATCAATGTTCTTAATAAACCAACTTTCCGTAAAAGACCTCGATCTTCAAACATGTTCTGAAATGTTCGCCAGATTTCCAATGCGGATTTACATTGTCTTATATGTACATATAATTCTGGTTCAACAGACAAAGCAAGCATTGTTTTGGCCTGACTTAACAGCTCAGCATTAGTTTCTTTTGCAGTTGCTGGTGTTTCTGCCGTGGCTTCAATACAATCTTTCAGTTTCTTGTATTCTAAATAGTTTTGCATAGCAAAACTCCAATTGTGAAAATTTTCACTGCCCCGCAATCTTTCAACTGAAAAACAATCCTTTTTCGTTGACATTTTAGCTTCTTGAAAAAACAATTGATTCGTTCGCCTAAATCAAAATTTAATTAATCCTCTTGCCAAAAAAATATAAAATAACAAATTATATGTATTTATTCACAACGAATTCTTTCAATCCTCCAAAAGATTAATATAGCAATTAGTTTTTCAGTTTCGTCCTGGGCCCATAACCTATTGTAAAATAATAGAACGCAGCTTCTATTGCAAAGGCAGAATACAGAATCAAATTTATTTTCACATCAAATATAGAAAAATATTTTATAGTGACAAATCATACTAAGAACAATAATCATATTAGTAACAAAGTATATTATTTAAAGTACATAATGTACTACATAATTTTCAACAATAACGAATGATAAAATGTTCGAGGTCATTCTTTATATCGAGAGCGTTCGTTATATGGATCGACTTTTTATTTATTTTTACATTTTTTTATTTATACGTTTTTTATTAGTCTTGTTAAACTGATTGCCCTTATAGTACCTACACACATTTTGAAAATTATTTTGAAGAAGAAAAAATCACTAATACGACTTTGTCTCACTTTAAGTTAAGATTTCAATTGTAAAGCTTTTTCTTAAAGCCGTCTCAAAGTGAATATGTCAGCTATATCAATATCAACTTGTTGTCCCCATCGTAACAAATAAGCTAAGAAACTGGCAGCGTCAACGTGCTTTATTGGATCTCCAACGTTATGGCTACCATTCCCTTCGCTTTCAGAACTTTGTTCAACGGTGTCGCAGTACGCTTGTTCTTCTTAATTAGTTTCAATATTGTTCCAAGCTTCTATTTCTGCTATGGTAGTAGGACGTTGAAGAGAACAAAATAGTCATTTCCAAAGCTGATGCATTTTAATGAAGTGGGCTACATCTGGAAAAACACAGTTCACCAAATTTGAAGTATATTTTGTAACGTCAAAATTTCTTCATCCATAATTTGTTATGCGCTCGGATAGAAATTTTGTGAACGATACGCTATTTAAAAATGTTAATGTAAATCTAAAAAGCGTTCGTTATATCGGGTATTCGTTATACTGGACGTCCACTGTATTTTCAATTTCAATATTTTTGAACAAAATTCCAAAATAATTTTTTTTAATTTTGCATTTAAAATTTTATTATTCACCTAAGAATCACTAGCGGAAAAATTTATTTTGTTTTTACTGATTGGTATTTTCAGAAAAAATATTTTCAAAATCATTGAAAAACTTTTTGAAAACATATTTTAATTTTTTTATAGTTCATGTGAGTTTATAGAAGTTTGTCATTTTTATCGGCTACAGTAAGATGAATACAAAAAATTATTGAAGTTTTTAAATAGGTATCCGAAAATTGGAAAAAAAAGAGGTACATTTTTCTGAAATTCGAGAAAAACATGTTGTAATATTTTGAAAATCTGAATCCGTTATATGGCAATTTCAAATAAAGTCCACGACTATGCGGGTGGAAATGGATGTAGTGCTTGGTTGCTTAACCTGAGAGCTGTGAGTTTAAACCCAGCCTGTGCAGCAATTTTTATTCCCCCAGTTTCAACTGGACGCCACCCGTGTGATTTTCGTGAGATATGTATCACCTATTAATCTCAATCCACTGTACCAACTTTCTTTCCTACCTTTCTATTCCTTCTTTTTCCTCGCTCGCACATGTTGGGGCTGGAAATTTTATAAAATAGCAGGGAAAAATCATATGAAATTTTATGAATCGCTTAAAAATCACTAGTAAAAACGTTTTGGTGGAAAAGTGATGTAAGCCATCTGATTTCTTTTACTGTTCTGAATTTTAAGGAAACTTTTTTTTACAAAATCGTCGGACCAGTTTTTTCAAAAAAGGCATTTTATCAAAATTCGTGGGAAGGCTTCCGAGCAAATGAAAACTATAGTATCAGTTGGGAGTTTGGCCGCGGACGGCAAAACAAGACATTAACTCATTTCAGATTGTGAGTGAAGAAGGAAGAGATGGAAGGGAGAAATGAACATTTTGAGAATATTTTCATCATTGAAAATAATAATTAAACGAGACCTCTACATATTAGGAATGTTTGATGTCGACACTGGGGCGCCCTAGTGCGCCATCAACACGCACTGAAGCGTTTTATGAGAACCTTTTTTCACCCCAGTGTTTTTGCACTATTTTCGATGTGAACTCGGGGCGCGCTGAATGTACTCTCACGCGCCCCAGGTTTTTACTTGCGGTACAAAATCAGAGCTGTTGGCAGAAGTTCAATTTTGGAGAAGAAATAAATGTATCTTGATAGTTTGGTGTACTATATATCTAGTAATTATTTAATATTTTGTAGATTATTTTGTAATTTATATAATTCTACCAAATTTTCATCGTAACTATCTGAATAACAGAAAATAAAATCATCTTTACATTCATCCCCGTAGTAACTTGTTTCCACTAACGTATAATGTACTGATAAAAAACCTTCTTGTTGTTTTCGTTCGTCATTGCATAAACTTTTATTTATTTGCCACTGCTTATAGAAACTAAATTCATATGATAGAAATGTCAAAAATTGAATATGTTGCAATGGGCTGTTGATGTTAAATTAAAACCCTAGCAGTTATACAGTTTTTTGACAGTTAAACGAAATGCACTTACATTCCCTAGTGCGCATTAGGGCAGGGATCATGGAACATTAAACAGATTTATTGTATTTAGAAACTTAGTACTTAGTACTAAATTCTTGATCCGTGGGTCCGGTTTATTTAATCCACGGAAATCGTTGGTTTAACTCTTAAATCACCTTTGAAATACCGTCTAAGCTTTAATTATGTTCACACGAACCGAGATAAATAGTTTTTAAATTTTGATCCGGAATGAAAATTAAAAAACGATTTACCTTCGTTCGTGCTTGCAGTACTAGGCACCGCTGCTATCTTCAGGTTGTATTGTATTAAGTTATTATTGACGATACTTTGAAGCAAGCGCTAGAGGGTGACATTGTCAAATGCTTTTTTGAGAGTACTATAGATTTTATATACGATATCAATTACGAACTGACAAAGAGCTTTCTATGCTTTACTTTAATATGAATTATGAACATGCTAAGCTCAGTTTGTCGTCTGAGGTAACACTTTGCTATACAAAAAAAAATGTATTATGCTATCGGTAACATAACCAAAATAATATATAGAGTTTGGTTTCGCATTCTCGCCACTATCGCACTACAATCGTCAATTAGAAAGAGAAGAGGAAGACACTCTATGGAAGCGCTCAATTCTTATTTCCTAATGAAGAATTAAGTTTCGCCTATTCTTATCGTGTTTTTATGATATGAAGTTGAAGTTTATGTTTGCTCTACCCTTCTGGCTTCTGTTCTGTTGATGAAATTACGATCTGCACGTGTTTTTGTGAAAAAAGAAACTTTTCAACTAAAATCATTTCCGCCATTATAGAACATTAGTCAAATTCTCTAGCTTACTGAAATGGGTAGACCGGGTAAGTCAAAGATATTACTAAATCAATAGGATGCCGTGTCTATTTGATAAATTCCTTTTTTCACAGGTTTTTCCTCACGTGGTGGTGATCGCGGTGGTCGTGGAGGATCTGGAAGAGGTCGTGGAGGTGGCGGTGGCGGTGGCCGTGGTGGATTTGGTGGTAGAGGCGGTGGTGACGGTGGATTCGGTGGTAGAGGTGGCGGAGGCCGTGGCCGTGGTGGTGGTAGGGGTGCTGGTGGTGGAGCAGGAGGCAGAGGACGTGGTGGTGGCCGTGGTGGTAGCGGAGGCGGCTTCCGCGGAGGAAAAACGGTTGTAATCGAGCCACATCGTCATGAGGGAGTTTTTATTGCTCGTGGAAAAGAAGACGCTCTTGTCACACGCAATTTTGTACCTGGTTCCGAAGTTTACGGCGAAAAGAGAATATCTTCAGAGGTAAGCTATAGCATCTGTTTTTTTTTTCTAATTATTGTCGTGTGTATTGTGATGAAAATGTGTAGGGGTACAGAACTTGGCAATATGTGGCCATGGAAGTGATTCTCCTTAGCATTCTAGAGTGGCTTGAGGCCAATATTCCTGATTGTTGGAAAATCACTTCAAAAAGCGCTATCTGAACAGTGCAAATATTCCATAACTTCTATCTGTTCTAAAAATAGAAAATTAAAATTCCAAAATATTTATTTTTCAGGTCGAAGGGGAAAAAATTGAATACAGAGTATGGAATCCTTTTAGATCCAAGCTGGCCGCAGCTATTCTAGGAGGTGTCGACAAAATTCATATGCCACCAGGCTCCAAAGTTCTTTATTTGGGCGCTGCGTCTGGTACAACAGTTTCGCATGTATCTGATGTAGTTGGACCTGAAGGTCTTGTCTATGCAGTTGAATTCTCACATCGGTCTGGTCGTGATTTAATAAATGTTGCAAAGAAACGAACGAACATCATTCCCATTATTGAAGATGCTCGCCACCCGCACAAATATCGTATGCTTGTTGGAATGGTAGATACTATTTTCGCAGATGTAGCCCAACCCGACCAAGGACGTATTGTTGCCCTAAACGCTCAGCATTTCCTCAAAAACAATGGACATTTTGTAATATCGATAAAGGCTTCATGCATTGATTCGACAGCGCAACCTGAAGCCGTTTTCGCAGCCGAAGTTAAAAAAATGGTGGCTGACAAACTCAAGCCACAAGAACAGATAACTTTAGAGCCTTATGAGAGAGATCATGCCGTTGTTGTTGGTGTTTACCGACCGCTGCCGAAGGGTGGAAGTTAATCGACTATCATTTGTATCGCATTAGGTTTAAGTTTTTTTTTTTTTTTTTAATAAAATGATTGGACTTTTATATGTATCAGTTTTAGTTGGAATTTTATATAACAAATTGAGATATGGGCATGTTGAAGCAGTTTTGAACAAAATGGTGTAGTTGCAACAGAAATGCATTGACTGGCAAGTGTTCGATCAGCATCAGCAATGTTTTTTTTTTTTGCTGGGGAGGAATTGAATGTGTTAAATGCATAACTATAGTTCCTTATCCTTAAATCGGTTGTTGACTGCAGATTGCAGAGTTTCAGCAATCAAGCGACTGAAGTGCAATAAATAGAATATTGTGAGGACGTTGTATAAAGGCTTTTATGTTTTTACCTAAAGAGGAAACCTAACCAACAAATTTCATTTTAAATAAATTTTTTTAATACCTGGAAAATTCAGCATGCGCTGAAAAAAATAAGTTCATGGCAACACTACAATTTTAACATTGTGTGTCATGATACATATTAGTTGTATCATGACTGTGTGGCAGATAAGGTATTCATTCCAGATAGAAATAAGATCAAGATGGCTGCTTTGATGGCATTGCACAGAGAAAATAAAAGTAGCTATGTGAATATTGTATATAGAACTGATAGTACTATAACTTGGGAGTTTTTAGTATTGTCTTATTTTGCTGCTAAGAGCGCTGCTGATGCAGTAATTGTGTAAAAACAAACGGCATTTTATTTTTTTATCCCTCATCACTTTTTGAAATCTTATAATGTAGAGCTCTAGTTTCATTATTATTTTCAATGACGACAATTCCCAGCATGTTCTTTACCCCCTTCCATCTATTCCTTCTTCATCCACAATCTAAAATGAGTTAATGCCTTGTTTAGCCGTCCATGGCTAACTCCATGGCTAACCAGAAAAACTTCCAAGTGATAGTAATAAAGGTTCTATATACAAATGATGTTAAAGAAGAATTTTCGAAGACTTGGTCACAGTCATACAAGAGTTTGTGTATTTGTCACTTGGAAGTATTTTTGCGTATTTTTATTTTTAATAATTATTTGATATTTAGAACTTGCTGCTGCTTGCCTCGCGTATTTAAAAGTAGATTTTTTTCCAACCAAGGAGTGCTGTCAGATTATTTGCTTTTGTCACTAACACTTTTGACATTTGTTCGAAAGTCTCCATTTAGTCTGTGCTCTCAAGTCAATATTCTGATCATTTTTGTTCTGATTTCTGAGTTCTGAGATTTTCAGTCATGGTGATGGAGGATAGGATATTTTGACCCATAAAATGGCTGCCATTAAAATGTCAACGCATTCTCTTTAGAAGCTTGGTTTTTTTAAAACAAAAATATTCCAAGATTTTTTAAGGAAAATACTTTTTTTTAAAGTGCATTGAAAGTTACATTTATGTAAATTTCAATTCGAGTCATTGTTCTTTCTATTATAAATGAATTTTTTGGATGCTGCGCCTTTCATTAATAAAAAAGGTAATTTACATATTTTTCGAATTTGTTTAAAAAAAAAAAATATTTTACTACATGAAACTAGAGATATCAATAAGTTTTTACAGTTGAATTAAACAACAAATTATGAAGTCAAAGTTTTGCTTCGATTTAATAGTGTTAAAATAACACATAATGGCGGGAATGGTCTCCAACTCATTACACAGATATTGTGGACGACGCTCTTATTTTGTTAATTTTCCCTGTTGCAAATAAAAATCTTAATAAATTCCAAATGTGACCCAAATTGTTGTATGACCGAATTTGAATACATAGACAAATGAAGAAATTTGTGAATACAGTAAATATTTTTTTAAATCCATGTCGGGAGCCAGAGAAATGGAAGCAGCAGCTCGCCCTCTGATTTTTCTTATATTTGTCTCATTTTTAAATTGGGTGACATGACGTAGGAATGTCTGTCGAAACTAGATTTGCATCCTTGGAAAATTTTAGCTAGTTGGCTTTTGTTTCCCAAACTCTAGTAGGTATTCAGTATTGATTATTGTTGGGAAGTGATCGCCTCCTTGCAATGAATGCATGTTTTCAAAGAGGCTTTTATTGAAATTAAAAGTGAAGGTTTTTCTTGAAGAAAAGGGCGTTCCACTAGACAAGGGTCGAATTTTGTCATCATTCTGCTCCTACTGTTCCTGAGCTATTGGAATGATGGGGCATATTAAAGATAATACTGGCATCAAAGTCGCCAAGCAAGATGCTATGATTGCAATGATTCGCTGCCATTTCTAAGTAACCTTGCCGAGAAAAAGTGTGGTCTGTTAATATTTACAGTGTGAGGTGTTGAGCTCCAGTGTCTGGGTTAGTGTGACACTTGGATAAATTGTTAGGTTCTCTTCAGATTTAATCAGATCTATCTTTATTTCGCTCGTGAGGTTTTTTATTTTAAAAATTAATAGGTATATACCTAGTTTTTGTATTTTGGAGGGTGTTTTTCCCCGACGAATTTTAGTTACTTGCAGGGCTATTACTTCTTGATTTTATTTTCGCACAAATATATCTTAATTCGGGAAGTTATTGAAATAACCTTGAATATTATATTTATTTGTAATTAATTTTGTACTTCAAATTTGGTTTGCGTCGTTCCCTCTCCTTGTCTTAGGAACGTTCCTTGTGTTGTTATTCATAGCAATGTTTTTGATATTTTAAAAATCGGAGATCTGTTTCTCTAGCTCTGGATGCATAAGCTTGAGAATTTAAGTTTTTTTGAGTTATGTGTTTCTGGTAAACGCTCTTAGACTATCTCATGCTTAACTTGTTTCTAATTTTGATTGCCAAGATCTCTTTGTTTTGGAGGTGTCACTTCAATTTTTTGGTTTCAGGAGGTATAAGACTGATATTTCTCATATCTTTCTATCGGGTGTTTTTTTTTAGAGGTAATAGAACTTCGAATTGAAATAAAACACAAGAAAATCGTTTTAATGTCCATCAATTTGGCTTTATTGGAAAGATAATCTTATGTCATTAATGTTTAAATATGATTTCGGGCACGTGGTTACCGCGGCTGGCTGGAATAAAGCGAAGTCTAGAGGTCCAATTTTCAACCACTTTTTGGAGCATTTGGGGCCGTATGTCGGCAATAACGCCACGAATATTGGCTTCCAACTCCCCTAACTGTTCTGGTTTGCTGGCGTACACGAGCGACTTCACATATCCCTAAAGAAAATAATCCAATGGTGTCAAATCGCACGATCTTGGTGGCCAATTGACAGGTCCATTCCGCGAAATTATGCTTTCATTGAATGTTTCCTTCAATAAATTGATTGTGACGTACGCTGCTTGGCATGTAGCGCCGTCTTGTTGGAACCACACCTCATCCACATTCATGTTATCCAATTCGGGAACAAAATAGTCGGTTATCATGGCTCTACACCAGTCTCCATTACCGGTAACCGGGTCGCCAGCATCATTTCGGAAGAAGTATGGCCCAATGACTCCACCAGCCCATAGAGCACACCAAACAGTCAGTTTTTGTGGATTTAATGGCGTCTCAAGGGCAGAAATTTTGCTTGTTGACGTAGCCATTCAACCAAAAATGAGCCCCATCACTGAACAAAATTGCTTGCGGTAAACTTCGCGAACTAAACCATTATTTTCGAAATAAATTTGCACGATTTGCAAGCTTTGTTCTTTTGTCAATCTGTTCATGATGAAATGGCAAACCAAACTGAACATAAATGACATTAGAGTTGCCCGATTTGACCACAAACTTTCTGTTTTATCCCTAATCGAAAAATCAACCTCTAAAAAAAACACCCGTTATTCTAAAGGCAAGTTTTTTTGTTTGCACTGGGCTCAAGATAATTTTTCATGTGACATCTATCATAAAAAAAAATATTATTTGTTTGAAAAACTTCATTTGAATACACTCAATTTTAAATAAAAATAAAAATACTTAAGTATGGAAAGATGGATCTTCTAGTTTCTAGAAGAAGAGAAAGAGTAAATTCAGACCAAACGACGTTGGTGGGTTCGTTGTTTACGATCTTGAACTATGGAAAATTTAAGATATTATTATATGGACACTCCTTTATTAAAAATTTCCCTGGTATGTTAAGGAGTTTTGCTTATTGCATCCCAAGCGACAACTCTCTTAGTTTAATTCTTTTATGTCCTTGATTTGGTGTTGTACAAATACTCATAATCCTTCACTAAATTAATAAGGCTCTCTTCAAAACACATATTGAAAAGGAGAATGGGCAATTTTATATGAGATGTGATCCAACCCACCAACTGAAACAAGACATAATGTACGTCGTTGGAAAGGTCTTTGCAAATGGATCGTTTTTCAATATGGGCTCCAAGCTCCAAGCCATGGGAAAGAAAACAAATGGATCGTTTTTAATATGGGCTCCAAGCCATTTGAGAGAACACGTTTCCAATGACGAATGTTTTGTTTCTGTTGTTGGATTGGACCAATTCGCCCATCATCGTTTTAGATACAAAGTAATACAAAAAATAACAGCCACTTGTATTTTTTAAAGTTGAAAAATATTCAACATTTTTTTTGCTTCTATTGCCACGTTTCGTTTTCGTTTTTTTACTTTTTTCAAAACAAAGTTTAAACGACAAAGTCGTTTTGTGATTGCTTACAATAGATTTCTATGTTTTAACTTTAAACGTCTTTCAACGCTAAAAGCAAACATTTTTGGTCATTTGTAAAAAACGTACGGAACTTCACTTCGTGATCGGTTCCGACGCTCGTCGACAATGACACTCCTGTGGTAAGCTCTCAGGCAAAGGCTGACTTATTTGCAGCACAGTTTGCTGCCAATTCGACACTTCCACAGTGACATGACTCCTCCTGTTCTTGAGAGCGTGAATGGTGGGTGTTATGGGACAAATCTCCTTTCGCACTCGTTCAGTTGCATGAGTTCTTAAGGATCTCGATATACACAAATCCGCTGGCCCAGATAGTATCTCCACCATAGTTCTGAAGAGGTGTTCTTCCACGCTAGCAAAACCAATGCGTAAGCTTTTCCATCTCTCCTATTGTACAGGTCTCTTTTCGAGTGGATGGCGAACAGCATTTTTCCAGCCCGTTCCAAAAAAGGCGTATCTTCATTCCCCTTAAACCAACTGCACTTGCATCCCTTTTTTCCAAGGTCTTGGAAACTCTGATAAACTTTCAGATCAAGAAATATCTTGAGAAATGAAAACTTCGTAATTACCGGCATAACGGGTCCACTGGTGATATGATGATACATCTCACCGAACAGTGGAACAAGTCTTTACATCGTTTTGGAGAAAGTAAGATTATTGCGCTTGATATTTCAAAAGCATTTGATAGAGCCTGGCACCAGGCTCTCTTATCAAAAATGCGTGCTTTTGATATCGGTGAACCTCTTCTTCGATGGATAAGAAACTACCTTTCAATTCGCGTTGTTCTGGACGGTTTTTAGTCTGCTACCCATAAAATAAATGCTGGTGTAAATAATGCTGGTAATGATCTCTTGTCTAATACTTCTAATCTACTAAATTGTTTGCTGACGACAGTACTTTCAGTTTCTCATATTCGTTTCCAGATTTACATCCAAGTTCTTTGGATGTGGAACTGCAACGGCAGCATATGGTAAGTTCATTGAATTCCCATCTTGCAGCATTGTACAGGGTAGGCCAAAAGAAGTCATGCATCTGATGTTGTTTGTCTCTCTTTTTTTTTAAATGAAACCGTCAATTCTGTTTTTTGATTATGTTTATTTGAACCTTAAGAATTGTATTGGTCAAGTCGAGAAGATGATATCGGCCAAATGGGCGCCGTCACAATATCGTTTTATGGCGTTTTTCATCACTTCGAGTACTTCGGGCGACAGATTCTCGCACTCGTGTCGAATGTTGTCCTTGGGGGCTTCCAGTCTCGGGCTTGTTCACGGGACTTCAAAAAGTCTCAAAACGGTTAGATGGGGTGATCTTGCGGGCCAGGGAACGACGCCTTCAGAATATTTATTTATTTATTTATTTATTTCATCAAGCAGAGGCATAGCTCTTAAACTTAAAAATTATTAACAATACGTGTAAGAAAAATCAAAAGAATTAACAACCGTAATTAAGACTTAATAACAACTTTTTTTTAAAACAGTCTCTACTTAAGTTAGAATTAAAATCAATAACACTACATAAAGAATTAGCTTGTCTTAAACAACGAGATAAGGGTTCATTGGTTCCATAATTAACCCTATGAAAAGGTACACAAAATAAACGACTATTACGTAAGCCACGATTTGGAACATGAAAACCAACTAACGAGAGCAAATGAGGGCAATTGATTTTATAATTAATTAAATCATATATAAACATCACATCAAAATATTTCCGGCGTATTTCCAAGGATTGAATGCCCAATAGTAAACACCTCGTATTATATGATGGCATATCAATATTCCATCGTAGGATCCGAATTGCAGTTCTTGTGAAGCGTTTCTGTATTCTTTCAATTCTTATTGAATGGACAGCATACATTGGATTCCAGATGGATGAACAGTATTCTAATATTGATCGGACATAAGAGTAATATAAAGATCTTAAAGTAAAAGGATCTGAGAACTCTTTTGCACTTCTGGAGATAAATCCAAGCATAGAACTGGACTTAGAGATGATGTAGTCAATATGGTTGGAAAACGTAAATTTTAAGTCAAAGATCACACCCAAATTTTTTTTTTTCATTCACTTTGGATAAAACAGATCCATGAATATTGTAAGAAAATAACATTGGTGACATACCGCGATAAAACATCATACTATGACATTTAGAGACATTCAAGTGTAGATCATTATTAGTACACCAAACAGATAAGTTAAAAAGATCATTTTGCAGTTTTATACAATCTGAAATAGATTTTATTCGCAGGAATAATTTAAGGTCGTCAGCATACATTAAACATTGACTATCTTAAAAAAAAATTGGGATGTCGTTAATAAATAAAAGAAAGAGAAGGGGTCCTAAATGACTTCCTTGTGGAACCCCGGAAGTTACCACAATCGGGTTCGAAATAAAGTTGTTGATTCTAACGTATTGAATCCTACCAGTAAGGTATGATTCAAACCATTTTAATAAGTTAGAATGAAAACCTATATTATGTAGTTTGGCAATTAATATAGAATGATCAACCCTGTCAAACGCTTTAGCGAAATCAGTGTATATAACATCACATTGATATCCCTGTTCAAGAGTCTCTAATACGTAATTACTAAAAATCGTAAGATTAGTCAAGGTTGATCTGCCACCCATAAACCCGTGCTGCAAAGGAGAGATAATTTCTTTAACTGAAAAAACAAGCTTATTATAAACAATTTTTTCAAATAATTTAGGAATGATCGATAATTTGCAGATAGGACGATAGTTTGCAACGTTATTCTTTGATCCAGACTTAAAAATAGGGTAGACGTAAGAATGTTTCCATTGTTTTAAGAAGTAACCATAACGAAGAGAGCGATTAAAGATAACTTCTAGAGGGGTTACCAAAGAAGAGGCACATTTTTTTAAAATAATGGGAGGAATACCATCAAATCCTGATTGCTTGTCATCATTTAATTTTAAAAGTTCATCAAGTATATCGCATTTCTCCAAATGTAAATGACTAACATGGATCAATTCAGGTGAAGACATAACCGGTGGACATGATTGATTACTCGTAGGCTTGAAAACAGAACGAAAAAAGTCAGCAAAGAAATTGCAGATAGTTGACATGTCACTAGAAGTTTGCTCCATATATCGGACTGAATAAGGGATTCCAGTAGAGCATTTCTTGTCGTTAATAAACTTCCAGAAACATTTGCTATTTTTTTTTTCAACTTAGATTCAATACTTAAAAGGTATTGATTATAAAGAAATTTGTTCAGAAAATTAAATTCACGATTACATCGAAGGTAGTTCATATAAAGAACATTATCATTCCTGGAATTACGATAAGTTTTAAAAGCTTTGTTTTTACGGTTATTCAAATTTGTAAGCTTTTTATTGAACCATACAGGCTTAGATTGTGATTTCCTTAAAATTTTCGGGGTATTTAAATCAATTGCCTCATTTAATAAATTTGTTAGTATGGTAAAAGTATCTTCTATATCAACATTATCAAACATTGAGAACCAATTCACCCTATCCAAAAAACTAGAAACGTTAGAAAAATTACATTTATCATAATTTAGAACAGAACCAATTTCAGATTTTTGCTTTATATACTCAAAGAATTCAAAGCTCATAACGAGTACAAGATGATTATCAGTGTTAGGTAAAGGAGGGGGAGTGGGGCTGTCAATACACACTCCAAATTCATTATCCGTAAAAACTAAATCTAGGTAACGATTAAGTTTGTTTTGAAAACAATTAATCTGTTTGAATCCAAACTCGGTTAGAGTATCGACAACCACATTCTCACAATCACTGCTAACATTATAAGGAATCAAACATTTGTCATCCGGATCAAAAACCCAATTTAAGGAAGGCAAATTAAAATCGCCTAAGATAATAATATGCTGATTGTCTTTTAAGCTATTTAAAACAAAGGAACAATTATCAATATGAGTTTTATATATTTCAAAAGAACTTTTCGGTGGTATATAACTAATAATAAGAAAAACATCATGAATGTTATCAACGCTTAAACGAATAATCAGTTGATCGATGTTGATTGATGAATTAGAAGACGGCAACTCTAACTGCATGCTTAAAATAGAAGATCGAACTGCAACCAACACTCCACCTCCACGAGTCAGTCCAGTTGTTTGATAACAGCGATCATTTCGATAAACATTAAAGAGCCGATTGTCAAACATCTCAGAGTTGAAATGGTTCTCAGAGAGCCAAGTTTCAGTAAGTGCAATAATATCGAATTGTTGTGATGATGAGAAGAGAAGAATGTCATTCATTTTAGTTCTTAATCCACCAACATTATGGTAGAATATGTAAAATTGTGAATTAATAGAACTTGGTGGATAAACAGAGAGCCGAGCATGTTGACCAGAGTTTGTATTTATGTTGTTTTTTTTGGCTCTAGGCGATTTAAGTTTTTTGGGGTTGGAACAAACAACTTCACACGCACAAATTTAGGCCATACAGTAGGCTTCAGAATAATATTGAGTTTGTCTTCAGGAACACTCAACTTAAAATTAACAAAAGATAACTCACTCATAACAGCATCGGTTCATGTATCGCTTCATGGCTTGTTCACTTGTATTCTGCATCTGTCTAGTCCACAAATGTCAAAACAGATTTGACATTGGCGACCATTTACAAAAATAAGAGCATCTTCCAATAGGGTGATTTCTTTTGGCTCACTGTACAATGGGGAATTACCAACAGCGTGTAATTGAATGCTTCAAAAACTCAATGTTGTCTTCTGTCATTAAAGCATAACCTGCTCCCTATGCCATTATTCATGAGTGGCACTTATATTGAGGAAACCGAACCTCTTTGCGTTCTAGGTATGTGTATCACAAACCACTTTTTCTGGAACGATCACATATTTGACGTCGCGAAAAATGCCGCAAAATGCTTAGGTTTCCTAAATCGATGTAAGAAATATTTGTTCCTTCTGATCTGGCATACATTCGCCCGAAGCTTGATTATAATTCTCATATCTGGGCAGGTGCTCCTGTCACTCACTTGTGTCTCCTGGATAGGATCCAAAGAAGGGCCTTAAAACTTATAGATGAAAGAACCATAGAAACTTAAAATCTAAAGACTCAAACAACGTATCAAATTAAATTGAAAGCAGTTGTTGAGGCTGACTAATATTTCTTCTCAAAATAAAACTAAACAAAGAGTCTTTAATTAATATGTATGCCAAAGCAAACCTTTTTTAAATCCACGGTATGTTTTTTTTTTTATCTTGAAACACGTCCATGAATCCTTTCCTAAATTATTCCAATTCGAGTTAAGAAACTTCCTTTAGATTGTTATCCAAAAAAATATTCTGAAGATATCCTTCCAACATACCCGGAATGTTTATCATTTTAGAGTAAGCTTATTCATTACAATGATTTCATGCCTCTTTTATTTTAATACATAAATTGCAGTTTTTTCTTCTCGGTTTTATTGAATATTTTTTTTATTTTGCTACTTTTTCAGAAGGCAGATATTTCTTCTTGCATCATTGTTCGTTGTGGAGCTTAAGTTGTCATAATACGAGATTTTGCTCTATTCCAAAAAATGAAAAGAAATAGCTTTACAGCAGTTGGCAAGTTTAATGCGATAAAAATATAAATATGTACATACTATGAATTTAATTAATTTCTCATTTTCTTTGTAGCAGAACCTGCATATAAAACGGCGAAAATAGGTGGAAAACATATTTCCCTACAAGCTATAACAAGTGTCGGTACACCACTCAGTACATTTGACGGCAAACTGTATAGTGTTCAACAAAACCCTAATAATATTTTAAGTGGCGATCCGATAATAGTCAACAATAAAAAGCATCAAATTATCCGAAATACTGACGGTAATAACATAATAACCTCTGGTAATGCAAATACAACAATTAAACTTACATCATCTGATAACAAGCAGTTCGCTCTACCATTTATTCAATCTAACGGAGTATTAAATTCATGCTCCCCAAGCGTTACTGTTAGAAGACCAACGATCTATATTAAGCGAGAAGCACCTAAAAAGACTATACGAAGTGTTACAACAGAGCTTATTGAAAAAAATCCTCACGTTCATCTAGGTGTTACTGCAGATAGGCTTGGAATTCTAAAAAATGTAGTCTGCACTTTCGCTAATGTATCCGTTGTTGATCTGTATATAACATTAAAGAAGGTCCGACAAAATGAAGATTTCTCCTTACTAGCAGAATATTTCGAATTCACTGAAAGTGAAGTACAGCATATATTTACTCGGACAATCGTGAAGCTGGCGAGATATATGAAATATCTTATCCGATGGCCAGAAAGCAAAAAATACTATGACCGCCACAAAAATCTTCCCATTGCATTTCGCTCGAAGTTATCTTACGTCCAATCTTTGATTGAATGTGTCGAGACAGAAATACAAGCTCCAACCATGTATCCAAGCGTTGAACAGCTAGACTGTGCTAATTACAAATTTATATTAACAATCACTCCAACTGGAGTTATAAGTTACGTATCTGATGCGTATGTAGGTCACAACGACGATCTGACGATATTTAATGCGTGCGACTTTCAAAATGTCATACCAAAGTATCTATCTTTGGTTGCAGATCCAGGAAAAGCGATTCGACGAAGAAGCAAAAAAGCAAAGCCAGGTAATGCAGAAGTGAATTCTGACGAATCGACTAAGGACAAACAAAGAAGCTGTAGGAGTACAAAAATAAGTGCCCTTACAATCAATATTCAAGACTCGGACAGCACAACTGATTCAGCTGATGAAAGCGACGATGATGATGATCAGATTGGTTTAAATGGTACTGTGATCGGGGGAGTCAGTGGCGGCGCCGGATGCTTGTCAAGGAATAGCCACCATTCTATATCAACATCACATCAGACACTTAACATTGTAAATAGCGAGTTAATATCTCGTAAAGTAAAGGATTTTAAAATTCCAACTGTTAGAGTGAGAGAGTCGGTTTGTCGTCTTCAAATACGCCACATGCTGTATTGTTTAAGAGAATTCAGAATTTTGCAGCCCTACGCTATTTTAGAGCCTTTGTTGTATCAGTATATTAATGAAGTTCTTGTTGTTGTTTCGGCTTTAACAAACTTACAGAGGTAATAGTTTTAATTTAACAACTCAGTCCTTAGAAAACAAGCTTTCCTTTTTTTTTTTTTTATAATTCACTCTTAAACTATTTTCAGGAACAATTGATTGTTGATAATATATTATGTTTGTCATCTATTAGATTTTTTTTTTTAAATTCGAAAAGGTTCAGAATTGTTATTTTTAGAAAACATGAATTTAATTACTTTTCAAATTACATATTAGACAACATTGAACTGTATCATTTTACATCAAAATGGAACACGTTAAAAACATTGTACTAAACATTTATTTAATCGTTAGTAAAGTGTTTATTTTCCATAATAATACTTAAGATAAAGAATGCAAACAAAACTATTTCGATTGTTTTTATTTTAAGATTATATACAGTGGAGAGTCGTTTTTCCAACCAGCCAATTCTCATTCTGTCTTGGATAGCAAATTTAAGAGCTAAAATTAAATAGTGCATTAAAATGCACATCAAGCTTGTTGGCAAATAGAGAATTTTCGGCGGTCTATATTGCATGTCTGTGAAGCTGAACATAGAGATTAGACTAGCAGTTCATATGTAATAGGTCTATAACTTCCTCTATGCATTGTATAGAGCATTGTAGCTCTATCTTTGGATTTGAGGATTTTACTCTACATTTTGACTATAGTGATATTAGAATAGAGGTAGCATGTCAATTTGAAAATTTTAAACTTTTATTGACGTTAAAAATGCAAACTAGATAACTATTTATATAACAGCGAATATAAATGCAAACCTATGTTCTTAAACAGATTCGAAATTAAGTATATAGTCGTGGAAACAGCTACAAAAGTAGTCAACCATCCCAGAAAAGAAAAATGTGCAACATCCGGTTTTATGTGTTGTTGTAATCCACGCCATCCCCCATTATCCAAGAGCCACGTAGAAAGATCGTCTTCAATGATTTCTGACATACTGTCAACCAAGCATTGGAGAAAGTCATAGTGCCCCTGGCGAACACAATCAATTGCAAATCCTCCGCAAACAGCAAATATTGAAATAATTTTACCCCAAGTAATGCTCGTACGAAACAGTTCTTTGGCAACTAAATTTAACAGCATGGGTGCGGTGTCACTGTTTTCAAGCTCGCCAAATGGCGCTCGAGATAACTGGCGTGCTACATTCGAGTAAACCCGTGGATGCATTCGCTCGAGCTCCTCACCCATCTGCAAAAAAAACTGTATACGGTTAAAAGTAATGGCAACAATTTTAAATCATTACAGTATTCAATGCTGGAAACACTTCATAGACGATGGGTGATGATGGTTCGAGAATGGAGCGCAATCGCTGTATTGCTTTTCTGTTTAAGACGCCAGCGCGACGTAACCTCGTTCGTATATAATGGCCACATAAACATTTTCCCTAACAAAGAGACAAATATTTTAAATCTAGAATCTACAAATTCAGTACAAAATCATGTTTGTACTTATTATTTTTATATAAATAATCACTAAAAATAATCCTTTTCTTTGAATTGTACAATGTAACTTTACGTTAATTTTTTTGTGCTTAAATTTAAAAAGTTTAAAACCCTACAACCCATACCTTCTTCTTTGTAACATAACCTATGTATTTGGGGTTCCTACACACCCCACCTTGTAATCGATATTTTCAAAAATTAAAAGACAAATGACTTATTTTTTTTCTTTTTATTTATAATGTACATAATTCATTTCTAACAGAAATTGAGATCACAGCTATAATGGAAACATTTATTTTATCAAAAAAGGCAAAAAGTATAACGATTTTAAGAAACCTTGTAATATTTTTTTTTAAAAATCTTTAAGTCTGATATTCAGCAAAATTATTTTGGAATTTAAAAAAGGACACACGATCTTCCTCAAGATCGGTCCCAATCTCAATATGTTCTATGCTTCAGTATATTCCTCATCACTGTCCACTGCGCTCTCAAAAAGGAGTCGTCTGAGTTCATTTCCTTGATCAGACATTTTGTTGGTGTTTTTAAGTTCACTAGGTACTTTTATTTTTATTTCAAAATATTCTAAAAACAACACTTAATTAATTTTAATAGTCGGTAAAATATTTCTTTTACAAATCCTTTTCTTTTAAAAAATAACTTACGCAAACCTATACGGGGTGCCAGCTGCCAGTACACCCCAAAGACCTAGTTATTTTCACTTTGGAGTAAGAAAATGAACTAAATTATTCTGGTCCGTAAAAACACAACGGACAAAATAAAAGTCATGACATTCCATGAATAAAAAATACAATGATTTTAAATTTGAAGTGGGCTTCCTACACACCCCTTATGTGTTGTAGAGTTTGGTCAGCCATGTGGATGGAGGGATGTTTTTCTACACAACTCTTTATGGAGCTAGACTTTCTTTACATCATCATCTTAAAAACTAAGAAATATGTCTTCACACGAGAAAATACTAAATAAATAGTTTTTTAAACTAGATTACTATCTTTACTATTAGTTTTGTAAAAGTATCTATTCGAATGAATTTTTATTTAAATGCAACTGATCGTAAAACAAATGCCGCTTTGCTCTCAACGCCTCCCCCACTCAAAAATCTGAAATCCTTCATCCTATATAAAGCATGAACTCTTCTTATTTCATATTTCAGGCGTGTTGATTCTCTATTATTATAGGTATGTAGTTTGACTCAAACTCATCAGCATAACTCTAACTAAAATATGTTGAATGAATATATTAAAACCTTCGGTACTTATTACTAGTGTGATAGTTTATTTGAGGCCAGCTTAGAAGGTGGCTTCATTCAAAATAAGGCTGTAATGAAGATCTCAGCCCAGAAATTATGCAGATAGATTTTAGAGTTTGAAACCTATTTATACTTCCTTATATGAAGTAAGCAAGTCATAGGAAAGTGGCTAAAAGAAAATTATATTCCAAACCATAAACCACCCCATGACCATTGTAACAAATTATAATATTAAAGCTTGAGCAAATGTTGCAAATAAAAATATTAAGTAGATAACAATAATATTTGTTTGTTCAGCCCAGTATTGAGGCGATATACTACTGTACAACCAACGATGCCGCTAAAATAGTTTGGCTTCCTTAGAGCTTAGACGATGTGGATTTTCCCACCTTCCGATCGTGTCGTATTCTAAAATGCGTTAGTTCCATCGCTTTAGAACAACTCGTATATCTGAGTGGGTGCTCTGCCAAAGTGCCGCAGTTTCTCGGGCAGAATAGACCAGAATAAACCAGATGAAAAAACAAAAACATATTTATACAACCGTCGAAATGCTACATGCTTCCAATTTTGTTTAATAAACAACGATCCATAAGCTCAAATTCATTCTGCCGCTTCTAGAAATGCCCACCAGTCAAAGGAGTGAAGATCAGTTTTTTCGACAAGACTCATATTGCATGTTCAGAAATTTGAAGTGAATGCATCGGCATCCGCTTATTCTTTTCTTTGTTTTTAAGATTGTACTGTACTAAACAAATAAGAGTTGTATTATCTCATTACAACAAACAATTCACCTGATTTATTATCTCCATTTTGTTTTGTTGATAATTCATGTTAGCCTGTGTTGTCACTATCCATACCTTTAATTTGTTTTGTTAATCAAATCGACCTGATCATATCTTCAAATTTCTTTTTTTTGTGTCATCTTTGTATCACCCAAAGCGGAACAAGTCCAGCAAGTTTATCTCACACACGCACAGCACAGCACAAGCATTTAAAAACACGGTGTATGTAGTATAGTATAGTATCTAAATGTAGTGAGTACCTCATAAAGTACTTAGCCAACCTTAAAAATAGACATTCGTTGATCAAATTAATGTTTTCGAATTCTAAACCTTAGCGCTACAGTTGCCAGAACTTGAATCAAGGCTGCGTACTTTTTGACAGACGATAGCTGCGCCGATTGTATATAGAACTTCTTGGGAGTTTTAAGTGTTGCCTAATTTTGCCGCTAAGAGCGCTGCTGATGCAGAAAATCTGTAAAAGCAAAATTCAATTTAATTTTTCCTCCCTCCAATACTTGTTTTTTTTTAAAAATCGTTAATGAAGAGCTCTATTTTCATTATTATTTTTAATTATAATAATTCTAGGCATGTTCTTTAATACCTTCCATTTCTTAATTCTTGGCCCATAATCAGATATGAGTCCGCGGCCGAGCAGCAAAACTATCAAGTGATATTACTATAGTTTCTATATACAATTGGTGCGTTCTTTATTTGACGATAGTAGACATTTAATAAGAAAAGTCAACAAAAAGGCGTTCCTTTAATCCAAATTAGTTACGATTTGTAACTATATGACGTCATAGCAGCGTTCCTAAACTCAATTTGAAGTGTCAAATGGTTACGATTTGTTAAGGGCTAACCATAATTGATGAATGGTACGTACGTTGACTTACGAAACAGTAGAAATGCATGTGATTTGTATACCCAACCCGAAATGACTTTTTTTTCAGTTTCGGCAAGTTTCGCTCACTTGTGTTTTGGTACGTAATGTACGCTTTGAGTCGTACATTGCGTACGAAAATCTGACATTCCTTTTTTTTTTTTAAAGGGTATTCTTCTTCTTTCTTTCTTCTTATTTTTAAAGGCTATTATGGGCAACTGATGTACTTTACAAATCGGAAGGAAACTTTTCGTTCGGTTTTGACACTTGCTTTCTTTTTCTTTCGCGTATTATGGTTGGGCCTTTACTATTTCCAACTCACCTCCATGATATCATTTGAGATTGTTTATCTGTCAATTGACCATTTGAGCGAACGGAAATATACCTTTTCTCTTGCTCTGAGACATCAAATAAAATATTTTTCTAAAATTTGTGATTTTTTGAGGCAAAAAAACAAGTAATCAACTTTAAATTTATCGGGAAAGTTGATAAGTTTATCCTCGACTAAAAGAAATCCAAATCAATTGTAATGGAGATTGTCAACAATCATAACGTTAAGATTTGTATCTTGAATAGGCAAAGCGATTTGTATGAAAGGCTACTTTCTGCATCACCTTTCTCAGCATCCATTCATACGATGTTGAAGATTTTGGTGCCTCCATTGTATATGAAATCTATAGTAGTATGGGGAACGAGTATAAGATAACAGGGTTTGGAGACACATAGATTTCGCTGATAATTATCACATATTTAAACCTTTCCACCTTCATTTTCTCTCCAAAACGAGAAATTTGCTAAAAAAAGGTTTGGAGGCTCACGGTGTCACCACAGTCGATCCTTCCATCCATATTACAATAGATTTCATACACAATGGTGCCTCCTAATTTTGCTGGATCCCATGCTATTTTCTGCATCCCCCGTTTCCACCTAAGAAATTTATTTAAAAAATTGTCATACAAGGACTGTTTCTTTGATTATAATGCCTCTCAGGGTTAAAAAACAGGTACAAATTTTAGAAAAGTATTTCATTTTACTTCTCGGAGCGAGAGAAAAAGAAGTATATTGCCAATCGCTCAAATGGTCTATTGACAGATCAACAACCTCAATTTATATCATGGAGGTGAGTTGGAAATAGTAACAAATCGTAACTATTTGACACTTCAACGTGAGTTAAGGAACGCTGTTATGACGTCATATAGTTACAAATCGTAACTAATTTTCGTAACTAATTTTGAGTCGACTATCGACAAAAAAAGAACACACCAACTCCAACAATTTGTTTTTTGACATAAGAACAAATGTTGACTATGATTATAAAAAGAACGCACTAAAAGACTCTTCCAAACATAAAAATGTCAGAAGTGCCACTGGCTCACTGACTCACTGACTGCCAAGCTCAGAAAAAAAAAAAAAACAAAAAAACAAGGGCGAGTTCTAAATCCAATAATTATAAACACTAAATTCTTTTATAATGAACGAAATTTATTCCACAAAAATTTTTACAAGTAATTGAATTTTTATTTGAGTTACTCCTACTACGGAGAAAGAGAAAAGACAAAGACAAATATTGGCAGTTCCCGAAATCCAGTTAAAATCTTGTGGCGCTGTCTACGTTTTAAGTGCAGCAAATTTAAATTAAAAACAAAAAACGATCGAACCTAAACAAATTTAAATTTTTTTTTTCTGTGTCAAATATGTTTACGTCGGGGACTGAGGACATGGTTCCTCGCTGTGCACCTAAACCTACAGCATCTGAAATACCAGAGGCATTACTCCGGCCGTCAGTTCCTGAAATTTCAGTTGTTTTTAGCCAACCAAACTCTAGGCAAACAATCTGCACCTCACCGCCTAGTATGACTTCTTATGCAGTTTGGAAGAACAAATGTTTAGTAAGCGATTCTCATGCAATTGCAGTCAAATCTATTTCCACTGAATGTTCTCCAACTTTAAATCAATTAAATGTGTACCCTTTGGAAACTCGAACACAGGAAAGTACTCCTTGTGGTCAGATTCCCTTAAGTAAACAAAAGCCTGCAAACACAGCAAATAAAAGTGTAGAACATACTGTGAAAACATCTTATGCTATCGAGCCGCAAACTGCTCTTTGTAGTAAAATGTCTACGTCTACGAATTTATATTGTAAAAATTGTGAAAATAGTAATCAAAACCATCAATTTGAACCAATTTATCAACGACCATTAGAAAACAAAAGTTCAACTTCTTGTGCGGGAACTCAAACAGACTCCTTTCTAAATAACGTGTACTTTGAGTCTTATGTGGGTAAGCTAGCTACAAAGGAAGATATAGCACATATGAACTCTACAATAGCTGGAATCCAAACAGATCAACATCAAATACTCGAAATAGTACAACTTTTATTAAATGAAATTCAAAAACCAACCTGTGGAACAAATCAAGCTAGTTTGAGAGATGTTGGAACTCAATGCGAGGGACATCAGTCGGCAGGTAAGACAAAATTATTCAGATTTTTGTTGTTGAGTATGGGTTTAATAAAACCTGCATTTATTATTTGATGAACCCTATAACCAATAATGGTACGGTCAATCAAATTTTGTTCTCAACTCAAACCATTCAAAAGTAACAAAATAAAAAAACTGTTTGAAGAACAAAATCCATAATGAAGTCCTTTTATTTCAATGATGCGAACATGAGGTAAAAACACCCTTCCATCTTTTCGTCTCACGATACCCCAGCTACGATTACGAATCCAAATTCTGGGCTTCAGCTTCCTTCATAACATTTGAATTTCATTCTTCCCATCTTTGGCCAATTTATTTCCACTTTTTCTTTCCGATGTCAAATCATCCATTCCTAAGCCACAGTCCGTTGTTGGTTATGATTTATTGCCACCGGATCCTTAAGATGAAATGCATGTTACGGTTGGATTCAAATAGATTCAATTTTTTGTTTTACCAACTAAGGGACCTCCTCTTATTGAACTTGCTGTTGTGAGTCCCGGCTATTGTGTATTAATTTTATCTTTTGGTGTTAATCTTTAAACTAGCCGTTTTTCCATTTTGTTGAAGTGTTTGAAAAGTTTACTCAAGAGCTCCAGAGCCGTTTGTCATAACACAGTTGACAGACACAGTAGAACCCAAATTACCTTGTAAAATAGGTCCGATTGTATAGGAAGTCCAATTTTCACCCCTCGTGGTAGTCACAACATCAATCGAGAGTATGAACAAAATTTTGATTTGAAATCGATGAACACTGCGCCCATTTAAAACAAACTGAGAACGTAACAAATTTAGGTATGCCATTTTTTTTTTTTTTTCCTTTTTGTGGTTTAGTCTCGCTCACTTTAAGCGTAAACAGACACCACTGTGGAAAAGAAAGCCCCCATAAACCCCGCACTAACATTTTTTGTTTAGCAAAGTGTGTTCTTATCTTTCCAACAACAATAATTTTAGAGTAAACGGGCTGTTATGTAGAAATGGTTTCAATTAATCTCGGTAGTTCTTTTTTTACACTTTTGCCTTTATATTTTTTATAAATAAAATCCAATGACCACACAAAAAGTAACAAATTTTACCAGCCTGTGCACCGATCTTCAGCTATATTGTTTGAATGCAGCCAACCTTACTGGTTTGCAAAAATAATGTTTTATAGCTGAAAGTTATATTTATTTGGTCACCCATAGTGATGTCCCTCTAAATTTTCATATTACGAAAGTCTCACGATTTTCAAATAAGTTTTCTGAGTCTCTTTTGCAAATCCGCAGGTCTTGCGGTCTCCCTGTTTCGTATATTAATTTATTCATTAGGTAATGAAAGTTAAAGGGCTCATTCAAATTCGTCTGTTAATTGTAGATGCGGTCCCTCGTCTTCCTGCAGAGTATCAACGCAGACACAAGAGTGGTAGATAGCGTATGTCACTTGGATCTTGCTACTTCGCGAAGAGCTGTTCTGCCAACATGCAAAAAAAGTTGTCTTAGCACCAGCTTCCCCATAAAAGTGATAAATAAGGTACAATTTAATTCAAATATAATTCAAAAAAATATAAAACAAAAAAATCGAGGTTTTAATCAAACATGACATTACGATGATAGAGAAACCCAAAAAAGGGGTTTTCGCCATACCGTCTGTCGGTCTGTCTGTGCGGATGTGCGCTTTTTCACGCCATGCTACAGCCTAAACCGCTTGACAGATTTTCTTCAAACTTGATATATAGCAGTTTGAAGAAAAACCATTATCGAGATTTTTTTTATTTCGTGTTAGCTCGGCTCAAACTGGTACCTTTCATATAACGGTTTTTTTCATTTTGGATTTTCTCGAAAACGGCTCTAACGATTTTGATTAAACTCAAAATTTAGCTAACTAAGCATTTCTAGCAAAACTACGTTTTTCGTTTTTGGCTCAAATGGTCGTAACGAAAATCAGGTTTGAACGGCTTTTTTTTCAAATGGCCATAAGTTCGCACTGGGTTGATTGAATTGACTCAAACTTCATTTGACATAGTTCTTTAGAGTTTTAGCCAACTTTTTTTGTTTTTTTCTACTTTGCTCGAAAATGGCTCTAACGATTTTGATTAAACTTTGCGTGTAATATTCCTTTAGTGTTCCTAAAAGAATTGCGTTTTTAGTTTTGGGCTAAAAATACAGATAACGAAGATCTGGCTTCAACGGCTTTTTTTTTCAAATGGCCATAAGTTGGCAACGGTTGTATCGAATTCAAACAAACTTTGTTTGGTATAATTCCTTACAACTCTCTATGAGATGGCATTGCATTTTTGTCAGTTACTCTTTTTTAAATGGTGGCCCCTATATACAAAAAGCCACTAGGTTTTGGCCAAATTATGTAGTTTTTTTCTAATTTACTCAAAAAAGGCTCTACCGTTTTTTATTAAATTTTGTATGAAATATACATAGAATGCTTCGACACTTGTGTTGAAAAATGAATTACGAACTAAATTTCTAGCTTTTAAAAGGCCTTTGTTTTCAAGTAAACTTGTTACAGAATTGCCCCTCCCTCTCAAAACGAAATAGATTTTAACAACCTATCTGGTCACGCCTTTTTATATGCGCTTTATGTAAAACATTTAAAAGATTTGTTCATAGAAACTAGGGCCGTCTTATAAAGGGTTCGGGGAGAGTAATTTTCTCATTAGAATAAATATATTGTTACTGCAGTATACCTCACTTTTGTCCCAACGACAGGGGGCTTTTGTACACATATTTATAAATAAAATCTTAGGTCCGAACAAAAACTAATAGTTTTATAAGTCTAATTTTCGACGGATGGCGAATAGCTGCCATTAGGTACGATATCTTGTCTTCGTAAGACTAGAATTTTATCTTGAAATGGATAAAATCGCAATCGTCATCACTAGCTACTAGATCACTTTGTAGGAACGAATATTTTTGGAAAGCTTTTGCAAGATTTATTTTAAAAGTTTCGTCGAGCGTAACGTAGATTTATCAATTGAAACTACGAAATCTGGATGGAACCCTGGAGCTTAGGAAACTAAATTGCTTAAACATACTAGTGTTCTAAAGTCTTGTCGAGATTTGCTTGTAGTTGCAGTGCTTAAATAAATGATACTTACATATGTAATAAAATCAAATAATGTTGACCATTTCAAAAAATGTGTACACAATGCAATATTCGAATGCAAGTCTTTCTGACTATTAGAAGGGTAATAGACGTGCTTGCTTTAAGTAGTAACAAGAGAGAATAATAATATTTTATTTCACTAAAACAATAATACAAATCAAGAGCTTCTATGAACAAATTTACAGATTATTATAAAGTGTATTTACAATATAAATGGGAATGACTTAATGCATTTATTTTTTTTAACGGATGTTTCATAATTCATAAAACAAAAAAATAATAATATTAATATTTAAATTTCTATTTCTTTAGGAATTAAATCAGCAATCAGGGACGAGTCAAAAAATATAGATTACGCTAAAGAAGAAATATACGACCAACAGAAAATCGTAAACTTTAATTCGCCGAAAATTCCAACAACAGGTTTAACTATCCCGCCTGGCCTTCCAAGGCCCGCAACTGAGCAAAGTCTGGTAATGAATGAACTTGCGTTGAAATATCTGCCTAATAGAAAGCTCGATGATTTGTTTCAAGAAATCCCTATCGAAAAACAAGTTCAAAACCAATATGAGTCTCCCTTGAAGAAAACGGAAAAACTATACAAGAATCCTACTGACTTATCAACATCCTCTTACAAGTACTTGAGGAAATACCGACTTCTTCCTGAAGATAATCAAAATTTGCATCCTGCCAAAAGTGCTCCTATATCACATGTAAACAAACGAGAAAACTTACTTGACTTAGAAACGATTCGCCGTAAGCCTAAGTTTATGTAGTCTAAAAACAAATTAAATAAATGAATTATCAAATAAAATATTTATATTCTTATCCGCTGGCGAAACCGGGTTTTTCAATAAGAGCGCTACAAAAATTTTTTTTACGTTCGATGCCATTATGTATGGAACTCGATTTCTTTTGCATGGCCACCACGGGCACGCTTGCAGAAGTCCAGACGCTGAACC
Organism: Platycheirus albimanus; assembly: GCA_916050605.2. Taxonomy (NCBI): domain Eukaryota; kingdom Metazoa; phylum Arthropoda; class Insecta; order Diptera; family Syrphidae; genus Platycheirus; species Platycheirus albimanus. Next base: position 66,743,390 of record OU696698.1, read on the forward strand.
CAACTTTCGACGGTTTTCAAGCATAAATCGGCCGATAATGCTGCAATTTCACGTTCGATATTCGTACGAAGTTCATCAATCGTCGCTGGCTTGTTGGCATAGACCATAGATTTGACGTAGCCCAACAGGAAATAGTCTAACGGCGTCAAATCGCACTACCGAGGTGGCGACTGGACCATTTTGTGAGATAACACGTTCTCCAAACTTTGTTTCCAATAAATTGATTGTGACATTTTGCTGTGTGGCTTGTGGCGCCGTCCTGTTGGACCAACATGTCCTCCAAGTCCATATCATCCAATTGGGGCCAACAATATTCGGTTATCATTGAACGGTAGCGATCCCCATTCACAGTAACGTGCCGGTCTTGATCATCACGGAAGAAGTACGGCCCAATGACGCCGCCGGCCCATAAATCACACCAAACCGTAATTTTTTCGTAATGCAATGATGAATCATGGAGTACGTGTGGATTGCTGCCTGACCAATACCGCATATTTTGTTTATTGACGAAGCCATTCAGCCAGAAATGAGCCTCATCGCTGAAGATGATTTTTCGATGAAAATCCGAATCATTTTGCAGCCAATTCACGAACATACGACGCTTCTGGTGGTCAAGCGGCTTCAGTTCTTGCGTCAATTTAATCTTATAAGGATGTAGGCCAAGATCTTTTCGCAAAATTCGCCACAACGACGTCACAGAGATGCCCGACGCTTGAGAACGACGTGTGAGAAACATTTGGGCTTTCTGCAACTAAAGCCTCAGCGGCAGCATTATTCTCGACACTACGGGCACTTTGTCTCACTAGCACGGGAACATTTTGTACTGTGCCTGTGGATTAAAATTTTTCCACTAGACGCTCAATTGTTGATCTACTAGGGCGATTATGACGACCATAAATTGGACTTAGCGCTCTTAACGTTGAGGCCACTGACTCCGAATTTCGGTAGTAAATTTTAATAATTTCGACTCATTGTTGGCTCGTATATCTTTCCATCATGAAATGGCAAACTACCTTACTGAAGGGAAATGTCAAAAGAACGGCAGGAAATATGGCGTTGTTTGCTGTCCTTTCTTTACTTTTGTAGCGTCCCTGTTGAAAAACCCTTTAGTAATATCACTTGGGAGTTTTTAGTATTGTTTTGTTTTGCCGCTTAAGAGCGCTGCTGATGCAGCATAAGTAAAAAAACAAAATTCATTTTATTTCTTTTGCCCTCCAATAATTGCCACTTTTTGAAATCGTGTAATGTAGAGCTCTCGTTTCATTATTATTTTCAATGATGGCCTTCATGCTATTCTTTAATCCCTTCCATCTCTTCCTTCATCAGGTTAATGTCTTGTTTTGCCGTCCGCGACTAACCAGCAATACTTTCAAGTGATAGTACTGTCACAGAACAATACACCGCCAAATTGTGAGGGCAGCCATCCCTGCGTATGCCATTTATTTTTTTGGTGTGTTTGTCCGGGCATAGACATATTACATTACATTATATATGGACTGCTAGTCGAATTTAGTTTCCATACAAATGCTGCTCAAAATCGATACCTTCGTATCGTGCCACTCAATTACAGAGGCGAATAGGAATACTAATATCCATCATATTTTTCATGATGCCGATGTCATTTTCAATGCAAAAATGTCAATCACTAGGTACTGTATAGTATGTCTATTGTCTATGGCAAAAATCAATTTATTTATTTTATTTTATTTATATTTAAATTTATATTTCTCATTATGTTCAAGTATATTCCCCGCTGTAATTGAGTGGCGCTGTGAGTTATGTTGGAACCAACGTGAAGTTGGCAACTAGCAGTCCATATAATAATATGTATAGTACTATAGTTTCTATAGCAAAAGAGATGATTGCCTAATTGTATTTTGTGCTTTATGTTATTTTGTTTTGAATGTCAAAGTCGAATATTAACGGATTTTTGGCGGATTGTGTTTTAATAGCGCTGCGAATTACATTTAACAAAAAAGAAACAAGACAGACAACAAAATTGAAACTCTCAATTAAAATATTGTGAACAATTAATCTACGAATGTAAAATTTAATGTCAATGTTGATCAGAAATGCATATCAAATCTGTAATAATCGATGGTTTCAAATCCTATGGGAGGCGGACAGAAATACACGGTTTCGATAAAGAGTTCACAGCCATCACTGGGTTAAATGGTACTGGGAAATCAAATATATTAGATTCTATATGTTTCGTTCTTGGAATTATGAATTTAGGACAGGTAAATATTAAACGTTCCAAGCAATTAGTTCAATAACTACTAACCAAAGATGTATGTATTTTGCAAATAGGTGCGAGCATCTTCATTGCAGGATCTTGTTTTTAAATGTGGACAAGCTGGTGTCACCAAAGCTACGGTCACTCTTGTTTTCGATAATACCGACCCAGACCAATGCCCACTCGGTTATGAAAAATGCCGAGAAATATCCGTCACCAGACAAATTGTTGTGGGAGGCAAAAATAAGTACCTAATCAATGGAAAGCTAGTGCAAAACAAAAAAGTCTCGGATTTCTTTTGCTCCGTACAGCTTAATGTTAACAATCCTAATTTCTTGATTATGCAGGGGCGTATAACCAAAGTTTTGAATATGAAACCACAAGAGGTAAGTTTGATAAGTAAGTTCCAATCTTTCTACAGTTGTTCTTAAATGTATCCGTTTGTAGATTCTTTCTATGATAGAAGAAGCAGCTGGTACTAGTATGTACGAGACTAAACGAGAGGCAACAACAAAGCTTATTGAGAAAAAGGACGCTAAAGTACGTGAAACTAACGCCCTTTTGCAAGAAGAAGTCGAGCCCAAGCTTGAAAAATTACGTCAAGAGCGAGCAGCTTATCTTGAATTCCAAAAAATTTGTCGTGACATTGAGTATCTTACTCGTATCCACATATCATTTAAATATCTTAAACAAAAGGAAGCACTTAAAGGCACTGAAAAAAATCTTGAAAATCTTACAAATCGAATAGAACACTGCAAAAAGACAATAACCGAAAATGACACTGAAATAAATAACTTGGAACAAAAAGCAAAAGATATTCAACATAAGATAGACAATGAAAGCGGAGGAGATTTAAAAGTGCTGGAAGAAGAACTTTCTGCAAAAATGAAAGCTGAAGCACAATCCACGGGCAATATAAAAGCTGCGCAAGGTGCTATCGATCAAGAAGCGAAAAAGGTAAAGGCCCTAGAGAGAAACATCAAAGATGACGAAAAAGCCCTAAACCAGAAGCTAGAGCAGATGAAAACTGTGGAATGCCTTTTTCAGAACTTAAAAGAAGCTGATCAGCGTGATTCTACGTTATATGAAAATGCTCAGAAACGATACGAGGCAGTTACTCAAGGTTTATCTACCAATGAAGACGGAGAAGCTTCGTCTCTACAAGACCAATTAATAAGTACCTAAAAATATTTGTCTTTAATATCAAGAAAACTAGTTTACATTTTTCTTTTTTTCTTTGTGTAGATGCAAAAAAGCTAGCTAGTGAAGCCCAGACGACAATTAAAACGTCGGATATGGAATTAAAACACAGTCGAACATTACTTAAGCAGAAAGAGAACGAGACGCAGACCAATGATGCTTCGTACACAAAAGATAAACTAATGCACGAAAAAATAACCGCAGAGATAAATAATTATAAGGTAAATACCGTTGTACTCGATTTCTTTTGTTGTTAAGGATTTCAGATTTGTGAAAATTATTTTAAATTTCTTAGACCCAAATAAATAATATGAACTACGAAGAAGGTTCATTCGAACAACTTCAGGAACAAAAACAGGCATTGGTTATGAAAATAAGAAATCTGAAACAACAACTAGATCGCAAAAATGCTTACAGATATGATCTCCAATATGTCGATCCTGAACCAAATTTTGATAGGCGTAAAGTCAGAGGTATGGTGGGGAAATTATTTTCGGTTCCCGATGAAAAAAACCATCTCGCACTGATGATGTGCGCTGGGGGAAGTGTACGTTTTTTTTTATTATTGTTTAATATGAGTATGGGAAATATCTCTTGATTTAATCTTTTATTTTACAGTTATATAGCCACGTAACGGATGATGATAAAACAAGTAAACAAATTCTTCAGAAAGGCCAGCTTCAGCAACGAGTTACAATTATTCCTATAAATAAGATCTCTTCAAGACCTATAGATCCCAATGTTGTGAAGTTTGCTCAAAACCTGGTAAGTAGTTTATTATTCATTAAATTAAAAAAAAAAGACTTATTTTTCTATAAAAAAAAACATTTTTGGCATTGGTCTTTTGGTCACATAACGTATTTTTGGGTAATTTTGTCGAAAATACAGTATTGGTTTGTCTTCTCAAACAGAACCATATACATTGTATCTACTAATTCGTCTACGATAATTTGAAATAAATGAATAAATATATTTTATTTTCTGCCTTTAGCTAATCCAAGAGCATGTTATGAGCAATATCGAATAGGAACATCTATTCGATATTGCTGACTGAGTTCCATGCTTGTGTTTTGGAAAGGGCCTGACAATTTCTGGACCCAATGAATATTTTAAATATGTACTACATATTGTGATGTGTTTTATGGGCACTTTTGTGAATCTGGGTTCCATTTCTCACAGCATGTGAGAAATAACAGTTCGAAATATGGCAGGACTATCAACAAAAAGCGAGATGTCATCACTCCGGTATGAAGTTCTGAGTTAAGATCATATACAAAAAATATTTATAGTTTGGCCTTTATGATGCAACGCAACTTTTAACAACCTTGCAGGTTCGGGGAAATCTGATGCATTGTTTCTATCTCACACTGCTGCCATCGTGTCCCGATACAGTAATTTGACTATTGTTATCCTTTAAGCCGATACACCCAGTCTGTTGATACTGTCAAATGCAGTTCTTTTTCGGGCTTAATAGAGGGTATCCAAAAACTGATTTTTGGAAGAGGTTGGTATTGTTTCGGTTTAGTAGATTTTGTTGAAAAAAGAAGCAGTTCTTCAATAACTTCATCACTTGGGTTATTAAAGAATTAAAATGGAATGGCCCGGAGCTTTATTTTTCGAAGTATATTGCTAATTGTGAATTAAGTTCCTCGAGGTCGAATGAATGAGATTTTTTGTTAGTTCATAATAATTCTTTCTGCAGGCACCAAAGTCGCATTACTAATATGTTTATTTTCTGGCCACTCATTGTACATAAATATTGTCGTTGGGTATTAATCTACCTGTTTTATTACCACATCCTCTCCCCTTTGAAAGAAATATATCAATGTTATCTAAAAATTCATTTAAAAATAATTGAGTTTGTTACTTTACTATCGTTTGCAGTTTCCTTTGAACATCGCTCCATTTGATTTGAGAAATGATTCTTGGGCATATTGTAATCGGTTAACAGTACGGGGGTATCTCTAATTCTCTGAATTATTTGGCATCGATCAGTCAAGCCAACTACAGCGTGGTGCTCCTAGGCCTTGTTTAATATGTCCCTCCAGCCGTCTCCAATTTCGCACTTCAAGCTGTCGGAGGTTTCCCTCTACCTGGTCGCTCTTCCTTGGCTAATTGACTCCCTCTGGTTTGGCATTAAAGACTGCGAGTTGGAGCTTTGATGTCCATTCGCTCTACATGGCCCAGCCATCTTAGTCGTTGATTTCGATTGATTTTGATTTTTCTTGGGTACATTTGATCAGACACAGGGTTCGCTGAGTTATGGGTTCGGGTTCCTCCATGGCCCGAAACATAGGCGAGGCGAGAAAAAATCTTTCTTGTAAACCGCTACGGTCGCAGAACAGAGTACAACACCGCTTGTTCTCGATTTTTTGATAAATGCTATATAAAAGTGAATTTCTGTCTAGCCAAAATATGTCATTGCTTAAATCTAAATGCTGTACCGGCGATGTGCCGTTTGGTGTTTGCGCCGAATAAAAGAAATTGCATGGAAAGATACATCAAATAATCATTATCATAGTCATAAATTGATTTACTATATTTGCGTTCTTTGAAACAACTTATTTATTTAGTACATACAAGTATAATTCTTTAAATATGTATATAAAAACATTTCAGGTGGGCGCAGATAATGTTAACTCAGCTCTTGCACTTATTGAGTATGATGGATATTTTGACCCGGTTATGAAATTCGTTTTCGGACAAACTCTTATATGCAAAGATCTCAACATTGCTAAGCAGGTAAGTCCAGTTTATTTATCAATTATACTGTTTAATTTGTTTTAAAAAATAGGTTACATATCACCGCCAAATATATTGCCGTTCAGTTACCTTAGAGGGTGATGTTGTAGACCCTGAAGGTACACTTTCAGGAGGATCAAAGCCAAAAGGGGGAAATATTCTTCAGGAATTGGCTGAAATTAAGCATTTAGAAAATGAAATTCAAATCTGCAAACATGAGTTGCAAAAAGTGGAATCAGAATTGATGTGAGTAAATTTATATATTTTAAGAATAATCAGTGGCTGTGTTAATTTTAACTTATAATTTTTTTTTCTTATATTTGGGGATGGGATTTGGTTCGGCTCGATTGCAAATATTCTTTTTAGTCTATTAGATTTTTGTAAAGATATTAAAGGTCCAATTTAGAAATAGTTTATAAAGTTTTTTCTTAGAATCATGCCTTCAAAGTAAGTTTTAATGTCATTTTAATTTAAATCATTCTTATATAGGTATACAAGACTCACTCTGCACAACAATAGTCTGAAAAATGTAATTCGCCAAAATGTTATAGTTTGAAGTCCAAATGTAAAGTACAATTTAGCTGATATAACTTGAGCAAAACTACCGCCATCAACTTGTCCAATTAAGATAAGATAAGATTGGCTTAAGTAGGGTCACAGATTATTGGGGCTTCATATCACTAGAAATGTCCCGAAACCAAAGAGCGTTCTCACCTTCTCCCCTCCTATCCAATATCCATCCATCACTCCCAATAAACTCTTACTCTACACCTCCCACTAATCCAGGGTGTAATGTTGTAGACAGACTAAATTTCAGCTACTAATAGACCACAAATCTACCTGTCGTACACCGTCAGTGGCCGCCTCTCTTCATTTTCAGATTGAAATGCAAGTATAGTCGCATCAGCCTAATGGTCTGATGTCAATGACCGTCAATCTTCTGACAACGCAGATGTTCTAATGATCGCTTTATGATTACTTATTTTTATCAACGACAGTTCTGTTTTTTTTTTATTTGGTTGTTATGTTTTAGAGTAGCTCGAACAAAAGTTTTCCCAAATCGCCGAAATTGTAACAACTCTCAAGCGTTTCCACTTGACATTTTTTTTTTGCTAAACAACAGCTTATACAACCTATTTTGAAACGGAACTTTTCAATCTAGAATTTTCATTTTATAGAAAAGTTCGTCATGTGGAAAGCGCTTACAAGGAAGAAGGTGCTGGTATAATAGCTGTATACCACAAAAAAAATATTTTTCAAAACGTCATTGAGCAGTAATTTCTGTCGCATTTGCTGCATGTTAGTATCCGCTATTAGAAACAAAGTCTAGTGCACCAAAAGGCAACTTAGTCGAACGACACTATGAAAGTTCTGTGGATGGCTATATACAATGATGTCACTAGAGTTTTTTTAAATCCACATATTTTGATATAAGTGGAAATTCGTAAAAACCCTTGGTTAGGTCTCTATTCGTCCCAAACCGTACGCGCCCACCGAAGTCCCAGAATGATAGACTACAATCTTGGAACCTCTTAGAACAAGCTACAAGGGATCCAATGTGCAATGACGCTTTGTACTCATAAAAAACTTTTAATTGACGAATAACCTCTATGCTCCCTTCAATTCCAATCAAAAATAGTTAAATATAAATTATTTTCAATTTAAGGGCCACTGAGAACCTTGCAAGAGCGCATAAGACCATCAAAGAACGGTTAGAGTTGCGACAACATGAATTGAACGCTTGTGCAATGCGTTTAGCGCAAACAACATTTCACCAACATCAAGAAGAGATCAAGGATTTGAAGGAAAAAATAGGTAAGTGTTTTGATTGTTAATTTTCTTTTTCTTTCGCTAACTTTTCACTAGAACTAGTAAAAGACCTAGTGGATTCAATTACGGCTTCCATACTTTGCTTGGTAAACAAACATAAAACCAATAAGTACTATCTACTTATTGAATTCAACAGGACCCTTTAAATTAGTTGTTTATCCTATATAAGAAATTACTATTAGTTCCATACTCAATGACATGTGTATACGACTGTTACTTAGGCGTTGCTCTTTACGGGGCTCGTTAAACGGTGTTTTTTTCTTTAGCCTTCGAAATACCCTCTCATTCAAAAAGTGTTGCCCTCATGTTCCGTGATACTGTTTTTTTAGTTCCATTTTGAGAAAATAGGCATCACTTTCAGTACAATTTTTATTTTGTAGTGATGTATAAATTCAACACTATTTTTACTTTTCGAGGATGCTTAAATTCTTCTCCAAATAATGGAAACTATTCATATATTCTTCTTACTTACTTAATGGATAGCGCCTATTGATGGCGCTAAAAAGCTTGGAGCTAATGAGTTGTCCCTCAACCTGGTCGTTCCATCGAAGATGAGGTCTACCTTGGCTTCTGATTCTCTCCGGCACGGCGGCGGAGTTCCTTCTAGTTTTCTTCTTCGGCCACGAATTGTAGGCCTCTGTTTCGGCTTTGTTCGAATGAGCGCATTCTGTGTCAAACCAGGGATTTCTCGGAAGTGGTTGTGGGAAGCTGAAGCTGCGTTTATTATGGAGGCTTGTTGACATAGACCTCCAGGTTCAACAGTCTTGGAATTCATCTCAAGCTCGAGAAATACGTGGCCAGCAATAACGGCCAGTTATAGTTCGCCTTAAAGCTTCCATTGATAACCGCACTTAAAGTTTACAAACCAAATAGGTAGTGATCCAAATCGATATTGGCTCCTTTGAAAGTATGGAAATGTAGAATGTAAGATGAATGAACCCGACAAAACAGCGTGCCCTGCTTTCGCAATATCCTCACGAGTGGCACTGAGATCCATAAAAAGTGTGGATTCGTCGATCATACAAGGTGCTCAAAAGAAAGCTGACTCATTTTCTACTCCACCTGTGTATAAGAGAGTCAGAACACTGCAGCTTTAAAAAAAAAACACTTTTATTAGCAACTGTGTATCCTTCGACGGCTGTAGCTCAATTAGGGTTCAATTTTTAACAAATTGTACTGTTAATGTAGTTAGCCATTTCAGACAACATGCTATAGGTTAAGCGACTCTTACCTTTCTTTTTCTATTTGCCGTATTATTTTTATAAATAAGCAGGTAGAACCAAAGTCGCTAGTGGAACTTGATTGGCAAAGTATCCCTTGATAAACAAAAGAACTGAGCTAAAGAAGTCTGACATGTAGCCTTATGAATGTTACCACATTACAATTCAAAATATTTCTAAGGAATAAAACTGAATTATACTGAATCCTTTTTTTTATTTTGTTTAGCAACACTGGAAGAGAATCTTTTAAAAGCTCGCGAACTACAAAAAACTTCTTCAATTAAAGTCCAAGATATAGAAGCAAAATTAGCAGACGCCAAAGGATATCGCGAGCGCGAGCTTAAAAAGGCTACTGAAGAAATGAAACTGGCAAAAATGCAAAGTGAAAAAAGCCGCAACAACTGGAAAAAACACGAACAACAGTTTGACACATTGCAGTTAGAAATCGATGAATTAAAAAAGAGTACCGAAATTTCAGGACAGCAGCTTGGTGAAATGACTGCAAACTTAGAGAAACTTAAAGGCGAATTAATTTCACTCAAGAGTGGATCTTCTGGTCTAGTTGAAGAGGTTAATGAAATCAAACAAAAAATTAAGGAACAAAAAGAAAAAATCAACTCCCAAAACAAAGAATTGAAACTTGTGTACACTAATAAGGAAAAGTTGGGCAAGCAAACCCAAGAGATGACTCTTGAAATAAAAAAAAAGGAAAACGAAGTCAACAAAGTACGGAATGAGAATAAAGATAGTTTTCATAAAATTGAAGCGCTAGAAGAAAAATATGGTTGGATTAAAGAAGATCGAGATTTTTTCGGGACGAAAAACACACGGTATGATTATTCAAAAGAAGATCCTGTTGAAGCTGGATTCAAGTTAAATGTTATGAGAGAACAAAAAGACAAAATGGAGCGGAATATCAATCTCAAAGCAATGATGCTTCTTGATCGTGAAGAAGAGCAATACCAAGAAACTCTGCGAAGAAAAAAGATTGTTGAACAGGACAAACAAAAAATTCAACACATCATATGCAAAATGGACGAAAAGAAAAAGGAAAAAGTCGACAAAGCTTGGAAGGTTGTGGATGAAAATTTTAGCAGTATTTTCAGTACTTTATTACAAGGTGCCCAGGCGCGTCTTAATCCCGTGATGCAAGGTAACAGCCTTCTTGGTTTAGAAATTAAAGTAGGTTTCAACGGGGTGTGGAAAGATTCTTTGGGAGAGTTGAGTGGAGGACAGCGTTCACTTGTTGCACTCTCACTTGTTCTTGCCATGTTAAAATTTTCCCCAGCACCTTTGTATATTTTGGATGAAGTGGATGCAGCATTGGACATGTCTCATACTCAAAATATTGGAAATATGCTTAAAGCTCATTTTACTAGCTCTCAGTTTATAATTGTCTCTCTCAAGGATGGAATGTTCAACAATGCAAATGTTCTCTTTAGAACAAAATTTGAAGAGGGATTTTCTGTTGTTACAAGAACCGTCAATCAGAAGAAAAAAGCTTCGAAGTAGAAAAGAGAGCTAAGAACAATATTTTAAATATGAGTTATAAATAAACATGTTAAAAAATTATTATTATATTTTTATACCAGTTTTAATACTTTTCCAAAAATAAAACAGTCAAAGGCTAACTGCCTCGTTCTTAAAAGTGTTTGCAGTGGGCAATCCGATGTTAATTGATAATGCTAGTACAGAACAAGAACATCTCAATTGTAGATAAAATTAGAATTTTCTAGCAGACTCACTTGGAAGCAAAAATAAAGTCTTAGTTTTAGAATTGTCCTATTTATGACTGTCGGAATGGGGATTAATTTGAACATCCTGAATTCTTCTGATCCGATTAGAGGTTTAATTTGTGGTTTGAAGTAACTAATTTATATTTAATTTATCTCCAATGCCATTTTTAAGTGCAGTATTTTACGTTTATATGTGGACATTTTTTCCCAGAATACTTCCCGTATCATCTTAACCGATCGGAGAGAGGCCAACTCGGTTTGAAACAAAATCGGTGAATACTTTTCATGCGTAGTTTGTTTCGTAGTTCGGCTTGCTTCGAGTAGGTTCTCTAAAAAAAATATTTCCTCTAAAAATGCCTTTTTCCAAGCAATAAAAATCTCTGAAATTTTTGATAATATTACTAGCTGTCCCGCAGACGTCGGCGTCGTTCTGTCTTTCTAAGCAGATTGCCCGGTTATATAAACAATGATAGATATAAACATTTTGAATACTAAGCGATAAGTTTCACTTCTTAATTATATTTATACCGTCTAAAATATGAGAACATGGATATATTTTTTTTTAATTTATTAAACTGAGAAAAGTACGCATACGCCCGATTGTACTAGAAAAAAAAAATTCAATATGATACCTACAATATATTTTTTGCCTGTATAACAGCTTGTAAAAAAAATCATTCAAGCATTGAGGTACGTATAACCTATGAAACGCAGTAAAATTTCTTTAAATCGGATACCACTTTTATTCTTTTAGCCCATTCCAACGTATAAACAGCCAAGTCTTTCAAAAAATATTTAGCTAACGGACCCTGTGGCTGCTTCGCTGGGCAGATCACATTAATATGAGAATGAAAAACACGCTCGTTTTAAATACATTCGCTTTTTTATATTTATTTTATTACATAGAAACTATCGCAGAGCCTTTTCGTAAACTACAGTTTTTGTTTTACTTAAAGTTGTGGTAAATATAAAAAGGACTGTTGGCTTTCCTACACGTGAACATGATCTATTATAATTGTCCGTTGGAGTAGAATGAATATTCTAGGTCGATTCAGCACAATTCCAAAGATTATCCTTGCACCTTATTTATTCTCAGCGAAAGCAAGACATATTGGAAATTGCAATCGTTTGAAGTTAAAAGGTAAATCTGGAGGAATCATTGGAAAACGCGGAATCAATTCATCTTCACCTTTAATTTTTTTTTTAAATCGTTGCTTCAATAAGATTATTCATGAATCATGACCTTTTGTTCCGTTGCACAATCGAGGCAGATTTATTTTCCGAAGAAGAATAATTGGTGCACCAAATTTAAAAATTAAATGATGTGGTGGCAGTCCAGGCAAATCAAAGGAATTCAGAAATTCCTTTGGATAATTGACAGTGTCATCTTGATTTGTGATCGTATCTACTGATTGATACGTTACAATCTCACAAGGCATATCACTTTAAATATCCACTTTCAATTGACCAAGGTCCTTATTTTTGCCAGCCAGTATTGCTCTTGCAACTAAAAAAAATTGACTTCTATATTTTGCGCAATACATATTTGGAAAAACCCTTGAAACATATTGTTGTTTTGTTTGTATGAAATTAGAAAATTTATCTGGCAAAATGATTAATCCTGTAGTAACATCAATGGTAATTTTTCCATTTCCTATTGACAGTTGTTGTCTAGAAAATTCGTCAGCGGATGGGTCATTTATTTTGTTTGCCCGTAAATAAATCTTAACCGATAACCTCAGCAACTTAGTAATTCTTCAAAAGAAACAAATAGAAAAAAACGTTAACACTTTTTTTGTCAACATATAGTTTCTGTATCTCTTTCTCAACGGATTAAATTCGTTTTTTGTTTATAATGCCATTCAAGGGTTTTATAATACCCTTATCCTGAATTTACACAGTGCGAGTGTTTAAGGAGGGAAGGAAAACTAAAATAGGAAAGAAGTGTTGACAGTGCTGCCGATGCCAACTTGCCCCCAAATTCGATGTCAAATTACCCGAATTGGGGTAGAAAAAAGTTCCAATTTCCAAGAAAGTCCCCACACAACTAGATATCTACTAAAATAAAAGTTTTATTAGAATATCAATAAATTTTATTTATGAATTTTTATTCAGCCAATTTCTTTGATGGTTCAAACTTTAAACAACCCTCTTTTTTTTAAATCATTTTCTGGTATCCACTAAAGACACCAATAACAATAAAAATTTTAACTATATACCCAAGGTCTTTTTGAATGCAAACTGCACGGCATTAGTTAGAAGGAATAGGAAGATAGGAAAGATTTGTTGTTGGTAGGTACAATGCATTGAGAATTAAGTGATATTTATCTCACGAAAATCCCACGGGTGGCGTCCAGTTGAAATATGCAAAATTGCTGCCCAGTTGTGGGGCTCAAACCCACAACTCTTACGTTAGGAACCAAGCACTACAGTTTCAGTAGTTATGTGCGTTTTGTTTTCGGTTTTTATGTTTTTCAAGTTCACTGAATTTTCTTTCAAGGCATATGGCAATATACGAGTAAGTAAAAGGCGGATGACAATTTTTAAGTTTGGAACGCGTCCCTCACGGTTTTTAAGGTCAAATATCAGCCCAGTAGTTTTTAGCACTTTCATTTTCGTTAATCATCACCAAACTGTTAATGTATTGTGAATATCACTAATTGCTAAAATCAAATTGTCAAAGTGCCAATCCCCAACCAAGTTAAAATTACCCGCAGTTTTGGGGAATTCCCCACAAATCGGCAACCCTGACAGTAGATGATTAAGATTCAGGTGATATTTATCTCACGAAAATCCAGTTGAAACTAAGGAAACATAGAAAAATTGCTGCCTAGGCTGGGGCTTGAACCCACAACTCTAGGATAGCAACCAAGCACTGCATTCACTGCACCATTGCCAATCGCAAAACTGCAATCATCCTTCATAAAATAATGTAAAAATTGCTAAAATGGATAGTCACTTGAAATTAAGCATTCTCTGGTGTTTATCATGTTATAAAAAAAAGAATTTTATTGTTTTTTGTTTTCTTAAAATTTTAATAGCCGTCAAATAAGAATAATAAAATTGACGAAAATGGAAATTAGAAAACAGTCAGAAGAAGTCTTAACGGTAGGATTTCTGGTAGCGGGCACGGGCACCTGGACCACCAAACTTCTTGGGTTCACAACGACGTGGGTCACCAACTAAAAGCGTCCTATCGTATTGGATCAAAATATCTTTGATTTCCTTCTTGGATGCTTCATCAACATCTGCAAAGATACAATAATAAATTGAAATGTTTAAGAGTTTGTATAAAAAACAAAATGATATCTACATTTAAAATAGATAATTAAACTAAGTAAATCTGCTTCAAATTTTAGGGGGTCTTTCAGGTTGCTATTTATTTAAGTATTTCGGTAGCGTAGTAGCCCTCTCGATACCGAAAAATGATTTAGCAAGTTTGTCGGACACTACGGCAGTGAAAATTTAGAAACCACCTCGCCAAAAGATGAAAGTTAACGAGAAAACTAAAGTCGCGACGCTCTCGTCTCGTCGTGACGCGAGGTTGTGAATCAGGCATCATTCTTTTTTCTGAATGCATTGGAATAGTGCAAAAAGTCATGACAATTAACGAGATCAAAGATTTATAGAAGGTAAAACGCATACAAGAACATACTAAGCTTTATTGGACTTATCGTTCATGTTAAGACGAACAAAAAATATTCATCAAACATTTTAAAAATATAAGAGCAGTGTGCTTTAAATAATAAATACATTTTGAGAAAAATTTCATGAAACAATTACTGTACTGCTTTGTTTTTAAAACAAAGATTTTGTTGTTAGCGTCTTTGCAGGTAAATTTCTCATTCGACAAATGTTTTTATTTCTTAAAGGCGTTCTTATTATGCCGATCAGGTTGTGTCAACGTTTAGTTTAACGCAGCGAACAATGTTGGTATTTCATCTCATGGTTCTAATGGTGTGGCAGATATAATTTATGAAGTCGGCATAAATGCCCACATTTCAATAGCTTATCTGGGTTGAAATATTATTATTTTTGTTTAAAATGAATGTGAATGGGATATAAAGTTAAATATTAAATGAAGCATAATTGATGCATTTTTGAAAGCCAGAAGAACTCAAGTAAAGTTTCTTAATAATAACCAGATATTCGCATTCCGAAACTAGGTAGGTATACAGTTTTTTGAAACTTAATGGCATTTTTTTATTTTTTTTAATTCCACACTTTTGTCAGCTACGCGAGTGACAAGTAATTTGAAGCTAGGAAAAGAAAATATCCGAAGCCCGTTTATAGGAATAATATTCCTACCAAAAGCAGAAGTGTGGATACTGGCTTGTATTAAATTCTAAAATTTTAGTATTGTCTGTAAAAAAGCCTTCACAAATATGGGGTTCACGGTTAGTCTTTTTCAAATACTTGTCATTTATAAATTAGGTAACAAATTGGGCTTCCCAAAATCTTGTGGTTCAGGAATCAGGATCTCCAAAAGAGAAAATATGAAAATTGAGAACATGGCCTACCTATGTTAAGACCAATTCCTTGGTGTAGCTGTAGCTGGGCTTACTTGAATTACTTTATGTATAACTGGTACAACACCAGTTCGATCCTTGAGGAGCGTTCACACGCAGACAAGATTATGGGACAATTCTCAATTGTCTTGGCCGAGCTTCTTAAATGGGGTTGGGCAAGACAATGCCATTTGATATATCGATATTGTCCTCAGAGATAGCTCGGAAGACAATATAATGACAATTGTCTTGTCCTGGAAACAATTGTTCACATGGAACAATGATTGTCTTGTCTCATTGTCCCATTGGAACCTCGCATTACTATACGAATAACGTACGCTGCAGCTACACCTTCTGGCCAAGCGATTATTTATTATTTGATATGAATTTATACTCACACTTTTGATAAAATGCTATCAGAGCCTTGGATATGGCTTGACGGATTGCGTAGATTTGTGCGACATGACCACCACCGTTCACACGAACTCGAATATCCACACCGGCAAACTTTTCCTATAAACAAAAATTCCATTAACATTGTCACACAAATACATTGCTTGAATTTAATTGGTTGCAAGATCAGAAAACTATATTTTCATTAGCTTCAATTTCGGGATAAGTTTATATCATCATTTTTATAGTTTATAATTACATTATTTCAGATCTATTTTCTTACCTTGCCGAGCAAAAGAAGTGGTTCCTGCAATTTGTATTGCAATATTTTTGGCTCGATGTTATCCAAAGGGCGTCCATTTACTCGAAGGAGACCTCGACCACGTTTGCAGTAAGCGACTGCGGTAGCAGTTTTCTAAAAAACAAGTAAAAAAATACAATATTAACACGTGTAAACTAAAAGGTTTTTTATGAGGAAATGCTTACTTTGCGCCCGAACACCTGAACAGCGTGGATAGGTTCACGTCTCTAAAACAAACACAAATGTAATTAGGATAATTTTATAACGAGAAAACATTTTATTTCTTTTATTAAGCAATCAAATAAAGGAAATATTTTTATTTGATGAAGACAAAATTACCTTTTGCTGCATTTTGCTTGAGACTTTGGTAAAAAAGAGCGGAAGTTGAGCAAAACTCACTGAACTGAAAAAACTACCAATTCATGGCCGTTCCAAAAGAGCCATCTCGTAGTGAACAAAACTAAATATCCTAACACCGCGTCTCTACTTTCACTCAGCGGTACAAATGAAATTAATGGAGGACTTACATTGTTCTGCAACATCTTGATCTGCAAATCACGGACCAAGAAGATACAGACCGCCAACTCACCATATGGTCTCTCTTTTTGCCATCAAGCTTAAAATCAGCTGATATGCCATTTATTTTGAGAGTGTGACGCTCTCCCTTGCTTTAAAACCCATTTAGCAAACACACCTAAAAAATAAATGGCATACGCAGGTATAGTTGCCATTACAAAACGCACAGAGAGAGATGTACACGTATTCACAGACTGGAAAAAATATTTCGAGGGTGTTTCAGGCAAGAGGAGTACGAGTTGGCGGTCTGTGTATGGTCTGTGCTGCAAATTTTAAGAAAAGTTGCAGCTATACGGACTGATCTCTATATAAAAAGTATTGTTTATAGAGATAGTGTCTATAAGTCATTATACAGAAGACTAACAATATAAACACATATATGCGTACTCGTCAAAATGAACATTTTTGTCATCTTAAGGAGCCTTTACATGAAGTTGCAAGCCCTGATCTGCAAAAAAAGAGGATGCAAAATCAATGAATCATACTCGTGTGATAGAGAGGGAAGGCAAAAATGCAGACGTCTTCATGGATGCAGATTATAGGAAAATTATTAATCGAAAAAGTATGACTTTTATATGCTTTATCTTTCTTTTTTGCAGATATCAAGATGCAGAACAATGTAATTCCACCATTACTGGAAATCAAGTTGTCATACATAATCTTTTCAACACTGAAACAAATTCTTGAACAAATTACAAAAGCTATTTGAAGTATATTGGGCGTTTTTCTTTATTCATTTAGGAAAGAGCTCTTAAGGCCATATCACACTGACAGTGATTTCACTGACCACTGGCAGGCAGTGACGTCACGAAAACTGACGTGAATTTTACGCCAGTGAAGAAATTGCTCGTCAGTGGTCAGTCGAGAAAAAAAGGTTATCACACCTACTGGCAGGCCTGTGCCAGTGTGTCCCAAAACTCACTGACACCTCATGCTAGTCAGTGATATTTTGTCCGAGTCGGTCAGTGAACTGACGCCTGAAAAACTGACTATCACACTACACTGACACATTCTTCACTGGCACACGACACTGGCATGTGGCGTCAGTGAAATTTACTCGAAATCGGGTCAGTGAGCAGTTTTGCTATCACACTGACTGACTACCGACAGCCAGTGGCTTTCAGTTCCTTGTTTTTTTTTTTATTTATTTGTTTCAGGTGGAAAACTCTAGCTGCTGGTTTTTGGTTTGTTTGCTTACAAAAAATTATTTATAAAAAAATAATGTCAGAAAAAGAATTTTTGGAAATATAGTTGAAGTTGCCTTATAGGCAGTGTGTGTGGTGGACAGCCTCAGCGATGATGATGAGGACAAGAGAACTTGTCGACGGCGCAGTGTTTGACAAAAAAAGTGGTTGAGGCGTAGAGAGAAGGAAGAGTTTCGCTGCGACTGCTATTCCAAATAGCTCAACCAACTATTTTGGTTAATATTCCAGAAGTACTTGACGATATTTACAAAGTTCTTGTGGGTTGTTTTTTAGGGTTATTTCTAATAAAAGCTTTGTTTGTTGAGCCGTGAAGTCACTTTTGTTCTTCTAGCCGTTGACTTTTAATATTCCACTTCTCTCTATCATCGTTATGTCATGTTTAATTGTTATATTTTTACTTGCGATTATAGGTACTACATATAAGCCAAGTTATGCATATAAATAAAAAATAAAAAAAAAATAACATCAAACATAACATAACGATGATAGAGAAGCCGAAAAAAGTGGGTCCGACAATTCGGTCTGTCTGTCTGTCTATCTGTCAGTCTATGGACACTATCTGTATCGGCAAAAATGCATATTCGTGATCTAGGAAATGCCACCTTTCCATTGATGTATCGCATTATATGAAAAATCGACTTTTATCTTTAAACACGATTTGCGGCTAAACTAGACGTGCTAGAGGCATCAAAGTTGACATCTTTAAACTCGACTTGCGGCTAAACTAAGTGACCTAGCGACTTCAAAAATGCATATTCGTGATCTAGGAAATGCCACCTTTCCATTGATGTATCGCATTATATAAAAAATCGACTTTTATCTTTAAACACGATTTGCGGCTAAACTAGACGTGCTAGAGGCATCAAAGTTGACATCTTTAAACTCGACTTGCGGCTAAACTAAGTGACCTAGCGACTTCAAAAATGCATATTCGTGATCTAGAAAATGCCAGTTCTAAAAAATCAAAAAAAGTTGGTAAAAAAAGTTTTTTTCAAAACTTCCCAAAAAATACGGTACTTGAAGTTTTTCAAACAAAATATCAAAAAACAGGTCAGTTCACTGACGGGGTTTCTTCACTGGCACATCGAGAAATTTCGTGTGCTGCCAGTGATGGGACAGGGTCAGTACACTGACGCTCTTGTTATAAAAGTGTGTCAGTGGTCCTATGCGCCAGTGACTACTTATCACACTAGTCATTTTTCGAGTCAGTCACTGACGCGATTTGGGTTGGTCAGTGAACACGTCAGTGAACTGACACCTTCACTGGCGTCCCAAAACTGGCTATCACACTACGGATGACTTCACTGACGGCATTGTGACGCGATTTTGACGTCACTGCCTGCCAGTGGTCAGTGAATTCACTGTCAGTGTGATATAGCCTTTAGCAGATTTCGAGTATATCGAGCTCTCTCTGAACGTCCCCCGAACCAATTGTGTCCAGAGCGCTACTATTTATGAAACGATTTTAAGCACTAAGCTATTGTAATTATGATCTATAGTACTCCCAATAAGAGGAACGTTTAGTGCGCCATCTATGGCCGGAGTTCACAAACACTTGTGAAAAGACCTTTTTTTAATATTTAAAATACCTTCGTTGGCCATTTTAGTTCTCTTATATGTATATAAACGAGGCGCTACACATTCTTTTTATTAATTGAACGAACTTCACTCTTGAGGTTTATATTTTTGTTCAGCTTTTAGCTCAGTCTTGAGCTCGTAAAGCGCACTCTGAAGGAGAAAAAAATACCTACTATCTCGATGCTCTGATATTCTATGAAGCAAAAATTTAAAAAAACACTTTTTTTGACAGCTCAGGCTCTGCTGCATTGGTATAGCACCTATAGTAATATCAATTGGGAGTTTTAAGTAATGTCTTGTTTTGCCGTTAAGAGCGCTGCGGATGCAGCAAATTTATAAAAACAAAATTCAATTAAAAATGTTTCCTTCCTTGTCACTTTTTGAAATCGTATAATGTGGAGCTCTCGTTTCATTATTATTTTCAATGAGGACAATATTCTCAGAATGTTCTTTTCTCCCTTCCATCTCTTCTTTCTTCACCTACAATCTGAAATGAGTTAATGCCTAGTTTTGCCGTCCGTGGCCAAGCAGCAAAACTACCAAGTGATATTACTATTACTGTTCTATAAACAATGTCTGCTGTGAACTAAAAATAAGAACACCTTATTGCGAAATGTAGGTTTTGCGCTCTTACGAAGTTCGTAAAATGGCTGTTTCTCCAATCTCAAAAAACTTCCGTTCGAAAACAAAAAATGTTAAATTTCAAAACTATACAAGCAACATTAAAGTTAGTGTCTACATTGTATATGAAATCTAAAGTAGTCTGGGGAACGAGTATGAGATAACGGGGTTTGGAGACACATAGATGTTGCTGATAATTATCACATATTTAAACCTTTCCACCTACATGGTGTCTATTCGCACACAGCAGTGTTGCCAGAGCAAACTCATCAACATATTTTCGTTGATAGCAACTAGGGCGTATGCGTGCTTTTCTGAGTTTATTTAATATTAAAAGAAAAGGGGGGTGTCTATTCCCCTTCGTTTAGCCGGGAGAGGCAGTTTTGACTTAAATTAGAAAAAAACTATTTACAAATAACGGTAACTCCTACAACACCATGTCATACCTTTTGGTATAGCCAGAAATCTCTTCTTTTATTGTATTATAAAAATTAATTTTCAAACTAAAAAAATTAAAGAAAAAAAATTAAAAATACATTTTTAAACTAATTTTTTTTTACAGATTATTTATTCGTATTGCAACTTGAATTTTCATTCATAAAATTAAATTTTTAACATAAATATACTTTTAAATCAGCTGCTGATTGTATTAAAAATTTGATGCCTGGCATAAAACTAGCAGTCTGTGCAAAATCCGTTCCAAAAGCTATTGAAGTATGAGTTGCTAAAGCATTGGCATAGTCGCCTATTTGAATAAATTGTACAATTTGATTCAAGGCTTCTATTGTGTTCGAGGTGAGCTTGAATACAAACAAAAATGTTAAATCTTTTATTATTTAATTATCAATTATTATTTAACTTACTCGTCCATCTTTCAGACAGTCATATAGATTATCCAGTCGTTTTGTGACGTCTACGAACTTCCTTTTTGTCCGCTAAAATAAAGTTAGATTTAAGAATTAAATGTAATCGCAAATGATGCAGCAAATCAATCGAAGAAACAGTGAATGTTGTAAAAAATATTCTTTTTTTTTCTGTGGTGCCAGACGACGTTGGTCGTTCAGTTTTTAAAATTGCTATAAGCCCTCTTCAAGAATTGGTAACGATAACTCAAATTAACTTGTGCACAGTGACCTTAATTTGGGCACGATTGTGATTTGTAAATGATCAGTTATCACTAATTAAATTAACTGTTTTGTTTAAACTGAACAAGTAACACATTGACGTAGTCGAATGCTATGCACATTCATTAAATCACATGTTATTTTGATTAACTTCTGTTAATAATTGCAATTGAATGTCATACAGTGACGGATCGAATTGCATTCTTTGGATTAAATTGAAGGTTCATTCTGTTTAATCGATGTTCTGATATTACAAGCGTCATCATATTATAATAGGTTATAATATAAGAATGAAATAATACTATATAAAATCTATAGAACGCTTTAAGAACAAGAATTCATCTTCCGAGTAATTTTTTGAAAGGTGAGTATAGTACTCAACGGTAGGAAATCTCAAAAAATCAAACATTCAATCAGTTACCAAATTCATAAGTGAGCAGTATTAATGAAAACATCTTATTCTTTATATTCCTACGCAAGCCCAATCGGCTCTCAAAAAAGGCCAAACGAAATAAGGCCATATTTGTAAGCTTCTCTTTATAACGTCTTGAGGAAGAAAAACGTTAAAGTTTGTCTTTTCACTAAGCATAATAAGGCAAAATTTTCAATTTGTATTTAAATTTATAGTTACCGGATCTAATGCCGCCGACAGGCACTTAGTTTTGAGCTCCTCAAAAACGGTTTGCAAGTAAATAAATTCTTCGGGTAAAGTTTGGTTCACATGTGCTTCTGGTACACGTTGTTGAACAGGAGCTGGCTGCTCTTGATAACCTGTATGGTCTTGTTGATTCATTCTTGGATGAACAGCTGTTTGAATACTATTTCGCTGATTCATGTTATAGGGTAATTGTGGAGGAGATTGTTGATTAATATTCGACTGTTGAGGAATTGTTGGATTCTGTGGATAAGTAACAATATTATGATTAAATCAAAAATTACAGAATTCTTTCAAAGATTTTATAATTACATCATAGTGCTTCATAGCATTAGGATCAAAGTAACCATTTTGATTTGGATCGACACCGAATAATGGATGTGTAATTGGAGATCCTGCCATTTCTGTCTTTTTAATCTATAATAAGGACATTTATATTATTAAGGTGTATATACACTACACATTTAAGTAAATAGTTGTTTTAAATTCAATTAGACGACATAGCTTGAATAAAGATATAACAATCAGCAGCCCTAATATGTTTTTGAGAACTGAAACCCCAGGTTTCTTTGACAACTCTTAAAGTTTGATTGAATTTTTGCAAAACTAATTTTTCTGGAAAATATTTTCGGGAGTTATGTAAGGGTTGTAACTGATAGAATTGTCTGTTCCAACTAATAAAACTTCAAAGAGTATTGTTATCAACTACTTAAGATACCAATACTAAATGCGGTCCTAAGGGATAACGGTTGAGAGAATAATCGTACAATAATAGCTCTTACTCTTATGACGATGTCGCCAGTGTGTTCTTATGAGAACCAACGAGGATGCGGAAATTATGGAAGAGCAATGTGTACAGAATTTTAAAATAACAAGTCAGAGTTAAGAAAACAAGCAATACGCCCTTTACGATCTAGTTGCAATTTAAAGAACGCATCTCGTTCAATCAAAGTTTCTGGTCACAAAAATTGGATGAAATGATTTCTACCCTGTGTCCAAAGACGGTAATCATGAAGTTCCTAACGCCAACTGCGACTGGCCTGATAAAGTCGAAGAGGCAGAGAGAGAGATTACGAATCTAAAATTATTGAAATATTTTTAAAAGCTCAATTTAAATAAAACTTAAATAATCCCACTTCTAAATACTCTTGTTTCGTAACTATACTTATATTTTTTTTTTTTGGAATGGCACAAAGCCATTAAGAACGATTCCCTTTTTATTTGAACATGAAAACAACCCTTACAAGTCTCATCGTTTGCTTTGTTAATTTATTACTCATAGCCCAATGATATTTTTTTTAAATCATGTAGTGCCGGTTTCAAGCAACGGTTTTCGAATGCGGCGCTCTAAGCAGTAAACTTTATTTAGCTAGCGCATTCAAAAAAAAAAAAAAAAAAACAATAGTAAACACTTGCACGAATTCGTTCTCTATTAAAAGGCACATTCAATAGCATATATGAAAACTATAATGAATTAAGATGACAGAACTTACCTGTTGTTTGTTAGATCTTAGAACTGGTGGGTCATTCCAGCCAGGGGGTGGAGTTGGATTTTTTTGAACATGTGACTGCGTCTGCATTGAGGATGCCGTTTCTATCGAAGCAATTCCTGGCAAATAATTGTGTTGAGGGGGTTGCATGGAGTTCTGTGACATATTATTAATTTGCATTGGTGATACTGTAGGTATTTGGGTGGGAGTTGATTGCCATGGTGTAGGATTTGTCATAACTGGTGTTGTATTGAAATTGTTTGGGGATAGTGCCGTTGCTTGATTATAATTTCCACCATATTGGGTGGAGCCGTATTGAGGACCATTGCAAACAGATGGATCAAGAATATATTTTGAACGTGAGGTCAAGGCAGTAGAGCCCTGAGAGCTCACGCTAGAAGGTCTTGGTGGATGAGCAAGACTTTCATTAATTTGCGCTGCAGTTACGTCTTTCGATTTATGAGAACTTATTGTTTGTGGCAACATTTGGTTTAAGTTAGGCGCATTTTGTTGTTGCGGATTATAAATACTTCCTGAACGTGAAGCTTGGGTTGGCGGTTGTGTAATAGGCGAAGTAAGATTCAACTGATTTGTTGCTGGCATCGCGGGATTAAAGATCGCTTGAACTGGAACGATGGGGGGACAATTTGATGGAAACGATCCCTGTGATGGAGAAAAGTAGTTTGTTTGTTTGTTGTGATAGCTATCCGAAACATTAACATCTGGCTTATGAGCAGTTCTTATATTGGTATTTTTATTAATAATATTATTGAGACGATCACGTAAATCATTTAATTCGGGGAGTGTTGATGAACCTAGTGCAAAAACATACGCTATTGCCATGTTTATAGCTCCTTGTGCTACGAGGTGCGATCCATATCGGAACACAAACTCAGCGAATTCTCCATCCGGTTCAACAAGAACGCCTTGCTGTTCCAACGACTTACTTAAGATCATTACCATTTCAGCTAGTTCCTGTAGTTCATTGCTATCCAGCTCATAACTTATAATGTCTTTTTCTAAACTTTTTAACTTATACCATGCTTTTACAAACTTTTCAATACTTCCAGCACAGATGTAGCACAGTACTGCATTTTTCGTATATTCAATTTTGGAATTTTCTTCAAGCAATCGATCACCCAATTTTTCACATATGTTAATAACTTTACGGTCACTATGATTGAGAGCAGCAACAAGAGCTTTCTTCCATGAGTCTATTGTACATTGGGACACAAAGTTTAACCAGTTGCGTGCAACTAAGGCTGAAATTACATTGGAAAGTTCGCAATTTTGTTTATTCAGAAACCTCTCTTGCGTTTTTATAAGAAATGCAGAACCAGCTGTTGAAGCGATAGCAAGGGCTTCGGCTGGTCGACCCGCTTCAAAGCAAAGTTCAACTGCAGCTTCAATATTATCTGTTATAATGGCTTCCGAAATCAGTGCGTCTAAGTCTAAATAGGAGTAAACATTTATATAAAGATACAATTATTATGAAATTATGAAAATTCACCATTTTTATTTGAAACTGTTAAGTTTCCACATTGCTTATCTGTTGTTTCTTCAAGCCTCTCTGTGTCTAAATTGTCATTTTTGTTTACAGTTTCCTAGAAAAATACAACATTTACATAGTTATACTGCCTTTTTATTTGGGCTAAATGCTTTTGTATGGGAAATGAGTTAAACTACGTTTTAATTGGTCCAAATGAGGTAATTTCGTAGGAAATTTCCAAATTCGATTTCGAATAACCTGATTCATATAAAATCAAATTTCGAAATTATCTCATTTCCACTTTATTTCGACGAAAATTCTTGGTAAATTAGGAAAAACAAAATTAAAATAAAAGGCAACAGCAGTAGTACGTAAAACATACCAATAAGACAGAATGGAAAGGAAGTAAGAAAATAAAGAAGGAAGATAGCCTGGTGTCAAACGAAATTAGCAAACTTAAATGAAAACACTTTGTCTTCTCATTTCGAAATGAGCTTATTTCGGCCCCAATGAAAACGTAGTATTACACGATTGGAACAAATATTGCAAATTATAAAATAAAAAAAGTTATAGAACGAGCAATCCATTTGAAATTTGCCATTTTGAAGGATTTGATGCGGACAATCTTTTTTTTTTTTAAAGAAGGATTTTGCCTGTCATTTTAAACTAATTGCCATTTTCTAAAAAAAAACAAATAACTAGTCACAAAAAAAAGACCAAGCGGGCCGGGGCTATAAATTACACTACCATTCGCATTCTTGTGTGTAAGTTGATATTCTAAAATCTAAATAGTCTAAGAGCTGGTGAACGTTTTGGAAACGTCATTAGTGCACAGAAAATTATTAAGCTATATTGAAAAGCTTGGCAGCACCTACCAGCTGGGGCGATAGGGTGTGGCTAAGCCTCAAAGGTGTCAAACAAATGATGCGTTAACGTCATTAGTTCAAAGCTGAATTTGGATCTATATACAACCAGTTGAGGTAACTATTTATATGATTAACCTATGCATTTAACATTTAAGTCGGGCACGAAAGGATGAAAGGCGCAAGCGGAGATTAAATGTATACTCCAAATAACTAAAGTTTGATATGCATTATGTATGTAATTCAACAAGTAAACAATGATATTTTTGCTGAGTTATATTTTTGTAAGTATGTATACACTGTATTTTGACGAAATAAAAATCGTGCAATGTTTTGTTTAACTTTTAAATGTCTTTTCAAATAATTCTTGGACTTTGAGGTGGTTTTGTTATGAATTATACTCAAAGTATCCATGAATGCTTCTCCAGAATTCCTTTGGCTTGAGCAGATGTTTTTTTTGCAAAGACCAGTCCTTTAAGCTTGTTTATTTTTGGGTCCTTAGCTTTAAATGTCTTGAAATCTCCTTCCTTTAAAAATCGTCGGACAGTGCGCTCACTTATTGGATTCTTAGCTGTCAAATTATATTGTTTTTTTTTGTATACGGCACACGAGCTCAAGGGGTCTATATAGCCCTTTCAATGATTTGTCACAGCGAAAGCGATAGGAAATTAGGGAGGAGGGGAAAGGAGGTGTTGATGAATATTGGTCTTGAATGTTTGAAGATCAAAATGGTAAAAGAAAATTGTGTCAGGCAATTCATTCCACATTCGTGTTGTACGGCTGAATAAGGAATCCCTATATTTGAAGGTACATCCGAAATTGGGCTCAAGTGTAAACTGATGAGCGTTCTTGGC
This sequence comes from Platycheirus albimanus, assembly GCA_916050605.2. Lineage (NCBI taxonomy): Eukaryota > Metazoa > Arthropoda > Insecta > Diptera > Syrphidae > Platycheirus > Platycheirus albimanus. The sequence continues at coordinate 66,770,011 of OU696698.1, forward strand.
GTAGTGTTACGGGGGAAATGTTTAATGGGTGGAACGCAGCTGGCTACCTCGAGTGAGCATTTTTGTAGAAGAACCGGTAAAATAAGGAAAGACATGCAACATTTCGACGATGTTCAAGTGATGGCAATGTTTCCATAATGCTTATCTCTCCTATCAATTTTAGCGACTTTTTTTTGAACAGGTGTAAAAAAAAACGCACCTGCACAGAGACGGGAGTTCTACTCAAGTTAAGGGCGTATTAACGAATAAGAGTATAAAAACTCTATTAAATGCCTTGGAAATATCAAGCGCAATAATCTTGCTTTCGCCAAAGAGTTATAAAGATGTATTCCACTGTTCGGTGATCACCAGTGGAACGATCTTCGAGATATTTCTTGAGCTGACGATTTATCAGTGTTTCAGCTGTAAGTGTGATTTTTCGGTAGAAGGAGGGAAGGGGAGGGGGAGTCACCTTTTTAGAGACGGGCTGGACAAATGCTGTTTTCCACCTTCTAGGAAATATTTCTGAACGATAGGAGCGATGGAAAAGTTTACGCAATTGTTTTGCCAGCGATAAAGAACACCTCTTCAGAAGTATAGAGGGTATTCTATCTGGGCCAGCGGATTTGTGTATATCAAGATCTTGAAGAACTCTTGCTGTACGAGTACGAAAATATACCTGTCAGTGGTGTGCAGCAGATTGGGGCTTCACAAAAATATTTTCGCCTTTGATGCTTATCCACGACCCAACTCCCCAGCCGGTAGCTGCCAGATGTTCATTTTATTGATTTTCATGTCAAGCTTTACAATATAGATTAAACATTTTTTGTGGACTAATTACATTTCCAAAACGTTCACCAGCTCCCCGACTAAAAGAATTCCCACAAGACTATAAATTATTATTTTCGTTAGTTCGCTAAGAACTTAAAAAATTTTGTTTAGTCTTCCAATATTATCACATTTAAAATTTAAACAAAATTGTGAGGAATGTTGGAGGAAATATACACAAACTTGGATGTTTTCACTAAACTGATTCGCAGTAAATCAATAAGATACAGAAGTTTAGAAAATTAGGTGCATATCTTTGTCAACTTATGGCTACTTTAATATAACCATTAAAATCAGATTTCATAAAACTAACTCACAACATTTAACAAAATCGGTGGAGCTGCCTTTGAGGAAACTACCGACAAAAAAAACATGGAAGCTACAGTTAAGAGATAAGACTAATCTACAAAAATGTATGCTATCTTGTATGTGACAATAAAGAATATAACTAAACGAGTCTAAATATAAGAATTTGTTAATGTTGGTTTTGTAAAATACAAACACATTTAAATATAAATGAGCAGTTTAAGACTTACATTATTCAATGCTCCTATTCGCTTCGTTACAAGTTCCATATTATCATTCACTTCATCTTCATTTCTTAAATATTTTGAAAATTTAAGAAAAAGGTCTTCCGTGTTGTAGCCTAGCGAAAATAATCAACATAAAAGTAAGACGATTTCAGTTTAGTTTAGGGTTGGCACTTACCTAATAAATTTAGCATCTCTTCTTTTGGGTTCTCTTCAAAATTTGCTTTTAAAAAGTACCACACATAACGATAGGCTTGGTTGTTAACTTCATCTGCTTTGTTGCGACAAAATTCACTAAAATTCCCGTCAATAAGTAATTTCTGAAGATTTTCTGCACGCTCAACAACATCTGGATCGGTAACGATTTGTTGAATTTGAACCGATCTTGATTTGGGGTTATAAGAAAGCAGTTTTCCTCCAAACTAAATGAGCGAGAGTTTATATAATAGTTATTTAAAAAAAAAAAGGAGATGAACGTACACCAAATTTAACTCCACATTGCTTCTTCATCCATTTAGGTGGCTTTGAGGGATCTGAATACATAACTTGGTTAGTATGTGGAGGCATCGCTGTTTGGTCGAACTGATCCATGCCTGGAAAGGAATCAGCAATTTTTTTCGATGTCTCAACCTGCTGTTGTGATCCTCCGAAAAGTGAAAAAATCGAAACGTTGCCATCTAAGCTTGAACTTGCAATTAAAGCTGGATTTTTTGGGCACCATTGAACATCTGAATACCACTGTGGGGTAACAGCTACTTCGGATAGAATTTCGCCTTCAGGCAAATTGGTGTTTGGATTCCAACAATAAATCCTGTTGTCTTTTCCGCATGAGACCATCATATCAGGGTCTTTTGAGCACCAAGACATACTCAATACGCCTCTCTGATGGATTTGCATAGATTTTGCTGGCGCTGTAGCATAGCGCAAGTCCCACATTTGAACTATTGGGGCTTGATCTTCTTCTGAAGCTAACCAAATTTGCGTAGCAACTTCTGGATGCCATTGAACAGCACGCCATCGTACCCTGGACTGTGTATCAGACATTTTGATTATCTGCTCATTTTTACGCAAATCCCAAATAACACAACGTGAGCTAAAAACAGAAGCAAGAATGTGTTGCACTTGTCGGTTCCATGCAATGTTTTGAACGTCTTCGAGAGGTTGTGTTTTTGTGCCAGGTGTCATATGTGTGGAAATATTGTTTAAATCCCAAACAAAGATTTCAGATTCTGAAGCAACTGAAGCCAGCAGGTTTGTTTGAAATGGATTGAAATCAAGGCCACGAACAGCTCCAGTATGGCTATCTTGTTGAGCAATTATACCCTCTTCACCATTTAGCATTTTAGATGCGCTATAAACCATTAAATTTCCCTTCTCACAACCGCCAACAAGAAGACCATTGGGATGACTGCCATTGTACCCATTTGGAGACCAAATTAGTTTTTGAAACCTGTTGGATATTTTATTTTCGACCGAAAATTACAATAGCTTAAAAAAAAAAAAAAAAAAAGCAATATTTTACCGATATTGAGATGTTAAACTAGCCTTCAGTTCTAAATCATAGCCGGGTTCACTTAAATTAGTGGAATAAATTTCCAGCACTGAATCCCCATTAGAATCAAGTTGTTGAGCAGCTGATCCTGTCGCTAAATAAATTGGGTACAACTCCTCAGGGGACCAGGCTACATTTACTGTTTTCTGTAATTCTTTTACTTTCATTTCGACTTTGGCTTAGCTAATATAATGATTTATCAGAAATTAAATTGTTAATTTTAAAGTAAGTACAAATCGTAAGCAGTATATTATTTTTATTGCAGTATGGCCAAATATTAATTTTATATTATTTTGTGTTAGGTAAGTAATTATATCCGGTTTAAAAGAGTAATTTGCAACACAAGAAAAATATTATTTTTTTATAAGAACTGTTTTAAATTAAATTTACACAGGGAAACGTCAACAGTACTGACGTGGCTCTGCCAACAATAGGTTTGTTCGTCGAACTTTACCAAAGTTCTCTTGACAACCCCAATTCACAGTGCCAAGGTTCTGAAACTTCGAAACGTTAACTTGGTAATGAGATAAAATAAATTTCTGAGTGATCGAAACTTGAACTATTACCTATGTGACAGCTCCCATTGAGAAAAATCTGCTTATCTGTTTCGACTATAAGTTTTTTATTTCAAACGTCTAATTTTAGCAGCTGCTGACACCGAAATGGTGAAAATATAGAAAGTTCAAAGCTAACAGACGGACAACACCGATTGTATACATAACATTTGAACAACATTTATGACGCCTGTCAAAATATGACCTCTAGTGTCAAGAATCAATACTATAAAATATTGACCACCATGAAAAACACTTTTTCGTACTTGCAAGTTAAATAAACTCTACTTGAAAATTGTATTCAATTAATGGAAACATTGTGTGAATGCCATTAAAATATGTATATATTTCCTTAAAAGTGGATTTTGCATCCTCTTTTTTTGCAACTCAGGGCTTGCAGCTCCATGTAAAGGTACCTTAACTATGTGGAACTGCATTTCAGTTCAACTACAATATACGACGATTCTTTTCCAAACTGGAGTTGGACAACAAACTACAGTTTTGACTGCAATAAAAGATAGAAACAACAAAGAAAACTGGCTTGCTTCTTCGTACTTTAGCATGATGCGTCATAGTTGGGCAGATTATGGTATATATATATTGTTCTGCGACATCTTGATCTTCAATTTTCCAGAAAAGTAGAGTGGAAAAGAGCTTACGTCATCATACAGAAGAAAGAAAATATAAACACACATTATACGTACCCGTCAAGGTGATCATTTTATTTGTCTATCTGGATTTCTCCTACTTCCTTCAATTTTGATTTATAAAGATATTCCGCATTTTTATCATTCCCCCCTCTGTCGAACAAGTTATTTTATGTGTTGTGTCCTTCTTTTTTGCAGAAAGCAATATGCAGAGCAATGTAAATCCAGCATTATAGTGTAGCTTAGGTAAAACAAAATCAAACATCCCTTATTTCAATACCATTATGGAGCAGGTTTGGGGAAAAAGTCAAGTTCAAATATAATTTTGACAGGTTCTAGTGAAAAAAGGCATTTTTGAAATAAAATCATAGGCAAACGGCAGAAGTAAACAAATAGAAATACCGATTTGGAAATAAAAGGCAATAGTCTGGTGTCAAACGAAATTAACAAACTCAAAAGAAAATACTTTGTCTTCTCATTTGAAATGAAAAATGAAAAAGTAGTATATTAGTATACATGAATGAAATTTCGGAATTTATGAATGGCCAAAGTTGAATATTATTGACATAGTTAATTAAATCGATTAAACGAACGCACTACAGACAAAGAGGAATGTAGCTGATGAGGAAAGTCATGTGCCTTTTTTTACTATGGCAACAATCTGGTTTTGTCAAGTGTGCGTAAAAACGCATACATGCTAGAAACTCATCAGTCAGTAATACATTTTTTTTAGTTTTTAGAACTATTCACGGACACTAGACACGAAATCAAATTACAAAATCAACAAATTTAGCTATTGCAAATGGGGGGTGAAACGCACGAAACATTTTCCACTATACCTCAGATGTGTTTGCGATACATGTCAAGTTGACAGCTGCTGACAGAACTATTGCAGATAAATAAGCATCAACTGCAGAACAACATACAATTATAAATATTTCTGTTTGCCTTTTGGGCAGTAAATAATAATTTTAATAAATAATAAACTTGTGTGTTACATTAAAAAGATATGGTGAGTTTTCGTGCACTTGAGATTAAAGTTATTGAATTATCTTTTAACAAATAAAAGATAGTACCCATTGGAACTACTCTGTTCATGCGGGCTGCATTTTGCCTTACCAATAGTGATTTTTTTTTATTGAAATGATATGATGTTAAAGTTCGAAAATGTTTTTCTAATTAGGTTTTCAATATTTTATTCAAGGATCGTGTGACTAAACCACAAAAGAAAATGTTAATCTCGTTGCTGCGTGAAACGAAATATATGGAAGGCAAAAAGGAAAAGGAATGGTATTGGGAGAAAATCCAGGCAGCACTAAATACCATTGGGCCAAAGAAAACAATAATTCAATGGAAAAAGGTACATTTCATTAAAAAGCTGTTTAAAAAACATATTTTCTTTGTTAATAACAATTCTTTAAAATTCAAAAGCTAGGTATGTTATGTACACTTCAACTTAAATTTTAAATAAAAACATTGGGATATAATGTAGTCAAGAATGGGCTAACCAGACTCAGATTAAGTTATAAAAACAGTTTTTGAAATATGTTCTCTAGTTCGCACAAAAGAATTTAATTGTTTTCTTGTTGGTTCATTGACCATTCAAAACTACTGACTTTAAGTTTAACTTAAGACTCACTTTATTCTTCTTGTCTTTTGAGCAACTAAACTCTTCCGTGACATAAAGTAGGTAGCTGCCTATGTGGTGTGCATGTACTGACGGTTTAGAGTTTTGACTATGGTTAGATCTGCCAATTAAAAATTGTCCCAATTTTCTTACAGTATCGTAAGTTTACAATTCTTTCTGACGATTTTATCAGAAACAGCATTATCAAACCATTGTCAGGATGTTATTTGACAATGAAATTGTCTTTAGTGTGTTCCTATATTTAATTTGAGCAACCCTTGCTAACAATTATTTCAATTTTCAGCCAAAATGATGCTGTTGATTGAAAGAAAATCAGCATATAGAGAGAAAATTAGTTAGGTACCTTCTTTTGTTCCTTTATTCAAAAATTTCGAGAGTGTGTTAAATCACAAAAAAAAAAAATTAATTACGATCGTTTAAAGACAGAAAAAAAACCATTCAAAATTGGCTCCTACTGATTTTGTCTTCTCCGCGAACATTATGTTCTCAGTGCTTGAATAAATTTTTAAGTTTGTAACGAACGAACTTTTTATTATTCGGCTTCATCGTTCCACCGCTGAGTTTTGGTTTATGTGGCACATATAGACATTATCATTTAATTTTCTGTCGGAATATGTTAATTATTATACATATAATAAGCCCAAGGACATTACATTTTTGAAGCTATACCTGAGCAATTGGTTGTATTTATTTGGCCTGTTTTGCAAATTTTAACTGACGCAGGAATTTAGGCTAACGGATCAAAGTAAACGGTTTGTGTTCGCTAATTGGGCTGTCAAACAGTTTGAAGTTGACCCCGATTTCGGTCGAAAAATTATATTCACTGACGATTCCCACTTCTGGAATTTAGAAAGATTTTGAGCTGGTGGCAGTGAAATCATCGGTACTTCTTAGAAAACCGACGTTAGCCAGGCCATCGCTGTCAACGGCGAGCTGTCCATGATAACTAATTTCTGTTGGCCTGATTCGGGTGATTTAAAGACCGACATCTTGTGGTTGCAACAGGTCTGCGCTACGCGCCACAAAACCGATGTCGGAACATGGTTGTTTTAAGCGGATGGGTTGTTAATTGTCCACCGATACAGTTAGATTCTACCCCATTAGACTTGTTTTTGGAGGGTTTTCTTACGTCACAAAGCTAGGCCAATAAAAACCAACATAAATCATTTAAAATGATCAAATTCAGAATGATTTATACTCCAGAGTAATGAAAAAGTGAACTTTGAAATACGAAACACTCAGCGAAGCCGCGGTGGACATAACTCACTTTTAACTTCTAAATATAAATGCAAAATTTCAATGATATCACACTCATAGTCCAGACAGTCCATTGTGGACCACGGCCTCAACCAACAAACCCCGCCACGCCAGTGACCTCAAATTGTGCACACCAAGTCGGTTGAGGTCGTCCTCCACTTGATCGCTCAAACTTAGATGGGGTCTTCCCAGTACTACGTCGCCCCTCAGGGTTGGCATTGAAAACTTGGTGCACTTGTGCGTATTTGTCCGATCTTCTTAATAAATGGATTTCAAATGGTGGCTTCCATATAACAACTAAGCCAACTTGTTTGGTCCTTATGAATTTTCTTGAAAATTACTGAAACGTTCATGTGATAGTTGAATTCAATTCAAGCTTTTAGTGTTACAAAATAACGCATAATTCTAAGGGCATTATTCAAATGGTACATGTGTAGGTAGGTAGGTAGATATGACAGGTTTCATTTGAGCTGGGTAAGCTCCTATGAAGAACTCAATTAGCGCTGGTGTGCGCCGTTTCATTGAAATAACTAAACAACTTAACAAAGGATTAGAAGGATGTAAACGAATGATTTTAATAGGCGATTGGTCAGGTTGCAGCGATTTAATCTGCCGGGCAATCTCTCAGAAGAAAACAATGCAACCAGACTCGAGACTATGCCACCTAAGCAGTTTACTGGTTTGCAAGGTAATATGGAATCCGTCAAAACTGTCGGCCAGGTTAGCGGGTTCAGCCTAGGAAACCACCACCTATTCAAGATTTATAATTCTCAGGCGGGTCCTTTGCCAATCCTTCAATTGTTTGGGTTGGAAATATTTGTGGAGGTGATTAATCAGGATAAGCGATTTGTTCATAACCATTTCGTCGCATCGAGGAAGTTGATCAGATCTTTTATCCTTTTATTGGATAGTTTGCCCAGGTCTTCATAAAAAACTTCAGCTAGGAATCGCACCCTTATGCGAGATAAAGCTTGACATTGACACAGTAAATGAACTACAGTCTCCTTATCTGTCTGATTCCTACAAGATCGGCAGTAGTCATTGAAAGGAATACCTAGCCTCTTAGCATGTACACACCTACTGGCCAGTGGGCCGTGCATATTTCCACCACCCTAGCATATCTTACAGCTTTTTTGCAAAGTAATTCGTTTATTCGAGATTTGTTGTAGGCGAGCCACATCTTCCTAGATATGATGCAATTAGTTAAATTGCTCCACCTGTGATTAGATATGGATGTTAAGTGAGATAAGACAGCTCCCAGCTGTTAACAGCTTCGGCGAATGAACTGTGAAGCGCTAATCCTTACCTGCCCAGCTCATCTGCACTTTGGTTTAACTGAAAGCCCTCCTTGCCAGATTAGAGTGACTCAAGGTTGGAGCTAAGACCATCTAGTTTTTCCTTGCATTGCCTGACTATCAATTAATATAGCGACATTTTATTTTAGATGCGAGTATTGTTTCAGTATTTTGCAAGCTTCCCTGACTGCAAGAACTTCTGCCTAAAAGACGCTAGCGAAGTCAGGGATTAGGAGGTACTTGGGCACATTGAGTATCTCTGAAAATATATCAGCACCAACTACACATCTTGGAGCGATCTATGAAGATAATATGTCTCTTCTAACATCTTCGTTTTCTTATTCTGTTCCGGAAGGAAAACCTATTTTGGAATTATTGTAGAGGCTAAAAGATGGTATGCAGTAGTTAGTGGGGTCAGGTAAAAGATTTGAGATATTGCTATGACCGTATGGTCTTCCCGGCCTCCTTTAGTTTGATTGAACTACATTACACCAAGTATTTAATGTGTAGGTCAAGCGGCAGAAGGTTCAAAATGACATTAAGGGCATCTGTTGGGCAAGATTTAAGAGTTCCCGTGACACCGACGATAGCCATCAACTCTGGGCACCGACTTTCAACTATCAAATTGAAAAGTTTAAAAATAAAATAGTAAAATTGATTATCAAATCAACAGATGAATTACATCAACTTATAGGCATTTTATGCTCTAATTATGGTATTAAGAATTAATAAAAAGTTTAATGCATTACTGTCATTATCCGCATTGTTAAGTAGCATACAAAATGAAATAAACTGTTAATTTGAAAATATATAATGAAAATGAATAATATACAAAAAATTCGCAAAAGTGAGAAGAGTTAACAAAATTCAAGTTAACTAAGTAGACTTTTAGCTGCAAATAATTCCGAGGCAACCGTGTGCCCAATCTACTAATTACTGGTGTTAAATTTAAATAAAATGCATTATAAAAGCATTCATTTTATTTATTACAGTGTTGGCGAGATATGCGTTTAACCACACGCAAAAAACTTGCTGAAATGAAACGTTGCCAAATAGCTGGTGGGTCTCCACCTCCAGGAATAGAGCTCAATCAAGAAGATAATGATATAATAGATATCGTAGGATCTGAATATTTTTATGAAGAAATGACTGGCGAGCTTAAACCTGAACATTTTATGACTGGTTTCGAATATGTACCAGAACAATTTTGTGATGCTATATTGTCTGCTGCTGCTGTCAGCAGTAGCCAAAATAACAAAGATACCAGTCATCCCGCTCAAGATGTTCACGATGGTGATGGAACGGAGGCTACAATGGCATCTAACCAAGACCACCAACACGGATCAAACTTCTCTGGAACGGCAGTTAATGTCAACAATGCCGAAACAAATGGCATCCATCATCCAGTGTTTTCGACTATCTCAGCATCAGCTGCTTGTGGACATCAACATTTGCATAATCGTCGAAGAGAGGCAGCAGTTGCAGCTGCAGCAGCGGCAATACATAGAGAATCAGCATTTGAAGAAAAGCTTCTGCAGTTGATGCAAGATGCGTTTCCTAAAAAAGACAGAAAACGAAAAAAACGTGATCCAGATAAACTCTTCCTACTTTCACTTTACGAAGAAATGAAGAAAGTTCCAGAAGAAACTCGTTTGGACGTGAAAGCAGAGCTCATTCAAGTGCTTAAAAGGTACCAGAATAATAGCACACAAAAAATGATAACCGATAAACTAACTAAACAGTTACAACCTTCTGATAAGGTTTCCAGACAAGACTCACAACAAATGCATGTACAGCAGCAACATCCGCATAGCATGTACCAATTGCAAAAAAAGTATGATAAAACTATAGAAAAATCCGATCAGCAACAAACGAATTCTTCTTCTCAACAACAAGCTGAATCTTCGCAAAGGCAACAACATTCTCAATCAACCCGTGATACCAACGATCCACAAAGAATACATGCCCAACAACAAATTTCCCATAATTTGTTTCAAATGCAAAAAAAGTTTGCAGAAGATAATGATAAAGCCCACCAGCAACAACAACAAAGTGATCAGCAACGTAAGCAACAACTTATAGATACTCAGTCTCATCCTCATCAGCAATCGCAGCAACCTCCACCGCCACCACCACCACCCACCAACGACCAACACTTACATCATCCGCAAATGCAACACGGAATTATATTTCCTTTGGGCCAGATTCGCAACGAACACCCTCATCAGCAGCAATCGCAATCTCATCCTCATCAACAACACCATCATCACCCAGCGCCATTATTTTCAGCTACCCCTCCTGCTGCGATGGGCGGCGATCGCAATTTGACGTATGAAAATGTGGGGTAGGCTTAGCATTAGCATTACTATGGTTAATACAAAATTTACTAAACTGTTTTTGTTGCCTCATCGCAGGCAGTAAATGTCGTTTTCGTGGCTTCTTTATGTTTTTTTTTCTATTGTTAGGTTAATATTAGATAAGCTTTTTTTCAAAACTGCTAAATAATGTAATGCAATATTAGTTAAGGAAAGTGTTTACATAAAATTTAATCGAATATCATTCTTTGGCTTATTTTGTTTCATTGGTTGAAAAAGCTCGGAATAAAGTCACAAGTCCTTCAAAAAAAAAAAGGGCCAGTTAGAGCGATCGGGAAAGGTTGAAACAGGCGAACACTGGGGTGGAATTGTGTAAGGTGGTAGTTGATAATCAAGTGACTCCTGATTGTTGATTTCTGAGAAATACTTTGCCGGCAACGATTTCAAAGATAATAAAAGTTGAAAGTGATAATCTTACTTTAGTATTAAATTATAAAAAATTTAAAAACGAAAGTGAAGTGCAATGTTTACTTCATTGGAACTCCTTTACATTGATATAATTTAATCGAAAACGAAGGCATACTTTGTGCACAGGATATGAAATGATTTATTTGCAAATTAATTCAAAAATAACACAAAATTTAAGTAAAACTATTTCTTTTCTAAAGATCAAACAAATCTTACAAAAACAACAAAACAATAAAGCTTTAAGAAAACTAAAAAACTATATATAACATAATTAAATACCGGGTGGGCCAAAAGAAGTCATCCATCCGATATTGTTTGGCTCTCTTTCTTTCTAAATGAAAAACTTCGATTCTGTTTTTTGATTATGTTTATTGGAAACTTTAGAATTGTATTGGCCAAGTCGAGAAGATGATATCGGCCAAATGTGCGACGTCACAACTGATTGCTCGTTTTATATCATTTTTCATCACTTCAGCGAGAACTTCGGGCGACAGATTCTCACTCGTGTCGAATGTTGTCCTTAAAGGCTTCCAGAGTCTCGGGCTTGTTTACGTAAACACGGGACTTCAAAAAAACCCCACAAAAAAAGTCTGAAACGGTTAAATCGGGCGATCTTGCGGGCCAGATGAGGCGACTCGGGAACGCCGCCTTCAGAATATCGGTTCATGTCGGTTCATGTATCGCTGCATGGCTTGTTCACTTGTATTCTGCATCTGTATAGTCCACAAATGTCAAAACAGATTTGACATTGGCGGCCATTTGCAAAAATGAGAGCATCTTCCAATAGGGTGATTTCTTTTTGCCCACCTTGTATAACTGCCTATTCCTGCCTTTGAGAAACTCGTCCACCTGAAAGAAAAGAAATTTGTGCTTAATTTGTCTTTAAACGTACCTTCTCACGTTGTATAAAATTGAATACCTTACTTACTTAAGGTGGCGCAGGCAGACAGTCCATTGTGGTCCACGGTCCAAAAAAAAACCCGCCAGCTGTGCCGGACCCTAGCCAGTGGCCTCCAGCTGGGCACACCATGTTGGTTGAGTTCGTTCCCACTTGATCGCGCCACCTTATATGGGGTCTTCCAGAACTGCGTCGGCCCTCCGGGTTGGAATTGAAGACTGCGGACTGGTGGGGTTTTCGTGCATATGCTCTGCATGACCCAGCCACCTAAGCCGCTTTATTTTCAGTTTTTGATCAGGTCAAAGTCACTGTATGTTCGTCATTGAATCTTCTCCTCCATACTGCATTGATATATACAGAACGTGTTAGTGATGCTTGGTCAAATGGCATAATCTCAAAAAGAAAATCCCCAAATACAAAATCCCCAGGAGAAACGTAGGCAAAGACAAAAACCCCAAGAGAAAATCTCTGAGAAAAAAAATCCCAAAAAGAAAATCCCAAAAAGTTGATGTGCAAGTAGTGAATCAAGCAATAAAATCGTGCACGCGATTCCACTTATTGTGTCAAATCACTCCAAGTAACTTGGTGTAGTTCTAGACAGAAAACTACTGAACTGGAATGTCAACAACGAAGTAAGAGCCAAGAAGGCAATGATAGCATTCTATAAGGCTTACACCGATATCTAGAAAAAAATCCAGACCAAAAAAATCTAAAAAGGGAAAATCTAGAGAAAAAATATATGTGTGTATAATTCAGGTTGAAGAACCTACGAGAGGATGAGATGAAAAACTCCTTCAAACACCAGTTTTCGGCTTAATTTCAAACTTTATTTATAACTAAATGCCTGCAAAACTTACACAAACATTTAAACACACATTTTAGTATATAAACGTACCGACATGCTTGCTCTCTCGCTTTCGATCTGTAGAGCAGGGTTGCATTTGGGACTACTTTGCGTCTTTTGGACTCCCTTTTAAAGCCTGAAGTCCTTGACCCCACCTTTTAAAATACATCGAAAAAGGACTCTTTTCAAAAACTATTAACACTTTTTTAAGAATTTAAATTTTTTTAAATACCAATTTTAGTAAATTCTTTTCTTATGCAATTGTTTCAAATCTTTTTCTAAAGCTTCTCCTGTTAGACAGAGGCCTTTTTAGGTAACTTTGTCACAGTAAACCGGAAGTATAGCAATAATGAAGTATCGAACTTACAAAATATTGAGTCTCAAAAATCAACAGTTTTTTCAAAATAAGAAAAAACCTCATAGATTTCAAAGTTTTTTTTTATGGAACCAGTTGAGTTTTGCGAATTTTTGGCTCAGTCGATGCGCCTTGAAATAACGAAAATTTCGATACCCATATTTAATTTTTCAATTTTTGGCGCTTGTTGAGTTTTGCGAAAACGGTCCTCAATTTCTTTCGGTCTGAACGAAACAAACGCGTTCCGTAAAGATTTTTTTTCGAATTTTTTGATCTTATATATTTATACAAACATAAATATAAACATATGTATACATATATACAGGGTGATTCACGAGCGTTGTGCCAAAAAGCCAGAGCGTGTAGGTTGAGTTGAGACGAGAAAAAAATCGTATAGGAGGGGGGGTCTATTCCCCCCGTTTAGCCAGGAGCGGCAATTTTCTGAAAAATTGACTTATTTTGTTAAAAAAAATATTTCATTTCGTTTTTAAATTAAATTGTTTTAACGAATAGTTCAAAAAACATACATTTTCAAACTCAAAATTCTGAAAAAAAATTTGAAAAGATAATTTTAAAACTAATTTTTTTCAAAATTTTACGTAATTAAGTATAATTTTCGTTCTCAGAATTATGACACTTTAGTAATGTGTCATAAGGCCATATGTACGAGTATGGTCTTATGAAGCTTTACAAAAGCGTCATAAGGCCATAATTCGAAATATGGCCTTATGTCACATGGCCTTATGTCATGGCACCGACAAAATCTATAGACAATCTTTGAATTGTAACGTTAATATTCAAGATTAAGAATTTTTCTTAAGTAGAATCAAATAGTGTAGGACAATATTAGCCAAGCGCCTAAAATTTTAGCAGATAAGGAAGATAATATACTTCAGTTAAGTTAGGAACGGTCTCTTAGCACAACGTAAGCAGACAAATTTAAAATGCAAGTAAACGAAGTCGTTACAAGTAAAGGGTATATAAAAATTAAGATTATTGTATTCATTTATCTTAAAAGAGCTTAACAAATTAAATAATTATTGCGGTAGGGTAACTACAGTTTATAATCAACAACAAACATATATCTACGTATTTCAAAAGCCTTGGATTCATCTACTACGACCCCTGTGCTAATAGGCGCAGGGGCATAAGGCCCAGGGACATAAAGCCCAAATTTTTTTTTTGGGCGTTATGACCCATTTACGTGGGACATAAGACCGAAAATTAATTTGGGCTTTAAATCCCACCCAAGTGGGTCATAAGGCCCCCAAAAAAAAGTTGGGCTTTATGTCCCACATAATATGACTTGACAAATGATAAAAATAAATGTATTTCAATGCGAGAAAAGTTTTTTTTCTTCCTGAGCCCTTAACTTTAATGCTTCCGCACCTGGTTTAGTTGACATTCAAACCAGTTTTTTAATCTCTCCCAAAATTTGAAGCGCTCATTGGTTTTGAAATAAAGACTACTGTTACATTTAATGTTGAGAAAAAAAAATGCATATATTCAAACCTTCAAAGTACATTAAGTGTTGATTGAGTGTTGTTCTTATAAGAACTGAAAGTTTAAAAAAAAATGGAAAATCGTGGTTTTGAATTTTTGCTATTGACTCTTCCTTTAGGGTTGAAAAGCAACTACTACATATTTTAAAATGATTACAAGGTAAGAGCAATAGATTTCTTGGGTTCTCGAAACATCCATATTGAATTTAAGTTTTAGAGGTTTTATAAAATTAAAGCCCAAAAAATCGCGCGATTTTTTGGGCTTTAATTTTATAAAACCTCTAAAACTTAAATTCAATATGCATGTTTCGAGAACCCAAGAAATCTATTGCTCTTACCTTGTAATCATTTTAAAATATGTAGTAGTTGCTTTTCAACCCTAAAGGAAGAGTCAATAGCTCGAAAAAATGAATTATTATGTGCATTTTGCAGACAGATAATTCAAAATACTTCTATTATTTATGTATAAAATTAACGTTTTCAAGATAATTGTTGAATTATATTTTTTGTTGTTGTTTATGTTTATGCTTATATAAGCTTTATAATTTATTTTGTTGAATTGGATTTTTTGATTTTGAAATATATACCTATAACATGAAAATGAACTAATGAACTATTTTTTTATTCAAACTAATTTTTTGAATTTGGGTTTTATGTCCCATTTTTCAGAAAAAAAATTCGGCCTTATGACCCACTTGGGTGGGATTTAAAGCCCAAATTAATTTTCGGTCTTATGTCCCACGTAAATGGGTCATAACGCCCAAAAAAAAAATTTGGGCTTTATGTCCCTGGGCCTTATGTCCCTGCGCCGTGCTAATAGACATTAGAAATTCGCTTGCAGGACAAGGATTGTGGGATTGAAGGTGCAGGGAAACAAGTCCCCAGGTACACACTTAGTCTACCTAGGGACTTAATTCACTTTTAGTGGGGACTGATCCACTTAAGTGAAGTGGACTTAGTTCCTAAGAAAGGTGGGAATTTAATTTTAAGAAAATCATCATCATTTGATGTGAACTGAGTTCCTACACCAACTTCCTTATTTTTCTGGATACATTTTCAAAAAGAACATAATACCAACCATGGATTTTGACCTATTTCGTTTTCTATTACTTCCACATAATACGCATGGAAAATCTGGTGCTAAGACTTAAGGGCTGTTTCCTCTTTACCTATGGTTAGTTTGCAAAATAAAGGAAGTATGAAAGATGCAAACAAAGGCATATAAAGATTTCAGCGTATAAAAAGTAAGGTGGGATAGAAACTTAGAAACTTAGTCAACTTCTCTTAACTGGATTTAGTTCCCACAAAATAGAAGCTAAGCCCCTCGGTGGACTTATTATCCGTGGACTTATTTCCCTGCAATATTATTGAAACCATTCCACAAACGTTCTGCACATCCGCATTATCACGCTGGATTCTATGCTGCTCTGAAGTGGTGAGCAACTATGTAAATTCAGGGGTTCGCAACACAATTGGTAGACCCATATTACGCCTACCTACATGTGGCAATTTTTTTATTGGTTGTTCATTGTTCATGGTAACAATACAAGCAATAGAATGTTCCTGAGAACTACTTTTTTTTTGTCTTCCTTCCATTATATAAAAACTTAATCATGCTCGATCCATCCAAATTTTTGTCCACATTTTTGGTTGTAATTGTAATTGATCCAATCTGGTCATTTGGTTATTTGCAATAATTTTTAAAAAAGATGAATTAAGGTATTAACTTAAGTTGAAACCAATCATAACCCCTCATTTTGAAAAGTTGGTCCACTTCTGACCCAATGTAGTTTGTCAATGGGTGGTCCAAAATATTTGCTCTTGATCCCGTTAGACAAATAATTAAATGTTCTACAATTTTCAAATGCACTACTTTTATGATGAAGAGGTTAATAAAAATGTGGAAAATTGGTCCACCTTTAACCCAATGTAGCTTGGTAGAGGTCCAAAAAACTTGGTTTTAGTTTCATTTGACGCGGAAGTTATTGTTCTACAAATTTTATTCAGGCCATTTTTGAAAATGTTAATTAATTTAATGTGGGAAAAACTAGGAAATTCAAATGGGGACACAGACAAAGCTATTTCAGCAGTAAATTCTTTTGTCTAAATTATTTCCTCATTGGGTAATTTTTGTGTCTAACGCTACTGGCCTAGATAATGATTTTAAAATTTCCAATAAATTATACTATTCTATTTTTAATATTTGAAACACATTTTCCTAGGTTAAAAAGTGCTGATTTAATTTGCTTGAATTTCTATACTTCTTTGTATTTTCTAGTTGGAGTCTACAGATTACACGGTTATACTGTAAGTGCTCTTGTGGGTAAATTTTCTGTTTTTTTTTTATTTGTTATTTAAGTCAATGATTTAAGAATATGGTTCTCTTAGGTGGTTTTAATATCATACATCTGATACTGATGTGTATAAATGTATGTTTGCCTTATCTGCTTTTGGTTTTCAGTCTTTAGCTATGGAAGCTACAATTTTGAAGCTGAATCTAGTTCATGCTTAGATCACATATGTATACGACTTCATAGATCTTATAGCAAATCTTATAAAACTATGGTATATGATCTAAGAATAACCGGTCATTATTTCTTACTAGCACCCAAACAAGCTGAATTTGTAAAAAGATCTTAAAATGATTCCTTGGTTAACCATAACAAAATTAATTTTATTACTCTTTAAAATGCACTGGCTTTTGAATAATTTGATGAAGCCTATCCATGTTCGGCTTTTGGATTATTTATTTATAAACTTCTGTAGATATATAATCGTATAAGTAGATCTAAGAAACTTGATTGCTTTAAAAAGTGGCAAGAGTTGTAATAGAAAATAAATAAGAAGACAAATTATTGTATCTAATATTGACCAAAAAAGCAGGGGTGGAATCGGCTAAGGTGATTTGTGATAAGTGATAGTCACAATCACCAACATTTTTGTGACTTTTTCTTGTGACACCTAAATAGCTGCCACAAGAAAAAGTCACAAAATGTGATTGTCACATGTGACAATCAAATAAGCCAGACGATATTTGTTGATTGTGACTTTCACTTATCAAAAATCCCCTTAGCCGATTTCACCCCAATAAAGATTTAAACATACTTTCACACATAAACTTATGTTGAATTCCACGACAATTTCAGATTTGCTCTCACATTTGATCCAGATTTCACGATTTTTCTGGTTGCATGGAAAACAATAGCTTTGTTTGTTGAACTTTACCCAGGGTCGCCCTGGGTTTTCTTGGCAACTCCAAGAGTTGTCAAAAAAACCTGGGTTTTTCGGTTCTCAAAAAACGCATGACGGCTGCTGATTGTATATTTTTCACAACGCACAAAATCAAAAGTTTCCATTTTGCTTTATTTGTTCGATTTGTATTTACTTTCATCAAAATAAATGCATTCACTTGCATTTCATTTAGTTTTATCGAAAAAAAGACATGGAAAATCAAATACAGAAGAAAAATACACAAGAAATGCTTGACAGCAAAAGTCACTTCAAGAGCTTATTCGTTACCTCAACTCGCCCCAGCTAAATAGCAAGATCGTCTTCAGGGTGACTTCAGGGTGACCCCAGGTTTCAAAAAACAGAGAATTTTGTATTGAGGGCGAGTTGAGGTAATTCAAAAAACGCGCTGTGGCGTCCCCAGGGCGACTCCAGGGTGACTCCAGGGCTCAACAAACATAGCTTTTACCTGTCTTATCTGTTAACATTTAAGACACATTTTTAAAATTGTACTACATTACTTGATTCTACAGAAATTTTTAATCTTTAATTAATATTAGTTCTAGATTTTGTCAATTCTAAATTTCTTTTTCTAGATTTTGGGTTTACGAGATTAAGCATTCTCGATTTATTTAATTCTTGATTTTTATCTAGATTTTCCCTTTCTAGAATTGCTCTAGATTTTTTTTTCTAGATATCGTGGTAAACCCGAAAAATTCTTCATGATCGGATGATATTGAAGTTTAATAAATAGTTGCCGCTCCATTTTAAAATATTATTTTGTAGATGGATCTTGTTTCTTGTGCCAATTATGATCTTTGTCCCATTTCTTTGTTTGCCAATGGAGAACACAGACATAACTCATAAAAATCCAGTTTTTTGTTTGTTTTGTGTGCAAAACAATCAAAGAAATGTATATAGAACAGTGTACTAAATAAAAATTGAGCAGTGCTCTTAATAAAGTTAGTGCCGTTTTGTAATATTTGTCTGTTCTAAATAAAAGTGGTTCACTTTTCTTCATAAATTTAAGAAAACATGTTTTTGGAAATTACACTTTTATGAGTTATGCCATTATTCTAGAAAAGATTTTTCAAAATTCTATCAATTTTTTATTATTTTACTGTTATTAGCGTAGCAAATAGTTCAAAATGTTCAAATAAAAGAAAAACTTGTCTGAATATCATAAATTGTTTCTGGAAAAGTTACCTAATTTGGAAGGATATTTTTAGATCCTCATTTTTACAAACTAATCGTATCTTTTTAATTTTTAAAAATTGTTTTTTACTAAATAAAATGTGGAAATAACTTAAATTTAAAACATGATTCGAAAAAAATAATTTAAAATATTAAAAAAAAAATAACATTACTCAAAAACTTTAAACTGATTTTCTGAAGAATCAAGTTTTTTGAAGTATGCCGGTTTTCTTAAACAGCGACGAAATGTGTTTCTTTTCAAAAAACCACAACTTACGCCCTGGCAAATCCCCCCCCCCCCCGACCCGGTGCTAATATTTTATTAACTTAAGGAAAACATAATTACATATAGGTATATACATACATAATAATGCAAATTTATATCATTTAAATAAACTCCAAACAAAAGGAAAAATGGAACAGAAAAAAAAGTCGTTACGTTAGGAACAAACTAAAATACAATTTTATACAAAAAGTAGGCGCCTTCAATAGACCAAAATAAGATTATTCTTTTTTTACTTGCGATTATAGGTACTATAAGGCAAGTTATGCATTCGTAAAAAAAAAATTTTTTTTGGCCAATCAAACATAACATTACGATAATAGAGAAGTTGAAAAAAGTGGGTCCGACAATTCTGTCTGTCTGTCTGTCCGTCTGTCTGTATCGGCACCTACAGCCTGGACGGCTGGACAGATTAGCTTCAAACTTGGTAGATAGTATTATTATGACGTCCTACAGAGGGGTTTTTGGAATTAGCATTCTAGCTTTAAAACTAACGGTACCTGCCATACGATTTTTACTGAACATTTAATTTTTCTCAAAAACGGCTTATACGATTTTGATAAAACTTTCTGAATAATTTTTTCTGTGCAAACTTAATGTTTTGGTTGGAATAGATTTTTCAGGAAAAGTCTTATAACGGTACCTCCCGTAGGACTGGTTTTTTGAAATCCGATTTTCTCGTAAGCCACTGGACGAATTTCGATGAAATTTTTAATGTAGAAGCCCTATTATAAACGAAATTATAAAAATTCTTAAATTTTTCAAAAAAAGTTTTTTTGAGTTTTTTAAAAAGTTTTAATTTTTTTTTTATTTTTTGTTTTTTCCAAAAACGGTTTAATCAATTTTTTTTTAATTTTATTTTTCTGATAAAAAACTACAAAGTTCTAGAAGTTTGCATACTCAAAAAAAATTTGGAATATGTTTTCGAAAAGTTTTTCAAAAAAAAAACCGTTTTTTGAAAAAACTGGTCGAACGATTTTGAAAAAAAAATTTCCCTAAATTTTGAAAAAGCAAAAGAAATCTGATGGTTTACTTCATTTCCTCCAAAAAACGTTTTAACTATTGATTTTTAAGTGATTAATAAAATTTCATATCATTTTTTCAATGCTTTTTTCCGAAAATCTCAAGCCCCAAGACCATTTGAACACATTAGAGCAAGTTCGTACGACCCAGTCGTGCACTTTATTTTAATTTAAAATGGCTTTTATTCTTGTGTCTTTGGGGCCAGTTATAGCAACCAGAAAAACCAATCCGAAGTAGAATTTGTGTTCTAAATCGAATCATAACATACAAAATTTTCTGATTGAAAACTCTCCGGTTTGGTTTTTCTGACCGCTATAACTGGCCCCTAAGTTTTCTCTATCTATGAACGGTTTACGAGATAAGCAAAATTGAAAGAATTATAAGCCACTTGGGTTGATGAAAATGCAAAACAAAAAAGTGCGGAATAACTGATGCCAGTTAATATTTGAGCTAAAAATCCGATTAGAATTTGAGTTTTTTAAAAAATAAATTTTCTCAACATTCATAGAGATATTGGAATACATACTAGAAATATAAAAATTAGATTTAAGTCGAAAGGTATAGTTTTATTTGGTTATATGATAATAAAGAGCGCTCGCATAGGGCCAGTAAGTTATATTAAGTTGATATTTAAGCTAGATTTCAAGGTTTGTGTCAAAGGTTAAGATAGATAAATATAAACGAATACGAATGAAAACTGAATTACAAATTGAAAAATTGAAATAATATTTCAGCGAGATGACCAAAAGACGTAATGTCAATATGCCAACTGACTCTTGCGAAATAGATGAAAAAAGACATTTGCGAGGTAATGTGGTTTGCCTAATGAAAAATGCGAATAGTTGGGCACCCCATTTGCTGCTTGTCCTTATGACAACAAAATGTTTGTATCTACTTCTTGCTAAATATATATGTACCTATATATTTTTTTCATTATATTTTTGTTAACCACCTTCTAAAATAAGATTTTATTTTATCATAAAAGAGAGAATAATAATAACAAAAAAAAAAAAAAAAAAAAAAAATGAAAAACGGGTATGTTACGAGGAATATTTCTCGCATTTTGTAATTTCGCTGCAGTCAATACGCAATTTATTATTTTGCATATCAACAATTCGCATTTTGTTACTTCGCAGTTCTTATTTGCCAAAATTTGAATTCATCTTGCGTACATTTCGCTGAAAGAGTAACTCGCATTTATTATTTCGCGTTTCCTTTTTTAGCTTTATTTTATTGACAAAATATTATTTTTTTTTGGCTTTAATTTTATCACAATGTTAAGAAATTTCGCTAAAACAAAACAAAAAGCAAAATAAGAAAAAAAAAACAAAATAATATTTTTCCTAATAAAATGAGGCGAAACTTAAAAGAAATAATGAAGAATAATTTTTTATTTTGATGAAGTTACAATAATATTTTATTAAGACAAAGAAAACACATGCAAATAGATAATCGATGAATCAACGGTGTGGTGAATTAACGGTTTGCGAGATTATCAAAGATAAAAACATTATAAGCCAGTTGATGAAAACGCAAAACAACAAAATGCGGAATAACTTATGCGAGTTAATATTTAAGCGAGATGAACAAAAGGCGAAATGTCAATATGCCAAATGACTCTTGCGAAATAA
Source organism: Platycheirus albimanus (assembly GCA_916050605.2). NCBI lineage: Eukaryota > Metazoa > Arthropoda > Insecta > Diptera > Syrphidae > Platycheirus > Platycheirus albimanus. Next base: position 66,792,042 of record OU696698.1, read on the forward strand.
ATGAAAAATATTCAATAGTTTGCGAAATGAAATTCGCGAATTGTTGGGCACCCATGAAAAACACCCAAAAAATTGTATTGTAAAAAACAACAGAGCTTGTAGAAAAAGGAGAAAGCCCAACAAAACCCAGCGTCGATTATTTACATTGCAAATTTTCTTAGCTTAGTAGGTACTCAAACCAATTGTTATTAACATGATATTCAAGTTGGAAAAATTGTCTTGACCAGTCCTGGGGATGACTTAAAAAAAAGTAATTGCATATTTGAAATCTACAATGTATGCCCTTTTAAACCATTATGTTTTATCTCTATAGACTCTGGGTTTTATACCCATATTTTTTTGGGCATTCTCCTTTGTAGCATTATTTTTGTACCTACCACAAGTATTTTAGAAATGAGTAGAATGAAATTTCATAGCTAAATTGGCTATGAAAGTGGACATGGTTATTATGGTGAACATATTTGAATGCTTGTGCGCTACCAAAAATATGAAGTTATGTATTAGTTGTGTCAAGTTTGATTTGTGTTTTGGTAAACGTTTTTGAGTGCAAGAAAAAATTGATATGTGAAAACTTGATGGTGTTACAATGATGTTTCAGGTTTTTTAGGCGGGTAATAAGCCAACTAGGGCCCTTTGCATCTGCCGGCCTTGCACACGGTCTGGCCCTGGTTGAGTTTGTGTGTGTAGATTGCAGAACGTTTTTTTTTTGTTTTATCAAAAGGATTAGATATAAAGATGCTACACATTTAGAAGGTGTTATGGTTGATACAATTTTAATCAGTCTACTGATGGTGATAACTACTGATAAGGTTTTTTATTTTATTAAATGAACTTAATTACACAAAATAACCGACGACGGAAAGAAAAAATAGAAGTTCTTTTTCTCCTTAAGTGCTTAGTTTTTATTTGCGCTCTGTCAATATGTAATCTTTGACGTCGCTTAGTGATCAAGATAATCATCATAAGCTTTTGCTTATACATAGGTACATCAGATTTTGCGAAAGCCTTGCGACAGTTCGTTTAAAATTCAAAGCTCGCTGATCATCTCTCCAGCATACTCGCTTAATCTTTTGACCGCGTGGCACCCTCGAAAGCCAAATGTACTTCAATTTAGCAGATATTGATTGAAATTTAAATTTTTTTAAATGAATACAAGAAAGTACGGTATATAAGCAACTAAATTGTAGTGATTCATTTGTGCTTTTGAAAAGTTATGAAAATAAAAGAGTTAATTTGAGAGCGTTTTGAATTTTGCTTGGTTGCTTTACTTAAAATATACCGACAAAATGGTGGAAGGTATCTTAAACTGTGCAGTGTGTCGTAGCCGAAAATTCTTTTAATGTTATTATTTTCAGTTCAAGCACGTACAGTTCTTTGGTACCTTGTTTTCCTAGGATTTGCTGTAAACTATATGATTCGAATAAATTTAAATATAACCATTGTTCAAATGGTGATGGCAAAAGGTACAAAACTACAAAGCATAGCTAAAGGAAATTATGGGACTGGGCCGCCTGAGGATCGATCCTTACCTGACCATAGACATTTAGTGGAAGAGACTAATAAAAGTATTGGTAGTTCAAGCTTATTTCGAATAGAGAATACAAATGTCCATCCACATTCACCTCATGTTATTCAAAGTTCTAATCCAAAACCCAATAGAACGGTTGAATTTAATATTTCAACTCAAGCAACTATGATAAAAGAGGTTAAAAATAATGAAAAGTTTTCTATGGAAAAATATTTGCTAAATTGGATGGATGTGAGTATTAATTTGTTTATATACTTACGTACTTATACAAATTCATAAAGATATAAAGGCTGTGCTGTTAGTAGTAGCAGCCAACGGTAGGAAATAATTTTTTTATTTAAACCTTATCTGCGATAAACATTTTTTTTAGAATAGGTAAACATTTTTAATGAAAATTAAATAAAGTGCGATTGGGACGATCTTGCTCTTGTGTCGCACAGTAGTCTTGGAGCTTGAGATTTTGGAAAAACAAAAATCTTTTGTAGAATCATGAAATGATTTTGTGTCATATGATTTGAAATGTTTTACTGCGGTATATTTCTTTACCCACATTGTTAAGAAATAATTTTTAAGAAATTTCATAATTTTTGGAAGTTGCTTAAATTTTGAAGGATCTTCTATAGAAGTCTTAAACTACTAATATAACGGTCAATTTAAACTACTAATGCTATCTTCAATCAACTTTTAAAGAACATATCAAAATTAATTTGGCCAAAATCGATTACGGTCTTACATACATGGATGTTTAAGCAAAAATATTTCACATGACATATGGGGTCTGTCGAAGGAAATGGGGACAGTTTTTGCATTTTTTAGAGATAAACTTTTTCAGAGAAGTAAGAAATATAGTTTTTTTTGTTTTTTACTTTTGAAAAATGATATTATATAATAAGGTACCAGATATTCAATTGATTGCAACTTAATAAACGTATAAGAACCCAAAAACGATTTAGGACCTCGTTAACATTTACCCCTTCCTTTTTTACATTTCCCCAATAATTTTAAAAATTCTTTGGTAAATGTGGACACCTTACTTCTGTTTTGTAAGTTTTAGTAAATCGCTTATGGGGTTAAAGTAAACAGGCATGCATTTCATTTGAATTATTCACTACGTTAATTCACAACGAAATCCGAGCAACAACTTAAAAATGTGCACCGGTGCGGTGGTGTCGCGACATTTTATATTCTGATCTTTACTTGCGATTAGAGGTACTATAAGGCAAGTTATGCATTCGTAAAAAAACATAACAATACGATGATAGAGAAGTCGAAAAAAGTGTGTCCGACAATTCTGTCTGTCTGTCTGTCTGTCCATCTGTCTGTATCGGCACCTAACGCCTAAACGGCTGGACCGATTTGCTTCAAACTTGGTAGATAGTATTATTATGACGTCCTACAGAGGGGTTTTTGGAATTAGCATTCTAGCTTTAAAACTAACGGTACCTGCCATACGATTTTTAGTGAAAATTAATTTTTCTCGAAAACGGCTCCTACGATTTTGATAAAACTTTCTGAATAATGTTTTCTGTGCAAACTTTATGTTTTGGTTGGAATAGATTTTTCAGGAAAAGTCTTATAACGGTACCTCCCATAGGACCGGTTTTTTGAAATCCGATTTTCTCGTAAGCCACTCGACGAATTTTGATGACATTTTTAATGTAGAAGGCCTATTATAAACGAAATAATAAAAATTCTTTAATTTAAAAAAAAAAAAGTTTTTTTGAGTTTTTTAAAAAAGTTTTAAATTTTTTTTTATTATTTGTTTTTTCCAAAAACGGTTAAATCCATTTTTTTTTAATTTTATTTTTCTGATAAAAACTACAAAGTGCTAGAAGTTGGCATACTCAAAAAAAATTTGGAATATATTTTCGAAAAGTTTTTCAAAAAAAACCGTTTTTGGAGAAAACTGGTCGAACGATTTCGTAAAAATTCAAAAACGTAAAAGAAACCTGATGGCTTACTTCATTTTCTCCAAAAAACGTTTTAGGTATTGATTTTTAAGTGATTTATAAAATTTTATATGATTTTTTCAACGCTTTTTTCCCAAAATCTCAAGCACCCAAGACCATTTTAACACATAAGAGCAAGTTCAAACAACCTAGTCGTGCACTTTATTTTTTCTGTCTGGGTCGCTACAATTTATTTTAAAACGTGAAAATAACTGCCGTTAACATTTACCCCATGTTTAAATTTACCCCAACCAACCCTGTATGCTTTCTTAGACAAAACTTAAAATCTGTTTCGTTTAAAGTATTCCCGCATCCCGCTGCATTAAATACATTAAATAAATTTTTTTTTTGTTTTTGTTTAATATCAGCGATCCCTCAAGGTGTTATTAATACCCTCATCATGACTAAACACACTACGATCATTTAGGAGAATTGGATAGGAGATAAAACAAAATATACCAATGGCCGTTTTTAATTTCTGAAAATCGTAATGGGAGGGGAAAACCGTACAGGGTTAAGTATTCTACATTCTTGTAGTGTGGGTAGTGCGGAAAAATAACGAGTCTCTTATACTTAATAGTTCGCCCGAAACTAGGTTCGAAGGAAATGCATCTAGCTTTTTGGCTGGAGCATTGTTTATATTAAAACGGGAACACAAATGTGAGAACAGAAATATTACCGCGATGTTTAAATTAAACCAATTTTTTTCGTAATGGTTCTTACATCTTAATTAATTTGAAGGCTCTTTTATAAGTTCTATTCAGAAGACGGAAATTTATGTAAGGGATATGCTTATATCCAGCTTTGGGTTAATGTATGCTTTATAGATTGTAGCCAGATTAGATGGGGAAAAAGTATTTGGATTCTAATATACATACCACGAATGCAAAAGGTGTTCGTTTTCCTCGATGCAAGTGCCACTCATGAGTAGTGGCATAGGGGGAAGAGGTTATGCGTAAACGACAGAATATAACATTGAGTTTTTTTTTCTTCTCCGCCGTTATGATCTCAGCTGGGTCGCAACTTTCCCTTATCTGCTTCATACTTTTGATCCGCCTGTAGGGTTCGCCGGCCGTCAACATTGAGTATTTGAAGCATTAAAATCAACACGGTTGATAAATCCCGATTGGACAACGCTGTCATGATCGGAATTAGATGATCTTATCATACACTGCCGTTGAAGTTACACATTCAAAGGACAGGGTAGGTACTGAGTCTAGAAAGGAATGAGAAAAGCTAAGGGTATTGTCGTCAGAAATCTTAGACAAGAGATACATTATAAAGATGAGAAGGGGAAAAATTAAGTCCGTTTTTACTGTCCGATGCTCTGCAGCCTTAGCGGATGGACCTAACTTCTTCAAATTTGGTGGTTTGTACATATTTAAATGAATTTTTCCAACTGTTATGATAAATCGTTCCTAGTTCTGTTTTGTCAAATGAATGTCACCTTTTGTTAGAATAGGGTTTGGTAATTGTCTTATAACTGTTCCTCTTACAAATCCAATCGAATTTTGATCAATGAAAGTCTTTTATAATATAAATTGAATTGTGTTTTTTTTTAATTGTTGTTTCTTCAATATGTATGCAAGAAACGAGGAGATTCAATTTTAAAACAAAAACTTCTACCTACGAATTGTGCATTTCTTTCAACTATTATACTCAACAGAATTTCAAACTATTTATTTTAAAAGTTTTTCAAATAATCTTTTTGAGCAGAAAAGAGCAAATTCGTTGTACCTGTTAAAGGTTCGAGGCCTGAAAACCTCTAAAACATCAAAAATGAAACGGTAGGAAAACTAGCTTGTAGTCCATCGAAAAAGTTTTATTGATACCAAGTGCACGCATTTTCGGTAAGACAGACTGTGGCCAGACTCTGTTAAATGCGAAACGATGCAAATATTGGTACCCCATGTTCGGTGATATAGATATAAGTCATTATAATTTATATATAACACCAGTGGTGAAAACCTTACTGACGGCCATTAAGAATTTTCCGTTTCCAAGATTTCTTGATGTCATCAGCGTTTCGATGACATTGAAAAGAAGGGACATTTCTCTTGCTGTTTCTCAACCTCTCGGAAAGAGACTTGTAAAGAGGACAGTTGAAAAAACTGATGCAATGTGTTTGTCAGCGTGAAAGCATACCCTGTTCACACAAATGAGAGATTTACCTACTTTTAATTTATTTGTTTTTAGATCAAAAAATAACAGTACCTACCTGCCATATAACCGTTACGGTAAAAATTATTTTCCACGAAAACGGCTCTTACGATTTTAAATTAAAAAAATCAGTGTAGTTTTTAGGTACGACCAATCATATGGCTAAATTTTGTTTGTTTTTAAATGTCTAAGAACGGTACTTTCCATGGCACCGTTTTTTTTTTTGCTTTCGACTATCTCGAACACGACTGAACCGATACTTTCGAAATTTCAAACATATAAAGGTGTAGGTATCTCAATTTATACTGCATACTAATATTTAAAAAAAATAGTTTTTTTGTATTTTTAAAACATTTTTAAAATTAAAAAAAAAAATATTATTTTGAAAACCACACATTACATTTTTTTCAAAAATTATAAATAAATGTATTTGCTGAATGCCTATGAACTGGCGTTTTTGAATTTTTTTGAAAAATGTTTTCAAAAAGTTTAAAATTTGTATTCTCAAAAACAGCTAAACAGATTTTTATGAATTTATTCTTATTAATTCAAATTTATCCAAGAAATAGGGCCTCATTTTAAATGCAGCCTTTCTTCTTCGAGGGTTATTTTAAGTTATCTCCTTATTTATATTGCAGATTCATTTTTTTAATTTTTTTTGTTATTTTAAAAGCGTTGTTTTTAAAACACTAATAATTTGATATTTTGAAAACAGAATTTTTTTGAATTATCTAAGAAACCGCTACACAGATTTTGATAATTGATTAATTAATTCTCCACACATTGTTATTATCTTTTCTTTGGTTTCCAAAATATATCCAACTGCCTTCTGTGCCTACCAAATGTAAATTTTGTATATACTTACTTAACAGAACGCTGATAAGTTCTAATTTTTACTCATGACAATAATACATATTAGACATGTTTTTTATTCCTTTCCTTCTTATCTATATCCTTTCACCTACGATTTATAATGAACATTTATGTAGCTTGATCTTCTCAACTTTTTCTTCAAAATATCATATCCACCTAACTTCTAATCTTAAGCCAATTCAAAATCTAAGCCATGTAATAAACTTCACTCTTGGTTATAAATTCATTTTAGATTAGTTTTGGGAACCACAGCCAAGTGTGTTTTATTTATATTTCCTTGAAGAACAAAAAAAAATGCATTCTCCTTCCTGGCGTGTATAAAAAAATTATAGATCTACTATAATTAATTCTCTTATTATCTACAAGGTCAGAAACTTTTGTCAAATCAACAAAGAGATCAGCAATACTATTATTATTGTTTATTCCTTCATAAATTTTGCCATAAATCTTTACAAGAGCATCTTCAGTCGACAACCAGCTTGAAATCCAAATTAGTTCTCATCGAAAAAATGATTTTTGTTTAAAATTTTTAAAATCCTTACTTTCGTGGCTTTTTCGAACATTTTAGAACAATTTGGCAGAAGAGAGGCCTATAATTACTAATCATATCTTTGTGATTATATTTTTTATGAACGGGGAAAACCTCCAGGTATATTAAGAGCATTAGGAAAACCACCCCCAAAAACAATTATTGAATTACTTATTTTCCAAATATAATTAGTCCAGGATTTGAAAATTTTCAGGAGATGAAAAAACGTTGTATATTTTTTTTGCGTGAAAAAAATATTGAAAAAATGTATTCTATAGTCAGGGAAAAATTCATTTAACAAAATTTTTGTTCACTCAACAAAAAAAAATTATACAACGTTTTTTTTTTCAACTCCTGAAAAATCCTGGACTTATCATGTATGGAAAATAAATGATTCAATTTTATTTAATAAATGTGTAAGAACAAATAAACTAGAATAAGAATCATCTGTTATAGAATAACAGTTTTTTTAAGCGAATTAATGAATTTCTAGGGAAGTGAAAAGGTACGAAATATAAAAAACTAGCCTTTACCAGCGGGTTCGCTCGCGTTTCAGCTGATCTTGAAGTAGCCTGTAGCCTGAGGAGTCGTCTCTCGTAATCTAGCTACTTTTATAGGCCAAGCTTTATTATTCCATACACTTTACCGGGAAAAAAAGTAGCCTATGTGCTATTCCAGACTATAATCTAGCTCTGTGCTAAATTTCATCCAGATCCTTTAAGCCATTCTGGCGTTATTGAGCAACAAACATCGAAGCTTCCACATTTATAATATAAAAGTAGGATTATTGGAGTGGTTCTGGTTCAATAATTGAACTTACCATACAAGTTATACAATTAGAGCCACATGAAACAACCAAAACTTTTTCGGCAATAGAAGCAAAGAAGTGCTTAAAAGAATCAGCCACTTGGTTAAGGTATTGTATACAGGGCGATTCACGAGCGTTGTGCCAAAAAGCTAGAGTGTGTAGGTTGAGTTGAGACAAGAAAAAAATCGTATGGGAGGGGGGGGTCTATTCCCCCCGTTTAGCCGAGAGGGGCAATTTTCTGAAAAATTGACTTATTTTGTAAAAAAAAATATTAAAAATCAACGGCTTCGTTTATAACACCGTGTTATACCTTTTTGGAAAGCCAAAAGCTTCTTCTTTCATTTCGTTTTTAAATTAAATTCTTTTAAAGAATAGTTTAAGAAATATAAATTTCCAAACTCAAAATTTTGAAAAAAAATTTGAAAAAATTATTTTAAAACTAATTTTTTTCAAAATTGTACGTAATTAAGTATAATTTTTGTTCTCAGAATTCAATGCTCCCATTAATCTTTAATCCAACACTGAAAACCGTATGGCTCTACGACTTTTTTTTGCCAAGGTATTCAAAAATAACCGAACCTACTTCTTCACAAAAAGAAGAAAATCTAGCCTTACGGGATGGCACAAGTGATCATTTAGCTATCTTTTTCGTGTTTTTGTGAAGAAGTAGGTTCGGTTATTTTTGAATTTTTTTTTTTACAAAATAAGTTAATTTTTCAGAAAATTGCCCCTCCCGGCTAAACGGGGGTGGAATAGACCCCCCCTCCCATACGATTTTTTTCTTGTCTCAACTCAACCTACACGCTCTAGCTTTTTGGCACAACGCTCGTGAATCACCCTGTATAGGTATATTTTTATAGTAATTTCATGGAACATGTTTTTCTATTTGTGAATTTCGTCAATGGCGGCGCTTGTTGTCTTCTTCTTCTCTTCTATTGTTGTTTTTGTTTCCCATGGCAATCTAGACAAAAACTACTCCTAACTCTCCAATCAAGTGTTTGTGAACTTCGTCCATAGATGGCGCACCTAAAGTTCCGCTTATTAAGAGTAGGTACTATTGTATACAATGGTTAGGGTTATAGAAACAAATAACTCGTCTTTTTCAATAACTATTTGTTTTCTATCAACAGTCTGACGATTAAGAATATTATTACAATTACTTTCCATTCGCCTCTTATATTATCTCTATTTTTATCGAATCTGTAATCTAAGGTTTGAGACGCTTAGATTTGGAGTTATGGAGTTTTAGTTGCAGAGCAACTTTCAATTAAGTATTTAAACACAACAACAAAGTTATTATATGTTAAGGAAGCATCTACTTCATTATATAGACCGAGTATATGAATAGATATCCCTTGCAGGATCAGCTCTAAGGAAATGAAAGCTAGTCATAAATGATGGTCTGAAATACGAAAATCAGCAATTTAACTTGAAATTTCTAAATTGCTAGTAAGACTGCTTCTCCAAAATATGTGATCAATACACGTACCTACTAGAATTATCGGTTTCGCGCGTAGGCTTATCTGGGTATACAGCATTCAAAGCCTATAGCAGCTAAAGTTGTAAAAAGTCTTTAGCCAGTTTTGAATTAGAAACCAGGTCAACATTAATATCCAACAGAAAGAACAGGTTTTTCGGCTTTTCCATAGATTAACATATAGATTCGCCCAAAAGACATCCTTACTACAACCATGAAGTCGGTCTGCGTAAAGTAGAATTTTTCATTCTTTAGCTTAGTGACAACTTTAAGAACATTCATGGAATTAAAATTAAATTTTATAATATCGCAGGAGTATTGTTTTTTTTTTTTTTTTTTTTTTTTTAATTACAGCAATACCACCAGAAGCATGCAAACCTTAACCAGATATACTAAAATTATCAATTTCATCACTGCGAATCCAAATTTCTGAAAGAATATAAAATCAGGCTTGTTAATACACGAATCTCTTCTTATTTGAATCATGCAGTGTTGCCATATCAAATCTGTTTTTGAAATTTATTTGAGATTTTGTCGTGTTGATCTAGCGAAATTTGGGATTTTTATTTTCTGTTGATTTTAAAACTGTTGTGAAAAGCGATTAAAGAAAAGCTTACAGTAACGATTTTTTTTTCTCAAATTAACGAAAAAGCAAACTTAGTTATGCTTGTCAAAATGAGCACCACTATCATAAGTTAATATTCTTACTCTTGCTCACTTAATTTTAAATAAAAAATCATGTGAATTGCGTTTAAAAAACTGTTTAACAAATTCGGCCTTATTTTCACGCTGTAATGTCTAGTTTCAAAACATCGTTATAAATAAGACCCACGACGGGCAGGCATTATTTCAATTATTGCATTGGGGGTTATTTCACGCCATATTGTGTTTCAATTATACTCATCGAAATCTTTTTTACTTTCAGATTGAGTTCAATGAAAGCGGGTTTGAATGGAATGAGTACCAGCAAGGTTTAGTTCTTGGTTCGTTTTTTTGGGCCCATTGGATAACACAAGTTCCCGGTGGGATTCTGGCGAAAAAATTTGGCACGAAAATTGTTTTTGGTTTATCAAATGTGATGGGATGCTGGATGTGCTTCTTTATTCCAATAATTTCATACTGGGACTATAAAGCTCTTATATGGTGGAGAGTTCTCCAAGGATTAATTTGTGTAAGTAAGTTTTATAATTAGAAAATGTACATAAAATCGAACTTATTTTGTACGAGCCTGGTAGAAGGTTATAATCATAAGTAGCTTTTCAATGAACACAGAAGAAGCAGAAATGGCTTGGTGACATGACTTAAAACCGCCAGTTTGGGAAAGATCCTTATGCTGCAGGATATAGACAAGACATGTGCTACGTTTTCGTAGTCGTAGAGTTAATAAAATGTGCTGTGAGTTACAATACCAACATCAAAGAAAGATTTAAGCATGGTGGCTATGATGTGGAATCGAGATATCACGATTCTCTAGTGTTCTGTTCCAGTTTCAATTTGGGGGACTACTTCCCTCTCTATAGTGACTCAGGTTAGACTGCAAATAATATGTCTGTTCGCGTACTTTTTGTGCCAAAAAATGAAAAGTGTCAAAATTTCTCAAATAAGAGAATAATCTCTCTCACTTACCGAAAAGTACACGAACACTTTTTGTGTAAAAACTTGAAAAACGTCAAATTCGAATTTTTTGATTGGTTAGCTCTTCGCGGTAAGGGTCATCTGCAACAACAAATGTTTACGTCATTCGATTTTGACAGAGTTCAAGTTTTTACCAGATGAAATTTCAGTGGGTAAAAACTTGCAAATAAATGAACGAAAGAATAAAACAGCTGTTATTTTCTTTCGTTCATTTTTCGTTCATCTCTCAGTACGCGAACGCTTTTTGTGTTAATGTAAACGTATGAAATCGAATGCAAACTTTTTCATTTGGGTACGCGAACAGAGTTAATAATAAGGACCAACACTTCAAGGACGCTTGACCACTAGAGTTACGAACATTGAATATGTCTTGGAGCATTTTGTATAACAATTCGAACTCAAACATGTAGACTCCGCAAGTAATCAACTAATTTCGAGAAGAATACATAACCCATCGGCAGCATTATACAAAATTAAAAACACCTTGACTTATTATAGTTTTACCTATATAAATTGTTGTCACCAAATAAAAAGAAAATGTTTGCTCTTTCTCCTTTCAACAGGGTCTTTCCTGGCCTTCAATGCACGTCTTAACTGCACAATGGATTCCACCGAATGAACGGAGTAAGTTCGTAACAGCCTATCTTGGCAGCTCTGTCGGTATAGCAGTTTTCTATCCGGCTTTTGGTTATATTATCTCTTGGACTTCCTGGGAATGGGTGTATCATATATGTGGTATCGTTGGCACCGTCTGGTGGTTTGGATGGCTCAAATTTGTGTACGATACACCAGCCGTACACCCGCGAATTGACGAAGAAGAAATTTCTTACATTCGAAAATCACTGGGAGCCTCTGTGCACACATCAAATAGAACTATCACACCGTGGGGAAAAATTCTCACATCTCGCTGTGTTTGGATGAATGTTATTGCTCAATGGGGTGGTATTTGGGGTTTATTTACTTTGATGACACAAGCTCCAACGTACTTCAAGGTCATTCACCATTGGGATATTAAGACGGTAAGTAATTACATATATATAAATCCCTGTATTTCATTTACCATTTAAAAAATTACTATTTTTCGTACAAGCTTTCAATTAATACTTCGTCATTTTTAGTTTGCCAGCCGATCGTATTTTCAATTCAATCCAATCCAATAACTTTATATAGCATTGGTATCAACTAACTATTTCAAAAGTATCTGCAGGATGTTAAATACAAAATAACTTTTTTTACGAGCATTTTGACAGTTGACATATAAAAAAAACGGTATATAAAGTGGAGCTCACTAAAAAAGTGTGGAAAGTAACTCGAGTCTCAGAATATGTTAAAATTTTTGATAGCTTAAATAATATCTTCGTGAGTAAATTCATGCTTTGGAAATGTTATACGAGGGTTGCTACTCAAGGTTTTAGGTAGACAAAATATCCAAAACCGAAAATAACTTAATTGTTTTTCAAAATATTTTCCATGAAAATCAATATCGTTTTGCTTGTGGTGTTGGTGGTGTTGGTGGTGTTCCATTCCATTCGGAATCAGCCATTCTAAGTTGCTTTTGTATCGCGATGGTGACATGTTTGATAAACATTTTTTGTTGGATTTGACTCCTCTTGAAAGATACATTCAGTCGATTTATGATTAGGTTCGGTTTAATGTACCTTCATCGATCCATAATTCGTTGGTCACGATTTTATAGACGTCTTTTGGAGCACACTAATTAAACTTTGCAATATTTCTTGGTACCAACCGACACTAGGCCTTTAAGGAAATTCCGATCAAATACAGAAGAAAATATACCTACACTAGCAATGCTTGAGAGCAAACTTCACTTCAACAGTTGATTTGTTACTTCAACTCTCCCCGTCAAAATATCTAGATCGACTTCAGGGCGACCCCAGGTTTAAAACATAAGCGAGAGCTACAGTACGTTTGCAACGAACTGTTGGATACCCTATTCCCCATATTTTTGTATGTGTATGCGTCTGCCTCCCGCAAACAGCCGATGTTTCAGAAACAAAATTCTTCTTTAGCAGACAGAAAAAAATTCAATAACATCAATTTTGTGCGGTGTGATGTTCAATTAGTGCTGGCGCAGTAAAAAAAGGCGTGCGCCACGCCCAAAGTTAAAACGTTTTATTGCCAAGGCAATTGTTATGCGCTCAGTGACATTCAAATTTATTCTAGCAGATTGATTTGAACAAAACAAGACAAAACTTAAATTTTTAAAAATTAGGTTTTGAATGGAAATAGCGATTATGGGATTTTTTAACAATTCTTGAACCACACTCTGCTACGTAACCAAGGTATATAAAATTATAAATCCAAGTGTTCATCTGTTTACTTCAAAACTGCGACCGATGGTTAAAAAATTAATGCATTATACGACTTTTGACGGAAACGCCCCTTTAAAGTGGGCGTATCTTAAAAATTTGAAGCACTAACTGAGCTTTGATCAGTATTTAGGCATATGTGTAAAACTACAGCTGAATCGAGTAGTTTTTAAACAATCTTACCTGAACAAAGGTATTTTATCAAAATCACGCCTTTAAAAGTGGGCGTATTGAAAAAATTTACACAAAAAAATGTAGAGATATATTTCTTAAATAACGAACGGAAGGAAAAAGGTTTAAATTAAATATTGGAAGTGCCTTAAATTTCTGAGACTACGTTTTTCGTTCTTTCATGAAAAGTGGGCGTAAGCCACGCCCAAAATTCAAAAATTTCTTTTCATACACAAACCTTTTAGTTTCTATTAAGAGACGCAAAATTTTGGCTTGCGGATTCATTATAAATACCGTTTATTTACAAAAACAATTTTTTTATAGTTTCTAATGAAAAGTGGGCGTCAGCCACACAAGATGTTTATGTGCAAGTAATACCCACAAAATTTAATGTTTTTCGCTTTAATATAACAATTGTTATTTTATAAAAACAATATTGATGGTTTTGTATGAAGAATGGGCGTCAGCCACGCCCATCTGAAATGTTTTTATTTGATTGGAAGAAGGTTTACCTAAAGCTTACGTGTGCAAAATTTTAGCGTAATGCTTTTATCGTAACTGTACAAAAAACATAATTTAATTTTATTAAATTGAGGTTGTTCATCAAAAATGTCGATTGTGGGCGTGTTTATGGGCGGATTTTACCGGTTCAAGAATTTAGCCTTACTCTTAAACCAAATATTATATTTTCCAAATTTCAGCTTTCTAGTTAAAAAATTGCGACCTCTAGAGAGTATACATACGGACGGACGGACGGACGGACATGGCTAAATCGACTAGGCTTTTGATTCTGAGTCAGAATATACATATATGCTTTTCCATACCTAACGGTATTATTTCTCTATGTTCCAAACTCCATACCAAATTCGTATGAAATTTTATTAATCGCTGAGAAATCACTAGTTAGTGAATAGTTTTTTTTTTTTTGAAAATATGAAGTAAACTATCTGATTTCTTTTACTGTTTTTAATTTTAAGACACAAAAAATTCAAAATCGTTCTAAAAATTTTTTTCCAAAACATATTCCAATTTTTTTTCGTTTCTATGGGAGATACCGTTATTATAATTTTCCAGAAGAATCTATTCCAATCAAAATACCATTAAAAAAGTTTTATCAAAATCGTTGGAAGCGTTTTCCAGATACATTTTTCATTTAAAATCATTTGGCTGGTACTGGTACCGTTAGTTTTGAAGCTAGAGGGCTTATTCCAAAACCTCTCGTCGCATCATAGCAAAACAACAGTGCCATTATTAAAGCAAATCAGTCTAGCCGTTTAAGCTATGACACACAGACAGAATTGTCGAACCCACTTTTGTAGGCTTCTCTATCATCGTATTGTCATGTTTTATTGACCAAACAAAATTCTTAAGAAATCATATAATCCCAAATAAAAACTAATACTCTTTATATCAAAAACAAAATTTTCAAAACAAAACAGAATAATTATACCCACAAACATTTTGAAAACAATACAATTAGTTTTAATTATTCAGTTAAATACTTTCTTTGCTTATTCGTGACAAACAACATAACTGTTTCATCCATATAAATAATATAGCTTCGATTCACAACTTTATTAGATAAGCCTTTACCCGCGGCTTCGCTCGCGTTTCAGCTGATCCAGAAGTAGACTGTAGCCTGAGGAGTCGTCTCTCGTAATCTAGCTACTTTTATAGCCCGAGCTTTATTATTCCATTAATTTTACCGGGATAAAAAGTAACCTATGTGCTATTCCAGACTATACTTAATCTCTGTGCTAAATTTCATCAAGATCCGTTTAGCCAATCTGGCGTGATTTCAAAAATCAAAACAAATCTATCCCACGGGAACCATACATTTTACCGGGATAAAAAATATACTATATGCTATTAAAGACTATAATCTATCTAATTCATCCAGATCCGTTCAGCCGTTATGGCGTTATTGAGCAACAAACATCCAAACATCCGAACATTCAAACATCCATACATCGAAACATTCACATTTATAATATTAGTAGGATGTATTACAGTCAAATTGAAAAGTTAAACTAAATTTCAGACGGGAATTTTATCCGGGCTTCCGCACTTGATGAGGATGATATTCGCCTATATGTTCTCCATTTTGGGCGATCACCTTCTTAAGACAGAGAAAATGTCTCGAACAAATGTTAGAAAACTAGCAACGACTTTTTGCTGTACTGCTAAAGGTTTCGTTGTGTTAGCGTTAGCATTTTATGGTCATAATTCTATCGCAGCTATTGTATTTTTGACAATTGCAACAATGTTACACGGTGCCGTATCGTCTGGACCTCTTGCTAGTATCGTAGATATTTCTCCAAATTATGCTGGCATTGTTCTTGGAATCAGTGGAATGATTGGCGTTCTTCCAGGATTTATTTCTCCAGTTATTGTTGGAATACTCACATTAGAAAATGTAAGTTTTCAGTATCGTACTAAAAATTTAATATTAAAAATTTAATCTTTTTTTTTTTCAAGCAAACTTTTGAAAGCTGGAAACATGTATTCCTTATCACTGCGGGAATGTTGATTACATCTGGGTTATTATATGTTATGTTTGGTTCTTCAAATCTCGAACCATGGAATACCCCGCACTGTAAGGATGAAAAAGAACATCAATTGCTCTCAAACAAAATTGATGGTAAGGAAATCTTTGATAAAAGTAAAGAAGGTGTTGAACTTCTGAATCAAGATGAGAAGAATATTTGCACAAAAGATTCCCTTAAACCATAATTTGAAGAGAGTTAGTATAGGCATTCTATACAACTTTTCGAAATCTCTATATTTTGTTTCTTCTTAAAAGCATAAAACAAACAAGCAGTCCAGTGTTATGTACATAGCTTCACAATGTTTAAAAATTCATTTCTTTTCACTATAAATATAAACATTATCTATTATCATATCAAGACGGTACAAAATGAACTATAACTAAAATATTTAATGCTCGTAAATCCGTCATTTGAACTATAACATTTGTATAAACAAAAAAACTATATGTATATATAATACTTACCGTATTAAAATAAAGAATTTTACGATCTCCTACGGACATATTTGTAAGAAAATAACATTATTGATATGTAAATAATAATTTTATTCGGTCCTATCGAGGTATCCGTCGGAGCGGACAGTTTTCCGCAACGCATACTTTTTCGGCGGTTGCAATTGCGTTCGAGGTATCTGTAATCGTAATTAAATTAAGTTTTTCAACACTCCTTAAATTCGTAAAAAAAAATCCGATAAGAATTTGTGTCAGAGGAAGTAGGAAACAATATTGTACCTATAGATGTCAAAAATAAAAATTACAACAAAAAATGTGTTTTAACGTACGCCGTGCGTAAAAAATTTTCGGAGAAGTATTCAAAACAGCTGGTCGGAAAAATACCTCGAAGAGAAAATCGTCCAAATCGTATGAAATCGGTGAAATTTCCGTTCCGACGGATACCTCGATAGTGGCGATTATGTTGTATGATACATAAATAAATTACCTACAATGATGAATTCAGTTTTGGAAAGAAAAGTTAACGTTCTATGCAACGGCAGCGATGTTATTATTAAACCGTCATCAAAATATAAATAAAACTCGATTCCGAGGGGTCTGGAGTTTTTGTTGGATTTGGAAGGGTTATGTACGCTCTATTATTTTGTTGGAAAAACCTAAAAATAACTAATGATAGTGGTGTCTTGTGTGCCAGGTTTCTACGGAGGAAGAACTGAGGACCAGCCAAACCTAATATCAAAACACTTATCAGTTTTTTTTATTTTACAGAAATGTCCACTTACACAACGTATGTACCTTTTCTCGGATAATTCTGGTTTTAGACGAACCTAATGATTTTCCTTAAAGAAATTTGTATCTTGTTATAAGGAAAAAGAAAATGGCCATACACTTTATATTAAAATCTCCCGTCCTTACCATTAAAATAATTATTTAACCCACTTATCCATAAATGTAATCGAACATACCCACACATACTTATCTTATTTCCTAAATTGAGGCCGATGTTTAAAAACCTTTTCCTTCAGGTAGCCACACAAAAAAAAAAGCAGCCGGAAAGATCTCTGAGTTGCGACGAAAGAACGACCATTTTAAAAAAATAAAACTTACGGTCGGCGAAGTGCCGCTGTTCACCAGACCAAATCAATGACTGATAACGGCCCGCCCGACGAAATGATACCATCACAATCACACTATCCCCTTCCCCACCACTCGAGAAGTACTATCCTTTCAAAACTGCACTGTTTGATTTGTCGCACCCTGTATATCTTCCTAATGTTAAAAAAAACATAAGCCACAGCTACAGTACGTTTTCAACTGACTGTTGGGCACCCTATTCCCTATATTTTTGTATGTGTATGCGTTTGCCTCCCCATTGTATTTATATTTTATAGTAATTTCATGGAACATTTTATTTTAGTTCTGAACGTCGTCAATGGCTGCGCATCAAATAATGTCTTCTATTGTTGTTTTTGCTTCCCATGTCAGTTTAGACAAAAACCATTACTCTCCAATCAAAGCTTGTGAACGTCGTCCATAGATGCCGCACAAAACGTTCCGCTTTTTGGGAATACTATAGATTTTAAATACAATGGCCATCCGCTGTTCCAGTTTCAGAAACAAAATTCTTTAGCAGACAGGAATAAATTCAATAACATTAATTTTGTGTGGCCGATGTTCAACTACCGTTGGCACAATAAAAAAAAAGGTGTGTGCCACGCCCAAAGTTAAGACTTTTGATTGCCAGGGCAATTAGTATAGGCTCTGTCACATTCAATTTTAAGATTTGAACAAAACAAGACAAAACTTTAAATTTTAAAAATTAGATCTTGAATGGAAATAGCAATTATGGTAGTATTTATAACAATTATTGAACCACACAAAAAAAAGTTAAAATTGAATATTGGTACCTTACAGTTTTAAAACTACGTTTTTCGTTCTTTCGTGAAAAGTAGGCGTAAGCCACGCCCGAAATTCAAAAATTTCTAATCATACACAAGCTTCTTAGTTTCGACTAAGAGACGCACAAATTTGGGCTTGTGGAATCATTATAAATATACAGTTAATTTGCAAAAACAATTTTTTTACAGATTCTAAGAGAAGTAGGCGTCAGCCACGCCCAAAATCAATTTTTTTTGATTTCAAACGTTTATATAGGGTAGAAAAGGGTGCATTTGCCAAAGGGGTACATCTGCAAATTCAGTTTTTCGGTCAAACCAACAAAGTGTAAAATATCGAAAAATCGATTTTTGTTTCACATCTCTAATTGCAAATTTTCTACGAAGTTTGATAGTTCTTAGATACAGACCAACCGAGTTGGAAGCGTGTTTTTTTGTCTGCTGGAACCAAAAAAAAAAGTAAAAAGTGGTCGTCAATTTGTAGTTTTTATAGTGCTATGTCGATTTTAGATATATAATATCTCTTGTAAATATATATGGTGTAGTATGTAGAAGAAGAAGTGATAAACATTAGTCGCTTACAAATAAAAAAGTTATAAATTAGTTTTTAAAAGCACAGTTTGTGGGGGGCATTTGCCAATGGCAAACCGACCCGATGGTTTGCTTTTGCCAGTGGTAAATTCACCCCATGGGTTTCCAGGTTTACCAGTGGTAAATTCACCCCATGGGTTGTTTTTACCAGTTATTAGCGTTGTGCTTTTATCGTAACTGTACAAAAAACATAATTTAATTTATCCAAATTGAGGTTGTTAAACAAACATGGCGATTGTTGGCGTGTTTGTGGGCGGATTTTACCGGTTTAAGAACTTCCGCTCATGGCTTAGATTTCTTTCGCTGCTCATGCTCAACCCTTCGTTTTATTTGGAGAGAAACAAAACAAACTAATCGTGCGCGGCGCGGACTAGATGACTTACAATTGCAACCACAAATTGAAATGTGCACAATTTCAAATAATGTCAAAAATGTAATCAAACCAAAAATGTAGTGAAGATGTACGGTCAGAAAACTCTGGTAAGTATTTATTATATATTTCTTAAAATAAAATGCCCTAAATAAATAGGGGGCCCAACAATTCGCAACTTTCATTTCGCAAACTATTATCTCGCGAATGTCTTAATATTTTTCATTTATTTATGTTTTAGTCAGTTGGCAAATTGACATTTCGCCTTTTGTTCACGTCGATGAAATATTAACTCGTGGACATACTAAGGGCTTCATCTCTAGGTTCTCGTGCCTTTTCTGTATCTTTTAAGATGAACATCAAAGCTTCTATAATTTTTTCGTGATCTTTATATTTACAATATTATAACATATTCCATCGTAGGTAGGGCCCGAAAAAAAGTTGTACACTTTCATGAATCATTCAAAAAACTTTGTTGCCTCCGATACACATCCAACAGCGTGGACCTCGTCCAAGTTGAGTGAATGTCCCGCACATGGAACAAGGGTAGCAAATTCAAATTTTTCCATGATTTAGCTGGTAGACAAGTATACTTTTTAATTAAATTAATTAAAAAAGTTTTACGGTATAATAAATATCGGCTATCGTTTAGTGATCTGGCAGGAACTGGGGTCCCCTATCCATCGGGAGCCCTTGTTGGAGAGAGGGGTCTGCGAATACTTTCCCTTCATCACAAAAAAATCGTCAGTATGTTTAAAAATTAAAAAAATGTTCGACAGTTTGATTTATTGACAAATAGCGACACACGTATACACTATAATGTTATTTTATAATATGATTTAGACACCTTGATCAATTTGAAGATCCTCCAATCCGAGGTGCTGTACAAAGCAATTCCAATTCACCAATCGGCCCTTATGTAAAAATGGAATTTTCGGACACAGCTCGAATGCATAGTTTATAGGTGCAATATCGGGTGCCGGGTTGCACTTTACGTCTACAAACGACATGAAATCACAAACTTCAACTTCATCCATATCATTGTGATTCAAAACCATAAACATATCGTCAATTAGTTCGGCTGTGAATGGCAAACGGCAACCTTTAATAGTGGCACGAAGCTTTGTTTTTGAGATGAAGGCTTTTTTTGCGGGATTAATATGGGAGATGTGTTCCTTGACGTGATCAATATCATCCCAAAGATTACGTCGGATTTCTGACTGAATTGCAGCACGTACAGTTTCTCGGTTGCATGATGAAGGAGGGCTTTGTTCCACTGAGTAGTAACGGCATAGGGTAATTATTTCTTGATCTGTTATATTATTTCCAAGAAGCTCAATTAAAGCCCTCTTAAGTGTTTCGTAGTTGATAAACTTCGTTTCGGTGTCACTTACTACCTCTGGTAAGTGTTTAGCAATAAAGTTTTTGTAATTTGGTCGAAGAGCTTCACGTACTTTGGTCATTATGGTTTTAACATCAGCAAGTGGGAACTATAAAATAAATATAAAAGGAAAATAATAGTTAAAAACGGTAGCATTTAAATCCAACTTTTGGATTCTTTTCAAATGATTTTTTTTTCTTAGGCTAAAAAATGGAGTCAAAACTGTTTTTGTTCTATTTTGTATGAAAAAATGAAATTCACTGGCAATACTTTTAATATAAAAAACGTGGCAAGTTGAATCACGCATCATGTCTGTGAATATAATGTATTTAGTTTGTTGAAGACAAAAAACTTGCACTCGCATCTCCAAAAACTTCGAAGCGCCCAAACAGGAGACCGTAAAAGTGGCCAAAAAAGCTATGAGCGGCCATCTAGAATAATTGAAAACGAAAGTGAGGATGAAACCATCCAAAACAACAGATGGATGGATAAAGTGGACTATATGCTCTGGATGGGCTCGCGAAGATTGTCAGTTGGAGTCAATGAGAAAGTCGCATATGTTTGTGACGTTTGCTTGAGAAAAAAGCTTTTACACCACCAATTTAATAAAGTAGGGCTGTCTTGCCCCACATAGGAACCGTTTGTTTGGGAAGTGTTTTTTAATGTTGTCAAACTTTTTTCACTAATTTATTTATTAATAATATTGCTCAAAGTACCTAAATCAATATGTACTTGCAAAATAAAGACTTTTTTAATAGTTTTTAAGGCAGGCAAGAATACTAAATAAATATGCGGTTTTGCCCCCACTTCCCCTATTATAGATGAACTGACAGGAAGAAATGCTTCGTGTGCAGCTGTAAGAATTCCGTAAAACGCTATTACACCTTGTAAGTTTCTCTTTAATAGAGCTTACGTAAGTTGATAAAATTTACTGTAAGTTACTTGCAGATCCGTTTGCACGAGTAATTTTATAAGAAGTTGTTTACGTGAGTAAAATTACGTTAGTTAAACTTATATGTTGTGTAATCTTAGCCTTAAAACGTGACTGGAATTTGCAAAGATTTATAATGAAAATAACGGGTGAGCCATCATTTCGGTAAGTAAAATTTAAATATTTTTGACATTTATCAACTAATTGACAATGTTAAACATGCTTCGCTTCACATTCACTCCAACGCGCTGAAACAGTAACGATGCACATTAAAAATAGTAGTTCAATTGCCCTTGAAGTTATCGTCGTCAACAAGCATCGTCTGACACCGCATACGTTGTTCGTCAAGGATTTGAATGTTAACACATCAAAATGTCAAATTTATTACACATTTGTGTTGTATGACTGAAGAAGGAATCCTTAAATTTCACGGTACGTCCGAAATTGGGCTCAAGTGTAAACTTATGAGCGTTCCTAGCGAGACGAGTATTACAGGGGAGTCGGTTAAGAGGTGAGACACAGCTGGCTACCTTGAGTAAGCATTTTTACAGTTTAATACAACTTGTATTGAACGGTCTAGATCTAGAAGATAGCTTCTAATTGAAACTCTATCGAATGCCTTTGAAATATCAAAAGCAAAAGTCTTTCTTTCGCCAAAGCGATACAAGTATTTGTTCCACTGTTCGGTCTTCGGTGAGACATGCCATCAGATCACCAGTACTGTCGGTCATTTTAAAGCTCCCGATCTTCGAGATATTTCTTGAGCTGACGATTTATTTGGAAAAAGGGGACGTAAGTGCGATTGGTCGGTAGGAGGGGGTGGGAGTCACCCTTTTAGAGACGGGCTGGACAAATGTTTTGACTCCCCCCCCCCCCGTCTTCTACCGACCAATCGCTCCATGTACTTGGAAAGATACCTGTACAATAGGGGCGATGGAAAAGCTTACGCAATGGTTTTGCCAGCCATGAAGAACACCTCTTCAAAAGTACAGGGGGTATACCATCTGGGCCAGTGGATTTGTGTATATCAAGATCTTGAAGAACTCTTGCTAATGTATGAGTGCGGAAATATATCTGTCTCATAGAAAAATTAACGTTTTCAAGTACAGGAGGGGCATAGAACTTGCAGCAAAATGAGCTGCGAGCATATTTGCCTTCTCCGAAGAGCTGACATTTTGGTTTCTCATCGGCGATGTGTGTAGGAACTGAAGATGACGTTAAGTTCTTGATGTGTTTTAGAAATCACCAGAAGTTTTTAATGCCTTTGGACATTGCAGAATTTTTTTTGAGTTTCTTAACTGATAGCCTTTTTTACGATCTGCGATAAACCAACACTTTTCTATAGTTTGATTACCTTTTCCTCTGTGAGGGACAGAAGTTCCCTTGCAAGAAAAAAATGCAGCTTTCTTTGTAGCCTTCTATGTATTTTACATACCAAGTTTAGTAAAATTGTTAGAGCCCTTTTTGAGCAAATTAGAAAAAACGACAAAATGTTGGCTAAAAACTAGTGGCTCGTTTTAAGGGAGCCACCATTTATAAATGAGTAACTGAACAAAATGGAACGTATTCTATCTCATTCCCTCGTCGGCTTAATCCTATATATTTATACGTTTGTTTCTTTGCCATTTTACATTTCTGTTTCATCGAGTTTCAAAACACAACGATGATTGTAACTCAATTCAACAATAAGAGTTTCCATTTTGGTTTTGTTTCTTTCATGCTTCTTTTCAAAAAATGTATTTTAAAACTTGTACGTGCAGCGCTATATAATCCATAAGAATTGCTTAAAGAAGATAGCTGGTATCGTTCCTCACTGTCCTAAGAAATACCTAATTCTACTTGGGTCACAGGTAGAAAAAACATACTTTTTTCTTCAGAGCAGTTTTCGAACTGAAATTTCGATAGACAAACACACAAATAATTAACGAAATGCACAGGTTTTGTTGGCAACTCGTGTTGTTGTCAAGGAAATCTTTGTCGACCCTGGTAAAAGTTTAACAAAGCTTTCACTCTAAGGAATTTAGAAAAGTACCTTCCAATTCATGTAAAGTACTTTTTAGTAAACATTAATTTTTTTTTTGGAAATCTTATACTTTTCTTTACTAACCTCGAAAGGATGTGATTCCATGTATATTAATGTGTACTCATCAGCAGACACTAATGTAAAAATGTGATCTTTTAAATTCACTGTTGCTCCAATGTAAAGATGATGAGGCTTATAATACTCGGGCCTTTTAGATGAAAACTTTTCTTGATTAGGAAGAAGTATGCGTTTTCGTTTCAAGAATTCTCCGCCCAAGAATCCTGAATTTCTTTCAGCCACTTCAAATATTTGAATAGTATCATCGGAAAGGAAATACGACACAACAAAGACTCTTTCGCAGTTATCTCGTATAGTAGAAATCATCTTAGCTCCAAATCGCAATACTAATTTATCCAAGGTTATGAACTTCTTGAAATCTGCTTGTGGAGGCTTCGGTTCAACTGATATGCAATTTCCTTCAGAATCTTCGTATGAGCCCCATCCATTGTAGGGGGGAAGCTGTCTTTCTCTAGGTTTCTGTGGAATTCGATCTTCGAAGCGGCTGGGATGAGCTAAGGAACCAAAATCTTCAATTCCATACTGAAATCGGATTTTTTAAACCTATAAGTCAGAAAGCTAGGAAGAAACACAAAATGCTATACTATACCTTCTTTCTATAGTATTCCATTGTAAATGGATCACAACCTGTCAGCACTACACTACGTCCGTAAACATTTAATACACTTCCTATTTGAAGATCTTTGTCGGTGTAATAGGAGAAATCTTTTTTTCCAGTACCAAGGATATCTTCAATATATCTTCCTGTCCGTAAACCACCTCCTAGAACATTCAAGACGGTAACTCGGGTTTGTTCACCGGGAAGTGCTAGTCCTTGCCAATCCTTAAAAGAATATAAATTTAACTCAATTTAAACGAAAGGTTCAAACACTTGCTTTTGGAAGTTTTCCACGTTTAAGAAAAGTTGCTGGACCCTCTCTGCCGGAGTTTGCAGGGAAAATTTCTTTTATATCCATCGTGTCATCTGAGAGATAATAGCAAAGCTCTAAATTGCGTACATCTCCAAACTCGGAACGGTCATCCCAGTAGCCAGTGAATTTCAGAACTTTCCTGTCGAACTCTAGAAACTGAGCGAACATATGTTTTCTGTTTGTAGGGGCGGCATTTTTGATACCAGCACGTTTTCTATGCTCTATTGTAGGATCCCTGATGTAATAGAAAAATCATCATAAAACGAGACTTAGGTATTTCTTAAAGTCAGTGATTTGACTTGATGGTTATAATCGGCCCTATCGAGGTATCCGTCGGAACGGAAATTTCTCCGATTTTATACGGTTTGGACGATTTTTGCGTCAAGGTATTTTTCCGACCAGCTGTTCGGAATTTTTCCTCCGAAAAGTTTTAAAGCACAGCGGGGAATTGAGTTGCAGTGCGTTCAAATACATTTTGTGGTGTACTTTTTGACAGCTAGGTACAATTTTGAATTTGTTTGCGAAAAAAAATTACGACTAGGTATAGAATAGATACATCGAAAGCAATTGAAACCTCCGAAAAAGTATGCGTTGCGGAAAACTGTCCGCTCCGACGGATACCTCGATAGGGCCGAATATATTCCCACCGCAAACGTAGGTATTTAATAATCTAGACTCGAACAAGACATCAAGAAATCAAAATTATTTAAGCGCAGTATTTGTTGTAAAAACTAAGCCCAAAACGAAAAGCCTACCATATTAGTATTAACAGAGAAAATTATTAATATTGAATTCCAGGAAACCAAACAACCACTCTCGATTTGATCTCGGGCCAAAAAAGCAATCTAGATTTGATCTTAGATTGAATCTAGATCACTTTTTATGAATCTCGATTCAGAGCCAGATTTCCACATACTTTCACACACACACAAAATTGATATTCCTAAACGTCATCAGTTGGACATTTGTTTTTCTTATTGTGGTGTTGTGAAAAGAAGCATATTTATTTATTTTATAATTTATTTAAAAGTGGGGCAGCAGCTATTAATTATCAAGTGTGTTTTTTAGACGTATGGTTTTCAAGAAGAAATAAAACGCAAATATTATTTAATGTTATGGTCAAGAACTTAGCTTTATTATAAAGATATGGGCTTGCCATTAAGCTTTAAAAATGATTTCGGACAAGTGGCCGCCGCCACTGGCTCGAATAAATTCCAGCCGAGAGGTACAATTTTCGACCACATTTTGCAGCAATTGGGGCCGTATGTCAGCGTCAATCGTCTCGTTCTTATCTGCGTAGACAAGCGATTTCACATAACCCCACAAAAAATAATCCAGCGGTGTTAAATCGCACGATCTTGGAGGCCACGCCACAGGTCCATGACGGGAGATAATGCGTTCAACAAAAGTTTACTTCAATAAATTGATTGTAACCTTATGGCCGGCTTCATTTTTGAAGAAATATGGGCCAATGATTCCCTCTGCCCATAGAGCACACCAAACAGTCAGTCTGTTTTTGATGATGTAACGGTGTCTCAACATAGACTTGAGGATTATCATCACTCCAAATACGGCAGTTTTGTTTATTAACGTATCCATTCAACCAAAAGTTAGCTTCATCGCTAAACACCGTAAAATGGATGTATCACGCGATACGTATTTTAGAACAGAACCATGATTTTCAAAATAAATCTGCACGATTTGCAAACTTTGTTCAGGAGTAAGTCTATTCATTATAAAATGGCAAACCAAATTGAGCATAAATCTAGTGACAGCTGTCAAAAAGACCAACTCCGAAAAAAGTATTGCCAGATTGAAAACCAATGGAAGTTAAGTGAAATCTAGATCAAATCTGAGAACAAATCAGAAATTGTGGTGGAATTCACCATTGAATCTCCAATAATTGATGTCAATAATAGAAAATGACTGCTCTGAGTTGTCAAAAAAACCTGGGTCGAACCTGGACTGTCCGAAGTAGATATGTAGCTAATAACTGATTCATTCTTTTCAACATAAGTATATACATAAAATAGGTTGATTCAAATAAATAACAATTTTTAATATCAATTTATACCCGCAAATGTATTTTTAATAACTATACTTACAATGGAGGTTCCACTGCATCTGGCACTGGAATTCCGGCCCTGTTCAAAAAATGTCTCGTGAACAAATCACATCCTGTGATATGATAAACACGGTCAAAGATTTGTATAGTTTCGTTTACATTCAAATCCAAAATAGAAATGAATTCATTTTGACATGGGGCTGGTTTCGGCACTCTCTGTCTGTGTACCAAACAGCCTTGTGGTATTCCTGAATTCTCAACTTTTGGTTCAGTTACTTGCATTGTTCCATCTTCGAGATAGTAAAATATTTTGATTTTTCGTACCAGATAAGGAGCATGATAGACTTCTTGAAGAGTTTCCTTAAAATAGGCATTAAAGCACAGCACTTGCTTGTCGTAGGCCAACCATGGTGGGAGCTTAGGACCAACTTTTGGAGGATAAATAGACGGAAGTTCAGGCGGTGGGCAATCTGCATCAGAAATCATGCCTTTTGGGTCAGTAAGGGTTGGAATCTCACGGTCCGAAAGCATTGAGATGCCATAATGGTTAAGGAAATTTTGAGACTTAGCGAAATTAGTCCTTGTAAGCTAAGAATGAAAGAAATTAAAGTGCTTTGAAAATATATTTTTGGAATAAACTTACGTCGCGGAACTGAGTACCAGGCAACAAAGGCATTCCCGGTATACGTAACATTTTCAAAGATATATTTTATAATAAATTACCGTTGTTTTTGAGCGAAAAATTTTATTGGAAAAAATGTATTTTCTACTTTTTGTCAGATGATTGAGCTAAAATTATTTTTAAGGTTATGTTAGTAAAATAAACAAACAAATCAAAATTACTATAGTGATTTGTTGAACCCTCTTTTTTCGTATCTAAACGATTTCCTTTTGAAAGTTGCGAAGTAACCATGACAAGACTGCAACATTGGGGGTAAATTACGCCCAAGAAAGCTTTTCTTAGGATAACAGGTGCTACTAGGCAGGTTACGTATTCCAAGACAAAAAAAATTAAAGTTGCTTCATGATTTGAAGTCATAGTGCACTCAAGAAGTTCAAATATAAATATAACTCAAATGACAGCCACGGAATATTCATTGGGAGTGTCTATCCGCATGCTGCGTTTCCGAATGTTTTGGTAATGTCGATACATGTCACATGTGGTTGTAATATAGCCGTCGAAACCTAGAAACGAAGTTCATTAAGCGGTATTTAATACGAGGAAACGGGTTACAATTCCTTTGTACCGCAAACAGGGTGCCGGCAGCACACCAGTTTGACATTTGGAAAACCTGTCAAACTGGCATGTGCGTTAAGACATTTAAATAATAATAAAAATGAAATTGGTGCAAAATTGAGCAGAAGCAATTTTGCTTGTTCCATTGAGGGGTTCGCCGAGTGAAACCAATGGAAAATGCTATTAGGGTAAGAAATACTAGCTGCAGCAACGCCAATCCTTAAACTTTAATGATTATGCATACTCAAAAATTATAACTTGGGGACAATTTTTCGAACTACACATACATACATACATATATTCAGTTGCAAGAAAAGGTGGATATGCAAATCTATAGTTGGTGGCAGAACCGCTTATTCAACTTAATAATTTAGTATGAGTGCACTATGATTCATAGGGCTCACGTGGCGGCACTTGATAGAAGTCTGAGAGACAGACAAAGTCCTAGGCGGCATATCTAACGTTTGTGTTTGCAGCCGATTTCCGTCAAACATTACCGATCGTTGTCAGGAAAACACGCTCAGATATTCATTCTGAAATCTATTCATTATGAAACAAATTCATGGCTTATGTATCATAGCTCAAGTGGACTGTATAATCGAGATCAATTAATAAATATGTGGAAAGAAATAAAACACGATAATTTATAGTGGAAAAATGTTATAAAAAACCACTTATTAGAACGTTTATTCCTTCACAGTTCAAAATCCTGCTTAAGACTAACTCTCACTCGTGTTTGTTCGCAGAACAAGCACTCTTTCGTTAAGTTCTTACGTTAAGTTTTATTTGCGTTTGATTGTATTTTCTTATACTTATTTGACCATCGAATGCAGAGTTGCCAGGACTCATGCGATTCGATACAGTCCCGGCGAAAACCTACGGTTTTCCACCCCTTTCGCTTTTATTTTAAATATATCTCTGCTAAATAAAAATTTATTTTAATATATAAATTATTCAAGCTCCTTGATTGGTAAGATGCCGATCTTCTGTACCGGTGTCGTAAGTTGATTGCTCGCTGTTTGCAGAACCACGCTCCTTATTAGTCCATCGCTGCCTGGTATTAGTTTTAGTATCCGCGCCCTCGCCCACGCTGATGATGGGAAATTGTCTCTCCTGATTATGCAAAGTTGTCCTTCTGTCAAGCCATATTTCTCCTTTCGCCATTTCTTTCTCTAGTATAAAGTAGATAAGTACTCTACCTTCCATCTGCTCCAGAAGAGTGCAAGCATACACTTGCGCTCCTTCCACAATTGTATGCCCTTGGTATTTGGCATCTCATTGGTTATAAACGTTAACGGTAAAACAAGCGATTCACCAACCAAAATGTCCCGGCGTTGACGCCTGCAAATCATCAGGATCATTGCTTAATGGATGTAGCGGTCTTGAATTGAAGATGGCTTCTATCCCAGTAATTAATGTCAAAACCTGCTCATATGCCAAAACCTTCGCTCCAACAATTCTCGTCAAATGATATTTCATCGACTTTACCGCTGCTTCGTATATCCCACCTTGATGTGGTGCCGCAGGAGTCATAAACTTCCATTCCGTCTCTTTCAAACTTAAGTGTTCAAATGTATCCTTCGCTAACCAACGCTCTTTGGCTTTCTGCAATTCCTTCGCTGCACCGACAAATGCTGTACCATTGTCCTTCCACACCTGCCCCTTCTTGCTATTAATCTTTCGAAACAAGCAATGAACGCCACTGACGTCAGATTTGATATCAAATCTATATGCACTACACTAGTTTTAAGGCTAACAAAGACGGAAACCCAACATTTCTGTCTTATTATTTGCTCACCTGCTCTGTCGATCATTTTTATTTCGAATGGACCTGCATATAGTCTACCCCTGTGTGTAGAAAAGCCTTCACTGAGAGTAACAACTCTCTAATTGCAAATCAGCCATCAATTGCATCTCAAAACGATTATAACGCACGCAAACCAAACACTTATGTAAGAAATTCCTCAGCTGACTTCGGAGCTTCGGAATTCAGAATCTCTGACGAATGTCCTGCATCATGACCTGCGCTGCTCCATGATTCGTTGCTGTATGCGCATTATACATGATCAACCAAGCCAATCGATAACCGTTTGGCACGATAGCTGGATGCCTTCTCTCGTATCCCATCTCTGCTCTTTCCAATCTCCCTGCTACTCTCAGAATCTTTTCACCATCTAAGATTGGCTTTAAGGATTATATCCTGCTCTTTTCAGGCAAACACCTGTCCTTCTCTATACAAATGATTTCCTTCGCAAAATACTTTTCCTGCTCTTTTGTCAACAGGTGACCGATTGATTTCCGATTGATTCTCCTTCTCCAGCACTTCAAATAAATAGATAAAGGCTCTGTAAATATTGTTATCACAAAAACTTTCATCTCATCCCTCCCCCCATCTGAAACTTTTGGCACAAACTTTTCAGATGACCAGCTCGACCGAGGTTTTGCCAACAATTCCGGCCCATGCAACCACAACTTGTTATCAACCAATGCTGATGGCTTTATTCCTCTTCTTAGAATATCAGCCGGGTTATACTTCGTTCCAACATGTCTCCACCTTTTGACTGCGGTATATGTTTGTATAGACGAGACTCTATTCGCTGCAAACGTTTTTAAATTGCATGGTAATTTACTTATCCAATGCCGCGCTACAAGTGAATCTGCCCAAAGATCATACTCAATACCTTCCCATTTCATTGTTTTAATGACGTTTACAATTAGCCGTCCCAATAGCTGCTGCTGCTTGCTCTAAGCGCTGTATTGCCACCGTTGTAAGTGGTGCAACCCGAGTTCTTGCTGTGATGAGATCTGCTGTAATCCTGCGGTACATATCGTTCTCAGATAAATCGCTGCTCCATATGCCCTCTCAGAAGCATCCGAACATCCATGTAGCTCTTTTCGTATTTCTTCTGAAGTACCTATCCATCTCCAAATTTTCACGTTCTCTAAATATGTTATTTCCTGCCAGAAATCTCTCCATCTCTCATTTATCTCTCTAGGGAGTCAACACAGCTCACTACGCTTCTCTTGGTTATTGCCTGCTGAGTCTCCGGTGTTTTTACCACAAACGTGAATTGATCCTTCTCAAGCAGCCACTTCAAGCCCAAAACTGACGTTTTCTCATCATCCTGGAACATTATTGACTCCTGCTCTTCATAGTTCATGTCCTTCACAAGAGCTTTGGAATTGGATTTCCATTTTCTAATCTCAAAACCTGCCCCTTTTAAAACATGATCGAAATCTTTTGATGACTTGATCTCCTTCTCTTCAGAATCACCACCTGTGGTGCAGTCATCCATATAAAATTCCTGCTTAATTGTCTTTGCTTCTGGAAACTCCTGCTATGCCTCCCTTGCACATTGCACAGCATTATAAGCTGATGAGGTCGTACTATAGGTGACTACTGTCAGCCAATATTCTCTCAAATTGTCCTGCGGGTTTTCTCTCCGGAACATACGCTGCAAATCCCATTGTTCCTACGCCACCTTCACTATTCTGAACATCATTTTAATATCCGCAGTAATAGCGACACGAAGCCTGCGGAAGCTCATTGAAATTTCGTGCAGATACTTCTGTAAGTTTTCTCCAGCAATTGCACTTCATTTAATGAAGTACCTTTATTTGTCCTGCAGCTCGCATCAAATACGACCCTTAACTTTTTGGTGACGCAATGATGTGGTATATGGTTTTGCCATGCACTGTGCCAGTCACTGGTGTCATATGTCCTGCTTCTTCATGTTCTCTCATAAACTCCTGGTACTTTTGTTTCAACTCAGGATCTCCTGCCAACCTTCTCTCCAAAGCAAGAAACTTACGCTTAGCTGTAAGGTCTGAACTTCCAAGCTCTTTCACTGCTTCCTTCAAAGGAATCGTCACAACAAACCTGCCAAAATCATCACGTGAATTTGTTTTGATGAAATTTTGCTCCACCTGTTCCTCCTGCTATTTTAACCTGCTCAACGACATTTCTATGTCATTTAACTGCCATAAACGCATAAGCAATTCATTAAGTTGATTATTTTTCATACGCACGGCCTGCAAAACCTGCTTCATGCTATCCTTCTCATTACCATACCCAATATTATTCTGCCGAAAACAGTTTCCATCTCAAGGACACCACCTCGTCGATTCTCTAATACAGAAGTAAATGCTTCTGCTATGAACCTGCAATAAATCTACAGTACCTGCTTTCCAATAATGTGGATCAGCAAGAGATACTGTAGCAATGCTCATCCGTGGCGATTTCAAGTTGTGTGTTGGCACAATTGGCTGCCATTTAACCTGCTCAGAAAGAATCCAAAAGTCCTGCTCTATTAAAACCAGATTGGGCTGTGCGCCCGTCTCTAAAAGTGCTCTTACCGGCCCATAATTCCTGTTATCCATCTCAATTCTTACTTGTGCCTTAGGCATCAAAGTAACTCTCTCCTGCTCTTGCTCATTATACATAAAAAGACGAAATAAATTATATTCATACTTTTATTTTTCTTTTTAGAAGGCAAACGCCTAGCTCTCTTAAAATCCCCCAGGACATCACCTCTTCCAAATCACTTCCTGCTTTCTCTCTTCCTGCTGTTCCTGCTACTTCTTTCATCCTGCCCTTCTCCAACCGAGGGCGTTTCCTGGGAGGCATAATTAGTCAATCTGCCTTTTGCTTATTTTCGCTTGTCTGGCTCCTTCTCTTCTTTCACTTTTCCTGCGCATATAGAACAGTTTCTGCACCCTTCCCAATCTCTTTCGTAGCACTATTTTGCATTTGCTTCCTGGGTCATCGACAACACGGCCCTTGGAAGCAGTCCTTTGGGGCATGGTACGTCTTAAGACAATTGGGGCAAAGTGCCTTTTCCTTCACGAGATCCTGCACGAATGCTCAGTACTGCAAACTCTAGACAACGTCACATTGGATGGTTCAGAAATTTGCACGAGTGGCAAGGCAACAGCCTCTTGTCACCTGGTGCTCCTGCTCTTCGGGCATTACTGCCAGCTGCTCGCATGTCCTCATACCTGCTCAAATTCGGATGCGCCTGAAGTTGTGACAACGGTTGCTCAAATTTCCTGCCATCGCTCCGCTCAATGCCTGTTCTGCTCAACCTGGTATGCTTGTTGTTGGCGTCATCTCTCTCAGCTTCTTCTGCAATGCTGCGCGGGCTGCGAAGTAGCTTTCTTCCGCTCCAGCAATCCTGCGCTGCATCTCTACGTTGACCAACATATCGTCAGCCAACGCAATCCTTCTCTCGCTGATTTTGACCTGCGACCAGGGTCTCGCAAGGCCTCAAACCTGACCTGCACTGCTGCCATCGTGCAAATTCCAAAATCCGGAGATTTCACGAAGGCAAGCATCCTGCTCAATGAAAATACACCGCATCCAATGCGTATTGGTGATTTTTCTCCTGCTGGTTGTCCATTTTCTTTGTATTCGCTGCTCTTTTGTGTAAATATATAAAATCGTATTGCATTAAAAATTATGCCTCAAAAATGCTCTACCCTGAAAATGAAAGAGATACTTGTTTGCAGTAGGTACTTCAATTTCCCAATATGCAGATAAATATATAATATTTTGCAGTAGGTACTAAAAATTAGCAATATGCAAAAAATAAGTAATACTTAGTTTGCAGTAGGTACTAAAATTAGCAATATGCAAAAAATAAAATAAAATAAATAGTAGATATAATAAAAAAAAAAAAAAAAAAAAAAGGTCGGCTAGCTGTTGCTGCTTTTGTTGTTACCAATATACATAGTTTATTATAAGAAATGTATGTTGCATCGAGAAGCGAAATTCTTTTGTGGCTCATTTTCCTGCTTTAAAAATATTTATTCTTTTTGAATTTAAAATATTTTATTCCTGCCGCTTGCAAGCTTTCCTTCTCTAAAAACTAGCACCGTCGTGCTTTGAGTTTTTTTTTTCTGCCCAGCTATGTGTCCTTTTTTTTTTAATAATAATTTGTTCATGGCAACTGGTGCAATTGCACTCAAGTTCCTCCTTCATACCTGCTCTCTCATGTTTGGTAACTCGCACATATGTGCTTTGAGTTGCCCCTGCTTTATTTCGAGTCCACAATTTCTCTCTCAAATTTGGTAACTCGCACAAACGTGCTTTGAGTTCCACTCGCCCCTGTTATATCTCGAGTCCTTCACAACTTTTCTCTCATATTTGGTAACTCGCACAAATGTGCTTTGAGTTCCACTCGCCCCTGCTATATCTCGAGCAACAAAGTCTTCAAGAGAAAAAAAAGTGACACACAAAAAAAAACTTAACACTTATAAAAGAAATTAATTTTTGATCCCTACCAAACAACAAAGCAGCAACATCACCGTAATATATCTAGGTAATATTGAAAAAATATCTTATTCATAAAAAAAAACGATATTAAAAGGGTATGTAAATCACACACGCACCAAAAGAGGAAAAAGAACATCCTGCGCACTTCACTCAATTCAAAAATTCTCATTCTCCATAAGAAAACAAATAAACTCAGATCGCCCCTTCATTGCTCATTCGCTCATTCACACTTCACCGAAAAAAAACAAAATCGCTCATAGACACTGCACACATACATCGGGACACATTCAATGCAACGGAAAAAGATAAAAAAGAGAAAAAAAAGAAACCTGCTCCGTTGCAAAATAATCCAAAAAACCACCACCATTCACACAATCAAATATTTACTTTGTCCTGTTTTAGGACTATAAATGTTATTTAAAATATGTATGTTAATATTATTATTGTATAGATATTGTTGTTGTTGTTTTTTTCTTAAATGTTTCTTTCTTTCGAAAGACCGATTACTACCACTTTTTTTTGAATGACGAATTTGTTTTTTTTTTTTAGACTTCTCTTTCTGCTTGTCACAGTTGCGCATATACATATGTGTTTTGTGTATGCGTAATCCTTCACTCCGGTTCGCTGCTCATATCACATAAGTGAGTGTGTATTCTTGCTGTGAAGCGAGAATCAAGGATGCCAATCTACTACATATGTAGTAGATCTGCTTCATTTATTTTTTTATATGCGTCTACTACGTAGCAACTCTAATCTACTTCGTTTTTCTCATTTTTATATAACGATCATAATTTCATATAATATGTGTTGAATTGATTCATTTTTGCAAATCGAAAAAGCCATTTGCTTAATCTGAATGCACTCATCGCAAAAACCTCCTAGTTACTACAATTTATTTTCCAAACACCTTACTATCGTGTAGAAAAAGAGCAGATAGATACATTGGTGTTGCCTGACTATATGCTTACACTAGCTAGTCTACCACATAGCAGTGCAGCAGGCGAAAGACGGTTTTCAGATTTTAGCAACGTAAAAACAAAATAAAATGCACGACTGGGTCGCACGTACTGGCTCTGTTGGTGCAATAGTACGATGAAAACAAAGTCTTCGAGCAATATGAAAAACGCATGTTTGAAAAATTTGGGAAAAATAACAACATTTTGGTTAAAACTGGAAAACCCGATATACCTGACTTACTTAAAGAAACCTTGGAATATTTCAATTTGAGATGTCATCTTTTGGTTGCTATAAATGATATAAATATCCGCTAATGGCCAAATTAATTAAATTGTAAAAAACAAATTTCCGTTATTATCATTTGAAGCCAAAAACTAAAATGCAGTTTTCTTCAAAACATTCTATGTATACTCAATACAAAGTTTAATAAAAATCGGTAGAGCCTTTTTTGAAAAAATTAGAAAAAACTAAAAAAATTGGCCAAAACCTAGTGGCTCTTTGTATGGGAGCCACTATTTAAAAAAGAGGAACCAAAA
Organism: Platycheirus albimanus; assembly: GCA_916050605.2. NCBI lineage: Eukaryota > Metazoa > Arthropoda > Insecta > Diptera > Syrphidae > Platycheirus > Platycheirus albimanus. Next base: position 66,827,752 of record OU696698.1, read on the forward strand.
AAAATGCAATGCCATCTGATAGAGAGTTGTAAGGAACTATACCAAACAAAGTTTGATTGAATTCGATGCAACCGTTGAAAACTTCTGGCCAATTGAAAAAAAAAGACGTTAAGACCAGATCTCCGTTATTAGCATTTTTCGCCAAAAACTAAAAACGCAGTTCTCTTAAGAACACTAAAAGAACACAAAAAATTTAATCAAAATCGTTAGAGCCATTTTGGAGCAAATTATAAAAAACCAAAAAAAGTTGGCTAAAACTGAACGGCTCGTTGTATGGGAGCCACCATTTGGAAAGGCTTCACTGAAAAATGTATAAAACCATCCTATAGAACACTATAAAGACCTATGCCAAACGAAGTTTGAATCAATTCAATCGAGCCGTCTCGAAGTTATGTTTAAACCTGGGGTGGAATCGGCTAATGTGATTTGTGATTGTCACATTTCTGACAATCACATGTGATAAAATAATTTTGTGCGTCTGCATAATGTGATCACCGGAATTTTGTTTATTTTCATTATGTCATTTTCCGTTGGGCAATTGGAGAGAACTCCGAAGACAAATCGTTTCTCTACGGAGTTGTGTTTTGCGAGTCTTACTTCTTCTGCTTTTTATGAAATATGCGGTCTGAAGGCGCATATAACGTCACAGTTTCTATATATTTTGTATTTCAAATTAAACAATTCGAACAATTTTAATACATAATTTACATTAAGGGACGTGACAATTTTGTATTTATTTAGAAAAGATTAATTTAGTTGTCACTTCACGTGATTGCTCACAACATATACGCGTTTCAGAAAAATATCTCAATTAAAAAAATGTTCATTTCTGTTTTTTTTTTTTTTTTTATTGTTTTTATTTTTACTTTAATCATGAGGAGAAACTAATTTCTCCCAATCGAAAACAACATTAGTATAGATCTTTGACAAATCTTTGACAGCAAAAGCAAATAATTTTGTTTTATAAGTCAGCGTCAGAGGTTTATTTTTTATTTATTATTATTTTTGTATGCAAGTGACACCTAAATAGCTGTCACAAGAAAAAGTCACAAAAATGTGATTGTCACATGTGACAATCACCTTAGCCAGATGAAATTTGTATATTGTGACTATCACATATCACAAATCACCTTAGCCGATTCCACCCCTGATTTTCGTTACGACCATGTTAGTCAAAAACAAAAAACCGGAAATTTTGTTAGAAATATCTTAGGTAAGTCAAATTCTACGTTTAATCAAAATCGTTAGAGCCGTTTTCGAGCAAATCAAAAATGAAAAAAACCGTTACTCGAAAGGTACCACTTTGAGCCGGGCTAAAACAAAAAAAAAATCCCCGACAATGATTTTTCTTCAAACTGCTATATACCAAGTTTGAAGGAAATCCGTCAAGCCGTTTAGGCTGTAGCATGACGTGAAAAGTGCACATCCGTACAGACAGACCGACGGACGGTTTGGCGAAAACCAGGTTTGATTAAAACCTCGATTTTTTTTTCTGCACGAAACCAATACTTGCCCTATAGAGCAAGTAAAAAAGAACTAATCCTGATATAAGTACCGCTTCTTCCCTATTACTTATAAGAGAGTTTGTGGCTGGGCTGGAAGATTTCGAGCTTCCGAAACAATTAATATCATATTTTTATAGATTTAAATTTGTTTCGGATGGTTACGTCTTAAAAACTGATTGATCACAATTTCCAAAGTATTATAGCATTACTAGGTGTATTTTGTTTATTAAAAAAATAATGAAACAAAAAGTTCCTTTTTACTTTATGTGTTTATTTTAATGTACCTAAAGTTTTTATTTATTTTAAAACTAACTAAACTACTATGGTACCTATGAAGTTGTAAAATAAAAGGCTGTTATTGTTTTGAATACGAAATATACTCGTATATAAATTTGTTTGTTTTTTAAAATATTTTGTATTTTTCATAATCTACTACACTTTTTTCAAATCTACTTCGTTTTTTTCGGCAATCTGCTTCATTTTTTGGGTTCAGCATTGGCATCCCTGGCGAGAATACGTACTTTTTTACCCTCTCTTGCTCTCTTGACGAAGAATTTTCATCGCTCGCCGTCGCCGTCGCCGCCGTTTGCAAAGGGGACAAACAACAACAATTATAATTATTGATTTACTTACATGCTGGTTGGTACATATTAATCATTATATATAATGAAGTACCGTTTTTGCACATTGCCTGCTGGTGATACACACACGGTTTCCTGCCCATACTGATGTCGCTGCGCACACTTTAATCTTTTTTGTGACACAATTGAGCACATTTTTATTATTCACAATATTTTGTTGGTTATAAAACGAACCACAATCAACCACTGCACTTATTTTTTTTTTTTTGATTTCTTATTATTTTTAAGAAAACGAAACCTGCACCATTCCGACACTGGCACAATATCCGACGCTCGACATGGACCAATGTATCATAGCTCAAGTGGACTGTATAATCGAGATCAATTAATAAATATGTGGAAAGAAATAAAACACGATAATTTATAGTGGAAAAATGTTATAAAAAACCACTTATTAGAACGTTTATTCCTTCACAGTTCAAAATCCTGCTTAAGACTAACTCTCACTCGTGTTTGTTCGCAAAACAAGCACTCTTTCGTTAAGTTCTTACGTTAAGTTTTATTTGCGTTTGATTGTATTTTCTTATACTTATTTGACCATCGAATGCAGAGTTGCCAGGACTCATGCGATTCGATACAGCTTCTAAAGTTCATCAAATGTTCGTTATGTACAAGTAGTTTCAAAGGTTGTGATTGACTAGACTAGATAGGCTGGATATTTTTTTTATTTATAAGGTAAAATATGGCTCGACAAAAAAAGATCATTTGAATTTTTTCAAACAAAGATACATAGTTCGTTTATTGTTTTGTTGTTAGAAAGATTATCTATACTACATGATTAGTAATTTAAAGAGCCGGAGCTAGCCTTCATACTGGCCAAAGGTATGAAACGATCAAGTTAGAAGTCTGCATAACGAAGATAGATTAATGCAAATTGTTATTCCAGCTATTTATAAAGTAGTCAGTGATTTCATTTAGGAGAACCAAAAATTAAGTTAAATACTTAAAGAACAACAAAATGTTAAAGCAGAACAAAAACTCGATGAGTTCTATCTTAACAGATATCATTTCTGGTATACTCGAGCAACGCCGGTAGGGTCAGCTAGTTAATATAAATTTCCTACTAAAAAAACTGTAAAACCAAATGACTGACAAAATAACAGTTTTGGTTAACAAGCCAAGTGAGTGCAGTCTGGAGTACTATTGTTATAGGCTTATTAGGCTGGATGTTGCTTTTACAAAGCGTCTTTACATTTGGCATGATGTCACAAAGTTATTTGGCCCCATGACGCTTTATTTAAGCGTCAATATACCAAATGTAAATATTCGGCTCAATGACACTTGTCACAATGTCACGGCACCCTATAACCCTTTCGGTTTTCTGCAGGATTTGTCATTTGTCCCCAAATTGGTTCTCTTTTGAGCAAAATATGAATTTTATGGCTTTTGACGCTTTTAGAAAAGTGTCATTGGACCATATGGCTAAAAGTTGTAGAAAAATATGGCTAAATGACACTTTGACAAAGCGACAGATGGCCATACTTTGAAACATGGCCACATGACACATATTGAAAGTGTCATATGACCATATTTCGAAATATGGCCACATGACGCATGGCCAAATGTCACGGCACCAAACGGACTTAACTTAACAATTTATGTATCCCAAGGATCTCCAACAACATAGCATTGCCTTTTTCCATATCAAAATGTTCATTACTCTTGCTCCCATATAACACGCGGCTCAGTTTAAGCCACAATAATTATTCGGCCAGTTTAATAAATTTCCGCAGAAGTGGCTGAAACGATTTTGTTCAAACTAAAAATATCAAGTTTTTTAATGAGTCGGCGTTCCACTTCTGCGATTCTGCGAGAGGGCGAGATGTTTTGATTCCACGAATTCCAAATGTCTGGTGAAGCGGGCGGGGTTCCTCTACTTTTTTATATTTTTTAAATATATTAAAAGAAAGAATTATTCGCAAGTCGCTAAAGTTTACCTGTTTACTTAAAATATATAGTGCTATTTCACTCCTAATCACACATAAGAATTGGCAGACTGATAGCTCTAGGAAGTAAAAATTGTATCTTAATTAAATCAAAGACCCATCTTTAATAATACAAAATCGAAAAACCCAACTTATTTTTTAATTAACTTGATAAGCAGACATCGGCTATGAATCTTCTTTGTTTTCCTATCTCTTTTTAAAAACAACGTATTTGCCACACTTTCTGGGAAATCGCAAAGATATCTTCAAATTTAATTTTGATAACACTAAACAGTTTTTCTAACTTCATTCGAACTGGTATAAATAGCGAAAGAATAATCAAACACAGTATAGTCCAGACAATGGCGTTTTTGAAAGTGTTCACTTTGGTGGTGGTGGTGGCAGTTGTGACCATCAATGCACAACACAACCCAAACTATTGGGGTGGTCGTGATACCATGGTGCAACTCTTTGAATGGAAATGGGAAGATATTGCCAATGAGTGCGAAGAGTTCCTCGCTCCAAAAGGATATGCTGGCGTTCAGGTATGTATAACAAAGACTATATTTTTTATGAGCTGAAAAGAACTATATTATGTTTCTTAGATTTCTCCAGTTACTGAAAATGCCATTGTTGACGGGCGTCCATGGTGGGAGCGTTATCAGCCTGTTTCCTACATTTTAACTACTCGATCTGGCAACGAGGAGCAATTCCGAGACATGGTTACCCGTTGCAATAAGGTCGGTATAAGGATCTATCCAGACTTAATCATGAACCATATGGGTGCTGGAGATAGTGCCACTGGTACTGCAGGTTCAACTGCTGAACCAAATAATAAGAACTTCCCAGCTATTCCATACTCGCCGGCTGACTTTAATCCAACGTGCTCAATTAATAACTATGAAGATCGTGTAGAAGTTCGAAATTGCGAGTTGGTTGGATTGAAAGACCTGGATCAAAGCAAGAAATATGTTCGTGAGCAGCTTGTTACACTAGCGAACAAGTTGATTGAAATTGGTGTGGCTGGATTCCGTTTAGATGCAGCAAAACATATGTGGCCACATGATATAGAGGCAAGATAATTTCCTTACAATTTTTGATTTTTGTATCAACGTTTTCATTTGTTTTTAGGCGATTTTGGATTCACTTGATGATTTGAATGTCAATCAGGGATTCGCACCTGGTTCAAGGGCATTTATCTACCAAGAAGTCATTGATAATGGGGGTTCAATGATAACTCGTGAGGAATATACTCATTTGGGTGCAATCACTGAGTTCCGTCATTCGTCAAAGATCAGCAATCTTTTCAGCAATGGCGATCAGTTGAAGTATCTTATTAACTGGGGTACTGGTTGGGGATTCCTTCCAACTGAGCAATCATTGATCTTTATTGACAATCACGACAACCAACGGGGCGAAGCATTGAACTTTAAGTCGGCAAGAAGGTATAAGATGGCAACCGCCTTTATGTTGGCGTACCCATACGGTAATCCTCGAGTTATGAGTTCCTTTGAATTTGATGTATCCGATGACGGTCCGCCAACCAGTGATGATGGTGACACTATTTTGTCCCCAATATTTAATGATGATGATTCTTGTGGAAACGGATGGGTTTGCGAACATCGTTGGCGTCAAATCTATAACATGGTTGGGTTCAGGAATGCTGTAGAAGGAACTTCTGTCAACAACTGGTGGGATAACGATGGCGATCAAATTGCATTCTGTCGTGGCAATAAGGGCTTCGTAGCATTTAATCAAGAAAACTACGATCTTAATCAGCGACTTAACACTTGCCTACCAGCTGGTACATATTGTGATGTCATCAGTGGAGATAGGTCTGGATCACCTTGTTCGGGCAAAAAGATTGTTGTTGACAAGAACGGATCGGCTCAGATCACAATTTCAACTGAGGATGAGGATGGTGTATTGGCAATTCATATTGGATCCAGGGTTTAAAAACTTAAAATAAATATTATCAAAGCTAACCAATTTCAGTTTTTACTGCATTGTGATTTTCGGTTTTTAACTAATATTCCATATGTGTTGGAAGTTCGCTAACTTGTGACCAAATCAGTTAAATAACCAATTATAAGAATGAGTAAAAGTCCACAAGACACAACAAGCAAGGTCAAAATAGATCGGGCTTTTAATAGTGTTCCCGGGTTAGATTATATTCAGAGCCTTTCTTGTTTTTTCAAAGAATATGAAATAGGAAGATCCTGCACATCTGTTTTCGGCTTTAAGCAAAACTTTCTTAAAAGGATGGCAGAGTTTAGGTACTATGCAAAATCTGTAATATCCATCTTCGACGTCTTTATAATGATAGCCAAGTAAAGTAACTAAAATCAAGAATTTCAACCCGACATGAGCTGAATTTTAAAAACATAACTATGTAGGTACTTACTGTCCATAATAAAAGCTTACAGGGTTTTCTTTTGGTACGATCAGAGATCTAATTTTTTGTACCTACCTACGAGCAAAATCTGTAATCTCATTTTCATTTGAGCTTTAATACACATTTTCACAATTACACTATATTTGTTGACATTATTTGCCTTCAAAACCGTTTATTTAGGACAAAATGTTTGTCAAAAATAATTTTTAAGGAACAGTAAATAGGTATTTTATTATGCCTAAGCAATTATGCCTGATGAGCAAAATCGGAAATCCGACACCAAAATCCTTGATTACCAAAAGAAAGTTCCATAAGGTAGGTACCTAGACCTACGTACCTTATTTATTTTAGGCGAAATCGTATGAGTTAAATCGCACTACGCTGGCGCTGTAACGGAACTGCACTTTTACTACAATAAACCTAGTGCGGTCTTGCCTTTATAATTATTTTTTAACAATATTAGGCGTGTGCCTCGGATGGTCTCGTCTAAAGGTGGCTTTACATGGAGCTGCAAATGCAGACAAAAACGCAACAACAACAATCATAGTGCAGACCACGGACCAATAAGATACAGACCGCCAACTCACTGTATGGTTTCTCTTTTTGCCTACAAGCTAAAAATCAGCTGAAATGCCATTTATTTTGAGAGTGTGACGCTCTCCCTTGCTTTTAAAACCCATTTAGCAAACACACCTATAAAATAAATGGCATACGCAGGTATAGTTGCCATTACAAAATGCACACGTATTCACAGACAGGAAAAAATATTTCGAGGGTGTTTCAGGCAAGAGGAGTACGAGTTGGCGGTCTGTATATTGGTCTGTGGTGCAGACGATGAAGATGAACATGTTCGTCTTCACTATAATTTTCAATCTGCATCCATAATTTTCCTATAATTTGCATCCATGAAGACGTCTGCATTTTGGCCTTCCCTCTCTATCACACAAGTATGATTTATTGACTTTGCATCCTCTTTTTTTGCAGATCAGGGCTTGCAGCTCCATGTAAGTACACCTTAAAACATCGCCAGGTCAAAATCAAAAAGTGCACCAAACCTACTAGATTTCTAATACGATAACAATTAACGCTAACGCACCACGAGCAAGCACAATGATAACACGCCGCCCCTGATATTTTTTTCTCAAACGTTTTTCGCATTCACATCGATCTCATTCTACCACCCTACGTACTACATAATTTGATGGAGATGAAAAAGAAGATAGAATGCAGATTAGTTTGAGTGTTTTTTCCCCTCTCCAGTCTAGACTCAAAGTCAAAAGGCAGAAGATCGAAAAATAAAGTCCTGTTTTCAGTATTCGTCGGTTCAATAAGGTGCGCGGCGCGCAGTAAAAAAACAGCTCTAGACTCGGTCCGCAATATTTACCTGATTATTGAAAATATTTAAATAGTTTGTGCACTAAATTTATATTTCTTAATGTATTTGCCACAGTTTTCAAAGTAAATATCGTTATTTAAAAGTGTTTTAACGCAATTCTCGATTCTTTTTTGTAAACGTGATGATAAATTTGGTTTTTGGTCCGACATAGCTACATCCGACCAAATAATTTCGCGCTTCGCGGTCGTCCATTTTTGTTTTGTCTAGAAAATTGTGTCAATATCGAAATTCGATGTTTAATTTGAAAGTTCAAAATAACCGTCTTTTTTGAATCCGATTTCAAGTTCGTTCGGTCAGCGCGTTTAAAAAGTTGCCTTCTGCAGTGAATGTTAGAATTTATTTAAAAAAAATAAATATATCTTTATGTTTATAAAAAAGATAATAATAAGGCTTGTGTATTGTTTCGTTTTTGTTGCTATTAAATTGTGTAAATGCTAAATGCCGTTGTTTCCGTGGTCTCGTCGCGTCGTCTATTATAAAAAGTGTTAATTAAATCTATTAAATTTCTGAATGAAGGTGTTCGATGCACGCTTTTTTTCATTGGTTTCTTAATGTCAATTCGGTTTCTTAATATAAAAAAAAATCCCTAAGTGTTTCTCACCTACTAAAATGTCGTGTTTTGTCTTCCCCTTATCATTTGTCATTTATTAAAAAAAAAAAAAAAAAAAATCATTAGGTACCTAGGTACCCATGATTTTGTTTTGTGTTTTGTTGTCTGTGAATGGCGATGTTTATACATAATGTTGCAGAAACGATAGCATCTTTTTCAAAAATTGGGATTAATCTTCTGCCTTGCTAGAGTGGATGTTTGGTTTGGTAAGTTTTTATTAAATACCTATATTTTTTTTATTACCTATGCCTATTATATAAGTATAATAACTTTACTGTACAAAATCAATGAAAACATTTATTTGTTTTTATTAAATGACAAAGGCATGCAACTATAATTTATTGTATAATTGTTTTAATGTGTGTTCCCTGTCCCTCTCAACATTTTTTAACAGTTTTCAAGTTAATATGTTCCCAGCTTCAATCCTTCAATGTCCTGAAGGCTGGTGAGTAATTGAGTAGGTAGGTAAACAGACACTCGTGCTCCTATATACTTTTTATTTAATGCGCGACTGTAAAGCTTACAGACGATTGTAAGATATGACAATATTGTCAAATCTGTCAGTGAATAGGTAATTGTCCCAAATTTTAACAACCGTTACTTAAAATTAATTGTCAGAAAATTGTTACACACTTGCATTGCATTGTATGATATAATTTCTATTGTCAGATCATTGACAGGTCATTGTCAGAGCGTTGGTATAGACCTGTCAATATTGTAAGACCTGACGATCGTCTGTATACATATAGCTTAAGTCTGCTTGTCCGGTTGGCAATGTTTTAAATTTAATGTCCATCAAATTAGCACTACCACTTTCAAATTGCTTAAAATGAGCAATCGCATTGATTGTCGTAAATTAAAAAAAAATAGTATTTTTTCCTATTTCGCCCCGTTTAGGAGGCAGGGGCGATTTTCGAAAAAAATATCTTGAATAGAAAAATAAATATTAAAAAACAAATAATAAAATACATTACTATAACGGTTTTAAAAGCTAGGATTCTGTTCTTTAATCCTACATTTAAATTAAATTATTTGTTTCAGTAGTTTTCAAAATATTCGCATTCAAACTCGAAATGTTGATAAAATAAAATGCACGACTGGGTCGCACGAACTTGCTCTTATGATAAGCAATTGCGTAGTGGCTGCATATATATGGATATTAAAAAAAAATTAAATAGTTTCGAAAATTCTTTTATTTTTTAAATTAGTTTAAGAGTTTTCTCGGAAAAACTAAGTATGCAAAAAAATTTCAAAGCTATACTTTAATCTAGGAAAAAAAAAATATTGAAAATCGTTCGACCAGTTTTTTTTTAAAAAGGTTATACAGTACTGTCTGGGTAGCGTGAACTAATTATTGCACATACTGTCCATGCTATCCAGGTTGTTCACATTATCCAATATTTTATCCATCAAGAAAAAGACACTTCGACAACAGTTTTCGTAATGTTTTAAGATTTTACTTTTGGGCGAACTGACCACCACTTTAAAAAGCTTATCCTTATTTTTTCTTATGGCCGAAACAGTAGATTTAGTATACCACTGTATTCCCGGAATAAAATTGATGGGGCTACACCCCTTTCTATTTTCTCGATAATTTCTCCTTTTCTTTCAACGATAAGAACTTTGGTTGCCGAAAACCGAGTTAGTTTCACGTGTTCAAACGAACGGTTTTTTTTTAAATTGTGATCAGTACATACAAACTATATGAACAACAACGGATAATGCGATGCAAAAATGTGTGTAGGTACGTGTATGGAAAACTACGATGTCTAAAATAAAGGGAAATCCCCGAAATGGGAGCATACATTTGTGGTTCATGCTATCGAGGTTTTTGTTGTTCACGCTATAGAGTGCTCTGTATAAAACAGTTGGTGTTCATGCGAGCCAGGTGTTCACGCAGCCCAGTGTTCACGCTACCCAGACAGCACTGTATTTGAAAAACTTTTTCAAAAAATATTTTGAAATTTATTTGAGTATGCAAATATATAGCAATCTGTAGTTTACATTTGAAAAATAATTTAAAAAAAAATCAATATACCCGTTTCCAACATATTTCGAAAACCAAAATTTTTTTTGAAAAAATTATAAAAAATCAAAAAAAAAGTTTTTGAAAATTTTGAAATGCCATATTAATAAAATTATGAATGACTTCCTGTGGCCAAAATTTTATTGAAATCGAATGTATAGTTTACGAGAAAATTTGATTTAAAAATACTGGTTCTATGAGAGGTACCGAGGCTTGCCAGATTGGGCTATTTATCGGAAATTGGGCTATCTATTTCCAAAATTGCCGACAGCAATTTCAGTATGACAGCCCAATCATAATTGGGCTATAAATAGCCCAAATCTAATCTTTGACGATTTTATTTTCCGTACACACAAATCATTTATATAAACCACTTTTCAGCCTCTTAACATACCCTTAATGCATTCCACAATTTTCTTTCATGAATTGTGTAAAAACAAAACCAAGAAATAGATTGACTACAGCATCGCTCGATGCAATTATGCTCTTACGTATTGATGCTACACTTAAAAAAAAATTTTGTAAAGATTTTTGCTCCTCGAATGAAATGATTAGTAAATTTAATCAATCAATGTACCAGTGTGATAAAAATGAGGATGACATTGGCGATAACACTCTGATGAGGATATCGCTTTTCTAGACTGATTTGCAGCAGTTAAGGACTATTCACATGAGAGCGACCAACGACCAACGAATGAACGAACATTCGTCCATTTTGACGTTTCATTCACATGCAATTTATTTTATCCGTTGCGAACAACGAACGTCATGTCCGTATATCACAATTGAACAGTGAGATTTTGAGGTTAGTCGCGCACGAATAATTTATTCGTTGCGTTGTGGATAGTATGTGGAACGCGAATAGAGTTTGACAGTTCGTAGCAATCACTTTGTAGCTCGGGCGAACAATTTATTTTACACAATTTGACTTATTTAAACAATTGAAATCGCATATTTTAATAAACTAACTTATTTTAAAATTCAATCTCTATCGAGCGGTCACGTTTTAGCCAAGAAATTAGCTTAATAAATGCTTACAATCTGATTTGTTCGTCAATTCGTCCATTCGTTGGTCGCTCTCATGTGAATATGTTAAATGTGATAATATGTTAACTCTTCTTTTTTTGGCCTTATGTTTCTTTTTTCGTTGTTTTTTTTATATAAAAATGTATTATATATTTTTTTGTAATTTTTTTTTTTAATAAAAATTAATTGTGATTGAAGTTATAAGAAATGTTCTGTTTTTTATTGGTATTGGGCTACTATTTGGGCTACTTTTTCGGCTCCGATTTTGGGCTAAAATTTTTTTTAAATTGGGCTATGAAACTAGTTCAAAACATGGCAACCCTCGTACCGTTATTAGACAAATTTTGAAAAAAAAATTTCAAACCAAAAGATAGATTGTCTTACAAAAATAGCATTCTGAAAGTTTTATCAAAATCGTTAGAGCCGTTTTTGAGAAAATCAATTTTTGTCTTCAAGATTGTATGGCAGGTGCCGTTATTTTTCGTTCCGAGGGACGGCCAAATAAATCCTATATACCAAATTTGAAGCAAATCGGCCCACCCGTTCAGCCTCCAGAGGCGCGAACAGACAGACAGACAGACAGACCGACAGACGGACGGAATTTCCAGACCCACTTTTTCGACTTCTCCATCATCGTAATGTCATGTGTGATTGTTATCTCAAATTTTTTTTTCTGCACGAATCCATAACTTGCCTTATAGTACCTATAATCGCAAGTAAAAAGTACAACACGACCACTTCAGCTACTATAGATCTGTATTTAAAGGTTCCGTAAACCGGGGATACTTTGCACCGTTTTTTTCACTATTTTTAGAAAACTTCTTAAAAATGGTAGACAATTTTTGTTTGTTTTTGTTTTTTGTTTTTTATTTCATTAATAAGATATGAAATAATGCATTTATGCTAAAAAAAAAACTATTTAAATAATAGTAAACATATTTTTTTTTAGTTGAAAAGTGGAGCAAAGTTGTCCAAGGGAGGGGGTTACTTTGCTCCGTTCTAAATTTTCTATCATTGTGCTTTCATTTGAATTGCTGGAGCAATGTTATTCATACAGTTTATTAACAATGCTCCAAGGATCATTTCTGTGAAAAAAAATCACTTAAACCAAAACACACTTTTTTTTAACAAGAAAAAAACGAAACTGCAAATAATTCTCTTAAGAAAACAGTAGGTACATGTGTAACGATAAATAACAAAACATAAAACGTATTTCAATTCATAAAAAATAAAATGCACGACTGGGTCGCACGAACTTGCTCTAATGAGTGACAGTGGTTTAGGGGCTTGAGATTTTGATAAAAATAAAATTTTCAAAATTCTTAAATAAATACTTAAACTAATTTGAGCTGAAAAAAAAGCACGCCATTTTATTTCTTGGATAAATTTGAATTTATGAGAATAAATTTAGAAAAATCTGTGGAGCGGTTTTTGAGAAAAAAAGTTTTTTTTGAAAAACTTTTTGACAAAATGTTTCAAAAAAAATTCAAAAACGCCAGTTCATAGGTATTCAGCAAATACATTTATTTAAAATTTAAAAAAAAAAATTTAATAAGCAGTTTTCAAAATATTAATTTTTTAAATTTTTTTTTAAAAAATGCTTTTAAAAATACAAAAAAATATTTTTCAAAAATATTGGTATGCAATACAAATTGAGCTACCTACAGCTATATGTGTGTGAAATTTCGAAAGAATCGGTTGAGTCGTTTTCGAGATAGTTGAAAGCAAAAAAAACGGTCCTATGGAAAGTACCGTTCTTAGCCATTTTTTAAAACTTTTTTTTTAGCCATATGATTGGTCGTACCTAAAAAGCAACACTGATTTTTTTAATTAAAAATCGTTAGAGCCGTTTTTGAGAAAAATAAGCTTTAACGTAACGGTTGTATGGCAGGTACCGTTATTTTTTGAGCTAAAAAAAAAATTTCAATTTCCTTTCTGTACAATACCTAAAAAAGTCTATATACCAAGTTTGAAGCAATTCGGCCCACCCGTTTGGGCTGTAGGTCTCATACAGACAGACAGACAGACAGACAGACAGACAGACAGACAGACAGACAGACAGACAGACATACAGACGGACAGAATTTTTAGACCATCTTTTTTCGTCTTCGCTATCATCGTAATGTCATGTTTGATTGTTATCTCAAAACTTTTTTTTTCGACGAATGCATAACTTGCCTTATAGTACCTATAATCGCAAGTAAAAAACTTAATAACAAGAATATAACATAAGCGAGAGCTACGGTACGTTTTCAACGAACTATTGGATACCCTATATTTTTGTATGTGTATGCGTTCGCCTCCCGTAGCCAGCCGCTTTTCCAGTTTCATTTTTCTTAAGCAGACAGCGAAAAATTCAATAACATTAATTTTGTGTGGAAGACGTTCAATTACTGCTGGCGTAGTAAAAAAAGGCGTGTGCCACGCCTTAAGTTGAGACTTTTTATTGCCAGGGCAATTACTATGAGCTCAGTGACATTTAACTTCAATCTTGCAGATCGATTTGAACAGAACGAGACAAAACTTCAATTTTTAAAAGATTGATTTTGAATAAAAATAACAGTAATGAACCACATGCTCCTACATGACCAAGGTATAAAAACCGAAGTGTTCACCTTCTCACTTCAAAACTGCGACCGATAGCTACAAACATTAAAAAATGAATGCCTATTACGACTTTTGACGGTAAATCCCCTTAAAAGTAGGCGTGTCCTTAAAATTTAAAGCTCTAATTGAGCTTTGAACGTTAGTCAATTTTTAGGTCTATGTGTAAAACTGCAGCTGAATCGCGTAGTTTCTTAACGATCTTACCAAAATAAAGGTATTTTATAAAAATCACGCCCTTAAAAGTTGGCGTATTGAAAAAATTAACGCAAAAAAATGTAGACATCTATTCTACAAATAACGAACGGCAAAAAGGTTAAAGTAGAATGTTAATACCTTAAATTTTTAAAACTACGTTTTTTGTGGGCGTAAGCCACGCCCTAAATTCAAAAATTCGGCGTAACTTCTTTTCTCCAAGATCCTGGTATATTTCCTGGGCATTTCTGTGAGAAGTAGATTCGTATACGATCATTTCGTTAGTTACAACTAAAAAAATATATTGGTACCTATATACAGAAACATACCTAGTTCGGGGTAACTTTGCTCCGGAGCAAAGTAACCCCAAACCAACTTTCGGGGTTACTTTGCTCCAGTGCAAAGTTACCCCAAAATTACGAAAATTGATATGTTTTCACAAAAAAAAAATAATTATGATTATATTTTGGGACCAAGAATGTTAACTTTGTATAAAATTAAAAGAAAAAAAGACACTTAAACGGTAACATAAATACTTACTTTTTATATTTGGATACACACACCTTAACACTTCAAATTTTCTACCTTAAAAAAAACACGCAATTAGGTCGTTCCTCTTCGGACCACTATAGTTGACGGAAAATTAAAGGTAGATATGCAGCTGCACATGATTTTGCACACACCTTAACATTATATTATGTTACAGTTAGACCGGTGAGCAAAACTCAACATGTCTGAGCATGAAACGAATATTAAACTCTTTATGACAATGGCGCAAAGTTGCACCCGCTGGCGCAAACTAACCCCGGTTTACGGTTCTGAAAATCTACAATTTCACTAACATCGGGAAACAAGAGTGACAGGCCTAAGTACTCCTGGTTTAACTTAGAAGCGGAACAGTGCCGAACAGTTGGATTTCTATATTAGAGTGCAGAAGTTGAATAGACGCAAAAACAAAGATTTCGTCGGGAAAAAATGCTTCCAACATTTATTAAGTGCTGGTTAAGTATATTAATCTCGTTATAGCTTGCGTTTTCAAACTTTGTATTTATTGTTATTATAATTCAAATGCTTAGGCTAAGCTCTTACCGTAGTACTTACTGACTAGTTACGCCTATGTAAATTGATGAACTCAACATGCACTCGCACTCAAACGGATTTTCAATTTCCACTCATCGCTTTATCGTTGAATCTTATCGAAGTCACGCTGTAAGAGAATTCCGATGAACTCAAGTTTTGCAACCGTTCTATACGCAACAAGATACACAATCGCATAAGTTAGACTACCTATCAGGATGATGACAGACTTTACCATTGAGCATGTCATAAAGAATGGTTTACTTATGGCAAGCCTGGTAAGCTTCAGATAAAGCCCCTCTAACCAAACGGTATCGAGGATCTTTCTAAATCAACCAAAACGGCACCCGTGCATTGATTCTAAGCTTTGTTCCATTGTACATCAGATCATTAATGGTGTCATGCCCTGCCTTATGTCGAAACTGATTGTCCGGAATAATATTTTTGTCCTCTGCCGACTTGGTCAGAGCTCTATTTAGAATTTTTTCGAATACGTTACTGATACTTGGAAAAGGACTTATCGGCCGAAAATTTGCCGGATTGGAGCTGTTTCTTTCTTTTTGTATGGAGACAATGAACCACATCTGTCTTCCAACGCGTCGGGTAATATGCCTTATTCATTGCGTTTATAAACAGGATGGGTGGACAAACTTGCGCAGAGTGCGGAACGTGTTGCAGGAAAAGAGGACCCAAGAGAACTGTATAAAATCACTAAGGATATTGTCCGCCAGCGTAGTAGCATTAACACTAACCATTCCGTGTTAGTTTTGAACGGCAGCCTTTTAGTGTAAATAGAGATCTGCTACAAAGTTTGAAGGAATGCTTTTGTGAGCACGCTAAATTGCGCCCACAATGCATGATTGAATCCTAAATTGAACAACATGCGCAGATCTTCTAGGGTTATTGATACCAGGCCCCCAAACAGAGATTAGAAACCGCGATCTACCTTCTAAAGAAAAACAAAACAGCTGGACTTGACGTTGTTCTCCCAGAATTATTAAGAGCAGACCAGAGAGAATATAATATGGTTCTTTAGGTCCTCTCTGGAGCAGACCCTAAAGCAGTTTCCCGTATTTCGTTTAAACTAGAGCAGGAACTTGAAGGATGGAGTTATTGTAAAGTTATTAAAGAAAGGGTACTCCAAAAACTTAATTAACTGGTGCGGTATCAACATTCTGTCCGTTTGTTATTTCGAGAGGGTAAAATCTAGGATCGAGTCTACCGCCAAGAAGCACCAAGCAGGGTTCCGTAAAATGTTCGCAAAAAATACTACAATATCCCAAAGATAGTACAAATTGTTTGTCATTTGTAAAAAAAACGTAGGGAACTACTACGTCTTCGGTTCCGATGGTCGTTGTTTATAAAACTTCTGTAGTAAGCTCTCAAGCAAAAGCTGACTTATTTGCAGGAAATTTTGCTGCAAATTCAACGCTACCCCAGTGTGATATGACTCCTCCTGTGCTTGAGAAAGTTAATGTTTTTATGGGACAAATCTTCTTTCGCACTCTTAGAATTGCAAGAGTACTAAAAGATCTCAACATGCACAAGTCCGCTGGCTTGGATAGTATTTCTTCCATAGTGCTCAACGAGTGTGCTCCAAGGCTGGCAAAAACCACTGCGTATGCTTTTCCATCTGTAGGTACTATTCTAGAGGTCGCTTTTCGAGTGGATGGAAAACAGCATTTGTCCAGTGCGTTCCAAAAACATACTACCGACCAGTTGCACTTACTTCCCTTCGTTCCAAGATCAAGAAATACCCTGAGAAACAAAAACTTCTAAATGACCGGCAGTACGCTTTTCGTAGCAATAGGTCCACTGGTGATATGATGGTATATCTCATCGAGCAGTGGAACCAATTCTTACATCGTTTTGGGGAAAGAAAGATTATTGCAAATGATATTTCTAAAGCTTTTGATAGAGTTTGGCATAAAGCCTTCTTACCCAAAATGTGTGCTTTTGGTATCGATGAAACCCTTCTTCGATGGATTAGAAATAACCCTTCGGACCGCTCCATTCGAATTGTTTTGGACGGTTTCCAGTCTGGTTTTCACAAAATAAATGCTAATGTGCCTCAGGCTTAGTTTTGTCTCCGACTCTCTTCCTCATATTCATCAACGACGTATTGTCTTATACTTCTAATCTACCAAATTGTTTCACTGACGACAGTACACTCAGCTCTTCATATTTGTTTCCAGATTCTTAACCTTGTTCTTCGGATGTGGAACTACAACGGCATCGTTCTTGACAGCATTGTCCAGTGGGAAATTATCTACTCTATGCTGTCTTCTGTCATTGAAGCACTACCCCCATGTTACTGTCCACGAGTGGCGTTCTAGGTATGGGTATCACAAATCATCTTCTGTGGAACGACCACATATTTGACGTCGTCGAAAATGCTTCAAAGTGCCTAGGTTTCCTTAACCGATGTAAAAAATATTTTTCAAATTTACAAGGCAAACATTCGCCCGAAGCTTCTCATATCTGTTCAGGTGTCCCTATTACGCATTACGCATTTACGTCTTCTTGATTGGTGAGAAGACCATAACGGATAAAATTGATTCTCTTAAACACCACCGTAATGTCTCTTGCCTCACCTTGTCTTATCGCTATTTTTATAGACAGTGATCCTGCAAAATAGCCATATGAATTTCTAACCTTACACAATTGCCCCCCCCCCCGCCGTATTGCACGCATCGGTAGGAATGCTCACAAATGTACCTTCGAGACTAACCTCGGACGTACTGTTAAGTATAGAGACTCATTTTTTAGCCGCACTATAAGAATGTGGAATGCTTTACCGGCTTGATTTGTCCCTCCCATTCTGATATACAGATATACAAAACCAATATGCACTTGCACTTATAATCCAATTTAGAATCAGTGGATACTTTAAAACCGATATCTATTCATATAAAAAAATTTAAAAAAAATTAAATGTGAAGAAACAACCAATTTTCTTTTAATACGCGTTTTTATTTATTTGGTCAGGTTTCAGGAAAGTATATCAAACTCGTGATCCTACATGTATTGCCAATACACCATCTTCGTCAGAAGTTGAGATTTTTATCTGAGCTGAACCATCATTACCGACAACAACTTGCTTTCCTGAGCATGATGATCCAGACTTCTTTCCTGATATAACATCACAGTAAGTTCCAGCTGGCAAACATGTTTGAAGCCGTTGGTTTAAGTCAAAGTTTTCCTGATTAAATGCTACAAAGCCCTTATTTCCTCGACAAAAAGCAATTTGGTCGCCACCATTGTCCCACCAATTATTAAGAGAAGTTCCTTGCACAGCGTTTCTAAATCCGGCCATGTTATAAATTTGTCGCCAACGGTGCTCACAGATCCATCCGTTTCCACATGAGTCATCTTGTTTGATGAGAGGTGATAAAATAGTTCTTCCACCATCGTTAGTTGGTGGAGGATCATCAGATACCTTAAAATCAAATGAACTCATAACACGTGGGATTCCATATGGGAAAGCTAACATGAAAGCGACTGCCATCTTGTAGTTTTTCGAAGACTTGTAGGTTAAAGCCCCATCTCTTTGGTTATCATGATTATCCACAAAAATGAGTGCCTTATCGGATGCAACGAATCCCCAACCAGTTCCCCAGTTTTTCAACCACTTCATTTTGTCCCCTTTGCGGAAAACGGTTCCAATCTTAGTAGAATGACGGAATTCCGTAACAGCTCCCAAATGGGTATATTCATCACGACTGATGGCTTCGCCACCATTGTCGATAACTTCTTGGAAGATAAATGGTCGAGTTCCAGCCTTAAATCCTTGGTTCGTATTTAAATTTTTTAATCTGGACAATATTGCCTGTCAAAGAATGGAAATGAAAAGTTTGACAATATAAATAATACCTAGGCCAACTTACTTGCATGTCTTGAGGCCACATGTGTTTGGCAGCGTCTAACCGGAATCCAGCAACACCAATGTCAATCAAATGGTTCATAAACTTCACTTGTTGCTCGCGCACCCATTCTTTGCTTTGGTCCAAGTCCTTAAGTCCTACCAACTCGCAATTTCTTACCTGATTGGCATCATTATAGTTTTTGATGGAGCAGCTTTGATGAAAATCTAAGGAAGAATATGGAACTGCCGGGAAGCTCTTCTTGTCAGGACTACATGAAGATCCTGCAGTGCCAACATGATTAGATCCAGCAGCCATATGATTCAGGATAATATCTGGATAGATGCGAACTCCTACTTCGTTACAACGAGTCACCATATCACGAAGTTGTTGTTCGTTGCCAGAACGGGTAGTGAGAATGTAAGAAACAGGTTGATAACGTTCCCACCACGGACGGTTACCAATCACAGCATTTTCATTCGGAGGAGATATCTATAGGGAAATATAAACTTGAACAACTTAATCCTTCATTTATGGAAACTCAGATTCATACCTGAACACCAGCATAACCCTTTGGAGCCAAAAACCTTTCACATTCATTAGCAATATCTTCGTACTTCCATTCAAATAAATGAACCATAGTATCACGGCCGCTCACATAATTCGGGTTGAATTGACAGCTAGTCAAACTAGCTGTAATAAGTACTAATGCTAAAACTGTAATGACTGCCATAGTCCAATTCATTCTGTTCATGCCGTTATAGCTGAACAAGAGTATTTATAGTAACTATCGCAAAGTGCAAATCTTTAAATGTGTTATAAATTTAAGCGTCATAAAATCAAGAGCAACCGTTTCCATGCTATCGAAATACACTGCTTCAAGATTAGATATTATAAGGAAACCGTGAATAAATACTTCAGGGGTAAGTCTTTGTTTTGGAGTGATTGTTTTGATTGAAATTTAGAGGGTTAGTTTTTTAAAACTTTTTTTCTTCTCTTAAACTCTTTATGAAACGTGCTCAGAATTTGTTTTGAATTTTAGTAAAAAAATAACTGAAAAACAAACCCATTCATAAATCAAAATTATTTCAATTTCAAGATAATTTGAAAAGTTTTCAAATTACTCCCATCAAGTTCGAGTGGTTTTTGGTTTTATATAGCTAGTAATGTAAGCGCATAAGCAATTTAATCAATTTTGAATCTTATATGCTTGATTTTTAAGTGGTAAATAAAGATATAAATTTAATTGTTTCTTTGGTCAACATGAAGGGCTTGTAAGCTTCGAAGAAGCGCTACTAAGAAAAATCACTAACACAATGAGTTCGTCTTTGTCCACTTCTTATGATACCATTATTGAATTGATTAGATTTGAATATTGTCAAAATGACGAAACGCACTTGTTATGGAACAACGCCCCTTTTTTGTAAATAGGAAAATAAAATTTCTTTTGTCATAATTTGGCGCTTTATATAAGATTTAATTATCTTATCCATTAACTGTATTTGTGGTACCAGATTAATCTTTTAATTTGATTACCTACCTCTTCCTTTTTGGAAATAGGCCTTAATTCAATAATGATAAGCTGTCAGATTAAAGTGCTTCCGAGATTTCTTGGAACTTAGCAAAATAACCGTAACATAATGACTATCGTTAGTACCAACGAACGGCGCAATTGCCGATAACGTGAGCCATGAACCTACTGCATGGAATTGTAGGTATGCAGTTTTCTCAGATATATTTTGGTAGGACGCGCACATCGGCGGGACATTGACTCTGCCAGCTCGATCTCTAGCCTGTCCTGTCTTCAACTTTGTACTTCAAGTTGTCGGAGGTCTCCCTCTACCTGGCCGCCACATCGAAGATGAGGTCTTCCTTGACTTCTGACTCCTTCTGGTTTGACGTAGAAGACTTTACGAGCTGGAACGTCGATGTCCACTCGCTCCACATGGCCCAGCCATCTTAGTCGTTGAATTCGAATTTTTCTTGCTTGGCTTATGTCACTGTGCAACACTCATTGTTCGTCGTTGTATCTTCTTCGCCAAATGTTGATTTCTCGGTTTACGCAGACAGGACCATAAACCGATCGCAGCACCTTTTTCTCGAAGGCTCCAAGAGACTTTTCATCTGATTGGGAGAGGGTCTATGCAGGACCGGGATGATGAGTGTTCTATACAGTGTCTCCTTTGTTCTTCTCGATAGGGCTTTATTCCTCAATTGAGCTTATTCAGGCAAAAGAAACAGCGATTTGCAAGAGTTAGTTTGATTTTAGCGCTGATGTTGTTGCCTGTGCTTACAGCAATATATCTATCAATGGTCACGTTATGACCAAGTCGGTGGTGGGATTCTACTTTTGTTGATGAAAGCATGTATACATATTTCGTCTTGTCTTCGTTCTGCTTGCTGCTGACCCCATGGTAGTGAAGGCAATTGTTCCTGCTCGCTTTCTTCTTCCTATCCACATCAATGTCGTCCGCGAAGCCATGTTCTTGTGTCGATTTGTTAAAGATGGTGCCCGATGTGCTGGCATGGGTGCTCGGTATGACATTTTCAAGCACAATGTTAAAACAGCTGGATGACAGTGCGTCACCTTGTCATAGCCCTCTGGTGGTTTCGAAGGTTTCAGTAGAGTCCCTACCAACTTTGGCGGAACAGCGTGTATTTTCCAACGTCATCCTGATAAGGCGTATCAGCTTAGAAGGGAACAGGGATTCTAAAGTTGGACATGGCAAGATACAGTTCAACTCGATTAACACTATCGTAGGCTGCTTTAAAATCGACGACGCGACGTGTCATAGTCTTGGGTTTTCTCCAGGATCTTTAAAAGACTTATGACTCTATAGTTGGTGCAGAGTAGTAGTAGTAAATCGCCCAGATGGTACTGAAATTCGGGCATACTTTCTCCAGGTTAACTCTAGCGTTTTTAAAAAGCTCAGCTTGTGGACCATTGCATCCAGCTGCTTTGTTCATCTTTTTTCTCTAGAAGTTTTGCACCTCATTTCTGCAAAAACATCTCTGCATCTCCTCGAGTTCGCGTTGCTGGTGTTCTTTTGTCTTCCTCCTGAGTAAGCGTTTCTCATTCTTCCTTCGCTCAACATTTCTGGACGCTCTAGTATCTCTCTCGAGCCATGACTTGTATGCCTCCGTTTTAGCTTTGTTTGCTTAAGCACATTCGGAGTCGAACCAGGGGTTTCTGGGGGGACCACGCATTAAACAATTCCCCCGTTATACTCATTCTATACTATACTATACGATATGGTGGCTTACTAGGGAAGGCAGAGTCTACATGGTCGTTTGTTGAGGTATTTTATTCAAATTATTGTAATCATACATAATACTTAAAGAGCAATTGACGGATAAGATTAGTATAGCTTCATATTTTTAGGTTGATTGATATATTTGCCGCCGTTATTAAAAATGACATTTATGCTCCACAACAACAACAAAATGAAGCCATATACAAGTTCCAAAGATAAGACATTTCATGTTTCCCGGAATACGTTTCTTTTTTTTATTGAAGAAGTTTACCTAATCAATATAATCTACATTATAAGAAGAAGTGTTCGAGAAGACTTTGATTTTTGGCAATTACTATCGCTAGACATAAATTAATTGCGATTAAATTGCACGATAGTGGGATTTGATAAAAAGAACTTAAATATATATACACATAGTGACTTAGCTCCAAATCAAAATTCTTTGGCAACGCAAATGATTAGTTTTCTGTGAAGGAAACTTTTACTTTATACGGATGCACCATTCTAATACATCTGTGAGAATTTACACACTTGCATTAGGTATCCAAACAGTGTTGATGAGGTTTGGTTTGCATAACCGTAATATTTTAACACAAGAAAAACATATGTTTATATTATATTCGAAAAATATATCTTTTATTCTTTTTGTACATTTTTTCAATACGCGCACTTTTAATGGCGTGATTTTTATAAAATACCTTTATTCGGGTGAGATTGTTAAAAAACTACTCCATTAAGCTGTAGTATTACACATATGCTTAAAAACGGACTAACAATCAAAACTCAGTTAGTGCTTTATGTTGTTTTTAACAAGATTTAAGGATACGCCCACTTTTAATGGGCGTTTTCGTTAAGTCTTAACCTGAAAAAGAAAAAAAAGGAATAGGGTATCTAACAGTTCGTTGCAAACGTAGTTTAGCTCTCGCTTATGTTTATATTACCTTATTTTAAAAATAAAATTTAATTTTGCATACATTGGAATATGATTTTTTTAATACTTTTTTTTTTAAATTCGCAAAAATGTTTTAAAGCAAAGTTTGAAATTTATCTATCGAAAAGAAAAACAAAACTCTTAATTTTGTTGTAAACTCAAGTAGAACTTGAGAATCGAATAAAAACACACGTTCGGCCAAGTGAAACACTTAATGTTGGAATTGATGAAATGTAAATATTTTGATAAAGAAAGACTATTTTTACTTAGCTCTATTAAGTATATTTGTATTAAGTGACTTGTAACAAAGGTGCAAGCTATGCATTACATTATACATAAGAAGAACGCTTAGTTTGTTTATTTGCTTTTGTAGAATTCGTCTTATGACAGACAATGCGTTAGCAAAAAAAACATCGTATTTACAAATTCCGTTCCATGAACTTTTCTTACATTAAATACCTACCTTGTTTGTAACCTCATGTTACTACAATCAAATAATTTAAAAAAATATTTAATATTATTATAATTTGTAGGCTTTTTAATGATGGTTTTGTGTATAAAAGTGTAATTATGCAATAAATATTGGCTTTTTTCATATCAACTTAAAGGTTATTAATTAAGCTTCGCTTTTGTAAATACTGAAAGCGTAATCAAAAATAGTAAACTTCGAGCTCATAGATTTCGAAACCCCCTCGGGCGATTCGGGAAATATTTGATTTTCAGAACGAGCTCATAATAAGCTTTCAATTGATATAAAGCTCATCTACTCGTATATGTACGCACTGGACCCAGACTCCCTAGTAAAATGGACCACCTACTCTGTATTTTCAAATCATTGATCAAAAATAATCCAAGTTGTTTAATATTTAATTTATTAAGAACATTTTTTAAGAAGGTACATTTTTGTGTGTGTTTTGAAAATACTTTGTAAATTTGTTCTATTAAATCACGTATAAATTTTAATTTTTTTTTTTATAGATCACAAATTTGTTCAGAGGTCAATTTATGTAGCTATTTGGCGTATAGGTTACAAAGTAAGTATTAATGAAGCCAGACTTAATCATCAGCATCACAATATTCCCAGTCTATGCTGATGTACTTACTACCTGTTTCCTTGGACCATAAATTGGCACAATACATGCTGCAAAAATTGCATGTAAAAATGGTCTTCGATGTACTGTTTCGCCTGGTAAAAAAATATAAAGAAACAAATAATATTATTTAAACATTAAAGTCAAATAATGTAAACTTAGTCCAAATTAATAACCTTTTGACAGGCATAAAATAATACGATGTGTATAAAGGGTTGAAACAATGTCTGAATGTACAGCGGGCGACTGGACCGTTTCTTATATGATCACCCATATATTTTGTTGGCAGTGTGTTTAAAAGGGAATCATTGTTGTAAATTGACAGGTAAAGGTTCATATAATTTAAAGTATGAAGACAATCATCATACAGTGTGATTCGATTTTCCTTCGAAGGCACCGGAAATACTTCCAACGTTCCGAATGGCAATAGCAATTTTGTGCTAGTAGCTTTTTCACGAACGAAGAAGAATTTAGGATGTGTGACATTTCTAAAAATAAACAAATATATTTTATTAATTCATTGTTATAGTTTATTATTTTAGAAATAAAAGTATTTACAATCCAAAGAAGGAAACCAAGGGCTCACATATTCCTGAGTTCACAAACAAGTGCTGCTTTCTACCGGCGGCGGCGCTAATTATTTTTTTGATTGCCAGTATAGCGAATATTGGACAAAATAACTGATTTTCTTCAAGCACCCACCCACCCGTAGTCATATTTCAAATTTTCTTTTTATTTTAACTAATATTTATTTTACATTGTGCTTAATATTTAATACTATGTTCCCATCGACCTCATTTAGCTTAATCCACTTTATCATACATTTTCAAGGATTTATAGTTACGTGATTTATTTATTTCCATATTTAATTTCAAATAACGTCTGTCATCGCAAATGTAAAATTAAATAAAATCAAACATCTGTCTTTCAATTCAGCACTTCATTCAGCAACAATAATTCAAAATGTTATCAGTGAGTTTTTTGGTTTTTATACTTATTAATAATTCAATAACATTTTATTTCTGTTAGAAATTTCTATCAAACCCAGACAGCTAAAAAAATTGCACAAGCAATTTCCCTGGAGCTTTGGGAGAAGTTTCAGAAATTGATATCTTGAAAGGTAATGTTTATATGTACATATCAAACTAAAACTTGTAGGTGGGATCACCCATCGTGATTTAGAAATAATTAGCTAATTCACGTAGGTGGGGTCATAGTATGAAGCATGTTTCTTATTTCAAATCAAATCTAACAAAAAAAAAAAAAAATATTAAGAAGATTTATGTAGTACCTACATTATGTATGTAGGTCTATGATTTTGATTGATTTTAAATGCTTTAAAAAGAATAATACTCGAATAAAATGATATCCTCATATTCATGTTCATTTCGAAACATGTTGCCTTTGTAGAGTAGATTCTATGCCACGATAATACTCTGTCCAAGAAAAATTGTCAGAGCCAAATAAGCAAATATGTTTATATGACAACCTATAGGAAATTGGTGTTCATTCAACCAATTTGGTCAAGCATTTTACTCTTACAAAAAAAAAAATGATGTTCTGATTTTTCCTTTAATTTTGCTACATCTTTAATACTAATTATTTTTTGAACTATGTATATGTGCTTGTAAGACTTAAGGTCTTTTGAATACAAATTTGTAGAAGGAATAAAAAGATATTACAGACTTTTTGTTGGTACAATGGATTGAGAATAAGGTGATTTTTATCGCGCTAAAAACCTACTGGTGGCATCCAGTTGAAGCTGGGGGAATACAGAAATTTGCTGCCCAGGCTAAGGCCCAAATGACAAATGACAAATCAAAAACCAAACACTACACTTACGGAACCATACCAATTTATTGCCACTCGCATCATCTTCATCTTCCCATGACTATTACACAACACCGCCAAAGCCAGAGGCAGCTGATCATTATATGCTCACAACTTTCCTCACTATTCGTATTGAATATTTATGGAAAACTGCAGGAAGGTGGAACATTTTGCACTTCCCGTCGCATCCTACTTTTCCATTTCTTAGTAATGAATTGAAGTACCAATTTCGTACTATCGAAATTGCAGTAAATTTAACGCTAAAAAAAAATGGAATATATTTTTGCCGTAGGACGTAAGGAAACAAAATTATTGATTGAAAACCGGAGCAAGGTCGAACATTTTGCAGTTCTCTGGTCCTCTTTTCCACAAGGCCAACGAGGTCCTAAACTTCATCAAATGTGAACTAACTATCCCTGAACAATATCTCAAATTTTCATTAACTTCCGACCTATTTCTGAAAATACCTGCCGACTGGACTAAGAACAAAATAATAAATTAACATTTCGTCGGGATGAAAATAAAAATGGATATGACCTGACACCTGACGGACAAGCGGGGACGGCTAGGGGAGTGTCGAAAGTTGGTGGTTTTAACGAAAAACAATAATTACAACAAAATTTCATGATTATTCGGATATATCCGAATAAATAAGGTGGAATTCTTTATTTTTTGGCAGATTTTGAAAATTGATTTGTTTTTCGAATCGATCTCGGTAACGAATTGACTATAAAAATGTATGAAGTATGTAGGTAGTAAAATCGTTGGAAATTTAACGTTCTACAAAAAAATGGAAAATGCTTTTGCCATAAGAAAAAAAAAGTTACTGAGGGAAAGCTGGAGCAAGTTAGAAAAATTTGCAGTTCACCTCTTCCTCTTCTCCACAGGGCCTCGAAGTAGTCTTGTCGACGATTTTTCTTATTCCAAATTCTATGTGTGAAAATCGGAATCACGTCCCTGTTACATACCAACATCTTCGAACAAAGATACTTAAGTTTATAGGCTGCTTGGAAACTATCCATGAAAGAATTGATGATACACATGAATTATAATAATCAGAAAGCCATCCACCTAACCTGGAATGGGAAAATTCAACTAAATCTAATGCATTTACCCTTCAACTCGACAAATGACATTGAATTTCTTTTTGGTCTCGTTTAGCTTTGTATGTTTTTTGTTTTTTTTTTAACTCATTTGTTTTACCTACATACATATATGTGTTTTATTGCTTATACAATCACCTTACTCTTTTTCCTCAGTAAGAATTTTGTTTTGTGAAATCCACAACTATAATAATAATTTGTGGACATTAGTAAATTTGTTGTTTTGATAATAATGTAAAATTCATTACTGGGTAGCACGTACTTGCTCTGTGGGTGCAAAAACAAGATGATACAAAAATTCGAGCAATAACAACTACTCTTTGTTATATAAAATAATCAAAGTAGTTTAAATTCTTTGTTTAAGAAGTGCTTATATGTCCCGCATTTTGAAAAAATAACAGTGTTATAAGATACGTAAATTTTGCCAGTTATTTCGTTATAATAACCTCCGTTACTTATATTTTTAGACAAAACTTAAGAACTTTATCAATTAAATACTTTCAAAATACCCACAAAGTAAATTAAAATTGTGAAAGTCATTTTGAAAATTTTGGCAAAAACTAAAAAATGTCGACTAAAACTGGAAAACCTATTATACCGGAGCTACCGTTAAGAAACTTTTAATATTTCAAATGTATATTACATCATTTGGGTGCTATAAAAGCTTTGTATATACCTAAGCAACTCTGAAACATTTAGTTAATGTTGTTGTCCACTTATGGCCAAATTGATAAAACCGTAAGAACCGCTTTCCATTATTATCATTTGTAGCCAAATACTAAATATTATGCAGTTTTCTTCAAAAGCTTTTTATGTATAGAAAGGTTTTACTGAAGAAATTGCAATGGCAAGCAAAATTTTGAGTCAATTCAAGCAAACCGTTTGCGTTTTGACCAGTTAAGCTAAAAACAAAAACTTATTATTATCAAAAATGACCTAGGTCTGTTATAATAATTATAATACATAAATTATTTTTTATTTGTTTAAATTCAAATACATTTAAAAACTCACTGTAGATGGAAGCATAGCTTCCGAAATGTACATCTGAGCAAAATAAAAAGAACGTGTTTTCAAGTTGTGAAAAATTAAAAATTTATTTTATTTATAAAATTTAGAGTTTAATCAAAATCGTTAGAGCCTTTTTTAGCAAATCCAAAATGAAAAAAACCGTAACTTGAAAGTTGGCGGGCTAAAACGATTTTTTTTAAAAATTGTAATCGTATATACGAAATTTGAAGAAAATCCGTCAAGGCGTTTTGGCTGTGGCGAGTCGTGAATAAGCTCACAGACGTACATCCGCACGGACTCACAGACAGACCGACGGACAGTATATTATGGAAACCGCTTTGTCTCTATCATCGTAATGTCATGTTTGATTAGAACAACTTTTTTTTTTCCTATATGAAACCAATACTTGCCCTATAGAGCAAAATTTTTAATAGTCAGAAATATGAGAAGCAGTATTTTGAAACTAGAGTTTTTACCCGCTCCTTATTTTAAGTAATTACGATGATGCAGTTCTCGACGAGAAGTGTTGAACGTAATAAACCAGTTTTAGTTTTAATATAATTTTCTATGTCGAGAGCATTCGTTGGGGGCACAACAAATTTTTAATCCAGATTCTGTCGGCGATGTAAAGTTATTCACTGTTGACGCCGCCGTAGTATGCTCCGACGAGAGAGCTGATACCACCGGCGAAATAGTATGGAGTGGAATCGATGTACCATTCTATATATAAACTATAGTAAGCAACTACAACAATTAAAATGGTGGAAATTGTTGTTGTTGCTTCCCATGGTATTCTAGAGCTCATTTTTTCGTCGATAAATGGCGCACCTCAAGTGGTAGTACTATAGTTTGTATATACAATGGTTTAGGTACACAATACATCCTAAAAGTATGCAATATTTACTGATAAAAACAGATGCTGAGTGACTGCTGTTTTGTTGACTTAAATGACAGATAAGAGGTGGATTTCACTTAGAATATTTACGATTTAATAAATCCCTTATGAAAATACACTACATTGCCGCTCGCAATCCTATTAGAAGGTGGGTCAGCAACCATGCGTGCACACAATTTTGCTCCAATTGACAAGCTAAACATTTTTCTATTAAAACTTTTTTCTTCAAAGCAAGAAAATTCCTTATGGTATTGAAAAAAATGTATATGACTTTCAAAATTCGGTTAAAAAGTAATATGTATACGTGAATACGTCATAAGGCCAAATATTCACCTTTAAAATCCACTGTTAATCTAAATTCACTTACATTTAATACATTTCGAACAAAATGTAGAAATTACTTCATTTTCGTGAGTCGCAATACGAGTATGAACGTTTTTTCGCCCGGCGCTATTTCACGGCACCGATTTTAATATTTCATCCAAATTGAGCTTTCTATTTAATTTTGGTTCGAATCGGCACTACACACTGTTTCTTTAGAAACTCTAAACAAATTAGTAAAAGATTAATCTATTTGATGCTCAAAATGATTGCTTAAACAACAAATAGGCACAATGCATTTAAGTAAATTTAAAATTTAAATTTCTTTTCTGAAGCGGACGACAGATAATTACAACTTAGCAACTTTTTTCTCAATTTACATACACTTTGGCTTTGATGCAAATCTATTTTAAAACAGTGTTTGCATCTATAAAAAGAAAACAATGAACAACAGAGAAAGTAAAATATTACAGCTTGTGTAGTCTAATCTCTAATGAACAAAAAACGAACATCATATAATTATTTTGTTTTTAATAATAAATTACCTCGGCATGCCGGTTTGTATTGCATCATAAAAATTGGCAAAGAATTTTTCATAGATCATTGGAATATGCGTGATGGCCGGGTTTTGAAATATTTGTACTCGATTAACGAATTTGGCCAATGCAGCTGGCAGATATAGCAATCCACAACCTTATTAAGACAAAGTTAGAAGAAACATCTATATTACAATACAGATCATGCCCTACGTTCAGCTGCCAAAAACTGTAAGGACTGCATATTGGCGATTCTTTCCGGTATGTAATTTAATTGAGTGTTGTCACTCATTGATAGCTCATTTAAATGGCTGCATTCCGATAATTCCATTGGCAGTGCTGAAAGCTGATTAGCACATATATCAAGAACTACTAACTTTTTTAATCGTCCAATTCCTGCAAATTGGTAATCAATCCAGTTGGATCGTGACACTTGTACATTTTAAAATTAAAACATACATACCTTTGGGGATTTCCGTCAGTCTATTACCACTCACATTAAGTCTTTGGAGAGCTTTCATTTCACCGATAGTCTGAGGAAGAAAAGTGATTTTATTATTGGACACATCCAGAAATTCCAAATTGTCCAAATAATAAATATTCTCCGGCAGTTCTTCCAGGGCATTTCCCGACAAATGAATAAATTTCAAATTTGTTAAGTTCAAAAGCCATTTTGGAATTTGAGTAATGAAATTCTCTTTAAGATACACCTCCTCTAGGTCCTCGTAGAGAAACAGGTCTATGGGAACATTTCGATAGTCACGGTAGCTCCAATGGAGGACAGTTTTGCTCATTGTTCACGTCGACCGAGAGTGTGCGAAATATTAATTTTAAAAATAGAAATTTTACGAAACAATATTTTCAATATTTTTTTGTAATGATATTTTGAAGCACTAAAAATCACAAAAGTTTCAAGTAAAAGATTGTTTTTTTTTTAGATGCATCTAATTCTTTGATATGTTTAATTCACTTATTTTTTTTTATTAACTGAATTGGCATCATTTACTCATTATCGGTCATGATCACCGCCAGCCACTGCACTATTATTTAAAATGTTCTTATTTGCAAACAAATAAATAGAATCTTTAATGTTTTGTTCGTTCTGTATTTGTATCTGAATCGTCCGCGCGTACATTAGTGACATAATTGTATTCGTAGATGATTTTCTTAGAAGGAAAGTCCGAATGGTGGTTGTGACCTTGGCGTCACTGAAACTATTTATTATGTATCTTAGCAAAAATATGTTGATGATTCTATACTTTGTATCTAAACAAGTATCTTGTAGGTACATTGTATTTAAATCTAATTCACGCACATTTTACGAACGAAACTGGTATACATCTAGGAGGAAATTTATCACTAAGCTTGTGCAGGTGCACCATGAAGCTCTTATACTTTTATGCTGAATGTTCGTCGGGGCAGGGTGTTTATTATCGATTTTCACGCTCATTTTGAGTGGACAGTGACATTGGAACAGACTTTAGAATAAGCGGAGGTGGTGGTGCATGAGTAAATTTGATTTTCTTATGAACATGGAACATCTTGTGTTAGTTAGGTGTGGGGTTGGGTTGGTGAAACATATCTATTTTACTTTTTTTCTAAAAATAGAATTTTTATGATGAACAAGTAAAGGGTTGTGTTGCATGCAGCAAGCATAATTTACATATGGGTATATCTTCCAAAGTATACATTCCACATTCTGTAGGTACAGGTAGACTTTCGTTTTGTTATATTTTATTGAATAGCAATAAACTCAGCTTTCACTTTTTTCTTTGATTTACCTTAAAGAAGCTTAAGAATTTAGATATAGTTGCGGCAGTGTTTGGATATCCTCCGTCGATACAAGAAATTTGTCTCCCCTTCCTGACTTGGCTGTTATTTACAAAACATGTACAAACATACCTATCGGTCTAAAAGTTGATATAACGCCGATATCTGGATATATGCTCCTCCAACCCACTTGAGCCTTTTGGACAATATTCAGAGAAGAGCCTTAAAATTGATTGGGTATTTGAAAACCACTGAAACACTCACTTCTCTTCAACGCCGCGCCGCGCCGGCCATTGTAATTGTAATACATAGTTCTTGCCTCTGAAGGAATTAATGGATTAGTTATAGTGCCAAATGCTCCAGTCATTGAGAGTTTTATATTTGAAGCGGACAAACCCCAAATCCAATGCTGAAGAGCGTGTATAACAGCCTCCCCATAATTTTATTAGACACCATTACTTATGCTTATGTTACACTCGTAACACTATGACAATTGAAGAAACGTGAATTTTATAAAGGGTGTTTTTTAGACGTGTGGTTTTCAATCTGGCTGTACTTTTTTCGGTATTGGTCTTATTGACAGCTGTGATTTGAAAATTTGGTTTGCAATTTCATAATAAATAGACTTACTCCTGAACAACGTTTGCAAATCGTGTAAATTTATTATCAAAATAATGTTTCGGTAATAATTTTTAAAACATAATGGCAAACCCTTATCTTTATAATAAAGCTAAATTCTTGGCCATAACATTAAATTATACGGTTTTATTTCTTCTTGAACACCACACGTCTAAAAAAACGCCCTTTATATCGTTCAAAAAAATGTAATTTTCTTTTATTCACATTATGAGCTGCAAAATTTTAAATATTGCAACTCTTCATTACTTGAAGAACTAATTTAAATCAGAATTCTACGTTTAGAATTTCCGGTACGGAATAGCGATACATACCACTACCTTCTAAAACTAGAAGGATTTTCTTCCTAAAATTCAATTTTTATACCCTATTCTATAGAATGGGTATATTGTATTTGGTGTGGAGTTTGTAACATAGAGAAATAATACCGTTAGGTATAGAAAAGTATATATATTCTGACTCAGAATCAAAAGCCTAGTCGATTTAGCCATGTCCGTCCGTCCGTCCGTCCGTCCGTATGTATACTCTCTAGAGGTCGCAATTTTTGAGCTAGAAAGCTGAAATTTGGTATGTATAATCTTTTGTTCAAGAGTAAGGCTAAGTTCTTGAACCGGTGAAATCCGCCCACAATCGCCATTTTTGTTGAACAACCTCAATTTGGTAAAATTAAATTATGTTTTCTGTACAGTTACGATAAAAGCATAACGCTAAAATTTTGCACGCGAAAGATTCAGGTAAACCTTCTTCCAATTAAATAAAAAAATTTTAGTTTGGGCGTGGCTGACGCCCATTTTTCATACAAAACCATCAATACTGTTTTTATAAAATAACAATTGTTATATTAATGCGAAAAACATTAAATTTTGTTGATATTACTTGCACATAAACATCTTGTGTATAAAATCAAAAAATTTGATTTTGGGCGTGGCTGACGCCCACTTTTCACTAAAAACATAACAAATTGGTTTTGCAAATAAACGGTATTTATAATGAATCCGCAAGCTAAAATCTTACGTCTCTAGTAGAAACTAAAAACTTTGTGTATGAAAAGAAATTTTTGAATTTCGGGCGTGGCTTACGCATACTTTTCATAAAAGAACGAAAAACGTGGTTTTAAAAATTTAAGGTGCTACCAATATTCAATTTAAACCTTTTTCCCTTCCGTTCGTTATATGAAAAATATATCTACATTTTCTTGTGTAAATTTTTTCAATACGAACACTTTTAAAGGCGTGATTTTGATAAAATACCTTTGTTCAGGTAAGATCGTTTAAAAACTACTCGATTCAGCTGTAGTTTTACACATGTGCCTAAATACTGACTAATGATCAAAGCTTAGTTAGTGCTTTAAATTTTTCTTAATATTTTTTAAGGGGCGTTTCCATCAAAAGTAGTAATATGCATTAATTTCTTAATGTATTTTAACTATCGGTCGCAGTTTTGAAGTAAGAAGATGAACACTTCGGTTTGTATACCTTGGTTACGTAGCAGAGTGTAGTTCAAGACACCCATCATCGCTATTTCCAATCAATATCTAATTTCTAAAAATTATAGTTTCGTCTTGTTTTGTTCAAATCGATCTGCCAGCTTAAAATTGAATGATGAGCTCATATAGTGATTACCCTGGCAATAAAGCAATAAAAAGTCTCAGCTGTAAGCTTGGCACACGCCTTTTTTTATTGTGACAGCAGTTATTGTACATCGGCCAAACAAAATTTATTTTATTGAATTTTTCCCTACCTGCTAAAGAAGAGTTTTGTTTCCGATACTGGAACAGCGGCTGGCTGCGAAGGAGGCGAACGCATATGCATATACTTATACATATACAAAAATGTGGGGAATAGGGTATCCAACAGTTCGTTGCAAACGTACTGTAGCTCTCGCTTATGTTTATAAATACAAAAAGAGTATGTGAAAGTAAACTAACATTAAGGCACAGGACACATTTCAAGTGAAAATTAAAATTCCATACAAATATGCTGAAGTGGTTTCACAGCTTCACCTTCCCTAGCTTATATTTTTTTTAATTTTTTAAGAAAAAACTAAATATTTGACAAATGTCACATTTTGTTACGTCCCTTGAGTTCTTTCCATTTGTAATGAAAAGTATTGTTTTTTATTTCACTGCAGACATTGTATATAAAATCTATAGAACTCTGGATATGGCGTTTGACTGTGTTGCCATCTAGTGCCTCAACAACGTTTCTAACAGCTTTATACAATACAATCTGAAGATAGCAGAGGTGCCTAGTACCCACTGATTGCAACAGTAGTAACTTCATATTCATAGTACTAAAGTTTGTATAGCAAAGCTGCGGATGAGTACTAGGCTTAAGCAATTAGAAAAACAAATTCTTTAAATACTTCTTGCGTTAATGTTTATTTTTTTAAATTCGCTATCACTTAGAAATCTCCATCTCTTCCCCAAAATTGTTGAAACTTCTGTTTCTACAGCTTCGTAGGACTTCGATGATTGTCTTAACCATGTATAAAAGTCTTCAGACCAATCAGGGTTCCTTGGCCAATCACAGCGCAGAATAACAGCAAACCTTCGAATGTATAAATTTCTAATATTTTTTCCTGTCTTAGCTATTAGCAAAACAGTTGACGTAGAAATCTTTTCACGGATTATCTGAAAGTATACAAAACATACACACATACATACAGACACATATACAAATAAATAATCGCAGATAATTTTTATTTATATAAATGTTTAAAGTGTCGTCGTATAATGGAAACTCTTAAAACGCGATTTTATAAGTTTTGCATTTTTGTTGTGGATTTCTTAAATTTCGAAATAGAGCAGAACATTTGCACAACGTTAATTCATTTGAAAATTTGTTTTTTGTTTTGAAAAAAAAGGAACTTGGGAGTTTCCATTGAACGGTGACACAAAATATTTGAAGAATTACCAGTGTTGTCAGATTCCATGACTGACGGCAAAGAAGCAGCATCAAGCTATCTATCCGACTATCAAAAGATTTTGGGCTTACGAATTTAGGTAAAAGCTCATGTCCATAAATGGTTAGAGTCTCTTTATAGTGGTCCACCATTCGGATGAGCAAGTCAGTTTTTATCTGAAATTAATTAGAACTAACAAAATTAAGGGTTTTGGAACTTTTCTGTATTTCCTAAGGACAATTTTTTTTTAATACACAAATTCATTATAAAGCTCTCTTATCTGAAATCAAATACAAAACCTAATAATATAGTCAACAAAAACTACCTTTTTTCTAATGCGTCAATAAAAGAATCGGTAATAGAATCTGTCGGACACTAGTGGGCTAAGAAAAAAGCAAGAATTAGGTCAAACGATTCTGTATATCTTTATCTCCATCTACAGCCTTCATGGCTTCACCGATTTACTTCAAACTTGGTTGACAGTATTTTTATCATTAATGGCATTCGCGCTCTAAAATAAATAAAACCTGTCACATTTACAATGGGGCCAACATAAACAGGATAGATAACTTCTCGTTGAAGATTATTCGCGGTCATGTTGCAAGAGCTATGATCTCTACTAATGGACTTATCTTTGGGGCTTGCTAACCCGATGATGAAAAAAATTGTCAAAAATGGTGGGTGAGTAGCAGGTGGTTTTAGGTTGAGTGGGTGGTTGGTGGTGGTAAGGAAGGGGTATTTATTGTGTGTGTGTGGGGGGGGGGGAATTGTCAAAAATGGTAGGCTTTGGTTCTTGGTTGTATGTTGGGTTGGGAGGTTGATGTTTGGGGGGAAGGGGTGAGAAAAAAAATTCAAAAATGGTGGGTGGTTGGTGGTTGGAGAGATACAACCTACACATGAACTGTTTTGTGAACTGGTTATCACGTAAAATTATCGTCCGTATACCGACTTTACAGACAACAAATTTTTGTTTTCACTAAAATTAGATCCACTGGTTTCCAAAGTATCAAAGAAACTCAAAATATTAAAAAGAAAATTAGAAATCAAAAAACCAAGTTTTGGAAATTTTTTAAATAACAAAACACTTTTCTTGTAGAAAATATTGTTGGGTGCGTAGCTTACGAGAAAATCTGAATTGGAAAACCGGTTCTATGCGAGTTATTGTTATAGTAGAAATCCTGAACAGAGTAAAGATTGTTCTGACAAAACATCACTCATAAAGTTTTACCAAAATCCTTAGAACTTTTTCTTCACAATTGTATGGCACCGTTATTTTTCGCTCAGATTAAAAATTATACATAAATACTTTCCGAAAGACGACTAAATACTAACCACCAAGTTTAAACTGAATCGGTCCATCCGCTCAGGCTGCAGGAGTGCTAACTGACAGAATTTACAGAACTTCGACTTCCCTATCGTTGTAATTTAATGTTTGATTGTTATCTCAATTTATTTTGCATTAAATATATAACTTGCTTATGGCTCCTAAAATCGCAAGCAAATATATGAAATTAAAAACATCTTCCTTTAAACATGTTTTGAAAACAGTGTTTCATTGAAATTTTTTCAAAATATGTACATACATAACATACTCGTATCAACAAAACATAATTAGATCTTTGCTTTTTTTTTTGTTGGTGAAGTGCATAGTTTTTTGTAAAAAGGTATTTCAAGATCTTACATTAAACTTATTGGGTTGAGCGTATCAACATTTGGTTTGCGTTATGCTCTTCTGTGTTATATAGATACCAGAAGTCCACTGAGCTTGAATTCCTCTGACATTTTATTCTGCATATCAGAAAGATGTAAGATGAACAATACAATTTAAACAGTTTTGGGAAGGATAATAGATTAAACTTAGTCCCACAACATAACCGAGATATTAAACCTTATCTTATAATCCTTAATTGCTCAACAACGACAACAAAGGTAAAACTGATTACTACCTTATTTGTTTGCGTTTGAAAAGTTGTTCAATTACATTGAAAACCACGCTGTTTTTTTCGTTCGAAAACGTAAACTTCTACTGATTTGATGCATACTTCATCAGCATTCCATTTTATATACAAATTTCTGTTGTGCCTGTGTTCCTTATTATTCTGCTTATAAACGGGTTGACCAATTTTGATGACTTAACTTTTGAAAAAAAACTATTTTTTTTTAAATTAATCAGCCCTTTAAATATTTTATACCTAAAAATAAAATTCAACTTTCTTCGCACAATCACTTGTCACTGGAGAAGAACGACAGCGAAATCCTGAAGTGTATTGCATTGCAAAGTCTAAGTTCTAAATAAGTATACTTTAAAAAATATAGTTATTAAACATTCCCCTTTGCTTGGCGCCGGAGCGGGGGTGGCACACATATTATGTTTTCTAGTTACCTGTAAAGGCTTTATCACACTGACAGTGAATTCACTGACCACTAGCAGGCAGTGACGTCAAAATCGCGTCACAATGCCGTCAGTGAAGTCATCCGTAGTGTGATAGCCAGTTTTGGGACGCCAGTGAAGGTTTCAGTTCACTGACCAACCCAAATCGCGTCAGTAACTGACTCGAAAAATGACAAGTGTGATAAGTATTCCCTGGCGCATAGGACCACTGATAAACTTTTATGAAAAGAGCGTCAGTGTACTGACCTTGTCCCATTATTGGCAACACACGAAATTTCTCGTTGTGCCAGTGAAGAAACCCCGTCAGTGAACTGACCTGTTTTTTGATATTTTGTTTGAAAAATTTCAAGTACCGTATTTTTTGGGAAGTTTTGAAAAACACTTTTTTTACCAACTTTTTTTTTAATTTTTTAGAACTGGCATTTTCTAGATCACGAATATGCATTTTTGAAGTCGCTAGGTTGATTTGTTAGGCCGCAAATCGAGTTTAAATATGTCAACTTTGATGCCTCTAGCACGTCTAGTTTAGGCTCAAATCGATTTTTCATATAATGCGAGATAAACGATAATTGAATGCACGTTGGATCATCGTTTGCGTAAGGCTTCATAATGTTTGGTTGCATTGCAAAGGCATCGTCCGCGACGAGGACGTACGGCGCTGGCGCTGGCATTTCTCTGCACGGCAATGGTTTTGGTGCAGGCAAATGCAGCTCATTTTTGTTCAACGCTTGGCTGAAAATTACCTTTTTTTAAAAAACTCAAAAAAATTTGTTTTTCAAAAATTAAAGAATTAATATTATTTTGTTTAAAAAAGAGCTTTTATTTTGAAATTTTCAGCGAAATCCGTTGGGTGGTTTACGAGAAAATCTGTTATAAAAAATTGGTCATGGGAGGTACCGTTACAAGACTTTTCCTGACAAATTAATTCCAACCAAAACATATATTTTACTCAAAAAACACCATTCAGAAAGTTTTATCAAAATCTTAGTAGCCGTTTTTGAGAAAAATAAGTTTTTCACTAAAAATCGTATGGCAGGTACCGTTAGTTTTAGAGCTAGAATGCTAATTCCAAAAATTCTCTGTAGGACGTCATAATAATAATAATAATATGTACCGAGTTTGAAGCGAATCGGTCCAGCCGTTTATGCTTATAAAGTGACTTCAGGGCTCAACAAACAAAGCTATTATTAGAAATAACCTTAAAAAAACAACCCACAAGAACCTTGTAAAT
The DNA here is from genome assembly GCA_916050605.2 of Platycheirus albimanus. NCBI lineage: Eukaryota > Metazoa > Arthropoda > Insecta > Diptera > Syrphidae > Platycheirus > Platycheirus albimanus. The sequence continues at coordinate 66,866,917 of OU696698.1, forward strand.
GTCGTCAAGAACTTCTGGAATAATAGCCAAAATAGTTGGTTGAGCTGTTTGGAATAGCAGTCGCAGCGAAACCCTTCCTTCTCTCTACACCTCAACCACTTTTTTGCCAAACACTGTGCCGTCGACGAGTTCTCTTGTCCTCATCATCGTCGCTGAGGCTGTCCACCGCACACGCTGCCAAATGGGTGCAGGGAACTAACTTCACGGGCACTACCTTCACATGGGAATTTACTTCACCACTGGTGGGAACTAATTTCACTTTTTTTTGATGAAGTTAATTCCCACCGAAAGTGGGAATTAATTTCACTATTTTGTGGGAATTGATTTCACTTTTGTATGAAGTTATTTCCCACGGTGGGTGGGAGATAACTTCACTTCTTATTACAGTAAATGATATAATTATCGTTATTGTGTTATTTAGTTTAGCATGATAAACTAAAAAAAAGAGTGCAGAAGCATTTGCAGCGAAAATAATTAAAACCAAATGTTTGCAAAAATTAACTTTAGTTTTAGTTGAAAATTCGCGCGAATTTTTAACTAAAGCTAAAGTTAATTTTCGCAAACATTTGGTTTTTTTTTGCAACTTGTTTTATTTATAAGTAATTGTTTTAATGCAAACTTCATATCCAAAAAAATGGTATTTCGTTTTAGTATAAAATTCGCGCGAATTTTATACTAAAACGAAATACCATTTTTAAATAAAAGAAGTTTAAAAAAAAAAACAAAATGTTTGCAAAGATCAACTTTAGTTTAAGTTAAAAATTCGCGCGAATTTTAAAGTATATCTGAAGTCAAACATTAGTTGCAAAAATAACTAAAACAAAATGTTTGCAAAGATCAACTTTAGTTTTAGTTAAACATTCGCGCGAATTTTTAAGTATTAAACAAAATGTTTGTAAAGATCATTTTTAGTTGTAGTTAAACATTCGCGCGAATTTTTAACTAAAACTAAAGTTAATCTTTGCAAACATTTAGTTCTAATTATTTTCGCTGCTAATGCAGTTTCAGTGCATTCTATAATACAATAATTTCTTTGAAAATGTGAATAATGCATAAATATTTCTTTAATAGGTCTATCCCTTTTTGTAAAAACTTTTGCTTATAAATTATAATAAATTGCTTAAATCCATATGATCTCTTTAATTTTTCGAAAGTTTTTATCTCTTGAGATTTTCAAATTTTGACTGGGAATTTATTTCACACGATTTTTTGGTGAAATAAATTCCCACTTTCGGTGGGAATTAACTTCATCAAAAAAAAGTGAAATTAGTTCCCACCAGTGGTGAAGTTAATTCCCATGTGAAGGTAGTGCCCGTGAAGTAAGTTCCCTGCACCGCCAAATGAGCCATCGTGGCAACTTCAACTGTTTTCAAAAATTCTTTTTCTGACATTATTTTCTTATAAAGAATTTTGTGTAAGCAAACAAAACAAAAACCAGCAGCTAGAGTTTTCCACCTCAAACAAATAAAAAAAAAAAAAAAAAAAAAAAAAAAACAAGGAACTGACAGCCACTGGCTGTCGGTAGTCAGTCAGTGTGATAGCAAAACTGCTCATTAGCCCGATTTCGAGTAAATTTCACTGACGCCACTTGCCAGTGTCGTGTGCCAGTGAAGAATGTGTCAGTGTAGTGTGATAGTCAGTTTTTCAGGCGTCAGTTCACTGACCGACTCGGAGAAAATATCACTGACTAGCAGGAGGTTTCAGTGAGTTTTTTGGGACACACTGGCACAGGCCTGCCAGTAGGTGCGATAAAGTTTTTTTCTCAACCGACCACTAACGAGCAATTTCTTCACTGGCGTAAAAATCACGTCAGTTTTCGTGACGTCACTGCCTGCCAGTGGTCAGTGAAATCACTGTCAGTGTGATATGGCCTAAAGTCTGAGGAACTTTTCAAACAAAGAACAAAAGTCTAAGCTGCCAAACATGGGAACTTTTGAAAGAAATTTAACGGTTGGGTAAATTTTTTTAGAAGTCTATAAAACCAATCGCACTCACCTTTGTTTTTGGCGTGTTGTACAAAATACTGTATACCGGAGCTTCAGGCTGCAGCAAAATTTCTCCGTCTGAGGCTGATTCCACACGTAAGTGAACTTTCAGCGAAGGGTTATCACGTTTAACCGCACGCCATGCCTTAACTCCACAAGCAGTGATTGACTCCGACGAAGGGGTGTATCGATTTTGATGAATATGAAGGTGTTGAAGTTTAGAATCTGCCAGTAGAAGTATCACATCATCGTCGATATTTTGGGGAGATATTATTAAAACCTACGCTTAGAATAATTTTAATAGGGCTTAACTTGCACATTTTGATTTTGCCTACCCTGAGATGAGCAAAAAGCCCTACATGCATTATTGGACAGTGTGTTGTTGTAACATTGACAATATTTAAAACTCGCATGTGTAAAAAACAGGAATCTAAGACTTCATCAAGCAGATGGTTGGCTTCATAGCGCTCCAAGAAAAAGTCTATTAGTTTAAGAATCCGCAATTGTGTTAACTTTGTCATAAGTTCCTTTAAGCATTTCAAAAGTTGCCCTGAGAATATTAAACAAATATATGACTGACTTAATTTTAATTTAAATAACAACTTACCTCCTGTCCCAAAAAGTTTTATACCCTCAGGATCATCTGTTTGAGACATGTTGCATGGAAACTCATAAACTAAGCATCGTATCCTTAAGCCAACACCAGCTAGTTGGGGCATTTCGGTCCTCTTACATTATTAAACACATAACTAAGTAACATCATACACACAAACAAAAATTAAAAAAAAAAAAAAACCTTTTGCATGCTCCACGTTAGTAGCGTCATAAATTGGAATATGTTATTGAAACTGTGAAGCGGTCGAAAAACCAATCCTCCAATATGGCGCCCGACACGTTGCATGCAGTTTTGCGTTCTTATGTGATCTAAAACATACTGCCAACCAGAATAATAGTTGTATTTAGCCCGAGTCAGAGTCTGATCGTCAACAATAAAATTGGACCAAACGCGTGGCAAATGAAAAATACTGTACCAATGGCGGCAGACCTGAATTAATATATGAAATGAACTTTAAAATCAATCACAGCTATGCATAAAGTCTACCAAACTGGCATAGTATCGTTCCTTCACAGATAGATATGAAAATATTTCCTCCAACAGAAGGTCTGGTAAAATGGACCACTGTGAATACACCTTGTTTGGGTCAACGTCCTCATCATCATCCTCTTCTATATCAATGTAACAGGCTGCAATAATTTGAAAATAGGACAAATTAGGATAAATGGTAAAAAAGAATATTTAAATAATAATTAGTTTAATATATATATTAATAGGCAAGCAGTTTTTTTGTGGTACCAATTGCGAGGTGGTTACCCAACCGATTGATATGATATATATATTGCTGAAAAGGTATTAATGAGTAGGTGTGCTGGGAATACTTTTTGGATTTTTTTTTTTGGAAAATATAGGTGAAAATGTCTTGGTGTGTTTTTTTTTTACCATTTTTTCGAATAAATAATTGGCGTAATACGTATTACATTTGCATACATTTAATACAGTGGCCGAATTTTGGCCACCAGGCGATTCTAGTATAATGAAATCTGCTTCTTTTTTATACATATAAAGGGTGTTTTTTAATCTGGCAATAATTTTTTTCAGAGTTGGTCTTTTTGACAGCTGTCCCTTGATTTATTCTCAGTTTGGTTTGCCATTTCATAATGAATAGACTTACTCCTCAACAACGTTTGCAAATCGTGCAAATTTACTACCAAAATAATGGTTCGGTTCGCGTGACGCATCGATCGCATCAATTTATTGAAGGAAACTTTTGGTGAGTGCATTTTCTCGCGTCCTGGGCCTGTGGCGTGGCTTCCAAGATCGTGCGATTTATCACCGCTGGCTGGACTATATTTTGTGGGGTTATGTGAAGTCGCTTGTCTACGCAGATAAGCCCAAGACGATTGATGCCTTGGAAGAGAATATTCAGGTCATTCAGGCTGACATACGGCCCCAATTGCTCCGAATTTATTCGAGCAAGTCGCGTTAGCCTGAAATCATTTTTAAGACACAATGGCAAACCCTTATCTTTATAATAAAGCTAACTTCTTGGCCATAATATTAAATTATATGCGTTTTATTTCTTCTTGAAAACCACACATCTAAAAAAAACACCCTTTATAAAAAATGGATGTATGTTTGTTTGTTTGTTTGTTTATATGTTTGTAAACTCCGAAACCGCCCAAAAAATTGAGCTCAATCTTTCAGGAAATTTTTTGTATTTTTCCGAGAGTGTTTCTGTAAAGTTTGGTCAAAGTCACAAAGCGAAGAAAGACGCACCGGTGCCGGGACTAAATTATATAAGTTTGTTTGCTAAAACTAAACTAAACTCAGGAACCACACATCTAAACAAACTGCATATTAATGTCTCTTATTCCTAGTTAATATTTGTTGGTTTAGTATGAAAAATTTAAACTAATGAACGCATTTAAGTTAAAAGAAAATTTTCTAAAAATGGCCCTTTTCCAACCTTAAAACAACGATACAACACTCGGGCGTATGCGTACTTTTTTAAATTTGTTTAAAATTTAATTAAAACAAATATTCTCACATTTAAGATAAACTAATTGGACGGTATGAATATTTTAGACTAGGTATTTGGACAACATAAATATAATTTAGAGGTCAAACTTATCGCTTAAGTGTTCAAAATATTTACAATCTGTCATCGGGTTATCTGCGCGGAAGGCCAGAACAACGTCTGTAGGGACAGCTAGTTAAAATGTAAAAACAAAATTCGAACGCTATTGTAACGTCAAATTTCTAATTCTTAACTGCATGTTAGATTTTCCTTAAGGCAACAATATTGTAGTACATACTTGGATTTGTATATATTTTTAGGAAAACATTAGTGTGTATATTAAAACAGTAATTGTTTTTTAAGAAGTATTGAGTGAGATGCGACTACATTTTGTTTAATTCTCCATAAAAGTAAAAATTAATTAACATGAAGTTATTGACAAACTATCAAGATTATCAGACAGTGAGAGCTATTTCAAAAATTGCCTATTGTCCTCCATTCATCTACTAGGCACCTACAGCTACAGTCGTCTTTCAGAAGACGAGTCCTATTTAGAAACTTTCTTGCAACAGGAACTTCTTGTTTTGGATAATTTAACGTCTACTGACTTACAGTAAGCAAGCTGTATTAATAATTGTAGAAATTGATTCTTTTATTCTGACGCTGTGAGTACGGAAGTGGTAGAATCTAGCTCTGCCATTTCTAACGTAGGTTTCTACCATCCCTCAATGATTATATTTTTTGATATGAGCAGTCATTTACTCATTTACTTGAATGCTTCTAAAATCTCGAATAAAAATGTTTGCTCAAATATTGTCGACGCAGTGAATCAGCCTTATGAAAAACATCAACTTCGGCCATTCGTGTTGAGTGAAAGAGCTCAGATCCCTATGTAATAAACAGAATAAGGCTTGGAAGTCTTACCTTAAAAGTCTCTCGATTTCTGATCAAAATGAGTTCCTTGCACTTTTTGAGTTTAGTTTACTTTCCGAAAACCTATACGCATTACGCGGCATATGTGAAGGAAATGGTTTGTAAATTCAAAGAAGAGGTCTGATGGGTATCCAGTGAACTGCGCTTACACAGATTCTGCTATAAAAAGCTCGCCTGAGAAACGCAATGCGTTTGCAAAGCATTCCAGTTAGTCTTTTGTTGAAATTCCTGTCAATAAAGACTCCCGTGATTTCCCCCAATGCCCAATCCTCTTTTAACAATATTCCAAATGATAATAAGTTATTGTTCAATTTCTTAGACTTAATATTTTTCCACATTGTTTTCTGAAGTAAGCTTACTAGGCTTTGAAATTTACTTTAAATTTTCGTGCAAATATTTCAATATAAACCGATTCCATCATTTCTAAGCTTAGTTTCCTTTACGGATGAGTTTTTTGTTCTTCCAAGTACGCCATTTGTCAGCAGGATTTCTTGCAGTTTTAAATAGAACATGGCAATAAGAAAGGTCATTGAATTGTTTGTGAATACCTTGACTGTTAACCTGTTGTGAACGATAAATGTTTTACCTAGAGTCAATGGTTCCACCTCATGAAATATGTAGGTACTTCCTATGTGTTCTGAAGAAAGGAATTTTTTCTCCGGAAAACACCATGTATTATATAAGAAATACAGCTACACAGAGCATATATCCTAGTTACCCCAGCAAAATCGTCAATGTATCTTTTCTACTTCATCCGTATTTCGATGCGGTTGGCTTTAGGAGGCTAAGTCTAGACTAGAATCTAGACTTTTTAATTTAAACGCAGCAGTGCCCAAGCAGGCGACAAAAAACCCGAGATCAATACTCAAGACCTTCTGCCCCATTAAAATAAGGAACTAGCTCTTGACAGAAATGCGTGACAGTGCGAAAGAGGTATTATTCCCGTAATATGTTAGTTCATGTTAACCCCACAATGTGCATTATATCAGCGCTAAGCATTTAGCATTCATACAATCATTTTCTATAGCCAGGAACTTTTTTTTTATTTTGGTTGGCATTAGGCTGTGCAGGTAGAAAGAACACATTTTTTTCTGTGTAGAACTGAAATCCATCAAAAATGTCCTAGTTCCAGATTGAAGTTCATATTTAATGTTTACTTTTGATTTTAAATACCAAGAACTTCAACAGATGGTTTTTTATTTATTTTGTTCAATGTTTCAAAGAACAATATTAAAATCAACACTAAACAAAAATAATCTGCATTTCACCATACCGGTTCCGTATTTTTAATAGGTATAATATTGTGTTATGTAAAACTTATACGTGACGTGTTTGAATTTTGTTTCGGAATATGAGCACTTGAACATTGCACAGAGACACAAAACGATATTAAGCAAATTAACTTTATACACATGCATTTGTACAACCTTCTTCATTTTGATCGATCTTCCAGCAACCTCTTTGAGCTTTTTCAATTTTTTCCGACATTTTCGAAACTATGTCTTTTATTCAAAAGATGCACAGCAAAATTTCAATAATTTTCACTATTATTCACTTATATGAGATACAATATCCGGCAAATTTGTTCAAAGTAATCGAGTTTTCCTTCCACTACTAGCTAGCTCTTTCCCCAGACAAAATTAATTCGTCTAAAAACCATACAGTCTATTGAATATTTTTCTTTTTGTCGTTATTTTAAAAGTTCGTGCCAAAATCAAATGAAGAAATGAGGAAAAAAATAAAACTATCCCAAAATACGTTTTGAACGTAACTTTAAAAATAAACACTGAGAGACTAAGTCAGCTGTTTTTGGGAAAAGCAGAAAGCATAAGATACACAATTTTACTTATCACCCATTTCTCGAAAACTTAAATGTTTATATTTTGAACGTATCGACATCATATAAACGTAACGATTTAAATGTATTGAGCGTTTGTAAGTTTCCTCCTGTATTTTATATTTTTAGTCACAGCAGAATGTTTCGATCTAATGATCGGGCAAGTTTTATAAAAAAAAAAAATATGCGGGTATACCCAAACATGTGAACTTTAATAATAAATGTTTTTTTTTTTTTTTTTTTTTTTTTAATTTATGCAATGTTAGATGTATTTGCGTCCAGAGTTGCCAAAAGAAGATACATTCATAATAAAATTAAATAAAGTCAACGACTCTGGGTTGCACGAACGTTTTTTTTAAATACTTTTTGATACATTTTATACAAAAAAAAATTACAAAAAATTTCAAATACGCCAGTTCATATATTTATATACTTATCATTTTTGAAACTAAATTAAAAAAGCTGTTTTCAAAATATAAAATTACATATTATGCAGCATAAATTCAGCTACCTGAGCCTATTTACATATGTGTAAACATCGGTAAAGGCATTATCTTAGCCATTGTTTCTATATTTTCCAGCCATAATGATAGGTCATACGTCGTACCTAAAAGCTACACTGATTTTTTAAATCAAAATCGTTAAAGCCGTTTTCGATAAAAAAAAGCTTTAATATAATGGTTATGTGGTTTTTTTTGAGCTAAACAAATTTCATGTACAATACCTTAAAATTTTTTTTTCCAAACTTGATGGAATTCGGCCCACCCGTTCGCTCTGTAGAGGTGTCTAATACATGCATTCATACAGACAGACATAAGACTGTCCGAATTTTTAAACCATCTTTTTTCGTCTTCTTTCTTTTTTTTCGACGAATGTATAACTTTCCTTATAGTAGGTACATTAAATTGCAAGTAATTTAACATCGGACACACAAAATTAATGTTATTTTATTTTCTCCTGTCTGCTAAAGAAAAATTTCGTTTCTGAACCTGACAGCGGCTGGCTGCAACCAGCGCAGCGGTGCGAGGGCGGAAGCCAACTTTTTATACAAAAAAAAAACTTGTCAAAAATTAGACCACAAAGAATAAATTTAAAAAAATATTGTGCATATTCTGTGAACTATGGAACTGCACAACTTTTATGGTTATTTATGGCGTTTTTAATTGGCAATCCGGAATTGTTCTTCGATTCGGAATACCGATTGAACAGTTTTTTTTTTTTATTCCGAAGAATCTGAAGTTTGGTATGAATGTATCGGTTGACTTTGACATGTGTCACATATATGTGTATTCGCGCCAAATTTCATTTGCTTTTGTGCTGCAAACATAATGTTTCTAACATTTTCAATATTATTTTCCATTTTGATTATATTTTTTATAATTTTTTATTTCAATTTCAAGAAATTACTTCACTGCTGGTATAATTTCCAAACAAATGTGTAACAAGAAATATGACATTGGTCAAGTGTGACATCTGACATTTAAATCTATGAATGTGTGAGTGATTCTGCTTCTGATTCTGTTTTTAAAACCAGAATAGAAATTCTCTTTTTTCCAGAATCAGAACTGTCAGTTTTGCCCAATTGAACGCATTCAGATTGCTTTTTTTTGCTACCAGATTGCCAATTAAAAACGCCATTATATTCAGACTATACAATGATACCAAATATTTTCAAAATTAAATGACGTTACGTTACTTTTCTTGTTGCTGACTCCTCCGCCTATAATTATTTGCTGTTGTTAGATTTGGAGCAAGTGCCATGTTGCAACAAACACTTACTTAACAGTTTTTTTTTTTTTTTATAGTGCAACGCTTAACAATAATTTCACTTATTTTCGGCAAATAAGATTTTACATAAATAAATTAGGCTTCAATCAGGGCTTGTAAACTTCTGCGGACACTCTGGCATACGCTTCGTTATCTTCTAGAAATTTTCGTAAAACACGATCTTATATAAAATCGTGGATTGTCCCATATCAGTTAAATGCGTTATGCGTACAAATTGTTATAATTGACTACATAAAATAAATTAATACTAGGGACAACAGTTCCAAGAGGAGCGGTGCCGGGGTCTGTGACTTACACTCTCAACCATTCCTGTGTGAGCGTTTATATTCTGCAGGAATGGAAGGGACCTTCAATTTATAGTCAAATCCGGACGGCTAACAGAAAAGTACTTTCCATGACAAACATTTTTTTTGAGGATTTGTCACTTATCCTCGCAAGAGGCATTACCACGGAAAAGAACTTAGGTGTGAAGTCAGGGATGGAACCCAGGACCTTCGGCGTCGCAGTCCGACACACTAATCATTATGCCACGTTGTTCTTTTATACAGGGTGATTCACGAGCGTTGTGCCAAGAAAAAATTCTCATAGGAGGGGGTCTATTCCCCTCCGTTTAGCCAGGAGGGGCAATTTTCTAAAAACATGACCTTAATTTGAAAAAAAAAATTATTAAAAAATAACGGTAACTCCTACAAAGCCATGCTATACTTTTTTGTAAAGCCGAAAACTTACTTATTTATTGTAATTTTAAATGAAGTTATTCTATTGTTCCGTTTTCAAAATATTAATTTTCAAACTCAAAATTTTGAAAAAAAATTAAAAAAAATAATTTTAAAACTAATTTTTTTAAAAATTTTACGTAATTAAGTATTATTTTTGTTCTCAGAACTCAATGCTCTCATAAATTTTAAATCCAACACGGAAAACCGTATGGCTCTATGACTTTTTGTTGCCAAGGTATTCAAAAATAACAGAACCTACTTCTTCACAAAAACAAGAAAATCTAGCCTTACGGGATGGAACAAGTGATCTTTAGACAATTTTTTTCGTGTTTTTGTGAAGAAGTAGGTTCGGTTATTTTTCAATAGCTTGGCAACAAAAAGTCATAAAACCATACGGTTTTCAGTGTTGGATTTAAAATTTATGGGAGCATTGAAAAAGGTATGGTATGGCTTTGTAGGAGTTACCGTTATTTTTTAATCATTTTTTTTTTTCAAATTAAGGTCATGCTTTTAGAAAAATGCCCCTCCCGGCTAAACGGAGGGGAATAGACCCCCCCTGCTATACGATTTTTTTCTTGTCTCAACCCATCCTACACGCTCTAGCTTTTTGGCACAACGCTCGTGAATCACCCTGTATATGCAATCAAATTTAAAGAAAAAGCATGACTCGGTCGCACAAACTTGCTCCAATGCAATGGGGTGACAGTGGTCTTGGGGCTTGAGATTTTGAAACAAATTTAAAAAGCATTGGTTCACAGGAACTAGCTCTTATGTTAGATAATTGCTTAAAACCTTAGACTCCAAGCCTTAAAGGCTGTGTATCTTAAATTTTTTTTTTAGAAAAATCTTTAATTTTTTTTTTAAATTGTCTTATGCGGGCCTTACACCACGCAATATTATTGCGCAGTACTCGGTATTGCACAGTTATATTGACCGTGTAAGGTCTTTATTGTTCAGTAATTTCAGTTTGCCCAATATATTGTGGAATGTTAAAAAAATTTAATATTTTTTGGAACTTCTTCAATATATTGCGCAGCATACTGCGTCGTGTAAGGCAAATTAAAGGCAAATCTCAATATTTGCTTCACATACATACATTGAATAGTTTTTTTTTTTTTTTGATTAAATACAAACATGGTCAACGCAAAAATAAGAAAGATGAAGATTGAAGTGCATTCAGTTATAGTACCTAGAGTTAAAAATTCGATTCCTATGTAAACAAAAAAATCCTTTTCACACAGCTTGTGTGTAGGAAGGCAATAATATTTTGCAATAATATTGCATCGTGTAAGGACAACGCATTTTCACGCAATATTTTTGGCCAATATCTTGAGCAATAATATTGCGTGGTGTAAGGCTCACATTAAGAGTTTTCTTGGAAAACCCAAGTAGGCAATAAAATTGTATCTAGGGGAAAAATTCAAAAATCCTTCGATCAGTTTAAAAAATTTCCATCGCCTCCAATTTTTTCGTTCACCTCTCGCATATCGCAATATGGCGGCGCCAATGGCTCACATCAGCTGACCGTGTAGCATTTATATTGTCACTCATTTATGCACGTTCTCCGCGGTATTTGTCTTTTCCCCCAATGTTATGTTGTAAATGTTGTTGTTCACTTGATCGTGATGGACAAAAATACAACTTGAGAGCAGTGAGTCAAATAAACCGGTCAACGAGAGGAAAATCAAGAATAGTGCGAAAATATCTGACGATGAATTATTTTATGCCCTAAAGGCTCGTCCATATTATTCCGAATGATGCCGATCGGCCTGTGCCGACCGCCCAAACCGAATACCGAATAAGTATGGACGTGCCGAAAGCCGTTCCGAACCGAACCAAACTCAAACCGAATCAAATGGATAATCGTTCGGCTTGGCCGACCAGCATAGGCCGACTGGCATAATACCAACGCGCCTTAAGAGAATGCCGAGCAATTTCGTGGTTGCAGGAAAAGGGAAAATGCTCTTGGTGAGTTAATTTAATTTTTATAATGAGTTTATTAGAATTATTAGAACGAAAAAAAGTTTCATTTGCATCTTGGTTTCATAAAACCACGAATTTTGTTTTTGGAAAACTGTTTGAAAAATATTTTGAAATTTGTTTGAGTACATTTATAAATACATACATGGAAACCAGTAGTTTTAAATAGGAAAACAATACAAAAAAAAATCAACCCATCCTTTTACAAAATATAATACGAAAAACAAATTTTTATAGAAAATTGTTAAAAATAAAATAAAAAGTTTTTTAAGTTTTTGATATGGAAAAATAGTTTACGAAAAAACTTGTAAACAAAAGATAAATTGTTCTTGAAAAACAGAACCCTAAAAGTTTTATCGAAATCGTTGGAGTCGTTTTAACGCTTAACGAAACCTCATGAATGCCAGCTCACTGTGATGGGATGTTATGTGCATTCTCTCATACATTCCTTAAGAAATTTACGCAGATTCACACCTTTGCTAATGATCTGGGAGACAATTGCACTAGGTTTATGTTATTTGCGGAAATCAGTGATTTGAAGAACTTTGCAGAAGAAGCATACTTGACTTAAATTAGTGTTTATAGTATTTAAATGTTAAGGTACTATTTCTAAATTTGGTCTTTGGTGATACAAGCACCAAATTTGTGTCATTGTTTGTATATTAAATTGATTTATAAATAAATAATATCACTAATTCAATTGAAATGAAAATTATGTGTGTACGTCGATATACGGCAGTAATAAAAATGGCCTCAAATAAACGCTGAATCGAAATGGTTAGCAAACATTACATTTTTTATGACAAACGTTACTGTTTTGGAATATTTTTTTTTCACTTCACTACATGGGAAAAAACTTAGTTGAAACTTGCGATTAAACACTGACCCTCAGGGTGGCAGGCTGATATCACAAACCGCTAAACCACTATAACGGGGCTTCTATATTAACCTTCTTCAAATTGTTGAGTCTTCCAGGAAATGTTCAGATCTTTTGAAACTTCCAGCGACATTATATGTATTCGAATAGATAAAGAGTTAATTTAAAATCGTTTTCACTTTAAACAATACTATAGATATGTTATAAAACAGCAGGCAAATTTTCTCAAGACTGGCTAATGTTTCTTTCAATACTGACTAAATACTTAAGTCATGTAAGAACATATGATTTGCCATGACAAAGCGTAAGGCATAGTGATTTAAACAAATTCTTTAGCTTGATATCTTTAGTCATACATTATTGAACAACCCCATCATGATGCAGCGCTTATTATTCATCCCAAAAATTTGTAGATTAAAAAACAGTAACCTTTTTGTCAATATAATCAAACAACGTTCCATTTTTTTAATGGGTATCTCCAAGATTTTGTATCTGCAAAGATTTCGAGGTGTAAGTACTAAAGTATTAATATTAATGTTCTGTGCTAAACTGGATTTAGCGAGGCGAGTATACCTTTCAACAGGAGGATTGGGATAGAAAAAGGTATACAACTACTCTACGTTACCATTTACTGGAATAAAGTTGGCGGAGTGGTATCTATCACACTGTCACACCGAACCGAAGGTCTGGATTGTTAATTAAAGTCGACTTCATAATTAAAGTTTCTGTATACTGCCTTGTGTGATTATCTTTTCGTAAGAAAGTAAATCTCTGATAACTGTCAAAATTCAGTTGCAAATTGAAGGTACCATTAATTTGTGTTTGTATGAAACCACACGCAGGAGTTTAAAAGCGGCTCCGCTTAGAACTGTCGCACCATCAATGAATGCATTTCTCAGTGTATCGTTATGAGTAATTACCTAGTAATTATTATCGTACTTGGTAGTTATCATTGGACTAAAATTTAAGTTAATGTTTACTCATGCTAAAAGGTTACTCATCACAAAAGGTTTGAGAATGAAAATCTTAAAGAAAACATTAAGCTTACGATCAAGGGTCCAACCAAAAAATATTATGTGCTCATTGACTTATCATTCAGTCTATGGGTATAGGTTGTTAGTACAATAGATTAAAAGTCTCGGTCGCACCAAGGGTGACGTGAAATAGGGCCAAACGAAATAAGGCCATATTTAAAATTGGACCTATTTCCATCCTATAATAATAAGTCCAAAAAATAATGGCAAGTAAACCAAAAATAAAAAATAGCGAATTCAGATATTCTTCTTTGAGCCAAATTGTGCAAAGAAGTGTATTCAGTATTCATCATTAAATTGATTGCTTAAAATCAGATTTTACGTTAACGTGAAAACCGATAACGCAATTGTCAAAAACCAATACGAAAACAAAAATCAAATAAACACCAAAAAACCTAAAAGATTAAAATTTGTATCGCGAGTAGAAATTGAAATATCATATTGCAATTATGTCTTTTTGAAAATTTCAAAGTATCAGATAAAATAGGTAATAGTTGAAAAATCGCGCGAAATTTAAAAAAGGGATATTTTTTATATAAGATTATGTATTTGTGCGAATGAATCTCATAGGTGTTGCAAGTATTTTGTCTTTAAAATTTCCCAAGAAAGGTACTTGCAATATGCTACTTCACTTTCAAGATTTGAACTGTAATCTTATAGGTCTTTTTTTAGTTTTTAGTTTTTATTTGATTTTTGTTTTAGTAATTGTTTTTGACAAGTGCGTTATCGGTTTTCCCTTTAACGTAAAATCTGATTACATAATTTTAAGCGATCAGTTCTATGATGAATACTTTTGAGCTTTGAGGATACACCTGAATGAACAATGATTGATATTCTTTGTCAGTAGGTTTTTGCTTTGTTTTATACCATTTCGCTTTGAAAATTCAAATAACGCCAAATTGGCCTTATTTCGTTTTAGAAAACTATTTATGTAGTTATGACCAAATTTTGTCTTATTTCGCTTAGCCTAATTTGACGTCACTGTACCAACTTTTCTGGGGAAAAAAATTAAATCATAAAAGTCTGCTAATATTTTGAATTTATTTAACTCGGTGGTGCGGTTAAAAAGAAAATATGATTTAAAAAAGAATCCGTTCAATGAAATGCAGGGAGCATGATTTTTAAGTATATTTTTTAGAAAAATCGTTTTAAAGGCCTATCTCCAACTCTTAAGATAATCATTTGGGGATTTAAGACCCACTTTAACGCTAATTGCGCTGTTAATACTAATCACATAAACTTTTTATTATCATTTTGTTTTCAAAAAAATTATAGCCTTTGTAAACGCGTTTAAATAATTTTGATATCTTTGCTCAGATACAGGATATCCAGTTTTTCCCATGTTCCATTTTTCTTGTCCATGATAAGTGCTTGACTTTGGGGTCAATTCTCTCCAGAAAATGCGTGTTATAAAAAAATCTGTGCGTTTTTCTGTATACGTGTCATTGAATTTTATTTTAAAATTTGTTACACCAAAGTGCAGCGAAATGAATGCAATATTTTTGTGGTTGCCTCAGTATCACTTTCAATCAGACTATTATGTCCTTGTTCCTGAGTGGGCTAAGCATTCCATTTCAATATCGACACCAACAAAAAAACACGCGTGATGGATTATTTTTCTGAACTGTCAATCTTGAATTTTGACAGAACTCACGATTTCTGCTCAAAGACATTTCTTACGCGGAAATCGGCAGGAATGTTAATTATTTGAATCTCTCATGAGCTCTCTCTTCTGCCGAAAACTACCTAATTTTTGTGTTAAGAGATATAATTAGGTTGAAATTTGTAAAAATTTGTTGTTTTCGGCAGATAAGAAACATACCATTTAAGAAAGGATTTCTAAATGTGAAATTTGGCCCACACTTTTGTCAAATGGACCCTAAAAATTTTCGAAAAGGACCTCACTGTCTTTTTCTTTGCGGCAACGCTTGGCAATGGTACAGTGGATGTAGTGCTTCGTTGTTAACTTAAAGTTGTTAGTTCAAGCCCCAGCCTGGGTAGCAATTTTTCAGTATTCACTAAGCTTCAATTAGGTGCCACCCGTTGGATTTAATTGAGATACATATCACCTTATTCTCAATCCATTGTTCCAATGAAAATTCTTTCCTATTTTTCTAATCCTTCTAAACTAATACCGCGTGTATTTTGCATTCAAAAGACCTTGGGTTTTACAAGCAATATCACGTGAAAATTAGGCTTATGGGGAGTCCATTGTATATTGCAACAAATGTTTTTTATGCCTCTATGTATTTATAATAAAGTACCTAAAGATGAAGTAGCTAGCTAAATGTTTTGATTTGAAATAAACCATACAATTTTCTCATTTTATTATGAAAAATGATTATTTTTATTTAATGTTTAATATTACAAAAGTTGTATTCGATTTTATAAAAAATATGCATTATTTTTAACAAATTGGACTTAAGATGTCTCATATATTAATGGAAAAAATACATATTATTTTATGTATGATAGGTGTGTGTGTTAATAATAATAAAAAAAAATATATATATTAAGTGAACTTTAAATTTTAGAAGTAGTTTTTATTTTTAGTTATAAATTCTTTAACTTAAAACAATTATTCATTGAAAATGTGACGAGAATATCAAGTTATCATTAGTATTTGACTAAAGGCTTTACTCTCCATTTAATTTTGTATCCCTCTTACATTGATTAGCACCGAGTGGTAATGTTACATTTTGCCTTTTCTATTTGGTTAAATTGCTTGTTAAGAACTGTGAGGAATGTATCTTTGTTTTTGATTTAATATTAATTAAGGTATTGGTGCTGGCGGGGGTCTCATTTGCGTCTAAGAGTCTCTTTGCGAGAATCCATAGTTGATGAAAGATTTGACTTAGGGGCGCTCGTACTTGACGAATTTCTTGCTGAAGACCGATCGTCCCTAGATCTGGTCGTAGATGTTTGCCTTCTTGATCGAGTTGAAGGCTCAGCTTTTTTATTGCGCGAGAGTGTGCTCGTTGATACAGGCATTGATGTATTTTTACGTGGAAGAGTAACCATTTTCTTATCCTGCAGAAGAAATGTGAAAACAGGGATCAAAACATTTCAGTAATGAACTTACCTTCTCGTTTTGCTCTTGTGAATAGTTGATTTCATAACCTTCACTCATATGCTTGGGTTTCCATGGTGCCAACATCGATACAGATCGGGACACAGACCTTGTCATTGGCTGCAGTTTGTTTTTGCGTAGATCTTCTCGAGATGCTACTCGACGTTGTTGAGAAACTGATTGGTATGGTTGAGGTAT
This sequence comes from Platycheirus albimanus, assembly GCA_916050605.2. Lineage (NCBI taxonomy): Eukaryota > Metazoa > Arthropoda > Insecta > Diptera > Syrphidae > Platycheirus > Platycheirus albimanus. The sequence goes on from OU696698.1 coordinate 66,883,914, forward strand.
GGCACCAACTGTTGTTGCATGGAGATAAACGACACTTCGCTGACTTTGCATACTGGATTCTCCTTCTGTCCCCGAGCTGTCTGGAAGTCGTTCATGCTCCCTGAAAAAAAAAAACAAACATTAACGTCATCATGTAAGTGTTCTCGAAATGCTCACAAACTGACCTTGCTTGAAATCGTCGCTCGGCGTTTCTCAATGGCTTTGGCATGGCATTTGCCCTTTGCTTATAGGTGTCAATACTGCTCGGGTGATCTTGTGTTCTCTTGAGGGTTGATGTGGAAGCAATATGATGGCGTTCGCTTTTCTTTCGATCGTCATGTCGTTGTTCAAGCTTTTCCCTTGATATCGATCGATTGACCGGAGTTAATGGTTGTCTCCGGTAATGATCTTCTCTTTCCGATCCACTTTCTGAAATGTCATCAAGGTTTCGAGATCTAGAATAGTGCCGCCGCTTGCGGGTATCAGTTTCATCAGTGCCATCTTCATCGAGATTCTGTAGGGAACTGCTACGCAAGCGACTGGAAGTAGCTGGTTGTGTTCTTTGATTAATGCGATCGAGGTTATAGGCACTTTGAGAGTACTTTTGAACTCTATTAAGGGTGGACACGGAAGGTCTCGATCTAAAATTTATATTTAAAATTGTTAATTTTATATCTTATAATAAGTTGTTTTTTTTAAAGCTGTCAAAAATTGTACCTACCTTGGCGTGGAATTGATTCTTGACACTGTCGGAGGATTTGAGTCCAAATCAGTGTCACCAAAGAAACGGAAATTCTTTGGTGGAATCGGGGGTGCAGGTGGCGGTGATCGATAATCTCTATGCCTGAGCGTCTGTGTTGATTCGCTGTCAACACTCGCTGTATGTTCGAGCTTAAAAAAATGTGTGTTTACCTGAATTAAATTTAATAAGAGGAGAAATGATACCTTCTCTTTTGACTTGCTTTTCGATTTCCTGTCAATGGATTTGAACCATAAAGACTTTTCCGGTTTCGCTTCTGTGGAGTTCTTTGAAGCTAAAGGAGAATCCTTACGAGCTGATTTGGATGATGTTCGTTTGAGCAAGGGGCTCGCTTTAGGAGTTGATAGCCGGCGACGCATTGAAATGTCTGTTGCAACCTAAAATTTAAAAAATTGATGTCAATTTTGATACGCAATTGATATGTGGACTTAAATTTTAGCTATCTTTAAACATTTTGGTTTGAATGTAAATTTATTGTTTTAGAGTCGCTTTCTAAAAAGTAAAGTTTTTTTTTTTAACTTTTCTAAAACATGCTCCAATTTTCTTTTGAGAACAAATTTCTAGAACTTGTGCTTATCAGGAAAGAAAATTAAAAAAACCACTGATAAAAAAAAAAATTTCATCGAAATCCGACACGAAGGATATGAAAAATAAAAATAGGTCCTATGTGAGGGTACAGTTATGTGACTTTTACTGAAAAATCTATTCCAACGAAAACACAAAATGTACTCAAAAAACTTCATTCAGGAAGTTTTATGAAAAACGTATGAGCCGTTTTTGAGAAAATGAATTTTCATTAAAAAATCATAGTTTTAGAGCTAGAATGCTAATTCCAAAAACACCACTTTAACCAAGTTTGAACAAATCGGTATAACCGCTTAATAGGCTTTAGCATTGTATATATAAACTATAGTACTACCACCTGAGGTGCCCCATCTATCGACGAAAAACTAAGCTCTAGAATACCATGGGAAGCAACAACAACAATTAAAATGGTGGAAATTGTTGTCGTTGCTTCCCATGGTATTCTAGAGCTTAGTTTTTCGTCGATAGATGGCGCACCTCAAGTGGGAATACTATAGTTTATATATGCAATGGCTTTAGGTGCCGATACAGACAGACAGAATTGTCAGACATGGCCTGTGCGACTTGGTTTTCAGTTGTCAGTTTGACTCGACCAAGGAGTACTATTTGCCAAAAATTATTGCACAGAATCGTCGAGAGATCAGATTGCGATTAATTCCAACGTTCTGATAAATAATTTTGGGACAAGGACCATAAGTTTGACAAAATATATCTCGTAACCTTCATTTTCTCAGTCATATGGGTCTTTCTAGAACTATGAATAGGCATTTGTTGTGTTTTGATAGACTTTGTGAAATCCTTAAATGGAAGGAAGATTTAAAAGCGCTGATTTCATTTGTTAAAGAGTGTTGTGGGTTTGAGCCAAAGTATTTTTCTATTCCTTCCATCCTAAACGCTATCATTTTTATAATCCACGATATGGATATTATAAGCACCCTTTAAGTGCGAGTGTATTAAAAAAACATGTATTAGGCACCTTCGACATCTTCACTAATAGCGGTATAAATTGATTTGATGCTAGGACAACAATTTCATCTTTCTTTTTGCTCTATTACATTAGACAATTAGACAATCTGTTGGTTAGACAACCAAACATACAATCAAATATTTTACCGTTTCTGCAATTCAATTTTAGTAATACTCAAGCAAATAGTATCAGAATTAAATTTGGTTTGCTTCTTTGTTTTATTTTCTCCGGCAGCAACACTTTAACTTCTCTAAGAGCTTTGAGCTGCAAGCAGATTGTTCCATCTCTCTGCACTTTGCACGATACTTCAGCTGTGAACGATACTAAAAATTCTCGGACTGACAATTTCCTTTGGTCCTACAAACGCGTTGCACCTTGAGGATTCCATTCTGCACTGCTATATTTTCGTCAGGTTTCCTCAATGTATGGCTAATCCAGTGACACTCCCTTTACTTGATGTCATCATCCATTTTCGTTTGTCAAGTTCAGAACTGAGTAACCACCTCTATTGTCTTCTGTCTCAAAATAATCTGCTGTTCTTGTTTCTGGCTGGTGTGCATTATTTTTGACTTTTTGGCATTTATCTTTAATCCAGCCACTTCTCTATTTTGTTGAAGCGAATTACACACTGGTTAAGGGTACCCGTCCTTTCATATTGTGCATTTTTAAGAAAAAATAGACAACAAAATGCCAGAGAAAGGAAAAAACTAGATCGTGGCTGAAAATTGGCAAGATCATTGGTAATGGTGCTCTTTATAAACTGGGAGAATTCCTCACCGATCCGATGAGCGCCTTTTTTTTTATTTACTCAAAAACGGTTTGTTTAAGAGAAAAAAAAAATTGTTCTACCATCGTGTAGCAGATGCAATTACCAAAACAAATGGTTATGCAAAATTAGTCCGTAGCATTTACATTAAAAAGTTATAGCAATTTAAAGCATCGGAAGTATCACACGGGTAATTTAATTTAAATTTTTGGGGCCGAAATAGTTCTTAAAATTGGTTCGATTAGTACGATTATTTGAATATAACGCATTTTCGTGACCTTTGACACCACGTAACTGACCTAGCGGTCATCGAATTGATGAAGAACTCTCAGTTATAAAAAGCTTTATTACCAATGACCATGCCAATTTTTAGCCAGGATCTTATTTTTTCCATGCAAAAAGCTATTTTTCCTGGACTATTATCCATTTCCTCGAAATTTGGCCTTTGGTCTATTTCTTGATTCTCAATTCGAATTGGGGCTTAAATAATGAAGACCATATTTCGAAACAAGGGGGGGGGGGAGGGGTCCTCGTCCCACTTAAATCACCACTCGGCCACCAATCTTCAGTCGACAAATTCATTTTGGAAGTTCTTTGATTAAAACTGAAATCACGAAGCTCAGTGATGCAGATACTTTTTTGGAGTAAAATCTTTTTTAGAACCGCTGTTAAAAACTGTTAAATAAAAAGCGAGACTAAGTAGGTACCTATACACGTATATAGATCAGACAGACAGAGAATGAGACATAATACAGATATACAGAGTTTTTTACGTTATCTTCACCTCTTCTTAGAGCGGTGTCTCGTATTCGTTTCACTCTTGTCTACCAATCGTCGTCGTTTAATTCATTTGGTTTTCTGAAAGTTTCCCTTGTTTGAACTAACACTTACCTTCCTGAATTTTTGGGAAACAGTTTGTTCAACACAAAAACAAAAGGATCATAAAAAAGTTTGGGTGAAGGGAAATCAAAGAACACATTGAAAAAATCAGCTGAATAATGGTAATTTTTTCCCGAGATCTCCTTTTTTCCTTATATTTATTTACTTTATAATACTTTTGTATTTTACAATTAAGAAATATTTACATATAAGTTAAAAACATACATAATGTATTCAAATAATGAACCGTAGAAAACCATGAATATTCGATAAATTTCAACAAACAGAAAGCCCTGCAAGCGTAAATTTTCACATATTGCAACAAAAGTTATAACTTAAGTTTGTATAACCGAAATTACAGTGGGCCATTATCTATAAAAAATACTTCGCCTCTTTAAATCTCAACGCTTTTATGTCACGTTTTTATTTGCTTAGTCCTATCTCTTCTATCATTACGGTTTGGCAACTTTTTGCTTTAGTAAGTTATGTAATTTTTATAAATCAGAAGAAACTCTATCCATTTATTGTCTTCCACAATCCCATATTACTTTGCCCCTTCGTCAATTCCGAAAGCTGGATTTTTGTATCATACTAAAAAAAATGCTTGAGCAACTTTCACACCTTGGCAAAGTAATTTCTTTTAAACAGGACAGAGACATCAACTTGAACACCTTAAATTAAGTTGCAGGTCAGTTGATCTTTGTTTTGCAAGCGAAACTATACGGATGTGCCATTTCCGATATGCAGACATTTTTTGTTATCTGAAATCTTCTATTGAAACTCTAATTCACCTTAGTTTTGCTTGACTTGATGATAAAATTGCAATGGAGCGGATTTAAAGACCTTTGCTAAGCTTAACAAAAAACAGAAGATGAGTAACCAACTTTGGCATTCCTTACTCCCTATACCATATAACTACTTACAATGCCCATGCAATACATATCTACTTCATGATGGTCATTAATTTTTCACATGAGGGTTTGGTATTCTCTAAGCCTTAAGCACATCAGAGCTTCAATTTCAATGGAAGCTTTTATGTTTGGTTAAGGTAAGTAGTGTATAATAATTTTCGCCCGCACAATGACGAATTTGGAAATTCTGAAGACGTGGGTTATAGTGTTGAGAATAATAATAGTAATAATAAAATGAACTGAGGTGAGCTGGTTTTGAATGAGTGGGCTAGCCTTTGGAAATATATAGCAGAATGCGGTGCGGTTACGTCAGATTGATGTATTCCTTCAATGGAAACAGATCCAATGGTTCTCTTTATGTATGTCTGATGTTAAAGAATTAAGTCATCGTTGTTCTACCTCGTATGGCTGTCTGGGATTAGGGAAGAAGTGATGAAGTTTAAAACACAAACGCGCAATAATTGCAAAAAAAGTTCACCTTGCTGTCTTAACGCAAATAGGTAATAGGAAATGACGTGTGGGTTGGACAAGTAGGTTTTGGCTTTGATTGACGCTGTAAAAGAATGTGGCTTATAGAAAATAGTTTAAAGATTTAATCGGCACGCCCCAATAGTTATAATTATAATATACTCATATTAGTAGATATTGTATTAGTGAAAAGAATAATATGAGTGTATTATACGTACTCAATAAGAAATCCTTCTAGTGGCTTATGAAATAGATGTGTTGGATGCCAAAAGTTTATCACAAAACTAATCATAGAACCAAATCGAAAAACTTATTTAAGGGATGTTTCGTATCAAATTATCATAAAACTATGTCGTATCGAATTCTCCAATTGTTTATGAGTTTGATTTCTAAGAACAATGTTGAATTCGTTTTTATTAAGGTGAATTAAAGTATAACATTTCAATTTTATCATAAAGGGAGATTTCAAGAACATCTAGATCTAGAAATCGCCATTTTACGACTTTATGTTTAAGAAAACGGCGAAAGACTCATATTTTTAAGAATTTTCGAAAGCATATTCCATATTCTTTTTGGGAATGTGGTTTTATAGAATTTTTAGGTTTTTTCAGGAAAATTCAATTTGAAAGATCTAACCGTTTTTGTTTTCAAAATTTATTTTTACTTGCGATTATAGGTACTATAAGGCAAGTTATGCATTCGTCGAAAAAAAAAAATTTGAGATAACAATTAAACATGACATTACGATGATAGCGAAGACGAAAAAAGATGGTCTAAAAATTCTGTCCGTCTGTATGTCTGTCTGTCTGTCTGTCTGTATGTATAGAGACCTACAGCCCAAACGGGTGGGCCGAATTGCTTCAAACTTGGTGTATAGACTTTTTAAGGTATTGTACAGAGGGGAAATTGATTTTTTTTTTTTAGCTCAAAAAATAATGGTACCTGCCATACAACCGTTACGTTAAAGCTTATGTTTCTCAAAAACGGCTCTAACGATTTCTATTTAAGAAAATCAGTGTTGCTTTTTAGGTACGGCGAATCATATGGCTTAAAAAAAAAGTTTTAAAAAATGGCTAAGAACGGTACTTTCCATAGGACCGTTTTTTTTTATTTCGACTAACTCGAAAACGACTCTACCGATTCTTTCGAAATTCCACACACATATAGCTTTAGGTAGCTCAATTTGTATTGCACACCAATATTTTTAAAAAATATTTTTTTGGATTTTTAAAAGCATTTAAAAAAAAAAATTAAAAAATTAATGTTTTGAAAACTGCTTATTAAATTTTTTTCTAAAAATTTAAAATAAATATATTTGTTGAATACCTATAAAATGGCGTTTGAATTTTTTTTTAAACTTTTTTTCTCAAAAACCGCTCCACAGATATTTATTAATTTATTCTCATAAATTCAAATTTATCCAAGAAATAAAATGGCGTACTTTTTTTTCAGCTCAAATTAGTTTAAGTACCAATTTATTTAAGAATTTTGAAAATTTTATTTTTATCAAAATCTCAAGCCCTTAGAACACTGTCACACATTCGAGCAAGTTCGTGCGTCCGGACCCAGTCGTGCATTTTATTTTATTTTGAAACGCAATATTATTTTGCTTATAAAATATTTTCTTAAAAATTTTATTTTGATCGGTCGAGTGTTTATTTTGTTATTTAAAGACAAATGACAAGAACCGTTAGCTTAAGAGCTAGAATACCAATTTCGAAACCCACTCTTGTGTTCTATATTAAAGGACCATACCCTTGAAAATGTGTTCACACAATTTCACGAGATATGATCGGTTGAATAGTTAAGGCGTAAAAGCATAAAAAAAAAACATACAAAACTTCCATTCGCATTTATTAGCACGCCTCAGCTTTTTAATTAAAGTGAAGTTAAATGAGAGCTAAACTTTGCTAAATGTTTTAAAAAATGTCAGCATATGCTCAACCACCAAATAAAGGGTGATTCATCGTGAGGTTTGACGGGTAGTACCCCGTGGCGTAGTGGTTAGTGTGTCGGACTGCTACGCCGAAGGTTCAGGGTTCGATCCCTGACGTTGCCACCTTAAGTTTTTTTCCGGGGTACTGCCTCTTGCGAGGAAGTGACAAATCCTCCAAGAGTAATTAATGTCATGGAAAGTGCTTCTCTGTTAGCCGTTCGGATTCGGCGGTAAATTGTAGGTCCCTTCCATTCCTGCAGAATATCAACGCACACACAGGAGTGGTTGAGAGTGTAAGTCACAGGCCCCGGCCCCGCTTGGAGCTGTTGTGCCAACAATTTATTTTTTTATTTTATATAAATAAAAAACACAAATTTGAAAGTGAATTTAAAATTTGTGTTATCGGTGAAAAAAACAATTCATGGCATTTACTTTTTGCAAATGGACCATTCGGAAGGTCCAATTTCGGGTGACTAGTTCGAGCAAAGGGACTGGTATCTCGCAAAATATTACGACACACTAGTAATGTAGTCTTCCAAAGTGTCAATCATAGCTGGCTTATTAATGAAGACCTGAGACTTTACATATCCCAAGAGAAAATAGTCTTAAGGTGTGATATCGCACGATCTAGGCGGACAATTATTGACCGTAGCAAAACGTGAAATTAAGTGCTCACCAAAATTATTTCTCAACAAGTCTATTGTTTCACGTGCTTTATGACTCGTTGACTCAGGCTTGAATTTTTAGGAAGCACATAGGCCGTGAACATGGCGCGATAATGAAAAATGACAAAGCAGTTTGAAAGGAGTAACGCCTGATCTGTCAAAAAAAAAGCCTTTTGAAAGTCAAACCTCACGATAAATCACCTATTAGCACATCATTAATGTTTAGTAAAATATAACGGAGTAGTATATTATTTACTTCAATTTAAATTTTCACAGCTCGTTGCAGAGTGTACCTGAAAGCGTATTTTAGTTCCTTACTAAGCCTTTTTTACACATTTTTCTTAAGTAGGTACATAATTTCTGTTAAAATAACTACAAACAGATGAGAATAATATATTGTTGAGTCATAAAATTACGGCGAATAATTGAATAAAAGTGTTTTGACTCTAAAGTTGTATTTCAACCAAAAACTCCCTCATGTGCTCTTTGAAGCAATATTGTAAGGCAACATAACAAGAATACAAATTGGCATTAAATTGTTCAAGTTTGTACCCATTCTTATTCTTCAAACATAATGTGTACATCGGGTTCATTTTATGCTAATGACAATCCAAGTCCAAACCGATAATTTTTGCGTCAAAGCACAAATTCGTCTAAAATTTGTTAGGTAACAACTCCTTTTAAGCAAGCAAATTGCAAACAATATTAGGTAACAAGAATTATTATCTAGCGAAAAGCATAAAGAAGAACGAAATTCCATTAATTGGACATTTAAAGAAGCCATTGACCCTGTCATACCGAATTTACTCATAAGAAACCTAAACAACAGCTTGTTGAAGTTTCACACTTGACCGAAAGTCGTGCTTACAATAATAACAATAAATATGTAGATAATGTGTACGAAAACAAAATTTCAATTATTATTATTATTTAAGTTGCAAAATGTAAAAAATAAATTGCATGATTGCACTATCGCTTAGATCGAACTTTTGAACTTTGATAAAGAGTGGTAAGTAGCGCTGAAGTCAAGTTATTAACGAATTCTTAAAAATGGTACATACTCAAATTTATATTTTTAATTTAAGAAAAGTCTGAACAAGGTCTGCAGGCCCAGTCTGTAAATACACACTAGTAAATATAAATGGGGTCCTTCGAAAAAGTTGTGTAGATATCGCAATGAACGCTCATTTCAAAACTAAAGTTTTATCATTTGTACGTGCTGTTCGATCGTCTAATTTGACAACAGTAACTTAATAATAAACAGCACAAATGTCACCAAAACAAAATGGGTCATCACAGCCGCTGCAATCTTTCAGCGCCTTTTTAAAAACCTTTCATTATTTATTATGTAAGTATAACGTTCTTATTTGCATTGTATTTTAGCACATTCTAAGCCATTCGTCACACAACGAACAATAATCATTATTTAAAAATTAAATTATATGAGGATGAAATCAATGCGAATTACAAAAGTAAATTACCTTTGGTTCAAGAAGATCGTTTTGATGACTTGTACGATGTTCACGATACCGCGAACGCATCTCTTCCTCCTTGACCATATATTTGTCCTTAGTGGGGCCACCACTACTATGAATGAGAGATTCACTTTTTCCGTTAACCGTGACACCCATTTCGTTTTCTTTTTTCCGGTTGCCACTGAAAAGTTGTTTCACCTTTTGAAAACCACCGACTTTCTTATTCCGCTTGAGCGTATCTTCTTGATTATAGGATTGACTAGCTGCAGCTGCTGGAGAAGGATTTTCCATTCCTCTCCGCAGTGTGGAGGTTGAAGATTTTGGATATTTGTCCAAGCGTGGGTCAAAGTGTGAACCATCGTCGATGCTGCGTTCACGATATACAAAATCATATTTTTTACGTTGCGGATGTTGATCTTCCGTGTGACGACGTTCCTTTTTGATGAACAATTCACAGGCCGTAACATCATCTTTGAAAGTTCGCTTGCGCCATCTACAACAATAAAAATAATTTTATTAATTTATAATTGTATTGATTAAACATTTAATAAATACGAACTAATTGAAGTTTTTTTTAAGTAAAAAGAATTGCTCATTAGGTACTCGAGTTTTTGTTTAAATCTCGAGTTTTTTTAAATTTTCGATTAGATACAATTCCTGGCGTTAGTTATACGCACAAATTTTGGGTAACTATTAAAATAATTTAAAAAAATGTGAAATTACTTAACAAAAATTGCCAACAGGATGTGTGAGCATAATTTGTATGTATTTTGTAAAGTAAAATGTATATAACTTAAAATCTAATCTAATCTAAATCTAAAATCTAATCGTGAACCTCAATTTCAATAAAATTCATGCAATCGCTTGATATAGCACGCAGTGCCTCAAATGTCGTTATTCGTTCATTTTCTGTCATATTACAATACGCGAAAGAAAAAGGAAGCAAGTTTCAAAACCGAACGAAAAGTTTTTTCCAATCTGTCAAATACATCATTTGAAAACAAAAGAAATGTTTTCTTATTTAGCAAACAAAAAAGAAGGAAACGCCTAGCGAAGCGGGCGGGGTTCCGCTGGTATAAATGTAATATATAAATATAAAATATTTGGTATTCAAAAATTTAAAAGCAAGTATTTTTTAAACAAAGATTAATGCACGTATTGTATTTAAATATTGTTCATTTTGTTCAACTCCTATAAAGAACACACTCTTCCAAGCGTATAAAAGTTTGGTACAGCAGCAATCCGCACATGAGGGATTTTACTGTAGTGAGATGCAATGAATGATTTCTTCCGATGATAAAATCAATTAAAAAAAAAATTGATACAAAATTGTGAAAATCTTAAGCTATGCAAGAAACTTTAAATGACCAAAACATTTTCATTCAAAAACTTTATCAAAATTTCAAAGCAACTTTTAAAATCAAATATCCAATCGACGTATTTATAGAAATGAATGCATAATCGGTTTGAAGCAAATCGGTCCAGCCGTTTAGGCTGTAGGTGACGATACAGACAGACGGACAGACAGGCAGACAGACGGACATAGTTGTCGGACCCACTTTTTTCGACTTATCTATTATCGTAATGTGATGTTTGACTGTAAGATTTTTTTTTACGAATGCAAAAAATATGGATATAGCTGCCATACAACCATTACTTAACAAAAAGATTGTTGTTCTCAAAAACGGCTCGAATGATTTTGATAAAACTTTCAGGGTGCTATTTTCTTAAGGCCACCTTTCTTCTGGTTGGAATGTATTTCGCAGTTTGTCTTATAACGGTACCTCTTATACAAAACTTTTCTTTTTTATTGATATTAAAAACAATAGTTTTTATAATTTTCTAAAACATAATTTTCGTTTTCGAATTTTGTTTGAAATTATTTTCCCAGATTTCTTAAAATCTGAATTTTATTTTCAGCTCAAATTTCTTCATGAAACATAATCCTTTTACTCGGAAAACAACGAAGTGAAGTTTAATGATTTTATCAAAGATCAATTTAAGACTTGCGGCATATATTTATATCATTGTATGTGTCTCCCTCTTCTTTTGAATAAATACTAGAATCATGCCAAGAGCTTGTAGCAAGTTGTCAACAAGCTAAGCCAGCAGGAAGTGTACTCAGTACATATTCAAGTCTCTTACTTTGTATTATAAAGTCATATACTAGTGGAACATTGTGGAGTTTTCGATTTGACTTCCGGGTCATGACCTCCATCACCATTGAGCTAGCATGTTTGATGCCAAAGAGTTGCTGTTTTTTCTTGCATTTGGCAAGAGTTAAATCAAATACAATGGCCAGTGCCCGAAGGGTTCGAAAGTTGGTTTAACTACTCTTACCTTAATATATCTTAATATCAAAATGGCAAGAAAAAAGCCATTAAGTCAATTTTATATTGAGTGAAAAATTAAATATGAACAAAACACACTTACTTTGAAATTCCGTCTCCGTTAAAGGTTTCCTTCCGGAAATCATTCTCAATGCCAGAATCACCCTTGTCGAAACTTCTCTGTTGCCGTTTGTCTCGCTTCAAACTGTTCTGCCAATTCTCAGCTTCCGAAGAATTAATATGACTTATTGAGCTGACGAACCTGTGATTCTCTGGAGATGACCGATACACATCTGAATTATTGTGCTGTTGTATGTCCAAGCTTCTCGGTTCATAATCATTGACTGAGATGTTGCTGTCTATTGCCCTACCAGGTGAATCAAATCGCTCCCTTCTTCGTGATTCTCTGACTATTGGTTTACCTTGTTCATCTAACTTCGCTTCGCGCTCATAGATTTCCTTAACACCACCGGTTCCATCATCATAATATTTTGTATGAACATATCGTGAACTATGTTTTCTATGGCTGTCATTTTTGCTTGGAGCAATCATATCTAAATGTGAACGCTCTGGCGAATATTTATTTATTATCTCCTCTGATCGTAGTTTGTGGTACCGGCTGTAATCTTCCCTCTCGGGTGTTAAGTATTGACGATGCATTGGTTCGTGGAATTCTTCACGTACTCGATTTCGGTCGGGGGAAACGCGATGTTGTATGGGAACCGTTTCTAGTGGAGCGAACCTCCTTGATCTAATGCGAGACTCAAGATTTGCTCTTCGACGACTTAAGGTATTAATCTCATCGAAAGGTCTTGGTTGCATCAATTCAGGCGGTGTTACACTTCGCATGATGGGCACGATAGGAACCTCGGCGTGATTTCTGCTGCGATCATAGCTTTGATGATGAAGATCTTCTTCAAAATACTTTCGCGTTTCAGCACCCAAGCCCTCGTCGTCGTCACTTAAGTTCCGGGGACTTAGTTGCTGCCAGGGAGAAGGCGAGTTCTGAATTCGAATCATGGTTGGCCCTATGGCAGGAGAAAAAGTTTCTCTTGCTGGACTACTTATAACACGCGATGGTGTTTCTATCCTTATCGCACTCGAAGTGTGATGACTAGATGGATGATGATCAAGCACATCCACTGATTTGCGGCTCGTTACACAGTTTTGACTATGTCGAGGCGTAGTATTGAAATCTATCAGACTTCTCAGATGCCTTTCTTCTTCAGCTAGTTGAGCGTATATTATGTTCTCGTTAGGTCGTGTATATGAAAATGCTGGACCTGATATTGTTGGCGGTGGCGAAAACCTTTCCATAGACAATCGCTTAACCATTCCATTTACGGTAAGTCCTTTTGTAAGAGTCGGTTTTCTAGGTGGTAACTGAGAGCTGTGCATATCCTCTAAGGCTTTTGTCCTGTCTTGCTGCAACGCTTGAATCGTTTCAGCAATTGGCTTCGATGGCACTAAATCTAAATCTTCGTGGTTTGTGTAGCCTATATTACCACTTAACTTAGGTTCAGTGTTATACTTGGACAAAAATTCTTTTAAATCTGTTGCATTTTTTTCGTGAGCTGTAATTGCTTCAGACTTTCGGCGTTCGCGGTTGAATAACTCTTCAAAGTATTCTTCTTTCTGTGCGTTCTCGATAATTGGGCTAAGTTGTGTAGATTTCCCACTGTCTGCCGCTAGATCTTCTTTCTCTGAACTTCTTTTCTTCGAAACCTTTGGTTCTTTGTATGAACCAACATCACTTTTACTCCTGACCAAGCGATTACCACCAGCTTTTTCTGTTGCAATCCGTGAACCCCGTTGTTGCTCTTGATTGAGATTAGAATCGCTTTTGCGACTGAATATGTTGAATATTGATGGTTTTTTAGATTTTTTCGAGGAAGCGTCACTTACGCTGCGGCTTACTGGCTTGTCGGCTGTTTTTTTCTTGCGTGTTGGAAGAGAATGAAACTTATTTGGGATCGAACGTTTGTGGCTTGAATTTTTGATCTGGGCAGGAATATTTTTGCCACCTTCAGCCTTGCACTTGATTTTTTCTGCTTGGGCAAGAATAAGAGCTGCTTCTTTGCGAATGCCTTCTTCAGATAGATCCGCCGGTAATTCTCTTCTTAAATGTTGGGTGCTGGGTGGTTGAAGATTGGTGGTTTCGATTTTATAGCTAGATTTTTCGTTGGGTCGTGTTCCTAGAATAAACAAAATTAATTATTTAAAGTAAAGTAAAGTAAATTTATATGTAGATATCTAAAATAGAAAATATATACATAAAACTATCCAAATCAAAAAAGGGTCTTCCATTATGGAGGCTTTTAAAGGGAAAATGTTGACAAAATACGTATAATTCATTCTTGAAACTGGGTTTGGTTCAACATCCCAATTTTTATATATAGCCGTTTTTTAAAATTCCTTTTCCAAATCCCGCTTTTTGAAACCCCGTTTCTCATAATTACGATTTTTAAAAGCTAGTTCCTTATTGCAATCAAAACAATTTTTTTTAATAAAAGAACTAGTTTTGGTATACCTACGGAATACGAAAATTAAAAAATGGATCCCAACATTTTGGCTAAGCCTCCAATATTGTAGCCTTAGATAATAATATATATTGATGTCATCTTTTTGAAAAAGGTTACTTTGGTGTTCCCTTAACCATGTAAATGATTATTGCGGTGCAACCGAGTTCCGAAGTTTGGCTTTATTTCACTTAATGAAAGCGAAATAAGGACGAATTTTCAAATTTTGCGTTATTTAACAATCACAAGATGAAATAGAACCGAACATTGCTTGTGAAATAAAGCTGAACTCAGAGAAAACTCAGTAAAATTTGCCAAGGCAACTGTACTACTTGTTAGAAAAAAAAGTGAACTTCAGCGCAATCAATGTTTGTTTTTTATAACATCTTCATACAGAACTTGAAAAAAATTTCCAAATTTTACCAACTTCCGGATTAGTCGACAATTGTATTCCGCAGCATCGCTTGAGGTTCTCATTAGGAGCCCTGAATACGGATACATGATAAGGAGTTTCCTAAACATACAAATCATACTAATATTATAAATGTGAAAGTAAAGGGTGCTTGTTTGTACGTCTTTTACGCCTAAGCCACTGAACCGATTTTATAAATTCTTTTACTAATAGGAAGAAGCTACATTATCTGTGAGTGACATAGGCTATACATTTTTTTATTGTCAATAAAAGATCCTTACAAAAATTACATAAATGTAATTCAAGGTATCAAAAATATTCCATTTAAAATTGCGCTGTCATTTTTAAATGCAAATATACATAGATATTGCAAGTTATGCATTCGTCGAAAGAATAAGTTATTACGATGATAGCGAAGACCAAAAAAATTGGTCAAAAAAATATGTCTGTCTTTCTTATCAGTTTGCCTATCTGTTTGACTAATATATATGTCATATACACTTGTACAGACACCTACAACGCAAACGGGTGTGTTAAATTCCTTCAAACTATAGTCATATCGAGTTTTTAGGTATTGTACAGAAGGGAAATTGAATGTATGCAGCTCAAAAACTAACTGTACCTGCTATATAAATGTTATGTTGAAGGTCATTGTTCTTGAAAACGGCTCAAACCATTTTGATTAGTTTAGATTTTTAGGTATATTACCGTATGACCTATCAAATGGTTGGAAACAAAGTTACCAACAATTGCTAAGAACGTTACCTTCCATAGGACCTTTTTACTTGCGATTATAGGTACTATAAGGCAAGTTATGCATTCGTAAAA
The DNA here is from genome assembly GCA_916050605.2 of Platycheirus albimanus. Lineage (NCBI taxonomy): Eukaryota > Metazoa > Arthropoda > Insecta > Diptera > Syrphidae > Platycheirus > Platycheirus albimanus. Next base: position 66,899,394 of record OU696698.1, read on the forward strand.
AAAAAAAAAAAAAATTCTAACAATCAAACATGACATTACGATGATAGAGAAGTCGAAAAAAGTGGGTCCGAAAATTCTGTCTGTCTGTCTGTCTGTCCGTATGTCTGTCTGTATAGTTACCTACAGCCTAAACGGCTGGACCGATTTGCTTCAAACTTGGTACATAGTATTATTATGACGTCCTACAGAGGGGTTTTTGGAATTAGCATCCTAGCTTCAAAACTAACGGTACCTGCCATACGATTTTTTGTGAAAAATTAAATTTTCTCAAAATCGGCTCCTACGATTTTGATAAAACTTTCTGAATGATGTTTTCTGTGCAAACTTTATGTTTTGGTTGGAATAGATTTTTCAGGAAAAGTCTTATAACGGTACCTCCCATAGGACCGGTTTTTTGAAATCCGATTTTCTCGTAAGCCACTTGACGGATTTCGTTGAAATTTTTAATGTAGAAGCCCTTTTATAAACAAAATAATATAAATTGTTAATTTTTTAAAAAAAATTTTTTTTGAGTTTTTAAAAAAGTTTCAAAATTTTTTTTTAACTTTTGTTTTTTCCAAAAACGGTTTAATCTATATTTTTTTAATTTTATTTTTCTGATAAAAACTACAAAGTGCTAGAAGTTCGCATACTCAAACAAAATTTGGAATATATTTTCGAAAAGTTTTTCAAAAAAAACTGTTTTTTGAAAAAACTGGTCCAACGATTTTGAAAAAAATTTTCGTCAAAATTCAAAAACGTAAAAGAAACCTGATGGCTTACTTCATTTTCTCCAAAAAACGTTTAAGGTATTGATTTTAAAGTGATTTTTAAAATTTCATATGATTTTTTCAACGCTTTTTTCCCAAAATCTCAAGCACCCAAAACCATTTGAACACATTAGAGCAAGTTTGTACGACCCAGTCGTACACTTTATTTTTTTTGCTTTCGGCTTTTCGAAAACGGTTCAACCGATTCTGTCGAAAATTTACACATATACAGGGTGATTGGTATAAGGAGTTACAAAAAGCTATAGCATGTAAGTTGGGGCGAGACAAAAAAAATATCGTATTGGAGGGGGTCTGTTCCCCTCCGTTTAGCCGCCGGAAGGGGCAATTTTCTAAAACCATGACTTAAATTTGAAAACAAAATTATTAAAAAATAACGGTAACTCCTACAATGCAAAGCTATACTTTTTTGTAAAGCCAAAAATCTTAGCTTTTATTGCAATTTTAAATGAAGTTATTTTAGTGAACCGTTTTCAAAATTTTAACTTTCAAACTCAAAATTAAAAAAAAAACTTAAAAAAAAATTTTAAACTAATTTTTTTACGTTATTAAGTATTATTTTTATTCTCAAAATTCAGTGCTCCTATTAATTTAAAACCCAAAACTGAAAACCGTATGGCTCTATGACATTTTGTTGCCAAGCTATTTTAAAATAACCGAACCTACTTCTTCTATTCCCCTCCGGCTAAACGGATGGGAATAGACCCCCCTCCCATACGATTTTTTTCTTGTCTCGACCCAATCTAAATGCTCTAGTTTTTTGTAACACCTTATACGAATCACCTTGCATATGTTAAAGTAGCTCAACTAATACCTACTGCATACCAATATTTTTAATAAATATTTGGTTGTTTTTTCAAAAACATTTCTCTTAATAATTTAATATTTTGAAAACAACTAATTAATTTTTTTTACAAAATTGATAAGTAGTTATAGGATAAATGATAAGGAAGGTATACTTAGGTATTTCTGGGTCGCATGTACTTTCACTGCTATTAATACGATAACGATAGCTGAAGTGTAAGCAAATGCTCTGTTTCAATGTTCGCGAGCTTCTGTGGTCTGTAAAAGTATATACGACACATGTATAAATGATATACATATATACATAGAATTTTTGTCCTAACTACTCATAAATATAAACCGCGTTCTAATATGTAGGTACATTGATTTTTTTTTAAAATTTAATTTTAAAGATTCTTAAGACCCTAGTCTGGTTATTTTGAAAGTAATTTTCTCAAAATCTTAATATTATTCAAAATACTTACACAAGGTTGCCTCGCCAAATTGCCCAGAATCTATTTTTAAACTTCCTGATTAATTCGTTAACCACAATAACTTATAAAATAAAATAAATAAATAATTTATTCTAGAAGTTGCACGAATTAAATCAACTTACACCTGAAGCCAGCAAAATGATAAAACTAGCAGGCAGTTGAAATTATTGCTTGTAGAATCTAGTATGTCCATTGCCAGCCATATGACCTTGAGTCCACTTCCACGACCATTCTGTACCTGGCTTAATTCGACCACCTACTGATGCTGACAGGTCATGAAACATTTACTTTTGAAAACATAAGATACCTATTATCAGAAAATCTCTTGGCACTGGCTGGCTGGCTGCTGGTAGTAGCGGGAACGCCGTAACAAATTCGTGAAAAGTTAAGGTGACTTAAGGCTTGCATTCAGCATTCATGTTCTGGTTAAATTTAAAACCTGGGGCCCAGTCCAGATATTTATGCATATTATTATTTGTGTCTACTTCATTCGCAATTCGCAAGGTCATGTCTGTTATGAAAATGCTTTAGTTGGTCTTAAAAGCCCGTTTGTTGTGTGGACAATTCAAATCATCAAATGGAATGTTATAAGCTCGTAAATGTAGATCGTGTGTTTTTATTTTGTTTTTAGTCGATCACGGATTAAATTCAAAAATAAAGTAATAGATCACGATATTTCTGTTTACGCTTTACGCAGATACATACATTTATATGTAGGTACTCGTTTATATTTAGGTGTGACAATGGTCTTTTGTATAGTTGTTAAGTTTAACTAATGACCAGTGAATGTCTGAGTGAATAAATATTTTATTTAATGCACAACAACAGTTTTTCAACAGCAGACTCTGTATACATATGCACACATTTACTTTTTAAATTAAAAAAAAACATATTTAAAATAATTTATTATGTGTTTACTGCTTACTAAAAAAGCATTATAAATTAGTAAAACTTCTTTGATATTTTTACTCGAATTTATTGAGAAAGAAAATTTCATTTTGGATCTAAATCAAACAGAGCTCATGCGACAGCTGAACAAAATGTCACAAGGGTTGCAAAATTGGTGTTTTGAGTCTCTTTAAAGTGACATAATTTTTCTAGCATTACGTTGCTCAAAAATGCAAATTTAATACCCATCTGACATACGCAAGGAATTATGACTTTTAAAACAACCGTGGGCTTCGATGTGGTCTTCGTTATTATAAAACCCACTTTTTTGTTGACTGTAAAGGATTTAATAAAGATTTAATTGTGCCTTTAGTTTTCAAACTACATATACACAGCTGGTCAAAAAAATAGGTGCAATTATTTTTTTTATATAAACTTAATTTTTTAATATGTTTTGTTTATTTAAATATTATTTTAACATTAGTTTTCATTGGACTATCAATACTTAATGAAATATTAATATTTAAGGCTTTTAAATTAAGTAATTATAAATTTTATACAATAAAACCGACGGTGTAGACATTTGCGCTTGGACAAAAAAATAGATGTCTTCCTAAATTATGTATAATGATAGTTTGAATGCAAAATTTGTTGTATTTTATAATAATTTTCGTTTACCATTCTCTTATAACCCGAGTATACGACATTGTTATCCAAAACTTTTTAAAGTCAGCGTAGTATTAACTCTACAAACTTTTGGCATCTTTCTTGGGGTATAGAATACCATTCACTCTGAACAGCACCCTACAATCGGCCCTAGTTTGGAAAATATTGGCATCCTAGTTTCCGCATAAGCTCATTCCTCAAGTTCTCAATCGGGTTGAGATCTGGGATTGACTTGGCCATGAAACAATTGAAACTTCTTTCTCTCGATTTGATCGTTATATCCTGCTGAAAAATCCATCGGAGAGTCATGTTTTCTTCGGCAAATGGAAGCATGATATCTTCCAAAATATCCCTATAACCTTATTTGGTCAAGATGTAACTAATACGAAATATAGGAATTAGGGCCCACACCATACTAGACAAAACGGAACCAGATCATAATATTTCCTCCTCCGTGTTTAATCGTCTTTTGGGTATAGCGAGGGTGATAGTCCTTTCTTTTTGGTCGCCTGAAATACGCCCAGAATCTGATGAGAACAAATAAATTTTTGTTTCGTCGCTCCAGATGATATTGCGCCATTTTTTGGTCCTTCAGGTCCGCTCCAACTTCTATGGCTAAGATATAAAATTTAATCACACTTATTTTTTTGACCAGCTGTGTACATATAGGAACATACATATAACCGAGAGCTGAAACGTGTTTTCTCAATATATACATACTTCATAGAATTGTTGGAAATTGGATAATAATGGGTGATGTTAACTTAAAATAAAGTCAACTAAAGTATCTTTTTTAAGAATACCTAGAATAATTTTAAGCAGGGTGACCATGAAACCTCTTAAATTGTATAATAAAATGATGTTCTAATACTCTCACATACCTACATATAACTGTGTAAACACAATAAATAAAATATACCCAGCAAACATTTTTCTTCACTTAAAATGAAGGTTCACTTTATGTTCAGCAAAAATGAAGAATCAAAATTGTGTTCGAATTAAAAAGAGATCTACATTGGATTTTCATTCACATATATGAACAAAAATGATTGTGATCAAGAAATATACAAAAATCTAATAAATCTATCTAAATTTCCTTCACTCTTATGAATAAAAGTGAATGTTAACATACAATTGTAAAGAAAAAGCGCTTAAATACATTCATTTTGGTGAATGTTTCTCTAATCATTTATATATCATTTTTAAAGATTCATAAATGAATGCCCATTTCTCAGGAGATTTGATTGGAATTGAATCGTTAGTGAATTCATATCTGAAGGTTTTCTTCATTTAAATGAATCATAATGATTCATTTTTGAAGGAAAATGTTTGCTGGGTAATTAGATAAATCGTTTTATATGTTTTTGTTTCACTTACATGTACATATGTATGTATACAGCGTCTGAACCCAGCAAACATTTTCCTTCAAAAATGAATCATTATGATTCATTTAAATGAAGAAAACCTTCAGATATGAATTCACTAACGATTCAATTCCAATCAAATCTCCTGAGAAATGGGCATTCATTTATGAATCTTTAAAAATGATATATAAATGATTAGAGAAACATTCACCAAAATGAATGTATTTAAGCGCTTTTTCTTTACAATTGTATGTTAACATTCACTTTTATTCATAAGAGTGAAGGAAATTTAGATAGATTTACTAGGTTTTTGTATATTTCTTGATCACACTCATTTTTGTTCATATATGTGAATGAAAATCCAATGTAGATTTTTTTTTAATTCGAATACAATTTTGATTCTTCATTTTTGCTGAACATAAAGTGAACCTTCATTTTAAGTGAAGAAAAATGTTTGCTGGGAATTTGATTTCCCAATTCGCAATTTTAATCTCATTAACCAAATGTTCACAAAACAAACAAAAAAAAACAAAAATAATTTCATTCAAAATTGATCATAATTAATTATTATTATGAACCTTAACTCCACTCTGTTTCACTTTTCAGACAGAAGTGACTTCCAATTAAATCTCCATTAATGGACTAGCAAAAAGACAAACGTAATGTTTTAATTTCGTTTTCAGTGCTGTCGTGTTTTGTTTTATTTTATTTTTTTTTTTTTTTTTCAGTTCAATGTCAAAAAATGTCAAAGGAAAAATTTGCAAGAGATTTACAAAACACATACAAAAGAATTAAGTGGTTTAAATTATGAACCTGAATACTTGGCTCAAGAGGACTTTTGTGTCGCGTGGTATTAAGACCTTTTTTATTTCACATAAAAATTCACCGCACGTGAGGAACTCATCAAACAACTTTGTAGCTACGTTAAGCTAAACTTCACAAGAAAAAGTCAATTAAGATAGCGCATTAGAGCTCACAACAAAAACAAACTCTGAATTTCAGTTCACTTCTTAACAGACAGAGACACAAGCTCCGGCTCCACAGTTGGAACCGCATTGAACTTTTCAATCAAGTTAACTCGTCGCGCAACCTCCTGCGAAATCTTAAAAGTAGCGCAAAATTCACACCAGAAAGATATCAAAATCATAAAAAATGAATACAGAAAATGAAAAACACACACAACAGCCATCAATACAATCTCCATAGTGAGCAAGTAATTTAAGAACACCTCCGCTTTTGCATACTCGCCGTAGGTATATAATATTATACATAGGTGTTTACAGAAAGTATACAAAATGTAGATAAATATAAATGACCATTTATATATTATTTATAAACACCAGAATAACACCTGAGTCTCAGACTATTGACTCATAAACTCCTAAAGGGGTCAGAGTCAGAGCAAAGACGAATGTGGCTTAAACTGACGTAAGAAATTTGAATTAAGAAAATATACATAAATATACATACTTAAAACAAAAATTGGTTTTGGCGAATATTGAATTCTAAGGACATTGTAAATAGTTGTGGCTTGAAGAGGAATAGGCATTAAATTATTCAATATACATTATGCTGACAAAAAATAATATTTGGAATTTAATTTCCAAATTCCATTAGTTTGGTACCCATAAAATCGATAGAATCATTTCGATGCTACGTCAATTATGTAAGTCCAGCTAGGACGGAAATAATGTTACTTATACCAATTTTATCATCTTAAATTTTAGGTTTTATTATTATTATTATTAAAAGTATTACATTATCAAATAATGTTATACGAAATTAAAAAATTTTAAAACAATATAGTTGAGAATATGACGGGGAATTAAATACATATAACACATTAATTAACATTGTGCTAAGATCTCTAGCATTGATTTGTTTTCCCTAATTTTTATCGTGTGGGCAAAGCTGAAGACCATGCTATCGTGAATTCTTAATCGAAATAAACAACAGTTAATTTACGAAATTGTAGAATGACAGTTGAATTTGAAATTTCGAGTCTCACTGACACAAAATGGTGCATCGAGTCTCGTTTAAATGTCTGTGAAAGCGCTGCTTCAATACAAAACTACAATCACTCACGAACTTGCTCTTATGTGTCGGCGATTGAGAGTTTGAAAATAAAAAAATTGATTACAGGCTTAAAATGCGCACAGAATATTGACGTTAACCGGGAGCCTGAATAAGCGTTAAATGGAGCAACAAGGTTGCATAAGCGAGTCTGACCACACAAAATATATATAAATTGATTGCGGTAAAACACTCTTGCCAAATTTTCCTGATTGCATTGCTCACCAAAATTTTTTTCTGACAGATTATAAATTTCGACATGCTATTTCTGTATTTTTGCTTTTCCACCTAGTATCGTTTCCGCTCGTATCGCCATATTGGAAAAATGACTCCTTAAAACAGTTTTCTCACAAAATTTCCTTTTTACAATAAAATGAGTTGCATACTAAATTAAAATTTCGTATAATTTATGTTCCTAAGCTTTTTCTTGTAAAATGCCAATTTCAACTGTACGAGGGCTACTAAGTCGATGATGGACCAGCTGAACCCCACTTGTGCACAACTCCACCGAAGGGAAAACCTATGATATTCGTATTGGGCCAAAAACAATCCGGCCGCTACAACATATAATTCTTTGTTTGAATTATGTCCGAAATGGATGTTTTTTATGTCTGCTCTACTTACTGGCCTGATACATACTGCGATAAAAAAATCGCTATTTTTCTAATATGGTGGCGAGAAACGTTACGAGGTGGCAAAGTGAAAACTTGGAGAGTGCATGTCGCAATTAATAAAACCACCAATTTTGAAACCTACCGGAAAACTTTCCAGGCAACTTTTTTTTCAACACCAAAAGGCTGTACTATTATAGTTAAATTGAAATTTGTATTTGCAAAGAAATTATCGGAGTTGTTAGGTATCGGGTAGTGCTAATGAAATTAATAATTCGATTTATGTTTTAAATCGAATAATTACAATCTAAATTATCCATTTGTTAATTTTTCCTGATCGCTTAAACTGGCTTCTATGACAGGAGCTATAGTATTGACTTTTCGTCAGTGGTTAAAGGTCTTGTATTTTTCTTTTAGCTAGGTAGCTTTGAGAATAACGGAAGCGTATCGGAATACATATTTTTAAAAAACACGAAAAAAAGTTTTAAAATCCCGTCTGCTAAAATACTGTTTTTAAGTTCCCGTCTTTTAGAATCCCGCTTGTTAAAAATAGTGATCTATTATAATACCGCTTTTTAAAATTCCGACAAATCGTTGATCTGCCCTTCCGAACATAAAGCGCAATGATAGATATAAACATTTTGAATATTAAGCGATAAGTTTGACTTCTAAAATAAATTTACATATGTCGTCCAATTACTTTGTCTAAAATATTCATACCGTCCAATGAATTTGTCTAAAGTATGAGAACATTGATGATTTCTTTGATTAAATTTAAATTTAATTAATTATAGACTCAGAAAAGAACTATGCTGATTTATCGTTGTTTTTAGGTTGAAAAATTGACAATTGCAGCAAATTTTCTTTTAACTTCAATGCGTTCATTATTTTACATTTTTCATGGAATGAGAGTCATTAATATTGAATGGTTTTTACATAAGAACTTGAAAAATAAAATGCATGACTGGGTCACACGTACTTGATATGTGGGTGCAATAGCGCGATCATACATAACACAGCTTCAGAGCAAAGAAGTTCAAATTCTTTGTTTAAGATATGTTTATGTCCCGCACTTTGAGAATATTGACAGTGTTGTCAGATGCGTAAATTTTGACAGTTATTTTGCTAAACTAAGACATCCAATGGAATTAAAATGCTTGTATTTTAAGCCAAAACTAAAGAACGCAGCAATCAATGAAATATTTCCAAAAAAAAATACCCACAAAATAAATAAAAACTGTTAAAATCATTTTTGAATAATTTGGTTAAAGCTTAAAAATTTTGCCTAACACTGGAATATCCGATATACTTACGGGAGAAAAAACCTTTAATAATCAATCAGTTTATGTTATCTTTTGGGTGTTCTGAAAGATTATCACTGTATGGTATGTATGCCGTTTAACTTCTACTTTTGTCATCACGACACCCTCTTCACTCAAGACTTTGTTGCTGCTGACATTAAAAAAGCATTTTAATTGCTAAGAAAGTCGCTTGTTTAGAGCAGGGGACTTTTGCCCAGGGGACTGTTAAAACTAATGAAATCTCATGATATCGTATATATTGCTGCATTATTGGAATTCATTGGCATTCCCAGCGTTTATTGTTCATTAAAGAAATGAATTCAAACAGTAATAACTTCAATATCAAAAATAATATAAAAATAGGAACTCACCAGAGGATTGTGGTTCGAACTAGTTTTTGCGTGGTTGTCCGCTTGAATAGTTCGCGCTACACTACACAGAATGGAGATGGCGCCCTCAAACATAAAGGGAGCAAACTTACCACTAGTAAATTTCAATTCATTTAAATCATCGCAAGGAAATGTAAAAGAATTTTATTGGTAGCATTTTTAAACCAGGGGACGGTGGTGCTCAAAATCTGTGGACAAACTTTAGCTCAGTTTTATACAATTCATAATCAATATTATGACTGAGAAATGAAGTTTGTAATACAATGCAATACAAGTGAATTAAAAAATATTACTTAACAATTTACTTACAATTACTTGCATTTAAAATAATTTATTGAATCATGTTTTTTGAATTGGTGACCTACCATATAGGGGACTGTTTTTTCGGTACTTCGAAAATCAATTAATAATGATGAGAGAAACATTTTCTTAAATTTTATAAGATATACTCGTACGTAGATAATCCGTTATTTAAAAAATGTCATTTAAAAAATCACTCGAGATACTGAGTTAGTGCAGAAATACCCATACATAATATACCTTGTATTCTCTATTTAATCCCCTTTCACCCTATAAGCAGCTGGTGAAAAATAAAAACACAGTAAGAATTTTTAAAATTGAATTTTTTTAGAGCGTTAAATTTCCTGAAAATTTTTTAGTACACACATTTTTACGTCAGTAAGTTACTGTAATAAAGCGCTTCGAATAACTGGTCATTTTTCGCAATTTTTTTTGTTTGCATTTTTATGGAATTTTGAAAATTTCGAAGCTCCATATCTTGGTAATGAATTAACAACAATTTTTGTAACATCGAAATCTGGGAAAACCAGAGCAAGGTAGAACATTTTGCAGTTCCTCTCCTCTTTTCGTACAGGGCCTTCGAGGTCCAAAACTTTGTCAAATGAAAATTAACTATTATTAATTATTAACTGAACCAAAGTTTCATTAATTTCCGACTTTTTCTACCTGAAAAGTTCCGAAAATTGGACATTATCGTGCTATTGAACCCACAGAGCAAATACGTGCGATCCAGTCGTGCATTTAATCTGGTTTTTCTGTGTGTTTTAATATTGAGCTTTGGCCATTTGTATGACGTAAGTCTAGGCAGGTACCTACTTTTTGAAATCAAATTTCCATAACATAAAGGTGAAGTTTGTCACTTTTTTTATTTCCAATAAATTTGTTTCTGTGTATAGCATACCTATTGGTCATCGAATTATTTTAAACCTAATTTCGTCTCTGTCGACGTGACACCCCCGGTTAATATTTTGGGATGCGAATTCTTAGAAGTGTTATTAATAAATTTTAAAGTTGTTCAATTTTTGACTGTTGATGCATAAGATTTAGATTTGAATACAAAAGATTGAAATAGATTCAAATTTATGAACTGATTTAGTACAATTGACTTTTTGGAAATTGAATCAATTTTAAATTATCATAGAACTCTTAACACAAATAACTGGATGAAAAAAAATTAATTGTTATTCTTGACTAACCAATTCTTTTTACATGCACATCCCGATTAAACGATACTCTTGGGCCATTCGGTGGAAGTTTTTGAGTATCAGTTCGCTGAACAGCTGCTTCCATTTTACCTTTACACTCCTCAATGTATATTTGATTCGCTTGTGAATGAATGTAACTTATGTATTTAGCGAAGTGGCATTTTGCATTGGTACATCTTTTATTGGAATAAAGTGGGCATTCTTAAGATTTTCACAATTAAAGTTGTGTTTTTATATGCTCTCTTCAATTAGACAGTTATTCTTCATTGAGAAAAAGTACAAGTCCAACTATTAGATTAATTTAATGGCTATGATTATTTCTTGGTTGATAAAACCTATTTCACAATTTGAATTGGTCCTTTAATTAAAGTGCTTTTCGTCTGATTCGGATGCATATTCTTCAAAACACTATGGCATTTATTAAGTGGTAAGTGGACTCTGAAAATTTAAAATAGACAAATTTACAGAAATTTCACATTAAAATTGAATTAATATTCAGTCATGCCCTGTTAATTACTGCGAGTTTTTTTTAGTATCTATTACAATGATATCTAGTTTTTATATTTTAGTCACATCTGATGTATGAATTTTCTGAATACATTTTGATTGTTCGGTTATTTAAGTTTGGTCCATTTGTTTTACAATCATGCACAGCACATTCATGGCGTTAAGTTTCTGGATTAATTAAGAGTTTACAAGTTGTTTTTTATTTTTAAATGTTAGATTAAAGTTGTTTTTAAGAATTAATAAAAATATTTGGTTAAAAGCTGAGAAGGTATTTTTTGTTTCGGAGGAATTTTGTTTTTTTATAGAATATAACAACTATGGAGTGTTAAAAAGATATAAACCTAAAACAGGCTAACATTTTTACAATGAGAAATATGTTATCTTGCCTTTATAATATTTTATCAACAGCTTCTATAATTCAAAAAAGAAGTTTCGGTATGGTTTTAGCAATTGATACTTATTGAATAGTAGAACTGGGTTGCTTTAAAACAAAGTTTATTCACCTGATCACTCTCGCCAGAATGAATTCGCCTAGTAACATTCTACTAATCACATTCACCACTATTTTATTCGCCGCACCCCTAAATCTAAAGGCCCAACTATAATTGAAGAATGGGTATGTTCTTTGACTTATATTACGAAACAGTAGACATTTGATTTGTACACCCATCCCGAAATGACTTTTTGAAAAGTTTCGGCAAGTTTCGTTCACTTTTCTTCCCTTGCCTTACGTAATGTACATACGTAATAGTTAATTTCGCAAAAAAATCTGACATTTTTTTTAATTTATTTTCAAAGAGAAAGAAAGAGACAAATGCTTCTTATTTCTAAAGGATATTATGGCCAATTGATGTATTTGAAAGATCGGAAAGAATCTTTTCTTTCGGTTTTGACACTTACTAACTTTTTCTTTCGTGTATTATGGTTGAGCCTTAAAGGCTTAACTATAATGGACGGAAACAAACAAAAGCTAGTGTCAAAACCCACGAAATGTTGGCGTCCAACCTGTGAAATGAACACTCTACCCATAATAGACGAATTGCCGCTGAAACAAAAAACGTATTTTCCTCTGATCAATAATATGACACAAAGTCAGCATACCTCACTCTTACTCTCGTATCCATTCACAGTAAGATGTCAAATTTTCGTCCGTTAAATGCAATAGCGAGCGCAGTTTACGTCCATAAACTAAACTAAATTTGACAAAACTGAGCAATCCGATATTTCGGGCGTGATATACTAATTGCTTGTTCTCGCACAATTACGGACGGGCCCGTCCACTCCGTTCCGACCATTAAAGCTTGTAACGGGTGATTTTTTAGCTGGTTTGGTTTTGGCAACACTGGTTTTGACAGCTGACGTGTGTTTAGTACCTTGTGTCACTGTCAAACAGCTTCAGTTTTCAGTTTTTACTTAAGGTAATATAAATATAATAAATCTAACTTATTTCATAATAATAAAGTGTAGGTACTTCAAAAAAGTTAATATGTGTTTTTGTACCCTATTCTATAGAATGGGTATAGTATATTGTATATTTGATGTGGAGTTTGTAACATAGAGAAATAAAACCGTAAGGTAAAGCATCAAAAACCAATCAAAACTAAGAATCTTGTGTATAAAAAGAAATTTTCGAACTTCAGGAGTGGTAAAGTACCAATATTCAATTTTAACCATTTCTTTAGTTTGTTAGATGAAAAATATCTCTTAATTTACTTGTGTAAAAATTTTTTCACTACGCCATTACGCTCACGTGATTTTTATAAAATATGTATCTCTATTCGGTTAAGATCGGTTAAAAACTACTTGATTCAGCTGTAGTTCTACACATATGCCGTAAGATTTTCTTAAGATCAAAGCTCAGTTAGTGCTATAAATTTGGTTTACAAATTTTTAGGACACGCCCACTTTTAAGGGGCGTTTCTGTTAAAAGTCTTAATTTGCATAAATGTTTTATTGTTTTATAACTATCGGTCGCAGTTTTGAAGTATGAAGGTGAACATTTCGGTTTGTATTCCTTGGTTACGTAGCAGGTTGTGCTTCAAGAATTGTTAAATACACCCATATTTGCATTAAAAATCTTATTTTTAAAAATTCAAATTGAATGTCACTAACCTCATAGTAATGGCCTTGGCAATAAAAAGTCAAAACTTTGCGCGTGGCACATGCCTTTTTTACAGCGCTAGCTGTTATTGATCATCGATCACACAAAATTAACGTCTGTGAAGAATTTGGTTTCTGGAACTGGAAAGTGGATGGCTGCTTGAGCGAACGCACATAACAAAAATAGGGAATTGGGTATTCAACAGCTCGTTGCAAACGTACTGTAGCTCTCCCTAGTGTTTTTAACTACAAAGGTTTTAATACAAACATTGCACTCCAACAAACACACAAAAACCCACACCAAAAAAGTGAAGGACTTTGTTCCTAGCCTTTAGACGGGGTCTGCCGGATGAAAATATATTGTGTGTGCTTAGAAAAATGCTAATCGGTTCAGTATAGTTCGATAGAACGAAAAAACCTGTAATTGGCTTACAACTTTCATGTGGGTGCGGTGGCGTAGTGCGTAGTGCACTAGCTCCTCACACGCTAGGTCGCTTGTTCAAGCCCAGCTCGGGCAAAAGTTCTTCAAAAATTAAATTGAACATAAAAGCGATTAAGCACCACTAAAGGAGTCTGATGATCGGGTTGGTCCCCGTGAAATAGCTATAACTCCAGCCTTTGAACTTGGTGGTAGCACACACAAGTTGTTGTTGTTGTTATATTCTAAATTTTCGAAAATATATTAGTTTGATTTCTTTTTTAAAACGCACCCATGAATCATGTCATACAATATTGCCTACGAACTAGGGGACACCCTGTATAGTTACCTATAATCGCAAGTAAAAATTCAAATTCAAAAAGAAAAATATAAAGACATACAAAAAAGAAGGTACTCTACTCTGCTATAAGAACTTTAAACTAAAATAATTAATGTCAATAAACTGTAGTATAATAAAATTGAGTAGCCTACAAAGCAAAGCACTAACTTGAGGTTCTATTTCCAGATTACCTTGGCTCACAATAAAAAAAAAATCCGACTATAGCGACTATACCATAAGATATTATGAAATCCGTAAAAAGCCTCAAGTTACAAAGTAGGTATAAATATAAATAATATCGTTAATAAAGTAGCAACTACCTTGCAGTGAGTGATTCTGTCAATCGTGTCAGTACGATTGTAGATTGTGGGTAGTAAGCAAGTAAATACTCACCTATAGTTAAATTTAAGCGTCCAAAGATGAAAGGTCTACTCAAAAAACTCATTTAACCACACAAAAATCCATCCAAGGCTTGTTTCGATGATAATGACGAATCGTCATCAATGCTATTGAACCATATTTGGCAACGAAAACTGACCGAAATAAAAAAAAAAAAAAAAAAAACATCGAATCAAATGCATATGCATGAATCAAGATACATATACAAATACATATACTGTATACATGAATAAAACAGGGAGAGAGAAAGAGAGACGTTTTCAATAAAGTTGATGACCGTCTCGGGACTTATTTGGCAAGCTGATATTTTTTTAAAGTTGCTCAGCTGATGTTCATTCGCTCATCTTGGGAATTTAATGAGGCCCCACTAACTACACCAGTGATGACAGTGTTGGCCTCATTTGATTTAAATGGTAGACAACCATACAACTACTCGTAGGTATATCTTATTTGAAAGTGTGAATATATTCCTCCCACTAAACTTTGTTTCATTTTTAATAATGTTATTACTTATTTTATTCAGATACACCTAAGAGAATAAAAATAATACAAATAGAAAATAATTGTTTTCATACAAATACATTATTCTTCACAATTTATTTATTTTTACTTTTTTTTCTTTGTATTAATCTATTTTACTATCATCATGCTTGCTCCTTTCAAATTTCTCTTTCGTTGGAATGATTCGTTGTGGCAACAGGGTGTTGGATAGCATACATTTGGCTGAGACGGTCACTTCTGGTGTTATTATTAATACACTCCTTAGGCAGAATGCAGGCTTACATTTATGTCACTTTAACGCTGGGAGCTTGCTTCCTAAAATTGACGAAACTCGTAAAATGTTTTCTAAGTCAGTTTGCGATATTATTTGTGTTTCTGAAACTTGGCTCAGACCTGAGCTACAGAATACCTCCGTGGATATCCTAAATTATAAAATTTTTCGCATGGACCGTGCAAGGGGGCGTGGAGGTGGTGTCGCTATATACGTCAGGTCAACTTTAAATTTTCGTATTGTTGCTTCTGACAATGAGAATGCCGAATTCTTGTTTGGTGAGCTTAAGTTTGAAGACGGGATTTGTCTCATTGGCTGTGTGTATAAGGCCCCTAAACATCGTACCATTGAGACCATTTCTAAAGTGTTAGAAGATTTGTCACCTTGCTATAATGATATTGTTATCGCTGGGGATTTCAATTTAAATTTTTTGGAACCAGATTGTCTTACGAGCTCTTTTCAACTCAAAATTGACTCCATTGATATAAAGAGAGTGAACAACGAACCAACTCACTTTACGAGTACATCTTCCACTCTTCTAGATATTTTTTTGACTTCGAACTTGAATAAAGTCCTTTTTTTTAATCAATTTTCTCCAAGTTTG
This sequence comes from Platycheirus albimanus, assembly GCA_916050605.2. Taxonomy (NCBI): domain Eukaryota; kingdom Metazoa; phylum Arthropoda; class Insecta; order Diptera; family Syrphidae; genus Platycheirus; species Platycheirus albimanus. The sequence goes on from OU696698.1 coordinate 66,915,375, forward strand.
TTCGCAAATCATGATCTCATACTTCTAGTCTTCGATTTCAATATATCCTCAAGAGTCCCTGATACCAATTCCTTCTCCTATTCAAATTATAATTCGGTGAACCAACCCGCTCTCCACGTTGCAGCAAGTGGCATAAGCTGGGAATCCGTAAGATGACCACATCCGTGTGGATGACCAAGTTGCTTTTATTAATGATGCAATATCCCACCTGCATAGTATTTTCGTTCCTTTTGTGACAAAAACACTGCCCAACTCGAAGATGGCTAACACATATTATTCTTAATTTAATCTCTGACCGCAACCAAGCTTATTTAAGTTGGAAACGATTTAGGATTTCAACATTCTGGGAAAATTATAAAAGGATTCGAAACCAAGTTAGTCATGAAGTTCGCAGATCTAAGAAAAGGTATTACGATAGGTTACTCGATGCAAAGCAGCCTACAAAGCAGCTATGGTCAAATCTTAACAAATCTGGTGTATACTCAAAGAAATATACTTGTCAAACCGTCGATCCAGATACCATCGATAGAACTTTTCTATCGAATTCCGATCGGACCTCCAACCCTAATCCTATCAATAACACCCCAGAAGCTGCAACCCGACCTCTTTATGAAAAATTTTCGTTCATGTATGTGAGTCCAAACGAAGTTTTTATCGCCTTACGCAGTATTAAAACTAATGCCTCAGGGGTTGACGAAATTCATCCCAAATTTGTGAAAATGATGGATCACCATTTGGTTCTTCCCTTGACACACGTTATTAACACGATAATCATGTCTTCAACTTTTCCAACTTTGTGGAAAGCAGTAAAAGTTATTCCTATACCCAAAAATGGCAACTCCCCACCTGAATATCGCCCAATCAGCATTCTTCCAGTACTGTCAAAAGTAGCCGAGAAACTAATCCTAAGACAGATCAATGACTTTTTGCAGCTCCATAACCTTCTTCATGACAACCAATCTGGTTTTCGGCCAAGGCATAACTGCACTACTGCTCTTCTTAAACAAATTAATTCCCTACATAAATCATTGGAAGATGATAAACTCACTCTTCTTGTAATGTTAGATTTTTCCAAAGCCTTCAATTCACTTAGCCACTCAACTTTATATCGTAAACTTTTAACTAATTTTAGCTTTTCAGATCAAGCAGCAAAGTTGATTTATAACTATTAAAGTGAAAGAAGTCAGGCAGTGGTTTCTGGTCCCAGAATGTCCTCTTTTCTTCCTGTTAGTTCCGGTGTTCCGCAAGGATCTATACTGGGCCCCCTTCTCTTCTGCATGTACGTAAATGATCTGTTCAATTGTGTTACTCATAGCGAACTAGACTTATACGCGGACGATGCACAGCTTTCACTTGCCAGACCCTTGGGTCTAGTTGAGGATGGGATTAGCTGCATGAACGAGGATCTAGATTCCATACACGAGTGGGCTCGGGACAATTCACTAGTCTTAAATCCTCGAAAATCTCTGAGTATGGTTATCTATAAAAGCTTAATATCAACAACTGACTTTTCTCCAATACTACTTAACAATGTTGTAGTTCCCTTTGTTGAAAAAGCTCGCAGTCTTGGCATGACCTTAAACTCCACTCTCACTTGGAATGACCACATTAATTCTATAATTGGGAGTTTTCGTATGGCTGTGAAGTTTTTGGAAAACTTGATTCTGCAAATTCGACCAAACTTTCTGTCGCATTTAACTCTATTATACGTTACATATACAACTTGCGAAGATACGACCATGTTTCACAGTATCGAACTTCTCTGCTGGGATTTGATTTATTCTCCTACTTTGATTATAGATCCGTGCTTTTGTTGATGAAAATACTAAAATACCGCTGTCCTAGGTACATCTATGACAACACTAACTTTGCTAGATCGCAACGAACCTTCAATACTTTGTTGCCACGATCTAACCTTTTAATCACCAGACGACTGTTCTTCAGTCATACACTGATACTCTATAACTCTCTGCCACATCAAATCAAAACAACGATCAATACCAGACCTTTTAATGTAATCCAAAGCGACTTATTTCGATTTTTCAGTGGTTCTTATTTTTAAGGAGCATTCATTTATTTCATTTATTTCTTTATTGTATCTAAGTATGAATTTATACAATTTTATTCAACTCTATCTCTTCCTGAAATTGTACTCTCTTTTATTTTAAATTTTTAGGTATTAAATTTTAATTTTGTATTCCATCTTTGTCAACATAATATGAATATTTGCATGTTTAAAAGATTTAATCTTAAATGTAAATTATGTCTGGATAAATAAATAAAATAATAATAATAATAAAATAAATAAATAGCGCAGGTATTGAGGTCACTGACATTTTTTTTAACTGTGATAATGGTCAAATTTTACCTAATCATAAAATGACGAAAGCAATCATTTTACCTTCAATATGACAATACACCGTTAATGTAGACCTAAAACACTCGGCCCTATCGAGGTATCCATAGGAGCGGACAGTTTTCCGCAACGCATACTTTTTCAGAAGTATGTATCTATGTACATATGTACATACATATAATCGTACATTTTTTAATTCTTACATTTTTCAACACTTTCCTTAAATTCGTAAACAAATTCCGCTAAGAATTTGTGTCGGAGGAAATCGGAAACAAAATTGTTCCTACATAGCTGTCAAAAATGTTTTGAGTTTGAAACAATTCGGCTCTCTTAATGTAAAGCTACGTACAGACGATTGTAAGATATGAAAATATTGACAGATTTGTCAGAGAAAAATTGTCCCAAAAGTCTTATAACAGTGAAACTTACAATTAATTGTCAAACAAATTTTAAGACATTTGCAATTTGTAAGGCAATTGCCGTTCTCAACTCATTGGCATGTCATTGTCAGAGCGTTGGCAGACCTGCAATATTGTAAAGCCTGATAATCGTCTTCTGTACATACATAGCTTATGTATAAGAATCGATACGGATATAGACAGAAAGACAGACAACATTTTCCCACTCATATTTTTGGACTGCCCTGATATCGATTGATTAAGCTGCATTCTAGAACCGATATAATTGCAATAAAATTGCATATTTTTCAACCACGAATAGCTTAAACTTCTTTGCACGAAAGAGTGTACGTTTGACTTCTATGAATGGATAAAAGTTTCGGAGATATCGGTTTTTGTAATGATTTCCTAGAAGAAATCCAAAATTCAGCCACGTTATAGAAAATTGCTATAAAATTAAATCTTGCTTCAACTATAGAATAAACTTGGTGTTGAAAACGTCGACTTCTTTTAGTTGAATACAGCCCTAATCAATAAAACTAAAAACTGTTAGTTTCTGAGGACTTTAATTCCCTTAAATTCAATACGGTTGTATAATGTAGTTAACTTATAATAATCTTTATTAATTCAATCCTTACGTTTAAGTATTACAGCCAATTTTAAATTCTTTTTCTTGTTTTATTTTCTAATTTTTAAATACTGTATTTAAATACTTTATTTTATTTTAATATTCTTTCAGATAATTTTTGTCCGCAGCTCACGATGGTGTTTTTTTTTTTTATAAAAAAAAAGAAATTTTAGGTTAGTTTCCTCTCAAGTTATAAAATGGCCGCTTCGTTTTCCGCGTTTTATTTTTAAGTAAGAAGACGGTGCTGCCACGCATTTGTAAAGAGAGGAAGTTTAAGTGCTACCACCTTCGGTAGCACTTGGGTAATGTATCGCTTTGAAACGTGAAACGACTTCCAATATTATTAATTTTCTAGATAGGCAAAATATTACTAGACAAATTTTCAAGAAATATGTCAGTTGTCTTACAAATTTTTAAAAATACCTATTTGTGAAAAGTTTTCCTATAAAGTCCCCGATATTTTCCAGTCATAAGAATCATTCAAAACAGTCACGTTAAGTCGAATCGAACGAAAGTTCTGCAAGGTAATAATTTGGCCTTAAAACCATCATTTAAAGGTATATTTTGGTTGGAAATTGGTTAGGTATGCCTCAATCCAAAATTCTTCCTTTGATATGAACTTGACTTTGAAATTAAATAATTAATAATCCACTTATGGTGTTAATTCACTTTAAAATGAGAACTTTAGTCATATGATGTTAGTTCGTTTTAAAAAAGTTGCCTTATTTATCATTTGAATGTGAATTAAAGTCACTCGCAGCAATCTCAATAATTTAATGGTTTAAAAAAGAAAAAATGAGCAATATTATTTCAAAGACAGTTACTAACAAATACTTAAACCTGATTTTGCTATTCATTAAGTTGATAAACCCATAGTCACAAATTTGCATTTATTACACCACCCCTAAATCCTGCACATTGTTGAAAAAATCTCCCTCAAATTATTCACAAATATCTGGTATGGATGGTATAACTCGCGGTTATTTAATTGCACTTTGTTTGTTTTGTATAATGAAGCATCCAGAGTAGGAACCGGATAACTCCGCTTTTTTTTAAGAATATTAAAAAAAAACCATCTCGAAATAGGAAAACAAGATTTTTGCAAAGTATTAAAATATTTATGAAAGAAACATAAAAACACATAAAGTATACTGAGTTTGGGAAAAAATGAATTTTTCATAGAAAAAAATTATTCAGTTTTGGAATTATTGTTCGGATTTTAATTGCTCTTAACATTTTAACATTGAACATTTTTTTTCTTTTATTCCTAGTTAGTTCTTCTATAGGGTGGTCCAATGACCACGATTTAAATTGTGAGTCACACCTTAACGTTAAGATTTTTGCCAAATTTTTATTTGACATTCTTTCTTTCAGTATTTAACAAATTCAAACATCTAGATTCTAGAGGTACACAATTGAGCAGTGCGATTAGAATAATCCATTCGATTTGGACGATGATGATGAATAAGCCTCCGTCCATCCGAAAAATATCAAAACTAAAGTTCAACAAGGCTGCTGGAGCGGATGGTTTTACGGCTGAGCTCTTCAAAGTTTCAACTCATCTGTACAATCTGAAACATAAAAGTATGCCTGATGAATGGAACCTCAGCATTGCATGCCCTATATCCACAAGATTTTGTGTCAACGTCTGAACCCTTTCGCACGTGAACTGATTGGCCCCTATCCCCAGTGTGGTTTCAGGCCCGGTAAATTTTCACACCTCAACAGATTTTAGAAAAGACCTAACAATTCCAGATCGATACTCACCACATCTTTATCGATTTAAAAGTCGCCTATGACAGCGTGAATAGGAACGAGCTATACAACACCATGTCACTTCTTGGTATCCCTGCTAAACTCGTTCGATTGTGCAGGATGACCATGGAGAACTCGCGCTGGTCCGTCAAGGTTGGTAAGAACCTCATCGACTCATTTAATGTCGAGAAAGGCTTAAGACAAGGTGACGCGCTGTCATGTATCCTCTTCAACACCATTCTTGAGGCAACCGTACGCAACTCATTTGTCACACCAGCTTCAAAAAAATTTTTTAAACCGTTAAATTATTTGGCTATGCTGATGATATTGAGATCATGCAAGAAGAATGTGCGCTTTCAGCAGAGTATTCGCAAGTATTAAAGTGGAGATGGCGAAAATGGGCCTGGCTGTAAATGAAGAAAAAACAAAGTATATGCTGTCCTTGGGTGCAGAACATCATCACCGTAGGCTCGGACAAAACGTCACTATATGGACAGATATAACTTCAAAATTGTCAAGGACTTTGTCTATTTGGGTTCCACTTTAACCTCTCAAAACAACATCAGTGAAGAGATCAGTCGAAGAATCACTCTTGCCAATCGCTGTTTCTTCGGGCTTGGAAGGCATCTTAGTAGCAGTCCTCTCTCAAAGGATCACGGACACTATACAAGACCCTAATCATCCCAGTCCTGTTGTATGGGGCAGAAGAGTGGACACTGACACAATCGGATGAATACAGATGAATCGGATGAATGGTTTGAGAAAAAAATTCTTCGGGTGATATTCGTTCCTGTATGTATCAGTGGAGAATGGAGGAGAAGACTGAATGATGAACTGTACAGGCTTTACAGTGACATTGACCTGGTTAAAAAGCTGAAAATACAGCGGCTTAGATGGCTGGGTCATGTGGAGCGTGTAGACGAAAACGCACCACCCCGCCGAGACTTCATTTTCAACCCGGTGAGCTGACGCAGTTCTGGAAGATTTCATCTAAGGTGGCACGATCAAGTAGAAAACGACCTCAACCTTAAGCAAGTAAGTAAGTAAGATAAGATTGTTAAATCTTTTTTTGAAAAAGGGCATTCAAATTAAGTTGAGGTCGGTTAGTAATTATCGTGAATATTGTTCGCTATCTTGAGATGATAACGGACTTTTGTGACCAAAAATTGAGGATATGGAGCTGGATGATATGTGATTCCAACAGGATGGTGCCACGACAAATTCAATGGCCGTATTATCTCACGTCAGCGTCGATCGTGGCAAAGTCAATTGGCCGCCACGATCATTTGATTTGAATCCTTGGACTTCTCTCTTTGGAGATATTTAAAAGAAAAAGTGTAAGTCAACTAGCCAAAAACAATTCAAGAGCTAAAGGATAAGATAATTCGGCACATCAACGACATTGAACCTCAATTATGCCTCAGCGTCATTGAAAATATGGACTATCGGATACTGAAGCCTTGGAGGGCATTTAGCCGATATTTTATTTCAAACATAATAATATTGTAATAGGTATCTTTCTTACTCTCTGAGAACTGGTTTGAATTTCAATTGTGCGTTATTTTTGGACCACCCTTTATATCAATTGAAAGGACAAAGTGTATATCGATCAAATTTAAATATGAATGGATTCTAGGTAACACAGCTAAGATTATTGATTTTGGGAAATAGTAATTAATTTAAAAGAAGCGAAGCAACGGTAGTGTGAGTCCGCTAGTCATAAGTAAAAATCGAGTGGTATAATCTCATTTAATTTCAAGCAGCAGTGCTTATTATAGTTCTTACTCAACTTAATGATCATAAGATCGGAGGCAGAAGAAACTCGATATTGATCGATGCGTCTGCATCATATTATAGAATTCAAAATCTACTCTCTACCTTGTTTCAAACGATACTTCTTTCTAATTTATTTTTGTTTATTTGCACACAACAGTAATATTTTGCACCTTCAAATGGTCTTCTTATCAAAATATGTATCTAAAACCAGTTTCATTCACACCAACTTTAACAGCCTTCGTAGATTGGTTTTTATATTCGCAGAATATTTCCTAACGAGTTGTTGTCGTTTGTATCTGCTTTAGGAGTATACCTACCATAGAATCAATGGGTTAAATCAATGTGGCCGGTAGAGTTGTTGGATGCTGCCCGACACACTCGTAACTATGCGAACAAAAAAAAAAAGAAATGATGTCATCGACGTGGTTTTGACGCCGCACAGCGCACAGCGGCGCAGCGTCCAAAAATCTAAAACGCCACAACGAAAAGAAAATCCTCGCTCACTTAAAATAAAGCAAAGCGTTACGAATCTTAAAACAACTCCTTGGTCAACTTTTACTTTATTTTTTTGGTTTTTTTTATTGTCGTAAATATAGTTAAGCTAAGGCAAGGGGTACTCGAATGAAGGCTTTCGATCTTTTCCCTTAGCCTCAGGTAACCAGTAGCCAAATTTAAAACCACTCCAACACACATGAACCTGCTTTACAATACCCCGGCAAACAAGTGGTTCTCGTTCTCGTTTTTGATTCAGATAAGAAACATCTCTTGTGTTGTTTTGAATCTTTTTTTATTTGGACGAAAAAGTTGTTGCCCTAAATATATAACTAAACTGAATTTGTACTTTTGTTTAAGATTGTTTTCTGTCGATTCAATTTCTTTGTATGGATTTGTATTTTATTTTTTTGCAACTTTTTACGAAACAGTATGGCATTGGCGACATAACTTTCAGCGCCGCAAAACGAGAGAGCTCAGACTATGAATGATGTATTGGTAGTAGTTAATTATAAAATTTGAGACATGGCACGATGTTATAGTTTGCGGTTGACGCGTATTGCTGGCAATTTGTGATTCATAATGCTTTTTTGTTTAATTTGATTAAAATTGGTTTGGGAAACACAAAGTTTTTTTTTTTAATTTTACCTACATTAATAATCTCTTTAGTGAATGTGATATAAGTCCAGAATTAATCGCATGACGATACTGCAAGGGTCCACTTTTTTGCATTTACTTAACCTGGTTAACAGTTTCGCTAACCTAAAACTTGCATAAGATTCCATTCGCGATAGTTCGATCTCAAGTGGTTGCTCACATAAGGTTTGAAATGTTCATGTCATTGAAAATGAGGTCTGTTCATTCGTCGATGGAAACTTTAAGGGCTGCATGAAAGTGTGCCAAACTTTCCCTTACATCCCACGCCACAGCTCAATCCAATTTAACATCAGTTATGGAAGGGTATGAAAACGCATTTAGAAATAATATAGCTTTAACTGCAACCATTAATGGCTGCTGAGTATCGCAAATAAAAACATGGCTCTCTGACAGAATATAGCGCAGGGTGATAATCTAAGCGACGACGACGGTAGGATCTTCCTTCCCTAAAGATCCGTTAAAAACTGTAATTAAAATATGGTCGGAGGGATACATAATACGTTTACTCGACTTTTATAGCGATACTTTTTATAAAAGCATGCTTAATGGGTTTTATGGACTTTTCAACAAGTTTCCGACTAGTCGTCGACGGATGCTTTTTGCTTTATTCGATTTTAGTATGAATTGTAAAAGAACGAACAGCGGACGGCCGCAGACGGGCCGGTTTAAAATGGTTCCACTAAGATTAAATTAACCATACTGCTCAATCACGCTTTTTGATTCTATTATTAGGAGTATTGCGACTTGGCTTAAATTAATTTTTGTTTGGAATCAGATTCCTAAAACATGTTTATAAAGTGCTATGAGACGTTCTTGTTTCGATTGTCATGAAATCAAATTTAAACTTTCACCATAAGCTTTCAAAAATAAGAAAACCTGTGTTCTTTCTAAGACCAACACTATCGATTCTTCCAGGGCTTACTTAAAGTTTTATTTTTTGCTCAGAGCATGCTATGAGTATCAAGCTATACAGGGTGATTCACCTAAGGTGTGACAAAAAGTTTGAGCATGTAGGTTGATTCGAGACAAGAAATAGTATGGGAGGGGGGTCTAGTCCCCTCCGTTTAGCCGAGATTTGCACTTTTCTAAAAAAAAAAAATACTTGAAACAGAAAAAAATCATTTGAAAACAACGGTATCTCCTATAATGCCTCGCTATACCTTTTTGCAAAGCGAGAAATCTCTCCATCAATTTTATTTTTAAATAAAATTGTTTTGATAAACAAGTTTTGAAGAATAAATCTTCAAACTCAAAACTTTGAAAAAAAAAATGAACTCCTATTTTCGTTTCCCAAATTCAATGATCTTATTATTTTTTTTAAAACATCCAGCATCTTATTAGCCTACAATTAAGTCACGAAGATTTTATTCCGGTGGGTGGCGGCACCGCGTAGATCGGGTCCTAGGTTCTACCTGTATTTTGAATAAAATACAAAATATGTGCTTCATAAGAACTTTCAATTAAAACTAGGCTTAGAATTAATTAAAATAAAAGGAGAAGGACTTCTTTTTAAATCTAAATATGTGTTTCCTTATTTTTATTGGTTTCAAGATTACAGAAGAATATTTTTCCTAGTTACCATTTGAATTTTCTTCCCTATTTTTCTTTCCTTTCTTACAATTTATTTACTTTAAGATTGCACATAATGTAGTATTAATAATAAAACAAATTGGTTGGTAAATTTTAGAAGTTATCTGTTTTCGCCATACCGTCAGTCGATCTGTCTGTGCGGATGTGCGCTTTTTCATGCCATGCTACAGCCTAAACAGCTTGACGAATTTTCTTTAAGCTTCATGTAAAAAAAAAAATAAAACTTAATTGTTGGCACAACTCCAAGCGGGGCCGGGGCCTGTGACTTACACTCTCAACCATTCTTGTGTATGCGTTGATATTCTGCAGGAATGGAAGGGACTTACAATTTACCGCCGAGTCCGAATGGCTAACAGAGAAGCACTTTCCATGACATTAATAACTCATGTAGGATGTATCACTTACTCGCAAGAAGCAGTACCCCGGAAAAAAACTTAGGTGGAGTCAGGGATTGAAACCAGAACCTTAGGCGTTGCAGTTCGACACACTAACCACTATGCCACTGGGTACTTCATGTATAGCAGCTTAAAGAAAAACCGTTGTCGAGGTTTTTACTTGCGATTATAGGTACTATAAGGCAAGTTATGCATTCGTCGAAAAGAAAAGTCTTGAAATAGTAAACGAACATGGCTTTACGATGATAGCGAAGACGAATAAAGGTGGTCTAAAAATGCTGTCCGTCTGTATGTCTGTCTGTATGTATATATAGACACCTACAGCCCAAGCGGGTGGGCGGAATTGCTTTAAACTTGGTAAATAGAGTTTTTTATGTATTGTACAGAATAACCGTTATTTTTAGCTCAAAAAATAACGGTACCTGCCATATAACCATTACTTAAAGCTTATTTTTCACGAAAACGGCTCTAATGATTTTGATTTGAAAAAATCAGTGTAGCTTTTAAGGTAGGTTCGACCAATTATATGGCTGAAAAAAAAATGTTAAATGTCTAAAAACGGTACTTTCCATAGGACCGTTTTTTTCCCTTTCGACTATTTTGAAAACGTCTAAACCGATACTTTCGAAATTTCACACATTATATAGATGTAAGTAACTCAATTTATACTGCATACCAATATTTAAAAAAAAAATATTTTTTTGTATTTTTGAAAGAACTTTTTAAAAAAAATTATATTTTTGAAAACTGCTCATTAAATTTTTTCAAAAATTATTAATAAATGTATTTGCTGGATACCTATGAACTGTCGATTTTGATTTTTATTTAAAAAAAGTTTTTTATTCTCAAAAACCGCTCCAGATACATATTTATAAATTTATTCTCATAAATTCAAAATTTTTCAAGAAAAAAAATGGCGTGATTTTCTTCAGCTCAAGTTATTTTAAGTATTTAGGTAAGAATTTTGAAAAATTTATTTTTATCAAAATCTCAAGCCCCAAGACCACTGTCGCACATTAGAACAAGTTTTTGCGACCCAGTCGTGCATTTTATTTTATTTCGTTCTAGCCTGACTCAAACTGGTGGGTACGTTTCAAGTTTCATTTTAAGTTTTGCTCGAAAACGGCTTTAACGATTTTGATTAAACTTTGTATGAACAGCTAAGGTATTTATCTTCCATAGCACTCACAAGATAAGATGGTATTTACGTTTTAAAGGTCAAATGTTTCTTAACGGAAGCTTCCATACCTATGTGGAGGCGTTCATTTTAAACAAATTTTTTAGTTCTCAACAAATTTCTCAAAAAAGCCTTAAACTATTTTAATTCCTTTTGTAGGTATTGTTTTGGGAGTGTTCCAATTATAACTGCGTTCTTGCTTGTTGATTGAAAATACAAGTAACAGACATCTGTATATAAAAAACTTAATTCAATTGGAGTGGTTAGTATAACTAAATAATGGGAAAATTAACGTAACTTCTAAAAATGTCAAAACGATCAAAATGCGGGACAAAACACTTCTTAAACACAAAATTTTAAATTCTGTACTTATTTTTACAAAAAGACGAGCTGAGTAGAGTAGTTCTAAAAATTTGCTATCATCGTTCCACTGCACCCACAGAGCAAGTATACTTGCGACCCTGTCGTGCATTTTTTTTAAACTTTGAGTTTCAAATTTTTTGAATTTGTTCTTAAGACAACTTTATTTAAAAAAAATTAAAGAAGAGATTTCTTTCTTTAAAAAATACCAAAACAATCTAAGAAATATCGTTATTCTTTAACTTTTTTTTTCTGCTTCAAGTCGTTTTTTTAGAACATTGCCCTCGTATTTGATTTTTGTCTTGTTTGACTCAACCTACACTCTCAAACTCTTTTTTTACACCTTAGGTGAATCATTGTGTATAACATCCCTGATATAAAATAATCAACTTAAAAGAATTTGAACGCGGCAAACGTCACATTATTCATATATTTTTCAAACTCATGTGTCATCTTTTTATCCACACCATTTACAATATTTATCTTACAAACTGGAGCGGTAAAGCTTAAGATTTCCCAAAAAAAATTGGTTGCTCGCTTAGGACCTAGTTATATGATCTAGAATTGTCATTGACATCATAGGCAATATCAATATTCAATGCTGCTGATCTCTTTGTTCAAATATAATTAAATTTGTTTTAATTGCAACTCGAATTCTGTGGGTACCTCCTTTCATACGTCCGGCTGCAACCTCTGAAAGGGACTTTCTATTTTTTTTTTGACAAATTGCTTGATTTTTTTTCACAATAATAAATCATAATTTGGCTGACTTTCGCTATTCTATTAGAGTATGCCCCAAGGCGGGCAAGTTTACTATGATAATTTAAATTCGCAAACTATTTTTCAACAGCAGGGGCATTGTTCTTTTAAAGACAGAATATAAAATGAGAAAATTGGACGAAGAACTTGTGGTACTTGTGGTGGAAAGTTGGAACAAATTGTATCGCCTTGAAAATATAAAAATAGTAAACTGTTCAAGAATTTCGAATAAAATAAATAACATACATTATACCTATGGTATATGTAAAATAAGACTCTATTCTGTTGAGGTGATTAAAAATTAAATGTTCGTTAAATTTAAACAAAGTTGTATTTATTTGTGAACGAGCATAACAATATTTGTGATGTTAGGCCACAACAAAGACTATACTTTATCTAAATACTATTTCTGGAAATCCGAACATACACAAAGTAAATAAAAATAACTCAAATTTCTGTAGAAATGGTATTCCGTTCTCCCATATTTTCAGCAACTACTGCAAATCTAGCTCGCGCTCCCTTTATCGTCCATCATTTTATTTATTCACCCGAACGGATATTACTTCCTATTCATTTACTCTAGTTTATAATGATGAAATCGGTGCAAACGAATAGACACTGACTAAATCAAATTACTTTTTTATATTTGGATATTTATACTGGCCCATTTTAAAATTGATGACATTGGTCAATATGAATAGACACTGAATAAATTAAGTTAATCTCTTGGTGCTTGGATTTTAATAATGGAAAAAACTTAACAATGTATAGTTAATCAAAGAAAACAAAAACTAAATTAACAAGAATAGTAATCTCATTTTTGCTCTTGTTGTTTGTTTATACACAAATGAAATATTGACTGACAAGTTTCCATTTTATGTTTGACAGAACAAGACATCATAAAATGTCAGAGTATGAACATCCATTTTAGGTGCTGCACTGCATGCAGTGCTGGGTGAAGCTCCCCCTGCACATGTTCTCGGGTTTAATGTACCATTTTACATCGATTCTTGATCACGTGGTATATTTTGAGGAAACAAAATAATAAATATTTTAAAATGCCAATTGGCAAAATTGCAATCAATAAACTGGAATCTTAATCTGTTTAAGATATAACCACATTGCTAGTTCATGCTTTTATAAATCTCACTTTTAAAAAATCATTTGTTAAAATTTTGCGAAATTAATATTCTGTGTTTATCAATTACTCGTGAGTTGACCGATCGTGATCTTGAAATGATACTTTTGAATAGGAAACATGTTTCTAGTCAACAAGGCGATCAGTATCCAATTCAGTGAGACTTTAAATACATGAATACATGTTATTGTTAGACACAATGACTATTTTAAACTATGAACTTGTTGATAGTTTAATTTAAAGTTTGTCTGCATAACATATCCGATATCTCACAAAGATTTAAAAACTTTAGAAACGCTTTCCAAGGGTAGTAATTTATAGCAAAAACTGAGTCATTCGTAAAATCCTATATGATATATACGCAATGCCTGTTTATTGGCTTCGAGAAACTAACAAATAGAGCAGTACCTAAATATTACACCATAATTGAAATATAGTTCCTTCAAGTTTGATGTCAAACTGTCAGTCTCTAAAACGTCTATATGACAAAACATTTTGTGATTGAAACGATTTACCATAAAATCTCATTCGTATCTTGACCCCTACGGAGAAAAATGTCAACAAATGACGACATGACCTGGTCCAAAACGAAAGCACTCGTTGAACCTAACTCGTCAAAATTATAAATGACCAAATATCGGGTTTTGACTGTAACATACTAAAAGCTTCGCAAATTCTGAGACATGTATGTATGTAAAGTGTGTTTTTTTAGACGTGTGGTTTTCAAGAAGAAATAAAACGTATACAATTAATGTTATGGCCAAGGATTTAGCTTTATTATAAAGGTAAGGGTTTACCAATATGTTTTAAAAATGATTTCGGGCAAGTGGCCGCCGCGGCTCGAATAAATTCCTGAGTGATTATGTCGAACGAATATTGGACGCAGCGTGCGATGCGTCTAGCGAACCAAACCCTTATTTTGGAAATGAATTTGCACGATTTGCATATGTACGTTGTTCAGGAGTAAGTCTATTCAGTATGAAATGGCAAACCAAACTGAGCATAAATCAAGTGACAGCTTTCAAAAATACCAACTCCGAAAAAATTATTGCCAGATTGAAAACCACACGTCTAAAACAAAACCCCTTTAGATTCTTTAACAGTAATTAAATCCAGACATTACATAGATCAATTTGGGCTTTTAAAATGAGCAAATAACCCTTGCAATGTAAGTCATTTTAATTAAAATTGCTTTGATTTTCGTCAATAGGATTTAAGCGGACCTATGTCAGGCATTTCACCGAAAACATCATGTTATTGTTCCCATCACTTCTTATCGCAATAGCAATCGTATTATTATAAATTGAAATAATTTTTTGTGTATGTATTTTTAAATCCAATATCCATTGGTAAGTTTTTTAAATATTGAGGATACAGAGAATATTAAGCTTTTCTAACAGTAAAAAAAGCAAATGCATTATATAAACACCAACAGAACGTCAAGATGTTTACACATATAGGTAGCTGTATTTGTTTTCTATTTAAATTAAGAATATATATATAGTTTATATACATATGTATGTATATATTCAAAAAACTATAATTTGCATAATTAGGGAATAAACTGTTTTAACTCTTCTTTGTTTCTGAATCACTTTCGTTAAAATGTTAATTTATTAATATGTATCTAAATATCTTCTACAAGAAATGGTTAAATAGAAAAATACAAGTTGCATAGTATTATCAGCATCAGCGCACCTGTTGTTACTTTTTATTCCCCACAGAATATTTTGATAGTTAGAATTAATAAATGGATAGGTCAATTTTTAACAAGTATGTTTCAAAATTTATAATTGAAACTTACCTTTGGAACAAACGGTTTTTTACAGCAAACTTCTTATTGAAAACTAATTCACTTTGAAAGAATTTTTCTGACAAAAAAAAAATTATTTAGCACTTGATTCATATATATTTTTTTTCGAAGAAATAAACAATGACGTAATTTAGTTGAATTTCTTCTTATTTAACTCCATATGAGACGAACAAAATAAACTGCAGCACTTAACTGACAGTGTAAACACAATCGGCCAGATACAATTACTTAATGAGAGGATTGCAAGGTAAAAGAAAAGAAGGGAAGACGATATGAATTGAAAAATGCTTTTTTTTTATTTTAACTGGTCAGTTTGAAAAAGATACGATCTTCACAAAAAATAACATAAAAAAGAAGTTAAATTCCTCAAAATAAGACATGGGTTAAGTATGTAGTATTGTAGGTGCGTTTCAAAATGTTTCGAATTCGTTCAAAACTTATTTCGTGTTGTTTAACGATCGATTCACGTAAGATATCGATGTTCGTTTTATGAATTGTAATATATCGTTAGGTAGGTATATTTTGCAAAGATACTTTTAAGAAAATAATCAAAAAAAAAAAAAAAAAAACCGGAGGCACGACAGATTCTTAAAGTGAACGCGATCACGTCCAATATGAGACTGCGCGCAACCCACTATTGAAAAGCTCACCTCTCGAATATACAACTTTCAATTAAGTTTTTTTTTTTTTTTGTATCGTCTAAACTTTTTGCTCTGCAGCAACAACAAACATACTACAAATATAATAATATTGGATTTGAGAGCTGCCCCATTCCGATTGGCATTAAAATCTAATTGGCAATAGGTGAAGAAGTCCAGTCAGTCAAGTATCAAACCATGCAAAATTAATCTTTTTTTTATATGTTAAAAATCACAGTTCTTTTGATTACAAAAGTAGAAGTGAAACCAGGAAATTATACTAAAAGATATGAGGCTACGAACGCTGCACAAAGAAGACTTGAACTCAATAGGAAATACTGTGCACCCATATATTCTATTTTATATTCTCGCCAGCTCTATCTTCCAATATTGGGCACAAAATAGTATATTTTCGGTATGTCATTTCTTAATTCTTACTTTATTCCTTCCTAAACGATGTGCCAATCTGTGATTTCTTTTTTATGTATGTATATCCACCAAAAACTTAAAGTGGTATGTTAAGTTCTACTTATAGAATTCTTAAATTCTTCTTCAATCAGAATTTTTTAAATCAATATTTTTTTGTTTGTTTAATACTCCTTTAACACTTCTTAAATTCTTCTTTAATGCTTCTTAAAAAAAAAATTGTATGGAATTAAATCGGTATTTTCGACACTTTTTTAATCCGTCTTAAATCTTTCTTAAATCCTTCTTAAAGACATTTTTTTTACGGAATAAAATCGGTATTTTTGATACTTCCTTAGTCCGTCTTAAATCCTTCTTAAATCTTTCTTAAAAAGTTTATTTTTTAAGCGACCTTTTCGATACTTCTTTAATCCGTAGATTTAACCACTTTAATCCTTCTTAAATCCTTTCTTAAAAAGTTTTTCTACCGTTCGTTTTATCGCTAACGTATGCCTTTAAGACAAAATTGACATGATCGAAATTGGCTGAGTGAGTAGTGCACACGGACAGCATGCAAAAGGACTCGAGTTCGAATCCGGGTGGTGGAAAAGAAAACAGAAAAATAGAAATATTCAGTAACAATTTAAAAATTAAATACTAATGTGGACCTTACAGAACAGAGTAAAAATATGGACAGCAAAAAAATATAAATAAAGAAAAAGAGTAAAAAGAAAAAGAACAAAATTCAAACAAATATTTATATAATAAATTCTTTCTTTTTTTAAACTTTTTAACTGTTGTTATGAATAATTTTTGTTCTAAAGACGGAGTTAAGAAGGAGTAAAGAATGATTTAAGAAGAATGTTATTCCCTTTAAAGAAGATTTTGAGAATCAATTTATCTTCTTAATTTTTTCTTAGAATTCTTAAATCCTTCTTTAAGTAATGCTGTGCTACTTGTACGACACTTGTCGCTTTTTCGTTTCATTGAGTTTCAGATTATAACGTAGCTAAAAAAAATTCTTTCCAAAAATCTGAGCAACAGTCAATGTAAAAAATGTGACAAACACAGTTAAATGTGGTGTTTCAATACAGTTACACCAAAGACCTATTATCCTCAAATAATGCGCTTGGAAGAGTATCGGCCTCTAACGCAATTATGAAATGAATGGATTAATCTCAATTTTGAAGGAATGGAAAAGAATCCAGCATTTATCGTACCTAATGAAACCTATCTTTTTGATCTTCTCACCTCACGAACGTTATCGATTGAGTGCGCGATTATTTCACTATTTTAAAATACACAGTATTGTGAACAATTTGTGTGTTTGTGATCCCTGAAACATTGAAATTCCGTTTCTAACGGCAGTATAACAAAAACTTAGTACCTGAGTTTAACTTCTATATTAACATTTCATAAATCCCCCGGAAGTTTTTGTAACATTCATTTATTTTACTACAAATATTTTTAACTTTGTGTAACTTATTTTTTAATTTTAATTCTGAAAATAAAATCTTACTTAGTCTTATAACTAAAATTTAGCCAAATTTAGCAATATGGTTTTTGAAATTATGTATTTTAAATAAAAAAGGATTCTTTTTGAAACTTTTAAAATATGCTTATTGTGGTCGAATTTTTTTTTATTTTGCAGTTAGGGTCAGTTAACAATTGTGAAACTTGTAGCTACTTCTTCTTAAAACAAGGCTGATGATTATTTTGTTTTTCTAGATCAAACTTGATTAAATTTCATAATCAGCTTTAGACTCAATAATTGGTTTCTGCCTTCAAAATGCAAAGAGATCATGATGTTATCTCAAATGTTTTATCACAAAAAAAAAGAAAAATTGATTTTGGACTTAAATTAAGAATACAAAATGAAATTACTCAGACTGCACATTTTATAATGTTACAAAACAATCGTAGAACATTATTTTTTGTTATTTACAAATTCAATTCCGAAATTTCGTCTGTGATTGTGTAAAAACATTCTTGTTTTAACTACCAGACTGGTAGCACTTGATGAATAGCATATATGTACATAGTTACAACCCTCTAACGCATTCGAAAGTTTTGATATTAATTTTTTTTTTTAGTTTCGAGGTATAAGTTTTCGAGAGATGGATATTAAATTTATATTCACAACTTTGATCCAAAAGCAAAGTGCAGTATTTCATCAGAGTTTGGACTCACTGTACTTTTAAGAGTTTGCAAAACAAAAAGTGAGGAAGAGAGAGGATCCACATTGGATCGGTCGGCTGGAAAACAGCAGCTCACTGCTGTTTCACCTTTAAGCTAAACTGGTTACACCTTTGAATTTGAACTGTCGATGGTGCACCATCTTGGCTGTTTGCTGTTCGTATGCGGACAGCGGCTCAGACGTAGACCTCAAGCTAATACGCAAACTCGCGAAGAGTAGAAGCTTTCCTCTACCAATAACAAATAAAATTTAGTGATATAAACAAACAACTTCTCTGCGCTTGTGCGGAGGAGTAAGCAGGTGTCGTTTGCACAGCGATAACTCGCTTATATATAGATAAATGTGTGGTAAATCAGGAAGATACAACTCGATTTGAAGCTTTTTCGGCTAAAACTGAAAATCATTCACACAAAGATAAATGATGTATTTAATATTAATTATTAAGTTTATTTCTTTTAATATACTACATATGTATAAGTATCAAAAGACATTCATATTATATATTATAATAATAATTATGTATAAGAGGGGGCATTCGGAAATGACTTTGTTTCGTGAAACCACGCTTAAGCCGTCAATATGTGGGCATATTTGGCGACCGAATAAAGTGTTTTAATTTATTTGTTGCTTATAATTGTGCGCTTTCTAAGGCAAACGCAGAAATTTCATGGTTAACTGGTTTAAAAGAGTTGTTTTGTGAATGAATGACATGTTGTTGAAGTTTTATAATTATTATTGTGTTTGTTAATGATCTGATCATTTAACGTGTTATTTTAAATGCCATATAAAATATTTCACTCGAAATGTTGCTGTTGAAAGTAGATACACAGATACCTACATTGGAAGTTTCATTGATTGTAAGTCAATTACGACTCCCATTGAAATAAAGCTCACCTAGATTTTGTTATTGATTTAAGCCAAATAAGTAATTCCGGAAATACACAGATGTTCTGAACTGTATGAATTTAGTTAAGAAATTCGAGATATCATGAAGTAACGTTATATCGTTATATATAGAGAAGACAAAAAATGCCGAAAGAATCTCTGTCTGTCTGCTTTCAATTCTACATCTATGCCTGTAAGGTTCAACCTTAATAGGTTAGCAATTTTTTAATTATTTACAAATGCCCACAACTGGCATCCGAGGTCAACATTATATATTATAGCATTAACTAGCCTGCAATTTAAACGTTCGCAAAATCTGATTTTTCGCAATTGTAGCTTCACCATTTTTTTTTTTTTTTTTTTTTATTGGAGCTTTCTCATAACGATCAACTAATTTTAAGAAAAGCCTTTAAGCAAATTGTTTCGCTTGTCCCAACAAAATTTCGGAAAAGTTGGTGTAATTCAACCTACTTGATTCTTGTATACGTTTGTCTTTGAAAAAAACTTTTTCAACGATCGTCCGGTAAATACTAAAATTACCCTCATATGGTTATGGTAGCAAAACGGCCCACCCCAGTGCTAATTGATATCTTAAGGAGATTCCCAGCTCAAGAAATCAGCCATTTCTACCTACTTCGAGCTATGTGCCTCGCTTGCTTTAAAAAGTTGTTGTAAACATAGTTTGTTTATTTAAAAATGTTCGATAGAAAAGGACGAAACAGTCAGTGCGGCGCGTGGTTCATAATCCCTCAACTACTTCGAAACAGAGCAAATCACTCTGTTTCGAAGTAGTTGAGGGATTATGAACCACGCGCCGCACTGATCGGAATTTAATTTATAAAGAAGACACCTACATAAATAAAAAAAAACTGTGAGTTTGATTCTGGTTATAAAAACGATCACTTCGCATCTAAATTTAAAATTGTATTTTTTTAACATTTGAACAAAGAAATATCATAACTTGTATTTTTGGGATATTCAACATGTTCACTGTTCAGTTGTCTTGGAAAAGAGGTTTAAATGGATATCGATAACCGAAACTAGAAAAATTGTAAAAAGTCGAAATTATTATGTATATAATTATGTGTAATTTACTGCGCTAAGTTAAGTTAAATTAAAAACATTAAGTTGTGACAGTGGTCTTGGGGCTTGAGAATTTAAAAAAAAAATTGAAATTCTTAAATAAATATTAAACTGATTTGAGCTGAAAAAAGTACGCTATTTTACTTCTTGGATGAATTTCAATTAATGAGAATAAAAGTACCAAAATCAGTGAAGCGGTTTTATTTAGAAAAAACGTTTTTTTTTTTTTGAAATTTTTTTCCCAAAATTATCTCAAATACGCTACTTCATAGGATATTCAGGATTTACATGTATCATTTTTGAAAAAGGTTTAATGATTTGTTTTCAAAATTTTAAAATACTAGCGGTCCACTCCGGCTTTGCATGGGTATTTAACAAAAATTTTAAAAATTTTGCACACACTACTACACTACTATATTAAAAAGAGTACATTATAAAGAAAGATCGGATATTATTTTTACTAATTTAATGAATTTAGTTGTTATTATTTTTTTTGTTAACATACTTTTATTATAAATGTGAAAGTATGAATGGATGGATGTTTGTTGCTCAAACACAAATCGTCCTGAGTTTAATCTTATAAAAAAGAAGTCGTGCCATGCTAGAGAACTTGGCTGGAGACTGCCCTTTGATCGGATTATGAGCTCCGCTACTGTATTCAGCTAAACTGGGGATTAAATCTTACAATTTGTTATTTTTTGAACAAAAGAGTCCGATTATTATATTCGTTCACTGTGGCGCATGTGGAATCTTTTTTTTAATTTTCTTAATAAAAATGTTGCAATGGTTTTATAACTTTATGGGGTGGTTGTGGTAATCTTAAGTTCGTCCGAATGCTTATTAGTGTAACTGACGCCAATATAATAAAGAAAAGCCAACAAATGACCACTCAAAAAAATAATGTGATGAATAGTGGAAACAGATTGAAATCGTTTCCACTATTCCGATTATATTATAGGGGGCTATCAACAATTATAAAATAATATTCATAAGATGCGGTTCAAGATTAGGTGGCACATATACAATTACACAGCTAACATAACAGTTTATTAAAGTTTAAAGCGGCACAACACCCCAAAATCTTCGAAAAAACATGTATTTAATGTGAAATTAAATATCTGAATTTCATCTAAGAGGAAACAATATTGTTGATCGTTTTTCAAATCGAATTTTTTATTTTTATTTGATTTAAAGCATACAGGTTTGATTTTAAACACATACACTGATCGTTAGCAAATAAATAAATTAGTTTCGGAGTCTATTTGGTACAAAAAAAAAAAAAAAAAAAACAAATCTTTCATCTTTACAATATTAGTATAATTAAAAAAAATTATTTTTTAAAGCTTTTAAAACCTATATATGTGTGAAATTTGGAAAGAATCGATTAGGTCGTTTTCAAATTATTAGAAATATCGGTCCTGTGGAAGCTACCGTTCTTAGTAATTATTTTTCCAGCCATGTGATATGTCATACCTAAAAAGCTTCACAGATATTTTCTTAAATCAAAATCGTTAGAGCCATTTTCGAGAAAAATAAGCTTCAACATAACGGTTTTAAATGGCAGGTACCTTTAGTTTTTGAGCTAAAAAAAAAAATTCAATTTCCCCTCTGTATATAAATTGTAAATTTAATAAGTTTGAAGGAGTTCGGGCCACCCGTTCCCTTTCTTCTCCTGCGTTGATTGTAGTTCAGAGTTCCAGTTGGTTTCTAACAACAGAATAGTTCCACACAAAGGAATCGTAGACAGCATCCCCATATTGAGGATATACTGCAATTATATCCGTCCTTGTGATCCTTTATCTACAAAATAAAACAGATAATGTTATTCTCAAATTCAGCTCCCAACCATGGTGCTTATGTAGCCATTTCTAAAAGAACATTTCCTCGTTCTTAGTGGGACGTATTAAACTAATTTGAATACCATCAACACAGTCGATTACTTAAGTTGAGAAAATCAATATCTTTTCTTATTTTTTAGCAAAATAATTTATTTGCCTACCACCAGGTACTTTGTATCAATCAATCCTTTTTTTGATTCAACTCGGATTAAGATGGCGATCTCCAATGCTTATAAGCATTCTTCAAAATCTTGGAACAAAATGCTTGGTGCGATAGGACAGACAACATCATTACCCACAAGCCACTTTCCTCCAATTGAGGGAATAATAGTCGTCCGTATCCCTGTTTTGAAGAGTATGTTTTCCAGAACATTTAAGTATGTTCAGAAGCATTATTGTTTTCACTTCCAATGTCTTATGTTTACAAAACCAAAATGTAGCAATAAAAACCACGCGAAGAGAAACGTCGAACAATATTCTGACGTTTATTTAACGAAACCTTTCGTTTTTTAATATTGAATTCCATGAAACCAAAAAATCACTCTCGATTCGATCTCGAGCACTTTTCATTTTCCATGAAGCCAAAAAAACAATCTAGATTCGATCTCGGATTGAATCTAGATCGCTTTTTGCGAATATCGGTTCAGACTTCAGAGCCAGACACACAAATTGATATTTCTTTACGTCATCAGATGGACATTTATTTTCCTCATTGTGGTTTTGTGTTTTATTAGCAAAATAATATTTTATTATTTTTTAAAAGTGGAGCAGCAATGATAAATTATATTTCAATATCATCCGATGATGGAGAATTTTTCAAAACTGGAAATTTGTCAAAGAAAAACGATAGGCATTCCGTCAAAGATGTTGTTACATATCTATCAAACGAGGAAGTGGACTATCATTTCAGCTGTTCATAACACACACAATAACAAAAACAAAATCAATCTCATTTTATTTTCCATGCAACCAGAAAAATCTTGAAATCTAGATCCAATCTGAGGGCAAATCCGAAAATGTCGTGGAATTCACCATAAGTTACACGAATCAAATCGTTCGCACAGACGAAAACTTTTTTTTTGAACATTAGTTTTAAGCTGCGGCTGTTTTGAACAATTTAAAAAGCCATTCCAAGCATAAACCCAAAAACTGAACAGCTTATTCTTTTTCAGCAGGCTTTTAGAATGGTTCATATTAAAACTTCCAACCATAGCTGTTTTAAAGCTTTGTAGAATACATTTTTATAGTGAACTACGGATATAATAAGATAACAATTAGAAGGAAGAATAATTTTCTATTTTCGATTTTAACAAAAGATGATTTGGCAATCTAAGTATACCTTAATACAAAATTAACGAATTAAAATTAAAAGAACGTGTTGGTATTCAGCGAACTTTGTAATAAAATTTTTAAACAAAAATGATTTTGGTAAATGGAGATTTTTATTTCTTATTGTTTTTCTTTTTTTAATAATTTATTGTTGCCAATTCTAAAAGAAATTAAGAAGTTAGGATCAATTTTAGTATTACATATTTAATTTAGTTTATAATTGTACAAATAATTATGTATAAGTGTACCTACAGTTTAAAACTGTAGAGACAAAATTTAAGCAATCTTATGATTAAAATTTTATATTTACAAAAAATTTAAATGTACTGTCCTTCCCACTGCTTTTTTTGAAGTTTCAAAATACTTGCTCTATTACCAATATTTTTTATTTTTTAATAGTCGTCTATTCATATCAACCTTAAGGTTGACTACCGAAGGGACACTCTTAAGAAATACCAGGATTCTTAGTGGATTTCTTACAAAAATTTTATTATATGATATTGTATTTAAAAGCACTAATATTACTTTGAACCATTTTCGAGAATAATACAGTTATCAAGGTACAATATATTATTGTTTACTATTTTAAAGTCTTTATAAAGGATATTGCAATGGGGGATACATGAGAAATGGGACTAATATGAGC
Organism: Platycheirus albimanus; assembly: GCA_916050605.2. Taxonomy (NCBI): domain Eukaryota; kingdom Metazoa; phylum Arthropoda; class Insecta; order Diptera; family Syrphidae; genus Platycheirus; species Platycheirus albimanus. The sequence continues at coordinate 66,939,690 of OU696698.1, forward strand.
CATAAGAACTCATTTTCTTTGGTTGACTCAGGGACTCATCTTTTTAAGATTTGGCTTATTTTTTTTAAACTTAAAACAAACAGTTTAATATGGTTCGATCAATTAAATGTCAAAAGAAAACTGTCAAACATTGATGCATAGTGTGAACTATGTGCTTCTATTTAATTTCTTGGACTCTTTCATATACAAAATTTAAACGTTCAAACACAAACAATAATCATTACTTTGCTTCACTTATAGAAGCACAGTTATTGCTGTTTTTTTTTTTTAAACATACAAAAAAGTTTATCATAAACCTTAAAAAAATATTTCAAAAGGACTCATTTATTTTTAAAACAACTCATTTTTTTAGCCTCTGGGCTAAACATTTTGACCTGCGGTAACACTGCGTATACATAAGTGAAAAAAGCCACCGTATTTTAGATTAACTTTCTATTCTATATTTTTATTACGCTACCAAGGGACGCTTTTTGAGGAAATTCAACACCAAACTTTGTTCTCTCATAAATACTCGTAGTAAAAAAAAAAGCTTTCCCCACACCTGATGATATGAGCATGAGCCCTAAATTGTGCTATTTTTTTTGTATTTCGGTGTTATTCAAGCGTTCTGTGAATGTGTCTCGTGTCGTGACATCATATATCACGTCACAATTATTGTTCACAAGTCAAGAGCCATGACCCAACAAAACTTTTCCAAAAGGCGGAAGTGAGAAAAGCTTCTTCAGAGAATCAGTTGGTCATGAGAAAAAATCCGGGGTGTTTGCTAGCGTAGCTTTCGCGCTGCACATTTCCTTGAAATTAGTGTTCTAGTTCTGCAAATTTTGTTTTTGATTTTGGTGTCTTATCTTAAGGCGGCTAATAAAATTTTTGTTGACTATAGATTTGAGGAACGTGTTAATTAAATTAGTGAAAATGTGTGCTTACTAGAAAATAACCGATAAAACAAAAGTGCCGTTTATTTGCCTTTGACATTTGCTTTAATAATAATAAATAAACAAGTAAAAAAAGCTCTTCTTCGGTCGATGGAATAAAAATATATTTTTGCATTAAATGTTTTGGTATATTATATGAATTCACTAATAAGCAAATTACTACTAATAACAAGCTACTCGTACGCCTGTAAGATATTGTCTTTTTCTTGATGTTAGCTTCTTTTATTCTTCCATATTAAATTGATGCACTCGTTTTTGTCAAGTGCAGTGGTTTTGTGTGCTCTTATCTACAAAGTTCTGTGCAAAGTACCATCAGAATAAATCAATGGCTCTAATCAGATGTTGTTTTGAACCTGTGGAACTTCCGGAATTCCTCGACTCCTTTGCACAAAAATGCACAGACCCAGGCTGTAAGTACAATAATAGTTTAAGTCTAATTGTTTCAAAGTTAACTAATTCGAGTAGATAAGTCCTTAAGAAAACCTTAGTTGCTACTACTATTTTTCGTAGTACCGAAGGATGATATTTTTTTTATTGTTAACTAAAACTTTAAAACTCATTAAGTAAAGAACAAAAGTATCGGTACGGTAGGTAGTTAAAGAAAAAGAGTTGAGTGCCTCTGTTTGCCGTTTTCCACGTTTTTTAGGCTGATTGAATGAAAAACATATTAGATCGATTGGATTACCAATAAATACCACGGCAGCACCCTGTTTTCAATGTCAAGGTGATTCACTGAAGATGAAAGAAATGCTAAAGAAGGTTTAAATTGATTTAACGCCTCAAAACAGTTTTTAAGTAATGGGTTTTTATATGGACGGAGATATAATTCTTAAAAAAATATTTAAATATCACAAATAAAAAAATAATACATATATTGTTTTTGTTAAAAAAAAGTATTTTTTCATTAAAATAATTCGAGAATTCGCTATCTTTATTTTGATAAAAATACAACCCAGTTCTGTTTGCTAAATAGTAGTAGTACCCCGTTGCGTAGTGTTTAGTGTGTCGGACTACCACCGAAGGTTTTGGGTTCGATCCCTGACTCCACCTAAAGTTCTTTTCCGGGGTACTGCCTCTGCCTCTTGCGAGGAAGTGACAAATCCTCCAAGAGTAATTAATATCATCGAAAGTTCTTCTCTGTTAGCCGTTCGGATTCGGCGGTAAATTGTAGGTCCCTTCCATTCCTGAAGAATATCAACACACCCAGAGGAATGGTTGAGAGTGTAAGTCACAGGTCTCAGCTCCGCTTGGAGCTGTTGTGCCAACAATTTATTTATTTATTTTTTAAATCATTTTAAAATTCACACTTAATATTTTCAACTTTTCAGTTCAATGATAGCCATAACAGGCTCGTAAGTGATAATATCAACTACTATTTATTACACATAGCAGTAAAATCAATTATTGTAAAATTGCAGTAAAATATAGGGAGATGTATGTATGTATATCATGCAATCGCACTCTATAAAAAATAAATTGGAATCCGCTATAGTTGTAGTCAAATTCACTTCGTTCAAATGTAAAAGAATTGCATTTTTGGAAAAAATATATACTAAAGTGTCACGCCTTGCAATTTTTGTAAAAAATCATATTTTTTCAAACATATGTTTTTCAAAAACAAAAATAAAAAGAAATTCGTTTATAAAAAATCTGAAAAGATTTAAAAATAAAACATAAATTAAAATAACTTTACAAAACTCCATAAAGTAACATTTAACACTCAATTTTTTAATTTTTGTTTAACGAGTTTCCGTTATTGCGTCTCTGAACATCATGCAGAGCTTTAATTCAAACCTTGGATAAGATTAACTTCAATTGTGTAGTCCAAATTTTCCCATTTCTCGATCAGAGCATGTCTCAGCCCACTGGGTGTCTCTTTAAGGGCAGGTCGCCTCATCGCAGTCAAAGCCATCGCCTTCTTGCTTCTTGCAAGTAGTAGGAAATACTGGAAATACCTGCCAGGAGCATGACTTAATCTCCCCAGAAGTTTTCCCTCGGGGCAACTGTCGCCGAAGAGTGTCTCTCGCCTGGTCGTCTCCAGACTCTGTTACGTCCATCTGGAGATCTCTTGACAAAATCTGGACTTATCAGTAAAGCGAACTCTGCTCCAGTCAGCCTCAGTCAAATCTTGGTGTATGCGTGGAAACTCTAATCATCATCGCTCTGTGCTCTACCGTGAGCCGCGGTACTCGAGCTGGTCTTCTTGTTTTCGGACCACCTTCCACTAACCGTCGCCTAACCGTTTGGGCATTCATAGTTATTCTCCTTACCGTTTTGAGCCTGTAACTCGTAAACGCAGGACAGAAAAGAAATGTTTGAAAACAAGCACACACATTAATCAGCAAAATACCGAAGAAACAAATAAAATATTAATCTTACTTTGCAAAAAACAGTACACTTTTCCAATGGGTTTCATCCTACTTTTATTTTTTTTTCACTTTTTGCCATTTTCAAAGGATTCAGCCCTGGTTTTTATACAGGGTGGGCCAAAAGAAGTCATCCATCCGATGTTGTTTGGCTCTTTTTTTTCTAAATAAAAAACTTCGATTCTGTTTTTTGATTATGTTTATTTGAACCTTGTATTGGTCAAGTCGAGAAGATGATATCGGCCAAATGGGCGCCGTCACAATTGATTGCTCGTTTTATGGCAGTGAGAGATTTCTCACTTTACAAAAAGGTAGAAGAATGGTATTGTAAATTTTACCGTTGCGTTGTTCCGAAATGTTTACTTAATAATAAATAGCTCAAAATTTTAATTAATGATATTAAAAAGAAAATTCGGACTTGAGTGTTGGTTGTTATCTTTTTTTTACATTTTCTGAGAATATAAATACATATAGGTTACATATAAGAACAAAGCAAACGTTTTATGAAATTAAATAATACCTCCTTGTGGCCCTTTCCAATGATATAAAATTTGTTTAGTTTCATAGGAAATGAAAATTTTATGTTTCACCCATTTTGAAAATTAAAGCAAAAACAAAAAAAATCATACACTAGGGTAGCCAGACGATGAGAATAAACATGAGCGATCAGTTTGCAGAAGCTAATTAAAATGCACTGTCCAATTGCAAAAAACGCGTCGTGTGTTGGGCGATTCTTTTAATTGTGAAAGAGAAAGAAATTTGAAAGAAAATTTAAATAATTTTCAATAAATCAAAAATCGCACGAACCTGCTCTAATGATTTTTGACAAAAAAGCAACGAAAAAAATTATTTGAAATTTTATTAATCACTTTAAATCACTACTTACTTAAAACGTTTTTGGAAAAAATGAAATATCTATCTAATTTCTTTTACAGTTTTGAATTATAAGGAAAATTTTTTTCAAAATCAAAATCATTCGACCAGTTTTTTTCAATAAAACGGGTTTTTTGAACTTTTCGACATCTAGCAGCTGGTAGTTATTTTTCAGAAAACAAAAACCAAGCATTTAAAAAAAAAAACTCAAAAAAATATTGAAAATCGTTCGACCAGTTTTTTTAAAAAAATATTTTTTTGAAAAACTTCGAAAACATATTTTAAAATTTTTGTTCAGTATGTCATTTATAAGAAAATCTGTAGTCTCAACCTGGAAAAATTATTTAAAAAATCAATCCACCCGTTTTCAAAGTATTTAAAATTTTTTTTAGACCATTATTAAAAATCGAAAAAATAGGTTTCTGAAATTTTTTAAAATCCAATATAAATTCAATTATTAATGGCTTCCTGCACTGAAATTCTTATTGAACTCGGAAAAATAGTTTATGACAAAACCTAGTTTGAAAACCCCGGTTCTATGAGAGGTATGTACCGTTATACGAAAAATTTCGAAAAATCTTTTTCTATCAAAAGACAGACTATCCTTAAAAATAGTATCCTGAAAGTTTTATCGTTAGAGCAGTTTTCTAGAAAATCAAAGTTTTTGTTTATGATTGTATGGCAGGTATCGTTATTTTTCGACCTAGAGCAAAAACGAAAAACGACACCCCCAGGCAATTCAAAATAATTACTTAATACCAAGTTTGAAGCAAATTGGCCCATCCGTTTAGGCTGTAGAATTGCGAACAGACTGACGGGCGGAATTTCCGGACCCACTTATTTCGACTTCTCCATCATCGTAATGTCATGTGTGATTGTTATCTCAAAATGTTTTTTGTATGAATCCATATATATAACTTGATTTATAGTTCCGATTATCACAAGTAAAAAAAAATTATTTTCAATATGTCGAAAAAAATTCTAATGGGAAGTAGTAGGGGTAGGTGTTCACGATCTGGCGCAACAAATCAAATGCACCAGTAAGTATTTTTTTCGGATGAACGGAACACGAACAGTTAAAAAAATTAAACCGGAATCAGGTGGAATGAAATTTCGTTAAAGATAAATTAATTTATGTTATTCGTCACTGTTTTTCTTTTTTTTTTTTTTTTTGAAACGCATTCAAACATATTATATATTGCAAAAGAAAATGTTTACGGATACGTTCAACTGATCGTTATAACTGGCCCCTTAGTCTCTTCCGTGCTTTTTACAAAGGAACCAATACACACAAAAAATATGCACAGGAAGAGATAAGGTAAGGTGGGGTAAGTGCGGCCCATAAAAACAAAAGTTCAGCTATAAACCCATGTCAAAAACTGAGTTTTTGAAATCGAAACTACCCGATGGTGTTTCCTTAAAGCTTTGTTTATTACGGTTAGTATAAAAGCTATTTTGTTGTTTATTCAAAACCGTATACATTTTTTATAAATAAAAAACAAAAAAAAGTCCCATGGCTTGCACTTCCTCTTAATTTGTGGTAAGTGCATACCATACAGTACAGGAAATTTTGTTTGTTTGTTGCTTGAATTATTTGTTGTAAAGGGTAATAAATAAGGAGTATTTTGTCTATTCAAAACAGTTTTTAGTTTTGAGATATCTTTATAAATTCCAAAGTTACAAACTTTTTCACGTGGCTCCAAGCCTTAAAAATAAAGGTACATTAAATCAAAGCTACTCAGATATAAAAATACTGGGGTAAGTGCATATTCAAAAATGCACTTACTCCGGGCTTCAGTTATGCACTTCCCCCTACACAGTAGTTTGATGGGGCAAGTGCATACCATGGTCAAAAACGTATCTATAAAAGTAAATCACCAAAATTGAATAAATGATCATATTGAACAACATTTAAACAAAATACTTAAAGCTTTTTTTTTCTTAAAATCTAACAACAATCGGATTTAACTTTACACACAGCTAACTTTGCAGGCGACCAAAAACAAACTGATTTTTAAATGTCAAAAATAAATAAAGAAAAACATAATATGTCAGTTCTTCCAAATGTTTTGTTTTATAAAGGATAACATATTTAGCGTCCGTGTTCATAAATAAAACTTTTTTTTTTCAATTAAACTGTAGCTTTGTCGGGCCGGGTATGCACTTACTCCGGATATGCACTTCCCCACCTTACCTTATGTACATATTCCGTGCTCAGTAGAATATTTTAAGGGTGGTTAAGGCAAGAGGAGTACGAGTTGGTGGTCCGTATTCTAAGTCTGTGGTTTCTAGTGTATATTATATAAAATAATAAGCTTTGAAAATGGAAGCGGCCCCTCGTTCCCAATGTTTGCGTTAGTAATTACTTCTTCTTCATAATACTATAGTTTATATAGCAAAGCTGACATTTCTAATATTTACTCATTGTATTTATATAACCTATAGTAATATCACTTAGGAGTTTTAAGTATTGCCTTGTTCTGCCGCTTAAGAGCGCTGCTGAGGCACTCCCTTCCACCACTTCCTTGTTCTCCAATAATCTGAAATGAGTTAATGCCTTGTTTTGCCGCTCCACCTCTAAGAAGCCAAACGCCTTGGTGATTGTACTATAGGTTATAAATACAATGATTGCCTTCAGTGTATACAAAATCCATGGACCTATTAGTGACTGCTAGTCTTATGTCAGATTCATACAGTAATAATTGTTAAAAAAAAAAATTAAACAACGCGTAGAAACGTTCTTCCCTTATATTTCTATAGGAAAATATTTGACTCTGCAACTGCAAAAGCACTAAGCCATTGTTTAAATATTTTTATAGTAATTTAATGGAACATGTTTTTTGGTTCTGAATTTCGTTAATGGCGGCGCTAGTTGCCTTATCTACTTTACATCAAATGTCTTATATTGTTGTTTTTTTTTCTCATGGCAATCTAGACAAAAAACACTCCAATATACTCCAATCAATTGCTTGTGAACTCAGTACATAGATGGCGCACCTAACGTTCCATTAAAAGTACTATTGTTTATAAATATAATGACTAAGCAAAGAAACGCACAGATTCCAATTACAGATTACCAATTTTGGAACGTATCCGAATTACAAGATACTTAAGGTGGCTTTACATGGAGTTGCAAATGCAGACGAAAACGCAACAACAACAATCATAGTGCAGACGATGAAAACGAACATGTTCATCTTCACTATAATTTTCAAGCTGCATCTATAATTTTCCTATAATCTGCATCCATGAAGACCGTCTGCATTTTTGCCTTCCCTCTCTATCACACAAGTATGATTTATTGATTTTGCATCCTCTTTTTTTGCAACTCAGGGCTTGCAACTCCATGTAAAGGCACCTTTAATGTAAAAAAATAGGTGTTCGAGCATTCGAATTACCGATTGTATGAATTACCGAGGTCCTACTGTACTACATTTTGCTTTATAAAAAGTATTTATGAACGCTTTCTCGCTGGAAGTAATACAAAATTGTTTTATTCTTATACCTTTCCAATAAAATTGGAAAGTTAGTTTTCTTTTTGTAGTTTTTTTCGTTTTTGTTTTGTTGTTTTGTTATAGCATTTGAGATTTGACATCATCTTTCTTGTCTTGTTGAACTATTTTCGTTTTCGTTCGATTCGTGTTTCGTATTTGATTTGTGGATACCAAACCAAATTTTCTTATCTTTTCTTCGGAACATTTAATTCATTGTCGTTTGATAAAAATCTATTATGTCTGGTAATATTTTATTAATCAACATTATAATTTTAGTGTTCAATAAAAAATTACATAATAACTAAGCATTTTGATGATTAATGAATGATCAATGTTTGAGTACAAATATTTATCAATGTTTTCTCCAGGTTGCTGCGGGTGCTGCTCTGCACTGCGACCTCGTTACAAACGCTTGGTTGATAATATATTCCCCGAAAACCCTGAGGATGGATTGGTTAAATCCAACATGGAGAAGTTGACCTTCTACTCGCTGAGCTCGCCAGATAAATTGGATCGTATTGGAGAGTATCTTTATCAGAAGGCCACGAAGGACATAAACCGAAAAAGATACAAGTAAGTCAACAAACTAACAATAATATTAAATCTGACCACAATTTTGTTCAAGATTTGTTGAAATTGCAATGGAGGCTATGGATTTGCTGCTGGTGGCATGTCATGCACAAACTTTGAATCTTTTTGTTGAGTCATTCCTGCGTATGGTACAGAAGTTGCTAGAGGATTCTAATCCCAATCTACAAATTATGGCTACAAATTCGGTAAATTAAATTAAATGTGCATTTGTTAGGAGCAAATTTTCAATTCAATTTTGTGTATATTCTTCAGTTTGTAAAGTTTGCCAATATTGAAGAGGATACTCCATCCTATCATCGCCGCTATGACTTCTTTATTTCCAAGTTCTCATCAATGTGTCATGGGAACCATGATAACATTGAACTTAGAGACAGCATACGATTGGCCGGGATCAAAGGATTGCAAGGCGTTATTCGGAAGACGGTGTCGGATGATTTAGTGGAAAATATCTGGGAAAAACAACATATGGAAAAAATTGTTCCATCATTGCTCTTCAATATGCAGGCAAGACTACTTTTGTCCAATTTGTTTAAGTAATTGTCTGATTTTAGAAAATGTATTTCATTAGTTTGGCGATTTAACACCAACAGAAGATCCAACCGAAATTACGCCACCAGTATTGGCAGAAGAAGTTTTAAGGGAGTTAGTGGGACGAGCGTCATTTGGACACATTCGATCAGTGCTAAAACCACTTTTAACGTAAGTAAAATGGTCACCTCATCAACAAGTCTTTTGCCTCTGGCTGAGGCATAGGTTAGATACAAGTTAGGTTAAGGTGACTGCCAGCTAGAAAAGTTTATGAGCTGGAACATTAAGTCAAAAAAAAGACTGATGATACCACAAAGTTTGGGATGTTATCTCAAAAAAACTTACAAATTTAGGACGAATTTGTGCCACATTAGGATTTGTTCTATCCGTAACATCTTGCTTTAGGAAGTACGTACCTATCTGCTAATGTATCCCAATCAGTTCTCCCATTAAGGATATCGCTAATTTAAGCATCATTTAGTACCAGTTGTACGATAGTGGTTCAGTCACGGACCAATAAGATACAGACCTCCAATTCACTGTATGGTCTCTCTTTTTGCCTGCAAGCTGAATGTGCCATTTATTCTGAGAGTGTAAGGCTCTTCCGTGATTTTTATATGGGAGCAGTAAATACACCATACAAATAAATGGCACCCGCAGGGACGGTTGCCATCACAAAATGCACAGACAGTATTCACAGACACGAACAAATATTTCGAGGGTTTTTCAGGCAAGAGGAGTACGAGTTGGCAGTCTGTATTGGTCTGTGGGTTCAGCACTGAACCTCGTTTTTAAACTCTTGATCCGAGGGTCCATTTTATTTAATCCACCGAAATCGATGGGTTAATTCTTGAACCACCGTCTAAACTTAAATTATGTACACACGAACCGAGGGAAATCGTTTTTAAATTTTCATCCGAGGATGAACCACGATTGTACAACTGGACATAAGGTAGTTCTTTAAAAGTATATTCTCCCTAATTTCAACAAGTATAGGACATCTACCCAGAAATTGAAACACGCTTTCTTTTTATCTTAACTAAGTTGCATAGGTCGCAAGTTTGTTGTGAGTCGCTTCTGTGCGGTATATAATTCAGGGCTAGTAACCGTCCTCGTGTTTTTAAAACTCCGCCCTGATATAATTATTAACTGCCAAATTGTAGTCAAGCTGGGCAATAATATAAATACTCCTGTTAAACGAGCTTCAGGATTTACAAAAAAGATCTTTCCCTTTTTTACATCTACTAAGCTTATAAGGTTATAGAATTGAATACACCCTGAAGAGAGTGAAAGTCCACTGCATCAGCCCTGAGGCTATGCGATATCAAAAGATTGTCAGTGAGTGAATAAGTGACGCATTCAGTCGGTCATTTACAGTTTAAGTAATATTTTAAGTCCTGTATATGATAAATCAGGAACCGCTTATGTCAACTAGCTTAAATTTTAAGAGGTGTCTGTGCTCGATCAGCTTAGCAAATAACAATACCACTCAAACAACCGATCTAGCCAGTCGGGTCTCTAGTTAGTTGTCCCCTGCTACCCACTCCAAGTAGGTTGAGATCGTTTCATATTTAATTGGAGCACCTCAGCGGATATTCATCTATTTGTGACCACGTATCAGTGTCTTCCGGATAGAGCAACTTAAGTCGGATACATTTCTAAACTTACTTAAGGTGGCGCAGACAATCCATTGTAGACAACGCCCTCAACCAACAGTGTGAGGGTAAGCTTTACGTGACACCTAGCAATTAAGCCTTAAATTCCACGGCGAGGAAAATCAATTTCCCCAAACACCCTTTTTTCCTGGGGAGAATCCAATTGCCCGTTCTTCCTGACTAGGAGATCTGGATTAGGCCCTCCCACCCTTTTCACAACTTATTTCAAACATTTCAAAACACATTACAACTCAACACACTTCTTTCAACTAAAAATCCGGCAACAGTGTGCCTCCTATAGGTTGAATTAGTTGTCTGACCTCTCAGCTGCCTTCTACTGAGAAATCAAACTTAAGCCCCGCACCCCGACAAGGTACAACCCGTGGGGGGCCTCAACCAACAATCCTCGCCAGCTAGGCCGGTCCCTAGCCAGTGGCCTTCACTTGCGCACACCAAGTAGGTTGAGGTCGTTATCCACTTAATCGCGCCACCTTAGATGGGGTCTTCCAGAACTGCGTCGGCTCTCAGGATTGGAATTGAAAACTTGGCGGGCTTTGCAGCTTTTTGACAGTACAGTTCGTCATTGAATCTTCTCCTCCATTCTCCATTGATACATACAGGCCCGAATATCACGCGAAGAATCTTTCTCTCAAAGCACCCCAGCCTGTATTCATCCGATTGTGTCAACGCTTCTGCCCCATACAGCAGGACTGGGATGATGAGGGTCTTGTATAGTGTCTCCTTGGTCCTTTGAGAGAGGGTTTTGCTACTAAGCTGCCTTCTAAGTCCGAAAAAATAGCGCTTGGCAAGAGTGATTCTTCGAATGATCTCTTCACTGATGTTGTTTTGAGAGGTTATAGTGGAACCCAAATAGACAAAGTCCTTGAAAACTTCAAATTCAAAGTTATATCTGTCCATTGTGACGTTTTGTCCGAGCCTTCGGTGATGATCTTCTTCACCCGAGAGCAGCATATACTTTGTTTTATCTTCATTTACAGCCAGACCAATTTTTGCCGCCTCCACTTCAATACTTGCGAATGCTCCACTGACAGCGCACATTATTCTTCCAATAATGTCAATATCATCATCAGCATAGCCAAGTAATTGAACGGATCTAAAAAAAAATCGTACCGCTGGTGTTGACATGCGAGTTGCGTACGATTGCCTCAAGAATGGTGTTGAAGAGGATACATGACAGCGCGTCACCTTGTCTTAAGCCTTTCTCGACATTAAATGAGTCGATGAGGTTCTTACCAACCTTGACGAAGCAACGCGAGTTCTCCATAGTCATCCTGCACAATCGAACGAGTTTAGCAGGGATACCAAGAAGTGACATGGCGCTGTATAGCTCGTTCCTATTCACGCTGTCATAGGCGACTTTAAAATCGATAAAGAGGTGGTGAGTATCGATCTGGAATTGTTGGGTCTTTTCTAAAATCTGTTGAGGTGTGAAAATTTACCGGGCCTGAAACCACACTGATAGGGGCCAATCAGTTCACGTGCGAAAGGGTTCAGACGTTTACACAGAATGGCCGACAAGATTTTATAGGCGACATTCAGGAGACTTATACCTCTGTAGTTGGCGCAGTTCAGAGTATCTCCTTTCTTGTGGATAGGGCACACAATGATGAGGTTCCATTCGTCAGGCATACTTTCATCCGACCAGATTGTACAGATGAGTTGGTGTATGCTCCTCAACAAGTCATCTCCCGCTGCTTTGAAGAGTTTAGCCGTAAGGCCATCCGCTCCAGCAGCCTTGTTGGACTTTAGTTTAGATATTGCTATCCGAAATTCTTGATCGGGTGGACGGAAATTTTATTCATCATCATCCAAATCGAATGGATCATTCTGCCTGACAGTGATTAGTTGGTTGTCTTCGCCGTTTAACAGTCTGCAGAAGTGTTCTTTCCAAATTCTCAGCACCGACTGTGTTTCAACAACGACATTCCCACCCTCGTCTCTACATGCTTCCGCTCGGGCTTTGTAGCCCTTGGACGAATGCTTTACCCTTTGGTAGAACTTTCGAACATTGCTTCTGCCGTTGCACCCCTCAATAGATTCAACCATTCGTTTTTCCAGTTCTCTTTTTTTTCTTCTGAAAAGCCGATGTTCCTCCTGCTGGTATACCGCACGGGAAGCGCTCTTGGCAGCTCTAGTTCTGGCATTCAGAACTGCATGATAGGCTTCGTCTTTGGCCAAGTGTGCGAGCCTGCACTCATCATCGAACCAGGTGTTTCGTTGTGGTCGCCTAATGAAACCCAAAACATCCGTGGCAGCGGTTTGGATGGCCATTTTGCAATGTTGCCACTGGGCCTCTGGGTTTGGCGCAGGCGACGGGCCTGTCGAGAGGTAATAGGAGACATGGTTGGCAAAGGTTGTGGCGGTCTCTTGCGATTGCAACTTCGCAACATCAACTTTCTCACAGTGGATGCTCGATTCTGCGTTCTGATAGAGATACGCATTCGCACTTTAGCTACAAAAAGGTAGTGGTCCGAGTCTATGTTAGCCCCTCGGAAAGTGCGGACATCCATGACATTGGAGGCATGTCTGCTATCAATCGCAATGTGATCAATTTGGTTGACGGTATCTTGGTCAGGAGACCAACAGGTCCCCTTGTGTATATTGAGGTGTGTGAAGTATGTGCCAGCTAAGATGACACTTCGCCCCGCAGCAAAGTCGATTATCCTGTGTCCGTTACCGGAAGTCATTTCGTGCAGGCTATGCTTTCTTTCCGATTTTGGCGTTGAAGTCACCAAGAATAATCTTAGTGTCGTACTTCGGGCATTCATCATACGTCTTCTCGAGAAGATCGTAGAGTTCTTCTTTGGTCGTCATCTTTTTCCTCCGTAGGGTGGTGGACGCAGATCAGCGAGATGTTGCTGAATTTGGATTTAATGCGGATTGTGACAATGCGTTCGCTTATGCCACGAAACCCCAAGACTTCTTGCCTAAGCCTTCCTCTTATCACAAATCCGCATCCAAATAGCCGCTGTTTCCTTGTCCTGTAGCACTTGCCGTAGTAGATGTCACAGTTTTTCATCCTCCTTGTGCTTTCACCATCCCATCGCACTTCTTGGATGGCTGTGATGTCGGCTTTGACACCATCTAGGGCTTCCACTAATTGTTCGGCTGCACGTGGTCTGTTAAGGGTCCGGACATTCCACGTGCAGAACCGAAATTCGTTGTCCTTGTTTCGTTTGCTAGGGTCGTCATCAGTAGGGTCATCCATATCCGTGACAGTTTTGGAACAAAAAGTTTTTTACGTGGTAGGGAAGTTACCCCGACGCGCAACCCCCAACCTGGGGGACCAGGCCCTATGCTGTTCTCCTTGGACAATTTCTATTTCACTACCCTGACTAATAGTAGTGAAAGGACCGAAAGACCTGAGCTCCGAATCTGTCGAAGTAGCTCAATGGGGTGCCTACCATGCTGACTGTAAGCGTCGCCGTTGGTTCACTTAACGAACAACTATCAACCACGAAATAAAGTCCAATAGTCCTCATGTGTAAGCAAGAAATATTTTGTTCGCATTGCTAGACCAATCACTTTTACCTTTTTCTTCGTTTGTTGTCCAAGGTATTTATTTCACACTTGTACAAGACTCTATAACCATTATCATGTCTACCAGCTAATCCTTGGACTATTCTACTCTACGCTGTTGCAACCCGTGCCGTAATGTATTCAATGGACTGCTTAGCGATAACGTCATTTGTGTGTGACCATTTCCGCTTCTTTATATCTAATCCAGTAGAATTTGACATTGTCTACGTCGCGAATACAAATAATTTTCTAAGTTCTAACCTAAATGAAAATGTGTGAACAAAATATTTATTTTTTTTTCTTTAGTCATTTGGATCGCCATGAGCTCTGGGTGCCAAATACTTTTGCCATCCATACATTCCGCATTGTGATGATCTCTATTCAGCCACAGTATTCATACACAGTTGTCGAGACCTTAATGCAGCATCTTGATAATAACTTCAAATCCTCGCCACGCACCAGAACATCACTAGCTGTTGTTCTTTCAAAAATTATCGCAATAGCTGCTGGTGAAAGCGTCGGTCCATCAGCTTTGGATATCATAAATAATCTTCTTACACATTTGAGGACAAGTGTCAGCACCACCACTGAGATTACGGCTGAAGAATCGCAATATCAGGAAGCACTAATCAATGCACTGGGTGAGTTCGCAAATCATCATCCAGATTATCAGAAAATCGAAATTATGCTTTTCATCATGAACACTGTCCCGGATTTGAGCAAGAAAAGCAAAGGAGATCAGATGTTGCAAAATATTCTTTTGAAGAGTTTATTGAAGGTCGGCACACAATACAGCACTGTGTCATTCGAAAAGGCTTTCCCAGCTTCGTTCTTGCAGCCATTGTTGAGGATGGCTCGTGCTCCACACGATCCAACAAGAATAATTGTCATGCAGATCTTCCAGGCGTTGTTAGATCGTCACCAAAATCAAATTGTTTTGAGCAGTGTTACAGTTAAACAATATAATGCATTGTCACAAGAGCCTCCATCACGATCGGACATTATTTTTACTCACAAATACGGAGCGAACATAATGCAAGCTTTAATTGATAGTATGGCGTTGTCAGATCGCATTGAAGCCCTGGCTTCTAGCTATAACACAGCAGCGCTTTTGATTGTAGAAATGGCAAGCAGCGAGACTGTGCAAGAGTTCCTTCTGTTTATCTTGGGGTAAGGTTATTGTAAAAGGTGTTTTTTTTTCATAAGCTATATTTTAAACATTTTTTTTTAGAATCCAACAAGTAGCAGTAACAACTGAAGATCTGGACAATGTACACAAATGCAATTTACATTCCATAGCGATTTCTTTGCTTTGTCTCATAGCAAGAGTGACCGGGATAAACAACCTAATGGAATATGCTGAAAAAATCGTCGATGCCAGGAAGGAGGAAGCTTTACACTTTCTACCACCGCTATTAGATTCCAAAAAGCAAAGCGGCAAAGTTTACAATCTCAGCTTTCCCCATTTATCCATTGATAAAATAGCTTTGGCCGAAAATCTTCAAAATGCTGGAATGGATTACAATCGTTTGCAAACAGGAAGTCCATATGCTCTCAATCAAACGGATAACCCAGCCCATCGACATTCATGGGTTGAGGCAGCAAGCAATATGCCAACAAGAAACAGTTCTGCTGATCTAGCTGCTTATAATAATGACGCCGACAGTGTGAGTAGTTCACCTGGTGTTTCAAAGGTAAAAAATAAGACAAATTTTACTTGAATCATGTATCATGCTGATATGTTTTTTTATTCTCTTCATAATTTTAGAAAGCCCTTGCTCCAGAGTATAACTTTGAAGCTATGAAACGAGCTCTTGCTGAGCCAACAGAAACTGTTAAAAAAGAACAACGTGAAAAGCAATTACAAATTGGACGAACATTCCGGGAAAGCGATTTTGATGATCTTGTTAGACGCACAGAGCCAAAGGTAAGAGCATTTTTCATAATTAGCAGAAAAACCATAGACTTGTCAAGTCATCCAGAACTTGAGTGATATCTTAAACTTTTGGTTTTACTCTTTTCATTTGACTAAGAGCAGTTGAAGAATCTTTGTATGATTAAGATTTGGCTGAATTGTTGCTAGTTGTAGCTCCATACGTTCAGTGCTTATAAGATGTTTTTTCATCATTTTTATCGTCGCTTCGTCAAGATGTAGTCATGTATAGTGCATAAAGCGGTTACTTTATTTAGTTCACTGTTGTTTGTATGCTTGAACTTCTCCAACAGTTTCGCTTAATTCACGTTTTCCTCAAATTTCTTTTCTACAAACCGTGATGCTCCTGGGCCTCACTTAATATGTCCGCTCATGGTCTAGTCTGCCGTCTCAAATTTTGCTCTTCAACTATTCGCAGATCTCCCTTTAATTGGTTGCTCAATCCAAGATGACATTTTTTTTTTATTTCATTATGACGGCTCCACTAGAGTGTGATTCTCCTTGGCCTTGCTTAGTATGCCCCTCTAGCCGGCTCGATCTCTAGCCTGCCGTCTCCAATTTTGCACTCCAAGTTGTCGGAGTTCTCCCTCTACCTGGTGGTCGCTCCATCGAAGATGAGGTCTACCTTGGCTTCTGACTCCCTCAGGTTTGGCGTTGAAGACTTTCCGAGCTGAAGCGTCGATGTCCATTCGCTCTACATGCATCTTAGTCGTTGCATTCCAACTTTTCTGGCTAGGCTTATGTCGCTGTACAGTTCGTATAGTTCGTCGTTGTATCTTCTTCTCCAAATGTTGTTTTCCTGATTTACGCAGACAGGTCCAAGTGACTTTTATCCGATTGGGAGAGAGTCCATGCCTCTGCACCACATAGTAGGACCGCGGGATGATGAGTGTTATATATAGTGTCTCCTTTGTTCTTCTCGATAGGGCTTTATTCCTCAATTGCTTATTCAGCCAAAAGAAACAGCGATTAGCAAGAGTTATTCTGCGTTTGATTTCAGGGCTGATGTTGTTGGCAGTGCCCAGGTAGACAAATTCACTGACTACCTCGAAGTTATACCTATCAACGGTCACGTTCTGACCAAGGCGGAGGTGAGATTGGACTTTTGTTGATGAAAGCATATACTTCGTCTTGTCCTCATTTATTTTCAGTCCCATTTCGCTTGCTGCTGACTCCATAGTAGTGAATGCACCAGTTACTGCTCGCTTGGTTCTTCCTATCACGGCAATGTCGTCAGCAAACCCAAGTAGTTGTGTGGATTTATTGAAAATGGTGCCTATGTACTGGCATGGGTGCTCCGTACGACATTTTAAAGCACAATGTTAAAACAGTTGCATGACAGTGCGTCACCTTGTCTTAGCCCTCTGGTGGTTTCGAAAGTTTCAGTCGAGTCGCTACCAACTTGGACGGAGCAGCGAGCATTCTCCAACGTCATCCTGATAAGGCGTATCAGTTTAGCAGGGATTCTAAAGTTAGACATGGCACGATACAGTTCAATTCTATTAACACTGTCGTAGGGTAGGGTGGTCGAAGATTGTCCAGGTCTGAAGCAAACAGCTTGAGACGTTCACATTAAACGCTGGACAGGATCTTATACGCGATGTTTAAAAGGCTTATGCCTCTATAGTTGGCGTATTTCATCGATATTCAACACCTGGTTAAAGTAGTATCTCCATATGCCTAATATCGCCTGCGTTTCTGATCTTTGCAGGGCCCAGGGCGACTTGTGAAACCTGATGTAGACTGTTTCACTCTTCTGTAGAAGTTTCACACTTCTTTCCTGCAAAAACAT
The DNA here is from genome assembly GCA_916050605.2 of Platycheirus albimanus. Lineage (NCBI taxonomy): Eukaryota > Metazoa > Arthropoda > Insecta > Diptera > Syrphidae > Platycheirus > Platycheirus albimanus. The sequence goes on from OU696698.1 coordinate 66,957,394, forward strand.
TTCGGCATCTCCTCGAATTCGCGTTGTTGGTGTTCTTTTTTCTTCCTCCTGAGTATGCCTCCGTTTTGGATTTGTTTGCCTGAGCACATTCAGAGTCGAACCAGGGTTTTTTGGGGAAGGCCTTGAGAAGCCCAATATCTCTGACGGAGCACTTCTTATGGTGACATAGCTGCCATTGGTCTTCAAGGTTCATGTCATCAGTCAAAGGATTTCTCGCAAGCTCAAGAGATACGCGGTCGGCATAGACAGCGGCGGTCTCTTCCGATTGAAGAAGTCCAACATTGAATTTCCTCGGCGTAGCTAATGTTTGCCTAAGAGATAGAGATCCGTACTCTAAGTTTGGAACCGACTAGGTAGTAGTCCGAGTTGATGTTGCCTCCTCGGAATGTACGGACATTCAGGATGCTGGAGGAATGCCTGGGGATCGCCATGTGCGCTTGTAAATGTTGGGACTTGGGAACCGTCTGCTGCTCGAGTCTGAGTCTGTTATCTCTCTCCCAAGAGAATTTTAATGTCATGTTTTGGGCACTGCTCATATGTTTTGGCGAGGAGCTCGTAGAAACTTTCTTTGGTAGCGTCGTCTTTCTCTTCTGTAGGGTCATGGGCGCTTATTAGGCTTATGTGGTGGAATTTGGCCTTAATGCGGATCGTTGTCAGTTGTCACTCTCTCGCTGACTTCGCGAAAACTCAAGACTTTTGCCTTAGTCTTCCTCTGACAGCGAACCCGCACCCAAATAAGCGCGATCTCCCATCAAGTTGGCATTTCCTATAGTGAAGTAACAGTCCTCTGTAATTCTCAGATCAGGTCCATCCCATTGCATCCATCCATCCTGGAGGGCTGTTATATCAGCGTTGAGACTGATCGGCTTTAAGCGGCCTGTTTAGCACGTGCATATGGGTAAATCGTTGTTCGTTTGCGGGGGGGGGGGGGGGTCAACATTTTTGGTTTGATCATCCGAGGCATATTTTGCATTTTTCATCACAACATCTTTTCCCTTTCATGACCGGCTTGTGAGGTAGATCGTGTTGGTGGTTGGATCTTCAGAGCGTATCTTTCCTCCTGCTTCTAGTTCCTGAGAAGAGAACTCAGGTATCCACAACCTATGAATCCGATGGATCCAACGCTCGTAGATAGTTCACCTTTCGGCTATCCAGTGGGTACCGCGTGGATGTGACGATGCGATTTTGCCCACCACACGTATTGTTTTTCTTTAACACAAAGACAACCATAAATCCTACGAAAAGAAAAGGCATTTTCATTCGACTGGGGTAGTCCTTGCTTCTGTATTATATAGCGCAGGGCCGTGGTGATGAGTATTCTTCTCGGTTAAGCTTTATTCCTCACCTGAATTGCCTACTTAGCCAAAAGAGATAGCGATTAGCAAGTTGTTACTTGTTTGATGCTTTCGGCTGTATTGATTTTACCATTTACGGTATAGTCTAAGTTGAAAATAGGCAATAAATTTAACCTCTCCTAGGTCCTAATTACTGGTGCAACTACCTTTTATTTAATCAGATTATCAATTGCTCATGAGTTATGAGAGAAGTGTTAATTTTCGGCTTCCCTATTCTTATCTGTTATAGACATCTAGATTAGAGAATATAAATACTAGTAACACTTTCGTTAATGTGCTCCAACAGAATCATTGTACTTTATTTTTTGAAATTGCAGCTTATCAAACAAAACTTAACTTTTTTCAGCACGACGTCATCCAGAACCGACTTAATGACCTTTTTAATTCTCTTGCAATTGAGCGGCAGATCTCACATGGTGATATTAAAAATCAGCAGCAGCAGCAACAGCCTCAGAAGCCAATATACGAAATAAGTTTTCCAGAATTGTTTTACTACTAATGTACGAGTCTATGAAAAAAAAGAGCCACAGCCAAATTGTTAAATAATTATTTCAAAGTTAAAGTTGTTAAAGTATTGATATAAATCAATGTATATATATCTTATAATTTATTTATTTCTCACTTTCACTGTTTTTAATTTGTGTTTTTTGTAATATGTTTTGTTCTAGTTGGTTAGGTCTGTTACCGGAAAAGGTATTTTATATGCAATGCGACAGCATGAAATGCTAATTTTTGAAACTATGCTAATAAAAATGTATTGAAATGTTCTAAGGACTTTCAAAATTGTTCATTTATTTAAAATAATACGGACAAGTGCGAGTCGGACTCGCGCACGAAGGGTTTCGTATCATTATCTACAACGTTCTTCAATATTTATTTTATTCAATAAAACATTTGCTGACATTTCTCATTGTAACAGGCGATCAGGATTAGCAGAAGACAACGAACTGATAGTTTGTTTAGGAAAGATCGCTCGGATTCGATCGGAAAAGTAACAAATCAGCAAAAAGAAGAACAAACAGAGACAGCTATGCATGGAAATTCAAGAATTCCAGAAATCCCTAAGGAAGAAAAGAGCCAACAATACCGACTTCTTGTTCTTTATTTGACATTCGTTTTGTTTTCTATTTTGTTTTCCGTTCGAATTCAAATTCGAACTCGAATAGAAGAAAACTGAGCTTTAAAAGCACACATAGGTTGGCTCTTTTCTTATATAAGAATTTATGGAATTTACATGTAGGTAAAGCAGTTTCTCACTCACACAATGGAGAACATTTTTGGCGCGATCTTTCCTAAACAAACTGTCACCAAGATGTCTTTTGCTAATCCTTGTCAAAAATTACACTGAGAACTTTCAGTAATTTTTTTTCATAGCATAGCGTTTTTTTTCTATTTCTTTCAAGAGTTTGAAAACTTGAAATCATTCAAATCACCTCCAATGACAATAAAATAATGAAGAAAGCTTGCTTATGTTAAAAAACCTTTAATCCAGATTTTATATTATTTTTTTAATATATTATGTTAAACAAATGTTAAATATGTTAAATCTTTATATCTTTAAACACGTTAATTCAACTAAATATTATGGCTTTCTTTTATTGTTTTTATTGGCATTGGAGGTGATTTGAGTGATTTTAAGCTCTCGCTCTCTAGAAAGAAATAGTAAAAAAAAACCCCACTGAAAAAAAAATACTGGCATTTCTCATTGTAACAGGTGACCAGAAATAGCAGAAGTCAAAGAAAAAAATTGCGCCGAAAATGATCTTGTCTGTGCGAGTGAAGGAAATCAGCAAAAAGAAGAACTAACAGAGACATTTATATTTGTTAATTATAGAATTAAAGAAATTTCTGAAGAGGAAAAGAGACAACGTTTGTTGTATGGGAACCCCCATTAAATATTTATTTTATTTAGTTTTTAGTATTTTTTGTTATAGCGGCAACACAACAATAATACATCATCTGTCAAAATGTCATGTCTAACTATCACGAATCATGAGATACAGCCTGATAACAGACGGACAGATATTAAAAAATCACGTTTGTTGTATGGGAGCCCCCTTTCAATATTTATTTTTTTCACACTTGCTGAAATTTCTCATTGTAACAGGCGATCAGAATTAGCAGAAGACAACGAACTAATAGTTTGTTTAGGAAAGATCGCGCCAAAAATGATCTTGTTTGTGTGAGTGAAGGAAAAGTAGCAAATCAGCAAAGAGAAAAACAAACAGAGACAGCTATGCATGGAAATTCAAGAATTTCAGAAGAATTCCCTAAAGAAGAAAGGAGCCAATCTATGTATGTATGCTTTTAAAGCTCAGTTTTCTTCTATTCGTATTCGACTTCTTCTTTGTTTGACATTCGTTTTTTTTCTATTTTGTTTTCCGTTCGAATTCGAATTCGAACTCGAATAGAGGAAAACTGCATTGTATTTATATTTTATAGTATTCCCAAGAAGCGGAACGTTTTGTGCGGCATCTAGCGACGACGTTCACAAGCTTGAATTGGAGAGAAATTTGAGTGGTTTTTGTCTAAACTCCATGGGAAGCAAAAACAACAATATATGTAAAGTAGATAAGACAACTAGTGCCGCCATTGACGACGTTCAGAACTAAAATAAAATGTTCCATGAAATTACTATAAAATATAAATACAATGAAAACTGAGCTTTAAAAGCGTACATAGGTTGGCTCTTTTCTTCTAAAAGAATTTCTGGAATTTACATGTAGGTAAAGCTGTTTCTCACTCACACAAACGAGAACATTTTTGGCGCGATCTTTCCTAAACAAACTGTCACCAAGATGTCTTCTGCTAAACCTGGTCAAATACACTGAGAAGTTTCAGTATTTTTTTTTCTCAGCATAGTGTTTTTTTTTTTTTAATATTTCTTTCAAGAGTTTGAAAACTTGAAATCACTCAAATCACCTCCAATGACAATAAAATAATGAAGAAAGCTTGCTTACGTTAAAAACCTTTAATCCAGATTTTATATTATTTTTTTAATATATTATGTTAAACAAATGTTAAATATGTTAAATCTTTATATCTTTAAACACGTTAATTCAACTAAATATAGCTTTCTTTTATTGTTTTTATTGGTATTAGAGGGGATTTGAGTGATTTTAAGCTCTCACGCTAGAATGAAATAGTAAAAAAAATCCCGCTAAGAAAAAAAATACTGACATTTCTCAATGTAACAGGTGACCAGGAATAGCAGAAGTCAATGTGATGACAGTTTGTTAAAGAAAAAAATCGTGCCAAAAATGATCTTGTTTGTGTGAGTGAAGGAAATAAGCAAATCAGCAAAAAGAAGAACTAACAGAGACAGTTATATTTCTAAATTCACCGCAGTGCTATATGTTTGGTGCCCTCACATCTCAAACATTTTCTTCAACATTGGTTGATTCACCAGGCGCTCATAAATAAAAGGAGGCTGTATTTTTTGCATTTATTTGAAAAAATGGGTGGAGCCAAAAGCTGGAAGAAAACGGTAAAGATCAATTTGGAAGTTGAATTCTTTCTTTCTTTTGCTATTCATGTCCTACTGTGGCTCCACCCATTTTCAAATTATTGGCAAAAATAAAAGGCTTCCTGGTTTTTCTGAGCGCCTAGTGATCCAAACATTCTGCATACCTACATTATGTATGTGCAATTTAGGTAAAGGTTTTTGTGAGGTTAGGAAAAAAGTTATACAATGTGAATGTGATGCGTGTGATGACGATCACAAGGAGGAACAAAAAGTTACGGTTACGAAGTTCACTCCGAGTTATCTGATAACAGAAGAAAGTAAGAAAAAGGCTTTTTATTGGCTGGGGTCAGTGGCGAACATTTTTGCGCTGGGCTTGAGTCGGGTGACATTTTAGGTATATGCAACAGGGTGACTATGTGCTTTTTGTTTTGAATATTTTTGTTGTTGTTCATAAAGAGAAAAAATAAAAAGTGCTCGTGCTGTTTTTTCTATCTTGATAATTTCTTTAATTTTCCAGAATTGAAGTACTTATCTATATGTACTTTAAAATAATTATTTATTTAATTATTACCTATTGTATTGGATTGTTTACTTACTTTTATGTTTACTTCGACCATTTTGTATTTTGTTTTGTAATTATTTCTTCGCTTTTAATGTGATTTAAATAAAATAAAAAAGTAGTTTATTTCGACTGATTTCCTTTTATGTTTTATGGAAATATTTAAACATTATCTTTTATCTAAAAAAATGTAGTTTTTGAAATAATAATATTTCAAATGAAAATATTATTGGTTGTTTTGTTATTTTTTATTTTCTTATAGCCACTTCAGGAATAATTTTACACCATCCAGTCCTGGGCCCCGTCCTTCGCGGGTCGCAAAATGTTCATCGTTTCTGCTCCGGCACTTAATTCAGACCTTCAGACGCTGTTAAGGCGGAGTAGTGTCTGCCATAGGCTTCAGAAAAATTCATTACGTTGGTAGTTTAATAATATGGCTTGTGCCTTACAACGTACAACAGGAAACGTCTGGAATTAGAAAATTGAAAATTTCATTTTACAAAGAAGGAATTTCGTTAATGGAATTTGGGAAATGCATAATTATGACACTGACACATTCAGAAATTGGTAGAGTCCTCTATTTATTTTAAATGAGCCGGGGTAATAATTCTGAAACGTCATAAGACTATATAATGTCAACCTTTATACCCTTTTTTTACTTGCGATTATAGGTACTATAAGGCAAGTTATGCATTCGTAAAAAAAAAAAAATTTTTTTGGACAATCAAACATAACATTACGATGATAGAGAAGCCTAAAAAAGTGGGTCCGACAATTCTGTCTGTCTGTCTGTCTGTCTGTCTGTCTGTCCGTCTGTCTGTATCGGCACCTACAGCCTAAACGGCTGAACCGATTTGCTTCAAACTTGGTACACAGTATTATTATGGCGTCCTACAGAGGGGTTTTTGGAATTAGCATTCTAGCTTCAAAACTAACGGTACCTGCCATACGATTTTTAGTGAAAAATTGATTTTTCTCGAAAACGGCTCCTACGATTTTGATAAAACTTTCCGAATAGTGTTTTTTAAGTAAACTTTATGTTTTGGCTGGAACAGATTTTTCAGGAAAAGTCTTATAACGGTACCTCCCATAGGACCGGTTTTTTGAAATCCGATTTTCTCGTAAGACACTCGACGGATTTCGATGATATTTTTAATGTAGAAGCCTTCTTATAAAAGAAATAATATAATATCAAACAAATTTCAAGAAAAGTTTTTTTGAGTTTTTTAAAAAAGTTTCAAATTTTTTTTTTAATTTTAGTTTTTTTCAAAAACGGTTTAATCTATATTTTTTTAATTTTATTTTTCTGATAAACACTACAAACTGCTAGAAGTTGGCATACTCAAAAAAAATTTGGAATATATTTTCGAAAAGTTTTTCAAAAAAAACTGTTTTTTGAAAAAACTGGTCCAACGATTTTGAAAAAAATTTTCGTGAAAACTCAAAAACGTAAAAGAAACCTGATGGCTTACTTCGTTTTCTCCAAAAAACATTTTAGGTGTTGATTTTTAAGTGATTAATAAAATTTCATATGATTTTTTCAACGCTTTTTCCCAAAATCTCAAGCACCCAAGACCATTTTAACACATTAGAGCAAGTTCGTACGACCCAGTCGTGCCTTTTATTTTATTATACTGACCTAGAAATGAAAAAGATCAAAAGATTTTTGAGACACATTCATTTCGCACCCCTTGTAAAGTTTACGACACTATTTAGTAAAGGTAGTTCCACACTATCCCACAGTGTAATACGACATGTCAAAAATGTGTGATGAAACACATGTATAATAGTGTGGAAACAGAATATGACAGCGCAGATCTCATACGATTTGACATGTGTTTAGATCTGAAATATTTTTTTAGGATTGAATGATTGAATGTAAAACCATCACACATTCCTTCACACTTTTTTTTGACAAGTCGTACTACACTGTGGGATAGTGTGGAACTACCTTAAGTATTATCATCATAAAAATGTTGCTCTAAAATTTTTAAATTCTATCCTTAAAAATTTAAGATATTTCAGCATTGAAGACGAACGGACTAAATAAAAACAAAAACTGTCCTGGTACTGGCTTGTTTTTACACAATTCATTTGCAACCCGAATTCTTTAAAAAATAAAATGCACTACTGGGTAGCACGTAATTGCTCTGTGGCACGATGATGAAAAATTAAATATGCATTTTTCTTAAAAACACACAACGTTATATCGAGATCGTTAGAGCCGTTTTTGAGCAAAAACTGAAAGGCTTGTTGTATAGGAGCCACCGTTTAGAAAAGTTTTACTGAAAACAAAATCCAATGCCATCCTATAGGAAATTCTGAAGAACTATGCCAAGCCAAACAAAGTTTGAGTCAATTCGATCAAGCCGTTGCGAACTTATGACTTAATGAAAGAAGCTGTTCAAACCTGATTTTCCATTATGACCATTTAAGCCAAACAACGAAAAACGCAGTTTTATCAGAAATGCTTTAGTTTTGTTAAATTTTGAGTTTAATCTAAATCGTCAGAGCCGTCTTCGATCATATTGAAAATGAAAAAACCGTTACTTGAAAGGTACCAGTTTGAAACTGGGAAGGTAGAGAAAGAAGGATATATTTCTGATGACGAATATATTTTGTGTGTTTTTCTAGGCTAGGTACTTATTTACATAAACTAAAGCAGCCCATACACACCACACTGCGAAAAATCGAAATTCTTTCTGATTTATATATTTTCCCTCTTAATGTTGTTGAGAAGAAGGAAACAAAAGTACAAATATTTTATAAAGGCATAGCTATAGTTTTAGTCCTCAATTTTAAAATTTGCCGCCCTGGACAAATGCCCGGCACGCCCCTTCCCCCTAGATCGGGGCCTGTATGTAGGTATATATGTCAGTGTGAACCACAATTAAGATAAAATATACAAAATTAACGCTTTTTTTTAAGTATTTGCATGAAACCTAACTACTTCAATGTATTTAACTTACTTTTTAATTACTTTTGTATGACTATATAAATAATAAATGATTAATAAAATTCGCATAATTCGCAGCTTCAAATTAAGCTTTCATGTATGACAAAAGAATAAAACATTTAAATCCAAATGGCCACACAAAAAAGACAACAGTTTTTTTTTTCTCGGAACTGAAATTAAAGTTCACTGCGAAAACACGGACTGACTAATCATTTGAATTTTAATTTCTCCTCATTTAACTTGATCATGTCGCTGCTAAACGTGGATATTCACATTATCTGAACTAACAGCTATCCAAATGTTAAAAGATGCGAATACCTCTCACCGAACAAAACCGAACTTTTGTACATGTATTGAATTGATACTTTTTTGTGGCTCTGTTCTCTGTTGTGAGACAATGCCGATTGTTGGTTGTACAAAAAGGCCAATACAAACTAAACAACCATGTTCAAGTGCCACAGAGTCATAAAGACAATCTGGCCTTAAGGCACCACTTATTCCACACCCGATCCACTGACATTAATTAAATCGTCCACCATTCGAGAGCTTAGTAAATTTTTTTGCAAACAATCTCCCATAAGCTCAATAATGCGGCCAACTAACCTAGCCAGCTCCCAGCTGATGTAAGTACCTGTGGACCTAACAGCATAAAGCATTCTCAAAAAATTTATTCGCGACTAATTCACAACTTTAACTTAAATATAAAGTTGATTGTGCTGGCTTCAGGTTTTTAATTCATAACTTCAGGCAGTCATCAATCGACCGTCGCGAAACGAGGAGCAAAAGTTCCAACACAGAAAATAACTTAAATTTAAGTTAAAAGGTAAAAATTATTTAAAAAAAAAAAAAACCGATCTGTGCAAAAAAAAAACACCGATGACTAAACAAATAATTTATCATTAAAATTCCATGATTCCCATAATTTAAATACAATAAAAAAATTAAAAAAAAAAACAACGCTTTAGAATCTTCGAAATTTACAATACTGGTTTAAACAAAAGTTCTCGTCGAGAAAAGCTTTTAAGCCGAATTTCTTTTAATTATTCCCCACCGTCATTATAACACAATATCATATCGAAAGCCGAAGTTAAACTTAAAAGGAAGCAAAGGTAAACCATTTTTTTTTAATTTTACTTGGTATTAAGGTTATTCAAACTTGAGCTACGATTTTGTTTACAAAAATCATTGATTTATAATTTTCCTCATAACTTATTGAATTATTCCGTTCTAGGCAGAATTTTGGCTATGTTGTTTAACTTAACATGGGATTTTTGTTTATTAATGTCCTTTTTCTTGGTCCGTCTTTATTAAAGGGCCGTGCAACTTGCATTTGAAAGATCCTATAGTTACGAGTAGATCGTCCTGCGTATAATCAAATAAATAAATTATCGAAACTGTATTTAGGACCTTAAAAGTATGGTTTGATATTGGTACTGGCTATATACTCAAATCCGTAACGAACAAATTTGATGAGGCTTATGTCTGCTTCACAATGCCGCAGAACGCTAAAGTTCAGCAATATGAATTTGTTGAGCGATCAGCTATTACGCTACGCTATAATTGGCATCCATAGCAAGTACACAAACCAACGTAGCATGAAGTGAAGGCCAAGCAAAATTAAAGGGGGGTCCCATAACGCACGATGTTAATTGAAATTAAAACAAAATTTTTATAGAATTATCTTCTTTTTATTATGATAGACAGATCTATGACAATTATGTGTAAAACAAAATATCGGCTAAATGCTCGACACGGCTTCGGCGGCCCACCTCTATACGATGGTTCATATTTTCAATGAAGCTGAGTCATAATTATTGAGGTTCAATGCCGTTAATATTCCAAATTATGTCATCCTTTAATCTTGAATGGTTCTTGGCTTATTGACGTACATTTTTACTTGCGATTATAGATAGTAAGGCAAGTTATGCATTCGTCAAAATAAAAAGTTTTGAGATAACAATCAAGCATGACACAACAATGATAGCGAGGACGGAAAAAGATGGTCTAAAAATTCTGTCCGTCTGTATGTCTGTCTGCCTGCCTGTCTGCCTGTCTGTCTGTATGCATAGACAACTACAGCCCAAACGGGTTATCCGAATCGCTTCAAACTTGGTATATAGAGTTTTTTAGGTATTGTACAGAGGGGAAATAGAAAGTTTTTTTTAGTTCAAAAATAACGGTACCTGCCATATAACCGTTACTTTAAATCTTATTTTTCTCAAAAACGGCTCCAACGATTTTGATTTAAAAAAAAACTTATTTTTATCAAAATCTCAAGCCCCTAGACCACTGTAACACATTAGAGCAAGTTTGTTCGACCCAGTCATGCATTTTATTTCTTTTAAATATCCCCAAAGAAAGAAGTCCGCAGTGTCAAATCACATGATTTTGGCAGCCAATCGCCACGACGCTTTGGTATTTTAATAGCACTTTCCATTGGACGAAAAGAAGCGTCCAGAAGCATCCGGAAGTCTTCTGAAACCGTTCCATTGGTAAGCAACGGACACTTCTGCTGATTCTGAGAAGAGAATTTTGCTTCTTGATTTGAAGTCAGAATCCACTCAAGATGCACAAATACAAATATAACTCAAATGTCAGCCATAGAATATTCATTGAGGAAAGGTCTATTCGCATGCAGCATTGCCGAAAGTCTTGGTAATTTCGACAAATGTGACATATTGATGAATCCAAATCTGATGATGAAGACGTCGAAGGTCAGCAACGAAGTTAAGTGAGTGGCATTTAATACGAGGAACCAATAAAAATCCCTTTATAGCGCGAATAGGGCTATACGCACACAACTTTGACATTGGCGAAACTTGTGAAACTGATGCCTGCGATTACTACATTGTTTTAAAATTGAACAGAAGCGATTTTGCTTGTTCCATTGGTTTTCAGAATGAGTGGTTCCCCGAGTGAAACCAATGGAAAGTGCTATAAATGTCTCCCAATGGAAAATATTCTCCAATATACATAAAACATGCAGTTTGTTTGATGATTAATTTTAAGCAGTGTTTTCTGCTTCTAATTAATAAATAATATGTATCCAAAAATTCTATGTCTGAACAGAACCAGAACTGAAAAACGCGTTATAAAAAACTATCAGTTTTTATTTGCAATTAGACAAGAAATTTGCTTTTTTTTACTAACCTTAGTTAAAAGTTATTCTCAAAGTTAGAAAATGAATGATTTATACATATATTTAATTTTACCTGGAATACACAAACTCAACTATGTGCCTATATTATATAAACTTTTTTTTTAATTTCAAGAGATTGTATCTAACAGTGTTATGACAGTAGTTTTTTGTATGTAAATTTTAATATACAGATTTTCAAGTATAACTTTGGCGTCTTTGCCGTAGGGACCATACTTTGGTCGCTTTCAGGAAAAGCCTGCCAAACATCTGTTCTTTTAATATTAAAAAAAAAAATTCTCAAAATTCAATTTTCTTAAAGATTTAATCATTGTATTGGTTAGTAGCACTAGCACTCATAAATGGAGCACAGCCAAAAATGCAGGGTGTACCACGATTTCCGCACTAGGCGATAACCATGGGTTCTTGATTGGTTGTCGAGACTTTTTTGTATTTGTTTTAACCCCGACTCGAACTTGTACCTCTCGACTAACGGTGTTTTGTGTTTTCGATTTGGATTTGCTGAAACTCATAATTTATCAAAACTAGGTAATTCTTGACAGAGCTGCAGCCATAGGCTGGCATTGCAACAGCTTGATCGAATTCAATTAAGCTTTGTTTCCCATATTTTTCATAGATGGCATTACAATTTTTTCATTTCTCTTTTTAAATGGTTGCTCCCATACAACGAGCCACACAGTCTGAAACAAAATTTGGTTTTACCTGTGATTATGGGCGCTGTAAGGCAAATAAAATGTTCACTAAAAATTTATCGCTGTGTGTGTTTTATTTAGCTTTACAACAGACCAGTATACAAAATAATTAAAGTTCTGTATATTTACCCTAAAATAACAATTTGGTTAAATCATTGTTTGTGATTATATTGTTAGTATACCTATTTCAAGGAAAACTGCTTTTCTAGTGGGATCACGATGTTATCCAGAGTGATAAAATCTAGAAAGGACAAAATCTATAAAAAAAAATATAATAAGACAAAATCTAAAATGTGGAAAAATCTAGAAAGATGGAAATCTAGAAGAAAATCTAGAAAAAAAAAGTAATCTAGATTTTTTTTTAAATTTAGGTAGAGAAATTCTAAATCTAGAATTAATATTAATTCTAGATTTTGTCCATTTTAGATTTATTTTTCTGGATTTTGGGGTTTCGAGATTAAGTATTCTAGATTTTCGATTTTCTGGATCCTAATTCTAGATTATTTTCTGGTTTTTTTGCTCTAGATTTTTTTTCTAGATATCGTGTAAACCCTTTTCTAGTTGTCTTAGCAATTTGATTTTAATTGACTTATAGAATTGATCATGAGCTTACAACGGCAAAATAAATTCCGTTTCAATTTATAGTCTTACATTGTTTTTAATGAGTTTGGATAAAATGATATTGCAGTTTTGTATTTGAACATTTTTAAATGAGTTTTGATTTTCTTGCAATAATGGCGTCATGTAAATTTAAATTACCGAAAATATATGCAAAACTAGGAATTCAAGCTTTAGTTCAAAAAAGTGAAGAAACAATATAAAGTTACGATGTTATGGAAAATATTCAAAAATATATTTTCTTAATTTATAGTTACATATAGCTATTTTTATGGAATAAAATCAAGTTCTCTTTGTTTTTGGCCAGCAAATTTTGAATGATTTCATTGATATTCGATATCGATGCACATTTTTAACCGGAAAGACGTTCTTCTCCCATATTTGCTCGTAGCCACGTTTTAAGTCTTCTGAGGGTAGAGAATGGCCGCTCTGCTGTTGCGACACTAACAGGCAATAAAGCTTATATTTTCAATATGATATCTGTGTTGTGTATGTTGTGTGGATAGATCGTAATGTAACAAACATCTACTACTGGAAGACACACAAATAATACGAAAAAAATATCATGAAACGATTTATTCAAAAATATGTTTATTTTCGTACATTTTGGAAAATAATTATTAAACATCGGGTTTCCCAATCGGGACTCGACAACATTTGCTTAGAATTATTTGTAAACGTTCTTCGTTTGCGAATTAAAATATAATTTTTTAAATGTTAAATTTTAAAGTTATCAATTCTCAATTCGAAATCGCTTTATATAATTTTGTATTATTACATTTTTACCGAAGACATCACACAAGCCAATCTGCATTTTTTTAATGCCATAAACCTTGATTTGTTTTCGAATGCAAAAGTCTTAATTTACAAGAAAATTTTTAAAATATATTTTTAATTCTAGAGACTATATAAAATTAACTAACACACAAAAGTTTAATTTATTTGAATTCGTTGAATCCTAAAAAAATGTTTTTTAATTTTACCTTAATTATTGTAAAACATATGTTTATAAAAAATGATTGAAATATTGTTTCTAAAGGGAGTTTTAATGAATGTTGATAAGAATTGTGTTGTAATTTGTGAAGTAAAATTTATTAGTTGAAGGATATGTGTTGTTGAGGAGTAAGCTTGGCAAAGGTAAGTTGCAAAAGCTATGGTTAATATAAGATGAACTGATAATGCCATTTCGAAATCGCACAATACTAGTTTGGCAACAAATTAAGGGGTTCATTTGTTTTATGGTGTTTTATTAACTTATTATCACTATCAGCAACCAATAAAAAAGCGTAAATTAACTGATGATAAAGAGTTTGAAGCCTGGCTAGACAAAAGGTCTTAAACATGTAATCAAAATAAACACAAAAAAACTTATTTAAAAACAAGTCTTGCAATTTTATTAGCAAATAAATTGTCTTTTAAATCAGTTTGAATCAGTTGACACATTTAAACATTTATTAACGTACAATCAAATCATACATGTTTCGGTTCTCAAATATAGGTAAACAATCCACATCATTTATACAACCTATGTTATCAAGATATAAGTCTCTGATAAACATAGATTATAAAAAATTCTTAATTTTTGTTTATAAATTTAAAAAAAAAAAACAATAAAAATTGATAAAAATTTACAAAAGCTTGTCAAAATAGTACTTTAAACAGAACGCTAAATTCTATTTAAAAGTTAAAACTGATTACATATAGTGAAGGAAATTCCCATAAAAACAAATGGTTTTTAGGTTTTTTTGTTTGCTGCATGCAACTTAGCCATACATTTTTATTAAATTAAATAAAAATTATTAACAAAAAACAAAAATTAACAAGAAAAAAGGGGGAAATTCCCATAAAAACACTTACGTTTTTATTAAAAATAACTGTGAATTAGTGATTAGAAATTAATTAATTAAATCAATATTTTGTACACTGAACCAAATCACGTAGGTGATATTGACGAAAATATTTCGTCAATTTTTGAAGAACCATTTATTCAAATCAACAATTTTTCATAGTTTTTTTCTTCATATTGAAGACTAAATATTCAAAACGATCATGGTTTCTTTAAATGCTGCATGACTTAGTATTTTATTCAATCGAACGAAATTTTGTCATGTTGACAAACTGAAATCGTTAGATCCACCTCATCTCGTAAGTGATATTGACGAAAGCTTTTCGTTAGTTTTTTGAATAATCAATTATTCAAATCAAATATTTTTCATAGTTTTTTTCTTCATATTGAAGACTAAATTTTCAAAACGATCAAGGTTTCTTCAAATGCTGCATGATTTATTATTTAATTCAAAAGAACTAAATTGTATCCTATTAACGAAAACCTTTTGTTATTTTTCGATGAATGAATTATTCAAAAACAAAAACAATTTTTTATTCAAATTTTCTTCACTTACGTTAAATATGTATATTTTTCATTAAGAAATGGTTCTTTTGAAATTTAGATTTTATGGATTCAAACGACAGAAGAACTGTGAAATTTGTTAAATCCAAATCGTTTATGCGAGAAGATAAAGTTAATTTTACATATTTCAAGTTGGCAAAATTTTGTTAATATAAGAGATTCGTTGTTGATCAATATATTGAATTTTGTCTAAATTCATTCATGAGTAATCATTCAATTTTTCTATATATAAATTATGAATTGCTGTCAACGCTAATATTTTCTTCACTCTGACGAAATTATTTATCAATCTGAAGAATTTTCTTCAAATGGTTATTGTAGGTGCACTGGAAGAGTTGGACTAACGTGTTTCTTTTTGTATTTTTTTTTCGATCGAATCGTTAGCTTTATTTTCATCAAATTGAATAAATTTCTTTGAATGGAATATTTTGTTGTTCTTTGAATTAAAGAAATTATTCCTTTTGAAGAATTTTCTTCAATTTTTTATTTATTCTTCAATTTGAAGAAAATTCTTCAAATATTGCTTAGTGTCTTATTCAAATTAAAAAAATTTTCTTCAAACTGAAGAATTTCTTAATTATTCACCATATTCAACGGTTCTCAAAGTGATAACTTATTAATTTTTCATTCGTTTAAGTGAAGTTTTATTGTAAAGTTGTGTTATTCGAAGTAAGAACGAACAAAAACATCAAGTAATATTAACAGCCAGTGTTGTGAAAAAGAAGAAAATAACATACAAAAAAAAAAATATGTAAGTAATATACCCACTTTTATTTAAAAAAAGTTTTATTAAGTTGCGTTATTTTTCTTAGATATGTATTTAGTAATAATTAATTAGCTATAATGATTTGCTTCCGATGTAAAAAGAAATTTTCTACTCCAAAGTCATTTATAACTCATTTACAAATTTATCATTCGCTTTAATCTCACAGTATTTTTGAGTGCGGTGAAATTTCGTGCTTGCAATAGTTTAATAACGTTGTTAGTTTTAGGCTAGTTGAAATAACAAAAGCTGAATCGACAGAAGACAATTTACGAAAATGGAAGCAATACAAAAACCCTACGGGCTTCAAACTGGTAATTTTTGAATAATCTGGACAAATCTCTAAAGCTAATAGTATAATGTAATATATTTCAGATTGAAATGGATTTTAAACACCTATATCCAAAAGCTGAAAGTCTTATTTTAAAATATGAAGATTTCGCTTCAAAAATCATACCGACTTTTGAAAAAGAAATTAAAGATCAAACGAATAAAACTCTTCTGGCTGAAATGAGTAGAAAAACAGACATAACTGAAAGTAAGTATAAAATCAAAAACATCTGTATAGAAAAAAGATCGTTTAAAAGTAATATTTTTTTTTTGTTTTTAATTTTTTTCAGATGGTCGCTGTTGTGCAATTTTCTATTTAATACATAGTCTCCTTGTGCCAACGTCGAAAATAGTCAGTGGCAGTACGCATACCCGCTTTTCTATAAGGGATTCAAAATCAAGCTTTTTATTCGTCGGATCAAGTGTAGCGGCATGTGAAGAAGAGATTCTGAGGAGGCAGAATGAACGCAAACACATTCAACCATTGGTAATTGTTGCAGGAGCAGTCCTAGAGCCAAAGGACATAGTGGTTTATTTCGACGGAATCAAATATAAACAGAACTCCATTGTCTTGGCAATTGACCTTTGTTTTAAGATTTTTAATTTGTTTAATTTGCAATACCCCATGTCATCTAATTTAGTTTGGATGTTTAGGTATACAAAACGTTTTTTATAATATCGAGACAGCTTATGACAAAAACAGTCCAAAAGTTAATGCACTTATTAATAAGTTAAGAAAAACCTTATAAGCCTTTGGAAATAAAAAATTGAATTTATCTTTAAACAATTAATATTTGTTTGATTTAAAGAATTTGAACGTGAACATTTTGGGGCTTTCAAAGAATGTTTACATTATGACAAATTGTTCTTCGTTTGTTCTTCTTAAGAATTTTCTATCAATTTGAATAAAGCAAAGCTTCAAAATGAAGAATGATATGCGTGAAACTAAAGAAATGACAGTTAATTTGAAGAAAAAATTCGATTGAATTGAAGAATATTTCATTAATTTCAAGGCATGCACGTGCATTAAATCGAAAAAAATCTTCAATTTGAAGACCAAAATGCATCGTATTAATGAAATGGATGTGTTAAATTGAAATATTTTTTTGTTGATTTGAAGAAAAAGATGCACCTATTGGAAGAATGTTTATTCAATTTGAATAAAATTGAGTGTTAAAATGAAGACTTTTTTTCAATGTGATGAAAATATTACGTGAATATGACGAAAAATTCGAGCACAATATGTCAAATTGAAGAACACATATTCAATTTAAAGAAATCGATATGTTGAAATGAAGAGATTTTGTTTCGCTTTGAAGAATATTTCTTCAAAATAAAGAAAACCTTTAGTTAAGTTGAAGAATGATTATTCACTAAATTTCCATATAGAATGATGAAATTTATTCCATTTCACAAAGTTTTGTGAATTTAACAAAACAACGAAAAATTTTATGCATTTCTTCAAAATAACAAAATTTTTTGGATACTACAAAATATTATTCAAAATAACGGATAGGTTTCATCGACCTTATATTGATCACCCTTTCTTCAATTCAACCTACTTTTTATTCAATCTGACTACCGAATTTGGTTCAGTGTAGAGCCACCACTTGCTCTAACGACCGATATTATTCGCCTCGGCATTGATTCCACAAGTTTTTCCAGTTCCGCGTTTGTAATCGCGCCCCATTGTTCAATTATTGCGTCTCGAAGCTCTTGAACGTTGTTAATTTGGCGCCCGTTGGCATAAACACGCCTGGCTAGTATTCCCCAGAGATTTTCTATGAGATTTAAATCGGGACTTCGAGACGGCCAGTCGAGCAATGTTATTTGTTTCTCCTCAAACCAGTCTCTCATCCTTCGATAGACGTGGATAGGAGCGTTATCCTGCTGGAATATAAAGTCAGTTCCGCATAACTCTTCAGCTCTCTCAACTATAACTTCTTCTAACAACTCAGCATAACTTTCTGAGTTCATTCTTCCAGGCACAAAAGCAACTTCCGTCTTTCCATTTGCAGAAAAAGCTGCCCAGGCCATTACGCTGCCGCCATCACCAAAGTTTCGCCTCATTCTCACTTCTGTTTGAAGACGTTTGTCATGCCAATAGGTTTTCTTTTCAAATGGCCAGGCCATAAACGTCTGCAACGGCTTGATTGAATTGACTAAAACTTTGTTAGGCATAGTTCCTCAAACCTTTTTAAGGGTGGCTTCCATACAACAAGCCGTTCAGTTTCAGCCAATTTTGTTTGGTTTTTTACTTGCGATTATAGGTACTATTGTAACGTAAATTAAATAAAGTATGACCATCATTCACGGTACTACAGGCAATCTCCTACAAGCCCCCACACAGTGGTCTCATATTGGATACCACCCTGTAACCTAAACAATGATCTCACTCTGGAATATAAGAAATATACAATTGAGGAATGAAATATATACTTTACCATCGAACCTGCTGATGAGAGACCACGGCCTCTGCCAGATGATGTTTTCAACGCTAATAAGTGAACAGATCTCAGAAGATGAACTACTGTCTCCTATAGACAGTATCTTCCTGCGCTGGATGAAACTTACCACAGTAAATGTTAATGACCTCCCTGGTTCCTGCCAGAGACCTGTGACATATTATTTCATACAAAAAGCTAAATCATCCCCTCCTTAGCATCGACTCTTTTCCTTTGTAATTCTTTACTCCCCTTTCCACTCACAGAAACTTACTCTCTTCGATCGAATCCTAAAAGTATTTATTCTGATCGTCAAGTAAAACTCACTACTACAAACCATAGATGAACTAGCTTGCCATTCTACTACTATACTACAACAAAACCCAAGATAAAACCTAATAAAATTCACTACATACCAGACTCTTTAAGAAACAGGCACTGGTTCGGTCGCCTTGGACACTAGCCCCAATGAGATTCCTTAAAGAATCCAAAAGTGGAAAGGCTGTAACTCTGTTCAAACCACAAGACTGTCCCATAGAGAACTCTCTCTAAGACCACAGATCCACTTGGTAGAGACAGAGAAACAATTGGGTTGTGATCGACCTTCGCATCCGGTTCGCACGCACGCCCTCAACTAGCTCACAAGGGTCGTGCATTCTTGCTCAGGGATCGACAACGTTGTTACCTCTTTTAACCAGTGCGAACCTACTGAAGTTTAGATGTTAAAAACTCAGAAAAACAAAAATAAATATTCCTTGCTGGGGGGCCTGATCAACAAACGCTGAGATATACTAAGTCCGAGATATAATTGAGTAGGATGGCCGACTCAACCTTAGAAAGTGTATTGCAAAAGATTGTTTAGAGAATCGCACAAAATAGCGAGCCGCAAAAAAAAAAGGTATTCTTAGCTAACAGAGAACACAGCGCTAAAGGCTCAGTCAGCATATTACGCGCAAACGACTAATAAATCCGCTGACTAGTGAGTGTAGATCAACACCTACACACACTCTTATAAATGAGGAAGGAGGAGAAGATGTTGTAAATTCCCCCTTCTGGCTTCTTTACCCACCCATGAGGAAAAGTTCCATCAACTCGGAAGCTTTTTCCACCATTGATCCACGGTGCCAAGTACACTATGAAAGTGTCACTATAAGATATTTAGGATCCCCTAAACATGATAAAAGACAAGCAAAAAGACTTGCTTATACCATCACACTACATACCAATAACGACCTAATCGTTACCAAAGGTCTTCAACCAAAAAGAAACTACACTACACCTACACACAACACGATATGTTCACCTATGTTTCCATCCGCACAAGAAGTTTGTCCACCCCTCCCAACGTACTTACTTAAATACCATTGTATCTGAAATAAAGCTTAAGCTGCTAGATATCCAAACACACTGTCTATTAGACAGCATTAAAAACACTATCAAGATTCTTATTCTTCAAAAACGTTATAAAGTCGTTATTTATTAAACTTTATCTTAAAATTAACAATAATGAATGTATGTAAACCTAAACCAAAAGTATCTAATATTATTAAACCTAAAATATTTCTTAATTATTTATTGATAATATCGTAGAAAAGTTAAATTGTTTTTCTTGATATTAAATTACGTTGAACTATCAATGATTTGATCGTATGTAGAAGCAACTTCTTGGCTTCATACGAATATCAAATAGTTATTCTTGTCTTTAAAAAAAAAAGTAATGCGCTGAAGAAAAATGCACTTTACGTATCATTAGACTTAGCTCGCTTTCATCACTCTCCTTGGAGTGGAATTTAAAAAAAAAGTTATTTGACTCAATTGTCTTTATGTATCTTTCAAGTTTCAAATCGTTAAAAATTCTATTCAAAAAAAAAGTTGTCGAAACTTTGCAATGTAAACTGGATAAACCGGGTTACAAAACGATATTCTAACAAAATACAAAAAGTATGAATATCTACGAAACACTAAACGGTGATTTACAAGGAACAAATTCTAAACGAATCCCAAAAGAAAACAAAAGCAAACATGGGACGTTAGCCCAAGGGTTTATGTTGTTGAAACAGACAGGGAGATAGTAAGAGATAAAGAGTATCAAGTTATATGTTATATATATATATATAATAAATATGGTTAAATCAATATAATCAAAAAAATATAGTTTTCAAAATATCAATAAAATACAGTCGTAAAGGATCGGGAGTGCACTCTAGATACCAGTCGCTGAAATGTTAAAAAGTATTAAGTACAACTAAGATTCTAAAAAAAAAACTTCAACCATAGGTATGTCTATACACATATACGACTCAACTCTTCGTCGTCAACAGTATCTTTCTCTTATCAGAGATATAGCACTATCTTTGCTATCTTAAGATACTATCTCGAAGATGATGTATCTTGACTTGAGATACCAAACTGTCACTTGGCTATAAACGTAGCTAAAAATGTTTCGGGCTCCAATCGGGACAAATAGTCACGATGTACAAACATGTATACACAATGTACACACAGTGGATGTAAGGATAAAACCTTCAATCTCCACCGAAAGAAAAAGAAATTCTTTCAAAAAGTATCAGCAGGTAACTCCAAAGGACTTCCAAATGGATACGTAACAAGTTAAGTTAAACCGGGATAGAATGTGAACTGACAAGTTCAAAACAAAAAGTTGTCTAATGAGTACAGAAAGTATCTGTTAGACAAAAAGTAATTTCATTAAAGAATGAAGAATATGAAGCTGAAAAGAAGTGGTATCGATTAGACTCAGATACAGGACAGGACAGACTAAAGATTTCGTTCGTGGAACAGTGAAAGAAAGGGTCCACAAGGACAGTAAGGATTGCAACTAAGGCAACCAATAAGTGGATACGTAAAGTATCTAGTGTATTGAAACACAAATAAAAAGTTTCTAAAACACCAGTGTCGAAGTATAATTCACTTCTGTATCTCGATAGGAATTCGCTAGGAACATAAAATCCAGCTTAAAAATCCGCGAGAAAGTAACGCCGTTAAGGCAGTGAAGATACAAGTAAAAAAAAATTAAACTTTCGAAAATTAACTTTAACTTTTCTATTCAGAAAAAGGACGAAAACACAAATTTACACAAAACACACATATAATGAAAATTCACTTTTAGTAATATGCTTTCAACTCAATAATAATATAGGATATTCACTAATAATAAAGATAATATACTGATATATATATATATATAGATGTATAAGGATATTTATTGAAAATAATCGGGGGCGCTTCTTGTACACGCTAATAATGTTCAGCACCACCGTCCGTGGGCGTATGGGCGTTGAATATTGTTCGGCAAAACGTATATGTTTTCCAATTTAGGGATATATGAACGACGAACGAGGCGTTATATGACGTCACGTTCTCAATGAAATGTTTCTTTTCATGAATTGCAGGATTCCAAGGTGCACGTGGAATAGGTACCAGTAAAATAAAAATTACAAAAGTTACCTGGAGGGCCAACTATAATGGTGGCTAAGACGTTTTTTCTGTTTTTAACTTTATTTTTCCTTTAAGCAACAGGAATATGTGTCGCTTATGGACGTGATGTACAGCAAGTTGGGTCTAAATGACCAGAGAACCATGTGGTTCGATGTAACGTGGCTCAAGATTCCTCACGTGTCTCCGGAATGTGGGAGCAAATGGTGAATCGGATGCTTCGAAAACGTGTCTCGTTCGACACGGAGAAAATGACGGCGTTGAGTATCTTAAAACTCACAGCTATGCTGGTGGATATTCCAGCGAAGTGTCTGAAGAAAACTCTATAGATGATTCCCACGTTGCCATGACTCTGCTTTGTCATGGAATTAAAGTTGTACGTTCTTATAGGCGTAAATCCTGCCTCATCCTTGAACCCTAGTGACCAAAAAGAATCTGATAAGTCACTAGTATACAATAAATGGATATGTTCTTCAGAAATGAAGAAACATATTCAAGGAAAAATTCAATGGCCGCCATGCAATGTGGCCGACACAAAAAAAAATTACCAAAGAAAAAAAAACTCACCTATTCAGGGTATATTCTTGATGTAGCGCTTCAAATAATTGCTATGAGCAATTATATTTATCCTTAATAAAAGGATTTCTATATATATTTAAGTAATATAACACACGCGAGCAAAGTTTTTAATTTTAATAAAAAAAAATTCATCTGCTGCGTAAAATAATGACTTTTCTTAAAATTGAAGTTTAGCGAACGAGGGTTGAAATTATAATGACTGTGGCACAGACAAAAATCTGAAGCCACGCCTCTGTCTGGTTTCCAATAGCAATTACAAAGACTGAACATGACTTTTACCGCGTTCTTTTGTTACCAATAGATTTGCGTTCGTAAAAGTTAACGATACGAAGTGCGTCTAATGTTACGTAGCAAAGTAAAGCTACTTCGCACTAACAATTATGTGATCATGGAAATTGACTTTTATGACATTTATCTTTATTTATGTCACTTAATTTTGACATTATAATGTTCGTAAAGGTTCGTAGAATGGATTAGCGTCATGTTTTCTCAAGTATGAGAGAAATTTTGTACATGTCAATTTTTGACATTTGACTTATTTTTGGAGAAAATTAACTCCAAATTGACACAATCGCTTCTCAATCACCAATATCGTCATACATATGACGTTAAACTCATTTCAAACACTCAAACAACTAATTTTTAGTTATGTCAATTTGTCAATCAAGATGTAATGTAGAAACTGACTACAAATATCGAAATAGACTGTCATATCTTTGTTAGATGGTTGTATTGCGCATGAAAATTACGATTCCTATGGAATGCATAATGGACATGGACAATACAATCACTAACTGTCACGATCTGTCAAAACTCAATAATCTGGGTTTTCATCAAACAGACCATAATTGTTGGTTTGGTCGGAACGGGTTTCTAATTCAGCATCGGACATGCATTTTGAAATCATTCCAACAGGATTTCCAATAGAAGACAGAAAGATAGTGAAAAAGAGATGAGACGAAGCGTCTAATTGGACGGACAGTAACCATAAAGCAAAAACGAAAATGCCGGAAGTGTTCGTCAGCCATAATCCTTCTGCACATGGTCATGTAGCAATCGAATGTGCTAGAAAGAGTGCGTCTGAGCTCGGTTCAAATATTTATCTATCAGGATTTTTCATTTTAGGTGGTGTTCAGTAAGAAATATGACCAAGTGGTTCGGGTATAAGATAATTCCTTACCGAATTTCGTTTCCTGGTGTAGGAATTGAGTAACTAATGTCATTCTTGAAATTTTCGAAATTTCCCGACTTTTCAGAGGGAAATGTCATTAGGTAAATGGACAAATCTAAATTCCTAAAATTGCCGCAAGGTGGCACTAGTGTTGCGGTGACAAAGTTTTCCCTACAAATCTCAAGGATCGAGACAAGTACTACTTGACTAGATGCTTGTGAAAAAGGACAACTTGTGTCTACCTATACCTTTGCTACTCTGATTAATCTTCTTCCTAAAAAAAAAAATTTGAAATTACTCATCACAACTATTGACTCTCTCAACTTCTTCTTCTATCTATCTCAAAGCTAACCTGTATTACCTCTTTACTAAAAAGTGAAATACATAAAACAAATATTCACGAAACTATACAAGAGTCTCATGCACAGCTGGGTAGCCGGGCATAAAAATAAATAAAACTATTTTTATCACAGTAAGATTTACTTCTTCAAATCTTTCGTATGAGAAGTGGTCACGTAACCTTTCTCATCTTCAACATCATATAAGTTGTTACCTCTAGTCTTAACAACTGTTACTTTAATAAACTTCGGCGATAGCTTAGCGCTGAAATGTTTATTCGCATCACTCAAAACAATATTTCGCTTGTAAATGATATCCCCCACCTTAAAATCGACCGCACGACTTCTAAGATTGTAAACTTTCTCATAAGCATCGTGTGTCTTTTCAAGTGTTGTCTTCAGATATGTATGAAGAATATTCATCTTTGCCACCTTGGGCAACCAATCGATTTCTGAGTTATTAAGTCCTCCTAACTCGCGCAATAATTTGTAATCCGCTCCGTGTTCAATCATCCTTTGACCATATAAAGCCTCATATGGCGACATTGTCAAAGCTGAATGGACAGTTGTGCGTAAAGCACTACTAATGGATGACAAATGTACATCCCAATTAGTCTGTTTCGGATCTACGTATGATCTTATCGCTGCTAATATAGACCTATTAACTCTCTCGCTAGCATTAGCTTGAGGTGCATAAATCGCCGTCTTATAATGTTTGACACCAAACATTTTCAACATTTCTTTAAAATCCTTAGAAATAAATTGTGATCCGTTATCGGATAGGATATTCTCAGGTACACCATATAAAAGAAAAATGTCTTCTCTCAAAAACTTAATAACTTCTGCAGCTGTGGCTCTCTTAAGGGGTTTAATAAACACAAACTTCGTGAGTTGGTCTAGAACAATAACGATGAATGCATTCCCATTCCTGGATCTTGGATAAGGACCAAGGAAATCCACATATAAATGTTGGAAGGGCCTTTCAACTTTAAAACTCTCTCCCATTTCAGCTCGTAAAGTCTGGTTGGAAGCTTTTGTCGTCTTGCATGTTTCACATCGATCAACATATTGTTTCACCTGCGAAAACATACCAGGCCAATACAATCTTTCCCTTAACCTGTATAATGTCTTAACGACACCACCATGAGAAGCTCTGGGTGGATTATGAGCCATGGAAATTACAGATTCTGTCATACTTGACGGTAACCATAACTTCCATGCCAGATCATCCAATAGAGGATTCCCAACTGCATGTTTGGTTCTCTTATATATATATCCCTCAGATATCTTCAAGTCTGGTAATCGATCCTGCTCTTTGCTGATATGACTGATGAGTTGTAAGTATTCTTCGGACTTGAATCCCGGATCATCAAGGTCAATGTGGAGCACCTCCTCGGTTTCGACTTGTGCAACACTGGATATGTAGCTCTCTGCCGTTAAAGCATCGGCTTCGTACACTCTAGAAAGAGCGTCGGGTACCACGTTAAGTGTTCCTTTCCTGTGTTCAACCACGAAGTCGAACCCTTGAAGTCTCATACTCCACCTGGCCAGACGACCGGTAGGGTCCTTCATGTTCATCAACCATTTCAGGCTTGAATGATCAGTGATCACCTTAAACTTATATCCTTCGATATACGAACGGAATTTCTGAATTCCTAAAAACGCAGCGAGGCATTCGCGTTCGGTAACGGTGTAGTTCCTCTGCGCAGCATTTAATTTCTGAGAGAAATAATAAATGGGGCGTTCAGCTCCGTTCTCGTCTCGCTGGCAAAGTACACATCCGATACCGGACGCAGATGCATCGCACAAAATAATAAACTCCTTCTCGAAATCAGGGTTTATCAGAACAGGTGTTGTAGTAAGTGCTTTTTTTATGTTTTCGAATGCTATCTGAGCTTCGGAATTAAAATCAAAAGCCTTACCTTTCTTAAGAGTGTCAGTGAGTGGGGCAGCCAAGGTTGAAAAATTCTCCACAAACCTCCGATACCAACCAGCCATTCCTAAGAAACGCCTAACTTGGCGAGTGGTTGTCGGCATCGGGAAGTTGATAATAGCAGCAACCTTATCAGGATCTGCTTTCAAACATCCTTGTCCCACTTTGTATCCTAAGTATTGTAACTCTTCGAAACAAAATTTCGATTTCTCGACATTAATAGTGAGTCCTGCTCTATCCAACTCTCTACTAATGATTTTCAAAACTGATAAGTGCTCCTCGAAAGTTTTCGTCACCACCAAAAGGTCGTCTAAATAAACGAAGACTCGGTCCTGCAACTCGCGTGGAACAACTAAATTCATCAAATATGTCAGGCTTTGAGCGGCGTTGCAAAGACCGAAAGGCATCACGTTGAATTGGTACAACGGCCTTCCTGGAACCGTAAAGGCTGTCTTTTCCTTCGCGCTCTCCTCCAGTGGTATCTGCCAGTACGCATCTTTCAAATCCACGCTCGATATGAAACGTGTCTCTGAAAGACGTGACAGCAGTCCCTCAATATGCGCAATAGGTCGCGCATCTTTCTTAGTAACCATATTGACTTTTCTGAAGTCCAAACAAAGTCGATCCTTGCCAGGCTTGCGTACAAGCACAACAGGTGAGGACCATGGACTATTGCTCTCTTCAATAACCCCTAGTGAAAGCATGCGGTCTACTTCTGCGTACATCAGAGACTGCACCACTGGGGAGACCGGATAATACCTTTGCTTGATTGGAGGAGCATCCCCCGTATCAATACCGTGTTTTACCCAATCTGTTTTGCCTAAACCCTTTAGTGTGAATGACGGAAAACTTCGTATCACATCTTCGAGTTTAGCATTCTCTACATTCGTCAACTTACACTTATTGACTAATTTATCTTTAACTTCAACATCATGTTGAAATGACAAACTGGAAATTACATTTGGTGCTATTTGGAATTTCGACCAAAAATCGACACCTAAGTATAAACGTTGCGCTAATGTCGGAACGACATAAAAACTCATGCTATGAGTAGCACCTTTATACTTAACGTCTGTGGTAATTAATCCACAAATTTTTTGTTTCTGCCCGTCAGCGGTTGAAACACTTGAATTAACCTTTTTAACTGTAATATTTTTGTTGGACAAGTAAGTTAAAACATCAGCGCCAAGGCAACTGATACTTGCGCCAGAGTCTAATAGACCCAATATCTTGTCTCCAAAAATTTCAACGTTGACATAAGGGCGAGGATCTCCAGATTCTCTTTCTAATGTCGTTGAAGCTATATTCTTATATAATAGTCTTTTTTCTTTAAATCTGATTCGAGTTCGTCTAATACGATTAGACAATTCAGGATAATTCATAATACGCTTACGGACTTCATAATAATTTCTAAGCCTTTCATGAAACGGCTTTCTTATAAATTCATTTTTCTTAATATTAGTATTTAAAACATTTGGTGTTGTTGCATTAACAACAAGTTTATTAATTGGTTTTAAAATTGTAACAGGAGTTTTGAGAGTTGAAGATTCTTCGGCACTTAAAACTCCGGGTTTATCTGTTCGGAGCGAACCCCCCCGGATATTGGGTTGTTCCTCCTTAAGTTTCCCTGGCATTTTGGACACGTAGGAAAAATAACGTTCTCCAAACCACATCGGAAACAAAACTTTCTATCTACAGGTTTATTACATTCCCTGAACCCATGCCCTACACTTAAGCAATTCCAACACTTCCAAGTGTTCTTATCTCTATGTACGTTATGTACTGCTTCTACACTTGAAGTTAAAGCTACAGCTAAATCATTTGATTCTTCCACAACTTCGTTTACGAAACGTTTTGTTGGAATTCGGTGCGTGTTCGGCACAAAAGAAGATCGCGTGCTCTCCTGTCGATCGAGAAACTTTTCGATTGTTCGGCATACATATGCCATCTGTCTAAGACTGTGAGTACTGAAAGTAATGAGTAGTTCACCCATTCGTCTCTTTACATTTGTCTTAATAATCTCAATAAGTTCTCTCTCAGACTTCGGAACACGCATCCTAGAATTTATCAACATTAAAGCATCGTAGAAATCATTGAATGATTCATTCGACTGCTGCTTTCGGTCTGAAAGCTTCCTCGACAACTCGGAGTCTGTTTCGAGACTTCGGAATTGTTCGATTAACCCGGACTGAAGCGAACTCCAAGAAGTGTGTGGATTACTCTTCAAGTACATCCAGTACCATGACTCCGCTTGTCCTGACACAAAATGGTGAAAATTCACCGTCAACTCATCCCATGGAACACCATAACTGTACCTAACGCGTTCTAAACGAAATAGAAAATCGTCAACAGACATGTTGCGACCGTCAAATCTAATTCCCCACTTATGAAACTGTGGAAATTTACTATATGACGTGGCGTTAGAGGGTACTTGTCTCCTGGGTGATGAAGCTTCCGGAGAATTATCTAAATTAATCGCATTCATTTGCGTAAGAAAATCGTCTAAGTTAGAACCGTTAGCCATTTCTACTGGATGTCCTGAAGGAGCATTCCGAGTAAGACCTGGTTCATTGTTTGGGGTTGGATAGTTTTCCAAATTTCTATTAAAATTACTGTTTTGATTTGTAGGATTGCCGGTATTTGTTCCGTTTGGAGCGTTAGCCATTCTAGCTCTATTTGTCGCTTGACTAACTGCTTGCCTGGGTGCAAGATTTTGAGAAGTAGAGGGTTGATTGCTTGAAGAAGGAGGTAAGGTCTGAAATAAATTTGTCAATTGCTCAAGAAGAAGAGCTTGACTTTGTTTTATCTCCTCTTTCATGACTCGCCTATCCTCTTCTCTGTGTAATTCAACTGTCGCTGTAATCATCTCTTGAAGAGTAAGAGAATCTTCAGTTACATTACGTCTATTGTCAAAACTATCGTTGACGACACGACCATTGACATTACCGAGAGGCATAGTACCATCATTACTACCTATGGGACTAGAAACATCTTCGAGTCTCATTTCTTCTCTTCTTTGATCTTCACCGCTACCTGCAGCTTGTGGGTCAGCCATAATTATAACGTCTAAAAACCTTGAATTATAAGTGCTCGGACGGATTAATCTTCTATTTCCACTACTCATTCAACTGAGATTGTGAAACTCTTGTATAAACACAAAACTAATGAAACACAATCGAAGTGACAAAAAAAATAAACAGTGCTTAAAATTAAAAGTATTTATAGTGAAACGGATCACTTGGTAATTCAATGAAAGATATAGTCCTACAAAGAGAAGGCTCCTTGTAGACTAGAAAAGATCCTACAAAAAAAAAAGTTTGACTCTTAAAGAAAATTCTTCAAGATTTCTTCAAGGTCAAAAGGTAAATATTTCGCTTAAAGATATACTAAACTATTCTTAACTTGTTTTTGAAACGTAATTTAATTTCGAAAATTACTGACTCAAATCAAACTAAACCTATGTAATACTAACTAAACTAACTTGTCAGAAACTATCCTGAAAGTTACTAAACTTAAAAATAAAGTAATTATTATTTGTTGTGGCGACACCGCCAAAAAAATTCTAAACTATGAACTCTATCAAAAATTATCTCAAAACTTGGGCAACACTGCCACTAAAAATCTCAAAAAAAAACTGCGACACCGCAAAAATTACCAGAATTTTATCTTAGTTAACGTCTCTAAGACAAATTCCAAACTCACAAAAAACTCAGGATTTCCTTTTAGTTAACGTCTCTAAAAGAAAAATCCCTACCAAAACCAGAATTCCTTTTTCAGTTACGTCCCTGAAAAATAATTCCACAACTATACTCAAAATTATCTGAAAACTGCAAAACTCTCTATAAATTCTGTAATAACTTCTCACAAAATTTATTTTATACTCAAAATTAAATTTTTAAATCTCAACAATAATTCATTCACGTTTGGGAGTGGACATTCCCCCCGTGCGTAATGGATTAACAACATATCGAAAAAAAGACGTTAGCTTGACTGTACCATGACAATCAACTAACAAGAAAAAACTTAGTGTGTGTGTCTTTAAACTATTCGTGCTCAACACAAAAACTAAATCTGCTAAATTCAATGGCTAGTGACTCCTCATTTCATTATGCTACTGCAGACGTGCGTAGGGACTATAGATCACCCACCACCGGTTAGCACTTCATAAAATGAATCATCAACCATACATCAAATCCAACCTTCAAAAATCTTCATAAAAATTCTCTACAAAAAAAAAGTAAAAAGTGAAAAAGTATTATTTAGAGTAGAAAACATGGATTATTCCGTGACGATAAAGTAGCTTTTGCAGCTGACGTGCGTAGAGACTTAGATCATCCACCACCGGTCAAAAGACTCAATTATCTACCACTTCCTAACTCTTTCTATGCTATCGCTTTAAGTAAAGTGATCATTAGCAACAGTCAACCAAGAATAATAACTCTTCGGTCCGGACAAATGACTCAAATGTACCTATCACGAGAGGTAGAGAAATAATAGTGAAGCTAACGCAACAGACAGAAGTCAGGAATCTATCGACCAACTTCCCGGACATATAGTCTTCATTACTAAACTCCGATGACGTTCCTCTAGCAAAAGAAAAGTACTACTTAAAAAAAAAACTTCCTCCAAAACAAATTTCAAAAATGAAAAATTTCCAAAAGAAAAATTAATTTCCCCAAAAACTTTTCGCATCAACTTAATACAATACAAAATCTAAACCTTCAAAAACTTTAATCTCAAAACGTTCTTCAGGCCCCACGTTGGGCGCCATTCTGTAACGTAAATTAAATAAAGTATGACCATCATTCACGGTACTACAGGCAATCTCCTACAAGCCCCCACACAGTGGTCTCATATTGGATACCACCCTGTAACCTAAACAATGATCTCACTCTGGAATATAAGAAATATACAATTGAGGAATGAAATATATACTTTACCATCGAACCTGCTGATGAGAGACCACGGCCTCTGCCAGATGATGTTTTCAACGCTAATAAGTGAACAGATCTCAGAAGATGAACTACTGTCTCCTATAGACAGTATCTTCCTGCGCTGGATGAAACTTACCACAGTAAATGTTAATGACCTCCCTGGTTCCTGCCAGAGACCTGTGACATATTATTTCATACAAAAAGCTAAATCATCCCCTCCTTAGCATCGACTCTTTTCCTTTGTAATTCTTTACTCCCCTTTCCACTCACAGAAACTTACTCTCTTCGATCGAATCCTAAAAGTATTTATTCTGATCGTCAAGTAAAACTCACTACTACAAACCATAGATGAACTAGCTTGCCATTCTACTACTATACTACAACAAAACCCAAGATAAAACCTAATAAAATTCACTACATACCAGACTCTTTAAGAAACAGGCACTGGTTCGGTCGCCTTGGACACTAGCCCCAATGAGATTCCTTAAAGAATCCAAAAGTGGAAAGGCTGTAACTCTGTTCAAACCACAAGACTGTCCCATAGAGAACTCTCTCTAAGACCACAGATCCACTTGGTAGAGACAGAGAAACAATTGGGTTGTGATCGACCTTCGCATCCGGTTCGCACGCACGCCCTCAACTAGCTCACAAGGGTCGTGCATTCTTGCTCAGGGATCGACAACGTTGTTACCTCTTTTAACCAGTGCGAACCTACTGAAGTTTAGATGTTAAAAACTCAGAAAAACAAAAATAAATATTCCTTGCTGGGGGGCCTGATCAACAAACGCTGAGATATACTAAGTCCGAGATATAATTGAGTAGGATGGCCGACTCAACCTTAGAAAGTGTATTGCAAAAGATTGTTTAGAGAATCGCACAAAATAGCGAGCCGCAAAAAAAAAAGGTATTCTTAGCTAACAGAGAACACAGCGCTAAAGGCTCAGTCAGCATATTACGCGCAAACGACTAATAAATCCGCTGACTAGTGAGTGTAGATCAACACCTACACACACTCTTATAAATGAGGAAGGAGGAGAAGATGTTGTAAATTCCCCCTTCTGGCTTCTTTACCCACCCATGAGGAAAAGTTCCATCAACTCGGAAGCTTTTTCCACCATTGATCCACGGTGCCAAGTACACTATGAAAGTGTCACTATAAGATATTTAGGATCCCCTAAACATGATAAAAGACAAGCAAAAAGACTTGCTTATACCATCACACTACATACCAATAACGACCTAATCGTTACCAAAGGTCTTCAACCAAAAAGAAACTACACTACACCTACACACAACACGATATGTTCACCTATGTTTCCATCCGCACAAGAAGTTTGTCCACCCCTCCCAACGTACTTACTTAAATACCATTGTATCTGAAATAAAGCTTAAGCTGCTAGATATCCAAACACACTGTCTATTAGACAGCATTAAAAACACTATCAAGATTCTTATTCTTCAAAAACGTTATAAAGTCGTTATTTATTAAACTTTATCTTAAAATTAACAATAATGAATGTATGTAAACCTAAACCAAAAGTATCTAATATTATTAAACCTAAAATATTTCTTAATTATTTATTGATAATATCGTAGAAAAGTTAAATTGTTTTTCTTGATATTAAATTACGTTGAACTATCAATGATTTGATCGTATGTAGAAGCAACTTCTTGGCTTCATACGAATATCAAATAGTTATTCTTGTCTTTAAAAAAAAAAGTAATGCGCTGAAGAAAAATGCACTTTACGTATCATTAGACTTAGCTCGCTTTCATCACTCTCCTTGGAGTGGAATTTAAAAAAAAAGTTATTTGACTCAATTGTCTTTATGTATCTTTCAAGTTTCAAATCGTTAAAAATTCTATTCAAAAAAA
Organism: Platycheirus albimanus; assembly: GCA_916050605.2. Taxonomy (NCBI): domain Eukaryota; kingdom Metazoa; phylum Arthropoda; class Insecta; order Diptera; family Syrphidae; genus Platycheirus; species Platycheirus albimanus. The sequence continues at coordinate 66,990,427 of OU696698.1, forward strand.
AAGTTGTCGAAACTTTGCAATGTAAACTGGATAAACCGGGTTACAAAACGATATTCTAACAAAATACAAAAAGTATGAATATCTACGAAACACTAAACGGTGATTTACAAGGAACAAATTCTAAACGAATCCCAAAAGAAAACAAAAGCAAACATGGGACGTTAGCCCAAGGGTTTATGTTGTTGAAACAGACAGGGAGATAGTAAGAGATAAAGAGTATCAAGTTATATGTTATATATATATATATAATAAATATGGTTAAATCAATATAATCAAAAAAATATAGTTTTCAAAATATCAATAAAATACAGTCGTAAAGGATCGGGAGTGCACTCTAGATACCAGTCGCTGAAATGTTAAAAAGTATTAAGTACAACTAAGATTCTAAAAAAAAAACTTCAACCATAGGTATGTCTATACACATATACGACTCAACTCTTCGTCGTCAACAGTATCTTTCTCTTATCAGAGATATAGCACTATCTTTGCTATCTTAAGATACTATCTCGAAGATGATGTATCTTGACTTGAGATACCAAACTGTCACTTGGCTATAAACGTAGCTAAAAATGTTTCGGGCTCCAATCGGGACAAATAGTCACGATGTACAAACATGTATACACAATGTACACACAGTGGATGTAAGGATAAAACCTTCAATCTCCACCGAAAGAAAAAGAAATTCTTTCAAAAAGTATCAGCAGGTAACTCCAAAGGACTTCCAAATGGATACGTAACAAGTTAAGTTAAACCGGGATAGAATGTGAACTGACAAGTTCAAAACAAAAAGTTGTCTAATGAGTACAGAAAGTATCTGTTAGACAAAAAGTAATTTCATTAAAGAATGAAGAATATGAAGCTGAAAAGAAGTGGTATCGATTAGACTCAGATACAGGACAGGACAGACTAAAGATTTCGTTCGTGGAACAGTGAAAGAAAGGGTCCACAAGGACAGTAAGGATTGCAACTAAGGCAACCAATAAGTGGATACGTAAAGTATCTAGTGTATTGAAACACAAATAAAAAGTTTCTAAAACACCAGTGTCGAAGTATAATTCACTTCTGTATCTCGATAGGAATTCGCTAGGAACATAAAATCCAGCTTAAAAATCCGCGAGAAAGTAACGCCGTTAAGGCAGTGAAGATACAAGTAAAAAAAAATTAAACTTTCGAAAATTAACTTTAACTTTTCTATTCAGAAAAAGGACGAAAACACAAATTTACACAAAACACACATATAATGAAAATTCACTTTTAGTAATATGCTTTCAACTCAATAATAATATAGGATATTCACTAATAATAAAGATAATATACTGATATATATATATATATAGATGTATAAGGATATTTATTGAAAATAATCGGGGGCGCTTCTTGTACACGCTAATAATGTTCAGCACCACCGTCCGTGGGCGTATGGGCGTTGAATATTGTTCGGCAAAACGTATATGTTTTCCAATTTAGGGATATATGAACGACGAACGAGGCGTTATATGACGTCACGTTCTCAATGAAATGTTTCTTTTCATGAATTGCAGGATTCCAAGGTGCACGTGGAATAGGTACCAGTAAAATAAAAATTACAAAAGTTACCTGGAGGGCCAACTATAATGGTGGCTAAGACGTTTTTTCTGTTTTTAACTTTATTTTTCCTTTAAGCAACAGGAATATGTGTCGCTTATGGACGTGATGTACAGCAAGTTGGGTCTAAATGACCAGAGAACCATGTGGTTCGATGTAACGTGGCTCAAGATTCCTCACGTGTCTCCGGAATGTGGGAGCAAATGGTGAATCGGATGCTTCGAAAACGTGTCTCGTTCGACACGGAGAAAATGACGGCGTTGAGTATCTTAAAACTCACAGCTATGCTGGTGGATATTCCAGCGAAGTGTCTGAAGAAAACTCTATAGATGATTCCCACGTTGCCATGACTCTGCTTTGTCATGGAATTAAAGTTGTACGTTCTTATAGGCGTAAATCCTGCCTCATCCTTGAACCCTAGTGACCAAAAAGAATCTGATAAGTCACTAGTATACAATAAATGGATATGTTCTTCAGAAATGAAGAAACATATTCAAGGAAAAATTCAATGGCCGCCATGCAATGTGGCCGACACAAAAAAAAATTACCAAAGAAAAAAAAACTCACCTATTCAGGGTATATTCTTGATGTAGCGCTTCAAATAATTGCTATGAGCAATTATATTTATCCTTAATAAAAGGATTTCTATATATATTTAAGTAATATAACACACGCGAGCAAAGTTTTTAATTTTAATAAAAAAAAATTCATCTGCTGCGTAAAATAATGACTTTTCTTAAAATTGAAGTTTAGCGAACGAGGGTTGAAATTATAATGACTGTGGCACAGACAAAAATCTGAAGCCACGCCTCTGTCTGGTTTCCAATAGCAATTACAAAGACTGAACATGACTTTTACCGCGTTCTTTTGTTACCAATAGATTTGCGTTCGTAAAAGTTAACGATACGAAGTGCGTCTAATGTTACGTAGCAAAGTAAAGCTACTTCGCACTAACAATTATGTGATCATGGAAATTGACTTTTATGACATTTATCTTTATTTATGTCACTTAATTTTGACATTATAATGTTCGTAAAGGTTCGTAGAATGGATTAGCGTCATGTTTTCTCAAGTATGAGAGAAATTTTGTACATGTCAATTTTTGACATTTGACTTATTTTTGGAGAAAATTAACTCCAAATTGACACAATCGCTTCTCAATCACCAATATCGTCATACATATGACGTTAAACTCATTTCAAACACTCAAACAACTAATTTTTAGTTATGTCAATTTGTCAATCAAGATGTAATGTAGAAACTGACTACAAATATCGAAATAGACTGTCATATCTTTGTTAGATGGTTGTATTGCGCATGAAAATTACGATTCCTATGGAATGCATAATGGACATGGACAATACAATCACTAACTGTCACGATCTGTCAAAACTCAATAATCTGGGTTTTCATCAAACAGACCATAATTGTTGGTTTGGTCGGAACGGGTTTCTAATTCAGCATCGGACATGCATTTTGAAATCATTCCAACAGGATTTCCAATAGAAGACAGAAAGATAGTGAAAAAGAGATGAGACGAAGCGTCTAATTGGACGGACAGTAACCATAAAGCAAAAACGAAAATGCCGGAAGTGTTCGTCAGCCATAATCCTTCTGCACATGGTCATGTAGCAATCGAATGTGCTAGAAAGAGTGCGTCTGAGCTCGGTTCAAATATTTATCTATCAGGATTTTTCATTTTAGGTGGTGTTCAGTAAGAAATATGACCAAGTGGTTCGGGTATAAGATAATTCCTTACCGAATTTCGTTTCCTGGTGTAGGAATTGAGTAACTAATGTCATTCTTGAAATTTTCGAAATTTCCCGACTTTTCAGAGGGAAATGTCATTAGGTAAATGGACAAATCTAAATTCCTAAAATTGCCGCAAGGTGGCACTAGTGTTGCGGTGACAAAGTTTTCCCTACACTATAAGGCAAGTTATGCATTCGTAAAAAAAAATTATTCTGGCAATCAAACATGACATTACGATGATAGAGAAGTCGAAAAAAGTGGGTCCGACAATTCTGTCTGTCTGTCTGTCTGTCCGTCCGTCTGTATCGGCACCTACAGCCTAAACGGCTGAACTGATTTGCTTCAAACTTGGTACATAGTATTATTATGACGTTCTACTCGTACAGAGGGATTTTTGGAATTAGCATTCTAGCTCCAAAACTAATGGTACCTGCCATACGATTTTTTTACGATTTTCGTAAGCCACTTGACGGATTTCGATGAAATTTTTAATGTAGAAGCCCTTTTATAAAAGAAATAATAAAAATTCTTAATTTTTTCAAAAAAAGATTTTTTTTGAATTTTTCAAAAAAGTTTAAATTTTTTTTTTTAATTTTTGTTTTTTCCAAAAACGGTTTAATCTATATTTTTTTAATTTTGTTTTTCTAATAAAACCTACAAAGTGCTAGAAGTTGGCATACTCAAAAAAAATTTGGAATATATTTTCGAAAAGTTTTTCAAACAAAAAATTGTTTTTTAAAAAAAAGTGGTCGAACGATTTTGAAATTTTTTTTTGTAAAAATTCAAAAAAGTAAAAGAAACTTGATGGCTTACTTCATTTTCTCCAAAAACGTTTTAGGTATTGATTTTTAAGTGATTTATAAAATTTCATATTATTTTTTCAACGCTTTATTCCCAAAATCTCAAGCTCCCAAGAGCATTTTAACAAATTAGAGCAAGTTAGTACGACCCAGTCGTGCACTTTATTCTAATTTGCTCAAAAGAGGCTCTAACGATTTTGATTAAACTTTGTGTGTAATATTCTTTGAGTGTTCTTAAAAAACTGTGTTTTTAGCTAAAAATGCAAATGATGGAGAATTGTTCTTAACCTCTTTTTTCAAATTGCCACACTTTGACATCGGCTTGATTTAATCCACTTAAACTTTAATTGGTATAGGTTCTTACAGCTACCAATTAGATTTTGTTGGTGACTCCCATACAACGAGGAAGCAGGTTTTGGCCAACACTTATTCTAATTTTCCCAAAAAGGCTCTCACGATTTTTATTAAACTGAACTTAAGTGGACAACGACATTAAAGAAATGGTTCAGACTGACTAAGTTATATTTTTTCATAGCACTTAAAACTTTAAAGATGGCATCAACATTTTAAATATTAAAGATTTCTTAACGGTAGCTCCCGTATATCGGAATTTCCAGTTTTTTTTCGCCAAATTTTTCAAAAACGAGTTTAACAATTTTGATTGATTTGGAAATAGAAGCAACATCTGTAAGCTCAATCTGAATTAACTGAAAAAATTAACGTACATGTATCTTACATACATAACACTGTCAATATGCTCAGAATACGGGACATAAATTTGTGCAATTTGTACTTTTTCTCCATGAAATAATACACCTTTCAATACAATTAACAATTATTATGATATTCTGGTGTTGAATACAAAAATTAGATTTGATCACATTATTTAAAAGTATTTTATTTGCAGAATGAATCTACGTGTGTGAATTACTTAACATAACCATTACAGTCTGCGAGCTATAGTAAATAGTACGTGTATCGTTTTTTAAAAGCAAATGCGGCACAAAACATATGTTTTTGAATTACGTTAGAGAATATTAAGAACGTCATCAGTTAAAAAACATTATAAAATATAGGATGTCATTCTTTTAAATAAAAACAGGATTCGAATTTTAATTCTTATAACGAATTCATTATTGTTGTCTATAATTCCCAAATTTTGTATCTTTTATTCATTTTAACCGGTCTGAGAATATTCGAGAAATGAAACTCATTTGCAAATCAGATGTTTACGTAGATTTTGGGTTAATTTATAATAAATTCTCAAGGCTCAAATAAAATTTTTTGTTCGCAATTGTTTATCAAATATTAAAGTATCTACGTCATTTTTTCCAATTAATTAATCAGTCGCATTAAAAAAATTCAATTTTGCGTTTCAAGACATCTGAATTTAATATGACTGCAAGAAATACTTATGATTTCTATGGAAGGTATAAGAACGTCAAAGTGTCACCTTTTCGCTATTACCCTACCGATAAATGTGTACACCTATTTTATTTTATTACTTGATGCTTTCATTGCATCTCATCAATTTTCAGACCAGCACATTTTTGTACATAGGGTCCTGTAAGATAAGATTTTTAGTCGTTGGTCTATATTGCCTTAGTGCATGGTACATACATACTATGTCACTCTATTCTTAATTCAATAATCGAAGATAAGCTCTTCTTGCGATTTAGTTCTATGCAATTTTACAATTTCGTAGATCCGTTTTTTGAATCGTAGGTATCACGAAAAAAACCATCTAAAATATTTGATTAAGAGAATCTGAGAAGACAGTAAAAAATTTTAAAAACGGTTTTCTTATTTTGTAACACAAAACAGTTTAAGTTTATGAAACCATTCACATCTAAAAACTAGCACTAGACATCTAGAACTCGTCCCGTTATGATCTGAAAAATGTTGTTTCTAAAGGAAGGAAGGTCGTATGAGATGTGTTGTAAGGTAAAGCTTAAAGGTGGAAAGATACGAGTTATTGAATTAATTTAATATTTGGGCAAAGTCATTGTATATATATTTGTATAGTATTTTCATGGAACATGTTTTTCTGTTTGTGTTTTTCGTCAATGGCGGCGCTAGATATACTACTCTACTTTACAACAAATGTCTTCTTTTGTTGTTTTTACTTCCCATGGCAATCTAGACAAAAACCTATAATTTCTCTAAAATCAGGTGTTTTTGTTCGTCGTCGAATATAAGCCGCACCTAACGTTCCGCATATTGAAACTATTGTAATATATAAACAATGGCATATGGTCAGCATGTTGACATAATGGCAAAAAGAAGTTAGTAAATATGAGTGAGCCACTTCGTCTGGTTTGAAAATTTAAAAAAAAAAAAAAAACTAGCCAAAACGTTTTTTGGAAATTATTCCAGAATATTATAATTTTCTGGCTTGGTTTCCATTTTACTTTCTGGTTCTTTTTCCACATCCATCTGACGTAATTAAGATCATTTCAGCCTTTTTTTGCCAACTCCACTCTTTTTTTTCCATTTTTAAGCCAGAAAAAAAATTCTGGCGTTATTTCCTGTGATGCAATTTCCGGGAGCGGTCTAAAAAATAATATATGGCATACAAAACTAAATCAAAATTGTTAAAGTCGGTTTTGAGCAAATTACAAAAATGAAAAAAAGTTGGCTAAAACAGGGTGGCTCATTGTACTGGAGGGGAAGCTACAGTTAAAAAGATAGTTATTGACAAAATTGCAATGATATATCTTATGGAAAACTATAATAACAAAACTATGCCAAACAAGGTTTGAATGAATTCGAAGAATTCGTTTTCAACTGTATGACCGTTTAAAAATAGATGTTTGAATTTATTATTATTTTCGTTCTGACCATTTAAGACAGAAACGAAAAACCCTGTTTTTTTTTTATACCCTATTCCATAGAATGGGTATATTGTATTTGGTGTGGAGTTTGTAACATAGAGAAATAATACCGTTAGGTATAGAAAAGTATATATATTCTGACTCAGAATCAAAAGCCTAGTCGATTTAGCCATGTCCGTCCGTCCGTCCGTCCGTCCGTATGTATACTCTCTAGAGGTCACAATTTTTGAGCTAGAAAGCTGAAATTTGGTATATATAATCTTTGGTTCAAGAGTAAGGCTAAATTCTTGAACCAGTAAAATCCGCCCACAAACACGCCCACAATCGCCATTTTTGTTGAACAACCTCAATTTGGTAAAATTAAATTATGTTTTTTGTACAGTTACGAAAAAAGCATAATGCTAAAATTTTGCACACGCAAGCTTTAGGTAAACTTTCTTCCAATCAAATAAAAATATTTCAGTTTGGGCGTGGCTGACGCCCATTTTTCATACAAAACCATCAATATTGTTTTTATAAAATAACAAATGTTATATTAAAGAGAAAAACATTAAATTTTGTGGGCATTACTGGCACATAAACGTCTTGTGTATGAAATCAATAAATTTGATTTTGGGCGTGGCTGACGCCCACTTTTCAATAGAAACTATTAAAAAATTGTTTTTGTAAATAAACGGTGTTTATAATGAATCCGCAAGCCAAAATTTTGCGTCTCTTAGTAGAAACTAAATCGTTTGTGTATGAAAAGAAATTTTTGAATTTTGGGCGTGGCTTTCGCCCACTTTTCATGAAAGAACGAAAAACGTAGTTTTAAAAATTTAAGGTACTACCAATATTCAATTTAAACCTTTTTCCCTTCCGTTCGTTTTATGAAAAATATATCTCTACTTTTTCTTGTGTACATTTTTTCAATACGCCCACTTTTGGAGGCGTGATTTTTATAAAGCACCTTTGTTCAGGTAAGATCGTTTAAAAACTACTCGATTCAGCTGTAGTTTTACACATATGCCTAAATACTGACTAAGAATCAAAGCTTAGTTAATGCTTTAAATTTTTCTTAAACATTTTTAAGACACGCCCACTTTTAAGGGGCGTTTCCGTCAAAAATCGTATAATGCGTTAATTTTTTAACGTTTTTTAAGTATCGGTCGCAGTTTTGAAGTAAAAAGATAAACACTTTGATTTATATTCCTTGGTTACGTGGCAGGGTGGGGTCCAAGAATTGTTAAAAACACCCATAATCGATATTTCCATTCAAAGTCAAATTTTTAAAAATTTAAGTTTTGTCTTGTTTTGTTCAAATCGATCTGCAAGAATAAAATTGAATGTCACTGAGCTCATAACAATTGCCTTGGCAATAAAACGTTTTAACTTTGGGCGTGGCGCAATCCTTTTTTTTATTGCGCCAGCAGTAATTGAACATCACATTTTAATGTTATTGAATTTTTTTCTGTCTGCTAAAAAAGAATTTTGTTTCTGAAACATCGGCTGTTTGCGGGAGGCAGACGCATGCACATACAAAAATATGGGGAATAGGGTATCCAACAGTTCGTTTCAAACGTACTGTAGCTCTTGCTTATGTTTTTTTTTTTTTTTTTCAAAAAATGCAGCCGGTTTGCAATGTAAATATCCATACCTTCACGTTAGAATGTATAACACATTTTTCCGGAAAATGACTTTTTAATATGAACTTATTTTGTATGCTTAACGACACATCTGGGTTCGGCTGTTCTCGGTTCTAGCACATATTCATATGAAACCAGAGAGAAAATAAAATAACTGTAGTAACCGACAAATTTGTTCAGTAAAATGTTGTTGATCCTTCAACAACATTTAGTATTTAGTGCGAAAGTAATTTTACTAAGCGCTAATTTACTTAATTTTTTTTGTAGTACGAGTATGTATGCAACAAAATGTTCTGATAAAAATCTTGTTACAAGGCGCTTAGTTTAACTGGCTAAGCTAGGAGTTGATTCATTTTTGTCGCTTAAAACATTTCTGACGCGACATCATTTTATGCTTCGTATTTATTTGAAGTTATAATAACTGTTTTGATACGATTTCTATCTATAATAAATTGTGTTAAAATGTTAAAGGTGGGTTGGCCAATTACAAGTTTCTTTTGACCGGTCTAAGAACATTTGAGAAATTAAACCATAAATTTGCGAATCAGATCCTTACACCTGTTTTGGGTTGATTTTTAAAAATCAAAGCTAGAAAAAGTCAATCTTTAATTAATTTGTATGTCCCATGTTTGCTTATTTCCAATAAATTTAATCAGTTACATTTATTTATGCAATCCGTTAATAAACTTACGTTAGAAGCGTTATAGCTTACTTTTTTTCTATTCTTTATTCTTCCATTTTAGTCTTAAGAAATTTTAAAACTTTATAGTTTCATTTTTGAACTGCTGTATGTATCAAACAGTAAAAAGTTTTATTAAGAAAATCTAAAACACTGTTTTAAGTTTTAGTGTTCCATGAGAAAAATTTTGCCTCGAAATGCATACAATAATCTGGTCACATTTTACTAAATTGTCCAGCTCGGTTAAGTGCAATACAACCTGTAAAAAAATGAAGATGATTGATTTGGACCTAATCGAAGACAACCACGATTTGCTATATGAAAGCTACTATTTGAAAAATTAAAACTGCGAATTTTCAATTCAATTGACTCTGAATAAGTTAAAACACAAATTTCTTAAAAATCGTAGAACTAAAATCGGTGCTTGGAAGGTATTACATAGCTTAGGCTAGGTTTTAACAAAACAAAGAGAAAAATAACAACACAAAATTAATCCTCAAAATTAATCTTAATGAAAATTAATCGATGAACTCACTAATCCTCAAAAGCAAGCATCATAACTCTAAGCACGTTCATGTCATGAAATTAATTAAAACTTCAAAGATTAAAGTGTGCCGTCCAACTCCAGTTCCGGAAACAGCTTCTGTTCTATAAGTCACAATGTGCCTTGATTAATCCAAAGTCGGAAATGACAGTTATAAAGGCTTTGTAAATCTATCATTAAACATGTCGTAATCACTTACTGAACCATTGATCCCACAAGTTCACCTTGCATCCATTTATAAAAAAAAAATCGCATTGCATGCAAATGATAAAATTGTTTACATAAAAAACGTGACAAGAAGATTGTCAACAGAGTTTTATGGAAAAAAGAAATAACCGGAAGAAAATGAGAAGGTTTTTGTTTTTAACGAAGATTGAAGATACCTTAACTTCTAATTCATTCAATCCACGGATGGGCCACCAATATTCGCAGTGAATGACTTTGAATACTGAGTCATACGGCGGGGTGAAGTAAATCGCATTCATAACACACCTGTTTGAAATAAAATTAACATGATTGAAACATAAAAGTAATAATAAAACGGTCTCGATATTCCGTCAATAAAAGTAGCGATTTGGATTTTTTTCGTTTTATTGTTCATACCTATACTGTGTACTGAAAACAAGAAAATACCTGATTTATTCATTAATTCAAAATTTATTATTTTGAATAGGAGTGCTAAAATCTTTTAGTGTGCCATTTTTAACAAATTTTAAATTTGATAAAATAAAAACTGTCTGATTTTTATGTATAGCATTGTCTTGTTATAAGATTTTAATAAAACGAATATAATATTCAATTACATTAATAGCTACTTGATTCTATTCTATTTTCGATAAAAAATTAACGGAAAATCCTTCGAGTCAGCTGTGTATAGAATATAATATAATATATGTTTTTTTTTTTTTATAATGCACACGCGTTCAAGAGATTTGTTATGGCCCTTTTAAAGATAAGTCACAGCGCGAGCGATAGGAAGTTAGGGAGGAAGGGAAAGGAGGTTTCGATGAACATTATTGTTCTTGAATGTTTGAAGATCAAAATGGCAAGGGAATATTGTAATATTCAATTCATTCCACATTCGTGTTGTACGGGTAAAGAAAGAATCCTTATATTTTACGGTACGTCCGAAATTGGGCTCAAGTGTAAACTGATGAGCGTTCCTAACAAGATGAGTGTTACGGGGGAAATATTTAAGGGGTGGAACACAGCTGGCTACCTCGAGTGAGCATTTTTTGTAGAAGCACCAGTAAAATAAGGAAATACATGAAACATTTCGATGATGTTCAAGGGATGGAAATGCTTCCATAATACTTCTCTCTCCTATCAATTTTAGTGCTTTTTTCTGAACTCTGTCGAGCAGGTGTAAAAAAGTTTGAGAAGGACCTGCCCAGATATGGGAGTTATACTCGAGCTTAGGGCGAATAAACGATTTGTAAATTGTAGCCAGATCAGAAGGGGTGAAAAATTTCTTGCATCTATTAAGGAAGCTTAAGCATCTTGCAGCATTCTTGGCAATCTCAAGTATATGATCATTCCAACGAAGGTTGTCACGGATACACATACCGAGTACTGATAGCTGTTCGGCCTCCTCGATGCAAGTACCATTCATAGATAATGGCATAGGGGGTATATTTAGCTTTAACGACAAAAGACAGCATTGAGCTTTCGACGCATTAAGCTCCTCATGATTTCTAATACCCCAACTCACAATGCTGTTTAAATCGGAGTTTAATGAGGTTATCATACGATTTCGTTGTAATAACACGTCCGAAGGCAAAGGCCGTGAATTATCAAACGTATATGAAAAGCTGAGGGTTGAGTCGTCAGCAAAACAATTTAATGGCAACCGTATTGCCGGTCATTTAAAAGCTCCCAATCTTCGAGATATTTCTTGAGCTGACGATTTATTAGCGTTTCACGACCATTGAAAGAAGGGACGTAAGTGCAATTGGTCGGTAGGAGGAGGGGGATGAGGAGTCAACTTTTTTAGGGACGGGCTGGACAAATGCTGGTTTCCATCTACTATATGAAAGATTTCTGAACGATAGGAGCGATGGAAAAGCTTACGCAGTGGTTTTGACAGTGATGAAGAACACCTCTTCAGAAGAATAAGGGGTATACCATCCGGGCCAGCGGATTTGTGTATATCAAGATCTTGAAGAACTCTTGCTACTGTACGAGTGCGGAAAAACACCTGTCCCATAGAAAAATTAGCGTTCTCAAGTACAGGAGGGGCATTATTATGCTTGCAGGCAACGTAGAACTTTTGTGTTTCTTCCGATTTTCCTCAGTTGGGTTGGTTTTGTAAGATTGGAAGCTTACTTCTTTCAACCTGATAGCTTCTTTACAGTCTTCGGTAAACCAAGACTTTTTTTTAGGTTTGATACATTTTGTTCTGTAAGGGACAAAAGTTCTCATTCCAAGAAAAATCATTTCTGTAACCATTTCAGCACTGGCATCATTTGTTTTATAAAAATCAACTAAGATATTAAATAAAGATGATTCACGGATCAAGAATTTAAAAACGAGGTTCAGTGATGGGCTGCTATTTTACATTGTATATATATGTATACCTTGTAACCCAAAAAAAAATTTTAGATAATGATGCAATTTTATTGTAAACAAAATTCCAGATCTAATGAAACATACCTTTGTATTTGTGTATTCCTATGGGAGCTGTGAAGGGCATTGTCTTATCTCATTTTACATCTGTATCTAATCCCAGGTGGAGTAATTTGATTAATATTCATATCTAGGAAGATGTGGCCTGCCTATAACAAGTATCGAACAAAGGAATTAATTTGAAAAAACTGGCCACTGCAAGGCTTATGGGTATTCTTTTAACGGATTCTGCCATTCTTATAGAAATGAGACAAGGAAAATACCCACGTAAGCCAGGAAATTCCAATACTTTGCAAATGTAACCAACGACAATAGTAAAACATAATAATTTTGAGTATAAGCTGAATTTTGTTGGTCCTCAAATCTTAAATACAAAGTTTTTTTGCTTCTCCTGAAAACCGACTTTTCTGGGTTACAAAGGTATTCGATCTACAGCGACGAATGATTACATTAAGTTTTTTTTTTAGTTAGGATTGGGTCCGCTAATTATTCATTTGGCAATTATGATGTTTTTATTTAAATGTTTGTGCATACTTAAAATGAATGAAGTATTTTTACAAAGAAATTTAAAATTAATTATTTTGAACATTATTCTATTGCCCGTAATTCTACCATGGGTAACACATATATTTAACTCGATTATTTCCACAAGTGAGTTTCCTATCCAATGGAAAAAGGCAAAGATTGTACCCGTGCCTAAGAACTCGAGATTTGATGACTTCAGGCCTATATCTATATTACCCTTTTTGTCAAAAGTATTTGAAAAAATCATTCAAAAACAAATAAATAGATTTCTTTATCACGAACATTTATTAACACCAAAACAATCCGGTTTCCGAAAGAAAAACAGTTGTATTACGGCATTAATAAGTGTCACAGAGGATATTCGGAAAGCTATTGACCTTGAAAATATAACGTTTTTAACCCTTCTCGACTTTTCAAAGGCCTTTGACATGGTTAACCATTCTGTACTTTGTGAAAAACTTTTACATTTATATAATTTTTCTCTCAGTTCAGTTAGTCTGATTCATTCCTACTTAACCGATAGAATGCAAGCAGTTTTGCTAAATAAGAGTTTTTCCAATTTTTTATTAAACACTAGTGGAGTCACTCAGGGATCTATTCTTGGTCCCTTGCTGTTTTCAATCTATATCAATGAGCTTCCAATTGTAGTAAAATACTGTTCAATTCGTTTATACGCTGATGATGCTCAGTTATACATAAGCTGTCCGCTGGGGCTCATTGAACACACTGTAGCTAGTATTAATGAAGATTTGGAAGAAATCAAGCGCTGGTCAAACAATAATGGATTAATGCTCAACCCGATGAAATCAAAATGTGTTGTTATATTAAAGAATAAGTTAGACCTGTCATATTTTCCCCCGATCATCTTAAATACATTTCCTATAGAGTACGTTGAAACTGCAAAGAATCTAGGTGTTATTTTTAACCAAACCCTGTCTTGGAAAAACCACGTAGCCTATATTGTTGGCAAGACATATGGTGTTCTCCGCACGCTTTGGTATACACAGTACTATACACCCGTAGAAATACGAGCATTACTAGTGAAATCACTTATATTACCGTTGGTTACTTACGGATGCGAAATTTTCTGTAATCTTGACTACGAAAGCCGAAGAAAACTTAGGGTTGCATTTAATAGTGCTGTCCGTTACGTTTATGGGCTACGGCGTTTTGACCGAGTTTCACAGCATACAAGAAACCTCTTAGGAATGTCCTTTGAAAGCCTTCTTAGTTTTCGAACTTTAACTCTTTTTTCAGATATACTGTTAACCCATCAACCTGCTGAATTGTTTAATGAAATAACATACCTAAATTCACACAGATCGTGTCTTTTAGCTATTCCCCGGTTTAAATGTCTCACCTCTAAAAGACAGTTTTTTGTCAACTCTATACGTTTATGGAACTCTTTGCCGCGACAAATAAGAAGAACTAGTAGTGCATCATTAAAGAAAAGACAACTTAAACTTTATTTTAGTAATGTATAAATTAATAACCTTACGATTTATTATCTTTTTTTTTTTCTTCTTCTTTTTTTTCTTTTTTCCTCTCGATTGTATTATTTAAAAAAAAAAAAAGTATGTGTAAATCATGTCATTAATCAATCATTGTAGCTATATTATTATACAATTAAGCTTGTCATGATTCATGAATAAATAAAAATACTAAAAAATAAAATACTAAAAAAATATTGTGTGCTCGCGCACGAAGGGTTCCGTACCATTATCTATAAAAACGGCCAAAAAATCACATTTGTTGTATGGGAGCCCCTGCTTCAATATTTATTTTATTCAATTACTTGCTGAAATTTCTCATTGTAGCAGGCGATCAGGATTAGCAGAAGTCAACGAACTAATAGTTTGCCATTGTTTTTAAAATCTATAGTATTCCCAAGAAGCGGAACGTTTTGTGCGGCATCTATGGACGACGTTCACAAGCTTTGATTGTAGAGTAATTTTAATGGTTTTTGTCTAAACTGCCATGGGAAGCAAAACCAACAATAGAAGACATTTGATGTAAAGTAGATAAGACAACTAGTGCCGCCATTGACGACGTTCAGAACTAAAATAAAATGTTCCATGAAATTACTATAAAAATGTATATACAATGTAGCAAATAAGCAAAAAGAAGAACTAACAGAGACAGTTATATTTCTAAATTCCAGAATTTCTAAAGAAGAAAAAGAGACATAACCTGGTGATGGATGGACAGACATAACAAAAACGAGCAAAAAGTCACGTTTGTTGTATGGGAGCCCCATTAAATTTTGATTTTATTTTGTTTTCAGTATTTGTTGTTATAGCACAATAATACATCACCTGTCAAAATTTCAACTGTGTAACTATCACCGTGATGGACGGACAGACGGACAGCGAAGTCTCAGGAAAAGGGTTCCGTTTTCACCCTTTGAGTACGGAACCCTAAAAATAGAGATAGAAGTTAGGTTTTAACTTGATACCTACAAAAACTCAAATGATTTTTTAACCTTTAAAAGCTTTTATCTATTAGTGGATTCATTTGACAATATTGCTAATGTAAAAAAGTTGAGAATATTCGCTGCGAATATCAGTTAATTTTTCATACATATTATACTTAATGGAATGGACAAGAACGCTCAAAAATGAAAAGAACTGTTTCATCTTGTTTGCTATCTGAAAATATACGAAAATGTTCATCTTGCCTTATTGTACCTATAATCGCAATTAAAAAGCAATAAACGCTTAAAATAATTTTTGTAAAAATAGTTTATCTAAGGTTAAGGTTTAGTTTTACTAGTCTTCTCATGTCCTTGGTAACATGTTTTATACAACTCATTAAAAATAAATAGATTATCAGAAACGTGAAGATCGGGTCCGTTCAAGCAACCATTTTATCGTTCAGTCAAATCTTCCAAGGAAGTTGGTCGTAAATTGGTAGGTTTTGTGTTTTGGGTATTTTGACACGGGGCCAATTTAAAACGCTGTTATACAAAATTAACTGTAGTATTGTGTACTACTGTATATTATATGTTATTAGCAACTTGACATTTAAAGATAGTCGGCAATTAATGAATATTAATTATTGATCCTACTAATATTATATATGTGAAAGTTACGATGTTTGGATGTTTGTTGCTCAATAACGCCAAAACAACTAAACGGATCTGGATGAAATTTGGTACAGAGATAGATTATAGTCTAGAATAGCATATAGGTTACTTTTTATCCCGGTAAAGTGTATGGTTTCCGGGGGATAGATTTGTTTTAATTTTTTAAATCACGCCAGAATGGCTTAACGGATCTGAATAAAATTTGGAACAAAGCTAGATTATAGTCTGGAATATCATATAGGATACTTTTTATCCCGGTAAAATGTATGGTTTCCGTGGGATATATTTGTTTTAATTTTTGAAATCACGCCAGAATGGCTAAATGGATCTGGATGAAATTTAGCACAGAGACAGATTATAGTCTGGAATAGCATATACATAGGCTATAATAAAGCTCGGGCTATAAAAGCAGATTACGAGAGACGACTAATCAGGCTACAGGCTACTTCTAGATCAACTGAAACGCGAGCGAAGCGACGGGTAAATGCTATAGTTTTCAATAAAAGATTATTCGAGGTATAGCAACCAAAAAGAAAAGTTAATTTATTAAGCTACACTACACTAACCAAAGTCATTTTTTCGGGCGTTATTATGGCAAAATGTTACAGGAAGCAAAAATTAGTCTTTTTTTAATTTTTTCTTTCTCAATATAGGGCATTTTGGTTTTATGCAAAAAAAAACATATTTTAATCAAACATGACATTACGATGATAGAGAAGCCCTAAAATGAGGATTCCGCCATACCGTCTGACGCGCCGATCTATCTGTGTATATGTTCGGATGTGCGCTTTTTCACTTCATGTTACAGCCTAAATGGCTCAACAGATTTTTTCCAAACTTCTCGAAAAGCAGTTTAAAGAGAAACAGTTGTCGAGTTTTTTTATTTCGGGTTTAGGTTGGCTCAAAGTGTTACCTTTCAAGTAAAAGTTTTTTTTTCATTTTGGATTTGCACGAAAACGGCTCTTACGAATTCGATTAAACTCAAAATTTGACAGACCTAGGGCATTTTTGATAATACTGCGTTTTTGTTTTTTAGCTTTAATACGAAAATCAGGTCTAAAAGCATTTTCCCAAATGTCCATAAGTTGACAACGGTTGTATCAAATTCTTTTTAGACGGTGGCTCTATACAACGAGCCACTCAGTTTTAGCCAACTTTATTTAAGTTTTTAACAAAATTCTCAAAAAAGGACTAAAAACAATTATTTTGATTTACTTTGTGGGTACTGTTTGGTATTTCAATGATAACTACGTTCTTAGTTGTTGGTTAAAAATATAAGTAACATACATAGCTGTATACAAACAACTTAATTCAATTAGAGGAGTTGGGTACGAAATGTCGGAAAAATTAACGTCTTTTCTAAAAATGTTAATATGCTCAAAATGCGGGACATGAAACACATATTAAACAAAAATGTTATCTTCTTTGATTATTTTATACAAGAAAGGGTATAATGTATTGCTCAGAAAATTTGTAATCATGGTGCTATGGCATCAAATCCGCAGAGCAAGTACGTGCGACAAAGTCGTGCATTTTAATTTTTCTGCACAAAAATAATGCCGTACAGCAAATAAAAAGTGCATCCATGACTGACTGAATGTACTATAAGTTAAAGTCTTAACTTTTGTTTCAGATGTTAGTCAGTTTTTTGGTGTTTATCTGCCTGCACTGCCATATATGATTGCAATGTTTAAAAACTCTTCTATGAGAAACAACATCTATTTTATTTCATTTTATTTCATTTATTGGTAATAATTTCTTACACAGTAAGATACAATATCTTTTAAATTTGTGCAAGATTCAGTATAAGTATACTCTATATAAAATTAATTGAATGATATACAAAAGAGGAAAAAAACTGATATTAAAAATCTAATGAAAGAAAAACAATAATGAGGAAAATTAAGTTTTGATTAGAAAAAAAAGAAAAGTAGAAAGTAAAAAATAGTTAATAAGAAAAAGTTGCATTTAATAATGAAAACGAAGTTAAAGTTAAGATTAAAAAGTTTGTTTATCACTAAAGAGCCTCAAAGTACTGTCTAAGTCTCGCCTTAAACCGAGTGCTGCATCCTATCAACCGTATTACCAAAGGTAGGGAATTCCACAAACGAATCGCGTTTACAAAAAATTGACGACTGGAGATAAGGTAGGTGTAGTGTATTTGGATCAGATCAAGTGTTCTGTTTGACCGCGGAAATTGAATTTTTTGGTAGAGATATTGTGGTTTTTTTGTTTGCAGAATACTATTTAACATTCTTAGTGTTCTTAAAGCAAATAGATTATTCAGAGAGACACCATGTATTTTCTTAGAGTATGTAGAAATATGATCATATCTGCGCAAACCGAAAACATACACCTCTACTTAGTGGAAGGAATGATGATGTTTGATTATTAGCAACCACCGCTTGATATCTTGACGATAAATACGAAAAAATAAGTTTCGTTGAAGCTGAGGTACTCAAATTTCTCCATCAGTTTAGCACATAAAATACGGTGATCAACAGTGTCAAATGCCTTCGAAAAGTCTAAGAGTGTCAGGAAGGTAACATTCTTCTTATCCACATTCTCCCTTATTTCTTCGACAACATTTATAAGAGCTGTGGTGCAGCTATTACCTGGGCGAAATCCAGATTGGTTTGGACATATCATGTCATTCTGATTCAAGTAATATCTTATCTGCGTATTCAGAATTTTTTCAAAGACTTTTGATAAGAATGGTAAAATTGCTATAGGTCGGTACTCGTTACGATTTTTTGGTATAGGGATAATTTTAGCTCGTTTCCAATTTGAAGGAAAAACCCCAGTCGTTAAGATGGAATTGAAGAGGTAAGTTATGGGTTTCAATGTGTACGGAAGAGTTGCCTTTAAAAATACTGGATGGATACCATAAAAACTAACTTAATTAGATTTAAAAGATAAGCTGAACTTGAGAACATCCTCTTCATTAACATTGGAAAAGCTAAAACCATTTGATGGTAAGCTGTTTGCTTCTAATTTCGAGAAGCTAGAGATATTGTTTTGTTGATAGGATGAGAGAGATATAAAATTCGTCACAGATACATTAATAACAGATGTATCTTGATTTCGTCTGTCGAAAGTTGACCCATTTGCTAACCTGACTGTTGTGATTTGCAGAAAAACTGGAACTTTTTGTTTTGAAACTGGGTTTCAAATTAATTGAGAGTTGTTCTCCAGAAACCAAATAAGCTTCTGCAGCCGTTATTTTACCGCTGCATTCACAAAAGTATTATAAAACAACTGTTATGATCCTGTATTTTTGGAATAAAACGACACCAATAAATTTTAGCAACTTAGTCTTCTTTAGAGTTGAAATTGTAGATCAATCATTTCCACGAGACGATTTGAGACAAATAAATGGATTTAGTACACATTTAAAAGAATACACCCTTCGTCTTACCAGAAAAATAAAAATAGCTTACAATAATAATACCAATAAAAGCATTACTGATAACTTAACTTGGTAGTCAAAAGAAAAATTACTTGTTCCTGTTCGTATATAATGTCTACAAAAAAAGTGCACGACTGCGTTGCACGAACTTGCTCTAATGTCTTATGTGTGACAGTGGTCTGCTTGGGGATTGAGATTTAGAAAATAATTAATTTTTTGAAATTCTTAAACCGATTTGAGCTGAAAAAAGTACGCCTTAGATAAATTTTAAAATATGAAAATAAAATTATATAGTTTTTCCGAAAAAAGTACCATAGAAAGTGTGTTTTGATCTCCGATTAATGGTTTCAGAAATATTGCAATACATCACTTATTTTGTAACTACTACTTATTGATAATACTAGAACACAATAGAAAAAATATTCTTTATATACTAATATAGTTTCACTTACAATGATACTATCAAAACTGTTTAAATTTTCATCAATGAATGAATTATTTTAACTGGCGCTGGCGCAACAACACAATCAATGACCAATAAATTTATATTTAATCTTTAAAGACACTATAAAGTTAATCTAAATAAGTTTATCAAAAACTATAAAGCATTTTTAGTATTGAGAATATAAAAAAAAATCTTCTATCAATTAACTATATCTTAAGATATGATAAACTTCTTACCTACATAATCAGAGCTAGTATTTGCTGATTCAAACAATCTTATAAATTGAACAAACTTATTGAAACGTTATAAGAAATTATTTAGTCTTCTGTCGTCGGGTGTTTCGTTCGGATCGATTTGTCTTGGTTTACAATTAAATAAAAAGGTATAGTTAAGATACAATCTAATCTTTTTTTCTAAATTTTAAAAATTTTGCGTTTTACTTAATTTGCGTTTGTAATTTGTTGATTTTGTTTAAGATAAGTTTGTTTTGATACATTTATAAAAAATAAAAGAATCTAAAAGATTGTTATTATTTGATATACAAAAAAAAAAAACAAGATGATATTTCGCTTGAGTTGCAACGGTATAAAAATGGCCAATAAATTTGCAATTTGTACAATATTTTAATAAAAATCGATAAAATGTATTTAAATGCATACCATATATTGATAATGGCTTTATGAAATGCTTTGCAGTCTTTTATTTTACATATTTTATTAAAAATATCAAAATATGCGGCAATAATTTCATTTAAGTGTAATATTTGAACAGCCGAAAAGTGTCAAAAATTGTGAAATTTTTGTGTGTTAATTAAGGATTCAAACAAAAGGATTACGTATATGAAAAAAAAAACATCCAATAACTTAAAAACCACGAAATCTTCAAAGAATTGGTCGATTTAGGAAACAATTTTCTAAAATTATGTTCTTTTTCGTAATGTGTTCCATTTTCTCTATATTTCTGTTTGTTTGTACTAGATTTAATTTATCTTTTGTTTAAACCTAACTACAGAGGCAGGATACTTCTACGGACATAAACACATACACTGAGTTACAAAAAAGTGGCGTGATTTAACAAAATTTAATACAGTTCTGTTAATTAACATAAAAAAAGTGATTCATAAAAAAAAAAATTTAAATTAATTGAAGAATTTATAAATAAAACACAAATTAAAAAAAAAATTTACAAAACTTCCTAAATTCACATTTAACATTTTTTTTTTTCGAAGAGTTCTCGTTCCTTTAATATGTGTATTTCCTCCGCGAACATTAATCAAAGCTTTAATTCGAAGGGCATAACTTGGATTCGGTTTTTTACCACCATGTCGTCCAAATTACCCCACCCCTCTTGCAATATGCATATTTCAGTGCATTGAGTGTCTATGGTAAGGAAGACCAACTTCGACTCCTTCTTTCAAGCATGTCCCAAACATGTTCAATAGAATTCATGTCCGAGCTCATCGCAGGCCAATCCATAGCCGCAATTTCCACTTCTTCCAAACGATTCATACGGCACCTGTTCTGCATCAGTAAGATAAATAAATTGTGCGAATTGTACGCTTTATTCTTAAAGTATGTTGTTGACATATTAGCTAGAATTTACCGATCACTTAGGGAAATACCTGCCTAAACCATGGCGGAACATCAACAGAAGTTTTTCCTTCGGGCATTGTTCGCGGAAGAGTACATCTCACCTGGTCGTCTCCAGACTCTGTCACGTCCATTTGGATTTGGAGACCTCAGACAAAATTTGGACTCAACAGTAAAGTGAACTCTGCTCCACTCCGCTTCGGTCAAAACTTGGTGAATGCGTGCAAACTCTAATCGGCATCGCTACCGTGAGCCGCGGTACTCGAGCTGGTCTTCTTGCTCTCTGACCACCTTCCACTTATCGTCCCCTTATGGTTTCGAGACTGCGACTTTTCAACCGCTGTCTGATTCCCATTTCGGAGATTTTAAAGCTCTCACAGAAGTTGCTCTCGGTCGATATTAATTTTGCCACTGAGTGAAGGAGTTTGTTTCCCTGAACCTTTGGATAGCTTTTCTGACGGTTGACTCTAGTTTTCTGATAAAGAGAGCGGCATATCGCACATTTCTTTTTCACGAAAATCACAAAAAAACTGATGAATAATCCAACTGCAACAAGTCCATAAAAGTTGACTTACCAAAACATTTACAGGAGCACGAAGCTTAAAAGTAGTATACTTTACGACAGGTACGAAAGAAAGACTTTTTGCTCACTTGGTACTCGTAAACGCAGGACAGAAAAGAAATGTTTAAAAACAAACATACAAATTCAACAGCAAAATACCGAAGAAACAAATCAAAAACAAAACTTTCCAAAAAACAGCAGCATGTTGCGATAATGATAAAAAGAAGTTACAAAATATGAGTGCGCCCCTTTTTTTTTGTAGCTCAGTGTAGATTGTAATGGAATTTTTCCGACATTTGCTTAACCTTATTAATTTATGCTACTTGCTTGTGTTATGCTGGCGTAGTTGTAAGCGAATTTGACTTCCGCCGAGAGTCTTGATTTAATCCTCAAATCTCCTTTTAAAATTTTATATCATGAGGCTGCTCTATGTGAAGAAGTTTTAAATTCTACGAGAACAAAACTTTTCATAAAAAAGTGTGTATCCGATATTCATTCGTGTTGGCAGAAAAATTCATATTATATTCAATCCTGTTGAGAGCGTAAATCACGAGACTTTGCTTGGTTCTGCCGCGCCAACAGATAAAACCTTACTTTCACTTCGGTTTAACCCTAACAATAAGAAGGATTAACTAAACATTTAAGACTGAACCACAGAACGACAATTTTCGATTGTGGGTTTTCCTTTCCATACAACCTTGTAAGCTTATCATTTGTGTAAATGTGTAATAATTATAAATTCATTAAAGCAATTCAATGACATTATCAGACAATTTTGTGAAATATATTTATTTTATTGAATATCAAATTATGATTTCCCAAATTATGTCTGAGTCTTCTACCTACAAGACACTTGAACTTAAGTGTTGTAAATAAATTATCGCTGCTTATCTTCTTTTGTTTTATTGTTTCGTCATATTGCAGTCAGACATTACCTGTGAATAATTCCAGGCTATGCCTAACAAGATACTTATAAAACACGATTTAGTTTCAATCTTTAAAAAAATGATTTATTTTCAGATGGCAGAGATTAACTCAACATCAAAGGAAAAATCGAAATCGGTATTTACACTTACCGATTTTAGTTCAAGGCAAGTTATAAACTCAATCAAGCGATAAGATACTTCTGTGAATCCAAGTTTGAATTAACAATTTTATGTGATAATTTCAGAACTGTTCTGACAGAAAAGGATCAACTGGGAGATTATGATCCGTTTGAACACAGAGATCAGGAAAATGGTGCCTCAACGAGTGGTTCTTTGGCTCATTTGCTTAAGAGTTCATTAGGATCTGGAATTCTAGCTATGCCAATGGCCTTCAAAAATGCTGGATTATTGTTTGGAATGGTTGGAACTTTAGTAGTTGGATTTCTTTGTACACATTGTGTGCATATTTTGGTAAGTTTCATTTTACATTTAGTATTTAAAAATGTCCCTTTAAACCTATCTCTCCTAATAAGAACGTTTAGTAGGCATGAACTTAATTCAAATTCATTATGAAATACAAATTTTCTATCAGCATAAATAAGAGGAAGTTTAGATTTACGTCACATTAGGGTGTCACTTCAATATCTTTCAAAATAATGGATGATCGTTGATATCCAATTTGTTTTATACTTGATCGAATGCTTTGTTTATGTTCAAAGTTATTCTTATCGTTGGAATGATGCTTTGATGCTCCATCAACTTTAAGTAACTCTTATCATCAACTCTCATATTTCTTAAACGTATATTGTTTTTTTTTTTTACTAATGCAGTCCAGCTGTTTTAAATCGATTGAAGAAATGACAACTCTTTTTAAATATTATCATTATACTGAATTCACAGCAGTATCTTTTTATGGAGTATCTTATCGCTTCTGCGATTGAGTTTTTAACATGCCTTGAACTAAAATCAGTATAAGTGTTAAAACCGATTTCGATTTTTCCTTTGATGTTGATGAAGATTGAAATTAAATCGTTTTGTATAAGTACCTACTTAGGCATAGTCTGTAATTACTCACAGGTAATTTGAATTTCAGGCTGCAGTATACATAAAGGGTCTTCCAATAGGGACTTCCGAGTTTTGACAGTTGATATTAGCGGCCATCTTGTTGAAGCTACATCTGTCAAATTGGCTGTCATTTATTCAGTCTATTTTGCCAAATCACCATGGACGGATATAGCGTTCAACAACTGACAACTAGTGCAAATGTCAAAATTGTTTTAACAAATGGGCTTTTCCCATTTCATAATCCATCTATTTGAAAGCACGTCCATCTCACGTGGAGGTGATGCGAACTAGCCACAGAGATTGTGTGATTTGGTTCTATTAGATTTTGTCTTGTGGGGTTTTCTTAAGTCACAAATCTATGGGAACAGGCCATAAACCACAGCGGCCCTTATTACCAATGCCATTGGTCAGATTCATCTCGATTTATGCATTAGAGTCATTGAAAATAGGAAACTTCGGATGCGCGCCACCAAGAGAACCCGCGACGGACATTTAAACGATGTTATATTCCACACAAAATGGCATCAAACGAATACAAAATTTCGATGATATCTCACAAACGCTTTGTTGCATTTAAATTTAAAGTTATAGGAAGCGCATAATCAAAGACCCCAAATATTATGAAACCATAAATTTACTGCACGACGTGGTCCCCTGAAATTGCTCTTTTGCGTGAAATAAGTCTTGGGGTCTTAGATACCTATTGGGACAAAAAAAAATTAAAGAAAAAAATCATATGAAATTTTATTAAACACTAAAAAATGACTAGTTCAAAGGGTTTTTGCAAAAACTGATGTAAGCTATCTGATTTGTTTTACTGTTTTGAATTTTAAGAAAATAAATTTCGGAATCAATTGACCAGTATTTTCAAAAAAACCGTTTTTTAACTTTTGAAAACATACATACATCACAATTTTTTAAGTATGCCAACTTCTAGAACTTTTTAGTTTTTATCAGAAAAATAAAAAAAATGAAAAATCTAAAAACCAAAAAAAAAAAATACTTTTTTTTAAAAAACTAAAAAAAAAATTTATTGAAAAATTTTGGAATTAATATTATTTGTCCATAAAAGGGTTTCTACACTAAGAACTTAATCAAAATTTTAGGAGAGGAACCGTAACAAAACTTTTCTTGAAAAATCTATTCGAACAAAAACATATAAGATTTTGACAAAACACACCATTTTTTGTTAAAAATCATATGGACGGTACCGTCAGTCTTAGAGCTAGAATGCCAATTCCAAAGACCCTTCTGAAGGACTTCATAACAATATTGTGTACCAAGTTTGAATCAAATTGGTTTAGCTGTATAGACCGTAGGTGCCGATACCAGGCAGACAGATGAACAGACAGACAAATAGACAGACAAAACTGTCAGACAGAATTGTCAGACCCACTTTTTTCGAATTTTCTATCATGTCATGTTTGATTGTTATAATTTTTTTTGCACGAATCCATAATTTGCCTTATAGTAGGTACCTACCTATAATCGCAAGTCAAAAAGAAGATAAGCAGCGATAATTAATTTACAACACTCATGGTGTAGTTCATTTCCTGTGGCGTTAAAAGTTAAGCCCCTCCATTAACTGATACAATATCACTACATATGTTTTCTTAGAAGTACAAATCCATCTGCAGCCCAGTTAAGAATTGAAGAGCAGTTTAAAACTATTGGGAGTACCTTATATCTTTTGTGTTTAATCACCTGTTCGGTGAATCACTCTTTAAAGTCCAAATATGGTTTAGTTTATTATCCATTATGTTAAAATCAAAAATTTTAAGTACTTGTCAAAACCAACTGACTTTTATCAATCAAAACATGTTCAACGATAATTGTTTCAAGTCCTTTAATGACAAAAATATTATGCCAATTTGATAAACATTTTGAGATAAAGTTTGCAAATAGTGGCGGACGCCGCGCCGTGGTAAAGCAAAGTGTTTCAACGTTTTGGTTTTGAATTTCCGATGACGTTTATCAAATTTTTATCTTTGTATGTATCTACAAATCACTAGATTATCTTTTCTATTCTTGGTTTTTTCAAAGTATAGCAGACCATGCGATAATACAATTATAAATCTGTCACTTAAAGTGTTGAATTTATTACATTAAAGTCAAAGCACCATCATGTGACTTAGATTAGACCATGTTCTTTTTTGTTATCAAAAGCATTCACTTTAAATCAATCAGAAATAAAATCGAAAGCCCCAATCGCGAAATTCGATATGATATCAGATAAGTGAATTGCATTTATTTGTAAAAAGAATTCCTATTGTATCTTAATCTCAATAAAAACCAATTGTGACTTCAATCATTAAGCCATACGCTGGCTGGTATGAACTATGTAATAAAAATTCAATGTTCGTATTGTTTTTGTTGGGGAAAAATTAACAGTAATTGTTTCGTTGTATGAAGAGTATAATAAACGAAATTTATGACGCAAAGCTTGATACAAAGTTCAAGTACTTTTAAAGATTTGCGTGCGTTCTTATAAATTAATTTTTTAATTTTAATTTTAGTAAAATTGATTGATTAGTTTCTGAGATTAGCGGGTGAAAATGTTACGGTGGATGTAGGGCTTGGTTGCTAAACTAGAATTGTGAGTTCGTGCCCAGATTGGGCAACCATTTTTTTTTATTTCAACCAGTTTCAGGGCTACAGCCTACAGGTGAGATTTTCTTGAGATAAATATCACCTAAAAATTTCAATCCACTGTACCACAAAAATGCATTCCTATCTTTCTGTTCCTTCTCTCATTACCGCTTGCACGTGTTAATTCATAAAAAGGTATTAATAACCCTTTGAATGCGAGTGCATTAGACAAATAAAATACACGACTGGATCGCTTTTGCTCTGTGGGTGCAAAAGCACGATGATAACACATTTTTCGAGTATAAACAAATACTCCCGAAAAAATACTCACAAACTTAATAAAAGTTGTTTAAAGTTTTTTTTTGAAAAATTTAGTGAAAATTTAAAAAAAATATTGGCTAAACATGAGCGGTTCGATATATGGAAGCTAGCCTTAAGACCTCTTTAATCTTTAAAACGTATAGATGCCATCTTGTGGGTGCTATGAAAGAAAAGAAAGACCTTAGCAAATCTGAACCATTTTAATAAAACCATTAAACTAGATTTCCATCTTTTGCATATTGCACAAAAACTACAAACATAGTTTTTCTAATATTATGCATAATATTGAATATAAATCTAAGTCAAAATCATAGCGGCAGTTTTAGAATAAAATCGAAAAAAAATAATTGCTGAAACCTAGTGTCTTGTAGTATGGGAGCCACAGTTTAAAAAGGGTTAGCTAAAAAATTAAAATATATTGTAATGGGAAACTATTACATTATACATAACAAAATTTGAGTGGAACTGTTTTTCTGGAAAAGAGAACGGCATACCGCATATTTAGTCCATTCTCAACTAAGGCCACTGCACTTGCTATTTCTTCTTACGTATTTTGCATTTCTTTTTCACGAAAATTACAAAAAATCTAATACATAATCCAATTGCAAAAAGTCCACAAAGTTGAGTTACCAAAACATTTACGAGGACTAAAAGTAGTATACTTTACGACAAGTACGGAAAAACAACGTACACAAAGGACAGAAATACATTTTTGAAAACAAGCATACAAATTAAACTTTCCAAAAAATATGTAGCTTACATTTTTTTAACTACGTTCACTTCGTATCCTCTTGCTTTTATACAATTAGTTTGAAGATTACATACATCATTATATTATGTGTACTGCAGTATTGTATTTAAAATCTTTTGACCTTGTTAAGTAAATTTTACAAAACACATTAATAAATACAATTAACAACAATGATACACAAATTCACAAATTTCTCCATAAAACGCCATGTTAAAACCTTGAGAAATAAAAATATTATTCAATAAGCTGTCGTATAGCGGTTTTGTTTTAAGCAACCGCATTTTTTTTATTATGTTTAAAAGATCGTTAATTGAAGAATTGTGTTTTCCTTTTGTAATTCTGGAATTTAAATCAGTTAACACTTTTACTGATGGATTATAGATACTACAATAATTTTTGGGTGCGAATCAATCAACAAATGAATTTATTAAAATACATGTTTGTATACAAAAATTATCTCTTTTCTTTTATTTTGTTGGTTTGTAAAATCATATAGGTATAGGCATCAAGTCAGATATTATTGTCAACATTATGGGTGCTAAATACCATTTAATGTACTTATACGAATAGACGATTCATAAGTTATTGCTGACCATCGAAGCACGACAGACACTTCGTCACCAAAACTATGCAAGTATTTAGTACCTATTTAGTACAATTTACATTTAAAATATCTAGGTTAATTTTTAATCAACCAAATAATGCAATTAATGACGAGATAAAGAAACAATTTAATAATCATTCCGTACGAATCAAATCGTATTGAATTTATCAAGTGATCTTTCTGTTAAATTATATAATTGCTTTCCCAATTATAACTTTCAGATAAGATTGATAAGGGTGCAGGGAAGTGGAATTGATTAAACTAATTTCTTCTGTTGAATGAAAATTATTTCAACTTTTAAATTTATCCCGCAATTGTAAGACATCCTTGAACCCTTTGCTTAAGAATTTAAACAGTGTTGTTTCAAAAACGTTGTTCACGTTGTTCCTAAAATTCTTTAAACACACCAGGGTTGGTACATCCCTGGTGTGTTTAACATACATATGTGTCTTAAAAATATAGCTATACTAGTGTGAATATTTCAAATTTGACATTTCATTTTAAATTTTGACATTTCTAATGAAAATGCAAGTCAAAAGATGGTGTTAAATCATGAAAAATTGTGATCAAAAGCGTGCCAATCATCGTACTTCGACTTTTGATAAAAAAGTACCGTGATTCGCCGGTTTACTGAATTCAATCATTATCGCACAGACCGAATTTCAGGAAAGTCTATCAAAATTAGTTGTTGCGCCAGTAAAAATCAATGTTGGGCTTGAACTGATGCTGCAAGATCGTCATTGTGACATACCGTGAGATTTGTCAATTGTCACTTTGGAAATCCTATAATTTGACAATCGCGTAAAAAATAGGCCATGTCAAAAGAAATGTTGAAAAATTAAATCGCGGTGCTAAGATGTCTATGAAATCCCGCAACGCAAACTAGACGAAAATCAACTGTATGGTTCTTTCAAGACGTGGCAAATCCAAAAAAATTATTCGCGCACTAAGTAATTTGAAGCAAGAGGTCGCCTGTTCTTTCAGAAATATTGGACATGTCAGCAACGTGCCATTAGAGGAAATTCCAAATGTTGTTTCGCCAGAAATATTCAAAAAATAAAAGACACCAGTATCATAAAACGAATCATTCTCCATCACAAATTGGCGAAAGTGCATTTTGAATATTAACATCGTACATTTTGCGCCCAACGATTTCTTCTTATTCTAGCAGAATAAATATACAATGCGAGGTCAAAGTCTTATGACTCTTGAAGAAGAGGTTCGTACATTCAAAATGCATGTTCTGGACGTAGCTCTATCGAACATCGGTTTGACTCAAACGCATTCAAAGGTGTATTGATCGTAGTTTACAAAAGTTTCTTAAACATTTTTGATTACAAATATTATTTATGTACCTACTTATGTTTTTCGATCTCAAAACTTAAATAGCAACCTTCGTACAATTAATTTGTTAAAGCGATAGTTCAAAATTGAAAAAGACTTAAAATTCGATAAATACTCATTCTATCAAAATCTTTTTGTACATATGTAATAATATTTCCTTCGCGCTGCAAATTGATTACTCATCTTAAAGTAGAGGAGATCCTTATAAAAAGTATAAAAGTGCAATCAATTCCCATGATTAGCAGATTTCCTACTTGGCATTGGATTCCCAGCAATGAAAGTAACGTTAAAATTTCTTTCTTATCTTAGTCACCATTTTGATAACTAGTTAGATTTCCTTATCACTTCAAAAATAAATATTCTTTAACTATGTATAAAAATATTAAATCGATAAAATCTAATTACTTTCTTTTTAGGTAAAAACGTCACACGATATTTGCAAGGAAGCAAAGGTACCATCCTTGGGGTTTGCTGAAACAGCAGAAAAAGTATTTGAAAATGGCCCTAAAAAGTTGCGTCCCTGGTCGAATTTTGCAAAGTAAGTTTTAAATATATTAAATTACAAAAGTCAACAGTCTGAAAATTCTTTCGTCATTAATCACAAACCTAACAAATAAACACAGCAAAACATGATCAGTCTTAATCACAGAACGTTGTCACAATTTGTGAAATTAGATGTAACGCACGGTCTTTTCCCATATTTTATTTAGTTTCACTATTGAGATGCCGATAAAACTCGTTGCTAGTTGGGCTTTATAAAATATCAAAATTTCGGGAAAAAAATCATTCCTCTTCAGTCAATGTCCGACCAAAGTCTGAGGGACTCCATTCATGCACCCAAGTCTCCAAGTTTTTGTTTGTATCCTTTTTTTTTTGTTTTTTTTTTGGTTTTTATTAATTGTTTTGGTCAAACGAGTTAAGGGTTAAGAAATTAGGTCCATCTGCACCCCCTGTAGCAGAAAAGGCTCTTGCTCTTCAATTTTGTCTGTATAAAAGAGGTTCCGTTATAATACAGCTGGTATACACCTGCTGCAAACCATCCAAATGACACGGGCCTGAATATTAGAGGGAAGGGTGAGGGACGGGAAGCGGATTGGGAGGGTTTTTTGTTGATAAGGCGAGAACGCCCTTTGGTTTTCGGGACTTTTTTAGTGACACAGCTCCACAAACCACAAAAATCTTTTACTCTACTTATGCCTCTTCAACTCGTCAAGTTCAGCGCTTAGTTAGAAGTTCAGTTGCCGCAAAAAAAAAAAAAACTATTGAAAGTATGACAAGAACTTCAATAAATCATCAAGCAAAAGTTTTTCTTTGTAAAGTTAATTTATAATCGTTCGTTGAACTGTATTTCTCATTTAAAAATTTTTTGTAGGTAGTTTGACACCTAGTTTTCACTTAATTGTTTTTTACTTGCTCAATAGGGCAAGTATTGGTTTCGTGCAGAAAAAAAATAGAGGTTTTAATCAAACATGGTGTTACGATGATAGAGAAGCCCAAAAAAGTGGTTTTCGCCATACCGTCCGTCGGTCTGTCTGTGCGTCTGTGCGGATGTGCGCTTTTTCACGTCATGCTACAGCCCAAAACGCTTGACGGATTTTCTTCAAACTTGATATATAGTAGTTTGAAGAAAAACGGTTGTCGAGGTTTTTTTTATTTCGTTTCAGCCCGGCTCAAACTGTTACCTTTCTAATAACGGTTTTTTTCAATTTGGATTTTCTCGAAAACGGCTCTAACGATTTTGATTAAACTCAAAATTTAGCTTACTTTAAGCATTTCTAACAAAACTGCGTTTTTCGTTTTTGGCTCAAATGGTCGTAACGAAAATCATGTTTTAACTGTTTTTTTTTTCAAATAGCCATAAGTTCACAACGGCTTGATTGAATCGACTCAAATTTCGTTTGACATAGTTTTTCATCGTTTTCTATAGGATGGTTTAATAAATTTTTCACTGAAGCCTTTCTAAACGGTGGCTTCCATACAACGAGCCGTTGAGTTTTAGCCAACTTTTTTTTTGGTTTTTTCTAATTTGCTCGAAAATGGCTCTAACGATTTTGATTAAACTTTGTGTGTTATATTTTTTTAGTGTTTTTAAGAGAACTGCGTTTTTAGGTTTTGGCTAAAAATGCAAATAACGGAGATCTGCTCTTAACGGCTTTTTTTCAAATGACCATAAGTTGTCAACGGTTGCATCGAGTTCACTCAAACTTTGTTTTGTATAGTTTCTTACAGCTTCCTATCAGATGGCATTAATTTTTTTTTCAGTTTCTCTTTTTTAAATGGTGGCTCCTATACAAAGAGCCACCAATTTTTTCGTTTTTTCTAATTTACTCAAAAAAGGCTCCCCCGATTTTTATGAAACTTTGTATGTAACATACGAGTATATAGAATACTTCAAAGAAAACTGCATTTTTAGTTTTTGGCTACACATGATAATGGCGGAAATTGGTAATATCAGATTTATTAATTTGGCCATAAGCGGAAATTTATATCATTTATATCACCCAAAAGACGACATCTAAATTTGATATACTAAAGGTTACTTAAAGTAAGCTTCCGTATATCGAGTTTTCCAGTTTTAGCCAAATTTTTTTAGTTTTTACCAAATTTTTCAAAAATGAGTTGTTCTTATTGATCGAAAAGTTTGTTTTCGTCGTACTATTGCACCCACAGAGCAAGTACGTGCGACCCAGTCGTGCATTTTATTTTTTCATTATATAATAGTTTTTTTGTTTGTTTGCTACAAATCCAATTCATATTTTATACAACCAACACTTTTTGTGGGTTTTTCGAAGCTGTTGTTAATTTTTATGAATAACAAAAATGAATAGACAAAGCTTATCTATATCTGCAGCAATATTATTTTGATAAAATCAAAATACAGAGTCTTAAGGATTTATCATTTCATTCCAAATAACTAAACACTGAATAACTCAAAGATACATACGCTTGGAGTAGATCGATATGATTTTAAGAATATGTTAAATATCAACATACAGTGAAAGCTCCCATTGCGGACACCTCCCTTAGGCGGACAATCCCCTTGGGCGGACAAATTCTCCCGACCGTGGATCTTGAATTTAAATTCCGTACGTTTTATGATCCCTTAAGCGGACACTCCCTTACCCGGACGCGGACAGGCACATAAGCCACAATTTGGTAAATTCTATTATCTTAGGCGGACAAAAACATCATCAGCTACATTTTCCCATAGCTTTTCTTACATGTTACGAGAATGATAAGGACAAATGAACTAATTTAACCAATAAAACAGCAAAATTGCAATGAAGCTGTGTGTGTTTGTGGTCTGTTACAAATAATCTTGCATACCTGAAATAATTTTTTGTTTTTTTGTTGTTTTTTTTTTTTTTAGTTTTTGAAGTGCAATTGGCATGATTTAATTTGTATTACTTTCTATCAATAAATAGGTTAATACATATAAAATTATATGCAAAACTATTTTTGATTGGTTTTTAATTTTTTTCCCTTGGACGGACAACTCCCTTAGACGGACACAAGTGCCTCGACCGTCGCTGTCCGCCTAAGGGAGCTTTCACTGTATATAGTTTTTACTTGCGATTATAGGTACTATAAGGCAAGTTATACATTCGTCGAAAAAAAAAGTTTTGAGATAACAATCAAACATGACATTACGATGATAGCGAAGACGAAAAAAGATGGTCTAAGAATTATGTCCGTCTGTATGTCTGTCTGTCTGTCTGTATGTATAGACACCTACAGCCCAAACGGGTGGACCGAATTCCTTCAAACTTGGTATATAGACTTTCTTAGGTATTGTACAGAGATGAAATTGAAATTTTTTTTAGCTCAAAAAATAACGGTACCTGCCATACAACCGTTACGTTAAAGCTTATTTTTCTCAAAAACGGCTGTAACGATTTCTATTTAAAAAAATCAGTGTTTCTTTTTAGGTACGACCAATCATATGGCTGAAAAAAAGTTTTCAAAAATGGCTAAGAACGGTACTTTCCATAGGACCGTTTTTTTTGCTTTCGACTATCTCGAAAACGACTCAACAGATTCTTTCGAAATTTCACACACATATAGCTGTAGGAAGCTCAATTTGTATTGCATACCAATATTTTTGAAAAATATTTTTTTGTATTTTTAAAAGCTTTTTAAAAAAAAATTTAAATTAATATTTTGAAAACTGCTTATTAAATTTTTTTCTAAAAATAAATGTTTTTGCTGAATACCTATAAACTGGCGTTTTTGAATTTTTTTTTTAAATTTTTTTTCAAAAAGTTTAAAAAAAAAAACTTTTTTTCTCAAAAACCTCTCCACAGATTTTTATAAATTTATTCTCATAAATTCAAATTTATTCAAGAAATAAAATGGCGTACTTTTTTTCAGCTCAAATTAGTTAAAGTATTTATTTAAGAATTTTGAAAATTTTATTTTTATCAAAATCTCAAGCCCCTAAACCACTGTCACTCATTAGAGCAAGTTCGTGCATTTTATTTTCTATTCTATTACCTACTAAAATTAAAAATAGTTTTATAAAGTACTAGCTTTCACCCGCGGTTTCGCTCGCGGCAAATACAGGGATGGCCTTCGCCATAGTAATTTTTAAAAATAAAGCCCACTACTGGATCGCACCAACTTGCTCTAATAAGACATTGGTCTTGGCTTGAGATTTTGAAAAAAAAAAATATTTTTTCGAAACTCTTATTCTTTAGATGAATTTCAATGTATGGTAGTAAAATTATCAACATTTGTGGATTGGTTTCTTAGAATAAAAACATTTTTTGGAGAACATTTTTCAAAAAGAAATTAAATACCCCCAATACATAGGTATTCTGCATTTATAATATAACTACTTATTATTTTTGAAAAAGTTAATGATCTGTTTTCAAAATATTTAATTATGAAGAGAAATGTTTTTGAAAAAACGAAAAAATATTCATTAAAAATATAGGAATGTAGTACTTAGGTATTAATTAAGCTACTTTAACCTTTATATAATATGTATGTGTAAATTTCCGACAGAATCGGTTAAACCGTCTTCGAAAAAGCCGAAAGCAAAAAAAACCCGTCCTATGGAAGGTACCGTTCTTAGCAATTCTTGGTAACTTTGTTTCCAGCCATTTGATAGGTCATACGGTCATACATAAAAAGCTAAACTAATCAATCAGCCATTTGATAGGTCATACGGTCATACATAAAAAGCTAAACTAATCAAAATCGTTTGAGTCATTTTCGAGAAAAAATGAGCTTCAACATACATAACTATAGTTGCAGGTACCATTGGTTTTCGAGCTGCAAAAAAAAATCAATTTCCCTTCTGTACAATGCCTTAAAAACTCTATATACCTTGTTTGAAAGAATTAAGCACACCCGTTTGGGCTTTTGTAGGTGTCTGTAGGTACATGCATATAGTCAGACGGAAAGGCAAACAAATAAGACAGACAGACAGACAGATTTTTTTGACCAACTTTTTTGGTCCTCGCTATCATCGTTCAAACTTTTTTTTCCGACGAACTTGCAGGTTGCAGTTTATGTATATTCGCATGTAAAAATTCCAGCGCATTTTAATTATTGACTTCTAAAGGAATACTTTTGATACCTTGGGTTTCATTATTTCAATTTTCATAAGGATCCCTAGTTGAGAGTTGAGACTAAGGAAATGTATAGCCTATGTAACTCACAGATAATGTATAGCTTTCTTTTAGTTAAAGAATTTTAAAAACGGTTAAGTAGCTTAGGAGCCAAAGCCTTACAAACAAACACACTTACTTTTCACATTTTTACTATAAGGCAAGTTATGCATTCGTAAAAAAAATAATCTAACAATCAAACATGACATTACTATGATAGAGAAGTCGAAAAAAGTGGGACCGACAATTCTGTCTGTCTGTCCATCCGTCTGTATCGGCACCTACAGCCTTAACGGCTGGACCGATTTGCTTCAACCTTGGTACATAGTATTATTATGACGTCCTACAGAGGGGTTTTTGGAATTAGCATTCTAGCTCTAAAACTAACGGTACCTGCCATACGATTTTTAGGGGAAAATTGATTTTTATCAAAAATGGCTCCTAAGATTTTGATAAAACATTCTGAATAATGTTTTTTGTGCAAACTTTATGTTTTGTTCGGAATATAGTTTTCAGGAAAAGTCTTATAACGGTACGTCCCATTTAAAATTTAGATGTCATCTTTTGGGTGCTATAAATGATATAAATGTCCGTTTATGGCCAAATTAATAAAATTGTTTAACAAAATTTCCGTTACTATCATTTGTAGCCAAGAACTTAATTGCAGTTTTCATCAAAACATTTTATATATCTAATATTACATACAAAGTTTAATAAAAATCGGCGGAATTTTTTTTTTTTATTAAATTAGAAAAAACTATATAATTTGGGTAAAACCTATTGGCTTTTAGTATGGGAGCCACACCAATTAAAAAAAAAATAACTGACAAAAATGCAATGTCATCTGATACAGAGTTGAAAGGAACTATACAAAACAAAGTTTGTTTGAATTCGATATAACCGTTGACAACTTATGGCCATTTGAAAAAAAAGACGGTAAGACCAGATCTGCGTTATTAGCATTTTTTGCAAAAACTAAAAACGCAGTTCTATTAAGAAAACTAAAAGAATATAACAAACAAAGTTTAATCAAAATCGTTGACGCCGTTTTTGAGCAAATTAGAAAAAACCAAAAAAAGTTGGCTAAGACTTAACGGCTCGTTGTATGGGAGCTACCATTTAGAAAGGCTTCACTAAAAAAATTACAAAGCCATCCTATAGAACACTATAAAGAACGATAACAAACAAAGTTTGAGTCAATTCAATCAAGCCGTTGCGAACTTATGGCCATTTGAAAAAAAGCCATTTAAACCTGATTTTCGTTACGACCATTTGAGCCAAAAACAAAAAAAAAACGCAGTTTTGTTAGAATTGCTTAAAGTTATCTAAATTTTGAGTTTAATCTAAAATCGTTTGAGCCGTTTTCGAGAAAATTCAAAAAACCGTTACTTGAAAGATCTAAATCTAAATCGTTTGAGCCGTTTTCGAGAAAATTCAAAAAACAGTTACTTGAAAGATACCAGTTACAGCCAGGCTAAAACGAAATAAAAATTTTGTTGTTATACGAATGCATAACTTGCCTTATAGTACCTATAATCGCAAGTAAAAACCTCAGCAACCGTTTTTCTTCAAACTGCTATATACCAAGTTTGAAGAAAATCCGTCAAGCCGTTTAGGCTGTGGCTGGACGTGAAAAAGCGCACAGACGCACATCCGCACACCCGCAAAGACAGACCGACGTACGGTATGGCGAAAACCACTTTCTTTTTCATCGTAATGTCATGTTTGATTAAAACCTCGATTCTTTTTTTCTGCACGAAACCAATACTTGCCCTAAAAAAAGACAATACACTATTATTAAAGATAATTTACTTACTGTATGTATGTATGTACGTTATGTTCAAATCGATCTGCAAGCTTAAACTTGAATGTCACTGAGCTCATAGTAATTGCCCTGGCAGTAAAAAGTCTCAAATTTAGGCGTGGCACACGCCTTTTTTTATTACGCCAGCAGTTATTGAACATGGGCCACACAAAATTAATGTTATTGGATTTGTTCCTGTCTGCTAAAGAAGAATTGTGTTTCTGAAACTGGAACAGCGGCTGGCTGCGGGAGGCGCACGCATACACATACAAAAATATAGGTAATAGGGTATCCAACAGTTCGTTGAAAACGTACTCTAGCTCTCCCTTATGTTTTATTTTTTTCTTATTTTGAAATATTAAAAATCAAATAAATTTTATTGAAATAAATTCCAATAAATACTACGAATAAATATTACTTTACAGTGGAACAAATCTTATAAATGGGCTACAAAAAATTCAGCTTAACGGTTTTAACATTTTTTTTCTTCTAAACCATCTACATTATGGTCCCTTTCATTTAAAAGAATATATATAAAAATCCACCCATCCTAACTCTAGAAATAAGGTCACGCACACAAATTAAATTGATTTTTATATATATAGATTTAATTCTTAATTGATATAATTTTGTTTAGGCAATTTGTTGATGGAGCTCTTATGGCTACCTACTATGCTGCTGCATGTGTCTACATTGTCTTTATTGCGACATCGTTCAAAAACGTCATCGACTACGAATTAGAAATCAACTGGAACATCCGGATTTACATTGCATTCACCATCATACCATGCCTTCTTATTGGACAAATACGGGATCTAAAGTACCTGGTACCGTTTTCGGCAATGGCTAACATCTTTATTGTGGTTGTCTTCGGAATCACCTTGTATTATATGTTTAATGAACCTTTGAAGTTCTCGGACAAGCCACTCTTCTCAAGTTGGGGTCAAATTCCCTTGTTCTTCGCAACTGTTATTTTTGCCATGGAAGGTATTGGTGTAGTTATGCCAGTGGAAAACTCAATGAAGAGCCCTCAGCATTTTCTTGGATGCCCTGGTGTCCTTAACACTGCTATGCTCACTGTTGTATCTCTCTACGCCGTTATTGGTTTCATTGGATATGTGAAGTACGGAGATAAAGTTTTGGCGAGCATAACACTGAATTTAGACGATGGAGCATGGTGAGTTAGCAATTTTTTGTTTACCAATTAATTTTCTTTAATATTTCTTCTCTATTAATAGGCTTGCAGATACTGCCAAGATTTTAATGGCCGTTTCTATCCTCTTTACCTATGGTCTTCAATTTTACGTGCCGAATGATATTTTATGGCGGAAAATTAGCCACAAATTCTCCGAGAACAATCACAATATTGCTCAGATCTTACTGAGGACAGGAATAATTTTGTTGAGTGGTGGTATCGCAGCTGCGATTCCGAACCTAGAACCCTTCATCGGTCTAGTGGGAGCAATATTTTTTTCACTGTTGGGTAAGAAATAGTTATCTCATTTCAGCACTATCAGTCTTAATTAAATGTGTTTTTTTGTTTTTAGGTATTTTGGTTCCTAGTGTAGTGGAAACCGTCTTTCTATGGCCCGATAATCTTGGCAGGTGTAATTGGATATTGATTAAAAATACTATCCTTTCCATCCTTGCCATACTTGCATTAATTGCTGGTTCGTTTGTAAGCTTAAAGGATATTATTCATATGTATTCCTAGTTATAATGTAAATGTTTAAATGTATAGTAAAAAGAGAGTACCTTTATCATTTTGGATAGCTCGATTCATGAACTAGTTTTTCAAATTAATATTTGCAAAGAATTTATAAGATTTAACTGACTGTATTTTTAATATTATAGTGACAATTTGGCCCTTGTGTCCAGTTATTTTAAGGTGTAACACATTTTGCAGGAATTATTATAACACGTGATATATTAGGTTGTACGTATGTATGTGCAGTGAATTTTAAACGTAGCTATTTATAGATTTTATAGGAAAGAGAACTATTTTGTTAACGTCTAAGAAATTATTAAGTTAATGAAAAAAAAGTATTCATTAAAATATTTTATACAAAAAAAAAAACAATTTTTCTATATTTAAGTTAAACAAATTAAAAGTTAAGAAAAATCAAACTGCAATGACATCTTTTTGTTTTTTAATATTATATAAATGTTTTAATATAAAACGCACGAGAACATCGAATGTAAAGCAAGCAATAAAATCTTTATACCGAAATTCATTAAAGCTTTTTGTAATTTATTTTTGAATCCAGTTATTTAAATAAAAGGCAAGCTGTTTTAAAAGGTGCCAAATGGAACCTAGGTAGATTGAAATAATTTGCAATACTAGGTCAGTCGAACTTGTTCTTATGTTATTAATCGGTGGTACTTTGAAGAAAAAAAAATTGAAAAATTAATATAAGAAAAATATATGAAAAATCTTTAATTTTTTTAAGAGTTTTTTTGTCAACACTAAGTAAGTATGAAATAATATTGCATTGTTTTTTTTGAAAAGGTTATTTTAGAAAAACTTATCCAATATCAATAGGGTTATAAATGACTTTCGATGTCCAAAATATTATTGAAATGGAATGTACCTATAGTTTACGAGAAAACTTGATATGAAAATACCATGAGAGGTACCGCTATAAGACAAATTCCGAACAAAAATTTCTAACCAAAAGGTAGACTTAAAAAAATAGCATTCTGAAAGTTTAATCAACATCTTTGGAGCCATTTTTGAGCAAATATATTTTCTTCTTCAATAACAAAAAATACTTTTTATGATTTTTTCCTATTTAGTTGTCTATTTCATATAAAATCATTTTGTTTTTTATTTGTTCCGTGCTCTCAGACAAAATGAACGTCTTTGTGATTCTTCAGTTGTTTTCAATAGATGCAGAAAATGAATATTATGATTTTTGTAGGAATCAGTCAGGCTCTTGAGGATTAAACTCAGAAACAAGTTTAATATAATAAAGGTGGTCCAATGTGTGAAACAAAATATTGGCTAAATGCTCACCTCGGCTTGTTGTTGCCATCCGATGCGATGGTCCATATTATCTGATGTTGAGGCATGATATAGGTCCAATGTCGTCAATTGAATCATTTTTGGTTAATTAATGTACATTTTTTTTAAATGTCCTCAAGGAAAGAAGTCCAATGGTGTCAAAAGACACCAATTGATATCGCCACGACGCGACGCGGATGTTAGATAACACGGCCATTGAATTTTTCGCCCAAAAGAGCCATTGTTTCGATGTCTGTGTGGCAAGTGGCACCGTGCGTCGCGTCATCCTGTTCGAACCACAATTATTATTAGAGCTTCCAATTCCAATGCAAGCACTGAACAGGAGCCCAGTGGAAAGAACCCCAGAAACGTTGCGCAACGTCATTCAATCCTTGGCTAAGAGCATTGTGCAAGAGATATTCATCCGATTTCATAATTCTTTTAAATTATTTGTATACCTATACTATGTGTGTTTAAAAAAAATTGTGTTCAATTTATCATTTTGATCAACCATGACGACAAAAATAAAGTGCGCGCTTTTACACGTCAAGCTTCTGCCTACACGACTCGAGATTTTCGATGTTTTTAGGTGAGACTTCATTAGTATCGTTGTGATTTGAAACCCGATGAAACGGATATGCGCCATGACACTTTTAAACAAATAAACATAAAGGATAAGTCCTGCGAGAGAATGAGCTGGAATACATAACGCAGTATTTTATTTTCTATCAAATACCAACTTTAGGAAACTGAAATTGAATATTGTGGGCTTACACCGAAGAGTTTATATGGAAAAATGTCATGTTCTCGTTGAGTCAGGGAACGAATCTTCAAGCTGCATAATGCATATATTTTTAGATACTTTAAGTGCAGACAAAATTCATTGGCAAGACTACACCGTAAATCGGTTGGTAAAATTATTTTAAGTCAAATTCAGCTTAGAAAACTATATAGGCATGTTTAAATGTGTGTGGTAAGATTATGTAAATGCTCACATAAAAATGTCTACAAAAGGTTTTTCAAATTACCAACTTCGAAGCAAAATCTTTTGATATCTTTATTTTCAAAATACATTTTGGGATAGTTGTCCTGAGCCTCTATCTAACAGGTAACAGGAGAAGCTTTAGAAGCTTTATGCGGGCCTAAAGATCCGCAGTATTATTACTCACTTGTCCTTACACGATTCAATATTATTACAGTTTATTCTGTATCAGTTCGTTGCTGAATGCAGACACTGCATGAAAACGATTTTTTAGAATACAACATAGGAATCCGAATTTTATTTTGCAACAAAAAAGAACGGTCACAACGAAAATGGACTTTTTATTTATGAGTTGGGAATTGGGATTTTGTATTTAATCAAATAAAAATTCAAATCTGTGAATTAGAGATTTGCCTTCAATTTGTCTAAGACGACGCAGTAAAAAAAGTATTGGATTCTAGAAAGAAGCAACTTTTTAAAAATATTGTTGAATTTTTAAATAGTTGATTCTTGGAGTTCAGGTCTTAAAAAGGAGTCTCAAGAGAGCCCTGCTGCTCTGATGCTCTACGGATCTAAAGCAAGAGAGTGTGTTTAAACGTTTGTATACGCATTGTATACTTTAGTCAAAAATAAAGTCTATACTGATGCCAAAAACTGGTGTTGGAGAGAGTTTTTCCTCGCATTCTCTCGTTGGTTAATTTTTTGAAATTTCACTTCTACCGAGTGTGAAATTATTTCACACACATTTTTTTTTATTTTTATTGATTTATAATCCCGGGCTGTCAGTCAAGTATATAGCGGTTTTTTTTCATTCTGATATTTATATGTACATACTATGTAAAGGTATGTATGTACATACATAATGTACATAATTATGTACCACGGACCAATAAGATACAGACCGGCAACTCACTGAATGGTCTCTCTTTTTGCCTACAAGGTGAAAATCAGCTGATATGCCATTTATTTTTAGAGTGTGGCGCTCTTCCTTGCTTTTTAAGGGGAGCAGCAAACACACCAAAAAAATAAATGGCATACACAGGGAAGGTTGCCATCACAAAATGCACAGACAGAGATGTACACGTATTCACAGACGGAACAAATATTTCGAGGGTGTTTCAGACAAGAGGAGTACTTACGAGTTGGTGGTCTGTATTGGTCTGTGATATGTACATTGTGAACCTTTGACATTTTTGATAAAACTATGGTTTTTCATTTCTCGCTTATATGTAAATGGTTGAAATAAAAATCAGGGCTTAACGTCTATTTTTTAATAACCATTAGGTTGAAAACAGCTTGATCGAATTCTCCTAAACTTTGTTTGGCATAGGTTTTCATAGAAGCCTCAGGGCTCACACTAATGAGGCTGCTACCAAATATAAGTTAATATTAAGCCCTGGGCGCACACTAGTGAATGAATGAGACTAATGCTTAATGAAAGCTAACGTTAAAATATTTGCCAAATATTTTCGGATTTGGTTTTGGAGACTTTGAGTATATCAAGTTTCGTTCTCGAGTAATTAGTTTTGAGTTATGACACACGGACTGCATACTTTTATATTTTCATGGATTTTCCTATAT
The DNA here is from genome assembly GCA_916050605.2 of Platycheirus albimanus. NCBI lineage: Eukaryota > Metazoa > Arthropoda > Insecta > Diptera > Syrphidae > Platycheirus > Platycheirus albimanus. The sequence continues at coordinate 67,033,071 of OU696698.1, forward strand.
GTCCTTCCTTTGGCCAATACGAATCTATATCCAGCCTAAAATCGTAAAAATCGAACAAACTGTCCTTGAGTTATTGTTATGAGTGCACACACGGAAGACAGTGCCTTTAATATAAGAAGATTATACTTATTCCAAAATTATAAATCCAAATATATTTTAAAGCAAATCTCAACAACAATCTAAAACATGTCATACAAAAATCCAAATCCAAATGTTCAAAAGAAAATGGAAAAAGATTTCATTCACACATTCACGCGACGTAAATCATACCAGAACAGCAGAACCAGAACCACCCTATCCACCATTGCTTACAAGCTATTGATTAACCCACTCCGTTTGGATTGCATGTTGCTGGTTTGGCTTTGTATTTAACTTTCTACTACTCGGCTCCCCTCTGCTCTGAGGTTCCATGTCATTTGCTTAATCCATAATAACGACATTAATGCGAATACCATCAAACAATCATCATCAACACTTGACAGATAGAAAAGTGCTAATGCAGACATACAACTTATGTAGGCATAGGCATACAAAAGGCAAACAACCGGCCAGGCCACAAACTATTGATATCGACGGAACTGTCTCCCTGTAATCATCCTTTTACACGCTGCCCGACTGCTCGACTGCCCGATATATATTTGAATGCGTCATTAACGTCAAGGTGACCATAACAGGCTAGCACACAGCCAGAAAGCCCATCCTGAGGATCCACAGCCACAGCCACAATAGGAAAGCTGTTCAAGGCGTTTGACAACTGACGGAGTCTATACAGGCAAAAATCTAAGTAGCGCTAGAAGCGCACTATGTCAAATTACAGGACTCGTTTGCCTAGTCGACCTTAAAGACCAAAATGTATAAATATCGTACAGTTTCTTGTAATACATTAGTATGTAGGTATACACAAATACAACTATAAGTTTTTGTGTGTTGCAACAAAAAAAAAAATTTAAATAGGCAACTAGGAAAAGGAATTCCCCCACTATTCATAGTCATAGCTTTCAAATAATAATATACAATACATACCCCTATTTTAATACGTTATAATGAAGAAAGGCCAGGCCCGCGCCCGACGCGGCACGGCGTATAGCAGAAGCACTGAAGCAGGCAGAAACAGAATGGCAGTTCAATGAAGGCATGAAGAATAAAGGCTCTCCTTGCTTCGTGTATCCGTATCGTGTCGTGTCGTATCGTCAGTTGGTGGCACTGGCATGGCGTGGCGGTGCTTGCTTACTCGTATTTTTGAAATTGTATATAATTCAACGGCAAAGTAAAAAATCAAATTTCCACACTGAGTTAGTTCTTTTCGAACGGCGGAAGGATTTTCACGCAATACACCCTGTCACGTTGTCCTTTTGCCAATATTTATAGCTTACTAACTACAAAAATTAGCTACGCTGTGATTGCTTTGTTTTTAATCATTGTCGTAGTCGTCGTCGTCGCGATTTTCGTTTTGTTGGTGTTGCCGTAGCCGTTGCCGTTGCCATTGTCATCGCCATCGTCCTTGTTGTCCCTATACAAATCGATCTATATACCGGTTGACTGATGCTGCAGTGGCAGCAGTGTAGAACGCGTTTAAATGTTTAGTCTTCCTCAGCTGAACCGTTGGGTCTTTCGTTCGATGTAATAGCTATACATCGTTACAAGTGTTCTTTGATTGTTATCTTTGATTAAAAATAATTGTTGTGTGCTAATTATAGAGCTGAGCTCAAGAGTATTTGTAAAATTGCTTCGCAAACATATGGTCTCGAGCAGTGAATTATATTAAATTGCCAATAAAAATATAAAATTTAAATCACAAGGAATTCTCCACATTACGAGAGTATATCGGTTGTTTCAGAATATAAAGTGTCAATTTCACTGTGATGGAGGAAGGCTTATAGTTCAGTGTGGAAAGTCTGGTGGGAATTCTAACACTGTGTCAGCGCCGTAGAAATACGATATTCGAATCGACGAGTGCAGTAAACTACATAAGTGGGGGATGAAGTTGATTTTTATGGATATTCACTTATAAATCGTATGGGCATATTTTAATTTAATTTCAGATATTTCTAATTCGATATTTTCAATATTATAATTTTACAATATCAATATCTGTACTGTAAACCAAAACAAAGTTAAAAAGAACAGACAAAAACATTATTTACGTGTTATTACAACGATACCGTATGATAAGCTCATTAAACTCCGATTAAAACAGCATTGTGAATTGGAGTATTAGAAATCGTGTGGAGTTTAATACGTCGAAAACTCAATGCTGTCTTTTGTCGTTTAAGCTAAACATACCCCCTATGTCATTATCCATGAATGGTACTTGCATCGAGGAGGCCAAAAGCTATCAGTACTCGGTATGTCCAACCTTCGTTGGAATGACCACATACTTGAGATTGCCAAGAATGCTGCAAGATGCTTAGGCTTCCTTAATTGATGCATCTTTCTTTCCTTATTTTACAGGTTCTTTTACAAAAAATGCTCACTCGAGGTAACCAGGTGCGTTCCCCCACTTTAACATTTCCCCGTAACACTCGTCTTGTTAGGAACGCTCATCAGTTTACACTTGAGCCCAATTTCGGACTTACCGTGAAATATAGTGATTCTTTCTTTAGCCGTATAATGCGAATGTGGAATGAATTGCCTGGCACCATTTTCCCTTGCCATTTTGATCTTCAATCATTCAAGGCCAGTGTTCATCAACACCTCGTTTCCCTTACTCCCTAAATTCCTATCGCTCGCGCTGTGACTAATCATTTAAAGGGCTATAACAAACTCCTTGTGAGCGTGTGCCGTATAAAAAAAACCTAGATACATAGCCTGGTAATATTTGTTTGGCTTACTCTAAGGATCCCATTGTAGGTACATACATTATGGGGCATATTCATAGATGATGTTTAAGTTGTTGCTAAGCTAAACTGGTAAACTCCAGTTTTTCTTAGCAACAGCTTAAACATCATCTATGAATATGCCCCTATATGTTTATACAGGATCTTGTAAGGATATTGACAATCTTATTAAATTTTGCTACCGTGTCCTAGACTCTTGGAGTCAGCTATATTATTCATGATTAATCTCTCTGATTGGATGTTTTGCATGAAGTTCTTCTGTAGGTACTAAGATTCATACTTAAATCACATATTTAAGGTACAAAACAAAATAAGGAACTCCATTTTGTTATAAAGGTATGTTATTGAGATTGATATTTTTACATTATACTAGTTTTGGTAGACTAAGGATTTTAACTTCAAATAGACATTGCTAGAACCTTACCTATGTCGGCCGCCAAAATTGGTGTTGCATAGTTGCTCATGTTTTCGAAGATAAGATCTGAGATCTTTCATTTTGTTCCACCATTTTTAAAGCCATAACATCTTATTAAAACCGGAAACAATTTCAAAACAAAATAGTCGCTCTCATCTGTTTGAACACTTATGTTAGAAATTGTTTTAAAAAAATACCTTTCATACAGAAAACGGAGCAATAACATTTGTAATGATAGAAATAGCTTTGGTCCGTGCACAAAAAAGTTGCTGGCAGATATTAGAGTCAAAGTACCTATAAGTTTTGATTTATTTTTATTGTACAATCAAGTGTCTTAAAAGATTGGTGATGGATAAAACTATATGGTTGCCTCTGACACTTTTAAATGTTGTGTCTTCTTTCAACGAACGAATTGAAAGTTGCCGACGATTTTATCGCTCTTAAATTTCACGGAATGTTTTGGAGATTTAATGTGTTCTATAGGATATCAATTTCTGCCTTTATTCGCATTTGATATCGTACAATTGCAAATACAGCAGCTCACCTTCCAATCGCATTGACTATTTTGAAGGAAGGAAACTTTTTTTCAGTTCTTCCTTAAAAGTGCATTTTCTTTTCAGCATTGCATTGTGTGCAAAGCATTAACTTCTTAATAGTGCAAATTCAACTTACAGATCTCAGGTGTGTAATAGTGTGTAGATCTGATCAGCATTTTTCTTATTTTATTCCACTCTACATACATCCAATTGGGCCAAATTGTTGTCGGTAGTACATTATATTAAATTTTTATTTGAATAGTATTAACACAAAATTTTAAACGAAATGCTGTTTTAAGGAATAAATAAAAAGGAAAAATAAGCACAATAAAGCTTTTTTATACGAGTTTCATTTTTTTAATTTTTGCATATAAACTAGGTACTATTTGTATGATCCTAAAAAAAATACCGCTCTTTTAAAAGTCAAACTTATGTATCCATTTTAAGTTATTTTCAATGCCACTTTCTTTAATGTGAACAGAACACCGGCATCTTTGAGGGTTTCGTATGGGACCGTTTCTCACATCATCATCACATTCATCTTCATTTTGTAAAGTTTCTTTTTGGCTTTGCGTTACATTACATTTCGTTACTTGACCATTGGTCCAATCTATTTCTATACTTCCTTTTCTAGTTTGATAATGATTTGTCAACTATCAAATGGTTCGTAGTTTCATTTAAAGGAAATTACAAGGAAAAAACCCTGAAAAAACCCTTATAGATACAAGACATCCTATTGAAATAAGTCGTTTATAAACAGATGTCCGCTACTTGTAGGTATATTTATTCAAAACTTAAGAACGCAGTTATCAATAAAATACCCCAAAAAATACCCATTAAGTAGATCAAACAAATTTTTAACTTTTTTATATTTTTTTTCAAAATCGTTCGACCAGTTTTTTTCAAAAAACGGATATTATAGGCTGCAGTTTATTCAATTATTATGGAGTGGTTATTAATTGTAGGCTCTAATTTTTTAGACAAGGCTCCAATCCATTCTTTCCCACTAAGAGCTGCCGATTTATGTAGAGTTCTTTATTCTCTTTTCTTAGCGGGAGGGAGTAATCACGTAAGGTGTTTGCAAATCAATTGTTATTTGTTGAGTATGTTCATCTTTCTTATACAAAAAATGTATTTAAAAATAACTTACCAGCCCCACCACAGCCCAAGCATCCCCCTCCTTCTCCCAACATACTAACCCCCCACCATTTTTGAAATCTTCATCAACTATTTTTTTCACTCATCCATATAGCCCCTTCAAACCCTGTTCAGGCCGTAGCTTAAAAGCGCACAGAAGAAAAACCGTACAGACAGACCGACGGACGGTATGATGAAATCCACTCCACTTAATGTCATGTTTGATTAAAACCTCGATTTTCTTTTTCTGCACGAAACCAATACTTTTCCTTGCTCTATAAGGGTAAAAACAATATTGCAACACTATTTTGCAGGCCAATAGCATTGACACCTTGAACTACAGTTGAACTTCAACCTTGAATCAAAATAAATCAGCTTTGTTTATCATTCACAAGTCTTTTAAAATCTTACGCTACAGATTTTGTAACTTTGAAATAAATAATAAAAAAAAAAAACTCACTCTAGTAAAACTTAAATTAGTATTAATTTATCTACACGTGATAAGAGCAACAAATTAGTAATTAACATTGACATTCGGTACACTTTGTTGAATGAAAATATGAAGGCAGAGATGTTGAGTTGTATTCATAATTTGTATTAAGCACAGGAAATAATTTAAGTTAATAGTAAAATCGCAATGAACTTAGAGGGTTCGTTTGAAGATGATACGAGTACATATAAATGTTTCTGCTGTATATTAATTTTCAATTTGTATATCAAATAGGTAGATATTGGGGAACGGTGTTTTATTTAAGAAAGCTCAAGAATGTGTTTGTCACGATTTACATGGCATGCACAGAGCAATTGGGGTATAGTTTTTACTTCCTCATCGTCTATGCAACTTCCGCAAAAGTCAGTTGAGAAAATGATCAGTCTAGTAGAAAGTCAGCTTAGGACAGCGTCAAGTTATGACAAAGATAAGATAAGATCCATAAAGCGGTCTACCTACGGTCCATGCTACTCCATAAATACCTAAGTATCGGTCTTTTGACCGCTGTATATAGCCTGTGGGTAATTGGTGGGAATATGTCAAATTTGTTTTCGTTGGCTTTTTTACAGGGAAAGGGAGCTACCATGTCCTTTCTAATTCTTTCCTGAATGTTGGATTTCCAGTTAAATTTTTTTTTATCAAGAGAAGAAAGTTGAAGGAATTCTATTAATGGGAAGATATTTTGGTTGTGTAATTCCAAAATTTCTTGTGGAGAAAACAAATTCAGATTTGTGGACGGTTACCCCACCCAATATTTTCTTGTTCAATATCTAGTTCGATTGAAAGACTTTCTACAATATTTCCAAACAAAACAGTGGTTGTTTGTTTGTTTTCATCGGAGACTTTCGGAGAACTATTCTGGATGACCAAACAAAACTATTTTAAAAGAGTACATTGCTCGAATAATTTTATAATTTTGCACATTTGCCAGATGAAATCGTAGATCTTCTTGTCACTCAATTGTATTAAAAGGATATCTAAATCATAAAATATCAAATCTTAAAATTTTCAATATTTACCTGTTTATAATCAACAGGTAACAACTATAATAGCCCGTGCATAATTCTTTAAAATTTTAAATCATAAAATAAGCTAAAATGTTCATGTATGGAAAATTACACTGTATTTTTGCTAGTGATTACTTTAAACAATTACCGGCATACGATTCTGAATTCTTTCACCAGACAAAGTAAAAGGTTATTTTTGAAAAACAGATACTGTGATTGAGTTATTGTTAAAAAATGTTAAAAAAATCAACATAAAGCTCCTTATAGAAAGTTGCTTTGTTTAATTCATAAAACTTATCTTAAGAACGCGTATTTGACTTCTTCGACGACTGTGTAAGACAAAGAAAAGAGCTATTGTGCCAAAATAGTACTGTTCTAACTTTGGTGCGTGTCATTGGATATGTAGTACATAGGTTCAAAGTAGAAAAAGCATAATAAGTATAAAAAAGAAAGATACTAATTTTCAAACACTTAAAATGTTTTAAATATGTCCCTTTTATAGTTTATATTAAGTAACCGAAACGCACACTTTTTGTTTTTAAAATGAGCCCGCACACAAGGGGTTGTCAAAACCCTTAACATGAGTTAACACAGTACAAGATTTTAGGAATTTTGGATAGGAAATAAAAGGAGATACCGATGTACATTGGTCTTAAATTTAAGCATCCCACATTCTTGCAGTACGGCTAAGAAATCAGACATTAGTTAGAAGAAATAGAATAGAAGTGAAGCTCGACGATAAATTGATGGGCATTAATAGCGATGTGTGTTTTACGGAGAAATTGCTTAAGGAGAGGAGTGCAGCTGGCTATTTCGCTGGAGCACTGTTTATAAAAGCAGCGATAAAATAAGGTGAGACAAGATACATTACGGCGATGTTCTAGCGAAACAATTGTATCCGTATCCTATCTAGGAGACTCAAATGTGTAACAGGAGCAACATATGAGAATCATACTCAAGCTTCGGGCAAATATATGCCCTGTAGATTGTAGCTTGATCAAAAAGGGAAAAGTATTTCTCACGTCTATTTAAGAAATCTAAGCATTTTCTGACATTTTATGTGACACATACGTACGCAGAGCTGTTCAGTTTCCTCGATGCAAGAGCTACTCATGGATAGTGGCATTGGGAGTAGGTTATGCTTCAATGACAGCATTGGGTTTTAGAAGCATTAAATTCCACACGTTAGATGAGATCATCACAACGTAAACCTAACCGCATTGAATCAAACCAGAAAAAATTCTTGCTGGAGAAGGAGAAAAATTAAACGGTATTTCCGAAGCGAAAAGCATTGCGCATTTTTTCAATCACCAAAATCTCTTACATAAGCACAAAAAGCTTAATAATTATTGATTTCTTGATTCACAATAATTCTAGTCCTCGTTCGTTCTATCAAATTATTTTACAAATTGAATCAATTGGTATCAGCAAACTGATAGATAAATTTCCAATAAACAAAATTCACAGAAGTGTTTTATCACACACAACATGCTAGGCTTACATTGCATGTACCAGTACCTATCTATACTCATGTACTAAAGAACAATGACTATTTTCAATTTACTAATTTAGGAATGAAATTTTCTTTCCACAATTTTTTCCCCTTAATTGATACATCATTATGTGATACTCAATAATTTAATCTTCTTTTAGTAATTTGTTGTTGCTCTTTATCTGTCGGTATGAAACGCAATCGTTCATTAAGAAAAACAAAAACATGACTGCCTTGCCTGCAAACATCTCGCCGTGCTCGTATACACATTCATTTGGAATACGAGAAATCCCATTTGCCATGATCTTGAGATTGCAAGAAAAAAAAAGAACTTTTTGCATCTACAATTCGTTTATTTATTCAAGATCACAACTACTATATCTGCTAGGCAGTACGTTGCCAACACTGATGACTTAAATTCTTCAGACAGTTCTATTTTACTCCAGTCAGTCATAATCAACCATATTCAGCCTTAAAATAAAGGTTTTCAGAAAAATGCAAATTCGTCAATCAAGTTCAGACGTTTCTTTCGTTCTCGCACCACAATAATTTAAGAAATGGACATACAAAATTTCCGACAGTATCTCATTCTTGTTGTTGAACGGCGAAGAAGTTATAATTAATAAAGTGCACGACTGGGTCGCACGAACTTGCTTTAATGTCTTGCAGTGGTCTTGGGCTTAAGATTTGAAAAAAAATCGAAAAAATCAATAAAATTTTATTAAAAAATTTAAATTATGAAGAATATGCAAATATTATTGTTAACTATTGTGGGTATAATAGCCTTTAAAAAATCGAAAAAAGGCAAAAGTTAATAGAAGAAGATGGCGGGTGCGACCAAGCTTTCAATCGCAACATCAGATTGGTGAAAAATACCCTCGCGACGCTATCGTCGTCGTAACGCGAGGTTGTGAATCAGACATTATCCTCCCATAAAAAGTTATCACTTCAAAAATTAAAAATTATTTCGAAAATTCTTTTATTTTTTCAATTAGTTTAAGAGTTTTCTCACAAAAATGAAGTACCTATGCAGTCAAATTTCAAAACTAAATATCTATATAGAAAAAAAAAATATTGAAAATCGATCGACAAGTTTTTTTAAAGTTGTTTTTTTTTTAAATTTTTTTTCGAACAATTATTTGAAAATTTTTTTGAGTATGTGATTTTGAGAAAATCTGAGTTTTTATTACGCTACGTAACAAAGCGGTTTACCCTCCCTGAAGAAGTTATCACTTCAAAAAGGCGCCTAAAAACCCGTTTCTTGACAATATCTTCTCTCCTACTAATTTTACGATAAAAATAGTTTATACATAGGTATATACTAAATCAAACTTTAAAAAAAATTCTGTTATATTAAGCTTTTTTGAAAATGCATTTATGTAGTTTAAGCGAGTGCTGCAAAGTCGACGCAACAAAACACGCGTTTTGTTAAAAAAATCATTTCCATGATTATAGCAATAGCGTTAGACATAAAAATCACCAAATTCAGACATAATTCAAACAAAAGAATTTCTTGTTGTAATTGTTTTGTTTGTGGTCCAATACCAATATCATACGTTTCCCCCCTCGGCAGAGCTGTGCAAGAGTGGGGGTCAGCTGGTCCATTTAAAGTCGGTTATCGACTCGAGGTCAGCGTCCACATCCTCTCCGGCTTCTTCAAGGAATGGAGCTCGTTTTTGCAGGAGGTTCCCTTGTAACCTGATGCATAAATCATTGAACTTTTAAGTAATGCCTTCCTGCAGCCATAAGCTCCAGCACATTCTTGCTGACTTGCAGTTAATTTGCAGGAGCAGTGACTACGGCACTGGTTCTTTGGTGGTTGGCGAGCTGCTTCTGTTGTTGTTTGTACTGTAGGGAAGCCAAATTGAATTTGGACTCTATGAGGGATTAAGATTTTTGTCTAGATAAAGGGTGGTTGTTGTTGCCCAGCTTTTGCAATCACTTCATGTTCGGGTGCATCATCAAGTAAAGTGCACGAGGGGGTCGCACGAACTTGCCCTAATGTATGACAGTGGTCTTGGGGATTGAGATTTTGAAAAAAAACATTGGAAAAAAAACCATATGAAAGTTTATGAATTACTTAAAAATCACTAGATCAAACGTTTTATGGAAAAAAATGAAGAAAGCCATCTGATTTCTTTTACTGTTTTAAATTTTAAGGAAACAACATTTCAAAATTGTCCTACCAGTTTAAAAAAAAAAAAAATTTTTTTTGTTTGAAAAACTTTTCTAAAACATGTTCCAATTCTTTTTTTAAGTATGGCAACATCTAGTAGTTTGTTTTTTGTTTGTTTTTGTTTGTAGAATACAAAAATTTTAAATTTTATTTTATTTATGCGAATACATAACTTGCCTTAAAGTGGACCTATAATCGCAAGTAAAAAGGGTTTGATGCTCTACAAAAGGTCCCCATTCAACACAAGTTTCACTATTTTTACTTGCGATTATAGGTACTATAAGGCAAGTTATGCATTCGTATGCATTCGTTTTTTGGGCAATCAAACATAACATTACGATGATAGAGAAGCCTAAAAAAGTGGGTCCGACAATTCTGTCTGTCTGTCTGTCTGTCTGTCCGTCTGTCTGTATCGGCACCTACAGCCTAAACGGCTAGACCGATTTGCTTCAAACTTGGTACACAGTATTATTATGGCGTCCTACAGAGGTATTTTTGGAATTAGCATTCTAGCTCCAAAACTAACGGTACCTACCATATAATTTTTAATGAAAAACTCATTTATCTCAAAAACGGTTCCTACGATTTTGATAAAACTTTCTGAATAGTATTTTTTAAGTAAACTTTATGTTTTGGCTGGAACAGATTTTTCAGGAAAAGTCTTATAACGGTACCTCTCATAGGACCGGTTTTTTTAAATCAGATTTTCTCGTAAACCACTTCACGGATTTGGATGAAAATTTTAATATAAAAGCTCCGTTATAAACGAAATAATATAAATTCTTTAATTTTCAAAAAAGTTTTGAGTTTTTTAAAAAAAAGATAAATTTTTTTTTTTTGACTTTTGGTTTTTTCGAAAACGGTTTGTTCAAAATTTTTAAAATTTTTGTTTTCTGATAAGAACTTTAAACCGCTAGATTTTGACATACTCAAAATAAATTTGGAATATGTTTCCGAAAAGTTTTAAAAAAAAACCGTTTTTTGAAAAAACGGCTCCAACGATTTTGAAAAAAAAATTCCTTAAAATTCAAAAAAGTAAAAGAAATCTAATGGCTTTTTAAATGATTAATAAAATTTCATATGATTTTTTTTATTGCTTTTTTTCCAAAATCTCAAGCCCCAAGACCACTGTAACACATTAGAGCAAGTTCGTGCGACCCAGTCGTGCACTTTATTTTCATAACTGATTGTGACATGAAGAAGTGGTGTTGCAACCACTCATGGCGTGGAGGAAGATGAAAACTTTTTTGATGTTGTTGGCCAGTTTGCAGCTGTAGGTAAATAGTTTTGGTGGTGTTGTTCCTCTTCCTGGTTTGAAGAAATAAATGTTGGCCGAGCATGTGGCTTAAGCAATGAGGATGCGCAGCAACTCTGTATCCTCGCCGACTAGAGCGACTGTATCATGATTCTGTGCTGTTCGATGGCTGTGGTCACAATCAGATGGTCAGAATCCTGCTCTAGCTTGCATTCAGTCTTGAACCTCTCATTAAGCTCCTTGTTTTTGTCATTGCAAAGGAATTGCTCCTGACTCATCGTCACCACCATTATCATGGTGAAGATGAGCTCAGAAGCACTGTGCTTCTTTGCTCTACGAAGCATCTCTGCAGGTTTAAATGTTCTACAACTTTTAAATTCACTACTTCTATAACAAAGATATTCCAAAAAAAAAAAAATTAAAATGTGAAAAATTGGTCCAATTTTGACCCAATGTTGATTGGTAATGTGTGGTCCAAATTACATATTTGGTTTTAAGTCTCATTCTCTCACGCGGAATCGAATGCTCTTAAGACTATTTTTGAAAATGTGATTAGTTGATTGATTGAGCGAAAAACCACAAACAAACTACTTTTGGGGGTACATTTTACCCTCCCCACTTGTGCACAGTTCCACCCAGGAAAAACTTAGGATATTCATATTGGGCCACAAACAAAGAAATTACAACAAGAAATTCTTATATTTGAATTATGTCCGAATCGATAGGGTGATTTTGTGTCTAACGCTACTGTACTAGCCTATAACCTTTAGGGTCTAATACGATAAAAAAAATCGGTCTAGAATGAGTTTTTTATCGAAACGTTTGTTAAGTCGATTTTGCAGCACTCGTTCACTTAAACTTTACATTTTAGAAAAAAAGCTTGTGACATAAATTATATTAAATTTTCTCTGGTTTGGTTTATTGTCAAAGAACTGTTTTAAGGTGCCATGTTTCCAATATGGCGTCGCGAGCGGAAACGATTTGAGGTGTCAAAGTTTAAATTCGGAAAGAGCATGTTCGAAATCAATAAAACCACTAATTTTCAAAACTCCCGCAAAACTTCCCAGGTAGCCCTTTTTTAGGTAGGTACTATTAATGATGTGGTGAGTTTTATATTCGTGCTGAAATAAAGACAGTCCTTTTTAGTGCAAAGGTTTGTACTTCTAAGTCTCGTTAGGCCATTGATGATATAATACTTACGCACATGAATTGAAAATGAGGATTGGCATTTGATGGGTAAATGTACATAAATTAAAGAAAAAAGCAGTTTAAAAAAAAAGTACAATGTACGTACATATGTACGTTTTTTTCATTGAATTATAAAAAAATATAGTTTCTAAAAAATCAAGGATATGGTGTTTTATTTTGCTTATAAGCTTACTTTTTGATGAGGATATGTGGCTAAAAAGGTTTGGAACCTTCGAAAAAGACAATTAGTTCTGTATTTTAAAGTCTCTGTAGTATTAAATTTTTAATGCATTTGAATATTACTTAACATTTCATAATATTAAGACTTTTAATATGTTTCGTTTACTGCTCGGAGTAATTCATTATACATACTTCCACTTTGCGTTAACATGTCCAATGCTTTGCTAAATTTCCTGTAGTCCTTAAATACGCCGTAGGTATATCTTTTAACGGTCAGTGTAAACGCAAATTGAACGATACAACTAAAAATTGCCAGAAGTCATACCTCACAGCTGCAATGAATATACTTCCGATACTATCACCGCAAATAGCGACCAAGTCTTATTTCACAACTGTCTATCCGTCGCGTCCGTTAGTCGTCCACACACGACTTATTGGAATAATGAGGAAGTTTTAAGTTCAGTACCTACTACCTATCTACCACATACTCGTATTCGTTGTTGTTGTTGTAGTTGTTGTCTGTCATTCAGTCAGTCAGGCACACTTTAAAATTCCTCATACATTCATTCAACTATACTGCTAACAGCAGCTAACCCCACACAGAATTCGACTCTAGCATGACCGCATGAATAGATGTCACTTAAGTATGCCCATTAGAAATGAATCCCATTCGGCTAAATACTTTCAAGTGAGATAGGCACGCGATTCAATTGTCACACTTGTTGTAAACTGAAAATTCACAACTAGCAACCCCTCAAAAAAAAATATTTAACACTAAACGTTGCCAATACTGCGGCAGCTAGCCCTGCTGCAGTTTATTCATCAATTTTAAATATTTAACGACTGTTTGTGGTTGTGAAAAAAATAAATATTCAAAAATACCTAAAAAAGGGAAAAAAGCCTAAATTTTTATATTATTTCATTATTTTAAAAAAAATTATTTTTTTCGTCCGTCATCTTTTTCGCCACTTATGTAGTTTGATAATGAATATAATTTTGCCATTGAAAAGAATTTATCAAACGCGCACGGTCGGTGGTTAAGTTTTCAAAGAGAAGAATTAAAATGATTCTAATTTAAATTTAATTTTTACTTGTTTTACGCGAGAAGTATAGTCCTATCATAAGTCCTATTTTGAAGCGATTTTATTAACACAAAATATACAAAGTTCTTTATTAATAATTATAGTTATGACTTAATTTAGCTTGAACTTCAAAGTGCGCTTTGGCTGAAAAAATATAAAAAAAAATAAAGTAATGCTGTGGAATTTTAGAAAAAAGTGCCTTATTAAATAAATTCGCGTAAGAAATTTAAGTAAATAAATAATTAAGATATTCCAAATAATATTCAAAACGGAAAAAGTGATGAATCAAATAATTATGTATGAAGCGAGATGATTTTAAATCCATAATGTTGAGGAAATACATCAACTCACCTATATCAATTGGATTAGGATTAACACTGTTATGGTAAGTAATAAACTAAAAAATTGAAAAAAAAAATATATATTTTATCTGTTCGTCCAACGCGCCGCCCACAGTGCAGTGGTCTGAGCGCGGAAAAAAATCATTTGAAAAAAGTTTCATGTAGCTTTTTGATTTGTGTGTCTAAGTAGTTACTCTTAGATAACCCTGTGAGCTATGATATCAAATAATTTTTTTTAATATATCTGTCTTATGTATATACTTATTTAAAAGCAATCAAAGTTGAAATAAAAGTTAATTAAGCCGCGAACCATATTTTCAACAAGCTTTTTTTCCGCAATTCTTTGACATAAATTCTGATACTTTACTTATCATTTTGTTGATTTATTTTTGATTATTTAAAATTGAAAAAAATTTATAAAATTAATAACAGAAGCCTCATACATTGGTACTTAAAAAAATTGCTTTGATGAAAACTTTTTGAGTTTTAAATTTAGCTCCACCTGCCTCCAAGTAATGACATATACCAACGTATGCTCCTTACATTTAAATTACAGCAGAGACAAAAATCAGCCGCGATCACCTGCGATCCCAGGAATTATGTTCTAATTCGTCTCACTGAATCGGTTTTCAAAAAACTCAGTTTTGACGATGGCATACAAATATCAAACATTTAAAATTTTTTCGGCACTTATTTTTAAATGAAATATGTACCTACCTTTGTTTTAAAAGTAAAATAAAACTAATACATCGACCCATGTGGAAAAAATTTTCCTTTTTGCGAAAAGATTTATTTCTGCATTTTTTTTGGAAAAAATAAATGAAAAAATACTAATATAATTAATGATTGGTTTGATTATATGACAGATCTTAATAAAGAAAAAAAAAAGATTAGGAATCATCCAGAATCTTATATATAAGTTGGAAAGGTATTACTGAGTAGGTGTGCAGTGAATATTGTGTTTGTAATATTTTTTTTTTTTTTTTTTGGAAAATACAGGTGAAAATGTCTTGGTGTGTTTTTTTTACCATTTTTTTCGTAAAAATTTGCTGTGAATTTTTTTTGTTCCCACAGGGCGATTTTGGCCACTATGGCGATTCTATTACATTATTAATTTAATGCAAAAACTTTGTCCAGGTAGAAATAAAAGTTTTTTTTTCAGATTTTTTTCTGTGTCTGATTTTTCCTTATACCTGTTGCAATTTTCAAATAAATCAAAAACAAAAAATTTTGGATCCTTGTTATTTAAAATAAAATGTTCAGATTGTACTTTAATAAAAAAAAACTTTTATTTAAGTACAGCATCAAAACCCTGAAATCTTAGAAAAATGTGATTTACTTTTTCCTGAATTCCATCAATATCCGTTAAGTAATTCAGATGTAACAGACATTTTACCTCTCTCCTATAAAAACCAAAGGTGCCGTGAAATAACGCCGAACGAGTTCGACTTTTAATTTATAAAGACATTCAGATAAAGATTCCTTTCCTAGAAAATGTACCATTCAATGAATTTACACATATTTCAAACAGTTTAATAAATTAAAGCCGCTTCAATTTGCTCTAGGTGCCTTGCAATAGATCATGTGTAATAAGGTCGAAGCGTCTATACAATTCCATTTGCTTCGTAGATACATAGTATGCTATTGAATCCCTCCAAGAAGCTAGTAGTCCTATCCCAAGCCAAAGTCTTATAGTACGTATACTATATTTTCTCGGGTCCTTCTTACCTTTGAAGAGAAGAATGGTTTTTGGAAGTCGTCGAAAGAATAGCTTCATGAGAGGTGCTTAGAAAATAAAAATTCAAAACTCTCGTAAATTGTAACATCAAACGAATTTCTTAATTGAACTGAAACTTAGATATACATATAAGTTATATATATTTGTATGCTTAGGAAACTCCTTTTTTTATAATGCACACGCGCTCAAGGGGTTTGTTATAGCCCTTTTAATGATAGGTCACAGCGCGAGCGATAGGAAGTTAGGGAGGAAAGGAAAGGAGGTGTCGATGAACATTGATCTTGAATGTTTGAAGATCAAAATGGCAAGGAAAAATTGTGCCAGGCAATCCATTCCTTATCCTATATCTGTGGTTCAGGTTTCCTATGACAATAAAAAGCGATGTTGAAGAATACAATAGTCAACTAAGCCGGAAGTAGGTACAATTTGGAATTTTTGTCTAGTTCGTAGACTGCCTGGGTGAAGATGTTACAACTTACAAAGATTAATTACGGTGAAGTTTACTAGTTTTTTAACAAGTACAGTTGCCTTGGCAAATCGTTTTACCTTTTAATGTATTCGGCTAAATTTCATAAGCAAAGTTCGGTGTAATTTCACTTTATGATAGTGAAATCACGCCGAACTCCAAAATTTAGGAATTCGGCGTTATTTCAAGGCACCCAAACCAGACCCTAAAATTCTAGAAAAATGACAATAACTTTTTTTCTAGTAACTTTTTTCAACCAAATTTTCACCAATTATGCATAAGACCAATCTTGACATTTTTGTCAACTATTATTGAAATCCGTTAAAGTTAAAGTTAAAGTTCAGATTTAATAGATTTTGTTCCGATCTCCCACACAAATCGAACTAGGAGCTATCAGTCCAGGAGTTATCAGTCCTGTCGCCCAAATCCATCACATTATCAGCGTCATTAAAACGGGCTCTACTAAAAAGAGTTTTCGTCTTTAAACAAGTGCAGGGCATGTTGGATATGGCCCATAATCTGCTATTCTTTTTCGTCAATAAAACTTCTCCAATAGGCTTTGTTCCACATGTAACACATGTTTTACCACCTGTTCACCGATTAATCATCTTGCTTTTGCAAAAATTAAAAATGCGCTTAGTTAATATGAGTAATGTAGCTCCTTGCAAGTTCGTGAGCTTTGCAATTCCTTGGAATATTATCTCTATACGCGCTGGCACCCAACAAAAGTGAATGTTCCGCCATCTCTCTGACATAGGATCCTTAGTTGAGAGTTTTGGAGTTAGTGGAGATCGAATCTAAGGATTTCAGCGAAGTTGGGATATTCGGGAAAATTATGATGTCCTTGGAAGATATCACAATTTTTGTAAGCCAGGATAAAACCTCCTTTATCGCGAATTATTCCGCTTGGAACATCCTACAATGGTTTGTCAGTGGCACCACCCCCACCCCATCAATGATGATAGGCTTATGGGCCTTATATCTTTTGGGTTTGCTTGGGAGCATTTACATGCTTTTGAAATAACATCTCTCTATGACTGAGGATTGGGAATTATTTCAAAGCAGCTTCGTATAATATCTTCCAGCACTGGTTTGATAATATCCGAAGTTGAACCGAATGTTGAACAGTCTACTGTTTTTCTTCAGTGGATCCCGCTCATCTATGTGACTTTTTTGTCTTTAAATTTGATTAGAGGACAAGAGGCTGCCAGTGCACTTTTTAAGGCCTGAGTAAAGGTCATCTTCCTTTTTATCTAGCTCTTGAGTGTAACAGGAAATTATTAAGAGATCACTGTCAATGAGATATTCAAATAGTCAGTGCGTTAGATAGTTAGATTTCCTCGGATTTCTAACTACTGCTTGGAGAGGGGAAATTGGATATTACAGTGGTCTGAAAAATGGGTGTAAAGGTTACACCCTCCAATCTTTAATTAGACCAGACTAATGTTACTTCCCGTCTGGTTTGCATTATAAAAGATGTAAAAGTTGGCTATTTTAACGAGGAATCATAGTTAAAACAACATTCCAAAAAGTTTTCGGGTATATCATCAGTGAAATGAGCTGCATTTCTTAGCGATTTTTTAAAAACGACCCGTTGTTCGAAGCACCATATCTCGATAACGAATTCACATACAACATCAACTTATCTGTGCCGTAAATAGGCTCTAAAAATTAAATGCTCTATAAAATGTTTTTGCCGTAAGATGATAGAAAAAAAAACTAAGGAAAAACCGGGAAAATGTTGAAAATTTTTTTGGCAGATCCCTCGAGGTCAAAAACTTATTTAAATGTTTATTAACTATCCCTGAACAACATTCCAAAGTTTTATCAACTCCCGACCTTTTTTCTATTTGTCGGCTAGACTAATAGTGAGATTATGGCACGTCCAATTGCTGCAAACGCCCGCCGTGAGATCGATATAAATTCCGATAATCAGCAACACTGGCACTAGCCACAGCAATGTTTTCTACTGTGCGTGCACTACGACATCATTAATACTTCAACATTTTACCGATTGCTTGTGTAGTGGGTGGATTTATCGTAGTACGCGAAAAGTGTTTAAGTTTGAATCACAACTTTTGTAGTAAGTTTTAATTTTAACGCGTTATTCAATTGTTAAACGATCCACTATCGTAAATGGCAAGCTTTCAACCAACAAGTTTCCTTATTTTGATTCATATTTTATATCAATTTAAGGAACAAATACTTTCCTTACTTCAAAATATGTTATGGCATTTTTTTCTTCTAAACTTTAATTAAAGTTTTGTTCTTTTTTCTTTGCAGGCTAATTAAAACCACGGATGCCTATATGAACTATACAGCTAAGCCTCGAGTAGTACTTCCTCACAACTATGTCAAGGGTATGTTATGCTATATGAAAACAAAAAAAAAAAAACTTTTACTTAACATTGAAGCACAGTTGTATATGGTATATCTTAATTTACTTTTATATATTTTATTATTGCATTTCCATATATACAATACTTCGCATTTGCATTACTTTGTCGCTGCCAACTGCCGCTGCCGTCGCGTCGCGCCATCAGTCCAAAAATAGATTTTTGTTTTTATTATGAGTTTTTGTCTGTATTTAGCTCCCTTCCTTTTCAGCCACTGACTTAATTTTGTGCCATGAAGGGCTACGATTTTTAAATAAAACAAGTTAAAATAGGGAGCCACTACATTTGTAAAGGCCGAACAATATTGTTTACACTGTACCGTAGCAAATTTGATTCTCTAGGACATGGTGAATAGAACATATTGACTCAGGCAGAAATAAGTAAACTCCGATAAGTCAGTTAATATGTACCAGTCAAAGCATTGTACATGATAGGTTTCGAGACCCTTATTTAATTTTTTTTTTTTAACTTAAGGACTGTACAGCTTTTAAAATGGAACAAATGTAGCGTGCTTGGTTAAAACCCATACAAAAAAAAATAAAGTACTTATTTTACCATTTTTGCTGCTCTGTAGTGCTGGATTAGCCAAGGATAGTTAACAGTGTCATACTGAAATCTATGACGTCAACGTATTTGCTATTTGTTCTTTTGCTGTATGGTTTTTCTGGAACCAAATTAAATTAAATCAGTAGTAGATTGTGAACATTTGAAGTGACCCAGAGATAAGGTGCGGATGGTTGTTATAGATGATTTCTTAGCGTAACTACTAGCTTCTGACTTCAAATATATACTATCAGCTTTCCGAAAAATTAAAAAATGCCCCACTCACATACATAGTATATTCAAAACATTCAGGATCTGATGCAGCAAGTTTTGTTAATTTTATTTATTTTTTGCAGATGGTGAACGTACTTCTTGCAATCTGCAGCAAAACTCATACAAAAGTCAAAATCAAGTACAAATCAAAAGTACAAATTTTGCACCGTTGTATTTTTCTGTTGCAATAGGATTGATATAGTGTAAAAGTGGAACAAATTGACATCAAGTATACATATTATGTTTTTGTGCAAGAAAATGCACTGCACTTTTTCAAAGATCAGTTGCACAAAATCGTGAATACCCCTATAATTCATAAGACTAATAAAGCAGTTAATTTCCTTAATCATGAATAATGGGTAAACCAAATACTAGTCTCTTTTTGAACAATGAACAAAAATAAATTCTCCCCGTGTATTAAGGCTTTATTCGTAGGAGCAAACATGCCCATTAATTATGGAACCCAACGTCTTTCAAGTGGCTGCCTCAGCTGGCCTTGCAGTGGCTCATTCTGTCACTCAAATTTGTCCAAGAACTTGATGGTTTTGGGCTGTAGCTCGTTTCTGAATTGTTGGCATAATGTTGGTCCTTCACGGTTCGCAACAGGCAAAATTCCAGAGGGGTCAAATCGCAGTTCGGAGACGACCAATTGACATCGCCAAGACGGCTGATAACACGATATATTAATTTGTGCACAAAAGATCGATTGTGGTGTGGGTTGTGTGGCTCTGTAACTCCCACCGTTGGTTGACCAAAACGTTGTTCCCACCCTAATTTTCAAAGAAAAAAAAAATCAATGATGCCACCACTGTGGATGCATTGGCTTCTCGACAATAACGTGCGGGTTTTCCGTGGCCCAGATGCAGCGATTTAGTTTATTAACTGAGATGAAAATGCCCCTCGTCAGAAAATATAATTTTTTGCCAAAACCCTTGTCCAATTAAAGCTGCTCTAAGGCCCAAACTGCGAAGCGATAACGAAGCGGATTATTGTGAGCTTCAATTTCTGAGTCAATTTGACTTTGGATATCCAGATCGATGGCGAGTTGATGTTCGTAAATTGAGTCTCACACTCTCGGTTACAGCAGCCACATTCTTGTCTATACGTACCGTACGACGAGTGTTTTCCACTAGCATACCAGTCTCACGAACTTTTTGCACAAACTTGTGCAAAGCATCCGCGGTGGGTGACTCATTTCGGCCAAAACTTCTTCTTCACTTTGGAAATAAGTTTTTAATATTTTTTCAACGTTGTTCAAGTGCAAAGCACCTGATTTCGTTCTGCGGATGTATGATAATGAGAATTGCTTTCTGTCAAGATTTTGAGCAGAAAATAGCCGTCAGTATCAAAATAACCTATGATTAAAAAAGAAACCACCAGATGGCCCACCCTATATGTTATTATCTATATTTATTAAAATTTACACTTTAATTACTAGAAAAACTTAATATTTCATGTTACATTGATAAAATTAAAAAAGTTAAAAAGTGTACATTTTAATAAACATCTCAAAATTCTACATAATGGTTAAAAAAAAATTCGGTTTCAAGTTTTTGTTGTTGGTATTTTTGTACTTTGAGAAAAAAATTTACCATGTTAACGCATATTTTTTTACATATTCGGAAAGTAGAGATTTCAGGGAATAAAAAAGCAAACCAAAAAAAAAAGCAGATGTTTTGACGTTTTCGATTGAAAATAAGGGTACTTTCAAAATTTGGTGAGCAAATTTATATTTTTAATCAAAAAAATTGCAATGTGTTTGGCACAAAACGGCAAGTTTTTAATAAATTTTATGCAATAAAAATGTTTTTTGTAAGATATAAAAAAAAAAACAAACATTTTGTTACATATTTGAATTTTTTACATACATTTTGAGAGGTTATGTGAAAAAGTGTTTTTTTTTACAAAAGTTGTAGATCTTTTAATTATGTAAAAGTTTGAAGATCGAGATAGACCGTTTTTTTTTTTCTCTTAAAAACCCTTGAAACCCCCCTCCTGCCATTTCTCGACCACAGATCGACTTTAATATATTTTTCCTTTTATAATTATATATTCTCTTCCTTTTTCAATTGGTTTCATCCTTATATAATTTTTGTTCGATATTTATCATTTTTTGGCACTGGTCTATGTAGATGTTTCGTAAATTAAAAAAAAAACAAGTATACGCCACAGTGGACAGTGTGAAAAACTAAGTAATATAATTGTCGCTGGAAACAATGTGAAAAAGCAAGTGAACAATTTAAAATATGAGAATTATGTACAGTAAACGATATTCTAATTAGATATCGATGTTTCACGTTGACATTTGCGAGCAAAATATAAAATAGTATCCGGTTGCAGGCCAATAGATCTCGAGACAGAAAATCAAGAGATATGCATAGAAACCGAAATCACTATTCTAAGGTCTCCTTTCTAGCTCAAGGATCTTGGCTGCTCTGGCGTTCCTAACAATGAAACAATATTCCTATACATATATCAGAGCTCTGCTCAAAATCAAATAGGATTTTAAACTTGCTTGGCAAGGTTGTCGATTGGCTTCGGAAGCTGGATACGAAACGTGACGTTGTTTTCCCAAGTAATCGATCAGTAAAATTTTCAATAAGTCAATAAGTCTTGTTTTAAATTCCAATGATACATTTAGAATATATAGAATATATAGCTTCAAAAGGATGAAGATAAACGGTCTTAGAACTTGTAAGCAGCAAGTGGTTTTGAAATATCTGTCAGAGTGAAAAAATGATGGACTCGAACAGATAGTGCTTTCCTATAAACTTCAATGGTAAAACCTATCAAACTCGTATCTTATATCATGCATTTTGCAAATTCAAACAGAACCAGAAATGTTTCTATGTATGTACAATTGTATTAAAATGTGATGGAGCTGTTACTATGCCTTACCGAACACTTTTGGGGATTTTAAAAACTTTCGAGTAGTGTCGATCTGTTTTCAGGAATTTCTTTTCTTAATGAATGGATTCTATCAAATTTATTGGATGTGGAAGAAGTTCTTATAATAAGCCCGGTTTATATAGATCATATGTATATGCTTCGTTGTTACTAAATAAAATATTTGTAATACCCGGACTTCCACCCCTGCCACGGTGAAGGACTCGCGTTCAATCCTTGACTTCAGCTAAGTTTTTCTCTGAGGTACTACTTCCTCCATGAGCAAATCTTGTTATGAAAAAAATACTTTTTTGTCCACCGTTCAGATTCTGCTTCTGATCTGGCTACATTCTACAAGGCATACATTCGCCCGAAGCTTGAGTATAATTCTCATATCTGGGCAGGTGCTCCTGTCACCCACTTGTACCTCCTGGAAAGGATCCAAAAAAGGGCTTTAAAACTGATAGGAGAAAGAACCATTACCGAAACATTTGTTTCACTTGAACATCGCCGTAATGTTTCTTGTCTAACCTTGTTTTATCGCTACTTCCACAAACAGTGCTCCAGCGAAATAGCCAGAAGCATTTCTCCCCTTAAACAATTTCCCCGTAACACTTGCATCGCTAGGAATGCCCATCAATTTACCCTTGAGCCTAACTTCGGACCTACTGTTAAGTATAGAGACTCTTTTTTAGCCGCACTACAAGAATGTGGAATGCTTTACCCGGCTCGATTTCCCTCCCATTGTAATTTACAGACGTTCAAACCAATGTGCATCGATATCTCCTTTTATCTCCTATCCTACTTTCCTAACCGCTCGCACTGTGCTAAATTATGTAAAGGGTATTAATAACCCCTGCGTTAGTTAAAAAAAAAAACGCGGCGCGGCGCGGCTTCGCTTGCGTCAAATACAGTGATGATACAGAAGATATTTAATACGGATTGAATAGATTAGATGAGATGAGGTCTAAATTTAAGGAGAAGTCAGGAGTTCAAGGCCAACATCAATAATAGTGGTCCTCCCTTCTAACTGTAAACCCATGGAACAAGCGAAACCACTTCTGCCAAGTTTTGACTCAGTGTTTACTGTCAGACATCAGTTACACTTAATTTGGATTTCACCGCTCAGGCAGCTTCATTGCACAGCTTCAACGCCAGTATCAACAGTTTTTGGATACAAAAGTATGTTTAACTTAGTTGCAAATTGAAATTCTCCAAAGATTATTTCGTGGTAAAATTTTTTGTTCCTCTGCTCAAGTCATCCGTTCTAAGTTGCTTTTTGTATGTTATGCGGGATTAGTAAGCCCATAAGTTGTCGTAGCGATTTCTCCTTCAGCTGTATATTCGTTCGGCCACAATTTCTTGGTTGTGACTCAGCAAGTACCATCTCTCGTTTTCAGCATTGAGTCCTTTATTCCCAATCGTTTATTTAATGTAACAGGTTTTGGTCTTTACTGTTCTGTCAGCCTAGGTTCTTGGGATGTCAGCTCATCAGATCTTTCGGGCTTCCTAGCACAACACTGTGACCGGGAACTAGTGTAACCCAGATAGTATTTAAATTTTGCAAACTGTTTCATGGAACAAATTTGCGGCCATTTTGGATTTCCCTACTATCGTAGTATCATGTTTGATTGTTATAACAATTTTTTTGTAAGCATCTATGACTTGTAAGTAAAAATGGTCAGAACTTAAATACATAGATAGTAATATATTGGGTTGATTGAAATCTTTTCAATTGAAACATAGCGTTTGTGCAGAAAATGCAATTAACAGAAAACTAATTGTTCAGTTAAAACTTTTAAACATACATTATGTACTATATAAAATTACATGATTATTTTTGTCTTTATAGTTTAATCAAAAATACTTACATGTCATTTAGGTACGAACAAAATAAATTATCCTCCCTTGGCACAACTGGGTCGCACAAACTTGCTATTTTAGCCAGATATTTGATTTGGGGCTAGAAATTTACAAAAACAAAATTAATTATTTTCAAAAATCGTTGATTTTTTGCATTAATTTACTACATAGTACTATTATTAGTAATAAGTTTGCAACACAATGTCATTACTTAGTTTCTATCTATTTTTAAAAAATCAATTCATCTGTTTTCAAAATTTTAAATATTTTTAAAGAAATTATTAAAAATCAAAAACTGAAATGTTTGAAAATTTTGAAATGCAATATTTATTGGATTATTATTAACTTTCCCTCTCCTTCAATTCGGAATAATAGTTTACGAGAAAATCTGTTCTATGAGAGATACCGTTATAAGACAAATTCTGAAAACCCCAAAAATAGATTTTTCTACCAAAACAGCACTCAGAAAGCTTTATCAAAATCGTTGGACCAATTTTTCAGAACATTAAACTTCTTTATGATTGTTATGGCCGCTTCCTAGATTAAAGACCAAATAAATAAAAAATCCCAAATTTGAAGCCGATCGGCCCATCCGTTTAGCCTGTAGAGACACGAACAACAGACAGGCTGACGGAATTTCCATGTCCACTTTCTCCGACTTCCCTATCATCGAAATGTTATGTTTGACTGTTATTTGAATTTTTTTCTTGCACGAATCCATAACTTGCCTTTAAGTACGTATGTACATATATTAAAAATTTCACGCTTACCTATTCGGGATTCTTCAACCCTCCTGTTGACAATGTCCAAGATGGTGGTCAAAATAAAAACATCTTCCTTAGATTGTTGTTGAGGAGCTCTATTTCCTATGGAAAATTTAATTATATAAGTTTGAATAGAAAACCTGGATTTTGTTTGTACTTGCACTTTTGTGTGATGTCCTCTCCCTTTCAAGTGTCGAATTTACATTCAAATATCAACATGGCTTCTCCTATTTCATTTTTCTTGTGAATGCATTCAGTGTTACATTTCATCTGAACTTAAACCACAGACAAACAATACAGAGTTGACACTAAAAATGGACGTGTTCATACATCAGTGCTTACATTAAACTTGTCATTATAACATTGGAGCATTCCATGGTCACGTACAGACAAATCCAACTACTTTTATGTTACAATAAGGCTCCTTATACTAGGTATGTACGTAAATAGGATATGCCATGTACTAATTTTACTTTATACCTTATACTTCAGTCTTTTATTAAATGCAAACATTCTGAAGGATATTTTTAAAATGGCCTTACAAAAGAATTATAATAGCTGTCACGTAACAGACTCCTAGAGTCAACCAATTTTTCAAGTAATTACTTTACATTAAAATTTTAGCGAAACTATAAAAAATGGATTATTGTAAGATTTGTCCTTTTTTGTCTATAGTTGAGGTAGCTTCAGCAGTTCCAGGGTCAGCCGAAGAAAAGACGTAAGACTCCGGTTAAGGAAAAACATTATTGAGAAGCAAATAGTAAGGGAGCATCAAAGTTGATAATAAGGAGAAAAAATATAAAAAACACATATTTAATTGTTTATAGAAATTTTTTAATAACTTAAGTTATTGTCACGTACGGACAAACGACGTCACGTGTCTGACACACTTGAAAACGGTGCCGTGACATAAGGCCATGTGTCATAAGGCCATATTTCGAATTATGGTCTTATGACGCTTTACAAAAGCGAATTATGGTCTTATGACGCTTTTGTAAAGCGTCATAAGACCATAATTCGAAATATGGCCTTATGACACATGGCCTTATGTCACGGCACCCTTGAAAACGTTAGTATTTTATTAAAGTTTTTTAGTAGATAAACACTTTTTTATCTTCTGATTTGCAATGAGTTCGGACCTCTACGCTCTTCTTATCTGTTTGAATGCAATGGATATTGGAAATTCTAGGTATGTCTTCGGCGTTTTTGCATGGCTGCACAGTCATTATTTTGTTGCCAATTTCTGATGATGAATGGTAAATGACTCGGGTTTTGGACATCAACCGCGATACCAGATCAGCAAGATTTTTTGCCGATTGCACAACAACGTTGTCATCTTGGCTTACAATTTTTTCCCTCTACTATCTACTCTTTGTAAGTTGGTTGAAAGTTCCGCTTTTTCATGGAATGTTCCCATTACGCTTTGCAGAATCTCCAAGAAACCACCAAGTCACGCACACAAATCTACTCAGTACGCAAAGGTTTTGTCGTTGTACTTTTAACAATCTAGAATGTTATATCATACATGTACGCAAATCCTGCACTTACAAAACATTTTTTACAGACATTCCTTTCCGGTTTCCCATAATAACCCATAACACTAGAGTAAACATTTTACTTTGTTTCTATGGTATTCAAACCTATTTGTTAATGGCTGGAAAAGTTATTGATGAACTTCGAATCGAATTTTTATTGTCTGGCATGTTTAATTTTTTCCAAGTAATTATGGTAAATGCTCAATTCCTTAACCGAAACCGAGACAACACAAGTGTTTTATCAAAAACAAAAATAAATAATAATATTTCATTGGAAAACAGCTTAGCGGAAAATCGTTACAATTTTAATTATTAATCGCTTTGCACGCAAGCCACTAATAGTGTTATTGCATAGCTTTACCGAATACTCTTTTCTATACAAAAAAAAAAATTGATTGATATTTTGCCTGCCAAAACATCGAAATCAAAGAGGAGTTCCATTTAATTCTAACCGAAAATAATAACAGAAAAAACGCCCTGATGACATCGTTCTTCGGATGATGGAAGTCCTTGAACTTCTGGAACACGCGCAGAAAAAATTACTTTTTTATCGACTTCTATTTATATACAATATTCCATGACCTGACCCAAAGTCAAAGCATGCTAACAAAATTATTGTATGAACTAATTTCAGTCAATACAAACTTGCGGGTTATTAAGATTGATTTTGTTAGAAAGGTTAAGACATTTGTTAGAGGTAGTGCGAGAAAAGATCAAACATAATATACCCAGGACAAAAAGCAATGGTATAGTGAATGTAGTGCTTGGTTGGTGGATTCAAGCCCCAGCCTGGGCCAGTTTCAACTGGATGCAACCCGTTTGATTTTCCTGAGATAAATATCACCTAAATTTCAAACCACTGTACCACCAAAGAAGTTTTTTTCTATTCTTCTTTTCCTTCAATCTTAGAAGCTCGCACAGTGTTCATTCATGGTAATCCCTTGAGTGCGGGTGTGTTTTTAGCCGAAAACTAAGAACGCAGTTATCTTTAAATTGCTCAAAAAAAAAAATACTCAAAAAGTAAATGAAAATTTTGTAAGCAATTTTTGAGAAATTCAGTGAAAACCAACAAGTGTTGGCTTAAACAACTGAAATCCTCGAGAGAGCAAACGTTACGAAATCTTTAATCTTTATAAATAGATGACATACCTTGGGGCTACAATGAAAGATATGTACCAAAGGAAGTCTGAACACTTTCGTTAATGTCGTTGTCGACTTATGGCCAGTTTAATAAAACCGTTAAGGGCGATTTCCGTTCCTACCATTTTTTGTCAAAAACTAAAAATACAGTTTTCTTCCAAGCCTTCTACGTGTATACAAAGTTTAATTTAAACGTTAGAGCCTTTTTTGGGTAAAGTGGAAAAAACAAAAAAAAAATGTGGCTAAAACCTATAGTGGCTCGCTGTATGTGAGCCACCATTTACAAAAGAGTTAAAGTCATTTTAAAAAAAGCCGTTAATACCAGATCTTCGTTATTTGTACATTTAGCCAATAACGAAAATCGTTGTTTTCTTAAGAACACTCAAAGAATATAGGGTTCTCCAATAAGAGATGTTATTTTGAATAGCCCGCTATTTCGGTAGTTTTGAACCTGTAATTTTTTGACATTTGACAAGTAAAAACTACGTTATTAATAAAAATGGACCGATACATGCTTCAACAACTCATTGAATTTAATAAAATTCACAAATAACACCTCTTATTGGAAAACCCTGGTTCTTATAAAGGGTTTTCCAATAATGATTTCCTAGAGGAACAGCTGAAATGGTTGTTTTGGCTATAGAAGGAACCTTTTACGTTCAAGTTTTTGTTTTGTGAGTTTTCTTAAAAACAGCTTCATTATAATAATAGGTCTTTTGAATGCAAACTGCACGGCACTAGTTAGAAGGAATAGAAAGATAGGAAAGATTTTTTGTTTGTACAATGGATTGAGAAATAGGTGATCTTTATCTCATGAAAATCCCACGAGTGGCGTCCAGTTGAAGCTGGGGGAATATTGAAAAGTTGCTGACCAGGCTGGGGCTCGGACCCTTAGGTTAGCAACCAAGCACTTTTTTTTGAAATTGCCTTAACTTAACAAGGGGATGCTAATTTTTGTTTGCATGGATTTGTCAATGGGTAAATTAAAAGCATAAAATAATTTTGTTAAAGTCTTTAAAATTTTTAGAATTGTTTGCTTACTACATTAGGTATGTATACTTTGGAAAATGCATGTTTTTAAAAATTAGCGAAAACGATTAACAAAAGTATTTCCAAAGATGTTACGGCTAAACAAAGTTAAAGAGTTACAGCAAAGCGCTATAACGTAAGAAAATTGTTCATTGGCTTTATAAATATAAATGGGAGGCATACAAATGGTCGACAAAAAAAAAATGTCGACTAGATGAATACAAATTTCATCGACTGTCGAAATGTCGACTTATGTTTGATCGACAAAAAAAAAATTGACAGTTTAAAATATAGACTATGAAAATGTCGACTGAAAAAGTGTCGGAATTTATGTCGACTTTTATCCTGATATAAAATATAGTACTTTGGATTGCATCGACAATAAACTTTTCGAAAGTCGAGATTATGACCATCGATAGTATTAAATCGACATTTTAAAAATCGACAAATTGTACCCAACCCTTTATAAATATATTGCCAACACAAAATAAGCCTAAGGTTAACGGTTCCTGCGATTCCAATTAAGCTTTCCGTGTGATGTTTTGTAGGCATAATCTATGTAGCTTTCGGTTGGAATGCATATTTCAGAAAAAGTCTTATAACGGTTCCTCCAATAGAACCTTTCTTGTAAGCCAATTTACGTGGTAAGTTTTTTTTTAAGTGATATACCATTGGCATTGCATATATAAACTATAGTATTCCCACTTGAAGTGCGCCATCTATTGACGAAAAACTAAGCTCTAGAATACCATGGGAAGCAACAACAACAATTAAAATGGTGGAAATTGTTGTTGTTGCTTCCCATGGTATTCTAGAGCTTAGTTTTTCGTCGATAGATGGTAGTTCTATAGTTTATATATATACAATGCCATTGGGTTATGTTTGTAATATTTAAAAATCCTTTTTTCCTGATGAAAACTACAAAGAACACTAAAAAAAATATATAAATTTTTTTTTTCAAAAATAAGAGCTTCAAATAAAAAGTGGTCGGTTTTTGAAATCCATTTTTCTACGCAAAACAGTAAGAGAAATCAGATGGTTGGTTTACTTGTTTTTTTCAAATATCCGTTTTTGATATTTTGTTAATTTTTCTTTTTCTTTTAATATGCTTCCAAATAGCCCGAAAACCACTGTCAGACATCAAATCCAGTTTTGTACAATTAATTATTTTTAAATTTAACTTTTTATTGATAGAAGTTTTTGAAGTTAATTTTCAGATTTTGGTTTTTCTATGTTTAAAAAAAAATAATTATTATTTGTTATCGAAACTGTGAATGAAAAAATTATATTAATCATTTGCTGTTTCAAACCCATTAGTAGCATTGTAATTGCTATGCAGTGATTAACTGACAAGTTAAATAAATAGGATAAATTGGTTTATCGATTACATCCCAGTCCCTAATATATTTCTTTCTTTTATTTCATTTCAGAAATTCGACCTCCCTCAAGAAAAGGAGCACCAGTGATAGTAGATTTTAGCATATTCGTTGTAGATATTAATTCAATCAATGTAGAGGATATGGACTTTAGGTGAGTTATAATTTTCATTCATATAATGTGTACAATTTACATGAGCATATTCAAATATAATTCATAATAATATACAAAGGGTTTTTCCATAACCGCGGGTAGATTTTGGCGGCCATATTGTTCATTTTAAATCTGTCAAATCTGGTGATTGTTATTCAATTACTAGCTTTGTTTGTTGAACTTTACCCAGGGTCGCCCTGGGTTTTTCGGGTCTCAAAAAACGCATGACGGCTGCTGATTGTATATTTTTCACAACGCACAAAATCAAAAGTTTCCATTTTGCTTTATTTGTTCGATTTGTATTTACTTCCATCAAAATAAATGCATTCACTTGCATTTCATTTAGTTTTATCGAAAAAAGACATGAAAAATCAAATACAGAAGAAAAATACACAAGAAATGCTTGACAGCAAAAGTCACTTCAACAGCTGATTCGTTACCTGAACTCGCCCCAGCTAAATAGCAAGATCGACTTCAGGGTGACTTCAGGGCGACCCCAGGTTTCAAAAAACAGAGAATTTTCTTTTGAGGGCGAGTTGAGGTAATTCAAAAAACGCGCTGTGGCGACCCCAGGGCGACCCCAGGGTGACTTCAGGGCTCAACAAACAAAGCTACTAATGCCCAAATCACCATGAGAAGAAGTAACACCATTGAACAGCACATATTAATTACAAAACATTATAATCAAAATGCGTGTTCATTAGTGCAAGCGTTGCACATGTTGCACCAATTTTACGATAGACGTGGTGGCACTTCACTCTTCACAGTGGATGCTTAGTTGCTTAATTTGGGACAAGCCGTTCGGTATTCAATCAATCAACATTCGGACGTCAAATTAATGCAAGATCGATTCACGCAGTCAATTTCACAAGAACTCGAATGATTTCAATTTAGGCATACAAAAACATCTTTATCGGCGAGAGGCATTTTTGGATGAATACAGCTGTATGTTAATAAGCGAAATTGCGGTATGGGACGTTACCAACCCACACGAATATCACCAGATGACAACCCTCACCGTTAATGACGAGCATTTCAGAAAGAGTGTTACCAATTTCTTATGGCCTAAATCTAACCTTATGGACCTAAATGACATGTAGTTCCAGCAGGAGGGCGATACGCAAAAACTTTTTCTTCTGGATTAAACTACACTCGTCCGATGGCCATAAGGTGAACTTAACACACGCCATCGCTCCTTTTCAGCAGGATTTATGCGATTTAATGAAAACTGGACAACTCGGATCGGTGCCACCGCACCGTAAAGAAGATGAGGCGGGCATTTGAACATTGTTACAACAATACTTCAACTATACTCTATACCTCACCCACTGCTTGTTTTATTTCATTTCAAAACCTACCCGCCCTTTTTAAAACCCCCATCAGTTTCGCATGCCTTCGTGTGGTTGATTGTAGTCGCTCTTAATACAATTTTGAAATTTTATGTGTTTTCGTTCAAAGTTCTTAAGTATGATACAATCCTATAACCGCTGAATTGTTTGAATTTAAACCAGCTCAACATCACTACATACGAGTAGTTTCTGTTCTTCATTCGGCCTTTATACCAAACTCCATTGAAACCTATATGACTTTTAATCCAAAATTGCTTTACTGACGTTTATTCGTTTCCGGATTCACAACCCTGTCATTCATATGCTGCAACAACAGAGTATAACAAAAATTTTTCGATCTTGAACGCTTTGTCCAATGGGATAGGTTATTATCAACTGTGTAAAATGAAATTCTTCAAAACTTCATTGGTGTGTTGTGTCTTTGAAGCATAGCCTTATTTCACCCTATCCTACTATCCACTAGTGGTACTTGCATCGAGAAAACATCGAGGGTGGCAACGGTACGGTTGCTAACCAAGAATTGTGAGTTCCAGCATCAGCCTTGGCAGCAAGTCTACACTTGTCTAGTTTCAACTAGATGCCACCCGTGGGATTTCGTGCGATAAATATCACTTAAAGCTTAACTAGACTTGAAAATCGTTAGCAATATTATAAGTGGCGACCTAAAATTCTTAGTTATTTGGGAATAACTCAAACTAAATTTGTAAGCTTAAGCTTAGAACAAAGGTTTTGAGTCTCAGACAATGAAGTGGCTAAGCCCTAACACAATTTGACTCATTCAATTTTATATGTTGCCTATATTTAAGTGATAAATTAATTGTTAACAATTTCTAAACCAAAAAACTACAAAACTTTCTACAATTCCTATTTTTTGACATGTCTTTTGCTGGTAGCATCCAGTTAAATTTCAAATTGTCGAACTATTCAAAATATGCACTACCCTTTATAATCAATCAAACAATTCATGATAATAAAACTGAAAGTCTTCTTGTCTTCGTTAATATATAAAATTTTATTCTGCTCCTCCGAAACGATTTGATCGAGCTTCATAAGAAAAATGTCTGTGTTTTTATGGGTTTACCTGGATAATGTTTAGCTTTTGGTGAATACGGTAGATGTCGCCGAAGTCAAGTTGTTAATAAAGTAATTACTTATTAGTAAAGTCTGGAGTTATTAATAAAGTCTTAAAAATAGTGCAAATTTATATTGTACTTTCTACCTTTACACGTTTCGAATAGAATTGTATGAATTAAAAGGTGCATTTATTGAAATTAAGACAGGACAACGTCTATCGTATAGCGTGAAAAAGATTCGATAGAACAAAATACTTTTTGTAAAATAAAACAAAAAATGATTAACTTAATTAAATTACAAAAAAAAAGATTCATTACAATTAACATAAAATTGCCTCATCAGATATTCCGTTGGTCAAGATCATTTAATTTTCATCTTATTTTGAAAATGATGTGGATCAAAAAAGATTATTATGAGTAAGATAATGCTACACGTGTATACTGCGACGTTTTTCAAGGTGGTGACTAAATCTACAGAAGTGGGGATTTAATTGACATTTCGTTGATTGTTTGCCACTTATTTTCATTATCCTTGTAGAAGACAATGAAAAATCTACTAAGAGACATGGATACTTGTTTCATCTAAACTAAATCATTACTGTATGCATCTGAAAGAAGCTCCCATTTTACTAACAACACATATCATTTTTATTTTCAGAGTAGATATGTTTGTGCATCAGCGTTGGATGGAATCTCGTCTTGACATATCAGATGATATATTCGAAGAAGGTGATGATTATGTGACACTTCTTCCTGAATTTTTTGATAATCTATGGCAACCAGATCCTTATTTTTTAAATTCAAAAATTGCAGGTAAATATAAAGACTTAAACATTGATTATAAATATATTAGAAATAACAAACTGTGTGTTCGTGTCTGTTGCTGTTGTCTTTGCAGTGGTAGATATTTAGTTGTTTTTTTTTTTTTTATTATTTTATTCGCATAACTTATAAACAAACAAAAAAAGAATTTTGTGCATGTTTTATTATAATTATGCTAATAATATATTTTTTATTTTTCGTTTTTTTGTGTCGTTTTATTTGTTACAAATTGATTTATTTTCAAAACTTTAGGATACGGAAGTCCCTACATTGCAACTACGTCTTTGCTACGTTACAAGAAAGACAGAGAAACGAAAAACTTTCATCTGAATAAAGATTTAAGTATATTATACCTACTAACATTTTTAAATAAACAAATAGCTTAGCCTATATATTTTAGGAAATAAAAGATTCACAAATTTGTCCCAGCAAATAGCAGTGTCTTGATATTGAATCAATATTATAAATTTGTATATTGTTATACCTAAGTTACAAAGGGGAGACCGATTTATTATGGAAAAAGCGCAATTGGATTATGCAGATATTTTTCTTAAACTTATATTTTTCTAAGATTTATTATATTTCTTTTTTTTTCACTTTTCTTTAGTAAAAATTAAACATCAAAGAGAAATATTTGCTTAAAAATTTAAACAAATCACGTGAGATCTTCCCTTTTGAAATTGATAAACAAATGTTTAGTGAACTTCATAGCAGTTTTTCAGTCAGAGATACAATTAAGCCTGAGTTAAGTCACCGACTTTTTTGCTAACTCTAGATACATGCACGGCTGGAAACTCTTATCATTTTGATAAGAAAAATAAAATAAAATCTGGGATATCTTAATACATATTCTCAACCTAGCAAAAATTCTTGAAATTCTTAAATTAGAAAATTTAAAAAAAATTAAATGGCAAATATACATAATATTTTAACACAAAAATATAAACAAAGAGTATTTCTTACACACATTTGAAAGAAGTATCTGCAATACAAAATGCTAAATGAGCACATTAAAAAAAAATCGGCATGCAAATTAACTCAAAATACTTATACATTCGACCCAATCTCTTTCAATCCCTAGAAAAACACCCTCTGGTGCTATATGTGCGCCCTTGGCATCATTAACCCACATCATTGATAATTTCATATTTCTGATAGTGGCAAACTCTGCAAGAAGATAGTTGCAATTTATATTCTCCAAACGTCATTGACAACAATCTACTAATAGTTCAACATTCTTGGAAGTTCTTATAACACAAACTTGACAATTCAAGAAAAGAAAAAATATATGTATGTTGTTGGATTGACAGTTTAATAATCATTTTCCCCACGATCGTTTCCTTAACCCCTTTCAAGTATGTACGGCAAAAATTTTAAGAAATCTGTTTGCCAACTTCGCCAAATTGGCACAAATAATGCTCAAAGTTAACAGAAATTTACAACATGTGCAGGACATGTGGGTTTAATGGCATATTGAAAAAGACAACAGACAATTCATGGGATCCAAAATTATCTGTCAGATCAATCGATTTCAGAAGTGCTGCCAAATTTGCAATATGTGTAAAAACTGAGAACATTCACGAAGTTTTTATTAACAAGCTAGTCAGTGTTAAAGTCTTGGAAGTCAAAAATTTGTTTTAACTCTTAAAATATATGGCTGATCTGATATGATTCATTCCGGTTAAGTTACGTTGAAAATGTATTTTCAAGAATTAAATGCCAAATTTGTTTATTCAACCTCTTTGCGTGCTATGTATTTCAAACAAATTTTATACCTCTAAATAAGTATCTACTCAATAAACGAACATAAATAATGCTATTTTTAAAACCTTTTGTTTATTAATGATATTTTTCAACAAGTTTATCTTTAATTTCTAAAAAGTAAAATGCTTAGCGCAAATCCTTTCAGTCTCCCCTCATTGCACTTTTTTTGCATATTTTTGTTTGTGCAAACCACTCTTAAATTTTTCAATTTAATTTTTTTGCTTAAAAAAGAATGGTGCAATGACGTTTAAAACCAACATAATTTTCTAGGACAGTAACTGAAGGTAATTTTATTGTATTATCTTAATTTTTTGTAATTGTAATATTATTTCTAGTTTTGTAATTATTAAAACAAGGTAAGAGTAGATTCAAAATCTATTATTCATGCTTAAATGAATTTTGCGCACATATTATGTTTAAAATTTGAAGTTTTTATTCAAGAAGTGAAGAAGAAGAATGGAATAGATTAGATGGCTACTATACTTTGTCCAACATAAATTGGCAGTACAAGGTACATAGGGATGTTTGTCTCTCATTCGCATTCTTTTGTTTTACGTAATGTGGTATTCTAACAAGAGCTCTTACAGGGTGTCCATAGTAAGCATTTATTAAGGTTGACATCCTTTTTATGGATTCAAATTTTCATTTAATTTGTTTTATTTATAAAAAATAAAACAATTTTTCAACACCACCAAGAGCTAAGGTCAAAGGCGCTCATCGTCGCATCGACTCATCATTAAGAACTTTATTCAAAGCTCTAAAACCAAAAGCTCCTCAGCAAACAAACTGAACAAGTAACCAAACGAACACTGGTAACTCTGAATGCACATTTAATGGTTGTTGAATTGATGGAAATGGGGATTGAAAATTTAATCTTTGAAAAGCAGCAGCCACAGCCAATCAGAGCACACATACTCAGATGTTCACTGAATAAGACGTGTTGGAGTTGGATCTACGTCAAATGCCATTGGAGGTGTGATGGTGCAAAAATATGACACACTTCTGATTTTGAAAAAGCTTCTTCATATCATAAGACATACACTGCCAATTTATGTTGGACAGAGTATATCAATGGCATTTAATCATATTTTGTTAAATTGACTCTGAAATGAAGACCTGGATGCGTCAATTTTATTATATTTCGTATTATCTTTAGAAGAAGGAACCACAGGATGCTTGAACTTCTTGTACAAAAACTTTTTATATATGTATGTAATGACTAGTTTTTAATTTATTTTGTTTATAATAGTGTGTACCTTCAGAATATAGTTTAGTCCCCATTATATTCTCGTTTTCCTCTTTTTTGAATTAAATTATCTCCTATAGTATAATAGTGACCAATTGTATATAGAACCTTTATACTATTTTCTATAATTTATATTTTATATACAGCTTGGCAGAACTAAACTGCAAATTTATTATTGGATATTTTTGTGATTCATATATTTAAGGCTGAGAAGGGTCAATAAGCCTACTACTACCTCTACCGGTGTACACTACTGCATGAATTTGTTGCATCATTTTGTTTCCATATTTGACACACTTGAACCTGTGGTGCCAGTGCTAAATTATACCAAACGTCAAGTTGGTTCCATACTGATTAGGTCCATGGTTTTTACTATTTACAATTATTTCTATGAGCTTTTGTATACCCTCGAGTTTTTATCACATGGAAACAACTACACAGAACATTTTTCGGCGTCTCAAAAAAGCACAGACACATATATTTGTATGTGTGCTGGGAATTCAAATGGGAGTTTTTACATTATCAAATTCCTGTGGTTGATTTCAGGGGCGAAGCCATCTTGAGTTTTAGTAGAAATACCGTATCGACCTCGGTGGTAGCCAGTGTTGCCAACCAATTATTTTGCAAATTGTACGGTGCAAAATTTTTACCTAAAGGGCATTTTTTTTAGACGTTTGGTTTTCAAGAAGAAATATGGCTAAAAATTTAGCTTTATTATAAAGATAAGGGTTTGCCATTATGTTATGATATGGGGCAAGTGGCCGACGCGGGTGGCTCGAATAAATTCCTGGGCGATGATGTCGACCGAATATTGGACGCAGTGCTTGATGCTTGGGACGAACCAAACTATTATTTTGGTAATAATTTTGCCCGATTTGCATACGTTGTTTAGGAGTATAAATCAAGCGACAGCTGTCAAAAAGACCAGCTCAGAAAAAAGTATTGCCAAATTGAAAACCACCCTTTACTTTAAATGTCCACTTATGTCAGAAATTGTTGCCATCATAAGAGCTAATTGGTAGGATATTTTGTTTTTTATAAATACAAAACATTTACTTAATAACAACAAACCAAAAATAATTTAAAAAGTATTTCTTTAATATAATAACCTCATTTACTACTTTTTCAGTGAATAAACAGAAACATGTATTTTACATAGGTAAGGTTTCGCAGTTTAATGTATCGACTGACTCCAGCTGAGTAGAACTAATTTTTATATTTTTAGAAAAGTCCCTTCAAACTTTCGTATGGCAACCCTTTCCATTAATGGGTTGAAGCAAAATCAATGTTTTGTTTATAAATTGTTTTTAGTCACGAAACAAAACTGCTATGTCTTTTAATGCAACATAATACCAATACATACATTGTATAATGTATATGTACGTTTATGTATGGTGCCACGACCTGCCTTGACGAGTAGAAGGACTAAGGACATGATTGTGTTTCCCTTACGTGAACGCGGTATAATACGATTGGTATAACAGGCAGGGTTAAAAATGTACGGGGTTTTCCAATTTCAGCCAACTTACTAATAAATTTAACCTTGATTGCTTGGAAATTTTGCAAATTTCAAGTTTAATCGCTCAACCGTGACCGATATATGTATTCATAAGACTATTCGAGAGCTTAGGTTTGGCCGTGAGAATAAATATATGCAAATCATTTCGACATCATGATGGTATATATGGATGAAGACATTTAAAGGAACGATTCTATTTTTCGTGTGGATGGTGACGACTGGTGCCTAATCTTTTGATTTATATTTTCCTATAAATGGGAAGGGAATCGAAGGTGTGAATTTAATCCAAGAATTACGTAAGTTGAAGAGACAATTAAATGTGGGATCCGTTAAAAAAAAGAGTAGAATATTTCAACAATGTCGTTACTGTACGAAGCAGGATAAATGAAAAGAATTTTTTTCTTATCAAACTGCCTTTTGGCACGAGTCGAGTAGGATATATTTAAAGTGTCCGTCTTTGAACGAATTTCCATAACAAAGCTATAAGAGTTATTTATTGCATTACAAAAACATTAGCAATGTCAATGAGCTTTCAATCCATACTTTTCAGGGAACTCTTTTCTTTTTAACATTTCACTACGATTATCACGATTATCGCAATTCTGCTAAATACCTTCTCACTATCGACCAATAAGCATTTTTAGTTAAGCATTCGATAGTGTGGAGTGGATCATAACATTCTTTGCTTTAAGCCCAAAAAACTTTTTCGATTTTCTTCAATGGCATGTAACCTTATACATATTTTCGTTTCTCAATGGTAGAAGCTAAGCTGTAAGCTTGAATAATATGGATGGTGTATAGATGCTACATTACACTGATCTGAGTGATCCTTAAAAGTGTTCAACATAACTTAGTTCTGATTTCGATATAGTACAATCTTTTGGGGTTACGAAAATGCATTGGTTTTAAACGCTCGAGAATCAAAAGCTATTGCTTTTGGAACCTCTTTAAGGTCTGGCAATACCATGCCATCTATAAAAGAAGTGTTAAAGTAATAGGATTCTATTTGGATGAAAAACTCTAATCGGTGATTCATGTTTTCACATTAAGAAAACTCTATTCGATAAATGATTGTCTACCTCTTCAACTGCGCTGGAAGTTATGCAAGGCCTTGTTCTTCCAATTTTACTCTATGGCTGTAAAGTTTTCAGAAGTTATAATATAAGTTCACTTGATAAGCAAGGTTCTGCTTTAAATTCTGTTGTGAGGTATGGTTTTTTAAGATTTGATCATACGAGTATAAGTGAATTAATTTTTATTTTCCTTGGCTTATGTTTTGAATATTTTCTTAAGTTGCGTTGACTTATCTTTCTTTTTAAAACTACTAAAACTAAAACACCTTCATATATTTTCAACTAGCGATACCCGGCACGCGTTGTTACAAGAAAAAACATTTATTTAATGTGAAATTAAATTTCTATATTTTATCTTTATGCTAGCGAATAACCAATATTTTTGGGCGCTTTGGTTGCCGACACAGTTAAATAAAGTGAACTATTGCACCTTAATTTTAATTGATTGATTTTGGAGATGACGTACTTTTCAATTTTTCTTATAACAATCTAACCTATGCCTCGGCACCTCTATGCTGCTTCTACGTCCTACGTGGTGCAATTCAGCCTGGGTAGTCCTATATATGTATATATGTGTTTGTCTACTTGTTATGGCACATTTTCGTTTCTTCTTTTTCGCGAAATATTTAATGGGACGAAGTCCGTCGGGTCAGCTAGCATAAAATAATCAAAAAAGTTCAAATTCTTTGTTTAAGAAGTGTTTACGTCCTTTTTTGACAGTATTATACATTGAGACAGACAGTGTTATAAGATTCAACAATTTTGCCAGTTATTTCCTTAAACTAAGACCTCTAATTGCCATCTTTTGGGTGCTATGGAAGATTATATGCTTCAGTTAGTCTTTCGTTATTGTCGTTGTGGCCTCATAAAACTTAAAGGGTTTTTAAGTCCCGAGCTTATTTAATGGGCGTAACTTTAAATCTAACATAATATTTTGTCTTTTTTAGACGAAAATCAGTTTCAGAATCTGAACACAAAAAAATGCACGATCGCAAGTTTAATAAACATTTTAAAAATGTAATTGTTTTCTTTGCATAGCTATTGTGTTATAAAGACTTTTGCTGAAGGTAAAGTATTTATTATATAATCCATAATTTGCATTAGGATACTAATGTAGTTCTTTCTATAATTTAAATTTCCTTTATATTAAAAAAAAAAACTCCTTATTTACAATGATTCTCTGGTTTGGGTACGATTTGTCGACTTTCGAAAAGCCGATTGGTAAAAATACCGACTGATCAAAATGCCGACTCTTACAAAGTCGATTTAAAAATATCGATTCGAAAAAAGTCAACAGTGGCAAAGTGAATGATGTTCACATGCATTGATTGCGGCGCCATCTTCAAAGTCTGGATTTTTAACTGTCAACTTTTTGTTTGTCGATTAAACATCGGTCGACATTTTGACAGTCGATGAAATTTGTATTTATCCAGTCGGCATTTTTTTTTTTGTCGACCATTCGTACGCTTTATGATTCTCTAAATCCATTTTGCACAATTTAACAATGTATCTTATACCGACACATATAAATTATTTATTTACTTGCAAAACATGTATATAAACACATTATTTATTAAATGTTTTCATTTATTGTTAAAGGCGATAATAAGAATCTATTCAACCTACTCTGCTAAGAAACACCAATCAGACAGGTGACAAATATTGAACTTCGCTTATACGATTACCAAGGCACAACATTAATTTTGCTTTATTTTTTACAAAATTTCACCCCATGCTGCTATGAACTTAATTTGCTTACAATTAACACAAAAACTATATAGAAGAATAGAACTATAAAATTCAAATAAGAAACCATTGTTTAAAATTTTTATTTCAGAAATTGCCACCTTAACACATAAATTTACATCTGTCACACTCTACAAAAACAAAACAATCCGATATGCAGCGAGAATGCATGCTATAATCGCGTGTCAAATGGAGTTTCAACTTTATCCAATGGATATACAAGTTTGTCCCATTTACATTGAGAGCTGTAAGTAAATTGTGTTCGAAAACCTTGGCCCTATAAAATATTTATATCTGTATGCATTGAGCATTCGGAATTTATAATTTAATAGATATTTAGTAAAAACAATGAGTTTGGCAACACCATCTAAGGAAACTCTGAAACACTACTTAAAATAAAGTGCACGATTGGGTCAGACGAATTTGTTGTATAGTGTGGCAGTGCTCTTGGAGCTTTTGATTTAAAAAAAAAATTGAAAATATACGAAATTTTATTAATCACTTTAAATCGCTTGTTAAATTTTTTTTTGTTAAAATTAAGTCAAAAGATGTTCGATCAATTTTATCGAAAAAAAATTTTTTTTTAACTTTTCGAAAACGTTTTCCAATTTATAGTTATTATTGGGAAAAGAAAATATATAAAAATTGATCAGTGTTTTAAAAAATAAAAAATAAATTTTTTTTTATAAATCAAAAAAATATTTTCTTAAGAAAAGGTTTCCACATCAAAATGTCATTGAACTGATTTGATACAACCGGGTATGTTTCTAACCAACAAATATAATTTGCATTTGTTAGACTTCCTATAAGAATACTGTGTACCAAGTTTAAAGAAAGATACAGGCAGATGGATATACATTAAAAAAAATAAAAATTAAATTAATTTTTAAACTAAGCATAGAAATTTTTTTTTTAAATTTTCAAACTGTTTTTTTCAAAATTTTTACGCAATTAAGTACTATTTTTTGTCAAAATTCTATTTTCTTATTAATTTTCAGTTATAAACAGAAAACCGGATGCTAAAATAGAATCTGGTTCAAAATCCCGAAAACCAAAATCGCGAAAGTTCAAAATCCCGAAAAATCAAAATCCAGAAAAATAAAAATCCCGAAAAAATCCCGAATAGCAATTAATACTAAAAAATCGGATTAGTGATGCAGGCAGGCGCCTGTGTCAACAGTTTTCATAATCAGCAGTACTTGGGTGGCCCGCTTCGCGGGTTCTTGGGATTTTAACTCCCTTTTTCGGGGACACACCCGCAACTTCGTTGCTCCGCTAAGGGTATGTCCAGTTGTCT
This sequence comes from Platycheirus albimanus, assembly GCA_916050605.2. Lineage (NCBI taxonomy): Eukaryota > Metazoa > Arthropoda > Insecta > Diptera > Syrphidae > Platycheirus > Platycheirus albimanus. Next base: position 67,075,259 of record OU696698.1, read on the forward strand.
GGCAGGCGCCTGTGTCAACAGTTTTCTTAATCAACAGTACTTGGCTTTTTTATCGTTCGGGATATTGAACATTCGGGATTTTGATTTTTCTTGATTTTGATTTTTCGGGATTTTGATTTTTCAGGATTTTGAATTTTCGGAAATTTGGTTTTCGGGATTTTGAACGGATCCCGCTAAAATGTCCTGTACTTTTTGAGAAAACTAAAAATACCGAAAACCACTTTCTTCTAAGAAAAACCTTTTTATTTAGTTTTAATGTGACTGGACAGGTAATAAATTACAGGATTTTTTTTTATATATTTTATGAAAATAACTCCTTTAGCTTTTTTTAATTGAAAGTTTTAATTCAAAAATTTCGATGTGATCCCCATTTTGTAGAAGACAAAGATCTTACTTTAATGTATGCTTCATACATGTTCCTTTAATTAAAATCCAGCGACTTCGAATCCGTTGTTCTCGTTGTTCCAAAGATCCTTTTCCACTTAGTTTACATAAGTCTTCATGAATCCCCATGAATAAAAATCTAGGGGAGTAAAATCTGGTGATCTAGGTGGCCATTCCATGAGGCTACTTCTTCCTATCCAACGGCTTCTAAAATGGACATTAAGCCAGTTTCTTACTATTGGGCTCCAGTGTGTTGGAGCTCCATATTGCTGGTAGATTAAATTAACTGATATGGTCAGAAGAACGTTGTCCAGCAAATCGTTTAAAAGGTCTTGTAGCAACTGCAGATATTTGTTTCCATCTAAAACGGAATTCAATAACCGTGGTCTGATTAAAGTTTGTCCAATGATCATACCAAGCCAAATATTGCAGCTTAAGCCGCTTTGAGATTTATTTTGTTTCTTGTTGTGTGGGTTGGTGTTACTCCAATGATGCAAATTGTAGAAGTACACTGTGCTTCATCCGTCCAGAATATCTTTGCAAAATAGTTCCGTGTACTTTCACCTCTTGTAGCATTAATGGTCGACGAAATTCTACTCTCAATTGCTTGTCGCTGGAGGTTAGCTCTTGTACTGGCGTAAAGTGGTACCGGGTGTAAATTTTCATCACGAAACACTCTCCATACTCTACTTTAGGGCTACAGTAGACTTTTAATGTGTCTGACAAGCTGTAAGAACCATCGCAACTGTCTGATAACTGAGAAAACATCTTTTGATAGCTCCTTAAGTAAAACATATAACAAATTTGGGGCTTATACTAGAACGTAGGTTTAATTATAATTCATTATAATTTAAGGGTGTCTGATAGGCGGTTGGTTGCAACTTTACCAAGTGTCTGCAAATCGACAAGGTGGTTCCAAACCAAATATATAAAAACTGAGCGTTATACTTTAACGTGTTTGAGGAGCAATGCTACCCGTTAACATTCAAAGCAACCGTTATCCATTCGACATAGTCGGAGATCTTTCATATCTGTATCAGGGAGAAACACAAAGAAACTTTCAGGTTCAGATCGTAGCAGGCTCTTGCTCTAAGTTCTAAGATGATCATGTGGATTCTCATTTAATTGCGAACCCTTAGGATTTCAGTTTCCAGCCAATGAAGTTTCGGCCTGCTTAGCTGAAGTTAGTACTCTCTTCCTCCTTGAAAGATCCGATCATAGAGTGTGAGTTGATAACCATTTTTCGTTGGCTTTTAGTTGTTTTGATAAGTTGCTCCAATCTTTCCCGAACGATTTAGTTCCAGTTTTTTTGATTGATTGGGCTTCCTATCATTGCCCATACTCCATACAGGATAATGGGCTCTAGCATTTCAAGCAATACTAACGGGTTTCTCTAACTTATACCATCGCTTGATATATTGGCCAGCATTGTCAACCCAGCATTTGCTTACCCTTTCACACCAGAAATCACTTGTTCCGTTTGGTACTTGGAAAAAGGAAACTCTCAACTCACTCAACCGATTTTTCAGATATAACAACTTGAAAAGTTTGTCTTCGCACTAATGATTTTTACTACAAATCAACCAGGCTAGGGTTCAGTTTCTCTCTCAATTCTTTTAGTCATTTTGCGGTAGCAATGCCCCAGTAAGAATGTAACTTTCCTCCAAACAGTTAAGAAAATAGTATAGCAATTATTTTCCATAACACAGGCATTGGAAGTTATACCATTTTATTAAGAATCTATCGTTCTTTTACAGTGGTGCTTTTGGTGGCGCCCTAATATTCAAAAAAAGCTATGTCCTTTAGCTAGTATCCGACACAATATTATGGATACTAGAGTTTCTATAGTAAATGTTATAATTAAGAATTCCTTCTGTCTACTCAGCTTGAGACCCATTCCATAGGGACCTCAATAATAATAATAATAATAATAATAATTTTAACTATATGCCTGTAAGACCCAAGGTCTTTTAAATGCAAACTGCACGGCATTAGTTAGAAGGAATAGAAAGATAGGAAAGAATTTTTGTTGGTACAATGGATTGAGAATAAGATGATATTTATCTCAAGAAAATCCCACGGGTGGCGTCCAGTTGAAACTGGGGGAATAAATAAAAATTGCTGCCCAGGCTGAGGCTCGAACCCACAACTCTTAGGTTAGCAACCAAGCACTACATCCACTGTACCATTGCCACCCGCAATAAAAATACGATATACAATGTCTTTTAACGACATAATGAATACAAATATTAGATCTCGTTGAAATGACAAGTTGATACTTGGAAACTTTTTTAAAAAGTAGAACTTCAAAATCTAACGAAATATTGCTTTAAGTGAATATTTATGTACATATATTTTAGCATGTGCTTTTAATTACAGTATTGGACCTAATGGCTGTCTAAAATAATTTTCTTTTCAGTTTCCTACAGCAACCAAAAGGTTAAACTTCGCTGGTCTGATTCTGGTGTAACTTTGAATCCTGAACTAAAGCTTCTTCAATACAACTTAGGACAGCCTTTGGAAACTGAAGAAAGCGACGGTTATATGCCTGAAAAAGTTGGAAATTTTTCACGTTTAACGGTGTATTTTCGATTCGAACGACAAATCGGACATCATTTAATTCAAACTTTCGCTCCATCATCGTTGGTTGTTATGCTTTCGTGGTTTAGTTTTTGGCTTGGATTGGATGCAATACCAGGTAGAGTAACATTGCTCGTAACATGTATGTTAACATTGGTAACAATGTTTACCGGACTAAGGGCGGATATACCTCCAGTTGCCTATGTGAAGGTGAGTTTTTTTTCTTTTGCATTAATAATTATGTATTAAAAAAGTTTACGCAATACGGTATGCGAGTATTTATGGTTCTTATGATTTGGCAATAACATTGACGAATGTATGTTTTGAAATTGAGTTTCATTGGTTTTTTTATACATATATAGAAGATATATAAACATACTTTGGAAATAGTTCAGGAAAAATAAAAACTAAAAATATAAATGTAAATCTGAGGAATAACTAAAGAATGCCCTTTTTGGTGTGATCGGTATAAAATGTTGGTTTTATCAAACCTTGCAATTTACAAAGCGGAAAACGGATTCTTTTTCCAGTCCAACCAATTTATTTAAAAAGTTAACCAACATTAACATTGCTTCACAGTAACTATTCGGATATGCCTCGTGTTGCTTAACTACTAGCTTTATTCCATGCACATTGCACACTGACCACCCTCTACCAAACTACATTGGGTCAAAGTTGGACCAATTTTCCATATTTGTCAGTTTTTTTTTTCAAATATCTTGAAATATAACCTCTTTTCAAAGAAGTATTGCATATAAAAGTAGCAGAACATTGAATTCTACATTGAACAGGACGAAGAGCAAATTTTTCCGACCAACCGTTGACAAACTATAGTAAGTTGTGGGTCAGGGCTGAACCAATGTTCAAAATGAGTATGGTTGGTTTCAACTTAAGGTATTAATAAATCTTCTTCAATATTTATTGCAAATTACCGGATGGACCATTAGACCAATGCCACATCGGTCCAATAATATGTTTATTCAACTTTAGGATGGTGGGTATATCTATTTAGAATTGAGTCAGAGACATGATAAATAAGGTGACAGTGGTCTTGGGGCTTGAGATTCTGAAAAAAATGTTAGCAGAAAAACAATCATATGAAATTTTATTAATCACTTAAAAAGCACTGGTTGAAACTTTTTTACGGAAAATTGGATGAAGCCATCTCATTTCTCTTACTTGTTCAAGTTTTAGGAAAAATAATTCAAATCCTTCGATCAGTTACAAGATATTAAATTAAAAGTTAAATTTATTAATGAATTTTATTAATCAACTGGCTAGTCCTCCCTTCCACGTTAGCGTGTAAAGTTCGACTTCTTAATTTATTACATTTACACCGTCCAATTAGTTTGTCTAAAGTATGAGAACATGGGATGATTTTTTTTTTAATTAAATAAACTCAAAAAAGTACGCATATGCCCGAGTGTACTATACTATTTTATCGTAGTTTTTAGGTTGAAAAGTAAGTTCATCCGTTCATTAGTTTACTTTTTTACTTGAAATGTGAGTCATTATTATTGAATGGTTTTAATTTTAATTTTAATTTAAAAAAAGAAGTCGTATTATATTTGTATTGTTTTATTTGATTTGTATTTTTATCAACGAAATCAAGAAAGGATTTTCTCCTACATAGATAAGTAATTAATAATCATATTTAATAATTTTATTTAATGGCGTTTTTTTCACTTATTATTATAAAAATTACAAACAAAATCATATCCTGTTTTTCTGAACAATTTTCATTTAGATAATAAAAGTTTAATGCGAATTAATGTTAATTCTTTGATATCCTTAGGTAAGTCATTTTTATTCGCCTAGAGATTGGGAAATCGGAAAGTGATCAATATAGGAAAATTTTAAATGTGTGGCTTCAATTTTGCTTCACTTGCTAGAAAGTAGTAGGAACAACATTTTACCAAGTTCATTGACATGTTTGTAGGTATAATTAGTTGAAACCGTAGATAAAGGTTTTTTTCATTTTTAGTGTGAGAAAAAAATTACTATGGGCGGCAAAAATTAGGTCTGCCACGGGCGTCCCCAACCTAGGCAACGAAACTGACATAATGTTGAAGTACACGGACTTTGGGAATTTGGAGATTTAATTAGGATTGCTTCTTTGGAGATTTTTCCCATGTATCTTTGGGGGTATTATGTAGCTAGCTGGATTGAACTTTTTGGGTATCTTACCCATCGAAAATGTTTGGGATTTAGAACTAAACCTAAGTATTGAACATATTTATAATCGTAATTTAAAACTACTATGTATGTATAGCAAAAAAATACATGAAAGTTTTAGATGATGCTGTTGGTTCACTTTCAAAACAAATAATATTTCCTGCCTAAACGAATATCTCAAATGAAACATCCTGTATATTCATTAAACTCATCAAATTAAAACATTTTTTTTCTATTTTCAGGCACTTGACTTGTGGATGGCAGGGTGCATGGTTTCTGTGTTCGCTGCTTTAGCAGAGTTTGTTGTCGTAAAAGTCTTAGAAGTTCAGTACCAATACCAAATAAATAAAGTGCCTAAAGTTCTTCCAATGGTTAGTATGAAATATTTGGTTGCTCTTATTTTTCAACACTTTTTCATCATGCTCTCATCTTGTGTTTCATTATTGAATGCACAACATTCTTCATAAAGCGTATTACATCACAATTAAAAATTTTCTTTAAACTTATAGTTTTATTAAAGAAGTCTTAATTCAAGTTTTCGGATTGTAAATGCAGGTCTGAGCTATTTCCATAAAACACTTTTTTCCATATTAACTCTTTAACATTTCTTCAGTAGATTTCCTGCAATATTCATCTCCTAGCTTACAAAGCATTATCTTCCCACCAAAAAAATTATTTGGTCAACATTTGTCTTCACAAAACTGACTTTGTCACACGTACATACTTGCTCTATAAATTAATTTTCAATCCAAGCCCTACACCTAGATTTGTTAAAGATATGAAAGCCAGTTCGATGGGCTTTTATTAAATAAGAACACAATTTTGTTGAACTATTAACGGCTTCTTAACACTGGTGAGTAAGCCAAACATACATAGTATATAAACACGACAGGGCCACACGAATTGGTTCTTTTCTTACGTTGACAGTAGCAATTCTTCTTGACATTGCAATCAAGAGTGATGGTAAAATCTGATGTAGCGTTCGCGTAAGAGGTACCTTGGGCTACACCAGCCTCTCAAACATAAAAGAAAATGAAACTCTTCATATTATGATGGTATGCCTTCTGGATTCTTGGAGCGAACGCTTTCAAAAAACTAGTTGTGGCGACCCCAGTGCGACTTCAAGGCTCAACAAACAAAGCTATTGATTGTATGCCAGGTAGCACCATTCTAACAAGTCTCCAATCTGTTTGAAAAAAAAAACTTCATCATGTCGCGCACGAAACTGTGTGTCATTCACGGTAAAACTTGCAAAGAATATCGTTTATGTAAAATATACCTTAGATCTCCAGACAAGATGCGAAAACGCTGAAGTTAATTCAATATATAATGGTGATATCCGTTGGTTTCAGTTCTAGAATCAAAAGTTGATCACAGCTGTAATGTTTAGGATACAACGAAGTACATATCGACGGTTAATCTTTATAACCTCGTAAGTCGTTTTTGCAAGTTTTGTAGAAATCAAAAAATACCTGATTGTGTATTTATGCAATACCTCGTAAGTATATAAAAATTCAATTCGATTTACTTGGTTAGTATGAGACTTACGAGGTACTTATTGCTTAATTTTTCCTAATGGGATTTATAATACTAGATTTTTAATGTTGTCATTCCTGAAAAAAATTCGGAACAGTATTGTTGAGCTGAAAATACTAAAATATGGCTCTGTCTGGACTTTCTGATTATTTTGCATTAATAATATTTTTTTCGAATTTTTCGACTTACGAGGTTATGAAGTTTGACCGTTGTTATACCAAAAATCAAAAATATTATGTCACATTTGATATTGATCCGATTGTATTGAATTTATTCAAAAGTTTAAAAACAAAAATGTTGTTTTTTATTCATCTGGCTTAAATATGCTTTTACTGTCCCTATTCGGGAAATCTTTTATAATAAAAGCAAGGAACTATTTACTTCCTTACAAGTAAAATGTCTGTCTGCATGTTAGCTCTACGGCAATAGCAATTCCATCGCTTGCTGTTAGCTGTGTGAAAATGTGTATGCAAGTTTTTTTTTTCAAAATCAAGTAAATATAAAAACTCTTTTCTTTTGATAATTCTCAGCATACCTTGGTAATAATTATTCACTCATTATAAGAAGTGTTTTTTTTACCAATTTTTAGCGAATAAGCGCAATGGAAAAAGGTCAATGCGCAACAGTTGCAAACTGGGAAAGTGGAGCTGTCCGATCACGAAAAGCTACACAAACTCCAACAACTCCGGGACAGGTAAAATGTTGAAACTTCTGAAATTAAAATTATTTCAACTTATTTTGTATTATTTATCAACAGACTTCACTGCAAGGGAACGGTGGACCACCCAAAACTGCCCGGCGACAAAGTTTATTATCGGTTGCATGGACAGACATAGATACAGGAGTGGAAAAGATAATGTGGCGGGAAATAGACAAAGTTTCACGGGCAGTGTTTCCAATATTATTTTTTGTTTTCGTGTTATTGTATTGGCCGATATTGTTATTGAAATCATCCTAGGATTTAGGGAGCTCCAGAATATCAATTTCTGGACTCCAATAACATAACAAATATAATAACAATGATAAAATTTTAATACAAAGTTAATCTTACTCAATAAAAAAAAAAAGATATATTATTAAGAAGAATATGGAATAATTTTCACCTCGCTCAAGAAAATAAAAGATAAACTTAAACTTTAAACTTAAACAAACAGAAATAGATATATTTTTTACATATTTTGAGAAATTATAACGACGAAAATCAAATCAATCAATTCGTAAAAAAAAACACACAAAGAAACATTTTTCCTAATTAGCTCGTTTCCTTAGCCATTACATAATACAACTACACAAATAACGAAACTGACATTTTCCTTGAATCTGTTTACAAAAAAAAAACATAAAAAATGATGTAAATAATATAAAAAGCTCAAATTCTAAAATCATTTTGCTTAGTACCTTAAAACATATAGTGTTGAGTGTAAAACGCGCGCATGAAATCGAAGTGAAAATAAGTGAAACTGGTGCTTTACAATTGATAATAAAACTATAATAATAACTGTTATAACAATTTTTAGAAATTATACACGATTACATACATGATTAGGTAATAGGTATAATGTCTATTTCTATAATAATTTCTTAAATCAATATTGTTCACATAGATACTTTATTTTTTATATAGTAGGTTCATATATAACATTTTACATACAAATCGCTTTTGCGGATATTATTATATACTTACACACAAATCAACACTTGTTAAACATTTCTATGAACTATGCACAAAATATAGTCTATACTCTATACATACATAGTTTTTAATATGCATGACGTCATGCTTATGTATAAAAAAAAATGTATATATTTAGTTATCATGCCATGCATTTTATTTCATCTATAAGCACCGTCATTGGTTCACCTTTATAAGTGCGAATATAGCAAAGCAACGAATGTACAGTTTTGGACACGCAACAAGCAACAAATTAGGAAACTTTTATACACAGGTTGTTTTGTTTATTTTTTTTTTTTTAATAAATTTGGAATACTTATGTATATGTAAGTACATGTATTAAAGTAACTTTCAAAAAACTTTAATTATTTTAAAATAAATTAATTCATTTTATTTTTTAAGTCTAAATACGAAACTAAGATTTTCGTTTAGTCAAACTAACCCTTAAATCTTATAAGGCTAGCTAAGCTAAATACAAAAAAAAACGCTATCATTGAAACCATTCATTTAGTTATAGAATGTGTTTAATTTGATTGTTAAACAAATATTTAATTTTAATGTATGAAATCGAAACTAGAATAAAAGTATATTAAATTTTAAATCATTTTTAAATTTAGTTCGCTATTTCTCTCTCTTATAGGTAACAAAAGGCAAATAATGCATTCGTGCAGGCAAAATAAAATGCATGACTGGGTCGCACGCACTTCTTCCGTACATTAATACACACATTTTTTTAACAACAAAGAAGTTATAGAACAGCGCATCCCATTGACATTGAAGGTTTCGATGCACACAATTTAAGTTCTTTATTTAAAAAGTACATATATTTTAAGTCCCTCCCCTAAAAAAATAAAAACCGCCATTTTCATAAGACTCCTCAATATTTTTTTCCGGTTATACATATGTACATTATTCTTGAATTGATTTTATTTGTATACTAGCTGACCCGGAAGACGTTGCTTTGCTCTTTTTAGTGTATACCTAATAGAAGTTTTTCAAGGACTCTGTGGCGGCGCGCGGCGTGTGGTTGAACTACATAATAGCTTTGTTTGTTGAATTTTACCCAGGGTCGCCCCAGGTTTCCTTGACAACTCCAAGAGTTGTCAAAAAAACCTGGGTTTTCCCGTTCTCACAAAACGCATTAGGGCTGCTGATTGTATATTTTTCACAACAGGCAAAATCAAAAGTTTCCATTTTGCTTTATATGTTCGATTTGTATTTACTTTTATCAAAATAAAAACATTCACTTGCATTTCATTTACTTTTTTCGAAAAAAAGTTATGAAAAATCAAATACAAAAGAAAAATACACAAGAAATGCTTGACAGCAAAAGTCACTTCAACAGCTGATTCGTTACACCTCAACTCGCCCCAGCTAAATACCACGCCAGGTCACGCCAGAGCAATTTTTTGGCTCTGAGAGCATTTTTTCACTCTGACAGCGAAATTTTGATTTCCACTGGTCACCAAAACACTTTTTTTGGCTTTCAGAACAAGATTTGAAATCTCATTTTCATACGAGATTTAACACACACCACCACAATACTCTCGAACAGCTGTTTTTGAAGTTTTGTTTTTGCCATTGCAAGAATTCAATCATTCGATTCTTTTAATAAAAGAAAATTATTTTAATAATTGTAAAGTGTTGTAATTATTGAAAAATAATAAATACATAAAAAAAAGGTTAACATTTAGTCTTAATTCATTACAAATTAAAGTAGGTATGAACTACGAGTAGCAAAGAACGATTGTGAAAGTGAAAAATTAATGTGGTTTTTTGGTGGATTTGGTGTTTTGTCAATTTGACACACACACACAATTACAAAAAAACTCGTTTAGTGTTCCATCAGAAATCTGAGAGGAAAATCTGGGATTACCAATAATAATCGCCAGTAGACTTTGACCAAACCTTACAGAAACACTCTAGGAACAATACCAAAGATTTCCTGAAAGTTTGAGCTCAATTTCATCTCGAGCACTTTTTATTTTCCATGAAGCCAAAAAAGCAATCTGGATTTGATCTCAGATTGAATCTAGATCGATTTTTGAGAATCTCGATTCAGAGCCAGATTTCCACACACTAACAAAATTGACATTTACTAAATGTCATTTGGAAAATTGTTTTTCTCATTGTGGTGTTGTGAAAAGAATCATATTTACATATGTATTTATTTTATAATTTACTTAAAAATGGAGCAGCAACTACTAATTAATTATTTTTCAATATCATCCAATAATGAAGAATTTTTCAAAGCTGAAAATTTGTTAAAGAAAAGCGAAAGGCATTCCGTCAAAGATTTTGTGGAAGATGTTGTTGCATATCAATCAGAAGAAGAAGTGGACTATCATTTTTCAGCGTTTAATGGCACACACACAATAACAAAAACAAAATGAATCTCATTTTGTTTTCCATGCAACCAGACAAATCGTGAAATCTAGATTAAATCTGAGAACGAATCTAAAAATCTTCTTTTCACAAAACCACAATGAGAAAGTTTTGAATACATTAAAAATAGCAAGGTTGGCTTAAATTAAACGTTTATGTAAGAAAAATCAAAAACCTTGGCTTTATCTGGACCCTCGGTCTACGAGTCAACTGTTAAAAAACAAAAAACTACAAAACTTCAGTGTTTTTTATATTTCAATTTTGGTGGCAACAATTACCCATTTCTTTGGCTGAGTTACAGTGACGTAACTATAGGGTGGCATGGCTTGCAAAATGCCAGGGGACCCCGACCCGAATGGCCCCGGCCTAAGAGGCTGCGACCTCAGAAAGAATTTAACATTTTTAACAACATTTTGTAGCTAAGTATATGATGTCCGGCTGCAAAGCAGCTCTTGAACTCCTCCTGAAGCATAGGGTAGATACCTAAGTACTTAAAAATAATACATTATAAAAATGATTAAATAAAACACTATGTAGGGAAAACTTTGTCACCGCAACACTAGTGCCACCTTGCGGCAATTTTAGGAATTTAGATTTGTCCATTTACCTAATGACATTTCCCTCTGAAAAGTCGGGAAATTTCGAAAATTTCAAGAATGACATTAGTTACTCAATTCCTACACCAGGAAACGAAATTCGGTAAGGAATTATCTTATACCCGAACCACTTGGTCATATTTCTTACTGAACACCACCTAAAATGAAAAATCCTGATAGATAAATATTTGAACCGAGCTCAGACGCACTCTTTCTAGCACATTCGATTGCTACATGACCATGTGCAGAAGGATTATGGCTGACGAACACTTCCGGCATTTTCGTTTTTGCTTTATGGTTACTGTCCGTCCAATTAGACGCTTCGTCTCATCTCTTTTTCACTATCTTTCTGTCTTCTATTGGAAATCCTGTTGGAATGATTTCAAAATGCATGTCCGATGCTGAATTAGAAACCCGTTCCGACCAAACCAACAATTATGGTCTGTTTGATGAAAACCCAGATTATTGAGTTTTGACAGATCGTGACAGTTAGTGATTGTATTGTCCATGTCCATTATGCATTCCATAGGAATCGTAATTTTCATGCGCCATACAACCATCTAACAAAGATATGACAGTCTATTTCGATATTTGTAGTCAGTTTCTACATTACATCTTGATTGACAAATTGACATAACTAAAAATTAGTTGTTTGAGTGTTTGAAATGAGTTTAACGTCATATGTATGACGATATTGGTGATTGAGAAGCGATTGTGTCAATTTGGAGTTAATTTTCTCCAAAAATAAGTCAAATGTCAAAAATTGACATGTACAAAATTTCTCTCATACTTGAGAAAACATGACGCTAATCCATTCTACAAACCTCTATGAACATTCCAACGTCAAAATTAAGTGACATAAATAAAGATAAATGTCATAAAAGTCAATTTCCATGATCTCATAATTGTTAGTGCGAAGTAGCTTTACATTGCTACGTAACATTAGACGCACTTCGTATCGTTAACTTTCACGAACGCAAATCTATTGGTAACAAAAAGAACGCGGTAAAAGTCATGTTCAGTCTTTGTAATTGCTATTGGAAACCAGACAGAGGCGTGGCTTCAGATTTTTGTCTGTGCCACAGTCATTATAATTTCAACCCTCGTTCGCTAAACTTCAATTTTAAGAAAAGTCATTATTTTACGCAGCAGATGAATTTTTTTTTATTAAAATTAAAAACTTTGCTCGCGTGTGTTATATTACTTAAATATATATAGAAATCCTTTTATTAAGGATAAATATAATTGCTCATAGCAATTATTTGAAGCGCTACATCAAGAATATACCCTGAATAGGTGAGTTTTTTTTTTCTTTGGTAATTTTTTTTTGTGTCGGCCACATTGCATGGCGGCCATTGAATTTTTCCTTGAATATGTTTCTTCATTTCTGAAGAACATATCCATTTATTGTATACTAGTGACTTATCAGATTCTTTTTGGTCACTAGGGTTCAAGGATGAGGCAGGATTTACGCCTATAAGAACGTACAACTTTAATTCCATGACAAAGCAGAGTCATGGCAACGTGGGAATCATCTATAGAGTTTTCTTCAGACACTTCGCTGGAATATCCACCAGCATAGCTGTGAGTTTTAAGATACTCAACGCCGTCATTTTCTCCGTGTCGAACGAGACACGTTTTCGAAGCATCCGATTCACCATTTGCTCCCACATTCCGGAGACACGTGAGGAATCTTGAGCCACGTTACATCGAACCACATGGTTCTCTGGTCATTTAGACCCAACTTGCTGTACATCACGTCCATAAGCGACACATATTCCTGTTGCTTAAAGGAAAAATAAAGTTAAAAACAGAAAAAACGTCTTAGCCACCATTATAGTTGGCCCTCCAGGTAACTTTTGTAATTTTTATTTTACTGGTACCTATTCCACGTGCACCTTGGAATCCTGCAATTCATGAAAAGAAACATTTCATTGAGAACGTGACGTCATATAACGCCTCGTTCGTCGTTCATATATCCCTAAATTGGAAAACATATACGTTTTGCCGAACAATATTCAACGCCCATACGCCCACGGACGGTGGTGCTGAACATTATTAGCGTGTACAAGAAGCGCCCCCGATTATTTTCAATAAATATCCTTATACATCTATATATATATATATATCAGTATATTATCTTTATTATTAGTGAATATCCTATATTATTATTGAGTTGAAAGCATATTACTAAGAGTGAATTACAATATATGTGTGTTTTGTGTAAATTTGTGTTTTCGTCCTTATTCTGAATAGAAAAGTTAAAGTTAATTTTCGAAAGTTTAATTTTTTTTTACTTGTATCTTCACTGCCTTAACGGCGTTACTTTCTCGCGGATTTTTAAGCTGGATTTTATGTTCCTAGCGAATTCCTATCGAGATACAGAAGTGAATTATACTTCGACACTGGTGTTTTAGAAACTTTTTATTTGTGTTTCAATACACTAGATACTTTACGTATCCACTTATTGGTTGCCTTAGTTGCAATCCTTACTGTCCTTGTGGACCCTTTCTTTCACTGTTCCATGAACGAAATCTTTAGTCTGTCCTGTCCTGTATCTGAGTCTAATCGATACCACTTCTTTTCAGCTTCATATTCTTCATTCTTTAATGAAATTACTTTTTGTCAAACAGACATTTTCTGTAGTCATTAGACAACTTTTTGTTTTGAACTTGTCAGTTCACTCTTTTATCCCGGTTTAACTTATCTTGTTACGTATCCATATGGAAGTCCTTTGGAGTTACCTACTGGTACTTTTTGAAAGAATTTCTTTTTCTTTCGGTGGAGATTGAAGGTTTTATCCTTACATCCACTGTGTGTACGTTTTGTATATATGTTTGTACATCGTGACTATTTGTCCCGATTGGAGCCCGAAACATTTTTAGCTACGTTTATAGCCAAGTGACAGTTTGGTATCTCAAGTCAAGATACATCATCTTCGAGATAGTATCTTAAGATAGCAAAGATAGTGCTATATCTCTGATAAGAGAAAGATACTGTTGACGACGAAGAGTTGAGTCGTATATGTGTATAGACATACCTATGGTTGAAGTTTTTTTTTTTTTTTAGAGTCTTAGTTATACTTAATACTTTTTAACATTTCAGCGACTGGTATCCAGAGTGCACTCCCGATCCTTTACGACTGTATTTTATTGCTATTTTGAAAACTATATTTTTTTGATTATATTGATTTAACCATATTTATTATATATATATATAACATATAACTTGATACTCTTTATCTCTTACTATCTCCCTGTCTGTTTCAACAACATAAACCCTTGGGCTAACGTCCCATGTTTGCTTTTGTTTTCTTTTGGGATTCGTTTAGAATTTGTTCCTTGTAAATCACCGTTTAGTGTTTCGTAGATATTCATACTTTTTGTATTTTGTTAGAATATCGTTTTGTAACTCGGTTTATCCAGTTTACATTGCAAAGTTTCGACAACTTTTTTTTTGAATAGAATTTTTAACGATTTGAAACTTGAAAGATACATAAAGACAATTGAGTCAAATAACTTTTTTTTTAAATTCCACTCCAAGGAGAGTGATGAAAGCGAGCTAAGTCTAATGATACGTAAAGTGCATTTTTCTTCAGCGCATTACTTTTTTTTTTTTAAAGACAAGAATAACTATTTGATATTCGTATGAAGCCAAGAAGTTGCTTCTACATACGATCAAATCATTGTTAGTTCAACGTAATTTAATATCAAGAAAAACAATTTAACTTTTCTACGATATTATCAATAAATAATTAAGAAATATTTTAGGTTTAATAATATTAGATACTTTTGGTTTAGGTTTACATACATTCATTATTGTTAATTTTAAGATAAAGTTTAATAAATAACGACTTTATAACGTTTTTGAAGAATAAGAATCTTGATAGTGTTTTTAATGCTGTCTAATAGACAGTGTGTTTGGATATCTAGCGGCTTAAGCTTTATTTCAGATACAATGGTATTTAAGTAAGTACGTTGGGAGGGGTGGACAAACTTCTTGTGCGGATGGAAACATAGGTGAACATATCGTGTTGTGTGTAGGTGTAGTGTAGTTTCTTTTTGGTTGAAGACCTTTGGTAACGATTAGGTCGTTATTGGTATGTAGTGTGATGGTATAAGCAAGTCTTTTTGCTTGGCTTTTATCATGTTTAGGGGATCCTAAATATCTTATAGTGACACTTTCATAGTGTACTTGGCACCGTGGATCAATGGTGGAAAAAGCTTCCGAGTTGATGGAACTTTTCCTCATGGGTGGGTAAAGAAGCCAGAAGGGGGAATTTACAACATCTTCTCCTCCTTCCCCATTTATAAGAGTGTGTGTAGGTGTTGATCTACACTCACTAGTCAGCGGATTTATTAGTCGTTTGCGCGTAATATGCTGACTGAGCCTTTAGCGCTGTGTTCTCTGTTAGCTAAGAATACCTTTTTTTTTGCGGCTCGCTATTTTGTGCGATTCTCTAAACAATCTTTTGCAATACACTTTCTAAGGTTGAGTCGGCCATCCTACTCAATTATATCTCGGACTTAGTATATCTCAGCGTTTGTTGATCAGGCCCCCCAGCAAGGAATATTTATTTTTGTTTTTCTGAGTTTTTAACATCTAAACTTCAGTAGGTTCGCACTGGTTAAAAGAGGTAACAACGTTGTCGATCCCTGAGCAAGAATGCACGACCCTTGTGAGCTAGTTGAGGGCGTGCGTGCGAACCGGATGCGAAGGTCGATCACAACCCAATTGTTTCTCTGTCTCTACCAAGTGGATCTGTGGTCTTAGAGAGAGTTCTCTATGGGACAGTCTTGTGGTTTGAACAGAGTTACAGCCTTTCCACTTTTGGATTCTTTAAGGAATCTCATTGGGGCTAGTGTCCAAGGCGACCGAACCAGTGCCTGTTTCTTAAAGAGTCTGGTATGTAGTGAATTTTATTAGGTTTTATCTTGGGTTTTGTTGTAGTATAGTAGTAGAATGGCAAGCTAGTTCATCTATGGTTTGTAGTAGTGAGTTTTACTTGACGATCAGAATAAATACTTTTAGGATTCGATCGAAGAGAGTAAGTTTCTGTGAGTGGAAAGGGGAGTAAAGAATTACAAAGGAAAAGAGTCGATGCTAAGGAGGGGATGATTTAGCTTTTTGTATGAAATAATATGTCACAGGTCTCTGGCAGGAACCAGGGAGGTCATTAACATTTACTGTGGTAAGTTTCATCCAGCGCAGGAAGATACTGTCTATAGGAGACAGTAGTTCATCTTCTGAGATCTGTTCACTTATTAGCGTTGAAAACATCATCTGGCAGAGGCCGTGGTCTCTCATCAGCAGGTTCGATGGTAAAGTATACATTTCATTCCTCAATTGTATATTTCTTATATTCCAGAGTGAGATCATTGTTTAGGTTACAGGGTGGTATCCAATATGAGACCACTGTGTGGGGGCTTGTAGGAGATTGCCTGTAGTACCGTGAATGATGGTCATACTTTATTTAATTTACGTTACAGAATGGCGCCCAACGTGGGGCCTGAAGAACGTTTTGAGATTAAAGTTTTTGAAGGTTTAGATTTTGTATTGTATTAAGTTGATGCGAAAAGTTTTTGGGGAAATTAATTTTTCTTTTGGAAATTTTTCATTTTTTGAAATTTGTTTTGGAGGAAGTTTTTTTTTTTAAGTAGTACTTTTCTTTTGCTAGAGGAACGTCATCGGAGTTTAGTAATGAAGACTATATGTCCGGGAAGTTGGTCGATAGATTCCTGACTTCTGTCTGTTGCGTTAGCTTCACTATTATTTCTCTACCTCTCGTGATAGGTACATTTGAGTCATTTGTCCGGACCGAAGAGTTATTATTCTTGGTTGACTGTTGCTAATGATCACTTTACTTAAAGCGATAGCATAGAAAGAGTTAGGAAGTGGTAGATAATTGAGTCTTTTGACCGGTGGTGGATGATCTAAGTCTCTACGCACGTCAGCTGCAAAAGCTACTTTATCGTCACGGAATAATCCATGTTTTCTACTCTAAATAATACTTTTTCACTTTTTACTTTTTTTTTGTAGAGAATTTTTATGAAGATTTTTGAAGGTTGGATTTGATGTATGGTTGATGATTCATTTTATGAAGTGCTAACCGGTGGGGGGTGATCTATAGTCCCTACGCACGTCTGCAGTAGCATAATGAAATGAGGAGTCACTAGCCATTGAATTTAGCAGATTTAGTTTTTGTGTTGAGCACGAATAGTTTAAAGACACACACACTAAGTTTTTTCTTGTTAGTTGATTGTCATGGTACAGTCAAGCTAACGTCTTTTTTTCGATATGTTGTTAATCCATTACGCACGGGGGGAATGTCCACTCCCAAACGTGAATGAATTATTGTTGAGATTTAAAAATTTAATTTTGAGTATAAAATAAATTTTGTGAGAAGTTATTACAGAATTTATAGAGAGTTTTGCAGTTTTCAGATAATTTTGAGTATAGTTGTGGAATTATTTTTCAGGGACGTAACTGAAAAAGGAATTCTGGTTTTGGTAGGGATTTTTCTTTTAGAGACGTTAACTAAAAGGAAATCCTGAGTTTTTTGTGAGTTTGGAATTTGTCTTAGAGACGTTAACTAAGATAAATTCTGGTAATTTTTGCGGTGTCGCAGTTTTTTTTTGAGATTTTTAGTGGCAGTGTTGCCCAAGTTTTGAGATAATTTTTGATAGAGTTCATAGTTTAGAATTTTTTTGGCGGTGTCGCCACAACAAATAATAATTACTTTATTTTTAAGTTTAGTAACTTTCAGGATAGTTTCTGACAAGTTAGTTTAGTTAGTATTACATAGGTTTAGTTTGATTTGAGTCAGTAATTTTCGAAATTAAATTACGTTTCAAAAACAAGTTAAGAATAGTTTAGTATATCTTTAAGCGAAATATTTACCTTTTGACCTTGAAGAAATCTTGAAGAATTTTCTTTAAGAGTCAAACTTTTTTTTTTTGTAGGATCTTTTCTAGTCTACAAGGAGCCTTCTCTTTGTAGGACTATATCTTTCATTGAATTACCAAGTGATCCGTTTCACTATAAATACTTTTAATTTTAAGCACTGTTTATTTTTTTTGTCACTTCGATTGTGTTTCATTAGTTTTGTGTTTATACAAGAGTTTCACAATCTCAGTTGAATGAGTAGTGGAAATAGAAGATTAATCCGTCCGAGCACTTATAATTCAAGGTTTTTAGACGTTATAATTATGGCTGACCCACAAGCTGCAGGTAGCGGTGAAGATCAAAGAAGAGAAGAAATGAGACTCGAAGATGTTTCTAGTCCCATAGGTAGTAATGATGGTACTATGCCTCTCGGTAATGTCAATGGTCGTGTCGTCAACGATAGTTTTGACAATAGACGTAATGTAACTGAAGATTCTCTTACTCTTCAAGAGATGATTACAGCGACAGTTGAATTACACAGAGAAGAGGATAGGCGAGTCATGAAAGAGGAGATAAAACAAAGTCAAGCTCTTCTTCTTGAGCAATTGACAAATTTATTTCAGACCTTACCTCCTTCTTCAAGCAATCAACCCTCTACTTCTCAAAATCTTGCACCCAGGCAAGCAGTTAGTCAAGCGACAAATAGAGCTAGAATGGCTAACGCTCCAAACGGAACAAATACCGGCAATCCTACAAATCAAAACAGTAATTTTAATAGAAATTTGGAAAACTATCCAACCCCAAACAATGAACCAGGTCTTACTCGGAATGCTCCTTCAGGACATCCAGTAGAAATGGCTAACGGTTCTAACTTAGACGATTTTCTTACGCAAATGAATGCGATTAATTTAGATAATTCTCCGGAAGCTTCATCACCCAGGAGACAAGTACCCTCTAACGCCACGTCATATAGTAAATTTCCACAGTTTCATAAGTGGGGAATTAGATTTGACGGTCGCAACATGTCTGTTGACGATTTTCTATTTCGTTTAGAACGCGTTAGGTACAGTTATGGTGTTCCATGGGATGAGTTGACGGTGAATTTTCACCATTTTGTGTCAGGACAAGCGGAGTCATGGTACTGGATGTACTTGAAGAGTAATCCACACACTTCTTGGAGTTCGCTTCAGTCCGGGTTAATCGAACAATTCCGAAGTCTCGAAACAGACTCCGAGTTGTCGAGGAAGCTTTCAGACCGAAAGCAGCAGTCGAATGAATCATTCAATGATTTCTACGATGCTTTAATGTTGATAAATTCTAGGATGCGTGTTCCGAAGTCTGAGAGAGAACTTATTGAGATTATTAAGACAAATGTAAAGAGACGAATGGGTGAACTACTCATTACTTTCAGTACTCACAGTCTTAGACAGATGGCATATGTATGCCGAACAATCGAAAAGTTTCTCGATCGACAGGAGAGCACGCGATCTTCTTTTGTGCCGAACACGCACCGAATTCCAACAAAACGTTTCGTAAACGAAGTTGTGGAAGAATCAAATGATTTAGCTGTAGCTTTAACTTCAAGTGTAGAAGCAGTACATAACGTACATAGAGATAAGAACACTTGGAAGTGTTGGAATTGCTTAAGTGTAGGGCATGGGTTCAGGGAATGTAATAAACCTGTAGATAGAAAGTTTTGTTTCCGATGTGGTTTGGAGAACGTTATTTTTCCTACGTGCCCAAAATGCCAGGGAAACTTAAGGAGGAACAACCCAATATCCGGGGGGGTTCGCTCCGAACAGATAAACCCGGAGTTTTAAGTGCCGAAGAATCTTCAACTCTCAAAACTCCTGTTACAATTTTAAAACCAATTAATAAACTTGTTGTTAATGCAACAACACCAAATGTTTTAAATACTAATATTAAGAAAAATGAATTTATAAGAAAGCCATTTCATGAAAGGCTTAGAAATTATTATGAAGTCCGAAAGCGAATAATGAATTATCCTGAATTGTCTAATCGTATTAGACGAACTCGAATCAGATTTAAGGAAAAAAGACTATTATATAAGAATATAGCTTCAACGACATTAGAAAGAGAATCTGGAGATCCTCGCCCTTATGTCAACGTTGAAATTTTTGGAGACAAGATATTGGGTCTATTAGACTCTGGCGCAAGTATCAGTTGCCTTGGCGCTGATGTCTTAACTTACTTGTCCAACAAAAATATTACAATTAAAAAGGTTAATTCAAGTGTTTCAACCGCTGACGGGCAGAAACAAAAAATTTGTGGATTAATTACCACTGACGTTAAGTATAAAGGTGCTACTCACAGCATGAGTTTTTATGTCGTTCCGACATTAGCTCAACGTTTATACTTAGGTGTCGATTTTTGGTCGAAATTCCAAATAGCACCAAACGTAATTTCCAGTTTGTCATTTCAACATGATGTTGAAGTTAAAGATAAGTTAGTCAATAAGTGTAAGTTGACGAATGTAGAGAATGCTAAACTCGAAGATGTGATACGAAGTTTTCCGTCATTCACACTAAAGGGTTTAGGCAAAACAGATTGGGTAAAACACGGTATTGATACGGGGGATGCTCCTCCAATCAAGCAAAGGTATTATCCGGTCTCCCCAGTGGTGCAGTCTCTGATGTACGCAGAAGTAGACCGCATGCTTTCACTAGGGGTTATTGAAGAGAGCAATAGTCCATGGTCCTCACCTGTTGTGCTTGTACGCAAGCCTGGCAAGGATCGACTTTGTTTGGACTTCAGAAAAGTCAATATGGTTACTAAGAAAGATGCGCGACCTATTGCGCACATTGAGGGACTGCTGTCACGTCTTTCAGAGACACGTTTCATATCAAGCGTGGATTTGAAAGATGCGTACTGGCAGATACCACTGGAGGAGAGCGCGAAGGAAAAGACAGCCTTTACGGTTCCAGGAAGGCCGTTGTATCAATTCAACGTGATGCCTTTCGGTCTTTGCAACGCCGCTCAAAGCCTGACATATTTGATGAATTTAGTTGTTCCACGCGAGTTGCAGGACCGAGTCTTCGTTTATTTAGATGACCTTTTGGTGGTGACGAAAACTTTCGAGGAGCACTTAGCAGTTTTGAAAATCATTAGTAGAGAGTTGGATAGAGCAGGACTCACTATTAATGTCGAGAAATCGAAATTTTGTTTCGAAGAGTTACAATACTTGGGATACAAAGTGGGACAAGGATGTTTGAAAGCAGACCCTGATAAGGTTGCTGCTATTATCAACTTCCCGATGCCGACAACCACTCGCCAAGTTAGGCGTTTCTTAGGAATGGCTGGTTGGTATCGGAGGTTCGTGGAAAATTTTTCAACCTTGGCTGCCCCACTCACTGATACTCTTAAGAAAGGTAAGGCTTTTGATTTCAATTCCGAAGCTCAGATAGCATTCGAAAACATTAAGAAAGCACTTACTACAACACCTGTTCTGATAAACCCTGATTTCGAAAAGGAGTTTATTATTTTGTGCGATGCATCTGCGTCCGGTATCGGATGTGTACTTTGCCAGCGAGATGAGAACGGAGCTGAACGCCCCATTTATTACTTCTCTCAGAAATTAAATGCTGCGCAGAGGAACTACACCGTTACCGAACGCGAATGCCTCGCTGCGTTTTTAGGAATTCAGAAATTCCGTTCGTATATCGAAGGATATAAGTTTAAGGTGATCACTGATCATTCAAGCCTGAAATGGCTGATGAACATGAAGGACCCTACCGGTCGTCTGGCCAGGTGGAGTATGAGACTTCAAGGGTTCGATTTCGTGGTTGAACACAGGAAAGGAACACTTAACGTGGTACCCGACGCTCTTTCTAGAGTGTACGAAGCCGATGCTTTAACGGCAGAGAGCTACATATCCAGTGTTGCACAAGTCGAAACCGAGGAGGTGCTCCACATTGACCTTGATGATCCGGGATTCAAGTCCGAAGAATACTTACAACTCATCAGTCATATCAGCAAAGAGCAGGATCGATTACCAGACTTGAAGATATCTGAGGGATATATATATAAGAGAACCAAACATGCAGTTGGGAATCCTCTATTGGATGATCTGGCATGGAAGTTATGGTTACCGTCAAGTATGACAGAATCTGTAATTGCCATGGCGCATTTGTAGGGAAAACTTTGTCACCGCAACACTAGTGCCACCTTGCGGCAATTTTAGGAATTTAGATTTGTCCATTTACCTAATGACATTTCCCTCTGAAAAGTCGGGAAATTTCGAAAATTTCAAGAATGACATTAGTTACTCAATTCCTACACCAGGAAACGAAATTCGGTAAGGAATTATCTTATACCCGAACCACTTGGTCATATTTCTTACTGAACACCACCTAAAATGAAAAATCCTGATAGATAAATATTTGAACCGAGCTCAGACGCACTCTTTCTAGCACATTCGATTGCTACATGACCATGTGCAGAAGGATTATGGCTGACGAACACTTCCGGCATTTTCGTTTTTGCTTTATGGTTACTGTCCGTCCAATTAGACGCTTCGTCTCATCTCTTTTTCACTATCTTTCTGTCTTCTATTGGAAATCCTGTTGGAATGATTTCAAAATGCATGTCCGATGCTGAATTAGAAACCCGTTCCGACCAAACCAACAATTATGGTCTGTTTGATGAAAACCCAGATTATTGAGTTTTGACAGATCGTGACAGTTAGTGATTGTATTGTCCATGTCCATTATGCATTCCATAGGAATCGTAATTTTCATGCGCCATACAACCATCTAACAAAGATATGACAGTCTATTTCGATATTTGTAGTCAGTTTCTACATTACATCTTGATTGACAAATTGACATAACTAAAAATTAGTTGTTTGAGTGTTTGAAATGAGTTTAACGTCATATGTATGACGATATTGGTGATTGAGAAGCGATTGTGTCAATTTGGAGTTAATTTTCTCCAAAAATAAGTCAAATGTCAAAAATTGACATGTACAAAATTTCTCTCATACTTGAGAAAACATGACGCTAATCCATTCTACAAACCTCTATGAACATTCCAACGTCAAAATTAAGTGACATAAATAAAGATAAATGTCATAAAAGTCAATTTCCATGATCTCATAATTGTTAGTGCGAAGTAGCTTTACATTGCTACGTAACATTAGACGCACTTCGTATCGTTAACTTTCACGAACGCAAATCTATTGGTAACAAAAAGAACGCGGTAAAAGTCATGTTCAGTCTTTGTAATTGCTATTGGAAACCAGACAGAGGCGTGGCTTCAGATTTTTGTCTGTGCCACAGTCATTATAATTTCAACCCTCGTTCGCTAAACTTCAATTTTAAGAAAAGTCATTATTTTACGCAGCAGATGAATTTTTTTTTATTAAAATTAAAAACTTTGCTCGCGTGTGTTATATTACTTAAATATATATAGAAATCCTTTTATTAAGGATAAATATAATTGCTCATAGCAATTATTTGAAGCGCTACATCAAGAATATACCCTGAATAGGTGAGTTTTTTTTTTCTTTGGTAATTTTTTTTTGTGTCGGCCACATTGCATGGCGGCCATTGAATTTTTCCTTGAATATGTTTCTTCATTTCTGAAGAACATATCCATTTATTGTATACTAGTGACTTATCAGATTCTTTTTGGTCACTAGGGTTCAAGGATGAGGCAGGATTTACGCCTATAAGAACGTACAACTTTAATTCCATGACAAAGCAGAGTCATGGCAACGTGGGAATCATCTATAGAGTTTTCTTCAGACACTTCGCTGGAATATCCACCAGCATAGCTGTGAGTTTTAAGATACTCAACGCCGTCATTTTCTCCGTGTCGAACGAGACACGTTTTCGAAGCATCCGATTCACCATTTGCTCCCACATTCCGGAGACACGTGAGGAATCTTGAGCCACGTTACATCGAACCACATGGTTCTCTGGTCATTTAGACCCAACTTGCTGTACATCACGTCCATAAGCGACACATATTCCTGTTGCTTAAAGGAAAAATAAAGTTAAAAACAGAAAAAACGTCTTAGCCACCATTATAGTTGGCCCTCCAGGTAACTTTTGTAATTTTTATTTTACTGGTACCTATTCCACGTGCACCTTGGAATCCTGCAATTCATGAAAAGAAACATTTCATTGAGAACGTGACGTCATATAACGCCTCGTTCGTCGTTCATATATCCCTAAATTGGAAAACATATACGTTTTGCCGAACAATATTCAACGCCCATACGCCCACGGACGGTGGTGCTGAACATTATTAGCGTGTACAAGAAGCGCCCCCGATTATTTTCAATAAATATCCTTATACATCTATATATATATATATATCAGTATATTATCTTTATTATTAGTGAATATCCTATATTATTATTGAGTTGAAAGCATATTACTAAGAGTGAATTACAATATATGTGTGTTTTGTGTAAATTTGTGTTTTCGTCCTTATTCTGAATAGAAAAGTTAAAGTTAATTTTCGAAAGTTTAATTTTTTTTTACTTGTATCTTCACTGCCTTAACGGCGTTACTTTCTCGCGGATTTTTAAGCTGGATTTTATGTTCCTAGCGAATTCCTATCGAGATACAGAAGTGAATTATACTTCGACACTGGTGTTTTAGAAACTTTTTATTTGTGTTTCAATACACTAGATACTTTACGTATCCACTTATTGGTTGCCTTAGTTGCAATCCTTACTGTCCTTGTGGACCCTTTCTTTCACTGTTCCATGAACGAAATCTTTAGTCTGTCCTGTCCTGTATCTGAGTCTAATCGATACCACTTCTTTTCAGCTTCATATTCTTCATTCTTTAATGAAATTACTTTTTGTCAAACAGACATTTTCTGTAGTCATTAGACAACTTTTTGTTTTGAACTTGTCAGTTCACTCTTTTATCCCGGTTTAACTTATCTTGTTACGTATCCATATGGAAGTCCTTTGGAGTTACCTACTGGTACTTTTTGAAAGAATTTCTTTTTCTTTCGGTGGAGATTGAAGGTTTTATCCTTACATCCACTGTGTGTACGTTTTGTATATATGTTTGTACATCGTGACTATTTGTCCCGATTGGAGCCCGAAACATTTTTAGCTACGTTTATAGCCAAGTGACAGTTTGGTATCTCAAGTCAAGATACATCATCTTCGAGATAGTATCTTAAGATAGCAAAGATAGTGCTATATCTCTGATAAGAGAAAGATACTGTTGACGACGAAGAGTTGAGTCGTATATGTGTATAGACATACCTATGGTTGAAGTTTTTTTTTTTTTTTAGAGTCTTAGTTATACTTAATACTTTTTAACATTTCAGCGACTGGTATCCAGAGTGCACTCCCGATCCTTTACGACTGTATTTTATTGCTATTTTGAAAACTATATTTTTTTGATTATATTGATTTAACCATATTTATTATATATATATATAACATATAACTTGATACTCTTTATCTCTTACTATCTCCCTGTCTGTTTCAACAACATAAACCCTTGGGCTAACGTCCCATGTTTGCTTTTGTTTTCTTTTGGGATTCGTTTAGAATTTGTTCCTTGTAAATCACCGTTTAGTGTTTCGTAGATATTCATACTTTTTGTATTTTGTTAGAATATCGTTTTGTAACTCGGTTTATCCAGTTTACATTGCAAAGTTTCGACAACTTTTTTTTTGAATAGAATTTTTAACGATTTGAAACTTGAAAGATACATAAAGACAATTGAGTCAAATAACTTTTTTTTTAAATTCCACTCCAAGGAGAGTGATGAAAGCGAGCTAAGTCTAATGATACGTAAAGTGCATTTTTCTTCAGCGCATTACTTTTTTTTTTTTAAAGACAAGAATAACTATTTGATATTCGTATGAAGCCAAGAAGTTGCTTCTACATACGATCAAATCATTGTTAGTTCAACGTAATTTAATATCAAGAAAAACAATTTAACTTTTCTACGATATTATCAATAAATAATTAAGAAATATTTTAGGTTTAATAATATTAGATACTTTTGGTTTAGGTTTACATACATTCATTATTGTTAATTTTAAGATAAAGTTTAATAAATAACGACTTTATAACGTTTTTGAAGAATAAGAATCTTGATAGTGTTTTTAATGCTGTCTAATAGACAGTGTGTTTGGATATCTAGCGGCTTAAGCTTTATTTCAGATACAATGGTATTTAAGTAAGTACGTTGGGAGGGGTGGACAAACTTCTTGTGCGGATGGAAACATAGGTGAACATATCGTGTTGTGTGTAGGTGTAGTGTAGTTTCTTTTTGGTTGAAGACCTTTGGTAACGATTAGGTCGTTATTGGTATGTAGTGTGATGGTATAAGCAAGTCTTTTTGCTTGGCTTTTATCATGTTTAGGGGATCCTAAATATCTTATAGTGACACTTTCATAGTGTACTTGGCACCGTGGATCAATGGTGGAAAAAGCTTCCGAGTTGATGGAACTTTTCCTCATGGGTGGGTAAAGAAGCCAGAAGGGGGAATTTACAACATCTTCTCCTCCTTCCCCATTTATAAGAGTGTGTGTAGGTGTTGATCTACACTCACTAGTCAGCGGATTTATTAGTCGTTTGCGCGTAATATGCTGACTGAGCCTTTAGCGCTGTGTTCTCTGTTAGCTAAGAATACCTTTTTTTTTGCGGCTCGCTATTTTGTGCGATTCTCTAAACAATCTTTTGCAATACACTTTCTAAGGTTGAGTCGGCCATCCTACTCAATTATATCTCGGACTTAGTATATCTCAGCGTTTGTTGATCAGGCCCCCCAGCAAGGAATATTTATTTTTGTTTTTCTGAGTTTTTAACATCTAAACTTCAGTAGGTTCGCACTGGTTAAAAGAGGTAACAACGTTGTCGATCCCTGAGCAAGAATGCACGACCCTTGTGAGCTAGTTGAGGGCGTGCGTGCGAACCGGATGCGAAGGTCGATCACAACCCAATTGTTTCTCTGTCTCTACCAAGTGGATCTGTGGTCTTAGAGAGAGTTCTCTATGGGACAGTCTTGTGGTTTGAACAGAGTTACAGCCTTTCCACTTTTGGATTCTTTAAGGAATCTCATTGGGGCTAGTGTCCAAGGCGACCGAACCAGTGCCTGTTTCTTAAAGAGTCTGGTATGTAGTGAATTTTATTAGGTTTTATCTTGGGTTTTGTTGTAGTATAGTAGTAGAATGGCAAGCTAGTTCATCTATGGTTTGTAGTAGTGAGTTTTACTTGACGATCAGAATAAATACTTTTAGGATTCGATCGAAGAGAGTAAGTTTCTGTGAGTGGAAAGGGGAGTAAAGAATTACAAAGGAAAAGAGTCGATGCTAAGGAGGGGATGATTTAGCTTTTTGTATGAAATAATATGTCACAGGTCTCTGGCAGGAACCAGGGAGGTCATTAACATTTACTGTGGTAAGTTTCATCCAGCGCAGGAAGATACTGTCTATAGGAGACAGTAGTTCATCTTCTGAGATCTGTTCACTTATTAGCGTTGAAAACATCATCTGGCAGAGGCCGTGGTCTCTCATCAGCAGGTTCGATGGTAAAGTATACATTTCATTCCTCAATTGTATATTTCTTATATTCCAGAGTGAGATCATTGTTTAGGTTACAGGGTGGTATCCAATATGAGACCACTGTGTGGGGGCTTGTAGGAGATTGCCTGTAGTACCGTGAATGATGGTCATACTTTATTTAATTTACGTTACAGAATGGCGCCCAACGTGGGGCCTGAAGAACGTTTTGAGATTAAAGTTTTTGAAGGTTTAGATTTTGTATTGTATTAAGTTGATGCGAAAAGTTTTTGGGGAAATTAATTTTTCTTTTGGAAATTTTTCATTTTTTGAAATTTGTTTTGGAGGAAGTTTTTTTTTTTAAGTAGTACTTTTCTTTTGCTAGAGGAACGTCATCGGAGTTTAGTAATGAAGACTATATGTCCGGGAAGTTGGTCGATAGATTCCTGACTTCTGTCTGTTGCGTTAGCTTCACTATTATTTCTCTACCTCTCGTGATAGGTACATTTGAGTCATTTGTCCGGACCGAAGAGTTATTATTCTTGGTTGACTGTTGCTAATGATCACTTTACTTAAAGCGATAGCATAGAAAGAGTTAGGAAGTGGTAGATAATTGAGTCTTTTGACCGGTGGTGGATGATCTAAGTCTCTACGCACGTCAGCTGCAAAAGCTACTTTATCGTCACGGAATAATCCATGTTTTCTACTCTAAATAATACTTTTTCACTTTTTACTTTTTTTTTGTAGAGAATTTTTATGAAGATTTTTGAAGGTTGGATTTGATGTATGGTTGATGATTCATTTTATGAAGTGCTAACCGGTGGGGGGTGATCTATAGTCCCTACGCACGTCTGCAGTAGCATAATGAAATGAGGAGTCACTAGCCATTGAATTTAGCAGATTTAGTTTTTGTGTTGAGCACGAATAGTTTAAAGACACACACACTAAGTTTTTTCTTGTTAGTTGATTGTCATGGTACAGTCAAGCTAACGTCTTTTTTTCGATATGTTGTTAATCCATTACGCACGGGGGGAATGTCCACTCCCAAACGTGAATGAATTATTGTTGAGATTTAAAAATTTAATTTTGAGTATAAAATAAATTTTGTGAGAAGTTATTACAGAATTTATAGAGAGTTTTGCAGTTTTCAGATAATTTTGAGTATAGTTGTGGAATTATTTTTCAGGGACGTAACTGAAAAAGGAATTCTGGTTTTGGTAGGGATTTTTCTTTTAGAGACGTTAACTAAAAGGAAATCCTGAGTTTTTTGTGAGTTTGGAATTTGTCTTAGAGACGTTAACTAAGATAAATTCTGGTAATTTTTGCGGTGTCGCAGTTTTTTTTTGAGATTTTTAGTGGCAGTGTTGCCCAAGTTTTGAGATAATTTTTGATAGAGTTCATAGTTTAGAATTTTTTTGGCGGTGTCGCCACAACAAATAATAATTACTTTATTTTTAAGTTTAGTAACTTTCAGGATAGTTTCTGACAAGTTAGTTTAGTTAGTATTACATAGGTTTAGTTTGATTTGAGTCAGTAATTTTCGAAATTAAATTACGTTTCAAAAACAAGTTAAGAATAGTTTAGTATATCTTTAAGCGAAATATTTACCTTTTGACCTTGAAGAAATCTTGAAGAATTTTCTTTAAGAGTCAAACTTTTTTTTTTGTAGGATCTTTTCTAGTCTACAAGGAGCCTTCTCTTTGTAGGACTATATCTTTCATTGAATTACCAAGTGATCCGTTTCACTATAAATACTTTTAATTTTAAGCACTGTTTATTTTTTTTGTCACTTCGATTGTGTTTCATTAGTTTTGTGTTTATACAAGAGTTTCACAATCTCAGTTGAATGAGTAGTGGAAATAGAAGATTAATCCGTCCGAGCACTTATAATTCAAGGTTTTTAGACGTTATAATTATGGCTGACCCACAAGCTGCAGGTAGCGGTGAAGATCAAAGAAGAGAAGAAATGAGACTCGAAGATGTTTCTAGTCCCATAGGTAGTAATGATGGTACTATGCCTCTCGGTAATGTCAATGGTCGTGTCGTCAACGATAGTTTTGACAATAGACGTAATGTAACTGAAGATTCTCTTACTCTTCAAGAGATGATTACAGCGACAGTTGAATTACACAGAGAAGAGGATAGGCGAGTCATGAAAGAGGAGATAAAACAAAGTCAAGCTCTTCTTCTTGAGCAATTGACAAATTTATTTCAGACCTTACCTCCTTCTTCAAGCAATCAACCCTCTACTTCTCAAAATCTTGCACCCAGGCAAGCAGTTAGTCAAGCGACAAATAGAGCTAGAATGGCTAACGCTCCAAACGGAACAAATACCGGCAATCCTACAAATCAAAACAGTAATTTTAATAGAAATTTGGAAAACTATCCAACCCCAAACAATGAACCAGGTCTTACTCGGAATGCTCCTTCAGGACATCCAGTAGAAATGGCTAACGGTTCTAACTTAGACGATTTTCTTACGCAAATGAATGCGATTAATTTAGATAATTCTCCGGAAGCTTCATCACCCAGGAGACAAGTACCCTCTAACGCCACGTCATATAGTAAATTTCCACAGTTTCATAAGTGGGGAATTAGATTTGACGGTCGCAACATGTCTGTTGACGATTTTCTATTTCGTTTAGAACGCGTTAGGTACAGTTATGGTGTTCCATGGGATGAGTTGACGGTGAATTTTCACCATTTTGTGTCAGGACAAGCGGAGTCATGGTACTGGATGTACTTGAAGAGTAATCCACACACTTCTTGGAGTTCGCTTCAGTCCGGGTTAATCGAACAATTCCGAAGTCTCGAAACAGACTCCGAGTTGTCGAGGAAGCTTTCAGACCGAAAGCAGCAGTCGAATGAATCATTCAATGATTTCTACGATGCTTTAATGTTGATAAATTCTAGGATGCGTGTTCCGAAGTCTGAGAGAGAACTTATTGAGATTATTAAGACAAATGTAAAGAGACGAATGGGTGAACTACTCATTACTTTCAGTACTCACAGTCTTAGACAGATGGCATATGTATGCCGAACAATCGAAAAGTTTCTCGATCGACAGGAGAGCACGCGATCTTCTTTTGTGCCGAACACGCACCGAATTCCAACAAAACGTTTCGTAAACGAAGTTGTGGAAGAATCAAATGATTTAGCTGTAGCTTTAACTTCAAGTGTAGAAGCAGTACATAACGTACATAGAGATAAGAACACTTGGAAGTGTTGGAATTGCTTAAGTGTAGGGCATGGGTTCAGGGAATGTAATAAACCTGTAGATAGAAAGTTTTGTTTCCGATGTGGTTTGGAGAACGTTATTTTTCCTACGTGTCCAAAATGCCAGGGAAACTTAAGGAGGAACAACCCAATATCCGGGGGGGTTCGCTCCGAACAGATAAACCCGGAGTTTTAAGTGCCGAAGAATCTTCAACTCTCAAAACTCCTGTTACAATTTTAAAACCAATTAATAAACTTGTTGTTA
This sequence comes from Platycheirus albimanus, assembly GCA_916050605.2. Lineage (NCBI taxonomy): Eukaryota > Metazoa > Arthropoda > Insecta > Diptera > Syrphidae > Platycheirus > Platycheirus albimanus. Next base: position 67,106,457 of record OU696698.1, read on the forward strand.
ATGCAACAACACCAAATGTTTTAAATACTAATATTAAGAAAAATGAATTTATAAGAAAGCCATTTCATGAAAGGCTTAGAAATTATTATGAAGTCCGAAAGCGAATAATGAATTATCCTGAATTGTCTAATCGTATTAGACGAACTCGAATCAGATTTAAGGAAAAAAGACTATTATATAAGAATATAGCTTCAACGACATTAGAAAGAGAATCTGGAGATCCTCGCCCTTATGTCAACGTTGAAATTTTTGGAGACAAGATATTGGGTCTATTAGACTCTGGCGCAAGTATCAGTTGCCTTGGCGCTGATGTCTTAACTTACTTGTCCAACAAAAATATTACAATTAAAAAGGTTAATTCAAGTGTTTCAACCGCTGACGGGCAGAAACAAAAAATTTGTGGATTAATTACCACTGACGTTAAGTATAAAGGTGCTACTCACAGCATGAGTTTTTATGTCGTTCCGACATTAGCTCAACGTTTATACTTAGGTGTCGATTTTTGGTCGAAATTCCAAATAGCACCAAACGTAATTTCCAGTTTGTCATTTCAACATGATGTTGAAGTTAAAGATAAGTTAGTCAATAAGTGTAAGTTGACGAATGTAGAGAATGCTAAACTCGAAGATGTGATACGAAGTTTTCCGTCATTCACACTAAAGGGTTTAGGCAAAACAGATTGGGTAAAACACGGTATTGATACGGGGGATGCTCCTCCAATCAAGCAAAGGTATTATCCGGTCTCCCCAGTGGTGCAGTCTCTGATGTACGCAGAAGTAGACCGCATGCTTTCACTAGGGGTTATTGAAGAGAGCAATAGTCCATGGTCCTCACCTGTTGTGCTTGTACGCAAGCCTGGCAAGGATCGACTTTGTTTGGACTTCAGAAAAGTCAATATGGTTACTAAGAAAGATGCGCGACCTATTGCGCACATTGAGGGACTGCTGTCACGTCTTTCAGAGACACGTTTCATATCAAGCGTGGATTTGAAAGATGCGTACTGGCAGATACCACTGGAGGAGAGCGCGAAGGAAAAGACAGCCTTTACGGTTCCAGGAAGGCCGTTGTATCAATTCAACGTGATGCCTTTCGGTCTTTGCAACGCCGCTCAAAGCCTGACATATTTGATGAATTTAGTTGTTCCACGCGAGTTGCAGGACCGAGTCTTCGTTTATTTAGATGACCTTTTGGTGGTGACGAAAACTTTCGAGGAGCACTTAGCAGTTTTGAAAATCATTAGTAGAGAGTTGGATAGAGCAGGACTCACTATTAATGTCGAGAAATCGAAATTTTGTTTCGAAGAGTTACAATACTTGGGATACAAAGTGGGACAAGGATGTTTGAAAGCAGACCCTGATAAGGTTGCTGCTATTATCAACTTCCCGATGCCGACAACCACTCGCCAAGTTAGGCGTTTCTTAGGAATGGCTGGTTGGTATCGGAGGTTCGTGGAAAATTTTTCAACCTTGGCTGCCCCACTCACTGATACTCTTAAGAAAGGTAAGGCTTTTGATTTCAATTCCGAAGCTCAGATAGCATTCGAAAACATTAAGAAAGCACTTACTACAACACCTGTTCTGATAAACCCTGATTTCGAAAAGGAGTTTATTATTTTGTGCGATGCATCTGCGTCCGGTATCGGATGTGTACTTTGCCAGCGAGATGAGAACGGAGCTGAACGCCCCATTTATTACTTCTCTCAGAAATTAAATGCTGCGCAGAGGAACTACACCGTTACCGAACGCGAATGCCTCGCTGCGTTTTTAGGAATTCAGAAATTCCGTTCGTATATCGAAGGATATAAGTTTAAGGTGATCACTGATCATTCAAGCCTGAAATGGCTGATGAACATGAAGGACCCTACCGGTCGTCTGGCCAGGTGGAGTATGAGACTTCAAGGGTTCGATTTCGTGGTTGAACACAGGAAAGGAACACTTAACGTGGTACCCGACGCTCTTTCTAGAGTGTACGAAGCCGATGCTTTAACGGCAGAGAGCTACATATCCAGTGTTGCACAAGTCGAAACCGAGGAGGTGCTCCACATTGACCTTGATGATCCGGGATTCAAGTCCGAAGAATACTTACAACTCATCAGTCATATCAGCAAAGAGCAGGATCGATTACCAGACTTGAAGATATCTGAGGGATATATATATAAGAGAACCAAACATGCAGTTGGGAATCCTCTATTGGATGATCTGGCATGGAAGTTATGGTTACCGTCAAGTATGACAGAATCTGTAATTGCCATGGCGCATAATCCACCCAGAGCTTCTCACGGTGGTGTCGTTAAGACATTGTATAGGTTAAGGGAAAGATTGTATTGGCCTGGTATGTTTTCGCAGGTGAAACAATATGTTGATCGTTGTGAAACATGCAAGACAACCAAAGCTTCCAACCAGACTTTACGAGCTGAAATGGGAGAGAGTTTTAAAGTTGAAAGGCCCTTCCAACATTTATATGTGGATTTCCTTGGTCCTTATCCAAGATCCAGGAATGGGAATGCTTTCATAGTTATTGCTCTGGACCAACTCACAAAGTTTGTGTTTATTAAACCCCTTAAGAGAGCCACAGCTGCAGAAGTTATTAAGTTTTTGAGAGAAGACATTTTTCTTTTATATGGTGTACCTGAGAGTATCCTATCCGATAACGGATCGCAATTTATTTCTAAGGATTTTAAAGAAATGTTGAAAATGTTTGGTGTCAAACATTATAAGACGGCGATTTATGCACCTCAAGCTAATGCTAGCGAGAGAGTTAATAGGTCTATATTAGCAGCGATAAGATCATACGTGGATCCGAAACAGACTAATTGGGATGTACATTTGTCATCCATTAGTAGTGCTTTACGCACAACTGTCCATTCAGCTTTGACAATGTCGCCATATGAGGCCTTATACGGTCAAAGGATGATTGAACACGGAGCGGACTACAAATTATTGCGCGAGTTAGGAGGACTTAATAACTCTGAAATCGATTGGTTGCCCAAAGTGGCCAAGATGAATATTCTTCATACATATCTGAAGACAACACTTGAAAAGACACACGATGCTTATGAGAGAGTTTACAATCTTAGAAGTCGTGCGGTCGATTTTAAGGTGGGGGATATCATTTACAAAAGAAATATAGTTTTGAGTGACGCGAATAAACATTTCAGCGCTAAGCTATCGCCGAAGTTTATTAAAGTAACAGTTGTTAAGACTAGAGGTAACAACTTATATGATGTTGAAGATGAGAAAGGTTACGTGACCACTTCTCATACGAAAGATTTGAAGAAGTAAATCTTACTGTGATAAAAATAGTTTTATTTATTTTTATGCCCGGCTACCCAGCTGTGCATGAGACTCTTGTATAGTTTTGTAAATATTTGTTTTATGTATTTCACTTTTTAGTAAAGAGGTAATACAGATTAACTTTGAGATAAATAGAAGAAGAAGTTGAGAGAGTCAATAGTTGTGACGAGTAATTTGAAGTTTCAAATTTTTTTTTTTAGGAAGAAGATTGATCAGAGTAGCAAAGGTATAGGTAGATACAAGTTGTCCTTTTTCACAAGCATCTAGTCAAGTGGTACTTGTCTCGATCCTTGAGATTTGTAGGGAAAACTTTGTCACCGCAACACTAGTGCCACCTTGCGGCAATTTTAGGAATTTAGATTTGTCCATTTACCTAATGACATTTCCCTCTGAAAAGTCGGGAAATTTCGAAAATTTCAAGAATGACATTAGTTACTCAATTCCTACACCAGGAAACGAAATTCGGTAAGGAATTATCTTATACCCGAACCACTTGGTCATATTTCTTACTGAACACCACCTAAAATGAAAAATCCTGATAGATAAATATTTGAACCGAGCTCAGACGCACTCTTTCTAGCACATTCGATTGCTACATGACCATGTGCAGAAGGATTATGGCTGACGAACACTTCCGGCATTTTCGTTTTTGCTTTATGGTTACTGTCCGTCCAATTAGACGCTTCGTCTCATCTCTTTTTCACTATCTTTCTGTCTTCTATTGGAAATCCTGTTGGAATGATTTCAAAATGCATGTCCGATGCTGAATTAGAAACCCGTTCCGACCAAACCAACAATTATGGTCTGTTTGATGAAAACCCAGATTATTGAGTTTTGACAGATCGTGACAGTTAGTGATTGTATTGTCCATGTCCATTATGCATTCCATAGGAATCGTAATTTTCATGCGCCATACAACCATCTAACAAAGATATGACAGTCTATTTCGATATTTGTAGTCAGTTTCTACATTACATCTTGATTGACAAATTGACATAACTAAAAATTAGTTGTTTGAGTGTTTGAAATGAGTTTAACGTCATATGTATGACGATATTGGTGATTGAGAAGCGATTGTGTCAATTTGGAGTTAATTTTCTCCAAAAATAAGTCAAATGTCAAAAATTGACATGTACAAAATTTCTCTCATACTTGAGAAAACATGACGCTAATCCATTCTACAAACCTCTATGAACATTCCAACGTCAAAATTAAGTGACATAAATAAAGATAAATGTCATAAAAGTCAATTTCCATGATCTCATAATTGTTAGTGCGAAGTAGCTTTACATTGCTACGTAACATTAGACGCACTTCGTATCGTTAACTTTCACGAACGCAAATCTATTGGTAACAAAAAGAACGCGGTAAAAGTCATGTTCAGTCTTTGTAATTGCTATTGGAAACCAGACAGAGGCGTGGCTTCAGATTTTTGTCTGTGCCACAGTCATTATAATTTCAACCCTCGTTCGCTAAACTTCAATTTTAAGAAAAGTCATTATTTTACGCAGCAGATGAATTTTTTTTTATTAAAATTAAAAACTTTGCTCGCGTGTGTTATATTACTTAAATATATATAGAAATCCTTTTATTAAGGATAAATATAATTGCTCATAGCAATTATTTGAAGCGCTACATCAAGAATATACCCTGAATAGGTGAGTTTTTTTTTTCTTTGGTAATTTTTTTTTGTGTCGGCCACATTGCATGGCGGCCATTGAATTTTTCCTTGAATATGTTTCTTCATTTCTGAAGAACATATCCATTTATTGTATACTAGTGACTTATCAGATTCTTTTTGGTCACTAGGGTTCAAGGATGAGGCAGGATTTACGCCTATAAGAACGTACAACTTTAATTCCATGACAAAGCAGAGTCATGGCAACGTGGGAATCATCTATAGAGTTTTCTTCAGACACTTCGCTGGAATATCCACCAGCATAGCTGTGAGTTTTAAGATACTCAACGCCGTCATTTTCTCCGTGTCGAACGAGACACGTTTTCGAAGCATCCGATTCACCATTTGCTCCCACATTCCGGAGACACGTGAGGAATCTTGAGCCACGTTACATCGAACCACATGGTTCTCTGGTCATTTAGACCCAACTTGCTGTACATCACGTCCATAAGCGACACATATTCCTGTTGCTTAAAGGAAAAATAAAGTTAAAAACAGAAAAAACGTCTTAGCCACCATTATAGTTGGCCCTCCAGGTAACTTTTGTAATTTTTATTTTACTGGTACCTATTCCACGTGCACCTTGGAATCCTGCAATTCATGAAAAGAAACATTTCATTGAGAACGTGACGTCATATAACGCCTCGTTCGTCGTTCATATATCCCTAAATTGGAAAACATATACGTTTTGCCGAACAATATTCAACGCCCATACGCCCACGGACGGTGGTGCTGAACATTATTAGCGTGTACAAGAAGCGCCCCCGATTATTTTCAATAAATATCCTTATACATCTATATATATATATATATCAGTATATTATCTTTATTATTAGTGAATATCCTATATTATTATTGAGTTGAAAGCATATTACTAAGAGTGAATTACAATATATGTGTGTTTTGTGTAAATTTGTGTTTTCGTCCTTATTCTGAATAGAAAAGTTAAAGTTAATTTTCGAAAGTTTAATTTTTTTTTACTTGTATCTTCACTGCCTTAACGGCGTTACTTTCTCGCGGATTTTTAAGCTGGATTTTATGTTCCTAGCGAATTCCTATCGAGATACAGAAGTGAATTATACTTCGACACTGGTGTTTTAGAAACTTTTTATTTGTGTTTCAATACACTAGATACTTTACGTATCCACTTATTGGTTGCCTTAGTTGCAATCCTTACTGTCCTTGTGGACCCTTTCTTTCACTGTTCCATGAACGAAATCTTTAGTCTGTCCTGTCCTGTATCTGAGTCTAATCGATACCACTTCTTTTCAGCTTCATATTCTTCATTCTTTAATGAAATTACTTTTTGTCAAACAGACATTTTCTGTAGTCATTAGACAACTTTTTGTTTTGAACTTGTCAGTTCACTCTTTTATCCCGGTTTAACTTATCTTGTTACGTATCCATATGGAAGTCCTTTGGAGTTACCTACTGGTACTTTTTGAAAGAATTTCTTTTTCTTTCGGTGGAGATTGAAGGTTTTATCCTTACATCCACTGTGTGTACGTTTTGTATATATGTTTGTACATCGTGACTATTTGTCCCGATTGGAGCCCGAAACATTTTTAGCTACGTTTATAGCCAAGTGACAGTTTGGTATCTCAAGTCAAGATACATCATCTTCGAGATAGTATCTTAAGATAGCAAAGATAGTGCTATATCTCTGATAAGAGAAAGATACTGTTGACGACGAAGAGTTGAGTCGTATATGTGTATAGACATACCTATGGTTGAAGTTTTTTTTTTTTTTTAGAGTCTTAGTTATACTTAATACTTTTTAACATTTCAGCGACTGGTATCCAGAGTGCACTCCCGATCCTTTACGACTGTATTTTATTGCTATTTTGAAAACTATATTTTTTTTGATTATATTGATTTAACCATATTTATTATATATATATATAACATATAACTTGATACTCTTTATCTCTTACTATCTCCCTGTCTGTTTCAACAACATAAACCCTTGGGCTAACGTCCCATGTTTGCTTTTGTTTTCTTTTGGGATTCGTTTAGAATTTGTTCCTTGTAAATCACCGTTTAGTGTTTCGTAGATATTCATACTTTTTGTATTTTGTTAGAATATCGTTTTGTAACTCGGTTTATCCAGTTTACATTGCAAAGTTTCGACAACTTTTTTTTTGAATAGAATTTTTAACGATTTGAAACTTGAAAGATACATAAAGACAATTGAGTCAAATAACTTTTTTTTTAAATTCCACTCCAAGGAGAGTGATGAAAGCGAGCTAAGTCTAATGATACGTAAAGTGCATTTTTCTTCAGCGCATTACTTTTTTTTTTTTAAAGACAAGAATAACTATTTGATATTCGTATGAAGCCAAGAAGTTGCTTCTACATACGATCAAATCATTGTTAGTTCAACGTAATTTAATATCAAGAAAAACAATTTAACTTTTCTACGATATTATCAATAAATAATTAAGAAATATTTTAGGTTTAATAATATTAGATACTTTTGGTTTAGGTTTACATACATTCATTATTGTTAATTTTAAGATAAAGTTTAATAAATAACGACTTTATAACGTTTTTGAAGAATAAGAATCTTGATAGTGTTTTTAATGCTGTCTAATAGACAGTGTGTTTGGATATCTAGCGGCTTAAGCTTTATTTCAGATACAATGGTATTTAAGTAAGTACGTTGGGAGGGGTGGACAAACTTCTTGTGCGGATGGAAACATAGGTGAACATATCGTGTTGTGTGTAGGTGTAGTGTAGTTTCTTTTTGGTTGAAGACCTTTGGTAACGATTAGGTCGTTATTGGTATGTAGTGTGATGGTATAAGCAAGTCTTTTTGCTTGGCTTTTATCATGTTTAGGGGATCCTAAATATCTTATAGTGACACTTTCATAGTGTACTTGGCACCGTGGATCAATGGTGGAAAAAGCTTCCGAGTTGATGGAACTTTTCCTCATGGGTGGGTAAAGAAGCCAGAAGGGGGAATTTACAACATCTTCTCCTCCTTCCCCATTTATAAGAGTGTGTGTAGGTGTTGATCTACACTCACTAGTCAGCGGATTTATTAGTCGTTTGCGCGTAATATGCTGACTGAGCCTTTAGCGCTGTGTTCTCTGTTAGCTAAGAATACCTTTTTTTTTGCGGCTCGCTATTTTGTGCGATTCTCTAAACAATCTTTTGCAATACACTTTCTAAGGTTGAGTCGGCCATCCTACTCAATTATATCTCGGACTTAGTATATCTCAGCGTTTGTTGATCAGGCCCCCCAGCAAGGAATATTTATTTTTGTTTTTCTGAGTTTTTAACATCTAAACTTCAGTAGGTTCGCACTGGTTAAAAGAGGTAACAACGTTGTCGATCCCTGAGCAAGAATGCACGACCCTTGTGAGCTAGTTGAGGGCGTGCGTGCGAACCGGATGCGAAGGTCGATCACAACCCAATTGTTTCTCTGTCTCTACCAAGTGGATCTGTGGTCTTAGAGAGAGTTCTCTATGGGACAGTCTTGTGGTTTGAACAGAGTTACAGCCTTTCCACTTTTGGATTCTTTAAGGAATCTCATTGGGGCTAGTGTCCAAGGCGACCGAACCAGTGCCTGTTTCTTAAAGAGTCTGGTATGTAGTGAATTTTATTAGGTTTTATCTTGGGTTTTGTTGTAGTATAGTAGTAGAATGGCAAGCTAGTTCATCTATGGTTTGTAGTAGTGAGTTTTACTTGACGATCAGAATAAATACTTTTAGGATTCGATCGAAGAGAGTAAGTTTCTGTGAGTGGAAAGGGGAGTAAAGAATTACAAAGGAAAAGAGTCGATGCTAAGGAGGGGATGATTTAGCTTTTTGTATGAAATAATATGTCACAGGTCTCTGGCAGGAACCAGGGAGGTCATTAACATTTACTGTGGTAAGTTTCATCCAGCGCAGGAAGATACTGTCTATAGGAGACAGTAGTTCATCTTCTGAGATCTGTTCACTTATTAGCGTTGAAAACATCATCTGGCAGAGGCCGTGGTCTCTCATCAGCAGGTTCGATGGTAAAGTATACATTTCATTCCTCAATTGTATATTTCTTATATTCCAGAGTGAGATCATTGTTTAGGTTACAGGGTGGTATCCAATATGAGACCACTGTGTGGGGGCTTGTAGGAGATTGCCTGTAGTACCGTGAATGATGGTCATACTTTATTTAATTTACGTTACAGAATGGCGCCCAACGTGGGGCCTGAAGAACGTTTTGAGATTAAAGTTTTTGAAGGTTTAGATTTTGTATTGTATTAAGTTGATGCGAAAAGTTTTTGGGGAAATTAATTTTTCTTTTGGAAATTTTTCATTTTTTGAAATTTGTTTTGGAGGAAGTTTTTTTTTTTAAGTAGTACTTTTCTTTTGCTAGAGGAACGTCATCGGAGTTTAGTAATGAAGACTATATGTCCGGGAAGTTGGTCGATAGATTCCTGACTTCTGTCTGTTGCGTTAGCTTCACTATTATTTCTCTACCTCTCGTGATAGGTACATTTGAGTCATTTGTCCGGACCGAAGAGTTATTATTCTTGGTTGACTGTTGCTAATGATCACTTTACTTAAAGCGATAGCATAGAAAGAGTTAGGAAGTGGTAGATAATTGAGTCTTTTGACCGGTGGTGGATGATCTAAGTCTCTACGCACGTCAGCTGCAAAAGCTACTTTATCGTCACGGAATAATCCATGTTTTCTACTCTAAATAATACTTTTTCACTTTTTACTTTTTTTTTGTAGAGAATTTTTATGAAGATTTTTGAAGGTTGGATTTGATGTATGGTTGATGATTCATTTTATGAAGTGCTAACCGGTGGGGGGTGATCTATAGTCCCTACGCACGTCTGCAGTAGCATAATGAAATGAGGAGTCACTAGCCATTGAATTTAGCAGATTTAGTTTTTGTGTTGAGCACGAATAGTTTAAAGACACACACACTAAGTTTTTTCTTGTTAGTTGATTGTCATGGTACAGTCAAGCTAACGTCTTTTTTTCGATATGTTGTTAATCCATTACGCACGGGGGGAATGTCCACTCCCAAACGTGAATGAATTATTGTTGAGATTTAAAAATTTAATTTTGAGTATAAAATAAATTTTGTGAGAAGTTATTACAGAATTTATAGAGAGTTTTGCAGTTTTCAGATAATTTTGAGTATAGTTGTGGAATTATTTTTCAGGGACGTAACTGAAAAAGGAATTCTGGTTTTGGTAGGGATTTTTCTTTTAGAGACGTTAACTAAAAGGAAATCCTGAGTTTTTTGTGAGTTTGGAATTTGTCTTAGAGACGTTAACTAAGATAAATTCTGGTAATTTTTGCGGTGTCGCAGTTTTTTTTTGAGATTTTTAGTGGCAGTGTTGCCCAAGTTTTGAGATAATTTTTGATAGAGTTCATAGTTTAGAATTTTTTTGGCGGTGTCGCCACAACAAATAATAATTACTTTATTTTTAAGTTTAGTAACTTTCAGGATAGTTTCTGACAAGTTAGTTTAGTTAGTATTACATAGGTTTAGTTTGATTTGAGTCAGTAATTTTCGAAATTAAATTACGTTTCAAAAACAAGTTAAGAATAGTTTAGTATATCTTTAAGCGAAATATTTACCTTTTGACCTTGAAGAAATCTTGAAGAATTTTCTTTAAGAGTCAAACTTTTTTTTTTGTAGGATCTTTTCTAGTCTACAAGGAGCCTTCTCTTTGTAGGACTATATCTTTCATTGAATTACCAAGTGATCCGTTTCACTATAAATACTTTTAATTTTAAGCACTGTTTATTTTTTTTGTCACTTCGATTGTGTTTCATTAGTTTTGTGTTTATACAAGAGTTTCACAATCTCAGTTGAATGAGTAGTGGAAATAGAAGATTAATCCGTCCGAGCACTTATAATTCAAGGTTTTTAGACGTTATAATTATGGCTGACCCACAAGCTGCAGGTAGCGGTGAAGATCAAAGAAGAGAAGAAATGAGACTCGAAGATGTTTCTAGTCCCATAGGTAGTAATGATGGTACTATGCCTCTCGGTAATGTCAATGGTCGTGTCGTCAACGATAGTTTTGACAATAGACGTAATGTAACTGAAGATTCTCTTACTCTTCAAGAGATGATTACAGCGACAGTTGAATTACACAGAGAAGAGGATAGGCGAGTCATGAAAGAGGAGATAAAACAAAGTCAAGCTCTTCTTCTTGAGCAATTGACAAATTTATTTCAGACCTTACCTCCTTCTTCAAGCAATCAACCCTCTACTTCTCAAAATCTTGCACCCAGGCAAGCAGTTAGTCAAGCGACAAATAGAGCTAGAATGGCTAACGCTCCAAACGGAACAAATACCGGCAATCCTACAAATCAAAACAGTAATTTTAATAGAAATTTGGAAAACTATCCAACCCCAAACAATGAACCAGGTCTTACTCGGAATGCTCCTTCAGGACATCCAGTAGAAATGGCTAACGGTTCTAACTTAGACGATTTTCTTACGCAAATGAATGCGATTAATTTAGATAATTCTCCGGAAGCTTCATCACCCAGGAGACAAGTACCCTCTAACGCCACGTCATATAGTAAATTTCCACAGTTTCATAAGTGGGGAATTAGATTTGACGGTCGCAACATGTCTGTTGACGATTTTCTATTTCGTTTAGAACGCGTTAGGTACAGTTATGGTGTTCCATGGGATGAGTTGACGGTGAATTTTCACCATTTTGTGTCAGGACAAGCGGAGTCATGGTACTGGATGTACTTGAAGAGTAATCCACACACTTCTTGGAGTTCGCTTCAGTCCGGGTTAATCGAACAATTCCGAAGTCTCGAAACAGACTCCGAGTTGTCGAGGAAGCTTTCAGACCGAAAGCAGCAGTCGAATGAATCATTCAATGATTTCTACGATGCTTTAATGTTGATAAATTCTAGGATGCGTGTTCCGAAGTCTGAGAGAGAACTTATTGAGATTATTAAGACAAATGTAAAGAGACGAATGGGTGAACTACTCATTACTTTCAGTACTCACAGTCTTAGACAGATGGCATATGTATGCCGAACAATCGAAAAGTTTCTCGATCGACAGGAGAGCACGCGATCTTCTTTTGTGCCGAACACGCACCGAATTCCAACAAAACGTTTCGTAAACGAAGTTGTGGAAGAATCAAATGATTTAGCTGTAGCTTTAACTTCAAGTGTAGAAGCAGTACATAACGTACATAGAGATAAGAACACTTGGAAGTGTTGGAATTGCTTAAGTGTAGGGCATGGGTTCAGGGAATGTAATAAACCTGTAGATAGAAAGTTTTGTTTCCGATGTGGTTTGGAGAACGTTATTTTTCCTACGTGTCCAAAATGCCAGGGAAACTTAAGGAGGAACAACCCAATATCCGGGGGGGTTCGCTCCGAACAGATAAACCCGGAGTTTTAAGTGCCGAAGAATCTTCAACTCTCAAAACTCCTGTTACAATTTTAAAACCAATTAATAAACTTGTTGTTAATGCAACAACACCAAATGTTTTAAATACTAATATTAAGAAAAATGAATTTATAAGAAAGCCATTTCATGAAAGGCTTAGAAATTATTATGAAGTCCGAAAGCGAATAATGAATTATCCTGAATTGTCTAATCGTATTAGACGAACTCGAATCAGATTTAAGGAAAAAAGACTATTATATAAGAATATAGCTTCAACGACATTAGAAAGAGAATCTGGAGATCCTCGCCCTTATGTCAACGTTGAAATTTTTGGAGACAAGATATTGGGTCTATTAGACTCTGGCGCAAGTATCAGTTGCCTTGGCGCTGATGTCTTAACTTACTTGTCCAACAAAAATATTACAATTAAAAAGGTTAATTCAAGTGTTTCAACCGCTGACGGGCAGAAACAAAAAATTTGTGGATTAATTACCACTGACGTTAAGTATAAAGGTGCTACTCACAGCATGAGTTTTTATGTCGTTCCGACATTAGCTCAACGTTTATACTTAGGTGTCGATTTTTGGTCGAAATTCCAAATAGCACCAAACGTAATTTCCAGTTTGTCATTTCAACATGATGTTGAAGTTAAAGATAAGTTAGTCAATAAGTGTAAGTTGACGAATGTAGAGAATGCTAAACTCGAAGATGTGATACGAAGTTTTCCGTCATTCACACTAAAGGGTTTAGGCAAAACAGATTGGGTAAAACACGGTATTGATACGGGGGATGCTCCTCCAATCAAGCAAAGGTATTATCCGGTCTCCCCAGTGGTGCAGTCTCTGATGTACGCAGAAGTAGACCGCATGCTTTCACTAGGGGTTATTGAAGAGAGCAATAGTCCATGGTCCTCACCTGTTGTGCTTGTACGCAAGCCTGGCAAGGATCGACTTTGTTTGGACTTCAGAAAAGTCAATATGGTTACTAAGAAAGATGCGCGACCTATTGCGCACATTGAGGGACTGCTGTCACGTCTTTCAGAGACACGTTTCATATCAAGCGTGGATTTGAAAGATGCGTACTGGCAGATACCACTGGAGGAGAGCGCGAAGGAAAAGACAGCCTTTACGGTTCCAGGAAGGCCGTTGTATCAATTCAACGTGATGCCTTTCGGTCTTTGCAACGCCGCTCAAAGCCTGACATATTTGATGAATTTAGTTGTTCCACGCGAGTTGCAGGACCGAGTCTTCGTTTATTTAGATGACCTTTTGGTGGTGACGAAAACTTTCGAGGAGCACTTAGCAGTTTTGAAAATCATTAGTAGAGAGTTGGATAGAGCAGGACTCACTATTAATGTCGAGAAATCGAAATTTTGTTTCGAAGAGTTACAATACTTGGGATACAAAGTGGGACAAGGATGTTTGAAAGCAGACCCTGATAAGGTTGCTGCTATTATCAACTTCCCGATGCCGACAACCACTCGCCAAGTTAGGCGTTTCTTAGGAATGGCTGGTTGGTATCGGAGGTTCGTGGAAAATTTTTCAACCTTGGCTGCCCCACTCACTGATACTCTTAAGAAAGGTAAGGCTTTTGATTTCAATTCCGAAGCTCAGATAGCATTCGAAAACATTAAGAAAGCACTTACTACAACACCTGTTCTGATAAACCCTGATTTCGAAAAGGAGTTTATTATTTTGTGCGATGCATCTGCGTCCGGTATCGGATGTGTACTTTGCCAGCGAGATGAGAACGGAGCTGAACGCCCCATTTATTACTTCTCTCAGAAATTAAATGCTGCGCAGAGGAACTACACCGTTACCGAACGCGAATGCCTGCGTTTTTAGGAATTCAGAAATTCCGTTCGTATATCGAAGGATATAAGTTCAAGGTGATCACTGATCATTCAAGCCTGAAATGGCTGATGAACATGAAGGACCCTACCGGTCGTCTGGCCAGGTGGAGTATGAGACTTCAAGGGTTCGATTTCGTGGTTGAACACAGGAAAGGAACACTTAACGTGGTACCCGACGCTCTTTCTAGAGTGTACGAAGCCGATGCTTTAACGGCAGAGAGCTACATATCCAGTGTTGCACAAGTCGAAACCGAGGAGGTGCTCCACATTGACCTTGATGATCCGGGATTCAAGTCCGAAGAATACTTACAACTCATCAGTCATATCAGCAAAGAGCAGGATCGATTACCAGACTTGAAGATATCTGAGGGATATATATATAAGAGAACCAAACATGCAGTTGGGAATCCTCTATTGGATGATCTGGCATGGAAGTTATGGTTACCGTCAAGTATGACAGAATCTGTAATTGCCATGGCGCATAATCCACCCAGAGCTTCTCACGGTGGTGTCGTTAAGACATTGTATAGGTTAAGGGAAAGATTGTATTGGCCTGGTATGTTTTCGCAGGTGAAACAATATGTTGATCGTTGTGAAACATGCAAGACAACCAAAGCTTCCAACCAGACTTTACGAGCTGAAATGGGAGAGAGTTTTAAAGTTGAAAGGCCCTTCCAACATTTATATGTGGATTTCCTTGGTCCTTATCCAAGATCCAGGAATGGGAATGCTTTCATAGTTATTGCTCTGGACCAACTCACAAAGTTTGTGTTTATTAAACCCCTTAAGAGAGCCACAGCTGCAGAAGTTATTAAGTTTTTGAGAGAAGACATTTTTCTTTTATATGGTGTACCTGAGAGTATCCTATCCGATAACGGATCGCAATTTATTTCTAAGGATTTTAAAGAAATGTTGAAAATGTTTGGTGTCAAACATTATAAGACGGCGATTTATGCACCTCAAGCTAATGCTAGCGAGAGAGTTAATAGGTCTATATTAGCAGCGATAAGATCATACGTGGATCCGAAACAGACTAATTGGGATGTACATTTGTCATCCATTAGTAGTGCTTTACGCACAACTGTCCATTCAGCTTTGACAATGTCGCCATATGAGGCCTTATACGGTCAAAGGATGATTGAACACGGAGCGGACTACAAATTATTGCGCGAGTTAGGAGGACTTAATAACTCTGAAATCGATTGGTTGCCCAAAGTGGCCAAGATGAATATTCTTCATACATATCTGAAGACAACACTTGAAAAGACACACGATGCTTATGAGAGAGTTTACAATCTTAGAAGTCGTGCGGTCGATTTTAAGGTGGGGGATATCATTTACAAAAGAAATATAGTTTTGAGTGACGCGAATAAACATTTCAGCGCTAAGCTATCGCCGAAGTTTATTAAAGTAACAGTTGTTAAGACTAGAGGTAACAACTTATATGATGTTGAAGATGAGAAAGGTTACGTGACCACTTCTCATACGAAAGATTTGAAGAAGTAAATCTTACTGTGATAAAAATAGTTTTATTTATTTTACGTTACAACTATTGTTTTACACAATTTAAAATTTGTTTTTATTTGTCAAAAACTAATTTTACTAGGCCCACGCGTTTCGTACTAGTTAAATATTAAAATATAAAATTTAATATGAAATCATAGATACAATCACAATGGTTACAACATGACATAGTGGTGAACACAAGTATTCGTACAAATAACAAAAAAATTAAAATAAAAAAATGAAAATTAAAATTGTAGTTAAGGATTTAAAATAAAATGCACGACTGGATCGCACGTACTTGCTCTGTGGGTGCAATAGTCTGATTTTTACAAAAAACTTTCGAGCAATAAGAACAACTCATTTTTGAAAAATTTGGTTTAGGCAAAAACTGGAACGGTATGTCGAAAACCACTTTTTTGGGCTTCTCTATCATCGTAATGCCATGTTTGATTAAAACCTCGGTTTTTTTTTCTGCACGAAACCAATACTTGCCCCATAGAGCAAGTAAAAATATCTTTGAATAAAGATGGTTTAAAAAAGAGCTAAAAATAACTTAGGTTAAGTTAATAAGTTTTTAACAAATAAAAACAAATTTTAAATAGCAGAAAAAACAAGTGTTTTATTAAATCATTTTTAAAATGTCAAAGATTAATTTATTTCCACCAAGTGCTAAACTCAAAATCCATTAATTAATACATATTAAAAATTATAATTTTTGTATGTTAATAAAATCAATTAAAATGAAAATCATACAGATTTCAACACATTCAGAACAAAAAGATGTCGATCATTTTTAGAACGCATCTATTGGTTGCTTCATATTTGTCGCAGTAGGTAAATTGGTCGAACGGGCCAGCTAGTGACTCATTTTGTTAACCAAGAAAGTACTTTTTTTCTTAGCGCTGCCGCTCGTTGGGGCGAGCTAGCATCGCTCTTAGTATTAGGAAAATCCCTGATTTATATTTATATCTCCGAAGAGCTCTACTGCGCATTCTTTTTTTTTTAATATTGTTATAACTAAAGTGGTCATTTGTATCTATTATTTTTCGTAGTTTTTATTATATTGAACCTGAAGGGAATGGGAAGGCAAAGTAAAGTTAATTGGGAAAATTATATATTAAAATGTCTAGTTTTAGAAAATAATTGGGGGTGAAAAACGAAAGAGAAAGATTGAGACTTAAAAAAAATTACCTAAAATTATCCAGTACTTTAACAATGATGAATTTATAGATAAAAACGCTATCGAAAGTGAAGAATTTGACCTTACTAAAAGTAACAGAATAGTAAATGCAGCACCCGACACTAGTGTAGATCCAAAACAACCACACCAAGGTACTAGCAAAAATCAAAGTCAATTATATTTTAGTGAGGACAACATTGCATCTTTACCCTATGTTATTGATAGGGTAATTTTAAATATCAGTTAGATCAAGTAAAGCGGTTCGTGATCGAAAACATACACTGGATACCTAAAAGCTCTTTCTTTAAATATAGTGTAAATGGCTTAATTTTACTAAAGGGTGTTTTTTTAGACGTGTGGTTTTCAATCTGGCAATATTTTTCTCGGAGTTGGTCTTTTTGACAGCTGTCACTTGATTTTTGCTCAGTTTGGTTTGCCATTTCATAATGAATAGACTTACTCCTGAACAACGTTTGGAAATATTGCAAATTTATTACCAAAATAATGGTTCGGTTCGCGCGACGCATCGCGCTCTACGTCCAATATTCGGTTGACATAATCGCCCAGGAATTTATTCGACATAGCCCCGGCGGCCACTTGCCCGAAATCATTTTTATAACATTACGACCAACCCTTATCTTTATAATAAAGATAAATTCTTGGCCATAGCATTGAATTATATATGTTTTATTTCTTCTTGAAAAACACACGTCTAAAAACAACACCCTTTATTTTATTTTTTTTTTTTTTTATTTAGAGGGCCCCATTTGAAGAATTTGCCACGGGCCTCAGAAGGTACTGCTTAGTTAGTACCTACAAGCTTCATATCTTAATCTAACTTAAAACTACGAAACTTGCAGCTCTATCTTAAAACTAAAAAAAAACTCTATCTATGGTTTGATTGAATTGGGCAAGTGATTCGGAGAGAAGGAATTTTAGGGAAGGAGTGCTGAGTTTAAAGTCGAAAAAGTCTTGGTTGAAATTTATGTTTACTTCTAGTAGCGTATTCACTTTAATTAGTTGAAGGTGATATTGATAAAGAGACAGGATCAAAGGATTATACCAAGAAAGACAACGAAGTGCAAATCTAAGGATACGACGTTGAATTTTGATACAAACGTTGTGTAGAGAGATCTGGGGACGTAAGAGTCGGAGAATTCTTTGGACCATTGTTTCACAAAATTAAGTGCTGAGTTGGCTTTAACGGTTATATTGTCGATGTGTGTCAAGAAACTGAGCTCTCGGTCACATAATATGACGAGGTCGCGAATCGAATCCACGGTGGATATAGGTTGATTATGGAGATGCATGCGAATAGACATTGGATCAATCCAACATACTAAGTTTTACTTGTTGTTATTGTACCTAAATGAAACCAATTGAAAGAGTAATACGATTTGGTCAAAATCACTTTAGCAGATTAAATAACCGCAAGTAAAAAAACAATCAGACAATAATTAGAAAAAATAACAAACTTAAAATATTATTATATTATTTAGTTGGCGATAATATTCAAGTTTGAGGCATAAGACGATAAGACGCTTTCTCAACACCCGGAAAATGGAAATCGTGTACTGTTCAAGTCACTTAGATTCACACGCAGCTGACATTTTACTTGCATGTTATTGTTTTGGATGTTATTGATGTTACCCTATGAAACAGCCGTTGGATTAAATTAAAAAATGCATAGCTAGTTGGTTACCCTTACAACAAAAAAAAGCCTAAATTCTTTTCATAAATATTTTATTTAAAAAATACATATATTTATCTACATTACCTTAGAACTATAGTTAATCGTTTTCTGAACTCATGTTTTCATCTTCAAATTCCGAAAGGTTATCATCATCATCTTTTTCCAAATTATTACTTGTACTTAGCAAAATCATGTTTTCGTCCAAATCTTCATTATCCGTCGCTTCTTCTCCTTCCTCTCCTTGAACGTTATTATTTTTTCGCATTTCTCCTACCTTCGACAACACACTCAGCGTGTATTTATTGAAGTCACACCTTAAAAGAATAATTTAAAAAGAAGTTCGTTTAAAAATAAAAAAAATTCCTCGAGTGGGTGCTTTCAAACTTACATTTTATTTAACATTTCGTATTTCCTCGAGAGACTTTCGTGCAATCCTAACAATGAGTGATGTTGAAATACATTTTCTTTATTTCCATGTTGAGTCAGCAAACAGCACACCCATCTCAGGTAGAACTCAATGTGTGGTGATTTTCGTAACAAGTTAGTAACAGCTTGAAGCGTACGATGTGCGTATTCGTTCGGAAGTGATGAACAAACCAATTCCACTACGAATAAAAAAAAATTGTTAAGTATTTCGCATTTTAAGTAATAAGTAAAGTGATGTCCAGATCCAGAGTGGGGTCATGAAAAACTCACCATTGCGGATAGGAATTGCTTCGATGACCGATGTAATTAAATTAGCTTCATTCAACTTAATTGCCATTATTATTGCTTTTGAATATTCTTTATCTTTGAGACTTTGAATTGTTGCTTTTGGAGTTACTTCGATGGATAAGTCGAATGGATCAAAAACAATACCTACAAATAAAAAGAACAAATTGTTTAAAAAATTTCTTATGACAAAGCATACCTATGTATGTATGTAAATAGAAAAAAGAAAGATCAGTTTTTTGGTAGCTTTTGGCAATTTTCTGTGCCTCCTTCAAAACGAAAAAATATAATATTTGTATTTAAATTGTTAAGATGTTTTTTGTTTTCAGATAAGAATCGAGGTATATATATATACAAATGGATGTATGTTTGTTGTTAAGTATCCTATAGACTCCGAAAACGTCCATCCCATTGTGCTTAAACTTTCAGGATATCTTTCTTTCTGATGAGGTCTACGAAGGTTTCAGTCAAGTATGGTTTGCCGCAAATGCAGTTCTTATTTATATACTAAAATAGGCAATATACGTGGCGGGGCTTATTGCCTTTCTGTCATGGATTTTAATGCCCGGCAACTTATTGATTGCACTAACACGAGGGCTATATGCATAGTTCAATTAACATACAGTAGGTATCCATCCATTTAAGTTCAAACTTTGAGAAAATCTTTGGTATTGTTCCGAGAGTGTTTCCGTAAGGTTTGGTCAAAGTCGATCATATAGTTTTGCTACAAGGCCAAGAATGAAACACCCGGTCCTTGAAAAACTTCTATATTAGTTTGTTAGCTAAGCTATTAAAAGGCTTTTTAAACGCCAGTAGCAAAAGGGACTGGGGGAGGAGGGGAGTAATTGACAACAGTAAAAGTTGAACGGCAAAATTGATCGAGTTTGTCAGTGTTATCAAATTAAGTAAGTTATTTGTAATAAACAACCTTGATATTTTAATGCTTGGAACAAAAAATAAACTACTGTCATAACTGCAAAATAAAAATATCATCTATCAACCAAAAAATCAAATTATAAAAAACATTTCATTGCATGAGTGTGAGTTTCATCTACATTTTTAACGTATTAGTCCGGACTTTACAGTAGTTGTATTTTTTTTTACTAAATTCACAACACCAACCAAGATCCTTACTAGCGTTTTCTGCTTCAAAATGGAAAGCAAACCCATAAATATTTAATTTAAGTTTCCCCCTATTCGACATACATATGTAAATGTCTAATATGTCTTGTCTAAAATGTCCATTTCCTAGAATCCAACTAATAACTTAAAACCGAGTAAGTAAGTGAAGGGCAATCAACAATTTGCCAAATGATATTTGCGTAGTAACGCAAAATCATTTCAAATTACGGCGAAATAACGGTAGGTATGCCAAATAGTAATTGCGTATTGCTTAGTAAACGAAATTAACGAATGCCAAGTGTTTTTAGCCAAATAAGATTTGCAAAACAAAACAAAAAAACTCGAAACGATCACGAAGAAACAAGAAAATACAAAACGTCTTTTGCCGAAACAGAGGTGACCCAAAAAATATAATACGACTTCTTTTTTTAAGTTAGCAAATTAAAACCATTCAATAATAATGACTCACATTTCCAGTAAAAACGTTAACTAATGAACTTAAAAGAAAATTTGCCGCAATTACCAAATTATTCAACCTAAAAACAACGATGAAACAGTATAGTACACTCGGGCGTATGCGTACTTTTCTGAGTTTACTTAATTTAAAAAAAAATCATCCCATGTTAGACAAACTAATTGGACGGTGTAAATACAATAATTAAGAAGTCAAACTTTACACGCTTTCTGCTCGGGAGGGCAGGACAACGTCTGCCGGGACAGCTAGTAATTTATATTTATCATATAAAATACGACATCACAAAAAAAGCTTTGGTGAATTTGAAGCTGATGAGGAGAAAATAAAGTGCGGCGACTGGCTAGCATTAACTTCTTTCAATATGTGGCAATGGTCTTGGGCATGAAATTTTGAAATTTTATTATCCACTCAAAAATTCCTAGTATTTTGGAAAAAAAAAATTACTTTTGATTTCTTTTACTGTTTTGAATTTGAGAAAAAAAAAATCAAAATCGGTACCAGTTCTTTCAAAAAATCGGTATTTTTTTTTTAAAACTTTTTGAAAACATAAAATGTTTGGCACTTTTGGCTTTTAAACCTAAGTTTTAACAACTGTTAACAATAAGAGTGAGTAAGATGATTATTACGCATTTTCTGGACAAAATGTATATGAAAGTCAAAACATGCATAGACACAGGCTACAAACTGGATATATTAAAACAGAGAAAGTATATCAAATTTATTTAAACGCATTTACAAAGGTTATTATTTTTTCTAAAAATAAAGCTCTAAACGAAGTTTCTATCATAAGTACTAACAGCGCAATTACCGTTAACGTGGGTGATGGTACACAAAAATAAGACCCAAAAAATGATATCAAAATTTGATATACATAGGCCTTTACGGTAGAACGATAGTTTTCTTAAAATATACTCAAGAATCATGCCCTAAAATATTGCCTACGAATTAGGGAGCACTCTGTACACACAGATCTGTATTAACTGGATGAATGTCATAAAATCTGACTTACGTAGCTATGGTTTATATTTTTAAAATGTTCCCGGAATATACTTTTGTTGGAACTTTTGAAATGTCAGGCGCCCCCATTCAACCACACAACTGAAGATAAGAAAAATGTCTTTTAAGCAGTAGTTACTCAAAAGGCGCCAAGTTTTTGAATAAATGGCAACAAGATGAAACACAATTTTTAAGGTCTAGTCAAGCTTGGGATTCACGTGATCTTCCAGAAGGTAAAACACCTATAAATAACATTTGGATATTCAAAATTCTATCCTTATTGTTCTGAAGGGGACACAAAAAGTTACAAAAGGTTTAATACTAATTCAATTAATTGATATAAGTAAACAAATAGTTAAATAAAAGTTATAAATATAGTTAAAATAGTTGTATAAAATACACGTCTTACCTTTATCCAGGGAATAAATCAGCAAACCTTCATTGCACGCCGCAGCCCAGGATTGTCCTGTGGGTGAAAACCGAACACAGTACACATTTACTTCTGGCATGAAGTTTCTCGATGCCATGTCTCCTTTTTGAACGCCTGGCAATCTTATCATTACATTGCCGCCTTCAAGTTCCTCACGTTGTTCCACAAGTGCCATATTACCAAATTCAGTCATTTTACGACGGCTCACGAATTCCTTTCAAAACAGTGTGTAAATAAAAAAGCTAAAGAAAAAAACAAAACTGCAATACTCACGTCTAAACTATCAAAACTAAGATTCTGTGTTATGTTAAACTTTTTTAATAGCATTCCTTCCTTTACGTGGTAAATGCAAATATACTGTGATTTTCCACCAGCAAGTATGCACTCACCGTCGGCCGAATATTCAATTGACTTAAAACATCTACAAGATAAGCATTCAATTAAGCGATGATGAAAATTTTCACGACAAACTTACTTTGACTCTAAATTTTTTTCTGCTGTTATTATGTCGAATACCGATCTGCCACTTCCTAAATCTTTTCTACCTTCAATCGATGCAACTTGACTTGATGTTTTGACATCAAATACCGTTATATTTCCATTGAGCGTTCCCACTGCAACCTAATGATTTGAATTGAACATTTTATATGTATTTTTAAAGCACTATCCCTTAATTGAACATACCTCCTCCCCATTTGGTTTAAATGCTACACATGTGACATCATTCAACATATCTATTGTCTCGTGTTCACTGTTGCTTTCCAAGCAATTCCAAATTTTGATCGTTTTATCCCATGATCCAGAAATTAATGTGGAAGAAGTGGGAACGGGAGAGAATGCTATTGATGATACTGGGCCTTCGTGTCCACTCAGAATTTCCAATAACTTTCCTAACTTCACTGACCAGAGATAGATTTCAAAAACATCTTGGCCGCCAGCGACAACCAGCTCTCCTGAATAATCAATGGCTACACAAGAGAACTGAACTGGACGTGGTGAGGTGAAGGTTCGAAAATTTCGGTATCTAAAACAATTGAGAAATTAAGCAAAAAGTCGTTGTATAGTCGGAAGATTTAATTCCATGGCCATAATATGACGAATAAAAAAATAAAACAAGTAAAATGTATGGCACCAACTGTTGCGCTCTTAAGTCTTAAGCTATGTGTTTGTGTACTCTGGGAAATTACCCCATCAATCAATACATAAATACGAATAATATAAATGCATGCCTCCTTTTGCGTTATAAGCTTAGTACCATTGTTTATAAAATCTATACACCAAGCTATTACTTACCTGTTAAATAAATGTAGATCTCTAGAATCTCAGGTACTTGTACGAAAAAAAAACGCTTTATTCTTGGAGTTGTCAAGAAAACCTGGGACGACCCTTGTTAAAGTTCAAAAAACAAAGCTAAAGACGAAAAAAATCCAGTTTTCATGTTGGTCAAACTTTTTCGGTTTGGGTTTTCTGATCGCTATAACTGGCTCCTAAATCTCGCTCTGAATCGAGATTCTCAAAAATTGCTTTAGATCAAATCTAGATTGCATTTTTAGCTTCATAGAAAACGAAATATGCTCGATATCAAATTGAGTGTGGGTTTTTGGTTGCAAAACAAAATGACGAATTTTGATGTTGTGGGTTGGACAAATACACAATCAGTTGTAGCCCAAATAGGTATTTTTAAGATCCGAAAAACCCAGGATTTTTGATAACCCTTGGGTTTGTCAAGAAAACCTTGATCGACCCTGGGTAAACATCAGAAAACCTAGCTAAAGTGACTTTTTACTTTATTTAAACAAAATTCTTAGTATATTTATAAAGGAATAAGGTATAAGTTTAGTTGTGGGCTCAAGTGTAAACTGATGAGCGTTCCTAGCAAGACGAATGTTACGTCAAAAAAGGGAAATGTTCAAGGTACGGAACGCAGCTGGCTACCTCGAGTGAGCATTTTTTGTAGAAGAACCGGTAAAATAAGGAAATACATGAAACATTTCGACGATGTTCAAGGGATGGAAATGTTTCCATTATGCTTCAAGATCAAGAGCAATAATCTAATGTGTTCCACTGTTCGTTGAGATATGCTATCAGATCACCAGTGGAACGATTACTGCGAAAGCCGTACTGCCGATCATTCAAAAGCTCCCGATCAAGGTCATGAAAACATGAAAGAAGGGTCATATGTGCAATTGGTCGGTAGATTCCTGAACGATAGGAGCGATGGAAAAGACTACGCAATGGTTTTGCCAGCGATAAAGAACACCTCTTCAGAAGATCTTGAGGAACTCTTGCTAATGTACGAGTGCGGAAATATACCTGTCTCATAGAAAAATTAACGTCCTCAAGTACAGGAAGGGCATCGTTGCTTGCAGGGAACTTGCAGAAAAATGAGCTGCGAGCATATTCGCCTTCTCTGAAGAGCTGACATTTTGACTGAAGATAACGTTAAGTTATTGATACTTTTTTTTTACAAATGACCACAAGTTTTTACTGCCTTTGGGACATTGCAGAATTTTTTGCCGTAACTTCTGGTCATGTAAAAATTTTGTTTTTTTGATAACGTTCCTGACTTGTTTGTGTTTCTTCCAATTTTCCTCATATGGGTTGGCTTTATAGGATCGGAAGCTTACATCTTTCAACCTGATAGCTTCTTTACACTCTTCGGTAAACCAAGACTTTTCTTTTGGTTTGATACCTTTTTCTCATTACGAAAAAAAATCACTTATGTAATCATTTCAGCACTGGTATCAATGTCATTATCGAGGAAGCATAACATGACCAGTTAAAGTTGAGAAATAAATTATTAAGACCGTCCCAGTTGGTTTTCTCATCTAGCCAAACGGTCCTAGTGGGAATTTTTTTTTTTAACTGGATGGTTGGAGATCGAGAAATTTGCTGAAATGACACACAATGTTCCGAGGTGCCAAATGGAGAAGGTACTTTAATAGTATATTTATCAGGATGGGAAGTAAGGAACTAGCCAAGAGTACGGGCGGAATGCCCATCAACATCCGGTAAACGAGTAGGCTCATCGACAAGCTGAGTAAGATGGTAACACTCAGCAAAGATCTCGGTATACCTTCCTCCGAGTGTTGTCTGACCAGAATAGCGGAGCCAACTTGAATTTTGTAAAGTGAAGTCGCCCGTAATCACGAATTCAGTGTGAGGACAATGGGAAACAAATCAGGAAATTGAATCTGACAGGGCATCTAACTCATTACAAGTAGACATACATATTCTTGTTTTTTTTTTTTCAACTGTTGCATTTTGGAATAAGGACTACTTAGTCCATTGTTAATGGGAATACATGCATCAGATATGTAGATCTTTTTTTTTTTATTAACTGAGCCACCAAAATCAGCATTATTTTTGGATATCTAGATAACAGGAAGTGTATTTTGAAGGAAATGTACTAAGCTTACGTCTTACCTAAATTAATGACCAACAAAAAAGGATATTTTTACCTAATTATGTCATAAGCTCGAACAGTACCATCCAGCGAACTGCTAACTAAAAACTTTTTGTTTCTGCTGAACTGAACACCAGTCACACTGCTTGAATGCTCGCTAAATGTTACAAAACAAAATCCATTTGTGGTATTCCAAAGTTTTACTTTGGAGTCTTGACCTCCAGTAGCAATATACTGTCCATCCGGAGAGTAAGTAATGCAACTCATTTCGCTAGTGTGTCCTTGTTGCTTCATAATGTACTGTTCACCTAAATAAAGAAGAATATTCCATCAAGTCAGTCTAATATAAAAAGGGTTAAACTTACTTTGCCATTCCCAAACTAGCAATTGTCCAAGACCAGAGGAAGCCAAAGCCACCCAATCCCCAGTAGGATTGAAGCAAGCCGAAGTGATGGCATAGTCTGATATGCTCAGCGAATGAATCATATTTACTTCGGGTAGTTCGTAGAGATAAAAACAACCCGTTGAGAATGCTGCAACCATAATCTTTGTCTTTTGACTATAAGTCACTGCAGTAACATAAGCATCTCGATTCTCTTTCCTTGGTTCATCTGCCAAATAATGTCGGGCAATTTTTTTATAGAAGAATGGATGTCCCTGTTTTTTATCTTCATCTTTGACTTCGTTTTCGTCTTGTTCTGGAATATTTTCTTCGTTTTTGTTTTCTACTGTATTCTCAACATCGTCATCGGATTGATCTTCAAGATTATCAATCTTTTTTGTGCGTTTTTCTGTGGGTTCTTCTTGTGCTTTTGGGTCTGCTGTTGTGATATCAGAATAACCCAAGCTACATTCCCAAATACAAAGCTGTCCATTTTTACTTAATGTGTTTAGATTCAGACTTCCGTGCTCAAAGAAGCATCCAACAATTGGTTCTGTATGGCCGCCGAGAACGTATGTCCGGAAGCTCTTCAATTTTCGTATTGCAATTACTTTTGTTGAGTTGTCTCTGCAACCAACGGCAAGGAATCTCGAGTCAGAAGACCAATCCAGCCACGTAATGTCATCATATGCTGCAAGGAAATGTTTTTCAAGAACAAAAGGGTTATATTCTCCTGTCAATTCGCCAGGGGCCTTGAAAACTAAGACAAGATTTTCCTTGGCCACAGCAAAATGAAGGCCGTCAGGACTGAACTTAACGTGGCTAACTTTATTCTGGAATTTATGTCTATGAACCACGGCACATGATAATAAGCTTATAAGTTGAGCTTGACCTTTTTCATTTATGGCTAACAATTGGCTGCCGTTGGGTGATAGAGCGATTGATGTGTAGTTGTTTGGACTTTCTAATGATAGCGTCTTGGTGTTATTGCTAAAATGGTTGGATTAGTTTTAGTTTTGAACAAAATTCGAAGGTTTACTTACTTTTTGAGATCAAAAATAGTCAATCGGTTGCCTACAGGACTGATAATTGAATTACCGTCTGGGGTGAAACAAAGATTACCACTGTGATAAATTGTTCCTAAAAGGTTCGAAAACTACAGAAGAAGAATAAATAAGTTTTATTATCGTATTATACTTCGATTTAAATGTCTTAACTCACTTTATATGAAAACTTCATCGCGCTTAAAAAAATAAAAAACGTTGTTCTATAAAATTATTTTTTTGAAGCAAGAAGAGTGAAGCAGTGAAGTAAACACAAAAACAATAAAACACGTGCTGTCACTGACATACGGTACGGACAAGGCTCAAAAAGAGAAGGAAGACAACAATGAACATAGAGAACTATAAAAGGGTAATCTTTCCTACGCTCCATCCTCCACTAGCCATAATTTTCTTGAATCTTTTTTTTTCTTTCATTGCCGTGTGAAACAGCAACAAATATGAGGTGAGTTTTGTTTATTTTGACATTTAATTTTGTATGGAAAAAAATTTTCTACGAAATCACTTTTCTTGATATGTTTAAAAAATTGAAGTTGTAAATTATGTGAAAACAAATCAAACGCAACGAAATTGAAAACAAATGGAAAGATATTTTTTAAAATGTCGATTTGTAAACAAAATCCAATTCAACAAAAGACATAAGTAAACAAAACAAAATGCAAGGCAACGACAGAATTAAACAAAACGAAATAACAATTTTGAAATAAATTCAAGGGCAATGCCAGTAGAAATGAAAACAAAACAAGAAGAAAAAATGAAAAATGTGTAAAAAAGAAAAAGAAGGAAGATAGGTATCTTGGTGTTAAACCAAATGCGCAAACCTAGATGAAAATATTTTGTTTGCAAATTTCCAAATTACTTTATATCG
Organism: Platycheirus albimanus; assembly: GCA_916050605.2. NCBI lineage: Eukaryota > Metazoa > Arthropoda > Insecta > Diptera > Syrphidae > Platycheirus > Platycheirus albimanus. Next base: position 67,134,487 of record OU696698.1, read on the forward strand.
GCTCTAATCACGACGCCACACATGCAAGCTACTGGTAAAACAGTTGCAATACACACAGATTCCACTTGCACAGACAAACTTCCAGCCAACTGGAACACAGATAGGTATCTGACAATTAATACATGTAGTAACTTGCTTGCAAGTAGCTGGCATGTGTGGCGTCAGGTTAAGGTGGCTTTACATGAAGCTGCAAGCGATGATCACAGACCAATACAGACCGCCAACTTGTACTCCTCTTGCCTGAAACACCCTCGAAATATTATTTTGTGTCTGCGAATACGTGTACATCTCTGTCTATGCATTTTGTAATGGCAACCATACCTGCGTATGCCATTTATTTTTTTGGTGTTTGCTAAATGGGTTTAAAAAGCAAGGGAGAGCGTCACACTCTCAAAATAAATGGCATATCAGCTGATTTTCAGCTGGTAGGCAAAAAGAGAGACCATTCAGTGAGTTGGCGATCTGTATCTTATTGATCCGTGGCCATGATCTGCAAAAAAAAAAGAAAAAAAGAAGATGCAAAATATATAAATCATATTTGTGTGCCATCTATCGACGAAAAACTAAGCTCTAGAATACCATGGGAAGCAAGAAGCAACAACAACAATTAAAATGGTGGAAATTGTTGTTGTTGCTTCCCATTGTATTCTAGAGCTTAGTTTTTCATCGATAGATGGCGCACCTCAAGTGGGAATACTATAGTTTGTCGAATCCTCAGTCATTTCCAAAATTCAATTTTCACAACGCAGTGATTCCAAAGCAATTTCTGTTGTTCTTCCTTTTTCGTCTGCCAAAAACACAATGCCGTCTGCATTTTTTACCCAACAACCATCTGTCCTCTCGAAGCTACTTCGAGACTCGCCTTTTCTGATGACAGTTGTTTCTAGGTTTGTTTCACAACTCACAACTTAATGCCTTGGCTTCACTTAGACAGTAATGATCAAACATTACAACATTATGTCTAGCGCTGTGCTGTGCTTACTACGACAAGTTTATATATGCAATGGAATACTATAGATTTTAAATACAATGGGATTTCTTTTCTGAACGGTTTGACTTTGGACTATAAAATCATTTTATCATGTTCCGTGTTTTTCACGATCGTCCGTGACGTAGGGCTACGTAGAGTGCAGAACAAAACAAAAACAAAAATCCAAAGGCGATGGCGTCAGTGACGTCAACGAATCAAAAATGAAAACGGAACGGCGCTTTCTAGTGTGAACGGGTTTTCTATTTTCGTTCAGTTACGTTTATTGAACTGAACACACTCTATACGGACTACGCCAATAAAATTGAAAACAACAGTACTTCCAAAACTTTGTTAGCCGCCATCTTTTTCAATTTCTTACTCCGAAGAAAGTGTTCACATACAAAGCAAAATTCATCGGAGTAGCATCTATTAACGCATTTTCTTTGTTACGTGGATAAATTTTGTAATAGTCTAGCAATTATAAGATTAAAAAATATTAATAAGTTGAAAAAATAAATTTCCTTAATTATAAAACATTGAATTTAATGTGAATGAGTTTAAAAATAAGGCAAGTTTTTAAAGGAAAAAAAATCCTTTCGTCATCAGCACTTTTTTGCTGGCAGACATTTTGTGAATTTGTGTTTTAATCAGGAAAAAAAACGTGATTGAGAAAATTAATCATTTGTGAAATAGTATACGTTTCTTGTTTTTCTTATTCCATTTAACTAATCATTTAATTTAATTACTCAGATGCGATATTGGAAAAAAAAATTATTGATATAATTCTGGTGATGTGTCCAAATTGCTTATTACACCTGAGAAAAGAAAATCGGAAAGCAAAAAGAGTATATATGTATGTACATTTATGTACATATTAATTATTTGGTGTACCCGACTGCGTCTTTAATTTAGTTTTTCGGTATACCATTTTTTCAATTAAAAATACAGACAAATAATGACAAAATTTGTGTTATTTATTACACAATCTCGATTAGAAAGTAATTATTATAACTTTCGTTCTTCCTGCGCTTTTTCCTCGATTCATATAAGTGTTCATACTAATAATTTTTCATTCCGCGTATCAATTTTAATCTTTTTTTCAATTTTGTGTTCCTTTTCTTTATTATTGCAGGTCATGAGCAAACAAAATCAATCAACAACTCACTAGCTAAGCACAGCAGTTGTAAAAATAAAATCTAAAAATAAAACGTAGACGATTTCGTCGTTGGTGGGAGGAGAAACCTCTTGAGTCTTGACTCAATTCAAAGCTAAAAAAATGGACAACGAAATCATAGATCAGAAAGAACAAAAAGTCGCCGAGGAGTATCTGTCCAGTTTGGCAGACTTGAATATGAACAGTAAGCCACTTATAAACATGTTGACGATATTGGCTGAGGAAAACATCGAACATGCTGCCGTCATCGTCAAGGTGGTTCAACAGCATATTTCCAAGGTAAATAGTTGGTCTCGTTTATTAGTTTAAATGCCAATTTTTATAATTGTAGTTGTAACATATTTGTATTAAATTGTAATGAGTTAATATTACATAAACATTTTAGAATGCATTCAAAAAGAGATCAAAGGATCTTTTAGAAATAAGAGGATATTCAATTCACAAAGTAATAAAAAAAACTAAACATTTTGGAAAGAAGAAAAATAATGATTGGGAAATTGACACAAATTATCTTGTTAACTCATTTGAAGAATAATAGATTGGAGTTCATTCCAGAAAGGGTTGGGTGGGTAGTCCAGGGGCTTGCCACTTAATAAAAAACCTTTACAAAACCTCTGCCTTATCTTTTATCAAACTTTTTTCGTTGTAATTTTCCAAGTATGTACTTTTTAAATTATAACCTCAATAATTGAGCTATCTCAGATATTTTATTGATAGGGTTGGAAAAGTAAGAGGGTGAGGGGACGGCAAATTGTGAATGATGTCTTTTTTCATACAAACTATGTAGTACTTGCCTATACAAAAAAAAAAAAAAAAAAACTAGTTAAACCTCCCGGCGTTGCTTGGGTGTACCAGAAACGATTTCTGTTTAGATACAATTCATTGGCTTCCTGTTCTGCTTTTAACATTTTCATGTTATTTGAGTACATATTTAACTTAATTTTTGGTTCTCCTAAATGAAATCACTGACTATCTGGAATCACAATTCGCTTTAAACTAGCTATCTTGTTCTGCATCAGGCTTATGCAGTTGCTTGATAATTTGATCCTTTAAAAAGTCCTTGAAACTGTAACATGTTTTCCAAAAAATTGTGAAAGGTCTTTCTGTACACTATAAGTAAGCCTATTTGAAGTCATTTATGAAGTCAAACTCAGACTCACAAGTAAAGCTTAATTGATTTTGATACATTTTATAATAGAAAAATCATCAATCACTGTGCTATCCATAAGATACCTATAGATACATATAATACCTATATACCTCACATAAAAACCTAAGATAAAGTTACATGTAGTTTATTATAAAAATAAGTTTAATAGGTAGGTATCTGATAAATTAATTTGGAATATGAAACTTAATTATATATCTTAAAGATGAAGTTTGATGAGAGGGTAAGAAGCGAGATAGGAAAATGTAGATGCCAGCTAAAGGGGTACCAAGGCGGATAAGGTACCATGAGGGAGGGTAGATGCAACATTTCCAATGACGAGAACACCATCGTCAAAAGACTGGTATGAAATTTGTTTGTGATGGGTCCACGGGTCAAAGAATCTGCCCCACCGACGAGTTACAAATTGGGATCAAGCATACCAGCAACGACCTATGGCCAACAAAAGACCCGTTACAATTGCTAATCTTTCTAACAATAAACGAAATATGTATTTTTGTTTGCGAAAATTTAAATGATCCTTTTTTGTTGAGCCCCATTTTTTACCTTGTATAATAGCTTAGTTATAAAAAAAATATCTAGTCCTATAACAGTCTTAAGCTGAGCTTTGCTCATTATTATTAAGAGGTCTTCAAAGAACACGTTCTAGGTCTTGTTTCCTGAAGATATTAATAAAATTTGATTTTCACCACTACCGGTTAAATGTAACGGTCAGATTAACCTCAAAAGTTGAATGAGCTGTTTTTCCACCAACTAAGAGCGTTGCTGCAATGCCGGACGAAGCCACCGCTAGATCAAGTTTTCCAGAAGAACTGAATTTTGACAACAAAATCAAATATAATGTCAAAGACATTAGAAAAAATATACCTATTACTTTTATTCTTATCAACGCTTTGTCAAACTGAATTATAAGCGTTTTGTTGATCGTCAACTAATTTTGGTATACATAGTCCTAAAACTGTTGTTGGTCGTATGGTTTACGTAGTGCTGCTTCAAAGGGATCCAGTGTACCCGTTCGGTTCTATTTGATGCTGGAAGACCAAGATCAGATAACATTTTATAACTATCCTCGTACATATGTATATCTTGTTTTCTATTAAAATCAATCCTTCATTATAAATTTCTTCAGTGTATTGTTAAGCCATTTCAACACTTTTTATCCCGGAATTACATCCATAGCTTTATTTGCTTTGATTGGTGGCAAAAAATTAGTATGGTAAATAACTTTCGCAATTTTAAATGTGACTGGGATAAAACTGCATCGGAAAGCGTATTTTCCTAATGTTCCTTCTAAACCCAATGTCTGGCATGCGGCTTAAAATGATTTATCAATTAAAAATTACTCCCCCATTTAATATCTTAAGACCAATGAACTGTATTTGGAAAATTATACCATATTTTGTATGTATGTATGTATTCTAAAAGTTTTGATTGTCAATACAACATTCCCCAATTTGTATTTGTATGCCGCCCCATGCTGTATTTGACAGCTGTGGGTCGTTGTCTAATGACCATGCTTTTATTCATATTTTAAGTTGATTTGCGAGTGAGTTAGTCTAGCGGAGATATCATAAAAAAAACGCACCAACATTGAAATTTTCAGCCCTGTCCAGTTCATTTGTGTGAAGGGATCACACTTTTGAACACTTAACTGTTTCATATTAAAAAAAAAAATTATAGTGGTGAGATGCTCTATTGTATATCACAACCATTTCGCCCTTAAAACATCTATTTCTGAAAAAAAAATAGTTGCAAATCATTCTCTAAGGGGCAGGTTGTACAATCGAGGTTCATCCTCGGATCATAATTTTAAAATGATTTACCTTCGTTCGTGTTAGCATAATTAAGGTGTAAACGGTGGTTCAAGAGTTAACCCACCGATTTCCGAGGGTTAAATAAAGTTGACCCACGGATCAAGAGTTTAAAAACGATGAATAAAAGTATAAAAAAATAAATTACAATTGTAATTTACGATTTAATGAAAAATTTTGCTACTTTTATTGTGGCCGTCCCTTTGGCCACTAATCTATAAATGTAACTTAACTAAAACTTTATTTATTTACCTGTCTTACTTCAAAGCGAAATACGTTTCATATTCCTAATAGCATTATACATATAAATTGTCTGTGGAAATAATCTCATGTGAATACATTTTAATTGTTAAATTCTGTTTAGGAACTTCGTGGACGCAACGATAAAGTTTTAGGTCTTCAACTTCACAATTAACAGTTGCTTATGTTATTTGAACGAAGTGTGTTGTATTATAATCGTTAGAGGAAATGGAATCTATTCAAAGATAATTTTTCAAACGCATATTTGGGTACCTTTTCAGACTCGCAACTACACCATCATGTCTACCATAATAAAAAGTGAGAAACATGAAGTCTTACGCAAACTTCCTACTAAAGTGAAGCACAGATCAAAAGCCAACTTACATAAAAAAATTTTGCTTGCGCTTATTAACCTTTCGTGAAGAATGAAAAATAGAAAAATATTTTTTACGATTGTATTTTTATGATTGATGAACAAATGTACAGAAACCATCTTGTTAGAGCTTCAAAATAAATTCTGGTGTGCCCCAGAGGTCTGTTCTGTCTCCGACTCTCTTTCTCATTTTTATAAATGATCTATTGTCCGTGACTTCCTGTTCATTAAATTGTTTTGCTGACTACTTTTTATGTACGTCTAATAACTCAGGGCCTTCGCCTGTTATTACAACCATACCGTATAATAAACTCATTTTACTCAGATTTAAACAACAACAGCGAATTGGGGTATTAGAAATCGTGTGAAGTTTAATGCGTCGAAAACTCTATGCTATCTTTTGTCGTTAAAGCTAAACATACCCCTCATGCAATTATCCAATAATAAAATGACCTGTCAAGTCAGCTTTTTTAAGCATACATCAATATATAACGGGTTGGGGTCGAAATTCTAGGTGCATCAAAATTCTGTTTTCAAAATTCTGAAAATACAGTTTTTCATAATAATTCTCTTTTACGAAATTCTGCAAGTAATAAAATAAGGGAAATTTAAAAAAAGTGCGCTTTTTCTAAACGATTTTTTTAGTATTTCCAATATTTCTTAAAAGAACTTAATTGGGACTATATTCACAAAAGCTTTTTGTTGACAGCATCTTCTGGAAAGTGCTATAGAACTTGGTTGCCTACCTAAAGTTGTGGGTACAAGCCCCAGATCGGGCAGCAGCTTTCCAGTTTCAACTGGATGCCATGCCTGGGATTTCATGAGAGATATAATACTTATTTATTTAAAATAAAGTGCTACCGAGGACCATCCAAGGGGTCACTAATTTATAAGCATTGATACAAACACAAAAATAAAAACATAGGTTAACATTATTTCATTAATATTCTAACCTCGATAAATCCAACACACACATTTTATATCATAAAGAAATAGATAATGGGATCATAAGCAACAACAAACATTTAAATTATTAGGTAAACAAAATAATCATAATGATTTTAACGAGTGCCATCGCTTTGACAATAATCTTTTTTAAACAAATAAAATGACTGGGATGTTTCTGATGTGATCAGGTAGAGAATTCCATAGAGTAGCTGAACGAACCATAAATGAGCGAGTCATAATATTTGTTCAGTGGGTATGTGTCATAACTCATATGTCATAATATTAGTGGGATGAAGTCGAAGTCTACTAAAAGCTGTTTTTAAAAATATATGAGGGAGTTCTAGTTTGGAAGAGAACATTCAAAAGACATGCCAAAAAACTTAGAAACGAATTCACTTATATGATAAAATCTTCTTCTTTTGAATACATATCTCACAACAGAGTCAAAACAGATTTTTAATTTATAACGACGACCGACGTTACAGCCACTATACACTTCACATCAATATAGGGCCTTATATAACTTCCAACGAACTTTATAAGATAGTTTATTGAATATACAGGGTCCGTCAAACGAAATGTTACCAACCCAAAGTTCAATAGTTCTATCATTTTTAGAGTTTTTTATTCCAAATTTTATGAGCACACTATAAATACATTTATTTAAAAAAAAAAAAAACCATGTCACTGCTCAAAATAGCTTCCTCTTGCACGGATAACAGCATCAATCCTTTTTGATGGTCCTGTGGGATCTATGCATATTCCCGACGAAGAGCTAAGTTCAATGTTGCAACACTCTCATATTTTTTTGTTGACAACTTAGCCTCCAAGATGGACCATACAGGGAAGTCCATTGGATTCAAATCTGGTGAGTAGGGAGGCCACTGTTGGGAAGAAATGAACTGGGGAACGTGATCTGCAAGAAATTGTTGCGTTAAACGATCTTTCTGAGACGGTGCTGAGCTTCAAAGCCAGAAGTACAACGGTGAATCTTCTTACAGTAGTTATTAACAATTTGATAAACTTTAAAAAAAAAAAATTTCGCGTCGCCAGTGATGCCAACATAATTAGTAACACTTCATTTATTTATTTACTCATTGCCATCTAGAGAAAGCAAGTTGAGTGAATGAGACGCCGAAGAGGTTCCGAAAGCAATAGCCTTAGATTTTTTGGCATTTAAAACTATCAAATTTTCATTTGATCATTAAAGTACCGAATCAAAATCAAAACCAATATCAACTTCCGAGTTAAGTTGAGCATTGAAAGTGGTTTTACGTTTCTCCGTTGCATCTTCGTCGGAGCGAAAAACTCGAGGGTGTTTACTTTGCGAATTTTGGTTTTAAACCTAGCAATTATTATCATCGCCCAAATCTGGATTCTATCAAATAAATCTGGTACATATCTTATATTCTCATATCATTTCATAAAAGTATGTATAAAATGAAACAGTTCAAATGATCTTGGGCGAAAACATTATACCTACGTTATACCTACTGCAGATGAAATAAAGAAAAATCGATCTATCTACCCTGGATAAATACTCCGCAAGCCATCTGTTTTTAAACTCTATATCTGTTAGATCATTTGGGGGCTGATTTGAATATTGGGGCGGGTGACCCACAATTTAGTTGCGAATGCATTAGAAGCCCTAATGGAAAATCGCAAAATCTAAATTTGTCCTTTGTTATATTAAGGGTTCGTCGCAATTAGTTTCATTAGAGAAAAGCATGAATTAAATTTAAACTATGTACTTTGAAGAAAGAAAAATCGTTGTTTTATTTCTGTACCATTTGGAAATGTCGCTTAATTCATTCTTTGGAAAGGTATCGATCTATAAAAGGAAGATGGATAGTTTTTTTTTTAACAAACACAATATTATTTAGAAAACAACAAGATTTGTATTATAAACTACAAATTTCTTTTCTTTTTAAGGTTCATCCCGACATTAAACTCCCAGTCCTCTACTTAATTGATTCGATTGTGAAGAATGTTAAAAGTACATACATATCACTTTTCAGTCAATGTATTGTTAACATTTTTTGTGGAGTATTTGAACAGGTATGAAATTATTGAAAACCGTTTTGAAAAAATTCAATAATATATGAATTTATTCAATTTTAAGGTAAGCGAAAAAATTCGGGAGCGAATGTATACCTTGCGACAAACATGGAATGAAGTATTCACAGCACAGAAGTTGTACACTCTTGATGTTAAGGTAAACTGCATGGATAGGAATTGGCCGATAACTGCAAAAGTAACAAAATCACCATCTATTCATGTGAATCCAAATTTTCTAAAGAAGGTAGGCTTCATTTCAGCATTTATAAAACAAAAATAGATGATTATTAGAGATTAATTCCTTTCAGAACGAAATGGAGGCAACGCTACGGGCAAAAACGCGTGAGCTCCTAGAGTTGGAAAAACGTAAATTGGAGTTAGAATTAGAAGCTACTAAGAAATTGTTGCAAGAACAAGAAAAGCAATTGTCTAAGCAAACAGAGAGCGTTAAAACAGCACCAGAAAATACGCCACCGGTTCGGCACTCATCGATGGGTGGAATTCAGAAACCAAATTATGTTGGAATACAAACGTATCACAAGTTTCGTAATAATGGCCCAAGGCTACCGCCACCAAATAATATGAATATGCAACAGGTGAGTGGTTTTTTTAATTACGTTTCTTTAAGCTTAATGATCAAATTGATGCTTATGATCCGATACTTTTTGTTTTCATAAACTAGTAGTTTTTGATAAAAAAAAAAACCTCTTCGAAACTACTCGCAATATTAAGTTAGTGGAGTACACGAGTACACCTTTTAGACAAAAAAAAACTCTTCGATAAGACAGTGAAGTATGCCTAAAGTATGAAATTTGTACTGACAGGTAAAAGAAAAATGTAATGCGCTGCTTGTTGTATTTCTGAGTGGAAGTTTCGCTTTAGGCAAGTTGTACATTACTGGTTGAACTTCGGATCAAAATTTAAAAACGAATAACCTCAGTTCGTGTGTACATAATTAAAAGCTTAGACGCTAGTTCAAGAGTGGTTTAATAGTTAAACCACCGATTTTCACGCTCGTTGATGCACAGGTCAAGAATTTAAAAACGAGGTTCATTGCTGAACCCTAATTGTACAACTGGTACTAAGGATTTTTTTTTTTTTGCTAAAAGTTACAATCGCCGAGTTTTTGTTCAATTTGTCTCCAACCGCGTTTCGTTAATTCTAAGTTTTTGATTGAGTGTGAAAACCTTAAAATCTGTTTACAATGTTGAGTAATAACGCTGAAATTTTTAACTCCACTTTAAACAGAAAAGCTTCTATCGCGTCCGTTCGGCGGTATCATTTTAGAACATGACCTTTAATACCTCCAACACATTCGATATTAAGCAAATTGTTGAGAGGGTCTTTAAATCTTTCTTCTATTTCACCGTACATTCTATATAGTCTAAGAGCCCACAGCAAATTTTGGGGGTGAAGATATAACCAGATAATTGTTACATGAACTTAAAGCTCTGCACTAGGCAATGTCAAAAATGGAAGTCTGGCAGCATTTTGTGGTAGCTGAGGCAAGTAATAGTACCCTAAAAACAGTTATTTTTCCGAAATGTTGTTTTTTAATATAACCGTTTGTATATTCTCTGAAACGAAAGAACAGTTCAACCTGATTACAAAAATATAGGTCCCAGACGTTTTAAACGTCGCCTTCACCTTGCCAGACGAGCTAATAGTATGCAAAAATTCCGTTTTTGAAATTTTTAGTATAACCAAAATATTTATATGCCAAAAAATAGGAAAATTCATCCTGATTACAAAAATATAGGTCCCAGACGTTTTAAACGTCGCCTTCACCTTGCCAGACGCTCCTAAAGTATGCACAAATTCCGTTTTTTTTAATTAATTTTTTTTTAAAGAGAAACGTATATAAAATAATATAACTTTTTATATTTTTTTGGTATTCATTTTGATATTGATATAATTTCGTATACAATTTAATTAATCATCATCAGAATCATCCAACGATTCGCTATTATGTTCGTTATCCTCACCATCGGATACATCTTCTTTATTGTTTAAAATATCTTCCAAACTATCAGGTGTGACGTTTCCGTCGAACCATTTTATTTTAAACATACTGTCTTCCAATACCCAACCTTTCTCAGATGATAGTAGCTGAGTTGGTTCATTTTTTACAGCATTTTTCCATATATGACATTATGTAGTTGCACCTATAAATTTGTTGTAATAATACCGCTCTGTTTGGGTGCCGTGACTTAAGGGCAAGTGACATAAGGCCAACTTTTAATGAAATTTCATTTCATCCCCTAAAATAACTGCTGTGTTGTGCAGGATTATTCCACTAAAAAAAATGTTCATAATTTAGTTTTTGTTTGCCTTATGCCATGTATGCGCGTCGATACGCATCTTTATTTATGATTCGGATACCATGGACAAAATATATGGCCCGATCGGAACTTTTCTCCGAGATCGGGGGATTCTTCGAACGGATAGGTACCATGATAAGGGATTTTTTTTGTTTAAACTTTTTGTTTTTCTTATCAGGAAAATAAAATTAAAACAAGTTAATCAAACCTTTTTTGAAATAATCAAAAATCAAAAAAGCAACTCAAAAAAATTTGTTTTTGAACTTTTTAAGTAACAAATTATTTCGTTTATAAACAAGCTCAAGCAAATCGGCCCTGCTGCTTAGGCTGTAGGTGCCGATACAGACAGACGTAAAAGGCAGTTCACAAAATTTTCGGACCCACTTTTTCGGCTTCGTTGTATCAAGATCGATTGTAAAAAAAAAATATTTTCCGAATGCATAACTTGCCTAACTTTGTAGTACAAACTTTTAATCGCAAATAAAAATGCATCCAACATAAACTTTTAAAATGGTATCTTTTAAAAACCAATAGTTAATACATAACAGTTTTTTTTTCCATTCGAATGCGAAGTCACCTATCAACTTTGATGTTATTGACTTGCACAGTTGGTTGCAAATAATTGTGTTCATTTTAAACAAATATATTACATGAAGTTTATTTAATCAACATTTTGTTTTCTTCGTAAATCAGTACTTAAAACACTTTTCTTTTCAGATTTATCCACCTGGAACACTACCACCACAACAGCTTGTTCAACAACAAAAACCTAAAGTGCATCCTGTTAACCCCATTATGCTGAATACGATCCGACATCGCGATCCCCGTCTAGCTCGCCAGCAACAACAGCAGCCGCCGCCGCCTGCCCAAGAAAAAGATCTCAAATCCAAGTTCAATTCGCCAAGTGTACCAGCACCAATACCGCAAATAACGGCAGTTCAACAGCATTCTTCCAACCAGAACACAAGCAACAATACTCAGGGATCTGGTTCATATAGAAACTCCAAATTATATGATTCACGCTCGACAAAACGTCGCAATTATGATCGTCCAAGTCATGATCGATCGTCGAGAGAAAGATCCGTACGAGATCGGTCATCGAAATCGCGCAGCGAAGAAGAACATTCTGACGGTGGCAATGGAGGAAGAACAAAACCTACCACTGTATCGAGTCGCAGCAAAAGTGGTGGAAGCAGGCCTCGAAGTGAAAGTAAATCACCAACACGCGTCAGATCAACATCTTCAAGATCGTCCAATCGAGGTGGCAGTAGCTTACGTGACAAAGAAAAACGTGGAAACAGTAGCAAGAATAATGCTTCCGATAGGAGAAAAGCTAGTAGTGCGAGAAATAATGATACAAAATATTCATCTGTATGTTCTAAAATAGATGAGGAATCAGAACCATCAACTGATTCGCTAAAGAAGAAAGCTAGTTCGCCAACATCTTCACCAAGTAAATACAAAGACTCAAAATCGAAGTCTACTTCTTCTTCACCGAAAGTCTTAAGAACATATGCAGGCCGCAAGCATAAATCCCGCACACCATCGCCAAATCCGACGAAAGATGTTGATTTCAGAATCATTCATCCAGATAAACGGGCTAGGCTTACTTCTCTCAAAAATGAGTTACCTGCAGAAGAAGAAGAAAAAGCTATCATGCCACCTCCACCACCATCGTTGGAACCAATTCCAACAAAAGCTGAGACAGAAGAAAAAGTATTAGTCCCAGCAGAGGTGAAAGTATCGAATATTGATATAGAGCCAACAGAACTTGAACCACTAATTACCAACGTTACTGCTAAAACTTTAGATCAAAGTAAGAATGATTCTATAAAATTTACAGTTAGTATTTCTACAAAAACGTTCCAAAAAGAGAGTTTCCGTAAAAATATCCCCGAAGTAGTGCACATTTTGCTAATGATGATGGTTTTAGTACGACTGCCATTGACTTCAAGGCTCGGGACAACATTGAGATTTCCCCCGCCTTCGTCGTCCTTAGTTATAGTAGGCAATGAATCGGGCATAACTTGAATATGAGTTAAAGCTATAATTTAAGCTGGAAAACTTGAAAAAAAAAAATGGAACTTATAGCTGTTCAGTCTGCTGGCTTGTAGCAGAAAGTGGTATTTACGTCCTATGCTTTTAAGGTAAAGGGAAGATAGCTCTCTCTAGGATACAAAAAAAAATTAACTGATTGATGATGAGATGACAAAATAAAATATAAAAACTGGATTTGTTGTTTTTATTCTTGAGTTTTTGCTCCGCCACAATTTTTTTTTTGGGGTCTGATTTCTATTATTTAATTTTTCATTAAAAAAAAATCTTCCTTTTCCTCTTAAGGCCGTTTCCGTTTTTCATTTGTCATAATGTGCTCTGCTCCGCGGGAAATAATAATACATACAGACAAAAAATTAATTATTTTCTTTCTTAATGTAAAAATTGTGTAAAAAGTTTATAATCAAAAAAAACAATAATTATTCAAGCATAGTTGTTAAGTAAATAGTAAACAGAAAAAATAAATAAAACGATTTTTTCAAACCACAAACATTTTATATAGAAATATTTCTGCCGGTATAAAAGGTATGTGAAGAAATCATTTGCGATTTTTACATTGTTCAGGGACTATTTTAGTTTTGTTTTAATTTTAAAATCGCTTCGGATGCCACTCTCTCTCTCTCACTCTCTCATTAAAAAAAAAAAAAAAACCTCACTTAAAAAATCCAATTTTTTTTGTTATAACAACAAAAACGATAAATAATTGTTTATAGATTTAGAAGCGATTCATTCTGTAAAGGATGTTGACTTAAGACAATTTCAAATGATATCAAATACAGCACAGCAGTCTTCTACTCCTTCGCCAGCGATAGTTGTACAATCGATTAATAAATTAGAAAAATCTTCAGAAATACCTACGTGCAGCGCTAATGCCACCAACAACAACAACGAAGACGTTAGTACCGAAACCAAGGATGAGCTTAAAACAAAAATCGTCGTCGTTGATACCTCTGATGCTGCCCAACCGCCACTGCTGGAAGATGATCACAAAGACGAGGCAATATTAAATGGTAAACCTGTTGGCGAGAAAAAACGCCCATCAACCGATGACGACGGAGAACCTATTGCAAAAAGGATCAAATCTGGCAAAATGGACGGGTGAGTGATTTATTTTTAATTTTATTATTATCCAAAAAGTTTTACGTACATATATGAGCATCTTCTTTATGGGGAACGAGGAACTTCTTGTTGTCTGTCAAAACTCTTTTAATAAGGAACTGTGATTTTAATACACAAGGTACATTGGTATACTCTGTTCAACAAAAATTTTCAATTCAGGAAAGATAGTCTGGTCGTTCAAATTTTGTTTGACTCATATTTTCTGCTCTGAGACCTTTTTTTTAAATTTTGTTACCATTTTTCCAAATATTCACTAGCAAAGGCACAACGAAAATTCGCAAATATGTACACTTATGTTTAACACAACACTATTTATAAAAAAACACGATATAACTTCATGTATATCATTATACTCAATGTTTTCTGAGAGAAATCGACTTTACTGTTTATTTTAACCAATAATTTAAAATAAAGGGGAAAATCAAAGCGACATTACGTTTGGGTCTCCCCCTCATAAGTTTTGTTTTGCTCCAAAACCGAAAGTGCTTCGATAAAATCCTCTGAAAAGCTCTCTTGCATTACTTCCAATTGGCAAATGCAACTCTGTTGGAATATAATTTTTTCTCATATCACACAGCGAATTGCAATGGAGTATGCGATCAGAATGCCATTGGCATTGAAGAAGGAAGATTGGGAAATTTAAAAAAAATGCAACATGTATGTCAATCATGGTTGTAGGTTTCTTAGTGGAAGATTTTTTAAGTCAGTGTCGTGATATTATATGCAGGCACCTCTGTTTAAAAAAAAGTTAGCTCATAAGCGCTGTACTGACAATTTTTGTTGAACCGAGTATAATAATGAAGAAATACCATTGTATTAATTATTTCAACCTACGAATAAAATAGTTTTCTTTTATAAACTCTTAATGCTCTAGTAATGTTAAGATCTGGCCTTTATATTTTAAGTAGTTGCTTGAAGCCTAATCGATCTAAAGTGTGTGGACTTAACCTTGTCCCAATTGCATTGAAATTCAATCGTAATTCTTTGTTTGGAAGAACTGTTGAAATATTGATTAAAGAAAAGTGTAAGAAGTTGTGAAAAAATAAAAATTTTAAAAGTGTAATAAAACAGATTTCCCATAAAATCTGTTATTGCGATGGGTGAAATACCAACAAAATGTTAATAAGAAGTACACGAGACAGTTAAACTTCGTTTCGTTCGATGATTCAGAGCAGCGCTCATTACTCTATCCGTGTATATGCTCGTTATTGTTATGAAATGGCTAAGCAATTATAAGAAAGCTTTGAGCGGTCAATCCTTAGATTGGATTTCGGTCTGTATATGTGGATATTGTGACGAAGGAATTTCGTCAAAGAGATACGAATTTGTGGCTGGACCATGCCAAGAGAATGAACAACAACGTCTAACCCTTTAGGATCTTCGAAGCCACTCCAGTGGGAGCCTGTAAAAGAGGATGGCCATACCTACGACGATGTGATTAAACAGACTAGAATCTCTAATGAAGCCCAAAGAAGGACAATCTGGAAAATCTGCCAAAAGAAGAAGTGAAAAGAAATACGTTTATTTAAAATAAATCAATCCTCAATTAATCTAAAAGTTGACATGTATTGTATAAACATCATGATTTTAGCTCTCATTTATTTCATTTGTTAACATCGATAAAATCGACACGGTGTTCATCGGGTTTTTTAGATCGCTATTTTCGTGTGTGAAAGTCTTAAGTGTACCATTGTTGACTAAGTTTGCGCTGAAGTTACCACTTTTTCACTTCCTGGTTACTAATTGAACGATGGAAAAATAAAACATGTGTACATATGTCTATGTGGCCAAAAACGTGTGAATCTCAAAATTAATTCTTTTTAATATTTAATATTAATACTTGTGAAAAATTAAAAATCTTTATGATAGATGACATTAATTTATGATAATGGCAACGCAAAAACGTTAAGTAAAAGAAAGACAAAGAAGATTGACGTTCATCAAATATCGCGTATTTTTAAAGGTTTGCGAGTTGTTAAGAACACTCGAACCATTTCTTACGATTCAAAGATAATATAATTTGACACAAGAAGGAGACAAACCTCTACAATACATTTAGGCTATCAGCAATACATAGATACAGTAACCATTGTAAATCAATCAAAAGGATATGATCTTTATGGCAGTATCCTTCCAAAGCTTTATGGATATGAAGTCTTCGCAGATCTTACAATAAGTACAGTTTGACCCCCCAAATGCCATGTTAAAAAAGAAAAATCATGCAAACCTGAGATATAATTGCCAAAAGAGACTACAGAATATAACAATACCAGCTGGCTGGTTCCATAAATATTTAATCGGCAAAAGTTCAGTGCTTAAACGAAGATCAAAAAGTATTTGAGTAAAAATTATGTGTCGGAACCAGGCAAATAAGACTTTTTTAAATCCCTGTTGAAATGTCGTAAAACTGACACCTCTAGACCTTAGTCACCGAAACAACTGTCTCTCCTTGTCGTATCTTCAGAAAAGGTTATGGATTTCTTAAGTGTTTTTGAATATTTATTTGTTTATCAACCATAATATGAATCTTTTGCTGTAGTTTGCATTAGCGTTATATATAAACATACTTTGTGTTCGAATCCCAAAAAGTGTTTTCAATGTTTCAGAAGCTAATGTCCTGATTGATTTTTATATTAACAAACTATTTTAATACAATGATCACAAGATGTTATAGTCCTCAATGGCATTTTTGATAAATGACGATTTTAATATGCTTTTGCTTGTCTGTTTTTTTAGCATGTCTGTCGTCCTCTCTGTTTTCTGTCTGAGTGTTTGGCTGGGGTTGCCTGATTGCCTGATGTTGGTCGGTTTTAAAAAAAAAATTTAGTTCTTTTAATATTTTGGAAACGAGTGAATTAAAGACATTTGTATCTAATATAGGTTGCAATATTTGCATTGCAAAATTAAGAATACAATTTCTTTGTAATAGAAAATTCAATTTTTGTCGGTTGAGTTTAGAATTGTCCACCAAAATTTGTGAAATTTAATAAAACATTAAACAAACCTACCTTGTGATCGGTGTGAATGACTTGATGAGATATCGTGATCTTTTTCCGCTTGGAGAAATGCAATCAAAAGCTCCCTGAGCTATTTCCTAGGATACGATCGGGATATAAGAGGAGTATGTCAATGCTTTTATTAATTTTCATTCAAACGCAGAAAATCGGATTCTCAAATGTCTTGTGCTTTTTGAAAAAATGAAATAAAAACGAACTATTTTTTGTAACAAAAACCTTTTTTAGTTCTTACGTGACTGGACGTTCAGGTCAATTAATAAATAATTGATCCTTTTGTATTATTTTTCAAATAGCCAGCATCTTGTTAGCTAATTTAACTAACCTCTTTTTATTTTATTGATAACACATGCGAATTGCTCTTCCCATTTTTTTATTACAGTGGGCGGCGCCAAATTACGTCGATGGTTGCCACCCGTTTTTACTTGCGATTCAAAATCTTAAAAAAAATTTTCAAATCATTTTTTCTTTCAAAATTTTAAGTATGTATTTACGGATTTTTGTTTACATTTTTTCCAATCATTTTGAAAATGGTTTATGGATATGTTTGATGAAAAAAATTCTACAAAACAAAGTTTGTATGGGAAATTTTTTTTCCGAAAACTTGCCATTGATTTTTTATTTTCATTATTGCTACGTTCATTATAAAATAGTAAAAATATTATGTTTCGTATGTATTTTCTGGAGAAAATTGACCCTTAAGTGAAAAAATTAGGATGGGAAATGGAACAGTCTAGAAACTGGATATCTTGAAGATTGAGACAATATATCAAATTTTATAAACGCGGAAACAAACGCATATACCTAAAAATAAATAAATGAGTTTCTATTTCTAGTATGCATTAGGAGAGCTATAGGCTGAAACTTGGTTAAGGGTATGCCAAAGTAAGCCTTTTCTTAAAACATAAGGCGATTGATATAAAAATTCGAGATATAGCCTTACTTTAAAACATTTTTTTCCTTCAAGTCCATAAATCATTTTCAAAATTATTGTCGACCAATTTGAAATCTCCATTTATATATTCACTTACTAAAAAAAATTAAAATACATAGTACAGTCAAACTTCTCTATAACGAACATTCAAGGGAACAAAAAATTGCTTCGATATAAAGAAAGACAAGTTATGCATTCGTCAAAAAAAATTGCTTCAAACTTGGTATAAAGAGTTTTTTTTAGGTTTTGTACAAAGCGGAAATTGAATTTTTTTTAGCTCAAAAAATAACGGTACCTGCCATATACGTTACGTAAAAGCTTATTTTTCTCGAAAGCGGTTCTAACGATTTTGATTTTAAAAAATCAGCGAAGCTTTTTAGGCACGACCAATCATATGGCTGAAAATTTTTTTAAAAAATGTCTAAAACCGGTACTTTCCATAGTACCTTTTTTTTTTTTGCTTTCGACTATCTCGAAAACAGCTCAACCGATTCTTTCGAAATTTCACACAAACATATAAAGGTGTAGGTAGCTTAATTTTTACTACATACCAATATTTTTAAAAAATATTTTTAAAAGCATTTTTTATTTCTTTTTTTTTTTTTTAATTAAAATCATTAATTTTTTGGCGTTTTTGAAAATTTTTTCAAAAAAAACTTTTTTCTCAGAAGCCGCTCCACAGATTTTTATATATAAAATGGCGTACTTTTTTTAAGCTCAAATTAGTTCAAGTATTTATTTTAGAATTTCGAAGAATTTATGTTTATCAAAATCACATTAGAGCAATTTCTTGCGATCCAGTCGTGCATTTTTTTTAATACTGCAAGAGCTCTTTTATATTAAAAAATAAAACGGTACAAAGAAAAAACTTATTTTAAGGAAATTTATGTCTTTGTTTTTTTTTTTAACATCAATTTTTGATTGCACATGAACAGTTTTATTCCAAATTTTTCAGGAACTGTTTTGAATATCGACAATATTCGATAGTGAAATAGCCTTGCACTTGGACATTTTTGTGTAAACGATTCAAAATGCAAACTCAAACTGACCTGTTGCGTAAAAATTCTTTGAATTTAAGAAAATTCTTGCAATTTCCCTTTTAAAATTAGGAACGAAAATCGTAGTAGTCTTTGATTTCAAATTTGAAAAATTGACATTTTGTTATAAAGAAAGAACTTTACTTTCGGGCCAAAAAATAAGTTCCTTATAAAGACAATTTCGCTATACAGAGATTTTCGTTATAAAGAACCTTATTTATATGAGATATTTTGTAAGGGCAATTGAAACAAAATGAAATTCGCTATAGAGAGAATTACGTCATAAGGAAGTTCGTTATAAAAAAGTTTTACTGTATCATGTTTTCGAAAAGTTTAAAAAAAAAAAAAACTGGTCTAACGATTTTGAAAACATTTTTTCGGAAAATATATAAAAGTAAAACTCATCAGATTTCTTACTTCGTTTTTTCCCAAAAAATTTTAACTTGTGATTTTTCGGTTGGTATTTAAAATTATTCATTGTTTCCATTACATTTTCTTTATTGCATATCACTAAAATGCTGCATATTTAAAAATAATAAAAGGAATGTAAGTTATTCATTTATTGACTTAAAAAAATCTCGTCTCGTAAATGCCCTTCAGTTTTTGACTTCAAATTACTAAGCATTGAACTCGGAGTATTCTTCGAACGGATACCAAGCAGTTTTTTGTGGTACTAATTGCAAGGTGGTTACCCAACCGATTGAGATGATAAATATATCGTTGGAAAGGTATTACTGAGTAGGTGTGCTGGGAATATTTTGTTTTGTAATTTTTTTTTTTTTGAAAATTCAGGTGAAAATGTCTTGGTGTGTTTTTTTTTACCATTTTTTTCGTAAAAATTCGCTGTGAAATTTTTTTCCCACAGTTTTGGACATTTTAATGGCCGAATTTTGGCCACTGGGCTTTTCTAGTTAAAAAATAAAATAACAGATTTTTGTATAATATCGTGACTGTAAAAAGTGTTACTTTTGTTTTTTTAATATTTTTCTGTTTTGTGAATACATATTTTGGAAAATTGGAAAATAGCCCAAAACTGCTAAAAGGTGGAAATACACTTTTTTTACTGATTTTTTCAATTTGAAGCAGTCTTCTAATCTTCAAAATTTTCAAAGAGGAGATCCATTCCAAATTGTAAGTTTGTACGTTTTCAAGAAACTAGAAAAAAAAATTAAATTTAGAATGATAAATGCGACAATTATTGGAAAACCCAAAAGACAAGACGGTCGAAAATTAGGTATCGCTTTTAATACGATCTTGCCCGCATCTGGGAATAACAGACGGTTATTGGCTTTAAAAAACATCGAAATCTTTATCCACCACCGCTCGGTTAATGTGAGGAGCTGCTAAAACAGGCCCCATGCCTGGTTTTTTAGTAGGTACTAATATCAAAGAGCGTGTAATGGGATCGTTCCCTGATCGTTCATGAACCTGAAATCTTTGAAGGCTTTGGTCTAGCACGGATCCTTTAATTTTTTCACGTCTGGGTATTATACTAATTTAAAAAAAAGCATCTTACAGTCTGATACCTTCAGCGTTGTGCCACATTGCGCTTTCGATCAAAAAACGAATCTACACCTTGGGTTGGAGTTGTTATCATAAGCGAACATTCTTCCCAAAATCTTGCCCGCTGTTTCCAGTCCCAAACACTTTTTACTTTCGATTATACATAAATACTACATAAAAGGCAAGTTATGCATTTGTCAAAAAAAAATTATTTTTTTGGCAATCAAACATAACATTACGATACGAAAAAAACCCTACAGAGGGTTTTTTTGGAATTAGCATTATAGCTCTAAAACTAACGGTTTCTGCCATATGATTTTTTTATGAAAAAACTAATTTTTCTCAAAAACGGCTGCTACGATTTTGATAAAATTTTCTGAACATGGGGTTTTTGGTGTTGAGGAATATGTTTTGGTTGGAATAGATTTTTCAAGAAGATTCTTATAGCGGTTCCTCCCATAGGGCTGGTTTTTTCAAGATTTCCTTGTATGTCACTTGACCGATTTAGATAAAATTTTTAATGTGGAATCCCTTTAATAGACGGAATAATATTAATTTTCAAATTTTTCAAAACTTTTTTTTTGAGTTTTTTAAAAAAAAGTATATTTTTTTTATTTTTTTTTATTTTTCAAAAACTGTTTGTTTAATTTATTTTAAATTTAATTTTTCCGATAAGATTTACAAGAATTGTGCATACTCAAATCAAATTTGGAATGTTTTTATCGCAAAGTTTATAAAAAAACCGTTTTAACAAGTGATTTTTAAGTGTTTAATAAAATTTCATTTTTTCATGATTTTTCCTTAAGTTTTTTTTTTCAAAGTCTAAAGCCACAAGTTCGTGCGACCCAGTCGTACACTTTGTTTTGTATATCACTTTAACCCTGTTTTCTCCTCATTCTTGAAACAAATGGAACAAATGAAATTGTTTCTTATACGTTTTCACGTATTGTCTACGTTTGCAACAGTTTCGCCTGTAACATAATGTTGAAGACCACATCTGTTACTTCTTCTTCTAGAAAGTACCGCTAACGCAACTTCATTGCTACGCTTAGGGTCTGATAAGCCACAAACGATTCGCCACCACAATACAGACATTAATAAAAATATTGTAGGTTCTTTAAACTTCAATTATGTATTTATTATTGAATAAATATGAAATATACCGAGTGAAATAGTTTAACAACCATGTTCCACCACTTGACATTTTGAAGACTCCTGTTAGTTAAATGAGCTTTTACACTACGTCACACAAGTAATACTACCTGACAAATGTGTGATGAAATACATAAATGTAAACAGAACCTGGCCACGAATTTCACTATTTGACATGGATTTTTTTTTCCCGTAAAATTATTACATTGTTAATATTAACCTGAACAGCTGCTTTTTCATATCAGATGTACGCTCGTGCTTAAGCAAAATATAATTAAAATATAGTGTGTTTAAGATGTATTACCATTATAAGGGAGAAATGCAGTACTAAGCGTTATAGTATTTCCATCACAACAGAGTTCCAAAAAATGCGCTTAAAATACTTATGTTCTTCATGGTTTATAATACTACCGCCTCAGGAGGTCGATGCACAATTTATGACGAAGTCTTACGAATTAAAATACTGCCGCATATTCTGTATTTGCATCAAAAAGGAAAATGCAATATGGTTTTTTATTTAACTTTTAGTTTTTTTTTTAGTTTAAGTTCTTATTCTTTATAATTCGTATTTAACACAACATTAATAACTATAACATTTTTTGTACAGTTTATTTGGCACTGAAGATGTTGATCTGAGAACAGTTATCCCAACAGCTATTCTCAATCAAAGTACCGCTGGCATAATGACTCCGCCTCCCCCACCTGTCATTTCTAACGAAAAAGAAAATTGGGCTAAGGTCAAGGTAATAACAAAAAAAAAAAAAACTGAAAAACCATCAGATTCAAACACACTATTACTTATACTATAGGGATCACCAGCAACCAAGAACACACCAAACAAATCAAGCCTAGAAGATGTGCGTGCCAAACTCGCAAAAGCTGCTAAATTTAATAACAAAATGGGTGAGTACATAAACATTTTTTAATTTAAAAATATCAGCATCATATAATTTTTTTTTTTTTTTTTTTTTATAGAAAAATCACACAGGGAACTTTCTCAAAAGTTTAAAATTCATGAGCTTCAGGATGAAACAACTTCCCAAGAATGCAACGACAACAAAATTCGTACAATAATAAGTCAAGCTCAAGAACTACTCGAGAATAGAAGCATCAACCAAGAACAATATCACAATTTAGTTAAAACTGTTATGCAAATAAATGAAACGAATAAATTAAATGCAGCCAAACGTCTTGAATCCCTTAATTCAGGTGAGAAAGGTTTTGACCAAACAAAGGAAGTCGTACATTGTGACCCAGATCGGGTTGCTCGTGAAGCTGTTCACAAAAAACGCATTCCAAAATTGTCTAAAGATTCAGCATCATTGTCGTCCAATGCAGATGGCATAAACGATGCAAAGGACTCCGTTTTTATAGTAGACGACAACTCTCAGGAAAAGCTAGATGCGGTACCGACCTCTAGACAAACCGCTGGAGAGAGGGACAAACAGCGGGTGAAGGTATCGAAATGGTCCGCTCCTTCCCAGTCTATGAACATGGTGCCCATATCTCAGCCGCAGCCGCAAAGACAACGGTTTGGTGCTGGCAGCAGACCTCCATTTAACAATAGAATGCTTATTCATAGTCCGTGGCAAAACCCAAACAGCGTGTTCAACGGCTCTGCTCAACCCCGACTAATTAGTTCAGTTCCCGGTCCGCCACAACCACCAACTCTTGTAATTCCAAAACCATGTAATTCAATTGACAATCCACAAGAAGATGTTGTGCGTTCAATTACAATTGATGGACGCACAAAAGAAATTCGCTTCTATGGCAACGTGGCAATTGTATTCATGGATTGGGATCAACCAAGGGAGATTGGCTTTCAACCTGGAACAAGAACGATTACGATTGATAATAAAGAGTCAATCGTACTTAATTTTAATGAGGATTATAAAGAGGTGACAATTGATGGTGAACCCCATCGGATGCGGTTTGCCTTTCCATCGCGTGAGCTGTACATCGACGAGCACTGGTATGAGGTTTATTTTGGCGGCCCAGCAATGCCAATTCCTCTCAACAACAAAATTCACTTACTCCAAGCAGAAGGTCCACCTCCTCAAGTACACATTGGTATCTTAAGGAGAGACTTGGTTGTTGGTAAAATCAATATGATTGTGGATGCCAGGAACTTAATTCCAGTTTTCCTAGACGCTAACCCGCAAACATTCACCTTAGATGGCCTAAAGCATGTTATAGAATTTGCTGACAATCTAAAGACTGTAATTATTAACGGTGAACCTTTAATTGTTGAATATGGAGGGTTGCCTAAGAGCTTAATTCTGGGAAGTCGAAAATATTTTGTTCGTTTTGGAACTCTTCCGTCGGGAATAGTTGCTGGGGAACATGCAATCAAAGGAATGAAGTACCTTAATATGGAACCTCCTTCAGAATTGGAACAACAAATCCCAGCTACACCAATCGCAGCAGTATCTAGTGCAGAAAGAGAAACTAATTCTGCTCTGAAACCAATTGAAAGTGACGTGGCAATGATAACAAATATATCTGCGACAGAACCTTTGCCAACTCTTTCAACACAACCGGTTTCAATTCCCGGCATCGCTCCAATACTACCAAATGTCAACATTGACGAACTATTTCAAAAGCTCATTTCTACCGGTATTATTAACACTGTTGCCAACAACAGTGATCCTCCCGATAATAATAAACCTCCTAAGGATGATGAAATTAAACCAGTTAAGGAATTTGAACCTATTAAGCCCATTAATCTAAGCGTTCCAGAGACGATTAAAATACGTCAAGGAGCTATTATTAATGCACTTTTCTGTGGAATGCAGTGCAGTAGTTGTGGTGTGCGTTTCCCGCCTGAGCAAACTATTAAGTACAGTCAGCATTTGGATTGGCATTTCCGACAAAATCGAAGGGAGCGGGATTCGGCGAGAAAGGCACATTCCAGGAAGTGGTATTATGAAATCTCTGATTGGTTACAGTACGAAGAAATCGAAGACTTGGATGATCGGGAAAAGAATTTCTTTGAATCACAGCAAATTGACTTGGAAAATATTGATGAGAATTCAAATCAACGCACTGTCAACTCTCCAGTCCCAAGTTGTCCAGCTGAACCGGGCGATGTTGATCGTGCATGCGATATGTGTCAAGAGAAATTTGAGCAGTTCTATAACGAGGATCAAGAGGAATGGCATTTACGAGCAGCTATCAGGGTAGAAGACAAAATTTATCACCCTCTTTGCTACGAGGATTATAAGGTACTTTTTTATATTTTGTTTCTAAGAACTGTAACACTGCGCGCTAGCCTATCGTAAAAGGGGCAAAAAGTCATGTCTAAAAAAAGCGCTAACATAGTACATAAGTCCGAAAGTTCACAATTCGAAGTGAAGTTGTAATTCTCAGTTTTCAAAAAGTGCAACAGAATATTTCCGTCATGATATAATCAAAGTTCTAAAAAACTTCCAAAAATTCCTTCAACAGTCGAAGAAATGAGAAAAAGCGAAGCGGAATAAAAACACAACATCTTAATATAACGTAGGAATGCCATTTAACTGCTAAAATAAAAGTCTGAAGAACATTCGTCCTGCCGTTTTCTATTCAGCCCGGTGGTGGGCTGTCGTTTTTATGGCCGTTTATTGTGTCTTAATATATATCGATTTTGCATCAAACGAATAATTTTCATAATAAGCAAGTGAAAAATCCTACTTTTGCGTGTGTTGTATTAACAATTAATTTGTTTTAAATTAGTAAGTGGCTTATTTGGCACTGCTTGAGGTGGGTGAGTTTGGCATATGTTTCTCAGGTGGCAGTGTTTATTGGAATCTCAAATTTTAGCTTCTTTTTTAAATTCAAACCTATGTACAATTCTAGCAATTACATTTTTTGTTTGCAAAATATTTATAACTTATCGTAAGGTTTCTAAAAGTATTTTCAAATAACACATGAAAACCGACTATCGATACTATTTTTGCTCTTGAAGATAGCTTAATTAAAATGTGAATCTTGAACACGCTTCTAATTCTAAAAGTAAAATTTCCAATCACTTCACAAAACTTTACGACCATGATCGAACCCAATATGTTAGTTTTGACAATTCGATTAGTCCCAAAAATATAAAAAAGAATTGTGGGTCCACGCAAGGTGGTCCCAATTTATTTACCGATTTCTCAAAAATCTGAAGTGATTCTGTGTGGCTTGTAGCTCCTTTTTTGGAGCCAGATATTACAACCACCTTGATCTAGAAATTTAAAAAGCCGTTTACTGTGGACAATTCCAATTCCAATTTTTAAAATACTGATTTTTGATTCTACTGCAGCAAACAGTGCATTTCTCTGTATTTAAGGATAACTCTTATCGCCGAATAATGTTTGCAATACATTTTGGGATGCTGTGCCTTCTTCACAGATCTTGAATTTTTGTAATACACCTTCTTAATTATACGGAAAAGCATTTCATTACCCATCAAGATTTCGTTTTGTTTGTGAAATGGTTCACAAGACACATTCTTTTTTAATATAAGCAAGCAACTCTTGTTTATGACGTTGTTTTAAAATGTTATTTTTTTTAAATCAGTTATTTATATGTTTCAGGTAAAAAAAAAACCACAACTTCGCACATTGTGGTCTAATAATTTTGAACTTTGTAATAATTTGTTTTGCAAGGCTCTGTTTAAAGTAAAAATTATGTTTTAGGCTTCACTTAATCCACCTGCCCCTGTGATTGAAGAAAAAACCGAAGATCCTAATATTACTGCGATCACAATTGATGACGATAATGCAGTAGATGTGGTTATCGTTAAGAAGGAAAATGCTGAAGGTATTTGTTTTTGTAAATTTTATTATCTTTAGTTTGTTTAAATTATGTTCTCTCTTGTAGATACAATATCTGAGGCACAAATTATTCCAGACGAGGACGATGATGATGACGATGTCATTGTAGTTCCTGCTGAAGAACCATCCATAACCGAAATCGATGACGATGAAGAATATATTCCTGTTAATATGAGCAGAGAGGAAATGGGTGGTGTTGCTGATGACGGAAATGCTGCTGCTGCTGCTCCTGCTGCTACTGCTGCTAATGAAACAATGGAATCAGATGTCGAAATTCAAGAACCAAATATACCATTCACGGACTTAGATAACTACGTAGAGAAACCTTCCGTTATTGATGATGCCTCACAGTCTTCTATGTTTAACGTTAAAATTAAAGAAGAGCCCAAAGATGAAGAAGACGATGATGGTTTTGAGGACGTTGGTATTGTACTTATGCCAGAGGAAGAGATTTCTATTCAGAGCAGTGGTAAATTACTAAAGAAAAATAACTATTCTTTATTTATTTCATAAGCATTTCCTTTTTAGATGAAAATACAGGAACCCGAACAATATCGTCAACAGTTTCAACCCCTATGCCATCACCGACTATTGCTGAATCTCTTGGAGATACAACGCAACCGCCAGGAGAAGATGTTCCACCAACGATAACTGTAGAAATACAAGAAACTTCAAATTCATTGGAGGGAAATCTAGAGTCAAATGATAATAATCCTTTATCTTCGGCTTCAGCCTTAGTGGGTGTGAATAAAATTAAGATTAATATGACTAAAAATATTGTAACCACAAATAATAGTTCTTCAAATTCCACAACAAAATCGAATAGTCTTAATCAAAATAATACAGGTGGTGGTAATGTTAGCAATATATCAACAATTCCAGTCCTTTGCAGTGGCCCTATGTCTATTAGTAAAATTTCTGCCTTACCCCTTGACACCCCAGCTGACAATTATGAAGAGAGTAGGTCTATATTTTCTGGCCGTTCAGCCTTCTCTGCAATTTCTTCGTTTTGCAGTCCAATATCATCGGCCACATCAGAAACTTCTAGCAATGCTATACAGGTTATAACTTCACATACAACATCAGGGCCAAGCAATATGGATTCCTTTTCCAATTGTATACAGGTTATTGGAACAAGTTCCACTGCTGGTAGCAGTAGTAGCGCTGCTTCGACGATAAGAGACAGTACCACTCCTCCACTGCCCGCTGTTTTGAAACCTGCTGAAGAAGAAGATGTTGAGCCAACATTCACTTTTAAGCCAGAGTTACAAAATGTTAAACTGAAAAAGATTAAAAAAATTGAGTGCGGCGTGGAGGCATCTGGCTTGTGCTCGATAATGTAATTGCCCGTTTGTGTAGATACATTATATTACGCAATTGTAAATATAATATTAAAAAAAAATAATTTATTAATTTAATATCATTTTTAACTTAGAACTTTACTACTTTACTATATTATGTATATAGAGCCCAATAATCCTACGCACATTATAATGTGTACATTATAATTAAACGTATACATTTTAAGCTTAGTTTATATTTTTATTTAATTTTTGAACTCAAGATGCATCACTTATAAACAAACACTGTTTTAATTTTCGTCGTTGACAAAAAAAAAACTTAACGCCTAATTCATCATCAACAAAATTGTTATTAAAACTGATATGTTTTTAGAAACAAAATGTGATAAATTTTTCTATGCAGAACTTATAATAAGTTAATGAAAAATATTAAAAAAAAAAAAAAAAACTATGAATAAAGAAAAATTTTAAACGAACCAACTTGATTTACTTGCTTATTTTCTAATTTCAATAAACAGGCATAATGTTCTTTTAAATATGGTTTAATATAACTTGTTTTTAATTTTAACTAGTTGTTATTATGTTATCTAAATATAGAGATTTGGAATGTGTGGATTTATCTGGATAATAAAATAATACACTCGTAAGAATAATATCATGTGTTTGATTTAATAATTTGATACTTATGGGTTACTTTTGTTAACTTAACTTTCTTGTGTGCTCTATCGATCTTTTTTTTAAACATAGATAATAACTGTGGTTTTACTTAGTCCTTAATTGAAAAAATATCAAACACCTACACCAAACAAATCAAGATCAACGTATTGTGGTTGGATATGTGTGTAACAAGTACGCCCCAAGGAGTCAGGGAGCAGAAGGAAACTTTCTAAAGGCTTGCAAGAGAAACAAATTAACGGTCGATATTGAACGATGTATTTCCGGTTAATTATAAGTCCAAAATTTCCATCATAGGAGAGAGTGAAGCTGCTGGAGTTGGTTTTTATAAATTAATGGAAATAAAATGCCCGATTTGGTCGCAAGTTTTATGGGAGCCACCGTTTAAAAAAGAGTGAATGAAAAAAATACATTTCATCTTAAGGAAAACTTCAAAGAACTTTGTCAAAAAAAGTTTGAGTAAAATCGATTCAGCCGTTGCCAACTTGTGGCCATTTTTGATAAAAAAAAAACCGTTACAACCTGATTTTCCTTGTGACAATTAAAAAAAAAAAAACAAAAAATAGGTACATCGAATTAAAAAAAAACAGTTAATTTGCCAAGAAGCAAAGTAACCCCAAAATCTCTACTCAAAATAAGTTTTTTATCCGTTATACTGAATTCCATGCATAAAACCACTCTCGATTTGATCTCGAGCACTTTTCATTTTCCATGAAACTAAAAAGCAATATAGATTTGATCTCACACTAAATCTAGATCAGTTTTTGCGAATATCGATTCATAGCCAGATTTACACACACTTACAAAATTGACAGTCACTAAACGTCAGTTGGAAATTTGTTTTTCTCATTGTAGTTTTGTGAAAACAAGCATATTTATTTATTTTATAATTTATTTAGAAATGGAGCAGCAACTATTAATTATATTTCAATATTATCCGAAAAAGGAATAAATTGAAAATTTGTTAAAGAAAACCGAAAGGCGTTCCCACAAATTTTTGTGGAAGATGTTGTTGCATAATCATTCAGACGAAGAATAGGGTGACAACTTCGTTTATAATATTATAAACCAGCTGTTAATAACACGTACAATAACAAAAACAACATCAATCTCTTTTTTTCATGCAACCAAAAAAATCGGGAAATTAGATCTAGTCTGAGAGCAAAATTAAAATTGTCGTGGAATTCACCATTAAACAAATTTCGGAATTCAAGATTCAACCCCAATCATTTCCCCTTTAGACCAATAAATTTTGTCAGCTAAATAATGTACACTATGAAACAAAAATTTTAAATTTTAGTTGGAGCTGCGTACTCGGCTAAAATGCTTTGCTCAATAAATTACAGCTTGGTAGTACATTATATAAAATAATTACTGTTGCAATCAGTAGGTACCAGGTGCCGCTACTGTCATCAGATTGCATTGTTTAAATCTATTCGTAACGATATTTGATGGCACTAGAGGGAAACACAGTCAATCATCATCTCCAGAGTACTTGTTTGATAGAGCGGGGAGATAAAAATGCAGAACATCTTGATTAATCAAGATTTTAGCAAGATCAAGACAAAAAAAGTTCATCTTCACGAGCACGTGTACTCGTGTGTGTTTATCTTTTCACTCTTCTGTATAATGACGTATAGCTCTCTCCCAAATTACTTTTTTTGAAATTTGCAGCTCAAGATGTTGCAGAGCAATGTAACTCCACCATTAAGATCTCGATATCAGAGAGGATATATTAATATATCTATATATATAGGTCCTCTGTGCTCGATATCCACAAATCCTCCGTCCGCTGGATACTGTAACATTCACCCGAATTTCAGTAGAGCTCTCATAATGTAGAAATATATTATTATGCGGTCTAGGTTTATAATCAGATAGAGAAAAGACAAGTTATGTTCCTTATCAATACCAGTTTTAGTGGATAGGTACCCTTCTTTTTTTATCTTATTCTGTATACGAAATGGAAAAGGTTTGCTGTTTTTGAACAGTATAATGTTTGTTATGCACATAAATTCTTTTCTTATACACAATTTCTGGCATAATTTAACACCGGTGACTGTATTGCACTTTCTGTTTGTACTGTACATTGTACATACCTAGTTGCGCCTGTAGTTGTTATGTCGCTGTCAGCTGTTTCTAATTTATGCCAAATAAAAAATTCTCTTGTAGATAATCAAGGAAATTTGTAGTTGATTTTAGAAAAATGAAATAAATATTAAACTTGTAAACAAATCGTTAAGTTTTTAAGAACACGTTCTTATGAGTTTATCGTATTGATTATGTTTTCGTGAAAAGCTACCCATCTTTTTTGGAAAATGAAAAATCTGGAAAACCCAGAAACAAATAAACTACTAGGAATCGGAAGCACTCAAACTCATTGCGTTGCAATGGGATCATCATGGTTCCGTCATGTTCGAATCTACAAAATTATATTGCTTTCCCTAGTGCTGTTATTGCTCCTTTCATTGTTTGCTCATAGAAATTTACGATATGTAAGTAGAATCCAACAAATAAATAATATCTACAAATAGTGTTGATTTACTTTGAAATGCTTAACATAGCCAGACAGTGATGTCCCATCAAACATGGTTCATAGATCTCGATCTCAGCTGGATGCATACGAGGATTTTAGCAGCATGCGAGCTAGCGATCTTAAATTAAGAATTGAAGAAATGCTAAGGATTAAGGTAACAGTTTTGAACTCAGTATAATTTATTTTTATATTTTCTTTTTCAACCTTGGTCTAATAATTAAAGAACACTGTGTCCATTGAACTGAGAGAGCTTGAATCCCGACGACAAAAACTCCAATCGGATATTGGTAAGTACAATCAAAAAATTGAAGATTTGAAACAAGAGCTGCTCCGCGAGCAAACCGAGTTGGAACGGCTAAAAATTTCAGTTGAACAAGCACAAGTTGCCCAACGGGAAGCTGTACAGCGAAACACCCCTGATTTGGCACTACCTAAAGCCATATTTGCTAATTCTTTTCCCAAAATAAGTAGTCCTTTGCCTAAGCAGGCTGTTTTTAGCTGTGAAATGCACAACTGTTTTGATCACTCACGTTGTAGCCTTACCTCTGGATTCCCCGTGTACCTTTACGATCCAGATAAATATAGCGTTCTCAATGTAGGCTATGATATCGATGGTTTTCTCAAAACAACAATCAAACAAACGCTCGGCTACAATGCACACATTGTAAAAGATCCCAAAATTGCTTGCATCTATTTAGTTCTAGTTGGAGAGGCAATGTTCGAAAACGATGTAGTAAAGAGCAATCGGTATCCAGTCAAGGACTCTGCTGAGATGAATACCATAACGAAAAAAGATTCACTAGACATGGTTAAGCTGTACAAACTTCCATTTTGGGGTGGTGATGGAAAGAATCACGTTCTTTTGAATCTTGCACGCAGGGACTTGAATTCATTTAAAACAAATAATCTTAACGAACAGAATACAATGAAAGCGATTATTGTACAGTCTTCGTTTGACCGCTTTAGATTCCGGAGAAGCTATGATTTAGTTGTTCCTCCTGTTCTCGGACCACCGGGTGGTGATGTTTGGCAAGAGTGTGCGGTTATGGTTCCAGCACGGCGTCTTTATTTGTTGACTTTCCAAGGAGAACTTTGGCCTTTTGATAATCATCCAGTTGCAAATTCCTTAGATGAGTTCATCTTAGAACATTTGAATGATATGTCTGAAGGATCAACGCAAGACAAATTCCTATTGCAGTTTGAATGTAATCCGGCAACGGAACAAGGCGACCGAGATGCGCAGAGCGACTGGGTTTTATGTGGCACGGACTCATCACGAAAGAACGTATTGAAGGATTCAACATTTACACTTGTATTGCCTCCCCCAGGAGGTAATCGTGTAAGTTCTACTCTTATGTTAGCAAGATTGTATGAAGCTCTGAGGTCGGGTGCAATCCCAGTAATTTTGGGTGCCGATGAAATTCACCTGCCATACGAGGATACAGTTGATTGGAAAAGGATTTCTTTGATGCTGCCAAAAGCTCGCATAACTGAATTACATTTTCTACTGAGGGCTGTGCAAGATGCAGATTTGCTGATGATGCGTCGCCAAGGAAGATTAATTTGGGAGCGTTACTTGAGCTCTGTTCAAGCAACAGTCGATACAGTTATTGCAAGCTTGAGAGATCGTTTAGGTATACCGCCTAGACCCGTACCATCAATAATAGCACAATCTGTTTTCAATAATACTTTTATACCACTCAAATCCGATCCTCCAGTACTTGACGCGGAACCAGAAGAATCTTTGGGCCCAATTGAGCCACCATACCCAAGTCCACAGTTTCGGAGAAACTATACAATACTTCGAACTCAATCCCGAGAATCCTGGAATGATTGGGTTGATCCATTCTACTTGTATCCACAGCTACCTTTTGATCCTGTTTTGCCATCCGAAGCAAAGTTTCTGGGGTCCCATATGGGATTTCGACCTATAGGAAAAGGAAGTGGTGGCGCGGGTAAGGAATTTAGCGAGGCATTAGGTGGAAACTACCCACGAGAACAATTCACTATTGTAATGCTAACCTATGAGCGAGAACAAGTCTTAATGGATTCACTTGGGCGACTATATGGTCTTCCATATCTTCATAAGGTTGTGGTCGTTTGGAATTCTCCTAAATCACCCCTAGACGATCTTCGTTGGCCAGATATTGGTGTTCCCGTTTCAGTGGTTCGTGCACCCCGCAATTCCCTTAACAATCGATTTCTTCCCTTCGATGTTATTGAAACTGAAGCAGTGCTGTCCGTTGATGATGATGCGCATTTGCGGCATGATGAGATCCTGTTTGGTTTTCGTGTTTGGCGAGAGCATAGAGACAGGGTTGTTGGATTCCCTGGGCGCTTTCATGCATGGGATTTAAATACCAACCACAATTGGAACTACAACTCCAACTACAGCTGTGAGTTGAGCATGGTCTTAACTGGAGCTGCATTCGTTCACAAGTATTATTTGTATCTTTATTCGTATTATTTGCCACAAGCGATACGGGATAAAGTGGATGAATACATGAATTGTGAGGACATCGCCATGAATTTCTTGGTTTCGCACATAACAAGAAAACCCCCAGTGAAAGTTACATCAAGATGGACCTTCCGCTGCCCTGGCTGTCCCGTATCGCTCAGCGAAGACGACACACATTTCCAAGAGAGGCACAAGTGTATCAATTTCTTTACCCAAGTAAGTTAAATTGTTTTTCTGTGTTTTTATTTCATTAAACCGTTGTTTATATTTTAAAGGTTTTCGGTTATACTCCGCTGTTGAACACGCAATATCGTGCTGACTCGATACTATTTAAGACGCGAATACCACATGATAAACAAAAATGTTTTAAGTATATCTAAGGCTAAATTATTCCTAAAAAAAAATGCTTGTTTCACAATGCCTGTACACATCTGAAACGATAATAGTTGGCGATTTAAGGAAAAATTACCAACAAGCTGACTTATTCGTAGAAAGTCTTCTTAAACATGCGCCTACGGGGTTACGAGTTGTTAGGTAAGGAAAAGAAAGCACTTCCATTTTTTCCAATATCTTTTTTTTTTTTTTTAATTTCTTACAACAAATGGCATATGGTCCTTTTTACAAAGATTTTACTCTTATTTTCTCATTTTCTCGCAGTTATTG
The DNA here is from genome assembly GCA_916050605.2 of Platycheirus albimanus. Classification (NCBI taxonomy): domain Eukaryota; kingdom Metazoa; phylum Arthropoda; class Insecta; order Diptera; family Syrphidae; genus Platycheirus; species Platycheirus albimanus. The sequence continues at coordinate 67,168,793 of OU696698.1, forward strand.
AGTAAAAATCGGTTTCAATCAACAGAAAAGCTTGGTTTTTTTTTTAATGAAGTCTTTTAATTACTACAACTTGAAGTAAAATTATGAGCTTAAATTAGTTCAAATCGAAAAATCTGAAAATCTCTCCATTCCATCGCGGTCTTATTGACGTGCTTTAACAAATTTGATATTGACAATTTTAAGCATGCTTAAGTATCATTCATTTCCACCTCAGCGGAAATAAGGCTTAATACTTAATGCTCGAGTACAAGAGAGTAAAAACCAAAAAATAAAGCTTTCTCACTTCTGACATACTTTACATTTTAGTCCTGCGTCTGTCTGTTTTGTAAGGCTTTGTGCGACCTTAATTAGTTCAAATAGCTAACTTGAAAATGATAGGTAATGTAAAAGAATTCAAAACGTGGCCGTGGGTCAGTAACTTGGTATTCTGACAAAACAAATCAATTTTAAATTTTAACCGTCTGTCAGTCCGTTCGTTCGTTTATCTCTACACATACATATGTGGTGTAGCTGTTTGAGACTGGCCCTCTAGCCTTGGATTCGATATAAAAAAGACTGAAAATAAATAGATTGCCTGCGGGATTTATCGCACTATACTCTGGAATCAAAAATAAAATTGAACGAATAAGTGATTGCTTGAAACAAACATTTTGTAATCTATAGTTAGTTGTTTTGTTAAAAAGCTATTTCAGAAAAACTAAAAAAAGACAAAATACAAATTATAGGTACTCGGATTTGGATGATTATTTTAAAAGTCTTTGAAATAATCCGCTAGGGCTAGTTCTTTTTTTAATACAACAAAAAACAAAATTTCATTTATTTTGTTTTGCTTGCAAGCCTTATACAGAAAAAAAAAGAATAATGGAAACAAAACCTAGTTTTCCAATTTTAATACATATTATGATGTGTCAATTTAGGTAGATAGTATTTTAATCTATCTATAAACATAAAGCAATACATTTTTAGTCTAGAAATAGATTCATATAGTTTGTTGTAAGTGTTTTAATTTGTATTGAGATGAGCTTTTCAATAGTGATTCTATTTGTTTGTTTGATTTATTATGTATAAATGTATCATTATTTAATAAAGGCAATTTATTTAAAACAAAATAATTTCAAACGCTTTGTTTAATGATTATCTTTGTATGTTATAAAAAATTTAAAGTTGATCTTGTTAAGCAAAGCACATAACTTGATAACGGCGCCGGTGTCGTATTGTGTCATTTTAGCTAATTTCTCATGCTCCAGGATACCAGTTAAAGATATAGTCTTAAAGAGAACCGTATAGCGATAGCACAAAGCCAACTTGGACGGTCTCAACAATTTCTTCATAAAATTCACTATGTTTCCTTGATAGCGACTTTGACTCAAACGCTGATATGATAACAAACATTATTCTCAGAATAAGAAATATCTTGCTACGGTTTCCGTAGCAATATTTCCACTAGTGACACGATGGTTTATCCAACCAATTTTTAAATCGGTTTGGAGAAAGTAAAATAATTGCGCTGGATATTCCTTAAGCATTTAATAGAGTGCATAAAGCTATCTTATCGAAAATGCGTAGATTTGGTATTGACAATCCTTTTTTCCGATGGATTATAAGTTAACTTTCGGTTCGCTCAATTCCCATTCTTCTTCCGTTCTGTATCCAACTTTATTCCCCTTCTGATCTGGAAAAAATTTACAAGGCATACATTCGCCCGTAGCTGGAGTACAATTCTCATATCTGAACAGGTAATGTGCGAGCAAATTAAATAAAAATAAAAATACATTTTCAAAATGTTTGCGATAAATGGATGGTCATACAGCACTACGCAGTATGTATACACAAGTCAAACTGCAAAGTGCATGTATTCATAGAAATTTATTGTTTATAGACTGTTAACCGACTTGGAAATTTTTTTTTTTTGTTGAATATATTGTCCAAGGGGATAAATGCTTATTGAATTTAACTTTTTGGGGATATTTTCCAATGGGAATTTCGTACAACGACACCCCAACCAACGCCCACAAAGACAGTCTGGTTCACTTCTACTTTCATAATGAAAAAAAAACCAAAGATTTACCAATATTTGATTTATTTAACGTTTTAAAACCAATCATTAATCTTTTACAGTAGTTTTATGATAGAAATGCGGAGCAAGTTCTGTTAGCCATTCGCTTTGAATAGCAGTTAAGTCCTTCATAAAGAGTTTCGTAGTTTGCATCAACTCACAGTAAACGACAAAGGGTGGTTGGCGCACTGTGTAAAGTGTAGAAAGTGGATGTACACTCAGTTCAGTGTTCCCGCGTATAGTCTTATAAACTCCCGAATGATGCAAATAAGCGGCATTGACAAAGAACCCAGCAGTTATGCACTTACATATAAGTTCAACGTTTCCATTGCACGAGAACATAGGAATTCCAAGCTTAGACTGAATTAAATTCACTAGTTGCGAACGTAGTTCATGGGCTCTTTTAAGACTCCGATAAAGAAGATAGTACCGCCCGCAGAATTCTTTTGTTCTACCATTTTCAACAAAACCGGTGTAGACATTAAGTAGTGTTATGAGATCTCCTTCGGCAGCTTCAAAGTTCCTTTTGGCAACCTTTTGTTTTATTTGGCCCTGTCCAGTTGCTGGTTTCGAAAAAACAGATTGTACCTGAAGCATAGCGATGATTGTTAAAATTTCTTCACTGCATCCCAGCTGTCCTGCAACATACAGCATTTTACCCATCATTGCTGTAAACGGCATTTCTGCTAGTAGATATCCAATAGGTTTAGTTAAGTCTCCGTTTTCATCCAGGGCATCTGTTGGAAGAAATTTTGTTTGTATGTTTCAAAATATAATTGTTTTCAATTTCAAAAAATTTAAATCTTTCAACAAAATAAAGAGGAAACAAATCGTGGAATAACTAACGGTAACTGTGTTATGGTTATGTGTTTGTTTGAATGTATGTCTGGCAAAGCAGGCGGGGTTTCAGCTAATTAATTAAATACAGAGTGTTTCACCTAAGATGTGCTAAAAAGCCAGAGCGTGTAGGATGTTCTATTTTAGTTTTAAAAAAACCGGTAGGATCCATTGACGCGATGCCGCGCCGCCACCCACCGTAATGGAAAAACGTGTCAGGTCACTTTTTAGATGCCATCAATGAGAAATATGCGAAAACCATTTTTTTCACAAAGAAGGTACTGGATTAATCCTATTGCACCCCTTTTTTCATTGATAACATCTACAAAACGACCTGACAATTTCTTTCATTACAGTGGGTAACGACACCGTAGTTTCGATGTGTCCCATTGGTTTTTTTTAACAAAAAATACTAAATATCTGCTTTGTTTCTTGTCAGTGTAATCTAATCATAAATAAAATAAATATTGAAATACTAAAAATACTAATAAGTATGCATTTATAAATAGTATTTGCTTTTACCAAGAGCATAGAGGGTTTCGACTGCTGCAAGTAAATTCTTTGCAGGAGGTGGTGAGGGAAAATGGAAACGCAAGACATTATCAATCCCCAGGGCTTTCAAATGTAGTACTGTTGAAGATAGATCAGTTCGACGCATTTCCGGTGGTGTTTGGTCGGGCAAGTTCTCATAATCTTCTTCAGTGTACAGCCGATATACTTTTCCAGAACGTACACGACCCGCACGACCAGCTCGTTGCTGAGCAGCTGCTTTGCTTATTGGAACTACAACTAAGCTGTCTGTGTTACTCTCTGGATTAAACCATTTTAATTTAACAAAGCCACAATCGATCACTGAAATTTTTTTTTAAATTTTTATCAGTAAGAATATTAAGGAGAAATATTTTTTTATCTTACCATAGACTATTCCAGGAATCGTAATTGATGTTTCAGCTATATTTGTCGCAATTACTACTTTACGCGTTAACTTAGGTGGATTGAAAAATACCTTTAGCTGATCATTGTTCGGCAGTGTGCCATACATTGGTAGGATTTGTATGTTGTCTAAATTTTCAGCAATCCTAAACTCGTGCAACAAATCGATAGCCTGGAGAACTTCTTCTTGTCCTGTTAAAAACGCAAGGACATCTCCAGGAGGTTCTTTTTTGTGAATTTTCCAAATCGTATTAACCGTTTCCTTGACATAATCAGGACAAGGATTTCGCAAATAAAAAGTTTTTACAGGGTGCATACGTCCCTCTACTGAAAGCATTACGCTTGTGTCTTTAGCTGATTTTTTTGACTTCATATTGAAAAAGTCTTTGAAGAATTCCGCATCAATAGTCGCTGACGATATAATAATTTTAAGCGATTCACGCTTTTTAATAATTTTTTTTAATAAACCCAAAGCTGTATCAGTAAGAGTGTTACGTTCGTGAGCCTCATCAATTATAATCACACTGTATTGAGTGAGCAGAGGGTCAGCAAGCATTTCACGCAAGAGAACTCCTTCGGTCATGTACTGTAATAAATGTTTGATATCACCGTCAGTTAATTGGTTAATTAATGCAATTTTTTTTTACCTTGATAGCTGTTGAACTCGATTGCTTGTCAATGAATCGAACTGCTAGTCCTACCGTATCGCCGACTAGCTCTCCGCGTTCGGCTGCTACTCGATCCGCAAGCGTAACGGCGGAAACTCTGCGGGGCTCTGTTATCCCAATCAAGCCTTTCGTGTGCCATCCTAATTCAAAGAGGTACTAAAATAAGGCAGATTAGACAAAATTTTAAAACGTGAACTCAATCTTTAGAATTTTAATATTTATGTTTATATTTCCGAAGTATTTTTGATTAAATAACCAAATCCATAAAACACAAATATGAAACTTGTCCATAATCATCAATGAGAAACTTTTCAAAATCTTTAAGATTCAACAACTTTGGACGAACCATTTCTACAAATGGTATAGTCGTGATTTTATATAAATAATACACGTACACCAATAATGTAGGTACCTGAAGCATCTATAGCTATACAGGGTGATCGGTATACGGGGAATCACAAAGCGAGTAGGTCGGGTTTAGATAAGAAAAAATCGTATGTGAGAGAGGGCCTATTCACCTCCGTTTAGTCGGGAGGGGCAATTTTCTAAAAAAAATCTAATATTGAATTTTCACAAGAAATTATATTATTATATTATATTTTAAAGTCAAATGCAGATATAATTTATCAAAGTTATACAGAGACCGAATATCTCTTAGATGTGGATAAACACCATTCAGAAATTGGCATGACCTCGCCACTAATCTTAATTTGCCTTCGTCCATGAGTCTTGGCAACACGGAGGAAACTGTATAACTTATAACTGCTCTTCAATATTGTAGATGAAAGCTCTGCCTTGATAGAGCTAGAGGGTCAACTTCAAGAACTACCTTTAGACGCTTAATTCTAATTCTGGGTGCTAATAACTATGTCAGGGTAGAATTTTCAATTGCAGAAATGAGCTTGATTTTTGAATTTCAAACGGATATGATTGACTTTACATACATGCCACATAGAAACGCATTAAGCTCTTATTTGTTAACTCTGTAATCTTAATGAAAATGAAGATGTGTTTCACTTTATTGGGGTTTTTCCCATTTTACTTGAGTTCCGTAAACTATACTTCAATAAAAGTTTCTTGACTTTTGAGGAATGTGGCAAAGTCTTAAAGTGAGATTGTGGTTGAAAGTTTCTTTTCCAATTTGTATTTTATCCCAAGAATTATAGGAATACTTATTTGAATATGCTTTTGTCTTAGCTTAATTGAATGCCCAGTTAATGTAATAAAGTATGACAAAAGTAAAATGAACAGATTGAACTTAAAATAAAATTTTGTAATTCTCCATTTTTCAACCTTAAAACAACGATAAGACAGTATAGTACAATCAGGCGTATGTGTATATTTCTGAGTTTATCTAATATACATGTTTAATAAAGACGAAAGATACGAAACGAAGATATGTATGTACATTATATACAAATAAAACCGTTAAAAGTAGATTTGCGTTATTTGCAGGTAAAGACAAAAACCAAGTTTTATTGAATTCGATCAGGCCGTTGCCAACTACTACAAAATATAGTTTTGTCTATAATGCTTTTGGTTTTCTAAATTAAGTCAAAAAAAAAAATCGTTGGATCGATTTCATAAAAATAAATAATCACCATCACTCATCTAATACAAAACATGTATCTTATTAAAAAAAAAGAATTTCTGAGCCATCGCTATAGTTTGTATTATGTAATTGAGTATAGCTACTTTAGGATGTTTCGTTCGCCTTGCCAATGCTAATTTTGACTTAAAGGCCACGTTTTTCTCATACCTGCATAATAATTTATAATTATGCAGGTAGAAGTAGGAATTTGACTTTACTAATTCCATGGCAGTAAATTAGGAAATGAGTCAGGGAGCTATTTTGAGTAAAAAGAAATTGTTCTACACTCTACAGTGATGATCTATCTCCAATTTTTAAATGAGGTACCGAGGATTACTATGTTAACAGAAATAGCTCTATCAAATCTTAATATTAATTATAGAATTTTTTTAAAGGCTTTATTTTAAGGAGAAAAGTTAGCCTTTTTATATACATTTTATATTCTGTTTAAGTCTAATTTAAATTTATGTAACTCTTTTCTTTAAAATCAGCTTGATAAACATGTCCTTTAATTATTTGTTTCTCAAAACTACGCAGCTTTCAGTTCAATTTTCTTTAAAAAAAAATCGATATAAACATCAATTTTGGAAACACCCTGTATAAATATGGAATTAAAGAATACATTTCAATGCGAGTTCAACTCATCAGGGTTAAAAAATAGTCCAAATGCAATTATTTTGTTTGTATTATTTTATTTAAAAACAGTTTTTATGTGTAAATACTATATTTTTTTGATAGAAATTTTCATGTTATTTAAAAATATTTTTATATAATATATTTATTAAAATTCTTAATAATGGACTGATTGTATACAGGATTTTTTTTTTATTTATTCATATTATTTTTGTGTGATGCATGTAACCATCGCCACTTCGAATAGCAATAATTATTGAATAATTTGAAAACAAAATCAAAACCATTTAATTTTATTAATTTTTTAGGAACAATATACATATTCAAATATATTTAAGAAAAAAAAAGTAAATACAAATTGAACAAAATAGTAACTTTCCACATTAACACATTTTTTTTTTTAATAGAACACATTTTGCAAAATCAAAATAAATTCTCAAAACATTATGTTTGTATACATATCATGCGATAATTTCGTGTTGTATAAACTTAAGATTAATGCAGTGGTGAGCTTAAAACTTCTGTATTTTTTTAGTATGTACATTATAATTGTTTATAATAACGACGACACCGAAAAAGAATTAAAAGAACAAGAATAAGGAACAACAAACATTGAGATTCAGAGACATTTTATTAATTTACTAAACTATGATTTGGAACTCAGTTTAAGTCGATTTTGGAAAATAAAATAATCTATCACACAGAATAATTTTGGGGATACTGAAAGATTTTAAAGATTGAGTTTGGAAAAATGTAAAACAAAAAATTCTTATAAACGGATATATTTTTCTGTATTAATAAAAAAAAATAATTAAGCTTCTCAACGTAAGCTCATTGAATGACAAAACTATGTTTTTTTTCTGCACGACGTTATTATGGTTTTAGACCAGGCAACTTTCACATCAACCAAATAAAGGTAAGCTTTACAACAGACAAGAGTCTAATTCACAAAAAACTCGTTTAGTTATGCAGGCTGGCGTTTCATTTTCGGGTGCATTGTTTCAAACTCTAGTGATAATCTAAGAGGAAACATCATTAAAAAGGGGAAATGACTTCTCTTTCGAAGTTATCAAGATCAAACGAAGAACTGGTTGATAGTGAAGAATCCTTCTAATCGTTTGATTCGGTGATGAATAATGCTGAACTACGAGCTCTATAGGTACCGCGACAGACACCTATTGGTGTGTGATGACCCCTAATGCTTGAAAGACCCATCCCAGTGTAAGATGGGCGGAGGAAAGGAGAGCCTACGCTCACTTAAGGAACGCAAACATAGAACCATTGAATGAAGAGAGCTAGAAATATGAACTTTAAAGTAATAACTTACGGCAAGAATCATACTGTTTGCAAGAAGTGTTGAACTGTTCCTATGGGTATGAACAAAAATCTTATATATTATGTCTTTTATATTAAGCGGAATTGAGTGTTAAACGTAGGTAAACTGCCCCTTGTTTGTGAAAGAAGATACAAAATGTTTGCATAACTTGTTCCTTATCTCTAACTTTTTACAGAAATTAAAAAAAAAAACCTGTGCAACATAAAAGCCGAGACATAAAGGACAAACGTTAAATCTCCTTCAATTAGAATATATCAAGGTACAAAAGAGTACCAGCAAATTGAAAAATATAGATATTCGCAACAAATGCTTAAGTGCCTTTGGATACTATTGTAACAGCTTAGAAATGTACAAATAAGTTCACTATGAGAAAGATCAAAATAAACTTGGTCAAACACCATTGGGCAGTATTTTTTTTTTGCAATTAGAAATATTAACTGAAGAAATTTTAAAGGCTGAGTAGAAAAATTAAAAAAAAAATATGTTTTTTGTCCAATTGTATAAAAACAATCTTAAAAACAACATTTACAACTTTAATGTAGCTTTAAAAATATTTGTCCAAAAGTTGTTTTGAACAGATAATTCCCCGATTGGATGTCCCCGTAGTGTTTACTTTTTCATGTTTTTTTTTATTTAATTTTTTTTACAATTTAGTAAAATAAATCGAAAACAATAATAATTATCAACTCAACAAGAGCCATTTATAAATAATTAAATCTTATACATATAAATATGTTCTGTTGACTTCCTTAAAAAAAACTATACACAAATAGCAAAAAAGTTTCTTTTTTAATATAAGTAAAATCACAAAGACGTATTGTTACCAGTCAGTGAGTTGAATATAAAATTATGCGCCTCCAAGACGTGCATTTCGGTAGCACAAATAGCCACCAGCAGAACAATATAACCACTATATTGAACCATTTTCAGGAAATCCCACAACTTATCACAAAATATGCTCAGTAGCACGCAATGCAGCATAGAGTGCACGTTAACCACTCGCCATATCCATGCCACCGAAAAGAACCAATTTGATTTAAACGTTAAATTTTGTCGTGTGAATTGCACAGGCAATACATCGTTACGCTCTAACATATCCTGATATATAAAAATGTAACGATTCCAAGCTGTCGAACTGAGAAGCAACTGACCAGCAAAACAGAATACTTTTCGTGCAACTTTCTTCGTTGTTGTTTTGACTTTGTAAATGACTCCGGTCTCAGCGCTCTTTGATTCAGTAAGTGGAAGAATCGCTTGTAGCTGGGAGTATCCCCGTCGTGGTGGGTTGTTTTTTAAGAAGAAACAAATTCCTATGAGCAAAGCAATACATCCAAGGCCATCACAGAGACCATCTATATAGTAGCCAGAAGTACCGACCTCGGAGCGTTCGCCACGAATATTTTTCTTCACACGTGCTACATGACCATCCAAGTCATCCAGAAATGTTCGAAATTGGAAGAGAACCACTCCCATTCGTCGATAGCCCAGACTATCTGAAGAAACCATTTTCCCAGCGAGACAAGCGACAAAAACGTGGAAAAATGAAATCATATTAGCTGTTATAAAAGACGATCGAGAGAACCCGACAACGTCGTCGAATACAGTCGCAAGTGGAGCAAAGATATAGTGGTTTGTGTGATCTAGTAGAATCGCCTTCACAGTCACATAACATAGTGGATTTATATTGCAAGTCAGCCATGTATTCGCTTCATAGGTTCCAGGAGCACCTTGGTGACGCCTTCTGGCTATCGGTGTTGTATTCTTGTTGTATGGCGTTGACTTTAATCGTGGTGGCAAATCTGAGGCTGTTATCGACGAGAAAGTTTGGTCCGCTTGAAAAGGCAGGGCTGATGGTAGGCTGGCCGCATTTTTGCGCGGGTATCCAACTTCTACAGCTTCAATTTGAGGTGAAAAAGAAACCGAAACATTAAAGTGGTAATTCCGTTCTATTGGGTAGTTCTGTATTCTTAGATACAGTTGTACATCCATAAAGATGTAGAAGATAATCAGTAAGAAGAGTAAAGTTAAGAGTATTTTGCTTATCTGTGAGCTTGGACCCACCATTTTTCAAAGATTGTCTTCAATCTTACGATTCTTAGAATTAATATTGTTATCTTTTCGATTTTGGTTTTTTTTTTCGTAAAATTCCGATTGGCGCGGCGTTTAAAGTGAAAATAAACTCGATATTGCTCTTTATATTGGTGCTTTGTTTTTGTATTGGTAAATTATGCTTTCGTATTTTCTCAAGGTTTTGATTTGTTCTAAACAAATTAGAGTTGGGCTTTATTTGTGTCTTTTACAATCTTGAAAGTTGGTATTGATTTGTTGTTAACAGGCTGTTCCTTTTGGTTCCAGGTTTGATATCTGAAACAAACAAAAGATACTTAGTAGAATTTTAAGTTATCATTTTAATACTAACAAAATATTCATTAAATTAATCCGACACTTAGTCACTTAATAGAAGTGGTGAAAATGAAACGCCGAGTGAGTTCATTGTTTTCAGGAACCTTTGGGTAAAAGACTACAAAGCAATATTGATATGATGTTTCACACACAGAATTCTAAATCGAGGACAAGGCAAGGAAAAACAACAAATTAAAGACACCGCGAAAATCAACTATGTACTTTAATCAGAAAAAGTCGAAGCCGATACATTGTGCAACATAAATTTTGATATCAATGCTTGACTTATGACTGGAAGCTGGAGAAAACATCTTAATTAACGGTTGGCGCATAACAAGATTTTGAAGAGCTGCTACAAAACAACAAATGCTCAGATCGTAGCTCGTTAACAAAGTTTAAGACCAAATTCTTGTGCATGGCATCAAAATCCTTCACATTCGGCCGCTTTAAATCATTAAAACTGCAACTAACTTTGGTGAAATACCCGACATTGCAGGAAAAGAAAAAGTTAGTGGGGCAGTCAAAATTCACGTGAGTACAGAATTAGTCTATTGCAGACATTTATTTTCCTAAGTGGTCAATGACAAAGCAACTCGTGATTACGATATCAATTGTCGTCATTTAAAAAGGATGGAGAAGCACCAGGAAAGCTTCTATATATCCATTGATCGACAAAACGTCTCCTGAGTTACACCGCACTTGTGCGTCTATTTTTATATACGAAAACATCAGCAACAAAAACAAAAATTTGTATCCGCTGTCAACTAAACATTTGACAGTTTCAACATTTTTAAGTCGTTATAGTCAAAAGTTTCAGTTACAAGAATGGTGCTCAAATGGAGAAAAATAATATATAGAAAATAAATGGTTCGGACAGTAAAATATAAAGCAATAGAAAAAAATATACATAGATCAAACATGGGAGTCTTCTCCTTATTTGTCAAAACACTTAAGCAGACTACCTGGCTAAAGTCCTTTACATTTTAGCTTTTAAGGCTATGCACGATAGAAGCTGCTGCTACGAGGAGTGGAGTGGATGAACATTTCAGAACGAAACTGAATCATCCGGGTCACTGTAGTATATCAGAGTAGTATATATACGAGTAACAGACTCAACTACAACTTCGAAGATAAAAACCACTTTAGCGATAAGAATAGCATTGAACTTAACTCAACAATGGTTAAACTGCGCGGCGAGCTTCTAAATTTAAATTGAGGTATCTACCTCATCCATCCATCCATTTGCCAATTATTTGTGATATTAATGTTATTTGGATGAATGCGAGGATAGGTTAGGTTAGTGGGCTGATGGATGGATGTTGTGTCCATCACACTTAGATCAATGTAGATCCATTGTGATACCCCGGTAGGTTTTGGGCCCAATAAGCATGGGGCCTACGAAAAACCTATACATTCTCAAACCATTTTGAGGCGTTGGTAAATCTAAGCAGGTTTGCACCCGTTTGTTAAGATAGTTCTTAAGAAGTGACTTCCTAGAACTTCATTTCTTAAGCGGCATAGTGATGGGCAGTGACAGAGAAAATGCGGAGTGTCCTCATACACATCTATGTCGCTACAGCGAGGATACTATTGTATTGTAATTTCTTTGGAAGGTGTCCCACTATCAGAGAACCGAAAAGCTTTTTTTGGAAGCGACTTTTTGTCAAAAAATCAGGTGGTGGTTTTACTCAACGATATAGATGCTCTGCGACTGTTCAACTTAAGTAAGATATTGTTAAAGTATAGAGATAAAATTGGAATTTATGGTTTTTGAAAAAAAAAAAATATTACCAATTGTACCTAGTAATATGAGTTTTATTTTATTAAAGAAATTAAAAATGTTTTTTATTATTAGTGAATTGTAAATAATTGTATAATTGTCTATTAGACCAACTGCTTTTTTACATGCTCTTATGATATTTTGTAATCAAATTTATTATGCACCTACTATTAATTAATGTACTAAAATATTCGGATGTAATAAATATCTATCTAATCTAACGGGAACATTAGCTTTTGTCGCAAAATGATATGACGCGTAACATTTGACCGCCGATTTAAAATGCACATTGAACACTTGTGCAAAAACCATAAAGATAATGTTAAGAGTAACGTTTGGCCGTGACAGTACTTTTTCAAAAAGTACTATTATTAGAATTTTTTGATAAATTGAAAATAAAAATAAGTATGTATATGTATTTGGTTTTTTTTTTAAATTAAAAAATAGGGACTCTTGTTTAAAAATACTATTTACACAAGAACCTGCCAGACGACTGAACCTACCCCAATGAACTATACCAAAGAAATTTTAAGTGAATCCGATACATTCAATGCGGGTGGCAATAGTAAGTGGATGAAGTGCTTGGATGAGTTGTGGGTTCGCCCAGCCTGGGCAGCAATTTTTCAATATATCCCCAGCTTCAACTGGCCGCCACCCGTGGGATTTTCGTGAGATAAATATCACCTATTTCTTAATCCATTGTGCCAACAAAAAATCTTTTCTATCTTCCTATACCTTCTAACTAATGCCGTGCAGTTTGCATTCAAAAAGACCTGGGGTCTTACAGGCATATATAGTTTAAATTATTATTATTATAAAACCGTTTTCAATCTATGGTCATTTAAAAAAAAGCTGTTGAGACCATATCTCCGTTATTTACATTACAAGCCAAAACCGTTAAAGCCATTTTGGAGCAAATCCAAAATGAAAAAAACCGTTACTTGAAGGCCATCAGTTTAAGCCGGACTAAAACGAAATAACAAAAAATATCGACGATCGTTTTTTTTTTAAATTGCTAAACATGAAGTTTGAAGAAAGTTCGTCCAGCCCTTAAGGCTGTTTAGTCATGTTTGATTAAAACCATCATATTTTTTTGTCTGCACGTAACCAATGCTTGACCTATACAGCAAGTAAAAAGGAAGTGTTTGTTTTGTGAAAACGGAGTATTATTATATTATTTCAATTGCAATTTTTGATGGTAATTGGCCATGGCAACTTTCGTATCAATTTTGTAGTTGAGTTCGAATAATTCGTATTTTGAAATGCAAGTTCAATGTGTGTTTGATTTTAAATTCACGTACTCATATAAGAAAGGTCGTCTCACTTTCACACTTTCCAAAAAAGAAAAGAAAAAGAGAGCTAACTAGAAAAGCAACGAACCATCAACACATTTTCTGGAGACAAATTATGAAAATATTCATAACTTTAACATTTATTATGTGTCGCAAACGGTTTCTTCCAAATGAAGCACAAATACTTGTCACACCTGAATTAATTACAATGCAACAGCTTATAATTGGAATCGAAATTAAATGCATTTACTGAATTTAGGGTTTTTGTTTTATGAGTAATCCTTATCAGTGATGTGATATTTGACAGATATGGGAAGCGTATACTTGATAGATACGTATAGAAAGATAGCTCGTAGTAAAACGTAAAAAAACCGTTGACTTCGACAAAGCTCCCAAAGATAATAAAAGTTGTATTTAAAATAAATCGATTTTATCTAGGAAGTAAAGTGAATCACTTTTCAAATGACTGCCAAAGCTACATCGGAACACAAAGTGTACAAAGAAATAAAAACGTCAAAAACACACGAACTTACATTGGTGTGGCATCTTGACCCATCAGACTCATAATTAACAGAAATAATAAATAAATTAAGAGCAATAACTGTCAAAAATAAATAAATCTTATGAGCCATGTTGGCTCATCAAAAGACAACAATGAAATGAAAGGCAACGAAACTTGCCAACTTGCAATAGCTTTTGCATGCAAAAACTACAGGAATCGATTGATTGATGCGCGACTTCTGGAAATTCAATAAAATATTTTTCGAATTTATTGTTTTGTAGGAATATCCTGCATCATTGTATAGTGGTCAAAAAAATTCATCAGTAAAAATTGAAATCAAATGAATTACGAACTTTTTACTAATGGTCGTTTATAGCGATCAATAAAATTATGTCAGTAAAAAAGTGATATTAACAACACATCCTGTCTTTTTGTTCATCTTTCTGGTCGGAAATGCATCTGTAATTTTTTCCGGATGCATGAAACAGCAATAAACCAGATCGCAATGCATGGAACAGTATGAAACCAGAACGCAATCAGTTGGAATCAATTGTTATATTTCGTGTGATATCAGTCAGTAAAATCTAATTAATAGTTTTCCTCAAAAAATACATTTCCGAATCTAGATTTTCTTTTTTATATTATTCTTCACTGATTTGCATATATTTGATGTTTCAAAACGCATTCGCTATAATCGGCTCCTAATAAGAGATATAGTTGTACAAGTTTTCTTTTCGTTGGAGCGGGACAGAACATAATTTGTATTGTTTTGTACTATTCAGCACTTTGTGTCTTTAGTTCTGTTCCTTTTCTGCCAAAAAGAACAAATTTTGACGAATTTCAGCCAATTCTTGTTCTTCAACTCAAAAAATAGGTAGTTTTTGGCAGAAGAGAGAGAGCTCACGAGAGAATAAAACATTTCCCCTTCCTGCCCAAGAAATTTCTTTGGGCAGAAATTGTGAGTTCTGTCAAAATTCAAATTTTACAGTTAAAAAAAATTTACTTGGAAATTTTTACTAATCCGTTGATGCGTTTTTGTGTTATTGTCGATGTTGAAGTGCAGTGCTTCGTCCACTCAGGAACAAGGACTCAAGTCTTGTTGAAAGTGGTACTGAGTCAATCAACGCCAACCACAAAAATATTGCAATGAATTTCGCTGCACTTAGCCTTTTTAATGGCTAAGTTTTTGGAAGATGTCAGGAAACTTATATTTTTCAGAGAAAAACAAAATAATTTTTTTCCACTTCTTTTGAATCTTCAAGAAGTCAATAAAGGTCTTCATCTTATTAAAAAAAAGTTGAGAAAACCACTGCCAAAAGAAATTACTTTCCTTGAATTTACTTTTTTTTTTTTTACAAATTTTCTCATTTTGAGAGAATTTCATCTCCACTCTTCAATATTTGACTGTCTGTCCATTTTAACACCCAAAAGTAAAGGAACAGACTTTTGATGTATGTAGTTCAGGCTTAGTAGGTACCAGTACTTTCAAGCCTCTTATATCTACCATAATAAATATATTGCGAATCAATAACGAATAAATCTTTAAAACTATTGATAGAAAAACATAAAAAGTTAAAACTTAAGATTAAGTTTTGACTTATACTTTATAAATAATTATTATATTAAGAGATAAACAAAATACCTGTGGCACTTGTGTACTTTTCCCACTTCCAGTTTCTCCAACAAGTATCAATGTTTGATAATTTTCCAAGCAATAAAGAATGTGATCACGGTATTTTTTTATTGGAAGACGCTCACGTTGTGCATCGATCGAAAGGGAATGGTGTGCACTGAAAACAAACGTAGTCACCTGATCATCAGTTGCCTGAGCGTCTTTCTCAGACGCAAAATAATCGTCATCTGAAAGTTTAAGTAAAGAATAATAATAAATTTCAGAAACTTTAAAAAAAAATTATATTATTAATGTCTATGGACTTTTTAAATAAAATCTTGTAGAAAAGATTTACGAACAATTTTTTCAACAAGTTGTTCATAACATTTTCACTGCCAAATCGCAAGGTGGTGCAGTAAATAGATAATAAAATCGAAAATACTTAACAATTAGTAATAAGCACTTTAAAACTACAATATTGGTTGTTGCGATAAGAAAATTTTTCCTTGAATTTTATCGATTTTTATAATTAAACTAACATCATTCGTATGCAAGTACATGTTCTAATTTGCATCAGTCAAAAAGGGTCAGGAATCTTTTTCAATGAACAGAATAAAGACCTCAAAAAATGTCTTGTGCATCTTTCAAGACACTCCTTGCGTCTTATGCAGCCTTGAAATCTCTATTTAGACCAGGAAGTCATTATTGTTGGGTTGATGCAAATCTTGGTGATATATATAATAATAGATACAATATAGGCACAAAAGATACTAGGTACAAGTAGACAAGATGTCAAGGTCTGAATTTAGTACCTACACAATTGATTACTTGCCCTACAGGGCAAGTATTGGTTTATAAAGAGTGTAGTTTTTTTGAGCTTTTCTTTTTCCAATGTCATACTTGCTCTAGAGCATTATTGGTTTCGTGCATGTTTTAATCAAACATGATGTTACCATGATAGAGAATCCCAAAAAAGTGGTTTTCGACATACCGTCCGTCGGTCTATCTGTGAGCTTTTTCACGTCCAGCTTAACGCTTAATCGCTTGACGGATTTTCTTCAAATTTCATATACATATACCAATTCGAACAAAAAACGGTTGTCGTTTTTTTTATTCCGTTTTAGACCGGCTCAAACTGGTACCTTTCAAATAACTGTGGTGGACTTAAAACTAACTTAAAAGAGCATTGCATTTTGATTAAAAAAGTAGTACTTAGTTACGTAAAATTTGGAAAGAAAATTAGTTTGGAAGTTAATTTTATATTTTGTTTTCAAGGTATTGAGTTTAAAAGTTAATTTTTCAAAAACGGTCCACTAAAATAACTTTATTTAAAATCACAATAAAAAGAAGAGATTTCAGGCTTTAAAAAAATGTATGGCGTGGCATGGCATGCCGTTATTTGCAAAAACGTCTGCGAAGTTATTGGTGTATAACATACATTTTTGCACGATAGATAAATTTAGTTCTGTTAATGCTATACGATAAATTTAAGGTTGTATTAATGCAAACAAATCTGAAAAATCATGTTAAAAAGGTAGTTTTATACAAATATTAAATATCAAAATCATTAATATTAATTCTCAGCCAAGATTTTGTAAGTTTTGTTTAGTTATAATCTTATAATGGGAGCTAAATTTTTTGAGGAAGTCTTGAGTACGAAATACAACAAGCACAAAATAGTTGTTGGTTAGTGAGTTTGAATTTTTGATCAGAAAACTTAGCTTCAAAAAATTATCATCACTTCTGCCGAATTGTTTTTTACCATGTATTTATTTTTCAAACTCAAAGATCCAATTTTCTAGAATTTTTAAACATTGGTAACTACAAACAAATTTTAATAACAAAAACATTCTCAGTCTCTAAACAAGTATACCTATATACAACTTGGTGAAAACTTTCTTATCAGTTAGTCATATATATCTTCAATCCATGTGATAGACTCACAGAAAAGTGTCGCTGAAGAATGTAAATGCGATAAATACATGTTTTGCTCCTGCGCCAATTCGTTTTGTTTGGATTTGAAATTAGCTTCCCCTGGCTTCCGACTGTAAAATTCAGCCTTAATATTTATGTGCTAGTGACTTAATTAACTGAACTGTTAAGCTGTCTCTGCTTGTTGTGATTTTGCGATTGATGTATATATTTATAAGAGTAATATAATTTAAAGTTAATATAATTCCAATTTTTTGAATTTATAAAGAGTCTGCGTCATTGGTAAAACATTTTTGTGTTATGTTTTAGATTTATTGGGGGGTTATTCCCAAATTTAAGGCGGATCGTATTTATTTATTTATTTATATAACAAAAAATTAAAGTATTTATAATGGCCAGTTGTACAATAGAGGATTCATACTCAGATACAAATTTTAAACTGAAAACTGATTAACCTCGGCAACGTCAATGGAGCAGTTGCCGCAACGAAAGCAACGGGTTCTATGGGTCGGGGACTAATTCTGGAAAACCTAACTGACACCGTTGTATATAAAATGTATAGTACTCTGGAGATGGCGTTTGATTGTGTTGCCCTCTAGTGCCTCAAAACTTCGCTGCTATACCTTTACACAATACAATCTGAATGTAGCAGCCTAGTGCTTAACTTACCCAGTGATTGCAACAGTAAGTATTTCCTATTAGTAGCACTAGACCTATGTAGTTTATATAGGAAAGCTCACATTGACAAAAGCCTTACAATGGATTTCGTTAGGTTTTCGTAATGAAAGCCTATCAAAAACAATATACATAGTTTCAGACCTTACTCGACTAGATTTTTTTTTTTTTTGTAATGCAATCGATTAATACCGCTATAATGTATTAACATGTTATTAGAAAAGGAATAGAAAGATAGGAAAGAACTTTGGTTGGTGCAGTGGATTGAGAGTTGGGTGATAATTAGGTATCTCTTTAATCCTACGGATGGCATCCAGTTGAAACTGGGGGCATAAATCAAAATTGCTGCCCAGGCTGGGTTCAAACCCACAACTCTAGGTTAAGCAACTAAGCATTGCACTTACTGTACCACCCGATAGGAACACATACTAAATTTTTACGTTTCGTATGAACATTTTGATATCAAATTTTGATGAAATCAAAAAGAAAGTATTTGTAAACAACCTGTCAAAATGTGTACGGGAATTTTTTTTACTTTTGATGTGAATAGGCTATTACGAAAGTAATTGTTCTAGTGGGTGTGTTTGGGTTTCATGGAAAACGAAAACTAGGTAGGTAGGTATTTGTTTTAACAAAAGCACGATTGATAAAAAAAAAGTTAAAAATATAATTATTTGAACATAAACTCTCTCATCGTATATAGTCAAGTTTTAAATGAATGCACGACATTTTATTTTACTTGGAGCCAATAGTCTCCGCAGCTAGGCTCTATAATCTTTTGTATTAACTTGTAATTTAAATTACATGCTAATAAATAATAGTAATAATAATATTTTACTTGAAACCAATACTTGTCCCTAGCACAAATAAAGCAAGAAACAGCCCACTCCGTGAAACGTGATGTATATGCATACTATATTATGTACTATATTTAGAAATTAAATTTTATCGACAATTCGGTTAATTCTGCGGCGAGCAGCTAGAGTAGAGCGCGTTAATTTAATGATGACCGAGTGAGTAGTTAATGAATACAGCTGCAAAAAAAGGTCATCAATGACGTCATGCATATAAATACTTCTCAAAGCCTTACGACAAGCACAGAAAACCAACATTATCAACATTTATTAAACTCCTTTTTTATTAATCAATAAAATAGATAAAAAATAAACATCATTAAAAACAAATTAAAATAGTTAAGTACTGCCGCGTCAAGGTAAACAAAAGATTGTTGCAGTTGATGAATTTTATTTTGATTTAAAAAATAAGACTTTGCACTTACCCGGTTTCAAAAACTTGGGTTTTGGTTGCAAGGATACCATAACTTGTTATCCTTAATCTCAACAAAATTGCTTAATTTGCCATTCGGTTTTTGCGAAAATTAACTACGTTTACTTGTTGAAAGAGAAGTTAATCGTTCGTATTCTGGTCTTGAGCGTAGTTTATGTATCTACTGAGATATCTATCACAATTTATTTTTTATTTCGTTTGGCCGGTCAAGGGCAGTTGCGATTTATTCACGAACCAGGTTTTACTTTTTATAAAATGTTATGTACAAATTGGTTCTTTTTCTTGATTTGAACAAAAAGAAAATCATTAATATAAGAACATTATTTGCTGATAAAATCGCAAACACAAATAAATTATCATTCTTTTTACACAGTATTGCACTGAATAATTTGCACTGGAAAGTGGAAAGTAGAGCAAAGTAGGATTGACATTTTGGATTCCATTTGTTAGTGATGCCAATAATAAAAGAAACACCATTATGCGTGAAACACATTAGGACTATGGTGGGAACACACGCTTCAAATGCCTAATGACTTCATTTTGAAGACTATTAAAAATTTAAAATTAGACAACGCTTCAGAGACTGCCACACTATCTTATCTAAAAATTATATTTACTTTGTACATAAGATATTATATAAAATAGTTCCCATTTTTAGTTATTTTTCTGAATAATGAATGATGGTAAACGTAATTAACCATGACTGCTGGAACATGTCATGGATCCGACTCCGGCTCCATTGTGTTCCAGCAGTGACGCCACACATGCAATCTACTGGAAAGCAAGTTACTGCATGTATTAATTGTCAGATACCTATCTGTGTTCCGGTTGGCTGGAAGTTTGTCTGTTTGAGTACGAAATGTGAGTGTATTGCAATTGTCTTGCTAGTAGCTGGCACGTGTGGCGTCCGGGTAAGGAGCACCACGCTCTTGTTGTGCATATTTTCTTCGATATAACTGCCTCCGCACAAAGGTGTGCTGTATCTGTAGCTGCAGCTGAAGTTAAGTTAACATGAAGTTCAGCTACTTTTTGTACTACAGCAACAACTTCAATTGTTTGACTGCTAAACAAGAAACGCTGTACCGTTTTTCATGAGTGTCCGTGACGTAGAGCCACGTAGAGTGAAGAACAAAATAGAAACAAAAATGCAAAGCTGATGCATGCCCGTGACGTAAACAATCAAAAATGAAAACGGGACGGCAGTGGCGCTATCTGGTTAAGTTGTATCATGTGAATACTGCACCTAATAGGCTTTTCACACTGGATCAAAAACTCGGTTTTTGTCTAAAACCCCAAAACCTACACCAAAACCACAAGGTTTCCCATACATTTTTCTCTTCCATAAACTAGTAGTTTTTGACAAAACTCCTCAAAACCTACTTGCAATCGCAAGTATGTGAAAACAAACTGATCTTTTGGCACCATCAACTCGTCGATAAAACAGTGTAGTGTTCTCATGGTATGGGATTTTTACCGACAAAAGAGACAAAAAGCGAGGTGTATTTCTTATTTGAGTGAGATTTTCACTAAATGTCAAGGGATTTTTTGGAAAAAGTACCTTTAAACGCTCACATATTCATGAAACGTCAAACAAAACCTAGTTTTTGTTCAGTGTGAATGCTCCAACTAGGTTTTGTAAACTTTTTTGAGTTTTTGGTCCAGTTTGAAAACCCTATAAGCGGGCATATTATATTTCCTTTAAAGGTAAGACCGCACTGTAATTAAACATCGCATTCTTTGCATGAAACTCTATGAGTAAAAATGCACTACCGTACGTGGCAAAGTACCGCATTATAGCGTCATTTCGCTGAATTTTAGTTCAACTGCTGCTAAATGCGGTATAAAAGGTATTCTCAAACATATTTGTTGTCTGTATTTTGTTCTCATTATGAAATGGTTATAATAAAATAATACTCAATTCATTTCATTAAAAATGAAGTTTGAGCGGAGTTCAATGCAGTACATGTGTGGTTTGAAAAAATGTCGTGTAGTTTAGTGCAGTTCCACCTAATGCAATTTTTTTTAAACTCATACAATTGCATACAAGAAAAAACGTGCCCAATAATTGCAGTGCAGTTCCGTCTAGTGTGGAATGGAATGTATTTTATTGTTTTGTGCAAAGCCGAACAAACAAAGTAAAATAGAAGCTTTCCATGTTAGGAGTTGTGAAAAATGAAAACCCTGCAGCAATAATATGTTTTTGAGAACCGGAACAAAAGGTTTTTTGATAACTCCTATTACCAGTTGTACAATAGTATGGTTCAGCATTGAACCTCGTTTTTAAATTCCTGATCCGTGGGTCAACTTTATTTGATCCTCGGAAATCGGTGGGTTAACTCTTAAACCACCGCCTAAACTTTAAATGTATACACAGGAACAGAGGCCCTAAGGGCCAGTTATACAATAGTGGTTCATCTTCGGATCAAAATTTAAAAACTAGATATCTCGGTTCGTGGGTACAGGTGGTTCAAGGGTGGTTCAAGAGTTAACCCACCGATTTCGGAGGATTAAATAAAGTTGACCCACAGATCAAGAATTTAAAATGGATGTTCAGTGCTGAACCACAATTGTAGAACTGGTGCTTAATGTTGTAAAACCAGGTACATCTTTATTTAATTTCAAACAAAAAACATTTAAACGGCTGCTGAGTATGCAGTTTTCATAATTGGGTGGAATCGGCTAAGGCAGTTTGTGGTAAGTGATAGTCACGGTTGTACATACATTTTGAATAGCTCTTTAACCATCGTCTAAAATTGTATTATACAAACAGGAACCGAGATATATATCGTTTTTAAATGTTGATCCGAGGATGAACCACTATATTGTATAACTGGCCCTAAGAAGTTTCAACTTAAAATGTTTGCTTCACATACATAAATCAATACCCCTCGATACGTTAGACGAGACGATTGAAGCAAGTTCGTGAAGCAAATAATTGATGAATAGTCGATTTGCAAATTACGGGCCAAGTGGATGGTTGGATTTTTTTTTTTTTAAATACAATTTATGGCGACTCTTATGGGCTTCAGGGGTCAGGGGTTAGCTTTTAACTTAAAAATTAGCTAGTACTCATTTTCAAATGTAATTCAAATTTTTGATACTTATTTATGAGATTAATCTCGAAGTACAATGTTAAATTTTATTCAGAAAATAAATGAAATGAAAAAAAAAAATGAACAAAGCTTTTAATTGTTCGTATGCACTCATTGTCAATTAAGAGCAAAACAATAACAAGAAATCAAATTCAGTTTTCATAACAACCTGAGCAAATTCTCTATGAAGTTAAAAGAAAAAAGGCTTATATAGGAAGGAAGTAAATAATAGAAAGGAAATAAATTTGTTTATTTTAAAATTGAAATTGGGATTCAAAATCAAACAGCTGCTGGAAGATGTTTTCGCAAAAGATGGCGCAGCTCATCGTTCTGCCTTCTTAAGAATTCACAATCTATGTCAAGCTGTTTCCGCTCCTTAAGAACATCCAAATAATGATTTAATCCATGTTCAAGTGTTTTCCAAAGTTTTTGTTTTTCGCCAGGTATTACTTGTAGAAAATTTGACCAGCATCTCTCCATTGATTCTCTTTCCAAAGGCCGACTTGTCCTTGAACTCCTGACTATAGCTTTTTCAAAGCTCCCTCTATAATGTTAAAATGGATAATAGATGGCTTAAAGTAGGTAATCAAATTTTAACTCAAACATATCTTACAATCGTGCACCATGATGCTTTTTAAGATAGTTTTCAGTAAAGTTGCGAAGAGCCGTTATTACAAAAGCTGGTTTTATAACCAAGTAATGGTTTGAGCATATATTCTAATAAATTGAAAAAAAGATAATACGTGCTACAGTTTAACTACTTATTCTTACTAATCACCTTTTTAGCAGAGTTTTCCTCACATTTGCCACCATATATCATTTTTTCTGTCAAAATTGAATTAATATTCAGCTCAATATCATCTGTTGACACAGAGGAAATGTTAGACACTGATGATGAAGGTGAACCGGCTATCGCCTTTTCCAGCTCGACCGCAAGAGATGGCCTTCCTCGTGCCGAATGAGGAGCATCATCATATTCGTACAATTTTTCAACTATTTCTGAGCATATTTCAGTTGAACAATTAGGACACCAAGCGTATGGCAAAAAAAAGTCGTTCAAAGAATGTATATCCTTGTATTCTGTAATCATTAGGGCCTGTAAGAAAAGTTAAAGTGTTAAGAATACATACCCATTATGTATAGTAAGTAAGTCGTATAGTATATATGTATAGTATATGCAATAATATTTATCATTGCTAAATATCTAAAACCGTTAAAAGACATATTCTGCAAAATCCATTAGGTTGCTTAATAAATGGAATTGGCAAAACTCGTACACATGAGAGCAAATAATACATCGCAGCAGCAGCTCCGAGGAAAAATTTAATATTGTTATCTAACTGCCGGGTCACAAGTACAAAAATATCTGAAGGTAAGAAAGTAGGAGTGGTGTCAAAAAAGTAGCTCAAAAACATTTCAATAATTCTCCAATCAAGTGTTTATGAACTTGGTCCATAGGTGGCGCACCTAAAGTTCCGTTAATAACAGTCCATACCTAATAGCGCACACATACAATAAGAAAAACTGTAAACTTACCACGGAATCTTACAGAAACCTATTTGTTAAACAGCAGCAAATTTTTGTTTACTATCTATTAAGCATGAATGAAGCCACTTTCAAAAAGTTTGGGGAAAGTGAGGGAGCGAAAATACGGCCTATAATTTGAAACACATTTCTGTTACCTTTTTAAAAATAGGTACTACTTCAGCTCTTTTCAAGCAATAAAGACAGCAACCGTTTTTAATTCTTGCATTAAACAACTAACTTAAAATATCTACTACATTATAATGCTATTTGTTGTCCTTCATATTTTGACAACCAATCGCAGCGAGCTCCACCCGGAAGTCAGAGTTAGCAACCTCTTGAGGATACAAAAACAATAAGTAAATTCATTGTATATAGAACCTATAGTAATATAACTTCGAAGTTTTGCTGGTTAGCTGCGGATGGCAAAACAAGGCATTAACTCATTTCAGATTATTGGTGAAGAAGAAAGAGTTTTCATAACTGAAAAAAGTAATGAAATGAGAGCTCTACATTTACATAATACGATTTCAAAAAGTGGCAAGTGTTGGAGGGAGGAAAAAAATAAAATGAATTTTGTTTTTATACATTTGCTGCTTTAGCAGAGCTCTAAAGCGGCAAAACTAGACAATACTAAAAACTCCCAAGTGATATAGTACTGTAAGTTCTAAACATAATGGTGAATTCCGTCGTCTGTCATAATTGCAGTTATTTTTCAAAAATTAAAAATATGCTCCTACAATATTACTTGTCTCAAAAGTAATCTTTTACAATCAGATTATTTGAAGTATTTACAACAATTCGATGTTATCATTCTAATTGAAGAAAACCTTTATAGAAGAAAAGAAAATCTTTATGGGGTCATCCATATATTTTTCATATGATTATAGCACCAACTTATACTATTGAGATTAAAGATATGAATGAAGTACGTACTATAATTATACAAGGTGCTTTAACTACTTTAAAATTTTACCAAAACTTACATTGAAAATGTTATCGATGCGCACAAGGCATTTTTCTTCATCAGTGTAGGGTTCAAGGATTTCAAGTACCTTTTCTTCAATCAAAAACCCAGCGCGATCAGATATCTTTTTGAGAATACTCCGAAATAGTCGCATATCGAAAAGTTTTTGTTGATTGGTTTGTCTTGAATCACTAGAAGCACTTTGATTTGATTGCTGTTCCAAACCTTAGATTTAGATGAAATAAAAGAAGGAATATTTTAATATAAAAGTAAAGCAGTTACGAAAGGAGTAAATCATTAAACACTGCATCAAAAAGTTGTGAACTCATTACTTACTAAGCAAATCTTGTCCAGTAGTCGTGTTTTCGATTGGGTCGTGTTTGATACCTTTGATATATTGTGGTTCCCAATCTACTCCTAGCTGTTGTACGTGCAACAAACGATCAATTTCGAAAATTCTGTTTGTTAAAGAAAGTGCTTCCTGGTAATTTATATTCCAGACATGACGATACTAAAAGTGAATTTTAGATAAATAAAATTGACACGCATTTGATATTATGCGATATTTTTTTTTATCATTTTGCTTCGAAATCATAAAATACCCAAGGCAATATAATATACATTTTTTATGTTTGGTCCAATATGGTATTTATTTGGTTATCCAAAATAGTTCTCC
The DNA here is from genome assembly GCA_916050605.2 of Platycheirus albimanus. Lineage (NCBI taxonomy): Eukaryota > Metazoa > Arthropoda > Insecta > Diptera > Syrphidae > Platycheirus > Platycheirus albimanus. The sequence goes on from OU696698.1 coordinate 67,194,589, forward strand.
CGAAATTTCTGATCCAGGATAAGGATACCAGCTAAACAAAGAACCACACTTATTATTTATTCTGAAGCTATCGTTACACTGTATTTATTAATAAATGGTAATGGATATGAAGATATTCTCTGTGCCTATTTTATCAAGACTAGATATATTCGTTAAATAACAATAATTGTTTGCTCGTTTTACAGAATTTTAGCCAAGAATTCGTGTAGGTGCTTATGATTTTGATTCTTAGTTTAAATCTAAAATTAGTTTTCTCTTTTTTGTACAAGAGAATATATAGCAATAAACAAACTGTTTCGGAAGCATTCGAAATATGATTCCACACACTTCGATGACTTTGGACAACCAATAAAAAACACTATTTAAAAACCTTTTTTTCATTCGCCTCCAAGAACTGCTGTGACTTTTTTTCAAGGTCTGATATATTGGTGTACAGTTTCTCTACTTCTAGCGACATTTTTTTGACAGTTGCTTGTGCCTTTCCCTTAATAATTTGAATTTTTGCTTTCAGTGCCGAAATTGTTTCCTTAATCCTCGTAACCCTCCGCTTTTGTTGATTGTTAATAATAATATTTTCTTCATTTCTCTTCTGAAGGACCTGGTAGTTATAGTCAAGTTTTTCAGAATTCATTAGAACGTTATTTTGTGTGCTACGCAACTCCAGCTGCAGAGCTTCTGCATCTCTCTCCAGGCGTATTCTTGTGTCTCTAGTTATTTCCTGCTGCTCTCTACAAATTTTCTCAATCTCGTCTACATACAATTTTTCCTTATCTTTATCTAACTGAAGCTTACGTGCTCCATTCATTTTCATAGCTTCAAATAGTGCTTCCCATCGTGAAGATTCTGTTTTGGCAGTATTAAGACGTTCTTCTTCAATTGCATCTTGTAAAAGGTCTAAATGGTTTTTATAAGCTTGTTTTATTTGTTCCACTTGATTATCGATTCTCTCAACTAAGCTGCAAATTTCAGCAGCTTGTTTCTCTTGATCTGCATAGTATTTTTCACTTACACGATTTATTTCTTGTTGACACTTATCTATTAAACCATCTTTACTGACCATTAGCTGCGCAATGCGTTCTTTTTGATCTTCCAGCTGATGATACATTGCCACTGGCTCTTTGAAGTTCTTCAATTCAGACCATTTATTGGAGATGCTATTAAATTTGAGGATTGCTTCTGTAGACTCTTTGCTGAGATCATTGAGAAGTGCTGTTACGAAAAAGTAAATTAAACAATAAAACCATAATATTCCATGTCATAGAAAATGGCAAAAAATCAGTTTTATTTTTCAATGGTACATAATATATTAATTTTCGTAAAAGAAAACACCGTAAAAGAATATACCCGTAGATTATGTCTAAAAAAATTCTATTCTGAGTTTATCTATTAGGTACTTAATTAAATTATCTTAATTTTTAAAAAAATATAAAAATCGTAAAAGACAAAAATATTTGAACTACATTGAAATCGAACAAAACCTATTAGAGACGTTGGACCATTGTGTTAGTTGAGCGAGTGCTCCAGCAACCCAGTTACAAAAAAAAAAAAAATCGTATGGCGTTCATAATCATATCTACGTATAATTATTCGCATACAATAAGATACAATATCTTTTAAGGCAGTTTAAAGTCATAAAAACCAATGCAGGTACATTCGTATATCCTTTTATCGCCTATCCGACTTTCCTAAACGCTCCCACTGCGTTAATTCATGCTAAGGGTGTTTTATTTAATCCTCGAAAATCAGTGGGTTAGCTTTTAAACCATATCGTCTTAACTTTAATTATGTATCCACACACGATCGTAAGTAAATCGTTTTTAAAAAAAATCCGAGGATGAACCACAATTGTACGACTGTTCCTAATATACCTTAATACCTTCATAAATTCCTAATCATTGGCGTTACTGTGGAAGGTGCCCCATACCCCTTTGTCAGGTGCATCGTGTTGGGACACATTACACACTTTTCCACCCTTTTGCAAAACCTTTAATAAACTATTTTTTTTTTAAATCAAGATAATGTTGAATATTTTTTAAAATGTTTTTAAAATGACGTTTAAATTTTATACATTATGGGAACTATGCAACGATGCAACGCTTTCTTATTAAGTGTGGAGGTTGCCACCTCTACCCTACGTACGGTTTTAAAAAATTGACAAGTCGTTTTTCTTTTTTCATTCAGAAAGGAGCTCTGAACATAGTTCGAGTATATCGAGCTCGCTCTGAACGTTTTCTGAACAAATTAAATATCCTATTAATTTTGCGGATTATTTGCTAAAGTGTGCGTACAACTTCGCTTACACCACAGACCAATACAGACCGCCAACTCGTACTCCCCTTGTCTGAAACACCCTCGAAATATTTTTTCCTGTCTGTGTATTCGTGTACATCTCTGTCTGTGCATTTTGTAATGGCAACCATAACTGCGTATGCCATTTATTTTGTTGGTGTGGTTGCTAAATGGGTTTAAAAAGCAAGGGAGAGCGTCACTCTCAAAATAAATGGCATATCAGCTGATTTTCAGCTTGTTGGCAAAAAGAGAGACCATACAGTGAGTTGGCGGTCTGTATCATATTGGTACGTGGCTTACACTATCAGATTTTAAGGGATTGTTGTTTGGTGTTGTTCGTTTGTCACATTTATTCACAGACACTATGTCATGTAATAATAAAAAAAAAACAGGAAATGAGTTTTGGAAGAGTGATACGTACGAAAGAGTTTGTTTCCATATTATAGTTAGCCTTTAAGATGACGATTAGGGACTAGGAAGTTTGCGATGATCTTACGACGTTGCAAACATACTTCTTATATGTTTTGTAGTTGACTACTAATTATAGGAACATTATCAAACTGCTCCTAGCTTTATGAGCTATAGTACTCTGGGTGAAGGTGATTGACTGTGTCGCCCTCTAGTGCCTCAAAATTTCGATTCTAAGCTTTATACTATGCATTCTGAAGATAGCAACACAGCCTAGTACTAACGGATAATAGTAATTAATTCAAAAGGTTTTATTCATCCAGACGTATTGAAACAAGCCGTTTGTTTAACAAATAATTTAAAAACAAAATAAATTAGAAACAAAAATACAGAAACAAAACGCCAATTGCCATTTAAATTGCGACTAAAGGATTCTTTTCCCATAATAAACATATGAAGGGATTATGAACAAACTATAAATACCTTTTTTTTGAGCTTCCTCAAAGTTTCGACGTTGAATCTCACGCATTTCACCTGCCACCTTTAAATTTGTCACCAGCTCATCTCCAAATTCTAAAAGTTCTTTTAATTTCTCATCGCTTGATTCTAATTGCCCTTCAATTCCAGTTTTTAGTTGTTTTTCCTTCAATCTAAGATGTATCAATAAGTAAAAAAATGTATCTTAAATAAAATAAGCCCGTACTAACATTGAATTATCGGTTTTTATGCGATCTTTGATAAGCTCACGAATCTTATCTCTTCTTTCATCCCATTCTGCACTTGATGTAATATTTTTCTTTTTTTCGTCCGTCATTATTAAACAACTATATAATCATCCACAAATTTAATTTGATACTTCTTGTAAAAATTATTTTTTATGAATGAAATGCCATTCAAATATCGATCAAACAAATTTAATTTTCAAGTCAGTGTTTTTCTAACTACCACAGACATACAATACAGACCACCAACTTTTTATAGTTTCGCTATCTGACTACAAGCTTGATGCGCATTTTATTATGACTTTGTAAAAGCTCTCCCTTAATTTTACCCGTTCATGGGAACCAATACACGAAAAAATAAAATTGCACAGCCGAGATATACATAATACCGTGCACATTATAAAATATTTCAATGCAAGAGCAGTACGAGTTGGCGGTCTGTATTGTATGTCTCTGCGTTAGAAACGTAACCTAAGGAATTCCATACTGTAGGGTTCTTGTACAAGCTAACGGAAGTAAAGCAATTCAAAAATGGATGCAAAATGACAAAATGTCAAAATTTCACCATTGAACTTATTTTACTCTTTTGACGTTTTTTCTTTCTTTCCCCCGAATATCGCTATGTCGGTAGGTATTGGATTTTTCAAGAATTAATATTATCCTTTCGCATCGATGCTTATTTAAATAAATCTATCATGATTTTGTTATTAAATGAAAACTAAATATCCACACTTTCAACTGAAATAAATATTAAATAAAAGTTTTGTGAAATTTCCGAGTAATGTGTTGTTCTTTCTGTGCCATTGATTACAGCCCGCTGTTGAGAAGAAGGAAGCCCCTAAGAAGGTGAAGAGGGATCCCGCAAAGAATCCTATGCGGGATTTGCACATCAGGAAACTGTGCTTGAACATTTGTGTGGGTGAATCTGGTGATAGGCTTACTCGTGCCGCTAAGGTGAGTTAAAAAGATACATTTTGTATACAAAAGAAAAGAATCTAAAATTTTGTTCAATCTTCCACTAGGTGTTGGAACAATTGACTGGCCAACAACCAGTGTTTTCGAAAGCTCGTTATACAGTGCGTTCATTCGGTATCAGACGTAATGAAAAAATCGCTGTACATTGCACAGTTCGTGGTGCCAAGGCCGAAGAAATCTTGGAACGTGGCCTTAAAGTCCGCGAATACGAGTTGAGAAGGGACAACTTCTCTTCCACAGGAAACTTCGGTTTCGGTATCCAGGAACATATCGATTTGGGTATTAAATACGATCCATCTATCGGTATCTACGGTTTGGATTTCTACGTTGTCTTGGGAAGGCCAGGTTAGTTGTTTATCAAATCTTGCATTCGTGCACTTAATTAGATGTCAAGTGGTTCCTACTGACCAGTGACATTCAGTCAATGTGCATATAACAAATTCTTTTTGCTTAATGGATTTGGATTGCACGTCAACCAATTCTACGGTGATTTGCGTACAATTTCGCATCTGAATATTTTCTTTTTCTGACTTTTTTCTTTTTTTTTTTTTTTGTATCATGAAGGTTACAACGTAGCACACAGGAAACGTAAATCAGGCACTGTTGGATTTCCTCACCGATTGACCAAGGAAGACGCAATGAAGTGGTTCCAACAGAAATACGATGGAATTATTTTGAACAGCAAGAAATAATTTTCCAAGATTTCAACTATTTTATAAATAAAAGAGACAAAAATCCAAAGTAAAACACGTTTTATTCAATTTTCGATTCGTTTGTTGTTTCCACCACAACCGGAATGGGAGTACTGAAATAGTGATTGCTAGTTGGATGCTCCTTGAAATATTCTGCTCCGTTTTCTTCGTAATTTTGTTTGGTAGTTAAAAAGTCATCGAGGACCTCACTACGAGCGATATCCCGAGCACCGAACCAAGCATCTAAAGACGCTGAATCAGCCATGTAAATGTTGTGAGGTGATTGGAAAGGCCTCATTTCTAGAAGTTCCTTAGCAATTCGCTCTTTGAGGCCTTAAAAACAAATAGAAACATCACAATTAAAAAGTGCTGTGTTTTATGGAAAATCGCTTACCTGGCAGTAGAGAACACCCACCGGTCATGAATACATTTTGCGCTAGCATAAGTTGCTCGTTTGGAGTAAACATTTTAAAAACATAATTAATTAATTCGGCGATTCCACATTCAGAACTTCCAATCATACTTGGTTGAAAGAGAAGTTCGGTAGCACGAATTGTTTCGACTCCAACGTGAAGCTGAAAAGGAAAAAAGTAATATTAGAAAATATATACATATTCTGAAATCATTCAACAGCTCCTTGAAATATTTTTGAGATTCATGGGATTTAGTAAAAAAAAAAAGAATAATTCGTCTGATGTTTGGTTTTATTGGATACCTAGCTACTTATATACAAAATGAAAAATTAAGGATCAAAACTTGAAGTTTCTAAAGGAAAGCCTGTGAGAAAAAGTAGATAGGTAGTTCCCTACATTAATATCTAAAGACCTTTTTAGATTTCTTTTAAGCAAAAGTTTCATGTTTCTGTAGCAATTATTCAAGTACCAGGGCTTTTAGAGAAATTTTGATGACGAAATGATAAAGTTTAATAATTTGTGTCTATAAGTTGTTCGTTAAAAACTAAAAGAATTTATTTACTAACACCCCTGCGAACATAGAATGTACCCCTGCAAACAAAAGAATACGGTAACCAGCGATAAAATATGTACTTCAAAGGAAGCAGTTTGGTTTATTAAAGATTCCTTTTAACTGTGCGAAGAAGAAGTCCAGGATGAATTGCAAAATGTTGACTCTTTTTGTTCGTGTTGCTGTTAGTCACTTTGTCAGTGTTCTTTGATTCAATGCGGCTTGTCCCCTCTTTTTATAATTAAAAATAAACATAATTATATTTTATATTGGGAAATTAACAAGTGTGATAAGAAATAAAAGTATATTTAAAAAACAAATGAACGAAAAAAAAGTTTGCCGTCACGGGACGCCCAGCAGATGTGAAACATTCAAGTTAATATTAGAATTCATAAGTAATAAAAACCATTTCCCCGAAACCCCACTCCAAACCCCAACCAACCACCAACCATTTTCGAAAATTTTTTCATAACCAAACACTCCCCACCCACCCAACCAAATCCCTCATCCACCCTCCACCACCAACCACCTACCATTTTTGAATCGGGCTGCGCACAGTTTGACATTGGCAAAACTTGTGAAACTGGTGCGTGCGAATACTATATTGTGTTAAAATTAAGGAGACAAAATTTTGCTTGTTCCATTGGTTTTCAGGAGTGGTTCCCCAAATGAAACCAATGAAAAGTGCTATTAGTTTAACTCGGAAACCAATGGAACAAGCAAAATCACTTCTGTTCAAATTCGTAACAATGGCTATTCGCACACACCATTTTCACAAGTTTGGCAAATGTCAAACTGGTGTGCGCAATCCGATTTGCGGTAAAAAGGTATTTTTACTCATTCTTCGTACCTAATACCGCTCTTTCAACTTCGTTGCTAGAATTCGACGCCTATATCATAAGCTTGGAGCATGCGAATATTCTGTTGCTGACATTTGAATTATATTTGGATTTGTGCTTCTTGAGTGGATTCTGATTCTCATCAGATCTCAGAATCATCAGAATTCCCATTTTTGTACAAATGCATCAGTTTCAGAAGTCAGGAGGCAAAATAGCCCAGGTTTTATAAAGTAGATAAATTCCGCGTTAGGCGTCAGTTATAGCGACCAGTAAAACGCATCAGTAAACATTTTCTTTTGTAGTATTTAATATGTTTGAATGCGTTTTGAAACAAAAAGTGTATACCAATCGGTGGCGAATAACATAAATTAATTTATTTAAAAAAAATATATTGATTCGGTAATGTATTTTTTACGGAAAACCAATAATTAGATTTTACCAGCTGATTGTCATGTCACTCAAAATGAAACAATAATTCATTCTAGTTTCTTACTGTTTCGTTCATCCGGAATAAATTCGTTCATCCGGAAATAAATTACTGGTACATTTGCGACCAGAAAGAAGAAGAAAAAGACAGGATGCGTTGCTATTTCAATTTTTTTACCGACATAATTTTACTGATCGCTATAAACGACCGTCAGTAAAAAAGCTCCAAATTCATTTGTTTTCGATTTTTACTGATGCTTTTTACTGGTCGCTATAACTGGCGCCTTAGAGCGAGTTGAGGTTTTCAAAAAAAAAAAAAAAAAAAAACATTAAAGCTCAACGAACAGAGCTAAAGTGAAGCTTTTAGAATTTGACAGCACTTGTCATTTTAGTTTGACAAGAATTCTAATTTTTAAATTCTTTGAAAATTGATGCAGTAAATATAAATAATCGAGTCCTTTAAAATTAAAAAACAAATTATGTAAGTTAACACATTTGTTTTAAGGAAAAAACATTATTTGTTGGATTTTTTTAGTTTACATAACAAAAGTTGTTTCAATGGCGCAGTTAACGTTCCGTGCATTGCGAGCACTTTCTATAAAATCAATTGCACCTATTTTAAGAAGTTGCCCGAGAATCTCTAGAACCTCACCATCATCAATAGTAAGGAATTATGTCGACCAAGAGCCCACAAAATCAATTAAATATCTATCTTTAACGATATAAAAAGGTCACTAAAAATCAGATTTTAGTAAGGAATTATGGCACAGCCTACGAAGCAGATGGCAAAACAAAAGTCAACATTCTCAACAAGGAACTTGACGCAGGTCTCATGGTCAATGGATTCAGCCAGTATGGATTTCGATTGAACAACGATATGGTAATAATTGGACCTATGGCTTTATTCCCAAGGTAAACCTGAACTTAGATTGATTGGATTGAACTACCTAATTAATGAATACTACTGTCAATTCTTTGTAAGGTCGGTTTTGTCATGGAATGTAGGTACCTATGAAGATATAAATGAAGATAGCTTGAGTATATTCTACACACTGGAACCAAAAATTGATGTTTTAGTGATTGGAATTGGCGATCAAAAAGTCACACCACAGCTATCTATTAAAATTATACAATTTATGAGAAAATACAAAATTAACGTTGAGATACTGACCACTGAACAGGTATGTTTTGCTAAATAAAAATAATAATATGTCCATTAATTTTAAAATTGCCTTAATAGGCCTGCGCTACGTTTAATTTCTTAAACGCAGAAAGTCGAATGGTTGCTGCCGCTTTGATTCCTCCTCTGCATGTAAATTACAATGAGAATGACATTTTGCAAACCAAACTCAGACAAAAGCAGCTTTATGAGATAGACGATTGAAAATCATTAAAAAGTAGAAACTAGTAAATTAAAGTAATATACGAACATACATACATATACTATTTGTTGGAGGATTTTATAAATATTGATTGATTCGTAGTTCTTGAGGCCACAATTTTTGACAAACATCTCGAGCGTGTAAAGTAAAATATTCAAGATTTACTGTGATGAGAAAGTAAGTACCTATATTACCAAAATAAATAAAAAATTTAAGGCAAACAGTCAGAGTTCTAAATATTAATCGAGGATTTACACTAAAGCTAACAGCAATTTACTAATGCGAAAATTCATTCAAGTTGTAGAGCGCGAGATTCCAAACAAGAAGAGCTTGGGACCCTCCATCTAAAACTGGGCTAAGTGATTCTCACAAGATCTTCAAAATAACAATAATGGAAATAGTACGTAGTATGGTAATAAGACTATGCACTTGAGTCGTAGGGCTCGAGATTCCAAACAAAAAGAGTTTTGGAACCCTCATTCTTTAACTGGCCTAAAACTATTTCTTAAAAGATCTTTAAAATTAGGACAATAATGGATATCGTACTCAGTATGGTAATAAGACTAAAGCAACATTAAATTAAAGACAACCAACTTATCACTGTCAGGCAGAATGATCCATTCGATTTGGACGATGATGAACAAAACATCCCTCCACCTGACCAAGAAGAAGTTCGACTGAACTCTTCAAAGCAGGAGATGACTTGGTGAGGAGCATACACCAACTCATCTGTACAATCTGGTCGGATGAAAGTATGCCTGACAAATGGAACCTCAGCATTGTGTGCCCTATCCACAAGATAGGACATGCTCTAAACTGCGCCAACTACAGAGGTATAAGTCTCCTAAATGTCGCCTATAAAATCTTGTCGGCCTCTGTGTGGATGCCTGAACGCTTTCGCACGTGAACTGATTGGCCCCTCAAAGTGAACCATCGACCAAATGTTTACATTTCGACAGATTTCAAAAAAGACCCAGGAATTCCAGATCGATACTCACCACCTCTTAATCGACTTTCAGCGTGAACAGAAATGAGCTATTCAGAGCCATGTCACTTCTTGGCATCCCTGCAAAACTCGTTCGATTGTGCAGGATTACTATGGGGAACTCGCGCTGCTCCGTCGAGGTTGGTAAGAACACGACCGACTCATTTAATGTCGAGAAAAGCTTAAGACAAGGTGACGCGGTATCATGTAACCTCTTCAACATCATTTTTGAGACAATCGTATGCAACTCGCATGTCAACACCAGCGGTACGATTTTTTTTAAATCCGTTCAATTACTTGTCTATGCTGATGATATTGACATTTTTGGAAGAACGCAGCGCGCTGTCAGTGGAGTATTCGCAAGTATTGAAGTGGAGGCGGCGAAAATGGGTCTGGCTATAAATGAAGATAAAACAAAGTATATGCTGTCCTCGGGTGAAGAAGATCATCACCGTACGCTCGGACAAAACGTCACAATGGGAAGATATAATTTTGAGGTTGTCAAGGACTTTGTCTATTTGGGTTCCACTATAACCCTATAACCTCTCAGAACAATATCAGTGAAGAGATCAGTCGAAGTATCACTCTTGCCAATCGCTGTTTCTTCGGGCTTAGAAGGCATCTTAGTAGCAAAGCCCTCTCTCAAAGGACCAAGGAGACACTATAAAAGACCCTTATCATCCCGGTCCTGCTGTATGGGGCAGAAGCGTAGACACTGACACAGTCGGATCAATGGAGTATGAGAAGATTCAATGGCGAACTGTACGGGCTATACAGCGACATTGACTTGGTAAAGAAGTTGAAAATACAGCAGCTTAGATGACTGAGCCATGAGTAGCGCATGGACGAAAACGCTCTAGCCCGACGAGTCTTCAATTCCAACCCGGAGGGCCGACGCAGTTCTGGAAGACCCCATCTAAGGTGGAGCGATCAAGTGGAGAACGACCTCAACCACAATAGTGTGCGCAACTGGAGGCCACTGGCTAGGGACCGGCCTAGCTGGCGAGGATTATTGGTTGATGCCGTGGTCTACAATGGAATGTCTGCGCCACCTTAAGTTAGATTAAATTATATTCGAAAGTAACTTTAAAAAATGATAAAAAAAAAGAACAGTGAACAGTCTTCGCTGTGCAAAACAAAAATTAAAAGTAACTAACTCTATTAAATTTGCAATGAGAAATACAACACCAAAAGCTGTCGCTTCTCTTTGAAGTTGTTAAAAAAAATTGTCCTACGAGGCATTTCGACCAAAATATAAACGGTGCGCTCTTGAATTAAACGCCGTTCATACTCTTTGATTGGTTTCGACAAAATACTGGGAATTTTTGGTTTGTTAGAGCAAAACCTAAATGCTATGATTGTTGCTTGCTCGTGGCCAGCTAAGTTACAATGAAAAACCAACATCTGAGTTTGCATCTACATTTGTAAATTTCTGAACAACGTTGGATGAAAGTAAACACAAATATTTCAACCAAATGCTTAAACAAATTCCTCGAAAGAGAATTTTGGAAGCTTGTGATATCTTCTCCCTTATGCCAGAAACATGAATGTGCGTAAATGAACATTTTGGGAAATCATGTTTGAATGTTAAATGCTCTCGTACAACTAAACGTTTTGGTTTCTGAAACATATTGTGATATTGTGGTTTTCTAGCAAATATGGAATTCTAGGTTTTGGCAAAACATACGAGTAGAAGACCCAACGATTAATCTAACCAACCAATTAACTCAAAATCGCAAAATTTGCACATTCATGCTTCTGGCATGAGGGGGACGATATAAATACTAAAATATAACTCTGCTTACCTGATGATATTCAGCAGCACCCCCCAACATTATAACTGGTTCCTCAAACATCGGATCATGATGACGCAAAATATCTTCAATCTCTAAAAGTTTCTCGTTTTCGGCATCGCTGTCACTCTCACAGTCCTTGCTAATCACCTTGTAGACATCCCAATCTTCATCCCGCATTCCAAAATTGTCTGAACCTTTTTCCTTGCGCGCTAGTTGAGATATAATACGCATTCGTTCTTGTGCTGCAGCCGTTCGCCTCTTTGCCAGATCTTGTCGGCGCTGTTTTCTGTTATGTCTTCTTTCTATTATTTGAGTACGCTAAAAGGAAGCCCTATATATGATAAATACATCTTTCTTTTAAATCCTCAACAAACCTTATTTTTGGCAGAATTAACCCAATCTTCGATGGACACATTAACAGGAGGTTGTGGTGCTACTACAGATTTTTCTTCCGGAACAATTATTTGTGGTTCAGGACAAACAGGTAGAACCATCTTCTGCTTTGCTTTTTCAATTCGCGATCTAGCGCTTGTTATGAGTTTCTAAAACAAAATTTTCTTTTGAACGTTAAAAAATATGCTTAAAAGCACAATAACAAACCTCTAGCTCTTCTAAATTTGCAATGTCATTTTCTTTCAATGCTGCTTCGAAACGCTCCATATCACCCATCACATAGAGGTTCTTAATATTGGACAATATTATTATTTGCTCTTCATCCTCAAAAAGTTGTTCCTCTCGTTTCCTGGCTTTAATCTCTGTCAGTCTTTTTGAAAGCTCACGACGTTTTTCCATTCTTTGTTCCGCCGATATGGTTGCTGGTGGCGTTGGCAATGTATATGGTAGCTGTATTTTTTTAACATTCTGTTCATAATAGTCTAGATGCGACCATTGTTTAAGGTTTTCAATGTAATCTACAGAGACCGAACAGTGGCTCTGCATCAGAGCTTCCATTCGACTTATAGTGATGGCAGTTAAGTGAACCGGATACTTAAGTTGCATCAATCGGAAAAGAAAAGTTATAATGTGGTATCCTCCTATATTAAGTCGTCGTGCCTTAGTTAGAATCATTTTTCCGTCCAATACAGGTATCACCTGAGTTGTGTGGTACCCGAATGAGAGTATAAGACCATTAGATCCTATTTTGTTTCTCTGGAAGCTATTCATGGAATCAATGGAATAGCAGACGGATGGGACATCGTAGCATTCAAAAAGCAGTTCTGACATTACTATGTTTGGTGAAAGCATGAATACTTATTTAGGTAAATAGGTTTAGTTAACTTACACTGTCTACAATAATTGGGATTGCCTAGTGGTTCGGTCATAATTACAGGATGTGGAACACCTTCGCTGTTGTTTATACCCAGATGGGTAAAAATATAATCAAATATTTGCTCCTGGTTATAGAAATGTGTCACAACATTCCGATCAAACTGGAATTAAATACGTTTTAGTGCGAGGCCCATCAAAATTGACCAAGGTACGAACCTGTGTCTTCAACTGAAACCTCATAGCTTCGATGTTAACAATATCATTCCCGATTTGAATGGGGGGATTGGCTAAAGCTTCAGAACCATCTTTTTTGGTACGATCCTTTCGTGGTTTAGCTATTAGATTCCGAAAAACTAATAAAGGATCGTCGTTTGTACTCCATCCTACACGACATTGATAGGATCCTGGACAAAAACTTGAACATGGTTTATCTTGGTTTTATTTTATTATATTTTCTTACCATTGTCAATTACAAGTGGAATTTGGCTATCTTTAAGTGTTGGTGTGTATTTATGAATAATGTCAGGGACTGCTTTAATATCATTTAATTTAATTAAATTCATATTTCAGAAGTTTTCTAGTTTTTGTTTATAAAATCAAAATCGAATAATTTTGTGTTTGACATTCGCACGCAGTGTTGCCATGATATCAAAAAAGTTCTTCGTTTTGCACGTGACTGTCATTGTATTTATACAAACTAAAGTACTCGGGAGATATCGATTGAGTGTGTCGGCATCTAGTGCCTCAACACTACAGTATAGTCTGAAGATAGCAGCGGCACCTGATTGTAACAGTAGTTACTTCCTACCATTATATATAAAATCAAGAGTAGGCTGAAGGAAAGTATCGACTGTGGCGACATCTAGATTTTCCACACAATTTCTAAACTACTCGTTATGGAGAGAAAATGGCACATCAGCTGATTTTCAACTTGTAGGCAAAAAGAGAGACCAAACAATGAGTTGCCGGTCTGCACCTTATTGCTTATTGGTCCTTGACCAACCACTTGGAAGTTTTTAGTATTGTCTTGTTTTGCCGCTTAAGAGCGCTGCTGATGCAGGAAATGTGTAAAAACAAAATTAATTTTATTTTATTCCTCCCTCCAACACTTTTCGCTTTTTGAAACTGTGCTCTAATTTCATTATTATTTTTAATTGTAACAATTCTCATCATGCTCCATTGAAACACCCTCGAAATATTTTTTCCTGTCTGTGAATACGTGTACGTCTCTCTCTGTGCATTTTGTAATGGCAACTATACCTGCGTATGCCATTTATTTTGTAGGTGTGTTTGCTAAATGGGTTTTAAAAGCAAGGGAGAGCTACACACTCTCAAAATAAATGGCATATCAGCTGATTTTTAGCTTGTAGGCAAAAAGAGAAACCATACAGTGAGTTGGCGGTCTGTATCTTATTGGTCCGTGACCTACAGTATCACTTGGGAGTTTTGCTGGTTAGCCGGGGATGGCAAAACAAGACATTAACTCATTTCAGATTAATGGTGAAGAAGGAAGATATGGAAGGGAATAAAGAATTTGCTGAGAATTGTCATTGAAAATAATAAGTAAACGAGAGCACTTAATACAAAGGCTACAACAAAGACAACACAAATAATTTTTAATCGGTTTTGTTTTGCTTGTGGTGATTTCTTACACTATTGTTGCACCAGCAGCGCTTTTAGCGGCAAAACAAGACAGTACTCAAAGCTCCCAATCTGTTTTCTGTATACAAAATACAATGGTTTTACTTTCTATCTAGCTTTCTGGTATAAAAATGGTATAATTTACCAAACATGAAAAGTATAAATTCACAGGCATGCGTCAATCAAATCTTGACAGTTTAATTTTTCTCTTCCGAAGGGCCGTAATGGTGTGTTGTAGCTGTACGAATAGAAAGAAAAGAATTTTTTCCTGAAGTAAATTTTAAAAAAGGTGAATTAATTTAAAAATAAATTAAGAAAATAGCATCTAATAAGTTGAATGTACACTATACTTAAAATTATTTATGAGAATTTTATTGCTATATACATTTTTCCTGAGCGACTAGACATGTTGACGTCGCATACTTTTTCTTGTTAGCCAGTTTGGCTTTTTGAAAGAAAAAAAAAAAAAAAAAAACAAGTGTTAAGTACCTAGCGCTCCAGTTAACCTGATTTCTATTTTTCGTTTCAAGCTTCTTCCAAAATGTCGGACTCGGAGGCTAGCAATATGTCAGATAGCGGTTCGGAAGATGGAAGTATGGCTTCCAATAAATCGCAACATAGTGCAAGGTAATGTACCAATGGTACCTATACAAAGAAATGCAAAAATAATCAGTGTTGAATATATTATAGGTCTCGTTCAGTCTCGAGATCAAGATCTCCATCTAGATCTAGATCACGGTCTAGATCGCCTTCAAAATCAGCGGGATCTAGATCGAGATCTCGTTCTGCATCTGCTGGATCAGGATCTGGATCAGATGTGGGTGGTGTTAATCGCCGTCGCCAGCGAAGTCGATCACGTGAGGAAGATGAAGAGGGTGAGGAGGAACAGGAGCCCGAGGGTGAAGATCTAGATTCAGAAGAGTATGATGAAGAAGAGGATGACGAAGTTGGACCCAAGAAAAAGAAGAAAAAGGAAAGATTTGGGGGCTTCATCATTGATGAGGCAGAAGTTGACGATGAAGTGGATGAAGATGATGAATGGGAGGAAGGTGCCAATGAATTGGGTATAGTTGGCAATGAAATTGACGAACTTGGTCCAACAGCCAGGGACATTGAAATACGCAGACGCGGTACAAATCTTTGGGAGTAAGTTAATATTCATAACAAAGTTAAATGCACTAGTTGGAATTAACTTTCTAATTCTAGCACACAAAAAGAAGACGAACTAGAGGAATATCTTCGCAAGAAGTATGCTGATGAATCTATAGCAAAACGTCATTTCGGTGATGGTGGTGAAGAGATGTCCGATGAAATTACTCAACAAACATTGCTTCCCGGAATAAAGTAAAAGAAACTCAATAGTTGGTTGTTCTCGATGATAAAATATAGTAAATGCTTTTAATTTAGGGATCCTAATCTTTGGATGGTTAAGTGCCGTATAGGCGAGGAAAAAGCAACAGCTCTTTTGTTGATGAGAAAATATCTTACTTACCTTAACACTGATTCACCAATGCAAATTAAGGCAGTCGTAGCTCCTGAAGGGGTCAAGGGTTACATATATGTTGAATCATACAAGCAGACGCATGTTAAGAGTGCAATTGAAAACGTTGGCAATCTTCGCATGGGTAAATGGAAACAGGAGATGGTTCCAATCAAGGAAATGACTGATGTGCTAAAGGTCGTTAAGGAACAAGTTGGCTTGAAGGTCAAGCAGTGGGTGAGGTTGAAACGTGGTTTATACAAAGATGATATCGCTCAAGTTGACTACGTGGACTTGGCCCAAAATCAAGTTCATTTAAAACTTTTGCCACGTATTGATTATACTCGGATGAGAGGAGCTCTTAGAACTACACAAAGTGTAAGTAGAATCATTACATGTATATAATTGAATGTTAACTATTTTTGAATTTACCAGGAATCTGACGATAATAAACGCAGAAAGAAACGTCGTCCACCAGCAAAACCATTTGACCCAGAAGCTGTGCGGTAAGTTGATTTGTTAATTAGATTGTTGTTAAATAATGTAATTATAATATGAAGCATAAATAAGTATATATCCATTTAGGGAATATATTTTGTCGGGGTCTAGGCTAATTCACTGTGCACAATTCACTGTGCACAATTCACTGTGGTACATAATTCACTGTGGCGGACAATTAACTGTGTGCATTTCATTGTGGTGTACTATTCGCGCGCGCGAATTGTGCACAGTGAATTAGCCGGCTTCGATTTTGTCGGTAGCGCTCCGATAATAGTTTTGTAAACAAATTTTTTCTCACAAAATAGAAAAAGGTTACCCAGATTACCCGTCGTATCTGCATTCTGCGATTACTCTATTACTATTTTGGTTTCTTTAGTTACGTATAACTGCATTTTACCAGCGGCGTCAATTCGTCTTCTGACAAGATATTGATATAAATTCAACATGAAAGCAGTTCAATGTAATGATATATTACTAATCTTAAGCTAACCCTTTTAAAACATTATTATCATTTAATAAAATATTTATATTTTAAGAGAGTGAGACATATTTAAAAATAAGACCTAGCTTTAATTTAATCAGTTCGTTATAAGCTCAAGAATTAATAATACGTTTTTTTCATAGGCATGTTTATCGTATATTCAATTTAGTTTTTGTGGAGACAATTTAGATTCACTCTATGTGCTGAGCGCTTAGTTCCATGGCCAAGATTTTTATTTCCAGCTGTACACATCCAAGAAACATCCTACAGAATCCTACTGGTATTTCTTCCCATGTTTGCTTAACTTAACTTGATTAGGTTAGGTTAAATTATCTGGCAGCTAGAAAATTCTGAGCTAACACACTTACTCTTGCACTTTTTGAAGAGTTTATGAAATGGAGTTTATTGAAGCAAATGGAAATATTGTTGAAGATTGATCCGAAAAGATTCTGGAAGTTTGTAAGAAGTCTGATACGTATCCAGTGAACTTTGTTTAGAAAGATTCCGCTTCGACAAGCTCACCTGAGATATGCAATGCGTTTGCAAAGCATTTCAGTAAGTAATTAATTGAAAATCCTGGCAATATAGACGGGGATTAATTTCATTTCTTTCTCTACAAGATAACAATATTCCAATTGATAATGATAAAGTTTTGCAATATCTTTTATTGTTGAAAGATGATTACTATCCTGGTCCTGATGGAATTCCTCCAATAATATTAAAAAAATGTTCCTCCATTTAAGCTTTTCCGCTGCAATTTCTTTTCAAGCTATCCCTCAAGTCTGGCAAATTTCCTCGTGTATGGAAAGATTCATACATTACTTCCGATAGTAAAGCCGACATCTATAACTACAGAACGATTTCTAAATTTTCTTCTATTCCAAAGCTTTTCGAAGAAGTAGTTTGTGATAGTATTACGTTTTTCTGCAAAAAAAATAATCTGCCATCAACAACATGTCTTCATGCAGAAGCGGTCTACAGGGCTTTAGAGAGTGGACATAAACTGGATTGTATCTACACGGATTTCTCAAAAGCTTTTAACTAATTCTTGCACATGAAGTCTTTGTTTTTAAATTAAAAGCATTAGGTTTTGCGCTTGGTTTTGTCTACCCGGATATATTCATATCTCCAAAACATCATTCATAGTTAAGTTCAGAAATTCGTTTATAATCCTTTCCCAGAAAAATCAGGAGTACCACAAGACAGCCATCTTGGTCCGTTACTGTTTATACTCGCTACCAATGACACCAATTCGTGCATTCTAGTGAGATCCCTGTGTTCGCTGATGATATGAAAATTTTCAAAACTATTAACCCTGCTAATGAACGCGTAGTTTGGCACATCTGTTATCTGGTGCAGCAAAAATGGTTTAAACAGACAAAGACCTTTTCAAGGAAACTGGACTGGGAGTAGACTTTAGCCCGGATCTGAGTTTTACTGGACTTGTTAAAAAAGCTAATTTCATGTTAGGGTTTGTTAAAAGATGGTCGAAGGAATTGCAAAACCCATATGTAACTCTAGCTTTATTTAACCATCTAGAACACGCATCACATGTACGATATTTATAAGTCTAGGAAAGATGCATTTCAGCGCAATTGTATTAGATTTGCTTTAAGAGGTCTCTTCTGGGGAGATCCTTACAAGCTCCCACTTTACGAACATCGAATTCAGCTTCTTCTCAAACTTTGTCACAAAGACGAAACGTCTACACTACACAAATATCTCGACTGAAAGCTCTGCAGTATTGTAGAACACTTCTCTGATTAGAATTCTTTCTAGCTAGACCGTTTTTTCTAAATAAACATTCAACCGTTTTTTTTTTTTGTACAAAAATTTATTAAAAAACTTTTTAATTAACTGATAGGTAACATTCTATAGAGTTTTCCAATAGGCGGGTATAGTGAGTTTAGTTACACGATTAAGTCTACTCACCCTAATTGGTCGTGTTATGCAAATTATTTATAATAACGGATCAAGGCAGTTAGACCCATTTCTAGAATGCTGCATGTATACAAAACATAACTATACATACTTTATATTTTAAATTATTGGATATAGAAAAACTATCTGTTAACTGTCTTATTGTTAAGTTCTGTGGGCAGAATTCGCATCAAGATTAAAGGTGCGATACATCCTCTATAAACGGTTAATTTAAATAATAATTGGCCAAGAAGCAGATCTTTTTGGCCAAAACACCAATGAGTATTAAGATTTGAATTCATGTTTTCACAGGGCGATTGGAGGCGAAGTTCATTCTGATGGTGACTTCTTGCTTTTCGAAGGAAACCGTTATTCGCGTAAGGGATTCCTTTACAAGAATTTTACAATGTCAGCTATTCTGGCTGAAGGTGTCAAGCCAACTCTTGCGGAGTTAGAAAGATTTGAAGAACAACCCGAAGGTATTAAAATCGCCAATAAAATTATTTTTTTTTTTAAACTGTTTCATTCAATGTATAAATTTTAAAAGATGTTAACTTGGAAATCGCTGCCGCTTCAAAGGATGATCCAACTGCTTCTCATTCCTTCTCAATGGGAGACAATGTTGAAGTATGCCTTGGTGATTTGGAAAATTTGCAAGCTAAAATCATAGCAATTGATGGAGGCATGATAACCGTCATGCCAAAACATCAAGACTTAAAGGATCCTTTAATTTTTAAATCCAATGAGCTTCGCAAATACTTTAAGACAGGAGACCATGCTCGTGTATTGGCCGGTCGCTACGAAGGTGAAACTGGTTTGATTGTTCGCGTTGAACCAACTCGAATTGTGTTAGTTTCTGACTTGACGATGCACGAATTGGAAGTGCTTCCAAGAGACTTGCAGTTGTGTTCCGATATGGCAACAGGTGTCGATTCACTGGGTCAGTTCCAATGGGGTGATTTAGTGCAACTGGAGTAAGTTTATTAAAATTGTGTTAAATATTGAATAATTATTATGTTGTGTCATTTTCTTTTAAACAGTCCTCAAAATGTTGGTGTAATAGTTCGTTTAGAACGTGAAAACTTTCATGTACTCAATATGCATGGTAAAGTTATCGAATGTAAGCCAACGGCATTGCAAAAAAGAAGAGAAAATCGCAATACGATCGCATTGGATGCTGAAGAAAACCAAATTCGGCGCAGAGACATTGTAAAGGTCATGGAGGGCCCACATGCGGTAAGATACAAAAAAAAAAAAATACTTGTTATGATTGGTTTTTAGTACGCTAGTATTAATTTGGATTTTAGGGTCGTTCTGGAGAAATAAAACATTTGTATCGCAGCTTAGCATTCTTACATTGCCGTATGTACACAGAAAACGGTGGGATTTTCGTCTGCA
The DNA here is from genome assembly GCA_916050605.2 of Platycheirus albimanus. NCBI lineage: Eukaryota > Metazoa > Arthropoda > Insecta > Diptera > Syrphidae > Platycheirus > Platycheirus albimanus. The sequence goes on from OU696698.1 coordinate 67,214,756, forward strand.
AGACACGTCATTTGCAATTAGCCGGAGGAAACAAATCGAATGCCAACACAATGGGCACCTTAGGTAGCATGGGTTTTATGTCACCCAGAATTCAATCGCCAATGCATCCATCTGGTGGGCGAGGAGGCCGTGGTGGTGGCAGGGGAGGAAGAGGTGGCTTCCGTGTGACCAGAGATCGCGATATTTTGGGAAAAACTATCAAGATCAGTGGTGGATCGTACAAGGGTTCCGTTGGTATTGTCAAAGATGCTACTGAGAGCACAGCACGTGTAGAGCTGCACACCTCGTGCCAAACAATTTCTGTCGATCGTAATCACATCGCCATTGTTGGAGTTCCCGGCAAAGAAGGAGGCAGTGTATCAACTTATGGCCGCACTCCTGCTCGCACTCCTGGCTATGGTTCGCAAACTCCAGTTTATGCTGCTGCAGGCTCGAAAACGCCATTGCTTGGAAGTCAAACTCCAACTTGGGACTCAGAAGGTCGTACTCCTTACAGTGGAGCTATGACTCCATCTCATGATGGAAGCATGACTCCGCGTCATGGGGCTTGGGATCCCAACATTACAAATACACCAGCTAGAAATAATGACTATGACTACAGTTTGGAGGAGCCCAGCCCAAGCCCAGGATACAATCCAAGTACCCCTGGATACCAAGTCAGCACACCCTTTGCTCCACAAACTCCTGGAACTGTTTATGGCTCAGATAGAAGTTACAGCCCTTACAATCCCAGCCCAGCTCCTTCTCCATACCCAGTCGGTTATATGAGCACCCCATCGCCATCGAGCTATTCTCCTAATACCCCTGGTGGCGCCCCTCAGTCGCCATATAATCCCCAGACTCCCGGCGCAAGCTTGGATTCACACATGGGAGATTGGTGTACAACTGACATCGAGGTTAAAATTCATACTCATGACGATGCTGATTTGGTTGGGCAAACTGGAATTGTTCGAACAGTTTCGAATGGTGTTTGCTCCGTATTCTTGCGTAAAGAGGATCGCAGTGTTTCAATTATAAGTGAACACCTGGCACCAGTGCCCCCAGAAGTAGACGATGATTTCAAAGTTATTTATGGAGATGATCGCGAATTAACTGGAAAAGTTATCTCAGTTTCAGATAAGGACACGAGTATTTGCAAAATAAATGGTGACGTAACAATGATACCCACATCTCACCTTTGCAAAATGAAAGTTGATTGATTGGATGCGTTCAATTTAGATGATACATCTTAATATTTACATACTTAAAATAATAATATTACAATAACCATATTGTATAACCAGCTCAATGTTAGTTTTTTTTGTCTGCTGAGTAAAAATTAATAATACAAAAAAAATCTTTTTTATTTATTTGCATATTATTAAGGTCTGCAGATTTATGCAACAGACAGACATCTTAATACCTGAGGAAGTATGGCGCCAGACTTAACTACTAATAAAAAAAGAATACTCTGCTGATTAAAAAAAAACCCAATCGAGTTCTTATCCAGAGAGGACTTAGCTTTCTTTGTCTAAAATGAAAATAATTTTTTAATCAAACAGATTTAAATAGGTTTCACTGATTCCGATCGAAAATTATATAATTAAATGTTGTTAGATTCTGTTACTGAAGTTACTTAGAAGTCTTTAGGCTTTAAAGCATAAGAATTGATTTGGTAAATTATTTTCTTGCTTTTTTTTAACATTCCGTGAATGTCTTGAGTGTGCGAAAGAGCTGCTTTCTTTAAGAACCAATTTTTGAGAAGGCTCAAAACGGCACTGCCCTTCGAAAGCTTTTACTTCAACTTTGTTGTGCAAATTTTACCACTCCACAACAATTCAACATCAGGACAGATATAGCAAAATCAATGTTTCGTTTACTTCGGAGATTTTCTCCACTGTACCAGGTTGAATCAAAAAGAGGTGAAGCGTTCTTCGGTGGCGTCAAATTTGTGTTTTTGTTTCTAGCTCGAGAAAAAAATAACAATTCAAAAGTTCTTTTTTGTTGCAAATATTGCATCGATAAATTTAATAAATTGGAAGTGTAAAACATTATTTATTTTAAATTGATCCTACTTGAGTTTGAGTCTAAAATATTATATATGACCTTGAATTAAATAGCTAAAAAAAGATACAATTACAAATTGGAAAAAGAGAAAAGAGGTAGGAGAATTCGTAGTTTAAAAGTTATTATTTTTTTGACAAAACAACAACGAGATCGATAAGCCAATAAAAAGATTGCCTTAAATCGCCTTCACACAAATATGGCGCCTTTGTCCATGACTCTACTTTGAAACCAAAGTTTTCCAGCATCTCAAAAAATATAATTGTCTCTGCTTCAAATGAGAACTGTTTTGCTTTATCTGGCCAATGAGGCATTAGTGGCCGAAGTGGCATATGAGATGTATCTGAAATGTTATATTTTTGTTAGTTGATATATTTTCATTTACTTTTGTCTTAATAATCTTACTAAATTCTACATAGTGAACATATGGCAATACAAGTGCGATTATTACTCGACCATTAGGTGCTAAAACATTGTAGATATCTTGTAAAAGCTCATATGGATCTATACATCTGTCCAATACATTCAAACATGCAACAAGTGGCACATTTTGAATGTTGCTTATTTTATCGATGATTGTGAAGCTTCGTTTTTCCAGTCTGTCACGCATTGTCCAGCTAGTTTCTGTTGCGTATACACGTACTTTGGCATCTTTATTCATATTTATCACAGAATCAATTAAACGCACTGAGATTTCTCCATCGCCAGCTCCTATATCCAAGATATCAATCTTAAAATAAAATAAATGCACATGTCGTAAAATGAAATTAATCTGTGTGTTGTAAGAAAATAAGCAATCTAGTATTTGGAAACTCGAGTGGCAGCAATGACATATCTTCTTAGTTACCAGTTCCACATGACAGGGTCGCAAAATCGACATGATGAAAAGTTGTTTCGATACTTATTTAAAAAACATAAACAAATGATCATGCTGGTCAGAGTAAGCTATGGCAACTGATTCTAAAGCCGATTGATCAGGTCGATTTTACATTTCATCTAAAATACCGTCTAGAAACACCGTATTTTCAAGAAAAACCTACAGCACGCTAAATGTGACCTGCTGCTCTAAGTAACATGTAGGAGGAAATATAGGTCACTTTAGGACTCAATAACAGCATACTCAAGTTGGAACTTACTTTTTTATTCAAGGTTCCTTATAGTTTCTCGTTATTTTACTGGAAAGATACCAGTTTTTGACGAAGCTTCACTTTAGAACCATCCACCAACCAGAGTCTCTATTACGTAGCTAACAAACTCGCATCTGTGCAATGTTAACATGTTTTCAATTAATGCGTCCATAAAATCCAGAACGAATTAACCAAAAATTAAGTGAGGTAGAGATAAACTAGTTTAACTTAAGAAAAAGTCAGGGAAATGTCAGAAGGATTGCTCCTCAAAATGACACCAAGTGTATGATTTATCTAGTTTAGTTCGAAATTCCAACCAACTTATATAGAAAACCAAATTCCCTTAATAGTTGGGAAGACTTGCCGTTCTAACTCAAGTTCCAGCTAGGTGTTGATCACAAATGGGCGAAATACAAATCTAAGGATTATTGGCTTTGATGTTTAACAAAATCTTTAATAGAGGGTCCCAAAGGATATTGTCATCGATGTTAAACAAACAGTATTGCTGAGAAACCCACTAGAAATGTAAATTTTCTGTCATATAATTAGGTCCATTTGGGGGTTTCCTACAAAGCCAGAATGTTAAGGGAAACAATTTTAAAAATATTTGTACATTCAATTTTTGTTTTGGTTTTTATAATCATTTTGATTTGTTTAATTCTTGGTTAAACGGCAGCTGTAAGATGCAATTATATGTGCACAACTTATGTCGCACATATCAATGTCAATATTTTAATTTGAAGAATTTGGCTGTTACCTTCTGCAAAGAAGAAAGGGTAATTTTTTCATACAGTCAATCGTTTCTACCAGCTGGACTTCCCACAACTTTAGTATTAAAATATTCTTTCCTCCTTAGAATTGGCAGCTTAAGAAATATCTCTAAGATCGGGAGCTTTTAAAAGACCGACAGTACGGCTTTCGCAGCAATCGTTCTACTGGTGATCTGATGGCATATATCACCGAAAAGTGGATCTTTGCATCGATTTGGCGAAATCAAAATTATTGCCCTTGATATTTCAAAGGCATTTGATAGAGTTTGGCATGAAGCTCTTTTATCGAAAATACTTGCATTTGGTATCGATGATACTCTTATTCGTTGGATTAGAAGCTATCTTCTGGACCGTTCAATACAAGTTGTATTAGACAGTTTCAAGTCTGATCTCCACAAAATAAATGCTGGTGTGCCCCAGGGCTCTATTCTGTCTCCAACTCTCTTTCTCATTTTTATAAATGATCTCTTGTCTGTACTCTAATAATGTTTAAGCTCAACATACCCCCTATGTCATTATCCATGAATGGTACTTGCATCGAGGAGGCCAAAAGCTATCAGTACTCGGTATGTCCAACCTTCGTTGGAATGACCACATACTTGAGATTGCCAAGAATGCTGCAAGATGCTTAGGCTTCCTTAATAGATGCAAGAAGTCTTTCTGATCTGGCTACAATTTACAAAGCGTTTATACGCCCTAAACTCAAGTATAACTCCCATCTCTGGGCAGGTGCTTCTCAAACTTTTCTTCACCTGCTTGACAGAATTCAGAAAAAAGCGTTAAAATTGATAGGAGAGAGAAACATAATGGAAACATTTCCATCACTCGAACATCGTCGAAATGTTTCATGTCTTTCCTTATTTTACAGGTTCTTTTACAAAAAATGCTCACTCGAGGTAGCCAGCTGCGTTCCACCCCTTAAACATTTCTCCCGTAACACTCGTCTTGTTAGGAACGCTCATCAGGTTACACTTGAGCCCAATTTCGGACGTACCGTGAAATATAGGTATTCTTTCTTTAGCCGTACAACACGAATGTGGAATGAATTGCCTGGTACAATTTTCCGTTGCCATTATGATCTTCAAACATTCAAGACCAACGTTCATCGACACCTCCTTTCCCTTCCTCCCTAACTTCCTATCGTTCGCGCTGTGACTATTCATTAAAAGGGCTATAACAAACCCCTTGAGCGTGTGCCGTATAAAAAACAAAAGATACATTTATGTATTTGTAATAAAGACAACTGCGATGTGGATGAGGCTTCATTACATGTTTAAATTTAAAACCTCGTAAACATTTTGGTCTATTTTAGAAATTGTATAATTCAATTAGCTGTCCTGGCATACGTCGTTCTGCCATTCCGAACAGATAACGCGGTGATATAATCGATGATAGATATAAACATTTTGAATATCAAGCGATAAGTATGACTTCTTTATGATATTTAGTCCAAAATATGAGAACATGGAGGTTTTTTTTTTCAATTTAAAAAAGTACGCATACGCCCGAGTTATACTAAAAAAAAATTCAATAGGATACCTACTATATATTTCGCTTGTTTATAACAGCCAGTACTGCTCTCACAGCTAAACAAATTTGATTTCGATAATTTTGCGCAATCTTTGGAAAAAAACTTGAAACCATTTGTTGTTTTGTTTTGGCGAAAATACAAAAATTATCTGGCCGAGTGTATAGTCCAGTAGTAGCATCAATAGAAATTGTTCCATTTCATATCGACAGCCGTTGTCTAGAAAAGCCGATGGGTCATTTAGTAATTGTACTCTCACATTTTTATACCCTATTCCATAGAATGGGTATATTGTATTTGGTGTGGAGCTTGTAACATAGAGAAATAATACCGTTAGGTATAGAAAAGTATATATATTCCGACTCAGAATCAAAAGCTTAGTCGGTTTAGCCATGTCCGTCCGTCCGTCCGTATGTATACTCTCTAGAGGTCGCAATTTTTGAGCTTGAAAGCTGAAATTGGTATATAAAATCTTTGGTTCAAGAGTATGGCTAAGTTCTTGAACCGGTAAAATCCGCCCACAATCACCATTTTAGTTGACATTTTTGAATTTTGGGCGTGGCTTACACCCACTTTTCATGAAAGAACGAAAAACGTAGTTTTAAAAATTTAAGGTACTACCAATATTCAATTTAAAACTTTTTCCCTTCCGTTCGTTATATGAAAAATATATCTACATTTTCTTGTATAATTTTTTCAATACGCCCACTTATAAGGGCGTGGATTTTATAAAATACATTTGTTCAGGTAAGATTGCTTAAAAACTACTCGATTCAAGTGTAGTTAAACACATATGCCTAAGAACTGACTGATCATCAAAGCATAGTTAGTGTTTCAATTTTTTAGGACACGCCCACTTTTAAGAGGCGTTACCGTAAAAAGTCGTAATATACATTATTTTTTTGATGTTTTTTAACTATCGGTCGCAGTTTTGAAGCATGAAGATGAACACTTAGATTTGTATTCCTTGGTTACGTAGCAGAGTGTGGTTCAAGAATTATTAAATACACCCATAATCGGTATTTCCATTCAAAACCTAATTTTTAAAAATCCAATTTATGTCTTGTTTTGTTCAAATCGATCTGCCAGCTTAAAACTGAATGTAAAAAAAAAAAAAAAAAAAAAAAGTCTCAGCTTAAGGCGTGGCACACGCCTTTTTTAATTGTGCCAGCAGTTATTGTACATCGGCCAAACAAAGTTTATTTTATTGAATTTGTTCCTGCCTGCTAAGGAAGAATTGTTTCTGAAACTGGAACAGCGGCTGGCTGCGGGAGACGAACGCATATGCATATACATATACAAAAATATGGGGAATAGGGTATTCAACAGTTCTTTGCAAACGTACCTACTGTAGCTCTCGCTTATGTTTTGTTGTTAAAGTGAGTTTGTACTTTTCTCCATAAATTAGATGACTTTAAATATGCCTTTAATTCAACTGCTGGAGTTGAACAAGGAATCACTGGCAGTGTTTGACGGAAATCACCAGCCAATAATATCTAAGCGCCACCAAACATTTCTTGATTATTGCGTATATCTTTCAAAGTCCTATCCAAAGCTTCTACCGATCAGGCTCAATTTTGTATATATACATACATACATACATTCATACATTGAAGATTTATACAGAAACTATTTCAATTCCATCCCATGCCATATAAACTGATAACTTCGATACCCGCCTCATTGGCCAAAACATACCAATTCAATTTTTGTCACCTTCACCTCCACGAAAAATGATTAGAATTCGATTTATTGTTCTTTGGAAACGTTTATGTAGAATGACTTTCCCATCGATTAGTTAAGTGGGTATTGTCAGTCCTCAGATTACTTATGTTTTGTGGCTGATCTTGGGGCAAGTTGACTTGGTGTAGATTGGCCACCGGGGTTGGACGCCAAATTAGATGTCACTTGTTTCCAGTTATTCCGTCTTACTATATATTTAAAAAGGCTTCACATTACTTACCGTTTGATACCCATTTGACAGAAAACGTTGTACATCGAAATTTCCTGCTGTAAGCAGTCTTGCAAACTGGTTATCTGATAAAATAAACATTGAACCACGCTTAAGAAATCCATTTATATCAGTCTGCGTCATAAAGAATTGTAAGAACGTCCTTGCTATTGTATGCCATATTTGTATCCAAATATTTGCAGATAATTCCTTAGCTTTTTCCAGCCAGTTGACAGTAGTATCATCTGGTTGATCAAGAGGCACGAATTTTGATTGAAAGTTTTCTGGTAACTTATGAACTAATCGGTACCACTATACGAAGAGGGAAAAAAGTTTTCAAAATCATATAAGACTCAGAACGATCAATTATTGAACAGTGAATGTTTTTTTTTTTTACCAATCTTGTATCATATTCATCCAGATACTGATCATTATGGACCTTTTCAAAAAAAGCCCTAGCTAAGGTGCCGCGCGGCCTATGAATGTTCATATTTTTTGTCACCGTGGTTAGCTAAAAACAAAGTATAGATAACAATTTTGAATGTTTTATTTAAGTTTCAAGTAATTTTGACTTACTACTTCTAAGATTAGTTGTATATTTTATAATGGCTACAAGATCATTCTAAATTACTGTGAGTAATATAAACAAATCATTGAATAAAATGATTGAAGCCGAAGTAAACAATAGAAAAATTTGCTTAAAAACTTTAGCCCAAGAAAATCGGTATTCGGTACACGCTGAAGATTATTTTGACATTATTTCTTGTGTACACCACAGACCAATACAGACCACAAACTCGTACTCCTCTTGCCTGAAACACCCTCGAAATATGATGTCCAGCCTGTAAATACGTGTACATATCTGTCTGTGCATTTTGTGATTGCAGCCATCCCTGCGTATGTCATTTATTTTTTTGGTGTTTGCTAAATGGGTTTAAAAACAAGGGAAAGCGTCAAACTCTCAAAATAAATGGCATAACAGCTGATTTTCAGCCTGTAGACCACGGACCAATAAAGGCCCCGAACCATAGAATCCGTTGCGTCCGTGCGTATCCGGCAAACCAACTGACAGCTCGATTAAATACACTTGTTCTTACGAGAAGTGGTCCATAGACAACGCATGCGGCAACGCAACGGACAGAAGTAGCCGAACTTTTAACTTTTTCTTCTCCGGCAATCCGTTGACAGCTGGCTGACAGCATTTTTTTCTATTTGAAGTGGTTTCGTTTTGACATTGAAGAAGAGAAATATATTTCTTCTTCTAAGGGTTGGAGAGATGTCGAGGTCGTGATAGAGGACGGTTGTGCTGTGCCAAGCACTGCCGTCCATTAATCTAATAAAAAAAAAAAGTAAACGTTTTATTGGCAAATTTTTTCAATTTTTATCGGGAGTTAAAAAAGTAACTGAGTAAATTTAATTTAAATTAAAAAAAAAAAAAAAAATTCATCGGTCTACCGATAAACAACCAGGGCACAAATAGTGCCCAGCAACTCGTCATCCGAAAGTCCCGTATCCTTCAGCACCGCTAGAAGTTTCTTCACGGTTATTAACTGTAACTTTGGGGAGAGTGTACAGTTAAAGCAACAGGCTGAGCGGTAAACTTTCGGAATTTTCATCCACCGCAAACTGGCGGCGAATTCAAACAACGGATTCTGTAGCAGCAACTGTAAATTCATCTTTAATCGGCTACAGAATTCCACAAGGAACATTGTCTGGAGTTTTAACCAAAGCCCACAAATGAAAAAAAAAAAAAGGCACTAAAGTTAACATTGGTGTGAGAGCAACAAGCACCACAACCGCAAACAGCAGCAACGTCATTATGCAGCAACTTGCGATTGTTTCCACAAGGAACATATTGTCTGGAGTTTTAACCAAAACCCATCAACTGGAAAAAAGGCACTACATTTAACATTGGTGTGAGCGACAAGCACCACAACCGCAAACAGCAGCAACGTCATTATGCAGCAACTTGGTTTATAAAATATTCTATTCACATAGAAATCCTTTGCAAATTTTCTTTTAATCTAACCAGTGATTGTTAATTTATATAGTAAAGTAATCGTCTAAAAGAAAAGATTTTATGTGAACGTTTTTCGTGATTTCATGTTACTATTTCATGTGATTTATTCAATTCCCGTAACTTAATAGAGTGTTCCTGCTCTAAAAAATACTTTCTGTTAACTTGATAATTCTTTTATTTCATGCAGTTTCAATGTGATTTCTTTTTACATACAACAAGATATAGAGCGTATTCGCTCTTAAAATTCCAATCAAACGAAACAAAACTATATAGTCTATATAGTTTATATTTTCTGGTTATTTATTTTAGGTTTATAGTAGGCTAGATTAAGTATTTATTTGTATATATGTAAATATCCAAAAGTGACAATACGTCATGCGCAACAGATATACAGCTCCGAGAGCAAGAGCTTAACACTTTTATAAAAAAAAGAAAAGAAAAATGTAAGCCATGTTGGCATTTAATACAATAAAACAGAAAAGGAAGGCCATACATTACAGCCTCCGGTTGTCAAATAACATGTAATAGTCAGTAAGATTCTATGTATAAAAGAAAAAGATAAAAAAAAGACTCAATAAATATACATACATACATACATACTTCTAAGGGTTTTGGTTACAGTTCTAATTATGTAAAACATAATTTTTTGCAGCATGTTCGAAGAAAAAAAAAGAGGCAAAAATGGAACATCGACGCATTCATTGGGTCACCCCCAATTCGGCGATCCAGCAAACGTCAACGGATGCGTTGCCGCAATGGACCAATGGGTCGGGGCACCAGTGTCTGTGGTCTGTATCTTATTGGTCCGTGGTGTACACATTGTATATTGTATATAGAACCGAACCATGATACAACTACTAGAGATAACGCCTTCCAATTTTAATTTTTGATTTGTTCTGCACATCTACGTCATAAGAACACCTGAATTTCACGCTTTCTCGTTTCTGCCTTCCCGTTTAACTTTTGTTTAGTTCTACCTTTGTATATAGACACTATAGTAATGGCGTCAATGAGTATAAAATTACGCGATTGTTGAACGTTGGATGTCGCTGTCAATGTGCTGGCAGAGAAAATTGCGAAGAAGAGTAGAATGTTGCAAGAATAATAGAAAATGTTGTTTAGAATGTCATATCATAAGTAATGAAATAAATGTTGAGTTGAGGTGTTTCATGGAAACTGAGTGGAACTGGTTGTATTTTACACCTATACATACAAGGAAAATCGTTTGTATGTAAATGCATAGCCAAGTAGAAAAGCAGTATTTTTGTTTAAAATGCTAATAATGTAAAATACCTAATATAATTTCAAATAAAAGCTAAATGCCGACGGGGTTTGAAAAATATAAATATGTAGATGCATATTTTTCAATTTAATAAATATGTAGTCATTGTAGTCATTTTTAATAATTAAAAAAAATATATTTGATTTTCGAAATATTTTGATATTATTTATATTTTTGGCAATTTTCAATATTTTTACTTGCGATTATAGGTATTATAAGGCAAGTTATGCATTCGTGGAAAAAAAAGTTTTTTTTATATCGTAGTTTTTTTACATATTGTAGGTAGGTACCTACAGATGGGAAATTTAATTTTTTTGTAAAACAAAAAATAATGGTACCTGCCGTTAGGTTTAAATGTCTAAAAAAGATACTTGCCATGGGACCGTTTTTTTTTTACTTTCGACTATCTCAATGACGGCTCAACCGATACTTTTGAAATTTCACACATATAAAGGTGTAGATAGCTCAATTTATACTGCATACCGATATTTCTTAAAAATATTTTTATGTATTTTTTAAAAAAATTTTAATTTTTTGAAAAAAAGTTAATATTAGGTACCTATTTTGAAAACCATTGCCCATTATTTTTTTTTTTTTTCAAAAATTATATATGAATGTATTTGCTGAATACTTATGGACTATCGTTTTTGAATTTTTTTTGAAAAATGTTTTCAAAAAGTTTTCCAAAAAAACAATTTTTGAAATTTTATTGCATTACTTAATTTTTCTGAGAAAACTCTTAATTGAATTTGAAAAAGAGAAGAATTTGCGAAATAATTTTAAATATAAGTTATGCAGCCAATAAACAATTCTCAGACATTAGAGCAAGTTCGTGCAACCCAGTCGTGCATTTTTTTTTTGCAAATATCTATGACCAGCACAGTTAGCAAGAATTTGCCAAATTTCAATTTCAACACAATACACTCACACAATCACTTCCCAATAAAAATATCACTGTATTTATTGGCAACCATGGCTGCCACATGAAATATGAACGTTTTCATACATTTCCTCTTCAAGGCCAACAAAATCCATCTCAGCAATTCAAAAAAATTCAAATTAAAGATGGCTGCCATACATTTCCACCAAATTTCATCAAACCAAAAAAAATAAAAATAATAAAATCCTACTAACACACAAACCCACCCGCAAAAGACAATTCCACTCATGCAGAATTCCAATGCACTCAATTGTGTTTCCTTACATTTTGTCCTATTCTCTGCAACATGAGTCTCGTCATTCTTAAAGTCCACACAAAGTCTGTAAATGAGTAAATTGTGTGGAAGCGTGCGAGGCCGACACCGTCGATTCTGCACGTTCCATTACTATAGATTTTATATACAAGGGTTCTACTCTCTATACATTCTAACATTGACATAATATACATGTTTATAGTATGTCTATGGAGTTGTGCGCTCTCGTCATAAAAAAAAATAAAAATGTATGTCACCATACAAAATGGGTGACATCTGTGATATTTTTTAATTATCATCCTTGAAATGGAACATTTTTTGCCGCTAGTTGCGTGTTGGGGGCTAGTGTTTCAAAAATGAGATAAACAAATTGAAACATACGATTTGTGAACTTTATCGAAAGAAAAATGTTTTTTTGTGCGGCAACGTATTCATTGAGTCACCCCCAACGGTATAGTTCCGAGTGCTCTTAGCTTTTATTTCTCTTTCTCAACCCATTTGAATAACCTGAAAAAAGTTTTTTTTAACATTCAAAGAAACATTCCCATGTTTTTGACAACTCAGGCTCTGCTGTGAACTAAAACCGAAAAAACACCTAGTGGGGTTGGGGCCTTAAATTATTTTTCGTCAAAGTGACGGAGAAGATTTATTGAGATATCTTATTTCTGAACACGTCTTTATCGTGAAAATTCGCAGTTTTTGAAAACACATGTGGAACAGAGCAAGAGCTCTGATGTAAGTAGCTCTAGGTGTCGGTGTTGGTTGTCAGTTGTTTAGGTTAATTATTATAGTGTGAAAATTATTGTGAAAAATATAAAAATGTTGGCTAGGAACTTTTGTCGTACTATAGCATCAGCCTCGGCTCGCTGTGTTCACACAACTTCTGCTCTAAGACAGGATACAACTGGAATTACCCGAAATCGTGCAACTTGTACATTGATTCCTGGTGACGGTGTTGGCCCCGAATTGGTATACGCTCTTCAAGAAGTTTTTAAGGCTGCTGATGTCCCTGTGGATTTTGAACCATACTTCCTTTCGGAAGTCAATCCTGTTCTAAGTGCTAAATTGGAAGATGTTACTGCATCTATAATGAAAAACAAAGTATGCATTAAGGGCATTTTAGCGACCCCAGACTACGGTGTTGCCGGGGAACTTCAAACACTGAACATGAAGTTACGTAATGAACTGGATCTGTACGCCAATGTTGTGCACGTAAGAAGCCTGCCCGGAGTTAAAAGCCGTCATAAGGACATCGACACAGTCATTATTCGTGAACAGACTGAAGGTGAATACTCAGCCTTGGAACACGAATCCGTGCGTGGCGTGGTTGAGTGCTTAAAAATTATTACCCGTGAAAAATCTAAGCGTATTGCCAAATTTGCATTTGATTATGCCGTCAAGAACAACCGCAAAAAAGTCACTGCCGTACACAAAGCTAATATCATGAAACTTGGTGATGGTTTGTTTTTGCGTTCCTGCGAGGAAATGGCCGAGTTATATCCCAGAATTCAATTCGAAAAAATGATTGTTGATAATACTACTATGCAGCTGGTATCCAATCCAAATCAATTTGATGTTATGGTCACTCCAAACTTATACGGAAACATTGTAGATAATATTGCTTCTGGACTTGTTGGAGGAGCTGGTGTAGTAGCTGGAGCTTCATACTCAGCAGAAGCTGTCGTATTTGAACCTGGTGCACGTCACACTTTCGCTGAAGCCGTTGGCAAGAATGTTGCAAACCCAACAGCTATGTTGCTCTGCGGTGCTAAGCTTTTGCGTCACATAAATTTGCAAAACTACAGTGACAAAATCACAAACGCTATCAGCAAGGTTCTCCTAGATGGCAAAATCAAAACCAAAGATTTGGGAGGCCAGTCAACTACCCACGATTACACTCGTGCTGTAATTGCCAATATTCACTAACTTGTTCTAATTTCTAAAAACAAAATTAATTATGTATTATAATTTATTAGCATGTTAAAACTTTGCTCCATAAAAATTAAATAAAATAGACGAAATCTCGATTTATTCCGAACGAAAGGAACTTGTGCATTATTTATTAAAACAACAACCTCAGTCCTTTTTTAATTTTGGGAAAGTTAATACACCGACTTCATAAAAAATATAAGCACATTACATACATAGGTATACCTATAATGCTGTTATTTATATTTTGCGTCCAATGCTCCATTTTAAAATCTTGATAGTCACCTCTTTGTTTCTTGGAAGCTTGCGGTGTCCAATTCATATTCACGTTTGTCATATTTTAGGTTTCATATTTTCATTGTAATTTGCTGTTTATCTTCGTTTGATTAATTATCAATTTGTCAAGAAGAACATTCGAGGTGACCTTAATGCCTTTCGATCCTTCAGTCTTTGTTGTAATTTGAGAAAAATGTTTTACATCCATAATCCTGTTTCATACCCTACAACCACATATAAATAGAGTAACATACATAAATATCGCATCCAGTACGAAGAAAAATTCCAACTTTTTCAAACGAATAAAAAAGGAGGTTGGTTGATTCCAAACTAATAGAATTAAGTAGACACAAAATAGCCGTCACAGGACGCCCGGCAGATGTGAAAAATTCAGTTTACATTAAAGTTCATGATTTATAAAAACAATCAAAGAAAATGCGGAGTGGACATTTTTTTAATAATTTAGTGTTTCGTTAATAAAATCAATATATTTTGTCTTATTATTTTATTATAATAACAATTATTACAGATTATATTTATATTTACAAAATTTTCCTCAACCCACCCATCAAATCCCCCACCACCGCCATACACCCAACCCACCTATGCTATAACTACAAACCAACCATCCGACATTTTTCATAAATTTTTCTTCAACCGCCTCCACATCAAAACAATAACCACCCAATCCATCTGCAACCACCAATTAACCACTTTCCATTTTTTTCGATTCCCCCCACCACCACCATACACCCTGCCCATCTATAACCACCATTTTTGACCATTTTTCCTCAAGTCCAACCATTTTTGTCAATATTTCCACCCCTACCAACCCTCAACACCAACCGCCAACTCCCAACCAACTACCAATGTTTGTAATTTTGTTTCACCCACCCTCCTCAAAAACCTCCGCACCCCCACCAACACAACCTTCAACCACAAACCAACCAGAAATGTTTCCCTCGACCAACCCCCCCCCCCCCACCTACACCAAATCCCCCACCAGTAACCACCCACCCCACCTACAACCATCTAACCAGCCACCCACCATTTTTGTCAACTTTTGCACCCCATCTCACCCCCCCCCCAGTCCAAACGAATTCCCCCCACCAGTAAACCATCTACCCCACCTACAACCAACCACCCACCATTTTCGTAATTTTTGTTTTCACCAACCAACCATCCACAATTTTTGACAATTTTTCACCCAACCCCATTTCCTCCCATAACCGCCCCATACCTCCTCCTCCACTACTTATTCTCATAAATTCAAATTTATCCAATACGTAAAATGTCGTACTTATTTTTCAGCTCAAATTAAATTAGTTCAAGTATTTATTTAAGAATTTAAAAAAAAAATATTTTTATCAAAATCTCAAGCCCTAAGACCACTGTCACACATTAAAGCAATTTTTTTTTACGTTTTGTGTGTATGCCTTTCTATCTTAGACCACTGTAAGGACACCACTATTTTTGTTGGTCAAAAATATAAAATTTGTTGTTGTCTAACGGAAATGTCACCAAACAATTACTTATTTAAAAATATAAAAGCTCTCCACAGAAATAATCCCTTGCTGACTTGCCAATTTACAATTTAGACTTTGCCATCAATAATAAACTCTTGCCGTAGGCATTGTATATAAACTATAGTACTATCACCTGAGGTGCTCCATCTATCGACGAAAAACTAAGCTCGAGAATACCATGGGAAGCAACAACAACAATTAAAATGGTGGAAATTGTTGTTGTTGCTTCCCATGCTATTCTCGAGCTTAGTTTTTCGTCGATAGATGGCGCACCTCAAGTGGGAATACTATAGTTTATATATACAATGCCGTAGGTCGCCAACTAGCACGAGAAGAAAAGAAAACAAAAAAATATTTGCAATAAAAAGCACCACTTCGTTGCTTCACATCAATTGCATACTTTTTGGTTGCATGTGATTGCCGCCATGACCATGATTAATGGCAAATCTTACACAAACGCATCCCTTCAATGACCACCCAAGACCCAACACCATTTATTCTTTTTTCTTCTCTTTATAAGCAATAATTTTGCAAAAGCTCATTACCAGATCATTACAACTACAATACAATACCAACCAAACCATTCACAATGGTAAAAAAGCTCAAATCATCCACATCGCGCCTTTTCTCATTTTCAGTGGTGGTCGGTCATGGTCAGTCTAAGTAAGTTCTTCATTCAGTGCGTGTAAATTTCCAATATTTTTCGCGATCGGTTAGTAAAAAAAAATTAATTTTAATATTAAAGTCAAACTGTGGTGTTAAAAGTGTTATTTAATTGTTAATAAAGTGTTAAAGATCATTTTTCTACTAGTTTTGATATCAATATTAATCTGGAAAGTGCTTAATAAAGAGTTTAATTAAAATTAAATTTGCTTTGAATTCGTTCGTATATTTTTTTTAATGGCGTTGTTGTCGATAGAGCAGTGCGTGTCGGAGGCTCAGTGGTTTGAACATTGAATAAGAGACTTTATTGTGATCGAAAAGTAATGGAAAGCGATGAAGGGGTGTCATGGAGAAATGTAAATAAACCCATTTGAGCAAAATTTAAAAAAGAAAGGTTAGAATAATTTTGTTTTCCTCAATAGATTAACTGAAAAGAAAAGCTGATTTTTATTATATTAAATAACTAAATGATCTTTTTTCTTCCAGGTGAGTCCACTTTATATTTGTTTAAGTATCCTTTGGAGGACATATCTACATTATATCTTTTGATATTATTTTTTGGTGAGTTAACTTGATGTTTTTTAAAAAAGAAATCGATTGATCATTTATTTTAATTGAAAATGTTCGAATTTTGATTTGGTAATACGCACTTCTTTTACACTTTTAACACAAGCGGGTATTATTGTGTTTATACAAATAGCTCTAACTGTACATATAGAAATATATTCCTACTTGATAATGCTTGTTGGAAACTAAAAACTCATGCCATTTTCTACAAATTTGCAAAGAATTGTGTTTGCTTCAGAGGCTGAAATTCCTGGGCTTAGTTTTCTGGGTTTTGTTGTGTCTTGTATCTACGCTTGCTTCATTTTACTTGCGATTATATTTACTATAAGGTATACGACTTAACGATGAAAGAGAGGCCGAAAAAAGTGGGCCCGACAATTCTGTCTGTCTGTCTGTATAGCCTAATCGGCTATACTGATTTGCTTCAAACTTGGTATATAGTATTATTATGATGTCATACAAAGGGATTTTTGGAATTAGCATTCTAGTTTTAAAACTAACGGTACCTGCCATACGATTTTTAGTGAAAAATTAGTTTTTCTTAAAACTGGATCCTACGATTTTGATAAAACTTTCTGAATGTTGTTTTCTGTGCAAATTTTATGTTTTGGTTGGACTAGGTTTTTCAGGAAAAGTCTTATAACTCTACCTCCCATACGACCGGTTTTTCTTAAATCAGATTTTCTCCTAAGCCACTTGACGGATTTCTATGAAATTTTTAATGTAGACGCTTAATTATAGACGAAATAATATAAATTCTTAAATTTTCCAAAAAAAGTTTTTTTGAATTTAAAAAAAAAATTATTTATTTATTTTTTGTTTTTCCAAAAACGGTTTAATCTTTTTTTCTTTAATTTAAGTTTTCTAATAAAAACTACTTAGTTCTAGAATTTGGCGTACTAAAAAAAAAAATTGGAATATCTTAAGAATATAGCTACGTATAGTCTATGTCAAAAAACTAAAATCCAAATTTCTTGCACTCTGTCACGAAGTTTTAACGATGTCGCATGTAACATTGGAGATCCCGTTGAGAAAAATTGTGATCTATAAAATTGCGATGCTCTCTTGTGGTATAATCTTAGGTACAAAAATCAAATTTTGTCAATTTCATTAATGGCATTTCCAATGTATTTCCTGTTTCCGTTTGATTTGACGGTTAAACCCAGATTTGTTAAACCCTGTATTTTTAGCTAAAAACTAAGAACGCAGTTAACTTCAAAATACTCTTAATATAATAACCCTTTTCTCTATATTTTTGCATGTGTATGTGTTCGCCTCCCGCAGCCAGCCGCTGTTCCAGTTTCAGAAACAAAATTCTTCTATGGCAGGCAGGAAAAAATTAAATAACATTCATTTTGTGTGGCCGATGTTCAATAACCGTCAGCGCAATAAAAATTCAATAATAAGCTTGCAGATCGATTTGAACAAAACAAGACAAAACTTTAATTTTTAAAAATTTGATTTTGAATGGAAATAGCGATTATTGGTGTTTGGTGTATTTAACAATTCTTAAATCACACACTCTGCTACTGCTACATAGCCAAAGAACCTAATTCTTTATCTTCTTACTTCAAAACTGCGACCGAGAGTTAAAAAAACATTAAAAATTAATGCATATTATGACTTTTGACGGAAACGCCCTTTAAAAGTAGGCGTGTTCTTAAACTTAAAAAAAATAAAGAACTTACTACTGAGCTTTGATCGTTAATCACTTTTTAGACTACATCTGAATCGAGTAGTTCCTTAACGATCTTGCCTGAATTCAGGTATTTTTTATAAAAATCACGCCCTTAAAAGTGGACGTATTGAAAAAATGTACACAAAAAATATAGAGATATTATTGTTCAATTAACGAACGGAAAAATGGTTAAAATTGAATATTGGCACCTTCTTTAAATTTTTAAAACTACGTTATTCGTTCTTTCATGAAAAGTAGGCGTAAACCAAGCCCAACATTCAAAAATTTCTTTTCATACACAATTTTCTTAGTTTCGACCAAGAGGCGCACAAATTTATTGGATTTGTGGATTCATTATAAGTACCTAACGTTTATTTGCAAAAACAATTTGTTTTATAGTTTCCAATGAAAAGCGGGCGCCAGTCACGGCCAAAATCATTTTTTTTTGATTTCATACACAAGATGTTTAAGTACAAGTAATACCTACCTGCAAAATTTCGTGTTTTCGCTCTAATCTCTAATGCAAGCATTGTTATTTTATAAAAACAATATTGAAGGTTTTGTATGAAAAGTGGGCGTCAGCCACGTCCAAACTGAAATAAAGTGGGCGTCAGCCACGCCCAAACTGAAATATTTTTCTTTAATTGGAAAAAAAGATTCACCTAAAACTTGCATGTACAAAATTTTAGCGTAGTGCTTTTATCGTAACTGTCCAAAAAACATAATCGAATTTTGCTAAATTGAGGTTGTTTAACAAAAATGGCGGTTGTGGGCGTGTTTGTTTGCGGATTTCCCCAGTTCAAGAACTTAGTCTTACTCTTGAACCAATGATTATATATTACCAAATTTCAGCTTTCTAGCTCAAAAATTGCGACCTCTATAGAGTATATTTATGCACACATACGGACGGACGGACATGGCTAAAATCGACTAGGCTTTTGATTCTGAGTGGAAATATATGCATATACTTTTCTTTACCTAACGGTTACGGTATTATTTCTCTGCTACAAACTCCACTAAATACAATATACCCATTCTAAAGAAAAGGGTATAATTATCTACAAAAAACTATGCCATCAAAGCTTATGTGAATTCGATTAAAGCGTTTCGAGATTATAGCCACATTTAAAAGCCTTTAAAACCTTATTTTATTTTTTACCATTTAAGCCAAAAACAAATAATGCAGTTTTGTAATCAAAATTTCCTATAGTCTTATTAAATTATAACCCAAAATTAAAAAAAAACCGTTACTTTAAACGTACCATTTCGATCCTTGAAACTTGATGGGACAAAGTCGCACAGAAAATCCGACGCGTTGCATGGCCCATATTTATTAGGCTTGTTTTATATCGTAATGTCATGTTTGATTAAACCCTCGTTTTTTTATGCACGAAACTAATTCTTGCCGTAACAGCGAGATTATTTGTATGGCCAGTCAATACTCATTTTTTCCGGGAGACGAACACAATCCCGAAAAACAAAATCCCGAAATTTAAAAATCTAGAAAAGCCACAAAATCCCGAAAAACCATCGTACCGAAAACCCAAAACTCCCGAATATAAAATAAAATCAATTGAATTTTATTTTTGAATATTAATTAGGAATCAATAAAACAGCACATCTTATACAGATTAATGAAATTATTGAGATAAAAATGTTATCGATTTATTTGAATTAATAATGTGGATTGCAATTAAATTGTGATGCTCACTCACAGTAATAATTATAATTAAACGATGTATGATAATTACCACGCTGGATATGGTTGATGACCATATTGTAATGCAAATTGCCAATGAAAAAAAGCCTACGAAAATGGACAAACACTTGTCTATACTGTAATATATTTAAAATAAAAGCAATTCAAAAATATGGTTTTTGCGTTTAAATTAAATTAAAATCATTTAATTAGTTTAATTTAGTTTAATTTTACATTTTTATTTCAATTACAATACATACATACTCCGATCCAAAAATGAGCGTCGTAACGAGTTTACCAATTCCAACAAAAAATCCCGAAAAATTATACAAAATACATTTTTCGAGATTTTTTTCGGGATTTTAGAATTTCATGATTTTGGCTTTTCTGCATTTCGGTATTCTGGATTTTCGGTATCACTAAAACGATTATCGAAATTTTACTGAGTAACATGTACTTATCAAAAACCAAAAGATGCTGAAACACAATTATATATTGACGGTAGTCGTTCAAAATCCCGAAAATCAAAATTCCGAATGATGAAAATCCCGACTAATCAAAATCCCGAATGATCAGAGTCCCGAATGACCAAAAGCAAATCCCTAGATTCCACCCAAAACTACTGGTGATAAAGATAACTGTTGACACAGGCGCGGCGATTGATTGATTGCTTTTCGAGATTTGATTTGGGATTTTTTGTCGGGATTTTTATTTTTCCGGATTTTGAATTTTCGGGATTTTGAAATTTCGGGATTTTGAATTTTCGCAATTTTGGTTTTGGGATTTTGAACCAGACCCTATAACCGAGTGACGAGTGGTCCTGTCAAAAGCTGCGCAACCCCATTCATTAGTAGCTTTGTTTGTTGAACTTTACCCAGGGTCGCCCTGGGTTTTTTTGACAACTCCAAGAGTTGTCAAAAAAACCTGGGTTTTTCGGTTCTCAAAAAACGCATGACGGCTGCTGGTTGTATATTTTTCACGACGCACAAAATCAAAAGTTTCCATTTTGCTTTATTTGTTCGATTTGTATTTACTTTCATCAAAATAAATGCATTCACTTGCATTTCAATTAGTTTTATCGAAAAAAAGACATGAAAAACCAAATACAGAAGAAATACACAAGAAATGCTTGACAGCAAAAGTCACTTCAACAGCTGATTCGTTACCTCAACTCGCCCCAGCTAAATAGCAAGATCGAGTTGAGGGTGACTTCAGGGCGACCCCAGGTTTCAAAAAACAGAGAATTTTGTATTGAGGGCGAGTTGAGGTAATTCAAAAAACGCGCTGTGGCGACCCCAGGGCGACCCCAGGGTGACTTCAGGCCTCAACAAACAAAGCTAGTATTAAGTGACGAGTGTTGCCATCTTCGCAAGGTATAAGAAAATGAGAACCATAATATATAAAATTCTGGAGTTTTGAAAATTTTATAAGGTATGATTGCATTTGCGTCATTTTTCGGCAGTGTGGAAAGTGAAAGCACCAATAAATAGTTCGTTAGACGGATGAGTATACCTTACCAGTTTAAGTGTGCAAGAACAAACAAAAAACATATAATTTCCTTGATTTTGGTTACTTTTACTTATTGATTTTAGCTGTAAAGAAGTCTCGAAGCAAATATAAAGCTATAGAGTACATTCAAAGACAAAGTAATAAATTAATTAAAAATGAAAATTCAACAAAATTTGTTTTAAGCATAATATGCATACATTTTAAAACCCGATACAATGTTTGTATTTTCTAATAATAATAATTACATTCTAAAAATAAAATGAACAATTTTTATTTGCATATGTTTTTTTTTTTTTTTTAAATATAGATACATTTATCCGTTATTTTATTGAAAAAGCATACTTTGTATATCCAAACCCGTGTGTACACCATGATAGTGAATTTAATTTAAGCCTATAGGTCTCCGCATGGCTTTTATATCAACTAACTGTACAAAAAAACCTTTGTATCTGCTGAATCTTGTTTTCCCGAAGCGTTTAATTTTCAAATAATTTATTTTTCAAGTGTTTTTTATTTTGTGGGTACGCATTTGTATGCGTTTATTATTCTGTATTTGGATGGAATGAATGCGTCTTTCCTTTCTTTTCTACGATTTTTTTCTCCTTTAAAACTTTTACTTAATTTTTATTCTAATTTGTATTTATTTTAATATAATCCTATAATAATGTAATTAAATATACATGTTCATAGTTTAATATTTCATTTTTATGTAAAAATTTTGAATCTAATTTTTATTTTTTTTTATTTTTTAAAGTTAATATTGGTATTTAAATTACTATTTAGCATTTCTTTCCTGATTTTTCTTTAAAGAAAAAACTTTATTTTGTTATATAGGTTTCGTTTTTTTCGAATTTTTATTGTTTCAATAATAATTTTTTTTTTAACAAGCACTTTATGTGTAATTTATTAGTTTCTATTTGTTTTTAAATAAGAATAATTAATATTTTTTTTTTCTAAATAATTACTCTGATT
The DNA here is from genome assembly GCA_916050605.2 of Platycheirus albimanus. NCBI lineage: Eukaryota > Metazoa > Arthropoda > Insecta > Diptera > Syrphidae > Platycheirus > Platycheirus albimanus. Next base: position 67,237,489 of record OU696698.1, read on the forward strand.
CCTCGTTTTGAATAAAGGGTTTTTCGTTTTAAATGCATAATTAAATAATTTGGATTCGGTTTTACGGAAATTGTTTGTGTTCATTCTTTTTTTTTTTTTGTTTTTCGCATGTTTAGGATTCTCCTAAATAAAAAAAAAAACTAGTATAAATAAAAATATTGTTTTCTTCCCCTTTACAGTTTGTATTTGTATATATTTATGTATATGACTACATTTTATTTTCTCTAAAAAATTAGTTTTTCTTTTATTTTTATGTAAAAAAAATATAAAACAAAGAACAAAACAAGAGCAAACATTTGAAATAATAGTTGAATTAATTTAAAAAATGTACAACACTCCTAAGATAGTAGATAATAAAAAAAATCCAACAATATTAAAAAATAGTAATAATAAATAAATATTTGTTTGCATTTAATATACATTATATTATTATTATTACAAGAGTGGTAAAAGTCGTGTCATTCTTAAAATTGTTTGCAGAAAGGCTGTCCAGAGCTCGTTAAGTTTTTTCGATCGTGCCATAAGGAAGCGCCACGTAAATATTATCACGAGCATTTTTGACAGTTGATGCAGGTAGTACAATCTGAAATACCAAAACAAATAAAGAATATTTAAAAATATACATATGTTTAGTAATCATAAGCGATAAATTATTCCTCAAGCTCTTAGTAGAATTCAGTATCGTAGGGTAGTTTGGGCACTATCGACGATGGGGCATTTTCGACTTCATAAATTCCAGAAAAACGGGTTTTCATAAAAGATATACATATTTTGATGATATATTAATACAACACTGCATGAATGCATCACATGCGAATCGTGACAGTATTTTTTTTTCAACTTTTGCGGTGGTTTGACCTGTTTTTTTGTTTGGGAGCGTATCGGAAGCCCGGTTTTTCAAAATCTCGTTTCTAAAATACCTACCAAAACAAAAAGTTTCAAATCCAGCATCTAACGAACCGTTGCATTCAAGAAAAGATTTGCGCCTTGTGTCAAAAGATTTGATCTTTTTCAGTTTTCCAAGAGTTGCAAACAAAAAACAGCAAAATCTTGATCAAATCTCAACACCAAAGATTTGATATCTGGTTGGGAGATTTGATCTGAATACACACATACGAGTACATACATGTAGCAATAAAACAAAAATAAAAACAATGAGCGAAAAAGTCAGGTTTTTTTGACAACTTTTGGAGTTGTCAAGAAAACCTTGGGTAACCCTGGGTGAAGTTCAACAAACAAAACTTTTATGTCAAATTGCCATGGATACACAGGCATAAAAGGTTTGCGTATGACGTTACATAAAAATAAATAAATTTAATTAATTGGCAGTTTTTAATATGTTTTTGATTTTCATTATATACATATGTATGTATCTTATATATTCGTAAAACAATTCGTTTTGATTCTGAATTCTAAAACAGTATCCATTAACAAATTAAATAACAATAAAATATTATTGTGACGTCACAAGACACCAAAATGACATTTTGAATTTATCAACTATGCATATCCGGTACTTCTGCGTGTCATGTCAAAATAATAGCTTTGTTTGTTGAACTTTACCCAGGGTCGCCCCAGGTTTTCCCGTTCTCAAAAAACGCATAAGGGCTGCTGATTGTATGTATATTTTTCACAACAAAGAAAATCAAAAGTTTCCATTTTGCTTTTTTTGTTCGATTTGCATTTACTTTTATCAAAATAAATGCATTGACTTGCATTTCTTTTACTTTTTTTTCTAAAAAAAGGTATGAAAAATTAAATGCAGAACAAAAATACACAAAAAATTCTTGACAGCAAAAGTCACTTCAACAGCTGATTCGTTACCTCAACTCGCCGTAGCTAAATACCAAGATCGACTTCAGGGTGACTTCAGGACGACCCCAGGTTTAAAAAAACAGAGAATTTTCTCTTGAGGGCGAGTTGAGGTATTTCAAAAAACGAGTTGTGGCGACCCCAGGGTAACTTCAGGGCTCAACAAACAAAGCTAATGTGTATGCTTGTCAGTCAATAACCAGATGGCGCAACATAACGTTCTCAGAAGGAGGATTTCTATTTTGAGTGTACAAAAAAAAAAAAAAAAAACAGCGAAACCCTTATTGAAATGCTCAACAAAGATTAATTGCAAATTCTAGCAATTGTATTTCTAAGATCACTGATCAATCATAGAACTAAGTACTCGTACATATAAACATTAGGAACACGGAAACAAAACTTACCTTAACATAGCTTTCCTACTCGATGGTAGAGACTCAGGGCGTTGCTTGAACAAAAATTCTCTAAACCCTAAAACATATCGCTCCACATAGTTTTCCCAATTAATTGTTGTTGCATCAAAGATAAAGTTATCGCGATCTTTTTGACTCAAACTTTGCAATAAAGTCTGGACATTGTCATCTCTAAATCTCCACTGATTCGTTGCAAAATATTCGAGACAATCCACTGCCTTTGCTATTTTGTTCTGAACATTAACCATTCTATAATAATAAAAAATAAAAACCGAATTATGTTACGGAACAATGTTTAAGTTAACGTGATGACTGTTGAGTTTTTAATCTTACATTGGTTTTTTGCCTGTTAGTCTAGCAAGAATATCCAGTACGTATGCTGGAATGTAATGCACCAGGAATCCGTGCATTGTGTTCAATGGTCGACTCATACGCAACACACCAGTTGGATACCAAAGACATCCCTCTGTAAGGACCATATAAATCTTAGATTAAAACAAACTTACAATTTGAAGAATACTTTACCTAAAGGATGTTTCCGAACCTGCGCAATAGCGTGGTTTACGAATTTTCCCCATGTAATTGGATGTCGCTGACCCGTACAGCAATTATATATGGTCATTCCATTTGGTTTGGCTGTTGCAGTTCTCCAAGCGGCTGTTATCATGAGGTTGATCACAATATCAACAGGTACCATATCAGCAACAAAGTCCTTTTCGCACATAATTGTCCTGAAGAGGCCTTTGGCGACAGCTGAAACAAGTCCAGTTGGACCATTCCAATTATCCACCCATCCGGCAAATGGTTCGTTTAAACTTGCAATAACTATAAATCAAAAATACAAAATTTTAAATAATAAATTAATTAAATTAATATTGGGAAGGGTATGCCATACCAATTGAAGGCCGTACAATGGCAACAGGCAAGTTTCCAGCTTCCTGGAGAAGCATATGTTCCGCTAACGCTTTCGTAAATGTGTAAGTGTTGGGGCGTTTTCCAATCAAAGAAGGCGTTAGCTAAAATGTTAACATTAGAATTTTTGCTTTTTAATTTCCGAAAAAGTATTTATTTTACCTTGTCAAGCATATCTTCAGGAAGCCAATTGATAAGGGATATAATATCGTCGGGATTATATGGTGGATCGTATATGATTTCGGATACATCTGTTCGATCACAATTACAATAGGCAGTGGATACATGAATTAGTGCCTAAATAAATATTAAAATTTCAATAAAATCCCGGATAGAAATAGATTTGGAAAATACTCACGTCTAAGGACTTCATCCGATGACATAGTTCCACCAAACGTTTTGTCCCGAGCATATTAATTGTGACTGATAACTTGAGTTTTTCGTCAAATTTAACTGTGGCCGCTGAATGAAATACAATCGATACGTTCTTACACAGTAAAGTCTGTAAATAATAAGAAATTTAGTCTAGTTGATTGTTGGTTGTGCTAAAATTTTATAATAAATTTACTTGATCACTCTCAGATATTCCTAGTTTTTCTGATGTAATGTCACCTGATATAGGAATGACCTTACTCAATTCCTTTGGTGTTTCCCTTCGCAAGGACTCAAAAAGCTGAAAGAAAAACAGTATTTTAATAAATGATATTGGTGGTTATATTGAAATAAAGTTAATCAAGTATTTTTTACTTTCGATTATAAAGCTAGTATTGCACGGTCATCGGAATGTTTAATGGCAATGACATTCTGACGGTACAAGAAAATAGGATCTTTAACCGTTAGTGCGCACTGTCATTTTTCACCGTGTCATTGCTATCTAAATTGACGATCACACGAATGACGCAAGTCTGTCATTTGTTTCCCAAAATGTGATTACGACGGGCAGAACTTGTCATTGTGATTTATGATATTCGGTGCCATCGCGATGACATGCAAAACAATGACGATCACACGGTTTGACTGCAGTCAAAACTTTGAATGTTGATAGAATTTGCGTTGATACAGAGTATATTAATATTTAGGTGATATTTGTTTTACGAAAATCTCACGGGTGGCACCCAGTTGAAACTGGGGGAATATAGAAAAATTGCTGCCCAGAAATGGCTTCGAACCCACAACTCTAGGTTAGCAAACAAGAACTATATCCACAACCAGGCCACCCGCAAGCTCTCGTAAAGTCAGAGAGGGTACTTTTAATCCTTTTTTGAATAACCTCAGCTCCATCTGCTATGGAAATACTCTATTTCCTTTGATCTGGTAAATTATCACGGTTCCCTTTTTTAAAACAATAAAATGTCAGCTTTAGAAAATTAAAGAGGTTCTTTAAAACGTCTGGATCGAGGAACTAAACTTAAAACCCCTGATAACCGTTCTTATATTTCAGCATCAAAACTGTCCTAAAAACGTTGTATGTCTATGCTAAGCAAAGGAGCTTTCCAGAGCAGAAGGTATACCAAGAACTTGTCTTCATGAGATGAATGTGCCATCGAACAGAGATGGTATATTTCGCATGAAATGACTTCTTAGGCATAATTTTAGACAGTTTAATTTGAATTGCAAATGCTTAAATTAAACAAGTAAATAAAAAAATTCGGTGATTGTGTCCTATCAATGATGGCACGGTGATTACACGGTCATCGAAAATTGTCATTTCGATGACCAAAAGATTTGTGCCATTTACATTTTCTCTAATCTATATAGTATAAATATTTCAATTAAGGCGTGGCTGGCACCCACTTTTCATAAAAAACCATCAACATTGTTTTAATAAATTAACAGTTTTATATTCCAGTGAAAACCCTTAACTTTAGTTATTGCCAATAGTCGTAAGTAAGCATCTTGTGTAAGAAGGAAACATTTTTGATTTTGGGCGTGGCTGACGCCCATTTATCATGAGAAATTATAGAAACATGTTCTTGCAAATTAATGGTTTTAATTATGCCACAACTCACAATCCCAAAGTGTCGTGCCTATCAGTCGGATCTAAATTTCTTGTGTAGAAAAAGGAAAATTTTTAAATTTGGGGCGTGGCTGACGACAGGTTCTGATAAAAGAACAGAAAAACGTAGTTTTTCAAAATTAAAGATACACAACACTTCTATATTACACGTATTGATTCTTCGTGAAACTATGAGCTGCCATTGTACCATTTATCAGGTTACTTTTTAACTCCGCACATGTTTTTCAAGCGGACTAAAGCTCCCCTCTGTATGATTTAAGCTGGTTGTGTCTTGGTATACTAAAAGCCATATGTATAAAAAATTAATATAACGTCTGTGTTTTTCTATGACAAAAACTGCTATATGTCGAGAACGGTATGGACCTGTTCAAATTATTAAGTATGTAGGTACACGAACATTGAAATTGATAACCACTTGACTAAATTCAATCAGTCACAAATTCAAAAACGGTCCCCCAGCTCTTTTCCAAAAAAACAATATTTTACCCATTAAAAATACGTGGACTCTTAAGATCTTCAATTGTTCCTCTGCTTTAGATAGTGAAACAAATAACGAAATAGTCAAAATAATGTTATTATCTAAAAATTCGTGATTTTGTACTTTAACTTTCTACCTTACTATGCTTCTTTGAGCCTCATTAGTTTTGAAAAATTAATATCAAGTGTCATTTTTGATTAACACAAAAAAAAATCGGAGAAGTCAAAAAACCATCTAGCTAGATTTAGAGGTAATCTTAAGTATTATAATAATAATATTTGACCAAGAGCGTTTCTGTTGGGTTTGGTCACAATCGGTCCGGCAGTTTGCTTACAACTGCAGTTTGTGTTTTGTCGTTTCCATGCAAATTTGTGAATTCACTGCCAAAAAGTGAAAAAAGAAAACAATATATTGTTTAACATATGTTGCAAATGGAAACGGAGGATTGGTCGCCTTGCCTTGTATTCTGGCATACTACTCGCTATTGGGTCTCTTTAGATTGCTTTGAGGGTAACCAATTGATGATACACCGTTTATTTACAATGTTACTGATTTTTTTTTTAATTTAAGAGGTCGAAGAAATGAAAATTTGATTTTTTCTTAAAGAATTCGAATAGATTTTGCGTTTGACAACGCCGACGTTCAGCCGATGAAGATGCTTACAGAAATTCAACCATATAGCTAGTAATTGTTTTTGAACTTCGAGCATATTAATGATTTTCACCAATATGCATTATATTTCAAGTCACTCATGATTGTGATTGCATAAGAAATCGTCACCATAAGAGCAAGGATAATAATAATTATTGCGACCATTGCATGCTTTTATCGCGTGTTACTTGAAGGGTTTGAATAAGAACAATTAAATCACCTAACATATATATTGAATGCTATAGTAAAAAGGAAATATTTTCTTCTGCATTAAAAAAAAATATGTTAATTTTTGTTAGGCATATCAACCACTGCGAGAGTGGTATCATGGTCTGGGATATCTAGACCCTTTTAAGAGTACAAAACCTAGCTACGCTAACAGAAATGCTCAAGAAAAATTCTTAATACACGCATAGCATTAGTGGATTCATTTTACAGAAACAATATTGAATAATGTCAACACATTGAAGGATCAATTTTACTTGGCATCAAATTGATTCACTCAAGGTCAGCTTTAATTTGTTGTTTTATTTTCATGTAAACAGCATAACGAGCAATAAACACTAAGCTATACCTACTACTTCCAAACGCCCATCAATCTTATTTCAAGCTAAAAATTCACGATTTCCTAAACCACGCAATCCTTAAAATAAAGTGTACTTTTCTATGTGCTCATATTCAAATAAGTAGTCAACACACGACAGGATTCGTTAAATAAACCCATCGAATGCCCATGCTATAGGTAATTTTTTCTTGATGCCGTATAAAGTGCATGTTCTTCCAAAAGATCGATATATCGATTTGTCATTTAGTTCATTACCCTTTATTAAAAACAAGTGAGCCCTACAACAAGTCTTGAATACTTCTAATTGCACATTATAAATCGTATGTGTACTGTATACATCATCAGGCTCTGTAATCAACTTTTAATGGGTCATCGACACGCCCCATTAGTCCTGTTATCCTGTGCAATCAAGAATTAGCTGGGCGGGGGTCTTACATTACATGTTTGCATATTAAAGTACCACATACGAGTATATATAGAATACTTACCGGCGCATTGAGAAGCTCATGTAGTCTAGCCGAGACTTCCTGACCCCGTTTAGGTCGTATCAACAAATAGATATTCTTTATGTCTGGACATGATCTTAGCAGCTTTTCAACGAGTACCTGAAAGCAAAACAAACATATTTAAAGATTAACATATTTTGCAAACAATTTTGACAGTGTTCATGAGAAGAGCAACAGTTACAAAAGAAGTCCTTAAGCATGCAAATGCAAACGAAAGGTAATATTCATCGCTGACATTAACACTTATAGTTTCGAAGTGTTTACTGTCAGCCAAGTTAATAATTAATTCTCTCTTACTGACCATACTATTAAATTGGGAAATGGGAATTGAGAACTATATGACTGCCCAAAGCTCAAAGACTCAAAAAAGAAAAACACTAAAATAAATGAAGGTATTATGAGAAAATGACGTGACCAGGACAAGGTGGGATGAATACCACACCACAGCCTATAATGTATAGACCGACAAGGACGAAAATGAGTAATTTAAGTGTCGTGAAGAAATCGTGTCTAACTCAAATAGTAAAATTTGTGACAATGGCTGACAGTGGTTGGTTATTCAAATAGTCATAATAGGCTTCACCGACACGGTGCGACGCGACCGATGCGGCGAGTCAAACAATCGCCACACGCCTGCTGCCGCTTCGCCCCGCGCCGCACTGCTAACATAAGGTGTGCTTTGAGCTATTTAATAAGAATATAAGGAAAAAATAAAAATGACACACATCTGGCCGCTCCTTATTTTGTAATGTGTCCTTCTCCAGGACAAGGTGTAAGAACAAAAACAAGAGCTAAATTTTTTTTGGGTTGATATGGTCTGCCAAAAATCAATATAAGGTGTACAAAAGTACAAATTTTTGATATATCTACTCGTAGTAAGTTGGCAAAAGTCAGTAATTCGATCGATCTACTGAAAAGACATTTGATGACTTATCACATTAAGTCATTTAACATATTCATGAATAAATAGGCATAGTAACGTCTTTCAGGATATTGTATTTATAAAGAATATAATTTCGTTCAACATTTTGGCTTTTGAACTGTGACAGGTATTTTCTTTATAACACTTTTACTTTTAAATTTCAGTATTTTGGAATAACAGTAGACGATCGGTTTAGTGAACCTCTGTATAGTGAACTGAACAGTGAGCTATTAGCACAGAGATAATATATGTAGGAGAGTTAAATCTTTGCAGACGATTTCATTTTGCCCTCAAGCTGATTTGACAGATATACTATACATATATCATAAGTGCTGCGAAAGTGTGCGTAAACCTTAAAAATACACTCTCAGCACTCATGGATTCTTGTTGTTATTTTGCGTTGTTAGTTTTCACATTTATTCACAGACATGGTTTGTATAATAAATAAAATGCACGACTGGGTCGCACGAACTTGCTCTTATGATAAGCAATTGCGTAGTGGCTGCATACATGGATATTAAAAAAAAAATTAAATAATTTCGAAAATTCTTTTATTTTTTAAATTAGTTTAAGAGTTTTCTCGGAAAAACTAAGTATGCAATAAAATTTCAAAGCTATACGTCAATCTAGGAAAAAAAAATATTGAAAATCGTTGGACCAGTTTTTTTTTTAAAAGGTTATTTTTGAAAAACTTTTTCAAAAAATATTTTGAAATTTATTTGAGTATGCAAATATATGGCAATCTGTAGTTTACATTTGAAAAATAATTTAAAAAAAAAATCAATGTACCCATTTCCAACATATTTCGAAAACCAAAATTTTTTTTGAAAAAATTATAAAAAATCAAAAAAAAAAGTTTTTGAAAATTTTGAAATGCCATATTAATAGAATTATGAATGACTTCCTGTGGCCAAAATTTGATTGAAATCGAATATATAGTTTACGAGAAAATTTGATTTGAAAATACTGGTTCTATGAGAGGTACCGTTATTAGACAAATTTTGAAAAAAAATTTCAAACCAAAAGATAGATTTTCTTGCCAAAATAGCATTCTGAAAGTTTTATCAAAATCGTTAGAGCCGTTTTTGAGAAAATCAATTTTTGTCTTCAAGATTGTATGGCAGGTGCCGTTATTTGTGGACCTAGAGCAAAAATAAAAAAATATGTTCCGAGGGACGGCCAAATAAATCCTAAATACCAAATTTGAAGCAAATCGGCCCATCCGTTCAGGCTCTAGAAGCGCGAACAGACAGACAGACAGACAGACAGACAGACGGACGGAATTCCCAGACCCACTTTTTTCGACTTCTCCATCATCGTAATGTCATGTGTGATTGTTATCTCGAAATTTTTTTTCTGCACGAATCCATAACTTGTCTTATAGTACCTTTAATTGCAAGTAAAAAACACTGGAAATGGGTATTGGAGGGTGAAAGATTTAACTTTCCTTTATGTTCTCTCGGTATGAGCATCTCAATATAGTGAACTAAATTTATTTCGAGCGAAGTTTAACGAACACAATTTCTGTTCCAATGCCCCTGTGAATGTCAACTATTTTTTTGAACAATTTACCATTCCTTTGTGTTTTTTTTTCACACTTTGGCACGAATGTATATATAAAGCTGCCCTATTAAACTAGTTTTTGCAATGGTTTTGCTATTGATACATATTGTAAACGTGCAAGTAAATTCCAGAAATAGGTCGAAGTGTGTTAAGTCTTAATTGTTTGAAAAAACATATATTTAGGACATCTAAACTTCCGGAGGTGCGGTTCTTGGAACTACGAAGAAAAAATGTATGTAGCTTATGCTACACTGGTACTGGTTTGTAGCTGGTGTACGTATATAGCCCTATTGGTGATCTTAAGTCCTCCTAAGTACATTTTAGTTTTACTCAGGCATTTCGATGCTCATGTTCGGCACCCTATATCAACTGTTTTTGGATTCTTCAAACTCTCTAAAAAAAATTTCTGTTAAGGACATTTCAGTTATTGCATTTGTGATTTTTGAGTTGATTCTGAATTTGAATCAGAAATAAAAATCTAGACGTTTTCAAGAATTTCTTTTGTGAACTCACGAGATGCCTATAATATTTTCAAATAAAAATTAAAAGAAATGCAGATGAAAGCATTTTTTGTAAGCAAAAGTGAATTCAAATCAAACAAATAAAGGACATTTTTGATATTGTGAGATATATACACAATCGATAGACCGAACATGTTTTTTTGGGATCTAAAAAACCCAAACTTACCAAAACGGAAATCACAATAAGTAAATTCAAGTTTTGTATTTAGTTCGTGATTTGTTCACGAAGGATTGAATGAACTTGTGATAGATACTAGATGATATTACGACAGATGACATGTGAATGTTATTGTAACGCATCCGATTTCTTTTTAGCAATCCATGTCAAGAATAATTTTTATAAAAAAAAAATACTGATGAAGTCGAATATTTTGATTAAATTGAAATGAGAAAACGAAACAAATCCAATTGTTTGACTTTGATAGATTTTCTTTAAATTTTCAATTTGTTTTTGAAAGTTCGTCTTTAACAAGTAAATAAGTTTCATTTTATTTTGTGTTTGTTTCTATTAATACTGATTTCAAGCCAGTATGCCACCAATAAGTCGAGAGCGGTGCAATTTGGGTCGAAGATCTCAAAATGTTAGAAAAGAAAAAATGAAAATACAAGGATTCGGGACGAAAATCGGCGGGTTTGCGGGTGGCTTGAGGGCTAAACAATTTATGCAAGACTTGACTGTTTATAAGGTGAAATGGGGGTAAAAGCACAACAATGATACACTCAGGCGTATGAGTACTTTTCTGAGTTTATTTAATTTAAAAAAAAATCATCCATGTTCTCATATTTTAGACGAAGTAATTGAACGGTACAAATATGATTAGGAAGTCAAACGTATAGCTTAATGTTCGACATATTTATATCTATCATCGTACTAGCTGCTCGGAAGGGCAGAACAACGTCTGCTGAGACAGCTAGAAATATTCTTTAAAAATTTTCAATGACACCGATCGTAGAACAAATTCAAACATTAAAGACAGCTCAGGATATTTTATACCTTGAAAAATATACATATATCGATTTATATTTTGGATGTGTGATCAATGAATTTTGATTATTTTCAAAAAGGGTTTTATTTTGAAATATTTCATCGGATCAAAGTTTCATTATTAAAAGATTATTATATGGATTGTTTAATTTATTGGTAAGTAAATTAAATGTACGATTATATAATACTATTTTAAGTAACTTTATTTTGGACTAAATGCCATTTTTTAGATGAGTTTAATATTGTACTTCTGTAATTTGTTTGTTCATTCTTGGATCTTTATTTGAATTGAGTATACTTTATAACATAGTAAAAATTAGAATAGTTATTTTTAAGGAAATCTATGAATATATGAGAAGAAATGAGAAAAATGTTGGCTTGAACTAACCTCATGGAAAATAGTCGCAAAACCTTACTTTACAAAGTAAAATCAAAATTAGTTGTGCCGTTTTTGGGAAAATAGGTAAAAAAATGTCTTAAACTGAACGGTTCCCTATATGGGAGCTTCTGTTAAGAAAACTTAAATCTTTGAGAATGCCATCTTGTTGTTGTTAAGATTGAAGCGTTTTATGAATATAAACTTTCAAGTCGAAATGCATTTCGTGAACTTCGTGGTTTTTTTGGTCAGTATAATCGACCAAATGTGTCCACAATCGGGATAATTGTGCGCATATTTCAGTAAACTAGGCTAGGCTAGGCTAAGAAGTTCACTTGAATGGTGTTCCCTATCGCGTGATGATAACGAACTCTTTGTGGAAATTTTGGCCAGAAATTGAGGATATGGACGATATGTGGTTCCAACAGGACAGTAATAGCCTTATAGTTGAAGAAATAATGGCTCTTTTGCTCGAGAAATTCAATTGGTCACCATGATCATGTGATTTGACATCGTTGGACTTCTTTCATTGGAGATATTTACACAAATGAAAAAGTGTACGTCAATAATCCAAGAACAATTCAAGAGCTAAGGATATGATAATTTTGCACATATCTATGCAAAAAACATTGAACCTCAATTATTTTGCCTCCCACCAAATCCCCGGCGAGCGTTTAGCCGATATTTTGTTTTGCACATAATTTCCACATAATTTTCATGGATCGTTCTTTCATAACAAAAAAAAAAATTAAGAAAATTCTATGAAAACTTTTTGTTTTATTTGCAAAGTATTTTATAGACTCCAGAGCTGCCCATCCAATCGAGCTCAAATTTCCAGAAAATATTTAGTATTGTTTCGAGACTATTTCTACAAGGTTTGACCACAAGGCGAAGAAAGACACGTCAGTTCCTTGAAAAGCTTCTATATAATTTAAAAATTGCTTTTATATTGGGAGGTTGTAGTTTGGTGGTTAAAAATTTGTTTAAGAAGTTACACGTACTTAAAAGCCTGAGGGGTGATTTTTTTAATAAGTTGTTCATAGGGTGAAATGGGTTAAAAAAAAATTGATTGAAGAAATAACTTGATTTCAAAAAACTACAATTTGAAATTTAAAAATGGAATGAATGCAGTTTAAAGTGCTATACGCACTTTCCATTCATTCCAATTTTAAGTACGTGTAACTTTTTAAACAAATTTTTAACCACCAAACTACAACCTCCCAATATAAAAGCAATTTTTAATAAAATGAAAAGTGCATTCACAAAAATATATGTAACCGGTTGATATTTAAACTTAAATGAGGTACTATTAAAAATGTAAGTAGCATTCGATGGCAATATTAACGAAGTTCCTTTAAAAAAAAAGTTTAAAAAATTATGTTGAAACAACTTACTTTTCCCATGAATCCTGTTCCTCCAGTAATAAATACACTTCTTCCTGAATAGAACTGCGGTACTGGAATGTAGTTTGACTCGTCGATAAAATGATCCACTTTTGAGGTAGAACTCGGACTGGAACTACTACTAAATAAATGTGGTCCCCCATTCAAAAGAATCTGATCCGCACTTTCTTCAACTTCCACTAAAGATTGCGCCATTTTGTTTATTAACTGTATATATTTTGTTTGCCAATTGTTGCGTTGTCTCTTTGATTTGTTTGTTTATGATTTTCTCTTCTTATTGTTGTGCGAGATGTTCATACAAAAAAAAAATTGGTTTTGTCCTTCAATCCAGATTAAGATGAGTGTGAATTCCTTTTATTTTTAATCTTGTTTTATTTTAAGGAAGCAGTATTGTAAGTGTGCGGCTTTGTTGTATTCTTAAAAATTGCATTTATATATAATTTGTCTTTTCAAATAAATATATATCTTTCCGGTCTATAATATTGTTAGTTAAGCCTCTACTTATATTAAATAGGCGAGTAATTTTAATGTTCAAATAATGTTTTATAAAAAATCTTTTCTATTTATGGAGCTATTATATTTTTTATATCACTCTTTATGCGTGTTTTGCTTTTTTGTTTTTTAATTTTAAATCGGCTACTGGTCGTAATTACTTGAAATTTTATTAATATTTTGAGTACTTTTTTTTTCAAAAAACGTGGAAGAAACACGGAAGATAATGATTTTTCTATTGAGAATTAGAATATTTATAACAGATTTTGTCAGATTTAATTATATTTAAAAAAGGCTTCAAAGATGTAGTTGTTTATGGAAAAATTGTTCTGTTTTTGTTGTTGCTTGCTTGTATAACAATGAATTATTAATTTTAATATCGTTTAATATAACCATTCCAGATATATCTTTTAATTAATCATCAACTGCTTAGAAATATTCTTTTAGCATCTAGCAAATGCTCCATGTTGCTTATGCTTAAAGTAGATGCACAGCTCAATTTGTATGACTTATATAGTTGGGGAGACCTGAAATAAAATTAAAAAAAAAATGGTTAGGAAAGCAATCTAAATTCATATTAATAAATAAAAAAAGGTAATAATTTTAAATCACATTTAAAGTAGCATGATCAAGCCGACAGAAACTCGAGTTAGATAGGTCTTTATAGGACTATCTGCAGCGGGATATTTTTAAACCACATTCACCAAGAATTGTGGTGCAGTTGGGAGAAGAACAAGAATAGACTGATGCTCTTGCAAAAGACTTACAAAAAACGATAAATTCGTTCCGTATCTTTTAAAGAAATATAAGTTTTTGAAGGTAATGGTGTTAGGTCCAATTCGGTTTGGTATGGAATTCGTATTTTCAATCTTGATTTCAGTGGAAAAATTAATAGCGAGGATATATAACAATGAAATGTATATTACAAATATTCAATCAATTTGCAAGAAAATTATAATAAAAAACGGTAATTATCAATGTTGCAGTTGTTAAGATTAATAGATTTTGATAAAATTTTGAGCAGCTAACTATGAAAAAGTCAAATACGAAAATTGTAGCAAATCATAAATATTAAATGACATTAAGTACATATTTGATTTTATATAAAGCGACGGAGCGGCTTCAAGGTTTCGATATTTGTGTGAGTTTAAAGTCACTTCCGCAACAGCCTGACGAAACTTAACTTAACAATCCTAAATATTTTTAAAATTTTGTTGATTCTTCATTAAATTTAGGTGAAGTCCATTTGTTTAACAAAATATATTTTTTCACCACCTACGCAATTTTTTCCAGATTTGTTTAACAAAAAATAATTAAATTAGTCATTATCTTGCAGAAAAAAACATTGGTATTTCTATTTGATTTAACTATACACAAAATCACTGATGGCAGAGTGGAAGATTTATACCGGTAAACATTTTTGAAGATGATACAGTACAAACTCAATAAAAATTACTCACAACTCAAACAAAATGATATCCACCCAATGACATTCAATACAAATAATCTTCTGGAGAAAGAAAGATTCATTAGTGGCTTTCAATTTGTGTGCTATTATCGAAAAAAAAGATTATATTTTAAAATTCTTTCGACGACATAATATAAAGACTCAAAAGAAAAAATTGTACGAGTAATAAGCAAAATGTGTTTCGAATGTTAATAACCTCATTGACTGTAAAAATGAAAAAAAAAAAATGTTTAGGCGACGCGACGTCACTTTTGAATTTCGTATCATATTTTTAGTTTCACGGCATTTTTTAAATCCTGATCACGTTCTTCTACTCGAAACTCGAAAAAAATACCCTCAGCTTTTAGAAAAGTATCAAATCACGTTAAGAGGTAATGTTTGTCTTGATAGAATCCTCCTCTTACAATAATTATTAGTCGATAGATTAATATTGTAGGATGTAGTGTATGTAATACATTACATCAGTTGTTGATTAGCAAAACAATTAGGCACATTTATAGATTTGTTTAGTGATTAAAAAAAATTTATATATACAACCTGCAGAGATTAATTAATTTAACATCAATAGAAACAACACTAGACCCAAATTGTCCTGATCGCAGGAACTCACCACAAAACAAGTAAAAAACAAAAAATCCAAAACGACCAACTACGACGGACCGGACGTATCCGTATCGACAATTTGATTATCTTAATTAAACTAAAACTCTCGTCTCAGTATACTTTGTTGCTTGCTAGTTATACAAATAATGTTTTATTAATTGTTTTCTAACATTTGCATTAACTGGTCAAAGTTGGTTCAACGCGCGAAAGGTTATTTTGGAGTTTTTCGTTTTTAGTTTTCAGATCAGCAACAATTATATTATTTCGTCGTTCTAATGAGCTTTTCATAAAACTCACACTCTTTTTTTTATTATCATTTGATAAATTGTGTGGAAGATAAGCAGAAGGTCTACTAACACTCAGTAAAGATATGTTCGCTATTCAATTAATGAGAACCTCCTCTGACGATAAGATATATAGATAACATAATTTTGAGAGAACGTGTATTGTATAGTCATGAAGTTCAGCAGTTTTGACAGATATGTCAGTAGGCAGACAGACAGACATACTTAACTGATTGTCACACACAACAATTTGAAATGCAATTTTTAAAACAAATTTTCGGGAACGCCTTGAGTACTTATGAGTTACGACATCATTTAAAGGCTTGAAAAATGTTATGGCGGACGTTGAATTAAATTTATAATGCCTATAAGTGTCATATTTTCATTAGCATCACGAGATGCCATGCTGGTTTAAATTGAATCTGTCTGCTTGAGTATGTGTGAATTTTGCGGGTTGTTATTGGGTATTCTCGTGGATCCAAGTGAAGTAGAGTAATTAACTGAACATGAATAATGAATAATAAGCACAGAGTCAATGCACTATAGAAGTCATGCAAAGTCTTTTGGCGCCGTGCCGCGGCCGGGGTTGTCTAACATTAAATTAGTAGCAAGGTATTTGACGGTTTAGAACACATAAAACTTATATTTATTTGACGTTAACTTACCCATTTGACAGGGTTCAAATGTGAACAATAAAACTATTATTGTCCATCGCACCAAATACGTATGTAATAGAAAAAAAATTATTTTTGGAATGACTATACGAATTATTTTACTACACAATCAAATTTTACAACTTCATAGTTTCTGAGATTATAATAATGATTTTTGTAGCTAGATTACATTATTTTTTAATGGATATTTTTTTAATATTTTAAAATTAATTTACGTACTAGGCTTAAGAATTGACGTATTTTCAGCCCTAAAAATAGATAAATTGTTTTTTATACACTATAATTGACGCATCTTATAAGCGAATTTTCAGTGAAAATTATTTAAAGAAAAAGAAAGTGGAGAACAGTAACTTAAAGTAAAATACCTTTGGATTTTCGTTATTATGTGTGTACTAGTAAAAGTTATATATAAAACGAAGGGTTTACTTAGACCGTATGGAAAGGATGAACTTGCATCCCCCTGAAAGTGTTTTTCTTAGTAATCGAAATAGTTAACTTAACTTCATGACAACATACCCGTGTAAGTTTTACTTTTTTGGATACGTTTCTTAATTTGTTTTTAATGACAACGACACGAGTGTAGCGAGGGTTCAAGTCGTGGCGGTGACTTTCATTGAAAAGCTCACTTATTTTAGGAATTTACCTATATAGGATGCATAAAATTAGCATCCTTATCAAAAAAACAAACAGACAAATAGACATACTAAGAAAGGTTGATATGATTTTTGAAGAAATGAGGAGCCGGTTTTTCAAATAAGACTTTCTCGTAAGTCAATCGACCGATTTCGGAAAAGTGCTTCTTGAGTACCAAAAAGAAAAGAAGAAGACTTCATTACTTTCTTAAGAAAATTTTAAAAAATTGCTGAAATTGGGTTAAAGGACATCTTTGCTGTGACTATTGGAAAAAAACAGCCCGCACGACACCATATCCGATAACGGACTCAGACTCATCGATTTTTTAGCGGAGAAAAAACATGGCCCACGATGCAATAAAAAAGGCGTGTGCCACTCTCAAAGTCTAAATTTTGTATTGGCTTTTTAATACTATGATCTTAGTGCCATACGATTTTAGCACATAATTTACACTTAAAAAAAATAAGATACAATTTTAAGATATATTTTTCATGTAACGAATGGAAAAAATAGTTAAAACTATGTATTCTTGTATGTACCCGAAGTTGAAAAAATTATTTTCATTTACAAGATATTTAGTTTCGATTGAAAAAAATTCATATGTATACACAAGATATTTAGTTTCGATTTCATTTGGAATATTGGCTTTACTATATTTATCTTTCGTTTATTTGCAAAAATAGGTTTTACATGTACAAAGTGGGCGTCAGCTTCGCTCTTAATAATTTTTTTTTTCGTTCTTACAAAAGATAGTGTAAGTAAACAAAAAACGAATAAAAATAGAAAATTTAAGGTTTTTCGCTCACAGCTATTTTATAAGAACAACTTTGCTTTGATCGTAATTTTGCCAAAAATTAACAAACATTAAATAATTTATAAACTTTTACCTTTAAAAGACAACTCAAAGACTTGTTAAGCTTCCTTGTAAATTAAAAATAGTTGAAAACAGTTTGTGTCAGTGAAAAGAAATTTATAAAAATCTAATGTCGGACTCACAATTTTCTGGTTGCGTGCAATTGAAACATGTTTTTAATAAAAAATCACTAGTCTTATTACTTTTCTACTTCAAGTTAAATAAAAAAGTAGATATCCTTTTTTTCAACTGTCCGCGTCTGTATTCAAAAATTGGCAAAATTCATTATAAATCACAACTCAACTAAATCACAATGGATTCACTAAAAACCACCAGTAAAGTGCTTTGATTCGATCAGCCCATTATATTTATTTAAGCAATTGTAAATTTAAGTTTAACCATTTAATTGGATACAATTTCATTAAGAAAAAGGGAGTAGAAAATGATTTGTGTAAAGAATATTTTGGCAGTGCAAACAATTTGATCATTTTTTTTCAATAAAAATGTAAGTTTTACATACTAACATCTAAGCGCTAATTAACCAAGGGACAAAATTGGTATTGTTGTTTATTCTAAATGTTAAGAAGACTCTACTTGTGAAAAGCTATCATGAATCCAAGTAATAATGATTCTAGTCAGTAAAACTTAATTTTTATTTAAAAATCAACAATGAACATATCCGCTTTGCTCATCTTTAAGCCAAGGAAAAAGTTCAATAACTTTATCAAACACAACATTATAAATATTAAAATATATAATTATTATTAGATATAATTTTTTTTATTTGGTAAAATATTTTATATGGTAATTATTAGAGTTTCAGCGTTAAGACCCTGAACAATATGAGCAATGAGCATGCAAAAAAAAAAATGGATTGATAACAATCCAATTTAAATTTTGCTGAATTCTTCAGATAAATAATAAAAACAGTGCATGTACGGGTTTTTGGGTTATAAAACCTTAACAGCAGAGATTTAGTTTAAATGTAACATCGATTCCATATTTTTGAGAAATTGATTTTTAAACTGGGTTTACTTTTTCAAAAGAACATTTCTTGATTGATTAGTATTATGTCTTACAGTCATGAATTTTCAATTTAAAAAGCATTTGCTCAAAAACGCATTGTAAAAATAGATTTAATTCGAAGCTTGTGACACACAAATTTATGCAAACCTGTTGTTCACACGATATTATAGCACCTGCAGATCATCTAAGTAATTAATCTTCTCGGTTCTTATCCTTTAAAAATAAATTTTTTTTTTATACTATGTAGCAGATTGTGATTTTAATTAACATGAAGTTTTATATTTTCTTGAAGTACAATACCAATTGATTGTGCAAATTTTATTCAATATAAGCTTACAAAATTACAAGAAAGCTAATGCAGAAAAACTTGAAATGCTAGTTTCTGTGCAAAAATCTTAACCTTGCTCGATTTAAATGATGTCATATAAACATTAATAAAGCACACAAAGTAGAAAAATTGATGTGTTTTCTTTAAAAAAAATTTTCTTTGAAAAAAGGATAAATACGCCTTAAAATTTGGAAGCTTTTTAATCTGTGTTATGTGATAATGGTAATAAATTATTGTGTGTATCACAATTAAGAGTTGAATACTATTGAACATTCAGTCTTGAAATCATAAATAAGGTCCAATATAAGGCGTTGTTCCTTTTTAGTTCACAGCAGAGCCTGAGTTGTCAAAAAAGATATTTGTTTTTTGTTTGTTTCAGAGACATAGAATTCGTATTTCTTTTCTCCTTCAGAGTGTGTTCAATATAAATAGATGGAACAGACTGAGCTAAAAGCTGAACAAAAATATAAACTTCAAAAATGAGAAGCTTCCAACCAATTCAATTGATAAGAGGAATGTTTAGCGTCGGCTGGAAATAAAAACAATTAAAATGGCCGCCAAAGGTATTTTAAATGTAAAAAAAAAACTTTTTTTCAGGTTTTTCCAATAACATGAGAAAAGAAAATTAGTGGGATATTAAATTCGTTTTATTAAAAGTTCAGAGCACTCTGAACACAATTGGTTCAGAAGACATATAGAGCGAGCTCTATATACTCGAACTCTCTGCAGGGCCCTTTTCTGAATGAAAAAAGAAAAACGCTTATTTTAAAGTCATTTACAAAAACAAGGTTATGATTTTCGGTTAATGAAGTTTTATTGAAGTTTGTTGATTTTTGGCAATGGTAAAAAATTGTGAATTTTGTACTGCTTTTTCTTAGATAAAAAGTCTTTGATAACTCAAAGTCCACTTGGCAATTTTGCAAAAGGACAAGGTTTCGTCTTATAGAATTTTAACTTTTTGTAGTTAAAGTTAAAGGAGGCGAAATTTAATCACTCCCCTTACAAAAATTGTTTAAAAAGTTATATAACTGTTGAACTTTTCTAGCAGATGAAATCATGAAGATAAGTCTATTTGATTAAAATACTGTACAAACCGGAATTTGAAATGTTTTTAAAAATACCGATTGTTAGAAACAATTTCTCTAAATATATTAAATTCGACAACATTTGTGGAAGAAGGGGAAGTACATTGAAACTTTTAAAAGTATAGTTTTTGTAGACAAAATTGCAAATAATTCAAGCTAAATCCAATCAAGAAAAATGGAAAAAAGATTCATAATGACAGGAAAAGCAACTTCCAAACTAAAAATAAAAATAATTAATAACCTGCTTGGGAAGATTGAAATATATGAGCTATAAACGCTGTTATTAGGGTCTTATCCGAAAAAAAGCACATAAACATGTTGCTTTTAAGAATCTCAGTTATTCTTTTATCTATTTTCTATTATAATAAAGCGGTCTTTTTTTACGAAAGTTCCAAATTGCTGCTGTTGCTACAACAAAAAAAAAAAAAAAAAAAAAAAAAATAGTACGTATACGCCATACGCTCTGCGTTTTCTAAAAATATTGGAAAATCCTGAAAACATAAATTTATATTTTACAGTCGACCAAAATGTTGTTCTCTCAATTTTATGGTCTCATAAGTAGAGATAAACTTTGTCTGTGCACTATTTCACCAATGGTTAATTTAATACATACTAAACTTACTTTCGATTTAAAAAAAATTAATTTTAACATTTAAAAACATTTGTCCGCACAAATTTCACAAAACTTAAAGTATTTTACCTTGGAAATCAGTCACAACTGCAACCTTTATGAGCGTTAAACTGTTGTTTTTCCGTTACCATTTAAGTCAGACTTAGTTACTTAAGGCTTCCTCCTCCTAGTATATTGCAATCAAAACCCGAAACGAAAATGATTTTGCACCCAAACCACGTAAGAGAACAGCACTTTGCGCGAAGTAACGTCTAAATGGGTCACCGTCCGATTCGATACTTGATAAAATAAAAATAAAAATCAGCCATTTATTCAACAGACTAAAGCCAATTCGTCTGCTTTGAGTTGTAAGATGTATATTGGGTGGCTGACCAAGCTAAAGGCTGATCAATCAGTGACCATAACCATGCAGCAGAGCAGCAGTACTCGGCAGTAGAAGCGGGATGTGTGATGTGTCGCACAATCACATCACTGGCTATGCATACATTATTACAGAAAGTAAACACTCTGTTAGCTATATGTCATTGCAGTCACTATAAAGTGCGCAACACCACAAGCCATTACAAGACTTCGGGAATCCCACTAGAGAATCATTAAGATTTGATAAAAAAATGTTGGACTTGGACTTTAATCGAGGAATTTGACGGATGTTGAATATTTTGTGCATAACTTAAGCTTACTTAAAAATATATTCCAAAAATCTTCTAAAGCGGGTCGATAATTTCCTCGAGGAAGATATAATTTTTTAAGACTGTCATCTGTGAACAAATAAGTGATAAAAATGTTTAAACAAATTTAACAAATGAACTTCAAAGATGAAGTGTTGACAGAAGGTGCAAAATGCAAAAGTGCATTTTACATGCATTTCAAGCCATTGTTTTCGATTTTTAGAATTTATTTGTTGACAACTCATTAAAAATTGCGAATTCTAAAGCAAATAAGCCAACACGAGCTTAACTTGTAATGTAATGTACCTTGACTTAGTACTCATGTATACATATATTCATATCTCTGATTTAAAGTATGAAATTTTTATGGACATTTTGGTAGGATTGGGCAGGTGCAGTCTGTCATTTAAAAGCTAAAATAACAGGAAAAAAGGCTTGTAGTTGCAAATCCCATGGTTTAATATGAGTAGTCATATTTTGGTTGCATATATATATAACTAGTAGGTACGTGGTATGTATATATTGAAATGCATTCCATTTTATCCTATATTTTGTTTCGAATAACTACTGAACTCTAAAAAAACATCAAACAATTGACAACATATTACCGTGTTCAATATTTCATACTAGTATGTAATGTCACAATGCGGAAGGTCTTAAAAACGACGCTGAGGATAACCTGCTCGGAGAAAATATACCCGATGATTGGAATCCCAGTACCATGTGCCTGATCCACACAAAAGGAGACCCCCTACTCTGCACCAACTAGAGAGACTAACGCCTTGCAAACATCGCATATAAGATCCTGTCCAGCGTTTTATGTGATCGTCTCTAACCAATGCGGCTTTAGACGGTGCCGTGAAATAACGCCGAATGCAATAACGCCGAATTTCAAAATTCGGCGTTATTGCACTTTGCGAAAGTGAAATAACGCCGAATTATGACGTTCGGCCTTATTTCACTATAAGAAAGTGAAATAACGCCGAATTCCAATTGAGAAATAAAGCCGAATGGTAAGGAAATAAAACAAAGCAAATATGTTCTTCCCAAAAGTTCGTTTTAATGAAAAAAAAATAATTTTTAATAATTCTTTTTTGTTGAAAAATACACACTTAATAAACATAACATAAACATTTCGATATTTAAAATTTTAATTATTAAGTTTACGAAATGTATACTTCATTATATTTTTAAAACCTAGTGCTGTTAAGAGAAGTCTTTTGAAGTAAAAGTTTCAGTATTTATTGAACTTAAAATGTATATGTAGACACCTAGGTTCTATATCTATATCAAGCTAAATAAAATGTCAACTTTTATTCAAAACCGTTGATATAAGTGCAACATATAAAATCCAAGCTTTGCAGAATTTGAGAGAAAAATTTTTCAGATCCAAGTTTTTTGAGAAATTCATCAAATAAAAATAAAAAATCGCGCGATTTTTTATTTTTATTTGATGAATTTCTCAAAAAACTTGGATCTGAAAAATTTTTCTCTCAAATTCTGCAAAGCTTGGATTTTATATGTTGCACTTATATCAACGGTTTTGAATAAAAGTTGACATTTTATTTAGCTTGATATAGATATAGAACCTAGGTGTCTACATATACATTTTAAGTTCAATAAATACTGAAACTTTTACTTCAAAAGACTTCTCTTAACAGCACTAGGTTTTAAAAATATAATGAAGTATACATTTCGTAAACTTAATAATTAAAATTTTAAATATCGAAATGTTTATGTTATGTTTATTAAGTGTGTATTTTTCAACAAAAAAGAATTATTAAAAATTATTTTTTTTTCATTAAAACG
This sequence comes from Platycheirus albimanus, assembly GCA_916050605.2. Lineage (NCBI taxonomy): Eukaryota > Metazoa > Arthropoda > Insecta > Diptera > Syrphidae > Platycheirus > Platycheirus albimanus. The sequence continues at coordinate 67,261,167 of OU696698.1, forward strand.
AACTTTTGGGAAGAACATATTTGCTTTGTTTTATTTTTAAGTGGAAATTGGTCCTGTACAAAAAAAATATACAAAGGGTACTTAAACATTTGTTTAATGATTCCAAAGCTCTCAGGATGGTACCTTATTTAGAGAATATGAAAGACACATGAAAAGTCATAGAAATAATATTTAGAAAGTGAAATAACGCCGAATTGGCGTTATTTCACTTTATTATAGTGAAATAAGGCCGAACGTCAAAATTCGGCGTTATTTCACTTTCGTAAAGTGCAATAAAGCCGAATTTTGAAATTCGGCGTTATTGCATTCGGCGTTATTTCACGGCACCCTTTAGACCATGAAAATCGTTGACCGACCAAATCTTCACATTAATTCAGATCCCTGAGAAAACCCAAGAGTTTACATTGATACCCACCACACCGGTTCGTCGATTTTAAAGCAGCTTAGGACAGTGTAAACAGTACTTATATGTGTAACACCATTTGGGTAAAAAGCATTTGTATATATTGCATACCAGGTGCTGAACATTGGGACATATTTGAGGCCTTCATAGTATGCCAAGTAACGTGCCCAGTTTTTTTACAGGGTAAATCCCTATACATTGTCGGGTATATAAAACAATAAAAAAACTCAAATTAAAACATAATTCAAAGACACTAAAAAGGAACCAACATCTTAATCAAAATTGACTTGATTGAAAGGTATTTGTGCAAATAAAAATTCCAGAGCCAAAGCTGGGAAATATCTTTTAATTTTGAATAATTGGTCAAAAACAAAAAGAAACAAATTCCAAGATGAAACGACAAATGATGATGTTTCTAGCTGTTGTAAGGTTTCCGCAATATCAAGAGAAGCGTTAACATAGAGATGAAACAATATTTTCACCACTAGATTCAATAGAATATATATGCATTTTGATTGAAAAATATATATATAATGTACCCTCATATTTACCAGTTTTTGGTATATACCGGGTATATGCCCATCACTAATAATAGTTTTTTATGACGATCGCATGTGGTGACTCCTATCAAACTGCTTTGTCATTTTTGTTCCAACATCTCCAAATTATTTAGCTGTATTATGAAAATGAGCGTTCTATGAGTAATTAAAATACGGTGTTTTATGGTGAAGTTTTGTTTAGTGATGAAGCCCATTTCTGGCTCAATGGATACGTTAATAAACGAAATTGCCGTAACTGGGCTGATGAGCGATCCGAAGAGTATCAAGAGCTACTATTACATCCATTTAAAACAACCGTATAGTGTGGTTTATGGACTGGTGGAATCATTGGTCCACATTTCTTCAAAAATGAGGCAAATCAGAATGTTACTGTCAATGGTAACCGTTGTCGCGCCATGTAATTATACTATGGGCGGAAAGATATTCAACATTATGTACATATATACTCTAATCACACATGAATGGTTGAAAGTGTAAGTTGTAAGACAAGGCTCAACCTGGAGTTTTTCTGCTGAAATATTTATTTATTTCTGCAAGCTGAAGTAACAAATCGAATTCAATTACTGGGCTACACTATTATTATTTTTACGATTACAATACTAAAATTTAAATACAGCTCTAATGAAACAAAGTACACGACTGGGTCGCACGAACTTGTTATAATGAGTGATAAAAAAAAATAGCAGGGAAATAACCAAACGAAACTTTATTAATCACTTAATAGTCAATAGTTAAATCAATAGTTAGTGGATGAAATGAAGAAAGCCATCTGATTTCTTTTACTGTTTTGAATTTTAAGGAAAAAAAAAAATTTCAAAATACTTTGACCACTCTTTCAAAAAACTATTTTATTTTGAAAAACTTTTCGAAAACATTACAATTTTATTTTGAGAACGTAAATTTCTTGAACTTTCCTCTTCTTTTCAGAAAAATTAAATTTAAAAACAATTGATGAAACTGTTTTTGAAAATCTAAAATCTTTTTTTATAAAATCTATAAGACTTTTCCTGAAAAGTCTATTTCAAACAAAACATAAAATTTACACAAAAAACATCATTCAGAAAGTTTTATCAAAGTCTTAGGAGCCGTTTTGGAGAAAAATAATTTGTCACTAAAAATCGTACGGCAGGTACCGTTAGTTTGAAAACTTGAATGGTAATTCCAATATCCCCCCTGTAGGGCATCATAATAATACTAAGTATAGGTACAGCCGTTTAGGCTGTTGGTGCCGATACAAACAGATGGACAGACATACAGAAAGAGTTGTGGAACCCACTTATTTCGGCTTCTCTATAATCGTAGGCTATGTTTGGTTGCAAAAAAAAAAAAAAAAAACCAAAGAGTTACTTCCCTTATGGTATCTTTATTTAATCACAAGTAAAAAGAAGGTAAACCTAAGAGAAGTAACAATTGAAATCGGGAGAATTAAGGTAATTCTGGCGAAGAACCCCACAAGTATATTATAAGCGTAAAGAAAACTTTTAGATCGGTTTTTTTATGGTATTAATACAGATTTTAACAATAGAGGTTTTTGTTTTTGTACAAATATTTCGAGTTGCTAGCCAAATGTGCGTAGGTGGGTCAGTAAGATACAAATAAAAAACTTTAAACATAAACAACTTTGTAATAATAATTTAACAAAAAACAATAACAAAAACACACAATATACATTTTGGTTTTTAATCAAATGTATTGAATTAAAACGTTTATCAAACACAGCATCATATTTTTATTGAAATTGAAATTAAGGGTCAGCATGTGCCAATATTTTTTACCTCGATGGTTTTTTTGTTTTTTTTTTTAAGTAATAAGACATTTCATTGCATTTAACTTAGTGTTTAGTGATGTCTCACACGTTTATACCTTAGTCAGACCACCGAAATTATTACATTTTTATAATTTGTCTTCTAAAACATTAAATAATAAGTGTCTGAGTAACTGGACATTTAATACTTGAGATATCATTTTATATATTACTTCAAGGTAATTAATTATTTTATCTGTCTGAACAATTCATATTTTATGTTTACTCAAAAGCATCTTTTAAATTTCAAACTTCTCAAAATAAAGAAAACTGCGTTAAATTGTTGTTGTGATTTTAACCTACTTAAATAAATTAAAGCAATTTTAAAAAAATTGAAAGTTGCCCAAAAATAGAAAGGAAAAGACATTAAAATGCAAGTTGTTGTAAAAAATATGTTAAATCAAAATCCTTGTTACGAAGGACACTTCCAAATGAGATGAAGAAGTTAATGAAATTCAACCGAATGTATTTTGATAACTGCATTGACCTTTCCTTATATTAATGCATTTCTGATTGCCATTTAGGAAAATTATTGTAATATATTTTTAATTGGCATGCCCAGCCCAGTACAACACATTTATAAGGGATTGCTCACAATCAAAAAATACAAACAATTTAAAATTCCCAGCATTGAAGGAGACCTTCATTTTCAACAATCTCTGAAAACTGTACACATGAACAATCAAAAGTTTTTTGGAGTAGATTATAATGGTAGCGGTAGGTAGGTACACACATAATATCGAAGTATTAAAAAAGAATGAGATGTTTAAACAGAAGGTTACAAGAGCTAGATTGATTCCACATTCATGCATATTGCAAGAAGGAAGGTCAATATCTAGACATAAACATAGATGTTCTATTAACACCGATTATTGAAGACTTTTCAAATTAGCAACGTTTTGTGTGTGAATTTTCATATGAAACACTGGTTAGATAACAATAATTACAATCAAAAATCGAGGACTGAGTTAATTGATATCAAAAAACTGTGGATTTAATCTTTTAAATACTGGGAAATATCATTCGAGATACAATCAGCGCAAGGATGTTCATTTTTAAATGTTCATTTATGAAGCATTTTAAAAATCATATCCTGAAAGTAGTGGGAACCTTTCAGAAACCTTGAACACAGACCTTTGCTTTCTGAAAACGCCTATTGTTTGTGGTAAGTACGATTACTTACTAATAATATGACATTTGAAATGAGTCTACTGAAAAAAGTATTCCAAAAAGATTAATGGGATTTTCTGTTGTAATTTAAAATAAATTGCACGACTGGGTCGTACGAACTTGCTCTAATGTGTTACAGTGGTCTTGGGGCTTGAGATATTGGGAAAAAAGCAATACAAAAATCATATGAAATTTTATTAATCATTTAAAAATGAACGTAAAATCGTTTTTTGGAGAAAATGAAGTAAGCCATAAGATTTCTTTTACTTTTTTGAATTTTAAGGAATTTTTTTTTCAAAATCGTTGGAGCCGTTTTTTTTTCAAAAAACGGTTTTTTTTAAAACTTTTCGGAAACATATTCCAAATTTATTTTGAGTATGTCAAAATCTAGCGGTTTAAAGTTCTTATCAGAAAACAAAAATTTTAAAAATTTTGAACAAACCATTTTTGAAAAAACCAAAAGTCAAAAAAAAAATTTAACTTTTTTTAAAAAACTCAAAATTTTTTTTTTTTTTTAAATTAAAGAATTTATGTTATTTCATGTATAAAAGAGCTTTTATATTAAAATTTTCATCGAAATCCGTGAAGTGGTTTACGAGAAAATCTGATTTAAAAAAACGGTCGTATGGGAGGTACCGTTGTAAGACTTTTCCTGAAAAATCTGTTCCAGCCAGAACATAAAGTTTACTTAAAAAATACCATTCAGAAAGTTTTATCAAAATCGTAGTAGCTGTTTTTGAGAAAATGCGTTTTTCATTAAAAATCATATGGCAGGTACCGTTAGTTTTGGAGCTAGAATGCTTATTCCAAAAACCCCTCTGTAGGACGTCATAATAATACTGTGTGTACCAAGTTTGAAGCAAATCGGTCCAGCCGTTTAGGCTGTAGGTGTCGATACAGACGGACAGACAGACAGACAGACAGACAGACAGACAGAATTGTCGGACCCACTTTTTTAATCTTCTCTATCATCGTAATGTTATGTTTGATTGTCCAAAAAATTTTTTTTTTTTTTAGGAATGCATAACTTGCCTTATAGCACCTATAATCGCAAGTAAAAATTATAATCATGAAGACATGAGCAAAATAGTATGTAAGTAGTTTTCGATCTGACACAAAACTATTTGAAATCGCAACTTGCAGTGTCGTTTGAATGAAATGGAAGTATAATATATTAAAATCAAGTGTGACGTTGTTTGTGTTTGTCCCCGATGAACTCTTAAGATACTGCACCGATTTTAATACAATTTTGCAAACTGTGTGCTGTTTGATTAATCTTGAGGGAAAGTGGTCGAAATTCAGCTTAGCGATTTGCAACAAATGCATTTTTAGAGCATTTTGTGAAGTCACAAACAAATATTATGGTAGAGTCTTCTTAGTATGTGTACGAAAGTTTCTGTGAAGTATGGTAAAAATTGGGTGAAGTATGGTTTGTCGTAAATGTACATACAGGAAAAGCCAATATTGTACGTCGCGGGGCTTATTGCCTTTCCATCATGGGTTTTAATGAGCGGCAACTTATTGCTTGCACTCTCGTGAGGGCTAAAGGCATAGTACAATTAATTTACAGTAGAGATGGTGCGCGTGTTGTACCGCTGATGTTTCAATTTAGCAGAAACAAACATATCATATATAATTGGCCACAATGCGCCAGGTCCTTGAAAAGCTTATATATTAGTTTTTTTTTTTTTGCTAAGACTACTAAACTCAGTAACCACATCTCCAATTTATAAAATTCTTTTTATTTTGAAAGGTAAAAGTTTGCTTGAAGGCTAAATATTTCTTGCAAGACCTACCTGGTTTAAAGGGTGAAATGGGCTAGAAGCAAAAATGTATGTAGTATCCGATTTTTAAAATTCTTATGTTTGATAAGTAACATTTACTTAGGCATGAGTTAATTGTTGTAGCAAGCTGCTTATAGGGTGAAATGGGGTAAGAAATAGAGTAGGCATCCCATTGAATTTTTAATTTCCAATAGAAAAAGCTATTAAAATGCTTTATCAACGCAATCACAAATCAGATGATCTTGCATTTAAACTGTCCATTGTGTTTGTATATGCAAATGCTGCTACATGGAATCAAGAGACCAGCATCATCCTAATCATTAAAAGCCGTCGATAGTGAATTGTGTAATACACATATGGAGAAGAGTGTTTGAAGTTTGGCATACTCGGAGATGATAAGCATTGGAATATAACACTAACAGGAGGCACGCTTACGAGTTTACCAAATTAAATACAAACTCTGTTGGCAATCATCCTAACGACTTGCACGCCAACTGATCCAGAAACACTTTCGGAAAATCATAAACAAGAAAACATCCAAATCAGAAATGCACTGAGGACATCTTTAATGAAGTACTCATTTTACTTGAAGTATGTTTATATTTATCACAGTTTATATCAACGCACTATATCTGCTTGGAAGGGGCAAAACAACGTCTGCCGGAACAGCTAGTATTTTATAAAAGTCAAACACTAAAAAAATCTAATTAATAAAAACGATATAAATTGTTATTTCCAACGTAAACATTTTGAATAAAGTTGAATTTAAATTTAAAGTGTTGAATTAATTTTTTCTACATCAGGGTACAACTTGTTTTTATATTTTTAAATATAAAATATAAAGATTTAAAAAATACAATTTGTCATCAGAGTTCTTTTGCTTTAATTTGTTTCGATAAAAAAAACTATTTCAAAATAGTTCGACTTTACTCAGTTCAAAATATCTTATCTGAAACTTACATCTCTGCGAATTCAAGCAATATTAATTTAAAAAAAGACAGTTTTGGAAACGATCAAAATATTAATTCCGAAAATTCAATTGTTTCTTATAACTTACATATATGTACTACGTTTTCATTGGGGACTAAAAATTAGCTCACTTCAAAATTAGAAGAAAAATGTTTTCATTTGAGTTTGCAAATATGTATTGTGTAATAACTCTTTACATTTCCTTCTTCTTTTATCTTGTACATTTAAATCTTCTTTTCTTCTTTATTAAGTTGAAATCGTGCTAGAAAATTTGAAACCTAATTTTCCCGAAATATGATTGAAATTAGATAATTTCGAAATGATGTGTTCGATCTGAACAGAGGAGTTAATCTTGGAATTAGAATGTTTTTTCTGTTTTCTTGTTGTATACAGTTTGTTTTGTGAATCTAAATTATTAAAACTTTATTTATCTATGTACATATATATTTTTTGTACTGAAAAAATTATAAATATTCAATAAATACGTTGAAAATTAAGTTTACTTTGGCAAAATGTGATTATTGACGTGCAAACTCAAAGTTTACTTGTGTCTATGTAACAAAGGCCCTAACTAAGTTATGGATAAGTAATATCTAAGAGTTTATATTGTTAACAATCTAGTAATGATGTACATATTTGTTTATATTTAACTTCTCATTAAATCAGTGTAACGCCACAATCTTATATATCAACTGAGAAGACTTGGAAAAGTTCTTAACTAGTACTTTATTTATTTTGTTTCTTACAACAATGACCAAGTCAATAAAGGCTTAACGAAGTGCGAAATCAGCACTATGAATGGCAAATCAACATACTCATATCTTTATAGAAATTTCGTTAGGTCATGACTATTTTAAATTAGACACAGAAACGTGTTGCCGATAATTACTTTTGTGACATCCGTTGTTAATAACTTTAAATACAATTAACGATAAGTTTATCTATTGATAAAAATTGGTTGTTGTTCATTAAAAATCAAAAATTTCCAATGGACACACGAAGAGAACATCCTTAAAAACAGTATCCTAGTTTTGAACAAATGAACAAATAAATATATATGTATGTACTACGTACAAGAGAAAAAAGAAAAATATAAGTTTAATTTAATAAGATGTAAATTTAAATAACATTGAATCATATATTTTCTTTATGATTCAATGTTATTTGAATTTTTATTTTTATTTGTAAACTCCCCCTCCCCAAACTTATTGAAAGCGTAGTGTTTAGGAAAAGAAGTGTTGTCAAAATGTAGTAAAAACAAAAACAAAATAACTTTACAAATTTTTGAATCCTCAAATGTCTTTGGTTTGAGCAGAGACGTTGAAATACCTGGGCTTGTAATAAATGAATCAATCATTGAAGGCAACTTTCGGTCTTCGCTTATCTTCAAAACCTAAACACGGGTGCAATGAACGAATGAATGAATGAAATGTCATAATAAACTTTTAAGCTAAGACGTAATTTCGTATCAGACTATTTTTGTTTAGAAAAGCTGTGATTTGATAGTATTTTTAACAATTCCAATTCCAGAAATTAAAAATTGGATTGCGAAAGTTGCGGAAAACGGCAATTCTAGTTTGATAAACTGTTTAGGCTGACTAAGTGAGATATACAAAATGCAACTATCCATCTTATTTTCATAGATCTTCTTTCAGCAGATCTATGGCGCTATGGCGCAAATTTTGGATTATTCTTATTTGAGTATGTCTTAGAGTATCTCAGTTTCAGTCGATTTTCGTGTTAAAATATGGAGCATTTCGTTTCCGATGACATTTCCTTTACGCTACATTCTAGGTTTGTTTTAATAATTTTAATAATTTTGATAATATTCATTGTTCGCTCTCTCTACTTTGTGAAAATTAAAATAAAAATACAAATAAATATTTCCTTAGAAGAATCAATTTGCACACGGTGTCAGAAGGTGTGTTTGTCTGCATACTTATATGACTGTAAAATAGTAATAAGTTCTTTTTATCAAAAATTACATGCTTACGCAAAAACCGAGGTAATGATTCAATGCGTAAGGACTATAAGTGCAATGATTCCAACCTCCAATATTTTTTTAGCGCGAAATCAATGCCCCAAAAACAATAAAAAAGAGAGAAATAATAATAAAAAGTTCCCAAAAAGCCCTCATAAAAACATCTTTATCTTCAAAACCATTGAGGTCATATTACCAAGTACCAGTGAAATAAAAAAAAACAAGAATCATCATTCTGTTTCCAATTAAAAGTTAAAAAAAAACTACAACATATGACGAAATAATATTAATAAAGTGGACCAAGGAACGTAATGAGTCCATCCCGTGTGTATAGGGTATACCTACTCTCATTAAGTCTTTTGGTTTTTGAAACTTGACGTTGACCATCACAATAATTATTGTACTAGATTCAAAAGCAGATAATAATCATTATACATTTTAATGTTGTTGTTATTTCCAAACGGTAGATAAACATTGCGTTAATTTCTTAAAAAATAAAAATATTTTGTATCTGGATTCATCTAGCAACCACTTTAAGTTTTAGGTTAGTCTTCTATGTTATTCATTCGCTCAACCCATAAAGGCCAATTACTGTGTTGGAACCGTCGCGTCGCGTCCGTCGTCGGTCGCGTCCGAGTTATGCATATTTTTAGCATGAGAAATCCATAGTTTAATTATAAGAAAAGATGCATCGCAATGGACGCCGAGATAAATATAACGGTCATTCAGTAACAACAACAACAACAACTAAAACAGACAAATTAAACTCAACAATTCAGCCATAGTTGAGGTTACTTGTTGTATAGTTACCGTTACCATACCCCGCCATCACGTAGGTATGAGTTGACAGTTTTTTTTTTTTTTTTATTTATATTTTGTAGTAGGAAATGGGTCAGTCGTTTCACTTTACTTTGCGGATCACTAATTTTTTCGCGAAGCAGGCAGATACGCAAATACATACCTCAGCTTGGAATGTTTGTTGGCAAACGATGTTGTTGTTGGTAGGTTAATCCCAGAGTTATAGCTGCAAAAGGGAAATTTCACTTTTTTAAAATGGAAATCAGTTTAAACCGAAAAAAAATAAACTCTCTCGCAACGCGACGGAGATACACAAAGCGCGCACACGGTGGCGTATTTAGGCAGACAGTGTGGTCGATGGTCCTATTGAAAAGTACTAGTACTCATGCGTCATGCTCATTGACAAAATTACAGAATGTTTTCCTATTTACACTTTATTGGGAAAGAGAGAAAGGTCGCGGAGTTGGAGTTTGGAGTCAGAATCGGGGCTCGGTTTCGTACAAATATTGTTTGGTTGTCACCAAGAAGAAGACGACAACGGCAACGGCGATCACGATGACGATCACGATCACGATGACGATGACGTTGAAGAAAACTTCTTATTCTTACAAGTCTTTTGGTTCTGGTTTCATGGAACTTCTCTTTAACGTTTGGGTTTTGAGTTTTTGTTTCTTTGTTTTCTTTAAACTCAAACACGGAAGTGGGTCACAACACTGCTGGCTTTTCTTTGATTTTTGTTTCTTTTAACTTTTTTTTTTTTATTATTATTTTCACTAACTAATGGAAGTGGGTCATACAGCACACTACGAATTTTTAGTCAATTTATTTTTGTATTTAATATTCCATGCAAAAAAGAAAACACGTAACTCTTCACAGATCAAACACCACCGATATGTACTAAGGTGCTAATTGTATTGTTAAATAGTAGTGGGTATTTTGAACGAGCATAATGTACGATTCACTACGTACAATGGACTTAAAAGACTGAAACGAGAGAAATCAATCTACGAATGTTGCGGTTGTGGTGTGTGGAGGTGGTTGGTTAAAAAGAAATTTTGGACTCAACTTACTGCTGCGTTCAAAGTCGAAAAAAAACTAAAATTATAAAAATATCTTTGGGTTGTGTGGTTCCGTTTTACTGAGGTTGTGTGATCATTTGAAGCCGGCCTAAAGTGAACTGAAATGGTGAATGAAGAAGTGAAAGATTTTATGGATGGAGATTCATTCAAGCTTTAAGAATGAAAGGGTTCGTCGTTTCTCGTTGCATATTATGGTAAAACGTATGAAACAACAACAACAATAACAACTAATTCCAAGTATAAGTAGATGAAGCACGCACAGTGATGATGGTAATTTGATGTTGTCTTATTTAAAAAAAAAAAGAGCACCAGACAGAACCTTTATGTCATTTATGCAGAAATGCATCATCATGTGTGATGACTGCGCTGCGCCTTAGATTCTTCAATTAATCCCCTCGCTACTGTTTCTTTTTTATTGGCATTTTAATGCGAAATTTTATGTTTATTCCGGACATTTGTGATGGATGCTCCTTTAGATTGGAAACATATCCAATTATTATTTGAAAATAGCGGAAATGAATTACATTATTATGTAGTTACTTCTTATACACATGGCTGGATTAGCTATTGAAATACATGAACAAGGCGACATTCTGTGTGGATATAATATGTAGGTCTGCTCACATAAGTCGTAAATTATCATGAAAAGGGCGGGAGCCTTAAGGAGGCATCACTTGAAATTAGAATGCTCATCAGTGATGTTTTAATTTATATTATAACAACTTAAGAAATGTGTAACGGCCTTATATAAAGAAATTTTTTTTTTTTTTTAACTCGTTTGAACTGTTTTCTGGTTACGATAAAGGCCCCGACCCATAGAATCCCTTGGTCCGTTGCGGCAACGCATCCGTTGACGTTTGCCGGATCGCCGGATTGGGGGTGATCCAATGAATGCGTTTACGTTCCATTTTTGTCTCTTTTTTTTCTTTGAACATGCTGCAAAAAATTATGCTTTACATAATTACAACGGTAACCAAAACCCTTAGAAGAAGAAATGCATTTCTCTTCTTCAATGCCAAAACGAAACCACTTCAAATCGAAAAAAAATTGCTGTCAACCAGCTGTCAATGGATTGCCGGAGAAGAAAAAGTTAAAAGTTCGGCTACTTCTGTCCGTTGCGTTGCCGCATGCGTTGTCTATGGACCACTTCTCGTAAGAACGCGTGTATTTAATCGAGCTGTCAGTTGATTTGCCGGATACGCACGGACGCAACGGATTCTATGGGTCAGGGCCTTTAGTTATTTACGAAACTAAGATTCTTCAAGACAACAAATTTAAGATTAAATACCCAAGACAAGTGTTAGGGCATGAAAAATCAATTGGTTAGTGTTTAAACAAAACTGTGGATTTTTTTGTTTTTCTTAGACTTTCTAGTGCGTTAAAAGCTTTAGGCCACTAAGTTTATTCGAACCAGCACTGGTGTCTACATAATAACACAAACATTAATAACATACTAACTAGACTACCTTATATGGATGCCATATAACAAGAAAAAGCCATAATGAGTTTGTTATGAGCAAGTGTGATGCAAGTGTGATGCGTTGCGTAACGTGGACATACATTGGTTCTAGTTGAACAAATTTATAAAAAATCTGTATCCACAAATTGCTTCTTCTCTTCTCAAAACAATTATTGCTTAAGGTAAGTAAAATTAGAACAAAAATATTGTATCTGATCTAATGTTGTCCTTATCATTGAGTAAGAGAGTGATGGGTATTCGGCAACCATAGTTTTGATGAGAAAAAATTATTTTTAGTAAATAAGTCTTATATCTGCTAGTTACATTATAAAAAAAAAACGAAAGTTAGGGAAGGATTGAACACTTAATTTAATTTTAATAGAAATGTGGAACATATAAACTGATCAAGTAAACTTAAAAAAAATTCAAATTAAGAGACCCAAATGTTTCTTTTTTTCATCACTTGATCAAGACAAATCTGCAAAAAATTTCAGCGAAATTATCGGTTCAGTAATTTCCGAGGCTGCATTCATTTGATTAATAAAAAAAAAAGGAATAAACTTTTAAATAAGCATTTTATTTGATATGATTATGAAAAATTTTAAACAAAATCAAAGGGTAGTTTTTTACGGTGATCCGTTCTCATCACTTCCAAAGATGGTTTTCATGATCGTTAAAAAAATGATTTACCCTAATAACCACAAATTCAAGAATAAATTGTTATACACCGGAAACCCTTAAAATAGTTTTTAACTTAAAGCTAGTTCAAAAATTGTTGCTGAAGTGATAAGCTTAAACATTCCTTAAAAAAGATATAACTGCTTTTTATGATTAAAGTATAAACCACCACAAAATTACATCTAGCACTAGCATCTAAAATTTTGCTCTTCTTATCACTCTTTTGTTTCCTTATCAGTGATTTGTTTCTAATTTCAGTTCTAAGCCCAAATTTCAATTTGGTGTTTACTTTTGTTCAGCTTGAGCTCAGATTGTCCCATCTATGTATTTATATAGAGTTCATAGAGCGCGTTTTGATAAATCTCTGACCACAGTTTAAAGGAAAAACACTAATTTTTTAAGTCAAATAAAAGGCGAAACTACTACAATTTTCAATATTTTTTTTTGTTTGGTTTCCAAAATCGATTGCTTACTTATTTTTTCGAAATAATATTAAACCTTTAATTTTTCAAAAAAAAAAAGAAGTTTTTTCGATCAGACAGACAGAGGGACGAACTTCGCAAACCGACTTTTCTTTTACTTCTCCATCATCGTAATGTTATGTGTGATTGTTAATTCAATTTTTTGTTCACTAATCCGTAACTTGAATTATGGTACCTAGAATCTCAAGTAAAAATGTAGGCTTCTTAAATACAAGAGAATACAACTGGACAACTGCATTCTTATAAATGGACCGTTGAGATTTTCATAGACTCTACAAAAACTGGTGGTCTACTCGGTTATGCTTAAGCCACCATTTTGAAACCAATATTTGTTTCGTAAAATTTAAACTACCCTTGAAACTAGTTTCAACTATAAAAATGTTATATTACTTTGCAGAAAAAACTCCCCTTTGGACTCATACATAAAAGATGCTAGTTAACGGCGGAAAAGTGTAAGTTATTATGTAAATGCAAAGATTGATATTATAAAAAAAGATACGCAAGTTGATTTCAAGATCTAAAGTGAACATTGAATGAAGTATGTTTACTGCATATCCGAACTTCCAATTTAACACTAAGCTTCAAGTAATAAAGACAAAAAAAAAAAATATTATTCATAACTAATTTGAATAATTAATTTAGTGGTAGCTAGGAGTACTTAAACGATCTTATAAATGCTAAATAAAAACATTCAAAACTGTTATATTAATATATATCTAAACAATAAATCATACGAGAGCGACTAGATCAGTAAACTTCTCGGAACAAAAAACAACGAAGCAACTATAAATTATTGTATAAGCAAATTATTCAAAGTTATATCAATAAATTTAATGATAATTATTCAAAAATAATGACTTCGAAATAATATAATATTAAACAGCAGTTTTTCATTATACAAAGTTTATAATTATTATGGTGTGCGATGTTTTAACTTGCGATTATAGGTACTAATGCAAGATATGGATTCGTAAAAAAAAAAATATTGAGATAGTAATTACACATGACATTAGGATGATGGAGAAGTCGAACAAAGTGGGTCTCCAAATTCCTTCCGTCTGTCTGTCTATTTGTTCGCACCTGAGAGTAAAGCCTGAACGCATTTGCCGATTTGCTTCAAATCAAATTAGGTTTATTAATAGGTGTTTATTTGGACGTCCCTCGGAATGTATTTTGAATGTTTGTTCTAGGCCCAAAAATAACGGAACCTGCCATACAATCGTGAAGAAGAAGTAAATTTTCTCGAAAGTGGCTCTAACGATTTTGATAAAACATTTAGAATGCTGTTTTTTTAAACAACGCACTATACAGCATACATCGCTACATCAGATGTGATTTTTGAGGTGAAAAGAATTTTGAATTTGTAGTTCTTTTGTTAACAATTAATTAGGGCTGCTAGACACTTGCATCCATTTAAGACCAGCTTTCATTTTTAGAAACGATTTTATGGGCAGTGAAATAAAGTCTTAAGAGATCAGAGTAAAGTTTTATTAATCGTAACAAAATTGTATTATTATTATTTAATTGTTATTGGCTATTGTATTGAAATTATGATTGATGTTGTTTTCAAACGAATGCGAGTTAATTGCAATACATGTAAGGTACAGTAGTTAGTGGAGAAAAACCCCAGCTACGCGTCAGACAGAACTAAAATGATGTAGAGTCTCAAATAACTCGATTATCGCCAGACGATATTGGTTCATTTTACAGGAGGTAAGTTTTGCATATATGAGATCGAAAGAACACTTCCTGCACATGGGGTCAACTTAAGCACCGTTAGTAATTATATAGCTGCTTAACCAATAACGTTTGTATTTGCCTATTCCAACGAATACAATTATTTAATTATTTTGTTAACAAGGTTCACCAACTACTAGTACCTACCTATAGTCAATGAATTTGTGTTCTTCTTGTGTTAGCTAGACAGACTTTGTTCGCCTTTCTTTCGATCTTTAAGTGTTCTTGATACCTTACAATTATGTTTGATTGTTGGCTTATAAATGTATTTTTATTTTGCAATTAAAAGTAAAATACTTTAGTTTTAGTTGTAACATTGTAAGAAGTTAGGTATTTGGAGTGAAATCTGTGGCACGTGCAGGCTTTTACTCAAAATCTATTTTGGAAAAATTGGCGATTAAGTTTAATAGGTTGCTATGAAAGAACCAAACCAAAACTTCCGTCCACCCAACCAAGAATAAGTTCAATAAGCGATATCTAATCTAAAGTCCTACAAGGCTGCTGGAGCGAATGGCCTTGCAGCTGAGCTCTTCAAAGCAGTGGGAGATCACTTGGTGAGGAGCATACACAAACTCATCTGTACAATTGGGTCGGATGAAAGCATGCCCGCCGCACATGAACTATTTGGCCCGTCGACCAAATGTTCGCACTTCGGCAGATTCCAAATCGATAGTCCCACCTATTTACCGATTTTAAAGTCGCCTATGACAATGTAAATAGGAACGAGCTATACAGAACGAGTTTAGCAGGGATGCCAAGAAATGGCATCCCTGCTAAACTTGTTCGATTGTGAAGGATGACTATGGAGAATTCGAGTACGCAATTCGCATGTCAACACTATAGCGGTACAATTTTATATGAATCCGTTTAAAGCCCTCTCTCAAAGGACCAAGGAGACACTATACAAGACCCTAATCATCTTAGTCCTGCTGTATGGGGCAGAAGCGTGGACACTACACAATCGGATGAAAACAGGCTGCTTTGAGAGAAAGATTCTTCGAGGTGATATTCGGTCCTGTATGCATAAATGGAGTATGGTGTATGGAGGAGAAGGTTCAATGGCAAATTGTACTGGCTATACAGTGACCTGGTTGACCTGGTCGAAAAGCTGAAAGAAGAATTTAATTAAATCTAATTTGCACCCCTCTACATTCTGTTTATATTAACTAACAGGTCTCTCATCAGCAGAGTTAAGAGTGGTAAGTTTTTAATTAATGGCATTCAGTGAATTAATGTTTCACTATATGTATAGTCGTGATCAGCATTGTCATACACTTTTACTATCCGCAGCGTTGGAACAATTAGGCAGCATTGAAAAATGTATTAAAAAAAAGTTAGCCAACCATGCAAATAAATTATAAATAAAAAGCTAACATGAGTTATCCTCGTGTTAAAGAGTTAGCAAAATACATTATTGTGTGCTGGGACACAATGGAATAAGCTTATACTACGTTTTCATTAGGGCCAAAATTAGCGAATTTCGAAATTAGAAGAAAAAGTGTTATCATTTGAGTTCGTAATTTCGTTTGACATCGGGCTATCTTATTTCTTTTTTTTTCTTACTTTCTTTTCATTACTTCTTCTTGTTTTTTTTATTGTTTTGTTTACTTTTGTCATTGCGTCGTTTGGTCTGAATGTGGTCTTTCTCTTCTTCTAGGAGGTCAAAGTATCTTTCATTCGCATTATATGTTATTTTTGCGACAGATATCGTCTTTTGAATTTTCATTTTGAAGTCCATAATTAGGTATTTTTATTTGTATTTAACATTTGAATATACAGAAGACGCTCGATATAGTGAACTAATAAAAACCTAGCCTGTTCACTATATCGAAATTGTTCACTATTTCGAGCGAAGGGTTTTTGAACGTTTACCAACACTTTATTTGATTATAAACACAATTTTTTTTTTTATAAATTTAACACAAGAACAAAAAACATTAAAATTTTATTTCAAAGTTCAGATGACCTGAATATGTGTCTTTTCAAACAATTAAGACTTAAAGCACTTCGACGCTTTCCCGGAATTTACTTGCACGATTACAATATGTAACAAAAGCATAGCCATGTCAAAAACTTGTTTAATAGGGCAAGTGCCAAAGTAAATGTTAAACACACAAAGGAATAATAAATTGTTCAGAAAAATACTTGAAATTCACATTGCAACAGAAAATGTTTCCGTTAAATTTCGACCGAAAAAAGTTTATTTCACTATATTGAGATGCTCATAGATCACTATTAAGAGTAGTCTGTGTTAAATTTTGGTAGTTTGCTACATTGGATAGTTTACTATACAGGGTTCACTATACCGAGTGTTTACTGTATTCAAATTAATCTTTAAAACATTTTTGTTATGATAGATGTGAGTTAAAGCTCGTCAAAGCCTATTGTACCGTAACGGGGCTAAAGCTAGCTCAAAAGTATGTTTGTGTTTTCCTCATTCAGCAATAAAATATTATTGCATACTTAGTTTTTCCAAAAAAAAAAAAATTAAAGACTTTTAATTATTTTTTTTCTTCAAAATACATACCGATTATTATCTAGCAGCATAAGAGCATTAGAAAGAAACAGTTTAATAAATCTCTGTCGCATTATCTTCAACTAAACTGATTTTCGAAAGAACTCGTATTGCTATAAAATCATCTTCGATTTGTTAAAAATGCGAAAGAAATTGCGTGCAAATAGTCACATTCTTAATCCACTTTTAATTTAATAGAAATAGAAATCGTTTGTGCTACTAACAAGGAGAAAAAAGAGAGTACAAACTCCTGTGTCAAAATGAAAAATTGTACCTACCTGATTTAATATTGAGTATTGATTGCTGTCTATATCCTGATCTACCTATATTTTATGAGTCCACGTAACTAAATCCAAGCCCTGTTACGATATAAACGACCGTTTGCGTCATTAATTAGTATGCACCCATTTTGGTTTGAAATCACTTTGACTAGCTAAAGCAAAACTGAGAATGAAACTGCAAATATTTAAGTTAAGTTTGAACTGTGTGAAATTTGCACAATCTGAACACTCGATCATATTTTTTGTATGGTTTGTTCATATAGAAACGTACGAAACCACTCCATTAGCTCCTAACTGCATTATGCAAGTGCACCCAACTTAAACCCTGATGCTACTGCTACTGCTATGCTGCCTCTAGGAGGTAGGAGGTAGTTAAAGTTCCACTTGTCATACATAATGCAATGACCATGAAACCCCAGCATTACAGTACATCATTGATATAGGTTCATCTTCAGCATATGCAACTAGAGAAACGAACTTTGTATGCGCAAGCAATCAACTTAATAATTGAATGAGGCAGAGAAGGTGGTCCTCTGTGGTCTGGCCTCGAATCAGTCTATCAAATCTGGAACACACATTGTTAGGCATACATATTTTGGTTATATTGTTCATGTTGATGCATTAATTTGAAGTTGAAAAATTGAAATATACGACAAAAATATACTATTAATCAAGGCTAAGGACATTGTTGCATTTATGTATGGAACAGTGCTTAGTTTTGAGGATAACTATTATGGCTGTTATATTAACTTAAATAATGAGAGTTTAGAGATTTCTTGTTGAAGTGTATATAATCTTTAGATTGAAAATAGCTTCCAACCCTGCTGTAGGGCTGTTTCTCATAGCCCCGGTGCGGTGGTGACTATACACGCCATTGTTTTTATTTTGCTTGGAAGCAATTTTCGTCGCTTGCCATTAGACCAACTTGCCAATATATGTCAGTTCCGGTCTGACTATTGCTGTATACATCCATATGATAATTTTTGGACTAGGCCCCCAGGTCTCTCCAAATATTCCATTACAGGCATAGAATATGCTTTATCATTGCCTTCTTGGCTATTTCCTCTATGTTGAGATTCCAGTTCAGTTTTCTGCATAGAAATACACCTAGGTATTTGGCTTGATTTGACATGATTAGTGGAATCCCTTTCATTAAAAGTAGATTCAAACCCTGGTATTTTTCTTTTGTTCGTAAAGAGAACCAGTTGCACGTAGTGTGACAGCGTAATGAAATCGGCCCAACAAACAGGACTATTTGCATTCCTGAGCAACTACACAACCTGAGCTTCCAACTATTCTGTTTTATTCTAAGAATGATCATAAAACAAATTTTTTAAGTGAAGAGTCAAAATATAATTTTTTTGTGTATATGTATTGTATATATCTTGTGTCGTATTAATTTATACCCAAATGAACTTCAAAATTTTAGTCTGTTTTCAAAAGAAATATAATATTCTATTTTGAAATCGAGTTTTATTTGTTCAAAGTTGTAATTTTTAACGAATTTTTACAATCTTTGTATCATATTTCTCAAAAGAGCCTAATGAAACATCTTTGCGTTTTGAAAAAAATATGCCAATTTACGCATTCGTATACAGCATATAATAATTTCTTGGAGTTATTTTTAGAACCCTTAAATAATAGGAATACATATTTCTAATAAGCTTGGGAGTTTTGTAAGAGAAACTTAGTAATATGCAATAACAAAATAATTTATTATCAAATGTCTATTTTTAGGCCAAGATTAAAAATGAAAAAATTCCTCGGAATACTACCGAATTTTTTTCGCATGAATCCATCTTGCCTGATATTTTGAACCTACATATAATCGCAATTAAAAAGCATAGCACTAAAGAAATTACGATGAAAGACTATTTACAAAGTGTATTTCGCAATACCGTCCGATGGCATGTCTGGACAGATGTGCTTCAGTGCTCCTTTTATATTGAACTTCACGTGAAACTGTTACGGCCTTTCTTTAAACTTCAAGAAGGCTATATCACACTGACAGTGGATTCACTGACCGTGACCAATGGCAGGCAGTTATGTCAAAATTTCGTCACAACGCCGGCCGTCAGTGAAGTCATCCGTAGTGTGATAGCCAGTTTTGGGACGCCAGTGAAGGTGTCAGTTCACTGACGTGTTCACTGACCAACCCAAATCGCGTGAGTGACTGACTCGAAAAATGACAAGTGTGATAAGTAGTCACTGGCGCATAGGACCACTGACACACTTTTATGACAAGAGCGTCAGTGTACTGACACTGTCCCTTCACTGGCAACACACGAAATTTCTCGTTGTGGCAGTGAAGAAACCCCGTCAGTGAACTGACCTGTTTTTTGATATCTTGTTCGACAAATTTCAAGTACCGTATTTTTTGGGAAGTTTTGAAAAAAGCTTGATTTATTAGAACTGGCATTTCCTAGATCACGAATATGCATTTTTGAAGTCGCTAGGTCGCTTAGTTTAGCCGCAAGTCAAGTTTAAAGATGTCAACTTTGATGCCTATACCACGTCTAGAACCAGAACCCTGTAAATGGCGTCAAGGACTTCGGAAATGATAGCCGAAATAGTGGGTTGCGCTATTCGGCACAGCAGTCGCAGCGAATTAAAATTCTCGCCGGTGGCCAGGTAACACAGCGTTAGTGCGAGTCGTACTTCCGCTGGAATGCTTTTCCGGAACTTTGTGTCGGCTTTTGCAATATGAGGCTTCACTAAATTTAGCAAATAATCAAATTACTCGCTACATTGCATTCCGATGTAGCTCCGGCTCTTCTTCCCGCAATTCCATCAGCAGCTTGGCACAAAATCCTTCCTTCTCTCTACGCCTCAGCCAATTTGTTTGCCAAATACTGCGCGGTCGAAGCTCTTTCTTTTCGCGATCATCATCGCTGAGGCTGTCCACCACACACGCTGGCACATAAGCCTTCGTGGCAATTTCTACAATTTCCGAAAATTCTTGATTCGACATTATGTTTTAAAATATTTTTAAGTAAAAAAACAAAAACCACCGATATCAATTTACCTTTTTCTTTAATTGTAACGAAATTAAAACACAAATAAAAAACAAGGATCTGACAGCGACTGGATGTCGAGATAGTCAGTGCTGCCAGTGTAGTGCGATAGCAAAATTGGTCACTGACCCGATTTCGGGTAAATTTCACTGACTCTACTTGCCAGTGGCGTGTGCCAATGAAGCATGTGTCAGTGTAATGTGATAGTCAGTTTTTCAGGCGTCAGTTCACTGACCGACTCGGAGAAAGTTTCACTGACTAGCAAGAGGTGTCAGTGATTTTTGGGACACACTGGCACAGGCCTGCCAGTAAGTGTGATAACCATTTTTTTCTCAACTGACCACTGATGAGCAATTGCTTCACTGGCTTAAAAAACACGTCAGTTTTCGTGACGACACTGCCTGCCAGTGGTCGGTGAATCCACTGTCAGTGTGATATAGCTTTAAGTATTGTCGAAGTTTTTTTTTCCCAAATGACGTTGGCAAATGGCTTCATCGAATTCATTCAAACTTAAGTTGAAATGTTTTTCACAGGTTCCAATAAGATGACATTAAAAATGTTTTAATAAACTGTTTTTTTTTTACTGTGGCAACAATTCATTACAGTTCATTATAGCTAACAACAGCTGATATAAAAGGCCTCTCCTGGGTAGATCCTTACAACCTTCCACATTACGAACACTTTTACTTTTGCAGATTCAAACTTTATCTCAAAGGCATATGAACAATGATGTCATGTACGTATAAAGCAAAATATGGATTCGTGAAAAAAAAAATCGAGATATCAATCACACATGACATTTCGATGATAGACAAGTCGAAAAATGTAGGTCTGCGAATTCTGTCTGTTCGCTTTTCTACAGTCTGAACGGATTCAAATTCGGTATTTATAGGGGCCAGTTATAGCGATCTCGTTTATATTTATTTATTTTAACAAGAGCGATGTAAAATCATAAACTATCACATTTTTTTAAAGATTTATCTAACAGTGTAAGCTTTTAAATGAAATAAACTAAAATTACAAGTATACGATTTTGATTTTCTATTCACGCTTATGATGAAGGGGAAAATACATTGAAAATAATAAAAAAAATCTTTAAGTGACGGGTAGTCCTTTATTTGTTCTAATAATCCACTACTTTATACAACTTTACTATTATATCTTTCACTACAACAATATACTTGCACTGTCATGACACCGGTTGGTTGAATGGCTAATTTTGGAGAACCACATGGCGTATAAGTTTAATTCAGAGAAATGGCATATTATAATATAAGTATAGTAACTATGTATATGTACCTATGCAGCATTCACTGATATATTGGCTTCGCTCTTATATACTCAGAGTCAGAGTTCATACCTGATTTTAAAAATTATGTTTATGACCCGAAGGAGTATTCCGAAGCTGTTGTTAAAAGCCGCTCACAATTTGAAGAATAACGAACAAAGTTGACTACATCAGTTCACAAAAACCAAAATTAACGGAATACGAGGTTAAACGTTACTCATTTCACGGCAGACTAATAATGTATTTCCAGCATTGGTGTACTTCTAAATTTTTGGTGATTAAAACTGAAAAGTCACAATTTGGCCGTGAATAAAAAGATATGGAAAAAATCTATATGATAAAACTTAAGTCCAAAGCTTGTGTAGTGTATGTTTGATAGAACTTTGGACGTCCAGATTAATTTTGATATGCATCCATAAAAAAAGCCATTGTTGGTAAGTTGAAGTCTTATCGCAAGAAAGTTTATGATAAACTTTGGTATTTGCTATCAGAATGTTTAAAATTACTTAAATGTTTCAGGCTGGGGTTTCATCTTTATATATAATCAACGACAGAAAGTTCAGCTAAGTTAAGTATGATAAATGCATTTAAACTATAAATAATAGTATAAAAAATATTTATTTAACAATTTATACTCGACAGTGAAAACGTATTAAAATATTTATATGAAACTAGCTGTCCCAGCAGACGTTGTTCTGCCCTTCCGAGCAAACTTATATAAATGGTGTTTTTTTAGAGGTGTAGTTTTCAATCTGGCAATACTTTTTTCGAAGTCTTTTTGACAGCTGTTACTTGATTTATGCTCAGTTTGTTTTGCCATTTCATAATGAATAGAACAACGTTTGCAAATCGTGCAAATTTATTGCCAAAATAATGTATCGGCTCGCGAGCGGACGACGCATCGAGCGCGCAGCGCCCAATATTCGGTTGACATAATCGCCCAGGAATTTATTCGAGCCAGCCGCTTCAGCCACTTGCCCGAAATTATTTTTAAAACATAATGGCAAACCCTTATCTTTATAATAAAGCAAAATTCTTGGCCATAACATTAAACATTAAATCTCACAGAAACACTCATGGAACCATGCTAGAGATATCCAGAAAGTTTAAGTTCATTGAATGGGCGGTTTCGGAGTCCATAATATATCAACTACAAAAATACATTTATTTTTATGTTATAGATCATATATACAGGGTGGCTGATGAATCATGCTACTATATTAGAAAGCTTAATAACTTTTTTTCAGAATAGTTTATCAACTTAATTTTTTTAAATTTACAGATTGTTATTTATATTTAAAAAAAATGAATAATTGGGACCAGGAAACCCGCATTTGGGTTGGGCAACGTTATCATGAACTTAGGTTAGTAATTTGTGTGCAAAGAGAATTTCGGTGCACGTTTTGCGGCACGCCTCCAAGTAAATGGACCATTAAGCGATTTGTAAAATCTTTTTATGAGTGTAAGATAATCGCTCAAAGGTCTTTTTGTTGAATGCCTTCAGTTCGGAGAGCGGAAATAATTGCTGCTGCCTTACAGGACACTCCAAGCGTTTCCACAAGAAAGTTGTCTGCTCAATTGGGTATCAGCAGACAGACATTGCAGACAGACATTGCAGACAATTATTCATAAGGATTTAAATTTTTTTCCCTATAAAATTCAATTAACAAGCAAATTGGACCTCACAGACCTTGCGATCCGCTTAGAATTTTGAAAGAAGCTTCTGCAAATGGAAGACGAGGACGAAGACATCCTTTAGTTATATGAATTGTGAAAACACATTTAGTTTAATAAGAAAAGAATAAAATGCAAACTTTTGATGTTAAGAAACAAATCGACAGCCCTTGGGTTTTTTGAGAATTAAAAAACCTAGGCTCTTGAAAAATGTATGAATTGTCAAGGAAACCTTATTTTTTTATATTTATTAAATTTTGACAATCCTATACTCCTTGGACATGGACGATTCAAAATCATCAACTGACTGGACAGCCAGCGGTTAAAGAAAGTGATTTCTTGGTAAGTCTCGATTATTTCAAATAGTGTAATGTATATAGTGCTGTGTTACCAGTTATCATTGAGTTGATCATTCAGCTTCACCGTGTCCCATATACAGCGAAAGCAAGCTCAAGAATCAATAAACCAGAACATTTTTTTAGTAACCAAAAAAGCGCTTTTATATAGATTTGATTCAAGGCTAGTGAAAAGGAATCAATCGAGCTGAAAATATATGGTGCATTTAATGCTCGTTAAACCTAGGTGAATGCTAGAGTTATCGTTCGGTACATTATTGAGATGGATGCATTATAAAATATTTTATTTCAAGTTCCACAAAACTGTTGAATGCATCAACCCAACACAAAAAGTTCAGGTTAAATGAATTTGAAAGCCTACCGTCAATGCTCATAATAGTCAAAGCTAAAACTAACTCGTGAACATTAAACATTACATCATATACATTTTTAACTAATTCGTCAACATTACATCATGCATTTTTAAAGATAAGAGAAGGGCCAACTTTGTGTATACAATAGTGTTAGATTAAAAAATAGTTCACGCTCATTTCTGACTCACTTTAATAGAAACTACTATGGATCAACTTCACTGGAAAAGCAACTTCTATCTACAATTTCCGAAAAGATTAGATATTTAAAATAAAAGAAACATTTTAAAAGGTTCGAGTGAATCATTGATAAATCACTTTACCTACTCCGGGAAAAAAGAACGAGGTAAATGCATGGACACATAAGGTAAATGAAAAAAATTTGATTGCATGCATTTGTTCTTATTTGGGTTCATCGGATATCTCGAAAAATTTTAATATAATATAATATTTAAAAATATATTTCTGCAACAATACATTTCTATTTATCGTCTATCTATCTATCTGTCTATCTGTCTATCTGTCTATCTGTCTATCTGTCTATCTGTCTATCTGTCTATCTGTCTATCTGTCTATCTGTCTATCTGTCTATCTGTCTATCTGTCTATCTGTCTATCTGTCTATCTGTCTATCTGTCTATCTGTCTATCTGTCTATCTGTCTATCTGTCTATCTGTCTATCTGTCTATCTGTCTATCTGTCTATCTGTCTATCTGTCTATCTGTCTATCTGTCTATCTGTCTATCTGTCTATCTGTCTATCTGTCTATCTGTCTATCTGTCTATCTGTCTATCTGTCTATCTGTCTATCTGTCTATCTGTCTATCTGTCTATCTGTCTATCTGTCTATCTGTCTATCTGTCTATCTGTCTATCTGTCTATCTGTCTATCTGTCTATCTGTCTATCTGTCTATCTGTCTATCTGTCTATCTGTCTATCTGTCTATCTGTCTATCTGTCTATCTGTCTATCTGTCTATCTGTCTATCTGTCTATCTGTCTATCTGTCTATCTGTCTATCTGTCTATCTGTCTGTCTGTCTATCTGTCTATTTGTCTATCTGTCTATCTGTTTACCTTTCTAACGAATTTAACAAAAAATATTATAAGTGGAACTGTGGCCATTTGAGCTCCGGATCCATAAAGTTTGATGTGTCTACTTTTCGATTGATTTGAATCAATTTTTTGACACTTGTTTAATTATTGAACACAAAAGAAAATATGATTATCCGTTGTTAATATCGATAGGAAGAAGCCTACACAATTTCAAAAATCCGATGACCATGACTATTTTGCGCATAGTAAACTTATTGACAATGGTTCTTGAACTTGACCATTCTTGAACTTTTTATCGAAAAATCTTTTTAAAAATCCATCATCAACTTGTGTTCATTACTATATTTTACAACACATGAGCTTGAAGTAAACTTGTTGAGATCAAAAGACACATTTCTTCAAAAGTGACATTTGAAACGTTTCGATGGCTCCAACGTCAGATGAATTATACATGTTTGTCATTCATCACACATTTATATCAAATTTTAATGATGCACTTATGGAATCACCAAAATATGTTGTAAAATTCATCATATAGGCATAGAAGGAATAGATAAATTTATGTATTTACTCACAGACAGCTCTTTACCCTGAGGAATTGAGACGTAACTCCAATAAATTAGAGAGAATGCTTCTGCTGCAGTTGGTCTTTTGGCTCGGGAATCGGAACTTATTAAATTAAAGTTGTCTGTCTCATATTCAAATCCTTGACATCGATAAAGGAAAACATTTAAATATGTATAACTAAAATCGCGGTATTATTTTTGAACCGAAAAAAAATAAAATAATAAAATGTATTGTCAATAATAATCCCACTTCTGATAAAAAGTTCTCAATAATTAATTTTTTTTAAAGCTGAAGAGTGTTTTTTGTTTCATTTCTCTGTGTATTTGACGTCAAGTTGGGGGGCCATGAAAATTCGTCACTCCTTTTGTAGTTGCTTATAGTGTGGTGGTTGGCTCAGGCTTACTCCTTTGAGGGTTAGAGAGTATTTTGCTGCTGATGCTTGTTTTTTTTTTTATTAAAAGAATAAAAAGTATATAAAGCAATGATAGAGCTATCCTCTGTGTACCCGTTGTCGTTCGTCTTAAATTGTTGTAGTCATGTAATTTTGCTCTTTTGTGCCGCGTTGCGTGGTAACCCAGGGATGATTGCTTGAGGAAAGGCAAGAATATTTTTCTTCTTTTTATGAGAAAAAAGGGGGATGATTTCGCTTCGGTTTTTTTTTTTTTTTAGTTCGAAACAATAAAGAGGTACCAACCGACCGACCGACGACAACGGCAGAGGTAAGAAGCCCACCCTCAAGAAATAAAGGCTCGATACTCTCTTGCAATACGTTAGACGCGAAAATTCATATCTAGGATATAAATGTGTTCCGAAAACAATGATGATGATGGCATAAAACTTTAAAAAAATAAGTTTTTGTTTTAAAAACCCTAAATGGAAAACAGTTGATAATTTTTTTTGTTGAAGGTAGATAGGTTGTCCCCACAGTAGGTTTTTTGAAATCTTTGCTCTTTAACTGGTTTGTGGTGAGTTTTAGGCACACTTAGGGAGTTAAATGACATAACACACTATGGAGACTGGACACACTCTATTTTTTATTTTTTTTATTATCCGAAAAAAGGAAATTTAAACTTTCACCGGTAGTTTCACTTCATATCCGGATTATTTTCCTCTGGCACTTAAATCGATATAAAAAATGAGTTAAAAAGAATTTATTTTCTTTAAGGTTTTAGCACTATAGGTATCCAATTGGCCAGAACTTATAATATCTTCTTTTATGCAATCGCTCGGAAGAAGCTATCACTCAGATATCTTCTCATCTCGCGTATCCTCTCCCGCAGAACTGACATACAATTAAATAAAAGATATACAAACGAAATCATCCCAATTTCAAACTCTAGCACATTGCATAATACTTTTTTAAAATAACTTTGACTTCCTTTCGTCAGTTCAAATTTGACTTTAACAAGGAGGAAATGCAGTTGCGAACTCAATCAATTTTATTTATTTATTATTTTTAATTTATTTTGTTATTTTAAAGTACTTTAAGTATTGAGTGTGGAATTAAATTTTATTTGTTTGAAAGGGAGCGAACACAGGACCGCACACTTCCGCACCGAAAATCAATGCAAAACGCCATATTGATAGTATTTTTGGTTCTCCGTCTCCGTATGCTACCAGCTACAGGGAGAAGTTATTTTACCATAGGGGTACACTCTCTCTTCGATATGGTGGGGCTGGTATGTATATGATATGGTGCCATGGTGGGTGGTTAGGATGGGATTTGCTTAATAGGAAGAGGAAATGATTTTCTTGAGTATAAGAGAAAAATCTGTTGTTTTTCGTCCAGTTCAGCAGGGGCGTTTTCTGAAAAAGGGGGTCAAGTGTGTTGCCATGTTGCAAGGATTTTTGATTTGACAAAAGGTCCAAGGCGGGCGAATTAAGTGAGTGTTATATGTTAAAACTTTTGGTAATGATGACATTCGCCACTTATAAATGTTCTTTTGATCACTGCAAAATTTTCGCCAACTTTAGCACTTGCTTTTTCTTTAAACCACCTTCTCTTGCTCAAAATGGGTCGGAAATCAAAAAGAAATCAAAGATACTCTTGAAGTTTTGCATTATTGTTCACTCTAATTAACTCTTTGACAAACATCAAACTAAAACGCCAACTATAATGACTTCCGCTCATTCTAAGATAAATGGGAACTTGTGTCAAAATCAAAACTAATCATACCAAAAATACCAGATAACGGTGAGTTAATACATCTAATACGCCGACATGGTTCTAAGTGACGTCATTTTCATATTTTTTGAACAAAAAATAATAAATGTATCTTTTTTTCCAGCTTACAAAATCAGATGATTGCGACGTCAGAAAGTAAAGTCAGTATACCCATTTTTTTGTGTATCAAGATTGACAGTCAACTGTTCAATTTCCGTCTGTGAAATGCTTATCTTTAAAACGTTTTTTCTCGACAAATGCATAACTTGGCTTTTAGTACCCATAACCGCAAGTAAAAACAGAGCAATTTGCTATTAAAGACAACGTCCGCACCGTTCCGTCCATTATAGTTCTGACTAAACAAATCTTTATTTGATGGTAAAAGATTTGAAGCAAAGCTGACATTTTCCCCGATTTTAAACTCCTTGTACTTACTGCTAAAATCATAAAGCGGCATATACACAAGTCAAAATCTCATCAAGCATGTGAGAGTGTGTGCAATACGTATACGTTGAATGCTTGAAGAAAAATCAAATTTTTTTGATTTTTCATCAATAATGACGCACACACTCTCACATGCTTGATGAGATTTTGACCAGTGTATATACCGCTTTAGGATTGCGCGTTTATATGGTTTATGGTTTCTGCTGTTTAAAACGAAGTCTTATTCTTTTGAAGAAATTACGACAAATACAGCAGTAATTCTCGGTTAGAATTCTTTTAGGAATTTTTGAACATGCAAATAGTCAGTATATCAAATGAAAAATTATTATTTTAATAAATTCGAATGTCATTGTCATTTTAGAGAGAGAAACAAGTGTGTTGTACAGTTGTACTGCCTTTTGAAATACTTACGAACGTCATGGAACAGCTTTTTTGGGAACATTAGTAGTCTTAAATTGTAAAACAATCAAATTTGATTTTTGGAAGGACTTTATCCTTCTGAGGATATCATCTATCGTTGCATTGGGGTATTTTATAGAAATAAT
Organism: Platycheirus albimanus; assembly: GCA_916050605.2. NCBI lineage: Eukaryota > Metazoa > Arthropoda > Insecta > Diptera > Syrphidae > Platycheirus > Platycheirus albimanus. Next base: position 67,290,320 of record OU696698.1, read on the forward strand.
GCCAGTCTTGGTAATCAAGATTTCTGATGAAATATTAAACGTTCAAGGAATTTCACTGGTTACCATCAAAAATAAAATCACTTTTTTTAAAGGCGAGGTCCATTTTTTTAGGGAACTTAATTTTTTGTAGGATACTGTAGATGCGCATAAAGATAATGTTTTTGAAACGCTGATAACAAAGCGTTTGTCAAATCAATGGCAGGATTCAAGATAGCCAACTTAGGTTATGTAGAATATTTTAATCCCTCTCCAGAATGAATATTTTTTCTACATAATGGAGTTTTGTCAGAGCAAGCTGTTTGCAGTTTAATGTAATCGTCAGATCATAAAATAAAAACTTTCAAAATCTTATAAAATAAGTACCTATATATATATGTATGACGTTTTCATAAATGCTGAAATGGAGGTATATTGTAAATTGGAATTTTTGTATAAGAAATAATTTACCAAAACTTTCGAAAATCTCCCCAAGTTTAATTCTACATATAATTATCCTGGATTTTTCCCATACCTTATGTCTCTGTCAAACAGTTGTTTTTGTTATAACGCGAAGAGCTTTAGTCAAAAATGTTTTGAAAAGTGAAAACATATATCCAAATGCCAAAGTATATAGAATAAATGTAAAGTGCGTGATTATTACCAACCAGTAAAATGTAAACAGTTATAATAGGCGACTAATATCGGAACAGCCTCGATAAATATGATTTAGTTCAATCAAATGCCGTAATAATTAAGATCTTGTACGAAACACTTTAACTGGTAACACTATTTGCTGAAAATACGCTCTCTCCCGTGTATCATGCTTTTCAAATGGCTCTTATAATAATTCCTGAGCCCATTATTTGTTCATCATATCATCATATCTAAAGGGGGTGTTACACTCGCATATAATCCTTCTTTGTGACATCCGTGAGGGTGTCAAGAGGGTCTATTGCAGTGTTTTTTCCCCTTGTGCCAGGCCAGGGAGAGCACAATGAGGTAAAATACTTTAATGCAAAAAATGTGTAATACACCGGGAAGCACGAGGCTGCCATTATAGGCATGATGTTAAGAACCCTTGAATTCTCTTTAGGTAGGTACAACGAACAAGGAAATAAGTTGAAACAAATCTCAGGCTCCACATTCGAAGAAAGGGTAATTATAAGTGTTCGATTTGGAAACATAGGGAACTATATATGTATGTATGTATGTATATGTATTATATCCTTCAGTTGGATTCGATTATAATATTGTAATATAAGGTACACTTTGAAAACTAGACCGGTTGACTTTTATTCTTAACCTAAGCCATCACTAGCACACATTATCCGTATATCCCCATTGAGGTGAATTTGTTGAATTGTCCTCGCGTCAAAAGGGCATGCAGTTTTTTTTTTTTTTTTTTTTGTAATATCCAAGGTTTCCCCACAAATTTTCTTCGTGTTTTAAAGAGAGCAAGAATAGAAATATTATTTCTAAAAATACCTCTTAGCACTGCCATATCATTGTGTTGAGCTGTTTTTTTTTTCATTGATCGGGTGGAGCACTTTTCTTATTTGGTTCTTTTAGCCGAGTTCTGGAATCTCTTGTTATGCGAGAAGTTAACCTATTTTGAATTATATTGCTTTTGACAGGTTATATTAAAAGTTGTAAAAGTCTTGTAGCAAAAACACAAAACACACGCGACGACTAAATTGACAGCGAGTGACACACTCACTTTAGTGTGTTATACGTTGCACACACCCTTGTGCACTGTATGGTCGATTCTAGTTGCCCCTTTGCTTATCGAGTCTGATTGCCTGTTTTTTTTTCGGTGGTGACGAAGAGGTCTGCTATTTAAAGGCGCATGTGCCATAGAAGAAGAATTTTAAGATTGAATTTGGGAACATGGAACTGTCAAATAGCAAAGGCTGGATATATCTATATCTACTCACATTTGAAGCAAGATATAGATATAGAATAAGTCCAAATGAGCGGCAAGATGTACACATATTCTATCTCCATTAAAACGAAGCATTTCCGAAAAATTAACAGGGTTGTTTACGGGGCTGGCACTTTAAATTAAGCATTTATTCATTTTTTTAAATATACATACCTACAAATTAGAAAAGTTATGTAGGAATGCGTGAGCACCATTATCATCGACATGTACCTTGGACATGTCTCAAGAATTATTAGAAATGAGTTCTTGCTTTCAAAGCTGATTGCTAAAGCTTGTCATTTGATAATTAGCAATTAAAAGACCAGTGCAAAAAGATCTTTAACACATTTTTAATTCTTTGCGATTCACTTACCATCTATCAATCGCCAAAGAGCAACTGAAAACCAAGCTTATAGCAGACCCATGATCACAAGCTGGTAGATTAACCCCATGAGGGTTAAGACATGGGAGATAGAGTTCAGAGTCCAGTAATTTTTCAGTTAAAACTGAAAACGGACACAAAGCCACTGATGAGGTACAGATTGAATTACAAGCTCCCTAAAGGATAATAGGAATACGATATCATAGAACTTGACAAGATTTTCATTGTAATAAAAAGGCTTTGTGTTGGATTCGAAAAAAAAACATTATTTATAGAGTTTTAAAAAAATCAAAAATAATTTGTTCGCATTGGTAACACTGGATTTTTCTAAGCAATACCTCAAACAGGGTTTTTCGTTTTTGGTTGAAATTGTCATTCATAACGAAACTACAAACTTGGTTTGGTGATTTGTTGCTTTTTTATGTTTTTCTTATACTTACTTCATAAGTTTACTGGGGGTAAGCTAAGTACAATCATAGAAACAGGTGACTAAAACTGGGAACAACATTACATACATATGTCAACAGCACGCGGTTGGTGTATCGTACGTTCCACCATCTAACCACTAACCATGCGCGGTGATGCTTGATTTCGCTGATCGATAGGGAAGAGATGCTTTATCGAAGTTTTACAGATCTACCACTTCCGAAGAAAAAGTCGAGGTAGATTTGAAAAAAAGGAAAGTAAATTGAAAATAAATTGCATCCGGGAAAAAGAAAATTCAAAAAATTCCATGTAACCGTTTCGAAAATATTTCGAAAACAAAGTTTTTTTTAGAAAATTTAAAAAACACAAAAAAAAAAAGTTTTCGAGATTTTTGAAATGCCATATTATAATAAAGATATAAATGACTTCCTGTGTTAAAATTTGTATTGAAATCAAATAAATAAAATTAGGAGAAAACCTAATTTGAAAATACTGGTTCTTTGAGAAGTATTTTTATAATAAAAATTCTAAAAATTTGTTCTAAGCAGATGATAGTATTCTTAAAAAATACCTGAAAGTTTTATCAAAATCGTTACAGCCGTTTCCGATAAATCAATCTTCTTCTTCACGATTGTATGGCACATGGCAGGTAACGTTAAATTATATAAATACTATCAGAAAGAAAAAAACAATGTGCTGAGCTGTCAAACGGAATGAATTCTAAATGATATATTTCGTAAAATGGAAACTATTTCACTCGAAAAATTAACGAACATTAATTGAAAAACGAAATGTGCGCATACAGCGCCATCTGTGGAGAATTTTATAACTTGGAAGTATGACAACAAGTTATTCTCACAACGTATTTTTGTTTTCAAGGACTTCTTTATCATAATATCTAATTGTCTCAAGGATCGTGTAAAAAAGGTCAACATAACAAAGGTCTCCTGAGATAGGGGCATATTCGATATTCCCTTCATCAAGCCTGTAGGTTGCTTTAGTTCAGCTCTAATTTACGGTTCACAGTTTTATCTATACACATAAATAAAAATAAAGTGTCTGTTTGTAATTTCAAAATATCAGCTTTTTAATAAATGCATATGAAAGAATTATTATTTTCAATACATGAATAAATTTTGGGGAAACGATATTCGCCGGGTCAGCTAGTCATAAAATAAAAAGCCAAAAAGATTTTGCTCAATCCTATTGAGATGTTTGTTTTATAGTTTCTGCAAGGTCACATGGTTTTGAGATTTTATTTTAATTTTTTTTCAAAATTTTGAGCTTGAAAATTAATTTTTTTGAAAACGGTTCACAAAACAACATATTTAGAGATACAATAAAAGAAATGAATTCTGGCTTTACAAAAAGATATAGCATGACATTGTAGGAGTTATACTCTAATTTTTTGATATTTTTTTTTTTTAGAAAATTGCCCCTCACGGCTAAACGGAGCTGAACATCGGCTCAATCCGTAATACTTTTGGGCTTTGGAGGATTCTTTTTGATTTTTAAAACTTAACAGAACCTTTATTAAAGCACCATATTACCTATAATTTTGGCATTCAAAAATTGTTAAATATTTATGAAATTTGTAAGAACAGCAGTTTGGCATAATATATACTTGATTACGAAAACTAAAAACACTTGGTACCTTGGTATACAATGTAAAATCGTTTTTGAAGAGATTGGCATTCAATATCTGGCAGGATTATTTATGATGTGGAAAAGGTATGACCATCACAAATCACAATCTTTAAAATCTGCCATTAACAATGATTCCTAATAAATTTACCATTTTTTTACACACTACTGTCTTGATAAAGAAAAGCTTTTCAATTTTAAAAATTGGCTCATGCGCCTGAATTTATATTGCATAATCCTATTATGGAAGTACCGCGTTATATGAAAACATCTAAAGCATAAAGTATCTAAAAGTATGCAAAGTGTTTGAGCTATTATTTTTAAAGTTTGAAAATAATAGGATGACGCTTATTCAGTTGAATTCAAATTCATATTTAAATAATAAAAGCAGCGGAAGCTGTTTATTTTGTGGTTTTATATGGTTCTTGATTGATGTGGTTATACTCGCATATAATATAACCTGTTTTCCATTACGGAAACGGAAATAAAGAATGGACTTCTGGAAGGCAAATTTTACGTTTCTTTTGAATGGCGTTGTGAAAATCTGTTTTACTTTTTATTATTATATATGTATATGTGTTATCAAAAACAAAAATAGAGGTACAAATTAAACATAACTATTCTGTTTTTCTGTCTGTCTGTGTCAGTACCTACAGCTAGTCTAAGCGGCTGCGTCGATTCGCTTCAACATTAGAAATTTAATTCTACCTGTTATACTAAAAGTGGCATAATTCTCTCAAAACGCTTTTAATGATTTTGATAAACATTTCTTAATGGTATTTTTTGATGTATTTTGTGTGTTGGAAACGAATTTTCAGGAAAATTATTATAGCTTCCAAGCAAGTTTTTTCTAATTTATTAATTAGAATTTTACTGAATTTCATAATTCTAGTAAGAAAATCTGCCAGTTTCTTACCTAGGTCATTTTTAATGCTACAAACTGAGTTCTTTGTGTTTTTTCTTAAATGGTTATATCAAAAATCAGTTTTTAAGGGCTTTTTTCGATTTGCCATAGGTTCCAACCTAGATCGGCTCGATCGAATTCACTCAAACTTTATTAAGCATAGTTGTTCATAGTTTTATATAAGATGGCATTGCAATTTTGTCAGTAAAACCTTTTTAAACGGTGATTTTAGCCAACACACACAGAAAATGTGATTTATCTATATATATAAAAATGGATGTATGTTTGTTTGTTTGTTTGTTTGTTTGTTTGTTTGTTTGTAAATGTGTTATGGACTCCGAAACCACCCATCCAATTGAGCTCAAACTTTCAGAAAATCTTTGGTATTATTTCGAGAATGTTCCTGTAAAGTTTGGTCCAAATCGATCATCAAGTTTGGCCATAAGGAGAAGAAAGACACGCCGGGTCCTTGAAAAGCTTCTATATTAGAAATTTTGAATTTAAAAAATTATTTTTGTTTTTAATGATTGTAGCTTGCTTGAAGGCTTGAAGGCTAAATATTTCTTGCAAGACTAAGCTGTGAAATGGGGTAAAAAAATAGTAGGTATCCTATTGATTTTTTTTTTAATTTCCCATAGAAAAAGCTATATTAATATGCTTTTTTAACGCTATCTACTGAAGTCTCTAATTTTGAAAAAAATGCATGGTAAAGAAAATTGCAGTTAATTAGTACCTACGTAATATTGAATTAACAAAATGCAATGTAAGCTACAATATTGTGGTTCTTAATGCAGTTGAATATAAACTTGCAGTAAAAGAAAAGAAACAGTTCGAAGGAAAAGTTTTATACATCATGCATATTTTCATATGCAACTGCAAATTCAATTTTATTTTTTTTTTTGAGCAAGTTGCATTTCAAAATAATTCAAAAACAGTAAAGATGCAAAATAATAAATATTGGAAAAGGCAAAGCAGCAACATAAAGTCTTTGGGGAGGAGGAGGGGGATGATAGCGGTGAAAGATGAACGGCTAAACTGATTGAGTTCCTACAATTATATATTAAACGTGCTTAGTTTTTGTGTGTGATTAGTCAGTCAGTATAACAACCTACTTATTTCAATGATTGGATAAAAATAAACCAAAACCAAAAAGTTTAAACGATAATCATAAAATTAAATTGGTAGTTAGCGATGAAAATGCTATACTTTTGCCTGTTGGAACATTCAACTAACGATATTGTGCAAAAGGTTTTCTTTGATGTCCTGACCAACTACAAAAATAACGATTGGCTTTGTGAACATGCACCAAAAAAAGGATGACGTCAACAAAATAAACTATCAACTTCAAATTGAAATTTATGACACACAAATGAAATACAAATCTATTGTTACAGTTATGAAGAAGGAACAAACTATCAACTACCCAATCGAATTCTTGAACTCATTGGAGCCATATGGAATGCCACCACATGAATTAGTTGATGTTAATCCGCAATTCGCAACCTCCGAAGCTGTGCAACGGAACCAGACTTGCCGTAAAAAAAACTTATCAAATTTAATCGAGGCCAAAACTATTACCGGCAAGAGCAAAGGCGAAGTTGTCCTGATTCCGCAAATACCAATTCTTTCGACAGATTTGCCGTTTAGCTTTGAACGAATGCAATTTCCGGTACGCCCAGCCTTCGCAATCACCATCAATAAAGCGCAAGGACAGTCGTTAACTATTGCTGGCCTTAATTTAAAAAATGCAAGCTTTTCCCACTGCCAATTGTATGTCAGATGCTCCAGGGTTGGATCACCTAAAAATGTATACACATTTATACACCTAATAAGAAAACTAAAAACATTGTATATCCGCTTGCACTGCAGTAGTAAAATAAAATAATTTTAGCATTAAAAATCAAATAAAACAATACAAAATATAATACGACTTCTGTTTTTTAAGTTATTAAATTATAACCATAAGCCCCTTAAAAGTGGGCGTGTCTTAAAAATTTGAAACACTAACTGAGCTTTGATCAGTATTTAGGCATATATGTGTAAAACTACAGCTGAATCGAGTAGTTTTTAAACAATCTTACCTGAACGAAGGTATTTTATCAAAATCACGCCTTTAAAAGTGGGCGTATATATATTTCTCAAATAACGAACGGAAGGAAAAAGGTTTAAATTAAATATTGGAAGTGCCTTAAATTTTTGAGACTACGTTTTTTGTTCTTTCATGAAAAGTGGGGGTAAGCCACGCCCAAAATTCAAAAATTTCTTTTCATACACAAACCTTTTAGTTTCTATTAAGAGATGCAAAATTTTGGCTTGCGGAGTCATTATAAATACCGTTTATTTACAAAAACAATTTTTGTATATTTTCTAATAAAAAGTGGGTGTCAGCCACGCCCAAAACAATATTTTTTTGATTTCATACACAAGATGTTTATATGCAAGTAATACCCGCAAAATTTAATGTTTTTGACTTTAATATAACAATTGTTATTTTATAAAAACAATATTGATGGTTTTGTATGAAAAATGGGCATCAGCCACTCCCAAACTGAAATATTTTTATTTGATTGGAAGAAGGTTTACCTAAAGCAACATTTTAGCGTTATGCTTTTATCGTAACTGTACAAAAAACATATGTAATTTAATTTTATTAAATTGAAGTTGTTCATCAAAAATGGCGATTGTGGGCGTGTTTGTGGGCTGATTTTACCGGTTCAAGAACTTAGCCTTACTCTTACCAAAGATTATATATACCAAATTTCAGCTTTCTAGCTCAAAAATTGCGACTTCTAGAGAGTATACATACGGACGGACGGACGGATGGACGGACGGACGGACAGACGGACGGACGGACGGACGGACATGGCTAAATCGACTAGCCTTTTGATTCTGACAGGAATATATATACTTTTCTATGCCTAACGGTATTATTTCTCTTTGTTACAAACTCCACACCAAATACAATATACCCATTCTATGGAATAGATATAAACAGTATAGTGCACTCGGGCGTATGTGTACTTTTCTGAGTTTATTTAATTAAAAAAGAAATACTATCCACGTTCTCATAGTTTAGACAAACTAATTGGACGGTATAAAAATAATAAATTAAGAAGTCAAACTTATCACGCTATCTGCTCGGAAGGGCAGGACAACGTCTGCCGGGACAGCTAGTCTTATATATAAAAATCAATTGCTGTGCGTTTGAAGCGCTAAAACTCGAGAATGGCTGGACCAATTTTGGAAATTTTGATCTTGAAATATTTGTGTAAGTTCAGGGAAGGTGTAAACGGTGAGAAAAATGAATTATAAATAAAAAAAAATTACGACGACATACCTTGCGTGCAAAAAAAAAAGGAGAGTAAAAGTGTCAATTATTTGAAATATTTATGGCATATGGCAGATGGCTGGAGATGGTAGACGATAGAAGATGGTAATGGTAGGAGATGGTAAAAGGTAGAAGACGGTAGATGTTAGAAGACAGTATATGGCAGATGTCGGGAGATGGTAGATGCTAGAAGATGGTAAATGGTAGATAGAACAAGATGGTAGATGGGAGAAGATTCTAGATGGAAGAAGGTAAAAGATGCTAGATGGTAGAACATGTTTGATGTTAGAAGATGGTAGATGGTAGCAGATGGTAGAAGATAGTTGATAGTAAAAGATGGTAGTTGGTAGATAGCAGGAGATGTCAGATTATATAGAAGAATTTTGATAGTAGCAAATGGTAGATAGAACAAGATGGTAGATGGTAGAAGATTCTAGATGGTAGAAGGTTGCATATGATAGATGATAGAAGATGGTTTTTTTTTTACTATGCACTCGCAATCAAGGGAATATGAATAAACTTATAATGATTTAACATGTGCGAACAAGAAGGAATACAAAGACAGGTGGTCGATGGTATATGGTGGAAGGTGGTAAAAAGTAGAAAATGGTAAATGGTAGAAGATGGTAAAAGATTGTGGAAGACGGTAGATTGTAGAAGATGGTTGTTGGTAAGAGATGGTAGATGGTACATCAAACCCGTCAATTTTTGATAATTCAACTGACATTAATTTACTGGAAGAGTTTGATTTCTCCAGCCTGGTATTGTACATAGTACATACGTTTTTAGCTGAAACGTATCTACATTGTAAATATTTAAACGAAAAATTTGGATATTTCGAAAATATTCAAAAAATAAAGTGCATGACTGGATGGGACAGTATTCATGGGGTTCGAGATTTTGGAAAAAAAGCAGGGAAAAACCTAAGTGTATGAAATTATTTTTTCAAAAACTTAAAAATTAACATTATTTTGTCTTTAAAGAGGCTTCTACAAAAATTTCATCGAAATCCGTCAAGTGGTTTACTAGAAAATCTGATTTTTAAAAACCGGTCCTATGGGAGGTACCGTTATAAGACTTTCCTGAAAAATCTATTAAAACCAAAACATAAAGTTTGCACAGAAAACACTATTCAGAAAGTTTTATCAAAACCGTATTAGCCGTTTTTGAGAAAAAATAATTTTTCACTAAAAACCGTTAGTTTTAGAGCTAGAATGCTAATTCCAAAAACCTCTCTGTAGGACGTCATAACAATACTATGTACCAAGTTTGAAGGAAATCGGTCCAGCTGTAGGTAACTATGCAGACAGACAGACACACCGACAGACAGACATACAGACAGACAGACAGACGGACAGAGAGACGGACAGACAGACAGACAGACGGACAGACAGACAGAATTTTGGACCCACTTTGCCAGACTTCTCTATCATCGTAATGTCATGTTTGATTGTTAGAATTTTTTTTTTGACTTGATAACGTCTAATAAATCGGTTTGGAATATATGAGCAGCACGCACGGAAAAATGTCACAGTCACAGTCACGTTACCTAGCCTTTGCTTTCATTGCCTAGAAAGTCGATAAAGTGGGAGGGGAGGGTGTTGGGTAGTTGGTTGGTTGTGGTGGGAGTGTGTGTGGGCCTGGCGAGGGGGAGGGGAGGGGTAGTGTCGGGAAGAGGAAAAATGGTGGGTGGTTGTAGCTGGTTTGGGTGGTGAGATAAATATTGTCAAGCTAATGGGTGGTTCCTTGGCGGCTGTAGGTGGGATGGGTGTTTGGTGTTTGGGGGGATTTGGTATGGTTGGGGGAGGGGGAGGGCGAATTGTCAAATATGGTGGGTGGTTGGTTGGCGGTTGTAGTTGGGTTGATTGGTTGGCAGTTTTGGTGGTGGGGATGGTTGATTTGATGGGGTGCGATGAAAAAGTTGTCAAAAAAGGTGGGTGAGTGGAAGGTGGTGGCAGGTGGGGTAGGTGGTTGGATTTGGCAGATTTCGTGTTGGGAGGGGGTGAGGGAAAATAATTGTCAAAAATGGTTGGTGGTTGGTTGGTGGCTGTAGGTGGGTGGTTTGCGGTGTTGGGTGAGTGGAAAGTTGTTGTAGGTGTTATGGGTGGTTGGATTTGGGTTGAGGGTGTAGTGAACAGAATTGTCAGAAATAGTTGTACTGGGGAGGGCTTATGGGTGAGGAAAAAATTGTGGAATTGTCAAAAATAGTGGGTGGTTGGTTGTAGGTGGTGTGGGTGATTGGTAGTGGTTAGGAAGGGGGGATTTACAATGTGGGGGAGGAGGAACAAATTTTCAAGAATGGTGGGCTGTTGGTTTGTGGTTGTATGTGGGGGTGAGAGGTTGGTGTTCAAGGGGTGAAAAAAACTAGAAAAATGGTGGGTGGTTGTAGGTAGGTTGGGTGGTTGGTGGTTGGAGGGATACCTATACACATGAAGTGTTTTGTGAACTGGTTATCACGTTAAATTATCGTCTGTAAACCGACTTTACAGACAACCATGTTTTTAATTTTTTTACGAATGCATAACTTGCCTTATAGTACCTATAATCGCAAGAAAAAAAGAGGCGGTACGGAGTTCGCCGGGTCAGCTAGTATCTAATATATATCAATCGAGTGTCACGTTGTTTGTCCGCAATGAACTCCTAAACTAATGAACAGATATTAATCAAGTTTTGAAAACTGTGTGCAGTTTGATCCAACTTAAAAGATAGGATAGTTTATTTCTCAATTTATAAAGCGGTTTGACACAAATGCATTTGTAGTGCATTTTGTTAAATTAGTAATTAATCTTTTAAAGAAGTAAATGGTAGAAGATGGTTGGTGGTAGAACTTGGTAGATGGTAGAAGATGGTAGATGGCAAAAGATTATAGATGGTAGAAGGTAGAAGATGGTAGACGATAGAAGATTGTAGATGGTGGTACATTGTAGAAGGTTAATGGTTAAAGATATGAAAGAAGATGGTAGAAGGGAGAAAATGGTAGATAGGAGAAAATGGAAGATGGTAGATGGTAGCAGATGGTAGAAGAAAGTTGATAGTAGAAGGTGGTAGTTGGTAGATGGTAGATGGAAGAAGATGGTATATGGCAGATGGCTGGAGATGGAAGATGCTAGAAGATGGTAAATGGTAGAGGATAGTAGATAGAACAAGAAGGTAGATGCGAGAAGCTTCTAGATGGTAGAAGGTTGCAGATGATAAATTATAGAAGACGGTTTTTTTAATGTTTTTCCCATGGGCAACTTTATGTTGCATGCTCGCATGTGGGAAAACCATCGAATCTATTTGTGTTAGCTTGAGACAGATTGACAAAGAATATTGTGCACGGATTAGTGTTGAACTAATATTAATTTATAAATATTTATAATTCAAAATAATAAATATTACTGTTAAGAATAAAGAATTATTTACCCTACCTACTTCATTTCTAAAATTAAATGTTACATGTTTAAGTATCAACTTTGTAATTTACTCATTTGTTTCAAACTTGATAGGTTAGATTAATAACGCTAATTTTTGCTTTATCAACTTTACGAAAATTCAAATTTCATGATTATTCGATAATAATAATTTACCATTTGACAAATACCTACCTTAGCCACAGCAACGCGTGGCCGGGTCTGCTAGTATAATATATATATCCTACTAATATTATAAATGTGAAAGTTACGATGTTTGTATGTTCGGATGTTTGGATGTTTGGATGTTCGTTGCTAACTAACGCCAGAATGGCTAAACGGATCTGGATAAAATTTGGCACAGAGATAGCTTATAGCCTGAAATAGCATATAGGCTATTTTTTATCCCAGTGAAATGTATGGTTCCCGTGGGATAGATTTGTTTTAATTTTTGAAATCACACCGGAATGGCTGAACTCATCTGAATGAAATTTAGCACAGAGATAGATTATAGTCTGGAATAGAATATTGGCTACTTTCCCGGTGAAATGTATGGTTCCCGTGGGATAGATTTGTTTTAATTTTTCCAATCACGCCAGAATGACTGAACGGATCTGGATGAAATTTGGCACAGAGCTAGATTATAATCTTGTATAGAATATAGGTTTCTTTTTATCACGGTTAAATGTAGGTCTGGAATTATAAAGCTATACAAGAAGAAGACGCTAGATTACGATAGACGACTCCTCAAGCTACAGTCTACTTCTTGATCAGCTCAAACGCGAGCGAAGCCGCGGATAAAGGCTAAAATTGTAGTTTTATTAAGCAAACAGCGTTTTTAGTTTTAGTTTAAAAATGCGAATATCAGAGATCTTAACAGATTTTTCCAAATAGCCATAAGTTGGCAACTGCTGTATCGAATTCATTCAAACTTTGTTTGATGTAGTATCTTACAGCTTCCAATTAGATAGCATTGCTGTTTTTTTAGTAAGACTTTTTTAAATAGTGGCTCCCATACAATGAGCCACTAAGTTTTAGTCAAATTTGTTTCGTTTTTTCTAATTTGAAATTGAAAGTTTTGAAGAAAACTGCACTTTTAGTTTTTGGCTACAAATGCGAATACCGGATGTTTTATTTTTGTAAATTTTTATGAAAAGCTAAAAATTCTACATAATGGTTAAAAATGTTCTGAGAAACTTTATCACAGTAACGTATTTTTTTTAGTAATTGGAAAGTAGAAATTTCAGAGGATAAAATGCACACTGAATTAAAAAAAAAGCAGATATTTGGACGTGAGATTGAATATTAGGGTGTTTTTTCGAAATGAAGTAAAAATTTGGATTAATATTTTTAATCAAAAAAATTGCTGTGTGTTTAAGGCATAAAATGGAAAGTTTTCAACAAAAAAATTTCGTAAAATAAAAATGTTTTTTGTAAAAGATAAAAATAAAAAAACCAAACATTTTGTTATTTGAATTTTTGACATACATTTTGAGGTTATGTGAAAAAACAGTATTAGGGTCAAGGGGGGTAATTGTGAACTGGGGTAATTGTAAACACACTTAATTTTCTCAAAACCGTTTATAATTTGAAGCATGCCATGAAATTATTTGAAAAGACATTATATTTAAATCATATTGACGCGTGGAAGGCGTTATCTTTCAAAGGGTTAGTTATGTTTTGTTCGTTGCCGTGAGTCATTCGATTTTCCGTGTTTTTTTTAGTTTTTCAGTGCTAATTAAAATTGTTCCAAAACAAACAAAGGCGATCAAAGTAAGTTAAATTTTATATTTAAGAAAGTGAAATATGAGTATAAATGCATGCTATATGTTTTTATTTGTCTGCCTAACAAAATTTAAAAGTTATTGGCTGTTTACAATTACCCCATTATTTTCCTATCATGGGTAAATGTAAACACCGAAATGGGGTAAAAGTGAACAATTTGGGGTAATTGTAAACATCCATTTTCAATGGCTTTGGTGTTGATCTAATAATATTTTATATCAAAAAGATGCCACGTACATATCAACGAAAAACCACAGCTCCATCATACACGTCAGAAGATATCCTCCATGCTGTTGAAGATGTGTGCAACAAAAACAAAACATATCGACAAGCAGCAGAAGCGTACGGTGTCCCTATTGCGGTTATTTATAATCGCATCGGTGGAAGGAAAAATCCTACTGCCATTATATCTAGAGGCAGAAAACCTGCACTTTCGTCAAACGTGGAGGACACTATAGCAAGGTGCCTTATTTCAAGATCTCGTGCTGGTTACCCTTGCGATAAGGATGACCTCCTTGATCTAGTAGGTACCTATATAAGGACAGAGAACTTGGTTACCCCTTTCCACAATGGTAGGCCAGGAGACGACTGGTACCGGAGTTTCATGTCACGGCATCCAAACCTTTCTCTAAAAAAACCAGAGCATTTACAAAAAGCACGCCAAGATGCTCGAAAAGCTGAAATTATATTCGATTTCTATACGAAACTAAAAAAAGTTTATGATGAGTACAATTTACTAAGTCCCGACAAGGCAGCTTTTGTTTTAAATGCAGATGAAAGTGGTTTTGGAAGTGATCCAAGTCGTCTCAGAGCCATCGGAGAAAAAGGTGTACCCTTAAGCCGGGTTTCTGGTGGTTCTGGGAGAGAGTCAACGACAGTCTTGGCATGTATATCTGCTAGTGGAGATAAGCTACCACCGCTTATTATTTTTAAAGGCTGTGCAGTTCAAGCACGATGGACCTCAATGGATTCCTTCCCAGGAACACTTTATGCTGCGTCAAAGGAGGGGTGGATGGAAGAGCCTCAGTTTTTCCATTGGTTCTCCAATGGTCTAATTCCTCACGTCCAAGAAGTTCGAAAAAAAAAGAGGTTTATTAGACCAAACTGCCATTCTGCTCTACGATGGCCACTCTAGCCATATCAGTGTTAGGATCGTTGAAGAGGCTTTAAAAAATAATATACAATTGGTTCGTTTTCCAAGTCATTTGACAGATAAACTGCAACCGCTTGACAAATGTGTTTTTGGCCCAGTAAAAACAGCTTGGGATAAAGCTCTTGTTAAATATGGTAAAAATATGATGGGCCGAGGAAGCTGCCGGCTTCCAAAGAGCGACTTTTCAGCACTTCTGAATCCAATCTGGGAAAACAACTTGACGTCTTCAAATAGTAGGTATTTCAGGATTTGTATCCACCGGGATATTCCCATTTGATCCCACTAAATTTAATGCATTCAACGCAAATGAAAAAGCTATTTACAATGAACTATGTAAAATCTGGTCAACTGCTTCACCAATACATGATGCAGCTCCATCTATCGCAGTGCCTCAGCCAGAACCAATACCTTCCTTTCCACTGGACTTTATTAAAGCTATGAGGCAAGCAGTTGCAGAACAGATTGAGATGCCATCCACATCAAGGGGTAAGAAACTTTAAGACGATTTCCTTATTCTGTTCATAAGTACCTACTTCCGCTTTTACATCTAGGTACTTGTCAAACTATCGAGAACCACCGAGAGGCACCGCTAGCTCAAAATGAATCACCTTCATCTCCACAAACTATGTTAGCTCGTTCTCAAGGTAAGTTAATATCCTTAGATTTATCTCTTGGCTTAAGTTTGGCTCTTTATTCTAATTTCTTTTTTGTTTAATTTTTTTCCTAAAGAACTTTTAGAAAATATCTTCAGTCTTCAAAATGCATCTCCGTCAACTTCTACTAAATCTGAAGATAAAAAGAAGCCAGTGTCACGCTTAAAGCAGATGAAATACGGAGAAGTGCTAACGACAAACAAAGTGTTAAGCCGTTTAAAGGAAGCTGATGACCTCAAAGCTGAAAAACTTTCAAAAAAGCGACCTAAGAAAGAAAAACCATTTCTACAAGAAAAAGTAGAACCCTCAAAACCAAAAAAAAACTTAAAACCAAAAAAAACAATATTGAGGACTCATCATCAGATGAAGACGTTGTATCTATTCAAAGTATTGAATCAGTTTGGAATGAAGGCGAAGAAGTAGAGGAAATAGAATTGTTGGACATTGATGGAATCAACAACTTAAAACAAGGAATGTATGTCGTTGTCAACTTCAAGGGTGGCAAACGGCTTGCTTCTGTGTATAAGTACGTTTGTTTGGTTTCCAAAGTTTTGCAAGAAGATGAAATTGAAGTCATTGGTACAACAAGCATGAGTTCATCAAAAACAATGTTTCAAGTTGTCGAAAGCGATATAAGTTTTGTTAATCTGAACCAAATTTGTGGATTGTTGCCAGAGCCAAAAGCAACTGTTATTGAAGGAATAACAGTTGTGGAGTTTAATGCAAAAGTTCCAATTTTCGAAATGTAAAACTTATTTATCATAATTATTTATTTATTTTAAAATAAAACTATATTTAACATTTTTGCCTTTGAATTTCTTCTGTACGAATTTTTATTGGGGTAAATGTAAACATCCTTATTTTGATTTCTTTTCTTCATCGTATGATTAAGGTTTATTTTTGTTCACTTTTGTACCAAAAGTTTTTGTTCTACATGCTTTAGATACCGAGTTCTTTGTTTTCGTTTACCCCATTTTTCTCGTTTACGTAAAAAACGAGGGGGGTAAATGTAAACATCAAATTTTATGAAAACTAATAAACAAACGCCATTAAGATTACTCCTCTTTATTAGATTATACAATCCAAACGTAAGTAGCATAAACAAAAATGTTCGACATTGCATAGTTAAGCTCTTACAAACATTACAAGTGAAAAAAAAAAATAAAAACTGCAAAATCGTTTACAATTACCCCCTCTGACCCTATATAAATTAATTTGAATTTTTTTTTACCAGGTTTGACTCAGTTGTCGTAGATTGTCAGCCCATCTTTTCTTAGGTCGTCCTTTGCGTCTCTTGGTTTCTTGTGGCTTCCAATTCATAATCATCTTTGTCTATCTTTCGTCCTGTATTCTCGATACGAGTCATTTAGTTTTCTTGTTCTTTCAACTTCGTCTGTTCGTCTTCTTATGTCAACATTTTTAATTCTTTGACTTATCCTTATTTAAGGAATTTTCCTTTCCATCTTCGTTTAACAGATTATCAATTTGTCAAGCGCGTTAGAACTCAGATTGAGAGTTTGGAGACCATAAATGTCAATGCTGGTAGAATAGTGGAGTCCAAATTAACCAAATATTAGCGTACATTTATTTATTAGCAATCGAGTAGACGGCTTTAATAATTTTTATAATTATTATAGTTTGTGTTTCAAAATATTTTAATACACAAAATATAGTATCTACGCCTATAAATCTATCTCTACCTCTATATCTACTTATTACAATCAGCACTTTTTAAATGTTTCTATTAAAATGTGCAGCTCTGAGCTCTCAGCTTGCTTTGAGACTATTTTTGTATTCACTTAAGCAGTCTTAGTTCTCTGCAATCTGCATCTGTGTCTGTCTCTGTTTATAAAACAAGGATTTCATATTAATTTTTTAAAAAACCAGTTAAAATACCGGAAGATTTTGAATTATTCCACAAAGAAGAGAATCAGCCATTAAGCTCTCTTAGCAACCGTAAAACTTGAATTTGTTTTGTGTCTTTTGCTGTTTTTTGTTTTGTTTTATTAACGTCTTCCTTTTCCTCTCCATATATGCTTAAAATGGAACCAAAAATGTTTATACAAACTTAATGCTACCTTGGCAAAAACGAATTGGCACTATACACCTCGTGCCTGCTTACAACGCCACCATACACACAGGTGAGGCGATATGTGGTGACTCGACTCCCTGTCTCTAAATCTAAGGAAATTACCACATACCGATACGATATACAATGATTTAGTTGAGTGACTTGGCTAGCCAGATAGGTTTCATTTTTCGTCTCTCTCGGTTCTTCAGACTCCATCAGAGGCTCAGATACAAAAAAAAAAGAAAAAAAAAAAACAAGCTTAGCTCGTGGTCTTTCTTGAAGCAAATATACGTGATTTAAGTAGGGTGGCTTTTGGCTTTTGCTTTTGCTTTTGGCATTGCGGATATTTGATCAAAAGTTTGTTGTCGTCGTCGTCAAAACATTTTCAACATCGCTACTAGACTTACTGTTCAGTCTTATTTGAGAGTGCGCGAATGACAGTAGGCATTTTCAACCTATCTCTGTTAGATATTTATTTCTATCTTTGTTTGCTGATACAATATCGTGCGAAGTCGTCGTTATGAGCAAGAGTTGAAACTGAGGTGCGAATATTTCGAAATATCTATCTCATTGCGATATTTCTGTTTGATCGATTTAGATACTTGTGTCTAATGTGTTAATTGAAGATCACTACCTCTTCGATTTGCTATAGGTAATCGACGCTAAATAGGAAAATTTTTGTTTTTCTTTACTTAACTGCGTGATTTGATAACGAAACTTACAAGAAATTATAAAATAGTTAAGAAGATGTTTCTTTAAAACAACAACAACAACAATAAATAATAAAAAAAATAAATAATTTGAACCAAAAGTAAATTCAAAGTGCGGAAGTTCGGACTCAGCTTAAAACCACCTGTGAGCTGCGAGACACAGTCATACATACATAGATATATTTAGATACCGTGCACATAATTGCGAACGTCATTATTATTTTTTGGTGACAGAATTACTGTTTTCACCAAGCAATACTTTTAACTCAGGTAAGTGCTTCTAAGGTTATCATTAAGTGTCTGATTGTTTAGATTTCCGTCCCTGGAACTGGAAGATCACATAAGAGCTTGCGTGTCGTGTCGGCCATTTAATTATTTAATGCTTAGCATTTTTTCGGTATGATTTATTGTTGAAGGCACTTTATGTTTTTGTTGGTTTAGCTTTAGTGCAAAAAGAAGAAAATCAGCTTGATAAGTACCTATAATTCAATCTTCAGTAATTATACATACACATGTCATCAGATAGGTACCTTCCACTTGTTCGCTTATTTATTTGTTCACATATCTACATAGTTGGATGATTTCTTTTTTGTTTTGATCTTTCATTTCTCAAGGACTGATCGTTTTCGAACACTTACCTTTTGATTTTTTTGTTGTTTTATTAACGATTAAGGTTTTGCTGAAATTGAGCACTTTGGTTTATTCCATATACATACGAGTAATTTTTTTGTAATTCAAATATGATTTTTCTGCTGACTAATTTTGTAAGCCTGTATATCAGCGAAAGTTATGAGTGCGTTCATTAGGTTTGTTTAAATACCTTCTGTTAAAAGTGGTATTTCGTAAGAAATTCTAGCCACTGGTAAGTTTTGCTTGCTTATATTCGTCTCACTACTTTAAATTTCATAATAAAGTAGATGTGGTATTTTTTAATACCTATCCTAAGATTGGTTACTGTTTATGCAGGATTTGTTTGTTTTGTTGTGAAACATATTTTATTTTGTAGACAGGAAGTCTTGTTAACTTGTTTACATTGAATGAAAACTTGACTATGAATGTTTTAGTATCTATTGATTCTTAGTACTCAATAGTCCAAGATAAAATATCTAATCCAGGATCACGACGTTATATAGAGTGAGAGAATCAAACAAAATATATTAAATCAAAATGTAGAAAGAAGAAGAAACAATCTAGAATGTGAGAAAGACCGAGACCGACATCTAGAATATAATAAGTCTAGAAAAAAATTAATTCTAGATTTTCTTTTAACTTTCTTTTGGATTTTCACTACGATATATTTATTGTTGATTAAGACTATGTAGTTACCCTACCACAATAATGATTTCATTTGCTAAGCACTTTTATGATAAATGAATACATTAATCTCAGTTTTTAAATACCCTTTATTTAACGTAACGATTGCGTTTACGTGCATTTTAAATTTGTTCGCTTACGTGGTGCTAACTTAAGTGAAGTATACTTATACCTACTCTCTCTGTTAACATTTTAGACGCATATGGCTAATATTGTCCAAAACTATATGATCCACTTAAGAATAATTCTTAATCTTGAATAAATATTAATTCTAGATTTTTTTTTCATTCTATATTTTGGTTGTTCGAGATTAATTTCTAGATTTTCGTTTTCTAGATTTTACCTTTCTATTTTTTTTTCTCTAGATTTGTTTTCAAGGTTTCGTGGTAAGCCCATCTGATCCCAGGAAATAAAAGCTAAAACAAAACATTGCTTTTTGGGGATGAAAAATTAAGTAAAGTCATATTAGTTGAAGGTTTCAATCATATAGTTTTCCTTTGAATGCAATTGTTTTAAGTATAGAATAAAAAATTTATATAAGTTGTTAAAGAAATTTCAGTTATAAGATATTACTGATATGTCAAATTTTGAGTAAGCTGCGCATTTTTAAAGTCGTTATCTATAAAAATTAAGATATTTAAATCATCATCTTTCTTTGACCCCACTTTTCTTCAGTAACTTCCTCAGAGTTATGATTTTATTGATGTATTTTTGTATTGATGTAATTTGTTATATAACAAAAGTTATTGACATCACATAAATCAATAAAATACCAAACAAATACATTTGTAATTACGTATAATGCTACGGTGTCAAACAAGCCGGATTAAACACCTTCCCATTTTAACTAAATATAACTTAAATAATTGTTCAATTCTTTCAATTAAACAATTTTACTTGAAAATAAATACTTTTAAATTAACATGATTCAATAAATGAATTTATGAATTATTTGAAAATAACTGCATTATTTAATGTATATTGTGCATTCCCGAAATTTAATTTTTTTTAACTTAAGAACACAGAAATTTTGATTTTATTTATGACTATTATTTCTTAAGAATTAAAGGGCATTCAAAAACTTCAGTACTCACTTCAAATGAAAACGATTAATTCAAGACAGATTTATTCATTGTACTCACCATAACATTTTAATCGTTGCAATCTGCATTCTTTTGTCACATTCCGTGTCACTTTAAGTTGGTTTTCGCACATAGTTCCCCAAAGATCTAAAGTCTGGGAATAAGTATACTTATTTCCTTAAGTACCCTGTGGCGTAGTGGCTAGTGTGTCGGACTGCCACGCCGAATCTTCTTGGTTCGATCCCTGACTCCACCTAAGTTCTTTTCCGGGGTACTTCGTCTTGCGAGGAAGTGACAAATTCTCCAAGAGTAATTAATGCCATGTTGTTGCGGTAAATTGTAGGTTTCTTCCATTTCTGCAGAGTATCAACACACTCACAGGAATAGATGAGAGTTTAAATCACATATCCCGACCCCACTTGGAGCTGTTGTGCCAACAATTTATTTATTTTTACTTTTTTAAGTAAAAATTTAAAAAAGTATAACTCAATCTTACACCGAAACTGTTCAAAGTAGTTGGAACATAAACATTGTTAAGACTTATTGAAAACAAATCTGTAAATATAACGTTTTCGAAATTGAATTACTTTAGCAAACATAGTCTACCAACATTTTTGGAAAATTTGTAAGAATTTAAAGTAACGTATAATTTATTTAAAAATTTCATAATTCATTATAATGGACATTTTTGTAAAATTATTTTATTCTTACGTCAGCGATAAATAATGTACTTATTTATTTTGTAATTCTCATTCATGATCGTCGAATAAAATTGATTATCAAAGCTTTTTTTATTTTTACGGATCAAGTTTTAGATTAAATTCACTTCCTTCCTTTTTTATTTGGCTAATTGGGTAGGTATTGTATATTGTGTTTAGGCATTAAGCTCAACGACTTGTCTGATATTAATTTATTATGTCTGTAGAATTTCGGTTAATTCCTGATCAAATCAAGGTTTTTTTTTGTCAATCCAAAAGGGTTTTACATAAAGCTGGAAAAAATTCATGTATAAATGTTAAGTTGAGGGGCTGGGTATAGGTACTTGAGTTTGAATACTTGGAATGACGTCATTTTTAAGAAACTCACGGTGTCATTGAATCGTGTTCGTATACAATTCATATCACGTAGTTATCCATTATTGAAAAAAAAAATTCCAGTAATGAATGTAAGGAAAAAAACGTAACGTTGGCGTTGGGGCAATAAAGTTTACATGCGACATGAGTGAGTAATCAAAAAAAAAAAAGTTATTTAAAAGACAAAAATTCAACCAATCTCTTACCTACTGCTGATCAATATCAATGAGTTGATTTTTTCCAAAATCTTAACGTCGTCATCAATCCCAAGATTTGCACATTCATTTACATAATGCTTGATTCAAATGGATTGGTGTCATCTTTTTGTGTCACTTCAATAAAAAAGAAAAGTATCCGCAAATTATTTTTGTTTCATTATATTAAGTTCAGCAAAAACAATTATAGAAACGAAAAAATTGATTATCATATTTTGTTCTGCATTCCTTACAATTTACTTTATTTCTAGGTTTTGTGAACTAAAAAAAAACTTGGCTCAAAATATTATTTCTTTCAAGAATGATGACCTGGTTTCAAAAAAAAAAAAAAAAAATTCTTAGGCTTTAAGAAAAAGAAGTAAAATAAATAATACAATAACATTGATTAAAGTTCCTATAGGGGAAAGTCGGGTATATTCAAGTATTGGCTTGCAAGTATTGGTTTGGTTCTTAGTTTTCTTTAACCCCTGTTCAAACTGGTACCTCCTTTTTGTGGATTTGGATTTGCTCGAAAATAGCTCTAACTATTGTGACTGAACTCAGAACTTAACGAACCCCCAGGGTTTTAGTTTAAATGGTCATAATGGAAATCAGTTTTGAACGGATTTTTTTCCCGATTGTCAAAAGTTGGCAATGGTCTTATCGAAATCACTTAAATTTTGTTTGGAATAGTTATTCGTAGTTTTTATTCACTTTCAGATTAGTATATAAGAAACCTTCAATTAAACTTTTATTTTTCTAACTATTATACAAATTTCTTTCCAAAAATAAGGTCAATATCTTTGTTGCAATATAAGATGGAAAATACTCTGAATTAAGTTTCAGTAACAAAACAAATAATCACAGCTGGTACAATATAACATCTGACAGTAAAACTTAAAAGATAAATGGAGAACTTTAAAGTTAAATGATGAAAACTAAGCCCGATCATTTTATTTTTAGTGTTTCAAGAACTTTTTAAAATATACATATTTTAATCTCCAAGTGATTTAGTTGTCCGAATGTACCTATGTTTTCCCTACAGATACATTACAAATTCATAAGATCTTGTGGTTCTGTTAGTGGAGTATGTCATCAAACTGTAAAATTTGATCATTAGCATAAATTCGCAAGAGAAATGGCGGAATTTAAGGGGAGTTTTATTAATTAATCAACCGTTTTTAACATAAGCATCCTGTCACACTTAAATTCGACTCGTGTTTTGGAAAGTAAAAGGAATGTTATCTGCATCCCATTTTATTGGAAAGAAAGCTAAATGTGTTACAAAAATAATACTTTTATTGAATTTGATTTCTTTGAATGAAAAGACCTGTTTGCGAATTTGTGGGAATATCAATAATCAAAATGTGAAAGTGAAATATGCGTTTGGCAGTTTTCTATTATATTTAAATAAATTGATATTATGTCGCAAAACGAGTGTAAATTCCGATGGATGAGCAGAACAGGCTTAGAGTGTTTGAATGCTTACTTTTAATTTGACAAATTGTTGTGTAAAGAAGATGGTGTCTTCCAGCTAGATTAATTTTGTTCATCAAACATTTTCATTCAAAATGAAAAATTGATAAAACAATATTTTTTTTGCGAAAGTAAGATTTTGTCTATATAATATTTTAATCTTCTTCTTTTATATATATACAAATGAGATTGGTTTATGTTTGTCCATTTGTATCTAAAGTTTGACAACACCGAATTTTATGATTATTTTTTTGCTGTAAAGTTATTATTTTGCAGCAGGTTTGCATGTAAAAAAAGAATACCTTTCCAACGAAAATAATAAAGTGCACGACTGGGTCGGACGAACTTGATCTAATGTGTGACAGTGGTCTTGGGGTTTGAGATTTTAGAAAAAGCAGGGAAAAAATGATATGAAATTTTATTGATCACTTAAAAATCGCTAGTTAAAACGTTTTTTTTTTTTGGAAAAAATGAAGTAAGCCATCTGATTTCGTTTTCTATTTAGAATTTTAAGAAATTTTTTTCTCAAAATCGTTCAACCAGTTTTTTTTGAAAAACTTTTCGAAAATATATTCCAAATTTTTTTTTAATTATGCCCAACTTTAGCACTTTGTAGTTCTTATCAGAAAAATAAAATTAAAAAAAAATAGATTAAACCATTTTTGGAAAAATCAAAAATTAAAAAAAAATTAATTTATTTTTAAATACCCAAACAAACTTTTTTTTTTGAAAATTTTTTAGAATTTATATTATTTTGTCTATAAAACGGCTTCTACATTAAAAATTTCATAGAAATACGTCAAGTGGCTTACGAGAAAATCTGATTTAAAAAAAAAAACCGGTTACATGGGAAGTAGCGTTATAAGATTTTTCCTGGCAAATCTATTCCCACCAAAACATACAGTTTTCGCAGAAAACACTTTTCAGAAAGTTTTATCAAAATCGTTAGAGCCGTTTTAGTGAAAAATTAATTTTTTACTAAAAATCATATGGCAGGTACCGTTAGTTTTATAGCTAGAAAATGCTAATTCCAAAAACCCCTCTGTCCTACAGTCATAATAATACTAGTTTCAAGCAATTCGGTCCAGTCGTTTAGGCTGAAGGTAACTTTACAGACAGACAGAATTGTCGGACCCACTTTTTTAGGCTTCTCCATCATCGTTATGTCATGTTTGACTGTCAAAATTTGTGTTGTAACATTGAGGTAGAAGCTATTAAGGGAATTTGTCTATTTTAAATCCACTAACATTACCTCTCAAAATAATATCAGTGCAGAGATCAATCGAAGAATCACTCTTCGTAACTGTTGTTCCTTCATTCTTGTTTCAAAACCTCTCTCAAAGGACCAAGTCAACACAACACAATACAAGACCCATCACACCCTTCCTGCCACGTTCCAAAAAAGATTAAAACTTTGATCTTTCTATGTTTTTCAAAAAAGGTAATGCTGTCTTGATCAAATTTAGTTTAATGTTTTCCCGGCCCAAGTGCCAAGCATACATGTGTAGGTACATGCATGTATGTGTTCATAAAGCTTGGGAAGAAGTTGTAAAATATAAATGCAACGATCATCCGAGATCCAAATCTTATTTGTATGATTGATACATAGGTTGTCAAATAGCTTGCTTTTTGTTTTAAAATTATAATCGAGATCACAATGAAAACATTTCATTGAGCTTCAATAATAACTCCTACAAAAACGAATTGTATGTAATTAGTTGGTCTAGGCCTATAAAGTATTCGAGTAAAATGGAAATGTACAAAACGTATTGGTTTTATTTATTCATAAAATATTTTTATAATTCATTACACGCCTTATTTGTGTTTCCAAACACATCGCGGAAACGTGCATGAAAGTCCCAATTGAGATGATGTGGGATTGGAATTGAATACGGCATTATGAACGCGGTTTTAAAATAGCTTGAGATATATTTAATCTATCACATTATGTACCTATATTAAAAAAAATATATAATAAATTCAATGAACTCTGGCATAAAAACGTGCAAGAAAATCTTTTATATTTTAATAATATTAACATAATGTGTTGAATTTAAACATAGTGATCTATGAATTCACCATACTCCATATATATTGCATTCTTTCTTTCAAGGTTTTTCATTATCTATTCAAGTTCAACTTCGGTAGCAAAAAATTTTATAGATACAACATTGCTCAATAAGTTGAAAAAATATTGATAAGGAAAAAAGCTTCTTTATATGTACCTATAATAAAAAGAAATATTTCGATTTTGAAATATAAACTCTTATTCTAATAGCGTATTACACCAGTTAAGAAGTATAAAAACGTCTTGGCCTCTGTTTTCTTTGATGATTCAGTTCAACGACTCACTCACGACACATCACACAACTATTTAATTCGTCTATATGAATTTATTTTTCGATAATTTGCATAAACAGTTTTATTTTATACTACGTCTTACTGCAACAATAACAAAGCAAGTTAAAATTTGTATTGAAGCATTATTATAGAAAACAAATTTTTGTTTTTTCTTAAGCGTATCAAATAATGTTTTCAATGTTAAATGGAACCGGCTTTAACAATGATAAACAAAAAACAGGTTAAAATAAAAAATTACTGCTGGATATATAGGTATGCAATTCAGACAATTATTGGTCTAAGCAATTTTTAGAAACCTGGTTCTCTTTAAATACAAATTATGTCATTGGGATACGTTCTCAAAATTGCAGTTTTGAAAACTTGTTTAGTTATAGACGTGTAAACATCTTAGGTCCCGGTACAGGATAGAGGAAAAATTCAATTTTGTTAATTTTCAAAATCCAAACTATGGAATGACGAAAATCTGAACCAAGAAAGCTCTTTTTTGTGTGTCCTGTCATCGATGAAAGGGTGATTACACGGTCATAAAAAATTGTCACTTCAATGAACAAAAATGATTGTCATTGTGCTTGACATCTTAGCCGTCAGTAACTTTGGGACAGATAACTACGTCATTGCAATGGCACATTCGATGACAATGCAATACAAGCTTAAAATTTGTATGAATTTAATTTATGAATCGAAATTTTAAAACACTTCTTAAGACACAAGTTTTTCACGTTAAAATCGATTTGTATACAAGTTCAAATATTATTTGCAAAATACAAAATACATAAATAGATATGTGTGGGTGCCATTAGTGAACAAACTCTTTTCAATATAAGACACTTAATTTGTATCTATAATGGCTTTGGCATTTTTAAAATAATTATCAAAAGAATTCAAACTTCCTTCGAAATTCGAATGCAAATTCTTTTTCTTTTGACATTTGAAACAAATAAAATAACGAAGGCCACTCCGTAAGACTAAAACAGCATATTATTTTATTGAAACCACTACCGGTGCTGACCGGAAGGAAACATCGCTGCAGTTGCTTAAAAGTAGGAAGTGAAGTGCACGAGGGTCGGAAGCAAATGTACTTTAGGTGCTAATAGTAAGCATCGAAAGAAGGAATCCAGAATAAAGAACAGCAATACTTCTGTGAGTTTCAGGGTAATATCTTCAGCTTAAAAGTCATATCGAACAAATTTTGTTTATGAAAATCATAAAATGAAACATAAATAACAAATCAACAGTCCTTCAATTCAATAAGTAATAAGAGTTTGATATGATAATAATATCGTCAGCTTGTACTTTTATTTGTATAATTAACTTCTAATAAACTCTTCTGTTATTGAAATAGGTTTTAGCGTACCTACAATAATATCTCTGCTGTAACATCGTTTTGTTAAGTTTTTAAACTCAATTTTAATTGAAATCGACCACTTAGAGTTAAATAATTTAAGTGCAATGTTATTGACGAATAATCGACGACATTAGTTTGAAAACTACACTTTATTCATTTCCTCACTTAAAATTAGTTGAGTTAATTACAGTGAATTATAATAAGCAGTAAAACAAATGCTTGTTAAACGAGAATTCATGGGAAAATACATTTTTTTAAAGTCAAAAGTTCAGAGGGCAGTTGATCTTATCGATAAGTGACGACCATTGGCGTTAAGTTGACTCAAAGATAATTTTCAAAAGAAGAATCTTTCCACAACATCATTTGTGTTTGTGTGTTTAAAGTACAAATGACGCAAGTAATTATTGTAAATTTATTTAGAAAAATAATGTTTACTCAACTATGTTATTATATTAACATCTATCACGGATAGAGTAGCGCTGCGCCGTAAGTGCTACAGGTTTATATTTGCTTATATCAAAACTACATTTGAATTTTACAAAAACTTATCACCGTTTTTTAATCAAAAAACAGAAATTGAAAATCGAACAACAAATATTATTTTTGAAAATTTTCTGTGAGTTTAACCTAAGATCTCAAAAAATAGAGCCATACTTATGACGATGATGTACCGCATTAATATACAATTCTTATCAGTTCAAAAGTGGGTGCACGTTTCTCTATTTTCAAATCGAAATTTCAAAATGTTATTTATATTCGATGGATTTTTTACAATATTCAAATAAACTAAAATTAGAGACAAATTAATGTTCTTTTATATGAATGTGTTTGAAAACGGCTCGAACAATTTTGAATGAATTTTATTTTAATACAATACTTATTATCAGTATTGAAAAATATAGCTTCGCAGTTTCATGGCTGGAAAATCACACACAAAATTATAGTTATCCTGCAAGATCATACCGGGGCTAAAATGATATGCTATAGTTTTCTTTTTGTCTTTACAATAAATGCTGACTGTAACCTTACATTTGTAACGACTTAAGCGATTTTGAACAAACACAAAGTGTAAACAGTACAAAGCAGTAAAAACTTCAAAAACACACGTACATTGGAGTTAAAAACATATATGACGAAAATCTGAACTAAGAAAGCTCTTTTCCAATTTCACAACCAAACTAGAAACTAGCACCTCTGACAACCTGGCATGGTCCATTGTCAAGCTTTACTTCGGGCTAACTTTAGTTAAAAGGCCGGTATTCTATTCGTTGGATCAGGAAAGCACATAGTTTTCATTATTTTGAACTTTGTAGTAGGTACTTTGTGTCTCTATGTAGTTCAGGCTAAAAAAAAGGAAACCACATTTTGTGCTTTAAGCATTACTGCGTAGTGTATTTTGAATGTTTCCTTGAATGTTAATAAATTCAATCTTACAACAACACCCAAGCAAATGACCTATCCAGTGTGTGCAATCCCAAATAGGCTTAGGTACAAATCCAACTTACTGCTGACTAATAAATTTATATTTATAGAACGACATTGTACTTTGAAATAACCATGAACGTTTAATAAACAGTTATAGTGCTTTCTTAAGAGCGTGGTTCACACCTAATGCGTAACAAGATGCTTTTTTGAATCAGCAAATCATTAAGTGCTTAAGCTTACACTTATTTTTGTATATGGATTTCCCAGATCACCTTCATTATACTACTTTTTGATTGCGGTGTAACTTCATCCTTGACCCGAATACGTTACCAAATATTGAGTACCTACCACACAAAACTTTGTACCTTTATTTTTTTCCTATATTAATCTCTGTGCTTTACAAATTTTTCTTGACAATTAATTATTTTAAGATGTTTGTTTTTATGCCAAACCAAATCTTAGGTGCGATTAGGAATATGTATTTAAAAAAAAAACTGGTATATAGAGTCATGTGTCATGCCTTATGTTCAAAATCTATTTGATTTAATCCTGCTGTTTACACCATTTTTGAAAAAAGGGATTATTTTGGAATTGAAAATATTAAAGTTAAATCTTTGAATTTATAAAAAAAAACTTTAATAATTGTACTCAAACAAAATATCGTTATCGATATCGAGATATCGGTTTTTTGAATATGCCAATAAAAATGATTTTCGATGTTAACTTGCATTTATACTTTTTGCTTAATAAAGACTATTTAGGCTTTTTTTACTTTTCTACCAATTGTGAATTTATCTTTAATAATAATAATTTTTACTATATGCCTGTAAGACGGAAGGTCTTTTGAATGCTAATTGCACAGCATTATTTAGAAGAAATAGAAAGAATTTTTGTTGGTACAATGGATTTGCGAATTAGGTGATATTTATCTCATGAAAGTCCCACAACTCTAGCAATTACATCTATAGTGATTAGTTTTTGCGTTTCGCACACTAATAATAAAATTTCAATCTAATATCTACGGCCTTCAAAATTATACATTTTGCTTCCGTTTCGTTTTTTGCAAATAAATTATTTAACGTAAAATAGTAATTGATGTTGCAAACACCTTCTTCTGTGAGATAAATTCTCATGATATTGTTAGGAAAAGAAAATTACTTTTAATACGCGTTTTTCTTTTTTCATTCAGAAAAGAGCTCAGAACAGAGTTCGAGTCAGTTGAACTCGCTCTGAACGTGGCGAGCGCAGCGCTCTGTACTATTTATGAAACGATAAACGAATTGAAGCTCTTAGCTCAGCAGTCAATTCGTTTTCTCTCTCGTGGAATTTGAAAATCCTGAAAAAGTTTTTTTCTATAAATATAAATCCTTATTTTTTAACATTTAAAATACCTTCGTCGGCCATTTTATTTTTTTCCTGCAGCCGGCGGCTCAGCGCCACTTAGAATTTCTTTTTATCAATTAAATTGGAAGCGTCTCGTCTCTCGTTCGACGTTTATATTTTTTTTCAGCTGAGCTCCGTCTGCCCCATCTATCTTTTGGAGCTTGTAGAGCGTAATCCGTACACAATCTGAAGTAGAAAAGAAATACTTAATTGTATACTCTGAAGCAAAATATAAACCCTTATTTGTTTTGCCAACTCAGACTTCGCTGTGAACTAAAAAAGAAAAACGCCTAAAATTGGAGGTTTCATCATTTAGAGGTTAAAAATATTATTGAAGTAAAAGTTCCCAATCAAGATTTTGTGATTCACTGTGCATATCTGTACTGGCACTCGTAATAAAAACTGTATATTACCACCATTAAATTGTCCATTCAACATTTCCTGCTTGTGCCTACAAAAAATCACTCTTGCATTCAGCAGAGTATTAAACAGGTTAAGTTTGCTTCTTGAGTTTTTGTCAAGGCTATACCTTCTTACTTAATAACTGAATCATCAAACAAATGCAGCACCTCATTAGGCCATTACGAGTAATTCAAGTTTGATCTTTTCTGCAGATGGCTTTTCAGAAATAAAGATAATTTTAATGATGATCGTTGGAATTTGCTTAATTGTGACGCTTTTTTTCGGGAAACCTTTTTCGTTCATGTACATAGGTTAGGTATTAACTTGACTAGTATCTATAATCTTAATAACATGGTTTTCTTTCTTAAGTTTTGATTATAATTTTTTATATGATGTGTACTTATTTTTAAGTTTATTTAACACAACATTCAGTTCCATGAGTGTGCATCAAAGTTAAATTAATTCAAGATTAATTTTTTTATTGCTTTTTTTGTGTAGAAGTTGGATTTGGGTGGTAATCGTAATAGCCTTGAAAGATTCTTTTCACTGTGAAGAGATACATTTCAAGATATCAGCAAAAAGTGTGTTAAGACGTTGAACAGTGTAATAATTGGAAAAAGGGGGAAAATAGATTTTAAGTCAATGGCTCACTCTAACAGCTACTACAATATATAGGGATTGCTGGAAAGAAACCCGGGTTTCGGTCCTTACGGACAAAAAAAACGAAGGTTTAGGGATATTTGCAGATACACACCCATCAAGAGCTTTGTGTAGTGTCTTTTAAGCTGAAGTTTTTGAAATCTGTGGGGGCGTAAGGCATTTCCCTTTTATATAAATGTTTTCATAGACCATCAAATCCACATCTCTTTAATAGCCACAAAGTTAAAACTGGTGGATTGCTGTAGGAATGCCAGACGTTCCGCCAAGCATAAAACAGTCCCGCAAAATGAATCTTGCCCCACTGGAATATTATTACTGCAATTTTGTTTATTATCGTACCCATTGAGTCAGAAATGGGCTTTATCACTGAAGAAAATTTCGCCATAAAACACCTGATTTTCATTGAGTTTTTAAAGAACCCATTCACTGAAAATAGAGACGCAGTTGTGGTTTGAGTGTGAGTATATTTCCATAATGACTTGCAAAACGATATTGAACAAAAATGACAAAGCAGTTTGATAGGAGTCACACTTGATCTGTCAAGAAAAACCCATTGCAAATCAAACCTCACGACAAATAACACGTTATAAACTATGTCATATATAAATGATCCTAAATAATAAAAACTTGTTTAAAAAATGAAAAAAGTTTTTTACTAGCAATAACAGGAATTTTAAAGGCTTTATACTTGAGATGGTCCCTGAAGACTAGTCAGTAATAGAGGAATCTTTCAAAGAAAAATTCAAAGTATTTTCTCAATCTTAGAAGTCCTTTTGGTTGAGATCCTACATGAGCAGGGGCACTGCTCAGGTCCCTTCCATTTCTGTAGAATATCAACGCACACACAGGAATGGTTGAGAGTGTAAGTCACAGGCCCGGCTCCGCTTGGAGCTGTTGTGTTAACAATTTTTTTTTTATTTACATGAGCAGAAAGGGCATCAGTAAATAAATATTGCTACAAATGGTGTCAAGATGAAAAGACAGAGGAGGGCATATTTAATTTCTTCTGTGAATGTCTCAGCTTGGTATAACGGACCAGGAAGGCAACACTCGGTACATGCTTCTTAAACGATTTATGTGCATTGTCCCGAGCAAGCGCCAAAAGAACATCCTTCAGTTTTTTTTAGAACTCTGTTCGATTTGGGGTCCCCACATATAGTGAACTCTTTTGAATTGTCTATGTATTTGCTCTATGGGCCATTGGTGTCGTGCAGCAACTCTTAATTTCAAATAATTACACTGCTTTTAACGATTTAATTTGTATTTTCAAAATATCTTATTTCTTTTTTAATTTCAGACGTGAAACAACACGGAATATAACAAAATGGCAGTGATAACACGAAGTGAGAATATAGAAAAAACCTATCCAAAAGGCATTGATAAATTCGACAAAGATAAGCTTACCACAATTTCGGTGGGTGAATTCTTCGCACAAAAAAATATTTTCATAACTGGCGGAACAGGCTTTTTGGGAACTGTTCTAATCGAAGCTTTACTAGATACGCATCCAGATGTTGGCATAATATACGTTCTAGTTCGAGGTAAACGTAAAGTTGATCCAAATGAGAGAATATCGCGGTTGCTTCGGAAACCAGTAAGCTTGAATAAATTCTTTTATATTAGTTTTCCATTAAAAACTCAGTTTTCTCTTATAGATTTTCCAAAAATATAATCAAGCTACTCTTCAAAAAGTTGTTCCTGTTGTTGGTGAGCTAAGTGAGCCAAATTTTGGATTCAAAGATGATCTTCTGGAGGAGCTGACGGATAAAGTCAACATTATTTACCACAGTGCTGCAACAATAAAATTCAGTTCACCACTCCGAACAGCCATTCGAACCAACCTTACTGGCACAATGAGAACAATTGAGTTTGCAAAACAACTAAAAAACCTTTCGGCTTACGTGTATTGCTCGACAGCTTTCTGCAATAGCAACAACCGTGGTCTGATCTTGGAAGACGTCTATAAATCACAGTACGATCCTTATGAGATGATGAAAATGGCAGAAGATGACTCTGCTTGGAATGATTACACAGATGCCAAATGCAAGGAGATTATACGTGATCATCCAAATACGTATACTTTCACCAAAAACCTAGCAGAGAACCTCATGATATCCGAAATGTCTGGGTTACCAGCAGCTATAGTGAGACCTTCAATTGGTGAGTATAAGAACGGCTTTAAATGAAGACAAATTAATTGAACAAAACGTTTTAAGTTTATGGAACTTGGGAACATCCAATGGAGGGTTGGGTAGGCAATGCAAACAGTGGTCATTTGGGCTACCTGGCTGGCTTCATCAAAGGTATCTTCAGGACAATGTGTGGCAAAGCATCTTCCGTGATCGATATTATTCCATGTGACTATGTTATCAATGCTTCCATTGTAATGGGCTGGTATGTAGGCACACGCAACATTGCCGTTCCAGAAGTTATTCATTGCACTTCGGGTGAAGTGAATCCATTGACACTATTGGAGTTTTCGGATATTATGAATGCAAGCGTAAAGCGACACCCGCCAGATAACTTTGTTTGGAAACCAAAGACGAAGCTGAGAAACGGCTGGAGATACAATCTATTTTTCTATCTATTCCATATTTTGCCCGCCATGATATTCCACATTCCAGAGAAAATTTTGCCTATTGGAATGCCGCAACATACGTAAGTATAAAACTGCATTTCAAAATTGAAATTATAAAAAAAAAAACTGTTTCCTTTATAGAGCCCTCGAGTATATGAGAGTATTTAATAAAGGAGCCAAAGCCTTCGATTATTTCCTTGACAAAGATTTTCGTTATTCACTGAAAAACGCTCTACGGATATTGTCGGTGCTGGATGAAAAAGACAAAAAACGATACAATTACGACTCAACGCTTTGCGATTGGTCAGCATTTATCGATCGCTGTCTGATTGGTGTGAGACGTTTTTATTTCAGGGAGTCTGCGGAAACAACATCGTGGCATAGAAGATATTGGATGGCGTAAGTATTTTACCACTTGAAGTAATCATATTTATAAGCTATCGAAAACTTAAAACCAAAAAATAAGAAGGCAGGAAGATTTGTAACGTTCACTTAGCTTATAGCTTTATCTTCTGTTATGAAAAAAAAAAGAAAACAACAATTTCCAACTAACTACAGATCGCAATCAGAAAATTGATTTAAAGCACTTTTTCCATAAAACTGAAGGAGTTTTGTCTTGCCTTCCATCTTCTGGTCATCCCACACAAATCACAGAAGATAGCTTCCCTAAGAATCACATTAAAAAAAAAAAATAAAGAAAACATTCGATGACTGCTAAAATCAGATAACATTTAGCCATAACAAGTTGGTCCTCTTTTGATGACCTCGAAAAAGGTTTTATGAAAGCGGCATTATTTCGTCTTCCCAAATTGATTTAATGAGCTGTAGTTTTCAAGGAAGCGTACGAATGATCGACTAAAAAATGTCGACGGGATAAATACAAATTTCATCGACTGTTAAAATGTCGACTGATGTTTGATCGACAAAAAAAGTTAATATAGTTTGAAACACAAACCATGAAAATATCGACTGAAAAAGTGTCGGTAATAATGTCGACTTTTATCCTGATACAAAATGTAGTTCTTTGGATTGCATCGATAGTTACAATTTTTAAATTATTTTTAAATCATAGAAGTAAGGGCGCAACAAAGATTGACAGTGGCAAAGTGAGTGATTTTTCGAGTCGATATTTTCAAAATCGACTTTATAAGATTCGGCATTTTGATCAGTCGGTATTTTTACCAATCGACTTTTCGAAAGTCAATATTTTGACGATCGATTTTTTTAAATCGACATTTTAAAAATCGATAAATCGTACCCAACCCATATACAATGTGTTAAATTTCGAAAGAATCGGTTAAGCCGTTTTCGAGATTGTCGAAAGCAAAAAAATGGGGAGGTATCCTTCTTAACCATTGTTGATAATATTTTTCCTGCCATAATATGACTGGTCATACCCGAAAAGCTATACTGATTTTTTTAATCAAAATCTTTATTGCCGTTTTCGATAAAAATTAAGTTTTAATATAACGGTGACACCGTTAATTTTTGAGATAAACAAAAAATAAAATGCACGACTGGGTCGCACGTACTTGCTCTGTGGGTGCATTTTTGAAAAATTTGGGAAAAACTTAAAAAAAAGTAACCTTTAGTATATCAAATTTAGATGTCGTCTTTTGGGTGATATAAATTTCCGCTATGGCCAAATTAATAAAACTGATATTACCAATTTCCGCTATTGTCATGTGTAGCAAAAAAACTAAAAATGCAGTTTTCTTTGAAGTATTCTATATATGTAACATACAAAGTTTCATAAAAATCGGGGGAGCCTTTTTTGAGTAAATTAGAAAGAATTGGCCAAAATCTAATGGCTCTTTGTATAGGAGCCAGCATTTAAAACCACCATTTATTTTAAAGGAAGCTGAAAGAAACTATATCAAACAAAGTTAGTGATGCAACCGTTGACAACTTATGGCCATTTGAAAAAAGCCGTTAAGAGCAGATCTCCGTTATTTGCATTTTTAGCCAAAAACTAAAAACGCAGTTCTCTTAAAAACACTAAAAGAATATAACACACAAAGTTTAATCAAAATCGTTAGAGCCGTTTTCGAGCAAATTAGAAAAAAACCAAAAAATGTTGGCTAAAACTTATCGGCTCGTTGTATGAAAGCCACCGTTTAGAAAGGCTTCAGTGAAAAATTTACAAAGCCATCCTATAGAAAACTATAAAAAACTATGTCAAACGAAATTTGAGTCGATTCAATCAAGCCGTTGTGAACTTATGGCTATTAGAAAAAAAGCCGTTAAAACCTGATTTTCGTTAGGACTATTTGAGCCGAAAACGAAAAACGCAGTTTTGTTAGAAATGCTAAAAGTAAGTTAAATTTTGAGTGTAATCAAAATCGTTAGAGCTTTTTTAGAAAAAATTTAAATTGAAAAAAACCGTTACTTGAAAGGTACCAGTTTGAGCCGGGCTAAAACGAAATAAAAAAAACCTCGACAACCGTTTTTCTTCAAACTACTATATATCAAGTTTGAAGAAAATCCGTCAAGCGGTTTAGGCTGTAGCCAGGGCCCGATCCAGCTTTTTCGCCGCCCTGGGCAAAAATTTAATTTGCCGCCCTTTTGCAATGAGAACATAAATAAGTTATAAAATTGTTGGTGCATTTTTTGACCAGCTTTTGAAAAATGGAGGTATTCATTCCGACCCGTAAGAATGTAGAATTGTTGGAAATTTTCTTTTGGACAGATCAACTTGAATATCAGATTTTCTCCTAAGCCACTTAACGGATTTCGATGAAATTTCTTAAGTGACATGCCTTTTATAAACGCAATAACTTTGTTACTTAAAATTTCATAAGAAAATTAAAGTTTTTGTTTTGATTATTTCAAAAACAATTTAATAATTTTTTTAATTTTGTCTTCCTGATAAAAAGCAATAAAAGGCGTTTTTCTTTTTTAGTTCACAGCAGAGCCTGAGTTGTCAAACAAAAATAAGTTTTTCTTTTTTGCTTCAGAGACTTAAGAGCATAGACTTTCTATTTCTTTTCTCCGTCAGAGTGTGTTCAGAGTGCGCTCTACGAGCTCCAAATAAATAGATATGGCAGACTGCTAAAAGCCAAACAAAATTTTAAGTGTTAAAAAAAATGGCATAAGAAAAGGAAATAAATAGGATATTAAATTCGTTTCATTAATAGTTCAGAGGACGTTCAGAGCGAGCTCGATAAACTTGAACTTTGTTCAGAGCTCTTTACTGAATGAAAACAAAAAAACGCCTAAAGTGCTGGAAAGTGCATTCTCAAAAAAATGTGGAAAAATGTTTTCGAGAAGTTTTTTCTCTAAAAAAATTAAAACTGTTCAAGAAATCAGATGACTTAATTTTTTTCCCTCAAAAAACGTTTTAACTAGCGGTTTTTAAGTGATTAATAAAATACTTCGAGTTTATATTTTTGACGGACATATACAATACAGTCAAAATTCTTTATAGCAAACCTTCAAGGGAACAAAAAATAAAAAAATTATAAAATTCCTTATAAAGAAATGTGAAATGTGTTTTGAAACCTCGTGTTCCTTTTTATTTTCAAAGCAAATTGGTTTAAAAAAGAAATTAATGAAAAAAAATCATATCTTTTGTTTAGAAATTCAATGTTTGATTGCGCATTTGAAATTTTGTTTTTTATTTTACTGTACAAATTTTCCAATTTAGAAAATACAAAATTTGCAGCATCTTCTTTAGTTTTATCACTTGTTTCAATAAAACTTCAAAAATTCTTAATGCAGTTCTCTTATCACTATAGTAGGGCTGTTTCGTCTCCTCTGAAGTAAACTCTTTCCAAATTGCTTGTTCTCGATTATTATTGATTATATCTCAGACCTTAGTTTTCATCGGACCAATTGTCAAAAGTACCAACGACAGCTTTGTTAAAATAGCTACTGAGGATTGAACTTGTTTTACCTTCGAAACGCGACTTTGCAAACTTAAACTAAATAACTGTACATTTTTTAATACATCTATACATTCAATGGAACCTAAATAATATGGGATATTTTTTTAAGAAGAAGGGGAACAAAATGAAATTTGCTATAGAAAGGAGAGTTCGTTATAAAGTAGTTTTACTGTACCTACACATTTATGTTCTTTCCCAGTAGGTAAAGATGAATATATTTGTGATGACGGATAAAATGTTTTGTGTGTTTCTTCGGTTAATTGAGAGTTCAGAGAATACATTTACATCAGCTCCCCACACACATCACAATTGTGTGAGAAAAATCAAAATTCTTTCTGATTTATATATTTTCTCCCATGATGACCTTAATTAGAAGGAAACAAGTAAACATTTTTTGGAAAGACATAGCTTTAATAATCCTCAATTTTCAAATTTTGCCGCCCTTAAAATTTGCCGCCCCGGGCAAATGCCCAGCGCGCCCCCCCCTAGATCGGGCCCTGGCTGTAGCTTGACGTGAAAAAGCGCACATCCGCACAGACGCACAGACAGACCGACGGACGGTATGGCGAAAACCACTTTTTTGGGCTTCTCTATCATCGTAATGTCATGTTTGATTAAAACCTCAATTTTTTTTTTGCACGAAACCAATACTTGCCCTATTGAGCAAGTAAAAAATTAATTTCCCCATTGTACAATACCTAAAAAAAAACTCTATAGGTAGGTACACCAGGCTTGAATGAATTCGGACCACCCGTTTGGGCTTCATAACTTGCTTTATAGTATACCTATCTATAATCGCAAGTACAAATTCAACAAACTCAGGTCCACTTTTGCAGTGAGAGTTTAAATTTAAATCAGAGTTAACTCACTGAACTCGGTGAAAAAAATTGAGAATTGATTTGGATTCTAAATTCTTTCTGTATTTTTGCAGTATGTACCTAAGCTTGAGAGCATTGTTTTCTTTATATTCATTTAAAAACATTGTTTGTTTTGAAATAAATATTTTTGAAGTAATGGTTTTCAGTCTTGCATTAAACTTCAAGCCACCCAAAAGACTTAAGCCTTACTCTCAATCATTGACCATCGAATCACTTTTCGTCAAAGATTAATTTTTTTCTTAGCCTGGCTTACTTGGGGCTACACTTTGGATTTCGGAAATATTAAGTTATTTTTCTATGCTCAAGAAACTATCCAGATTGGAATGGTTTTCGAGTATCCTTAAATTCTCCCATACCGATTTACTGGGGAGCTAAATAGATCTAGTCATAAACTCTGCAAAAAAAAACTTTCATAAAACTTCAATTTATCATCCATGTACTCCTTTACCAAACAGTCAACCTTGTTGCCCAACAATATAATATAGTCTCCACTTTTATCTTTTATCTCTTTTAGTTTTAGTGGAATCTTTGAAAGCCATACTATCAATCTCAAATATCTGACTTTTAAGTAAGAAGCTTTGTTGAATTCCCAATAACCCCTCCCACTTAAACCAGAGGTCATAGCTCACCCCTTGTATATAATTTTTACTTGCTTATAGGTACTATAAGGCCAATTATGCTTTCGGCACAAAAGCCTGGACCGATTTGCTTCAAACTTGTTACGCATTATTATACAACGTCCTTAAACTAACAGTAGGTACCTACTGGCCGTACGATTTTTGCCAAAAACTCATTATTATCCAAAATGACTCCTACGATTTTGATAAATCTTTCTAATAGTGTTTTTTATTTAAAATCTTTATATTGGTGCGTCTCATGGCAGCGATTTTTTCAAGTAATATTTCATCGTAAGCCACTTGACGGAGTCAAGATAGGAAACCTTGTTTCATTATCTAGAAGAAAAGATCTGTTTTAATTTTATTCGAAATTTAAGACGGTTCTTATTATTGGTGCGAGTTGGCTAAGACCTTCAAGTTTGATATCAATAATTGTATTTCGATATGTGAACCAAAATATTTTCAATAACTCTTTCTTCTGAAAATTAAAATTAAGGGACTAATATATAGAAATAATAAATTACAATAACATTATATTTTTATTTTTAGATTCGATGTCCTCTACTATCTGGGTTACGTTCTTATCTTTGCCGCCATTTTTGGTATTTTGAATGCTGTTTTTGGTGTGAATATTGGTCTTCCTGTAGCTGTATTAATTTGGGGATTCTTGGTGTGGTTATGATGTGTGGATAAAATTTTATTTAATTATAAGTTATGGTAGTTTAATAAAATAAAAATGCTGAAATAAATTATTTCTTCAAAAAGTTTTTTTTCCGAAAGTTTGCATGATGAAAAGCAAAGGTTAGGATGAAGAAAAAAAGTTAGATGAGAGCTTCGACGTTTTATATTCCTGCAAAATACAATGCCCGATTTCTTTCAATCGATCATCGCAAGACATTACGATTGACTAAAACAAATGTGTCGACCTAGGCATTTGCCAGACGATTCGACATATTCTTGATATCGCGGTCTTTGAAAACTGTTACATATAGGAGCCTGCCAGATGAATGCACATTCCCAATTGCTGGAGCAACCAAGTATTATCCATAAGAAAAGAGAGCCAAATGCGTACGTAATATTTTGTTTGCTTTATAGGATAGTGGTACCTATCACCGAACATCCCAAGTTCTCAAACACTTTAAAATATTTGGTTGTTTCTGGGGTTTACCTCTTTAAAAAGAATATATTTTATGTGTATGCCGGCACTATGCCTTTTAAAGGGGGAATCCGCAGATTCAAAGAATATATTTTTAACTACATACATACATATGTATAAGGCGGTCGTCCAAGTCCAAATCCATTTCGTGCACTTCGTGATATCACCATTGTAAATTATATCACCTTCAGCGATGAGGACACAGGAAGAGAAGCGATACTTTCAGATACTGGCAAAACCTTTGCCCAGATTCAAGAAGAAAAACAGTAAAAGAAGATATGATAAAAAGCAGATTTGCCGAATTTGAGCAAATGAGAATCCAAGAGTAATAGTTGAAAAGCTTATGTAATTCTAACAGGACGGTGCGACTTGCCACAAGGCCAACGAATCAGTGTCAATTCGCACCCACGATCATGTGATTTGGAAGATCGCATAGAGGTATGCCATACCAAAGCCGTGGCGATATTTAGCCGATGTTTTGTTTTACACATAATTGTCATAGATCTCTATCATAATACAAACAAAAAAAATGTACATATGTATATTATTCTATGAAAACCTTTTTTTTTACAATTTTAACATCGTACGCATTTTATGTATTTTATTAGTTTTATTAAAAAACTGAACTACTTTTCTTCGTCCAACTCCAAGTAGTGATATAATAATAATAATAATTATTTTCTAGAATAAAATTTGATTGAGAATTCAAAACAACAAACAATAAATTGAAATAAAATAAAATAAGCAACTGCAAAAAATAACAAGTAGTTAAAGGTAGTTCCACACTACCCCACAGTGTAATACGACATGTCAAAAATGTGTGATAAGACAGGTGTATAATAGTGTGGAAACAAAATATGACAGCGCAGATCTCATACGATTTTACATGTTTTTAGATCTGAAATATTTTTTTAGGATTGAATGTAAAACCATCACACATTCCTTCACACTTTTTTACTTGCGATTATTTTTGACATGTCGTACTACACTTTGGGATAGTGTAGAAATATACCTTAAATACTTATGCGACATACACGGTGTCGCGAACATAATGTAAATGTAGCTCTATTAAGTTGCCGTTTGGGCACACATAGCTCTATACCAAACTGATGCTACCACTTACTCGGTAGAATTATATATAACACTCCCCGCGCATAACATCGTTCTGCAAGTGGGTAGGGTAGGTATTCCAATATTCAATTATGTTGCTTCGGAATGTATCCCTCTAAAAATATGCAATGAAACCCACATTTAAGTTATGTCGATTCGAACCGCCATCACTTCGAGATGCCACCGGAATTCATCGGTCTCGATCTAAGATCTCAAAATGAGTATTTCTCCCGCGAACAAATAACTGTTGCTTGCTCTCGGGTCACTACACTATCGCCAGTTCAGACAATTTGTTTATAATGGCTCATATAAGTAGATCATGAAAAATGTTGTATAAATGAAATTCTTTAATTTTCGATGTTTCATTTTGCACGCTGTCAAGCTAGTAGGTACATTTAATATCTTTTAATATTATGTTTTCTTCTATCAAAAGACATCTAAATTAAAAATTAATTTATCTTGTAATAACCGTCATTGGTGGTTAACGAAATTTCATATGACTTCTTCCCTGCTATTTTTTCTTTCAATCTACTCTTTTTTCTCAAACATACTGCGCTCAATCATCTTTCTATAGGGTGGCAGCACTGTCGTGCAGTTCTTTCCAACTTCCAATATCCAGATTTCTAGATCTATACTCTGTTACACATAATTGGGCAGTACACCTCTTATGAGGAGGCTTTTCTTTTATCAGTAGCGTGACATATTTTTGCACCACACTAAATTGAAGGAAACCCCCATACAAATTGTTCAGCCACCACTGAATTTCCAATTGCATCTGACGTGAGTCCCACGTCTTATTCAAGGCACATCTAAATGTGCACTGATTGTTTGTGGCCTGGCTGCTGGCTGCTGCTATTTAAAATTCAACCCCTTTTTAATTGATGTGCATTCAGAGTTACCAGTGTTCTTTTGGTAACTCGTTCAGCTTTCTTTCCTTGGGTTTCTGCTGAAGAGCTTTTGGTTTAAGAGCTTTAACATTTTTTTAAGATTGTTGCTTATTTGAAATGCTTACTACGGAAACCCTGCAAGAGCTTTTGTGTGAAAAGCACTTACGGAAAACAAAAGAGTGCGAATGAGAGACAAACATCCCCATCTTCCCTGTGCTGCCCAATTATAAGTAACAGAGTATAGTTATCCAGTTGGCCAGTTGTGTGTTGACTGTTGAGCTTGTGCTTTCGCTTTGTGGGTTGTGGCTGTGTTTGGATTCCTCGTCTGGAGTACTTTATTAATTGCATTCAATGCAGATATGCAGAACACACAAAACAAGTTTTGCTTTTTCTGCTTTAACATTGTTTGTTCTATTATTCAACTTAAAAGAAAATTTGCTGCAATTGTCCATTTTCCAACCTAAGAACAACCATAAAATTGTCTACTAGGTACAATCAAGCGTATGGCGTATGCGTACTTTTCTGAGTGTATTAAAAAAATCCATGTTCTCATATTTTAGATTTAGACAAACCATGTATTTGGACGGTATAAATATGTATTATGGGCAAATGAATTATTCTACGGTAGAAATAATTTGTAACCAAAAACGTATGTATAATACTTTTAGGCAGCTGTAGGGAACTACAGTT
This sequence comes from Platycheirus albimanus, assembly GCA_916050605.2. Taxonomy (NCBI): domain Eukaryota; kingdom Metazoa; phylum Arthropoda; class Insecta; order Diptera; family Syrphidae; genus Platycheirus; species Platycheirus albimanus. Next base: position 67,333,186 of record OU696698.1, read on the forward strand.
TGAGTGAAATTGATACAACCGTTGACAACTTATGGCCATTTAAAAGAAAAAAGCCGTTAAGAACATATCTCCGTTATTTGCATTTTTAGCCAAAAACTTAATATAGGTACGCAGATTTCTTAAGTACACTAAAGGATGTTACAAACAAAGATTTAATCGGAAAGTAAAAAAGGCAGTACTAACAAAAATGCCATAGGTTTGATAAATTTAAAACTTAATCAAATTTAGTAGAGCCATTCTCGAGCAAATCCCAAATGAAAAAAGAACGGTTAATTGAAAGGCACCAGTTTGAGCTGGCCTAAAACGAAATATATAACCTCGACAACCGTTTTTCTTTAAAACGCTATTTGTGAAATTTGAAGAAAATCCGTCAAGTGGTTCAGGCTATAGCTTGACGCAAAAAAGTGCATAGATGCATTGCATATCAGCACAGACGACAAACCACAAACCGTCGCGCGTTTGGTATGGCAAAAACCACTATTTTGGGCTTCTCGTACATCGTAATGTCATATTTGATTAAAACCTTAATTTTTTTTCTGCACAAAATTAATACATATGTACTTGCTCAACAGCAAGTAAAAAATGTAAATTTTTGTAACATGAATATACTCTTCTCCGATTGGTGTCAAGTAAACACGCTGGAAGCGGCAGCGCCGGCCCTGGTCGTGTTGTTTCTTTTCAACTGTTCCAACTTCCAATATCCAGTTAGTTGTGTGTTGAGCTTTTTGCTTGTGGCTGTCGCTGTCGCTGTGTATGAATTCGTCGTCGTCTGGATGGAGTATTTTATTATAAATAACATTGAACACAGAAACACAAAACAAGTTTTGCTTTTTCTGCTTTAGTATTTGTTCTTATTAGGCTAACCGGCTTATTTATCCTAAAAATCAAATAAATAACAAATAAATAATAGAACCTATAGTATATGTTATAATAGAACTGCTAAGAGCTTAAACTAACTTCAGAAAGTAGATATAGAGAAGAGTATAGAGTATAGAGATTGGTGATAGAGCAAAAAGACAAGGCATCAACCCATTTCTATCCACGATCCACCAAAAATATCGAAATTCCTCATTGTCGGTGGCAGTCGCAGTTCAGTTTTGTTTCAATCATAATCTTTTGAATTTCGGTAATATTTGCTGCGTATTTTTAGTACTCTTCACTTCAGTCCTCACAAACTGTTCGTGTTGACTCCAGTTCAGTTCCAGTTCGTGTGTCAAGCGAAACCAGTCAGTCCGCGGATTCACAGATTGCAGTTCCGCAGTGATATATAAAAAAAAAGAAAGTCTTGTTTACTTTAGACTTGATTCATCTTCCAAAAAGAAATTTGTTTGTGCGATTAAATTAAACAGTTGTTTTCCTAATTAGATCAACAATACCTTCTTATCCATATAGAACAAAATATTTTGGAATTCCAAAATGTCTGAGTAAGTAATCTTCTGCTTTTCAACATAATGAGGTTGTCTTTATTGTAATTTCGTAAGATTTTGGTAGGAAGATACATACATTTATGTACAACATAACTAATAAATAAAATAAAGATTATGGGCCTACACAATTTATGCACAAAATGGGAAGAGATGATCGAACAGCTGTGCGGTGTGGTGTCAGGTCAGACATGTGTCATGTGTTCCACGACACATAGGGCAGGTTGAATATGACGTACCTATTAGCTATTGGAAATATGGCATATTTTTTATATTAATTTGAGCTTTGAGGAGAATTACTTAGAATCAGAATCTTCTGTAGTGATGGTAGATATTTATATTTTAATGAAATTTCTGATCGGATACGGAGTTTGGACCTACTAATTTGTTTTACATATAGGTATACCTACCTAGTTACTACAGCTAATAGAGTCAAGATGTAATTTTAATCAGATATTACCAGTATCTACCTATGCAGGGTGATCGGTATAATATGCATTAAAAAGCTAGAGTGAGTAGGTGGGGTTAAGGCAAGAAAAAAAAATTGTGTAGGGGGGGTATATTCCCTCCGTTTAGCCGGAAGGGCAGTTTAAAAAAAAAAATAATTGGATTTTATTTAAATAACAGTACCTACCTAACTCCTACAATGCCTTCATATCTTTTTAAATCTCATTATGGCAAAATGCCGGTTTATACATATTTTTTGTTTCTTCGGTATTTTTCTGATTAATTTGTGTTTGTTTTCAAAAATTTCGTTTCTGTCCTGCGTTTACGAGTACCTGCGACGCATAATACAACTAATAAAGATATGACATTGCTCATGATGCTATACAAAACGTCAAACCATTGTCAAACTCCGTGTGTTCTTATGACGTAGAGCGCACAACTACATTAACATACTATATACATATGTATATTATGTCAATGTGTAGAATGTATAGAGAGTAAAACGAAACAAAAGTTAAACGGGAAGGCGAAAACGAGAAGGCGCAAACTTCAGGTGTTCTTATGACGTAGATGCGCAGAACAAATCAAAAATGAAAATTGGAAGGCGTTTTCTCTAGTAGTTGTATAATGCCTACGACTTAAACAAAAATAACCGAACCTACTTCTTCACAAAAACACGAAAAAATTGGCTAAATGATCACTTGTGCCATCCCATAAGGCTCGATTTTCTTGTTTTTGTGAAGGGTTCGGTTATTTTTGAATACCTTGGTAACAAAAACTCATAGAGCCATGCGGTTTTCAGTGTTGAATTTAAAATTAATGGGAGCATTGAATTCTGAGAACAAAAATAATACTTAATTACGTAAAATTTTCAAAAAAATTAGTTTTAAAATTATTTTTTTTAATTTTTTTTTTTCAAAATTTTGAGTTTGAAAATTTATATTTTGAAAACGGTTGAATAGAATAACTTCATTTAAAATTACAATGAAATAATAAGTATTTGGCCTTACAAAAAGGTATAGCATTGAATTGTAGGAGTTACCGTTATTTTTTAATAATGTTTTTTTTTCAAATTTAAGTCATGTTTTTAGAAAATTGCCCCTCGCGGCTAACGGAGGGGAATAGACACCCCCTCCCATACAATTTTTTCCTTGTCTCAGCCCAACCTACACGCTCTAGCTTTTTGGCACAACATTCGTGAATCACCCTGCATAATCAATAGTGGATGGTTTACTGATGTCAGAAAAGTGTGTCCAAGACGTTTTTTACTTTCGGCCTTCCCCTTTGCCAGACAGCGGCCAAAATGCGCGAAAATCAACTTATTGCGTCAAAATGATAACCACATGAGTGATACATTGTAAAAATGTGTGTCCAAGACGCTTTAAAAAAGTGTTAAAATGCGTCTGGCAAAAGGAACAACTCCAAGAGTTGTCAAAAAAAACCTAGTAGTAGTAGTAGTATAACTTTATTGAGATTTTTTCCAGAGTACAATTTACATTTCATTAAATTATAACTTAACACTGTATTAGAATATATAATTGCCGACTTAGAAGTGGCCAGGCTACACACTTTATATTTATTTGATGTTTAATTATATTAAGACAACTCTGATTTTGGGCGAATAATTAATTACTTTATAAACGTATTTGACGCAAAAGTGTTGAATACGTGTCCACTCAAAAAGACCGTGCTGTCAAAAAAACCTGGGTTTTCTCGTTCAAAAGTCACTTCAACAGCTGATTCTTTACCTCAACTCGCCCTTCAGGGTGACTTCAGGGCGGCCGGGCCCCAGGTTTCAGGTTTCAAAAAACAGAATTTTCTTTTGAGTGCGAGTTGAGGTATTTCAAAAAAACGAGTTGTGGCGACCCCAGGGCGACCCCAGGGTGACTTCAGATCTCAACAAACAAAGCTAATGTTGCGTATATCTACACATACAGATGTACATGTGTATTCATTTTGGTTATCACTCCACTCCCAAAATTTGCTGCCGGCTCTTAGACTATGACTATAGCAGAGTTCTCTTTACTGATGAGTCCAGATTTCGTCTGAGATCTCCAGGTGGACGTAACAGTTTGGAGACGACCAGTAGAAGATATTATACTCTTCCGCGAAGATTGCACAAATTGAAAGCTCTTGGGAAGTTTCGGTCATGGTCATGGAGGAATTTCTTTGAGTAGAAAAACCGAGCTGTGTAATATGCATCGTGGATCGGTTAATTCTACATACAATGTCAACAACACACTCGAAGAATAAGGCGTACCACTGCCACCATTTATGTATTGGTGAAAACTTCTTATTGGTGCGGGAAAATGTTAAACAATTTTTAATCAAAAATTTGCCAAAAAGCTAGTGCGCTTAGGTTGGGTCCAGATTGAGACAAGAAAAAATCGCATGAGAGGAGGGGGTCTAAGTATTCCCCTCGGTAACTCCTACGATGCCATGCCGTACCTTTTTGTGAATCCAGAAATCTATTTTTTAAGGACTACATATTTTTGTTGTAAAAATTCAATGCTCTTATATAAAGTCACAGAGTACTGGATTAATCCTATTGTAACAAAATTCGCGCGAATTAATGCTATTGGTCTCTACATAAAAACAGCAACGAAACAAAAAATGACGAATAAGTTTTGCACGAATTTTAAACGTCTTGGGATCTTAAAAGTCGCAAATAAAAAAAAAAGTTAGAGAGGATGAACCTGCCTACTGCGTGAGAGAAAGGGAAGCCAGACAGAGTGGCGCCGTAACGCGTTACGTTACAAAGCGGTTTACCCTCCCGTAAGAAGTTATCACTTCAAAAAGAAACTATTGATGGAAAAAGCTACACATGTGTTGTATAAATTTACATTATTCCACAAAAAAGAATATTATTGTAGAAAAATCTCTTCTACACAAAACAAATTGATACATTGTTTATAATTTGATTTTAATTATTAACAACAATTACAAACATAAAAGAAAAACTTAGCCAGTATAGGGTTTAATTTCATAAGCAACTCTTATTGAACTGGAGCAGAGTAACCAGTTATAAAACGAAAAAGCAAAATAAACTTTAAGCGAAAAAATCTTTATCAAGATAAACGTTACTTAAAAGACTCCTTGCTCTTTTAACCTAAATGCGAAGCTAGTAAAAAAACGAAGTAAACTGAAACAAAGTGACAGTAGAGCGAAGTGATCGAAAGGCGAAGAACTAAAAGAAAATCTAAATAAGATTTGGGAAAATAAACAAGAACAGACAACATAATGTAGGTATGAAATCATAACAACTGATTTCGAAGTAAAAAAAAAATTAACGAAAAATAGGCACCCATGCAGAACATAAATAAAAATATATTTCAACTAAATAATTGATAAGAGACAGCACTGGTTAATACCCTTTTTCATGTTTTTTATAAGAAAGTGTATATTTATTTTAAAAATACTCTATGTTTACTTACATATATCTATCAAAATAAAATTTTTGCTGTTCGTGAAACTCAGTGATCTATGAAGCGAAAAATAATTAAAAATCAGCAACAACAAGCCACACAAAATCTTTGCTTGAAGCTTTCTCTAAAAATTCATTCCCCTGTAAGATAAACATATTTGTTATCTTATTAGGTTTTGGATTGCAACTTGTTTTAAATTTAAATTCTTAATTCAGAGAGACAAAATCACATGGTCAGGTGGATCGAAAGATTGTTCACTATATTAAGCAAAAACTTTCGCTCGTTTGCTGCCAAATAATTTTATTCAAATTATACATAATTTAAACCACAAAGTCAAGTTCTTTAACTCCCTTGATTAACAATGAAAACTATCTTCATTATACAATTTTAGAAATCTTATTTTTGCATTCTCTTTTTTTTTTCTTTTCTAGTTTTTTTTTTTGTTATTTAAATGCAATCGCCGCAATAGGTTCAAAGATCATTAATAATTATTTATCAATAGTAATTATTATTCTATGTACTTTATTTATTTACATAGCTAAAGACTAGCTTCAGATATAAGTACTTATGTCTATAATAAGAATACAATTATATAATTGAATACAAATTTGACTGCAATTTAGATGAAAAATTTAACGATTTATTATCGCGGCACAAACAGGACTTATAACTTACAACCTTACAGCTTTATTATTATTAGATAAATGTTTACAATTTTAATGTTGGGTTATTGGATCTAAGAATAATTAATATTACGCATGGGTCACAGACCAAGTGACAATGAGTTAGTTGGCGGTCTGTATCTTATTGGTACGTGGCATGGGTGTTATGGTAGTAAGCAGTTATTATGTTCCAGCTAAATGTAATCGTCTTCGATGTACCAATCAGAACATTAATTTAATCTGGGACAAACTGAAAGCAAGTCTGAATTAGTCATGGAAAATACTATACATTTTTCCTCTGTGCAAGGTGATAATCATACCTAATTCATAACTATCACAACTAAAATTTAGAATTTTCCCATAAGCACTTATGCAAATACAGTAGACGCTCGATATAGTGAACCTCTATATAGTGAACTTTCCAGTATAGTGAACCACCAAAACTTAACACAGACTTCTCTAAATAATGAACTCTGAAGATCTCAATATATAGTGAACTTAATGTTTTTTGGACGATATTCAACGAAAAAATTTTCTGCTGCAATGCGCCTGTGAATGTCAACTATTTTGCCGAATAATTTACTATTCTTCTGTGTATTTTTTCACATTGTCACGATCAAAAATACAATTTTTTGATTTGGCTTTGCTTTTGATACAGATTAGTAGTCCTTCAAGTAAAATCCAGGAAAACGTCGAAGCGTGTTAAGTTATAAGTGTGAAAAGACATTTATTATTTAATACATCTACGAAGAAAAAATCTGCCAGTTAATGGATTGATTTTAAAACAGAAGGCAATTTCAATTTTGGAACAAATCAATGAAAGCAGGTATGGCTTCTTCGCAAGTGATGGCTGCTTTGAAATAAAACTTTTTTTTAAATGTTGAATTAATAAAAAAAAGAATTGTATTTATAATCAAATTTAGTGTTGGTAAACACGCTCGAAATAGCGAACAATTTCGAAATAGTGAACAGGCTTGGTTAAGTAATATTTTTTAATACATTTATAGTTCATGTATTTACAAACTTCATTTCTGAGTCATAATATGGATTATGAATTGTATAATACCGAGCTAAAGTTTGTTCACAAATTTTGGTTTGAAAAAAGTTCAACCTTTCTCCGGTTTTTCCTCAATATTTTTTTTTTCCTTACGTCTTACGGAAAAACACAATGCACTTTTAGAACTTTAAATTTCTTACAGTTTTGACTGCTTGCGTTGCATGTCAATTAGTTATCGAGATACATAATGGCTCTTCGAAAACGTGGCATTTTTCAAAATTTGCTAAAAAATTCCCAATCAAGTCAATATATCAAGGTTTAGCAACCAAGCACTACATCCACTGTACCAAAACGACCCGCAGTTATAATGTCCATGGACATTACTTTCTATTGATTTATATACAAATATATTTAACCAAAATTGTATGTTTTGTTGTGTTAAAACTTAGTTAATCTAATTCACCCAACACCATCTTTAAAGATTTTTAGGGCGACTGTGAAACAAGAAAACACCTTGAATCTTTAGGCACCAAAGCTCAGCAACTGTCGTCCATATCTCGTGAAGATGACAGAACCTTTTAATATCCACCTTTTTTTGGTGCCTGGACGTAGAGATATTACAGCAGGAAACCGCAAGCCGATGAGCTCGCCAGGAATGGAACTACTGCACCATTTTCACCCTACAGGATGAATATTGGTATCCCATCGCTACATGTACCTTAACTCACGCTTAAACAAATTAGTGAAGTAGTTCTTCACAAGGTATCACAATGGACCTAGTATTTGGTCTATGTGTGTCAGTCATTGCCTGACAGCCACCCTAACCTAACCCAATCCAACTAATAGAATTTGTTTACAAATACTAACTTGCCTCATTGATAGCCCAGGTCCCAAGTCTGCTGTCTTCTTGTCCCTCGTATAAATTTCTACTGTTGTATGCGGAATAGGTACGTTTTTTTTTAGAAAACCCACCTCATGTTCACATTCACATTTAAATAAGGCAAGCGAAAAAACTAGTTTTTGTTTAAAGACAATATACAAACAATAAAAAATAAAACGTATAAAAACACATAATGACTATCCGTTGCATCTAATAGTGTGAAGTGATTAAATATTTACGAACGGATACTTGATTACAAAGAGAAAGACGCCAGGCAGTCGAGAAAAATGAAGAGTCTACTTTTTGTCAAGTGCTACGTTCCGTTCGAAAAAATATAATAAGTAGGCATAGGCAGACCTTTTTACGCGCTTTAGCGCTCTACTTGGATGAAGACCTGAAATGCGAGCCCATTTAAGATAAAAAGATACATCAGATCACAGTAGCGTAGTTATACCAAAACATCGCAGGGTAAGAAACCCATTGCAAAGGGAGCCTTGACTCCCCTTATACAAAGATCTGTAACTAAAAAGAAACTTCTTGTAACGAAAACCTTTTTGCAATGTGCATAAAATAAAGTCGTAAGTTTCGTCAAACTTCAGCCAATGCCGAATGTTGAATAACATTGAAGGATTGACGAACAGATGGGCTTGCAAACTAATTCTCTTATGAGCTTTATTTGAAGCTCGTATTGATTCTAAGTGTGTAAGCTTTTAGGGAGTAACATAAATATACCAAATTTATGGTAGGTATCACAACGGTCCTATTTTGGACTTAGAGTGTGTCGGCTATAACATTTATAGCGGGCATCTACAAGCTACTGTTATACATAACCTAACTTACATATTTAATAAATGTATACAAAAGGTACTTCTTTCTAACGAAACTTCTAATGAAACTTCAAGACAAAATAATTGTTGTACATCGTTCGATTTTAATTGGACAAGCCGGTCTCGTAACGGTGATCAAGCTACACCACTGGAAACTGGATACAAAATTACATTATGCATACAATCTTAGATGAAGGCATGCGCTTGTGCACTTCTTAATGTGCGACAACCTCATGCCCAGATAATTTAATTCCTTTTTTTTTTACTAGTGTTGAGTTGAGGTCATACAAAAAAAATAATAATCTTTAGGTAAATAACAATATAATTAACGTAATAGATTTGCCATGGCAATGACCGACTGGATGTTGACGTTAAAATGACAATTCTTGCGATTGAAGTAGGAAAACTTTTATTCAAAAAGAAAACTGTATAACTACGCTTTATATCTTACATTAGATACGCAACATCAAAAAATAACGAAATTATAGATTTTGAAAAGTAAAATTTATTAAGAATTCAAGTTATTTGCCTTGAACTTCTGTCTCGATAAATATTTTGATACCTTCATTATTCAAAAAAACTGGTTTAAGTGTTTTCCATCTGATTCTTTAAATCAAGTTGTGATTTGGCAAAAACCAAATATTTTATTGAAGATATTTGGTGTAGAGTTTGTAATACAGAACAATAATATCGTAAGGTACCTATAGAAAAGGATATACATACATATACATACATTTGTACTCAGAATGAACAGTCTAGTCGAATTAGCTCCTTCTTTCCGTCCGTCCGTATGTTTACTCCTTAAAGGTCGCAATTTATTATTTTTTTTTTGTCCAACAGTAGGGCCAAGTTCTTGAAGAACGCGTAAAATAAAATTATGATTTTTATACAGTTACGATCACATACTTAAATTTTGTGCACAAAAGCTTTAAGTATATTTTCTGTAAATCAAACACAAATACATCTTACTTGAATTTGGGTGTGGCTGACGCCTACTATTGTTACAAAACCATATTTTTTTCATAAATGAACATGAACGGTAGACGGTAGGAATACTCATATGCGAGCGAAAAATCTAAAATTTTGTGGATATATAGGTAAACATTTTGTGCATGAAAGACAAATTTTTGATTTTTGGCATGTTTGACGCCCACTTTTCATAAGAAAGTAAGAATTTATTTTTCGAAATTAAGGGCACTTATAATAAAGCCACAAGCCTAAATTTCTTTGTCTATTAGTCGGAACTAAGTACCTATCTTGGATATGAAAGAAATAATTTTAAATTTCGGGAGTGGCTTACGCCCACTTTTCTTAAAAGAACAGGAAAATGTAATTTCAAATTATTATATTATACCCAAAATCACTTTCAACTAATTTAATCGTACGCCATATCTTGAAATACAAAAATATACCTTCATTTTGGGTCGTGATTTTTATTCATTTCATCAAAATCGTAGGAGCCAATTTTGAGAAAAACGAGTGGTTCATTAAGAATCATATATGACAGACAAAGAAAGATGTTTTTCTTTAAATATTTGTGGTTTAAATTATTAAAAAAGTCGTCCAAGCTAGGTATAGAGAAACATAATTTATATACATTTTTACTTGCGATTATAGGTACTATAAGGCAAGTTATGCATTCGTAAAAAAAAAAAAAAATTCTAACAATCAAACATGACCTTACGATGATAGAGAAGTCGAAAAAAGTGGGTCCGACAATTCTGTCTGTCTGTCTGTCTGTCTGTCTGTCCGTGTGTCTGTCTGTCTGTATAGTTACATACAGCCTGAACGGCTGGACCGATTTGCTTCAAACTTGGTACATAGTATTATTATGACGTCCTACAGAGGGGTTTTTGGAATTAGCATTCTAGCTCCAAAACTAACGGTACACGCCATACGATTTTTTGTGAAAAATAATTTTTTCTCAAAAACGGCTCCTACGATTTTGATAAAACTTTCTGAATTGTGTTTTCTGTGCAAACTTTATGTTTTGGTTGGAATAGATTTTTCAGGAAAAGTCTTATAACGGTACCTCCCATAGGACCGGTTTTTTAAATCCTATTTTCTCGTAAGACACTTGACGGATTTCGATGACATTTTTAATGTAGAAGCGCTCTTATAAAAGAAATAATATAATTTCGAAATTTTTTCAAAAAAAAGTTTTCTTGAGTTTTTTAAAAAAGTTTCAATTTTTTTTTAATTTTGGTTTTTTCCAAAAACGGTTTAATCTATATTTTTTTAATTTTATTTTTCTGATAAAAACTATAAAGTGCTAGAAGTTGGCATACTCAAAAAAAAATTTGGAATATATTTTCGAAAAGTTTTTCAAAAAAAACTGTTTTTTGAAAAAATTGGTCCAACGATTTTGAAAAAAAATTTCGTAAAAATTCAAAAACGTAAAAGAAACCTGATGGTTTACTTCATTTTCTCCAAAAAAACGTTTTAGGTATTGATTTTTAAGTGATTTATAAAATTTCATATGATTTTTTCAACGCTTTTTTCCCAAAATCTCAAGCACCCAAGACCATTTTAACACATTAGAGCAAGTTCGTACGACCCAGTCGTGCACTTTATTTTTTCTCTTTTTTTGAGTTGAATATAGTATACCTTTGCCGGGGAAAGCTTAAATTAAATTTCAATTGCTCCACTAGATTATATGCTAGAACAAGTAACAATTTGGTAGTGACACTGAGGCGCACTGATATGCCCTCAAGCCTCAACAAGCGCTTATGGAGTTGAGGTGAAACTTTTTTCACTCCAGCTGCTTTACAATTGTTTCAATGTGAGTTCATGCATGGACTGGTTGCGGACTAACGCATCCCAGGTTTTTGTCTCGCGAGTACAAAATTATAATAATTGTAATTATTTGAAAAGATTTCTTTTAAGAAATGGAAAACTAAGCATGGTTTGCGGTTAGAGCAAATTGCATTATAATATTACATAGCTTAGTATAGTTGGGCCTTAAAAACTTTGTTCGTTGAGCCCTGAGGAAGGGTCATGAAAAACTTCAACCCGCCTTGGCGATGAAATTCTGCATCTTATGTCATACATTTGTGGGTTAAGGGATGTGTAAGAAAACGGTAGCCTCTTCCCTTTTTTTAGTATTGAAATTTTTCAATTTTTTTTGACAACGTTTTTGTTAATGTAAATAACTGAACACAAAAAGCTAATGTCAATATAAATGTTCTTACAGACTTGCATCACCCATTAAGACATTCTACGCTGGCCGAAATGTCTTCATCACCGGTGCAACTGGTTTCGTCGGAGTGTGTCTGATTGAGAAAATACTTCGGGATCTGCCAAACATTGGCAAACTTTACCTGTTGATGCGCCCAAAAAAAGGAAAATCCATTCAACAACGTTTAAAAGATCTCGAAAAGAATTCTGTATTCGACAAACTGAACGAAGGTGATGCTAGTGCTTTATTTGCTAAACTAGTGCCAATAAGCGGAGATGTCGGCGAGGAAAACCTTGGAATATCCGATGAAGACCAAAAACTCTTGGCTGATAATATCAGCGTGGTCTTTCATTCTGCTGCTACGCTCGATTTCTTTCAATCTTTAAAAGAGACCACAAACATCAACTTGAGGGGTACTCGTCGTGTTATGGAATTGTGCAAGAAACTTCCAAAGTTAGATGTAAGTCTTGTAATTTTTTTTTTTTATTTCTGAAAAGTAATGTTTTCTTGTTAAAGGCTCTTGTTCATGTATCCAGTGCATTTGTGAATTCTTTTCTACTTGATACTGAAGAAATTCTATATCCAGCTCCTGACGATCCAGAAAAGATTATTCACTTAGCTCAAACTCTGAGTGATGAGGCTTTGAAAGAATTAGAACCAAAGTAAGTTTTTAAGATTAATTCAATCATCAAATTGTTTACCAACAAACAATTGCTTTTCAATTTATTCTTAAATAGGCTTTTGAAAGACCATCCTAACACTTATACTTTTACTAAACACTTAGCAGAACATGAGGTTGACAAGTGTGCCAATGCGTTTCCTTGTGGAATCGTTCGGCCAAGCATGAGTAAGTTTTGGCTGTGATTATGTGATTTGTGAATTTAGGACTAATCAAATTATGTGCTTGTTTTTAATAGTTACTGCTGCATGGAAACAACCCGTTCCGGGATGGACAGTCTCCAAAAATGGGCCACAAGGATTCTTTATGGGAGCATCGAAAGGTGTTATACGACGTCTTCCGCTAGACCCTTCGTTGATAATGGACTATATTCCAGTAGATGTTGTTGTCAACCAAATTCTTGTCACTGGCTACTACGTCAACAGTTTGAAGTAAGTTTTTGTTTTCCTTTATAACAATGTAACAATATAACAAATTAAGGAGATCAAATGTCATCTTTATTTTATTTTGTTTTATGTTATTATGTTATAAAATTTTATTTATTAATTTCATTTTATTTATATTTTCAAACATATAATACTTAATTTATTAGAAACTGTAAAAACAAATTATAACGAATCAAAAAACTACTTAAGGAACGAGATTAGTAAAAAACATCATAGCGAAAATAGAAATTAAGTTGTCTTTTTATAGAGGTACGATGGACAGGTTTACCACGATATCTAGAAAAAAAATCTAGAAAAAGAAAATCTAGAAAAAAACCTAAATTAGGAAAATCCAGAAAACCGAAAATCTAGAATACTTAGTCTCGAAAACATAAAATCCAGAAAAAAAATCTACATAGAATGGACAAAATCTCGAATTAATATTAATTTTTGAGAGGTTACAATTCGTGCGTGAATTACTATACCAGCGAATTAAAAAAAAACGTCCAGAAATTTGAACATTTCGGAAATTAGAATTACCTCAGGAACAAAGTGGTTCTAATTTCTGAGCGTCCGCTGTATAGTTTATCTTTTAGTAAAAAAAGATTTTTCGAAATTTGTCTTGTAACGATACCTCTCACAGAACACGTTTTATTTTTTAAACTAGGTTTTGTCGTAAACTATTCTTCCGATTTCAATAAAAATTTCAAAGCAGGAAGCCATTAATAATTAAATTTATATTGCATTTCAAAAACTTATTTTTTCGATTTTTAATAATTTTCTAAAAAATAATTTAGTTTTCAAAATATGTTGAAAACGGGTGTATTGATTTTTTTAAATTTGTTTACAAGATTAAAAATTTTCTTATAACGACATAGGTACTCAAAAAAGTTTTAAAATATTTTTTCGAAAAGCTAAAAAAAAATCATTTTAAAAAAAACTAGTCGAACGATTTTCAATTTTTTTTTTTCCTAGATAGATATTAAGCAATGAAATATTATGCATACCTAGTTTTCCATAGAAAATTCTTAAAAAAATTAAAGATTTTTCTATATATGTACATATACATACTTAATTTTTTTTTTTTTTTTTCAAAATACATAGCCTCTAATCAAATATCTAGCATAAGAGCAAGTTCGTGCGACCCAGTCGTGCATTTTATTTTTATTTTGAATTGCGACTTTTTGTTAGAAAATGAGACTTTTTCAAAAAAAAAATAATTTGTGACGTTTTTTTGTAAAAGCGACTTTTTTCTGCGACTTTTTGAAAAATCCCAGAGGTAACCATGGTTCCAAGCCTGCAAGCCTCATGTACTTAAGAGTGTTCATTTTTCCATGGGACAGATATTTTTTTCCGAAATAGTACTATAGCAAGAGTTCTACAAGATCTTGATATATGTACATACATAGCCATTGAAACGGACATAAACACAATCAAACATTTTTCCGAAAAAAACATTAAAGTGTTGTTTTTGCAAGCAAGTAGGTTAAGCAATCAGGGCGGGTAGTGTTTAAATGCTCATTAATTTGATAATAAAGTCTTATTATTAAGACGTAGGTACTATTCAATCGTATTACTTGCAATAGTAATTTGGCATCACATTTGACAGATGTCAACAATCAAAAACCCCCTACATAACTTTCCTTTCATGGCCTATAGCAAATTTAAAAATTAATCTAACTGCCAGTTGAAAAATCAAAAGAATATTTGCCCTAGAGTATGCAATGTTTTTCGACATATTTAATTTACTATAACACAGCAGACATGGGCGTCTGTCTAATACCATAATTGGTTTGAAAATTGTATGTATCGGGACAGCCGTGATGGTAGCGAGCTCGTCTCTAGCCATTGAAGTGTCGAGTTCGATCCCGGACTGGCACACAATTTTTCAACTTAAATAATTATCCCCAATATTTGGCCCAGCTATACATGTTCAATAATATAGTTTAGGGAATGCTATTTGGTGGAAGATAAAAGGTAGAGGTGGTTTACGCCTTCGGTGCTCAGAGTAAATTCCCCTCTGAGACTCGTCATCCTCGAAACCAGCTACATCTTTTTTTTTTTGACTATGAATAAAATAAAAAATATTTGATTGTCTAATTTCATTATGAAAAAATAATATTGTATTATTTGTTTGAGTATGTGAGAAAAGCGGAATCCGATGTTATTATGTAAAAAATTCAATTCACCCGTTGTTCAAAAACTATATACCTAGGTACATATTATTATTAATTATTTATTATAAGAAAGTGAAGTTTATGAACATTTTTGAAATGCAATATTAATAGGATTATAAATATCTAGCTTTCAGTGTTCAAATTTTTATTGAAATTGGAAAAAAAATTATGAAAAAATATGATAAAAAAAAAAAAAAAATAATTAAAAATGCGAGAAAAAAGTATGTGTATATATGAATACCGTTATAAGACAAAAAATTCAGAAAAATTCATTCTCACCAAACGATGTATTGTATTACATATAACAAAACATCACAAAGTTTTATCAAAATCGACAGTGCTGTTTAAGGAAAAAAAATTCTTTTGATGTGAAACATCTATTGGCGCACCTAGGCAGTTAAATCGATAGTAATTGTAACGAAAAAATGGCACGACCCTTGATAAAATTTTTCAAAGTGGAAAGTGTTGGGTGGTTGGTGGTTGTAGGTTGGGTGGTCGCTGGTGATGCTGGGGCGGTAGTGGTGGAGGGGTAGGGTGGTAGTGGAGTAGGGTTATGGGGAGGGGGAGGGAGGGGGTTGTGAAAAATTGTGGATGGTCGGTTGGTGCTTGTAGGATGTAGGTGGGCTGGATGATTGGTGAGGGTTGTAGAAAGAATTTTAAAAAATGGTAGATAGTTGGCTGGAGGGAAAAATTGACTAAAATGGTATGTGGTTGGTGGTAGGTGGGGTGGGTGGTACTGGTGGGTGGTTGATGTGGGGGTGGGGTGTGGGGAAGCTGGTGAAGAAAAAAATGACGAAACAGGTGTGGGATTTGCTTTGGGGTGGGGGGATGGCGGTAACATTCTGGGTTGGTGGTTATAGGTGGGGTCGGGGGAACTGAATGTTGTTGGGTAGGGGGTTTGGAGGAATTACGTTTTTCATTCTTTTCACCAATCAGAAAAAAATTGTTAAAAATGGCGGGTGGTTGGTTGGTGGTTGAAGGTTGTGTTGGTGGTGAAGTGGATTTTGAGGAGGATGTTTGGGGGTGGGTGAGACAAAATTTATAAACATGGTGGGTAGATGGCGTTTGGGTTTGGGGGTTGGTAGGGGGGAAAAATGACAAAAATGGTAGGTGGTAGGTTGTAGGTGGGGTGGGTGGTTGCTGCTTGGGGATTTTGGTGTGGGGGTGAGGAAAAAATTGTCAAAAATGGCGGATGCTTGGTTGGTGGTTGTAAATGGGGTGGGTAAATGGTGATGGCAGGGAGACTTGCTCTGGGGAGGGAATCGACAAAAATGGAAGGTGGTAGGTTGGTGGTTGCAGGTCGATTGGGTGGTTACTGGTGGTAGGTATTAGGTGATGAAAAACTTATAAAAAATGGTGGATAGTTGGTTGCTAGTTGAAGGTGGGCTGGAAGTATGGCGGTGATGGCGGTATCTGATGGGTGGGTTGAGGAAAATTTTGTTCCTATGTGTTTATAAATGAATATAATCTGTAATAATTGATATTTTAATAAAATGATAAGACAAATTTATTGATTTAATTAACGAAACCCTAAATTATTAAAAATTATTTCACTCCATATTTGCTTAGGGTTTTTTAAAATTACGAATTTTAATGTAAACTTGAATGTTTAACATTTGCCGGGCGTCCCGTGACGGCTAATTTTTTTTTTAATTTTTTCGCGTCCTCGAATTGTAACCATTGTCTCAACAATTAATTCTTAATTCTAGATTCTTGCATTCGCTATTATTTTTTTCTAGATTTTTGTATTTCGAGGTTTTGCTGTCTATAGATTTTGGTTTTTGAGATTTTTACTTTCGAGATTATTGCTTTCTGGATTATTGCATTTTAGATTAGTAACAAAGACTTATATTTCTTCTAATCCCTCAAGAAGTTTCGAAAATAAAACAGCGGTGTTTTCACCAATATGGAGTATGGAAATGAAACCTCTTCTGTCTATGCTTCTACGTGTAATTTATTTGCAAAAAATTTTGAAACGGTGTATAAGGATCATACAGCTGTACAATTTTCTCTTACGGATGATGTGCTGGACTCTAACGTCAATTTAGGTCATCTTTTGTTTCTTGTGAGGATGTTTCGGAAGGAATTTCATTGCTCCAGGGTATTCCTACTTTTCCAATCAAGCAATGTTGTGAATCTTTAAGTAAACCCCTCCAAAAAAATTTTAATGTTTCTCTTTCAACAGCTGTTTTTCTTTAGTGGAAACTTTCATTCATAACACCTATATTGAAAGCGGGACACAAACATAAGGTTGAAAATTACCGTGGTATTTCCAAGCTTTCAGCAATACCAAAATTATTTGAACTTATTGTTAAGAATAAGTTTTTTTTTCATAAGAGAACATATTTCTCCCTTTCAACATGGATTTATGAACGGCAGATCTACAACAACAAATTTATCGTTGTTTACAAAATATGTTTCCGATTCTCTAGAGTCGGGATGTCATGTTGATGTCATTTATACACTTTCAATAAGCTTTTGATAGTTTATGCAGTTTTTTTTAGTTTATGTAGTTATTTGACTGCTGTTTACGGATGATTTTAAACGTTTTGCATCAGTTAAAAACATTACTGGATTGTAATAATATTCAAAGGGGCTTGAATACAATAGTAAATTGGTCCAAGGAGAACTGTATTTCTCTTAACATTTCAAAATGTAACATTTTTTCTTTTAATAGATCATCAGCCAACTACTATTTTGTATGATTTTTCAATTTCAAATACTGCCTTGAATAGACTGTCTAAGGTGAAAGATCTTGACGTTTTATTTGATGCGAAATTAAATTTTTCGTTGCATATTGACTTCATTTTTTCAAAAGCAAATTCAATGTTAGGTTGTCTGAAAAGAAACTGCTCTGAATTTTCAAATCACTTCGCAATAAAAGCGATCTATACTTCATTGGTTAGACCCTATTTGGAGTATGCTTCCATAGTTTGGGATCCTCATTACATTGTTTCAAAAATCGCACTGAAAAAGTGCAAAAATCCTTAACGAGGTTTTTAGTTCGACAACTCAGGTGGAATTCCACCAGATGTGCCTTAATTGGTCTCGACAGCTTAGAATGCCGACGTGGTGTAAGTTGTATTATGTTTATTTATGATATATTGTCTTTTCACATAAAATTAAAATATTTATGTTCCGGAAAGAATTATTCACCCTAGAAACATAAATACATAGTAGAGTTATTTCCATTAACTTGGGTAGGTACGCCAAACTATAGGCGTTTTATAAAAATCCCCAATAAGTGCGAAGGCTGAATTGGGGATATATACTATACCCTGACTGTAGATTGCAGGATATTTTTTTAAACATGCCAATAAATCGTTTCCCAAGAAGTAATAACCATCGAATTAGGAAGCATCCTGGATATTTTCCAATTGTGATTTTTAAATTACTATTGAAAGCGTAATACGAGTATATGTAGGTAAACTTGTTTTGTGACGAATTGCCAAATTCTTGCGGCCTAGTTTTATGTGATTTATTTTAAAATGAAACTATAATTAAGTCTTAACCTACTATATTTTCCGATTTCATCCTTAATTACCAGGGTCAAAAATGGTGGAACCCCAGGTGATATGCAAATATTCCACTGCACCTCAAGTACTTACAAGCCGTTCCGGTTCGAGTCATTGGCCAATCAAATGAATATGTACATGCACAAGTATCCACTCAAATCTGCTGTTTGGTAAGTGACTTTTGTTTTAATTCTCTCAGCTATTTTATTTTAGACTTTCTATCTTTTGAAAGGTATCCAAATTTGAAACTCGTCAAGAGTCTCTTCTTGTTCAGAGTTGCTGCTATATTCTTCCATTTCCTTCCTGGATACATTTTAGACTTAATAACGAAACTGGGTGGCGGAAGACCTATGTGAGTTTACTGGAGTATTGTATCTTGTATACATTTCGTTTATGTTTATATTTTTCAATTTACAGATTAGTTCGACTTCATACAAACGTTTGGAACTCACTAAGCACCTTGGAGCGTTTTATTTTCAGTGAATGGCACTACGACAACAAAAAAACAATAGCATTAGCAAAAGGCCTTGATAATCGGGATAAAGAGGTCTTTTTCATTGACATAGGTGAACTCAATTGGGAAGACTACTTCCACAATATGCTTTTGGGTGTTCGTCAATATTTAAACAACGAATCTCCAAAGAATCTTGAAGCTGCCAGGAGAAAGGACAAAATGTAAATACGATTTATTTTTCATTTTCAATTCGAGTTTTATATGTACAATATTTTTTTTTATAGTTTACTAGGACTCCATGTTCTTTTGCAATGCCTTTTCTATTTGGGCGTCTGGAAACTAGTTGGAATTGCATTTGGATTGTCTAACGCCAAGGCAGCCCTTCTCCTCCCCGTCATTTATGCCTTGATCAATATCTTATAAATTTGTTGATGAGGAATTTAAGTTTTCTTTTTTTTTTTGGTTCGGTTGGCAAAGAAAACTAACTGTTATTATTAGTTGTTGTTTTTTTAACAAGTATTGCATACATAAAGTGTATTTATTTTGAGGTACCAGCATTTAAACTTTAGTATCTAACAATGAAATAGAACATTGTATTTTTTTTATAACGTCCAATAAAATTTATTTAAAAGGTAAAATAAGTTTTTAATATTTTGTTTAAAGAACTTTCTGTAGAAAAGCACAGGCTCCATAAACACGTTTCATCAACTGTAAAGAGACGAAATATTTTATATATGAAATATAATACTAACATATATGTAATATTATCTTAAATTCACAAAGAAGTTAGATCTACTTTTGAATTTGATTTGTGATTGTACTATAAGGATACAGCCAATTTGAGTTAGAAGCTTGAAGATCCTTTTTAAACTATTAACTACATAATTTTATTTGTCAATTTTCGTGTATCTTCTTTAAAACTCCAATCTGAATGCAAACTAAATCAAAGTCATTTATTTCACAAATCTTTTCCATTTAAATTAATGTTCACTGTGAACAAGATTCAGCACATTCTTCTTAGTTTTAATAAATCAGTTATTCCATTTTAATAATAAATGATCTTACCTCTGTAAATGTTTGCAATGACAATTTGTACAAACCACTAGCTGAAAACCCCATATCAGTTTGGGATATCGTTAAAAATAGCATAATAGTTCGCTTATCTTTGGGGTTTTCAATTCTATACCAATTGCTAGTGTAAATTGCATTACTGGCTTCAATGCACTGTTGAATAAGAACATGAAATTCTTTGTTAAATTTAAAATATACTTAAGTTCAAACAAATTACCTTGTTCGATAAAACTTCTCCAAGGAAACAATACATAAACAGGTGATAAGCACATGCCACCATCATAAAGGGTGCTCCACTAATAGTTCCCTAAAAATTGGAAATTCGATGAGTTTTGAATGGATTGAAAAAAGAACATTGTAATTTATAGTATTTTCTATAAACTTATTCTTAATAGGTATGTATATTATAAAAATGGTATGAAAAATGTTTAGTAATTCATCAATTGAGAACGGCTGTCAATTTTTTTTATTTAGTTTTTAGTATTTTTTGTTATAGCGGCAACACAACAATAATACATCATCTGTCAAAATGTCATGTCTAACTATCACGAATCATGAGATACGATACAGCCTGATAACAGACGGACAGACATTAAAAAATCACGTTTGTTGTATGGGAGCCCCCTTTCAATATTTATTTTTTTCACACTTGCTCAAATTTCTCATTGTAACAGGCGATCAGAATTAGCAGAAGACAACGAACTAATAGTTTGTTTAGGAAAGATCGCGCCAAAAATGATCTTGTTTGTGTGAGTGAAGGAAAAGTAGCAAATCAGCAAAAAGAAGAACAAACAGAGACAGCTATGCATGGAAATTCAAGAATTCCAGAAGAATTCCCTAAAGAAGAAAAGAGCCAACCTATGTATGCTTTTAAAGCTCAGTTTTCTCCTAATCGTATTTGACTTCTTCTTTGTTTGACATTCGTTTTATTTTCTATTTTGTTTTCCGTTCGAATTCGAATTCGAACTCGAATAGAAGAAAACTGAGCTTTAAAAGCATACATATGTAGGTTGGCTCTTTTCTTCTAAAAGAATTTCTGGAATTTACATGTAGGTAAAGCTGTTTCTCACTCACACAGACGAGAACATTTTTGGCGCGATCTTTCCTAAATAAACTGTCACCAAGATGTCTTCTCCTAAACCTGGTCAAATACTACACTGAGAAGTTTCAGTATTTTTTTTTTTCTCAGCATAATGTTTTTTTTTACTATTTCTTTCAAGAGTTTGAAAACTTGAAATCACTCAAATCACCTCCAATGACAATAAAATAATGAAGAAAGCTTGCTTATGTTAAAAAACCTTTAATCAAGATTTTATTATTATTTTATAAATATATTATGTTAAACAAATGTTAAATATGTTAAAGCCTTAAATCTTTAAAAACGTAAATTCAACTAAATATTATGGCTTTCTTTTATTGTTTTTATTCGCATTGGAGGTGATTTGAGTGATTTTAAGCTCTCGCGCTCTAGAAAGAAATAGTAAAAAAAAAACCTCGCTGAAAAAAAAATTACTGACATTTCTCATTGTAACAGGTGACTAGAAATAGCAGAAGTCAACGTGATGACAGTTTGTTAAAGAAAAAAATCGCGCCAAATATGATCTTGTCTGTGCGAGTGAAGGAAATCAGCAAAAAGAAGAACTAACAGCGACAGTTATATATTCCAGAAATTTCTGAAGAGGAAAAGAGACAACGTTTGTTGTATGGGAGCCCCCTTTCAATATTTATTTTTTTCACACTTGCTCAAATTTCTCATTGTAACAGGCGATCAGAATTAGCAGAAGACAACGACCTAATAGTTTGTTTAGGAAAGATCGCGCCAAAAATGATCTTGTTTGTGTGAGTGAAGGAAAAGTAGCAAATCAGCAAAAAGAAGAACAAACAGAGATAGCTATGCATGGAAATTCAAGAATTCCAGAAGAATTCCCTAAAGAAGAAAAGAGCCAATCTATATGTATGCTTTTAAAGCTCAGTTTTCTCCTATTCGTATTCGACTTCTTCTTTGTTTGACATTCGTTTTATTTTCTATTTTGTTTTCCGTTCGAATTCGAACTCGAATAGAAGAAAACTGAGCTTTAAAAGCATACATATAGGTTGGCTCTTTTCTTCTAAAAGAATTTCTGGAATTTACATGTAGGTAAAGCTGTTTCTCACTCACACAAACGAGAACATTTTTGGCGCGATCTTTCCCAAACAAACTGTCACCAGGATGTCTTCTGCTAAGGTCAAATATTACATTGAGAAATTTCAGTAATGTTTTTTTCTGAGCATAGTGTTATTTTTTTACTATTTCTTTCAAGAGTTTGAAAACTTGAAATCACTCAAATCACCTCCAATGACAATAAAATGATGAAGAAAGCTTGCTTATGTTAAAAAACCTTTAATCCAGATTTTATTATTATTTTATAAATATATTATGTTAAACAAATGTTAAATATGTTAAAGCCTTAAATCTTTAAAAACGTAAATTCAACTAAATATTATGGCTTTCTTTTATTGTTTTTATTGGCATTGGAGGTGATTTGAGTGATTTTAAGCTCTCGCGCTCTAGAAAGAAATATGTAGTAAAAAAAACCCCGCTGAAAAAAATACTGATATTTCTCATTGTAACAGGTGACTAGGAATAGCAGAAGTCAACGTGATGACAGTTTGTTAAAGAAAAAATCACACCAAGAATTATCTTGTTTGTTAAGGAAATGTAGCAAATCAGCAAAAAGAAGAACTAATAGAGACAGTTATATTATTTGTTAATTCCAGAATTCCAGAAATTTCTAGAGAAGAAAAGAGGCAACCTGGTGATGGACGGACAAACATAACAAAAACGAGCAAAAACGTTTGTTATATGGGAGCCCCCGTTTAATTTTGTATTTATTCAGTTTTTAGTATTTGTTGTTATAGCGAACATAATAATACATCATCTGTCTAACTATCACGGTTCATGAGATACAGCCTCGTGACGGTAGGACAGACGGACAGCGAAGTCTCAGCAATAGGGTTCCGTTTTCACCCTTTGGGTATGGAACCCTAAAAAGGTGATTGCCTTAGGACATGCCAGGGCTGCAAAATTTTATGAGCTTATAATATGTTTGGCTCTAAAAAACTTACAAAAGCTAGAGATTTCTTCCCATAAATCTCTCCTTTTTTCAAAATAATGGAGTGTTTATGTGCGGGCGACCACCACCGAATGAACAAATTAAAGAACAAGTTGGATTTAAAGCACTCTTTACATTTAATGTAGGTATTTCGCCTAAATTGAGATTGAATTTTAACTATGTGAGTGTAATGAAATGCGCAATTCTTGTAATGTTTTAATATTTTAAATCGATAAAATAAACTGGTCACCGCGAGGTACAGTGTGACAACCACGAATAATAAATTATTGTAAAACTCTTTTCGCATCCACACTTGAATTTATAATAAAATGTGTTGTGATTTACGTTGCATACTTATTGGTGATTTAAAGCCCTACAAATGTCAGTAATGTTTGTGTTGAGTACAATTTTGCCCGTGGCCGCAAATTTCAAGTTCGGCAAAATTTTAAAATTGAGGACTTAAAAAATTGCTATACCTTTCCAAGATATTTTTACTTGCTTCCTTCTTCTCAACAACATCAAGGGGGGAAATATAACTCAGAAAGAATTTCAATTTTTCGTAGAAGACATCAGGTACCAATTTCTGAATGCGTCAGTGTCATAATTAAGCAGTTCCCAAATTCCATTTACGAAAAAGCAATAAAAAATACCACCTGACTCAAACCCAGCGCAAAAAAGGTCGCCACTGACCTAGCCAATAAAAATCCATTTTCTTCTGTATATCAGATGAAGAAAGTATGAAATTTTAATATCAGCAAAAGGTGAACTTTGAAACCGTAACATTTTGATCCTCCTTGTGATCGTCATAACTCATCACACAACTTCACATATAAAACTTTTGGAGGCAAATGACCACTACAATGTCTACCACTGCTTAAGGTGTTTTTTCTTCCTTCCTAACCTGTCAAGGCTTTAGATTGCGAAAGCATATGAAAACTGTTTGGATCACCAGGCGCTCAGAAAAAGCTGGAAGCCATTTATTTTTGCCGATAAATAATTTGCAAATGGGTGGAACCAAAGTAGGACATGAATATCAAAAGAAAGAAAGAATGGAAAGTTGTGATGGCGGCCCACACACATACAGCACAAGTTGGCACACAGAAACCAATCCGCCATTTAAGCGGCCCACAGGCACTACAGACCACACTTGTAAGTGCGCATGTGTCGGTGCGCGGAAATGTGTGCTGTGTGTGGGCTGGTGCACACACCGATTTTCGGCGCGAGTAAAAATGAAAAGTTTTTGTTTTTTGGTGTCGGTGTCTCGATCGGTGTGATGTGTATGGGGATGCGCGCGCACATTTCATATTCTGTTGCATCGTATTGTGATTGAGTAAGAAGAAGGGAAGCTTTATTTAAAATGTTTTTTTTCCTTTGAAATCTCTTTCACATAACTAAAGTGTGTACGATTTGGTGTGCAGTGTGTTGCGGAATCACGCACCAGTGTCGGTGCACATGTGCGCGCACAAGTGTGGTGTCTGTGGGCCGCTTAACATCCAAATTGATCTTTACCGTTTTCTTTCATGCAAAAAATAGCCTCCTTTTATTTATGAGCGCCTGGTAAATCAACCAATGTTGAAGAAAATGTTTGTGAGATGTGAGGCACCAAACATGTGGCGCTTCGGTGAAAAAAATGTAACCAAAACTGCATATTTTATTGCAAACATTGTAGCAACAACCTCTCGAACAACATATTTAATTTCTTTTTGACCGCTTTTATTAAGACTCCACAATTACTTCACAATTGCAATTCAACTCAGACTTCATTTCACGCCCTACATGATCCTTTTAAAAATAGCAAAATCGAATAATATAATTTTTTAATGAATTTATTGTTACGCTAGCGAGGTACATTACCAATAGAAGAGAATACAAAAGGACAGTCAAAAGAGGCACAATAGTAACAACTGTAAGAGCCACAACAAAAGTATTGATGGTGGAGACCTCATTTATAAACCTGAAATGAAATAAAAATAATGTTTTAGGCGAACAAAATTCAAAATGCAAATGCTTCAATTTATTAATTTTGACTACTTGGTTTCGTCCAAACGTCCCAAACTTACTCGAAAAGTTTAGCATGAAGCTTCACACACCTCCTCAAAAGTATTGACTGCTTATCATGTGTGTTGTACGATGTTTCGAAGTCTCCAATCATCGTACAGAGATGAATACATCTATCGAGTTGAAATGATATAAAACAAACTTGCAAAAATGCTGGGATGTCGAAACCTGAAATGAAACAAAAAAGCTTAGAAGATTATGAAATATTTTGTGTTCTTCTAGTGCTATAGGTGTTGCAGTTCGGCTTCAAACTGTGAATCTTGAGATTTAAAAAGTAATGGAAGATTTTGTTTCTTAGTTTTTATAGGTAATTACACTAAAGTAAAATTCAAAACTATTTTAGATATTGTGAAGCAAATATTCTTCAAGAGCAATAAGGATGCAAATCTTGGTAGTTAGGTCGTTTACACTTGCAAGAAAAATAAAGTAGTACCAGTGGCGAAGTATGGTTATGGTTAGTAGGTATGTAGGATTGCCACGCGGCGTTGAAGGTTATGTGTAAGATCTATGACTCAACTTAAGCTTTTTTTGTTTATTCCATTCCCGCAGCATATCAACACACACACAGGCATGGTTAAGAGTGTCATAGGCCTGGACCCTACATGGAGCTCTTGTTCCACAATATTAAAGAAAAAAAATACCAAAAAGATTCTGTATTCGGACAATTTAGTGCTGCTTGTGAGCTCACTGCAAAATTTGCACGGAATTATCAATCAGTTGCAAAAATACTGCAAGGAATGAAGGTTTAAAATCATTATATCTTAATCTAGAATAATAATATTCAGAAAAGTTAGAGGAAAGCACGCAAGAAACAAATAATAGTTCCCTGATGGACAGGACTAAAGTCTGAGAAACATAATACATACATAATATAGTAATATGAACATGGAGTTCTACTTCACTTTAACACGAAAACCAGAAAGGAGGGTTACTTTTGTTTGACAGTCTGAAAACACAGCCTGAACGGCAAGACTTCCAGTAACGGAATAAGGCTAATCAACTTTTCTGTGGGAGGAAATGTTAAAAGATAAAAAGAGGTGGAAAATTTGGGTTCCACTATAGCCTCCCAAAATAATGTTTTTATCAATGGAGTATGGAGGAGAAGATTCGATTACGAACTGTAAGGGTAATATGGGATGGGTTATGTGGAGTCTGCCAAGTCTTCAATTACAACCCTGGTTTAACACGCAGCAGTTGTAAACGGTAAACCTCATCTAAGATGACGCGATCAAGTATACAGGACAACCGATGCGACGTTAATCAACATTGTGCTGTGAATAGCCATAACAATTTTGTATGATGTGGTTGTGGGTTCTTGATATAAATCTAGGTTTTCATTGTCTTAACAACTATACCTGAGTAGACATGCACTTCAAAATCAATATTAAAGTCTTAAGCTGAGTTCAAAATTTTGAACAAAATATAAAAAAAAAACACATACATAAATTGTATAAATTTTAGTTGGACAAACGATGGATCACTCTCATATAAAATATTTTATGTCTCAATATGAGTGTTTCATCAAATCTTAGAATCACCCTGCATAAGTGATTCCATTTTCTTTTCCAAGATTGTCATTGACCACTATATCAGCTGGAATCGGCGCAGAGGTGTGTTAAAATATTCGTGACTTAATTTTTTTTTTAATTTTGCTAGCAACTTTAGGTCAAGATTCTTGGACAACGTGCATGAAATTAGGTTTGAAAATTATGAAATAATATTGTAATAAAGCTTACCCATCTGAACTGTCGTGCCGTAAAATACATTATAGGATCCGAATGCATAGTTAATGGCATAACCAAGTTCACTAGAACGACTTAGTATTTGGAAATATAAAATTTAAGTATACAAGTATTATGCGCTACCCTGACTAGTGAAATAATTCATGAATTTTAATTTTACTTACTTTGTTCCCGGAAATTCCATTAAAATTGGCATCATGTAATCCTTTTTAGAAAACAATGGGGCTCCGATGAAACTTACCATTGTAAGATTGTACAAAATGAAAACCTTAATGCAAATCCATCTAAATGGAAAATCATCGTTAGTTTTAAGTGAATGTATAGATAAATCATAAAAACGTGCAAATATATCAACAAACTACCATTGTAATTATAATAAAACAGAAAATATAACTTTTAAAAATTATTTCTAAATATGTAACAGTTGAATTCTCGAAAATTATTGACATTCAATGACTTCAATATGAGACTGGACCAGTATTTTTTAAATGAAATAAATGAATATTCATTGTGTACAATCATTTCACTTGTTTAAAATATTTCGAATATGAATGTTCTCAAAAGAAATGCAATCAATCATTTACAAAGATGCCACTTAGTGTTTTGTAGATATAACAAATAAACCATTTGAAAATTATCCTTGCAAATTTAAATTTTACAAGAACTTATGCTTCATAAGTATCGATAAACTTACATTGAGTATTTCTTGTATTTAGATGCTAATTTTAGCTCCCAAGGTTTCATATCACTGCGACTAGTTTCTTTCATAATAGTTTCGCCCAATTTTTTTAGTGATGCATTGTAGTAAATCAAAGTAAGTGCTTTCAACCCAATACTTGCTTCCGTGAAGAAAATAATCAAGCATGAAACCGAATCTTCCACGTCATACTCGTAACTATTTGGCAAAATAGTACCAGTAAGGCAGATGAAACCAATAAACATTTGAAAAGCGAAAATTGTGCCCATCATGACAGTCTTCCATCTTTTATCGCAGAATCTACCAGAAAAATAGTCAAGCCCTGTCAATTGATACAAATATAATAAACATTTATGTATTTGTCATCAACTTATTCAAAGATAAAAAAATTTAATTTAATTTTACTTGAGCAACATAAAATCCACGAAACGATGTAATAAATTGGTGTCCAAGATGTTTTTGACATTTCTTGACGCTTATAGAAAAAGATTTTAGCTTGATATTGAAGGGTTGATGCTTTTATATTAAAAAAGGGTTCAATATAAACTGCGCTAACTCTGTTATTAAAAACTTGCAAAATGTGTAATTTTGTTATACAAGATAATTAGCGCTGACTTCAAAATTAATATATTTTTTTTTTTGTATTTTAAGTGTGGGTTTTATAACATATTTGCTGTTTTAGAGCTTCACAATAATTCCTACAGTCAGGGTAAAGCATTAAAAATTCAATACGATGTACCTATTATACATAATTATTATGTAAGTGCATTCGTCACTATATACCAACACGAGGTACTAATCAAAAGGTATGTAGGTATAACATATGAAAAAAGTAAAGAGTTTTTTGTTTTTGAGATTTGTGGTATGTAAAAAAAACTTTATAGGATTAACAATATGTATACATGTTTACATAGTAACACAATAACAAACAGCAATACATTTTTGATGAACATTTTTGTTCATTATAAAGTTTAGACTTTGCCATTGAGTTTTGAGTCTGAAAAACAATATCATTCAAATGGCCGACTCGGGAAGGTTCGTAGCATGCGATTTTTTTTTTTTGATGTACACAATTTTGAACCACTTTTTCGCACTAACTTGAGAATTGTTGGTTTTTGATGTGCGTAGAGTCCATGGATTATTCGCGTTGACCCGGCCTTTTGCGTAGCCCCAGAGACAAAATCTCACGGTGTCAAACCGCATGATATCGTAGGCCTATTGACGTAGGTAGCCAATACGTGAAGCTATAATTGATAGTGTTGTGTGGCTTGTTGACCACATATCGTCCAAATCATGATCTTCAATATCCGGCCAACAAAAATCTGTTATCATTCAACCATATACCGCTCCGAATAGACTGTTAACGTCCATTGGCATATTCGAAGAAATACGGGCCAATAAAACCATTCTGGATGCAACGGCACTTCTTCGATCTTCTTCCGTTTTCACCCTTTGGGTACGGAACCCTAAAAAACAATACAAATATGTACAAACATCAAAAAAGTCTAATTTCAAGTGTTTCCCGTGAAACAAAATCGAATTCCTTATTTGTATACCTACTGCAAGCGTATATTAAACTTTTAGTTGAGTTTAAGGTATAAATAATGTACCTACGGTTAGCTCCATATTGAGCAATGTTTTCATATCTGTGTATATACGAAATAATATTAATGGTTAACACAATTTCGTCTTTAAACTTTACGAAGTAACGCGAGAACTGGTCTGCTAGTCTTAGTATACAATAAAAAAAAAAAACTCAACGAATTTAAATCTTGATTCCTTTTACCCAATGAAAAAATTCCATGCAATAAAAAGGGATTTGAAAACAATGTACCATTGAAAAACCATTTCCCTACCGAAGAAATTAACGTCTTGAGGAATTAGAAAAAAATGTGTATCGTCCTGTGCAACAGAAACCGAGCATTAAAAAAGTGTGAACATAAAGTATTCCCTATTTTCTATATAGTCATGACCCGCTATTCCACAAAATAATTGAGTGTTTTTTATTACTCTGTTCAAGTCCAGTCCAGTTCAAGGGTGCAAGTGCAACTCATTTAAGTGAGAAAAATATTAAACTTCAAAACAAGCAACTTTGAGTGTAATATAAATTAAGAGAGCACGAGAGGAAGATAAAAAGCAAAAATGTTGGAATGATAATGCACCGCTACCTCAAGATTTCAATGAAATTTAATTTCTGGATAAAATAAATTTAAAAAGTTAACCAAAAAACACGATTTTGTTTATTTCTCATCTTAAATGCGTAATACGAAAATGATTTCAAGCTTAAAATTTTGCGTTATTTTACTGACTTCATCAAACAATTTCAAACAGGAGAAAAATTGTGATTGAGTAAGACAACCTAATTATAAGTATACAAAAATGGGCAATTAATTAATTTTTGACGATTGAATTTAGCCAAGATGGTGAAAGTCAAGTGCTCGGATCTGAGAACCAAGAATAAGGGAGAGCTCACAAAACAGCTCGAAGAGCTGAAAAATGAACTCCTTGGCCTACGTGTTGCTAAAGTAACTGGCGGAACTCCATCCAAGCTCTCAAAGATCCGAGTTGTCCGCAAGGCTATCGCTCGTGTTTACATTGTTATGCACCAGAAGCAAAAGGAGAACTTGCGCAAAGTCTTCAATAACAAGAAGTACAAGCCTTTGGATCTGAGGAAGAAACGTACCCGTGCTATGCGTAAAGCATTGTCCCCCAGAGATGCCAACAGGAAAACTCTGAAGGAAATCCACAAGAGGTCAATCTATCCAATGAGGAAATACGCTCTCAAGGCATAGACCACCTTTGCTACCTTTTTGTAATAGAATTTAAAAAAAATATACTTAAAATATTAATTTAAAAAACAAATTAATCAAAAAAAGAAGCCGTAAGCAATATTATAATATAATCCTGCGTGACAAGCAACGTAATCGATACCTACGTATCGATAAACGTGTGAGTTTTCTATCTGTCAGCAACAAGGATACCAACTTCTACGTTATAATATAGTATTTGTTCATTTAACTTTTCCAGAAGAAACACCCTTTTGATTTTATCAAATGAGCGTGTATTATTTGGTTTCTTTGAAGTTATTTTTTACCTATCCATTGCAGTATTCGTGTACCAGTTCCTGAAACTTGGCGTGCAAATGCTTTTAAAGAAGTCAAAAATGATGGCAATCCTTCCTTGTGAAAATGTAATTGCACCTTTACACCTTGACATTGAATTTTGTATCTTAAAAAATGACGTTTTATCTGTCTAAACAATACCTGTTGAAGGTTGCTTTCTAAGAACTGCGCCAGTACCTATACCTACCACTCATTCTGTTTTTTTTTTTCTTGTGTGTGTGTGTGATGTTTTTTTTTCACTTACATACTTCATTTTAAAAATGGAAATCATACAAAATGTAAACAAAGATTTCCCGATATTCCAAAGCGAACAATTTGTATGCTCAGTTCCAATGTCATGTGTTTTTTCAAAGCTTGTCGATTCATCTCAAGCGAACTGTTGCATGCGCACTCCCCACTAACCTCACAGGTAATATATCCTTTTTTGCTAGTATACACAAATTAAATTTTCTTTCCAATTGTGTTAGAATTGAAAAGTCCTTTGAAGTGAAAGCATCAGTGTTCTTTGATTGTGTTTTAAAAAACTAGATATATAAATTTGTTAATAAAGTTGCATTGAGCATATTAAATTGCGTTCAAATTAGTTTAAAATCATATTTTCTCACCAGAAATCGTTTTTGTATTTCAATTAAAGTTAAAACAAAAAGTAAAAAACACCAACCGCAATTCAACACACAAATTTTTTTCTCTAGATATCATCCTTTTTCCATTCTTAACTTCCAATTTACAAAATGTTACAAATGTTTTTACGATTTAATTTCTTTTTTATTCAAAATTTTGCATTAAAATTTTCTTTTCCCTTTTTAAATATTGTTGCAAACTTTTG
Organism: Platycheirus albimanus; assembly: GCA_916050605.2. Classification (NCBI taxonomy): domain Eukaryota; kingdom Metazoa; phylum Arthropoda; class Insecta; order Diptera; family Syrphidae; genus Platycheirus; species Platycheirus albimanus. The sequence continues at coordinate 67,364,884 of OU696698.1, forward strand.
TGTATAATAAGAAAATTAAAAAAAAAAAAAATCCTTCGCAAGCATTAAGTATGCATATGTATCTGTATTATTTCCAGTGATTCCCGTTCGTGACTGTGTGTGAATGCGCTCCTTCTAACACTTTCCCCTATTAAAACAATGTCTGTCATAGAACACACGTTTTTTGAAAAACTTGACTGTAGAATGCATTTGCCATTTTTGAAAACTTCTTAATCCAAAGAAAAATTTCGTCCAAACAAATTTTTTTGATCCTATTGTTCTTTTTTTTTTTTTTGAATATTTGCCTAAATGTATAACCGCAGCAGAAAGTAAAAAAAAGCTTCCAATATTGCAACAGGTAAGTGGAAAACTTTTAATGGAACAGAAAAACAATACTTTGTGTAGTTTCAAAATCTATGAAAAAAAATTCATAAGCTTTGGCTTTCACGACTACGCATAAATTAAAGTGCAAGGACTTTCTATATTCAAGGATAATTTTGCAGAAAAGGTAAACTTCCCTTTTCCCATTTTTCATTCCTTCCGCATGTGAAGCAACATTCATTTTGTATGCAAAATCTAATTGGTATATATTAAACTAAGTTTTTGTCTTGTATGGTAGAACTTTATTTTGTTTAACATTATAAATTAATCAAAATGTAATTTAATAATCTTAATTATTTATCTTAAGAAGCACCAATGCCCGAAGTCTTGACATTGCCTGGTATGGCTGAAGCCGAGCCAGATTTGTCAACCTTCGAAAATAAAACTGGCCTGGCCGAGGACATGAAGTTTCTGGCATCAATGCCAGAGCTTTGTGATGTCACGTTCCTGGTCGGCGATACCCGTGAGCCTGTTTGTGCTGTAAAGGTATAATATTATTTCAAACAAAAATAACTCTCATTCATAACAACTGAGCTTTTATAACCTTGTTTTCTCGATTTTCTATAACAAGGCGGTTCTGGCATCTCGTTCAAGGGTATTTGCCAAAATGCTCTATTCAGCACCGTCGCCACAGAGAAAACGGGAAACGTCTACAAAGGAAAACAAGTTGCGTTTATTTTTGAAAAGATCCTCGGAGCCGTTACTCAACTTGCAGAATGCCAACCAACAGGTTAGTATTAAAGTTTTATGTTTCTATAAGAAATTTAATTCCAGTGTATTATTATTGTCGTTTTCCATGTAAAGATTTTTTTCATAATACTTAACTGTGTGGGTTGTAACAACATTGAGGACTCACTATCACTTAACAAACAAAATGTTTTTACTCACATTCATTTGTTAATAATCACTTTTTAATTTTAATATTTTTCACTTTTACCAGTTTCGATTTTTTTGAATAATTATCATAATCTTGTAAACCCATTAATTAGCACAATTATTGATGCTTTTAACATGAAACTATACATCATTTTACTTTCGTGGAAGTTTTCAATATTTGCTGGTAATAGTTTTGTTCCTTTACTTTTTTCGAATACCTTCAGGCAACGAAAACCTGTATTTGCAATAGCTGTATGCTGTATATTGTATAATATTAAATTAAAAAAAAAAGTAAAAGAACACGTTCAAACAAATTCGAATATAACACCTCAGGATAGAGTATTATATTAATTTTAAGCAGGTACGTATTTTGAAAACAGATTTAGGAATCTGGATAGCTTTACTTAGTTTACAACATTTCGAGTTTGTAAAACTCCTAAAGTGATGACTGAGTCTAAAGTTTGATTAGCTGTTTAGGATTTGCTCTGGGTTTTTATAATTATGTTATTAATGTTTATTTGGAACATATTATTTTTTACCCTATTCTATAGAATTATTGTATTTGGTGTGGAGTTTGTAACATAGATAAATAATACCGTTAGGTATAGAAAAGTATAGTATGTGTATGTTCTGACTCAGAATCAAAATCCGAGTGGATTTAGCCATGTCCGTCCGTCCGAATGTATACTCTCTAGATAGAGGTCGCAATTTTTGAGCTTGAAAGATGAAATTTGGTATATACAATCTTTGGTTCAAGAGTAAGGCTAAGTTCTTGAACTGGTGAAATCTGCCAACAAACACGCCTTAAATCGCCATTTTTGTTAATTAACTTCAATTTTGCAAAATTAAATAATGTTTTTTGTACAGTTACGATAAAAGTGAAACGCTAAAATTTTGCACTCACTAGCTTTAGGTAAATTTTCTTCCAATTAAATAAAAAATGTCAGTTTGGGCTGACGCCCACTTTTCATACAAAACCATCAATATTGTATTTATAAAATAACAATTATTGTATTACAGCGAAAATCATTGAATTGTGTGGGTATTACTTGTACATAAACATCTTGTGTATGAAAACAATAAACTTGATTTTGGGCGTGGCTGACACCCATTTTTCATTAGAAACTAAATTTACTGTATTTATAAGAAGCATGTGTATGAAAAGAAATTTTTGAATTTTCTAAGTGGCTTATGCCCACTTTTCATGAAAGAATCAAAAACCTAGTTTTAAAAATTTAAGGTACCAATATTGAATTTTAACCTTTTTTCCGTTCGTTATTTGAAAAAATATATCTCTATTTTATCGTGTAAATTTTTTCAATACGCCCACTTTTGAGGGCGCGACTTTTATAAAATACAGTTAAGATCGTTAAGAAACTACTCGATTAAGCTGTAGTTTTACATATATAGGTGTCTAAAAATTGACAAATGCTCAAATCTCAGTTAGTGATTTAAATTTCGTTTACAAATTTTTAGGACACGCCCACTTTTAAGGGGCGATTCCGTCAAAAGTCATAATATGCATTAATTTTTTGATATTTTTAAACCATCAGTCGCAGTTTTGAAGTACGAAGATGAACACTTCGGCTTGTATTCCTTGGTTATGTAGAGTTTGGTTCAAGAATTGTTAAATATACCCATTCAAAATCTATAGTTTTTAAAAATTTAAGTTTTGTCTTGTTTTGTTCAATCGATCTGCAAGCTTAAAATTGAATGTCACTGAGCTCATGATAACTGCCCTGGCAGTAAAATGTCTCAACTTTGGGCGTGGCACACGCCTTTTTTTACTGTGCCACCAGTTATTGAACATTGGCCACACAAAATTAATGTTATTCAATGCAACAGCGGTTGGGTGCGGGAGGCGGAATTCCAGCAGTTCGTTGAAATAGTACTGTAGCTCTCGCTTATGTTTTTCGATAAAATTAATTTTACTATGTATACGCTTGTTACCCTAAAAGCTGCTGAGTTAGCCAAATTTCTAAGATACTTGGTTTTTACAAGTAAGCCAATCATATAAGTTCGGTCGACAGGTAGGAAAAGTGGGTTTAGGTAGACAAAAGTTCGAAATTAATGAAACTTTTGGGTGTTGATCAGGGATAGTTAGCATTTTTGACCTCAAAGGCCCTGTGGAAAAAGCGAAGGGGAACTGCAATTTTTTGTGGGGTAGAGGGGAGTAATGTGATTTTAACGAAAAACCATAATAACAACATTTTATGATTATCTGGGTATATCAAAAGAAATAAACTGTATTTCTTAGTGAAATTTGAAAAAAGACCCGTTTTTCGATATCCAGTCGACTTACAACAATTTTTGTACAGTCAAAATTGGAAGTCATTTAACGTTCTACATTTTGTCGGAAGGTACTCGTATAAGGAAAAAAATTAATTGAAGAAGAACTGGAGAATATTTTGCAGTCTCCTCCCCCCCTCTCCACCTCATTTTCCAGAGTGCCCAAGAGGTGAATTGGAAACAAAAAACTTGAAATTTTATACATAGAATTAAGTACAAATCAATATTTAAGGCTAATTACATCCAAACAACAAAAAATGTCTTAGATGAAATTCTGACTAATTTATATAAATGTAGATCTTTCAAATAGAAGGAGAACTGGTAACATTTTGTGTGTATTTGGGAGATAAGATTCGTTATATCAGAAAACATGGGAAATAAATTGGAGATGCTATTTAAAAAAAAAAAGAAACTAAAAAGAAATAAGAGCTTTACAAACAGCAAATATTGAAAATAATTTAGCAAATTTTAAAATAATAATATTTTATATATTCCAACAGATAAAAATTAACCTGTATATATATTTGTTGTATTGCATAATTTATGTTTCATGTTAAATAGAGGAGTGGTTTCAGCCAACAATTGGCACCAATTCCGGAGGTAATCACATTCACAATGAACTATTATTTCGTTTGAGATTTGATATAAACTATTGTTTTTTGTTAATTGGATGAATAATTTATTTATGTTAATGTTAATGTATGATGTGTCGTTCAATATAAACTTCTGGTTTTAGTTAATTACAAGTAAAAGGATGCTTCCTTATGTCTATATTGATATGTTGAACCTACAATGTGAGTGAGTATTTGGGGAGCTTTATAACTTTTGTCAAAAGAGAACTCAGTTCGAGCAGTTTAGAGAATTTTTCTGGTGGATTTTCAACGCCAGCACCACAGAAGCCAAGTGGAAGCCATTGATAATGTTTGAAAATGAAGCGAGATTTGCTTTTATCTAGTTCGATGAATTAAATAACTTCTTGACTACAACACAAATAAAATAAAAACATAAGAATCACAATTGGCTGATAGCAACTTGAGTTAATTTTGACGAAAGTAGGAACACTGCGTTTGATTTTCATAAGTATTTTATAAATCTTATATCTTATTTTCCTAGCAATGAAGGTTTACAAAAAGGACAAGGTGTTTGACAAATCAAACGAATGTAACACATCAAGCATAAAATGAAGACAATTAAAAATAGTATTTCAAAAGACATGTTGTGTGTGTGTTTATAGGTGTCGGCTATAGGTCAGTAAAATATGAACAAAGTTTTTTTTTTTGAAGATTAACGATGTTTCGTGGTAACGCTCTTCATCAGGCAACAATTTTACAGAATTATGAACTTTTTTTATCGACTTATTAAGAAAAAGAAACACACTTTATACACACTGTGTATGAACATAGGTTAAAACAACCAAGTTTCGATTGAAGAACAGCCATTGCATTTTAATATTTATTTAAATCATCATGATGAGGTTTTTCTTCATGTACAGGGTGATTCGTATACGGTGTGACAAAGTTGGGTCGAGATACAAATAATTTTGTTTCGATAAAAATGTTTTGAAACATGAACAAATGGCGGCAAGTACCGTTATTATTGGGCCTGGAGTAAAAATTTTAAATATTTTACTAAGTTAAAAAAAACTTCCTAAGCTTGTTGTTCTTTTGCTTTCATTTTATTATTAACTTAGAGTGGTTTTCATGACGTAAGTTTCCTCACAATGCAATGGGCCAAATAAAAAAGCAAGGGATTATCTCACTAATTAAAACACTTGGAACTTGCAATAGAGATGGTTCTGTGTATGTTAGATCGCTGGTACCATTGATTATGAATTCTCAGCCGCAACCGTATCGCATGCCGTACGTACCTAATTAGAAGTGCCCACAATGGAGTCGTACGTACTCCACCTTTTTTTTACAATTTCCACCGAAAAACATACATATATATGCATATAATAGATGATAAAACATATATATCGCATAATGTATAGTCTTTTTTATACATTTGTGCCCTGATCTTATTTCTAAAAGGATTTTATTAGTACGTTGCTCTTTTTTTTTGTATGGAATGTCAAAAATTCGCACGTATTTATTAAAAGTTGGCTAACTCGTCCGTCGCCGTTTGCGGCTGCGTTTGCGGATCCGTCTCGTTGTTTTCACAACATTGAATTCGTGTGTATTCAATACATTGACATGCAATACGGATGCGTTTGCAGATCCGGCTCCGGCTCCATTGTGTTCCAGCAGTAACACGGGAAAATTGTTTTAGAGGACTGTCTGTAACTGGCTATTTCACTAGAACACAGAAAGCAGAAGAGATAGCAAGATATAATTTTGGCCAATGAATTTTTTTTTAAATTAAATTAAATTGGAAATCAAAATATAAACAAATGGGTTGTAGGTACGCACAGAGAATACTTCAAAACAAAATGCTCGACCTGGTCGCACAACTTTGCTCTTATGCTAAATAATTGCTTAGTGGCTACATATTACGTATTGGAAAAAAAAAGTTTTAGAGTATAATAAATGTCTACCTATATGAAAAAAGAAATATTGAAAGTCATTCGTCCAATTTTTTTTTTGATAAATGTATGTCATTTTGAGAAAATCGCTATTCTCTTTAGTTTTTATCTGGAAAATAATTTTAAAACAAAGTCAATCTACCCGTTTCCAAGATATTTCGAAATCGGGCAATTTTTTTCGACTTCTATATCATCGTTATGTCATGCGTAATTGTTATCTCAATTTTTGCCCACTAATCCATAACTTGCCTCAAAATCTGTTGTCCTATAGTCGCAAGTAAAAAGTGGATCTGGCTCTCTTCTCAGCTTTTAAGGAGTCTTATCTATCACATGGATTAATCGAGAATTTTAATTTTAATATTATAATTTTCATTATAATTTTAAGAAGAGATAGTATAAGACAAGTTTAATTCGTTATATTTAAAAGATGCTAGCTAAAAGTATAGAAGATTGCAGGGGTATATTTTAGATTATGAAATGTATGTATGTTGATGTATCTATTGGGTGTGTTCAGAATAAAATATTCTGCTGTAAAAATAATCTCTATTGAACTATATATTATTGCTTTACAGTTGGCAACTTTACTATAAGAACTGCTTACATTTGATTCGTAAAAACTATTTTTTCTGGCTCTACTCGTTATTTCTATATAATTGGTTGACTTTCTCTTATTATTATTTATAGGTGACACTATCCTTCTACCGCTTAAATTTCAGATCTAACAATAAATTCTTTTCTATGTTATATATGTATATATTATGAATATTAATTGCTTTTGTGGGTTTTCCTATAAACATTTTTATAGCAAAAAGGTACTTTAAAAGAACATGTCTCTAAATCTATCGCCATTTAAGTTCACGCTATACTTTCACTAATTTGCACTAAAAAATAATATTTAAAAAAAAACAAACAATTTAAATTACTACGAATACTTTACAGCCATCGGGTCAACAACATCAAACTCTAATTATTGAAGAATTCGAGCCAGATGTTTTTCGGCAATTGATCGAGTATATTCATACAGGATGTGTTACTCTGCAACCAAGGACTTTGTTGGGTATAAGAATTTATGTAAAATTTAATATTGTATTGCCTTGCAATAGTGTTTCCCTATTTTTAGGTGTTATGAACGCAGCTGATTACTACGGCCTGGAAGAGCTCCGTAGAGCATGTGCTGGCTTCGTTCAATGTTGTATCAATGTTGATACCGTTTGTGCACTCTTAGCATCTGCTGAGCGCTATATCCAATACAAGTGCACCAAAACCCTAGTACAAAAAGTACTCGAGTTTGTTGACGAGCACGGTAATGAAGTTCTGAATTTAGGTAGCTTCACCCTTCTTCCACAACATGTTGTCCGCTTAATATTGGCACGAGATGAACTTCGCGCTGATGAATTCACTAAGTTCCAAGCAGCCCTAATGTGGAGCAAAAAATATTTTGACAACAATCCAGTAAGTCAGATATTGCAAAAATATCATTCCGATATTAAATTTTTATTTTTTTTTCCAGAACGTTGACATTAAAGAAATACTCGGTAACTTCTTGGAGTACATTCAATTTCACAAGATCCCTGCTAATGTCCTCATGCGAGAAATTCATCCCCTGGGACTCGTGCCATATTCTATCATTATGAATGCATTGGCCTATCAGGTATGTTATTCGAACCAAGCGGATCGATTTTTTGTTTTGTTACTCGACAAAATGCACTTAAAAAAAAAACAAAAATACAAATGAAATTTGAAACAAAAACCAACAACAAAAACTTCCTACGTCGACCCCCTGTGTCCCCCCGTTTCTGATTCTAATCATTGCAGGCAGACCCAGAAAGTGTCGATCCCGGAAAATTGTCTCCAAACTCTAGCCGAGTGAGAAGAGCTCGGCAAAATCAAGGCAGATCGATGTCAGTACAGAGCACCTTAGACCCATACGGTTCCAATACAACTTTAAGCTCAAGCGGCAGCAGCGATCCGGCCAGTGGCCCGCATAATAAAAACTAGCATAGGTTGAACGGTCCCTCCTCCTCTTCCGCATCTTCCTCGCATCGTTCGAAAAATCATTTGCCAAAGATTCGCAAAGCCAAATCCCAGAGCTTCCGCACACGTCGCAGTCCATCAGAGCGTCGTAGTCCTAACACTCTTCATACAGGCACTCTTACTTTAAATACTAATAGCATTAAAAGAAGTCCAATACTCCCTCATCCAGATTCAAAGAGCCCAAGTAGTGTGTCACAGAAAACTCCCACAACTTTATCTAGACAAGGAACATTACGTGCCTCACACCGTCGCAAAAATAGCATGACCGGTTCTTTAGTTCTAAGCCAAGGCCGGCGTAGTCCAGTGGGATATGGTAATGATCGAAGCCCACAAGGCAGGCGAAGTCCACTTCTCTTGTCAACAGATCGACTAAAAAGTCCCAATGAGTTGCCCATTAATAATTTTGATTCACGCAGTCCCGCACGCAGTCCTACAACAGATCGTAGGAGCCCTACTTTTAGTATTCACACCCAAGAAAGACGTAGTCCAATTGGAGGTCCAGGAGACAGCTACAATAGGCGTAGCCCAACATCAACAGTTCATGTCCAAGATAATATGAGGGCCTTTGAGGGTCCGTTGACTCCAGAAGATGTAGCCCGTTCCACATTTGGCTTAACATCATCCATCAAAAGGCCATCGCTAGGTCTTTTCACACCGATCTATTTTGGCGATAAAAAGAGTCCTATAACTACGATGCCTATTCCTCCGATTACTGTCTCCAATCCAACAGAAACTTGTAAGCTCGTTCAACGAACTGCTGAATCAAATGCAGCAGCTGCAGCTGAAGCAGCTAGAGAACACGAACGCCAAAGGGAGAAAGATGGAGAAAGGGATAAGAGTAAGGACGTTCCTGAGAAAAAGGAGAAGACAAGCGTAATGAAGGAGATTTTGGCCTTTGTACGAAAGCCATCAAAACATATCTCAACGCGAACAAGATTTGCGAATGCATTCACGAGGGCGGAGACAGGTTCTTCTAGTGGTCCTCTTATTAGACAGAGTACATTCTCTGCTAGCCCGGCGGCTTCGAGTACTGCCGCAAAGAGCGCTGTGGTCAAACAAATGTCCGAAGTTGGATTCGAACCGAAAATGTCTTTGAAACTGGCACATTATACAAAAATGTCGCTTAAGCTGCGTCGATCTGCCGCCAGTGATGACAAAAAACCAGCAACATCCAAGGAAACAACACGAAAATCAAGTGCCGATTCAGGAACAGATAGCAGTGAAACCAAACTAGATCTGAAGGTATGTAAAGCAGCATCACCCAGTCAAGCTGAGCCTTTCGAGTTGGCCAATGTTTACTTTGAAAAGGTAGGTGAATCATATATTAAGCACGAACAAATCAAAGAAGAACCTTCGGAGGATGGTAGTGGTAATCAAGCCATTGGTGAAAGTTTCATGGAAGAAGTAGCAAATTCTCTGAAGGTAGTCACTTTGTCAAATGACGGTACACAGACACCTCGTCGTTCGGAAAGTAGAGAACCAATGGAGCCACGTATAAGTGAAGAGCAAGAAGATTCCAACGACATAGCTATGGAGGAATTTAGGGTAGAAATAGAGCAGCATCTAAAAGTTTACACTGGTGAGCCAATCTATGTTAATTTGCAAGAATTAAGACGTGAGTCAGATGCAGCAGCTGCTGCTATAGCAGCTGCTGCAGAAACTGTAGCAAAAGCAGTAGAAGCTGCAGCAGCTGAAGCAGCTGAGGCAGATAATAATAGAACTGCTGCAGCATCAATTGATGATGATTCAATACTTCCAGGTACCTTGCCATTGCAGCTACCCACTATTGAGTTTGAACCACCTTCCAGACGATCTTCTTTTGATCCACCAAGATCTCCATTTTTAGAGAACCTTCGAAGTCCTAGTGGTGATACTGACACCGACCTTATTCATTTACATCGACTTGATTCGGGTGGGGATAGTTTTGAAATGGTTCACGGAGACCGAAACCGTGAATCTAGCTTTGAAGAAAGATATTCTTCTCGAGACACTAGTTTTGACATATCCCGTTATCAGTCGACCAGCTATGAGGATCAAACCTCGAGCTTTGAAATTGTAGATATTGATGGGAGGGTTATTGAAGAAAAGAGGTCCAGCATTGATCTTCGTAAATCATCAATTGAATTAGTTGATGCGGATACTTTCCAGCGCACTGGTTCTTCCGGTCGAAAATCTTCCCTTGAAACCCATTTTGACTACGTTCCTTCTGACCATACGCCAGTTCGCTCACCACACTTTCCAATGACCAAAAAGCATAGAACTGATTATTCCCGATCAAGGGAACTTCATGTTTCACCTATTGGTGGATTTTCTAGAGCTCGTAGCCCCCTCTCCACTCAAACATCATCCAACTATAGCTCTCGTGACAGTTATGATTCCAGTTATTCCTACCCTCATCCTCATGATCCTCGATCTCCTTATGCAGATCCCTCAAAACAACATTTTCCATTGACAATCAAAGCCACAAAGGAGGAAGAAACCAAAACATTTATATGTACAGATAAGCGTTGTGCTTCCATATTCGAACCAAGGCCTTCAACCATTGTGACAGCTCCGAGTCCGTCAACTGCAGTTCCAGTTAGCAATTCTATCGGTTGTGGAGGGTTCTCGAGCGGCAGTGAATTTGAACCGCCTTCACCTAGGCGTGCTGCCAGTGCATCCCCAAAGCATACTTTTACATTTAGGATAGTCCTTAAAAAGGTAGATAGTTCACCTGATGCTATATGCCCTGAAAGAGGCAGAGGGAGAACTCTAGATAGGTATAGAAGGCGTGATAGTCGCAGGAAGCGTCTCTCTGATGCAGGAAAGAGCTTTTAAAACAAAACTGCTGTTTTATTTGGCATACATATATTTATACATATATAATATAAACAGGTTTCTCTAATATTTTTACATGTGTATTTGTTGTGTGCATGTATATGTACCTATGTGTGTGTCTTTTTCCAAGTATCTAAATATTTGAAAATGTTTTTAAATTCTAAATGTACAGTTTTAGCTGTGTAAAATCAAGTTGTTATTTATGAACTATATCCGGTTTTTCGGATTAGATAATGTTCCGACAAAAGAAACATTATTTCTTTATAATCTATATTGTTAAGAACACTCTCATTTTAGGGGGTTGTATAGCTATTTAGATTTTAAGAAATTCGAGACTATATGTTATCTAATGTTTATTGATATAATGTTTTTAGCTAGGATTCACGTATACAAAAGATTCATTGCAGAACTTTTATAAAACTACATTCATTCTCCAGAAATTCTTTTCTTACCAACTCATTTCAATATAGACTTGATGAATGCGGGTGATTCTGATTCTGATTATATTGAAAAGCTCGAAATTGGGTTTAATTAATTTTAATTGAGGTTTACATTATCATGAAGTTGTTAAATGATTAAAACCAACCAGTTTAATTTATTGATAAAGCTTTTAACGTTTCCTTCGTATTAATCCGAACAAAATTAATACATGAAAGGTTCTTAAAGACTATCCTGAAACTTTTTCAGAAAATAACCCTCTATATTTAGCAAATGAGTTTTTAAGTGTGTTATGCTCTTTGTCATGTCGACAGTTAAAAATCCTCAGCCTATACAAATACTTCAGTTTAGGCAACGTTTTAATTTTTGGATGAACAGATGAAAGAAAAGATTCGATATACAACAAAATCGGCGCAAGGGAAGAAAACAAAAATTAAATTTTTCCGTTACAACAAAGTATCTAGTGGATAACTTACTTTAGTTACTCAACAACTTTCTTAGCCCAATAAGATAGTGAATAGCAAGAGTTATACTACGTATGTATTGGTTTTCAAAACTTTTGAGCTATTGCTCTACTCACCAAGTTTCTCGAAGCATCTATTTATCTAGAACGATTTTTAAGACGGACTTAGTCTATTTCTGGCCAGAACCTCGGAGAAGCTATCTCTGCAGGTGAAGTTTGTTTCAGCATGTAGTACATACTCGTATGTGCTTGTAAGATTGATGCTTGCAAATTTTTCTCTGATGTAGATTATCAATTTATTATTAGGCGTTCAATTATGCGACAGTAGTTTATCACAGTCTTCTTATAACGAGGAAAACACGGCCCAATCGTTGCTACCTTCCATTTTTACATTATGCTTCTTTTTAAATTTCACTTTCAGGTTATGTAACATATGAACGATGTTTTTTAAAATATTAACTGACTGGTTAAAAAAAAAACATTTTTACGGAAGAAGTTTTTTGATTTTAGTTATTCCAATAAGCACATGATGTTAGATTAGGTTAGGTTGGTGGGCTGATGGATGATGTTTTTTTCATCACTCTCAGATCAATGCGGCATAGTACTGGACAGTGACAGAGAAAGTGTGGAGTTTCCTCATGTAACATCTCATGCACAAGTCGTCTTTTGGCGGTAATCCAGCATTTTGTCCCCAGTCAGTATGCTTACAAGGGATTGCAGTTGCGTAGCCATTTTTATTGAATTTGGTTTTTTTTCTAAGAATCCAGGATTTTCCTATCTATTTCCTTAAAAATGTTTTGGTGGATAACCATAATACTCGGAATGTGGTTTAACGCTTTCTAATATTAATTGGCAGGTGTCTGCGGTCAGGGCCCGATCTAGGGGGGGGCGCGCCGGGCATTTGCCCAGGGCGGCAAATTTCAAGGGCGGCAAAATTTGAAAGTTGAGGATTATTAAAGCTATGTCTTTCCAAAAAATGTTTACTTGTTTCCTTCTAATTAAGATAATCATGGGAGAAATTATATAAATCAGAAAGAATTTTGATTTTTCTCACACAAGTGTGATGTGTGTGGGGAGCTGAAGTAAATGTAGACTCTCAACTGTCAAGTAACCGAAGAAACACAAAACATTTTATCCGTCATCAGAAAAATATTCATATTTCTCTACCTTCGCAGTCCCCTCATACATAAATATGTAGGTACAGTAAAATTACTTTATAACGAACTCTACTTTCTATAGCAAATTTCATTTTGTTCCCCTTCTTCTTAAAAAAAATATCCCATATTAGCTAGTTTCGAAGGTAAAACAAGTTCAATCCTCAGTTGTTTTAACAAAGCTGTCATTGGTACTTTTGACAATTGGTCCGATGAAGACTAAGGTCTATTGTCAGCGATATGATCAATAATAAAATCGAGAACAACAGCAATTTGAAAAGACTTTACTTCAGACGAGACGAAAAAGCCCTTCTATTGTGATAAGAGAACTGCATTTCAGAATTTTTGAAGTTTTATTGAAACAAGTGGTAAAACTAAACATGATGCAAATTTTTAACTTTCTAAATTAGAAGATTTTTATAATAAAATAAAAAACAAAATTTTTATCAAAAATTGAATTTCTTAACAAAATATATGCATTTCTTTCACTAATTTCTTTTTTATACCAATTTTTTTTGAAAATAAAAAGGAACACGAGGTTTCAAAACACATTTCACATTTCTTTCTAACGAATTTTATAATTTTTTTATTTTTTGTTCCCTTGAAGGTTCGCTATAAGGAATTTTGACTGTATATTATGTCCGTCAAAAATATAAAGTCGAAGTATTTTATTAATCATTTAAAAAACGCTAGTTAAAACGTTTTTTGGGGAAAAAAATGAAGTAAGCCATCTGATTTCTTGAACAGTTTTGATTAAAAAAAAAAACTTCTCGAAAACATTTTTCCACATTTTTTTTTTCTTTTTTTGAGAATGCACTTTCCAGCACCTTAGGCGTTTTTCTGTTTTCATTCAGAAAAGAGCTCTGAACAAAGTTCGAGTTTATCGAGCTTGCTCTGAATGTCCTCTGAATAAATTGTGTTCAGAGCGCTCTGAACTATTAATGAAACGAATTTAATATCCCATTAATTTCCTTTTCTTATGCCATTTTTTTAACACTTAAAATCAATTCGGCGGCCATTTTATTTGTTTTTATTTCCAGCCGCCGCGCCGCTAAAATATCGATTGAATTGGTATTGGTTGGTTTCGAAGCGTATCACTTTTGACGTTTATATTTTTGTTTGGCTTTTAGCTCATTCTGCCCCATATATTTATTTGGAGGTCGTAGAGTATATTATATGTTGTCATTGCAAAAGGGCGGCAACATAAATGTTTGCCCAGGGCGGCGAAAAAGCTGGATCGGGCCCTGTCTGCGGTGAACTTTCAAAATCTATAGCTTCGGATACCTATACTTGTCTTCGAATATAAGTTGTACTCGTCCTTAAATAATGTAAACGGAATTTGTTAGTCTGTACGATTGCCACGCCGCTGCCGCACCGCCCTTCCAAGTCAAGTTGCCGAAAACCTGATGTAGCGTCATAAATCATCGTATTCAACCAATTATTGGTTCCATGCAGACAAAAAAGACGAGGTTTTAATCAAACATGGCATTATATTTATGATGATAGAGAAGCTCAAGAATGTTGTTAAAAGAGTAGTTGCTATTGCTCAAAAAATTTGTAGGTAATCATCGTTCTGCACCCACAGAGCAAGAACGAGCAATTAAGGGGTGGATTTTATTTCTATGTGCTCTGTAATATTTACTTCTGGGTAACGAAATAAAATCATTTTACTAGCAATAGCAAGAGTATCAGCTTTGAGTTTTCTGATTGGACATATTATGTCCTGAAACAACAGTTCACGAGAAATGTTTGACAAAAACATTTCTTCAGCGGGCTTTAAAATATCGCAGTTGAAAGAAAACTCACCTGCTTTTATAAGTGCGGATTTTTGAATAATATTTAAAAATGATTGAATCATTCAAGTAAAGAATCTTAAGATTTTCAAATCACATGTCATTTGGTGAGTTGGTGATTTGATTTATTTGTTACTGTTAGGTATCATACATTGCTGCTCTTTTTGTATATCCCAAATTCTTCTTGTCATGTCCAACCTGACGAACGATATTTAAATACCATATCTTTTGAAAAATAACGCATATTGTATTCAGATATCTCATTGCTTCAAGAATATTTTTCTGATCCATCTCACAAAGATTTGTTTCTATTTAAAGAAATTAATTCTTCTCAGAAGTATTTGTTTCTATTTGAAAAAAAAAACAATATCTAATAATTCCGTTTCTTTTAAAAATTCAAAGATTTTAGAAAAATAAAGTTAAATATCTTCCTAAAATAAAAAGCCTAACATAGTTATACATCATAATATTAATCCTTAAGAACGTGATACCTTAGCTAGTTAATTTTATACATTATACAAATCTAATTCCAAACTATTTCCTCTATTAACAAATAAAATACTTGTTCCCTTTATAAAATTAATTTTTATTATATAAAAGAACTAACAAAATTAATTGCTTAAAGTATCATGAAACTGTTTTGTTTTCCTGTGGTTATCGAATTCATTTGACAAAGTGGCTATAAAAATTATTTGAAATTCTCAAATCAAATTTCAATAATAAAAATAATATATTTGAAATTCATTCATCAACGTTTTGTAAGAAAACAGCATTCGAATACAAAATAAAAACTAAAACATACATGCATTTATCTGAATTATTATCTATTGTTATATAAGGTAAGAATCATAATAATTTAATAATTACAAAAAAAAAAATTCTAAGTGTTTTGTTAAAATGTTGTGCTTACATCAGTAAATGTTCATAAATTTGATTGAATGTGACTGTTTAAAAAGCTTAAAATTAATTGATTGTATTGAGGTTTTCTTTTTTAAATTTTATTTGCAACTATAAGAAAAAGAAATCACTGTTAAATAAATGCAAATATACCTTCATAAGATTTAATTGTTAAAATAATGAAACGTATCATAATTGACATATATTTTTTAATAAAAAAAAAGCTGGATTAGGGGCCGTATACATAATAATTTTAGTAAAATAATACAAACTAATCGAGAATAAGTACATTTATTGCTATAAAACTATTTTGTTAAGAAAATATTATTTTCTAAAGAACAAAATCAAAGTGGCTCAGAATATTAAGTTAAATAGATACTAACTAATAAAATTCTTTACATTAATAGAAAATCTTAAATAATTAATAAGTTGCACATTGAATAAACGCAAACAAGTTTCTTAGTCAAGATTTTGAATTTAATTCTTTTTTTAAATAAAACATATTTCGTTCTTCTTATACATAATTTTATTGTAGATACTTTTCTTTTAAGAAAAAAAGACACAAAAAGTGTTTCTTAAATTGCTTGCAGAGTCTTTGTTATCCGGGTAAGCCGAAACACTTGATGACAACAAAACTCATCCGGACCTGGGTTTTGACTTTTATTATGTGATTTTATATCTGTTTAATATAATTGGTTTTGTTCTATCCGTCAACTTGTTTGTATTCAAAACATAAGCACGTAAGGTTAAGCTACTTAAAAGATAAGGTATGCTGAATATTTATATCATAAATAGTATTCGTTATAAATTAAAAAATACAATGGAAAAAAATACCATTTACATTTTTGTTTAAGTTCGATGCGAAACGAAGTTTTTATCTCGTATCTTGGTTGCAGAGAAAGGCTTTCGACATAGCAAAAGCAAACAAATATTAATGATTAAAAATTCAAAATGAAAAAAAAAAACAACAAGAAAATTTGTTAAATTAATTTTTTTTGGCAAAAAGCACTCAGGCCACGGAATTTCTTTTTATTTTAATTTTTAATTTTAAATATTAATGGCATATTCAACCACCAGATTTCAAGAAAAAAAAATGATATGTTTTAGAATTTTATATTAATATTAATATGAGAAATTATTAAAGGTGTCTTGGTCTAAATACCGCAATGGTTTTAGAATTTCTTTTGTTATTAAAATTGATCCAAGTCATAGATAAAACATTATAATGTAATATTTATTTTAAAAAAAGTGTCAAAAAGTGCATTTGTGAAATAGCTTTGTTTAAAGCCTTTCAAGAACATAACACACCATATCGTGAGCAGCGATTTTTCTATACTGCATGCAAAATATTATCAAGATTTTTCAAAGTAATTACAAAAATGTTAATTCTATCCAAGAGAATAGAATATACAATGAATATGAATTAAACAACATCTCTTCAATGTCAACTTAAGTTTTAATCAAAATAGTTTGACGATTTTTTGAGAACATTTTGGAAAGCATAAGCTAGCTTGGGATTTATATCAAAAACGGAAATCTCAAAGTAATAAGTTCTAAATTCCGGGTTCTCATGTATATCTTCATTGATTTTGATTAAATTTGATTTAATGTAGTATAATATAAATATTTTTTCTTAAACAAATCGACTAATGAATTTTATGAAAAATACTTCAAGGATAAAAAAGATCATTTTTTATAAGTAGCCCCTCTCTATTTGTCTTTTTTAATTTAATTAAAAATTAATTCAAAGCGATGATGGCGCTATGTGCCTTCTTGTTAATCATAATTCAAAACACATAATGAATGTAACATAAGAAAAACAGATTTCGAAAAAATTCCATTTTGTAGAAAGTAACAAAGTTAGTAGACATTGTTTGTACTCAAAAGAAGTTAATCTCGTAGATAAGATAGTGACACATAACACATTTTAATTTACATATCACTTACATAATGGTTCTTGAGAAAATCATGTAGTGTAAGCGTGCAGAAGGCTTGGTGGGGAGGGATGGATTTGGAAACTGCACTACACATTACCACGAGTATATACCAATAAAGGAAGTTAGCTGTTTCGAACTTCCCCTAAAGGTACGGTATTTCACATAGTATCTAATTTTTCAATTTGCACAAAAAAAAATTCTCATTGCGAAACTTCTCGTCGTGTTGGACGTTTAAGAACACAAAAATCTTGTAAAGAGAACAATTAAAAATTAAGTATAAATCAGACGAAACTAAATATACTCGTATAACAAGGTATAAGTTTGGTTTTCTCAATCTGCGAAAAATGCTCCATTTAATCAAACATTAAAAAAATTTAAATAATAATCTTTAATTTGTGCTTTTTTTAAATGCAAAAACTTTAGAAAAATAACATGCCTGTTTAGAATTTTGATTTGTAGAAAGCTTTGTATTTAAATGTTGACTGATTGATGGCGAATAATCTGATACTCGTACTTTCTAAAACAAGAGTGTTTCTTTCATGATATTTGCTAGAGCAATGAGACATTGATGCTTTTCTTTCTGAATCATTTATTTAAAGGCTTCTTGGGTTATAATTTTAAAATAAAATTTTATTTAAATAAACCTCCTACGTATAGACTGCTTTCACATAAACTGCTTAATCTTTAATTGTATATTGATCAAACATTATCATACTGTAACGTTTGTAATTTATAAAAAATTAATCGGTAGTTTATTGTTATTCATATAATTAAGGATAGGTTTGAGTCACATATTTAATTTCATGCGTATTGATATCTACTGCAGACTTCCGAAACAAATTTCATATTTGAATATGTTTTCTAATAGATGCCATGTTACTCATTTTCTTAAAAATACCTTATCAGTTGTTTATTTGGTTTCAACTATACTCATCCCCATCGTACCAGTTGAGTCAGTCATGCATTTGTTAGAGTTTTTTTTTGAAGGTGAAGACTTTTATTATATCAAGAATTGTTTGAAACTCCTGCTTTCATCCGAAATACGAATCATCTTAAATTCATGTGTCTATTGCGCAACAACGAACAAAAGTGGAGGAAAGAACTTTCGAAATTAGCATTCTTCAATTCTTTTCTGAATTCATACCTACAGTACAAATTCAATGCATATTTTCTAATATTTACAATTATTTTATCGCTTTTTTGTTTTCTTGGAAAAACTAAGTATGCAATAAAATTTCATTGCTTAATTTTTTCGAAAAATCGATTCTAAGCAAAAGAAAAGAAAGTTTTACAAAATCGTTAATGCTGTTTCTGCTTAAATCAAACTTCTTCTTTACGATTATATCTACGGTACCGATATCTTTGGGCCTAGATCAAAAATTAAAGATTCTTTCTGAGGCTCGTTATTTGTTATATAGATTTCCTATCAAAGTGTCTAGAAAGTCCACAAAAATAGAGATAAAAAATTTGATTGTAAAAATCTTATTATTTTCAATTAAAATTTTTCATGTTGAAAAAGATATTACGCTATTATACTGACACCATACGTTAACTGGGGCTAGTAAATATTTGTACTCACAAATTTCAAGAAAAGAAAGAAAAATACGAAAGAACTATCAAATGGTAAATAGGAAATAATAATCTTTCACAACCTTAAAATCACTTTGAATTGTACGTTATTATAAGAAAATTCTATATGATCCCCATTTTGTAGAATGCTATCTATCCTTCTTATTGATGCATATAAATTTATGCTTGACAAATTGCCTCATTTTTGACTCCAGTTTCCGAAAAGATCCTATTTCCAATTCTATACCATAATTGTTCATACATTCCCGTGCATACAGATCTAAGGGAGTTAAATCTGGCGATCTAGGAGGCCATTTTGGGGGTCTCTTGTTCCGATCCGTAAAGGTCACCAAAATGATTATTCAGTCAGTCGCCTGTTTATTTCTTCTTTTCATCAGGCCTATCGACCTGATCCCGAAAAATTTTTTTAAATGTGTTGTCGAAAAGTTTAAAAAAAACTTCTTCTGAAAAAACTGAGAGAACGAGCATTTAACGAATGTGTGTGTATAGATAATGTACCTATATGTAGACGTGCATGCATTCAGATTTAGAGTAGGAATAATCACGAAAAGATATAGAATAGATACATTTATCGAACACATAACAGCTGCTCTTTTATGACATGTTTGGATCATTTGCCCTTTCGTATTTCAGTAATTTAATGTATCAGAAAGTTTTTGGAAACTGTTGGAATTGGATCTACCTGAGCTAGTAGAAAGGCGTAAGAGTGTGACTGGATTTCTGAAATTGAAAAGAATTTCAGCAGTATTATTCACTGGAACATCTGTTTTGTTATTCGATTCAGATAAGAATATTTGAAGTCGTTAATCGTCGGACGATAATAACGATTGAGTGAGAGTATGATCACCGTTCAAATTTGGTATAGTTTCGGCTATTACTTAACTATCGGCAATCGATTGAGAAGCTTTTTGAAGGGCAGTGATACGCACGTCATCAAGCGGTGAGTGCAAAACAGTGTTCATATTTAGAGGTATCAACACTACATTTGCCTGGGCCATTCCTCTTAATTCTGCTTCCCATTCATCGTAGATTGGATTGATCTTCATTTGTGATCGATAAAAAAAGCAACGTGCTGCTTATAAACATGCGTTTTTGACTAAAGCTTTTACAGAAGCTCGTAAAGTTGAGCTTGAATATAAGACAATATGCCACTATATGACAATATACTCCTCATATTGCTTTAATGCTTCAACTGAACAGGTTATGTTTTGTAATACTTTAGAATCATACTTTCATTTCAATTCCTTCTAATCATAGTTTAATGGCTTCCAATTGATTTCTTATTTTTTTGTTTTCAAAGACGTGAAATGCTAATAATATAATATACACTGATTCGAAGAATATTCGAATTTTTTTAATTTATTTGCCACGATTCATATTGATGTTACCAGACACTTTTACATTTTTTCTGTTTCCAAAATAGTTATAAGAACCCACAACCAGCTTTCCAAAAAAAAAAAATGCGGGTCCCAGTCCACTGTCAAAAAACTCGCAATCATTGCTGCCTCTGAGCTTTTATTTTCACTCCTGCAATAATATCCTCGAACTTGCTCGTGGCGTCATTGTAAGAGAATGTAAGGAACTTGACTATAAATTCATATTTAAGTTAAATAACCTTATGTAAGAAGCGTACAAATGTTTTATGTATCACTGTTTTATTTTCGTAGCCGTTACAAAAGGAACTAGAACAATCAATAAAGTTAATTTTTGCAAACTAACGAGTATTATATTTTTTGATTTTATTTTCAGAAAATGTTGATTTTTAAAGACCTGCCTTTAGCAAACTTCTTTTCCTCATTAATAAAAACATACAGCTGTTCATATAGTTATTAATACTCTTAATGTTCAACCAAAATACAAATCTTAATAAATTAAGAACAAAAAAAAAATATATACTAATTGTAAAATGGAAATGTATTTAATTAAAAGAAAATCCCTTTTTGGTACACTTTAGTACAAGGAATTGAGATTCAATAATATTGCTAGAGAAAAAAAGTGATAAATAAAAATAAATAAAACGATATATCAGGTAAACAGTGTAAGATTTTAGAAAAAGTGAATAGAAATGAAACGTATTTGCAATGTTTTTTGTGTCGGATCTTTTGATGTTATGGATGTGTTTTCAGAGAATATAATAAAATATAAGTATAAACTTTATAAAAAAAAATTATTTAAAAATAAATAAATGTATTGATGTTAACAGAAAATTAAAAAAGCAATCAGTAATAACTTGTTTTGTCTGATAAAATCTGTTCAACACAAAATAACACACAAATTAATATAAAATTCAATTTATTATTCATACGAGTATAATACTATATTATACCCAGTAAAAAAAATCATGTTAAACATTTTAAAATTATATATCAATGTTGGACAAATGTTTTAAAGAATGATAGAGATTAGAATTTTGAACGGGAGTTTAAAAAAAAATCGTTTTTATTGTAACTAATTTTATTAAATAAAATGTGGTATATGCACTGAAAAACAAACTTGTTTTTATGTTTTGTTTTTATTTTTAGCTGAACGATAAACGCACAATAAAGGATCTTATGAAATATTTCTCTCAAAAAATAATGTTTCTAGGCAATATAGTTTTCACAGTTGTACCTACATCATTTGTAAAAGAAGTCTTTGAAAAGTCATACAAAAAATTTAAAGGCCAGGGGGTATATTTGTAGAGAGAGTTACTCTTGATATTGAACTAGTTCGAACCTAGGATGGGAATCCGGACCACTTTCTTATTGAAACATTTAGAAATACGAAAACGAATGGAGAACTATAACTTTCAACTTTTATTAACAATGGAGCGATAAATAGAACAACAAGTTAGATTTTTTTCAGGTTCGTACATTACAAATTTCCAATAATCAAACATGACAATATATTAGGATGGTAGAGAAGTCGAAAAGATTTGCTTCAAACATGGTTTACAGTATTTTTACTACGACGTTCTACAGAGTTTTTGGGATTTTGTATCTAACTGTTAGATTAACGGATTTTTATTGAATAACTCATTTTTCTTAAAAACGACTACCAAAATTGTAATGGAACTTTCTGAATGGTGTTTTTGTGTGAAATGTGTTTTTTATTGCAATAGATTTTTTAGGGAAAGTCTTATACAGGGCCCGATCCAGCTTTTCTGCCGGCCTGGGCAAACATTTAATTTGCCGGCCTTTGCAATGAAAACATAAAGATAAGTCATACAATTGTGTTTGCAAAGATTGTTCCATTTTTGACCGACTTTTGACAGAGACGTTATCTTTCTTTTTTGGAGTTGTAGTGTAGGTACTTGTACATTTGTAAATTTCTCAGAGCTACTGATAAGACTTAATTAACCTTTTTTCATTGAATTCCTAATTCATGAAAATCGGTTCAGTAGTTTAAAAGATATACACTTAAATGTTTTTTTTAAGTTAGGTAGTTTTTACACTAAGTTTTAACATAATGAGGCAGATGCCGTGTTGCTACAATGTTTGCAATAAAATATGCAATTTTGGTAACATTTTTCGCCACCGCATAGTGCCACATGTTTGGTGCCTCACATCTCAATCATTTTCTTCAACATTGTTTGATTCACCAGGCGCTCATAAATAAAAGCAGGCTATTTTTTGAAAAAATGGGTGGAGCCAAAAGCTGGAAGAAAACGGTAAAGATCAGTTTGGAAGTTGAATTCTTTCTTTCTTTTGCTATTCATATCCTACTTTGGTTCCACCCATTTTTAAATTATCGGCAAAAATAAAAGGCTCCCTGCTTTTTCTGAGCGCCTAGTGATCCAAACATTTTTCATATGCTTTTTGCTCGCAATTTAAAAGCTTGTTTACCTTGTGAGGTTAGGAAGTGGTAGAGAGAGGTATATTTGCCGCCAAAAGTTGTGTGTATGAAGTGTGTGATGACGATCACAAGGAGAAACAAAAAGTTACGGTTTCGAAGTCTTCCTTTCGCACTTGCTCATATTAAAATTTAATAGGTACCTACTTTCACTCACTCCGATTTATCTGATAAACAGAAGAAAGTAAGAAAAAGGCTTTTTATTGGTTAAGGTGAGTGGTGACCATTTTTGCGCTGGGCTTAAGTCGGGTGGTATTTTAGGTGCCATGCACGAAGGCCATACGAATTTAAGCCATAATGATAACAATTTTTTTAAGCAATGACAACTAGAATCTCTATTGTATAAAAAAAGCAAAGAAGTACCTACAAATTCTTTGTACGTCACTTGTACTTTAAGCCAAAACTTAAGAACGTTATTATCGTTTGTAAAACTAAAAATGGAGTTTTCTTAAAAACACTCAAAGAACATTAGGTACACACAAAGTTAAATCAAAATATTTAGAGCCGTTTTTGAGCAAATTAGAAAAAACTAAAAAATGTTGGCCAAAACTGAACGGCTCGTTGTATAGGAGCCACCGTTTAGAAAGGTTTTACTGAAAAAAATCCAACGACATCCTATAGGAAATTCTGAAGAACTATGCCAAACAAAATTTGAGTCACTTGTGGCTTAATGAAAAAAAGCCGTTTAAACCTGATTTTCCATATGACCATCATTTAACAAGGTACATAAAGACAAGGTAATATATTCCGCATCTGTCAAAAAAGTAAACAAACAAAAAAATCAAAATGGCGTCTTCATGTGACCCAAGGCACTGTCGCCAGTACACATTATATTGATTTTACCAAATTTAATTGTTTTAAAAGAAAATAATGAACTGAATTGAGCTTATAAATGCTTCTATGCATTGTTGTATGCAGTGGTAAGTATATAAAGTATGTATAAAGTTTTTCAATTCAGTTTTTTTTGTTTCAGGAGCTGAAAACTGATAACACTTCTGGCTATCGGTGTCAAAGGTGGCGTTGACAATAAAAGCCTGCATAGTTCCAACAAGGACATTTACCATGTTATTGTGGTGCCAAAGGTAGCTGAAATCTTTTATTATTCAAGTATTGAATAACCATTAATTGTTCAACAGCCGGTGGATGGTGTTCTTGCGGCCGAGTCAGCCATACGCATAGCAAAGATAGAGAAGCAGGCAATATAATAATGATAGAAAAATTTCGCCCACTGGCTAGAAGTGTGAAAAATGTGATCTTACGAATAACTTCTGGTTAAATTTTACCGATGGATCCTTGTGGACGTAAGTTTTTCCATGAATCCAGCAGAAATGACCGAGGGACCACTGTATTTCCGTTAAAGAACACAAAAACTAAATTTTTAAGAGTTAAACATCGTTCTATTTCTAGGCAAAACATACGAGAAACATTTGGAAATGAATCGGAATGCAACTATAACATGGTTGGAGCGATGCATGCTGAAATGGATGGCCATTACCTAGACAAGAGAACAGATAGTTTTAATCGTTACAAAGAGTATTTCAATGTAAGAGCTTTGTTGTTCACCAATTACAATTTGTAAGATTAATTCAAAATTCATTACACATAGGACACTTCCAATTATGGATATCCCGTGCGAGTGGTCTTCCTTATCGGACGCAGTGAGTTCGAACAACATTTAGGCAACGAAAGCAAAGTCCGTCTCAAACAAAAAGCAGACCAATACGATGAACTAATTCAAGAGCACTTCATCGATACTTACAACAATCTCACAGTGACACAGTGAAATCGGTAATGATGCTCAAATGGGCAAATAAAGGTACCATCACACAGCATTATGTGAAAGGTGATTCGATGCGGTAGTCGTCAAGGAGTTCTTCCTTTTATTTATTATAAATCCTGGAAGGGACCATATCAAATATTTTGTATGAAAGTGCCTAAGGTTTCGTATGGATTATTTTTAAAAGACATACTTTTATTGCTAGTCGACAATATCTAAGAAGAAATTAAGGTTAAATATATTTTTCCCAAATTGAATAAAAAAATCATCATATAATTTTATAAAATCGTTTTATTGATTTTTTTCTTTCTTTTTCTGGAATTTTCTTCTTGAACAGTGTTAAGCTGTTTGATACGGAAATACATCCTGGATCGAAAAAAGATTTGTTTAACTTTTATGTCCAAAGGAATATGATTAGATACACTAATGAAATTTTTTATATAATGGCGTGAATAAACGATAGCATCCTTGTTTAATTCCTTAAAGATTGACTCCAACTTTATCATTTCTGCCATCATTTTGTCTGTTGGTTTTTGAAGAAATCCTTCAGTGAGTTGATTCGTCCAAGAAAACGAAGATTCCTGCTGATGGCTTTGCACAACAAGATCCGGCTTTTTAATCCTATGACAAATATACCCCGCCAAATGTTCGAGTCCATCGTATTGCAGAGATTCCAAATCATCTACGGGGGGTTTATCACTTCAAAATCACTTTCCTTAAAATGCTTAGAGCAAATTCTAGCCGTATTAGTATTTAATTTATCCTTTCTATGGCACAAGAACACCCACTGTTTGCACATTTTCTGTTTTTTTGGGAACGCGTGGAAAGAAATGTCAGCATTATTATTTTTTTTATTATTTACGCAACACCCGAACATAGCACACCGCATATTTATAATTTTTATAAAAGTTTTAATGGATTAGGAAGAAAATATCCGCACACAATTATTAAGAATTAACATACAATAAATGTATGAGGGTCACATGCACCAGCCATTTTGAAAAGTTTTGACAGATGTCAAAAAAAAATGAGCGGGAATATATTACCTTGTCTTTATGTACCTTGATCATTTAAGCCAAAAACGAAAAACGCCGTTGGAGCCGTTTTCGAGCAAATCCAAAATGGAAAAAACCGTTACTTGATGAAAGGTACCATCAGCCTGAAATTGGAAAGGTAGAGAAAGAATGATATATTTCTGATGACGAATAAATGTTGGTGTTTTTTTCTTGGGTTGAGACTAGGTACTTACATACATATACTAAAGAAGCCCATACACACCAAACTGCGAAAAATCGAAATTCTTTCTGATGTATACATTTTCCCTCTTGATGTTGTTGAGAAGAAGGAAACAAGTAAAAATATTTTGGAAAGGTATAGCTATAGTTTTAGTCCTCAAATTTAAAATATTGCCACCCTTAAAATTTGCCACCCTGGGCAAATGCCCGGCATGAATTTCAAAAAGGTCAAAACTTTTAGATTAATAGAACTTTACAGTAGCGTTGCCATTCTTCCAGATTTTCCCAGAAATGCACTCTTTTTACTTGCGATTATAGGTACTATAAGGCAAGTTATGGATTCGTGCAGAAAAAAAAATTTGAGATTACAATCACACATGACATTACGATGATGGAGAAGTCGAAAAAAGTGGGTCTGGAAATTCCGTCCGTCTGTCTGTCTGTCTGTCTGTCTGTCTGTCTGTCTGTTCACGCCTCTGGAGGCTGAACGGGTGGGCCGATTTGCTTCAAATTTGGTATTTAGGATTTATTTGGCCGTCCCTCGGAATAAATTTTTTATTTTTGCTCTAGGTCCAAAAATAACGGCACCTGCCATACAATCTTGAAGACCAAAATTGATTTTCTTAAAAACGGCTCTAACGATTTTGATAAAACTTTCAGAATGCTATTTTTCCAAGACAATCTATCTTTTGGTTCGAAATTTTTTTTTTCAAAATTTGTCTAATAACGGTACCTCTCATAGAACCAGTATTTTCAAATCAAATTTTCTCGTAAACTATACATTCGATTTCAATAAAATTTTGGCCACAGGAAGTCATTCATAATTTTATTAATATGGCATTTCAAAATTTTGAAAACTTATTTTTGATTTTTTATAATTTTTTCAAAAAAATGTTTGGTTTTCGAAATATGTTGGAAACGGGTACATTGATTTTTTTTAAAATTATTTTTCAAATGTAAACTACAGATTGCCATATATTTGCATACTCAAATAAATTTCAAAATATTTTTTGAAAAAGTTTTTCAAAAATAACCTTTAAAAAAAAAAACTGGTCCAACGATTTTCAATATTTTTTTTCCTAGATTGACGTATAGCTTTGAAATTTTATTGCATACTTAGTTTTTCCGAGAAGACTCTTAAACTAATTTAAAAAATAAAAGAATTTTCGAAATTATTTAATTTTTTTTTAATATCCATATATGAGGCCACTACGCAATTGCTTATCATAAGAGCAAGTTCATGCGACCCAGTCGTGCATTTTATTTTTACTGTGTGGGAGACTTCCTGGATGATTTGAATTAATTGTACGGAATTGTACTCTTTTCAACCATTTAACTATATACCTTTCTACTTATCTGCTAGTCTTAATTTATTTCTTATTCAAAAAAAATTTCTCAGTTGCCGTATTCGTCTAATATGTCTGGTGAGTCCTCCTGGCTTGTAAATCGGTTGCGGAGGCTTTTTCGCAGGAAGGGCCTGCACGTACAGTGCTTACACAAGGAAACAAAATTACAACAACATTATAATTTTTCGGGTATATTCGAAGAAATGAGGTGGAATTTTCTTCATATCTCTATAACCAATTTACATACAACGATTTTGTAGCAACTAATTTAACGCTCTACAAAAAATCGGATATGATTTTGCCGTTGGACGTAAGGAAAAAAGTTATTGAGAGAAAACCGAACCATGTCGATAATTTTACAGCCCCCCACTCCTTTCAAAAAATGAAAAAGGTATAAGTTAACTATCCTTGAACAACATCCTCAAGTTTCATTAACTTCCGACCTTTTTCCACCTGAAAGTACCTGGCGAACTGTTAACATGTTATACCTACAACAGAAGGACAGGATAGAGCCTTGGCCAGCAATGCTTTGGGTCCCCTTTTACTTCAGCGTTACCTGTTCTCTTCCACGAGGAGATGAATATAGGGATTTTCCTTTCTTCGAGATTATAGCACAATCGAGATGGCGTTACCTATAGCTCTCAATTATTTTCGGAGTGAAAAATGTCGATATTTCCTCCAAATTCCAGTTTGGTTTCTTCACCATAAGATACAACAACATTTTGTTTACAAGCGGAACGGTTGTCGTGTCTGCAATTAAAGATATTTTAAGTCACCAAGAAGTTTGTATCAAATGATTTTACAGTTCAGTTTCAATAGCGCACATTTGTTTTATGCTCTTTTTTTCTGATAATACATAGAGGTCCGAAAGTCTGTACGAATCTAAAATTCTACCTAACTTTTAAACTCTGTAGGTATAGGTACTTGCTTTCATACGTTTTGTAGAATTACAAACAATAAAAAAAAAATTCAAATGCAATTCGATCCTGCAAGAAAACCACTGTGGCATATTTTCCAAAAAGAATTACATATCAATATTAGGACATCTTTAAGGTACCTAACTTAGGCTATTAGTTAGCAGGCGCCAGTCTTCGGCAGACATTTGTTTTGTCCAAAGGATAAACATTATAGACTATGCAGTGCACTTGAGTTGACTCTGAAAAGTGAACCACAAAATACTTATAACATTTCGTAGCCTGTACCTTTACCTACCCCCATCGTTTTCAAGAGTGTTATGGAATATGAACTGAATTTTGCTCTGATTGATTGTTTTTTTTTTAACTGCTAGATTATTAACGCTCTGTAAACGCTGCATCATGCTAAATTGATTAAAAAAAAAAAACTAACCGAACCAACAGATGCGTGGGGAAAATAATTGCAATTGATTCTTGTAAAGCTTTTTGTGTAAATACTGCGTATAATCACGTAGACTACCGAATCTTTCTTTGTTCTGCATGAGATTTGCTTCCTTTAGTTCTTGTTTTTCGTTTTTATTTAAAAATACATTTAACAAATCCCCCCATTTTTACACTTACATTTTTGGAATTGGAACTAAAATAAATAAGTAATCTCTTATACCGCTAATTCACAATTGCAACCAAAATATTTACTTTCAAACTTTACTAACGTGCTCTTGTTGTGTTGGACTTGGAAAATGTGTATAATAATAAAATAAATAAAAATAAAAATCACCGATAAGTTTTGTGGAGAATTCAATAGATTTTATGATTCTTGGGAATACCCACAGCAGGAAAAAAATTTCCCGTACAAATTGTGTACTGAATGTACTTTTTCTTAGAAAAAATTGGAGATAGGCCCTTATTATATACCTAATGATTGTTTTCTTAGAATAAAGCCAAGAATCATTCCCTAAAATATTATTGGCAGATTAAGGGATGTCCCGTATTATGTATATATATGTACCTACACATAATTCGATTATTTTATTTAAAGTTAAATTTGTTTGGTAGTAAAAAAAAGTATACAAATCTTTTTAAGAATGTAGGTAGAGGTACTACGTAGGTACAAAAATCTTTAAATAGAAAAGATAATCTATTTAATTAAGTTAATAAATTGTTTTGGGTTTAACTAATTAAAGCTAAGGCTCAAATCAAACATGAAACATGAAGAAATATAAAAATTAAACTAACCCGTGAAAATATACAAACTTCTCGCCTATTTTCAAACGTCATTTTGATGACAGCTGATGTAGCTTTGCTGTGAATTAAACACTCTCAAACATTCCTGTGCGTAAGTTGGTAGTCAGGAATGGGGACCTACAATTTTCCTCGGAATGCGAAAAGCTAGCAGAGATGAAGTTTGTTCATGACAAGATTTACTCCGATGAACCCTGAAAAAAGTTAGGTTGGAAATGGTCAAGCCAGGAACCCACCGCTCGGCAGTCCGAAACACTAACCGCAACATAACTGGTTATGGTTACTACTAGGTTGGCGGCAATCAGCAGTAATTTCAAAATGTACTTTAAATTCTAAAATTGATTAGATTTATGCTGAATCAAGGTATTATGGACCCCCAGGTTCGCCTACATAAAGGTTCAGAATTTAAAAAAATATTCATACCTACGATGAAGTCTAAATGATTTTTTTTGGATCGAGAGTAGCCAAAGTCTTAATGAACTTACCAATGCCTAAACATAAAATGAACGATTGACCAGAGAAGTAATCGAAAATAAATAACCGAGATGACCGAAATTCATGAAGAACTTCAATTTTCAATTTATTAGAGAATGGTGTACAAGTAATACATATTCTTTTATAGTACGTAATCTAAGCTTGTACAAATTATTACGAATGAAATAAAAATAGTTAAAATTTGAAAACATAATACTAACTATTTGAACGAAATTTCAAAAATAATGCTTTCTCAAAGATCATAGTTACTATACAATCTACCTTACCATTAGATATATTCAGGGAATTCCATTGTCTGAGGGAATAAATAAAAATCAAGGAGTGTTTCATGAGGTTCAAGATTCGGGCAGAATGAGAAAAGCGGAGCTTATCAAAAATATAGATATGGTAGTGTTTTACTATTGATAATCTTTAGCAACATTTTGAATTAAGAATTTGATTGAATGTACCAAGAACTTGTTATGATATTTCGAATTAAACGCAACAACTAGTTCCCTCAAGGAGTGTGAATCAGGCTTACAGTTGCAGTATAATCAATCAAAGCAGCAACAAGGATTCAACAATCCTGAGCTTAGTGTCTAAAGAAATCAAGGCAGAGAAGAGATTTAACTTGCCATTAATTCTGCCGATTGAAAAACTGACATGGCCATTAGCTTGCTGAGAGGTTACAATTTATTTTAAAGCCTATATTATTAAATGATTCAGCAAATTTAAAATATGATATAAGATATAGGTGATATAGGTTTATTACATACAACTTCTATTTAGAGATAGCAATGATCTGCGATTTGGCAGGATTGAGAGTAAGCCTAAAGAAAAGAACTCCATTCACTCTGCAGATAAGGTAAGTAATATTGGACATCATCAGCATAAAGATGCAACATGACATCATGACACATTTGGGGAAGGTCTTCAATGAACATGCAAAATAGAATAGGGGCCCACAGTTGAACCTTGCAGAACACCAGCAAACAAATTTATTGAATCAGATAAAGTGTCACCCACTGTTAATCTCAGTGGTTCTAAGTTGTTTTTAATTAAGAGTAAATACCGATCTACTTCTAGAGCCAAAGTACAAATTAAGCTTTTTACAAAAGATGTATCGGTAAACTTAGTCAAAGGCCTAAACAAAATCAAGCACATAAAATTAGTTAATTTATATTTATAGATACTAATCATAAGAAATTCTAATTTCGTCAATGGTTTTTGTGGAATCGAAATGAAATTATAATTTTAATTGGAATCTACCTCCAGAAAGAAAATAATCTCCTCTTTTTTTACAATTATTAGTACCTAAGTATGTACATTGTGATGGTCCTGCCTATTAACCGTTGATATGTAGTTACAACCCCAAAGCAATAGGAATAATATTGTACCGAGAAAAATGTTTAATTGAAAATGATTATAAAGTTCAGCTTCTACACTTAATTCACCCTATTCACCCAGCTGATGAAATAATAAATCTTACGCACGCCAACAACTGCCAAAAGCCGACAACCACGCAAGACGAATAAAAAAAAAACAAAAATTCTGACTCGTGGATACAAAAATATGTATATCCCAATTGAAGTGAAATAAAACAATGGTCACTAAAATAAACCATAAAAAAATATCTGACGTCGCTCAGCATCTTCGTCTTCGTTCGTCGTTAATTCGGCATACTGCATATAAACCAAAACCAAACCCCTGATCATCGCATCCTTTCAAAACGACACAGCTCACACACAAAACAAGAAACGTTTTTCGAATGCAAACTATTTTTACAAAATTCTCGTGTCGTCCGTTCATCGTAATGTCATTTTATAAAAGAAGGCGCACGGGCACGCTTAAAGATTTTGCTCGGCACAGAGCGAAGAAGATCCCAACAACAACAAAATCAACTTTGTAAATAAAAATAGACACTCGGTAGTTTCTCAGTATATGTTCATATATTTATATATGTTGCATGTACATAGGTACTAAGTTAATTTCTCACAGATGAAATGTTTGTTTGAGATTCGACGATTCGAGGGATGTTGGTTGGTATAGTATCTTGTATGTCTCGCTCTAATCTCTTCATCTTGCGCATTTGACAAAAAATAAAAAAATCTAAAAAATGATCCTGCGCGCACATCATAGTCGTGTAAGTCATGGAAGATTTGTCTCAAGTGCTACATGCGATCACTAGTCACTACTGGTCGACAAAGACGAACCATTTCAGTTCTTCTTGTGTGTCGGAGATGCTCGTGAATCTTCACTTGTCTAAAAAAAAAATTCCGAAAACTTGCCAAGATAAACTGCACTTCTGCAGTTTCGACTTTGACCGTTAAACCCTCGCTCGGTTTCGCGCTCACTCCGTTTTGTTTATTTATTAATTAATCTGTTGATCAGTTTGGATTGTGGATCATTTCTTTAAATTATTATTAAATTAAGTTGTTAAGTGAATGAACCTAAATTTTCCACGTATTACCTATTTGAATTGAGTTTTTCTGCGTTTTATCTACGTTACGTATCTACACTACATATCGTTTGATTTTTCGTACGATATCCGGCTGATGAGTGCAAAATTATAAGTGAATACATAAATGTGTTGCGTACAATTTTAGCCTCCATATATCTATAGATATCTCTTAATACCATCACAGATGATTAATGAATTTCGAATTTTGAAGAAACCGAGTGCAGATATAATTTTGTTTGGCAAGGAAATCAGAACGTAAGTATATGTATATAAAAAATATTGAAGTAACATTATGTTTATGTTCTATGTATAGACACAATATATTACACCTCAATCTTTCCTACGTTGTAGACAATTTGGATTAGACTTAGCTTTTCTTGAACGTCATTGTATGCAATTGAAGGAAAGTAAAACGATTTAATGTCATAACATGTTGATGTTGAACGTGCACAAAAAAGTGTGCTCTTTTCATAATAAAAGCTAATTTCAACAAAATCTTGTTCGATTGAAGAAATATTTCCCCTTCTTGCCGACTTTAGCCCAAGAAATTTTTTTGGCAAAAATGTGAGTTCTGTTGAAATTCAAATTTGATAGTTAAGAAATGTTGCTATTGTCGATATTAAAGTGGAAGTGCAGTTCGCTGCACTTATCCTTTTTAATGGCTTCCTAAGTCAGGAAACTTTTTCAAAAATATCCCTAAACCAATGATCATTTAGTTCTGAAATGAGTTACAAACTCTTTTTTTCGAATAGAAAATGTACTAAGTTTTCGAAGTAGCCCTTATGGAGTTTCTTTTTTCCTTGATGTTTCCTAACTGATGCGTGAAAGCATCATAATTTTCTTATCCACTTCATTGTAATCTTCTTTACATGCAAATTTTTTTCCCAACATAATAATACAATAATTTACACAAGAGACACCGTTTATAAAGTTTTATCAAAATCGAAGGAGCCGTTTTTGAGAAAAAATAGTATTTAATGAAAATTACATTACAGGTAGGTATGGTTACTTTGAGATTAAAATGCCAATTAAAATAACTCTTCTGAAAGATACCCGAAACAAATACGTATCAATACAGACAGCTAGCTGGCGGGCAGACAGAACCGTCAGACCCACTTTTTTTGACCTACCAATCATCGTAATATAATGTTTGATTCATGTTGGTTCTCAACTGCTGGTTGTGCAATATTATATTAAAAACTAACCTTGTTTACCTTTGTTTTCACCTAATCGATTAAATCAAGGAAAAATAAATTCGAAATTGTGATTTGATCTGAAAATAAAGTTCGCCTTCTTTTTTCTTAGTTGAACTTCATTTTATGTATTAGCAGAGTTTTTGTTCAAAAAAAAAAAAAAAAAAAAAATTTGAAATTAAAACACTTTTTGTAAATATTTAAAAAGATTTGTTTGGAGATTTTTGTGTCATTCGTGTACATTTAAAGATTCGACCCAAAAAGTATATGTGCGACGTCATTAATAGTTAATATGTACAAAAACAAGAGGTCCAAAATGACTTCTCTGTGGTACACTGGATGATGCACGGATAGTGCTAAACTTACACGATCTGTATAGGACCTTATACTGACGGTCAACTAAATAAGACCGGATCCAAAAAATGAACAATGGTGGAAACCCAAATTTATTGAGCTTAAGTAAAATAATTTCATGGGACATTTTGTCGAAAGCCTTACTGAAATCTCTAGCGCCGGCACCAACCTCTTTACCTTCTTCTAGCATTCTAGTGCACAAACTGTTTTTGAAAAAAATTCCGTAAAATTAGCGTTAGTGAACTTTCCTTTCAGAAATCAATGTTGCTTAGGCGATAATACTGATTTGCACTGAAGGATCATAAGCTTACAAAAAGCTTAGAAATGTCAGCTTTGTTTACCTTTTTATAAATAGTGATATTAACAGAGTCTTTCCATAACTTGGAAAACATTCCTTTAAGAGAGAAGTAAGAGGTTTACCCAATTTGTGACATTTTATAAACACTATCGGGGAAATACAGTTGATTAATTTTGATAATCACATCAGATGAATCAATGCTTAATTGTTTTAAGGGAAATTTGAAGACATTCATTCATATACATTATATAACTAATGTTGTAGACTGATCTAATCTGATTAACATCGCTATCGCTAGAATATGCTTGGATAAGGTATTTGGATAAGAAGACGAGACATTTTGGAGTTTTAGTACGGGTTAAAAACCATTCGATTTTTCTTAGAGTTTATAAATGTGTAAGAGTGTTTATATGATCAGGTACAAGGTCAGTTTGCACTTGGCGAATATAATTCCCACAAGTAGAGGAGCTGTTTCGGACAAAAAACATATTTGGAAAAGTTGAAATGAAACCTCGATCTAAGGAACTTGTGCGAAAGTTTATTACACTGATTATGAAGTGAGCGTAAGTTTCCGGTTATACCAGGGAGGAGAAGAAGTGAAGTTTAAAGGATCCAATAAGATAATTAAGATTGTCAAAATTCGCTTTACAAAACTTTAGGTTTCGCTATACATAAGAATTTCAGGGCCAGAATTTTCCCTAATATAAGCAAATATAATGGACAAAATGGGAGGATGGTAGCTGTCCAAAGTTGAAAGAAGGTGACAGCTTTCTGTGACAACTGTGTTGTCCTAATCTGAAGTAAAAAATTAGATCCAATTGCCTCCCCAAGTTATTTTTTATTCGTGAAAAAAATTAAAGTCACTAACCATAGTTAATTACATCATCCTCGGATTTTATTGAATCAATAACAAAGTCAACTGCGTCAGTAAGAAGCTGATATTCTGTTGTGTGTGGCCTTGAAACTTAAACGGATATGGCTATATTCCAGCACAATTATAATAGATACAACGATTATTTAGATTATAACGAATTTCTTGAGAAACTCACAATATTGAATCTGACAATTTGACATTTAAAAATGACATAAGGCTGTAGTCAGGCACGTAGCCAGAGGGGGGGCTAGAGGGGCTCAAGCCCCTCCCGAAATGATTTAAAAGAAAATATTAGAATTAAGTTCACCTAATTTTTATATTTTGATTATTTTAATATAAATATAAACATTTATTAAAGTAACATGTATTCAGAACAATATAAAAGTAGTGAGGCACTAATAAATGAATTTGTGTAGTTAGTATAAATAATAATAAGCAAGCTCAAATTTTGTTAAAAAATAACTCTTAGGACCGGTTGTACAATCGTGGTTCATTATAGGATCAAAATTTAAAAAGGATTTACCTCGATCCCTGTTTGCAAAATCAAAGTTTAGACTGTTGTCCAAGAGTGGTTTATGAGTTAACCCACCGATTTCCGCAGATCAAATATAGTTGATCCACGTATCAAGAATTTAAAAACGAGGTCCAGCGCTGAACCACTATTGAACAACTTGTTACAATATGGAAACTATTTAGGTACTATCTATATCTATACTCTTTTATAAAGACGTAACAATTATGTTGTTTGTTACGCAGTATCTTAGAAAGTACTCGACTGATTTATTCGAAACAAATTTTGTAATATTCTTTATTATTAGAAAATTGTTAACGGCAACTTTTTTTTTAATAATTTGTTTTTAAAACTTGAATAGACATAATATAAAATATTTTTTTCGTATTGCCTATTTTTGTTTAGGTTGTCTTACTAATGTTTTTTCATCTATTTGATGGGTACTTTAGAAAGATGAAAATTGTTTTATCAAGTCAATGGAATAGCATAAATTTAAAGATATAAATCGTATTCTTAGGGAAATTCTAACACAAATGGTTATTCTATTCGAGTTTTGACCGTAAGATTTACAGTTAAAAAGTTATAGCAATTCAAAGAATAGTACTAATCGGACTAATTTTATGGACTACTTTGACCCCAACAATTTTAATGAAATTAACCGTTTTTGAGTGAATTAAAAAAAAAAAAATTTCGTGATCTTTGACCTTGAATAATCTACGGCACATGCGCGAGATTTTATGTGACTTTTGAGACAACTTTTGGAACACCAAAACAAAGGCGTGTACCAATTTTCAGCTTATTATCTCTCATTCCTAATTTGACTGGGCTATCATAATTCAATCAAAGTTGAGTTTTTTGACTTAAAAAAAATTCAAAAACAATGAAACGGCAAAGCTCGATTGCCCTAAAAAAAAGTGACCA
This sequence comes from Platycheirus albimanus, assembly GCA_916050605.2. Lineage (NCBI taxonomy): Eukaryota > Metazoa > Arthropoda > Insecta > Diptera > Syrphidae > Platycheirus > Platycheirus albimanus. The sequence goes on from OU696698.1 coordinate 67,401,484, forward strand.
ATTTAAGTTAGTAACTTTTTATGTTTATACAAGGTGTCTCAAAGAAAAGTTTTTATTTAACTTTTCTTTTCAACATAAAGTAGAACCCCGTCGAGTATTGGTTAGCGTGTCGAACTGCCGCACCAAAGGTTCTGGATTCAATCCCTGACTCCACCTTAGTTCTTTTCCGGGGTACTGCATCTTGCGAGGAAGTGACAAATCTTCCAAGAGTAGGTAATTAACGTCATGGAAAGTGTAGCCGTTCGGATTCGGTGGTAAATTGTAGTTCCCTTCCATTCCTGCAGAATATCAGAATATTTTCTGTTGATATTAAGCTATTTTGTTTATATAAAATCGTAAATAACATTGTGTGATGTCTTGATTTTGATAGATGCACGTATTCTTAATAAACGTATTCTTGGAAAAAATAAATTGTGTGGTTTTATGAAACCACGATGCAAGTGAAACTTTGTTTCGGATCATTGACATTTCGCTCTATTCTTGGTTTTCCCTTGTTTACCAGTTTATTTGACTCACTAGCTGTATCGTTGTCCATCATGATCAACGATCAAGTAAATATTGTTACATTAATACAATGATCAAAGCACATACATACCGCAATGCACGTGAACGAATGAGTGAGAATACATGCTACACGGTCAGCTGATGTGAGCCATCTGCGCTGCCATATTGAAAAAAGTTTCACTTTAACAAAAAATATAGAACCAAAAATTAAACATTCAATATAGATTGTTAAAATGTTTGTAAATGTACAGAATTACTTCTTCGAAATTGGACAAGCCCCTCCCGAAACAAAATCCTGGCTACGGGCCTGGCTGTAGTGTCATAGGGCCATTATTAACGTTATGGCTTTTTGCACTTTGCAAAAGCGTCATGAGGCCATATAATGTTTTTTTGCATCTTAATGCCATATAATAACACTGTATCATTGAATGAATTACTATTTAATCTGAAAACAACAAAATAACTTTTTTTTTTCTGAAATAAAATATAATACTTTGAACAACTAAAGAAATGTATCTACCCCAAAAAAGATGCAGTTATTGAAAGCGCGAATTTTAAGCTATAATATTTGATTTCAATCGAAATATAAATTCTTAATTGCCGTTAAAGCATCTGTTATTTATGAACTATAAAAAATTTTCAGGTTATCGTTACAAAGGTAATAAATTGTCTATAATTGCGTTTTATGACACTTTGACAACAACGTAAGGCCATCAATTCGAATATGACCTTATGACACTTCGGAATAGCTCATAAGGCTGTTTCGAAATATGGCCTCATGACACTATTGTCTTATATGTCCTGGCACCGAAAACTGTTCAAGTAGCTTAAGATTTAGCTCGAGGTGCATACAGATACAGACAGACTGAGACACACGGGCAAAACTTATACTATTACAATAATGTTCTGTTTTTGTTTTTCGCTGTACGAGGCCATCGTCTCCACATTTGCGTCCAAATTCTATATTTCTTTTTAAATTAAATCGATTGTGAAGCTATTTTCTCAAAATTTCCAACAAAAAATTAAGCTAGTTCAAGCGAAATGAGTAAATGTTGTTCAACGCAATAGTATACGGAGAGTTTGGAGTTGAGATTTGTTCGGCGTTATAGTACCTACCGATTGTTTGGCGTTATAGTACCTACCGATTAACAGTAAAACCCATAACTCATGAGTACAACATAAGATTTATTTCTAAAAAAAATTCAGTTTATAAGAAATAAAAAATAAATACCTTAACTTTACTATATATTTATTGCTAATATACCTACAACCTTAAATGAATTCTTCTTCATTGAACGCCTGCAAATCCAATTTATTTCACTGAACGTTTTTCGTCAATTCACCACTATCTAATTGAATTTCCACCAAAAACGGAAAGTCACAGATACTCCTCTCTACTTACATAAAAATTGAATATTTCCTACTGCGAGTTTCCATAATCCTTCCACCATGATAATCATCTGTACTCTGTATCTGTACTCTGTACAGTGTACATCTGGTAACAAACATTCACATGCTTTCCTTAAATGTCCCATTCCGATTTCATCCAACCCTGCCTCAATGTGCTCATAGTTCATCTTCATATTATTATAAAACATTCTAGATGCCTTTTCTCGCAAAAAGAAGTCAAAAATCAAAAGTCAACCTTCTACGCGCCAAGTCGCCGTCGACGATTCTATATAAGCTACTCGTATAAGAAAAAGCTTCTTTCATGTTCCATCACCCAGCATCTCATCAGCAGAAGCTGCGCTCATAATCGCTCTCGCTCTTTCTCTATCATAAATCACAAGCGCACGCACAAAGCATAAATAGCATCTCGCAATTCCGATTTCCACCTCGTGTGTAGTAGTATATTCTATAAAGATGAGGAGAAGAAAATTCAAAAGAGAGACCGAACACCAAGTTTAGGTATAGAACTTCAGGAAGCAAGGGTAGCTCCATCCACCCCACAGGACTTGATTTCATCTTCACCATAGCCCTCGCCATCACCAATTCGCTTTCGCCATAGCCATATAAAATCAGTGTTTTTCCTCTCCCTATTTTTTAAGCTCGAGCAGTTTTTCCTAAGGAAATCGAACTATATTTTCTATCGGATAATATTTTCAAAATCTCACACATTGTGAAAAAACTCTTAGATACTTGAAGTAAGTTCGTTTTGGTAATGAAATTCAGTTGAAATTCGCAAGTTTTTGGATAAAAATTTTAAATTTAAAAAGAACTTATCCCACGGAAAGGATCCATTTTAAGGATTTTTTCCATCATTCTTTGTCCTGCTCTTAATATATTGGTGTCCTTTTCGGGTTATGCTGTATTCTGCTACTAGATGTTGGGGTTGAAATTGGGGCGATAAGCATCCAGCCACCCATTAAATGTGAGTCTGTGTGTATATCTGTAGAAAAAAAATGTCAGTGTTATATCTACTTCATTGTATGTTATCCTATCCTGTTGACGCAGTAGCATCCTGTAATAAAATAATATCTCAAACAACAACAACACAAATTTTGTTAAAAGTGAAAATGTACGACGCCCCAAAACGGGAATCTAAATCTAAACAAAAAATATACAAAAAACATCGTTGCTTTTGGTTTTCGGTAAATTGTTTATGAAAATGTCCTTGCTCAGTGAGTGAGTGAGTTAAATTATTGTTGAGTTACGAGTATATTTGACAAAAGTCTTTCGGAAATGTGTGTTTTTTTAAGTATTCGGCTAGTCGGTAAAATATTACGAAAGAAATATTCTTCCATGCGTCTCGTATAGAAAATGTGTTGTATATAAAAGACGATTGTCGAATTTAGTCCGAAGTGGAAAAATTTTGTAAGGCTTGTAAGACCATCCGTATGGTCAAAAAATGCATAAAAAATTAATAATTTTTTTTAATGAAAGCAATAATATCTTATAGTGAAAATTAATCATTTAAAAACAGTTGAGCAATGCTTTTTTTGTAGCAAGTGTATGCATATATAGTATGTATATATTATATACATCTATATTTATATATATTATAAATATATATAAATACAAAATTGAACAACAACAAAAAAAAAAATATATCTAAACAAAAAAAATTTTACAAAATGTTGATCCAACTAAAACTCTCTTTTGTCCTTAATCTTTACAATTATTCGTCTATAAATCTCAAAATGCATTTGTAGCAAAATTGTGGGGCTGTATCTATTTGTAGTAGTTGTAGATTTGTAGAAAAAAAGAATCGCGTAATTAATTTCACGTATATTTTCTAGATGCGGCGACCTCCCCTCTCCAAATCCCCTTTTCCGCTCAGCATCCCTTTCAGTTCTATTTTATTTTTTGTTCCTGTATTTTTGTGTTGTTGTCTCATAGAAGCTCAAGTATAGGAGTGTACATGAATGTTAAGAGTGTCCTTTTTTTTTTTTTTTTTTTTTTTTTTTTTGTTGATGCTTAGGGCTATGTTTTGGGGAGGAAGCGAATTCCTCGCTCGTTTCAGCTAGGGATATGTGAAGAGTTTTGTTTGCTATGTTTTACTATTTAAAGGATGGATGGAAAGAAGAAATATGGTAACTTTTCATTAAAGGGTATGGATGAAACAGAATACAATATTTTTCGGTCCAAACTAGAAGCTACTTGGTGACAGGTGTACGAGTGTGAACGTTATATTAAACAGTGGGGGATAACCTAAGTCTAGGCTCCCTCTATAAGTTTAGTATAAAGGGAACATAATAAGCTATTCTGACTTTAAGATTGTAAGCACCGATAAGTCAAAGTTCTTCTTTCACATTCGTTTAACTTTATGGGTAGCTTATACCTACCAAATAACAAATGCACTTACTTTTTAAACAACTTCTGGATTTTAAAAGCAAAAAAACATACCAGAAAAAGTTTGGATATTCAAACAAAAATGTATACCTTCGTTCAACTTTAAATATTTGATATTCAGATTCGGAAGTCAAAGCAGCCTCGTTGTGTCAACTTTTTGTTTTTCTATTCCTTACACTCTTGTTTTCTGTTAAATAAAAGATATACCAACGTTTAATAAACAATACAAAATAGTCCTTAAATACAATACGTACAATGCAGTACAGTGCAAATTATGTATCATATCAATAACCGACTTCGCTATTACAATTTAATCCCCTTCCCTTCTTCTTCTTAACAATGAACATGCTAAGCTTGCCTCGCAAAATATTTATGCAGTGGTGAGACTAGCATATATCATAATGCACAATCTCTATTATCTAGTCATTGGTGGAAGTGTTTGGTGTGATTGGGGATAAGGTTAGGTTAGGTTAGGTTAAGCTTAGGTATACAGATCGAATCTTACAGCGTTTTGGGTACAGCTTTGGCCGAATCCGCTTTATCGCTAGACATGTATTATGTATTACCACCCTTCTACCTAAGATTTTTCTTCTCAGCAGCTTCTAGCTTTAGAAAAAAATTACATGTTACGATGGGAATACCCAAAAATGCTTTGCTTATTTAAAATGGGTAATGTTGTTCCTTGTTTGGCAATTTCGTTCCCTGAAATATCGTCTATGGCCAGTATCCAATAGATCATCTCTGAGAGATAATCTACAGTTGAGAGCCTCCATTGTCTTGCCCAGATTCTTCGCTAAATGCCGTCCAGGAGCCATATGCTTTTTCTCCTTTTTTTGGAAAACTTGGTACTACCAGTTTCGGATTCTGAGCTTTGCTGCTTCGGAGACTTCGTCTTTTTTAAAACAGAAGTTCCTCCAATACAATATTTTTGATCTTCTTACTTCTTTTTTATAAATTTGGAATCAGCTTTTGTATCCTTAAACTCTCAGTCTGTTTCTTTTCTTGAGCATTCAGCTTTGTTAAACAGTGTTCTATTGTTTTTCTTGAAAGAACCAAGTTCTGCGATCCAATGTGGATTTGTCTTATCACTTGGTTTGATTAAATCGAATGTAGACACGGTTCTCTAAATGAGCAATGGGCCGACAACATTTTGTCATTTTTGAATTGCTTGCATAACAAGGACATAATTTAATTTTAGTAGAAAGTTCTAAACCACACACCATCATGAAATATGACACAAAAAATTTAACGTCATGTAAGATCCGGGTCATACCCTAATTCAATTCCAGTTCCTTATTAATATATTCGAAAGCTACAAGGATGTCCATCAAGATAGTAAAAGTTGATGAATGTATATAGTACTTACTGTATAAGTCTTACTATAGCTAAACTGCACCATCATTATTAACGCAGCAAAGAAATCTTGTCTTGTAGCGATTGCTCCACTATTTCACTTAAATAAATTATTCGTCTAACAAAGTTAAGTTAACACAAACAAAACAATTCAATCTTCAAAGTTGTTGTTACTCATATCAATTTTGAATTTGAAATTAATTAATAGAACTTAAAAACATAAGCGAGAGCTACAGTACGTTTGCAACGAACTGTTGGATACCCTATCCTAAAATGGATTCGTTTATCACAAAATATTGAGTACCAAGTTTTTCTTACAAAAATTCACGCCCTACGTGGGTGTTTGATTAATGCTTGTGCTATGTTATGATTCACAGAAAATGTTAACTACATTTTTTTAAATTTATTCTTTGTGGCCTTCATTTTTGATAACTTTTTTTCTTTGTATAAGTTGACCAACGCCGCGCCGTCCGCAGAAGGCCGCTCCCAGTTTCAGAAACGAAATTCTTCTCAGACAGGAGCAAATTTAATAACATTCATTTTGTGAGTCCTATACTCAATCACAGCTAGCGCAATAAAAAAAGGCGTGTGCCACGCCCAATGTTTAAAATTCTTGTTGCAAAGATAAAACTAGTGTACCGAGCTTAGTGGCATAAAATTTCAAGCTCGCAGATCGATTCTCACTGCAAAACAACACATTATTTTAATTTTGAAAAATTTGAAAATTTAAATGAAAATGTGGTGATTTTTGTGCTGCTACGTAACAAATTAATACAAACACAAAACGTTCATCTTCTTAATTCAAAACCGCGACCGACAGTTAGTAACCATTGGAACATTAATGCAGGTTAAGACTTTTAACTTTGCAGATAAAATGGTGCATGATCAATAACAGGTCATCTCCGGCATGTTAAAACAGTTCCGCTTGTAGTCCATCTTTTTTTCGTTTTAAGTCTGATGTTGGCTGTTTTGATCTCATTCCGGTCGGTCGAATTCAATATTTCTTGACTGTCATTTAGATTGACTGGTACCACTTGCTCATTCGTAGGATCTTTGCTGTCAATCAGTCATCACCATTAAAGTTGTTCGTCTAAATGATAAACATCCACTGTATCTACTGCAGTATTTCTATCTCTATCTTTTCAGATGCCAGGATCCAGGGCGACTAGTGAATCCTGATGTTATTTTGTTCACTCTTTCTTTAATAGTTTTGCACCTTTTTGGTGGTCTTTCTCCTGGAGCAAGCGTTTTTCATCCTTTCCTTGTATACCTCGCGGAGCTCTCGCGACTCTCTAGTGTATTTCCTGAGCCACGACCTGTATAAGACTCCGTTTTGGCTTTGTTTTCCCAAGCACATTCACAATTTTCTTCTTAGAGCATCCATGGATACGGTGACCATCCGTCCTCTTTTTTAGAGTACCTACAGTCCTTTTTTTTGGTATCGTGTCCTTTTTTTTGTTCTTCTTAAAGAGGACAGTAATTTGTCTTCTTTTTACTCAATTGTCCTCTTAATGTCCTCTTTTTTCTTTGAAAACTTTTTCCTACACAGTATAGTACTTTCTTCAGAACTAAATTACTTAAACATAAAATGAAGACAGCACTGGTTTGAACAATTCAGATCTGTCATCTGGTTTTTGCTATTGTGAATAAATCGCAAACTGTCACCCAAATCCAATTGTCAAGTTTTCATTGCATTCTTTTGGCTTTTTATGTATATACTAATAGCGAGTTTCATTCACGAAAAGAATTGCTCTTTCTGTCAAAAGATTCGATCTTTTCACTTTTAAGAGTTTCATTCATTCAAAAAGTGCAATTCTAGATCGATTCTCAACACGAAAGAATGCATCTCTGATGAGTTGGGAGAATCGATCTGAATACTTTTCTGTCAAACGTCAAATGAGAAATAATTTATTATTTATTGTCGTTTGTCGTGAAATTGGGCCAGTCTGTGATAAAAAACAAAAATAAACAAATAATGAACGAAGGACTTGATATGTACTTTAATTATCCAATTAATTATCAATTAGCAATAATCCAAAGTCAGCAATTCCAATGACAAAAGACAATAACCAAATGACAAAAAGTCAAATTGCCAAAACAAGTTTCATTGAAAAGTGCAATTCTCGATTTTGAGAACAAATCTTCCAAATTTGAATGAAACTCGCTATAAGACTCGTAGAGTTTTCGATGTCGCTTCCAGCTTCAAATGCCCCTACGGAAAGAGTCTTTTCAATTTCTAATAACATTTGGACACCTGAAAAATCGCAATTAAAAGTTGATACACTAGAGGCAATGCTGATAACAAAGTGCAATTATGACTATAATTGTGGACTTTTTTTAAGAAGTCGGGATGACGTCTTAAAAAAAATTCACTGTGAAGAAAAATACAAAAACTAGGTAACAGTTCCTTTGAGTTGAACTCTAAAATAAAGTATACTTAAGTATTTATTATTTTTGGATTTTGTTTGTCTGTTATAAGAATTTTTGTTTTTCAAACTGAACTGAATTGTAATTTGAAGTATATGTACAAATATTTTGAATAAATATGGTTTGTTCCTAAACTTGTTTAAGTAAATTAAAGGTTGTCCTCTTTTTTGCATCTGAAAAAATGGTCACCGTATCCATGGATATCTGTACTCGATAAGCTTGTCATCAACTAGGTATAGGTAGTGGTCCGAGTCGATGTGGGCTCCACTGAAAATACGGAAAAAAACGATTGCCTTTCGTCAAATGTCAAATTCCATGTAATAACGACTTTGAGAAACAAAAAAAGAGTTGTTCAATTGCAATATATCTTAATTAAGCATAGAGTATTTATATAAATGTCAGACGATACGGTAACTATATGCAAACATAAATCGCCTAAAGATTTCGTTCGGCATGAACTGAACAGTTAGGTTAAACGAGAATAATTGACACCTCTATCAACTTTGTTTTTATGTAGATATTTTTCTCATGTAACGATAAAATTAATAATAACTTCCGATTTGTCTTTATAGTACATCCCGATATTCTATCACGTGTAAATTTAAACAATACTATCGATATATTACAAAAGTTGCCTCTTAAACTCCATCTTATGAAAATACATAGATAAGTTCATAAATTTCTTAGAAATCAATGGTTTGTGTTGAATAATTCTTAATAATTTATACTACTGCTTCAAAAAAAAATATAAACCAAAATAATTTGTAGGTAAAACATTATATTTTCCCAACCGAATATACACAACAGTGAAGACAATATATTTTATATTGGAATTCTTAAATGATGGATACATAGTATAAGGTCCAAACGATTTGTTTGTTGTGAAAAACGTGAAAAACTGTCCTTTAGCAGCCCAGGCACCAAATATTCCTTATGTGCGAACTTCCAATTTTTGCTTCTTAAATGAACGAAGCGTAGTTTATGGTAGTTTATTAAATTAAATTCATGAGGTTTTAATGCAGTTTTATATTTAGTGAATTATAAGGCGAACGCGTTTCCCTTACGATACGATTACTTAAGGCCCTCAAAATCAATCTAGAACAGTTTTTTCATATCTGAAAAATGAAAACAAGCCCAGAGGGTTAGAGGGCTAAATCTAGAGAATTTGCTGGAGGAGGAAACGATTCTTAGCCCCCTGCCCGAGAAGAGTTTCCCTCGCCAAATTAAGTTGTATTTGCTTAAGGCTGGCGTTCTAATCGTTAAACCATTTTCAATCGTAATCGATGTAAATAAAACTGTGCGCATCCCAAAAATTTAAAATGCACGACTGGGTACGCGTATACTTGCTCCGTGGTCCGATATCACAACATATTATGGAAAATTCCATACCAAGTCTGAAATATTTAGAAAGGAAGCTACCGTTATAAAAGGAGTAACTGAAAAAGCTGCACTGTCATATCTTATACAAAACTTCAGAGATTAATGCCGAATAAATTTTGAGTAAAATTGATCAAGCCGTTCCCAACTTAGGGCCATTTGGAATAAGCCCGTTTAACCCTTTACTTAAACCAAAACCAAAAATACTGTTTTGTCAAAAATGCCATAAGTCTGTTAAGTTATGAGTTTCATCAAAATCTTAAGTTGAAAAGTAATGCTTGAACCTTGACATGAAGTTTGAAGAAAATTTGTCAAGCCGGTTAGGCTCTAGCTCACGTGAAGGATGCACAGACAAACCGACCGAAGGACAGAAAAGCGATTAAAACCAATTATTTTTTCTGAACGAAACCAATACTTGCCCTATATATTAAGTTAAAACTGTGGTAATGATACTGTTGGTTGTCTTGGTATTTTTCGGCTTAAAATGAAAAAGTCCATTATATCGACTGTGTCTCTCCTATCGCAATGGTGTAGTAGAAGTAGTAGAATGTGTTTTTATTTAACTTAAAAGTTGCTTTGTTACATACAATTTTCACAATAAAAAGCATTGGCGTTTGCCGTCAGCCCGAAAAAAAGAGTTAATCTGAACAAAGTAAAATAACAATATTAATATTAATCTGTTAATATTTCTGGTTAAGGCTCGTTTAAATTACATAAAGTAAGACATTTATAATAAATTCGGATACTTAGTTTTAACGGTTTAAAAAGCTTCATTTATAATTTGATTTCTATGTCTTAATGCTGTTTTTACGAAACTAGATAATACATTCCAATCTTCTCCGTTTAAAACATCAATAGCTTCGTTTAGAATAAGTTCTCTTTTTCCCCAGTGCGCTCGTCGAATTGAAGCAGGGATAGGACAGCTTCCCAAGAAGTGAAACACATTTTCCGTCTCTCTGAGGTTGCAAAGGGAGCACTCCAAATGTTCTTGTGTACCATTAAGTCGGTATAGCTTAAGCGAAGTAGCTCAACTCACGTTTTGAAAATAGTAGATATTGTGTTTAAGGAGTAGCGATCATCAAAGTAATTATTTACGCCAAGGTTATGGTGGAGAAGTTTGTAGGTGTTTCGAGTCTCACTACGTTGGACCTGTTCCATGAAATTGGCGAAATTTGCCTGCTCAATCTTTGATAACAATTCTAGGAAGTGTCTATCCCAGGTCTCCCACCTTCTCTCGACTAGTTACACGCTGCGTAGCAACCCCAGGCGTGACCATTCTGAAAAAAACTGAGATTTTTGCTGAAGGAGTTGTCTTGCAATGATGTTGGGCAGCCGGTGATTGTCAAGAGACACTACTTTTCTTATATAGTTAAGATGCAGCTTGAGCGAAAATATATGGATATATACACAATGGTGTATCACAATTCACAATACACCAGGGTATAGTAGAGACACTGAGACACAGTTTGCGTTTCTTGTCATTTGGGAGCGCATCTTGAGGATATATTTATTCATATTCAAATATGTATGCGAAAATGGACTCATGCATTTGATAGCCCTTACCTTTTTGAAGATTGCGAGGATATAATGGACTATTTCCGGTGATTCCATTCGGATGTAGAAGGTTCTAACTGATATGCACAGCATATTATTTTTCAAGAAATAATACTGACAATTATTTTTTGTTAGAATCTAACAAAACTAATTTCGTCTGATTGACAGATCCATGTAAGGTGTTTTCTAATTCCATTGCAATAACTTGGGAATTAATTAATTTGCCTATTTTAAGTAAGACATTTTTTTAACCGTAAGTTCATACATACATAAATCTCCAATTTTGTTTCACAGAAAAACAATCTGGAAGTCAAAATTTTGTATTTGTAGTGTCATGAAATCTGTTTGCTTACTTGTTTCATAATTTTTTTAATAACCCTTATTAAGAAAACAAAAATAGAATTATGTTTATTTCGCAGATTTAAAAAAAGGTTCCATACAGGAAAAGAACTGGCATGTGCAAGAAAAACAAATCAGAAAAACCTTATATCTGAAGACTTAAACAATGTAATCAAACTTATTTAAACCCCACTGGAAAAGTCTCATATCCTTGTAGCACAACATCTTATCATTGGTGTTAATATACCTAGCTATTTGCTTTGACATGGTTCAGAGTAGGTGCGTCAAAGTAAACATTTTCTTGATTCCTCTTTTAGTAATGTCAAAATTAGAGATAAACCCTTAAACATTTTTTTCTTAAAACATGAAATCACTTTACATATAAATTAATTTTAAGTGCTATAAATGCAAATATGTTTTTATAATATATATGTTGTCCAGCAGCAAAGCAGGGCTTCAAGCTCGAACTCTTCCTGGAGCACAGGGCAGCAACAAGATTCTTCCTTTAAGACGCAGATGACCTCCAAATTGTTTTTTGTCGTTTATTAACTTGAGGGTTCCATTTGAAGAATTGATTGCTTTGCTATTTTTTCGTTAGGATTTCTCAGAGTATGACCTATCCAACCCCACTTCCGCTGCCTGATCTCGACATCCAATTCTTTCTATCCGATCCTATTCTACCGTTCAATGGTCGATATGGTTTGCGATCACCGGATCTTGAGAATGAACCGATACAACGGTCAACTCGTGATGTTTGCGAAAAGAACTTCCATGTTTCTGAAGCATGTTTCTTGAATTCAAAGAGGAGAAATTATTCCGAATGCACTACGGGCTTTGTCTATTCTATTTTTAACATTCAGGTCCGTTCCGCCATAGAGTGCTATGAAACTGCGAAGATAATTAAACTGCCTGACCTCCTCTATAAGTCCCTGTCTTAGAATAACTTGTTATGTACTTTGGCTCGTGGCATTGTATATTATAATCTATAGTACTTTTAATAAGAGGAACGCTAGGTGCGCCATTTATGGAAGACGAACAAAAGCACCAGATTGGAGAGGTTTTTTTTCTAGATCGCCATGGAACATGTTTCATGAAATTACTATAAAAATATATATACAATGTCCGTGGTCATTAGTTAAGTTTTATTTGCATTGATCCGATCCAGCCACTTCCCCATTCAGTTGAAGCGAATGTCATATATTTTATATAAGCCATCGGTGTTGTTTGCCATGAGACACATACTCGCAGCATAGTCTATGTGGCTAAATTTTGGCTAACAGACTCAACTGGATGAGATGTCTTTTAGTTTCACCAATCATGACAGTCATCACATTGTCAGTTGCCAGCAGAAACAGAATTGGTGACAAGACAGCTCCTTGTGTCTCATCCCTTAATGCACATCAAAGGAATCGGAAAGCTGTCCATTGTCCAAAACGAAACAACTTGCATTATTGTTAGACCCTTTAATATAACAGCGACAATTTCCTCAGGGATACCTCTTGCCAAATCTAAAATCTACAAACAAGATACAAGAGGTACAGCGGTGATTGATACTCACACGATTGTTCAGATATGATTCGCAAGGTGTTGATGTGGTCGACGCACGATCGTCTCCTACGAAACCTCGCTTGGTGCCTCTTGAGGGTGGACTCACTCGATCCTGGATTTTATCCTCTCGGGAACAATGTTAAGCCAGAAAAATGGACAGAATGGTGATACCGCTCTAGTTATTACAGTTTCTGGGATTTTCGTTCTTTTCTTTTCTTTTAGTTGCTTCACAATAACTCCATCCTTCCGGTTCCGTGTTTAAGTTTCACTCTCCCAAACCGCCTGTCCAGTTGCTATGTTTTTCTTTAGCAGATATACTTATTGGGGGACTGATACCTGATACCAATACCACTAGCACATGTTATTCAATTGAGGATTGTATTCTGCATTGATACGTTTCTATTAAATACACTATTTAGACATTTTAAAACACAATACGATAAACTCATTTTAATTTTAATTTCTTTATTTTCAGATACTCACAGTAGGAGAAAAAACTAACATAAATCTTGTATCTCGTCGAAAATATTAACCAAATCGGATATGGAACTCAATTGCAAGAACAATGAACCCGTTATTCTACGGACAATTTCAAAAATTTTCCCAGTTTAAAGACTTTAGATTTGAACAGTGCGATAAGAAGTGTGGTTGTAAAATCTTAAGAACGTAATTCATAAACATTTCCCTGAAATTCCAAATAAGTATCAACCTGATAAAAAAAAAAAACTAACTTTAGGGTATTTTCAATTCGCCGCGAAAGAAAATTAATTGATATAAATCGGCTACTGCGTAATTCATGTGTTGGTGGCGAGTAATCTGCATCTTTCGACACTATGCCACTCTATCATCTAATGGTTTTTTGGTTTTTCATGCCCAATCTAACATCCGGGCAGCGTCCGCTCTTCAATCACACATCTAATTCGATCTCGCATAATGGTAAAGCACTGGGACAGAAACTTCGCAATGGTGGTGGTGGTGGTGCTGGAGGAATCCGAGAGCTGGTACAGCCACATTCAACACAAACAACATTACTTCATCCTCCGGCCAACCAACTAAACTTCGATGATTTCGAAACGTTGCCGTTGGGGAGCACGCGACTCCCTCCAGGACGACGAGCAAACCGACGTCGGGACCAGCTGCTTTATCAGCGTCCGCTGAACCAACAGAAGCCATCTACGTTCGACTCTCTGCGCAAGGAACTGATGAAACCTGACCTTTCGTCTGCGTATTCACTTAGTGGCACTGGTGTTGGAACTGGTAGTAGATTTTCTGAAATTAATCAACTTGCCCCAATGTACTCAACGCGAACACCACCGCCTTCGCCTGATGACAATAGACCATCAAGACTGCGGGGCAGGAAAAATAGCTCCATGAATGAAATTCTAAATTTAGCCTACAGCCAGCGGCAGCAGCAAGATGCTGAGCGGCAGAGTGATGATCCGGCAAACGGCGAAGATGTCATTGACGGTGTCTACGCAAACCCAATGAAACAGATTAAGGATCGCATCAAGTCGGCCCCATATGTGAGTATACAAAAAACCTTTTATATAAACAATTTTTTTTTCTTAAATTCAAGACTACTCCAACGATGGAGTGTTCCTTTGCACATTTCCTTTTTTTAGTGAGGGTATGCATATTTATATTTCTCCTTGTGGGGGATAGCTAAGAGTTACCTCACCTATAGGTGCATTGAGAGTCTATTATAATTATATTTCCTCTGCAATGTAAGCCGGACGTAAATTGACTTTCAAGGCGCACTGATTTAATTGTGTTTCCTTCAATTATCGTTGGAAATAGGAAGATGTTTCATCATCGTGTTAATCGTTTGGGTTTGTGACACATTTATGAATAGCTTCTGTTTTTTTTTTTTTTTTTTTTTTTTTTTTGAAGAAATAAAGGTAGAAGTAGATATGTGAAACAATTTGTACAACTACTTGTACTCAGTATAATTGATACATTTAGTTGAGTTTTGCGGGTTCAATGTAAAAAGCCTATAAATCCGTGAAGATACAAACAGTTTTGAAAACTGATACTGGCCAATTGTCAATAGATTCGTGTGAGATAAAAGCTTTGACAAGTGAAAATATTGTCAGAAAAAGCATTGCCATCAGGGCTGAAGTTGTCAGGAAATTATGTGACAATTTTTAAACTCTTTCAGTCAATTTTAATTGTTACCCTTAATTCAATTCGACTGGTGTGTACCTTCTATACATTTTTATCGCTTAATGTTAATAAATTTAATTTTATGACCTTTACAAGAAAATGTTCAATTATGCATTAAATGTTGTTTATTTGTCATGTCTCCGACTGATCTCATCACTGATATTGTTTTGAGGGGTTATAGTGGAACCCTAATAGACAACGTCCTTGACAACTTCAAAAGTACATCTGTCCATAGTGACGTTTTGCCCGAGGCTACCGGTGATGATGTTCTGCACCTGAGGACAGCATATACCTACTTGTTGTATCTACAGCGAGACCCTTTTTCACCGCCACCACTGCAATACTTGCAAATGCTCCACTGACAGCGTGCATCGTTCTTCCAATGATGTCAATATCATCAGCATAGCCAAGTAATTGAACGGATTTATAAAAAATCTTACCGCTGGCTGGTGTTGACAAAATTGCCTCAGAAAAGAAAAGTTAAAGAGGTTACATCATAACGCGTCACCTTGTCGTAAACCCTTTCTCGACATTAAATTAGTCGGTGGTGTTCTTACCAACCTTGACGGAGCAGCGCGAGTTCTCCATAGTCTTCCAATTGAAAGAGTTTGTCAGCGATGCCAAGAAGTGACATGGCTCTGTATAGGTCGTTCCTATTCACGCTGTCATAGGTGACGTTAAAATCGATAAAGAGGTTATGAGTATCGATCTGGAATTCCTGGGTCTTTTCTAAAATTTGCAGAAGTGTGAAAATTTGATCAATGGTTGACGTACCGGGCCTGAAGTCAAACTGTTAGTGGCTAATTAGTTCACGTGCGAAAGAGTTCAGACGCTCACACAGAATGGCTGACAAGATTTTAAAGGCGATATTTAAGACACTTATGTATATGTTACCTCTCTCAGAGTATCTCCTTTGTTGTGGATAGGGCACACGATGCTGACGTTCCGTTCGTCAGGCATACTTTTATCCGACCAGATTTAACATTTTCGGTACCGACTTTGCATCTAGAGTTTCGGTTTTAAATAATGATATTCACTATAATAGTTTTGTTATTGGTTTAGGTATCCTTTAAGCCATCCAAACACAGTTTCGGGTCAACCATGGCGTGTGTCATTGCATTGTCATGAGATCCAAGGAAATCAGTAACTAAAGCATTTGAAACGAAATTTTCGGTTAAAAATTTTAATTTATCGCGTTACTTGGAATGATGAATGAATCTAGGTTTAATGTCCAATTTGTCTCGGTCTTATAATGATAAGGAATACAAAAAAAAACCTTTCACAAAGACACAACTTGACATTATGAGTTTGAGCTCATAATAAATGTAGTAAATAATTCCACCATCAATTTTTAATTATTTTGATTCGAATCGAATTTGTATTCAAATCTTTATGTTTTTTTAGTCTTGACATATACTACTTGAACAAATAAAAAATTACATCACGTCTGAAAACATCTTAATATGAGGCACCAAAACTAGAAGGTATGCATATTTATCGGGACCCATTCACAATACGACAAGAGACTAGTCGTAATGTGGTAAGGTTTATTAATATTAATCCCACCACATAAATAAAAAAAAAATTCTAAAACCAAGTTTCAATTTGTCTAAGAACTCCACGTTTCTGACAATTGTTTGAAAGGCAAAAAAAGGCCAATCCTGTGAATTGACATTTTGCAACCTGATAAAGTTTTCATACAAAGTCATGATACAATTAAATCAGATAGCGCCGTTCCGTTTTTCACGAGCGTCCGTGACGTAGAGCCACGTAGAGCGCAGAACAAAACAAAAACAAAAATGCAAAGGCGATGGCGTCAGTGACGTAAAAGTGACGTAAACGAATCAAAAATGAAAACGGAACGGCGCTATCCTAAAAAATAACTAAATAATAACGGACTCTTGGACAATGCCTTCCAGCTGTGAAAACTGACAATCTAGGATTATAAGTTATTATAGATTATAATCACAACCGCCTATAATGTCGAATTTCCGTTCACAAAATACCCACTCTAAAAAAGTTCCTACATGCTACACAAAAATAATCACCAGGCTTAAAGCCGTTTTATAACACCAAATTCAGTCAAGAGAAGCCAAGGGCATTGTTTAATCTTCTAATACTTAACTTACATACATAATGATAAATTGATAAATTAAACATTTAATAAAAAAAAACTAATAAATTTAAAAAAAAATCATTATTTTTGGAGCTTTGATCGTATTTGTGGATCAAATGTTAATACTCCACATCAACAAACAAGGTGGTTGTTCACATTTTGATGTTTGAATGCAAGGTTTGCTAGGTATACGCCGCTGAAAATTGTTTGTTTAATCCAATTTATACATAATTATGTATATTTCTCTTGCTTATCAATATAAAATACATACAAACATTATTTATCTTAGATCGATTTTAGTCTGCTTTTACAACGTAATTTAACCAAAAAATGCTCTTAATCTCTCTTGCAGAATGCTTACGAGCCACAAACTGAACTCACACAAACATCTGAAATGGAAGATTTACTTGGTGTGAAATGCAACTTTGAAACTTCTTGTGCTTGGAAGTGGACCGAGAATCTCACGGATGGTTTCCAAATCATAACAGGCACTGATTTATCAAAGAAAAACATGACCGGGGTAATGCCAGGTCCAGTTGCAGATTCAAAGGGAGATGCTAATGGTATATAAGGATAACATTGAAACCAGAAAGAACTACTTAAAACAATTTATATTTTTTTTAACAGGACACTTTTTATACGCTCGTCTCTCACCAAATACTGTTCAAGTGAACCTCACCTCACCACAATTTAGCACTACCATGGACAAATGTCAGCTTGAAGTCTTCATACATCAAAGTGATATGAGTCATGGCCTATCACGGATTGTCGTCGAACCCCTCCACTCCTCCGAGAGTCCTTGGGTACCAACAGAGCTCGCTGGCAATAACTTCCGATATTGGGAACACCAAGTCTACCGTATTGGACGTATCACACGTGATTTTCGAATCGCCTTCGAAATCGTCCCAAGACTCAGTGATTCACAGCGGGCTCACGTGGCCATCGATAACTTGCGAATGGTCAATTGCTTCCCTGAAGGAACTAAGAGCGAAAAATGTAGCACGTCACAGGTGAAATGCATGATGAATAAGGTTCCCGTGTGTATTCCCCTGCCAAGGATTTGTGACATCAATCGTGATTGCGATGATGCTGAAGATGAGCTGCAACATTGTGGTAAGTCTTAATATGATTTTATCGATCGCTCATAAAACGGTAGATGGTGCTTGTTATCTTTGAACCTTTGGCCTTTCCCAGGCTTCTCTTTTCACATGATACTCATATGGAATATTGATACAATACTGTTCGTAAATCGTAAGGCAGATATTTTCTCATCATTAAATGTATGTTGTGGTTGACATCGAACCGAACTATTAAGAGTCATTAATATTGCATCATTAACTTTTTAGTTAAGAAGAGGAGTAGGCAGAAGGGTTGATATGTTTATAATTGAGTAGCAATGACACTGTCATTTCAGTTCTATCTCTGGCTTATGTTATCTCTGTGTCCATGTTTAAATACATTTTTCAAAGACAAACTCCTGCAAAGAGTTCTTAAGAAAGGTGACTGATTAGTTCCGAGAAAAAGGTATTTATTTAATAAAAAAAAATCACTTTATTGGAAAAAGTGCGGTGTATAAGTTTAAGTCTACTTCAATTTATTGCTGTTTAGGTCGAAGTAGAGTTCCTGCAAGAGCATTTGATTTTTTATAGCCAAGACGATATGAATTTGTATGTATTTTTAATATTATTTTTTATACTAGATAAAAACCAAGTTAGAAATTACTATAATGGATAGTAAGGAAAAGTTTGCCGCGCAACTCAGAAATGATAAGTTTCTTCAGGTTTTTTTAATTTGTTTTAAATCGCTTTCCAATTTCGTATAAGAATATGTACGTACATATTTTACAAAACAAAATATTAAAATTGTTAGATCAAATTTATCTAATAAAGTGTCTCTTTTGTCAACTTTTGATCCAAAACAAAAATCGGCGTTGACGCGCAAGTTATGAAAACAATAAGAAAGTTGGTTTGTAAACTGCGAAAGCATTTTATAATATTGAAAATGTATCTTAAAGTTAAAAAAGTGGCAACTTTATTTTAATATAGTTTTCATATGGAATATAAAAAAATTTAAAAACCGAATAAATATTTTTTGAAAAGACAATAGCCTTGTTTATCTACTTTTGTGGGCTAAAATAGGAAGACTGTCAAATATTGATCAGTAGGATAAAATTCTCTAGGAGACACAAAATTTCTTTAAAGAAAAAAAATACGCGTTGAACAACAAATTTTTTACACAACTTTAAAACATCAGCATTTTTTTGCATTGGTTTTCCCAACTTTATTTAAGAAGAAGATCTTTATCGGCTTCTAAAAGATTTCGATAAAGTGGAAGAAAATTATTATGTTTATCTCGCATCAGTGGAGGAACGATGCCGTGAAATAAGGCCAAGTGAAATAAAGCCAACTTTTGAAACTTGGCCTTATTTAACTTTGAAAAAGTGTAATAACACTCAATTCAACTTTGGCAAAGAGAAATAACGCCAAGTTGGCCTTATTACACTTTCATTTTGATGAATTTGGTAAAATTTGGCTTAAAGGAGCTAAAAAGGCGAAATACTGAGATATGAAAATACTGCGAGATTGAAATATAATCAAGAAAAAATAATGACAAAAAATATTAAACTATTATTTCCTAAAACTCTTTACAGTCCCACAAGCTGTAACTGTGAAGAGTTTTAGAACATAAAACAATAGAATATAATAATAAAAATCTTCACAGTTAAAGCTTGTGAATTTTAAAAAATAATAGTTAAATATTTTTTGTCTATTGGCGGTGATTGGCTCAGTTTCTCTTTCAACAAAACTTATTTTCTTGGTTCCTGAGGGGACATTCCTTATAAGAAACACGTTTATAAGAAACAAACTGATTTTATGAAATTTTAAACAACACCGATAATTAATTTGCCTGTAAAACTTTTTATGACACATGAAAATGCCCATCTAACGGTCAATTATAGCGATACGAAAACCAAACCAAACCAAACCGATACAATTTTCAGAAGCAAAATTTAGTATGTTATGGTTCGATTTAAAACACAAATGCTACACCGATCGATGGCAACCAACTAAAGAAAACAAAATTAAATTTTTAACAAAAAGTGTAAGTTCAATTAAAAAATTTATAAGCAAAAAAAATTATCTGAGTTGGTAGTCATCGATCAGTGTAGCATTTGTGTTTTAAATCGGATTATAACATACTTAATTTTCCATTTGATAAATTTTTTCGGTTTGGTTTTCCGTATCGCTATAACTGGCCCCTAAATGTTCCTTAAATGTGAACACACCCTTAGAAAACACATTTTTTTGTTTACCTTTCTTTTTTTCTTAGATTTTTTTAATTAATTTACGTCATTAATTTAAACAAGCAATGATGTGTTCAGAGGTTCAGACTTCTGCGATTCATACACTTGAACCAGAGAAAAGAGCAGTGTTCCGTATTAGGCTCTATGCCATCTTAGCCCCTACATATTCTTATAATAATTATAACAATTTTTCAAATGTCAGTCTCTGTTTGAAAAACATGAAGTATGTATATTTAGTATTTCTTAAATAACTACACCTTTGTATACATACAATAAAGCATCCCTTCGAATAAAAACAAAATTTTCAAAAAGGGTGAATTTGATTTGCAAAAGAATGAATTCGATTTTGAGTGTATATAATGCTCGATAAAAAAGAAAATAAACAGGAAGGCAGGTTCTTCTTAGATTTATCACAGAGGTGCAATTACCTTATAGATGGAGGCGGGGAGAAGTGTTATCCACAAAATCTTTAATAGAATTGTAAAGTTATCGAAAACCTAAGAAGCAGACTAGCCATTCAAGAAACAAGAAAGAAATATGGTAGGCACACACATAATGATGTAAAAAGAAAATGGCAAATACCACAAGAACGATGTGATTAAAATTCTTAAATTTAAACTCAAACTAGGTTTTAAACTGTCGAACCACTCTTTTCTTAGTTTTTATTAATTTCTATTTTTTAACATGAAACTCAATAAAAACAAAGAAACAATTATCAAAAAATCGTTTCCACTTTTTGTATAAAGAAATTTTTTAAGATACATACTCGTACATACGTCCAAATTAACTTTGTATTAATTTTTTTTTTAATTCATCCTCCTGAACATATCAATCTATAATATGTATTTATTTTTTCACAGACAAAATACCATATGGCGGAAGGTGTGACTTTGAGAGTGGTTGGTGTGGTTGGCGTGATTCAGGCAAGACAGTCCTTGCTTGGTCGCGTTATACAGGCTCATCACCAACGCATGACACTGGCCCAGACAGTGATCACACCTATCAGCATTTACTGAATGCCACCGGATACTACATGTTAGTTGATATGAATCAGCACATCAACAATTCCGAAAAAGGATCACTCATAGGTTTTGCTAGCAACGCCATCATGATTAGTAAAACATTTAACCCGCCACCATTGGTGCACGGCGATGCTAATTCTCCATATCGAAATTCATGTGTTGTCCGGTTTTATATTCATCAGTTTGGTAAGAACCCAGGCAGTATAAATCTGTCTGTAGTTGAGATGAAGGAAAAGGAAAACATCACAACCACCCTCTGGTGGAGTACAAAAAATCAAGGGATCGATTGGCTGCGGTCTGAGTATGTTCTTCCCAACATTACTTCGAAGTAAGTTGTTAATTTATTGAGTCAAATAAATTATGAAAATTTTTTCTGATTGATGATGGTTTAATGATTGAATTTAGTAGACAAGTTCAAAAATATATATTTTGGGGATTTGAAAACAAAAAAATGATATGAACCATAACTCCATAACTCTGATATAATGTTCTAGAAAATCGATGACTAAACCAAGAGTTATATTATCAGCTACTTAAAGTTCTAAGAACTTCGTTGGTCAAACAAACTATATCCGGGACTTTTAGTCTTAAATAATTTCGTTAAAATTTTATTTGAAAAAATCCACATCCTCAACTTTTTAACTGATGATATTTTGTTCAAATTATAATACTGTACACCAAAAACTTGTTTCAGACGGTAACCAAAGTATAGCTTTTCAATTCCCAAGGATGAACTTTGCTACAAGATTTCAATTTTAACCTATATGCCTTTGCCTGTTTAACTTTAGTAAGGATATTTTTTAATGTGTTCTAAAAATGTTCTTCTCGTTGAATAGATACTATCTTCAATTTGAAGCCCGAATGGGTATGCGCATATTTTCTGATGTCGCAATGGATGATTTCTCTCTTAGTCCAGAATGTTTCGGTCTGAATATACCAAAAGAACATCTTAAGGGATATGACTATTGGGATGTACGGTATAATATGAAGAGTCCGTCGCATTCAGACTTTGAATACAAGCCTTGTAAGATCTTATTTTACAAAAAATCAAAATTGACATTTTTTGACGATATGTTATCCTTTCAGACCTGGAACTAACGACGTGTGATACTCGAGGTATGATAGGGCCGACATCGTCACAATGTGATGCTTCATACAAGGAGCATAATAAATCGCATATTTTGAAAGAAGTCCGGGTAATAGAAGATCAAAGTACATACAAAGGCATGCAGAAATGGAAGGTTCCAAATGAAGGACATTATACGTAAGTCAATTTTTCATCATCTTCATAAATTTATTTGTACATTCTAACTTTTCATATTTCTTAGAATCATTGCAAAGGGCGCTAGTGGAGGTCTAGGTTCAGGTGGCGTTGGATCATCGCGAGGTGCTATGGCTGTTTCAGTTCTAGAACTGCATAAAAATGAAGAATTATACATATTGGTTGGACAACAGGGGGAAAATGCCTGTATAAAATCATTGACATTCAAAGATGAAGGCTGTAGATCGGATAGTGAAATAAACGAGGATCTAAGCAGATATAGTTTTAATTCGAAAGCTTACATGGTGAAAAATATTGTGATTGAAAATGGGGCTGGAGGAGGCGGTGGTGGATCTTTTGTATTTTTGGTAAGTCTTAAATTTTAGTGTAGCTTCATATCTTACAAAATTTCGTGTGAAATTTGAAGTAGTCTTTCCAAAATATTATGTATCCAAAATAGGAGAACCTTCTTTGCTTTAGAAACTCTTAAACTTACGTTAATATTTTATTCCTTTTTCATTTTTAGTTGAATTCAGCTAAAAATGAGGCAGTGCCTCTGATAGTTGCCGGTGGTGGTGGAGGTCTTGGAATAGGACGATACATTGACGAAGATTTCCAACATGGACAACCATCAAATCCAACAAGGCCAGGTTCGTCTGGACAAATTCACGGTGAGAGTATAAACCAAAGAACTGCTGGCCCAGGTGGTGGCTGGAGAGCAAAAGAAGACACTGCACTCAGTCCTCGATATGGAGCTGCCCTTTTGCAAGGTGGTCGAGGTGGGCTCTCATGTTATGCTGAAGGACAAGAGAGTCATAATGGTCCAGTTAATACTCATGGACAAGGTGGATTTGGAGGAGGTGGCGGTGGGTGTAATACTGGAGGCGGTGGAGGTGGTTTTGCTGGTGGAGACGTATACCTGAACGAATCAAATGGAGAAGGTGGAACTTCTTTTATAAACACTGCACGCAGCTTAAAGGGCCTCAACATTATATATGAGGGTGCGAATAGTGGAGCTGGCTCCGTTATTATTATACCAGCAATTGAAGGATGTGGTTGTGACTACCGTTGCATTGCTTTAGATGAATTCAGGGCGCAGACACAATGTATCTGTCCTGATGGTTGGCATTTGAAGAAGGATAACAGTACAGCTTGTGAAATGAAAACTGATGAGCGCATACCAATGCACTATTTGGTTACGCTCTTCTTAGTTCTAATTGTAATGTTAGGAACTGCTTTGAGTTCGTTGATTTTGATTTTATGTAAGTAATCAGAGTTATGCCGTAGGTTTTTGTTGCACACAATTCAACTGTTCTTTTATTTTCAGATAACCGTTATCAACGAAAAAAGCAGGCTTCGATTCGCCATAAAATGCTTATGGAGCAAGATCTTCAACTAAGTCGACTTAGACATAACACAGATGATCCGGCTTTGCCTAATTTCAATCCAAATTATGGTTGTGATGGCCTCTTAAATGGAAGCATAGAGGTCAAGAGTCTTCCTCAAGTTGCTCGCGAGAGCTTGCGCCTAGTGAAGTGAGTATTCATTTTTAATGTTTAATAGTCTTAAATTTTCCTAATTCCTTAATTTGTCTTTCTATTTATTATAGAGCCCTAGGCCAAGGTGCATTTGGTGAAGTCTATCAAGGACTTTATAGACATCGCGATGGAGATGCAGTTGAAATGCCAGTTGCTGTCAAAACTTTACCAGAAATGTCAACGGGCCAAGCTGAAGCTGATTTTCTTATGGAAGCTGCGATCATGGCTAAATTTAATCATCCCAACATAGTTCATCTCATCGGGGTTTGTTTTGATCGACATCCTCGGTTCATTGTACTAGAACTACTGGCTGGAGGTGATTTGAAAATTTTCTTACGCGAAGGACGCAACAAACCAGAACGCCCTTCACCACTAATTATGAAAGACTTAATATTTTGTGCACTGGATGTGGCTAAAGGATGTCGGTACATGGAGAGTAAGCGTTTCATTCATCGTGACATTGCAGCGAGAAATTGTCTCCTCAGTAGTAAGGGTCCTGGAAGAGTTGTCAAAATTGCCGATTTTGGTATGGCAAGAGATATTTATCGAAGTGATTACTATAGAAAAGGTGGAAAAGCTATGCTTCCAATCAAGTGGATGCCACCAGAAGCTTTCCTTGATGGAATATTTACGTCGAAGACAGATGTTTGGTCTTTTGGTGTACTTCTTTGGGAGGTGAGTAATTTATTCAACTGACCCGTGAATATGCTGATTTGTATCACTTTTTTTTTTTGTAAAAAAGGTTTTCAGCTTGGGTTTGATGCCATATACAGGACTACCAAACAGAGATGTAATGCACCTGGTAACTAATGGTGGTCGCTTGGATGCACCACCTGGGTGCCCAGCAATTATTTATAGGCTTATGGCTGAATGCTGGAATCCTACTCCAGAGGAACGTCCCTCATTTTCAAATATTCTCGAAAGACTGAGTATTTGCGTACAGGTATGTATAGAATTGTAAATATGTGTAAAGGATTTAAGAACTACAGACTGAACGATAAGTCCACTTGTTTCTTTTCGTATAAATGTTTACTTCCTCTATAAGTAGGTACAAGGTACATATTGGTATTATGTCGTAGTAAGATTTATAACAATTATGAATAATAATGAGATAATTTTTGAGTTAAGGTTCTTTTTTTTGCTCAAGAAATGTTCAAACTATTTTAGTTAAAATTAAATTGATTTTAAGGAAAATAAGGTTAAAGTAGCTTTTTTCAAAAGTTGGCAACGGCTTGACCGAATTAATTAATTCAAATTCATTGGCGAATTTCTTTATTTTTTAAAGGGTGACGTTGCTTTTTTTTCAGCTAGTCTCCTTTGGCTCGAATTTAGGGATCTGACCAGTTTAAGACAACATTTGTTTGTTTTTTCTAATTTGCTAAAAAAAAGCACTCGCGATTTTGATTCAATTGATTCTTATGCTAGGTATACACGGGTCAAAATCTCATCAAGCATGTGAGAGTGTGTGCAATACGTATACGTTGAATGCTTGAAGAAAAATCAAAAAAATTTAATTTTTCATCAATCATGACGCACACACTCTCACATGCTTGATGAGATTTTGACCCGTGTATATATGCCGCTTAAGACTTTGGCTGAAAAAGCAAGTAAAGGAAATTTTTTAAATGTTCGGTTTCGGTTGCACAGGACAATACATATTTTTTCCTAATTCCTCAAGCTGTTAATTTATTCGGTAAGGAAATGGTTTTTCGATTCTTTTTGTCGGTACATTATTTTCAAATCCCTTTTTATTGCATGGAATTTTTACTTGCGATTATAGGTACTATAAGGCAAGTTATGGATTCGTGCAGAAAAAAAATAAAATGCACGACTGGGTCGCACGAACTTGCTCTAATGTGTGACAGTGGTGTAGGAGCTTGAGATTTTGACAAAAATATTTTTTTCAAAATTCTTAAATAAATACTTAAACTAATTTGAGCTGAAAAAAAAGTACGCCATTTTATTTCTTGGATAAATTTAAATTTATGAGAATAAATTTATAAAAATCTGTGGAGCGGTTTTTGAGAAAAAAAGTTTTTTTTGAAAAACTTTTTGAAAAAAATTTTCAAAAAAAATTCAAAAACGCCATTTCATGGGTATTTAGCAAATACATTTATGTATAATTTTTATAAAAACATTTAATTAGCAGTTTTCAAAATATTAATTTTTTTATTTTTTTTTCTTAAAAATGCTTTTAAAAATACAAAAAAATATTTTTCAAAAATATTGGTATGCAGTACAAATTGAGCTACCTACAACTATATATGTGTGAAATTTCGAAAGAATCGGTTGAGTCGTTTTCGAGATAGTCGAAAGCAAAAAAAAACGGTCCTATGGAAAGTACCGTTCTTAGCCATTTTTTAAAACTTTTTTTTCAGCCATATGATTGGTCGTACCTAAAAAACAACACTGATTTTTTTAAATTAAAATCGTTAGAGCCGTTTTTGAGAAAAATAAGCTTTAAAATAACGGTTGTATGGGGTACCGTTATTTTTTGAGCTAAAAAAAAATTTCAATTTCCCCTCTGTACAATACCTAAAAAAGTCTATATACCAAGTTTGAAGCAAATCGGCCCACCCGTTTGGGCTGTAGGTCTCTATACATACAGACAGACAGACAGACAGACAGACAGACATACAGACGGACAGAATTTTTAGACCATCTTTTTTCGTCTTCGCTATCATCGTAATGTCATGTTTGATTGTTATCTCAAAACTTTTTTTTTCGACGAATGCATAACTTGCCTTATAGTACCTATAATCGCAAGTAAAAATTGAGATAACAGTCACACATGACATTACGATGATGGAGAAGTCGAAAAAAGTGGGTCTGGAAATTCCGTCCGTCTGTCTGTCTGTCTGTCTGTCTGTCTGTCTGTCTGTCTGTCTGTCTGTCTGTCTGTATGTAGACCTACAGCCCAAACGGGTGGGCCGAATTGCTTTAAACTTGGTATACAGACTTTTTTAGGTATTATACAGAGAGAAAATTGAAATTTTTTTTTTAGCTCAAAAAATAACGGTACCCCATACAACCGTTATTTTAAAGCTTATTTTTCTCAAAAACGGCTCTAACGATTTTAATTTAAAAAAATCAGTGTTGTTTTTTAGGTACGACCAATCATATGGCTGAAAAAAAAGTTTTAAAAAATGGCTAAGAACGGTACTTTCTATAGGACCGTTTTTTTTTGCTTTCGACTATCTCGAGAACGACTCAACCGATTCTTTTGAAATTTCACACACATATAGCTGTAGGTAGCTCAATTTGTATTGTATACCAATATTTTTGAAAAATATTTTTTTGTATTTTTAAAAGCATTTTAGAAAAAAAAATTAAAAAAATTAATATGTATTTTGAAAATTGCTTATTAAATTTTTTTCTAAAAATTTTAAATAAATGTATTTGCTGAATACCTATGAACTTTCGCTTTCGCATTTTTTTTGAAAATTTTTTTCTCAAAAACCGCTCCACAGATTTTTCTAAATTTATTCTCATAAATTCAAATTTATCCAAGAAATAAAATGGCGTACTTTTTTTTCAGCTCAAATTAGTTTAAGTATTTATTTAAGAATTTTGAAAATTTTATTTTTATCAAAATCTCAAGCCCATAAACCACTGTCACTCATTAGAGCAAGTTCGTGCGACCCAGTCGTGCATTTTATTTATTTTTGCTCTAGGTCCAAAGATAACGACACCTGCCATACAATCTTGAAGACAAAAATTGACTTTCTCAAAAACGGCTCTAACGATTTTGATAAAACTTTCAGAATGCTATTTTTGCAAGACAATCTATCTTTTGGTTAGAAATTTTTTTTCAAAATTTGCCTAATAACGGTACCTCTCATAGAACCAGTATTTTCAAATCAAATTTTCTCGTAAACTATACATTCGATTTCAATAAAATTTTGGCCACAGGAAGTCATTCATAATTTTATTAATATGGCATTTCAAAATTTTCAAAAACTTTTTTTTTTGATTTTTTTTAATTTTTTCAAAAAAAAATTTGGTTTTCGAAATATGTTGGAAACGGGTACCTACATTGATTTTTTTAAAAATTATTTTTCAGATGTTAACTACAGATTGCCATATATTTGCATACTCAAATAAATTTCAAAATATTTTTTGAAAAAGTTTTTCAAAAATAACCTTTTAAACAAAAACTGGTCCAACGATTTTCAATATTTTTTTTCCTAGATTGACGTATAGCTTTGAAATTTTATTGCATACTTAGTTTTTCCGAGAAGACTCTTAAACTAATTTAAAAAATAAAAGAATTTTCGAAGTTATTTAATTTTTTTTTAATATCCATATATGCAGCCACTACGCAATTGCTTATCATAAGAGCAAGTTCGTGCGACCCAGTCGTGCATTTTTTTATCAACATTTCGAGTTTGAATGCGAATATGTATTTTGAAAACTATTGAAACAAATAATTTAATTTAAATGTAGGATTAAAGAACAGAATCCTAGCTTTTAAGACCGTTATAGTAATGTATTTTATTATTTTTTTTTTTTTTTAATATTTATTTTTCTATTCAAGACATTTTTTTCGAAAATCGCCCTGCCTCCTAAACGGGGCGAAATAGAACCCCACTCCCTTAGAAAAAAATACTATTTTTTTTTAAATTTACGACAATTAATGCGATTGCTCATTTTAAGCAATTCGAAAGTGGTAGTGCTAATTTGATGGACATTATACTTAAAGCATTGCAAACCGGACAAGCAGACTTAAGCTATATATACAGACGATCATCAGGTCTTACAATATTGACCAACGCTCTGACAATGACCTGTCAATGATCTGACAATAGCAATTATATCTTACAAAACATGCAATGCAAGTGTGTAACAATTTTCTGACAATTAATTGTGAGTAACGGTTGTAAAAATTTGGGACAATTACCTATTCACTGACAGATTTGACAATATTGTCGTATCTTACAATCGTCTGTACGTAGCTTTACAGTCGCGCATTAAATAAAAAGTATATAGGAACACGAGTGTCTGTTTACCTACCTACTCAATTACTCACCAGCCTTCAGGACATTGAAAGATTGAAGCTGGGAACATATTAACTTGAAAACTGTGAAATGTTGCGAGGGACAGGGAACAGACTGATTAACAGACATTAAAACAATTATACAATAAATTATAGTTGCATGCCTTTGTCATTTAACAAAAACAAATAAATGTTTTCATTGATTTTGAACAGTAAAGTTATTATACTTTTATAATAGGCATAGGTAATAAAAAAAATATAGGTATTTAATAAAAACTTACCAAACCAAACATCCACTCTAGCAAGGCAGAAGATTAATCCCAATTTTTGAAAAAGATGCTATCGTTTCTGCAACATTATGTATAAACATCGCCATTCACAGACAACAAAACGCAAAACAAAATCATGGGTACCTCTACCTGGGTACCTCTACCTAGGTACCTAATGATTTTTTTTTTTTTTTTAATAAATGACAAATTATAAGGGGAAGACAAAACACGACATTTTAGTAGGTGAGAAACACTTAGGGATTTTTTTTTATAATAAGAAACCGAATTGACATTAAGAAACCAATGAAAAAAAGCGTGCATCGAACACCTTCATTCAGAAATTTAATAGATTTAATTAATACTTTTTATAATAAGACGACGAGACCACGGAAACAACGGCATTTAGCATTTACACAATTTAATAGCAACAAATACGAAACAATACATAAGCCTTATTATTATCTTTTTTATAAACATAAAGATATATTTAATTTTTTTAAATAAATTCTAACACATTCACTTCAGAAGGCAACTTTTTAAACGCGCTGACCGAACGAACTTGAAATCGGATTCAAAAAAGACGGTTATTTTGAACTTTCAAATTAAACATCGAATTTCGATATCGACACAATTTTCTAGACAAAACAAAAATGGACGACCGCGAAATTATTTGGTCGGATGTAGCTATGTCGGACCAAAAACCAAATTTATCTTCACGTTTACAAAAAAGAATCGAGAATTGCGTTAAAACACTTTTAAAGAACGATATTTACTTTGAAAACTGTGGCAAATACATTAAGAAATATAAATTTAGTGCACAAACTATTTAAAAATTTTCAATAATCAGGTTAATATTGCGGACCGAGTCTAGAGTTGTTTTTTTTACTGCGCGCACCTTATTGAAACCGACGAATACTGAAAACGGGACTTTATTTTTCGATCTTCTGCCTTTTGACTTTGAGTCTAGACTGGAGAGGGAAAAAAACACTCAAACTAATCTGCATTCTATCTTCTTTTTCATCTCCATCAAATTATGTAGTACGTAGGGTGGTAGAACGAAATCGATGTGAATGCGAAAAACGTTTGAGAAAAAAATATCAGGGGCGGCGTGTTATCATTGTGCTTGCTCGTAGTGCGTTAATTGTTATCGTATTAGAAATCTAGTAGGTTTGGTGCACTTTTTGATTTTGACCTGGCGATGTTTTAAGGTGCCCTTACATGGAGCTGCAAGCCCTGATCTGCAAAAAAAGAGGATGCAAAGTCAATAAATCATACTTGTGTGATAGAGAGGGAAGGCAAAAATGCAGACGTCTTCATGAATGCAGATTATAGGAAAATTATAGATGCAGCTTGAAAATTATAGTGAAGACGAACATATTCATCTTCATCGTCTGCACTCTGATTGTTGTTGTTGCGTTTTCGTCTGCATTTGCAGCTCCATGTAAAGCCACCTTTAGACGAGACCATCCGAGGCACACGCCTAATATTGTTAAAAAATAATTATAAAGGCAAGACCGCACTAGGTTTATTGTAGTAGAAGTGCAGTTCCGTTACAGCGCCAGCGTAGTGCGATTTAACTCATACGATTTCGCCTAAAAAAAATTAGGTACGTAGGTACCTACCTTATGGGACTTTCTTTTGGTAATCAAGGATTTTGGGTCGGATTTCCGATTTTGCTCATCAGGCATAATTGCTTAGGCATAATAAAATACCTATTTACTGTTCCTTAAAAATTATTTTTGACAAACATTTTGTCCTAAATAAACGGTTTTGAAGGCAAATAATGTCAACAAATATAGTGTAATTGTGAAAATGTGTATTAAAGCTCAAATGAAAATGAGATTACAGATTTTGCTAGTAGGTAGGCACAAAAAATTTGATCTCTGATCGTACCAAAAGAAAACCCTGTAAGCTTTTATTATGGACAATAAGTACCTACATAGTTATGTTTTTGAAATTCAGCTCATGTCGGGTTGAAATTCTTGATTTTAGTTACTTTACTTGGCTATCATTATAAAGACGTCGAAGATGGATATTACAGATTTTGCATAGTAAACTCTGCCATCCTTTTAAGAAAGTTTTGCTTAAAGCCGAAAACAGATGTGCAGAGGGTCTGCACGCAGCGCTGCCATGCAGAGCCGAACCTAAAACAGATGTGCATACTTTTGAAATTGTAAAATGCCTAGTTCTGTCAAATCGAAGGGAGAATGTAGTGTCTGTCTGCACGCAAATTTAAAAGATTTGTTTGCTTTACTCGTGTGGTTAACTAGTCCTCGTTCAAAATACACGGGAGAGCGTTTATAAACACTTAAATAAATGTAATTCACATGATTTTAAGTTTTTATACTACGTTTTCATTAGGGCTGAAATAAGGTAATTTGGAAATTTGCTAAAAAAGGTTGAACACCAAGCTATCTTTTTTTTTTCTTTTTTACAACCTTTTCATTCTTTCTTCTTGTTTTGTTATGTTTACGACTGCCGTTGCCGTTGCCTGGATTTTATTTAAAAAAAAAGTTATTTTGTTTTGTTTACTTTTGCCGTTACCTTGGATTTTGTTTCCAATTTGACATTTTAGAAAATATCTGTTCAATTGTTTTCAATAAGTTCTATGTACTCGTATAATCATTTATGCACTACCTACAGTAGCAATTAAGACATTTAATTTTAACATTATAGTTTTTATATATAATAGAAATTATCAAATCATTAATTTTTACGTGCTTTAAGCAACACTGTTTTTCTATTAAGATTATATGTAAAGTTTTCTAGCTTGAGCCAAAAGATTGTATTTATAATCTATAGTATTCCCAATAAGAGGAACGTTTTGTGCGCCATATATGGAAGAAGTTCACAATCACTTGATTGGTGAGTTAGGAGTGGTTTTTGTCTAGATTGCTATCTGAAACAAAAACAACAATAGAAGACATTTGATGTAAACTAGATAAGACAACTAGTGCCGCCATTAACGAACTTCAGAACTAAAATACATGTTCCGTGAAATTACTATAAAAATGTATATACAATGGCCAAACTCAACTTCTCAGTTCAAAAAATTCAATTGTGTCGACTCTAGCAAAGCTTGTTTATTGTGTGCGAATGAACACTGCACATCTGTTTTCGGCAAAACTGTCAAAATAAGTAATGCCAGAACTAATTATTTTAATTTTTACTTGCAATTATAGGTACTATAACCACTGTTGCCATTTTGACTTGATTCCAGTCAGATTTGACTGGACTTTTTCGCCGTTAGCTGGAAAAAAAAAAACAAATCCAGTCAACTTTGTTTTTTGACTGGAATCAAGTCAAAAATTCAAATTCGTATACAAAATGTTTTTTTACTTTACAAATTTCAAATGCAAAGTGAACTTAGTGTAAGCGCTTGATTACAAAGTGAAATCAACGAACACATCCATTGTCCAATCTCTTTGACAGCTGATTTGAATAGGAAGCGTTATGTTGTGTGCCAATGCCAACTGAAAGTTATTATTTGTTTTTATTATTTTTTTGATTTTAAGCTTGAAATTGATACGTGCTGCAGAAAAACAAATTTAAAAAACTATGAAGCGGTACGTAAAAGAACATTTTTATTTAATTTTTTGCGATTTTAAACATGGAAGTTACTTTTCCTTATATATATAGGTATTTATACGACGATTATTAAAAAATAAAGCTATTTTGCTTCTTTTAATGACCGTATTTAACGCATCACGACTCAAATTACGATGGGCAATGGCTGATGTCGACATTAAATTGGTTTCTCTTTTTAATTTTTTTTTAAATCCAGGATATTTTGATCGGAGTAAAACGGCTAATTTGAATTTAAAACAGTATTTGTTGTTCCAAACGCAAAAGACACAGAAATGAAGCTAATTTTTCAATTTGTTTAAATATTTAAAAAATTCACTTTTCGCTTTTGTCGACTTAAGCCGCTTTACCTTTTGCATACAGATTTTACTGTACCTACCAAACAAAGTTAAAAAAAAAATTGGTACAAATTTGATTTATATCAAAACATTGAATTTAATAAAGAAACTGATATGTACCTCGAACTCCGATTAAGATTTTAATTAAATGTTTATTGCTTTAATTCACATATTAACTTAAAGACATACAAATGATCTGCACCATACAATTTTGTACTTAAAAAAGTGCTGTGAATTTATTTAAAAAAAATATATATTTATTTTTGTTGCAAGATGAATAAAATATTTTGTTTGTTTTTAAAAATGTGTTTTTTTTTTTTAATTTGACTTGTTTTTTGACTGCATTTTGTATGGTATAATGTTTGACTGTTTTTTTAAACTGGATTTGAAAAAACGAAATCCAGTCAACAAGTCAGATTTGACTGGATTCAAAATTTTGAGCCGGCAACACTGACTATAACGCAAGTTATGGATTCGTGCAGAAAAAAAATTTGAGATATCAATCACACATGACATTACGATGATGGAGAAGTCGAAAAAAGTGGGTCTGGAAATTCCGTCCGTCTGTCTGTCTGTCTGTCTGTCTGTTCGCGCCTCTGGAGGCTGAACGGGTGGGCCGATTTGCTTCAAATTTGGTTTTTAGGAGGAGGTACCTCTCATAGAACCAGTATTTTCAAATCAAATTTTCTCGTAAACTATACATTCGATTTCAATAAAATTTTGGCCACTGGAAGTCATTCATAATTTTATTAATATGGCATTTCAAAATTTTCAAAAACTTTTTTTTTGATTTTTTATAATTTTTTCAAAAAAATTTTTGGTTTTCGAAATATGTTGGAAACGGGTACATTGATTTTTTTCTTAAATTATTTTTCAAATGTAAACTACAGATTGCCATATATTTGCCTACTCAAATAAATTTCAAAATATTTTTTGAAAAGGTTTTTCAAAAATAACCTTTAAAAAAAAACTGGTCCAACGATTTTCAATATTTTTTTTCCCTAGATTGACGTATAGCTTTGAAATTTTATTGCATACTTAGTTTTTTCCGAGAAAACTCTTAAACTAATTTAAAAAATAAAAGAATTTTCGAAATTATTTAATATTTTTTAATATCCATATATGCAGCCACTACGCAATTGCTTATCATAAGAGCAAGTTCGTGCGACCCAGTCGTGCATTTTATTTCATAATGGGTAAAAGAAAACAAGATTTAAATTCGTTGAGCTTTTTTTCATTGTATACCTAGAATGGGAGACCCATGCTCGCGTTGCTTCGCAAAGTTGCTTCCTTCTGAAAACAAAAGGACTGCCAATATTGTCTGTCCTGAGGCTTTAAAATAAAAATACAATGAAAATATGTACATACAAACATCAAAAAAGTCTATTATTTAAAAAAGTAACTATTTACCGTGAAACATCGGATTCTTTCTTTGTATTGCCTATTGTTAGCATATAACTTTTTGTTATATGCGTTGTTATTTTGTGGTAGATATTAGTTTAAGCCCCACTGAGCAATGTTTTCATATACGCACATTGGTAATAATATTATATAGTAAATACAATTTTGTTTTTAAACTTTGCGAAGCAACGCATGCACGGGTCTGCTAGTTAGTTATAAAATCGAAATTTTTTTTTACAAAACATCTATCTAGACAGTTTTCCTGAATATAGGTAGGTACGAGTATGTTTAGAAAAGACTTTTTATTTAAGAGTCAAATTTTAATACCTGACAAAATTGTTCGGAAATGATGATTGTCGATTAGAATAAGATATACAAACCGCTTTTGTACATTTTCTTTTGCAAATTTTTTTTTAATTCTTATTTTCTCGCTTTTCAGGACGAGGATATGTTAAACTTGCCATTGCCAAGCATATTCCGACCGCCGTCAGCAGAAAATGATCAAACTATAATGAGACCACCAGGTAATGATGACTTCTGTCTGCAAGTACCACATTCGTCGGATTATCTCATACCGCTTCCTGGCCCTCGTTCCATTACCGATCGTCTTCTGCAAGAGACAACAGGTGTAACTATTATAGAAAGTATGGCTACATGCACTCCACCAGTCGTAACATCCCCATCTGCACCGATACATGCTGACGAAAATGGCTGCTGGGAAACATCTTTTATAATGCCAAACTCAAAGAGCGATCAACCATTACTTTCTTCATCGCGTAATGATTCAAAACATAGCATAAATGGCATGGACACCGATGGGTCCTCTGTAGTGGGCAACCACAACCACAATCACAACAATCATCAGCTCAATTCACAGAGCAATTGTCAAAGCAACAACAATAGTCATCGATCGCCACCCCAATCCACGTCGTCAACAACAACAACAGCACACAATAGCAACGACGACGATGGACCCAAACTGATAAGTCTGGATACACCACAGCCAACTCCGACAACAATCAAGCCACCACTGTCTTTCACTCAGTTGGACGGAATCACACTTGATCCATCGGCCTTAACTAAGGGCATGCATCTCAATAATTCAGCTTCCAATAAGCAGTCCTATGCTAATATCCAAATGGTGAACTCCGTCAAGTCCGAGATTCCCACAGAAAAAATGAATGGATCTGTTATTGGAGGCACATCAAATAATTACGATTCCAATTCCGTGACAAGTCACGCCATGAATGGAAGCGCAGCACCTCCATTCACGATACAAGGCTTTAACGACAGGTACAACTTGGGCAAGGATAACCACTCAGAGATAA
Organism: Platycheirus albimanus; assembly: GCA_916050605.2. NCBI lineage: Eukaryota > Metazoa > Arthropoda > Insecta > Diptera > Syrphidae > Platycheirus > Platycheirus albimanus. The sequence goes on from OU696698.1 coordinate 67,437,699, forward strand.
GTTGTTGAAGAAGTTACAAAATTAAAACATAAGACATATTATTTATTTAAATCTTAATGGAGGAATGTTATTATGAGTGATAGGTACCTAATTTAAGCAGACAAAAATATAATTATTTATTAAAACACAACTTTTGAGTGAGAAAGAGAAAATATAATAAATAAACCACACAAAATTATGTAATATTATAAAAAAAAAAAAACCACATGAAAAACGTTGCAAGTAGTAAGAATGGATGTTTCATAACTATAGCCTTGTGATCATAGGCAAAAGAACATCAGTGACAAACATTTGCCGATGAAATTTCTTGTTTCTTTCCAATGACCACAACTAATTCTGTTTTCGATTTGATTTCTCTCGTTTATATTATTTTGTTGAAATACCTGATTAATTAAGCTTTTCAGGGATGGATTATTTTTATTATACTATCGACTTACGTATTTTCTTCCAGTGGGTCCTTATCTATTCGCAACTATATTCATAATACATAGGTACATAGGTCTGAAAAATTGAACAATTTGTGTTACTTACATAAATATGTATTTGGAAATAGTTGGTCAATTTTTGAATTAAAACCAGAAAAACTGCACACTGGGATGTCTAGTTATGGGTGGCAAGGAATTTCAGTAAACAAAAATGCCATGATTGTCTTAAGCGGAAGAATCTAGAATGAATTGACTTTAGTTATTTTTGTAATATGTGGCTTTACTTGGTTCACCAATATAAAGAGTGTTTTTTTTTAGACTTGTGGTTTTCAAAAAGAAATAAAACGCATATAATTTACTATTATGGCCAACAATTTAGCTTATTATAAAGATAAGGGTTTACAATAATGTTTTAAAAATGATTTCGGGCAAGTGGCTGTCGCGGCTGGCTCGAATAAATTCCTGAACGATTATGTCGACAGAATATTGGACGCAGCATGCGATGCGTCACGCAAACCGAACCATTATTTTGGTAATAAATTTGCACGATTTGCCAGCGTTGTTCAGGAGTAAGTCTATTCATTATGAAATGGCAAACCAAATTGAGCATAGATCAAGTGACTGCCTTTAAAAAAGACCAACTACGAAAAAAGTATAGCCAGATTGAAAACCACACGTCTAAAAAAACACCTTTTAGTTTAGGATTTAAGTATGTTGCCAAAGCAAAGCAAAGGTGACGTTGCGTCTTGTCGGTCAACATTGGTCAAATTTGAATGGGCGTCTTACATTCCAGACATTAACTAATGAGTTTCAAGGGGACTTTTAAACCTCACAATCAAACCCCAAAAGAGCCAAAAGGAGCTAATTTTGAAGTATGTAAAAAAGGTGGCATTGTCAGTTTAGCACCTGGCCATTTCTTATTCTCTCTAATTCCTTTTTATTTTCTTTGAAATAAAAATTTACTAGATTGAATTTTAATATTGAACAGTTACACATAATTATTTGCAACCTAATTTCGTGCTGCGTCGTCTACATTATTTCGAATTAAAATGATTTTGGAATGTCAAGTTTGTATAGTAACTTATAACTTAGATTTGGAATCAAATTCTTAAACGCAAGAAATCATCTCATTTGCCACAATTAAATCATACAATAAGTGGTTAATCATGCAACGTTGCAGAACCATCACAAGTACCTACTACATACTATGTAATAGTAAGCTGTTCCACACGAATAATGTCATTAATGTTGTGAAATCCTATAACGTTGACATCAATGAAGGTATACAAAATCTAGTGAACTCTAATTGTGGCGTTTGAATTTGTTGACCTCTGGTGCTGCAAACTTTGTGTCTAATACGTGACAGATATTACTTCCTTTTGATATTATTATTTTACAAGTTCTTTTCGTTATAGTGTTTAAATCCTTACTAAAAACATAAATACTGAAAAGAAACCACATTTATAAAAACTTTAGATACAGGCTAATCGCATAATATATAATATTCAATATTCATTCATTGAATCCGTTTTTTTGTATCTACATTTTGAAAGCCACATTAAACCATCCCAGTTTTTTTTTTAACAGCCTGATTGTGTATCAAATGGTTTATGAAACAAGAAATATTCAATCTTTCGAACTTGCATGAGGTACAAATTGAATAAGAGCAATGTATAAAAAATTATATTTCTTAAAGCTTACTTATGATATAAGGGAAAATGTATTTATTTCATTTTAAGTAAAATAAAAATTAATAATGTTTTGATTGTGAATGTTCAATATCTGTTGTGTAAAATAAAATAAATAGTATTACAATATTATATTTAAAAAAATGTAAAAACAATTAATGCAATATGATTATAAGATAAATCAATATTAAACTTAGTTTCCTAGGGTTAATATTAACAAAAAAAAAAAAACTTATGCGAACAAATAAGTTTGCGTTATTATAAAAGAAAATGTGAGATGAAAGTACAACAAGAAAAAGCTCAAAGAAAAAAAAAAATATAAAATATTTCAAATATATGTATATGTATATTTAATTTCAAAAATATAATTTGTCAATGAGAACTTTTTATTTTTTTTTAATTTGAATATAAATCAAGTATACGTTTTCGTTATTTTGTGAAAAGTGTGCATGCATTTGATTCAATTTTTGGCATTTTGCAAATTTTTGTTTTTTCAATCTATGCGTAAGGGTGGTTGAATAAATCAATTTGTTGAAATCCACTCCCCATAGATTCCAAATAACCTTGAAAAAGGTTTGTCAGCATCAAGTCAAATGTGAAAAGTTAATACCACTTTTTTATTGGGCCGAAATTAGATCAATTCGAAATAAGAAGAAAAAGTGTTTTCATTTGAGTTTGCTTATTCCGTTTGGTGAGACAACTCGATATAATTAATTCATCTTCTATCTTACATTTTTAGCTTCCCTTCTTCTTTTGTTTTTATTAAGAATGTACTAGAATAAAGTTTGGTGTTAAATGAATTCACCTAATTTGGAATCTAATTTCAACGAAATTGGGTTGAAATGAGATGATTTCGGAATGTTAGTCGTACTGGGAACGAGATATTTTGAATCAAATTTGAAAGCTGCGATAAGACGACATCTTAGAACTAATAGAACGATAAATGTTCCTCTGACCTCATTTTGACGTAAAGTAGTTGTCTCAAATTAGCAACGTGACGTCAAAATGAGGTCAAAAGAACATACTAACATTATGTAGGTATGAGTTCTTAAGAGTTCGCTTTAAAAGAATAAACTGTACTTAGTACACAAACCTAATTAATCTCCTGCATGTTTTTGTATTTTCATTTAATCGAGTACAATGTTATTGAAAAAAAAACTTAGTTTTGCTGCAAAGGACCTGCTTTTACGACAGTTACGTAAAAAATACATTTAATTTGAAAGATTGTGCGATTTATTGGCGTCATGTTCTTTACTTTCTTCTGTATAATTTCATATCAGAAAATTTAGTGAGGTTAGGGATATTATGTTGAACTCATGTTTTGAAAACAAAAATTAAAGGTTAGTAAACACATTTCCATAAAGAAAAATTTATTTAAGGACAAACAGTCAAAAATGAATTAAATTTTTATAAAATGTTTATAAGTATGTAAGGTTTATTGTTCAAGTGTGTTTTGTAAGAACTTTAATAGATGCGAATAATTTATTTTTATGTTTAAACAAAGAAAATGGTTTCATTTCTCTTATTTGAATAGTCTTGTTTTATTTTTGGTTTTCGAATCTTTGAATATTCAGCTAATGAATTAAAAACAATTTATTTTGATCAATAATGATCAGTTATCAATTCTCACCCACAAAAAATGTATTTACTTTCAAAAAAAAGCAAACAGCTTTTGGAAAATACCTTTTGTGTGATAGTCTGGAAAATGAATTCCGGTCTCTAGAAAACAATACTACAGAAAGCGGAAAGAAAGTTAAAATCTCGAAATACAAACATTAATCAATGTATTAATTTTTGAGAAAATGATTATTGTTCGAGCGCAAGAATTTATTATTAAATTGATTAATACTACTGATCTTGCAGCCGGACAACATATTATTGTGTAAGTCTTTGATGTTCTTCTTTTAGAAGTCGTGATTTTAGAAAAAAAAAGGCTAGATACAAAATTCAATTTTATTTGCTTATCTGTAAAGGGATACAATTTTCCAAAACCGATGTTATTATTCTTCATATCGATTCCAGTGAATTGGTCAAAAATAAATTTGAAAAATTTAATTTTCAGTTTTAGAAATATTAACATAATCCATTACCTCTATACCTGTTTTCTTATAGTATACATTTGTTAATATTAATAAATATTGTGTTGTCGTACTGGCCTTTGTTATATGAAAAATTCCTTAGAAACAATTGCATAGCTAATACTTTTTATGTTATGAACATGGCAGACATTAAATGTATGCAACCATTTTTTTTTTGGTTTAGTGTTATTAAGAATTCAATTATTCTTTTATATAATATTATGAAAAATGAAATTAATTTTTATTATTTTTTTTTTAGATAAAAATTGCTTGTTAAGCAAAATAATGAAACAAAAAAAATGAATTGTCCAGTTGTTGAATATTTTATATAAAAATAATATTTTTAGAAATTAATATCATGAGCTTGTAAAGTTATATTAAAAATAAAACAAAATAAAAATGTTTTAAAGTAAATCAGTATAAATGTTAAGGAAAAGGAATGATGGGAAGAGTAGGTCATAGATAGATTATATAAATATATACATTTACTCATATTAAAGAAAATATCTACTATACCATAAAAGACCCTTTAATACAATGTATCAATAAAAAATATATGTATAAAAAAATTAAATTAAAGACAAATTTAAGAAATGTTTCTATTATGTTGTTTTACACAATGAAATAATACGTTTAGTTTTTACATTTTTTTATATATAAATTATATTTAATATTGAAATCATATTTGCTCAAAAATAAATAAACACACAATACATAATGTATTTAAAAAAAATAAAAGCATTTTTTAAGCAGAATGAGTTAAAAAAAAGTTATAGCAACGAAAGAAAATTTAAAAAATAACTGAATAACAATTAAAACGTTTCAAAATTTTAGCAACAGTATAGACTTAAAAAAGTAACATAATTTCCTAAAACAATACTACGGAAATGTGTCAAAAGGTTTTTTTTTATTATTGTAAAATAAAAACAACAAAAAACAACTTAAAAACTATTTTATGAAATAATATACTTTATAAAACATGACTTTGAAGGTATAGGGTTACATTTGTATGCGAACCTTGACTGGACTATACACAGTAGTTCACCCTTCGTCCAAAATTTAGAAAGAAACTGTTGTTATTTCTTGTCGTATCTGTCAGAAAGTCCCCTCTGGCATTCTGTATTTTAATTTATTTTTCGGCAAAGTATATTTTTTTCATCCGTCAATATACCTACTGTTACAAGAAATAGAATAAAAAATAAAAAAAAAAAACAATAATAAATCGTAAATTCGGTTGTAAAAATTATTAAATAGAGTCTAACAACATTAATTCAATTATCTATCTATGTGTATATATGTAATATATAAATAAAAATACGGGTTTAATTTTTTTATTTATAAAAAAGCTTTAGTTAATAAGTGATTCAATATATTCAAATAAAAAAAATGCTTTAAGTAACATTTATACCAAACACAAGGTAAGTTAAGTAATTAAAATAAGTAATTTAAAACTTTAATTTGTGTTTACTATATAATAAAATTAAATAAAAACAAAACGTCATATTGATACACATAAATAAACAAATCAACAACTGATTTATTTATCATATCTATTCATTGCCATAATACAGATCACATTACATTTCTCAAAGCACTTAAATAAAAGAATTTTCATTAATTCATACACCGGATAATACATTAAAAGAACTCTAAATAAAATAATAAGAAAACTCTGAATAATTTGCTAAGTACATCAAAACCAAAAAAGTATGATATAATGTCTACTTGAATAAAAAAAAAACATTATGTATATTATTATATAAATGTATACATTATAGTAGAAAAGTAACATTATTTTTGTATAAATGAAATTAAAAAAAATTATAAACATAAATATTTTTACTAACTATTAAGTTTATTTTTTTTACGTTATACCTTTTTACAATTTTAATCATCATGTAGATCTTAAACTTAAAAATAAAGTAAAATAGATACATAAAAGAAAATATGAAACGTTTTTTTTTTCATTAACAAAATGAATACAAATGTTTATGAATGTAAAGTAATTTGTAAGAGATGTATCAAAAAACAGTAAAATTCATTTATATGAAAAAATTATATTAATATTAAATCGAAGTAATTAATACAATAAATGAACAGATAAATATAAAATTGATTTTGTGAAAATAAAGAAACAAAAAAATCCAGAAAAAAATTGTAAAAACTGATAAAAAAAACTGCTAAACTGAAATATATTATTAATATATAAAAGCGATTCGTTTTTTGTTCTCTCTTAAAGTCACTTTATATCCAGGGCAGGAGGGTGCGATTTTACTGGAGAAATTCAAAGTTACCGTGGCTTACGAAAAAAAGACTTTACATACAATACACCATTCAGAAACTTTTATCAAAACTATGGGAAATGTATATAAGAAAAAAAAAAAGTTTTTGGTTAAACTGTATGAACATTTTGTTCATAATAGTTTTAGAGCTTAATGCAAATTCCAAAGACGACTCTGAAGGATGCCATAAATGTTGTATGTTACCGGGCTTAAACCAAATCGGCCCGGCCGTTTGGATTGTTATCTAATTTGTTATATAAATTTTGTTTACTTCCTCTATAGGGTAAGTATTGGTTTCACGCAGAAAAAGTAAAACAATCGAGGTTTTAATCAAACACGACATTACTCTGATTTGTATTTTTTTTTTTTTTTTTTTTTTTTCTTAAATGGTCATAACGAAAATCGGGAAAAGCGGAAACGCTTTGATCGAATTCACTTAAATTTGTTAAAGGATGTCATTGCCATTTTTTCTGTACAACCTTCTTAAACGGTGGCTCCATACAACAAGCCGTTCAGTTGTAGACAACTTTTTGGATTTTTCAAATTTTCTCAAAAACGGCTCTAATGTTTTTAGTTTTAATCTAAAAATGGAAACAACGCAGATCTGGTCTAAATGGCTTCTTACATATGACCATAAGTTGACAACGGCTGTATCGAACTCACGCTTCCTATTAGATAGTATTGCTGTTTTTTCAGTTAATCTTCTTTAAATGGTGGCTCCAAATGGTGATACGCCTCTATAAATCCGCGGAAAAAATATCCGCGTCAAAATATCCACATACACCAAAACTCACACACCCCGAATTCTATAGTGTGCCCAGGGGGCACAAGGGAGCAGCATGGCCACTTTTACATATTTCAATGTTTATACTCCTAAATGATGGTTGCTAGCCTGTATTTATGTATTTATTTAGCGGATATTTTGACGCGTATTTTGTCCGCGGGTGTAGAGGGGTGCAGCCCTTCTATACAACGAGCCATTAGGCTTTAGCCAACATTTTTTTTTTTCTAATTTGATTTAAAAAGATTCTTATGATTTTTATTAAGCTTTGTTTTTAATATAATGTACTGGGATAGTTTTGAAGAAATTTGAACTTTTAGTTTTTGGCTGCAAATACAAATATAAAAGAAAACTTAGTGTCAACGGTTTTATTAAACTGGCCATAAGTGGGAAACGACATTAACGAAATTTTTCAGACTTGCCAAGAAGGCATCTTCACTTAAAGATTAAATACTTCTTAATGGGATCTGAGAGGCTTGATCTCAGTTTTAGCCAACATAATTTAGTTTTCACCAAATTTCTCAAAGTTGGCACAATTTCGATTAAATTTGTGGGTATTTTTTGGGAGAACTGTGATGATAACTACGGGACAAATTAACGTATCTTATAAAACTATCAATATGCTCAAAATGCGGGATATAAATACTTCTTAAGCAAACAATTTCAACTTCTTTGCTTTTTTATACAAAAAAGTTTCTTATACAAAAAACAGTAGTCGATAATTGTTATTTACAATGTACCTACGGATGATTTGTGTTCCAATGACGTGTTTCAATGCTTTGATATAACCAGCGCAAGCCGCGTAACTATATTTCTCTTCTCTTGAGGACTTATGTGAAAACCATTCTATATTAATGAGTATAATGACATTCCCAGTAAATCTATTTATGTTAAGTATGGAAAATATCAACTAATGAACGCATTGAAGTTCAAAGAAATGTTGCTGCAATTGTCCATTTCGCAACCTAAAAATGACTATAAAACTGTATAGTATACACTCGGGCGTATGAGTACTTTTTTTGAGTTTAATTAATTTAATTAAAATTTATTTTAAAAAATCATTAAATTTCTCATATTTTAGACAAACTAATTGGACAGTATGAATATACTAATAACTAATTGCTTAATCTTCAAAATGTTATATCTATCATTGCGCTATATCTGCTCCAAAGGCAAAACAACGTCTGCCGGTACAGAAGGTGCTGAGCGTGTATTCGATTTACTTCGGAAAAACGGACAGAACTGTAATACCACGCCAGTTTCTACTGTTTTTGAGGTTTCCTTTCCTTTGCAGCTTTACAATAACTCCATCCTTCCAGTCCCCAGTCCCTTAGGTAAGTTTTCATCTCCCAAACAGCCTGAACTAGTTTGATCAAAATACCGAAAGCTGCTTCGGCGCAGGGGCATAAGGCCCAGGGACATAAAGCCCAAATTTTTTTTTTGGGCGTTATGACCCATTTACGTCGGACATAAGACCGAAAATTAATTTGGGCCTTAAATCCCACCCAAGTGGGTCATAAGGCCCCCAAAAAAAAGTTGGGCTTTATGTCCCACATAATATGACTTGACAAATGATAAAAATAAATGTATTTCAATGCGAGAAAAGTTTTTTTTTCTTCCTGAGCCCTTAACTTTAATGCTTCCGCACCTGGTTTAGTAGACATTCAAACCAGTTTTTTAATCTCTCCCAAAATTTGAAGCGCTCGTTGGTTTTGAAATTAAGACTACTGTTACATTTAATGTAGAGAAAAAAATGCATATATTCAAACCTTCAAAGTACACTATGTGTTGATTGAGTGTTGTTCTTATCAGTGATGTTACATGTAGGGAAAAATCCCTACACGTAGGGATTTTGGTCTTGAAAAACACCCAGTAGGGAAAAAAGTACAGATTTTTGAAGTATGAGAATTTTGTATGAAAACGTAGGGATTTTTTGAAACTTAATTTAAAAAAATGTTTGTTTTATTTTTAACCTCATCAGTCATCACATTAAAATATTTTTCTGCACTTTTAAGGGTAGTACGCAGCTCGAACTAAATTTTGTTTTTAACGCAGGCGTAAAAATGTTCTTTTTTTTTAACTTTTTTCATCAACTTTTTTTTTGATTTTTCATTACTGGCACTTCCTAAGTCACGAATATGCATTTTTGAAGTCAAGTTTAAAGGTGTCGACTTTGATGCCTCTAGCACGTCTAGTTTAGACGCAACGTGTTTAAAGATAAAGTCGATATTTCATGTACCTAATGCGATATTTTGTTGATGTACATTTAAATTGTGTAATATTCAAAACACAAAGACAGTGGAAAAATGTCTACTCAAAATTTATATGATCACCATGCACAAATCCATCAATTAACAAAAATTAAAGCAAAATTTTATTTGTATTGTATTTATTTTGTGGATTTTATAGGTGTAGGGATAAAATTCATAAAGTAGGGACTTTTCGAGTTTATTGTAGGGAATTATTTTGTTTGCATGTAACATCACTGGTTCTTATAAGAACTGAAAGTTTAAAAAAAATAGAAAATCGTGGTTTTGAATTTTTGCTATTGACTCTTCCTTTAGGGTTGAAAAGCAACTACTATATATTTTAAAATGATTACAAGGTAAGAGCAATAGATTTCTTGGGTTCTCGAAACATGCATATTGAATTTAAGTTTTAGAGGTTTTATAAAATTAAAGCCCAAAATAGCTCGAAAAAATGAATTATTATGTGCATTTTGCAGACAGATAATTCAAAATACTTCTATTATTTATGTATAAAATTAACGTTTTCAAGATTATTGCTGAATTATCTTTTTTGTTGTTGTTTATGTTTATGCTTATATAAACTGTTTAATTTATTTTCTTGAATTGGATTTTTTGATTTTGAAATATATACCTATAACATGAAAATGAACTAATGAACTATTTTTTTATTCAAACTATTTTTTTGAATTTGGGTTTTATGTCCCATTTTTCAGAAAAAAAATTCGGCCTTAAGACCCACTTGGGTGGGATTTAAAGCCCAAATTTAATTTCGGTCTTATGTCCCACGTAAGTGGGTCATAACACCCAAAAAAAGAATTTGGGCTTTATGTCCCTGGGCCTTATGTCCCTGCGCCAAGCTGCTTCAGGGTCTACTTTTAGGGATTGTGCTAGTATATCATCAAGTCCAGCTGCTTTGTTTGCACTAAGAAGATGGATCGCATTACTTATTTCTGTACTTGTTGGGAGGGCTGGTGTCAATACCCCTAGAAGACCTGCTCGCTAATGTTATTCAGTTGCGGATTCAAGACTGCGTTTAAAATTCCATTGAATGCTAAACGCAAGCTTTTCGCTTTTTTTTTCGTATTTAGCCCAGTCAAATAATACAAAAAAAGGGCTGAAATAGAAAATATTCGAAAGAGTTTGTTTTTTATTTTGATCGTTAGAGGGGTCATCTTGAATTTAAAGAAAATTAGTTTTTGTTAAATAACTCGCTTATTATCAATTTGTTTAAAAATGCACATAACAAAATTTGTTCAGAATTTAATTTCCTACAATTTTGTCTACAACAATTTTGTATCTACGATTCATATTTTTCGACTTAATCCTGAAAATAAGAAAAAAAAGTTTATAATAGTTTTTTCTTAAATAACTTGCTAATTTTTAACTTTTTACTATAAATTCATAAAACAGAAGTTGCTTAAAATTGAATTCCATACAACTTTGGTGATATCACTTTTTTGAGTGCGACTAATATTTTTCGACTTAATCCGGAGTGGAAATTCGAAAGCTGCTGGTTTTCGATAACGACGACAATAAAACTAATGATGAATTAACGCCTAAAACTGACACTTTCACTGGCGAAAATTCTTAAGATTGTGTCTGTTTTGCCATCATCATAAATTCATAATTCAACGATGTTGGTCTTGGTGGAGAAAACTGGTTAAGTCGGAGAGGATCGAAATGCTCAATTAATAGGTCGGTGGTTTTGCATGTACCTATGTATGCATTCTATTGCTTTGTTTGTGGAATTTATTGCCATTTTAGAATGGAAATATCCCCCGCTGGTTTTCTTAAATGAGCCTTCGGTCACTGGTCCGTTTTGAATGTCTGCTGATGGGGGCATACAAAATCAACAGGCGGTATGATACAGAAGGTTGCAAGTACAGTAATTGTCTCGAACTTCATTAGCCCGTGTCGCCTATATGGCAATATGACTCCTGTTTAATGCAATTTAAGCTTCTCAATTTAAATCTCTTATTTCGCTTAGAACAGTTTATTTTCAAAATAATGTCAAATCCTGACAAACCCAAGATGGCGGGATTTAACTTCTTATCGAATTCCCTACCCTTAGTTTTTCCACGATATATGTTCCCTTTGTATACCTATTTCGTTGAAAGATTAAAATTTGAATTGGAAACAATTACATACATAATGTTTTTTGAAACGGAGTAGGTACAAAGAAATTTTTTAATGATTTTTATTGGATGAGGATGAGAAAGTGTTGTGTTTTTTTTTTTTTTTTTAACTTTCGGGCTGTTTTATTTTATTGAAAATAGTAATATTTTGTTCACCAAACCTATCCTATGCCCTTCTCCTTATTATAACGAACAATAATTAAAAAAAAAAAAAAATTCATTGGTTTCTTAATATCAGAGATTTTTGAAAAGATATAAAAAGAAAATATACTTGCCTCCTGTGAGGATTGAACTCACGACCCCTGGTTTACAAGACCAGTGCTCTGCCACTGAGCTAAAGAGGCGACGAAAAAGTGCTGTCTAAATTTAGTTTTTGTACGTACATATTTATAATACACACTTTTTCTGAATCTCAAACTGCTGCTGATTATAGACTGTACACACATCTAATCTCCCTAAACTGTAATGGCTAGAGTTTTGTACCTCAGTGTTAACATCTGTTCAACTGTCATTTTCTGTCATCCAAAAAAGAGAAGAAACCTAAAAAAAACCAAAATTTCGTTTTCGATTTCACATTCACAGTTCTTCACGCGATTTTGTCGTCGCAGCTAGCTCTGTTGCCGGTCGTCGCCCACGCCTATCCCTAGTTACGCTTTTATTCAGTTTTATCGGGAACCGAGTTTTCTTCCACGTGATAAAATTGTGAATTAACAATTTTACGATTTCAAGTTCAGTCCGTACTAGCAATAATAAGAATACCCTTGCAACCAAGTTAGCGATACTAAAAAGTGATTACATTTGTCCCAATTAAATACATAACGCATTGTTTACCTGTTTGTGAATCATAACGCAAAATATATGTGTTAATATTGCCATAAATTGTCAATAAAAAGTGTTGAGTGAATTTGTGAAAATAAAATATATAGGTATGTTATCTTCTGGGTATTTTGGATGATTAGGTGTGTCATAGGTCCATCTGTACACAAAACACGAACAAAAACATGGGGCATCAGTTTGTGCACTATTTTATTTATAGTTTACAGTATTTAGCTCTAGTTGTCTGGAAAGATTATATAGATATACATAAATAATGTAGATATTTTTTTTATTGGACTGACAATGACATTGTTGACCTGCGCTGTGGTTAGTTGCAGTTTGCAGAGTTTTAGTTTATGAATTCAACAGTTAGTTGGCCTTTAGTTTCTAGTTAATTTGGCTTAGTGGGGTTTGCCTTTATCATACCTACATCAGAAGGTATCTTGAACTGGATCTGGTACTGCATAGTTAATGTGGATTCCATTTTTTACATACAAACAAATAGAAATGAATTTAAAAATTAATTGAATTGTTTGTCTTCAATATTGAATATTCCTTCTTTTTCAATACAATACATTATATTTTTTAGGATAAGACTTTCGTTTTCGATGTTATCTAGGTACATAGCTACATATATTATTTTGTATTCATTTCAAAGCAAGATAGAAAAGTGCTGCCAAGCTACATAAAAGCGTTATTCGATTTAAATGAAAGTGCTCGTTTAGTATTAGATGACGGTTCTAGTTTTGAAGAGAAAATTGATTTCGAATGGTCAGAATCCGAACTAAAACCTCTCACATTTGCTATTTTAAAATATAGTAGATACTATGAATAGGAAGTAATTGTTGTTGCAATCAGTGGATACTAGGTGCCGCTGCTATCTTCAGATTGCATTGAATAAAGCTATTCGTAACGATGTTTTGAGCCGCTAGATGACGACACAGTCAAACGCAATTACCGAACTACTATAGATTTTATATACAATGATCTCACATTCGTAATGTAAGTACCATTAGTTCAGAACTGAGCCTAGTGAAATCGGAAATTTTAATTTGTTGTACATTTGGGATACTGTAGATATGTCATATTTTCAAAATGCAACTCTACGTCGGCCAAAATATCAAATTCTTTTAAATAATTTATTTTAAAGGAAAGTTTTGTATCTCCTTGTTTTGCTGTGGGCCTCTTCATAACATTTTAACGGGTTATTATTAATTTTTCAATTTAAAGCATGAACTATACATCGAAACACAAAGTAATATATTTTCATTTGTTTGATGTTCTGAGACTTATTTTGCGCTAGCTTTTTCATGCAAAATCTACAGAAATCGAGTGATTGCAGCGCTATCTTGTGTGAAGTATAAATAAGTTGTTGTTAGAGATAAAAAGAAATTCGCTCGAATTTCTTGTTATTGCTTTATAATTTGATATCACGTTAGCATTAAATAAAAAAATAGTAAGGAATTCGCGCATTGGCCCTATGACGCTTTACTTAAGCGTCATTGTGCCAAATTTAAATATTTGGCCCAATGTCGCTTTCGAAAACGTCATTGTTTTAATGTTCTAGAGAGCCATGAAGCCAGCAGTCCGTTTAAATTCAGGAATTAGAAATACAAAAACAAAATGGGCCGCATTCATAGATGATGTTTAAGTTGTTGCTAAGCTAAACTCCAGTTTAGCTAGCAACAACTTAAACATCATCTATGAATACGGCCCAATTTGTATTAGCTTTGGTTTTTGAACTTTACCCAGGGTCGCCCAAGGTTTTCTTTTCTTTGATGGTTTTTCGATTGTCAAAAAACAAACTAGGGCTGCTGTTTTTTTATTTGTTATAACGCAAAAAAATCAAAAATGTCTACAAATTTTGCTTCATTTGTTTGATTTTGATTTACTTTAATTAAAATAAATGCATTCACTCGCATTTCTTTTTCTTTCGAAAAAATTTAATGAAAAATCAAATACTGAAGAAAAATACACAAGAAATGCTTCGTTACCTCAACCATTGTATATATAAACTATAGTATTCCCACTTGAGGTGCGCCATCTATCGACGAAAAACTAAGCTCAAAAATACCATGGGAAGCAACAACAACAATTTCCACCATTTTAGTTGTTGTTGTTGCTTCCCATGTTATTTTAGAGCTTAGTTTTTCGTCGATAGACGGCGCAGCTCAAGTGGTAGTACTATAGTTTATATATACAATGCCTCAACTCGACTAGGGCGGCAGGAGCGGATTTAGGCTTAGGCCCTTAAAGCCCAGGTCTAGGCCGGCATATTTTGAGGGGCGCCAAAAGTATTAAAACGACTAAAATTAATAATCGATTGGGTTAGCTGTAAACGGTAAGACCAAACTTGAAAGTTTATTTTTTGCGCTCTTATAATCAAAACATAGTAGGTACCCTTTCAAGGTTAGAATTTTTTTTAATTAATTAGGAAAGTAGATACTTAAATCTGAAATATCTATCTAACAAAAAGAATGAAAATTGTTTGTTTACTGCATTATTATCGAAATCTTACGAAATTAGATTTTTTATAATTAAAAATTTAAATGTAATATTTGTAGAGAGCAACTATGTTATAAAACAAAATATTGATTCACCATGATAAATTAGAAGTGTCAGTTTTAAAAGATCGCAATATACCAAATTCTTAGCCCGAAAAAAATTCAAACTTGAAAAAAAATTCTCTGAATTAAATATATTTTCATCGTTACAAGGGAGGGAAGAGCATAACGCGGTACGAAAAGATTTGGGCCTAGGTCACCGTCAAATATAAATCCGTTTCTGTTCACAGACCGATTTTGCTTCACTTTTTCAATATTTAAGTTTTCTTTTGGTGCCATAATCCTTTACTCCTTTTTTCTAAGGACTACAAGTAAGATAAGATAACAGATTTACTGATGCCCCATTTGTATTCTGGCATTTTTCAACACCCAAGTCATCCAAAAAAATAGAAGATAAATACCCTCCAATTATTTTCAAATAATTGTATCAAAATAATTAATGAAAGTGTCATTCTAGCATTGAATTAGTCAAATTTAAATTTATAAAAATCAAATCAGTTCGGTTGTTATAATGGCGGGTTTTAGTAACAACTACTATCCGAAAAACTACGGTGCGAGCGGCATCGGTCTCGTTAACTTAGCAGCGCTAGGCTATTCCGATGGCGAACAGCGTGAAAAGAAACCTGTCGGACTGTATCCAGCTTTGCCGTATCCAGCTGCAGCCAACTTATCGTACGTGCCCACAGCACCTCCAGTCTCCGGAACATCTCCGTATCCAACATCACCATATCCGTCGTCAGCCCCATATCCAACAGCGACACCGTACCCATCTTCAGCACCATATCCAGGATCTGCTCCCTATCCAACTAACATGGGAATGCCAACACCCTATGGCAATGCTCCCTACCCAAATGCTCCTGCAATCCCATCCCTTCCATATCCTGGAGGTTCCTCTTTTCCAGGAATGCCCATGCCTTACGACTCTGTGTCGCAGAACTCACAAAGTTCTGGCTATTCCAGCTTGTATCCCTCTATACCTTCTCTCCCAGGTATATATATAAACCACATCCAGTTACACTGGATATGGCTTATTTTTTGTATTTTCTTTCGAAATTTTAGATGCTGTCGGTTCTTTTGGCGGGTTGGATCGTCGGAATCAACCTGCAAACGTCTACCCAACTTTAAAAACTGACGATGATTCTGATATATCCTTGCCATCGCAGAAAGAAGAACCGTCTGTTGGTATACCAGAGATACCTTTCCATACTGTTAATGTCCCGGAAAATGAAAATATGTTTTGGGTAAGTTTTTACTTCAAAAATATATATGTATGTACGAGTATTTATAGTTTATTTAAAGTTCAATATACCTCTTGAAAAACAAAAAACATTAACTGAAACAAATTAGGTATAAAAGATTATTCTTTTTATAGATTTGTATGACGTTCAGTTCTAAAGAAATGTTTTTGATTTTCATTTGTCCAATGACTCAATTTTATTCGAAGAACGAAAACCTAGCAACATAGTGTTCATATTAACTGAAAATTTGGATGCGTGCCAGGTCAGCTTCGGACAGTTAAAGTAGTAATGTTTAGTATCAGGCGTTTTCTTTTAGCATTGATATCCTCTCTGCAATGAGAATTTTGAGGAAAATAGAAATATTAAGTTCAATGGAATTGTAAACTTTGAAGTCTTTGTTTCGATTTCAGATTAATATAAACAAACAAAAAACAACAAAAATAGAAATAGACTTTAATGAAGATAAAAAATGCGCTTGCGTTTATTTCATTTAGTTGTCTTGGGAATAATTGGTATTTTTAAAAACACTTTAAAACATATATAAAATATAGTAAAGCCGGTAGACTTCATCCCACCTCTCACCTTAAAAAGAATTTCCGTTCAAGAACTGTTTACTTGGTTTGATATATAAATCCAACAAAAACAATACCATGTTAATCGGATGATATTCAGCTGAGTTATGCTGTACCCGAAAAATGCTTTGTTTTACATATTACGTATTATTCTGTTTATTGAAGTGCTTTTTGATGCACAATATAACGATGATCTGTTTGTTTCATCTCACTACTTCCAATGCAATAAAACATTTCAATTGATTTAAACAATTTTATTTTCAAACCATCCATCGACCCATTGAAATATACACACAAAATCCGTTCAGCCGTTTTGGGAGAGAAAAACATACTCTGTTAATAGAAATATGACTAAGTTTTAAAACTAATTTTTCACTTTGTGATACTAAGATGTTGTTAACTGTTCACATCAGATATCTAGAATAATAGAATAAATATCACAATAACAGTGAATTTGCTTACCTTAGCTTTTAACTTAGATCTACAATATTGGTTGAAACATTTAAGGCGCATTGCAATCCAGTAAATTGTATCAATTTTAACGAAGTAGTTTTTTTTTTGTTTTTAGTGGACTTTATTGAATTGAAATTCAAAATAAAAGTTTAGTGACCTAAAGTCCACTAAAAACAAAAAAACTACTTCGTTAACTTCGGCTAGACCACGGGTGTATATATATATTTATATATGTATAGTCTTAGGTGCATGAATTCAAACGAATTCCCCTAAAAATAGAATTCACAGTGTATTCATGCTGTAATTTTATCAAATGTCGGTAACCATCGACCAAAATTTTGCGTCTTAGAAGGGTACAACAGCATCTAACTGATGTATCAATTTTATTTTTCATATGCTAAAACTATGCATTCCAATGACTGAAAATTTTTGATATGTGTCACAAAATTCACTATTAATACATTCAAACTTCACAGAAACTTTCGTAGATATTCTCAAAAGATGCTGCCAAAAGAGTTATTAGTAAGTTATCAAAATGCACTCAAAATGCATTTGTTTAAAACCGCTTTTTAAATTGAGATATAAACTATCCTATCCGTCTAGTTAGATCAAACTTGATTTGGTACACAGCTCGCTAAATTTGACTAAAATCGGTACAGTAGTTTAGGAGAGCATCGCCGACAAATAACGCGACACGAAATTTGTATATGTATAGAAGACTAGTTGTCCCGGCAGACGTTGTTCTGCCCTTCCGAGTAGATAGCGCCATGATAGATATAAACATTTTGAAGATAAAGCGATTAGTTATTATATTCATACCGTCCAATTAGTTTGTCTAAAATATGAGAACATGGATGATTTTATAAAATAAATTTTAATTAAATAAATTAATCTCAAAAAAGTACGCATACGCCCGAGTGCACTATACTGATTTATCGTTGTTTTTAGTTGAAAATGGACATTAATTGCAGCAAATTTTCTTTTAACTTCAATGCGTTAACATTTTCCATACTTAACGTTAACATGCATAGATTTACTGGGAATATGAGTCATTAATATTGAATGGTTTTCACATAAGAACTTTAAAAATAAAATGCAAGACTAGCACGTACTTGATCTGTGGGTGCACTATGGTAGCACTGTTTCCGAGCAAAGAAGTTAAAATTATTTGTTTAAGTAGTGTTTATGTCCCGCATTTTGAGCGTATTGATAGCGTGTTGTTTGACATGTCGTACTACATTGTGGGATAGTGTGGAAATACCTTTACCTGTTATTTCGTTATACTAGACCTCCAATTAATTAAGTCGTTTATAAACATGTCCCGCATTTTGAGACAAAATAAACCAATATTTTTAAAATTATTTTTTGAACAACTTGGTAAAAACTAAAAAAAAATTTGCTTACCCGACATACGAGAGCTATTGTTAAAAAGCCTTTAATTTTTGAACAGTTTATGCCATCTGCTGGGTGCTCTGAAACCTGAAAGATTATCACAGTATCATAGTTGTTTTCTTTTTCAAGCATTGAAATATGAAGGTTGCAGGTATATTTTAAAAACTAACTTATTCTAGTTTGAAAACTCTGATACAAACAAAAAAAACTGAGAACTCACTCAGTTTAGCTGGTCAACTTTTGCTTTTGTCATCCCCCCTCCCTTCCTCCTAAGACTTTGTTGCTGCTGATATTAAAAAAGCATTTTAATAGCTTTTTCTATGCGAAATACAAACATACCTATATATATAGGATACCTACTATTCTCTATTTTTGTATCCCATTTCACCTTATAAACAGCTTATTAAAAAAAAAACAAGTAAGAATTTTTAAAATTGGATATCAATTATTTGGTTTTAACCCATTTCACCCTACAAACAGCTTAAGTCGCGCACAAAATATTCAGCCCTCAACTTATCCACAAAGTACAACCTTTCAAATAAAAAGATTTTTTTAAAATTAGAGGTGTAGCTTCTGAGTTCATTCTTAGCCTGCGGCCACATATTACAGCTACTGGCAAGCAAGTTACTACATGTATTAATTGTCAGATTCCTATCTGTGTTCCAGTTGGCTGGAAGTTTGCCTGTATGAGTGAAAAATGCGAGTGTGTTTCAACTGTCTTACCAGTAGCTGGCATGGCGGCGTCCGGGTTAGCAAACAAACTGCAAAAATGCAGTGAAAAAGGGTAGTTTTTGATTTATACTCATTTTAATAATGTGCTACCACCTTTATATGAAATAACTTCAAAAAAATCTGTTGGCAAGTGAATCATACAGTTGTTTTGTAAATATAATTTAAAGAAATTGCATGCTTTTTTGATTGCAGCTGTAAGTGATTCTTTGTCTTCATATTGATGTCTAGAATCGTACACCTTATTAATCATCCATGCCCATATACATATAATACATTTTCCATAGGTAATATTAGTGTTCCCAGAGTACGGTGGGCCATTGAAGCAAGGTCACTTTTTTCTCGAACTTTTTATTATCCTTGCTTTGTAGATTGGTGTGTTGTCTTCTTGAAATGTCTATGTTATTGGTCCAAGGACATTGGTAAACTTAGGGAAGGCTTTTTGCAAAATTTGCTTGCAGGACTTTTCCGTCATTTTAATTGTGGAAAAATCAATTGTGGGAAGATCAATTATTTCAAACCAGGAAATCGCACCCTCACCATTTACACCACCTTCTCAGCTATGATGGCGCTCCAAAAACCTTGGTTTCTTCCTCATGTCATGAAATAATAATAATATCCGCCCGGGCCATCTTAATTGATTTTGTTTTCACGTCATATACTTCCCGCAAAAATGTATTCTTTTTTTTCTTTGTATTGGATTTCAGTGTATTTTTCTTCAGTTTTAAACGTTTCCTAAGTTTGCCGATGTCTTTGGACCAAAACCATAGACATTTCAACAAGACAACGCAACGCACCAATCTACAACACCGATGTAGCCAATACTTAAAAAACGTGTGCGTCTCGCGACGCTCGACAGAAGTGATAACTTAAATTAATCTAAGTTGAAATTGTTTAACTTGAGAAAAGGTTAGGCTATTACTTAAACTTTATGCATATTAATAATAATGTGAGAAAAGGTTATTTATTAAACGGCTAGCGCTGTGGGTTAAAGTGAGAGATAATGAGCCTGCCTACTGCTGCCGTATGCGTGAGAGAAAGGAAAGCCAGACAGAATGGCGGCGTAACGCGTTACGTTACAAAGCGGTTTAACCTCCCATAAGAAGTTATCACTTCAAAAATGGTGACAATTCTCAGCATGTTCTTTACTCCCTTCTTTCTTCACTTTTAATCTGAAATGAGTTAATGCCTTGGCTAACAAACAAAACTCTCGAATGATAGTACTATAATTTATATAATGCACTACAGAAACATGTCTTAAGGTGGCTTTAGGAGAAGCTGCAACAAATTATAGTACAGACGAAAAAGCAACAACAACAATCATAGTGCAGACCACAGACCAATACAGACCGCCCACTCGTATTCCTCTTGTCTGAAACACCCTCGAAATATTTTTTCCTGTCTGTGAATACGTGTACATCTCTGTCTGCATTTTGTAATGGCAACCATACCTGCGTATGCCATTTATTTTTTTGGTGTGTGCTAAATGGGTTTAAAAAGCAAGGGGGAGCGTCACACTCTCAAAATAAATGGCATATCAGCTGATTTTCAGCTTGTAGGCAAAAAGAGAGACCATTCAGTGAGTTGGCGGTCTGTATCTTATTGGTCCGTGGTGCAGACCACGGACCAATAAGATACAGAACTCCAACTCACTGTATGGTCTCTCTCTCTATGCGTTTGCCTACAAGCTGAAAATCAGTTAATATGCCATTTATTTTGAGAGTGTGACGCTCTCCCTTGCTTTTTAAACCCATTTAGCAAACAAATAAAAAAAAATAAATGGCATACGCAAGGATGGTTGCCATCACAAAATGCACAGACAGAGATGTACACGTATTCAAAGACAGGAAAAAATATTTCGAGGGTGTTTCAGGCAAGAGGAGTACGAGTTGGCGGTCTGTATTGGTCTGGGATGCAGACGATGAAGTTGGACATGTTCGTCTTCGCTATAATTTTCAAGCTGCATCCATAATTTTCCTATAATCTGCATCTATGAAGACGTCTGCTTTTGGCCATCTCTCTCTCTCTCTCTGTCACACAAATATGATTTATATATTTTGCATCCTCTTTCTTTGCAGATCATGGGTTGCTGCTCCATGTAAAGCCACCTTTAAAAAGCGTCAAACAAAGAGCATAATAATTATAGCACTTTTTAAAACGCACATGGCAATACTTTTCTATCACCTCCCATCTTTCCAACAAACATAGAAAAACAGTTTTATATTCTATCCACAGTTTGAGAATAATTGACAGTTCTATAATTTTTTTTTAGTTTAGTTGTATAGACTGATTAGAAATCAACTTTCTTGCAGAAAATCTAGTTTAAAATTGAATCTTTTGACGTTTGCCTGTGAAATAGTTTTGCTCTTGATATAAAAATAAAATTTTATTTTGTCCAACCCAAATGGCAAATATATAAAATAAAATATTTTTATCATCCTGTCTGTAATAGAAGCGGGCATTTTAATTTAACTAAATAATACAATATTATCAAGTGTGTGCTGGTTTGTAAAAATTTCAAGTTCAAAAAGAAAAAGAAAATTGCCTGCGATGTGAACTCGATTTTTGGAAATTTCTCTGCGGACCTTGTTTGTCCCGATTTTTTTGTTTAGGTGCTTCTGCTTCTACTTTTTAAGGTCAAGTCATGTGAATTCCAAAAAATACTGATGATGTGGTGATGTCATTAAAACCATTTTATATTTTTTATTGAAACAAATATCTGTTTTTCCTTCCTTCATCTCTATTAAAAATATTGAATGCAAAATGTTAAAAGGGCAGTTTGCCTGATGTGAAAAGTGGTAGTCAGGTAAAGGAATTAAATAAAAATTGTCCAAAAGAAGGAATCACCCACTATTGTTTGTAATAAATTGTTGTTATTTACGTACCAATAGAAAAGATAATAAATTATTGATAATATTTAATGTATAACTCTTGATTTTGATAGTACTATAAAGGTGTGTGTTTTGATAGGCATATGATGTCATCAAATTGGCTACGACCGACGACGACGCATGGTTTTCATTTGAATCACTCTGCAGTAGCCGGATAGATTAGGTGGGGAAACAACTTCTGTGTATTAAATTATTAAGAAGAATGTTGCTGTTCTGCTCCTCTAAATAAAATAAACTATGTATTTGTCGGTATGCCTTTCAAAATAAACGCTTGGTACGAGAACAAAGGTATCAGTAATGTTGATTTAAGAGGCTCGTGTATTTTTCAGAATTTTTGTTCTTAATAGCTGTTAGTCATTTCATCTCCTTCTATGATACATGCTACCAAGATTCTGTCGGTGGAAAATCGGCTTTATTAGATTTTATTCTTGAGCAAAGATCATAAAAAACGTATAGGAAGTTATATTTTATAGTAGATTCAACAGATTGTATATTTTGTACGAATAAAATCAAAGATTTTAGTTTTCCAGATGTACAGTCTGTATGATGCTTATGTCTTACAAAAACAAAAAAACTTCCTCGCCCAATAAATTTGTTTTGTTAAAAATCAATGTAAAGCAACCGAATATTTTTAAATTCAATAACTTTTGGAAGAAGGGAGTTCAAGCAGATTCACTTAAGTCACTTTCGAACATTTGACACGCCGAAAACTCGACAACTCTAATGCCTAATAATACCTTCATTCATATATTTCTCTACCAAAGTATTAGAATTTATCATGAGAAGGCGAATTTGATGAACTTACTCGTGTAAAATACCTGCGAAACTTCTACGAAACTTTATTATTTTGATGGAATTGATATACAAATGAGCAGAAATTGTGAAAATCCAAAGAATGCCAAAAAATACATACATAAGACGGTAGATGCAATTAAAAATTGATAACAACGCTGTCGCCTAACCAGCTACACTTTGCACTCTTTCTTTTCAACTGTAGTGTATCATTGAAGCAATGTTAATCGGTATTCGGTATTGTCGGATAATTTTGTGTATTCAAAAAGAGCGGTGCAGTGTTATATCGTAAATAATATCCAACGCTCATTATTTATGAGCTTTAAGGAAGGATCAATCGTTTTGTCCTAGTCCCTGGACACACAGTTATCGCGTACTAAAGCTTGTGAGTTGGCATTTGCATTGAAACGTTAACTGGCCTGGCCGTCAGCCTCCGCCAAGCAAATCGTCCTTGGGAGTGTATCTCTTTCATTGTAGCTATTTCACCACTAAATGTGGTGTTGAAAGCGGCGCTTGAATGTGAGTCAGCAGACAAAAGTATCTGTTCAAAAAGAGCTTCATTATAACTTTATTCAGCCATTTCTTTTTCGTTGTCAAGCAAATTGCATTTCTGAAATAAAAATCAAATGTGAGTCAGAGCCCGAGCCCTGTAAATCAAAAAATCTTATGTTGACCTTTGATGTTTGAGCTGCCAACATAACACACTTTAAATAAAAGCTTTAGTACAAAAATTTAGTCTTTCTAAATAGAAATCCCCGGTCATAACACCGATAGAAACAAAAGTATGCTCCGAGGATTGAGTTCAAATCCTGAGCATACTTCCTCCTTTTGATTACATCGTAATTAACACAAAATAGAACAGAATAAATTGAGCGCATATTTCAGGCTCTATAGATTAAGTCAATTGTACTGGATCGATTACGTTATGCCTTTATATATGCTTTCTTTTAGGCATGTAAAGCCTAGAATAAAGTCGTACCCATTGTCTGGTAATGTTGGCTAGTGGTTTCTTGTGTTCCTATATTGATCCGTCTACTTGCCCGCTTCCGAATGAATTTTTTAATACAAATTACAATTCAGGTTGTGACATAACTAACCTTCATCCAAGTAGACCTTTATTCGAAAATTAAAGCTTGTTAATGCTGGTCACAATAAGTTAATCTATATTCTCATAGATGGACTGTAAAAAGTCTCATAGAGTTTGTCAGTCGACAGATATGAACAAATACAAATAAGTGAATACAAATATAAATACATTAATGAATGCTTTCACTCGAGGAACCACTCATTCTGAAAACCAATGGAACAAGCAAAGTTGTCTCTGCTCAATTTCGACACAATGTCTGTTCTCACGAATCAGTTTCAAAAGTTTTGCCAATGTTAAACTGGTACAAATGGATTTTTACTCGTTCTCCGTAATAAAATTACAGTTCATTCAACTCCGTTGCTGAACTTTAAAAAAAACTCCTGTTTAAAAAACACATACCATGGCGAGTTTTAGACAGAACAGAGAGCTCACGAAAGAATAAAACATTTAACTTACAGCCAAAAAAATGTTTTCTTAAGAAATATGAGTTTTGTCAAAAGTCCGTTACTGTGCGTGTGTCATTAATATCTGGTTTGTAATATTATAAATGAAATTGTCAATATGAAACAACATAATTGAATTCCACAAAATCTTTGACGGAATGCCTATTGCTTTTCTTTAGCAAATTTTTAATTTTGAAAAATTCTCTATCATCTGTTGATATTGAATAATTTAAATAAATAATAGAATTCAATGAAATTCATTCATTGAAAGCGATACTGATCTAATCTAAATCTAAAATATCGTCTCACAAGTTTTGTTATAAAATGTTACAAAAAAAAAAAAAAACTTCGATCTTGCCAGGAGTCGAACCTGGAATCTTCTGATCCGTAGTCAGACGCGTTATCCATTGCGCCACAAGACCCTGTGAATATTGGCTGCCAAAATTGTTTTGGTTTATACAAAGTCGAAAAATACAAAATTGTGAAAGGTGACTGGCATATATATTGTAAATAATTATCAGTTTGTGAGTTTTATAAAGATTTGTATAAAAGAAATAAAATTGGAGGACCGGACGGTATGGTATCTTTGCAATAGAGCTAAACGCCCCAAAGTTAATTGTAATAAAATACATATTTGGGTATGTTTAACGGGAATTTCAAATGCAAAACTATTTTACAATGTAGGTACCTACATTTAAATTGAATATTTTTTGTATGAAAATGTACAAGAGAAACTACATTTCGCATTTATCTCAACCCCAGCACCACCTATAGGATCCCAATTTTGCCAAGGATTTACTTGCGATTTGTTAATTCGTATTTATTTGGTATTCCCTCGGAAAGTATTTTTAATTTTTGCTCTAGGCCCGAAAATAGTGGTACCTTACTGCCATACAATCATGATGGAGAAGCTTACATTTCTCGAAAACGGCTTCAACGATTTTGAATAAACATTCTGAGTGCTGTCCTGCTATCTTTTATTTATTTTTTTAATTTATAATCGTTTCGGAGATTAATCGGAAAAAACCGAGAGGCAGACGGACACACCGACAGATATACCCAAATTGAAAAAAATGAATAGAGAAATACTCATAGAGCTTCACATGAAGAATTCTGAAATGTATGTCTTGTTTTGAATTTTATAGAAGAAAAATTTGGTTCTCTAATTTTTCCATATATTGAAGAAGAATAATCTGGCTCTTTGATGGCCTCAAGAATTGAAAAGTCCAAGACCGGGATACTTGCCGTGCCGATGCTTTCTAAGATCTGCCAGGGGAACCCCACATGATTCACAAGTGTGGGCAGATAAGTTTGGGATGTGTGATCCACCTCAGATCACAACGCTGCCGAAAAGAAGATAAAACAGAATAATAAACTGGCTTTTTAATTAGTGAGTTATTTCAGTCCATATGAAATTTTATTGGTTTGCAGTTGTTTTTATTACTTTTTATGCTGGCATGTGGCGCAACTTCCAAACTGGTTCAAAATGTTTGCTCTTCTTATGTATAGGATCGGATATACCATATACGTCAACTTAATTAAACGAGAATATATATATTTAAAAAGTATGTAGTTTAACTTGCCACAGCTGCTACAGGTTTTATTCGTTAATTTAATTGTAATATAACATGCATTAATAAACAATAGTTACTTAATTTGGTTTAGGACCGGAAAAGAGCCACCGCGTTTAGTTTTCCTCCTTCCGCCGATACTTGCACACGAGCGTTACAATTGTTTGCATAGCAAACATAAAAGATTTTTCCTTTACATTTTGACTTTTCTTTCAAGAGTGTTCATATTTTAAACAAATACAAGAAAATGACACAAAGTTGATAGGTTTATGACAAAACGCCCAAAAAAGGACGTAACGGCCAAATTTAAAATAAAATGCTACAACAACAATTTGTTTATAAAGCTTTTGGGTGTTGTGTCATTTTGCGATTTGGGCGATATATCGTTAGGCGATATTTCGCTACGCCATAAATCAAAATGTCATAGCACCAAAAAGTTTTTGAAAATTTAAAGCAAGAGAGCGACAGAAAGCCCAAAGAGATTTTAAAAAGCCCAAATCATTTTTGAAATGTCATAAGACCCAAATGAGTAAAAAAGAATTGTAGTTTTTGAATTAGGGCACTCTGACATTAAATTTGGGCGATAATTTTTGAAGTTAAGTGACGTTTTTAATTTAAAAACTTATCTTTCTTGAACACCCAAAATAAAAAATTTCATGCGGCCCAAAAACTGACACAACCCCTAAAATGAAAAAAAGGCACAAGGTCCAAATTTTACTAATGCGGTGGCGCTGTGGCGTCCTATTTTATTTTTGCCATCATTATTTGTAGAAACGTAACATTTGATTTCTTTTTTTCTACTTAAACATTTTTTATGATGTTGAAAATTGAATCATTTTAGAAGTTTTTGTTAGATTACTCGTACTAGTACCAATTTCCGTTCATGGATAACTGTATCAGTTTCTATATTGCAACACACTGGCATAAGAATAATATAAACTGATATTTTAAAAGTGACCATCAAAACATCTAATTGCTCTTTTATTCAAATCAAAAAATTTATTAAAATATGGCTCAAAAAGATCGCCTTTTGTATAAAGCAACGAATTTTTAAATTTAGAATATTATGTTTGGTTGATGTAAGTCCAAGAAGACTCGTTTATCATTTTAAGACATTTCTGTTCTTACACCCACACAATTTCATGGAGCGAAAACACCTCGTGCATTTATATAGCTTGTTTATAATCAATGTAGAGGTACGTGTTTAAAAATGAAAAATTAATGACTTTTCATACGCCAGTAAAATTCTCTTAAAAAACTTAAACAAACAGGCGACAATTCTGATGTTTCAAAAGTTCAGTTAAACGACTTTAATTTGCTAGATTTTACTTTGAAAAACAATTTTGAGGTCTGTTTTCAACGTGAAAATGATACAGTGGATATATTGCTTGGTTGCTAAAGAGTTGTGGGTTCGAGCCCGAGTTTAGACTGGATGTCACATAAATACCACCTTCATCTTAATCCACGGTATTGCCAAAATTTGTTTTTATCTTTCTATTCCTTTCTCTCCAAAACGATAAGGGTATTAATAACCCCTTGAGTGCGAGTAGGTACATTAGGTATACAAAACTAAAATTGTTTGAATTCTACACAACCCAAAACAAAGGATCTGAAATCACTATGTGCTGCTCAGTGTTCACTCGCCTGCATTGAAATATTCTTTGATATGTACTTGTCCGGCATAAATACCACGGAATACGTTTATGTTACCTATTTCCCAGGGAATACCTTAGAAATACCATGCGAGTAGCTGCATTTGTCTGTTTTAATGAGACTCTTAAAGAAAGAAATCTTTATTTCTTAATTTTAAAATATTCCCGGTAACAACCCCCATTACAAATCTCGAAAATAATAATTGAAAGTTTTAGGACAACTTTAAAATTTTAAGAAACCAATAAAACGAAAAGAATGTTTCAAAATCGCTTACGTAATCGAAATCGATTGAAATTGTTGTATTTTAGGAATCAAACTCATTTTAGTAATATTTATGACCACTCACTATTTAGCCCAGCCAGCATTAAATAATTGACATATATACAATCTGTGTTGATGTTCTTCAAAAATACATATGGCGGCCAGCTGCCACATTTTGACTGGTTGGAAGTCACATCTGCCTGGTAGAAACACTTTTAAAAAGAGCTATTTACTCTGATTCACTACGAAAATTCATTATGACCTTGTTGTTCATATCAAATATATCACTAAATAAATAAATATAGGATACAAGAGATGATGTTTAAATATCTATAAAGTGTTGATTTTACTTTCTGCACAAAACAAAAGTTGATTGCTTTTACTTATTTTGTTTGTATATGTTTTTAATTAGTGACATTACCTATAAGTTTATCAGAAGAACCTACCACCATTTGATTCTTAAGCTTCGGTGTTTTGTAGTAATAGTTCCAATGAGCTGATGAGAAATATGAATTGTATCCAAGTTGTTTATAGAAGCAAAGGTGCAGTCGGAATTTATGTGTGTTGGCAAACCGAGTTTATATCTGTCATTCACATCTAATTGGTTGCATTAAAATTATATCTGTCGAATGATTCATATCAAGCAATTAAAAAATAACAATCGCGCATACTTACATATGTATATATGTATGTACATAAAACTACTACTGTATATAAAATTTCCATAAATATAAATTCCAAAAATCGAGGTTCACATAATGTTTGTATTTATTTTTAAATTACAAGTTTACTATAAAATATCTACATATCTGTCATACGCACACAATAAACAAATAAACAAAAAGTTTGCTCTTCATAAGCGTTTCTAGGCGCCAAAATGGATGAACTCAAAGGCTTCTTCAAACAGGCCGGCAAAGAATTTTTAAATGCCGCCGGCGAAGCGGCTGCGGGGGCAGCCAAAGAGATCGTGGGAAGTGTTATTAATGAAATTTTCATTAAAAAAGAAGCTGAAACAAAACGAATTCTGCCGAGTATAAAGAACATGCGAGTTGTAAGTATTTTTTTTTGGGCGTGTAAATAATGGTACTACTACACCCCGGGTGTATTGAAATGGAATGATTTCTTTTAATTTTTTTATTTTGTTTATATTGGTTTTTTATATCCAAACATAAATTCTATCATTCTGCGTAAGAGAATATAAGGTTTTTGGAAGTAGCGTTTTTTATGCCAAAAAGTCAAGATGCGAGCCCAAACTCAAAAAAGCTTGTCTACCGAGAGTTTATTCATTCATTTTAAATGGAAAAAAGACAACAACAAAAAAAATTGAATTAAAAAAATGTTGTCATAAAAAGAAAAGGATGTACATTATTATTTAGGAACAAAACAAGCTGGGGTGGAATCGGCTAAGGTGATTTGTGATAAGTGATAGTCACAATCAACAAATTTCATCTGGCTAAGGTGATTGTCACATGTGATAATCACATTTTTGTGACTTTTTCTTGTGACAGCTATTTAGGTGTCACTTGCATACAAAAATAATAATAAATACAAAATAAACCTCTGACGCTGACTTATAAAACAAAATTATTTGCTTTTGCTGTCAAAGATTTGTCAAAGATCTACACTAATGTTGTTTTCGATTGGGAGAAATTAGTTTCTCCTCATGATTAAAGTAAAAATAAAAACAATAAAAAAAAAAAAAAAACAGAAATGAACATTTTTTTAATTGAGATATTTTTCTGAAACGCGTATATGTTGTGAGCAATCACATGAAGTGACAACTAAATTAATCTTTTCTAAATAAATACATAATTGTCACGTCCCTTAATGTAAATTAAATATTAAAATTGTTCGAATTGTTTAATTTGAAATACAAAATATATAGAAACATATTTCATAAAAAGCAGAAGAAGTAAGACTCGCAAAACACAACTCCGAAGAGAAACGATTTGTCTTCGGAGTTCTCTCCAATTGCCCAACGGAAAATGACATAATGAAAATAAACAAAATTCCGGTGATCACATTATGCAGACGCACAAAATTATTTTATCACATGTGATTGTCAGAAATGTGACAATCACAAATCACATTAGCCGATTCCACCCCTGGTCTTTGAGTCCTTAATTTGATTGTACATACATACATACATGTGTACCATTGTGTTATTACTTCATCTTTGGCTTTATTTTCTGCTTGTAAAATATCATTTAGTTTTTGACACTAT
Organism: Platycheirus albimanus; assembly: GCA_916050605.2. NCBI lineage: Eukaryota > Metazoa > Arthropoda > Insecta > Diptera > Syrphidae > Platycheirus > Platycheirus albimanus. Next base: position 67,468,023 of record OU696698.1, read on the forward strand.
TCGGCACTCCCAAATTTGTTATTTTGGTCTTAAGTCTTGAAGAGACCGACCTGTTTTTTTTTCACAGTTTATGCTGCATTTCTTGCCCAACTGTTTCAATTTGTGAAAGACCACTGCTGCGGAAGGCACTTCACTCTCGCCTCAATAAAACAACGTTGTTCTAGAGCTCAGATGTCTCGGCGAATGTGGACTGTGTTTTTCTTACCTTTCTTGAATGTTATACCAAAAAAGCTTTCTAATCCTAATGTGAAAATCTGGATGAATAATATTTTTTAAATAAAAACTCCTAAAATTCATTACATATTATTCAGTTTTGTTCAATAACAAACAAATTTGCTAAGCAATATAAATTATTTTAAAGTTTTATGTGACTTCTAGCTAAGTGCCTTACAAGCTTATGGTCTATAATGCTCTTGTGCATGTGCTTGAACTTTCGCGAAGGACACGTTGGCAACAACATTTGTGTCGGTTTCCAAAAACGTTATTACGTTGACAACAACTTTGCTCCTACGATTTCGAAATACCTTTGTGTTTTTGGAAATTCTATCTTTTGGTTTTAATTTTTTTCATTAATGGTCTTATAACAGTATTCCCCATAGAAGCGGTTTTTTTAAATCAGATGTTTCGCACACCACTCAAAGGATTTGGATGAAATTTTTAATTTTCTTTTTTTGTTTTTTTTTAATAATGCTTGACAGCATGTTGTTTTAAAAAACGGTTCCAAAGCTTTCCAGGAAAAACTACAAAGTTCTATAAATTCAAATACGCACTCAAATTTAAAATATGTTTTCGAAAAGTTTAAAAAACCGGTCGAACCATTTTAAATCTTAACGTGAACTGTTATACAGTGTGATTCAGCTAAGGTGTGCCAAAAAGCTAAAGCGTGTAGGTTTTCTCAAGACAAGAAAAAATCGTTTGTATTAGGAATAAACCCCCCTCCGTTAAGGAGGGAGGCGCAATTTTCTAAACAGATGACTTAAATCGCGAAACAATTTATTAAAAAATAACGGTAACTCCTACGATGCCATGCTTTGCGTTTTTCTAAAGCCAGAATGTCTCTTCTTTCATTGTATTTTTAAATAAAGTAATTCTAATGTTCACTACCTTCTTTTTTTTATACAAAAAGAACAAATTTCTGCCTTTACAAAAAGGTATAGCATGGCATCGAAGGAGCTACTTACCGCTATTTTATAATTTTTTTATTCCAATTTAAGTCATCTTTTTAGATAATCGCCCCTCGGCTAAACAGAGGAGAACAGACCCCCCCCACCATCCAATGCGATTTTCTTCTTGTCTAGACCCCACCTACACACACACCTTAGGTGAATCATCCTGTATATTTAAGATTCTATTATAAAAGCATAGGTACCTACATAATTTATCTTAATTTTGAATTTAGTCTGAAAATATTCTGAATATTAATCATCGATAATTTCTTCTATATTAATTTTCGTTTTCTGCACAAAAATCTGTTTTAAGAAAATAATTTATTGCTGCTTTAAAGAAAAAACTAGAAAATAAATATAAAAACTTCCATTAACCACATTTAAGTCTAGACAAGTATTGTAGACATTCAAAAATCAAACTACCCTAGTCTTTGCTTGGCGCCTTCCGATACAAAAAATATATGTGTCATCCTTCTACTTACTTGTTTTCCGATGCGAAAACTCAAAGTAGTAAGAAAAAAATTGATCCTTTTTTCATAACGAAAAAATCACAAATTTTCAAGTCTTAACCAAACACTGATTATGTTAATTTTCGACTTCCAGGACACTTTTTCTCTAAATGAGCGTACTAAACACATGTAATAGTTTATTGTTCTTTTGATAACCGTTACAGTTAAAAAAATGCATTTTGAAAAGAGCTTCAGATTTTATGATAGATAGATAGATACTAGGAAATACCCAACTGGGTTAAAAATTTCCCACACAAATTTGTGACTTTCAGATTTTTTGTAATTAATTGAGGATAGGCCACTACAAAACATTTTTTTTCAAAACATGTAAATGAATTATTTTGTAAATTTCCTGTATATTATATACATACAAACAAAAATTACAAAACACATTCATATGTTTATACCTACAGAGATTTCATTTCAAGCGAATTGATTATCCGAATCGAAATATTGACGTTTGGCCTTAGGCAGAACATTTGGTCCGAAATTATTGATATAAAATAAAAAAAAATTATTTGTGTTAAAATTTGATTCTATTTATTTATTTTTATAAATACGATAAATAATCAATTAATTTTTTTTCTAGTATGTTGTAACGTTAATTTTTTTTAAAAGACTACTATCGGTGCTCTATCGACGCAAAAGTTTATAATATAGTACTTATAGTTACCACTGTATTTCACCCTTGGGAGTCATTTCCATTGGAGTTATGCTTGGCACTTTTTGTAGTCATTGCATTACAACTAAATTTGTGTGAGGCAAGCTTGAACGAGGGTGTGTATTTTTTCAGCTTTTATCCATATTTTAATGGTAATCATAAAACTTTTACCATCCCTTCGAGAGAAAGTCAAACTATTCACCGCGATGCTTGAGCTCCCTCAATCCAACAAGTTAACTGTTTTCACTGTCATGTTTTGGCGGCATTTAGGGAAAACATAATCCTATAAGGACGCACCCATGAATTTCACTTCTGTCTGCAACTTATCTTCCCATTGTATAACGCATGCAAAGCACTAGCATAGCAAGAGTAACATTGTTGTTATACTATAACTCGACCGAGTTCAGGATTTATCGTTTCCCTATTTAAAGCGTAATCGCTTCGTTGTCCCCATTGAAGTCTTCGAGGCTAGGGCATGTTGAAATAATATTTAGTTTACACTCAGCAGTTGCCTCGATATAACACGACTGCTTATTTTAATTTGGAACGCCGAATTAATAAGCAGTAAATATAAGGAAGTGTTGAAAAAAAACGTACGACTGAAAACCGCGATTTTTGATAAAAAAAAACTTTTGGTTATCAATCACATACCTTACTTTGATACAAAATTGTTTGATAAATAAAAAGAAAAAAAAACTTACTGTGGTTTAACGTGATTAAATCATTCAGTTAAAGTTTTGGTCTTGAAGAACTTTTAACGTTTCTTTAAAATGCCTTTCGTTACTAAGCTCGAAGTGCCTTTTTTGAAAACCGTCTATAGGAGTGATGAAAGTGTTACACTGAAGATTCTTCCCAAGGAAAAATTCTTACAAGTTGTAAATGATGAAAATAATTTAAATAAATCAAACATTACCAGTTCGCAAGAAATAATTTTTTCCAAAAAAAATATTCAAAATTCCAAAAACGCATTTGAGCTGTTGAAAACCCGATTTTTCAATTCCAGCTTAAACTTAAACGAGCAAGGCGATAGTTTCCCTCATATCGATGAAGACAAAAGTGAAGTCGAACAAAATAAAAAAAATGATTCACAAGCTGCGATTGCTAAAGCTTATAAGCCTCGTCCAAAGACATTCGATGGAAAGCCGATTTATAAAGTAAATATTAAAAAAATGTATTCGGTGTGAAGTTCAAGGTTTAAATATTTTGTTTCATAAAAACGTTCAAAATTTAAAAAAAAACATTACAACTTTTCCGCATGCCAAGTTTAAAAAACCCCTTAGAATTCATAATCAGGGTCCTGATTCTCCCCATTTGAGCTAAATATATGTGCACCAGAATAATGTGAATGTTTCATCTTTTTGTATCGAAATTTGAATTTAAAAGCGCCCTAGTCTTATAAGCCAACCAAAGCAACGCTACTTGTCGGAAGTTTTTGTGACTAGACCAAACTATATTATTCTCTTCTTATGCTATTCTCGCCAAACAAAAAAGCGAATTAAGGTATGTCGGGATCTTCGCTGAGTTGAAGAACTTGACTCAGCTTGTTGACGAACCAACGGAGTTTCAGCAATTTTTTTTTTTGCGAAAACTTGAATGCGTCACTTTGTTTCCTCAATAGTGACGTGGACTCCAGAGCTGATATGATTACAAACATTATTCTCTGCGGTATGAGAAATTTTCTTCCAAAGAGACAAAAGTTTATCAAACAAAACGAGAATATGTACATAGTTTGACTTGAGCTGTAAAGTATCAAGGTGAGAGAATTTAGTTTCCTTCTAAAGAAAATCGGAAAAATTTCAAACTGAAAAAACTATCAGATTAAGAAATATATTTAAAAACGTGGTGGAACCAATCTTTACATCGTTTTGAAGATAATTGAGGCTGATATTTCAAAAGCATTTAACAGAGTTTGGCATCAAGCCCTCTTATCGTAAATTCGTACTTTTTGTATCGACTAACTGCAAAGGATATGAAACTACTTTTCAGACCGTTCAATTCGCGTTGTTTTGGACGGTTTCCATTCTATTATTCATAGAATAAATGCTGTTATGCCACAAGCTTCCGTTCTAGCTCCGATACTTTTCTAATCTTAATAAAGACCTCTAATTAAATAAATTGTTTTTCTGGTGACAATACTCTCAAATTTTTATGTTCGTTTCCAGATTCATAGCCCTGTTGTTCGGATGTGATACTGCAACGGCAACGTATGATAAGATCATTTAATTCCGATCTTGACAGCAACTATCCACGGTGTGGAGTTTAATGCTTTAAAAACTCAATGCTGTCTCCTGTGTCCTGTCAATAAAGCATATCCGATATCCTACCCCCATGTAACCATCCATGAGTGGCACTTCCATCGTGGAAACTGAACAGCATTGCGTCTAGGTACATATGTATGTGTATTACAAACCACCTTTTTGTGGAACGAACATATATTTCAAGTCGCCAAAAATGCCGCAAATTGTTTTAAGGTTTCCTTAGCCGTTTTTTTTTATAATTAAATTTTCTCCTATTAGATCTGGCTACAATCTACAAGACAGATATCCGCCTAAAGCTTGAGTATAATCCTCATATTTGAGCGTGCTCCTATAACCCACTTACATTTACTGGATAGAATCCAGAAAAGAGCTCTAAACTTGATAGGTGATAGACATAACCATTTGGTCCACTTAAACACCGTCAAAATGTTTCATGTCTCACCTTATTTAATTGCTACTTCTATAAACAGTGCTCTAGTGAAATAGGAATGCTCATCAGTTTACTCTCGGGTCCAATTTCGGGCTTTAGCCGCACGAAAAAATTGTGCAACGCTCTGCCCGACTCACTTTGTCCACCATAGAAATATACAGACATTCACATTCATGAAAAAGGTACATATGGGTCTATGAAAACTTTCTTCCCCTTTCCTCGCAAAAATATTGTTCGCAGTGAAGAAATTGTACTCATTGACAATATATTTTATATCTTAAAATATTATAAGAATTAAAGATAAACAACTATATAAGATACTGAAGATTTATTTTGTGTCGTTTTTTTTTCCAGCTCGGCGAAAAAGCAAGTGGCTTACGCGTTCACTCTGATGTACAAGATTTCGAAAGCCTTCGTGAACAGTGCCTTGCATCGGGATCTCTATTTGAAGATCCCATGTTTCCAGCGAGCGATGAATCACTTATGTTTTCACGCCGTCCAGATCGTTATGTTGAATGGATGAGACCACACGTAAGTTCTACCTTAACTTCAACTTAACCGATCCCGATCTGATAGAGTGTTCACTAGGAAATTTGCGATGATCCTCAATTCTTTGTTGAAGGATATTCGCGTTTCGATGTACAACAAGGTGAATTAGGTGATTGCTGGTTGCTAGCAGCTGCGGCAAATCTTACTCAGGATCAAAACCTCTTCTTCCGCGTAGTGCCACCAGATCAAAGTTTCGAAAACTATGCTGGTATATTCCATTTTTGTTTTTGGCAGTATGGTAAGTGGATTGATATTGTTATCGATGACCGGTTACCTACATACCGCGGGGAGCTATTATACATGCATTCGACGGAGAAGAACGAGTTTTGGAGTGCTCTGTTGGAAAAAGCCTACGCCAAGTGAGAAAAGAAAATAATATAAAATGTTTTCTCAATTCAAACTGATCGATTTTTTGTAGACTTCATGGTTCCTATGAGGCGCTTAAAGGTGGTACCACATGTGAAGCCATGGAAGATTTTACTGGTGGTGTTACTGAATGGTATGACCTCAAAGAAGCACCACCAAATCTATTCAACATACTTGGCAAAGCAGCTGAGCGTAACTCTATGATGGGTTGCAGTTTAGAACCTGATCCAAATGTAACTGAGGCCGAGACCCCACAAGGCTTGATCCGTGGACACGCATATTCTATAACAAAAGTTGCTCTTGTCGATATTGTGACGCCAAATCGAACTGGCCAGATCCCAATGATACGTATGCGAAATCCATGGGGAAATGAAGCCGAATGGAACGGTCCATGGAGTGACAGTTCTCCAGAATGGCGTTACATCCCGGAGGATCAAAAAATTGAAATTGGTTTAACGTTCGACAAGGATGGAGAGTTCTGGATGTCATTCCAGGATTTCTTGAACAATTTCGACCGTGTTGAGATTTGTAACTTGTCACCAGATTCATTATCTGACGAACAACAGCACAACGGCAAGCGCAAATGGGAAACTTCTATGTTCGAGGGTGAATGGTCATCAGGTGTGACAGCAGGAGGTTGTCGTAATTTCTTGGAGACATTTTGGCATAATCCACAGTATGTTATTAACTTGATGGATCCAGATGAGGAAGATGACGATGGCAAATGTACGGTCATTGTGGCACTGATGCAGAAAAATCGACGATCAAAGCGTAACATGGGTATGGAATGTTTGACAATTGGTTTTGCAATTTATCATTTAACTCCGAGGGACTTGGATACTAAACCGCAACCGATGAGTTTCTTTAAGTATCGTGCATCTGTTGCGCGATCACCGCATTTCATCAACACTCGTGAGGTATGAGATGGGTGTTCACTGTTCAGGGTAGTGCATAAAGAGCCCCCTTATGCAAACGCTGTGGATTCTAAATAACACGATATTATTACAGGTTTGTGCCCGCTTTAAGCTACCCCCTGGTCATTATTTAATTGTACCTTCAACTTTCGACCCCAATGAAGAGGGAGAATTTATTATTCGTGTCTTCTCTGAGACACAGAATAATATGGAGTACGTATACAAATCTATTTTATATTCGTTGAACTTTTTTGTCTATACAAAACCAGATGCTAATTATTTATTATTCTTAACCTTTCTTCTGGTTTTTTAATTTTTACTAAATACCTATTATTAAAGAGAGAACGACGACCATGTTGGATATGGAGATGTGGATAATAGGGTGAGTAATGTTTCAAAATCATTTTCAAATTACATTTTTATATCAATTTGTATATACCTAGCGTTTGAAAAAATTATCAACAAATTTATACGTATTTTAGAGAGTGCTTTTGTTTAGTTAAAACATTATTGAGTGATGATTTGGTTGGAAATATGGGATAGTCATTTGTTTAAAAATTTAAGTAGCACTAACTTGCTGACGAGTGATTACAGTTAGTTAAGGAGTAAGTCAGACATGCCAATTTCTTATTTGAAATAGGGGTGTGTCCGTGTAGTTGAACCCATTAACCCCATGTTTGGTGGTTGCCACATAAACGAAAGCAACTAGTCTTTTTAGGGCTCGTAGTTCATTAAGACAAATAGCTACCTGGCAGGTGTACCTGTGCTTTTAATTACATTTCATGCATTTATCTAAATGTGTGCCTGACACGCAAATGTGTGTGAACAAATTTACATTTGTTGCACAGAAACAAAACACAAGTTATTAAGACAAAATCAAATATGACGATATAAAAAAAAAAACAAGGACCTTGAGACATACCTATTAAATATGTATAGACAAATTTTGTCTGTCGGAGCTTTTAAATAAATCATGTGTACGGGATCTAAGAAAGAGATTTTCTAAGTTCTCCCTTGAAAGGAACATTCTGATCGAAAAAGTGAACCTGAATTGTTAAATTGTCAGCTTCCTTTACATCGAAACCGATTGAGGTAAGGGACAAAAAAATGTCTGTGCTTGTTAGTTTATTTATATCGTTGTAGAAGAACATTCACAGGAATTAACTTGAGTCTTTTAGTGATTTCAGATACGCACTTGTTTTTTCTGCTTCTTTATCTATACAACTTCTGCGGAAGTTGTTCAGAAGCACGCCAAGCCTATTAACAGCTTTTAAGGTCAAACTTGGGCCAACATTAGTTGTGGAAGATTTTACCAAATAAAATTGGAGTGATACATTCAGCATACTGGCGTGGCCGCATTTATTATTGTACTATTTGCTCATTCCCGTTGTAATATCAAATGCGTGTCAAGTGCGGCCCATTATAATATTCATTTGAACCACAGTCCACTTCTGTGTCAAATATTGAATCTCTTTAAATTTATTGATCTGTTGGCGAGTAGTTTTGATTTTGTTTTGATTTTTGAAATCCTGCGTGTCTCCAGCGTAACACTTAAATTTTGTTGCTGAGGCACATTTTGGACAGTTATAAAAAGCACAGCTAAGCGAGGAAGTGAAAATGGTTGCCTAATAAAATATAAATACAAATTGTATGTAAACTTACTTACTTACTTACTTATAATTGCACCACTAGAGCGTAGTGCTCCTGGGCCTTGCTTAGTATGCCCCTCCAGCCGGCTCGATCTCTAGCCTGCCGTCTCCAATCTCGCACTACAAGTTGTCGGAGGTCTCCCTCTACCTGGTGGATACATCGGAGATGAGGTCTACCTTGGCTTCTGACTCCCTCTGGTTTGGCATTGAAGACTTTACGAGCTGGAGCGTCGATGTCTATTCGCTCTACATGGCCCAGTCATTTTAGTCGTTGAATTCGAATTTTTCTGGCTAGGCTTATGTCGCTGTACAGTTCGTATAGTTCGTGGTTGTGTTTTCTTCTCCAAATGTTGTTTTCCCGATTTACGCAGACAGGACCATAAATCGTACGCAGAACTTTTCTCCCGAAGACTCCAAGAGACTTTTCATCCGATTGGGGGAAGGTCCATGCTTCCGCACCATATAGCAGGACCGGGATGATGAGTGTTCTATACAGTGTCACCTTGGTTCTTCTCGATAGGGCTTTATTCCTCAATTGCTTACTCAGCCCAAAGAAACAGCGATTAGCAAGAGTTAGTCTGTGTTTGATTTCAGCGCTGATGTTGTTACCTGTGTTTACAGCAGTGCCCAGGTAGACAAATTTACTGACTACCTCGAAGTTAAACCTATCAATGGTTACGTTCTGACCAAGTCGGTGGTGGGATTGGACTTTTGTTGATGAAAGCATATACCTTGTCTTGTCCTCGTTTATTTTCAGCCCCATTCTGCTTGCTGCTGACTCCATAGTAGTGAATGCACCGGTTACTGCTCGCTTAGTTCTTCCTATAACGTCAATGTCGTCGCAAACCCAAGTAATTGTGCCGATTTATTGAAAATGGTGCCCGAAGTACTGACATGGGTGCTCCGTATTACATTTTCAAGCAGAATGTTAAAACAGCTGCATGACTGTGCGTCGCCTTGTCTTAGCCCTCTGGTGGCTTCGAAGGATTCAGTAGAATCTCTAACAACTTTGACGGAACAGCGAGCATTCTCCAACGTCATCCTGATAAGGCGTATCAGTTTAGCAGGAATTCTAAAATTATACAGCACGATACAGTTCAACTCTATTAACACTGTCGTAGGCGGCTTTTAAATCGACGAATAAGTGGTGGGTGTCAATGTTATATTCTTGGGTTTTCTCGAGGATCTGGCGCAATGTGAATATTTGGTCGGTGGTAGATTTTCCAGGTAAGGACCTAACACATCATCAGCAAACGGCTTGAGACGCTCACATAAAACGCTGCACAGGATCTTATAGGCGATGTTTAAAAGACTTATGCCTCTATAGTTGGCGCAGAGTAGGCGGTCTCCTTTTTTGTGAATCGGGCAAATGGTACTGAGATTCCACTCATCGGGCATACTTTCCTCCGACCATATTTTGCAGATTAGTTGGTGTATGCTCCTGACCAGGTCATCTCCAGCGTGTTTAAAATTCATCTTTAGTCTGGTGGTGGCTACTTTGATTTCATTTTGGTCGGGCGGGTGTAGTTCGTGGTCGTCATTAACTAGAACAAGTTGATCTTGCTCGGGATCTTGGCTGTCATCGCCATTTAGCAACCGGTTAAAGTAGTCTCTCCAGATGGCTAACGTTGCCTGCGTTTTTTCTATGGTATTTCCATCCTGATCTTTGCAGCTCCCAGGGCGTAAAACATGATGTAGACTGTTTCACATCTCGACTTCGCGTTGCTGGTGTTCTTTTTTCTTCCTCCTGAGCAGGCGTTTCTCATCTTTCCTTCGCTCAACATAGAGATTTCTGGATACTCTAGTATCACTCTGGAGCCACGACTTGTATGCCTCCGTTTTAGCTTTGTTTGCCTGAGCACAGTCGGAGTCGAACCAGGGGTTTCTGGGGGGAGGATATTTGATTGTATGTAAACATGTTGCCTAAATTCACACACAAAATGAAATTATTAAAGGTGACTCAAAGTTTTTTGGCAATGAAGAAAAATTAAAAATGTCTAGGCTTCTTTGTTTTCTGTTCAAATTTTTCCAACCAATCAACATACATTATGTAGATACATTTTGAAAGTTCAAACTACTCGTATGTAAGAAATTTTTGATTTTATTTAAAGTTTTGCTAACTAGCGCTGTATTAAGAAAACAGTTTTGCAACAAGCTTGAAACTAATAAAAAAACACGCATACCAACACTAAATAATATAATGTATAAGTAAAACTAAATAAATTAAATACTGCATGAGAGTAAAATAACTGAAATTCAATAAAACTGCATGAATAAGATCAATCATGATTCATATTTAAAAAATATTTTAAAATAAGCATACATATATGATTCATATTTTTAAAATATTTTTGCCCAAAACATTAGGTGGCTCACGGTCTTATCTTAGCTGTGTATAGACCAATGTATTCAATTTTGACTTTAAGCTCACGTAATACTGCATTTATTTCTTCTATATGCTTGCACGAATCAATGGTTACAGGTATTAATTTGCTTTAATTCAATGTCTATATAGGTTGGCAATTTTGATGGAAGTAATAATGGTGGTGATGGAATTCCTGATGTAAGTTTCAACGGCACCAATTTTAAATTTTTAACGTGATTTTTAAAGGATTTCAAAAAAATTTCTAAATTTTTGTTTTATTTTAACTTATGAAATGAAGAAGAATTTCTTCACAAAAAATTGGCAAACATTTTTTTTAAATTCTTTAATAGTTTTGATTCAGGTATGTTTCGGTAGTTAAAAAAAAGCAAAATAGAAAGTACATAGGAAATCTTTATAAAATCGATTGTGCGTGATCTCGTATTTCATCTCGTTCTAAACCACTTGACTGATTCCGAGGATTTTTTTTTCGTACTTATCTTTTGGATGACTTTAAGCTTAACCAAAAAGTTAGCCCTGTTCTCGAGTTTCTGATTTGTTTTTTCCTTTTTCTTTTTTGTATTTCTCAAACAAAAAACATATAACCAAACACTTTCAGCCTTTTAAACATTAGACCAAGTTTGTCTTTTGCATTATTTGCCTTAAATCAAGTTCCATGTTTTATTTGTCGATCTATGTATTTCTCGGTCAAGTTTTTGATGTGAAGTCAACTTTATTTTGCAAACAAATATGTCAGACTGATTTTCGTGTTTCATTAGAGCAAACAATGCTTTTGAATTAAAGCTGAAGTTCCATTGTCTTACCAATGGCAAAAGACCAAATTTATAGTTCTCGGGTTGATTTTCTTGCTCCATCGTAATTTTACTTGCCCTTATAGGTATGTACTTTAAGGCAAGTTATGCATTCGCAAAAAAAATCTAAAAATCAAACATGACACTACTCTGATAGGAAAGTCGAAAAAAGTGGATAAGGCAATTCTGTATATCTGTCCGTCTGTCTGTTGACAGCTACAGCCTAAACGGCTGGATCGGTTTTCTTCACACTTCTTAGAGGGGTTTTCGGCAATTTAGCTTTAATACTAACGGTACCTGCCACATGATTTTTAACGAAAAACTAATTTTTCTCAATAAGTGGCTTCTAAGATTTTGATAAATCTTTCAGAATAGTGTTTTTTACGAAAGCTTATCTTCTGCTTGGAATAGATTTTTCTATTGAATTAAAAATGTTTGTTCTTAAAATCGAAACATTAAAGAAAGATGGCTTTCTTCATTTTTTTTTTCAAAAAAAAAAAAAAAAAACTTGATGTGATCAATAAAATTTCAAATGTTTTTTCGCTTCTAATTTGTTTTTCTAAACCTCATGCCCAAGACCACTGTAAAGCCTTAAAGTTAGTTCGTGCGACCCTGTCATGAAATTTATTTTTAATAAATGTGTATCTATATTAATTAAAATCAGTTGCGTCTTTGAACAAGGCATTAGGTAGGTATAAGCATACACAGGGTGATTCGCATACGGTCTGAAAAAAATCTAGAGCTTGTAGGTTGGATTGAGAGAAGAAACCAATCGTTGGGAAGGGAATCTGTTCCCCTCCGTTTAGTCAGGAGATGCAATTATCAAAAAAAAAAAAAATAACTTGAAATAACTCCTACCTGTGTTTTTTAATAATTTTGTTCTATTTCAAGTGTTTTTTTTTTTGAAAATTGCATCTCCTGGGCTACAATGCCATGCTTTACCTTTTTGTAAGTCCAGAAATCTTTTCTTTAATTTTATTTTTAAATAAACTTGTTTAAAAAAAAAAATTTGAAAAATAAATGTTCAACCTATTTTTTTTTTAATTTTATGTTATTTTATTACATAAGTGCAATTTTTGCTTCGTAAATTCAATGCTCTTATTATTTTTGTCAAAAACAGAAAACCGGATGCTTGTTCTTTTTAAGAAAATTTAAAATAAGGAAAACTACTTTTTTATAAAAAAAAAAAAATCTTTTTTGTTTGGTTCATTGTTTTTAAATATTCAGCATCTTATTAGCCTCCAATAGTCACATAGTTCTGGATTAATCCTGTTCTGACTTTTTTTCATTGACCTGCCGGTGGTGGTACCGGGTCATTCGGTCCCCACCTGTTTATTTAACTAAAATACTAAATATGTGTTACCTTTCGACAAATAAAAAAAATTAAATGGTAAACTATTAAAAATAATCTTCTACAATCTTGAAATCAATAAAAATAAGGAAACAAATATATAAAAAATTTAAAAAGTCCTGCTTTTTTTATTTAAATTATTTCTTAACATATTTTTAATTGAAGGTTTTATAAAAAAAAAATTTCGATATGATCCCCGTTGTTGAAGACAAAGATTGTATCTTCTTCTATTTAATTATGTCGGACCAAATCCAAAATTCTCTTGTCTAAGTTTGCTGACCCACCAGCCGATGATTTTTTCCTCCTTCAATTCTCTAGCACTCCTTTATCTCGAAGACATCGGTGTATTCTTGAAAAAAAAGTACGACTTGGACACTTCCTTATGGAAGTGCATGCCCTGCTAATTCTTCTCGAGATTAGTTGGACATTGAGATGTGTTGACGAGTTCGCTTCAAATTGGAAATAATAATTTAATAAAGATTACGTGACTTTAATTTGTCTTTGGGAAGCACATATTTAGTATTTTAGTTAGAAAACAGGTAGGACACATCGACGAGGTGCCGCCACCCACCGTAATAAAACAAAAATTCCAGGTCAATTTTTAAGTGTCAGAAAAAAAGTAAAATATTATTGAAACAGTATACTTTGTGATGCTAGGCTCTTAAGATTCTAGATATTTAAATTTATAATCTTTTAATTTATTAACTTAACTATATGTTTAGTTACGTAGACTAAAAAAAAAGGTTTTTCCTTATTCTTAATTTTCTCAAAAAAATACAAGATATTTTTGCATCTGGTTTTCTTCTTTTGAATACAAATTAATAAGAGCATTTAATTTGAGGAACAAAAATTAAATTACATACATACATTAGATTTAAAAAAAAATACATTATTAAAAAAATGTTTTGTCAAAACTTTGAGTTTGAAAATTTATTTTTCTAGAACTGTTCATCAAAACAAATTTATTTGAAATTAAATTTTAAACAAATCCGAAAAGAAAAAGCCGTTATTTTCTAATACAGTAGTCTCTCGATAATGTGAATCACCGATAATGTGAATTTCTCCAAAATGTGAATCGCCAAAACTTAACATTGTCATCTCTATAATGTGAACTTCCGAAATTTTGGAACCTTGAAAAGTGAATTCCTTTTGAAATTTTGTATACCTACCTACACATACATACATATTTTTGTTTTCTCTTGATAATTTTGCATGCAATATATAAGAAAGGACTACCTAACTGATATTCGTCTAAACATATTTTGAAGTTTTGCAATAGTAAGATCAAATCAGGCTATTCACTATGTCGATACAAATGTTTCTTTTTTGCGTAGTAATTAGGTACTATACTACATAGGTAATGTGTTTTTTTTTTCTGAATAAATGTTGAAACTATGCTTTACCCATTATTTTATTTGTAATAAATGGATACGAGTTGTTTCAAACCCTTAATAAAAACTGAAGAAAATGTTCCAGTATCTAATGTGAACACCTCTAAAATCCGAAAACGCCTTGTTTTAATTTGTTCACATTATCGAGGGACCACTGTAATTGTTTTTCTGTTTCAAGTAATTTTTTTAGAAAATTGAATTTACACCCCTCCCATAGGATTATTTTCTTTTCTCGACCCAGCCTACACGCTTTATCTTTTTTCACACCGTTTGCGAATCACTCTGCAAAACTACATATTATCTGTTTTGCTATGCAGGAAGTTGGACAATTCAAAAAAAAGTTCTTGCAGTCCATTTAATTTTTGTTTGTTCATACCTCTGATATAATTAAATCCAAAGCAGCAGTTGTTTTTTTAGTTGCATTACATTATAATTCTTTTTATTTAGCTGATGTTTTTCCAGAAATGTGTAAAATGGGAACATATTTACCACACACTGATTAAGTAATTTTTCTTAATTAAAAATATTAATTTAAACTGTTATTAAATGTGAAAAAAAGTTCCCCGACCTCTCGGATCTACTCTTTAATAATTTATTGCATTCCAATTTATTTGTGGCATTTAAATAAAACCCTGTAATTACCGAAACTTTTCTGTTTAAAAACAATTTTCAATAATTAAGCTGTATTTAACTATTGTTTTGTATGTGTTTTCTGTTTATATTCCTAAATTTTGTTTAAAATAAATGATTCCCTTAAAATGTTTTTAAATAAAATAATTTAAAGTTCAAACAGTTTTACCCCGAAAAATGTTTGTCAGAAACATCTAGCCTCTTGTTAAATATAAAGTTTAAGATTTTGTTCCGAGTGTCTAACCCTTTAATAAGATAATTATTTAAATCTTTATTGTCGACAGCTTTGCAACTGCTAATTTAGTTTAAGTCACTCTCACGCTTAACTTAACTTAATTCTAAGAATATTTTCTAATAAATATTTTGCCGCTTTAAATAGAGTTAAGAATATTAAAGATAGGATGTGTATAAAAACGATATAATAATGTACCTCTGACGTCATTTGTACGTTAGGCAACTGACTCTTAAATGTGAAATATGCCATCTGATGTTAAAATGACGCCAAGAAGTACATAATTATTTGAGTTTTTCATATTGTCATCTAAGTAAAAGAATTGCCTAAATATTTTGTTGGAGCTTTGGTTGCTTTAAGGGTTTGGATAGTTCATTGTAAATCATCATAACGTAACTGAATATTTTGAATTTGTGGAACTTTGAATGAATTCAAAATTAACTTTTTGTTTAAATATTTTTTTAAACTTAATGCCACAAATTCAAAATAATAAAGAAAATATAATAAAGAATATAATATTAAATACGTTTTACTTTTCCCTTATTTAGATTGCCCCAGGCATTCCTACACAACCTCTCGATCCACAAAGAGAGAGCCTGCGACGTTTATTCCAAAGTATTGCTGGACCTGATCAAGAAGTCGATTGGATGGAACTAAAACGTATTTTGGATCATTCAATGAAAGACGGTGAGTTGACTTACTTCATGGGTTTTTGAAGTTATAGGATCTTAGAATGTTAGAATCTTCCGATAGCAAATACTACTCAATAATACAACAACAAAAATTACTAAACTATATGTGCGACTTTAATTTGAATTCTAAACTTTTTGTTTTCATGAAATCTTTTGATAGACTTATAGTGCATTCAAGAGTAGAGTCTCAGGGTTCTAGTTATTAACATACTCGTATGAGGTAAGAGTCAAAGTAGTATAGTATAGATTATTTTATGTATAGATATTATTAACATCCAACATCCTTTACACATTTCCTTAAATCCACTTAACAAATTCGTATCTATTCGCCTATTCTTTATGGGAAGATTACATACATAATAAATTCGATTCTTCCTAATCAATTTTTTCTTTTATTTTTTATTTTTTGCCCTTCCATTAATGTCAAACTTACATTTTTAAATTTGAAAGTAGATCTTTACTTACATTCGCTTCATAAAAGTAAGCTAAATTAAATTGATTACCCAAAATTTACATTAAGTTTCAACAGAGTTAAACATTTTGACATCGCATTGTGATCGAAAGTGGCTCAAAAATTCCAGTAATCCAGAAAACTGTTTTAACTTTCTTAACCAAGCGTTATGTCGTTCATTTCCCTGCATGAATCAAAAAATTTTACGAAATTTTGTAAATGCAAAAACCAAGAAAGCCTTTTTTATCTTTTTCAATGAAACATCAATTTGAGCAGCAAAAAGCATATTCCACCTAGGATCTTTCATTGAATTTTCATCGCCTTCTTCAGCGCTAAAATAAGCCGCCTGAGTAAAATAAATTTATTTAACTTGAACAGAATAAAATATTTGCTTATCCCTGTGAATATCTTCGTTTTCCTTAGTACCCCATAGAATTGATTCCTTTTATCTTATTTTGAATGTTCCTCCCTTCCCTGCTATGACAAAGCGTTTAGTGTATACAACATAATATTAGTTATCGCTTCTCAAAAATACATATGTGTTTGTGTATCTCCTTGAATTTTTCTTGTCCACAATCCATTAAACCAGCTTCATTTAATTCCTTGGATTTATGTACTTTATTTACGAGTTTCGAAATCTTTGATGTGACGTCAAGTCTAAGCAATTGTCATTTTGAGGATTTCTGTTCTACTGAAGTAATTTATAAATAAAATTATTAAAAAAGCGTATACGAATAAACACACATTAGAAGGTATACTTCTTTGACGTTATTATACTCATTTGAACTTAGCTGGAAATCATGTGATCGTGAATCTAAATCAAAAATAACCTTCTACATCTGTCATCTCGTTTAAATATGACTACGTTTCACTGTAATGACAGAAAACCGGATTCGGTGGTTAAATATTGATGAAAGAAAGCTATTTTAGAATTTTAGATCAACTCACCGTCATATTCGTTTCTGGTTCATTGGATAGTTTTTTTCTAATCTTACCAACAATTTGCAAGAATTTAAATCCTCGGAAAATATGAGTTATCAAATTGCTTGATTGGGTTCTTTTAGAGTTGTTTTCTTAGATGATTTTAGAAGTAGAAATTGTTTTAATGCATTTATTATGTTATTAGACAGTTTTTAATTAAATCAATTTGCTTTATTTGCCTTCTTTAATTGCATACCACAAAACATTTCGAAATATCAAACATCAACTCATTACCGTGAACGTCGAAATGCTCAATAAAAAATAAAAAAAAAAAAACAAAATTGACCGCAATCATGTAGATTTGCCCAAGCATTCATCGAATGGTTATACCCAAGCATCTGATAATCAATTTGTAAGTGGAGGACCTGGCCCTGGACCTGGAAGAAATGGTGAAGATGGGAATGGCGGAGGCGGAAGCGGGGGAATGGATTTATTTGCAATGCTCTGCGGTCCTTTCTGTAAAGGAACTCCTCTAGAAGGAGTGCTTGGGTTGGACCAACAACAACAATCGTATACGAGTGTGAATCCATTAAATGCAGATCCTGGTGAGAATACCGTGTTATTTAAAACTCTTTTCCAGTTTGTGTTTTTGATCAGTTCTGTACTTATTATGTTAAAATACAAGTACAATTTAAAGTTTTTTTTTCTTATACAAAAATGCACATTCTGTTAAATGTTTTATTTGTTTTGGATTGGGTTTGAATAGGTTTTGCACTAGATAATTTAATGTCGCTTGTTTTTGTTCATACATTTCTAATACAATACATTAATTTCGAATCACTATTATTTGTAG
Organism: Platycheirus albimanus; assembly: GCA_916050605.2. Lineage (NCBI taxonomy): Eukaryota > Metazoa > Arthropoda > Insecta > Diptera > Syrphidae > Platycheirus > Platycheirus albimanus. Next base: position 67,486,220 of record OU696698.1, read on the forward strand.
ATACATATATATAAGCCTTATTATCGTATCAGCAAGGAAGAAGTTACGATATCGGAGACAAGTTGTTCAGATCGGTACACATCCTTGTGCATGGTTCATGTAATTGTAAAATAAATATAGGCTTATCAACCAGCCGTATTGCGTAGTAATATTAATCGAATCATAATCGAATTAAATTTGTATGAAAATTTATCATTTTAATTCGGAGACAATCGTTATTAGTACAAAACACATCGCTTTAAAGTCCACGTGCATTTCATGAACTCGGTGCTCCTTGCTTTGATTTAAACATTCATTTTCATGAAATTTTAGTGTTTTTCTTTCAATAGAAAGCCGGTTAATAAATCTAAACTTTTACCGTGATACAAAATTCTTTCGTACAAATCGAATGAGATTTTTCTCTGATCAGATGATTATGGTCAAAGTATTTAATGAATTGGTGCATGCAATACTTTGGATTCGTATGAGGTGCATTAAGTAGATAGGAAAGAAAATTTATTATATAATAAGGTGAGGCAACTTTTATCTTTTTCGGAGGCTGTACAATACATCCATTTTTAAAAATTAAGTTTGTACATAAGACCTTTTCGGAATTTAATTTTCTATTTTTCAAAAATGTGCTACGGCAGAAGAGATGTTCGAAAGGTCAACCAAAGGGTAAAACATTCGTCCAAGGGGTAAAAATTCCGAACGGAAGCCTAAAGAGGCGAGGGTGTGTAATGTCGTAGTAATGTCGGTGCTGAGATTTGGAAAGAACGCTTTTGCAAACTGTTAAACGGCGATAACAACCAACTAGTCACTGTCAGGCAGAATGATCCATTCGATTTGGACGATGATGAGCAAAACTTCCGTCCACCCGACTTAAAAGAAGTTCGGGTAGCGACATCTAAACTAAAGTCCAACAAGGCTGCTGGAGCGGATGGCTTTCTGGCTGAACTCTTCAGATGACTTGGTGATGGTGAGGAGCACGCACCAATTCATCTGTACAATCTGATCTGATAAAGTATACAACTACAAAACTATAAATCTCCTAAATGTCACTGTAAAATCTTGCCGGCAGTTCTGTGTGAACCTTTTCGCACGTGAACTGATCGGCCCCTCTTCAGTGTGGTTTCAGGACCGGTAAGTCAATCGTTGAAAAAATTTTCACACTTCGGCAGATTTTAGAAAAGACCAGGAATTTCAGATCGATACTCACCACCTCTTTATTGATTTTAAAGTCGCCTATGACAGCGTGAATAGAAACGAGCTATACAGAGCCATGTCATTACTTCGCATCCCTGTTAACCTCGTTTGATTGTGTAAGAGTATAGGATTACAAGGTGACGCGCTATCATGTAACCTCTTCAACATCCTTTTTAAGGCAATCTTACGCAACTCGCATGCAAACACCAGCGTTATGATTTTTACTTGCGATTATAGGTACTATAAGGCAAGTTATGGATTCGTGCAGAAAAAAAAATTTGAGATAACAATCACACACGATATTAAGATGATGGAGAAGTCGAAAAAAGTGGGTCTGGAAATTCCGTCCGTCTGTCTGTCTGTCTGTTCGCGCCTCTGGAGGCTGAACGGGTGGGCCGATTTGCTTTAAAATTGGTATTTAGGATTTATTTGGCCGTCCCTCGGAACAAATTTTGAATTTTTGCTCTAGGTCCAAAAATAATGGCACCTGCCATACAATCTTGAAGACAAAAATTGATTTTCTCAAAAACGGCTCTAACGATTTTGATAAAACTTTCAGAATGCTATTTTTGCAAAAAAAATCTGTCTTTTGGTTTGAAATTTTTTTTCAAAATTTGTCTAATAACGGTACCTCTCATAGAACCAGTATTTTCAAAATAAATTTTCTCGTAAACTATACATTCGATTTCAATCAAATTTTGGTCACAGGAAGTCATTCATAATTTTATTAATATGGCATTTCAAAATTTCCAAAAACTTTTTTTTTTGATTTTTTATAATTTTTCAAAAATATTTTTGGTTTTCGAAATATGTTGGAAACGGGTACATTGATTTTTTTTTAAATTATTTTTCAAATGTAAACTACAGATTGCCATATATATTTGCATACTCAAATAAATTTCAAAATATTTGTTGAAAAAGTTTTTCAAAAATAACCTTTTTAAAAAAAACTGGTCCAACGATTTTCAATATTTTTTTTTCCTAGATTGACGTATAGCTTTGAAATTTTATTGCATACTTAGTTTTTCCGAGAAAACTCTTAAACTAATTTACAAAATAAAAGAATTTTCGAAATTATTATTTTTTTTTTTTAATATCTAATATGCAGCCACTACGCAATTGCTTATCATAAGAGCAAGTTCGTGCGACCCAGTCGTGCATTTTATTTATAAATCCGTTTGAAGCCCGCTCTCAAAGGACCGAGGAGACACTTTAGAGATAGACTATACAAGTAATCGTGACAGAATACATTTTTGAAATTTAGAAAATTATATACATATGCATGTAGGGTAGGTATCTACTATAATAAAATATATACATAGTACATAAACAATTTTGTTCTAGGCCTTGATGCACCTCATGCGTATCACTTTTTCGAAAGATTTAAAAGGCTGTTTAGTTTAGTAAATGTATTCATACGCGTTAATACTTATTAACCATGAATATGATAATAAAATAAATAATACTAGTATTTGATCGTTTGCGTCTCGTCTGAATTGATTTATTGGCGTTTTCAAAGTGCGTTTTGCTTATACGTTATTATATTTATGTGTATATTTTATAAATGTTTGTCTATTTTTTTTTTTCAAGCAGTGTTTTAAAGTTAATAGTTCATTCTTAAGTCTAAAGTCTAGACTTTAGATAAAACAATAGTTTAATGAAATCGTAAATTAAGGGCTGGATTAAAATGTTTGGTATGCGTTTTTTATTATTTGTACTCTTCACATAAATTAACACAGTTCGAGCGCAGAGAAATATTGGATGGGAAATAAAAAAGAATACCGGTGTATACTTTTTAAAGTGTCTTTAAATCACAATGAGAGGGACAAATCGAGCCGGGTAAAGCATTCTACATTCTTGTAGAGCGACTAAAAAATGAATCTCTATACTTTACAGCACGTCCGAAGTTAGGCTCGAGGGTTAATTAAAGGGCATTCCTAGTGAAGTAAGTGAGTGTTACGGTGAAATTATTTAAAGAGATTAATACGACCAGCTATTTCGCTTGAGCACTGTTTATAAAGGGTGTTTTTATAGGGATAGAACTTCAAGTTAGCAGCACTGTTTTCATTGACAGCCATTTTGTCATTTGCCATGTGATTTATATTTAGTTTGGTTTGCCATTTCATCATTAATCGACTGACGCCTGAACAACGCATGTATGTAAATTATGCAGATCTAGTTCGAAAAACATGGTTCTGTTTGTAAAACGCATCGCGCACTACGTCCGTTTTATGGTCGATACAATAGTCCATCAGAGCAACGAGTTCCTTTAACGAAGAAACGTTTTCGCTCCACGTTTACTCTAAGTAATAATATTCATCATCTGAGACGTCGTATAGTGTGTACCAAAGAAGCTTTTGCTGCTGAAGAGTGCCAGCATCAAGGAAGACCCGAATGAGTCCATCCGATATCGATCACAAATTTTGGATCTGTGCCCAACCATTTATATTGAAAAATTTTGAGGAAATATCTTGGCTTATAAAATCCAACTCGTGCAAGAATTGAAGCCGCGCTATCGGTCACGGCGTATATTCAGTGAATTGGCTCGAAAAGAAAGTGAATGGTTACGTGAATAAGCAAAGCAGCCGCATTTGGAGTTAAGATAATCATCAGGAATTGTTGAGACAGAAAAACTGACAGTTTGGTGTGCTTTAGTGGCTGGTAGAATCCTTGGTTCTTAATTCTTGAAGAACGATGCCGGGCAGAGGGTTACAATCAATGGAGACCCGTATTGAGCCACGATCAATTACTTTTTCCTTCCTGAATTGAATCGCCTTGATGTGGGGGAGCTGTGGTTTCATCAAGACGGCGCCGCGCAACATGTCAAACAGTACGTGCCACAATTATTCGTTGAAGGAAACGTTAAGTTAGCGCATAATTTTACGTTGTGGACTTGTGAGTTTTCATCCAAAATCGTGCGATTTAACACCGCTTGACTATTTTGTAGAGGTATTTCAAGTCGTTAGTCTACACCGATAAGCCAGGGTTGATTGACGACTTGTAAAAGAACATCCGACGCTTCATTAACGAAATACAACTCCAAATGCTGCAGAGTAATCGAAAAATGGACTTCAAGATCGGACTACATCCGAGTCATCCGCGGTATGCCAGAGTTCATATTCAAATAAAAATGTAAAATAATTATCTTTCAAATAATGTGAATTTTATAGCAATCAATACGATATGTGTTTATTTCATTTTATAATTCTATACTTTTAAAAAACACGCTTAAGAAGTAGTGGTACTGGTTCTTACACCTATTAATTTTTAGGGTTTTTTTTCAATCCTATCCAGGAGACGCAAATGTGTAGCAGGAGCAAGGAGCACCTGCCCAGATATAAGAACTGTACTCAAGCTAAGGACGAATGTATAATTTGTAGATTGTATATTCAGATGAGATGGAAAAAATATTTCTTGCATCGACCTAGCAAACCTTAACATTTCACCGCATTTTTGGTGAAGTCAAATATGTGATCGTTCCGCAGAAGTTTGTTTGTAGTACAACATGCCTAGAACGCAAATCAGCTCGGGTCATCAATGCAAGAGCTACTCATCGATAATAGATAGGTTATGCTTTAACGACAGAAAAAGAATTACACACACGTTGATATTTTCCCATTGGACATTCAAGATTGGAATTTAATAAGTTTATCATACGCTGCCGTAACAGTTCCACATCCGTAGAACGGGGTTGTAAATCCGGAAACAAATACGAAAAGCTTTGAGTATTGTCATCAGCAAAACAACTATAATTGGATTAAAAGTCTTAGCCAAGAGATCATTTGTAAAGATTAGGATGGAGCCTTGAAGCACACCAGCTAAAAAAACTAAAGTGAAGTGCAATGTTTACCTTATGGAATTCTTTTACACAAAAAATTCAATCAAAAATGAAGATCAAAAATCATGCAGCTAAATCGGAGTATAAATGAGAAATATTTCCTTGATCAACAGGAGGTAGAATTTGTATCGGATATTATATACTTGTATATATAGGAATTACTTTGCAACCAAATATGAAGCTTGAGTCCCGCTTTAAAAAGAAACTAGCAGGGGCAAAAGGTTTAATAAATGCTTCTTGGCAAAAAATTGTTAATAATTAATATATTCCATTATCGGATAAGTACAGAGTCTATGAAGCAGTGATGCGCTCTATAATGTGCTATAGTTGCAAGAGATGGGATTTTATGTCATGATTTGATGATATTCAAAAACTTTTTAAATTACCAACCAACACTCCTGACTATGTCTTGCTTCTAGGAACCAGTCTACCAACTGTGCATTCACCGCAGTTACATTTTGACTACGTGTTAAAAGTACTCAACTATCCACCTAATAGAATCCCATCACTGCTTGCAAAGCATGGTTTTGACTGTTAAAATTTAGCTGACAATGGGATTGAACGTTGAACTAACAATACAATGTGCTAACATTAACGTTCTAAAAAAAGCAGCTATATGGTCATTTCACAACGAGCACCCAACAAGCGATGTCTTCTATAAATAGAGTTATCTATCCAGAGTTGAATTATGTACAATCTGTCTAACAATAACTACTTTAGAGATGAATACAGTGTAGAAGCGATATCTTTGATTTGCAGCGCAAGAGGCGATTAACTCAGTTTAAACGGATCACCCACCATACAAAAATGCTGCCACTAATCTTTGCATTGTTTGCAACATTAAAGCAAGAGAACATTGCTTCCATTTTTAAGCTGTTTGTCAGGTGTTTAAAGAGGACAGGCTTTTGCATTTTGATAGCTTGACTTTGACCATGGAGGAAACAAAAAATATATTTAACGAATCGAATACTTAAAAACAGCAAAAAACTATCGATATAATATTTTGAATTAATTCCAATAATGTTTATAAAATGTATTATGCTCTTTATTATTCTTTTAAATAGTTGTATTTTGAAAACTTACATGATTTTTTCAGACAGATGGCATTGTCATAGTCTTATATTCATTGTTATGTAAAAAAAAAGTGTAAACAAAGAACCAAATTGTATATTATTAAATGAAATCTATCTAATCTGATTGATTCTATTCAGGCTTACTGCTTGGATCCTGTTATTTCAAGATTCGGGATCCCGGGATTGCAATCTCTACTCACAATTAACATTGTGCGTTATGGTTGGACCATCCCGACAATTTCGTATGGTAATTGTTTTTGTAATATTTATGCAATATTTCCTAATTTTCGGGAGTCGTTTCTAATCATTGTTTTTGAGGTTCTCATTACCCAAAAACAATTTTAGATCACAAACGCAAAATTTGTTGAACTTTATGTTTTTGTAAGATTTAAAAAAACCCACATTCCAAAGAATGTCTTAGCCAGTTATAGCGATCCGAAAAACTGAAACCGAAAAAGTTGGAACGGAATGAACATAGTATTTTTTTCGTGAGTAGCGTTTATAGCGATCAAAAAAACGACGTCAGAAAAAATGCTTCTCTCTAACATTTCACAAAACAAGCTTATATCTGCCGTTTTAAAATTAAAGTTTTGATAAAGATGCCAAAAAGACGACTAAACAATTATTTCGTGGAGCAACGAAGTCGCATGAGTGAGATTGATCATAAACAATTATTTGAAATCAAATCATGATGCGAATCTATTCTTATGTGAATTTTTTGGTACCTCAGATTATTTTTTTTTACTCTGAGATAAAATCAAAATTAAAGGAGGGTAATGAATTAATTAATGTATTTTTCTGCAATTGAGAAAAATGAATTTGAATTGAAATCATTGTACAATGTACACAATTATGTTATAATATTTTCATTTTCCCTATTTTTCTTATAGTTAATAAATTAAGAACGTCAAATCTGGTTCAATTTTCATTGGGCGGGAAATCAGATCAAATCTGAATTTACCAAAAAAAAAGAATCACAGTACAAATTATTGCCGTTCTTCGTTTGTGGCGACACTGGTGGATCGGTGCATGAGAATCAACAACCTGGCACCATTTTGTATGATTGATTTGCATACGAAAAAAATTTTATGACAGAATTGCAAACGACAAATTTTTGTTTGACAGCTAATCTGCCAGAGGAACTTAACTTAGAACGAAACAAGATAAACTATTTGTTCCAATTATATGGAATTGACAATCAGCTGCAACGAAAAACGAAATTCAATCAGAAAAATATATAAATACATTTTTAACAAAAACTATTGTGTAGTTCAATTGAAATTTTTATTAGCAAAAAAAAAAATTCTCTGAGTTGGTTGCCATCGATCAGTGAAGAATTCGTGTTTTAAATCGATTCATAACATACAAAATTTATTTCGGTTTGGTTTTTCTGATTGCTATAACTGGTCCCTTAACGCTATTTTTGTAAGACACGAAAGTGTAAACCAAAACGATTCATATTAGCGAGATAATTCCGAAAAAAGAGTTGTAAGAGTCGTTTGTTAAAATAGAGAGCGAAGCTTTCGAAATAGTTAATAGGAAAAGAAAAGTGTCCAAAATATTTATCTAATGAAAAGTAATTATTTATTCTTATATTGAAAAAGCATTTAATAATAGTTCACGTTTCGTTGCATATAAGTAGTTAAAATATCTGTTTTGGACAACGTATGATTTCCATGGCCAATTGCTTAGGCATTAGGTAAAACTGCAAAATCATTTTTAAGAATATTTTCAAAAATCACGCCATTCGGTCGGATTCTGTTTTGACCCTTTCAAGCAATTTAATCTGTCGAATCAATCATACTTTGTAAAGTAAATTATTTTTTAAACAATATGTATGTATGTTCAGGGTGGTTCACCTATGGTGTGCCAAGAACCAACAGCGTGTAAGTTGGGTCGGGACAAGAATATCGTATGGGAGGGGTACGAGTATTTCCCTCTGTTTTGCTATGAGGGGCAATTTAAAAAAAAATACTTAAACTGAAAAAAAATTATTAAAAAATAACGGTAACTCCTATACTTTTTTTGTAAAGCCAAAAATATCTTCTTTTGTTGTATTTTTAAATAAAGTTATTTTAGTAAACAGTTTTTGAAAAAATTAATTATCTAACTCAAAATTTTGAAGAAAAAATTTTTAACTTCAAACTAAAAGTAATTATTTATTTAAATATTAATCCTAAAATCCTACTACTTGTATGTTTAGATGTTTGTTGCTCAATAACGTCAGAACGGCCGAACGGACCTGGGCGAAATTTGGCACAGAGATAGATTATAGTCTGGAATAGCATATATGTAGGTAAAATGTCTGCTTCCCGTGGGATAGATTTGTTTTAATTTTTGAAATCACGCCAGAATGGCTGATCGGATCTGGATGAAATTTAGCACAGAGATAGATAATAGTCTAGAACAGCACATATGATACTTAACCCGGTAAAATGTATGGAATAATAAATTCGGGCTATAAAAGTAGCTAGATTACGAGAGACGACTCCTCAGGCTACAGGCTACTTCTAGATCAGCTGAAACGCGAGCAAAGCCGGGGGTAGATTCTAGTAGATATATAATAATAGTGTTATTTGAATGATCAGGATTTTAAGCCGCGCCTAATTTATCGTCATTCTAGGTATTTTGTTTCCCCATCAAATTTGTTTTCCTTATAAATTTTTCCCCCAGAAAACTTGTATTCATTATACGGAAAAAAGATCGAATATCGACCACTGGGCTATACTAAAGTACGAAATATTGTAGTGAAGATTTTAGAAAAATACAAAATTTTCAAATTGTACTTCAAATGAAGTGCGTGTATCATTTTATGCTTCCACGCCGACTGGCAAGTACGTGCAGCCCATTCTTCCATTTTATTTGTTAAGTAAAAAATTCATTTAAGAACTAGGAACCATCATCAACCCTATCTTATGATAAAACTAGCTAAACCGGCGAACTTCGTTCCGCCAAAATTCAATAATGTATTAAAAAAAAAAAAAATTCCGAGCATGCACATTGCCGCTTCTACAATTAGATCAATTCAAATTCTTTATTCAAAAATATTAATTTTCAATAAAAAACAGAAAACCGTATGAAAAAAAAAAATAATCATTTGATGTCAACTCTTGCACTGGAGTAAAGTGATATGGATCAAGGTTATCGGTATGAATTACTGTTCAAAATCTATTCTGGGGCAATCCAAGCATAGCTAGTTGGTCCACCAGATGACCTTTCTCTCCTTCGAGTCTATAGCACTCCATGTTCCCGAAGACGATTGTGAAGCCTTGCAAAAAAGTGAATAGTGGGGGCATCTCCTATTGGGGAACCTTTCAGCGTATAATCTCTGGGCTTTCCGACTGGAACCATCCGCTTAACCGTAGCAAAAGTTCATATCTGTCAATTCTTCCCGAGTACCTTGCCATCGTTTTGTGTTGGCGATTTGATACGAAATTTAGAAATGAGTTTTAAACAGAATGTCCTTTCATATATATTTGTGGTTAGGTAAAACATATATATATATATATATATATTTTTGTATTGGTACCGTGCCTTTTTTATTATTATTATTATTATAATTTATTAACATACAATTATAAATGTAAATATGCTAATATAAATGAATGAGCTCTAGCTGCAAAAGGCTTCTGGCTCCGTATTATTATTTGCTTGAAACCGGGTCGTATGCAATAAAAATAAAAAAAGAGATAATCCGTTTATTTCATAATTGACCTGAGCAGACCAAACTTGGAAAAACCAAAAAATTGTTTTGAAAATTAATAAGATCGTTGAATTCTACTTAATTACATAGAACTTTGAAAAAAGAAATTAGCTTGAAATTTAAAAAACTCAAATTTTTGAAAAACTATTCACTAACAAAACGAAAACTAAAGACAAGGTTTCTGGCTTACCAAAAAAGTTTAGCATGGCATTGTAAGTTTTACCTTTGTTTTTTTAACTGCCCCTCCCGGCTAAACGTGGGGGAACAGACCTTCCCCTCTCATACGATTTTTTCTTGTCTTAACCCAACCTATGTAGTTGCTTTAGCTTTTTGGTGCACATTATATGTACCAATCAGTTTGAAGATATCCCTTCTTTTTCTATTTTTTACCAGTATCGTGACCGCACGAAATTTTCCAGGATTTTCCTTCCCCATGTCACTCCTTGGGCGAATACTAATTCATCAAGTCCAAAAATGGTGAAAATCAAATGATCTGTTCTCGAGTTATAGGTGCACACACAGACTTAGACTAGCTGACCCGGCTTCGTTCCACCAAAATGCATGAATGTATTGAAAATAATAATTCTTTCATATGCATTAAGTAAAAAGCTGATTTTTGGAAATTATAGGGGCTTATTAGCAGATTAATTAAATTTAAAACATCAGCTTTCTGCGCCCGTGAAAGTCCCGTCAAAATCGGTGCAGCCGCAACAAACATTTAGAATCCAACCAACATTATCTCTGATGAACATAGGTGATAAAATATTTTCAAAAAAGAAGGGGATACATATGAAAACTTCAATAATGTAACTTAATATGTGAAGAGATAAAAAAAATTCAAATTGTCCTGCCTTGACCTTGAACCTATCTTCTTAAAATGGATTTCTTCTTATCTGGAAAACCGGTATTACAGTGTTCGTTTCAGATCTGTAAAAAAAATCTTTAAATGTTCATTAGTTAAAAAATTTGTTATTGCGATGAATTATTGGTGTCTTATAATAAAAGTGCAATATGAAAACACAGCTGTGATATTATTATGTGCAATATATCGATCTCATATGTCGACCAAAACTGCTTTCTGTGATGATCTCGAACAATGGATAGATTTTCTGCAACAATGTGATAATAATTTTATAATAATGGGAGATTTTAATATAGACTGGCTCGATAGATCAAATACATATTCCAGACGCCTTAACCAAATAATGACGGACAATAATTTAACATTACTAAATACTGAACCTACCAGAATAACAGAATCATCGCGAACTCTTATTGATTACGTTCTCACTAATAACAATCAAATTTGCAGTGCTAAAGTTGAACATAATCTTAAGATAAGTGATCATGAGGCCCTTGAAGTTTTCATTAAATGTAACAAACCTAAAAAACGTAATAAGAAGATCATCAAATACTGTAAGTACAACAAAGAATATTTCTTAAGTGAACTAAGACTGAACGACTTCTTCTCTAACTTTGATCCTGAACATCCACATAATGTAAATGTACTAAGTGAAAAATTTGCAAACGAATTAAAAAATATTGTTAATAGTATGGTAGTCACTAGAGTTGTACCTTACCAAAATGGGGAATGGTTCAACAATGACTTAAAACGCGCTAAAGTTTCAAAAATAAATTTTTATAAAACAGCTGTATTGTCCAATAGACGAAATGATTGGCAAGCATACCATCAATTCAGAAATTATTACAAAAGTCTGATCGAAAATACTAAATCAAAGTTTATATCTGATAAAATACTAAATGCCAATAATCAAAAAGATATGTGGAGGCAATTAAAAAAATATGTGCTTAAAACAAACAAAGACGAAATAACTGAAGTACAATTTGAAAACTGTGATAGAGAATACAATAGTGCAATAATAGCTGAGAAGCTGAATAACTTTTTTATTAATAGTGTAAATGATCTTACCAATTCTGTGATATTTGCTGAATATACAAGCCTAGTAGATGTGTGCAATATAGAATTTAAGTTTACTTTGGTAAATATTGATGATATTATTAACACCCTAACTGTGATAAATAAAAAAAATGACTTCAATTTTATGAATGTTAAAATGTTAAAAGACAGTATAGAAATTGTTGGTCCTGTTCTCACACGTATAATTAATTGTTCATTTAGTTCTGGTGTTTTCCCTAAATCCTGGAAAGAATCTCTTATCATTCCCAAAAAGAAAGTTCAAAGTTCAGTTAAATGTATTGACATCCGACCAATAAACATGCTTCCACTGTATGAAAAAATAATGGAAAAAATTGCAACGCTCCAGCTTCAAAACCATCTAAATAATAACAATATAATAAGTACACACCAGTCAGGCTTCCGCTCAAATCACTCTTGTGAAACTTGTGTTAATTATGTGGTCAGTGATTGGAAAAAGGAAATTGACAATAAAAATTGTGTTATAGCTGTTTTCCTCGACCTTAAACGTGCTTTTGAGACTGTTGATCATATAATTTTACTTAATAAATTAGAAAAGTATGGTATTAAAGGAACTGAACTTAAGTGGTTTAAGTCTTTCATATGTAATAGAACGCAAAAAACAGCAGTGAACAACGATATCTCGAACGCGGCACTACTTTCGACTGGAGTTCCGCAAGGAACTATTTTAGGTGTAGTCCTTTTTCTACTATATATTAATGACATGGAGAAAATTATACAGCATTCTAAATTAGTTCTGTTTGCTGATGATGCCCTGCTTTATATAGCAGGTAAGGACATAAAAACAATAAAAGATAATATTCAAAGTGACTTAAGTGCAATATATAAATGGTTGAATATGAATAAACTTTTACTGAATACGAATAAAACTAAATTTATGGTAATAAATAATCTTTTCCCATTACAACAAATAAACTTATCCATTGATAATGTACTGATTGAACAAGTAACAACAATTAAATATCTTGGCATAATCTTAGATAATTAACTATCATTTAATGAACATATAGACTATATTTGTAAAAAAGTGTCTAAAAAATTGGGAGTTCTTAGAAGAACCCGTAGAAACATTTCTAGAAATAGTGCAATAAAAGTGTATAATGTAACTGTCAAACCCCACTTTGAATACTGTGCGAGTCTACTTTATCTGTGTAATATTTCCCAAAAAAACAGACTGCAAAAGCTACAAAACAAATCTATGCGCATTATCCTTAAGTGCAGTCGGTATACGTCAATTGCATCTATGCTCGAATCCCTTAAATGGTTGAACATAAGCCAAAGACTTTTTGTGATGGCAATGATCTTCGTTTTTAAAATAAAACACAACTTGTGCCCAGAATATCTCCAATCCAGTATCCCTGAAAGAAGAGTGGTACAATACAACCTACGGAACATCGAAGAGTTCAACATAATTCGGACCAGAACATCTAGAGCCCAAGCTAGTATACTCTATATGGGACTTCAAGCATACAACAATCTACCTTCCAACATAAGAAATATTAATGTCTTAAATCAATTTAAATCCCAAATTTGTGTATATGCAAAATCTTTTATTAACTAAAAATTCCTGAAGATAAATTATTTGAATGTAAAAATACCTTGAAATGTAAATATTGCTTTGTAACAAATAATGGCCTTTGAGCCAAATAAATTTCAAAATTCAAAAAAAAAAAATCTGACCTCTCCAATTCTTTCTTAGCTACCTCCGCCGGAGTCACCCAAGGCAGTCACTTAGGCCCTCTCATTTTTATTCTTACAATTAACGATATTGAATTGGTCATTAAACATTCACAAATCTCATTATACGCAGACGATACCAAGTTTTTCAATACAATTTCTTCCTTACACGACTCTTCTCTTATCCAATTAGATCTCGACAGTTTCTCAGTCTGGTGTATCAAAAACTACTTAGAGCTTAATATTGCTAAATGCCAATCAATAACTTTTTTACGCAAACGCATAAAGTCTGCTCCCAGGGACTACTTTCTTCACAATCAACCCTTAGCCTCTTATGAATCGATTCGGAACCTCGGGATATTATGTGACCGAGAGCTCAACTTCTTGACACACATCGATAATATTTATTATTTCAAAAGCCAACTCAACGCTTGGTTTTTTGAAACGATGGTCAAAAAAATTCTCCGACCCTTACGTAACCAGATCACTCTACATAACCTTTGTCCGCCTGATACTTGAATACGCCTGTCAAGTGTTATCCCAATATCAACAAATTCATATCTCTAGAATCGATAGCATTCAACGCCGTTTCTTAAGATTCGCCCTTCGTGGTCTGTCTTGGAATAATCCTTTGATCCTGCCCCCCCTATCAACATCGCCTTCAACTAATTAACCTTAATATCCTGCAAGAGCGACGAGAAATAACCGAGATTCTTTTCATCTATCGACTCCTCTCAGGTTCCGTTGACTGTGAAACCCTCTACAACTCTATGGTTTTCAGCACTAACCCCCCTTAACCTAAGAAACCCTCGCCTTTTATACCTGCCTACTCTACTCACTCCTTCTGTGAAATCGTCCACCCAATTCAATCCCAAAATTAAATTAAAAGAAAAAAATTCAGGCTTTTTGCAATCTTTGTTATATAAAAGTGGATGTATCTAAGCGTGTATGTATGTCCGGTATGGACTCCCAAAATGCCCAACGGATTTTTATGAAATTTGCAGGGTGCCGATCGGGTTTAAGAAAAAAAGATTTCAGATTTTTGGTAAATTCACAAAATGTTCTACATTCACAAACCAAACTAGACGACCAAAAATATTGTTTCCGCTAGCATTTATAAGAAATAAAGAAATTTAATTTCACATTAAATAAATGTTTTTTGTAGGGCGTAGATCGAAGATTTTTGGGGCACAATAACATAACTTTAATAAGTTGTTTTATTAGCTGTGTAATTGTATGTGTGCCACCTAACTTTGAGCAGCATCTTATGAAAATGATTTTATAATTTTTGATAACCGCCTATAATATATCGGCAGTTATACTAATAAGCCTTCGGACGAACTTAAGATTACCACAACCACCCCACCCCATAAAGTAATAAAACGATTACAACATGTTTACTTAGAAAATTAAAAAAAATATTCCACATACGCCACAGTGAACGAATATCTAATCGAATTCATTTCTTAAAAAAAAAAAACTTACACATTGTAATATTTAATCCTCAAATTCGATCAAAGGGCACGGTAGTTCCCAGCCAAGTTCTCTAGCATGGCACGACGTCTTTTTTATAAGATGAAACTCAGGACGATTTGTAGCCCTTTTAACTTCTGAGCCAATTATAACTCTTTACTTCTATTATCTTTTAAAATTGGTTCATATTCCTAATACCACCTAAAATGTTTGATGTCAAACTGTAAAGAATTTAGAGTTTGGCGTTCATTTAGATCTCTGTATTCGATTTACAATAACCTTGACAAACCGGAAAAGTTAATTACATTGAGTGTTTTATAAATAAATGAATATTGTGGCAAGAACAGCTCTGGAGAGCCAAGGCCTCATGCCCTAACACTCTTAACAAGACCTACAATTTACGGCTGGATTCGAAAGGAACCATACATTTTACCCAGATAAAAAGTAGCCTACGTGCTATTCCATATATAATATATCACTATAATCTATCTCTGTGCCAAATTTCATCCAGATCCGTTCAGGCGTGATTGCGCAAAAAACATCCATCTATCCAAACATTCACATTTATAATACTAGTGTGATAACAAAAAATAATAACAAAAAAATTCATTAAAAAAATAATATCAAATCTTTCTTTATATTGTTCTCTTTTTTAGTAACCCTAGACACAATTTGTAGTGTGTTAAAATTTATAGTTAAAAGTAATATTATAAATGTTGAATTGAGTTAGTTTGTTTTTTCTGCTTTCACTCCTAAACCACTAAAGACTAAATTTTAGAAATCAATTTTTTAGTCTCTATCAATGATCCCTACGAAAATAACAATAATGTAACCCAAGGTATCAAAAATGTTAAGAGTCATTATTTGACGTGCGATGCCATTTTATATGAAAATTTAGGTTATCGTCACACGTCAGTGTATTAATAGTAAAGCAACATTTTAAATGGTCAAACATTTGGGAATTTTCGAAAGGATGAAGCTGCACGTGAAAAGAGTTTTTGTAAAACTTTAATATACGAGTATGTACCCAGCCTGCGTTGCTAAGCATACAAAAACGAAAAACGTAGACAAGAACTGTATATAACTTGAATTTGAATTTATCAATTATTTCAAACTTCTCTATCATTTAAATTACTAAATTTACCAGCAGTCTCTATTCAGGTTGTTTCCTCCAGATATGATGAAAATGAAACCCTCAGACTTAGGGGCCAGTTATAGCGATACGGAAAACCAAACCGAAAACATTTTCAGATAGAAAATTTTTTATATTCCGATTCGATTCTTACTACAAATGCTACACCGATCGATGGCAATAAATTCAGAGAATGTTTTTTGTTCATAATAATTTTAATTGAGCAAATACTTTTTGTTAAAAATGTATTTATTTATTTTTCTGTTATACATATAAAAGAAAAATAATAAATTTCGTTTTTAACAAAAAGTACAAGTTCAATTCAAGTTTTTATTTAAAAAAAAAATTCTCTGAGTTGGTCGTCATCGATCAGTGTAGCATTTGTGTTTTAAATCGAACCATAACATACTTAATTTTCCATTATATAATTTTTTCGCTTTCGTTTTCCGTATCGCTATAACTGGCCCCTTATAAATTGAATGCACTATTTTTTTTTAATTAAACATATTTTAACTCGGTATTCTGCTAACCTATTCAAATATGCATAAACTCAAATCATATTTTTTAATTTTAGTTATGTTCGAGGACAACACCGGCTTCTCCAAAGACGTGTGTCGTTCAATGGTTGCCATGCTTGACGCAGATCAATCTGGGAAATTAGGATTCGAAGAATTTGAGTCTCTTTTGAATGACATTGCCAAATGGAAAGCTGTGTTTAAACTCTATGACACCGGTCACACAGGACGAATCGAAGGTTTTCAATTACGTGATTCACTTAAATCAGCAGGTTACCAAATAAACAATCGAATTCTTAATGCATTGGCTCATCGTTATGGATCAAGAGATGGGAAAATTGCATTTGATGATTTTCTCATGTGTGCAGTAAAAATTAAAACATACATCGGTAATGTCTACTGCAAAAGATAATTTTATTTTCCTCCAATTTATGTGATTGTTTTAATGTTTCAGATATCTTCAAGCAAAAAGACACGGAAAAGAATGACACGGCCACATTCAGCATGGACGAATGGATAGAAAAAACATTATATTCATAGAATCTAACAAGCACCATAAAACACAAACATAAACACCAACAACTTATTTTATTAATATCAACCTATCTATGATTAAATCGAACACTTCTTCAGATATATATTTAAACCTAATGTGCTAAAAAAAATTCAATTCAATGAATCTCGGCCAAACATAATCAAATGAGAAACTTACTAAATTTGTATCTAAGAAGTGAGATGCATATTATATCTTTAAACAAGATCAATTTAAGCTCTTCCGTCTTAATAAATGTTCTAAATGAACACACCTGAAAAAAAAAAACGAAAAACCGTTATATGTACTCTTAAAGTTAATTTTGCATTTGATTTTCTCTTATTATGTTTAATTGAATCTATTTTTTGTATTGTTTTTCGTTATGTTATTTGTGCAATTAACGTTAATTACTAACATAAGAACAGTCAGTTCTCTCTTTTTTTTTTATCTTTAATTGAATGTAAACGTAAAATTGTGCGATTACTAATTACTTAAATTATTTATACAAATAAATAACTATAAACAAAATATCAATGGTAAAGTTGTATTAATTATTTCTTATTGATTTCGAATTATACGTTCTGATGAAACATTGTGGTGAGTTCAAGCAGGGTCGTCTTGATCTCGGTGGACTTGACACTAATTTGGTTCTTCCATATTAACCATTTTTCAAGCTCCTTAAGATTCTAAACAGTTTTAAATACCTAGTTGGTAGCCACCACTTTACTTCAACTGAAGTAGAACTGCTTAATTTTTTTCAAAAAAAAAAAAAAATTAAAATCTACTTCCTACTTCTCACCATCAGCAAAATACTGGATTCTGCTTCATTTTAAAAATCTTTAAAAATCTCTGTTTCAACCTATTTTAATTTTACAAAAAAAAAAAGGCCAAATCTACTTCTTTTTCTCTATTTCACTCTAGTATGTAACCCCATGACTGCCATAAAACGAGAAAATAAATTAACGTTCAACACAATACAAATACACAAATGGATAATTATTTTAGAAAGTAAAGAATCTCACCACACTTACAGTTGCGGGCAAAATAATAGTAGTGCTACTACCAAATATTGTAAAAGTGTCTAATCTTCGTGGTTTGTTATATATATGTTCTCTTTTTTTGATAATTCATAATTTGAAGAGAGCAATTTAAAATATACCGTTATGTACCATGCTTTTGTTTGTTTTTTCTTTTTCTGGTAAGTTTCCGTTTGAATCGTTGTTTTGCTTCAGTCAAAATAGTAGTGGATAGTGTTTGCAGAGATTCCACGAAAAGAAGTGAATAATCTTTAAGTTCATTACTTTTTTTTTAAATTTGAGATTTAAAATTGATTAAAATATTAAGTTTGTGGTGGGTGAGCAGCGTACTCTTATTAAAAAATTGATTTCGGAAGGTAAAAGCTTAAAAGCTACGTTCAAGTGCAGAATCTAGTTGGTTGCTCATGTATGATGGTCCACAATGCAATTCAGTTTGTTTGCCGTTCTGAAACACGCGGATGGAAACCGGTGATGTCTACCAGATTAGTCAAGAAGGTGGTTAGATATTCAAGGCGAAATCCATTTGCATCGGCCACAGAAATAAAAGCTGAATTAAATGTGTAGGCGAGTGTTGAAGAGTAGTGCCAATGCTATAAAAAAAATATATAACCAAAAGACTTAA
Source organism: Platycheirus albimanus (assembly GCA_916050605.2). NCBI lineage: Eukaryota > Metazoa > Arthropoda > Insecta > Diptera > Syrphidae > Platycheirus > Platycheirus albimanus. The sequence goes on from OU696698.1 coordinate 67,504,964, forward strand.
ATTCGTTAAAGAGCATTTAATTTGGCCTACCGAGAAATGGAGAAATATTTTGTCGTCCGATCTCCGATGAATCCAAAATTGTGCTACACTGTGGAAAAGAATTACGCGATTATGTGTTACGGCTTACGAAGTTTGAAACATGTTCGTCTTCACTATAATCTTGAAGCTCCTTCCATAATTTTCCTATAATCATCCATGAAGACGTCTGCATTTTGTCCTTCCCTCTCTATCAAACAAGTATGTTTTATTATATTTTGCATCCTCTTTTGTTTGCAGATCATGGCTTGCAGCTCCATGTAAAGCCACCTTTAAACAACCAGAGCTAAAGCAAATGGAGCGCAACAGAACTTTTGTGGCCGCTAGTTCCGTGTTAGTTGACGCTAAAAATGGCTGAGACTAAAATGGAACTAACTTATTTTAGGCAACTACCACTCCATATGTAAAAGGTCCATTGAAGTTCCTATAGTTCTCTCCCGCTTTACTTTTCTTGAAAATTGCAGAACAATGTAAATACACCATTAGTTTCCAGATGAGCTACCAGCCTAACATAAGTTATGTATTTAATATCCTCACGGCCATCCCAGTGTTATAAAATACTGGGAATTTCTGTTTGCATATATATCTGTCTCATTGAAAATAATAAGTTTCAGGGAGCGATAGCGCAACTATTTTTTCACAACACACATTTTGCTATCTGTCTGGTCCTGTGTAAGAGCAGATCGGAAAATTTAAAACAAAGAATTACATCTCCTCCTACAACAACAACCTTACCAGGCGGGTCAATTTTCTATCTACTCACCTCTTTCACACTAGTGACCAATTATAATAATTTGTTGTCAGTGCCGTGTTCCGTGTTTGTCGTTGTCGTTCTCGTTACGTTCTGTACGAGGCACAGGCACAGCGCGTCAGGTCAAAATCTAAAGGAAATTAGCTCCCGTTACATTTTTTATTTAGACTTTTATTTAACTTGCAATATTCGCTAAATCTGGATGTCGAGTAGAATATTAAAAAAAATATATTTTAACAAAAGAAAGAAGTAAAAAAGTATGTGGTTTTAGTGAAGATGTTCCTTTTTCAAAATAAGGTTAAAATTAAAACCTGTTCTCGGAATATAATATAAATGTTGCTACGTCATCATCATTTTCAACCTATAAAAAAAAACTACATTGCAGACAATTTTTTCCTCTGCGTCTGCACACGTCAAAAGAGATCGTCATCCCGGAAAATAAAAATGGGATATTTTATGTTATGCACATGCACACATACAAAAATATAACAGGCGCACAAGAAAACTGTCTACTTTACTCCTCTTTCCATCGTCCATCTCTGTTGGCCTTTTAAATACATCGACATCAACCCAAATCAAAGATGGCTGCCGTCGTTCTTTCCGAGTGAATTCGTGTGTGCAAATTTGGGAATTAATTTCATTAATAATTGCCGTGCAAATTTAAATTTTTTTACAAAATTAAACCCATTACGGTAAATGGAAGTAAATGTTAATCAAAAATTCTAGTATTTCATCGTGAATGTACGCGAAAAAGTAATTTTCTTGGTCGTTATCTGAGCCCAGAGCCCAATGTGGAAGTAGAATTCTTGAAGAAAAGTGAAAACTGTATATTTTTTTCGCAGCAGTGAGGCATTTACCTTTTTTCAATCAATAGTACATTTTATTCATATAAGAACTTATCGAAATTATAATTTACGATTCGAATTATGTGAAAGTTTTTTTTTTCTGTGAAAAAAAAATTGTGTAGAGGAAAATTTAGTTCCATGAAGAAAGATATTCCCCAAAGAACTTACTTTTTTCTCCAATCCCCCCCGCCCGTGTTTGTATATCCATATACAGAAAATTCAAAATAGTGTGTGCACTTTTGGTCACAGAACTAAGATTGTGTGCGGGATTTGCGGTAATGTGTGAGTGTGTGCGATTCGATTCGTCGTTTGTGCTTGTGTTATGGCCGACGACGACAATGGGAAAATTTGTTGAATAAAAAAACGTATTTTTCTTATTTTCGTCTTAAATCCAAGTTAATAAGAAAATCAAAACGACAAAAATAAGCATTCTTAGAAACCTTGTTGTGTTCCCAATCATGTGTGACGGCCATTTGACTGTTAAAAAGTTGTTTATATTTTTTTAAAATATTTTTTAAATATAGTACATGTCTAAAATTTCCCATTCAAATTGACCTAAGAAGAAAAATGTAAAACCGGATTATTGGCCGAATAGATCATCTCTTCGTCATCGCAGTTGTGGTCGTCCGTCGTCTTTGGTCTTATCCGAAGACGAAAAAGAAGAATAAAGAACCAGTAGAAAACACCGCACCAAATCAAGAGAAAGAACACAACACAAAAAGAAAAAAAAGGAAAAGGAAAAGAAAACGGTAAGAATCAATAAACGTTGCATATTAAATGGTGACTATGGCCTTTCCTCTGCAAAGCAGAAGACAGAATCAACCAGGCCAGGCAGGCGGTGGGATGTAGTTGCGCCCTTTATGGTCTTTTCGACTTTCGAGGTTCGAATGGCATGCCATGGCCTGGCCTGGCTATAATATATAAATGGATATGTAGGTAGGATGATGGGGAAACAACAACAACAAAATGCAGTTTCGTGTACACCCGAAACCAAAACTACCTAACACTTTTTTTTCTCTTGTTCCCTTTTTTAAGCAGCATAGGTGTTGTTGAAAAAAAGTATAGAGAGATATAATGATAAGGAATGACAAGTAGAAAAAAATGTGTCCTTAAACGACAGCAGCACTCTGTTATTTTCAGGACGAGAAATCTACAGTTCTTTTTTAATTTTTGTATGCCTTGTTATTGTGGATCATTCGAAAACTTGGTTCCTAATTTTAACTTTGATTGGGGAATGGGGAGTTCCCAGAATGGGTAGTCTTTCTCTTTGCCTTTTCTCTTACTAGCTTGACACTTTTTTAACCCACAGAAAGGCCATTTCCCTTAAAAGTGGTAATTCCTACGAAACGATTCCCTGTTTTAAGGGAACGGCGCTAAGGAAACGTCAAATAAAAACGGGTTAATCAAATGTAATTGCGGTTGAACATCTCTTATCTATTTTCTTTTTTACACACTAGAACTAGATGCTATTGTATACCTACCAATATTTCTAAATTTCCAGATTATAGGTATTCAAGTTAAACCCAAATTGCTTTGATACAGTTTTAATTATTACACATAGGGTGGGTATGCTGTTATAAAGATACATTTTCAAAGGAGCCCACATGGCGGGCGTTGTGGTGTGTGAGTTTGTCGGACTGCTATGCCGATAGTTCTGGATTGGATCCCTGACTCCATCTAAGTTCTTTTGCCGGGGTACTGCCTCTTGCGGGGAAGTGACAAATCCTTCAAGAGTAAGTTTTGTCATGAAAAAGTGCTTCTATAATAGCCGGTCAGATTCGATGACCGTAGGTCACTTCCATTCCTGCAGAATATCATCGTCCACAGAAAAGAATAGGTAGGTACCTATATAAAATAACAACGTACCTACACGAGAATGATGAAGATTGTAAGTCACGGGCTTTGGCCCCGGTTGGAGGTGTTGTGCCAACAATAATAAAATAAATTGTTTAACTTGGTACCCATGTAGGTACCTAGGCATAACTGCACGTCTGTATGTAGTTCCGCATCTAAAACAGATGTGCATAAATATCTACTCTTCGAAAAGTTTGATGCCTACTTCTGTCAAAAAAATTGTAGTCTGTCTATTCGTCTGTCTAGCGACACCAGTTTCTTAAATGTACAAACTAACGTGAATGGCAAATTTCGTATTTAGTCCCCTTTATGCAACGTTGTAACTCCACTACAGTTGCCTGGCTAGCACCTAACAACAGTTTCTTAGTTAAAAAAAATTCTATCGCTGACTATCGAAACTGGTATGATTTTCGACACTCGTTCGTGCGGATAGATGCTGCCTTTGTTTGAAGAAGGACATGGTGGCAATGGTATAGGGGATGCAGTGTTTGGTTGCTTAACCTAAGAGTTGTGAGTTCAAACCCAGCCTGGACAGCAGTTTCAACTGGATGCCACCCGTGGGATTTTCTTGAGATCATTTTCACTTAAAATTTCAATCCACTATTACCACCTTTCTTTCCTATCTTTTTATCTTCTCTCCTCGCTCGCCCGTTAAATCATTGTAAATGTAGTCATATCACCTTGAGTGCGAATGCATTTTTTCGTTTTCTTGTTGTGGCTGCAATGGAACTAGTCATGCAATAGGTATTTAGGAAGAGAGACATCGTGTCACTGCAACTGCCTGTCCCATAAAAGCCTGTAAAATTATTTTGACAGCACAGAAAATTCGGATTCTCATTAAGAGCTTTAAATCGCTAGGTATCAATCTAGAAATCTCTGAATTATGTGAAATAGAGTGGATTTGTTAAAAGGCTTAGTACCTACCTAGATGTTGTGTAAGAATATTAAAGGATTTCTTGTAAACACTGGCTGTTTCCCAAACAAATGTAGGTACCTTTACCTACAACCGATGTAATGAAGATGCGTGAATTGAATGTTGAATAGGTATATCTAATTAAATTCAAGTTTGTGAGCTGATGTTTATGGAAGAGCTCAACCAAATTGAATTCAATTTTAGTGGTCACCAAGTAAGTTTCATAAAAGCAATTTTATAAAGTTTTGAGCTCTACTTAAAACCTAGCCTCTACCAGAATTCTACATCAATGGAATTGATTCATAAGTGTGAAAGGCACATTTCTATGAAAGTACCTGTGTAGGTACCTATTTACTTGATTTTATGATAAACTTCTTCAATATGTCGGTATCTACTTTACTTAAGTGCTCTATTTATTTCAACTTTTATTGTAAGTAAAGTACAGGGTGCGCCAGAGAAACTTATTTATTTGAAAAAATTCCCGCGCGGTGAGTTGGGCGGGTAGAGGGGCAAGAGGGGGCGCATCTGGAGGGGGAGGTTCCCAAGTTTGTTTCTCCCTCCAGTCAGTTGCCATCATGCTCTGGTCTAGAGAGCAGCGAGCCTTCGCAGTTGAGAGCTTCTTTTCTAACGGTCGCTCACTTGTTGCTACGCAACGTGCCTTCCGCGCTCGCTTTGAAATTTTTTCTTCCAAGACTCGAAGAAATGAACGTTAGGAACGTGTGGTTTCAGCAAGATGGAGCCACAGCACACACAGCACGACACTCAATAAATTTGTTGCGACAACATTTCCCCGACCGCCTCATCTCTCTCAGAGGCGATCTCCAATGGCCGGCACGCTCTCCAGATTTGACTCCATGCGATTTCTTTTTATGGGGTTATTTGAAATCCCTGGTTTATGTCGATCGACCACGGACCATAGCACACCTCAAGAACAACATTCGCGACGCCATTGCCAACATACCGATTGATATGCTGCGAAGAGTGGATACGAATATCAAAAATCGACTTCATCAGTGTATGCGCAATGGGGGTCGCCATTTATCCGATGTCATTTTTAAGACTGCATAAAAAAAAAATTGGGATATTGTATTCTCAAATAAAAAAAAAATTTAAAACAATAACTGAAGTACTTTTTTTTTATTGACCTTTCAAATAAGTAAGTTTCTCTGGCGCACCCTGTACCTTCCAATGTAATTATTCCATACATCGTTATTATAACAAACTAGGGATGGCAATGGTACAGTGGATGTAGTGCTTTGTTGCTCAACCCGAGAGCTTGGAGTTCAAACCCAGCCTGGGCAGCAATTTTTATTTATTTCCCAAGTTTCAACTGGATGCCACCCGTGGAATTTCCATGAGATAATTATCACCTAAAATCTCAAACCACTGTACCACCTCTCTTTCCTATCTTTCTATTCCTTCTCTTTCCTCGCTCGCACATGTTAATTCATTATAAAGGTATTAATAACCCTTTGAGTGCGAGTGCATTATAAAAAAAAAAAAAAAAAAAAATGTACCTTATCAATAAAACCGCAAATACCTAGGTACCTACCTAAAATGTCATCTGACTATACATAAGTGCGTACCTACCTACTTCTTCAATGTAGGTAGTATTGTTTAAATTAAAGGATGCATCCTTTTTAATGTACATAGGTAGGTATTCCAAAAATTAAACTTTTGTTTACTAGGTATAGGTAAATTATAGCACAATCAAAATAATCCCTTCCTACCCGATACAACACCCTATTTCAACTTTCTTATTTTTAAAAACATTTGTTGCCTTATCTTATATTTAATTTCTTGGGATTTTAATTTTTATTTTATTGTGTATTAGTCTTATGGTCTGTACGTACAAAACAAAATAATACAATGCCAGTAAGAAAGGGCAAGAATGCTAAATTTAGCATTACCCGGCTTTTTTAGGGAAACAAAACAAAAGAAAAACAAATGCTTCGATGATGATTGATTGGTAATATACCATTTGGGATCGATGTGCATCATTAATTTTTAAATTTAAATATTAAATTACTCATTCCACATCCATTTTTTTCCTTTTTTTCGTGCGTGAACTGGTCATTAAACCAGTACCTACCACTCCACTATAAGTGAGACCAGTTTTTGTATACGTACCTACATACAGATCCCGGAGAAACTAGATCTCGTTTGTGTTTAAAACTTTTACAAAAGCCCACGGGTGCATGCGCTGGATTTTTAGTGCTTTATCTAAAGGGTGTCCCGTAGTAAACTCGCCAGATGAAAACCATTGCTTCGTGTTGGTAAGTTAACTATAAATAACTGCTGAAAAGTTCGCCACTAAAACTCGACAAAAGGTACAGTGAGGTTAGTCTTTTAAGAACTAGAAGTCAAAACTGCACAAGCAAATAACTAGTTGACATATAGCCACCGATGATGGTCCGGTCCGTTTATCTACTTTTTTGTGCTAAAATGGACGGACTGTCAAATATTGAAGAGTGGGAAGAATTTTTCCAAATATGTAGAAAAAAAAATTAAATGGTTTTCCCAACTTTGTTTTAGGAATATAAAAATAAAGGAAACACTTAGGAAAAATGAACTGCTTAAAGGGCTACTTTGAAGAATCAGTTCCTTCCTTTTTGAAAAAACGAGTTTCTTACTCATTTAAGAACTAAAGAGTCATTGTTTGAGAATTTCTCTGAATACAAAAAAATTTCCTTACATCTTCCACAACCTTAGCCATTTAAAAGAATAAGTGCAGAAAAATGCATTGCAATAATTTTGTGGTTGGCGTTGATTGACTCAGTATTACTTTCAACAAGACTTACGTATACCTATCCTTGTTCCTGAGTGGACTAAGCGTTATGAACTCTATAAGGTCTTAGATCAATTAGCCAAACTGGACAGAGTGGACTAAATTGAATTTAATTTTTTTAAATATAGGTAAGTTGGTTTTTAACCGATCTAGATTTCGAAAGCTTTGGTCCTTTTGAGCTCAATTATTTCAATTGTAATAGTTGTCGTGAGTGACCCTGTATTTTTGAAATAATAACTGGAAAGATTTCGAAGAATGGAAATACAATTTTTCATATAAAAACTTCTCCCATAACCGGATAACCCTCATAACCGGACAAATTTCTCGGTACCGTCAATTTCCGATTATGAGAGAGTACACTATATTTCATAAACATCTATTTATGTCAAGTCTCCATTTTATCATCTCCATTCAATGAGATTCGAAATTTTTTTTGAAAATACTCGATACTTTAAAAATATAGGTAACTCATGATCCACACATACAAAATTATCACAAATAGGTAGGTAGGTACATGGTGTAATGTAGGACAATCTGATAAATTGAGCTAAAATGCTGCCCGTAGCCGTAGTCTTAGCTTTGGTACATTTTTGAATGGTGCTAAAATGGTTGAAGTATACTTACTTACTTATATTGGCTCAACTAGAGTGTGGTGCTCCTAGGCCTTTCTAGTATGTCCCTCCAGCCGGCTCGATTTCTAGCCTGCCGTCTACAATTTTGCACTTCAAGTTGACAGATGTCTCCCTCTACCTGCCGCTCCATTGAAGATGAAGTCTACCTTGGCTTCTGATTCCTTCAGGTTTGGCGTTGAAGACCTTACGGGCTGTAGCGTGGATGTCCATTCGCTGTACATGACCCAGCCATCTTTTTCTGGCTAGGCTTATATCGTTGTTGAGCACGTATAATAAATAGTTCGTCGTTGTATCTTCTTCGCCAAAAGTTGTTTTCTCTGTTTAAGCAGACATGACTACAAAGCGTACGTAGAACTTTTCTCTCGAAAAATCCAATCGACTTTTCATCCGGTGGGGAGTGGGTCCATGCTTCTGCACCATATAGCAGGAACGGGATTATGAGTGTTATATACACTGTTTCTTCTCGACAGGGCTTTATTCCTCCAAGAGTTAGGTACCTAGTCTACTTTTGATTTCAGCGCTGTGTTTACAACAGTACAAAGGTAGAAAAATTCAATGGCTACCTCGAAGTTATACCTATCAATGGTTACGTTCTGACCAAGTCGGTGGTGGGACGAGGGATTAGACTTTTGTTGATGAAAGCATTTGCCTAGTTAGTTTTGTTCTCGTTTATGTTCCATCAAATTCTGCTTGCTGCTGACTCCGTAGTAGTGATGGCGCCAGTTACTGCTCGTTGTTCTTCCTATCACGTCAAGTCGTCCGCAAACCCAAGTAATTGTGTCGATTTATTAAAAATTGTGCCTGGTGTGCTGACTTGGGTGTTCCATATGACACTTTCAAGAAAAATCTTGAAACAGACAGTGTGTCACCTTGTCTTAGCCCTTAGGAGGTGTCGAAGGTTTCAGTAAAGTCCCTACCAACTTTGACGCATTAGCGAGCATTTTCCAACGTCATCCTGATAAGGCGTACCTACCTATATCTGTTTAGCAGTGATTCCAAAGTTGGGCATGGCGCGATATAGTTCAACAAAATAGTTTAAGTAACTGGGAAATAGGAAAAAACGAGAATTTTGCCTCATATACGTGGTTTTGTTAGAGTTCCATGAGGTATTTATGGTTTTTGTACAATGAAGTAGCTGTAGAACACCCTGTATATTCTATATATCAGACATTTGAATAAAATAATTTATAATATTGTATTGAAGAAGAAAACGCCTCCGTATAGATGCATAACATGCATCTTCATAATATGGTTTGAAATGAAAGCCGGTTCATATACATAAAATATCGAAATCAAGTTTATGTGATTGACGTCAAGATATGTAATGTGGGAAGAAGAACATTATCTGGAGATATATAATGGGAAGTTCGTTAGGGAACATTTTTTCGAATTTTGCATCCAGTTCCGGTTGTTCTACTAAACTTCGTTAATATTATCCATTTTCCCAAAAAAAAAACAGCTTACGCAATCTGATTCTTCTTAATTTTTTGGTCCAATGAAGTCATAGTTGAGCTTCAAACAAACATATTAGGTAGATTCCGAAAATTTAATTCAATAATTTAAACTTTCGTATGGAATTGAGGAACTTAACCAAGGTTATCTGTTTTTGCCATTTAATTCCAATCGAAAGGTTGCAAGAACATTTTAAAGCTGTTTACTTAAGGGTCTCAATTGTTTTCTTTGAAATATTAGAACTTCCATGATATTTGACTACATCGAAGCGAATAAAATTATGTGGTTTTCACGCTGAAAAGTGATACAAACATTATGGCCAAGGAGATGGTAGGTAGATACTTTCAAAGTCTGTGGACAAAGGTACTAGGTATTTCCGTATGGGAAATGCATAAACAATTGATTTTATTTCAACTATTTTCCTCCGAATAGCAACAAGGATTGATGTCCCTAGGGACTGATGATGTCATAATTATTGTTCGTTAAATTTTAGCCAATCAGACAACCAAATAAAACGCGCAAAATATCTGTTAGTTACAGAACTATCATTAATTGTGTAAAGCAGAGTAGAAAGTATTGTTTTACTGTTGTCATTCCCCGTAAAAGGAGTTAGTGATGCGCACATCGCTAATAGATTTATAATACTTAAAGCCTTTCGGTTTCTCCGAAGTAAGTTAACACTTCACAATGACATCAGACGTTTTGATGCATTAAATCATCGATTTTGGAGAAGAATATGTAAAGATGAGGAATGCACCACCGACCGCCTGCAAAAAAGTAACAATGATTAAAATTTTGTTCGAAGAGGCTTTTCATGAATCTATGGCAGAGAATCAGATACAAAATGGAGCCATTTGCACAACAGCACACATATTTCTTCGTTTTAATTTTTTTATGTTGAGATCTGTTCCACTTTTTAGTAAGATAACATCTCAACAGTACATGTTTAATATTCATTTTGCCTGGAAGGACTTCAAAAAAAATTTAATTTTTTAAAAGCAATAGGGTGAACAGCTCTTGGGGAAAAACATGTCACAAAACAGAATCACATAGTAGGTATATTGCATTGCAGTAGTTTTGGAGTCCACAGTCTTCTTAACAAACCAGGCACATGAGTTTTATTTACAGGGTGGTCTGCAAAAGGTGTAACAGAAGGCAGTAGCGTGGGTCGTGAGGCAGGGAAGTCTATTTAACTCCGTTTAGACAGGTTGGACAATGTTCTTAAAATTTACTTAAAATAGAAAATTTATTACTTCAAAACAATGGCAACACTTACAATGTTACATTTTTAAGCCAGAAATATATTCTTTAGTTTATATTAATGAAGATGCATATTTTGCCATTGTATGCAAACACGTATCTTGAAAACTAAGAGTCTTGGAGTCCGGTTTTTAATTTTATAATTGAAATTGATGACATTAAATTCTTAAATCAAAAATAGAAAAATCATAAAGAAAAACCAATTAGCGCTGGAGTTTGCTGCTTTGTTTCCATGAATTTGGTTGGTCGGGTTACGGCGATCAGTCTGCTAGTTGCCAGATGATTTTCTAGAGCCTAGACGATCAACCTGGCTAGACTCTAGACTTTTTGCCTCCTAGGAAGGTTGCTGGTTAATCACGGTAGATCCATACATCAGAGTGGTTTAGAAATTGCAACTAAAATTCTTAAAACAAAATGTTAGGTAAAGTTTTTTATTGTAGGTATGTGTCATTGTTTTAAAATGATTTTTTTTAATTTAAGTTTTTTTTTTGCGTGGCAGAGTGGGGGCCTTTCATTGTGAAAGAGCTTCGATTTTCGTAAAAAAAAATAGACTCAATATTTTTACATAATTAAAATACAAACAGGGTTTTTAGATTAAAGTACCTATTAAAATAATTTTATTTCAATACTATTTTAGATGGAACAATTTTTTTCAATTTTTTAAAATGTCCAATGCACAATACAAGCCAAGTTACGCAAAAAACAAAATTAAACAGTCCAACATGACAGGAAAGTCAAACAAATGGGTCATACAATTCAGTCTGTCTGTATCGGCGCCTACAGCCTGAACGGCTGGGCGGATTTGCTTCAAATTACTTAAAAAGTATTTTAAGGACGTCCGTCAGATGTGTTTTTGGAATTATAATTATATAAAATTGTCTTCTTTGTTTTATTTTAAATAACAAGCCTCCTAAGACAGTACTGTCAAACATTAGATAAAGTTCGTGCAACCTAGTCGTGGACTTTATTCTTTCTTGACAAACTTAAACAAAAACACGAAGAAATACTTATAATTTCCTCATTATTTAAGCTTTTTGGACTTTCTTGACGAATCCCAATATAAACCTCACAATCATTGATACAAAGCTAATTGCGCATATTTTTCAGAAAGAACAGTATAGAAAGAAAAAACGTACATTTTTAGAACAACCAGCTGAGGCAAAATGACGACGCGACCGACGGCGCGGCGGATGAATACGCAATGTGATGAATTTGTTGTTCGTTTTGTCTTCATTCGGTGGTTCTGCTAGATTTTCCTTTTGTTTTCCTTTTATACGACGTCAACGTCACACAAGTTTCGAATGTTTACATGCCAATGAATGAAAATCTCTTATAAAAATAAATTCTACCTATTCTCTTCAAGTTCGAAAAGCATAAGGCGAACTTTCGTCCAAATAGGTATTTATTGTCCTTCGTCGTCGGTATTTGAGCAACAAGTTTGAGACACAGTTCGAAATTAATTTTGATTTATTTATCATAAACGACTTAATTAAATTTGCTTAGTTTTGTTTCAATTAGGTTCTGTTTCATCGGCACAATACTGCTATACTTGAAATAGATTTTTTTTGATTTAAATTTCTAACGTTTTCTTCTCTATAATATCTTCAATGGCAAAAGGTCAAAGGGGAGATTTTGTTGTGTACTCTGTACTCTCACCTTTTAAAGTTTGTGTGTGTTTAGTTGGTGGAATTTGTGCCTTAATATTTTGTTTGTGCACAGCGTAGAGGGAAAAGTTAGTGCATTTGAGATCAACACAACATATCGACAAATCATAGTTGTGATTCTTGTTCAGTGTTGATGTTCTAATAAAAAAATTTTCAAACTTAAATACCTATCTACAAAAAAAAAAAAAACAACATAAATCAATAATTCCCGGGACAACAGGTTTAGACTATGAATACAGAAATCCCTAACCTCAGTGCCAATAGGGTGGTTTTAATTTTGTTTTTATCTTTTTAAGGATTAAGTTAAAAGGATAAGAAAACGTTGAACTGTACTTGATTGAAAGTAAATTAAGATTGAAGTAGTCTAATGAAATTAAGATTTGTTCGTTTTCAGAGACTTTCAAACCCTACCGGCGAAAAAAAGGATCCATTGAAATCATGAAGGTTCGGAAAGGCGTTGACAACAAAGTTTTATCTAGGGTTGTATATTAGATAATTAATTAGGATATAATTTCCTATGAATGAAAGTTTAATTTTGATTAATCTTTATTGAGATTCGAAATACTCAAGTTTAAACTCTTTAATATCGGCAAAAAAAAAAAAATGTCTTAGAAGCTAGGCAAAAGCATGAAAGACTGTTTTGCGTCATGGTAGTAATGCAGGTAACCCTTCCATTTGGATTCAAAGAAAAAAATAATCACCCTTTGTATGAACTATTTAGTTACAGTGCTAGCGATAGGAAGTTATGGAGGAAGGGAAATGTGGTGTCGATGAACATTGGCCTTGAATGTTTGAAGATCAAAATGAAGGAAAAATTGTGCCAGGCAATTTATTCCAAAAACATTTTGTACGGCTGAAGAAGGTACGGTCCGAAATTGGACTCAAGCTTAAACTGATGAGCATTCCTAGGGGGAATTGTTTAAGGGATGGAACGCAACTGGAAACCAAATATAAAAAAAAATTAAAAATACATTTCAAAACTGATTTTTTGTCAAAATTTTACGTAATTAATTAGGTATTCAACAATAAAGTCACAAAATACTAGAACAATCCTGTTCTACCTTTTTACCTGCGAGTATATGTACTATAATGCAAGTTATGCATTCATAATTCTGTGTCTGTTACGGGGGAATCGTTTAAGGGATGGAACGCAGCTGGCTACCTCAAGAGAGCATTTTTTGTAGAAGAACCGGTAAATTACACACGATTTTTAATACCCTAATTAACAATGCTGTTTAATGAGCTTATCATAATATGTAGTATCGTTGTAATAACCCGTCCGAAGGCGAAGGTCGTGAATTATCAAACGTATATGCAAAGCTGAGGGTTGAGCCGTCTGCAAAACAATTGAATGGATTAGAAGTCACAGACGAGATTATTTATAATAATAAGAAAGAGAGTCGGAGACAGAACAGAGCCCAGGTTAACACCAGCATTTATTTTGTGGAGACCAGACTTGAAACCGTCAAATACAACATGTATGATTGCTCCTTATTCAACGAATAAGAGAATAATCGATACCAATTGAACTCATTTTCGATAAAAGAGCTTCATGTTTTTTAAAATATCAAGCGCAATAATCCTGCTTTCGCCAAAGCGATGTAAAGATTTGTTCCACTATTCGGTGAGATATGTCATCAGATCACTAGTGGAACGATTGCTGCGAAAGTCGTACTGCCGATCTTCGAAATATTTTTTGAGCTGACGATTTATCAGTGCTTCCATGTCCTTGGAAAGAAGGGATGTAAGTGCAATCGGTCGGTAGAAGGAGCGGGAGGAGGAGTCACCTTTTTTAGGGACATGCTGTTTTGCATCTACTAGGAAAGATTCCTGAACGATAAGAGCGATGGAAAAGCTTACGCGATTGTTTTGGCAGCGATGAAGAACACCCGTTCAGAAGTATAGGGGGTAAACTAACCGTGCTAGCGGATTTGTGTAAATCAAGATCTTGAAGAACTACTACTGTACGAGTTCGGAAAAATACCTGTTCCATGAAAAAAACAAAGTTCTAAAGTACCTACTGGAGGCAGGGGCATTGTTGCTTGTAGGAACTGAGGATGATGTTGAGTTCTTAATGCTTTTTGCAACAGAAGTTTTTACTGCTTTGAGGACATTGCAGAATTTTTTGGCCTAACTTTTGCATGCAAAAATTTCGTTTTTGAACGGAGTTGCATGAGTTCTTAATTTGTTTGTGTTTTTCCGATTTTCATCAGTGGGGTTGGCTTTATAAGATCGGAAGCTTACTTCTCTCAACCTGATAGCTTCTTTACGCTCTGCGGTAAACCAAGATTTTTTTCCTTTGGTCTGATACCTTTTGTCCTGTGTGGGACAAAAGTTCTCATTCTAAGAAGAATCACTTCTGTCGTCATTTAAGCTTTGGCATCAACGTCGTTATCGAGGAAGCATAGTGGCCAATTAATGTTACGAAAGAAAGATTTGTGGGGTGTCGCAGCTATAATAAACCATTTAGTTCACATAATCTCAACTAGGTCATAATTTCATTATAAAGATGTTTTTCAACGTTTAAGAGTAGGGCAATGCCTTAAAATACCTTTAACGTTTCAGGTTTGTTGTGTAGACTGTAGAAAATTTTACAAAAACGAATAAAGCGTTCACACCGAACATTATGCCCTTTTTTGTTTTTGTTTGAAAGCAGCTTAAAAGATCTGCCAATTCAAAAACGTCTTAACATTGTTATTTGGATATTTGAAAACAAAGTAACTTAAAAATTAAAAAAAAAAAGCTTTATATCTAGCCAATTTATGTATCTGAAATTAATCTCGGTTTTTGGTTTGACAGTAGACTAGTTATTAACAATAGCTTCTTAATGAAAATTCATCTTTCATATTGGCTCCTCTAGATTGTTTTTTTGTGTGTAAAAAAGTACATATTGTGCTCTGCATAAAGAACTGACAAGCGAATATATCGTGAAGAAATATAAAAACAATTAAAGAAAAAATAGTATTGTATTCCCCACTATTCCCCCCCCCCCCTGTCTTCAAATTTGAGAGAATTACACTTAAACGTGCATTTATTTATTGTTTTTGTACTAGATTTTGTTTCTTGGTGTGCAAACATTTCGATTGGGGCCTAATATTATTTGATTTTATTTCATGGCACCTATTATTTGACTGTTACTCACTATTCTATTGTGCTCCTGTCTTTTCATTTACACAAAATACCTACCGAATGCAAAAACAGAACAGCGACAAATCTGCTTATTTAATTGCGAAACCAATATTAAACTTCCTCAACTTCCTGTGTGAAATGGAAATAATAACGAATAATCTACAAAAAGAAGACGTTCATTTGTCAATTCTCACTCATGTACCATACATAGTTGTACACTTATTTATTTTTCTTTTGACATTTTCCGAAACGTTTCGTCAAAACACTTAATCAAATAAAAAAAACTGATTTGAAAATATGTAGAAGGAATGCGTCACAACTTATGACTTGGAATTTGAACTACGAAATAATAGTTTGACGAAAGTTACGAATAACTTTCAATATTGATTTTCAAATCAAAGTAACTAACGATCATTCAAGTTTCAAAAGCATACGTTTCCTGTTATAACAAAAACAAAAAACACAAAAGAGCACAACCACATGTCCTGTTTATACATCTATGTACATAATATGCAAACAGTTTCTACCACTATACTTCACTTAACCCTCATCGCAAAAAGCTAAGACCGAAAACAACAAAATCCCTTCAAGATTATATTTTTAGTTAAAAAATACTATCCTCTGGTCTCCGGGATAGAGGTTTACATTTTCTAAGTGACCTACTTTGCAATATCTCAATAAAAATCGATTCCTCTTCAATTAAGCGAGATAATCCGTTAACGAGGCACAAGTGAAGGTGTGTATGTATGTATGTGTATTTCCGTAACGTTTAATTGAAGTGAAGTATCTTTTCTCGCTTTCTGCCAGCAATATTTTCAAAATTGTTAAGGAATCATGGGATACACGTGGATTCGACACTTCATTACACTTCAAAACTTATGTCGTTAACATGATTAAATATTATGAAGAGAATGGTGAGTAGTGAACTGTGATATGGGAATAGATGCCGGTGACACGGTTTCCAAATTTCTCATTTTATTGCGAAATTTAATTAAAAATGTGAAACTGACACGTGTGTTATGGTGTGATATGGGTCGTCCCAACTAGCTACTCTAAAGTTTGGAGAATTTTAGTGCTACAGGACAAGAAAAGAACGGTTATTTGGATGCGGATTTGTGATAAGAGGAAAACTTAGGCAAGAAGTCATTGAAGATGAAGAGTCCAAGGTCAATAACATCTCGGTGATCTGCGTCCTCGCCCCAGCCAAATAAGAGTTCTACGTTCTTCTCAAAAAGACGAATGATGAATGAAGTACCTCACTAAGATTATTCTGGGTGACTTAAATCAAAAATCGGAAAGGAGAGTAACTTTGTTCAGTTGCGTCTATATACAATTTTACTTGCTCCTACGATTTTGATAAAACTTTTTGAATGGTGTTTTTTGTATAAACTTTATGTTTTGGCTCGAATAGATTTTTCAGGAATAGTTTTATAACGGTACCTCCCATAGGACCGTTTTTTTTAAATCAGATTTTCTCGTAAGCCACTTGAGAGATTTCGATGAAATTTTTGATGTAAACGACCTTTTATAGATAAAATAATATAAATTCTTAAATTTTTCAAACAAAAGTTTTTTTGAGTTTAAAATTTTATTTTTCTTATAAAAACTACAAAGTGCTAGAAGTTGGCATACTCAAAAAAAAAAATTTGGAATACATTTTCGAAAAGTTTTTCAAAAAAAAAACTGTCAGAACTGTCAGTTCTGGATTTTGAGACATAGTGGGCTCCCATGGAAATGAGCGAGCTTGCTAAACCGAGATCAGCGCTCCACAGCTCACTTGTGGAAACATTCCGTATACAGTTATGAAAGACAGCTTATATTTTTATTTACCAAGTTACTGTGCAAACGCTAAGGGCTTAACCTTAGAATTAAAAAAAAATAAAACTGATGGAATTTACTCACTTAACTTAACAGTTTGATATACAAAAATATACGTTATAGAAACCAAAAAAAAAAAAAAAAACTACTACTCTATCTACATAGTACGTCAGGAAAAAAACATTTCTAACATGATGTTCTAAAATCAGAACTTGTAGTAAATTTATACAATTTAAATATTAATATAGCTTGAGCTCCCAATAAATTAGACAAGACATATGTACATGTATACAACATCATCGATTAACCTAGTTAAGTAAACAGTAGTTGCAAAACAAATATTAAATTAACACAAAAAGTAGAAAATTCATTATTTCAGCCGCATAAATCTGATTCTATCTCACACCGTATGCGGAACATGAATCTTTCAATATATAACTTGGCTTGGCTCCTTTGATATTCTCGATGCAGAATTCATTTGCAATTCACATACTGCTGTTCCATTTTCTTTAATTCAAATCACGTAGCGCCAAATGACTGTCATCTTCGATTCAAACGTAAATCCGTTGTCCCATTTATTCTTATTTTACATCTTTAAATGTTGTGTCTTGTGTGTGTGTGCTTTGTTCGAATTTATTTAATATTTTCAAAGAAAAGGATCATATTTTGTGTCTATGTTTAAGATAAAGCTTCCTTGAAAATGAAAAAATGAACTTGAAGGACACCACGAAAATATTTTTGGAAGTAAATGTAGGTAAACATAGAAAAATGGTTGAGAATTCCTTAAATTTTATTAACGTAGCTTAAAATTTTGGTTTTTGTTTTTCTAGAACATGGTATGCCAGTTCTTTAAAGAAGACTGGGAATGATTTAATGGAATTGGTTGAAAGTAGTTTAATTGTTTTGTTGATATTTCTTTTTTAAATTAAAGTTTAAACATTTAATACGGTAGTTTTTTGTTGAACTACTTTGTAACATGAGGATATACCTGGATTAATGTACAGGTTGTTTTTCAAAATTTTTGACAAACAGCTAGAGCGTGTAAAAATGGGCCAAACATTTTGTAGAATAGGAAAAATTTTCTAAAAAAACGATGCCATGTTATGCCTGTTTTCAAATCGAAAAATCTCTTTTATCTTAAAGATTTGTTACTGGTGTTTTTTTTTAAGAGCTTGAGAACTTTCATTAATAATGCAAGGCACAAATATTGTTAGAACTAATTTTATATCTTTATCCTTATAATCTGGTACACGGAATTTATTTTTTAAATATGATTTCCGGCATATAACCGCCTTGGTTACGAGTTACATAATCCATTCGATCAGTCCAAGTTCAATTTTTCACTACTTTTTCCAATAAATCTGGCCGTATGGCGCCAATTGTGGCTTGAATATTGGGTCTCCATGCTTCAAGAGTTGCTGGTTTGTCGGAATAAACAAATGACTTAACTTAAAGCCCATAAAAAGTAATCGAGAGGCGTTAAGTCGCACGAACGAGGGTGCCAGTTAACAGGACCACTTCTGGAAATAAATTTTTCATCAAATTAATTTTGCAATAAATTAATGCCTAAGCAAGTTGCACCGCACTGTCTTGTTGGAACCAAATGTCGGGGACAATTATATTTTGGAAACAAAAAATTATCAATGTAATTGTGATTCGTTTGGTTTTGAAGCGAGAAGAGTAAAATTAGTGTGAAAACGAACAAACGAACTAGGCCGATTATGTTAACCATAAAATGGACGAAGTGCTCTACGAACTTCGCGAACACATTTATTTTTTTCAAAGTAAGCCTCAAAAATTTGGAAGCGTCGTTTTTGCGTTAAACGATTCATGATGAATTGTCAAACCTAACTGAACAGAAATGTTAACACAGTTTGACATTCTCAACTGTCAATAACCATCGAAACATCTCATGCAACTAAAAAAACACCCTTTACATGGCTGCTGTCCAATAAATCCTTAAAAAATGACCAAACTTAGCTTAGTTCAGTTTCTTTTTGGCTACCCTAGGCATATTCATTATTTATCATTTTACTAGGATATTATTTATGATGGAAAATATTATATTACAAAAAGCATGAAGTATCGTTACATAGAGAATGTACATAGATAATGTAGCTGCAATAAATTGCTACATATAAACGAACACGACATCATTGAGGTTAACAATCACTCGTAAGTCGTAGCGTGTGTATGATGTACTTGTCTATTCGCAGTGCAGGCTTAAATTTCCACTGTCAGGCTGGGTCTTGAGTTATTGTTCGTGTGCACTTGAATTTTTACCCTTCCTGTCCCGACCTTGACTGCGGCGGGCCGGGCGTGTTAAATAGATATTACTTACTTTATTTTTATTTTATCACCCACCATTCGAAATACATATTTCTTTATGTTTTATAACAATACGAGACCCTCCGTAGTTGCCCTTTAAACAACAAAAGCCTTACAGCCTTTTCGCACAAGACAAGACAGTCATGAATGAGAAGAAAATACATTTTGAATATACATATGTACATACTCGTATGTATGTAAGTGTTGTTTGTGTAACCAAATATGATTTAGTCCCTTTTTACGAGGATAAAAATGATGGATGGAAAGAATATTATATAACATTTTGTATTGAATGTATGAAATTTGACTGAACAGGGTGTTTTATCCTGTAAACAGGGTGTAAACATTAAATATTTAATTTAAAAAAAACTTAATAACTTAATACATTATTTATAATAGATAAATAGATTATGCTCAAAACCTCGGAACTATCATCGCGAAACATAAAATTTTCGTAAATATCGCAAAATATAGCAAGTAATGTTAGAATTTTGTTTTGTTTTTTTCTCGTTTTCCAAAATCATTGATTCCTTAAAGCACGACAGGCCGAAGATCATTTGTCGATTAATTGGCTTCTTCGGAACTTGTTTTATATTCATACAATTATAGAGGTGTTTTTTTTTTTTAGACGTGTGGTTTTCTATCTGGCAATACTATTTTCGGAATTGTTTTTTTTTTTTGGCAGCTGTCACTTAATTTATGCTCAGTTTGGTTTGCCATTTTATAATTAAGAGACAAACTCCTGAACAACGCTTCCAAATTTTGCAAATTTATTTTGAAAATCATGGTTTTTTGTTCGAAATACGTATCATAGTTTTCATTAGCGAGATTTTTTAAGCGATGAAGCTCACTTTTGGTTAAATGGATAAGTCAATAAACAAAATTGTCGTATTTGGAGTTATCATAATCCACAAGCCATTGTTGAGACGCGCCGTTACCTCCTCAAAAAGTCACTGTTTGGTGTGCTCTATGGGCAGAGGGAATTATTGGTCCATATATCTTCAAAAATGAAGACGACCAAAATGTTACAGTCAATGGGGAACGCTATAGAGCCATGACTAATGACTTTTTCGTGCCTCAATTGGAGGATGTTGATGTGGATGGCCTTTGGTTCCAACAAGATGGCGCTACATGCTATACAGCCAACGAAACAGTCAATTTATTGAAGGAAACTTTTGTTGAGCGCATCGTAGGCCTGTGGCGCGGCCTCCAAGATTGTGCGATTTAACACCGCTGGACTATTTTTTGTGGGGTTATGTGAAGACGCTTGTCTACGCAGATAAGACCGAGATGATCGACACCTTGGAAAAGAATATTCGGCGCGTTACATTAGGCCTCTCTACTGGAGTTTATTCGAGCCAGCCGCGGTGGCCACTTGCCCGAAATCATTTTTAAAACATGATGATAAACCCTTATATAAATCTAAATTCTTGGCCATAACATTAAATTATATGCGTTTTATTTCTTCTTGAAAACCACACGTCTAAAAAATAAAATGCACGACTGGGTCGCACGAACTTCCTCTTATGATAAGCAATTGCGTAGTGGCTGCATATATATATAAAAAAAATTAAATAATTTCGAAAATTCTTTTATTTTTTAAATTAGTTTAAGAGTTTTCTCGGAAAAACTAAGTATGCAATAAAATTTCAAAAACTTTTTCAAAAAATATTTTAAAATTTATTTGAGTATGCAAATATATGGCAATCTGTAGTCTACATTTGAAAAATAATTTAAAAAAAATCAATATACCCGTTTCCAACATATTTCGAAAACCAAAATTTTTTTTGAAGAAATTATAAAAAATCAAAAAACCAAGTTTTTGAAAATTTTGAAATTCCATATTAATAAAATTATGAATGACTTCCTGTGGCCAAAGTTTTATTGAAATCGAATGTACAGTTTACGAGAAAATTTGATTTGAAAATACTGGTTCTATGAGAGGTACCGTTATTAGACAAATTTTGAAAAAAAAATTCTAACCAAAAGATAGATTGCCTTGCAAAAATAGCATTCTGAAAGTTTTATCAAAATCGTTAGAGCCGTTTTTCAGAAAATCAATTTTTGTCTTCAAGATTGTATGGCAGGTGCCGTTATTTTTGGACCTAGAGCAAAAATAAAAAATTTGTTCCGAGGGACGGCCAAATAAATCCTAAATACCAAATTTGAAGCAAATCGGCCCACCCGTTCAGCCTCCAGAGGCGCGAACAGACATACAGACAGACAGACAGACGGACGGAATTCCCAGACCCACTTTTTTCGACTTCGCCATCATCGTAATGTCATGTGTGATTGTTATCTCAAAAAATTTTTTTCTGCACGAATCCATAACTTGCCTTATACATAGTACCTATAATCGCAAGTAAAAAACTCTTTATGTGTTGATTGAAATTTAAATGAATTAACAAGGAAATATGTAGGTATGTCAGTAAAATAAATCAAAATTATACCTTAACATCTTTCAGTTAAAAATTATTATGAGACATTTAAAAAAGTTATGCTTACATAAATATGACATTTCCTCAAGAATAAATCGCACATCAACTTTTACAAAGTAGCAAAAGCTCTGTTGCCCCCTATGGTGTCTCATATAGTCCCTCTTCAAGTGCAACAACTATAAAACGGATGATTAATAATTTAATTGTGCTAAGTGCATTCGTTGCTTCTGACCAAAAACCAATCCCCTTTTAATATGACTTTATTTTTCCCTCGACATTTTCATCAAATTTATTTACACAGTCACTGAAAGTACAAACGCTAATTAACATTATACAAGTTTCCAAGTTTCATTGAAAGTTCCGAAAAAGTCGATATAGTAACAAGCTATAAGAATTCGACATTGACGTGTAAATTATTCCTAAAACCGTACCTTCCAACGCAGATATTTTGTAGCGGCAAAAGTCCTGAAACTTTCTGTTTCTTTATATAAGCGGTTAAGGGTGTGGTGGCAAGCAAATCATTTATTAACACGTTAAGTAGAAAATTCAAACTTTTTTTTGCAGCACGCATTATAAAAAAACAAATTCCCATGAAGCACGATTTGTCTGTTTTGGATAGAGAGCTAAGGTTGTATGTACGAGTATGTATACTTTTTGCTCTGAAGAATTGTTCATTACGTTACGCTAATTAACAAGCCGCACCAATTTTCTTTCTTTTGATGGCATGCTGATAATTGTTCAAAAGGAAATTTAAATATAGACGCAGTCAATATGCTTTTCTCTGTCCCCTCTTTTTTTTTGGAACGTATACTTACATTTAAAACGGGAGCGTATCAGAATCCCGCTTTAAAAAAAAAACCTTTAAAATCCCGTTTACTAAATTTTCGATTTTTTAAAATCACGTCTTCTAAAATCCCGCTTGTTCAAAATCCCGATCTATTATAATATCTATAAGCCGGTTAAATCCAGCCAATCCCGTTTTTTTATATACAGGGTGTTTGGTATAAGATGCGCCAAAAAGCTAGAGCATGAAGGCTAGGTCGAGACAAGAAAAAAATCGTATGGGAGGGGATCTACCCCCCTCCATTTAGCTGGGAGGAGCAATTTTCTAAAAAATTGACTTAAATCGGAAACAAATTATTAAAAAATAACGGTACCTCCTACAATGCCATGCCATGTTATTGAATAACTTGTTGTGTAGTATGTATCTTCTTGAAATTTATAACTGCCATTTCAAGTTTTAATCATTTTGATAAAATAATATTTAAAATGATAAATTTTCTACATAGGTTCAAAAATTAATTTTTTTTTTAAAACGGTTCACTTAAATAACTTTATTTGAAAATACAATAAAAGAAGAGATTTCTATCTTTATAAAAAGGTTCGGCATGGCATTGTAGGAGTTAGTGTTAATTTTTAATATTTTTTTTAAATTAAAGCCATTTTATTGTGAAATTGAAACTCCCGGCTAAATGGAATATTTTTGTCTTGTCTTAACACAACCTACTCGCTCTTTTTTTTTGGTGCACCTTATACCGATCACCCTGTATAAGCAAACTTTTTCCAAATTATTGTCATCGAATTAGGAAACACCCTGTATATAATCATTACTTGATTTGTTTTGGTGAAGCAACAACAAAACTCTTCGTGCTCGTTGTACCAATAATCTTATAGATACATCTCATATCGAGCGGTCAATAACACTCACACTCCATGTGAGCTGGATTTTTTTTGTTAAATGCAAATTAAGATCTTGAAAGCATTTTTGTATGTAAAAAACTTTCGCCGCGGTTCCCGCAAAAACAAAAAATTAAAAATGGTTACAGCAAAACGAGGCGGCAAACAAATTTGTCATTTTTTTGCTATGTTAAGTGCCACGCATTTGGCAGTACATCGGACACACTTGAGTGCGTGAACATGTATTCCTTGTCCAGCTTGCTGACATATGTCCACCACCAAGATTAAATAACTAGTTTGATCCCTGCTGAGTGTAAGACTAAGACTAACGACTTACGCTGCGGCGCGGCCGGCCGGCGACTGATCGTGGCTCGCATAATTTCAAATTCTTTAATTTTTTTAATGTATATCCGTTCGTTAATTGACGCATAATTTTTATGATTTCTCTCTTCTAACCGCTAAAAGATGAATAAACCAGAAAATACTGAGTGAAAAGGCGCACACGCTCGGGGATAAAGTATGTGTAGGATGAATTATTGGAGAAATTGGTGCAGGCTCAAATTATCTGAAAAAAAATTTGATATTAGGAATGACTGCTAGTATGTATGTGCCTTTTTGTTGTTGTGTTGTTCGAAGACTGATAGATTGCTCAAGTACCTACCTACTGACTGGTATTAAGTTAATTAAAATAAAATTTATTGAAGTACAAAAAGACAAACTAAGACATTGATTGATAGATAACAATTAATCTCGGATAATAAAATTTTTTGTTGGCAAGACTTATAAACTGCGAAGTAATTTTTAAAAGAAATGTTCGACTAAGTTATACTATGACGAAGAGTTTTTATAATCGATTAACTTCTTTGTTTATGTCAAAATGTTTGTTTTCAACTAATATAGTTTGAATTAAGTGCTCATAATAAAAAGAGGAGCGAAGAACGATATTGCACAAGGAGCAAAATGGATTTCAAATCAATTCTCAAAGACTTCATAAAAACAATTTCTAAATATTTTTCTATGCAAAATAATATAAACTTTCTTCTTTTCAGTTGTTACCCACACTATTTAATAAGTCGTTGAACTCGTCTGCGTGCTAGTTTCTTTGTGTGTGTATTGTTCGGACTATCTCAAAAGTGTGTCCAATCTTGTTTTGTATGACTGCTTTTGCTACTAAAAAGAAAAACCATTCTAAAAGCCAAAACCCATTTCTCAAAGACAAGTAAGAAGAGTTGATAAGAAAATTATCACCATTTAACGTCATTCCAATGATTCCATAACATCTGTAGTTGTTATGACTTATGACCAACTCTATGAATGAAGCTTGGTAGTTTTTGTTCTCTTTTGAATTGATGAATGCAAATCTATCTTTTTGTGTTTAAATATGTAGATTCATCGCAAGTACATTATATGGACTAAAGAGTTTTAAAGACTTCTCTATTTAAAAGTCAGACAGAAATAAAGTGCACGACTAAGTCGCACGAACTTGCTCTAATCAATGTATGACATCGCTCTTGAGCCTTGCCCAAAGGCAGGTACTTGCTTATTTAAAAAAAAAAAATATTTAAAAAACTTTAATTTTTTTAAACAGTTTAACAGTTTTCTTGGGAAAACTAGGTACCTCTGCAATAATATTTCACGTATCAGAATGTCTATCTAGGAAACAAAAATTTTAATTTGTTCGACAATTTTTTGAAAAAGTTTTCAAATGGTGTCATCGATGAAATATACTCCTGTTGATGTCCTTGAAGTTAGAAGAACAGATTCAGCAGAACAAAATTTTTTTGATTGCATAAAAAGATGCTTATAAAATGCCAGAGAAAAAATGAATGCTGTATTGGCTTTCCAAAAATATTTACTTTCTGCTAACTTCACAAGAAGTTAGCAGAACAGTATCTCAAAAGTGCATTTAATTAAAATTTAAAAATACGAAATTGGTGCTCAAATTAAATGGTCCCACAAAACCAAAAATTTATTGTTTTTTTTCACTTCTAAGACTGATTCTAGAATTATGTGTTCATTGAATAAGAATCAAACGCTACATTGTCTCAACAAAATGTTGAAAACCTGAATTGCACGTCTGGGTCGTACGAACTTGCTCTAATGTGTTAAAATGGTCTTGGGGCTTGAGATTTTGGGAAAAAAGCGTTGAAAAAATCATATGAAATTTCATAAATCACTTAAAATCAATACCTAAAACTTTTTTTTGGAGAAAATGAAGTAAGCCATCAGGTTTCTTTTACTTTTTTGAATTTTAACGAATTTTTTTTTCAAAATCGTTCGACCAGTTTTTTTTTTGAAAAACTTTTCGAAAATATATTCCAATTTTTTTTTGAGTTTGCCAACTTCTAGCACTTTGTAGTTTTTATCAGAAAAATAAAATTTAAAAAAAAAAATAGATTAAACCGTTTTTGGAAAAACTAAAAAAAAAATTTTGAAAATTTTTTATAAAACTCAAAAAAAAAATTTTTTTGAAAAAACTTAAGAATTTGTTTTATTTCTTTTATAAAAGGGCTTCCACATTAAAAATTTTATTGAAATTCGTCAAGTGGTTTACGTGAAAATCGGATTTCAAAAAACCGGTCCTACGGGAGGTACCGTAATAAGACTTTTCCGGAAAAATCTATTCCAACCAAAACATAAAGTTTGCACATAAAACACTATTCAGAAAGTTTTATCAAAATCGTAGGAGCCGTTTTTGAGAAAAATTATTTTTCACTAAAAAAATCGTATGGCAGGTACCGTTAATTTTAAAGCTAGAATGCTAATTCCAAAAGCCCCTCTGTAGGACGTCAAAATAATACTATGTACCAAGTTTGAAGCAAATCGTCCCAGCCGTTTAGGCTGAAGGTGCCGATACAGACGGACTGGACAGGCAGACAGAATTGTCGGACCAACTTTTTTAGGCTTCTCTATCCTCGTAATGTTGTGTTTGACTGTCCAAAAAAAAATTATTTTTTTACGAATGCATATACAGGGTGATTCACGAGCGTTGTGCCAAAAAGCTAGAGCGTGTAGGATGGGTTGAGATAAGAAAAAAATCGTATGGGAGGGGGTCTATTCCCCTCCGTTTAGCCGGGAGGGGCAATTTTCTAAAAACATGACCTTAATTTGAAAAAAAAAACTATTAAAAAATAACGGTAACTCCTACAAAGCCATGCTATACCTTTTTATAAAGCCAACAATTTACTAATTTATTGTAATTTTAAACGAGGTTCTTCTATTGAACCGTTTTCAAAATATTAATTTTCAAACTCAAAATTTTGAAAAAAAAAAATTAAAAAAAATAATTTTAAAACTAATTTTTTTTTCAAAATTTTACGTAATTAAGTATTATTTTTATTCTCAAAATTCAATGCTCCCATTAACTCTTAATCCAACACTGAAAACCGTACGGTTCTATGACTTTTTCTTGCCAAGCTATTGAAAAATAACCAAACCTACTTCTTCACAAAAACACGAAAAAAATTGTCTATAGATCACTTGTGCATCCCGTAAGGCTAGATTTTCTTGTTTTTGTGAAGAAGTAGGTTCGGTTATTTTTCAATATCTTGGCAACGAAAAGTCATAGAGCCATACGATTTTCAGTGTTGGATTTAAAATTAAAAGGAGCATTGAATTCTGAGAACAAAAATAATACTTAATTACGTAAAATTTTGAAAAAAATAGTTTTTAAATTATTTTTTTTTTTATTTTTTTTTTTTCAAAATTTTGAGTTTGAAAATAAATATTTTGAAAACGGTTTAATAGAATAACTTTACTTAAAATTACAATAAATAAGTCAGTTTTTGGCGTTACAAAAAGGTATAGCACGGCTTTGTAGGAGTTACCGTTATTTTTTAATAATTTTTTTCAAATTAAAGTCATGTTTTTAGAAAATTACCCCTCCCGGCTAAACGGAGGGGAATAGACCCCCCTCCCATACGATTTTTTTCTTGTCTCAACCCAACCTACACGCTCTAGCTTTTTGGCACAATGCTCGTGAATCACCCTGTATAGTACCTATAATCGCAAGTAAAAATCAGCGATAGTTCAAGTCATAATACTACTTACTGAATGATTACTATTGGCAAGTTCAGTAGCTTGAACCTGGGACTTTTCGAACAAATTTAATATTTTCAGGAGTTAATGGTGATCCTGGTGGTCTTCTTCATCAGAACATCTGGTGTAAAAAGTGCTTAAACCCAAAAAAGATTGGGAACGTTGATATTTTCAGGTGTTAGCGCAGTTCTTGGAGTTCCTGTTGTTCTTCTGTTTATGGGAACACCTCGTCTACGAATTGCTTAAACTTAACGAAGATTAGTATTTGAACGGAAACAGCTCAATGTCTGTGGATGTTGAACTGCCGAAGAAATACAAATTGCACTGCCGCGTTCTAGTCATTATTTCGGACAAAACTGTTCCCAATGGGCAGGTATAGTGATAGGCATTTCAAAACCGCCTTTCCTTTCCGTTCAATCAGTATGAGTAATGGACATTTGTCCGATTCAATTTTATTTTCATAAATTTCGAACCCCTTTTCGAGGTAAATTTGAGCTTGAATTCAATTTACATTTATTAAGATTTTCTACCACAAAAATTTACCCAAATTACTATGGATTTTGTGGTTAAAAGAATTCTACAAAATAACGCTCACCGGCAAAAGTGACACAAATTATTACCTAATGTCTATTAAGTGTATATAAAGAAATCAATAAATATGCTAATTTTATTTACCGGCTGGCTAATAGTTCAATTCAGCACGTAAATGAATCAGATGTCTGGTGTATGATGTAGCTCAGTCAGCGCAACGTTCCAGATACGAAACGATTATTCATTACTCACTAGATTTATGGCAAGAAACTACGTTTGCGTGTAACAATATATACAATTCATAAAGGCGCACGTATGTATGTGTGTTTTGTATGTTTAAAACATTACACAATGTCAATGAACTTAGAAAGATGTTTTCAAATGTATATATATTTTTGTACGACTTAATCAACAGTAAGCTATTAAGCCACTGTTTTCTGTGTGTACACATAAAATATGAGGACAAGTAGTAATGTTTTCGTATAAAATTCTTTAACACTGTTGTGTATATCAAAACAATTTTTCGACAGTTAAAAGGATTTACGTCCTACCATAACCGTTTGAAAAAATTATATATTAATATAGCTTAACCAATTTTGAATATCAGGGTTACGACGTTTATAAAAACGGGATACAGGATGACTTTTAAAAGAAAGCTATACAAATAAAATAAAATGCACGACTGGGTCGCACGAACTTGCTCTAATGTTGGACAGTGGGTCTTGGGGGAAAAAAAAAATAATTCGAAATTCTTAAATAAATATTTAAACTAATTTGATCTGAAAAAAAGTAAGCAATTTTATTTCTTGGATAAACTTGAATTTATGAGAATAAATTTATAAAAATCTGTAGAGCGGTTTTTGAGAAAAAGCTTTTTTAAAAAAACTTTTTGAAAACATTTTTCAAAAAAATACGCCAGCAAATTTATTTATAATTTTTGAAAAAATATAAATTAAAAAAAAAATTTTTAAATACAAAAAAATATATACCTTTTTTTAAAATATTGGTATGTAGTAAAAATTGAGCTAGCTACACCTATATATGTGCGAAAGGCACGAGTACGATAACTGAGGCGCCAAGATTTAATAGCGGTTTTATGTAGGGGCGTCAAATGCAAGTATTTTTTACTATGGGAGGGGGGGTCTACCTCAACCCGTTTAGGAGGTAGGGGCGATTTTCGAAAAAAATGTCTTGAATGGAAAAATAAATATTAAAAAACAACGGCAACACTTAAAAAACATTACTATAACGGTTTCAAAAGCCAGAAGTCGGTTCTTTAATCCTGCATTTAAATTAAATAACTCGTTACAATAGTTTGTAAAATATTAGCATTCAAACTCGAAATTTTGATAAAAAAACGTAAAAAAATATCTTTAAACCAATTTTGTTCAAAATTGTGAAATGGAAAATAAATTTTCTTTTCTGTGATCGATGCTTCAATAAATATTTAATCGAACGCAAAAAACCAAAAGCTTTTATGTCTTCTAGTTCTTGTGAAAATTGAAAATTACTTGAACTACTTTTTTATGAGATTTTTATTTTTGGTATTTACGGTGATCTAACTTTAAGGATTAATCAACAGTACCTGAGTGGCACGCTTCGCGGGATCTAGGGATTTTAACTCCCTTTTCGGGCTGCACGCCTCAATATCCGCGGACAAAATATCCGGGTCAAAATATCCGGGACAAAATGTCCGCGGACAAAATATCCGCATCAAAATATCCGCGACGCATAATATTACGGTGTATAAACAATGACCTATGTAAGGGGGGGCATGCTGCCCCCCTGCAACCCCCCTGCCTGGGCACACTATAGGACTTGGGGTAGGTGCGAGGTCGGGTGTATGCGGTTATTTTGTCCGCGGATATTTTGCCTGCGGATATTGAGGCGTGTCAGCCCTTTTTTCGGGGTCACATCCACTCACGCAACTTCGTTGCCTGGCAGGCGCCTGTGTCAATTGTATTTTTAATCAACAGTACCTGGGTGGACCGCTTTGCGGGATCTTGGGATTTTAACTCCCTTTTCGGGCTGCACGCCTCAGTATCCACGGACAAAATATCCGGGTCAAAATATCCGCGACAAAATGTCCGCGGACAAAATATCCGCGACGCATAATATTACGGTGTATAAACATTGACCCATGTAAGGGGGGGCATGCTACCCCCCTGCAACCCCCCTGTCTGGGCACACTATAGGACTTGGGGTAGGTGCGAGGTCGGGTGTATGCGGTTATTTTGTCCGCGGATATTGAGGCGTATCACCCCTTTTCTGGGGGGCACATCCACTCACGCAACTTCGTTGCCTGGCAGGCGCCTGTGTCAATTGTATTTTAACTCCCTTTTCGGGGGCACACCCGCTCACGCAACTTCGTTGCTCCGCTTAGGGTAGGTCTGGCTGGCTGGCAGAAGGCCTATGTCATTAGTATTTTTAATCAACAGTACCTGGATGTCCCGCTCCGCGGGATCTAGGGATTTCAACTACATTTTCGGGGGCTAACCCGCTCACGCAACTTCGTTGCTCCGTTAAGGGTAGTTCCAGCTGCCTGGCAGGCGCCTGTATCAATAGTAGTTTTAATCAACAGTACCTGGGTGGCCCGCGTCGCGGACATTGGACATACAAAAAAGTATAGTCAGGTCTCGTCTATGGGAGAGAAAGTGTTGGTCTGCAACTTAAAGACTTCGACCATCCAAAGTGAAAACCTAGACGATGACTTCATTGACGAGACTGACATACCCTTTAAATACATCATGTGAGTTGTAAATTGACTTGATTTTTTCAACTGACTCCTTACTCACACACTGACTGACTAGAAAGTGGAATGCAACGCAATTCTAACTCCTCGTCATGCATTCTGGGTAACGCTAACTGAATTGCTGTACTTTGCTTTCAAAGATAAACCTTTCATCAACATTAATCCTCTAATGAAATCACAATAAATGCCAAGAATCTAAAATTTCATAAAAAAGTAGTTTCAGTAATTTTCAATTTTCACAAGAACTAGAAGACATAAAAGCTTTTGGTTTTTTGCGTTCGATTAAATATTTATTGAAACATCGATCACAGAAAAAAAAATTATTTTCCATTTCAAAATTTTGAACAAAATTGGTTTAAAGATATTTTTTTACGTTTTTTTATCAAAATTTCGAGTTTGAATGCGAATATTTTGAAAACCATTGTAACGAGTAATTTAATTTAAATGTAGGATTAAAGAACAGACTTCTGGCTTTTGAAACCGTTATAGTAATGTATTTTAAGTGTTTCCGTTGATTTTTAATATTTATTTTTCCATTCAAGACATTTTTTTCGAAAATCGCCCCTACATCCTAAACGGGGCGAGGTAGACCCGCCCCTCCCATAGTAAAAAATACTTGCATTTGACGCCCCTTCACAAAACCGTTATTAAATCTTGGCGCCTCAGTTATCGTACTCTCCCCGTGCGAAATTTTACGAAAGCAACAAAAACGGTTTTATGTAAAGTACCGTTTTTAGACATTTTTTAATATCTTTTTTTCAGCCACCGCGGTGGTTAAAAAAATCATAACGGTGCACCGTTATGATTTTTTTAAATCAAAATCGTATAAGCTGTTTTCGAGAAAAAAAAAGGTTTAACCTAACGGTTATATGGCAGGTACCGTTATTTTTTTTAACAAAACAAAAAATTCTATTTCCCCTCTGTGCCTAAAAAACTGTATATCTTGGTAAATGAAGCAATTCGGCCCACCCGTTTGGGCTGTAGGTGTCTATAAACAGACATACAGACGGACAGAATTTGTATACCATATTTTTTCGTCTTCGCTATCATCGTAATGTCATGTTTGATTGTTAGGTATCTCAAAACTTTTTTTTTCGACGAATGCATAACTTGCTTTATAGTCGCAAGTAAAATTAGGAATAAGGTTACTGTATCAAACAGTTCGTTGCAAACGTAATGTAGCTCTCGCTTATGTTTTCTTTTCCTTTATTTGGAAATTACTTCTGGCAATAATTTTTAAACGTACGTTGGTTTACAAAACAGTAGAAATACATTATGATTTGTTTCGTTCACTTTTGATTACGTTTGTACATTTCGCACGAAAATCTGACATTTCTTTTTTTTTAAGGCTAGTCTTCTTTCTTTTTTTCTTATTTCCAAAGGCTATTATGGCCAACTAATGTATTTAACAGATCGGAAAGAAACTGTTCGTTCGGTTTTGACACTTGGTTCCTTTTTCTTTTGCGTATTGTGAATTGCCTTAAGTCAAGTTCTTGCGACCCAGACATGCACTTTATTTTTCATTAATTTTTTCAATCCTGTTTAGTTTTTTAGTTGTTGCCATAACGAGACGAGAGTACCCGGCAAAATAAAGCTTAAGTAGCAGCAAGTCTATTTTGATTTATGTAATTTACGCGATTTATTTGTAAACCGCACTTCCATTTGTGAATAGCGGGTAACTTGAATGGCCAAACAAATAAGAAATAACTTTATACATATACATTATGTATATAATATTTCTTTGCTCATTTAAAGTATATGTTACAAAAAAAATAAGGTAAATCATAAAAAAATGGAATACTCGTAGCAGCAAAAAAAAGTGGTTCAACGAAACAACGAAATGCTGACCTCGTTTGCGAGTTTAGTTGGTGAATACAATGGTAGATGTGTGTTTTATTAAAGTTTGTTTTAAGTGTTTTAGTATACTTAGCGGCGCAACATGGTACGTACCTAATGTATATAGGAGGTATGGTATCTGGGCGAAAAAATAATTACAAATATGTATACCTTTGTGCTTCAAAAAATGAAATAATTATAATGAGGAAACCTTCAAGTGCAATCGCAAATGTCAAGTTGTGGTGACACAAAAACAATAAAATAGGATTGGAAGATAACAAGACACACATTTTGGCGAATGTATGACACACGCATGATGAAGTATGTACTATAGGTACTATGCAGTACAGTGGTGTCGGAAACATTTGTTTGATGTCAACAATTTATAACGGAGATGTGCTGATTTTATTTTGGATTTTCTTAATACAGGGTGATTCACATTAAATGAGACAAAATGCTAAAGCGTGTTGGTTGGGTCGAGACAAGACACAAAACGTATTGAGGGCCCATTCCCCTTCGTTTAACCGGGAGGTAAAATTTCCTAAACAAAAATTTAAATCAAAGTTGAGGCGGGACGAAGTTGCCGGGTTTGCTAATTGAATTTCAGTTCAAAATTTGTTTTCCTGGGTTAATACAAAAATCCAAAAAAAAAAAAAAAATACCATGTAAATCGGATGATATTCAGATGAGTTATGCATTGAGAAAAATGTTTGAATATCTACAATTTTTAAGCAGATATATTTCTAGTTATGTTTTAATTTTAATTTAAGTCGGTTATACAATGTTGTCAGTTGTTCAGTAAATCAAATTTGGTGACATACAACAACGCCACATATTTGGTCCAATCCAGGAAATGATTCAAATATTCACACATTCATACACATACTGACAGCAGCGCCACCTACCGGGTCCCAACCACCCAGGAACTTATTGAAATATATACACCAAATCTCATCCAAATTGGTACAACCATTTACAAAATTGGTGACATAACGACATCAACGCCACCTACCGGGTCCATTTTGCTTATAAACTAACCAGCGACTTATTGAAATATACATACAAAATTTCATTCAAACTGGTCCAGCCGTTTAGGAGGATTAGGATTTCTAACACATGTACAGAAGATTTATACAAACACAATTTTTTAACAATTTTATGTTTTTAAGTCTAGTTTTATTTTGTAAGAAGGGGACATTCAATCTTTGCCTTCAATAAAATGAGGTTCATATTGAATTTCTTATAATTACTTTCAATGAAAAAGATAGGTTTAGAAATTATGAGAAGGACTTTTTGAATCAAAATATGTGCTCTTTTTTGGATTCAATGTTGTGGAAGATTATTTTTCTCATTTGTTTGTTCTTGCAGTTTATTTATCTTTAGTACCACCTATTATGTATTTATCGTTATCTTGACCCAACAGGTAGAACCCATCTAACCGGTATGCTACCGCCAGCCGTAATCGAAAGAATTAGAAGGTATTTTTTTAGATGTTACCAATGAAGAAAGGGTTGAATAGGATTAATCGAGTAATTTGCCACTTTATTTATGTTTATAAGATGGAGGATACTTAAAAAATAATAAAAGGAAGGTTAACCCTTTAATTCATTAATTAACCTAAAAGTTCAATAACGTAAGAAATTAAAAAATCGTTTTCAAAAAAAGGTTTTCTTTTATATATATTTATTTTTTTCAATATGGGTCAGTTGAGCTTCCGGTTTTCTTTTAGGGGAACGATTGTTTCTGAATTCGACCAAACTTACACGCTCAAGCTTTTTGTAACACCTGATGTGATTCAGCCTGTATCCCAAGAATCATTATTTATCATCTTGTCAATTTCATAAGAGCTAAGTTGCTCCGCTTTATTGTGTATGAAGTTTTAAGCAGCTTTTATTTCTTCCGTACCACTTGAGATTTTTAGGTACTTATAATATTTTTTTAAGAGAAGAAATAATTTTTGATTCAAATCTATTAAATAAGGAGTTTAGTAAAGGAAAGTGGGGCTGAAAGCGACAGGGATAAAAAAACAACAATTCAACGTGGTTCCCGTTTAAGAATTAAGTGAGAATGTACATCGATGCTTCCATAATTAGGTGCACGTAGTGAACTAAGCAATTTAATCGAGCGCGCGATTCTGTTTGGCCAAATTTAAAAAAGTTTATGTATTAATGTAGATTCTAGGACTATGCTTTCAATGAATGTTTATTGAAGCATTTTTTAAAATTTTTAATTTTTTTTTAAATGATAACCGATCTAAACGAAATTTTTACGATTTGTTTGATTCTTGAAATACCAATTTAAAAAGAACTGCAATTAGTGCACAAATCATTGTTATGAGTTCAGTAGTTCTTTACTGTAAACTGAGAACTGCGTAAGCTTATGAAAAACATACAAATGTTGAGGATTTTTGGGAATTAGCTATATAGAAGATGTTTAGATAGTGGAGAAAAAGAAAGAAAGATTTATATGTAGTTGTTTGGACGCCTTTACCCATAGAGATTTTTTTTTCGTGTTTTTTTCCGGATTGAAATATTGGTTTTTCGAGATGACGCGGCGTGTATTACACGGAATTTTCTCCTCGTATTTATTGATTACTAAAGAGATCTGAATTTTGGTCCAATTTTTTAACTCAGAAGGTGCGAATATCCAGAATTATTCAATGTCTATCTATTTAGAATATGACACAATTGATTTGCAAGGTTCATCAAACCCGAATTTTGCTTGCTGCAAAGGCGGGAAAATATATTCCTCGAATTAATTTTTTTTTCTCGCTAGACACTTTTTTCTTTTTTTGATGCTGAAAAATTTAACTTCAAGTTGGTAATGCATAATCGGGGATAATAGAACGTTGGCGTGTCGTGGGAAAAATTTACTTGCTATTGTTTTGCTAGAGTCGCATCGTCGTATTCCCCTCGCAATTAAGTTGTAATCTGTTTTTTTACACACCCCAATAATCTCAACAATGCATTTACCCAAAACTAAGGGTATAACATTTTCATTCAAACTTTAATTTCGCGTAAAAACTTGAAAGAACTGACATAAGCTCCAGTTCTAGTACCTTAAACTCCCAACTATCTGTGTTAATGCTATGAAGGTATAGAAAGGACCTTCTATCGGTCACTTAAAAAAGTTTCTTAAATTAGATCACCTTTATTTTGTGTAGCATTTCATCACTTTCTCAGCCTTAAACTTTTGTATTGTAGGTATGCATCTTCTTCTTCAAAAAAAGCGAAACAATAGATGCAGATATAAAAAAAAACTTGTAAGTTTGGAAGCAAGACGAGCTCAAACTAAAATATATTCAGTCCTTTATTATTTCTCACTTTAATACTCGTAACCTTGAAACAAAATACTTGAACTACCAGACAGTCTTCTACCTGCTCCTTAAACAAAACAATTCTCTTTCTTTTCTTATACATATACATACTTTAACTAACACACTCTTTGAGAAGAAATATTTTGAATGATATAGTCTTTTGTATTCGTGGAAACAAAAAGAGTTATGTAATTACAAAACATAGTTCAAGGGTATAAGAATGAAAATCTGGAAATAGTCTATTTATTTCAAAAATTATTGCACTTTTCAACGAACGTCAAAATAAAAGCATATACATTTAAAAATATATTCGCATCTTTAAACAAATCGCGTTTGGAAATTGGATAATTGAAAAGTTTTCCTTTTTCACTAACCCCCTTTATGATACACTTTTTTTCTTGTTAAATTAAACCTGAAACCGGAAAACGACCGACGCGACGGACGCCGACAGCTTGTATGTATTACCGTCAACTTACTTGACTTCCTCCCTATTTATGTTGTACATTGTTTTCATTGGCGCATGTAGAGTGTATTATACTATCTATTCATTAATATGCTAGTGAATTTGCACGATTAAATGGGGTTAAATTAGATGCTGTTTGGACACGCCGTGAGAGCTTGAAATTAAATATTTTTTTCCCAAAACCTATTAGAACCATTGAGTTGTAAAGGGTGTTTTTTTTTTAACTGGTATGAGAAATTTCGATATTTGTTGTCTATGTTTTGACAGTTGAGACTGTCAAACTGTGTTGACATTTCTGTGCAGTAAGATTTGGCAATTTATCATGAATCGTTAAACGCCGGTAAAACGCTTTCAAATTGTGGAAATCTACTTTGAAAAAAATAAATCTGTTCGCGAAGTTCATAGAGCACTTCGTCTACTTTTCGGTATTCAGTGATGACGCTCATTTCTGGTTAAATGGCGTCAATAATCAAAATGGAGTGAAGACATTTCTCAAGCCATTACATCCATCAAAATTGACTATTTGGTGCGGTTTACACGCTGGCGGCATCATCGGTCCTTATTTCTTTCGAAATGAGGAAGGAGCTGCCGTTACAGTAAATGGCGAACGCTGTCGAGCCATGGTGACTGATTTTTTGTTTTTAAAAATGTATCAGCTAAACATACACGACATTTGGTTCCAACAAAGATGGCGCAATTTGTAATACCATCAATTTATTGCAAAATCACTTTTGTGACAACTTAATTTCCAGAAGGTACGAAAGTTCAAATGCAATCAAAAGTATTGAACCCTAAATATTACGCAACTGATAATCAAACCAGCTTTTTCAGACTCACCATCGTTGTTCTTATCGTGTGGTTTTTTTTAGACAAAACTTAAATTGAGCAACCTATCTTTATCAAGTAGCGAATTGCTTCACCCAATGAATTGTGTACCTATTGTATTGATTTTCCTAGATCCACTATCTTTGTCTGGTTTTGAATCATTTAAGATCCACTACTCGTATCTTTGTCTGGTATAAAGAATGTGTTGCAAAAAGTCTTTAAAACCATGGCAGCAAAAATGAAAACAATGAAGCACCCATTGAGTTATCCCTTCTACTATGAGAATTAATAATTGTGTAATGCAATTAGCATGAAATTAATTCTCTTTTTAAAAATGTCAAAGAGCACATATTAGTCATTAGAAAAAGTGAATAGAAGCCCCCATGCTGTGAGATGACACTCTTGGGCATACCCTGACCGTTCTATGCCCTTGTGCTGATGACTATATGTCGCGTCAGCGTCATTGGAACTATATACGACCAGACCATCATCACTAGAACTAATGGAACTCTCTGGACGACAATGGTGGGTTGCAATTAAGATTGTATATGCATGTATGTACATGAAATGTGTGCCAACCAAGATAGAGGTAGACGCTATTAAGTAGTGTGGTCCAATAGCACTAAGTAGATTAATATGTGGTATAAGACTATTATACATTAGTTCAACACTTTGCATTTTTTTTTTATAAAATCAAAACGAATTGCAATTAAAAATGTTTTAAATGTAGGTCAGTGGATATTTATTTCGTTGAGAATTAAAATACAAACGATAACAGTTTAGATATTATTTGTATTCAAATATACAAGGTGGACCTAAGCCTCTTTGCATTTGGAATGCCCACTGCTTTCGTGCGATCGGGGGTATCGAGAAGGAGAAGGCACCAGAACGGCCAATAGGGATTGAGTGGAGAATAATGGGTGCTATCGAAGCAACGATTCCGCGACCGGACGTAGACCGACATTTTGTTTTCATTACAGGATACGAAGTGCAAATGAAGCTTCAAAAATTCAGGATCTTTCGGTGCGGGTGTGTTAATTATTATACGAACCTAAGTGTCACTCCAGTATACCTCCAGGAACACTTTGTCGGACATATCCTGACGACTTATCCAAATGGTCAACTTAACTTGTTGACATGTTTTTTTTTAGCAGAATTTCATTTTCAAATATTTCAAAGAAATTTTCTGTCAAGTTCGCATAAAAAAAATATTTTGCTGACAAAACAATTGCGCCAGTATTATTTTAATTTAAGTATCCGACGATGATATGGGGAAGTCAGACGAAAATTGCATGAAAATATGTTTCTGTCTGCATCGCCGGGCACCTACAACATATTCGGCTTAGTCGATTGACTTCAAACTCGGTGCATATTTGGAACTGTTAATTGCAATATAAACGACAACATGTAAAAAAACGAGTCGAAAAAATATTAAAAAAATGAAATACATAATATGTTGGTAATAGTAATGAAGATAACTGTGTTCTTAGTGTTTGGCTAATATTACAAGTAAGAAACGGTGCCATGACATAAGGCCATATTTTTTGTGACATAATACTAATTTACTAAAATTGTGCCGAATTTTAAGCTATTATTTTTTATTTTTGTTGCTTTTGTATTGCAAATTCTTGTAACTTTTTTTTATCAAGCCATGACATTATGATAATAAAAGTTAGCTTGATCAAAAAAAAAAGTTGCACAGAGAAAACGAAAGTGACATACTGCCATAATGGTCTTATGACGCTTCCGATAGCGTCTTAACGCCATATGCTCGAATATGGCGTTGTTACGTTGTACAAAAGCGTCATATGGCCATAATGTCACATGGCATTATGTCATGGCACCGTAAGAGAACATCTGTCTACAAACAACTTAACTCCATTATATAGGTCTTAGTATAACGAAATAATGGGAAAAATTAACGTATCTTATACAACTGTCAAAATGCTTAAAACGTGGGACATAAACACTTTTCATAAAGGGTGTATTTTTTTAGACGTGTGGTTTTCAATCTGGCAATACTTTTTTCGGAGTTGGTCTTTTTGACAGCTGTCCCTTGATTTATGCTCAGTTTGGTGTGCCATTTCATAATGAATAGACTTTACTCCAGAACAACGTTTTCAAACTGTGCAAATTTTGGTGGAATCATTAGCCCATATTTCTTCAAAAATGAACCTATAGAGCCATGATCAATGAATTTTTCGTGCCTGAATTGTAGGATGTTGGTGTGGACGACCTTTGGTTCTAACAAGACGGCGCTACATGCCATTCAGCCAACGAAACAAACAATTTATGGAAGGAAGCTTTTTGTGAGCGTATTATCTCGCCTCGTGGGCCTGTGGCTTGGCCTCCAAGATCGTGCGATTTAACACCGCTGGATTATTTTTTGTATGGTTATGTCAAGTCGCTTGTCTACGCAGATAAGCCCGAGACGATTGGCGTCTTGGAAAAGAATATTCGGCGCGTTATTGCTAACATACGGCTCCAATTGCTGAAAATAGTGGTAGAAAATTAGAAAATCACACGTTTAAAAAAAAAAAAAAACACTTAACAAAGAATTTGAACTTTTTTTCTTATTTTATACAACTAAGAGTAAGTTATTATTGCTCGAAAAATTTGTCATCGTCGATTACAACACGAAGCAAGTACCTGCGACCTAGTCGTGCATTTTATTTTATTGTACCTTCTCCTTCCCATCTCCCCCATAACATTTGTTCCTGTTTAAGTCTACCAGTAGCTCCAATTGTTCTATTTTTTCTCTATTGCTTGGCCTATTCTATAGGACCCGTGTTATGCTGTTGGTGTTACAAAAGATACCTACCATATTTAATTTAATCTCCGTCCACAAAATAGAAGAATTACAAATAATAATATGTAGTAAAAAAAAAAAAAATAATAATCAAATTGATCTCTGTTTTATTTTCCAATCATAAAATTAATTTATCAACTTCTCAGATCATATATATAGACTTGTTTATATACCACATAAACCTATCTATAATAATTCTACTGCTACAATATTAAAAAATTTCTTTTCTTTATTTTCAGATCAACTTTTCCAAGCGATCAGCACTCCTGCCACCGTCCGCACACCATACAAAACTGCTTGCATAATCTGCGTCTGCGCTCGTTTTAGTATCTGCCTTGTTAAATTTTTTTTTCTCAAGAATTTATTTGAATTCGATCAGAAAACTTAGATTTTATTTTTCATTTTTTTATTTTAATTTATTCTTTTTATTTTCATTTTTCCATCAATTTTTTTTTTAAACAATTTTATTTTCAATTCAAGTGTAACAAAAACACTCCCCTTTTGGAGAGAATTCATCATAACCAACCCATCATTTAAACAAATTATGAACACAAAGCATCATCATCTATGAGTCTTATGAGAGAAAAGCTTTACTCTTCGTCTCGTGTTCTTGTGCAACAAGAGAAAAGCGAAAAAGTGAAAGACACCATCTTATAAATATCATCGTCATTGATCTTATACTTAACACAATAAAAAAATTTAAACTAAGATAAACACTAAAAAAAAAAAAAATTAAAAAAAGAAAAAAATTAAACTACTAATCGCGTGTATGAACAATTATGTCTGCCACAATGCGTACAACACTGCAAACCGTGCCAGAATCTCTACCCGCCGATCATGTTACTAATGGAGGCACATCGACACCAACTGCAGCGTCAGCCGCTGCTGTGGTGGCAGCATCAGCCGCCATTGTCGCACAACAGCAACAACACAGCACACACAATAGCAGTAGTTCAGTGCAATCGATCAAAGATAATCATCATCACCATCATCATCATGATTCGACAAATGCCAATATCATAGCTCCACCACCGCCATCCGGAACAGTCTCTACCACAGCATCCTCGGTGGTCAACAATGCCACTGCGATATTGACCAATTCAAGTGGCAACAATGCCACACAACAGCAACACCATGTCAGCAATAATTCGGTAACTGCCGTAACGTCAGCAGCGGGAGGTGGCGGTACTGCAAATACAAATCAAGCCGCCGCAATCACTTCTTCTGCAACATCGGGATCGGTGTCTTCCGCTAATGCAGCTGGCACAACTAACAGTAATAGTAACAGTGGCAGTGGAGGTGGTAATACTGTTGTCTCTGCTGCTGCCCCCACAACAAATCACCACCATACAACGTCAGTGACGGCTAGTGGGGGCGGGGGCGGTGGAGGCGGAGGTACTGGGACCGGCATCAACAAAACCGTTCTACCTCATTCACATTCTAATTCGTCTGCAATGAAACTGAGGTCATCATCAGCTAAGGTGAGTCTTTTTTTTTTTTTTTTAATTTTTCATATAAATATACATACATTAAATGTTTACTCTTTTTTTTTTTTAATATAACGTCCTCAACTTTCAATTGAACTCGGTGATTACAAAATTAATATTCTGTTTGCTTCGAAGATGTGACGTCAGTGGGTACATAATCTAAAGCTAATTAAAATTTTATTATTTGTTTTCTTTGTTATGTTTTGTAATTTATTGTTGATTGTAGCCAACTTGCTATTAAAATGGTTGCTTATTTTCGATAAGTTAGCGATCGCAAGGTATGGTGTGGTTCGGAAAGACATACGTTATGCAATTCTTTTTGATTTAGGGATTAGATACAAATTTCGGGCTTTATTTTTATTTCATCTACTATGTCATTGAATTTTCAGAATCTAAAGCTGTAGCTGTAAACGTGAGAAATTCTCGTGCTCCAGTATGTCAGTTAAAGAAATAATCCCAAAGTGAGCCATACGGCGATAAGAGAAATCCAAATTGGTCGTTCTCAATAATGTCAACTGGTCAGTATGTTTCCTCGATAGGGATATGATTAAAAAACAAAATTATTTGCTGCGGGTGCTACCAAGGTGGGATAATTAATAATTTTCTGATGTAACAAAGAAAATATCTTGAAATTGAAACGGAAGCTTCTTAATGACCGGCAGTAAGGTTCTCGTAGCAATAGGCAACTAACTTGTACTATGATGGTAAATCTCACCGAACAGTGAAACCAGTTTTTACATACATTGTTTGGGGGAAAGTAAGATTATTGCGCTTGTTATTTCAAAAGCGTTCACATGCTGTCTTCTGCCCTTAAAGCATAACTTACCTTCTATACGACAAACCAAATGCAGCACTTGCATCAAGAAAAACAAACATCTGTGGAAGAAGCACATATTTTACGTCTCCTCAAATTCCCCGAAATGTCTATGTGATACAGGAAGTGTGCACAAAGCTTGAATATAATTAGTATAATTAGGCTAGGCGCGCACTAGGCGGCCAGGTCGCGTGACCTTGCAAGTGCTCCAATTAATTCGCGCCTCCTGGATAGAATTCTGAGAACATAGCTTTAAAATTAATAGGTGGAAGAGCCATAACAGAAACGTTTGTTTCTTTAATATCTTCGTAATGTTTCTTTCCTCACCACATTTTAACATTACTTTAATAAACAATGCTGCAGCGAAATAGTCAGTTTAATTCCAACCATA
This sequence comes from Platycheirus albimanus, assembly GCA_916050605.2. NCBI lineage: Eukaryota > Metazoa > Arthropoda > Insecta > Diptera > Syrphidae > Platycheirus > Platycheirus albimanus. Next base: position 67,547,811 of record OU696698.1, read on the forward strand.
AAATAATTGCTCCGTATTGCTCGCTTCACTAGGAATGAATACCTATGAATTTACTGTAGAGTCTAATTTCGGAAGTAAAGGGTGTTTTTTTAGACGTGTGGTTTTCAAAAAGAAATAAAACGCATATAATTTAATGTTATGGCCAAGAATTTAGCTTTATTATAATGATAAGGGTTTGCCATTATGTTTTAAAAATGATTTCGGGCAAGTGGCCTCCGCAACTGACTCGAATAAATTCCTTAGCGATTATGTCGACCGAATATTGGACGCAGCGCGCAATGCGCGAACCGAACCGTTATTTTGGTAATAAATTTGCGCGATTTGCAAACGTTGTTCAGGAGGAAGTCTATAAGTCTATTCATTATGAAATGGCAAATCAAACTAAGCATAAATCAAGTGACAGCTGCCAAAAAGACAAACTCCGAAGAAAGTATTGCCATATTGAAAACCACACGTCTTAAAAAACACCCTTTATTTAAAGGCTCATTCTTAAGCCGCACGACATGAATAAGGAATGCTCAATAACTCCCCAATATCAATATACATACATGCATACAAAACCAATATGCATCGGCATCTCCTTTAATTTGTTCATATCTTACCTTTTAAACACTCTGTTGTTAATTAAAGATAAACGATTTAATAACTCCTTGAGAGTGCTCTTTCATTATTAAGAAGCAATGTTTTCGAATGATTCTTCAATGATTGCAGCGTATTTGATAGTTTTCATTAAGAATAGCTCGCTTCGAAGGACATTTTTTTTATTAGTAAATTCTTGGTAATGTGGAAGGGTACAATTTAGAAACTATGTAACTTAACAAACTACTCAGAACCCAATCTGTAAAGCCCATAAACAAAAAAGTAACTCTTGACTTAAAAATATGGTTGAACCAAAATCCTTTTAGAATTCGGTTCTATAAAGGTTTAGTTACTCCAAACATTGACTTTGTCGACTTAATGCAGGCGATGCTATATTTTCTGGTAATTCTGAAAAGAAACCCACATGTTTCTCTACAGAAAATATATTAAAACACCATGAAAAAATCATCGTCCTACAACATTATTTTGTGGCTATATTCTCGTCATATACTTGTGCACCAGTTTATTGCGTCACGGAACGAGAACAACAACCTTCAAGTAGGCGACTATTTCCTTAATGTTTTCAAACTTATTTCCAGGTTATAGTCCTGTTAACAAATTACTATTTTATTCTACCATAAGGAGGTATATAAATATAAAAAGACAAATGATTTTTTTTCTTTAATTTAAAAAAAAAGGCAACATGACCTACCTTTCCCTTATTCAATATTGCAAACTATTATGTAATAATAATTGAGAGAAGAAATAAAGGAAGATTGTTTTTTGATTTTATATAAACAAGTTAACCAGCCATACACTACACACTTCTCTCGTCTCTCCGATGACACAAGAGCGTTAATCTTAAATATTGTGGAACAGCTAAAGTCGATATATGTTTGTTTGTTTGTTCTTAAATAGATACATATACATTGAATATACACGTTTTCCCGGGTAGTAACTGCGAACAGGCACTGCGCAGGATCATGATAAAAATTAAATGATTGAAAAGGGTTTTATGACTGTAATACTCTATGTATATTTTATACCACCTCAACTATTTTTCTCTACCAAATTTAATCCAATTCAGCAAAACGTCACTCTCACATGTTTAATTGATTCATTTCTAAATATAAATACTATATGTTTTTATGAACAATGGCAGGCGTAAGGACACCTGGACAAATGATTTTGCCCTAGAGAGAGATTAAGAGAGAGGTAGACTCAAAAATATTGATTAAAATTGTGTTTACAGTCAACACTCCGGAGGATGATGGTACGAGTAGTGTTGGTGATTTCATCATACTTTGGAGTGAATTAATGGTTATGGGAAAGTTCATATCGACACAATATTGCGTTTTAATATTAAGGGTAAAAGTTTTAACGAATGTTCTGTTAGATGATCCAATCCGTTTTGGTGTGTTGAGGTGCATATGTGCCTTATATTGTGACACAGTTCGTTCGGAAAACTTTTGACACCCACAAAGAAATTTTTGGTTGAAACCCGTTCACAAAGTCAACATTTGCCAAATATGACATGAATGGTGTCATGGGTTTTTATAAAAGAAAAAGATTCTATGCAGCTTAAATTTTACGTTGAATGCCTTAACGTTCTTAATGGAATATTGACTTGCGTTAAAAATTAAAGAAAATTTGTCTCTTGTGATTAAAACTACTATTTTATATGAAGTCATACTTACAACTGATACATCATCATTTGTATAAAACAGTTTTTCCGCCTTTAAAGCCTCATCTGATGGTCTACTTTTATTTGATTCGGTTTAACCGCTTTTGTGTAACTGACTTCTAATAGAAATTGTCCACCGTTAAATTTTAATCTTGTCCATGTTTTTCCGTTGATCTTTCATCACGCAAAATGTGATCAAATGAATTATTTTTGTATTGAAAATCTTGCTAGACGAACAATTTTTTTCAATTCTAAATTCGTTAGTATCTTAGCCAATGGCCTGTGTTTCCAGACGAACTTTTATGTAAGCGTAGAGAACAATGTAAGGTGCTGTAAAATATTTTATAAACCTTTGTCTTTAGTCTTAAATAATTGAAACAAACCTTGAATTCAGTAGCTATCTATGTAGTTGTAATATGTGATACATTTTTTCGCGAACGATATAAGTTTGCTGTGGGTACTCTGCTAAATTATACAATTTGAGCTGAAAAAAGTTGTATGGCGTGTGCTTAGCATTTAAAATATACATACTTCTTAATTACCTTATACATAGTACCTATAATTCAAACAAAAAAAAAACCCATCCTTTACTGAAACCAAAGTATCATAATTAATTATTTTTCATATTAACCCACAAAATATCTTGGGCGAACACTAGCGTATTGAAATTGAAATTAAAAATTATAGTCCTCAATACCACACAAATCTAATTTTATTCGTGTGAACATATTTATATGTGTTAAATGTTTTAAACTCAAAAGTTCATCATTCTTAAACAACAAACAAAAAACTAAATTACAAACTGCAAACTTACACCACAACATTTTTAGATCCAACGCACCCGGATCTGTTCAAATAAAAAAATAGAAACATATTTTTTTTGTTCTTACACACATAAATACCCATTCAATGTTGACTCCTAAATTCTAAAAGGTAAAACTTCTATTTTTAGGAAAGAAAATATTCTTGACTATATGTATAATGAAAATGCATTTAAAATTTCATTGAAAAACAAAGGTTAGGATCTATTAATAAAGTTTTAGTATTCAATGTTTACGTTTTCTTGCACTTGATGACGACAATTATTATTATTATGTATGTACATTGTACAATGTACATAAGTATAAACTTTTAAGATTAATAACGACCTATGGTTGACAAGTGCAATTTTGTATTATTGTGAATAATATTGTTTAACAATTATTTTGTTATTCAAACTGCTTGATATGTTGAGTTATCACAAGAAAGCCTTCAAATAAACTTGATAATATCACTTAAATCCTTTAAAATAAATACAAACAATTCCTTGAATCATTGAAATCACGAGAAACTGGATTCTGTTTTAAATTGATATTGAATTTTCTTTTCATTTAACATTTAAAATACTGCAATTATATTTTCGATAAGCCGGAACTATAAATGGTTTCGTCTTATAAATCAACGAAGCATGTTTATAATTCAAACTTTCTTCATGTAATTTAATTTTACCGTGCACGGGATATTTTAAATGAGCATTTGTTTTGTAATCATATTTTTAAACATGGAATCTGTTTCTGTGCGTCAATTTTACACTGAACTTATCTTGCAATTGTTATAAAGCATGGTCACCACAGGTATACAACATTTTGTATGGCTGCGATTGTCCACACTTCACAGCACAGATCACAGACATACAATACAGACGTAAAGACCGCCAACTCTTTATAGTTTCTCTCTTTGCCTACAAGCTTGTTTCTTGTTGTGCATTTTATTATGTTCAAGTCAAGCTCTACCGTGCAATTTAAATGGTAAATAGTTACAGGATATACGAATAAAATAAAAAGCACTGGCATATTTATACAAAATACCGCGGTGAATTAAATATTTTAAGGGTGTTTCAGGCAAGAGGAATACGAAAATACGATATTATACGAGTCCGTATTATTATGTCTGTGCGATTGTCAGATTGTCACCCTCTCGCCAGCACAAAACGAGTGCAAAGCTTTCGCAGCAATTTCTCTTTAAATTGCAAGTTGTTTTCTCTTACACACTACCATACCATGTCGACTTTAATACAACTTAAGGGGGCTTGTGTCTTTACTAAGGTTGTATAATTTGTTTTTAGTAAAGGCAAACAAATCTTAGACAACAACCAAATAAATGTACCCTATGAAATCAAATTATTTGAAGTATAACAGAAACTTTTTTTTATTTTGTTTTTTTTTTAATAACGAGTACCCTATATTTGCCGAATGTCTTAATTTAATTGAAAGTTGAATAAATTATTAAATACATTGCTTCTTATGAACATCAATATTTCATCGGTCTTGCTTTACCGTGTTCGCAATGTGCAAGTCCATTATGTTATTTTTTTTTTTCTTACAAAAATTACGTATGATGAAATGTTAATAATGATATTGAATAATATCTGTTGAGTATAACAGTCTTTGCATATATGTTGTTGGTGGTGGATAATTTATATTTTAAAAACTTAAGACATTTTTGATTTGAGTATAGGATACTATACTTATTACTTATTTACTAGCGTTATAATTCTGATATGCAGCTGACGACGCGACGCGACGACGTTTCGAATCGTTATCATACATCTCGAAATAACTGCAAGTGAAAATTGGAAAATCTTGTTTATTGTAGGTAGGTATACCAATTTCAATGGACTTACTTAATTCGTTTTGTCTTACTATCTGCGATTTCGGTGCATTTTAACATATGAAAAAGTTTTTGAATAAAACGTTTGCAGTTTTCATGGTTCACAGAAAATGAAAAGCATATTTTTTTAATGTATTCGTGGCTTTAATTTCGATTCCAGAAATAAGATTCTTCTTCAACAGACAGGAGAAAATACAATCAATTGAGTTTTCTGTGTCCGATGTTCAATTACACGCGTACTGTTTAAACTTTTTATTGCCAAGGCAAAGCTTTTACCAAGAGCGACATACAATTGTAAGCACGCAGTTGGATTCGAACAAAGCAACACATAATTCGTATTTTAAGAAATTAGATTTTGAATAAGGAGCCAGTTATAGCAATCAGTAAAACCAAACCGAAAAAAATTTGGTTGTTTTTTGTAAACATCCATTTGAGTTTTGGTTGTGTTTGTGTGGATATGTATCTTCTATATGTGTGACATCCGGTTTCTTGTAAAACTTTCTCCTTAATTTTTTCACTGATCATTGTGAACAACAACGATCGAGAACTGTTTTCTTCTTTCGTTTTTTAAATTATTATTTTGTGTGATAGATAATTAGAAAAAAGGTTCATAGGTTGGGCAGTCCTTACCAACAGCGATTTTCGGGGAAAGAAACAAAGTTTTCGCCGGAAATGAAGCCAAAAAAGGAGCCCAAAACCTAACAAGAACAACAGGTGAAGAAAAAGATATCAGCCTCTTCATCAGAAATTGATGATGATCAACAACCTTTATGTCCCGTTTGTTGTGGGGCATTTTCTGAGAGCTTGTCAGGGGGAGATTTGGTTCAGTGCATAATATGCAATAAATGGGAACACACCAAGTGCATTAAAGGATCTCTTCATGTATTCGTATGCTTAAACACAGATGAAGATTCTTCCATCTAATTTCATATATGTATGTACTTTTTTTTAATGATTTAATTGTGTTTTTTTTTCAATGGCTGTTTTTTACAAAAATAAAATATTTAAATAATATATATGCGTAGGTATTCTTGTCATAAGTTTTATTTAATCGAATAAAGAGTTATGTTTTTGTCTTATCAGCTTTTCATAAAATAATAATTGTCTTTAAATAATATCTTAGATTTTTTTTTTATAATTCTGTTACAACATATAGGCAGGGTAACTATGTTATAACTAGATCCATTGTCGGGGTAAGCTTTTTTCCTCAATACAATATCTTGACATCCTCTGAGCAGACTTTGTTTAATTTTTTTTGTGGATCTTGTAGCTCAGATATAAAAAAAGTTTGGTTTATTTTCAAGATCAGGTTTTCGTTAAAATGTTACTTTTAAAAAACGATATTGGTTTTTTTTTTTTTTTGTATTAAAAGTGGGTGTAAGCCACTCCCAAATTCAAATATTTAGATATGTTTAATTTGACGAAAATTTCCCTATATATTGTGTGTTCAAAATTTAATCATTGTGCCTTGAGAGGTAACTAAAAAACTAATGGACACCCTTAATAACAAGAAAACACAAAAAGGAAGCCATTTTTATGTGAAGTTAGCATCAATTTTTGGACTGATACTGTGACTGTCATCTATCGCAAATCATACTACATATCTATTATTTCAGCCAAACAGCTTTATTACCAGCAACCGTGAGTGACATTTTTTAAGACATAGTTTTCCAAAGGAGGTCATCACAAATGAAAAAAAAAAACACCATATATCAGTTATGCTTGCGACTTTTCAGTTTAAAACAGATCCTTCTGTATTAACTTAAGAAATTTAAAAATAGATTCAGATTTATTTGTTTTTCTATCAAATCGCTTGTTTTGTACAGTTCATTAGAAGATAAGGTAGGTTGACAGACAAATGCAAATTAAATCCTGTCGAGCTGTCTAATTTTGTGCACGAATATTTACAAGTTAAAGATTATATTAAAAAAAAAAACAATTAATAAATGTAAAACAAATAAAAAGTTTAATTATCATCATCATCCCATTATCTCCTTAAAACTTGAGATTATTTTTATTCATAATAAAACGTCATGATAAGAACACATATAAAGATACATATTATGAATTGGCCAGATTCATTAATACCCAATGGTTTGCATAATTGGCTATCAAACTATTAAGAAGGGGATTATAAAACATTAAGTCCACGAATTGGTCGGACGAACTTGCTCCAATGTGTGACAGTGGTCTTGTGGCTTAAAATTTTGAAGAGTGGAACAAATTATTTGTATTTTCATAAATCACTTCAAAATTCAAGTCATATGATTTTTTAAACGGTTTTGTATTATTCTATTATACGAAAAACAAAATTCAAAATCCGTTATAGCAGTTTTTTCTAAAAACGATTTTTTAAAAGCTTTTCGAAAATATGTTCTAAATTTTTTAGTCTTAATCATAAAAAGCAAATTAAAGGAAATTGATCAAAAAGTTTTTAAAACACATATTACAAAATAAAAAATTATTCAATGTGAAAGTTCTTTAATATTTTTCTAAAAAATTTCAATAAATCTTCTGATTTCTTTGAAAAAAATTTTTTTTGTTTGGTTACCAAGTTTCATCGAAATCCATCAATCGGCAAATCGATCCAGCGGATGAATCTGTAAGTGCCTATACAGACAGACAGATAGAATTGTCTTGTCACTTTTCTCGACTTCCCTATCACCGCAATGTCATGTTTGGTAGCAGATTTTTTTTACGAATGCATAACTTGCCTTAGACATATAGGTTGGTAGGTTGGTACCTACCTATAATCGCAAGTAAAAAACACATTGTATTCGTAACGTTTTAGTAACCATCCGACGAGAACTGTATCTCATGTCATAAGATTTGCGTCATTTTTATGATTTTCAAACGCAAATCTTCCGTAAGGTACATCCACATGACTTGTTATCTACCAAAACAAACGACGCGACGTTTGCCCGTTGCCGTCATACTAAAACCATCTCACATTCACACACAAGGAAGATGACGAGCAATTGCAAAATATCTATAATTCCACAACATCTATATTTTATGAATATAAGGCTTAGGTTCATTTATTTCATATAAAGCGACCGCTTCTAAAATAATTCTAATAATACAAAAAAAAAAAAAAAATTAAATTAATTATGATTTATTATTGCAATTGTCAAAGTTTAAATATTTGATAAGCTTTTGTATATCTACTCACAGAATACAATTTAAAGAGCGCTTAGTTAATGTAGATGTCTATGTCAGGTTTTCGACCTTTTCACTTTAAATTAGTATCTCAAACCGAACTTGTACGAAATTAATGTGATCTTTATAACTATATTTTCTTTGTATGCCTATATAATTTGTATTATATTGTTGTTTAAACATATATATATACATATCAACTCTTGCTTGCTAGAATTCATTCAATTCAGTGTGACGGTCATCCCAAAGTTAATTTTTCTCGATTTATCCGTGAAGTCAATTCACTTATAACTTATAAGCTACAATCATATTCTTTCCCCTTTCCTGCACACTTGGTCAGTGTGTTTGGTCCACCTACTCTTGTTGGGTTTTGAGAATTCTTAAACGAGGTGTATATTTACTATCATCATCAAATACAATATAAAAGCAAATGAATATAAACCAAGAAAAACAAATTGAACAAGCATATCAACATACATACATACTAGCTTAAAAAAGAGGAGCTTTTCCAAACGTTCTTTGTCCGTTACTAAATTAAGTGTCACGTTGGATCCACTAATGGATATCAAACCTAGAAATGCGATAGAGAAACTATTGCATGAGGGGTAAGAAGGTAGAACAAAAAATATTATATTAATTCTATTAGAATCGTTATTGTTGTTGCTTTTTAAATTGAGGTACCTATATCTACTTATCATACACCAGCTATTAAGTCGCACGTGAGAGGACAGGGTGTTGCTTATGTTGAATTTGAATCGTCGCACGTACTTGCACTCATCACCGGGTAGTTAACTTTGAAAATCTAGCGTTACATCCACGAAAACTTCACTTAAGTCCAATTCAAAAATATGTTGATTGATGGGAGTGCTTCTTTGGATAAAATGGACCACAAAAGTATGAGTTATTTTGTCAGTTCCTTTCACCAAAACATTTGTTTTGTTAGCCGGGTTAACCTCAAAAAGCTTCGGTAAGCCTCCAGGTTTTTAAATGTTCCATTTCTGAGGCCAACTAAATACTGCTGTTGCTGCATTTGTTTGTTCCAAAAGTTTTAAGACTTAGCACTCCTTTTCCCCTCTCGCGATCGCATTGGAACGTTTTATGTTATTGATATTTAGACGGGGTTCTCAGAGGCTCCTTTTGAACGTGACAATGCCAGCTGAGCCGGTCGTGTTCCATTTTTTGCAAGATTTTTAATCAAGCCTTGTCGCTCCTGCTGCCATACGAAGCAACTTCATCTCAGCTTGTGTTAACTTACCCTCACTCGTTTTGTACATTGTCCAATATTGTAAACTGCCGTATGTGAGTGCCGGACGTCAACTGAGGTGTAGGGTCTTCCTTTCAGCTAAGGGGTTATTTTTCGGTAAGTAAATCCGATGTTTTCCCCAATACCTTGGGTTTTTAAATTCCCAGTGACAAACCCGCACTGGTCATTCTAAAGCAGTATTACATTTCGCAGTGCTATGCAAAAGTGAATGTTAATTATGACAGCTGCGGAGGGTACATGAAACCTTTAAACTTTGTGAGAAGGTAAATTTCCTTCCATTGCTAAAGCATCCGACCACCTCTTTGAAACTTGGAGATGAGTATCATTTGCCATCTGACCTCGATATCACCAACCTTTTTCCAAATTCAGTGTCTCAAGTGTCTCATCTTGCCCCACCCGCTTTGACTTTTTTGAACAAATCTCCTGAGCATTTCTCCTTCTTTGAGCAGCTATTTGCGTCTTTATTCATTTTGTTTTCTCGAAGCTCTTGAATAGAGCTTGGTTCGTATATCAGCAGCTGCGGAAGAAATTTCTTCCAGCTCCTTTTTGCTGGAATTCGGGTGCACTTCTTCTTCGCTTAATATTCCACGCTTTTCCTTGTACCACCTAAGCTTTTGCGTAGTCCAGGATCAGTAGCATACGTACCATTGGTTGTGCCTGGCGGGGCAGTGCTACTTATATTCGCAAGTATACTTCCATAATATTCAAGATTCAAAACTTCGCAAAACGTTTCCGCTTTTTTTGTTCAACACGTTCATTCTTTAGTCACCATCGATCGGTGAGCCTCAGTGCTGCTAACATACACATTGTGGGAATGTTTTGATTGCCTAGATTTGATTTCTCCTTTTTCGAAAATCTGTTTTGCAGAAACGAAACAAGTGCATCTCGTTTAAATCCCAGAAGATATGTCATTGCAAATTAAAAAATAAAAATTCAAATCGCGTAATGAAGTAAACTTCGATAATCCATTGAAAAATTATCTTACCTTTTCGATATAATGATCTCGTCTGGTATAACATTCCTCCCACTTAACTGCTCCACGCCTCGCCGGGAATGTTGGCCTAGTTGAAAAAAATTGCCCAATTTATGTATACTGGTGATATTCAATTCATTGGAACAGGAGTTTCAAAGTCTTCCTTTTCTATTCACGCTGAATCTGGAAACTAGGATTACTTCTGCCACAGTAAAAAACCCTGCAAACAATTAACAATCTTACTGAAATAAGAACCAAATTTCATAAAAGATGTCAAATTTTCACATTAAATCTTATGTTTCCCACATAAGTCACCCTGTGCATTACAATTCGCAAGTACATTCAATTGACAGCATTCTATTTAGAAATAATTTATACGAATACGAAGTAGAGGTATACACATTACATTGATACTGAAACCGCATGCTTGCCCATTGAACGTATGAATTGTTTTATTCGATACCGTGCACTTTTACAGCTCCCATTTTGTGACACAAATTACTTTTCTAACCAGTAGCAGGCATCATCTGCACGTGTCATTTATTATGATTAGATTTTTCTATCACCTACGAAAATAACTAAACTTATAAACCGATCTTTGCCAAATATACAGAAGCAGATGCACTCCGTGGCTCTGTCTAATAATTTTGTTGTTTGTCATTGAGATAGATACGTTGGCTTATCTTTGTGGTTATTTAAATTCATGGTCGTGCGTATAATTTTGAATGAACTTTTCTAGCTTTTGGATAACCTTAAACTTTTAGCTGCACCAAAAATAGAAAAGAGAACCAAAACGAATTCCAAATATCCATAGGGGTGGTACAAAACAAAATTTAGAAGTGTGAAGATTTTATGTGGTTCTTCCCCGCATTGCAGCTTTCTGCCTTGTTTTTTCTGCACTTGAATCTTTTCTTTCCTTTTTTTTTTTGATGATTCTGTTTTTATGTTTTTCTAATTGAATTATTTTTTTTTATCGAATATAGATTTTCAATGGTATCCATTGTATGAATTTGAACAAACCGAAAAAGCTTGCCTCGCAATTGTTAAATTGTTTTAATTATCCAAGAAACTATCATAATGATTTCGATATCATCTTTTCTAAAACGAAAGGTATCTTTCTTTGGCAAAAATCAGCAAACACAATGACAAGTATTAAAAAAAAAATAGTAAAATACCCAAATTCATGTATAAATGGTCTAATGATTGTTTTTAAATCCGATAGTGTCTACTTTTAAGATAATGCGTGTTTTTTTTTCTGAAAAGAAAACTTATCTGCTTATCGTGCTAAATTTCTTAAAAAACTGTTTCAACTTTGTATGCCCTTTTATATGCACCGAATCAATAAAACAGTTTTCTAGAAAAAAAAATGGTGCACTTTCCGATTATCAAATGCTCAATGAAGTATGACTTTCAAATAAACGGCGGTGCCACATTTTCACAATAGATAACAATGACCTTTTTTGTCCTTAAAAACAATTAGAAGCATGTCATTCTTGGATTATTTGTTTACCTAACTGATTTTTAAATAAATAACTTTTCAATTTTGGTTTTTGAGCTCTAAGTATTTATTTTTGGATCATATTTCACATTTTATCGACTGATTGTGTTTGCGCCTCGAGTAATCAAATTTGGCACACGGTGAATTGTTCCTTTTTCATTTCTAACATTCTTATTTTTACTTTTAATTCCATACCTATAAGCTTATAAATTATCTTAAACACTCAATCTTCATAAGTACCTACAAAGAAAAGATTAAATTAGTAATACAAAACATCTCTGGCAACCCTTTATTCAACTGCCAATCGACGCAATATCGGCATTATTTCACCAAATTGTTTTTATGCGTATTCTTTGGCATATCTTCGTTTCTGGCAAACAATGGCACACATCACTTACAAGAACAAAAAAAAAAAAATAGTTTCCATATTAAAGACAACCACTACCATCTACTATCCATATTGGATCCAAGGAACTGTAGTGTATATAAAAATCAGCTTTTTTTCTACACAAGTAGTAGGTGCATATGTGTATTGTAACTTAACTATAATAAAATTTACTAAGCATTTAACTTGTTGTTTTTCAAATTTATGAAGAGAACCAAACGAGTCTTTTAGTATTGTTCGTTAAGTTTGCATCTTAAAAGAGACCCGATTACCCAATTCATTGCACAAAATAAAGAGAGAAACCAAACAAACCGTCATTTCATTTAATTGGATTAACATAAAATAAGAGTGCTGTGAATTTATCATCGTCACGTCTCACGCTCACCGCTCACACGTCACGTCTTGTCAAGTCAAATTCATAAACATTTGAATATTTATTCTCTTATTACATTATTGCCATACTAAATTAAGAGCAAAAAAAAAAAAAAAGAAAGCTGTTTGTTTGTTTTGTAACTTAACTAAAATAATTCGCGTTTGACGTTCTTCATGCTCACAGGCTCTGCACTCAGGGCGTATTTTTCTTCGTTAAAAAAAATAATAACCTGTGTACTTATTTCGACTCTGCGCCGTGCCGCACCTTCTTACCTCAACTTATTTGACAGATACACAAATACAGATACATTCAATATTATAGAGCTTAATTGGACGGACAGACGGACGAACACAAACTAACTTTGCTAGAACGAGTCGAGTATCTGTAAATGAAGAGAGGTTGTGTGATAAGTCGAAGAAAACACATTCTTCTCGGTTCATTTAAGTACGGAACGCGCGCGGCGACGTTAGATTGCGTTCATAATTTTTATTTTATTTTTTTTATTTGATTTTCTCCAATTTTACAGTTTATTTTCAAAAAAAAAAAAATCGTTAAAAAATTTTGCGATCATTTCGTTGCTCTGCTCTGGGACAGAGTTTTTGTTTTGATGGTCTCTCCATATCGTCGTCGTTCGTCGCTGGTTCTGTCGTGATCGGAACGGATAGGCATCCGATTATATTGTATATATTTTTTGTTTGTATAAATTGTGTGTTGTGTTCCATACAAACTGAATAAGTAATCAAAAAAATTCAAATGTAAATGCGAAATTCTTTGGTTTGGTCACACTCTTTTTGATTTGAAAAATTGTTTCCGTCGAAATGTGAGAAACTGGTTTTAGTTTCAAGTTTTGTTGCTAAACTTTTATTTGTATATATAAATATCTATACTTACAACACAAAATATACAAAAAAAGTGTCTGTTCAGCTATTTTAATTGTGTTTTAATTTAACATAATAAGAGTTTATTGTAAAAGTTTGTGATAATCATAAAGAAGCAGCATGATTCAAGATATAATGTTTGATGTGATATGAAATTATCAGTCAACTTCAGTGAAAAAAAAATTGTGTAAAATACAAGACAACAGCCGATGAAGTTGTGTGTTATATTGTTATATGCGACGATCAACCAAGTGTGTAAATTTTCTTAAAAAAAAAAAATACATTTTGCACATCAGCAGCTACAGCAACAACTACAATCTTCATGCTCTCTAGCTCCAGTTAAATAGTGGAAGGAAAATCTTCATAAATATAAAATTATACACATTTTACATTGGAATATCAATTGTGTGCTCGCGTGGACGTAAATACAAGTAAATTTGTACCGACTACACCTAGATTTAAAAAAAAGGGAGTGTATATTTGTGGATGCAGAAAATTCTCGAAATATTCTTTGAAACAAAATCAAGCTCTTAACTCAATGTACGTACCAAAAAACAATGTAATTTTATCTACATATATACAATCGATACCTAATTGATTCGCCGATTAAATTGAAGACAATGTGATGATGATAATTTTATGGGAACTTTTTTTTTATACACAATAAAAACGCATTCCAATGACGTGCTTGCTAAATTAAACTATGTATTATTTTCTCAAGGTCATTTCATGTTATCTGACATCTCCCGGTTTTTTTTTGGTGCCTTTCCATTTTCTTAAACTTTTCGATAACTTTTGGTATAATTTAAGAGTAAACTTAACCTGGAATTTCAAAGATTGATGAATAGTCTTGGAAATATCACACAATAATTCCATCAGACAATAACAACAATGGCTTGGCTTTGTTATTATCAGATATTATAACAATAAAACATTAGAACTAATATTATTCATTTAAAGCACCATACCTACTTCTTGGTCAATTACGTGGGTTGGCGTTTTACTGGTTTATATACATGTGTATAAGTATTCAATGTTTTTGTGTGCAAAACTTGATGAAACCTTGGGAAACCACCAAAGTCTGGTTTCAATGAAGAAGAAGATACTAACCTGTTTCACGTTTTTAATTCAAGTCTAGAAGCCATTTACGTTCTTTTATTAAAATGAACAAAAAGGTTAGGAGTTACAAAATATTATAGTGCTCAAATTGTACTGACAAGAAAACAAATTTCACGACAAGTAAAAAGACTGATCCTTGGACACATTGTAGAACTTTTTAGACCATTTGCAGGATTTTAAACGATCGAACGAAGAATAGAGCGGGAAAAATGATTGTAGTATGTGTATTTATGTATACTTAAACTTTACCTGTCCAGTAACACACTATACATATGTAATCAATCAAGATATATTTCACCAGATATATAAAGCGATAGCAACAAGGACTTTAATAAAATTCTTGGGAGTATAATTCGATTATTATTCAAGTTGTCACCTTATCAAGTGAAACTGCTTTTGATTTATAGTTGTCAGAGGCTTTGGGTGGGCGTAAAACGTTGTTACCGTATAAACACAACTGGTAATTAAAAAAAAAAACAAAATCACTTTCATATTACTTTCATGAAGTTTACAAAGTAGGTGTAGATCATAAAATATATCTATATCATATTTTTTCTTACCCTTTACATACCTACATCAAAACTACAAATATTTATTACATATTCGCTTAGATCTTGTCCATATAAAATATGAAAATATGTACTTGTCCGGCTGCAAGTACTGCAGCACTTATCAACTACTCCGAAGGAGCATAAGGCATCAACAAGATCCTTCCACCTGTCCGGATTCGCCACAACTGGCCTTAGCTGATGCCATGATTGAATTCCTTGAGATTTTTTATGAAAACTAATCATTGTGCAGATGAAAAACAAAATTTATTCATGAAACCAAATGAAAAAATATATTGTTTATAATTGCTTATGATCTTCCTTAAAGTATCAATTTGTTATGTAAACAAAGTTCAATTCAAAACATCAACAATTAATATAGATTTGTTGGTTTTTTCTCAAAATAGAACAAAAAATATTCCGATGACCACATTGTTGTCTGTGTTTGTTCCTGCCACCCGGCAAAATTATGTAAAAATAACAATATTAATCAGGGTGACACTCCCTGTTAAGAATTTCCTTTAGAGTCCAATGCAATCTCTTATGTCCAACTTTGTTTGTGTTCACGCTTCCTTCCTCCCTGTTTAGGTTTACTACAACAGGAACAGGAGTGCCAGTTATTTGTTTAGAAAGCTGAAGGCATGTCCAATAAATTATTCTTAAGGGTAGATTCGTCTTATTGTTATTGGCTTTGTTTTTCTTCCAACACTCCTGCTGCAGTGTCACTTTTATATTTATATGCACGTGTTGAACTTTTAAAAGTGGACAGACATTTTTTTGCCACAAAAAATTTTGGAGGGATAACCCAAAACATTTCTTAGAAGCTAATATTGTACGAGCACAGCTTTTGAATCTCTGACTCAAAATAAAATGAATCAGTACCATTTTAAGGCATCTGAAGCTATCGTTGAAATGCACCATTGAAACACAAAGCGATGGTACATTTTATTTGTCTGTGTATTTATTACAAGCCTTTGTAACACCACTCCTCTTAAACGGTTGGACCGATTTAGACGAAATTTTGTGTATATTTCAATGGGTTGCTGGATGGTTTACAAACTAAATTGGTTAAAATTCCGTAAAAGTTTTATCATATGAAAAATAAAATTGATAGCAATGCGCTTACATTTTTTTTAAAGGTTTAGGAAACAATCCAAGATTTGTTGACCACAAAATCGTTTGTTTAAATTATTAAAAGTTATAAATTACGTCGAGGGGCTTTTCGCCTTTTATATTGTGCATGAAAAACAGAATATACAACCAAACACAGTTTTTTTACTTGCGATTAGGTACTAAAAGGCAAGTTATGCATTCGTAAAAAAATTGTTTTTTGGACAATCAAACATGACATTACAATGATATAGAAGCTGAAAAAAGTGAGTATTATTACGACGTTCTACAGAAAGGTTTTCGGAATAAGCATTCTAGCTGAAAAACTAACGGTACCTGGCCGAATGATTTTGAATGTTGTCCCCCTTAAATTCAAAGCATTGAAATAAATCCGATAGTGTACCTACTTCATTAAAAAAAAAAAAAAAAAAGTTTAAACTAGTGATTTTTTATTGATTAATAAAATTTCATATGATTGTTTCAATGCTTTTTTCCAAAAGCGCAAGCCTCAGGACCACTGTAACACATCAGAGCAAGTTCGTGCGACCAAGTCGTGCATTTTATTTTATATGGGATTGAATCGCATGCCGGGAACAGCATAACTTGGCTGTATGTCATCCGATTTGCATGCTAATTTTTTTTTTTTTTTTTTTTTTGATTCGTATTGAACCAGGTAAACAAACCATTGAATCATTGAAAAGTGGAAATTTTGAACGGAAAGTGCAGTTTTAGACGTGGTTAAGTTCGCCGGTTTTGCTAGTTATATACATATTATAGAATATTAAACTATAAAAATTATGTTCATAAACAACTCAAGAACTATAACCAAGTCAAGCGATTCAAAACTCTTAATCTGAGGATCCAATAATAATTAACCTTAAAAGAAAGCCTCTACAAAACATGCGTCACGTGTTTTCTTCTTATTTTTTTTTTTTTTTTTTTTTTTTTTTTAGATTTATACGTCTTTGTGAAAGTGATTACAATATTTCTTACCTCGATCTCGGTCACCGATGAGGGGATCATAAAGGCCATGATTATTTTCTTTTCCATGGTGACTCATATCTTTGTTTGCTTTGAATATTGAATATGTCACTTCAAAAGGTGCAAATAATTATTATTTTTTTCAAAATTTTGTGATGACTGATGAAAGATGAGGTGTGGTGGTGCTCGAAAATGTGTGTTGATTTGTTTCATTTACGTATTTATCACTTACCAACCCTGTCTTTTCTGATTGATTTATCAATCTCATTTTAATGAGTTTCAGTGAAATGAGTACTAAACGATATTAATGATGTTCCTGCTTTGTGTTTTTATAATAGTTTTGTTCGTGTTTTTTGTTTTGTCTTGTGAATTTATAAATTTTAAAAACAAAGATACAAAACATTCATATATCACCCCTATTATTCACTTCCTTGTACACGTTGTAACAACATTTCGCTATAGAGCGTTTGCCTTATTCTATTACGATTTATTTAAAAGAAACAATGAAAACCCGGATTCAAGTTGTTTTTCCAACAAGTCAGACACCGGCACTATTTTTTTATTTCCCTAGACCTGAGCCTAACAATTTTTTTTTTTTACGAAAGGTCTTATCAAAATCTGCATTCGGTTCCTAGTAGTCAACATTGTGTTTTAGTACATAATTGTGCTGCAAAAATATCGGTTTTGTGTTTGAAAAAAAATTATTTTACCTATATCAAAAAATCATTGTAAAAGATCGATGAACTTTGAAATAAGACATGAACTTAATAGTGTTTAAGTTAGTCTAATAAGAGTTTCAAAACATATAAAGCAACTATTTAATAAAAGCGGAACAATCATGCCAAAGGGATAAAACAAAATATGGTTTTTACTAGAAATTTGGTTAGCAAAATTAAATGCACTCAAAAAGTTGTGTTCCGGTAAATCCCCAAATATTCGTAGCACGGTTATTATTTTTTTTTCTTACGAACCAACGTATTAAACTAGTGTTATAAAGTATTATACATACTAATAACAAAACTGTGACGTTACCTTAATGCTAACAACAATAATACAAAAATAAGCATAACCAACAAATAAACTTATTTTTATATTTGCGTGTCTTAAAAATAGTCAAGAGCTGAATAATATTAAACTGACGCACATATTATAATTATAATTTACTACTCCCCTTCGCACTTCTTATATTTTTGTTTCTATTTAAATGCACAACACAATTTTATTTTTAGACTTCAAACCTTTTGTGAATGTGCAAATATTTGATTGTATGTCTGCTGCGGGCCGCTACCGCCGCCGCCGGCCGCACTGCTACTGTCAGTAGCAATAATAAAATATTGTCTTTCCTTATAATTCGCTTATATACATTTGGCGGCAAACTTGATAAGGATTCGATTTAGATACAAATAATTGATTGATGATGAAAGAGGAAGCAGTTAAATTAAACGCGCATAGTGTTGGTTACAAATAAGTTAAGTGTGTTACTTTAGCAAAGTTTGAATTAATTTACTACAAATCAGATGCCAACAGGAAATGTTGTATTTTATTTTTAAATATGGTTACCTAGGTATTTTTGCGAAAGGAAATATTTAAAAAAAAATTTTTTGAAACCTACATACACATAGGTTCTTTAAATCAAAAAAAAAGTGAAGCTTTTGATTGAAAAATTTGTTCTTAACAGGTGCATTTGCTATGTTCCAGTTTAAAAATGTATGACCTTATAAAAAAAAAACTCATCTCACATTAAACAAATGGATTCCAAATAATCAAAATGTTGAACAGAGATCATTTTATATATTGCACTTAAAGAAAAACTGCAATATTGATCTCAATTAGAATCAATTCAATTTCAGATTTAAAAAAAAAAAAAAAAAAAATCAATTGACCCATATCATTCCTAGACTTATAAGCACTCTATACAAATTGAGCTAATGTAGTCGCTCACAGATTTCTTCGTTATAATACAGTGATAACGATGCTTAGCTTGATCATAAAGTAAGAGCTCTCCTCCTTGCGTCCATCGTCGTTGTTGTATATGCACAACAAAAACAAAACAAACAACAATAGCCTATACAGCTACACTTCAAGCGTTTCAGTAATTTTCCTCTGCCTCAGACTTGAAGAATTTTTTTTTTTTTTTGTAGAACGCTCATAATACAATTACAAATAAAATTTTATAAATAATTCAGGGCAATAATCCATGAATCACTCAATCGGACACACAACACTCCACGACAGACGTGTAGATACATCAATATCTCTATCTGTTAGTTCATGGTGCTTGATATTGTATAGTTCCTTTTTCTTGTCATGTCAAAATATGTTTATAAAAAGAAATCACAACGCAACGACCTGGCGTCATATTTTAAAGCAAAGCAATCAAAGCAAAAAAATAAAGCAAATAAATAAACAACACAAGCCTCCTCCTTAATCGAATCGATAAAAATTTTCTATAACAACATTGAAAGTTATTGACTTGTGAAGTTGTAGCGATAAGATACATTGCGACATAAGTTAAACATAGTTTAAATACCTCTTAGCTATGATGCTACCAAACGCGTTTTTTCAACCTAACCTAATCTCTAGATAAATTTCTTTTTTATAATACGCTTGCCTTAGCGTTTGAACCACATAATTGGAGATCCGACTAGTTGATCAGTTGCTTATGAATTTCAGATGAGTGTAAACAAAGCAATTTTTTTTTGTGTGGTTAGTTTGTTTTCTTACTTAATGTTTAAATAAAAAAAAAATAGAATGTATTATTGTTATAACCGAAAATTACGTTTCTTAGAACTTTTAACTAAACAATACAAAAAGTATAAGTTCAATTAAAAAATCTATAGGCAACAAAAATTCTCTGAGTTAAATGCCATCGATTTGTGTAGCATTTGCCCCTTAAAAATGTATTTATTTATTTTTCTGTTATAATTCTAACAGTAATACTTATAAAAACGTTTTTAACAAAAAGTTTCACTTGAATAGAAATTATTATTTGCAAAAAAAGTCTTAGTTGGCTGCTATCGATCAGTGTAGAATTTGTGTTTTAAATCGAACCATAACATACTAAATTTTTCATTTGAAATTTGTTTCGGTTTGGTTTTTCTGATCGCTATAACTGGCGCCATATTTGGAGTTAATCCATCTCGATTATAACAGTTTACTCTTTCTCTCTTCTGTGGGTAAAAATAGCACACTTTGAGTACACATCCTGAATGTGTCAAAAGGTGTCTTTGTAACCACGTTCTTATGATTTTAATCATGAAAACTTAAAACAGTAATGGAAACCTGCTTGTTTTGAGGAAGGTTTTAAGTTTTTGCAACAACCGATTCAAAATTCATCACACGCTCACACGAATATTTACGACTTAAAATTGCCATTATAACAACCATTTTTGGCTAACTTTATCAATTCTATATTTCCTGCTATTAAGGCGCATTTGCTTGTGAATTCTGACTGGTTCAGAATCAGGAGATTCTTAATGAAACAATAGAGACGGTTTAATTAACAGACTGGAAGGCTTATGGTGTATCAATCATTAAAATTTATGTAAGAAAACAAAAAAAAAAAAAAAAAAAAAAAACTACCCACCATAATTGGGTACATAAGTGTCAATAATTAATCAGGAACACTGAACAATTTTAAATTGACTGTGATTTATTCATCAATTTTTTTGATACCTTTCCAAATGTGTTGACAATTCGGAAGCCCTAATAAGGGTTTAAAACAAGATCTCTTGTTTAATAAAGTGGGGCCCTGTTTATTGTCTTGAACTATTTTTACCGGTGCAGATTCGATTTCAAAATGCATCGCTAGCTAAGCAATTTAACATTACAATCAATCCTAATTTCAATTAAATTTAAGCAGTTATATAAGTAAATCAAACAATTTTAAGTATTTTGAACTTCTTGGATCTATATACTGATTTATGAAAACCCATTTAAATGCCAAAAATTTCTTACATACTAAGTACTGCATTTTAACTTTGTATACAGCGCATTGAAGTTGCATGTGAGTTTGATAATCGTTTTTGTATGTATTTTTTTTGTTGCTGCTTCCTATTACAATTAATAAAATTTTTTTTTAATTTCCATAGTATGAATCACTTAACAATCACACGCGCTTTGTTAGCTAGTTTTTATTATTTTTATTTATAAAGTTAGTTGTATGCTGATGTCATCATCTGTCATTTAGGAATCACATAAAGGCGCTTGCTCAGAACTCACAAATTTGTACAGAGCTTAGATCATATCGTTGCGTATTCATATTTTGTTTGAATTAAGCTAGTTGAACGAACGTAAAAGCCCAATTAAGTTTGAGTGTATTATTTTCAAAAAAAAAAAAAAAAAAAAAAAACATCTCGCGGAGTTGCCTTGTAAATCTATCAAAATCTATCTTTGTGTCGCATGTTTGTTTTAGCGAACTCATGATCTTGTTACGTAGGTAGGTTTACTTAGGTAAATTTTCAATTTCGGTAACGAACTAGAGAATTTACTAAAATATATAGTCAAGGACGGAAAATAACCAGAAACAAACGACACGACGACTGACGACGACTTTGACTACGCAACCATCTATACTACAAGGGTACATACTAAGCAGAATATTGTAATAATAATTGTAATCTTGTGTTTAGTAAATAACTATCAGTCGACAATCATTCAAGCATTTGGTGGAAGTTGGCAATTATTTGCGCAAACAATCAGACATGCATGCAACACAATGGGAGAGCGCAGCTATAGCAAGCTTACTGTCGGAAAGTTTCCAACCTCTCACTTACAAGCTCTATTGTTAAAACAAAAATATAATTAATATATGGGTTAAGCCTTAAGAATTACGCCATGTAAATTGTTACGAATAATGTAAATGTAAATTGTAAATGTAGTGTATTAGGGCTGAGTTACATCAATTGGACATGGATAATGTGTGTCACTCCGCAGTGTTAAAGAAAATTTATTGCAAATTTTCATATTTCAAATTGCTGACGTCGGTCGGTCGGTGTCGTCAGAAAGATACAATTAAAAGATCTTAATCAGCATCACTCCTTTGAAATGAATGTGACTAGTGACGAGCTTTTCAAAGATGATTAGTATGTCTACCTAAAGCTAAAATTCAATCATTTTTAATAGGAATGATGAGTGTGATAAAAAATTCAAAATTTTGAGTTTGGAAAAATTACTTCGACCAAAGCGCATCCATACAGATAAATATTTACATATTCAATAAAACCAAATGGTTTTTGAAAGTATAAAATATAAAATCATGAATATTTTGGTTTTGAAATTCTAAAAAGCAAAAGGTGATTTTACTTTAAACTAGCTGTCCGCCGATGTTGTTCTGCTCTCTAGCGCGATGATAGATAAAAGCATTTTGAACATTAAGCGATAATTTTTGACTTCTTACTTGTATCTATACCGTCCAATTAGTTTGTCTAAAATATGAGAACATGGATGATTTTCGTAATTAAATTATTAAACTCAGAAAAGTAAGTATACGCCCGAGTGTGCTATACTCTTTTATCGTTGTTTTTAGATTGAAAAATCGACAATTGCAAATCTTCTTTTAACTTCTTTTACTGGAAATGTGAGTCATTAATATTGAATGGTTTTCACATTAGAACTTCAAAATAAAATGTATGACTGGGTCACACGTACATACATAAAACAGTTTCCGAGAAAAAATGTGCAAATTCTTTGTTTTAAGAAGTTTTTAAATGTCCCGCATTTTTAGCATACATTGTTATCAGATACGTAAGTTTCAACAGTTATTTCGTTATTTTTATTTTTAGCCAACGCAGTTATCAAGGAAATATTTAAATAAAAAAACCCACGAAATATACCAAAATTGTTAAAGTCAATTTTCTAAAAAAGTGACTTAAATTAGGAAAAAAATATTAAAAAATAACAGAAACTCCTACATGCCATGCCTTTTTGCACAGCCAGAAATCTTTTCCGTTATTGTATTTTTAAAGTTAGTTATTTTAGTGAACCGTTTCAGACAAATTAATTTTCAAATTAAAAATTAAAAAAAAAATTACAATAATGTTTCAAGCTAATGTTTTTCAAAATTTTAAGTACAATTTCTGTTGTCAAAATGTATTGCTCATTTTAGTTCTTAGTCCAACACTGAAAACCGTATGGCTCTTTGACTTTTTGTTGCCAAGCTATTCATAAATAATCGAACCTAATTCACAAAAACAAGAAAATGTAGCCTTACGATCATCACACGGACTGCAAAAATGGTGATCATTTAACCATTTTTTTCGTGAAGAAGTGGGTTCGGTTATTTTTTGCCTAATTTTCTAAATGGCGGTAAACACAATTATTATTCTGAAGCTTATAGGTACTCATATTACATACAAATATTACTTAGGTTATATTATTGTCATTTGCCCTAGACAATTTTTTTTTATTTGTTCGAGAACTCGCACGAAATAAATTTTTTCGTTCACTTGACTGTTCAGAGTCTTAAAACTACATTATTACGAAAATTTTAGGATTGAAATATTGTATGTCTTCCTTGTACACCTACCTATTTAGTTGTTCTTTATAACTACATCATATTCCAACACAAAGGTATTTATTATTAAGCCTTGTATTTAAATAGGGCCATTCGGTGCAGTTTTAAGGGTTCTTTTGAAGCTTTTTTTTCCACCATCAACAGGTGGTGATTTATTTTTCTTAGATCAATAATTTTGGCGTGCCAAAGAACCACGCACTAAATGTATGGAAAAAAATTTCCGGTCAAATTGGCTGAAATTTTAGTATGATACACTAGACGTTATTCTAATCAAAAGTCTGTATGGGCAAAAACCTCTACAATCAACGGATTTTAAGTTACAGGGCCTTTAATCATTAAAAACTAAAAAATAACAGGCTGATTTTCCATACTTTCTTGGAACTGCTGTTTTTTTATAGGGCAAATACTTTCGAATTCTTCATCACTCAAACTATTTTCGTCATCTATTCTCGTCATACTTCTTGCGGCGTTTCTAAAACTTTGCAAAAATATTTGGAGATGTGATCCTTTAATAACATATGGTCTGTTAATATAGCGTAGTCCAAGGCATAAGGGTGGTATTATGAATCCTCTAATATCTTAATGATGTCTGCAAGATTTGACATTTGCAGGGATATATATATTTCTTTGTATACAAATATTAGCTTTACACTCGGTGGATAAAATATGTAGGTCATCAACTGCATTGCAGATGAAACTATTCAATCATGTAATACTTTCTTTAACCATACAACAGTCGAAATAATTCAAAAAGGCGAAAAATCGGGCCCTTATTTATTTTTATTTTTAAATGAATCAAAGCCCTGTAACTTAAAATCCGTTGATTGTAGAGGTTTTTGCCCATACAGACTTTTGATTAGAATAACGTCTAGTGTATCATACTAAAATTTCAGCCAATTTGACCGGGAATTTTTTTCCATACATTTAGTGCGTGGTTCTTTAAGGCGGATATTCTCAAAAATAATCTGTATTTTTGGCAATTTGCGTTAACAAAATTTCCCACGCTGCATTACCGTTGCAAAAAAAAAATTTATAATAATTTAATTATTGTAACCTAAAAAGCAATCATGCATCGTCAAAAACAAAAGTGTATCTCTTTAAACTTTGATTTAAGAGAAAACTGACACGAGAACAAGTTGTAACTTTTAAACAAAATAAAGGGAGTTGACCACAAGCCACACACAACACAACAACCAGCCAAAAGAGAAAAATATACCTGAAATTCAAACAGAAAACAGCAGTTTTAAAATTTAAATGTATCTGAAGTAGGAGCAGCAGAGTCGACAGCAAAATACCAGTCCACCTCCAAAACAGGTTTCCTCGTATATTTTCAAAGTGGATATGACGCAAAATTATGCCGCTCCCCTTGGAAAGGCTTGGGAATGGGAAGCCGAGACGTGATTTTGTTTTCGTACACGGCAATTCTCATGGCATCGTTTTTCTCATTTCTTTTTTATAACCTGCTTGTAGTCGCAGATTGTGTTTTCTTGTTTCTTTTTTTTTGTCTCAATTGAGACTGTGGCAGGTGTGCAAAAAATTATTTGATGACGAAACTCTATAAACAAAGAAACTCAATGTAATACTCAAAAAATGAATTTTAACAACGTTTCCTTTATTTTGTTTATTGATATTGATAATTATTTTCCCATCTTTTTATTCTGTTTTACATTAGGTGAAGTTTTTAAAATAGGTGAATTGCGATTATTACAAAAGACTTGAAATCACCACATGTGTGTTGTGTGTGCTTAAATTGGATATCACTCATGTATCTCACGTTTTAAGGGAAGTTTCTTTCAAGAAAAAGTAAAAATAATGTTTGTTGACGTCTTCTGACAGCAGTAGTTTAGTCATTGCCGGTTTAAATTAAGTGTTTTCGACCAAACATAGATGTAATTTTAAAGTTAAACTGTCAAAAATATGTTCTTCTTTGGTTGCAGTTGGTTTTTTGTTTTACGCGTGCATTAAAACATCTTTGCCAATTTCTGTCATTTTCAGTACACGATAAATAAATAAGACGAACTTTTCGCTGTTATAAAACTTTTCCTTCTTGCAATTTTATTGCCTAATAGGTATTTCTTTTGAATTAGCTACTAAAGCGTTTACACTGTATGATAGTTAAGCCTCGTTTGTGTTAAAAATTTATTTCATGGTATTCTGCTTTATTTTATAGCTGCACTAGCTAACGATTGTGCTTGCAGTTTCGAACGCATGAGCATGTTTAATAATATGTCTCTTGATGCGCGTCAAATTAAAGACTTTAAAATATTTAGCCAATGGAGCACAAGATTGCGAAAATTGAAAACTGTAATGACAACCACAAATAAAATAATAGGTTGTGTTTACTTTCGAATATATATTATTGCTAAATACGAACATTTTAAGGAAAATGAAAAAATGCATTCGAATATTCGGTTCTGTCATTCTATATCGACACTTACAGGTTTTGACTGTAGGTAGATTTTCAATAAATTTATGATACCTACTGAGCAATTTTGCGGTTACCAGCAGTCCGGTCAAAATAGACATTTCGGTTTGCAAAAATTCGCATAAAGCTGAAAATTGGTACAGACGTTGGGAACAGCATTTCAAATAAACTAAGCAACTTTCCCATCGATCCGACTGGTGCGTTAGAAGTTATTCAAGGTCAAAAGGTCAAATAAACGGTTTTTACAAATTTTCTTGTAAACGGTAGGTTTTATCATAAAAATACATGAGACAATGTTGTAGACCATGAAATTATCTACAAAACTTGTTAATATCATTTTTTTGTTAGAATAACCATTTCGGAGATATCGTGATTTTAAAACTTGAAGGAGTCACGTTCTATATGATATGCACATATATGCCACATGCATACATTTAGTCCAGTCGACAGGTTGGAAAAAGTGGGTGAAAGGTGGAAAAAGGACGGAAGCTAATGAAACTATCAGATATTGTTGAAGGATAGTTAATAAATATTTTACGAAGTTTTGGACTTCGAGGGCAGTATGGAAAAAGAGAAGGGGGAGGTTGAAGGGGTAACTGCAAAATTTTCGACCTTGCAACGGTTTTTCCTCAGGAACATTTTTTCCTTACGTTCTATAGCAAAAGCATTTCCATTTTGTAGTAGAACGTCAAATTTCCTACAATTTTCAAAAAATTGTAAAAACCGTTTATTTGACCTTTTGACCTTGAATAACTTCTAACGCACCAGTCGGATCGATGGGGATGTCGCTTAGTTTATTTGAAATGGTGTTCCCAACGTCTGTACCAATTTTCAGCTTTATGCGAATTTTTGCAAACCTAGCACTATTTTGTTGTCTATTTTGACCGGACTAAGAAGTCCTCAAAGTATTTTGTAAAATGTACATATTTAAGTTTTTCCTGCCCGCCCTAACATACTTTGTCCTGTAATATTTTTTTATTAAATAAGAAAGGTATATAGGTAGAAAAATATAAATTTGCATATTTTTTTTTTAAACTACTTAATACCGACTTCAGCGCCACCTTTCGGATCCAACTATAGCATACTATAGCATTGAACCATTCAGGTGAACCCATAAGTGCATACATATTTTTGCTATCAAAATCAGTCAAACAATTTAGAAAGAGAAGCATTACGAACAAACGTAAACCGGAAACAATAAGTCGATGGTGTATGTATGTATGTATGTTCCAAACGGCTGGGCCGATTTAGCTGAAATTGTCAAGCAATCTGAAGATAGGAAAGAATTTTTGTTGGTACAGTCGATTGAGATTAAGGTGGTATATCCCGAATCAAATCTTTTTTTAATTTAACAGAATCACGTTTAAATCGCAAGACATTTGAACGAATTGATATAAAATTCTGTTAATTTGAGACGATTAACTTTGTAAAATTTTAATGCAAGACACAAAAATGTTTAGAACAGTATCAGCATTATATTTCCAATGTATAATTTCAAAGTAAAATCTTAAGGTCCTTGGTTCAAATTTTCCTTTTAACAAGTATTTTGTGTCACAATGATCGTTTAAGACAGTTTTCTATTGTTCGATATTTTTTTATTTTGCATGAAGTGCCATTGACCGACCATGAACATATGTATTTAGGTATGTAGGTATGTTCGAGTGCTGTCTATAACTTTTAAAATGTTGTTACATAAAATAATACAAATAAGAGAATCAAGGAAAGTGGATGTTTTCTTTAAAGAATCGCTTTAAAAGCAAATTTTATAA
This sequence comes from Platycheirus albimanus, assembly GCA_916050605.2. Classification (NCBI taxonomy): domain Eukaryota; kingdom Metazoa; phylum Arthropoda; class Insecta; order Diptera; family Syrphidae; genus Platycheirus; species Platycheirus albimanus. Next base: position 67,575,719 of record OU696698.1, read on the forward strand.
TTTTTGAAAAACTTGCTTTACGTTTATTTTCCAAATATCTTGACATTTAAGTTTGATTTAACTGTATTTACTAATTTCATAATTGAATTGTTTAAGACCATGGAATTCTTTTGATTGTCTGCGAGTTACTATGTACGGGTAGGTAGGTATGTACGAGTAGGTAGGAACTTTTAACGCTCGTAGACAAGAGATTCACAAATTTACCTAAAGGTTACAAATTAATTGGAATTCACTTCACTCATGCTCATTTTAAATACAGTTGTTTATTTGAACATCGAATGCCAGAACCTGTACTTATTCAAAACTTACAAACGGAACACTTCCATATTCGGATGCGTGTCAATTTGAGGAAGTTTCAAAATGTACCTCTTGGGTTAAGTAAGAACCAAAACAGCGGAATATTCTTCTGTCAAATTCGATACAAACCAACAAAGGCGATCCGTTAAAGATTACGCGCATATGCCGCAAGCAATCCAGCAGACATTTTTTTCAAAAGAAGCCACCATTGTCGGTGGGCTTGCTGGTTGATAACAGAAAAAAAAACGACAGTTTTATACAAAAGACGATTAAGCGATGCGGTTCACTTATTCAGCAAAATAATAACACAAAAAAAGGAGGAAAGAAGATAAATGTCGCAATAATCCAATTTGCCACTTGTACTATCCAATTAGTCGACCTTATACCTTGGTTACCCATACACAATCATATAGTTGTGGCATCGTTTAGTAAAAGACAACACTATTAAACACGTCTAACGTTGCTGTCGTTGTCGTCGATGTCGACGCATACAACTATTACTCTTTCTGTATATGTATATGTATATAAACTATCTATTGACATATAGGTACAAAATACAGTGGGCTTTTGTTGTGGTCAGTCGGCTAGATGTCGATGTCACAACACATATCCTCCTACAAAAATCGACCATCAAACCTTCAGTCGCAACGACAACTCGATGGAATTTAGAATAATGTCCGACCGACGACGACAAACAACAAATTCTAAATTTACATGTTTTCTATTCTTCTGCATGTTTCTGTTCTTTGTGCGAGCGAGTGAGACTAAAACGAAGCTGGTGTTGATAAAATACAAAAAAGTCTGTTCGAATTGAGAGAATGGGGACAAATGGCAAGCCTGATTGCTTTTGTACTTAATATGGTGTCTTGTAGGTAATAGTTAGAAACATATAAATTAAAGTTTTATGCTAATCATATTTTTCACCTCCTCTATTCTCCTTTCAACACTTTTGTGCGGTGACGGATTTACTTTTATTTATATTATTTATAACTAATGGCGCCATTGCCATTATTTAGTTATAAGTTTATATATCTTTTTTAACTGCAACTGTAGTGATAAATATGAAGAAGCCACATACAATTTTCCAGCGCCTATGAGTGCTTCGTTGGATTTTCTGTTAGCTAGTATAAACAATTTATCCGAAGCTCTCTTTTGAAGGATACTTTCATAGATTAATATTTGGTTGTGGGATATACGTTGTTGTTTTATATACGAAAAAAACAATCGTCGATCAAAAATTCAGAGCATCTTGTTGTCTTAATCCGTTTCTGTCCCTCAGAATTGTGACCATTTCATTTAAAATTAACGAACAATGAAAGATTCGATGGAAAGGTAGTTAGTAAGAACATCCAGAGAAAATCCAACTTTGATTTAAACAGTTTTGGGAATTATTTTGTGTTGAAGACAAAAATTATAGAATCAAATAGGAACATCCTTAATTCAACTTAAGTCTCTAATTCAATCTTAAATCGTCTACGGTTCACTTTAAAACAAGAATAAACCTCCTTATTAATTTTAAGCATTTTCAACGTAAAATCAAATACGACCTATTAAGTGAAGGCATATAGGGTGTTTCTAACGAAAATGTTTTATGAAAACAAATTATTGTACAATAAAACGTATCTTGACTTTAACATACCCTTACCCATATCAATTCAAACAGATCTTTCGGTATTAATGCTGGAAACTTTGTTTATGGCTTTATTTTTGGAAAAAAATACTAACCTTTGTAATTTCGTTTTTCTTGTCCACACCAATTTTTGACCTTACTATAGAAAATACACCATGTATTCTGAGTAAACAATGATGGTGTGTGTAGATTATGGTGTATCTTCTTGTAAATTTAATTAAAACAAATTTTATTCTTAGCCTAGGAAACTAAAAAGGCAACTATTGATCTTGGTACCTACCTAAAAAAGACATGAACCAGATTGCAAGACATATTACAAAGTGTGAAATTAAGTAGCTCTCTTATACATCACATTGACTGTACCAATATTGACAGAATCCGTCGTACACTAGCATTTAAGATTATTTTATTTTATGAACCAGGGTCATTTTGGTTTAAGCCCTCGCTATTATTAATGGTACCTTTCTCAACCTGCTTGAAAAATTTGACTCGGAATACCAGTCAAACAAATAATTATTCGAAAACCCGTCCGTTTATTAATATTACGTGCTGCCTTGTTTCAAACATCAAACATAATTTTTTAGTTGATGTAAAACCTTTGCCGACTTGGCTGATAAGTGAATTCAAATCAAATTTGGCATTAAAATATCGATATAAAATTATTAAATTATAAAAAAAGATATGAATGCACCAAGTTGTAGTTATGAAATTCTTAGAGATAAACGTGTTATCATAATTAACAAACTGTAAGAAAGAAATTTTCCATACGATATATGAAAACGACCAATTATCTCATATCACTTGAGGCTGCGCGAGTTTCTTGCTTTGACATAAATACACATTGTATACACAACCACATGTACCTACACTAGTATCTACCTTTTCGAGTATCTCCGTGAATTTGAAGAAGTGACTCACTAATTAAGCACAAAAAAAGACATTAACGCGTCAGTGATATTTGCCACGGAACACACATTCTTATATGAACAAAATTAAATAATTGTCACTTCAATAATTACAAATATTTTTTTCTTAATCAAATATTTCAAGCTACATTAGATGGAAGAACAGTTAAAAGATTATAGATATTAAATCTATAAACTAGATAACCTTGACTCAATCCATCTATTAACATCCATCCTTATATTAAATTGCATTTTCATAATTCTGAGGTAGTATGTGTCACAGTCGATTGTTTCCGAATATTATACATACCTTAAGAACAGAGTAATCGTATTAACTCAATCAAACATCAACTTAATTTGAATTTTCTTGCAAAAAAAAATTGATATTTGCAAATAGAGTCTAAACATAGATGGCAACCCTAGTTAAAAGGCTCCCTCTATTGGGAGTTATGGCTAGCGTGTCGTGAATTCATATTTATGTAACTTATTCATTTATGTTTTTGTTTATGTATAGCCATTACAAAAATTCTATTTCTGATCAATGTATATACAAACGACAAGCTAACGAACATAACATGACAGCTATTGAATTTAAAAACTACAGTGCCTCCCTCTAACCTAATCAAAAACAAACACCCACCACATTCCATCATATCAAGGCAAAGAAAAAAAAAGACTATATATCTCACCAATTGAGTTGTTTAGTTTTCTTTCGTTAAAAGAGTCAATTTTCTCTTTAAAAAGTTTACAGCGCAGTGTTGTGCCTTGTGCATTATCCACAGACATACAAGACAGACCGCCAACTCGTACTCCTCTTGTCTAAAACACCCTTAATTAGTATTTTATTTCGCACGGTGTATGTATTTATACCTCTGGTTGTGCATTTAATTTTTCGTGTATTGGTTTGCCATTTAAAATGCACGGGTGAGCTTAAGAGAGAGCTTAAACAACATACTCAAAATAAACCGCACTCTGCGTCTGCCTCTGCACATCAAGCTTGTAAGCAAAGAGAGAAACTTTCAAGAGTTGGCGGTTGAATGTATCGTGTTTTTGACTTTTTGTCGTGTAGCGTTAGCGTGTAGGTGCATTTTTATAGACGAGAGATAGAGAGTTAGAGAAACCAATTTGTTCAAAAGAGTAAAAATAAAAAAAAAAAAACAGCCATCAAAAAAGTTTAATGCTACGTGTAAAATAGTGTCACTGGAATTGTTGCACTCTGTTTAGAAATTGCCCACAATCATATTTAAATTAAACTGAGCTTTCTAATTAGAATTCAAGGCAAAAAAAAAAACGGCAATCCGTCGTCGTAACAATAGAAATAATTCCTATATGGATCTTATTGTATGAAATAAGATTCTATTTACTTTGTGCTTATAATAGAAACATGCATTGCACATATGCATATGTATATAAACCTTCAAACGCTTAACAATAAAAATATTCATTTACATAATATAAATTATGTATGTTATGTATGTAGTTCATAGTTTCTAGGTTTGTGGCATAAGTCACTCTTAAATTCGTAAATACGAGTTGCGTGACCTATTGCAATTAAAAATTTGCTTTGTATTGTTCCCTTGATACCTATTGTTTATGGTTTCGGATGCAGTTGTTTACTTTCCTATTCCTGCAAAAGTGGTATAAGTTAAGATAGTTTATTTAGAAATTGCGGCATACGCATAAGCAAGCTGACATGCCGACATGTCATGTTTTCTGTTGATTGACCTTTTGCATAATTATTCTGTATGTTCCATATACACACAGGGTGTCCCCTTATTTTTGATATCATTTTTTGGGGATTCGAGAAAAGGTTTACTTTGGTGTACCCTGAACCACGTTAACGGTAATTGCGCTGTTAGTGCTAATGACATAAACTTCATTTAGGACCTTGTTTTTAGAAGACCAGTATTTGTAAATGCGTTGAAATAAATTTGATATCTTGTCTCAGTTTTAAAATATCCATAGTTTCGAGCCTGTTTCATTTTTCCTGCCCATGCTAGTTTTTTGACTTTCGGGCCAATCTTTTTTATTTTCTCCAGAAAACAGCGTTTTGGTATTTTTTTTTAATGGATGTGATCTTCAACATGCGATTTCCAACAGAAAGAAGTTTTGGCTATACATTATACATACATTCCAAGACAATTACCTTACAAATAAAGTGTGTATTTTTCAATAAATATTGTTGGTTGGAGTAATTTAAGTGGGGTGTTACAATGTCTATCCTTCAATGTTCATGTTGAGATTTAATGAATCACCCGTTCATATGAGAGTGGGAAGGCTACGAACCATTGTACTTAGAGGAGATCTAGAATGTAAGACATGTCTCTGAATCTTATCTTATTCTCGCGCCGGCTAAAGTTGATATATTTGTCTGTTTGCCTCTTTTTCGTGACGTGACGCAGTTTCGTTTTATCAAATACTTAAATACATAAAATGAAAAAAAAAATTTAACTTAGACAACGGGAGTATTACAATTTACAACCAAATACTTTCAACTTCATCAAAATACAGTTTACCAAATTTGAAGCAAATCGGTCGAGACGTATAGTCTGTGGGGCCTATACATAATTGTCTGACCCACTTGTTTTGACTTCTCTGTCATCGAATTATAGTGTTTGATTTTTGTTTCCAAATGCATAATTTGCATTCGTCTAAATATTTTGCTGTCTCAACTTATATGTGCAAGCACAAGACGTCAATACGAACAAATCTTACCATCAAAAGTGCGAAGTACTCGCAAGTCGCAACTATTTTAAGCATTTTAGAACAAAAGCTTTGCACTTATTTTCGCTCTCTTCAATTTTATTTTTAATTCTAAGAATGAGAACTAGGTAGGTGTTCCGTAAGACAAGCGAAATACACACATTTCCTTATTAACTGCACCGTTCGCAATATCTTTTGTTTTTAATCGAGGAGATGTGTTATTTGTTTTTTTTTTTTTTTTTTTTTTTTTTTTTTTTTTTTTTTTTTTTTTTTTTTTTTTTTTTTTTACAAAACTACGCAGTGAATTACTTGCTTCGAATAATCATTAGAGATGTTATCTTCGGCCGTTTAATTGTTGATATTTTTGGAAGAAGGAAATGCATTGCACTGCATCAGCAAGAACGTAGATAAATGGCTGAACATATCGAATTTTAGTTTGTTATTGACAGTAAATTTGTTGGTGCTTATTTATTTTCAACTATGAAAGTTAATTTTGTAAGGAGTTTAAAAATGAAAACATTTGAAATCAATTTATAGCGACATATCACCAGAACTTTTGGTCGGACATAAAATAACTCTTTGAAAATACATTTTTTTTTTTTTTTAAACATACTAAATGCAAACTAAACATACTTAATGCGCGACTCGGCCACATTCAATTCTCCTTAACAAAAAATTGAATGAAAAAACTATTTGTTATCGTTACATGACTAATCCACGAAGATTAATAAAAAGAAATAAAATGCTTACAAAACTACACTAAGTACATACCATGTTTACAATCGGCCTGTCCGCTTGGACTTTAAAAATATGAACAGATAGACAGACAGAATTTTTACCTGCTCTCGATAGTTTACTTTTAATCGAAAGAAAAATATTCGACGAATTTAACCTTTGTGGGATAATCGGAAACATTTATTTAAAGATCGAACATCTCCAATTGATTAAAACCTAAAAACAAATAAAGTGCACGGCTGGGTCGTTGCCTCAACGTAAAACAATGGTCTGGGGATTGAGGTTTGAAAAAAATAACTAGAAATTCAAAAATCATATGAAAATTCATTTATTAATTAAGCGTTTCTAAAATATTAAAAAATAAAAATAATAATAAATCTTTTTTTTTTAATTTCTTATAAACAATATTATTTTATTTATAAAAGAACTAGCTTTTACCCGCGGCTTTGCTAGTGTCAAATTCAGTTCCTAAGAGATCTCCATTTCTTCATAGTAACCTAAATTTTCAAACAAAATGGCAGCGCACGTCAAATAAAGACTTTTAAATGAAAATTCTTGATACCTTTTGTTATGTATTATTGTAATTTTGGTAGGGATCTCTAATTGAGACTAAGAATAGGAAACTCGCTGACTATAAAGCTTTCTATTAGTGAAAGAATTTTAAAAATCGGTTTAGTGGCTAAGGAGTGCCAGCGCAAAAAAACGACCAAACTTACTTGCTCATAATATGGTTACATTAAAAATTTCATCAAAATCCGTTGAGTAGCTTACGAGACAATCTGATTAAAAATCAAAACCGATTCTATTCAAGGTACCGTTATAAGTCTTCTTAACAAGAAGCTAGAATGCCAATACCCTCTGTATGACGTCGTAAAAATATTCTGTTTAAAGAAAAAAAAAACAAAATCGTTTAAACCGTTTAGGCTCAAGGTGCCGATTGAGAAAGACAGAATTGTCTACCCGACTTTTTCGACTTCCCTGTCATCGCAATGTCATGTTGGATTGTTAAATTTTGTTTACGAATGCATAATTTGCCTTAGCTTTAATCGCAAGTTAAAATAACTCGTATGCCATACATTTCTCATACATGTCTTTTTTTTGATAAAATGACTTGAAAACGAGTTTCCGAGACACGAACCATTTGTGCCTGCGAATTGACAACCCCAAAAAAGCTGTCAGCTTACGGGTTGCTGTCGATAGTATCGTGTTCAGAAAATCGATACCTCGATTCTATGAACTATTTTCACACTTGCTGATTTGTTTTAGACTAATCATAATAGACTAGGAGATGAAAAGTTATTTTAAAGCTTTTCGGACCTCCTTTTTCTTTTAAACAAGCCTATTAATTGAGATACCAAACAAAAAATGTGAAATGTTTTGTTTTTGTAAATAAATAGCCAGAAAAATCGCTTTAGAGTTTGGTTTAGGCTTTAAGCCGAATCTGCCTGGTCAGGGCTGGGCGTACAGAGTCGATGTTTAAGAATGATGGGACAAATCGTACACCCACTGCATAAAATGTGTATCTTATAAAAAGATGTACTAACTTGCATTCTTCAAGATTTGTGTTATAGCTTAGTCATTTTCATGTTAAGGAATAAAGTATTTTATTTGTGGCAAAAATGTGCAAAAGAAAACTAAAGCAAAAAAAAAAAAAATCTAAATACAAGCACGAAAAACAAAATATAATTTCGTAGTTAGCTAAAAATAGATACTTCTCTCATTAGAATAAGAAGTGATGACGATGAGACGGACCGAACGAGCGCAACAACACAATATTGAAATTCTTTCAATGAAAGAACACGAGTGCATTACATCGACGAACCTAACCTATTCGTTCGATCGATATTAATGGAGCAAAGTTCGTTGCGCTATTGCTTTTGCTTTTGCTCTTGCTCCGTCCGAGTGTCCGTCGGTCGTATGCGCGGATTTGAATACCTATCCAAACTAATATAATTTTCTCCCAACCCGCACACGTCATGAATGTTTTTAATTCCCAAACGAAAAAAAAAAAAAAATAAAACAAATCATCAGTGTCTTCAATTAAATCGTATGGCGAAAATAGAACCAACAAAAAAGTAAATAAAATCTTTTTGGTAAAATAAAATATTTTTAAATTTTATTTCAGATAAAATCAAGTTGAACAAAATATACACAGACACATAAACTTACTTTCAATAGGACAGAGCTATGTGAACTTTATAAAGACTTTCTACCTTGCGTTTGCGTTTTTTTTTTTTTTTTTGTTCATTGAATGGGAATTTTTGAAGAGAACAACACACTCACTTCTAGTGCTTCCTAAGGATAGGAATTGCATAAAAATAAACATTATAAAACGGGGAGTGTACATGCTCCACCATCGCACTGAGAATACATCATAAAAATATGTATGAAGTAGCCCCAGTGGCGGGTAAGAAAATTGAAGCTACATATGCACTAAGTAGCTTTCGCATAATCATGGGACAAATATCAAGCAACCATAATAACAACAACAACCACAGCAGCAGCAACAACAACAATAATCAATCGACCGGGTATGTGAATCGACACCATCCGAACCAAAAGTCCAAAAGCCATTACAGACATTCCGCTGTTCAGCCTCTGCGCAAAGAGGAAATGGTCATCCTACGTGACCCGCTTAAAGACCCTTCGGAAATCTACCGAGGGGTGGGAGTGCGGGAGTCAATGCAGATGCGAAAAAATAAAGATATCATAGCCAATGGACGCCCGGTAACCATCAGTGAAATGAATGCCTATAATATTGAAAAGAACGAAGATCTTGCGCCGTTGGTGAAGTTGGCCGGAATATCATCGGCCATGGATAAAGAAATCATAATAAAGACAACGAATGCTTCGGATGAGCTGTCAATTACGCCACCACCTCATCTGACTTCATCCGCCACTGCTCCGCCTAAGGTGAATGAGTTCTACACAGTGGGTGATGGCTATCATAAGACGGAAAGTTGCTATTACCGCAGTCCGGATGGTAATTTTCATAAACTGCCGACCGACTCGTACCACAAGATGGCCGAGGGGTGCTATGTGAAGAGTCCGGAGGGCACTTTTCGTCGACTGGAAGTCTCGCGAAATCTCGATGGCAGTGGCCAGCTGTCTGGCAATGGAAGTACGAATGGTAGTAGTGGCCAAACAAAGATGCGAAGTCAGATGATGAAGTTCTTGAAACGTTCAAAAAGTCACACACCCGCCACCATAAAAGAATTGCAAAAGGAGAAAGAGCGTCGTGAGCGGGACAGGGAGCGCGAGCGGGATCGAAAGCATCGTGCATCAGCGGCCGCAAATGCTGAGAATAATATGAGCGGCAGCAGTGGCAATGCTAGTAAAAATAATAAGGTCGTTGTAACAATGATGGAAAATGGAGGACTGCCCATTGTGGCGACTAGTAAAGCGGAACGTAGCTCGAAACACAGTCACAAGGATACGAGTAGTAGTAGTGCGGCGGATAAAGCAAGAAATCAGAAAGCGAGGGTATGTTTTTTTGTAATCAAATTTATTTTTATTTTTTTTATTTTTCAATTGGTTATTGGATACGACGATGCAATAGCTCATTACATAGAGTAAAGTATAAGTATTGCTTAATGAACAAGTAATTAAACTGTTATACACGGATTGATATGTATGTCAGTTAGAAGCGGAACTGGTCAAATATTTAGAGAACTTAAAATACGAAATGAAATTATGGTCATTTTTTCAGCAAATATTGCGTTGGTTTAATTTTTTAATTTTGATGGACACTCTGATAAACTGTTATTGGCGACCCTGAAAATCAGTGTATCCAATACTTTGTTATGTTATATTATGGATGGAACTTATACATACATATGTTAGTATTATACTTTTTTAGCAAAATTGTGTTTAGGATTTATTTTTCTAATATTGGACCAGTAGAATACTTGAATATCAGTTCAGACACTCATAAACACATCAGCTCAAAATAAAATAAGGAACCAGGAGTTAATATAGGTAATATGATTCATATATAGGATGATTCAAACGAAATATAAAACTAAACGCAGTTACACAAGTTAGTTCTTCTTCTAAAAATCAACATGAGTCAGGGTATGCCAATGTAATCATTTTCTTAAGTTCTCGCTAAACGACATTCAAAATTAAAAGTCTTGAATCTATTCCCAAAGTTTTTCCATCGAATTAAGTAACACCCTTTATGTAAAGGCAAACATTATGTATGTATGCGTAGATACTAAACTTCCAATGCAAGCTTTAATAAATAAAAAAAAAAAACTGTGTGGCTAAGAAACCACGTTGCAAGTGAAACTTTTTTCGGATCGTAGGCATTTCGCGCTATTCTTTGTTTTTTCCTTGTTGACCGGTTTATTTGACTCTCTAGTTGTATTGTTACCGCGGAGCACGTGCACGAATGAGTGAGAACATAAATGCTACACGGTCAGCTGATCTGAGCTATCGATGATCGGCGCCGCCATTTTTGCAGCTGTAATGTGATATGCGATAGATGGTTGAAAACATTTGAGGCAATCGAAAAAGTCACTTTAAAAAACTACGGGGAAATTCGCAAAAAAAAAACAAAAATTGAGTTCATAACTGCAATAATTCGACAGTATGTATGTAATTGGTCGGAAACAATAATTTTGAAATGCCTACAAAACTTACCCCTTTGCAGCATAAACAGCTAGAAGATTTTTTTTGCTTAAACTTAAAACTTTGCTAGCTTTTGGAAAACATTGATTTCTTTTTTAAAGACATTTAATAAAATAAAATAATTATTTCAACAAAGAAGTAATGTTTTCCATACATATTTTTAATTTAATGTTGATAAGAGGGCCATACAATTTTAAAGAGGAAAATGGCACCGTAAGCTCAGACATTTTTAATTATTTGGCATTTTCATTTCAAAAAAAAAAAAAAAAAAAAAAAAAAAAAAAAATGATTAACACCTCAAGGCATGCTTCATACAAATCTATCTTTCTGTGGCTATTTCAATTTCTCTGAGTGAAAACCACCCAATGACAACTACAAACGGTGTTGTGTTTTATTTTAATATTTATTTGGGTGCTGCCATGAAGATGACTATTTTATAAATTTAAATGGTTTTTTTTTGGTGATTTTTTTTTTATAAATACATTATTTATATTCTCTATGAAACACAAATGCATATGGAAAATATTGTATCTTTATGTTTAACATGTATAATTCTTATATTTTGTGCTGTCAAGAAAATTAATGACAGGCAACGCAAAAAGATACATGTGTTTTTTGTGTGTGTATATTTCCCACATTGTACGTGTGACCTCATTAAACGAACTGTCATCAAAAAATCGAATGATCTCTTTTGTTTGGGGTATTTCTTAGATCTTGTTCAAAGAGTACGTTGACTTATCATAGGCATCATTTTAAAAATAAAATAAAATTGTTGTTTTATTTCTGTCCCAGTACGTAATCGATTTTATTGTTGGAAACATCAATATGGTTGAGGAATTTTCTGGACTGTTTTTCGCATTGGAAGTTAAGCTTTTTTGACTATTTTTATCGTTTAAATATACCTTAAAACCACAGCAATCGTAATTCTCAAATCGAAAGAACTCATGCCATAACTGATATATACATACAAATAAATTTAAATGTGATATTCGATGTTCATTAAAAAAAATGTTTGAAGAAAGAAATATTCAAGAGTCAGTATAATTGCATTTCAGTAACTGTCAACTGTTTGGTACTTAATAAATAAATGTTTGAATAAATTTTGTATGAGTCCATTACATGCATTTAGGGAATATTTCAAGTTAAATTTAAAAAACTGGGTACACAAAACTTACTTAAAGGCTTGAAATTTTGCGGTAAAATATTTAATGAAAGTACCTATGTAACGCGCATACAGTTTTAGTATTCACATAAAATTCGCAATTCAAAGGGAGTTTATTTTAAAAAAAAATATGTACTTAGTTTGATTTCTTTGAAAAAAATCAAAACTCTTTAAAAGTTTTTTGATAAAACATAGGTCCATTCATTTTTAAAGCATTTTCAAATTCAATATTTTTTAAATCATGAAAAACTATTTCTTTTGTTTGATTGATTTATGGAGAAGTCTTATTTGATAAAATATTTAAAAGGATTTTCTGAAAAAATTAGTTCCAACCTAGAAGTAAGACTTAATTGCAAATAGTTACTCAGAAAATTATATTTAAATCGCAGGCCAGAAGCTAGAATTCCAACCCAGAAATCCCCTCATTATAGGATACCCTAAAAACACTAGGTACCAGATATTGATTCACCCGTTTACACTTTATTTTCTGATACAAACAGACAGACAGACAGTCCACTTCCCCATCATAGTAATGTCATGTTAGATAATTATTCTCATTTTTTGGTTACGAAACCCGGCTAGTAGGAACATTATAATCGCAAGTTACAGTTTGTTTGTAAAAACTAATTTACCCTTTTGACCAGAGTGCAAAAATATATGTATTACTTTACTGTTCAACAAATTTGCTATCTGCTTATACATAACGCATTCGAGTTAATCTGTTTTGTATTATACCTTAAATCCACCTATACTCTAACAAAACATCAAAAACTAACCAGGGTTGCCGTCGTTAATATATGATAACAATACGAAGTAATGATAGGAAGCAACATTTTTAAGTTAAAGATGTATTCAATCAAGGAATTGCTTAAATAATTTATTTTTAACGCGTTTTGGAAACTCAGTTTAACATCTTCGGGCACTTGGGCTACTGCTTATTTGATGGTGTTTTTATTGGTGTTTTAAATGAAAATAAACATGAATTTACTCAAGTGTTCTCCCTATTTTATTGTAAAAAAAGCATAACAATAGCTAATAGTATTAGCTCGTGAAATATTTGTTCCCTTGTTTTCTCTTATACATTGCTACTCAGTTACTATTCTTTCTTTTATTGTCTTCCAATTGATTTATTGATGTAATAATATCTTATGGAAGGGTAAACCGCTTTGTAACGTAACGCGTTACGGTGCCACTCTGTCTGGCTTCCCTTTCTCTCACGCATGCGGCAGCAGTAGGCAGGCTCCTCCTCTCTCACTTTAACCCACAGTATATATAAATAACGTTTCCTCACGTTATCATATTAATATACATAACGTTTAAGTAATAACTTAAGCTTTTCTCAAGTTAAACAATTTCATTATTAAATAGTTCAACTTAGATTAGTTTAAGTTATCACTTCTGTCGAGCGTCCCGAGACGCACACGTCTTTAAAATGATGTAGCATAGCAAACCGTCAAGCTGCGTCCTTTATCATAATTTGTAAACTTCTATGCAATTAAATGTCCATATAACTAAGGCCCACTATTGAAAGTCCTTCCGATTTCCCATTGGTTTATTATCCGATTATCACCTTTTTTTTATTAGCAATGGAGAGCTGTGTCTCGTGATTAATTTAACTAAATTCATATTGTTTTTCTTATAACTTTTTTTTCGAAGAAAAGATTACACTAACGCAAGTTTGTAAAGAAAGAGTTAGAGTTTTTCACGTTAAATTTCTCAACGGCAGCCCTGCAACCTACACTTTCCTATATTCAGGTTTGGAGTAAACGACAATGATTTTTTTTACCTTTTATAGGGTAAAATCAGAACATGTTCAGTTGATAAGCTCCACGTCTGAGTGTAAGACGTGTGTGGTTTGTGCTGTTCGCGTTACTAATTTTTTTTTTTATTCGCTTATCCGTCGTCGGAAATTCGAGATCACTCGCGAAAAAGACAATATAAAATAATATCTGTCAAACGAACTAAACTTGCTCCCTGTTTTGTGTTGATCTGACAGTTCTAGACAATAGAAAAAAAAAAAAAAAAAAAAACAAGATGTAAGAACAAGTGACATTTCAATATACACTGTGAATCAAGCATTTTAACTTTGTGTTTGTAAAAGACACAGAGAACTCTCATCGCACACAATCACTCGCTTAAAGCTTATCAGCTTCATAAAAAGAAAGAAAAGAAAAAAACTTCTAAGATACATTCATTGCAAAACACATACAAGTTGTAATTGTATATCTCCAGGCGTTGACTTCTCTCTACAAATAAAGTTAAAGTGGAATTAAAAAAGAAAAGAAAACACGGCTCGACGATAACAAATACAAGCATCGAACAAAATTGCTGCGGTACTTGTTACTTGTTACTTGTTGCGATCTGGTAGAAAGAAGAAAAACCGCTTACACCGCGCGCTCTTTTCATTCGATATACATATACCTACCTACATCTACATTGTTTTCTTTACCATTTTCATTATCTTATCACATCCATGATAAATGTTACCAAGAGACCTATACTATTACACTACGGTGTGATTTTTTACTGTAGCTTATTGATAAACTCAATTTTTTTTTTTTGCTTCAGCTGTATAACAGTTGACAGTTCTATATAGGGTTGAAGGGCGGTAAGATGTTGAAATGAGCATTCATTTTGATAATAAAGTTTTATCATTTGGACGTGCTGTTCAAAAGTGTTACTTGTCATGGCGATTTAGCATCATTAACTGAATAATAAACAGCAGATTGGCCAAATTTCACCAAAATAACTTAGTCGTGACAGCCGGCTAAAATCTACCCCCGCCAATTGAAAACTCCTAAATAAAAGTGAACTTCAATTTAAATGACATTTCAATGCCACAGAGAATGAAATTAAATTTGGAAACAAAATTTTGCATTAATTTAAGGATGAGTAAAATTAATTTTTATGATAAAAGATAATCAAGAACTGGGTCTCCTCGCCATTGTCACTCATTTTGCGTAATATAACAAATAAGTATACAGAAGTTTTGTAGATTCAAGTTTAGATTAAATAAATTTGAAAATTGAATGTAGAATTTTCTAAACTACCAAATATGTATATAGAAATAATGAAATCACTGTAAGCCAGATTTGAACATTAGGGTGCTGCGCAATTCAGCTGATTTCAGAGTTTATTGCGCTTTTCCATCAATGAAAAATCTCCCAAATAAAAAAATTTAACAAAACGCTTTAAAAAAATGCTTTTGCTGGACCGTATCACTATAACATTCGAATAACAATATCTTTCGCTCTTAACTATCTCAAAAGCATTTGAAATGCAAAGAGTTGTGCTTTAGTGGAAAATGAATTCAACTTTAAGCCATTTTTGCAAAACATACAGTTTTTTTTCGATTTAAGAAAGTTTGACGTTTTTCAGATTATTTTAAACTTTATGAATGAGATCCATGTGTCATAAATGTCATCAATTTTTTCAAAGCGCAATTGCTTTGTTTATTTGCATATACATATGTATATTATGTATATTTATGTACATACTAGCTGACCCGACGAACTTCGTCCCGTTAAATATTTAACGAAAATTTAATGAAGCCAAATATTTATTCAATTGAATTATATTTGATTTATTAAAATCTAATCTAAAACGGATGGAACAATTATTATTGTGTTCAATTTAAGGCTGCATGATATACAACATTATTATGTTTTCTGCCCCGGAGTGTAAATGAAAAGTGAAGATGATTTTTCAACTCAGTATATAGCTGGTCATGTAAAAAGCATGACATTTCGAGATTTCTGCCGCACACATCCAGCGACTGCCCTTATGACTCATGACTTGTTTATGGTCACCGCAAATGTTTCACTGGGAGCTGAATGAATTTGAACTGGAACGGCAAATCGATTAAAGTCAAGGGACTTCGCGGAATCAAGCACTCTTCTCCCTTGAAAAGCCCTTTGAAAAAACCTTGCCACTATCACATTATTCATGAGCTTCGTTAAAATCAGTCGGGTTTCATTGCATAGTTTAGGGTCATGAAGATTTCCTAGCATAATGATGACGTCAACTTTAAGAAGCAAATGATGAATCGGCATGCCACCCAATTCCAAAGAGTTAACGAATTCCACTAAAGAATTGACCAATTCGTCTTTGTTTCCTACGCGATCAATTGATCTCCCAGACTTTGATTTTGAATTGGCCAATTCATTGACATCAACATTTTTTGCTTGAAGAAACCAATCGTAGTTAGGATAATTTTCACCAACGTTCGATTATACATTAGAGATAAATTCATCTTTCGTTAGTGAATTGTCAAATGGCAGGTGGAATCGATATTAAACTACTGCACTGGAAGTATCTACCGGAATTTGTTCTTTTATGATTCTTAACAGTTCTTTGGAGAAAACTTCTGCGGTTCTATCCTATTTAATTAAAATTCGAATATTCACACTTAATGAAATGGTTTTCACGTATCTCCACAAATATTACGACTTGTTGATTTCGGAATCACGGGAAGTGTTTTGTCGGAAGTGACCCCAGTATCATCACGCCAATATATAGCGACGATCATCCCATATGATCAATTTAAAACTTTTCAACACTGTCATTTTCAATTACTTGCAGGTTTAACGGAAGCTGAATGTTCTGTTCTTCTACCTCTCAACAATGTTGCAACAATTCCGGTATAGAGGCGTACATGGTCATTGTTCATTTGTACGTAGATATTTTGAAATATAAACTTTATACTAAGCTGTCAAACGGAATGAATTCGCAATGATATATTTCGTAAATGTAAACTATTTCATCGAAAAATCAATGAATATGTACTTAAAACCGAAATTTGCGCCTGCAGCACTACCTGTTCAAAATTTTCTAACTTTCTTTTTTCCTAAACCTTCACGTAGCAATTACGAACAAACCCGCAGAAAGAAGTTTCCAATTTGGTCTAGTCGTTTTCAAGATAATAATTTTTAGAAAATTATTAAAGCGTGTAAAACCACTCTACGATATTAAGAACTGACAAATTTGTATGGGTCTTTGCCACCATTTTCTTCTTTTAATAATAAGAGCTGGGAAAGATCTTTTTTTTTATTTGAAGAACTTTACCCGTTTTTGTCTACTATCCATAAACTAAGCTCCTATAGACTAGTCTCTATCTGAAACTTGTACATCCAGCAAGTTTTGCTGTATCTAATTATGCGAACAGCATGGACGATGTCCTGTGAAGCTTTTTTTAATATATCTAGCTTACGATAGTATTGCTTGCTTCTCTACTACTTATTAATGCATCCAGCCCACCCATGTGTCGTTTTCTAACCACCAACCTAAACAACTTTTATATGAACGACAAACAGAGGCAAATACTATAAATTCAAGCACACCCACACGAATAGTTCAAAAATAATATCAGGAAACGTGAGCGAATGGCCACCAATGATATAAAAAGTGTTTGTGGTCGTTCAAACGTAGGATACAACTGTGGGTACCTTGTTCTTTGAGGGGTTTCCTTAACCAAAATAAAAATGAATGAATGGTAGTAGGTTTTCAGCAGCCTATACAATACATACACAGGTAGTATGTCTAGTTGACGTACTATGAATTTTTTTCAACTTCTTTAAGTTGATGTTGTCTTGATCTGCTGGCCTTCAACATTTTTTTGTTCTTAATCTTATAAAGTTAAGATACTTGGTGCTTGTTATTTCGTCTAACTTCAGTGAAAATGTTTTTTCATAATAATTCTTATTAATGTCACTGACCTTTTTATGTTTTTTTTTTTTAAAGTAACTAATGCTTTATTTAAAAAGAAAGAAGAACGAAAATCTTTGTGTGTGTATGTTTTCAAACCGTTGCGTCGTTACAGATGAATTTATTTAATTTAAGATAATTTTATAACTACCCTTTTTCATAGAATAGGATATATTGTATTTGGTGTGTTATTTTGTAACATATAGAAATAATTCGGTTAGGTAAAAAACAGTTTATATAGACTTTTACTAAGAATCAAAAGTCGAGTCGAATCAGCGATAACGTTGCTGTCCGCCTGTATGTATGCTTTCTAGAGGTTTTGAGCTAGAATGCTTAAATTTGGTATATGTAAATCATTTGCCGGTAAAATCCGCCCACAAACACACCCACTATTTACTTTTTTGTTCAACAACTTCCATTTGGCAAAATTAAATTATGTTTCTGGTACAATTTAGATCAACACATAAGCTATAGGTACATTTTTTCTAACCAAATATAAAAATTTGAATTTGGGCATGGCTGACGCCCACTTTTCATACAAATCGGGCGTGGATGACGCCCACTTTTCATAAAAGAACACTTCAATTCCAACCATTTTTTTTTCGTACGCAATATGAACAATATTTTTTCAAAAAGGCTCTGATCTAAAGTTTCTCAATACTCCGTGCCGTGTGATTTTTAAAAAGCACCTTTATTCAGTTCAATTTAAAGAAAAAAACAGCTTGATTCATTTTAAGGTTCAGTTAGTGCTTGATATTTGTTAAACAAAGTTATAGGATACGCCCACTTTTTAGGGGCGTTTTCGTTGAAAGTTTAAATTTGCTTTAACTCATTTTACATTAATGCATTGTTTGAATTAAGAAAATGAACAAGAATTGTTTATTTGACCTTTCGTTACGCAGCAGGGTGTTGTTAAAGATTTATTAAGATTCAATCGCCATTTTCATTCAAAATCTAATTATTTATATAATTTATACTTTTCTATATTTTCTTTTACCAGTATAAAACTAATTCGACTCCAGAATGCGTTTTAAACTAAAACATATCTAAGTTTCCTTTTCCGTCTTCTGGTTTTGAGCATACAAGAGTTAACTCAACTCCAACTTAAACTTGAAATTTCAACTGCTTGTCAGTGTGCGTTCGAAACTCTCATTTGGAGACAAGTGCGATTACCATTTTTTCGAAGAAAATTCCATTAAAAAAAAATCTATTCCACAAACAAAATTTCAATTCAAAAATTCTTTAGTGGAAAATATTGGACAAGATTTGAAATATCAAACTTTTTTTAAGTTTGGTCGATCCTAATACCTAACTTAATAGCAACTCTCAGTAGTCCAGTCGAAAAGTCGGGAAAGTGGGTTTAAGTGAAAATAGGTCAACGAAACTTGGAGATTCGGGATTACAAATTCTTCGACCTCGCTCTGGTTTTTCCTCAATAACTTGTTTTTCTTAAGTCCTAAGGCAAAAGCATGTTCTACTTTTATAGAGCGTTAAATTTCCTACAATTTGGTATGCTACCGAGGTAACAGGTCATTTTCCAAACCATTTTTTGCACTTTTTATCGATTAACTTCTGATTTTTTTCCACCTAAAAATACCTGTCGACTGGACTACATTGATTCATCAGTTTTTAGCAAAATTGAATTAATTTTGTGAGATGGGTATTTTCACGGTACATACACCTTAAACTCCTGCCTCGTGATGATCTTCTCTAAAATAAACAGTTTGATTGATACTTCTATTCGGAAACACTTGTGAAAACATCCAACTATAATAAGTTAGTTGTGTACATGTATTCAATATATGTATGTATCTATGATCATGTATAACAATTTTCACAAACTCTTTCTTCATCAATAAACGATGTACAAAAAATGCTTTAAGTAAAGCTTTTGAATTGCATTCTAAGCATTCAAGCATATTCTTTTTCATGTGCCTGGTCAAATAAGTATACACCTTTCCAACGTAAACTCATATCCGTCTCTGTTGAATAGTTGGAAACAAATGCAGGAAACAAAGATTAATACCACATATTTAGACTTTTCTTTCTATACCACCTGATATGAATTGCACACACCTATGTATCTTGCCACCGACTTGACTTGGTTTTATGGTATACTTAGTTTTATCTTCCTTTATTCTTTTTGTTGTAAGTGTTAGCAAACGACTTTTAAAAACAAACGAAGAAAGATTATTCAGCAACAGAAAAAAAAAAAAAAACAAGAACTCAAAGGTTTTGTGTGTTTTGTTGCTGTACTATCCATAAATTTAGAATGATTTTTTGAAGTACTAAGTCTAATGCCTACCGCGATATATTAAGTGCAACTTTCAGAGGAGATGGGGGATTGGAAAAAAAAAACAAAACCAAACACTGAATCATCATCTAAGTCAAGGCCTCCCTCGACATTTTCTTCACTTCTTCTTCCATGCTTTTGTTTGATTTAACACCTTTGTTTGTGCATAGAATAGAAGTGTTGATAATATCTTAAAGATGTTAAGTTTTTGAATAACTGTGTGTATTTGTTTGTGTGTGTATTTGTGATTTGAGAGTGGAACACGAACAAAAAACAAGATAGTCTGAATTTCAACTTTATGTACTTGTACCTAGAAAATACAGTTAGTAAGCGGTTTTTTTTTATCAAAGAAAACAGTCATCATTGGAAATTTATTATAAAAAGGATTTAATAAGCAGATTACACTAAAACAAATTCTAATTAGGATGTTGTCTGAAGTAAATTGGCAAACAAAATGTTTAACCTTTTTTACCATATTCCATAGAATGGGTTGGGTATATTGTATTTGGTGTGGAGTTTGTATAGAAATGTAATTCTGAGTTCTGACTCAGAATCGAAAGCCTAGTCAGTAAAGCAATGTCCGTCCTTATGTATATTCTCTAATTATTGAACTAAAAGCACATTTGTTCAACAGCATCAATTTGGAAAAATTAAATTGTGTTTTTTGCACGCAAGCGATTAATAAATCTTTTCTCAATCAAATAAAAATATTTCAGTTTTGGGCATGACTTATGCGAACTTTTCATACAAAGCGATGAATATTGTTTTTATAAAAAAAAACCAAATTGTGTGGGTATTGTTGTACGTAAACATCCTTGTAGAAGAAAAAAAAAAGTAATTTTTGGTGTGGCTGAAGCACACTCTTCATTAAAAACTATAAAAAACTTATTTTTTCAAATAAATGCTACTTATTATAGAGCCAGAAGCCAAAATTTTTGCGTCTTTTAGTCCAAACATGAATTTCGGGCGTGGCTCACGCCCCGTTTTCATAAAAAATACATACTTTTAAAACTTTAAGTTACCAATAATCAATTTTAACCAGTTTTTTCCGTTTGGTATATTAAAAATATACTTTTGTTCTGTAAATTTTTTCAATAGGTGCGCAAACTTTTAAGGGCGTTATTTTTATAAAATATATTTATTCGGGTAAGATTGTTAAAAAAACTATAGTTTTTCTGTTTTACACATAAATGTTTGAACGATCAAAGCTCAGTTAGTACTTTATATTTTTTTTGAAATATTTTTTTAGGGACACTCCCACTTTTAAGGGGCGTTTTAGTTTGAAGTCTTAATCTGCTTTAATGTTTAAATGGTTACTGACTATCGGTCGTTAAGAAAATGAAAACGTTATGCTTGTATTCCTTGTTTACGTAGCAGGGTGTGGTTTAAAAATTTGTTAAATACACCCATACCGCTATTTTCATTCAAAATATAAATTAAAAAAATTCAAGTTATGTCTTGTTTTGTTGAGATCGAGCTGCAGCAAGCTTAAAATTGAATGTTTTTTTTATTGCGCTAGCAGTTATTGACCATCGGACACACAAAATAATGTTATTGTATTTTTTTCGTATGATAAAGAAAAATTGTATTTCTGGAACTGGATAGCGGGGATGAACACATGCACATAGACAATTTTGGGAATAGGGTATCCAAGAGTTCATTGCAAACGTACAATAATGTGCCTTATTTTCAAACTGACTTTATTTACGAAATCTTGTCTCACTTTCAAATTGTTTCAAGTCTCAACAAAAATAAAAGTAACAGATTATCGAATACGTTATCATCTTAAAAACACACAAAAATTGTTATAAAACAAAAAGTTTTTAGCATTAACAAATATTTTTGTTAAATTTTTTACCAAAACTATACTTCCTTTGTTCCTCTATTAGTTTGTTAAACCACAAATCTATTTTGTCAATAAATGAAAATCAATTTTGTCTGAAAAAATATTTTTTTTTTCATAAAAAAGCTTTTTAGTCACTGTACTAATAAGAAAAATATCTTAGGTTTTGTCTCTCCTTCTTTATCAACTCATTCCGTTTTAAATCAAATGCTGGAGATGGAGAGTAAAAAAAACCACTTGTACTAATATAAAAGTGTGTTTCATCAGCGTTTCCACCACATAAAGGTACAACATACAATCTTCACTCGAGTATATCTCTCTCTGGCCTGGCTAGGTTGGTTTCGATGATAGTTGTTGTTGCTGTGTATACTCTTGAAGTACAAAAAGAACACGAACTTAACTTTTTTTCGTCATCAACATGATACTCAACATCTAGGGAAACAAGAAAATCATCAACAACAACAACAACAGTGAACCAACCACAGTATATCGTCATCATCATCATCATCATTACCAACATGCGGAAAGCGTTTATAAAGTATTGATATCAGCCGAAACGTAACCACATATAACATAGTTGTAGGCTTAAAGAGTTGTCGAGTCGAGAGGTACAAAGATATGAAGGCACTCTACAGGACAGGTCGACTCGGGCTCAAGAGCAGAAACAACAGCAACACAGTTAGTAGAGATAGTTGTAGTTGTAGTGTAGCACGTCAACAATTGGGAGCGCGCTTAGAGGAGAGCACACAGTTTGACTGTGACTGACGATAATAATGACAACTACTCGTTTTTGAATTGTTTCGTCTCGTTACTGCTCTGTGCTGTTGCTGCTTTGTTGGCCTGGCTGACTCACTGTGCTGGGATTGTACTTCATTTTTATTTATTTCCCAATGGGGAGAGACGTTGCTTTCGGTATTCTTCTGTTCTCTCTGGCTTACCAACTTGAAATTCGTTTTGTATTGAAATCGGTTTTTGGTTGAAATTAAATTATACTTTTTTGTACTACGATTTTTAAGGCTCATGGAGTTACCAAACTATAAACTAATAGCAGCCGGAGCGGTCGAGCTGTCGCCGCCGGTGGTGTAAAAAAAAAAAAAAAAAAAAAAAGATTTTACCTTTAATTTTGTTTGATACGCACAGACGAAACGAAAAACTTCAGTGATGTGGTTAAAATTTTAAATCAGTTAAGGTGAACAACTATCGTTAGAAATTGTATCTCCAAACCACGCGTGACACCAATCGTATTTATTTTTATTTTTGCAATCGGTTCTAAATACTCACTCACTGTGTGTGAGTGTGTGTGTGTGTTGTGTGCGTTTTTCGTCGATAACATTTTTTTCTCCTTAATATGAAAGAAATACGAGTTTAAGTAGCAAAAAAAAAAAAAATTAAACATTTGATTATTACCCTCATCATTGCCGTGTTATTGTCATCGCCATTTTCGCTGCTCCCCTGGGGAGTTGTTAATTTACCGTTAACTGTACATTCCACGACCAAGTCCATTGTCAACCGGGTTTATGTACGTACTAAGTTTCTTTGTCCTTTCATCATAAAAATGTCTATTACCTATGTGTTATAAAAATTGTGTGTTTTGTCCAAAAATTGTACTATAATGTCATTGAAATACAAATAAAAACTATTTGCTTTTGTGTGTAAAACACATTACTGTCATTCGCCGCTGGATTAAGGGTTTTCACATGAACAAAAATCCGAAAATGAACTCTCGTTTAATTTTTTATTTTATTTTTTTTTTTATTTCAGATAAACCAGTTTTGTGTTTGAACTTCTACCACATTATTAACAAGCAAGTGGTCTATGACTATTTTTGGCTTAAAAAAAAAACTTGTGTATTCGTGATGATGTTGATTTGATGATGTTTATCTGATCGATGGTGATCGCGATCGTGAAAGCAAGAAAATACATAAACAAAAACTCGTATCAACATTTGAGGGTTTCAATACAAAAATAATGTGTGCTTTAATTTAGAGAACTTACAAAAAAAAGGGAACACTGATGATGTTTTTTTTTATACTATTTCTAAAGTTTACTTTTGGGGAATCTTCGATGCATGAAAATATAATTTTATTATTAAAATTCAACGTTTTAAATATAATTTTTTACTTACAGACAAAACTTTAATGCTTTGTTTACATTGATTGAGTTACATAAATGTGTAGGTATCCTTCTTAGGTAAATTTAATTCCATTAAAGACATTTTGTCGCTTAAATAAACGTCCAACTAAACATTACCTTTGGACTTATACACTTAATTTGAATAAAGCCGAGAACATGTTCCTTTTTGCTTTCAAATGATATTAAACAAGTGTTTCTGGAAATATATATAGATTTTCCGACAAGATAAGCTTCTGCCACTTACTTAAGAGATGCTCTGTAAACTTTTTTTAAAGTTTTTTAAGTATGTAAGCATTGTCTTGTATTTATGAAAATTGGAAGTTCTGTACAGCCATTTAAAAAAAACATGCTTTATGTCATTTTTCCTACTGGCATGGCGTACCGTCTCACCCAAATTTACCCTAAAAGTGTAACGTTCAATATATCACACCTTATTCACAAATAAAAAATGTACATAGTATTATGGTCCCTTTGAATTAAATTCTGTGTTGTCTATCTGCTATTTTATATTAATTTTTGCAAAATATCTTTTTTAGTTGACTGTTGGGAATCTAAACACAAAAGCCAACTTTTACCAAAATCCTTCAAAAAAATATATTCGCTGACGTAATAGATCCAAACTTTAATTATTAGTTAAGAGATGACACGCCCTTGATTTGAAAACATTTTTATAATTTTAGTATTTAGTATTTTTCAAATTATACTAAAAAAAATTCTCTGATCTTTGATGTCAATTAACTTGTTGCTAATGCAGTAAGATAATTAAAAAATATTAATTCAAGTCAATTTTTCATAAGCCTTGGAAGTAGTATCTAATATCATCGGATAAATTATGTTATGACAGCAAGTAAGCAAATAAATAAGACATACAACAAAATTAAGTGCTCGTCTTCAAAACAAATGTTTAGAACTTCATAATTAATTTATCTTTCTCTCTTTTTTATTATTTGCTGGTTCAAACTGAAATAATATGAATACATGAGTCATTTCATTACGAATGTATCGGTTTAAAACTCAAATTAATATCGACACTCATTTTGAAGTATACAAAATTTTATTTGTTTTGATATCGGGGTGATTTAAATTCAAAATTTGGATATAATGAAATATGACGCATTTTGTTTTTCCCCACGATGATGCGTTGTGATCCAACAACCATTAAGTATGTACGAATTTGTTTGTATATTATGATTCGATAATTAGGTATGTGGTATGTTAAAGCGTTATCATCATTCTATACATTGTCATTGATTGAATTGCTTTTGATTTTTTTGCCAACCTTACACTAGTGAGGGCGGGAGATGGAATCGCAAGGAAAAAGACAAGCACATGGAACAACACTAGGAATATGAAGTTCTTTTATTCACAGACCGGTGACTCGCTGACATGATGTTACGAAGTCGAAGTCATCTTGTTGAACTCACAGCTCTTCCATAATATTCAGTCAGTAATCATCGATATCTTTCTCCTCCGATATAAACCTTCTGGCTGGTCTCATTTTTTACTTGCGATTATACATAGGTACTACATATAAGGCAAGTTATGCATTTGTGTAAAAAAAAAATCTAACAATCAAACATGACGTTACGATGATAGAGAAGCCGAAAAAAGTGGGTCCGAAAATTCTGCCTGTCTGTCTGTCTGTCCGAATGTCTGTCTGTTTGTATATGTAGTTACCTACAGACTAAACGTCTGGACCGATTTGCTTCAAACTTGGTACATAGTATTAATATGGCTTCCTACAGAGGGGTTTTTGGAATTAGCATTCTATCTCTAAAACTAAAGGTACCCGCCATACGATTTTTAGTGAAAAATTAATTTTTCTCAAAAACGGCTACTACGATTTTTATAAAACTTTCTGAATAGTGATTTCTTTGCAAATTGTATGTTTTGGTTGGAATAGATTTTTTAGGAAAAGTCTTATAACGGCACCTCCCATAGGACCGGTATTTTTAAATAAGTTTTCTCGTAAGCCACTTGACGGATTTCGATGAGATTTTTAATATAGAAGCCCAATCATAGACGAAATAATATAAATTCTTAAATTTTCAAAAAAATGGTTTTATTGAGTTTAAAAAAAAAATTAAATTAAATTTTTTATTTTTTGTTTTTTCCAAAAATGGTTTAATCTATTTATTTTAAAACTTTATTTTTCTGATAAAAACTACAAAGTGCTAGAAGTTGGCATACTCAAAAAAATTTGGAATTGCTTTTTAAAGTTTAAAAAAAAAACAGTTTTTAAAAAAAATTTTCGAACTATTTTGAAAAAAAAAAATTCTTAAAGTTCTAAACAGTGAACGAAATCAGATGGCTTACCTCATTTTTTCAAAAAAAAAACTTAACTAGTGATTTTTGAGTGATCAATAAAATTTCATATCATTTGTTCGCTTCTTTTTTGTATTCAAAGTCTCAAACCCCAAGACCACTGTCACACATTAAAACAAGTTCGTCCGACCCAGTCGTGCACTTTATTAACCAATAATTGCGTATTTCACCAGCCTATAAAACACATCAGAGTCTGATTTTCCACTGTACCTACAACTCCTTAATGACGGTTTGTGGATCTTCTTTACTGCTTGGTGAACAAAATGTGTGGTCAAGAGCAATCCCACTTTGGGTCCTCCCTTAATCAATGAACTTCAATTCCAAGATCTTTCCGAAAAATTTTAAAATCTTCCATTTAGTTAATATACACTTTTCCAATCGCTCTCCCGAGAAAGTAATTGGAAAATTATAACCATGTGTACCATCATAATTCGAAACTAATCCTTCGGTATTCGAATACCTTAAGCTCAAGGTGCTGCATAATTTATGGCCGTCACATGATAAATTTCCTCAGATGAACCGAGAACTTAGAATAATTGTAAGCTTTTATTGCTGTCAAAATGGCTGTCAACTAAAAAAATCTGCTTTAAATATAACCTACTAGCTACTTTTATTAAAAATTTAATTTTAATAAAAAAAAAAAAAACCAAAATATCAATTGAAATAGAAATGCTATACAAAACTTTGTATTTAAAAATCAGATGACATATTTTGTTGTTAATAAATAATGAAAAGATTAGTTGTTGATAACACTAAATTTTTTTTTCTGACTAGTCACAAATTTGCATCATCCTGTTAATTTTATTTTTCAAACAAAATTAAAGCACACATTTTTGTATAGAGAGACCAAGGGAAACATCAATGTCAGTGGTAGTAGTTCATTGTGTGTTTTGTGCGCGGGTGTTGCGTTGCGTTGCGTTTCGTTGGTCGTGGTCGTGTTGTTCTTTCTCTCCAAACTAAATGACCTCGATTAGAAGAAATCGATTTTTTTTCTGTTCGAGTGTCATCGTTAGTGATAATGAAGCGTGGAACTTGTAATTTAATTTATTTTGTCCCCTCTATACCTACCCATTCCTTGTCCATTTTAAAACAAAACAACAGTACTTAAAATAGCTTTTGAACGCCTGGACATATAAACAAGATAATATAGTGAATAAAAGTTAAAAATAAACAAAAATTAAAATGGATACGGATTTGAAACGTGACGACACAATCCGAAAGAGTTTTCGGAATCCTTCGCATCGTAAAGGTACAGCTCCAGCACCACCACCACCGACCATACAACCAAAGACTTCAACTGAGTTCGTTAAGCTTGCCGACATTGATATAGGTGAAAAACCAGTTACTTCGACATCGAATTTTTATTCGGATCATACTGAAGAGGAGCAGAGCACACTGGTGGAACTTAGAAAACCCCCACTTAAGGATAATGTGCCCATTCTTGGGGAAAAACGATGTTCGGTTCCTGTTTCGAAATCTTTTAGCCAATACCTCGCAAGTAATGCTAAGAAGGGTAATGATCGGGTGTCCTTGAATCCAGCTGGTGCGGCTCGTAAGGTGCACATGGAACAACTTCGTGATAAAGTGCTGCTATCGCCACTCCCAAGCCGGGCAGCAGACAATAAGCTTATCTTACCCCACGAAGACGATGATAATGTTTCATTTGCCTTGGGCTCCATTGAGAAACACATAAATCAAGTTGAAGAAAGTTTTAAACAATCTTCTGCTGCACAGAAGAATACCTGCATTGATGAGATCAAAGTTGAAATAATCAAGAAGAGCAAGCGCTATGGAGAACATGAAAATCTTCTCCAGCCGGGAATCAGTGATATGGCATCGGGCCTGGACTTTGGCTATCTGCCCGGTAGTCGTGGTGTTGAATCGGACAGTGAGTCAGAATTCCAGCGTGGCTCCGAAGCACGTAATTCAACAGGTGCATACTCGAAGGCTGCATCAACAACACAAAAGCCAAAAATCACACGTACAGCTTCCGATACCAAGAACTCGGATGTGATTGCTATTCGTGCTGCACTTAAACCAAAGCAAAGCATTGCGACCAAAGATATTCAATTAGATTCTGCGTATGTGGCTAAAAATAGCATCGCACACAATGCAGCAGGATCTTCATCGATGTCGGCTGCCAAAAGAAGGGAGGAAAATCTAAAACATTTTGAGGCATTGCTCCAGCAAAAGCCAAGAGTTGTTTCCGCCGAGGCGAAGCAGACTAGGGTACGGCCTACAGCACCACTAGCAAAGCCCAGCCCACTACCGCTGCCGTCTTCCACTAATGCAACTCCAATAGCTGCCAGACACGTAGTAGCAATGCCCCCTTTGCCACCGTCGTCGTCGTCGTCAGCAACTAAAGCACCATCACCGAATCCTTCGATGCTAAATAATCGATATGCTACCGAAATTCAGGTAAACTTTTAAACTAAGTTTTTTAACTCCTATAAGTTTTATGTCATGCATCAGAGAATAGTACATATACATATGTACATACTCTTAGGTATATTTTCTCATCATTCATCATTGTGGGGCAACGTTATATACAATTTTTCCCTAACCATGACAAGCCAACTACCGGCAACATGGCAGTTAATTAACCGAGCAAGAAATAACGAAATGGTGGAAGCTGTTCCATTTGGGAGCGTAATGACATTTTTTTTAGTTTTATTTGTCAGTTTCAAATTCTCATGAATACATTTTAAATCTTGGAGAGAGATACATACCTATGTACCTTCATAGATACCACAGACCGGTAGGGGTTTTTAAATAGATATGTGTATTCGTGGGACCTAAATTTTCTTTTGTTCTTCTTGCTCTGATAGCCATAAATGGATATATTATTTTCAGAATCACAATAAAATAAAAAAAATGTTCTACATTTGGTTTTCTTTGTTTTGTTTTAAGTACAGTGACTCAAAAAATTATTTAATACTTTTATTTCTGTAAAATGAATCATAGAACTCATTAAATGTTCGTCGACCTATTTGGCTTGAGTTGATGATGAGAATTAAAGCAAGAAAGGAAAGCTGAAACTAAAAAAAAAATTGTTCAATTCAAATGAACGCATAATTATTAAATTTAATTGAATGTAATATATTTTTTAATTTTGTTTGTAGTTAATTGTTGGGATATGTGAATTTCAATTTTGAAGAGTAGAAAATAATATTTTGGAGCAACTCAATTCGAATTTGTGTTAACAATTTATTTGTTCTCAATAAATATGTACACAAATAATTAGATACCAAAATGCTGGGTACCTAATAAAGGGTGTTTTTTTTAGACGTGTGGTTTTAAAACGCATAAAATTTAATGTTATGGCCCAGAATTTAGCCGTATTATAAAGATAAGGGTTCGCCATTATGTTTTAATAATGATTTCGGGCAAGTGGCCGTCGCGGCTGGCTCGAATAAATTCCTGGGGATGATGTCGACCGAATATTGAACGCAGCGCGCGAAACGAACCATTATTTTGGTAATAAATTTTGCACGATTTGCAAACGTTGTTCACGAGTAAGTCTATTCATTATAAAATGGCAAACCAAACTGAGCATAAATCAAGTGACAGCTGCCAAAAAGACCAACTCCGAAAAAAGTATTGCCAGATTGAAAACCACACGTCTAAAAAAACACCCTTTACTTCTTCTTGCTAGTAAGTGAAAATTCTACCAATAGTGAATGTTGTTAAGAAGACTCGGCGGTAAATTGTGGGTTCCTTTTATTCCTGTATAGACATCCTTGAGTCGCTTGCGCCACAATATACATAATAGGGTGTTTTTTAAGAGATTGAGACACGTCGGAATTAATTTTTCATTATTATAATCTGGTAGTAGATAATTTCACTTAAATAGTGCATTCGATCAGTCCAATTTTTCACTTACGGCGCAGACAGTCCATTGTGTACCACGGCCTCAACCAACAATGCGTCGGCCCTTCGGGTTGGAATTGAAGAATCGTCGGGCAGGAGCGTTTTCGTCCATACGCTCCACATGACCCAGACATCTAAGCCGCTGTATTTTCAGCTTCTTAACCAAGTCAATGTCGCTGTATAGCCCGTACAGTTCGCCATTGAATCTTCTCCTTCATACTCCATTGATACATACAGGACCGAATATCACCCGAAGAATCTTTCTCTCAAAGCACCCCAGCCTGTATTCATCCGATTGTGTCTGCCCCGAAGAAACAGCGATTGGCAAGTGTGATTCTTCGACTGATCTCTTCACTTATGTTGTTCTGATAGGTTATAGTGGAACCCAAATAGACAAAGTCAATTTTTCACTATTTTTTCCAATATATCTTGCCGCATGGCGTCAATGGTGGCTTGAATATTGGCTTCTAATGTTTCAAGAGCTGCTAGTTTTTCGGCATAAACTAATGACTTAACAAAGTCCTATAAAAAATAATCGAGCGGCGTTAAGTTGTACGAACGTGGGCAAGTTAGCACTACCACTTCTGGAAATATAGTTGTCACCAAATTGATTTTGCAATGAATTGATGGTTAAGCGCCGTTTTGTTGGAACCAAATGTCGTGAATGTCAGTCAGCATGGCTCGATAGCGCTCGCCATTCACGTAACGGCAGCTCCTTCTTAATATCAAAGGAAATAAGGACCGATGATGCCTACAGCGATACAGCGTGTAAGCCGCACCAAACAAACAATTTTAATGTAGGTATGTAATGGTGATTCGTTAATGGCTTGAGCATCGTCTTTGCTACATATACGGCAATGTTGCTTATTTAACTACAAATGATCTTCATCACTAAACACAATAATTCTTCGGTAAAAAATACTCAATGAACTTCGCGAACAGATCTATTTTTTTTTAAATAAATTTCCACAATTTGGAAGCTTTGTTCATGGTGAATTGCCAAATTATTGAACAGAAATGTCAACACAGTTTGACTTTCTCAACTGTAAAACCATAGACAACAACCATTAAAACTTCTCAATCAGCTAAAAAAGCACCCTATATTTATTTTTATTCCGAAAGATGATGCAGTTAAACAGAATTTCAGATTTTAGTATAACGGAATGCCGGAATAGGTGTTAGAAGGTTATAAGTCGTAATGCCGCACGTATCTGATAATGTACAGAGCAAGTACTTAGATGTCACCTAGTCTTCCTTTTTATCATCTTTATCTTTACCAATCTTAGGAAAGAATAATATCTCTTCAAGTATAAACAAATGACGTTCAACAGAAAAAATGGAATTTTGGTTGGCAATCGAGATACTATTTGGAGGACAATACATTTTCGGCATGATAGCGCATTGTTTAACAAAAATTAAGTTTGTTTTTTTCGTTACAATCTTTTCATTGAGCTGAATCTTTTTTCTACAGAAATTCAATTATATTCTATGGTATCTTTAACTGACGCATTTTTAAAATCAATATCAAAAGCGTTCTTTGTAGCGGCTTTCCTTGGTTACGTTAATGATGAATATTTATTACATTTAATATACATATAAAGCAAAGATGCCAAGAATTCCGTTTAATAACAATTTTGTGTTTCCATCTTTCGCGCCTTTCGCTTTGTTCTTTGTGATAAAAATTGCAATAATCTTCCCAGTCAGTTATGTAAGAATATAAAGTAAATCGATTTCGAAGGTGCGCACTTAGCTATGACGTTTTCAAATGCATTTTCAAATTCCTTCACACTCGCCGCCATCTCCACTATTTGCATACGCTGCACAAACATTAAAAAAAAAAAAAAAAACAATATTTATGTTCAGTATAAACTTTATTCAACTTCATGTCAAGATAAGACAAGCAAAGCAACTTGTATAATAATTTCATTTTGAAATTAGACAGAACTCACAAAAACAAATCAAAATGCAAATACATTTAGCCGTCAGAATCTATTCAACAATATTATTAAAGTAAAACAATATTTTTAATAAAACAACTAAAAGAAAATACTTTAACAATTTTTACTTGCGATTATAGTTACTATAGTACAGCTATAGGATGCAAATTCTGGATTGTGTAAGCAAAATTGAGATAACAATCAAACATGGCATTACGATGCGATGGGTCGGAAAATCCTGCTATATTTGCCATGTAATGCTTATTTCTCTCAAAAATGGGTCCGAACTTTCTGGTTGCTATATAATGTTTAAGGTTTTTGGCGGTTGTTAGATTGATAAGCACTTTCAAATTGAGGAACGAGGTGAATGAGTTTTTCGAGAGGTACTCACAGAAACGGTTTTTTCAAATCGAACATTTTTTTGGAATTTTTTTTTTAATATTTTTGCAACGGGTGAATTAGTTTTTTACTTGCGTAATTTATAAGGATACTATAATACATCGATGATTTAAAAGTTTTCAACGGCTCTAACGATATACCTTTATTCGTTTTGTTTGAAAAAAATCTCTTTTAGTTACAATTGATTTTTTGGAATTTGTCTTATGAGACGGTATCTACCTTTCATAGGTTATACCTTTTTAAAATCAGATTTCGGAAACTATTCTTCAACTTTTAATGGATTTCGGGACACAGGAAATTATTTATAAATCAATTAATATTGCATTTCAAAAATTTTAAAAGCTTTTGTTTTTTAAATTTTAAATTAAATTTTAAAGTTTTTGAAATATAAGTACATATTTTGAAAACGGAAGTATAAATTTTTACTTGCGATTATAGGTACTATAAGGCAAGTTATGCATTCGTCGAAAAAAAAAGTTTTGAGATAACAATGAAACATGACATTACGATGATAGCGAAGACGAAAAAAGATGGTCTAAAAATTCTGTCCGTCTGTGTGTCTGTCTGTCTGTCTGTCTGTCTGTCTGTCTGTATGTATAGACACCTACAGCCCAAACGGGTGGGCCGAATTGCTTCAAACTTGGTATATAGACTTTTTTAGGTATTGTACAGAGGGGAAATTGAAATTTTTTTTTAGCTAAAAAAATAACGGTACCTGCCATACAACCGTTACGTTAAAGCTTATTTTTCTCAAAAACGGCTCTAACGATTTTAATTTAAAAAAGTGTTGCTTTTTAGGTACAACCAATCATATGGCTGAAAAAAAAGTTTTAAAAAATGTCTAAGAACGGTACTTTCCATAGGACCGTTTTTTTTTGCTTCGACTATCTCGAAAACGACTCAACCGATTCTTTCGAAATTTCACACACATATAGCTGTACGTAGCTCAATTTGTATTGCATACCAATATTTTTGAAAAAAAAAATTTTGTATTTAAAAAAAAAAAATTTAAAATTAATATTTTGAAAACTGCTTATTAAATTTTTTTCTAAAAATTTTAAATAAATGTATTTGCTAAATACCTATGAACTGGCGTTTTTGAATTTTTTTTTTAATTTTTTTTTTTAATTTTTATTCAAAAAGTTTTTCAAAAAAACTTTTTCTCAAAAACCGCTCCACAGATTTTCATAAATTTATTCTCATAAATTCAAATTTATCCAAAAAATAAAATGGCGTACTTTTTTTCAGCTCAAATTAGTTTAAGTATTTATTTAAGAATTTTGAAAATTTTATTTTTATCAAAATCTCAAGCCCCTAAACCACTGTCACTCATTAGAGCAAGTTCGTGCGACCCAGTCGTGCATTTTACTATTTTGTTTCTCAAGTAGAAACTTAAGATTTTCCTGTAACATTCTTAACAAAAATTCAAATTCTTTTGCTATGAAATATGTTATGCAATAGTAAAAAAAAAAAAAAAAAAAAAAAAAAAAAAACATGACATTACGATGATAGAGAAGTCGAAAAAAGTATGTCCGGCAATTCTGTCTGTATGTCCGTCTGTCTGTATCGGCATCTACAGCATAAACGACTGGATTGATTTGTTTCAAACTTGGTATATAGTATTATTATGACGTCCTACAGAGGGGTTTTTGGAATTAGCATTCTAGCTTTAAACGGTACCTGCCATACTATTTTTAGTGACAAATTATTTTTTCTCAAAAACGGCTCCTACGATTTTGATAAAACTTTCTGAAAAGTGTTTTATGTGCAAACTTTATTTTTTAGTTGAAATAGATTTTTCAGGAAAAGTCTTATAATGGTACCTCCCATAGGACCGTTTTTTTTTATATTAGATTTTCTCATAAGCCACTTGACGAATTTCGATGACATTTCTAATGTAGAGGTCTTTTTTTAGACGAAATAATATACATTCTTAAATTTTCAAAAAAAAAAAAAAAAATTATTCGAGTTTAAAAAAAAAAAAATTTTAAATTTTTTTTTAATTGTTTGCTTTTTCCAAAAACTTTTTAATCTATTTTTTTAAATTTTATTTTTCTGATAAAAACAACAAAGTGCTAGAAGTTTTTTTTCTGATAAAAACTACAAAGTTGCTAAAGTTGGCATAGGTACTCAAAAAAAAAAAATTGGAATATATTTTCAAAGTTTTTCAAAAAAACTGGTCGAACGATTTAAAAAAATTCTTAAAATTCTAAACAGTAAACGAAATCCGACGCCTGACTTAATTTTTTCCAAAAAAAGGTTTTAACTAGTAATTTTTAAAATATCACTAAAATTTCATATTATTTTTTTTTCCTGTTTTTTTGTGTGTCAACATTTCAAACCCTCAGACCACTGTAACACATTAGAGCAAGTTCGTCCGAAAATAAAAAATAAAATATACTAAAATACACACAAACATAGTTTGTGCGATCCAGTCGAGCACATTATACATATTTAAATAAATGCTTATTAAGAATAAAATGCAATTACTTGATAAATTTTTCCAAAAATATAAAAGTTTTGTGATGTTTCTCTGTGTACACTGTAAGATGCACATAGAACAAATTATTATTTTTGGGTGAGTGCTCATAGTAAGTAGCTAGGTAATTTGTTTTGTCAAACTGACGGAAATAAGCTTCCATGACAAATACGCGTCACATACTGTACATGTATTCGTACAATTTATCTTTATTTTACACTACTTCATCTTAACTTGGTTTTATTAAATTAAAAAAGAGAAAACAGTTATTGTATTTAATTATATTTCACCAACTCTATACACGAGTAATATGGTGAGTAAAAAAGATTACATTCTCTTTGTTTGGACTTATCGTTCTCACGTTTTCTTTTGCAAATATAAAAACAAAAATATTGTAAAGAAGCAACACCATAATACATTATAATAATTTTTTCAATGATGTAAGGAAAGCTGTATTAGTATTAAAACGAAATCTGCTACAATTAAGATAAGTAGTTAGTATGTTAGAAAATGAAATCGCTTTAAGGCATTCACTTTTGACGTGAGCTTGCGTTTTAGATAAATATAATTAGATGTCAGTTGACAGATTGTATCTCTAGCAAGAAGTAGCTTTGGAGGAGCAAAAAAAAAATTAAAGTTAACGAACTTTTTGTCGGAATCCGTTAGCATGTCGCGTATTGCTTTTTTAACGATAGTACGTACCTATGTGTTTTGTGTCTCTTTCTTTAAGAGATTAGCGTTTGAAGAAGTGCGACAGATAGTAATAAATAAATGACTGTCACTCATTTTTAAAATGCGCCTATATGACGTCTAAACAACAGTTGAGCTGCTTTATATTGTCAAAAAACCCAATATATCATGCTTAACTAAATTCTAAGGTCATTCATACTTTGTTTTATTTTTTAAGAAATTCAGAAAATGGTTTAAATTTTGTCTCCTTGAAGTGAAAAAATATTTCATATCTCAAATACGGTACAAAATTATGAATTGTATTTCTTTAGGCGTTAAAAATTAAGTTTAATTTTTAAAATATTTTATTGTGAGGCTTTCCAACACTTATCACAGCACTTTTTCTCAAAAAAAAAAAAAAAACAGCATTAATGATTTGGTTAGCAAAAATTAAAATGCTTTCAAGGAAAAAGAATTTTTCATAAGGTTTCGAATGGCATCTTTTGATTTTGTTATTAACCTTTATGCTTAAGTAAATCTTTATAAACAGATGACCAGTCGGCTACAAGATACGTTTCAGGAACGAGTTTGGTTTCTCAAATGACAAATAGTATTGATTATTCGTGCTGTATTTCAGGGCTTGCTCGAACTTTGGAAACATAGGTTATCTGCAAAAAAAAAACAAAATCTCAATCGGACGAATCTCAAAAAAAAAAAAAAAAAAAATGTTAACTACACATGCTCCAAAGGAAAAATTCTCTGATTTAAATGCCATCGATCAGTGTAGCATTTGTGTTTTAAATCAAAGCTAACATATAAAATTTTCCATTTGAACATATTTTCGGTTTGGTTTTCCGTATCGCTATAACTGGTCCCTAAATGAGGAAGTTTGAGAATTCAACAAATCTCTTATATAAAGAAAAAATGTTCTTTTTAACTTGGGCAAAGCGTTGATGTGCAAGTAGTGAGGTGAGGTGAAATAAGGCCAAAAAATTCGGTCTTATTTATTTTCCAAAAACCCAATAATGTCAATTTGAATAAGACCAAATTTAAAATTTGGCCTTTTTTCGTTTTGCCTTATTTCACGTCACCAAGTAGTGAATCGACAATTAAATCGCGCTCGATTTTATTGCTTGATTCACTACTTGCACATCATCGTTTTGGGATTTGCTCTTGTCTATTTTTTTTTAAGATTTTCTCTTGGGGATTTTGACATTTGATCAAACATCACTCACCCCACGAACTTTCCATACATATTTGTTTCGTTCTATAAAAACTAAATATCCCTGCTAAGTTGGCTTTCTGGTTATCATAATTCTCACGTACAGATACAACAATTGAGGATGCTTCAAATGATTTTGTCTAAGTTGATTGCGGAGGTAATAGAACACATGTAAAAACAAAATGAAGTAATTAACCATTTGCATTTGAGGTTTCACTACCAACGACATTCTATTAATCTTTTTTTTTTTATAATGCACTCGAACTCAAGGGGTGCCTTATACCCTTATAAGGTATTAACATGTGCGAGCGAGGAGATAAGGAATAGGAAGATAGAAAAGAATTTTTGGTGGTACAGTGGATTGAGGTTTATGATAATTATCTCTCAGGTGGCATCCAGTTGAATCTGTTTGTAGATTATTGCCCTGAAATGACATGTATATAAATGGCAGAGTTCAAGAAAGGAAGTTCATTGCAAGTGCTTGTTGTGGGTTA
The DNA here is from genome assembly GCA_916050605.2 of Platycheirus albimanus. Taxonomy (NCBI): domain Eukaryota; kingdom Metazoa; phylum Arthropoda; class Insecta; order Diptera; family Syrphidae; genus Platycheirus; species Platycheirus albimanus. The sequence goes on from OU696698.1 coordinate 67,613,150, forward strand.
AATGTAAAAATAAAAGATACCTCTCAATTGTGAATTATTTGTATATTTTATCTTGTTGCTTTTGTGCATTTTTACGGAAATTTTTGTAAATTGAACCAAAATAACAAAAAAAAAACGCCGGCCGTTGTTGATTAATTTTTGAAAAAAATCTGAAAGAAACATTTTCTTTTTACAACTACTGTTTGTCCAAACACACACAAGTATTCTTATTGTAAATAAAATTAAGACCGAGGAAATATTGAAAGAAATTTTATAGCATATATATTTTATATTTATATTATTAAAGTATAGTTATTATTATTGTTGTTACATTAAAATTTATTTAAATAGGCACTTAAATATTTTTCAATATTTTCTTATTATGTAATTTTGTTCTTATTTTCAGGGTTCCCCTAATATGCAAATACGTGGGGGTGTGCCAATGCGTTGGCGTGCCACCGAGGAGCATATTGGAAAATATAAGCTGATTAAGACGATCGGAAAGGGTAATTTTGCCAAAGTGAAATTAGCTAAACATTTGCCAACTGGTAAGGAAGTGGCCATTAAAATCATAGACAAAACTCAGCTGAATCCTGGGTCGCTTCAAAAATTGTTTAGAGAGGTAAGTAATGATTTATTGATAAACAGAACGCAATTTAAAACAAACCAATGAAGTTTTAGATTGAACGAAAAATGAATCTTTTTTTGATAATTATTTCTCCTATTAGTCCGCCAAGTTAGCCCGAAAAATGGGGCTACCCTTGCATAAATTCCCAAGAAGCTGAAAATTAACATGAACGTTAGGGATACCATTATGATCCCATTCGTGCAAACAATTTATAAAAGGTCAAGGCTTTTTTTAGCGGCTTCTGCTCAACAACATTTTTATCGAGTATAAATATTATCAAGTTAAAGTATGGCTCGGTAATCAAATTTACCCAGAAGAATGGGGCTGGTAGCTAATGGATGGTGTATCGGAACCAATACACAGACTACTTCCACATGTACCAGATCTTTGCAACTGCAAAAAGATGTGTGATTTCAAGCGCGGCTGCAAAAGTTGAGTTTTATTTTGTTCACCCTCATGCACCAGTTGTCATGCTCATGTCAAGGCCAGTCGCAGTCAAATGTTGAAGAAGATCCTTACATCTACAACTGATCTATCGGTGTTTGGGGAATGAACGTCAACTTAGGAAAAAAAAAGTCTTCTGGGGAAACCACGTTATAAAAACGTAGCAAGTACATTACCTAACAGATGGCGTTGAAAACTTGTGCATAGTATAGGGTTTAAAACTTAAGCAAATTTTAGAATCGCTTTTTCGCAGAAATTATGAATCTAAGGGGAATAATCGTTAGGACAATTTTTTTTTGATAATTGGATGGTCTACAATGAGCTATTGTATCATAAAACTAACCGTTTGGCTAAAAAATCAACAAAAAAAAAAAAAAAACATTTTTGCGATCTTTGACCTTGAATAAAACCTTCTTTTTTTTTTGACACATGGGATTGATTAGGACTTTTCACAATTTCAATATAATGGTATTCATAATGCTCATGATAATTTATTGTCAGCTCTTGGGAATTTATGTTAGGGTAATGGAATGCCTATTTTGACCGGACTGTATAGGAAAACCGCTAAAAATCGCTAAATTGTCATCAGATTTTCTCAGTGCACAAACCATTTCCGTCGTCTTTATACACTTTTAAATTGTCAGGTCCTATTCCACATTTCAACGTTCGATTAAGTTTTCGGCCCACGAATCTTAATGTACCGCAGGCAACGGATAAAAAAAGAATACAGCTGCTCGAAATGTTTGTACAGCAGTTCCTTCTTCAGGAGCATATTCATTTTTTAATTTAATTTTTTCCGATAAAACGTATAGGTACCCACAATTTTCATGAGATAAAGCGGTGATTGGAAGTCAAAAGATTCGAAAGATGTTGATGCGGTCGACGCACGATCTGCCACTGCCCGACTGTCCCGATTGCCTAGACTAGCCTAGACTCTCGAGAATAATAGTTTCCAATATATTCGAAAGAAACGGACAAAAAATTGATGCCGCGCCAGTTATTATAGTCTTTGAGGTTTGCTTTCTTTGGTAAATTTAGAACAACGCGATCCTTTCATTCCTTTGGATAAGTTTCACTCTCTCAAACAGCTTGCTAGTTTCAGAAAAATACAGGGAGCTGCTTCAGAGTCTGCTTTTAGGAATTCACCATATAACCCGCCCAGTTCAACTGCTTTGTTGTTCTTGGGAAGGTAGATCGCGTTCCCTATTTCCGTATTTATTGAGGAGCTGGTGCCAATACCCTTAGAAGAGCTACTCATGTGTTCAATTGTGGATTTAGAACCTAAGCGTTTGCGTCAACATTTAGCATTGCACAAAAGTGGTCTTTCCATCTTTTAAGCTGATGTTTTATTGTCACTAGTGTTACTGTGCTGTCCGATTATGTCCCTAGTGATTTTATATAGAGATACGTTACTTCCTCTCTTCATCCAGCATGTTCCGCGTTCTCCACAAGTTCTTCCAACCTTGCCACGTTTCACGCATTGCTCAACTGGAAATAGACTAGCCCAAACCATAAATGACGAAACATTATAGATATTGGCTTTCAGAAAACTTGAATAAATTTTATAGAAACATACAAGGTGAACCTACTTTCAGCTGTTAATAATTAATATTCCATGACATTGTCTTAAGCTAAGCATTTTTAAGATTCCTTAATCAACCTTCGTTTCGAATTGAATTTTATCTAAGATCAGAACCTTAAACTCCATATAGCAAAACTAAATTCTCATTCTTATTTTATTTTTATTTTTAGGTTAGAATTATGAAGATGCTTGATCATCCGAACATTGTCAAACTATTCCAAGTTATTGAAACCGAAAAGACATTATATCTTGTGATGGAATACGCATCTGGTGGCGAAGTATTCGACTACCTAGTGCTGCATGGTCGTATGAAGGAGAAAGAGGCACGCGTTAAATTTAGACAAATTGTATCGGCCGTACAATACTGCCACCAAAAGAGAATTATCCACAGGTCAACACTCTTAAATATAAAAACTAATTAAAATTTGTATTTTAAAACAATAACTTTATTTGTTTACCCATATACAGAGACTTAAAAGCTGAAAATCTTCTTTTGGATAGTGAACTAAACATTAAAATAGCCGATTTCGGTTTTTCAAACGAATTCACACCGGGTTCAAAGTTGGACACTTTCTGCGGCAGTCCACCATACGCTGCCCCAGAATTGTTTCAGGGAAAGAAATACGATGGCCCAGAAGTTGATGTCTGGTCATTGGGTGTGATATTGTACACTTTGGTTAGTGGCTCATTGCCATTCGATGGTTCAACACTTAGAGAATTACGGGAGAGAGTTCTCAGAGGCAAATATAGGTTTGTTATATTTTTTTTTTTCAACACCAAACATTTATTCAATTTTCTGTCATTTTTTTTAATTAGAATTCCCTTCTACATGTCAACTGACTGTGAAAATCTCCTACGCAAATTTCTTGTATTAAATCCAGCTAAACGTGCTAGTCTAGAGACTATCATGAGTGATAAATGGATGAATATGGGTTTTGAGGATGAGGAACTGAAGCCATACATTGAACCTAAACAAGACCTAGCCGATCCCAAGCGGATAGGTAAGACGGGTACTGTACAAAAAACATTTTACCACTACGTGATTTGAATCATTAGACAAAAAAAAAAAAGCATTAACTAAGAAACTTCAGTTCAGTTTATTTAAACTTTATTTTGTTTTTGGTTTTTCTGGTTTCCAACTTAAAATATTTAAAGTTTACTCATTTGAAATGAAAATAGTAATTTGCTGTTGATGTTGTATATTAAAAAGTATCTCGAAAGGTTTTATTTTAAGTTTCGATTCCATAAAAAGGATGATTCTATTTTTTAATGTCTGCTTTTATTTAATTTATGCATTTTTCTTTTCTTGCTATCTATCGTTGATTATGCTACATTTCAGTGTTAAATTATATTTCTTTTCACCATTATATAGTTTGTTATTACAAAGCTCTTATTTGGTTTTTTATAGAATATTTATTTCAATATGTGAGCAACTGTTATAATTGTAATAGTTACCGGGAATGTGGAATGGCTTTTAATTTTAGTTTTATTTTGTTTTATTTTAATTTATTGAAGTAGCAATTTTTTGTATGAGATCTGATTTATAGGGCTTGCTTTTAAGCCAAACATTGTTTTCAAAGAAAGAAAACTTTTCGTTTTTCTTTACTGAAACCTGATATCCGATAAATTCAAAATCATGTTTTTTTTTTGTATCTTTTGTCAAGGGTAATATTGAGTCCCAAGAAATAGAAAACAAATAAAAGTAGATAGTTAGAGTTTGGGCTTATTGCCGATTATAGCGATCAGTAAAACGCATCCGTAAAAAAAATTCTTTTGCAATATTTAATATGTTTGAAGATGTTTTGAAACAAAAAATATATGCAAATCGGTGACGAACGACACAAATTAATTTATGTTTAAAGAAAATATTGATTCCGAAAATTCATTTGTGTTATTCGTCACCGATTTGCATATATTTTTTGTTTCAAAACGCATTCGAATATATTCAAATTTTTTGCTGATGAATTTAATAATTTGAAAAACCAACCGTTCAAATTTATCAAATTTTTTTGCTTCGGGTACAAATCTTGAGCGTTTAACAAGATATTCACCAAAAGCTTTTGCCTTCCTCTAATATTAAACTTCGAAACACCTTGTATTGTACAAATCTTCTTCTCTTAAATTTTACTTATTGACACGCTATAAAATTAAATACAAATTAAAAAAAAAAAACGATGCATATTTCTTTGAAATAATATTATTTCAATAAAAATAACTTCAAAAATATTGAAACCAGATATCTAAGGAGTTGATTCCTTTTTAATATTGAAAAAAAAAATTGTGCAAAACAACATCGATGCTAAAATTTGTACTCATGAAAATGGGTTTCAAAACAAAATATGTACATATGTTCAAAAAAGACTATTTTGATGACGATTAGTTTTGATTTATAGTCGTGGTTAATATAGATCCGCATTATCAATAGCAGCTAGCTTAAAATATTTTTTGGAACGGTATTAACATAAAGAGGGCAGTAACAGATTTGCAAACCTGCTCAATCGATGTGAAATTCATTTCATTGCCCAATATCATTCATCGGATCTATTATGCTTCAAAAACTCAATGCTATCTGCTGTCATTAAAGCATATCATGCTCTTAATTGATTGACAGAATTAAGAAAAGAGCCTTGAAATTGATAATAATTAATAGTACCATATTTCGCTTGAACATTCGTTGCATTTCGTTTTCGTTAAACAATGCTCCAGCAAAACAGGCAAATGCATACGTGTCCCTGAACAAATTCTTGTCTCACGACACGATTTTCATGTATTCAAAAACGTGCATTTTGTTTTTCATCATAAGGGTATCAATAACCCCTTGAGCGCACGCTCATTATAAAGGGATTTTTTTATATAATTTTATTATAATTTAAATATGATTTCTGGCATATGACCGCCACTGCTGGCTTGGACGTAGTCTAATCTGCAGGTCCAATTTTCGATGTCCTTTTTAAACATATTTTGTGGCCGTATATAGGCAAAACCGCGGCGAATGTTGCCCTCCAAGTGGTCAATCGTTTCGGGATTATCGGTGTTGACTAGCGACTTCAAGCGGTGTTAAATCGCACAATCTTGGAGGACAAAACGCGAAATTATGTGCTCACCGAACGTTTCCTTCAACAAATCAATTGTGGCACGAGCTGTGTGACATGTTGCTTCGTTTTGTTGAAACCACAGCTCCTGCACATCATGGTTGTTCAATTGGTGAACAAAAAAGTCAGTAATCATGGCTCTATAGTGGTCACCATTGCTGTAACGTTCTGGCAAGCATCGTTTTTAAAGAAGTAGACCAATTATTCCACCAACCCATAAACCAACAGTCAGTTTTTGTGGATTCAATGGTGTCTCAACATACACTTGAGGATTATCATCACTCCAAATACGGCAGTTTTGTATATTAGCGTATCCATTCAACCAAAAGTAAGCTCCATCGCTAAACAAAATTTGCGTATTTCGAACAGAACCATGATTTTCAAAATAAATTTGGACAATTTGGAAGCGTTGTTTAGAGTTTAGACGTCAGTCTATTCATGTTAAAATGTCAAACCAAACTATTAAAAAAAATTACTTGACAGCTGAAAAAGTGGCCGCCAATTAAAATAGTATTGCCAACTTAAAGTTTTATACCTATAAAAATAAAACACCCGTCTCAAAAATCTACAGATTCTACCCCTTTTTAGGTCAACCTAATTTTTTTTTGGTCTTCCAACACGTCTTCTACCCATTATTACACATTGCCTAATGTCCGCATCAATTTTTTCGGACCACTCATACTTAATATCTATGTATATTATGATCTGCGGCCATCAAATATCCTGATATCCAGAGATTGACATCAACTAACGAAATCCTGTAACCAACGACCGATGTTGGCAATCTGGCAATACCATGTTCTTATTGCGGTTACGGTATAGTTTTACCTTCTGTGTATTGTATATAAATAACTGTACGGTGCCTATGTTTTCTGGTCTGTGTATGTATCTTAAATTAATCTAGACGCTTCAGAGACCATAATCTTAACAATTTCTTTTAAATCTTTATTTTAACTACCTATTTTATATTTTAAGAATAAAAGTTAAAACTTCATAGTCTAAAGTAGAATACAGATATATAGTTGTATCATTTATGATTTTGTTTTAAATAACCCATGATTTTAGTAAGATGTTGTATTTATATGAGTTCATAAGTTCAGTATACCTAAGAAGTGAACAAATCACTTCCAAATTAGTATATAAATAAAATTAAAATAGTAGTTGCATCCGTAAAGTTGTGTCTTTAATTTTTATTTCATTAAATGTTATAAATAATATTAGACAATTATATACAAAAAAGTAAAAAAAAAAAAAACAAATTGATATTAACTGTATGTACTTACATTTATTCTTCAATCTTTATATGTATGTTGTCGAAAAATGATCATCTCTTTGTCTGTCATCCACACACATCTACCAAATAAAAACGCGCAGTTTGGTCAAACTGCAATCATAGTGACGCTCCAAAGATTTGGAGTAAGTGCGGTAAACCTTTTCCTATAAAAAAAAATCAAAGAAAAATTGTATTTTGTATTTTTAAGTTTTTTGAAATTGTATTTTTTGATTTCTTTAAAAACAACAACATTACTTTTGTTTATATTCTTAGGAACTGAATGAGAGCTTTGATCATGTTTTTTTTTAATTTTTATTGAAATAATATATTTTGTATAAATATGAATTTAATGCGTATTGTACACTGCCACAGAAAATAAAATAAATGAAATCTTAATGACATAATTAATAACGTAAGCTTCTTCAGAGTAGGTAGCAGCTGCCTTTGGGGGTTAAACAATTTGATCTTATCAAACGTCGTCAGACCCCTGTTTGTCCAGTGCCTTAGGCAGACCAAATACTGGTGCCGATACATATATATTTGTGAACCAAAAGGATCTAATCCTGTTTATCTTTTCCGAAACTGTTTTACATAGCTATATAATATTTCCATTTTGAATATTTAAATTTGATATTTTCTCTTTAACGTGAAAGCTTTCTAATCCTCGTACTTCTTATTCGAAATACGTTTCTTTCTCCTCTTGCATATTAAAAAAAATAAACAGAAAAATAAGGGTGTCCATTTCGTTCTTTTTTAAGCTGTCTTTAATTTTAAATACCAAAAAACTTATCGAAAACAATATTTTTAATTTGCCGTTTGGTAAAAAGTAATAAATGTACGTTAAATTAGGTTACGGGGTCTGACACTCTCCCTTGCCTCAGAACCAGTTCGAGCTTTTTACGAAACGAAGGAGACGAAATATCAGTATTTCTCAGGTTATTTACATATATAGTTGAAATTACAATCGTTCAGATCTCTATCTTATATGTATCTATATTATTATTATTATTATTATTATTATTATTATTATTATTATTATTATTATTATTATTATTATTATTATTATTATTATTATTTTATTTTATTTTATTATATATCCTTAAGACGGTGCAGGGAGTGCACAAATGAAATGAACAGTTCTCTCCTTCTTCCTCGACCATACAGCTTGAGCACAGAGTTTACGTGCAAAAAGTTAATCTATGAGGCAGTGTCTTGCGACATCTATAATGAAGCTTATGTGCCAAATGCTTATAGGGTTCTTCAAGAAAGTCTAAAATCGTTTTGGATCCATCTCTGTTTTCTAGCTATTTTTTACCACCTAAGATCTGTCCTCTCAGAAGCATCTTGTCTTAGCAAAATTTTAACACATAGCGAATTATAAACCCAAGTTATGCTTAGTTGAAATGGGTAGTATTTAAGTGCCCTGGGACCCAACTTAAATGAATGTTGAACTGTTGCCATCTCCCCTGCGAGAAGATGTAGATGAAACCCAGGAACTTCAGCGCAGTCAAGCTTGTTGATGATAAACTGATGATCCCCTTGGGAGATATTACGTTTTATTTATCTCATGGTAAAAACTCCTCCTAGAAACTCGTTAAAATAGCTTGGAAGAAACTGCGATTAAGTCTGTAAGAGTAAACACAGCACTTGTTTTTTAACCACTGTAGCAAAACTGAATTGTGTTAGTCTTCCAGCAATTTCTTCAAAAAGTGATCTGGAGAATATACTAACTTGAAAGTGTTTTGACCACTAGACCACATTAATTTCTAACGACTTTCTTGCAAGAAAAAGGGTTGACTTTTGCTTTATAAAATTTAATTTGTGTAAATTGGATTTCCAGCTTAATTTCTGGTCTTAGAATTAAAGACTTATATTATTTATAGAGAGAACGTCAACGTGCTGAATTTTCCTTTTCCTTATACAGAAAATAAGTTCAGTTTAAAGGGGGTCTAATCCTAGCACACATCAGCTTATCCAGTTGGTTAGCTTTTTTAAATTGGTAAAGTAAATTAATGGTCAAGTCTATGTTTAACTACCAACAACAAACAATTATAAAGGTTAAGGATCTTGTGAACACACAACGGTTCATTTTTGTCACCTCAGCCTCTTTATCCTACAAGTCAGATGAGTTTTGGTAACAAAGCTGTGTTCTAAAGAGTTGATAGGTTTTTTTTTTACCTTATGGCTTTCCATCAATTTAGGTACATATTATTCTTCCCACTAGGGCCAGTGAAATGCTCCAGGAATAGACTACAATCGAGATTTATGCTTCTAATCGTCTCGAACTTTAGTGAAAGACACAATAATTCAGTTCTGCAATAAAAATTTCATTTTCAATGTCTCGATTCGGATTTATTGGAAGCGGGTCAAAATTCTGGTTTCCAAATAACTGCTTTTCAAAATTCTGCTTTTTAAACGAAAATTCAGCTTTTTTTCCATTCCGGTAATCGAAAATTTGCTTTTCAATATTCTGCTTCTCAAAATTCTGGCTAAAAAAAAAATCTGCTTATTTTTGTTATTCACTTTTTTTATTTACAAAAGAACACAATTTATTAATATCAACAAATTATTATTATTATAGTTGTGGATTTCAAAAAAAAAATTCTTACTGAGAAAAAAGAGTAGGTAATAGCAAACAAAAACAACATAAAACAAAATAATCAAAAAAAAAAAAAACTTTAAACGAGTTCAAAAGAACAAAAAAACTTAATTAAACTATTAAAACTTTAAACGAGTTCAAAAAAACAAAAAAAAAACTTAATTAAACTATTATTAAACTCTTTAGTAATTAGATTGGCCAATATTTTTATATTTTAAAAGGCGCGCTTGTTAACATTTTCCAAACCTTTTTTTTCTTTTTAATTGGCACAATTCCGATAAGTAGAATTTTGAAAAGCAACATTTTTAAAGACCCCGTCAGAATTTTGACCCCAACCCGAATTATTTTCTGGCTCAAATATAAGCGTTTCTCAGTTTTTAGCCTTTGTTATAACTCAAATTAAACTTACGATGAGAAGGTGTTTGACATTTCGCAGGGTAGCCGCATATTGTATTATAAATCGGCACACCTTACATGTTATTTTTATGCTCACGAATACACGTTTGTTATTTTTGTCTAGTCTAACAAATTGAAAAGTCGCTTTGAATAGTACATAAATGTATTATCACTTCACTTGTTCCTGTTAAAAAATCGCACAGCTTTATTTAACTGCATTTTAATAAAAAAAAAAAGGCAATCCACAACACCTGGCCTATAGCCACAGAAACAAAATCCAAACGCTCTTTGACAAAGATCATAGAAAAGCCGTAGCGATATCCTTTTATGGAAGTAAGTTGCCTTTTATTCCAAGTTCTACGACTTTGGTAAACAATTCTCCCGAACTTTGTGTAGAATTAGAAATCCAAAATATTATGAAGCTTTTTAGGCTTAGTTTTTAAGTGGCAGTGTTCAAATTTAGTTCTTATGTTATTGTTGTACATGGGCGCAGAAATTATTCTAAATATGATTTATGTTTTTATTTATTTTTTAATTTTTAATTATTTTCTTAAGTTTGGCTGAAGTAATAATTTATTTGTTTAAAAACTCATTTAAGAAAAACAAAAATTTGATTAAATGTCATGTAGTGTAAATGTTTTTGTATACAAAAAGCATACATATATGTTTAGAAATGTTTAAATGTTGTATTTGTACAATGTATATGTATGTAGTAGTAATTTATGTTTGTAAACATCCAACAAATTTCGTTTCTTCTCTCTAACAAATATGATTTTTTTCTTTCTTTTTTTCTTCGAAAATTTCAACTTTTATGCGTTATGGTAACTCAAAATCAAACAAATATAAATAAAAATTCTGTTTATGGTGTTCATGGCGAAACAAAAACAAAAATAATAACAAACAAATTGAGAAATTTATAGAAGCTCTTGTTGCAATGGGTTACAATAGGCAAGAAATTGAAAATTCGTTGTCACAAGTACGCTACGATGATGTTTTCGCCACATATTTGCTTCTAGGAAGAAAAAGCACTGATGTAAGTCAATCAATATTTTGTTAAATTATTTAATTTTTTATATATAAATTATAATTATTTGAAAAGTAGTTTTAGATTTTTAAAACTTCAATTTTGTTCACTTATGTTGTTAACACTTAAAAATATTTTAATAGTTACAAAATAAAACAATATATAACATATAACTTTTAAATTTCTTTTTCACAGCCCGAAAGCGACGGATCCCGATCAGGGTCTTCCCTCTCGCTTCGTAATATTGCTGGAAACGAAGGAGCTGCCGTTGGTAATTCATCAGTACAGAGTCCAACACATCGTGGCGTTCATAGAAGTATTTCAGCTTCCAGCACGAAGCCAAGTCGGCGCGCCTCATCTGGCGCTGAGACATTACGTAAGTGTATTCCTCATCAGTGGTTCCTTATGGTGTTTTCGTCTATTTTTGCGAGCCTATATGTTTATTTTATACGCCGCCGCCTTCAAGCTGAGCAGAAAAGGGTTTTGTTGTTTAATTTGGTAACAGATTGCTGAAACATATATTTTGCTGCAGAACATTTACAGACACACATATCATCAATACTCATTTTTCATACGAGTTTACATTTTTAAAGTTAACAAAAAATTGCTTTGAAAAAAAAAATTGAATTGGAAATCGGTGCGGTTTATTTTTTTAAGTTTTAATTTTAGTATATTTGCATGCTTAAATTTGAACTTCCTTTGAACCGAATTTCCTTCCAAAAAGTACTAATGTTTTTTTATTATTATATTTTATTTTGCTTTGGTATTAAGAAAAATATTCAAATGCGTTTTACTGTTAATTAATTGAGAGGTCCACAAAGGGAAAAGTTTAAAAAAAAAATCTACGACGCTTCTTTTCTTTAAATATATAAAAGAACCACAAATCATTTCCATCTTTATTGAAAATCCAAATTACTCGTATATTGTATATACACTGAGTTGCAAAAAAAGTGGCGCACCGTGGAATTTTGCAATATTTTAAGTGATCAGGCCAACCCAGAAGTTTTCCCTTTGGGCAATTGTCTCACCTGGTCGTCCCCAGACTCTTTTACGTCCATCTGGAGATTTCAGACAAAATCTCGAATCATCAGTAAAGAAAACTAGGCTCCAGTCAGCCTCAGTCCAAACTTGTGCTGTATCGTGAGCCGCTCTCAGACTATCTTCGACTAATCGTCGCCTAATCGTTTGAGCATTCACAGTTGTTCCCCTTACCGTTGTGTAACCGCTGTGTAATTCCCATTTCGAAAAATTTCAAGTAGCAAACATCCGTCATCTCTTGCAAAAGTTGCTTTCGTCCGACCTTAATACTGAGAGCTAAGAAGTTCGTTTCTCGGAACCTTCGGATGGCTTTCATGACGGTTGACTCTAGTTTTCTGATAAAGAGAGCGGCATACGATACAACACACCGTCCCAGTCTCAACTAAACCTACTGCAATAACGACTTCTACTGACTTAATTTGCATATCTTCATCACGAAAATCACAAAAAAACTAAAAAAATAAACCAATTGCAACAAGTCCATAAAAGTTGGCTTACCAAAACTTTTAAAGGAGCACGAAGCCTTAATTTCTATATTATACGTCAAGTGCGAAAAAAAACACTTTTTGTAAACGCACCACAGAAAAGAAATTTTTGAAAACAAAAATAGAAATTATTTAGCAAAATACCGAAGAAACAAATAAAATATTAAACCTCCAAAAAAACAGCAGCAAAAATAAGTTAAAAAATATGAGTGCGGCATTTTTTTGTAACTCAGTGTATTTTCCTTGAATGCTTGTTTGAAATATAATTTCAAGCATTTTAATTTTTTTTTTTACAAGTTATCTAAGATGGAAGAAATACAAGAACTAAAATTATGCTGAATACTTCTAATTTTACCAATTGTATGAAGTTGGTTTTATTTAAAAAAAAGTCTTTCTTTTTCAAATAAAAGTTTCAAACATTGTTGAATAGTTGCAAGTTAAAAATATACCTAACGTTACTTAAGCTTGTGAGCTTTTGCATTAAAACTTCTGAAAATAGTCTTAATAATGAAAAAAAAAAAACAACAAGTTTATTATCAGTTTAGAGTTATAACTTTGTTAAACGTGATAAACTTTTTCAACAAAAGATGCTTACAGCTAAATTAAGGAAAATAACGAGTTTATTTAAAACGAAACATATTAAATAACAGAACAAAAAGGAAGACGAATATGCCTTTATAAATCTGTTTCAAGCTTATCGCATTGAAATATTTGTATTTTGCTAATTGTATTTTTTTGTTGACATTACTTCATAAATATTTAAAATAAGCTTTTAAAAAAATTTATACTTTTTATAATATCACTTTGATACGTTATATATTTGCATATATACTCATGTATGTAAATGTATTTTTTTTAATTGATCATTTTTCATAAACAAAACAACATAAACAAAAACTTTCATTATCTGAATTGGTCTTTTTTAATTCGCTTATTCAATTCTATAAACAAAAAAAAACTATAAGTACATATTCAAAAACAAATACATATTTACAAAATTCTAAATTATCCCATACTAACAAGAAATATATCCCACACTGCTTCAGCAATCATAATTCATCGTTTTTTAATATTCAGAAATATTCCATCGTTTTATCACAGGTGTTGGTCCTACAAATGCAGCGGCAACGACAACTCCGGCAGGAAATAATCACAGCGGAACTGGAGCTGGAGCGACAGCAGATCGGTCTTCAATGTAAGAACTATAATATATATTTTATTTTACTTTCCTCTTTTTCTCTCGACACACCTCATAACAATCTCGGAATAGCAACTTATCCACTTAATTGTTTTTCCAGTAATTACCCTGTAGAGTTTCCCGGTTCAACCTCAACCAAACCTCAGGCAATATGATCTTGAACTCCGGCTGGATTAAAGAGTGTCAAGAAAAATATCCTTCACCCTCCTGCCAAGTTTTTGTTTTTCAAGCCGCCCGCTGACCGTGCATCCTAAAGATCTGTTTTTTGTCATACCATTTCTATTAGTTTTGTGTGTTGGAGATAAGGAAATGTATCAGTGACACACACATACTATGAATTATACAAAGTGTCCTATGTTTGCTCTACGCTTTTCCTATAGTTGTTCATGTGTTAAGGCGTGTATGAATTTATTCTGTTGTAAGGTTGTATCCAATTCTCCGTTGAAATAGGAATTTAATTCGAATTCCCTATTTTTGTCATGTTTTTCATTTGAATTCCCTATGTTTGTCATGTTTTTCATTTGAATATACACCTATCAATTCAATTGGATTTGATATCTTCTTATTCAGATAAGTAAAGGGTGCTTTTTTTTAAACGTGTGGTTTTCCAGAAGAAATAAAATGCATATAATTTAATGTTATGGCCAAGAATTTAGCTTTAATATAAAGATAAAGGTTCGGCATTATGTTTTAAAAATGATTTCCTGGGCGATTATGTCAACCGAATATTGGACGTGCGATGCTTTGCGCGTACCAAACCATTATTTTGGTAATAAATTTGCACGATTTGCAAACGTTGTTCAGAAGTAATTCTATTCATTATGAAATGGCAAACTAAACGGAGCATAAATCAAGTGACAGCTGTCAAAAAGACCAACTCCGAAAAAAGTGTTGCCAGATTGAAAACCACACGTCAAAAAAAAATCACCCTTTATATTAAAATCAAATGCATCACAAGTAGAGTGAGTAATTTTTTTCTGAACCCCAGCTTCTGAGCTGATAAAGCTTAAAAGGTTGTCTTTTTAATGTACCGACTTTTATTTTTACGGTTTGGTACTAGTATGTGGTTCTTAGGTTGGTTTTGTTTTCTCAGTATGTGATCGATTTGTGCTTCTTTCTAGACCTTCAAAGTAACTTGATTTGTTCTAAGCACTCTAAGCTCTAACACCTACTCATAAACTATAAAATTCATATAAATATGGTTCGAAACATTCGCTCCTTAGTGCAAATTGATGTAACCAAGTATTCTAAGGGTGCACAGCACAGTGCACATGCACAATTTCGTAGTTCTAACACTCTTGTTTTGAAGAGCAATGCTGATGTAAAATTGTTCCTATAATATTTTAAATTTCTTTTCCTTTGGTTCGGCTGTAATTTCGTCTAACAATTTCCTTTCCGAAGGATCCCTCTTCTTGACCTTTTATATTTTTCTTGCAAATAATTACATGGCCTTTACATTTAGAAAACTTAACAAATTCTGTTTCTTTACACACAAAAATATACGGAATTGTGTATTTCACAAATATCTTAAAGTTTTATAATTTTTGTGCTTTAACAAGAATTTTTTGATTATTCTTTTCATTTACAGAAGTAGTAATTTTAAACGACAAAATACCATTGATTCAGCAACAATTAAAGAAAACACTGCTCGATTGGCAGCACAAAATCAAAGACCCGCATCAGCGACTCAAAAACCAGTTTCATCCGGAGATAGTTGTAAGTTAAGAAATATATATATATTTGCATGCATAGGGTATGGTATACCTCGCGGGTTTTTTCTTGCATTTTGTTATTTCGCTGCAGTCAATACGCAATTTATTATTTTGCTTATCAATAGTTCGCATTTTGTTACTTCGCAGTTCTAATTTGCAAACTTGTCGGATAAACGGTTTGCGAGATAAACAAAGTTTAAAACGTAAGGCGTCGGTTATAACGATCAGTAAAACTATGTCAGGAAAAAATGATAATGGCAACACATCCTGTCTTTTTCTTCTTCTTTCTGGTCGCAAATGCATCAGTCTTTTCCGGAAGAACGAAAGAGTAAGAAACTGGAATGAGAATCAGCTGATACGTAAAATGGGGTTTCATCAGTAAAATCTAATTATTAGTTTTCTGTAATCAGTAATCAATATTTTTTTTTTAATAAATTAATTTATGTTATTCATCACCGATTGGTATATCTTTTTTTGTTTCAAAACGCATTCAAACACATTAAATACTACAAAAGAAAACTGATGCGTATTACTGATCGCTATAACCAAAAGACGAAATGTCAATTTATGAACTGAATTTTGCGAAAAACGTAGATGAAGCATATATGTAGACATTCGCGAGATAATGGTATGCAAAATTTAAACCGCGGATTTTATATTGTATATTATAATGTTACAGAACAATTTTGTATTAATCTATTATTATTTCTTTTTACCAGCAGTTACCAGTCCCGCTAAACCTCGATCATCATCAAAATATGATCCAACAAATGGAAATCGAACAGTCGGTCCTAGCGGCATGATACCACGAAGATCAACGACTCTATACGAAAAAACTTCATCGACGGAGAAGACCAATGTTCTACCAACAGAATCAAAGTACGTTTTGTTGAGAAAACAGCACTATTTTCTCCGTTTTGAATATTTATGTATCCTTGTCTCCTCCAACCCTTGTTATTATGATTGATTATTGTCCTTTGTGTTTTTAAGTGGATATCATTTTTAATAGTATCCGCTTCTTCTTAGCAGGTCATTATTTGTTTGATTTGATGTTTCTCAATTAGTTTAGTTCCAAAACCAAAAAAATGAAAAAATTGTTAGTATTTTATTATTTTAGTCTGATTTTCATTTTGTTTCCGCTTGTGAAGGTGTGTTATTGTTTTTAATACGATACAAACACTTTTACAATCTTTCAGTCACTAAAAAAAAGGAAAATAAAACAAAATGTATCTAATTATTATATATAATTTTAAGAACAACAAAAACAGTTCAACAAACTCTATCGACTTTCTTCTGTATTTTTTTATTTGTTTTCTTTTTCCATCTAAATTTCTGTTGAATTTGTTGAAAAAACTGCAAACTCTTAATTGTTTTGTCAGTTCGTCGGCATTCTAATTTTCTTTTTCTTTCTTTTTTATATTCAAAATGTAATACTTTGCAAAAACAAATCAATATTAAATGCAATCGAAATGCACGGTTTTGTACTTCTTAATATTTGCAAAAAAAAAAAAAAACAAAAAAACTTACCAAATCATTACCATTAAAAAATATAATATCAGTTTTGTGACAACCATTTCCGAATTATCAAGGAGTGGATCGGCCGCTCCAAGTGGTAAGGGCCATGTTAAGAGCGCCTCGGTTTCTAGTCCTGGCCCATCAGTAGCTGACAATAGTGGCGCTTCAAATGACCCACTTGGATCGAGGTATAAATTTTGTTAATCAACAACACAAATCACTCACATTTTTTTTAATTTAGTTTTTTTTTTTTTTTTTTTAAATACAAATAATGTGCCTTTTCTTTTTTGTTGTAAAATCCTTTTTCTGTTCCATTTGAGTTTGGATTTTGTTAGTTGGATCTCTTCATGATTGTGACAATCATCAATTGAGCGATCATTATCAATTCTTTCAGTAGATGTTTTATAATTTTTTTAAGTGTAAAGTAATTAAACCATCGTTCAAATATGTTGATTTTTATATTTTAGTTTCTTTTTGTTATTATCAATTTTGATGAGGGAGAGAGGAAACGTCAGTTCTTCTGACAGTTCCTTCATTCATATTTTGTGTCTGTTAAAATGTTTTATATTCAAGTTTTCCAATTTGAATTAGTCAAACAATTCGACTTTTTGCACTCGTTTTCGTTTTGTTTTGTTCTAAACAAAATCTTAATAAAAATACTACCGACATTAAAGCTACGAAACCATAACAATTGTAAATTACAACGAAACGTACTTTTCAAAGTTTAACGTAAAGGGTGTTTTTTAGACGTGTGGTTTTCCTTTTTTTTCGGAGTTGGTCTTTTTGACAGCTGTCACTTGATTTATACTCAGTTTGGTTTGCCATTTCATAGTGAATAGACTTACTCCTAAATTATTTCCACACGTCTAAAAAAACACCCTTTATTTCTACATCGTTAATGTTTTTTTTCTTATTAGTTTTCTATTTGTACAGACAGAAGAATAAAAAGACATTTTTTGTCAGTAATTTAAAATATTGAATAGATTTTAATTTTTTTACTTTAATTTTATATTATCATACGTTTTTATGAGTCATTTTTTAATGATTGAAGTCGTATACATTTAAAAATCGGCCAATCTTAAACAAATATTCCAAGAATCTTAAAAAAATATCAAAAAATTAATTAACTACACCTTATATGAAGAAAAAGTAGTATTAATTAGTTAAAAAAGCTATTTACACATGTACATACAAGGTTTATAATTTTTTTTTTCTAACAAACAAATTTACAAACTTTAATTAATGAGTTTTGTTAAGAAGAACTTTAGGCCTCGCTTTGTTGCCTCTTTATTTCAAAGTTTTGGCTAAAGTAATCGTCATCCATAGTGTACATGTTCAGATATGTGTGGCACAAACTAGGAACATATTCATAGCTTAGTCTTTCTTTATAGAGGAGTCACAAACCACTTTGTGATTTTCGCTTATATGATAATAGTCCTTTTGTTCAAGAATAAAAAAAAAAAACTTCAAGCGGTTTGTGCATTTATAATAATTATTCTATAAAAGTATCGTCACTCTTGTGGTTTATCATAAGCATAACCATCTTCATCTAACCGCCATTGATCTACTCTCCAACTTTTTATTATATCTTTGCGTGATTTATATTGTTAATAATTTTAAAAGTTCTCTTCTTCTAATTTGGTAGCACAAGCTACCATTAGTTTTCATAATTTCTGACTGAGGTTTCAGTCTCCTCCATGGGCTTTTCTTGAAACAGGTCTCTTAGAACCAAATACTTTGTTTTACTTATAGTTCAAAAGCCTCCAAAGGGTTCACTAACTTCTAATTTAAAGTTTTTGAAATAGGACAAGTATGATTGTGTATATTTTTTTATATATACATAAAAGCACTAAAATATTACAAATCAAAAAGGAAGCATTTGACCAGTCAAACTGGTTAATAAATTTAGTTAATTCAGGTAACCAAAAGGTAACGCGTTAAGAATAATTGGTTTAGGAATCTGTTCCTTGTTCCGATTGTGTATTTTTGTTTGACACAAATTATATAAGCAAAATTTCCTGTTATTAGTAAGGTACCTACCTTGAAAGATAAGATGTATTCTGATCCTAACCAATCTCTTTTCCACTCCATAGAACGATATAAAAACACATTTACCTCTTCAAAGACATTTATTTTTGTTTCTTTCAATCAAAAAGAAGCCTTTTTTAACGTGTGCATGCCGAAGTTATCTCTTTGGTTTCCTTTATTTTATTTCTTCAGCAATATTAGTATAATTGTTGGTTTAAAGATAATAATTCTTGAAAAAAAAAATATAATATTTTAAGTTGCAGAATAATAACAAATTGATTAATTCTTTCTTTCCATATTCTTCGTCTTAACCATAATGTCTTCATCTTAATAAACGTGCTTCCAAATATGGTGAAAACAACCAAATCAAAAAAAAAAAAATATTCACTACTTCCTTTTGAAAACTTAATACAAACCACCAAATCTAACTTTTGCGCAAATATGACAAATATAATCGACGTTTATAATATTGCAAATACGACGAAACATCTTGTTTTGGTGAGTTTATGAATTCGTTTTTAAGCGATTTAGATTTATTTTTAAAATAATTTTTTAAAAGAATGCTTTTAACTAAGAAAATTGTTGAAACTTATTACACTAAGTAAATTATTTCTGCTGCTTTTTTTTTTTGGTTTATCCACACATAAACACATTCTAATTTGTGATTTCGATGGTCTATCATACAATTTTTTTTGTATTAGTTTTTAATAACATTATTTTGGAATGAAATGCAATTTTATTACTTTTTTTTTTCCTTAAATGCTTAGTTTTTATTTGTTTGGCTTTAAAATGTTTGCATTTGGTTCACTTTATACATTTTAAAATAAGGCTTTAGTTTTGTTTTGATTAATTATATTATGACCTTGGTGCAGAGAACTATAAATGCATTTGTTTCAATTAATGGCAATAAGCATTTCAGAACTATTTGGAACCTTAAACATAAATCCCACAAAAACCATGCTTATAGATCATAAAACTCATATTTTGATTAGTTTCTTATCATATATTTTCATGTTCGTTATTATAGTCATTATAGAGATTTTCCAGTTGGTATAATTCTGTATGAGGAACATTCAATTTCCAGTTTCGGAATTCTGTTTCCTAAAAGTCTTCAAAAATACATCTATACACTCCCTGATAAATTCCTTTTCGTGAATTTCAGAACTAACATTAAAGATGTTCCTTAGTGACAAATTGGCCAATATAGTGTAAAGTTAGTGGCCTCAAATAACATAATTAATATACTGACTTATGTCACAACAGGAATACAAAAGAGAAAGACCTATGTACATATATTTTGATTAATTCAAAACACTTGAGTTTCATTTTTTGTTTGTTCTTTAATTTATTTATTCCTAACTTTCATTCTTGAATGTTTTGTTGTTGGTTTAGACTAAGATAAAATAATATGTTTAAGGGGCTTAGAGATATGGAAATCCAAACCGAACAAAATTTTAAGGGGCCAGTTATAGCGATACGGAAAACCAAACCGAAAAAATTTTCAAATGGAAAATTTAATATGTTATGGTTCGATTTTAAAAACAATTGCTACACTGATCGATGGCAATCAACTCAGAGAGTTTATTTTGCAAACAAAAAATTGAATTTAACTCGCACTTTTTCTTAACAATGTAATTATTTATTTTTCTGTTATACGTATAACAGAAAAATAAATTATTACATTTTTAACAAAAAGTACAAATTCAATTCTAATTTTTATTTGCAAAATAAATTCTCTGAGTTGGTTACCATCGATCAGTGTAGCATTTGTAATTAAAATCGGATTATAATATACAAAATTTTATATTTGAAAAAAATTTTGGTTTGTTTTTCCGTATGGCTACAACTCGTCCCTAAGAATATAATTAAAATAAATTGAGACTGCTTTGATTAACGAGTTCTAAATACGAGTTGTACTGAAGAAAACTAAAGTACCTACTTAATACTCTGTCAAATATACTGTCTCCAGAGAGGAAATTTATCAGAACAGAACTTTTCGGATCGGTGGATAAATTCCATTCATTCATTCAAAAAAACATAATGTGTTTGTCTTTTCAACTCAAGGACGTAGCCACTCTTGCATTCATTGAACAATGTAGGATGGTTTATCATCTGTTATATGTCCTTGGCTTGTTTTTAAGTATATATAATCTTTTGCTAAGTATACGATCATATAAATATGACATAAACTTTGTACTCCTTGTAGTAGTGGTATAAGTGTGTCGGACTGGGACGCCGATGATTTTCTGGGTTCGATCCCTGACTCCATTTAAGTTCTATTCCGGGGAACTGCCTCTTGCGAGGAAGTTAAAAATCCTCCAAGAGTAAATCATATTATTGAAAGTGCTTCTCTATTAACCTTGCATTCCTGGAGATTATCAACGTACACACAGTGTTGTGCCAAGTATTTATTTATTTTATACACTTTTTCCAGACAAAATGTACTCTTTGATATTTAATGCAGTCCATCTATACTATAATATTTTATGTTTCAGGGCGATTCAGTTTACAGTAACTTACGAAACTAACGAAAAGTATACGTTATTAGCCAATTATGTGTTTGACAGCAATGCGTGCTATTAGTGTTGGACCTTAAACGGTTCCTCGGTCTCGTCGGCCTCTGTGTTCGGTATTGTCTATTCGCTTTATAGTCCGGAGACTTCTATTATTTAGTTTGGTGTGAATAGACTTATAGTTTGTTCGTATAGTCATATTAGGTCTCAGCTTTCTGTCAAACTTTTCTTTTAAGACCTACCAGCCTTGGAAGCGTCATAACACAGAAGCGTCTATAATGTTGCCTTTGCTTTCAGTAGCATATTAAACTTCGTCAAATAAAAATATTGTCTGCATCCAAAAATGTTATTTTTGAAATATATACATCTTTCGATGCTTAAAGCATACCAGAAAAATATGTTGCTTAAAATAGAATAATATATAGGTTAAGGTACATAAGATTATTTTTTTCACATTTTATTTGCGTTCACTTTAGTTCCATTCCGCTGTATTAATTGGCTTATTGTTTAACAAACAGTTTTTATTTTCAAACAATATTTCCTTTACACTTATACCTACCTAACTAAGTTCTAGTTAAGTTCACTAATCAAAAATCCGCATATATTATATCCGATATTTTTTACTGCTTTATAAAATCTCATGCTATTTTGAAAATACATGTACATACATAATAATATATTTCTAACTTACTTTTAAATTATTTTTTATTTAATTTTTAATTTCATATATTTTTTTTCTTTCTTTTTTGATTTCTTCGCCATTTCATAAATACTACTCTCCTTGTGAATGCAAAATCTACCACAAACCAATATGTATAAAAAAAAACCTATTACGTTTGGCCACAACAACCAACTCGCTCTGCTGCTCTTCTTTTCATCATTTAAAAAAAAAATCTTCAATCACATTTCAAATCAACCATCATCCAATCTTGTGTTCTTAAAAAAAATTGCAACCAATTGCCATGTTGTTTATAACTTAATGCGCATGTTAATAATTTTTTCAATGCAATTGTTTTTTTTTTTTTTTTGTAATGGAAAATAACAAAATTTGTAAACGCAACTGCAAAATGCACTTTGCCTAAAACCAAAAAAAATTATTTTTTTAATTGTTTGTCGTTAACTTTAATAAAATTGGAAATGTGTGTTGGAATTTTTTTTTTCGCAAAATACAATTGCATATAAAAAAATATTAGTTTGCTCGATCGACTTAGAATGACATCGGCTGTTAAATCTAGCAGGCATTTCCCAAGGAATGTACCATCACGATCAACCTTCCATTCGGGTGAGTTTTCTGCTTAATGTTTATTTATTAATTATATTTATTTTGTTAACAATTAATTTTTATAATTTGTTTTAAGTTTTGAAAAACTAATATATTTTGTTTATATAATTTCCATAACATTATTTAAAATTTTGTTTAGTAAAAAAAAAGAAGAAGACATTATATCATACTGTCGTTTTTTTTTTTCTTTTGTTTGATCATAAAAAAGCTTTTTTTCCTTGTAAAGAAAATATTTTTGCTTTCTTTGTAATTCATTTATTAACAATAAAGCTAATTTCAAATTTATCCGAGACACAATCCAAAAAGAAATTGAAAAAATGCATTCGCTTGCATGATTAAAGTACACGTACTCAATGATTTTAGCAGCGGGATTTTACCATCTTATATAAAATTTAAATCATAAAACCCGGTCGAGGATTTCTTGCTTTTAATTGTTTTTTTTTGTTAACGTTTTGTAAATAATTTCCGAAAAATATTATTCTACAAGTAAAGATTGCTAATTACTTTTGAAAGTTAATTTTCAAATAATAATAAAAAAAAAAAATTCTGGTGTGTTGGATATTAAAATATTATAATATGAGATTTTTAGCAGCACTCTTTGTGGTTCACAAATAAAAGCTATTGTGAAAATCCTCATCCGTTATTTGCTTTTATTTTACTATTAAAAAATATTTCAAAACCAAAGAAATTGAAAGAAAGTTGCTGTATTTGTTGTGTTTATTTCCACGAAAGGCAAAATCTCCAACTATTTCAATAATGGAATGGAACCTTATCTTTATATATATATTTCATCTTATTTCACAAATCAATAATTCCTGTAGAACAATATTTTTCCGCCGAAATCGTAAAAAAAATTTGTATCGAATATAAATTACCCTACATTTTATGGTCAATATTGTTTCGAACAAGTCCGGAATCAAAAAGAGCAAAAACAACAATTTTTGACCTTTTTTTTTATTTTGGAAATATGTACATAATGTTAGCTTTATGGATTTGATTTCGAATTTAAAAAATCATCGTTGATCCAATTCGCTCAGAATATATTAAACAAATTTAAACGTGTTTTTTTGTTTTTGGTTTTAAGTTTTTTTTTTTCTATTTTCTATGAAAAAGCGTTTTTCTTCTGCATGATGCTTGAATTCACCAAGAATTTTACAAAACCGAAAGTTTGTGGTATTTAAAAACCTATACCTATACTTAAAAAAATTAAAGACGTATTCAAATGTTGTAAATTTGTCCAAATATATTATCTACATTGTAAAAATCACCGGCGTTTGTCTCTTTTTTATGTTGTAACCTCCTACATCGTATATATCGAAAAACAAAAAAAATACAACACTTCTAACCGAATGCATGTTCTGATTTATAAATAAAATAAAACAAAAATTGTGTCTTGTATAAATGCAAAATTAATATTAAATTGGAAAAAATTAAACAAAATTATTTAAACTTAAAATTAAATTACTAAAATTATGCACGTTTACAAAAAAAAAAAAAAAATTAAAACATAAAATATATACAATTTGTATCTTAACGATATCCTGTCCACTCTCTATCTCTCTCTTTCTTTCGCTCACTGTTTCTCCACAAAAACACTGAACTGATTTGCTTAAACAAAAATGTCGACACATCACTTGAAATAGGCCAAACCAGGCGAAACAATACTGCTTTAGAATATTCAGGAACAGGAGGCGCAACAGGCGAGTCACCACATCCCGGACGTATGAGTTTTTTCTCAAAACTATCATCACGATTTAGTAAACGGTAAGTCCTTAAAAAATAATATCTTGCAACAAAAAATTTTCTTAAAAAAAAAAATACCATAACTACACATAAATAATAATAATTTAAAAAAAATCGAAATACATTTATTTGCGCCCTTCTCTGTTCTACTTTCATAAAACAAACAAATATTCTAACAAAAACAGCACAATTAATTTTTTTTGTTAAATTTAATACAAACAATTGTTTTTGTTATTGATTTGCAAATAATTTTTTTTTAGTAATAACTGCACACTCACAAGAAAAAAACAAAAAAACAATAACAAGTAGAAGTATTTTAACTATTATTTTAACTAAAACGAAAAAAATGTTTTTTTTATTGAAAACGTGGACAACATGGATCATTTTCCATTTCAATAATTCGCATTTATCAATAATATTCAGCTTTGTATTGATTGACTTATTTTGATTTGTTATCAACCAGCATGAATTTGGTTATTTAGTTTTTAAATAGGCATACACTTATTATAATTTTTTAGTATAACATTGCTTTTATTTCGATAAAATAAAAGCATACACTGTAAATATTGTTGTTGCAGTGATCTCGTGTCTTTTCAAAAGCCTTCTTTTAAGGTATCTCGTTAGTTTGGAAAACAAAATTTCACCGATAAAATAAGTTTTTCTTGACTTTGGGTGGGTTAATTTATTGGTGCTGTGTCCTCCACAAAGATTAAAATATTTAGTTTGAAAATAAAAATGTGTTTAAGTACCTACTCTAGTATTATTATCACGTTTTCATCATACGATGGTTGGCATTTAAAATTAATCTTGGTATCTCGAGAATTATCAATTTCATATCTGCTAGTGGCAAGATTAAACGTTAGTTCGATTACAGTCGAACTTCGATAACTGGAACTTCTTTTATCCACAGAAATTGTTCTACTTATCAAGACCTCGAGTTATCCAAATTGTTTATCGAAATTCGCAGCAACCAACGTCTTGATAAGCTTGATTATCTGAAATGTATCTTAAATTGTTAAAGATTTCAGGACACATTCCGATTTCGATGACATCGTTAAATTTTAAAAGTAAAATTATTGAATGTGCGAGCGATGAAAAAAAAGGGAGTTCACTTCAACAAATATAATTTCCAATGCATTTGATTAGATTTTTATTTCTTTTTACAAAAATCCGTGTAATTTTATTTGTTCGAGTTATAAAGGAATCCGAGATATAAAAGTTGAAATGTATGGCATTAAAACTATAAAAGCTGTTGCCACGTAATTTGATTGAATTTAAACAAAATTCGAGTTATCGAAGTTCGACTGTATTTCAATCCCCATGAAAGCTAAGGGTGTCAATTTATTTATTCATTCATAGTAACATACCTAAACAAGGAAAGTCATGAATTGTTCGTCATGGTTGTTTTTATAACAGTTTAGATAAATCGTTTTGAGAAAATGGTACAGAGCCACAGAAATCCTACACCAAGTCTATTTGTCTTTGATACTGAAAAAACTATAAATTAGGTTAAAAGGTTTCTGCTTAATATATAGTATTGGAGTATGTATGTCGCAACTCGTAACATCTCGAATCTATGTTATATTAAGTCGTTTGCGTTGCTCATTCTTGTAATTTGAATCAAATTTTAAATGGGCTTCAAAGGAAGGAGTTAACTGTCACTACTTGCGCATATAAAGTTTTTTAAGAACCTCAAACTGGACTTATTTTCAATGTCCTTTTCTATTTTTAGTTGATTTAATATTGAATTTTGAAAATTTGTAACATCTCGAATCTATGTTATATTAAGTCGTTTGCGTTGCTCATTCTTGTAATTTGAATCAAATTTTAAATGGGCTTCAAAGGAAGGAGTTAACTGTCACTACTTGCGCATATAAAGTTTTTTAAGAACCTCAAACTGGACTTATTTTCAATGTCCTTTTCTATTTTTAGTTGATTTAATATTGAATTTTGAAAATTCCGAATATACCGTACATATTTAAAAGTATCAAAGATTTCTAGCATGGTCATTTTGCATACAAAGTTACAGTACATTTTTTTTGATTCTCGCCAAATTAAAAAAGGTTTTCAGAAAGGTTTTGTTTAATATAAAAAAGTTCCTCTTAAGCCTGCCTTCTAACTTCTCTCAATCTCGAAATTTGTTCTTCTACATATTAAATTGAATTTCCGTGATTTCTACTGTTTTGGTGTTAATTGTCTAAAGCCTATAAAGACTCAAAAACTATAGATTAGCTATTTAAAGTTTTTATTGCCAGATGTCGCCTTGTTTTTTTTTAATAATTGGTAACGTAAAGTACTTGAAATTTCTTCAATACATCAAGTTAAATCGGGAAGCCGATTCCAAATTTATCCATTTATTTCGAAACAGATTTGTTTGTTAGATATTATTTGGCTTATCTAAGCTGCATATACATAAAGCTCTGAAATTGATGTTCTGTTGAATGTATTTTTATTATTATATAATGTTATGTTTATTTTCTTTTTTTCCTGATTGCTTTTTCATTTCCTAAAATTAGTGTTTAAAATTAATTTCCCTTTTCCCCCAAAACGTGAGATCCCTATGTTTGATATGATGACAAACTTTAGGGAACTAAGTTTAAAAAATTTTAACATCTTTATATTTGATCATAATATGATGGGGCTTAAAATTTTTCGAACAACTTCTCTTATACTATACAAGAATATTTCGAACTTGGAAACTAAATTAATTTATAATGCTGCATTTGCAAATCGTAATGAGCTTGCTGCGTTATCCCTGTACAATATTAGAATCACATTTTGTAATAGTGAGTAGATATATATGGATTGATGAAATAAATATGGGGTGTTTTAATTTGTATGGCGCGACTAAAACATTAATTTTGTATACAAAAATAGTTTACATAAAAATCTGTTCATTTCATTAATGCCCTCGTAAAAAAAATATATTTTTTTAAAATACTTGTTCAATTAATTTTTCTTTAAACACATTTTTTTGGCATTTTTTGTTGTTTATTTCAGGTTTAGGGTTTTGACAGCTAAAAACTAAATATCAAAACAAAGTTTAAATAACAATAATATTATTATTAACATTAAAAAACAAAAAAAACAGAATCTTAAGAGAAAATGAACGGAAAAAGCAATCGCTCCACATTTATTTTGTATTTATCTTCAATCAATAACCACGAAACGCTATTATTCAAATACAACAATAGCAACGCATCATATTATATTTATTTTTGAAATACTGCATTCTGCAGATTAACTAAGGTGTTGTATTATGTAGCTTGAATTCAATTTCAATAGTAACGCGCTTTTATCACAAAAAATGTAATAAAAAAATGTATTTTCCATTATTAAACTTTCGAATTGTCAATACCTTTGTATATTGGAACAAATATATATACTATACACAACATATATACTTTATTTTGATAATTAATATTCTTTTAATTTGTGTGCAGTGTCTTTAGCATTATATTTTTATTTAATTTAATAATTTGGAACCTATGTTTAAATTTTTCTTTTAACTTTTCATTTAAAAAAAATAATAAGTGAAATGAGCAATATCTCCTATGAATTAATTGTTATTGCTATATCTAATATTTTAAAATATCTTCTACAAAATGTATAACATCCAATGTCACTTAAGGTATATTTTCATTATGTTAAACTTCATGTATCCTACAAAAATATTAACTAAATTCTTAAAAAAAAATTCAAACGAACCAAAATAAATTTTTTAACTTGGATAATAAAAAGCATAACAAGTGTTGTTTATTTAATTTTATCTTTTTGGCTTTTTTCGCATGACTTTTTTTTTTTTTTTAATAAATACCCAAAATACCAATTCACCCATCAGCTTTGGAAAATTATTGGGCCTTAATTTTTTATATTTCAAACGAAATTATTCAGGGATAACTTATGAGACAGTCTTTTTTTGTGTGTAAAGTCGATGGACATTCTGAGATATTTACTTAGAAAACGAACATCATTTGTTAAGCCGAGGATGATATAAATACTTCAAACAATCTTATTTGTTAAAATTACAAGTATTGTATTGCGCCTTTACTCCAAAACAAACAAAGAAACATATTTCATACGGGTATGGTTCAAAATCCCGAAAACCAAAATCCCGAAAAATCAAAATCCAGAAAAATCAAAATCCCGAAAAATCAAAATCCAGAAAAATCAAAATCCCGAATAGCAATCAATACTGAAAAATCGAATTAGTGATGCATTCAGGTGCCTGTGTCAACAGTTTTCATAATCAGCAGTACTTGGGTGGCCCGCTTCGCGGGTTCTTGGGATTTTAACTCCCTTTTTCGGGGACACACACGCTCACGCAACTTCGTTGCTCCGCTAAGGGTATGTCCAGTTGTCTGGCAGGCGCCTGTGTCAATAGTGTTCTTAATCAACAGTACTTGACTTTTTTATCATTCGGGATCTTGAACATTCGGGATTTTGATTTTTCAGGATTTTGAACTTTCGGGAATTTGGTTTTCAGGATTTTGAACGGATCCCCTTTCAAACACCTTTTCTTTAGGCCTTAAACATCCTACAAAAAAATTCATTAAATTAACGTGATTTATTTAACAAAATGTAGGTTACCTTTTTTCGAACAATAATCTTTTATTTGAAATAACTTTCGTTTGTATCCAAAAAGACTATTTTTGTTTTATTTTAGCAAACATAATTATCACTAAAAGGCAAAATACAAACTGGGGAAATTATTATTTTTTTAATTATTGTAAGTCACGATTTTAATCCAGTTTTATGGGGATCAAATAAAATAAATTGATCTAGATCGAAAATAGATTGGTTCTTGTTGGAATCGAGTTTTTTGTCTTTTAACTTATTGTAGACGTCATATGAAGAGAATAATAACAAAGAGGGCATGTTATAAAATCGAAGGTGTTCTTTTCAACGAAATTCTAGTGAACATTTAAAATTTCGTTACATTCATCAATTGAAATCAAGAAAACATACGTCAAATTAACTATTTTTTGTTGCTAGAATGACCTCAAGTGTTTATTTTTAATATCTTCCTTTTTAAAAAATTAGGTAGATACGTAATTGAAGTAGAAATAATCAAAGAGACATTTTGTTTGAAATTTACGAGTAGTTGATGGCAATTAAGATTCTATATGAAATATAGATACAAAGTGAACTTTCTCATTACCGGACACTTACGATACCGAGAAATTTGTCCGGTTATGGGAACAAATTTTATATGAAAAATCGTACTTCCGTTCTTTGAAATCTGTCCGGTAATAAAAGGTGTGCGGTTATTAGAGGTTTCCACTTATTAGAGTAGTCCGTTATATAAATATATTATATAAACTGCTGTCGGCATCAGAAGAACAAAATGTTGCGCCCGTTAAGTTTTCATGAGACCGTTTTCATTGCGCCAACAAGCTACCACAAATCTTTCCTATCTCTCTATTTCTTCTTTAAAAGGGTCTTGTTTCTTAGACACGACTCTGTTAATTTATATTTTAATTATTATTGTATTATTTATTAGTAATATTTTGTTTTGTTTGCAATCTGTTCAATTATTTAGTCATTGAAATGTATTGTAAAATTTTGGTTAACCTTGCAAATGGAAACAGTTCATTATGTATGTACCTACGTATACATAAAACTGCATGTAACACTAGTTATTAATATGAAATTGGCTAGCGTTTCTTTATTATTTCTAACACAACTCAATAATATAGATAATATTTTTTTATCATTGGTGTTTGGTGTTCTTCTAAAACATATTTTATAACCCATTGTACAAAACGTCTGCGTTCTGAATCCAGACTTTATAGAGTTATAAGGGGTACAAGTAAAACAAACTAATAATATATTAAGAAAACATAACTTAGTACGTACCGGCTGCACAATGATTTTCCTTATGAAATTAAAATCTAAAAGTTTATTTTATTCTATTATGTTTGTGTTTTTATTAAGATAGAAATTCTAACCTGAATAAAAATAGAAAAAGAAAATCTCAATGGCTGACCATTTATTATGTGTGTTTTTAATTTAAAATAATTTTTTTTTAAATTTCATAAATGAAATCAATAATATATTTTATACAAATTTTACATGAATATATTGATCTCTGTATCACTTATACACAAGAATATACCATTCGATCGATTAAGTTAAAATGTAGGGGTTATATTATTTGACACATTACGGGAAGGGTTTAACTCAAAGCTTGGACGCGAGGAGGCGCTGTTTACTATTTAGACATAGTCACATGTACGTTTATGTGCAAAAATATAGTTTTCAGTTATATTGAAAAGCATGGAAGGTTTAGGCTAGTCATTGTTTTATAATTTATAGTTTTCCCAATCAGAGGAAGTTCAGAACTAAAATAAAATGTTCCATGAAATTACTATACAAGTGTATATACAATGGGCTAGTACAATACCTATAAGCAATATTAACATTGTTTAGGTTGTTATTGCTCATATGTATTTTTACTCTTAATAACTATACTTGTCGAGAAATAATGGCTACGAAATATATTTTATTTTTATAGTCCAGGAAAAATAGACTAAAAAAAATTCAGAAGAAAGAACAAAGTAGATCCTGGCGTAGTATTTACGATTAAAACCACGATCTAATTTTTTCCTTGGAAAAAGCTTTTTTTCCTGGGCTAATTATGCCAATTACAAAAATCATTATTCATGAATGCGAATAAAAATTAGTAATACCAAACCGAAACGAAACCAAAAATCACTTCTTATTAAAATGGAGAACTGATATTTCAAGACAATCGACAAAAAACCGAGAGTTTCATACAATTTTAGCAAGTTATTACTTGTGCCATTAATTGGGTAAAAATTAAGTAAACTTTAGAAAAAGTATCAAATTAAAAACGCACCTAAATCACAAACGTAGTGTCTCCGAGAAAAAAAGTAAAATACATTCCTCACCCAAATGATCCTAGAGATGACAAAAGGTTTTGATTTTTCGCAGGGAGATAGATATTATTTAAACGGTTCAAAAATTAAT
The DNA here is from genome assembly GCA_916050605.2 of Platycheirus albimanus. Taxonomy (NCBI): domain Eukaryota; kingdom Metazoa; phylum Arthropoda; class Insecta; order Diptera; family Syrphidae; genus Platycheirus; species Platycheirus albimanus. The sequence goes on from OU696698.1 coordinate 67,644,674, forward strand.
TTTGTTGTCTTACTCATCTGATGAAATTCCTTCCAACGCAATGTTATTTTTCTTGTAACAATATGAAAGAGAAATATTTTTATATGTACATACCTTTCATTAACTTTATTTCTGTGAAACGATTACCACTTTTTGATAGTTTATTTGACTCTGTCAATTGCTGATGTGAGGTATTTTATGATTTGTAATACAAATATGTAATAAGAAATTGATTTTCTGTAATAACATTTAATTGTTACTGTTTACATTTGTCATCTTCTATTTAAAAACAAACTTCACATTATAAACACAAAATTAAAAAACAAAAATAAAACCGTATCACTTTCATTGCTATTCTATATTTTTTTGTTTTATTTCTTTCATTGCGTTTATTTCTTTCATTTTGTTTTTTAAAGTTAGTTAAAAACAGAAAATTTGGATGCTCAAATGCCTTGTACTTTTTACATATTTTTTAGTTCAAAAGTTTTTTTTTTACAATAAACTAGATACTAACTTCCCTTTTTTTCATTGTATGTACTTTTGAAAATTGTAGTCCAATTTATTTTATTACGGCAGGGGGCTTGGCCGTGTCGACAAGTCACACCTACCTGTTAATCCAAGATATACCCTAAGATAAATAAATTGCAAAAAAAGTGGAAAAGGAAGAAAATTATAAATATACGAGTAAAAGATTTTCCAGCAACTTCTAGGAAAGTCAAATCTGGTGATTTATGGGGCCATTCCGTGAGGGCTCTTCTATCGATCCCAACGGTCACAAAATGGTTGAAATTAGTTAACCAAAGTTATTTGTTATTCATCCGTCCAGAATTTCCTTGCTTAAGAAGTTCCATTCAGTTTCATCTCTAAGTAATAATGATCGACACAATTCTGTTACATATACGTCGTCATTAATTGACCTAAAATTTCGTCACGTAAGAACTTAAGAAAATGGTCTTTCTTAGATAAAAGTGGTTTTCTGAAAAAGTCGAATCTATTTATTCATATACGGTTTTCTGTTTTTGAGTACAAATTAATCATATTCAATCATTTAAAAAAAAAATAGTTTGAGTTGTTTAACTTTTTGTTTTCGAAGTTTTGAGTTTGATAATTCGTTTTCCAAAAACAGTTCACTTAAACAATTTTTTTTAAAATAAATTGAAATTCCTTCTTAAAAAAGTATATTGCATGGCATTTCAGGTGACCTTTGTTTTTTTTTTCTTTTCTCGGCTCAACTTATACGCTCTAGTTTTTTGTCACAGCCTTTTCGATTTGCCCTATTAAGTTTGAATAAATTTATTTCAAACTAAAAAAAAAATAAAAAAAAATTAAATGACTTAATACAATAATGAGAAATATATTCCTGTGAAAGTTTTGGAAAGCATGTGCCTGTTGTATATTTATTATTTATCAATGTATTTTTATCATTTTTATTATTTTTCAAGCCTCAAAAGAAATGCTTTTCAGACAATTTTGTTTTAACCAAGCAACATTACGTAAACATGCATACATACAACGTACATAAATAATTACTAAATTCAAAGGTGTCACATTTTTTTGTTATCTCAAAACTCAACTTAATTAAACTATTTTTATTTAATCTTTCTACTTCCTAAAGACATACATAACTAAAATAAATTCAAATCATTGTGCACTGCTTTTAGAACGAAAATTATTACACATTTAAAGATTAACTAATACGCTTGTACATTTTTTTAAATGAATTTAAATAAATAAAAATTTATTATTTCAAACTTTTTATATCCAAATTATATTTGGTTTAGACATCATTTTTTCATATCTTCAAATAAATAATTAATGTATCTGTACATGTATTTTTAATTTGAAAAATAACTTGATGTTAAATAAAAAGTAAAAAAAAAAACACTAATTGTGGTTCAAAGGTCAATCTTTTGAATACGAAACCTATGGAAGACTTAAACTCGTCTGTTATGAAGAAATTGGGGCTCTATGTGAAATATCCACTTGTTTCTTCATAATAATAAATCACATATATTATGTTAAACTTTGGAATAAGAAAAGAAGTGGATTCTCGAAATAAAAGCATATAATTTAAAAATGTACATTATTCGTTTAAGAAGATACGAATCTTATGTTATTTTTGTCTACAAAAAAAAAAAAGTTTACTTTTAATTTTTATTAAAACGTTTAAAAATAAAAGTATTCTTTATGATGTCCGAAGTCTAAAAGGAGCATTTTGTGACTGCTGTTTCAAATAATTTTGATGTATATCTATCAGAACGCCAATATTTATTTGATCTATTCATCAGAGCAACAAGTTTTTGCGTTATTTAGCAATATGAGTAGTTTCCGTACTTCTTCGTTCCTCGTTTCGTATTGCCGTGAATCTTTAACGACTAAGGAACACCATCATTCATTAATGACGTTTGACATTTGGCTTCCCTCTAGCAAGATGCCGTTTTGTAAACTTTGTTGTTGTTAAAATAAAACCCTTTAATAAAGTAGTACTTGTATCCGATCTTCAATATATATAATACGCTATATGTATATACATTATATTATGTTATATGTATATGTATAATATATATGTATTTAACGTCTAAAATTGTAGCGCTATTTTATTGTATATTTAGCTAGAAGATTTATATTATTTGTATGCATCTAACGCGACTTTAGGCGTTGAAATATCTACAACTACGTAAAACTAGATTGCATTTACTACCTTATCTTAAACGAATTGATTGCCATTAACAAAAAGTAAGTTTATTTGCAACAAAATGAAAATACATTCTAAAAACTACACATATTCTACTCCTAAAATATATATGTAACCAAATAAATGAATTTTTTTGTTAAAATATAATTTTAAAATGGTCACGCTGCAAAAAAAGAACGTAAACTATAAATATATTAGTTTTTGGGATCAGCAGAATGCACACAAATTATTCAAAAAATCCAAAAGAAATATCTATACTTAGTATTGAAAAAAAAATTACATGGGAAAGTCATTGTGCATTTGAAACGATCAAAAATCGCGAAACTTACTAGGTTTAATGTTATTAATTGTGTTTTATCTTTTTTATTTACTCTCCTGCTATTTCATTAAGTCTTGTTGTTTCTCTTTAAACAAAAAAAAATCGAAATATATTCTAAAGCTAAATTTCACTCTTTTCGGACACATTCTCGAAATAATTATCTGTCTATCTATCTTTCGACATTACACATAAACACTTTATATTTTTTTCTTTTTGAATCAAATAACATATAATTTCACTGATTTTTATTTATTTGTTTTTCTTTTATTTTAGGCCAAACCCGTAAAAGAAAATAAAAAAAAAATTATAACGAGTTGTTAATATTCGAAAAAAAAATTAGTATAATTTTTTAAGTAACATTAAATTTTGATGCCGAAAAAAGAAATCACAAAACACAAAAATAATTTAGGTTCTAATTTTTTTTTATCGTGATGGTGATAATTATTATTATTATTTTCTTATTAAACTAATTTCTATTTATTATTTTTGTTTTATACAAGCAAGATTGATGTAAAAGTATTATACAAAAAAAAAGAAAATACCTATTGTGAACGAAATTAGAATGAATAGCTAAAATCTTTTTGCAGCTGTGACCATTTTATTTATATTTTTGCAATATATATAAATATATATATTTATATATATATTATATAAATAATTTAATTTTGTTATAGGTTTGAAATTGTTTAAGATAATAAGTTAATTTTTTTTAGTTTAAAACACACATTATAAAAGATCTTGTGACTGTATAAGTGCTTGTAATTTGTTTTGAATATAAAAGTTTTATATAACAATTTATAGACAATTTGTTTGAAATATCTACGAAAACCATTAAACACCAATTCTTAAAAAAGAAAAGAAATATTTTCTTTAAAAAAAATTACTATATGGTTGTAGTTGGTTATTTCACTTTCCTTTATATATTAAAAAAAAATAACAAATTTACTTGTTTTGTTTTAAATTTTTAGTCTGAATTATATTAAAAAAAAAGTTTGTGTTTTGTGATTTGTTTTAACAAATTAAATGTTTTCGTTATAATCTGTGCTCATCGCGACAATCTCGACGACGACGATGATGATGAATTTGATGTTTATGATGACAGCAAAAAGGATATTCTCCAAAAGTCAGCAATTTAAATTTAAAAATAAAACAAAAAACGATAAATGATATATACATAAATAAGAGTTTATATTTAAATTTATAAAATTAAAAAAAAAAAAGAAATACATACTTACAAAAACATTGAAAAACTACACAGCATTACACATACACATTACAGACACAAACATTATCATAGACTTCCGATTTTCATAATGGTTCTTCTTCACATTTTTTTTTAAATGTAAATAAACGAATAAAACAAAAACAAAAACAAAAGGACATTTTATGAATTTTATGAAACCTTAAAAGAAACTATGTATAGATCGATGATTTGAGATCGGAGATAATAAAGTAGAATAAAATTGGATTGTCCAAAGTATTAAAGTAACACAGCAAAGTTCATTTCATCATTCACATTCCTCCTTGCAGGTTTTATACCAATTAAACAAAAAAAAATTGTTTGATTGTTTTAATGCGTTTTACGTTCACCATGAAAGAAACAGAAACAACGTCTATTAGAAGCAATTTATAAAACTTATAACAAGTTATTAAACAACAACAAAAAAGTGCCTGCAATCATAACCGCCTCCTTAGTACGTGTGTGGTTTGCTTACACATCTACAAAATGTCCTTTGTTTAAATTGTTAATATATAGTAAAGTAAACATTTAATAATATCGTTTTAACAATAATATGGTGATAGTTAATAATATTATACATACATAATATATAAATAGATCCTCTGCCAATAATCTTGTTCGTACATTTCATCATTTAAATCTTTCAAGTTGACGAGCTAATTTTTTTTCGTATTAATTTTATACAATTGTGTATCGTGTATATTATCATTGATTCGAATTTTCAAAGAACACCAAACAAAATTCATGTCAAATCTTTGAAGGGGTCAATTTTTCAAGTTGCCGGTATCCTTTTTCAAATTGCCGGACTATCATATAATTTTGTATGTTTCAATTTATTCGAGTAAAATCTTTGAAAGGTTCAATTTGTCAATCATTACCTGGTTTTGCATATTTAGAATGTGTACTTACTATTTTGTATCAGAAGCAAATCATATAATCGATCGAGAGAGAGATTGAAAATACTTCAAGTTCAGACATAAACTACTATACAAATTAAGCCCAATCAAACCCTTTAGTTCTCTATTACCACCTGATTCAACAACGTAGATATTAATCTGCAACAAAGCCTTGCGTACGAACAAGTTTAAAAACAAAATATTTGGTTGCTTCAGTTTTATCAATATTTATTTAATTATAACCATGTTTTGTAAAAAATTAAAATTAACTTTACTTTTTTTTTATTTTTTTCTTATTTTACTGTAACTAAGCTTAAAATTTTTTAAATATTAAAGGGCAGTTTTTATGTTCAAATATATATTTAATCAACAGTAAAAAAATATAAATGTAAAAAAAAAATCACTTATTTCAATAAGAAAAACCTATTTTTCTGTGACTCAATTTTTGTAAACATAATTTTTGTGAAATACTAAACAAAAGATTGTATTTAAAGATGAGAAAATATCAGTTAATAATATAAATTAATTAATATTTCTGGTTTTAATAAGAACATAACAGAAAAGTATACCGAGGAGGAATACATTTACGAAAACAATTCTGTCGCTGTAATAAAATACATTATGATGTGACAGAAACATACGTATAAAATATAGATTTTAATTTAAAAGTTTTGTTATAACTGCTATCAATTTAGTTAGTTACCTAGTTTTTAAATAACAAAAAAAAAATATACTTTAATTCAATAATATGATATAAAAATAAAAAATAATTTTAAAATTTAGTTTTAACACTCGAGAAAATATTGTTGTTATAAAAGGAAATCCAGAAATGATTATGTGAAAAAACTATAAAATTGTCATGATATGAAACAATGATACAAAAAAAAAAGAATTGAAAAAATAAAAACTATGATAATTTCAAAACAAAAGTTTTTTTATGTTTGTTTCATCTTTTTCTTTTTAAAATAAATTATAACCCTTATGTTAGATATGTGATTTATAATATTAAATGTGTGTCTATCTGTTTCATTGTGCAGTTTCAATGCGCTTATTATTGAATGTAGCGAAAAAGTGCATGTATCTTTCTAATCAGCTTATCATTTAATCATTAATGTTACTAAGAAGATTGAGTGTTTTTTTTTTTTAATAATTTTTCCTCTGATAGTCGTTATAAGATTTCCCGAAACAAGTTTGTGCCACTTACCGAAGATGGATTACATGAATCTCCTGTTGAGGTTTCGGAAACAAACACTTCGCTTTATTTGTTTCAATCATCAGTAAAGCCGATTTTGATCATAAAGCAGTTTTATAATTAGCTTGAAATTAAAATCAAGAGAAAAAGAATTTTATTTTCGCTAGTTTTCCTAAATTCAAGACTAAATCCATCTATGACTTGTTTTGAGGGTTTTCACTTCCAACTTAGATCCTTAACAATTGAAAGGAGTTCACGATTTAAAAAGATTAATGTTTGCGATTCGAATTCTTTACAAAAATCAATTAAATCGTTTTATAAGTTTTCATTCAGAACAGAATTGAATTTTTGGATTCAACTTTCAGAAAATATTGTTACTTGGTTAAGCCGAATGCAAAAATCTTTTTTTTTTAACTTATTGAAAATGTATCAAAACTTTAATGTAAAAGCTGTGCTAGAAATATACATAAGATGCTTATAGACAAGGTCCCAAAATATTTATCATCAAACACAATAGATGCTCTTCTTAAAAGCTAAAAAGCTGGTTAATGAACATAAGTAGCATACATTATATTAGAAAACACAGAATTTGATGTTAAGGTCCACAATCGATGTTCATGCTCAGGTCAACATTTTAACAAGATTTACCTCGGTTGGTGTTTGCACAATTCCACCGATATCCACGGATTAAATAAAGCTTATCCACACGAAACGATTTAAATTGTGGTTTAGTCAACCACTGTCGTACAATTAGTAATTAGAACTTAGTGAACAGAAACTTTGCTTTAAAGTTTGAATTTGAGAATTGACCATTATTGAAGTTACATTATTTAATTTGTTTAATTCGGGCTCTTCTATTAACTTTTAGGACTTCATTAGGGTTGGTGATCTTATTTTTTTTATTAAATGAACATTCATTGCAATAATAAAAAATGATTTATGTATGTATATATATAAATTAACATTAAAGTTAATGTGAACAATAAACTAGCACTTTCAAATGTTCCGTCACTTTGATTTTCAGTCCATGAAAATATTCAAATCAGTTTCTAAGCATCATTTTGTTCTGCACTTTTTTAAACAGAATATATAGAACTTTGTATTTGAAACTCAATAGCTAATGACTGTCCACACGTATGAAACATACAGCGAATCAGCTTGTTTGTAACTTTCTCGACTTCTCGTCCACCATACGGTTATCTCGGATTCAAATTGATAAATGTTTAATTTCCTCTCAAACTTCAACTTAAACTTAGAGCCCATGCAATTTCGCAGCGAAGATTGAAAACAACTTTTTATTTTGTATAGCCGTTCTTATCTGTTTTTTTAAGGTAAAGCTGATCTTCGGTGAAAACACTTAGATAAATATAATTTTATATAGACTTGCTTTCATCAGACAATTTTTGGCCAAAACGTAACAATCAAAAATTAGAATTCATTTTCTTGTTTAAATTAAAAACAAAACAGTTATGAATTTGATTTTTGTTTGTTATAAAATAATTATGCAGAGTTTGTAAACCCAGTGGGTTAAAAATAAGGTTGTTTTCGTCTGAAGAAACATGTCAAGTTGACGCTAGAGGACAGTAGGTAACAAATGCTTCCTTAAGTGGAGGAGTGGGGCCCTAACCCATGGTTATATTTACGTTATACTTATGAGTTATGATATGACCAAGCACTACATCTCTTGTACCATTGCTACGTGTTTTAATTCTTTTTTCAGTAAAGTCGACAAATGGGGACTGTAAACCATTTCATAATTTAACAATCCGTGTTTACATTCTGCTTTATTTTGTACTAAAAAATGCCGAAATGACTTTTTTAATGCTTTGGGATTTCAATTATTAAAAGCATGCTACATTAATAGAAGGAATATTTGGCAGTAAACGTTTATTTTACGACTATCTGGAACGATATCTGGACAATCAAAACCCATTAAATAGTTATCTCTTTTGCATTGAACCGGGCCACTAATTCATTTTACTAACTTGGCATGTTTTTTTTTATGGTTTAACAATATTTAAGTTAGCATTAATACATACTCACTTTTAATTTAAAATTATTACATTTTATGTAAATACATTGCTTAACATACATTCCACATTTCTTATTTTAGTTTTTTTTTTTACATTTTCCTGTTGTATTTTAACTACATTTCATGTACAACAAAATTCATACAAACAAATCCGTAAAAAAATCTTTGTAAAATATTGTAATAAAAAAATCTCTAAAACAAAGCCCTTTAAAAATCCATTTTCTGTTTTGTGTTTGTTTTGTTCTGTTAACTACGTTTTGCGTTCTTTTTTGTATCTTTTTTATTTTAGGCCCAGCGAAGGCCAAGCAAATACATCCAACAACAGCTTTAGGTAATTATTACAATACTGACAGACTCATCAAGAAATTGAAATTTAAACATCATCAGGGTGTATCTGTATAGCCACGTAGGGGTAATCAGATTTTTTTTTTTAAACTTTTTGTCATTGTTTTGATTGTATGCCTTTTTTATTGGATAGGTGTATAAAAATACCAAAACTAATTGTGAAAGACTTGTTTTATATATATATCATGTTTTAGCTGTTTTTTTTTTGTTTTTTTTTTATAGTTAACAAAGTCAATTCGATTAGTTTTAAAATGTTTCTTGCATGATAATAATTTCAATTCCTTTATACATACATATTTGGCACAAATAATTAATTTTTTATTTTACTACACGACTTAAGCATGGTTGTTTTATAATAAAAACAAATAATATTAAATATTTTTATTTAAAGATCTGATTACATTCCTAGTTTAAGCAAATTATATAATTTAAACATAATATTATTATATTCATAGTTTTAATGAAAACATTAATAATATTTTACAAGTATTTTTGTTTTGATTTTACACAAAGTTTTTGATTAAATATTTTATGATTTTTTTGAGCGTATAAAAATATTTTTTGTTCAATAATAATTTAAAATTAGTTTCAAACCTCGTGGCAAAAAAACAGACGAACTCTTTCAAAAAATTAGAGCATTAACATAGTTATTTGTTTTAATAATTGCATTATTTTTAAAATCAAAAGATTGTATTTTTAGAGGTTTGTTGAGTGGTGTTCAGCTTTTGTAAGACTGATGTGGTGTACTGTGTCGGCCAACTGCATTTTTGATAATATGTATTTCAGTGTTACAAAACTTTTTTTTAATTCAATGATTCCTTTCCAAAGAACATCAAAACAGCCTAAGCCAATCGTTAAGTCTAAGATGTTTAACCTTCCGATCACAACAGGGGTGCTATACCACCCCAAGCATTTTTATTTTAACTGTAATTTTAGTTCTGCCTTATTCCCCTTTCTGCCGTTCTATGTATTTGTCGTTTAATATCTCATGTGTCAGTTGCTGATGAGTAGTCCTCTCGAAAAATTATATTTTTTGAGTGCGAGGGCAAAAGGTATGCATTGGGGTTGTATAGCACCCCATGTTGTGTTCCACGTATGTGAAAATTTTTAGGATCCAAGGGGTTTTAGGACACCCCAAGGAGTCCAATGAAGGTGAGCCCCCTCCGAAACAGCAGAAGCAATCGCGATGTGCAATTTGCCCAAGAAAACAAGACCGCAAAAGCAAGATTGCGTGTCTTAAATGCCAATGTCCTGTATGCCCTGAACACAGGAAAGAGATTTGTGTTAATTGTATTTAAGTTTATTTTTTTTATAAATATATATATTTTTTTATGAATTAAGTTTTTTTCTGTTTTTGAGAAAGTATATGAATTGTTATGTTTGAATAAAATATTTATGTTGTCCTTGAAAGTATTTTTTTTAAAATTTATTCCTGGTTGGGGTGTTCTGTCACCCCTGTTGTGGTTTATGTATATTTTAAATGTGTTGTGATCGGAAGGTTAATAAACAGTGCATTATGTAATATTTTGTGTAAAGATGTCGGATCTATGTGTCGCGTTTGAATGTGTTTTTTGGCAGTACCACGATTAGTTTTTTTTCAGTAAAGTAAATTACGTCCATTCTTGCGTGAAAAAAAAAAAAAAAGTTAAAAACTTGCCCCTCACATGGCGTCTAAGATTACGTACAGCTTTTTCTTGCAACTTTATTTGTGGGCACCTAATAGCTTTTGTTTTTAGTCGTCAAGAAGCGTTCGGAATATTTCCAATCTTTCTTAAATACTACATTTGGTAGTAGAAAATGCAATCACTCAAGTAAGAAATTGGTCAACCAATTAATGAGAGATATTAAGCTGGAAACCCATATACACCGTCATATTGGCGATCTAAAAGTTTTCTGCAGTCTAATAAAATCTCGTGTCTGTATCGTAAGTAATTCAAGCTCAAAGGTCTAAATATCGGTCTGTTAACATCTATTATATACAAAATTATTTGTGTCCCAAACATTTTTTGATGCGCGCCTGTTAGATGATTTAACTGAACAAATGACTTGTCGTGATGTTTCCTACGGAACTGTAGAAGTTTGTGTAGGTAATTCAAACTAATTTTTTTGTCAATTTCATAATAAAATGAATGAATTAAAAGCATACTATCTTGCATCATTGATGGATGCAAGTAAATATATTGTATGACCACTCATTTTTCTTGAATAGGTATGCGTGACCGTTCAACATTTTGTCGACAGAATAGATAGCATAGAGCTTCTGTAAATCCACTTCGGTCCGATAGATATCCTCCTACGCATCTTGTTTTTGTGACCATTAACCATGAATAACAGACACGATATTTTATGAGACTGCAGATAGCTTAAAGGTGTATCCGAGATTCCATCTTATTATCTATCTATCATCCTCAGGTAAAACCTAGGATGAGTAGATTTTTAAACATCAGTTCTTGGCTTGTAAAAGAAAAGAACATTGATTCCAGATTTAAAGTCAGAATCAAGGCCCGACGTACTCGCTCTTGTATATTTCATATAAGTCGCAGTCGTTAAATAAAAACATACAACAAAATTCATTCGTTATTATGATTTAACACAATGTAGGCGTTTAGGAGAGAAGGAATAGAAAGATAGGAAATTTGTTTGAGATATTTAAGTGATATTTATCTCACAAACATCCCACGAGTGCATCTAGTTGAAACTGCATTAATATAGACCAACCAAGCACTTAACCATTGCAGGCCGCCGCTATCGCATAGATTATCTTTAAATTAGATATTAAACTTCGATCAACTTTGCTCTAGGATGTATTGTAAAATATTATGACATGAACCAAAAATATGAGTTTTTACTTTTTACAAATTTTCAAAAACGCCCAAAGCGTACGAAAGTATCCCATCAGAGAGATAAAATCGGACAAGAGATTATGTTCTTTTATAAATGATAGTTTATATTTTAATACTTGATGTATTTCATTTTACCTTTTTAAGCAATTATAGTGAAATGAGTTGTTTGAAGTAGGTTCTAAAAAGTAAATACAGAGATGAAGTAGCAGCTCATGAAAATTGTAAAATTGACTAAAACCTCCCATCATACCATCAGGTTACCAGGCAGCCGACATTGTCAATGTCCTTAAATTAAACATTATCCAATAAAACTGCTTCGCTATGACTGTCTCAAAGTGCCCCATCTGTCCTTTCTTGGAGAAACTTAGTTTTGTAGTTTTTTTCCTCAAATTTTAACTTTTGAGAAACACGATTTTATAACTATTTAAAGCAAATAAAAAATCTATTCAAACTTTTGCCACGCAGTATTGAAAACTTACTTTTTTTCAATTAACTATCCACTCATTAAAAAACCTGATAATTTTCGAATTTCATGAGCAATTGTTTTGAAAATAAACATGTCTTATGAACAAAAAAGTTAAAAATTGATATTTGAGGAATATCAAGACTTTTTGAACAAACAATGTTGGCTTTATCATCGTTCTTAAGGCATTAAGCATTTCACACATGACAGATAAAAATTGCTTACATTTAATTCTGCTTCTTAAAGAGGCAATATTCAAACATTTACGAATAAGAAGAGGCAAGACTTATAATGGCTATAGTACCTACTATTAGTTATATATATTATTGTATCATTATGTCTTCCGAACAATATTCGACATTCAATACAAGGAACGTATTTGAAATGCAATAAACACCTCTTGTACACACAACCAAACATAAATAATGTGGGCCTCCAAGATCTATTTAATTTTAAGCAATAAATTCGTACAATTTCGTGCAGTTTTGACGCGTTTATAATAATAGATTAGAAGAATAAAGATTATGAGATACTTCAGAATTGGTATGAGAAAAATCGTTATCATTTTGATATTTTGAAAGATTTCAAGGTATGACACATCTATCATTGTAATTTAAGAATCAGCTTCCGACGACGCGACGCTAAAACAATTACAATACAAAAATAAAATAATGCAAATATTAAAACAACTCAAACTGATTTTTATAAATAATTGTCATCATACGATTTTATAGCGCATTCTTACCAAAGAAGAATACTTGTAACAATAAATTAATATAAAAAACCATACATACTTTGTGTGTGTTATCATTTTACAAATGCGAAGACTTTTTTATGGTAGTGGATCAACAACTGAGGAATCAGCCAAACCAAGAGTTCTCCGATTTACTTGGTCGATGAAGACAACATCTCCATTGATGCCTGATCAGATAATGCAAAAAATTCGAGAAGTTCTTGATCAGAATAATTGTGACTATGAACAAAGAGAGAGGTTAGTTAGTGTTCACAAAAATCTTATAAAATCTTGAAATTCTTTCATTGCTATAGATTTGTGTTATGGTGCGTACATGGTGATCCAAATACTGATTCGCTGGTACAATGGGAAATTGAAGTATGCAAACTTCCTAGGTTGTCATTGAATGGCGTCCGCTTTAAACGCATTTCGGGTAAGTAATGTTTCTTTGTTTATAATTTATGTGAGTCCCCTTGGACTATACCTACATACCTCTTCGAACAGCTTTGATTTGGTTTTTAAGAGTTAGGTATTATAACATTCTGAACAGATCAAAATTAAAGTATATAACTTATTAAACATTCGAAATTTAAATTAAATTTCCCTTGTACATACTTTTAATGTTTTGTATTTTTAAAAAAAATATTTTCAAAATCTTTCGACCAGTTTAAAAAAAATCTTTGTTTAAAAAACTATTTGAAAACATATTTCACAACTTAAAAAAAATATATATGTATACGTATGTTACTTAGGACTAATGAGTTTTCACGTAAATTTTTTGATCGAAATCCGTCAAATAGGTTACGAGAAATTCTGATTGAAAACTTATAACACTATTCTGAAAAAAAGATGTTTACCAAAAGACAAAATTTGCATACAAAACATTATTCAGAACGCTTAATCGAAATCGTGGGAATTGTTTTTGAGAAAAATGAGTTTTTCATTAAAAGTCATATGGCAGGTACCGTTAGTTTAATAGCTAGAATGCCAATTCCAAAAACCCCTCTGTTGGAGGTAGGTAGGTACTAAAAATACTGTTACCAAGTTGGAAGGAAATCGGCTTAGCCGTTCAGGCTGTAGTTGCCGACACAGACAAACAAATAGGTTTGTCGGACCAACTTTTGTCGCCTTCGCTACTATCGTAATGTCAAGTTCAAAACTATTATTTTTTTGCACGAAGGCATAAATTCCCTTAAAGTACCATTAATTTTTAATATTCATTAATTAACAAAGTGCGAGCTTTTGAATTGAAATAACAGGTGATATCTGGCCATCTGGTTGGTTCCTTAGTCATCTAATTTATAAGTTTGTACTCTGCTTTGGTTAAGCTCAATCCGATAATAAAGACTGCGCATTGCTCAATCCGATAATAAAGACTGCGCATTAAATTTTCCCCCAATGGGGTCCTTGAGATATAAAATTATTCCAAGTCTTTAATTGAAATACAACGTTTTCGATCAACGAGCTAAGTACCTACAAGTTCCTGGGTTAGGTTAACGGTGCAGTGTGGAATTTATATATAAGTTGCTGGATCGGATTTAATACATCGGGCACGGTAACAGTGGTTCGGTTCGGTTCGGTCGGATAACCTTTATTGGGGTTTACTGGGAGCTAAACAAAAAGTATTAATGAAGTCCCTTGATTGTCGGTGCTGTAATTGTCTTTTATTTTTGTTTTTATTCACATTTTATACAAATCATATAAAGCTCTCATAAAATTAAAAAAAAAAAAAAGAACCACTTGCTTCTAAGTATACATTAAAGATTTTAAAATCTTCATTTTCAATTATAAAAACTGGCAATTTTTGTTTGTTCAAAGGTACAAGCATTGGATTCAAGAACATTGCATCTCGCATAGCATTTGACCTACGTCTGTGACTCGATCAAACTAAAAATGAACCATCATCACTAGCATCATCTGACGATCAACAACAACAACCGTCGTCCTCGACTAAATATCGCTTCAGACAGGAATCCAATGCAACGTCTTCAACAAGAAAAGCCACATCTTCACTTAAGACTAAGTTAACCGACACATTAATCAACAGTAGCCTATCTAAAAATAAAAAACCATCTCATATTCAGCCTATCATAGTTACAACTAGCTGCACTAGCAACATTTCTGGAACGACTGCAAAAAAACAAAAAATTCGATCGAATTCTGAGTCTGATAAAGTCTCTTTGAATCTATCATCTGGTGAAAGATTGGATACTGCAAGTAGCTCCAAGAATAGCAGCAATCACAGTCTTCGCGGTCAGCCGTTATCTTTTGAAGAAACTTCATCAGCAGTTGCCCCTGCATCTGCTGCTCTTGCCACCAATAATGAAGGTGTTGCAACAACAGCTTCTGTTGCTAGTTGTAATAACACTGCAACAATAACAGCTGCTGTTACATCTTGTCACCATCCAAGCGGTCGAATCGATTCGACTATTCAAATGCTTGAAGAAATAATCGACCCCATCGCTGAAGAAGAAGACGATGAAATCGATATCGATAACACCGATGATGAGGAAGATAATTGTGATTTGGCCTCTTCAGCGCCAGTCAAGTGTGGCATTCGTGGCAGCAAGCAGTTTGCTTCAAAATCGGTTACGCCACTTACATCAATTGAGCTGACCGCTCTTCAACTCAATTTAAAGGGAAAATCGAAGACTACAAGCGATAATACTCAAGCTAAGATGAACACGAGCAAGAGTCTCAACGATGATTCAATTGTAAATATGAACAAAACTAAAGCAAAATCAGCTACTCGGACACCAAATACTCCGGGAAAAGGTAGATCTAATCTACTTCTGGGCAGAAAGTGTCTTAAAGTAATGGCTTCAAAAACAACAACTGCACCTGATGAATCAGGTGTTGGAGCTGAACCAACAATAGCATCAGCAACAGAAACAGAATCCTGTTCCACATCAAGCGGAAACGGAAATGGAAACAATAAAAAAGAAGGTGGTAAATTAGGATACAACAATTTAATAGCATCACTTTTACGCACAACAACGCTTTAAAGAACTGAATATTTTTGTAAAACAATGCATGCATACATTATTTGTGTGAAACAAAAGTTTTTGCTGTTGTTATTGTTGTTGTTATTTAATTAGTTCATTTCGAAAACTAAACCCGACAAAAAATTTATGTGTAACACATTATTCAGTTGTTTGTGTATAGAGTTACCAGCAAAACAAAACATCGCACAAAAGCTGTTAAATTTGTATTTGAAATCATATATAAGAAATAGAATGTTTATGTAATAAAAACAAAAAAGGATCATTGTAGTAAGTATAAAATTGTAAAATGTTTAAACTATAAAAAAAGAGCGTTAACAATTAATTGTAATACATGGATAATGGCAAAAAAGTGTACGCCTTCTTAATTATCAATTAATTATGGAACACAGACATGACCTCAAAACTAATAAAAAAAGTGTTATCATTCTTTCAATTAATAGTGATTGATTTCTTACCAACTTATTTCTCCGCCAATTACTATTTTCTTTGTCCTTTACTAAGTTGATGTTATTCTATAAAACTTAGTTTTAATTCTATTTTCTAATAATAGGTTTTAAAATCGATTAAAGGCATTCATTAAGCGATCATATTAAATTTGTAATTGTCATCTATTTGAAGTATGTATATTGGCTGCAGTGTATTAGAATATTTAATGAGTTTCTTTCAATTATTTGGTACAATATTCCAAACAACAATATTGTTTTTGCAGTTTGTCAGTTAAAAATCTGTTGGGGTAGTAGAAAACTTTATCTGCCAAATGTGTGAGCTAATATTCTGATGCCAGAATTGACAAAATTTCATTCGTCAATGTTCCATGAAGTGCTTCATCACACCAAAGACCTTTGCAGAATCAAGTAGTGCTTTTCTTTTACTACTCAATCCAAATCATCTGACTTTTTGAGGGTCTTGTGTTGAAACTATTACTATTCAGTCAGTAAAATTTTAATTGTCGTTCGTGTTAATGGTGCACACACAGTTCCACTTCTCAACAGTTTCAACTTAAAGGCTTTTTCGAAAATAATCCCTAAAGGCCTTCATTCGTCTGTGAAAAGTTTGTCAGGTGCTGGTCTAATATAATTCATAGGCTTCAATGATTAAACAAAGTAACATCATTTTTTTTCTGTAGATACTCGACAAAAACCATAAGCTCAATCAATTGTGTTGAAGATAAAATCTCAGTGTAAAATACCTTTATTTGTTCGAAGCACAAAGTTTTACGAACCGATATATACTTATTTATATATATATGTTTGATTAATGTTAAATATTTACTAGAAATATAATCAGCAACACTCGCAAGTGCTTTCATAAAATATATGTAGGTAAAGAAATGACAACACTTTGCATGAAACAAAAAAAAATATTTTCTAATGCTATTAACATTTTGTATTGGTATTTCGAAAGACATACACTTTTTATTTTTGCTTTATTCTTAAGTATAAAAATACATTTTGTCTTATTTAAATTAATAAATATAAATATATGAAAATTATTGTTTTTAAGGTTTTTCATTTTGATCAGTGTCCAATTTGTTTAAAGTTTTCTTTTTTATACATATTTTGTAAACCAATAGAACTCAACAAAACAGGAAAAATAATTAAAATTTTGTATTCAAAAAATAAAAATATTCAGAGACATAGATGCGGATATTAGACAGGATGAAAACAATATTAAATTTTAAGTATAACTCATAAAAAATATTTGAATTATTTCATTGTAGAAATTTATTATATATAAATAAATATGTTATCTAAACGCAAAAAGTTTACGCACTTTATATTGATATAAAAATGGCTACTGCTATTATTAATTATTATATTCTTAACTTAAAAAAAAAAACAATAACAACCACTTCACACACAATCATATATAAATACATCTTAGGCTTGTATTTAGTTTTTTTTTTTTTTAAGATAATGTTATTATATTTTGAAAACATACTATACTTATAAATATTATAACAACAATTATTATATACATTTTCGAGGAACAGGACATGAATATGGATTCTTAAAAGTGATTTTACATATACCTAAATACATACATACATATATATGACATAAAATGATGATGTAAACGGAAATTGTATTTACTAAAGAAGTTTAATATTATATTGAGTTTGTTTTAATTGAAAAAAAAAGAATTTTTTTATTATAATCATTTCAGTTTTATTTTTGTTTTTTTAAACATACAACCTAAATCTATTCAGAGACTGGCGCTGGATCAACAAACTTTTGAAATGTGTAATTCTGATTTCGAGGACAATTTGGCAGGAATCATGTATTGTTAGTAATATTGAGGGAAGCTGGTGAGTATTTCCCTTTTTTTTTTATTCTGAAGCGAAATTGTACCTACTCTACTGTCTTAGTGGGTTTTGTTTTCATACTAAGCTACCGAGCATTATTTTGATAAGCAGGTTACGTAATCCATCAACACCAACGCAAGAAATTATTCTTATACTTGGCACTATGATCGTATCAGTTTACAAAAAATCTTCGAAACATTTATTTTGTTCATGGTATTGGTATCCGAATCGTAAAGGAAATAATCAAACGTACCGAGGCATTATGTTATTAAATACAAAATAAATATCCCCGCACTATGTAAAATATTTAGAAGCAAAGAGCCAGAGTATTTGGAACTGCTATCATCATAGATAAGAACGATTTTATTCATTAAAAATATATAAAATACTTACCTAAATTATCTACGTGCATCTTATAAAATTTAAGAAAATGTTTCTCATCATTATTTATTGATTTTTTAAGTACCGAAAAAACAGTCCCCTGGTTGGTCACCAATTCAAAAAACATGTTTCAATAAATTATTTTGTAGTTCATGTCACAATCCCCTGGTTCAACTATAAAATGCTACCAATAAAATCTTTTTACAATTCCGCGCGATGAATTTAATGAAATTTAAAGTTAAGATAAGAGTGTTAAGTTTGCTCCGTTGATGCTTGAGGGCGCCATCTACGTTTTGTGTATTGGAGCGCGAACTATTCAAACGGACAACCACGCAAAAACTAGTTCGAACTTCGAATCACATCACAGTCCTCTGGTGAGTTACTATTTTTATTTTATTTTTGATATTTAATTTATTACTGTTTGATTTAATTTCTTTGTTGAACACTAAACGCTGGGAATGCCAATGAATTCTAATAATGCAGAAATGTTTATGATATCATAAGATTTCATTTGTTTTAACAGTCCCCTGGGCAACAGGTCACTGCTTTAAACAAGCTACTTTCTTAGTATTATTTTTTAAAAAAAAAGTCTTGAGTTAAGACAGAGATTTTTTTAAGCATTTTAAAGTTTATTCCATTGTTGGTTTTAAAATTTATTTATTTCGGCTCAAGAAAGAATACAAATTACTTTAGGTGTTGGATTAATTCGAGCAATAAAATCTTTGAGACATTTGTTCAACCAAAATGACCCTGTTAGTAGAGAAATGCCCAGGCACACGAAATTCTGTGTAAACAAGGCGCTTAAATCTAAACTAAGCTTTAAGCTAAAGGCGGTTGTTATTTGCAAAGTACTGCTTTTTTTCTTTTTTAAAAATATTTAAAAAAAACCCTCTTGCAGTTCAAGACTACAGGTGTTTGCTTACATAAATATTTTTTAAATAAATAAAGGCAAAGCATAAGGTTTGTTCTATAAAGTGCATTATTTTTTTTTGTCTTTGGAATCTCTGAATAGAAATCGCTACAGAATCGATTTCCCAATAAGCGAAGGCATGAATTTATACGCCTTCCTTCTGATTGTTTTATTTCGAACAGCTTCTAAACAACCAAAAGCAAGCTCTATTAGTCATCATGGACTGTCTTCCTTCTTTATTCCACATCTCATAGTCCTTGGAGTTGACTATTCTGTAGGTTTGGGTTAGCTTCCATTCAACTTAATATGAAATTTTGGCGAATTCGCAAATATGATGTCTGTCTGAAATCCCGGCTCCCAGGACATGCATCAGCGTTGAGCTGTTTTCTAACATACATAACATAGAACACTCCAATGAAGACGCAAACAAGCATTTCCTTGTTAAAATCATCAGTGATCATTATCTTCACTTTTTGTTTTGGCATCGATATGCAATTTTTATTTTAATGTATACGCTTCCGAACAAATTCTGTGCTGTTAAGACGTCTAGTCAACCTGGACTTGCGCTTTTTAGAAAATCATTTTTTCAACCAGTTAAGAGAATGTAAACCTTTCAGAGATGAGAGTTGGAAAAAAGTTAGACAACTTTTGGAGCTGTCATGAAAGCACATGATAGCTCCTGGAAAATAATTTAATAAAATTTTTATTCTAAGAGCTTTCTCTTAAAGTAATACACCACCTGAAAGAAATTAAAAACTAATAATAAGTTAAGTTGAAAAGTTGTTTTTTTTTTTTTAGAAAAAAAAAATACAAATCTGATAAAAAAATTTGATTTTGATTGTTTGCAATAATATTTATCAAAGTCTTTAGTTGAACGGTTTTTTTATTAGTATCACATTATAGAAAAAAGGTGAAAAAAACCCGACTAAGTTCTTTTCCGGGGCAGAGGTAGTACGCCTTTTACGAGGAAGTGACAATTCCTCCAAGAGTAAATCATGTCATGGAAAGTGCTTCTCTGTTAGGTGGTAATTTGTAGGCCTTTTCCATTCCTGCAGAATATCAACGTAGGAATGTTTGAGAGTGTAAGTCACAGGCCCGGCCCGCTGGAAGCTGTTGTGCGTATGTGTGCCAACTATTTTTTTTTTATATTTAGGATTTTATTGTAAATATTTTCTTTGAACTCAAAACTTAAGTGAGATTTTTTCACAAAAACATAAGAAAGCTTGTTCAAAATGACCAGAATCAAGTTTTAATATACAAATTAAACACGAGTATATAGAAGATTTATGAAGATTCTGCCTACGGTTTTGGGGATTTATTAAATGAGTTCTGTAAAAGAATTTTCTCGCTATTATTAAAAATGTTACTACAAGGTTTAAACACTACAACCGCCATCCATCGCTATCCGTCATTTGTTTGGTTGTGAGATATTCATTTGTATTTTATGTTTAACACTTTATAAATTAATCTTTCTTTTTTGTTTTGTTATGTTAATGGTTGTATATTTAAAAAATCAGTTTCTTCATTGAATGTAATACTTTCATATTTAATTATTTTAACTTTTTATATACCTATTTTCTGCGTTAACTAAATTATGTCGGTTGTTGGCTTATATTTATTTAGTACATACTTATGCTTTAGGACAGGATTAACATTGAATTTAAAATATCTACATAATGAATGAAGAGGTTTTCATTGATTTAAATTAATATCTTTATTATTTTTAATCGTATTGCACACCCATAAAAAAGTATGGTAGTTAGACCAAGCCTGAGTTGAAGAAGAACGGATTTTAAATTTTAATTTGTCTGTGGTGTGCTTGTCAATTAAATGTTTTCCTATTCATAAAAATCCGTAATATTAAAAAATATAGTTTCTTAAATGTAAATAAAAATCTTCAGATATACACAAATTCATTGAGTGCCCTTCACTTTAAAAAAAAAGTATATTTTATAACAAAAGTATTACCCAAATTAATTGAAAAATAAAGAAAAAGTTAAAAGCAATATGTAGGTAAAGGAAATAGAGTGAAAAATGTGGATTCACGGTTTCGGATATTAGCAGTAAAGAAAGAAAAAATTATATACCTAAACACATACCTACACACAAATTGTAAATTATCCATAACTAGGCTTTCTTCAGCTATTTATATAATTTCATTGTAGTATTGAATACTGAAATGCAAATACAAAGTAAATTACTAAAAAGAACTAAAAACAAAATTTAATTTATATATTTTGTATTATCAAATAATATAAAATCGACTGATTTCAATATATCGTATAATAAAAAATAAATAAAAGTTAGAGCTTCGTCACAGCAAATACTACGTTTAAAAGAATCGTGTATAAAAATAACTGTATTTACCAAATTAAATTCATGTTATATGCAGATATAAAAACTCTGGAATATAAATATGTAACAATAAAGATACAAATTCTAATACAACATTTTAAAATTAAAGTTGTGGCATTCATATTTCATGTATTATCAAAATAAAAAAAAATTAAGCTGTATTTACAATTTATAATACTAAATTACTCTCGCCAAGTAAAACTTTTAAAATAATTAAACAAACCAAACTCATTATTAAATTTAAAAAGCTTAGGTACAATATAAAATAGACTTCGTAAAACACACGCTACTCGTTGTTTCAAACGCAGAATAAAAATTGATCATTATGTAAAATAAATAATTCATAATCTCTAATAATAAATTAATCAAACAAAAGTCAATCGATTTAAATGTGCTTAAGCTTGGTAACCAGTTTCAAAGCTCAAAGGCAAGACCAAAAATAAGCAAGAACTTCTGTGTTTTTCTACTGCAAGGTCTGATAATTTGTTACAAAATTTTAGTTCTGTTCGAGTTGGTGAAACAAATTTATAATTCAATATAATACAGAAAATGCGTTCACCATCTCAACATTATCTTATACAAAGCCTAAATAGGTACTCTCTTACAGCAGAATATAAAACAGTATTGATGGAGTAAACATTTGTATTGAAATTAGACTAGATTTCGTACATAAGTAACGCTTATTCAATATGGTCAACTTAAACTGTTGACAATAGCTTTTTCCTTGAAATTTAGCCATGGCTGTCCAAGGTTTTCTTGGCAGCTAAGAGCTGTCGTTTGAGGTTTTCGGTTTAAAAAAAAATCGTTAGGGCTGCAGGTCGTGTATTTGTAGCAACATAAGCAGTTTCGAATTTCATTTCCTTGAGTTTATTTTATCACAAGCAGTTACAGAAAAAAAAATACTTTTAATCCGGAAGATTCCAAAATCTACTTAAAAGCGACTTCAGGTCGAAAAATCAAACCGATTTGTGGCGATTCCAGGGCTTAACGAACAAAGCTACTATGTATCGTGTCACTTTAACACTGACATTTCAGCCATCTTAGCTGTTTTTCACTAGAATTACAGAAATCATGTAATTGCTTACACCTGATGCCAGTCGAGGATCTTTTTAGTGTTTCTCTAACTTTGTTAACTTCTTTAAGGAGTTTAAAAAATGGTAAACACACAAAATAGAAACGACATGCATGGTATTATCATAGATGCAACATACGACATTCTTGAGATTATTTTATTTCGCAGTAAACTTTATTTTTCTAGTGGAGAATTGCTTATATTTCAAAAATATCCGGTCCAAGCTCAATGTAGGTGATCGTTTTTTCAACTGCTCATATTTTGTTTATCTTTTCAGTGAAATTATGTGTTCCTTGCAGTAAATTCACAGGTACTGATTAAAAGTTTAAATAAAGTAAGAGTGTCTTTTTTTAAGGAAATATTAGGACATAAATTAATAAAATGTTAGTTGTTAAAAATTAGGATATAGAAATCAAAATATAATCACTTTATTAAAATCATCATCTTCCAAATACCCCTGCTACTCAAATCTTATGTACTCACACATGCAAAGCAACCAAAAACTCATATACCTAAGTACCATCAAAAGAAAATATTAACATTTATAAAATGTTTTATAAACGAATAAACTTTCACATCAGCATATTTTAAATATTCACACCAAAAATAAAAAATAATTTTTTTATTGACCGAAAAACACCTTGCTAATCTTAAAAATATAAAATCAATGTTTTGTAAAAAATAAATTTAAAATGAGCATGACCTTTCGAATAAGAAAATAAAACTTTAAAATGGAAACATTGATTATAAATGTGAAAAACTCAAACCAAATGAATTTAAAACTATAAAGTAAAATTAAACTATTGCATTTTAAACATTTTAGTTAATAAGTTGACAAAGATAAATTGCTATATAGATGTGTAGTATGATTACGTATATATAACAATGTTTAAAAAGAAAATGAGATTAATAAAACATATTAAAAAATAATAATCATAATACAATTGAGTTTGTTTTAAATAATGTTCATACATATCTCTTTTTTGTTTGTTTTAGAGGTTAATTTATTTGCAAACTTTTGTAAATAACAAAAAAACAGCTGCAGAGCAAAAAATTATATACACACAGGCGATTTATTATTTTGTCCAATGGAAATTCAAATTTAATCTAAATTAAAATAGTGGTTTCATAAAACACAAAAAAAAAACAACAATAAAAACGATCTCAGAGACTATTATAATTGCTAGAGTATATTCTTTTTTTTTTTTTTAGAAAGCTAGAATAATATTTTCTAAGAGTGAAAATAGCCGATAATAATATTTGTAGTGCGAAAAATTAAATTCATTTCTTTTATTTTTTAAATCAACACTTTTGTCTCTAAGTTAAAATAACTCTAATTTATATTCAAACTCTTTATTTACTTATTTATTTAACAACCCACTTAGAACTACTATACCACTTATTTATTTGCCATTTAACTGTAACTGAATTCAAAATAAAATTGCAACTTTTGAGTTTGAGATGCTCCTATTTATAATGCTCTCGAATATTCTTATTTTCGAACCTCTTAGAAATTTCTAATAGTTTCGGAGCTTTCAATCCCCAAAATGCAAGTTAATAATTGTAGTTAAGTTTTTCGAAAGTTTTTTAGTAACTTCAATAACAGGATGATTGGCATACGGTGTGGTAAAAAGTAAGAATTGTAGGTTAGTCAAAACAAGAACAAATAGTATGGTTTATTCCCGTCCGTTATCCGCTTAGCAGCGAGGGACAATTTTCAAAAAAAAAGTACTTGCAACAGAAAGAAAGTATATTTAATAAAAACGGTAAGTGAAACAATGCCATAGCTTTAACTTTTTATAGAGCCAGAAGTCTCTTTTATTTTATTTTTAAATCAAGATGTTGAAACAATTTTTGAAAATAAAATTTTCATACTCAAAATTTGAAAAAAATTAAAACAATTTTTTTTTTTTTTTCAAAATGTTTCTTTAATTTTTATTTGAAAATATGTATTTTTTTACTACCGTTGGACAAATTTCCGCATCTGATTTGCTGTCGGAGACAATCGGAAGAAACACAAATCCAATAGACGCGTTGTATCGCATGAATTCAATGCACGTCGCTGTGATTTTGACATTTATACGCATGCTTCAATTTTTTTCTGGAGAATATGCGATTAATCAATCGTAACGGCTACCATGATACAAATGAATCAGATGATCTTTCTCTCCGAGCAGTTACCATGATAGGGGGATTGTAACAAACAGCCTTCTGCGGCGCCTGGTGAAATGAAAAAAAATGGTTGGTAGTTAATCTCGACAACAGACCAAAAGTTTTTAAAGTTTTTTGAAGTTAATAAATAAAATTATAAACAAGACAATTTAACACAAAAACGAAGTTCCTAGCTTCGCAACTTTTAGTGACATAGACATTTGATTTTAGAAATTGCAATGTTTTTTTTTAAGTGAGGAAAGGAGGTCCTAGAGGCATTTTGAATAAGCTTTATTTTTTAAGAAAGAGGAACTCCCTGATATAATTAAAATCGAATTATTTATTATATAAAATGTATACCGCAATTGTGAGAGAAAAAAAAAACGTTTTCAAAGCAAGTACCTACTGAAATTTTGTTGTTTCACTAGGCGCCCAGAAAACGTAGTAGGCTGTATGTTGGGAGTTATTTTTGTACATTTTGGCGCGAAAAGATTTATTTGTGCTAGTGATGGGGAAATTGTGACTGATCAGAACAAAGTAGGCATGGGCAATAAATATCGATATAAAAAAATATCGATATTTCTCTCAAAATATATCGATATATATCGTCGATATTTTTAATAGCGATATATCAATATTCGATATTTATTTTGGAGTATCGAATTCGTATCAATTTCGATTTTTTTTTTAAACAACTTCGTTTTCGTGTTTACTGTTTATCCTAGCGCATCGTTCATCGTTCGTCGTTAACTTTAGAAAATCCCACCACAGTCAGTCTTCTCTTTATGAAAGAGGAATTACATTATAACAATAACAAATAACAGTATTTGGCTGCGTGCACGAAAATACTATACTATACTTATACTAGTAAATCATCAGTGTAAGACGTATGTGACCCTGTAGTTAACAGACTCTTCTCTTAACAAATTTTCGTAGCACACATACACATGTACACTGCTCATATAGACGTATCTTCTGAATCTGAACGAGTTGATTCAGCGGTGAATCTTACAGTACCCGACAATAGAAGCCGTTTGACAGGCGAGCACATCAAGCAGAGGGTGCTCCTGATGTCAATATGTGATGACTACTGGTTTGACTAATATGTATACATATATGAAACTGTTAATACTCGAGAATTAATAAAAAAAACCTACTATTTTCTTTATTTCTATGTTCTTTTTTTACGAATTTTGAATGGTTTAAGCTTTGGGAATTCGTATGAATAATCTTGCGAAAACTGACGATATATATCGATATATCGATATTTTTCACTCGATTATTTTCGATACTGTTTAAAAATATCGATACGATAAATATCGATATTTTTTTTTCACTTGCCCATCCCTAGAACAAAGACAGAAAAAAATATCAGGTTACACATGTATAGGTACTCGTACTATGTATACATAAATAGTAAATGAGAAATTGTCAAGGAAGAAAAAGGCGAAAGTCATGCTTTGTTATAGCGGTTTTCTCTTTCCCCACATTGGAAAATCAAACTTTCACTCCTCACACTGTTATAGATAAAAGAAGAAAGTGAAGAAGAAATACAAAAGATAAAGTGAAAAATATAAACATGTGAAGGTGAAAGATAAAAAAAGATGTCATTTCTGAAAGATAAGTTGTTTCCCTTCCTCGCATTAGATCTTGTCATTTGGTAATTGGCACTTGGCAATTACTCATTTATATTATATATGTAAGAATACATAGTACCTATACATGTGTAACCCTGGTCGTTTTTTCTTTCTTTGTTCTAATCAGTCACAATTTCCCCTTCACTATCACTAGCACAAACAAATCTTTTCGCGCCAAAAATTTACCAAAATAATTTCCAACACAGCATTCTGCTTTTCATGGGTGCCTGGTATAATGAAAAAAAATTGGTGTAAAACTGTAAATCTCGAGAACAGACCAATTTTTTTTAAGTTTTTTGAAGAACACAAAAACGAAGTTCCAAGCTTCGCTTTTAGTGGCATTTGATTTTAGAACTTGTAATGTTCAGAGAGAGAAATTTTCTGATATAATTAAAAATTAAACTCGAATTATTTATTATAAAATTTGAACTATGTAGTACATTTATATCCTTCACATTGCGAGGAAAAAACATTTTCAAAGCAAGTACCTACTGAAATTTTGTTGTTTCACTAGGCGCCCAGAAAACGTAGTAGGCTGTATGTTGGGAGTTATTTTTGTACATTTTGGCGCGAAAAGATTTATTTGTGCTAGTGATGGGGAAATTGTGACTGCTCAGAACAAAGAAAGAAAAAAATATCAGGTTACACATGTATAGGTACTCGTACTATGTATACATAAATAGTAAATGAGAAATTGTCAAGGAAGAAAAAGGCGAAAGTCATGCTTTGTTATAGCGGTTTTCTCTTTCTCCACATTGGAAAATCAAACTTTCACTCCTCACACTGTTATAGATAAAAGAAGAAAGTGAAGAAGAAATACAAAAGATAAAGTGAAAAATATGAACATGTGAAGGTGAAAGATAAAAAGATGTCATTTCTGAAAGATAAGCTGTTTCCCTTCCTCGTATTAGATCTTGTCATTTGGTAATTGGCGCTTGGCAATGTCTCATTTATTATTTATGTAAGAATACATAGTACCTATACATGTGTAATCTGGTCGTTTTGTCTTTCTTTGTTCTAATCAGTCACAATTTCCCCTTCACTATCACTAGCACAAACAAATATTTTCGCGCCAAAAATGTATCAAAATAATTTCCAACACAGCATTCTGCGTTTCATGGGTGCCTGGTATAATGAAAAAAAATTGGTGCTAATCTCAAGAACAGACCAATTTTTTTAAGTTTTTTGAAGAACACAATAACGAAGTTCCAAGCTTCGCTTTTAGTGGCATTTGATTTAAGAACTTGTAATGTTCAGAGAGAGAAATTTTCTGATATAATTAAAAATTAAACTCGAATTATTTATTATAAAATTTGAACTATGTACATTATATCCTTCACATTGCGAGGAAAAAACATTTTCAAAGCAAGTACCTACTGAAATTTTGTTGTTTCACTAGGCGCCCAGAAAACGTAGTAGGCTGTATGTTGGGAGTTATTTTTGTACATTTTGGCGCGAAAAGATTTATTTGTGCTAGTGAAGGGGAAATTGTGACTGATTAGAACAAAGACAAAAAAATATCAGGTTACACATGTATAGGTACTATGTATAGGTACATAAATATAGTAAATGAGAAATTGTCAAGGAAGAAAAAGGCGAAAGTCATGCTTTGTTATAGCGGTTTTCTCTTTCGTCGTTTTTTCTTTCTTTATTCTAATCAGTCACAATTTCCCCTTTACTATCACTAGCACAAACAAATCTTTTCGCGCCAAAAATTTACCAAAATAATTTCCAACACAGCATTCTGCGTTTCATGGGTGCCTGGTATAATGAACAAAAATTGGTGTTAATCTCGAGAACAGACCAAGTTTTATTTTCCAACACAGCATTCTGCGTTTCATGGGTGCCTGGTATAATGAACAAAAATTGGTGTTAATCTCGAGAACATACCAATTTTTTTTAAGTTTTTTGAAGAACACAAAAACGAAGTTCCAAGCTTCGCTTTTAGTGGCATTTGATTTTAGAACTTGTAATGTTAACAGAGAGAAATTTTCTGATATAATTAAAAATTAAACTCGAATTATTTATTATAAAATTTGAACTATGTAATCATCACATTGCGAGGAAAAAACATTTAAAAGCAAGTACCTACTGAAATTTTGTTGTTTCACTAGGCGCCCAGAAAATGTAGTAGTAGGTTGAGAATTATTTGTGTACAATTTGGCGCGAAAAGATTTGTTTGCTCTGGTGAAGGGGAATTGCGACTGATCAGAACAAAGAAAGAAAAAAAGACCAGGTTGTATATGTATAGGTACTATGTAATATATACATAAATAGTAAAAGAGAAATAAAGAAGGCTTTATTTATTTAATCACAGGAGCAGCAGTGTGTGTGGAAATGACAAGATCTAATGTGAGGAAGGGAAACAGCTGATATTTCAGAAATAACATCTTTTTTATCTTTCACATTCACATGTTTATAAATTTCACTTTATCTTTTGTGTTCCTTCTTCACTTTCTTCTTTTATCTGTAACAGTGTGAGTGAAAGTGTGGAGAAAGAGAAAGCTGCTATAACAAAGCATAATTTTCACCTTTTCCCTCCTTGGCAATTTCTCATTTATTATATTATGTATAGTATACATACATACATGTCTTACCTGGTATTTTTGTCTTTCTTTGTTCTGATCAGTCACAATTTCCCCTTCACAAGCCCAAATAAATCTTTTCGCGCCAAAAGTGTACACACATAATTCCCAACATACAGCCTACTACGTTTTCTGGGCGCCTAGTGAAACAACAAAATTTCAGTACCTAACCTACTTGTTTTGAGAATATTTTTTTTCCACACACAACCAACAAACGTGAAGAAATTCATCCACTCTGAATAATGGTGTACCTACTGAAATATTTTAAAATTTTATAATAATTTGGTTTTAATTTTTAATTGTATGGGAATTCTTCATTCGTAGTAAGCTTTAATATAGATTTAATAAAAGGTCATTCAAACTGCCTCTAGGACACTCTTTCCTGACTTAAACAAAATTATAAACGAATAGTACCCTTGCTACTTGTAGTTATACCCACGATTTTGAATTTTACAATTTTTTTGTGTCTATTCCTCATTGTTAGCAAGTACATTATACTTGTTACTCCTAAGGCAAAGTTTGGAATTTTAAACTATCGGGGATTAAGAAAGTATATGAACAAAGTACACTAACGAACTGATTGAACTTAAAATAAAAAGATGCTGTTGCCTATTTTTCAACCTAAAAATAACGATAAGAAAGTAAAGTACACTCGGGTGTATACGTACTTTTCTGCGTTTAAACAATTTAATTAAGTTCAAAATGTTTGTAGGTATATATCTATCATAGTTTAAATCATCGCCCTACCAACTAGGAAGGGCAGAACAACATCTGCCGAGACAGCTAGTTGAAACATATAATCATGTATTTCTTTAAAATAAATTCTCCTGCATCATTTAACGATGTAAAACTTTCGAAAAATCCATTTTAATTTTATCCTGTTGATCATCAAGAGTAAAATAAAATCTTTGAATTGTTTTTCAAACTAACGGTCCACTTTGACAGGTCAACACTCACAAGTCAAAACTCTTATAATGGAGGTGAGTTGGAAATGGTAACATATCTTTACTATTTGACACTTCACCGTTAGTTTAGGAACGATATTATGACGTCATATATTTACAAATCGTAAAAATTTTGAATTAAAGGAACTACTAATAAATTGTCAACTCTGGTTCGAAAAAGAACACACTTCCTGTTTTGGTGAAATCAAATAGCATAGATACCTACTTTGTTTATAGTTCAAATCCATTTGTGAAGTAGGTACTTTATTTATTTCAGGATTTTAACTTCATTAGTTTTATTTTTCTTAACATGACCATAGTAGGTGGTGGGTACCAATTGAAAATTTAAAAATATGTATGAAACAAAATAGGATGGCAAACATTATGCACAAAGTTAGTTCTAAAATTTTAAACGATCGATTTCCAAAACATAGGTATGAATTTTAAATATTTTATTTTTGACATACATACATTATATTTCTTTTTATCATAAATCTATAGTTTCACAATGTCAACTTTAAATCAATTACCGAATGAAGAAAATATCATCTTCAATTGCGATCGACATGCAAAAAATACTTCCAAGAGGTTGCTGAGTTTCTATGAGAAGAAGGAATTATTCGACACTGTTTTGATTACTGACAGCGGTTTAGTTGAGTTTCAAGCTCATAAAGTGGTCCTTTCTGCGTTGAGTGAGTACTTCTTTGAAATGTTTCGTGGTGGCCTTACGACAGACTGTAACTCTAAGCCTTATGTAGTCGAACTGAAAGAAAAAATAGAAGATTCAACATTGAAAATGATAATTGATTTTATGTATTCGGGGTCGATTGAAATCAACCTAGAAACAGTTGAGAGACTACTGCGGGCTGCAGCGTTTTTGAAAATTACAACTTTAATGGATGAGTGCTGCGAATTTATCAACAAAAATTTAAATTCTGTTGGCAACTGCTTGTATTGGCTTCGTCTTGCTAAGGAATATGATTTACCTGCGTTTTAAGAGAAGTCTTTAAACTTTATTTACACCAACTTTGAGGAAGTATCAAAAGAAAAGGAATTTTTGCTTCTTAGCGAGCTCGAGCTGAAGGATCTTCTTTTTAACGACAATCCATACCAAGACTTCGAAGAACTTGTGCTTCTGAGTTTGATGACTTGGATTGAATATGACAAATGAAATCGGGAACATCTACTTATAGCACTGCTAAATATGGTTCGCTATCAATTTCTTACTCCAAGATTCATAATTGAAAAAATTACTTCTGAAACTGAAGAAAGCTTCAAATTGATTCACAGTTGGGTTAGATGGCATTGTTCACCGCACACTCGATCAATTGAACAACAAAATGTTGCACCCAAACCCAAACGAAGGAAGCTTAATGAGAAACTCGCACTCATATACTGCAACAGTTACAAAGAGATCGAGATTTTAAGTCACATTAAAAAGAAAGATTCCTGGGTCATTAAAAAACGTTCACCTCTTTGGCAAAATAAATCTGGTTTTTCTATGATTGTGATAGACGCACAACTTATTGTTGTTGGAGGAAGGGTTGAATTTGATTTAATCATTAATAGTGTTGAGATCTTGGACCTTAATACATTGCAATGGGAAAATTTACCTCCAATGAATAAAACCAGAAGTTATTGCCAATTGGGGAAATTGAACGGATATTTATTCGTCTTTGGTGGTTCCGATAACAATCAACATTTTGTGAATACCATTGAGTTATATAACTTTTCAACAAGAAAATGGCAATTCGTACAGCCGTTATTTAAACCAAGCAAATATAGCAAAGCAATTGGACTCAATGGAATCTTATACATTATTGATTTGTATTTCGGTCATTTGCAATCTTATGATATCGCTACGAATCTGTGGAATTCTAAAGCACAACAAATAGAGGATTTAAGAAATTTTGGATTTGCTGGAGTTGATAGATTTCTATACCTAATTGGTGGTTACAAAAACGGAGATGTGAAATCTGTTAAGCGCTACGATATATCAAACGATACTTGGTGTGAAGTTGCATCATTGCCAAAAGCTCGATCATTTTTTAAATGTACAACGTTTGAAAATAAAATTGTCATATACGACGGAAACTGCAATAGCTGTTTGGTCGAAGAGTACAACACTGAAACTGATTCGTGGAAAACTTTGAGTAAAATTTTGCATTATAATGAGTTGCTTATTTGTAGTCTCCCTATTAATTACTTTTAATTTCAAATAAATATAAAAATAAATTTTTTTAAATAAATATAATATAATTATTATTTTTGCAATGTTTTGTGGTTTTTAATTCAAATTAGTAATATAAATTTGTTGTCGAAACAGAGCCTTGCACAGAATAAAACTCACAAATTAGTAACTAAACAAGCAAAACCGTTAAAGCGCATTAGGCATAACCATTCCCTTAGCAGTCTTTCTTGTTTGAACTTTACCGAAGGTCCACCCAGGTTTGCATTACTTACTTACTTAAGGTGGCGCAGACAGTCCATTGTGGACAACGGCCTCAACCAACAATCCTCGCCAGCTAAGCCGGTCTCTAGCCAGTGGCCTCCAGTTGCGCACACCAAGTTGGTTGATGTCGTTTTCTACTTGATCGCGCCACCTTAGATGGGGTCTTCCAGAATTGCGTCGGCCTCCTGATTGGAATTGAAGATTCGTCGGGCTGGTGCGTTTTCATCCATACGCTCCACATGACCCAGCCATCTAAGCCTCCATACTCCATTGATACATACAGGCATACATATTAGCTTTAAATTCAAAAATTTAAAATTTTGACAAAGAAGCTGTTTCTAAAGATTCAAAAAGTCGCATTTATATCCCAATAAACCTTAACAGACATTTTTGAATTTTCTCCATAGAAATGTGCGACATCTACATCTCTTATGGAATCAACTTGTGGCAGCCAACTAGCAGAAGCAGTCCATACAATACGTCCATGCAATCAATTATTTACGCATTCAAATTTATTCTCATTTTCTCACTATAAAAAAGGTGAAAATTTGGCAGAGACGGTTTGTCAAACTAAAACATTTTTTGGTCGTCGTGAAGCACCTTGTCGGACAGCAATTCAGAAATTGGTGGAAAAATTTGAGCAATTGGGACAAATTAGCGATGTGAAGAATAAAACCCGAGCACGTCACTCAAGAGCAACTGAAAATATCGCTGCTGTAGCCCAAAGTGTTGAAGAAAACTCAGGTTTGCCAATTACTCGTCGTTCTTTGGAATTGGGTATTCAACAAACGTCATTACACCATATTTTGGCGTCTTAAGGCTTATAAAGTTCAGTTAACACAAGAACTCAAGCCGGCCGATCATCAACAACGTCGTGTCTTTGCTGTTTGGGTTTTTGAAATGCATGAAAATGATCCGGAATTTCACCGAAAAATCATCTTGACTGATGAGGCTTATTTCCACCTCAGTGGCTAAGTCAAAATTGTTTCATCTGGGGCTCGGAAAACCCAAGATTTACTAACATGCCTGACCTTACTTTTTGGAAAATGAGGTTGGAGCATCTAGACAACGTTTACTTTCAACAAGACGGTGGCGCTACGTGCCACACAAGCAACGAAACCATTGATCTTTTACGGGAAAAGTTTCCGGACCGTGTTATCTCCCGAAGAGCTGATCACAATTAGCCATAGAGATCTTGTGATTTAACACCTTGCGACTTCTTCCTTTGCGGCCACGTGAAAGATAAGGTCTACGCCAACAACCCAGCGTCGATTCAAGACCTCAAAGATGGAATTCGTGAAGCAATTGATGGCATACAGCAGCCACTTTGCAATTTGGTGATGGAAAATTTCATGAAAAGGATTTTGTAGTGTAAGCGTAGCCGCTGATATTGTTTTCCATTATTAATGGCATATTTTCATCTTTCCATTGAAATAAACATCCAGTCTTTTAAAAATTTCAAAACCACACCTTATTGGAAAACCCTGTATGAGTAAATAGTGAAGTTTTCATCCTCCGTATAACATCTACCTACGTACACACTTGGCTATCTTAATTTTGTATTTGTACTGAGAGCTGAGGAAGCTTAACTTACCCTGCAAATAATGGTTGTGATCCAAAGTCCTGCATTTATTTTTAATTGAAGAGATGTTCTAAGTCCATATGAATGTAATATTTTAAAATGACTTTTGGTTGCTGTATTCAAATTGGTTTTGATACATCTTTTGGCTTAGTGATCCGCGTCGAGAAAACATTTAAAGACGGATGCGCATCACACTGAGATCAGAGTTTCCTGGTTACAAAAGGTAACCGTATAAGGTTCCCCATCAAGATCAAAGATAAATACAAAAAATCAAGGATCTTTACAAAGAATTAAAAAAAAATGATATTTTTTATCAAAAAAATGTTTCTTTCTCTAAACCAGCGTACTGAATACAAATTAAAAGCAAAAAATCACCAAGCCCAATCTAATGCTTAGCAGCAGCCTTCTCGGCTTCGTATTTATAGTGCAATTCCATGCAGTCGGTATTTGAGATGTTAATCCAGCCATTAGGTGTCATGTGGTAGACCCTCACAATGCCTCCGGAGTAGGCATCTCTGAAGGTTGCATGGTAAATGGCACGACGTCCCAACTCTTGTGCTACCTCATCAGTTAAATCCCATTTGTATCCGGAATCTAGCACACCAAACGCGTAAATCGAACCACTTCCTACAGAGAAAACATTTCCAGGCGTGCGAGATCCTTCAGAATCTACGTAATACAATCCAGGTCCTCGCTTGTCATATCCTGCCATCATCATTCCCATACTAAGGCCCATTCCCTTGTACTCGTGGGCGATGTTGGCCATGATTTTGCTTGCGGCGGCAACTGAGATTCGTTCCTTGTTGCGCAGCTCATGAAGACGACATTCTTTTGCCAAAACGCGATCCCAGTAGACACAATCGGCAGCACCACCAGCAAGAGTACCTATGATTTTTGTTTGTTTCAAGCATTAAATCACATATACATAATTTGATTTTTCAGAAATAAATTTACCCAAAAGATATTGATTAATTTCTACGATTTTCTTCATTGTTTGGGAACCAATGAACTGACCGCCAGTGGCTCGAGAATCCACGGCCAGAATCACACCTCCTTGGTACTTGAATCCCAATGTCGTTGTGCCGTGGTCAAAGTCGATTTTGATTCCAGATTTCTCTCCGTGTGCTGTTATTTTACGTAGATTTTCACATGGCTAGCCAAGAAAATAAAAAATATTTTATCCCAACAAAGCAATGAGAATGTGTTAACTCACGTTCTCGAATGGTGGAGCGGCTAAAGTGTAAGAATTTTCCAAGTTGCACGTATATTGAGACATCTCACGCTCCAAATCTTTTGGAGAGTAAGTATTCATTTTCATGTAGGGAGCATCAGCTAAACCACAAATTTCAGCTAAAGCCATTTTTCTAGTTATTATTAAAGTTCGAAGTTAGAAAACTTAATTTTTTATAAAACACCGACAAAGCGAGCGATGACAATGACAATGACAACTAAATTTTACAGAGAAGTGAAGTTGGGTGTAGTCCTAAAAAAAATTTGTACAGCGGCTCACAGTGGTGAGTAAATTCCCCGACCTTTAAATACCTTAAATCCGTCAAATTGATGGATTTAACTGACAGCTTGCCTAATGGCGATTTTTATTGGTCACATTAAGGCCCTGACCCACGGACCAATATACAGACCGCCAACTCGTACTCCTCTTGCCTGAAACACCATCGAAATATTTGTTTCTGTCTGTGAATACGTGTACATCTCTCTCTGTGCATTTTTTAAGTGCAACTATACCTGCCATTTATTTTGTAGGTGTGTTTGCTAAATGGGTTTTGTTTTAGAAGCAAGGGAGAGCGTCACACTCTCAAAATAAAAGGCATATCAGCTGATTTTTAGCTTGTAGGCAAAAAGAGAAACCATACAGTGAGTTGGCGGTCTGTATCTTATTGGTCCGTGCCCCGACCCATAGAATCCGTTGGTCCGTTGCGGCAACGCATCCGTTGACGTTTGCCGGATCACCGAATTGGGGGTGACCCAATGAATGCGTTGACGTTCCATTTTTGCCTCTTTTTTTTCTTCGAACATGCTGCAAAAAATTATGCTTTACATAGTTACAACTGTAACCAAAACCCTTAGAAGAAATATATTTCTCTTCTTCAATGCCAAAACGAAACCACTTCAAATCGAAAAAAAATTGCTGTCAACCAGCTGTCAACGGATTGCCGGAGAAGAAAAAGTTAAAAGTTTTGCTATTTCTGCGTTGCGTTGCCGCATGCGTTTCGGGGCCTTTAGATCAATATTTTGTTGATTTAAGCGGAGTTCACATGGGACAATGCAGAGGCCAAGACAATCATTGTTCCATATGTGAACAACTAATTCCAGGACAAGACAATTGTCATTATATTGTCTTCCGAGCTAGCCTACCGAGCTATCTCTGAGGACAATATCGATATATCGACTTTCTGGCATTGTCTTGATGTCCAACCCCGTTCAAGAAGCTCGGACAAGACAATTGAGTATTGTCCCATAGTCTTGCCTGCGTGTGAACGCTGCTTTAAGATCAATGTTTTTTGATCTGACAGCTACATTTAATTTCCTTTGGTCAACAAATCAATTTTTTTTCGATCTTAGATCAATATCTTAAATCTCATTTCCTTTCGAGATTTAACATAAACCACAATACTTTTTGACATTTCTCGAATAGCGGACTTTTTAGCATTGCGAGAATTCAATTCTTTTGTGACAGTCATTTTGACATACACACAATTACAAAAAAAATCAATCTCGTTTAAAAATAAAAAATACGACATTAAAATCTAGGATTACCAATAAAAAGCACCATAATACAGATACATATCTGAAAGATTGTGTTAAACACCCTTACCAAATTATATGAAATCTATAGTAGTCTGGGGAACGAGTATGAGATAACGGGGTTTGGAGACACATAGATGTCGCTGATAATTATCACATATTTAAACCTTTCCACCTACATTTTCTCTCCAAAACGAAAAATTTGGAAAAAAAAGGTGTCGCCACAGTCGATCCTTCTATCCATATTACTATAGATTTCATATACAATGCCCTTACTCTGTTCTCTGTTCACTTCTGTTCACCGCCAACTCGTACCCCTATTGCCAGGAGGTGAATACGTGTACATGTAGGTACATCTCTGTCTATGCATTTTGTTATGGCGTATGCCATTTTTTTTTTGTAGCGTTTGTTGGCTCTGGCTGTTCACATTTAAAAAGCACGGGAGAGCGCAACACTCTCAGAATAAATTGCACATCAGCTGATTTTTAGCTTGTAGACATTAGACAAAAAGAGATTGTCTCTCTTGGAGAGAGAGTGAGTTGGCGTTCTGTATCTATTGGCTTTTTTCGGAGGTAAACAAACAGACCTATAAGGTCTGTGGTTCTGTATAGCGCGGTTATTAAAATCCAAAGAAGAACGCCTTAAAACAAACAGTCAGGAATAAACATACGTATACCGAGATGTGACGCTCTCCCGTGCTTTTTTAAATGGGAGCAGTAAACAAACCACTAAAATAAATGGCCACGCCACACGCAGGCATTGCATTTATAAACTATAGTATTCCCACCTGAGGTGCGCCATCTAGCGACGAAAAACTAAGCTCTAGAATACCATGGGAAGCAACAACAACGATTTCCACCATTTTAATTGTTGTTGTTGCTTCCCATGGTATTCTAGAGCTTAGTTTTTCGTCGATAGATGTCGCACCTCAAGTAGTTGTACTATAGTTTATATATACAATGACGCAGGGAAGGTTTCCATTACAAAATGCAGCCACGAACATTTTTTAAAAGGTGTTTCAGGCAAGAGGAGTCCTAGTTGACGGTCTGTGTTGGTTTGTGATTATTACTATATGATTAAAAGCACAAACATACAATACAAACAAGTAAAATTGATTACTTATCTTACCTAAATATGTTATTTCCCACTCTTTTTCCATTTGAAAAGAGGGCCCGAAGCATAAAACTGCACAATCAGCTCAAAGAACGCCTTTCGACGTAGGTATGTACGGAAATTACTAAGGCTAGGGTGGAAAATGTTTGCGTTCCTGTTACTTTTATTTATAAAAACTCAACACATCATGTGCATACATTTTGTAACTAAATAAATCAAAAAATGTTTTTGACAGAAAATATATATTCCCCAAAATATCAAGTAAAAAGACTTATTTCAGATATACGATCTATGGTCATGATGTATAAAGTTTGCAGCAAAGATGCCTATCATAAGTTTGCTCTTCTTTCACTTCACTGTACTTGTGTACATCAAAGCCAACTTTAAAGAGACATTTATTTTTTAATAGTTGATGTTCAAAATTCCACTCTTTTGTGCACTCTTCTCTGTACTTCTCACTTCTCACTCAGTGAAATACAAACCAGGTCTTAAACCCACAAGCTCCAAATTATATAAGATTGGTAACTAAAACTACACAATCAACACTACACAGTACACACATTCAATTGCCATGTAAATGGCTTAGTACTTGTATCACTTGGATCAGGGCCGGCTTGAGCTTTGTTGCTAGAGCCTTAATCCCGCAATCCACAGAATCCGTTACTTCCGTTGCGGCAACGGATCCGCTTATTGGGGTGACCCAATAGGGCAGTCCACGAATACGTCAGTGTTAATCACTTTGAAGGAAAACAATGATGGCGACAAGAAAATTTTATTCAAAACAGGTTGCAAATGTTTAAAATAAACCATACAAAAAATTAATAAAGGAACAGAAACGACATTTTAGTAACGACAATTGTGAAAATTCAATATATACCTGTTTTACCCGATTATTCAATGTTTCCCTCAAAGTGTTAACCCAAAAATTAGAAAGAGGTAGCTTCGTTGACTGCCCTATGAACAAGTTGCCACACAAGACACATTTCAACGCCAGTGCTTTTGGCCGAGGTATTTGTCTTTAGATAAAGTTCACTAATCTTATAAACAGTCCAATTTGTTTTATCTCAGAAAAACAGTTAAGTGCCGTATCAAATGATTGAAAAAAAGATGCAAAAACTCAATCCACTGAAAAAAATATTTAAAATATATCAGTATTTTTTTTGTTTATAAAATAGTTAAAAGATTGACTAATTTGTCCGTTGCTTCCGTCACTTGCTTTGCTTATGGGCCGCTTCCCATAAGAACGTGTGTATTTAATAGAGCTGTCAGTTAAATCCATCAACTAACAACGGATGCTACGAATTCTATTGGTCGAGCACTGTAGTAAGAAAAAGACTGTATGTTTTTGGAGGTGGTATGGCTATTAAATTTAATTTGTAAGTTTCGACTAAAATTGAGAAAGCCGTTATCTACAAGAAAACCAAAGATGAAAACCGGCTTCTATAGTCCGTACCGTTTTCAGCCTTTTGTGCTTCAATCACTTCATAAGTGAAATATTTGATTGCCTACTTTTCTTAAGATCTACATGATTCAAAATTTGTGAACAGAACAAATCTATTTATATTTTCTCTGAAGTAAACATTATACCAAAACAGACAAATTTATTTTCCAGATTAAACGCTTTTATGATAACAAATGCATATTTTCATAATAAATTATTCCCCAGGATTGGATTGATATCAACAATTAATGAGAGTCAAAAGCAAATATAAATGTCCATTGGCAGTTGTCTGGAGCCCAGGGTTTATATTAAATAGTCCTCCACTGACTTTGACAGCACAGGTGAGAGGCACCTTAAGAGAATGTAATAATTATTTGTATTTCAAGAAAAAAGATACCTCGTTGGCTTCTCATGAAAAACTGACCGATCAGTTGAGTTTGAATATTCTGCGGTTACTGGCGGTTTGTGTTTCGAGCGCCTGATTATAGTATAATTAATTGTTGTATTTGTTTCAATTTGTTTTATTAGAATCGTTTTTAATATTGTAAGTCTCCCTGCACGACTACTACGCGAAACGCGATGAATTGCAATGCATTTTGTGACACCATAGCAGCTCAAATAGTTGGTATAGCATTCCTAACTTCGTATCGTCACCTGCAGTTGATTCTCTGATAACCTTCATCCTGTTTACGAGTTTGGTTAAAAATAACTGATGTATGAAAGAGATGATAAAACAATTGCAAAATGGCTGCGAGTCCCAAGGGATAACATATAGGTACGACTACGAGTACATTACAGAATGATCGGGTTTTCGGTTAACGTAACGCTTGAGCAAAATATTTTTATATTTCTTTGGTCTAAATACTTGTGATGTTTGATTTTGTAAAAAAAGTGTATTCTTTTGCCTTCAAATAAAGTGCGTTAAG
This sequence comes from Platycheirus albimanus, assembly GCA_916050605.2. NCBI lineage: Eukaryota > Metazoa > Arthropoda > Insecta > Diptera > Syrphidae > Platycheirus > Platycheirus albimanus. The sequence goes on from OU696698.1 coordinate 67,685,033, forward strand.
AAAAATTTATAATATGTCTAGATATTTCTATTGTTAATTCATATCGCAATATATTCTGAAAGATAATAATTTGCAAACAAAGTTCTCAGAATAAAACGAAATATAAAAAATACGCATATATTCGTGTCTCGGTGTGAAGCATATTTTTTATAACTTACTTGCTGAATCCATTCGGCAATAATTGGTTTGTCTTTATATGCTTTGTGTCTGTGTGTTGATGTTATTGATATTTTGTCCACGTCTTTGAGCTTGGATTAAGCAGCAGCAACAGCAGCGTCGATACCTTATTCATTTCATCGTTTTGGATATAAACGTTCATATTTTTCTTTTGTGGATATAATTGATATGTAAAGCTTAAAGGTGAGCTAAGAGTACGAATTGTTCATTGTATATACATACATTTTCATTTTTGTATTTATTTTACTCAATTTATAATTTCGTGGATTACAAAAGATTATTTTGTCATTGTTTTTATTCAAATAAAGCTTCTCGTTGACGGTTTTATATTCATCACTTTCACTGTATAATTTTTTGTTAACTTTAAAATGTTTTATGTATACATAGGAATTAGGTTCAAAAATAAGGTTTGTACACATATAATTTTAGAAACATCTAGCTTCATAATCAGGCAGAGTTATATAAAACCATTTGAAAATAAAAGTGATTTTTAAAGTCGTTAAAATTTCAATAAAATATAAAACGAATAAATCAATCGAAAATAAACTAATTATGTAAATTCGCTTCTGTTTTGAATAAATTAATAAATAGGTAAATTCATAAATTCGATGAATGAGTTTCATTTGTACAAGTAAAACTGTATGTAATTCTGTCTGTGTCTTATAGACATCGAAACTACGCAACCGATTTAGTTCAAATGTGTAAAAAAATTCACCAACATCCTACAGTAGGATGTTGGTGAATTTTTTTTTTCGAAAAGAAAATAGGGATATTGCTGGTATATGGGAAATTACAACAGGAGGTTTGTTGCTGGGAAACATTTGATAATTTCATTGCTTTCTTTTCAAACAACACTTAATATATTATTTTTCCTGAAGAGTGATGCATTTAGCGAAAATGAATGAAAATGTCAAAATACCCTAAAGTTATATCAAAAGAGGCAAGCCAAACGTATATTTTTTCACACTAAATCAACACAAAATTGAATAATGTGCGGTTTGTATAACAAAACAAAAGAGTTGATGTAAAAACCTCTTTTAACAGAAGTGAATTAGAAATTAGGCATTTGCTTTATATACATTTATGTATGTTTGTACATCTTACTATCAAACCCGGCGAACTTCGCCCCCTTTTAAATTGAGTTTTCCGTTAAAATTTTCGACTTTTCGACCTGGGGGAATACGAATCCAACAAAACAAATTAACATGCAAATCGGATGACATTTACATTCATGCTGTTCCCGGCATGTGTTTCAATATGCCATATAAAAGAACAGTGTTTATTTGTATATTCTGTTTATTGAAGTATTTTTTGATGTAAAAGACAATGAGCCCCGTAATATAATTTATAACTTTAAATAACTTAAACAAACGATTTCGTGGTCAGAAACACTTGGATTGTCACTATTCGTCCACTTTTCTAAAACATTTAAGGAGCATTGCAATCCAGTAATCATATGCTAAGACTTTGCATTCTAATGGCTTACAATTTTTGATATTTGTGGCAAAATGTACTATTATCGGATTTGTGGCAAATAGCCTTACTGAATTTTGACCAATTTGATTCTCGAGTAGTATTACAAACGCTAGTACAGAAGAAATATATATATAAAGACAACCATATGATTATTCCCATAAAGGAAAATTAGAAGAACAATTCTTTAAAATTCTGTTAAAATGTTATTCATTGAGATACCACCGTAACTTTCATTTCTCTTCACGTATAATTTTATAAACTTTCATTCGTAAGAAATTCGTTTCGAAAGGTTTATTTGACTAGCTGGATACTAAGCTTCAAAAACAAGAAGCATAGGGGTGGCTAATCTGTTGTCGGGCAGCGTATGCTGATTTTGAAAATAAAAATTTAAACTTTTAAACAAAGACGTCTTACATTTGTATCCACTCCATCTTTTTTAATGTTTCCATTTCAGATCTTAAGGATAATGTTTTCTGTGTATTCTTGTGCCGATCTTATCGTCATGAATTTAGTTTTATCAATATTTCTATTTAATTTGTTCATACATAGCCTATAAACTATCTAAGACTTCTCGTTCCCTTATGTACCCTTTTCATCTCTTTTTATTTATACTATATTATCTCACCTTTTCTCAATAACAAATTCAGCCCAACATTTTTATTTTGTTAATTTTATGCACGTCGTTTTTTTAAAGTATTGCGCTACTCCCAACAAAAATTTCCTATTTTGTATTCCTTCTATGTAGTACCTTGTAATGTGCATTTAATATAGGGCATATAGTTAAATAATGCATACAATTATTCCAATTACAAAATCTTTGAATTGGAATTAGGTTTTCCTGTAATAATTGTAAAAAACGTCAAATCTCTAGCCTGATTCAGATCTGTTGTTACTTTCACCTTAAAAGTTCTGTAAAATCTACATAATTCTTTCTGGCTGCAATTGTGGAAGCAATAATTTCAAACAGACTGTTGTCAAAAATGTTAAAAATACAACCAATAAATTTTTATTTTTGTTTATTTATACAAATAAAACAGCATTTAGAAAATTAACACCTTCATACAAAATACACGAATCCTTTGTCTTTTCGTATACAGGGTGTTTCCGAATTCATTGAAAATAATGTATGGCCATGTTTGAGGAAAAGATTGTTCTAAAGTAAGGGTCTACTCTATCTATCACTTACCGAGGTTTTAAGAAAAGGTTTACTTTGGCACGCCCTATTGCCCATGATTAAAAAAATGTTAATCTTCGTTACCGCGTTTAAATAAATGTTTTAAAACTTCAGGATTTTAGTTTTTAAGCATGTTACGTTTTTCTTGCTGTTGTAAAATTTTTGATTTGATTTCTTGAAATGTTGTTTTCTTAATATAGTTACTGAAAGGCAAGTTTATGTAGATGCCTCGTACTTAACAAGAAACTTTCATATAACAATCACACATGAAACTATGATAATGGAGAAGTCGAAAAAAGTATGTGTGCGAATTATGTCCGTCTGACTGTTCGGCACCTCTAAATGGGTGGGCCGGTGAGCTTCAAACTTGGTACTTATGTAGTATTTATTTGGTAGCCTCTCGGATGGTATTTCGCATTTTTTGCTTTCGGCCAAAAATAACGGTACCAGCCATATAAGCATTAAAAAGAAGTTTGACTCGAAGACGCAGCCTGATGTTTTGATTTGAATAGATTTTTCAAAATTAACCTTATAACGGAAAACCGCTTCTTAAATCAGATTTTCTTGTAAACTATTCTACAATAATTCATATTGAGTCAAATTGCAGAATTGACCGAAGAGGATACCGGGAACTTAATGCTAACCGACGCACGACAGGCCAGCAACGGAGTATTTAAAAAATTCTTTCGAGAAATGTGATCAGTTTCAAACACGTGATTATGAAAAATGCTGGAAGTTTTTTAGAACTGACCAAATTTTTTTAAAACACAAATAAAATTAAAACAATCTAAGAGCAAACAAAATCGTTGTTGTTCCTAATCTTTGCACATTAAAGCAATAAAACACATTTTTCCAATTAAAACCTGCTGCGAGTTTTTCCGAGTATAAAAATCTGTGTTTATTATTGTTACGTTCAAAGAAAACAATAGCTTTGAACGATATTTTTTAAATTTGGATTCAAGAGAAAAGTGACAGTCAGAAATTAGCAATGGCAAGAAAAACAGAATATCTGAAGATTCAAGCAAGGTACCAAATTTATTCAAGCTTGGTTATTCGAACGTTATATGTTTCATATAATATCAAAAGAGCTGCTTGCGTAAACATTGACCAGGCTTAGCCAAAGTAAGCCAACTTCGTTCCGCCAAAATTCATCAATGTATTGAAAATAATAATTCTTTTATATGCATTTAGTAAATAGCTGATATTTTACTCTTCATTTTAATTTATGTGTATAGATACTGTGTAATTTTAAGTTAATTCGGCTTATCAGCTATCAGCCAGTGAAAAACCCGTCAAAATCGGTTTAGCCGTTTCCGAGATTAGCCGGAACAAACAGACAGACAGACAAAAAATTTTAAAATTGAGTTTTTGTTATAAGTACCGTGTATATACTTTCATACACATTTAGTAAAATACTGTTTTTTTGAAATTATAAACAGACACTTCATTTTTATTTATGTGTATAGATAGATCCTTGCTGTGAAACAATTTTTTTTTCTAACATGTCCATAAATTATTTCCCAAATTATTGTCTAAGAACTAGGAAACACACTGTATACTTGTGCAAATCTACATCTATGTTAAAAAAAAAAAAATAAAAAAAAAAAAACGATCTGTTAAATGGCTAAGCCACAATTACACCACAACCGCAAATGTAACATACATACATAACAACTGGAAGGTGCTCAGCTTGCTGTCATTTCACATGCAAGCATTAAATCATTTTTTATTCAATATGAAGACAAAAAATGATAGGTGTGGAGAAAAATCTATGGACTAACCGCCAACGTAAATAAAGCGACATCGAGCTTCGTAAGGGCTTATTGAGGCTTGTTCTCATCAGTAATTTTTTTTATATAGGTACCTTACCTAACCTATCATTTCAGTATAAATAAAATTGAATATGTACATACTATGAAAACATTATGAATTAATTAAATGGAAATGGAAAAGCGGAGCACTGTGAGCAAATATAATAATTTCTTAAGATTTTATTTTTTGTTTTTTGTTTTTAAAGTGAAATACAATTAAGGACAGCTTTTTAATTTTCGTTGGCTCTACTAAACCGATTTTTCTGGTAGGTACTTCAATTATTATAAGTAGTACCCCGTGGCGTAGTGGTTAGTGTGTCGGACTGCCACGCCGAAAGGTCTGGGTTTGATCCCTGACGGCTCCACCTAAAAAGTTCTTTTCCGGGGTACTGCCTCTTGCGAGGAAGTGACAAATCCTCCAAGAGTAAATAATGTCATGGAAAGTGCTTCTCTGTTAGCCGTTCGGATTCGGCGGTAAATTGTAGGTCCCTTCCATTCCTGCAGAATATCAACGCACACACAGGAATGGTTGAGAGTGTAAGTCACAGGCCCCGGTCCCGCTTGGAGCTTTTGTGCCAACAATTTATTTTTTTTTTTGTACTTCAATAATATAACTACATAAGCAATTAACTCAATCATTAGCCTGCTATCTTTGTATTTGTATCTTTATATGACAAAAATCTTCTTAATTTATAACGCTGTCAAATTTTATGTTTGGCTTGGTTTCTTGATCAAACACTATTTAAACAACAAAAAAAAATCAAAATTATTCCAAATTACGTCAATCTTATATTATACTTTATATCATACAAATAAATCTATGGTGTGCCTATAGTTCTAAAGATTTAAGGATTAATTATTAAAAAAATAGTCTCCAAATTGGACAGATGTAGTAAGCATTCTCATTTTTAAACTTCAAATCAGAAAGCGAACACCAAAAATTCATATTGTTTAACTTCTTGTACCAAAAACATGGTTGGCAATAAAGTCTCGCACTTTCAGATCAAAAGTTATAATGTTTTGTATACATTGCAATATTTTTGTTATTGCATATTTGCAATACCTAACACATTTGTTTTTGGATCTTGTAGATAACTTCAATATGATCAAGTATAATTACGAGCACAAGCATCTTGGTTTTTAGCACAAACTATCACTTTGTATATTGCCGCGCACAAGGCACAACGCAACGGTTTAGTTCCAATTTCAATCAGGACTGACCGCAAAAATTGTTGCCATACAACTTCCAAGAAATAAAAGCCTCAAGCTATATGTACGACGACGACGAGTATGTATGACCATAGTAGAGCGGAGAGCTATTAGATGTGCGGGACACAATGTTCTCTAGTGGACCACAGCATGATGTGGCTTGACTAAGATTCGCAGTAAGTTATTACATGACAAAAGCTTCACAGGAGCATATGGTACAGTAGAATCACGGAACAAAATTCCATGTTTGTAATTAGGCCAAAGCAGGTTTATAACTACATAATATTAAAACTAATCGATATTACCGTTATTAGTATACTTATCCTAGCTCTTGGATTGTAAAACCGCACCCGAAAACCTGTCATACTGTCTCCACCTGAGTTAAAACATAAATAAAACGTAAAGTATGCGGTTTGGTTGCACGAAAATTTATTCGGAAGCATGCGCTCACTGCACGTCACACAATTGGGTTGCTTGTTAAGTGGGAAAGTAACCAAACCGATTTCCAATTCAAGCTGTGTTTGTTTATATTGCGTGTTTTAATGTCCTCCGTCTATCTTTTCTCGGCAATTAGTAGACATTAAAAGTGTGGGATTATCGTCGATTATCGCCTTTAGGGAAAAAAAAAATCATTTGATTAGAGTTTTTGGGTGCGATGGGAACTGGTAGCGTTGGACGTATAGGTCAAACCGTACCTAATAGAGAGATTACTTTGTTGTGTTTGTTTTTTTTTTTACACAGACTTGATTCTAAGGCACAAACGAGAAACACGATTTAGCACTTTAGAAAAGTCTTGGTAGTAGAAGATCAGTAGATTAGATTTTAGTGTTAAAAAATAAGCATTCTCATAAATATTACATGATATGCATTTGACAAAAAAAAAAAAAATTATGACATGGCTTCTGCCGTCTGTCAAATTGACAATTTTAATATACCTTACAAAAATATAAGATTTTTTTCCTTAACTTTTCGAATAAAATTATTTCTTTTAAAAGGAAAAGTAAACACAGATAAAAATGTACATACATATGTACATATATTACAATAGGCATAGTTTATTTCTTTCACGATAATTTTAAGCGATTTTGCAGAACTGGAACAGTTTAGAAACACCAATTTCATCCAATTTGGTAATGACTTCATCGATACATCCAGAAAATCTCTCCCGAAAATACATCTCCTGCTTTCCCTTAGGCTAGGCGCGCACTAGGCGGCCTGGTCGCGCGGCCAGGTCACAACAGGCCAAGTTTTATATGAGTTTGGCCGCTGGTCGCTGGCCGCCCAATGCGCGTATTTGCATATGCTTCCTAGAAAAACTCATAATCCGTCTAGCCTTAGGGGCCAGTTATAGCGGCCAGGAAAACCAAACAGACAACATTTTCAAATGAAAAATTTTGTATGTAATGATTCGATTTAAAACACAAATGCTACACTGATCGAAGGCATCCAACTTAGATAAATATTTTTTTTAGTAAAATTTTTAATTTAACTAATACTTTTTGTTAAAAATGTAATTTTCTACTTGCGATTATAAGTAAGTACTATAAGGGAAGTTCCATAACTTGCCTTATGATCGCAAGTTAAGTTTTTTTCATTTTTGCTCTAGGTCGTAAAATAACGGTACCTGCCATACAATCGTAAAGAAAAAAACTCATTTTCTCAAAAACGGCTATAACGATATTGATAAAACTTTCAGAATGAAAGTTAACTAGCTGTCCCGGCAGACGTTGTCCTGCCTTTCCGAGGATAGCGTGATAAGTTTGACTTCTTAATTTATTATATTTATGCCGTCCAATTAGTTTTTCTAAACTATGACAACTTGGTATTTTTTTTTTAAATTAAATAAACTCAGAAAAGTATGCATACGCCCGAGTGTACTATAGTGTTTTATCGTTGTTTTTAAGTTGAAAAATTGGCAATTGCTGTAAATTTTTTATTAAAGTTCCTCCGTTCGTAAGTTTACTTTTTACTTGCGATTATAGGTACTATAAGGCAAGTTATGCATTCGTAAAAAAAAAAAAATTTGTTTGGGCAATCAAACATAACATTACGATGATAGAGAAGCCTAAAAAAGTGGGTCCGACAATTCTGTCTGTCTGTCTGTCTGTCTGTCTGTCTGTCTGTCTGTCTGTCCGTCCGTCTGTATCGGCACCTACAGCCTAAACGGGTGGACCGATTTGCTTCAAACTTGGTAGATAGTATTATTATGACGTCCTACAGAGGGGTTTTTGGAATTAGCATTCTAGCTCTAAAACTAACGGTACCTGCCATACGATTTTTAGTGAAAAATTAATTTTTATCAAAAACGGCACCTACGATTTTGATAAAATTTTCTGAATAGTGTTTTATGTGCAAGCTTTATGTTTTGGTTGGAATAGATTTTTCAGGAAAAGTCTTATAACGGTACCTCCCATAGGACCGGTTTTTTGAAATCCGATTTTCTCGTAAGCCACTTGACGGATTTCGATGAAATTTTTAATGTAGAAGCCCTTTTATAAAAGTAATAATAAAAATTCTGAAATTTTTCAAAAAAAGTTTTTTTGAGTTTTTTAAAAAAAATTCAAAATTTTTTTTCAATTTTTGTTTTTTCCAGAAACGGTTTAATCTATATTTTTTTAATTTTATTTTTCTGATAAAAACTACAAAGTGCTAGAAGTTGGCATACTCAAAAAAAAATTGGAACATATTTTCAAAAAGTTTTTCAAAAAAAACTGTTTTTTGAAAAAACTGGTCGATCGATTTAGAAATTTTTTTTTGTAAAAATTCAAAAAAGTAGAAGAAACCTGATGGCTTATTTCATTTTCTATTAAAAACGTTTAAGGTATTGATTTTTAAGTGATTTATAAAATTTCATATGATTTTTTCAACGCTTTTTTCCCAAAATCTCAAGCACTCAAGATCATTTTAACACATTAGAGCAAGTTCGTACGACCCAGTCGTGCACTTTATTTTTACTGAAAATGTGAGTCATTATGATTGAATGGTTATAATTTAATAACTTAAAAAACGGAAGTCGTATTATATTTTTTATTGTTTTATTTGATTTTTAATGCTAAAATTATTTTATTTTACTAACGCAGTGCAAGCGGATATATGTAGGTACAATGTTTTTAGTTTTTTTGTTAGGTGTATAAATGTATACATTTTTAGGTGTTCCAACTCTGGAGCATCCGACATACAACTGGACGTGGGAAAAGCATACATTTTCTAAATTAAGGCCAGCAATAGTTAACGACTGTCCCTGCGCTTTGTTGATGGTGATTGCGAAGGCTTGGCGTACCGGAAATTGCAGTGGTTTAAAGCTGAACGGCAAATCTGTCGAAAGCATTGGTATTCGCGGAATCAGGACAACTTCGCCTTTGCTCTTGCCGGTAATAATTTTGGCCTCGATTAAATTTGATAAGAGTTCCATTGAGAACTAATTCATTTGGTGGCATACCAAATCTCTCCAATGAGTTCAAGAATTCCATTGGGTAGTTGACAGTTTGTTCCTCCTCCATAACTGTATCAATAGATTTGTATTTCATTTGTTTGCCGAAAATTTCAATTTGAATTTGATAGTTTATTTTGTTGACGTCATCGTTTTTTTGGTGCAGGTTCACAAAGCCATTCGTTATTTTTGTAGTTGGTCAGAACATCAACGAAAACCTTTTGCACAACATCGATAGTTGAATGTTCCAACAGACAAAAGTTTAGCGTTTTCTTCGCTACCTACCAGTTTAAATTTATGATTATTTTTGGTTTTGGTTTATTTTTTTCCAATCATTGAATTGTGTAGGTTGTAGGTAGGTAAAGTTATACATATACTGACTGACTAATTTGATAACACTCACACAAACAAACTAAGCACGTTTAATAAATGATTGTAGGAACTCAATCAGTTTAGCGGTTCATCTTTTACTGCTGTCATCCCCCTCCTCCTCCCTCCCCAAAGACTTTGTTGCTGCTTTGCCTTTTCCAATATTTGGTATTTTCGCATCTTTACTGTTTTTGAATTATTTTATAATGCAACTTGCATCAAAAAAAAAGATAAATAAAATTGAATTTTCAGTTGCATATGAAAATATGTATGATGTATAAAACTTTTTCTTCGAACTATTTTTCTTTTCTTTTACTGCAAGTCAATCAACTGCATTAAGAACCACAATATTGGCTTCCATTTAATTTTGCTAAGCCAATATTATGTAAGATATTGTTGTTATTTTGAACTAATTAACTGCAATTTTCTTTACCATGCATTTTTTCAAAATTAAAGACTTCAGTAGATAGCGTTAAAAAAAGCATTTTAATAGCTTTTTCTATGGGAAAATTAAAAAAAAAATCAATAGGATACCTACTATTTTCTTTACCCAATTTCAACCTATAAATAGCTAAGTCTTGCAAGAAATATTTAGCCCTCAAGCCATCCGCAAACTACAATCATTAAAAACAAAAATAGTTTTTTAAATTAAAAATTTCTAATATAGAAGCTTTTCAAGGACCCGGCCGTGTCGATTTGGACCAAACTTTACTAAACATTCTCGAAATAATACCAAAGATTTTCTGATTTCAGATCATTTGGATATTGGAAAACCATTTATATATAGCATATTCGCACATTTAATAAACACAATACTAAATAAGTTTAACCGAAAAGCAAATTTATTTAACCCAAACGCAAATATATTTATTTTAAGTTTGGACATATTTGTTAAAAGGTCGAAATAATTTAATTTTAACATTTTAACATTAGTAAAACTTGTCTAAAAAAGAAACATTTAAAACCAGTGCCCCACGCTCATAGTTCATGTTTTGTATGTTCGCAATGTTTTTGTATCTATTTTGTATTTATTTGTTTATTTATCTTTTTATTTTTTGTGCTTGTGTTATGCTATTTGTATATTTGGCTTACCAACAACTAACACCTGCACTAATATGTGTTGGCTAATCTCTGATTGTAAGTTAATGCTTGATATAAGCTTCTTGCTTTCCAGTACTGATAATGTAAAAAAAAAAATACATTAATTGCGTACTGTTTAAGAAAAAAGTAGGCTCAGAGTACTGTCGTAAACCTTTCTTAAATTTTCGGCAAATGATGTAAAATTGAAGATATCACTTAACAATTGAACGATTTGGTTTCTTAGATGTGCAGCAAAGTGTGTATCTTATGAGCTGGTAAACACCCTCTATGAGAAATTGAAGAGTTATAGCTATACCGAGCTGGCCAAAGTAACAAAAGATCAGTCAGTTATATTTTCAGAGTCTCTATCTTTCCTGAAGCCGAATTAAGAGATGACCATAACTATCACTTTTAACGTTTAAAACAACAACAAAATTTTAACTGTTAAAATTAACACAAAATAATGAATAACTCTTTCTATCTTCCTTCCTTAATATCTATACACCAAACCTATCTGTCAATCTAACCACCTATCTTTATATTTTTCTTTAAAATAAGCTTTGAGTTTGCTTGAGCTTAAATAAACACTAGGTCAACCTAAAACTAGGAAAATATTCAATGTACATAAGTCCAAACTAAATAAAAAAAAACTGACGTGTATTTTATTTTAAAAACAATTTTTATTTAAATTTTTCGTTCCAAATTAGACCAAAATGTTCGAAAAATCATCATTGCGTTATAATGTTTAAATCTTCAGAAGGAAGAGGTAATTCTTCTGGAGTGGCACCAGTCGTTTCAGGAGCAGTTACTGGTGGGGACGCAATGGGCGCTTCAGGAACAGGTAATGGAGCTGCACTTTCTGCTTCTAAGACTGGTTTTTTCGGGGGCATTGGTGGACGTGGACGTGGACCTGGACGAGGACCTAATGGTGGCTGATCTTCCCGTTCTGGTAAAGGCTTTGGTGGAGATCCTGGACGGTCCCCTTGTGGTGGTGGTGGTGGTCGCTGAATGTCATATGGTGGTCGGCGATCTTCGAGGGGTGGCCCAGGGCGTCTGAAATCTTCACCAAATCCTGGACCTCCTCTATCAGGGCGTCCATCAAATCCTGATAACCCTCCTGCAGGGCGTCTAAAATCATCAAATCTTGGCTCTTCACGAGTTGGAGATCTGGCGGTTGCTCCCTTCGCAATAACGAAAATAGCAAGAGCTAATACAAAAAACTTCATGATGTCTTCGTTCCTAAAGTCGATTACTATTAATTCGAAATATAGACGCTTATAAGTTTTTATACATTTTTCGTTTTTATTCATTTGCGTCATGATGGGAAAAGAGAAAAGCTATACAAATAAAACTGTTCAAATTTAACGAAAACGTGCGATTGTTTAAAAAAATACTTTTGGAGTCTTTGTTTATTTCTTTCAATATTTGGCTTCTTTAAAAATAAAATCAATATTAAAATTTTAGCTTGAACGTGTATGGTGTATAGTGTAGTGTTTTTACGGAGGCAAGGGTTGTGTTTTGCAACAAAAAAAAACTTAAATAAATTTGCATACACCACTTTATATGGCAAAAATAATAAACATTAATTTATACAAATACAAATTTTTGGAGTGTTTTTTTTTTTTTTTTTTTTTTTTTTTTGATAAAAAGACTTACACTGAGGTCCACACAAAATGATTAAAAAAAATTTGTTTTTGCTCGCACTAAAAGTGTTATTAATACTTTTGAAATGAATTATTACACTGCGAGTGTTTAGAATTGTTGGATAAGAAATAAAAGGAGAACTTGATGCTCATTTGTACTGTAAAGGGGAAAATGGAACAGGGTAAAGCATTCCACAAGTAGTACATAGTGGCGCAGTGGTTAGTGTGTCGGACTGCCACGCCGAAGGTTCTTGGTTCGATCCCTGACGAACCATGGTACTGGCTCTTGCGAGGAAGTGACAAATCCTCCAAGAGTAATTAATGTCATCGAAAGTGCTTCTCTGTTAGCCGTTCGGATTCGGCGGTAAATTGTAGGTCCCTTCCATTCCTGCAGAATATTAACGCACACAGAGGAATGGTTGAGAGTGTTAGTCACAGGCCCCGGCCCCGTTTAATTAAAAATAATAATTAAATTAATCAATTAATAAAAATAATTAATAATAGCGAAGTAATTTTTGATGACGCCATTAAGAATCGCTGAAGCGAAGGATGGTGGTAGCTCGAAATCTCCGTTATCTTCTGTGATCCATAAATGCCCCCTAAGTTACCCTTAGTTCGTTTCAGGTACTTAACTCACATACTTAATCACATTTTAATTACGAAAATTCTGAAAATTCAATATATGTATACATAGGTACCTTATTTTTCGATTATTCAATGTTTCCCTCAAAGTTTTAACCCAAAAACTAGAAAGAGACAGCTTCGTGGAATGCCCTATACAATCACGAGGGATGACAAGGAGAGATAGGATTAAGAACCCCGGGTACAAACAAATGCAGCGATACCAGCATTAAGTAAGGCCTTATTAATGGAACAATTCAAAAGCGGAAGATTTACCAACGGATGCTCTGTGAGGTCAACCCAACAAGTCGGAGAGTGAGATCACAACGGTGCGGAAAATGTAAAGAAAAATATTTATTTCGCAAAAAAAATTTAATTTTTAAAAGTTAGATTTTGAATAAAAATATCAGTTATGAACCACACTCTCCTACACATAACCAAGGTATAGGTACAAAAAGAAGTGTTCATCTTCTCACTTCAAAGCTGCGACAGATAGCTAAAAAACATTACAAAATTAATGCATATTACGACTTTTGACGGTAACGCCTCTTAAAAGTAGGCGTGTCCTTAAAATTTAAAGCACTAATTGAGCTTAGATAGTTAATAAATTTTTAGGTATATGTGTAAAACTACAGCTGAATCGAGTAGTTTCCTAACGATCTTGCCTGAATTAAGGTATTTTATAAAACTCACGCCCTTAAAAGTGGGCGTATTGAAAAAATTTACGCAAAAAAATATAGACATCTATTTTACAAAAATAACGAACGGAAAAAAGGTTAAAATAGAATGTTGGTACCTTAAATATTTTTAAAACTACGTTTTTATTCTTTCATGAAAAGTGGGTTTAAGCTACGCCCAAAATTCAAAAATTTCTTTTCATACACAAACTTTTTTGTTTCTACTAAGACGCAAAATTTTGCCTTGCGGATTCTTTATAAATACCTACCCTTTATTTGCAAAAACAATTTTTTTATAGTTTCTAGTGAAAAGTGGGCGTCAGCCACGCCCAAAATCAATTTTTTTGATTTCATACACAAGATGTTTATGTGCAAGTAGTACCCACAAAATTTAGTATTTCTCGCTTTAATATAACAATTGTTTTTTTTTTAAAAAACGATATTGATGGTTTTGAATTAAAAATGGGCGTCAGCTACGCCCAAACTGAAATATTTTTGTTTAATTGGAAGAAGGTTTACCTAAAGCTTACGTGTGCAAAATTTTAGCGTTATGCTTTTATCGTAACTGTACGAAAAACACAATTTAATTTTACCAAATTGAGGTTGTTTAACAAAAATGGCGATTGTCGGTGGATTTTACCGGTTCAAGAACTTAGCCTTACTCTTGAACCAAAGATTATATATACCAAATTTCAGCTTTCTAGCTCAAAAATTGCGACCTCTAGAGAGTATAGGTACATACAGACGGACAGACGGATGGACGGATATGGCTAAATCGACTAGGCTTTGGATTCTGAGTCAGAATATATATACTTTTCTATACCTAACGGTACTATTTCTCTATGAATAGGGTATAAATATTTATGTTTTTAGCAAGCATGCATTTTATCACGATTTTATTTTCGCACGATGTAAACTAATGTTTTTCCGAAATTCAAACCACTGCCAGTCAGGCGTAAGAGGAAGTTCACTTTAATATAAATTTACTCACATACATACATACATACGTACAAGATAGATATTTACGTACATATAATTACACCCAAAAAATGTTGACCTTGCTATGTTTGTGGAAGAACTTAAATGGGGTAATTTAATCGCTTCAAAGTTTAATGAGATTATTTTCGTTCTCTGACTCTATTATTCTGACTATTGGACCCAACGAAATAATGTTATAAATGATTATTATTCCTAGAAAAGTTTTCACAATGTGACTAATGATGATAATGATCTTCTTAATGTTTTTGAAATGAACCCTATGTTTTGAAGAAGAAGCAAAGTACAATCCTAAGACATTAAGTTAGAAATCAATGTTTTGAATATAATCTGCAGAAAAAAAAACTGTAAGTACGTATGCGGAGCTTCATTTCCAAAAATGTTGGGCAAGAAACTCCCATCGTAATTTGTAATTAGATTACGCCTCTGGAATTAAAGCTGAAGCATTGTTCTGTCGATATTCCTCTACCAACACTACCAAATACTGGGTGATCCGTCATCCTCAACCCTCCTAGTTGTCGTTTTCGCATTGCGTTACGCCGTGTGTCAATTGCGTTAAAATGATGACTAAATTTGATACCTTGGCTATAAGTTTTGACATTTGGCGTCGAAATGGCCAATGTTTTAGGTTTTTGCTGTGTTAATTAGATTAAAATTGATATTTTTAAACCACTATGTCTATACTTCCCCTTCGAGAAAAAGTGTTTCTTGATCAAAAATATTAGTTTCTTACATAGGACAGCTTTGACAAAACAACGATAATTTGAAAAGAAAACAATCAAGTTGTTATCTTAATTTATTTAACTTCTTGATAAGCAATGAAAGACTTCATAATTTAGCCCGATGGCTGAAATTCAACCTGCTCTGCAGCAGGATAAATTAGATTTCAATTTAACCTGTCAAAGTTTAGCCTTTGGATCAAATACAGCCAGCATTTTAAATTGGAGAGGATTTAAACTGCAGTATTACTGTGTTTTCATTGGGCCAGATCGATCAGGTACAAATTTAATAGCAAATTTCCAAATTTGATTGAAATTACCTCATTTCCCAAACAAATCAATTCGGAATTATCTCATTTCGGCAAAGTTAAGGTCCAAATTAGGTGAAATCGTTCAACCCCAAATATGATTCTACTCCAATCTTAACTATTTGAAAACAAAAATGAAGCTTTAAATGCAGGATGGAAGAAGACAGACATAACATCGAGTTGTCAAACGAAATTATCAAACTTAAATGAAAACGCTTTTTATACCCTATTCCATAGAATGGGTATATTGTATTTGGTGTGGAGTTTGTAACATAGAGAAATAATACCGTTAGGTATAGAAAAGTATATATATTCTGACTCAGAATCAAAAGCCTAGTCGATTTAGCCATGTCCGTCCGTCCGTCCGTCCGTCCGTCCGTCCGTCCGTCCGTATGTATACTCTCTAGAGGTCGCAATTTTTGAGCTAGAAAGCTGAAATTTGGTATATATAACCTTTGGTTCAAGAGTAAGGCTAAGTTCTTGAACCGGTAAAATCCGCCCACAATCACCATTTTTGATGAACAACCTCAATTTGGTAAAATTAAATTATGTTTTTTGTACAGTTACGATAAAAGCATAACTCTATAATTTTGCACACGTAAGCTTCAGGTAAACTTTTTTCCAATCAAATAAAAATATTTCAGTTTGGGCGTGGCTGACGCCCATTTTTCATACAAAACCATCAATATTGTTTTTATAAAATAACAATTGTTATATTAAAGCGAAAAACATTAAATTTTGTGGGTATTACTGGCACAAAAACATATTGTGTATGAAATCAAAAAAATTGATTTTGGGCGTGGCTGACGCCCACTTTTCATAAGAAACTATAAAAAAATTGTTTTTGTAAATAAACGGTATTTATAATGAATTCGCAAATCAAAGTTTTGCGTCTTTTAAGTGAAACTAAACAGTTTGTGTATGAAAAGAAATTTTTGAATTTTGGGCGTGGCTTACGCCCACTTTTCATGAAAGAACGAAAAACGTAGTCTCAAAAATTTAAGGTACCTCCAATATTCAATTTAAAACTTTTCTTTCCGTTCGTTATTTGAAAAATATATCTCTACATTTTATTGTGTAAATTTTTTCAATACGCCCACTTTTAAAGGCGTGATTTTGATAAAATACCTTTGTTCAGGTAGGATCGTTTAAAAACTACTCGATTCAGCTGTAGTTTTACACATATGCCTAAATACTGACTAATGATCAAAGCTCAGTTAGTGCTTCAAATTTTTAAGACACGTCCACTTTTAAGGGGCGTTTCCGTCAAAAGTCGTATAATGCATTAATTTTTTAACGTTTCTTAACAACTATCGGTCGCAGTTTTGAAGTAAAAAGGATGAACACTTAGATTTATATTCCTTGGTTACGTAGCAGAGTGTGGTCCAAGAATTGTTAAAAACACCTATAATCGCTATTTCCATTCCAAATCTAATTTAAAAAAATATAAGTTTTGTCTTGTTTTGTTCAAATCGATCTGCAAGAATAAAATTGAATGTCACTGAGCTCATAACAATTGCCTTGACAATAAAACGTTTTAACTTTGGGCGTTTCGCAAGCCTTTTTTTATTGCGCCAGCATTAATTGAACATCACACCGCACAAAATTAATGTTATTGAATTTTTTTCTGTCTGCTTAAGAAGAATTTTGTTTCTGAAACATCGGCTGTTTGCGGGAGGCAGACGCATACACACACAAAAAAATGGGGAATAGGGTATCCAACAATACGTTGCAAACGTTATGTAGCTCTCGCTTATGTTTTTCTTCTCTTACGAAATTTGCTAATTTTGACCCCAATGAGAAGGTTGTATGTACAGTGTACACTGAGTTACAAAAAAAAGCGGTGCACCTTGAAATTTTGCAATATTTTTAAGTGATTAAAAAAACTTTTTTATACAGTTCTGTTTATTAAGATACAAAAAAGTAATAATCATTGGATTAGGCTTCTGGCCACCGTATGTCATCCAAATTTTCTCACTCCTCTAGCAATGCAAATTTCAGTATGGACGGAGTGTCTTTGGTAAGGACGACCAACTTCTAATTCTCGTTAAGAGCATGTCGCAAACATGTTCAATAGCATTCATGCCCAGGTTCATCGCAGGTCAATCCATAACCTCGATTTCCACTTCATCGAAATAATCCATAACCCTACTGGGGACATGTGGAATAGCATTCGTGCATCAGTTAGAAATTTGCACCAGTAAATGGTGCAAACGGAACGCCTTATTCTTCGAGGATGTTGTTATCATAGCAGCTAGAATTTAACAATCCTTCTACGATGCACAGCTCGGTTTTTCCACTCAGGGAAATTCCTGCCCAAACCATGGCTGAACCTCTCCAGAAGTTTTCCCTTTGGGCAATCGTCGCGGAAGAGTATCTCCACCTGGCCGTCCCCAGATTCTGTTACGTTCATCTGGAGATCTCACACAAAATCTGGACTCATTCGTAAAGATAACTCTGCTCCAGTCAGCCTAGGTTCAAACTTGGTGAATGCATACAAAATCTAATCGGCATCGTTTGTGCTCTACCGTGCGCCGCGGTACTCGAGCGAGTCTTCTTGCTCTCAGACCTGACCAGACATGAGAGCTGCATACTGCACACTCCGTCCATTCTTAACTAAAGCGCGATTGAACTTGCGACTTCTTCTGACGTTATTTGCATTTCTTTTTCACGAAAATCAACAAAAAAAGAACTAATAAATATTCCAATTGGAACAAGTCCATAAAAGTTGAGCTGGTACTCGTAAACGCAGGACAGAAAAGACATTTTTGAAAACAAGCATACAAATTTATCGGCAAAATACCGAAGAAACAAATTTTAAAAAACAGCAGTATGTTGCCATAGTGACAAGAATAAGTTAAAAAATATGAGTGCGCCATTTTATTGTAATTCAGTCTATTAATTTAAACATGAGTGATATTGTGTTTGAGTTATTTATAAGGTACCTACTTTTTATGATGAAAATCGATAAAATTAAACATCTATATGACTTAAATGCACTTTTGCGCTCGTAACTATAATTGCAGGCGTCAAATCAACATTTCTTTATTAAAAATTTCTTAATTCCCATCTTGAAAATCTTGATAGAAGTTAAAAAATGCATAAATTGCGTATTGACAAGTTTTCCTAAACTGTTTTCATTTGATGATTTTAGTTGATAAGCGTACGAATGGTCGACAAAAAAAAATGGCGACTGGATAAATACAAATTTCATCAACTGGCAAAATGTCGACTGATGGTTGATCGACAAAAAAATTGACAGTTTAAAAACCAGACTATGAAAATATCGACTGAAAAAGTGTCGGAAATAATGTCGACTTTTATCCTGATGATACAAAATGTAGAGCCTTTGGATTGCATCGACACAGTTTAAATTTTTAAATTATTTTTTAATCATAAAAGTAGGGGCGCAACACTGCGACCGACATTTTTTCGAGTCGATATTTTCAAAATCGACTTTATAAGAGTCGACATTTTAATCATTCGGTATTTTTACCAATCGAAACACACCAGAGTGCTTTCAACTTTTGTGTGCCCCATGTAATAGATCTTTCCACTGCGAATTGTTTAAAAAACTTTAAATTTAATATTCTTTTTAGACTGTGCTGCAGTAAGTATTGCATTCCTTTATGATTGTTCTCTAGATTTTATTGAGGTCACTTTTTTCGTTCTTACTTCACTAGCATACTCGTATATAAAAACCGTAACCTCTGTTCTCATTGTGCAAAAGAAAGTTTCACCTTCAACCAAATGAAACTTAACATTAAGCTAGCCTAAAAAAAAGAAACCGTAATTATGTGTGAAATACTGAAATATAATAATAAAGTATATCGGACGTGTTTTGGATCATCATCATCATGAGCCACAAAATTTCAAATAGGTAGTACAGTACATAAATATATTAACCATTCAACTAACCTATTGAGCACCATTTATATTGCTCCATTTTTATAACTCGTTAAGCAATGGCCAAACACATACGAATAACATCACTACACCAAAGAGCGGAAGTCTTCACAAAAATTATATCTAAATGTGAAAGTACTCTTACAATCAAGTTGTTTGGATTTGAAATTAAAATAATAGATAGAAAATTACGAGTTAAATGCATTATGCAGATGCACAGTCAGTACGAGATGCTAACGTTTCTAAGCTTGAAGTTAGGTTATTTTATATCCATGTATATGTGTGTACATACGTACAATGGTATAACATTAACATACGAGTACGAAGCGATAAGTATAGTACGTAATCTTGACGCAACACAATTCACAGGTGATGCGATAGTATGAATTACGGGGGCTACTTGAACGACTGTTTCGCTAGTTAATAAGCACATCACCGGCAACCGGTATTATTTGCCTTTTGTGCAAATAGCCTAAGTGGAAATAAGGAGTCTAAATTGTTTAAGTTCACTTGTCAGTGAAAGAAAAGGGAAACAAGCAACTTCCGCAGAAGAAGTTTTTTTTTCATTAAAGTTCATGGGTATCAGTTTACATTGGCAATGTGATGGTGTTCAACAATGGTTTCGGTCAATTTCAACAACTAAAAGCCATTGAAGTTGCCTTTGCTTGTTTACTTGTCTTAGTAAAATATACTTTCAATTAAAAAAAAAAACAGTAAAAAAAAACGAATAACAGTATAATTAAAGTGTTTGATTTCTTTTGAGAAATGTTTGATGCATAATGATATGGGTATTACATGGCACAAAAAAGTCACAATGATAATAAATGATTTGGAAACGAAAATTCATTTTAGCTTAGTGTATATTGTAGCTCGATATACAAACAAAACACATATTGTAACTTTGGGTAACTTTGCTGTTTAAAGACAAGCAATACTAATAACATTTTTGACCAGTATTCCAAACACAGTTATATTTGGAGAATGTATTATTAAGTCAAACAAAAATCAGTTCAACAATAATTTAAGGTTCGCACTTAAGCACTATTCACATGAGAGCCTCAAAATCTTACTGTTCAATTGTGATATACGGACATGACGTTCGTTGTTCGCAACGAATCAAAATAAATTGCATGTGAATGAAACGTCAAAATGGACGAATGCTCGTTCATTCGTTGGTCGTTGGTCGCTTTCATATGAATAGCCCTACACTGTCTATAGGTTATTTCCAGAGCCCGATGTTTTTCGGCAAATCCTAGTTCAAAGAGTAGATGTTGAATATTGTAAAGGGTGATCCGACCATAATTGTAAATAAAACAAAAAGTTTTCAGAGAATTAGAAATAGAAAGATCTATGACAGTTCACAGTTGTTTAAAACAAAATATCGGCTATATGCTCGCCACGGCTTCAGTGGCATACCTCTATCCGATGGTCCATATTTTCAATGACGCTGAGTCATAATTGAGGTTCAATGTCATTCATATGCCGAATTATCTTATAAATCAGCTCTTGAATTGTTCAAGGCTTATTGACGTACACTTTTTCTTTGAAGGAAGTCCAAAGTTGTCAAGTCTCATGGCGACCAATTAACACCGCCACAACGCGGAGTCACTATTCACTTCTATTTGTTCAACCAACCGTTCGGCGTATTGACGACGCTTGGAACAGTCATACATAAGGCTTCAGCTCTTGAGTCAATTGGACGGGTATGGTACGGTTCGCCGAAAATGTTTGGCAAATTGACGTTTGGCGGTGGTTCATTTCGCCGTTTTTCATTTCGCAAATGTTTCATTTTGCATTTTGTTGTTTGGCATTCCACGTTTGGCAAATAACGTTTCGTTTTTCAAATTACATGACAAATAATCATTTCGCGTTTTTCATTTCGCAATTTTCATTTAGTTTTTTGATTGATTAGCTTTTTGAGGTTTTGCAATTTGTCATTTGGCATTGTGTTGTTTTGAATTTTTTAGTAACGCATTTCTTCGTTTCGTTGTTTTTTACTTGGCATATTGTTGTTTTGCAATTTTTTGTTAGGCAATTTATTGTTAGGGGCCAGATATAGCGATACGGAAAACCAAACCGAAAAATATTTCAAATGGAAAATTTAATATGTTATGGTTCGATTTAAAACACAAATGCTACACTGATCGATGGCAACCAACTCTGAGAATTTATTGTGCAAATTAATATTTTAATTGAACTTGTAGGTACTTTTTGTTAAAAAATTATTTATTCATTTTTCTGTTATACGTATAAAAGAAAAATAAAAAATTACATTTTGAACACAAAGTATTTGTTCAATTATAATGATTATGAACAAAAAACATTATCTGCATTGATTGCCATCGATCAGTGTAGCATTTGTCTTAAAAATCGAATCAGAACATACAAAATTTTCCATTTGAAATTTTTTTCGGTTTATTTTTCCGTATCGCTATAACTGGCCCCTTAAGCATTTTTGCGAAATTTTAAGGGATATAATTTTATGAAGCGAAAAAATGCAAAAGAATTGAATGCCAAATAAAAAAATGCTTAACAATAAATTGCCTAACAAAAAATTGCAAAATAACAAAATGCCGGATATAGATCATAGAAAACTTAATACACCTATATAAAAACAATTTAGACCACTAACGGAAAAATCTGTAAAACTTGAACTATATAACGGATTTTGACAAAATTGCAGAATATCGAAATTGGTCTTATGCATAATTGGTGAAAATTTGGTAAAAAAAAACCTACTAGAAAAAGCACCACGGCGAGTCACACTATTGCGAACAGTAGCAATATTTGCTGCAGAACGAACTGGACCAGGAAGCGCTGCACTAGTGTTTTCACATCTGCTACAGACTCGGTTATAGGTTTGCTGAAATTTTCGCACAATTTTCCCGATTACACATTTGGTCGATTATGCTGACCAAAAAAAAAATCAACTAGTGCACGCAATACATATTGATTTGAAGGCCCATTTTCATAAAACGCTTCAACAATCCTAACCACCTGCTCAATTTTGTACCTAACCATGGTTGAATTTGTCAAAGACTGAAACAAAGAAGTGTCAAATCAAGTTGAGCAAAAAACTTGACGTTAAGTTTTGACTCACAATTAACATCGTGCGGCATGTGGTTGGACCACTCGTCAGCCCGCGGACTTCAACGGTAGTAACCCATTCCCTTGAATGCCTTTGAGTGCATAAGTCAGACAAAAAGATGGACTGAATTTGTGAAACAAACTGTTTTGTTTCTACGTATATCATCTACAACAGAAATATTTGAATTATAACATTGGGATATTTTTGACAAAATTTGGTTTTAAATGGTCGGAAGGAAAATCAGAATTAAACGCCTATTTTCAAACGACCAAAACATTGAAAACGGCTTGATCGAATTCTCTCAAACTTTGTTTGGCATAGGTTTTAATAGTCTTCTTTAAGATAGCATTACAAAGAAGATGACCCATTTTTGAGCTTTGGTCCAAGGCACACGCACTGATGAGACTTGTACCATATAATATCACTTGTTCAACTAAGTTTAAGTATGCTAAATTTAGTAAAATAAACTATTTTCGTGAACTATTATTTGCTATAAATGATCAAACTCTATTCGCCTTCCACAACACCAAGAAATTCGACACGAATACAAGAAATTAATATGAACGAAATTTTAAAATAGGCGAATTCTCGTCCTCTCAATTTTCACTCTTAATGTAATAGCTTAGTTAATAAAAAAAAAATTGTCTAAGGATCTATTTGAAATTTTTGAAGATGCAGATTCTGAGTTTAAGATAAACTACGATACCCTAAACCGAAACTCGATGGTCAAATCAATAGTTCCCAGCTGCCAAAAAACTATTCGAATATTTGACACTGTTGATTTTGAGATAAACTGTAATAAACTTAAGAAGATTGATGAGCAAATCAATAGTTTCCACCTGCTTTTTTATGATCAAAATTACCTTACAATAATTAAATCTCACATTTTTTAACCCAATTATTTAAAAACAATGAATAAAAAAGATACTCCCTATGCAAAGCTCATTGTGCATTCAGTGCCACACTACACTAGTTTTTCCATCGAATATAATATCATTTTCAGGCCCCTGCACCGCCGCACGCCAGCCGACCACCGACCTATTGTTTCCAAGAAAAAAGGAAAAAAAACCGACAGCAAAAAGAAAATCACAGCAACGTTAAACTGAAAAGCATAAAAAAGAGCAAATGAATGGCGACACTTGGCTAATGCGTCCGTCGTCGTCGGCGCAAGCGATTATGCACGCCTGCTACACCGTCCGTCATCGTCGACATGAGCATTGAGCATAAGCCATTTTGTTATAATAAAAAAAAATATAAAAAAAAATATTTCCGTTCCTTAGTCAAATTACGAGCATTCAAAATCACCGCAGAATGAAATCGCAGTACTTGGAGTCTTTTGTATGCGTTTGCTCTCTTATCCAAATCCAAACCCCTTGCCAATACCCGGTACCAGCAAAAGTGGGACTGATATAAAATAGCAATGCACAGGTAATTGCACTAAAATAATACTCAACTCACATCTCTTGCCGAACCGACTATACGGCTGTGACTTAAGGCTAGGCTTAGTGTATAGTTGTTTGAATGAAGCACTGAAGTAGATGTTGCATTCATAACTATAATATGAGAATTATTTATATACATATAGATACATATATACATAGTTGTCTTTCTTCCCATCTAGACTATGTAGATCTTGCTGGTTGGTTTCGTAATTACAGGCACTTGAACTATCTAGCAGAAATGTGAGACTGATCGTGGAGATGGTGTTTTTGCTTTTAAGAAAAGGTGTGCGAGCGTTATAGAAAACGAATAGCCGCCACTAATACTCGTAGCTTATCCTTCAACAAAATGTGGGTGTCAAAAACTTTTAACTGTATATTAAAAACTGAGGAGAAAATAATATTGCATTGTCATCGGACGGGTTATTTTAGGGTGTAACCAAAATTTCTTTATAACGCTTACAATTTATGACGTTAGAATCCAATTTTCAATGTGATTGAATATTTTTTATGATATTTGATTGATTGAATTTCCGCATGACAATGATTCGTTACTACATAATATGAATTCTCTTTGCTGATGTTTGATGTCTCTATTGATGCTAGCTGCAAGGGTGTCCTACGGAACCCCGAAAAATCCTCATCGACTAAAATCCCCAAAAAATTAACGCAATCTAGCAAATACACATAGACAGAATTCCCAAAAGAAACAATCTTTTTTTCCAAATTCCACACAAAATCTCTAAATCCCATGTGTCCGTGCACAAGGTATAACTGTTAAAAGAAACAATAGGGAGAATTTTTTTTGTATATATTAAAACATTAAGAAATAAGAATTAAGATATTTTTTTTTTTGAATTTGGTCTTTTTTGAGAGAAAACATATTTTGGTTGCATTGATTATTGTAACATATATTACGTTTATGACTATTTATTTTCTTACTACTTTTAAAAATACATTTTAATAAATATTACTAACATTATAAGGAACATTGCATGCAATAAATGTACATAAATTAAACCAAATATCTCCAAAACAAACTATTTCACTACTTGAACATATTTTTTTTTGGGTACATATATTGGCTTGGAGATTTTACTTCGTGGATTTTGGGTTTGGGGATTATGTCTTGAGGAAAATGTCACCGACTCTAAGTAGTTATAATTATTATTAAAATGCATCATTGAAACACCATATTGTATATTGTATTTGTTGTGGAGATTGTAACACAGAGAAATAATACCGTTAAGTATAGAAAAGTATATAGGTATGATATTCTGACTCAGAATCAAAAGCCTAATCGATTTAGCGAAGTCCGTCCGACCGTAGGTATATATAATCTTTGATTCAAGCGAAAGGCTAAGTGTTTGAACCGGTAAAATTCGCCCACAATCGCCATTTTTGTTCAACAACCTCAATTTGGCAAAATTGAATTATGTTTTTTGTACAGTTACGATTAAATCGTCTCTTAGTCGAAACTAAGACTCCTGTGCATGAAAAGAAATGTTTTAATTTTGGAAGCGTCTTACGTAGGTTTAGGTACCTGAGTTCCAAAATCATAACATCCAAACCGAAATCCCCACATTAAAATCCTCAAAAACCAAAATCTCCAAATTTTGAATCCCCTAACCAAAATCTCCAAATTTCTAATTCTTAAAACCAAAATCTTCAAGGATCGAAATCCCCATATTTCTGGTATTTCTAAGAAATTATATTGGCGCGCCAATGTAATTTGTGGGTCTCCCCTTTACGCACACTTTTCATGAGAGAAAAAAAAACGTAGTTTTAAAAATGTTAGGTACCAATATTCAATTTTAACCTTTTTTCCATTCGTTGTATTTTGTTTATGTTCATTTACGCCCACTTTTAAGGGCGTCTTGAACATAAAATCAACACATAAAATTGACTAATGATAAAAGCTCCATTTATGCTTTAAATTTTTTTTTACGAATTCGGTCGCAGTTTTGAAATAAGAAGATGAACACTTCGGTTTGTACCACAGACCAATACAGACCGCCGACTCGTACTCCTCTTGCCTGAAACACCCTCGAAATATTTTTTTCTGTCTGTGAGTACGTGTACATCTCTGTATGTGCATTTTGTGATGGCAATCATCACTGCGTATGCCAGTTATTTTTTTTTTTGGTGTGTTTGCTAAATGTGTTTAAAAAGGAAAGGAGAGTGTCACACTCTCAAAATAAATGGCATATCAGCTGATTTTCAGCTTGTACGTAAAAATAGAGACCATACAGTGAGTTGGCGGTCTGTATCTTATTGGTCCGTGGTTTGTACTCCTTGGTTAGTAGCAAAGTGTGGTTCAAGAATTGTTAAATATACCCATAATCGCTATTTTAATTTTGAAAAATTAAGTTTTGTTCAAATCGATCTGCAAGCTTAAAATTGAATGTCACTGAGCTCATAGTAGTTGCCCTGGCAATAAAAAGTCTCAACTTTGGGCGTGGCCTACCCCTTTTTTTATTGCGCCTGCAGATATTGAACATCGACCACACAAAATTATTGTTATTGAATTTTTTCCTGTCTGCTAAAGAAGAATTTTGTTTCTGAAACTGTTATCAAAGTGGTTTGCAAACACCAGATCACCATTCTCGTTAAAACAAAATGGTTTTTATTTTTTTCTTCGACCTAACAGATGCGTCTACGTACCTATATAGAAATGACATTTGCATCAAATGTGGGACTTATTCCCTTCTTCCATCTGGCAAAAAAATGACAAAAGCAGTCTTTTGAAATTCTGATGGTAATACATTTTTTAATATCATAGAACGAAGACAAAATATTTTAAATTAAGTGTCCGAAAAAATGTAATGTATCCTGCCAATCGCTTTTCTCATTATAAAGTCACTTCACTATAGCACGCAATACTATGCCATTTCACTCCATCTTTGAAGTTATATGATTGTATTACATCAGCTCATATCATTCGTTTCATTCAATTTCACTAAAAGAATTTATTCGGACCACTTCTGTACGGTGAGCTATACTCATGAACTATTGTCTAATCTTGCTTCATTAGTTGTCTATTACGTTGAAATACGGTGTAATAATGCAATAAGATGCAAGGCATTAAGTGTATGAATTTCAATCTTATGAAATACATGTTCCATTTCCATATAACATGCTTCCCACCTGGAATGAGTGTATCTGGTGATGCGCCACTGGGATCCATTAATGCATGTGATCTTCACAGCTTTGTTCTGGAAATTGTTTTAACCACAGAAGTACATTTGTGTGTGAAAAAATTGCACCTCTTAGTATTGCCTTTGGTCTTTTTTACATCAGTTTTGCTAGAGAAAGTGTGTAAGGTTCGTGAGAAAATGATACAATTCCAACCTTAAGATGCAAATTTTCAATTAAATGAAAATAATGTTAATGCAAATTGATCTCGTAATGAATATATAGAGCCTGCAAAAATACTTAACAAATGTTATTGTGAATTACTGCACAAGAATTTGAAGAAATGGTCTTCAGCAAACATCATTTGAGTAATATTGTGATCTTCTTAATTGATTTGTTGATTAGTTTTTTTTTTAGAATTGTCAAACTATCTTGCTGAAACCAACCATTTGGGTACAATGCCAATATTAATGAAGTAGTTCTGTTCGTGGGGATTTGACAGACATAAGTTTTCATACACTCCGAACCAGCGGTTTTAAATAACTCACCGGTTTCCAGGTCCATTGGTCTTACATAAGATCAGATGTGGCATTGGTTGACCAAAGTCCGGTGGCATTAAGCAGCCTGCAGAAATGTTTTTCTATATTTACAGCACCGATTGCAATATTCGAAATTAACATGTAAATATACTATACAAAAGTAGTATGCCCTTGAGCTTTCGCGAAGGCAAGACGCAAAGGAAACTGAAGCCGGTTGAAGTCAAATGGCAAATCTTTGGTAATCGTCGATATAAGTGGAATCAACACGTCTTCCCCTTTGCATTTACATATGAGGATTAGATCAAATTTGGTGTCAGTTTTTTGACCGTCAGTCTGGTTTCGTTGCACAGTTTTAATGCGTTCAAGTTTCGAATGAGCATCCAAGGCGATCCAATTTCCAATGTTAATATGTGTGGTGGCATTCATTCCTAGTGGCTCAATCGAATTAAGAAATGGTTGTTCTTCACCCACCCCTTCACTTTGTCAATTGATTTGTAATTGACTGGTTCGTCTATTGACATCGTCATTTTTGGGAGGTTATATTGTACG
Source organism: Platycheirus albimanus (assembly GCA_916050605.2). Classification (NCBI taxonomy): domain Eukaryota; kingdom Metazoa; phylum Arthropoda; class Insecta; order Diptera; family Syrphidae; genus Platycheirus; species Platycheirus albimanus. The sequence continues at coordinate 67,713,379 of OU696698.1, forward strand.
TTCGCACAGCCAATTTGGAATTTTGTAAATACTGGTTAAAAAACCTTGACCACAACGGCTGCATTTGACAAAAATGGCAGAGAAACGGACTTCAATAAATTGTTGTGCGATCAATTAGAATTTTGCCAATGCACACGCATATTCATTGAGAGCTAAATTTTTTCGACTCGTTTTCATAAATATGATGCTCTCAAGCAAGAGTTAAACTCATCTCAGAGCGTCTCCCATTGTTTGGTTTTTTCCTCAGAAATCTTGCAGAGTCCGGTGAAATGCCTCAAGCATTTTTTTATGGGGAACGTTGAGCTTGTCTCAAATGACGATTTCGCACGTTTTAAGGACTGTGGCCATTCCGGAATCGTTGCTGATGTTGCAGGTTTGGTGTTTCAGTATGGTTCAAATTCAACAGAAGCTTGAGTGCTGAATGCGCTGTACGTCCACCATCTAGTAGCGTTGATGCAATTCCTGATGATGCCACTGCAAGTGCAATCCTAATTTCGAACCTAAGCCAATATCACTTTTCAATTGATAAAAATAATTTTTGGAAATGAACAACCGATTTTTGCACTCTATATTGATTACAATAGCTAAATATATTTACATATATGTATACGTGCGGTGATGTCCCTTAGATTTTTAGCGATAACTTAAAAAAAATAGTTAGATTTAAATCGAGAATATGCTTCCATTATGTTTAATAAGTGCACAAAATGCTTACATATAGTTATTAAACCACAATTTAGATGTTTTTTTTGTTTGGTTCTCATATTTTCAATATAAAAACGAAGTCTAAATAAATTAGGCCCACGAGATTCGGAGACATATAAATCACTCCGATTGCATATTAACTGCAAACCGTTAATACCAGCTTCGCCAACAAAAATTATTTGAATGTTTTTATTCTAAGGTGCACATTTTTCTTCTTTTACGGGCCACTTCATGCAACAGCAACGGCTACTACCAATGGTATAGATAAATCCATCGGAACCGGTTGCTGAAATAAATATGTTAACCTTTCGGCGCTATAGAAAACCTGTCGCTCGGTTTACTTTAAAGTTCATTCAAGGCTTCGGGCACTTGGCGTCGTCGTTGTAGTCGTAAAACATTCTTAGCCTTACATTGTCCACTGCCCAGATCCAGTGTGACTTCACCAGCAAGAACCAGAAGCCTAGCTTGTGCAGATAGAATTCATCAATATTGAGCTGTTTTAAGTATGTATTGTGCTTTGTATTCTGTTAAGAAATGGTAGCTTAGGTATATATGAATGGAGTAAGCTCGCATGGTTTGTCTCCATATTTGAGGGCAGGGGTTTGGCTTTAATGTGTGCACAAACGTGAAATTGTCGTCGATTACACCCACGTTGACTGCGTGAAGTTTTCACGTTAAAACAACAACGCCTGTTCGTGCTATCAATAATTCATAAGGCCATGGTGGTACTCGTAACTGTAAGCAATTCGTTATAGCTTTTGGATACCTGACAGTGCATATTGGATAATAATTGGTTAACGCCAAACGTCGATGAGTTTTTTGAATTCATTTAATTCTGAAGGAGATATTAAGTCAGCCTAGGAGTGGACGTGAACATGGGCAATGGGCAGCAAGCAGACGTTTTACTTAGATGAGAGATATTCTAAGAATTTCGGTTGAAGAATGTTTATAAAAAATTTATTCGACTTGGGATAGACACATATTCCACCAGTTTATATTTGCAAGTTGGAATTGGTGAGCAGTAAGGTGTGTTAAGAGGTTGGTTGATATTCGTAAATATATTTCCGATAAATAATCAGCCAGTGGGTGCCTTGACTTCCCATGCCAGATGAGTGATGACAATAATGCTAAGAGCATTGAAAATAGTGCTGATAATGACGACAGAACAGCTCTTTGTCACTGTAAAATACGTATGTTACATATGATCAGAGCCTGATTTTCAATCAACATTTTTAACATTGAGCAAAGGCATTAGTGAAAGTCAGATTGGTGTAATGTTTTCGTATATGTAGGTACTTCTACAAAATATTTCCATGAAAATGCTGCCAGCACAAAATATAAGATTTATTCATTTCTTGGAGAGAATCTAGGCTCTACGGCCTTCTGCTAAATTTACAATAAATATGATGCCTTCTAAAAGATTGTCATCTTAAAATGTTGTTCAAAATAATAGATTTATCTTAAAACTCATCCGAAACAAAAACTGATGTCGCACTTTCACCGATGCTCTTGGCCAATGTTGAAATTTCGGAAATTAAACCTTTGTAGATTTGACAAAGCACCGAACTTTGACCATAGATGGCGTTTTTAACACTAGAAAGGTAATCTAATCACATTTATATCTACGTTAAAGGTAATCATTCGTCGAATCGACGAAGTATTAAAATGCAAGTTCATGAAAAGTTATTTACAAATTCTTGTTAATGGTAGCAATAGTTAATTTTATCCGAACCTTTTTTGTAAGAAGCACCATTTTTCTTTTTTATTTTATAAATATTTGGAAGCATTTCTGTTCTCTTTTTAGAAGTAGGTTTTTTGAGATTGTTTTTTTTTTTTTTTTTAATAGATAAACAAAAAACAAAAATTTTAAAAATGTCATACAAAAACAAAAACATAACAAAAAATTATTTTAAACAGTTGGTGCTCTGCACATACATATGTATATTTAGTTTGTATTTTGCACATATTGATTTTTTCTGACGTCTTTTAGTAAAGTGTGTTTTTTTAGACGTGTAGTTTTCAAGAATAAATAAAACGCATATAATTCAATGTTATGGCCAAGAATTTAGCTTTATTATAAAGATAAGGGTTTATGTTTTAAAAATGATTTCGGGCAAGTGCCGCGGCTGGCTCGAATAAATTCCAGCCAAGAGACCCAATTTTCGAACACTTTCTGCAGCAATTGGGGCAGTATGTCAACAATTACAAGCCGAATATTCCCCACAAAAAATAGTCCAGCGGTGTTAAATCGCACGACCTTGGAGGCCACGCCACAGGCCCACGACGTGGGATAAGACGCTCACCAAAAGTTTCCCTCAGTAAATTGATTGTTTTCGTTGGCTGTATTGTATGTAGCACCGCGCGCGCCGTCTTGTTGGAACCAAAGGTCGTCCACATCAACATCCTTCAATTAAGGCACGATAAAGTCATTAATTGTGTATGTAACGTTGCCTCAACATACACTTGAGGATTATCATCACTCCAAATGCGGCAATTTTGTTTATTGACGCATCCATTCAACCAAAAGTGAGTTTCATCGCTGAACAAAATTTTCTTGTAAAAATCGAAAATCGTTTCACGAGTATAACCATGTTTTTCAAAATAAATTTGCACAATTTGCAAACGTTGTTCAGGAGTGAGTAAGTCTATTCATTATAAAATGGCAAACCAAACCAAACCAACTCCGAAAAAAGTATTGCCAGATTGAAAACCACACGCCTAAAAAAACACCCTTTATAAGAATAAAATGCGCATATCTTTCTTTTATTTTATTTATGTTCCTCTATAGGGCAAGTATTGGTTTCGTCTTTGGTGCAGCAAAAAATCATCGAAATCGAAAACCAAAAAAGTTTTCGCAATACCGTCCGTCGGTCTATAAGTGCGGATGTACCTATGTGCGCTTTTTCACGATGGATGATGAATATTCTTTAAACTTCATCTTTAGCAATTTAAAGAAAAATGGTTGTCGAGGATTTTTTTATTTCGTTTTAAACACGGCTCAAACTGGTACCTAACCTACCTTTCAAGTAACGGTTTTTTTTTTATTTTGGATTTGCTCGAAAACGGCTCAAACGATTTTGATTAAACTAATAATAATTTAACAAACCTGGAGCGTTTTCCATAATACTCCGTTATTTTTTTTTTTGCTTATATGGTCGTAAACGGCATTTTTCAAATGCCCATAAGTTGGCAACGTCTTGATTGAATTCACTCAAACTTTGCTAGCAGTTTTTCACAGTGTTCTGTAGGATGGCATTGTAATTTGTTCAGTAAACCTTTTTTAAATGGTGCACCCATACAACAAGCCATTCAGTTTTAGCCAACTTAATTTTGGTTTTTATATTTTGCTCAAAAAAAGCTCTGACGATTGTTATAAAACTTTTAGTGTATTATTTTTTGAGTGTTCTTGAGAAAACTGTGTTTTTGTCTAAAAATGCAAATAACGGAGATCTGGTCTTAACGGCTTTTTTTCTAATGGCTATAAGTGGACAACGGTTGCAACGAATTCACTCCATTTGTTCGTTTTTTCTAATTTGCTCAAAAAAAGACTAACGATTTTGGTTAAACTTGTATGGAGAATACATAGAAGGCTTAGAAGAAAACTGCATTTTTAGTTTAACATGGTATCCGTTCGGCGAATCCTCCGATCTGAGAAAAGTTCCGATCGGAGCATTTATTGTGTTCATGGTATCCGAATCGGAAGAGAAATAAAAATGCGTACCGACGCGCACACATGGCATAAGGAAAAGAAAAAATAAATTAAGTATGAACCTTTTTTGGAGTGGAATAACTGCTGGAACACAATAGAAAAACGCAACCAGAACCGCAGCCGCAACCGTATCGCATGCCGTACGTACCTAATTAGAAGTGCCCACAATGGAGTCGTACGTACTCCACCTTTTTTTTACAATTTCCACTGAAAAACATACATATATATGCATATATAAAAGATGATAAAACATATATCGCATCATGTATAGTCTTTTTTATACATTTGTACCCTGACCTAATTTCTAAAAGGATTTTATTAGCACGTTGCTCTTTTTTTTGTATGGAATGTCAAAAATACGCACGTATTTATTAAAAGTTGGCCAACTCGTCCGTCGCCGTTTGCGGCTGCGTTTGCGGATCCGTCTCGTTGTGTTCACAACATTGAATTCGTGTGTATTCAATATTTTGACATGCGATACGGCTGCGTTCGCGGATCCGACTCCGGCTCCATTGTGTTCCAGCAGTAATCCTGCACAGCACAGCCGTATTTTTAAGGGATGGTATTAATACAAGCAGAGAACCTCAAACAAAGAAAAGAGAATCACAAAACAAATACACAAGAAATTAAATAGTTTGTCTTTCCTTTTTATTTGAAAATATGTATTTTTTTATTACCTTCCGACAAAGTTCCACACGTGATTTGCTGTCGGAGAGAATAGGAAGAAACACAAATCAAATGGGCGCGTTGGATCGCATGAATTTAATGTGCGTCCGTCGCTGTGATTTTGACATTTAAACGAATGCTTCAAATTTTTTTGGGAAGAATGTCGGATTAATCAATCGGAACGGCTGCCATGATACAAAATTCGTACATTTCGTCCGAATCTGAGGAAATTTCTCTCGGATCGGTTACCATGTTAGGGGGAATAACTGAAATCAGTTTTAACGCTTTTATTTAGCTCGCCATAAGTGGACAACGGCATTTACGAAATGGTTCAGACTTGCTAAGAATCTTTCAAAGCACCCACAACATGGTATCAACGATTTAAAAATGAAAGGTTTTCTAATTGTTGCAGTTTTAGCCAACATTTTTTTTTTAGTTTATATCATTTTTTTCAAAAATGGCTTTAACAATTTTGATTTGCTTTGTGGGTAGTTTTTGGAAGTATTTCATTGATAACTGTTCTGCCTAAAAATTCAATTAACGGACATCTGTTTATAAACGACTCAATTCAATTGGAAGTCTTAGTATAACAAAATAACTGTCAAAGTAAATGTTTCTTATAATATTGTCAATAATGCTCTAAATGCGGGACATACTCGTAAACACTCTTTATTAAACATAGATTTTGAATTTCGCTTTTTTTTAAAGAACTATTGTATAACTAGTTGTTGCGGCTCGAGAAATTTTGGTATCGTCGTGTTATTGCACACACAAGGCAAGTAGGTATAGGTACATACGTGCGACCCAGTCGTGAATTTTTTTTATATTAATAATAAAACTAAATTTTGAATAGTTAAATTTATCGTTTAATTGATTCTCATACACATTGAATATAAAGCGATATTATGAAGGCTATTCACATAAATTTCGAATCGTGTGGATCATTTTGAATTCGTCTGTCGTGATCGAGGAAATCTCAAGAACTATTAACTTATATGTACCCAACTGACATGGTAGCTACTTTGTTTTTAATTTACATTTTGTTAAGACCTTCGTTTTATTTTGTGGTTTCTTTAAATTCAACTTTATGACAATGGCTGTTGTATTTTTAAGGTCTTTGGAGTGTTATTATTTTCATAGGCCATTCAATATTTAAATTTTGTTTTTCTTGTCGAGGAAGGAAATCGTTTATTTATACGACATTAAAGACGAAATGTTCTTGATGACAAACAAATCTTATGAGGTTGTTTTGTTTGCTGTGGATCAATTTATAACAAACTAAAAAGCTCGAGTATGTAGTAAGATCGTCAAATATTTCTCGAGATGTTAAGGAAAACTGTTTAAAAGATAAGATTCTATTATTTACTTAACAAGTATTTAAATGAGAAAGGATATATATTTGCTAAAGTTAATCCCAAAACCAAATGAAAGCATGGGCTTTATATAACCCTGTAACAACAACTCCAACGCATGGATGAGAAGAGAATATCCAAGTGTAAAGTGGGCAAGATATGCCACCGCACAGACAATTAATGCATTAACCAAATGTAAATTTCCTAAAAATTTATGACTAAAGGTTAGTTGCATTAAAAAGCAGGTGAGTAAAAGCATTATGACCAAGTCCTAAAATTTAAAAGAAGATAATAGCAGACACCGATGCGAATTATTGGTTAAACGAAGAAGAATTAGTTTTTTTTTTTATTAATTGGAACCAAATAAAAATCATTAAAACCCAATAAATCAATAAACTCATAAGTTTCAAAAATTATCAAATAACTTCATAATTTGGAATATCAGTTTACGTTAGAATCAACAATTTGCGAGGGCTTCTCAATCTGTATGCTTAGGGGTTATGTATTTTGAAAAAAGAAATTAATTTTTTGGGAAAACAAGGTATGCAATAAGATTTTATTGCTAAATGTCTGTCTATGAAGCAAAATATTGAAAATCGTTTCATACTGTTTTGGAAATCTTTTAGACATTTTTTTCGAAATTGTTTGATATGTAACTATGTATATATTGCAATTTATATAATATAAAGAAGGACGGAGTTTCCAGACCTAATTTTTCGACTTCCTCACTATCCTAATTTCATATGTGTTATTGGTGATTGTTATCTCAACAGTTTTGTTTGCGCTAATCCAAAACTTGCCTAAAACCTATATTCACAAGTAAAAATATCAATGAAGTCTAGAAACTGTTAACTGTGAGTTAGTTTTTTCTAGTCCATTACATCCCTCTCAATTTCATAGTAAAGAAAGACCCAAAATACTTTTGCAAAGTTAAATATAAACTATATTAAAGATCTCAAAGCGAAAAACATGTGTTTATACGTATTTGATCGCTATTTTTCAAAGTTTTTTTTGTAATCTAACTTTTTTGACGTAAAACATCCAAGCACCAAATACAGTAACATTTAGATAATGACAAAATTAATCAAAACCTCAAAAAAATCAGTCTTATGTATGTAGGTACATTAAGGCAAATCTATGAATGTTTCAATATGACAACTATAATTGACGATGATACACTACACCATAAAAACCGGTTGAGTAAAATGTCATAGTGATAAATAGTAATATTTTATTAATATGCTTAATCTTTGTTTTTGTTTGTAATATACAAAGAGAAGCAAACAATTAATAGTTTCTGACTTCTTATACGAACACACATTTGACACTTTTGACTTGAATTATTATGATACTTATATCATCCATGTACAGTACATAATATGTATGTATAACGTTGAAGAAAAACGTAAAAAAATGAATAATTTTAATTTTTTGTATGTTTATTTTTAGTGGACTGTATTGAAGTAAATTCAAATTAAAGTGTTAAGTGACCTTTTACATTTATGTATGTAATGTTAGAGATCAGAAATACTCTGTGATTTAGTACTTTTAACGATTATTGAAAAATTGATAGAAAAATTAAAAATATTTCGTATGGAAATGCCATTCAGAAATTGTATACAAAAGAGAATCTGTGCTTCTGAAGTTCAGATTTGTTTTAACTGTGAAGGAACAAGGAAATTACCCAATTCGTTTGGCCAATATCTACTATGTATGATTTCTATAACTTCTCCATTGTACAATGTGCATACATACATATACATAATCTATAATTTCTCAATTTCTAAGTATGTATGTATGTATGTATGTCCTAGGAAATATTTAAATTAGTTATTTTCCTTTGGAGGCGTTGAAGTTTTAAGTTAGGTCCTCTCAATAATTCTGATAAGACGTATCAATATCATAAATGCAGGTCAGATATTTTGCAATCTACAATCAAGAAATTTAAATAATATAAAATATACAAATCTCAACATGCTCTCTATTGCATCCAACATAAGAAACCTTTCGAAATGACTTAAGTAGTCAAGTCAACCTATGACAATAACAAATGCCCAATGCTTGCCCTTGGGACGGCAACTACATACATATGTATGTCGAAATAAATTAAGAATATAAAATGACGAAATGGTAGCTTCTCAAGGTCATCTCTAACTTTGCAACAAAGACGACTTAAAAAGAAGCAGAAGCAAAGAAAAATCATATACATAATTAATATATTTATTACAAACATTTATGAAAAATTAATTAATAAATGCTTAATTTTGTTTCAGAAAATGCAGAATGGTTCTTCACGCGGACCGAGGGAGGATACACTTCCTAATGCTGTGATACAGGTATATGGCTTATATTGTCATTATATAAAATACAAAGATTTTAATTTAATATAAACGGAAACAAAATTAAATGTTCCTTTAAAAATTGGCAGTTAGTTCAAAATGCTTTTTATAATGCTATTGTGTCCACGGACCATTTTTTCATTTGCAATACATGAAAGACATCCCACAGTTGTTCACTTGGCCGTACATTTGGAAAATGGTCAAAGAGTGTATTTTACAACGGAGATATAGCTTTATTAGAAGAATTATTTTCAATATAAAGAAACAGAAAATAAATCATTTTCAATATATGTACATGTACATGTATGAACACATATGTATGTCTTTTAAAAATGTGGATGTTTTTATACTTCGTCCAAGAAAGGAAATTTTGTTCATCTAATGTATATAAATCGAGTGTCACGTTGTTTGTCCGCAATGAACTCCTAAACTAATGAACAGATTTTAATCAAATTTTGAAAACTGTGTGTAGTTTGATCCAACTTAAAAGATAGGATAGTTTATTTCTCAATTTATAAAGCGGTTTGACACAAATGCATTTTTAGCGCATTTGTAGTGCATTTTGTTAAATAAGTAATTAATCTTTTCGTAGGATATTCTAAGGATGACTACGAAGGTTTCCGTGAAGTTTAGTCAAAATTCAGTACGTCTATGTACCACGAAAGCAATTTTAGTGCATTTTGTTAATATGGTAATAAATGTTTTGGTAAAATCTACTAGGGAAGAAGAGAATGGCTGGACCAATTTTGGAAATTTTTATCTTGAAATATTTATTGAAAATCAGGGAAGGTGTAACGAAAAATTACGACGATCTACTTTGCGTGCAAACATAAATAAAATGCACGACTGGGTCGCACGAACTTGCTCTAATGTGTGACAGTGGTGTGGGAGCTTGAGATTTTGATAAAAATACATTTTTCAAAATTCTTAAATAAATACTTAAACTAATTTGAGCTGAAAAAAAAGTACAAAATTTTATTTCTTGGATAAATTTAAATTTATGAGAATAAATTTATAAAAATCTGTGGAGCGGTTTTTGAAAAAAAGTTTTTTTTGAAAAACTTTTTGAAACAAATTTAAAAAAAAAATTCAAAAACGCCATTTCATAGGTATTTAGCAAATACATATATTTATAATTTTTAGAAAAAAATTTAATAAGCAGTTTTCAAAATATTAATTTCTTAATTTTTTTTCTTAAAAATGCTTTTAAAAATACAAAAAAATATTTTTCAAAAATATTGGTATGCAGTACAAATTGAGCTACCTACAACTGTATACATATGTGTGAAATTTCGAAAGAATCGGTTGAGTCGTTTTCGAGATAGTCGAAAGCAAAAAAAAACGGTTCTATGGAAAGTACCGTTGTTAGCCATTTTTTTAAACTTTTTTTTCAGCCATATGATTGGTCGTACCTAAAAAGCAACACTGATTTTTTTAAATCGAAATCCTTAGAGCCGTTTTTAAGAAAAATAAGCTTTAACGTAACGGTTATATGGCAGGTACCGTTATTTTTTGAGCTAAAAAAAAATTTCAATTTCCCCTCTGTACAATACCTAAAAAACTCTATATACCAAGTTTGAAGCAATTCGGCCCACCCGTTTGGGCTGTAGGTCTCTATACACACAGACAGACAGACATACAGACGGACAGAATTTTTAGACCATCTTTTTTCGTCTTCGCTATCATCGTAATGTCATGTTTGATGGTTATCTCAAAACTTTTTTTTTTCGACGAATGCATAACTTGCCTTATAGTACCAATAATCGCAAGTAAAAATAGCATTCTGAAAGTTTTATCAAAATCGTTGGAGCCGTTTTTGAGAAAATCAATTTTTTTCTTTACGATTGTATACTAGGTGTCGTTATTTTTGGGTCTAGAGCAAAAATAAAAAATTTGTTACAAGGGACGGCCAAATAAATCCTAAATACCAAATTTGAAGCAAATCGGCCCACCCGTTCAGCCTCCAGAGGCGCGAACAGACATACAGACAGACGGACGAAATTCCCAGACCCACTTTTTTCGACTTCTCCATCATCTTAATGTCATGTGTGATTGTTATCTCAAAAAAAAATTTCTGCACGAATCAATAACTTGCCTTATAGTATACCTATAATCGCAAGTAAACATTAATTGGAAACAATTATTTTGAAAAATAATTCAAAGATATTTGTATTGTTGGTTTTGGTTGTTTTTTGCAATTTCTTATTTTTTTAAATATTTTATTTACCGAACCGACCTTATGTCCTTCAACTTATTATAACAAACAATATTGAAAAGAGCAATTGGTGTCGTAATCTTGGATATTTTTCAAAACATTCAATTTATGCATAAAAGAGAATGATGTTCGGAAGTGAGCATACATAATATGAATACCAATAAACTGCTTTAAAAACAATTTATGAACATTAAAACAACTCCGGAAATGTATTAATAATTTTAATTTAGATCATAACCTGCATTAACTTGTAACATGACGAACGTATTTTATTTCATAATACATCATTATATTTATGCGTTCGTACATCAGCTCTTTCGTTTACAGCCCATAAGAAAAGTGTTGAATCACGAATGCATAAATTATTTCCACCACCAAACAATTAATTAGTTGACACCGATGGCAGTGTAAAACTTGTCCCAGAAACTAACAATAAATATCTCAATTATTTTTGGCGGAAGAAATTCGTGTTTGTGGTATTATGTTTCAATCAATTCCTTTTATCTAGCTGCCTAGATGCCGGTATGTTTGTCTCTCTGTAGTTTGTAAATATACAAACTTCTTATTATGTATAATAAAAACGTCAGCATAGTTGTTTCATCCATTCTCTTATTCAAACTGACATAACAAATATTATTGGATACTGAATTACGTTAATCATAGAACTTCTTACCCGCCGCGCCGGCCGACGCGACGCGCGCCGCATTAGGAAGTTGTGAGCGGCTTATAACTGCAAGAAATATGTTAACAACACACAAAATTAATTAAAAACATGTTTATTGCTACCAAATTGGGCTGAGAAGTTGTAATTTATTCCGAGAAAAGTTGTGCCAACCGGAATTTGTATTTATATACTTCTGATGTAGCTGGCCAAAACGAGACCAGACATATTTACAAGCGCTATAAGTAGGAAAATATACAAAAGTAGCCCTTTGTAAAAAAAATTTCACATACATAAATAACAAAGCTTTCTTCGCTTCCTATACATACCAGCACTAAAGAAAGGGAAAATAAATTGAAAAAAAAAAAAAAAAAATGGTGTCCAGATGTTACATCGAACTATGGTTGTTGTTGGTGTTGTTAATATCTGAGGAGAGATCTTTCGTTGCGACTTGATCAGGGAAACTACTGTTGCCGCTGGCAAGAAGGCTCACAACACCATCAGAGCTCTAAGAAGTTCGTTCAACTAGGAAGACGAAGAAAAAATAAATGTGTGGTACGCGTGTAGGTATGTTGTTTCTGCTTGAAAGGAACAAATTGAAGTATCTATTTGCGTTCTTGTTAAGGTAGTATGCTGCTATAGATAAAAACAATGTTTGTGAATTTGAAAGTGGCATAGGATTGTGGATAGCGGAATGAAATATGTGAGAGAAAAATTGATAACAGTGAAATTTTTCATTTTTCTGACTAATTAATCATTGGTTTATTGAAAGTTTTTCACAAATTATTTTGCTATATAAATACATTTTAGTGAACAATTTCTATTTGATAATGTTTTGGTACTTCCGCCACACGTGTCACTTCTTTTGCGTTATGTTAAACACTATATCCACTCTGTCCAACATATATCGGCAGTACATATATGATAGGGATATTCGTCTCTCATTCGCACTCTCTTGTGTTCCGTAAAGTTATTTTTATTGTTTTTATTTCACTAATTAATATGTCGTACTCGTATGTATCCGGCGTTGTTATTATGTTATATAAAGGGTGTTCTTTTTAGTCGTGTGGTGGTTTTCAAGAAGTAATAAAACGCATTATAATTTAATGTTATGACCAAGAACTTAGCTTTATAATAAAAATAAGAGTTTGCCATTATGTTTTAAAAATGATTTCGGGCAAGTGGCGCCGCGGATGGCTCGAATAAATTCCAGCCGAGAGGTTTAATTTTTGACCACTTTTTGCAGCTATTAGGGCCGTATGTCAGCAATAACGTGCCGAATATTCTCTTCCAAGGCATCAATTGTCTCGGGCTTATCTGCGTAGACAAGCGACTGCACATAACCCCACAAAAAATAGTCCAGCGGTGTTAAATCGCACGATCTTTGAGGCTACGCCACAGGCCCACGACGCGAGATAATGCGCTCACCAAAATTACCTTTCAATAAATTGATTGTTTCGTTGGCTGTATCGCATGTAGCACCGTCTTGTTGGAACCAAAGGTCGTCCACATCAACATCCTCCAATTCAGGCAGGAAAAAGTCATTAATCATATGGCTCTATAGCGTTCCCCATTGACTGTAACATTATGGCCAGCTTCATTTTTGCAGAAATATGGACTAATGACTCCCTCTGCCCATAGAGCACACCAAACATTGATTTTTTGAGGATGTAACGGTGTCTCAACATACACTTGATGGTAATCATCACACCAAATACGGCGGTTTTGTTTATTGCCGTAACCATTAAACCAAAAGTGATGGACGGTTATGTTGACCGTAAAATGGACGTAGTGCGCGATACTTATTTCGAACCCAACCATTGTTTTCGTAATAAATTTGAAATGGCAAACCAAACTGAGCATAAATCAAGTGACAGCTGTCAAAAAGAACTCCGAAAAAAGTATTGCCAGATTGAAAACCACACGTCTAAAAAAAACACCCTTTATGTAACTCGCACTACGAAAACCTTCGCAAATAAACTTTTTCCCAGAAAACAGCTTACAATTTTGTAACTGCATTTCAACGTATTTTCCACACATTAATAGAAATGTAAAAGATCGAAACAAAACCTCCACACTCCACGGCAACAGTCATCATTGAGAATATAGCTCCTCAGCAGAAGTCCAATGAAAAAAAGATGAATGAGTTAAGAAACGGACACCGGTAGCTCTGAATGCACATCAATTTAATAGGGGTTGAATTTTGCGCACTGGCACGCTCAGATGTGCTCTAAATAAGACGCGTATTGGGTCTACGTGGGTTTCCTTCAATTTAGTATAATGCAAAAATATGACACGACACTGATTTTAAAAAAGCTTCCCTATATGACGTGTACTGCATATTTGTGTTGGACAGAGTATAGCAATATTTTCTTTTTGTAGGTTAGATAATGATTGATTTTATAAAATTTTTGTATTCGTTCATACGTATAAGAAAACACGTTTTAGTTTTTGTTAAATAGGATTTAATTTGTAAAATAGAATATTTTGTAAATATAAAAAAGTCGCAAGCGAATGATATTTTTCTTGAATGCAAAATTTTATTTTTTTTTTCTAGGAAGATGACGCACGGTGGACTCCCCTTCATGAAGCTGCTGCCATTGGAGACGATAAAAGGCTACAAGCACTTCTTGTTGGAAACGCCGACCGCACTGCCAAAGAATCAAAACACGGAAACACCCCGCTTCATGAGGCTGCATGGCGTGGCTTAAGTCGATGTGTTAAGGTCTTATGTGCACCACCAAATCCAAAGAAAGATCAAAAAGATAAAAAGCTAAAGGGTCTCCTTCAAGAAACTCGAGGTGCACTTCACAGTGCTTTGTTAGGTATAAGAAATGATGGTGGCTTCTCTGCACTACATTTAGCTGCCCAAAATGGTCATAATCAAAGTTGTCGAGAAATACTTCTGGCTGGAGGTGACCCTGATATTCAAAATAATGTAAATTAATTACTTAGTTTTCCTTATAGCACCTATTTAACAAATTATTGTTTTCTTATAGTACGGAGATACTGCACTGCATACAGCCTGTCGGTATGGACACGCTGGAGCAACACGTATTCTTTTATCTGCCAGCTGCGATTCAAGCAAAGCGAATCTTAATGGTGATACCCCTCTACACATCGCCTGCGCAATGGGAAGAAGAAAGCTGACTCGAATTCTTTTAGAGGCTGGCAGTAACATGACAGTACGGAATTCCCAAGAAGAAACACCCCGTGATATTGCAATTCGAAAAAACTACAACGAAATCCTTAATATCCTTGATAATCCTAAAAGATCTCGAAGAGAAAAGGATAAGTTGAGTGGAAGTGGTGGGGGCAGGCATTCGAGTAGCCGCAAAGGACATACTAAAGGTGATCAAATTGATGGTATAACGAATCCTGTCAGTTGGTCACCATATGGATGTCATTACTTTCCTGATCCCAGCTCCTTTCCCTCGCCTAAGCTTGATACATTACCAAAGGAACCTCTGAAAAAAGGTGAACAATACTTTTTGGACCTGGCTGGCAATATTTGTAAAGGCCCTGTGGGCGTTGGAAACACCTGCTATTGTGGACCATTTTTCAGACACATGGAAGACAAGATAACCAAGAACCGAAAGAGTTTGCGGAAGTACGTCTTTAAAGCAACTGAGAGGCTGGATAATAAGGTCCAGGCTCTGGCGATTCGAACGGATGATCAAATTGAGCAGTTAACACGTTCAATGATTGCTGATCGCATCCGATGTGAAAGTAGGCGCCTGCACCTAGAGCACTGGTTGAAACGTGGCGACCCTTGCCGTGCCACAACATCTGGTCACCAATCTGGATCACGAAATAAAACTCACTCACTTAGTCGATGTAAGAGCCTCGAATTGCTTGACGACGAAAACATTCATGACAGTAAGATGCAAAACTCAAAGAGCTTCGATGTACTGGAAGAAGCACATGTGACTGTCCATCGGGGAGCAGAAATAAGTGACGATGATCATATGTCGGTAACAAGCCTGGGCCGAGCGGATCGGGATGATAGCCGGTGGGGCCGTCTAGAGACTGACTATTTTAATGTATCCGAGAGGCTAGAAGAGCTACTGGCAAAAACCAATGAAATACTGGAGATAGAGAAAGAGGCAAGTAAAAAAAGAAAAGAGGAGCTCCTCGCTTTTACAGAGCCGACTTTTAAACGGAAAGAACGTAGATCTCAGAACGTGCTGTCTATGGGAAAAGATGTGATTGATCAGCTACAAAATGTTTCGCTCGATGAAACGCCCGCTGAAGATCCCAATCAAATAACAGTCTTACCATTAGAAGAAGATGATCAAAGACAAGACGATCAAGCCACTGGCGGCTTAAGCGAAGTTAAAAACGACTACGTGACATACCTCTCAAGAATACAAACGGGAAGAGCCTCACAGCAGTCGGCCCACTATCAACTCCAAGACAAATATCAGTCTTTTTCTCAAATCCACAGCAACGAAAACATGCTTCAAGACGTCATCACTGCTATTCGAAAAGATCACCAAATGGTGAAGGAGCTTATCGAATCAGAAACTCTTAACGAAATGGAGAATACCCATGAAGATAAGCTGAGTTACAAGGACGAACAAACACTACTCAACGTAAATGGATTTTTCCAAAACACATGCTTTGACGATAGCATAGGACATTCTCCAAGTAATAGTCTCAAAGCTGAAAACAAAGTGACAATGACATCTATGAAAAACATCTCTGAATTATGTGAAAAGCCTTTTGAAATCCCCACTTACGCGGAGTTGAATAAATTAAAGCCTCGCATGGAACCATCTACTTCGCACCAATCAAAAGATTGGCGTCGAAAAGCTATCAAAAACTCAAATAAAGACTTGGAAGACTCAACAGAGAGAGTCAATGGAACCATTAAAAAAGTAGAAATTAAAAACAGCGAGATAAAAACTCTTAAGAAACCGTCTATCCTCAAACGTAGCAAGGTTCAGGAGCTGGTAGCTCGACTACAGGGCAAACTAAGCAGTTCGGTAGCAATGAAGACCACCGAGCATGATGAATCATCTGAAAGCAGTGAAGATGAGCATAATGATCAAAGCGAGGCAAGCCAATTGGAGAACAATCAAATGCACATGGGTGCTTATACCTCTTATCGACAACCACAAATGAATTCACCAAACAATAGCGCTACTGTTACCGCTAACAACATGGTACAAACAAATTCTACAACGAGTTTATACTCAACTCCTATTCCAAACAATAGTTATCCTCATCGCTTGATTCCCAAAGATGCATATTTTCATGAGTTGCCAAATAGGGGTCGGCCAGCACTTCAACCTTATCGTTTCACCAATCAGTCAGAACAACAAATCCAGGATCCGTCACAGATTACTCTTCCCAATAACTACTACCATCACCAGCAACATCATCAGAATCTGGAAAATCAACAACAGCACCAGCAGCATCAACAAAAAATGTGGAGTTCCATACCCAGTGATAGGCCAATGCCCGTTAGTCTCAGGCAACATCAGCAGCAGCAGCACAATCCTTCGCTTTTAAGTCCATCATATCCATTACCTTATAACAACATGCCACCCTTAATGGTGCATACACCCCCTCAACCATTGCGTCCACCCATTACTGAACGACTTCTCACGAATAGAAAGTTCATGCCACCAAATAGTAGTTCTCCAGATTATGAGCTAGCAACTACACCCATAAATATTAAAAACTGCAACCAGATGCAAAATGTAAACCTTCTCATTCAACAATCATCTACCGCCGGTTTGATGGCCACTATGGACCATCATCAGCAACATATGGTGGAACGTGATGTAAGTAATGACTCTGGATTCAGTACTCGGATCTACGGCGGAGGAAGCGAATCTCATCGACCCAGTCCCAGCCTCTCAGGACACACTGACTACGGAGGAATGCAGTCACCATCACATGGCCTCATATATCCCAGCGGACACGGACACGGACATGTCCCAACAGAAGTAGGAGATGTTTCTTATTACATGGGCAATGTATCCAGTTTAGTTTAATTTTTGTTTTGTTTGTGTTGTAGAAAATAAGATTAATTTAATGCAAATAACATGTCCTTATTTAAAATGTTTTTAAGATTGTTTATATTATAAGTGTATACTCATTTATTTTCTAAGCTAATTTTTAACCAAAAGAAACAATAAAATTGTTTAAATTAAAATGTATATTTGACTATACTTTTCAGGAAACTTTTTAAACCCCCTAAGCAAAAAACGAAAATATTATTTTGAGAATGATTACATGGTCAATAATACATTGGGAGACGGACACAATCCCGAAAACCCAAATCCCGAAAACCTAGAATCCCGAAATCCAAAATCCCAATCACCCAAAACCCAGAAAGGCCAAAATCCCGAAAATAAAACAGAAAAAGTAAAAAAAAAAACTGAACTATTCTATCTAGATATGAAACATAAAATAAAACACCATTTAAATAACAATTTAAACATACCTACAATTATAACTTAAATATTAAAACTTACAATTTTATTGATTTTAATTCATTGAATTTTTCCCACTTAATTTAATCACAAAACTACACTACTGATAGCACAATAACAACTTGAAATCATTTATTATTATTATTATTATTATTATTATTATTATTATTACAACAACTCCGTCGATGAATCGAACGGAGTAGACACACTTATAGCACTTTCCATTGGAGGAAAAGAAGCGTCCAGAAGCATCCGGAATTCTTCTGAAACCGTTCCATTGGCAAGAAAATGACACTTCTTACGATTCTGAGAAGAGAATTTTGCTTCTGGATTTGAAGTCAGAATCCACTCAAGAAGCACAAATACAAATACAACTCAAATGTCACCCATAGAATTTTCATTGGGGAAATGTCTATTCGCATGCAGCAATGTCGAAAGTCTTGGTAATTTCAATAAATGTGACATATTTTTGAATCCAAATCTGATGATGAAGACATCGTAGGCCAGCAACCAGCCAGCGAGTGGTATTTAATACGGGAAACCAGTAAAAATCCCTTAATACCTTGAATCGGGCGACGTACACCACTTTGAAAGTGGCAAAACTTGTGAAACTGATGCCTGCGAATACTACATTGTGTTGAAATCGAACAGAAGCGATTTTGCTTGTTCCATTGGTTTTCAGAATGAGTGGTTCCCCGAGTGAAACCAATGGAAAGTGATATTACAAGCACGGACCAATAAGATACAGACCGCCAACTCACCATATGGTCTCTCTTTTTGCCACCAAGCTAAAAATCAGCTGATATGCCATTTATTTTGAGAGTGTGACGCTCTCCCTTGCTTTAAAACCCATTTAGCAAACACACCTAAAAAATAAATGGCATACGCAGGTATAGTTGCCATTACAAAATGCAAGAGAGAGATGTACACGTATTCACAGACAGAAAAAAATATTTCGAGGGTGTTTCAGGCAAGAGGAGTACGAGTTGGCGGTCTGTATATGGTCTGTGATTTTGAGAGTGTGACGCTCTCCCTTGCTTTTAAAACCCATTTAGCAAACACAAAACGTCACAATGGACAGATATAACTTTGAGGTTGTCAAGGACTTTGTCTATTTGGGTTCCACTATAACCTCTCAGAACAACATCAGTGAAGAGATCAGTCGAAGAATCACTCTTGCCAATCGCTGTTTCTTCGGGCTAAGAAGGCATCTTAGTAGTAAAGCCCTCTCTCAAAGGACCAAGGAGACACTATACAAGACCCTTATCATCCCAGTCCTGCTGTATGGGGCAGAAGCGTGGACACTGACACAATCGGATGAATACAGGCTGGGGTGCTTTGAGAGAAAGATTCTTCGGGTGATATTCGGGCCTGTATGTATCAATGGAGTATGGAGGAGAAGATTCAATGGCGAACTGTACGGGCTATACAGCGACATTGACTTGGTTAAGAAGCTGAAAATTCAGCGGCTTAGATGGCTGGGCCATGTGGAGCGTATGGACGAAAACGCTCCTGCCCGACGAGTCTTCAATTCCAACCCGGAGGGCCGACGCAGTTCTGGAAGACCCCATCTAAGGTGGCGCGATCAAGTGGTAAACGACCTCAACCAACTTGGTGTGCGCAACTGGAGGCCACTGGCTAGGGACCGGCCTAGCTGGCGAGGATTGTTGGTTGAGGCCGTGGTCCACAATGGACTGTCTGCGCCACCTTAAGTAAGTAAGTAAACAGTAATATTGTTTTTACGCCTTTACTTCTTAACTTTACACTTAGGGGCCAGTTATAGCGATACGGAAAACCAAACCGAAAAAAATTTCAGATGGACAATTTTGTATGTTCTGATTCGATTCTTAAGACAAATGCTACACTGATCGATGGCAATCAATGCAGAGAATGTTTTTTGTTCATAATAATTTTAAATGAACCAATACTCTTTGTTAAAAATGTATTTTTTTATTTTTCTTTTATACGTATAACAGAAAAATGATTAAATACATTTTTAACGAAAAGTACAAGTTCAATTCAAATTTTTACTTGCAAAATAAATTCTCTGAGTTGGTTACCATCGATCAGTGTAGCATTTGTGTTTTAAATCTGATTATATTATACCAAATTTTCCATTTGAAAATTTTTTCGGGTTGGTTTTCTGTATCACTATAACTGGCCCCTAAGGGCCAGCGTAGCATTTGTGTTTAAAATCTTAACTGGCCCCCTAAGGGGCCAGTTATAGCGATACGGAAAACCAAACCGAAAAAAATTTCAAATGGAAAATTTGGTATAATATAATCAGATTTAAAACACAAATGCTACACTGATCGATGGCAACCAACTCAGGGAATTTATTATGCAAATAAAAATTTGAATTGAACTTGTACTTTTTGTTGAAAATGTATTTTTTCATTTTTCTGTTATACGTATAAAAGAAAAATAGAAAATTACATTTTTAATAAAAAGTATTTGTCCAATTAAAATTATTATGAACAAAAAACATTTTCTGTATTGATTGCCATTGTAGCTTTTGTCCTAAAAATCGAATCAGAACATACAAAATTTTCCATTTGAAATTTTTTTCGGTTTTGTTTTCCGTATCGCTATACCTGGCCCCTTAGAATTATTTGTCCGAAATCGTATAATTTCTCTTGGATTCGAGGATTCCTCGAACAAAGGTGATATAAAGGGCTTTTCTAACGTAAGGAATGGAAGTTGAATTGGCTTAGTTAATTATTTGGATAAAATGGTTTGATTCCCTGGTGCAGATAATTCTAAAGGGATGGAATAGCTACATATGTTATTAAAATAATAAGTTCCGGAAGGTGTGCGGGATCTTATACGAGGAAAAGTAATGAATTGGCACTTGGAAACATTAATTGCTAGGAATTTCTTAATGCACCGTGTTTGGAATGAGTTAAGGTATTTTTGAAGCGTTAAGAAGTGGGAATATTCTTGATGATTTTCATATCATCTGCGTAAATTGATATATAGAGTTCTTACATAGCTAACATCGTTAATTGTTAAGACAACTATAAGGGGGCCCAGGTGACTGCCTTGAGGAACACCTGAAGTGGCATTTATGGGATTAGATTGAATGTCTAAAGATAACTTTGTACTGGCGTTGTTTTAGGTATGACCTTAGCCAAGTAATGAAAAGATTAAAGAGATAATGGGCCCTATCATGGTAACCGATCGGAAAATCCTCCGACCGGGGAAATGTTCCGATCGGAGCATTTATTGTGTTCATGGTAACCGAATCGGAAGAGAAATACAAATGCGTACCGACGCGCATACCATGGCATGAGGAAAACAAAAAAATAAAGTATGAACCTCCTTTGTAGTCGAATAAAACTGCACAGCGCAGCTGTATTTTTAGGGGATGAAATACATAACACAAGCAGAAAGCCTCAAACAAAGGAAAAAGAATACAAAAAAAAAACAAATACACACGAAATTAAATACTTTGTATTTTTTTATTACCATCCGACAAAAGTCCGCAAGTAATTTGCTGCCGGAGACAATCGAGAGAAATACAAATATAAAAAAGCCATGCATCGCATGAATTCGCTGTGCGTCACTGTCATTTTGACATTTTCAACGCATGCTTTATTATTTTTCGGATGTGTGTCCGATTTATCAATCGGAGAGGTACCATGATACAAAATTCGTACATTTCGTCCGAATTAGAGACAATTTTTCTCCGATCGGTTACCATGATAGGGCCCAATGTAAAGAAATATTTTTCATGGAAAAAAAGAATCAAATTTTCGCTTGTTTTTAATTATTATTTACAGTGCTTCAAAGAACACAGCGTTCTTGGTCTTTTTTCCTGAAGGTAGTTTAGTCAAGATGTTTTCATTAATCACATCAACAGTACCTATTGTTCTTTGCTGCTAAAATTAAAATTGACACAGCCATTGGTAATTTGTCTGCTCAATACTCACATCCGGATATATTATGTTTGCAGAGATACTCACTGCTTGTACTTCCCCGTTACCTTCCCTAAGTAAATTCGGAATTTAGTACCTCCTCCACCATACATATTTACTCTCATATTTGTGATTTCCAGATTGAGGACGTTTTAAGCAGGATTTCATAATTTCACGTGTTCCCCTAACAACGACTGGTAATGTTTGATGGATATCATTTGCAAACACAAAGGTGATGCCGCCTAGGACTCGATTTGAAATTTTGTATGTCTCTAAGAGTTATGTATATCAAGTGCCTCCAGGTGAGCCCAATGAGTCATAGTGCACTCATCCCATATTATTAAGACTGTTTCTTGTAGGACTTTTTCGAGTGGTCCATTCTTTTGGATAGAGCATTACAGTTTCATGTTGGATTGTGACCGTCGGAGGAAGATTAAAAGTTGAATGAGCGGTTCTTCCACCACCTTAAAGTGTTGCTGCAATGCCGGACGATGCCACTGCGAGAGCAAGTTTCCTGTAAGATCAGACTTTAGTAAAAACCAATTTAGTCAAAAAGGTTTCTCCTGCTCCATCTTTGATTTACTTTTATTCTGATCAAAACTGAATTGAAAGCACTTTGTTGATCGGGAACCAATTTTGGTAGATTTTGGGATACATAGTCATGAAGCTGTTGTCGAATGTATGGTTGTCACCCGCTCCTTATACATAACCTTCGTTAGACCATTACTTGAATATGCTTCTCAAGTTTGGTCTCCATTTCAACTTGTCCATATCTCAAGAATTGAAAGCATTCAAAGAAGGTTCCTCCGTTTTGCCCTCCGTGGTTTACCTTGGCAAAACCCTCTCATACTTTCTCCCTATAATGATCGTCTTCAACTCATTATTCTTAGCACTTTTGAAGATCGAAGAATTATTGCCGATATCCTCTTCATATTCGCCGACTTTTTTCTGGTTCTGCTGACTGTCAAACACTTTATAATTCCATTTCATTTAATACTAATCCACGCATTCTCAAAAACCCACGTCTTTTCTATCTTCCCTATCACCGTACTTCCTATGGCTCAAACGAACCCCTAACCCGTATGCTTTACGAAACAAATATGAATGTTGATAGTTTCGATTTCAACTTAAGTACTTCGAATCTGAAACTTCTTCTCCTTAACCACCTAAACTCTCACCCATAGCTATATAAGGAACCTAGTTTTAAGTTAGATCAAGTTCATTTGTAGCTTGTTTTAAGACGAATAAATGGGGGTGTTCGCCCCACCAAAAATATGCGGTATTTAACAGCTGAGGGTTGTATCGTTATCCAATGACCATGCAATTCTTTTGTTGATTTCTACGTGCGATTATAGGTACTATAAGGCAAGTTATACATTCGCCAAAAAAAAAAGTATTGAGATAACAATCAAACATGACATTGATAGCGAAGACGAAAGAAGATGAACGGGTGGGCCGAATCGCTTCAAACTTGGTATATAGAGTTTTTTAGATGGTGTTCAGAGGGGAAATTGAAATATTTTTTTTAGCTCAAAAAATAACGATACCTGCCATATACTCGCTGTTACGTTAAAGCTTATTATTTAGTGTTGCTTTTTAAGTTTTAAAAAATGTCCAAGAACAGTATTTTGCATAGGACCGTGTTTTTGATGTCGACTATCTCAAAAACGGCTAACTGCTGGAACACAATGGAGCCGGAGCCGGAACCGCAGCCGCAGCCGTATCGCATGTCAAAATATTGAATACACACGAATTCAATGTTGTGAACACAACGAGACGGATCCGCAACCGCAGCCGCAAACCGCGACGGACGAGTTGGCCAACTTTTAATAAATACGTGCGTATTTTTGACATTCCATACAAAAAAAAAAAAAAAAAGAGCAACGTGCTAATAAAGTCCTTTTAGAAATTAGGTCAGGTAATTAAAAATTTATTGAAAAGACTATACATGGTGCGATATATGTTTTATCATCTTTTATATTCATATATATGTATGTTTCTCAGTGGAAATTGTAAAAAAAACGTGGAGTACGTACGACTCCATTGTGGGCACTTCTAATTAGGTACGTACGGCATGCGGTACGGTTGCGGCTGCGGTTCCGGCAGCGTTTTTCTATTGTGTTCCAGCAGTAAACCGATACTTTCGAAATTTCACACATATATAGGTGCAGATAGCTCAATTTATACTGTATACCAATATTTAAAAAAATATTTGTTTGTATTTTTAAAATAATTTAAAAATTGATATTTTGAAAACTTATGTAGGTATTAAATTTCTTTCAAAAATTATAAATAAATGTAGCTGAATGCCTATGAGCTGGCGTTTTTGAATTTTTTTTTGAAAAATGTTTTCAGTTTTTATTCTCATAAATTTAAATTTAAAATGTATCCAAGAAATAAAATGGCGTACATTTGTTTCAGCTCAAATTAGTTTAAAGTTTAAGTATTTATATAAGAATTTTGACAAATATATTTTTATCAAAATCTCAGGCCCCTAGAGCCTAGACCACTGTCACACATTAGAGCAAGTTCGTGCGACCCAGTCGCGCATTTTATTTTATTTTATTTGCGAGTGAATGAGTCTAGCGTAGACACAACATATGTATGTATTATATAGAGATATTTATGTTTGACAATATAAGAATAACCACTATTACTTGTAGATGTGAGGTAGGTGCAGGTACCAGAGTAATAAAATGCCCCAATATTGAAATTTTCGGCCATGTCCGGTTTATCTGATATGATGATGCATAACATGCATTTTCTTATATTTCCAACATTTCGTCCTTTAAAAAATAAATATTAAATGTTTGCGAAATCATTCTCTAAGTTTAGAAAAAAAAGATGCATCCAAAAAATGCATAGCCATTGAGAGATCTAAACAATTACCCGAAAAAATATTTCATTAACGAATTGGATACATTCCATGGCCAAAATAAATGTTCTGATATACACATTTTTACGAACGGGCACGATAAAATAACCAATTTGTAATGTTATCAGTCAACGCGGTGTTAATTGTAAGTAAATTAAAGTCAATATATTTGAAGCATATCTAGATTATTGAAAAGGACTATATTATCATCATCTTCCATCGCGGCAGTGAAACAAATTAATTTGTTCAGTGAAAAGCACACATCAAATACAATCAACAATGTGATTGTTTGCAGGTTTAGTATCCCGGAATCGTAGTGTTCGTGGGCATTGAAATTATACACACATACGCGAAATATTGCACTCTGGACACTTTGAAGATGTAGATATTACAACAGCTTCAACATGAAGCGCTTGCTTAACTCTCAGAAAATATCGGTTGAATTTATTGCTTCCTCGTCATCATAAATTTAAAACACTTACCTTCACTTTAAAGAGTATTTGTTGTTCTTTTATTTTCTTTTTTGAAGAAATATTTATTTGAAAATGTTTTTTCCAGATAAAAGTTGTATTAATCTTGCGTATTTCATTTTTTATATTAAGCTTTTTAGTCAATCAACAACAACTGCAGTCATGAATTCACTGATTTGTTTTCAAGTTCTGCAACAAATAAATTAATAACAAATAAATACATTTACAAAATACCATTATTATTCTCACTCTAACCTCCTTAGTGTTCAGTCCACATCATTTACTATCCGCAAACCTGAAGATAATAACGAGCAATTTAAGACTTACTCATCCTCTTCCAAGTTGCTCCTTTTTACAACACAAGCATTTTTCTCGGTCACAATATTGATAACAATAAAATTAATTTTTTTAAATTTAAGTTAATATTTTATTTTTCATTCTTAAAAACTATATGGAAAACTTTAGACAGTTCAGGCGTACTTATAACTGAAAATTGCTTTAACAACTATCCATTTTCGTAAATTACATTCAAAGTAAAAAGTGATAACATAATATAACCTCTTTGTACAGTAAACAAAATATTAAAAATCGTATTACATTTTTTTGTAACAAAACCGTTGTACCTACAACTTTTATTTTTTTTTTTTTTCATAACAGATCTAAGATTTGTAATTTGGTTGACAAATAATATTCACAGCTTAAAGTGAGTATTGTTTCAACAAAACAGAAATAATAGAAAGAAACAAGTTATATCAAAAAGGTCATTTCTACCACTGTTATATATATTTTTACTTACTTGTTTTTATTATTTAAATAAATTATAATTACAAATCATATAATTTTGCCAGGCAAAACATTTTTCAGAATTTAAAAATAATAACAGAATAACATATTATTTGTCTTGGTTCGTACGATGTTTTACTTTTTTTCTTCTTGAATACATACAATGTATTCTTGATTCGCATTTGGAAATAACGTTGCTCTAAAAATTTATTGATTAAAACATAAAAACATATTTATTTACAAATATGTATATTTTTTTTTTTAACACGTTTATAATGTGACACCCTATTGTATTTTATGAAACATTATAGTAATACCTAAACAGAACAAAACAGTTCTTATTTTTTTTTTTTTTTTCATCCAAATTTTGTCACGATCGGAAAGATCAGCAGCAGCTTTTTGTGATTTAATATGTATTTTCTTAACGGTAATTTGAGTTTCTTATTTTAAAATAAACTACATTATAAGTTATCAAGCCATTAGTAGACTAAATAAGACCACGCTTTTTCTTATAGTCCTCTAAGTTAAGTGAACGTTTTGGCGCTGCTTCGCTCACCTTTGGAATAGGCTTCGGAACAACATTCACTGAATTAACTGAAATAATATTAATTGAGATATGTATTTGAGTGTCGGAATTTGATTAAATGTATTTATATGAAAGTATGATGAACAGTATTATAATATACATAGACATGAACATGAAAACCCATAGCTTAAATGAATGGAACGATTTGCTTCTAATTAATTTTTCAGGCTATCCATCATGTAAAGTAAGCGTTTAACCAGCTTAACTTGCACCTATCTTTGGACTCTTTTAATAAAATGCATACAGCTAATGATCATGTCAATCTCTCTATCAGACGAATTTATGGTGGTCTCCGAAAGTTAAATCTTT
This sequence comes from Platycheirus albimanus, assembly GCA_916050605.2. Lineage (NCBI taxonomy): Eukaryota > Metazoa > Arthropoda > Insecta > Diptera > Syrphidae > Platycheirus > Platycheirus albimanus. The sequence continues at coordinate 67,740,412 of OU696698.1, forward strand.
TCTCCGCCTTCACGCTCAAATCTCTGTTACTGCCTATTGTTGATTATGCTGCAGTGGTTTACTGTAGGCCTGATTCACACTCTATGCAGAAATTAGTTATTGCTTTTAATGACATGATCAGGTACGTTTATGGTTTGCGAAGATTTGACCACGTTTTCCAATATCATCAACTTGTCCTAGGATGTACTTTCAAGCAATTTCTTGATTCAAGATGTTGCTTGTTTTTTCATAAGACTATTAATACTAAGACACCACCTTATCAGTTTGATAAACTCCGCTTTGTGCGTTCTGTCCGAACCTTGAGCGTTGAGCCTCATAACTCACTCCTCAAATTAATTGAATTCGTCTAGACTTTTCTTTGTTTGTGCCATCAGACTATGGAACACCCTGACTATAACGGTAAGGCAAAAAGGTTTCCTCTTTATTTTTTTCTTTAATTTATCTCTATTTCTTAAAATGTTGTTAATTTTTAACACAATTCATTTTATCCACACAATTTACTATAAAAGACTATGTCTTATTTGTGCACCACTTTCTAATAAATTGAATTGAATTGAATAAAAATAAAATAAATTGTTGGCACAACAGCTCCAAACGGGGCCGGGGCCTGTAATTTACACTCTCAACCATGCCTGTGTGTGTGTGTTGATATTCTCTAGCAATGGAAGGGACCTACAATTTTTCGCCAAACGGCTAACAGAGAAGAACTTTTCATGACATTTTACTCTTGGAGGATTTGTCACTTCCTCGCAAGCAGTACCCCGTAAAACAACTTTTTAGGTGGAGTAGTCAGGGATCGAACCCAGAACCTTCGGCCTGGCAGTCCGACACACTAACTACTACGCCACGGGGTACGGAAATGCATTGAATAATGTATTTAAAAATAATAAAAAATTACTTCGAGGATCATTCAATTTTTTATTTATTAGTTCAAGAGTTTTCTCGGAAAAACTAAGTATGTAACAAAGTCTAAACTTGTTATGGTATCTAAGCAAAAAATATTTTATTTTTGAAAAATTTTTTAGTAGTCAACAAAAAGAAATCTGAAGTTTTCACCTGAAAATTTATTTTTACAAAAATTCAAAAAACAAAAAAAAAAAACAATTAATTCTTAAAAATCAAAACAAAATTTTTGAAAATTTTATAACATTACTATGTCATAGCAAACATTCTTTTTGTGACATTTTTTTAAAATGGATTGTGTGGTTAACGAAAAAATCGGATTTCAAAAAACCGGTTCTTTGAGAAGTTCCGATATAAGACAGATTCCGAAAACTCAATTCTAAACAAAAGTTTTCTTCAAATCGTTGGACACGTTTTCGAGAAATTTAAACTTCTTCACGATTGTATGGCAGATTCATAATGTTAGAGTAAAAATTGTTTCCGAGAGACGACCAAATAAATATTAAATGCAAAATTTGGAGAAAATCGGCCCCTTTGTTCAGACTGTAGACATAAAGAGGTGCGAATGGACTGACAGGCATACGCAATTCGCAGGCCAATTTTTTTGGCTTCCCTATTATCGTATTGATATGGTGGCTTGTTAGCTCAATTTTTTGATCGGAACCATAACATGCCTTATACGAGTATACCCATAACCGCAAGTAAAAAACTACATTTAAAGGTTTGGGAGACAATCGGCTTTAGATGGCTCATCATTTTCGTCTTAAACTTTGTGGGAGGTGATTGGTTGTCTAATCAATGGAGGGAAAGGTAATATCTCCGAATGTGAACAGGGTGTTGCTCGATGACAATAGTTTTGGAAATGGTTCATGGGTATGTTTTAGGAAATAAAATGCTCCACTACTTGCTCTGTGGGTGCAGTAGCACGATGATAAAAAAATTTCGATCAATAACAGCTATTCTTTGCTGGAGTTCAAATTCTTTGCTTAAGAAGTGTTCCGCATTTTGAGCATATTTACATTTTTATTTGTTTGAGAAATTTGGTAAAAACTAAAGTGTTGACTAAAACTGAGAGCCTCAACATATGGGAGAAATATTAAGAAATATTTAATCGTTAAAACATTCATGCCATGTTGTGGGTACTTTGAAAGGTATAAAGCAAGTCTGGCCAGTTTAATAAAACCGTTACCCTGGGCCTCCACTTAAAATAAATTATTGCAAGAAATGTGTCATGTAGTCAATAACCTTATGTCCGAATTTGTATTGTTTTCAGACATAGAAGAAGAAGGAATGAACTCAGAAATAAATTTTGATTTTAAAAAATCTTTTATTTTCTTTTTATTAATATTTTTTGTAGTCACTTCCATTCTCCCGAAAGGTGTCTTGCAGAAATGTTTTTTTTAAATAATTTTAAGTACATTCCTGTAAGACCTAAGGTATTTAAAATACAAATTGCACGGCATTAGTTAGAAGAAATAGAAAGATAGGTTTGTCGGTACAGTGGATTGTCATTAAGTTGGTGTATACCTCACAAAAATATCACGGGTGGCATCCAGTTGAACTGAGGGAATATAGCAAAATTGCTGTGCAGGCTGGGGCTCGAACCCACAACTCTAGGTTAGCAACCATGCACTACATCCACTGTACCGTTTGCACCCGCCCCGTATTTATCTTCTTAACTTTTCCAAGACTTGAAGCGCTAAAACCAAACGACGAGAGAGATCATGACGAAGAATTAAATGTCACGACATAATAGACCGAGAGCCAATGACATAATGAATAAAGTCATTTATATAATGTTGTAAGGCATATCAATAGAAAGCATTGGGGGAGTTAGACAAGAAAAAGTTTGTCTGGCAGTTTTTTTGTGTGACGAACATGGGGTAAATTCGACACAAAACTGTGACAAAAATGAGTGAAGTCAAGTCACATATATAATGTTGTAACTCATTTCAATAGAAAGCTTTTGATTAGTTAGACAAAAAAAAGTTTGTCTGGCAGCTTTTTGGTGTGACGAACATGGGGTAAATTCGACACAAAGTATGACAAAATTTCAAAAATTAACTTATTTGGGTACTTTTGTAACAGAACGAATAGGTTGTGTTAAAACAAGAAAAAAATCCTAAGAGAGGGGGGGCTATTCCCCTCCGTTTAAACGGGAGGGGCAATTTTCTGGAAAAATTACTTATATTCGAAAAAAAAATATTTAAAAATAACCGCACCTCTTATAATGCCATAATATACGTTTTTGTAAAGCCAAACATTTTTTCTTTAATTGTATTTTCAAATAAAGTTATTCTAGTACATCGTTTTAGAAAAATTAATTTTCAAACTCAAAACATTGAAAAACAAAAATTTCAAACAATTTTTTTTCAAAATTATACGTAATTAAATATTAATTTTTTTTTCAAAATTTTATGCTCTTATTAGTTTTTAGTAAAACGCTGAAAACCGTATGGCTCTAGAACTCTTTGTTGCTAAGCTATTCAAAAATAACCGAACTTAAAATGATCACCTGTGCAATCCGTGTGATGATTGTTAGGCTAGATTTTCTTGTTATTGTGAAGTAGTAGGTTCGGTTATTTTTAAATAGCTTAGCAACAAAAAGTCCTAGAGCCATACGGTTTTCAGTGTTTTGCTAAGAACTTATAAGAGCATAAAATTTTGTTAAAAAAAATAGTATTTAATTACGTATAATTTTGAAAAAAATTAGTTTGAAATATTTTGTTTTCAAAGTTTTGAGTTTGAAAGTTTATTTTTCTAAAACGGTTAACTAAAATAACTTTATTTAAAAACGCAATTGAAAAAAAGATTTTTGGCTTTACAAAAAGGTATATTATAGCATTGTAGGAGGTGTGGTTATTTTTAAATAATTTTTTTCGAATATAAGTCATTTTTCCAGAAAATTGCCCCTCCCGGCTAAACAGAGGGGGATAGACCCCCCTCCCTCAAGATTTTTTTCTTGTCTTAACACAATTTATTCGTTCTGTTACAAAAGTACCCAAATAAGTTAATTTTTGAAATTTTGTCATACTTTGTGTCGAATTTACCCCATGTTCGTCACACCAAAAAGCTGCCAGACAAACTTTTTTTTGTCTAACTAATCAAAAGCTTTCTATTGAAATGAGTTACAACATTATATATGTGACTTGACTTCACTCATTTTTGTCACACTTTTGTGTCGAATTTACCCCATGTTCGTCACACCAAAAAACTGCCAGACAAACTTTTTCTTGTCTAACTCCCCCAACGCTTTCTATTGATATGCCTTACAACATTATATAAATGACTTGATTCATTATGTCGTTGGCTCTTAGACTATAATAGCCTACGTAGTAGGGAAATGTAAATTTCAGAAATAGTGTCTGAGGCGCGGTCTTTAAACCAGATTTTCGATATTACCATTTTTAGCAGAAAACTATAAAAATGCAGTTTTCTTGAAAATAAATTCAAAGTTTAATAAAAAATAGTAAGAGCGGTTTTCCAGCAAATAAGAAAGAACGAAAAAATGTTGGCTAAAGCGGATTGGCTCGTTGTTTGAGAGCTACCGTTTTAAAATATGAAAAATCAAATATACAGAAGAAAAATACACAAGAAATGCTTGAGATCAAAATTCACTTCAATAGCTGATTCGTAACCTTAACTCGCCCCAGCTAAATACCAAGATCGACTTCAGGGTGACCCCAGGTTAAAAAAAAAAAAAGAGAATTTTCTCCTGAGGGCGAGTTGAGGTATTTCAAAAAACTAGTTGTGGATACTGATATCTTATAAGAAACTTCAAAGAAGAATAAAATCGGAGCAGACCTCGATAAATTATGCCCATTTAAAAAAAAAACCGGATTTTCGTTATGACAATATAAGTCAAAAACCAAAAATGCAGATTTGTCGAAAATTCCATAAGTTGGTTAAATTATGAATTTCATTAAAAAATCGTTAGAACCATTCATTTTCGAGCAAATTCAAAACGAAAAAAAAGTACCTGTTTGCCGGGCTTAAGCGAAATAAAAAAAACGATTTTTCTTTCTAACTGCTGTATTTGAAGTTTGAAGAAAATCCCTCAAGTCGTTTAGGCTGGGACAAAAGACGAATTATGATACAAAAGTCCAATCCCACACACCACAGCTACCAAATTGGTGAAACACAGGCAACAACATCAGCGCTAAAATCAAATCTAGATTAACTTTTGCTAATAGCTGTTTCTTTGGGCTTAATAAGCAATATGGAAATGTCACTTGTAGTGTGCGGCTTGGAGAAAAGTTTTGCGTATGATTTATGGTCCTGTCTGAACACACATTTGGCGAAAAAGTTATAAAGATAAACTAAACGTGCGCTACACAGCCACATAAACCTAGCCATACAAAATCGAATTCAACGACTAAGGTGACGAATGGACATCAACACCAACGTCAGAAGCCAAGTTAAACCTTATCTTCGATGGAGTGACCAGGTAAAGCGAGATCGCGAGATCTCCGACTACGTGTAGTGCGAGATTAGAGATGGCATTCTAGAGATCTAGCACGCTAGAGACATATTAAGCAAGGCCTAGACGCAACACGCTCTAGTTGAGGCATCATAAGTACACAAATTACTGTTGTAAGCACAAACATATGAAACGGTATGTTAAAAAAGTATTGAACAACAGAACATGCTTAACAATTAAGTTTCTGAAGACTAAAACAAGATATCAAATTTATTGAAACGCAGTTAAAAAAGTTAAAACTTCTTCTAAAAATGAAGTCATCATTTGGACTAGTTTTCGTGAAAATTTCAGCTTTAAAAATAATTTTGCCTCTCACTCTAATGTGAACCTTTAATGTATTTTATCAACTTTAATTTCATTGGAAAACTCGATCTGCGAATCTTTCAATCTAGCTACACCTAAGGAAGGTTGCGACGTATTGATGCACAATTACTATGAAGATAAAACAAACTATATGTTGCTCTCAGGTGCAGAACATCATACCGTAGGCTTGGAAAAAACGTTACGATAAACAAATATAACTTTGAAGTAGTCATGGACTTTGTCTATATATCAGTGAAGAGATCACTCGAATAGTCACTCTTGTCAAATGCTGTTTCTTCAGGCTTAAAAGGCATATTAGTATCAAAGTCCTGTCTCAAAGGACCAAGGAGACACTACACAAGACCTTAATTATTTAATTATACAAAATCGGATGAAAAGTGGCTGGGGTGCTATTAGAGAAAGATTCTTCGGGTGATATTCAGTCCTGTATGTATTAATGGAATATGGAGGAGCTATACAGGGTCATTGGCCAGAGGTTAGGGCATGTGGAGCATATGATTGAATACGCACCAGCCCGCCCGCATCTAAGGTGGCGCGGTCAAATTGAGGACGACCCTCCATTCTTTATTTAAATGCTGGGTCCAATGTTGACATGTAAGATTAGTTTGAAGAACATTTTTGGAATTAACTTTGATATCTTACAAAAATAAACTGAATCACAACAAAATAACATAAAATACTCACCAGGCAAAGGAACATCTAAATCAATGTCAAAGTCATGCAGCGAATAGAGACTGTAGTCATTAGACTGTGGCTTCTTGGAGTCGTCAATTCTCCTTTTTCCTGGCGGAGGCGGTGCCGGAATCATAGGCAAGACTTCCTCTTCTTTCTTGTCACTGGCTTTAAAACCCATTCGTGGTTGGGTAGTACGTCTTGTAAATGGATCAGAAACTTTCAAACCCTTATTAGCTCGTACCTCTTCCATAATTGCTTTTTCGGCCTCCTCAACGTTACGTTTCCGATTTCTATCATTTATATACGAAATCAAACTGATACTACTTGATCTCTTCTTATCCAATTCAGATGCTCTACTTTCCAACTCATCAATTTGTTTGCCTAAATCAGCAGCTGATTCGTACTCTCCTCGCAACAAAGCTGCATCACGTTCCTTCATTAAACAGGTCTTCTTCATTGCATAGTTAGTTGGTCTATTCCGGAAACGACTTTTTTCTTCCACCAACTTGTCAACATCCTCTTCTTTAAACACATAATTGAACGCATCTTTCACGTCACGAGACTTCTTTTCCATCATTTCCAAAGTGGGCATTTGCACATTTTGTGTTGAGCAAATTTCACGCCATTTGCTGAACTCACTATCAGAGAATTCTTGATTTGATATGAATTCTAAGCGAAATACTCTCTCCTGAGTACCATGTTTAAGTCTCAATCCGCGATTTGTTTTTGTTGTTCCTAGCTGGTAGATTTTTGCAGTTTCTACTACTCCAACAACTTCTGCTACACGATATACAGGCTTGGCGCCATTGTTACCGATACTGATACGCACAAAACAGTTCATCACAGTTTTTTCAAATACTGGCAAATTAACAAAACGTTCCATTTTATACCGCGACAAACGCATTTTGTTGAGTTCTTCACGTGTCGAGATGAATACAGGCTTCTTTTCTGTCTTTTCTTCGTCCTCTGACGAACTTGACGATTTGCTGCTGCTAGCTGAGCGCTTCTCTGATGGCTTTTCCTCTTCCTCAGAATCACTGCTACCCGAATCATCAGAATAAATATCGGATGCCTTAAGTTTAACACTGCTTTGCTTTCCAGACGAAACCCCTTCCAATTCTTCTTTCTCTTCTTCGCGTTCCTTCTCAGCTTGTCGTTTTGCTTCCTCTTCCTCTGTGACAAAGAAAATAAATCAAAAACTTATATTTTAAATGTAAATAACAAATATCTTACCCCTCTTCGCTTTGCCTTCACGTTTGGCTTTCAATAGAGCCATAGCATTGCTCCTCTTGTCATCGGTTTTATTCATTTCAACATTTTTCTTACGCTCTTTGGAGCGTTCCTTTGGGTCAAAGTAATCTGCTGAGCCCATCATCCCTTCATCGTCACTTTTCTTTTCAGGACTGGACATTTCTGCTGTAGTTGGCGGTGGGCTGGCTTGAGCTTGGACTATTTTTGGCTCTACCACTGCCACTGGCATCACGGGCTGCGGCGGTGGTGATGGACTTACCGATTTAGGTTTCTCCACTGGTATTTCCTTGGCCTTTTTCTTTAGTTTTTTTTGTTTCTTTTGCTTCTTGTCTTTTTTGATTTTATCAATAACAGCCTTCTCTCCACGCCGCGCCAGTTTCAACTTGCGTTCGATTTCCCAACGCGTTCGCATCATATCACGACGTTCGATTCGCTTGAAGATCTCAGTCTCACGTTCCTTCTCAGAGAGACCGTTCAGGCGGGCACGATCCTCTTCGTTTCCCATTAGATTTTCATCGTAACCATCATCAAACTCTGAATCGGAGCTAGACGATGATGAAGACGATGTCGATGAAGATGAAGATCCATCGCTTTGTTCATCATCACTATCTGACACCTCGCCTTCTTCGTGTTCAGATTGAACACCGCTATCAGGTTTTTTTTGTGCTTCATCGTCCGACTTATCGTTTTCAACATTATTGTCCATTTTATCATCATCTTCCTCATCGTCGTCAGCACTATCATTTTTGTCATTCTCATTTTTATCCGAGTCATCATCATCTTCCGACTCCGAGTCAGAACTTTTGCTCATTTTCTTAGTTCGCTTCTTTTTTTGTGTTGTGCTAGGATTGTTTTTACCTCCTGCCCAGTCTGAGTCAGAGTCGGACGAATTATTTGCATTATTAACTGTATTTTCTGTATCTGCCTCTGGCTTTTTGCGTTTCTTTGCAAGTGACAAAAGATCCTAGAAGAATTGTAAAATACAACAAATAAACGATAGTTTAAACTAAAATTTTAAATTTGTGTCATCTTCAAGGACTCTTTTGTTGCAATCATTTTTCGCGATATATAACTCGATCATTAACTTTTTTTTCAGAAGAAATTACTAGCTACGGCCGCTAAGGAAGCTACAACTTAAGTATGATAGTTTTCCCGAATTTTAATAATATTGCAAAAAAGGTTTATTACAGTAGCTACAATCATTCAACATAGAGGCAACCTTATCGGAGGGAAGTATGTCCAAAGGATGGAACCTGCCCCAAGCACCCGCTCACAGTTTAAGAAAAGACCAAGAACTACAGAATACATACATGGCTCTTTTGTATCTATTTTAGACTTATTGCAGCGTAAGTAGTTGACCAGCTATAATCAAATCTTGCAGGGTGGTCATTGAGAACTCAGACTTTTAAATTGGAATCAGTGCGAAATCGAAGAATTGCCAATTGCTGTTTTTTTTTTTTTTTTTTTTTTAGTAATGCTCTCTCTCAAAGAACTAAACTCTATTCAAAGCCCTGACAATCCCAGTGCTGATCTATTCGGCAGAAGCATAAACCTTTTGAACATCCGTTTTTGAGAGGGTGATCATCAGAAGAATTTAGAATGAACATTTCTGCGCTGTCAGGCAGAATTATCCATTCGATTTGGATGATGATGAACAAAACTAAAGTCCAACAAGGCTGCTGAAGCGGATGGCCTTCCGGCTGAACTCTTCAAAACAGCGGGAGATGACTTGGTGACTCTTTTGTACAATCTAGTCGGATGAAAGTAGGTACATATGCCGGACGAGTGACGAATTTAACATCAGCATCGTTTTGCCCTATCCACAAGAAAGGAGATACTCTAAACTGCGCCAACTACGGAGGTATAAGTCTCCTAAATGTCGCCTATAAAATCTTGTCCGCAATTCTGTGTGAACGTCTAAACCCTTTCGCACGTGAACTGATTGGCCCCTAGCAGTGTGGTTTCAGGCCCGGTAAGTCAACCGTCGACCAAATTTTCACATTTCGACAGATTTTGAAAAAGACCCAGGAATTCCAGATCGATACTCACCACCTCTTTATCGATTTTAAAGTCGCGTGAACAGGAACGAGCTATACAGAGCCATGTCACTTTTTGGCATCGATGCTAAACTCGTTCGATTGTGCAGGATGACTATGGAGAACTCGCGCTGCTCCGTCAAGGTTGGTAAGAACACCGCACCGACTCGCTGTCAGTGGCGCATTCTCAAGTATTGAAGTGGAGGCGGCGAAAATGGGTCTGGCTGTAAATGAAGATAAAACAAAATATATGCTGTCCTCGGGTGCAGACCATCATCACCGTTGGCTTGGGCAAAGCTTCACGATGGACAGATATAACTTTGAAGTTGTCAAGGACTTTGTCTATTTGGGTTCCACTATAACCTCTCAGAACAACATCAGTCGAAGAATCACTCTTGCCAATCGCTGTTTCTTCGGGCTTAGAAGGGATCTTAGTAGCAAAGCAGTCTCTCAAAGGACCAAGGAGACACTATACAAAAACCTTATTATCCCAGCCCCTGTTCTATGAGGCTGAAGAGTGGACTATCGGATGAATACAGGCTGGGGTGCTTTGAGAGAAAGATTCTTCGGGTGATATTCGGGCCTGTATCTATCAATGGAGTATGGAGGAGAATATTCAATAAACTACTTTAAGGGCTATACAGCAACATTGACCTGGTTAAGAAGCTGAAAATACAGCGGCTTAGATGGCCGTGCCAAGTGGAGAATATGGACGAAAACGCACCAGCCCCCATCTAAAGTGGGGTGATCAAGTGGTGAACGACCTTAACCAACCTGGTGTGTGCAACTGGTGGCCACTGGCTCGATACCGGCCGACCTGGTTTGTTGGTTGGGGCCCTGGTCCACATTGGACCACCTAAAGTATGTGAGGATGTTTATGGTGAACTTCGGTTCTATACAGCGACATTGAATGCCGCGCTAGCCAGCAGTTTTCGATTCCTCTTTAAGATGGCGCGATCAAGAATAGTAAACTCAAGCAACTTGGTGTGCGAAACTGAAGGCTAGCTACTCGTCGGACGGGCTAGAGAGGCATATTGGCTATGGTCCACAATGCCTATGGTGGCACTTTTTAATGATCAGAGCATTCTTAAGAGTTTCAGACGGAAGGTATTTTGAATTTCATTTGATGTCAAATGTTAGGTACAATAGCTGCATCATACCGCAGTAGTAGGTTTATCAAAGTTAAAAAAAAAAAAAAACTATTGGCAGCTTAAGACGCTAAACAGTCAACAGATCAAGCTGAGATCCAATTTTTTTGCCCTTTAATCCAGACAAAAATTAACTTCAACAAAAATGCAAGAAATTGGGATAAGAACGATTTGTAGGGACCATGGCGATTTGCATTGTCAAGCCTTCACATTCAGCAAGATGTAGTTGATTTGCAACTTATGGTAAATAGAAAGCTCGATTATCAGATTGTGATTTTTAAAAACGGAGACGAGAAAATCGATAGCAATTTGTTTAAAATCTTACCCAGACCCAGCGCAATTAGGAAGATAAACAAAAATCCTTCCCAATTCCCAGACTTATTTAACATCCAACCTTGATAAACTGCTTTCACATCATTCCTTCGTATTTTGAAATCAAAAAAATTATGTCGCACTAATCAACTAAATTTAGAAATTCAATTTGTTTGCAGAAAATAAAAAATTTCCCTTGTTTATGGTGGCAGCCATTTGTCCCAAGAAATGTCAAAATGCTGCCCGCAATTAACTAGTTCGATTAGTTTGTTTATCCTCATGAAATTATTAACTAAATTCCTCAATAAAAACGAATTATATAATGTGTTAAGGATTATACTATATTATTTTTCATTGGTCCTCGAAGTGAAAATATTTGTTGGGCAGTCGATGCTTGAATATACATACCGATTCCAAATCCGATTCAGAACCACTGCTGCTCGATTCTGAATCGATGAGGGGCTGATTGCGACGTTTACCCATTTCTTGAAGATTAGCTAAAATTAGTTGTTATTATCCTAGAATTTAAATGAAATTGAATTGATTGATTAATTTATTGCTAGAAAACGTGATTTAGGCTGGGGTGAAACAAACTTTTGTCGTCGTTCTCAAGTCAACCGCCTATTTTCACACACCTCGACTTTAGGAAAAAGCAAGCAAGCAACCGAGGGAAAGGAAAATATCGACGACGAAAAGTGTCATTAGGGAATTTTTTGTTTCGTTTCAATCAGGGAATTTTTTGTATGTTCGGTTTTTGACTTTTAAAGGTTGGCACCACAATCTAAAATGTCCAATTTATATTAGGCCACGGCCACATACAGACATTCCAGACCGCCTTAAATACCCTTAAAATATTTTATTCACCACGGTGAATGTAATATGTATGAGCATTTTATTTAAGTCGTGAATGACATTGCACGGGAGAGCTTTAACATAATCATAATAAAATGTACATCAAGTTTGTAGGCAATGAGCGAAACCATAAAGAGTCTAAATTGTATGTCTGTGAGTGTGGATAAGGCTAAGCCCATAGTCAAAAGAAAAAAATAAAAGAAGTGACCAACGCATATGATTTGTTCTTTTTTTCACCTACAAGTGTTTGCCTCTTTGATGGGAGCACACCATACGTAGGAATATCGCAAATATCAAGTTAAACAACAATTATTACTCAGCATTGAGCTACAGTTTGATTTCATTTGATTCGTGGAAATCACCATCATCATTGCGATAGGAGCCTCTTAAGTTAAATCAACAATCAATAATAGCACTCGTTAAACATAGGAGTGATTACGATCATTAATAATTAGACACTGAATTTTCCATGTTACATTAATGGACTAACTACACCAGTAAAATATAATGCGCCTGATGGTTGAACATATACCATGGTGAATTAAAATTTAATAATTTAATTTAATAATTTATTATAATAACAAACTACATTTACCTATTTATATTCTCTTACAGTAAAAATTTCTATATTTAATAAAATAAATAATAATAATAATAATAATAAAATTTAAGGATGTTTTAGGAACAGACATACTTCGCAGACTGCCGACTGAAGCTTCAGTGTATCTTTTTGCCTACAAGCTTGTTGTGTATTTTATTATGAGTAGGTTTAAGACTTCCTGCGCATTTTAAATGAGGACCAGTTTTATGAGTACAATAAAATGCACCATTGTAAATTAAATTTGTAGGAATATTAAAGGGCCGGTCTTTGTATACTGTATTGTATGTCAGTGGTTCACACAAAACTTTAAAACGAGGTTATTGGCTTTGGGGAAACTGGGGAAGTGGGAATACTGTAGTTTATAAATGCAATGCATACATTGAAGCCGATTTAGGCATTATTGTATGTGTGTGGCCGCAGCCTTATATAAATTTGACATTGTGACGGGAGTACCAACCTTTGTAAGCCAAAATCGGCCAAAGAGAAGTATACGAATACGTCAAAAGAGTGTTTAAGCAAATGGCTACATATTTTTGTCTCTCTCACTCCTAGAGTCAAACGAAATTCTTTGTAGGAAAACAAACCAGTATTTGTGATTTTTGAAAGTAAAAAAAGACAGGACTTCCTCAAAATATAAAGAAAAAATATATCGGCTTAAAATTTCAAAAATTTGTTTGCTAACAATATTTCTAATAGTATCAAAGTGTTTTAAATTAAAAATGTATATGAAATTTTATGCTGAGATGTTTTTTTATATTTTGAGGAAGTCCGATGTCTTTTGATTGTAAAAATCACAGAAAATATTGGTTTATTTGCCTACTAGGAAGTATAAATCTTTTGGATTAAAAACTCTACCGTCAAAAAACTACAGACATGCAATACAGACAGCGAACTCTTTAAAGTTTCTCCCTTGCCTTGCCAGTAGCTGGCATGTGTGGCGTCCGGGTTAGGCAAGGGGTTATGAGTTAGCGGTCTGTGTTGTATTTCTGTTTACATAGAGCTGCAAAGTGCTAAAAAGTAAAAATACAATGAAAACTATGTGCTATGCTCAGGGTTTTCTACGTTTAAAAAAGTCAGTTAAGAAATGCAAAATTGAAAGATTTTTTTGATGTAACTATAAATTATTTGATATCTGACATTGCAGATTACTCGGCACATACCCTATACTTGTTTCTTACCTCTATCCTGAAAAATACACCATCGATGTAGGTATTATCCGCCTCTAGTTTTTCATCTTATTTCTAGTGTTCCAGAAAACAGTTAATAAAAAAATCATACAGAGAGCTATAATATGGCAATACGAGAAAACCAACAACTGGGACGGTCACAACCTCTCATCAATATCTTTAAAAACATTCACTGGTCACTATGTTGTTTCCACGACAGTGACGTAGACTCCAGCGTTGGATATGATGACAAACATTATTCTCTGCGGTATAAGAAATTGTGTTCCGAATGGGAAATATCGAACCTAAAGAGAATACATTCGTCGACTTGAGATGTAAAGAGAAAGAAGTATAAGTTCCAATGTTACAAAAAAATGCTTCTGAAGAAAATCGGAATAAGTTTAATCAAGCTAGAAAAATCTGTAATGCCCACATTCAAAGTACAAAATTTTTACATGAACAAAAATTAAAGCAAAAACTTAGTGCTGTAAAAAAAAGGTTTGTACCTAAATAACGTACGAAACTCCAGTACGTCCTCGGTTCCAACGCTCGTCGACAATGACACTGCTGACTTATTTGCAGCACAGTTTGCTGCCAATCTGACACAAGTACAGAGCGACATGACTCCTCCTGTTCCTGGGAGCGTAAATGGTTTTATGGGACGAATCTCCTTTCACACCCGGTCACTTGTTAGAGCAGAGACTTAAAGTGCTCGATACAATCAAATCCACTGACCCAGACATAGTATATTCTTCATAGTTATGAAAGTAGTGCTTCCCATCTGCCAAAACCACTACGTAAGCTTTTCCATTTGTCATTCTCTACAGGTCTCTTTCGGAGTGGATGGATAACGGCTTTTGTCCAGCCCGTTAAAAAGAGGCGTATCTTCACCCCCTCTCCCCCAAAATACCGACTAATATTCTTATGTATCTCCAAAACTGATCATACAAAGTTAAGTTCAGAAATTCATTTCTAATCCTTTCCCAGCAAAATCAGGAGTCCCATAAGGAAGCGATCTTGGTCCGTTACTGTTACCCCACCCTCATTTCCCGCCATTGCGGATATTGCTTAACACATAACAGTGGTCTCTCCGTACATAAAGTACAAAAAATATTTTTCATCAGTATCCATTACCGTTCTCGAATTGGTTAAAATTAGATAAACTTTTAATTTGTGTGCTTTTTTTTTATACCCCTATTCCATAGAATGGGTATATTGTATTTGGTGTGGAGTTTGTAACATAGAGAAATAATACCGTTAGGTATAGAAAAGTATATAACTATATTCTGACTCAGAATCAAAAGCCTAGTCGATTTAGCCATGTCCGTCCGTCCGTCCGTCCGTCCGTCCGTCCGTCCATCCGTATGTATACTCTCTAGAGGTCGCAATTTTTGAGCTAGAAAGCTGAAATTTGGTATATATAATCTTTGGTTCAAGAGTAAAGCTAATTTCTTGAACCGGTAAAATCCGCCCACAAACACGCCCACAATCGCCATTTTTGTTAAACAACCTCAATTTAATAAAATTAAATTATGTTTTTTTGTACAGTTACGATAAAAGCATAACGCTAAAATTTTGCACACGTAAGCTTTAGGTAAACTTTCTTCCAATCAAATAAAAATATTTCAGTTTGGGCGTGGCTTACGCCTATTTCTCATACAAAACCATCAATATTGTTTTTATAAAATAACAATTGTTATATTAAAGCGAAAAACATTAAATTTTGTGGGTCTTACTGGCACATAAACATCTTGTGTATGAAATCAAAAATGGGCGTGGCTGACGCCCACTTTTCATTAGAAACTATAAAAAAATTGTTTTTGTAAATAAACGGTATTTATAATTAATCCGCAAGCCAAAATTTTGCGTCTCTTAATAGAAACGAAAAGGTTTGTGTATGAAAAGAAATTTTTGAATTTTGGGCGTGGCTTACGCCTATTTTTCATGAAAGAACGAAAAACGTCTGCTAAAGAAGAATTTTGTTTCTATAACATCGGCTGTTTGCGGGAGGCAGACGCATGCACATACAAAAATATGGGGAATAGGGTATCCAACAGTTCGTTGCAAACGTACTGTAGCTCTCGCTTATGTTTATTTTTTGTAATACTTCAAGTTAGTTAAATAATTTTGGGGCCTTCTTTAATTGTAAGTAATTAAATAAAACATTATGTCATGTAAATTAGGTGTTTCTTTCTGAAATAAAAACGTTAAGTAATTTAAAGTTGCGGACTTATTTCATGTCTATTTGGAGCCATGTTTCATAACTATCTGGGGACTTATTTCATCTTCGATTTTGGGGAGATATTTCACAAAGAAATTATTTCCTAATATGGGTTTGTTTCGTTGGCGTTATTTCCGAAAGCCGAAGTGTAATGTTTTTCAAATATACTGCCATGTGTCCATGATACAAGATGTTTCAGTAAATAAGCATGGGTCGATAAGCTGGGTAATGTTTCTCATTCTTATGCAAACATTATTTGAATCAGTACAC
Organism: Platycheirus albimanus; assembly: GCA_916050605.2. Classification (NCBI taxonomy): domain Eukaryota; kingdom Metazoa; phylum Arthropoda; class Insecta; order Diptera; family Syrphidae; genus Platycheirus; species Platycheirus albimanus. The sequence continues at coordinate 67,756,651 of OU696698.1, forward strand.
ATAATACATAAATCATAAATAAAATCAAATATTCTTTAAGTGATTTAAATAAATTTCCAAACCATATGTGCGGTACCTACATAGGTAACTAGCTTTAGGATAAAATGTATTAGAATTAAGTCGTTGTATGTACATTCATTTGTTCAACATCAGCGGATAGGTCGATTCGATTACCAGAAAGACTCCAACAAGTTCCAATTAAAACACCTCCTCCATCAACCGAAAAACATCATATAGATTCCAGTCAAAAATGTCCGTAGTCAGTTGACAAAACTCCATTATGTAATAATGATGATGGCATATTCGGTATGACTTGATGTCTGGAATACTTCATCAGTTTTTGTTCTAAGGCCACTGGCGTTGTGATAATATATTTTTAAGGGATCACTAACACTATTGGAATAAGGTGTTATAATGTTCTCTAAATCATGATACTCGATTTTTTTGAAAAAAAAAAAAACAAATGGCACTGTAGACTGAATTCACGTACTGGATTGGTGTACTTATTTCAAAATTAGCAAATTGGCGCTACGGTCATTTTCCGTGGGTTAAGTTAGTATAAGTCAGAGCTGTAAAAGAATGTAACTAAATTTTGAGAATGCTTTACATTCCTTATTAAAATGTAAAGCATTCCTTATTGAAATATACTTTAACTTCGAAAAAAATCCCTTTTTTATCATGTTTTAGTTTTTTATCACACCTTCTGCACAACGCATTTATATAAAGTACCTATAGTCTTTAGACTTAGTAGTAAAAAAGACTTCATGCAGTTAAAAGACTCCAAGTAGTAAAAAAGAATTCAAGCAGTTAAAAGACTTCATGTAGCTAAGAGACTTCAAGCAGTAAAAAAGAATTCAAGCAGTAAAAAAGACTTCAATCAGTTAAAAGACTCAAAAACATCCAAATGACTGCATTACATTAAATGCAATCAAAATACTTAATGACTGCAAATAATGTAAAAGACTTCCAATGAAAGCTGTTAAAAAGTAATGTATTCCTTGACTTCAAGTCTTTTAACTGCTCTAAACGATTTTATTATTAAAGACTTCAAAATTAACGGGGAATTTTTCTTTGAAGTTAAGTACATACTGACGTGAAGTCAAAATCTTCAAAAAATTAGTTTTTCAAATCATTTTACTGCAATACGAAAATGATTGCATTCTTTTACAGCTCTGGTATAAGTATTACAATTTTATTCCTATTTAGTTTTAGAAAATGTTTATAAACCTAAGCTTATTATAGGCAATTATTTATCTACAACGCCCCCAAAAAAATAATGAGTTACCGAATAAAACAAAAGAAAATGACAATTCTACGACTTTTCTAATAAGTGTAAACCATTCGGTGTTACAGAGAAATATAGTAATAAATTTTAGTTGGCTGACAAAAACACACATGAAAACATTCTTGCCTTTTTGATTCGTTTAACAAATTGAACAGTTCCGTGAACCGTGATTATATTCGATGGTAATAAATTTCACCTGGAAACTATCTCATGCGTGTGGTGCATGAAATGTTGAAGCAATTAGCAGGTTTGATCTAATATCCATGAGGGCGCAAGCAAATCTAAATTCCATTTGGGGCTGAATGCAACTCCCCATCAGCACTCGTAATGACACTTGTAAAGGTGAGATCACAACAATAGTAATAAATAAGGAATATGGGACATAGAACTAACGAAACTTAAGCAATTAAGGAACCACTATTACGGCCATAAAACAGAGGGTAGGGAAGGATTTAATGCTGCTGACTTAGGGCTTTAGGTCTGATCATATGTGAAGATTTCGTATAGTGGGGAACGAACATTTTATAATTTATTCAATTTTGATCGGAGTTAGTCACTGAAATTTTGCTTTGAATTGCAAATAAACACGAACAGAACAAAGCTTTACATGTTTCTACACCAATTCAAAAAAAAAACGTAGGTATCTATTTGAATAAGTTCAAGGACATTTTTGTGTTGCATTTGTAGATTATGTAGGTAGTATCTATGAGAATCTATATTGTCTACAATCTACATAATGTATGTACTTACATACATAGACATACATACATATTATGTATACCTAGGTAGGTAAGTTTCTTTTTTGCTAACGTGTTTTTTTTTTTTGCTCTTCACAGAAGATGATTAACTCTGTATACATAAACAGAGATGATTTTGATTTGCTGGTGGCATTACATAAGGCCATAGTATCTCGAGGCCATATTTTGAAATATAGCATTATGACGCATTCTGAAGTGTCATAAGGCCATATTCGAAGTGATGGCCTTACGTCGCTTTACCAAAATGTCAAAACACCATTATGGCCTTATGACACTCTCCAGATTATTGTCTATACATAACGATAACATAAAAATTTGTTATAGTTCATTGTTTTGTTGCTCGCGTCGGAGCTACACCTTGGGAAATGCGTGTTAACTGGGAGCTCCAGTGTCTCATAACAAGACACTGTCCATCCAGTGTTGGGATTTTAAAGATATATTAGAGCAGAAGGCTCTTTAACAAGGATCGTTCTAAAACTATACAGTACTTGCGTTTAAGTCTTAATAGTCTTAGAGCCAACGACATAATGAATCAAGTTATTTATATAATGTTGTAAGGCATATCAATAGAAAGCTTTTGCGGAGTTAGATCAGAAAAAGTTTGTCTGGCAGCATTTTGGTGTGACGAATAAGGGGTAGCTTTGACACGAAAGTGTGACAAAAATGAAAGAAGTCAAGTCATATATATTTATTGAAATAATTTATACAGTAACAGTAATCGTGGAGTTCCAACATGATAATGCTCTAATTCACACAGGATGGATAGTAAAACAGTATGGATTGAGAGCCGAAATATAAAGATGCTTTTGTGGCACCCATATTCCCTTGATCTTAATATCATAGAAAATGGAATATCTTCAGGGAGACAATTCGAAGATAAGAAGTCATTAATCGAAGTAATATCCCAGAAGCTGATTATTGTTAGCAAGAAAGTGTGCGTAAAACATTCACCTGAGCCTGAGGGCAATGCTGGCCAGGTAGATGGTTTTGGTTTTCTCAACTCTCATAAAGGGCTTTCCAATAAAAGTTGTTATTTTGAATAGCCCGCTATTTCGGTAGTTGTCACTTTTGAAGCTTTAATTTTTTGACATTTGACAAGCAGAAACTTCGCCATTAATAAAAATCGAACGATACACGCTTCAACAACGCACTGAAATTATTAAAATTCACTATAAAAATGGTGAAAATTTGGCAGAGACGGTTCGTAAAACTGAAACATTTTTTGGTCGTCGTGAAGCACCTTGTAGGACCCACCTCGGTGGCTACATCAACAATCAAAATTGTTGCATCTAGGGCTCGGCAAACCCAAGGTTTATTGTTGAAAAGCCTCTCCATTCTCAACGAGTAACTGTTTGGTGCGGTTTATGGTCCGGAGGGGTCGTTGGAACTTATTCTTTTTGAAGTGAGGCTGGAACAACCGTCTTTTACGGGAAAAGTTTCTAGACCGTGTTATCTCTCGAAGAGGTCATCACAAGTGGCCACAGAGATCTTGTGATTTTACACCTTGCGACTTCTTCCTTGAGGCCACGTGAAAGATAACGTCTACGCCAACAGCCCAGCATTGATTAAAGACCTCAAAGATGGAATTCGTGAAGCTATAGAGGGCATACAGTAGCCACTTTGCGATTTGGTGATGGAAAATTTCATGAAAAGGATATTGTTGTTGTTGGCTGATATTGTTTTCCATTATTAATGACATACTTTCCTCTTCACATTGAAATAAACAACTGATCATATATTTCAAAAAATGCCATCTTTCTTTGAATATCAAAATAACACCTCTTATTGGAAAAATCTGTTCAAGAAATCAAGGCCCATCAAAGTTGGAAAAGTGGTTTTGGAAAGTATGCCTTTCGTCGTGTTCCCACTATTCAAACATGAATGAATATTAAGAAACAAACAAACAAAGCGTTTTATTTGATAAGCATAATCAGGGTATAAACCCTGATATAATGTGCAAACTAAGCTGATTCACTTTCACATTTGATTCAAAAATTTGAGAATAAGATACGCGCTGAAGTATACAAATTTGGAGGAGTTTTATCACGAGAAGTTCAAAATATAGAAAATATAAGTAATACAAAAAACAATATTTTTCGAAGAAAGCGTATTCATTTTGTAATACCTTAACTTTTTATATTGTCAAAGATAATACAGATTATAAAAAAGTTTTTTTTTCAAGTGTCAAACTCAATTGCAGTTTACTTTATTTGGGTATGAGACTTCATAAAGAAAGATAGATAATTCGAACACAATTACACGTGATAATCACATACAACCTTCAACAATTCGAGACTTGTGTCTGTGGGGATATTTTGTAGGATTAGGTCTCCTTTACCAAATTAGAGACAACACAATATTTTAAAGGCAATAATTGCAAAGCGATTGCAAATACTCCGGCCAGCAGCCTAAAGGTCACTCCAACGATATTATATTTCATCACTTATGTTATGACATTTTATAGTTAATGTAATATTTAATGTAATATTTTTGTTTTTTCACTAATTATAGTTTCAAATCAGCTGCAGTTCCAAACTCACTCTGTATTTGAAGTTGTAGGAAAATACCAGAAGATTGGTAACCAAAGCAAATATTTGAAAAGGACTCACGTTAACATGTCTTTTGTTTATAATATATCACTTGCATTTAGAGAGGGTGGTGTCATTATCACACTGAACAAATAATTTGTCTATCCATCTATTTTTTGACATTATCAAATGCATGTCCCCTTCCTAGATCATTAGTACCTACCTACCACCGACACTGACCAGGCCAACCCGTCAAATTATCGAGAACAACAAAAAATTGAATTCCGTTCTATACTATAATGGTGTATCTACATATTTTATTTTATCCTAATGCTATTAGAGAATATTAAATCACATATCCTAATTAAGGACACAAGAAAATAACGCGCAACAATTTAACCAGGTCCTAACCAGGTGAAAGGTGAAGAAAGGGTCAAATACGGTCCAATCAAACTTAACTCAGCAAATAAGAACACAGAAATATCGTGTGCATGTCATGTTGCTGCTCATAGGTCATGCAATTACAGTTAATAACTGTCTATTTGGTGGTAAGAATTTGGTTGGGGTGAAGGACTAAGAGCACTATGGGTTGCGTTAGTGTTAAAAAATAGGATTTTTTCTTTTTCCTGTGTGCTTCCTCTAAGTCCAACATTTCGAATGTTACCACTTCCATCGGCAACATCATCATCAGCTATACGTAATTAGTTTTGGATTGTGCACACATGTTTCCCATTAATGCTTTTGTTTTATTATTATCAGTAATAGTGATGATGATTCTTCAATTTTTACTGCATGTATGTATGTCCACCTATCAGAACTTGACCAATTAACCCTGTATAGTAACAATTATGAGTTGCAAGGCCTGCTGACAACATATGACCAGATTCCCAGTGAACCATCTAGATATTTAATGAGAATAAATTGTCAAATATGCTATTCATCAAGCCGTGCCAGGACATTCGATAAAATCAAAACGAAATTATGGAAAGGGTTTATCTGGCATTTGATGGAATATGCAATCCAGAAAGTAAAAAATTTAACATGGAGTTCTTTTTAAGCAACTTACACGCAACAGTAAATTGAGCCAACAAAGGCTGTACCTTGAAGTTTGCAATTTTCAGAGTTTCATTTATGTATGTATATGTATGTATGTACAAGTACATGCATGTAAATGCATTTACAAAAAAATATTAGACATAGTGTACACCGCTAGCGCTGCTTGTGGAGATGAATCATTTTATTATCTATTCAGGTTTTAAAAGAATAAGGTTAAGGGTGTCGTTGAATACCCCCATCTTTTTTGGGGGTCCCAACAAATCCACTCCTTTCAGTGAGTTACATATATAGTTTAGTTCATGGCTTGCAGCTAGGTGTGATTCTTTTTATAATCTTGTTAAATTTTCAAAACAAGATTTTACCACACCACACACCAAAAAATTGGATTTGTGGTAGTGACGGTAGATACACACAACAGGAATTTGCAACGCAGAGGGCTACACAACCAAACGCCACTATTATGAAATATGAGATTATTTAAGGTACCATAGATCTTGCCTTTTATATAATGCTATAGGTACATCGCATAATTTTGGAAAAAGAGTGCATTTGATTTAGAAAAAAATTAATTCGATTTGCAAAAGTGAATTTCATTAATAAAAAGATGTCTTTGGTTTCCAAAAAGATGTCTTTGGTTTCCAAAAAGGTGATCTTAATGTGAAAACCATGTGTATTTTAAAATTTTCCAAAAAAGAGGTGAAATGGTAAAGCTGGACTAAAGAGGCCTCGTCAAAGGGAAGGAGCTGTTAGATTGGATGGGCTTTTTTTTTACATAAGTACATTATACTGCAAGAAGCTTTTATAACAACAAACCTTATATGAAATAAAGTGCACGACTGGGTCGTACGAACTTGCTCTAATGTGTTAAAATGGTGCTTGAGATTTTGGGAAAAAAGCGTTGAAAAAATCATATGAAATTTTATAAATCACTTAAAAATCAATACCTAAAACGTTTTTTGGAGAAAATGTGGTAAGCAATCAGGTTTCTTTTACGTTTTTGAATTTTTACGAAAAATTTTTTCAAAATCGTTGGACCAGTTTTTTTCAAAAAACAGTTTTTTTTGAAGAACTTTTCGAAAATATATTCCAAATTTTTTTTGAGTATGCCAACTTCTAGCACTTTGTAGTTTTTATCAGAAAAATAAAATAAAAAAAATATAGATTAAACCGTTTTTGGAAAAAACTAAAATTAAAAAAAAATTTTGAAACTTTTTTAAAAAACTCAAAAAAAAAATGTTTTGAAAATTTTTCGATATTATATTATTTATTTTATAAGAGGGCTTCTATATTAAATTTCATCGAAATCTGTCAAGTGTCTTACGAGAAAATCGGATTTCAAAAAACCGGTCCTATGGGAGGTACCGTTATAAGACTTTTCCTGAAAAATCTATTCCAACCAAAACATAAAGTTTGCACAGAAAACACAATTCAGAAAGTTTTATCAAAATCGTAGGAGCCGTTTTTGAGAAAAAATTATTTTTCACAAAAAATCGTAATGCAGGTACCGTTAGTTTTGGAGCTAGAATGCTAATTCCAAAAACCCCTCTGTAGGACGTCATAATAATACTATGCACCAAGTTTGAAGCAAATCGGTCTAGCCGTTTAGGCTGTATGTAACTATACAGACAGACACACACACGGACAGGCAGGCAGACAGACAGACAGACAGACAGAATTTATTGTCGGACCCACTTTTTTCGACTTCTCTATCATCGTAAGGTCATGTTTGATTGTTAGAATTTTTTTTTTACGAATGCATAACTTGCCTTATAGTATGTACCTATAATCGCAAGTAAAAATCATTAAACTAATTTTAAATGTCAGGCAAGCTGGAAAATGAAAGAGCTATATTTTAGCTGGCAAGAAAAAATAAAATGCACGACTGGGTCGCACGAACTTGCTCTAATGAGTGACAGTGGTTTAGGGGCTTGAGATTTTAATAAAAATAAAATTTTCAAAATTCTTAAATAAATACTTAAACTAATTTGAGCTGAAAAAAAGTACGCCATTTTATTTCTTGGATAAATTTGAATTTATGAGAATAAATTTATAAAAATCTGTGGAGCGCTTTTTGAGAAAAAAAGTTTTTTTTGAAAAACTTTTTGAAAAAAATTTTCAAAAAAAATTCAAAAACGCCAGTTCGTAGGTATTCAGCAAATACATTTATTTAAAATTTTTAGAAAAAAATTTAATAAGCAGTTTTCAAAATATTAATTTTTTAAATTTTTTTTAAAAAAATGCTTTTAAAATTACAAAAAATATTTTTCAAAAATATTGGTATGCAATACAAATTGAGCTACCTACAGCTATATGTGTGTGAAATTTCGAAAGAATCAGTTGAGTCGTTTTCGAGATAGTCGAAAGCAAAAAAAACGGTCCTATGGAAAGTACCGTTCTTAGCCATTTTTTAAAATTTTTTTTTCAGCCATATGATTGATCGTACCTAAAAAGCAACACTGATTTTTTTAAATCGAAATCGTTAGAGCCATTTTTGAGAAAAATAAGCTCTAACGTAACGGTTGTATGGCAGGTACCGTTAGTTTTTGAGCTAAAAAAAAATTTCAATTTCCCCTCTGTACAATACCTAAAAAAGTCTATATACCAAGTTTGAAGCAATTCGGCCCACCCGTTTGGGCTGTAGGTCTACATACAGACAGACAGACAGACATACAGACGGACAGAATTTTTAGACTATCTTTTTTCGTCTTCGCTATCATCGTAATGTCATGTTTGATTGTTATCTCAAAACTTTTTTTTTCGACGAATGCATAACTTGCCTTATACATAGTACCTATAATCGCAAGTAAAAATGAAATCTTGAAATCAATGAAGCTGGTTTCACACAATTCGGTATGGGAGTAATCGCTGCTTTTTACCTTTCTACAAATATTATTATTATTATTATTAACTGATTTATTGAAAGGAGATATTCGGTAAATTTACATCATAATATTTTCTTAAATCTAAAACATGGCAAAATGCTATCAGTTTGAGGAAAAGTCTATTAAATCCTAATTTATTTTACAAAATATGTTTACAGTATCAATGTTAATAAAGCTTACATTACATATTTTCTCCTTTCTTTACTTTAATTCTATATGTATGACAATTCAGATTAGTATGGGATTTCATTAGTTTTTCTATCATTACAAAAGGCTTAGCAGGTAAAAATGTTCAGTTTACTTTATTATCTCATTTTTCATTTAATTGTTTGTTTGTTTTGAAGTTGATAATTATTTATAACCATTTTTCTTGGTTGGTTTTAAAAACTTATGTTTAATTATTTTAAATAAATTGATATAAAAGTAATTTTTTTTTATTATTATTTTAAGTAATACATAGGAGAACAACATAAATATTATTGATGTTAATTGTATTGAGTTATCATGAACTTTCGAAATTGTAGGGCTGAAGTTACAAAATTACATAAAGCTGACCAATCTTTCCCATTTGAAAGGTCAATCATTTCATTCTCAGATAGGAAAGATTTACCCAAGTATCTTACACGTAAGCACAGGACAGAAAGCTAAAAAGTGAGTTGTGTCTTCAGGCTCATCCAGATTGCATAGAGTACACAATATACTGTATATTCAAATGTTCGTGGGCTAAGAAAGAATTTCTTTTCTGTGTACGCCCATACTGTGCAAAACAGGCCAGCTGTTTTGGCATTAAGTGAAACCCAGGTTGGACAGAATACTGATTTATCAGAATTTTGTTTGTTTGGATATAACTTAGTGCCATTACTTTTTTCCCACCATGGTCTTGTTGTTTATGTTAGGAATGATATTGCTTGCCAGAGCCTTCCCCAATATGGGCATTGTTCTAATACGAACTTTAATTTCCTGTGGCTCAAATTCACTGTCCGCAAGCATATCATTCATTACTATTTTCTTTACAGGAGTCCGAATCTTGACAGCATGTCTACTTGTGATGAGTTAGATGTTTTGTCAGATTCAATTTCCCGAATTGTTTCCCATTGTCCTCACACTGAAGTCGTGATTACGGGCGACTTCAATGTACACAATTCAAGTTGGCTCCGATATTCTGGCCAGACAACACTCGAAGGAAGGTATACCGAGATCTTTGCTGAGTATAACCATCTTACCCAGCTTGTCGATGAGCCTACTCGTATACCGGATGTTGATGGGCATTCCGCCCATACTCTTGACTTGTTCCTTACTTCCCATCCTGATAAATATACTATTAAAGTAACTTCTCCATTTGGCACCTCGGACCATTGTGTCATTTCAGCTAATTTCTCGATCTCCAACCATCCAGTTAAAGAAAAAATTCCCACTAGGACCGTTTGGCAATACGAGAAAGCCAACTGGGACGGTCTGAATAATTTCTTTCGCAACTTTAACTGGTCATTATGCTTCCTCGATAATGACATTGATGCCAGTGCTGAAATGATTACAGAAGTGATTTTTCTTGGAATGAGAACTTTTGTCCCTCACAGAACAAAATGTATCAAACCAAAAGAAAAGTCTTGGTTTTCCGAAGAGTGTAAAGAAGCTATCAGGTTGAAAGAAGTAAGCTTCCGATCCTATAAAGCCAACCCAACTGAGGAAAATCGGAAGAAACACAAACAAGTTAGGAACTCGTGCAACTCCGTTATACATAAAACGAAATTTTTGCATGACCAGAAGTTACGGCAAAAAATTCTGCAATGTCCCAAAGGCAGTAAAAATTTCTGGTCATTTGTAAAAAACGTCAAGAACTCAACGTCATCATCAGTTCCAACGCTCATCGTCGACGATAAACCCATTGTCAGCTCTTCAGAGAAGGCGAATATGCTCGCAGCTCATTTTGCTGCAAGTTCTACGTTGCCTGCAAGCAACAATGCCCCTCCTGTACTTGAGAACGTTAATTCTTCTATGGGACAGATATTTTTCCGCACTCGTACAGTAGCAAGAGTACTTCAAGATCTTGATATACACAAATCCGCTGGCCCGGATGGTATACCCCCTATTCTTCTGAAGAAGTGTTCTTCATCTCTGGCAAAACCACTGCGTAAGCTTTTTCATCGCTCCTATAGTTCAGGAATCTTTCCTAGTAGATGGAAAACAGCATTTGTCCAGCCCGTCCCAAAAAAAGGTGACTCCTCCTCCCCCTCCTCTTACCGACCAATTGCACTTACGTCCCTTCTTTCCAAGGTCATGGAAACGCTGATAAATCGTCAGCTCAAGAAATATCTCGAAGATCGGGAGCTTTTAAATGACCGGCAATACGGTTTTCGCAGCAATCGTTCCACTGGTGATCTGATGGCATATCTCACCGAACAGTGGAACAAATCTGTGCATCGCTTTGGCGAAAGCAAGATTATTGCGCTTGATATTTCAAAGGCATTTGATAGAGTTTGGCATGAAGCTCTTTTATCGAAAATGCGTGCATTTGGTATCGATGATACTCTTATTCGTTGGATTAGAAGCTATCTTCTGGACCGTTCAATACAAGTTGTATTAGACGGTTTCAAGTCTGATCTCCACAAAATAAATGCTGGTGTGCCCCAGGGCTCCGTTCTGTCTCCGACTCTCTTTCTCATTTTTATAAATGATCTCTTGTCTGTGACTTCTAATCCATTAAATTGTTTTGCTGACGACTCAACCCTCAGCTTTTCATATACGTTTGATAATTCACGGCCTTCGCCTTCGGACGTGTTATTACAACGAAATCGTATGATAAGCTCATTAAACTCCGATTTAAACAGCATTGTGAATTGGGGTACTAGAAATCGTGTGGAGTTTAATTCGTCGAAAACCCAATGCTGTCTTTTGTCGTTGAAGCTAAACATACCCCCTATGCCATTATCCATGAATGGTACTTGTATCGAGGAGGCCGAAAAGCTATCAGTACTCGGTATGTGTATCAGTGACAATCTTCGTTGGAATGATCATATACTTGAGATTGCCAAGAATGCTGCAAGATGCTTAGGCTTTCTTAATAGATGCAAGAAGTTTTTCACCCCTTCTGATCTGGCTACAATTTACAAAGCGTTTATACGCCCTAAACTCGAGTATAACTCCCATCTCTGGGCAGGTGCTTCTCAAACTTTTCTTCACCTGCTCGACAGAGTTCAGAAAAAAGCGTTAAAATTGATAGGAGAGAGAAGCATTATGGAAACATTTCCATCCCTTGAACATCGTCGAAATGTTTCATGTCTTTCCTTATTTTACAGATTCTTTTACAAAAAATGCTCACTCGAGGTAGCCAGTTGCGTTCCACCCCTTAAACATTTCCCCCGTAATACTCGTCTTGCTAGGAACGCTCATCAGTTTACACTTGAGCCCAATTTCGGACGTACCGTGAAATATAGGGATTCTTTCTTTAGCCGTACAACACGAATGTGGAATGGATTGCCTGGCACAATTTTTCCTTACCATTTTGATCTGCAGACATTTAAGATCAATGTTCATCGACACCTCCTTTCCCTTCCTTCCTAACTTCCTATCGCTCGCGCTGTGACTTATCATTAAAAGGGCTATAACAAACCCCTTGAGCGCGTGTGCATTATATAAAAAAAAAAAAAAAAAAACCTTTTTGTCTCCAAGGACATGCATTCAAATAAAACATATATTACCTTGGCACATAAATATACATATACTTAATCGAATAGATTTCGGATGAAATGAAGGAAACTGAAGATGACTTGAACGAGTACAGCAACATTGACGGTGGGTTTTGACGACTTTCTTTTGAGTCATAATCACAACACCTCGACGATTTCACTTCGTCCGAGGAAGATTCAACTACCTACCTCTTATATGCGTAAGGCCGGTCAAACATGCAAGCGATGAACAAAGATTTGCATTAAGTTAATCTATCTTTTGGTAAATTTTGATCTTTTGGAATTCGTCTTATAACGGTACCTTTCATACTGTATTTTTTAAATTAGAAATTTTTCCGTAAACTACAAATCCAATTATAATAAAATTTTGTGAAAAGGAAGAATCCTATAGTATTGAGCCGCTAAGATAGCATTACAATTTTGCCAGTAACTTCTCAGATAAAGAGAGCCGCTCTGGTTTTAGCTTACTTACATTTTTTATAATTTTCTTTAAAACTACTCTAACGATTTTGATTAAACTTTATGTGGTACCTATATACTATGATGAAGAGGATTTTAAAGAAAACTACACTATTAGTTATCGGCTTAAAATGCAATTAACAGAAACCTGGTTCTAACGGTTTTTTTTTTTTTTAACTGGCCAGAAGTTGACAACGACGAATAGAAAATTATTTAGACTAGGTAAGTTATATGTACATATTTGTATATGTATATCTTATAAATCAAGGTATACAAGATGGAGTTCAAGTTTTAAAGATTTGACAATTATGATAACTGATGTTTAGATATGTTATGAGTGTTTGGAGACTTACTGCTTTTTTAGCTTTTGGGCAAAACTTCAAATAACGGAATTAAGGTTGTAAAGATTAATAACAGGCTATAAGTTGAAAAGGGTAGGTATCTATGAAACTGACTTAACTAGACAATACGTATCCCAATTCCCAAGGATCCTAACACTAGGCTTATTATTATAAGCCAAAATAATTAAGTTTTAGCATATTAATTCAAAAATGGCTGCAACGATTTTGTTCAAACTTAAAAATATACCAGATAGTAACCTCAGTCGGTGTTTCACTTCTGAAAGAAAGTTTTAGAAAAATGATTATTAAAAAAAGTGGTCAATAGATTACGAAAAGTAATTACATACATATATACAATTTCCAAAAATCAACATGGTGTAACTAAACTTTGTTTTGGTTTTAGGAAAGTCCTGTTACTGTTATCTTCTTGAATTTTTTCTTAAGTCAAAATGTTTTCCATATGCTACTGCCTGACATAAGAGCACGATCGTATGACCCAGTTCTGCACATTGTTTTCTAATAATTTAATTTTTCCTTCAATATCCATTCATATAAAATTTAAATCCACTACTTACCACAATAGTCTTCACATTCTCTCAAGGATGTTAATTTATTTACTTACCAATAATCGTATTTGTGTGAAAAATTATTATCACTCCCAAAGCCTGACCACCAATTTCCCACTATTCAAATTCAAAGCGCTAATGTTTTGTAAACATTTTTTTACAAGTTGTGGTTTATCGTTGAAAAAAAAAAAAACATTTAGGCATGGAAAACAGGAGGAAATATATTTCCAACTACATAATATCTGCGGTATATGGGTAGTTGGTACTAATTTAAAATCAATAACCATGCGTTTACTTGTTCTTAGAACATGAACATGAACAACTTACTTGGCAGATGTCACTTAAATTGTGTTAGAAATAATTCAAAGGGTCTCAAATTACACATTTGAGGACGTAAGAGTACCTATACAAAAAAGAAAAGGATTCACCCCTTTTGCATGCGATTCACTTTTCCAGGTGACATTTCACATAACTTAATGAAAGAGTTGAATAATTTGTCACGTTATAAAAAGGACACCCGCAGTTAGGACACACTTTTTTCTCTTGCTCTTTAATTACTTAAAGTTATAAACTACGTCGATTTATGGAGATATTGTTTATATTTTGCTTGTATCTTCTACATAAGCATAAACACTCTTAGAAAAAAGTTGTGTAAAATGTTAATATTGGCACCTGTTAATCATACACGGTTGAATTCCTAAACTGGCAGACAACTAGGAAATGTAATAATAATAATTTTTAAAAATTAATATCTTAGTTCTAAATTATTAACAACTTTATTAATTAACAAAACCCGCTATATGTATATTGGATAGAACAGGTGCCGTGAAATAACGCCAAATTCCAAAATTCAGCGTTATTTCACTTTATAAAAGCGAAATTACGCCGAAATTAAAAGAAAAATAAAGAGAAGGAAGGATGAAGGAATCTCAATCTGAATGTCTTTATAAATTAAATGTGAAATAAGGCTGAGTCAGCTTTATTTCATTTAAGCAAAGTGAATTAACACCGAACAAGGAAATTTTGTGTTATTTCGCTTTTATAGAGTGTAATAACGCCGAACTTTGGAATTCAGAGTTACTTCGGAAGGCGTTATTTCACGGCACCGCAAGAACACCTGCCCAATACTTACACCTATGCAAATGTGAGTGCAAATATTAAATAAACTGATAGTAAATGATTTCGTCACAAATAAAGGATTTATTGATCGAATTCAAACGCTTAAAATAATGAGTTAAAGAAAAGTTATTACTCTCTAGATATCGTGGTTGAAGATAAAACAAAGTATATGGTTTCCTCGGGTGCAGAACATCATCACCGCAGGCTCGGGCAAAACGTCACGATGGACAGATATAACTTTGATGTTGTCAACCACTTTGTCTATAAGAACAACATCAGTAAATAGATCAGTCGAAGAATCACTTTTGCCAATTGTAGCAAAGTTCTCTCAAAAGACCAAGGATACACTATACAAGACCCTTATCATCCCAGTCCTGCTGTATGGGAAAAAGCGTGGACACAGGATGAATATACAGGCTGGGGTGCTTCGAGAGAAAGATTCTATGGGTGATATTCGGTCCTGTATGTATATATCAATAATCAATGGAGTATGGAGGAGAAGATTCAATGATGAACTGTACGGGTTATACAGCGACATTGACCTGGATAAGAATCTGAAAATACAGCAGCTTAGATACCTTGGCTATGTGGAGCGTATATAGACGAAAACGTAAGTAAGTAAGATATCGTGGTTAACCCTTTAATATCATTAAATTAACCTATTAATTATTTATCTCTTGATTTTTTTTTTTCGAAAAAATGGTCTTTTGAGATTTTGGTTCATTCGAGATTTTTGTGCAGTCGAGATTCTTTCATTCTAGAATATAAAATCCAGATTTTAGTTATTCGAGATTACGTCATGATTCCGAGCTAGTTGTACGATCGTTGTTAACGTTGGTTCGTGTTTGCAAAATCATAGATCATAGTCTTTATTGTGGATCAAGACAAGTAAAAGAGATAATTCTTAAAGTGCTTCGTTAAGCCAAAAACCACTTCTTTTACCGTTTTTATAAATAAAGTATTTTAGTGAACAGTTTTTGAAAAATTAATTACCTAACTGAAAGTTTTTATTTTTTTTTTTAATTTCTGAACAAATTTGTTTCAAAACTATTATTTTAATTATCAAAATTCAATACTGTTATTAATTTTTAATCAAACAGACAACCAGATGCTAAAATCTCATGTACTTTTTGGGAAATCGCCCCTGCCAGCTAGACCCTATCCCATACGATTTTTTTCCTGTCTCGACCCAACTTACCCACTATTGCTTTTTGGCACACCTTATAGATGAATCACCCTGTGTAAAGAACAAACATATTGTTTAAACAATACAAATAATTATTTCCACCCTCTGAAAGGATTCTGGTTTTGAAAAATATAAAAAAAACAACATTTCAAATAAATAACCGAAATCGGAGCTATTTCTGAGGGCTTTCGACGATCTTCACTATAACATCATGAGGAGAAGTTCAAAATACTACAGTTTTTATCATTTCGGTCGTTGCGTCGCTTCTGTTTGTGCGTATGTGCGTCTATGTTTACTCCGAGTTAAATCATATAAAAGGGATTAATTTCAAAGTTTTTAAATAGCACTTTTGTGTGATTACTAAGGATGAATTTGAAAACAGCTGCAACGATTTCAATAGAACTTTTAAAATAACTATATGTCAGGCATTTTTGTAAGAAAAGTTGGGTTTACATTTTTTGCTATACTTATACATATGTTCTCATACCGGGAAATCCTTTAAAGGGACTTAAAGATCTTTTCTTTTTTAACTGCTTCTATACAGCTTGGAGAGCGATCCAATTATAACTTAAGAAGTGAAATTAAGATATAAGCTGAAAATAAATACATAAATTGAAATCACCAAAAATACATGGTAATTTAACATGATTATAGGAAGTAGGAGAAATCATTATTTTGGTAATAAATTTGCACGATTTGCAAACGTTGTTCAGGAGTAAGTCTATTCATTATGCAATGGAAAACCAAACTGAGTATAAATCAGGTGACAGTGACAGCTGTCAAAATTACCAACTCTGAAAAAAGTACTGATATTATATAATCTTGAAGATATCATCGTGCAGTTTTAGGTGGTAAGAGTTAACACTTACAAAGCTGAGGCATTTCAGCAAATGTGTGGAGGTGTGGACAGATTTTCAATTCCATCAGTATAGTTGATAACAATGACGACACAAAATTGTATACGAACGTTCATAATTTGTCGTAAAGGATTTCCCACATGAATTTTGGCAACAATAGTGTTACGACGTTGAATGAATACCTCGATTTTTTTCGGCTCTTGTATGGTGTCGCAGGTCGCACCGTTCTGCTGATCGTGTGTCCGATAATATAAACACCTTAAGGAAAACGTTCGCTTCACCTTTTTTCGTTTCCTCGAATATTAATTCGTCCATTCGGGCATCGAAAAATTCCGCGAATGGGAGAGTATCTTCATTTGTCTTAATCTTTTCTCTTTAAGGAGTAGGTTGGGTAAAGAAAAACAAAATATCTTTATAGATAGAGGGTCTATTCCCCTCCGTTTCTCGCAAAAAATGTCTTAGGGGCCAGTTATAGCAATACGGAAAACCGAAAAAAAAAATCAGATAGAAAATTTTGTATGTTCTGATTCGATTCTTACTACAAATGCTACACCGATCGATGGCAATAAATTCAAATAATGTTTTTTGTTCATAATATATAGTTTTAATTGAACAAATACTCTTTGTTAAAAATGTATTTATTTATTTTTCTGTTATACATATAAAAGAAAAATAATAAATTTCGTTTTTAACAAAAAGTACAAGTTCAATTCAAGTTTTTATTTCCAAAATAAATTCTCTGAGTTGGTTGTCATCGATCAATGTAGCATTTTTGTTTTAAATCGAACCATAACATACTAAATTTTCCATTATTAAATTTTTTCGGTATCGCTATAACTGGCCTCTTAAATCAGAAAAAAAAAATATAAAAAAACAGTAACTCTTTCAACGCCATGCCATACTGTAAAGACAAAAATCTCTTCTTTTATTGTGTTTGTAAGTAAAGTTATTTTAGTGAATCATTTTTGAAAAATTAACTTTCATATTCGAAATTTGGAAAAAAATATACTTAAATTCATTTTCAAACTATTTTTTTTCGAAATTTTCTGTATTTAAGTACTATTTGTGTTGTCAAAATTCAATGCTGTTATTTGATTTAGGTCTAACACTGGACACCGCTCGAATACTATTTTTTGTTGCCAAGCTTTTCAAAAATAACAGAACCTACTATTCGGTCCAGTCCTTTTCAAGATTTAAGCATGTTATCATATCCTATGTAGGTATGTCTATACAAATAATTCGTCATGAAGGTTAAAATGTTTGGTGCGTTTCAGTTAAGCTCGACTCTGTATTGGGTCTCTGACTTCAATGCTGGCTCCATTGTATCAACAACATTGAAACCGAGTGAATACAAAATTTCGACAGGTCTGACAACTACTGCTCCGAATGCAGTTAAAGTTCCATTTAGTTCATCCCGTTAGACTTGGAAGAAATAATTGCATGTTTATTATGTTAACCGCCATAACGTCGATTAGTACGTCAAATAAAATATTGTAAACTTTTTGATATACATATCTATAAGCAACAAATTTGGTACAAATATAGACCGATACAATATAAATTTGGATGTGGAGCCATCGGCCAAATGCTCCTTGTGAACAAATGTATTAAATATGTTTAAAATTTAAGAAGGCACATTATTAAATCTTCAAACAGATCAAATACTCGCGATAAAAATCCTTGAGTTTTCATACTGTTCCAATACCTAGTTTTTAATTTGAACTCTATATTTTTTCTGTGAATAAATCAATTCAAGAGCTCCAAAAACTTTTCTTCATTAAACATTAATTTCTTCGGCAATTAAATAAAACTCTTACAATAAAGTCCGCAGCTCTGATTGGTCGACCCAATCATTAGGCAAGTATTATAGGTCACATCGACCATCCTACACAATTTTCCTTTTCTGCCATCAAGCACACAAACTTTATACTTTGGTTCTGATAACCCAACCCCCGCAATAGTATCCTGTTCTTTTACAGTAAACACAATATTAACCCTTATACCATAAAGATAGAACACAACACAATACACCACCGTGAATAACGTCCAATAACTGTTATATGGAAACCTTGTAACCTGTGAGGCAAATGAATGTCATTCGGCATGGAAAAGTGTCGTACGTTCAAGTAAATTACCGTCAACATTGCGTGATTGGTTGAATCAGAGCCTAGACAAAAGAAACTGCCTTCCTAGCCATAATTATATTGACAATCGTAGGAAATTACTATCCTCGCTCCTGAAAGTGTTATTTCTGAACGCAAGCCAAATGGTATATAATGATTCTTTCTGTCACAAAAAATTTAGTAAGAAACGAAATCGCGTAGTGGAATTAACGTTGCATTAGCATTATTTGCAGAAGGATACACTTCAATAAAAGGATAAACTTAAATAAAAAGGACTTATTTTGAATGATAATAAGTTAAGGATAGAATTATAATAATGTGTAATAGTGCAGTGCATCGACCATTCAATGGAATCGTCGATCCGTTTTCTTTTTCAACTTTTCATTTGCTAAGGACGTGTAATCGGTTAATGCTTCCAACAGGTAAGCCGTCCTGTTTCTTGAGTTTTTCATAATCTATGTAAGCATAAAATTGTACCTAATCGGAAAACGTTTTACGGTTTGAAATGTATTTGCAGTCGTTAAAAGTAATTAAAAAACTTTTTTTTGAAATATTATTGACTTCATTGGCTTTTGTTTTTATATCTAAGAAGGTATAGGAAAAGAGCTTTGAAGAATTTCTCGCCTGTAAATGAACAATTTTAAAACTAATTTAAGCGAAAGTGGTATAGGTTCCGACGCAAATTTTTAAGCGGTGTTCCAAGCTTTGTGATGTGAACGTTACTCAATTTAAATTCCTTCTTGCTCTTGATATTGGGCAACAGTCGCTGTTACTTTTTGATTTTCAACCTGGTCAACAGTTTTAAAGTTGAAGACTTCACAAACAATTATTTTGTTGTGACTGTTTTCTTCGATCGGGTTTAATTTCTAAAAATAAACAACCCGGGCATCAAACCCGCTTACAATATGAGGATTCAATTTAAAGAACTGCTTTGCTATTGTTTCATCTATAGGATTCTCGGTGTATGTCCAATCTAATGCCAATTTCTTAGAATTATGACTTTATCAAGCGAACCCCATATAACATTGTAATTAACGTGGTCAAAGTCCATTTCGAAATCGACGAACATGAGGTAGAGCGGCGATTGTGTTCCGATGACTGTTCAAGGGGGGTGTGATCGGCGGTGCAGGGAAACTGGTCCCGAAGTCAAAAGACCCGAATTTGACTTGACTTTGACTTGGACTAATGACCCATTTTGGTAATACATAAGTCCCTAATCTTAATTTGGGACTTTTGACCCACTATGATGGGTTATAAATCCCGAAAACTAAATTCGGGTACCTGGTAATATTTTTTTTAGAAAACAAAAATTTAGTGGACAGTTTTTAGTTTCATGGTTTTTGCTGTCATAACTGTAAAAATAGAGTGCTGAGCAATTGAAAGAAAATTCTTCGCTAGCATTCAACGCTAACATAAATGTCTGCTTGGCCAAATGTCACGGCATCAGAAAGTCAGCGTACTAGATTTCTGAGTAAATTTAAAAAAAAAAACTATTTTCATGAACTTTGCCTTGAATAAAATATTTTTTTGCACACTTTTTACAAATTCATCATAATGGTATCAATATAACGTTCATACAAACTTTCAACTTCTTGGGAATTTATGCAATTATGAATGTCTATTTTGACCGGACAAGTATATCACCATCACCTTTCAAATGGCTTGCTCCATAACGCTCGCCCTGAAGGTGGCATGTAGTGCTCGGTTGCTAACCTAGAGTTGTGGGTTCGAGCCCCAGACTGGGAAGCAATTTTTCTATAATCCCCTACCTTCAATCCAATCCAATAAGATCTTACATGCATAATAGTTAAATATTAATATTATTATTATTAGGTACTATGATTACACATAATAAGGGCAGTGTTTGGTTTTCGCATTTGCTCAAGGACAATCCCCATTGATCCCAATTGATTGAAGATTCTTCTTAAACGGGATGGCCGATTCGGAATATACCCGTCGCGCCGAGTTACATTTTCCATTCGGCCAGTCCAATTTTTCCAACAAATCTGGCCATATGACGTCAATGGTGTCAATATTTAATGCTTAATGCTTCATGGGTTGCTTTTCGATATACAGTAGAATCTCGAAAAGATGAACAGATATAAAACAGACCCCGTTCATCTTTTCGAATTGTTCATCTTTCCAAGCATCGAGCATTAGTTTAGGAAAAACATAAAGCTATACATACAAATATTGCATCTATTTGTTAACAAATCATTTTATTTAAAAAAAAAAATTAAAACAACATAAATTCATGCAAAAGTCGTTGATGAGAAGTAAAAACTTATTTAGAAAGTTTTTTTTTTTAAACTGCTCTATGGTAGATTTGTCACACGGGAAAAGCGTTCATCTTTCCGAATTGTTCATGTTTTAGAACCGTTCATGTTTTCGAGATTTTACTGTACTTCTTATCAGCTAAAAAACACCCTTTATAAGAAACATGATTAGGTGCGATATGTTTTTAAATTTACATTGTGTAAAAATATGAATTCAACACCGAAAATCAAAAAGATTTAATCAAAGGACGATTCTGTTTACATACTTGAACTTGAATAGGTACTTATTCCAGTAAATTGAAATCGAACAAATCGGATAGGTATTTTTTCTTTTTTATTTGTTACAAATGAAGCTAAAATTTCTTGACCATAATAATAAGGAGATGTTTAAATTAATTGAGTTTTTCTTAACATTGTTTTGTCTGATCAAGTTTAAGGACCCTTTTGAATCCCGTTATTTATGATTTGAAAGTTATGGCCACTTAACTGATCATAACCAATTTGAATCGAATACATTTCGAAGGATAAGGATATGATGCAAATTTGGTTAATAGGGATTTTTTCAGTGGTAAGTATCCAATATACAAGATTCGTGAGCCCATAACCAAAGCATTTAGTGCACTTTATCCATTCATCTGTTGTTTTCGTTTAAGAAGTAATTACCAGATGTGATTTGTATGGTGAACTTGTGGACGGTTTTGCCCCTATGTAGTTTTGCCTGAATTATAGAATTGTTTTCCCTAAAATGTAGGTTATTGTCGATTTTGTATAGCATATGCATAGTAGGTACATTCCAGTACCTACCTTGTTCTTATAAAAATAAAATTTGTTTGATAATTTTAATTGTTAGAACACAATTTACGAGTACATACTTATCACACGAGCGATAACAAAGCGATTGTAAAAAATCACAAAAATAACTCTAAATGTTTGATGTCTTCAGAGCCCTAAAGTCACCCAACTCCATTTTTTGAAATACCTAAACTTGCCCTCAAGAGAAAATTCTCTGTTTTTAGAAACCTGGGGTCGCCCTGAAGTCACCCTGAAGTCAATCTTGGTATTTAGCTGGGCGAGTTGAGGTAACGAATCAGTGTTGAAATGACTTTTGCTGTCAAGCATTTCTTGTGTATTTTTCTTGTGTATTTGATTTTTCATATCTTTTTTTTTGAAAAAAAAAAGTAAAAGAAATGCAAGTCAATGCATTTAAATTTAAACTTTTGATTTCGTGTGTTGTGAAAAATATACAATCAGCAATCCTAATGCGTTTTTTGAGAACGGAAAAACCTGGGGCGACCCTAGGTAAAGTTCAACAAACAAAGCTTTTAATTTTACAAACATGGTGTTTCATTCAATTTTCCGTTTTTATATTAAAGGTATTTTTATTGAATTTTTGTTTTCATAAAAAATAGTAGGTACAAAAACGTTTTTGCCCCATATGCGGCTTTGTCCACACTTCCCTTATATAAATGACAACATTATGTATACAAGTAACTTAATTTGTTGATTTCGTTTCAGATGTTCAGAATTATTACAGCCTCATGAAAGACACCAATAACTGTCCACATAGCAGTCCCTTAAAGTCACCACCAATTGATCCCAAGGAATTGCCACCTCAACCTCAGCCACCCGATTTACTCAATCAAAATTTAAGCTCTATGTTTCCGCAAAATTCAATCGAGAATGAAAAACTTTCAAGTTCGTTGCCGCCTGTCCTGAACATTGTAACCAACACAGGGAGTAGTTGCTCACCTTTAGGATATGAATATGGTCCTTCTGAATATCCGCTAACAGAGCTGAACCGTTCCGGTGTATTTTCGTCATTTTTGCAACGCAGGCCGAGGGGAGAAAAACGACCAATACCCGACGAACAAAAAGACGAGAAATACTATGAACGTCGAAAACGTAATAACGAAGCAGCTAAAAAATCCCGTGATGCTCGTAAAATACGTGAAGACAGAATAGCTTTCCGAGCTGCTTTGTTGGAACAAGAAAATTCAATTCTTCGCGCTCAAATAGCTGCCCTAAGAAATGAGTTGCATTCTGTACGAGAAATGTTTTCAAATGGTTCTTCAAGCCGGCAATCGTAAAAATATATTTTGATGTCGAAAAAAATGTAATGTGCTGGTGCAGCAGGTACCTAGTCTGTGTAATTTTGTAAATAGTTGAACAATATTATGCCCATAAGTTATGTTTGTTGTAAATATGTATTTTGTTTTATTATTTTATTATTTTTATTAAGTTAAATAAATAAATGTTATAAAAATTCTATCGAAGGTGCGGTTTTATTTACTGAGACTGAGAGAGCTAGTTGCACAATAGTGGATTTTGCTCGGATCCAAATTTGAAAACTCGGTTTTCGTTTGCATAATGAAAGTGACACACTTTTGTCAAGGTTTAAATAAAGTTAACCCGCGGGTCAAGAATTTAAAATCTTGGTTCAGTGCTGAACGACTGTTGTACAACTTGTGCTTTGTGTTTATTTTACTATCCGCGAAGTTACACCCACTTAAAGCTCCTCCATTTCTCTGCCAAGGTTATGTTAACTTTGATTTGCCAATGATAATTGTAGAATGGAAGTAATTTAGGTAAAGATGGCAATGGCACGTTCAGAAACTTAAAGATACAACGTTTTCTAGTTTCGTAATCGTTCGTTGTTTTTTTTTTTAAATAAAACTGGTATTTTTCCAAAATATCGAAAGATTTAAAAAAAATTGTTGACATTTTCTTAAAGGTTTTGAAAAAAAAAAAGTGGAAAAGTGTCAAATTAATGTGCCCTCACATGGTTCACGTCCTACAATGGACGGAGAACCATCGACAGCCACTTAAATGATTGGGGATTTATGTTATATAATTTTTTTTTAAATAAAAGTCATAATATAATTGTGTTACCTTTATGTGTGTACCTAAGAATCTAATTAGTTTTTAAAATTATTATTATAAGGTTTATTATTTAAAAATAATAGTTCACAGAAAGTAGGTAGTAAATTAAGTTAAATAAATAAAAAAACAGAGAAAAATAAATTCATTAAAAACACATTTAATAAAACATTGAACCTGCCTCTCTTACGAACATTTAGGGTTTTTAAATCGATATTGAAGATACACTACACATCTTTCCTTTTGGGATCTTGATGTGCCCTTGGACTTTCACCAAGCTTACGCGCATTGTAAGCTTGGTGGAAGTCCAAGGTTGGCATCGACTAAAATGATTTGTGATAGGTTAGTGATTATCACCATACCCAGACATAATTTGTAGATTGTGATTATAACAACTCACAAATCACGTTATGACCTTATACCCGATTCGTCATTTTTTGCAAAAAGGACACAGCAAATGAATTATGAAAACAACTTCTTTGCAAGAAAACATTAAGAACTACTATGTTTTTATTGGGCCAAATGAGTAAAATTCGTAGCAAATTTTCAAATTCTGTTCCAAATTAAGCTCGTTTCCCATACAAAATCGAATTATCTCATTTCTACCTAATTTGGACGAAATTACGTTGTGAGTAAGTTAAAACAATATCTTATTTCAATACCATTGTGAGCGGGTCTAGTGACAAATGGCAATTTAAAAAAAAATCCGAGGCAACGGAAATTTATTAGGCAAAACAAACCAAGAAGAAAGCATGAAAAGGAAGTAAGAAAGAAAAAGAAGGAAGATTGACTGGGTGCCAAACGAACTAAGCAAACGCTTTTTCTTCTAATTTCGAAACGAGCTTATTTCGGCCCAATAAAAAAGTACCTAGTATTACCCCTTGATTATGCGAACATTAATTTTTTGAAATTTTATTTTCCTGTCCATAAATACTTTTGAATTGACACGTTTCTCTAACCGTGCAATTTGTGGTGGAATGTCGATGTGTCTATACTCTGTTATACATAAATCGGCGGTACAGGGAAGATAGGGATGTTTGTCCCTCATTCGCACTCTTTTGTTTTCCGTAAGTGCGTTTCATACAAAAGCTCTTGCAGGGTTCCCGTAGAAAGCATTTCAAATAAGCAACAATCCTAAAAAAAATGTTAAAGCTCTAAAACCAAAAGCTCATTAGCAGAAACCCAAGGAAAGAAAGCTGAACGGGTTACCAAAAGAACATACTGGTGGTTACTCTGAGTGCACATCAATTAAAAAGGGGTTGAATTTTAAATAGCAGCAGCCACAGTAGACAATCAGTCATCAGTGCACATTTAAGATGTGCTCTGAATAAGACGTAGGATTCACGTCAGATGCAATTGGAAATTCAGTGGTGGGTGAACAATTTGTATGAGGGTTTCCTTCAATTTAGTGTGGTGCAAAAATATGGCACGCTACTGATAAAAGAAAAGCTTCCTCATAAGACGTGTACTGCCGATTTACTGCTGGAACACAATAGAAAAACGCAACCGGAACCGCAGCCGCAACCATATCGCATGCCGTATTTACCTAATTAGAAACGCCCACAATGGAGTCGTACGTACTCCACGTTTTTTTTACAATTTCCACTGAGAAGCATCATGTATAGTCTTTTCTATAAATTTGTAATTACCTGACCTAATTTCTAAAAGGATTTTATTAGCACGTTGCTCTTTTTTTTTTTTTTTTGTATGGAATGTCAAAAATACGCACGTATTTATTAAAAATTGGCCAACTCGTCCGTCGCCGTTTGCAGCTGCGTTTGCGGATCCGTCTCGTTGTGTTCACAACATTAAATTCGTGTGTATTCAATATTGTATGTATGTATGTATTTATTGAGACTTTTAAAAAAACGTTTTTACAGAGTGTAGATATACTTATACAATACTTGTCAATTATATTTAGAAAACGGCGGCTGTAATGTATGGCCTGCTCTGGAGTTATATTATGTTTGCCTCATGGCTGTCAGTTAATAATGTTTGTCTGCTCTTGCTCATGGAGCTATATTACAGTTGCGCGTGACGTGTTGTCACTGTTGAATATTTACATATATACAAATAAATACTTAATCTAGCCTACGATAAACCTACAATAAAGAACCAGAAAATATAAACTATATAGACTATATAGATTTGTTTCGTTTACATGGACATTTTAAGAGCGAGTACGCTTTATATTTTGTATGGAAAATGATATCACATTGAAAATACATGAAATAAAAGAATTATTAAATGAACAAAAAGTATTTTTTAGAGCAGGAACACTCTATTGAGTTACGAAAATTGAATAAATCACACTTGTAACATGAAATCACGAATTACGTTCACATAAAATTTTTCCTTTTAGACGATTACTTTACTTTATAAATTAACAATTACTGGTTAAAGAGAATAAGGAAAATTAACAATCGTTTTCTATGTGAAAAGAATATTTGATATGTAATAAATCAAGTTGCTGCATAACGACGTTGCTGCTGTTTGCGGTTGTGGTGCTTGTTGCTCTCACACCAATGTTACATGTAGCCTTTTTTTTTTTTTTTTTTTTTTTTTTCATTTGGTGGGCTTTGGTTAAAACTCCAGACAATGTTCCTTGTGGAATTCTGTAGCCGATTAAAGATGAATTTACAGTTGCTGCTACAGAATCCGTTGTTTGGATTCGCCGCCAGTTTGCGGTGGATGAAAAATTCCGAAAGTTTACCGCTCAGCCTGTTGCTTTAACTGTACACTCTCCCCAAAGTTACAGTTAATAACCGTGAAGAAACTTCTAGCGGTGCTGAAGGATACGGGACTTTCGGATGACGAGTTGCTGGGCACTATTTGTGCCCTGGTTGTTTCTCGGTAGACCGAGGAATTTTTTTAAATTAAATTTACTCTGTTACTTTTTTATTCACGATAAAAAATGAAAATAGTTGCCAATAAAACTTTTACTTTTTTTGCTTTAGATTAATGGACGGCAGTGCTTGGCACAGCACAACCGTCCTCTATCACGACCTCGACATCTCTCGTGTATTCAATATTTTGACATGCGATTCGGATGCGACTGCGGATCCGGCTCCGGCTCCATTGTGTTCCAGCAGTAATGTGTAACAAAGTATAGTGTGTCTATGGATGGACAGTGTTACTGCTGGAACACAATAGAAAAACGCAGCCGGAACCGCAGCCGCAACCGTACCGCATGCCGTACGTACCTAATTAGAAGTGCCCACAATGGAGTCGTACGTACTCCACGTTTTTTTACAATTTCCACTGAGAAACATACATATATATGAATATAAAAGATGATAAAACATATATCGCATCATGTATAGTCTTTTCAATAAATTTTTAATTACCTGACCTAATTTCTAAAAGGATTTTATTAGCACGTTGCTCTTTTTTTTTTTTTATGGAATGTCAAAAATACGCACGTATTTATTAAAAGTTGGCCAACTCGTCCGTCGCGGTTTGCGGCTGCGGTTGCGGATCCGTCTCGTTGTGTTCACAACATTGAATTCGTGTGTATTCAATATTTTGACATGCGATACGGCTGCGGCTGCGGTTCCGGCTCCGGCTCCATTGTGTTCCAGCAGTTAAAGGTATACATACAAGAAAACACGCATCAACAAACTGCAAGTTAAATAAGGGAGGACCGCAATAGGAGCTACTGCACTTCAGTGGAACGGCACTGCAAGTGTTAAGTAGACAACACTACAGTGTACTGCAATTTAGTTTGTACAATTTCATATAAAGAATACGTGCTATACAATTGCAGTACAATTTCACGTAGTGCTGTCTTTCATTTAAACAAAAAGATCTGTTCTTCGGTCGTTTTTCTTTGTTCCCTTTTTGTGCTACTAAAGCAACGTTCAAGAGTTGAAGCTGATAAGACTGCTCCACGCAAATAGACACTTTTTTTAAATACCATTCGATTAGTAATTGATTTCAAACGGAAGTTTGGGAGAGTGCGTTCACGAAGAAGAAAACAGCCATTTTTCGAAATTTTGAATTAAAGTTAGGTAATTGTGGTTCGTGAATAGCACTTTCGAACTTAAGCTAAGATTCTCATAGCGATTCTCTACGTGCGGTTTAATATTGTTCGGTGAATACGGCTTTTAAAGAACGTTCACAATATTGTTTATAGAATTTTTTAAGATCTACATCTCCAGAGTACTATAAATTTTTGCAATGGATAATCAAAGCTTATGCAGGGTACACACTATCGATCAGAAATGATGTCATTTTGGAAGGATAGGTGTCGTGCACACACTATCGAACAAGTTACTTGTCATCCACAGCAGCTCCGTTCCCTTTCTGCAATTTTATACGAATCCTTAAGTCAATTGCACAATGTCAATCAGACTCGAATTTTTATAGAAATCTGCACGTAAGGAAACGAGGCTTGTTTTAATTTTGTTTACATATTTTTAGTTTTTGATATATAATTTTTTTGACAAAACCTCCATTATCATTCGTTTTTTTTTCTAAGACTTAATTACTTTTCTTTTTACGTCCGTAATATCTGCCTTTTTTATACTTTTTCATCACTTCCAGGAGCTCTTTGTAGCTCCCTTCTTTTTTGTCACGTCGTAACAAATACTCTCCGCAAGTAATATACCACAATGGGCGACTTGATTTATAGCATTCTATAAATTCGTCTAAAAACGCTCTATCGGAGTCTATTTTTATATTACTAAATCACAACCTTCGCGCGCGTGGTTTTGTTTTGAATGTTGGACGTTTTTTTTTGTACACATTATCGAACAAATCCACGAGCAGCCCCTGCATTCCATTACCAAAATAATTTGCGGTTATCCATCCTGATGGACAAACCATCATTCACATGTACACATTATCATTCTTATCCGCATCCACTCCAAATTTGTCATTCATGATCGAAAATGTGTAACCCACATTAACTGCTGGAACACAATAGAAAAACGCAGCCAGAACCGCAGCCGCAACCGTATCGCATGCCGTACGTACCTAATTAGAAGTGCCCACAATGGAGTCGTACGTACTCCACGTTTTTTTTTACAATTTCCACTGAGAAACACATACAATATATGCATATAAAAGATGATAAAACATACATATATCGCATCATGTATAGTCTTTTCTATAAATTTGTAATTAAATGACCTAATTTCTAATAGGATTTTATAAGCACGTTGCTCTTTTTTTTTTTATGGAATGTCAAAAATACGCAAGTATTTATTAAGAGTTGGCCAACTCGTCCGTCGCCGTTTGCGGCTGCGTTTGCGGATCCGTCTCGTTGTGTTCACAACATTGAATTCGTGTGTATTCAATATTTTGACATGCGATACGGATGCGTTTGCGGATCCGGCTCCGGCACCATTGTGTTCCAGGAGTAAGAGTGACCCATGAATACCACCCTTAGTGGTATGTTATTTTTTTTCTTCTTAACTGTACTGTAAACTGTATTACCGTACTTCATTACAGTTTTGGAACATGTGTTTGAGCAAAACAGTTTTATGTTCTATGTTCTATCTTGGATAATCTGGATAATGTGTCAAAAAGTTTCGCGCAAATGCGAAATGCGATTTTATTTGTATTTTGATTTTGAAACAGAACGGCTTGATTTGTTTTTAATTTTCTGTTACTTGTTACTTCCCCTTTAAGTTGTTTGTAAACAAAATATATAAATAAATGTAAAATGTCTTCATCTTTTGACAAAGAGCTTATTCGACATGGTGAAAAACGCAACACACAAGAATTACAGAGACTTGTTTCCAGAACATCAGCAAACGATGTAAGTTTTATTCAAACCGACGACGCAAATCGACCCCATTTGAACTGATTTTGTAAACCTTCAACAGCTTATAACATCACTAAAATCTAAACTAGGACGTTCGGATTGTGCAGCCTTTTGGAATTTCCTCCTCCAAGGGTTCTTAAACGATGCTGACTCTAAAACAAAACGCTTCACCTGCGTAAAGGCATTCCTCACCGAACTCGCCAAAGTGGAACTCACGTACAAACAAATGTATGATCTCATTACAAGGCTTTGTTTAGACTTGTCAAGTTTCTCTAGCGAACAACTAATAGAAATTGTCGAGCACTGCGTCGAGGGCATTCGAATTGGCGATCCTAAATGTGTTTACTGGAAGGACCTTCTGCCGGAAACCCTTTCTGTTCTTTCGGGTGCTAGTGCCTTGAATGTTAATGACATGGTCATGCAAGGAACCGAATACAGAGACACGGTTGTTAAAAACATTTGTTTCATGAAGTGGCCAACAGAGGTTTTGACGCCGATCGCAGATATGTTTCGGTAAGAATAGTAGAATTTTGTCAAACTCAAATTTTCCATTTACTAAATTTTAGTGAACTTGCAATGTCACCTCACGAAATGCTAATTGTACTCAATAAGTTTTCTGCGAGTCTCCAGAATATCATACCGTCAGAACTCCCAGCTTTATCATACCAACTATTCTCTATGTGCAGCAATGCTGGCCAAGTCTTTATTCCTATTCTAGCTCTGGAGAAATATTTCTATCGATATTATTATAAAAAACTCTTTGCTGATATGGACAGCAACTCAACTGATTTCAATAGCATAGGTCTCGTTTTAGAATTCAATTCCACCTTAGTTCTGAAAATTAACCCTTTATCTGCTCGTTTTCAGATGTTTACTCTGACAAAGAACTTCGAGAAGCCGAAGAGACAATTTTGCATCATTTAAACTATTGCACACACTACAAAATCAATGAAATACAGTTATGCATTGTTATTCGGGTAAGTTAAAATATCTTTTTTCTAAAATTCTTTTCAAAACTACATCATCGTCTCTTGCTAGTCTAATCGTTCCCCTGGCTTACTGCTTTTAGTTACGCGTGCTTAGTAGGTGACTTTTTGCGTACCACCTAATGGCATGTTAAGTTCTTAAAGTCATTTCTTCCACTTACTTACTTAAGGTGGCGCAGACAGTCCATTGTGGACCACGCCCTCAACCAACAATACTCGCCAGCTAGGCCGGTCCCTAGCCAGTGGCCTCCAGTTGCGCACACCAAGTTGATTGAGTTCGTTTTCCACTTGATCGCGCCACCTTAGATGGGGTCTTCCAGAACTGCGTTGGGCCTCCGGGTTGGAATTAAAGACTCGTCGGGCAGGAGCGTTTTCGTCCATACGCTCCACATGGCCCAGTCATCTAAGCCGCTGTATTTTCAGCTTCTTAACCAAGTCAATGTCGCTGTATAGCCCGTACAGTTCGCCATTGAATCTTCTCCTCCATACTCCATTGACGTACAGGCCCGAATATTACCCGAAGAATCTTTCTCTCAAAGCACGCCAGCCTGTATTCATCCGATTGTGTCAGTGTCCACGCTTCTGCCCCATACAGCAGGACTGGGATGATAAGGGTCTTGTATAGTGTCTCCTTGGTCCTTTGAGAGAGGGCTTTACTACTAAGATGCCTTCTTAGCCCGAAGAAACAGCGATTGGCAAGAGTGATCCTTCGACTGATCTCTTCACTGATGCTGTTCTGAGAGGTTATAGTGGAACCCAAATAGACAAAGTCCTGGACAACCTCAAAGTTATATCTGTCCATTGTGACGTTTTGTCCGAGCCTACGGTGATGATCTTCTTCACCCGAGGACAGCATATACATACATTGTTTTATCTTCATTTACAGTCAGACCCATTTTCGCCGCCTCCACTTCAATACTTGCGAATGCTCCACTGACAGCGCGCTTCGTTCTTCCAATAATGTCAATATCATCAGCGTAGCCAAGTAATTGAACTGATTTAAAAAAATCGTACCGCTGGTGTTGACATGCGAGTTGCGTACGATTGCCTCAAGAATGAGGGTGGCAATGATACAGTGGATGAACTGTGTAAAGCTGTGTAAAGCTCGTTCCTGTTCACGCTGTTATAGGCGACTTTAAAATCGATAAAGAGGTGGTGAGTATCGATCTGGGATTCTTGGGTCTTTTCTAAAATCTGTCAAAGTGTGAACATTTGGTCGAAGGTTGACTTACCGGGCCTGAAACCACACTATAGGGGTCGATCAGTTCACGTGGGTTCAGGCGATCACACCAATGGCCGACAAGACTTTGTAGGTGACATTTAGGAGACTTAAACCTCTGTAGTTTACGCAGTTTAGAGTATCTCCTTTCTTGTGGATAGGGCACACAATGCTGAGGTTCTATTCGTCAGACATACTTTCATCCGACCAGATTGTACAGATGAGTTGGTGTATGCTCCTCACAAGTCATCTCCCGCTGCTTTGAAGAGTTCAGCCGTAAGGCCATCCGCTGCAGCAGCCTTGTTGGATTTTAGTTTTTATATTGCTACCCGAACTTCTTCTTGGTCGGGTGGACAGAGGTATGGTTCATCATCGTCCAAATCGAATGGATCATTCTTCCTGACAGCGCCTAGTTGGTTGTCATCGCCGTTTAACAGTCTGCAAATTCTCATTTCTTCCACTATGAAATCAAAAGTCCAAATAGGTGAAAGTCTCTGACTACATTGTTAAGTTTTATCCAAACTCCCAAATTTAATTTTCTTATCCTCAATATATGTTGTCTAGCTGCAAAGCAGCTCTTCAACTCCTCCTGGAGCATAGGACAACAACAAGATCCTTCCATCAGTCCCGTTTTGCCGTAAGTGGCTTTACTCACTCCTTGACGCACATCAAAGGAATCCGAAATCTGTCCATTGTGCACCTTGCGTTTTTTTAAGACCAATAATTACAGCGAAAATTTTCTCAGGGATACCTATAAGCAATTTCCAGATCACCTTTTCAAAATCTAGAAACATGAGGTACAGCGGTGTTTGGTTTGAGACGATTGCTCAAGTATTAATCGCAAGGGGTTGATGTGGTGGACTCACGATCGGCCACTACGAAACCCCACTTGGTTCCGCTTGAAGGACTCAATCCTGAGAACGATGGTTGCCATATATTTCTTAAAAACGGAAAAAATGGTGATATCGCGCCAGTTATTTCAGTTTTTGAGGTTCCATTTCTTTGGTAACTTCACAATAACTCCATCCTTCCAGTACCGTGTATAATTTTCACTCCAAAAAAGCCTGCACTAGTTTAAGCGAAATACGGGAAGCTGCTTCAGGGTCTGCTTTGCGGGAATACCGTCATGTCCAGCTGCTTTGTATTTCTTTAAAAGAAGGGTCGTCTTTTTAATCTCTGTACTTGATTGGACTGGTATCAATTCCCCTAAAAGATCATGTTGTTCAATTGAGTATTCAATTGGGCATTTTCGTCGCCATTTAGATGTGCACAAAAGTGCTCCTTCCATCTTTGTAGCTGATCTTCTATCGTCATTAAAAGGTTCTTACACGAGATGGTTAGTATTAGTGCTACGACAATGTCCCTAGTTCTCTTGCATCCGCTCTTCCTGCAGAATGTCCCGCATTCTAAACTCTTGCCCTCTTATCACGTCGCACAAACCGCTGTACCTCTTATGAGATGGTCTATACTCGTTCTATAGAAAAGAATCAATTTACGCTGAGCATCGTTTTCTCAATAGATCCTTACTTTAAGTGATTTTCAATAAGTTATTTTTTCCCAGTTATCTTGGGATATCCAAGTATCTCTCGATCTTGACTGTCTTGGGACATTTTAAGTTTCTGCTTCCCTGAAAGCGCTCTTAATTTGACCCCACATGTCATATTTCGATATTTCGATGGCGAAATTAGGAAGTACATTAGGGTCACTTAAAACGCTTGTGTTGAATCTTGGTCTCCTTGCTGTACCTTCTGAGCGACGCTGGGCAACAGCTTTTTGTAAGCGAAGGCAAACCCAGCAGTAAGTGATGGCTACTTCCTGCGTAAGCCTTTCTTTCGTTGCGAATATCGTCCACTGAACTCCATTTTTGCTGTATGAAGAAATTATCGATTTGATCTTAAGCTCGACTGTCAAAAGATTCCCAGGTGATTTTGCCGCGGGGGTTGTGAAGAAATGAAAAAAACCCCAATTAAAAAATGACGAGCGTTGCAGAAGTCGACAAGCATATCACCATTTTACTTACATTGACCTAAGCCATGCTCCCCCATAACCTGTGTTATCCGAGTCAATTTAAGCATTTAAATGCTTCATCATGATAATGATATCGCATATCGCATCGTGGAAAAGATGAGTATAAAATGAGGTCTTTTCGGATGCTGATGTGTCATTCGTTGGAGCGTAGCGTTAAATAATGGTGACTTTTCGGATCTAAAAGCTAAGCCTCGCAGTCATTAGCGTCGCCGAAACCGATTTCCAGGAAATAAGACTTTTTATAGCTTTCTTAGCACGCAGCATGATGCCCACACCATTGAATCTTGGACCTCTGTGCTCTGTCTGCCTCCTCGTAGCCAAGGTACAACATTGTCGTAAGTCCCGAATCTGCAGTATATTCAGCTCTTCCTCTCTATTTAGTTTCTCTCACTCCCAGAATGCTGATGATATGACGCAGCATTTACGTTCTACGAGTTTGTACCTTCCTGGTGCTTGCAGGGAACAAACACTCCATGCTCCTTCATTCGTGTTTTGTAGCCAAAAGTCCGTTTGTTGAATCTGAACGATTTTTTGATCCTGTTGCTGATTTGGTATTTGTGTCGAACACATGCAAAAAAAAACAAGTCTCCTTTTGTAGCCCCACAATATGGTCACACACGCTATATGCTGCTACCTTCAGCCTTCTTTAAATAGGCTCATCCGAGACCAGACTTCCAGGCCATTGATCGCAACCTTCAATTTTTTCTGCCTTTAAAAAGATTTTCTTCAACCCAAGGACAAGTCCGTGTCCTGACCAGCAATGCCGGTTTTTTGATCGTACGGGTATCCTTTCGGTTCCCTTGTGTTACCTAATCTCTAACGCGACGAGGTACACATTGGGATTTTCCTTTCATTGAGCCTACGACCACCGAGGTGGCCTTACTTAGAGCCCTCCAGTACTTTTAGAGAGCTTGTTTTGTATTCGTTAACTGCCTATCCTATTTCCACCGCTCCCGCTTCAATAAAAGTGAAAGCTTCTTTTACAAGTCGCTTCGTTCTCTAAAAACTCCAAGAGTTGTCAAAAAATGCATTTATTTTGATAAAAGTAAATTAAAATCAAACAAAATGGAAACTTTTCATTTGTGTGTTGTGACAAACATGCAATCAGCAGCCCTATTGTGTTTTTTGAGAACCGAACAATCCAAGTTTCTTTTGACAACTCTTGGAGTTACAAGGTCCATTGTGATACCACATATAAAGGTGAGGAACTACCTCACAAATTTGAAAACCATTTGGAACTTTCAATAAAGCGATGGAGACATTGGATGTATGTATGAGTTAGATCACTGGTATCGTTGTAGAAGAAATCTCTTTAATGCAGCTTTCGTCTTTGTGAGAGAGCAGGCCATGAACAAAGAAGAAAGGAACACCGATTAAGGTAGGAGCTAAGGTGAGATATGCCAAGAGGTTAACATTTGGTGCGTTTTGGATCCAGTTCTGGCAAGATCTGTTTTGTCGCCAGACAAGTGGTTGAGGTTGTCCATCTTAATTTTATTTCGTCCATTGCATCCTGAGTTAACATGTAACGATGGGTATACCAACATTCATCCTGTTGTAGGGTGAAACTGGTGCAGGAATTCCATTTCTGTCGAGCTCATCGGCTTTGCAGTTTCCTGAAATAAATCTGTCCCGGCACCCATAAAAGGTGAATATTAAACTGTTCTGCCATGTTCACGAGAGATGAGCGACAGATGCGGGCAGTTGCTGAGTTTGTGGAAGCCAGATAGTATTCTCGTCGAAGAATTAAAAACCATATTAACTATTTGTTTATCTGTTTATGTCAAAAGCTATAAAAATGCCTTGAACTGATCGTTATTTGATATTTGCTGAAGCTTTTTCTTTGGCCACAAGGGTCAAGGAAAAGATAAAAACTTTTAAATCAAACTAACATTGTTATTATTTCAGAATTTCATGTCTAATCCCGATGTGCTTCTTACTCCATTTGTGCTGAGTGCAGTTTTATGCATGACTCGAGCCAATCGTGAACCGGATTATCGTCTATCCGCGTCTATTATTCTACCATTTCTACGCACTGTAATCAAAAATAATGAAGAAGAGAAAAAATATGCAGAATATTCTGTATGGTGTCGTGATTGCCTACAAAGACGACGTGTTGACCTAAATCAAACCTTTTCTGTTATGATCGACCAAAACAAGGAAGGAAAAGATATAATTACTCCGGGTTTAGTTAATTTGGCTTTTGTCTTGCTTAAATCAAAACACTGTCCGGTTCTATCTGAGCTTGGAATAAATTTTTTGATAAAATTTGTTCGAAAGCGCTTTGTATTTGGCCAAGGAGTTGTGAAGAAGCTGGCGGAATGGATGGTTTTGGACCAGGAAGCCATACAATATGCAGGTTTGTTGTATTAAAGAAACAGATATCGACATCATATTTTTTTTTTTATTACAGATTGCCTCACACAACTAAGCTCAAATGATACTTTTACCGTCTCTGAGTGTGTAAAGTCAGTTAACTATGTCTTAGGATTTCTACTTGGGGTAATTTGAAATTCTGAAAAATAAAATGGTAGGTATTATAATGCTGCTCTGTTTTTTTTAGATTCCTGGTGATCACGCTATGCGAATGATGTCGTTCATTTTGCCTATTCTAAAAATTTCACCTGCAGTGCGGGATTCATTTTTAGAAATACTTCGAAAAGCTATAATTTCAAGGTAATTTATTGATAGGTACAATTTTCAGTTCTTCAACACATTAAACATTATGTGTTTTATTTTTATAGTGATCCGAAAACTTTTCGTATGGGCGTATATGGTTTTTGTATGATCCTTAAACAGCTTAATAATAACAACTCACAGCGAGCTTCCTTGAATGCCTCAGGAATGTG
Organism: Platycheirus albimanus; assembly: GCA_916050605.2. Classification (NCBI taxonomy): domain Eukaryota; kingdom Metazoa; phylum Arthropoda; class Insecta; order Diptera; family Syrphidae; genus Platycheirus; species Platycheirus albimanus. Next base: position 67,793,499 of record OU696698.1, read on the forward strand.
CACTCAACAGAGTATCTCAGGGTTCTCACTGATGTCACAATCAACACTTGGCAGTCGCAGCAACCCACAACGACATTTTGATATGTTAACGTTGGAAATTATTGGACTTTTGAGGAATTGTTTTAACTTGAATTTAGAAATCAAACTCACACTCTATGAAAGTTTGTTAACACTGCTAGCAAACATACCTAATTATTTTTATTTAAAATGTATATCTATTTGTTTCTGTCAGACTTACAACGCGCCGTGGAACTTAATCCAAAACTTATTCCTCATGTTTTACAATTCATTGATCCACATTTCCGTTCCTATTTTGATATGAACACAGACGATGAAGGCAAAGTTGAGGTAAAGGTGCATTTTGATAAGCTACTGCATAGTGTTGCTGGAAATGAGAATGAAATCGAAGTCAAGGATAATTTGGGCAAACTTATACTTTTCGTTGCACATTGCTTGAAGGCATATGAACGATTCGAACACGAGTATGATACAACGGAGATATGTAAGATATTAAATACTGCTATCGAACAAATACGAACCAAGGAGTTTAAGTTTGAAATAGTCGTAAGTACAAATTATTCAAAGGCCTAAATATAATCTATTACATTATAATTTTTGTATAAAAGAAGCAAACGACAAAGCCTGGGGATAAGTGGTTTTGTGTGTTTCATTTTTAACGTCAGACGACGTATAAATGTCGGAAACGTTTGTCTACTTTGGCCTCATTTTTACGTCATTTCTTGCAATTCTCGATCGGGCATCCGCCCAAAACCCCCTTTTTCAGGTTGTATTGTATTGTATTTGAAACAAAGTTTCAGGGCACTAGAGAGTAATTTAACCAAACGCAATCTCCAGAATACTATGTACATAGATTTGATTTATAACAATGGAGGCTGTTTATAATAATAGTTCTTTTGTTTTCCCTTGTCACTACTACGTTGATAGAGAAACCTAAAGTTGGAAACCTTCGTTTTTATACAAAATCCGCCGTTATCGGTCTATCTTTTATTCTAATGTGAACAAATTAAAGGAAAACGCGTGTTAAGCTTTTTCTTGTTTTGCTTAAATCTGGTTTGGTTAATAGCACTTTTCCATTGGATTCCATCGGGCAACCACTTACTCTGAAAACCAATGGAACAAGCAACAAGCTTCAGCTCAACTTAAAAAAAAGCACCCATAAATTTCACAAGTTTTGCGAATGTACATTAAACTGTACCAAAGTACTGTTCAATCCACATGAGTGTCGACATCACCAAAACTTACGGCAATGCTGCATGCGAACAGACACTTTTTTATGAATATCATGAGACCATCCCAGATAGCCATTCCAAATTTTAAAAAATAAAATTTTCGAATTTTTTTTTATGCCAATCGTTAGTGACTGTTTGTGACTGTTTGTGACAGCAATAAAAAGTTTTGTGACTCGCTAGTTATTAAGTTATTAACAAATTAAACGAATCACAAACGATTGGCATTAAAAAAAATTCGAAAATTTGATTTTTTAAAATTTGGAATGGCTATCTGGGATGATCTAATATCATGTGGCTGAAATTTACGATGGTATTTGTAGTTTAAACAGTCCCCTGGGCAACAGTCCCCTGCTTTAAACAAGCGGCTTTCTTAGTATTATTTCATTAAAAATAGCCCTTAAGTTAAGGCAGATATATTACTAAGCATTGTTAAGCTTACTCCATTGTTGGTTATAAAATTTATATGGCTCTTGGTTCAAGAAAGAATACTTTATTACTTTATTGGATTAATTCGAGCAATAAAATCTGGCATATACGCTGTCTGTCAGTTGGTAATAATACTTTATACAATTTATAATAATTAAGTGTTTCAAATTGATTTAAAAAAAGTTCATTTATAATTCGTTTTCTGTAGCCAAGTGCTATCTTAATATACTGATACAGAACCTCCCAATCAGACTCCCCGTTAAGAATTTTAATTATTTCTGCTTCCCAATGGTACTTCTTCTGGTTTCCACAAGAATCGGACATCTGCCCAAGAAGTGAAACTTACTCACACTCACACAATTCTTGTAAATCGCTTCTATGTATGTAGTAAGTAGTTCAAAGGGAGTAACTCTCGTCGTGCTTTTAAAATCAGTGACATGAGGTCGGTTGAGTACTCCACCCTGAAGTAATTGCTAGTTGACAAGTTGTAGTTCAGGTGCGCATATATGCTCCTATGAGACGAGCTTCTGGCTTTCCCAACATAATCTTCTCGTTTTCTTTCGTCTACCAAAACTAATCAGGCGATAGAGTTCGCTTTTCCACGTGTCCATCCTATCATCTTGAAATGAAAGTGAAAGCCCACAGTACTCGGCTAAATTTCTCCAAGACTCAAACCATGATGTTTTTTTTCGGATAACCAGCATTGTTATTACTTGCGATTATAGGTACTATAAGGCAAGTTATGGATTCGTGCAGAAAAAAAAAATTGAGATAACAATCACACATGACATTACGATGATGGAGAAGTCGAAAAAAGTGGGTCTGGAAATTCCGTCCGTCTGTCTGTCTGTCTGTCTGTCTGTCTGTCTGTCTGTCTGTCTGTTCGCGCCTCTGGAGGCTGAACGGGTGGGCCGATTTGCTTCAAATTTGGTATTTAGGATTTATTTGGCCGTCCCTCGGAACATATTTTTTATTTTTGCTCCAGGTCCAAAAATAACGGCACCTGCCATACAATCTTGAAGACAAAAATTGATTTTCTCAAAAACGGCTCTAACGATTTTGATAAAACTTTCAGAATGCTATTTTTGCAAGACAATCTATCTATTGAATTGAATTTTTTTTTCAAAATTTGTCTAATAACGGTACCTCTCATAGAACCAGTATTTTCAAATAAAATTTTCTCGTAAACTATACATTCGATTTCATTCGATTTCCTAGCCACAGGAAGTCATTCATAATTTTATTAATATTGCATTTCAAAATTTTCAAAAACTTTTTTTTTGATTTTTTATAATTTTTTCAAAAAAAATTTTAGTTTTCGAAATATGTTGGAAACGGGTACATTGATTTTTTTTAAATTATTTTTCAAATGTAAACTACAGATTGCCATATATTTGCATACTCAAATAAATTTCAAAATATTTTTTGAAAAAGTTTTTCAAAAATAACCTTTTTAAAAAAAAAACTCTTCCAACGATTTTCAATATTTTTACTTGCGATTATAGGTACTATAAGGCAAGTTATGGATTCGTGCAGAAAAAAAAAATTTAGATAACAATCACACATGACATTACGATGATGGAGAAGTCGAAAAAAGTGGGTCTGGGAATTCCGTCCGTCTGTCTGTCTGTCTGTATGTCTGTCTGTCTGTTCGCGCCTCTGGAGGCTGAACGGGTGGGCCGATTTGCTTCAAATTTGGTATTAAGGATTTATTTGGCCGTCGCTCGGAACGTATTTTTACTTGCGATTATAGGTACTATAAGGCAAGTTATGCATTCGTCGAAAAAAAAAGTTTTGAGATAACAATCAAACATGACATTACGATGATAGCGAAGACGAAAAAAGATGGTCTAAAAATTCTGTTCGTCTGTATGTCTGTCTGTCTGTCTGTCTGTCTGTCTGTCTGTCTGTATGTATAGAGACCTACAGCCCAAACGGGTGGGCCGAATTGCTTCAAACTTGGTATATAGACTTTTCTAGGTATTGTACAGAGGGGAAATTGAAATTTTTTTTTTAGCTCAAAAAATAACGGTACCTGCCATACAACCGTTACGTTAAAGCTTATTTTTCTCAAAAACGGCTCTAACGATTTCGATTTAAAAAAATCAGTGTTGGTTTTTAGGTACGACCAATCATATGGCTGAAAAATTTTTTTTAAAAAATGGCTAAGAAGGGTACTTTCCATAGGACCGTTTTTTTTGCTTTCGACTAACTCGAAAACGACTCAACCGATTCTTTCGAAATTTTACACACATATAGCTGTAGGTAGCTCAATTTGTATTGCATACCAATATTTTTGAAAAATATTTTTTTGTATTTTTAAAAGCATTTTTTAAAAAAAAATTTTAAAAATAAATATTTTAAAAACTGCTAATTAAATTTTTTTTAAAAAATTTTAAATAAATGTATTTGCTGAATACCTATAAACTGGCGTTTTTGAATTTTTTTTAAAAAAAATTTTCAAAAAGTTTTTCAAAAAAAACTTTTTTTCTCAAAAACCGCTCCACAGATTTTTATAAATTTATTCTCATAAATTCAAATTTATCCAAGAAATAAAATGGCGTACTTTTTTTCAGCTCAAATTAGTTTAAGTATTTATTTAAGAATTTTGAAAAATTTATTTTTATCAAAATCTCAAACCCTTAGACCACTGTCACACATTAGAACAAGTTCGTGCGACCCAGTCGTGCATTTTATTTATTTTTGCTCTAGGTTGAAGACAAAAATTGATTTTCTCAAAAACGGCTCTAACGATTTTGATAAAACTTTCAGAATGCTATTTTTGCAAGAAAATCTATCTTTTGGTTTGAAATTTTTTTTCAAAATTTGTCTAATAACGGTACCTCTCATAGAACCAATATTTCCAAATCAAATTTTCTCGTAAACTATACATTCGATTTATATAAAATTTTGACCACAGGAAGTCATTCATAATTTTATTAATATGGCATTTCAAAATTTTCAAAAACTTTTTTTTTTGATTTTTTATAATTTTTTCAAAAAAAATTTTGGTTTTCGAAATATGTTGGAAACGGGTACATTGATTTTTTTAAAAATTATTTTTCAAATGTAAACTACAGATTGCCATATATTTGCATACTCAAACAAATTTCAAAATATTTTTTGAAAAAGTTTTTCAAAAATAACCTTTTAAAAAAAAAACTGGTCCAACGATTTTCAATATTTTTTTTTCCTAGATTGACGTATAGCTTTGAAATTTTATTGCATACTAAGTTTTTCCGAGAAAACTCTTAAACTAATTTAAAAAATAAAAGAATTTTCGAAATTGTTTAATTTTTTTTAATATCCATATATGCAGCCACTACGCAATTGCTTATCATAAGAGCAAGTTCGTGCGACCCAGTCGTGCATTTTATTTTTCCTAGATTGACGTATAGCTTTGAAATTTTATTGCATACTTAGTTTTTCCGAGAAAACTCTTTAACTAATTTAAAAAATAAAAGAATTTTCGAAATTATTTAATTTTTTTTTAATATCCATATATGCAGCCACTACGCAATTGCTTATCATAAGAGCAAGTTCGTGCGACCCAGTCGTGCATTTTATTTTTTTTTGGTAAACGACTGTCTTCCATTTCGGTTGTTCTGAGAACGTAGTCAATCTGCATTTTGAGTGTCGATATGAATAAAGGAGAAAGGCCTGTCTCCAGCATAAGGATGTGGTTAGCCGTACTGTTTGGTAACCTCAAAGTTCATTTTAGGAAGAATCTTAAGAGTTGTTCTACTTCTTCAAACTATTTGTGTCCGCAAACTTGATCTGCGTAACACATGATCGCTTTCGCTGTTGTTTCAAAAATGCGATATTTGGCTTCGTATTCAACATCTTTGCATTGCATCACACTTCTCCAAGTTGCATTTAGCGCACTTTTGGATTTCGCTAGTCTGTCTACCACAGGGGTTGGCAACCTTTTCTTGGTCAAGGACCACTTTTATGCCATTCTTGTTAGAAGGGACCACTATGTAGGTATAATAGAAAATTTTTGGCAAATTAACGTTTCGCGGTGGTTCATTTCACCGTTTTTCGTTTCGCAAATGTTTCATTTTGCATTTTGTTGTTTGGCATTCCACGTTTGGCAAATTACGTTTCGTTTTTCAAATGATATGACAAATAATCATTTCGCGTTTTTCATATCGCAATTTTCATTTAGTTTTTCGATTGATTAGCTTTTTGAGATTTTGCATTTTGTCATTTGGCATTGTGTTGTATTGAAGTTTTTAGTGACGCATTTCTTCGTTTCGTTGTTTTTTACTTGGCATATTGTTATTTTGCAATTTTTTGTTAGGCAAATTATTATTAAGCATTTTTAAATTTGGCATTCAATTCTTTTGCATTTTTTCGCTTCATAAAATTATTCGCGCAAAATTTTAAGGCATTTAATTTTATGAAGCGAAAAAATGCAAAAGAATTGAATGCCAAATAAAAAAATGCTTAACAATAAATTGCCTAACAAAAAATTGTAAAATAACAAAATGCCGGATATAGACCATAGAAAACTTAATACACCTATATAAAAACAATTTAGACCGCTAACGGAAAAATCAGTAAAACCTGAACTATATAACGGATTTTGACGAAATTGCAGAATGTCGAAATTGGTCTTATGCATAATTATGGAAAATTTGGTAAAAAAAAACTTACTAGAAAAAAGTTATTGACATTTTTCTAAAACGGCGAAACGTTCTATCAGCGAAATAATAAAACGGCGAAACGATCAATCAGCAAAACAATAAAACGGCGTATCGCTTTTGCGTAGTAACTAAACGGCGAAACATTATTTGTCGAAGAAAAACTTTGCCAAATATAAAAAAAATCTAATGAAAAAATGCAAAACAACAAATTGCCAAATAAATTTTGCCAAATGGTCGAAAAGGATTTTGAAAAAAAGCGAGAAATAAAACAGCAGAATGCCAATTGCGAAACGATTGAAAAACATAATGAATAAAAAACAAAACGTAAATTGCCAATTAAGGATTGCGAATTAAACAAAATATTTAACGACTACGGCGAAACAAAGAAATGCCAAACGAATTTTGCCAAACAATGGTGACCCTTAAAAGCTCAATAGCAACTTACATAAAAAGAAATAATAATATTTTTTAGGATACACTTCTGTAATTTTGTATTAATTTGATGTCTGAGCTTGCATCTTCTTCAGGAGTTCGGCTATCATAGGACTAATATTGTTACTCAAAGCTACACGCAAATCATTACTTACTTTCAAACTATTCCCCGCCAATCACCAACAAAGCGGAAAATCCTTGTTGAGAAAACCATAAAATAGCGCAAGGCGATTTCTCGAAGTTTTATATAAGAAATTGCTTTTTTACACCAAAACTACTCAAGTGAATTCGATTCAAAAGCATCCTTGCATTTTCTGTCATTTTGGAATTCAATGAGTTCTTCCTGGATTCCTTCCCATTTTTGTCAAAATTTGCGCACAACGTAAACACAGAAGCAAAGAAAATAGTAAAGTGCAACGAAAGAAGAAAATAAAAACAACGAACACACGAATCAACGGTTGCTTCAAGATGGCTGTGTTGTTGCAACGGTTGCCTCGTGTATATCTAGCATTAGGTTTTGTTTTCATGTTTGGTGTAAGATAAATAATGATTTGGTCTTCAATTTGTGTTTATTTCGTTTGTGAAACTGTGCCACCTTGCGGGTGTGTTTCATAATAAAAAAAACCAATGTCAAGCCGTGTTTATCTACCCAGTGTATAAAAGTATGCTCACTGCCCGATTGTTCGCGGACCATATCTTGGCTTCTGCGGACCACTGGTGGTCCACGGACCATTGGTTGGGAACCATTAGTCTACCATATGGTTCTTGAGGTTCAAACTCCTAGAGATCCTGACACCGAGATAGGTATATTCTTTAACAACCTCAATACTTTGCTTTTTTTTTACTTTGTTGAATCATACAAACGTTCTAAAACGTTTCCAAACTTTTTCGAAATTCCTTTGTTGTACATCTTCAAAATAAGTGCTTTTCTGTCTATGGCTTCGAAAGCCAAAGTGAGTAAATTTGGACAATTGTTGAATAATTTTCTCGAAAGCCAGCTTGTGACTCACTCAACAAGTTGTTACCCTTAAGCTTATCAAAAAAAACCTATTTTTAAAGAACTGATGGAAAACTATACGATAATGCGTATTGGTGGTATAGAAGATATTTTTAGAATTGTTCTCGATTTTTCATTCCGATTAAGCTAGTAAATTAAGTAGGGATATTATGACACGATAAAGTTCTGAACAGGTTTGAAATCAATGACCAGATATACGATACGATACGACGATGTCTTTTCATATATAGGGTTCTCCAATAAGAGGTGTTATTTTGAATAGTCATTTATAAAACTGGAACGATACACGCTTCAACAACGCATGAAAATTATAAAAGTTCACAAATAACACCTCTTATTGTAAAACCCTATATATCAGAATTGGACCGTTAAATCGATAACAACTTCTTGGGTTTTCTCCGGCATCTAGCGCAATATGAAGATTTGAAAGATTTTATGGGCTTTTGTAGTTGAAAGGCCAATATGCTTCTGAAACTGATGTAGGGAGACTGAGGTTGCAATATTTAACATGACCATATTTAACATACATTTTCCATTAAATTCCATCTCTAGCGTTCTCAAAAAGTTCGATTTCAGAGTGGTAATGACTATTTTTACCTCGTTTTGGTTGACCGGTGAATATTTGTGGTTGTCATCTAGATTAACTTGCCAAATTTGTTCGCTGGCGGGATTTCGATCTTATCTTTGATCTTCTTTTCTGTTGTCAAGTCTCTCTTCCAGGTTTTCAATATCGAGAATGCATCCCACTAGGGTGGTTCCCTCTATAAATTAAGAGCCTATTTATATACCTACTGAAACATCTCTAGTCCCTGCTATTGATGTTTCTTTTTCTTTATCCAGAGCAATCGTTTTCCTCTCAACTTTTATCGTAAATCCGGTGAGACGCTCTTGTTCTTATTTTCTCTAGACAAAATCTGTAGGACAAGTTTTTTGGATTTTTTTGCCTGGCCATATTCGGAGTCAATTCAGGGTCTAACTTTGTAAAATGCAACTAAACAATTCTAAAACACTTCATGGGCTGACATTTTCGTAATTTTTTTTTGTTATTATTTCATTTCCAGACTGGCTCCCTTACACATCTCAAAAATGAAACAATCATGCAACAACTTAACTTCCTCGAAGGGCTAATGGCCTACTTAGTTCTGACATCAACTTCAGAAAACAGCAACATTTCAAATATGTACTCATTATTCAAGCAGCATCATTCCATTGCCGAAAACCTTAAGGTAATGTATTTTTCAAGTTGTTTCTTAAAACTTTAGCTCAAATAAATTTAGTTTTACAATAAAAAGAGTCTCAGTGGCGGAAAAAAGGGAACCAAAACAAAATCCAAGGGAAATAACGACACTGAATCCCAGAACTCTACAATAAACGGAGTTATAGTAAAGAAAATTAACTCAAAACCTGAAAATATTTGGGACCTTTCGGACATTGAACTCTTTTTAAGACTTTTGCACGAGTAAGTACTAAAAGCTTATCAAGTTTGTGTCCTAACCGCTAACCCCACAAACCTTAACAGAGACTCTGTTAAATTTGCGGATGCAAGTTCAACAGCACCATTACGAAGTAATCGAGAGCTAGTTCGTTATATTCATCAAGTCACTGCAATGTACATTGAAAGCATTCGGCACCAACCGGCTTATAAACAAGTTTCACACAGTCGACGAACACTGAAAAACCTGACCGACGTGACGAGGATCATTTATGAGCGTTGCATAAAACAGTTGCCATCGTTATGGCATAATTTTGATCTACAAGCAGCTGCTCTGTGTGTCAATTGTTTTTATCAATCACTTGTTACAGCCAAGGAAGTATTTTCCAAAAAATTTGAAGAATTCATAAAAGGAGTAGATTTCCATCCATTGAATATGTCTTCCAAGAGAGAAGCGATAACCATAATTCAAGAAACCATAGATCAATACATGCGTGATGAAGGAGAGATTCGTGAAGACACCGATGCCGCATTTGGAGCTAAGATCCCAAGTACACTACTTCAGTGTTTGGAAATTCTTTACGATAACAAATCATATAGTGATCGTTTGACCATAGAAAGTTACACTTGGCTCCTTGAATTTTGTAAGAACAACGAAGTGTACACCAAGGAAATGGGACTCGTTCACAAATTGCTGTTCATCCAGCGACAGAAAACTCATTCAGGAATGTTTTTCAATACGATTGCCATGCACCTTGAAAAGGTAATTGGTCAAGTTACAGACCAGGTGAGTAGAAAAAGCTATCAGTAGATTTGATTTTATAAACCTTGGAATTCACTTTAGCCGGACCTGAATTTGAACTTTGAGTTGAAGTCTATAACCTTAACCAGTGCTGAATCCTGTATCAACTATTTATTCGCAACTTTACGTAAACAAATCGAAGAAGTCGAATATTTTATCTCAAAAGCAAATAGTCTACACTACAAGTTGAAAATAATTGCCGAAGATGAACGTGAAATGTGCCTAGCTTCTCTAAAGAGCCTGGAGAGATCGATTTGCTCTCAATTAATACATATTTCGAACACGTTGTTGCATCTTTCTAATGTAAGCCTCCCATTGGGCACTTGCATGGAAAGTCTTTTGAGGATTCTTATTCTGATGTACACATGCTTGAAAAATTTAGCTAAACATTTCCTTTGTCGGAGTGCGACATCAAAACTATCAATCCAGGGAACCAAGTAAGTTTATTTAAGAATGTTTTTTTTTAAATTAAATTTTTAAGTTCTTTCTTAAGTTAAAGCATTAATTGAATATTTTTAATATAATACCTTTCTTGACGTGCTGGGCGGCCTGCGAAAAATAGTTTTGCTTTATTGGCTTCAATAAATACCGACACCTTCCGATTCTCTTATCACTGGCAATAGTTGACACATCCTGGCAAAGTCTAAACGAAGTTTTGCAAACGGTCTCAAATCAGTGCCTTGTACATCGTCAATACCAAAAGTTTCAGAATAGTATAAGCGGTAGTATTTACCCTTTCTATACTCGACTTGAACCTTAGTGTTTTAAAAAACAGACAGAGTTTTACTACACAACGGCAGTTTTTGAAGTTTTAAGATTTTTCGATAATTAAACAATGGAAGTGGTTAGTGTGTCGAACTGCTACACCGAATGTTTTGGCTTCATTTTTTCATATATTGTACGTACACTTTAGGGCAGTGGTGGGCAAACTTTCTTAATAGGGGGCCAAAAAGTTTTAGAAAATTCAGAGGGCCAGAATAATAAAAAAAATTAATTTTGTGTTGAAACTTTTAATTGTATGAAAATACTACAGCATTTATTTATTTTATTTTAGTTAGTTTTTTTTTATCATATTTTTTTTCGAAGACTCTGCCATGGTAGGCGTGTGTGACATATGTACCTGTTTTTGATTTGCCATAATATTTTCGAATGCAGGTTTGATCTGTGACGAAGTAACTTTCAGCAGCGTAAAAAGGTGGTCATCAGTAAGTTCATGGTTAAAAAAGTCTGTTCGCATACATACGAATACGAAGACGCAAAAATCGCCATAACTTTCTGGGCGTGAGCAGTCATCTTTGGGAATTCAGCTTTCGGCAGTTTTCTATAAAAATCTAGCTTTGTAGAATTTAAGAAGAGTTGTTTTAAATGGGTGCTGCACTGCATTTCAATAATTTCCAACTGCAATTCTGAAGAGACATTTTCCGGATCTTCATTAAACGGCATGGAGATGACTGAATGTTCTTGAAATCTTGAAACCTAGCTTTAAATTCCGTGTGAAGTTTTTTCAAAGCCTGACTAAATTCTTTCAGTTTGATCACACTAACTGGTGTCATGGATTTTAAACGCGGAAAGTGAGTTAAATCGTTCTTAGCCATGCAGTTATAAAATAGACAAAGCTGAATTTTAAATGATTTTAAACAACCCAAGTCTCATCTATAAATTGGTTCTTTCCTTGCAATTTTTATTTATATTGTTGTAGTGATCGAGCAAATCGGTAAAAAATGCAAAATCAGTACGCCAACCAATGTCTTCAAAGATTTGGAAATCAGACCATTTGTCCGTTTTATTCTTTAAGAAATCTTGTATTTCCTCTTTAAAATTCCATATCCGTTAAAATGCATACCCACAACTTAACCATCTTTATACTTTAGTGTGGTAAAGAAGGTCAGAATAATCTGCGTCGACTTCAATCAGAAATTCTTGGAATTGACAGTGTACTAAGCCCCGGGATCGAATCGTATTAATTAATTTTATAACCACATTAAGTACATGGGTAATATCATGCAGCTTTACAAAGGACATCCTGGTGAACTTACGTACGTAATCGAAGGGGAAAAAAAATTGATGAACAAAATTTAATTGAAATTGATATAATTTTCGCGGGTCATCTATTATTCATGACGAAGGACCGTCGCGTCGGCGGGCTACATAAAATGCTTTCGCGGGCCGTACTTTGCCCATCACTGCTTTAGGGGTTTAAACACAGTGCGAGCGTTAGGAAAAAAGGAAGGCTTCAACAGGAGATACCGACATTGGTATTAAAGCTCTGACTAATAAAATGGGAGGGAAAGACAGAGCCGGGTAAAGCATTCCACATTCTAGTGGTGCGGCTAAAGAAAGAATTCCTGCATTTGACTATACGTTCAAAGTTAGACTCAAGGGTAACCTGATAAACATTCCTTGCAGTGCAAGTATTGCGGTTGAATTGTTTAAGAGGTGGAATGCATCTGGCACTGGCACTGTTTATGGAAGTAGCGATAAAACAAGGTTAGACAAGATACATTACGGCGATGTTCGAGTGAAACAAAAATGTTTCGGTAATGGTTCTTTTACCTATCAGTTTTAAGGCTCTTTTTTGGATCCCATCTAGGAGGCGGTAGTGAGGTGATAGGAGCACCTGTCCAGATATGAGAATTATACTCAAAATCTATGCCTTGTAAATTGTAGCCAAATCAGAAGGGGACAAATATTTCTTACATCGATTTAAGAAAACCTCAAGGTTTCATCCTAAGATTCTGGGTTCAACCTAAGTTTATTTTTCTATTGCGAGGATTTCACAAATCCTCCAAGAGTAAAACTTGTCATGAAAAAGTGCAAAAGTGCCAGCTGTTTGCACCCTGCGGTAAATTTGAGTCCTCCCTACTATTCCTGCAGAATATGAATGCAAACACTTCATGTGTGTGGTTGAGAGGGAAAGTTAGCAAGTCGTGGTTCCGTGGAGCAGTTCGTACCACACTAATATTTGTTTTAACTACAAAGCCATATTTTATTGAAGGCCCACATCGTAGGAGAGATTCTAAATGTACTTTGGGAGTTTCCTAATCTATAGCTATTTGAAGGCGAGTATGCTGACCCATCTCGACACGGTGCATTGTATGTATTGCACGCAGTATTCTTGGAGTTTTTGACAGACTCAATTACTATTTAAATCTTATTAAATTGTATACAAGCAAATAATCACTTAAGAATATATACGTGTAATATACATTTAGGACAATGACTGTGCAATTGCTCCCAAACTCGGGACTGTATGTCTCCAATTAATTTCATTAAACAAATTTAACTTTTTTCAGATTCGATCACCTTCTGCAGGTAGTGGGAAAACCATTACCAACTAACATATATGCTCTGATCACTTACATAGAAGCCAACATCTTTGAAAGTCGCCCCAAAGGCAAACTGATTAATCCCCAAGCAGAAAAAGCAAAGATCCTGCGAGAAACCAAGCAAATCCCACGTTTAATACTTTTTGTGGAAAATTTTAATAAAAACGTCATCTTGCTGAGTAAGAAAACAAATGATAAACTAGCCAGCTTTTTGCATCTTGGCACAGTTCGAGATTTTCGCATAAAGACCTCAGAACTGAAAAAGGCAATTGACGAATCGGTGTCTCATAGCAGTCGCATTGACGGTAATTCGGACGACGAAGAAACGGATATGCAGCAAATGGATGAAGAAACTTTTTTGGATCAAATCGAGTCTTGTGATCGTGTTGAATCCCGCGAAAACCAATCACTGGAAGATTCTACACCGCAAATAAATTCGAGTGCTGCTGTAACACCAGAAGAAGATGATGTTCTGCAGCATGAAAGTGCAAACTCGACTAATTCGCAGCTTTTAAAGAATCTGGCAAAAATCAATTCCCAGTCAAAGAAGCGTTCCCTAAGAAGTCTTGAAGGCGTTTCCACTTCAGCTGCAACCGCACCAAAAAAACCAAAAGGAAAGCCATCCAAAAAAGGCAAGAAATAATATATAGTGTTTTTATAAGTTGTTTTGGTTTGTGTTATAAATAAACTTGCATTTATTGCAAATAAAACAAACTTCTAAATCATTGGCAAATCCACTATATCAAACCAGCATCACTGACATTACAACACCGCGCCGCCGTTGGTTGACTTCAAGTAGCCAGTAGCTGGGTGAAAGAGACCAGTAAAAGACAATTGGGATTATTTTATTGGCAAAATCACAAATCGATGTATCAGGTAGGGTTCATAACCGTACCGTTTGTGAGGACAACTCTTTTTCAACTATTTGTCCTCTCATCCTTCCCTCCTTTAAAATGTCCTCATTTTTAAAAATCTTAAGGATTATTTCAAAATTTCTTCTTTCCCAACGGTAGGCGTGTATGCATTCATTCTCAATGGGTTTACTGAAAGCGTTCATTTAGCCGTCATATACAATTCAAATTCAAATAAATACCTACTATATAATATAAAGAAGAAACCTGTAAAACAAAAACATACTGCACTCAGCTAAGTATATGGTGTTCCTTTTTTTCAACCTCCTCATTCCTCAACCGAAGGCCCATGGCCAGTTCTCTAAAGAGTTCCTTAGTTCGTGCATTGCTAAGATTAGTCATTACTGGGAAGGTTTTAGACTCAAATTAATATCAGCTAAAGATATCCCTAGAGCCTAGGCAGTCCAAAGCAAAGAAATAAGCATCAAACCTACCGGATTTGATACTCGAGCTACAATGACGAAACCCGACGGTTCCAATGCATGAGTGGTAAGTCATAAAGGCCGAGGAATCGCTAAAAAACTCATTAAAGAAAAGCATTCCTACCAGCATTCAAGCCTGTATGAATCTGTTTTTGGCATCAGGAGGGTGATTCTGCCAAGTCTGGAAGTTGATAAAAACGATATCATGGGCGAGAAAAATGTTACAGAGCGAACAACCAGATTATGCAGAAGAAGAGTCCCACGCTAAAGTTGATTCAGATTTATCTGAAACACAGCCAATTGACGTTGATGTGGGCTCGGTACAACAACCGTGATACGAGGTGTCCAAGACAGCCAATACTATCTTTTTCTAAGCCGGACAATCAAATCCAAGGTAAGCCTCGTACTTGCATTCTTGCTTAAAAAAAAAAATATAAAAGCCTTTTTATGTCCAAATCTTCAGGTAATATCCGAAGCCAAATCGAAATGAACTAACCTGCTCCTGGGATGCGACGCCAACACGCCACATACAATGTGGGGTATTACGGCTATCAACGAAAGGGGTAAGTTTTTATTCATTTTCATAATAATCAATAATTTAACCGTTTATAACATAAATAATACACCCACCTTCGTATTTCTAAGCACTGAAAGCTTTGAAGCTTGGGAAGACACATTAGATATAAGATATACCGATACCCGTAGGGACAAACTAGTGGAAACTCTTCAATTTAAATTTTGAAACTGAAACTGAAATATTTGGGAACTCGCAATAATTGACTGCTAGAAATTCAGTCAAATAATAAAAACTGTGCTTAGCCGGATAACGAATCTTTGTCTTAACTCGGTCACATAACTTGAGACATGAATACTGCTTTTAAGATCTCTTTCCCAGTCAAATACAGCAAAAAAGAAGACTTGTCAAATGACTAGGGCTATGTTCAATATCTGCCGCAAATACAAAATTTTCAAACCGGTTAAAGACTGCCGCGAAATGTACAAACTTTCTCTTGCTTTATCAAAGAAACGTTCCTGGAAGGATTTCTGTCATTCTATAGAAGACCTTATCTAAGGAACATACATACTAATCCATCTTCTCTAAAAAAAAAAAAAATGAATGGTTCCTGGACTGACTGACTGGCTCTCCTGCCGAATCCCTTGATCTTCTAATGATCACCCATTTCTCGGGGGCTGCTGATATAGCAATCCCAGCCCATTCCACAATCTAGACGTGCTGACCGCATATGTAGATAATGATAGAACCGTAATAAACAAAGAAAACATAGACTTTCATATTAAATGCTTCTTGTCCTGTAGTTCAATCCGACTAAAGGAGGGCGGGTGCTGTTTCAAAAGACCATAAGGTCAAAGCTATATCTCAAATCTTTTACCTGCCGATTTAGCTCCGTACCCCACTGACTACTGCAAACCATCTCTAAGCATATTAAAGTTCCAAAATGAGTTTCCCTTCCGGAACAGAATGGGAAAACGAAGATGTGACCCTCACCAAACAGCAACCGGCCTAGGTGGCATAAAGGCTTTGCAGATTTTGTCGTCTTCCAAGAGAGTGCTAGTTCATCCCGTCATTCTCCGTAAAAAAACATCCTATTACATCCTTCTAATCCTTCGTTAATACCCTATTCTATAGAATGGGTATATTGTTTTTGGTGTGGAGTTCGTAACATAGAGAAATAATACCGTTAGTATAGAAAAGTATGTACATTGTACATTATATACATATATGTATACAGGGTGATTCACGAATGTTGTGCCAAAAAGCTAGAGCGTGTAGGTTGGGTTGAGACAAGAAAAAAATCGTATTGGAGGGGGGGTTTATTTCCCTCCGTTTAGCAGGGGGGGGGGGTCAATTTTCTAAAAAACGTGACATAAATTTGAAAAAAAATTATTAAAAAATAACTGTAACTCCTACAATGCCATGCTATACCTTTTTGAAAAGCCACAAACTTATTATTTTATTGTAATTTTAAATGAAGTTATTCTATTGAACCGTTTTCAAAATATTAATTTTCAAACTCAAAATTTTGAAAAAAAATTAAAAGAAATTACTTTAAAACTATTTTTTTCAAAATTTTACGTATTTAAGTATTATTTTTGTTCTCAGGGTTCAATGCTCCCATTCATTTTAAGTCCAACACTGAAAACCGTATGGTTCTATGATTTTTTGTTGCCAAGCTATTGAAAAATAACGGAACCTACGTTATTTTTTAATAATTTTTTTTTTCAAATTTAAGTCATGTTTTTAGAAAATTGCCCCTCCCGGCTAAACGGAGAGGAATAGACCCCCCCCCCCCCTCCTATACGATTTTTTTCTTGTCTCAACCCAATCTATACAATACACGCTCTAACTTTTTAGCACAACATTCGTGAATCACCCTGTATATTCTGACTCAGAATCAAAAGCCTAGTCGATTTAGCGATGTCCGTCCGTCCGTATGTATACTCTCTAGAGGTCGCAATTTTTAAACTGGAAAACTGAAATTTGGTAATCTTTGGTTCAAGAGTAAGGCTAAGTTCTTGAACCGGTAGAATCCGCCCATAATCACCATTTTTGTTCAACAACCTCAATTTGGCAAAATTAAATTATACTTTTTGTACAGTTAAGATTAAAAAAGCAAAAGGCTACAATTTTGCACACACAAGCTTTAGGTAAATCTTCTTCCAATTAAATAAAAATGTTTCAGTTTAAGAGTGGCTGACGCCCACTTTTCATTCAGAATCATCAATATTATTTTTATAAAATAATGCTTATATTAGAGCGAAAAACATTAAATTTTGTGGACATTACTTGTACATAAACATCTTTTATATGAAAACCGAAAAATTGATGTTTGGTGCCGCGGACGCTCACTTTTCATTAGAAACTATAAAACAAATTTTTTTCCAAATAAACGGTATTTATAATGAAACTTTAAAGCCAAATTAGTGCGTCTCTTAGTCGAAACTAAGAAGCTTGTGTATGAAAATACATTTTGGAATTTTAGGAGTGGCGTACGCCCACTTTTCACGAAAGAACAAGAACCGTAGTTTTAAAATTTTAAGCTACCAATATTCAATTTTAACCTTTTTTCCGTACATTTTTTGTGTAAATTTTATCAATACGCCCACTTTTAAGGCCGTGATTTTTATAAAATACCTTTTTAAGATCGTTAAAATACTACTCGATTCAGCTATAGTTTTACACATATATGTCTGTCTAAAAATTGACTAATGATTAAAGCTCAGTTAGTGCTTTAATTTTTTTTACACATTTTTAGTACACGTCCACTTTAAAGGGGCATTAATATTAATTAATATGCATTAATTTTTAGGGTTCCGTACCCAAAGGGTGAAAACGGAACCCTATTACTGAGACTTCGCTGCCCGTCTGTCCGTCTCTCCGTCCTTCACAAGGCTGTATCTTATGAACCATGATAGTTAGACAGTTGAAATTTTGACAGATGATGTATTATTGTGTTCGCTATAACAACAAATACTAAAAATAAAATAAAATAAAAAATGTATGGGGGCTCCCATACAACAAACGTAATTTTTTGCTCGTTTTTGTCATGTTTGTCCGTCCATCACCAGGTTGTCTCTTTTCTTCTTTAGAAATTTCTGGAAGTCTGAAATTTACAAATATAACTGTCTCTGTTAGTTCTTCTTTTTTGCTGATTTGCGACTTTTCCTTCACTCACACAAACAGCTTTACCTAAATGTAAATTCCTGAAATTCTTTTAGAAGAAAAGAGGCAACCTATGTATGCTTTTAAAGCGAAGTCATTGTCATTGTATTTACATTTTTATAGTAATTTCATGGAACATTTTATTTTAGTTCTGAACGTCGTCAATGGTGGTGCTAGTTGTATTATCTACTTTACATATATTGTTGTTTTTGCTTCCCATGAAGTTTAGACAAAAACCACTCAAATAACTCTCCAATCAAAGCTTGTGAACTTCGTCCATAGATGCCGCACAAAACGTTTCGCTTCTTGGGAATACTATAGATTTTAAATACAATGACATTGTATTTACACTCGTATGTAAAGTCTATGGGCCGTATTCATAGATGATGTCTAAGTTGTTGCTAGCTAAACTGGAGTTTAGCTTATGGAAACTTCATCAGGTAAACTCCAGTTTAGCTTAGCAACAACTTAAACATCATCTATGAATACGGCCCATTGTATTTATATTTTATAGTAATTTCATGGAACATTTTATTTTAGTTCTGAAAGTCGTCAATGGCGGAACGTTTTGTGCGGCATCTATGGACGACGTTCACAAGCTTTGATTGGAGAGTTATTTGAGTGGTTTTTGTCTAAACTTCATGGGAAGCAAAAACAACAATATATGTAAAGTAGATAATACAACTAGCGCCGCCATTGACGACGTTCAGAACTAAAATAAAATGTTCCATGAAATTACTATAAAAATGTAAATACAATGTTTTTGCTGATTTGCTACTTTTCCTTCACTCACACAAACAAGATCATTTTTGGCGCGATCTTTCCTAAACAAACTATCAGTTCGTTGTCTTCATTGTATTTATATCTTATAGTAATTTCATGGAACATTTTCTTAGTGATTGCCTTGGCAGTAAAAAGTCAACTTTGGGCTAAAATCGCGAGTGCGATTTGATCGCATGATTCACTACTTGAACATATTTGTTTTGGTGATTATTGGTTTAATTCATATTGCAGGAAATGTAGTCCAAAGAGTAAATATAAAATTCTTTTTAATGCTTGTCTTGTAATGCTTATTAAAATAAAAATACGTTTTCGAAATTAGTAAGTAAATAAATATTCATAGAGTCTTAAACTTAATCGTTATCACTTATTAGTTAGATTCACAATATAATATAATTTCATTTTTCTGAAAACTAAATGCACATAATTTAGATGTACACTGACACTGGGGATTTGGGGATTTCATGGGGATTGTTTGGGTGTGGATTTCATCCATGTGCATTATGTCTGGATATTAGCTAGTTGTATTATAATTTTTGGCGATTTTTTTTTTTGGATTCTATAGGACACCCTTTTTATTTATTCCCCAGTTTCAACTGGATGCCACCCGTGGGATTTTCGTGAGATAATTATCACATAAAATCTTAATTCACTGTACCACCTTCCGTTCATATCTTTCTATTCCTTCTCTCCTTGCTCGCACATGTTGAAACATTGTAAGGGTATTCCTATCCCCTTGAGTGCGAGTGCATTATAAAAAAAAAATGGCGCGGACAAAATATCCGCGTCAAAATATCCGCAAACACCCAACCTCGTACCTAACCCGAATCCTATAGCGTGTCCAAGCAGGGGGGATACATACATACCTTATTGTTTATTCGCCGTAACGCTGAGTGCTAGCACTGTATTTATGTATTTATGTCGAGGATATTTTGTCCGCGGATATGGAGGCGTGAATTCAACGAAATGACTTGCAAAATAAAATCATTTTATAACACTGTCAATGAGGTCAATATGCGGGACATAACCATTTCTTAAACAGGGAATTTGAACTTCGTTGCTTCTTTTATACAACAAAGGTGCTGTTGCACCCACAGAGCAAGTACGTGCGACCCAGTCGTGAATTTTATTTTTATTATTCTCAAATACTCTGCCCTTTTTGATTAGGTATTTTTCTTTTTCTTATAAAGGTTTATTTTAAATATATAGAAATAAATATCTTTTTCTAAATATAATTTTAAAACTGATATCAAGTTTTAAAGAACGGATTTTTGAATTTACAAAATTAAACGTTTAAAGAATAATAGTAGTCAATTATGTAGTCCAAACTTAGTAATAAAATCATTTGAATACGTAATTTTGGCGCATATCGAACTATAACATTGCATTCCTATAGCTTTCAAATTGACACCATGCTCAGAAGTATGTTTTTTGTCTTGTTTAAAGTCATTAAATATTGAACTGAACTGTGTTATGATTTTCGCATGGAAATTGAATTGTTTAAAAACTTAAACCTACGAATGAGAGTAAAAAAAAGTATGGGTTAAGTATGAAGATACCTACCCTTGAGTGTATTTACAGGAGACAATTCACCATTAATTCATAATATATTCTGCAGTGAGGAGAATGGGGACGATGACACAGTAGGGGATTTTTCTACTCCCCGCTGCGACCGGCGACGAGAGAAGAAACAAAAGGAGAATTCAAACAAGAAAAATGACAATAAGGATAAAAACTTTTTCTTTAACACCATAGAAAGGGGACATAATGATGTCGAAATATGAAAAAAAAAATCTACTTATTAGCCCCAAGTTGGCATTGAACTGATAAGAATTCCATTGAGGTTATTTTTCAAACCCACTCAACTAAACACCGCGAGCTTTTGTTCTCATAGACATTTGAAGATGATACTTTTTCTTGTAGCCATCATGAATGTAAGAAAAGTTTCACTATAGCTCATATCCGGTTTTATGTAATGTTTAACCCATAATCAGATGAAAACTCACTGAATATCACGTAAGAGGTGCCTAAATATATTTTTAAGTTTAATAAATAAATATGTACCTGAGTTACAAAAAAGTGCGCGTTTTGCATGCCGCGGTTTTTTGGACAGTTAATAATTTTAACTAATTGCCTGTAAGACCAACGGTCTTTTGAATGCAAATTGCACGGCATTAATTAGAAGGAATAGAAAGATAGGAGAGAATTTTTGTTGGTACTACTAGGTGATATTTATCTCACGAAAATCCCACGGGTGAAGTCCAGTTGAAGCTGGGGGAATATTGAAAAATTGCTACCTACCCAGGCTGGCTCGAACTCTTAGGTTAGCAACCAAGCACTACATCCACTGTACCACTGCCACCCGCAGTTTAATATTTTATTTGTTTCTTCGGTAGATTGCTGATTAATTTGTGTGGTTGTTTAAAAAAAAATATTTTTTGTCCTTCGTAGATACTCTACCAAGCACAAAAAAAAAAGTTTTCTCCAACACGTCATTAAGTATACAACTTTTATTCTTCGTGCCCCTGTATGTAAATGTTAATTGTTGCTATTGGATTTTTTTTAATGCAGTAGCACTCAAGTGGATATGAATACCTTTATAATGATTTAACATGCTCGAGCAAAGAGAGAAGGAATAGTAAGTAGTAAGATAGGGAAGAAGGATGGTACAGTGGATTGAGATTTTAGGTGATAATTTTCTCGCGGAAATTCCACGGGTGGCATCAAGTTGAAACTGGAGAAATAAATAAAAACTGCTGCCCAGGCTCAGGTTAAGCAACCAAGCACTAAATCCACTGTACCATTGCCACCATGATTTTTGTGGAAAAGAAATGGAAATTACGTCAGAAGAATTTGCAAGTGCAGAAGCATGAGTTAAGAATGGAGGCAATGTGAGGTATTTCGCTTTCTTTATTAGAAAACTGGTTCAGAAAAACAAAACTCCTTCATTCAGCCTCAGCGTCAAGGTTCAGGTCGGCCGAGAGCATCTTCTGCGAGAGATGGCCGATATATTCTACTTTAAAGTTTTCGAAATGGTATTCAAACAGAGTCTCACATGCTTAAAACGTGGAGGGGAACAACTGTGAATTCACCAAGTTTTTGAACGATGCTGATCGGAGCAAAGTTCTCTTTACTTATGAGTCCAGATTTTGTCTGAGATCTTCAGATGGACGTAACAGGGTATGGACCAGGTGAGAGATACTCTTTGGCGACGATTGCCCATGAGGGAAAAATTCTTTGTGGAACGATTCGTGAACTCCACTCAGTTATTAAGTAAACACAATTCTGAGGGAATATGTGGTAACATATTAAGTAACATTTCTTTGCGATAACTTTTTCACTGATGCACGACAATCGTATACCACACGTTGCCAGGTGCGTTACCAAGTACCGACTACTTGCAAGAAGTTGAAATTGAGGTGATGGCTTGGCCTGTGATGAGCTCGGACCCCCGAAATCCCACCGGACCTTTGGAACCTGCTGGAGAAAATGATAAGGAGCCGACCTGCTTTTCCCCCAGTGGGCTGAGATCTGCTCTGATTGAGGAAAAAAATTATAAAAGTGTTAAATGTAAATTTATGAAGTTTTGTATACCTACGTTTTCATTAATTTGTGTTTTATTTCTAAATTCTTCCAATTTTTTTTTTCGTGTTAATACATGTACAGAACCGTATTTAAAAAACGGTTTTTTTTAAATAACTTTAAAATATTGCAAAATTTCAAGGTGCGTCACTTTTTACTTGCGATAAAAAAAATTTTGAGATAACAATCACACATGACAGTACGGTGGGTCTGGAAATTCCATCCGTCTGTCTGTCTCTCTGTTCGCACCTCTTCAGCCTAAACCGATAGGCCGATTTGCTTCAAACTTGGTATTTAGTAAATATTTGGAATTCCCTAGGGGGTCTTTTTCCATTTTTGCTCTAGGGGTAAAAATAACAGTACCTGCCATACAATCATAAACAAAAAATTGATTTTCTCGAAAACGGCTCTAACGATTTTGATAAAACTTTCAGGATACTATTTTTTTTAGAACAATCTATCTTGCAGTAAAAATAGATTTTTCGGAATTTGTCTTATAACAGTACCTCTCATAGAACCGGTTTTTTCTTGTAACATTATCTTCTATTATAATCAAATTTGTATTCCATTTTAAAATTTTCAAAAAGTATATCTTCGATTTTAAATAACAAAAAAATGTATTTTCGAAATATTTTGAAATTTTAAAAAATAATTCTCTCAGATGAAAACTACAATTTTTTTTATAAAAACATACTCAAACAAATTTTAAAACAGAACTATTTATCTGTGAGGCTTCTTGTTCGTTGCACTAGTAATCCAATACCTCCATCATTTAGTAGCAATAAAGTTCGCTTCGCTTCTCAATACGACTATAGAATTATTATACTCGTTAAGCTGTACGGTTTCCTCAATGCTAGTGCCACTTATGGATAGTGGCATAGACGGTAGGTTATGCTTTAACGACATAAGACAGCATTGTGTTCTTGCGTCTTTGTATCGTTTAATTAATTTGAAATTCAAAAATAATTACCTATAATTCTGCGTTTTGGGATTGATGGAGCACAATTTGATTTTATATATGACTAGCGGTACCCGGCGCGCGTTGCTACGCTAAAAAAAAAACAAGTATTTAACGTGAAATTAAATTAATTTATTTATTTCATATCAATGCTAGCGGATAAACAATATTTTTGGTAAATCCTGCATTTTTTTTGACTTCCACCCGAGCGGCCATTGCGGAATTTTCGCTGATGTTTTAAATCCGCTAAAAAAAATTATGAAAAAACCAATAACAAAAAAATTGACCAAAAAATGTTAAAAGCCTGTATTTTATTTATGTCTTCCACCCGATCGGAACCAAACCTTCACGGGTGGCAATGGTACAGTGGATGAAGTGCTTGGTTGCTAACCTAAGAGTTGTGGGTTCGAGCCCCAGCCTGGGCAGCAATTTTTAATTACTCCCCCAGCTTCAACTGGACGCCACCCGTGGGATTTTCGTGAGATAAATATCACCTATTTCTCAAACCATTGTACCAACAAAAAATCTTTCCTATCTTTCTATTCCTTCTAACTATTGCCGTGCAGTTTGCATTCAAAAGACCTTGGGTCTTACAGGCATATAGTTAAATTAAAAAACAGAAAAAGAAAAAAGAAAAGGAACCATCCCTGGACTAAACTATATTTACCCTGGAAATTTCATAAATATCCATTGGTCGGTTTAGGTAGTCCATACCCAACATTTTTATATATATATATATTTACTCGCACATTATGCTGATTGTGTATTCACAACTTAGTTTATTGCTATTTTCCAGGCCATTATGGCAGCCTTTACAGAATCGTCAACAAGTCTATTTAAAATCTTTTACGGGATTTGCTCTTCTTGAGAAGCTTTTATTTCGCCGATTTCTGAATGATCAATATCAAATGTGATATCGACAACGTTTCAAATCTGATCACCCTGTCATCGTTTTAAAAAATAAATTTCATGTGAAGATATTTCGACAAGATTTAACATTTAAAAACTTTTTTTAATACCTCAAAGGTCGTGCTATAAGTTCAACATCATTAAAGTGAAATGAATTATCGACTTCAAAATGGTTACATAGATTTTCTTGTAACTCGTATGTACCTTGAACTTATATTAAAGTTTTCACAGTATTAATTCGTAACAAAATCTTTGAGAAGGAAGGAAGAAAAATGCTCTTGGAACTTATATAATCCTAATCCACCCATCACACCTTGTTTTAAGGGAACAAATTTGACAAAGTTTTCATCACCATACGCCATACTGAGCTGAATAAGGTGGTTTAATGTTAAAAAAAGTTTTTTTTCTTCTTTCTGAAGCCTTTGATGGTTTTTATATTTTTAGAAGAAATTCCTGCGTTGTGATGCAAAGCTCATTGTTTATGGATTTCACGTCGTCGACGGTGTTCTCTAAAACTTTATAATTACCTGTACGTAGCAGGGAATACGAATGACTGATCATTAGTATAAGATAGGATATATATTTTTGTGGACACGCATACTATTTAAGATATTTCGATATGAAAAATAAAAGTAAAACAAAGTTGATGGTAGTGCTGGAAAATGGTCTTTTTATTTCATTTTGGAAATCATTCTAACATTGAATCAAGGCGTGGCGGATGTACCGCGATTAGGCGTACTTTTTTTTTTTACATCTCATCTTGAAATCGAAAACTTTAGCATCTTAATGCCTTAAATTCAGATTTTTGACTTTGATTTTCTTAAACTTTCCATATAAATAGGACTTACCTACTATAAAAAGTTGTTAGACACATCAGGTAAAGAGTTAGAAATAGCAAATAGAATGTGGAGTTTTGACTTTATCCTGTTGGAAAATATATAATTTCTTAACTTTAATCAATAAAGTAAGTTTCAAATATTGTGTAAATTCTTTGTATTTCACATAATGTACTATGTATGTATGTGCTAAGATTTTTTAATTTTAACATCTATACACTTATTTCCTAGTTGAATTTGTTTTTATACGTAAAAAGAAGGTAAACTATAAATAAAGGTAATAAAAGGTATAGATACTATAAAAATAGAAATGAAGGATTTTATGCTTAGTTAGGTGGGAACATTTCATCAAAAGTTGCCGTCTCGAGAATTTCATTCGCAATATCCAAAAATTTCTTTGACAATCCCTTCTCAAGACCAGGAATTATTTCACTCAAATACAAATCCTGGTTGTCATTTATTATCGAGTTGCCAACTTCACCCAAGACCTTATCGCCATTGAACAAATTATTTAATTGCAACTTCATATTGCTCACACTTATACGAATAGGCATCTTGGTGAATCTCACGTACTCAATTCCATCTTTGAAGTATTTCTCTCCTCGCATTTTGACGACAGCTTTTGCATTTTCTTTAAAAGAAAAAATTCTAATCAGTATCCAAAAGATGCAGGCTCATTAGTTTTATAAATTACCAAAATATCCTTTCATGTCGCCAGCACCTTGGATATCTAAAACTAGTAGTCTTATACGAAGTGAATATTTTCCAATAAAGGAAATCTTTGGTAGCGTTATGGCCACGTCGAAAGCTATGGCTGATGTATTGGCGCTAAAATAAAAGTTAAGATTTTGTATTTCATTAATTTCAGACCGTATGTCTTTTTTTTTGAGTAAATGGTTTATACCTGAGCTTATCGATTATAAAATTACTGCCCCCTCTGGCTTGGATGTCACTAAATGTTGCTCTGAACTGTCTGCCTCGTCCCATCTCTATATTGTCTAGGAAAAGTGGTTCTAAAGGAGGTGTATGGTAGTCATCTCCAAGATCACCAGTGGCCAATAATGGACGCACCATATTCACAGCTTTTATTATACAACCATTGATATCAGGATCATTTCGGGAACATGTTTTTAAGGTTGAAGCTGAAAGATATATTAGAAAAAATAGAAATTATTTAGATGTACCTATATGATTTAAAAAAAAAAACATGAAATAAACAGAAAACATCGTTTCAAATGATTTCATAGTTGAATTGGTCTATTCAACCACCTCACCGACCGACGAAGACGACGCAGAGTATATCTTACGCAGTTAACGGGGTTTAAAGTAAACGTATGTTCAACATTGAATACTAAGGCTGATATTGTTATTTATTAGACCTACCTTTCTTGAGTAGAAATGATTTTTCAGGACTGGCTTTTTTACTTGCGATTATAGGTACAAGGTATAAGGCAAGTTATGCATTCGTAAAAAAAATTTTGTTTTTTGACAATCAAACATAACATTACGATGAAAGAGAAGTCGAAAAAAGTGGGTCCGACAGTTCTGTCTGTCTGTCTGTCCGTCTGTCTGTATCGGCACCTACAGCCTAAACGGCTGGATTGATTCGCTTCAAACTTGGTACATAGTATTATTATGATGTTCTAAAGAGGGTTTTTTGGAATTAGCATTCTAGTTTTTTATGAAAAACTCATTTATTTCAAAAACGGCTCCTACGATTTTGATAATCTTATAATATCCCATAGAAGCGGTTTTTTGAAATCAGATTTTCTCGTAAACCACTTGACCGATTTCGATAAAATTTTTAATTTAGGTCCTTTTTTATAAATAAAATAATATTAATTGTTTAATTTTTCAAAAAAAATGTTGAGTTTTTTAAAAAAAAGGTAAATTTTTTTTAAAGATTTTTGGTTTTTCAGAAAAGGTTAGTTCAAAATTTTTTAAACTTTTTTTTCTAATAGGAACATTAAGGTGCTAGATGCTGGCATACTCAAAAAAAATTTCGAATATGTTTTCGAAAAGTTTTTCAAAAAAAAAATGAAAAAATATTTCCTTAAAATTCCAAAAAGCAAAAGAAATCTGATGGCTTACTTCATTTTATCAAACAAAAAAAAAAACGCGTTTTAACTACAATTGATTTTTAAGTGATTAATAAAACTTCATATGATTTTTCAATGCTTTTTTCCGAAAATCTCAAGCCATTTTAACACTTTAGAGCAAGTTCGTAAGACCCAGTTGTGCACTTTATTTCATAGATGTATCCTGCTTGTGTTCCAACGGGATATGAAGGTAAAGGTTGACGATTAAACTTGATAAAACAGACAAAAAAGGACATGTGCGATGTGCACCAAACAACAACACAATTTTCCAAAATAAACACCTAACTACGCCAATTAAAAGACATTTGATTGTAAAGGCTGAATAAATTCATAATAAACAGATATCAACTGTTTATAAAAAAAAAATGTTTTTTTTTTATTTTTATCATTGCTTTTATTTTAAATATATTTTGCGGTCAACATCAACATGTCAATTGAGAAAATACACTTTGATTTCATTCATACTTTTGACAACGTAGGACCATGATAATTCCAACACCTATTTTTTAAATAATTATCTTGTAATTCAAATACTTGGCAAATTTTTTTTAAACAAAATTTTGTCAATGGTTTGTTATTTTAATAAATTCCCGTTTTAAGTAACTTTTAAATTAGTACATGACCCACTCAAAAAAGAGTCACAAGTTTTTGACTCTGTTGTAGTCTCCATGTTGTGTTACGTTAAGATGGCTTGAGATTTTGATGAAAAAACATTTTTCAAAATTCTTTAAAATATAAATTCTTTAATAATTTGAGTTGAAAAAAGGGAAGCCATTTTATTTCCTAGATTCATTTATAAAAATCTGTGGAGCGGTTTCTGAGAAAAAAAGTTTTTTTGAAAAACTTTTTAAGAACATGTTTCGAAAAAATCCAAAAACGCCATAGGTATTCAGCAAATACATTTATTTATAATTTTTGAAAAAAAAATTAATGGACAGTTTTCAAAATATTATTTTTTTTTAAATTAAAAAAGGCTTTTAAAGATTCGAACAAATATTTTTTAAAAATACTGGTATGTAGTATAAATTGAGCTGCCTCATTGCATATATAAACTATAGTATTCCCACTTGAGGTGCGCCATCTATAGACGAAAAACCAAGCTCTAGAATACCATGGGAAGCAACAACAACAATTTTTTCTATTTTAATTGTTGTTGAGTGGGCACCTCAAGTGGTAGTACTATAGTTTATATATACAATGGCTGCCTACACCTATAAATGTGTGAAATTTCGAAAGTATCGGTTGAGTCGTTTTCGAGATAGTCGAAAGCAAAATAAAAGGTCCTATGTAAAGTACCGTATTTAGACATTTAAAAAAAAAATATATATATAATATATATATTTGGTCGTACTTAAAAATCTACACTGATTTTCTTAAATCAAAATTGTAAGAGCTTTTTTCGGGATAAGTAAGCCTTAAAGTAACTTTTATATGGCAGGTACCGTCATTTTCTGAGCTAAAAAAAACTTTCAATTTCCCCTCTGTACGATGCAAAAAAAAAACTTTATAACAAGTTTGAAGCAGTTCGGCCAACCCGTTTGGGCTGTTATTTGTTTTTTTTTTTTTAAATTATTTTGATATGAACATCTTATTGAATACGGAAAAAGTATCCAGTAACTCGGACACCTCCGTGATTCGAAATAATGTCGGTTTTAATAGTTCGAATTACCAAGGTCCTACTCTACCTATACCTACTGAAATACTTAACCACAAAAACTGCCAAACTACTGACTCTCAATTAGGCTCTTTTTCGATAAAACAAGTTTTATGAAATTATTTTACCTTAAATAAGTGAAATTAATTTAAATCTATCTAAATAGGTGTCGAATTTATTTTAACTGAGCTAGGTACCTTTTTAAAATTTTTCCTACTATGTTGCTTCAATTTCGTATGGTGAAACAATTTTGTTCTTCTTTAAACACATCCATAAACCATTTCCCTAGTTACTGCCATCCAACACTAGGTATGTTTAGAAGATTGTCGCTGTACGGCGAGTTATACTTCCTTTGAAGCTGGAGCAGCAGTATGTTCGAGCCAATAGTGCAATTTTTATCGCACAAGTTGCCAAGAAAACAGTTAAAATAGACCCAATTCAAAACGATTGTCGTCAAGATGCCATTTTTGTTTAGACTTTTGATTCGCTTTTTTAACAAAGTACCTACAGTGCGTTTTATTTTTGCACTATGCACTATGCTTCTAGGTCAAACCACATAATTCATGATCATATTTTTATATGTTCGTTTGACAGGGCATATTATTTGCATTCGCTTCTATGTCATTTAATTACTCATTTCATTCATTCATTGTGTTTCTCCTTGATTTTCATCTGAAAAACTTTTAAGCTTTAAGCTCATAAATAAACTATTCCTAATCATGATTATTTTTCAATAAATAAAAATAGGTATGTACATACATATTTAATAGCCAACACGAAATTCACCTTTTTGTAATGATATTTATTGGTAAGCGCCAAGTACATACATGTGACGAAGGTGATACAAGGCGAATTTGGTTACCAGCCTAGAATAACTAATCGATTAATTATAAATTTTATTCATAGATACACTAAATTCATCTGAATTTTTATATTGCTTGAAAACAACTTGTGTAAGCAAAACATCGATGACTCAAGAGTGAACAACCACAAACACCATTATGAGAACAATTCACTTCACTTGGTCGTTCATATAAATTGCTCCAAAACCTAAGTATGTGCTTTGCAGTGCACCATTATGCAAGTTGTACCATCCCATCACGATTTTATCATCATGAGCCAACAGACAAATCATGGACAATAATGTATCTGACGAGCGCTTATTGTTGTTGTTGCAAAATGTTTGTGGCCGTGAGTTACAGAAATGCAACAACAAAATGAGAAGCGTAAAAAAAAATCGAAAACCGCTTAGTTAACTGCAATTAACGCATTTTATCGTTGCCCCACAATCGATGGTCTCCCCGGTCAGCGTCAGTATAGTATAGTCGGTTTAAGTTTTTTCTTGTTGAATTTGCGGTGTTCTTGGCTACTCGCTACTCTACTCCGCTGCTAGTATCGCTTTTACTTTTATTAGCTACGACTACGAGCCGATGCGACGACGACGACGACGTCCGCAAGTTAATTTGCGTGATTTTACGCGCAAGGCCATCTCTCTTAACAGTCAACGACTCGACTCAACGGAAGACGCGCTTGATCAATAACAATGGCCATGCTCGGGCGCTATGGCGATTGTTATCGGTGTCGGTTGTCGATTTTCGCATTGACGCCTTTATGAGTTCCTCGTTCTTCTGTCATCAAATTAAACGTCATCATACAAAGAGAACTTTTAAAGGGAAGCCGCATAAGTGGAAATTGATAGCTAACGATAGCGATGCGTGTCTAACAACAGTTGCTCGTCTTTCCTATATAGTAACAACAAGTTTAGGTATTCATAAGAGTAGTTTACCTGCCTAACTATTTTCCGGCACATTTTAAATTGCAGTGGGTGTGTTGTGCATGTGCATGCAGCTTTCAATCGCTTGATATTGGGTAGTTAGACTAAGGAGCAAGGTCATGAAAAGTTTATCTTTCCATGTAGATACTCAATTTTAAAAAAGTTCATAACTTTTCTAGCTAAAAGCAATTATAGGATAAATGTGGACAATTTTGTATCGATATTGGTCTCAGCGAAAAGTAGGATAAAATATTTTAACACGAAACTTGTTGAATAGAAGACAAAAAATATCGTCAAGTAAAGATCAAAATTAAGACGAACACGTTAATATGCGTTTTGTCATGATATTTGAAATTTATAACTTTTAAAGAAAGTATTTTCATATGAATGATTTCAGATACTTGTAAAAGGTGTTTTTGTTTTTTTTAGCTGCATGAGAAGTTTTAATGGTTATTGTCTATGGTTTGACAGTTGAGGATGTCAAAATGTGTTGACATTTCTGTTCGGTAAGGTTTGGCAATTCATTATGAATCGTTTAATGCCGAAACAAATCCAAATTGTGAAAATTTACTTTTAAAAAAAAGTCTGTTCGTGAATTTCATAGAGAACTTAGTTCATGTTACGGTCATTTCTGGTTAAATAGCTTCGTCAATAAGCAAAGTTGCCGTATATGGAGCGAAGAAAATACTCAAGCCATTAAGGAATCGCCATTGCAAAATTTGGACTTTATTGCATTGGACTTTATTTCATGGCACTTATATTTTTATAATGCCATTCATAGGAGTGGTTGGAATTGGCATTCTACCTCTAAAACTAACGTTTAATGAGGAACTCATTTTCTCAAAAACGGCGCGCGGTGCGTTGACAAAACTTTCTTTTGGTTGGAATAGCTTTTTCAGATAGTCTTACAACGGTGCCTTACTTCAATAGAATGGGCTTTTTTATTTAAATTAGATGTTCTCGTAAGCAACTCCACGAATTTTGATGAAATTTTTAGGAGACTGTTTCAAAAAGTTTTCACACATTTTTTTTTTTAGTTTTAAAAAATTTCAATTTTTTAAATGGCTTTCTCATTTTTACAAAAAAAAAACCTTTAAATTTTAATTACACATGATTTTTTCCTTTCCATTTTTTTCAAAATCTCAAGCCCCGAGATCACTGCCACACGTTTAGAACGAGTTCGTCCTACCGTCGTAGTCGTACACCTTACATGTTAGGTACATTTTGTTTGTTTATTATATTAAAATTTCTGTGGAACGGAATTAAGAAAGCAATTTGAAATAAAAATTAAAAACACGACGTGGGCAGGGACCCACGACTGTGAAACACTAGTACAGAAACCAATTGAAAAAGGATCAACATGGAAAACCTGAAGCCATATCCATTTTCGATTTTATTTTTGACACCATTGTCGTCTGAGATGATAAGAAAAGAAATGCATCTTCAGTTTTCTTTTATTTACTTTTTCTAGTTTAAATAAAGTGAACGACTGGGTCTCACGAACTTGTTCTAATGTGCGACACTGGTCTTGGGGCTGGAGATTTTGGAATTAAGAAAGAAAAACAATCATATGAAATTAATTTAATTTATCACTTAAAAATCACTTGTTAACGTTTTTTTGGAAAAAAATGAAGTAGGTAAGAGATCTGATTAGTTTTACTGGTTTGTTCAAAAAACGTTTTTTTTAACTTTTCAAAATCCTTACGTTTTTATAAACAAATTATATTGCAAAGAAAAGAAATAAAGCCGAAAATAGGAAACAAAGTGGAATTCCATTGAGAAATAAAGTCGAACACTATTTTTTGGCAGAATTGGTTTCACAACTACAACGTTCGACCTTAGTACTAAATAAAAAGTTGTTGAAAATGGTGCTTTTCAAAAGACACTTCGTTAAAAATGAGCAGAAGCGATTTTGATTATTCCATTGGTTTAAAGAATTAACTGTTCTTCTCGTGAAACTAACAGAAAGTTCTACTACTTGCTATTCAATCAAAAATCTAAGTTTACTTAAGTGATGTAGGTACTATTCTCACGTGCACCCTGCACGTGAGAATAGTACCTACATCACTTCTTGATAACTATGTGCAGTTTACGCTTAGGAAAGTTAGTGAAAATTGTAAGGAAACGTCCGGTCCTGAAGAATGGATAGTTTTGTGGAAATTGACTGCCAGAGAAGGTCCTTGTATAGGGTTTATTTTCCTTAAAACTTATGATTATTATGAATATAAGACAAAACAAACACATCATATACAATATTATTAGACTAGTTATTTTCTGTAACCTTTTAAGCTTCTTAAAATAAAGTAATTTTGAGATCTTTGAAGTTCCGATCGACCGACAACAGTGTTTTTAAAATTAAAATTGTATGTACGTATAAATATCATTATCTATCTGAGAAACTTGATGATTGTTAAAGTATAAAATCATACTAACATCCGGTCGCAAATTCTAATTGACATGCAAGCACATATCTGAGTAGAAGTTTGGTGGTATCACGAAGTTACTTTTTCTGAGACAACAGCCAAACTGAACATATTAGACTAATTAATTAGCATTTATAATATTTGCATATAGGCCATTGACATAATTACCAAAAGCAAAATGTCTTGTTTAATGAAAGAGAGCCCATGCAAAGATTCTGAATGAAATTTCAAACTTCAGCTTTGCTCCAAAAACTAAAAGCTTAGATACAAATTTTAACTTTCCTGAATGTGAAATCCCATCACAGTGAGCATATTTGAGGCTAGCTGGGACCAATAAGGTTAAGAACCTAAGTATAAGCTGTCTAATTATGTTTATATATTTTGAATATTGAATGTCCAAATATAGGGTGTTGTCTATGGTTGTTGTCTATGGTTTGAAAGTTGAAAATGTCAAACTGTGTTAACATTTCTGTCCAGTAAGGTTTGGCTGTCATCATAAATCTTTTAACGCCGGAACAATGCTTCCAAATTGAGGGTATTTATAGTCCTTAGAGCACTTGTCCATTTTACGGTCAACTGATTCCAAAAATTAATCAGCAAATCATCATCATCCATGACATTTAGTTGCAACAAGACCGAGCAACTTGCAATACAGCAAACTTAACCATCAATTTATTGCAAAATCAATTTGGTGACAACTTTATTCCCAAAAGTTGCCCTGTTAACAGGCCCCCTCGTTCGTGCGACCCAACGCCTCTTGATTACTTTTTTATGGGGCTATGTTAATTCATTCGTTTTACCGACAAACCAGCAACCTATGAAGCATTGGACATTGGACACGGCCAGATTTATTGGAAAAAGTAGTGAACTATTGGACTGATTGAATGGACTATGTAACTCGTAGCCGCGGCAGGCATATGCTGGAAATCATATTTAAAAACTAAATGCCATGAAATTAGCTACCAGATTATAATAATAAAAATTGCATTAAAACAATGTTTCTGTCCTGTATAATTATTTAAAGTTATCGAGCTCTTAAAAAAACACCCGTTGTATCAACATGTTTATTAGTGCAATCTAAATGAAATTAAATTGATTCTACTTATTCAACAGTAATTTGTTGAGCAGTGTCTGTTACAAAATTCATATGGACTTAAATATAACTCCAAAAGTATTTGAACTAGAAATAACACTTAAAACGGTATCTATCCATAGTGTTATTGTATAATCTAAACTAAATATTAAATCAAAACAATCGAATACTTTATAAGTATATAAATATTGAGAATCTTGCCAGGCAAGTACTTTATACCTGCCATATCAATCACCAAACCGGGTAAAGCATTCGTAGAATAATAAAATGCTTGGGTTAAATTAAAACTTCGTAAAATGAAATACACGAACAAAGTCTTAACCCCAAGATCAATATTTTTGAATCAAAACACTTTGGCAAACGATATTTACTGCAGAATGATCAACATTGCATTGTTTACTTTTAGAATTATTAATGTTTATTTTTGTCCCAATTTTTTATTTCGTAAAAACTCAAAAAATTAGCAAACAATTTTTTAAGATCAATAAGCTTTGGTTGTCCAAACGTCTTAAACCTTTCATTATACTCGTATGTGTATACATACGTAATGTGCATAGCATATATTCAATTCGATTAATTCAATGAAAAGAAAAACTTTACTTACGCAATTTTGTATAGACGCCTTGAATACAAATCACAAACAATAAAATTTTAACACTCAACGCTGTATTTTTTGTCATGATGGTTATTTCAATTTCAATGAAACTCTATTAGGTATCGATCAATATCCACGATAAAAGCAACCGTATTTGATGCAAGTCCAATAAAACCCAGGATCATTCAAACTCCTTGGGACTTTTTTTCCGAATAAAAATTAAACGAATTTTCTTGACCACCGTAACGGAAAGCTTCTTCACTTAGAACAACCGCACTACACTGCTAGCAATTGAACATTTGGTTGAGGTTTTTATCGCAGCTCGTATAGCTTGACTCGTCTTGGTCTTGTATACATATTCCATGGTTTAAAGAAGCTTTATTCCATGTTTAACCAGGTTACTTAAAGCTTAACTTCAGATCTCTTTGTCGAATAATCTGAGATTCTCTTTATTGTTGGGTATTGCAATTTGCAAATAGAATTTTTAACTTGAATTAAAAAAAAAACAAAAGTTAAACGTACATGGAATCGTACATACATGTATACACAAAGTTGTAGTTATAAAAATGTTCTATAGATAAATATAAATGTTAACTTCTTTTTTAGCTTTTAACCTCTGTATGAGTACAAGCGACACTTTAATGCTTTTGTGCTTTAATAGTCGATTAAAAGACGTTGCACATGTTATAGAGACGTTGGAAATGTTAAAGGGAGCATAGAGTAGATAATTTAAGCATAAAGTGCACTTGAATTAAGTTTTAACCTAGGAACCCTGTAAAAATGAACTGAAAACTGATACATACATAGAGTTCCTGCTGTTTGTTAAATCAGCAATATTGTTGCTTCCAGTAACAATATTATAATCGAATCAAAAACATAGTCAAATTTTAAGAGTCTGAGTCTCTTTAATTTAATTTACACACCTCCTTATAGTCGAGGAGGCGGCCGTCAAAGAACATATACCTCACTGGGTCAATGGGAAATTTGGAAAATAACGAATGGTAAATGACATGAAGTTTATACGAAACCGCTGGTCGGACAGACTTTTTCTGGGCATTTTGGCGGCAAAATGGACACTTCCGGTTGCGTTTTTCGCTGTTAGGTTATCTATACCATAAAGTCAAAGAAAATTTTTGTTGAAGTGCATAGAGATTTAATTTTAGATTTCAAATCATTTGGTTGGACAGACGAAATCCCTGCTCTACTCTTCGTCCGACCAATTAAATATAAACGGTATTTTTGGTGTTGACCTTACATCGGGTCATTGGACAAATGGGGTAGCGAATGAAATCTTAGACCGTCTACATTAAGAATCTAATGGTTGGACAAATTTTACATGGGTCAAAAAATTCGCCCGGACGTTTTTTTTCTCCAAAAAATGGTTTAAATTTCTTTAATCTTTTTACTTGCTCTATAGGGTAAGTATTGTATCCTTCCAACACCAGTTTCGGGCTATAACTTTTTAATTACGAATAAAATTGAAGTTAAATGCAACAACTTTTGTTGTTGTTTTTTTTTCAATATTTTTCAATTTGATTTTTCATTTTAAAAATTTTGCACTTGGCATTCTTCTTGAATTAAGCTCATTCAAATCTTTTTCTAAAGCTTCTCCTGTTAGACAGCATGCAAATCACGTATATTTACAAAAATACTAACTTACTCTTATCAACGCGCTTGCTCACTCGCGTTAGCTTGACATAATGTACGATGCTTAGTAGACCAGAGTGATAGGCTACGTAGCATGGGAGAAAATGAGAACTAGAATATAAAATATTGTGTCATGATTTTTACTTGCAATTGCAGCTACTATAAGGCAAGATATGCATTCGTAAAAAAAACATCTCAACAATTACTTTACAATTACTAAACATAATATTACTATGATAGAGAAGCCGAAAAAAGTAGGTCCGACAATTCTGCCGGTTTGTCTGTCTGTCTATCTATATAGTTACCTACAGCCTAAACGGCTGGACCGATTTGCTTCAAACTTGGTACACATTATTATTATGACGTCCTACAGAGGGGTTTTTGGAATTAGCATCCTAGCTCCAAAACTAACGTTACCTGCCATACGATTTTTTGTTAAAAAATTAGTTTTTCTCAAAAACGGCTCCTACGATTTTGATAAAACTTTCTAAATAGTGTTTTCTGTGCGAACTTTATGTTTTGGTTGGAATAGATTTTTCAGGATAAGTCTTATATCGGTACTTCCCATATAGGACCGGTTTTTTAAAATCAGATTTTTTCGTAAGCCAATTGAAGGATTTCGATGAGATATTTAATGTAGAAGCTCTTTTTAAGACAAAATTTCAAAATTTTTGAAAAACAGTTTTTTTGATTTTTTTAAAAAAAATTAATTTTTTGTTTATTTTTTGTTTTTTTTTTTTCAAAAACGGTTTAAGTTATTGTTTTTAAGTTATATTTTTCTGATAAAAACTACAAAGTGCTAGAAGTTGGCTTACTCAAAAGAAATTTGGAATATGTACCTATATTTTGGAAACGTTTTTAAAAAAAAAAAGTTCTTAAAATTCTTAACAATAAACAAAATCATATGGCTTACTTCATTTTTTCCAATAAAACTTTTTAACTATCAATTTTTAAGTGATCAATAAAATTTCATATATGTAGTTTTTTCCCTGCTTTTTTCCAAAATTTCACATTAGAGCAAGTCGTGCGCTTTATTTTTTCATTCGTTCTCTCTCAGGCTTGTTGCGATATATTAATTTGTTTGATTTATTTGCTTAAAAGTTTCATGACGTTTCGTCGAGTTTCAAATCACGAGGTTTTAATCAAACATGTCATTCCGATGATAGAGAAGCCCAAGAAAGTGGTTTTATCCACATCGTCCGTCTGTGCGTCTGTGCGCTTTTTCAAGTCAAGCTTGAAATCATTTCTTAAAACTTCATGTATAGTATAGTTTAAAAAAGAACGATTGTCTATAATTTTTTATTTCGTTTTAGCCCGGCTCATACTGGTACCTTTTTTCATTTCGGATTTGCTCGAAAATGGCTCTAAACGATTTTGATTAAACTCCAAATTTAACAATCCAACAACATTACAGAAATGGTTCAGACTATGGTATATACTATACAGGGTGATTCACCAGCGTTGTGCCAAAAATCTAGAGCGTGTAGGTTAAGTTGAGACAAGAAAAAAATCGTATGGGAGGGGGGGTCTATTCCCCTCCGTTTAGCCGGGAGGGGCAATTTTCTGAAAAATTGACTTATTTTGTAAAAAAAAATATTTAAAATCAACGGGTTCGTTTACAACACCGTGTTATAACTTTTTGGAAAGCCAAAAACTTCTCCTTTTATTTTGTTTTTAAATTAAATTGTTTTAACGAATAGTTTAAAAAATATAAATTTTCAAACTCAAAATTTTGAAAAAAAATTTGAAAAAATAATTTTAAAACTAATTTTTTTCAAAATTTTACGTAATTAAGTACAATTTTTGTTCTCAGAATTCAACGCTTTTATTAATCTTTAATCCAACACTGAAAACCGTATGGCTCTACGACTTTTTCTTGCCAAGGTATTCAAAAATAACCGAACCTACTTCTTCACAAAAACAAGAAAACCTAGCCTTACGGGATGGCACAAGTGACCATTTAGCCAATTTTTTCGTGTTTTTGTGAAGAAGTAGGTTCGGTTATTTTTGAATACCTTGGCAACAAAAAGTCGTAGAGCCATACGGTTTTCAGTGTTGGATTACAGATTAATGGAAGCGTTGAATTCTGAGAACAAAAATTATACTTAATTACGTAAAATTTTGAAAAAAATTAGTTTTAAAATTATTTTTTCAAAATTTTGAGTTTGAAAATTTATATTTTTTAAACTATTCGTTAAAACAATTTAATTTAAAAACAAAATAAAAGGAAAAGTTTTTGGCTTTCCAAAAAGGTATAACACGGTGTTGTAAACGAACCCGTTGATTTTAAATATTTTTTTTTACAAAATAAGTCAATTTTTCAGAAAATTGTTCCTCCCGGCTAAACGGAGGGGAATAGACCCCCCCTCCCATACGATTTTTTTCTTGTCTCAACTTAACCTACACGCTCTAGCTTTTTGGCACAACGCTGGTGAATCACCCTGTATATATCATTCATAGCACTTTATACAATATGGAAAATACGTTTAAAAGATTAAAGATTTCTTAACTATAGCTGCAGTATATCGAGTCTTTTAGTTTTAGCCAACACTTTTTAGTTTTGATCATATTTCTCAAAAATTGCTAAACAATTTTAATTAACTTTATGGGTGTGTTGTTGGGAGCATTTAAGATAACTGCGTTTCTAAGTTTGGGCTTAAATTACAAGTTATGGACATCTTCA
The DNA here is from genome assembly GCA_916050605.2 of Platycheirus albimanus. Classification (NCBI taxonomy): domain Eukaryota; kingdom Metazoa; phylum Arthropoda; class Insecta; order Diptera; family Syrphidae; genus Platycheirus; species Platycheirus albimanus. The sequence goes on from OU696698.1 coordinate 67,832,882, forward strand.
CACAAACAACTCAATTCCTTACTTAACGTATCTTATAAACCTGTCAATATGCTCAAAATGCGGGCCATAGTTCTGTAGACAGTATTTACTCTGACTCGTCAAAAATACCAAAACAGCTTCAAACCATACAAATCTAAAGGTTTAGACGGCATTGGTATTATCTTCCCAGTTTAGGGAAATATATGGAGAAGCTGTTTTAAAATGGTCTACATTCTTTAGCCTTGAAGAGAAGTGAAAGTTATGTTCCTTCCAAAAGCAGGTAAAAGCTCCCAAACAAACCCAAAATATCTAAGACTCATTGGCTTATCATCATATCTTCTAAAAACCTTGGAAAGTCTGATGGATATCCGCCTATCAATCATAACTTCCTGCATGGGCACTTCTGTCATTCATTAAATCGGAAAGTTGTTCTCTCCATAATCCAGCTTATTGGCGTTAGATTGTCAGAGAAAACCGAAATGTCTTTTTGTATGATTCGTGCAACATTTTTGACATTTCACTAACAAGAAAATAATTTTAACGCCAACAACACTTTCAAGTTCATTTTTGAAAGGTCTTGCGATTTTGGCTCTGAATCCGGTTCAGCTTTTCCGTTATGGCTACGTTATGGTACCTACTTATACTTTCACAAAGATCCTTCTTTTCCATCTTTTCGAGTTGCTACTTGCATTATTTTCGTTTGTTCTGAATCCATTTATGTGTCGGTTTCCAAAAAAAATTGCACGATTGGGGCAAAATAATTTGTTTTTAATCTTGTCCGCACACCTATAGATTATTTTTTTCAATATGGTATCTGAATAGTTAAGTAACGGAAATTGCAAAATATTCCCATAAACAAAAATTAGGTAATATTTTTGTACAAAATTATTTCTAAAATATCATATTTCTCATTTAAAAATGTATTCAACTGTCAACAAGTCAAAGTGAAACTAAAAATTAATCCGACACATTCCATTGTTTCAAATTGTTAACAATAATTCCCCAGCCAAATACCCCATTGTATTTGTACATTTACACTGATGAAGTGTTGACATTTAAATCGCCTTCAGCTAACATGAAAATAAATTTGAATATTAAATTGCATTCAATTGTTGAAAAATACAAAAAATACAAAAAAAAAGTGTCGCCTCATCAAATCGCGCTGACAGCTCCTCGCTCACCTCACAATCACCAAGGGGTAGAAAAATGCAGAACGAAAAAGATATTCTTAAGTGAAAAACGCTTACCTAACGAACCGCAAGATTCCCCTCTGACCAAATATGTGAAATGTGAAGTGTTGGACACACGATGTACAAGAATATAGGAACGAACCACTTTAAGGCATTTTCCAATGGTTTTTTTTAGGTATTTAATTGGATCCTGTCGTTTGATTTAGAATGCAAAGTTTCCGCTTAAATGATTCTTTGACAAACATCCTATTGTGACATTTTTTGTAGATCAAAATAATCATCGGAATGTATCGAAATAAAAATTGCACTCGAAATGGCACTGCAATTAGTGTAGACGATGGAAATTCCTCTTGAGTATGTAGATGACCTTTGACATTTAGGATTTGTTAACTTGAATCAAAGTCTGGTAAATTTTGTTTCCGTACTTGAAAATCAAAATCATTCGACAGAAAGGCTCGATTGTTTCGCTTTCCATTATTGAAGAGAAAACGTCAGCAAGATTGACTTTCAGTAGTAACGCGGGGATAGTTGGACCGTTTTTAACTTGACGTTTCATAATTTTCAAAAAACCATAGAGCTGGTATTGAAAGAAAGGGATTCTCGATTGTAAATGAAGTTTTCAAAAATTTAAAATGTTACCGCAGAGGAATAATGTTGCCTTAAATGGAGCAAGTCTAAGTGGGATAAAATAAGATTTTTCTTCAAACAGGATGACGTTTTTGTTGTTATTAAAAAGGAATAAAGTAATAGAACTCTTAACTGAAATAAACAGTATTTATGAATCGATACAATTTACTGTTGAATGAGCAAAACAATTGCTTGCCATTCCTTCTTCAACAGAACGATACATTCCATCTAATTCAAATACATCATCATACCAGCATTAGATGGCAGCATTCAGACATTCAAAACCAATGTGCATCGGTATCTCCTTTTATCTCCTATCCACACTTCCTAAGCACTCGCACTGTGCCAACTCATATTAAGGGTATTAATAACCCCTTGTGTGCGGGCTAAATATATGAAAAAATAAAGTGCACGACTGGGTCGTACGAACTTGTTCTAATGTGTTAAAATGGTCTTGGGACTTGAGATTTTGGGAAAAAGCATTGAAAAAATCATATGAAATTTTATTAATCACTTAAAAATCACTAGTTAAAACGTTTTTTGAAAAAATAAAGTAAAGCATTTGATTTCTTTTATTTACTGTTTTGAATTTTAAGGAAAAAAAAAATTCCAAAATCGTCGGACCAGTTTTTTTTTCAAAAAACGGTTGTTTTTGAAAAAATCTCCGAAACATATTCCAATTTTTTTTTTGAGTATGCCAACATCTAGCAGTTTAAAGTTCTTATCAAAAAACAAAATTTTTAAAAATTTTGAAAAAGAAAAGCGGGTGGCAATGGTACAGTGGATGAAGTGCTCGGTTGCTAACCTAAGAGTTGTGGGTTCGAGCCCCAGCCTGGTCAGCAACTTTTCAATATTCCCCCAGCTTTAACTGGACGCCACCCGTGGGATTTTCATGAGATAAATATCACCTATTTCTCAATCCATTGTACCAACAAAAAAATCTTTCCTATCTTTCTATTCCTTCTAACTATTGCCGTGCAGTTTGCATTCAAAAGGCCTTGGGTCTTACAGGCATATAGTTAAAATTATTATTATTATTATAAAAGTCGTTTTTGAAAAAAAAAACCAAAAATTTAAAAAAAAATAACTTTTTTTTTTAAACTCAAAAAAAGTTGTTTGGAAAAATTAAAGAATTAGTATTATTTTGTTTATGAAAGAGCTTTCACATTCAAATTTTCATGGAATCCATTGATTGGCTTACGAGAAAATCTGTAATGAAAAAACTGGTTCATGGGAGGTACCTACCGTTAAAAGATTTTTCCTGAAAAATTAATTCCAACCAAAACATAAAAATTACTCGAAAAACACCATTCAGAAAGTTTTAAATTTTTTTTAAATTTTATTTTATGCTTATTTTTAAATTTTACACTTTAAAAGCACAAACGTGTGCGTGGTTCCGCTTCTGAAGACAAAATGCAACTGAATCCGGTATAGCACGTGCTGCTCAGAGAGCACGCTTTGTTTGGTATAATAATGTTGTTGTAGTTTGTAGTGCTTTTGGTTTCTGAGAAATTCGCGTGGGCCAACTTGCCCCTTGGTCCAACTAGACCCGCCCTACCCTACTTCAATTTATTGTTTAATTTTATTTTTTGTCTTTAGTGTATTTAGTTTTGTTGACCATGCCCAAAAAAGACACATTTCTGACAGCGGTTGGGTTTTCTTTGATCCCTCCTCAGGTTTTCCATGTTTTTCATGGTACTGTTGCCCAATTTAACGTTGCGGTACACCAACTGTATATGGTCATTGTCAGTCGTAGCGTCACTTTGAATTATAGTGAATGATTCAATATAAGTTCATACATTACCTAAATGATCCTTGAAATTACAGGCTTTCAGAAAGGTTTTACATTTTCATTAGTCAACATTTATAATTCAGTTTTTGTCAGTTTGTAGTTTTTCTTGTTGTGTTGTTAGCATTAAATGCTTCTTAACCAAAGTATACAAATAAACTTGCAGACCGATTTAAGGTCGAATCTTGCCAATGAATTTTGTCTGCACTTAATATACAGGGGGTTTTCCAATAAGAGGTGTTATTTTGAAATTCAAAACAAAATAAAATTTTTTGAGAAAATGATTGGATGTTTATTTCAATGTAAAGAAAAAAGTATGCCATTAATAATGGAACAATATCAGCCAAATGGCCGCCACGGCTACGCTTACACAACAATATCCTTTTCATGAAATTTTCCATCATCAAATCTCAAAGTGGCTGCTGTATACCCTCAATAGCTTCACGAATTCCATCTTTGAATCAACGCTGGGCTGTTGGCGTAGACCTTATCTTCCACTGGGTCCTAAAGGAAGAAGTCACAAGGTGTTAAATAACAAGATCTCGGTGAACACCACCTCTTCATGAGATAACACGGTCCGGAAACTTTTCCCGTAAAATATCGATGGTTTCGTTGCTTTTGTGGCACGTAACGCCGTCTTGTTGAAAGTAAACGTTGTCCAGATCAATACCATCCAATTCCGGCCATACAAAAATAGTAATCATCTCTCGATAGCGCAATCCATTCTACGTAGCTATTGTTCCAGCCTCATTTTCGAAAAAGTAAGGTCCCAATGACCCCGCCGGACCATAAACCGCACCAAAAAGTTACTCGTTGAGGATGAAGAGGCTTTTCAACAATAAATCTTGGGTTTTCCGAGACCGATGCGACAATTTAGCTAGTTGACGTAGCCACCGAGGTGGAAATTGGCCTTATCAGTCAAGATGATTTTTCGATGAAATTCCGGATTATTTTTATGCATTTCAAGGACCCAATCACCAAAGACAGCTTGGCTTGATTTATTTTGTTAACTGAACTTTATAAGCTTAAAGACCAAAGTCTTTATGCAAAATACGGTATAATGACGTTTTGGCGAATACCCAACTCCAAAATACGACGAGGAATGGACAGACCTGGATTTACTTCAATACTTTGGACTACAGTAGCAATATTCTCAGTTGTTCTTGAGCGACGTGCGCGGGTTTCATTCTTCACATCGCTAACTTGTCCCAACAGCTCAAATTTTCCACCAATTTCTGAATTTTGGTCCGACAAGGTTCTTCACGACGACCAAAAAATGTTTTAGTTTTACGAACAGTCTCTGCCAAATTTTCACCATTTTTATAGTGAATTTTAATGCATTGTTGAAGCGTGTATCGTTCCATTAATAATAATAATGGCGTAGTTTCTACTTGTCAAATGTCAAAAAATTACAGCTTCAAAAGTGACGACTACCGAAGTAGTCGGCTTTTCAAAATAATACCTCTTATTGGAAAACCTTTTATACAAAAAGAAATGCATAATGCAGCTTGGAAATTCGATTCCTGATTCAAATTAAGTTCAAAACTATGAAGAATTGTTTAATTGCAGCTCGCTGATGATGGTTTCGCAGCTGAGAACCGAAATGCATACGTTTTAAATAAAAAGAATTATAAAATTTTAAACAAAATTTTCATTTTGAATTTCTTTTTTAATTTTTTTTTTTTATTTTTTTGAGTCTTTTTATTTCGATAACTCACAATGGCAGCTGATGGAAAACTAATTTTTATTTTCATAAGTTTTTTTTCTGTGTTATTTCTATTTTGGAAACGAAATAAGCCAAATTTAAAATTTGGTCTTGTTTCTTTCGAATTTATTTCAAGTCAACTTCAGTGTATGCGCCAAACTATTTTCTCAAGAAAGAACTTGAAGCAAAATCTCGGTTTATACGAAGTCCATTACCATTTGTTTTTAAAACTAAAAATTACGTGAAAAAGTTTGTATGTTTTGTATATTTTGGCCTCACTCCTACAATACGATTATTCTTCTTGTAAAATAAGTCTATTAAAAGAAATACAAAGTGACCTGACCGTGTTGAATTACACGACTTTAATTAAACTTTAGAAAGATTTCATTCTGTCAATTGTCGCACACATCTCCGTACGCAGAGCTTTTTAAAAAATATTGTTTGATATTTGACTGAATCCACAAACTGGGACATAGATGAATGACCAACTTGCTCCTTCTCCTGTGTCCTCGGTTTGCTCTCTCTGATGAAATTGTCGAGCAATTCTAATAAATTGCCTGTTGAAGGATATGCAATGAATGGAGAAAGAAAAAGTTTTTAATTTGCGTTTTCAGCGGTGAGAAGAAAGTCCCTTTTATAAAATGTCTCTGTTTCTCAGGAAGGTATATTTTTAATACATAGCTTGCTAGATATATTTTTTTGCTATGAAATATTTTAGGCAATATTTTTGTTTGAAACGTGAGCGTGAGGGTTTCTCGCCTTCTGCTTCGATATAAGAAACTTTGGACTTACCATGCCGATGTTATGCCGTGGACAGAAAGTGAATATTTGGTTGCTGGGTATTTTCGAGTTTTATTGCCCTTCAAAGCTAATTAACAAACGTGATATTTGAGTTTTATTGAAGTTTTCTTTGCGCTGTTGTGCACACTCAATGCGTTGCGTTGGTTGGGCCTATTTAGGTATTCTAAGGTTCAAAGTCGTCCATACTGAAATAAGTTTTGGGTATGAAATTTTGAGGGTTCCAGTGTATTTTTTTTTTTTTTTTTTGTTAGGGGAAGTGCTTCTTGTTTTCAGTTTTTGATAGGAGGTTTCAGAGTTTTTATTACCTTTTTAAAGGTGGAACACGTTTATGATTTCAGTAGCATCCAGCGTATTTCGATGGATGGATAGATGATGGAGGTGGTTTAACTTATAAATGATGCTTTTGGAATCTTATATTTTGGAAGTGGGAAGAGCAAATAACTTACAAGAGAGTTGATTTAGCTGAAACAATTTTATATTATGTAATTACCGTCTGTTTTATGTACGAACGTTTTTATTGCGGTTTTAAGGATGCATGATGTAGGTTAACGATGAGCTGTGTTCCGTCACTTAGTTTGCACCTGATGAAGTTGTTTTGTATATATGCGTGTGTGTGGTACGTGAGGAGTAAGGATTCTGTGTGTATAAATTGCCTGAATATAATTCAGTGGGATTATAAAAGATTACATCCTTTTTAATAGTGTCAAATCAATCCTTTATATTGATTTGACATTATCAAATGTTTGCGAGTTTTATCTTGTATATCTTGTTGCGATACACGAAACCAAAGGAAAATTTTGCATAAAAAGGTTTTTAGGGAGTAGTCTTGTATCACTCATAATATCTTAATCCAAAATATTACAAAGCATAGGTACAATTTAAAAATGGCCTGTATTCTGCAATGCTAAATAACTTCTCAGGTTTATATCGCTGTGGATTTAAAATGTGTAATCTATTAAGAATGACAAAACTGCACAAGATAACTACAAGTCAACTTCGAAGAGAAGTCTACACAAATTGAAGTTTTAACTTGCATTAAATAAAATTAAAATAAAATTAAGTAGTTAACATGAAATCACGATGATAGGGAATTTAATAAAAGTCGGTTCGACAATTTCGTCTGTCTGATTTGAGAAGTTTTCGACTAGGGAAGTCTTATTTTTAATAAAATAACTAGGTTATAATGGCTGAATCACAACGACGCGTTCATCTCAGCTTCGCGTACGTTATACGTACGTCGAGCAAGCTTTACGGACGCGTCGAGAAGAAAGATTACATTTGAGTAAATCAACTAGTCGAAAATAATAATTCTAATGAAACTAATATTTTTTTGAAGTATATCTTATTATAATTTGTCTTGAAATTCAGAATGGATGCAGACAATCTAATTTCAATTATAGAAGTTTCTGGGAAAGTGGTTTATACTGTTACAAGATCCTCAATCAATGATATTAGTTCTAGAAACCTTCATATGTGCGGATGCTCATGGACATGTACGAGGGAGCAGTGACAAAAGAAAGATTTCCAGCTAACCACTGAAAACTGTTCTTTTTGTCAACTGTGTTAGAAACTAAGGTGCAAAATCAGAATACTCTTTTTAACCAGCTGCAGGCTTTTCCAAAATCATAAAATCTGTGCGTTTTGCTGCATACTTGTTTTCACTTTTATTTTAACAATTGTTACGTTCATTCAAAAAAAGTATACAAAAATATTAAGAAATTTGACCCGAAGTCACGAAATTAGCATGGGCAGACAAAATAGAACGGGCTAGAAACGGGATGTCTTAAAACCGAGATAAGATATAAAATTTATTTAAACGCATTAACAAAGGCTATTATTTCTTCTTAAAAAAGAAGGCCTTAAAAAATTTATATCATTAGAACTAACATCACAGTTACCGTTAACATGGGTCAGAGGTCACCAAAGTAAGCCTTTTTCTAAATCCCCAAAAAAATTATATCAAAATCGGAAATAGGCCTTTACTGTCAAATGATTTTTTGCTTAAACTGTACCCAAGAATTATCATCTAACATATTGCCTACGAATTAGGGGACACCCTGTATAAATTCACACCCATCTCAGACTTAATTTTGTATTATTTGTTCCCAATTCTCTGATTAAATGCTTAAAACTTCGAAATCAGTGCACACATAATAGAGGACGAGGGATATCAATTCATTTTTGAAATTTAAAAAAAACTCAAAAGAAAATATTTCGAATTTTGCTTCACCTTCGCTTCATGCTACGTGGTTTGTGTACTTACTTTTTGATGCCAAAACGTAACGTTAAAGCACAACGCCTTATTGTGAGCATTATACAGGAATTCCTATGTCTGAACTTTTGCGTTCTGTCAAAGCAAAGCTCAAAGCGTCATTGTGAAGCAGTCATAAAATGTTCGAAAACTTTGGGTTAGAAACAAAAAATGTTCTCAATTTTGGATATCAAAAAACGATTTGATCAATTTTTTTGAAATTCTATTTTCCTATTTAAAAACTTCAAACATCTATGACCTCACATATCTGCTCAAAAAAGATTTATATATATATTTTTAAAAAGTATTTTTCCTTAAATCGCCGACATTCAAAAAATCAATCTACAAAACCTCTGTCACAGTCGTGCGTTTATTTTATTTTCATCTTAACAAAGATGAATTTCTTAGTAAAAATTTGGTTTGAATGAATATTAACTGCAATTTCAATTTAGGAAGGGCAGGGATCACTCGCAATAAAAACTTGAATTGTATAAATTTTTGTATGGTATTTGGTCGGAAATAATTTCTATTTAAGTCCAAAAATCAAGGAATATCTGCCTTTTCTCTGTTCTTTTCTGATCAACACATTCTGTAAAATATAAAGTTTTGTTCACATCATTATTTAAACAAAAAGTATATGTGTTGGAATGTCACTTCAATGTTCATTCTGGAGTTCCCGAATTCAGACGGAATGTAAGTCTTTCGTCTGCTGCCCTCTGTGAGGATCGAACGTTATCAGATAAAATCCTCCAAGTGTGTATCTTGCAACTTTACTAGCCATTGTAATTGGATAGATATTTTAAAGATATATTAACGCAGACAAGGAAAAAGAAAAAATGTAATAGCCTATGAAGCGCCCTCCCTCCCCCTGTAAACGTATGAACGACACTCCCATGGTTGTCACTTGAGAAACCAAATTGTTTTGTGACAGAAAGTATGTGGGATACGCCTGGCCAAGAGCTTCTACGGGCCGGTTTTTCAGTTGTTCCTAAATTCTAAGTTAGCTAATAGCTTCCTTGGAAAATTAATTATCCAATAATATTTCATTGCTCAATGAAAAAAAATTATTGAAAATCGTTCGACTAGTTTTTTTTTAAAGATTATTTTTGAAAAACTTTTCATAAAAATATTTTGAAATTTGTTCGTGTATGTAAATTTATGGCAATTTATAGTTAAATAAAAAAATGAAAATAATGTTCAAAAAATTTAATTAAGTAGGTACCTACTCGTTTCCATAATATGTATTTTGAAAACCAAATCAAAAAAAAAATGGTAAGAATTTCGAAATGCCTATCAATAGGGTTATAAATGACTTCCTGTGTCTAAAATTTTATTGAAATCGGATATGTAGCTTACGAGAAAACTTGATTTGAAAATTCCTGTTCTATGAGAGGTAAAAATGAGAGGAAAAAATGTCCACCCAAAAAATAGACTGTCCTTAAATAATAACAATCTGAAAGTTTTATCTAAATCGTTGCAGCGGTTTTCGAGAAAATCAATTTTCTTCTTTACAAATATGTGGCAGGGCCTTTATTTTTGGTCGGTCCTAGAGCAAAAATTAAAAATACTTTCCGAGGGACGGCCAGATAAATACTTAATAATAAATTTGAAATAAATCGGCCCATCCGTTCAGGCTCTAGAGGTGCGAGCAGACAGACGGACGGAATTCCCAGACCCACTTTTTTCGACTTCTCCATCATCGTAATGTAATGTGTGATTGTTATCTCATTTTTTTCACGATTCCAGAACTTGCCTTAAGTAGATACCTTTAATCGGAAATAAATATTAATGATTTTTCATACATACTTATACCTATTTTTTTTTTTTCAAAATACATTCCGATTAATAACATAAGAGCAAGTTCGTGCGACCCAAACGTGCATTTTATTTTAGTTTAAATTATGTGTTATCAAGAGGCAAAATCAAATAGGAAGTTTGTTAAGTGCTTTATTTGCCATTTAATCTTTTTTTTTTCAAATATTTGGTTCAGCTGCAAGAGAAGTTCAAATTCTTTGGTTAAGAAGTGTTTAATAGACAGATATCCATTACCTACTTGTATATTTTTTGCCAAAACTTAAGAACGCAGTCATCAATAAAATACTCCCACAAAATACCCACAAAGTAAGTCAAAATTCTAAAAAAAATTGGTTAGTTTTTCAAAAAAAAAACTTTTTTTCTCAAGCCGCTCCCCAGATTTTTATAAAATTATTCTCATAAATTTAAATTTATCCAAGAAATGGCGTACTTTTTTACAGCTCAAATTAGTTTAAGTATTTATATAAGGATTTCGAAAAGTTTATTTTTATCAAAATCTCAAGCCCCAAAAACCACCGTCACAAATTAGAGCAAGTCGTGCGTTCCAGTAGTGCATTTTATTTTATAATGCAATCGCACTCAAGAGATATGAATACCCTTATAATGATTTAACATGTGCGAGCGAGGAGAGAAGGCAGTGGATTGAGATTTTAGGTACTGCTATGAAAGATAAAGGGTCAAAAAGACCAACTCTAAATAAAGTACTGCCGCATTGAAAACAGCACGTCTAAAAAAAAACACTCTTTATGTGTCAATTAGCATGTTAATGTATGTTAATGTCGTTGATCACTTGCGGCTAATTTAATAAAACCGTTAAAACCGATTATCATTTGTAGCCAAAAACTTAAAACGTAGTTTTCTTCGAAGCCTTCTATGTATACTGTTAGTACATACAAAGTTTAATAAAAATCGTTAGAGCTGTTTTTGAGCAAAAGCTCGTTGATATGACCCAGTAAACTTGTCATTTAGAACAATATGGAGTGTTGTTGTTTTATTAAGCATAAGGTACTTATAAGTTAAAATTAGAATGTGCAGATTAGATAACAAATTTGTATGGGTTGATGTGTTGGTTTTAGGAATGTTAACTCTCCAATGAGTACCTACTTATTTGTACTTTTATATTAAATCACCTAAAATAAGTGAACAGTACCTTTAGTAAAAGTTATATAGTATTCGAATATAAATATATTAAATATACATATACTATACATATATAATAAACATAATGGTCACGGGCTCTCGATCCCAAACCTCTCCCTGATTTGCTTGCAATTCAGTCCGAAGGACATTTTGAAAAGTTCTCAGGTTTGTGTTTAGAGATGTTAACAAAAAAAAAAATCCCATTAAAAATGTTCATCCGCCTACTAGGTCCTTTTTATTTTTTGCTTTAAGGACGAAATGGCCATTAAAATAATTTCTGTAGTCAAAACCATCTTTGGGAGAAGGAAGGGCTATATGGAGCAGTGGGCAATCCAAAGACCGACGCGACGCGACGTTGCCTGTGAAGAAGGGGTGCGTTTGTTCATGCCCAGCGAATCCAATGAATAGCGAAACGCGATTGTGAACAATAAAGGTGCTTGTTTTTACAGCTTTCGTCCAACATTTCACCAACCATCTGCAGCCTCCTCCAAACTGTGACTACCTGGGGTGTAATTTTAAGGATATTAATTATTCATCTCAACTCAAGTAGATATGTATGTACCTATGTAGGCGTAGGGTATACAACAATATTCTTTTGCTAGCTCGCATGATGGACCAAAGGGGGTTGTTAAGGCTTTTACCCGCTTTTGCGAACTAGTTATCTCTTTCTTCGAGCATCCCATTTCACTGCGTATACGTACGCCAGTTCCTGACATTGAGAAATTTAATTTAAAAGCAAAGCAGAGCGAAAAAAGGACTTTATCTGAAGATGGAAAAATCTGCAGGACACGCAATTACACGGAGTGTAACAGTTTTCATTTTTACTTGCGATTATAGGTACTATAAGGTCAATTATGCATTCGTAAAAAAAATTTGTTTGACAATAAAACATGGCACTGAAGTCGAACAAAGTTGGTCCGAAAATTCTGTCTGTCTGTGCGTCTGTCTGTATTGGCACTGTCAAAAACGGCTGACCGATTTTCTTACACAGTATTTTTACGACGTCTTAAAGAGGGTTTATGGAGTTGGCAATCTAGCTGTTAAACTAAAAGTAGGGTCCTAGGTACCTGACGCCATATAACTTTTAACGAAAAACCTCCAATATAACGGTTTTTTTTTTTCTGAAATCCGACATTCTCGTAAGCTACTTGAAGGATTTCGATTAGGTTTGAACCTTTTATAAATAACAACATAATAATGTTTCTATCAATTAAAAAAAAAAAAATTATAAAAACTGCGAAGTTCTAGCATTCATAAGAACTAAATTGGAATATGTTTTCGAAAAGTTTAAGAAGACCGTTTTTTGACAAAACTGGTCGAAGGATTTTGAAAAAAAAAAATTCTAAAAATTTAAAACAGTAAAAAGAAATAAGATGACGCCCTAAATAAAATTTCATCCTTTCTACTTTTTTTCAAAATCTCATGCCCCAAGCCACTGTCACACCGAGATGGATACCCCCACTTGACTATTAATATAAGTATAATTAATGACAATTTGTTTTAAAAATGTATTATAAAATTATCAATGTATATAGTTAGGCCCCTAATGTGCCAACAAATATTTTTTAAGTATCATAAGTAAAATAGAATAAGAATCAATTGTAAATATTATATTGTTCAATAAATATCGTTAAATCGTTAAATCACTGTCACACATTAGAGCAAACTCGTGCGACCCAGTCGTGCACTTTATTTTTACATCCTTTTGTTAAAAACATTACTTGTTGGGCTGAAACGGACAAACAAAAAAACTGGTAAAAATAGGCAACGCACTTAATTTTTCCTCCTTCCAGTTTCTGGTACTCAAAGTTGCCGAAAGCAAAATGAAAGCGCAACACGAAAAAAGTCCGTTAAAAGGATACAAAAATTAACGTAGCTACGAATATATAGGTACATGCGTATAGATATATACAGCTGTTGAGTTTTTGAAATACTTTTTTTTTTCTTTTCTTTTTTTTCGCGAAGTGCCGAAAGCAATTAAAATTTTATGATAAGGAAAAACTCCAAGGAAGTGCAAGAAGAGGAAACAAAATCATTATAATGCTGAGATACTCATTTCAAGCATTTTCGTTAAGAGGGATGAGCTTGTTATGCTCAAGGTAACTATACCTACCTACATATAACCAAAGCATCATTTTAAAGATGGCTGTTTAAAGTAAAGTATTTTGTGTTACAGAATGAGCTTTACTTTTGAACAAATATTTTTTAGGAGCAATTAGAATATAAAAATGTTTGCGTGAGAATAAACCTAAAAATTGAAAAAATAATGAACTTGAGCTTGAAAGAAGAATGTGATCCTGTGATTTTTCGCTGCATTTCAAACTTCGTATGTGCATATCATTTTTGTATCAAAGCAGTCAGACGTAGGGGAGAGTGGGGCTTAAAGTAACGGGTAAGAAAGTAACAGCTAGAAAAACAAGGTTCTCCTTAAAATAAAGAATTGCGTCAAGGAGAAAAATGTGCATCTTTTCAATCATACTTACTTCAGGTGTAAATTGGATTGATTTTTTTGTGTGAAATTTCATGGTGGGGCAAGTTGTGACACTTTTGCGGGGTAAATAGTACCTAACACGTTAAAACTTTTCCCTTCATTTTTGTACTAATCGTTGTGAACAAAAACGTGTGATAGATAATTAGAAAAAGGTCCACAGGTTAGGTAGTCCTCAGAGATTTTTGAGGAAAGAAACAAAGTCTTCTCCAGAAATGAAGTCAAAAAAGGAACCAACAACGGAACCAAAAAATGGCCCAAAACAAAGCAAAAACAACAGGTGAAGGTATCAGCCCCGTTTGTTGTGGCTTGTGTCATTTTATGACAGCTATCCAAGGGAAAATTGGGTTTAGTGCATAATATGCAAAAAATAAGCCCACACCAAGTGCGTTAAAGGATCTCTTCGTGTATTCGTATGCTTGAACTGTGACAAGGATGAAGATTCTTCTTTCTAGTCCTTTATACTTTTGTTTAAATGATTGAATTGTGATTTTTGTTTTGAAGTTTTTTTTTTTAAACAATGGCTGTTTTTTTTTTAAATATATTTAAATAAAATATATCCTTGTCACAAGTGATATTTAATCGAATTAAGAGTTATGTTTTTTTCTTATCAGTTTTTCAAAAGATAATAATTGGCTTAAAATAATATTTCATTGTTTTTTTATAATTCTTGTTACAACGTACCCCTGCCTATGTTACAACTAACCCCATTGTCAGGGTAAGTTGTCACAACACGTTTTTTCTCAATACAATATCTTGACATCTGAAAAATGGTGCTTAAATTTTAAAAAGGTTTGGCTGATTGATGTCCTTATGTGTGGAATATATCATCGTTTAAAAAATGTACGCTGCGGTTTCTCTTGGTGGCACGCATCCAAAGTGTCCAACTTTCCACGACTTAAGGACCGATGGAATTGGTTGTGTTGGCTTTGACGGCCGCGCCGGTGGGGTTTGTGGCCTATTCGTATAGACCTGCGACCTAAGAAAACCTCAAGAAAAAGTCTAAGTAATGGAATCACACGGGTGATCAGTTCACATTTATCTACCACACACCGAATATTCTTCTCGGTACGACGATTATGGTGACGCTACCGTATAATAAGCGAAGCCAGAACAGAAAACCCATTTCGATGAAACAATTTTATCATTTGCACGTATTGTTGAATGCTATATCCGTCCATGGTAATTGGGCAAAACAGACTGAATAATTGACAGCCAAGTTGACAGATACATATAGCTTCAACAAAATGGCCGCAATCAACTGTCAAAGTCCGGAAGTCCCTATTGGAAAACCCTTTACGTATACATATAGATGCGCAAAGTCGAAAAAGAATATTAAAGGTGTTTCGCTAAAGACAAAAAGCTAGAGCAGAATGGGTTGCAATAAGAAAATATCATTCAAGAGGTACATATGTGTTTATCAATTTGTCTTGATAGTTTAAATGTATATGTCTTATTCGTTTACCCATCAAGAAGACAAGAAGTCTTTGTTGTAAAACTTTCCAAACGTTTAAAAATTAAATATCGGTCCAACACTAAATCCACTTAAAAAAAAAAACAGAAAATAAGAAATAACTGAACAGATCATGACCTTGTTAATGAAATAAGGTTTAAAAATATTTCTTTCCCATTTATTATAGAGCATACTTAGGAAAAAAGGAAAGAAACTTACCAACAAGATTGTATCAATTTCGATGACAAAATATTTTTCAATATACAAACAGTCACTCAAGCAGCAAAAGGATAATCACTTCTTTTCTCACAATATTTTGCTCAAACTAAGAAGAAAAAAAAAAATGAAATATTGAAGGACAACAAACAATTGACTGCTTCTGGATATGCGTAAACAAATTATCTCTTCTTATCACCCCTCACTATCAATACACCAAAGACCAAAGTAAGATGACCGAACCAACATACATATACAATACACGCACCAAGACATTAGTCCCCTTTTCAGATGCAAATATATGTATATATGAGGCCGAAGGATTCCTTTCGTCAATCCCTTAGGCATACGTGAGTCCTTAAATCCATCATCTGTATACTATAGCAATCACAACAATCACAGCCCACCGTTATGAATATGCCCATGGGGGATAATAACGGTCAATAGATCGTTTTTTTGCTCATGAGTCAGGACTCAGGACTTGCCGTTGACAAAGAGGACATGCCTCGTATCCGTATGTCATCTGCACACACATTATACACATACAGCATTTATACATATGTCAAAATGAGTGTTGTGTCACCTTTGGCCCACCTGAGTGAGTACCCAACAGTAAGAAAGGGGACCTCAGAGGACAAATTTAAAATCAAAAGTTACTGGAGCAAATTATAACGGTAGATAAGTGGGTTCGGAATGCCTACAACATATACACAAAATTTATATTTCTTCTGCCCTGGATTCAATTCTATTTTGTTCTCCCTGGTTGATATCGTTGCGTTGTTGGGAAAGAAAAATGATTGTCCGTTGATGGGAAATTTGCATGTCAACTTTTTTGTATGTCTTCTTTGGAAAATTTTGAAAACGTCTTGTATTTGGGGTGAGCATTGGTTTTGTTGATCGGTTGTTAGAATCGAATTGAATCAGTCGCCCCCTTATCAAACAGTTTCCAGGAAAAAAAAGAAAAAAAATGTTTTCCATGGATGGCAATAGGATTAAGTTTTGTTTGACTATCAAATCTCAATTTACTCTCAGTTTCATATGCATGGTTTTGACATTTCACTTGACCTTTCTATAGTCGAGGAGTGAGAAAATTGAGTTTCGAAATTATCCGTCGGAGTAGGATTTTCTTCTATTTCTTCTATTGTACAAAAGTTGCATAAAAGAAATTGTTAGGGAAATCGGCCTGAAAGTATTGGATTGGATTTAGATGTATTTTGAAAAAAAAATATTCAGTACAAAGGGATAAGGGACTTCAATTTTACCTTCTAAGTAAAATAAAAATAAAATAAAAGTACATATATGTAGATACATTGAAAGCCCTAGTCGGTGTAGATTCAGCAATAACGGATTGTTTTCGTGTTCTACTGAAAATGACTTTAGGAATTTCGAAACCTAGAGTTGCATAATTTTCGAGCAGGAACCTGGAGAATACAATCGAAGAAACACGCACCAAACGGAATACGAAGTAGTCACTTTGTGCTCGGCTTTAAGCTGAGTACCAGTTACGGATCTTACCATCACTGCTGAAAGTCTGTTAAGTCTTTTTACTTGCATTTATATATGTTTTATATGTAAACCTACTACATACGAGTATAAGGCAAGATATGCATTCTTTAAACAAAATATTTTTTTTGTCAGTCAAACATGACATAACGATGATAGAGAAGCCTAAAAAAGTGGGTCCGACAATTATATCTGTCTGTCCGACTGTCTGTCTGTATAGGCTGTAGAGGCAGCCTAAAAGGCTGGACCAATTTGCTCCAGATTTGGTTATTATGATTTTTAGAATCAGCATTCCAGCCCCAAAACTAACGGTACCGAATTTTAATGAAGAACTCATTTTTTCAAACTTATAATGGCACCTCCCACCCCCATAGGATCGGGTTTTTCAAATCAGATATTCTCGCAAACCACTTCACGGATTTCGATGAAATTTTTATAAATTTATTTTATAAACAAAATAATGTTGCCTCTTAAAATTTTGAAAAAAAGTGTTTTCAATTTTAATTTTAAAATTTAAATTTTTTTAAATTTTATTTCCCGGATAAAAACTTCAAAGTTCTAGAATTTCACATTCTTATCAAAAATGGAATATGTTTTCGAAAAGTTTAAAAAAAATGTTTTAAAAAAAAACTGATTTAATAATTTTTAAATAAATGTTAATTTTAATATTTTTTTTTTCTAAAAATTTATAACAGTAAAAGAAATCAGATAGCTTCCTTCATTTGTTCAAAAACAAAATATCTTAACTAGTGATTTTTAAGCGATTGTATTGATAAAATTTCATATGATTTTTTCCCTGCTAATTTGTTTCCAAAATCGACAAGACCCAAGACCACTGTTGCATATAAGAGCAGGTTCAGGTTATTAAGTCTTGTAAACGTCTTTTACATTCATTAAGTCTTTTGATTGCATTGAATGTAATGCAGTCATTTGTCTACTTTGGAGTCTTTTAACTGCTTGAAGTCCTTTTTACTGTTTGGAGTCTTTTAACTGCATGAAGTCTTTTTTACTGCTTGAAGTCTAAAGAAGTGCAGAAGGTGTGATAAAAGACTAAAACATGATAAAAAAGACTTCAAGCAGTTAAAAGACTTCAAGCAGTAAAAAAGACTTCAAGCAGTTAAAAGACTCCAAAGCAGCCTAAATAACTGCATTACATTCAATGCAATTAAAAGAATTAATGACTGCAAAGAATATAAAAGACTTTTACAAGACTTCCAAGAATGCAAGTAGTTAAAAAGTAATGTATTCTTTTGACTTCAAGTCTTTTAACTGCTCTAAACGATTTTATTATTAAATACTTCAAAATAAACTCGGAATTTTTTTTCGAAGTTAAGTACTGGCATGAAGTCAAAATATTCAAAAACTAGTCTTTTTAATCATTTGACTGCAATACGAAAATAATTGCATTCTTTTACAGCTCTGGTAGAAGGTACATATTATATTGAGAGATCTACTTGGGTGTATTGCTATCTACCGCTGCTTTTTCTCAAATATACTGCGCTCAATCATCTATAGGGTGGCATCACTAGTACCCAACTTACTGTGTTATAATTTATGTGCGCTGTAGAGGGTTGTCACTTCTGATAAAATTTAGTTGTGTAGCAGTAGCAGGGAGCAGCATTCATAGGATTTTATTGTTAAGCAACTCAAGGCATGTCAAATTACTTACTGTGAAGCAGTGTTAATGCTGGTTAACTTTTTAAATAAAATCGTTGCACTGGAACAAAATCCATTTTGTAATTTTATATATTAAAACAAAATTAACCACTCCGAATTGCCGGCCCTAGTTCCACCCGGGGCCTGTGCCCCCTTGCCTCCCCCTTACGCTTCGCCACTGACGAGTTATACATCACTCGAAGCTCTGTATTTTCTGCTTAATCGGAATTTCAAGCAAAATCATTTAAACTTTCTTTTTTATTATTTGGGACGAATTTTTCATAAATATGGCTGTGAAAATAGGGTGCATCATAAGTTTGCTCCTTTTTGTTTTATTTATAAACGAATTTCCTAACAGAAAACAGTGAAGGTGGTATTCGAATATTTATAACTTACTATCCTTTGCTAAGACAATAGTTGGGGGGGGGGGGGAGGGTATTCACAATCTGGTGTAAACGCAAATCTTCCAATCTGTATCAAGACTCACGCAAAAGTCACAGTCAAGTACAAATTATGAACCGAGGAATTTTTTTTTGGTTGCAATAAGAAATTTCAAAATCTTTTGACTGTTTTAGATTTTCATTAAATATTTCTTATTTATGATTCATATGAAAGAACTGTTGGCTATTTTGACATAAACTTCAAATACGAAGACGAATACGACTAAAACAAATGCACCTACAACTTTTTAGACTTTTTTTAAGGTGATTTTCGTCTTCAGAAGGCTTTCTTTTACACTTTTAAGTGATAAAGCCAAGACTATATAAACTTGTACGTAAAAAGTTTTCAGAATGGAGAAATCTTACTTGTACAAAATAGGATTTAAAACATAAAATTTATTTTTTTTCTTCCAGTAGGTTCTAATAATTCTTTTTTGCACTGGAATTAAAATTGTTTGTTTTGTTTGGCGTTTAAAAAGAGACGCGTATCACTTCAAAGAACACTCCTACACTTCTATTTCCATGTTTTTCAGATTATATAAGTTGGCTCCGTTTGTAATTTTTGTTGTTGTTGTTTTTATATAACAATTGTTAAAGAATTCGCCGAAAATAAGGAAGTTGGATAAGGAATTAATTTTTGTTTACAATTTTGATGAGTGTCCTTGAGGGAACCTTAGCTAAACATTAGGTATTTTAGATACCTCAAGCAATTTTTGAAAAAAGTGTATCAACAAGAATTTTTTTTAGTTTTAAAAAGGTTATGTTATTTCAATCAATATAAAAACTGATTGAAACTTAAACTTTATTATATCTGTAATCTATATAGGTTAAAGGTTTATGAAAATGTAGAGTCACGTTGATTGTCCGCGATGAACTCCTTAACTACTTAACCAATTTCTATAAAATTTTGCAAACGTTGTGCAGTTTGATTAAAACTTAAATGATAGGATTGTTTTTTTTTATCTCAATTCATAACCGCAGTACAATTTTTTTTTGTGAAGCAGCAAATTAGTGAACTACAAAAAAAAAACATCATATTAACAACTTTCAAATATCTCGTGTATGAAATTCTTTTTGACGTTTTGTTTTCCTTTACACAAAGCTGTTATGTTGTTGTGTTACATACAATTCAAATTGTTCTAAATAATTGTATTGTTGCCAGGCGATCTGGAGTCTTTAAGATCAATCAATACTGTTGTTGATCAAAATAAAAGTATACATTTTCCAATTGAATATTTAAGTTCTCTAGATATACCCAGAATGCCAAAACATTTGGTTGAAGATTGATTCATATTTTTTTCTTCTGCGGTATTTCATTCGGTACAAGTTTGGTCATCAAAAAGATCACCGGAAATATTCTTGAAGCAACCATTTTGAGCTTAAAGTTTAAAGGAAAAGCGGTCCTTCGCCACGGATTCCAATGAAACCTTCAGAGTCTACGAATTCGCTTAGCTTTCTCACAATGTCTATAAACAAGCCTCAAGGCCAAGCAATGTCTATTTGCGGTTTAGATTTGGAATATCCATTTTTTCCCCATGGGTAACTTTATGTTGCATGCTCACGCGCCGTGTGGAAAAACCATCGAATTTATATGTGTTAGCTGGAGACAGATTTAGCAAGAATTTATAAAATTAAATGATACATGTTATTAACTAACAACTTTGTAACTTCATTTTGATAATTTTTTTTTTTTGGAAAATGTAAAGTAATTGTAAAAATTCGTGCGAATTTACTACACTTACTTTATATTATTAAAAAAAGGTTTATATTGTCATATTATTGATCAAAAACCTCAAAACTTTGAAAATACAAAACTTGGTTTTTTTTTTGAAAAATATAAAGTAATTGTAAAAAAAAAAATTTACAATCACTACTTTATATTATTTAAAAATCTATTCATTTAAGGGTTTCAATTTCAATACATTAGCGAGAGCTGCAGTACGTTTTCAACGAACTGTTGTATACCATATTCCCTATATTTTTGTATGCGTTCGCCTCCCGCAGCCAGCCGATGTTCCAGTTTCAGAAACAAAATTCTTCTTTAGCAGACAGGAAAAAATTCAATAACATAAATTTTGTTTGGCAGATGTTCAATAACTGCTGGCACAATAAAAAAAGGTGTTTGCTACACCCAACGTTCAGACTTTTTATTGGCAGGGCAACTACTATGAGCTCAATGACATTCAATTACAGATCGATTTGAACAAAACAAGACAAAAGTTAAATTTTAAAAAATTAGATTTTGCATGGAAATAGCGGTTATGGGTGTATTAAACAATTCTTGAACCACACTCTGCTACATATCCAAGGTAAAGGCCGAAATGTTCATCTTCTTACTTCAAAACTGCGACCGATAGTTTAAAAACAATAAAAAAATGGATGCATTTTACGACTTTTGACGGAAACGCCCCTTAGAAGTGGGCGTGTCCCCAAAATTTGTAAACACAAATTTAAAGCTTTAATTGAGCTTTGATGATTAGTGAATTGTTAGGCATATGTGTAATGTCATGAAAATTGGGTGTAGGCCACTCCCAAAATTCAAAAATTTCTTTTCTTAAGCTTCTTAGTTTCGACTAAGAGACACACAAATTTGGGCTGGTGGATTCATTATTACCTAATACCGTTTATTTGCAAAAACAATTTTTTATAGTTTCTAATGAAAAGTGGGCGTCAGCCACGCCTGAAGCACCCTATGTAAATCAGCTGGTACAAACCTTCACAAACTGGATAACCACCTGTCAATTGATTCCATGCGGTTATGGAGTCACTGACTCTTGATCTTCCACTTTGGCCGCCAACCTAACTTAATTACCTACTCTAATGAATTATAATTAGTTTGCTTAATTTTAAGATATAATAAATAAATTTGAATTAATAATTAACAGAAAAAATACAACATTGCCCAAAATCAATTTTTTTAATAAAATGTTTATGTACAGGTAATGCCCACAAAATTTAATTTTAATTTTCGCTCTAATGTAAACATTGTTATTCTATAAAAACAATATTGATGGTTTTGTATGAAAATTGGGCGTCAGCCACAACTGAAATATTTTTATTTAATTGGAAGAAGATTCATGGTTTTCCATTATTTAATCCAAGCTTAGTTAGTTTGTTAGATTATGTGGGTATGGATAAAATTTATATCAAATTTATATGGAAGCAGTGAAAAATTTAGCTTCCTTGTTTGAAAACACTATTTTTAGAATTCCTGTCTTTTCAAAAGATATTGTATTCTGGTGGACAGCTTTTAACAAAAGTTTAAGACAAAAAATCTTACCTATAGTAAGTACCTATCAATTTGTGTTAAAACTGTTGTGAATTTTGAACTGCTTTAAAAAATTTTTAAGGGTTTCGTTTGGCACTGAATTTGCTCGCAAAAGTTACGACTACGATATGAAGATATGAAGTGAGTTTCACCTTTCCTCCAGCCATAGCCACCTTGAATGCGAAATTAATAACTTTAATGGGCAACCTTTAGGATGTATTATTTTTTGTCGTCAATCAGGAGATTTCCAAGGTTGCTACTTTTTATTTTTCTATGGCTTCAATGAATCTTAATACAATGGAATGGATCCAAAACAATGAGCTTCTTTTCTTAAATTTATCTATTCAATTTTTTTTAACCTACTTATCATGCGGTCACCAAAATATATACCTATTTCATCCACCTTTATACATTGTCGTGAATTCTTAAAAGTGCCCAACATAGGAATTAAAAGGAAGGCAGGACTTCCTCCTGCCTTAAAGTAAGTCATTATAAAGTTTTTCAGCTAGCCGAAACTGAGGGAGAGCAAAAAGTGTTGCGTTGGGATGCCAAGGAACCCATTTTGAATTTTTGCCTTAAGTGTAAAAAGAGAAAGGACACCAATACAGTTATACAAGGAATAAATGTCAAGAGAGCTTGCTTAGAATTTTCTTTTCAGATGAGGGCGTTCATGCTATTAGGCTCTCGTGGAATAGGATATTGAAAAACAAGAAGAAAAAACATCAGCGACCAAAGTGATTAATCAAAGGACATTGTGTCCTTTATTTCGTGAAAGTTTTCTCGGTCGTTTTTTTTTTTTTTTTAATTTTTTGAACAACAACAAAAAAAAGTAAGAGTTCGTCATCTTGTATTTTTTTAACCTACTCAGTCAGTACCCACACTTTGTGCTTAAGCATTGTTTGAATGTCCCTCCTTTTTACTTGTTTTTTGTTTGGTAGGGTGCTGGTGTGGGGGATGGGGGGTTGTGTCACAGATTAAAAAGTTTTAAATGGAGTTAGTCGATAAGAGAAATTAATGTCATTAAGGTACCACTCGCAACCAAACATTGACCGCATATATACACATACAGCTGAGTTAGTTGTGGAACCCTCGTTTAGGATGCGAATGTTTTTAATGGCTAACTTGGGATTTGAAATTAGTTAATAACAGAAGAAGGTCTTGTTATGGTTGTGGGCGAATGTTGAAAACATAGGTAGGTAGGTAGGTATATATGTATGAGTAGAGGTACCTACTTTTTATTTTTACTTAAAAATATCCTTACGTCAAAAAACATAAAAATGTAAATGGACGTTTAATGTTTAAATGTGCAGAAGGAAAAAGATTCAATTACTGAAAGCTTTCAATTTGATCAAGCATTAATGCTTTTCGTTATTTGCTTAGAACTAAAGTTGTTTTTAAAATCGTTCTTACTAAAGTTTGCTTGCTTGTAATATAAGAATGTTAAAGGGCAATTTCTTTTTTAATTTAATTGTTAAAAATTTTAAAAAACATTTAGATTTAAAATTATGTTTTGAAAAATCAGTTTTTTTACGATAAGATATCGTATTGTTGTTGTTTTTTGTATTGTCATTCACAAAAATACTTTCAGTGATTAGTTTTGTAACATTAACGTTCGCGAATTACAATCATTTTCCTTTGAACAATTTTAGACCAAGTTTAAGTTGCACCAAATGGATTAACATCGGTACCTTCACATTTGAAGAGAGTTATTCTTTTATGGGCTATGATGTCTTCAAATAATAGGTATATTGACAAAAATTTCATGTCATCCAGTTTTTGACCCAAAGAGTTTTTAACTACTTCTATTAATATTGTGCAGTCTCAAAAGTACAAATGCATAAAACTACCCAGGATGATAGATAACATATTGCCTGTTAAAACCTACTCCCATTTACAATATCAGTGAAAAAATTAGCCGTTCGGGCTTAGGGGGCATCTTAGTAGCAAAGCCCTCACCACAGAGTCTTCGGTTGATATTCGGTCCTGTTATGTATCAATGGAGTATGGAGGAGAAGATTCAATGACGCTGAAAATACAGCGGTGGCTGGATCATGGTAGAGCGTATGGATAAAAACGCACCAGCCCCCGAGTCTTCTATTCCAACACGGAGGGCCGACGCAGTTCTAGAAGACCCTATCTACCAACTTTGTTTGTGCAACTGAAGGTCACTGGCTATGAATCGGCCTTGCTAGCGGTGTTTGTTGGTTGAGGCCGTGGTCCACAGTGGACTGTCTGCGCCACCTTAAGTAAGTAAGTACTTTAGCCATTAATGAATTCAAGTAACCAACATTCAGTTCGGAGCCGTGAAATAAGGCCAGTTGAAATAAAGCCAAATTGAGAGATTTGGCCTTATTTCGCTTTGTAAAACTCAAAATTCTTGATATGATTAAAGTGAACATATTTGAAGTGCCGCGCAATAGGGTCGAAGCGTCTTTATTTGTGATTGGAAATAATGTCGAAATACCATAATTTTTGAATTCGACTTTATTTCTCGAAATAAAGGTAATGAATGGAAATAATGTCGATCACTGCAATTGTTGAAGTGATCCAATAACACATCTAAGAACTTGAAAAAATTGCATGCATCGCTTATGCAACTTCGTAGATAGTATGCTATTGAAATACTAAGGATGTAGAAGTCACATGCAAGGCTGTATAGCACGAAATTTTCTCGGGTCCTTCCTATATTATTTGAAGAGAGGAATGGTTTTTAAATGTATATTTTAACGGGATCTTTGGACTCACCCGATCTTCTATCGTGTGTAGGTTTTAACTATCGCGGAGGGGCTCATCATCTTCGTAGATTAGAGCTATTGCATTGTCCCCAACACCGTACTAATTATGGCATGAATGAACCTCTTACCCGCATGTGCAAACTTTTCAACTCAAATAAAAGTATTGTTGATTTTAATATTAGTAAATCTTGCCTAAAAAAAACATTCAAAACCAGTGCACCACGCTCATAGTTTATGTTTAGTATGTTCTCAATGTTTTTGTATCTATTTTGTATAAATGTGTTTTTTGTTTATTTTTTTTTTTTTTATCTTTATGCTTGTGTTATGCTATTTGTATATTTTGCTTACTAACAACTAACACCTGCACTAAATGATGTAGCCAGTGAGCACATAATATGTGTTGGCTAATCTCTGATTGTAAGTTTATGCTTGATATAAGCTTCTTACTCTCGAGAACTGATAGTGCAAAAAAAAAAAAAAAAAAAAAATGCGTCGAAAGAATAGCTTAATATGTATAGGGAAGGGAATGGCTTTCGGCTAGGGTGGCCGGCCACCGGCCCTTCCGCCTCTCCACACTGCACGCATCCCATTTACCATATCTATATCACATTTATACCCATTAAAGCATTTTTTTTAATCTTTCCCTCATTTCTACACATCATCTGAAGATGGAACCACATTGAAGGTGCCATCCAAAAAATAATTTCGGTCTTATGCATTGGGTGGGTAGTTTTTGAATTGCAGTTGCAATCGTCGGAGACAGAAAAATGGAATACGAAAAACTATACTCAACGACAGTGCCCCGATAAAACGGTTTTTTTTTCCTATTTTTTATAGCATTTGGCTTATTTCACTTAAACGTTAAAAATTGGACTTATTTCACGGCACCATTAAATTCCTTCAGTTTCAATCATATTAGAAGCGACTCACACCCAACAACGCTAATCTATATATATAAAAATCAATTTAATTTTTGTGTGTGACCTTATTTCTAGAGTTAGGATGGGTGGATTTTTATATATATTCTTTTAAATGAAAGGGACCATAATGTAGATGGTTTAGAAGAAAAAAAATGTTAAAACCGTCAAGCTGAATTTTTTGTAGCCAATTTATAAGATTTGTTCCACTGTAAAGTAATATTTATTCGTAGTATTTATTGGAATTTATTTCAATAAAATTTATTTGATTTTTAATATTTCAAAATAAAACATGAGGGAGAGCTAGAGTACGTTTTCAACGAACTGTTGGATACCCTATTCCCTATATTTGTGTGTGTGTATGCGTGCGCCTCCCGCAGCCAGCCACTGTTCCAGTTTCAGAAACACAATTCTTCTTTAGCAGACAGGAAAAAATTTTGTGTAGTTCATGTTCAATAACAGCTGGCGTAATAAAAAAGGCGTGTGCCACTCCTAAATTTGAGACTTTTTACTGCCAGGGCAATTACTATGAGCTCAGTGACATTAAACTTTAAACTTGCAGATCGATTTGAACATAACGTACATACATACATATGTACATATATACAGTAAGTAAATTATCGTTAATATAGGTACTATAAGGCAAGTTATGCATTCGTATAAAAAAAAATTTTATTTCGTTTTAGCCCGTCTATAACTGGTATCTTTCAAGTTTTTTTAATTTTTTCGAAAACGGCTCAAACGATTTAGATTTAGATCTTTCAAGTAACGGTTTTTTGAATTTTCTCGAAAACGGATCAAACGATTTTAGATTAAACTCAAAATTTATATAACTTTAAGCAATTCTAACAAAACTGCGTTTTTTTTGTTTTTGGCTCAAATGGTCGTAACGAAAATCAGGTTTAAATGGTTTTTTTCAAATGGCCATAAGTTCGAAACGGCTTGATTGAATTGACTCAAACTTTGTTTGTTATCGTTCTTTATAGTGTTCTATAGGATGGCTTTTTAAATATTTTAGTGAAGCCTTTCTAAATGGTAGCTCCCATACAACGAGCCGTTCAGTCTTAGCCAACTTTTTTTTTAATTTGCTCAAAAACGGCTTTAACGATTTTGATTAAACTTTGTCTGTTATATTCTTTTAGTGTTCTTAATAGAACTGCGTTTTTAGTTTTTGCAAAAAATGCTAATAACGCAGATCTGATCTTAACGTCTTTTTTTTCCAATGCACATAAGTTGTCAACGGTTGTATCGAATTCAAACAAACTTTGTTTGGTATAGTTCCTTTCAACTCTGTATCAGATGACATTGCATTTTTGTCAGTTATTCTTTTTTAAATGGTGGCTCCCATACAAAAAGCCACTAGGTTTTGGCCAAATTATATAGTTTTTTCTAATTTAATCAAAAAAAAAATTCCGGCGATTTTTATTAAACTTTGTATGTAATAAAGATACATAAAATGTTTTGATGAAAACTGCAATTAAGTGTTTGGCTACAAATGATAATAACGGAAATTTTTTTAAACAATTTTATTAATTCGGCCATAAACGGACATTTATATCATTTATAGCACCCAAAAGATGACATCTAAATTTTAAATGGGACGTACCGTTATAAGACTTTTCCTGAAAAATCTATTCCGAACAAAACATAAAGTTTGCACAGAAAACATTATTCAGAATGTTTTATCAAAATCCTAGGAGCCGTTTTTGATAAAAATCAATTTTCCCCTAAAAATCGTATGGCAGGTACCGTTAGTTTTAGAGCTAGAATGCTAATTCCAAAAACACCTCTGTAGGACGTCATAATAATACTATGTACCAAGGTTGAAGCAAATCGGTCAAGCCGTTAAGGCTATAGGTGCCGATACAGACGGATGGACAGACAGACAGAATTGTCGGTCCCACTTTTTTCGACTTCTCTATCATAGTAATGTCATGTTTGATTGTTAGATTATTTTTTTTACGAATGCATAACTTGCCTTATAGTAAAAATGTGAAAAGTAAGTGTGTTTGTTTGTAAGGCTTTGGCTCCTAACTAAAAGAAAGCTATACATTATCTGTGAGTTACATAGGCTATACATTTCCTTAGTCTCAACTCTCAACTAGGGATCCTTATGAA
The DNA here is from genome assembly GCA_916050605.2 of Platycheirus albimanus. NCBI lineage: Eukaryota > Metazoa > Arthropoda > Insecta > Diptera > Syrphidae > Platycheirus > Platycheirus albimanus. The sequence goes on from OU696698.1 coordinate 67,860,973, forward strand.
AATTGAAATAATGAAACCCAAGGTATCAAAAGTATTCCTTTAGAAGTCAATAATTGAAATGCGCTGGAAATTTTCATGCGAATATACATAAACTGCAAGTTCGTCAGAAAAAAACAAACAAAGTTAAGTTACCAAGAATTGCTAAGAACGGTACCTTCCATAGGACGGGTTTTTTTGCTTTCGGCTTTTTCGAAGACGGTTTAACCGATTCTGTCGGAAATTTACACATACATATATATAGGTTAAAGTAGCTTAATTAATACCTAAGTACTACATTCCTATATTTTTAATAAATTTTTTTTTTTTTTTTTCAAAAACATTTCTCTTCATAATTTAATATTTTGAAAACAGATCATTAACTTTTTCAAAAATAATAAGTAGTTATATGATAAATGCAAAATACCTATGTATTGGGGGAATTTAATTTCTTTTTGAAAAATGTTATCCAAAAAATGTTTTTATTCTAAGAAACCAATCCACAAATTTTGATAATTTTACTACCATACATTGAAATTCATCCAAAGAATTTCCATGAGATAATAATCACCTAAAATCTCAAACCACTGTACCACCTTTCTTTCCTATCTTTCTATTCCTTCTCTTTCCTCGCTCGCACATGTTAATTCATTATAAAGGTATTAATAACCATTTGAGTGCGAGTGCATTAAAAAAAAAAAAAAAAAAGAGTTTCGAAAAATAAATTTTTTTTTCAAAATCTCAAGCCAAGACCACAATGTCTTATTAGAGCAAGTTGGTGCGATCCAGTAGTGGACTTTATTTTTAAAAATTACTATGGCGAAGGCCAACCCTGTATTTGCCGCGAGAGAAGCCGCGGGTGAAAGCTAGTATATATATATATTTTTTAATGCACTCGCACTCAAATGGTTATTAATACCTTTATAATGAATTAACATGTGCGAGCGAGGAAAGAGAAGGAATAGAAAGATAGGAAAGAAAGGTGGTACAGTGGTTTGAGATTTTAGGTGATTATTATCTCATGGAAATTCTTTGGATGAATTTCAATGTATGGTAGTAAAATTATCAAAATTTGTGGATTGGTTTCTTAGAATAAAAACATTTTTTGGATAACATTTTTCAAAAAGAAATTAAATTCCCCCAATACATAGGTATTTTGCATTTATCATATAACTACTTATTATTTTTGAAAAAGTTAATGATCTGTTTTCAAAATATTAAATTATGAAGAGAAATGTTTTTGAAAAAAAAAAAAAAAATATTTATTAAAAATATAGGAATGTAGTACTTAGGTATTAATTAAGCTACTTTAACCTATATATATGTATGTGTAAATTTCCGACAGAATCGGTTAAACCGTCTTCGAAAAAGCCGAAAGCAAAAAAACCCGTCCTATGGAAGGTACCGTTCTTAGCAATTCTTGGTAACTTAACTTTGTTTGTTTTTTTCTGACGAACTTGCAGTTTATGTATATTCGCATGAAAATTTCCAGCGCATTTCAATTATTGACTTCTAAAGGAATACTTTTGATACCTTGGGTTTCATTATTTCAATTTTCATAAGGATCCCTAGTTGAGAGTTGAGACTAAGGAAATGTATAGCCTATGTAACTCACAGATAATGTATAGCTTTCTTTTAGTTAGGAGCCAAAGCCTTACAAACAAACACACTTACTTTTCACATTTTTACTATAAGGCAAGTTATGCATTCGTAAAAAAAATAATCTAACAATCAAACATGACATTACTATGATAGAGAAGTCGAAAAAAGTGGGACCGACAATTCTGTCTGTCTGTCCATCCGTCTGTATCGGCACCTATAGCCTTAACGGCTTGACCGATTTGCTTCAACCTTGGTACATAGTATTATTATGACGTCCTACAGAGGTGTTTTTGGAATTAGCATTCTAGCTCTAAAACTAACGGTACCTGCCATACGATTTTTAGGGGAAAATTGATTTTTATCAAAAACGGCTCCTAGGATTTTGATAAAACATTCTGAATAATGTTTTCTGTGCAAACTTTATGTTTTGTTCGGAATAGATTTTTCAGGAAAAGTCTTATAACGGTACGTCCCATTTAAAATTTAGATGTCATCTTTTGGGTGCTATAAATGATATAAATGTCCGTTTATGGCCGAATTAATAAAATTGTTTAAAAAAATTTCCGTTATTATCATTTGTAGCCAAACACTTAATTGCAGTTTTCATCAAAACATTTTATGTATCTATATTACATACAAAGTTTAATAAAAATCGCCGGAATTTTTTTTTTGATTAAATTAGAAAAAACTATATAATTTGGCCAAAACCTAGTGGCTTTTTGTATGGGAGCCACCATTTAAAAAAGAATAACTGACAAAAATGCAATGTCATCTGATACAGAGTTGAAAGGAACTATACCAAACAAAGTTTGTTTGAATTCGATACAACCGTTGACAACTTATGTGCATTGGAAAAAAAAGACGTTAAGACCAGATCTGCGTTATTAGCATTTTTTGCAAAAACTAAAAACGCAGTTCTATTAAGAACACTAAAAGAATATAACAGACAAAGTTTAATCAAAATCGTTAAAGCCGTTTTTGAGCAAATTAAAAAAAAAGTTGGCTAAGACTGAACGGCTCGTTGTATGGGAGCTACCATTTAGAAAGGCTTCACTAAAATATTTAAAAAGCCATCCTATAGAACACTATAAAGAACGATAACAAACAAAGTTTGAGTCAATTCAATCAAGCCGTTTCGAACTTATGGCCATTTGAAAAAAACCATTTAAACCTGATTTTCGTTACGACCATTTGAGCCAAAAACAAAAAAAACGCAGTTTTGTTAGAATTGCTTAAAGTTATATAAATTTTGAGTTTAATCTAAAATCGTTTGATCCGTTTTCGAGAAAATTCAAAAAACCGTTACTTGAAAGATCTAAATCTAAATCGTTTGAGCCGTTTTCGAGAAAATTCAAAAAACTTGAAAGATACCAGTTATAGACGGGCTAAAACGAAATAAAATTTTTTTTTATACGAATGCATAACTTGCCTTATAGTACCTATATTAACGATAATTTACTTACTGTATATATGTACATATGTATGTATGTACGTTATGTTCAAATCGATCTGCAAGTTTAAAGTTTAATGTCACTGAGCTCATAGTAATTGCCCTGGCAGTAAAAAGTCTCAAATTTAGGAGTGGCACACGCCTTTTTTATTACGCCAGCTGTTATTGAACATGAACTACACAAAATTTTTTCCTGTCTGCTAAAGAAGAATTGTGTTTCTGAAACTGGAACAGTGGCTGGCTGCGGGAGGCGCACGCATACACACACACAAATATAGGGAATAGGGTATCCAACAGTTCGTTGAAAACGTACTCTAGCTCTCCCTCATGTTTTATTTTGAAATATTAAAAATCAAATAAATTTTATTGAAATAAATTCCAATAAATACTACGAATAAATATTACTTTACAGTGGAACAAATCTTATAAATTGGCTACAAAAAATTCAGCTTGACGGTTTTAACATTTTTTTTCTTCTAAACCATCTACATTATGGTCCCTTTCATTTAAAAGAATATATATAAAAATCCACCCATCCTAACTCTAGAAATAAGGTCACACACAAAAATTAAATTGATTTTTATATATATAGATATATATATATAATATTGAAATGATTTACATGGCAGCAAGATTTAAAATTGGACGAACTACTTTATGGGAGTAGCAGCAAAGAAGAAAAGAAACAGGAAACTTTCAATCAAAAAAACTTGGAAATGGAGGTTACAATCACAAAATTACTATCTGCTTCTAAATAATCCGGAGCCTTGCGCTCTTGTTTTTGTTCAGCCTCTACTACTACAGGGATTTTTGCTGCCCTTTCTCTTATTTTTATTATATCACCTGGCTTCGCTCGATAACTCGATATGTTAACCAACGTGTATTCGTTGGCATTGTTATTATGGAGTTTCGCTTTTTTGACGTTTCCCTTCTATTATTCCTATTATTTTTATATAACCGATATTTGTATTATAGGTATTAGTTTTCCTATCACTATCATCAACATCATGTTTATGTTTATGTATGTTAACGTGAAAGCATCAAACAATTATTTGTTCTCAAACGGCTCCTACGATTTCGATAAAACTTTCTGAACGAAAACATATTAATCCTTATTAATCCTTAAATTTTTGTAAAAAAAAAAGTTTTTTCGAGTTTTAAAAAAAAGTTATTTTTTTTTCAATTTTTGTTTTTTCAACAATAATTTGTTAAACATTTTTAAATTGTTTGTTTCTGATAGGGAACTACAAACTGCTATAAATGGATAGTTTAATAATTGACCTGAGCAGATCAAACTTGTGAAAACAAAAGAAAAGTGTTTTTCTGAAGAAAAAAAAACGCTTTTCTTTTTTTTTTAATTTGTTAAAAACTAAGATACATTCACGCATACGGTTCTCTTTTCTTTTTTTTTTTTATTTAAAATTATTAAGAGCATTGAATTTTGAAAACAAAAATTATACCTAATAACATACAATTTTTAAAAAAATAAGTTGAAATTTCGAGTTTGAAATTAAAGAAGAGATTTCTAGCTTCCATAAAGGTTAAGCATTTCTTTGTTATTCTTTCTGTTGCTTTTAAATAATTTTTTTCTGTTTTAAGTCCACTCTCGCCTTAACGGGGGTAATAGACCCCCTCCCATACGATTTTTTCTTGACTTAACTTAACCAACTCGCTCTAGCTTTTTTGGTTTGGTGCACCTTATACTGATCTCGATCACCCTGTATATTAGAAAGTAGGTATTCAAAGAAAACTTAGGATTTTCTTTTCTTTTTTTTAAATTTTTTAAAAGCTCAAAAAATAACGGTACCTGCCATATAACCGTTACCTTAAAACTTATTTTTCTCAAAAACGGCTCTAACGATTTTTATTTAAAAAAATCAGTGTTGCTTTTTAGGGTACGACCAATCATATGGCTGAAAAAAAAGTTTTAAAAAATGTCTAAGAACGGTACTTTCCATAGGACCGTTTTTTTTTTGCTTTTGACTATCTCGAAAACGACTTAACCGATTCTTTCGAAATTTCACACACATAGCACACAGCTGTAGGTAGCTCAATTTGTATTGCATACCAATATTTTTGAAAAATTTTTTGTTGTATTTTTAAAAGCATTTAAAAAAAAATTTAAAAATTAATATTTTGAAAACTGTTAGTTACACTTTTTTTTATAAAAATTATAAATATGTATGTATTTATTTGTCACCTTAATACGTGTTACTTGGTTTTGATAGCAAAAAAGCTATAATCAAGTTGATTATCATCACCTTAAATAATACCAAATTTGCGATTTTGACTATCAACTATCCCCTTACATAATTTCAACCCAGAATGAATAATGACGTCATCAGCTTACTAAACAAATGAATGACATTTTTTTTATTCAAATCGCAAACCCTTTTTTCTGCAACTGACAATTAAGAAACTTTGTATGCTAAATAAATTTAATTTTAATCAATAAATCATACTAAATATGTAAATATTCAAATAAATTAATAATTGGAATTTCTAACATCATTTAATCACCTACATAATGTTACCAGGAGAAAGGATATACTTAGTCTTTTTCATTGAACTAGTATGATAATATAAAATTGCTTTAATATATTATTATATTCAAACAAAAACATCTTAAGACATTAAAGAATGGTCTCCTTGTATACGCCTGCTTGTGACATTTCAGATATATCTGTTGACCCCATCTTCATGCCCAAGGCTTTGCCATTAATTAAATTAACTGCCGTTGAATTCCGAATAGTAAACAAAACTTCGAGACCAAAAGTTAAATAAAAAAGTCCTCGACGCTTTTTTCAAAGCAAAACCAAAAACTTTTTTCGCAAAAGTTCTTTCCCTATTCTGTTTATGTTTGCATATTGCAAAGAACACAAAAAAAAAAAACAAAATGAAAATCTCAAAGCAAATTTATAAAAGAAGAAGAAAAAACCCGATTTTAACGAGAACGAAAAAAAAAATAAAAATGCCGGATGACTGCGGAGCAATTAAAAATTTCCATCTCAGTTGAGTTTCGATTGCTCATTTACACTGGATTGAACCTCCCCATAGTGTTCATAGTCTCCATTCTCCAATTTGCTAAAGCTCCTCCAAGGCTTGGTTCTAGGCATTTGCTTTGTTTTTTTTTTTTTGCATGGAAGTTTGGCAAAAGGTTCTGTCACTAACAATCATCACATTCAAAAAGGATATAATATGCCCCACGCTCCAGAAAGGAGAAAGACAAACAATTTTTCCTAATGGTTTGTCTTAGTGAAATCTGCTTAGAGAAAATTGTGTTAATTTCGCATGTGGTGAATTAATCAAAGAACGCAATCGGATATGTTGAATTAATGATTCGGTCAATGATACTGACACCCGTCGATTTTTTTCGGGTTTTGTCGGATTCGTTCAGGCAGGCCCTTGACGCACGGTACCTGGTTATGTTTAATTCATTTGTCGCTGTCGTTTCTTTGCTGCTCTGACGTCGTCATTGTTATGGTCTTTTGGATTATTCGAGTGTAAAGAGCTTAATCGATTATTAATCCTGCCACTGATGATAGAGGTATACCTCTACCTACAAACTATGTATAGCAGAGTGGGAAGGACATTGTTTTTTTTTCAACCCCAAAAACAGATTTCGTCCTGCCACCCGATAAACAAACCAAACCCAAAATAATTATTTCGAAATCAATTAGTATAAGACAACTTTGATTGTTTCTCTGTCTGATTTGGACTATTTTTGTGCTCTTCGTTGCTTAGATATGTTTTGCCTGATACGGTGCCTGCTTTGAGTCTCGCGTCGTAGTATTAATTTATTATTGCCGCTTAATATGACTGAGTAAAGTGAGTTCCTTAATTTTGCCTACAAGATATCATTCATTTTGGAGAACCTTAAATATAAAAATGATATTAATGAATAAGCTCAATCACTTAAGTTCTCTTTTCGAAAACTCTTTTAGGATGTTGCAAATTGCAATAGCTTCTATCTACTATACTCTCACTCTTATATAGAGTTTAGGGCACACCACGAAGCAATTCCTATGTTTTCTTAATCCCATAACACAGAATTGTTTCGAAATACAAAATCTAGAAATGGAAAATTCCGAAAAATAAAGTTTTTAAGAGAAAGAATGAAGGTTCAATCAAATTTTCAAATACCTACAAAGATAAATGTACTTACCTTTTATGAAATTAAAACTCATGACATTACAGTCCACAATCTTGTCCAAGTCATGTTTGTATTTTTTGCAATTTCAATACGCTACCGCCTGGAAAACGATTTAAAAAAAAAAAAACCTCGAGAAGACGTATGTATGATGAATGCTTCCTGAACGACAACACTCCCGGTAACGGTCCCAGGCTAATGGACTTTGTTGCGGGGCGAAGTGTAATCATAGGAAGCATACCTATTTCCCACACCTCAATCTACACAAGGGGACTTAGCGATCTCCTATGGTCAACATACTGTCAACCAAATTGATCATTTTGCGATTGACACATAGCAGACTTTTTATTTATTTTACCTCCTAGTGCGGTAGCCATCGGGTACTGGTCTTGTCCACCCGGACTTGACTTGCTAAACTTATAAGCGCGAGTGTTGAACACGGAAAAAAAGCAACACTGTAATTGCCCCACCAGAAAGCTCCTCTGTTTCTCTTGTTGGGTAGCAGTTCATTCTGTACGAACCCCTCAGAAAGCAAGCGAGCGTCGGATGAGCTCCAATTAAGTGAACCAACGGCGACGCCAACATTCAGCATGGTAGCCACCCCATTGAGCTACTTCGTCTTATAGGGCCAACGGTAGCCCTCACATCCCCTTAGTGGATAACTGACTCTGGATATCTCCAGATTGGGGGTTGTGCGTCGGGGTAACTTCCCTACCACGTAAAAAACTATTGTTCCGAAACAACCAATGGCCTAGGATATATGGATGACCCTACTGATGACGGTTAGTAGCAAACGAAACAAGGACAACGAATTTCGGTTCTGCACGTGGAATGTCCGGACCCTAAACAGACTACGACATCACAGCCATCCAAGAAATGCGATGGGATCGTGAAGGAACAAGGAGGATGAAAAACTGGGACATCTTCTACGGCAAGTGCTACAGGACAAGAACACAGCGGCTATTTGGATGCGGATTTGTCATAAGAGGTCGGCTTAGGCAAGAAGTCTTAGGGTTGCGTGGCATAAACGAACGCATTAAGTCCAAATTCAGCAACATCTCGCTGATCTGCGTTCACGCCCCCACGCCACGGAGGAAAAAGATGACACGACCAAAGAAGAATTATACGATCCTCTCCAGAAGACGTATGATGAATGCCCGAAGTACGACACTAAGATTATCCTTGGTGACTTCAACGCCAAGATCGAAAAGGAGGGTAGCTTTGGCTCGACAGTCGGAAAGCATAGCCTGCACGACCACACTTCCAGTAGAGGACACAGACTAATCGATTTTGCTTCGGAGTCGAAGTGTCATCATAGCTAGCACATACTTCCCACACCTCAATATACACAAGTGGACCTGGTGGTCTCCTGATCAATACACCGTCAGCCAAATTGATCATATTGCGATTAATAGCAGACATGCCTCCAATGTCTACCAAAGGGTAAAACATTCGTTCAATGACTTCAATACAAAACCCGAGCGGAAGCCTGTAGAGACGAGGGTGGAAATGTCGTAGTAGATACACAGTCGGTGCTGAGAATTTGGAAAAAACACTCCTGCAGACTGCTAAACGGCGAAGACAACCAACTAATCGCTGTCAGGCAGAATGATCAATTCGCTTTGGACGATGATGAGCAAAACCTCCGTCCACTCAACCAAGATGAAGTTTGATAGCAATATCAAAACTAAAGTCCAACAAGGCTGCTGGAGCAGATGGCCTTACGGCTGAACTCCTCAAAGCAGCGGGAGATGACTTGGTGAGGAGCATACACCAACTCATCTGTACAATCTGGTCGGATAAAAGTATGCCTGACGAATGGAACCTCAGCATTGTGTGCCCTATCCACAAGAAAGGAGATACTCTAAACTGGTATAAGTCCGTCCCCTAAATGTCGCCTATAAAATCTTGTCGGCCATTCTGTCTGAACGCCTGAACCCACGTGAACTGATTGGCCCGTATCAGTGTAGTTTCAGACCTTTTTATCGATTTTAAATCCGCCTATGACAGGCGTGAATAGAACGAGCTATATAGAGCCATGTCACTTCTTGGCATCCCTGCTAAACTCGTTCGATTGTAAAGGATGCCTATGGAGAACTCGCGCTGCTCCGTCAAGGTTGGTAAGAACACCGCACCGAATCGCTGTCAGTGGAGCGTTTTCAAGTATTGAAGTGGAGGGAAAATGGGTCTGGCTGTTAATGAAGATAAAACAAAGTATATGCTGTCCTCGGGTGCAGAACATCATCACGGTTTGCTTGGGCAAAGCTTCACGATGGACAGATATAACTTTGAAGCTGTCAAGGGCTTTGTCTATTTGGGTTTATAACCCCTCAGAACAATATCAGTGAAGAGATCAGTGGAAGAATCACTTTTGCCAATCGCTGTTTCTTCGGGCTTAGAAGTTAGTTATCTTAGTAGGAAAGCACTCTCTCAGAGGACCAACAATAGCCGACAATTATAATCCGGAGGGCCGACGCAGTTCTGGAAGACCTCATCTAAGGTGGCGCGATCAAGTGGAGAACGACCTCAACAAACCTGGTGTGCGCAATTGGAGGCCACTGGCTAGAGACCGGCCTAGCTAACGGGGTTTGTTGGTTGAGGCTGTGGTCCACAATTGACTGTCTGCACTACCTTAAGTGTTATACACATACGAAATGTGAAGAAAACTCCGTGTATTCGTTTTGGCTGTAAATTGACGAAAAAACCTGACAGACAGACGCAAGCAAAATCCACTTTGTTGGTGTTTTCGGCGATTTTTTTCTGCACAAAACCAATACTTGCTATTTGAGCAAGAAATACTATCTACAAGCTGCATCCTATTTTAAAAGAAAATGCCTTGTGTTAATACATTCTCCCAAAATCATTGTTGCACATCATCGTCGCAAAAAAAAGAGGAAATAATAATAAAGGATATGTTCTCCACAAGTGAATATAAGAATGACAGTGACTCCCCCGTATAGTTGAATGTTTTTATACTGATTAAAATGTTAATGCAAAACAGCATAAGAACAAACAGAAACAGTAAAGAAAGAACAGAACTCTGGTTGCCAAGAAGGGATGGTAATGGCACATGGTACTGCTTTGGCTAAAAGAAGGATAACCCTTGTTTTGAATATGCATACGAGTATGCAAGGATTTCGCGTTCGGCATAAGCCTGTTTGCCAAATATTCCGCGCCTCACAATAATCGTAATAAATTTGTGATCAGAGTTAAGAAGCTATACAGCCTTAATACTGTTGTATACTCGCTTTTTATTTAAATTACACGAAGGGGTTGCGATTTACCTTCAGTTCAGCGGCAGCGGGAGCAATTTAAAACGTGCGTATGCGTACACATCCTTAATAACGATGATGATGGCGGGTGCTGTGCTGGTGATGTTGAGGCTTGAGCTTGGGGGAACAGAAAACAAATGAGTGTGTCTTTTTTAGAACGTAATGAATGAAGTATTGCATTACTTTCATTTAAGATTCATTCATCCCTATCGAATATCCTTTCCTCAACATCACAAGCCAACGTTTTTGCCTATTATTATTTTAAAATCTTATACTGAAGAACAAGAACATACACACACGCTTATATAACGCTGCTGGGTGGCCATAAATAATTCCACCCCTTGCCTCAGTAAAATAAGAAAAAATACATTTGTAAAAATTAACTGATGGGGTACGCGAAGTTAAGAGAGAGAGATGAAAAGGATACACAGCCAGAATCACACAGAAGTTACATCTTTGGTACAGACTATGCTATACAGGGCAAACAGTAGGTAATAATAAATGAGAAGCTAAAGAAGAAAAAAATTTGCATATCGCGTTTTTTTTAGCGTTACTCAGTTACACTCACACCCTCTCGATTGTACCTGATGAATTAGAAATTTCATGCTGGGGTTGTTTTTTTTTTATGAAGGATATAGATAGATACAGGGTTTTTTTTTTTTTTTTTTGAATATTTTGCTGAGCTTAATTGGAATTTTTTCCCCATCTTCTAGAGTTGGAATTGGAATGTAGGTACATATTGATATTTCTTAAAATACTAATTTATTCGTCCTCGCGCCAATAGAATGTGTAAGACAATTCGAATTGAAGTTGATATGAATTTCGATTTTGAATGCCTGCTGGTATTTTAATTCTCGTGTCTATTTTACTGTTTTACAAAAAAAAAAGGAAACACCTTTGTTGGAATTTAACCCCTTCTTTAAAATTATCTGTCCACGAAACAACCAATAGCCACAGCGTTTTTCCTTCTAAATATCATGCGTATGAGACATCGAAATAAATGTAGGTTGATTTTTCCTTTTTTGGAAAAAAAATTTGTGAAAGGGTTGAAGCTTGCTCCTATCATTGGTTCAAACACTACGGACTTTTTAACCCTTTTCTTAGTTCTTTCAGAGTTGTCGGTGATGGGTATCATTTGTGATATGCGCATTAGTACGAGAATTTTGTTGTTTCTGAGCAATAATTTCAACCGGAGAGGAACAAGTTTTGTGAGTGAATATCTTGAACATTCATACATAGACAAGAACAGATCCGCTTTGAAATACAACATCAAACCACTGGATACGAGGCCCTTCCCTGGGCAGCAACGAATTTGCTAGAACCTCCAGTGAAAGCTCCCTTAGGCCGACAGCTACGGTCGAGTGACTTTTGCCCGTCTAAGGGGTCCGTCCAAGGGAAACAAATGAAAAACCAATCAAAAATAATTTTGCATATAATTTAATATTAATATTTTATTTTTTTATAAAAAGTAACAAAAATTAAATCATGCCAATTTATTGCACTTCAAAAATTAAAAAAAAAAAGAATTTATTTCAAAAGGTATGAACGATTATTTGTAACAGACCACACACACACACAACTACATTGCAATTCTGTTGTTTTCTTTGTTAAGTTAGTTCATTTGTCTTTATCATTCTCACACCATGTACGAAAAGCTATGGAAAAGAGTAGCTGATAAAGTTTTTGTCCGCCTAAGAAAATAGAATTATCCAAATTGTGGCTGATGTGCCTGTCCGCGTTCGGGTAAGGGAGTGTCCGCTTAAGGGAAAACCCGGTTTTCGGCTAAAAGTTTACGAAAACCTGAAAATCATTCACACCGGACTTTTCAAGTTTTCGTTTGACATTTCACTTCATTTTTACAACAACTGACTATCAAATTTTGAAATGAAAATATTTAATATAATCATATTTGACGTTTATGCGCTTTTTAGGTGTGTTTGAAAAGAATCACAAGAAACTTAGGTGTGTTCTGAAAGAATCGCAACAAACTTAGGTGTGTTAACTTTGCATTCCAACAAGTTTTCGACAGGTTTTATATAAAACTAGTTGTTTTCGAAAACTTGTATTTAGCAAAAATGTTTGGTAAAACTTGTGTTTTCGTTCAGGTTTTGGGGGTTTTCAACGAAAACCGCGTTTTCAGCTCGGTGTGAAAACCCTATTCGGGATAATAAAACGTACGGAATTCAAATTCAAGATCCACGGTAGAGAGAATTTGTCCGCCTAAAGGGATTGTCTGCCTAAGCGAGGTGTCCGCAATGGGAGCTTTCACTGTATTTATTTAATTTTATTTAAATGAATATTGTGTACACTAACGTTACATTGCTAAATTAGTTGCTTAAACTCCAAACCTTTATGTTTAGCACCAGTCGAATGAATATTGGAAAACCATTTATCAAGGTTTAGAAAACGTGTTATTTAAATAATTTATAAAGCGATTGCTAAGTAGATACAAATGAAAAGACATTATGTAAATATGTACATATGCGTGACACATTTAATATTGTAATGCACAACTGATTCAAACGTCTTCTTAAGTCTGGCAGAATTTCAACCAAATCCCGTTTAATACCTAACATGAAAATTCTGAAGCTTTTGGCAGAAGAGAGAGCTCAGGACAGAATAAAACATTTCCCCTTCTTGCTAAATTTAGCCCAGAAATTGTGAGTTCTGTAAAAAACTTACTCGCAAATTTCACTAATCAATGTGCCATTTAGTGTTGGTGTCGATATTGAAGTGAAATTCCAAGTCTACTTGCAAGAACAAGTACAAAAGTCTTGTTGCAGTATCTCTTACTGACGAGCCAATCAACGCCAAATAACAAACATATTGAAACTTATATTTTTCAGAGATATTCTCAAACAATGCCCCTTTAGTACTAAAATGAACTAAGTCTTCGAATTAGCAATTTACATAGTTTTTTTTTCCTAAGGCTTTCCTTCACTGATGCGAGAAAAACATCAAAACCTTCTTCCCCTTCGAATTTCACCCTCACCCTTCAATATTTGACTCTCTGCCCATTCAAGCACACAAAAGTAGATAAACGGACCTACTGCTGTCTGGCATAACTTATTTTGACGCACACACCTGTGTCGACAGTAACACCAGTCTGGCTAGAGTCGACATGGTTGAATTTTTTGAACTGAGAAATTGTTGAGTTATATGAGCAAGACTGACTTCTGATCTGGCTACAATTTTCAATGCATACATTCTCCCGAAGCTTGAGTATAATTCTCATATCTGGGCAGGTGCTCCTGTCACTCACTTCCGCCTCTTGGATATAGGATTCAAAAAAGAGCCTTGAAACTTAAAGGTGAAAGAACAATTACCGAAACATTTGTTTCACTCGAACATCGTCGTAAAGGCTCTTGTCTAACCTTGTTTTATTATTATTTCTATAAACAATGCTCCAGCAAAATAGCCATATGCATTCCTCCCCTAAAACAATTTCCCCGTAACACTCACATCGCCAGGAATGCCCATCAATTTACTCTTTAGCTTAAAGTATAGAGACTCTTTTTTTAACCGAACTACAATAATGTGTTATGCTTTACCCGGCTCGATTTTTCCCTCCCATTGTGATTTACAGGCATTCAAAACCAATATGCATTGATATCTCCTTTCATCTCCTATCCAACTTTCCTAAAAACGCTCGCACTGTTTGAATTCATGTTAAGGGTATAAAAAACCCCTTTGAGTGCGCGCAAAGTTTAAAAAAAAGTAGAGTATCGTGGGGCAGATTCGACCATTTTTCTGAATATTGCAAATAATTTCTTCCTAAATAAACATTTAAATATTTTTTTTTGGATTTTATATCTATGAAACTTAAAATATTACACAAAAAATATGCATCATTATTAAAAAGTTTTCGAAACTATAACAGTTTAAATTGTTTGTTCCAAAATTTTACCTGAAAATGACGATTGCGGCCTATGGTTTGGTGGGGCACAATAAGAAACAGAAAACGCTCTTAATTGGAAATCAAAATGAATTACATATAATAGGGTTTAAAGTTTTCTTAATAAATACCTTTAATTGATAGTAAAAATAAATGATTAATGTTCGGGTATCTCGACAAGGGTCAAAAGTGCCCCATACTTCATATTTTTTTTAATATTTAATACAAAACTTATAAAAACGATCGTTTAACAGTGAGATACCAAAAAGCTTAAAACTAAATAGCGAAACAAAATACCAAATTTACAATAAAACACAAAAACAGATCTAACCACCGCAAAAGTTGAACAAGATAACTGTCACGATTGATGCATACATGCAGTGTTGTAGTATTTATTATCAAAATTATATCTTTTATGACAAACCGTTTTTCTGGAATTAAGGAAGTCGAAAGTGGTCCTCGTTAAAAGTGTCCCACCCTACCCTACATCCTTTTAAAAGTTGGCCACCTACATTAGTGTGCCCCTTTTTAAACTGGTGACACTAGTGCATGTGAAATTTCGCCTTTATTTCAGCGCAGCAGTGAGGGTCGTACGCGAACATGGTAGGTGCATGGTAATCGTAACTAATCCTGGCATATTGACATAAACTTAAAAAAAAAGAGTAACGAAGATTGAACCACTACGATTTCGAGATATACTTTGCTATATTTTACTTCTATTAACTTTTCACAACAGGACCTTAAAGATATGTCCGGTCCGTTTTGGTAAAGATGTTTATCTACGGAAAGATTATTTCAAGATTTAAGGCACACAATTAAAGGTACCTACCTACCTATTCAAAAAAAAAAACCTTTCAAATCATTTTGCTTGCATGCTTGCTGGCTTCTCGAGAAAAAAAAATTCAATTGTTCATAATTTTCCAGAATTTCCATTTCCATTTTCATTATTTATTTTCATTACACTCATTATTAACAGCAAAGTACGCAGACTGTTTCTTGAGAATAAATTATTGGAGGACCTCATTTTATTCAATGGACATTCGAGCCGCGGAAAGGAGACAAAAGAAGTTCGTGCTTAAGTGCTCGCACAGTAAAAGGATTTTTTGAAAGAATTTCAGTTTTTTTTTTTCATAAGATCTCCTTCTTCTATCCTTTATCTGTGTGTTACCAGTTATACTCTTACCAAGCCCCTCTGTATATCTGAAGTTCTCAGCATCAGCATCCGACCACCGACCAACCGTCCTCGTACCTCGTCATCCTAATGGAAATTAGAAAATGTTGAGGATGAGGTAAAAAATATAAAAAAATAAAACCTAAGACCAAAAAAAAAAGGACAGGGAAGCGAAATTCTTTAAAGTTGTTGATGCCCATTAGTTGAGAAGAGTTTTATGTGCCATAAGATGTCGCGAACCACCACAACGATGCGATGGGATGCAGCTTTCCCTGGCACTTTGTACTTGTATAGGTAAAGAGAAGCGAGTGTGGGGGGATGTTAGATCTGCTGATATTACCCCACTGTTGTTTGTTGCTGCTTTCGTTGTTGGTTGCTTAGAATTATCCTTAATGATTGTAAGACCGCGAAGGCGCCATTCAATCTCAACCATGATTTCCTTTTGCTCGTTTTTTATTTATATTGTTGTTGTTGTTTTGTTGGATCATGGATGTCGTTTGAAAACTTGTGTGAGGAGAGAAATTATTATTAAAGACGAATTTATTTTCTGTCGTGCGTTTGTTTGTGAGTTCAAGTGAAAAAGGTGTGTGGTTGGTCGAGCAGTTTTTTTTTGTTTCACCATCACCTCTGGAACCTGTGTTTTTATAGAAAAAGTTGTATATCTTTTCGTTGAGAACGCCGGAAGAGATCCATTAATCTTAGACTAAGTGCAAATGATGCTGCTGGTGGAGGGAGAGTTAAAGTGAGGTTACACTTTAGAAGTTCTTAGTTAGTTGTACATCTTTTCAGAGACTGTCCTTCTTTCAATCAATAACTCGAATAACCGGGGAATGTGCACATAATTCACCAACAAGTGAGGTCCTATTGGAACCCTCACCAATCAACAATCCACTCAACAAAAAATAAAATAAATCTCAACACCCCTTAAGCTGTGTTTTAAAATTTGAGAAAATAAAAAATTCCGAAAATTACATCGTCCATTTGTAAACCCTATTCCATAAAATGGGTATATTGTATTTGGTGTGAAGTTTGTAACATAGAAAAATAATACCGTTAAGGTATAGAAAAGTATATACATATATTCTGACTCAGAATCAAAAGCCGAGTCAATCTAGAGGTCGCAATTTTTGAGCTAGGAAGCTGATATATATAATCTTTGGTTCAAGAAGAAGGCTAAGTTTTGAACTGGTGTAATCCGCCCACAAACACGCCCACAATCGCCATTTTTGTTAAAGAACCGCAATGTGGCAAAATTAAATTATATTATTTTATACAGTTACGATAAAAGCACATGCATTTTTCCCAATTAAAGAAAAATATTTCAGTTTGGGAGTAGTTGACGCCCACTTTTCATACAAAACCATCAATATTGCTTTTATAAAATATTGCTTATATAAGCGAAAAACATCAAATTTTGTGGGTATTACTTGTACCTACATATAAACATCTTAGGTATGAAATCCAAAAAAAAATGATTTTGGGCGTGGCTGACGCCTGCTTTTCATTAGAAACTATAAAAAAATTGTTGCACTTATAATCAATCCAAAAGCCCAAATTTGTGCGTCTCTAGTCGAAACTAAGAAGCTTGTGTATGAAAAAAAAAAAAATTTTGGGTGTGCCTTACGCCCACTCTTCATGAAAGAACAAGAACCTAAGTTTTAAAAATTTAAGGTACCAATACTCAATTGTATCCTTTTTTCCGTTCTTTATATGAAAAATACTTATATTTTTACATTCTTGTATGTGAAATTTTTTCCAATACGTCGACTTTTACAGGCGTGATTTTTATAAAATACCTTTATTCGGGTAAGATCGTTAAATAACTACTCGATTCAGCTGTAGTTTTACACATATGCCTAAAAATTGACTAATGATCAAAGCTCACTTAGGACTTTAAATTTTTGTCTACAAAATTTTAAGGACACTCCCACTTTTAAGGGGCGTTTCCGTCAAAAGTCGTAATGTGCATTTATTTTGTAATGTTTCTTAACTATCGGTCGCAGTTTTCAAGTAAGAAGATGAATACTTCGGTTAGTATTCCTTGGTTACGTAGCAAAGAGTATTTCAAGAATTGTTAAATACACCCGTAACCGCTATTTCCATTCAATATCTAATTTTTAAAAATTTAACTTTTGTCTTGTTTTGTTCAAATTGATCTACAAGCTTAAAATTGAATGTCGCTAGTCTCATAGTAATAGCCCTGACAATAAAAAGTCTCAACTTTGGGCGTGGCACACGCCTTTTTTATTGCGCCAGCAGTAATTGAACATCGGCCACACAAAATTAATGTTATTGAATTTTTACTTGCGATTATAGGTACTGTAAAGTAAGCTATGCATTCGTAAACAAAAATTCTAACAACCAAAAAGGTGGGTTCGACAATTCTGTCTGTCTGTCTGTACTCTACCGATTCGCTTCAAACTTAGTACATAGTATTTTTATGACGTCCTACAGAATTGTTTTTGGAATTAGCATTCAAGCTCCCCAAAATTGTTCACAATAAATCTCTAACGATTTTCCGAGGAAAATAGGAATACTCTGGCGGTTTTAATGGACCTGCTTTTACCAAAAGATTAATATTTTGATGATTCGATTTATAATTTATTTGATTAAATTTGTTGTAAATTGCTCTATGTTCACATAGAGAAACGATTTCTGATGTTACACGATAGCCATTGAAAAATTGCTAAATATCTAATTCATTGCATTTTAATACGAGTGCCATCATAAAAAGAATAACTACTTTTCTCATGTGCTGGATTAGGAAAGCAATTAAGTGTGATTATATTGTACCTACTTAAATGAGTGGTTTACCTTTGAGGTATATGTTAAACTTACTCGATGTTCTCCTTTTGTATAAACTCGCATGCTTGTACTTTTTTCTAGAGCAAACATATATCAACATTTGAGACGACATCTTTCGGACTGGCCAAGAAAAAATAAACCACAAACAATTCTAGCAATAGCAAAACACGAAAAACAAAAATAAGTTGAACTTCATCCTTGTATATATGTACCTACAGCATATCCTCCCTTTGATAGCCCACCAAACGAAACGTACGAAATACAAATAAATCCAATGTCCAACAGGACCTAATAAAGATCATCCTCAAAAGATATATTGCAACGAAATTAATTAAGTTGTTAATTTCTCATTAAGGATGCCACAACTTCTGGATTGGGTGAAGTTGAGTGTAGTCAAGTGTATCCTGTTGCTGTTGGGTGTTGAATCATAGAACTCTTCTTGAGATGTGGAGTGGGTGTGAAGATTCAATGTGATATATTTTCCACCAAAACTGAACTTGTTTTTGTTTTTTCCAAGTCTTATCTTATTCACTTTTCGTTGACACATGTGTTTATTGCTTCAAAGTTCTAACTATTCCTTACTGAGATATATATAGGAATGGGTTCATCAAAAAAAAAATTAATTGGCCGTCATTTGGCGTATTGTTTGTTCTTTAAAGAAAATTCCTTGCGACCGACCACGTATAGATGCGGATAGAAACACTGTCGGTTATTTTAATATACGGGAGAGTTTATGTTGAAAACAGAAAAACAGCGAAAAGCTTTCAAATTACTGAATTACAAAAGCATGCCTAAAAACCATTCACATACTTACATACCTTTTTTTTCAAATGACATTTTAGATGCTCTCGCCATCGCCAGTTACATCTGCGTAAAAGATAATACTGGATGGGGTAAGAGCACCCTCATAAACTCATAAACTCACAGGGTGGATGTTTAAATGTGCGAAACAAGCTCCAGAAAATTGTCAAATTGTGATTTTATTGTTCTAAGTGACGTGTTTAAGTGTCAGTCGTGTAGTGCGTGTTCTATAATGCAAGGTGGGCTATTCTTCCTACGATATATTTGTGTATCCCGGTTCGGGGTGGTTCAAAGATTACACGCCGCTAGGGGAAGAGAAAGTGTAGTTGCTCTTTAATGGAGATGGAGTGATACTTGTCATTTGTTTATGACAACGACATGCTACTGACGCAAGCTGCAATTTATACAGACTTTCTAAGAATCTCTTATCAAAAAAAAAAAAAACATTTTTCAAAAATAAAACATTTAGGTAACTAAAGAATCTGTTTGATTGATAAATTAGGTTTAACTATTGATAGTAAAGATAAAAGGGTCTTCCACTGGAAGATTCACTCAAATTCCAACTTTTATTTTCAAGCACTAAAATCCATTTTTGAAACACTTACTGAGTTTTTTTGCCAGCTTTGTTTTTTTTGCGGGTGACAATGGCTTACAGTGGATGTAAAGCATGGTTGCTAAACCAAGTTGTGGGCTTGAAGCCTCAGCATGAGCACCAATTTGTCTATATACCCCATGTTTCAACTAGATGTCACGCGTGGATTTCTGTGAGGTAAATGTCACCTAAATCTTAATACAATGTACCTACAGCCAAAAAATTCTTCCTTATCTTTCTATTCCTTCCCTCCTAAATGGTTGCACTCACTGTGAATTCATGATAATGTTATAAATAAACGCAGTAGCGGATTAAGGGTGCTGGCTGGGTGCTGTATGAATAGGGTAGGCCCTGATTGGTATCAACATGGCGATGCCCAGCGTTGCAACTGTCTCATACGCATCAATTGTGCTTATTTTACCTCCAAGTGGTAGCCATCGGGTACTGGTCTTGTCCACCCGGACTTGACTTGCTGAACTTATAAGCGCGAGTGTTGATCACAGAAAAATAGCAACACTATAATTGCCCTGCCATAAAACTCCTCTGTTTCTCTTGTTGGGTAGCAGTTTATTCTGTACGAACCCCTCAGAAAGCAAGCGAGCGGCGGATGAGCTTCCAATTAAGTGAACCAACGGCGACGCTTACAGACAATATGGTAGGCACCCCATTGAGCTACTTCGACATATTCGGAGCTCAGGTCTTTGGGTCCTTTCACTACTATTAGTCAGGGTACTGAAATAGAGAAGGTGGCGGATGAGCCCATATAGGACCAACGGTAGCTCTCACATCCCCGTAGTGGGTTACTGACTCTGGATTTTCTCCAGCTCCTTTTGTCCAAGGAGAGCAGCATAGGGCCTGGTCCCCCAGGTTGGGGGTTGTGCGTCGGGGTAACTTTCCTACCACGTAAAAAAAATTCATAGTTCCGAAACAACCAATTGCCTCGGATATGGATGACCCTACTGATGACGACCCTAGCAAACGAAACAAGGACAACGAATTTCGGTTCTGCACGTGGAATGTCCGGACCCTTAACAGACCACGTGCAGCCGAACAATTAGTGGAAGCCCTAGATGGTGTCAAAGCCGACATCACAGCCATCCAAGAAGTGCGATGGGATGGTGAAGGCACAAGGAGGATGAAAAACTGTGACATCTACTACGGCAAGTGCTACAGGACAAGAAACCAGCGGCTATTTGGATGCGGATTTGTGATCAGAGGAAGGCTTAGGCAAGAAGTCTTGGGGTTTCGTGGCATAAGCGAACGCATTGTCACAATCCGCATTAAATCCAAATTCAGCAACATCTCGCTGATCTGCGTCCACGCCCCCACGGAGGAAAAAGATGACACGACCAAAGAAGAATTCTACGATCTTCTCGAGAAGACGTATGATGAATGCCCGAAGTACGACACTAAGTTTATTCTTGGTGACTTCAACGCCAAAATCGGAAAGGAGGGTAACTTTGGCTCGACAGTCGGAAAGCATAGCCTGCACGACAACACTTCCGGTAACGGACACAGGCTAATCGACTTTGCTGCGGGGCGAAGTGTCATCTTAGCTAGCACATACTTCCCACACCTCAATATTCACAAGGGGACCTGGCGGTCTCCTGATCAAAATACCGTCAACCAAATTGATCACATTGCGATTGATAGCAGACATGCGTCCAGTGTCATGGATGTCCGCACTTTCCGAGGGGCCAACATAGACTCGGACCACTACCTTGTTGTAGCTAAAGTGCGAATGCGGATCTCCACCAGACCGCAGAACCGAACATCCACTGTGAGAAAGTTTGATGTTGCTAAGTTACAATCGCAAGAGACCGCCACAACCTTTGCCAATCATGTCTCCTCTTATCTCTTGACAAGCCCGGCGCCTGCACCAAACCCAGAGGCCCAGTGGCAACATTGCAAAATGGCCATCAAAACCTCTGCCACGGATGTTCTGGGTTTCATTAGGCGACCACAACGAAACACCTGGTTCGATGATGAGTGCAGGCTCGCACACTTGGCCAAAGACGAAGCCTATCATGCAGTTCTGAATGCCAGAACTAGAGCTGCCAAGAGCGCTTTCCGTGCGGTATACCAGCAAAAGAGGAAAGAGGAACATCGGCTTTTCAGAAGAAAAAAAAGAGAACTGGAAAAACGAATGGTTGAATCTATTGAGGGGTGCTACGGCAGAAGCAATGTTCGAAAGTTCTACCAAAGGGTAAAGCATTCGTCCAAGGGTTACAAAGCCCGAGCGGAAGCATGTAGAGACGAGGGTGGGAATGTCGTTGTAGATACACAGTCGGTGCTGAGAATTTGGAAAGAACACTTCTGCAGACTGTTAAACGGCGAAGACAACCAACTAATCGCTGTCAGGCAGAATGATCCATTCGATTTGGATGATGATGAACAAAATTTCCGTCCTCCCGACCAAGAAGAAGTTCGGATAGCAATATCTAAACTAAAGTCCAACAAGGCTGCTGGAGCTGATGGCCTTACGGCTGAACTCTTCAAAGCAGCGGGAGATGACTTGGTGAGGAGCATACACCAACTCATCTGTACAATCTGGTCGGATGAAAGTATGCCTGACGAATGGAACCTCAGCATTGTGTGCCCTATCCACAAGAAAGGAGATACTCTAAGCTGCGCCAACTACAGAGGTATAAGTCTCCTAAATGTCGCCTATAAAATCTTGTCGGCCATTCTGTGTGAACGTCTGAACCCTTTCGCACGTGAACTGATTGGCCCCTATCAGTGTGGTTTCAGACCCGGTAAGTCAACCGTCGACCAAATTTTCACACTTCGGCAGATTTTGGAAAAGACCCAAGAATTCCAGATCGATACTCACCACCTCTTTATCGATTTTAAAGTCGCCTATGACAGCGTAAACAGGAACGAGCTATACAGAGCCATGTCGCTTCTTGGCATCCCTGCAAAACTCGTTCGATTGTGCAGGATGACTATGGAGAACTCGCGCTGCTCCGTCAAGGTTGGTAAGAACACCACCGACTCATTTAATGTCGAGAAAGGCTTACGACAGGGTGACGCGCTGTCATGTAACCTCTTCAACATCATTCTTGAGGCAATCGTACGCAACTCGCATGTCAACACCAGCGGTACGATTTTTTTTAGATCCGTTCAATTACTTGGCTATGCTGATGATATTGACATTATTGGAAGAACGAAGCGCGCTGTCAGTGGAGCATTCGCAAGTATTGAAGTGGAAGCGGCTCGAATGGGTCTGGCTGTAAATGAAGATAAAACAAAGTATATGCTGTCCTCGGGTGAAGTAGATCATCACCGTAGGCTCGGACAAAACGTCACAATGGACAGATATAACTTTGAGGTTGTCAAGGACTTTGTCTATTTGGGTTCCACTATAACCTCTCAGAACAACATCAGTGAAGAGATCAGTCGAAGAATCACTCTTGCCAATCGCTGTTTCTTCGGGCTAAGAAGGCATCTTAGTAGTAAAGCCCTCTCTCAAAGGACCAAGGAGACACTATACAAGACCCTTATCATCCCAGTCCTGCTGTATGGGGCAGAAGCGTGGACACTGACACAATCGGATGAATACAGGCTGGGGTGCTTTGAGAGAAAGATTCTTCGGGTGATATTCGGGCCTGTATGTATCAATGGAGTATGGAGGAGAAGATTCAATGACGAACTGTACGGGCTATACAGCGACATTGACTTGGTTAAGAAGCTGAAAATTCAGCGGCTTAGATGGCTGGGTCATGTGGAGCGTATGGACGAAAACGCTCCTGCCCGACGAGTCTTCAATTCCAACCCGGAGGGCCGACGCAGTTCTGGAAGACCCCATCTAAGGTGGCGCGATCAAGTGGTAAACGACCTCAACCAACTTGGTGTGCGCAACTGGAGGCCACTGGCTAAGGACCGGCCTAGCTGGCGAGGAATGTTGGTTGAGGCCGTGGTCCACAATGGACTGTCTGCGCCACCTTAAGTAAGTAAGCGGATTAAGGGTAAGTCCCATGGGGTCCAGTCCTAGGGCGGCAAATTTTTGAGGGGCGCCAAAATTTTTAAGTCTTTAGTTAAATTAAAAATCGATCGGGTTTTCTGAAAACGGTTAGATCAAATTTAAAAGTTATTTGCGTGCAAGTATGAAACAAGACAGCCTCAATGTAAAGGGTGTTTTTATAGACGTGTGGTTTTCAAGAAGAAATAAAACGCAAAGAATTTAATGTTATGGCCAAGAATTTCCTGGACGATTATGTCGACCGAATATTGGACGCAGCGCGCGATGCGTCGTGCCAACCGAACTATTATTTGGATTAATTTGCACGTTTTGCAAACTTTGTTTGATAGTAAGTCTATTCATTGAGAATAGCAAATTGAGCATAAATAAAGTGACAGCTGTCAAAAAGACAAAATTCGAAAAAAGTATTGCCAGATTGAAAACCAGACGTCTAAAAAAAAATACCCTTTACATGAATTACCTACTAACCATTGATGTGATACAATTGATTCAAAAAATTAAGTATGATGAGGTCATTGATATTTTAGCACGGACGAAAAAGCAAGACAAAAGTATATTACATGATTAATCAGATAAAAAGATTTTATATTTTAATTACAAGCAACTCATTCTTAATTCTATAAATAATTTTTATGATAAAAAAATAAAAGATATGTTAGTTTATATATTATTACTATTTCCATTTTTTTATACACACACACATATATGTATGTACATACCGTTGCGAAAGAAAAAGGGCTCCATATCGTCTTGGGTCTGAGGCGCATACCGTTATCCCATATCTGTAAAAAATAAAATGCACGACTGGGTCGCACGTACTTGCTCTGTGGGTGCAATAGTACGATGAAAACAAACTTTTCGATCAATAAGAACAACTCATTTTTGAAAAATTTGGTAAAACCTAAAAAAAGTTGACTGAAACTGGAAAAACCGATAAACGGGAGCTAACGTTAAGAAACCTTTAATATTTAAAATTAAGATGTCATCTTTTGAGTGTTCTAAATGATACAAATGTCCACTTATTTCCAAATTAATAATACTGTTAAAAGCAATTTTCGCTATTATCATGTATAGCCAAAAACTAAAAATGCAGTTTTGTTTGAAGTCTTCTATGTATGTTACATACAAAGTTTCATAAAAATCGGGGAAGCCTTTTTTGAGTAAATTAGAAAAATTGAAAAAATTGGCCAAAATCTAGTGGCTCTTTGTATAGGAGCCACCATTTAAAAAAAAGAAACTGAAAAAAAAATCATTGCCATCTGATAGGAAGCTGTAAGGAACTATACCAAACAAAGATTGAGTGAATTCGATGCAACCGTTGACAACTTATGGCCATTTGAAAAAAAGCCGTTAAGAGCAGATCTCCGTTATTTGCATTTTTAGCCAAAAACTGAAAACGCAGTTCTCTTAAAAACACTAAAAGAATAAAACACACAAAGTTTAATCAAAATCGTTAGAGCCATTTTCGAGAAAATTAGAAAAAACCAAAAAAAGTTGGCATAAACTCAACGGTTCGTTGTATGGGAGCTACCATCTAGAAAGGCTTCACTGAAATATGTATAAAGCCATCCAATAGAACACCATAAAGAACAATGCCGAACGAAGTTTGAGTCAATTCAATCAAGCCAACGCGAACTTATGGCCATTTGAAAAAAAGCCGTTAAAACCTGATTTTCGTTAGGACTATTTGAGCCAAAAACGAAAAACGCAGTTTTGTTAGAAGTGCTTAAAGTAAGCTAAATTTTGAGTTTAATCGAAATCGTTAGAGCCGTTTTCGAGAAAATCTAAATTGAAAAAAACCGTTACTTGACAGGTACCAGTTTGAGCCGGGCTAAAACGAAATAAAAAAAATCTCGACAACCGTTTTTCTTCAAACTACTATATATCAAGTTTGAAGAAAATCCGTCAAGCGGTTTAGGCTGTAGCATGACGTGAAAAAGCGCACATCCGCACAGACGCACAGACGCACAGACAGACCGACGGACGGTATGGCGAAAACCACTTTTTTGGGCTTTTCTATCATCGTAATGTCATGTTTGATTAAAACCTCGATTTTTTTTTTCTGCACGAAACCAATACTTGCCCTATAGAGCAAGTAAAAATTGTTTTTAATATGAATTTTGTAACTTCCAAAACCGTTACAGTCGTGCATTTTATTTTTGCTGAAACCATTTAGAAGATAATAAAGGGTTTTTTACGAGTTTGAGGATTTACAATAATAATACAAGAGAAGTATCGTTGGAAATGTTTTTTTGTTATTATATTAATGTGGCAAATAATGTCATGACATTTATTTTTTTATAAATGATTTCTGGCATTATGTCCGCTGCGGTACGAGTTCGATCAGTTTTCTAATAAATCTAGCCGTATGGCTTGAATATTGGCTTCCAATGCTTTAAGAGTTGCTGGTTTGCCGGCATAAACGAATGACTAAACATAGCTCTATAAAAAGTAGTCGAGAGGCCTAAGTCGCACGAAAGGTTAACAGGACCCCTTCTGGAAATAAAGTCACACAATTTATTGTTAAGCCCCCTGTTTGGCAAGATGTCTTGCTCACTGACCGTAATATGGACAAAGTGCTCTTTGAACTTCGCGAAGAGATTAATTTTTTTCAAAGTAAGTGGAACCACTATTTATAAGCGTTTTTCGGTGTCAAACGATTTATGAACAGAAATTTCAACACAGTTTGACATTCTCCACTGTTAAACCATAGACAACAACCATCGAAACTTCTCTAGCAGCTAAAAAACACCCTTTACTTTCTAGCTTATACATATATTAATTAAGTTGTTGTTTTTTTTATTAAAAACTTCAAAAGTAAATTTGGGATTCCTTTAACGCCACGAACTTTTAAATTATATAGGGAGCCATAACTGTTTTAAAAGTAATAAACACAATGAATGACAATATAATAAAATCCCTCATCATTGTGAACAAACAACAAAATGTTTAATTGCAAACAAAATTAACTGCTCAATGTGATCCTTTAACAAAATTCTGAAGAGGTTGATTTGCATAAATTTTAATTGTGTTTTTTGCTCCATGAAACTCCGATTATTCTGTAGAAGACTTTTCTTTGCCCTGTTTTACTCAAAAAACAATGTTTTAATTCAATTATCAAGCTCTTAAGAACTTTTTCCCCTTTTATCTTCTTCCAGGCTTTTTTGTCGTGTGAAAAGAAAGTCCTTTCAGCATTTGCAATGACTTTCCTAGCCTTCTGCTCATATTTTTGCATTATGGCTTGTTAAATGGGATTTCACTGTTGAATATTTTCCTATAATTATTAGCTTGCATTAAAATGATGCTACTCCTTCCTATTTAAAATTTTATTTGAATATGAAAAAATTCAACAAACAGCTATACCGTTGCACTGATGTAGGTGAACTCAAATTACAAAGTCTCATTTCAAAGAGACGAATTGGAATAGGAATCACAACCACCTGCGCCAGAATTGAACAAAAAAAAAAAAGGTAATGCAGTTGCGTGTATAGGAACGTCCTTGTTGCAAAAGAAATAACGTTACATGATTCCGCAGCAGATGAAAATTTTTAAGATTTGATGTTATCAGCATCTCACACGTGGAGAAGGAATGCTATTAAATAATCCTTAAATGATCCTTTTGGCATATGCCAGCAGTTTGTTGCATAATGCACAGACACAGACAAAGAAAATCTTGAAATCAATCTTCGTCTGGACAAAAACATTTTTTTTTCTAATTTATTTTTACTTATTTGGTTATATCCTTTGACGTTCAATTGATAGGTAATCAAGACTTTGCCTTAAGGTCTAACTGTTAATTATGGTATAAGGGATGATTGGTATAATGAGAAGATGGGTTACTTTAACACAGACTCGGACATATCCTCATAATCACATTGAATGGTGCCAACATCGATTGTCTTCGTTATTGTCGCAGCAAAACTTTCTTTTATAGTTTTTTGTTTTTGTATTTTAAAAACGGGTTGCTTACTGAAACTGAGTGAGTTAAATAAGATTAATCTACTCCTTTCTTATATACATAAGATAAAACTGCACACAATTGAAATAAAAAGGTCTATGGTATAGAAGCAATACCATGATCAATGTAACCCATAATTTTGCACAAGCAAACATCTTTAGATTGGTTTTGCATTCTTTCAGGGATTAAAAAAAAAAGGAACGAATGCAAATATCCTGTCAGATGTAAATTGAACAGCACGTCCTTTGAGAGGTATAGGTATAATGAACTTCAATTTGTTTATTTTTTTTTTTTTTTGTGCAAGCACCAACTGTTAAGGATTAATAAAAGCGGAAACAATTTTCTTAGAAATATACAGTTGCTCTGATATTTTGCTATTGAAATAAATCGTTATTTTTTTTTTCATTTTCTTGTAAAGGCTTTAAATAAAACGTGTTGTTTGAGAAATTGGCATACAAGATGAAATTATTGGATTTTGTTTTTTTGGATGAGTTACAAAAAATAAAACTTCGATGAGCATATATGTATGTATCAATTGAACAAGTTTTTTTCCAAAATTTATTTGAAATTTCTTTGACAAACTCAACCATTTAGAGATACACAATTGACCAGCGCGTTAAGATTGTTGAAGCGTTTTATGAAAATGACTCTTCAAATCAAAATACATTTCTTGCACTTCGTCTACACCGATGAGGCACACTTGCATCTTAATGGATTCATTAACTAGTAGCAGAGTTGCCGCATTTGGGCAAATGAGGGTCCACGAGTGATTGTTGAAAAGCCGATGCATCTACAAAGAGTGATTGTTTGATGAGGTTTATGGGCTGGCGACGTCATCGAGCCGTACTTCTTCGAAAATGAGGTCGGCCAAGCAGTACCAACCTGGTGTTAGCTATCGGGAGATGATAACGGACTTTTTGTGGCCGGAAACTGAGGACATGGAACTGGACGATATGTGGTTCCAACAAGACGGTGCCACTTGTCAGTGGCACACAGCCAACGAAACGATCGCTCTTTTGCTCGAGAATTTAAATGGCCGTGTTATCTCACGTCGTCGGTCGTTGTGATGTCAATTGGGCTGCGACGATCATGTGGTTTGACACCGTTACCGTTGGACTTCTGTCTTTTAAAATATTTTGAGATATTCAAAAGACAATAAGCCAGGAAAAATAATTCAAGAGGTAAAAAATAAGAAAATTCGTCGAATTAACAACATTTAACCTCAATTTTGCCTATGGACTGTCGGACAGAGGTATGCCACCGAAGACCGAAGCCGTATCATGCATTTAGCCAATATTTTGTTTTACATAATACTTTCATACATTTTTGTTTTATTTACCATGACCATCGTGCGTTACTGGCTGCGCACAATGGTGTAGATGCAGCAGTAGCACGCAGCAATTTCAAAGTAAATGTCAAAAAAGTAGCGCGCTAAGCAGCATACACGAATACAATGTGTAGCACTGAACTCAAACAAAAATCATGTCTGCCATTTTGGTTTGTTGTGGTTTTGCAGCGCAGCGCGTTCGTTAAGTTGGAGTCGAGTCGACTTGTACTTCAGCTACTCTCTATGCTGCAGCTGCTACCCCACATTGTAGCCGTGCAATACAAATTTACGTACATTTAACTTTGACATTGCTACGTGCTACTGCTGCAGCTTCACCATTGTGCGCAGCCAGTTATGGTTGGACCACCCTTTATAAAGTCCAGTTCCCCGATAGCCCAAAAGGAGTACCAGAGAATCCGTTAAAATTCAATAATATCAATTGTCAGTGTCGGAATATGACTGAGAGCCGTCTTCGTAGGTTAGAAAAGCCCCTTAATATAAAAAAATAATAAATGCTTCGTTGGCGCAGCAGCTCCAAGCGGGGCAGAGGCTCAGGGAACTAAGGCTCCGACCCATAAATTCTGTCGTATCCTTTGAGTCGAACTATTAAACTGACAACTCGACTACACCGTTCTTTTAGACGCAGCGGACAAAGAAGCCAATTTTTTTTACTTTTCTCTCTGGCCTGGCACATCCTTTTAAAGTTCTGTCTAAAAAGAAACTTGACGTTTCATGGCTGTGTTTAGTGATATCTTTTTTTTTATTAAAAAATAGTAATAATAATTTTAACTGTATAAAATGCACCAAATTTAATGACCTTAAAATAATTTCGAATTTCTTAGACTTCGTTAGATTTGAGTGTAATGCAATTTTCTTGCGTTCTTTTCAAAATCAATTCTACAGAAATAAACAAAAAAAGGAACATCTAGGCTTGTGAACCCCAATACTTCGGGTAGGGCAACGTCAAGTTATCCTTTGCTGCGACGCGACAAAAGCAACAGATTCTATCGGGGACCTTACACTCTCAACCATTCCTGTGTGTGCGTTAGTATTTTGCAAGAATGAAAGGGAACCACAATTTTTTTTTTATTAGGGATTTTAGGGAAAATATATTTTTTTATTTTTAATAGTTTAATAGTATGTATTCGAGGATGTGGAAATCCTTCGAAGCAATTAAATGCTTTGGATCTGCTCATTTCTGCCGGTAGCGATTGTGCTCCCCATCAAGTTTGTTGACTCCGCTTAGGTACGGCGGCAGTCTTTTTCCGTTGGACAGATTCCAACGTTGAACATTGCGGATGAACATCAGCATGTGTAATTGACCGCTGGTGCTCCATTGTTTACTCCTGCATAAATTGATTTATATTTAATTGGGCCACCAGGAACTTGCAATTGAGTTTGATCTTTTTGATTTTTTGCAAAGTAATCGTGGTGCTCACATTAGTCCTTTTTATTAGAAACACCATATCCTAAAGAAAGTGCGTCAAGAAAGTCCTGGATGGTTTTGTCATGTTTAAAGGTGAAAATCTTCTGACACTTATAAACACTTAATATTGTAGTGTACTCTAGCACAATCATGAATATTCTTGAAAACTCATGCTCAAAGCATACAGCAGTATTATGAACTTTGTTTTGGCTCCAGGACTTGCGAAAACCTTGAAATGGACTAACAAATTAGGGTTTCTCTGGACCGAAAACTGGTTTCAGAATTGAAATTTGCCCCACCAGGCACAAACACAACCTTGCTCCCACCGCCACTAAGAATGTATCCTTTATTTCGATAACCCATACAACGCTATAGGGTTGAAAATATTTTCCTCCCACTCTTTTTCTTCGTTCTTGGCTTTTTTTTCAAGTTGATGAAAAAACTCCAAACTAAATGAGAACACAACTGGAGGGGAAAAAGGGTTTGCACAAGGGTGGGGTTGGGGAAGGGGTATTTTGTCAATGATGGTTGTGCGGGTGGTATTTCAGCTTCAATCTTTATAGCGGCGCGGCGGTGGCGTTTGCTTTCTCGGTCTTTGTCGTCGTCTTAGTTCGTGTCTATGAATGAATTAAAAACAGAGTGCCGTGTACGTGTGGTGGTAAATTAATAGCGAGAGGGAATTTAAATAATGAAACTCAAAGAGGACGATGGAAAATAAATGTGTGTTGTGTAAGCAGGATGGAAACTCGGAGGTTATTCCTTGTATAGTCCTGGCAGAGTTTAGTATGCAAATTAGGAAAAGGAATGAACAAAATAAAAACAGAGAAAGATCTGCCGCGCCGTCATCGTTGTCGTTACTCTTTAAGGGTTGAAAGGGTGCATATAAAAAATTATTTTAATGTCCCTTGATTCGAAGCAGAGAGACCAACAACGACTACGAAAGGTCGTTGAAGAACACGCGCGCACGTTTTTTTCTTAAACTTAACTAAAAAACACTGGCCGTTCTCCGTTCTTCTTTGTCTTGATGGTGTATCGGTTCTCCTGGAGTATTGTCAACTATCTAATTTGAGTTGTTTTAAAGGAAAAGGGGCTGGGAAGTTTGACGGTTGAATTTGATGGTACTGGGAATTTCATAGGTTGGTGTGTTAGTAACCATGAATAATGGGTTTTCCTCACCATAGTTAATTAAAAATGGACTTTAAAAGGGTTGTATGATGAAAGGGTTAATTTGTTTGACCAACTTCAAACACATACAAACAGCAATAATTATACTCTTGTTAAGCTGTGGTTGGTTAATTAATTTTTTAAAATGGCGATATAATAAAAACAGACCTGGTCATTGTATTAGCACATTACAATTTGATCAACGAGGATAAAGAAAAATACACCCATTCCAATCTTTGATTCATTAATAAAGACAAGTTTTGATGAACAAATGATAGTTAACCACTTGACACTAGACTTTATTAAAAATGTTTAATTCAATAGCAGTATAAAGAAGTCAAATTGAGGAAATTGTGATTGTTGTTTTCATACATAAACATAGTAACGTAACGCATCTTTTAAAAAATCAATATAACGTATTACGGTTTATATAGCTAGACCAATGTATCGGCCAGATAACAGCCGTCACATATATTATTTAATACTGTTCTAAATGTTTTCGTGCACTCTATCAAGCCCACTGTCACAGTACTTTTGAGTATGTGGATTAAAATTTTGTTTAGACTTTCAGTGTCTCGTAAGGATTGTTGTAAGCATGATACCTATTTAATGTATCCCCACAGTGAAAAAATAAAATGGAACGCAATCAGGTTAGCGCGCTGGTAATCACTTTAAATGTTTGTAATGTTGCCTCAACCTGCTGCAAACATCTTCCAGCTACATATCTTCCAAACCCGATAAAAACTCCAGGATTATGGTAATTTACCGTGCATTGGTTCCCTATAAAAGTCTCTCGATCATTTTCTTCAAAGTTGTAAGAGCACACTTTTCGGGTTTTCTAGAAGGCATTAACACACGCAAGAATACGATATCGAATATCGATCGGAAACCCGACAACTGGGGCGATATTGAACTGCTAAAGAACGGTAAGCTTAACATGGACCATTTAACGGAAGTTCGAGAAATATTCTTTTCCAAAAACAACATGGCTGAACAGAACAATAGTAATAAAATTTTGCAACCTTTTCGTTCGCTGAGTGCCACCCTGTTTTGTACATAAGTATAGATACATAAGACATACCAAGGTTGTATCTGCTTCGACTTTCCTTAAAGGAAAGCGTATAATTACGTGCTGGTAGATATACGCAAGTTACAAGTAACAACTATTAATTGACCATGGTTTTGATTATATTTTGTCATGAAGAGTTCTTCCAGTAAAATTCTTTTAACTTTATAGTATAGGGAAAGTGTGGGCAAAACCGCGCATGGGAGCAAAACCTATTTTGTACTATTTATGAACAAAATTCAATGGCAACAGTTTTAATGTTAAAACGTGAAGAAAATGTAGTTTGTTGAAGACGTCAAAAAAAAAATTAAAATTATTTTTGTTGTTTTTGGTGAAGACCAAAAAAAAAAAAAAAAAGTGAAGACGTTATAGCTCGTGTGAAAAGTAAATTGTGTTTTAACAATTAAAATATTCAAACAAATAGGTAAGTTTTTATTATAGCAAGTTAGATATGGGAAAGTAGTATAAGCTTTACAAAAATCGACAAGAACCTTCATTTATAAAAAAAAACTTCTGTTATTCTGGTAAGACTCGTATGGGGCGAAACCCCCTCCCCCCTCCACATAAGGGCAAAAACGGTCTTTCTTTAACTTATTTATTTTTTTATAATATTAAATAAAGACTTTATTTTCTTTAAAAAAAATTGTTTTTAGAGCGGACAAACACTAAATATGCGGTTTTGCCACTTCCTCTAAAAAGGATTATATTAAATTTCATTTAGAAATACTTCCATATTGATAACTTTGAAATCTCGATACCGAAGAGATTCAGATGCTAAAGACCGCCTATAAAGTTAAGATTGTTAAAAACTTTAACAAGGTCGTGTTTAAAAATACTGCTGGGCTATACAAATGTATTTAATGGAAAGAGCTAGTCAATAGTCAAACATAAATTTGTGGTCTTAATTGGTGTGAAATGTATATGGAACAATAAATTTTATCACACTGCTACCGAAATTTTTAACATTACTGCGAGCACCAATTAATTAAATATTGAAAACCCCAGTAATGCGGATGGCGTTATAACAAACCAAAAGACTTATTCAAGAACATTTGCAATAACACGCAGTACCAACCTGTATCGTAGAAACAAGCTGAATACACTGCATCTATCAGATATCAAGTAAGAAAACCCAATGTTGTGACATGCTAGATTTAAAAATATGGTTAAAATTTTTGTTGGTCAATTCTAATTTAATCGGCGATTAAACACTCTTACAAGTAACATTCAAAATACAAGTGCACAGAAAGCCAAAACTTCGTTCGTTACACAAACTGGGTTCGTTGTCGAAATTAATCTCCTTTCAATATACGAATCCCTAATTGGAAATAAAGTGATTTAAAATCTGCCGGCAGCATTAGCTAATAGTATAGTCTTATAACAAAAGAAAAATTTTGAGCAAATGAACAGTTTGTTTTTGTAAATGACAAGTTTATGAAAATAAAAAGTTATGTTTTTTAAATATTTGTTCACTAAAAATTAATTAATAGTTGCCTGGTAAGACTTCTAACATTGAAAAAATTATACTAATAGATATAGGTACTAAGATCCAAAATGAAAGAAGTGTTAAATTACGATTTTCAGTCCTTCGCTTCCAAGAGTGATGGTTATTAAATTTATTGTTTATCTTAAAGTATAGTCTTTTTCATATTCAGTAGGTAGGTACACAAAATATCCAAAAATAATTTCCTTCAAAGCTACATCTCCTTCCCTTTCTTGTTGAGCCCTGGCATTCATTTATCACCCCCCATGAAAACAATCTAAAATGCTTAACCCAAATCCATTTTACTCCCCACTTGACTTATTCGCCACGCAGCTGCGTGGTCTTAAATTACACCCAAATTTCAACTCTTAAAAATAAATAATAAACATCACTCACTAAGAAAACCTATTTTAAAAAACGCCAGACACACCTTAAAAATAAAAAAAAAACCTCGAAAAAATCACCCTCACTGGTTTTAATTCATCAAGGCACGGTTTAATATCCGCACTTTAAAGGCCTAAAAAACTTAATTAGAATAATTAATTTATTTTAAACTCATCATCAAGTTACAAAAAAAAAAAAAAAATGTAAGCCAAAAGAAAGTAAGAAAAAAAAAATCCTAGCGACAACAAAAAAAAAATCTAACCGAGAAGTTTGCATCTGTTAACCCTTCACTACCCTGAGTTGATTAAAAAAACTCGTGTTTCAAATTCTCTGGGGTGACATTTAAGGATGTTGGCAAAGGGTTTCCCAGGATTTTTTTTATTCAAATTTATTTTTGAGGGGTAATTATAATACACACGCGCCACAACGTCACCCTCAGCCTCAGTTTTTTTTTCTATATCCATGACAGAGTGAAAGAAGTGAGATGCAAATTTATTATTTTTTTTTTAAGTCTGATATTTGAATTGTTTGAAAGGTTTTTTTATTTTACAAGGAAAGGGTTTAGCATTTCAAATTTAAATGACAAAAAAAAAAAAAAAACATTCTGTAGAATAGTGACGCGTGTTAGGGACTCTTAAAAAATGCAGTAGAATAAAAATATCTTTTATTGCAAAACCAGGAAACAACATAATATACGTAGTATATTGAAAGGTGCAATCCTTGCAGCCTTGTTGGTCGTTAATTGAATTTGCATTACAATGCCTTGAAATGTGGCATCATGCTATGATATTACTGCAGCTATGCAAATGATGCGTAAAAGATTTCCAATTTCAATCCATGAAAAAAAAATTGATTAAAAAACATTTCTAGAGCACTACATAAATTGGATATGAATTTGAATGCATATTTCTTTCATTAATTGATTTCCATAATTTTAAAGCAATAATTGTAAGCCAGTCAGAAATGCCATTTAAGGCCCCGTGTGTCTAAACGCATTCGCGTCGCGTAGGGCGAGACAGTCACAAATGATTAAGCTAAAGCTACATTGGAAAACTGAAATCTGAAAGAGTCCGCGCTTATTATTTGTATAAGTTCAGCCATTAAAGCTATGAAAACGACCAAAAATCGAAACCAGTATCTAATGAGATGTTTCATCAAAATAGTGTACTATTTTTTTTTAATTCAACGAACAAAAATTTTGCTTTATTTTGGAAATTTTATAAATTTTGTTTTTTTTTTCCTTAAAAATGAATATATCAAAAGTTTTTAGGAACGAAAAAATGTGTTTGGGAAAAGTGCTGTTTCTAGTCGGTCAAATTAGCTCGCAATGGACAATATTAAAACCACCTAATTGCAACATTATTAATTTCAATTTTGTATTAGGTTTTATAAATTCAATTGATTGCACTCCGGTAAACTTATATCAAATTTCTTAATACTTATAGTTTTTTAAGAAATTTTATTATTATAGTGTCAAACTATTTGTAATTTGTAGTTACCTATTTTAATTTTTTACTTGCGATTATAGGTACTATAAGGCAAGTTATGCATTCGTAAAAAAAAATATATTTTTTTTGGACAATCAAACATAACATTACGATGATAGAGAAGTCGAAAAAAGTGGGTCCGACAATTCTGTCTGTCCGTCTAACTGTATCGGCACCTAAAGCCTAAACGGCTGGACCGATTTGCTTCAAACTTGGTAGATAGTATTATTATGACATCCCACAGAGGGGTTTTTGGAATTAGCATTCTAGCCTTAAAACTAACGGTACCTGCCATACGATTTTTAGTGAAAATTAATTTTTCTGAAAAACGGCTCCTACGATTTTGAGAAAAATTTCTGAATAGTGTTTTATGTGCAAGTTTTATGTTTTGGTTGGAATAGATTTTTCAGGAAAAGTCTTATAACGGTACCTCTCATAGGACCGGTTTTGTGAAATCTGATTTTCTCGTATGCCGCTTGACGGATTTCGATGAAATTTTTAATGTAGGAGCCCTTTTATAAACGAAATAACATAAAAATTTTTTTTGAATTTTTTAAAAGTTTTAAATTTTTTTTTATTTTTTTGTTTTTTCCAAAAACGGTTTGATCAATTTTTTTCAGTTTTATTTTTCCGATAAAAACTACAAAGTTTTAATAGTTGCCATACTAAAAAAAAATTTGGAATATGTTTTCGAAAAGTTTTTTCAAAAAAAAACCGTTTTTTGATAAATAAACAAAAGAAATCTGATGGCTTACTTCATTTTCTCCAAAAAAAAGTTTTAACTATTGATTTTTAAGTGATTAATAAAATTTCATATGATTTTTTCAATGCTTTTTTCCGAAAATATCAAGCCCCAAGACCATTTCAACACTTTAGACCAAGTTTGTACGACCCAGTCGTGCACTTTATTTAATTGAAAATTGGGAAAAGTGAAAAAAATTATAGTTTAATGAAATTCATTGGAAAAGGAAGAGAATATAACAAATATGAAAGGAAAAATAAATTACTGGCAATCTGAGTTCGGGAAGTGGGCAGAAGGGGGTTTCAAGGGTTTTTAAGGGTAAAAATCGATTAATCTCGATTTCCGACAAAATTACAGGTCCTTTAAAAAAAGGTAAATGGCAAACTTTCACGTGACACGTATGCACTTTTTCACATGATCTCAAAATGTATGATAAATTAAATAAGCTATATAATATGTCATACCGAAAAAGCTAAACTTATGTTTTTTTAAATCAAAATCGTTACAGCCGTTTTTGAGAACAATATTTCAAAACGTTTTTTTTTTCGAAATAACTGTTTTTGATACTTTTTTTTACTATTTTAGAAATTTTGAAGATCTTTTTTTCTTTTCACTCTCTTCTTTATTTTCTTTCTTCATCTTATTTTTATTTTAACTTTACCTAGGGTTTTTCAATTTGCGCGGGTAGATTTTTGCGGCCTTTGGTTGCCATACTGTTATGGTGACATCTGCCAAAGCTAATGTATATGTATGTTGGGAATATATTTAAAATATCGGTGAGACAGTGTGCAAGAAGAAAACAACGGCATTAAGTACAGATTAGTAGCTAGCTTGTATAGTAGGCTAAGTCCCCAGCGATCAGAGTTCCCACCCGTTTGTGTTTCACTGTGGCGTAGTGGTCAGTGTGTCGGTGTCGGAATATCACGGCGAAGGTTCTGGATTCGATCCCTGACTCCACCTAAGTTCTTTTCCGGCGTACTGCCTCTTGCGAGGCAGTGACAAATCCTCCAGGAGTAAATCATGTCATGGTGCATCTCTGTTAGCCGTTCGGATGTTCGGTTGTAAATTGTAGGTTCCTTCCATTCCTACAGAATATCAACGCACACACATCAGGAATGGTTTTGAGTGTAAGTCCCAGCCCGCTTTGAGCTGTTGTACATTCTAATAACATGTTTCCATCAGTGACTTTGCGTTCATGGAATATTAATTTCATGATCCGCCCCTGGAGGATTAGATCAATATGTTTACAATAGTGGATATGATGGAAAGTGAAGTCAAATGAATTTATCGTTCGCTGTTGTATTGCAATTACTTTAGTTGGTATTGGTACTAGTATATTTTGTATTCACTTCATACTTTTGTATATTATTATTTTTGCTGTCAAAACCTTTTTAGGGTTCCGTACCCAAAGGGTGAAAACGGAACGGAATTGTTGCAAAAAACAAAAAATACTAAAAACTGAATAAAATAAATATTTAAAGGGGGCTCCCATACAACAAACGTGATTTTTTGGTGGTACCCTTCGTGCGCGAGTCCGACTCGCACTTGCCCGTATTATTTTGTATGCTTCTTATTTCTTCTTTTTTTTGCCAGCAATTTCAAGTGCTTTAAGGCAAGTTATGCATTCGTCGGAACAAAATTTTTTAAATAACAATCAAACAAGAAGCTTACGAATGGACAAAAAAAATGTCGACTGGATAAATTTCATCAATTTCATACAAATTTCATCGACTGTCAAAATGTCGACTGATGCTTGATCGACCAAAAAAAATTGACAGTTTAAAATCCAGACTATGAAAATGTCGATGGAAAAAGTGTTGGTAATAATGTCGACTTTTATCCTGATAAAAATGTAGTTCCTTGGATGGCATCGAAAGTTAAAATTTTTAAATTATTTTTAAATCATAGTAGAAGGGGCACAACACTGATCGACAGTGGCAAAGTGAGAGATGTGATGACTACTCAATGTAGTCAGTTCTCGACATGATACGTGATGTTTGCGCCTGAATTTTATGACTTCCTGTTGTGTCAGGGTCATCATGCCCTCCAGAGAAATCACAACCCATACTCTTCTTCACGCCAAGCGATTCCAGTTTTTCTTGGACTGAAAAGTTGAGTTAAGACCAATTGCTTTGTTAAAACTTCTTTATTTACGACTTAAATTTTCCACAAACAGCAGCTCGAACTCTTTTTCGATTTGGGAGAAAAGCATATGAAGCCCTCTGAGTTGTGCATTATCTGGAATACTGAGATCCTCAGCAAGACTAGATAAACGTTATCCTTTTTTCAAATGACGGGAGTTCTCCTTTGATCGGAGGTACATTGTAGATGCATGCTTCATCTAAGTTAGCTAAGATTTGATGCATGGCGGGTTCTTCGATTTCAGTAATAATTTATGAAAACTGTTGAACCGTGTGGTACTTGAATTCAATTTGGTTTTGTTGTCCGTTAAAACGAATTTTATGTGTTATAATCTGAAATTGGAAAAAAATGTGTCTGTCAAACATTGAAAATAATTTTCTTGTAGGGAAATATTTCACAACCTGTCGTTTGGTTACATATATTTCGCAGATATTGTATGGAAACGAAAATCAACTTGCAATCCAAACTTATTAGGTCCATGAATCTAAGATAAAAAAGGTTATTGATCAAGATTGAAATCAATTAAGTAATTTCCCCGAAATAGTTTTTTTTATAAAATATGCAATCAAACAAAGTCACCAACATCCATTTAAACGACATTATAAAATTCTCTTGCATTATATTTTTATTTTTTTTTTTCTAGATAAAAAAAAATTAAAATGAGAATTAAACAAAATATTAAGAACAAGGCTATATAACATTTCAACGTGCTTTTTAATTTATTTTGGAAATCAAATAAAAGCAAAAGTAAAAAGTTCTGTTTGATAGGTTCACGAAAATTATGTTCCCCCGCTCCATCCTACGCTTCTTTTCATTAATATTTGGTGTTTACTTGATACTTTGTGTTGTTGTTGAACAAATTGTCTTTGATCTAAGCTAATGAGTTTTTGTCCGTTTTTTTTTTTGTAGCACTATGGCACTGTGTTGCCAACACACTACCTGGCTACCTAGCAATAAACGACTTAGTTCCGTGAACTCATTCCATATGCTTTTTCTATGGCCCTATATTATAAGGTGCTTGTTTTATTAAGTCCTTTGAAGTTAATTTTTGAATTCTAATAGCTTTTGTATGATGGACTTCTTATTTCGAAAGCATCTTTAGAGGGCGCACATTTTTTGTAAAGCCATCTTGTGCTCTATTTGAAATTCTGTCAATCAAACACAATCAGATTAAAACACACCACCTAAACGACCCTTTAATAATAGATGGCTTGAGAGAGTCCTTAAAATCCTTCAAAAAATATAATAGGGAAAAAAGTCCCAAAAGCTATTATGAAATTATTAATTTATATATATATATATGAGGCCTGTTAAGTACGAGTATGCTTTTTACTCATAAGAGACACGCAGCATTTTAATCGCAGCAAAGAAAATCGAATTAAATACTATAGGATCTCTCCCATTGAAAAAGGACATATTTTGTAATCTTATCGAAAAAATAATTGAATTGTGATCTCCTTTCGAGGCGATTTCAAAGGAGTTTCTCTTGTCTTCTTTTTTTACTAATTGCTTAAAATTTTCATCTTGATGGCTATGGCTGTATGTCCTTCATGTTGGAACAAAAGCTACCATTTCTATTGGCCATTCTAAAAAAAAAGTAATTAAAATGGACACACGCCAGGATTTTAACAGAATCCTTAGCCTCGAGCGTTTCCGGTTGGCTGATTTAAAAAAGATGTCGGTATATCAAGCACTCTTTGCGTCTGCTTTCAACAACATACTACCTAACCTACTACCGACTAAAATATGATTTTTTTTTAACTCGCTGAAAAATCAAAGGCGACGGAAGCTCGTATTTTTTTTTCTCTCGAATCCTCATCAAAATGAAGGGTCGTCCGGTAAATTAATTTGCCTTAAAGCAAGCGTATCCATCGAGATGCGATGCGGCGGTGACTCAAAAGCTTCTTTGCTACGGATAAAATGAGAAAGAAAACTCTTAACCATAAGAACGGAAAGAGTGAAAACAGTTTTCTTTTGATGATTTCACGAATTAAACCTTCTTCTTAAGTGAAAATATGAGAAGGGCATGTAGATACCCTTTTCAACATTACTCTTTTGAATTTCGTTTGTGGTTGTTGTGTTGATTTTTTGAATTTTCAGGGTTGGAAGGAACTGTGTGTACGCATAAAAAAGATACTGAATATTGCTTTTGACATCTTATACCTAGAGGCGATGTTCTCAATAAGCTTTTTTTCATTTTATTTTATAATAAACTCAAAGTCAAATAAAAAACGTTGGGAGTAGCCAATCACAATATATCAATATCAAAATACAGAGTAAAAGAACTAATATACAGCTTACGTGTGATAAAACATTTTGAATGATTTTAATCTATATTCTATAGGGTAAAGTCGGGGGATATTTTTCTTTTTTCATATAACTTCCAAATTAAAAAAGATTTTTATTTCAAACCAAAATAATTTTATTAATAAAATAGTTTAAAGGCAAAAAATAGGAACATCTTTGAAATAAACAGTCAGTTGAATAATTTTTTTTTCAAAATTAAAAAGCCTTAAAAAAAGACGACTTAAGAAATGGAGGGTGATATGGCACCTGCTTGCGGGTGAAATGGCACTTCACTTTTTCTTGCTGTTTTTTCCACATTTGTTGCAGGTGTTGTTATATACGATGAACAGGAATTCATGTGACTAAAAGTGACATATTATGCAGTTAAGCCACTCGTCCGGTTTTGTTGTAAGTAACATAATCCCCACACAAAAATTTTCCCCGAAATCTTCGGGACCATTGCAACGATACTGTCCTCGGCGTTGATTTTCTGTTTGAACGAACTGTTTTTTTTTTTTTTTTTTTTTTAATTTAAGAAAGTGCCTAGTTCAAAATGAAAGTAAAGTAAGAGCGGGAAAAATGGCACCGGGGCCATATATCACCCGAACTTCTGAGGTGCCATTTGCCATATCACCTTTTTGACCTTGCTTCTGCATGAGAAAACAAGCCCGCACAGTTATAACGGTATTATTTCTTTTTTTTCTTTTTAAATTGAATGCCTGGCGTCAAATATCTTCGTATTACCATGAACTTCACTAATTCACAAAAAAAACTTTTTGCTTAATACGCACCCACTATTTTTCTTATTCAGCTGTATTTATAGTATTTCAAGGGCTGCTGAGATTTGAACTGGACAATCTAATAGCTTAAGTTAAACTGATTTATATGTTGTTCTCTTTGTTTTGAAAAGAAGTCAGTAAGTGGGAGATATTGAAAGGGTGCCATATCACCCGTGGTGCCATATCACCCGACTTTACCCTATACACACAAATAAAAATGAATTGTCTGTTTGTAATTCCAAAATATCAGCTTTTTACTAAATGAATATGAAAGAATTATTATTTTCAAACATTAATGAATTTTGGAGGAACGAAGTTTACCGGGTCAGCTAGTATACTAAAATATTTTATTGCCCGTAGAATAAGAGCATGGTATCTCGATTGTCGCATTTTACAACGTGTTTCTAGAAAAACGAATTGGGTTCCCACAAACGGCACAAGTATACAAAACACCTTCAATTTTTTCTATGGATTGGTTCTGTGAAAGTTGGAAGAATATTGGTCGAACTTTGTTAATTTTGCTGGCAACTCCACTTTTACAGCAGGAGATAGGTTTGATAAACTTAAATCTCTTTTAGACAACCTGTAGGGAATGTAGATTGTATTGATACCTGATGGAGAAAATATGGTATTCGAAGAAACTGCCATTCTTGGAAAAACCGCCTAGTTCTTCGCAAATACATTCCCGACAAAGCTCATCCTTAAGTATAAAGCTGTTCAAACTTTGATAAACGGTAAAGATTTCGTGTGGTCAACAAAAATTTGACAATAAAAATGTTCGAAAGTTTTTAGACATGTTGATCTGGCGAAGAACTTTGGCGCAGAACTTAGCATCCTTTATTCAACAATTTTCATACAAGCTATGAACTGGCTCGCTCCGCGCTTAAACATTGACCAAACAAACTCGAATGGGTAGGACACTTTAGAATTGTATTGGTCAAGTCGAGAAGATGATATCGCAAATGGGCCGTCACAATTAATTGCTCGTTTTATGGCATTTTTCATCACTTCAGTGAGAACTTCGGGCGACAGATTCTCGCACTCGTGTCGAATGTTGTGCTTGAGGGCTACCAGAGTCTCGGACTTGTTCACGTAAACACGGGACTTCAAAAAACCCCAAAAAGTCTGAAACGGTTAAATCGGGCGATCTTGCGGGCCAGTGCAAATCGCCAAAACGAGAGATGAGGCGACCTGGGAACGCCGCCTTCAGAATATCGGTTCATGTATCGCTCCATGGCTTGTTAACTTGTATTTTGCATCTGTCTAGTCTACAAATGTCAAAACAGATTTGACATTGGCTGCCATTTGCAAAAATGAGAGCATCTTCCAATAATGATATTTCTTTTTGTCCACCTTGTAATTATATATCTCTCTGATCAAATGACTTCCTATGCAACTACACTGCGAAGAGGTGTCAAGTGGTAGAGGAAGCTTAAATAGATTCAAAATAGCTTTTTATGGCCTTTAGTCCAACAAAAAATTGGCGTTTCATCCAGGAATCTCACTTTGGAATCATCAGTTGACATACAGTGAAAGAAACCTTGTCAATACGCAATTTTTAAATTTTTCTAGTACAACTTACATAGAATTTTTGACAAAACCCTAATGTGAACTATATCCAACAAGATTAAGATTTTAATCATTAAGAAGGAAGTTTAAGCCCGTGGCCTGGCTCAAAAAAAAAGAAAAAAAAAAAAAAATTATAGCTGTACCTTCATTACCAAAATATTTTACTTGTTTCCTTCTTCTCAACAACATCAAGCGGGAAAATAACTCCAGAAAGAATTTCAATTTTTCGTTGAAGAAATCTACCAATTTCTGATTGTGCCAGTATGTCATAATTATGCAATTTTCAAATTCCATTTACGAAATCCCCTCTTTGTAAAATGTGGCCTGAAATTTTCAATTTTCTAATTCCAGGCGTTTCCTGTTGTACAGCACAAGCCATATAAAATTACCAACGATAATGAAGAAAGCATACTAACGTTAAAAAAAACCCTTAATCCCGAATTTATATTATATTTTATAAATATGTTAAGCAAATGTTAAATATGTTAAAGCCTTAAATCTTTAAAATCATAAATTTAACTTAATATTATGGCTTTCTTTTATTGTTTTTATTGGCATTGGAGGTGATTTGAGTGATTTTAAGCTCTCGCGCTCTAGAAAGAAATAGTAAAAAAAACTCCGCTGAAAAACTGACATTTCTCATTGTAACATGTAACCAGAAATAGCAGAAGTCAACGCGATGACAGTTTGTAAGAAAAAATCGCGCCAAGATTGATCTTGTTTGTGTGAGTGAAGGAAAAGTAGCAAATCAGCAAAAAGAAGAACTAACATCAGAGACA
This sequence comes from Platycheirus albimanus, assembly GCA_916050605.2. Classification (NCBI taxonomy): domain Eukaryota; kingdom Metazoa; phylum Arthropoda; class Insecta; order Diptera; family Syrphidae; genus Platycheirus; species Platycheirus albimanus. The sequence goes on from OU696698.1 coordinate 67,905,261, forward strand.
GTTATATTCCAACATTCCAGAGACTTCTAAAGAAGAAAAGAGACAACCTTGTGATGCACGGACAAACATAACAAAAACGAGCAAGAAATCACGTTTGTTGTATGGGAGCAATCATTAAATTTCTATTTTGTTTAGTTTTTAGTATTTGTTGTTACAGCGAACACAATAATACATCATGTAATACGGTTCCGTTTTCACCCTTTGGATACGGAACCATAATTAAGTAAACAAACCAATAAAGTTATAATTAAATAGATATTTATTTTTAAGTACTTTAATTCTGCAAAATAAAAAATTATTAAGATAGAAAAAACAGCATTTTGTCTATTTATGAACAAAAAAAATATTCAAAACAAAAATCACAGTCACCCTGTTAAATATTATAAAAATACCACCTGACTCAAACCCAGTGCGAAAATGGTCGGCAACTGACCTAGCCAATAAACAGCCATTTTCTTAATAAAGGTGAACTTCGAAACTGTAACTTTTTTTTCCTCCTTGTGATCGTCATCACACACTTTACATATAAAACTTTTGGCGGTAAATATGACTACACTGTCCTACAACTACCTATGGTGTGTTTCTTCTTGTAACATCCATCAAAGTTAACCTTCAAATTGCAAGCAAAAATCATATGAAAGATTTTTGGATCACCAGGCGCTCAGAAAAAGCGGGAAGCCTTTTATTTTTGCCAATAATTTTAAAATGGGTGTAACCAAAGGAGGACATGAATATCAAAAGAAAGAAAGAATGGAAAGTAGTTAAGGCGGCCCACACACAAAACAGTTATGGAAACCATAACTTCCAAATTGATCTTTACCGTTTTCTTTTAGCTTATGGCTCCACCCATTTTTCCAAAATAAATGCAAAAAATAGCCTCCTTTTATTTATGAGCGCCTGGTAAATCAACAATGTTAAAGAAAATGTTTGAGATGTGAGGCACCAAACATGTGGCGCTGCGGTGGCGAAAAATTTAACCAACACTTTTTTTTTTGCAAGCGCTCGTAAATCTTTACTAATTATTGTGCTTAGCTCTTAAGTGAAAATTTTTATGCGAATTAACGCTGTTTCTTTGATATATTGACGTAAATCATTTTTATTCGCTTTGAGAATGTAAAATCAGAAAGTAACCAATTTGGAAATTTAAATTTATTTCTCCATTTGCCAGAAAGTAATAGAAACAACAGTTTACAAAATTTTGGGGAGACATTTATTTTGGGAAAAAAATGACTAGAGGCAAGCAAAATAAGGTCTGCCCCGGGCGGCCCCAACCAACTCTACGCCACTGTGCTGGCGATTAGAGAGCGTTTATATGGCTCAAAGTTGCCAAAGTAAGCCTTTTCTCAAAACATCGGTTATTGATATCAAAATTGGAGATAGACCTTGGTCGGAGAACAATAAATTTGTTTTCTTCAGTCAAGTCCTTCAACAATTTGCTTAATTATTGTCAACGAATAAGGAAACACCCTATATGAATTAGAAGAAAACTATTGTCTTTGAACCACTAACGCTATGTATTTACTGTGTAATGGTAATCAAAGGACAATGAAAACATAAATTTCTTTACTCTCACGACTTTTAAACAAACCTTCAAACAGCAAATACGAGCAAAAGGGCACACAAACATACAAAAATCATCTTCATTTTTTATACAAACATATATATCCGAAAAAAATGTCAAAAATGTCCAAATTACCTTTCCCAACTAACTGTCACTTATTTGACAGCGTTGCTAAGTATTCCGTTCCGCATTGTTAATACCGCAATTATAGCAAAATTGGTATGAATCCATTTCTTTTCTTTGTTGCCCATACACATCGCAATCACAATCTTTACAAAGTAGAAGATGTTTATAAAAAAGGATTTAACAAAACCCATTAAAAGTGCATTGTATTATTTTCAAGAAAAGGCACACCAAAAACACCACACATCGCCTTCTTTGACAGTGTCAAAAAGAAAATTACAAAGTTTATTTTTTAAAGGATCAATATTAATAGTATCCTTTTTCTTCAATTTCTTTTCGAAAAAAAATATGAATGGAAGGAATCGGAAGAAAGGATTAGTTTAAGGCAAAAAACGACACACTTCTGCGATGTCGTTGTGAGGTTATTTGTATTCATCCGATTAAAGGATTTCTATATTAATCGGAAGGATGTTTGAAAAAAAAGAAAAACATTTGATTGATCTTTAACGATTGGTTGTGCCACAGCCACACGATCTTTCTTCCCGGCAACACCACCGCAACTTTCTTTGTAGGTTCTTTAAGAATTTCTTTTTGGGGACGCTATATGATTTCCCCAAAGGAATAAACAAAAAAAAATGTATTTTCTATTGAAGGACATCAAATGAAAAATATGAAGAATTCATATATAACAGTCCATGGCATATCGCACAAACCATAAAAGTAGAAAAATAAATACTTCTTTTGTCGATTTAAAGATTGATGTTACACAACCAAAAGGGAAACAATGCTGCAAATTCACATAAACATAAATAAAAGAGTATTTTCCATTGTAGTTGTCTTTTAATTCAACAGGATACAGTTAAAAGGACATTTCGAAAAGCAAGATAAAAAAAAGCGCGCTCATCATCGAACCATGCAATCAGGTATAGCGAATAGCGTATAGCGGGTGTCCTTCAATAACAGAATATCTTTTGAAGACACAAACAATAAGGAAAAAGGAATAAAACCCAATAGCACTGTACAAAGGCTTACAGGAAGGTAAAAGTGAAATTGTGTCATTTTATGCCATAATATGTGTCACTGTAAAGCGCGTAGGTAGGATGGAGGATGCTTATGCTTACAATTTAACTCACCTGGCCTTCACTATATTTCATATTCCATTTTTTGTATGTGGAGAAATTCAACACTTATATAGATAGGTACTTTTGTATTGTACATGAACATTGTTCGCACTGAAGGATAACGTTGCAATAGACAGTGACTATTTGAGATTGATTTGATGGGTTGTTAGAAAAATTTAAGGAAGGGCTTATCAATTTACTTTGTGGATATCCTTTTTCCGTTACTTTTATGTGATACAAATGATTTGTGAAATTTAAGTCTCAACGGTATTTTTTTTTTTTTGAATATGGTCTAGGATTTTCTTGAAAGGCACTCCTTAATGAAGTGAAGACTACAACTAGGCTGAAGATAATTTAAAATTTTGCTGACACATTGTTGTCCTGTTCATGCGATTTTTAACTTAACATGACCTGTAACGACCGCAACAATTTCACAAAGGCTTAAGGTTGGGCATATATGTACGTACATATATATTTAATATGGCTAATTAATCAATAATCACTATAAAAACAATTTTTTTACAATTATCATTTGACAGGTAACATATGATATTTATTGTTAGCAAGTTTAGAGGACGTGGACGAACAAGGAACACAAGTCTAATAGGGGCTTGCAAACAAAGCCTTGGCTCAGGAGCAATCATTTTAGATGAACTTATTCCCACTTGAACTTTGCTTAAATCACTTATGACTGTTGAATAATGCGCGGCATTTTTTCGATTTTCGTTCCTTTCAGTTAATTAAAGTATTGTTTGTGATTTGCTTTTCATTTTTGAACTGGACTTTCGCTCGTCGGTTTTGCCGAGGCAGTCGTCAAAGAACAACGTGGTTTTTGATTCGAAAAAGGCCAAAAATAACCTAACTCTTTACTTAAACAACACTTATATTCCTGGTTTCCACGACAAGAAGTTGCGTTAGTTGTTTACGGTGGTGGTTTTGCAGAAAACATTTAATACTGGTGTTTACGGTGCGGTGAGCTTTCATTCTGGTATTCACTACAGGCTTTCGCTCTTATAGTTATGCTAGAAAGATCTGGTGCAACAAGTCTTGTTAAAATGCAATTTTTTTTTTTGCAGATCGTGAACGAACTTCTTCCAATCCGTAGCAAAACTCACATAGAGTAAGTGTAGCAAATATGATTCACGTTGGTAATACGGCCACTGGGATATTGTTTAAGGCACTGAACTAGTCGTCAAATCAAACGTATTGAAACCGTTATTGCATCATTGTGTTTTGTAGACAGTAGGTGTAGATCAGTGGTGGAAGTGAGCTTATTTTGTTAATTTTATTCGTTTTCGATATAATTTTTGCGTGATTTTATTTTAGGATATTTCCCATTCCGGGTGAAGGTACCACCTTAGTCCATATTTGAAACTTGGGCCATATTACCATCATTATTTGTGAAATGAAATTCAATTATTTTAATTTTTAACTTTTTGTTATATGTGTTGATTTTAATTATAGTTTCTCAATACTGAAGAAAAAATAATTTGAAAGACTGTTTACGAAAAAATAAATAAACTAATTAGACTTAAATGTATTGTTTTATTTAATGAATGACAAGCGCAGGCCATATTTGCCGCACTTAATCCATACATTGTCGTTTTTATAATTTAAAAATTGTCATTACATAAGGTTTGAACGCGGCCAACAAAAACTGGCCTTAGTTATTTGACACGAAAATCATGAGTATTCAATCTCACACGAAGAGCCGAAGCGAAATAGGCCTTTGAAGATTACTTTGATTTTTCATTTCAAAATTTTAAGTTTGAAAATTAATTCTTACAAACTAATTTTATTAAAAAATAACATGAACGAAAAGACATCTGATTTCATATGAAATTTTGTTAAACACTTAAAAACCACTAGTTAAAACATAAACTTTTCATAAAAATACAATTCAGAAAGTTTTATAAAAATCGTGTAGCTATTTTTTGCATTTATTTTGGAAAAATGGGTGGAGCCATAAGCTAAAAGAAAACGGTAAAGATCAATTTGGAAGTTATGGTTTCCATAACTGTTTTGTGTGTGGGCCGCCTTAACTACTTTCCATTCTTTCTTTCTTTTGATATTCATGTCCTACTTTGGTTCCACCCATTTTCAAATTATCGGCAAAAATAAAAGGCTTCCCGCTTTTTCTTAGCGCCTGGTGATCCAAAAAAATTTCATATGCTTTTTGCTTGCAAGGTTTATTTTGTGATGTAACGAAGAAGAAACACACCATAGGTAGTGGTAGGACAGTGTAAGTCATATTTGCCGCCAAAAGTTTTATATGTAAAGTGTGTGATGACGATCACAAGGAGGAACAAAAAGTTTCGGATTCGAAGTTCACCTTTACTAAGAGAATGACTTTTTATTGGCTAGGTCAGTGTCGACTATTTTTGCGCTGGGTTTGAGTCAGGTGGTATTTTTATAATATGTAACAGGTTGACTGTGCTTTTTGTTAGGAACATTTTTTTTTTTTTCATAAAGAGAAAAAATAAAAAGTGCTCGTGGTGTTTTTTTTCCTCAATACTTTCTTTTATTTTCCAGAATTAAAGTACTTAAAAATAAATATCTATGTAATTACAACCTTATTTTGATTTGTTTACTTAATTAGGGTTCCGTACCCAAAGGGTGAGAACGGAAACCTATTACTGAGACTTCGCTGTCCGTCTGTCCGTCCTTCACGAGGCTGTATGTAAATGATGTATTACTGTGTTCGCTATAATAACAAATACTAAAAACTAAATAAAATAAAAATTTAATGGGGTTTTCATACAACAAACGTGATTTTTTGATCGTTTTTGTTATGTTTGTCCGTCCATCACCAGGTTTTCCCTTTTCTTCTTTAGAAATTTCTGGAATTCTGGAATTTACAAATAAAACTGTCTCTATTAGTTCTTCTTTTTGCTGATTTGATACTTTTCCTTCACTCACACAACCAAGATCAATTTTGGCGCGATTTTTTTCTTTAACAAACGTCACGTTGACTTCTGCTATTTCTGGTCACCTGTTACAATGAGAAATGTAGTGAAGGAAAAGAAGCAATTCAGCAAAAAGAAGAACAAATAGAGACAGAGCTATGCATGGAAATTCAAGAATTCCAGAAATCCCTAAAGAAGAAAAGAGCCAACCTATGTATGCTTTTAAAGCTCAGTTTTCTTCTATTCATGTTCGAATTCGAATTCGAACGGAAAGAAAAATAGAAAACAAAACGAATGTCAAACAAAAAAACAAGAAGTCGAACACGAAAAGAAGAAAACTGAGCTTTAAAAGCATACATAGGTTGGCTCTTTTCTTCTTTAGGGATTTCTGGAATTCTTGAATTTCCATGCATAGCTGTCTCTATTTGTTCTTCTTTTTGCTGAATTGCTTCTTTTCCTTCACTCACACAAACAAAATCATTTTTGGCGCGATCTTTCCTAAAAAAAACTATCAGTTCGTTGTCTTCTGCTTATCCTGATCGCCTGTTACAATGAGAAATTTCAGCAAGTGTTTTTATTGAATAAAATAAATATTGAAGGGGGGCCCCATACAACAAACGTGATTTTTGTATGTCACTTATGTTCACTTCGACCATTTTGTTGTGGAATTATTTATTCGCTTAATCTGATTTTAATAAAATAGAAACGTATTTTATTTCAACTGATTTCCTTTTTATGAATTAAATTTTTAAACATTATCTATTTCCTTAAATGTGGTCTTTGAAATGCATAATAACATTTCAAATAGAATATTTTGTTGGTTATTTTATTATTACTTTTTTTTTTTTGCTTATAGCCACTTCAGGAATAATGTTAGAATGTTACACCATTTAATCTTGGGCCCCGTTCTGCTCGTATCGCAAAATTTGCATCGTTTCTACTCCCGCACTAAATTCAGACGCTGTTGAAGCTGCAATACTGTCTGCCATAGGCTTCAGAAAATTCATTACGTTGGTAATTTTATATGGCTTGTGCTGTACAACAGTTTTGTTTTGTCAAAATATGATCGGAAAATCATTTGAAGCATAGGTACAATAAATGTCTTAACATGTTTACCTACCCTTACTTGGTAGATGTCTTATGCGCACTTAGCCTTAAATATTTTTGGGATATTGGGTTGGTTAGATACGCATTGCTATTTTAGAAAATAACTTATTTTTGACATACAATTAAATCGAATGGTGCTTTGATTTTCGATCTTAGCTGACCGTCATAATCGTATCCATTGGTATGTGCTTTTTCTGCTTTAGGTATACTTTTGTAGAATCAATCAATTGGTCTGGAACTATCTTATATAAATATTCTATGCTACATTGCACTCCATAACTCCTCACACTGTCTTTCAAGTCATTTGCTGAAATACTCAGTTCGATTTAACTCAACCCTAACTCGATCTCGAAAAACAGCATATAAACGTATTGCTACACTAAACATTCCACTCAAACGCTCTAATTCTGAACTAGACGCATCATTTAACATTCCCTCATATCTTGGAAATCACTTAAAAAACACCTACTCTATTTATGTAGAGGTACGTAAAAAAACAGATGCACACTACATTCCTTCGCATTTTATCCCAGATCTTTTGATTACTCGATTTTCCCAAACCCTTAAAACTAATTTCTCCACTAAACATCTTATATCACTTTGGATAAAGGGATAAGATCATCATAATATGAAATGACAGTTTCCATTAAAAAGGAAAACAAACATACCTACCGGAATGATTACATGTCTTAGCTCTTAGGTCACAAGAGTAATTTGGAGATCACAGCATCAATATAATAATGTATACCATCACGTGTCTCAGAACTGGGTTTAATTTGCTTGCATCCTTTTTCCATTCAAAACTATTAACTTACGCTAGGCACTCGACACGTTTTTTGTTGTTTGAACTCGATCTTGTGCTGCGCGGCGCGTATCCTAGAAATTAATCTCTCCTCAGGATAGGGGTTCCTCAAAATTCGAGAAAATGTGTATAGTTACCCGAAGTATCTTTAAGGTAACCCGTACGGTAAACCGTGCTCAAGGGGCTTTATTATCATTTCATATAACACATGCGGATGTGTGTGGTGTAATAACAGTAATAACGGTTTGTTTCATATTTGATTAGATGTTATGGGAGTCCTTAATAGTAACAAAATGTGTGGAGTGCGAGTGCGGTGTGAGTAACTCTACTACAGAGCCATCATCATCGTATCTAATCGTTTTTTGTGGAAATCTTCTTCACTTTTTGGGGAAGGGTTTCAAGGAAAGATATAAGATGTATGAAGGTAAGCCAGCAAAAAAGGGATGAATCCTATTAGAAGGGTTGATTTGTCTTATTTTTTTTTTTTTTTTTTTTTTTTAGTTTCTTGTTGTCACCATTTTGTCGGTTTACGGTTTTCCCCACAATTCACGATGGAAATTGTGGAAAACGCTGCATTAATCTGTGTCGCGTGTTCAACGGTAAGTGGCGGTTACATGATATGTGAGAATCAACTCGTACGTGAACCAGCTACCAGGGGTGGTTCGGTTCTAGTTTTTGTGTGTTGTTTTGAGGTTTATTTTACGAAGCAGAAAAGCAACACATGACAATAAAGCGACCGCCGCGCCGCACCGCGCTGAGTGTGTGGGGATATTTGATTTATGGTCTATGGTTTTGTGCTTTCTAGTGTCATATGTTTATAATAATTTCTTCCCGGGATGCTAAGTGGAAGATGCTGGTTTGACTGGTACACTGTATATCTAGCCTGTTGATTTTTAACAGATACCTTTTACTTTGATATCACGTTTCGGTGCATGCAAATACCTAGTATTGTTAGTATATTATCTATCAGAGCTTGCATAAGATGTTTCATTGGTATCAAGGAAATGATTTTTTATTGTTGTAAGTTTTTTGTAGTAAAAACCGCAGAATTTTTGTTTCTTTTCTTATTGAAAAAAAAATAAGACAGTTAGGTATATCGATAAAATGTAAAGATCTAAAAAAAAATAAAATACTTTTATTAAAATATGTATATATAATTTAGGTATACATAAAATGTAAGGATTTTTTTTTAATTTTGCTAGATGACTTTTAGTGGGCCAACTAGCCCTGCTAACGGGATAAGTTGACCAAAGCTGTGGCTTACTATGCTATAAATTTTTGAGAGGTTGGCGTATGCAACTGACATTTTTGAACAAAATTTTATATATAAACGGATTTGCTATATTAACATCATACAGCCGGTATTTTGTGGCAGCACCGCAGCGCATGCATACGTGAACATCATTCACTTTGCCACTGTCGATCAGTGTTGCGACCCTACTATACTATGATTTAAAAATAATTTAAAAATTTTAACTGTCGATGCAATCAAAAGAACTACATTTTTATCAGGATAAAAGTCTTCATTTTTACCGCTACACTTTTCGACGGACATTTTCATAGTCTGGATTTTAAACGGTCAATTTTTTTTTTTTTTTGATTAACATCAGTCGACATTTTGACAGTCGGTAAAATTTGTATTTATAGTCGATATTTTTTTGTCTACCATTCATACGCTTCCCTTGGTATCAGCTTGCACAAAGAGGCTCCATTAGAGTTTGCTATATACTCGTACTGCAGCGCTTCAACTCCTCCCGGATCAAAGGACAGCAATAATATCTCCCCCCTGTCCCGATTTGACGCAACTGGCCGTCTATTGAGCTTTCTTTACTACAGATGACCTCAAAGTTATTTTTTGGTCTTCCGACGCGTCTATTTGAGGATTATATTCTAAAGATTGTTTCGCTGTATTGTCATCAGGATTCCTCAATATAAGGCCTGCCTATTCCACGCCACTTTCGTTGAATGATGTGTACATATGTTATGTATGTACATCCAATTTCGTATGGTATGTTACATAATTCCACGATTGATAGGGCAATACGGTTCTCTGTTACCGGGGTCTTTAGAATTTACATGTGTACAGAAAATGGTTAACGAAGGCCTGCAGTAGCTCGAGATATTGGCAGAGCATTTTCATGTTTCAGAAGCATAACACCTTAGATTTCAACATAAGACTTGAAGAGTAGTCAGCTTGGTAAGTAGCGATGTTTTGCTGGAGCTCCAAGCAGAAGAAAGGATTCCAAATGCAACAAGGGCTTTGTCTTTTCTATTGTTAACATCCAGGTCCGTTCCGCTATTGAGTGCTTTTTTATAACTATACCCAGATAATTTAACTGGCGTAATTGTCTATGGTTCCCTGGCCTTAGAATAACTTTTGCTGTGTGCTTTGGCCGTGGTCATTATTTTGGTCTCATAAGCAGCGCTTCAGTTGAAGCGCCTAGACATACAAGACATCTCCTTGTCTCACTACCAGACGTACATCAAAGGAATCGGAAAGTTGTCCATTGTACAGAACGAAACACCCTGCGTTGTTGAAAGAGTCCTATTTAAATAACAAGGATCCCTCTGTTTCTACCAGTAAGCCAGCGTTTTGTAAGTTTGAAGCTTTGACGCCAATTGTAGTGAAATTACGACGTGCATTACGAATTACGATCATTTATTATTTAGAACGCTTGTGTTGAATCTTGGTCTCCCTGCTATACCTTCTGAGCGACGACGTTGGGAAACAGCTGTTCGTAAGTGAAATAGCAAATGATGATCGCAGCCTGCGTCAGCTTTTCTTTCATTTTGAACCTCGCACAGTGACAAATATACTAATTCGGAAAAAAAAATTTCATTTCATATAATTTTTCAGGGTTTTGGAATTTATGAATTCTGGATTTTCGGGATTTTTCATTATTTCATTATTTTGATTTTCGGGACTGTGTCTGTCTCGAGTATAATGTTGAACGTGGGAATTTTGAAGCTAGGCCTTGCTGTCATAGCCTCGCCGAAACCGGTTTCGAGGGTATTAGACTTTTGCTTGCTTGCCTCGTTAGCATGATTCCGACCTCGTTTAGCCTTTGACCTCCGCCTAACCTATCTTTGCCAGAGTAACAACATTCAACATTCTTCAGCGTTAACATATGACCGAAACGCTGTGGCTGTAGTCTCATTAAAAAAAATAGTCTAATGCAAACTGTCACTCTCTGTGGATGCATTGATGCTTTTCGACAGTAATATGCCGGCTTTGCAATTTTTTTTGTTAACGTAGCCAACAAGATGAATATGCGCCTTGTCAGATGAGATGATTTTTCATCCAAAATCGTTTTCCAATTCAAGTTGTTCTTAAGACCCAAACTGCTAAGCGATTACGAAGCGAATGGTCTTGCGACTTCAATTGCTGGGTAAATTGGACATTGTAAGTGAATAATCCGAGATCTTTGTGCAGATTTCTGCTCAAGCTAGTGCGTGATATGTTGAGCTGTTGAGATCGATAGCGAGTTGATGTTCGTGAATTGACACATTTGGCTACAATAGGCAAATTTTCGTCTTACGATGAGTTGTCAGCAGTCTCACCAGTCTAACAGTTTCACAACATTTTGCACAACGTTTCGTACAGCAGGCAGGGTTTGTGCTTCATTTCGGCCAAAACTGCTTTTCAAAAAAGAGTTTTTTCGGGCTACAAAAAAACGGCGCAGGGACATAAGTCCCAGGGACATAAGTCCCAAATTTTATTTTTGGGACTTATGTCCCACTCAAGTGAGACATAAGTCCCAACATTTTTTTGGTGAAGATGGGACATAAGTCCCAAATTTTCAAAATGATTTAGAAAATTAAACACAATTCGATAGAATAATACAACAATAATCATTTATTATTTTATATATATTTTATTAGCAATTGCTTCTTCGTTTATCTTCTCAAAACAGCTACTACACATCTTGCAACGGTTGCAGGGTTGATAAGTAATACGTTCCTTGGATTTTCGAAACAAATACCGCAGGTTATGGTTTCGTTATTTTGTTGTTGTCCAGGATCGTTCGAATCATTTTCTTCGTTATCACTTGCTGATGAGTCAGAAACTTCAGAAAATTTAGTATTTGAGAATTTGAGAAAACCAAATAAACAAAATCGCGGAATTTTTTATTTGGTTTTCTCAAATTCTCAAATACTAAATTTTCTGAAGTTTCTGACTCATCAGTGATAACGAAGATTTCGGGTGGGAAACAATTGTCAATGTCGAAATAACCTGTGATTTAAAAATATGGTCCATCCTATGTATTTTTATTTTTGTATGCGTGCTTTTTGAAAGTTTGTCTGTTGTCGAATTCAATATAAATATTTACAAATAATTTCAATATTCACTTTAATTTCGAGCTTTATTAATAATTTTAAAAAATTAATCCTAACAACCAATATTAACTGCTGCTTACAATTTATTTTAAACGAAATTTCTACCAACATTAAACAACACTCTTCTAAAAGAAATTGTCAATTTTGTTCTCAGATGAATTGAAAAATTGCTCTCGGGTAAACAAGAATTATGTCTAACAACTAAAAGCCCCGCTTGGATTTCGTGGAGTCCGCTAAGTTTAATAGTTCCTGGATTTTTAGAAGACCTTTAACCGGAACATGAACAGGAACAGGCCGACAAGAACTGAAAAAAAAAACAGAGCAAAAGATTGTTCAAAATGAACAGGAACAGGCCGACAAGAACTGAAAAAAAAAACAGAGCAAAAGATTGTTCAAAATATTCAGAAAAACTAACTTGTGAAATAAGCTGCAATTCTTAAAAGCCAATGTTAAATCCGTGCTTCAATATGTGAAACCTGAAAAAACCTTTTCAAACATTAAAAAAATATTACATACCACAAAGGACTGCTCCTTAACCCTTTTTACCACAAATTCCAAAAACCGATTTATTCCTGAAGCACTCACATATTTTTTATTTCTGTAAAAAACACATCATCTGCCAGATTTAATTTGGCTTTATAACCAAAAAAATTTTGTTAAATTCTTCAAAAATCTAGAGCATAAACCCGTTTATGTCAGGCTGTAAGAGTATGAGTTCTTACCCCAATTCTCTATTTAAAAAAATATCCTTATGCAAATTTTAAGTAGAGTCACTTTTAAAAAGTTCGGCTTTCAACCCTTTACTTTAATAATGAAACGCAGCATGTAAAAAAGTGCGTATTCATTTTTTTGCTATTCGAACGCACAATGTCAATTATTTTTTTCTATTTAAAAAAAAAAACCTCACCCCACACATCCAGGGTACACATTTTTAACTACCGTCAGCTGACTTAAAAAACCAAAAGTGAAAATGCGTGTTGAGACCTGAGGATATTCGCAACCCTTTTTTTCACCCAGGACTGAAGGGTTAGGTATAACTATAAAAGGAATCTCACATAGTGAATCTTTTAATTTGCATTTTACAGTATGGAAAAAGGATATTAATTTTTTTTCTACGGTGAGGCTTTGTGTTTGACAAGTGAATGCATGCATGTGTTCATCGAGATAGGGTTGAGTGCGAACAAAAAAAAGGGTTGTCTGGGTGAACAAGGACCCCTGGCAGTATTTCTTTCATATCCTGCTTTTGACGAACGACAAAAAAATGTGGGTACTGCAGCATGTGCTCCGAAAGCAGACTATTTTTTTTTTCATATTTGTGTGTTGTTAATTTTTTTTTAGTCCATTCATTTGCCGATAAGAGAGATACAGGGTATTCCTTTTAAGATGTTATCTTAACATATTTTATTTTCAAATAGGTACAATATTATTATTGCAAGAATTTTAATTGTAGAAATACTTATAATTTAATAGCCCATAAGTTGAAAAGGTCAACTGTGAAACAGACTAACTTTGTATCATAAGAATTTGCAACAAAGAAGGCATTGCAATTTTCCAGATCAACATTTTCTTAATGGTAGCTCCCATATAGATAAAATGCGGTTCAGTTCAAGCCAAAATATTTAAGGTTTAGTTTATTTTCCAAAATATGGCTTCAACGATTTTGTTCAAACTTCGTAAGTGACATACATATGTATATTGGGAGTTCTTCCAACAAAATTGCATTTTAAATTTTTGCACTTTCTTACTCACTTATGTTGGCTAAGCGTGATGCTCCTGGGCCTTGCTTAATATGCGCATCCAGCCAGATCGATCTCTAGCTTGCCGTCACCAGTCTCGCACTCCAAGTATTTGGAGATCCCCCTCTACCTGGTCGCTCCATCGAAGATGAGGTCAACCTTGGCTTCTGACTCCCTCAGGTTTGGCGTTGATGACTTGACGAGCTGTAGCGTCGATGTCCATTTGCTGTACCAGGCCTAGCCATCTTAGTCGTTAAACTTTAATTGGCTAGGAATTTTTCTGGCTAGGCTTATGTCGCTGTACAGCATCACGTATAGATCGTAGTTGTATCTTCTTCACCAAATGTTGTTTTCTCGGTTTACACAGACAGGAGGACCATAAATCGTACGCAGAACTTTTCTTTCGAAGACTTCAAGTCACTTTTCATCGAATTGGGATGCTTGAATTGCTTCTGCACCATAAAGAAGGACCGGGATGATGAGTTTTCTATACAGTGTCTCCTTAACTCTTCTCGATAGGGCTTTATTCCTTAATTGCTTATTCAGCCCAAAGAAACAGCGATTAGCAAGAGTTTGTTTACGTTTGGTTTCAGCGCTGATGTTGTTGCATGTGTTTACAGCAGTGCCCAGGTAACAAATTCACTGACTACCTCGAAGTAAAATCTTTCAATGGTCACGTTATGACCAAGTCGGTGGTTAGATTGGACTTTTTTTGATGAAAGCATATACTTCGTCTTGTCCTCATTTATTTTCAGTCCTATTCTGCTTGCTGCTGACTCCATAGTAATGAAGGTTACTGCTTGCTTTGTTTTTCCTATCACCTCAATGTCGTCCGCAAACCGAAGTAATTGTGTCGATTTATTAAAGATGGTGCCCGATGTGCTGGCTTGGGTGTTCCGTATGACATTTTCCAGCACAAATGTTAAAACAGCTGCATGACAGTGCGTCACCTTGTCTTAGACCTCTGGTGGTTTTGAAGATTTCAGTAGCATCCCTACCAACTTTGACGGAACAGCGAGCATTTTCCAACGTCATCCTGATAAGGCGTATCAGTTTAGCGGGGATTCCAAAGATAGATATAGCACGATACGGTCCAACTATTATTAACACTGTCGTAACAAGTGATTGGTGTCGTTGTTATATTCTTAAGTTTTCTCCAGGATCTGGCGTAATGTGAATATTTGGTCGGTGGTAGGTTTTCCAGGCCTGAAGCCGCATTGGTAAGGACCTATCAGATCATAAGCAAACGGCTCGAGACGTTCACATAAAACGCTGGACAGGATCTTATAAGCGATATTTAATAGGCTTTATGCCTCTATAGTTAGTGTAGAGTAGGCGGTCTCTTTCTTTGTGTATCGGGCAGACTTTCCTCCGACCATATTTTACAAATGAGTTGGTGTATGCTCCTGGCCAGATCATTTCCAGCGTGTTTTAAAAGTTCCTCTTGTAGATCGGATCCTGCTGCTTTGTTCATGTTTAGTCTGGTGATGGCTACTTTGATTTCATTTCGGTCGGGCGGATGTAACTAAGTTGATCTTGGGCGGGATCTTGACTGTCATCGCCATTTAACAATAGATTAAATTATTGTCTCCGGGTGGCAAACATAACCTACGTATCTGCGTGTTTCCACCCTGACCATTGCAGCGCCAGTGTATACTTGATTATTTTTCATGCATTTTTCACATCAGATTTGACTGCAAATCAAAATGGTTCCCTCCCATTAAGAACCAGGTAAATCATTCTACATTCTTGTAGTGCGGCTAAAAAATGAGTCTTTGTAGTTATATTTAACAGGAAGTCTGAGATTATGCTCGCGGTTCAACTGATAGGGAGTTTTACTGTTTATGGAAGCAGCAATAGAATAATGAGAGACAGGAAACATTTCTACAGCGTTCGTGCGAAACGAATGTTTTAAGTAAGGCTATGTCAAAATATACGCATTCGTCGCAGTTCCCCAACCAATGAACTTATAGGGCCCTATCGGGAGTAAAATTCCTTGGGAAACATTTCCCATATTCGGAAAATCGGTATCGGGAACAATGTTCGAAAATCCGTGCGGAATTTTAGCGATCGTGAATGAATTTCCCATGGGAAATCATCTGTCATTTTGCTTGATTTGTTTCCCATATATTTTTGTAGGGAGAAGGATGAGAGATAAAATTAACACAAACAATGTAATGTAAACACTGTAATGATTTATTTGGCATTGGTAAGGAATCATTTAGTACCTCAAGTAAATAAGTGAATAAAGGTTTATTTACACGATAGTTTTTAATAAATCTGAAATAAACAGAATCACTAAAATAATTCAAACTTGTTTGGTTGATTTTACTTACAATTCCTGGGGTAACTCCAAGGGATTGGAAACATCTCTTAGGTTCCTTCGTATGGACCTTACATTCTTTTTCCTTAATTTTTCCTCCTCTTCAATTAATAAAAATGCAAAACTCATTTTTCTTTAATTTTTTCAATTGTTTAATACAAATTTCAATGCTCAATAACACATAACAAAAAAAAATTGGAAGATTTCTCATTTGTCAAAACAGTGTTACTAGATAGGGTAGTTTAGGGAATTAATTAAATAATTAAAAAACACCTAATTGACATGACATGGGTGATTAAAAGATAACTGTTTAGATTTATATAATGGAAGCGACAAGGCATTGCATAATAAACTATAGTATTACTACTTGGAAGTGCGCCATATATCGACGGAAGACTAAGCTCTTGATTTTAGAGGTTTTTGTCTAGATTAACATGGGAAGTAACAACAATTGTTTGTACGTTCCAATATTTTAATTGTTGTTGCTTCCCATGGTAATCTAGACAAAACCCTCTAAAAGAGCTTAGTTTTCCGTCGATAGATGGCGCACCTCACGTGGTAGTACTAAAGTTTATATTATATATACAATGGACAAGGTTTCCAAATCGAACAGTAATTTTTTTGTACGGTTACTGGTGAAAGCAGATTCATGCATTTCTTAACGCTCCAATACCATACGGCTTAGTAATATTTTCTGGATTTCAAAAAATTTGTTACGGACGGGAGCTAGAGCATGCATGTCCAAGCTTTTTTCTTATACTTTATTAATATTTTGTGCTGTAAAGCAAAGACTGCACTTGCCGGAGCTGTGCTGCAGCGGAACTTCACTGCAACTGAATCTTCGTCTGAAATTGTAAGAGTGAAATCGCACTAAGCGGCAGCGAAACTGCGAGCCAGCCAAACTAAAAGGTAGAAATGGTCGTATACCCAACTCTAATGTGTCGTTTCGCTGAAGAGCAGTTGCGCGTAATGTGGTCTTGACTTAATTATGAACTTTTAATCAATTATTTCGATTTGCAAGTTCTGGATTTGTGTGGGATATTTTGTTCTAACATATCAATGAAAATGGGATTTTTTTTATAATCCAGGGAAATTTTTACTTAATGCTTATTAGAGCACTACAAAACAAATTCGAAAACTATCTTCGAAATTCCGTTGGAAATTCATTCCCTGGGAGATTCACGATCGCGGGGAATGTTTCTTGGGAACAAAATATTTCTTAGGAAACAAAATGTCTTGGGAGATTGCCGATAGGGTCCATAGAATTTTAATTTCGAAATAAACTACTAAATTTTTGCAAATACACATTACAGGTCAATTTAGACAATTAGACTATTAGAGATATAAAGACTTCTTAATATGATTATCTACTGCAACAACTTTAACTACCTATCAAAATTAATTACTTTTATTTGAACTCGTTTTATATAGAGGACACCCTGTTAAATTCTTTTTAATCGCTTCATACCTCATATCTTCAGTTCTCTCTGTCTCAGAGCACTTTTAAGATTTCGTCTTTACCAAACAAGGAAAAACTAAAAAAAAATTATAAATTCACCCAGACAAAAGGGTTGTGTGAGAGGGTTAAAACTTAAATCGAAAAAAATCGCCCATCTGAATTAACAAAAAAATAAAAACAGCCTTACCCAGAGCGAACTAAAAAAAAATCAGTATCTGCATAGAGTTAACAAAAAAAATTTCATCCACGCGAAAACTGTCTGCCTCAGGGTAAGAATTCACAATCTATGGGTACACGGTACACATTAAAATCAGAGGAAAAAAAATCGTTAGCTATGCAACCGTTTTTTAATGTAAAAAATATGCGCACAATTTTTTGTTGTGCTTATGAGCTAAGGGTTATTAGAGGATATATCCTTCTCTCTTACACTTCCACTTGTCTGTCGACGAAGGATACAAATCTATAATGATGAAGGTACACTTAACATTTTGAAAGAGTTAATACTGATTGTGCTCATAGAAAAAAAAATGAGGGTGGTTAAGAGTCTGCTTTTTTTTATGTTTGATGGTTTCGTTTTTTTTTATCTCAAGGATACAATATGACCATGGTGCGGGTAATAAAAACCTTAATCAGACTACACGCGTTATTTTTTTTTTGTATTTTGGGGGGTTATTAAAAATTCTAAGTAGGGTTCTTGAGTTTGTGTCCCAAATGAAAGCAAATTTGTTTGAGGGGATAAGAGTGAAGTGGCTATGTCAGAGTGATGAGTGATGGCCCGTGACGACGAATATGGTTAAAAAAATTACGAGAACTTAAAGGAAATCCTTTGAATTTACTTCTTGCTGGAGATAGAGATTAAACTTTTCTTTGTATGTATGAGGATGATTCAAGGGATGGCATTATGAGCTATACTGCAGATGAGTTGAACAATGTAACCCGTTGTCAAAAAAGAACCTATGACGTATACGAGATAAAACACGAACTTATTTTAAAGAGGTTGTCACATGAAAGCACTTTATTAAACATTTATAGAGTAGGGTCCCCATTTTAAAATAAAAATCAAAACAATAGAAACCAAGCTAGATTATGTATGTGTATATGGGATAGCTTATATTGTCATGTCGTTGACAAACTAACTTATTGACTGACCCGGGATAAACACATCTTTTGATGATCTTGGTCTTCACACCAATAAAGGATTAGGGTAAAAAATTTATTTCAAAGTCAACCGAAACAGATAAACAGTGAGTCCTAGTACCTTCTATACCTAATTAATTTTTTCCAACAAGTAAGAATGGGTTCGGATCAAGAGAGAAACATTCCAAGTCTCCTAAGGTGCCGATAGCGATTGGGTTTCAATATATTCACGATTGGAGTGGGAAGAGATAAAAGATATGCCTACCATACTGGGATGTATTTCAGAATGTCTGATATAAGAAACAAAAATTGGGTTTTGTATTGTATATATAAAGTTCATCCGTGAAATTGACACTATTTAATAAAGTTTTACGGTGATGATGTTCTACATAAAAAAGACTGTAAATTCCAAAATGATTTCCCCAAATGCTTAAGGTTGGTTACCTATATCCTTCAAATAAATTATTTGAATAATAACGGATGTTTTTAAGTGCCTGAGATTTTTAAATAATATCTAATTGATACATAAAAGACTGAAGGGTTTTTTTTAACGTTAGTATGCTTTCTTCATTATTTTATTGTCATTGGAGGTGATTTGAGTGATTTCAAGTTTTCAAACTCTTGAAAGAAATAGTAAAAAAAAAAACCCTATGCTCAGAAAAAAAAAAATTGCTGAAATTTCTCAGTGTATTGACCAGGATTATCAGAAGACATCTTGGTGACAGTTTGTTTAGGAAAGATCGCGCCAAAAATGTTTTCGTTTGTGTGAGTGAGAAACAGCTTTACCTACATTTAAATTCCAGAAATTCTTTTAGAAAAAAAGAGCCAAAGCTATGTATGCTTTTAAAGCTCAGTTTTCTTCTATTCGTGTTCGAATTCGAATTCGAACGGAAAACAAAATAGAAAACAAAAGGAATGTGAAACAAAGAACAAGAAGTCGAACACGAATAGAAGAAAACTGAGCTTTAAAAGCATACATAGGTTGGCTCTTCTCTTCTTTTGGGATTTCTACAATTCTTGAATTTCCATGCTTAGCTGTCTCTGTTTGTCCTTCTTTTTGCTGATTTGCTGCTTTTCCTTCACTCACACAAACAAGATCATTTTTGGCGCGATCTTTCCTAAACAAATTATCAGTGCTTTGTCTTCTGCTAATTCTGATCGCCTGTTACAATGAGAAATTTCAGCAAGAAGTGTATTGAATAAAATAAATATTTAACGGAGTCTCCCATACAACAAACGTGATTTTTGTATGTCTGTCCGTCCGTCATCAGGCTGTATCTCATGATTCGCTCCCATAGAACAAACGTGATTTTTTGGCCGTTTTTATAGATAATGGTACCCTTCGTGCTCGAGTCCGACTCGCACTTGCCCTTATTATTTAAATATAATTTCCGTCATATGTCTGCTGTGGCTACAAATTACATAGTCCATTCGATAAGTATACAATTTGTCAGTAATTTTCCAAATAAATCTGGCCGTATGGCGTGAATGGTGCCTTAAATTTGGCTTCCAATGCTTTAAGAGTTACTGGTTTTTCGGAATTAACCCATAAATAGTAGTCGCTAGGAGTTAAGTTGAATGATCGAGCAGGGGCCATCAGTTAACAGGACCATACTTCTGGAAATAAAGTTATCACCAAATTAAATGGAAGGATGCTTAGCTGAATAGTTTTTGGAAACAATAAATAGCCAGCGTAGTGAACTTCGCGAACAGATTTATTTTTTAAAAGTAGATTTCCGCAACTTGGAAGCTTTGTTCCGGCGTTAAACGATTCGTGATGAATTGACAAACTTTACATGACATGACATTCATATCTCCCAAACCATAGACAGCAATCATCCAAACTTCTCATTCAGCTAAAAAAACAGCCTTTATAAGAATGTGTCTATAGCTTGCACAGAGTTTAAATGGTTTATTTGACAAAAGCTTTACTACAAATTATATAAATTATTTCACCGATATATAAATATCAAAATAAGGATCCGATTGTGTTTTACTCTCTTCCTGATCTCAGTTGTCATTTTTTCTTTCCATGGGCAACCCTACCCTAACCTCAATATTGTCAATTGTTGTTATTAGCAGCATTTTCGGAAAAAAAACTCCTCTGAAATGCTATTCGATGATATAGTTATATCAGACACTTTAAGGCGCATATCATACATTAGATAAAAGTAGTTTTTTTTTTTAAACATTTCATTCAAATTTATGGGTAGGTAAACCTGTTCTTTTAGCTTACATATGTTTTACAACTGAAAACGAAACATCGATGCAGCTATAGGTCTTCAACATCGTTATCTATGTATGTATATTTTGAAGATTTGTTGTAATAATCAGCAAAAAAAACTCTCCTTTCATCTAAAAAGTAGTCTTATAGAGTTACACATATAAGCATCGTGTA
This sequence comes from Platycheirus albimanus, assembly GCA_916050605.2. Classification (NCBI taxonomy): domain Eukaryota; kingdom Metazoa; phylum Arthropoda; class Insecta; order Diptera; family Syrphidae; genus Platycheirus; species Platycheirus albimanus. Next base: position 67,926,272 of record OU696698.1, read on the forward strand.
AAATTACATTGCTTTAAAGCTGGTTTCGACCTCTTTGGAATCGGTGTGAAAATACATCTTATATACACACAATACATTTTTATCAAAATCAGCTAATCAAAACATGTATTAAAAATACAAAAAATTAATTTAAATCATGTACCTATATCTTGTTAAGTTTTGCTAAAAAGTATCTTCTGTTTGTATACCTACGGAAACTTCTTTCCAAAGGTTCCATGCAGCGGCCCTTAAACACAAAATTTTAATGATTCTTGCAAAACAAAATTCCCATCGATTTCTTTATCTGGCGAATACAACATCAATCGAATAAGCATCTCAGGCTTTCCGCCCGCCCGTCGTACCACGTGCTGGGATGGCCGCATTTGCTCTTAGAATAAAAATTTCATTAATTTTGATTTACCGCCAAACAGACGGAATATACTTTTTGCATAATTTGAACATTTAAGAATTCGAAACACTGGGTGCACTGGTAAAACTTCCTTTGGCTTTGGAAGGTTTTGATGGAACAGGAACAGAAATGGTATATACGCATAGTTCCTATGCGATCCACTCACCTTTAAATATTGATGAAGAAGAAAACAAATTCCAAGCATCAAATTTACATAGCCTGCGATTACCCATATAATGGTTTGCCATGGTTCTGCCCGGACTTTGAGAGCGCTCCATTCTAGTCGTGTCCTCGAAGTCTCTAACCCTATACAAAACACTTATACAGCTTTTGCGTTGCTGTTGCTGTAGTTGTTGGGCGTCGCGACGCGTCGCATAGCAGAATTCTTATCCGCGAGCCGCTTCGTTCACTCATCATCATCAATCGCGTACCCCAATCTCTTCAGCCTAACAACCCCATCATCAGCCCACCACCCTTCATGTAAATGGGAAAAAGAAAAAAATGTTTGCTATTAAAAAGTAAAAGCATTGACGAAGATTTGGGTGAGTGTTGTTTTTTTTTTTTTTTTTTTTTTCATCGTCTCCAGCATGTCCTGAAAGCTGAATCTTAAGGGGTGAAAGAAATTAAGTAGGTTTAGAAGGGGAACATTAGAGGAAAAAAAAACTGTGGGGTGGCTGCTTTTTCTCATTTAAACTTGTTACCCTTTACCCCGCTTTGAGACATCGAACGCATCCGTATCCGTTGTTCGTTGTTGGTTTTTTTTTTTTGGTTTTATTTTTTGCTTGTGTTTTTGACTCATGGAGTTTTTTTTCGAGCTCAGGGATGGAGACAAAAATACACAACAACAACAGGAGTAAAAAGGATTTTTTTTTTTGAACTCATTTTCATGGTTGGGGGAGTCCTTTTCGTTTGCGGCTCTCAGGCGTTTATTTCTTTCTTTTTAACGTTCTTAGTATAGCGCTTGGAGCAGGATGATTCCTTTTTGTGTTAGACAAAACGGGTTGGAGAATGATCGATATTTTAATTTTATTTTTACTTTTTGTCGACGAAGTTTTAGGGCTGTGGTGCTTTTGTTGCGGTAAATTTTACCACAACAAGTTCCACTGGCCTATTCGTTTCCTTTTTTCCATTTTTCACCCCTCCTTCTCGTTGGTTCTCCAAAATGCTGGCAGAGTAGAGAGTGCGCTTGGCCATCAGCAGGAAGCCCGCTCCAAAAGCATTTTGGGAAGACAACACAAGCAGGTCTCAATACAAATGTTGTGAAAGACAATCACAACTTTCTAACGTGCGACAGTTGGTCCACGAGATGACCGAACATAAATGTGCGACAGGCCGTCCACAAATCCGTCCTAGATGAAGCTGTTGAGTTCAAAGTCCAGCCAACGTTTGAAATGGCCGAGAGCCCAACCTAGCGTGTCTTCAACACAAAGAAAAGAAAAATGACTTGCATCTATTTCCCTTAAATTCAATCTGCACGAAGACCTACAATATTTTAATCTTTAAGATGTAAAGAAAAACAATCGGGTTAGCCTTCGGATCTTTTCTCGCAAGGCGAGTGGGAAAGGACAGAGAATTTACTTGCTCGAAAGATTTTCCTCCATACTGTAGTCTGGGCATGGGACGGGGACTTTGTCGAGTTTATAAATGGTTTTTCGCTTTTTCTCTTAAAAAGTTGGGATTGCCAAGAATGGGTCTGAACTCGTCCATTGAGCTACTCTTGTTGCAAATATCACCATTAGCCAGGGATATTTTGCATAATTCGAATGCGTGGCTTGGGTTCAACAACGGTACACACTCTCACCAATGATACGAAGTGTTGAAGCTCGCCCGTGACAGAACACCACCACAGACATTGGCTAAAAAGAGAAGAATGTATTTTGGATATGGCTAATGGACGAGAAAAGTCAGCCATTTTGGACTTTGGCTTCACTTTTTGGTTTTCGACTAAAAGGCTGAGACAGAAAAAATTGAAGAGTTAGCGAAAAATCATTTTTCGAGTTGATTACGTTTATTCTGAGTTTATAATAAATCTTAACGTAGAGATTTTGGCAGATAAGGCCAACGAGTTTATTTTGTGTGTGATTATTTTGTTAGTGAGGAAGATCTTTCGGGAGGAAATATCTCAGGCTCTGGAGAAAGGATCCTTATAGGCAGATAAGTACCCTTTTTCATTCTTTTCGTTTTGTCCCAGGACAGTAGTTTGCGTGTTTTGATAGTTGTGTTATTCTGGCCAAAAGTGGCAGAAACTTGTTTATTGTGGAGTCTTCGTGCATCCGTTGTCTATCCCGAGATTGCGGGACTCGCGACCCAATTTTTACTTTCATTAATTTTCATAGTCAACCCCGTCATTTTTCTCTCCTTTGTGTCTTTTGTGACACTAAATAAAACTATTAATTGTACCTACCAATTTTGTTCATTTCCATAATATATCTATTTTATCTTTTGATTTGGCCTTCCGCCATCTCTTATAAACCATTCATTGTAAATTTTTGTTTACGAAAAAATTTAGGGTTTTTTACCTATACTGAAAGGTTTCCCTAATAAATCATTTGAATTTCCTATTTGGAAAAATAACTCGTTCTTTTTATTCCATTGGAATTCTTCTTTTCAGTTTTATGACGGTTTGGTAATTCCTGAGAAAATTACCTGGCGCCTAACATAATTTCTAGTACACCCTGTACGAAGAATTGATCTTGATTCGTCTTCCGTTTATTTTTTTTCAGAAATTCTAAATTTTATTGATACGATCAATAAAATAATTATTCATCGGTCAAACCCACCCCCTTTTGAGCGAACCGGCAAGCCACCTATCGAACGGTGCTAATCTCGATTTACAGACCTACTTGTGCGAACGGAACTAAATTTGACATTTCTTTTTTTATCAATCATCTTCATTGTTCATTCAACGAAAATACTCATCGCGGCACGACGGGTGTGTGCATTTGTTTTGTTTTGCGTTAGTAAATAATTATTGTTTTCTTGGATTCGATAAATCCATAGTCCGCGGTTTTATAGTACGTTCAAAATTAACCATCCTAAAGTTAAATTTATTTGTTCGCGTGTAGATTCATTTATAAATAAAAAGTAAATCGTGATAATTGGCGCAGCCAACGTGGAGCCAAGATCGTAGAAGGAATTTCTGTTTGTTTGTGTCGACTCTGTGTTGTGTTTTAGGAAAGTTGTTCTGTTTTTTTTTATAATCAAAATCCTATAAAAAAGAATATTATACTTGGAGTTGTTTTTTTAACAGGCAGATAAGCAGCAGCAGCAGGCAGCAGTTTTTTTTTATCAACAAGTTTTTGTGTGCGGAGTTTTTGGAAAAGTGTGGAGCAGTGGGCAAAGGAGCAGAGGAAAAAACAATAGAAGTAAAGTGTTGTTTGTGGCAAGGATTTGGTGAGAGTTTAATTGTTTTTTTTTTTTTTTTTTTTTTATTTCGTACCTACCTTCTTCACAATTGAGATTGAACATTTCAATTGTTCAATTTCATTTGAAAAAAAAATTTTATTTTTTTTTACATATATTGATATATTTTTCTATTGACTTTTTTTTTATTATTTTGGGGTGACTATTGTCATCTCTTTCGGTTTTGTGGAAAATTTATTTTGTGAGTACTGAGTAGGTAGTTTTTAGTGTTACCACTTTACGCGATTTTAGTTTCTGATATTGTTTCGTGTGGATATTTTTTTTAGTACCTTTTTTCTGATTTTTTTTTTTCTTCTCTCTTGGGGTACCTATAATCTTTCTTTGGAATTTTTGTTTGGGAACAAATTTTTTTTTGTTAAATTTTCATTCGTTTTAAATAATTTCTTGTTTTTTTTGTAGATTTTGAGAATTTTAAATATACCTTCGTAGTGTTTTTGTAAGTTATTTTTTTTTAAAGTGATAGGCATTCTAAATAAATATAGCAAGTTTTTTTTCTTTCTTCCAAATAGATTAAGATTTAACAGGGTGTTTTGAGTGTTTATGCCAATTTTTTTTTTTTTTTTGCGTTTATTTGTTTTTTTTTAATAAATTTCCGTTTGATTTAAATTTCCTTTTAGTTTTCGTTAGGAGTTTTTTTTTAAGTCTTTTCAATCAAGATCGTGTTGGAATTTTTACCATTGAGTTTTTGATTTTTTTTTTTTCTGAATTTTAGATTTTTCATCAACATGGACATTAATAGGTTGTGTCAGGATGAGCTATATTATGAAATGCTCAGTAGAGGGTTAGAGAAAGGGACGGTTGACGTAATGAGATCGTCACTGCGATCAGCTCGCATGCTGGAACGCAGGGGTTCGGTGGAGGCTTACAATAAATATCCATTTTCATATATTGAGGATAGGGATGCAGTGCAGGAAAAGATTAGTGAGATTAGGATTCTTCTTAAGGATCACCCAAGAAATCCGAAGTCTCCGGAATTCTTGAAGGTCCTTACCAAAATCGAATGGGCATTGAATAGGATAGGAAGAGCACCAGCAGAAGGGGAGGAAGAGTTAGGAGAGCAAAAATCTCTCAGATTAGAGCTTTTGCTACTATTATCTAAGCTGCAAGGGGAGGAAGAAAAGGTCCTTATGGATGGACATGGACATGCATCGACCTCAGGCGCAGGTCAGCTGAATCAGGGCTCGATTCAGCAAACGAGGGAAATTGTACCCCCGCCGATTCGTGACGATTTAAATAGGGTTAGTTTAGGTGGTAGTTTAGGGTTTTCAGGTTCTCAAGAACGATGTTCGGAAAGGATTTGTAGGTGGAATGTTCAGTTCACTGGGGAGCGCTGTGGTACATCAGTTAACTCATTCCTTGAGAGGGTCGAAGAACTAAGTTTAGCTCGGGGGGTTTCGGAAACGCAGTTGTTCCATTCAGTAGTTGACCTTCTTACAGGTCAAGCTCTACTTTGGTATAGGTCGGTTAGGGAGGACATTTCAAACTGGCAAGAATTTGTAGATGCTTTAAAGTATGAATTCTTGCCAGCGAATTATGATGATCTGTTGTTAGAACAAATCAATCGTAGGACCCAAGGGAAGGAGGAGTCGTATGGAGCATATTTAGCTACCATGAGGACCATGTTTAAGAGGTTAGGAGAACCACTTTCAGAACGGAGGAAAGTGGCGATTTTGTTAAAGAATTTGGACCCTTTCTATCAAAAACAGATTGGTTTTAATAAACCACAATCCGTCAAAGATTTGGCTAGTTTAGGTAGGGATTTAGAAACTCTTAGGGCTAATGTTGAAAATTTCGAACCTCCGGCGAGAGGCAGGAATTGTGTAGAACCAGAATTTGGTTATACTGCAGTTTCGGCAGTGCAACCCAAAGTGGCAGTCGTCAGTAGGGACGAACAGCCCAACAGAGCGGTGGAACCTAGTAGGTCGCAGCCTAATAGATCCACACAATCTGATGGAACTATTAGGTGTTTCAATTGTGGGAAGCCAGGTCATTTTTCCAGTAGGTGTTCCGCTCCTAGGAGATGTTTTGGTTGTGGGGCTGAAGGGGTTAGTAAAAGCAATTGCCGACGGTGTTCGGGAAATGCTCAAAGGGCTCGCGCGCCAGCAGGGCGGGAGTTCCGCAGAAATTAGGACGGTTGCCTGCTGGTAACCAGTCGGTGGACCAAATTCATTTGGATTTTACTTTGGAGGCAAACGGGGATGATAGGAGACCCTATTTAGGAGTTAGTATTTATGGTACTAGATTTTTAGGTTTGTTAGATTCAGGAGCTTCTAGAACCATATTAGGTAGGGATGGATGGAGAGTTCTCCAAGAGTTAGGACTTACCTCAAATAAAGGCACTGTTAGTTCGGTATTCTTAGCCGATGGAGCAGGTGTTGAGGTCGTAGGAAGTGTTAGCTTACCGATAGAAGTAGAAGATAAGGTAGTCTTAATAGACTGTCTTATTATACCATCTCTGACACATACCGTGATCCTAGGTGCAGATTTTTGGGCACTCTCGGGGATCGTCCCGGATTTGAGATCACGTATGTGGAATTTTTCGGACCAAGCTCAAGTGGTTTCGATTTGTTCTATTACAGAACGTTCAGAGTTGGACAGTAGGGAAATTAAACAGTTAGACAATTTAGTTGAAGAAGCTTTTAGGAAGATGCCAGAAGGTTTAGGTTGTACCACTATGGTGGAACATAAGATTAGGACGTCGGCGGAACCGATTAAACAACGGTATTATCCGGTTTCTCCGGCAATGCAGGAACACATAGATAGGGAATTAAACGAAATGTTAGAAGCAGGGGTAATTGAGAGGTCCAATAGTTCTTGGTCATCTCCAATACTCCTAGTTAAAAAGAAGGATGGGTCTTTTAGATTTTGTGTAGATTATAGGAAGCTAAATAAAAATACAGATAGAGATGCTTATCCACTGCCTTATATTAATGCTATTTTAGACAGGCTTCGAGGCGCGAGGTTCTTGTCTTCGCTTGACATTAAGTCAGCTTACTGGCAGATTCCCATGGAAGAGGAATCTAAAGCCTTTACAGCCTTCACGGTCCCTGGTCGGGGTCTCTTTCAATTTAGAAGGATGCCTTTCGGTCTTCACAATTCGCCTGCGACATGGCAGAGGTTTATCGACACAGTTTTGGGTGCCGACCTCGAGCCATTCGTTTTCGTCTATTTAGACGACATAATCATCATTGCAGAGACTTTTCAGAAGCATCTCGAAATTCTGAGTGAGGTTATGAAAAGGTTGAGTGAAGCAGGGTTGAAGGTCAGTAGGGAGAAATGCAACTTTTGCATACCATCGCTGAAGTTCTTAGGGTATATTGTGGATCGGAATGGGCTTCATGTAGACCCAGAAAAAGTGGAAAGCATGGTTAGGATTCCAGCACCGAAGAATGTTAAGGAGATTAGGAGTTTTATAGGGACAGTTTCTTGGTACCGACGTTTTGTACCGAATTTTGCTGAATTACTTCGGCCATTGTCAGATTTATTAAAGAAAGGTAGGAAATTTACTTGGACAGAAGAGTGTGAGGCTAGCTTTAGGAAGGCAAAAGAGTGTTTGGTGACAGCACCCATACTTACTTGCCCAGATTTTAAACGACCTTTTGTCGTACAAACAGACGCTTCTGACTATGGTATCGGTGCAGTTTTGTCTCAAAACTTTGATGAAGGGGAAAAGGTTGTCTGTTACCTTAGTAGGTCTTTGAATAGGAGTGAACGCAATTATAGTACAACAGAGAAGGAATGTTTGGCCGTACTATGGGCGGTTGAGAAGTTGCGACCATACATCGAGGGTGCTCGGTTTACGGTCGTGACTGATCATTATTCCCTGGTATGGTTGAGCAACCTTAAAGATCCACAGGGTAGATTAGCACGTTGGGCAGTTAGGCTTCAACAATTCGACTTCGAAATTATCCATCGAAAGGGGAAGGAGCATGTAGTTCCAGACATGCTATCTCGAGGAGTCCCGGAGTTAGCCGAGATCTCAGAAGAGGATACCGACCCTTGGATAATTAAAATGAAGTCAGCAGTTAATTCTAACCCGTTAGCTTATCCAGCCTGGAGAATTGAACATGGTCATTTGTTCAAATTTATAAAGGTCAACCACATTGTCGTTCACGAAAATAATCAGGAATGGAAGAGGGTTTTAGGGAAGCAGGAAAGATTAAAAATTTTACAGGAGTTTCATGATGGTCCTCTAGCGGGACACATGGGAGTTAGAAAAACTTTTGCCAGGATCGGGTCAAAATTTTATTGGCCTAAGATGAGAGGTGATATCACCAAATATGTAAGGAATTGTAGAGTTTGCCAACAGGTGAAACCGGTGAATGAGAAGCCAGCTGGGTTAATGTCGGAAAGAGTAGGGATTACTTCACCATGGGAAATGATCTGTGTAGATCTTGTAGGTCCGCTCCCAAAGTCGAGTAGGGGTTTCATTTATATTCTCACCGTCGTTGATTATTTTACTAAATTTCCACTTCTTTTTGCGTTGAGGTCTGCTACTGCGAAAGCAATTTGTAGGGAACTTGAGGAAAATGTTTTTCTTTTATTTGGCACCCCGAGGGTGGTCGTATGTGACAACGGCCCGCAATTCCGATCAAAGGAATTGAAAACGCTTTGCCAAGCGTACGCGTCACGTTTGAACTTTACAGCTCATTATCATCCACAGGCAAATCCTGCGGAAAGAATCAATCAAATAATCAAGACGACATTAAGAGCTTACGTCAGTGAGAATCACCGAGTTTGGGACTCACAACTTTCGAAGGTTGCGTGCGCTATTCGCACGTCACAACACGAAGTACTGGGAGTATCCCCGTACTTCGCAAATTTTGGGAGGGAGATGGTAACTTCTGGTCAAGAAGTACCAAAAGTTGGCGATTCGTCGGAAACTGTTCAAGATCTAGGGGAGATCGAAGAACGTTTCAAAAAGCTAAGGATTGATATTGGCAAAAAGCTTCAGGCTGCAAGCCACAAATCTGCTCAAGCTTACAATTTACGTCGGAGGGATGTTCAATACCGTCCCGGCGATTTTGTATGGCGCAGAAACTTTTCTCTTTCGGATGCCGCGAATTATTATGCAGCCAAGTTAGCACCGAAGTTTGTCGGTCCGTTAAAAATTAAGAAGCGTGTGTCACCTTGGACATACATTTTAGAAGATGATAAAGGTAAAGAGTGCGGGAAATGGCACGCTAAAGATTTAAAACCGTTTTCAGATGCATCCAATACTTAACGTAATTTTGTATTTTTTTTTTCTCTCAGTTTTTTTTTACTTTTTCGCTTAAATTTTCTTTTTCTTTTCTGATGGAAATCCTTTGTTTCTTTTTCCTCATCCTTGGTTCTTCTTCAGAAATGATTTACAGTTCTTTCGAAATGTAAAGTCATTTCTTGGGAGGTAAGGGTGGGATTTGTTGCGGTAAATTTTACCACAACAAGTTCCACTGGCCTATTCGTTTCCTTTTTTCCATTTTTCACCCCTCCTTCTCGTTGGTTCTCCAAAATGCTGGCAGAGTAGAGAGTGCGCTTGGCCATCAGCAGGAAGCCCGCTCCAAAAGCATTTTGGGAAGACAACACAAGCAGGTCTCAATACAAATGTTGTGAAAGACAATCACAACTTTCTAACGTGCGACAGTTGGTCCACGAGATGACCGAACATAAATGTGCGACAGGCCGTCCACAAATCCGTCCTAGATGAAGCTGTTGAGTTCAAAGTCCAGCCAACGTTTGAAATGGCCGAGAGCCCAACCTAGCGTGTCTTCAACACAAAGAAAAGAAAAATGACTTGCATCTATTTCCCTTAAATTCAATCTGCACGAAGACCTACAATATTTTAATCTTTAAGATGTAAAGAAAAACAATCGGGTTAGCCTTCGGATCTTTTCTCGCAAGGCGAGTGGGAAAGGACAGAGAATTTACTTGCTCGAAAGATTTTCCTCCATACTGTAGTCTGGGCATGGGACGGGGACTTTGTCGAGTTTATAAATGGTTTTTCGCTTTTTCTCTTAAAAAGTTGGGATTGCCAAGAATGGGTCTGAACTCGTCCATTGAGCTACTCTTGTTGCAAATATCACCATTAGCCAGGGATATTTTGCATAATTCGAATGCGTGGCTTGGGTTCAACAACGGTACACACTCTCACCAATGATACGAAGTGTTGAAGCTCGCCCGTGACAGAACACCACCACAGACATTGGCTAAAAAGAGAAGAATGTATTTTGGATATGGCTAATGGACGAGAAAAGTCAACCATCATTGACTTTCGCTGGAAGGAGACATTAAGGAAAGGTTATATTGATTAGTCTGCAATTGTTTTTCTGAAAGAAAAAAGAAAAATTCAGTTAAAACTGGCTTTAAAACTCAAGTCAAGAGCATAGGTATTATACTAAATAGGTCTAGAAATACATTTTAAAAAACGAGAACTTAGGAAAATATAGTTTTAATCAAAATATTTTACATTTTACAATTATGTTTATGTTTTTTGTTTCGGTGAATAAATGCGCCAGTTTTGTTGGTATACTCAGAGCCTTCAAATCCATATTCGAGTTAATCAAACTAAATGTTGGCTGATTTTTTTCAATTTTAATTATTTTTCCGTACTTATAAAAATTATAACTTTTGAATTAGACTATAACTTTATTCGGAAATGGATGCATACATTTTTTTAACATGAGAATGATCACATTTCGATCCATGTCAATATACCCCAGGGAAAAGATATCAAAGCAAATGCGTAAAATTTTACATTGCCCGCATAATACTTCAGAATATGTTTTAATACTTTTCATCGTTGAAAATGTCCTTAAGACGCTCATGTCATTCCAAACTTCAGTAGAACGAAAATTCAATGATTTTGTTTATCGGTACAACAGCTGACAAAAATGGCAGAACGTCTTTGTCCACAATGAGTCTGTCCAGTAAGATTGTAAATATATTTAAACAATACGGGGTGCGACCTAATTAAGCTTTCTCAGATGATATTTCTGGAAGAAAGGGTTTGCTCTGTTGAAGGAAATTCGCAGAACTCTAATTTCAATTTTAAATAGGTACATTCGGCAAGTTGAAAACTTTTTGTTCCGTATGTTTTAAAGTTAATTTAAGACTTATATTTTTCCAGATCAATACGAAATCTAAGAATAGATTCTGAAGGATAACTGATTTTTTCATGAGGAATCAACACTATGACAAGCGTTTAAGAAGGACTAAAAAGATAGGAAGCCATTGTTGATGATACAGTAGATTGAGTGATATTTATCTCACGAAAATCTCGCAGGTGGTGTCATCCAGTTGAACCTGATGGGTGGATATAGAAAAACTGCTGCCCACGCAGGGACTCGAACCCACAACTCAAGGTTAGCAACAGAGCACTACATCCACTATACCCCTTTAAATATAACAACTTTTAGCTATACACAACAAAAATTACAGGAAAATCACTTTCTTGAACCGCTACTATTATTGAAGACATCACCTTCATTAAAATATCTCACGAGAAAACACAGGGGCGCGGAAATCATTCTCTCTGCTTTCTGGTCCGTGTAACTAAAATGGTTTCGAAAGAAATTAACTGCTTTAATCACTGCCTACATCAAGACATTTGCGATCAGAAGAATAGAAGGTTTACTTTGTTCTTTGTAGAAAGATAAACACAGAGTTCCAGAGTGCAACCTCCAGATAGACTGGTTTGATGGAAAATTGACAGAATTCGAATGCTGTATACAGGATGTCAATGATTTCTGATTTGTCAATATATTAGAAAATGATTCTTTCGTATATTCTAAGAAAGAAGTTTTTAAGTTGTTAGTATCCATCCCTATGTTATTAGAAGAGCTAATTTGCTTTTTAATACATTTAATATTATCTTGAGTCTGCATAAATCCGATTTCTTTGTTTGACCTAAATTAGACGAATGAGGGGAAAAATATAAATTTTAAAGGATTTGAGGTTTATAACAACGATTAACATTTATATGTAAGTATAAGAAATAATAGAATAAAGTAAGGTTTACAGTAGAAACTCAATATAGTGAACTATTAAAAACCAAGCGTGTTCAATATATCGAAATTGTTCAATATTTCGAGCGGGAGATTTAAATGTTTACCAGCACTTAATTTTGTATTATAAATAAAATTCGTTTTTTTTAATTGAACAGTTTAGAGAAGAACAAAAAAATCTCAATTTTTATTTCAGAGCAGCCATCACATGCATCGAAGCCATATCTGCTTCCATTAACTTTTTCCAAAATTGAAATTGCCTTCTATTTTAAAATCAATCCACTAACCTGCAGATTATTTTTTCATAGTTCTAAGAACCATTTGTACAGCTTAGTTTCCACCTACGGAAGTTCAGATGTTCTTAATATATATGTCTTTTCATACACTTAAGACTCAACACACTTCGACGTTTTCCTGGAATTTACTTGCACGATTACAATAGATAACAAATTCAAAGCCATATCAAAAATGTGTATGATAGGGATGCTTACATTCGTGCCAAATTGTGAAAAACACACAGAATAATGGCAAATTGTTCAGAAAAATAGTTGGCATTGCAAAAAAAAGTGTTTTGTTGAATTTCGCCCGAAAAAAATTTAGTTCACTATATTGGGGATTCTCAGAGTCCACTTTTTAGATCAGTCTGTGTTAAATTTTGGTGGTTCACTATGCTGGATAGTCCACTGTAGGTACAGAGGTTCACTATACCGAGCGTCTAGTGTATTTTAACATTAAAGTATCGAATTATGTTATCTTGTGTAGCTTTAGTATCAATAATGCAGCGGGTTGTAATTTTTACTAAAACTTGAAAAAATGGAGATGCAAATATACCAACTTACTTACTTATGTTGGCTCCACTAGAGCGTGGTGCTCCTAGGCATTGCTTAGTATGCCCCTCCAGCCGGCACGATCTCTAGCCTGTAGTCTCCAATTTTGCACTCCAAGTTATCGGAGGTCTCCCTCTACCTGGTCGCTATATCGAAGATGAGGTCTACCTTGGCTTCTGACTCCGTCTGGGTCTGGTTTGGCGTTGAAGACTTTACGAGCTGGAGCGTCAATGTCCATTCGCTCTACATTGCCCAGCCATCTTAGTCGTTAAATTCGAATTTGTCTGGCTTTAGGCTTGTGTCGCTGTACAGCATGTACAGTTCGTCGTTGTATCTTCGTCGCCAAATGTTGTCTTCTCGGTTTACTCAGACTGGACCATAAATCGTACGCAGAACTTTTTTCTCCAAGTGAGTTTTCATCGGATTGGGAGAGAGTCCATACTTCTGCACCATATATTAGGACCGGGATGATGAGTGTTCTATACAGTGTCTCTTTGGTTCTTCTCGATAACCTATATAGCTTTATTCCTCAATTCCTCATTCAACCCAAAGACACTGCGATTAGCCAGAGATATTCAATGCAAGAATACTCTGACGAATTCCATTATCGCCACATGAAGGATCTTCTTTGCCAAGTTGATTTTTGCCGGGCTTACTAAAATCCCTTGCTTACTCCAACCGTCTACAAAACGTCCGTCGCGCCAGAGAATGGGATAGATTATCTTCTTTGTGTCATTCTAGGATCCCTCCCCACCCTCGTCTTCCAAGCATTGAAAGTTTGTGTATACAGGTGGTATTGCCAAGCTAAGGCCGTACATTTATAAGCTAGTTTGTGTGGACATACGTGTTTAAAAAGCTTTAGTAAAAAGCAAGATCCGGATTTTATTTATGTAGATATTTTTATCTCCGTTATAAATTAATTTTGCAGGTACATACACCAAAATACTGATGTTGAAAGGAGTCGTTCATCTCATTCTCTCCCCGGTCATTTTTCTGACTTTTCACTTCTACCGACTACCGTGTGTGAATTTTAGACACAAGTTTTGTAGGTCTCTTAAGTATCCATCTTGGAATTTGAATACGAGAACCAACTTGTAAAATATCAATCACCATCACCTTTAAAGATAAATTCCCTATGGCAACTGGAAACACATTCAACGTAAAACATTTAATTTTATCATGCATTATCGTTATAGAATTTGGCCTTAGAAATATATCAATCAAATATTGACAGCCAACGTCCAAACACACTCCGGAACTCGAAGATACACTTTTGTTTTTCATTTAGTCTTCAAACAATGATATAGTAGGTAAGTAGAGAGGCATACAATAACGTACATACATCAAAAGTCTTGCTCCCCAATATTCTCTATTTGGACACAAATACAAATTCCAAACATCCGTTTACCCACACCTAACGGCACATTAGACCCCATCAATTTCCTGATATAGGTATATACTCCACGCGAATGTCAAACTGTCCATGAACTACCTGATGTGCTCGCAAGTCCTGCTGCAGAGGGATACAGTGTCAATAAACATAAAAGCAAACAATTTTGTCAACCATTAACATATTGCGAATCACATCACCCCCGACCAAATAAAATGAAAATCACATTCGATGTATCACGTCCTTCAAACTCAGATATACTTGCAAAAATGTATAACGTATTGTCGAGACGACGACAACACACACTAGTTGCGATGTAAACAACCTGAAAACAGGAGGAAATATACATTTTGAAATAAAAAAAAGTCATTCAAGGATTGGTCCTGCCGCATTTGGTGTGTTCCTCTTTCAGCATCACCGACAAAACTGTTAATATGGTGATGGAGGGGGGATATGTGCTGCGGTGGAGGATGTTACCCCCGACCGATTTGCACGACTGACTTATTGAACTGGCAGACACAAATCCATAAAAATCTTCCGTGCCATATGAAACGTCCTTGGTCCCACTCCCAATATTTTTTCTATCTACATACATAGCATCCTTTCCGAAGAAATAAAAAATGTAAAGTTTGGGGTGAGAGTTTCGTCTTTCCCAATTTTTGGAAAATCCTTAGCACACATCATGTGTGTTTGTTTTGTTATGTTCTACATATGCACGCCAAATGGGGTTGAACGAAATACAAGCTTCCCTCAAAATCTTGTTGATAACCTAGTGCAAGGTTGTATGCAGTGTTCAACAATAAACTCACCCTTTTTGAATTGGCAGTTTTTAAAATTCACATTTTTACGTTAAAATTACGTTTTTTTGTAAGTTCCAAGGCCATCTTACGCTAGGTCAGTTTTTCCCACACACATGAGACACATGACATGACGAATCTTTGTTGCTGTTAGGGGAATTATAAAGGATACGTAATGTCTTTGCCGACACCGACACGTGTATAGTTTTTCTTTCTTTGAGTGGTTGACTAGCTATTATTGAGAGCACTAAGCATTAAGTTTACTAAAAGGATTCAATTTAGCTTTTAATGTAATAACTCTGTTATTATATGGGCTTTCTATGATGTTAAAGGAGTTTATTAGTTGGGACAATTGAATTTTTGTTTTCATCTTTTGTGTCGAACTGTTTGAAGAGTTATTTTTACTAATGTTATAACCTTTTACTTTGCCCACATTATCATGCCTCTCAAATTATATATAGTGATGGTCACTTCAAAGAAAAAGTAATGTGAAAGGAGAGTGGAGGTCGTACAAAAGAATCTCTTCTTTTATATTGACGGGGTGAATAATGGGGTTATCTGGGATATATGTATGACTGCTGCTTTTGTATTACTATTACTATACCTTCATTTAGTTTTTATATTTTGTGCAGTTTTTAAACGGGAATTTTTTTTTTCAATTTAGAAGCACGCAGTGTTTATTGTTTCAAAGAAAACAAAAGCAGTACTTGTGTAGTGAGTGAGGCTTTAAGTTAAACTTTTTACAAAGACGGATGTGTTTCCTAATAGCTGGAGAGCTAGCTACGCAAAATCGTTTGCAATTTATAGAGCAACGAAATCCCTCTAGTAAGTCTGCCATGCAAGATATCAGCGCAGCGGTGAGAGTTGAGAGTAGCTGGTGATCAAAGTTAACAAATATGGGGGTTTTCGCTAATATTAACTTATAAAGACAAGACAAATTTTATACAAACTTATAGCTTAGTAAACTTTACACAAAATTGCCAACAAAAGTTTTTGCATACCATTTAGAATTTAGAAGTTATATTACTGCAAAGACTTATACGCTTCCCAAAAGTATGCAATGTTTGTATCGTGCTTTAATACCATAATTATTTATAATTCAATTAATAGAGATCTAGATTCGGTGTGGTATTATAGCTTATTATGTATTCAAATCAAACATTTTATTGCCAGACGTTTTGGTTGAGGGAAAAGTGGTGCCAGGTCACGTCCAAGAAGCCGATGATTATTGTTAACCACATCTTTCAATGGTCGATCAAGTGCTTCTAATAATCGTTTGGGTGCTTCAATTAAATATAGTATATACAGAGGCCCCAAATCTAGGGGAAGGGGGGCGTGCCGGGCATTTGACCGGGGCGGCAAATTTAAAGGGCGGCAAAATTCTAAAATTGAGGACTAAAAATATAGCTATACCTTTCCAAAATAATTTGACTTGTTTCCTCAACAACATCAAGGGGGATAATTTATTATGTTAGTCAGAAAGAATTTCGATTTTTCATAGAAGAAATCTTCCAATATCTGAATGTGTCATAATTATGCAGTTCCCGAATTCCATTAACGAAATCTCCTCTTTGTAAAATGTGTCCTGAAGTTTTCAATTTTCTAATTCCAGGCATTTCCTGTTGTACAGCACAAGCCATATAAAACTACCACCGTAATGAAATTTCTGGAGAATATAGCAGACGTTACGCAGCTGCAACAAAGTGCCGGAGTAGAAACGATGAACATTTTGCGATACGAGCAGAACGGGTCAAAAGACTAAATGGTGTAACATTATTCCTGAAGCAAACAAAACAAAAATAAAAAACAACCAACAAAATATTTGTATTTGAAATGTTGCATTTCAAAGACTATATTTGAAAAAAAAAAGAAAATGTTTAAAAATAAAGGAAATCAGTTAAAATAAACAACTATTTTACTTTATTTAAATCACATTAAAAGCGAATAAATAATTCCACAACAAAATGGTCGAAGTAAACATAAAAAAAAATAGTACGGGCAAATGCGAGTCGGACTCGCACACGAAGGGTTCCGTACCATTATCTATAAAAAAGGCCAAAAGATCAAATTTGTTGCATGGGAGCCCCCCTTAAATATTTATTTTATTCAATACGCTTGCTGAAATTTCTCATTGTAACAGGCGATCAGAATTAGCAGAAGACAACGAACTGATAGTTTGTTTAGTTAAGATCGCGCCAAAAATGATCTTGTTTGTGTGAGTGAAGGAAAAGTAACTATTCAGCAAAAAGAAGAACAAACAGAGACAGCTTTGCATGGATATTCAAGAATTCCAGAAATCCCTAAAGAAGAAAAGAGCCAACCTATGTATGCTTTTAAAGCTCAGTTTTCTTCGTGTTCGACTTCTTGTTCTTTGTTTGAAATTCGTTTTGTTTTCTATTTTGTTTTCCGTTCGAATTCGAATTCGAACTCGAATAGAAGAAAACTGAGCTTTAAAAGCATACATAGGTTGGCTCTTTTCTTCTAAAAGAATTTCTGGAATTTACATGTAGGTAAAGCTGTTTCTCACTCACACAAACGAGATCATTTTTGGCGCGATCTTTCCTAAACAAACTGCCATCAAGATGTTTTCTGCTAATTATTTTTTCTGAGCTGTGTTTTTTTTTTACTATTTATTTCAAGAGTTTGAAAACTTGAAATAACTCAAATCACCTCCAATGACAATGAAATAAAATAGAAAGCCATACTTCCGTTAAAAAGCCCTTAATCCTGAATTTATATTACATTTTATAAATATGTTAAACAAATGTTAAATATTTTAAAGCCTTAATTCATTAAAAACGAGCCTCATTAAATTTCTATTTTATTTAGTTTTTATTTTTTCTTGTTATAGCGAACACAATAATACATCATGTAATAGGGTTCCGTTTTCACCATTTGGGTACGGAACCCTAATTAAGTAAACAAACCAATAAAGTTATAATTAAATAGATATTTATTTTTAAGTACTTTAATTCTGCAAAATAAAAAATTATTAAGATAGAAAAAACAGCATTTTGTCTATTTATGAACAAAAAAAATATTCAAAACAAAAATCACAGTCACCCTGTTAAATATTATAAAAATACCACCTGACTCAAACCCAGTGCGAAAATGGTCACCAACTGACCTAGCCAATAAACAGCCATTTTCTTAATAAAGGTGAACTTCGAAACTGTAACTTTTTTTTCCTCCTTGTGATCGTCATCACACACTTTACATATTATAAAACTTTTGGCGGTAAATGTGACTACACTGTCCGTGTTTCTTCTTGTAACATCACAAAGTTAACCTTTAAATTGCAAGCAAAAATCATATGAAAGATTTTTGGATCACCAGGCGCTCAGAAAAAGCGGGAAGCCTTTTATTTTTGCCGATAATTTGAAAATGGGTGGAACCAAAGTAGGACATGAATATCAAAAGAAAGAAAGAATTAAAAACAGTTATGGAAATCATAACTTCCAAATTGATCTTTACCGTTTTCTTTTAGCTTATGGCTCCACCCATTTTTCCAAAATAAATGCAAAAAATAGCCTCCTTTTATTTATGAGCGCCTGGTAAATCAACAATGTTAAAGAAAATGTTTGAGATGTGAGGCACCAAACATGTGGCGCTGCGGTGGCGAAAAATATAAAAAACTGCATATTTTATTGCAAACATTGTAGCAACACGTCATCTGCCTGATTATATTAAAACTAAGAGTAAAAAAGGAACGCAAATTGGGAATGGACAGACTCCATCTAGCATAAACTTAAAGGTATCTAAATACCTACTTCTTCTGTTCTTTGCAGTTTGACATCTCTTGCAAGTCTCTTAACCCTTAATAAATTCTCGAACAACCTATCTATGAACCACGACCAATAATTAAAACGTTTTCTTCTTTAAAGAAGCCACTAGAGCAGCCGTAACCATCAATGGAGAGCATTATCGGGCCTATATAACGAATTCTGTCGTACAAATTCTGACTGGTAATGGTATATGGACAGAAAAACTTGAAAATTTTGGCTGGTATCCACGATTGCCTGTCGCAACCTCTGTAGACCATTCACTGTGAGTATGTCAACTTTTATCTACTGTGTGTTAATATTTGAATAAAATATAAAAAAAATATTAATATTATCTTTTAAACCACTGAACTGATTTTCATGAATTTCTAAGTCAATGAAAACAGTTATTTAAATCTTTTCAGTAGCTCTGAGAAATTTACATATGTACACGTTCCTACTAGCTACTACATGCATGACACATGCACTTACATAAATGTAATTTGATATACTCGTTGAGAAGAATTATCAGACTAACATAATATAAATGTGAATATAATACAATTAGATACAGCAAAGAAAAATAACCTCCTTTTTTCAAAAGTCGGTCAAAAATCAAAAAATCTTTGCAAAAACAAATTTATATCTTAACTAGGTACATGTTTTCATTGCAAAGGGGCGGCATATTAAATGTTTGCCCAGGGCGGCGGACAAGCTAGATCGGACCCTGTCTAATAGTTCGTTGCAAACGTATTGTAGCTCTCTCCTATATTTATAGATATTTCAAATTGATTAAATAGTGTCCTTGAAATTGTTTTGTTATTTAAAAAATTCTTTTATTTAAAGATGCCGAATACTACGGAGATTAAATTCACAAACATAGGTTAGGTACCTATTTAGAACACAAAAACTCAGCATATATTTCTTGTTTCTAAACTATATGCATCATGCGTGTCTTTTGCCTCTTCTGAATTCACTTTTTCATATTCACTGCTCCAATTTAGGTAGGTACTTGCGAAAAATATTTGTTCCTGTTCCTGTTCTGTAAGTATAAACTGAAAAATACTAAAAAAAAAAATTTGCAACCGCGACGAATTTTTGCAACAATACAAAACAGCTATTCTTACAAAACTCTTTTGAAATTTTTGTCTTACAAAGACCATTTTGGAACCGAACATTTTGTAAAGCAAAATAAGGAAACTCGCCTGAATGAAAGGGGTTTGCTGTATTAGCATTTTCACACACACACCAGCAAACATCCACCAACATCTACTGCTGCTCCAAGAACAAAAGAAGACTCCTTGAGTCCTTTTCCTTTCTATCGTTCATTTTCTGCATTCCTTAATGGCGGCTTAATGGGAATATTAAATTACGCGCTTGTTGTTTTAATGGATTAAAAAGGAAGGCAAAACAAAATCAACAACTACAATGGGTCGAGGAATACAATGCCTACACCTACCCACTTTTTTGCCACCCTTAGCTTGTTTTGTTTATCCCGCACATTCCCGGTTTTGTCTAACATCATTTCGAGAACCCCCTTCCTGTTGTTTTAATTTACGAGTTATGAGAGATTTTTTTTGTGTTGGTGTGTAGGTATCCCTTTGACGCATATACAAAAATTGGGGTTCTGCCTTATAGGGATCGACTTACGACAAGCTTTTAGATATGTATTACATACACAAAATTGGTCAAAGATGACATACGAAAAGGGATGACAATCATGATGGTATGGTAAGGTATTCTGGTGCTACTTTTAAAATGTCTAGATTAACACAAAGCAAAGTGAAAGGGGTGGATGGACAATGACGATACGGCGGCGATGAGGATACGTCTACATCTACATCCTTTGCTTGTTATTATCATTATTACAGCCTGACTGCGAGCCCCAATACGAATTTGTACTTTGTTGTTGTACAGTACAGCCTTCTCGAGGGTTGCTTTCTTTTAACGGATGGAGTTGGGCTGGACTTGATGTTGTGCTTCATCTTTATGTAATTTAAATGTAAGTAAGCTTTTAATGGCCGCTGAAAGGAGCCAACAGAAATTTTCATTACATTTTTACTCCTCATTTAAAAAAATAATTAATGAAAGGATGAAAGGAAAGGATGATGATGATCCTTGCTTGTTAAAGAAGGTATGTATACAGTATACGTATAAATAGGAAAAGCTAAGTGGATATCTTGTTCTTCGCCTTTCATTTGACTGGAGACGAGGGTTGTGCTTTCGACTTTCGAGTCGTTTTATTTATAATTCAATTAAAAATTGTAATTTAGATTGTAGCCCCATTATGATTTCGCAAGTTTCCTCTCAGCAGGATGGAGATAGTCGGGGTGATTTTTTTTTTTTTTTTTTTTTTATGAAATGCTAATTTCCATCGAATAATGTAAAGTAGGTATGTATCTACATAGGGAATTAAGCAAGGTACTTATTCTTAGAATGAGAAATTAGGGTTGATTGTATAGGGATGAAAGAAAATTGACTTAACTATACTCGAGATTTAAGTTTCTTTTTAGTATACTAATTGTTGAAAAACAGTATAGGTAAGTGTGTTTGATATGAGCAGAGGTTTATCTATGCATTCATTGGAAAAAGATATAAGGCACGCGACCGCAATAGGCGAAACTGCACTTCAACGGAACTGCACTGCAATATTGAACTCCACGTATTTATTGTATACCTTAAATCATACTGCGGAACTGCACTAGACAGTAAACGGCATAGTTGGTAGTCTACCCAATTGTAGTGCAGTGCAGTTCCGCTGAAGTCAGTTCCGCACAGTGGGGTCTTGTCTAAATATTATCCAGTCTGACATATAACCGAATTGGCTTGGACCATGTTTATTAATAATCCTAGGCGATTGTAAAGGGTATTCAATAGGACCTCGTTAATGCGTATAGTGCAAAATATTTCGTTGATCCCACTTTAAGACGGACGTCGCGTGTTCGCGCAAAGTCATTCAACCCTCCAACGGTTAGTTTCTGAATTTGAGACGGCATATATATATATCTATTTAGAACACCTACACCAAATGGTGGTTTTAAATTTTATTTTAAGCAACCGGGTAAAACAAAATCGGATTTTTTGGTGTTTCTAATAAATATTTGCAATGAATTATTTTCTTGGACAACTTCCGATGCGTAATCAGCGACTCCGAAAATTTAAAGGGAGCGATCAAAAATAATTCCACCAGAAATTTTGACTGCAAACTAATATATAACCATAGGCTAATGGATGAACAAATTAGTGATATCATCGATATATTTTTTTTTTTTAATTTCTTGATGGCATTTTTGTCTACGGCATTTTTGTCCCCTTGAGAACAAAATTGAAATGAAAAATTATTGAAACGAAAAGAAAACTTTGACTTGTAAGAAATTCTTATAATAATATTTAAAAACATATTGTTGTTTAAGTTTTTACCTCAGATAAAACTGCCAATATTTTAAAATTTTGCATTCGAAAGAAAGATACATAAATAGATAGAAAGAAGATCCAAATCCAGACTAATATCAATCGATTGATATTACTGCATGTATGATTATGTGTTACTGCTATATGGGGTAGCTGCAGCAGTAGTACATAGCACTGTCAAAGTTAATGCCAAACAAAGTAGCGCACTAAGCAACATGCACGAATACAATGTGTAGCACTGAACTCAAACAAAAATAATATCTGCCATTTTGGTTTGTTGTTGTTTTGCAGCGCAGCACGTTCGTGAAGTTGGAGTCGAGTCGACTTGTACTTCAGCTACTCTATATGCTGCAGCTGTTACTTCACATTGTAGCCAAGCAATACGATTAACCTACATTTAACTTTGACAGTGCTACGTATTACCGCTGCAACTACCCCATTATGCTCAGGCAGTTAGGTTAACCTAATCCAAAAGAAACAAACTAAGATCCTTCCACCTGTCCCGATACGTTGCCAATGGCCCTAGTTGTGCTGATGATTGAATTTATTGAAACTGAACAGATTAACCTCCAAGTTTTTTTTTGGTATTCCAACGTTCTATTTCCCTATGGGGAGGGGATTCCATTCAAAAGATTGTTTCGCTGTATTGTCCTTTCCTCAGTGTGTGTCCAATCCAACGCAACTTCCGTTGAATGATGTCTGCCCGGTTCTGTTCCGGCTCGATTTCTAGCCTGCAGTCCAATCTTGCACTCGAAGTGTCCGGAGATATCCCTCTACCTGGCCGCTCCATCGAAGATGAGGTCTACCTTCTGACTCCCTCTGGTTTGGCGTTGAAGACTTTACGAGCTGAAGCGTAACGGAATTTCTATATATTCTTGGGTTTTCTCCCTGGCGTAATGTGAATATTTGGCCGGTCGTAGATTCTCCAGGTCTGAGGTCACATTGGTAAGGACGATCTATTAGATCATCAACAAACGGATTGAGGCGTTCCCATAAAACGCTGGACAGAATATTATAATCGGTTTAAAATACTTTAGTTGGCACAGATTGGCGGTCTCCTTTTTTGTAGATCGCGTATAGATGGGACTACGATTCCACTCATCGGGCATATTTTCGACTATAGTTTCTTCTACATCTCCTCGACTTCGCGTTGTTGATGTTCATTTTTCTTTCTCCTGAGTACCTAGCGTTTCTCATCCTTCCTTCGTACAGATTTTTGGACGCTTAATGCTTATTAACTTTTATTTTTTTAAGTAAGTAGTTCGTAAGGCATTTAATATAACAGTTTCGTAGAAAAAAATTCAAACATTTCTGAGACAACAATCGATTTTCCAGTGTTTAAAGCAATGGACAAGGGAATTTGGAGAGCTCAAAAAAAGAAATGGGCTTCAGAGATTTAACCATAAACAAATTATATTTTTAATCGGTTTTACAAAATAAAAAATTTGGGATAGCTTTTTCGAGGTATAATCAACAAAAATGTCATTTCACAATGATTTGACAACCCATGTAGGCCAACCCGTTCTAATTTTTCTGGTTGAAGGCAGAAACATAAGAAACACCTACACATAGATGCAGATATGTATGTACATCATATTTTAGAGTTAAATATTTTAAGAGCGAAAAGACCTGATGCTACATTATCTTACTTTACACTCACCCCATCATATCATCATATTTAAGATCCCTTCTTTAATTTGCACCGAGTGTCAGAAAGTCGAAAGACATACAATTTTGGGAGAGTCTCACACCGCCAGCGCCAACGCGAAACAAGATAAATGCTATGTAAGGAATCCTTTCCGTCTGCCTGACGTACTATACCTACTCCAGCTAAAATTTTAAAAGAAATACCACGTGCCACCCCTTTCGTATGTAACATTCCCGCACCGGTATATTGCCCAGAAGTCTCACCAACCATAGTATCCTTCCATGTATCAACTTCCTTATTATCCTTGTACGTATGCCTATCCCATCCTAGCTGTTCGTTTTCTTAATTTTAAAATTCTTTCCTACATTACATCATGATTCCGTAAGGATTCATTACAGGAGTATCCACGACAGCTTTTTGCTCTGTATCTCATGTCTTATATATAACGGTATTTATATTATATATATATATTTTCTTACCATACTAATACAGTGACATCGACACTGTCGTATAGTAAATGAGTAGACGTAGAGAAAAATTATTTAAAATTGCAAAAACAGGAACAACAAAAATGCCAGTTTCGTCTAACCAAGTCTTCGCTTCTCCACCACTCCTTTTAGTATCCATATCCTTTTGTAGCGCCATGCCATGCCATGCCAGGTCGTCAGCTCAGGTTGGTTACACACGGCTCGCTGGATTCTCCTTTGTGAAATATACCAACTTCAAAGGATGGTTTCTTTTCTGCTACCTTGCTAAAATCGTGCATCGCTCGTCCTGTTTCCCGTGCCACCCAGCAATACCACCGTCGGCGGTATAATCACCAACACTAACTCTATCAAGATGGTTTCAGAAAAAAAAAATTCGAATTAAAAGAATAAGGCAAAAGCGAAAAATGAAACCGCGCACACTAAAGAAAAAAAGGAGTTCTTTTTGCTTAATGTAGGAGTACAAATATATTTTTGGCTTGATTGTAGAGAGAAAGTAAACGAAAGGGCTGCTTTGCATATCCTGATGATGATGATAAAAAAAAAAAAAAAAAACACGACGACTACGACGAGAACGCATA
This sequence comes from Platycheirus albimanus, assembly GCA_916050605.2. Classification (NCBI taxonomy): domain Eukaryota; kingdom Metazoa; phylum Arthropoda; class Insecta; order Diptera; family Syrphidae; genus Platycheirus; species Platycheirus albimanus. Next base: position 67,950,965 of record OU696698.1, read on the forward strand.
CTATCATAATCAATGAAAGAAGGATAAACTCTTGATGGTGGGTGGTAAAGGACGCGCCGCGGAAAAACGGGATGTAAAGTACAAGGGCCACGGAAAAGTGCAAATGAAGGAGTAAGACAAGAAAAAAGGGGAAACAGATATATATTAAGGATTCTTGAAATGTTGCTGGTGGTGTTTTTTTTTTATCAGAGTCTAAGAAACAAAAAAAAAAAAAAAAACGTAAAAGGAAGAAGGACATTTTCATTAAATTTAAATGAGAAAGTTTCAAAACGTTTTTTTTTTTTTTGTATCTTTTGGTTTTGCGTTCCTTAAGTCGCTTGCGTTGCTTTTTTGTACCTACTGTTTTTTTGTACCTCATTTCTATGCAAATGGGTTTAATGGAAGGCGTGAGGAGCGTCACAAAGGCGTAGGAGGAAGGTGATGTTGTGAAGGTGAAAAAGGGTTTCACGTGGCAGGATGCAAATCGGGTGGGGGAAAGTTTGGTGTGGGTGTAAATATACTTGCTGATGCGATGTATCTACCCTCTTTGTGTATGTATGTTTTTGGTAGTAATTTTTTTAATATTTATTATGGAGATGAAGTTTTTCTTGCAAAACGTCCTTTTTCAAGATAAAGGGTTCGAGACGTGTCTAAATTTTATCAGAGTTAATCTTTCAAACAGGCCAGTGCGAGCGTAGGAAGGGAGGATATTACAGTAGTTGGTAGAATTATCTCAACTTTGCTGTTGATTACTTATAGTTTTCTCCAAAGATTGAAACTGTTTTCGATGAAGCCATGATCACCAACTATCTGCTTTGCTTTCGGTTTGGTCTTTGAAAGAAACTTAGAAATTTTAAAAAACGGAAGCTCTATGCACTCTAGTTATGTGTTTTTTTTAAATATTATTTCCCCACCAGTTTTCGAAATATGTCTGATCTTCGCTAAGATCATAGCAATCCGAGATTTACTATCCATAACCTCATAACTCGTAAGGCCCTATCTACTTTAAAAATTTTTACTTTTCACGTTTTTTGCAAATTTGGAGTTAGGGCCTTGTGTCTGATTTATATTTATTTATTCCATGAGGCTGAATCTTCCAATAAGCTAGAAAATGACAATTTTCTAAAAACCCTAACTACAAATCATATATGCATCAACATTTTAAAGACCCCTAACTACCACATTAGGCCTTTTATAAGCTGCTGCAGGAAGATAACGGGCCCATGATATTTTTTTGAAAAGCCCTATGTCGCAGTTAGGGCCTTTTATAAATGTTTTTAAAGTCTCATTTCTCTAAGGTAACAATAAATAATTCTTAAAAAATAAGCCATGGAAACATTAAATTTTTTGGTATATGGGACAGAAACAAACACAATTAGTGAAAACAGGAAATTTTTGCACATAGGGCCTTGTAAATTAAATTTTTCAAACGCAAGAAAAAGCCAAATCTAAACTATTTCCTAAAAATTTGAAGAATTTAATCTTGAAAAGTTATTGGAAAAAATTAAGAACACATTGAGCTTTAACAAAAAAAAATTGTTTTGGAAATTTTAATGTTTTAAATTCAGGTTGCGGTTATCGACTTAGTATTTCCTTCTATAACTCGAAAGTGTAAGAATTTCATTTATTGCCTTTACGAAAATATGGACAGATTACTGCATCACATTATCGATACAGATGGGTTTTAATTTCTAAAGCGTATGTAAAACGATAAGAGGTATGATGGTTCGTTGCATTTCCTGCATGGTGTGTCAGTCCCTAACAGGATTGCATTACAGTTTTGATTAAATGTAGTTTCCCTAGGAAATGTTTGTATGTTTTATGCTACCTAAATTCTAATGAAGCCTTCAATCAAAAATGAAATCTTTTTAAAGTAAAAAGTTCAAACTCAGAAAAAAAAAAACGCTTATAAGAAAGGGTAAATGAGTATAAGAATAATCAACATCCGCTCCACAGCCATCGTTTTTAAGACAAAAAGGGACAGAATATCGCTCTCAAAGGACAACAGGGACAAATTTATTTAAATTAAGACGATGATTACGCGTTGCCATTACTTTTATTTTTTTTCTTACAAGCAAGAACCTGGCTGTGGGTGGTTAAAATTCTGGTATTGGCTTTGGTACACCTTCATCCTATACCTACCGAAATATATACACAGTTACAGTTTCAGGATTCGAAAGGAGTAAAAAATACTTTTGGGGGTGAGAATCTCATGAAATGGTAATAAGAGACAATCAGCAAAAAATCAGAATTGGAGGGGTTAGACGCGGGGAAAGCAACGCTTTGATGAGCTACAAGGGTTGACAATCTTCTCTTATTTTCCTTTGCTTTCCCGTTTTGTTTTTCATTTTGTTTTTTTTTTCTCAATCTACATTGCTTTTACTGAAGCCTTCGCTTGGCTTTCGGCGAAAAAAAATGTTCAAGTATTTGTCTAGATTAGAATTTGAATTTAATTTTTCCCTTTAACTCCCACGATTTTTTTTTTTTGAGGAGGGAAGGTTTTTCAAAGAGTGGGCATTATTAATGGGGGTTGTTTAATTTAAAAAAAAGTATTGATTCTTTCTAAGCTTTTGCAGTAACCGTTGGCTTTTTTTACAACAAATGTAAGTCTTAATAATGGATGAAATTAGAAGAGACTTTTCTGATGGGTTTAAAAGTTGATGCTATAGCAGTTTTCTTGTTACTAATCATATAAGACAAAATAAAATTATCAAAATTTAGCTTAAACGTAAAATATAAACTGAATTTTTGTTTAGTTTCATGTACCCATGGGATATAATATACTGCGACATCTACCTGGTCAGACCGTCGAGTCTACAATTCCAACCTTGAGGCCAACGCAGTATTGGAAGACCTCATTTTAGGTGGCTCAGGCGCAATTAAGTGGAGGACAACTTCAACCAACCTGGCGTGCGTAACTGGAGGCGACTGACTAAACTTTGCAACCAAAATCATTTAAACAGATTTTTATTATAAAAATTAAATCGAAAAGTCTATAGGACTCATCAGGTTAGGTTAAATTTGATTTTGTTAAACTCATCGGTCTGGCTGTATGTTACTTTTTCCTTCTGTTCAATACCTCAGGTTTGAGAGTTGAGAGTTTAAGTCACAGGCCCGCCCTATCCCAGCTTGGAGCTGTTGTACCAAGTTTTTATTTTATTTTTAAAAACTAAAAGGAAAGTAAACGAAATCGTGGTAAGAATCTTAGTAGCTGTCAAAACTCAGCTGCTTCACCAACTGAATAAATAACTATACCTAAGTGATAACCGTGATAGTAAGACTGTTAAAATTTTGACAGAACAACTTATACTAAAAACTAAATAAAATAAAAATTTAATGGGGCTTTCATACAATAAACGTGTTTTTTTGCTCGTTTTTGTTATGTTTGTCCGTCTATCACCAGGTTGTCTCTTTTCTTCTTTAAAAATTTCTGGAATTCTGGAATTTACAAATATAACTGTCTCTGTTAGTTCGTCTTTTTGCTGATTTGCTACATTTCCTGCACTCACACAAACAAAATCATTTTTGGCGCGATTTTTTTCTTTAACAAACTGTCATCGCGTTAACTTCTGCTATTCCTGGTCACCTGTTACAATGTCAGTATTTTTTTTCAGCGGGGGGTTTTTTTTTTACTATTTCTTTCTATAGAGCGCGAGAGCTTTAAATCACTCAAATCAACTCCAATGCCAAACAAAAACAATAAATGAAAGCCATAATATTTAGTTGAGTTTACGTTTTTAAAGATTTAAGGCTTTAACATATTTAACATTTGCTTAACATATTTATAAAATGTAATATAAGTTCAGGATTATGGACTTTTTAACGGAAGTATGCCTTTTTTTTCATTTCATTGTCATTGGAGGTGGTTTGAGTGATTTCAAGTTTTCAAACTCTTGAAAGAAATAGTAAAAAAAACACTGATCAGAAAAAAAATTAGTGAAATTTCTCAGTGTATAATTTGACCAGGATTAGCAGAAGACATCTTGGTGACAGTTTGTTTAGGAAAGATCGCGCCAAAAATGTTCTCGTTTGTGTGAGTGAGACACAGCTTTACCTGCATGTAAATTTCAGAAATTATTTTAGAAGAAAAGAGCCAACCTATGTATGCTTTTAAAGCTCAGTTTTCTTCTATTCGAGTTCGAATTCGAATTCGAACGGAAAACAAAACAGAAAACAAAAGGAATGTGAAACAAAGAACAAGAAGTCGAACACAAATGGAAGAAATCTGAGCTTTAAAAGCATACATAGGTTGGCTCTTTTCTTCTTTAGGGATTTCTGGAATTCTTGAATTTATATGAAAAGCTGTCTCTAGTTGTCCTTCTTTTTGCTGATTTGCCACTTTTCCTTCACTCACACAAACAAGATCATTTTTGGCGCGATCTTTCCTAAACAAACTATCAGTTCGTTGTCTTCTGCTAATTCTGATCGCCTGTTACAACGAGAAATTTCAGCAAGCGTATTGAATAAAATAAATATTGAAGGGGGGCTCCCATACAACAAACGTGATTTTTTGCTGTCTGTCATCAGGCTGTATCTCATGATTCCTGACAGTTAGACAGTTGAAATTTTGACAGATGATGTTTTATTGTTGCCGCTATAACTGAAAAACTGAATAAAATAAATATTTAAGGGGGGCTCCCATGCAACAAACTTGATTTTTTGGCCTTTTTTATAGATAATGGTACGGAACCCTTCGTGTGCGAGTCCGAATCGCACTTGCCCGTATTATTTTTTTACTATTTCTTTCTAGAGCGCGAGAGCTTAAAATCACTCAAATCACCTCTAATGCCAAAAAAAAACAATAAAAGAAACCCATATTTAGTTGAATTTACGTTTTTAAAGATTTAAGGATTTAACGTAATTTAACATTTGTTTAACATAATATATTTATAAAATAGGTAATAATAAAATCTGGATTAAAGGTTTTTAAACGTAAGCAAGCTTTTTTCATTATTTTATTGTCATTGGAGGTGATTTGAGTGATTTCAAGTTTTCAAACTCTTGAAAGAAATAGTAAAAAAAAAAAAACACTATGCTCAGAAAAAAAATTACTGAAATTTCTCAGTGTAATATTTGACCAGGATTATCAGAAGACATCTTGGTGACAGTTTGTTTAGGAAAGATCGCGCCAAAAATGTTCTCGTTTGTGTGAGTGAGACACAGCCTTACCTATACATGTAAATTTCAGAAATTCCTTTAGAAGAAAAGAGCCAACCTATGTATGCTTTTAAAGCTCAGTTTTCTTCTATTCGAGTTCGAATTCGAATTCGAACGGAAAACAAAATAGAAAATAAAATGAATGTCAAACAAAGAAGAAGTTTGTTTGTTCTTCTTTTTGCTGATTTGCTAATTTTCCTTCTCTCACACAAACAAGATCATTTTTGGCGCGATCTTTCCTAAACAAACTATCAGTTCGTTGTCTTCTGCTAATCCTGATCGCCTGTTACAACGAGAAATTTCAGCAAGCGTATTGAATAAAATAAATATTGAAGGGGGGCTCCCATACAACAAACGTGATTTTTTTGCCGTTTGTATAGATAATGGTACGGAACCCTTCGTGTGCGAGTCCGACTCGCACTTGCCCGTATTATTCAAGAATTCATAACTTACAGTGTGGAATTATTATCGCTATAGTGCAAATGATTGTTGTTTTTAGATTTCATTAATAAATATAAAAGTCTTGTAGGCAGTCGTTGTATTTTTCTTCAATGAGAATGCACTTCTTTAAATAATTATGACCACGGAGAAATTTTCTGTCACATGGCTTAAACTTCTTCCTTGCTTTTAGAAAGTAAAGCTAAAGCTGCAGAAAACTCATACTTTTAGTGCATCTAGCAAGAAGTTATTTTAGCAAAAGCTTCATTTAAAAACCTTTTTTCTATATCAGGAAATGAACCCTATCAATGGCTCGCTGCATAAAAAAAAGGATGTGCGTGTTATATTTTCAGATTTATATTTTATTTTTAACTTTTTGGCAGATGACCATCATTATTATTTTTTATGATAATTCCGTTTAATTTTAATATACATTTATCAGATAGTATTGGTTTTATACCTAAACTTATTAACATATTCGTTATAACATCAACAATTTAAATTATTTTGTATGTGCAATATAGACTGCCATATAATTATGAGTGCTCTCTAATAAAAATTGAAATTTTCCTAGGTGAATTAATAATAATTTGGTTATAGTATATTAATAATTTTTACAATTTTACATATAAATAACTCAATATTGCACATTTATTTTTACGCTTATTTTAATAGATAAGTGGTTTTTTTTTGTATTTACACTATGAAAAAGAAAAACAAAACGAGAAACTATTTTGAGAGTCGGATGTTGCCCCTTTTTCTATAATTTTCAACTATAATCAACACAATATTTTTTTTTTTTAATTTCTTATATAAACATAAAAACAAATTAATTAATATTAATTAATTTATATAGTTAAGATACATATTTTTGTTTTTATTTAGAAAGATTTATTATTTTTTCAAATTTTATATTTTCTCTCACTATTTTCTGAGGAACTTGTATACCATACTTTGAATGATTGCAGACGAAAGGATTTATCGTTACAAACCGCAAAAAAAGGATTAAACCAAAAACTCAAAAACATATAATTTATATATGAAACTTTTTCAAACAAAATAATATTTATAATTATTATTGTTTTTTTAATATAAGTTATGTATATATTTTTGTTTTTAATGTATATAAGGTTTTTTTGTATATAAATATATAGCTAGTAAGATGCCTATATAATTTGTTTACATAAGTGAATTTGTTTTCGTTGGAGGTATTTTTGGTATTCCTGGATTTGTCTTTTTGTTTTTACGAAGAAGGAAAAGGATAAAAGCTGTGTCCTTGTGCCACAAAGAAAAAGAAAAAAAGAAAAATAAAAGCAACATAAAATATTTGTTTGTAATTTTTTTCTTTTTATTCAAAAAGTCTTGCATGAAACTATAAATTCATATCTATAAAAAAAATATAACTGAAAACAAAACAATTAAATTTTATATATTTTTTTTAATGTTTAGATAATTATTATTTAGACATAAAACAATTTGTATTTATTAAAAAAAATTAAATTTTAATAACTTATAGTTAATTTTGATTGTTTGTTTGATTTTCTTTAAGAAAGTTTAGTTTGATTTCTTAAAAAATAATTATATTAGTAGGTAAACTAAAACTAAAAAATAATTAAAATTTATGTTCAATTTTTCGAAATTGGAAATATTTTTTTCCTATAAATTTACAATTTAATTAAAATTTTATATATACAATTATTATCTTCCGGATTCGTCTCGTCTTAAACACAATACAATTTTTAAAAATAAGATCAAAAAAATATTAATTAAAACAAAATGGCACAAGTGTTTCTTTGTTTAAGTTTTTAGGTTTAGGGTACTCTTGGACTTTTTGTTAATATACTTTCTTGTCGCTTATTAAATATTTTGTACATTTTTAAATTCATAAATAGTTTGCTTTTTTTATATATAAAATGTTATGTGATTTTAAGGGTTGTACTTATAGATTAATTCCTGTTTTTCGAAACTTTTTTCTTTTAGATTTTGGTATGGGTTATATTTTTGAACTTATTTACAATTACGAAGTTTGCAAGACGTCTTATTCAATGATTCGAACGTTATGTTTGAGCTCAATCATTTGTTCTTCGAGCATTTTCTGCTGCTGACGCATGTAGAGTGTGGCTGCATCATCCAAATCGTCTAGGTCTTCATCGTGATGGAAGGACATTGGAGATGCTGATTCTCGATGGGATCGCGGAGAACGCATGCTTAAATCTTCGGGCTCGGTTTGTACGGGAACATCTGTGGGAATGTGCACAATTTGAGGAGGAAGTCGGAAAACCCGACGGATGTCGTGTGGCTTTCGGCACCGTTTGTCACCATCTACACTGCCGTTAGCCGACATAGCTCCATCTTCGGAAAGATCTAAAGGTGTTTCGTAAGCGGCTTGTGCTGCTACCGCTGCAGACATAGACTCGTCTGATCCCCCGAAAGAGCTCACGGCCGATTTTTGATCGCAAAGTGGGTAGTCTGTAGACATAGCAGGACTGATGGCTGGTGTTGGGGGAGTTTGAATGCCGCACTTGTGATGCATGAGATGGTGTCGCCGACGGAATTTCATGTGGCAACGCTCGCATTCGAAGGGCTTTTCACCATTGTGGATGAGCATATGGGACTTTAGTTGGTTTGAATCGCTGAAGCGGCCGTCACAAATGTCACAGTTGTAGGGGCGCTCTCCGGTATGAACCCTCAAATGACGCCTCAAATTCGCAACCTGAACGAATTGACGGTCACAGTGACTGCAGTGATAGGGCTTCTCTCCAGTATGAAGACGCATATGTGTCTTGAGGTGGTGATCCCTTGTGAAGCGTTTATGACATTCGGGACACTCAAAGGGCTTCTCTCCAGTGTGGGTGCGTTCGTGGTTTTGAAGGACATGCTTGTAGCCAAACGACCGACTGCAGATTTTGCAGGTAAAACTTTTATCACGGGAAGGATCTTTGTTGGCAACTGGCCCATCATTTGTTGAATTTGGCGATGATCCACTTGATGGTGGTGATATGGGACCATTTGGAGTGTGATACATATCTCGATCTCCTCCATTGACACCGATATCCATCGAGCTTGGTGGTGATTGGAATTCTTTCTTCACCGAGATTTTCCTCGATTTCTTCTGTGAAACTTCTGTATTTCCACCTGTGCTTGTGGGTGACTGCATAAGATGAGAAACAGAATTCGATGATTTGTGCATCATTGGCGGTGAAATCGGACTGGCAGGTGGAGAGTGTGGTCCTAATGGCAGATTCGCTGACGAAGCTGGTGGCCAGGCTCCGAACAACGCCGGATGATGTGGAAAGAGTGTCGAAGCCAGTTGAGACATTGGCAATTGTGCAGCCATAAAAGCTGCCGCTGCTGACCTGTTCGCGGCGAGCAGTTGTGGCGAGAGCATTCCAAATGCTGATGCTGCTGCAGCATGCATGGCTTGACCACTCTGATGATGATGGTACATGGCTGACGAATTGTTTCCAGACATTGGCGGTGACATAGAAAGACTATCGACTTCTTCACGTTTTATTCCTGCTAGGGCGGCGGCTAATCCTGGAATGATAAAGAAAACGGTCGGTGAGTAGGGTTTTATATTATTTAGGCACAGCAGGGGTGATTCTGCTGCTGACCTGCTGTGAAATGTGTAACAAGGATTTTTTTTTTCTAAATTCGTTTTGTGTGTCCCATTTTTGTGCTGTGACTGTCACTGACCTGAAGGCGATTTGGTTAGGTAATATAATACAAAAAAAAAGGCCACTATGTTGAAGTGAAAGTGATTTAAGCATTTTTAGCCTGCGGCAGTTTTAAGTTTGTTTCCTTCCTTTCTTTCTTCTTTTTTCTCATTCTACTTTTTCATGTTGCAAAATTCATTTTTCTATTTTTGTTGGTTCCTGCATTGGCTTTGGCACGTGCGTTAGTGTACCTATAGTTATTATCAACATGCTCTTCACGCACATGTGTATTTGACAGTCGAAAAGGACCTTAACCTCTTTAAGCCGACAGAAAAGGCGGAAAAAGAATAATACAATATACTTACAACGCGAGACTCTTTCCTATCCCTTTTTCAAGGATATTCTTTATAAAGTGTGTGTATGTAACTGTGTGTGATGATCATATCCATATGTGACAAAATGAACCAAAAAAGGGGAAATGTGTTCATTCGCACACACATGCACAATATGGAATTTAAGAGAATTTTTCACTTGCATGTGTTGTGTGTGTGAAAGAAATAAATGCATATGAGGAGTTCTCTTTAAACTTCATCAAACGGGTTGAATTGAAATGGGGGCGTGAAGGCCAAAAAATCACTTTCACCCCATGCAAAAAAAAAAAAAAAATCAAAAAAACCGGCAGCTATAATACAACCAAAGAATGTCTGCCATTGAGACGTCGTAATTGCTTTATCGCTAGACATGTGTGTTGTTTGGAGTCCAATATAAATGGATTGAAGGAGGTGGTACATTTTTTTTTGTTTGTTTGCGAATATATTGTCACATAAAGAAGAGGAATAAAAACAAAGAAGTAGATATAGCTATAATGGATACGTAATGGGGATGCAAAATAAATAAAGTTAACCGAAATCGTTTTAAGTAGTAAGTTGATATGGATTATTGAAAGGGAATAAGATATATGTACTTTATAAGTTTGTCTGATTTCAAATGAGTAGGTACCTAAAACGAACTAAAAATTTGATTTAAAAAAATATTCGAAGAGGTTCTCCATTTGGCTAAAATTGCTGGGATTAATATAAGAAAGACTAAATTGAATATGGGAAAATGTAATCATAAGACGCCGACTTTCAAAATCTGTTGTAGGTACCTACCTACTTTCGAAATTGATTTATTAAATATCTTGATCTTTGAAACAAGCTTTGAAAAAATGTGTCTTGAAATCGCTTTTGTCTTGAATACCGAGTCGAATGTTAATGGAAAACTATTTTATGCATTATCTGCCTCATAAAAGTAGCTCATGAAGCTCGAGAAACTTTGGTGTCCCTACTACAATCTATGTCTTTTGTAACTTAAATCCTTGAGGTTCTCGAAATCCTATTCAAATTATTTCCAAATATACCGTCGGTAATAATTTGTTTTTACAGAAACACTGTGTTGATACCTTGGTAGGTAACTTTTTAATCAACTCCTTAATTCAAGTTTAAAAGAAGTTGGTATTGAAAAGTGGAAAGTGAATTTTATTTTTTCGACTCAAAAATCCATAGATATGTCCTCAAAGAAGATGTCATTCAAAGTTTCAAAAGTCATAAAATAAGTTTTAAATTTAAAACATTCGAAGGATACTACATACCTCTTGTTTGCGCGTCCTGTAGAAGTGACAAAGCCATATTAGATGTGAAGTCAATATCAGTTCGTCTTCGTTTGTGAATATTAAATCCGTTGATTTAAAAATATTTATTTTCGTATTAATTCCACAGCACCAAAGGATAGATTATAAAATGTATCCTTATTTAAAAGAGTTCAATGTTTAATCCTTGTGGCAACTCTTTTTCATATCATCACTTGATTTTTTTTTTTTTATTTTATTGTTTATAAAAAAGTTTATTTTTTTTTTATTTTGTACTTGAATGGAGGTAGATTTTTGTTTTCAAAATTTGCACTAAGATTTAACACTTTTTGAGAATTTTTATGATTAACTGCGATTTAAATTTATTATGTACTTAAGTTATTTTCAATAGGTTTTTGAGGTAGTTGATAAAGTTGAGGTATTTCCGTTGCACAGTTTTGACGACGATGTTAAACAAAAAACAAAACAATAATAATTTAAAAAATAAAATTTAAGTTTAACGAATTGTTCAGATGATTATTTTTCTTAAGACACGTTCGTGTTTCTTGAGGTTTCTTAGTCGAGTGATTCTTCGAGTATCCTTTACACGTTGTTAAATAGTTTTAAACTCGTTGTTGTTTTTGTATCTTCTTCTTGGAGTATATAGAAGTAGGTATGTATGATAAATAATAATAGAACTGTTATGTCCCGTTCCTTAAAATTTTTTTGAATTAGTATTACTTTTTCAATATACGTATATCTCTTTTTTGCTGAATAAATATGGTTCACAACTCGGTGAGAGCCAAATCACGACTGAAATAATTTCGAACGATGGTTCTTAAGAAATATCAAATCGAAAGACCGTTTGCAACCCCTCGATTCATCGAGTTATACACCACTACAAGGGTGATCTTCTATACTTTTATTTCGGGCGGTGGTGTATCTATGTTTTCTAATGCGTATCTATGAGAGGCGCGCATATACCTGAGCCTGAGTTATAGAGGTTTTTTGGTGATTTGTGTTATATTGTATAGTGTGTGTGTTTGCGAGTTGGTTAGGTTTTCTGTATTGCTTTTGATGAAGCCAAGGAACTGGAACTGTGGAGTTAAAAGAAAAAAAGAGAGAAGCAAATCTTTGAAAAATATAATAAAATGAAATGAATACATTTTTTGTGATTATTATGTAAGCCTTTGTCCCTGCTCTAATTCTCTCATTTACACTTTAACTCTCTTTGCGGGCGCGGACTCTTTATCATGTTTTTTTTCTAGTTTCTTCTACACGTAAAAGGTTTTTTTTTTTATTTTTAAGCCAATCCAAGGGGAATAAAAAGAGATCCAATTATATTCCTTCCATTCCTTCTATTTCTGGAATTGGAGCCTATATTTTTCTTAATTTATCATTTACCCCTCTTTTGAATTATGTGCTGATTTTTGAAAACGAAAGAGAAACGATCCAGTTTTTTTTATTAGATTTCCCTCTTTTTTTATTTATTTGTATATATTTTATGTCAGAAGGAAGGTAGATAGTTAAGTATATAAAGAAGGGGGATATATTCCTAATTTTTTTGAATTTTAAGCCGACACTCAACTATGCACCTATGGCTAGAGCAGGGGTGTTTGCATGCCACGGACTATGCTTATCTTAGAGCTGCATAGGCACGGAAATACCTATATTTTTTTTATTTCAAGAAACTTTAAAAAAGAAATGATTAGGTATATGCAATTGTAAGAAAATGAGTTTCGTATTGGTTGGTTTTTTTTTTACGTCAAGAAAGGGAAGCGAGGGCGTAAGTAGGTACTCTTATGCAAAGGATCCTATTTTTTGTGTTTTTTAAGTAAGTACCTAGGTAGCTTAGGAAGGTACAGCGCGTGATTCACTTTTGTTTAGGCTTCTTTTTTATACGTTTTTTTTAAGTGACAAGAGTGATTAACTTCATAATTGCACTATAGTGCGTTCTTCATTGATCAAATATTATTCATATTATGGAAGACAAAACATTTTTATAGATACCTACCTTCCTTTTGCATACTTATAATTGGTAAGTCAGGTCATATTAAAAGGAATACCCTTACTACCTATTTTGCATTTATTGTGGATTTTAAAAGTGGCTCCTACATAACCCTTTTAATATAATCTTCTATAATAGCCTTAGCTAATACACAGGCTTCCACCACTAATGATTAAGGACTTATAGAGAAAAGGATTACATTTAATAGCTTGGCTTAATAATTATAAGATATTATCTATAGATATACAGGTAGGTAGTATCTACCTAATATAAGTACTAAACTAAAAACAAACTGTGTGTTTGCGACTGAATTTATTTAAATTTTTTACCACATTAAGACTTCTTTAAATAATTTGTAAAAGTTCAAAGTCGGGCACAACATAAATAATTGAGAAGGATACGTGTATATAGGTACAGGAGCGATTTAGTTACGTTAACTATGTATTTGGATCTGCTAATATTTGAAAAACTGTATGAACAATTCCAAATATTTTCAATATCTGTACCCTGTAAAGTATCTATACTCTAGAGCCGAAATTCATAACTTAAGACGTAGTTATCAAAGTGGACTTTCTGTCACTTTTATTAAAACTAGGTACCTACCTCCAAAGTTAGACGTTGAATAGTGCGTGTTTTAGTGGCATAATATTAGAATAATTTATTAAGAATGGAGTTTTTACTATAGGCAAATGACTTTAAGGGCTTTTTAAACTTATATGAGAATCACTCCACAACATTGAAGTTGTACAAAAATAAGTTGAAGCAGCTAAAAGTATACTGAACTTCAGACAACGTTAATAGGAATTTTTTTGTTTGTTTGTTTGAAACAGTCAGCGAAAAAGGCAAAACTGATATAAAATCTACATAGCTTACCAAGGAAGCTTGTTTGTTTCATCTGACAAATTTTGGACTGTGGTTTTCGGTACTGAATGGGCGCAACAACTTGGTTTGACTCTCCCAAGAAACAATAACTTGGTCGTGACAAAGTTACTATAAGAATTTCAAGCATAAGATTTGACTTAGTTCAAAGATTAATAAGTTTAATTTCCTCTTATTTTTAGCAACAAATTGGTTATGCAAACTGTCCTTAAGATATTCCGGTTCAAAAATCCTACGCCAAATTTAAATATCATTTATAAAACCGTATCCTAAGCTATGATACTCAACTCATGCAATTATTGCTTTTAGGGCGTTTAAAGGAAAAACAATTTTGTAAAGGTTTTATTAAAAAAAGCCATAAATATTGATTTTTTTTATAATGTTATTTCAAATTTGCAAGAAGGATCTGTTTCCGATTTTGTTCAAACATACTCAAGAACGGAATGAAGTATTTTTCCTTAAAGCAAGAACTTCGCACCAACACCACTACCTACAATACAAACGCCATACAGATAACTATGAATATGTAAATTCTGACTGCACTATATCGTTTTGCAAAATGTGTAACAATGCGTAATTCACAAGAAACAATAAATCCTTAAAATTGACTTTCAGTATATTAGATACCCACAGGGAAAAAGGGTCTGAATTTAGAAAGTGGGTGTTTCGCTTATATTTGAGTTTTTTCTGCTTTGTTTTATATATTTGAAAGAATAATAATGAACCTTATATTGTTTTCAATACGCTATCTTTGTTTAATTTTCGTTACATATTTTAACGTATATATATATCTTTTGTACATAAATATATAGCTATGTTACCTTTTTTGGTGACATTTTTACTTCCATTTTCGCTTAAAACAATAGAGGAAGAAAAAATTGTATCTATTGATATGGAAGCATAACGTGATTGGCGAGTTATTTATGTGCACATTTGAAAGGTTTTCAAGTAAAACACACTATAGATAGGTATGTTGAGTAATAAATCTTTGGGAATTTCATTTTTAAAACTTGCATTGAGCCTCAAGCAATGAATGTAGAAAAAGGTCAGGTTTTATTTAACAAACAGGAATTAGATCTTATTGAGGCTATAAAGTCATTTAATTTATATGTACCCAGCACTATCGTAATGAATTTTTGAAAAAAAATTTGTGTTTTAAAATTGTTGTCAAAGCACTTATGGAAACTTACTTATTTTTTTTGTAAATTTTCTGATCCATCCCCACTTTTGAAGTATGCTTTCATTTCTTGGGGCTCACAAAAAGTACCCTCATATGCCTTTACTTTAATACACTTATCTTAAAATATCTTTTCAACAGCTCGGGAAGATATATCACATCAAAAATTGACTTGTCATTAAAAACTGCAAAAGTAGCAAATAAATGCAGCTTGAATATACTTTGGAACAACGTTTATAGGGTGCTTAATCAATTTCACAACCTTTTTGTTGTGTTTCCTTTAAAAGGCTTTAGAGAATAGAATACAAATATGGCAGGTTTCTAAAAGCTAAGTATCGACACTTATTGTTTTATAATATATCACGACTATAAAGTAAGTTAAATGTGTTAAATGTTTCAAACTTTAAGTTTACCCAAAGGATTCCAAATAAACGTTTTTTAAAGAGTTTTAACTAGCCAAGCCAGGGTCGACCTTCACTCCCAACTCGATACTTTCAATATTTGTTACAAGTCAATCAAATATATACACCAAGTATTATAGATCTAGACTTTTCTTGTAGCAACATTTCTTAAAAAAAATTGTCACTTCAAGAAAGAAAAAAAAAAATCAACGATCTGGATATTTTGATCGAACCAAACAACTGAAGAAAAAATCCACTAACATAACTTTAACCTGCTTTTGAAGGCGGTATAATAATTTTTAATTAATCGAACATTAACTAATGATAGCATTACACATTTACCATGCTTCCAAGTAATTATTAAAAAAATATGCAGCTCATAAATACATATATTTGATATTACCACGATAAAAAATTTCTTGATAATTCTCACCTGTTTTATTATTCAATTATTCTACTTGCATATTTCTTCGAATATAACAAGGCGTCATTTATATAATATTTGTTTGTTCAATAATATTGATCTAATACAGTTATGGTTATTTATTTAAACAAAAAATTAAAGAAATTAATTCGCTCTCAAATAAATTATTTTGGCAAACTTCATATTTGACGTTCAATATTTGACAGTTATTTGAAGTTGGGTATAGTTCGTAAACGAGCATGGTTGCCCTAGTGCAATAGTAGAGATGGCACGTATCGATATACATAAATATTCGTTCAATGCGATGATTTACAGTATACAAATAGTTAATAGATAAAAGTGCTTGATGATTAAGTACTTGTCTGTAAGCATTACTGTTAATTATTTTTCTTTTATTAATATGTATTTAAATGCGTTTCCAAGTTTAATATTTTTAATAATACAATATTTTTCAATCGACTTAATGTTTTGTTTTTCAACTTTTTGGTACACGGAAATCCAAGTACCAGTTGTACAATAGTGGTTCATCACTGAACCTCATTTTGTAATTCTTGATCCGTGGGTCAACTTTATTTAATCCTCGGAAATCGGTGGGTTAACTCTTGAACCAACTTCTTAGCTTTAATTGCCTGTGTAGATAAACATGAACCGAGGTAAATCGTTTTTAAATTTTGATCCGAGGATGAACCACGATTGTACAACTGGCCCTAAATAGCTCAAATAATTGGGAACATATTTCAATCATTTTAAAAGGCTTACTAATTAATCTTATAATTTTCAATTTTGTTTGATAGATTAAATTTGTTTTTCACCAAAACAAAATTTGACATTTATCTAAGAACTTTAAACATAGAAAAGTTATCTTTCTCACTAAAATAAAAATTCATCAAACATTTTAATAAGAGAAAGTTCACGACTTAAATTAAAATGGTTTTTTTTGGCTTAAATATTGGATTTAATCTTTTTAAAGCTCACAACGGTATTCACGCAAAAAATATGATATTTAATAGTAACTTTGACTTTGTAGATTTATTGAAAGCCCTAAAAAAACGAGATATATGACGAATTCATTTACAATTGTTAACCATGTTCTAGAAATAATTTTGTTCTGTAGGCAGTAGTAGATAAAGGCATTAAGAACTTCCACGTTCTTGACCATCAGGACTTGTCTCTTGCCCTATTTTTACCCAAAACCATTTCATATTTTCTTGTTGAAAGTATTCCTTTAACTTTTGCGTTGTCTATATGAGTAGAAATATGCAGTAAAATAAATTTGAACGTCTATTTAAAATCAACAATTTGTTCAACAGCCAAGCATGGCCTTAGAAGCAGGTTTAAAATGTTTTTTAAAACCTACCAGGTTTAAAAAAATACGCTAACTCTAAAATTAACTTAACATAAAATATTATCTTGGCGGTAGGTAACCCTACCCATAAGTGCACACAGTTTCTAAAATTCAGCCTACAAATAATTTGTTTTTGTATTTGCAATAATTTAATCAACATCTTTTTAAGCCTTTAGTAAATACCGTTGCGTTCGTTGGTCAGCTCATCACATTAACACGTGCTGGAATAAGATGATAAGAATTATTCATCTGTCACTTTATTGGATGAAATAATTTTTTTTCGAAAGAACCTAACCCAAGATAATAACCGAAACTTAAAAATTCCCAACTATCTCCAATATTTATACATATTCACATTTGTGTTTCTTTTAATGTTCAAGATAATGCCTTAACTATTTATATAAATATACATAATTATGTAGGTTTATTATAATGTACAAACATTGAACAAGTTGAACTGTATACAAGCAAAATCTCAAAAGTCAAGAGTGCTCTAAAACTGTTCTAGCGAATATAAAACTATATTGTTGACGTCACAAGCCCACAATCCTCTGCTGATTACAGAAGTTCTTGAGTGAAAATTAACCCATAGGCTGGCACATATCATAAAAGTTTGAGTATTTTAACCCATTACCACAAAAAATAAAAAAAAGTGATAATCAAAAATAAAATAATATTTTTTTTTGGTTTGTATGAACGGACGACGGCGACGTTCTCCATTATCGCTTTGTGTGCTCATGTTTATAGTTTTAGGCTTTGCTCAGCTCACTTTCTATTTCCAAAAGTACCTACACTGATTCTGTTTCTGACCTACCCCACTAAAATACTCTTTTAAACCAACCAGTGTTGCCATCGTTCGGAAAATTGAAACAGTACTTAATCGAATA
The DNA here is from genome assembly GCA_916050605.2 of Platycheirus albimanus. Lineage (NCBI taxonomy): Eukaryota > Metazoa > Arthropoda > Insecta > Diptera > Syrphidae > Platycheirus > Platycheirus albimanus. Next base: position 67,968,922 of record OU696698.1, read on the forward strand.
AAAAGGTTGTTATGTAATACAAAAAAGGGATATAATAATATAATATGTTTCCCTCTTTCATTCTGTCCATGTACTAGTACTTCCCCAGTTGTTCGAAGAGAGAAAAATCTTCCCCATTACGATTTTGTATTGGGGTGAGTTCGAGATGCTTAGTAGTTATGTAAAGAAACCTGTAAAAAGTGAGAGTACATGGTTTTTTTTTCGGCTGCCAAGGATAGGAAACGACAAACGAGTGCATAAGAAACTCACAAAAAGGATATGGTAGTACGGTGGCTGTGGAATGTGGCTCCGACTCTGATGATGATTCTCTTTTGAAGGACTCTTCAATGCGTACGCAATTGGGGGTAGTTTTAAGATTCCTTTCACTATACTGCTCAAATATAAAGGACTTCAAATAAAAAGGATATCAACACATGGGTGCTTGAAAATTTGATAGATACATAAAGGTAAAAATATACACATTACATTCACAACACCAGCAGTGCCATTCATTTATTTATGTGGTTAGTGATAAATGATTCTTTGGCACATTGGCGATAGCGTATAAGCGTATAAGGAAAGGACGAATAAAAGTAAAAAATGTATTTGAATATATACGGAAATTTGTTAGATGGATAAGATACGGATAACAGCAAGTTCACAAGCTTAAAATTTGTAAATCTCATTAGCTGAAACCCAAACTACATCTGTAACAAGCTAGGGGAAGTTTTACAAGAGCAGTAAATGTCAAAAAATGTTTTCGAGTATTAAGAGAAGATCTGAAGATCTCACAAACTTTTTTGAAGTTATGCTTTTTTTTCCCGATTAAACATTTGTATGACAGAATTACATAAGTGACACATTTGAACGGAATCAAACCATTTCGAAGGTTATGTCCGTTTACTCTTTTAATTTTGTGTTCAAGATGCGCCCTGTCTTTAGCGAAGAAATCAAAAATCCTCCAATAGTCCAAATTCATATGCATCTCTGTTAGCCATTCGAATTAGGTTAAAAGTGTAGTTCCCTTCCGTTCCTCCCAGAATATCATATCACACACAGAAATACTGTATGAAGTAGGTATAGTTAAAAGGCCTAGGCTTGTTGAAGTTTGGCCAAACATCATTATATGTCTGTCTTATTTTCTTTGAATAAACTGATTTTTGACAGAACTCATATATTTGTACTATAATGCTATCCAATAATATGTTGGCAAAAATGTAGGATTTGAAGTTTGTAGAACTATTATGTTTACTCTTGTAAACAATAATTCCCTTCTTTTTTGTATGTTCTATCAAGATTTAAATGATCTCCTCCAGTCAAGACATTTTTACCCAAAATTAATAAATCGGATTGTTAATCATTTTTTTTTTGTATAAGTCGTGAATATGTATTGCTTTATAGCAATATGATAAGCAGAAGTAGGTTATGGTTGACCCGTATGACTCTATAACTCATTTGGTTATCAGCGACCTCCAATTTTTTTATTTATTACATAACACTTTTTTGCTTGCGAACTTTAAATGATAAGTTATTATGAAGTTTTTTCAGGAATGTACCTATTAGATGTCTAGACACGTCCTCGTAATCACTTTTGCTAAGTCGAATATAAAGTGATGAGTTCAAATATTTAATGCCAACATGCTTAACTAAAGTTTATGCAGGTATATGTATAGGAATTGCGTATAGGTATACAGGTATTGACATGATGTACAAAATACTAAACTTCAAACTCTTGTATAAAAATTGTATCCTTATGATCCATGAGTGTGACTAATCGAGATATTCCCCTAGGATCTAAATTATAAGCATCCTCTCAGAAGAAAACTTGACATTTATATTTGTATTTTTCTCAAAACATCACAAAAGAAAGGGTGTTTTTTTAGAGGTACCTATAGAATTTTGAAATGTAATAAAACAAAGATGTTTTTTTAAATTGACATGAAATTTAATTTACTCGAAAGCTAATCTTCTGGCATTATAATTTAAGTATTATTTCCGGCATATGACCTCCACGGCTGGCTCGGACGTATTCTAATCTGGAGGTCCACTTTTCGATGACTTTTTCCAACATTTGTGGCTTACCGAACGTTCCCTTCAACAAATCAATTACGGGTCGAGCATTGTGACATGTTGCACCGTCTTGCTGAAACTGCACATCATGGTTATTCAATTGATGAACGAAAAAGTCAATGATTATGGCTCTGTAGCCATCGTTTTTAAAGAAGTACCTACGGACTAATTATTCCACCAAGCCATAAAGCACATCAAACATACTGTTTTTGTGGATGTAACGGTGTCTCAAAATACACTTGGCGATTTTCATCACTTAAAATATGGCACCTTTGTTTATTGACGTATCCATTCAACCAAAAGTGAGTTTCATCGCTAAACAAAATTCGCTTATGAAACAAAATTCGCGTATTTCGAACGAAACCATGATTTCCAAAATAAATTTGCACAATTTCGAAGAGTTGTTCAGACGTCAGTCTTTTTATGTTGAAATGCCAAACCAAATTAAAAATAAATCACTTGACAGCTGACAAAAAGGGCCCCCAGTTAAAATAGTGTTGCCAACTTAAAGTTCTATACCTCTAAAAAAAACACCCATTATTTCAATGATTATTATGATCTATATGACGACTTCAAAAACTGCCCACAGCCAAAACACATTGATGAAAGCCTAAGAATGTGGTACTCCTTACTTTTACTTTGACCCTCTTCATTTAATTTTTAATTTTTAGTGCTACGATCGCTAATGTGAAATAGTAAGTACATATTTTAACAAAATGAATAGTTTGATTTCTTGCACTTGCATTGACCTTGATTGGATTATCTAAATTAGACAACCTCAATACATTAATAACCTAAGCCAGGCAAGCTATATGGCAAATAAGGTTTCAAAATTATGATAATAATTTAAACACAACATATCCATTCCAAAATACACGAAGTCCCTACCGGACTTTTTGGTCTGTCAAGGAATAGAATGGAAAAGATTTCTATATACTTTAAACAAAAACTTTATGATTCGAAGATAAATAACTTACGAGACGGAAATTCATCTCCTAGTATAGGTGTACTAAGTAAGTTATTAGGAGGTATAAATTTAATAATAAATAATATGTATAATATAACGATTAAATAAAGTTAGTCTATTAAAGAACTATGAAATCGAATACCTTTCCCTCTATCGATTATGATTTAATTAATAGGTTCGATATGCTAAGCAAATTAATTGAAACATAACTTCGATTCTCTAAATCTTAATCTAGGATTGTGTGCCTCTGACACCATTTTGACTTAATCCTTCTTGGGTTATATAGGTGAATCAGCCACATGATGTCAAAGGGACTCAGAAACATACAATTCATTACTAAAAATATCTTAAAAGGATGAATAGATTTTGAAGAGTTTATTTTCAAACTTAAAATTTTTTGAAAACAAAATTCAATGTCATTTCTTTCAAAATTTATTTCATCTATTGAGTTCATTACTTAATCCGCATTAACAGAATAATAAGATAATTTATTATCTGTCACAAATGATAAGCACCTTAAAATTTCGTTGATATACAGACTTTTCATACATTTTTGTGGTTTACAAATAATCATTGGTTATCAAACTCAATCCATCCTAAAGATCTATTCAGTTCACTCTATTTTCAATGTTTTATTCCAAAGCAAAGATTTCAAAGTAAGATTAGAAAATTTATTATTTTTAGGGCTTTTATTCACTTTTGAAAAAATACGATATTTTTCCTGGCGCAAACTTATATTCTCATTGATACTGTAATTTTAGACTGAATCACACTTATATAAAAGTTACTTCAATACCGCTTATTTTGAATGGATTATTTTAGATATTTTAACACTAAAAAAGGCCATCTGAATATATCGAAACGTGGATCAACGGAGAAATGCACTTTTAAGCTGTATCAAAAATCATAACAACATTTTTCTTTCACGTATCACCTCTCAATTTGAGGATTATATTTTATTTATGCAATGGCAATATTCCAAATTCCAATACTTTCCTTTTGTGCATAATCAATTTTGGAGAGTTCAAATGTTCGATTGGTTTTAGTCAAGATCTTTGAAGTAATTCTTAAGGTCCAACCATAATGGAAGAATTTCGGCAAGTTTCGTTCACTTTTTTTTCCGTACGTAATGTGCTACTGAAAGCGTAGGTACTTCATGAAAATCGAACATTTCCTTATTTTCTAAAAGCTATTCTTCTTTTTTTTTCGTCTTATTTCTAAAGGCTTTCATGGCCAACTGATGTAATTAACAGATCAGAAAAAAAATTTCGTTCGGTTTTGACACTTGCTTCTTTTTTCTTTCGCGTATTATGGTTGGGCTTTTAAGCTATGATTATTCGATATGTAACATACTAATAATTTTGTTCTTGGCGTTGTTTTGGAGTATGAATAAGTAGAGATTGTGTATGTCATGTGTATGTAACTACACTATAAGCAAGTAAAGTTTTTAAAATCCCAGAAACGCGTCTTTTTGTCAATAATGTTTTGCCCTTTCGTGTTTCTCATCATAAAGCTTGTACGTTTCGTTTGTCTTACTTCCAAAGATGCAACTCAACTTTTTCCAATTTAGCTCTATAACGATTCAATAGAGTTCCTGAAAGAAAACGTTAAAATGTTTCCAGAATATCGTTCCCTTGTTCATGGATGACTTTCTGGTGATTTCTAGAAGGTTTTTGTTGAAGTTGATAAATTTACCTACCTGGTCACTCCATCGAAGATGAGGTCTACCTTGGCTTCTGACTCCCTCGGGTCTTCAACGCCAAACCCGAGGGAGTCAGAAGCCAAGGTAGACCTCATCTTCGATGGAGTGACCAGGTAGAGGGAGACATCCGTCAACTTGGAGTACGAAATTGGAGACAGCAGGCTAGAGATCGAGCCGGCTGGAGGGGCATTCTCAGCAAGGCCTTGGAGTACCACGCTCCAGTGGCGCCAACATAAGTAAGTAAGTAAGTGATAAATTTTTAAATCAGCAATTTTTTGGTAGTCAAAACTTGCAATATAGTTTCTGCATTTTTTGTTCGAAACTTTCGAAAACATACATATTTAGCGTTTATTTGAACGTACACGCTCTATATAATAGCTCAAAGCACAGGATTAAACACAACGAATTTCTTCACATTTCCTCCAAATTATTAAAAGCAATGGCGGGTTTTACTGAGATCAAACTCCCTCACTCAGAAACAAATAAAAAAAAAGGAGGAATGTTAACAATTTCTGAAAATACTAAATCCTATTCATTAACAATTTTCCGTTCCATATGCTGGAAGTCAAAGTGCACCCCAGCAATCCATTCATTAACAGAAAAATCTAAATGGAATCCTCATTACCTACTTGCATTCCCTATTCGCTTACAAAAAACACATAGTTTTTTAAGCGCGTGCCGTTTATGTCATCAGGAAAACACATCTTAAGATGTTGATTCTTGTTCCAACAACTGCCCTTGTTAATTTGATTTTTTGTTCTTCATGTCCTTTGTCCTTTTTTTTATCTTTCTCTCATTCAAATGCAACTGCATAAGCATATATATGCATTACAAACAAGAAACCACCTTTTGATTGTCATGTGCCGCGCCGGTAGGAAGCACCAACAAAACTCTAATCCAAGATTGTATTCCATTTTCCATTCATTCATTGGGGAGGAATTACAAAAAAGAAGAATTTAAAAAAAGGACGAAGAGGGCTCGATTTCCCTACGAGTTTTCGCCCTGGAGCCAAGCCATGCAGTTTGGTTCACCTTCTAGAATAATGGTATACGAAGAAACACGCATGCGTGGATGTGTGTACTTATATCGAGAAATTTGATGTTTTTTCATGCATTTCTTCAGCACGCGATAAAGAAGTGTATTTGTGTGGCATTGAGGTAAAAAAAAATGATGCTTGCTTGATATAATTTTTTATTTCTTTTCAATTCGTTGCCGTTGCCGTTCCGTGTTTATAAATATAATCGTCCTCGTATGCCAAACGCATGCTGCGCGCATAGCTTGGGTTTTTTATTGATGTTTTTTATCTGCTTCCGCATCACCCTAAATCAGATCTTTTAGGGGACGAATAGAACGTAGGGGTGCAAGACAAACAAAAATAAATTTTTTTCCATTGACAGTTGACAGAGCCGATAGCATGTCTCATTTATGTGGTAAAAGTTGCAAAAATTGCCGAAAAAAATTATCCTTTTTTAATATAGGGAGTGGAAATAGTTGACTAAATATAGTGAAACACGTACTTCAGATTGTCAACACACTTTATGTCGTCTAGCTTCAAATCGGTGTCTAAAAGGGGTGTGAGAGAGGGATGACAATCAAAAATTCAGTTAAAAAAGAGGGAAAAAAGGATTTATATTCTTTATTTGTCCACAAATTACAATTTGTACCCATAGCAATTTTAGAGATTGTTGTCGATGAAGAAGATGATATTTGAGTTGGGTAAAGTAACGGGACTACTAAAAAGTTATGTATAGGACAGTTTTAATCCTTACATGTATGGTGTTTCCTAAGCCAAAATATCTGACGGGAAAACTTCCCACTCATTAGTAAAACAGCGAATTTAAGAAGAAGAAACTCTTGAGAATTCCACAGGATTATCATAAGGGATTCAAAACGTTGCATTAATAAATCCAAATATACGAGTACCTATTCGAGTTGCTAGAGGAAGTATTTAAGAGGGATTAGGAGCTTAAATCTTCCATTAACTAAACTACTTGCGGTTTGAATATCGCATGCAAATGATGCAGTTACCCTTTGGCAAGACAATTTTTAACAATGGATGGGTAATTACCTGTAGCAGACGTGACTTGACGTTTGCTAAATCTATTAAATCCATTTGAATTTATGGGTTTTATGGATTTACTCAAAAAATTAAGTTAAAGGATGTTATATTTCTTTAATACTGTTGTATACAGGAGGTACCTACCTAATTTATCGATTGTCTTTGAGAAGAGTTTTTGAAATTTCCAAATAATTTGTGAAGTACCAAGTTTAACATGTGTTTAGGGGAAGTTATTGATACTTTTTTGTTCTCAATTTATAAGAAATGATAAAATAGTAATAATAATCTGAAACCATCAAAAACTTGGAATTGAGTGACTGCAACAGCCTGAAAATATCAAGTTTTAAAACTTTTAAAAGGTTGAATTGAAGTTCAAAAAATGTATTTGAGTATCAAGGAGAGGGGACAGAGATTGATTTTATGAAATTCTGAAGTCACAACTCCTGGGATATTGAAAATGAACACAATTCTGATTGAAATTCCAAGCAAGATGCATTATATGGCATCTTTTTTGAAACAAAAACATTAACTGTCACTTGTTTTCTTTTTTTAAGTGAGACAAAATCTGATGACTATAATAGTAGGCCCCAACATGTGTTTTAAATTCTTTAACTTAAGGTGTTACAAAAAGCTAGAGCATGTAGGTTCGGTTGAGACAAGAAAAAACTCGTATCCGTTTAGCCGGGAGGGGCAATTTTCTAAAAACATGACTTAAATTTGAAAAAAAATTATTGAAAAATAACGGTAACTTCTATAATGAAATGATATACTTTTTTTTTTGTAAAGCCAAAAACCTATTCTTTTATTGTAATTTTAAATGAAGTTATTTATTTTTTTCAAGATATTAACTTTCAAACTCAAATTTTTTTTTTTAAATTTTCACCTTATTTTTTTTTTTAATTTTAAGTAGTTAAGTATCATTTTTGTTCTCAAAATTCAATGCTTCCATTAATTTTAAATCCAACACTGAAAACCGTATGGCTCTATGACTTTTTCTTGCCAAGCTATTTAAAAATAACCGAACCTACTTCTTCACAAGTTATGCATTCGTATAAAAAAACATGGATAATCAAACATGACATTACGATGATATATAAATGTTGTCCGGCTGCAAAGCAGCGCTTCAACTCCTCCTGGAGCATAGGGATAGGACAGCAACGAAATTCCTCCTTCTGTCCCGATTCGCTGCCTCTATGGCCTAAGCTGTAGCCTAATTGAAGGTACCTTGAGACCGATTTTCCTTTAAAATAGTTGACCAAGCTGATTTTGGTCTTCTAACGCATCGCGTCTACTACCCTGAGGGTTCGATTGGAAGGATTGTTTCGCTATATACTTAAGTAAGGTTTCCTTAGAGTAGGTATGGCCTATCCTCTATCCAACGCCACTTCCGTTGCCTGATGCCAGCATCCAATTCTTTTATTATTCCACAGTTCAAGGTTCTATATGGTTTGCGGCCACCGGATCATTAGAATGTACCACAGACAACGGTTAACGAAGGCTTGCAGCCTTCTCGAGATGTTTACCGGAGTTCCACACAGGAGAAAGGATTCCAAATGCACCTACGTGCTTTGTTTATTCTATTGTTAACATCCATTCCGCCATCGAGTGCTATGAAACTGTCCAGAAAATTAAACTGCGTGATCTCCTTTATGGGTCGCTCCTTTAGAATAACTCGTTGTGTGTTTTTGCTCGTGTTCATTATATTGGACTTATTTGCGTTGATCCTTAAACCAGCCACTTCTCCATTTAGTTGCAGCGAATGACATATTTAACTTAAATCATCCGTCTTGTTTTCCATGAGAAATATATCGTCAGCATACTAAGTATGTCAAACAGACTCCATTGGATACCATGTCCTTTCTTTCAGTTTCACCCAAAGTCGTGGCAGTCATCACATCGTCAATTGCCAGCAAAAACAGAAATGGTGACAAGACATCTCGTTGTATCACTCCTTGACGCACATCAAAGGACTTGGAAAGCTGTCCATTGTGCAAAACGAAACACCTTGCGTTGTTGTAGGACTCTTTAATAACAGGTTGATAGAGAAGAAAAGGTCCAACAATTCTGAATGTCTGATCAAATCAGATTTTCTCATAAGTTAATTGGCGGATTTATATGAAAATTTTAATGTGGAAGCCCTTTTATAAACGAAATAATGTTGTTTGTTCGAATTTCCATACGAAAGTTTTGTTTTGGTTCTTAAAAAAAAGTTATTTTTTAATTTTTGGTTAGGTAGTAGGTATGTCAAAAACGGTTCAATAATTTTTTTACTTGCTCTATAGGGCAAGTATTGGTTTCGTGCAGAAAAAAAAAATCGAGGTTTTAATCAAACATGACATTACGTTGATAGAGAAGCCCAAAAAAGTGGTTTTCGCCATACCGTCCGTCGGTCTGTCTGTGCGTCTGTGCGTCTGTGCGGATGTGCGGATGTGCGGATGTGCGGATGTGCGCTTTTTCACGTCATGCTACAGCCTAAACGGCTTGACGGATTTTCTTCAAACTTGGTATATAGCAGTTTGAAGAAAAACGGTTGCTGAGGTTTTTTTTTATTTTGTTTTAGCCCGGCTCAAACTGGTACCTTTCAAGTAACGGTTTTTTTCAATTTGGATTTTCTCGAAAACGGCTCTAACGATTTTGATTAAATTTATAATTTAGCTTACTTTAAGCATTTCTAACAAAACTGCGTTTTTTTTTTGGCTCCAATGGTCGTAACGAAAATCAGGTTTTAACGGCTTTTTTTTCAAATAGCCATAAGTTCACAACGGCTTGATTGAATTGACTCAAATTTCGTTTGACATAGTTTTTCATAGTGTTCTATAGGATGGTTTAGTAAATTTTTCACTGAAGCCTTTCTAAACGGTGGCTTCCATACAACGAGCCGTTGAGTTTAAGCCAACTTTTTTTGGTTTTTTCTACTTTTCTCGAAAATGGCTCTAACGATTTTGATTAAACTTTGTGTGTTATATTATTTTAGTGTTTTGAACAGAACTGCGTTTTTAGTTTTTGGCTAAAAATGCAAATAACGGAGATCTGCTATTAACGGCTTTTTTTCAAATGGCTATAAGTTGTCAACGGTTGCATCGAATTCACTCAAACTTTGTTTGGTATAGTTCCTTACAGCTTCCTATCAGATGGCATTGATTTTTTTTAATTTTCTCTTTTTTAAATGGTGGCTCCAATACAAAGAGCCACTAGATTTTGGCCTTTTTTTTAATTTTTTCTAATTTACTCAAAAAAGGCTACCCTGATTTTTATGAAACTTTTTATGTAACATACATAGAATACTTCAAACAAAACTGCATTTTTAGTTTTTTGCTATACATGATAATAGCGGAAATTGCTTTTAACAGTATTATTAATTTGGCCATAAGTGGACATTTGTATCATTTGTAACACCCAAAAGATAACGTCTTATTTTAAATATTAAAGGTTTCTTAACGTAAGCTCCCATATATCGAGTTTTCCAGTTTTAGCCAAATTTTTTTGGTTTTTACCAAATTTTTCAAAAATGAATTGTTCTTATTGATCGAAAAGTTTGTTTTCATCGTACTATTGCACCAACAGAGCAAGTACGTGCGACTCAGTCGTGCATTTTATTTAAATTTTATTTTCCAGATTAGAACAACAAAGTCCTAAGAATTCGCATTCTCAAACAAAAATTTGGAATATGTTTTCGATAATTTTGTCAAAAGGAAACCGGTTTTGCAAAACTGATCTGACGATTGTCAAAATTGTTTTTCTTAAAATTCAACACAGTAAAAGAAATCATTTAATTTACTTAATTGTTTCAAAAAAAAAATTGCAACCAGCGATTTTATATGATTTTTTTTCTGCTTTTTCACTGTCATAGATTAGAGCAAGGCGTGCACTTTTTATACATATGTAATATAAAATATCATGAAAGATGATAAATAATATCCCATTAGGCCAATATATTATATTTTGTTTACCTTTTAAATTAATTAAATATCTTTTGCAAGAAGCTTTATTACAAAATAACCGATGTTTGCTAAGTTCTCTTCCAAATCAATACCTAACATATGTAGGTACAGAAAGAATACTTACAATTCAGTGTAGATATGCTTTGAAATAATAACACATGGAATAAATCCCATTTCAGGATTATAATTATGAATTTCCAAAACATTGTAAACTAAGCAGGTTAGTTCTTGCTACCTGGTCCTGGTAAGCACCAAGTTCATTCAAGCACACTAATACACATAAACTGTTCCCTTGGCCAGGACATTTCTAAGAAAAAATAAATGGTTTGTTTTGCAAATCATTAAATGGTTTTACTACCGCATTGACTCTCTCACTAACTAAAAATTGCAATTTTTTTTGTCTAAAGTTATTTTTGTGATGCAAGCCATAAAAATCTAATCCTCGCAAGAAAATTGAACTGAAAATCAGTTTTTATGGTTTAAGGATCTGGATTACCTACATTCATTGCATGCAAAATACCTGAGTGGTATATGCAAAAAAAGATTATGAAGGTGTTTTAATTAAATTTCCAGAATTGTGTCTATACAAGAGTTTGTTTTATGTCTTTTTAGGGTAATTACGGTTCTGCGAATAAAGTCCTGTAGATTTTTGTTATGCCTCCGAGTTTGTTTTTTATCTCACGCCTTCGAGTGTTTTTTCATCGTTTGTTTTGCATAGGTATAGTAGAGTAGAGTTGTAAAAAAAAGGAAGTAAGAATAAAAAACACGATAGTTTTTTAATGAGGGTCTTTATATTTTATTATATAGACACAGTAGTTGGCTTTTGTAGGGTTTGTTTGATTTGGCTCACCAAGTGAGGTTTATGGTATATACTCAGGGGTTTGAGTTTTTTTTTTTTTTTTTTAGTTTAATATAGTTTGTATATGAAAAAATAAGAGATAAGTTTCTTTAATCTAGCGATCACAATCACAGTATTTGAGTTTAATGATTTTGAGGAAATGTATATTAATTAACTTTATGTGATTGCTTTCAACGAAATCAACTTTTAACCTTTTGGCTAATGAAAAAGGGACACTCCTGAAATCTGGTTTTAACTCTTTTTTAAAGAAATGTTGCATCTTCGTTGGTATGTTAACTCCTTCAAAAAAAAAAACTTAGACTTAACGAGTTGGGGGTTTAGAAATCGTGTGGCGTTTAGTCGGAAACTCAATGCTGTCTTTTGTCGTTATAAGATAAACATGCCCCCTATGCTTTAATCAATGAAAGATACTTGCATGAAGGAAGCCAAAAAGCTATCAGTACTCGGTGTTTGTGTCAGTGACGACCTTGGGATGACCACATACTTGAGATTACCAAAAATGCTGCAAGGCTTCCTATATAGATGCGAGTAGTTTTTCAAATATTGCGTCTGTCTACAATTTGGAAAGCTTTTATATGCCATAAATTCGAGTATAACTTCCATCTCCAGGCAGTTGCTTCTCAATCTTTTTTACACCTGCTCGACAGAGTTAAAAAAAGCGTTGAATTGATAGGGGAGAGAAGCATTATGGAAACATTTCCAACATTTGAACATCGCCGAAGTTTTTCATGGCTTTCTTTATTTTACCAGTTCTTCTATAAAAAGGGTTCAATCGAGGTATCCAGCTGCGTTCCACCCCTTAAGCAATTCCCCGGTAATAGGTACTCGTCTTGCTAGGAACGCTCATCAGTTTACACTAGAGGCCAAATTCGGATGTGAAATATGTGTAATATATATGGAATAAATTGTTTGTAACAATTTTCCCTTGCCATTTTGATTTTCAAACATTCAAAGCCAATGTTCATCGACACCTCCTTTCCCTTCTTCTCTAATTTCCTATCGCTCTAGCTGTGACTAAACATAAACATGGGCTATATGTCTTTTCTTTAAAATGAGAAATTAATTTTGAAAAAAATAATAAGAACAACGATTTTAAAAAGTTTGATATGCCTCAGAAAATAATCAGCTTTTTCATTACTGACAGTTTGTAGCATTATCGAGTCTTTCTCTATTATTTTTTAAACTAAAGAAATGGAGGTTAAAATGACTCTGAAAAATGCTTTGCAGCATTTAGTTAAGTCTTTAACAATTTCAGCCATTAATCAAAAAAATTCAATTTCAAATGCCTACTATATTAAGCGAATACCAAAACATTCCAAAATACATTATAAAGCAAGTATGCCATAAGAAATGCCGCCTTTAACTTTTATTTAAACAGTAAGTGAAGTGAAGTAGCCTCAACTCTCCGCACCAGGTACCTAAGACAAAACATAGTGAACCCTTCCAACTTCCAAGGAATGTTTGCAATTAAAATTATGCCCTGACCATCCCACACCCAAACAGAACATAAAATCTTCCAAAGAGCGTACTTTTCCTTTTCATAGTGTGTCCGCTTAATTGGTCATTTCTAGGACATCGATTTGCATCGCAGACTGATATACTGTAGTTGTCCATCATGTGTTTTGTATACAATTTCACATCACCAGGTAAAAGACTACAAGGATTATGGAATTTCGCCTTGTCCTCGTTTTATTATTGCAAAACTAGGAGGTGTTCTATTTACGTTGTATCCTTTTGTTCTGTTCGCCAGTTATTACAGTTATTTTTGCAAAGGGACATTAGATAACATACTGCATAAATAAAGCGTATAGCCAAAATCGGTCGACCTAAGCATAGCCTTGAAGTTCCAGTGTACAATAATGATTGTCGTCTATAGATTTTTTGAACGTTTTTCGGCAAAAGTTTTATTTTTGTTTTACTATTCCGAATCAGGGTTATCTTTTTATGGCAAGTCAACTAAAACGCCTTCCTAATCCTTGTAATGTTTACTCGGTTTTTATTGCGATGATTTTTATGAGTGTGGAAATTTAGTTTGTGTTGAAATGAAATTAGGACGACTTGTATAATACCTACTTTTTTCCGCGTATCGCGGTATGCATACAGAGATTTCTTCTAGTGTCGATTTACATATAATATTGGCAGCAAAACAAATTATTTACATAAAGAATAAGGTGCAAATATATTCTCGGATAGGTAGATGAGTTAAAAACTAAAATAATGAGAATATAAAGGACCTTCTCCTAATGCAAGGCAAAAAGTGTGCAAATATTGTTTTAGACTGTCATAAAAATATCTGTGCGCTTTTTTTTGCGTTTTATATTAGTAGGTTGTATTAGAATGCTACCTACTGACACAAATAATTAAGCAATATGTTTCTGTAAGATAAGTTAAAATATTTCATTTTTTGTTTTTCATTCACATTTTCGATCCTTGTTTAAATATTTGATTTGTTCTTGGGAATTTAATTTTTTTAGGTACATACTTTAATTCTCTAAAACTTTTTAGTTTGGTAAAAAGGATTGTCTAAATTTTGAGTTACATACATTGCATATCAGAATCCCTCAAACCTTAACTGTGGTAGTTTTCGATTGGTTTTATTACATAAGTACACTAATTTACAAAAAAAAAATTGTGCATCTTAAGGTTTTGCAATATTTAAAATTATTAAAAAAAAAACGTTTTTATTAAATATAATTCTGTTTATTAACATTAAAAAAGAAATTCCTCAATTTTGTCAACGAGTTCGCGTTCCTAGTGGGTATTGCCTCCCTGAAACATCTAGCAAGGCTTCTATTCGCCTGAGCATATCGTGGAACTTGGATAAGGTTTGCAACAATGGTGTCACCAAACATTTTCCCACGCCTCGATCAGAGCAGATCTCAGCCCACTGGAAGCGCAGGTCGCCTCTTTATTGTTTAACCAGCAGATCATCTCAAACGTGTTCGATGCAGTTCATGCCCGGGCTCGGCGTAGCTGAATTCATCACCTTGGTTTCCACTTCTTGCATGTAGTCGGTATCGCATCGAGCACCATGTGGTCTAGCATTGTCGTACATCAGCAAAAAGTTATCGAAAATAAATGGTGCGAAGGGAACCACAAATTCCTCCAGAATGTTGTTTACGTAATAACTGGAGTTCATGGATCCTTGCACGATTCACAGCTTGTAATGTTAATTCTTCCCCACACCACGATTGAATCTCCATTGAACTTTTCAATCTGGGCAACCTTCGCCGCCGAACAGGATCTCTCACCTGGTTGTCCATATGGAAATCTCAGACAAAATCAGGACCGTGTGGCGTGTGCCGCAGTACTCGATCGGGTCTTCTTGCTTTCAGACCACCTTCCACTATTTGTCGCCTAATCGTTTGAGCATTTAAAGTTGTTCCACTTACCGCTTTGAGCCTGTGAGACTGTTCAACCGTTGTTTGATTCTCATTTTTAAGACTTTGAAGTAGCAAATATCGGTCATCAGTCATCTCTCACAGCAGTTGCTCTCGGCCGACCTTAATTTTGACACTGAGTGAAGGAGTTTGTTTTTCTGAACTTTAAGATGCCCTTTCTGACGGTCGACTCTAGTTTTTTGATAAAGAGAGTGGTATACCGCACACTCCATCCATTATTAACTGAAGCTACTGCACTTGCGACTTCTTCTAACATAATTTGCATTTCTTTTTCACTTGAATCCCAAAAAACTAATTAATAATCCAATTGCAACAAGTCCAAAGTTGGCTTACATAAACATTAAACACAGTACTTAACGACAAATACGAAATAACGACTTTTTGTTTACTTTTGGTACACTAGTTAACTCAGAACAAAAAAGAAATTTTTAAAAACAAGCATACAAATTAATCAAAAAATCAATGCTGAAAAAAAACTGAAGAAACAAATAAAATATTGAACTTTCCATAATGATGAAAGATGTTAAAAAATATGAGTGCGCCACTTTTTTTGTAACTCAGTGGGAAGGAGGTTGTATAGCATGAATTTCCTTGCATGGTTCCAGTTTTGAATTAGGTGGCCTTCTACTTCTACCTCATTTTTCGGAAATTCTAATTCTAAAATTTCCTAACCCTCCTTCAATTTCCTCTTCTTTCGAAATTTCTGGAAGTCTGGAATTTGCAAATAGTTATAACTGTCTCTGTTAGTTCGTCTTTTTGCTGATTTGCTACATTTCCTGCACTCACACAAACAAAATCATTTTTGGCGCGATTTTAACAAACTGTCATCGCGTTAACTTCTGCTATTCCTGGTCACCTGTTACAATGAGAAATGTCAGTATTTTTTTTTTCAGATGGGGTTTTTCTTTTTTACTATTTCTTTTTAGAGCGTGAGAGCTTAAAATCACTCAAATCACCTCTAATGCCAATAAAAACAATAAAAGAAAGCCATATTTAGTTGAATTTACGTTTTTAAAGATTTAAGGCTTTAACATATTTAACATTTGTTTAACATAATATATTTATAAAATAATAATAAAATCTGGATTAAGGGTTTTTTAACGTTAGTTTGCTTTCTTCATTATTTTATTGTCATTGGAGGAGATTTGAGTGATTTCAAGTTTTCAAACTGTTGAAAGAAATAGTAAAAAAAAAAACCCTATGCCCAAAAAGAAAATTGCTGAAATTTCTCAGTGTATTGACCAGGATTAGCAGAAGACATCTTGGTGACAGTTTGTTTAGGAAAGATCGCGCCAAAAATGTTCTCGTTTGTGTGAGTGCGACACAGCTTTACCTACATGTAAATTTCAGAAATTCTTTTAAAAGAAAAGAGCCAACCTATGTATGCTTTTAAAACTCAGTTTTCTTCTATTCGTGTTCGAATTCGAATTCGAATGGAAAACGAATGTCAAACAAAGAACAAGAAGTCGAATACGAATAGAAGAAAACTGAGCTTTAAAAGCATACATATAGGTTGGCTCTTTTCTTCTTTAGGGATTTCTGGAATTCTTGAATTAACATGCATAACTGTCTCTGCTCGTTCTTCTTTTTGCTGCTTTGCTACTTTTCCTTCACTCACACAAACAAGATCATTTTTGGCGCAATCTTTCCTAAACAAACTATCAGTTCGTTGTCTTCTGATAATTCTGATCGCCTGTTACAATGAGAAATTTCAGCAAAGCGTATTGAATAAAATAAATATTGAAGGGGGGCTCCCATACAACAAACTTGATTTTTTGCTGTCTGTCATCAGGCTGTATCTCATGATTCCTGACAGGTAGACAGTTGAAATTTTGACAGATGATATTTTATTGTTGTCGCTATAACTAAAAAACTGAATAAAATAAATATTCAAGAGGGGCTCCCATGCAACAAACTTGATTTTTTGGCCTTTTTTATAGGTAATGGTACGGAACCCTTCGTGCGAGAGTCCGACTCGCACTTGCCCGTATTATTATTTATTGCATGTCTAAACTATCACCTAAAATCTCAAACCACAGTACCACAAAAATTCGTTCCTATATCTCTCCTAGAGGCTCGCACATGTTTGTTCACTAAAAGGGTATTAACAAAAAGGGGTTGTTAGTTTCTAGTGCATTATTCAAAACAAATTTTTTTGTGCAGATTTTGTTGGCCAATAAATCTATACTTTGACCTTTCACTGGTTGCCTTGGCCTGCGTTGCTAAGGCTTACTTTCAGGATTGCCATTCGCCATGAGTTTATAAGATGAACCTGTGCAAATTGACTTGTGGGGTTGCCATAAAGCGTTAATATCCGATCACGAATTTATTGTTTTTTAAACAAATGTTGCTATTATTTTTGTAGACCGATCGATCGAACATTTTAAAACCAAAAGCCTAGGGAAAAAAATATTGAAAATCTTTCACGCAGTTTTTTTATAAAAGGGGTTTCTTTGAAAAACTTAAAATATTTTACCTTTTTTTTTTTTGAGTACGTCATTACGGGGAAATCTGTAGTTTTCATCTACGAAAATAATGAAACAAATCTAAAGAAAACCAAGCATTTTGTTAGTATTAATAATTATTAAAAATACAAATGATTTTCAAAATTTATATTGGTTGAATTATAAATGACATCCTTTTTATGAAATCTGTATAACAGTTTACTATAATACCTCATTTGAAAAATACGGATTGTTGTAATCCATGGAAGTCTTATCAAAATCGTTAGAGCAGTTTCGAGAAAATATAACTTTTTGTTAAAGATTGTATGACGGGTAGCGTTATTTTTCCACCTAGAGCAAAAATAAAAACCTTCGAGATACTAGCAAATAATTACCTTGTTCCTACCAATTTTAAAGCAAATCGGCCCATTCGTTGAGGTTGCAACAGACAGATGGAGAATTTGCAGACCCACTTTTTTCGAGTTCTCTATCATCGTAATGTCATGTTTGATTGTTATCTAAAATTTTTTTTTGCACAAATCTATAAGTTGCCTAATATTTACTACAGGGTGGGCCAAAAGAAGTCATCCATCCGATGTTGCTTGGCTCTCTTTTTTTTCTAAATGAAAAACTTCGATTCTGTTTTTTGATTATGTTTATTTGAACCTTTAGAATTGTATTGGTCAAGTCGAGAAGATGATATCGGCCAAATGGGCGCCGTCACAATTGATTGCTCGTTTTATGGCATTTTCCATCACTTCAGCGAGAACTTCGGGTGACAGATTTTCGCACTCGTATCTAATGTTGTTCTTGAGGGTTTCCATAGTCTCGGGCTTGTTCACGTAAACACGGAACTTCAAAACAACAACACAAAAAAGTCTGAAACGGTTAAATCAGGCGATCGGGGCCAGTATGCAAATCGCCAAAACGAGAGATGAGGCGACCGGGAACGCCGCCGCCGCCTCCAGAATATCGGTTCATGTCGGTTCATGTATCGCTCCATAACTTGTTCACTTATATTCTGCATCTGTCTAGTCCACAAATGTCAAAACAGATTTGACATTGGCGCCCATTTGCAAAAATAAGAGCATCTTCAAATAGGTGATTTCTTATGACCCACCTTGTAGAATCGCAAGTAAAAAAGGTAGGTAAGATATAGGCGATCCTTGTTAAAATATTTTAACATCATACTTGAATATGGGTGACTAATACAAAATTGATTATCCTGCATAAATCCGCGATTGATTTCTAATTTATTTCAGTTTATTTGTAATACATACATATTCAAAACCATAAGGGTATGTTTTCTTTTCCTGTTTCGTATCAAGTAAAGGCACTTGAGACTGCAATTATGTCGGTATATTTATGTACAATTAGCTACACAACGAATATCATCAATTGAAAATAAAAATAAGGAAGAAATAAAATTGGTCAATTTTACTATGATATTTTGTTCTTGTGGTATGGAGGTAGGGGTCACTTAGAAATATAAGTCCTTAGGGAACAACGATAGCCCTAAACATCAACACAAATCTTACGATTTTTCTGGGAAAATAAGCAAAAGTAATAGATACTTGTGTACTTGAAATCAGATTTCTTTCCTAATATTGCGCGATCCATAAAATTTTAAAAGGAGACACGCATGGCCAATTTACCAATGCATTATTTTGAAGAAGATTTGTTTCAATACTGACCAATAGGGAATTCATCGTCCAGGTAGGTACCTACATAAACGCAAAGGAATCTTAACCGATTGCCAAAGGAATAACATCATGTTCTTGTGTAGGATTGTTATGAGAAAATTATTTTGCATCCCACATTAGTATCCTTCCGAATCCTGGGAAAACGCAATGATGCATCGATATTATTACAACAAATACTGCGTCATTTATTATGTATGATGCTATATTATATCAAAAATGAAAAAGGATAAAAGAATCAGACCCTTTTCATCACTCATAATATTCCCACATACTCGTAGGTACATATCGAGCGCAAAATTATTTTCTCACACACCAAAAAGGATACATGATAGATTTGTCATAATCATCAAAAATTGAATACACAATTTTAACTAACCATCGTTATGTGTTCAATATAGTTGCATATGGATGTCCTTTCCAAAGGATTGTACGTTACTGCAGGTGGAATCGCCACGATGCGATGGCTGTATTCTTGATGCTGTATCTCATAATCGTGTGAAAATGTTGTTTTTCGTTATTTGTCAAAGGATAACACAAAAATAAACGCATCATTTAGAAAAAGGACCTGTCGGTCTTAGTTGCATTGTATATTTATAGTTGTCCTAGGGTAAAATGGAGAGCAGCAGTTGGAAAACCATCTTCGAGCTCATTCACTTTCACACAGGAAGTTGATTTTGTTTCGCCTTCTTGCGGTGCGGTGGTCCTTGAAGAGGGAAGCTGTTGCACAAGCACTGCATGCAGTGCTATACCGTCGCGTCGCCGGCCGGCCGGTTGATTTGTTTTCTTTGTGGTATTTCGTTTCCTTGAATGCAAGTGGTGTGTTGCGCAAAGCGGCAGAATAAAATGGTGCAAGATTTCGTGTGGTCGACGGCAAACATCCGCTGTTCTCTGAGTTTCAGCTTCAACAGGTGGATGCCAATGTAATAGGTCAAGTGGTCTTTGTGTGTGATGTTATTAAGGGATGTATGTCCAAGAATGCAAATACATTTTTTTTTATATAAAGCTGTGGTTTAGCGATTTCAAGAAAAATTTATTTAAGCAGAAAAACTATGGGTTTGGTATGTTATGTAGGCTTATATACATATATGCAGGTGGTACTTCAAAGTAAAACTTAGATCAAATTACGTACGAAGTGCTGTTTGTGCAGTCTGCTGATTGATTTTGAATTATATACACACAACGTCTTCAATCTAATGCCTTGCTACCTGAGACGCATTTAAGACCGTTTTTTGCTGTCAACCCAAAAATCAAGCACCATTGACACATTTTTAATCCTTGCATTATTTTCTCTTGTGTAGGTATATGGGCAGGGCATGGATTTCTGAAATCATCTTAAAATTGCATAATATGTCCACAGGAGTTTAAAAAAGACGATGGCTGTATCCATCTTCACAATAGCTGTACAGAAGTGACCAATACACCAACACAATGAACTATAGGAAGTATCGCACTAAAATTGAAGATGATGTGTAAAGAGTAGGCACTGCTAACGCTACCGACTTCAGGATGAACTTTGCCATGGCTTCAATTTTGACAGTCCTATAGAAGGAATTATATCCTTCCGCTTTATTTTTATATTGTTTGCTTCTTTGTAGGAGGAATAATAATAGATAACCTTTATCATAAGGATAAAGATTTGATCAATAGATTGAATGCTGCAATATTGTATCGGAATGCACTGACCAAAACCCTAAGGCTGCCCAAAATGACTCAATTACGATCCTTGACTGCACACCTTGGTTAGGGTTTTTAATCGGATAATTAATTTGGGGGTGCATTGTCGGGTTGCATGTTTTTTTGTTTGCAGATAATGGCTTCTAATAAGGAACTCGGCCTCTATTATAGCATATAGCAGATGTTTGGTGCTTGGATTATATATGTATAAGAAGTTCAGATGAATATTTAACATCACGTGCTGCAGAACAGAGTTACAGTTTTGCAATCGTTTGAGTGCGGCCCAAAATTGTAACATTTTCATCTGTAAATCTGTTCTCTAGATTCTTGTTTTAAATAAACCACTGAATATAATTAAGTACTGCGTCATTGTTAAATGTATTGTATACTACTCAAAACAAAATAGAGCTCCAGCTACAAGGCTTTTAGGTAAATATAAAAATGGTTTTTTTTTCTGGGAATATTTTTGAGTTGCAAATTTAGAAATTGAGCTTACATAAATGTGAAAAATGTTTATTTTATTCTATCTACTCAAAAAATGTACCTTAATATTTCCCTCTCTGTAAAAATGGGATCACAATAGGCCGTACAAATCTATACATTATAATTGTATAATAAAATTGTAACAGGTCGAACTAATGTGGGAAGTCCCTACTAGACCCACAGATGACAACACGACAGTGTAACAGGCACTGGCTTTGCAGGGCGAAGGGTACTCAAAGCTATAGCACATACTTCCTACACCTCAATATACACAAGGGGACCTTCCGGTCTCCTGATCAATATTCCGTCAACCAAATTGATCATATTGCTATTGATAAAAGACATGACTCGAATATCATGGATGTCCGCACTTTCCGAGGGGCCAACATAGACTCGGACCACTACCTTATTGTAGTAGATAAAGTGCGAATGCGGATTTCCACCAAATCACAGGATCGAGCATCCACTGTGAGAAAGTTTGATGTTGCGAAGTTACAATCGCAAGAGACCGCCACAACCTTTGCCAATCATGTCTCCTCTTATCTCGTGACAAGCCCAGCGCCTGCGCCAAACCCAGAGGCTCAGTGGCATCATTGCAAAATGGCCATCAAAACTGCTGCCACGGATGTTTTGGGTTTCATTAGGCGACCACAACGAAACACCTGGTTCGATGATGAGTGCAGGCTCGCACACTTGGCCAAAGACGAAGCCTATCATGCAGTTCTGAATGCCCGAACTAGAGCTGCCAAGAGCGCTTCCCGTGCGGTATACCAGCAAAAGAGGAAAGAGGAACATCGGCTTTTCAGAAGAAAAAAAAGAGAACTGGAAAAACGAATGGTTGAATCTATTGAGGGGTGCTACGGCAGAAGCAATGCTCGAAAGTTCTACCAAAGGGTAAAGCATTCGTCCAAGGGTTACAAAGCCCGAGCGGAAGCATGTAGAGACGAGGGTGGGAATGTCGTTGTAGATACACAGTCGGTGCTGAGAATTTGGAAAGAACACTTCTGCAGACTGTTAAACGGCGAAGGCAGCCAACTAATCGCTGTCAGGCAGAATGATCCATTCGATTTGGATGATGATGAACAAAATTTCCGTCCTCCCGACCAAGAAGAAGTTCGGATAGCAATATCTAAACTAAAGCCCGACAAGGCTGCTGGAGCTGATGGCCTTACGGCTGAACTCTTCAAAGCAGCGGGAGATGACTTGGTGAGGAGCATACACCAACTCATCTGTACAATCTGGTCGGATGAAAGTATGCCTGACGAATGGAACCTCAGCATTGTGTGCCCTATCCACAAGAAAGGAGATACTCTAAACTGCGCCAACTACAGAGGTATAAGTCTCCTAAATGTCGCCTATAAAATCTTGTCGGCCATTCTGTGTGAACGTCTGAACCCTTTCGCACGTGAACTGATTGGCCCCTATCAGTGTGGTTTCAGGCCCGGTAAGTCAACCGTCGACCAAATTTTCACACTTCGGCAGATTTTGGAAAAGACCCAAGAATTCCAGATCGATACTCACCACCTCTTTATCGATTTTAAAGTCGTCTATGACAGCGTAAACAGGAACGAGCTATACAGAGCCATGTCGCTTCTTGGCATCCCTGCCAAACTCGTTCGATTGTGCAGGATGACTATGGAGAACTCGCGCTGCTCCGTCAAGATTGGTAAGAACACCACCGACTCATTTAATGTCGAGAAAGGCTTACGACAGGGTGACGCGCTGTCATGTAACCTCTTCAACATCATTCTTGAGGCAATCGTACGCAACTCGCATGTCAACACCAGCGGTACGATTTTTTTTAGATCCGTTCAATTACTTGGCTATGCTGATGATATTGACATTATTGGAAGAACGAAGCGCGCTGTCAGTGGAGCATTCGCAAGTATTGAAGTGGAAGCGGCTCGAATGGGTCTGGCTGTAAATGAAGATAAAACAAAGTATATGCTGTCCTCGGGTGAAGTAGATCATCACCGTAGGCTCGGATAAAACGTCACAATGGACAGATATAACTTTGAGGTTGTCAAGGACTTTGTCTATTTGGGTTCCACTATAACCTCTCAGAACAACATCAGTGAAGAGATCAGTCGAAGAATCACTCTTGCCAATCGCTGTTTCTTCGGGCTAAGAAGGCATCTTAGTAGTAAAGCCCTCTCTCAAAGGACCAAGGAGACACTATACAAGACCCTTATCATTCCAGTCCTGCTGTATGGGGCAGAAGCGTGGACACTGACACAATCGGATGAATACAGGCTGGGGTGCTTTGAGAGAAAGATTCTTCGGGTGATATTCGGGCCTGTATGTATCAATGGAGTATGGAGGAGAAGATTCAATGACGAACTGTACGGGCTATACAGCGACATTGACTTGGTTAAGAAGCTGAAAATTCAGCGGCTTAGATGGCTGGGTCATGTGGAGCGTATGGACGAAAACGCTCCTGCCCGACGAGTCTTCAATTCCAACCCGGAGGGCCGACGCAGTTCTGGAAGACCCCATCTAAGGTGGCGCGATCAAGTGGTAAACGACCTCAACCAACTTGGTGTGCGCAACTGGAGGCCACTGGCTAGGGACCGGCCTAGCTGGCGAGGAATGTTGGTTGAGGCCGTGGTCCACAATGGACTGTCTGCGCCACCTTAAGTAAGTAAGTAAATGTAAAGGTGCTTTAAACTAGTGCTTTAAGTTAGTTTCGAACTGGGACTTTATTAGAAGAAAGTTTAACTGTGAAGGGCTTATGATCCGAGAAAGTTTCGCATCCTTTAGCAAAATCTTCTATTGTATCTACTGTACTAAACGATGGACAAAGTTTTCTATATCTATATCTATCCCTTCCTATAGTGGATGTAAATGAAGACCACTTGTGTTGCACAACATTGATGCAGAAAACACATGGCCATTCGAGAAAACTAACTCTCTTTCATTAAATGGCTTGATAAATATGTTTTTTTTAAAATTCGTCGTTCTAACAAAAAAAAAATTAAAATAAGAATCACTAAACCCACGATTTTGCTAACCAATATATGTAAAAGATAGAACAGCGTTTGAGAGATATTTACTAATACTTCCACACATACAATAATTGATTTTTCGGTTTCTGTTATTTTTTTCTCCTTTAAATCCGTACTTTAGCAAAAATTTTCATTTTATTTCCAGAACTGCGACGCTCATGGCTAATATCAGAAAAAATTAGAAACTTGATCATCCGATTTTGGCGCCAACATGTCATCACACCTTAACCGTCTCAATCAGTAAAATAAGTCAACTGTAACGGTTTTTCTTGTAAAAGTGAAAACAAAAAAATTAAAAACTAAAACCTTAAACCTAAAAACCCCTACAAACAGAAACCCTATGGAAGTTTCTAAGCCAATAAACATATATCCTCGTTTGCTGTTTGTATGTCCTTCTGTCATTGTCGTTTATCCCGCATTGATCCAATTAGAGGAGCCTTGTTTTTAAGGACATGTAACGAACTTTTTGGAACTTTTCGGAAAAAAAGAGAAACCATAAAACATGATTTCGGCGCGATGGCTTCTTCATTATACTAACACCCAAAGGGGATAACGTTCCCAGTGACACGATGAATAACAGTAATTTACGTTTTATAAATAAAAAAGTATCGAATTTCCCCGTAGAAAACTGTCAACAGAGTCATGATTTTCTGACGAGCCACTGATGACATTTCTAGAAGAGTCCTGTCCCGTTGACAAGGGATTTTCAACGGTTTACTGATTTTAAAAATAAGGATTCAAATTAGCTTCACAACATGAGGTCATTATTCTGCAGACAGGAGTAGATATAAGAAAAATCGGTAGTAATTGTATATGTACACAAATGTATGTAAATTTGCGATGAATCCTTAGCACCTCTTCGCGATAGAAAGAGTTTCAATGCGGAACAAATTAATATGTTGTATACCTTGATGGTGGTATAAGCGCAGGTATCTTTGCTATTTATCGTGTCCTTGTTCATATTCGATCAATTCAATTGTTAGCACGATAAATCATCGAATGTCTTATGGAGTTGTTAATAAGAAAGTGCCACCAGCTTAAGTTTGAAGAAGTCTTTAGAAGAACCCAGAACTTAGAGAATAAGATACAAAAAAAAAATCCTCGAGAGCTCGTTGATTTATGAATGGGAGTATACAAAGCCAAAAAGAAGCAACAATGGTTCCCGATTATACTGGAACAATCCCCAAGTGCTGAGGCGTATTTTTGAATTAACTGATGTCCGATAGAGTTCTTTTTGCCGTTCAATAAAAGTAAGTATATGTATGTCCTTTAGTGTGCACAGTATATTATGTTGAGTTGCGTGGAAAAGTCAAAGGACTTGTGACGAATTTTTAGGAATTGCTTCGATTCGGGACAGAGGGACAAACACAATCGCTATCTCATTAATCATCTTAAGTAACGTAAATAAAAAAAAGTCGTACGTCATCAAGATTTTTAAGGTTTTTTAGTAGCCTTGTGTGTTAGAACTCCTAAAGGATAAGAATCTAGAGAATGGCTGCGCCGAGGTGCGATCGATTTGTCATATAATGGTAGTGGGTGGTTGATGTTTTTATTATCAAAGTGAAGGATTCAATGAATGCTGTGCACCTGGTTGGATATAAGAGAAGTTTCATTTTTTTATAACTATGAAAATTCTTAAAGAATATAAAGATTTAATACGCAACTACAAAATGTATAAGCGTTCCGACTTCTTATTTCTTACTTATGCATTTTAATGAAGAAAAAATGCAATGCAAACTATTTATGTTTAATATTCGTAAAAAAAAAATGAGCAACTCCAGTGCTTGCAGACAATTAAAAAAATATTTAAGGATATATCTCATACAAACGAATAAGCCAAAGTGACAACTCACTGCACTGGGGTGACACAAAAAAAATGATAACCGATACAAAATTGTACTTTTCAAAGAACATTAGAGATAGCTTTTGCTTTAAAGGTATTTCATAAGTTATAAAGGGAAAGGCATAGCTTATAGTTACGACGAACTAAGCAAACCACCTTTTTTATAGTACAGGATCTCAAAAGAAACTTTATTGGTGGTAAACTTAAGAGCCTCGTAAGTCGTAAGGCTATTAGCCGAACACTTTTAGTAAAGATTTTGAATCGCTCGCGGTATCTTCGAAACTAGCTGTCTATTCATACACAAAATTATTATCAGGCTCATTTTTTTAACTGTGTCGTCACTTGCGAATGCGTGGTTCGGCGCGCGTCTACCAGATGACTTAACACAGTGGTAGGGCCAGCTGTGTGTACAGTAGTGGTTCATCCTCGGATCAAAATTTGGAAACAATTTATCTCGGTTTGTGTGGCCCTCTTATAGTGATGTTTCAGCGCTTAACCTCGGTTTTAAATCCTTGACCAGTGAATCAACTGTAGTTAGTTCGTCTTAGATTTTCTGCAAACATTTAAGGGAAGGAAAGCACTAAGCGATACTTCACTTCAGTGGAACGAAACTGCAATAGTTGGTTAGACTAACAACATAACTGTTTACCGGCGCTATAGTGCAGATCCACTGTAGTGTAGTAGAATTCAATTTCACAAAGAATACGTACATTTCAATTGCAGCACGTTTTCATATAGTGCGGTATTTTATTTAAAAGAATGAACCATCTGTTCAACGGTCGGTTTTCTTTGTTCTCTTTCTGTGCTCCTAAAGCAACGTTCAAGCTTCAAGAGTTAAAGCTGTTGAGATTGCTTCATGCGAATAGACACTTTTTTCAAAATACGAAACGATTGGTAATTGATTTCGAACGAAAGTTTGGGAGAGTGCGTTCACGAAGAAGGAAACAGCAATTTTTCGAAATTTCAAATAAAAGTTAATAATGGTCGGTGAATAGCAATTTTCGAACTTAAGTTAAGAGGCTCTTACAGTTACGAGCGGTTTGAAAGTTTTCGCTAAATACGTAAAATAAGGCCAAGTGAAATAAGGCCAAATGGAGAGATTTAGCCTTATTTCGCTTTTTTAAACCATCTCAATAAAGTCGAAGCGTCTTTATTTTCATTTGTATTTCTATACAATATTGGTGAAGTCGTGATCCAATAGCACATCTAAGAACTTGAAAAAATTGCCTCGCTTAGGAAGCTTTATATTACCAATGCTATCGAATCCCTCCAAGGAGCTTGCAGTCAGTCTTAAATATACAAAGCCTTATTACACGATATTTTCTCGGGCCCTTCCTATATTTGTAAAGAGGAATGGTTTTTGGAAGTATATTTTAATGCGTTGAAAGAAAAGCTTAATTATTGGGAAGGGGGGAGTGCGTGCAGCGTATAGAGAGGGAACGGCTTTCGGCAAGGGTGGCCGTTGGCGCTGTCGGTTCGGGTGGCCGGTGACGCGGGCAAAAATAGCGCTGCACGTACCCATTTTTTCAGTGAAGAAGCTAAATAGACGAGTGTATGTATGTTTAAATTTCTTATCATAATTTTTCCGTGTATATAGAAATGCTGACTTACGTGGTCATTATGAGCAAAGTATACATTTAATAGCTGTTTCAAGCCGCAAGATAGAACCACATTGAAAGTGCCATCCAAAAGATAATTTTGGTCTGATGATTTGTGTAGTTTTTGAATTGCAGTTGCAATGGTCGGATATTAGAAAATGGGATGCGATAAACTATCCCCAACGATAGCGCCCCGATAATATGGTTTGCCTTTTTCCCTTTTTTGTATAGCATTTGGCCTTATTTCACTTTAAATGAGTTAATCTATTTGACTTTATTTTACTTTAACAAATAATGCTACAGACAGACAGATAAAAATGTCTGACCCATACCACGTCACGGAAACAAAATTTTACTTATCTGATAAAAATGGAAATTAGTTTTCAAAATTACAGGACAAATACTTTAAAACTAAGAATGTGCGACTCAATCTTGCATTTAATTTCGAATTTCTTCGTAGTGCTGCATATATTCTCAAAATCTCAAGTCCCACAGGAACTTATTAGTTTCTGTGCAATGGCAAGTTTATGCCAGCCCAGTAGTGCATTGTTTTAATTTTGTTTAAAACATCAATCTTAGTTTTTGCATTCGTTATAAGTCCACACTGTTATAATGTTTGTATCAATATCAGTTCTTGATCTGTAGTGTCGACACCCTCGATCACTACCACCCCTTTCTAAAATAAAATCATCGCGCATAGCTTGTCGTTTGATTAACATCACAAATGTACCCCATCATATAATATGTACCTACCCGAGTACCCGCTCATGGTTTTAAGTGGCACTTGAGTGCTATTGGTCGCCACAAATGTATAATGCATGCATTCCGTTAGAGAATTTGTGGCAGTAGTGGTCCATTAAATGTGGTAATTATAGCTACATCATGTTTAAATATGATGCTACTGAAGCCGGCTTGATGTGTCGAGGGATGCTGATGCTGAGCTCAGCGCTCTTTGCTATCTCCTGGACCTGGGCGATTGTGTTGGTTATATAGTTGCCCGCATATCCGGTAGGTAAAAATGTGAGAGCCAGCAAAAAATGGTTGAAGTGGAATTCCATCAATTTTTGCTGCGTTTTTTTTTTACTTTACTTGAATGGATAAATAAATTGTTAATCAATCGTAAGTGGCCATTGTGAAATAGAAATAAAGAATAAAGGAATATGGTTTAGATTAAGGGTACTTCCATATCAAAGAGTGCCTCCTAATCTTTGTTTATATAGTAGGTTTACCTAGCAGAATTTTGGTTCTCCTTCATGGTTAGATACATTATAAACATGGTGGTTTATTGATGCATAATTATAACGTGTGGGGAGTTAAATATGAACATAAATTGTCACTGATTGGGGTGTGATATAACTAGCCATTGAATTATGGTTAATAAGTTACCGTGAAGAAAATGTCGTTAAGCAAATGCTAAGCAAATGAGCTCATTAGTTTTCATTTTTACTATTTGAATTTTCTCAAATAAATCAACATGCACCCGTAGCATTAATCAAATTTCATTTGTAATGCTATGAGTCGGTAGTAATTCGCAGATAGACTTTTTTAGATGAATAGTTAGTCTTGAATCCCTTGCCCGAAACGCACCAGAAACAAACGTTGGAAATTTAGTGGTTTGTAAGATTTCTTAAAGAGTAAACATAGAAATTTGTATATTGGAATGACAGTGTTGGCAAGGATCTATTCTTAATACAGGGTTTTCCAATTTTGGTGTTATTAAATAAAAATGGCATTTTTTGAGATAAATGATCGGATGTTTATTTTAATGTAAAGAAGAAAGTATGTCATTAGTATTTGAAAACAATATCAGCCAAATGGCCACCACGGCTACGCTTACACAATAAAATATTTTTCATGAAATTTTCCATCACCAAATCCCAAAGTGGCTGCTGTATGCCCTCAATATAGCTTCACGAATTTCATCTTAGAGGTCTTTAATCAATAATGGGCTATTTGCGTAGACTTATCTTTCACGTGGCCCTAAAGGAAGAAATCGCAAGGTGTTAAATCACAAGATCTCGTTGACCAATTGGTGATCACTTCTTCGAGAGATAACATGGTCCGGAAACTTTTTCCGTAAAAGATCGATGGTTTCGTTGCTTGTGTTTCTAGTAGCATCGTTTTGTTGAAAGTAAACGTTGTCCAGATCAATACCATCCAATTCCGGCCATACAAAATTATTATTCATTTCTCGGTAGCGTAATCCATTCACCGTAGCTGTTGCTCCAAAATCATTTTCGAAAAAGAAAGGTCCAATGACCCCACCGGACCATAAACCGCACTAAACAGTTACTCGTTGAGGATGGAGAGGCTTTTCAAGAAAAAATCTTGGATTTTTCGAGCCCCAGATGCAACAATTTGCTTGTTGACATAGCCACCGAGGTAGAAATGGGCCTCATCAGTCAAGATAATTTTTCGGTGAAATTCCGGTTTATTTTCATGCATTTCAAAAACCCAATCAGCAAAGACACGACGTTGTTGATGATCGGCCAGCTTGAGTTCTTGTGTTAACTGAACTTTATAAGCCTTAAGACTCAAGTATTTATGCAAAATACGGTGTAATGGTTTTTGTAGAATGTCCAATTCCAATGAACAAAAAAGAATAAACAAACCTGGGTTTTTTTCAACACTTTGGGCTACCAATTTCTGAATTGCGGTCCGACAAGGTGTTTCACGACGACCGAAAAATGTTTTACTTTTCCGAACCGTCTATGGCAAGTTTTAACCATTTTTATAGTGAATTTTAATAATTTCAGTGCGTTGTTGAAGCATGTATTTTTATTAATTACGTAGTTTTGACTTTTCAAATGTAAGAAAATTATAGCTTCAAAAATGACAACTACAGAAACAGTTGGCTATTCAAAATAACACCTCTTATTGGAAAACCCTTTATCTTGAAAACGAAAATACATCCAAACATACATGTATTTTGAAACACACAAATTTTCAAAATCTACTAACTACTAACTAACACTTTTAAATGTTGGTATGATATAGAAGTTAAGAAAATCTGGAAGTTTTCTGAAAAAAATCGGGATGAGTATCTTGTTGCTTATTTATTTATTTTTCAACTACCCAACAAGGATACACTACACACACTTCAATAACAATGTCACAGTAATATGGCCTTCATATTTGATAGACAAATGAGCAATCACTGCTAGAGACAGTGAGCTGGAGCCGCAGCAGAAAACTATAAACTGCCAAGATATATAAAATACAGACGGATTTAATGATCAAAAATGGTTCAGAGTCAAGCCAACTTTCATCCTTTAACTTTCTGTGCTTAGACTTACGTGAGCTTGTCCCGAATCTCTCATGAGCGAAATTTGCCTTGGTAGTTATCGAAATTTGAAAATTTTCAATATTTTTTTGAATATAGAATTACATATCTGGCAAGAAAAAAAAACAAAAAAATGAAACTTTTAGTTCAGACTTATTTGAATTTTGTATTTAAGGTAGGTATTCTAAGACACTTTCCAAATGGGAATAATAACGCTTCAAAGTAATTGCAAAAACAACAGGAGCAAAAAATACAATATTATAAAGAAGAAGGACTTCTAAAAATTTTCCGATTGCAAGGATTCCAACTTTGTTCGCTGTTCGTGTTGGTGCCTTCGATGGTGCAACTTATTGTCTAGTTCTGGCCTAGAACTTCATTATATGGGTAGCATCCTCAAAAGAGAAGCGCATTCAATTGGAAGATCATTAATTTTTCGTGTCGAAACGGTAAAAAACGTCCTGTAACTAAAAAGTGTTCCTTAAAAAAATGGTGGTGGTGTAGATAATGATGTATGTAAAGTGTTGAGTCAGCGAAGCTCAAGTTTCTTTTGGCATGGTGTACTACTAATGGTAAATAGTTTTGCAAAAAAAAGTCCTAGAACCATACGATTTTTAGTGTTGAACTGAAAACTAATAAGGGCATCAGATTTGACAACAAAAATAGTACTTAGCTAAATACTCCACATTTTGAAAAAAAAAAAATAGTTTGAAAATTTATATTTAATTTTTTTTTTCAAAATTTTGAGTTTTAAAATTACTTTTTCTAAAAATGTTGTCTAGAATAACTTTATTTAAAAATACAATCAAAGAAGAGATTTTTGGCTTTATAAAAAGGTGTAGCATGGCATTTTAGGAGTTGCCAATTTAAGTCATTTTTCCAGAAAATTGCCCTTCCCGGCTAAACGAAGGGAATAGACCCCCCTCCAATTGATTTTTTTTTCTTGTCTTAACACAACCTACTCGCTCTGTTATAAAAGTACCCAAATGAGTTTATTTTTTCATACTTTGTGTCGAATTTACCCCATGTTCGTCACACCAAAATGGTGCCAGACGAACTTTTTCTTGTCTAATACCTCAAACGCTTTCTATTGAAATGTCTTTCAACATTTATATATTATGTGACTTACTACATCATGTCGTTGGCTCTCGGTCTATCCTAATAGTTTAATTTTTTTTGCGAATCAATGTTTCGAAACATCCTTATAAAGCCTTGAACATCGTGTATGTTATGTATTATTACTATTTTTTCATTCATGTTGCAGATCACGGAAAATTTCGGAGAACCAACAGTTCCACAAAAATTAATATGATATTTTCTTATGTAATATGGACGTCACCTTTCCCCCAACCCCAACCAAAAGACCGAATGTCATATTTGAATTAAATACACTATAAGCTATAATACATACCACACCAGATCTAGGTCTCTAGAATTGTTTTATAAATAATTTTGGTAGTAAAGCACCATACACAAAAATTGCATGCATACTTTTGGGAACCATTGCCAAACCTTTCGTCGGCAATTTTTGTTACGTGATGGAAAAAAAGTTTCACTTTTATAATTCAGCTTCATAGGTAGGTACATATGTTTACATTTACATAGTCACTTTTGTTTATTTAAGCCTCGTGTTGATGCATAAGAACAAATAAAACCTTTACAATTTTTAATTAAGAAACTAATTTAAATATGGCCACTTATGTCATTTATATTTATTATCACATGTCAACACCAAGTGCAAAACATTTTGAACAAGCTAAATTTGCATGGAGTTAAGGAGAATCAATCTCATAGACCGGTAGCAAAGTTCGCCAAAAAACCGATAGCTACTAAGCCAGTTGGCACCAACAAGTTAAAAACAATTTGGTGGCATGTGATGTCCCAAGCGAATGATGACCGCACTCTTTGAAATCATTTAAAAAATAATTTATTGGTATATATATGTATATACAGTCTACAGTTTTTAATTATGAACTGATGAATAAAAATATGCTCTTCAGAGTTCTGGCGGGTGCATTAGCCGGCCCACTGATAACATAGCTAAGTCCTTGATCTTAGTGGAGAGTCAATGCTAAAACCAAAAATAAGCATTAATTTTCAAACTCATTTGGCACGTTTAACGTTTATGCATCTACAAAATGTTTGATTAGTAGACAAGGCATCTTTATCAGCACCGAAAGCATAATGCAAAATTAGTTGACATCAAATAAAGTGATAATGATAAGTGAAAAGCACTCTTTCAACAGTATAAAATACGATAAGCTTAGTTTTCTACTCAGATTTGGGCATTGTTATTTTCGTAAAGAATTTAGATACAAAATTGGTTAGAGATTCTTTGGGACAAACCAAAGATTTATCTTTCATATTATTTTTATCTATACTTTTAATAATACTGGGACATGCTGATTAAAACGATCGTGAACTGTATTTTTTATTGAAGTATGTAAAGTAAGTATATTACTACATACTCTTCGTAACAGAGGTACAAAACTAGGTTTATTTGTAAAAAAATTAACTTGCGTTTGCAAGTACCACGATTATTAGGCAAATTAAAGATTAGTAAAAAAAAATGTGTAATCCTTTCACAGCAAAGTCAAGTAGGACTATTGAAGGCAGTCATATAAGTATACGATTCTCAGGGCCCGATCCAGCTTTTCGACCGCGCTGGGCAAACATTTAATTTGCCCAATTATCCTTTCCAAACACACTTCAGCCAAACAGTCACGCATTGGTCATGGATAGGTTGTTCGAAAATTAATTAAGGGTTGCCATTATGGTAGAGACGTGCTAGAGATGTCCAACTGCAAAGAACTAAAGAATATTAGTATTTAAAATACCTTTAAGTTATATGTTAGATGGGTCTATCCTTTATCACTTTGCGTTCCGTTTTTGCACTTAATTTTAATATAATCATAATCAGGCAGATGACGTGTTGCTACAATGTTTGCAATAAAATATGCAGTTTTGGTTACATTTGTTGCCACCGCAGCACCACATGTATGGTGCCTCACATCTCAAACATTTTCTTCAACACTGATTGATGTACCAGGCGCTCATAAATAAAAGAAGGCTATCTTTGCAATTATTTTGAAAAAATGGGTATATAGCCAAAAGCTGAAAGGAAAGGAAATTTAATTCACACCTCCATTGTATTTATATTTTATAGTAATTTCATGGAACATTTTATTTTTGTTCTGAACGTCGTCAATGGCGGCGCTAGTTGTATTATC
Organism: Platycheirus albimanus; assembly: GCA_916050605.2. Classification (NCBI taxonomy): domain Eukaryota; kingdom Metazoa; phylum Arthropoda; class Insecta; order Diptera; family Syrphidae; genus Platycheirus; species Platycheirus albimanus. The sequence goes on from OU696698.1 coordinate 68,003,160, forward strand.
TACTTTGCATATATTGTTGTTTTTGCTTCCCATGGAGTTTAGACAAAAACCACTCAAATTTCTCTCCAATTCAAGCTTGTGAACGTCGTCGCTAGATGCCGCACAAAACGTTCCGCTTCTTGGGAATACTATAAAATATAAATACAATGACACCTCATTACCATTCTTTCTTTCTTTTGATATTCATGTCCTACTTTGGTTTTATTCGCAATCTAAAACCTTGAGGGAAGAAACCTTAAGCAGTGTAGATGCAAAAGTTTCATGATATGTGAAGTGTGTGATGACGATCACAAGAGGGAACAAACTTTTACGGTTTCGAAGTTCACCTTTAGCACTCGCTCATATTTAAATTTAATACTTTCTCTCACTCACTTATCTGATAAACAGAAGAAAGTAAGTAAATGGCTTTTATTGGCTCGGTCAGTGGCGACTATTTTTGCGCTGGGTTTGAGTCAGGTGATATTTTTATATGTAACAAGGTAAGGTTTGTGAGCTGTTTTCAAAATATTAAATTTATTATTAGGTAAAAGAAATGTTTTTGAAAAAACCACAAAATATTTATTTAAAATATTATTAGTAGGTATTAATTGCGCAACTTTAACCTTTCGAAGAATACATAACTTGCAATGTCAATATGTATATTCGCATTTAAAAATAGCAGGCATTTACATAATAGACTTTTAAAGGAATATTTTTGGTACCTTTTGTTCACTATTTTAAATTTCGTAAGGATCTTTTATTAAGACTAAAAAAATGTATAGCCTATGTTAGTCACAGATAATATACTTTCTATTAGTGAAAGAATTTTTAAAGTCGGTTCAGTGGTTTAGGCATGATTACACATTTATAATATTAGTATATGATTAACGGGTCAATAATTTCTTGGTTTCAAGTTGGTAGAGCTGGCATTTGATACCTGTCAAACTCAGCTGTCATCTGAAATGTCATAATACTAGTTGAATTCTTGACATTTACTATAATACATCGCTTAACAATCGAACAACGCGATAAAATGATTACAACTTACTACAAAAGTGTTTATTCAAGTGGTCGTCATAAATGACAGACTACGTAAGCAATCGGTAAAATTGTAAAGAAATTTGAAGATAGTCGAAGCGTTACTGATGTCGTAAGGCCCGAGCATCATCGAAAAGCGCTCACAGTTGAAAATACTGCTGCCGCACCTGTAAATACAAATGTTGCTGATGATCAGAATTTATCGATTTCATGGCGTTCGCAGCCGATTGCCAATATATTTGCCCGGCGATTGGAGATCATGACTTGAACAATATATGTGGTTAAAACAAGACGTTGCAATAAGCCACACAACACGAGCAATTACGTCTTTATGTACTATAGAAGTTTACTGGTAGCGTAACTTCACGTTTTACCGAGGTCAACTTAGGCCACCAATATCATGCGATTTAACACCGTTAGTCTATGTAGGGCTACGTTAAAAACAGTGCTTAAGTGAAAAATCCCCGAACTCTAGACACAATAACAACCAACATTACCCAAGTAATGGCCGAAAAACTGCTCGAAATTTGCGAAAAAGTGGTATAAAATTACCTCAGAAGTCGCATGCTGCGAATCTTCCCAAGGTGGCCATTTGAATGATATTGTTTTTATACTTAATGGCAAAGTCCAAACTTTAAAATGAACACAAAAAAAGTGGGTCGGGCAAATGTTCGTAAGTCCCTATAATACACGAATATTTTGGAACTTTTTATATTCGTTAACTACCTTTCATTCTGCTAACTCTTGTATTCCCTCTGCTTACTGCCGTGATGGAGTCCTGGGTAATTTGTCCTTAAAAACTTGAGATGCATGAACTTTACCATAGATATCGAGTTAAAATTACTATGAAACGCATATTAGATTATCATCTTTGCTGGTATCTAAGAAATGTGTGGCATCAGGTTGTCGAGTTTTCTTTTCTAAATAAATGTTTTGAGACCATTACTTGTGTCCACTTTACACCACCAGAAATTCTCAAGTGAGTGTCGGATTCCGATGTGGCGTCGCGACGTATTTGACGATATTAACCAAAGACTTAATAACAAAAGAGTGCCTGCATGTGATTGCATTTTTACGAGGCACTTTACCCACAACCATAAGGATACGAATTGATATCCTTTTTTATAGGACCGCGAAAATGTGAGTTTTGGAGAAAAAAAAACTAAGTGTTTCGCTTTTTTGAAGGAGTTTCATCCCCTTATTCATATAACATTGTTTTTTTTCTACTTCCGTCAAAAAATTTAAGGACTTTTCGTGATGAACGCAGATTCATTCCTTGTTTTATGTCATTTTTGTCGTCGTCTTCATTCGGCTTGTTTGTCAGTAAGGGATTTTTATAAAAAAGAACAAAATATACAGAAACCCCAAAAAAATAAAAAAAAAAAAACAAGGACAGTAATGTTTTTTTGTGCCACACAGATACCTACCATTCACATATGTGTGTTTAAATGAGATCCTTAGTTCCGTGTTCTATTCAATAAAGCACCAAAAGTGGCGCACATAAGTGCAATCTGAAGATCTTAAATGCGTATTACGGCGACATTAAACCAACATAATTCGTTCCTTCTGTGGAATTTGGGGAATAGAGTTGTTGCTGTTGTCGCGGCTTAAAAACAAAGAATCTTTGTTTAATTTGTTAAGGGTGGGTATAGCATACCTTTTTTTTTTTTTGGATGGATGCTGCAACTGCAGTCTGCAGATCTGTTTCGAGTTACAGGATAAGACAAGCGGCATGTTTGGGGGTCAAAGGTGGACAATGTGCATATAGCACAAGCTGATGGGGAATGTGTTCACAACATACCCTACCCATTTTAGTTTCTATTTATGTGTCATTTTATTTGGGACCGTTTTTTGTTTTAAAATAACATCAGGCTTCATTTAAACAAATCGTCAAGGGCAAGTGGTGCATACCTTTACAAATGTGTAGATACGGAGTCAAAGATAACGTAGAGATTTGTAATTGGGGTCTTCCAGAACTACGTCGGGCATCTGGGTTGGAATTGAAGACTTGGCGGGCTGGTGCGTTTTCGTCCAAGGTTAATGTCGCTGTATAGCCCGTACAGTTCGTCATTTAATCTTCTAATCCATACTCCATTGATACATACAGGTCAGGTCCTTCATCGACAAATCTTTCTCTCAAAGCACCTCAGCCTATGTTCATCCGATTGTGTCAAGGTCCATGCTTCTGCCCCATACAGTAGGTCTTGTATAGTGTCTGCTTGGTCCTTTGAGAAAGGGCTTTGCTAAGATGCCTTCTAAGCCCAAAGAAACAGCGATTGGCAAGAGTGATTCTTCCACTGATCTCTTCACTGATAGTGTTCTGAGGGGTTATTATAGTGGAACCCAAATAGACAAAGTCCTTGACAACTTCAAAGTTATTTTTGTCCATCGTGACATTTTGCCGGAGCCTACGGTGATGATGTTCTGCAACCGAGGACATCATATATATAATATCGATTTATAAAATATCGTACCACTGGTGTTGACACAAAAAACATCCTTTTTAATTTAAAGCTATTGCAGTTTTTGGTTACACGAGACAATATGCATTTGAATCCCGACTACAATTCCATCTACAAGCATTCTTTCATTTCCCAAGAACAACTTTCCTACACTTTCTTGAAATAAATTGCTTACAAAAGTCTGGACTGAACATCCTGTTCATGTGATTGAAAGTAAAGTAGGTATCCTATTGCACCCATTAAATGACAAAATCTGAAATTGACCTTTAATTCTAAGGGCTCAAAACTCAACTTAAACCACAATAAAGTGTTTTCTTCCAATCTCCGCATCGAATTTCCTCTCAATCAGTTCCCTATCACTATCACCAAATAATCAATAAACAGGTTATGTGCTTGTTGAACAGCGAAAATATCCAAAAGGACATATCTTTAATAATCAGATCGGTGTAAGTCGATAAGGAAAATCATTCCCACACAGGAGCAGAAACAGAAACCGATGTATTTAATAGATGTACCTGCACGGATCCATTTTCCAATATCCCAAAAAAAAATATGTCATTTATCCTTATCTTAATTTATCCTTGAAATATAAAATGCAATTGAATAAAGATACTGAGTTGTAGTGTTAAATCAAAAATGAACACTTGTGCGGAAAAATCAGGCAAATCATTTCACGAGGATTAAACTTTCTAAATACCACATGTTAGTCCGTTTTATTTCCATCTATTTCTATACGATCGATGGTCTCAAATACAAAAGGATGTCTTTGGTATAAGTTTTTCGCAATATGGACAACACATTGTGGGCATTTTCTTCTCTATAAGTTGTTGCAGTATAGACAGATCAATAACCAGTGATCCTTTCGTAATGATCCTTCTTCTTAAGTATTGCACAGACAATGATGTAATATTAGAACCAAGTAAAAAAGGATAATAAGAAAAAAGGTTTGTCCATTTGTTTGACCATCTTTTTTTTTCTCAGTAATATTATCCACATTTCTATTTCATTTGAAGCGTGCAAAATTTAATCTCAAGTATTTTGGGTACTCTTACGGTTGAAAAGGGAAACATTTTTTTTAAATGAATCTTTGTCGGAGTATTGAAAGGAATATACTTGAATAAAGTGTGTCCGCGTATGATAAGATGTAGGTTCTTTAAATGGATATGGATTCCAAATGTGTTTTTTGTATAGAAAATATAAAAAAAATCCATTTCCGGTTCGGCGAAGGACAGCGCCATGGGTAACTTTTAGTATCCTGTACTCAACTTATACATATGTATGTATAAAACATGTATGAAAATATAGAACAAAACAGTATTTTTTATTGTGCTACATCCATTTGATAGGGTGTAGTTTGAGGTTATCCGACCGCATTGGCACGCCTCCCAGACACAAATGTATACATACAATATACAAAATCATAGGAAATAAATCAAATTCAATTCAAAGCAGGTATCTACGCTCTTGATGTCTAACCACAAAAATTGAATAGAAATAAAAAGTGAAATTAAAGTGAAATTTCCGGAAATCGAAAATAAATGTATTTTGATGATAAGGTATCAAGTTGCTGAAAAAAACTACGGATTTTTAACATGGTAGGTAAGGTTCCTATACGAGTACCTATTATATCTAAGCACTTATTTGTGAAAGTGATGTTTTTGATTTTTTGAAAAAAAAATCCTTGGAATAGTTATTTTGTTGAACAATGTTAAAAATGTATATTCATTCGGAAAACTCTAGTTATTTCATGTTCCTGCAGTAAGATTGTTTTAAGAAGTTATTTTATTTATTCAAGCTATACATAAGTGGGTTTGAGTTATTAGTTATACTGATGTTTGTTGATGACCATAACAAACTAAAATCATTGAGCTCCGATAAATATTGAGAATTGGGACTTTAACAAACACGGCCGTGTTATAATATGATCTGCATCGTATGCAATCAACACCTAGTTGTACACCCCAACATATTTAAATAAAGGCTTAGAGAAATTGTGTGGCTGTATCGATACCTTCAGCCTAAAGGCTGAACTATAATGGACGGAAACAAACGGAAGCAATTGACAAAACCAAACTAAACGTTGCCGTCCAACCAGTGAAATGAATACGCAACCCTAAAGACCCAACCACAATACGCGAAAGAAAAAGTAAGCAAGTGTCAAAACCGAACGAAAAGTTTCCTTCCGATTGTAAAGTACATCAGTTGCCCATAATGGCCTCTGAAAATAAGAAGAAAGAAAGAAGGGTATTCTTCCCTTTAGAAAAAAAGGAATGGCAGATTTTCGTACGTAATGTACGACTCAAAGCCGAAACTGAACAAAAAGTCATTTCGGGTTATGTATACAAATCACATGTATTTCTACTGTTTCGTAAGGCAACGTATGTACCCATTCTTCAATTATGGTTAGCCCTTAAAACATGAATTTTCTTCTGAATAATAAGATGACTGTGACTGTGACGTCACACACAAAGTCAGCATACCTCTCACTCTCATTCTCACTTTCATATCCATTCACAGTCAGATGCAAATTTTTGTCCGTAAAGTGCGATACCGAGCGTCCGTAAACTAAACTAATCGAAATTTGACGAAACGGAGCAATCCGCTATTTCGGGCGTGAGATACGAAATGCTTGTTCTCGCACAATTACGGTCAGACCCGGCCGAGCCGTTTCGACTATTATAGTTCAGTCTTAAGCGGCTTCATTGATTTGCTGGAAGCTAAGTACAGACAATTTATACGACGTCTTACCGGAGTATTTTTATAATTGCCATTCTGGCTCTAAAAGATTTAAATGAAAACTCATTGTTTTAAATTACGGCTTCTTTAATTTTGATAAAAATTTCTGAATAGTGTTTTTTTTGTTAATTGTTTTCTTTTCTTAAAATAGATTTTTCAGGAAAAGATTTATAACGGAACCTTCCAGAAACATGTTTTTTCAAAACTCATTCTCTCATAAGCCACTTGACGAATTGTGGTGAAATTTTTAATGTGGAAGCCCTTTTATAAGCAAAAACAATATTAATTCTTAAATTTTTCGAAAAAAAAAGTTGTTTTTAAATTCTCCAAAGAAAGATTGTTGTCTTTTCTTATTTTTTTTTTTTTATTTTTTGTTTTTTTTTTTCTTTTTTTTTTGTATTCACACAGTTGGTAAATTTTTTTTTAATTTTATTTTCCTGATAAAAATAACAAAGTGCTAGGAATAGACATACTCAAAAAAAAAACTTGGAATATGTTTTCGAACAGTTTAAATAAACCGGTTTTTGAGAATACTAGTCGAACAATTTTGAAATTTTTTTTTCTTAAAATTCAAAACAGTAAACAAAATCAGATGGATTACTTAATTTTTCCAAAAAAAAAAAACGTTTTAACTAGTGATTTTTAAATGTTTACTAAAATTTCATATGACTTTTTACCTACATTTTTTCCCAAAATCTCAAGCCCCAAGACCACTGTCACACCTTAGAGCAAGTTCGTGCGACCTAATCGTATACTTAATTTTTGTTTTTAGGGTTCCGTACCCAAAGGGTGAAAACGGAACCCTATTACTGAGACTTCGCTGTCCGTCCTTCACGAGGCTGTATCTCATGAACCGTGATAGTTAGACAGTTGAAATTTTGACAGATGATGTATTATTGTGTTCTCTATAACAGCAAATACTAAAAACTAAATAAAATAAAAATTTAATGGGGGCTCCCATACAACAAACGTAATTTTTTGACCGTTTTTATAGATAATAGTACGGAACCCTTCGTGCGCGAGTCCTACTCGCACTTGTCTGTATTATTACTATACAGGGTGATCGGTTTAAGGTGCATCAAAAAGCTAGAGCGAGTAGGTTGGGTTAAGACAAGAAAAAAATCGTATGTGAGAGGGGGTATATTCCCCAAGATGATTATATTCACTCCAACGAAATAATTTGTCAATTTCTTTTTGAAAGTTTTCACTATCTTCATTTGTGGATATTGGATATCATAACATCTCGTCGGGGTTGAAAACCCATGAACAAATTCCAAAAACATATTTCATCTTCCACTTAATATACAAACTTAAACTTTTAAGTTACTGGTTGGTTAACTAATGGCTTAAAGAAACGATATTAAGTGTCGTGTTACGAAGCTGATATATTTTTTATCAAACTTTGATCAAAATTTAAAACAAATCATGCAAAATAAGTACGTGGTTACGTTTGTCCATTAATTCCTTATATATGTGTTATTGGGTGTAGCTTGCTGATATAGCACTAATTTATTCATAGTTTTAAGCTTGAACTTCTGATGACAGTCCTTTTAAATGGTTATATACTTTATATTTATATTTGTTTTATTTAGCTGTCTCGGCAGACGTTGTACTGCCCTTCGGAGCAGATAGGGCGATGATAAATCATTCAATAGGATACCTACTACATATTTATATTTTTTACCCCGTATACGCAGCTTGTTACAAAAATCACCTTTCAGGCCTTTAAGTACGTGTAGCCTATTTCACTATATAAACAGTCTTGCAAGAAATATTTAGCCTTCAAGTGACCCGCAAACTATAAGCCTTCAAAATAAAAAGATTTTTTTAAATTGGAGGTATGATTAAAACCCATGACAGAAAGGCAATAAGCCCCGCGACGTATATTCCCCTCTCCGGTATGTTAATAAAACACTGCAATTGATGTGCTCGTAAAACTTCATTTGTGGCAAACCACACTTTATTGAACTACATATTACTATACTTTACAGATTTCCATATTTAGAAAATCCTACCAAAAGATTTATTAGTAATTTGACAAAATGCACAAAAAATGCATTTGTTCGAACCGCATAACCGAATTTGACAAATTTTATTTAAAACACTCTCGTAATAATACCAAAAATTTCTTGAAAGTTCAAGCTCAATTGGATGCTCGGTTTTGGAGTCCAAAACAGACTCACAAGCAAACATGCAATTATTTTTATATTATGGAATATAGATTATATTAGAAAGCTGCGATTTTTAAATAAAATTTTAGCCACTCAAAACTTCTTTGGCCTTAGAAGTTATGAGGCATCTTTGAAAGTTGTAAAGCCCCTTCTCTTCCGATCGCTATGCAAACACTTAATCATATGACAACAGGTTAATACTTTTTTATTCAATTATTTTTGTGATAAGAACTTTCCAATCATCCACTTGCGACTTAAATTCAATCCACCAAAAGCCAGCACAGTCCGAAATGCAGCGTGATACTTAAAAAATAAAATAGTATCATTGTTTCTGTTTGCATGGGATCAGATCAGAGAAAGACGCCTTTATGGAATATTGGGGAACAAACAAATAATAACTGACATCGTTAATCGTCTATACTGTTCGTGTTGTCACTTATTCTCGGCCAAGTTCAGGGTTAAAATTCGTGTTGATCTACGTTGCCGGGTATATATATATATTTTTTGTATACTATTATAATTTGCTGCCCTTTAATCGTTCTCTCATTGTGTGGTAAGACAAAGAGCAATCTAAATGCAGCTACAGGCGAGGCGCCTTATCGCCTATATGGTCAGCCAAGAGCCTAGACTAGAATAATTGATAATGAAACACATAATTGAAATAAAATTTCAACAGTATCAGTATTGAGTAGGGTTGTCCAAGACCCGATCCAATACTTGAACAAATTTGAAAGAGAGTTAAGTGGATTTTTGTGAGATATTTTTGGGAATTAAGCTATAGAATCGGGTTATCAATTAGCGAAGTAGAAAGGTCAGTCTTATCGGATTTGCCTGCGGGAGAAAGTGAAATCAAAGGCTATGAATAAATGAGACTGAGTACCTACAATTACATATACATAAGACTAGTGGTTTGAGCTATCATGTTTAACAGCAAAATAATAATTGGGAAAATAAAAAGTTTTCCAAAGAAAAAGAATGCGTTGGAATTACCCGTAGACGAAGGCACGATAATAAAAAAGGTTACTCATGATGATAATTCTGGAATAATGAGTTTTCGTATTAGTTTTGAAGTTGTTTGTTCATTGTCACTTATTGTAATTAATGTTAGATTATATGAATTCCCTTTGTTTCTTTTATACACAATGTTATGAGCGTTGGGATAGGTTTCTTCTTCATTGTTTGTAATTAGGTATTTTAGGCCTCCTCGGGCTATTTAAATTTGAATTTAAGTTTATCTTGTAGGGTGCAGGCAATGAGTAAGACCAGTTCAAGTACAAAATCAAAAACTTTGTTGGTATTGGTAATACATAATAATTCAATATGCAGCTCATCTCAATATCTTTGCAATTTATTATGAAATCAAAAACACTTTAGCTATGCAGTTCAGGTAATATATCCTAATCTCTGTGACTAATTTTGAGTTGGGGTCAAAATTCTGCGGCGGCGGTCAAAATTCTTTTTACAAAATTCTGCTTTCAAAATTCAAAATGCGCGCGCTTTTTAACATTTCCAAACCTTCTTTTTCCTTATAATTGGCAGAATTTTGATAATCTATACAAACTCTTACTTTTTTTTAAATTAAATTAAAAAAGTAAATACAAAAAAAGCAGCAGAATTTTTTTCTTTTTTAATAGCCAGAAATTTGAAAAGCAGAATTTTGTCAACCAGAATGAAAAAAAACAGAATTTTGAAAAGAATAATTTTCGTTTTAAAAGCAGAACTTTGAAACCAGAATTTTGACTCGCTCCCATTCAAAAAACATGTTTCAATAAATTATTTTAAATGTAAGTAATTGTAAGTAAATTGTTAGGTAATATTTTTTAACACATTTGTTGTTCATGTATTTACAAACTTCATTTCTCAGTCATAATATTGATTATGCATTGTATAAAACTGAGTTAAAGTTTTCCACAAATTTTAAGCATCGACCCCTGGTTTAACTATAAAATGCTACCAATAAAATCTCTTTACATTTCCGCGCGATGATTTGAATGAAATGGAAAGTTACTATTGTTAAGTTTGCTCGGCAGTGGGTCATAATACCGGTTGTCAAAATTCTGTGAGACCGAAATTCTGGTTTTTTACTTGCGATTATAGGTACTATAAGGCAAGTTATGCATTCGTAAAAAAAAATTTCAAAAAACAATCAAACATAACATTACGATGTTAGAGAAGCCTAAAAAAGTGGGTCCGACAATTCTGTCTGTCTGTCTGTCCGTCTGTCTGTATCGGCACCTACAGCCTAAACGGCTGGACCGATTTGCTTCAAACTTATTAGATAGTATTATTATGACGTCCTACAGAGGGGTATGGAATTAGCATTCTAGCATTCTGCCATATACGATTTTTAGTGAAAAATTAATTTTTCTCGAAAACGGCTCCTACGATTTTGTTAAAACTTTCTGAACAATGTTTTCTGTGCAAGCTTTATGTTTTGGTTGGAATAGATTTTTCAGGAAAAGTCTTATAACGGTACCTCCCACATGACCGGTTTTTTGAAGTACGATTTTCTCTTAAGCCACTTGACGGATTTCGATGAAATTTTTAGTGTAGAAGCCCTTTTATAAACGAAATAATAAAAACTCTTAAATATTCAAAAAAAAAAAATGTGAGTTTTTTTAAAAAGTTTAAATTTTTTTTTTTTATTTTTTTGTTTTTTCCAAAAACGGTTTCATTAATTTTTTTTTAATTTTATTTTTCTGATAAAAACTACAAAGTTCTAGAAGTTGGCATACTCAAAAAAAAAAAATGGAATATGTTTTCGAAAATTTAAAAAAAAAAACACGTTTTTTGAAAAAAAAACTAGTCGAACGATTTTGAAAAAAAATGTCCTTAAAATTTAAAAAAGCAAAAGAAATCTGATGGCTCACTTCGTTTTCTTCAAAAAAACGTTTTGACTATTGATTTTTAAGTGACTAATACAATTTCATATGATTTTACAATGCTTTTTTCCGAAAATCTCAAGACCCAGGACCATTTTAACACATTAGAGCAAGTTCGTACGACCCAGTCGTGCACTTATTTTTTTTTTTTTTTTTGAAAATACCTACTGTGTGACTAAAATTCTGTATTTCAGAATTCTCTATTTCAGAATTCTGTATTTCAAAATTCTGTATGCCAAATATCTGTTTATCCAAAATGCTGTTAGTATAAAATTCTGTTTTTCAAAATCTGCTCATGATCAAATTCTGTACTTTGAAAAAGTTGTTGTTTTTGTTGATGTTGATGTTTTTATAATGTTGTTCATATATAATTCATTTTGATGTTCTGTTTTCAAAATTCTGTATTTAAACAAAATTTGTTTTGGTAATGTACAAAAGTGCGCACTGAAAAATGTTGGATAAAACTGAAAACCCCGATATACGGGAGCGACTGTTTCAACGAAAAAAAGCCCACCGATTTTTTTTAAAGCAGATATTTTAAAGTGAAAGTTTCGGACTTTCAGTCAAAATAAGATGAAAATATAAGAGAGAGCTATTTTTGTATGTGTATGCGTTCGCCCCCAGCAGCCAGCCACTGTCCAGTTCCAGAAACAAAATTCTTTTTTAGTAAACAGGAAAAAATACAATAAGTACCTACCATTAATTTTGTATGCCCGAGGTTCAATACCTGCTGGGGCAATATAAAAGGCGTATGCCACGCCCAAAGTTGAGACATTTGTTTGACAGAATAAATACTATGAGATCAGTGATATTCAATTTTAAGATTGCAGCTCGAATTTAAAAAAACAAAACATAACTTGAAATTTTAAAAATTAGATTTTGATGGAAAAGTGATTATGGGTGTATTTAACATTTCCTGAACCCCAAACTGATACGTAACCAAGGAGTACAAACCACAAAGTTAGCCTTCCTATTTCAAAACTGCGCCCGATAGTTGGAAAACATTAAAACATGAATACATATTAACACTTTTTACGAAAACGCCCATTAAAAGTGGGCGTGTAAGAAAAATTTGTAAAAAAAAAGTAAAGCGCTAGCTGAGCTTTGGTCGTTAGTTAATTGTGTACAACTATATAAAGCTGAATCGAGTAGTTTTTTAACGATCTTATCCGAATAAATTTATTTTATAAGAACTACGCCTTAAAAAGTGGGCGTATTAAAAAAATGTACACACAAAAATTTAAAGATATATTTTTCATGTAACGAACGAAGAAAAACTTGTTAAAATTGATTATTGGTACCGCAAATTTTTAAAACTACGTTTTTTGTTCTTTCATGAAAAGCCATGCCCAAAATTTAAAAATGTCCTTTCATACACAAGCTTCGACTAAAAGACGCACAAATTTGGGTTTGTGGATTCCTTATAACTACCGTTTATTTGCAAAAACAAGTTTTTCATAATTTCTAATGAAAATTTGGTGTCAGACGACGACACACCCAAAACCAATTTTTTTGTTTGTGTAGAATTAACACCTGCAAAATTTAAAATTTTCTCTCAAATATAAACATTATTATTTTATAAAAACAATATTGATAGCTTTGTATGAAAAGTGGGCGTCAGCCACTCCCAAATAGAAATATTTTAATTTCATTTCACCTTATAGAATAGGAAATCAAAATAAATTTTTCAAATCAAAAAAATTAAAGTGTGATTGGGACATTAAAAGTTAAGTTTTCACTAAATTTCGTGAAAAATTTTGTTTAAAAAAAAAACCCAATAACTGAGTTACTTGAATTTTACACCTAAATTTTGAGGTTATGTGAAAAAAGGTTATATACATATCTGGGTAGATCTTTTTATAACCTACAACTTTGCCATTAAACTTTATTCTTGTAGTTTTGGCGGAAATCGAGATAAACCGTTTTTTACCCTTAAAACCCCCTTAAAAAAGGAGCTTCGCATTCAATTAATAATGACAATTTTGCTAAACCACTGGTGCAATCATAGTTGAACCTTTCGGTACCATACCTATGCAAATCAATTCAAACTAAAAATGTTTAAACCGAAAGTTCCATCCCTTATGGCTATATATGTAGGTACCAATATAAGAGGCAATATACCAAACCAAGTATTGTGTATCTAACCCAGCCATCGGAAAACTCCTTGCGTTTCCATGAATGAAACCTTTGAAAACCATTGATCACAGTTTTCGTGGAAAAACAAAGTAAGGAAAGGGAAATCATATAATAATATTCAACCACACAATGCAACTCATATTACAGCCATGTGAAAAACCAACAAGGAAATCGTTGAGGAAAGGCCAACGAGAATAAACAAGACGAAGGACAGGATGCCAAAACCAATAGAGAAAAAAAAAAAAAAACAAAAAGTGAAACTTAACGACCACCTTCAACCGTCACCATTTGCTCTTTATTCATCACAAATATCCTTTTCCACATCGCCCATGCTCCTTTCACTTTATTCTATACAAAATAAAAAAAACATGTTGGAAATCTAATGAAAAGGACACTCACTGCTTCAACTTGGACCACTTCTATACTATGGGTGATTCCAATAAGGATCGGATTGCACTTTCGCTGATTTGAGGAATTATTTTTTATTTTATTTTTTCTCTTTCTCTGATAGGTACCTATTGCTGAGATAAATAATACTAAAAACGTTTCACCTTATCCTTGTCTTTGATGCTTGATTTAACCAATATTTGACAGGATCACAACGATAGGTGTCATTTGCAAAAAAAAAAAAAAGAAAAAGAAATAGCAATAGGAAACTAAATTCAACCAAAAATGTCCTTCTTCGGTTTCAAGTGTTTTTAAAGGATGTTTTTTTTCTTGCATTTTATCTTATGGATCCTGTTTACATTGTCAATGAGATTTACCGCACAATTAGTTAGAAGAGCGTACCTACAACGACATTCTTCATTATTGCATAAAGTAACATCTGAGCAAACAAAATTCTAAAAAAAATTCCCTTGGCGACATGTGTTTTCATATCACAGCATCACCATTGACATGGTTACACAGGTTACAGGTAAGAATAAGAATCTCCATAGATATTCCCAAATAAACATACCAATTCATTATCCTTCGTAGGTGTATCGAAATGATACATTTGGATAATAAAATTGCCCGCAGGAGTATATACCAAAGGAGAAGGACACACATTAAAAACGCAATACCCCATCCAAATCCTTGTAAATCTCGAATGGAGTTGAAAAAGAAATCCTTTTTGTATACGTCTTCTAAACTGTGCCGCCCCGATGGCCATTCAATTCAATTTCGTGATAAAGCATAATATTTTTGGATTATCCTTATTGTCAAAGTAATAAAACACGGTGGCACATATACAAAGGGACATCCTCGTAGATGACACTTATAAGCATGACGCTCCATTCCAGGCCTCTGTTCGTTTTCATTTCTAACTCCTGCTCTATCTTATACTCTATAAGAAACTACTCCCTTTTGAAATTTTAATGTCCTGTCAGAACAATTGGCATTAAAGAACGGATTGTCATGGCCCGCGAAAAGGACAAATTGAGTCCTTTGAAAAGACAAAATTATCATTTATTCAAAACTAACGTAACACCTTGTTCTCTGGATATTATTGGGACTGTATACAAGACAAAAGCGAAAGGATAATCATCATCGTCACATGTATTTGACATTGTGACAATATCACGTAAAAATGTGACGCTTATCACAGATCAGTGTATCACTAAATCGATATTTTATGATAATCACGTTGTCATGACGGTTTTTTTCGAATTCTTCATTTGAAGGTTAACCGAAGAAGGATAAATTTGTCTCTCTACATGCCACCGAATTAATTCGTTGGAGGAAGGATTAGGGTTTTGAGAAAGGTGTTGCGCGTGACATTGTGTAAGGGTTCATCAGATTGAGCAATTTTAAATGAAAGGCGGATGATCAAAGTATTCTTGTGTTTGACCGTCGCGTCGTTATAGTGTAAAGACAAAACAGTACACACATGACACATTTAAAATTTTATTTTGTAGGCATGGTTTTGGTAAGACAGTATATACGTAAGTTTATACTTGAACCAAATCATTTGGAAAGGGTAGTTTGCGCAGAAAAAGGTTTAAAGAGAACAGAAATGTTGCGCAAAGGATTTTGAATGAAGGTTACTTTAAACATGCCTAACAACTCGTTTTCATACGCTATTCCATGGAATGGGTATATTGTATTTGATATGGAGTTTGTAACATCGATAAATAATACCGTTATATCCGTCCGTATGTATAATCTCTAGAAGTCGCAATTTGTGAGCTAGAAAGCTGAAATTTGGCACATATAATCTTTGGGCCAAGAGTAGGGCTATGTTCTTGAACCGGCGGGTAAATCCGAGCACAAAGACATCCACACAATTTTGTATTAACTCAGGTACTATAAAAGAATATGTCTTATTTGTACACCACTTTCTAATAAATTGAATTGAATTGAATTAAAAAGACACTTACAATCGCCATTTTTTTCAACAACTCCTATTGTGTTACGATCAAAGCATAATGTTTAAATTTTGGACACTCAAGCTAAAGGTAAATTTGCTCTCAACTTTGAGTCAAAACTAAAGGCCTTGTACCTATTTGAAAGGAAATTTTTGAATTTCGGGCGTGGTTTACGCCCACTTCTTATAAAAGAACAAAACAAAACAGATTTACAATACTAATTTTAAACCAGTTTCTTTTCTTTCGTCATGTGAAAAATATATTTTTCAACTTTTTTTTGTGTAAATTTTTACAAAACGACCACTTTTAAGGTTGTGATTTTTATAAAATACTTTTCTTCGGGTAAGATTTAAAAAAAAAACTACTCGATGTAGCTGTAGCATTACACATATGCTTAAAAACTATTGTATGATCAAAGCTAAGTTAGTGCTCTTTATTTTTAAACAATTTTTTAGGACACTCACACTTTTAAGGGACCTTGGAAAGAAAGGACGTAAGTGCAATTGGTCTGTTGGAGGAGAGGGGTGGAGGAGTCACCTTTTTTAGGAACGGGCTGGAGAAATACTGTTTTCCATCTATACTAGGAAAGATTCCTGAACGATAGGAGCGATGAAAAAGCTTAGGCAGTGGTTTCGCCAGCGATGAAGAACACCTCTCCAGAAGTATAGGAGGTATACCATCCGGGACAGCGGATTTGTGTATATCAATATCTTGAAGAACTCTTGCTACTGTACGAGTGCGGAGAAATACCTGTCCCATAGAAAAATTTAACGTTCTCAAGTACAGAAGGGGCATCGTTGCGCTTGCACGCCAAGTAGAACTTGCAGCAAAATAAGCTGCAAGCGTATTTGCCTTCTCTGAAGAGCTGACGATTGGTTTATCATCGACGATGAGCGTAGAATCTAATGATGACGTTGAATTCTTGACGTTTTTACAAATGACCAAAAGTTTTTATTGCCTTTGGGACATTGCAGAACTTTTTGCCGTTTTGCATTCTAGTGTGCCGATGCAGCTCTACTCAAGATAATATGTTTGATCAAGCTTTGATACGATGTTATTATACATACATCAAGAAATAGTGTGTGTATTCAAATCACACTCACACAACCGATATCGCTCCGATATAGGAACGCTGGCGTTGTGTGAATAAACATATTGTTAAAGTAAAACTTGACGTAAACAGAAATTGGATCTTAAATTTTTTCTTTCATCATTTCTAGTTAGAAACTTTCTTAAAAATTCTATTTGAAGTATAGTCAAGTATTTCCGATGATAAAAACTACTCCTAAATGGCATAACATAACCTTATTATTTTCGTTGGGTAAGATATTGTGCAAGTGCTATAAGTCATAATCATAAGTAACACCGAGACACAAAACCATTCTCCTTCATCAATCATTTTTAAACATCCATTGAATCGTCTGTTGACAACAAGTCAATGTTGCATGTGCAATCTTAGAAAAAGGATATGAAGCAGATACACAAAGGGTAAGGATATTTGTAAGTACCTACATATTTATAATAAGAATTTCTGGTGTGGGAACAATTTTTTACCAAATCGAAGGGTTACCTCAGCTCTTTCACCTTCTTTCATAGAGGCAGTCTATACATGTAACCTGCATTTAATGTTTGCAACAAAAAGGAAAGGTACAATGAATAAAGGATTGGTGAGTCTATACCTGCCTAAGCATTTATTTAATCCTTTTTATTTTCATTGCTGTAGGTAACCATTGAATGGAAAAAAAAAATACTTTTGTGACTTTCTTTTTCAAAATTTGTTTTGGTGAATGATGATGAGGATGACATTTCAAATTAATTATTTTAGATTTGAAATCCACATAAAACATAACCTATTGATTATTATTTTGATGAGGGTAGGTAAGGTTGCATGAATTAAAGTTTAACGCAATTGAGTCTTGAATTGGTGTAACAGTGCTTTCGAAATGTAAAAAACCAATCGAATAAAAACTATACCATCAAAATCTTAAACAGCCTTCACGTATTAAATTCCTCCTTGAAAAAAATGTAGATATTAAAAAGTTTGTGCTGCCATGTTATAGAGAGTTTCTTAAAAACATGTTAAATATTAGACACCATGTACCTACCTATCATTAAACCTACAAGCTACAACATTCCCACACCATAGCGAAAATAGAAAGGCAAGCCTTGACATTTATAAAAAAATATATTGCAAGCACACTATAGTTTGAAACAATTTCCAAGAAGACTGTGATTCCAGCTAAGACCAAAAGATTTTGTAAAACAAAATTGGAAGCTTTGTGTAGTAGGTATCTATGAATTTGTTGATAAAACAAATATGTTAGAATGTATTGGCATTACTGATATAGGTATAGAAACCACTGAAGCGATTAGGCTCGAATTTGAAAGAAGTGTTTAAGTCTATCATACCTATAAGCTCGTAAGAGTAGGTACCTATGTATATGATTAGGTACAGTATTAAATAATCGGTGCATTTCATCATCAAATTGGTAATTACCTGCCTACGTTAAAAAAAAATTCAAATATCCTACTCTCTCCTTCCTGTTCTTAGTGCCATGCAAAATGTTTTAAATAAATCAATCACTATATCTAATTTCAGAATTCAGAATTTAGAATTGAATCGTTAATATAATTGCCAAATTTGTGGTTTAGCTAATTGATTGAAAGTCAACGTTGTTATGTTCAAATTTTTTTTTTAAATTCTTTTTATTAAAAACATGAATGCGTATCATGTTATATCAGCTGCAGAACCATTATCAGCGAGTGACAATAACACAATAAATATATGTATGTATCTATGTATAATTACCATAATTTCAGAACCATAATTTCAACAGATCAACAAATTTCAATTTCCAGACTGTAAATTGCTTCAAGACGACAATCTTACCTTCTATAAATCTCTATTCCCCAAAACTGAAAGATTAAAACGAAAACACATACCTACCTAAAAGCGAAAAAATCAATAAGCTCACCAACACACACTTCCAAGCAACCCTTTCACTGATTTATCATCCAACATCAGCAAAGTTTTTCCTTTCATCTCAACTCCTTCCCCAAACCCATGCACTCACATCTTGGAATATCTACCCATTCACAGGAGTAGGTACCTACAAAGGATTATGCCACCCTCCAAGGCCTCAACACAATCGTTCACTTCCACTCCGTATCAACCAACACCACATTCCACACAATGTACATATATCAATTCAATGGAGACTGTGTCTCGTAAAAAAAAAAAATTAATCCACAGGAAGTGCGGCGGCAACCATCTTGGATCCAGACACACATCACGACTCACAACCGACTACTCTCGCCCGCCAGTTGCCCAGCATATCCACTGTTAAAAGCAGGCCCATGAGCAAAATAAAAAAGAACCAACCCATAGAGCGTTTGTTAACCCCTTGTCCGACAGAAGCACATGTGTGATGTTTCTCAAAGGGGTGCATGGCAATGGCACCACAAAGGGAATCCCCAAAACAAAACACACACTTGTAAGAAAATGTAAACAAAACAAGAAATCTCAATTGACAGGTTGAATGGCAGCCATGATTGTTGATTTCAATGGCGCATGCCTCACTTTATTCCTGTGCCCCCCAAATATATCATCATTCAAGCCTTTCTGTTATGTGTTATTTATTTTAATATATATGTAGCTACCTACACACATAATCAGCATGTATGCAGTTGATGTAAGCTTTGCCCTAGCGGCCATCACATATGGCTTTGACTCTCTTCGATTTCTCAACTAAAATACTCTTTTTTCTCTTGAATTTTTTTTAAATAAGGGTTATCTTTAGATGAAGTTGAGTTACCCCTTCCTCTTATATACTATACATGCATGTAGCTTTACCCCTTCTTTTAAAGGGGTTATTTGGATGTGTGCATGATTGAAGAGAACGTGCACGAAAGAGATTATAAGAGCCTGAGTAAATGAGGAGACTAACCCTTTTGATGTTCCCATCATTCCATCCCAAATCCAATCCTTTTTTGTTGCCCTCTTTTGTTCCTTATTTCTCTGTGAGTGTTGAGTGAAAGTGATGTGTAGTGACTTACCAGGCTAAGTCTATGTCTATTCCTTATATACTATATGTATAGAAAAGGGTAAAGCTAAAAATAACCGTTTTAGAACTAATGGAGGGAAAGGAATTGACAAAACAAAATTTATATGGGCCTATCTTCAAATGGAGGCGGAGTTCGGATTTGAAAATTATCAGAGGGAGATAGGGACTCAATTTAAGGAAGGGGTTATTGAATTGTTTGTGCTGGCATGGGTCGCGTTGGTGGCGGTGATTGCTTGGTATTCGATCGCGACTGATGTATAATTCCTCCTTGACTGGCACCATTTGCTTTTATTAAAGAGGTATGTGTATAGGTATTGTAAAGCAGGCCCTGCGTCAGCCGAGAAAAATAATCTGAAAAATATTTTTTGTTGCATTTTGATAGCTGATGATGATTTAAATGTGCGCCCACAGTGTGCTGTTCGATGTTGATCAGCGAAGTTAGCAAAACTGAATATGTATTTGAATAGCGATCAATTTCGTAATTTCTTACTTTCAAAAATCACATAGCGGATGTCAGTAGTATAGTGGATGTAGTGCTTGGTTGCTAAACCTTGAGTTGTGAGTTCAAACCACTGTGGTGTGGTAGTTACCTATACCTACACTCAGGATAAAGTACTGTTCACATGAGTGCGACCAACGAATAACGAATAAACGAACAAATGGTATTTAATATTATTTCCAAGGCTACAAATTGTATAAAAACTAGTCCAAATGATAAAGAATGTACGTACCTACACATAATAAACAAGACTTACATTTTTAACTTTATTATCTTAAATGTGTGAATTTGGATAAAAATGATTTTGTCGTCGCGAACTGACCTATTCGCGACGAATAAACGCATTTTATCATAATTGACTTATTTAAACTTTAATATAATAAATGTTCTTTTTCTATCATTTGAACTATTATTTTATAGAATTTGTAGGTTTGGAAATAATCTTTAATCTCATTTGATCGGTTATTCGTTGTTCGTTGGTCGCTCTCATGTGAACGGTGCTTGAATGTTCGATTTAACCACCGTCTTTTAGTACAGTCAAACTTGCCCTTAACGAACTTCTATAAATATAAAGAAGATCTCTCCATTACGAATTGATTTCAAGTACACTGCTTTTTCATTACTGTTTTAGTGCGTTTCGATCTCGTTAACGAATTTCAATAAAGCGAATTTTCCTCTACGACAAACAAATTTTGTTGCTGAAAATCCAAATCTCATAAACGCTTTCATTTCTATATAGGGAATTTTTTCAACTAATTTTCTGTTAAAAATAACAAAACTTATAAGGCGATTTTTCGAGATGCAACATTCTGTGTTCAGTCTTCAGTTAAATATATAATTGAAATTGTCTTTTTATTGAACAAAAGTTATAACTAATTAATAAAGTTGAGAAGGATTGATGAAAAAAAAGGTATTGCTAAGCAATTAGGAATTCCTCTCAGTAGCTTATCAACAATTATAAAAAACAGAGTAGGTTGTGATTTTAAGAAAAAGTGAAGACGAGGAATTAAGAAAACACGCAAAAGACTTTGAAAGTGTTTTCTCGAGGATATTGATGAAGCAATGTTGATATGGATGACCGCCGTGCCGCTCGTGGAAGGATTTTTCCTATATCTCTGGACCATTAATGAGACATAAATACGGATAAGATTCTATTACCTACATTGAACGAATTTCTTCATCAATTCATATATTTCAGAGATACGAATTAAAATAAAATGTTGTTAATTTGTGTTGAATTGTTTTCATCAAAACAAACAGAAAGATATAGATAGAAAGTTATTGAAATTTTTTTTTTAATTAAATTATGTTACCTATACAGAGTGTTCTAGAGCTAGAGCGCGTGTAGAATATGTGAACCCAAAAGGAACTAAGAGCATAATCATTAAAAGCACTTACATTGTCGTGCTTTTTTAGGGCCAGATATTTTTTTCTCAACCGTTATTTTTAACTAAAGCTGTTAAAATACGTAGGTAAGTATGCGTTAGGTACGCGGAACTCACTCAATATCGGACCAACAAGATGTTTAAGTTTTTTTTTTTTATACCTATCGGTTTTTACGAATTTTCCTACTCAACCAAATTTTGCTAAAAAGAATTGGAATTCCATAAGTGAAAACAATACAAATACCTAATTTATTAAACTTAGGATTTCTGTTTAATAGAACCCAACTTCCTTCAGTAGATAGGTATATAAAAATATTGTATACAAACAAATCCATAGAGTTCCGATGGGTTACTTCTTCTTTCAACCACAATTGCGGATTCTGTTAGAGAACCACAAAAGTGTATAGTAAAATATAATGAAACAGAAAAAAAAAACAACGCGATTGCATTTTAAGACGTTTAAATTTAATAAACCATGATAATTACCTAATTACCGACTTGCGATTGATTGGTAGGTCTAGGTAGATACCTATACCCGAAAGAATCAGCTTCTAAAAAATTATCAATTTGCAGTCAAATCAACCAAAGTACACAACAATAATCAACAAAGCTTTCAATCTATTCAAAACAAACAGTTGTCACATGATAAGTGACGAGAAATTCTGGGTTTTTCAAGGTATGGGTTATTATCAAAATCAACAGATATAGTAGCCAACAAGGTCGAAGACGTCCTAACACTAGACTCTTTACACTCACAACGACTGTTAAAAATGATGATTAAAAGGTAAACACTTTGGACCAAGAAGAGAAAAGCTGCGAACTCTGATATATTGGCACAACAAAACAACTATACCTAGACAACGAATTTATATAACTAAAAATCTGATTCAAAATCAAAATGCTCCCACAAAACTGCTCTTGCTAGTGAAAGTACTCAAAAAAAAAAAAAAAAAACAAGCTTCTGATTTCAACAACACAAGCATACCTAGGTACTTCAAACTGAAAAGAATGCATCGAAACGGTAGGTATACCTACTTTAAAAACGTTGCACATCTTTAATGACAGAAATAACATGAATCGTAAACAGGACACACAGAATAGGTATCTCATCAGTGTACCAAGTAGTGTTCATTAGATTCTACAGTTCCTGACAAAACTTGCAGTAAAAATGTGATCGTAGAGCATATATTTTCTGTTAGGTTTTCTTTTGTTTTCTGTTGAAAAAAATTAAAAAATGTAAATGAATATTTTATTATTTTAATTCTGAAATTTTAAGCCATTTGTTTAACTACATCTTTTGTGGTATTAAAAGTTCATCTCTCATTTTTGTTTCCTTATTAGGTACAGGGTGTGCCAAAAGAAGTCATGCATCCAATGTTGTTTGGCTCTCTTTTTTTCTTAATGAAAAACTTCGATACTGTTTTTTGATTACATATGTTTATTTGAAGATGGTACGGCCAAATGGGAGCGCCGTCACAATTTGTATGGCATTTTTCATCACTTCAGAGCTTCGGGCGACAGATTCTCGCACTCGTGTCGAATGTTGTCCTTGAGGGCTTCCAGAGTCTCGGGCTTGTTCACGTAAACACGGGACTTCAAAAAATCCCACAAAAAAAAAAACCTCCGAAACGGTTAAATCGGGTGATCTTGCTGGCCAGTGAAAATAGCCAAAACGAGAGATGAGGCGACCCGGGAACGCCGCCTTCAGATTATCGGTTCATATCGGTTCATGTATCTCTCCATGGCTTGTTCACTTGTATTCTGCATCTGTCCACAATGTCAAAACAGATTTGACATCGGCGGCCATTTGCAAAAATAAGAGCATCTTATTTCTTTCTTTTGGCCCACCTTGTACATGTTTAATAAAAGCGCCCCTGAAGAAGACTGAAATCTCAGTCAAAACATTGGGGAAACTAGGGATCTTCTTTCATTATTTATTAATTTTTAAGACCTAAAAGCCGAAGAAGAAAACTAGTTGAAAATACAAGAATATTAGCCCAACAAATATATAAAAATAAAACTTAAAAAACAAACAAAAAATTGAATGTAAAAGTTTTGTTTTGTCAAAATTCAAAATTCACTATCCTGGGATGATTCTAGGACTTTCATAAAATTTTAAGAAGATAATTCACCATTTAACAGTTTTTATGAAGTTTCATTTTTGTTTCATATCTTTGTCCTTGTTGTCATTATTTGTTCAGACTGAAAAAAATGAAAGTGATGGGGAGCTCCTTAATAGGTACTTACAATATAAGGGAATTTTTGTAAGGTTCAAACAGATTTTACAGTGGATGTCCAGTATAACGAATATCCGATAAAGCAAATTTGCGATATCATAACGAATGCTTTTTTAATTTACATTAACATCTCATCATTCTAGATATGGCTGACATGTTCTTTTTGGGACGACTTCAAGAAAAAGCTTTACTATTTAAATCTCAACTTGAAGTAAAACAAAGTCGTGTAAGTGATTTTTAGGGTTCCGTACCCAAAGGGTGAAAACGGAACCCTATTACTAAGACTTCGCTGTCCGTCTGTCCGCCCGTCACCAGGCTGTATCTCATGAACCGTGATAGTTAGACAGTTGAAATTTTGGCAGATGATGTATTATTGTGTTCGCTATAACAACAATTACTTAAAACTAAATAAAATATAAATTTAAGGGGGGCTCCCATACAACAAACGTGATTTTTTGCTCGTTTTTGCTATGTTTGTCCGTCCATCACCAGGCTGTATCTCATGAACCAGGATAGTTAGAGAGTTTAAATTTTGACAGATGATGTATTTCTATTTCCGCTATAACAACAAATACTAAAAACTGAATAAAATAAATATTTAAGGAGCGCTCCCATACAACAAACGTGGTTTTTTGCTCCTTTTAATAGATAATGGTACGGAACCCTTCGTGCGCGAGTCCGACTCGCACTTGCCCGTATTATTGTAATTTGTGTTTTAGAATAGCAGAACTATAATATAGATGTAATTAACGTTCTCGATATAAAGAAAAGCTTCAAAGATTATATCAGTCGTTATACTGGACATCCACCGTACTTTTCACGTTTTAAAGTTTTAAATCTAAACGTATATATGAAGCAGATAGCTTTTCAGAACTCAAAGATATTAAACATTATGACATAAGAGCGATATTGAAAATACCACTTAATCTCTTACTCCATTTCGTTTAACAACTTCAATTTATATAGGTTCGCGGGAAGTTCTTTTTTTTTTGAAAATCTCTCAAAAGAAAAAAAAAAACAATACATGGATAGAAAATAAAAACAATAAATTCCTCTTTTTATGTACTCAAATCCCAACACGTTGGTGTATCCGATTTGCAAAATGAATTATTTGGTATATACATACTTAAAAGGATTGATGTTCCATACATGTGTGGTGAGATAAGCAAGAAGTGTAACGCAGTTATTTTTTATGCCACGCCACGACGACGCACGAGCGCTTTGATTAAAATAAGCACCAGGAAGACTGCTACGTTATACAAAATGCTTTTGCACCAAATACTCCATCAATGGATTTCATTTTGTTCAAATATCTTAAAAATCAACCAAACTTCCTTATGTTGACATATGGTCATCACCGTTTCGTCGTGTGTCCTTTTCCTAACACAACATATAGCTTCCTCTTTTTTTTGCAGGCGGTCGGTAGGTGTAGACGCGGAAGGAAATAGCAAAGCTGGAATTCGTTTTATGCCACATATGTGACCATCATATACCAATCTCTGTGCATTAATTCCGATATCGTTTTCGGTTCGGATTCAAGGGTAGAGATACTAAAAAGGGGTGAATTTCAGCAGTTAAAGCTTTATATACCTATACTACTAAGACACACGTAACTCATATATAAGGGTTGGAAAGCAAGCATGTAATAAAAGCACTCGGCCTAAACTGATGAACAAATCTGAAAATATTGATTATTTTGCCATCATTCCTTCTTATAGGGTTGTTCTTTAAAAATAAAAGAGTTGAAAGCCATTAAATTTTTTTTTTTGTAGAACTTGTATTCTCTTGATGTCTTGAGACTTGGAACTTGAGATAATATTCAACGTTCATTTCATAGTTATTTATATTAAGTAAGAAATAATAAGTCACAGAAGTAAATATATAGTATAGGTGGCTGATGAATACAAAGCTTAATAACTTTTTTTCTGAATAGTTTATCAACTTCATTTTTTTTAAATTTAGAGATTGTTATTTAAATTTAAGAAAATTGGAATAAAGAAACCCGCATTTAGGTTGTACGACGCTATACCATGAACCAGTGTCTGTAATTTGTGTGCAAAGATAATTTCGGTTCACGTTTGGCGGCTTTCCACCGAGTATATGGACCATTATGTGATTTGTAAAATCTTTTTCTGAGCGTGGGACAATCGCTTGAAGGCCTTATCGCCAAATTCCTTCAGTTCGGACAACGGAAACAATAGCTGCTGTAACTGCTGCCATACAGAATACCCCAAGAATTTCCACAAGAAATTTTTCTACTCAATTGGGTATCAGCAGACATTTCAGACAATTATTCATAAGGATTTGAATTTGTTTCCATATACAATTCAGATAAATAAGCAAACTGACAACTGCAGCTTTGAGATCCGTTTGGAAATTTACCAGAATTTGCTGCAAATGGTAGACGAGGACGAAGCCATGTTTAGCAGTATTTTTATGTCGGATAAAGTCGACTTCGACTTTAATGGCAATGTGAACAAGCAAAACTGTTGAATTTGGTGTGTGTTCAACCCACAAATTCTTCCTGAGACTGAACTGCATCGCCAGTTCGAGTCACAGTGCGGTGTACAGTTTTCACACGCTGCATTTCCAGGGCCATATTTCTTTGAAGACAAGAGAATTCCCTTCAATTCTGTATGGTTCCAACAGGATGGAGCTAGTTTCCATGTTACCAATCCTGTAATCTCAGAGTTATAGAATTAATTTAACAACAAAATTATAACCAGAAACTCTGCATTTCGTTGGCTTCTCCGTTCTCCAGACCTAACTGCACCAGATTTTTTCTGTTGGGGCTATTGCAAACAGGAATTTACAAGACGAAACCAACAAATTTGACAACTTTGAAGCCGACAATTGAAACAGTTCCAATTTAAACTCTTTTAAGTCAGTGATGAACAACTTTCAGATAAGATGCCGCACCAGCGTCAATGAGCCTGGAGGTCACTTGACAATGCTTTACATAGGTATAGTTAAGATTTTTTGGGTACCAGCATTACCGGCGCCTGGGAATGTATTTCATATTATGTAAGCGAGGCGCGCTATAAATACTAATTTTCGTTAATCTTCCGCTTGCTTCAAAGTTGAAAATGTTTGATTAAGTTGAAGAAAATGGCGTAAATGAATTATGACTTTTGAAAGAAAAAACCACTAGGAGTAAGAAAAGATCGTCTAAATAGTGGCCTTGTCTTATATACCTATCTCCCAGCTTAGTTGCGGTGTTGCATATAAGATGAATAGAAATGGCAGTTTTTTTTTGCAGTCTTAGTCAGTAAAACCCAATTAGCGCTTTATTATGCCCTTCTCTGATACCATAGTAATTAAACGTAGAAAGGTTGGTATTGGATGTAGTGTGTGCGTTGTGATAAAACCATGAGACAATTCTCTTGTCAGGCTTTGAGGTTTGGTAGTAGTCTTGCCATACTAATATACAATTCTGCTCAGCTTTAAATACCTAGTTGACTAGTCACAATACGTAGTAAGTATGTAATATTGACACACGTTTAAAAACTGAGACTTTTGCGAATTACAAATGTTTTCAGTTTTTCTTACTTTAAACATCGGCAAAAAATATTTCAAATCCATTAGCACTATCAAGCTCATTGTTAAGAATTAAAGGAAGTGAATGGGTATGTAGGTAGTACTTCATTGTAAAAAAACTATGTGCAAACAAAATTGGTACCTAGTCATCCAATCAATCAGCACTGAAAGACTCGTCTTCTTCACTATTTTCTAATTCATTCGCAATTTAAATCAACAAAAATAGAAAAAAAAAACTACCATACACAAACACATAATACACTTTTCAAAGAGCCTTTTGAAAACAACAACTGACATGTTTCATCGTCTTCGTCGTCGTCGTCGTCGACGTCGCCTTCGTCCTTTTGTTATCAAGTAGATTGGAATTTTGCAACACACAGTGTAACCAAAACTGAAATACGAAACAAATGAAAATGAGTTATGAAATCTTACTCAAGCAGCTGGCATAGGGTATGGACAACTCCTCTTCATCCTCCTCCTTCAAAGTGTCCTTTTACTTCTTTCTTAATTTTGATGATGTCCGAAGGCCATTGTCTGTTGCCATTTTGCCTCTGCTTCTCTCAGGCTGACCTTTTTCGGTGATGAATGAGCGAATCCTTACATCCCATTTCACCAACAACCCTTATTTCGGTTACATTATGACGATGGCTTACATATATATATTTATTTTTTGTGCTCTAATTCTTTAGCAAAGAAACTATACATATACATTTCTGCATACACACTTGCTCGTTGGCCACATGTGTACGTTCCATCATAATTTCTGATGGGTCACTTGAGGATTCAGGCATATTGGATATCAATTCGGTGGTTACATAGAGAGTGGCCATAATGCGAAGGCAAAATGAACAGCCACCCAACAACTTTTGGCTATCGGACTCATAATTAATCGATCTGTTAAAGTTGGTAAAATTGAGATCATCTCTATAATAGAAGTAAAGTGTATTGCAGGACTATAGTATAGACCTTTTGTAAACTTTATTCCGATGTATCGAGTTTCGGAAGCCCAGTTCCTGGGACAAAGTACCAACACTTGTAGATGTCCTTGCAAAGAAGTAGCTTTACCAAAACACAAAGCTGAGGGATGAGAATGCATTCATCATCAGATATATCAAGCAATCAGTCAGGAGTGAAGGTACGGTAACGTCATGGCTTATGGCCGACAGAAAATAAGCATTAATTTAAGTGGAGCCTGAGTCTGTTCCTGACTTGAGTAAGTGAAAATACACTAAAAATACGAAAGGAGTAAACGAAAAAGGCATGCAAATAGAATGCCTGTTTCTTCACCTTAAAAATGAAATGTTTTTTTTAGTATCATTATGTTTTATCGCTATTTTTCTCTAAACAAATTTTCTTAAAAACAGATTTTTTATTATAACATCAGGAAACGAAAGATCAATCAATTTTTCCTATAAAAGCTTTCTGGTTTCTTGGAAAACTCTTCTGGGATATCATTAGATGTAAAATCCATATATGTGTAGAGTGTGGACATTCATATTGTATTTCACAAGTTTTATTTAATTTTTTTAGCCTTACTAAGAAAATTCAACCGCTGGGACGGAATGGTGCAGAAATAGCAAAAAATGCTCAAATTTAAGCCGTCTTCTAAAGTGCTTAATAATCAATGTACAGTAGCAGCTTTAAGCTGTAGCTGTACTTTTCGTTCGGCAACTGGAGCAAGAAATATATGACGTGAAGCCTTTTCATTCCGTTCGGAGTAGATAAGGGTAATTTAAAGATTCGTCAACAAATTGAGTTACTATCCCTCGGTATAGAAATAAAAGCAAGTCAGCACTGACAAAATTAATATTTAAATGTTTTTTGTATTCGGGATTGGTAAATTTGGGACGTTACAAAAATAGAAGCTGTTGCTTAAGCTGTTATCTAAACAAACGCGTATTAACAAATAGCGTATTACAATATCTTGAAAATGTTGAACCGTCTAATTATTTTGTAAGTTTCTTTCAGACAAAAATGTCTCTTTTAAGGATGTATACTATCCACAGACACAATGTAGAAAAGTATCAGACCTAAATGCTGAACTCAGGCTCTACAAGATGGGTTTTCGAGCACGTACTCCAGATAAAGATTCTTCAAAAGACAAACCATAGAGGATATAAACGATTAAAAGAACAAGGAGTTTATATTTATGTTAGTATTCGATGAAGCTATTAAGTAGATACATATATATGTTCATATTTAAAAAAATTAACAGGTTCAGTACCCCGCATGGAATGTATCATTCGTTCACTCAATGACAATTGCAAAAAAAAGATATGATGGGCCATATACTTTTCAGACTAGCTATATTGTCCAAACACATCAGCATTTTATTAGCGTGGCCTACATTTTTCATTTTGATTAATCTTATTAGTTTACAACCTTGACTAGGTAAGGTATAGTATTTTTAGTCAAATTTAGCAGTTTTTGGGGATAGCAGTTGTTAACTTTAGTTTCCGGAACTAAGCGAATTTAGGATACATGTTTGTATAAAATAAGCTGAAAACCGGGAAATACATACGTTTGATGGATTGAGTGTTCTGAGTCTCTTCAGAAACAAATCGCCCGTAGGTTATTTTGAATTTAACTACTCCAACCTTATATAATTTTTGATTACAAATTATTTTGTTTGTTCTCAATGCGAATGCCAAGTGTTAAAATTTTTTACAAGCAAAGAAATTATTAAAGCTAATCCTGATGGTTAGCCCATTGTTGCCACTGAAGTTCTATAGAGTTTGACTAGTTGAATCCAGGTTTTCTGTGTGCCAAGAGCACGGTTTATGTATATATCTCTGCCTGTGAATTTTATTTTTTCGTGTATTGGTTTATCATTCAATGCACGGCTGAGATAAAGAGAGAGCTTAAACATTTTTTTAAGTGGAAGTTTATCAATTTCACAGACATAAACGTTAGGTTGGTGGGCATTGTTCTTAAAGCCGAATCAACCCCAAAATGTAATACTTATACGACAGGTGCATCCAGATCTAACACAAATCTTCTTAGCAAAGGGATTTCAAAATGTTATAACGAGTCATCAATCCACGATCTGCCTACTGTCACGGACTTCTTCATCAAACAAACATTTCGTGGAAGTCTTTCCTATAGAGAATCCTACTGATGGATCTCTTAACAACAGAAGGATCAAATGAAAACAAAAGTCCTTATCAAAATAATGATTTTTTTTTTAAACAGTTTTAAGGAGAACCTTAGTTTTTTGTGCATTTTAATGGCCAAGAATAATTATCCTTTCTGTTTTTTTTTTTTCTTTCTGTCAGAAAGGTGGAAAAGTGTGTTGCAGTGAAAGTGAGGTTAATAACATTAAAACGCATGCCCAGTTTTATATACTATTTTTTTTTTTTTTTTTCAAAGTGAAGAAAGTTATGACATGTGGCCGATCAGTATTTTGTTGGATATTCTGACATATGAAGGAGAGTTAAGGATCTAACTGTCGGTTCCTATGACTTTTTTAGTTTTTTTTTTTTATCACTTTCTATTTCCACTATCAACAACAGCACTCGTTACTATCTCCTGGGTCCTGGCCTGTTTACTTTTGCTATTGGTTCATTGTAGATACATATATACAGAAAGGAAGAAAATAGCAAAATTATTAGACAGTTTGCCACAGGATCCTTGTCTAATTGAGAAATATACGGTTAACCTTCCCGATAATAAAATAATAATAGATGGCTTGTGTTGCTTTTCCCGTTTCCACCACTTTAGACACGGCGCGGTGCGGCGCGGCGCACACTCGGCGATAGCGGTATCCTTTCGTGTTCCAAGTCATTTGTAATTGCGCAGTAAAATTATATAAAGAAACCCCTTTTCTATATCCTCTTTTCAAGATAAAGAATGTTGAGCTATAAACAGGTAAGAAAGTATATTGAGAGGAAAGGTTTAAAACCAAACCGCTGAAGGACCTCTCGGTATTTATATTTACAATACTTTAATTTTGGCTATAGAGCTGCGCCTGTGTTTTTTTTTACAGCGCAATCCTTACTAAAAAGGAATAAGAAAAACATAAAAGGATAATAATGTCTGTGGTTGTTTGCCAAACGAAAAAAAAACACAAATAAACGCGTTTGCTTTGTTGAGATTGGTGAAAAGAACGCGCGTTTGTATACACTTTTTCGTTTTTATTTACAATGGAAACACCACAAGAAAGAGTTTTCAATCGAGACGCTAATTGGAAGGCGCAAATATTTGTCCACTCTTTTGGGATTTGAGGAAGGATGTTTGATTTCTTGTGTGGAAATGAATGGAATGGTACCTATTTAGTTTCGGATGAGTTCGACAATATTTGGTTGAAAATGGTTTAGGTGCTAATTTTGTGGCAAACCATCATGTACAGGTACCTCCGCGTGTCATCCGCTTCGTTAAACATTCACATGTTTTAGAATATATATGATTTGTTTTTGTATTAAAAGGATTTAGTGTTTGTTTTGAAACGATAACGACCGTGGATATTTGCTTGAAACAAATTTAAAAAACAATTGAGGTTTAATAAATAGATTCATGTGATTAGATTAGAGGAAACAAATATAAAATTTAAACTTTTATGTAATTATTAAAAAATATATATTTATACCGAAAGTAATAAAGCCAAAGCAGAATGCAGTCGACCGACGCTCGGTATAGTGCACCTCTGTACAGTGAACTATCCAATATACTGAACCACACAAATTTAACACAGACTACCTACTCTATATAGTGAACTATGGGAATCTCAATACAGTGAACTAAATTTTAGGTAAGTCTTAAGTGGCATGACAAGACATACCTATATTAAGGACATCTGAACATCCAGACGTGGAAACTAAGCTGTAGAAACGGTTCTTGGAACTTATAAATGGTTTGGTTTCGTCACGAGTGATGGCTGCTTTGAACTAAAAATTAATATGTTTTTTGTTCTTCAGTTAATTGTTATATAAATAAAAGAAAAAATTCATTTGTAATCAATTTAAAAGTTGTTACATTCAAAATTCCCATTCGATATAGTGAACAATTTTGATACAGTGAACAGGCTTGGTTTTTCTTAGTTCACTATATCGAGCTTCTACTGTATGTAGTCAATAATGGCGAAAGCCAAAAGTACTTAAACTTGGACAAACTATATTTCCCTAAATCCAAGTACAACTATTTTCTATTAGTTAACACGTTTTCAATTTATAAGAATCATTATCTTTCATTCTAAAAAGCTGATCACAAATAAAATAGCAAAAGATTGGTGCTAGCGTGGGTAGATATTTAGCACACTCTTACCCGATTAACCCCAAGGAGCGGAACCAATTTACAAAAAAAAAAAAAAGAACACGAGAAATGCATTCCAATATTTTAGCCGGGTAAACTATTCAAAGAGCACGAACGAAAAGTCTGATGACTTCCATTTCAACTCATTACAATTTATTAGAATTGAATGGCAATGTTAATGATCTTGTCCAGGAGCAGGAACTATGGTTATACAATATATAAAGTGAGTGCTGGTGGACCTCGACATGTGTGATACTGATAAAAGTAATTCGATTACCCTCATAAAATTCCAAAATGCATCAAAGAAAGCGACTGGGTTTTCTAATCAACCCAAGCCTTCCCACACTTTTGTGATTCAAATACATAAAAATAATGGATTGCAATAAGGAATGAATTATAAAAGGCGTGGATTAGAATGATGGTAGGTACTTTAGAGGATATTTATCACGTAACTGGTATTTTTATTTTATATCGATTTGCTGCTTTTTAATTTTTTCGGATCGATATAGGTTATTTTGTTGTTGTATTATTCAAATAGTTTAGTCAATTCCATTTTAAATTTCGGACTTTGCCCTATTGAAACATTCGAATAGCAACGCAAGGTCAAAATGGTTGGTTTTACATTTGAGCCGGTTTTTGCATGGGAGTTTAAGTTAGCTTTAAGATTTTTGGTTTGCAGATACAAGCCGATGGATGGTCGTATTAGAGATTTGAAAAAAAAAAAAAAATAGAATGAGAATGCTTGAGAAAAGTTGATTAATTAAGTATAGGTTTCAATTATAATGCATTTAAACATAAATAGTTCCAAGAAAAAGCGGAGCTATCATAAAGTCAATAATTTACTGAAATTGTACAGATCACTACTGCAGCTATGTACCTAGGAACCTAATCTAATTATTAAGATTTTAAATTTGTGTGAATGAAAAATAGAAAAATAATTTTTTTCAATATGAGCTTACCATAATATGTGGCAAAAACCCATAACAGCATAAGTCGACTTATGCTCAAAATGAGTTAATAATGACGTTTTGTTTGTCTTGTTTCGGACTTTATTCTGTGAATTTTTGATTTTGATATCTTTGTCCGTTACAAAGTTATAGCCTTTTGAAAGTCATAAAATTCCAGATTTGCAAAAGGATAAACAACATAAGTCATAAAATATCAAGTAACCGCACTACTTATGCTATTATGTCAATTGCGTTATTTGAAAATCCACACGTATAAGTCGACTCATACTTTTTTCCATTTTTTTTTTCATTTATACTTGTAAGCACATGTCTACTTGCGCTTTTCTTCCAAATTTTTTTCGTTCCTTCCTGTAAGCATATGTCGTTTTTTTGCTCAAAATCAGAGTATATTAAAAGAATTTCAAAATAAGTTAAATTGCAAAACGAAGAAAATTCTACATTTTATCACTTAACATCTTCAAAAATGTGCTAAAGTTATTGCTTTTTTTATAAAAGCGCTTCAACTGATGACCAAAACTTCAAATGCTTCTCCTGAAAAATTGCGAAAATTGACTTATGCTGTTATGGGTTATTGCCACAGAACGAGGATATAAATATGATATAACTTCTACTCAAGATTTCCCTAAATGATCCGCCAAATGTCCCAAATGAGGATAAAATCGGTCTTAAAGTGTGGGATATTGCAAGCATTGTATATAAAATCAATAGTAACCAGTCTCATGGTGGAGTTTGACTGTATCGCCCTCTAGTGCCGCAAAACAACTTTATTTCTAATAGATTTTTATAATACACTCTGAAAAAAACAGCGGCCCTTATATGTAGTTCGGCTGCACAGCAGCACTTCAACTCCTCCTGGAGTAGTTGTCGGAGGTCTCCCCCTACATGTTCGCTCCAAAGAAGACGTCTACCTTGGCTTCTGACTCCGTTGGGTTTGGCGTTGAAGACTTTACGAGCTGGAGCGTCGATGTCCATTCGCTCTTCATGGTCCAGCCATCTTAGTCGTTGAATTCGAATTTTTCTGGCTAGGCTTATGTCGCTGTACAGCACGAATAGTTCTTCTTTGCCAAATGTTGTTTTCTTGGTTTTCACAGACAAGTCTATAAATCGTTCGGAGAACTTTTATCTCGATGACACCAAGTGATTTTCGTCCGATTGAGAGAGGGTCCATACTTCTGCAACATATAGCAGGACTGGGATGATGAGTGTTCTGTACAGTGTCCCCTTTGGTTCTTCTCGATAGGGCTTTATTCCTTAATTGCTATAATTCACCTCAAAAAACCAGCAATTTGCAAGAGTCTGCGCTTGATTTCAGCGCTGATGTTGTTGCCTGTGTTTATAGCAGTGCCCAGGTATAGACAATTTCACTGACTACCTCGAAGTTATATCTATAAATGGTCACTTTCTAACCAAGTCGTGTGTTGGAACGGACTTCTGTTGATGAAAGCACTACTACGTCTTGTCCTCGTTTATTTCCAGTGCCATTATGCATGCTGCTTGCTGACTCTGACTCCATGGTATAGTGAAGTCACCGGTTACTGCTCGCTTTGTGCTTCCTATCACGTCAATGTTATCCGCGAACCCAAGTAATTGAGTAAATTGATTAAAGATGGTGTCCGATATGCTGGCATGGGTGTTCCGTATGTAATTTTCAAGCACAAAGCTAAAACAGATGCATGACAGTACTTGACCTCGTCTTAGCCTTCTAGTGGTGTTAAAGGTTTCAGTAGAGTTCCTACCAGCTTTGACGGAACAGCGATCATTTTCCAATGTCACCCTTATAAGGCGTATCAGTTTAGCAGGGATTCTAAAGTTGGACATGGCACGATATAATTCAACTCTATTAACACTGTGGTTGGTATCGATGTTAAATTCTTGGGTTTTCTCCAATCTTAGAAAAAAATTAGGTAATGTGAGCTAATTTTTGTTTCCAAACTACCTAACGGTTTATTAAAAATTTTAAACCCGTATAGTACCTAATGAAAAGTGCATGAAAAACTAATCACATTAGTTTAAAATTCTTTAAAGATTAACAATAAACATTTTTGACTTGTTTTATTTCCAATCTCCTAAAAAGAAGAAATCACCTGTCACGTCGCATTTGATTAAGGAAAAAGCGCTGTTGGCTAATTTCTAAATTGTTCTCAGAAGGACTCGCTCCAATCGATTAACACGATCTACAACGAAAGTGATTCCACCATATGGCGCGTGCTTCTTCGAAAACCTAATTCCAATCCGTTAACCGTGATATATTTCCCCCTTTTTTTCCAAACCGAAACACAACGGGAAAGAGTTCCCCCAAATTAACCCATCAACTTACCTATCAGTCACACGATCAAAGGAACGTGCTGCGCCCGTGTGTTCCTCTTTATAGAAATGCAAGAAATACACGAAAAATAAATATATATGAAGAAGGCAATTAAGAAAAAGGAAGGGGTTTACTTCTTCAAACCAGAGACAGAGGCAGAGGGACCAAAAAGGAAAGACTCATGGTCTATCTTTTGGATGGTAAAAAAAAAAAAACAAAAAAAACAAGCTAGATGATCGACGGCGCTAAACTGAATGATCATTAAGGGTTAAGTAAGTTGTCATTAAAGGGCGGCGATATAATACTTAAGAGCATGGATAAGGTTACCACATCTGGTTGAACAGTGTCAAAGGGTGATGTCGCTGTTAAAGACGCTATCGCGCTCGGGAGGTTTTTCAATTTTATGTTAGACCGTTTATTTGTCTTGACGCCTCCAAATGGTTTTCTTTTATTTCTTAGACGGAATTCAACTTGAATCACTTGTAATTGAGGCAGATGGAGTAATTTGTGGTAAGGTTGTGTGGGGCATTCTCGTGGTATGACTGGGTGTCAGAATTGATAGATTGAATTGGGTATTGTTTATGGCCTTTCGCATCGCAGCGCAGGTGCAGGCTGTTGGTTGAAATATTTGTGAACACCAATGTTAACAAACTGATTAATGATTAATTGCACCTACCTATTATAATTTAGAATTGAAAAGTTTTGTTTATAATTATTTGTACCAAACCTAAAATTATTTGTTATTAGGGTAATGTAATAATTGTAGTAACTTTACTTAAAAAGTAAAAAAAAAAAAAAAACGAATAAACCTACAGGTGCGTTGCGTTGCAGGTTGCAGCACAAACATTTTTGAATGCAGATACAAAATAAAATACACTCCTAGGTCGCACGAACTTGATCTTATGCTAGATAATTGCTTGAGGAATGTATTTTTTTTTAAACAATAACAAATTACATATTTTGACAAATTTTTCGTTTTTAAATTTAGTTTAAGAATTTTGTCGGGCAAACTTAGTATTCAATAACATTTCAAAACTAAATGCATATCTAAGAAAAAAAAATCGAAATTCGCAGAACCAGTTTTTTTGAAAAAAAAAACGGTTATCTTGGTAAGCTTTTCGAAAACATATTCCAAAATTTGTTTGAGTATGCCAAAATCTAGCACTTTTTTCTTCTTATGAGAAAATAAACTTTTTAGAATTTTTGAAAAAGCCAGTTTTGAAAAAAAAAAAACAAAAATTAACAAAAAAAAAAAATTAACTTTTTTTCAAACCCAAAAAAGCTTTTTTTGAAAAATTTTAGAATCAATGTTATTTTCCCTATGGGCTTTCAAATACATTTTTTATTGAAGTTGCTTACGAGAAAATCTGATATAAAAACAGGTCATGTGCGATGTACCGTTATAAGACTTTTCCTAAAAAAACTGTTTGAACTGAAACTTAAAGTTTACACAAAAAAACGCCATACAGAAAGTTTTATCAAAATTGTAGGAGCCGTTTTGAGAAAAATGAGTTTTTAATTAAAAATCGTATGGCAGGTACCGTTAGTCTTAGAGCTGGAATGATAACTACTAATATCCTTCTGTAAGACGTCATAATATGGCTGTGCTAAAAGTTTGAAGGAAATCGGTACTGGCGTTTAGGCTTTAGGTAACTATACAGACAGACAAAATTGTCAAACACATTTTTTCGACTTCCCCATCATCGTTATGTTATGTTTGATGGTTAGATTTTTCTTCTTTTTTTTTACGAAAACAAACTTTTTGAAAATTTTGAAACGCAATATAAATAAGGTTATAAAAAAAGTTCTTTGTATAAAATTTTGTCAAAATCTATTGAATAGCTTAGGAGAATATCGGATCTAAGAAAATAGTCATAAAATGAATTCCGAAAACCTCATTCTAACCAAAGGATAAATTGTCCTGACAAAGCAGCTCTCAAAACGTTTTATCAAAATCGTTGGAACTGTTTTCGAGAAAATTAAAGTTATTCTTAAAGATTGTATGGCAGGTAGGTACCGTTTTTCTTATGGGCCTATACTAAACTGCATTTCAACATCAGAGAGTACAATTTTTAGAAAGACATTGAGTTGAATATTTTTATATAAATTCGTAAGTATGGGTACTTAAACACATAAACAAATAAATGAATGTTATTAAAAATATTGGCAAAAAAATCCTAACAATTTTGTTTGGTTTCGTACTTACAGTATAAGTAGTTGTTGGCATATTAGTTAAAGAAGGTGTTCTACTATTTGCCACCCTCTTCAAAACTCTGGAAAAGAAACACTTCGTGGTACACCTTAACATTATAATGAGAAGGCTTGATAAAACATTGTCGTGTGTAAGACCTCTCAATGTGAGTTCTCGGCACCCCCCGAGTAACCGAGTGTCACTACTGCATATTGTCTCCACGAATAATTTGAAAGGCGTGTCAGTATCCACAATTAACCCCTTTTATAAGACAAACCGACTCTGTGTGTTCCCTTTGAATTTTTTTTCTAGCTGTATACGAATGGAGAAAGGCATGGCGGTGGCGGTGGCGGCATATGAAAAGGTTAAATGCTACTAGTTTTTATAGTTAAATGACTGTCACCCAACTCATTTTTTCCCTTGTTCGTTAAAGAGTTTGCCTTTTTGTATTCCATAAAATTAACATGAAAACTGCCATCGCGTGCCATTGTCCTGTCAAATTCGTTGCATGTTATGAAACCAAAATAACAAAAACACCTGAAAATTACCATATTGTAGAACATAACCTATAATATTTTGCTTCATGCCATGCACGAAGGGCTGCACAAAGGATTCTTTTTCTTTGTGGGCTGCTGTCATGTATTATTTATTTAGTCAACCAACCAAAAGGGTTAGAGGCAAAGTATTTTGGGGTGGGAAAATCGATAGTAGAAATAATTTTGGGATTCATTTGTATTTAGGGGTTAGTGAGAATATTTTATGTTTTGGCAAATAGGAGTAGCGGATATCTAAGGGATGATTATATATTGCGCAGATTCGATAAATTGTATGTTAAAAAGGGTTAAAAAAAGAAAAGGGTTACCATATAAAACATAGGCGTTTTAAAAAAGAGTCACCCCAAAACAACGCCTTTGAAATAAGTACATAAAATGAGCAAACAATCTTATTTTTCTATTAAATGCAGTGCTGGACTGCGAACCTTACTGGCTGCGCACAATGGTGTAGTAGCAGCAGTAGCACGTAGCAATGTCAAAGTAAATGTCAAAAAAAGTAGCTCACATCACAAAGCAGCATACACGAATTCAATGTGCAGCACTGAACTCAAATAAAAATCATGTCTGCCATTTTGGTTTGTTGTTATTTTACAGCGCAACACGTTCGTGAAGTTGGATTTGAGTCGACTTGTACTTCAGCTACTCTCTATGCTGCAGCTGCTTCTTTACACTGTAGCCGTGCAATACAATTTACGCACATTTAACTTTGACATTGCTACGTGCTACTGCTGCTACTACATTATTGTGCGCAGCCAGTTAAGTTGATTTTTCGATTTCTAGGTTGATCTAGGTGTTTATACATAAGCTTAAATTTTTTCTGGATAAACCCAATTTTAAAAAGAAATAAACCAAATTAAAACAACAATTTTCTTTGTGCCCTCGAAAAAATTATTGTCATATTGAAAATAGGTATTTTCATCGTTCGGATTTAAATAAATGTACATATTGAAGATATGATAGTAAAGATACTCCCACTTATTTCTTTTTTTTATATTTTTTCTCTTTTTCGTCGAACAAGCGGTTCTGAAAAATCTGTCCGTCTATCTACCTCCTCCCACCTCTGCAGCCTTAATGGATGCGTTTCTTTGTTTCAAACATGGTAGTGTGGATTTGTTTTGTAGTTTCTCATTTTTATTCTAACCGTCAAATAATGGTAGGGTAGGGCGGGGCTAGTCAGGCAACTTTTTACTTGAAGCCTCATGATTATCAAACTATTCGTAGTACAGGATACAGGTACTGAAAGAAAAAATAGAATTCTCGCTTATAATGATGTTTTCAAAAATTAAAATTATGTTACGGCAGAAGAATAATGCTGCTGCCTTAAATGCCCCGTGGTCCAACTTTCCCCACCTTGCCCTACCTAGCTGCCATAGAATCGTAAACAATGCGTTTTATATCCCATAAACTGCTTCAAATATTTCGATACAATTTTCTGAGTGCTGTTCTATCAGAATAGTCTATCTTCTGGTTGGAATTGGTTTTTCTGAATTATTCTTATACACACAATTTTTTTCAAATCTGATTTTCTTGTAAGCTAACAAATTTCAATCTTTTATAATTCAATTAATTTTTCTCTTACGGTATTAAAGTACTTAATAGCTTTTTTTTATTTTTATTTTGGAAGCATCAGGTGGTGGATTGAATTTATTTAAGACTTTTTCATAATATCATTTTTGAAAAGTTCTGCAAAGCACTTTTTTTAAAACTAGTCGACCGATTTTCAATTCTGTGCCACACTCTATTTGATAAAGAAATTGAAGTGATTGTAAGTTTTAGTATATTCCATTTTCCAAGCCATATGTTCCAAAATCTGCCTTATGACCATAGCGTTCGTTTTGGGTAAGCATCTTAAACAGTTTGTTGACAAATTGACTATTGTGGAAGTTTGTATTACAGCTATAGGGGTTTCTTGTATTATTTAGTCGACCATGCACATTCAAAAAATCTTTTTAAATAATTCTATTGAATTAAGATGAGCTTTTTCCGCCACGAATGTGGTCTGACTATACAATACAAGTATCTCTTGCGTTGTTGCTCTTTTGTGATGTTGTCCAGTCCAACTCAACTATACTCAGTTAAAAATACCTACAAATCATAATCACTGGCAAGGCAATAGAGGGTTAAGATTTGCACGAATTTTTTTTTTTTGTCGTCTTAATAAAAATCTTTAAAAAGTCATTCCCAGAACCGCTGCAGCAGTGTAGTGTAAGTTTTAAATGAAAATCCGCCTTAAGCTGTCCGTCAATCTCTTTTGGGCCTCGGCTGTATGTTTCAATTAAATTCAGACGTCAATTTTCGGCAGCTAAAAGTGGTTCTTCCGTTCTGTCACGGAGGTTGTATTAACTGTGCGTCACACAATCGCCTTGCGTAAATCGCGCCTTCAACGCTCTTGAGAACTTGAGATACTGAACGGTGGTGCGGTGGTGGATGGTATGGTTATATGTATATTAGAAATAATGTGGGAACATAATAAAAACTATGTTTTCCAATTGTCGACCGAACAATAGGATGGACAAACGTCCCGAGAGCAGCAAATTAAAGTTTTGTGACAAAACGGTATGGGGTTGTGTGTTGATGTTTATAAGTACAAGAAACCGTTCTCCAGAACTCGAATCAATTTAATCCGCTACGCTCGATCTCATATTAAGCGAATACAATGACAATTGACGACTTCTGAATCGACGTTGAATGCTTAACAGGGTGTTTCAGAAAAGAAATCCAAAACGAAGCAAGTTTATAGTTTTTAATTAGAATTTAAAATATTTATCGACTCTAGTACAGATATTTGAGACCATATTGTTCTTTGCTTTGTTTCTTGAATGATAATAAATGTACTGAGTCGTTGGTCTTTCACAGATTATTGCATTCAAAAGTGGATTTGATTGAATTGTGATTTTTTTTTGTTGAAAATTCACTTAAATGCCTATATGTAAAAACTGCCTTCTATTAAGCCACCGTGCAATATTATTGCCTTCAGGTAGTTTTTTGTTTGTGTCAGTTTACAAGTCGAAATTATTGCGCAATATCTAGTATGAGTATCTTGCAACATTAAAATATGTATAATATTATTTCTTATGCCAACTAAACCGTTTACCGTGCGAAAAAATTTCTACCGACCTAAATTTTAACAATATTTGACATTTGAACAAAAACCTTCCGCCTTAACTGTCTTGTTGGAAATACCCTGCACACGAGAACCAATTCCAAAAGCCTATATACGAAAGGAATTGCTATGATTTTTGTGAAATGCTTATAACCACTTACACCGCATTCCATGTACCTACACATAACCAGATCATCCATCCAACTGGGGGTAACTTTAAGAAAAGGGAATGAGGTTCTAATTAGATTATTGTTAGATACTTTAGGGGGTCATATCAAGTTTTTCTTTATACGGGGATGGCACTTCCACTTTAATGAACTGAAAAGAAAGTATAAACTCCACCGATTGCAGAGATGAATAATGTGAGAAATGTATATATGCAATAAATAAGGAGGCTGCAAGAGAAAGTATAAATTATATAATAAAGTCGTTTTAATTAACATTTCAAAAATTAACTTGTTACGTATATTATGGAGGCCTTGTTGTCTGTTGGTCTTATATGAGGTCGAGTTGCTTTATCGAGATTGGTTTAGACAGACGGTGATGAGGTGAAATTTATGGCATTTGGATTTTTGTGGGAACAGAATGGTACAAATTTGGATTGAAGTGTTATTTATATAACGGAAGAACAAACGATATTTTAATTGTGGTGGCATTGGTGTATAGTCGTAGTGGTAGGGTAGAGCGGGGATAGTTGGACCACTTTTTACTTGAAGTCTCATTATTATCAAATTATTCATAGTACCGCCTTTTCTTCTAGAAGGTCAGCTGTCACAGCTGTATCCATCTTTGCTCTATACCAGTTGCGGCACTCTCCGTTACACTTTTGTTTACGTGCGCATTCTACGATTTCTACGATTTCCAAAAATAAAAACCAGATACATATTAAACACGTCTGTTAAAGTCAGTTGGAAGAGGTCTTCCAAATAACCCTGCAAAATATTCAAAAGTGCGATGCTACAACTCGCCCTGCATATACATATATGAAAAAACTCAAAACTGTTCAGTTTAAAATATGAAATATGAAAATACAAAAAATTCATTTAAAAACATTCACCTCAGTCCAAAATTTTGTTTTTTTTTTTCACAAGGAAATTACAAAAAAAAATATCTTATGTGTATTTTTACTTTCACACTTTAAAACACACAAAAGTGTTCGTGGTTCCGCTTCTGAAGTCAAAATGCAACATTGGTATGGCACGTTACCTCCTTCTCTGACAGCACGCTTTATTCGTGTACAGAATACATAATGTTCTTGTCGTGCTTTCGGTTTCTGCGAAATTCGCGAGGTCCAGCTTGTCCCGGAGTCAAAATAGCCCCTCCTTACCCTACCTCTATACAAAAACAAATAGGAACACAGGTATATAGGTATATATGGTTAGGTTAGTCAAAAATAATTGACAACGCAAATTATTTGCTCTTATTCTATAACATTTGTGGTATCAAAAATTATAACAGGAACAAAATGCGACAAATTTTCAAAGAAATGCTGTTTTTTCATTAAAAAAACTCATTATTATAATATAGTATGTGAACTTGTGTACCTATTTATCACATAAAATAGAGATACAACAGATTAAAGCAAAATATTTGTATTTCATTAAATAAGAAAGCTTAATAATTCACCAAATCTCTTAAAAAATATTTTGTAAGTGAATCAAGCGATTAAATCGCGTTCGTGTTTTGGGATTTTCTCTTGGGAATTTTTTCTAAATGTATTTTTTTCTTGGGGAATTCTGTTTTTGCTAGGATTTCACCTGGGGAATTTGTCTTTGGGGGGATTTTCTTTGTGGGATAATGCCATTTGACTTTTGACCAAACATCACTAGCGCTTAGTTTTAAAGATGCGTTTTTATGTCTAGTCATTACATTGAATCTTGTTTGAGTCACGCCACATGTCCTAAGTTTTTTTTTGCCAGTTTGGTACGCCGAACGACAAATCACTAGAAATACATAAAGCGCAATAGCTAGAGTTGTATTATAGGTACTACCCACATGAGATATCGCTAGTTCAAGTGATAAATAGAATTGGTTAGATAATGTTGTAGAGCATTTAAGAAACCTTGTAGGAGTATGAAAAGTTTTGTCAGTTTAAGATGAGGAAACGTATTTTAAACTTTTTACCAAGGGAAAAAGAACGGCAGCATAGTGTCTGTTTCGTAGAACTTTGGTCTTTGGGACGTCTGAAAGCAGCGGCTTAGCTATCATATGCATTTATCAATAGATTTTTATACAGTAGTTAGTTGGAAAATGATTTATGGACATTTTAATTGCTTTTTTTTGAGTGCAATAAAGTTCAAAATCTGGTTTTGGACTTTATGGCATTGGACATTGGACATTGTTCGAGTCAAAACTTTCTAGGTGTCATCTTATCCATCCTATAGATATACCTAGGTACACCTATGTACATAGTACCAATGTCAAAGGTTAAAATAAAAACACACGTTAAGTTTATGTGATATTAATTTTCAAAATTAATTTTTGTGCCATTCTAATACATATTTAACCTTTTCCATACCCCGTTTATTAAAACATGGCTATCGACCTTATTGCTATGGTGGTAGTGTTGTTTGTGGTGCCAAAACATAGAAGAATATCATTATTAATATTATAAAAAAAAATTCCAAATCTTTAAACCCATAACTGAACTCGTGTTATACATACATTATACATAACAAAATATATTGGTATACTTTTTATATAAGTAGGTTTTCAAGTGTTTCTTTATCCTATACCTACCACTGCTCACAGTGACAACTTTATTCTTTACCAAACCGGATATAAATTATCCCTTTTCCTGGTTAGTCAAGCAGCTCCAAGGCATTATAATGATTAGATGGTCAAGGGGACAAAAATATAAATAAATAAAAAGTTATACCTATAGGTTCTATATAATATTTTAAAGGACGTTTGGCTTAAAACACACACATATCCACATACGTGTACACATATATG
This sequence comes from Platycheirus albimanus, assembly GCA_916050605.2. Classification (NCBI taxonomy): domain Eukaryota; kingdom Metazoa; phylum Arthropoda; class Insecta; order Diptera; family Syrphidae; genus Platycheirus; species Platycheirus albimanus. The sequence continues at coordinate 68,047,957 of OU696698.1, forward strand.
CTATACATACTATAGCAGCCAGGACATGAAAGCCAGAATACATTTAGGGAGTACAATCCACGTAACAAGGGGGTGGGTTTTTGTACCATAAAATACACAGGACAATCATGAAGAAAGGACGAAGGAGCAGAAAAAAAATGAAAATATTTAACCCTAAAATAACAGTAACGTCGCACCCCAAGTCCAACAACTTGACCCTTCAACTGATGTGTGTCTCTGTTATATATGTATCTATGTGAATATAGAAATCGAAAGGATAATAAAGCGTAGCACACGAACGTTATTCTGCTAGTCCAGTTTCAGTCAGTGTGTTCTTCGTCGTCGCCCTGTGAAGCCTTTATTCGTCCAGTTTCGTAACAAGAAGAATGCATGTATGTATGTAGGTAGGGTACATACATATATGTGAGTAAACAAAAACACATGCCACTGACATATACAACCCTCTCGAATATATTCTTTCCCTTCTCCGGTTCGCTCCCCCACTTCCGGACATCCTTTAGTCGACCAACATGAACATCATGATGGTTACTGGCTGGCTTGGGGTTGGTAGTCGTTTTCGACGTCGTTACTACCATCGAAATTGTGTTGTTAACTTTGAACCCATCATGTGTTCAGGAAGATTCCTAAAAAGGGATAACAAAGTTTTTTTCCTTCGATGTCCTTTGGGCTTTATTTTTTTCCTTTTTTAGTTGTTGGCTTTTATAAAAAGTGAATTTTAACGAGACTTGTTTGAAAAGGGCTGAACATTTATTTTTTTTTCTCAAGGATACCTATACATGAAAGTTAAGGGATTGTTTTTTCTCTCCATTTTTTTTTAGGAGAATCCTTTTTTTAACTGGCTAAATGTGTTGCGTTTAGTGGTTTGGTGTTTACTTGTGTGCGTGTGTGATCGATGACTTGCAGAAAAATTAAAAGTTCTATAAACATGAGCAAAAAAAAAAGGACTTCGGACGAGAGGAGAATATGGCACAAATAAATTATTTGTTGGTCTATTTTTGAGGATAATCAATCATCAATGTTGGGCGATGCTAGCACGTTCGTAACTATATGTATGTATATTCTTTTATATTTAATCTCAATCCTTGCTGTTTTCTTTTTCTTTTTTTAAAGGAATCCACCATGACACATGACTAAATCCTTGCAGAGAATACAAAAAATACACAAAATAAGAGCTCTAGGGATATGTAAAAAAGCGTAAAAGGATTTTGTGCGCTCAAAGAATAGGAAACCTAATCCTTCAAACTATGAAAACAGTTTTTTTTTATCAATAGACCAGGACATGGTCATAATTTTTGCATAAAGGGATACACACACCACACAGGCTGGATGAAGACAGATGATCAAGGTGAAGCAAGGACGACTCAATGGAAAAGTGCGGGAAAATATGCAGATATAGGTATCTCTCATTTGTTAAGGTACGAGTATATAGGTAAGTCGTTTTTATTTTTCAAAAAAGAGATGGTTTTCCGCATCCTGGACACGAGCTGGCCGGTTGCTAGTGGTGGTCGGCTTTGTTTTGAAGATGTTATATGGGCTTGTTGCCTAAGGAAGGCAATTTTCTTGTTACATTTCTTATTCAACCTTCCTATTTTGAATAAAAGAAGAAATGAAGGATGATTTTTTTTTAAATTCCTTTTCTTGAACCAATTTAAGTCTTCGGTGCTGTTTGCTTGAAGTATTGGATTCGGTAGGTAAAAACACAGTGCGACGTGGGAGGAATAGGGAAGTGGATTGGTTGTGATATTGTTGTTTCTCCGGTTGGGTTCTTCGGCTGTGCGTTTTCTTGTTTTCTTTTAATGTGCTTTTTTTAAATGACATAATTTCGGTTACATATAGGTAGGTACATACATTTTTTCTCAATATTTTTTCATGGGTTTTTCAGTTTCTGAAAGGATTTTCATTTTGTTTTAATACCTTCCAGGTGGCCATGTCCCTAGTTGGAGAAGGATTGCAAATGATGCGTTTGGATTTTTAAAATTAAAGATCAAAAATCTATTTAAATGCTCTGAATTAAAAGACAACATTAAATAGCAGATCTTTGCGAATCATTGACTTAAACTCTAGAATACATATCTAAAAAAGTGTTTTTGCTGGAAATAAGAGGAATTATTGGGTTCGCAAGATTTACGACAGATTCCTTTCTTGGAATCGATAGAACGTAGGAACTGAAAGTAGACAGGATTAAGTAGTTTTAATCTCAGTGTTTAACAGTTATACTCATCACCTCTATATTTAGAGCCATGTGTGACATTGACCTGATCAAAAAGCTAAAAATACAGCGGCTTAGATGGCTCGGCCATGTGGAGCGCATGGACGAAAACGCAAAAACCAACTTGGTGTGCGCAGGTGGAGGCCAATGGCTAGGGAACGCCTAGCTGGCAGAGTTTGTTGGTTGAGACCCAGTTGCGGATTTAGGTTTGACGGCACCCAAGGCTTAAGCCGATGTGGAGTCCTTTTTCTTTCACAAAAAAAAACCCTTTGGCGTGTTTGCGTCGTCAAAAACTAAGTACCTATTTCCTTCAGCACCCATTTATGCCCCAGCCTCCCCTATAACGATACAAATATATTTAGGTAAGGTTAGGTTAAAGTGGCTGTCGGCTGAGAAGGCCGACACACTTAGTCCAAAGGAGGACCGTTCTGGTACCACGAGTTTGGGGTGTTCCATAACTAATAACTAATAATTCAGAACCAGTTTGTGCTTCTTATGAAGCGTAAAAGAGAAATAATGTCCAAGTCAATCAGATCACTAACATCGTTAAAGAAGTATACACCTAGATGGAGCTTTCTTTTATGGGCCAGTGCAGGGCACCTAGATGGAGCTTTGTTTTATGGGCCAGTGCAGTGCATGTACAAAGGAGATGGACAATAATTGTCTCTTCCTCTTCTTCGTCCATACAGCTCCTGCAAAAGTTGTTTTTGTATACGCCAAGTCTCGCGGCCGGCTGTCTACCTATGAGACAGTGTCCCGTAATGAGACCTATAATGGAGCTAATGTGCCGTCTGCTCAGAGAGATCAAAGTGTTAGAGCGATTTGGATCCAGCTTTGGCCAAAAAAATTTGATTCAGAAAATTTTTTTTTTAGTTTAAATTTTTTTCGTGTTTGTTATATTTTTATAACTTTTCCAACTCATTCTGAAACCTTTTAAAACTCAATCAATTATGGTGGGTCTTGGGTGCTTTACATTACGTAAAAACTATAAAATTTGTACACAAAATTGTCAACTGACACTTACTTTTATATAATCCATCACGGTGAATGAATGTTTTGTTTTATAATATTAAGCAAACAAAAGTTACAATAAAGTTTTGAATGAAAAATATTTAAAAAAAAGAATCTTATTTCGTGAATAGATAATTTATGCTAGCATTAAAAAAAATGTTTAATCTCTTTGTTAGATATTTCAGAATTAAGTACTTTCCTAATAAATTTATAACACAGAAATTCTACCGTTGGGCCTTACGGGCCTGAGCCTCAATCCGCTGCTGTTGATTCCGTAGTCCACAATGGACTGTCTACGGCACCTTAAGTGAGTTAGTGTGAGCGCTACATTTTTAAGATCCGTTGCCACAAACCTTGTCTAAAAACGAACTGTGGCTTAGGACTGGACAAAAAAAAGGCGACAAAGACATAATACAAAAAAGGCGCTATATTTGTCATACACTGAGGAAGCTAATGACACAATAACAAAGCGGTCTTTTCAGGTGAAAGGCGTGCTGGCAGATCCAAGAAAACCTGGAGGCCAACATTTTTGAAATAAACTGAAATTGGGGTTGGTGCCAAACCTGGCCTGTGAATAGAGAGCCTTACCTATGCGTTTTTTTTTTAACTGCTATGTTTGAAGCCGTTGAGGCTTGACGGAGTGGCGAGAACCTTGATTCGTGCAAGGCAGAAAAGGGGTGACGCTCGTTGTAAAGAAATTAGACACTAGGTATCTGAAATAGAAAGCTTAAAGAAAGCAGTTGGGTTGATACGATTTTAAATAATGTTCAAACTATAAGGAAATACGGATAATATGGATGACCCCATATGAATTAGATAGTAAGTGTCGTAGGTACTTATAGCAAAATAGCATAAGGGCACAAGGCTGGAAAGAAACATTTTACAAAAGTTAAAACTTTGTATTAACGATCTTTAACATAGAACAGCTCCCTCCGTCATAATAATGCCTCCTATATTTAATTGAAAAGGTGTAAGAAACTAAACATACAAATACATACTTCTATTGCTGAGAGTTGATGACGAATTAAAAAAACATGTTAAAGCTGTTCTAAACGGTACCTACTTAAGGAAGGTCATTGCAATTTTCAAAACAGTCCATTAAAATAATCAAAAGATGCTTGTCATCCTATCTTTTCAAAGTTTTTATTGCAAAGACTGATGATATTATAATAGCTTTTTTTATAAATTTCAAAAAGGGCAGCCATGTTTAGTCTTTGAACATAGCATAAGCCGAGTGTGGCGTAAAAGACATAAATATACGTACTTTTGTTGCCCTTACCCACACCTAAACAAGAGATATATACCTACTCTCAGGATCTGGCTAATTGAAATTAAATTTTTTTCTTTTTTTGTTAGACATAAAAATACAAACAAAAATCTTTGTGCTTGTCGCTTTTTCATTTTCGTTGGTTATTTCCTTTTTTTTTTAATTTACAGCTGCAAGGCATTTTTTCTTTACAGATTTTTTTTTTTCATTTGACTCATCTTAAATGGATGATGGTGGGGTAGCCATTTGAAAAAAAATAAAACGAGTAAATCTTTTATTTTTAAATTCTTTGGGGGTAAAAAAAGGATCAAAAGAGCATAGTACGAAAAGAATTAATTGTTTTCGTCTCTCATTTCGCGTTTTTTTTTGTGGAAAATGCCTCTGCAGCTATTTAACAATTTGCTGAATAATTTGTAATTAAATTTACGCTTAAAACCAAAGCTAAACGAACGCAGGGGTTGCTGATGAAATTTGTTGAAATTATTAAAATTGTTTAAATTTGCTTCCTTCTATTATATGTATGTATCTACTGGATATGAATATAAAGCCGTAGGTACCTACTTTAGAAATCTCAAAAAAAAAACCTATCATCAGCATGGTGTTTCAACTGTGAAATTGTTTCATCTCCACGTGCCTATACGAATTCCTATGGAGGCATACATTTTCAGAAAAGTAAATAAAAGAACTGAAGCTCCTGGTCAAAGTTAAAAAAAAACTCTTTAAAACTGATTTTTCAAATTGCTTTCAAAAAATTTAAAAAAAGGATTATTTCAAGTCTGGTTACCCTTTTTCTTAATGAAATATTTCCTCAATCGATTTTCCTGAGAACACCATCTTAATCACATTGTCGTTCCTCATTATTTATAGCGTTCTTCTGTATAAGCTATGTTGTAGGTATACCTAAAAAAAAAGTCATGTAACCAATGTTTTATTGTGACAATCTCTTCCCCATTCCTCTGAGAGCCTTTCAATTACATATCGGTTAATACCCGACTCCTTCAAATCAAACCAAAGAAAACCATCCAAAGCTCTATTACATCAACGATTTGTGAACTTTCACTATCAGAAGAGGACATTATTATTTGTGTAGTTTCATTCTTAGAGCATTGAGAGATAGCCCCTTTTGGTAGTCACCACACCACACATGCGATCAACTTTTACTCTCAATGAAATGAATAAATGGATATATCACAACATCCATCCTCTTATCCTTTCTTTCTTCGATTGGTTTGCAACTGTACCTACATACATAGTATTTTCTTGGCAACATGTACAGTACATCCACACAAAAAGAAATACACAAGCAAAGAATAGTCTTAAAGGACCTAGCATTTAGGTAAAGGTTGCCAAGTTCTGAGCAGAAAACAAAACCTGGTGCCCTAAGATAGAGCTGGAGGAGTCGGAAGAGAGACAGACCAATTTTCGTTTGATTAAATTGCTAGACAAGCGGCAACGATGGTCTTATGGTTTTTACAGGGCTGTATTTGTATTTTTTGTGCCCATTAGCACAATAAAATTAAAGGAACTGATTTGACATAAGACAGTGTAATTCGTTAAAAAGTGACAAAAAAATGCTTCTCCTGTCAATTTTATTTAAAATATTTATTACCAACGAATCCGAATGGCAAGACATGAAACATTTCGACGATTTTCAAGTGATGGAAATGTTTTCATAATGCGTCTCTCTCCTATCAATAGAGTTTTACTGCGGAGTTTAGGGCGTAAACAAACTTCATGCCAAACTCTACCAAATGCCTTTGAAATATCAAACTAAGTAATCTTGCTTTCCCCAAGCCTGCAAGAATTTTTTCCACTGCTCGGTGAGATATGCCATCAGATCCAGGGCCCGATCCAGCTTTTCTGCCACCCTGGGCAAACATTTGGTTACATTTTTCGCCACCGCAGCGCCACATGTTTGGTGCCTCACATCTCAAACATTTTCTTCAACATTGATTGATTTAGGCGCTTATAAATACTACCTAGGAGGCTATTTTTGCATTTATTTTGAAAAAATGGGTGGAGCCAAAAGCTGAAAGAAAGCGGTAAAGATCAATTTGGAAGTTATGGTTTCCAGGCGAAAGGAAATTTAATTCACACCTCAGAGGAGGTCGCCTTAACTGTATTCCATTCTGTCTTTCTTTTGATATTCATGTCCTACTTCGGTTCCACCCATTTTCAAATTATCGTCAAAAATAAAAGGCTTCCTGCTTTTCCTGAGCGCCTGGTGACCCAAACATTTTTCACATGCTTTCGCAATCTAAAAACCTTGGGAGGTTAGGAAGGAAGAAGAAACACCTTAAGCAGTGGTAGACATTGTAGAGGCCATTTGCCGCCATAAGTTTTATATGTGAAGATTGAAGTGTGTGATGACGATCACAAGGAGGAACACAAAGTTACGGTTACAAAGTTCACCTTTCCCACTTGCTCATATTAAAATTAAATACGTTCACTCACTCCGATTTATCCATAGAAAGTTAGAAAATGGCTTTTTATTGGCTAGGTCAGTGGCGACCATTTTTGCGCTGGGTTTGAGTCAGGTGATATTTTTATAATATGTAACAGGGTGATTGTACTTTTTGTTTTTAATATTTTCTTTTTGTTCATAAAGAGAAAAAATATAAAGTTCTTGGGCTGTTTTTTTTCTATCTTAATAATTTCTTTTATTTTCCAGAATTAAAGTACTTAAAAATAAATATTTATTTGATTATTACTTAATTGGTTTGTTTATTTACATAGTTATTTTTTTATGTTTATTTCGACCATTGTGTATTTTGTTGCGGAATTATTTCTTCGCTTTTAATGTGGTTTAAATTTAATAAAAACGTAGTTTATTTCAACTAATTTACTTTTTATGATTTAAATTTGTAAACATTATCTTTTTTCTAAAATGAAGTCTTTGAAATGCATAATAACATTTCAAATACAAATATTTTATTGGTTGTTCTATTATTTTTTTTTTTTTTGCATTAGGAATAATGTTACACCACAGGCTTCAGGAAATTCATTATGGTGGCAGGAAACGTTCAACAAAGAGGAGATATCGTAAATGAAATTTGGGAACCGCATAATTATGACACTGACACAGTCAGAAATTGGTAGATCGAAATTCTTTCTGAGTTATACATTTTCCCCCTTGATATTGTTGAGGAAACAAGTAAAATTATTTTGGAAAGTTGTAGCTATATTTTTAGTCCTCAATTTTAAAATTTTGCCGCCCTTGAAATTTGCCACCCCGGGCAAATGCCCGGCACGACCCCCCCCACCCCCCCCTAGATCGGGGTCTGATCAGTTCACCAGTGGAACGATTGCTGTGAAAGCTGTACTGATGGTCATTTAAAAGTTCCGATCTCTGAAATACTTCTTGAGCTGACGATTTTTAAATGTTTCCATGACCTTGGAAAGAAGGGACGTAGGGCAATTTGTCGGTAAGACTAGGGGGAGAATGAGTCACCTTTTATTTGACGGGCTGAACAAGTGCTGTTTTCCATCTACTAGGAAAGATTCCTGAACTCATGTTAGAAACCCTTAGGTTTCATTGCGGTTTTTTTAATTCTTCAAACATGCATAGATTATTTTATTTAATTCATCTATTTTATAAAGGGTTTTATAAAAAAGGCGGGCAGATGTTAAAATGGATTAAAACAAGCGGTGTGTGTGGTATCTACGAAATTCTGTTTTTATTTGATAGGATCATGTATGCTAGAAATCAGATGGTTTGCTTAATTTTGTCCAAAAACGGTTTTTAAAAGTAATTTTACCTGTCACCTTAATGTGAATCCAGCCGTCTGACGTCAACGAACGTCACAAAAACATAGTAATGTTGGTTTTCAAAAAGTTATTTTTCTGTGCTGTACAGAATTTTCTAATGTTGGGCCTTGTGATTCCGGAGAACATCAGTGCGACCCTGCAGAGATGTTAGGTTTACCCAACACACGCACTCATCAGAGAAAGCGAATCAGTAAAAGTGAAAGCTAAAGCAAACGTGCATATACATATATCTTTGGGCCAATATACCCTTATACAAATGATTGCGAAAATTATTGTCGCCCCCTTCAAAGCAAGGATTCTATAGTTTTATGAGTAACCTGTCCATAGGTTCCATTCCATCCTCACGAAAAAGGCTTTTGTGTTTATTGGTGTGTGGGTTTGGTAGTTGGTGCGTAGATGTGGTGTAACAATAATCATAAATGCTACTGTTGCTTCCATGGGACGATAATCATCAAAGGATATTGTTATTGTGTTTCGATATTGTCTCGAGGATTATTAAAAGAATTGGGTTTGGTTGCGAGTTTTGTTGCTGGCCTTTTGGAGCTTTGATTTAAGGGTTGTCAATTGCGAGAAGGATGTTTGATGGAGATACATGTATGTATCTACAATCTATTGGATGTGTTGAGGATTTTTATATGATTTTTGTTGCGTCTTATGACGCAAATTTGTCAGAAGGAAGACATTTTCTTATTTGTGGTGTTCAATTTTTGTAGGCACCCTTATGTGAAAAGTACACAGGCGACATCACACAATACATTCGAGGTCAACGCATTACATAATGGTCATTCTTATTTTCGAAATAAATAAATTTGATTGCAAGTTTTTATGGTGATGCAAGTGGTGTTAACATTGTTAATTACTTTGGAGTGAGGCAATGATTTTGATGGATTTGTGCGATACACACATTGGTATATTAGGATGATGTGCTTGCTCATCAGTGTGAAGGTTTTTATGACCTCAAATGAAATTAACATTTTTTAGATTTTTTTTTTTATAAATCCTTTCATTTTGACGGATGGAATATTTCCTCAACCTCGTGTCGGACTGCCACGCCGAAGAATCTGAGTTCGATCCCTGACTCCGACTCCACCTACATCTTGCAAGGAAGTGGTTAATCCTCCAAGAGTAAATCAAGTCATGAAAAGTGCTTCCCTGTTAGCCGTTCGGATTCGGCAGTAAATTATTCTGGGTCCCTCCTATTCCTGCAGAATATCAACCCAATACAGCTCTTAAGGGAAATTTGTTGATATCTTGTTTTACTTTATTGTAATTTTCGTAAAGATCTCTAGTTGGGACTAAAAAATGTATAGCCTTTTTTACTCACAGATAATGTAGCTTTCTATTAGTGAAGGAACTTTTAAAATCGGTTCAGTGGCTTAGGCCTGAAAGACTTACAAACAAACACCCTTACTTTCACATTTATAATATTAGTATGATATGATATTCTGATGATAGTATAGTATAGTATAGTATAGTATAGTATAGTATAGTATAGTATAGTATAGTATAGTATAGTATAGTATAGTATAGTATAGTATAGTATAGTATAGTATAGTATAGTATAGTATAGTATAGTATAGTATAGTATAGTATAGTATAGTATAGTATAGTATAGTATAGTATAGTATAGTATAATATAGTATGGTATAGTATAGTTTAGTATAGTATAGTATAGTATAGTATAGTATAGTATAGTATAGTATAGTATAGTATAGTATAGTATAGTATAGTATAGTATAGTATAGTATAGTATAGTATAGTATAGTATAGTATATTATAGTATAGAATAGTATAGTATAGTATAGTATAGTATAGTATAGTATAGTATAGTATAGTATAGTATAGTATAGTATAGTATAGTATAGTATAGTATAGTATAGTATAGTATAGTATAGTAGGTATAGTATAGTATAGTATATAGTATAGTATAGTATAGTATAGTATAGTATAGTATAGTATAGTATAGTATAGTATAGTATAGTATAGTATAGTATAGTATAGTATAGTATAGTATAGTATAGTATAGTATAGTATAGTATAGTATAGTATAGTATAGTATAGTATAGTATAGTATAGTATAGTATAGTATAGTATAGTATAGTATAGTATAGTATAGTATAGTATAGTATAGTATAGTATAGTATAGTATAGTATAGTATAGTATAGTGCATTTATATAAGGTTTTGATATTGGAACTGTAATAAACAAATTTGAGGGTATTGTTTCAGTAATCGAAATCAAACCTTGTTGAAAATTATTCGAAACCATAGCTTTGAGAGAGCTGATTTAACTTATAAAAATGCATTGATGTTTTAAATTTAAAAAACTCACTCCTCATAGTCATATAAGCAAAAAGGAAGTCTCTTTTGTAGAGCTTAAATGTTACTTAATTAAACTTAATCAATGCCGAACAATTAATGATGTACTTACACTTAACATAATTTAAGCATATATCGTCCTTTAGTTTTTTTTTGCGGACTATCATTATTTAAAGGCAAACCTAAAAATTGCTTTAATTAAAATATTATCCAATTAATCTTATTTTTTCAGACTTTGATATTACCTCCTCACTCAGGCTGAAGGAGTTTTTCTTTATTATCATTCTTCTTTCTCCAACTCTATATTTGAACAAAGTTCAGCCTATCCAGCTAATACCACCTATACATTAAAAAAAAAAAAAAAAAAAACAATTTTATAAAATATTGGATTCACTTCTTTGCAATTTTCCCAAGAATCATGATGAGCTCCAACATTGCCAGCAAAATTCGATAGTAAGAAAAAAATACTTCTAAGAAAAGTGTCCTGCTTCAAGTGATTCTTTTCTTTTCGAAAAGAAAGGACACACCAAAGAACAAGCCTGCGAAAATAAAAGGATATCCATTCGCGAAAGAAAACACACAAAAAATGTTTCATCAAAAGCTCCCCATCCAACTACCTTACTCTAAAAAAAAAATGAAACAATGGACAAGGAAAAATCGTGGGCAATTTTAATTTTTCCCCCATTAAAATAAAAAAAAAACCTTGGAACAAACCTGAAAAAAGGCAGGAATGGACGGTGAGGACGGTGGTGGCGTTTGAAAGGAATCTTTGCTGATGAATAATGACAACGCCAAACAAGGAAAAAAACACAGCAAAAAAGAAAAAGGAAAAAAAAACTCCAAAGAATTTGAATAAATTCCTATTCTCTGGGAAAAGTAATGGAATCCTTACACAAGACACGCGGGTGAAGAAAAAAATTAAATTAAATAAAGGCTTTTGTCTTCGCTGTGTCGTTTTTCTCAAGGACTTCGCTAAGAGCAATGGAATGGGGTACTCTTTCTTGAGTAAAGATAAGGATTCTGTCCTGTTTCCCTTTTTTCGTCAGTCATCTAAAGGGGGTGGTATACGGCCGGGTGGTTTGTTGGCTAGCTATTCTTCTTTTCTTTCCAAAGTCCCGCGTTTGATTTAATGTGGGTGCATAACCAAAAAGAAACGAATAGCCCACGCGAATGTCATTTGAAGTACCAGAAGTGTCCTCATCCTAACCTCTAGCTATATATATACTCAAATGAACGTGGACGAACGTAACGCTGGCGCAGAGCGGTGATGGCGTGGCGTGGAGCGGCACGGAGTGGCGGGCACGGTGCGGCTCGGCGTAATGAATGAGAGCCGCGCTATCTAAATTTTCCACCGAGATGAGTTTGCTTTCATTAAAAATCGCACGAATGGACGTTATTTATCTAAAGTTTTCGTTGTTATCCTTAAGTTTTTTTTTTTTTATCAAGTTTCCTTGATTTTTAATTAGTCCAGGCAAACCGACCGAAAATTGAGGATGATGCTGTCATTTGCATAGCAATTGTTAATTGTCACCCAAGGTTTGAATCTCGAAAAGAAAACAATAGAATTTTTCGTCAAGAAGATAATATATAATAGCTCTGCAGGATGCAACAACCTGGAACAATGAATAACGCGGTTCGGCGTAGCGTCCATCATACAAACGCAAATTCTCTTTATCGGCGATCGACAGCAGAAGAAAGTGACTAACAATGAATGTTCAACCAAGTGAAACATGCACGATATATTCAAATGAATGCTTTGTTTTATTTTATTATATATGATGTCCCTGTAGTCCTGTCTATTTTTCGACGTAAAAAGTGGATGAAGGAGAAAAATGGTAGTTGTGACTCCTTTTTCTACTTTGGCTGACAAGGGGTCAGCAGGTGTACCTACACCTATGTATGTGTAATAGGTTAATTGGGTGTCCAACGTTTGACAGCTATAAATGTGGCTTTAACAAGGATTAAATAAGGAGATATTCTTATCTCAAATTAAGTGTTGTGGTATGTTAGAGGCTTCTTTGTCAGCTGAGGTGGAAGAATTGGTCTGATCCCGAGCCTGATACACAAGACCTTTGGGAGACAAAACTCTTTTAAAATGGTCATCATAAAAATAAAAGAAACTACACAAGATATAAAGGTCAAAAGATATAGGAGTATAGAGGTATATATTCATATGAATTGTGATCAACTTTATATTTGTATAAGTTTTTTATTTTGTTTTAATTTTTGGTTGTGACGTTCAGGGTATGCAATGTTTGTTTTGTATAAATACATTGGAAAAAAAAGTTGAAATCTTTTATTATTAAAATGTAACAGTCTTTTATAGCACATAAGACATTACGGTGAACACGAAAAAATATTAACTGGGTCCGACTGCTGGTTTCTTATTATATATTAGCTGACCCGCGAACTTCGTTCCGCCAAAGTTTGTCAATGTATTGAAAATAATAATTCTTTCTATGCATGTAGTAAAAAGCTTCATTTTTATTTAGGTATATAGATACTGGGTGATTTTAAGTTAGTTCGGCTTATCAGATATATGCCTGTGAAAATTCCGTCAAAATCGGTCCATAAATAATAATTTTTGAAAATTGCGTCCGCAGTGCCACCTACAGGAGTAATAAAAATAGCCTAAGTCACTCCTTACAACATCAGCTATCCGCTAGTAAAAATCCCGTCAAAATCGGTTCAGCCGTTCCCGAGATTAACCGGAACAAACAGACAAAAATTTTAAAAATTGCGTTTTTGTTATAAGTATCGTATATACTTTCATGCGCATTTAGTAAAAAACTAATATATTTTGAAATTACAAACAGACACTTCATTTTTATATATGTGTATAGATGTTAGCTTTATATTCTATGAGGTTTTTCAAAAAAAGAAATCGTGTTTAGAATACTCTTTAAACGATTTTCAATGTTTTCTTAAAATATAAAACTGTGAGGAAATAATATAGCTTACTTCATTTTACAAAAAAAAAAATTTTAATTGTGATTTTTAAGTGATTAATAAAGTTATGATTTTTTTTCGAAATCTCAGCCGCAAGGTCCCTGTCACACATTGTCGTGCACTTTTTTTATTTTCAGCAGTGCAACGCTCACGATGAATTTCTAGTCAGCAGTTCTAGAATAATGAGATGTAATATAAATGTAATATCACTGTAACCATTCAGAAACTCAAACCTAAAAGGAAATATCAAGCAAATTTTTAAATCAGTAGTTAATCAGTTGAAATAAACTTTGTTCTTTTTTTATTATAATCACATTAGAAACGAAGAAATAATTCCACAACAAAATACAACTTTGTCGAAGTAAACATAAAAAAAATAATTAAGTACACAAACCAATAAAGTAATAATTAAATAAATATTTATTTTTAAGTATGTACTTAAATCCTGGAAAATAAAAGTAATTATTAAGATCGAAAAAATCAGCACGAGCACTTTTTATTTTTCCTTTTTATGAACAAAAAAAAAATATTCAACACTAAAAGCACAGTCACCCTATTACATATTAGAAAAATACCACCTTTTTTAAGCCCAGCGCAAAAATGGTCGCCACTGACTTAGCCAATAAAAAGCTATTTCTTACTTTCTTTTGTTTATCAGATAAATCGGAGTGAGTAAAAGTATTAAATTTATATATGAGCAAGTGCGAAAATTGAACTTCGAAACCGTAACTTTTTGTTCCTCCTTGTGATCGTCATCGACATACTTCACATATAAAACTTTTCGCGGCAAATGGCCGCTACAATATCTATCACTGCTTAAGCTGTTTCTTCTTCCTTCCTAACTTCTCAAGGTTTTTAAATTGCGAAAGCATATTAAAACTGTTTGGATCACCAGGCGCTCAGAAAAAGCAAGAAGCCTTTTATTTTTACCGATAATGTGAAAATGGGTGGAACCAAAGTAGGAATATCAAAAGACAGAAAGAATGGAAAGTAGTTAAGGCGACTTCCTCTGAGGTGTGAATTAAATTTACTTTCACCTGGAAACCATAACTTCCAAATTGATCTTTAAAGTTTTCTTTCAGCTTTTGGCTCCACCCATTTTTTCAAAATAAATGCAAAATAGCCTCCTATTTTGAGCGCCTGGTAAATCAATCAATGTTAAAGAAAATGTTTGAGATGTGAAGCACCAAACATGTGGCTCTGCAGTGGCGAAAAATGTAACCAAAACTGCATATTTTATTGCAAACATTGTAGCAACACGTCATTTGCCTCATTATATTTAAACTTAGAGTAAAAATGCAAAAAATAGGTCAAGCAAGTCGATGTTACAAAATATAAACATAAAATAAAAAGTAACTTAAAAAAACATTTCAGTGCAATATCTTTTAAACTACTGAACTGCTTTTCATGAATTTGTAAGTCACTGAAGAAAGGTTATTTAATTCTAATCAGTAACTATGAGAAATTTACAAATACGTACACGTACCTACTAGCTACTACTTGCATGACAGATACACTTAATTTGACATACTCATTAGAAGAATTATCAGACTAACATATGGATGTGAATATAATAGGTACAACTCCAACAATGAAAAATAACCTCCTTTTTTCAATTTTATAACTTATTTATATGTTTTCATTGCAAAGGGCGGCAAATTAAACGTTTGCCCAGGACGGCGGAAAAGCTAGATCGGGCCCTGCGTCTAGTAACCAAAATAAGAAGAAAAGAGGTCACTCAGTGACGTTGATCGCTAAGCAACATAATAGGTATAGACAATTTTACGAAGTACACTTCTTTTTACTATTTTTTGCATTTATTTATAATTTTGGTGATGGATGCCATACTGAAATCAAAATTGTGTTTATAAAAACTGAAACAAAGTTTAAAGTTTTTAAATAGCATAAAAAAGCAGTTTCTATGGAGATACATTATTTTTTCTAATATATTTTTTATGTCGCTTACGTTACTGAGCCACTGGTCACTGACAAGTTACAGCTTAGTTTTTTGACACAATCTTAATTAATTATGTGGCTATAGAGTCACAATTATTAAGAAACAAAAGTCAAAAGTTGCAGAACTATTTCAAATGTAATTACACATGTATTTAACACTCAGTTGCATCGAAACTTATGTGTAACTGGTTAGTAACTTGTTTCATACAAGTCGCAACTCAGTTTTCTGAAACATTATATTTAACGTTACTTAAGAACGCAAATTTTGCAGAACTGTTCCAATTTTAGAAAAAAAACAGTTTTTTGAGAAATACAAAGTTGTAAATATATTGAAACTAAAGTAAATCTGGTTTAGTAACTTGTAGGCAACTCCGTCATACATTTTCAGTTGCAGATTATTTGCACAGTAACCTTAATGCAACAGAAGTACAACTGAAAAAATTTATCAGTCTTAAATTAATAAGGAAACAATTGAAAACATCTAAGAAACTACGCTTATTCAGAAAAACTTCTGAGCAATCCGTGTTTAACCAATTTTTTATATTTCTGAATGCATTGCACAATTCAAATCAGATTTTAGTCAAATTTCATTTTGAAAATTTTATAGAGTGACATAAAAGTGTTTCAATTGAACTAGTTTCATTACCATAGATTTCCCGACGTATGGCAGCCACATATATACAAAACCATTATTTTTATAAACTCATACAAATTCAATATGGTGGCAGTTTCATTATGCCATTTTCGTCGCAGATTATTACTTTAATTTAAATCCAAGACTTATTTTGCCAACAAACAAATAGGTACCTACCTTCATATTTAATCAAAAAGCAATCAATCCTGTCTCGCCGCATCCGCGCACACAAACCTCAATTTTCCATCATAATCCAATCAACCCTTTGTAAAACTACTTTGTCTTGATGTTGTTAACATCATAATCATAACGACACCACAAAGTATCCTCAAATAAAAGTCAAAAGGGATAATTGCATTGTAAACAATGCAAGCGATGCAAGAAACCCTCTTCTTTTCACGCATCCAAATGGATGGATGAGCAATAACCCTTTCCATTTCCAACCCTTTCACGTCGTTCTTTAATAAATACAAGTGAGAATTTATAACAATGGCAGACTCGGACTGATCCGGCGTTATGTTTAAGTGATCGCTAATAAGAGCAACCCTTCGGGAAAAAAATACGTAAGGGTTGAATTTAACTCTTTGAAAAAGGGTTGCTGTTAAAAGGGTTGACAAAACTAATCGGAAGGGTTTGATGCCAATTTGTCAACTTTAATTATTTGTCTTTACTTGATTTTGACCATCGTCATTTGGAGGGTGCATTAATGTTCCTATATAAAGTCTCAAGTATGAATTGTTTTTGAAAATCAATTGACTGGAAAGACGCCACTTAGACGATGATTCTCGAAATTATTGTAGAGGCCGTTTGCACCTGTTCCAATGTCCAGTTGCATGCTCAGAGCTCATTGTGCGAACATCAATTTGTGGATCATTAGTTTTTATGTTTTAGAGCTACACACTGCGGCGCTCTTACACTTGAAGAGGTATAGGTAAAAGAAATTTCTTAGAAGTACATTTCGATGGCAATTTTTTTCGAAAACTCGTAAAACATGAAAAAAATATATATACATAGATAACGTTCTGCACATTGCACTTGGGGTTAAATGGTTTAGATACAAATAGAATTTCAACAATAATAAATAACAAAATGGTCATTTTACCTTCAAAAACCAAGTGGACATAAAGATAAATCGAAAAAACATCTCAAGGAGCACCTTGTGTGCATCTTTTGCGATACGATAATTTGTTTTTGCCGGCCATGTTGATATCTATCCCATCTATTCTCTCCTGCAGTTCGAACTGACGAAACTATGACTAAACTGACTCCTCTAAAGGTTAAACGTAACAAACACGTCGATTTCCAAATATACAGTGTGTATTTTGCATTTCAATAGAATCGGTCAGAAAACGGTCACATGAAAAAAAAACTTAGGTCTCAGGTAAGCTGGCTATAAAACATTATGATAGTCCCTTAAGGTGTAAGACATTTGTCTCGGATGAAATAAATTTGTTTTTCATTCGTTTGTTTGCAATGATTTATGATGGCGTCTAGCTTGCTTTTTTATTCAATAGATCACCAAAGTATTCAATCAATCTTCGATCCATTTCAATGAAGACTTTTCTCATAACATACATACATTTATAATAAAAATATACTAGCGTAACCCCTTGTAGCTTCAACAGGAATCTAAAATTCGTGGAATCAAAACATGTTGCCTTTTCGCAGAAGTGGAACACCGACACAGGTTGCTAAACTTGATATTTTCTTAATCTTGAACAAAATCACTGCAGTCATTTTTGAGAAAATATACTAAAACTTAAATATTTTGGTTTAAACTAAGCCCGTATTATATCGGAGCAATAGTTACGAATATTTTGATATGGAAAACTGTAATGACCTGTAATTGAAGATCCTTGGGATACATAAATTGTCACGTTTAGTCAGTTTCGTAGACGTCCTTATTAATTTGTAGCCTCTCATTAATCCTTATAAACAGATTTCCATTTTTGAAGTTTAACCCAAAGCCTAAGAAGGCACTAACTTTCAAAATACCTTCTCACAATACCCACACTGTTGAATCAAAATTGTCAAATCTTAAAAATTTTATAAATCGTAAGTTACTAGCGGTCCAGGCAGACGTTGTTCTGCAATTCCAAGCAGATACACTGTGTAAATATAAACATATTATACTTCAAGTGAAATGAGTGCTTTATTAAAAATGTCCTCAGTGTATTCCTGATTTGGATGTTTTTTTGTTCTATGGAATGCTTGACATTTTTTATGATTTTCCCAAAGTGTTTTTGAATCAATTGGTGCGCAAGTCTTCAGTATTATTGCGATTTGTTAAATTCGTAAGCGTATGGCTTCTGTTAGTATTATATTCCAATGCTTATCATCTTCGAGAATGTAAGCCAAGCTTCAAACACTATTCTCTAAATGTATTACACAATTCACTAGGCACCGACGGTTGTAAATGATTCGGATGAAGCTGGTACCTTGATATTACACTTAGCAGCATTCGACAGTGTAAGCGAAAGAGAACCTGACTTGTGATTGCGTTAAAAAAAACATTTTGATAGCTTTTTCTATGGGAAACTAAAAAAATTCAATAGGATACCTACTGTATTTCTTACCCCATTTCACCCTATTAGCAGTTCGTTACAAAAATCAACACGCAGGCCATTAAGTACATGTAACTTATCAAACACAGTAAGAATTTTAAAACTCGGATACCACATTTTTGCTTATAGCCCACATTTCACCCTTTAAACCAGGTAGCTCTTGCAAGAAAAATTTAGCCTTCAAGCCACCCGCAAACTATAACCTTTCAAAATAAAAAGAATGTTTTAAATGGGAGATGAGTTTTTGGAGTTTAGTCTTAGCAAAGAAACTAATATAGAAGCTTTTCAACGACCCGGCGCCGCCATCGGATTTTCATAATGCACAGCAGATAACAATCCACGAAGGTCTGCAGTCTGCTCAAGATGTTTTGCAGAGATGCATTGGCAACCACTTTTCCCCCAACCAAAACGCCTGGCAATGTTATATTTGAATTAAATACACAATAAGCTATAATACCACACCAAATCTAGATCTCTATAAATTGTACACCTTCAACTTTTTTTACACCCCTTATGTTGCCCAACCACCCTCACGACATCGCTGAATAGATACCAGGTGCCCGGATCAATGAATAATGATAGTATGACAGACTAACTAGAGGGAATACGTTGCTCTAAAAATTGCAAACGATTTTCCGTAGCTGGCTCTTAGACTATTACACTCAACGAAAAATCAAAATTGGAAAAAACACTTCCTGTGGCCTTGAAAAAAAGGATCTAGCAAAGCCTTCTTTTTCGCAACCTTTCCAAGACTCAAAACGCTTCAAAGCCATGGCCTCTGATCTTCCGATGTATTCGTTACAATTGATATCTGTCTTAAAAGGCAAAAGAACAAGATATGTCCAGTTTTCTAACCGCTCTGGTGTGTCTCATTGTAGAATTTTGCACACCACTGACCCTCCTCTGGTTGGTTAAGTGGCTATGATAATTCCTCTATTTCCCAGAATTTTCTTAACAAATGATCAGTTTCAAACTTGATGTGAAGAGGAGACAGTATATTGAAGATGATATCGATTGGCCCATCCTTTTTCCTGATACAATGTAACCAAATGTTGTTTTTTGCGCAAAAGGTAGCCCACTAATACTTGCCTTACGAGTGTCACACATAATACAATAGTCGTATACGTCACTGCCTAGAAGGATATCAATGGATTGAGGCACAAAAAATCTTGGATCTGCATGATCTATACTCTGGAGTTGGCCACAACCTATCGTATTTATTTATCTCTCTGGTAGAACACCAGCTACAGTAAGCAACACGTATGCCACTACTTGATAACTAATAAGAGGATCTGACCTAGAACCAGTTATCATTTTAGATCCTGAAATCCAATATTTATTATTACTATTCCTTATTCCCTTTAACTGTTTAATATTGTTTTTAATTCTACAGAAAAGTTAACTTCCACAGGTAGGTATGAATGAGTCATTAGAACACACGTTTGCGCAACGAAAGAGAGTGACTTTTATTTTCTTAATCGACAACTTTCTAAAAAAAAAAAAACCGAACAAGAAATTTCACCTGTCCAATTGACATATGTAATGTCGGTGCACCCATCAAACAGGAACCCGACACTAAAATGTCTGCCATGTGCCTTAAGCAAGCATCCTCTTCATCTTGAAATTTTAATCTATGACATCATCCCGCACCTACCGCATCATTAAACCTTTCAAGATAATGCGCCCTGCTCTACATTATCATTCCCAAATAGCAATAACAAAAGGACTTTCTTAGATCAGTTTTGTAGGAATATTTATGATCAGATAAATACAGGGCGATCGGTTATATTTTTTTTTTTTTTCCTTCCTTGAGGGTCGACACTCGACAGGTGAACAAGTGCTCTACTTTGTTCAGGTCACATAAATAAGGCAACTAACTGCTCCATCTTAGCTTATGTTATCCTAGTGTCAAAATTCGATAGTTCTCAACTGTCAACAAAAAATCCAACATCAGCTCAAATCAAATTGCCTCATTACTATTTATAGAATACAGTCATACAGTATATACTCAAACGAATGAGCATTATAGTGTTGTTATCCTTCACTCCCGATTAAACTGATAAAAAAGAGACAATCCTGCTGAAGGAAGGAGGAGGATCCAAGAAAAGAGGTAAGAAAAAAAAAGTCAGTTTTATTCGTTATCACTGTTGGCCCATCTATAGGGACCAATAATTGCGGTTGCGTCTCAATTCGATTGATACATATACAGATACACACAAGAAGAGTGGCATCGTTATTTGGGATCATCCTGATCAGGAATCAGGATAGTAACCCAATTTATACCCTTTTTTATTGTGCGAGTCTGTCTCTCTGATTCCATAAAAAAAGAACGACGCAACGTGGCGTGGCACCTCCATCTAATCAGTATCCTTTTTTTTGTGTGTGTCCTTTATTCTATATATTTTCCAATTCAGTTGTTTGCAGTGTTAATGTGAATGGATTTTTCTTTTTTTGTTTACTTGCTTTATAGATAGTCCTTTATGAAACAGCCGAGTTGCGAAAACATAAAAGGATAAATTGATATTATCCCTTTTTTCTGATTTGATGTGTGTGGTGCGATAGTATGCCTCTATTTGTTGTCCATGATTGTGCTCAATCCTTCCCGATGACAATTTGGTGTAAGGTCCTTTATATTATTTTGTTGAAGTGGTTCCTTTATATTGGTTAGGAGACATGCCAAAAATTCGTATTTATTGCATTTCTATTGAGTAAGACTTCCATTTTAGCAAAACGACATCTCCAGTTTTATGGAGTAGAAAATTGGACGGCTATATATTGGTTGGTTGGATAATGAAAGGATTCTATTAAGAACATCGCAAAATATTTCAATTCGGTTTGCCGTAAACGGCGATTCATTTCGTTGTCGTTTATGATTTCAGGAAATTATGACGTGTTGAGTATAGAGGTACCCTGCCAAGTTTTTTATCGTCAAATTCTCCGATGGCGTTCGGGATAAAAGATACTTTGAACATTATAGTTTGTTTTTTATTACATTAAATTCGATATCATTAATGGCTGGTTGATTGGCTAGGATTTTTATTGTGGTCTCATAACTTTACTGTCGATTGACTCCGTTGGGTTTTGATGATTTCATAAAAAGAAGTCTTGTTAGGTAAGCAAGCATGTACGTAGTAAAGCTACCTACATCTACAGTTTTTCTATTTGTTCTTCTTTGATTAATCGGTTGCGTTTTTAATGGATTATTAGACTTTTAAGGCTCACACCCCGTAGATATAAGTCGTGGTAATTAAAATCGTAATTAATTAGTAAAATGGCTTGTGGATAATGTGTTTGAGCTCCGCTAGCATTTCCGTTAGTATATTACAGAAAATAGAAGTTGTAATAAGAACACATTTGATGAATTCATCGCAACTGGATACTTTTGGAATAAAGCGAAAGACCTCGTTAGTGTAACAAGTGTAAATACAAAAAATTTAGTTGCCTCGCTATAGCAATAAATTAACGCTTTTACAGTAAATCCAGGCCGAATATATAGAAATATGGTCAAAAATTCAAAGCGATTAGCCCATACAACGTTAGGTACGTACATTTTTGGAAAAGTTGTTACACATCGTGTAAAGATGCATCATGATTCTTCTTTCCAAGTCTTTGAATGAAGGACCTGTCTTCTCTCAAAGCTCACAGGAAAACGCTAAAGTGGAACTCAAAACGGTTGTTATCGTCTGACATGTATATGCAAAACTGGGTATAGGTAGGTTAGGTACCAACTGCGGATTGTTAATAGGGTATCTTTAGACGAGTCACTCATACATTTATTAAGTTGATTGGGAAATTTTTGAATCCAGTTGAGATCATCGATTAAAAAAAAGGGAAGAAAAAACGCACTAGATTAAAAGTCAGAAAAGAATGGTTATCGTTTCTTCAACGATTATTATACTCTGTTCAAACAAAATTGTCAGCGCAGGCTACAAGGGAGACAAAAGTGTCCTGTTATAAGACACAGACTTACCACGGAAAATTTGTTTTGTAATATTTTTTTTAATATTAAATTGCAGCTACGGCCTATTATAATTATACAAATATGAAACCTATACGTCGATGACGAAAAAAACTCATAAGGTGGCAACGCCGGTATACATTTTCACTCAAATTGAAACGACTAATTTATCAAACTATGACACCATACTGCAAGAGCTTTTGTATGCAATAGACTTATGCTTCATTTCACTTCCAAATAAATATTCTCTATACTGAAGTTTTTTAATGGACAGTGTATAGTCTTTAAATGACACTTTTAAATAAAGAAAATATTTTTGGTCCCATAAAGTTCTTGTATAACTACCCTAACTGTCCCACTTGAGACTGCCTTGTTGGACAAGCTTCAAAGTATGTATTAAACGTTTGACACCAGTTATGTTGATTAATATTTTAACTCTTCATAACACGTGCCATTTTCGGAAAAAAAAAATATACTAAATATTTTCTATTTTTGTTTCCAAACAAAGATCTTAACCTTTGGCACAAAGTCTTACAAAAATTAAATGAACGAAGAAATGTTTAGATCCTTCCTCTGCGTTGAGCAGAGAACAAAACGATGATGTTGATTATTTTTTAAGGATATCAAATTAAAGGATTACTTATAGCGTCATGTGTTTTTTTTTTCTTTTTTTTTAATGTACACAGGTAGCCCTATTTTCTATTGTTCTTTGTGAGTACCAAAAGTGCTGTCGAAACTATCCTTTTTTTTTTTGTTCTTTCTCTTTTTCGGGATAAGAAAACACTCTTTTTTGATGTTTGACGCCTGGGTGTTTCGCAATTTGCCCCGCATCATCAATACTTATACGTTCCCATTTCGCTGGAAACAATAAGCGATTATGTCATAGCCGACAAAAGAGAGAAATAATGCAAAAAGAGGTATAGGTAATCTGGTAATGATTAGAAAACGGATTGGGTTTTGTTGTTCGAACTTGCATTTGCAGCTGATTTGAGTTATCTAGAACATTGTGATTTTGAGGCTAATAGCTCGCATGCGTTTGTTTACGTATACCTAATTAAAGGTTTTAGCTTTTTGACATGAGTTTGGCACTTTAATTTGTAGTCTTATTGTTTGGTTTAAGACTTGTCTTAGTATGTCTAGGAGCACTTTTAGATTTTAAGTTAAAAGCAAAATCGGCACAGAACAATGAATTTAGCTATGAGCTATTTAGCTACATATGTCTAAATACAGGTTCTTCTTCGAACTAAACAAAACATCCGTTCTTCATCCTTTTTTGTTTGATGTTCACGTTGATAATATTTCTTTTTATTACTTTTATGCACCTTTAAAGCGATACAAAAGTACTTAATTCAATTCGCGGGACACTAGCTACTCGATGGTAGGTGTTGCTTGTTTATATACGATGAGAACATTTGGAAATAATCCTTTTTTTAATTAGACAAACAATTCAAAAAAATTTAGCTGAAATCCAATAGAACTCTTTCTTTATTTTTTTCTAGTTGACAATGTTATGTTAGGTTAGTGGGCTGATGGATGATGTTGTGTCCATCACACTTAAATCAATGTAGATACATTATGATACCCTGGGGGGGTTTGGTCCCAATACACATGGGACTTATGCAAAAACCATACAATCTCAAACCATTTGGAGGCACTGATAAATCTAATCTGGTTTCAGATATTTCTCCTGGAAGAAAAGACTTTCCAGAACTTTATTTCTTAAGCGGCACTTTACCAAAAAAAAACATACTACATATATACAGGGTGATTCACGAGCGTTGTGCCAAAAAGCTAGAGCGTGTAGGTTGAGTAGAGACAAGAAAAAAATCGTATGGGAGGGGGGTCTATTCCCCCCCGTTTAGCCGGGAGGGGCAATTTTCTGAAAAGTTGACTTATTTTGTAAAAAAAAAATATTAAAAATCAACGGCTTTGTTAACAACACCGTGTTATACTTTTTTGAAAAGCCAAAAACTTCTTCTTACATTTTGATTTTAAATTAAATTGTTTTAACGAATAGTTTAAAAAATATAAATTTTCAAACTCAAAATTTTGAAAAAAAAATTTGAAAAAATAATTTTAAAACTAATTTTTTTTCAAAATTTTACGTAATTAAGTATAATTTTTGTTCTCAGAATTCAATGCTTCCATTAATCTGTAATTCAACACTGAAAATCGTATGGCTCTACGACTTTTTGTTGCCAAGGTATTCAAAAATAACCGAACCTACTTCTTCCCATACGATTTTTTTCTTGTCTCAACTCAACCTACACGCTCTAGCTTTTTGGCACAACGCTCGTGAATCACCCTGTATATTACATATAATATTATTATTATTATTTTTTTTTTTTTTTTAATTTGTAATTTACTTGTACGTTATAATTATATCCAATGTTAAGGTTTATATTATTTAATTTTAATTGTATCTTTTTTATAATTTTCTCTTTTAAATGTTATTATTTCTTTATATGCAATTTTTAAACCATTCTATAAATAGTACTATAAAAGACTCAGTCTTACTGTACTTACCAATAAAATTGAAATTGAATTGAATTCATGAAAATCAGTTCAGTAGTTTAAAAGATATTACACTAAAATGTTTATTTTTTTAGGTTACTTTTTATTTTATGTTTATATTTTGTAACATCGACTTGCTTGACCTATTTTTTGCATTTTTACTCTAAGTTTGAATATAATGAGGCAAATGACGTGTTGCTACAATGTTTGCCATAAAATATGCAGTTTTGGTTACATTTTTCGCCACCGCAGCGCCACATGTTTAGTGCCTCACAGGTGGTATTTTTATAATATTTAACAGGGTTACTGCTTTTTGTTTTGAATATTTTTTTTTGTTCATAAAGAGAAAAAATAAAAAGTGCTCGTGCTGATTTTTTCGATCTTAATAATTACTTTTATTTTCCAGAATTGAAGTACTTAAAAATAAATACTCATTTAATTATTACTTTATTTTTTTGATTACTCAAATATTTTTAATGTTTACTACGACAATTTTGAATAACTTCGTCGCTTTTAATGTGATTTAGAAAAAATAAAAACGTAGTTTATTTCAACTGATTTCCTTTTTATGATTTAAATTTTTTTAAATTATCTTTTTTCTAAAATGTAGTCTTTGAAATGCATAATAACTTTTCAAATAAAAATATTTTGTTGGTTGTTTTATTATTATTTTTTTTTTTTTTTTTTTGATGTTACATCATTTAATTTTTTACCCCGTTCTGATCGTATCGCTAAATTTGTATCGTTTCTACTCCGGCACTAAATTCAGACGTTGTTGAAGCTACATATGTAGAGTCTGCAATAGGCTTCAGAAAAATCATTACGGTGGTAGTTTTATATGACTTGTGCTGTTATAGTTCAACAGGAAACGCCTGGAATTCGAAAATTGAAAATTTCAAGACACATTTAACAAAGAGGGGATTTCGTAAATGAACCGCATAATTATGACACTGACACATTCAGAAATTGGTGGATTTTTCCTACGAAAAATGGAAATTCTTTCGGAGTTATATATTTTCCCCCTTGATTTTGTTGAGAAGAAGGAAACAAGTAAAAATATTTTGGAAAGCTTTAGCTATATTTTTAGTCATCAATTTTAAATTTTTGCCGCCCTTTTAAGTAGGTTAGATTTACTAGGTGCCCCGATGAGCTTTGTTTTTGTCCTATCCTTTTTTTTTAATAATACGTTTAAATTGGTAGAAGGATATCAACATGAATAATTTTTTTTAAATTTCTTAATATGTAACTATAGAACTATAGCTATATAAGCTAACCACAAGAACACACACATATCTGCTCCAATTCTATTCCTCCTACCATTATGCTTGTTTTGCACTTCTATAGAATTCGTGGCTATAGCTGGAAACGGTATGTTCTGCTAATTTTTTTAAATTCTAAAATATAAAGGCTGGGCTAAAATTTAAGCTTGCTTAATATTGTAATTGAACCATTGAAGAAAATTATTATTATAAAAAGTATACTTCTTCGGAAACCTCCATTCATCTTTAAAGAGTCTTAAAACACTTAAAACTGCCTTAAGACATTTAAGATGTTTGATTGAGGGTATTTTCGAGTGTCTCTATACTTTCAATAGACTTATATATTTTTCCACTGTCATGACAACTTGATAAAAATAAAACACCAAATAACCCATACCAAGCCATTTTTTATTGAAAAAAAAGGACTATAGGTTAGGTACTTATCAAATTGAAAGTATCCTCTATCCAAGTTTATGTGTTTCTACACTTCATCGAAATCTAAACAGCTTCTGTACATCCACCCACTTAAAAAAATAGCTTCTGAGTAAACTTGAAAAATGAAAAAAAAAAAATGAAAGCCAACAACAAAAAATAATGATACAACCTCTTCTCTATTACAACATATAGGTAGCTAGATACATATAAAACTCTTGAAACTTTTGATTCCCGGTGCCTGTTTTTGACAACAAAATCCATCGTTCACGAATGTCCTGTCCAGTGAATAAGAAAATTGAGGAGTTTCCATGGGAGACTTAGAGATGGATGCCTTATGGACCCTTGATATATTATCTCTGAGCTTCTTCTTCTTGTTTTTTTGTAATTTTTTTTTTTAATAAAATATGTTGGAGAAAAACAAGGATTCCAGTTCCTAATAGGGTTTAGAACCCGTTGCCCTGAACAATATAATATGTGTAAGTCTTATCCCAATCTAAGGGAACACATTTTTTGATATCCTTTGAACACGAACCTTACTAAAAAAAAATAAAATATCATTTAACTCAATTATCCTTATATTATATGTTTTCCATTTCTTTGGCAAATATTCCATGCCAAAGTCCAGATGATGCGTAGGTATAGGTAGAGGTAGTAAGGTTCATTCCAGAGTATGTTAGAAAATTTCTTATATATGTATGTATATATTTTTCTTCCTTCGTTCTGCTTTCAGTGTTTTTTTTTTTTTTTTTTTTTTTTTTGTGAATCCATTTCGGGAAATATCATGTTTCTTCGATTCGAAAAGGACATGATTGCACTATTTGTCAAGGAAATCGAACAGTTGTTGTTGGTTTGCTTTCGAAATAAAATCCTTTCTGTTTACCATTCAATATTCCAATACTACCAGCAGAAGTTTGGTTTTACGCTCCCGATTCTATGGCAAAATTGATTTCCTTTGATGACTGGGGGCGTAAGTGCAATCAATTGGTTCAATATTTTTACTTTTTTTGTTTGCCAAACAAAAAAGACCCAATGTCGACTTGAATTACATGTTGATGTTGTACCCAGATTTGTTTGTCGAAAAACGAAAGTTATTACAGAAATCATGGACAAGCATTTTGCTTTAAGTTTAATGTGTCCCATACTTTCGTTTTCCTTATAAAGGGTCATGGAAAAAGTGAGAGTTTTAAATACAAAAAAAGTAGTCGAATATTTATGGACGCAGACAAATAATGCTTTGATGTTACATTGGCAAAATTTGTAGGTTATATAACATTTGAGAAAACTGTTTTAATTTTTATTAATTATTTGGCCGTGGTAGACCCACTATTATTTTTGTCTAATATTGGAGAAAATAAAATGGAACTTAACTCGTAACTCATACTTTGATTTTTTTTATTCCTCCTTCATCTGAGATGCAAAAAATAGAAAATATTTGTTTTAAAGTGCTCTCTTTTTTCCTTTTTGGTGAAAAAAGGTTCAGTCCAGAGAGTGGACGAACAGCAAGTGTACAAAACGATTCAGTTGAATTTATATTTGTTTGACCTATGTAACAAAGATTTATGTTCTGCGTTTTACAAATCTTAAAACTCAACTCTATTTACTTTTTTCTTATTAAATGAATTTTAATTTTGATTTTTTTGTAACTTTTCCAATTTCAACAATATAAGCTTAGATACATATATATATACTAACAAAATTATATACCTATTCTTTATCTAGGGGAGAAGAGGGAGACTTGATCCCACTGCAGTTTTTGTATCATAGCATTATATTTACGTTTTTTTAGAATATCCGTTCCCGCACATTAAAATTAAGATACCAACATTTATTAGCTTCCTTTTTGTTTGCAAAGAAGACAAGACTTAGTTGTTAAAATTTAAGTCACTTTTTAAAAAAAATGTGAAAAGAGTCAAAAGGATCAAATCTCCATCAACTATCGGAGATTTGTTTCCCCTATGGGAGACTTGATGTCTAGGTTCGATTTGACATAATTTCAATTTGCTTATGTAAAAACATCATTCGTTTTTTTAACGAGTAACTAATTTATTTATTCAACGAAAGAACAAAAAACATTGTACGCCCTGCCCTGAAAGCTGGCTTTATAGGCGTTTTTCTTTTTTAGTTCACAGCAGAGCCTGAGTTGTAAAAAAAAAAAAGTTTTTCTTTTTTGCTTCAGCGACTTCAGAGCATAGAATTCTTATTTCTTTTCTCGTTCAGAGTGTGTTCTGGGTAACAATTAGATGGGATAGACTGAGCTAAAATATAAATGTCAAAAGTGATACGCTTCCAAACCAATTCAATTGATAAAAAGAAGTTTATAGCTGCGGCTGGAAATAAAAACAATTAAAATGGCCTGACTTTTTAGCCCAGAAAAAGAATCGACAACACCACACAATAAAAAAAAACACAAAATTACCGAAAAAAAACTTGGAACCATCTCGTGCACTCTCTCTGTTAGTTAAAGAGTAATTATTGCATATATGGGATAGGTTGGTAATATGGCCCAATGCAATATCTTATGAATAAAACAAAGTAGGCATTGAACTGACCGTTCAAATTAAACACATTCTTAAACCAGCATTGCATTATTGTGTTTTGGAGAAAGTAGTTGAACAGTGCTGGAAGTCAGCGCATTTGGTTTATTTTATTCGTTCTCGTTATAATTTTTGGCCGAGTTTACTTAAAGATTTTTGTATCAACATTTTTGGAAATTAAATAAATTTTTTCGTAATAAAGAAAGTCTTATATTTTACTATGTTATCAAATGTGACATTAAAAATTTGATTTCAATAACCTAATTAGTGTGTTAAAAAATATAAAAAGTGAAATTGTCATAGTTTCGATAATATGGCCCACTCCAAGTTTCGAAATAAACCAGTGGGACAGGAATCACATCACTGCTGGAATTGAAAAGCAATAATTTATATCTGAATTCTGCCTGCCTTACCATCACAAAATATTTAAAAAACCTTTTTCAAATATGTACCAGCCTGGTCCATATTTCAAACTAAGTGGGCCATATTACAAGTATTTTTTTTTTCAAAGCTTTGAAGTGAAGTTGCAATAATTTTTTGTTTTAACTTTTTGTTATGTTAGTGTTTTCAATTATAGTTTCTAAAGACTGAAGTAAAAATAATTTGTAAAACTGTTTACGAAAAAATAAATGAATTACCCCACACGTGGGGTAAGTTAGGATATAAAGCAAGTTATGGATTTTGTGAGATAATTCGAAAAGTGGGTCTGAAAATTGTGTCCGCCCGTCTGTCTGGTATATCTGTCTTTTGTTTATTTGATCGTCTCTCGAAAAATATTTTTCATTTTACTTAAGGACCAAAAATAACGGTACCTGCTATGCAATTGTGGCGAAGAAGTTTAATTTTCCCGAAAACGGCTCTTAATATTTTGATAAAACTTTCTGAGTGCTGTTTTGTTAGAACTACTTTTGGTTATATAATTTGTTTTCTCAAATCAGATTTTCTCGTAAACTATTCTTTGGATTTGAGTCCAATTTGGAACACATTTCAAATTTTTTTTTAAATTTCTTATAATTAAGAAAAAAAATACTTTTAGTTTTTTGAAATTTTCTGAAAACTGGTGAATTGGATTTTTATAAATTAACAAATTCTAAAATATTTTAAACTAACCGAACGATTTTTAATATTATTTTGCCAATATAGAAATAAAGTATTGAAATCTTATTACATACTTGATTTTTCCGAAAAATCTCAAATCTAGCCCCCAAGCAATTATCCACCATAAGGGCAAATACGTGAGACCCGGTCGTGTATTTTGACATTCCTGGAAATCATGTGCTAAACTTTACTGGCGGATTTTGTTATTGGAACATGATTAACAGCTTTTAAAATGTCTCTGCTGGCTTATGTTCAAAACCTTGGAAATCAACATAATATTAACGGTTTGAACACACGTGTGAAAAATTCAGTATCAACGTTGGTATTGCGGAACTAGCTGAGACCTTAACTTTGCACTGCAGAATAGGTAGAGAAGATTGGGCGAGTGTAAATTACAATTCCTTGAACAATACCTAACAATTTTGGGAAACCTATTTGTTTGAAGTTTGTTTAATTTTTTTATGGATTACAGTTTCCCTTCATATAGTATGTATAACTATTATGAAAATACAACACGCAATATCTCTAGCAACGCAACTACCCCTACTGTCCATCAATACAATGACCATATGGAATCATGTGATCTATGCAATATTATATACCTAACATAGATTCATCGAAAAAGAGTGACCATATGCCTTTGGCGCCTAAATAATATTAGCGCTAACGTCAATCAATTCATTATCCGAATTTCCTTCCCTTGCACGAAGGGTTTATTTTATAAACAAAAACCCATTAATCCTACTGCTGCAGAATAAAACCATTCCCAAACAAACTGATGCCGTAATATCCTTTTTCGGGCGTATTCGCTTTCCCGGAAGCATCATACGGACGATATTGCGTGGCTTTGGTCACTGGTCAGTCAGTTCAGGGACAGGGACACTCACCACCACGAATCGGTTAATACGTGTGTGCACATTCAACCCCTTAAAAAAATATAGACGCACCATCCTTTCTTGCATGTCTGGGGCTGGCTCTGGCTATTCTAATCGACTTCCGTATCTATACCAACATACAACAACGGTTTCTTGTTTAGACGAGAATTATTAATTCAAAGAACATCTACATATATGCGATGCGATGTGGTGTATCGTATTAGAAATTTTATTTTATTGACGATGATGATGACCAAGCTGATTTTTTTCGTCACATACATATTTAGGCAATACCTACTCTTACGTCATCTTTCATCCCTTCACAGTGTAGGTTCTTTTTAATGTTTACTATGCCCGGTCCAACCCTTATTGTTATGCATTTTCAGATATTGAAAGGGGACAACTGTTTTAAGGGAAAAAATGCAGTTTTGAATTTTATAAACAGAAAACAGTATATTTTGTTGAAAAATTCCATGGTTTTCTTTTTATATTTTTGGGGTAAAATCGATCAAATTCGATTTCGCTATGGATGTGTGTGTTTTATTGTTGCCGTTGTTATCCTTTTTGATGTTAGAGCTACGTTGGTTGCTGTTTACTGTCCCATTGAAGAGCGATCAGGTTTTTGCATTGTGTTCTTCAGTGGTGCTGAGGGAAAACCATTGTTATCGGAACCTGAACACGGAACAAGGAAGCAAATGAGGAACAGGACTTGTACCGGGCAAAGGTTACGCGACAGCTGCAAGGTTTTCACTCTTCTTTGCATCATATTGCTGAAATTCTGAGCACACTTTTCACTTTCGCGCTTGAATTTTATCGACAAAAAAAAAACTATAAAATGTGTAAAAAAAAAATCGATTTGAAAACTCATACACATACGAGTATGTATGGCAAAGCTAGATTAAAAAGAGGTTAAAGATGCTAGTCAATATATTATGGAACAGAAGAAGTTGATCCTTTTTTTTTTTAGAGATCCATAATTTTGTGTTTGCATACCTATCACCATTTTAAGATATTTTAAGTTCTTTCTCATTTCTTTTCTGTAGGAGCCTTTAACCCAGTCAACGCATTTGGATTATTTTTTATTTGAATTCGGAGGTCGGCGTCAGAGTAGCTAAATAATAGTCGATATTTATGTAGAGCAAAAATAGTTCATTATTATTTTATTGTGATTTCCTCATTGCCTCGTTGTATGAGAAAAACTTTTTCAGTTTAACGCTACCCTTATCAGACACACAAAACAAGCCTTAAAATCTCTTAAAAATATAAGAGAAAAGGCCGGAGATCTTTTCAGAGACGCTTGGTACATCACAATTTGCTGAAGAAATAGTTGAAGTTAAGTAACATAGTACAGATGACGTCATAATGTCTAGGAAAAGTCAAAGGATTTTACTACTTACTTATATGTTGGCTCAACTAGAGCGTGGTGCTCCTAGGCCTTGCTTAATATGCCTACCGTCTAAAATCTCGCCCTTCAAGTATTCGGATATCTCCCTTTAACTTATCGCTCCATCGAAGATGATTTGTACCTAGGCTTCTGACTCCCTAGTTGGCGTTGAAGACTTAATGAGCTGGAACTTTGATGTCTATTCGCTCTTCATGGCCGAGCCATCTTAGTCGTTGAAATGTACTTTCTCTGGCGAGGCTTATGTCACTGTACAGCACGTAAAGTTCGTGGTTGTATCTCCTTCGCCAAATGTTGTTTTCTCTGTTTACGGAGACAGGACCATAAATCGTACACAGAACTTTTCTCTCGCAGACTCCAAGAGCCTTTTCATCCGATTTTGGAAAAAAGGTCCATGCTTCTGCACCATATAGCAAGACCGGGATGATGAGTGTTCTATTACAGTGTCTCCTTGGTTCTTCTTGATATGGCTTTATTTCTCAATTGCTTTTTCAGCCCAATATTCCAATCGAACTATCCAAAAAAAAATCTACAAGGAGAATTTTATTTTTATTTTAAAGAGTATCCCTTGAGGAACAAAAAAAAACCCCTGTGCGTAGTCCGACATTTTGAAAAAGCTTTAAAAAGCGTTTACTCGATTTTCTCGGCCGTTATTAACTAGTCTAACGATATAAATATAGTTTAAAAACTTTGTATTTTTATTTGTTTATACTTTGTTTAGAATATTTTAGTTTTAAGTAGTTTATTAATAATATTTGTATGCATACATATGTGTATAGATTTGTATTTGATTTTGAATTTGATTTTAGAATCAAGAGAAATAATTATTTAGAATAAATAATTGATTGGGATTGATTGGGAAATTAAAGATATTGAAGAAGAAATACTAAAAATATGTAATGTATACATTTATTCCTTATAAATAAAATTCCTTTTAAATAGGCAATTTGTAACGAGTCTTACGAAAAATCTGTCTTTTTATTCGCCAAAGGTATCAGTTCGCAAATTTCAAAAAATTAAAAACGTTTTCGCCAATCCCGCGATTACGCCTAGAGTAGTTATTTGTGTTTCCTTTAGTAGCAGTTTAGCAGTCCCTTCCAATAAAAAGTTATTGTTGAAAAACTGTCAAATTTTCGAGTTAAATGATGGATTTTTAAGTTTACCTCATCCAATGTCCATCCTAACCTAATTCTTGGTATATTTAGAAAGTAATTGTAACTCTTGGTACTCTTCGGGTTACACAGCACAGCATCAGCACAAATAAGGCAATTTTGTTTATTAATGTATTCATTGAGCCAGAAATGGGCTTCATCACTGAACAAAAATTCACGATAAAACGCCGGATTTTCATTGAGTTTTTCCAGAACCCATTCACTGAAAAAAGAGACACTCAACAAAAATGCCAAATCAGTTTGATAGGAGTCACGAGTGATCTTTAAACAAAATTCAATTGAAAATCAAACCCCACCACAAATCACCCATTATAACTACAGAATTACTTCTTCGAAATTGATCACATTTTATAATGACAATCAAAATTTCTAAAACTGTTACGATAGAAGAGAGCTTCGTCACAAAACTTGAATAGTTTTGTCAACACTGCGAATCCATTCAAAATGTATATTATTTCTGACCTAAAGGACATCCTTTTAAAAAATAGAGCGTACGAAGGTTCTGTAGAATTGTGATAACGGCTTTTACCAACTAACTTCAGTTTTCTGTTGCTTTCACTCCCCCGTAAAGTAAACTTAATTTATGTAGATTTTATGATGAAAGAATTTATGAAATTGGATTTGATACTTAAATAATGAAGATTAATAATTACAATATGTAATTCTGTATATCGCTCTTGTTTAATAGGATTCCAACTACTGCGGTGGACTGGTAGACCTCTGGGCTTAAAGACATTGTAGTCAAGATTATTATTATCCACATGACAGCATTAC
The DNA here is from genome assembly GCA_916050605.2 of Platycheirus albimanus. Taxonomy (NCBI): domain Eukaryota; kingdom Metazoa; phylum Arthropoda; class Insecta; order Diptera; family Syrphidae; genus Platycheirus; species Platycheirus albimanus. The sequence goes on from OU696698.1 coordinate 68,082,654, forward strand.
TGAAAAATTTTGTTTTAATACGATTTGCGATATACAGGGTGTCCCCTAATTTGTAGGCAATATTTAAGGGCATGATTCTTGGGTATTTTATTTTGAAAATTGTAACGTTCATTCAAAAAAAATATTAACACGCCATGTTTAATACGCATTTTCTGGAGGAAATCGACACGAAAGTCAAACAATTATCATGGCAGGAAAAATGGAACAGGCTAAAAACTGGATATCTTAAAACTGCGACAAGATATCAAATTTATTTAAGCGCATTTATAAAGGCTATTATTTCTTCTAGAAATCAAGACCTAACTGTTTCTATCGTTAGTATACTAACAGCGCAATTACCGTTAACATGAGTCAGGGTACACCAAAGTAAGCGTTTTCCAAAGCCCCAAGCCCAAAAAATGATATCTAAATTGGAGATAGGCCTTAACTTAAAATATACCCAGGAATCATGCCCTAAAATATTGCTATCGAAGTAGGGGATACCATGTATAGGTACTTTATTTCAATCTTTCAATGTAAAAAATTAACAACCGTCTCGAGTTTTGATCTGATACACATTTATGGTATTAATACATAATTAAAATAAAACAATTCTAAAAAAAGAAAATACATTTATGTTAACCAAGAATATGCATCCAAATATCATGCAGAATCTATAAAGGACAAAGTCTATAAAACAAAATCTGGAAAGATAAAATCAGGGAGCAGAAAAAATCTAGAAAGACAGACATCTAGAATAATCTATAAAAAAAAGAAATTCTAGATTTTGTTTTACCTTAATTTACTTGCATTTTATTTTTGTCTGCTTACGTTGTGGCTAAGAGACAGTGCCTAACTGAACTAAATTATATTTTCCTGCCTTATCTGTTAACATTTAAGGTACATGGCTAATATTGTCCTACACTACATGATTTTTCTTTAGAGTAATCTGGAATTAAAATTGATTTTAGAAATTAAAAAAAAAAAAAAAGAAATACCGTGGCCTGTGTGCGTATCGCCCAAGTATGAACGGTGGGCTTATCAGTTCTTTTTATTTAAACTAAAGGGTTTTCCAATTAGAGGTGTTATTTTGAATAGCCCGCTTTTTCGGTAGTCATCACTTTCAAATCTGTATTTATTTGACATTTGACAAGTATAAAAACTGCGTCATTAATAAAAATAGAACGATATACACGCTTCAACAACTAATTGAAATTATTAAAGTTCACAAATAACACATCTTATTGGAAAACCCTATACATACTCGAATTAAATTTAAAAGCAACTACTTTTGTTGTTGTTTTTTCATTTGATTTTTCAATTTGATCTTTCTTCTCGAATTTGAATCTTCAATTAAGTCTAGATTTTGACGATTCAAGATTTCTTTTTCTAGGTTTTTTGTTTTTTGAGATTAAATATTCTAGATATTCGCTTTTCTAGATTTTTTTGTTCTAGATTTGTTCGTGGTAAACCCGAGGTGCTATCTCAAAAAAAATGTTGGTTGTTTGTACCGTTTGTACCATGGAAAAATACAAACAACGGAGGCCTTACAGGCGTTTTGTTATATAAAATTTGCCTAGTGTGAAGCAGTTCAGTAGGAAATGTTTGACCATTACCGAGATCATGACATTGCCATTAGATCGATACTATGATAACAGGTTGGTGAAGTCCAAACACATACTGAGAACAAAATATTTTGATATTAAGTTGGATTTATATGTGTGTATAATATATCTAAATAGTCCTTCTTTTTCAAGTCATGTTTTTCAGAATGGTAGGTATTTTATTCGAAGAAAAAAAAAATACAATGTTATCCTACTTATCCTTCAAAGGATTTTCTTCTTTTATTTACAACGCAATTTTCACTTTTATAAACTTTTTCCCCAAAAAAAAAATCTTTTTTTTAAGGAATCCTAACATACACAAAGGAAAGACCTTTTCTTTACATTTTTCGCTCTTAAATTGGAAAGGATAAACATAAAGCTACACAACATATTGCAAACGTTATATCAACCCCTTAAATGTGATCCAACCCCAAACGGAACAAAATAGGTAGGAACATATATATAGGTTTATGTCAAAACGAACTTTGAGGCAATCTCCACTCGTAATAAGCCTATGGCTTCCTTTCTTGATTGGCATCCTTTTGCCTAGGATCTAAAAAAGAACGACTAAAAAAAAGTTAAGAAAATAAATTTCATCTCTTTCCTTTTTTTTGAAAATATTTTGTAACATTACAAAGATTCACCCTTGTCAAGGTATAGAAGGCTCACATATTTATGTATATGTGTTTCTTTGGTAGGTATGTGACTCCTGGTCCTTCTCCCATGCACCATTCTTCAGACTCAACCCTCTCAGCCGCAAAGTTAATCTACAAAAAAAAAAGAAGATCCCCACTCTTACAGTAGCGCAAAAAAAAAATAGAAGCAAACATCATCCCCTTCATTTTATATGTGGGAGACGTCCTTTCCTGTATCTCACAGGACACTCAATCAAGTGAAGGAGTTCTTCCTTCTATTTAGGTCTTCGTTGTTGGTTCTGAAAGTTTTGCTTGCTTTCCGACCCACCTTGCCCAAACCTACTTTTGGGTTTTATTTTTCTTTTGGATGGGTGAGGATTTGTTTTCCTTATAGTCGGTGTTTTTTTTTTCTATCCTTAAGAAACATTGAAAGTCAAGTTGGTTGGCAAGACGACAAATTTTATTCAGTATTATTGTTTTTATATAAATTTCTAAATGTAACGAATGTTCGTATATGAGTGGGTTTGTGTATGTGTATACGTACATAATGTATGCCGAAACTTTATGTATACCAAAGTTATAAGTGAATTGGGAATTCTACCCTTTATGGCTACCACATTACTTGTCAAAAGGGGAAAAGAATACCAAAAGGGTTCGGCTGGGCTCAACACATAAAAAGTCATCCTGTAAATGTGGAGTGGGTTATAAGGGAAGACAAGTATGTAGGAGTAGGTAAACATTTATATCTATATATCTACTGCGTGCCAGATGACACATCGTCATTATCAGCAACATCCCGTTTCAACCCTATAAGTACTGACTGAGTCTGAGAAGGGTTCTGTGTGTCCTTCTCCGATTTGCTAACTCTTAAGCTTGTCCAGTCTTATTATGTGTCAGAGGCTGGAAAAAACCCTTCCATTTGGGATTAACAGTTTTTGCTTTCATCCCTTTTTCTATTTATTAACATCGCAGAAAGCAGACAAAAGACCGTCCACCCCCTTGATGCAATGTGCCATCATGCAATTATCCTGCGGGCAAAAAATTCCTACCGGAATCGAAGTTCAGCCAGAAACTGAATCCTTTTGACGCTTGGCGTCATGTGCTTGGCATGTGCCACGCACGCACCCCACATTATAAACAACAGGGTTGGTGTTTGGCAGGCAAGAAAAGAGTAAATAACAAAACCCTATAATCCCAATCGATACAACTTTGCCAATTTATATCCTTTTTTTTTTTTTTTTGCTAAATTCCTTGTTTTAGTCTCAATTTTCTTTCTTTTTTGGATTTTCTACCCCATTTTTGAATGATTTTTTTTTTGTAATTATGTGTGATGCGTTTAAATTCGTATGATTGCGTTAAGGACACGTCAGTTGGTTGGAAAAGGGGTTTTTAATTTTTTGACAAACGTCCTGTCGTCGATAATATTGATGAAGATGATGGCATGGAGCGGCATACAAAACAATAATGGTGGTCGCTGTGTTGATGATGATGCAATAATTTGTGGACCATGAAATCATTTGTTCAATTTTTAGGTTTATTTTTTAAGGTTTTTTACTGTAAAGGATTGCAATTATTTTGTACGGGTTTTGTGTTAGTCACGTGGGGTGAAAAATGAGAAGGAGTGAAACTTATTGGATATAGTTTAGTTTGAAAGGGCTGTTTTTTAATGCTCAATTTTAACAGCTTGAAAATAAAAATTGTAACGGCTAGAAATAGTAGAATAGAGTATAGTTTAAATTCAAAAACAGAATAGATTTTTTATAATCTTGATTTTGCCTTTTTTTGTAGTTAATCACAATGACGCTTTCAATATATAGACGCTTGCGATTAGTCGAACTAGCTTTATGTGTTGTCCGTATGGGGGATGAGTGTTAAGAGATTCATTTTCATAAAAATTATGCAACCACTTGCTTCAGCACCTGTAGTATGTAAGCTTTATCTTTTATATCAATAATTGTTTTTCTTAACTTCTATAGGTACTAAAAATACAGGGCATTTTTCTAATGCGACAACAATAAATTCGCTTTTAACTTCAAAGCTTTAGAAGTCTTAGGCTCCGAAGTAACACAATGGGATTGTCTACTTTATGACGTCCTATTACAGAGAGTTTTTGGAATCGGCATTCTAGAACTTAAACAACGTAACATTGTAATGAATTTTTCGGCCTGAAATTTTGTTCGGAATGGAATAACTGTATACCTCCTACAAACGATTTTTTAATCCGATTTTATCGTAAGCTACTTGACATATTTCGATGAAATTAGTTTAAAACACTGTTCAATAATTGTTTAAAATTTTTTTTCCTGATAAAACTACAAAATTCCATCAATTCACAGACTGAAAAAAAAATTTAAATATTTTTTGGAAAAGTTTTTTAATAAAACCAGTTCGAAAAAAAATTGTCGGACGATTTTGAAAATAATTTTTTTGAAAATACACAAAATTTAAAAGTAATCAGTGTGATTTTAAGGTGAATAATAAAATTTCATGACTTTTTCATTTCTGAGTTACAAAAAAATGTGCGCCAACTACTTGAAATTTAGAAATATTTTTGAATGATTTAAAAAAAGGTTCTGTTTATTAACATAAAAAGAGTATTTCATCAAAAAAACAAAAATAAAATTGAAGTAAGCAGCAGAAATGAAAGAAAATATACAAAACGTCATACATAAATTAACATTTAACATTTTTATTATAGCACGTTCTCGATTATCGCAACTCTCGATTCACGCAACTCCTCGGGTTTCGAAACAGCTGAATTTATATCATTGTTGACGCAGTAATCGCAACGCTTCAAAAAAAAAAAATGACTCAAGAAGTGTAACTTTTGTTTTTATATGCATATGCAAGCCCGAGGTTGAGATTCCTGTTCTTAAAATAAAGACTGAAACTGCAATACAAGCTTTCACCAGAGCACTTCGCCCCTATTAAACAAATATTGAGTCTTTAAAAACTGCAAGAAATGGCGATTTTAAAAAATCTAAAAATCCAAAAAATCCAAACAAAAATGTTCAATTTTTTCCAAAGAAAATAATTATTGCTTTAAAGAGAACTAAAGATATTCCCCCCTGGTATCCGTTCGGAGAATCCTTCGATCGAAGAAAAGTTCAAATCGGAGCATTAGTTGTATTCATGGTATCCGAATCGGAAGAAAAATAAAAATATACATAACATAAGACAAACAAAAAATAGTATCATAATATCTTAATGAATTAACTTATTTTATAAGTGCTGTTTTTTTCGATTTTCGTTTTGCATCTAGAATTTAGCTTAAAAAAATGTACTCGGTAATTGCAACAACATCGGTCATTGCAACCACCCTTGTTTTAATAAGTTGCGATAATCGAGAATGCACTGATTTTTACTTGCGATTATAGGTACTATAAGGCAAGTTATGGATTCGTGCAGAAAAAAAATTTCGAGATAACAATCACACATGACATTACGATGATGGAGAAGTCGAAAAATGTGGGTCTGGAAATTCCGTCCGTCCGTCTGTCTGTCTGTCTGTCTGTCGGTCTGTATGTCTGTTCGCGCCTCTGGAGGCTGAACGGGTGGGCCGATTTGCTTCAAATTTGGTATTTAGGATTTATTTGGCCGTCCCTCGGAACATATTTTTTATTTTTGCTCTAGGTCCAAAAATAACGGCACCTGCCATACAATCTTGAAGACAAAAATTGATTTTCTCAAAAACGGCTCTAACGATTTTGATAAAACTTTCAGAATGCTATTTTTGAAAAAAAATCTATCTTTTGGTTTGAATTTTTTTTTCAAAATTTGTCTAATAACGGTACCTTTCATAGAACCAGTATTTTCAAATCAAATTTTCTCGTAAACTATACATTCGATTTCAATAAAATTTTTACCACAGGAAGTCATTCATAATTTTATTAATATGACATTTAAAAATTTTCAAAAACTTTTTTTTTTGATTTTTTATAATTTTTTCAAAAAAATTTTTGGTTTTCGAAATATGTTGAAAACGGGTACATTGATTTTTTTTAAAATTATTTTTCAAATGTAAACTACAGATTGCCATATATTTGCATACTCAAATAAATTTCAAAATATTTTTTGAAAAAGTTTTTCAAAAAAAACCTTTTTTAAAAAAAACTGGTCCAACGATTTTCAATATTTTTTTTTCCTAGATTGACGTATAGCTTTGAAATTTTATTGCATACTTAGTTTTTCCGAGAAAACTCTTAAACTTATTTAAAAAATAAAAGAATTTTCGAAATTATTTAATTTTTTTTAATATCCATATATGCACGAACTGGCTCTTATGTTCAATAAATTGCGTAGTGGCTCAATTTATTGAACATAAGAGCAAGTTCGTGCGACCCAGTCGTGCATTTTATTTTTTTTCCAACTAGTTCTCGTTATTTTAGTATTGCCTCTGCGAACACCAATCAAAGCCTTAAGTCTACGGGGAATACCGAGATTGGGCTTCTTTTCTTACCACCATGTCGTCCAAATTACCCGACTCCTCTAGGAATGCAGAGTTCATTGCACTGAGCGTATCTGGTTAGGACGACCTACTTTTAATCCTTCTTCCAAGAATGTCCAAATCATGTACATGTCCGGGCTAATCTCAGACCAATACATAACCGCGATTTCCACCTCCTCCAAACAATCCATAACTCACTTGGCGCAATGTAACCTAGCATCGTCTTGGATCAGTAAAAAACTTTCACCAATAAATGGTGCAAATGGAACGACTTACTCTTCGAATATGTTGTTGACATAGTTAGTAGCTTAAGTAAACTGATATTTCTATGATGCACAGCTCGTTTTTACCACTCAGGGAAGTTTTTCGTTTGGGCAATCATCGCGTACCTATCACCTGGTTACTCCAGACTCTTTTACGTCCATCTGGACATCTCAAACAAAATCTGGACTCATCATAGTAATAATAAAGCTGCTCCAGTCAGGCATCGCTTGTGCTCTAACGTGTGCCGCGGTACTCAAGTGGGTCTTCTTGCTCTCAGACCACATTCCACTAAACGTCGCCCATCCGTTTAAGTATTCACATTTGTTCAACTTATAGCTTATACCGTTTTAATTCTGTGAGACTGTACAACCGCTGTTTGATTCCCATTTCGAAGATTTTAAAGTAGCAATCATCGGTCACCTCTCGAAGAAGTTTCTCTCGGCCGGTCTTAATCTTGACGCTGAGTGAAAGAGTTTTTGTATCTGCGCCGTTGGATGGCTTTTCTTATGGTGCACTACTTTATTTTTCTCTTGGTGAAATTCAGACATTTTTTCCTTGATTTTATAGAAGTTACAAGCTTTTGGCGGTGCTAAATGCGTAATTTCACTCATGAATTTCAACTTAACCACACCGATATAAAATCCTACAAAAAGTGAAAACCTAAAGGGCCAATTTTTTTGTCAACCTGAAATGTATCTTCCAAAATGTCCACCTTGTTACTTGTTCACTTAGCGATGTTTAAGTGTTGGTTAATTAAAATTCAAAACTCAGCGTGCTTGTCCTTGTCACGCGCCAAGAATATGATACAAAAAAAAACTTCTTAATCTTTCCGAACAGGGTCCAGGTCCATGTATCAACAAATAATTCTTGAACTTTCCTTCATCTTTTTTCTTCCCTATACATTGCGTTCCTATACCTATGTTTTTTATTGGGTTAATGTTCGCTCATTTACAAGAGATGAAAGAATCTCTTATAGGATGATCAGGTAAGAGTCATAAAAAAAGGAAAAAAATGGTAAAAAAGATTTCTTGCGCAAGCCATACGACCTCATATCATTAAGATGAGACGAAGAGAAGATCCCCATCCCATCTTTTAATAGGGATGCAGTAGCTCCCTATTTAGGTATATTTTGTGAATTTCATTGTGCTCTCGCGAGTCGTCTTGATTCTTTTTTTATATTGCTATATAATTCTTTGTGAATATCTTCCGGATGATGCTCGCCGCCGCGCCGCGCCGCTCCGCCATCTGATCATGATGATGATCTTCACCTTTTGTCGTACGTCTTGCGTGTTTGGTCGCGTGGCATGTAAAAAACAGCCGCAGCACATGGACCGTGTTGCCACAGATTTTGGACTTATTTTTTTATACGTATAGATAGATATGTATGTTCCTTTTTTTTTGAGCGGAGGGAGCTTGTCGGATTTAATGTGAGGCACACTTCGTTGATGAGGATCAGGCGGAGATCTCCTGAGGTGGTTATTTGATATGTGCAGTCGATTAAATCGGATTTTTTGTTTTTGTCAAATAGGGGGAGATGGAGGAAAAGTTTGGCTACCCTGTGGCTTGATGATCGCAAGGGAGGTTGGGTACATTTGTGACATTCGATGCACTTTTTTGTTTATTTAGCGGTTATTATGCCTGATGTGGTGTTTATTTTATTTAAGAATGGTGCGTTGTAATTTTTGGTCGTTGTGGTGCATATTTTATTGGCGTCTCTAATCTATTTTTGGAACAAGGATGGGGGACTTAAAAAAAAAGAAAGTTGAATGACAAATGGCTCGTGCTATGCAGTGACAGGTTTGTTGGGAGCGTTCGTTTATTTTTCGTCACAAGTTCCCTTTTTTTAAGAGTACCTACAATTTTGTATGTTACATGAGTTTTATTTTATTTGTCGTGTGTCAATTAAGGACTTATGTATTTGATAGAACTCAATTCCTGAGTGGCTTTCTTTTATTTGGTGGGGTGATAGTGGCAGGCGGCATTTCCTGTATGAATTTCTATTATACCATAATAATATTATGTAGGATTGATTTTTAAACCGAGTATCAATCGTCGTGAGATTTGAATTCATTTCGAAAATACTTAGTTTTGTTAAGTACCTATTATTTGTTATTATACTGTGTCCAACATAAAACGGCAGTACATGGAAGATAGGGACGTTTGTCTCGCACTTGCACTCTTTTGTTTTCCGTAAGTGCTTCTCATACAAAAGCAGTTTCCGCAGTAAACATTTCAAATTAGAAAAATCTAAAAGAATTGTATGTAGGATTACTGTCTTTTTTTTAGATTGTGCAAAAAAATAGGAAAACGATTTTTAAATATAAAAAAAAATAATAAATGCACCTCTTAAAATTCTTAAAAAATTCTTAAGAAAACAGGTTATTTTTCAAAAATGTTTGCCATTTTTTATCGATTTGAAAAATGACCTCTTCTTTGAAGAGCCATATCTCTGCAACGAAATGACATACAATAATTTCCAAAATTGTAGGAAATTTAACGTTCTACAAAAAAGTCAAAATGCTTTTGATGTAGGACGTAAGGAAAAAAGTTTTTGTGGGAAAGCCTGAGCAAGGTCGAAAAATATGCAGTCACCCCCCACCCATCCATCTCCTCTTTTTCACAGGGCTCTCGAGGTCAAAAACTTATCAAAATGTTAATTAACTATCCCCGAAAAAAATCTATAAGTCAGATGCAATTGGAAATTCACTGGCGGGTAAACAATTTGTATGGAAGGCTTCCTTCATTTTAGTATGGTGGTTAGAGTATAGTTGATATATAAACATACAGTTTCAATATGTATAATTGAAAAGTTGTGGAAAATTTTAATTTTCAAAAAATTTATAATTATAAAAGTTTTTCTCGAATACGGCTCCAACGATTTTCAATCTATTTTGTTGGTTAGAACGTCACAACCGAAGCTCTCATAGAACCTCGTTTTTTTATTAGTTTTTCTCATAAACTGCTCATGCGATTTCAAAAACAAAAATGTGTAAAAGAAAATCATTTAGGTTATCACCTTTTAATATCGCAACACAAAATTCTTAAAATATAGAATGAATTTTTTTCAAGATGAAAACTACATATATGTATGTATTCAAATTCACAAACTCAAACAAGTTTTAAAATATTTTTACGAAAAGTTGGTCAAAAAATAATCCTTAAAAAAAACTTTGGTCGAACGATTTTCATTCAATTTTAATTTTTTTTTTTTTTTTCAAAATACATGGCCCATAAGGAAGAAAGCAAGTTCGTGTGACCCAGTGTTTCATCATTTTATTTTTCTGGTCTTAACTGCGATCCCCGATTTTTTGTCTCTTTAGTAGGAGTGTAGGTACTACTGAGTCGAACGAAATTGGTCGTTTGGTTAAATTGCCTTGAGATGTGAGAAAAAACCGTTTCTTCTAAACATAAAAAATATTTAAATTTTTTAGTTAGCTTACTACTGCATATTAAAAATCTAACAACTAAATGCAATTTTAGTTTCTATACTATGTAGCTTTATCTCTTGATAATTTTTGTTTGCGCTCCCAAAATATTAAAGAACGGGTTCGAACGTTATCATTGGCTTTCATTCATACATAACCTTAATTATTTTGGTACGGTGTGTTTGTGCGGAAATTGCATTGATATTTTCGGCAGGACCAAAGGTCCATGATATGAATACCTATACATAATTATAATCCATTTATTTCTAAATCATCTTCCTTGCAACTGCTGATTTCAAACACCTTTGCATTTGCTTGGCGCGCCAAATATGGAAATTTCAACGTCATTTTAGTGAAATCCCTCATTACCATTGTGTTGATTAGATATGCATCATAGGTATAGTTAAATCTTGCTTCATCGAATCAATAAATGAATCCTTTTGGGTCATATTCACACGGTTTCATGGATGCATACATAATTTCGAGAGTCGTTTACAAAAAAAAAATGAAGGTATAGAAAGCGATTCGTCCACCAACCAACGGTCAATTGGGCAACAGAGATTCCCCCTTTTTAATCCATAAGGACTAGAAATAAATATCGTTTTCCTTTGTTGTGCCAGCATTTTTGTTTGCATGCTATTATGTGTCCTGTCACACATTCAAAAAAGATACGGAAGCTGATTTTTAACATTGAACACAAGCTGCTGCTGATGCTATAATAAATGTACCTGGCGGGAAAAATGTTTTTCTTTAGGGATATGAAATTCAAAAATTAGGGGCAAAAGGACTAAAATATTTTTTTTTAAATTTACAATTTTATCCATGGATATTGTTCATCATCATCTATCTGTATGGGGTCAGTTCGGGGTCACAAACGGTTTGATTTTTACCTTTACAGATTTATCTCTCATATAGATAGTTTTTATGATGGAGGGGTCTGGAAGCCTTCTTCCTTCCGTATATGAGATGCATTATAACGGTCTATTTTTTAATCCCTATGAACATATTTTTTGCGAATAAAAAGTGGATGCATAAAAATGCATTCATTTTTTTTCGAAGTTTGCCTGTCAACAATGTTCATTTGAACAATGGCCTTTAAGATTCAGATAGAAGGTTAACTGTATTTTGATGAACTGCACAAGACATTTAGAAAAACGAAGACAAATCTTTGGCACGAGTAAGAAAGCGTGCTATACTTAAAAAACAAACAAAAATAAAAAATTGATACGGGGCAAAAATGTATGTCCTTATTTTTTATAGAAATTACAAAATGATATAATATATTATTATAGGGATGTGATGATCAAAGATTCGAGATTTATAATAATTCTTAAGTAGGTAGGTACATTTAACATACATAGATGTTGCTGCTTGAAATGAAGTGAAATTTTAAGCATTTTGGATGGATAAATAAATGAAGTGCTTGCTTTTTGGAATTTTCTATTTCAAACCATGGTTCGAAAATTAAAAAGTTCTACGAAATTCACACTTATAGGAATACATTTTTTAGTTCGTGAAAAATTTAAAATATGTTAGATAAATACATTTGCTGCATATTTGATATGGCGGTATTACAAGCATTTAGGAGGTTTTAAGAATTAGTATTTCATGCAGAAATTGAATTTTACACCAGCCATTTAAAAATTTGTTTGGGTCCCAAGATAATGAACATATTTTTAATTGCTATTGTCCAAATATCGATTTAGTGTGTTCTTCTTCTTATTTCTTCGCTCTTAATTTTTACTTGCTCTATTGCCCTTGGTTTTTATGCAGAAAAAACTAAAAACGTAAAGGATTTTCGTCAAATATCGTATATACCTAGCAGTTTGAAGAAAAACGGCTGTCGAGGTGTTTTTATTTCGTTTAGTACTAGTACCTATACCTTCCAAGTAAGGGTTTTTTTCATTTTGGATTTTCTCGAAAACGGCTTTAACGATTTTGATTAAAAGTTGTGTGTAATAATCTTTGAGTGTTCTACAGAAAACTACGTTTTCAGTTTTTGGCTAAAATGTAATTATTATTACTTACTTATATATTTTTTAGTAGGTCGTTGGCACAACAGCTACAAGCTGGTCCAAACGGCTAACAGAGAAGCACTTTCCATGACATTAATTACTCTTGGAGGATTTGTCACTTCCTCGTAAGAGGCAGTACCCCGGAAAAGAACTTAGGTGGAATCGTCAGGGGTCGAACCCAGAACATACGGCTGGCGTGGCAGCCCGACACACTACTTTATTGCTCAAAAAAAAAAATTGTTATCATCTTACTTTTGCGCCCACAGAGCAAGTTCGTGCGACCCAGTCGATTATTTTAATTTATATAACTTCCACATTGCATTTTTGCATTATTTCACACAAGGGTTGCACAGAATGTTATATAAAACCCGCCATCGTGGATTGATTTTTTTTAAAGATGCCTTATGTATACTGAAAAGGGCGATGTGTAAGCCATAACATCAACCCTATTTATGCAATGCAAATTTTATATTTATATCTTGAATATAATCAAACGTAAAAAAGGCTGATCGGCCATTTGCTATTTGTATGCTTTATGAGTTGGTGTAGAAGAGTTTCTTTTTTGTTTTCTATTACTGAAAACGACTTTTCAGATACCTAATATTGGACAATCAAACATGACATTACGATGATAGAGAATCCTAAAACAGTGGGTCCGACAATTCTATATGTCTGTTCTGTCCGTCTGTCTGTATCGGCAACTACAGCCTAAATGGCTGTACTGATTTATTTCAAACTTTGTACATAGTATTATTATGACGTCTTACAGAGGTATTTTTGAAATTAGCATTATAGCTCCAAAACTAACGGTATACCTGCCATACGAATGCATTTATCTCAAAAACGGTTAATGCGATTTTGACAAAACTTTCAGAATGGTGTTTTTTGATTAAACTCTTTATGTTTCCGTTGGAATACATTTTTCAGAAAAGTCTTATAACGTTGCATTTTATCATATCAGATTTTCTCTTAAACCACTGAAAGGGTTTCAATGAAATTTTTAATATAAAAGCTCGTTTATGAATGAAATAATATTAATTCTTAAATTTTTGAAAAAAAGTTCCTTGGGTTTTTAGTAAAAAAAAGTTAATTTTTTTTATTTGAATTGTTTTTTCAAAAACGGTTTGTTCAAAAATTTTAAAATGTTTGCTTTCTGATAAGAACTAAAAACTGCTTGATGTTTGCATAATTAAAAAGAGTAGGGAATATGTTTTCGAAAAGTTTTTCAAAAAAAATGATCGAACTATTTTGAAATTTGTTTTTTCCCTGAAAACTTAAAACAGTAATAGTTTACTTCATTTTCTCAAAAAAAACATATTAACTAGTGATTTTTAAGTGCTTAATAAAACTAGATATGATTTTGTTAATGCTTTTTTTCCAAGATTTCAAGCCCCAACTGTAACACACTAGTTCGTGTGCCCCAGTCGTGCACTTTTGTTTTGTTGTTAATATTAAAACGTTGGCAATGCTATTATAGCCTTATACTATTTCATGGATCATTTACCCTTCTCCACACAAAGTCGTATGTGACTCATGAATTTGACGTTGTTGATCTCAAACTAAAGTCAGTGACGCTGTATCGTTTGACATGACACTATATGGGAGGAAAAAAGTGTATATATTACTGTATTCTGTATGTCTGTCTACTACACAGATTTCCATCCAACTTGGCGGTTACTGATTTAAGGCTATCAAAGGGTTATCAGAATTGGCAATCAAACTGCCACATAAAAATGTTATGGAAAACATTTTTTTATCGAAACGACTCCAACGATCTCCATAAAACTTTTTAGATGGCCGATGCGATGTATGTATATTTTTACCCCTGAAAACTGTAGCAAACAGGATTTGATTGTAAAATTGATCAATCTATAATGTATTTCAATTTTTTTTCGTATTTGAATAATTGTCTCTCCCTCTGAAGGAGTATATGCATTTGATCCTCCATTCCACAATATTTTGTTTTTTGATTTGCTTTTTTAAAATAAGGATCCATTAGACTTTGGAGAACGAAACTTGAAAATTCTCTGGAAGTTGGTTCCCACTACAGGTTAAGTTGAATTTTTATCAAATCTAGGAATATATTTATTTCCCGTCGTGCTCCGCGCCGGTTGGGTTATTTCATCATTGGCAGGCCACTTTTTATAGCTTTCGAAAGCTAAATTTGCCATTGTCTTTTTTATGTTCGACCTTATGTTCAGATCAAAATTATGCATACAAATGACATGACTTAAAGTGTCGTGTGGTTTCTGAAGTAATTCTGTGTCCAATTACTGTCTAGTACAAAAAAAAATCTGGACAGGAAAACCAAAAACAAAAAAACCAAACTACTCTGACTTTTACTCTTGCAATAAAAGAAACAGTATGTTTCCATCCCAGCATAAATGTGGTAAAAAAAAAAGAAAATTATAGAAATGTCAATGTTAGACAGTATATATTTGATAAAAATCCTCCGCAGAAGACATTTTCACAATTTTTATATATCCCGTAAAAACTAGGGAACCAAAAGGACCTTCTCCCACCCCAAAGTGCATGGATAATAAATGATGTGCGCTTAAGTTTCTTTCTTGTTTTTTTTTCCTCTTCCTATAAGAGTAGTTTGTGGTTTTGTATGGTTCGCCTGATACGAATGGGGATTCGTATTCTTTTCAAATTGATCCATAATCACTACTGGCTGAGTGGGTGTGGAGGTACAATGAAATAAGAAAAACATACACCGGAATCCGGTAAGGGAAACGCAAAAGTGGAAAATGTCACACAACGAAAAAAAAAAAAACAAATGCTTCCTAGGAATCATTCAAAGTGCTTAGGGAGTCAGCCGCATATCCTTATGGAAATCTGAAGGTAAATTTGTTATTTTTTGTTGACTCCATGGAACCCATATCCTCTCTAAATGACCACTCATGGGCGAAAAGTTTATTTTTTACTCTTCCTTCGATTGACATAATCGAGTGCCATCAAGATTTGTGAAACAAGGATAGGAACGTTGTTGTTAGTGGTGGTGTTAGTGTTAGCGGTGGTGTGGCGAAGTCTTTTGGAGAAAAAAAACTGCCGCCATTTCAGTGTAAGATATTCAGTTTTTTTTTTTGTTGTGTTTGCTTAGTTTTTTATTCCTTAATACATATACCATATATAAACGTATAGTGAGCCGAAGTGATTTTTTATTGTCATCCGATTTTGTGAATTTGCTTATTTAGAGATACTTTCGAGCAGATTGTTTGATTAATGGCTTCGTGAGAGGAGATGTAGTGATGTGGGAGATGTGAGATGGCGATCTAACTCAGTACTGACTGTTGTAGCTTCCATATATGAATGGAAGGCAAAAGGTCTAGAATGTCGACTTAATGGCTTTGTGAGTCCTAAAATGAGATATTTGACTGTAAATGAGACACAAAGCTATTTTTGGTAGCGGTAGAGGGTGAATATACAATGTATAAATCAAAAAAATAAAATAATAGAAGCGGTTGGTACTTACAAAATATTTTGTGGAATGGCAGTCATTGTTTGATGATATTTTCTAACAACAATTATACCCAAGCGGCCAATGTAATGTGTTAACGTGTTAAGTATTAGTAACTTTGGATGTCGGTAGGTTTATTAACCTAAATACTGAAAATCTTTTTTTTTTAGAGTAATTTAAAGAATTCACGAGGTTAGCAAGGCAAGGTATTTCGTTCTGCAAAATGGACAACTTTCCGACTCCTTTGATGTGCATCAAGCAGTGAGACAAATTTTAATTTTCGAATTTACTTTTTCTGATTGCTGGCTTCCTTGGTCTGCATGAAATTGCAAAGTTTAATACAAAGTTGTTGGTTTATAGTGAAGCATTTAAATTTAAACTCAATATTATTAACTCGGCATAATTTTTAAGCCCACAATGAAACTTATTTATAAAATTGACTAAAAGGAGTAAGTATGTATTATATAAGTGATATCAAAATTGGAGATAGACCCTTTTTACTGTAAAGTAGGAAATCGATTGAAGAGAAACGATTGAAGGTTTGTTTTAAACTGTACTGACTCGGCATTCATTAAGAATAAATCTTCGAAGCAAAATGACTAGATCAGCGACCGGGACGCATGCAGCAGGTTGAATAATATGATACACCTGGAGAACCATAGGTGGGAATGGTTCCCAAATCCAAAGATGAAATTATTGAATGCTGATGAGGAGGTTTCATATTAGTAGCGTATTAAGAATCATAATTGACCTTGATTCCCACGACGCGACGATACATGATTAAGCTTGTCTTAACAGTTGCACAATTTTTTTCTTCAAATACATATGTCCACAAACCATTTCTGAAATTATTGTCTACGAATCAAGAAACACCCTGTATAATGAAGCTCAATATCTCTTTAAAAATAAATCATAATGGTGTTTTTTGGTTAAAATACGCGAGACTAACATATACCCAGTATGCTAATCAAACAATATTTAACCGTCATCGTCAGTGCTATACCTTTCTAAACTGTAGCCTTAAAACGACATCTTCGACTAATATTTAGAGCAAAATGCGAAATGTTGTTAAAAGAATTGATTCCAACCTTTGCACAATAGATTCGCAACCCAAAGTCAAAAGAATATATAAATACATTCCTCTTGGCAATATGTCCAACCTATACTATCTACGAACTAGCTATTAGCGCAGTTGGTCAAATCATAGCCATATGCTACTCCAAAGACGATATTCTTCTTTTCGGTAATTTAAGTCTTCCTCACATGAAATGGAACACATCCGAAGATCAGTCACATCTTCATTTATCGACTAGCTGACTCTGGCCTTTGCCAAGTTAGTATGGTATTTTAAATTACATGGGAAAGCAACTTGATCTTGTTTTTTCAACCAATCCCCTTCATTCTAGCATATCACCAGGTACTCTTCCCCATACAACTATCGTCCACTACCATCCTCTTTTTCTCGGCATATTTCAAAAAATTCTTAATCAGAACATCAATACTTAAATTATTTCATTAGATTTTCATAAAACCAAATTCATAGAAATAAATGAACACCTCAGTAGAATATCTTTTAATTTAAATTACCCCTTCGTAACAATATTCTTTACCAACGATATTTTTCCAACTCGTCAACTACAAAAAAAAGTCTAACGGACATCCCTCCTCTCTTTCCCTTAACAGCAAAACTTCAAGTGATCCTCAACATATTTCAAATTTATTTGCTTCATTTTATAATAATTTCCTCCTGGGCCAAATAATGTTCCCTAACACTGCACATCATGGCTACAACGAACCCCTCACAAGAATTCTGTGGAGTAGAAATTCAAGTGTTACATCAGCACGTCCAGTCTGAAACTTTGTCTCCAAAACCATTACAATACAACCCTTTAGCTGTAAGTTACCTAGTCTAAACCAAGATTACGCATGTAAACTTCTTACAGAAGTAACTCACAGAAAGGTGAACTTACAGTAAGAAATGCTTCCAGTAAGTTGAAAACTTATCACTAAGTAAGCTGTGGAATTTCCGAAAGTGTAAAAAAACGCGTTAACATTTGTAAGTTTCTCTTTTAACTTACAGCTTAAGTATAAGTTGATGAAATTGACTATAAGTCACTTACAAAGCTGTTTACACTAGAAATTTTTTCAGAAGTTGCTTACGTGAGTAACTTGCGTAAGTAAAACATACATGTGTAGTCTTAGATATATTAAGTTCTTTTGTAGCTTGGATTAAGCTGAATGAATTGGGACGTTGCGCCCACCAAAATAATGTCCATTTTTTAGTGTTGTGCCAAAGACATGGAATATGTTTTGTCCAATGTTTCTTTTTAATTCAAAATACTTGTTCAGAGAGGTATCAACTTACAATTCTTATCTAGATAGATAAGTCATTCACAACTTTTGACAGTAGATTAACTCTTCATAGGTACGCAGTTTAGATTTGTAAGCAAAAATAAGAAATCAAAATTTTGTATAAGTATTTATAATCCGACACGTCAGAGTTCAAAAGTGTAATAAATAATAACAATAAAAATGGGTCCAACAAATTTTTCAAATTTTTTTTATTTGCATAATTTCAATTCGAAAATCTTTTCATACCCCGCCGTGTCGTCATGATAGAGGAGTGAGTGATACCAATGGCATTAGAAGTTCCATCGTTTTTTTCATATTTTCATTTTCTGCAAAATCCCAAGTGATATCATTTTTGAACTTCAAGCCATTTTTTATTCTAGAGCAACCCTAAACAAAAACACGCAAAACTCCATCTTTAAAAACAAAAATGTGATTCTTCTTTTATGCTAATGCGGTTGATTCGAGCATTCCTTCCCCATTGCCATTGGTGCGCCTTCTCTGGAACGGCCATGAATGGATGTATGCTGTGTGAATATGTATATGAAATAATAGGAAAGGGGTGGGCGAAAGGATGAACAAACGCCCGGCCTTTTTCAACAGCTCCGTTCAGAAAAGTGTACAAGTACAAGTATCTATGTATGTAGATAGATATTGCATCTTAACTCTTGGGACTGCCTGATATAGTATTTTGTTGGAGCTGGGGTTAAAAAACCGCTTTGTTATTCCATCCCATAATGCAGATGAGTGAAGAAGGTCGTATTCGTTCTTTCCGTCGTCAGATTCTTTTTTTTTGTAATTTTTTTTCTTCGGCGTGTGTAGCACACACGTGAGGGTGGGGCAGAGACCAGGCACGTTCTCCTTTCAGTTTTTAGGTCCCCTTTTCTGTCAGATAGCTTATATGGTTTTTTTTTTGTATACTTGGAGATACAAAAACGAAAAGAACGGAATGTTTTTTTATTTATTTTCTGTTAAATTTTCCACTCATGAGCATAAATTTTCCTTTTGAAGGGTGGCATGGCAGATCGTACATAATACTCGTATTCGTGTACGTTTTCCTTTTTTAACATCTTCCTTTTCAAACGGGTGCGTGGTGTGCTTTTTGAAGTTTTTTTATTTGGCTCCTCTTGATATCTAAATTTACATATCCCTGCGTATACAGACACATATGCGACGAAAGAGATACCGAACAGATGAAGTATAGAAGACTCCCCCTTTGAGTGAGCATTTTTCTCGCTGTCAGCTTCTTTCCCCAAAAACAAAAACTAATGGAAATGGGACACCACATCCAGCTGCTATGAAGATATTCTGAATGAATAATTCGAAAATAGTTTGATTGGTTTTTTTTTTATTTAAGGACTTAAATAACTGTATGTATACCTTTCCAATCAAACAAAACTTTATACTTATCTATGGGTAGATGTTAACTTTTTGGTAACTTATTTCTTCCATTTACCAAATGATATCTGAAGATATCCAGTGAAGTAAATAAAATTGTAAGTGTAGAGAGATGTAAATTATAACTGAAGTAAGAACATGGCAAGGGTTAAATATTTTACGGATATTAAACTCCAATTGAACTCTTTATTTCGAACTAATTAAATAATAATATATTTGAAGGTATACATTCCATAAAGAATACGCAGTGATCCTAGATTATTTAAATAGAGGCATCTATTAATTTCATTCTATTAATTAAAGGTGCGTTCAAAATATTCATTTAAGTAAAAAAATTTTTGAAAAATAAGACTATAGTTAAAGTCAAATATTGAAAATAAAAAATGGTCTTATCTCACTGAATTTTGTGAAAATACAGGGTGTTTTTTAAAGAACTATGAATAATAATACAAGACAGAAATATTTGTTCCAATGATTAATGTGAATTTTTATCATTATGTTTTTGTATTTATTTTTTTATTATTATTATTTTTTAAGTATGATTTCCGGTATATGTCCACCGCGGCTATGAGTTACATAGTCCATTTGATCAGTCCAACTTTTCACTACTTTTCTAAAAGAGTTGCTGGTTTGTCGACATAAACCAATGACTTGACATAGTCCCATACAAATTAATCGAGAGCCGTCAAGTCGCGCAAACGAGGGGGCAAGTTAACAGAACCACTTCTGTCACAAAAACTATTTTTAAAATAAAATGATGGTGAGGCAATGGCTTAAAGACTGCGTCTTCGCTGCAACGATCGCGAAAACGATTAATAACTCCACGAATTGCTTGTTCACTATACCGATTATGTTGACCGCAAATGACGAAGTGCTCTATGAACTTCGCGAACAGAGTTTTTTTAAGTAAATTCCCACAGTTTGGAAGCATTGTTCTGGCGTTCAGAGATTCATGATGAATTGCCAAATCTTACTCATCAGAAATGTCAACACAGTTTGAAATTCTTAATAGACAACAAAACAATCGAAACTTCTCGTGCAGTTAAAAAAAACACCCTATATAGTTATGATTAGTCCTTAAAGGTATTTTTGCTCAAAAGTCAATTTCAGGGATTTCTGCTGTAATCAAGTTTGTTCTGATAACTTTGAATCAGTCCTGCGAAGTTTGCAAAACAATTGTTTAAAATTTAATACAAAATTGGAGTTCCCTATAGCAAATAGTTCTAAACATTTCTCTGGTAACTTTTTTCTGAGACGAATATTTCAAAAGTTATTCGAAATTTTCGGTTCTAAGTCAATGGGAACTTAAATTTTAATTATAATCTATTGCTCTAAAAAACAAAGTCTTTAATGTAATACATTTCAAATTGTCATTTACAGAATATAAGAGAAAATAAAATTTATTATACATAGTAATTAATTGATTTAAAGGACTATTAACACCATAGTTTGACCTACTAAAAATTTGAAATATTCGTTTTAAAAGAAAAGTTATTAGAGAAATGTTTGTTTGCTTTAGGGAACTCTAATCAGAACACCTTTTTGTGATTTTTTTGGATTTCGAAAATTTTTGGTACTAAGTCAACGGGACCTTAATTTGCCTTAACTTTTTCCAATTTTGCAGAACTCTTCTAAAACCCATCAGGAACTCTAGAACTCTTGGTTTTATGTTGAAAAACATGCTCAGAACTCTTTTTCTCAAAAAAAATCCTTGCTGCGTGAAGTTAGCAAAAAAAACTTTTCTTCTAATTTTAACACTTTGTTCGCCAGAACTATTGGAAAAAAAGTATGAGGAAGTCTAGAACTCTTTGTTTGCTACCGGGAACTCCAATTTTGTATTTAATTTTAAACAATTGTTTTGCTTACTTCGCAGAACTCTTTGAATCATATTATTTTCTTTTACTTGCTGTTATAGGTACTAAGAAGCCAAGTTACGCATATGTACTTCCTGAGAATCCAATCGATTGTCTCCGCAGTAAGATGCAACTGCGCTTTCCATTATAATAACTTAACCAATTCATCACGTAGTCCAAATTCACACACGAGTTTCTCAACTCAGAGTTACAGAAAATTATGAAAAAAAAAATGTTTACCACATTTCTTTCTGCCAAAAATTAAGATTCTTTTTAACTCACTCACTATTTTCTCACTTGTTCTTTTAAATTTTTCGAAAAGTTATTAGTTTTTTGTGTTGAGAATTATGCAGTCATATTTAATAGTTTCAATGTTAGTATACAAAAATGTAAAATTAAGTTTTCTTTTGATTTAACATAAGAAATAATAATTTTTGTCATCCCAGGCAGACTTAATTCATAATGCTTAAAATAAACGATCATCAAATCAATTTAATTTAAGATTGAAGCATTTTTATATTCAGTTTTCTTACTCAAACCATCTTAACTTTTCAATAGGTATGAGTTGGAACATAGTTCTAAATCTATCATACATGTTAAATACAGTTTCTTTCAGGACAAACCTTAAACAAAATATCAATAATACATTTGGTATTTGCAGGTTTGCTAGACTAATTACAGTTTCCAAAGCATGAAAAATTATGAAATCCTTGTGTGGTCTTCATAAGATTTATCCCTTCTTGCAATCCTATCCTTTTTTTTCTTGGGTGTAATCCAATCCTTTAAATGTTTCCACAAAAGGCAGGGCAATGCAATAATCTCGGTTTCTATAGCAAACTAAAATAAGGAAAAGAAAATATACCAGTATATTCACTTCTTCAAAGGATTATAATTCATGCTCCCTTGAGTTTGGTTATAGATCCTTCAAACTATGCATTTGTTAAGAAAATAGTAATTAGTCTTAATGGCAACATAGGGATAAGGGTTAAGCTTTGGTCCTTTTTGTTCAAAATCCTTCAAACTATATACATATACATAACTCTTTGAATCCTCAGAGACATCGAAAATCCTTCTACCTCTTCTTCATAATATCTATTTTGAGAACATGTTCAGGTATTTTATTTTATATGTACTTGTGCTTGGAAAACTACATATTTATATAACTCTGACAAAAATTTAAGATGGAAAAACAAAATATGTAAGTGTGCTACAAAATTTGCAAGATCATTAATTTAATTTGACGAGGTGCTTAATTGTTTTTGTTATCCTTTCATTCTCCTTAGTACCTGAAACGGATCACATTGACAAGTGAAGTGATTTTTTTTTAGTGCTGAGTTGTCTGACCAGAGACCACTCGAGACGTTTTTCCAAGAGTTAAATGCGGAAGAAATGTATGGGCACTTTAATGATCTAGGAACGATAAATGGGATTTTGTGATATTATTTTTCTTATATGGCTCCAATGGGATTAAAATTGGAAAAAAAGTAGGAAAGGTCGAAAGGAAAAATTTAAAAGAAAATTGATTCTATGTCGAATTTTTTAATCGAAAAGGGTTTAGCAATTAGAAAAACATTTTTTTTAACACAAATAAAATATAAAATTTGTCAATTTGTAAAAGTTGGATGTAAATTGACATTAATGTTTTTAAACTCATGTCAAATATACTTGTTGTAGGTACATAAAACATAACACACATATACGTATTGCATATCAATTGTCGTCTCTACACTAAATTACAAAAAAAGTGGCGCACTCATATTTTTAACTTCTTTTTGTCATTATGGCAAAATGCTGCTGTTTATTGGAAAGTTCAATATTTTATTTGTTTTTTTTTTATATTTTGCTGAATTAATATGTATGCTTGTTGTCAAAAAAAATGTTCGTATTTGTAGTTAAGTATACATCGTCCCAACTCGCAAGTGCAGCAGTTTTAGTTAAGAAGGTACTTAGTGTGCGGTATGTCGTACTCTTTATCAGAAAACTAGAGCCAACCATCAGAAAAGCCATCACAAGGTTCAGAAAAACATACTCCTTCGCTCAGCATCAAGATTGAGGTCGGCCGAGGCCGAGAGTATCTTCTGCGAGAGATGACCGATATTTGCTATTTCAAAGTCTTCGAAATGGGAATAAAACAGCGGTTGAACAGTCTCACAGGCTCAAAACTGTAAGTTGAATAACTATATGTGAATGCTCAAACCGTTAGGCGACATTAAGTGGTGATGCCGATTAGAGCTTGCACGCATTCACCAAGTTTGGACCGAGCCTGACTGGAGCAGAGTTCACTTTATTGATGAGTTCAGATTTTGTCTGAGATCTCCCGATTTACGTAGGAGACGACCAGGTGAGAGATACTACTCCGCGAAGATTGTCCAAAGGCAAAACTTCTGGAGATGCTCGTTCAGGGTTTGGGCAGGAATTTCCCTGAGTGGAAAAATTGAGCTATGCATCATAGAAGGATCAGTAAATTGTAGCTAATATGTCAACAGCATATACTCAAAGAATAAGATGTTCCATTCACAACATTTATTTTTGAAAGCCTCTTACTGATGCAGGACAATGCTAGGCCACATGTAGCCAGGTGCGTTATGGTTTATTTGAAAGAAGTGGAAATTGCGACATGAATGCTATTGAACATGTTTCGGACATGCTTGGAAGAAGGATAAGAAGGTTGTCGTCCTTACCAGAGACCCTCAGTGCACTAAAATTTGCATTGCTAGAAGAGTGGGGTAATTTGGACAACACCGGTGGCCAGAAGCCAAGGTATATGTAATGTCAAATTAAAGCTTTTATTGATGTTCGCGGAGGCAAAACTCACATTTAAAGAAACGAAAACTAAAAAAAGTGTTAAATGATAATAAAATTATAATTGTAATTTATAAATTCATCCATTTTTTAATAAAAAATAAATTTAAATAATAAAATAAATTTATGAGTTACTTGTTTTTATGTTAATAAAACGGATTTAAAAAAAAAAATTAAATCACTTACAAATATTGCAAAATTTCAAGGTGCGGCATTTTTTTGTAACTCAGTGTATACGAAAATTCATGGTTTTAATAAAACATGACATTACGATGAAAGGTAAGCCCAAAAAACGATTTTCACCATACTCTCCGTCTGCCTGTCTGTGCGGCTGTCCGTCTGTTAGCTTGTGCCCTTTTACCGTTCGACGGATTTTCTCCCAAATTCTTATTTATATAGCAGTTTATAGAAAAACGGTTATCTCAGAATTCAAAGCTTCCATTAATCTTTAATCCAACACTGAAAACCGTATGGCTCTACGACTTTTTCTTGCCAAGGTATTCAAAAATAACCGAACCTACTTCTTCACAAAAACAAGAAAATCTAGCCTTACGGGATGGCACAAGTGACCATTTAGCCAATTTTTTCGTGTTTTTGTGAAGAAGTAGGTTCGGTCGTAGAGCCATACGGTTTTCAGTGTTGGATTAAAGATTAATGGAAGCGTTGAATTCTGAGAACAAAAATTATACTTAACTACGTAAAATTTTGAAAAAAATTAGTTTTAAAATTATTTTTTCAAATTTTTTTTTCAAAATTTTGAGTTTGAAAATTTATATTTTTTAAACTATTCGTTAAAAAAATTTAATTTAAAAACAAAATAAAAGAAAAAGTTTTTGGCTTTCCAAAAAGGTATAACACGGTGTTGTAAACAATCCCGTTGATTTTAAATATTTTTTTTTACAAAATAAGTCAATTTTTCAGAAAATTGCCCCTCCCGGCTAAACGGAGGGGAATAGACCCCCCTCCCATACGATTTTTTTCTTGTCTCAACTTAACCTACACGCTCTAGCTTTTTGGCACAACGCTGGTGAATCACCCTGTATAAAGTAGAACTTCGACCCCTCGTAACTTTGCATAAGTGCAAATTGTTTTAAAGAAACCGGATGAAATTATTTTCTTGGGCTAACTACAAACTTATTAGTTTCTTAAGGAGTTAGTGAAAAATTCATATTCTTCATGTCAATTTAATGTGAACATGATTGCTTTTGGATAGAAATAATCCATTCAAGTCTCATGACAACTAATCAAAATTGTACATTTTAGATATTGTATTGCCCTTCACCACCTTCGTTTTCCTGCTCATTTTAACAATTTGTTTTCCCTCATAAATTTTATTTCCACATGCCACATGTTTGTGAAAGGAGTGTCAGTTGGTCAGTGAACTATTGGATGGACTGAAAATGGTTCAAACCTTTATTTTTAACTCAAAAGAACCCTTCATGTGTTTGTTTCACTAATTTGAAAATAAACTCAAGATTCTAGAATTTCAATGGGCTCATAATGACATTCGAATAGACCACTATAATTAGAGTTAGACAATCAAACAACTGTTTGATGACTTTAAGGAACCCTTTTATAATCTGCTCCGTGTCGTAGTAGGTATTGCCTTGTGTCTAATTGATTTCCAATTATTCAGAAATATATTTTGGATTGTAATTAAATTGATAATTATTTTGTTCGTCGTTTATTTACTCAGAAATTCACTTATGACAAGTTATTCATGCTTCAAAAACTAAAATGCTATGCTTACATTCCAAGTTTGATTTTAGAAACAAGATTATAACGAGGTTTCGCAAGGCTTTTGACAGCAGCTGAACCCGATGGTCGGTGAACGACATAGTGTTTGAATTCTCAAAAGAAAAGGATTGGGCACGCACTTGGAGCTGTTGTTCGTTATTGCCAGGAGAAGGTTTTTTACAAAAATACATTTTGAGAAAACCCTCCGGAAAAGACGGGAAATTGGAAAAATAGAAAATTGATTTTTTGTATGGAATTTTGTGTGCAATTCTTCCAATAATTGTGAAAAGATGTTTAGCGTGCATTTTAATAACTTTGTGTGTAAAAAGTGAGGTTATAATTAATTGGGTATCGGGCATTCATTGCGAAAAATGTATTCCGTAAGTTTTTTTTTTTTTTTTAATGTTTGATTTGAAAAGTATAAGTCAAAAACGAGATGATCTGGCCGAAAGAGTCCGAACAAATATGCCAGTGTAGAATTCCGCTGCTGATGAAGGTTGTTGACGATGGAACGGGAGGCATTTACTTTCTGAACGCTTCCGGTGGTACAGGCAAGACATTCGTCATTAAGTTGATTCTGGCAATTTGGCCAATATCTCAATTCACGTTGGCTATTTCATCCCCTGCAATTGTTGGAAGGCTGTCGAACTGCACATTCCGCTTAGAAGCTGCCGATGAATCTTCTCACGGTTGTCAAGCCAACGTGCAACGGAGATTTTCCGGTCATTCCAAAATTGACTGCTTCCGATAAACTTAAGGCATGCCTGGAAATCGTCGTCTTTGTAGCGGCATGTCAAGAAGTTCAAATTGACCACGAACATGAGAGTCGCATTGGCATTGCAAAATGGTCCCATCGGCTGCTGAGAGTTCTCGAGACTAGTGCTAGTGCTTTGGCAATGGCCAAATCCCCTTCAATTTTTCGACTAGATTGATATCATTCCCGGCAAAGTTAACGAGTTAACATCGTCGAATGAGGAACTCATCACCAAAGTGTACCCCAGCATTATACAAAATTATGAAAATCTCGATTGGATTAGTGAACGGGCAATATACACCATCAGCAAAGAATATAAGGACGTTGATAGCTTGAATTTCACTATTCAAAGTCAAATCATTGGTGAACTGCATTTGTACAAATCCGTTGACACCTTGACCGATGTAGAATGAAGCGACCAACTATCCGACAGAGTTTTTGAACTCGCTTCATGAGCCAATAACTCCGCCACATAATTTACAGCCGAAAGTGGGATCAATCACAATTATGTTGCGGAATCTGAATGGTCAAGGGCAAATTCACGAAATCCGATTATTCCAACTGATCTTCCATTCCAAGCGGATTCAGTTCCCCGTTCCATTGTTCTTTGCGATGACAATTCAAATAAATCACATTGAAATATCAAATATCTGTGTTTGATTTTCCCTCAGGAGTAGTTTATCTGAAGGCCTTAAATTGGGGCGAGACGAAGTTCGCCGGGTTCGCTAGTTTAAATATAAAATGACTTGAGACCTTATTTCTAGGTTAAGTTGAGTTTTTAATAGGTTTTTTAATCATTATCGTCTAAATATGACCCTCCCTTTATGATGTTAATGTCAGAGTGAAAAGCTTTTTCTTTCGTTTCTGGTCAATTACTGATTTAATCGGAATCTCTATATAGAGATTATGGTCGCTCTCTCAAAAGAGTTTCTCTATTCTTTTCATTCGTAACTTTTTTTTAAAGTTTCTGAGAATTTTTCTTGCTAAACTCTTTTTTAACTGACAATACATTTAATTCCAAAACTAAGTCCTTAAATCCCACCTTAGCAACAAATTACTTATCTTATAATTCAGACAAGTTCAAAGTAGATGCCGTCATATAATATACTTTTGCCCAAACAAAAGATTTATATTCAGAAAAAGGTAGCGGATTAAACAAAACAATATGACATTTCCGAAAATCCATATCGAATAGTTTCTAATATAGCACGTTTAACCTTTGTCTCTTATTTTTGTCTTGTCTGCACAGGTACGCCCGCCGCCACCATAACCATTCCATTAATCCTTCCTTCTATACAAACCTTGTGGTCATAACATACATTCACCTAGATCACACTAAAAAAAAAGACCGACCTAAGACTCATCATTTTCGTCAGTTTAATGATACTCCTCACTATATAACAAAACCCATAGTAGAATGACAATATCCTGCGTAATGTTTCACTCAACTTATTGGTCAAAGACAGAGTGTATGATAGTTAAGCGTAGCGGTAAAATAACATTTAAAGCGGTTGAAACGCAGTAAAAGAGTAGTAAATCGTTTAATCTGTCCGTTTTGTCGCCTCAAATGTGGGAAGTGAATGTTCGCTTTTATGGCAAAAAGGATTCTAGAGAGAGCTTTTGGTCATGTCCTTGATACTTTTATGGTAATTTTTGCGCAGACTAAAACAACACAGTTAGTTATAGGGAGTGGGTATTCATTAACTGACTAACTTTCGGCCAGTCATTAAAACGAATTCAGTGGATTACTTTTAAACAAGAACTTAGTATTTCAGAGGCGACACATACGGCTGCCTATAGATGGCATGGAAGCAGCATGACTTCATTAACTTTAACTACTAAGATTATGCAAGAAAAAATATGTAATTCTATGCTATTGTTGTATGTTTTAGTGGCGGTGCGCTGAATTAATTTTTGGATGGTGATTGACAAAAGCCTGTTCCACGGTTTTATTAGACGCTGTAAATAAATCATTGCTACTTGATCCGATTTTTGTAGTCGAACATAAAACTAAAGGTTCATAAGTGTAAAAGTGGCTAAAAGGCTCACCATAATGACATTCCATGTGGACTAGTTGCTCATTAAATGGATTGGTATTATTTTCTAAATTAAAATTTAATAAAAATTTAACTAAATTAAATTAGATGAATACTGAAGTAGTTTTCTCGCGATCTCTTTCTTCTCTTATATGGTAAAAATCCCACTCAAACATAGAACATAGTTCAAGTTTTCACAATGCCCACAACGTTTATTGTTTTTCGTTTTTACTCCCGCCTATACCTAGGTACTATAAGGCATGTTATGCATTCGCCGAAAAGAAGGTCTTGAGATAACAATCAAACATGACATTACGATGGTAGCGAAGACGAAAAAAGTTGGTCTACAAATTCTGTGCATCTATATGTATGTCTGCATTTGTAGACAGGCCCCGATCTAGGTGGGGTGGACGTGCCGGGTATTTGCCCGTCCTGCAAATTTCAAGGGCGGCAAAATTTTAAAATTGAGTAGGTACTAAAAATATAGCTATACCTTTCCAAAATATTTGTACTTGTTTCCTTCTTCTCAACAACATCAAGGGGGAAAATATATAACTCAGAAAGAATTTCAATTTTTCGTAGAAGAAATCTACCAATTTCTGAATGTGTCAGTATCATAATTATGCAGTTCCCAATTACATTTACGAAATCCCCCCTTTGTAAAATGTGTACTGAAATTTTCAATTTTCTAATTCCAGGCGTTTCCTATTGTATAGCACAAGCCATACAAAACTACCAACGTAATGAATTTTCTGAAGCCTATGGCAGACAGTACAGAGCTTCAACAGCGTCTGAATTTAGTGTCGGAGTAGAAACGATGAAAATTTTGCGATACGAGCAGAACGGGGCCCAAGATAAAATGGTGTAACATTATTCCTAAAGGGGCTATAACCAAAAAAAAAAAATAATAATAAAATAACCAACAAAATAGTTTTATTTAAAATGTTCTAATGCATTTTAAAGACTACATTTTAGAAAAAATATAATGTTTAAAAATTCAAATCGTAAGAATTAAATCAGTTGAAATAAACTACGATTTTATTTTATTTAAATCACATTAAACGCGAAGAAATAATTCCACAACAAAATACAAAATGGTCGAAGAAAACATAAAAAAATAATTAAGTAAACAATGAAGTAATAATTAAATAAATATTTGTTTTTAAGTACTTTCATTCTGGAAAATATAAGAAATTATTAAGATGGAAAAAAACAGCACGAGCACTTTTTATTTTATCATTTATGAACAAAAAAAATATTCAATATTCACAGTCACCCTGTTACATATTATAAAAATACCACCTGACTCAAACCCAGTGCGAAAATGGTCGCCAATGACCTAGCCAATAAAAAGCCATTTTCTTACTTTCGACTGTTTATCAGATAAATCCCAGTGAGTGAAAGTATTAAATTTAAATATGAGCAAGTGCGAAAAGTGAACTTCGAAACAGTAACTTTTTCTTCTATCAAGGTTTTCAGATTGCGAGCAAAAAGAATATAAAAACTGTTTGGATCACTAGGCGTTTAGAAAAAGCGGGAAGCCTTTTATTTTTGCCAATAATTTGAAAGTGGGTGGAACCATAGTAGGACATGAATATCAAAAGAAAGAAAGAATGGAATGCAGTTAAGGCGACCTTCTTTGAAGTGTGAATTAAATTTCCTTTCGCCTGGAAACTATAACTTCCAAATTGATATTTACCGTTTTCTTTCAGCTTTTGGCTCCACCAATTTTTTCAAAATAAATGCAAAAAATAGGCACATTTTATCTATGAGCGTCTGGCAAATCAATCAATGTTGAAGAAAATGTTTGAAATGTGAGGCACCAAACATGTTGCGCTGCGGTGGCGAACAATGGAACAAAAACTGCATATTTTATTGGAAACATTGTAGCAAAACGTCATCTGCCTGATAAGATATATATATAAATTTTACATTATGTATATGTATAGGTTAAAGTATTATTCATTAGAATTTTTTTGGGTTTGTAAAAGCATATTTTAATTTTTTTTATAAATTTAATGTTTTGATAACGCTTATTATTTTTTTTTCTCAAAAATGATTAGTACATGGATTATGCTGAATATACCTATGCATTAGCATATTTGAAATTTTTTGGAAAAACGTTGCCAAAAAGGTTCTCAAAAAAACTTTTTTTCTAAAAACCGATCTACAGATTTTGCGAATTTTATTCTCATATCTAAATTGACCGAATATATTGGCGTATCCTTTTCATGCAGCTAAAGTCTGTTTAAGTGTTTACTTAAGAATTTCAAAGTTTTTTTCAAATCTCAAGCCCGAAGACCACTGAATTTTCAAATTTCAGGAAGAATAAATAACTGAAAACCTATAAATGACAAACACTAGCCTAATCATAATACTGGCTGTAAAATATTTTTCAGAGGGTGTAGGTATTTTAAATCAGTGTCCTTCCATAATAAGGAATAAGCACGGCAAGTGCCACCATTGGAGTCAGAGTTTAATTAATCACAGCTGCACTTAAAGATAGTTACCTGTCAAAACAACTTGTCTTTTAATAACAGAAAGCAACAAATATCTTTTGCATTTTCTTGAATGCCATCAGGAAATTGCTATACCTACGCATCGCTTCGACTGTTTATAGATTCCAAAATAAAGCTGTAGGCTATACAAAAATCTCATTTCAAGGACCAACAATAGGTTCCTTAAAAACAGAAAAAACTAAGTCTTAACGCACTGAGAGAAAATGACGGAGCATCCATTCATATATATTTTTACGAAAAAAAAAATACCTTTATCATTCATCATCGAACTAAATTTTTAAATCACTTACAACCTACGAACATTCTGCCTATTTTACAGATTCTATAGAATACTCCAAACCACAAAAATGCGTTGTTTATTGCCAGCATTTATTAGATTTGAAAGGATTGCACGTGTAAGAAATGTCAGGATAAACCATGTTTTTTTATGTAAGGTTATGTCACAATAACACCTTTTAACCCTAAATGTTGTTTCTTTTCACTAGGTTAAGCGAAAAGGGTCACACTTCTCACGATATTACTACTTCGCTAAAAAACTCATCCATCTCAAACAATCAATGGATTACATGGTATTTCTTCCACACAGTTAACACAATCCTTCTCGCCCCCGATTGCATTGAAAATGCATCCCACAATCACTCTCTATCTCTATAAAGGGGGAACTTGTTTTGTTTAAACACGGCGCGGCGGCTCGGCTCCCTTAGATCCTTTTTTATTTAAACAACTAAAATTCTTTCATCAACAGAAAATCTTTTCGGCACAAAAGTAGCTTGGTTGAACAAAAAACTCAGAATCTAAAAACCAGGGATTCATTTTTGTCGAAATTGAAAGGATTTTTGATGTGAAGGATGAAGGTGTTCGTCTATTTTGATTTATTGTCATTAAATGTGTCATCGTGTGTTTTATTTAAGACACTAACAAAGAAAAAAGGATTTGATTCAAGGATTCACTCACGCTCAGAAACCGTGCGTCTACAACAAATTTTTATTTTGGTTGGCTTAATGGTTTCAATGTGGTGTACACGTAAATATCTCATACATTATATACATATACATATACTCATACAATAGTCGAGCAAGGACATTCCAAGAAGATTTTGAAAGTGTACCGCTTGCAAAGAAGGTGCGCATAGAATAACCTAGTTCTCATCTTAATTACCTATAATCACTTGGTTAAATCCTACTAATTTATCACAACAAGTAGGTGTATAGCATTAGAAGATAAAATATACTCCTTTTTCCGCACAAACACACGTACATACATGTGTCGTGGATATCACATATTCTGCACCAGGATCGGAATGGTGATACTAATGAAGCCTCAAACAATGATAATTCCATTGTTTCAGTTCTCTTGTTTTTACACTTAATACTTTAAGAAGCTGAAGATAGAGATGGTAAATAGTTTCAGAATGAACTTTTAATCCTTGCCGATGGTCCATAGCCAGTGAAACACATAGTATCCCAAAAAGGGACACAAAAATGTGGTAAAAGAAAGGATTAAAGTATTAATAGCAGAGTAGGTTTCATCCTTTGTTTATCCTTGGCTATGAGAACCCTGTTTGCAAACAAAATAAATTCTTATTTGCATTACTTTAGCATGTTTAGTTCAAGATTGTCATCGTAGTTGTTTGAAGCCATAAGGATAACGCAATACTTGCAGATCTTAAGCATCGATAGGATGGTACCGAAAGGATTTCCGATGAAGTCCATATAGCACCAGTATTTTGCCGGGTGTCTTAAGTGTTTCACTTTATGTACAGATCTTGTTGTGTATGCATATATATATAAATGCTCGTGCACCAAGAGGAGCGCTAAGGAGATTAGAGAAGAGAACAGGTTCAGTTTTTGTAGCAAATTGCTAGGAAATGAAATTGGTTTGGATTTGCATTCGTTACAAAAATAACTTGAAAAACAAAAGATGGGTATTTTCATTGTAAAAGACAGGAAAGTAGTGCAGCAGGTGATTTAATTATACAGAGACAAGTATTAAAACTTTCCGGAGAACACGGCAGATGGAATATTTAAATTAACGCTAAATTGCACTGTTTAAATTGCGATTTCAAAAAGGAGAGAAAGAGCCTTTTTATTTTGGTGAATATTCTGGAAAATAAACAAATTGGTTCTCAAAACTGTATTTAGACCAATGCGAAGAATCTTAATAATAAGCCTTACAGTCAGAATGAATGAAAAGAGCTGCTTCAAAAATATTGCCTGAGATCCGTTTATAACTGAAGTAAAGTTCCCCATTTATATGCTCCAGTCCAAAGCCTTCCATTTATTTACGTATACTTATATAAATAACAATATTGTGTTTAAAAATTGTGAAAACAATATTATCATTGAGATCACTTATGAAACCAAACATCTTCAAATATTCCCTATCTACCTAAACTTTAATGAATGGAGTCTGAAATACAATGATATTTATAACTTTTTAATTAATCACAACCATGATAACATGATGATTGTTGGAGATTTAAACGGTCGCATAGGTGATTTTCAGAACCCTGTCTTCTTGAACAACTATCGTTTTTCCAACGAAAGAAAATATTTAGATAACTGCCTTAACAGAAACGGAAAATATTTATTGGAAATGATAGAAGACTTTGGGTTTTTTGTCCTAAATGGAACAACATTAAGTGACTCAAACGGAAATTATACATTCGTTTCTGCTCAGGGTTGCTCAACGATAGATTTATGTCTTATAAAAGGAGAATGGCTAGGCATAATTGAGGACTTTGAGACCTTTCCAGCTAGCTTCTCGTCGCACCTCCCCATTATTGTCTCATGCGTTTTTAATAACAGTTTTATGAGTCTTCAGTCTTCTTCAAACAATAATACCAAATTGAAATGGAACGACAGAAAAGCAAACACTTACAAAACAAAACTTAACCAAAAAATAGCCACTATGCCAAATGTTACATCGGTTACTGTAGAAAACGCAGTGAACCTGGTACTAACAGCGGTAAGACAATCGGCAAGTTTTAGTTCTCACAACCATAGTGAAACCTTCCAATCAAAGTGGTATGACGAAGAATGCAAATCTAGTAGAAAAAAATCCTTCGCTCTATTAAAACTTTTCCGGAAAACGAACAACCCAGGAGCAAAAACACTTTACTTACAGTCAAACCAAGAATATAAAAAGTTATGCAATCAAAAAAAAGCATCATATCTGAAAAACTCGGCCTTGAAACTTGTGGAATGTAGGGATTCAAAATCATTTTGGAAAACCGTACGCTATTTGAGTGGACAGCACAATACCATATCGTTCTCAATTGATGAAAACATTCTCGCAAACTATTTTGAAACTCTTCTCGTACCTGACCGCAACCTTAACACCATAAGTTTTGCTATTCCTAATGTGAATATTCCTGAACTGGATTCTTCGCTGACTATGTGGGAGCTAACAACAGCTTTGAAACAAATGAAAAATAACAAAGCATCTGGCTCCGATGGAATCCCAGTCGAATTTTATAAGCAAGCTACCCCTGAATTTCTAAAGTACATCTTAGATCTTTTAAATAGAATTTTCAGTGAAGAGGTGATTCCAGAAAATTTTCGGCTGTCTAGAATCTCAGCTGTTTTTAAAAAAGGGAACCGAGAACTGCCAGAGAACTATAGGGACATTGCTGTGTTAAACGCTTTGAGAAAAGTGTTTACACAAATACTCTACGGAAGACTTTCTAGCTGGGTCGAGCAAAATAATCTGATCAGTTGTTACCAGGCCGGTTTTCGAGCCAACCTTTCAACTATTGATCAGATATTTGTACTCAGTACTACGGCTAGACGTTTTATTGATAAAAAGAAATGTCTGTATGCTTTTTTTGTCGACCTGAAAGCAGCGTTAGACAGAGTAATAGAAGTTCGCTACTCTATAAACTTTCAGTCATCGGTCTATCGACCAAGTTTATAAAAATCTATGGGAAGATTCTTGAGAACATGTCTGCACATGTTCAGAATGGTCTGAAAAAGTCAAGAGTTTTCAAATGTGATACAGGTGTCCCTCAAGGATGTGTTTTAAGTCCTCTTATATTTTCACTGTTTATCAACGACATAGAAAACTATATACCTGGGGGCATCCTCTTTGGAGATGTCACTATCAAAGTTCTCCTGTACGCAGACGATCTAGTGATTCTGTCAGATAATCCCCTAACATTACAGCTTCAGATCAATAAGCTAAAACAATACTGTGATTTGTGGGATCTTAAAATAAATACCACAAAATCAAAAATAATGGTATTCAGGTCACGAAATAGATCTATCGGCTATGCACGGAACTGGACTTTAGATGGTGAGATAATCGAAGTTGTTGATGAATTTAAGTATCTGGGATATATATTAACGTTTAACTTGAATCTCCACACCCATATCAAAACAAAAACTAGTGCTGCGAAAACAGCGCTAAATAGTATCTGGAGCCAGTTTTTCACCAATAATTCCGTAGATCCTATGTCAAAATTCAAAGTCTTTAACGCCACAGTGAATAGTTGTTTTTGCTATGGGAATGAAGTATATGGGTACGAACAGCTAGAAGAGATGGAAAACATACAAAGGTATTTTTTTAAACGAATTTTTAGGCTGCCTAACAACACTCCCAATTACGCCATTCACCTGGAGTCAGGCTTACCTCAAATATATCTAAAAAACTTAAAAGCTAATGCGGATTACATTGTGAAGGTAATGAAGCGATCTCACCAAAACCTACAGAAACGGATCCTTATGATTTGTTTTAGCTGCGGTTATAGTCCAATTAAAAACTGGTACGATCTTGCTGTAACGCATAACTTTGCAATGTCATTGACAGTAGACAACGTAGAAGAGTTGAAAAACTCACTTTACGAATGTATCTCTTGCATAGACGACACAATGTATAGACAATGTGTTATGCGAGGGACAGAATCAACTTCTAGGAATATATATAGGCAACTTAATTTCCAATTAGGTGAAAATAACTATTTTAGAGAAGAGTTCACAGTATCCGAAATGAGCCTGATTTTTAAGATTAGGACTGAAATGTCTGATTTGAACTATAAGCCACATAGAACAGATTTGAACCCAGTTTGTTCACTTTGCAACCTTGATCAGAACGAAGATGTCTTACATTTTTTAGCGCTTTGCCCAATTCTACAGGAAATCCGAAGACTTTACTTCCGTACTAGTTTTCTTTCTTTGGAAGAATGTATCCGAGTTCTAAATGGAGATTATGGCTGGAAATGTCTTATACGCTATGTCTCACATGCAAAACATTTTAGAAATGATTATTTGAATTTGTTTTGAGTTGTAAGTTCTCTTTTGTTTTTTGTTAAAGCCAAACTAAAAGCTCGAAAAAAAAAAAAAAATTAAAAAAAAAGTAAAATATATATGCAGTTCCTTCCCCTGTCTTTATGATATACATTATATCGATTACTCTTTGTTTTAGCTAAACTAAAAGCCCGATATCTTTTTTTTACTTTCTTTTTTGTTTTGACTAAACTAAAAGTCACTTTTGTATAATCTGTTATTTGTTATATAATAATTGTAAAAGCTTACCTACATTTTCTTTTAAATTTGTATAACAAAATATTTTTTAAATTGTACTTATGGTTATGAAATACAAAAATAATTCTTTTTTGTTTCTTTCTTGTTTTTGACTAAATTAGTCACAGGATGTACTTAAATATTTATTCATTGTTTTTAAATAATATACTATATTTTTGTTCTTGTAATAATAACTAGCAAGATTATTTGTATCAACAATATTCTCTCTTTAACCTATTATTGCTTTAATATTTTGAATCTTTCCGGCAGACGGCTTATTGCCATGCTTTGTAAATCTTTAAAAAAAAATTGTACTTTCTAAAAACCGAAAATAATAAAGAATCTATCTATCTATCTATCTATCTATTTACGTATGAACATTTCAAGTGTAACACTATCGATGGAATTTTATGATAAATTTGAAACGTTCTTTTGGAGAAACACAAAAGCGGAGTAAAAACTTTTAAATTCTTATAAAAAATATCAGCATCGTTTGACCAGTTTTTTTTCAAAAACTGTTTGTTTTAAATTTTTTTTTTGAGTAGGTATGCGTATTTCTAAAACTTTTTGGTTTTTACCAAAAAAATTTAGTTTTAAGAAAATTAAACAAATATTTTTGGAAATGTTATCAAAAATTGAAAACAATATTAACTTTTTTTAAAAAATTTAAGAAAAACAGATAGAATACTATCTACAAAAGTGCTAACACATTGAAAAATTCATTAAAATCTGAAAAGTGGCATACGAGTCCAATCTAATTTAATAAAAAAAAAACGGTCCTATGGGAGATTAACTACTGTAGTAAGACTTTTATAAATAAAGTTCACGACTGGGTCGGACGAACTGGCTCTAATGTGTGACAGTGGTCTTGGGGTTTGAGATTTTGGAAAAACAGCTGGAAAAAAATGATATGAAATTTTATTGATCACTTCAAAATGAAGTAAGCCATCTGATTTCGTTTACAGTTAAAAATTTTGAGAATTTTTTTTTCAAAATCGTTCGATCAGTTTTTGAAAAACTTTTCGAAAATATATTCCAAATTTTTTTGTTCAGAACGCCAAATTCTAGAACTAAGTAGTTTTTATTAGAAAACACTAAATTAAGAAAAAAAGATTAAACCGTTTTTGGAAAAACAAAAAATAAATAAATAATTTTTTTTTTTTTAAACTCAAAAAAACTTTTTTGAAAAATTTAAGATTTTACATATATTATTCCGTCTATAAATAAGCGTCTACATTAAAAATTTCATAGAAATCCGTCAAGTGGCTTAGAAGAAAATCTGATTTAAAAAAAACCGGTCCTATGGGAGCGGGAGGTACCGATATAAGACTTTTCCTGAAAAATCTTTTCCAACCAAAACATAAAGTTTGCACAGAGAACACTATTCAGAAAGTTTTATCAAAATCTTAGGATCCATTTTTAAGAAAAACTAATTTTTCACTAAAAATCGAATGGCAGGTACCGTTAGTTTTAGAGCTAGAATGCTAATTCCAAAAATGCCTAGTTTGAAACAAATCGGTCGGACTCATTTTTTTCGGCCTCTGTTATCGTTAAGTCGTTTGCCTTATAGTACCTATAATCGCAAGCAAAATGAAGCAAGCGTAGACACAAGACACAAGAAAAAACCCAGAAAACTAAGCCGAAATTTCTCAGCTACTGAACACACAATTCTTTGAAAATTTGTAGAAAAAGCACGAGTTTTTAGTTTCCGACAAGCCTTTATTTCTAATTGAACAGTTAGAGATATTTGTATAAACACAATAATACCCGCTTGTGTTTAAAATGTCAAATCAAAATTGTAACATTTTCAATTAAAATAAATGATTAATCGATTACTTTAAAAAAAAAAAAACATCAGGTTAACTCACCAAAAAATAATATCAAAAGATATACATACATTACATTATGTATGTTCCTCCAAAGAATATTTGAAAAAATATATTGGCACGAAAGTGGACTCACCTGAAAGCAAAAAGATCATTTAGTTATTTAATATAATACACTTTTCTTTTCAGTTAATCTATTGATTCTAACCTTTCTTTTTAATATTTTGTTCAAATTTGTTTGTTTACATTTTTCCATGACACCCCTTCATTTCTTGTACGTTGTACTCCATTACTGTTCGTTCACAATTAAGTCTTTTACTCAATGTTCAAACCACTGAGCACTGAGCCTCCGACACGCACTGCTCTATCGACAACAACGCCATTAAAAAAAATATACGAAAGAATTCAAAGAAAATTCAATTTTAATTAAACTCTTTATTACGCATTTTCTTGATCAATATTTATATCAAAAAAAAATAGAAAAATGATCTTAAACACTTTATTAACAATTATATAACACTTTTAACACCACAGTTTGACTTTAATATTAAAATTAATTTTTTTACTAACCGATCGCGAAGAATATTGGAATTTTACACGCACTGAATGAAGAACTTACTTAGACTGACCACCAGCGCTGCAGAAACAGGCACTTTAGTGCCAAACTGGCACTATCAAATGAGTTTGGCACTGTGGCACCCATTGGCACTCAAAAATTTAAAATTTGGCACTTCTTTTTATTTAAATTAAATATCATACATTTAAGTAACAAATTCATAACAAATATTAAAAATTGAACCAACTTTTTCACATTTGTTACTTCTTTTTGTAAACCCCTAAAAAATCTACTACAATGATTGCTTACAACACTGGCACTTGTACATTTGAAGAAATGTCAGAAGTGTGAAGTGTCCAATAATGATTTTTTTAACAAGCTGTGTATATAGGGTGATTTTTACTTGCGATTATAGAAATTCCGTCCGTCTGTCTGTGCGTCTGTTCGCACCTCTAGAGCCTGAAGCTATGGGCCGATTTGCTTCAAATTTGGTATTTAGTATTTATTTGAAATTCTCTAGCGAGGTCTTTTTTTATTTTTGCTTTAAGTCCAAAAATAACGGTACCTGCCATGCAATCCTAAACAAAAAGTTTGATTTGATCAAAAACCGCTCTAACGATTTTGATAAAACTTTCAGAATGCTATTTTTTTAGAATAGTCTATTTTTTGGCTGGAAAATATTTTTCAGAATTTGCCTTATAATGGTACCTCTTATGGAACTAGAATTTTTAAATCAAGTAACTATAAATCCGATTTCAATAAAATTTTGAAAACAAAACAATAAGTCATTTATAACTTATAATTTATATGGCATTTCAAAATTCTCAAATTGATTTTTTTTTTCATTTTTAATAATTTTTTTTATAAAAAAAAATTTTTCTTTTGAAATAGGTATGTTGGAAACGGGTATTTTGAATTTTTTAAACATTATTTTTCAGATGCAAACTACAAATTCCCATAAATGTACAGTACATACTCGAACATCTGCCAGGACAGCTTGTTATTAATAAGAAATATTAATAGTTCTTGTTTGAACATATTTTTATACCCTATTCCATAGAATGGGTATATTGTATTTGGTGTGGAGTTTGTAACATAGAGAAATAAAACGGTAGTTATAGAAAAGTATATGTATATATTCTGACTCAGAATCAAAAGCCTAGTCGATTAAGCCATGTCCATCCGTCCGTATGTATACTCTCTAGAGGTCGCAATTTTTGAGCTAGAACCTAGAAAGCTGAAATTTAGTATATATAATCTTTGGTTCAAGAGTAAGGCTAAGTTCTTGAACCGGCGAAATTCGCACACACACGCCAACAATCGCCATTTTTGTTGAACAACCTCAATTTGGTAAAATTAAATTATTGTACAGTTACGATAAAAGCATAACGCTAAAATTTTGCACACGGAAGCTTTAGGTAAACCTTCTTCCTATAAAATAAAAATATTTTAGTTTGGGCGTGGCGGACGCCCATTTTTCATACAAAACCATCAATATTGTTTTTATAAAATAACAAATGTTATATTAAAGCGCAAAACATTAAATTTTGTGGGTATTACTTGCACATAAACATCTTGTGTATGAAATCAAAAAAATTGATTTTGGGGTTGGCTAACGCCCACTTTTCACTAGAATTTATAAAAAAATTGTTTTTGTAGATAAACGGTATTTATAATGAATCTGTAAGCCAAAATTTTGCGTCTCTTAGTAGAAACTAAAAAGTTTGTGTATGAAAAGAAATTTTTGAATTTTGGGTGTGGCTTACGCCCACTTTTCATGAAAGAACGAAAAGGCGTGATTTTGATAAAATACCTTTGTTCAGCTAAGATCGTTTAAAAACTACTCGATTCCGCTGAAGTTTTACACATATGCCTAAATACTGACTAATGATCAAAGGTCAGTTAGTGCTTCAAATTTGTAGGACACGCCCACTTTTAAGGGGCGTTTTCGTCAAAAGTCGTATATATAATGCATTCATTTTTTAACGTTTCTTAACTATCGGTCGCAGTTTTGAAGTAAAAAGATGAACACTTAGATTTATATTCCTTGGCTACGTAGCAGAGTGTGGTCCAAGAATTGTTAAAAACACCCATAATCGCTATTTCCATTCAAAATCTAATTTTTAAAAATTTAAATTGTGTCTTGTTTTGTTCAAATCGATCTGCATGAATAAAATTGAGTGTCACTGAGCTCATACCAATTGCCTTGGCAATAAAAAGTTTTAAATTTGGGCGTGGTGCACGCCTTTTTTTATTGTGTTAGCACTAATTGAACATCACACCACACAAAATTAATGTTATTGAATTGTTTTCTGTCTGCTAAAGAAGAATTTTGTTTCTGAAACTGAAACATCGGCTGGTTTCGGGAGGCAGACGCATACACATACAAAAATAAAGGGAATAGGGTATCCAACAGTTCGTTGCAAACGTACTGTAGCTCTCGCTTATGTTTTTACTTGGATTTAATAGCTTGGCACTCTGTGGCACCCAACTGAATAAAAGTTGGCACACCGATTTTTTTTCCAGCTGCAGCGCTGCTGACCACCACTGAGAAAGTGAGAATGAGAAGGCGCGAAGTGGATGATTTGAGCTTTTTTATCATTGTTAATGGTTTGGTTGGTGTTGTATTGTAGTTGTTAAGATCTGATAATGAGCTTTTCCAATTATTGCTTATAAGGAGAAGAGAAAAGAGTAAATTTTGTTGGGTGGTCAGGTCATTGAAAGGATGCGTTTATGTAAGATTTGCCATTGAACATGGCGGCAATTACATGCAATTGATGTGAAGCAACGAAAGTGGTGCTTTTTATTGCAAATATTTTTGTATTTTTGTTTTTGGTGCTATGTTGGTGACCTACGGCAAGAGATAATTTATTGATGGCAAAGTGAAAATTGGCAAGTCAGCAAGGTATTATTTCTGTGGATAATTTTTATATTTTGAAATAAGTACATATGTATGTAATTGTTAGTGAGGAGCTGAAATGTGTTCTTAAATGTGTAGTTCTTAATTTTTGGTGACATTTTCGTTAGACAACAACAAATTTTATATTTTTGACCAACAAAAATAGTGGTGTCCTTACACTGGTCTACATTATACATTTTTAGTAAATGTAACCTCTTCTTCAAGATCATTCTTGAGGCAATCGTACGCAACTCGCATGTCAACACCAGCGGTACGATTTTTTTAAAATCCGTTCAATTACTTGGGTATGCTGATGATATTGACATTATTGGAAGAACGAAGCGCGCTGTCAGTGGAGCATTCGCAAGTATTGAAGTGGAGGCGGCGAAAATGGGTCTGGCTGTAAATGAAGATAAAACAAAGTATATGCTGTCCTCGGATGAAGAAGATCATCAACGTAGGCTCGGACAAAACGTCACAATGCACAGATATAACGAGGTTGTCAAGGACTTTGTCTATTTGGGTTCCAATGTTACCTCTCAGAACAACATCAGTAAAGAGATCAGTCGAAGAATAACTCTTGCCAATCGCTGTTTCTTCGGGCTTAGAAGGCATCTTAGTAGCAAAGCCCTCTCTCAAAGGACCAAGGAGACGCTATACAAGACCCTTATCATCTCAGTCCTGCTGTATGGGGCAGAAGCGTGGACACTGACACAATCGGATGAATACAGGCTGGGGTGCTTTTGAGAGAAAGATTCTTCGGGTGATATTCGGTCCTGTATGTATCAATGGAGTATGGAGGAGAAGATTCAATGGCGAACTGTACGGGCTGTATACAGCGACATTGACTTGGTTAAGAAGCTGAAAATACAGCGGCTTAGATGGCTGGGTCATGTGGAGCGTATGGACGAAAACGCTCCTGCCCGACGAGTCTTCAACTCCAACCCGGAAGGCCGACGCAGTTCTGGAAGACCCCATCTAAGGTGGCGCGATCAAGTGGTAAAAGACCTCAACGAACTTGGTGTGCGAAACTGGAGGCCACTGGCTAGGGACCGACCTAGCTGGCGAGGATTGTTGGTTGAGGCCGTGGTCCACAAAGGACTGTCTGCGCCACCTTAAGTAAGTAAGTTAGTTAATTTAAAATTTAAGGCCGAATTAAGATAGAAAGGCATACACACAAAACTTTAAAAAAAATTGCTCTAATGTGTGACAGTGGTCTTAGGCCCTGAGATTTTGATAAAAATATTTTTTCAAAATTCTTAAATAAATACTTAAACTAATTTGAGATGAAAAATAAGTACGACATTTTGTGTCTTGAATAAATTTGAATTTATGAGAATTAATATATAATATATAAAAATCTGA
Organism: Platycheirus albimanus; assembly: GCA_916050605.2. Lineage (NCBI taxonomy): Eukaryota > Metazoa > Arthropoda > Insecta > Diptera > Syrphidae > Platycheirus > Platycheirus albimanus. The sequence continues at coordinate 68,126,096 of OU696698.1, forward strand.
GCGGTTTTTGAAAAAACAAGTTTTTTTTTGAAAACATTTTTCAAAAAAATTCAAAAACGCCAGTTCATAGGTATTCACCAACTTCATTTATTTATAATTTTTGAAAAAAATTTAATGAGCAGTTTTCAAAATAAATTTTTTTTTTTAACCAATTTCTTTTTGTTTTAAATACAAAATTTTGAAAATTATGTTATGCAGCATAAATTGAGCTACCTACACCTTTGTATGTGTGAAATTTCGAAAGTATCGGTTGAGTCGTTTTCGAGATAGTCGATAGTCGATAGCAAAAAAACGGTCCTATGGAAAGTACCGTTTTTAGACATTTTTTTAAATATTTTTTTCAGCCGTATGATAGACTACACTGATTTTTTTAAATCAAAATCGTTAGCGTCGTTTTCGAGAAAAATAAGCTTTACCATAAAGGTTATATGGAAGTTAACTTTATTTTTTGAGCTTAAAAAAAAAATTTCAATTTTCCCTCTGTACAATATCTTAAAAACTCTATATACCAAGTTTGAAACAATTTGGCTTACCCGTTTGGGCTGCAGGTGTCTATACATACAGACAGACAGACGGACAGAATTTTTATACCATCTTTTTTCGTTTTCGCTATCATCGTAATGTCATGTTTGATTAGTAGAATTTTTTTTTGCCTATAATCGCAAGTAAAAATTATATGACGGGTACAGTTAGTTTTAGAGCTAGAATCTAGAATGCCAATTCTAAAAGCTCTTCTGTAGGACGTTTTCAAAAATAATGTGTAAAAATAAAGTGTAGTTTGAAGCAAAAATTGGTCTTATCGTTAAGACTGTAAGTGCCGACACAGACAGACAAGAATTTTCTGACCCACTTAAATCGGATTCGCTATTATCTTATTTTATTGTTATTATGTAGAATTTCTTTTTTGGTAACACCTGTTTAATCTTAAATTATTTGGTTTGGTTGTTTATTAGCGGTTACCAATGGGATACAGTGGATGTACCATTGGTTGTTAACCTAGAGTTGTGGGTTCGAGCCCCAACCCTGAGGGAATATTTTCAACATTCCTTTAGCTCCAACTGGATGCCAACTGTTGGATTTTCCTGAGATAAATATCACTTTTGCACGTATTACCAAAAAATTTTGCATGTCTTTCTATTTTTGCTCTACTAAACGCTCTCACTGGTGTTCATTCATTATTCCCAAATGCCATGTCAAGTTACAACAAAAGATTGAATTGCTCGTCCAAATGATACAACTTTATTGTCAAAATGTACGTCAAGAAACGCAAGATCGACAGAGAAGAACCCGATGCCGTCGATTGCTCGCGGTGCACAAAGAACACAGCCTTTGGCAAACTTTAACTTGGCGAATTTTTATAAGGTATTTCAATTCAATCTTGAAGGAAGCTATACAATAACTTATCAAATCCAAGCTTTAACGACTTCTCATATGTCCGTTTCAACTTCTTCGGTAAAACATAACATGGAGGTAGCTGCAACAGATGGCCTAAAATAAAAATGTTGGCTTTGCCTCTATGAAACAATCAAAAAGTACTTCATCTCTGAAGTTTAAAGAAATTTCGTTGGTCCTTATAAAATTACGACCAATTTATAAACTTTTATAGCAGCATTCCGTTCTGTTTGCTCCTAACCGAGAATTGGAGGTCCAATTTAAATAACTGAGTCTCTAGTAATTCAAAAATTGACATTATTCTTCTATGGGATCCCAAAAATTGCTAAATACGAATATTGGTGTCCGTTCGGTGAAAAACGCATACGTATCGAAATCTACTTCTATGAACTTATATATAATCAAATGTTAGACTTGAATAAGACCTCGACTTTTTGTTGACACGAAACTATAATACTAACCCTATATAGATCTACAAAAAAAATTGTCCAAATCCATGTTCATTGAACTGGTTCCGAGGTTTTGCCGTTTAGTAGCTTACTTGACTTGACTAAATCCTTTTTGAATGGGCACTTCTTATAAAATTAAAATAAATAAACAAAATTTAAAAAGGACTCCTGTTGATGGTTCCAATTCAAATAAAAGCATTGCTCATCGATTATGTTATAGGAAGGGAAAACCATTTGTCCCAAAGTCACTCGTAATTTAAACGCACATGGAACTATACAAAAAGTTCCATGGCGGGCGTGTCAAGAATGCGAACCTTAAGAATTCGAATTAACTAAGAGTTCTTATGTTCTATTTATATCCATTTCGCTAAGCCACTAACTTCTATTGGAAATCGTTGTTAGGTATGCTTCATTGATGTTGGCTTTTGTTCGTATCCGTAGATTCGTACCCTTTAATGGTTATGTGAGTTTTTTTTTATTTACATCGTTAAGGGTTATTCAACAATTAAGTTTGATCGAGAGCAATTATGCTGGTTCAATTGGCCACCCCGGGTGTGCAGACTAAAGGGTTGATTTATTGTTTATGAGCCACTTTGGTATGATTTGAACATGATACGAGTGGAAATAGTCAGTTTTGTATAGAGTATTGAGCCAACTATAAAGGCTCTTAATTGTGGTTCTTCTCAAGTTTCGTATGTGCTTCAGATATAATTGATGACGATGAGTATAATATCCCAGCCAAATTATTGAGTGTACTGCGCGGTGAAATTTCCTTGAATTTCATATGGGATTTAAGCAGCATTTATATGAAATTTTATAAATCTAATTATTGTTAAAATTATAACATTTAGTCGAGGTTCTTCCAGACTCTTATCATGTTATTGAAGCTCAATTTGAATGACTTATCCCCTCTACCGTTCACAAGTTTTCTGTTAAGTTGGCAGAATAAATTTGCTAAAGAAGTTAACAATAGGGTTTTTTTTTTGGAAAAAGACCTTGACTTTAAATTGTTGAAAAGACCATAATATTAATAACAACACTTTCTATCAATTAAAAGTCGAAGATACATAATATACCATATGTATCTAAGGAATTGCTTAGTTCTTTTTTTTTACTAAAAGTATGGCTACATAATACCTATATACTGCACTAGTTACCACATGACATTACCCTGATGATAGCTGACATCTCTAGAAAACAGTCTCAGGAATTGTCTGCATTCATCAGGAATATCCTCGAAATACCATCATGGATCTTCGTAATTGAGTTCTTAATTTTTGTCATTTTCTTAAATCCTCATTGTTTTTGTGGCAGATGACAGGAAGTCATAGTCAAAGAGGGGATTTGGGTTTAATGATGGATGGCACGATGAAATCCTTATTTAAAAAAATTAAACTAAAGTGTTTCACTTAACACCATCGATATAATATATCAATCCTTTTGACCTTGGGATCAAAACCTCATTCCAACAGTATTATTCTTTTTTACTATTTTTGTTACTTGTTTATAAATAAGTTCAAAAAAAGATACCTACAGCCTACACCAGCAAGAATGCATTGACGGTATATTAAATGGAAGGGGAACTCTCAGAAAAAAATTAAAAAGGACATAATAAAGCAGCTAATGTATACAACGGGAAGTAACTATATTCCAGAGTACATTCATACTTTTTATGCATTCTTCTTGTGGTCACAATTATTGACACAAATAGATTTGAGACACCAACGGAGTATTGAATTCTTCGGCTTTCAATCTTGTCTTTGCAGATAAACATAAGTAAAATATTTGAAAAAAGGCTTGACTTAGCTCACTAGATGAGTTCAGACATCACACAAATATGGAAGATCAGAACCTTAAATAAAACATACAAATAATTACATATATCTACATAAGAACCCCTGTTATCGCCTTGCGAACAGTGCATTTCATTTCCTATCCAAGTCCAAAACTAATCTGTACCTGTCGATGCGAATGTGATGTTTGGTAAAGCTGTTTTTTTCCGTCTGGGCTTTAGCAGAGCAGAGAACGGATGAGAAACATATTCATGAGTTTGAAAGCACGCGAGTTGAAATGTTAGAGTTTTTCGTGTTTTCCTTATCTCCATACATTTCGATTTTTTTGATTTTTTTAGATTTTGAAAACGACTAAAAGTTCAAGATACCAAAACTTCCTATTTTCAGACCAATATCCAAAAGTGCTTTTGATATGATTTTTTTTATTATTATAATCTGGGCGCACTCAAAGGGTTCTTATTAATTATTCCCTTAGCATGAATCGAAATGGTTTGGGATTTTAGGTGATTTGGATAGGAGATAGAAGGAGATTACGATGCATATTTATTTCGGATGACTGCAAATCACAATAGGAGGGAAAAATTGAGCTGGCTAATAAATATTATATTTCACATTCTTATTTTAAGTTCGAGGCATTCCTTGCAATGCCAGTGATACGATGTGTTTACGAGAAAGGAATGTATCCGACCATTTCGCTGGATCATTTTTAAAAGAAGTAGCGATAGGTGAGAGAAACTTGTTCGTTATGGTTCTTTCATCTATCAATTTTAAGGCTCCTATTTGAATTCTATAAAAAAAGAGACGCAAATGTGTAACAGGGTACCCATCCAGATATGAGAATTATACTCAATTCTCAGACGAATGTAGTATGCCTTGTATATTGTAGTCAGATAAGAAGGGGGCATTTTTGGTGACCTCAACAAATGTGATATCGATATCAAACTCTAAGCTTTTGAAACATCGGCAATAATTTTACTTTCTCCAAAACTATGCAGATTGGTTCCTCTGTTTGGTTAGATATACCATCACTAGAAGTTCGGATGGTTAAGCGGGGTTTCTATGACCTTGGAATTCTGTTTACTTGTGATTTATAGGTACTACGAGTATAAGGCAAGTTATGCATTCGTCGAAAAAAAAGTTTTGACATAACAATCAAACATGGCATTACGATGATAGCGAACGAATTTTTTGTTGATTTAAAAAAATCAGTGTAGCTTTTTAGGAACGGCCAATCATATGGCTGACATTTTTTTTTTTTTAAATGTCTAAAAACGGTACATTCCATAGGACCGTTTTTTTTTCTGCTTTCGACTATCTCGAAAACGGCTCAACTGATACTTCCGAAATTGCACACATACAAAGGTGTAGGTAGCTCAATTCATACAACATAACAACATTTTCAAAAAATAGTTTTTTGTATTTAAAAAAAATTAATTAAAAAAAAAAACAAATAATAACATTTTGAAAACTGCTCTTTAATTTTTTTTCTTCAAAAATTATAAATAAATGTAACCTATGAACTGGCATTTTTGAATTTTTTTTGAAAAATGTTTTCAAAACGTTTTTCAAATAAACTTTTTTCTCAAAAACCGCTCACAGATTTTTATATATTTGTTCTTATAAATTCAAATTTATCTAAGACATAAAATGTTGTACTTATTTTCTCCTCAAATTAGTTCAAGTACCTATTTATTTAAGAATTTTGAAAAAATGTATTTTAATCAAAATCTCAAGCCCCAAGACCACTGTCACACATTAGAGCAATTTTTTTTTTTACGCTTTGTATGTATTTTTGTAAATTTACTAAAAAAAATATATGTATAGACCAGTGTTAGGACACCACTATTTTTGTTGGTCAAATTGCAACAAGAAAAAAAAAATGTAAGGAAAAGTAAAGAAATCAAGAAAGTATTTGCAATAAAAAGCACGACTTTGGTTGCTTCACATCAATACTTTTTGGTTGAATGTGATTGCCGCCATGACCATGATCAATGGCAAATCTTACACTAACGCATCCCTTCAATGACCACCCAACACCATTTATTCTTTTGTCTTCTCTCTATAAAAAAATAATTGGAAAAGCTCACTATCAGATCATTACAACTACAAAACAATACCAACCAAACCATTCACAATGGTAAAAAAGCTCAAATCATCCACTTCGCGCCTTCTAATTCTCAGTGGTGGTCAGTCTAAGTAAGTTCTTCATTCAGTCCGTGTGAATTTCCAAAATTTCTCGCGATCGGTTAGTAAAAAAATTAATTTTAATATTAAAGTCAAACTGTGGTGTTAAAAGTGTTATATAATTGTTAATAAAGTGTTTAAGATCATTTTTCTATTATTTTTGATATAAATATTGATCTGGAAAGTGCGTAATAAAGAGTTTAATTAAAATTAAGTTTGCTTTGAATTCGTTCCTATATTTTTTTAATGGCGTTGTTGTCGATAGAGCAGTGCGTGTCGGAGGCTCAGTGGTTTGATTTCAACATTGAATACGAGACTTTATTGTGAACGAAAAGTAATGGAGTACAATGTAAACAAACCCATTTGAACAAAATTTAAAAAAGAAAGGTTAGAATAATTTTGTTTTCCTCAATAGATTAACCGAAAAGAAAAACTGATTTTTATTATATTAAATAACTAAATGATCTTTTTTCTTCCAGGTGAGTTCACTTTTGTGCCAATATATTTGTTTAAATATTCTTTGGAACAACATTTATCTTTTGATATTATTTTTTGGTGAGTTAACTTGATGTTTTTAAAAAAGAAATCGATTAATAATTTGTTTTCATTGAAAATGTTCCAATTTTGATTTGGTAATACGGACTTCTTTGACATTTTTAAAACAAGCGGGTATTACTGTGTTTATACAACTCTAACCGTTCATATAGAAATAAATGGTTGGAAACTAAAAACTCATGCCATTTTCTACAAATTTTCAAAGAATTGTGTTTGCTTAAGTAGCTGAAATTCCTGGGCTTAGTTTTCTGGGTTTTCTTGTGTCTTGTGTCTGCGCTTGCTTCATTTTACTTGCGATTATAGGTTAGGTACTATAAGGCATACCGCATACGACTTAACGATTGTAGAGCCCGAAAAAAGTTGGTCCGACAATTCTGTCTGTCTGTCCGTATATCTGTCTGTTTAGTTACCTACAGCCTAAACGGCTGGACCGATTTCCTTCAAACTTGGTACACAGTATTATTAGAACTTCGTTCAGTGTGGTTTTTGGAATAAGCATTCTAGCTCTAAAACTAACTGTTCCTGCCATATGATTTTTAAAGATAAACGCATTTTTCTCGAAAACGGTGCCTTTTATTATGATAAAACTTTCTGAGTATTTTTTTGAGCAAACTTGATGTTTTGGTTGGGGTAGATTTTTAAGGAAAAGTCTTATAGGTAACGGTACCAGATTTCCTGGTAAACCAATTGACGGATTACAATGAAACTTTAAATGTAGAATCCCTTTTATAAACAAAATAATTTGATACTTAAAATTTCAAAAACTTTTTTATAAGGTAGGTTTTTTTTAGGTATTTCAAAAATAGTAAAAGAATTTATTTTCCAAAAAAACCTTTGAAGTATTGATTTCTCAGTGACTAATTAAATTTCGTATGATTTCTGGGTTTTCAAATTCTCCAGCCCAGAGACCACTGTCACACATTAGAGCAAGTTCGTGCCCCCAGTCGTGCATTTTATTTTATTATGCACTCGCACTCAAGGTATCATTAATACACTTATTATGAATTAAAGTGCAAGAGAGGATAAAAGGAATTTATATATAGGGAAGAAATTTTTGGTGGTACCGTGGATTGGGATTTTAAGGTGATATGATAACTATCTCACGAAATTTTCCGTGCAGTAGAAAAAATCGCGTCAACTATACTATCTCAAGCTCAAAGGTATCGTGGAAACGTGTGCATAGTATATGGAATGCAACTTTGTAAATTTTAGAATCGTATTAGAACAACTTTTGTGATAATTAATTGTCACTTTTTTTCATAAAACTAGCCGTTTGGCTAAAAAAATCCAAAAAACCCATTTATGCGAACTTTTACCTCGAATAAAATATTAAGCACACATGGAACAGATGTGGACTTTTCATAATTTCATTATAATGGTATCCTTAACGTTCATGTACATTTTTAGCTTCTTCGGAATTTATGCAAGGGTACCCCTGATTTCGGGCTAACTTAACCGCGCTGGTAACTTATTGCCTACTCCCTCTACCCACATCAGCAAAAACAAATAAATACTAACGAAAATTTTATTTTATGTGATTTTCATACGAATCAACTGTTTGTATATTGTCCTTATGCTTGAAATGGATACTTATTTTCAGTTACCTTTTATAGTGTACATTTTCGTAAATTCACCATACCCCATAGTACTCGTAAGTATACTGTTGACCTTTAAGCGGATTTTTGTTTATTGAATAGGGATTAAAAGTTTCATTGATATTAAGATTTTTAGCTAGAGGTTCAGTGACACAAACTCATATCAAACTTATTTGTTGAAGAAGAAGAAATTGAAATCTCGAAAAAATACAATTTAGACCGAGAAACTTTTGTCAATATTCACCACTATCTTGATGGAATATATTTTTAACAGAATATTTACTTGGCTCTCACGAGATCATTCATCAAAAACAAATACCTTCGAGTGGAAAAACTTAAGCATTTACTTATCTTGTGTATCATTTTATATTGAAAGTCTCTGAGGACAAGAATTTCAGAAGTAAAGCTGACCATTTTTTGGTTGTTGTTTGCTGTTTCCCAGAATGGTGTAAAAATATGAAAATAAACGCCACACATTCCCTTATGTGCAGGACTCCCAAAGTGTTTTATAGTAATTTTATGTCAAAATTTTGAAAGAGGAAACCTTCGTATGTCCCTGCTTGTAAGGCACAGAAGTGAAAGTGAAGATATAAATATGCTCCGAAATTGAAGGAAACTTTTAATGTCTTATAGATTGGAAATAAAAATCCACTAAGTTATAAATATCGAAAACTGTTGTAATTTGATTAAAGTTTCCTTCCTTATCATAAACCTAATATTGGAACGTTACGTGAACCTTTGTCGGGCTTGCTCCAACCATATATATATTATGCCGCAAATTTGTAAAACATACATAGATATCAATTAACACTCAAGTCCTATGTTCATTTATGCGAATTCTAGGTTTTGATTTAAACCCTTTTTAGTTAGAGACAAGACGAGGAAGGATGAATAATGGGAGTTTGAGTCGGTAAATTCGGTCTCATTTTAATGGATTCCTTGTAAAAATTTCAAGCACGACATGATGGTAGATGATAGAGAAACGGTGCCTGTCTGTGCGCTTTTTAACTCCAAGCGACAGCCTAGCCGCTTGACGGGTTTTTTTCAAACTTCGTTTATGCATGCCAGTTTGAACTTACCTAACGATTATCGATTTTTTTTTTCGTTTTAATCCGGCTCAAACTGGATCCCCTTTAAGTAACGGTTTTTATCATTGTGGTTTTTTTCGAAAACGGCTCTACCGATTTTGATTAAACTCAAAACTAAAAACCTAGGGCATTTTTAATAATACTGCGTTTTTGGCTTAAATGGTCACAACGAAACGTCTTTTTCAAATGGTCATAAGTTCGCAACGGATTGTTTGAATCGACTCAAAATTTGTTTGGCATAGTAGTTGTTATTTCTTGAAAAATTTGTTATCATTGTGCTATTGCACCTAAGTACCTGTGCCCAAATAGTGCACTTATTTACTTGCGATTTAAAATTTTCAAAAAAAAAAATTTTCTAAAAAACCGCTTTGTTAATTTTATTTTCATACTTATGTATATTGAAATTTATCCAAAAAAAATATAATGGCGTACATTTTTTTCAGCTCAATTCAGTTTAAGTATTTATTTAAGAATTTCGACTTATTATCTCAAGCCCCAAAACCAAATGACACATTAGAGCAAGTTCGTGTGACCCAGTCGAGCATTTTATTTAATTGGAATTAATGGCGTCTTTAAACAAAATGGAATCAAGCATTGCGACTGCTCGTAAATGTATCATTGAGTGCAAAGGCGATCATTATCATCAAGCCCTATTCTCAGGACCCGATAACAAACTCTGTTTTGTTCTAAATGCAATATTTGACATTCCGCGTAGCTTTATCTTAAGTAGAAATTTAAGTATGCAATTGCTCAATATCTAAATCAGTAATAAAATTGGCTTTTCTTACATTTTATGTATACGGTGTGAGAAGAGCTAGATCAAGTAGGTTGGGGGTCAAAAAAATGCAGTTAATGTGAAAGCCTTGAAAGCAAGCAGTAAAAAAAGAGTGCATTTTTTTATTTTATTCATTTGGCTTCACATGAGTGTTAAAATTCAAGACTGCAAAATTGACTTGAAAAAAAAAATAGCCTGCCTCTAGGTATAAGACACATACCATATGGTATTGGACACGAACTCAGAACGATAAGTTCTTGTAGATCTCCATTTCAGAAAACCCTGTAGCCTACAAGTTAATATGGCTACCATGAAGTATAGCAAATTATTTTGGATTGTCAAAATATCAAAATTAAGTTTAAAAGCTTTTTTGAAGTAGAACCTCGCATCCAGAAAATTACAGGTTATATAAGTTCAATTTCTGATATAGTGCGAGTAAAACCAAAACCAAAAAACATCGAACAGGATTTCGCTTGTCAGGAACCTAATCTTTTTTCAAGACAAAATTTCAAATCAAATAATGATTCAATTTCTGTTCATAATTAAACTAATATTGATTCAGGAAAGAAATGCAAGATCCAAAATATGTAGTGAATAGTGTCCAAAAGCTACAGACCAGTTCCTTTACTTTAATTTTTTTAAATAATTTCAACTAAATATCGTTTCCAAAATTAAAAAGTGTTTAAGAAAACAAAATTGCTAAGCAAAATAATAATACCAAAACGAAACATTATCCCTTCAATCAGCCTACGCACATCGTTATTATGACTTTCCTGCCATTTGCCATCATAAATCACTTACTCTCATCAATTTCCTACTTTGCTCCTAAGCGTTTGCAATGTTATTTATCAAAACACAAACACAAGAAAAACAAATAAGTAGTGGACAGACCAGGAAAAACAATATCTTGAACCAAACCTGTCATACACCACATGCAAACAGGAGCGAAGTGTCCTTTGAACAAAATACAGGAAATGAAGAAATCCCATCAGTCGTTCTATTTTCTGTTTGATATGTGGAAGGTATTATGGGAATTTATTTCCCTTTAAATGAGGCCCTTGCCCGTAATAATGCATGTCTTAGCACAAGGACTAGACTACGAGTATAACTATTGCTCACTGTAGGTCACTGCATCCACCAAAACCCTTGGAGAAACCTCGCAACACGGATATAAGAAGAATATATATTCCAATGAGTTGCACTGATGGGAAACCTTATGCATCCACAAACAAACAAGTTGAAAAAAGGATATCAATATGCCACTGCGACTCCATGTGTGCAAGTGTTTTGTCCTAACTAAAGCGGTGGAGGGTGTCCTTTTTAAGAACAAAATGTTTTTCTTATTTATCTGACATCGACAGACACTGGGATCCAAGTGTATGTATGGCCATGTCCATGTCAAGGAAACCTATTATAGATTATATATTTTTCATATTTTTTCAATTACATATCCCGTTTGTCTACTTGTGACATTTTCATATTTCCTGTTTTGTATAAGGAGTGTCAGTAGAGGTGGTATGGAGGATTTGGTGCATGTTAGTTATAAGGTGTCAGAATGGCTGTGATGGGTAGTTTTCTTGAACGAATAGATTTTTTTTTAAAGATAAATGGTTTTTTTAATTAACTTTGAGAATTCCAAGGCTTGAAAACGTAGTGCATTCCTTAACCTTTGAGGCTGCTTCGATCTGTTAATAATTAAAAACGTATTTTTTAAATTTGGGGGATATAATTTTCTATCTGCTAACGTCAATCGAATATAGCTAGATATGGCACGAGGAAGAGCAGCTGGATTTATAATTCCTAATGTTAGGTAGGTATTGACAAGAAAGTAATTTACTTAATCATTTTCTGAATGTTTCCAGAATTGTACGTTTTCAAAGTCTTCCAAATTATGTTAATACCTACTTGCGGGTAAAACTCAGCCATGAAAAGTAATGAGATGTAAAAGTTTGCCAAGTTCTAAATGTATGAACGTTCAATCGAAACAATCCTAAATCATGACAATTTGTTAATTGATATTTACTTACATAAATTTAGTTTGTTTGGCAAGTTCTCAAAATTAATCCAATTATTAGTAAATACACAAGAACATAAAAGCAAATTTAGAAAACACAAAATCTTCAATCACATTTAAGGTTTTTACAATTAATAGTAATAGTGGCTAGCATCTTAAATTGAAGATTCGAATTAAAAACAAAATTCGTTGCAAGACCTACAGCTGTGCAAAATTTGTAGGTTTTAGGGGATAGAGTGCTCCATAATTCTGATAATCTGTCAGTTTTTCTTACTTACTTACTTACTTATGTTGGCGCAAGTACAGCGTGGTGCTCCAAGGCTTACTCCAGCAGCAGCTGGCTCGATCTTTAGCCTGCCGTCTCCAATTTTGCACTCCAAGTCGTGGGAATTCTCCCTTTACCTGTTCGTTCCATCGAATATGAGGTCTACCTTGGTTTCTGTCTCCCTCTGGTTTGGAGATGAAGACTTGTCGATGGCGTTGTACAGCACGTATAGTTCGTCGTTGTATCTTCTTCACCAATTGTTGTTTTCTTGGTTCACGCAGGCAGGACCATAAATCGTAAGCAGAACTTTTCTCTCAAATACTCCAAGTGACTTTTTATCCGGTTGGGAGATGATTCTGCATCAAAAAGCAGGACCGGGGTGGTGAGTGTTTTATTCCTCAATCGCTTATTCAGCCCAAAGAAACAGCGATTAGCAAGAGTAACGAGCTACGATTGATTTCAGCACTGATGTGCCCAATAGTACCCAAATAGACAAATTCACTAACTACCTCAAAGTTATACCTATCGATGGTCACGTTCTAACCAAGTTGGTGGTGGGATTGGACTTCGTTTCGGCCTCGTTTATTTTCATGCCCATCCTGCTTGCTACGGACTCCATAGTAGTAAAGGTACCAGTTACTGCTTGCTTTGTTCTTCCTATCACGTCAATGTCATCCGCAAACACAAGTAATTGTGTCGATTTATTAAAGATGGTGCCCGATGTACTGGCATGGGTGTTCCGTATTACATTTTCTAGAACAATGTTAAAACTGCTTCATGACAGTGAGTCATCTTGTATAAGCCCTCTGGTAGTGTCAAAAGGTTTCAGTAGATCAACTTTGACGGAACAGCGAGCATTTTCCAGAGTCATGACACGATACACACTTATCGTCGGAGGATAGTTTAAAAACCACGACCAGCTGGTGGGTATCGATGTTATATTCTTGGGTTTTCTCCTGAATCTGCGTAATGTGAATACTTGGTCGGTTGTCGATTTTCCAAGTCTGAAGCCGCATTGGTATGGATCTATTAGAAATTAGATCATCAAAATTGACTCTTTGGTGTGGGTTACACCTTGGTGGCACCATCGGTAATTATTTCATTTGAAATGGGGAAAGAGCTGCACGTTAAATGGCGAGCGCTATCGAGCCATGCTCTCATGCTCTCATTTCCTTAAATAAATCTGCTAAACATCCACGATATTGGCTCCAACAAGACGGCACAACTTGCCACACAGCCCGCTTAACCATCAATTTATTGCAAAATTAATATGGTGAGAACTTTATAATGGAAACTGAACCCCGCGTTCTTGCGACTTGACACCTCTTGATTACTTTTTATTGGGCTATATTAAGCCATTGCTTTATGCCGACAAACCAGCTACTCTTGAAACATTGAAAGCCAATATTCAAACCACCATTAACGCCATACGGTCAGATTTATTTTAAAAAGGAGTGAAAAATTGGATTGATCGAATGGACTATGTAACTCGTAGCTGGTCAACTATTTTCTGTCTTCTATTATTTAAAGATCTCAAACTCTTTTAAAAAAAAACCGTTATTTCGATTTAGTTTAGGCTTCAGTTTTAAGTTTACTTAAGAGCTATTATAGTAAGCAAGCAATGCTGCTTTGTTGTCAGAGATGATACAAAATTTCCTGGACGCAGAACAGACCTTTTAACTTTGTATAGGTATGCATCAAGAACATTAAATAGTTCCCAATTTAACTTTGACTTAACGTCATCTAATTCCATTCCAATTCCATGTCAGGTCAGATTTACTCAAACAGTACAAAAATATCTGCTACACTCATGGCTCATGTAATATGTATCAGAAAAACTTCTTGTGCCTTATAATAAACCTTTTTTAGCATCCTTTCTATATTTCTCAGAACAAAATTCGTCATGCTAAATTATTGCGTTGGTGACCAAAGAAAATGAGATAGCACCAACCCTTACCATAGATTCAGGTCAAATATGTTATGTTCAATAAATTTCTCAAACTCAAATGTGGTTTAAATGGATGTATTTTACTTCTCTCTCCATCAAAAGGATTGCATTGAGTTTGAGCAAAGAGAAGAGTGAAACAATTTCATATGCAGCTGTGTTAAAATTGACCTTTGAAATCTAAAACATCGTGTTAGAAAGAAGGAGAGCCGCATGTTCTAAATTTAATGTTTTTGTAAAACCTACTCATCGTTACTAGCATGTGTGCTCTTCTTCTTTATTTTCAGTTTCCTTTTAGGTCAAGAAAAGGGTTTCTCGGTAAGCATCTTCTTTTTATTAAATTTCAAAAAAGGACACCCATCAAGAATAAATCAAGGATTGACTTACTTAGGCAGGATGTCCTTTGAGACGAACAATACCTAACTGATAATGCACCCTCACCATTTTTATGGACTACAACAACTAAAGAGTATCCTTTTTCTCCTTTACACTTAAAAAAGTCTGTATGGTGTGCAATAATCATTGACAGACATTTTTTTTTTCTTACTTGACAGTAATTTATTATCCATTGAAAATAAGAAAAATAGTGCAATGTTCCCACACTGTGTTGTGTCCATATATGATGATTTCTTTTTTGTCTTATTCCTTGCACAATATTGAGTTTACAGCATTGATGATGAGATCTATCCTTTCGATACTCTTTCTTAGAAACACAATTGAAAGCAGGTACTGTTAGTTTTTGTATAAAGAATAGTAGGTATTCCTGAAAAGTAAATACAGTTTGAAAAATGATTTTCCCCTTTTTTTTGGGTAACAAGGAAGGGTCATTTTCTATTTCTTTTGATTATCTCAAATGGTCACATGGCCAGCCTGGCGGCAGCAGCGGTTAGAAGGTAATAGGAGACGACAGTTGGTTACAGGAAAGGAATACGCGAATGTAGGTATACGCATTCTCGAAATACGTAGTTCAAAATTCTTATGCAAAATTGATGCTGAAAGAAAAATATTCTGTCAAGTAGATGGGCATGGGTATTTCTGTTCAAATATGGAAGACGAAGTAATTTTTTTTGAAAATATATTCCTCTCCTCTACAAAAAAAACATACTTACAGCAGATGTAACCATTGCGAAGTGTGACAATTTCTCAAGATTGCAAGATTGTGCAACTTCGGAGTTTTGGGATACCCCACACAGTGAACTAAGATTTGTATTGCTTGCACATCAAAAATAATAGTGGTTCTTTAGTGCGTAGGCAAGGCGAATTCTCCAAATCGTCACCTATCTAAAGCTAGTATTACACGGTCATCGAAATCTGTCATTGCAATGACATTCTGACGTCATAATGACGTAACTATCTGTCCTAAAGTCGTCATGTCGTGTGATCGCCATCGTAGAATGCTGTCATTGCACTGACAACCAGAATGACAAGCACAATGACAGGAATTTTTACGTCATCGAAATGACAATTTTCGATGACCGTGTAATCACCTTGTCATTGTTGATAGGACAACATGACAGATTTTTTGATTGGTTTGTCATTGCAATGACAGTGTCCCAACAATGACATGGCAGGAATTTCTGCCATGTCATTGTTGTCAAGGTAGAAGGAATAATGGTAGAAATGGTTGGCTGTGAAATTCGGAAAAGGTACTGCAATGACCTAAAATTGTCACCACTTGCCAGGTAACGCGGTGTGAGTACTAATCGCACCTCCGCGGAAATGCTAGTCCGCATATTGGTGTCTTGTTTTGATATTATAGGAGCCACTCAATTTAACAAAAAGTCAGATTGAGTGGCAATTGAGTGGTTCCTCAGCTCGCAATTCCCGCAGCAACTTGGAACAGAAGCCTTCTGTATCACGGCGAAGTAACCATTTTTTTGACCACATAGAACGAACTCTTCGTTTTATATTATTGGAATTATATTATTTATTGTTTATAATATGAGGAAATTCACAAACTCACGTCAATTTTTCAGTCACGATAACTCAATTTATGAATGTCGTGTGATTGTCCTTGCGAAAAATGACTTCTGTCATCGTGGTTTCAGGTCGCCATCAACTTTCAAAGTTTTGAAAGTGGTCAAGTCGTGTAATCGTCATTCTTTTGCATGTCATGGCAATGACATCGAACGTCAAAAATTACAATGACAAGGTCTGCCCGTCATTGCATTTTGGGACACCAATGACAGACTTGCGCCATTCGTGTGATCGTCACTGTAGCTAGCAATGACACTGTGATAAATGACAGTGAACTGACGTTACAATGACATATTTTCTTGTGACGTCAGAATGTCATTGCAATGACAGATTTCGATGACCGTGTAATACTAGCTTAATAGACATATCTCAATCCAACAATATTTTGTGGCCTTGTTTCTTCTCAATTTGTATTTTCCATCATCTCAGTATACTCTTAAACTATTTGAAGTTGGAATAATTTCGTTTTAGCTTGAGCAAGTCCCTTTATACTCTTAGAAAAGTTCACGTTTGAGTTTCTGGGTAAAAATACCCCCAAATGCTGTTTTTTAATCTGAGTAAGGCTTAGACAATCATAAAATAAAGTGAATGGCCATCTTCATACTAGCATCCATTGCACAAGTTAGATTTGTTTTCGGCTTTCATTTTGCCTCTCGCATTGAGTCCGTTCTATATATAATCAACAGAGAGAGTTGAATCCGCCTATAGCTAAATCGGAACTTATATAAAGGAAGGATTTTCCAATAGGAATATTGGCATATTGTTGAAGCTCAATCCATACCCGTCCTTCGCAACGTAGCGGATAAATTCCAACCTATCAATTCAGTGAATAATCCGTCAACACCCGTTTGTGAACGATACGCAGAATATGCCGAAAATATTGCCTCTGTCTATGAGATTGTGCAAGAAAAATTCACTGCGGTCTGCCTTCTGAATACATATAAAAACTTAAGGATATTTTACTCACAGTTTGTTTAATTTAAATTCAAAGATAGAAAACGATTAAGTGCGCACACGCGCCAACTATCCAGCGTAAGCCATTCGTGATTAACGATTTTTCTTACAAAATCTGTTTGTTCTTTATGCGATCCGACAGACAACGTTCAATGGGTCTACTTTTGTTTGATACAAATTTTCTTTGGGAAAATAAAATAAAATGCACGACTGGGTCGCACCAACTTGCTCTAATGTGTGACATGTGGTCTTGGGGTTTGCGATTTTGATAAACATATACATTTTTCAAAATTCTTAAATAAATATATTTAATCTAATTTGAGCTGACAAATAAGTACGACATTTTAATTTTTGGATGAATTTGAATTTATGAGAATAATTCTATAATAATCTGTGGAGCGGTTTTAGAGAAAAAAAGTTTTTTTTTTGAAAAAATTTTTGAAAACATTTTTCAAAAAAAAATTTTAAAATGCCAATTCATCAAGTACATATGTATTTATAATTTTTGAAAAAAAATTAATCAGCAGTTTTAAAATATTAATTTAAAAAAAAATTATGAAAAACGCTTTTAAAAATACAATTTTTTTTTAAACATTGGTATGCAGTATAAATTAAGCTACCTACACCTTTATATGTGTGAAATTTGGAAAGTACCGTTTTTACACACATTTAAAAAAAAAAATTCAGCCATATGATTGGTCGTACCTATAAAGCTTGGTACACTACTTTTTTAAATTAAATCGTTAGAGCCGTTTTCGAGAAAAATAAGCTTTAACATAACGGTTATATGCCAGGTACCGTTATTTTATGAGCTTAAAAAAAAAATTTCAATTTCTCCTCAGTACAATAACAAAAAAAAACTTTATATACCAAGTTTGAAACAGTTCGGCCCACTCGTTCGAGCTGTAGGTGGTCTATTAATACAGACAGACTAAAAACATACAGACGGACAGAATTTTTAGACCATCTTTTTTTCGTCTTCGCTATCATCGTAATGTCATGTTTGATTGTTATCTCAAAACTTCTTTTTTCGACGAATGCATAACTTGTCTACAGTTTGACCTCCACATGAAGTTTTTGGGTTTCTTTTTTTGAATGAACCGCTAGGCCTTATTTTGCTTAATGGATGAAAGTGTATATCATATTTCAAAGAGTTAACCTATTATAAGTAAACATATATCTACCTAGCAATAAAAACGATATTCTTCACTTATTTATAAATTGGCCTTTCAACTGCAACAGGAACTTCACATCCAACATATGCGAACCACCCACGTTTGAAAAACGTCCTTCTCGGCCCTAATGGTTCCTCCTCCAATACTCCGTGGTCCACATACCGAAAGGTAAATTACAACCATTTTCTTAGGAAAACAATAAAAAAAACTATGCTGCAAGCCAAATCCGTTCAGCCCGCTCATTTATCCTTTCACTTATAAAAAGAAAACCGAAAATAATCTTCAACGTTTCGGAAATCAAACATCTTTCACCGCTATAATTAGAGAGACAGGCATCTTAACGTCCACCCCTTAATACCTATATAATCAGCCAGTTCTTAAATGTGTATATGTATGTATATAGATTGGTGGAGGTGAAAGGAATATAGGAAACAAAATTTTTAATTGGTTTTCCTAGTTCCTTTCAAAAGTCTCCTTAAAGGTCCTTCGAAGACAGTAGTTTGCGCGCCACATCAAACCAATAACTAATTGCAAACGTAAGCACGAAACCCTGAATTAGGAAAATCCTTCCATAGATTTATAGCTTCGATGCCGATGCATCATCTACAAATTGAAAGTAAAAGCAATGAAAATGCGTTACCTACAACCTACATCATGCAACCAGCAGAAGGATCGTAGACACGTTGCGTATTATTATTGCACCCTTTGCAATAGAAACTCTTGATGTTGATGGCAGAGAATGTCTGCCAACAAAAAAAGAGATTCCTCAGAAATACCTAAACAATAGAAAAGGGTGTTTCAACTGGCTATATCTATAAAGTGACCAGTGCCCATATGCACAGAATCGATTGCATACCGCTGTGTATTCAATTGTTAGCCATGCAACACATCCCTTCTTGTCCGTTATCCCTTTGTGATTGCAATGTTTTTTGAACAGTATTGTCCAGTATCTATTCACTCCAGCACCGGTCAATTTACGGAATTTGAGAAGGGATTTCGAAAAAAGGATACCTATCTGATTCTGTATATACGTTTGAACTTTTTACCAGGCATCTAAAAAAAATGTGTATTAGAAAGAGAGTTACCATGATTTATGGTAATAGTGTCTGTATACAGAAATAAATGTTGCACATTTAGGGTTGCTGTTTTATTACACAAGATCATGTCTGATATTCAATTTTTACTTGAAATTATAGGTCCTATAAGGCAAGTTATGCATTCGTCAAAAAAAAAAAATTGAGGTAACAAACAAACATGACATTACGATGATAGCGAAGACGAAAAAAGATGGTCTGAAATTTCTGTCCGTCTGTCTGTCTGTCTGTATGTATAGACACCTACAACCCAAACGGGTGGGCCGAATTGCTTCAAACTTGGTATATAGAGTTTTTTAGTTTTTTATTGTACGACCAATCATATGGCTGACAAAAAACTTTTAAAAAATGTCTATAAGAACGCTACTTTCCATAGGACCGTTTTTTTTATTTTGACTATCTCGAAAACGAATCAACTGATACTTTCAAAATTCCACACATATATAAATGTAGGTAGCCCAACTTAATTTCATACCAATATTTTTAAAAAATATTTTTTTGTATTTTTAAAAGCATTTAAAAAAAAACTTTAAAAAATTAATACTTTGAAATCTGCTTTTTTAATTTTTTTTTGAAAATTATAAATAAATGCATTTTCTTAATACCTATGAACTGGTTTTTGAATGTTTTTTTAAAATGTTTTCAAAAAGTTTTTTGATTGCGGGGGAATTGTTTGCACAGCCTGTCCCATTCCATTTTCATAATCTTTTATAAATACAGATGGTGCCAGATCAAAAATGTTTTCTTTGATGAACTGCAAAAAGTCGCGCGATTTTTTAAATTAATAATCGTAAAAGAAAATCGTTCAATTTTCTAAATAAATAATCGTACTAGAAAATCGTTCGAATTTTTAATTAAATAATCGTACCTAAAGGGAATTTTTCATTTGCAATTTGAGAACATTCTAGTTTGGGCCATTTTTCATACAGAAAAATCAACCCATTTTTCAGTGTGATTTTTCATATTCTTAAATCTAAAAATATGGGGCCACTTTTCAGTATGAATTTTTTTGTTGTTTTTGTTTTTCATACAATTTTTTGGGGTCATTTTTCATTGGGGCCAAATTTCATGTAGCCGTTGGAAGGAATTGTCAAAATTTATAAATTATCTTTTCAACTCTTCTCCTGCTAAATAGCTTGACCGATTTTGATAACAAAAACTTGTGCGTACTAATGGGTGGTTTATAGCTCCAGTTGGACGAGGTATAAGAAGCTGAAGTCAAGTTATTAAGAAATTCTTGGAAATTTTGTGTTTCTATTTTTCTACCTAATTTTCTACTATCTAATAGCATTTTTTGCATAAATAAATGCATGTATTTAATTTAGTATAGGACAACGCCTGTCGGTTCAGCTTGTTTTTGCATAAGATAATTTAATATAGATTCCAGCAAATTAATTTGATAATGTTAAGTCTCAATACTTTTTTGTGTATAAACAGTAGTTCGAGTAACAAAGTTTGCTAAAATTTCATATTATATACATTCCAGTGATCAAAAACCCATAAAATATCTGGGATTTTTTTTTGTTAGCATAATCGACCTTAATATGTGTCCAAAATCGGGAGAATCATGCGAAAATTTCAGCAAACCAGGTATCTAGGAGCTCTAGGTGACATAAAGCCTTATGACCATTTCAAATGTCGTCAGTACGCCGAATGGTTAGTTGAACAGACGAAGTAAATTATCTTTAGCTATGCGGTACACTTTCACCTCAGTAGATTTGTTAACAAGCAGAATTTCCGCATTTGGGCAAATGAGAATCCACGAGTGACTGTTGAATAGCCAATGCTTCCACACAGAGTGATTGTTTGGTGAGATCGGCCAAGCAGACAGCTGGCATGAATGGTGTTAGCTATCGCGAGACGATAACGGACTTTTTGTGGCCAGAGGATATGGAGCTTGATGATATGTGGTTTCAATCCAACAGGATGGTACCACTTGCCACACCGAGAATGAAACAATGGCTCTTTTGCGAAAGAAATTCATTGGCCGTGTTATCTCACGTCGTGTCGTGTTGATGTCAATTGGCAGGGCCCGATCAAGCTTTTCCGCCACCCTGGGCACACATTTAATTTGCCGCCCTTTGCAATGAAAAAATATAGATAAGTTATAAAATTGTTTTTGCAAAGATTGTTCCATTTATGACAAACTTTTGAAAAGTGGAGTTTATCTTTCTTTGCTGGAGTTGTATTATTATAATTCAGTCCATATGTTAGTCTGATAATTCTTCTTAACGAGTACATCAAATTACATAATTGTATGTGTCATGCATGTAGTAGGTACGTGTTCATATTTGAAAATTTCTTAGAACTACTGATAAGATTTAATTAACCTTTTTTTATTGACTTACAAATTCATGAAAATCGAGTAGTTTAATAGATTTACACAAAAATGTTGTTTTATTTTAAGTTGGGTAGTTTGTATTTTATGTTTGTATTTTGTAATTTCTACACTAAGTTTTAACATAATGATTAAATTCAATTTAATAACTGCAATAAAATATGCAGTTTTGGTTACATTTTTCCCCACCACAGCGCCACATGTTTGGTGCCTCACATCACAAACATTTTCTTCAAAGTTCAGGGGCTCATAAACAAAAGGAGGCTATTCTTCTGTATTTATTTAAAAAAATGGGTGGAGCCAAAAGCTGGAAGAAAACGGTTAAGATCAATTTGGAAGTTATGTGCAGTTTGTGTGTGGGCCGCCTTAACTACTTCCAGTTATTTCTTTTTTTTTTGATATTCATGTCCTACTTTGGTTCCACCCATTTTCAAATTATCGACAAAAATAAAAGGATTCTTGCTTTTTCTGAGCGCCAGGTGATCCAAACAGTTTTCATTATGCTTTTTGTACTTAATTTAAAGGTAAGGAAGAAGAAACACCTTAAGCATTGGTTTACTTTCGCACTTGCTCATAATAAAATGTAATACTTTCACTCACTCTGCTTTTTCTGATACACAGAAGAAAGCAAGAAAACGGCTTTTTATTGGCTAGGTCAGTGGCGACCATTTTTGCGCTGGGCTGAGTCAGGTAGTATTTTTAAAATATGTAACAGGGTGACTATGCTTTTTGTTTTGAATTTTTTTTTTTTTCATAAAAAGAAAAAATATGAAGTGATAGTGCGTTTTTTCCTATTTTAATAAGTTCTTTTATTTTCCAGAATTAAACTACGTTAAAATAAATATTTTTTTAATTATTACTTTACTGGTTACTTAATTATATTTTTATGTTTACTTTTATCATTTTGTATTTTGTTGTGGAATTATTTCTTCGCTTTTAATGTGATTTAAATAAAATAAAAACGTAGTTTATTTCAACTGATTTCCTTTTTATGATTTAAATTTTTAAACACTATCTTTTGTATATTCGATTCCGAATTTCTCCAATGCACTTCTTGTTTGACACTAATACTTCCTGCTCTCAATATTTGTACATATATACATAAATTTATGTTTGTACATATGTACATACATACATTACATTATATGCACAATGTATTTTAAAGCAATGGTTCATATTATTTTTATTTATTTTTGTTTTTAATAAATAATAATTTAACTAAGCAAAACTCGTACTTTTAAAATACAATCAATTAATAATTTATCGAAATATAAAAAAACATAAGCATCAGAACAGAAACAGTCCTTAGCAACAGAAAAAAAGTAATTTTAAAACTAGAAAATAGGAACTATAGAGTGTTTTGTTCAGTTGACGTTGCCGGCGCGGTGGGCGGTGGCGCGTCGTCAGCAGTTAGCATATTCATTCAACCAAGTTTAAAAATTGTTAATTTTTGTTTTCCAAAAATATCTAGACGTGTTTTTTAAATAGTAATATAAACAACACGATATTAAAAGTTGAAAAATAGTTGACGATTCATTTCAAAACATTTAAGGCCTCAAACAAAATGCCAAGTTCATTAAAGAATAAAGAGTAATGAAATTTGATTAGATTTAATAATCAAAATGGAGAGCACATCCTCTTTTCTCAGTTATTTTCTCCCACAAGCTATCACTGTTTTATATGAAAATTTGTATTTGATATCATTCGTGTCTGGATTATGCTCGCATAAGCCAATGCTTTCCCAGCAATCCAATAGATCGTTTTCAAACTCATTTTGTTTATTGGTAGGAACTCTTCCAACAAATGGATTTATTGATATAAGGAAATCTGAAAATATAAGAAACTATTATTTATGTTCACACTAATATTTGTATACAATCTTACCTCCAAATGCTTTGTCCCCTTCATAAAAACGAGCGTTTTCCTGGAGATCTATTTTTATATCAGTAAAACCTATTTCTTTAAAGAGTTCTGCATACCAAAGCAGTGGAGGATCGGAGCTATTCTGCAATAAGGGTATGTACAAATCTACATCTTCCATATACTCTTTCCATTTCGAATTTGTGGACATTATCCTCCAAGCTTCATACATGGGACAGGAACAAGGGAATGACATAAGGAAGTCTCCATTTTTAACCATCATCTCAAAAATATTTTGAAACGCCTGTCTAGAAGATATAATTTTTTGTATTACAAAAAAAAAAACTATACTTGTCCTATCAGACGTTGTTCTACGCTTCCGAGTAGATAGCGCGATGATATAAGCGATCATAGATATAAACGTTTTGAACATTAAGCGATAAGTTTAACTTCTTAATTATGTATCTTTATACCGTCCAATTAATTTATCTAAAATGTTTATACCTCCTAAAAAGTTTGTCTAAAATATGAAAACATGGATGATTTTTTAAAAATTAAATAAACGCAGAAAAGTACGTATACGCCCGAGTGTACGATACTGTTTTATCGTTGATTTTAGATTGAAAAATGGGCGATTGCAGCAATTTTTAAAAAAAGTTTAATCCAAAGTAAGAACAACAAAGAGAAGCGTTGCACGGCTTTTGTTAGAAGGAGTAGAAAGATAGGATAAAAATTTTGTTGGTACAATGGATTGAGAATCAGGCGGTATTTATTTCACGAAAATTCCACGGGTCCAGTCCAGTTGAAGCTGGGGGGAATATTGAAATATTTCTCGAACCCACAACTCAAGGTTATCAATCATCAAGCACTACATCCACTGTAGGTACCAATGCCACCCACTTTTTAAATTTATTTAAGTTAGTATAATAATTATTTATAAAAAAACTCACTTTTGATTTTTTACCCAATTAAGACAGTAAAATGACACAACGTGATCAAACTGTTCGCGGAGTTCGATTGGTAAATTAGACGTCGAAATGTCCAAAACCTTAAAGTCTACATTTTTGTACTTGGAGTATATTTGCCCCGCATATTGAACCATCGACGAGGATATATCAATTCCAACAACCTTCGAACATGATTCCGGTAACTTTGGATAGATGACATCCATTAGAACGTCTCCGGGTCCACATCCTACATCCAAAAGTGAATCTTTGCCATCCGAGCGAAGTTTGATGTAATCAAAGTAGATATCGACTACTTTCTTGGATCCTTCCCGCTGCAACCTATTGGTTTGTGTATATAAGCTTGGCTGATACATTTTAAGGAAGTTGAATTATAAAAAAAAATTAAACTCTACTCTTCCAAGTTAAATTCACTACAGTAAAATCTTTGAATCGTTGGTTTCCTTATAACCTCTCACAACAAGTGGGACAAGCCTAGATAAGATAGGAAATTATAGCTCTTATAAGCGCGTGTTTTTTTTTAATATTTTAACGAGTCTTATGAACTTTTTTCTTATCAAATAATAGCTTGGATTTGATTAAATCAATTTTGTATCTTGTCAAACACATAAATAGGTAAGATATTCTGATATTCTTATTAATCTTAATTATTTAATCATGCAATCAAATCATTGTTGCGAATAGGGTCCAATTTCGGATATGTGTGACAAATCATTTACATTTTTTTATTTTTACTATGTACCAGCCACGGCAGACATTCTGACCATCTAGCGATAAGTTTGATATCCTAATTACATATATTTATACCGTGCAATTAATTTGTTTTAAAAATGAGAATATTAAATTAACTTAGAAAAGTACGCATATTCCTGAGTGTATACACTATACTGTTTTATCGTTGGTTTTTTAGTTGAAAAATGGGCAATTGCAGCAAATTTTCGTTTAACTTCGATCTCTCTTTCATCAGACTTTGTTGATGCTTTGCCTTTTCCAATATTTGGTATTTTTGTAACTTACTGTTGAAGTATTTTAAAATGCAACTTGCATCAAAAAATTGGTGGTAAATAAAATTCCATCTGCAGTTGCATTTTAAAATATGTAGGATGTAAGCATTAAGCTTTTTCTAACTAATTTTCTTTTCTTTTACTTCAACTTTATCTTCAAATGCATTAAGAACCCTAATTGCAACTTTAATTCAATTTTTTTTGGCCAACTATGAACTTATTTAAAATGCAACTGGAATAATTTTATTTACCATACATTTTTTCAAAATTAGAGACTCCATTAGGTGTCGTTAAAAAAGCACTTTAATAACTTTATCTATGGTTAATAAAAATAAAATGCACGACTGGGTCGCACGAACTTGCTCTAATGTGTGACAGTGGTATTGGGGCTTGAGATTTTGATAAAAATAAATTTTTCAAAATTCTTAAATAAATACTTAAACTAATTTGAGCTGAAAAAAAGTACGCCATTTTATTTCTTTTATAAATTTGAATTTATGAGAATAAATTTAGAAAAATCTGTGGAGCGGTTTTTGAGAAAAAAAGTTTTTTTGGAAAAACTTTTTGAAAAAATTTTTCAAAAAAAATTCAAAAACGCCAGTTCATAGGTATTCAGCAAATACATTTATTTAAAATTGTTAGAAAAAAATTTAATAAGCAGTTTTCAAAATATTAATTTTTTAAAAAATGCTTTTAAAAATACAAAAAAATATTTTTCAAAAATATTGGTATGCAATACAAATTGAGCTACCTACAGCTATATGTGTGTGAAATTTCGAAAGAATCGGTTAAGTCGTTTTCGAGTTAGTCGAAAGCAAAAAAAACGGTCCTATGGAAAGTACCGTTCTTAGCCATTTTTTAAAACTTTTTTTTCAGCCATATGATTGGTCGTACCTAAAAAGTAACACTGATTTTTTTAAATAAAAATCGTTAGAGGCGTTTTTGAGAAAAATAAGCTTTAAAATAACGGTTGTATGGCAGGTACCGTTATTTTTTGAGCTAAAAAAAAAATTTCAATTTCCTTTCTGCACAATACCTAAAAAAGTCTATATACCAAGTTTGAAGCAATTCGGCCCACCCGTTTGGGCTGTAGGTCTTCATACAGACAGACAGACAGACAGACAGACAGACAGACATACAGACAGACAGACAGACAGACAGACATACAGACGGACAGAATTTTTAGACCATCTTTTTTCGTCTTCGCTATCATCGTAATGTCATGTTTGATTGTTATCTCAAAACTTTTTTTTTCGACGAATGCATAACTTGCCTTATAGTACCTATAATCGCAAGTAAAAATCAATAGGATATCTACTATATTATATTTATTTATATTTGTATTTCCTGAAATTTTTTTTTTGATATCAATCGGATGGGCGGTTTTACAAACAAACAAACAAGTAAACATACATCCATAGATATATAGATAGATTTAATACAAAATCCAATCTTTTTTATTATAAAAAAACTAGCTGTCCCGGCAGACGTTGATTTGCGGTTCCGAGCAGATAGCGCGATGATATAAACGATCATAGATATAAACATTTTGAACATTAAGCGATTAGTTTGATTTCTGAATTATATTTATACCGCCCAATAAGTTTGTCTGAAATATGAGAACATGGATGATTTTTTTTTTTTTTTTGATTAAATAAACACAAAAAAGTACGCATACGCCCGAGTGTACGATACTGTTTTATTGTTGTTTTTAGATTGAAAAATGGACAATTGCAGCAAAATTAATAATGTATTGTATGCCTTGCAAAAAGTTCGAAGGGGGACTGATATAAAATCAGTTCACATCAGCTTATATCCTAACCCAACACGATCTACACTACACGTCGCATGCACAAGCCTCCACCAAGACGGTCGTGAAAAGGAAAAGCTATTGTGATGGAAAATGCTAAATTACAACACCCCCCACAAACGAAAAACGGATAACGATTTACGCATATGCACATGGACAGGACTTGCAAAAGTTTTTACGAGCTCCTCCCCAAAACCTACGAACAGTGTCCTAAACATGACATTAAAATCCTCTTGGGAGACTTTAACGCCAAAATTGGGAGAGACGGCATCTTTGATATGACGCTACTGTCAGAAAACAAAGCCTGCATGACACCGCTTCCTGACATCCACAAGGGAACATGTCGATCTCCAGATGGTAGAAACTGCTGCTAAATTGACCATATTGCGGTTGACGGAAGACACTCTCTTATAGCATTCTGAATGTCCGTAAACTCCGAGGAGCAAACATTGACTCGAACCACTACCTAGTTTTTTTTTTTTTTTTTTTTTGTATAACGGCACACGCGCTCAAGGGGTTTGTTATAGCCCTTTTAATGATAAAGATAGGAAGTTAGGGAGGAAGGGAAAGGAGGTGTCGATGAACATTGATCTTGAATGTTTGAAGATCAAAATGGCAAGGGAAAATTGTGCCAGGCAATTCTTACCACATTCGTGTTGTACTAAAGAAAGAATCCCTATATTTCAAGGTACGTCCGAAATTGGGTTCAAGTGTAAACTGATGAGCGTTCCTAGCAAGACGAGTATTACAGGGGAAAAGTTTAAGGGGTGGCTACCTGGATTGAACATTTTTTGTAAGAGAATCTGTAAAACAAGGAAAGACATGAAACATTTTGACGATGTTCAAGGGATGGAAATGTTTCCATAATGCTTCTCTCTCCTTTCAATTTTAACGCTTTTTTCTGAACTCTGTCGAGCAGGTGAAGAAAAGTTTGAGAAGCACCTGCCCAGAGATGGGACTTATACTCGAGTTTAGGGCGTTTAAACGCCTTGTAAATTGTAGCTAGATCAGAAGGGGTGAAAAACATCTTTTAAGAAAGCCTAAGCATCTTGCAGCATTCTAAGCAATCTCAAATATAATATCATTCCAACGAAGGTTGTCACTGATACACATACCGAGTACTGATAGCTTTTCGGCCTCTTCGATGCAAGTACCATTCATGGATAATGGCATACGGGGTATGTTTAGCTTCATCGACAAAAGACAGCATTAAGTTTTCGACGCATTAAACTCCACACGATTTCTAATACCTCAATTCACAATGCTGTTTAAATCGGAGTTTAATGAGCATATCATACGGTGTCGTTGTAATAACACGTCCGAAGGCGAAGGCCGTGAATTATCAAACGTATATGAAAAGCTGAGGGTTGAGTCGTCAGCAAAACAATTTAATGGATTAGAAGTCACAGACAAGAGATCATTTATAAAAATGAGAAAGAGAGTCGGAGACAGAACGGAGCCCTGGGGCACACCAGCATTTATTTTGTGGAGATCAGACTTAAAACCGTCTAATACAACTTGTATTGAACGGTCCAGAAGAAAGCTTCTAATCCAACGAATAAGAATATCATCGATACCAAATGCACGCATTTTCGATAAAAGAGCTTCATGCCAAACTCTATCAAATGCCGCAAAACAGTACACATAACATAACAACATTCATCCTTATCAATTAAATTATAATAAAAACTACATATTACATGAAAACCTTTGAAAAAAAAAACACAGTCCATTTCTTCATAAATTTTAATTAGAAAAAGCATTTCAAATTATTTTCTTCCACATGCAATCACCTTTTTATATGGAACAATATATTTGAAATCATTTGTTTCTGGCATTTCCTCACATAAGCCCATATTTGACCAGCATTCCAATAGATCGGAGTTAAAATCTTCTCGTTTGTGGAATGGAACTCTTTCCACAAATGGATTCACAGATATTAAAATATCTGAAAATAGGAACAACAAAACAAAATTATATTTTCCATAGCAAAGATGGTATAGTGTATATAGTCTCACCTCCAAAATGTTTGTTTCCTTCATTATAATGAACACCTTCATGGACTTCGATTTTAATATCAGAAAATCCAAGTTCGTTGAATAATTTCGTGTACACGAGTCGTGGATTAGGATTATATTGTAAAGGAGGTATAAATCTGTCCACATCTTTCATATATTCCATCCATTTGGGGTTCATGGACATCATCTTGTACGGTTCATACAGTGGACTGGAACAGATGAACGAAAGAAGACAGTCACCATTCTTGGTAAGCATGTTGTGTATGTTTTTAAAAGCTTGTCTGCAAAAAAATAGGCCGTATTAGATAAATTACCTCTTTAATTTCTTAATATACATATTTACAAGACGCACGACTTAGTCGCACTTTCTCGTTCTTTAGCTTATATAACTAGTAATCGGTGAATGTTTTATTAGTTTGTATTTCAATTGAATCAACTAGCACCGGATCTAGGGCGGGTACTTGCCACGGTCGTCAGCCGTTGAGGGAGCCAATGAAATGAAGAAAGAAAAGAAAGAAGAAGGAGCAAAAAGGGTCTTAATATTTTCAAAAATGGTAATGAAAGGATGAACAAATCTTAGATCCGGCATTGGAATCAATTACTTTGTAAAGTGTCTTTCTAAACAGCTCGAAGATTTTGATGAAATTTTTTGTTTGCTTTGAACCCAGTAGAGGGCAGTGTTCCCAAGATCTAGAATTTTTTTTAACTGTAGGACAATTTTTGATTAAATTTTCTTTTTTTGATTTGTCACATAAAATATCACATTTAGAGCCGATTTGCAGCTTCTAAGTGTTTTCCATTATTTTAGTATTCAACAATTTGGGCCCTATTCAGAAATGTTTACTTAATTTTAAAGTTTCTTAGGATAAGCCGCGTTACGCGGCCAACAACCGCGAAAACCTTAAAAGTTATATGTTTACCAAAGTTGTGACTTATAAATCTATATGTTAATCTGACTTCTTTAGATAAACACAGCTGCTATTCATAAACAATTGACTAGCTGCGTTGAGCCATTGTATAAACTATAGTATTACCACTTGAGGAGCGCCATCTATCGACGAAAAACTAAGCTCTAGAATACCTTGGGAAACAACAACAACAATTAAAATGGTGGAAATTGTTGTTGTATCCCATATGGTATTCTAGATCTTAGTTTTTCGTCGATAGATGGCGCACCTCAAGTGGTAATACTATAGTTTATGTATATGCAATGGCTTAGCTAATCATAGCTTAATGCAAAAATCTACTACAATAATGATTGAAATTATGACAGCACATAATGTCAGGCAGACATGGATTGAAAAGTGTTATATCTTTTTCTTTGTCTGGGTGGTGGCGCAATTTCCTACAGAAAATCTATGTCTTCCAGAATTAAAAAACTGCTTTCAAATTCTACATCTATTGAAATTTTGATAAAACCGGATTTTCAGAATTTATTACTTATTCCAAACCATTTTATTTGTATCGACTTACTAATGACAGACAAAAGTACCTACGTTTTTCAATTGTTGTATGACATTTAGTAGTTTAGAAGTAACTTAAACACTACATGAGTGTGGTTGACTCAAAGTTAGTCCAGGTTAAGTCCTAATCATAGGTCCAGGTTTGGTTAAATACGACTTAGCAGTAGTTTAGGGTACGTCTATGAATACAAACCTTTGTGTATATTTATGGCCTATTAAAGAAATTTATATAATCGAGTCATCATTCGGAAAGGGTAGAACAACGCCTGTAGGCCAGTAAAGTTATCTATCTTCTTCTTCAAAAAAGTCCTATGGAGGTATTCAGTTTTAGCTGGGCTTAAGTTGAATATAGAGACTACATATTATAGATACTTGATTAGAAGTTTAAAAATTATAATACCTATTTATGTTCAGCTTAAAACCTTTGTTTGTCCTTCATATAAGAATCGAATTGTTGTTGTTTTGTTTTGTTTTTGTTAGCTAATTTTAAGATAATTAATCATTTGAACAAAAAAGTCAATTGATGCATTCTGTTTATAGATTCCAATGGTATATAACCATTCTATAAGCTTTTTAACGAAAAACATATGATAGTGCAAACAAAAACTAAAACCAAACCTAGACGAAGCGGCCCCTTAGCTCATCGACGTCATCCGAGGGAGAAATCGTCGACGAGTCTGTTGGGCCTGATACTTTGGAGGAATAATTTGAGTCTGATAAGGTGAAGATTACACACGCGTCAATAAAAAATCATGCATGATTGCAGTGAATCTTTTATTGTCAGTGGTCTCACGACTCCTATACCTACTGTGTTTATAAACAATTCTGATATATACAGACGTTATTATCAAAAATTAAAACCTTCACAACGTTTTTTTTTTTAATTTTTAAATGAATTTGCAAACAAAATTTGAATTTTGCACAAATTTAAGGAAAGGTATAGATAAAAAAAAGTTGAAGATAAAAATGCTTTAAAATTGAATTAACCGTTGTATAATCCCTTGACTTACATTTTAGTTAAAAAAAAATTAAGCTTCCGAAAAACCGAAACCAACAAGCACGCACGAAATAGCCCAGAGATAACACAACTCACTCTGAAAAAATAATCTTTATTTTGAAAGACTTCGTTTTTGCTTGGAAAAGTTACACCTATACCGGACTGTTTCTGTTATGTGTATTCTAAAGTAAAAGATATGTAATTCTACATTGTCTCTGAGATATGGCTTAATAAAACGTCATGCTTATAATCTTTATTTTAAAATTTATTTTGAATTTTGTATCAAAAAACACTTATAATAGACAGCTCTTCCAGAAAACACCAAAAAATCAAACTGGGTTAATGTGAAGAAAATTTAGGTTGAATTCAAAAAGTCAGTCAAACTACATATGTCCCACCAATGGAACGGCATCATCTTTCAAACTGAAGAAATGTTCATAAATTTAATTCTGCTAAATACAATTTAGCTTTTAACTTTTTCTTTAATCATTTTAATAATGTTGAAGCTTTAACATGATTTTATTGTCTGATGGAAGGTCATTTATTTGCTTTGTAAAATCTGATTTTGTTTTTATCTGAGTTTTTTTGTCTGACTAATAACTTTTTTTGTAATTCTTACAATAATTTCAGAAATACATATATTTTATACAGCAAAAATATTTTCAGCACTAAAAAATATAAATTCTTAGAAATTGTACACGTTTTCACATTAATTTGTAGGTAAAGTAGCTGGCTTCAGTGTTAGCTTACATGTTAAAATAGAATTCCATTCTGTGTATTTTAATATTCAACTGACATTCAGTGCATTTTGTAAATAAAAGTATTTCTTCATCACTACAACATTAAGCCATGAGATTATAATAAGTAAAACTATCCGTTACTTACTTTTGATTTTGTATCCAATTAAGACAGTAAAATGAGATAACATGATCAAACTGCTCACAATATTCTATTGGCAAACTAGGCGTTTGTATATCCAAAACCTTAAAGTCAACATTTTCATACTGGGAGTAGATTTTCTTTGAATATTGAACCATCGAAGGAGAAATATCGATTCCAACAACTTTTGAACAGGTACTTGGTAATATAGGATAAACAAAATCCATAAGAACATCTCCCGGTCCACAGCCTATGTCCAAAAATGAATCCAATCCATCGGGGCTCAATTGAATGTAATCAAAATATTTGTCGACTACTTCTTTTGATCCTTCCCGCTGCATTATATTTGATTTTTTATACAATTCTGGCTGATACATTTTAAAAGAAGAAATATCGCAGTTTAAGATGGATTCAAAACTATACTTTCCGAGTTCAAATTCACTACTGCTGGAAGCTTCATTACCTCGTTATTTTTATTGAGGCTAGCCTAAATCAGATAAGAAATCAATGTCATATAAGACAAAATACTATATGAGCGTGTACATTAAGTTCTTAAGGCCTCTGAACTTTTTTGATCAAATAATGTAAATTGTTGTTGGTCGAGTTTAATCAACCAAAAACAAAATCTAATGAAAACTGACTGATACTAGTTCAACATTTTTTTAATTTAACATTTTGAATAACCAATCTGTTACAAGTACGTATAGTAATAGTTTTCCCGGCCAGAAGAGAGCTTAGAAATATAGTATACTTTGTTTTTAACGCACAACAATAAAAAAAAAACGGCAGATAGACAGACATCGTCCTCCATCCGACCACTCGCAATGTTTTTGGCTTAATACCTATTACCTAATGTTTGGAATAGCTGAACAAAAATTGGAGATTTTAATTCAACTCGACAGGGTCCTTTTTGATTTGCTTTAATTCTAACAGCTGATGTTGACTGGATCTTCGGGGAGCATTCAACACACATCAACACGGTGACCCCACAAGCTCGGTGATCATTTAATTGATGATCTAAGGGGAAATAGTATCAAATAGCATATACCTACTCGAAATTTTGAAAAAAAAATTAAAAAATTAAAAAATTAAATTTTTTTTGATAATTAAAATATGACACAAAAAAGTTAAAAAAAAAAAAATTAGTAACATTATGTGATTCCTTTAACACTACTTTGTTTTACTTCAAACTTCAAATCTAACTAACAATTTTTTTTATAACGGTTTTTTTTTGAAAAACTTTTCGAAAATACAAGAAGTGTGTATATATTTTTTGAGCACATACAAGGACAATGGCATTTTGTCCTACGGACCAATAACGATGAGTCTTATATCGTTGAAAAGGTATTTTTGAGTAGATTATTTGTTTATATGGCAAAATTCGCTGGTTATGGCCCAAATAAGTAGAAATGCTTATACCATATTCCATTCAAATTAGAGGCGAAAAAACAAGTAACAAAACCGTATTTCACTTAAAAGCAATAAAGATTAACTAGCCGCGATCTCTAAAAACGCATTCTGCGCAGCTCAAGTGACAAATAGCAATTGATGGATTATAAAGGGTGTTTTTTTTAGACGTGTAGAACTTTGAAATGGAATAAAATAAATTGACATGAAATTTACTTTATTCAAAAAATAATCTTCTAGCATTATAATTTAAATATGATTTCTGGTATATGACCTCCACGGATGGTTCGGACGTAGTCTAATCTGAAGGTCCAATTTTTGATAACTCTTTCCAACATTTGTGACTATATGTTGGCAATTACGAGGCGAATGTTGTCCTCAAAGTGTTCAATCGTTTCGGGTTTTTCGGCGTAGACTAGCGACTTCACATATTCCTACAGAAAATAGTCACGCGGCGTTTAATGGCACGATCTTGGAGGCCAATTCACAGGACCAAAACGCGAAACTATGCGCTCACCGAACGTTTCATTTAACAAGTCATTTGCAGCACGAGCTGTGTGACATGAGTTGCGCTGTCTTGTTGAAACCACAGCTCCTGCACATCATGGTTGCTCAATTGATGAACGAAAAAGTCAGTAATATCATGGCTCTATAGCAGTCATCATTGACTGTAACGTTCTGGCCAGCATCGTTTTTAAATAAGTATACGGACCAATTATTTCACCAACCCATAAAGCACACCAAACAGTCAGTTTTCGTGGATGTAACGGTGTCTTCTCATAACATACACTTGGGTATTGTCATCACTCCAAATGCGGTAGTTTTGTTAATTGACGTATCCAATCAACCAAAAGTGAGCTTCATCGCAAAACAAAATTCGCTTGTGAAAATTGGGATACGTATTTCGAACAGAACCATGATTTTTAAAAATAAATTTACACAACTTGGAAGCGTTGTTCAGACGTCAGTCTAATCATGTTGAAATGCCAAACCAAACTAAAAATAAATCACTCGACAGCTGACAAAATGGCAGCCAGTTAAAACAGTGTTGCCAACTTAAAATTTTATACCTCTAAAAATACACCCGCTATAAAAATAAAGCTTATTTGCTTACCTCCTCTACCCATCTCTCTTCAGTCGTATGTTTGCCTTCTTTTTTCACTCTGTTCTACATTTTTGCCTATAACTTTTTTCCCACAAAAATACCAATTCAACGACAGTTAACAGCAGTTAATTGTCTGTAGGCCAGCTCCCATGCCAAAAATTGCCATTGTCCTTAGAGTTTGTTTTTCTTTTCAAATTATACTTCTAAATAGCCAATTCCATATTAAAATGAAATAAACTGTAGACGCTCTCAGTCTATATTTTGCTTGTCAAATACAGCTTTAACAACCATCGACTACCTAATATTTTTTCAAGTTGCTTAAGGAAAACTTGCCCTGACTCGTTTAGCCGTTTAGCCTTAAGTTTTAAAATTCAAGATCCAGTTTATAGCCTTTGATATAGACCCTAGTTTTAATATTCAAAGGTTTAGCTCATTTCAGCTTACACGTCATCTATGATTGAGTATAAACTAATCAAAAGGCACGTGGCCACGGAGTTTATCCGTATCCGTAGGTGTTTCTAGAATCAGCCAAGAAATGTCATTGTATTTATAATCTATAGTACTTCCAATAAGAGGAACGTTTGATGCACCATCTATGGATGAAGTTTGCAAACATTCGATGTAAAGTAGATAAGAAAACTAGCGCCGCCATAGACCAAGCTCAGAACTAAAAAAACATGTTCCATGAAATTACTATAAAAAAAATTATATACAAAGGAAATGTCCATTACGCCAGGTAAATATCCCGCTTCGGGTGGTTCGTGTATTGGATAAGGAAATTTAGGAAATGTTTGTAGCCAAAGTTGGGTCTCTATCGGATCACGTCAACTATGAAGAGAACATTAACTTATCAAAAGGAATGTGGCCATGGAGTTTATCCGTATCCGTAGGTGTTACTAGAATCAGCCAAGAAATGTCATTGTATTTATAATCTATAGTACTTCCAATAAGAGGAACGTTTGATGCACCATCTATGGATGAAGTTCGCAAACATTTGATGTAAAGTAGATAAGAAAACAAGCGCCGCCATAGACCAAGCTCAGAACTAAAAAAACATGTTCCATGAAATTACTATAAAAAAAATTATATACAAAGGAAATGTCCATTACGCCAGGTAAATATCCCGCTTCGGGTGGTTCGTGTATAAGATAAGTGTTTGTAGCCCAAGTTGGGTCTCTATCGGATCACGTCAACTATGATGAGAACATTAACTTGTCAAAAGGCATGTGGCCACGGAGTTTATCCGTATCCGTAGGTGTTTCTAGAATTCAGCCATGAAATGTGCATTACGCCAGGTAAATATCCCGCTTCATATGGTTTGTGTATTGAATAAGGATATTTAAGAAGGTGATTGTATCGCAATTCGCAAGCTTGGTCTATTGGTTCTTCAGTTGTAGACAAATTTCTTTCATCATTGATTAATATTAACTGCGCAATTGTAATTCATTACTCAAAACTTTATTACTATATTACATAATTAAAATATTAATGTATGGATTCACTGAGTCGTGATGGTAGCGGGCATTTAAAGTAAATGAACAAACAAGAGAAATATCTAAACAAAGTCTGCTACCAACCAGCTACCCTCAAATGTTGGTTTGTGTGGAAAAATATCCGCTTTCAATTAGTTCATGTGAGGAATTTTATTTCATTTGAGAAGTTTAAAAAAAAACCAACAGTGCCATCTTATGTATGTGTCAAAATGAATGTATTTTTGCTATGACTCAAAAGATGTCACTAAAAGACGTTTAAGAAACTTCACCACATATTTGATATAAAATATGGTACTCTAACGGTGGCATTTAGTACTATATAAAAACGAGACTCGATGCTAGTAATTCAGCAATTTATGTAACCAGCTGTTCTGCCACTGTCACGAAACTCAATTTGTATACCACTGTGGCAAATGTCAACTCCTAAACGCTTTTTATCAGGCACATTTAGCTCTTTGTAATTTTCTTTACTTTTAATATTAATTTTCAACTTTCCTCCCTTTTATTAATTCTGTTACAAAAGTTTTCATAAAGTGCTTTTCATTTGTGAACAAATTTCATTTATATCCACATTTCCATAAAAATGAGCAGTTTTCGTCGAAGATTAGTTCGTCCTTTTATCAAAGGCACAAAGACCAGCCCACAAACTGGACAAATTATAACAGGAAGTGGAAATCCAGCCCTAGACGAGCTTCTTGGTAAGTATCTGTTTTTATAATATTACATATTGTTATGATTTTACATCAAACTAATCGTTTCATAACAAATTCTTTAAATGCGCATAAACAGGCGGTGGAATCCCAATGAATTCTATAATTTTGATTGGTAAGTTGTTTTTACTTTTTGCCCGACTTTACTTTCTTTTTTAACACGTTCAACTTGTTCGAGTGTAGAAGAAGATAAGCACTGCATATATTCCAAAGTACTTTGTAAATACTTCTTGGCCGAAGGTGTCATAAAAAACCAGCAAATATTCCTTGCCTGTCTGGACGACAGACCTGAAGAAATCTTCAAAAAGCTTCCCCAGCCCGTGTTTTTAGATATTTTTTACGATGAGCCAGTTCCACCAGAATTCGAACAGCTGTCTCAGGATACTACCAGCTTAAGAATTGCATGGCGGTATAACGATTTGCCATACTTGAATGTCGACAAAAGCTTAAGAGCCTTGGGAGACTGTGAACACCATTTCAATTTGCTCAACTATATGACGGAGAAGGAAGTGGCAAATGTTGCAAAAGTGTTATGGGATGGTACTGATGCCAAGGACAACAGTTCCGATGAAGATAGTCCGAAAACAGAAACAATCGATGATGAAGAGAAAGACGATGAGAGTACAAGTGCCCCGGCCATTAGTTTATTTAGTAATAAACGGTTCCAAAATCTAATTGATACTTTGGCCAAAGAATTGCGATTGGTTGAGTTTTGTCGCATTTGTATTCCATCTTTGGGATCGCCATTGTGGTACGAGGAGAATTTCGGAGAGGACTTGCTGAAGTTCTTAACTATTTTGCGGGCATTGGTACAAAATACACAGTGTGCTTGCTTTATAACCATGCCAATGCATTTAATTGCTAAAAGTGTAAGTATGACTTGATTTTACTTTACAAACCCTTTACCAAAACAAAAAAGAACTGTATCTTTTGAGCCAATAGTTTAAACGATCTGGGTAAGGTGGGGAATCATTTCACGAAATTTGTAATACCTATTTATAGTAAAACAAAAAGGGAACACGAAGACAAAGAATTAGTGTCGTCTAGATAAGGTGTGAGGTAAATGTTTTTGTTTAACATTAGCCTCGTGGCACTTTTTGCTTTATAGTTCATCTGATGCAAAGATCAGATGAAAGATGGAGCAGAAGCCTGGATGATATTCTTAATGAAATTAATACCACCATCGATGTGCATGTTTTGTGGCTCAACTGGATTTTCTTAAAATCATCTTTATTTCTTTGGTGAACACTGTTTTTACTTTTTTGCATTGGAAGAAGGGTTTCTGAATGTTGTAATGCTTCTTCTCCTTATGTTGGCTCAACTAGAGCGTGGTGCTAATAGGTCTTGCTTATTACGCCCCTCCAGCCATCTCTAGTTTGTCGTCTCCAATCTCGTACTTCAAGTATTCGGATATATTCCTCTACTCACTGGTTTGGCGTTGAAGACTTAACGAGATAGAGCGTTGATGTCCATTCGCTCTACAAGGGCATAAGATGGCTATTAGTCGTTGAATTCGAATTTTTCTGGCTAGGCACTGTCGTCGTTGTATCTTCTTCGCCAAAATGATCTTTTCTCTGTTTACGCAGACATGACCATAAATCAACCAGGATGATGAATGTTCTATACATTGTCCTCCTTGGTTCTTCTCGATAGATCAGCCCAAAGAAACAGCAATTGGCAAGAATTTGTCTACGTTTGGTTTCAGCGCTGATGTTGCCTGTGTTTAAATTAGTGACCAGGTGGATAAATTCACTGACTACCTCCAAGTTAGTTCTATCAATGGGCACGTTCTGGCCAAGTCGGTCGGTGGTGGTATTTTTGTTGTTGAAAGCAATACTTCCGTCTTGTCCTCGTTTGTTTTCAGTTCCATTCTGCTTGCTGCTGACTCCAAAGTAGTGAAGGCATCGGTTACTGCTCGCTTTGTTCTTATTCCTAACCGAAGTAATTTTGTCGATTTATCAAAGATGGTGCCCGATGTGCTGGTATGGGTGTTTCGTATTACATTTTTCAAGCACAATGTTATAACAGCTGCATGACAGTGCGTCACCTTGTCTTAGCCCTCTGGTGGTTTCGAAAGTTTCAGTAGAGCCCCTGCCAACTTTGACAAAACAGCGAGCATTTTCCAACGTCATCCTGATAAGGCATATCAGTTCAGCAGGGATTCTAAAGTTGTACATGGCATTATTCAACTCCATTAACACTGTGGTGGGTATCGATGTTAAATTCTTTTGTTTTCTCCAGAATCTAGCTTAATGTGAAGATTTGGTCTGCCGGAATTTGCCAAGAGACGTTCACATAAAACACTGGACAGGATCTTATTAAAGATGTAATGCTTATGCCTCTATAGTTGGCGATTTCCTTTTTGTGGATCGGGCAGATGGTACTGAGATTCCACTCATCGGGTATACGTCCTTTCGACCATATTTTGCAGATTAGTTGATTACTGCTCCTGACCAGGTCATCTCTAGTTCCGCTTGTAGACCATTGGATCCAGCTGCTTTGTTAATTTTTAGTCTGGTGATGGCAACTTTGATTTTATTTTGGTCGGGTGGATGTAGCTCTTGGTCATATGGATCAGAGAACTGCATGAATACATTCATTTGCAATTGTGAATCATCCCATTGTTTACGAGCCCCACACAAGCTCGCACTCAAAGAAAAGAAACGAGTTTGAATCGTGTAGGACATGAACACAACACTCGCGAGCCTTAGTGTGTTTAACTGCTTGCTAATATGAATTGAGAATGTTTTGTAGACTGTCACACCAAAGGCTCATAGATTCATATAGCTCGAATAAATTGAGAGTGCACTCTCAATTTGTCCGAGCCAAAAAAAAAGTAACAAAGCAACGCCAACAATTAGTGACAATGGTTTTATGACTTATTTTATTAGCAACAATTTAAATGCACTCTTTTTAGTTTTACAGTGTATAGACACAGCATTGTAGAGAATCACGATTTGAGAGCCACTCTAAAATTTGTGAGCCACTCGAAATATCCGCTGCCTTATGCAGTATTCAGGCACATGTATACTAAAATACAGAAAAGAAATCACTGCCTGAATCTCATTCGCTTAAACGAATATGAGCTCGGGCTCGGCTCATTCCATTTTAGCGAATACATTGCTTGTATTGCCTTGGGTGAAATGGAATGTGCTGGAATACTGCATTAGGCAGCGAATATTTCGAGTGGCTCACAATTTGAGCTACTCGTCGCAATTCCCTGATATGGATTACATCAACTGGTACACGTCGATCTTGGGCAGAATCTTAGCTGTCATCGACATTTAACAATTTCTTAAAGTAGTCTCTCCAGATGGTTAACATCGCCTGCGTATCAACTTTGCAGAGTCCATTGTCAATCGTGAAACCTGATGTTGACTGTTTCTCTGTTCTCTAGAAGTTTCACACCTCTTTTCTGCAAAGAACATCTCTGCATCTCTTGGATTTCACGTTGTTGGTGATCTTTCTTCTTCCTCCTGAGTAAGCGGTTCTCATATTTCCTTCGCTCGGTGTAGAGATTTTTGGACGCTCTAGTATCTCTCTGGAGCCACGAAATCGTCATGTGCCCTTGTGGATTTCGGGACGTCGGAAAAGTGCTGCTCAGCACCATGGTTTTTCCCGCTACAAATCGATGAGCCTGAGACCATTGTTGGAAGTGGTGTCGTGCAGGCTGTGTTTTCCGATCGTCATACCAAAGATTTCCTCTCTCCCAATTTTGGCGTTAAAGTCTCCCTGTGCTAGTTGGTTTTGGCCAAGAGCTCGTAGTCATTTTCTTTGGTATCGGCATCCTTCTCTTCTGTACGGGCATGGGCGCTTATGAGGCTTAGGTGGTGGAATTTGGCCTTTATGCGGATCGTTGCCACTCTCTTGCTGACTCGATCTCTCATCGAGGTGGCATTTCCCATACTAAATATTGCAGTTTTCTGCAACTCCCAGGCACATCCCATCACATCTTCTGGAAGGCTGTTTTATCAGCTTTGAAACTGGCGTGGGTCACTGCTTGCTGTTCAGCTTTGCGCGGCCTGTTTAGTGTGCGCACGTTTCGTGGGCATATGCGTAAATCGTTGTCCGTTTTTCGTTTGCAGAGGTGTGGTCAACATTATTGGTTTGATCATCCGAGGCATAATCTTATGGTTGTCTCTTGCTCCTAGTTCCTG
The DNA here is from genome assembly GCA_916050605.2 of Platycheirus albimanus. Lineage (NCBI taxonomy): Eukaryota > Metazoa > Arthropoda > Insecta > Diptera > Syrphidae > Platycheirus > Platycheirus albimanus. Next base: position 68,167,557 of record OU696698.1, read on the forward strand.
AGAAGGCAACTCGGGCACCTACAAATGGAAGCCTTTTCGACACATATGGCTTTTAAAAAGTAAAAAAAACATAACTTAATATTTCCAAATAGAGGTTGTTGAACAAAAATGGCGATTGTGGGCGTGTTTATGGGCGGATTTCACCGGTTCAAGAACTTAGCCTTACTCTTGAACCAAAATTATATAACCAAGTTAAAGCTTTCTAGCTAAAAATTCGCGACATCTATTCCTTAAAGCTTAAAACATTTATTTACAGGACGAATCACTCGTGGTAAAAATTCGAAATCTTGTTGACTATGCTATTGAATTGGAATCATTTGCTGGATCTGAAGCTGAAACAAATCCTGCATTCAAAGAATATAATGGATTGCTTCACTTTCGAAAAATGTCAGCCATAAATTCACTTGCCTTGTTCCAACACTCCGATTTGGGCTTCAAATTGCGTCGAAAGAAGTTTGTCATCGAAAAGCTTCATTTACCTCCAGGTTAACAATAAAAAAAGGTAATTCATTTATTATTTTAACGTCTTTATATTTTAGAATTCGGCGAAAGTGCAGAACCAGGTACAAAAGATGCCATTTCCAAGCCAACATCTACCTCTGCGGGCTGTGGAAGTACCAAGGCTTACGTAGCTGCCAATTTTTTCTAACATTATACCTACTGCTTTTTGTAAATGTTGTTAGCAAGTTCTTTTCTTTTCATTTTTGTATAAATATAATAAATATCTGCAAATAGTAATCAAAATAAAAAGTATTGGGATCTTGTGTTCCCTATAGCTTAACTTGCATTTTGATCAATGAAAATCGTTATGGTTTTGTAAAATAACCAAGCACCTTGCTTGTTGGCTTCCACTATGTTTGCGGTTCCGCTGGGCTGGGCATGGGCATGGGCACACTTCCTCCTTCCTAAGTAAGCATCAGACACCACATTTGGCATTTTCTCCTGCTATCATACACACAACTTGGCTAGCCCACCTGTTCAATTTATTGATGAATATTATCTTGCTTATGTGTCTGCTTTGCTACAGTATGGTCAATTTTTTTGCACGATGTGCGCAAAAAGGAACGTGAAATTTATTCAAAAACGATGAAACTTGTAATTTCCCCTAACTGTTCTAATTGATGTGCTTCAGTTGATATGTTCGCTTTTGTTTACTTTGACTTCACATGCCGGTTTCACTTTAAATAGACAACCATAAATTAATATCAGGACTGCTCTCAATAGTCCAGTCAAATCAGCTATAAAAACGGCAAAACCTCGGATATCATTCAAGTATTTCAATATATCTCATGCACAGTTTAAACGGTATGATCCTTTTTAATGATTCACCTATTTATTATTCAATCAACTGTAAACATAATTTTACTCTTTATAGGTACAAAATTAAAAAAATTTGAATCCCATACCATAGAAAGTTATGAAAAAATTATCAAACCAAACATCGATTCTAACCATGTCCTTATCAAATTCTGACCATTTGAATAAAACCGTCATGTATGTATGTTCAAAACCAAAAAAATAAAATGTGATCTTATTAAGAGCACAAAACTTAATGCTCTAATAAATATGTATTTTTGATCGATATCATTGAAGCCGTTTTTGAGAAACTAACAAAATTCTAGAAGGAAACCTGAAGTTAGCCGTCACGGGACCCCCGGCAGATGTGAAACATTTATTTTATTTATTTATTTATTTATTCAGAATTAATAAGAACCATTAAGAAAAATATGGAGTAAAAAATGTAATTTCTTTAACCCAACCACTAAACATTCAAGGCACTTTTTTCCTCACCCTTCTCCCCACACCAAACCCCCAACCTCAAACAGCCACCCACCCCACCACCAACCAACCACCCACCATTTTTGTCAATTTTGTCCACAACTTAATTTTTCCTCAAAACCCCCTCCACCAACAATATACAATATAATAGGTACCTAACTAAAAAGATTTTGGCTTCAAAATTAAAAGAGACTCCGATTATATTATTTACTAAGGTGTGTGTTCGTGTCGTCTTATTTTACTATCAACATTATTCTATTCCCATCTTATTCACCTTACCCTACTGCATCTTCAAAATTCATGACTCCTTATCAAATACAAAGTTCTTCGACCCGTAGCATCTGTTTTGTTTATAACTTCGAAATTTAAAGTTGAGCAACACAGTGAAGACTAAAGAGTATACGAATATACATGAATCACCGATATTTCTGTTTCTCTGCCCACTATTTTTGAAGAGATAATAATCACCAGAAAATACGTACTTACATAGCACGTACATAGATGTATTGTAACGATGTGGTTTAATAATCCAATTGGGAATTGACCCTGCGTGGTCAAACGACACCAGGTCAAACTTTCATCCACTTTTAATACTTCAGCGAAGCCGTGAGGCGCAAGAAATGTAGGTAAGTACTCAGCATGGTCGTACAAACTCGCGTTTATGGTACCAACATTTTTATGCATGTTCATTTACTTTTAAAAATATAAAAATAAGTTCAAAAGATTTCATCGTTAAAAAAGGTTTTTTACTCGAGTAGAATTATTTATCTATTATTAAAAATTCCAGAGGTAAACCTACATATATGTAAATGTATTTGAGTGAATCAGCAGAAAAAATTACGTACTTATAGCACTTTCTATTGGAGTCGGAGGAGACAAGCTTCTAAAAGCATCCGGAATATACAAACAAATATTCTTCTGACGATTCTGAGAAAACAAAAATTCGATACTTAATTTAAAGTCAGAATCCACTCAAGCGCAAATCCTAATATAGGTAGCTTTGTTTGTTGAGCCCTGAAGTCACCCTGGGGTCGCCCTGGGGTCGCCACAGCGCGTTTTTTGAATTACCTCAACTCGCCCTCAATACAAAATTCTCTGTTTTTTGAAACCTGGGGTCGCCCTGAAGTCACCCTAAGGTGGAATCGGCTAAGGTGATTTGTGATATGTGATAGTCACAATCTGCAAATTTCGTCTGGCTAAGGTGATTGTCACATGTGACAATCACATTTTTGTGACTTTTTCTTGTGACAGCTATTTAGGTGTCACTTGCATACAAAAATAATAATAAATAAATAATAAACCTCTGACGCTGACTTAAAAAACAAAATAATTTGCTTTTGCTGTCAAAGATTTGTCAAAGATCTACACTAATGTTGTTTTCGATTGGGAGAAATTAGTTTCTCCTCATGATTAAAGTAAAAATAAAAACATTACAAAAAAAAACAGAAATGAACATTTTTTTAATTGAGATATTTTTCTGAAACGCGTATATGTTGTGAGCAATCACGTGAAGTTTTTTTATCTTTTCTAAATAAATATATAATTGTCACGTCCCTTAAAGTTGCCGGAAACTATATATATTATATTAAAATGCTTTTTGGCTTGAATATAAACAAAATATTAAAAGTTTTGTTTGAAAGCGGCCTGAAACGCCATAATCTAAATATTAATTATTATTTAGATTTGCCTATTGCATCTGGGGCAAAATGTCAAAAACTTGAAAAACAAAATAAATTATTTTGTATGTAGATATGATTTTATATGAAATTGAAGACTATCTACTTTTAAGAGTATCAATTTTCAATATAACCAAAAATGTAAATTATATATTAAAATTGTTCGAACTGTTTAATTTGAAATACAAAATATATAGAAACTGTGACGTTTGTATATATGCGTCTTCAGACCGCATATTTCATAAAAAGCAGAAGTAAGACTCGCAAAACACAACTCCGAAGAGAAACGATTTGTCTTCCGAGTTCTCTCCGATTGCTCAACGGAAAATGACATAATGAAAATAAACAAAATTCCGGTGATCACATTATGCAGACGCACAAAATTATTTTATCACATGTGATTGTCAGAAATGTGACAATCATAAGTCACATTAGCCGATTCCACCCCTGAAGTCGATCTTGCTATTTAGCTGGGGCGAGTTGAGGTAACGAATCAACTGTTGAAGTGACTTTTGCTGTCAAGCATTTCTTGTGTATTTTTCTTCTGTATTTGATTTTTCATGTATTTTTTTCGATAAAACTAAATGAAATGCAAGTGAATGCATTTATTTTGATGAAAGTAAATACAAATCGAACAAATAAAGCAAAATGGAAACTTTTGATTTTGTGCGTTGTGAAATATATACAAGCTTTGTTTGTTGAGCCCTGAAGTCACCCTGGGGTCGCCCTGGGGTCGCCACAGCGCGTTTTTTGAATTACCTCAACTCGCCCTCAAAAGAAAATTCTCTGTTTTTTGAAACCTGGGGTCGCCCTGAAGTCACCCTGAAGTCGATCTTGCTATTTAGCTGGGGCGAGTTGAGGTAACGAATCAGCTGTTGAAGTGACTTTTGCTGTCAAGCATTTCTTGTGTATTTTTCTTCTGTATTTGATTTTTCATGTCTTTTTTTCGATAAAACTAAATGAAATGCAAGTGAATGCATTTATTTTGATTAAATTAAATACAAATCGAACAAATAAAGCAAAATGGAAACTTTTGATTTTGTGCGTTGTGAAAAATATACAATCAGCAGCCGTCATGCGTTTTTTGAGAACCGAAAAACCCAGGTTTTTTTGACAACTCTTGGAGTTGTCAAGAAAACCCAGGGCGACCCTGGGTAAAGTTCAACAAACAAAGCTACAATCAGCAGCCGTCATGCGTTTTTTGAGAACCGAAAAACCCAGGGGTGGAATCGGCTAAGGTGATTTGTGATAAGTGATAGTCACAATCAACAAATTTCGTCTGGCTAGATGATTGTCACATGTGACAATCACATTTTTGTGACTTATCACAACTTATCACAAATCACCTTAGCCGATTCCAACCCAGGTTTTTTTGACAAATCTTGGAGTTGTCAAGAAAACCCAGAGCGACCCTGGGTAAAGTTCAACAAACAAAGCTGGTAACTCCGCAACAGAATATTTTTTGAAAAGTGTCTATTCGCATGCAGTAGGTTATCCAGTTTCACCAATTTAAATATAAAAACTTAGTGGCTTTAAAAACCGGTGAAAAGGTATGGTGAATGCGATATGCGAATCGATACTGCCTACAACTTGAGCTGAATCAATTTTTCTTGTTCCATTAGTTTCCAGAGTCAGCTATCATTCTTTAAGATAAACCCACACTTAAATAGATTCTTTTCCACATTCACAAATCGTTCAAACATATTACACATTACCTGCAACTCTAGAAACTGATACACAATGACAACATAAAACTCTAAATTTCGTATCTCACTGGAGTTAAAATTTTTATTGAATGCATAACTTGCCCTTAGGAACACTTCTCTAAGACAAGTGAAAACAGTCCGTCGATCGCCTACAACATGCAACAACAATAAAAAATAGACGCGGAAGGCGGAACACAAAGGGTTTTGTGTGTCTGTCCCTCCTTGTATACCATGTGCTCTTCCTCGCCCGTTCCACTAGATAGGTCACGAAATGATCGCATAAACCATCACCATCACTATAGCTCTAGCAAACAATAGAGCCATCCATGGAGTAGTAGGTATATGCCTAGCATATGCATTAGTTTTGTATTTTGTTGTTAGTTTTCAGTTAGAGATCCATCATCGGAACGATTCAGACGTATACGCAGAAGCACTCACTCCAAGTTAACGTAGTTTTGTACATATCAGCACTTCGACAGGTGTTTTCAATATCAGTTGGAAATGCAAATAAGGGCTGACGACGAAGCGACGCCCCTTACATATCGCTCGAAGTATATCGCGAGGGAGGACGCAGAGGCAGAAACTGTATTAAATTAGCCTAGTTTTATTTGCGATTCACCGCGAACCATTGAACTCGGACCGCGCTCGTACTCCGACTTTTAAAAAATGGGCAAGATCTTTAACCATAAATTTCTGCTCAATTGCTGTAATTTTATGTTTTTGGTAATAATTCAACTATGTACCTACTAATAATATTCAATAAGTAATTCAGTGTTTTCTAATTAATTGAAGTTTAAATAATTTTATTTTTGTGTTTTAATGATCACCATTGAGTGTGGATCTTATATTGTTCAGCTTCGTTGATTGATTATGAAATATGAAATATTATTACAGTTTTTGTGCCAACAGTGATGATAAGGAAAAAAGAAAAAAATAATATTTCTGTTGTTACTATATTGCTAGTGAGAAATTAAAAAAAAACGTTAATTTAAATCACCCAACACAATAAAATTAAAAAATACTTAGCTTTACTCGTATTTCAACTGTCGAGGCCAGATTTCGTTTCATTATTTTGAAAATAGTTTAAAACCAATATTAAACTTGTAAACAGTTGGAAATCGAATTTAATAAATCATCCTGTTAACAAGAAAGTATCTATTCTATATTAATGTTAAAGTGCTTTGATGTGTTTTTATTAACTACGAAAGCTTAGATTCTGAGCATCAGCATAGACTTTTTCCAACAACAACAATATATAGGCGCCTGTACTTCATCGATGCATCACAAACATAAAGTTTTAATCGGGAGCCGCCACAAAATATCTTAAAATTCGATCATTTTTAAACAAAACTGCTCTGCTCTATAGTTAGGTAAACTACCAATTATTGTGACTATTACTGTCACTGTAGTGCAGTTCCGCTGCAGCGTAGTGCGTTTCAACTCAAACAATTTCATTCAAAGAATTCAATTGCAATTCAGTTCCGCAGAGTGCGGCCTTTCCTTAAGAAACTTTTTACATTGAACCATTAACTAGAGTTTCGCGAAAAACTTCATAAGACAGGATTTCCCATTTTAGTGTTCACAACCTAGTAGGGGTAGATTTTGATAAAACTTCTAAAAACTTCCTTGCGGTCATGAGTTTGTAAAACAAACACACCTTTTTAAAGGGTGTTTTTTTTAGACGTGTGGTTTTCAATCTGGCAATACTTTCTTCGGAATTGGTCTTTTTGACAGCTGTCACTTGATTTATGCTCAATTTGGTTTACCATTTCATAATGATTAGATTTAAATCGTGCAAATTTATTATTAAAATAATGGTTCGGTTCGAGCGACGCATTACGCGCTGCTTCCAATAATCGGTCGAAATAACGGCCCAGGAATTTATTCGAGCCAGCCGTGCCCGAAATCATTTTTAAAACATAATGTCAAACCCTTATCTTTATAATAAATCTAAATTTGTAATCATAACATTAAATTATATGCGTTTTATTTCTTCTTGAAATCACACGTCTAAAAAAACACCCTTTATAAGACTAATTAACTCGTTGAAAAGTTTAAAGGTTTTTTACCGACATAAGAGAGCAAAATTCAATGAATTAATTTTAAAAGTTGAGTGGGATTTTAAAGAATTTTACGCCGAACACTGATGTCCTCTTTATCGGTTAGGATAAAGCTTAACATTATTATTTTATTCTTGGCGGCCTACGAGCAATTTGACAGGCAACACAATTTCAAATAATCAATATGAGATTTCAATATGTAGGTTTTTTCTTTTAATTGACATTTCCCAATGTACTACACATTGAAACAAATAATTTAATTATTGGTCTTACAAGTCCGGCATTGAAACGTTCTGACAGTACCTATAATGGCAAAATATTTCAAAGTAGTCTTTATAATGTGAAAGTGGCTTTGGGCTTGGGATTTTGGCTTGAAAACAAAAATATTCTTATCGGGAAAATCGAAGGAGACTTTTTCTTATTATTTCATTAATAAAAGAATGGGAAAAGACATTAAGAAATATCTAGAAATTTTATTTAAAAGAAAAAAAAAAAAAAACAGTTCCAATCAAAAGATCGATTGTACCTTCAAAACACCACATAGAAAGTTTCATCAAAATCGTTGGTGTTGTTTTAGAGAATCGTTAACGGTTAAATGGCGGCTTTGCTATATAAAATAATATGTACAATGGAACTGTAGCAATCAGTGGGTATTGGTACTGGCCGCCTTTGCTATCTTCAGATTAGGTATATTCTGTTAAGTTTTTAGAAACAGTTTTAAGGCACTAGGGGCGACACAGTCAAGCGCAATCTCCAGAGTACTACAGATTTTATATACAATGCTATATCGTCAATTGATACCCAAGATGACAATTCTAAAAGTCATTGTCGGGAATTGCTTAAAAAACAATATACCTACGAAGTTTAACGCAAATTTTAAAATCAACCTCGCCAATGACCAAAAATAAAATGTTAATTTTTTTTTGTAATTACACTTTTTTTCCAGGTATGTGGTGGATTGCTGATTTTTGGTGGATTCTATGTGTTCTCCGATACAAAACGAATATTGCTGTCAAGACTCTTAGCATCAACAAGTGAACAGCTCAACAATTTACCTCAACCATTATTTTATTATATCTCATTGGGACTAGCAGTTGCTGGATCGATAGCAGTTCTTGCCTCAATAATCGGATTCTGGGCGTCATGTCTCAACACCTATTGCTTCCTCAGTTTATACTTCCTGACAGTTGTGATTCTTCTTTTGGCTGAATCAGTTGTCTGCCTTGCTATAACCCTCTGGCCACATTGCCTAGGAATTAGTTTGGATGCGACAAAAATGGTTAAGGCATTGCAAGGAAACTACGGCATCCCAGGCAGGGAGCAATTTACTATTGCAATGGATTTAGCTCAGACACGCTTTGGATGCTGTGGCATGAACAGTGAAATAAACTACGATACAGCAATGTGGCGCTTACAGGGTTACGGTCCTAGAGAATGGGTTGTGCCACTTACCTGCTGCATTCTCAGTAACGAGCTTGAGCCATTGGCATATCTCGACCCAAAGCCGTTCAATGAGACCCAATGCCAGACACTGCACAAAATTGAATTTTCAAAACATCGCCACATTAAGCCCTGTTTGGAGTATTTGGATGTTTGGTTCAGAGAACAGTATGTTCTGTTCCTGGGTACAAGCCTTGTAATTGCCATCGTTGAGTTTTTTGTTTTATTGAGTATAATTTTAAATTGTACAAAAATATCGAGGAGATCATGTAAGGTGGAAGATTTCCTTGAGATGAGAACAAGAACTAAATCAAATCAAACACTGGTTGAAAACATTTATGGTCCAGATATTGTGGATACACGAATGTCACCATTAGATAGTGCTTTACGTGGCGGGCATCGAATACCTGGTGATTTTAAAGAGATTTACATACAGCCACAAGAATTATTGAAAAATCGTCATAATACAACTTTTAAGCCTGGACGAAGTCACTATCATATTTCGACAAGAAGCTACTTAGTTTAATATTTATACATAGTATTTCGGAAATTAATGATAATTTCATATGATTTTACAACCATAAACCAAAGCAATTAGATTTAAGAAATTTCAAATAAAACAAAAACTATTTTCAGTAGACATTTAAAAACAAATATTTCAGAGTTTAAATTGAAAGCTGAACTTTAATACATAAATGATGGTATGAACTGCCAAACCTTACTGAACAGAAATGTCAACACAACATTCTCAACTGTCTCAACCATAGACAACAACAATCGAAACTTCTCATGCAGCTAAAAAAAAACACCCTTTGTTTTGTTAGTTGGTATTGGCAATGCTGACAACACAATTCGCCCAGTTACGGTAGGTTGTCTGGGTATATGGATGCGCAAGTTGAGTTATTACCACAAAGGACCTAAAGGAGAGTGAATAAATCTTTCGTACGTATCACCCTCCGACACCCATTTCCGGTTTTTTTTTTTTATTATTTGAAATCGTGTCTGTGAATAAATGCAAAAACAACAACACAAAATCATATCATAGTAGCACACTTTCGCAGCTAATCTGAATTTTCTGTCAAATCAGCTTGTAGGCAAAATTCGATTTTCGGCCTACATTAAACTCTCTTCATATATTCTCTCTGGTTATTACGCAATTGGTTTTTGAAAATATTCGTCTTTTTATTATATTTATTGCAATTTCAAACAATTATTTTTTCGAGGTTTTCAATACAATACCTATAGGTATAGGTAATACTAATGTTTCTTTGAAAAAGATAAGATTCATTATGTATACATAGAGGTATGCTTTTATATTTTTTGACGTTCTCAGTTGAATGTCACATATTTGATTCACACAAACCAACATTTTCCCACAAAAGTGGCGTACCTATTGCTATTATCCCTTTGGATTTTAACTTCTTGAAGAAACAAGAATGCCCCGAAAATATCAAAGGAAGACCGAAAGCATCTTCGACAGAAGAATGCTTGGCCAAAGATGTTAGGTAAGTAAGTAAACCATGGGCTGGGCATGGGTAGTCTCAAAGGAATTCAAAATGAAACTTAAAAAAAGCTGTTCAAATACATCACAAGACTTAAAACTATAGATTTTATAGCTGTTATATGTTAGAGAGCCTGTTTTACACTTTCTTTCATACCAAATGTTTCCTGGCATTTAACTCCTTCAGAAGTGGCTTTTAGGTATAGGTACTTGTGGTTTACTTTTTAATTTTAATAATTATGTAATAGTCGAACGCAAGCGGAAGCAAGTGTCATAACTAAACCAACGTTTCCTTCCTATCTGTCAAATGAAGTTACAAGGTTTTGCTTAGTGTTATCTTGATCTTTTTATTAAAAAAAATCTTAAAATTTAGAAAACTACACAGAAAACAGAAAATTGAAAGTGGAAAAAAATGATTTCAATACTAGGTACTTTTTTCATTGGGGTCGAAATTAACTCATTTTGAAATTAGAAGAAAAAGTGCTCCCACTTGATTTTGCTTATTTCGTTTGATATGATAACTCGATATAATTTCCTTCTTCTTTTCTACTTTATATTTGCTGCTTCCCTTCTTTATTATTTCGGGTAAATTGTACCAGAACAAAAGTGAAAACGATACTACGTTACGTTTTCATTGGTGCCGAAACCACAGACCATACACAGACCGCCAACTCGTACTCCCCTTGCCTGAAACACCCGCGAAATATTTTTTCCTGTCTGTGAATACGTGTACATCTCTCTCTGTGCATTTTGTAATGGCAACTATACCTGCGTATGCCATTTATTTTTTAGGTGTGTTTGCTAAATTGGGTTTTAAAAGCAAGAGAGAGCGTCACACTCTCAAAATAAATGGCATATCAGCTGATTTTTAGCTTGTAGGCAAAAAGAGAGACCATATGGTGAGTTGGCGGTCTGTATCATATCGAAAATAAAAAAATGCTTTTATTTGAGTTTTTAATTTTAAATAAGTAGGTTATTATAAATTATCTCTCATTTGAACGAATATGAGTTATCAAAATAATGTGAAAACAAATCGAAAGCACCTAAATTGAAAACAATTGAACAAATACAACGGGAGAAATAAACAAACAAAATAATATTTTTGAAATTAAATCCAATTTAGCAAACAAAACAAAACAAGAGAAAGAAATTAAAAGGAAAAAAAAGAAAAAATGTAAATCAGTCTGGTGTCAAACGAAATTAGCAAACTCAAATAAAAACACTTATTCTTATAATTTCGAAATGCACTAATTTTGGCCTTAATTAAAACGTAGTTTAAATCAGTTTTGAATTTCTTCGGCGTCTTTTTGAACTAACATTTCAGTGGTTTGTACTTTCTTCAATTTTGTATCCTTCGTGTCCAGCAAAGGCAACGGATTTGACGCTACAACGGAAGCAACGGGTCCTTTGGATATAGGCCTCTATACTCGTCAGTAAGTTTTAAGCCTGTAGACAAAAAGAGATAACAACAATTAGGTCTCGGAGAAGTATAGGACAGTCAGTGTCAATCACTTTGAGGGAAAATATTGTTGGCGACACATTTTCCACGGAAATTTTATAGAAACGAGAAGCAACTAGCAATCTGGCCATTGGACTGTGTTTCCCTCTATTACCTCAAAAATTCGTTTCTAATATCTTATAAATGCAATACAATATGAAGATAGCAGCGGCACCTAGTAGCCACTGATGCAACAATAATTACATCCTGTTCATTGTACCTACCTACTACAGTTTATAAATCAAAGATGCGAGTAATCCAGCTTTCATCCGTACCGTACCTCACTCGATTTTTTGTATGTATCTTTTATTTAGGTTATGATGTTTAATCAGATTTGTTCACATTATATTTTTCGAATTGACATCTCTATATAAGGTGGGACCATGATACAACTACTAGAGATAACGCATTCCAATTTTCATTTTTGATTTGTTCTTCTTAAGAACACCTGCCTTCTCGTTTTCGCCTTCCCGTTTAACTTTTTTGTTTCGCTCTACCCTATGCGCCTACGTCATAAGAACACCCGGGACTTTGACAATAGTTTGACGTTTTTTTTGGCACCATGCGCAATGCCATATCTTTATTAGTTGTATCATGAGGTGGGACTATTACAACAATAAATGTATATACAAAAATGTACTTCTGGCAACTCTTATTTAAACCCGACAAAATAAAAATGTACCAGAATTTTTGCTTTTGCTCACCCCTTGTTTGAGAAAAAATAGGACAGCGATAAGCGAACTTAAATTTTAGCTCTACTATTTGATCTACTTTTCTCTCTCTAACCTCCTGTCACACAAGAGACAAATCTATTAGCAGCATTAAAATCTTAAACCAAACCGGTTGCGTGCTTAAATATAGTTGTTGTTTTGTTTGTATTCTGCTTTCTGTTATTGCTGTTATTGCATCTTTAGCATTTTTTCTCTCTGTCTGCCTGTCTCTACTACATTACATTTAGTTTCTGGCGATGTTTTGGAATGGCTGAATGGCGATGGCGAATTCATCATTTTCCCCAAGATTTGTCTCTTACGGTAGTACGGCCTACGGCGCGCGTCTATTTATTAAATGACCGTTTAAAGCAACATTATATTTTTAATTAAACCTTATAATTGATAATTTTTTTAATCAATTGACGATTATTCGCTATCGCTACAGTTAAAACAATAACATAGTGCAAGTAAAAACTATAAGCATATTTCCAAAACAGTGATTCCTAATCGTGAAGTAATCGTTCGTTCTCTGTTCATCCTTCGCTGCGCTTTGCTTTGGTAGCGTTTGCATGTGTGAAGTGTATTTGCTCACGAGCTAGTTTCTCATTTCGGTTTACGCGAAAGATTCATTCAACTCGAACACGGTTTTGTCTTATTTTATTATTCCATATCGCTTCCTACTTTTTTTTGTATTATTGTTGTGTTGTGTACTTTGCGTCCGTGTATCGAACCCCGTCTCTGCTTCCACGCGCCTTCCGCCTTGCTACTTGCTTCGTTTTAATTTTCATTACATTTTTGGCGAAATGTTTTTGTGTATGATTGGAATCAAAGGGAAAGGCAAATGCAGGGGTAGATCGAATAAATAGTGCAAGTGTCAATTTTTTTTCGTGAAGTATGCGTGTCTGATTCGATGTCTGGAATATTTTGATTTTGATATAATATTTTTAAATATTTTTTAATTGCGGGAAAACAGAACAAAACGAATTTTGGAATATAGTGACGTATAATTTAATTGTGAAGTGCAACAACCTGTTGGAAATGGTTTTCAAAGAAAGTTTTCTTTCGGTTTTGGAAGTTCCGAAAAAATTACCTCCCAATAGAGACTTAACTGGACTGGAGTGTGCACCAACTGAAGCTTGTAAAAGGTAACAGGAAACAAATTTTTGACGTTGTTTGTTTGGCGTATGAAAAGTAAGGTCATCAACACTTGTTTTTCTTATGCAGCTATTTATATAGTGGAGTTACTAAGGCTATTGAGAACTTAAGACTTTAAATGTTATTGCAAATTTAAAAGGTTACTCTATTTAAGTTGGGACAGAAACAATTTTTAAAAATTATCTGTGGGTTATTGGTAACAATTGTGCATCAGTGTGACATACCTACAGCTCAATTTTATTGAAACAAAAATAGCTGAAAGGTGGATATAAACTACTTATTTGATTTTTCTACCATGCTCAACAAGCCGTTAAAGGCGCATACCTATTATCAACAGATTTTTTTAATAAACCGTGGTTCCTCCGACATGAATTATATTTTTTTTAGCACCCCTCAATCGTTGAAATTTGTTTGAACTAAAATTGGACAGGAGTCCCACTTCTGCACAATTATCTTGGGCTTTAACTCAACCAAGAAAATTTCCCAAATTTGACGAGTATCTTACTTTAAAATCAGGAAATCCCTTTTCCTAAAAGCTACTGTTATCACAATGTTCCTAATTATTTTAAGCACTGAAACGGACGGAGACTGGATGCCGGAGAAGGAATGCATTGAAGCACTCACTGTCTTACGCTACCCCATACAAAACTGCAAGTTCAAGCAACTAGGCAAACAATCAAATGTTCAGAGAACTCCGAATTGGATTAGATTCAAGAGTAACTGATAGACTTGATCTCTAGCCTGCCGTCTACAGTCTCACACTCCAAGTACCTTTTCGGAGATCTTTCTCTATTTGTTAGCTCCATCGAAGATGAGGTCTACCTTTGCTTCTGACTCCTTCGGGTTGATGTCCATTAGCTCTATAGTACATGGCCCAGACATCTTAGTCGTTGAATTCGAATTTCTCTGGCTAGGCTCATGTCGCTGTACACCACGTATAGTTCGTCGTTGTATCTTCTTCGCCAAATGTTGTTTTCTCTGTTGAAGCAGGCAGGGCCATACATCGTATATGCAGAACTTTTCTCTCGAAGACTCCAAGTGATTTTCGTCCGATTGGGAGAGAGTCCATGCTTCTGCAACATAAAACAGGACTGGGATGATGAGTGTTCTATACAGTGTCTTCTTGGTTCTTCTTGATAGATCTTTATTCCTCATTCGCTTATTCAGCCGAAAGAAACAGCGCTGATGTTGTTGCCTGTGTTTACAGTAGTACCAGGGAGACACATTCATTGACTACCTCGAAGTTATACCTATCAATGGTCATGGTCACGTTCTGACCCAGTCGGTATTGAGATTGGACTTTTGTTGATGAAAGCATATACTCGTACCTACTTCGTCTTGTCGTCGTTTATTTTCAGTCCCATTCTGCTTGCTGATCACTCCATAGTTAAAGCACCGGTTCTATATCGTTGTCTTAGCCCTCTGGTGGTTTTGAAGGTTTCAGTAGAGTCCCTACCAACTTGGACGGAACAGCAAGCATTTTGCAACGTCATCCTGATAAGGTGCATCAGTTTAGATATAGTTCAACTCTAAACACTGTCGTAGGCTGCTTTAAAATCGACAAACCTGTAGTGGGTATTGATGTTAATTCTTTGTAAGATTTGGTCGCTCGTAGATTTTCCAGGTCTTAAGCCGTATTGGTAAGGACAAACTAGATCATCAGCAAACAGCATGTCCGTCAAGTTAGCACTACCACTTTCGATTTTTTTAAAATGAACAATTGGATTAATTGTCGTGAATTTGTCGTAAATTTGTCGTGAAACAAAAAAATTTGTCGCGCCCCTATTTTAAAAGTTAACCCCTGGTAGTGCTAACTTGACAGTCAAGTTAGCACTACCACCCCCAAAAAATGCATTAAATTAAAAATTGAGTATGCGATTATTTGTCGTAAATTTGTCGTGAAACAAAAAAAAATTTCCCACCCCTATTTTAAAAGTTAACCCCTGGTAGTGCTAACTTGACAGTCAAGTTAGCACTACCACCCCCCAAAAATGCACGAAATTAAAAAATGGGTATGCCATTAATTGTCGTGAATTTGTCGTAGACAATCCCCATTATTTTAAAAATTTTCAGATTTTTTTTCCGGGAACTACCCCTATTTATACTAAATTGACAGCCAATTTTTGAAAAAAGTCAAAAAATACTTAAAATTAAAAAAATTTTAAATTTTTTTTATTGGATTAACTGCCGAATATTAGTTGCAAATTTGTCGTGAAACAAAATAATTTGTCGCGTTTCATTTTTAAAAATTAACCCCTAGTAATGCTTACTTGACTGTCAAGTTAGCATTACTAGGGGTTAATTTTTAAAATAGGGGCGCGACAAATTTTTTTGTTTCACGACAAATTTACGACAAATTCACGACAATTAATCCAATTGTTCATTTTAAAAAAATCGAAAGTGGTAGTGCTAACTTGACGGACATGCAAACAGCTAAGTTAGTGTATGCTCGTGACCAGGTCATCTCCAGGTCAAATTCCGCTTGTAGACCATCGCATCCAGCTGCTTTCTTCATCTTTAGGCTGGTTATGGCTACTTTGATTTCATTTTGGTCGGGCAAAGCTCATGGTTATCATCTAGATTAATTGGTACAAGTCGATCTTGGGCAGGATCTTGGCTGTAATCATCATTTAACAACTGGTTAAAGTAGTCTCTTCAGATGGCTAACATTGCCTATGCATCAACTATGGTGTTTCCATCCTTATCTTTTCAGGGCCCAGGGCAACTTTTTCATCTGTTTTCTGCAAAAAAAATCTCTGCATTTCCTCCACTACACGTTGTTGGTGATCTTTCTTTATTCTCCTGAGCAAGCGTTTCTCATCTTTCCTTCGCTTGATGTAGAGATTTCTCGACTCTATAGTATCTCTCTGGAGCCACGACTAGTATGCCTCCGTTTAAGCTTGTTTGCCTGAGCACATCTGGAGTCGAACCAGAGGTTTCTAGGAGGAGGCTGTGAGAAGCCCAATACCTCTGACGCAGCACATTTTGTGGCTTGTTGACACAGCCGCCATTGGTCTTCCGGTTTCATATCATCAGTCAAAAAATTTCTAGCAAGCTAAGGTAATACGTGGACGGCATAGGCATCGGCGGTAACTTTCGATTGAAGTCGCCCAACATTGCATTTCCTCGGATTAGTTGATGTTCGCCTATTAGAGCTTCCACGGAGATCCGTATTCTAAGTGTTGCACTAACTAGGCAATGATCCGATTCGATATGCATTATGCTTAAATCGTTTTCTGTTTTTTGTTTTCCAGGAGGAGGGGGGAAGGGGGAACAACATTAATAGTTTGGTCATACGAGGCACATTTTGAAGTTTTCTTCACAATTGCTTTTCACTTTCATCTTTCATGACCGGCTTGTGAGGCCTGTGCATAACGTGTAAGGGTTCAATCTTCAGATCATATCTTTTCTACTGCTTTTAGTTCCGGAGAAGGCAACTAAGGTATCCAATGGATCCGATGGATCCAACGATCGTCGTTAGTTCACCTTTCGGCAATCCAGCGGGCTCGGCTTGGAGGTGACTATGCGATTTTGCCCGCCGATTGCTTAACAAGTTGCTAATTAATTGTTAATTGTCTTGAGTTTCTCGTAAATTTTTAGTGAAACCATGTGAAACGAACAAAATTTTTGCGCCTCTATTTTTAAAACTTATTTTTAAAACTAACCCCTGGTAGCAGTACCTACTACCACTCCCAAAAAATGCTTTGGATACTCAAAAACAAAAACGGAGTGCTATACATTTCGCCCCCCGTTCTTAACTAGCCGTTCTAGATTGTATGTCGCCCATGTTGCCGCTAGGGCAAATCCAGCCCTTTGCACTGTACAATATTTGTACAGCGACATGAGTCTAGAAACATGCCTGGTTCATGTAGACTTTAGAGCGAGTGCACATAGACGCTCGAATACGTATAGTCTTTAAGGAATGCCAGACGAGGTACCAAGGTAAAACTCTTCTACTGTGGTGCAAGATAATCGTCTAATTAGTGTACGAAATTGGAAAGCTTTATGGGAAAAGTAAATATGATTTCGGACCATCTTTCAATTTAGCACCTTTAAAACTAAATACAAGAAATCTTCAAAAGCTGTGCTATCATATTAATAAATTTAAAGTTTTTAATGATAAATCTCTTAATGCATGTTATACCTAGTAAGTTTATGTTCTCTTATTAAAATAAATAACCGTAGTAAGTTATCAGCTTACTTCGATACTTTGCTTGAATATTCTCGTAACAAATAATACCTATAACTTTAACAGGGCTTACAATAACTTTCTTCGAGAAGGAGAGGAACGGAGCTCATACAAAGTCAAATAAAAAACCATTTTCGAAGAAAGGTTGGGCTAAAGAACAAAATATTGTAGTCAGTGAAATGTATCTTTATTGCAACAAAACCCTGTTTATAAAATTTGTATTAAATATAGGTAAGGTACTCAAATTTCTTACAAGTTAGGTAGGTAATATGAAAAATACATGAAAGAAATTAAATTGTCATGTATCCAAACACCGCACCAGCATATTGAAGGTAGTTGAGTATATATGCTCAAAAAAAAAGGAAGATAACAAAAGAATCCATAAAAGAACCTGAGGAAAGGAAGATAGCAATGGACAAACCTTTGCCAGTAGAGTCTGGCTAACAGTATACGTCTGCTGGTTTCAATATACGGCAGATGTACTGCACACTGGGACCGAGTCTCAAACTTACATAGTTCTGATGTTCACTAACACATTGCGTGATTCCCGAAACTCTCTGTCTTCGCTCTCACTTCCTTTGACATTATAATCAACATCGTTGTTAAATAAATACTATTGTCAGCGTGTTTGTGTATAGACCTTAACCCGGAGGCCACATGTGTAAGTTACTGGCAAGCAAGTGTAATACAATCAATCCTATTTTGTTTTCCCTTTGCACACACGAACTTAAGTTTTCCGGCTAACTAGCAAGCAAGTTTTATTGCGTGGCGCTGCATATTTCATGCTATTTTCCACTGATTTTTGATTTTTTATTTAAATTTCATTGATTTCCGTTTACCACGGTATCAAGAAAACCGAAAATCTAGAAAAAGAAATAAAGAAATGTCTTAAAAAGGACTTCCAGGCAACTTTCTGTAACTTCAAATAAACAAATATGTAGAAATTCTTAAGATAAAACATTTAAAGCAACTTGCTTACCTTGCGCTTGTCGACCTGTTAAGTTAGCTGAACACAATTACCATAAGAATACTTAATTTTGTTTAATGAATAAAATGTGATAACGATAACAATCAAATGGGTTTACCACGGTATCTAGAAAAAAAGTCTAGAATTAGGAAAATCCGGAAAACCAAAAATCTAGAATACCTACTTAATCTCAAAAACCCAAAATTTAGAAAAAAAAAATTCGCGCGTGAATTGTAACCATTGTCTCAAAAATTAATATTAATCCTAGATTTAAAGTTCCTCGAAAGTAAAAAAAAAATCTAGAATATCTACTTTCTAGGTACCTCTAGATTATTCTAGATTTTCCTTCTTTCTAGATTTTGTCCTTTCAAGATTCTGCCACTCTGGATAACGTCGTAATCCCCAATCAAATTTGAGATTTATTAGGATGTTAGGGAAGTCGAAAAAATGTGCCCAAAAATGGGCCCAGAAACTCGATCCGCTCGTTTGTCTGCATATTCGTATCTCTAGAGTCTAGAGCATTCATGGATATTCTTGTTTCCTTCAAACTTGTATGTTAGATACCGTGAACCCGGGTGACTTTGGCCTGGTTGGGTGACTTTGGCTTTTGAATGGATACATTTTTAAAAAATTGTTAAAATATGAAGGAGTTGTTTAATTTTTTCCAAGCTTCTTTGTAAATTTGTATAATTGAACGAATTAAAAAATGACCATACTAACTTTATTTAACTAAATTTAGATAATAATATATACTAAAATTTATTTTTCTTGAAAATGTAAATAAAAAAATCCTCTGAAAATGTTGGAATGTTTCAACATGTTCCAGAAATATGATTGCAAAATGACATTTACTCCGATATATGTATTATTTTCCAAATTGAATTCTTTTAATTCAACCCTTGTAACTATTTTATAAACAATAAATTTTATTTTGTTTATAATTTACGCCAAATGGTAGGGTGACTTTGGCATGCATTTCGGGTGACTTTGGCTGGGTACAAAGTACCTCTTACGAAGAAGTGCTGGGTGTAGCTTGGTAAACCCAGAGAAAAAAGACGTTGCACAAGTTAACAAAAGTGATCTGGAGCAAAAACTTCCTGTTCCAACAGTCGATCGCCGAGAGAGACTTTTTTGTCAATATCCTTTCAAGGAAATTAACATTAACGTACTTGAATTTAAAAAAAAAATATCAAAAACCAAAAATTCGGAGTTAGCTTATAAAAAAAATACCTAAATACAAAAAAATATCTGGTCTTTCATTTGGGTTGGGTGAGACTGACTTGCTGCTTGTAATTCGCAGAAAAATGACGAAAACGTACTTCCGGCCAAAGTCACCCGAAATGGGAGGGTGACTTTGGCCACCCATATTTTAGCTTCTATATATAGAACTGATCGATATATTTGTTCAAGACTTATCATACCTATAGAGTTAGCGAAGTAGGTAAAAAGGTTCAAATGTTCATTAAAACAAAAAAATTATTGCAAAAGTTATTCACATTTTAAAATGAAAAAGCGCCAAAGTCACCCGGGTTCACGGTACCTACTTAGAACATTAGGTTTTACCTCATTATTTATTTGGTAGGTAGTCTTCCTAAAGGGTTTGCTCTTGTTCCAAAAAGGATTGTACCCGCAGTAAAATTGCTTACGAAAACATTGTTGGAATTTGTTTGAATAGAATTTTTTTTATTTTTCCTTTAAATTTTTTTTTTTAAATTTGTGGTTATATCGTCAGTTATAGCCAATAGTAAAACGCATCAGTAAAAATTTAAAACAAATGAATTAGAAGTTTTTTAACTGATGGTCGTTTATAGCGATCAGTAAAATTATGTCGGTAAGAAAATGGTAATAGCAACGCATCCTGTCTTTTTCTTCTTCTTTCTGGTCTCAAATGTATCAGTAATTTATTTCCGGATGAACGAAACAGTAAGAAACTAGAATGAATTATTGTTTCATTTTGAGTGACATGACAATCAGCTGATATGTAAAATGAGTTTTTGCCAGTAAAATCTACCTAATTATTGGTTTTCCGTAAAAAATACGTTACCGAATCAATATATTTTTTTATTAAATACCTACTACAAAAGAAAATGTTTACTGATGCGTTTTACTGATCGCTATAACTGACGCCTATTTCAAAATCGGAGCATTGGCATTCTTCTAAGAAATTTGGAATATGTTTTTCAAAAAACCGTTCATATTTCATAAAAAACTGGCCCAACAGCTGTAATTTTTTTTAAATAGAAAAGCGTAAAAGAAATCAAATTTCTTACTTAATTTTTCTCAAAAAAAAGTTTCAACTAGACATATTTTAAGTGATACTATTTTCATATGATTTTCTATTTTCTATTTTTTTTTTAAATCTCAAGCCCCAAAACCACTGTCACTTATTGGAGCAAGTTTGTTCGATCAGATCAAGTTGTGCAATTCATTTCTAATTGATACCTTTAAATATAAGTTTAGTTAAAATTTTATTTAGCATTTAATTTAAGTCAATTTGATATTTAAGAAAAGTTAGGTAGGTACCTATTTACTAGATGTCAGTTCTTCTGCAAAAGGATGATTTTTTTTTTATATTCAGAAGGCTTCTGGATTTGGCGGTCGCAGGGGCCCAGCAAGCGATCGTGTCGCAGCGCCCGCGTGGGATGAAATGGTGCTCGGGCTACTGGGGCGTGATGGGAAAGACAACCCTCTACCTGCTACTTGCTTGAAACCCGCTTTGGGCTTATGCGGGGTGTGGTAGGAGACAGACCACTTACCCACCTGCGTCTTTTTTTAAAATAGGTACCTTAAAGCATATACTGGCCTAATTTTCTAAAACCGATAAGGTGAATTTCTCCAAAATGTAAATGCCCCAAACTTAACATTGTCATCCATATACATAATGTGAACTTGCAAAATTTTCGAACTCTAAAACATGAATTTCTTTTGAAATTTTGTATGGGTACATATGTACATCTCTTTTTCTCTTAATAATTTTGCGTGCGATATCATTGAAGGAACAAACTAACTTGTATTTTTCTAGACAACTTTCAAAATTTTGAATGCAGCTGCTGCAGATATATTCTCACCCGAGCTCACAAGCAATAGAAATAAACAAATACGCTTCTCGAGTACCTGGACGTAGAAACGATCTCCAATTCCCTTAAGATAACTGCAGTAGCAATAGAAAGGTCAAGTCAGGCTATTCTTCAGTCCAAAATAAGGAATGTACAGTAGAATTTCAAAAAGATGAACCTACATACATCAAAACATTGCTTCTATCAAACTAACTAATCATTTTATTTAAAAAAAAAGACTTAAAAGATGCCTAACAAAAATGCATACAAAAGTTGTTCATAAAGGTTAAAAAAAATAAAAACTTTTTAGAAATTTATATTTTTTCTTAAACTGCTATGTGGTACCTAGATTGAGTTTAAAAAAAAAAAGTTAAATTTTTTTTTGATAGGTACCTCTATGTAGGTACATATGTACATATATGGTTTTTTTCAAAAACTTTTTTTTCAATTTTTTTAAAATTTCGGTTTTCTAATAAAAACTTTAAACTGCTAGATGTTTGCAATCTCAAAAAAAATTTTGAATATGTTTTCGAAGTTTTTAAGAAAAACCGTTTTTAGTAAAAACTGGTCGAACGATTTTGAAAAAAAAATTCCTTAAAATTCAAAAAAAAAATTCATATGATTTTTTCAATGTTTTTTTTTCCGAAAATCTCAAGGCCCAAGAATATTTTAACACATTAGAGCAAGTTTGTACGACCCAGTCGTGCATTTTATTTAAACAAGAATTGCTTCCTACTATGCCAAAACAAATGTTTTTTTTTTTAAATTTTTTGTGTAATTAGTACCTATGTATTATGTATGTATGCATGTACATACCTATGTTTTATGTACTTTTTTCTGAACTTAGTAAATGTTTGATTCTGTGCTTCAAACTTAATTTTGTGTTGTTAAAAATGGATACCTTCGAAAGTTGTTTCAAACCGTTGATAAGGAAAGAAGAAACTCTTAAAATGCCTTGTTTTAATTAGTTGACTTTTTCGAGCTACTAACTGTGTATGGACATTTTATTTAGGCCTGAATACATGTGTAGGTAGGTACATTTTCTGGCCCAAATCATCTTCCCGGCCATTTTTCCTATTTTTTATTAAGTAGGTACCTATGTAAAATTAATTTGGTATGAGCATACGAAACAATGTTATCAATCCATCGCTTCGTAAATATTTAAATTAAATTTTCTTAACTTTGATTGTAACATCATTTGAATTCACACAAAACAAATCAACATTCTCAGCCGCGCTCCATTCATAATAATTATCACAAAATATACAAATACGCTGACCTCTTCATTTTACTTAGCTTCCAATGTTCCCCAATCCAATGATCTTTTCCCAGGCAAATAAAATCATTCAGTCAGTTCAGTTCTCTTTGTTTCTTCTCTCTTCTTCAACTGCATAACACACATATAAAACCACAGTCAACGACAACCGACTACCGAGATTGACAACGACAACGTTAACAAACACAGAGGGAACATTCCTAAGACCTCCACCTCAAGCTCAAGCAGCAGCAAAGTAAATCAGTCCTAAGGAAAAATAGGTATCAACATCGAATGGCAACAAAGAACATTGCACCGTACATATATCGTACTGAACGGAACAATCTGATAGAGCCGTATACCCAAACAGGTTATGGACTCATATACAAATAAAATAACCAAAAACAAAACAAAATGGAAACCCCGACGAAAAAGTAAAAAAAAAAACATTAAAAAAATACCTACATCGAGACGAGTTATAAAAAAGGAGGAAAGAAGACTAAAGGCGCATATGGGATATTGATATTAATTCTTATAAAAATCTTGCTGGCCAGAGCTGTGGCTAATAATTCCTAGATTCCAGCTCATTGCGTTTTCATTTGGGGCGTTTTACAGTAAACGTAAACACATTATCCAAGAGCACCTTCGCAATGCTATAAGAAGACACAATTTCTTGCGCTGCTCCTGCGGGAATTCTTAACGGGAAAATGACCCCAAGATGTGACCTACGCCGAGCTGCCGCCGAGCCGCAAGAGATATATATTTTGCTTTACGCACTGCGCAACGTAGTATAGTATCTACATATATAATGTACATGCAGCTATTCAAAGATTGAACTATATGGTCGTTGCTAGGGGCTCTTGGAATGCAAATGTGTTGTGAAATCACCAAGATATTGTAGTTTACGGTTTATGTTGTGGTGGAATGGAGTCCAACCAGAAAGTATTTGAACGATTACTGAATTGTACTGGTAATATATGTATTTATATCTATTCTTACATTTTGTATTTTATTTTATAATTATTATAATTTCTTATTACATATTGAGAGTAGGTTCTTCGTTAATGTAGCCTTACACTGGGTATTGATTTAAAACTAAAGTTTTTTTTACAGTTTAACATTAGTCCAGTCGACAGGTCGGAAAGGTGGGTTTATGTGGAAAAAGGTCAGAAGTTAATGAAACTTGAGGATTTCGTTCAGGGATAGTTTACTAACAGTTTGCTTAGGGCCCTGTGCTAAAAGAGGAGGGGGGGGGGGGGGCTTCAAATTTTTCGACGTTGCTCCGGTTTTCCCTCAATAACTTTTTTTTTTCTCTTCGTTTTCCGTTTCTTTGCAAAAAAATTTAACACACAACAATTATTTTACCATCCAAATTGAAGAAAATTTAACTTTCTACAAAAACGTAGATTGTGTTTTTCCTGTAGGACGTAAAGAAAAAAAGCTATTAAGGAAAAACCGGACCTATTTCGTATATTTTGCATTTCCACCTCCCTTTTCTTTTTCCATTCCTTCGTAAAAAATTGACATTCAACAATTTTTGAACCATTGAAATTGTGGAAAATTTTACGCTCTACAAAAATGTAGCATTAGCTTTTGCAGTAGGACTCAAGGAAAAAAAGTTATTGAGGGAAAACCAGAGCAAGGTCGAAAAATTTGCATTTCCCCCACCCCCCTCCTCTTTTTTCACAAGGCCGTCGCGTCGTGGTCCAAAACTTTCTCAAATGTTAATTAATTATTCCTAAGCAACATCCCAAAGTTTCATTATTTTTCGACCTCTTTCTACCCCCCACTATACCAGGAACAAAATAATAAATTAAAATTACGACGTGATGACAATAATAATGGGTATGACACCTGGTGGGCAAGCGGGGATGAGTTGGCGGTGTCGAAAGTTGGTGATTTTAACTAGGAGCCATAATTACAAAAAAATTTTATCATTATTCGGGTATTTCCGAAAAAATAAGTCCAAGTTCTTATTTTTTGGCATTTTTTGTCGAATTTTGAAAAATGACCTGTTTTTTGAAGCGCCGCATCTCGGTAAAAAATTAACATACAAAAATGTTTGTACTAACAAATTTGTAGAAAATTTAATGCTCTACAAAAAACTATATTTTTTTACATAGGACTTAACAAAAAAGTTATTGATTGAAAACCGGAGCAACGTCGAAAAATTTGCAGTCATCCCCCCCCCCTCTTTTAGCACAGGGCCTTCGAGGGCGAGAGATTAGCAAAATGTTAGTTTACTATCCCAGAACAAAAACTCCAAGTTTCATTAACTTTGACCTTTTTCCACTTAAAAGTACCTGTCGACTGGACTACTAGACCAGTTGGATTTTAGCAGGGCAACAATATCAGTACACGCGCTTCATATCTACATATTGTGGTCTTCACTGTGCCAGAAAGATTTTCAGTACAGAAGAAGAAATGGCGTTTACATTTCTGTCTAGTTGCTATGACTTACATAAATCTGACCCCCTCTAAGACTCTAATAGGGCTACCATAGTTTGAATGATAAATTGGTTCATTTGTTTTTGCTCGCGCATTCGAAGAATTTAGTTTAGGTATGTGGGTATCTAATATAATATTAATAAAAAATTGTTCTTTTTAAACTTTTAAATTACTTGCGATTATAGGTACATACACATACTATGTACTGTGTAGTAGAACCTCAAAAACATGAACAATTCAGAAAAAACAATCTTTTTTAATATCGATAATCTACCCTAAAGCAGTTAAAAAAAAAATGTCTAAATAAGTTTGTTTTTTTTTAACTTTTGTATGTACTTTTGTTATATGGTTTAAAGTTTTTTGTTTTAAATAAAATGATTATAGTTAATTTGATCGATGCAATGTTTTTGTATATACAACAGCTATGTAAATGTATTTCTTAAGCGGCATATACACTGGTCAAAATATCATCAAGCATGTGATAGTGTGTGCGTCATGATTGATGAAAAATCAAAAAAAATTTGATTTTTCTTCAAGCATTCAACGTATACGTATAATTGCACACTCTCTCACATGTTTGATGAGATTTTAACCAATGTATATGCCGCTTTAACTAATGCTCGACGCTTGGAAAAATGAACAATTCGAAAAGATAGACGGAGCCTGTTTTATACAATATATGTTCATCTTTTCGAGGTTCTACTGCATAGGTAAGGCAAGTTATGCATTCGTCGAAAAATTAATTTTAAGATAATAATCAAACATGACAATATAAAGGTTTATGTTGTTTAATTTATGCTGCATAGGAATATTTTCAACAAATATTTTTGTTGTATTCTTAATCTTTTTAAACTTTTTTTAATGATTTAATATTTTGAAAACAACTCATTAAATTTTTTAAAAAATTATACAGTACGCCCTCGGTTAAATCAACCCTCTATTAACACAATACCTCGGTTAAAGGACCACCCAAGTTTTGACCATTAGTGACTAAGTAATCACAGTTTTCAAAAGAAATGTGAAACAGTAAACGCTACTTTCCATCCATAAGATTTAATCTTTTTATTGTAGAAAAGAAGAGGAACATTTTTGGTGATAATTGTGAAAACCGAAAACAAAAACAAAACAAAGCTAAGCATTTATTTTATTTGAGAATGTATGCGTGTGTTTAACGCACACTCTCACACCTAATCCGAATTTCAGCTTTAGTGGGAAAAATTAATGTGGGTTACTACACGGTACTCCTTTTTGTTCCTCAATTATTTGCGGCCAGCTAATTTTCTCTCTGATTTCGACGTTAAGTTCTAATTAACAACGCAACAGCCCGAATTTTCATCGGTTGCTTTTACCGAGGGCGTACTGTTTGTACTTACATACAGGTATGCTGAACACCTATGCATTTGATAATTTTTTTCAGAAAGTTAAAAATTACTTTTTTTTTTTCTTAAAAACCGCTTTACAGATTTTGATAATTATTTTCTCATAAATTGAAATTCATTCAACAAATAATATAGCGTTCTTCTTTTACAACTCAAATGATTTAATAAATTCGAAAATTCTATTTTTCCAAAATCCAAGCTCCCAGTCCACTGTTACACATAAGAGCAAGTTCGTGCGATCCAGTCGTTCTGCATTTTATTTCTTATCGAAATGGTTTAACTTTAATTTTTTTGTTAAAAAAAAAAAATGTAAAAATATGCGAATTCGAATAAAATTTTTTTTTTTTAATTTGTTTGCTTTGACTTGGCAGCTTTTTCAGTTGCTGTTCTGACTCCAAAATTAACTTTTTATACACTATTCCATAAAATGGGTATATTGTATTAGGTGTGGAGTTTGTAACATAGAGAAATAATACCGTTAGGTATAGAAATGGATATATGTATTATCATATTATGTATATTCTGACTCAGAATAAAAAGCCTAGTCGATCCGTCCGTCCGTCCGTATGTATACTCTCTAGAGGTCGCAATTTTTGAGCTACAAAGCTGAAATTTGTTATATGTATAACTGGCAAAATCCTCCCATAAACACGCCCACAATTGCCATTTTTGTTGAACAACCTCAATTTGGCAAAATTAAATTGTGTTTTTCGTACAGTTATGATAAAAGCATAACGCTAAAATTTTGCACACGTAAGCTTTAGGTAAACCTTCTTCCAATTAAATAAAAAAAATTCAGTTTGGGCGTGGCCGACGCCCATTTTTCATACAAAACCATCAGTATTGTTTTTATAAAATAACACTTGTTATATTAAAGTGAAAAACATTAAATTTTGTGGGTATTACTTGCACATACACATCTGGTGTATGAAATTATAAAAAAAATGATTTTGGGCGTGGCTGACGCCCACTTTTCACTAGAAACTATACAAAGAATTGTTTTTGCAAATAAACGATTTTTATAATGAATCCGCAAGCCAAAATTTTGCAACTCTTAGTAGAAACTAAAAAGTTTGTGTATGAAAAGAAATTTTTTAATTTTGGGCGTGGCTTACGCCCACTTTGCATGAAAAAAACCAAAAACGTAGTTTAAAAAATTTAAGGTATGTACTTTTTTCCGTTCGTTATATGAAAAATATATCTCTATACTTTCTTGTGTAATTTTTTTCAATACGCCCACTTTTAAGGGAGTGGTTTTTATAAAATACATTTGTTCAGGTAAGATCGCTTAAAAACTACTCGATTCAGCTGTAGTGTTACACATATTCCAAAAACTTACTGATGATCAAAGCAGTAAGTGCTTAAATTTTTTAGGACACGCCCACTTTTAAGAGGCGTTACCGTAAAGAATCGTAATATGCATTACTTTTTTGATGTTTTTTAACTACCGGTCGCAATTTTGAAGTATGAAGATGAACACTTAAATTGGTATTCCTTGGTTACGTAGTAGAGTGTGGTTCAAAAATTGTTAAAAGCACCCGTGATCGCTATTTCCAATCAAAATCTAATTTTTAAAAATTTTAGTTTTGTCTTGTTTTGTTCAAATCGATCTGCAAGCTTAAAATTGAATGTCACTGACGAGCTCATAGTGATTGCCCTGGCAGTAAAAAGTCTCAGCTTAAGGCGTGGCACACGCCTTTTTTATTGTGCCAACAGTTATTGTACATCGGCCAAACAAAATTTATTTTTGATTTTTTTTGCCTGCTAAGGAAGAATTTTGTTTCTGAAACTGGAACAGCGGCTGGCTGCGAGAGGCGAACGCATGTGCATATATGTACAAACATATACAAAAATATGGGAAATAGGGTATTCAACAGTTCGTTGCAAACGTACTGTAGCTCTCGCTTGTTTTTTTTTTTTTTTTTTTTTATTTGACATTATTATTTTACTCTACTGTTAAAGGATGAAAGAAGCATATTAAAGGCCATATTGCCCTTTTTAAAAAGGACACTCGTTTATATTTCTTTAACATACCTACTCAGTTTAAAACACAAAAAGCAATATTTATGTAATTAGAAACTTATTTATGGGCTTAGAGCTCTAACCTTAAAGCTTGACATCCCAGATTGGCGTAGAAAATTAAAATAAATATCAAAATAACTAAGCTTCAAACATGCAATAAATCAATGTTATGTCTACACGAGTATCATCTTCTCTCGTTTTAATATGTATACTGAATATTTATATTTATATACACATAGGCACACTTAAATAGTGTGTGTTTATGTAAGAGAATTGAATTTTATTTACGAGACGTAAATTTCAATTCGTCGTTCTTCATATATCATCTCGACAGCAGCAGTACAGTCAGTCCATGCAATGCGGGTGTTAAGGGGGAGTGATGAGTGAGTGAGTAATAGTGCTGGGATTGTTGAAGAGGGCTTAACTCATTTGCACCCTGTTTTGACCGTGAAAACAAATTCTTCAACCATTTATTATTTTTAAAACAATTTCAAAACAATTTACTGCGCATTCCCTTGCGCTGAGCTCCACTCGTTTTTCGTTGCGAACTAGTGGTCGTTCTGCTAGTAACTATAAACTGATAACCGACGGTGACTTCGACCAAGGCGACCGACACACGCAACGCCGATAGTAGAAGCGTTATGAGTTATGATATGACCTTTCAGCAACACTCAAGACGGAGTGATATTGTTCTCGTGAATACCGATGCGTATTTTAATAAATCGAACGACTGGGTCGCACGAACTTGTTCTAATGTGTGACAGTGGTCTTGGAGCATGAGATTTAAGAAAACATTGAAGGGAGAAAATTGTAAATTTTTTTAATCACTTAAAAATCACTAGTTAATTTTTTTTTTTAATTAATCAATCTGTTTTCATTTACTGTTTTGAAATTAAGGAAACAATTTGAAAATCGTTGGACCAGTTTTTTGAAAACTTAAAAAAAAACTCCAATTTGTTTGTGAGAATATCTACAATCTTAAAGTTATTATCAGGAAAAATAAAAAATAAAAAAACAGTGATGAAACTATTCTTAAAATAATCGAAGATTTAAAAAAAATAACTTTCTCTTTAAAAGCTAAACAAATTTTTTTTAAATTTCAAGAAACGACATTACATATTTCGTTTGTAAAATATAATGGTACGAATATAAGACTTTTCCTTAAAAAATCTATTTTAATCAAAACATACAATTTACACAAAAACACCATTCAGAAAATTTTATCAAAATCGTAGGGACCGTTTTTAGAAAATCGCGTTTTTAATTCAAAATCATACGGCAGGTACCGTTAGTTTTACAGCTTGAATGTCAATTCCAAAAAGCCCTTTGTAGGACGTAGTAAAAATACATTTTTTTATAAGTTTGAAGCAGACGCTTAGACGTCAAGGAAAAGCGTTCTCACAACAAAAAATGTTTTTCGAGAAAAAAAACTGGACGAACACTTTTGAAAATATTTTGTCCGAAAATATAAAACATTGAGGTAGGTAATCAGCTAATTTCATTTTTTCCAAAAATTAAGGCGAATAACAAAATATAATTGATTTGAGTTGCAAGCAGTCAATGTAGACTGTTGAGTATGTCAATGATTAACATTTATAAAAGCTGCATGCTGTTATCGTTTGACTTAACAAAAGCAAAAATAATATACCTAGCGAATATTCCTATTCCGTGATGTGTTGGGGTCGTCATTATTTCGAATGCATTTCTTTAGTATAATTAAAATCGACACGTCTACATCGCAGCTTGTGTTTCCTCATATTCTAAAAAAAAGGTTATTTGGTCCGCACGAGAATTGTTCCTAAAGCTAGCTACATTGACCATCACACGAATGACGCAAGCATGTCATTGTCGTTCCAAAATACAATGACCAGCAAATTGAACCATTGCTATTTCTGCAATTCGAAGTCAATTCGAATAACACGTGCATAATAATGAATATTTCATAACAACGTCATCATGACGTCAGAGGGTCATTGCAATGACCGTGTAATGCTAGAGCTTATCAAACAACTTTGAAAGACGTCAATAATTTATTTTAATTTTGATATCCACCTGTGTTTTAGGCAATGGGATAGCGATGTTCTTTTGGCATCCTTACTCCATTTCCATTTGAGCTTTGGAAAGTAATGCAGACACAAGCAGCAAATGCTCCGGGTGCCAGATTAATAACCCGAACTTGGCAACATGAAATGACGAGAGAATAACAAAGTGGGGTTATAGTTAATATGTGTTTCTATTCCTACGCATACATATGTAACGAAACAGCCAGTTAGATTTTACTTTCCTAAAGGATGTATTTTTGTTTTGGAAAACTGCTTCCTAAAAAAACAATCAAATGATTTCGATACCGACTGGTGACCACTGTCGATGTTTTGGGAAATCGAAATTTTTGTTCACTTTGATAATTCGGTATTTTCACCAGTCATTTTTTCTGTAGTACCCCGTAGCGTAGTGGTTTGTGTGTCGGATTGTCATGCCGAAGGTTCTGGGTTCGATCTCTGCCTCCACCTAAGTTCTTTTCCGGGGAAAATATACATTTGCTTGAGTGTTCTTCATATAGATAAGTCTTTTACTCAGTACTCGCAATGTTTCAAATAAAAACGCAAGATTTCTTCTTAAAGCACTTTATTGATTTTTGTTCTAAGAATTTAAGATGTTGACTCAAATATGAGCTAGCTAGAACTGCTGGGAAAAGCTTAAAAAGGGATCAAGTCTCTTGAATCATCTTCTTAAGAAGATGAAATGAGAGAGAAAGTAGTGGAGACTGGAGAGTTTAAAAGTTCACGCTTTTTGTTTGCCAGTCAAACTAAAAGCGTAAAATAAAGAAAAAAGTGCTTCTATAAAATATAAAAGAATTATGTTTGAAGCGACAAAGTCTTTTTATTTAATTCGCTACTACCTCAAGCTTGCATTGCAACACCACGACAACCCATAACTTAACCTAATACATAGTAATAGTATGTACAAAGTATGTATACACATGAGTAATGAAGAATTGACGTAGTTTGGTGTTAATGTTGTCTTACCCTTGCGTAAATGAATGGCAAATGGATTAATTTAATAAATAATTAATGAGTGAATTTGCTTTCGAATTTACCATGGCTTAATAAAAACAATTTACATAAACGGATTAATGCACAAAGGGTGGGACTTGTTGCGGATAGTTCAATTGGTAAATGCAAAAACACATCAGGAAGAATGTCTATTGACTTGTAATTGGTATTCTGCAGTGCTATGTTGGACACATGTTGCTTAAAATGTACTTAAATTTAGTAAATAAGATTTCAGCTCTTTATACATATAGCATCCGCTCGAAATAAAAAATTACGATCGGAATATTATTTTGTTCATGGTATCTTAATTTCATTTTTTTAAATTCATATTTAAACCCACTAAATTTTTTTTTTTAATTTGTTCTGTCTGTCTGTTTATATACGCACCTACAGATTGACTTGTGTACCTACACATTATTTTTAGAGCGTCCTGCAGAATCATTTTTGGAATTGGCATTCTACCTACCATTAAATTTTATCGAAAATCTCATATTTTTCCGAAACGGAAAAGGTCTTCTCATAAAACCTTTTTTTAAATCATATTTCGAAGGACGTGTATATTTTCGCTAGGTCCTGCCTTCGACCCTGTCCAAGTGTCCACCACAAGTTAATACTCTCCTCTTTTATGGCTTTCACCACAATTGACACAAACAGGATCTATATTCCACCGTCTGGGTTAGGATGTCGATTTATCGTGTTGAATCCGCTAAAAGCTCATCCTCCTTACCAGCCTCTGGTTCTGTTGGTGGTGTTAGATTCAGCACCGCACTGACGTAGATGCCCTTTCTCCGTCCGCTGTGCATTCCATATCATCATCCCATCTGGCCGCTTCATCTCATACTTCTCTTAAGTTTTGAGCTTTGCTGGATTCGAGACGGGGTCGCGCTCCACCAAGTCGGTTTTCCGCTTATTCGTCTTCCTTCTGTTTTCTTTTCTGGGCTTGACTATTCACCTCTCTTTATTAGCTGATGCTGGGTTGACAGGTGTAGATCCAAAATCTTTTTTCATTACATCAGGTGCCGCTCTGTCTCCGGCAATTTTTATTTCCCCCGATGCTGTTGCTAAGCCATAGATGGTCCTGTTGCATTGGGAGTTGTTGTTAAGACCATTATCCCCGTTATATTTGCTGATTGTGAAGCATCATATTCCGATGCCATTGCCAGCTGCTCAAGTACCCAGCTGTGCTGGTATTGCTCTTATCTGTTTTTCTTTCTGAGCAGCCCATGTTCTTTCTTCGCTTTTTGGAAGCTCGCAGAGGTAACGCTCTGGGTAGCTCTGGTTCTGGCCAGCATTGCCTAATAAGCTCCTTAATTGACTTTGTGTGCCAGCTTACACTCATAATCGAACCAGGAGTTTCGCTGTGGTCGCCTAAGGATATCCAAAACATCAGTAGCTGCATTTTTGATGGCCAGTTTGCTATCGATCGCAATATAATCAATTTGGTTGGAGATAATGTTGATCAGGAGACTGCCAAGTCTCAAATCAAATAAGTGCTAGCTATGCTTTCCCCATCCCATCGCACTTCCTGGTTGGCTATAATGGCGGGTAAAATACTATTTCCAATAATTGTTTAAGGTCTGGCATTTCACGTGCAGAACCGAAATTTGTTGTCCTTGATTCGTTTGCTTTATTTTCGTCGTCCATATCCGAAGCAGTTGGTTATTTCGGAACTATTAAATTTTGTTCGTGGTATGGAAATTGCTCCGACGCACAACCGCCAAACTTGGGGACAAGGCCTTATTTTGTTCTTGTTGGACAAAAGGAGCTGGGGAGTTCTGAGTCAGTAACCCACTAGGGGGATGCGAGAGCTTCTATAAGTCCTTTTAGGGCTCATCCGATCCCTCATCTATCTCACTACCATGAATATAGGAGTGAAAGGGTCCAATGACTTATGCTCCAAATATGTATTGTCAAAGTAGCTTATTGGGATGCGATCATGGTAGATCAGATGATCTACCACTTTATGACGGATCATCCAAGTTATCTGAGAGCAAAAAGCAAAGAAGAAGGTTCGGCACGGCTTTATAATGTTGGAATTTTTGCGGGCGGACATGACCAGTACCCGACGGCTTCCACAAGGAGGTGAAATAAGCACAAATGATGTGTATGAGATAGTTACAACCGTGGGTCTTGCTATTTTGATGCCAATCAGAGCCGACCCTATTCACACAACAAACAGTCATCATGACAGTGATACAGAAGACGAATATGTAAATGTTTCACTGAAGGTCTATCTATCTTTTTGGTGGGACCGGGCCTCTGCAACCTATTCGAATTTTACTTTATGCCCTTTTGTGAGAAATTGAATTTTTCACTTTTGTTTTAAAACCGCTCAAACAGCGTTTTTAAAAACAAAGCATGTAACATTTTTTTTATTAAATTTTGCAGTTTTTACTCATTTAGGAGTCAGTTAGCTCATTTAGTTATTTATGATATTTTGGAAATATCGCTTTCATCTGTAGATAAATAAATGTCCATGCTCATTGCCAAGCTGTTTTACTGAAAAATCATTATTATCTGGTTAAATGTTTAAACACAAAAATTCTAAAATAAAAACATATTCAACAGTTAAAATGAGTGTTGTCCAAGCGTTAACTCAATTTGACAATGAAAGTTTACTTTTATTTTACCAAAAATTATCCCAATCCATGATCCGAGTTTGATACCTGATAATTTAACTGGGCTAGTAGTCATAAAAATGTTTACTGTACGATGTTGTACAATTTTCTATCTTTAACAAATTCTTAATGTAGAGGGGCCTGTTAGGGGTTGGGGTCGAAATACTGTATGGTCAAAATTCTGTTTACAAAATACTGTATTTCAAAATACTGTAATTCAAAATTCTGCTTACACAAAATTCGGTATTTCAAAATTCTGTATTTTAAAATTCTGTATGGGCAAAATTCTGTATTGCAAAATTCTGTATTTAAACAAAATTTGTTTTGATAATGTACAAAAGTGCGCACTTTTGTACATTATCAAAACAAATTTTGTTTAAATACAGAATTTTGAAATACAGAACATCAAAATGAATGATATGAACAACATTAAAAACATCAACAACAACAAAAACAACAGCTACACGTTCAGACAATTTTTTCTGCACTTAAAAGTTAAACCTAAATATATTAAATATTCGAATCAATTACGATTTTAACCTCTTTTAAGTATGGATTCATACACTTATGTATCTAGAGACGACAGCAAGTTAGCGTACTTATACGTCTCTTTCTCTTTAAAATTTTGTTTTTCTTGTTCTTAACATACCAAGGTCATTATTAAATGAGCCATTACATAATTAATTGCAACAAATGCTGGTTGTACTCGCACATGCTTAGCTGTGGTATTGTAAAAAAAACAGAATTTTATACTAACAGCATTTTGGATAAACAGATATTTGGCATACAGGATTTTGAAATACAGTATTTTGAAATACAGAATTTTGAAATACAGAATTTTGGTAATACAGTATTTCAAAAAAAAAAAAAACCAGAATTTTGGTCATACAGAATTTTGACAACCGGTATTATGACCCGCTCCCGCCTGTTAGAACATTTGACAGCGGTGTTGAAAGTCTGGGCTAAAAACCAGCTTGAGATTTAATTTTATAAAATAAAATAAAAAAATTTAAAAGCAAGCAAAATCTAGACCAAATTTCACTGCTGGCAATG
Organism: Platycheirus albimanus; assembly: GCA_916050605.2. Lineage (NCBI taxonomy): Eukaryota > Metazoa > Arthropoda > Insecta > Diptera > Syrphidae > Platycheirus > Platycheirus albimanus. Next base: position 68,203,122 of record OU696698.1, read on the forward strand.
ACAGCAACATATTTTTTTCTTTTTATTATTTTCTTTCATTTCATTCTCCTTTTCCGGCAAATATTTGTGTTGCGTTATTGCTCTGATTCGTATATATAAACATTTTTGGTACTTTCAAAAGATTATTTTTAGATTTCGTTTCTTAAAATCTTTCTAAAATACTCTGCATTGATTTGAACATTGACATTGAATGTTATTTTTCAATAAAAAAAAAATAAAAAAATGAGTGAAAAGTATGCTGGAACAAAGCTTTCTTATCAAGGGCCATACACAAAAAGCTACAAAAAAGTGAATACTAGTCAATCAGTGCTCCTTTTTTATATACAAAGATATAGTAGTGGGGAGATTGACAATAATAATTGAATTTCAAGAATAAACTGGTTTGCAGTAATCGACAAAACATAATAAAACGAGCTAAGATAGATACATTTTTGGGATTTAATTTATTAAAATACAAAATTTTATCAGTAGGCCAGTTCATGCTGTGTGTAATATTTTGGGTGCGGTGGCATGGCGGTGGTATTCCATATTTTTTTTTTTTTTTTTCATTTTATTATTGTGAGATATGGAATTGCCTAAAGAGTATTTTACAATATAACGATTAGTTATTTGCAAACAAATTTCATTCATAAATCAAATCAAATTGCAGTAAAATATTTTTGTTAAAGATTCCTCACGTCTTTAGATGCGATATAAGTAGTATAGGGTGTTTTTTTAAGAGCTTGAGAACTTTAAATAATAAAACAAGATAGAAGTATTGTTGGAATGAATTTTTTGTTTTTATTATCTGATTGAAAATTTCATGGCATTTTTTTGTAAACAAGATTTCCGTCATATGTCCGCCGTGGCTTCGAGTTACAAAGTCCATATGATCAGTCCAATTTTTCACTACTTTTTCTAATAGATCTGCCCGTATGGCTTGAATATTGGCTCCCAATGCATCAAGAGTTCCTGGTTTGTCGGCATAAACCAATGACTTAACATAGCCTCATAAAAAGTAATCGAGAGGCGTTAAGTCGCAGGAACGAGGGGGCCAGTTTACAGGACCACTTCTGGAAATAAAGTTGTCACGAAATTGATTTTGCAATATATTGATGACTAAGCGCGCTATATGACAAGTTGCGGTGTCTTGTTGGAATCAAATGTCATGGATGTTTAGCTGATTAATTTTTGGAAACAAAAAATCAGTCATTTCGCTGTCTTCTTCATCACTTCGCGCTACAGCAGCAATATTTTTTTCGGTACGCACATTTTTCTTGTTAATGGTTTTGAATCGAGACGAGGAAAATTAGTACGAAAACGATCAATAACTGCACGAATTGCTTACTCACTAAGCCTATGAAGTATCACTTTTCAAAGTAAATTCCCAAAATTTGGAAGAGTTGTTCCGGCGTTTAAAGAAATATAATAAATTGCCAAACCTTACTGAACAGAAATTTCAACACAGTTTGACATTCTCAAATGTCAAACCATTGACAACAACCATCGAAACTTCTCATGCAGTTAAAAAACACCCTATATAAGTGCAATTTATACCTTTTTAAATAAAGTTGAACACGAGAAAACAATGAAACATTACTATACTGATGATAGAAGAGGCCCTTTAGACCAATCTCACGATTTTGCCACCACTGAGATCCATTTTGTTTCGAATTTGGTTGCAAAAACTGATCAATGCTGACTTGGATCATCAGTTGACTGACACTATGTTATGAATACTTGCCAATAAAAAAATATCGCAAGCCCTTTTCGCCTTCTTAAAACAACAATTAGGATACAGTAGGTATAGCTACTCTTATTAATGATAGATTTTAACGGTTTTAAATTTAGATTTTTAAACTTAAAACTTTAAATTGAAAGTAAAAACATAAAGGCTAATTTGTGAAACAAAGAATTGTGCTTCCATGACATGGGTATCTATAGGTATTTCAATTGAAGAGAATTTTGATGGACTTAATGGGTTTGACTACTAATTCCACGATATGAGAAGAGGAACGTGTTTTGGTGCGGCATCATATAGCTGAAAATTTGGTTGGTTTTATGATGTATGGACGAGCAGTCTTGATTAACAGGACAACCAACGCCCCCATTCACACGGTGCGCATAAAAAAAATTTGGATAACAGAGCAGAATAAGGCATTGTTTAGGACCTGAATCCTTTTGAAAATGTTTGGGGATGGTTAGGTTACGAAAAGAGAGTTCATAAAAACACGCTGTAACCTGTAACATGAGAGCCACATTTCGATTAACTCACAGCTGTTTGATTCTTTAGTATTGCTTTAACTTCTTTACTGCCAAATCAAGATCTGTCGTAAATCCTGCAAGAGCACATAAATCTTGACAACCATCTCACCCAAAAAAAAAACCTTCCGTTCATCAATCATGATGCTGGTCTATTTGTTAAATATATGTACTTTGTAAAGGACTTGTATGCGTTTCATTCTATCCCAACCCCCAACCAAATTACAAAATATTTCGCTTTCTTGTTAGTTATTGAGATAAATTTTTCTGCTTTTCAATATTGTTGAATTTTCCAATAAAAAACAAAGTTAAAGAACCAGTAAACCACAAAAAGGCTTAGCAATTTTTTTTAGCAATCTTTTGGTAAACAATAGCAACATAATGTAGCATAAGCTAAAAAAAAGCTTAGTGTTTCAAAGCTTCAAAAGTTCGTTTAGCCTTCAATTAGAAGATATACGAGTTGTAATTTCATTTTCTTATACGCCATTTAATAATTGTATAGGTAGGTACAAGGTAAATAATATTTAAATGCTTGTTTTTTGCCTACTCTAATTTCTGATCGTGTTGTGATTTATTTGCAGGGAAAAAATAATATAAAATTTTATTAATCACTTAAAAATTGCTATAGTTTTGATAGTTTCTGAGTTTAAGAGAAAAAATTCAAATTTTCCACCTGGTTTTTTTATTTTTGTCTTCCAAAAACCGGATTTTTTGAAAAACGTTTTTTCAAAAAAAAAAAAAAAATTAAGAAGCAACATTATTTTGTTCGTAAAAATGTTTTCACAATAGAAATTTAATCCAAATCCTTTAAGTATAGTTAACAGGAAAATCAGCTTTTTAAAAAAAATAGTCCTTTGAGAGACAAAATCTGTTCCAACCAAAAAATAAAGCTTATACACTAAAAACACCAAAAGTTTTATCGAAATCTTCTCTGTAGGGCGTCATAATAATACTAGGTGTACCGAGTTTGAAGCAAATGGTGATAGCCGTAGACCGTAACGTCTGTAAATGGCAGACTGACAGACAGAATTTTCCCATCCACTATTCCCGACTTCCCTTTCATCGTAATGCCATGTTTGGTTGACAGAAACATTTTTTTACGCCTGCTTTACTTTGCTACATATATTATACCTATACAAGTAAAAATCCTTCTTCAGAAAGGGCCTATTTTGAAAATCATTTTAAAGACAAATTTCAGTAAAAAATTGTACTTAAAATCTTTGACCTGTTCCAATTTTTCCCGTATCACAAAACCTATTGGTTTCTCCGTTAACTTGTTATCGTGTTTTTTTTTTTTTGTTACGTTCAACAAAAAAATTAGTAAAACGATATGTTTATTAAGCATTTTCTGGAGAAAATTTAACCCAAAATTGGCATGGTCAGAAAAAATGGATCTCGCTAGAAACTGGATATCTTAAGGCTGGCACTGCAAAAATAAAAAGGCAGGTACCTACTTTTTCTAAAAACGAAGGCCTAAACGAATTGTCTATCATAAGTACCTACTAACAGCGCAGTTACCGTTAATATAGATCAGGGTACACCAAAGAAACCATTTTATATGATATTAAAATTAGAAACATGCTCTACCTGTATACATTTTTTTTTATAAGAATAATCCCAAGAATCATGCCCTTAAATATGATTGACAAACTAAGGAACACCCTGTATTCATAATTATTATAACCATAACCAGGTATCGGGACATGAAGAGATTTTATATGATTTCGAATTTTACCTATACACCGAAAGTGAATTATCTTTATGGTACCTACCTAAAAAAGCATAAACATACACAATACACACAAGCAAATCGAATGAAAATCGTTAGCCGGTTCGTAGGTATATTCGTTTCACCAAAATTTCAACTCGCTAAGGATATTTTAGATTTTAAATATCTTTATTTCTACAGGACCTCTCGTTTCCATGATATTCAAATACAACTACTTCTTCATTCAGAAACAAATCGTTAAAATTACCAAAGGTTTTTCAAACTAGTCTTGAAATGGATACCAGTATTGAATATTAGGAATTTTAACGTAATATTTGAAGTTATAAGGGGTTTCGAAGTCCTAAACATATTTAAAAACAAACATGCACCCATTTATATATAATGTATAAAAATACTCTTTAATTAACAAAATCTTAACATATTTATATTTTTGTCCGAATATCATTTTCATAAAAAAAGGTTCAAGGCGAAAGTGGGTCATTTTCACTTTCCAACATTTTTAGGCTATCCTTTTTCAACATTGAGATTCTTTTAAAATGAAGGTTCTTAATTCTCTTTAGACCCTGTCTCACAGCTGTTTTGTACGCTTCAGGTGACGTAACTTCTGGGTGAAGAGCTTCTAAAAATGTATTTAAGCTTAATTTAAACATATTTTAAGAAAAAAAATAAAGTAAACTTACTGTATAATCCTACATTAATGTTTTTGTAATTTTTGAATGGTTTTTTGCCACTTGTTCCATCCCAATTATACAACAAAGCTACTTCGGAAGAAATTACATGTTTTAAACTCTTCTCAATGCCACCAGTATTAAACACAATTTCTCGGAGTATGTCGTGCTATAAAAGGTGTAAAATAAATTAAAAAAAAAAAACAAACAATATTTTCGTTAAAATTAAAATGAATTGAAAAAAGCAGGGGGTGCCTTTTTTAATGCTTGTACAAGTACATTGTACATAGCTGTATGCTTACATATTTTTCAGGATTCTCTCCTATTTTTTTATCAAGTTTTTCCAAACATTCGTCAGTTTTAACAGGAAAAGTGAACTCATTTTCAATTTTTGTGCAAGTAGTAGGTTCTTGTTTTGTTAATTGATTTAACAAAGTCAGTATTTTGGAAATGCATTTGTTTTGTTTATCAACTGCACCTGAAAGCAATATAATCCAAATTATTTATTGTTTTGTAATTTTTTTTTGTTCGGGTTAAATTACTTCGCAAATAGCTCAGCTCTTTTTTAACCAAATCCATGTCTGACATTTGGTAATCCTCAAAAGGATCACTTTTTTGCTACAAAATAATAAATAATATTTTTATTATTGACTAAAGAAAACAATAAAGTCTTAAAAAATACCTTTTTACTTGGTGCTGAGTCAAAGATAAAATCAAAATCTTTACTCATTTTATTAAGGCTTTTCGTTTATTTTTTGTTGGTTCAAATTTATATTTAAAATATTATTCGAAAATATTACGAGAACGACACAAGACGACGTTTACAGTTTACACAACAACTGCTAAATTAGGTACATAAAAACGTATATACTTTTTCATGCATGACCAACGACCGCATGTTTTTCCCCTACGAAAAAAAAACAGGAAATTCAGAAGTTATGGTGTTATTATAGAGGGTCATTCTATTTACTATCATTCATACCTATACTGATGAGTTTTTACAATGTTCGTAGTTAAAATGTATTTTCTGTTCACTTATTTATTGTTTTTGATGGTCTCCTTAAGCATTTGGAAAATATTTTGAATACAATTGTCTTGCCGCCAACAATACTTCCCACAAATTGATTTTTTTTTTCGTTTACTTTTATTTTGTGTCTGTTTAAATGAATTCAAAATCTTATGCGAATGGCACTTGCACTCCAAACGATACGAAGTTCACACACCAACTGAACTGCTAAATACATAAAATCGTATATACTTTTTCATGCATGAAGCCACCATCGAATGTTTTTCCCCTATGAAAAAAAGAACTGGAAATTCAGGCAGTGCTGCCACCCTATAGAATAGATGATTGAGCGGAGTAGGTATATTTGAAAAGAAGGCAGGTTCTAGATTGCAATGTACTGCAGTAGGTCTCTTACAAAATACTTACTTTAAATAAAAATAAAGTGAACGAGTGGGTCACACGAACTTGCTCATATATGTGACAATGGTCTTGGAGCTTGAGCTTCTGAAAAAAAATTAACAGGGAAACAAAAAATCATACGAAATTTTATGAATTACTTAAAAATCACTACTTAAAACTTTTTTGTTTGGAAATGAAGTAAGCCTGATTTCTTTTACTATTTCGAAGTTTAAGAAAAACGAATTTCTAAAACTGGTCGACCAGTTTTTTCTAAAGAATTTTTTTCAAAAACCTTTCGAAAACATATTTTGGACAATGGGAATTTCTAGCACTTTTGAGTTCTTATACGCGAAATGCAATTTCAAAAAATTGATCAAACCGGTTTTGAAATAACAATAAACTTAAAAGAATTAACCTTTTATAAAAAACTCAATACCTACCTAGTTAAAACTGTTTTTTTTTTTTTTTTTTAATTTCAAGAAGCAAGATTATTTTATTTATAAAAGCCTTTCACCTTGGAAACTTCGTCGTAATACGTTAATTGGCCTACGAAAAAATCTGATTAAAAAAAAACCAATACTTTGGGAGGTAATGCTGTAAAACTTTTGCTTAAAATTCTAATACTGTGTACATCGTTATATCATGTTTACTTACTTGTAATTTTTTTTTTTCGAATATAAGAACTTGCCTTATAAACATATGATAAGCCCAATCAAAAAATAACATTCAGTCTATTTTTAAAATATGTACATTTTACTAACGAAACTGGAGAATCTGAAAACTTAAAAATAGCTTTATAAACGAACCCATGTGATTTGAAATACCCGGTGGATGCACGGACGCGTTTAGAGCTAACTTTGAATACTTTTCAAAATTCCTTAAAGAGGAGTAAATTCGATTTGGTGCGCTTTAGATATTTGTTTGCGCATAATCGCAGTAGACTTACTGCTAACGGAGTAGAGTGGCAGCACTGAATTCAGCTATACTAATTTCTCAACGAGTGGCTTACACTCACACAAACTGCTAGATACATAAAATCGTATATACTTTTTCATGCATGAAGCCACCAATCCACCGAATGGTTTTCCCCTATTGAAATTTAGGGATAATTGTCATCAGGACTCTAGAAACGTATTCAGTGTTCACGGATCACGGGTTTTCAAAATAACTTTTACTGTAGGTATTTTAAACTCCTTTTAAGTTCTAATCAAAGGTAGGTACCTAGGTAGGTTTTCAAGTAATTATTAAGATAGCTCGCTTTTTTCCAAATAACTTTGGAACTTTGTTTTTACTAAATCTCAAGCCCTTAGTTAATGTTTGGAATGAGAGAAGAAAATTTTACGGAAGTCTTTCTATCTTTATTAATGTTTTAATATTATGTTAATTGAAGCTTACAAAATTAAGAATCTTAAAAAGGTGTATTTTAAAGTGAAGCTCAAGTCAATTTTAAAAACTCGACCAAGTTTTGCTTTGAGAATGTGGAAATTTCTTCATTATTGGTCTTGCTAATGTCCAATAGAAATACTTTTCAAGTCGAAATTACACAAAATATATGAAAAAAGCATTCGAACTCTTCAAAACATTGGCGATTTTGAAAAAAAAAGAACTTAACGATAAATAAAACTGTGCCTGTGTTTTTTCGTTTGGTTATAATGCTATACACGTGAACATAGATCGTATATTGACAGTTAGATATGTCGGCCCTTTCGAGAATGTCATTTATCAATATTCCAGCAGAGTAAAATATAGTTTATTTTGGCTTCAATTTTTCAGCCGAATCGAACCTCAATCGGCCAGCAACATCCTTAAGCCGAAGGGAAAGAACTTCAAATCGTTGCAAGTCATGTTGTTTTGTTTTTAATTTCGGGGTAGTTGCTGGTTACCTGCAATTTTCTTAAAATACAAAAAAAGCACGTTATTTAAGTTTTATAAAAGCCAACGGCTCACAATATCTTAATTAAATCAATATTTCCATTTTAAATTTAAATTTCGATATGCTTGCATTCTACCCGACCCCTCTCTTTTTGGTACTCTTAGCCTCTTTAAATAAAATGTGATTAATACTTCAGAAAAGGGAGTTTAAAATTCTTTTTAATCTATGAGCACTGAACACTGAATGCTATGCGTCCCCTAGCACATGCGCATTCTATTTTTACGCCGCACACAAATAACCATTCGAGGGTATCTCTACAAAGCCGAACACAACACATATTCGAAATATCAGTAAAAAAGAAGCATCTGCAGGTACGGAGTGTTGGTGCTTGGTACCAGACCTCTTCCCGTTCTTGTTCGTTCGTATAAAAAGTTAGATTACAGGGCTGGCGAAATGGCACAAACTGAGCAGAATTTAGTATTAGATATAATTAAAATGCAAATATGTATATACGTATACCTACATACATATGTATGTACACATGAAACCCATTGCACTTTGACTTCGTATTCTCCTTTTTTGTTTATAAAAATGTTTATGGTTGTTTTCTTTAGTTTGTTTTGTTACGTCTAGTCGTACTAGTGGTGTTTTTATCGGACAGCTGACGATATGTGGGAGATAAGGCTATGTAGAAAATGTATTTTCTTTGTGAAAATATTCATTTACAAAAGGAGTCTTAAGTGTTTGGCCAACCCTGGTTTTGAATTATGAGGAAATAGTATTGGTTTGGTTGGTAGTTGGTATGCTATTTATGCGATTTTCAGTATGCTGTTGCAAAGGGTTGTTAATCGCATCTTACTTTTGTTTGCTTGTTTTTTTTTTTTAGCATTTTAATTTGAGTGTTGATTTCGTATTCCTTGGTTGTTGCTTATCATATTTTAAAACGATTTAGGTAGATACCCACCTAACCTACAGAATTTAAAAAGGACATCTACCTAGGTTTTTAAAAAAAGAATAGAAAAAGGGAATAAGTAAGGTACCTAATAAATAAAAACAAGTTAATAGGTAGGTACACCACGATTTATTTTCCTGTCTGAGGAACTGTACATTGTACAAGTTGTTGGGAATTAAGAAAGGCGTTATAAAAATTTGATGACTTATATGAACAAATGTAGACATACATAGGTTTTACTGATATAGGTATCTTAGCTATCCTGTAACATAACATTTAAACATGAAGATATCTTTTTCGTTTCCATTCCATGCAACTACATGTTAAATAACGCAAACACTTTAAATAAATATGTTATAAACAAAAAACAAACTTTGTGAATAGGTATACTAGTATTATAAAGTGTTTCTAAAAGTGGTTGCTTTGGTGATTTTTAAAATGGGTAAATCAAAAATATGGTTCAGAGCTCCAAAAATGTGCAAAAAAATAATAAAACATGTTCACAATACCTACGTGAAGACATAATACCTATACAAAAATCAATTATTCTGGATACCTAATTGAATTATCAATAGAAACATAAAAGTGAGATTCATTTAGATTTGGGAGCTTAATTTGATAAAGCCTGGTTAACAGGAAAAAAACCGATTAAAATTTTCATAATTATCTATTTACCTAACATCTTTTTTGTGGATCGTACTTTTTTTTTTAAATAACCCATACCAAAAACCTTTATTTTTACTTATCCAATAATTATAATTTTCAGTAATGTAATGTGAACTAGGCTTTTTTTCACTGAAACAAATTCTGCATCTTTTATTCAATACGTCCTAAACAAAACTTGGTATGTTTTGGGTTTCCCCAGTAAAGTTGCCATCTTCGAAATGTATTAAAATTAATGTTTTTATTTTGTTTTTCGGATTAAATTAAAATATGTATGTAGAAACCCAAACGTAGGTGTGTCTTATTGGTTAAAGTGATGTTAAAAGTTTTAATCATTAAAAATTAAGAATCAAGCGAATCATTAGGTTTTGTTAGCATTATTTTTATTAAACTGTCGAATGTGAAAACAAAAATGCGAAAAATAAAAATTATACAGTGTGATTCATCTAAAAGGTGTGACAAAAAGGTAGAGAGTGAAGGTTGGGTCGCGACACAACTAATATGTGACAAAAAGCAAGAGTGTGTAGGTCCGGAGAAAAATTTAAAAATTAATATTATTTCGTTTATAAAAGGGCTAACACATTAAAAAATTTAACGAAATTCGTCAAGTGGTTATCGAGAACATCTGATTTGAAAAAAAAAAACGGTCTTATGGGAGGTACCGTTATAAGACTTTTTCTAAAAAATCTATTCTTACCAAAACATAAAGTTTACAAAAAAAAAAAGGCAATTAAGACAGTAGGAGCAGTTTTTGAGAAAAATAAGTTTTTCATTTAAAATCATGTGCTTCGTAACCTTTCCATTCTCGTCTTCTAAAATATTCAAAAATTTGTAAAATTATTTTTTTTACTGCACTTTTTTGCCTAAACACTACGCTTTGAATCAATTGGGGAGGCAACACTGCTTAGCATTGTACACTTGTGTGCGTCTGTTTTTTTCCGAGCTAAGAGAGAGAGAGAGCAAGCGCCGATACATTTGTATACTGGTAAGTGGTAATCTGTCAATACGTGTGTATAAGCCTGCGCCCTGCCCCCTGCGTATTACAAAGCTTCAGTAAAAACTCAGCGGTGTGTACTATTTATGTGTATTTTTATTTGTGCGAATATTTGTATTTCCCTGATGAAAACGCTGAAAACTGATGTTGAAAAGGAATAATGTTAAAGTAAAGTTGCACTTTAACGCGGATTTAATCTAGGATTTTAGGAATCTGAATTACAATAGAAACGAATTAAAAGATTTGCGCAACAGGCAACGTTGCGCGGCGCACCGAACTTAAAAATCGAAATGTCAAAAATCAAAAAGAATGTGAGTCTTACGCGAATTGATATGGGATATAGATAGTGCAACAACAAGTAGTTACCTACAGCCTTCTTTAGGGTGTTTTTGTGAGTTAATGAAAATTGATTCTTCTAGAATAAATCGAACAGAAAAGGGGGCTTAGAATTATTGTAATTAAATTAGTATGCGAGAAGGCAGCGTATTTGATTTTGAATGGGCTACAGGCAATTTTAATTTTTTGTAGGTATTATGTATTATGTATTTATTACATTTTTTAAAAATATACCTACTTAGGGAACAAGGTTAACATAAAAGGAATTTGTGGCTATGCATAGGTACATATTTTAACAAAAAGTTAGCCGTTAGGGGACGCCCGGTAGATGTGAAAAATTCAAGTTAATATTAGAATTCATAATTAATAAAAACCATTTAAGAAAATATATAAACGTATAAAAAATTGGTCAAAAATTGAAAATCCTATTCAAATTTTTACTAGAAAATATTCAGAAAGTATCATTGAGTTACTCTGCCACCGGGTTCCTAACTGCCCCAGTGGCCTAATGGATAAGGCATCGGCCTCCTAAGCCGGGGATTGTGGGTTCGAGTCCCATCTGGGGTAAGAAATATAGTATTTTATTTATTATGAAACGACATGTTTGCTGTTGATTATCAACTAGACTCAAGGCACTACGCTACTTGCACGAGATTCAGGAACCGTATACAACTATATCGTGAAAATTTGTTTTCTATGAATTCTGTTCAATTTGAAGTTCAACTGATTATTTTAATCTTTTTTCCCATAGTAGAATCGTCTAAGAAGTACACATACATACGCCTAGAAATAAAGTATGTAATTAATTTCTAAAATAATAGTTATGCATTCCTAAAAAATGTAAATTGCTGATGCACTCATTTTTTTTTTAATTTTTTCAGCCTATGCAGATAAACATAGCTTCAATGATTCCGCCCATATTATTCCAAAAGTGCCTGTTTCGAAAACAAAAACAAAAGTGATATCTTATTTTTAGAGCTTGGAAAAGGGTCCTCAATTCGAATATTCTGCGCAGGAAAGTTCTAAGTAGCTGCTTTTTGTAAAATTAGTAAAATACTATAGAATGTTGCCAGGCTTCTTCAAGGTGGGCCAAAAGAAGTCATCGGATGTTGTTTGGCTCTCATTTTTTTTTCTAAATGAAAAACTTCGATTCTGTTTTTTGATTATGTTTATTTGAACCTTTAGAATTGTATTGGTCAAGTCCGGAAGACGATATCGGCCAAATGAGCGCCGTCACAATTGATTGCCATACGGCCTCGTTTTATGGCATTTTTCATAACTTCGGGCGACAGATTCTCGCACTCGTGTCGAATGTTGTCCTTGAAGGCTTCTAGGGTCTCGGGCTTCCGGGAACGCCGCCGTCAGAATATCGGTTGTGGCTCGCGCAGTGTGTGCCGTAGCTGCGTCCTGTTGGAACAACATGTCCTCTAGTCTTAATTCGTCTAATTGCGGCAGAAAAAAGTCGGTTAACATGGCCCTATAGCACGCACCGTCCACTGTTGTCGTTTGACCAGCGGCGTTCTCGAAAAAAATGGCCCGATGACTCCTCCAGCGTGAACAGCGCATGCAGTAACTTTGAGCGAGTGTAATCGCTCCTCGTGCATTACTCGTGGATAAATAAAAGTTCTGCTTGGTTTTTTTGATTTCAAAAGATATTTTTTGTGTAATTTAATTAAGAATTTCGAATGCAGCTCAAAGCGCAATACACACTAATTAACTATTTTTCATTTTGTTTTTAACATCACATAAATATTATGTTTTACGTGAGATTTTAGGTACCGTAAGATAAGTTAGGTATGCATTCGTAAGGGTCGAGGAATCGATAGCTACGTAGACTCCAGGGCTGATATGAGTCTAAACTCTAAACATTATTCTCTGCGATATGAGAAATTTTGTTCCGAATAGGACAAAAAGTATTAAACCAAAATCCAAAAGATACTTCATGGTTTGACTTGAGCTATCGAGGTGACAGAATTTTGTTTCAGATGTTACAAATCCAACCGTTCTTACGGGAATCGGAAAAGTTAAAACAAGCTAGAAATGTAATGCCCACATCCAAAGAACCAAATTATTTCATGAACAACAATTATTAAGGCAAACAATCATACAGGACAAACTTTTGGTCATTTGTAAAAAATCGTATGAAACAAATCTGATTACCCGGATAGTATTTAACCCTTAGTTCTGAATAGATGTGCTTCCAAGCTTACAAAACCACTGCGTAAACTTTTCCATTTGTCCTCTTCTACAGATAACTTTCCAATCAATTACAGTTACGTCGCTTCTTTCCAAAATCATGGACACTTTGATAAACTATCAGATTAAGAAATACATATTTTTGAAAAACGGAAACTTCTTAAGGACCGGGTGTGATACGATTGTATATCTCACCCTACAGTGGATCCAATCTTTACATCGTTTTTGGAGATGTGTAGTGAGATTTATGCGTTTGATTTTTCTTAAGTATTTGATAGAGTTTGGCCAAGCTCTCTTATCGAAAATGCGTTCATTTTGTATAGACGAAACTCTTCTTCGATTGATAAATAATTACCTTCCAGACCGTTCGATTCGAGTTGTTTTGAACGTTTACCAGTCTGATATTCATAAAATAAATGCTGGTGTGCCCCAAGGCTCAGTTTTGTCTCCGGTTCTTTTCTCCATCGATCATTGTCTAAGACTTCAAATCCACTTAATTGTTTTGCTGACAACAGTAGGTACTCTCTGACTTTCATGTTAGTTTCCAGATTTACTTGTTCTTCGGATGTGGAATGCAGCGGCAGCGTATAATAAGCTCATTAAATTCATATCTCCACAGCTAGTGCACACTTTATTCGACAATTTCGATGGTTATATACTGGGAATACTGCATTAACATACATCCAAATTTGTTCTCCACTACCGGTAAACCAAGGGTATACGCACAGTGTACCCAGAGATTTCTTACATTTTGAACCTGACTTTCGCATGAGCACAGATAAATGCTACCGCTTTATCCAATATTCCCATTTCTTTCCGCCCAATACCATTATAATTATATTCATTTTTATAGTAATTTTATGATTTTTTAGTTGTGAACTTCGTCTATGACGGCGCTAGTTGTCTTATCTACTTAACATCAAATGTCTTCTATTGTTTTTTTGCTTCCCATGTCAATCTAGACAAAAACCACTCCTAAGTCCTAACTCACCAATCAAGTATTTGTGAACTTCGTCCATAGATGGCGAACCAAACGTTCTTCTTATTGGGAGTAGGTACTAAAGATTATAAATACAATCCCAATACCTTTCTTTCTTTGCCGTTTGATAAAGCCAGACATTCGTAATTCGTAAAATTTTTTCTTTCTTTAAGTCAAGTTCTGCGAGGTTTCTAATAATAGCCATACATTGTTCCGTTTGATATAGCTGGACATTGGGTCCGTTTGATATAGCCGGCCTTTGTATACTTTGATATTGTCAAAAACTATGGATCTGCAAACATGGCATTTTATCAACTGATGAACTTTTGTTCTGCTTTGAATAACCACCGCGCCGCCGCGCCGCTAGAAGTAAGAAGTTCGAAATCTCTCATTGTTTTATTTCGCGTTTCCTTAATTCACTTTATTTTATTTGGCAAAATATAATTTTTTGGATTTAGTTTTATCACAAGAAATTTCATGTGAATGAAACGTCGCCGTATCTGTTCGTTGGTGGCTCTTATGTGAATAGTCCCTAAAAGTAAAGTCAAAAAGTAGGATGTACCACCTACAAAAAAAATGGAAAAATAGTATAAAACTTTAAATCTGAAAAAAACTCTATAATAAAGTTTTAAATTAATTTAAACGAAGTTGCCAATATTTCTTCTAAAATTTAAACGAAGTTCCCGTCATTAATATTAACATATTATGTAGCTATTTGTGTTAATAAAATCCTCAGTAGTGATGTTAAATCCGGAGGTAGGCCCTTTTTTTTGTATTTAAAAATGTCCATAAATTATTTCCCAGAATACTTTATACGAATAGAAAAATATCTTGCATACTAAATGAAACAGACATGTGGCTTTGGCGGCACACCTAATGGTGTTCAAGTCACTTTTTTAAAATGTCCAAAAAAGATATATAGGTAATTACAGTTTTTTTTTTTAAATTAAACAGACCTCTAATAGTACCTACCTCTCCTAAACCACGATTCAATATGTCTTGTATTTATTGAAACTCTTCATGAGTTATACTGAGAAAATATTATTAAATATTCAAACTGCTAAAAGTGTACTAAATTATCTTGTTAAAAGCTTGAGTAAAGTCGATATCAGTTATCATTTCTATTCGAAAGATAACTTTGGCGCCGAAAATTTGTCGGCCTCTTTAGCTCAGTGGCAGAGCACTGGTCTTGTAAACCAGGGGTCGTGAGTTCAATCCTCACAGGAGGCACATTCCTTCTTTTTTATTAGCTCATTTAGTTAGTATTGGTTACGTCTAAACATGAGTTAATTTTCACAAAAACGGCTTTAAGTTTAAAATAACATTGTCGCTAAAATAAACATGTGTACAGTTCACACACGGTGGAAGTAAACTCCAAGAAAATAAACTTCGAGATAATGAGACGACGGACGCAAAAAGAGGAGACGTAGGTATGTACCTAGTACAGAACACTGTATTTCGTATTATATCCTATTTAGATTAATGATAAGTTTGTCTCTTTCTTGGGTCGCCTTTTAGTTATATCGAGTTTCAAATCATAGAATTGCCGAAGAAGTTTTCAGGCTTATATTTTATTGCCAAATTTGGTTGATGCGTGATGGGTTCAGAGCAGGTTTCCAATCGTTACAAATAATATAAACTTAAATGTACAATACACGTCTCCCCCTGAACAAAATATTCAAATCAAATATAATTCACAGAGTACCTTAAGGATTTAAAAGAAAGTCCTATAAAATTTGCTTCAAAGTACAACCTGGTTTTAAACAAAGTGCACAACTGGGTCGCATGAACTTGCTCTTATGTGTAATAGAGGGGTTGGGGCTTGCGATTTTGAAAAAATCGCATAAAATTGTATTAATCGCTTGAAAGTTGAAAGTCACCAGTTAAAACGTTTTTTGGAAAAAATTAAGTAAATCATCTGATTTCTTTTACTGTTAAGAATTTTGAGAAAAGAAAATTTCAAAATCGTTCGACTATTTTTTTTTTTTTTTTTTGAAAAAACTTTTCGAAAACATATTCCAATTTTGTTTGGGTATGGACGGTTTTAGCACTTTGCAGTTTTTATCAGAAAAATAAAAGCAAACAAAAAAGTTAAACGTACTGGTCTTATGAAAACCAAAAATTAAAACTTAAAAAAAAAAATCAAAATAATTTTTTTTTTGAAAAAATTAAGAATAAATATTATTTCGTTTATAAAAAGCCGGTCCTATCGGAGGTACCGTTATAAGACTTTTCCTGGAAAATCTATTCAAAACAAAGCATACAGTCTACACAAAAAACACTATTCTGAAAGTTTTATCAAAATCGTGGGAGCCGTTTTTGAAAAAAATGCTTTTTATTCAAAATCACAATGACTCTTCTGAAAGATGCTTGTGTTCACTCCATCTGCGTAAGAGAATGTTGATTAATCTTTCTAGCACCACCCTGTGCTAAATGAAGTTAATCATGTGAAACCGCACCTAATTTCCCGTAGGTGGTATGCGGTATCTACATGATTCTGTCCGTTTTTAACCACTATCTTGGACACACCGCTTTAGCTTTCAGCAACGGGTTGAATACAAAACTTATACAAACAGCTTGAAATCCCAAATTTGAAGCAAATCTTCAGGCTATAGGCACCGATATAGACACACACACGGACAAACAGACAAACTTCCCTATCATCGTAATGTAGTGTTTTATTGTTTAAAAAATATGCATAACTTGTCTTTTCTACATACCTATGTCTTGCGTACATATCTATTTAAAATCCTTTTTAAGACTTTTTAATAAAATAAAAAGAAATTACTGGTTCCATCCAGGATCGAACTGGAGACCTTCTGCGTGTAAAGCAGACGTGATAACCGCTACACTATGGAACCTATATTTTCTAGTCGATCGTTACAAGTAAAACGAACAACGAGTAAAGTTTGGTGTTGGCGACATTGTTATCGTAGAAGAAAATGTATGAATGGAGACACTTCGGTATCCCAATAGTTGGAATTTTCGTTCGTTAAATATCCTTTTCGAAATATATGTAGGGGAGAATGGAGTTGACAAAAAAAAAAGTATACGAAGGACCGTTAAAAGAAGAGATAGATGGAACTATAATAGGTTTGTTTCTTTTAAGTTCCGCTTTTTCGTTGAATTCAAATCTGCTTAAGCGAAGATTTCATAAAACCAGGTATGGAGTTCACATTCGTCACCATCAGAACTAGAATGAGAATACGCTTTGAAGAAACACACAAGACGAATAAAATATACAAAACTGTACCTTTTATATCTCATTATCCTAAAGATTTATACGGTTTCAGTGTCGCATTTTTATTTCATTGCATTTTAAATCCAACGTTGCTAAAGAAGTTTTCATTTAAAAAATAGACTTGTCTGGAATCTCAGCATATAGGTGGATTTAACAAAGATTAATATTAACAAAGAGAGTAAAACATAGTAACTTTTAATTCAATAAATGATATGAGTACCTATGCTTAAAAGAATATACTCGGGGCGGGGCGTTGGTCGTGAAATAGTTTTATAGGTATTCATTTTGAATCGTTTTTGTACACCCTAATTTATAGAAAACCATCAATGTGAATATTGTATTAGTTTTGGAGTTTGTAACATAGCGAAATAACACTGTTAGTTATAGAAATATGTATACATACCTACTTGGTTATACAAGAAAATTCGTTATAAAGAATTTATTATTAAAATTTTTATTTAGAGAAGACAGTAATTTTAGTTTGGACTTCTTTTTTCCGTTTTTGTTTCTCAACAAAATCGTCCAATAATTTGAGAGATTCAAATTCAGAGTTCAGACTGAACACAGAATGCTTGCATTTAAAATCTCGGGAAATCCCCTTTATAAGTTTATTTGTCTCCGCATGCTGTTATCTTTGACAGAAAATTATTTGAAAAATTTGGTTTATGGAAATGAAAGCGTATCTATGAGATTTGGATTTCCAGCAAAAATTTTGTTTGTTGTAGGGCAAAATTCGCTTTATGGAAATTCGTTATAAGGAGATCAAAACACACTAAAAAAAGTAACGAAAAAGCTGTGTACTTGAAATCAATCTTTAATAGAGAGATCTTCGTTATTTATAGAAGTTCGTTATAGGCGAGTTTGACTGTATGTATTTATTTTGTACTCAGTATAAAAAGTCGATCCAATTTAGCCGTCCGTCCGTCCGTATGTATAACTCTCTAGACTCAAGAGGTTGCAGTTTTTCGGCTAGAAAGTGTAAATTTGATATAAATCTAGTCTTTGGTTCAAGAGTAAGGCTAAGTTTTTAAACCGATGAAATCAGGCCATAATCACATTTTTTGTTCAACAACTTCTATTTGGCAAAGTTAAATTAAAGAAAATTTTTGATTTTGGACATGGCTGACTATTCAAAAGAAATTATAGAAACTTCTTTTGCACATTAACGGTAATTAAGATGATCCCAACATTTTGCGTTTGTCGGGCACGGCTGACAAACGGCCATAAAAGTGCAGACAAAAGTAGTTTTTTAAAAATTAAAGGTAGGTAGGTACACCAAAAATCCATTTCAACCAATTTTTTTAGTTCTTTTAAATTTTGTGCGTGTGCATAATTTTCCAATACGCCCGCTAAAGGAGCGTGATTTTTATAAAATACATTTTGTTAAGCTAAATTAAAAAAACAAGAATACCACTTACAAAAACATGACTTGCAATCAAAGGGCAGGCAGTTGGTGCTTAGTATTTTTTAAAAACAATGTCTTAGGACACGCTTAATTTTTAGGGGTTTTTTCGTTAAAATTCTTTATTTATATAAATGTTCCAATGTTAACTTACTTTCGGTCGCAATTTTGAAGTTAGAAAATGAAACATTAGTTTAAGTAATCCTTGATTACGCATCATTGTATACTAAAATAAAGTGCACGACTGGGTCGCACGAACTTGCTCTAATGTGTTAAAAGGATCTTGAGTGCTTGAGATTTTGGGAAAAAAGCGTTGAAAAAATCATATGAAATTTTATAAATCACTTAAAAATCAATACCTTAAACGTTTTTTGGAGAAAATGAAATAAACCATCAGGTTTCTTTTACTTTTTTTGAACTTTTACAAAAAAAAATTTCAAAATCGATCGACCAGTTTTTTCAAAAAACAGTTTTTTTTGAAAAACTTTTTGAAAATATATTCCAATTTTTTTTTCAGTATACGAACTTCTAGCACTTTGTAGTTTTTATCAGAAAAATAAAATTAAAAAAATATAGATTAAACCGTTTTTGGAAAAAACAAAAATTGAAAAAAAATTTTGAAACTTTTTTAAAAAACTCAAAAAAACTTATTTTGAAAAATTTAAGATTTTTTATTATTTCTTTTATAAAAGGGCTTCTACATTAAAAATTTCATCGAAATCCGTCAAGCGGCTTACGAGAAAATCGGATTTTAAAAAACCGGTCCTATGGGAGGTACCGTTATAAGACTTTTTCTGAAAAATCTATTCCAACCAAAACATAAAGCTTGCACATAAAACACTATTCAGAAAGTTTTATCAAAATCGTAGTAGCCGTTTTTGAGAAAAATTAATTTTTCACTAAAAATCGTATGGCAGGTACCGTTAGTTTTAAGGCTAGAATGCTAATTCCAAAAATCCCTCTGTAGGACGTCATAATAATACTATCTACCAAGTTTGAAGCAAATCGGTTCAGCCGTTTAGGCTGTAGGTGCCGATACAGACGGACGGACAGACAGACAGACAGAATTGTCGGACCCACTTTTTTAGGCTTCTCTATCATCGTAGTATTATGTTTGATTGCCCAAAAAAAATTTTTTTTTTTTACGAATGGATAACTTGCCTTATAGTACCTATAATCGCAAGTAAAAATGATTAGGTACCTTTCTAGGGCTGGAGTTTTCAATTTAGAATTAATTCGATATATTCTAGGTTTTTGCATTTCGATTTTCGAGATTATGCTTTCTAACACAAATAAAATGTAGAATAAAAAAATCTTGAATTCAAAAAAGACGCGCTGGTCTTAAAAACTAATGTTTTTTTTGAAATCTAGATTATTAAAAA
Source organism: Platycheirus albimanus (assembly GCA_916050605.2). Classification (NCBI taxonomy): domain Eukaryota; kingdom Metazoa; phylum Arthropoda; class Insecta; order Diptera; family Syrphidae; genus Platycheirus; species Platycheirus albimanus. Next base: position 68,223,183 of record OU696698.1, read on the forward strand.
ACCGTAAGTGTTTTTCAAGATTTAGATATCGTAATAAACTTTTTAAGCTCTTTAAATAGGTAAACAAAATATTAAATTAATTTTCTTTTAGAGATATTTTTCCAGATAAGATCTTTCTAGGTTTTTGTTCATTATCATTATCACTAACCGGAAGTACCTATATTATGAATATGAGTCATTTTTGGTAAAATCGAAATGTATATAATTAACTTGATTTTAGTTCCACTAACCGGATTCAATTATAGTTTTAAACCATTCAAATTTTCCAAAATATCTTACTACCACCTAAATAAAGCAAAATAATCAAAATCGCACCTGCCTATAGAAAAAAATGAACATTTTGGTTTGGTTATTTTTGACAGTTTGGAAGTTACTACTACCACTTGAAGTGCGCCATCTATCGACGGAAAACTAAACTCTTGATTTTAGAGGATTTCATCTAGATTACCATGGAAAGCAATAACAACAATTTTCTCAATTTTAATTGTTGTTCCTTCCCATGGTAATCTAGACGAAAACCTCTAAAATCAAGCTTAGTTTTCCGTCGATAAATGTCGCATTTCAAGTGGAAGTACAATAGTTTATATATACAATGGTATAGGCTTTCCCTTAATGATATGGATTAAAAGAAAGACACCTTCTTTTTCAGCCTAGACATAGAACTAACTACGGTATGAACGAACTAATTTCAAGATCAGATTATTGAAGCTAAAGGTCACATTGATCTCGCATTTTCCAGATTTAAATTCAAAAATTAATTGGGTTACTTATTTTTAAGATTCCCATTTTCACTTTTTTTTATTTTAAGCTAATGAGTTTGAAACTCGTAGATAAACAAATAAATTGATCAGTTTAAATCTTTTTTATTTATCAATACCAATAACTACACCACAAATGTATTATTATCTGTTCAATAATTTTCTATTTGGCATTATGTACGTCATGTTCCTTATTTCTATTTCTAGTTATTATTTCCCTTTCTTTTAATTTCACAAATATCATTAGATACAGTCATGCTTATTGAAGATTTATTTCAACGAAACAAGAAACTACAATATTTTCTGATTTCTTGATAAGTGCATGGTGATAGATTTTTTTTATATTTTCATATCTTCCTTTTGCGGAAAGTGCATGTTGTTATATTAGTTTCATTCGTGTACCCACACAAGAAAAACACATTTGAGAGCTAAGCAAACTGTGTGTGCTGGAAGGCGCGCAATAGAATTCTCTGGAATCTAAAATATTATTTTTCGGATTCATAGCCAAGTAAACACAAAAACAATATTCGTGTCAATTTGCTATTTTCATGAGTCTCTGCAATTATGATTGCCTAGTACTTCGGAGTGAATTCATTCCATTGTGAGTTTGATTTTGTGTGCTTATGTGTTTCTTCTCTTGGAGACTCATATTCTTTCTCATTCATTCTAGAGTATAAGTATTGGGAAGTGGACGGTTGGTGATAAGGTAGTTGGAGGTACGGGAAGTGGATTTTCTCGAAAGAGATACACACGTGCATCTTTTGTTGTTTCGAATGAAACATTGGAAATTTGGAATATCTCAGAGAATTTTTTGTGGCTGCGGTCGGAACTAGCTAGTGAGTTTATTTTTTTTTTTTAGAAAAGGAATGACAATCAAACGCAATCGACAAAATGCTGGTTAAAAAGCTTCCCTAAATTAAAACGACAAATATTTACATACCCAAAGCTTATTAAAAAACGATACGAAATATGAAGAGGAATATTTTATTTATATTTCACATCCCGTTAACAATTTACACTTTGGTTCAAATGTGCTTTGTATGGCCTTTAGTCCAACAAAAACACAATCTTGACTGGAACATCTTTAAATCGATCACTGAAATTCTTTGCCTGCTCTTATCTTTGTGTTGTTTTTGTAGTGATTTTTAATGTAAAGTACAAAAAGCAATTGAAATTGGGAAAACATCGAAGTCGAAGCAAGATGTAACTAGTCTTAACTTAATTTTGTTTCTGGAGAATAAGTCATTTTTGGCTGTGGCTACAAAATCGAGATGAATACGAAAAAGTCACGGCTTTCAAAGGTTGTAGTAAATTTTTTTAGTGATATAGGTATTGTTGGTAGCTGCTATTTTGTGTAAAATTTACTTTTAACAAGATACTCGGGAACAGCCTTAAACCCCATTAAATGTAATTAAAGGTAGTAATGGAGACTGCTGAAGTATGGTCAAGAAAGGTGGCGTGAAATAAATCTAGGCCGAATAAGGTGGCCTTTAAAATATGACCTTATAACTGCAATGTGAAAAGTCTTATTTCCATTAATAAGAAATAGCGCTGCAATTATAAAATAAAGCTTAACATGCAATTAATAGTATTAAAGTTGGAATTAAGTGAGTTAAGAGCAAGCATACCTGTTAAATAAGGAGTAGCCTTCCATGATATATATGTACATATAGGCACATACAATTTTGTTGAAAATATTTTTTTTTAGAAAATTAGTTAAAATAGACACTAATGTTTTTTTTTGTAGTTTATTATTATAGTGATAAAATACTGTGCAAAATGGTTCATTGCACGAATTTCTACAAAGTGAATATTATGAAAAATTGAGAGTTTTGAAATTCCCCAAACAAATATTTACGCGCAAATTGTTTGGATCGAAAAATATAAATCTTTTCTTAAGGTCCTGTTCGGACTCAGTCCTACTGAACCGAAGTAAATTATCTTTAACCTGCTATCAAAGCGACTGCTATAACCCGTATTTTGTCAGGTCAAATTTCAAGGTTATTTAATACTATCTTACTCGCCAGTATGGATCTCCACTTGGTCCAGAGATCAGTACATCACAGTGGCGTTGGTTCCATACAAGTCGATTCCCATCGACTTACCTTTGATATTTCTCACTCTCAACACAAATAAACTTTTTGCAACATGAATCTAAACAAATCACATAAAACAGCACAACGTGCTTTCGGCATTGTTCTTCTCTTCCCATGCAACATACTTAGTTTTACTCGCTAGCTACATTACATATTTCATGAAACAAAAACTTTAACACGAAATATCCCAACTTAAAAATTCATCTCTGGATAGAACACATTTGTTTTTTGTCACTCTTTTGCTTTTACTTCTCGCTTCTGCCTAACCTCTTTGTTCAACAAACGCTTTTTTAAGGAAAAAAATAACCTGCTTGTCATCAATTTATTTGGTGAATTTGATTTTGTATGCTTCATTCATTCACTAAGTTGAGGAAAGAAGAAGAAGCAGGAAGCAATTGCAATGCACTGAACGAGCATGTAAGGTTGGGGTGGGTTTCAGGTAAAAAAAATCAGTTCATTCTTAGAGAACAAAATACAAAATAACTCATTTTGCCGACTTATTTGACAAATGCAATGATCTTAGGTTTATTTAGTTCGAAATCGGTGCGGCTTAGACGCGACATGAATAGTGTCATGATCTGCCTTAAAGGCGAGAAGAGTGTCAGGAATAATATTTTTTTTTCTCAGCCCATTTGATCAAGGCTCTGTTCAGAACCTTTTAGAATACCCTACTGATAATCGCTGTCCCATCGCTTTATCATGAGAGGAGGAACAATCTCCTTCTTCCAACAGTTTAAAATCCAGATTATGAAAATGTCGAATGAATAAGTGTCGGTAAAAATGTCGATTCTTATCCTTATACGAAAAATTAGTTAAAATGTGGCGCTACATATGTACATGTGAATCACTCACTTTGCCACTCTCGACCTTTTTTCGAGTCGATATTTTCAAAATCGATTTTATAAGAGTCGATATTTTGATCAGTCGGTATTTTTACCAATCAACTTTTCGAAAATCGACATTATTACGATAAATTTTTTTAAATCGACATTTTAAAAATCGACCAATCGAACCCAACCCCAGTAACTCACCTTTACCCTGCTGTGAAGACGTCTGTTATAAAACAGCCGTTTACGACAGGGCTTATGTCGGTTGAAATAAAGATATTGATCTTGACAATTACCAAGGTACTTTACTACACTCGCCATTGGATGTCCACTTGTTTCAACGACAACTAGATTTCTCCAATTCTTTCTTCAAGCTCCAGGCAAAGTTTCTAACCATGATAGTTTCGCATTTCTGATGGAAGATTATATTCAATGTCTAATAGTCATCGCAATATTATATAAATCTTGACGGAGTCACCTTCTAAAAGAATTCATGTTCATGAGTCATACTTTTCTTCAAAATTTTGCATTTGTTTCCTTTTTCGATTGAAATGAAGTCCAAAGTAAATTTGAATATAATTTCCATGTCTTAATGTTTGTCGGTGGTAGGTTTTGATTACTGGGACCAGCAAAGACCTAATGTTCTATAACTCTAGCAAATGAAATTATGTTTAGTCAATCCAATGCGATAGTTACTTAAAAACTAAAAGATTGCCCTTACTCAGAATATTAACAAAGAAACTTTCAATTAAAATTATCTCTACACTCTACAGTCTACACCCTTAATTCGCAAGAATTATATTGCAAAGGACAATGTTTTGTGTCTCACTTGTCGCATCTGTTGTGTGGGAGAAAACGTACAGATTGATTGCTATACGACTACTACATGTGGGAATTGGAAAGTATAAAAATACGCTCAAACATCTCAGCACTTGGTTACGGATGCTTGCTTCCAATAAGTCTTTATGTGGATACTTTGTATAGTTTGTGTAGAGCTATACTTTGTTTTGCAGTGGGTTATTCTGTTACGGATATACATATACATTGTTATACATATGTACATATATGTACAATATATTAAAACAATACCAGCACCTCACATGGCGTTCGTGGATCGTTGTCGTCGTCATCGTAAATGTGCAGGGTTAGCGAATTATTTATTAGTTGACGCCACAATGGGTATTGAAGCAATAGTGCACAATGAGCTGTCTATTATTTAATGAAGCGTGGAAAAAGCTTCAAAGAATTTTTATTTACTAAAAAAGTTTTTTTTATCAAAAACGTTGTTTTTTACTTGCTCTAGGGCAAGTATTGGTTTCGTGGAGAAAATAAAATCTAGGTTTTAATCAAACATGACATTACGATGACAGAGAAGCCCAAAAAATGGTTTTCGTCATACCGTCCGTCGGTCTGTCTGTGCGTATATGCCCTTTTCACGTTAAGCTACAGCCTAAGCCTCTGACGGATTGTTTTCAAACTTCATATGTATATGTATAGCAATTTGATGAAAAACGGTTGTCTAGGTTTTTTTTAACTTCGTTTTAGCCCAGCTCAAGCTGGTACCTTTCAAGTAACGGTTTTTTTCATTTTGATTTTGATCGAAAACGGCTCTAACGATTTTGTTAAACTAAAAATTTAAGAAACTTAGGGCATTTTTGATAAAATGAACATTGTTTTTGGTTTTTGGCTTAAATGGCCAGATAAGTCGTAACGAAAATCATGGTAAAACGGAGTTTTTCAAATGGCCATACGTTCGTAACAGCTTTATTGAATTGACTCAAACTTTGATTGGCATAGTTCTTTATAGCTTTCCATAGGATGGCATTGTAGTTTTTTTTAGTAAAACCTTTCGTAAACGGCTCTCATATAACGAGAGGTTCAGTTTTAGTCAGTTTTTTTGTTTTTGTACCCCATTCTATAGAATTAGGATATTGTATTTGGTGTGGAGTTTGTAACATAGATAAATAATACCGTTAGGTATAAAAAAGTATATAAATATTTTGACTCAGAATCCTAGTCGATTTAGCCATGTCCGTCCGTCCGTATGTATACTCTCCAGAGGTCGCAATTTTTGAACTAGAAAGCTGGAATTTGGTATATACATATTATCTTTTGTTTAAGAGTAAGGCTAAATTCTTGAACTACTGAACATTCCCACAATCGCCATTTTTGTCCAACAACCTCTGTTTGTCAAAATTAAATAGGTACATTTTCTCTTAATTAAATACAAATATTTCAGTTTGGGCGTGGCTGAAGCCCACTTTTATACAAAACCATCAATATTATTTTTATAAAAAAAAAGATGCTTATATTGGAGCAGAAAACCTTAAATTCCGTGGGTATTAGTTGTTCGTAAACATCTTGTGTATGAAAACAAAATATTATATGATTTCGGGTGTGGCTGACGCCCATTTTTCAGTGGAAACTATAGAAAAAACTTATTTTTGCAAATAAACGGTACTAATAATAAATCCACAATCCCAAACGTGTGAGTCTTTGTCGAAACCTTAAAGAAATGTATGAAACAAATTTTTTGAATTTCGGGCGTTGTTTACGCCCACTTTTCATGAAAGAACAAAAAGCATAGTTTGAATAATTTCAGGTACCAATAAACATTTTTTTCGTTTGTTATATGAAAAATATATCTCTTAATTTTTTTGTGTGTACATTTTTTCAAAACGCCCACCTTCAAGGGCGCGATTTTTATTTAACACATATCTTTATTCGGGTAAGATCGTCGAGAATAACTCGATTCAGCTGTATTCTTACACATATGCCTAAAAACTGTGACATACGATCAAAGTTCAGATAGTGCTTAAAATTTGGTTTACAATTTTTTAGGACACGCCCACTTTTAAAGGGTGTTTCCGTCAAAAGTCTTGATATGCATTAATGTTTTAATAATTTCTTATTATCGGTCGCAGTTTTTTGAAGTAAGAAGATGAACATTTCGGTTTGTATTCCTTGTAACGTAGCAGGTTCTGTTTCAAGAATTGTTAAATGCACCCATAATCGCTATTTCCATGCAGAATCTAATTAAAATTAAAATTAAGAAAGCTTAAAATTGAATGTAATTTCACGTTTTGCTACGGTAAAATTGGCTGCCTAGATCGTGCGATATCACACCTTTGGACTTTTTCTCTGGGGATATGTAAAGTCTCAGGTCTTCAGGAATAAGCCAACTACGATTGACGCTTTAGAAGCCAACATCACTTGTGTTGTTTGCGAGATACCAGTCGTGGCCAGCATTAACATGATATCCTTTTTAAAGAGTATATGTCTTGAACTGTTCTTGTAACCGATGATACAAATTTTAAGTTCACTTTCAAGTGCATGTTTTTTATTTTACATTATAAATCACCCTTTACTACGAAATAACGGGAAAGATTAACATAAACAACGAAGATGTTTTGTATTGCTCGAAAACTTGTTATCATCGTGCTATTGCACCACAGAGCAAGTACGTGCGACCCAGTCGAGGATTTTTTTTTTTTTTTTTGCAATGCTCCCTTATATCATTAGTGTTTTGAAAAACCCAACAATTGGAGGATTTATTCAGTGATTATTACCAACCTTATGCCCTTGAAGTGTATAGGTATGTACATAAAAGAATATTGCATTTAATTTTTTGGTCTGAAGTGTTAATTGATAGTTTTTATTAGTTACAATTTTTTTTTTTTTTTATATTTTTTTTTCTAAACCCCGTCAATTTACAATCTCACTAAAAAATAAATTCCTCCAAAGTCCATAAGTGCAACAATTCTCTCACTTTTTATTGTCTTGGTTTAATATGAACTAGGTATGTAATTATACTTATTTTTTTAACTTTAAATATACGTGCTTAATTCAAGGTTATCTGATTCAAATATTATTTTTAACTTTATTTTAATATTAAAGATTGAATATGTAAAAATGTTCTTCATTGGATTCTGTTCATTATTTTATCGTAGTTCCAAAAAGGGTTAAGTAAATAGCGCTAAGCGATTAAATGACAAAGAGAAGACGTACAAGTTGGGCTCGAAATCCTGCCTTATATGTGCGAATGTACTTACACCTGTATCCTAGGTACTAGGCATTCTACACGTGTTTTTAAAGAAATTAAAGCACCTAACTTTTCAAACCTTAAAAACAAATCTCAAAAGCGTATAGGTAATGCCATTTCCTCAGATGCTTTTTTATACTTCTCTAGCTAAACTAGCAATCACACCAAATCCATTCCACCTTTCTCAATTTCTATAAGGCTCAGGTTGCGAGGTGGCTTCGATGCAAACTCGAACACAGCACATGTTTTGTTCTTTTACCTTGCGAAACAACTCTGTTGTTGTCTTGTTTGTTGGCTGCCACCTTACGAAGGGAGCTCAGAAAAAATCACATGTCTGATATCCGAAGAAATGCTCAACAAAAACCTGTTATCCTTGTGCAGACTTTATCTTTTGTCCGACTGGTGTGTGCCTGTGGTGTGCCAAACACCATCGCAACTAAAACTTCTTTTTATAACTTTTTATTACATCACATCATCACACATGAGTTTAGTAAAGGAACCTTTTGCTGAATCATGATTCGCTGTTCGTTTGTTTATCAAGTGTTTAGTTTTCTTAACTTCTTTTTCTCTTATCAAAGAAAGGATTTACTAAATGGTTGACGTTGACTTCTTAGCACTTAGGTATAGGTATATTAGGTGCATGCGCACTTTGTGTGCAAGTTAGTGTTTTATAGAGAGAAAATTTCTTGCAGGATATTTTCTCTGTTTATTTTTATTGATAAATTGTTGAAAAAGAATTAGGTGAGCAGAATTTTCCAACAAGTTATCGCAGGATTTAATGTTTAGAACTTTGTAGAGAGATATTCGTAACGCACTTTAACTAAAAAGATTTTTTCTCTACACATACAAATTCTCTTAAATCTTTGCATATTATTTTTGAAATAGTATAGAAGTATACATGAAATATTGTTAGCCGAAATATAAAAAAGGAAGGAATAATAAGGTATAGGTATCCAGAACTTCTTTTTAAAAGTGCCCCCACCTCAAGCTTTTGAAATCGTTGGGTAAACAATAATGCTCTTAATTTAAAGCTGACCGAAAAAGGAAGTGCATATTAAACCAGATTATTTATTAATATTGAATTTCTGGAATCTGAAAGTTCTAACTAACCACCATTCCTTTATGCCCTTGTAACTCAATAAGCTAATGTTTAAGATTTAAGTTTCTTAATTCGGCGGTTCCGTTCTATGTTATCATATCGCATTATACCAATTTATGGTTTTTTTTTTACTTTTTTTCTGAGGTCAAAAGTTACTCTTACAATTATCAACTTTATTGAGTTAACTTTTAGGATACAAGTAACAGCAAGTAGACAAATGAAAATAGTCACTTTTTTGGCCGCAATTATTCTTTATTTTTGTTGCTAAAATATTAAAATAAACATAAGTATTGCAGAATTTTGTCATAAAAGCAAATACGTTTGACCTGAACCAAACAATATTAAACAAACATGAAACAAAGTGAAGTTTTGTTTGACAACCTTTTGTTGGGCATAATGAGATATTTACCCAAATTGAACCTATGGAAATCGTTTTATCTTACAGTAGGTATATCATTTATTCTCCCCCACAATACCTATAGTTATAACAAAGAGAATTTAATGATGGTATAGAAAACATAAATCCATTAAATAGTCAGGAGATATAGAGCATCATTATAGGGTGTTTTTTTTTTAGCTGCATGAGAAGTTTCGATGGTTGTTGTGACAGTTGAGAATGTCAAACTGGTTTGACATTTCTGTTTAGTAAGGTTTGGCATTTTATCATGTACCGTTAAACGCAGAAACAACGCTTTCAAATTGTGAAAATTTACTTTGAACAAAATAAATCTGTTCGCGAAGTTCATAGAGCATTTCGTCCATTTTTCGGTCAACACGGGTTTTTCAGTGGCCGATCAACTTCCACAAACTGAGCTTGTTTTTCCAATAAATATTTTCAAGCATTAGAAAAACGATGCCAAATGGATGTGGTTTATACGGACTTTGTAAAGGCTTTCAGTAAAGTAAATCACCAAATTTTAATTAAAAAATTAAAAGCTTACGGTTTTGATGAAACTTTACTAAAATGGTTTTGGTCATATCTCATTGGTAGAAAGAAAATTGTAAAAATAGGTGGCTTTGAGTCTACATTCGGGTGCTCCTGAGGGAAGTCATTTCGGCCCACCTCTATTTGATCTTTTTATAAATGATTTTCCTTCTGTGTTACCGGTATCTAAATACTTGATTTTCGTAGATGATATCAAAATGTTTATTGTCATTAATAACCTCGATGATTGTCTTGAGTTCCAACAAGAGATAAACAAATTCGACAGTTGGTGTAAATTAAATGATCTGCTTGTAAACTTGTCAAAATGCTCTGTATTACCATTCTGTTGTAAATTGAATCCAATATTATTTGACTACAACATTAACGGGAATAAACTGTCTAGATTTCTGATTATAAATTATCTTTTGAGTCCCACGTCAGTTTTATTGCATTCAAAGCAAATTGTTTGCTAGGATTTCTTAAACGAAGTTCCTCTGATTTCAAGGATCCGTATACACTGAAATCTCTGTATTGCTCTATTTTTCGTCCGTCACTAGAATATTGTTGCATTATTTGGAACCCAAGAAATTAATTGATAGGATAGAGAAAATTCAAAAGAACTTTTTAAAGTATGCATTAAAAGTATTCCCTTTGACTGGAAATAGAAGCTTGAATTATAAAAGTAGATGTCTTTTGCTTGGAATGAAAACTTTGGAGTTTAGACGTAAAATGTTTAGTGTTTTGTTCATTCGTGACATTCTTTGCAGTGACATATATTGTGGAGATTTAATTTCCTTAATAAATATTTACGCACCAAGTAGAAGTTTTAGAATGAGGCAACTTATTTTTGAAATGTCCCATTCCACATCTTATGGACAAAGAGAGCCAATATCTCATTGTTGTAAGATTTTTAACATTTATTATGATAATTTAGATTTGTTTTTGTCCAGATATCAATTCAAATCATGTGTTTTAAATTTGCTTCAAAATTCTTTTTAGCTTAAATTTCATTATATGTATATTTTTCATCCGTTTATACTTATAATATCTAGCTTTAAGCAAAATCTGTTGATGTACTATCGTAGATTTGAATAAATAAATAAAGCAAGCAATTCGTGCAGTTATTGATCGGTTTCGCACTAATTTGACCGTTCTCGATTCAAAACCATTAGCGAATCACCATTACATCCATTAAAATTGACTGTTTGATGCGATTTACACACTGGCGGAATCATCGGTCCTTCTTTATTTTTTTCGAAATGAGCAAGTAGCTCCCGTTTCGATGAATAGCGAGCGCTATCGAGCTATGCTAAATTATTTTTTTGTTTCCAAAAAAACAACGACATTTATGGTTCCAACAAGACGGCGCGCGCAACTTGCCATACAGCGCGCTTTACCATCCATATATTGTAAAATAAATTTGGTGACACCTTTATTTCCAGAAGTGGTCCTGTTAACTGGCCCCTTGGTCGTGCGACTTAACGCCTCTGGATTACTTTTCATGGAGCTATGTTAAGTCATTGGTTTATGCCGACAATCCAGTAACTCTTGAAGAATTGGAAGCCAATGTTCAAGCGACCGTTAAAATTCCAACAATATTTCTGTCTTATTTTATTATTTAAAAAGTTCTCAAGCTCTTAAAAAAACACCCGTTGCAAGTATATAAACTATACTTAGATTATTTATTAAGGGGCCGGTTATAGGGATACGGAAAACCAAATCGAAAAAAATTTCAGATGGAAAATTTTGTATGTTATGGTTCGATTTAGAACACAAATGCTACACTGATCGATGGCAATCAATTCAGAGAATGTTTTTTGTTCATAATAATTTTTATTGAAGAAATGCTTTTTGTTAAAAATGTATTTATTTATTTTTCTGTTATACGTATAAAAGAAAACTAACAAATTTCGTTTTTAACAAAAAGTACAAGTTCAATTCAATATTTTATTTGCAAAATAAAATTTCTGAGTTGGTTGCCATCGATCAGTGTAACATTTGTGTTCTAAATCGAACCATAACATACTAAATTTACCATTTGAATTTTTTTTCGTTTTGGTTTTCCGTATCGCTATAACTGGCCCCTAATGATACCTTTTTGAAAGGGTTGTTCTATTGCAAACAACGTTTTGTAGGAGTACGTGATATGCAGTTAAATCGACACAGAAAGACAGATTTTTATTTAAAACTTACAATTATAGATGACACAAAAAATTTAAATTTAAATATGGTACCCATAGTTTTGTTGGATAATTTGTCCATTCCTCGCAAGAGGGAATACCCCCAACATAATTATTTAATGTGATCCCGTATGCCATGTCCTTTATAAGTTCTGTATTACCTATTTTCAAGTAAAGAATAAATTGATTTCAGGGTTCAAGAAAAGCCTTAGTAGGACATTTAAAGTGTTGCCGTTGTAACTTTTTTATTTATTAAATGGGGAGACATTTTGTTTTTCTTGTTTTCATCCATTTTATACCCTTTATCTTTTTTTCACATCTAAAACAGAATCACTGTTTATCCCCAATCATTGTTGTTTTATTATTTTTCGATTTAACAAATTTAATAACACTTTCAAAAGTCGTATTTACTGTATTTGCCTGACCTATCAACTCTCGAAATAGGAACGCTTCAACTTTGATTAGAACTGTCTCATGAAAAGATATTGGCCTCGCTTATCAAAAATGTTCTTTGTATCTGCATTTTTTGATTTTGAAGACTAAGTTTTCGATTCAAAGCTATCACAAGTATCCTTCTTCACAATTATTAAAACTTGAAAAAACTGTCTAGTTTAGCTGGCACAAAATAAGACTAAAAGTGGCTCCCCACAAACAACTCGTCGAATCGCATGACACATTAAAATGTCCACTGTTAAATTAACCTCACAGCGTCATACACCATACTGTTTTCACCTGTCAGCTATCAGGAGTGCAGAAATTTAATCAAAATTTAGCTTAGAGTGTAAATAAAGCTGTGTGTGCCGTCGCATCGCTGAATGGAAGAAGGTTATCAACACGCGATGACAGTCGTTGTATAAACATTCCATGAATTCATAAGATATACAATTTGATGGGTTTACATAAACTTAAGTAAATTTTGTCATTCAATTTGGATCGAGCACGGCTTACAGTCTATGTAATAAATGTTTATGATGTACCTATACGAATCTGGCCCTTCGCTAAACTAAACTCTAATCAAACAAAATCAAAATCGATCCCGACTGTTTTGGTAAATGAAAAGTGTTGGCGTTAGAGCCAATAATAAATCGATTCGAAGTATGTTTTTTGATTTGTCTTTTTCATCTACATTTTTCTCATCGTATTTTTTTTATAAGAACAAAACTTGTTTTATTGAGTATATTGCCAGATAAAAATAAATTAAAGTACACAACTGGGTAGCAAGAACTTGCTCTAATGTTTGACAGTTGTTTTGGGGCTTGAGATTTAAAAAAAAAATTACTTTTGGTAATTATATTTCAAATTTGTTTGGATATGTGAATTTATAAAACTTTTTATTGTTATCAGGAAAAGAACGTTGATCAAAATGTATTGAAAAGTTTTTAAAATGTTCGAAAATTAGAAAATAAATTATTAATTTTTTTTTAACGCAATAACGTACGGATTTTATTTTTAAATGTGTTTCCACATTAAAGCCTTCAAATTTCCATTTGAAGTTAGTTTAGTAGCTAGAACGTCAATTAAAAAAACATATCTGTGTGACGGCACAGAAGCAGGTTCGGTTATTTATGATTAGCTTGCCAACAAAAAGTCTGAGCAATACGGTAGGTTTTCAGTGTTGGACCAAAAAGAGCATTGAATTTTGACAACAAAAATAGTACTGAATTACTTTTTTTTTAAAGTTTGAGTTTGAAAATAATTTTTTTCTAAAAACGGTTCACTAAAATAACTTAATTTAAGAAAACAATAAAAGAAGGAATTTTTGGCTTCACAAAAAGGTATAGCATGGCATTGTAGGAGTTACTGTTATTTTTTAATATTGTTTTCCAATTTAGGTAATTTTTTTTTTTAGAAAATTGCTCGTCACAGCTAAACGGAGGGGAATAGACCTCCCTCCCTTTTTTTGCCTTATCTTTTTGATGCACCTTATACCGATCACCCTGCAATACGTATAATGACAAGTAAAAAATTGTACCACTTGTTTAAGAACTTTGAACTAAGTATTGGCGATTCCAAGCGGTCAATCGATTATAATGCATATGAATATTTCTTAATGATCGCTTCCCGATAGATCAGCTAAATCAAGCATCATTGCGTTAGTAGACGGATGGAGGACCGTACGACACCAACCACGGGGGCGCGAGCTGTTGACATGTGTTCTCTGTTCTAATGTCTAATGTTCTGTCTGTCCCTCTGTCGTGTTATTGTCTTGAACCGATGGCCCCAGTTACCTGTGTTTGTTAGTGTGTCTACTTCGTAGATTTATCAACGTAGTATGGATTCCATTTTAAAGTTGAATGTCATGTAAATATTTTTGTAAATAATTAAATAGAAACCATAATAATTGTGATTCATTTGCAAGTCACATAAATAATTCATAGATACTAAAATATTTTGAAGCACATTCCAGATACCTATTATTTTTCGTTAGTCTTTACGTTTTTTCTTAGCTATTCCAAATGTCATAAATCTAGAAAACGATAATCAACTCTTGAAAAATATTTAATAAACAAAAAACCTACTTTGGCAACACTTATTTGAATCATTGACACGCGCAACACATTTTCCTCCCACATACCACCACAAAAACCATTCAATTTAATTTAAATACTGTACTCTGTACAACGTTTTCAACAGTGTGCAATGTGCATGTGTTGTATTGTGATTGTGACTTGTGCAGTGCCATGTCGCTTTCTCTATTTTTCTCTCTCCTAGCTCGTCAAAAATATTCCTCTCCATCTGCACTACTTATTTTGCTGCTAGCCTGGTAGGTTTTGCGATAGACGCGCAACGAAAAATCGCTTACGTTCCGCAGCGAGGCGCAGTATTCATCAGAATAAGCATTATAACAACGCAAACGTTGCTTACTGCGGTCTATCATGCGATTGAAATAATTGGACGCGTTCGTCGTGTGTTCTACACGCGTTTCTGAAAAACACATCAACTTTTTCCGTGTTCCATTGATTTACTCAAATCTTCGCCCTTTTCGAAGGGACGCAGGACGCAGCATCTCACGAATGCTGCTGCCTTTTGGTAGATAGTTTCACATTTAAAACTAGTTTCTTTTTCTTTTTCTTGTACTGTATTGTTTTTTTTTTCCTGATGCAAACGTTCCCGGCCCTCATTACAAAACAATACGATGCGATGATCAGATCCGATGACGATGACGTACCAAGTCGAACAGAAAATCAGCAGAAACAGAAAGAAGTGTGCAAAGTGCTCAGGAAATATTATTGAGGGCGCGTTGCTTTTGCTTTGCTTACAAATCGCTAGGGGGAGGGTGTATTTTGAATTTTGATATGCAAGTGTAGCAATAAAGTGGTAAACATTAATCAATTGGTACATTTATATGTGTATGGTGGTGTATTCTGAATTGTACCTTCTTGCCTTTGGATTGAATTTTTTTTCATATCTTATGTTAATATAAATGGGGATACATTTAGAATTCATGATATTTACCAAAATATTATATACGACATCTACCTTTTGTATTAATGACCTGTAAAATAATTGCTTGGAAATAATTTTATTTCTCATATCTGTTTCTTTAGACTTAAAAAAAACAATGACCAGAAAAACCTTTACTCTAGCTTTATTTGGGGTCATAAAAAAAATATTTAAATATGAAAAGTAGAAAACAAGAGTCAGTTTTTCACAGACTGTGACAGGATAGGCGGAACAGTGGAAAATTTTCTATAAATATGATACTGAGTTTTTGTTTTGGATTTTTTTTATTCGTTCTGCGAAACATTACATACATTTTTTTGTACATCTGATTTCATTCATTCATTCGTAGAGGTTTATTTTATGAATTATATATTGGTTTTTTTTACCTAAACAACACACAAAAATACGTTCAGGTAAACAAAATTGAATTTTTAATTAACATTTTTTTTAAATTCGGGGTTTTGTTTATAAATGTGGAATGGGTTTTTTACATTAAAACAATTCTAGAATTCAAGAGCTTTATTTTGATACCAATATAGGCCCAGTTCTGTTTGCTAAATCGTCTTAAAATCAGCAATCAATATTTTCACGGATGCATTTCAATGATAGCTATAACTGGGGCCTAAGGAAGTTGAATCTCAGCGAGAAGTTGCATCGCAGTTGAAGATGTCAAAGAATTTCTACCATGAAACATGGAGGTGGTTCTTTAATGGTTTAGTAATGTTTCTCTTCCAGTGGAGTGGGTGATCTGACTCGTGTCATTGGTAAAATGAACCAGGGAGCATATAAGACAATATTGGAAGAAAAAGCTTTGGTCTCTGGACTAAGATTAATTGGCGAAGGATTCATATTTCAACAGGACAACGACCCTAAACACACATCAAAAATTTGCCAGGGTTACCTCAAACAGAAAGAAAATGAAGAGATTTTAAAAATCATGACCTGGCCGCCGCAATCACTTGATCTGATAGATCTGAAGAGTCTGGGATCAATTCCCATCATCGGAGTTTCAGTTTTCAATAAGTTTTTATTCAATTCATTTCTTTAAACTATCTCTACGCTAGACAAAAACCTTAAAAACTAGCTTGAATATTAACTTAATATGACTTACTGGCCATATCGGGCGCTCTAAATGATCCTATAACCAACTAAAACTATACCTTTCGGCTAAAATCTAATTTCATCATCGGAGTCTGTATTGTGGAATACACTACTGGATTGCTGGAACAATATCCCACATGCAAAAATGAAAGTATATACGGCACTTATGTCTGTCTGTCTGCTGCAGCTAACTTCGGAAACGGCTTGAACGATTTAGACGGGATTTTCAGGAACGGAGAGCAGATGTTGTAAGTAACTTAGGCTATTTTAATTAGCCCTCCAGATGGCACTGCGGTCGCATTTTTAAAAAATACGTATTTATGGACCGATTTAGACGGGGTTTTCACGAACGGATAGCTAATGTTGTAAGAAGTAGTAAACACTATTTTAATTACCCCTTTAGGTGTCGCTGCGGTCGCATTTTTTTTTTTTTTAAATCGTATTTATAGACCTATTTTGGGAGGAATTTCACAGTCAGATAGCTGATGTTCTAAATTTAATTAATTTTTTAATTATTCTTAGGTTGCGTTGGGGCTACTGTTTTCGAATTCTTATTTATGGGCCGATTTGATTTGAAGTAATAGAGTATCTACAAATAAATGCATATGAAAGAATTATTATTTTCAATACATTAATGAATTTTGGTGGAACGAAATTCGCCGGGTGAGCTAGTTTTAAATAAATTGTTATCTGTTATAAATAAAAAAAAAAACCTGTGCGTCTCCGGACGCCCGACAGAAGTGAAGTAAGTTGAACTATTTAATGTTGAA
This sequence comes from Platycheirus albimanus, assembly GCA_916050605.2. Classification (NCBI taxonomy): domain Eukaryota; kingdom Metazoa; phylum Arthropoda; class Insecta; order Diptera; family Syrphidae; genus Platycheirus; species Platycheirus albimanus. Next base: position 68,240,425 of record OU696698.1, read on the forward strand.
ATTGTTTAACTTGAGAAAAGCTTAAGGTTATTACTTAAACTTTATGTATATTGATATGATAATGTGAGGAAAGGGTATTTAAATAAAATCTTATTGATTATAAAGTGGGTTAAAGTGATAGAGGAGGAGCCTGCCTACTGCTGCCGTATGCGTGAGAAGAAGGGAAGCCAGACAGAGTGGTGCCGTAACGCGTTACGTAACAAAGCGGTTTACCCTCCCATAAGAAGTTATCACTTCAAACAAAAAAATGTTCGACGCATATTTTGGTTCTATACACATATTCCTCACTAATTTCTACTAAAAAAATATTTCCGGTGTTAAAATTTGGGTTTTCTTTAAAATATGGGAGTGGACTCAAACTTTTGGCCGGCAGTGTAGGTATGTTATGAAATTTGTTTTTCTTCTTTCAAAATTTTAAAATTTTTGAATTTTGTTTTGTATTGTTCCTCGTCGCGTCTGGACTTGATTTCGGATTGGTTTAATTATTTTCATGTATTCTAGAACGGTGGTACGAATCGAAGACATTTGCTTTAAAATTCAGCTAGACGGAGAAAAACGTTTTCAATTAAATTTCATCAAAACAATGTTTGGTCTTATCTGAAACTAAGAGTATACATCACATTGGTATCGGCAACCCTGGGAGGTCCCACTGCGCATTTCGTTCATCACTACTAGCTCGTATACCGGTAGTGGTGGTGGTGGTGGAGGGTGGCTTTGCATATATGTATATGTACTTTTGATGTTCTCATTTATTTTCCACGTACGTTGCTTTGATGTCTTCCTTCCTCCCTTAACACTTCCATGCTTAAGCACAGCTCAGCACAGAACAACACAGCACATAAAGGCATATTGCTTCCACTCCAATCCAATCTGTCTGTGCTCCGTTCCATTGATTTGATAGTAGGTACTTCGTCGTCTGTACACAATTCTATGCTGGCTTTGAACACTTTGTGAGTGAGTGGAGTGCTATGCGCGCCTTTCCTCCTTGTCATCATTGTTGTCGTCTTCCTCGTGGTTTCTTCTTTCCAGTTGTTTTTGGTGTTTCTGTTTGCTGTTGCTCACGTTTTGTATTTGTTGTTGCTAGCTTGACTGGTTGGTTAGCTGGCTGGCTGGGGCTCTCGGTACTCGGTCTCGAATCGACTCGATTCGAATCGACTAGTCTATAATGTGGTTTACAGTGTGCCTAAAACTGTTCGTATAGTCAGCTGTGCAAAAGTGTATGTTAGCCTTTGGATTTTGCTGTTGCTGCTCAGCTTCGGCTTTGGCTCGATGCGATGAGACACACTCGCGTTGTGTGCGCCTCATCTGGGTTGTGCTGTGAGACTATGGCTAGTCAGTCAGTCATCGACATCAGACCGGAGTAATCCAGTTCTCTCTGTCTCGCTCTCTGTTTGGTGTATTTTTAAAATTTTTGTCGAGTAAATCACGTTGTCGTATCTTTCTCATCATTATTGTCGTCGTCGTCGTGGCCGGCCGTCAAGCGCTCGTTTACAGTTCACACATAACGCGCATTAGAGCAGCGAGCGACACCAACCACAACCTACACTGAAAAGTACTTGAACTGTCGTTCGTCCACTACATTTAGTATAGTACTTTGTTGTTGGGTTGTTTTTGTTGCTTCTTTTATTCTACTAGTTGTTGCTCTTCTATCTTCTTATGTTTTTGAATCTGTCCATTCGAATAGATTACAAACAGTTAAACAGTTCGTTATACTCTTGTGTTTTTTTTTTTGTATTTATTTTTTTGCTTTCAGATGCATTTATAGATACTTTTGCCGATTTTTCGTTGTTGTTTCGTTTGTCGTCAAGGTTTTGCTATCTAATAAAATCTTTAAACAATGAAAAACTATATCATAGATATACCTAGATAATTATTAGGTTATTATTATTATGTTTTTTATAATAATATTATATTGTGTAATGAATCTCTTATCTCATTAATTCGGTTTCGGTTCATGTTTTGGTTTTGTTTTGTTTATTCATGACATGTTGTGGCGGTGGTGGTGACGCGCGGTTGTCAGTGAAATTTGTTTTGGTTTTATTTTGTGTGGTCTTCTGTGGACTATCTTCTTAATAGCCTTGATATTGTTTTATCCTTTGTTGCTTCCGTATAGGCATAATTATTCAGGAATAAAGAGTGCTTTCAAGTTGCAATATCTCATCTTCTATTTATTTTGATAGATACCCAACAAGAAAAAAAACCTTGATGAATGTAATAGATTTATATATAAAAAAAACTATATTCAATTGTCGCGATTTGAAATCAATCGCCATCAACAATTAGTATATTGAACTAAGAAGAACTTTTAGAAAATAACATAAGAGTGTTGTGTCTTGGACATTCGAGTATTACCTCCATTGGACATAACGCATCAGATTATGGAAATAATCTAGGTATGTAACTTTGCCTATAGTTTAGTTATTCTTTCTAAAGTACACTTACCCATTTTTAACAATTCGAAAATGTTTGCGATATGTATCTACTAATCGCTTATAATAAGTGCGCCAAATATGGCCCACCCATAACATTTTCTTCTATAAAACTATAATTGAAAAAAACAAACATGACAGAGTTAAAAACAAAAAATTAAATCAACTTCATTTCACAACTTTAATGGTTGTAATATGGCCCACTTAGTTTCATATATGGACCAATGTGGTACATATTTAAAAACAATGTTTTTATATATTTTGTGATGGTGAAACACGCAGAATTCACATATAAAATATTGCTTTTCATTGCCAGCCGATACCTTAAAAAAATTCAGTTTAAAACATGTTTCAAATATGGCCCACTGTTTTATATTAACACCCCGAATGGGCCATATTATCGACACTGAAAATTTCACTTTTTTTAATTTTTAACACACTCGATTAATTGTTACCAAATTTTTAATTTCACATTTGAAAACATAGTAAAATATAAGACTGTATACCTATTACAAAAAAACTTATTTAATTTCCAAACATTTTAATAGATACAAAAATCCTTAAGTGAACTTACCCAAAAATTATAATGAAAACGAAAAAAATTAACCAAATGCGCTCACTCCCACCACTGATCAACTACTGCCTCTGTCAACCAAACAAAATGTTACAATGCCGATGTGAATTGTGAATGTGTTTGATTTCAAGATTAGTTCAGAGCCAAGAAGGTATGTTTTATTCATAAAATTTTGCAGTGGGCCATTTTACCAACGTGGGCCAAACTTACTCTACTATGTACACTGTACATAGATTTATACTAGCATCCGACATGGAATCGCTAGTTTCGACGTAGACATGAGATGGCATTCCAAACTGTTAGCTTAAAAGCGAAACGTCAAAGTTCCGCTTGGTTTTCATTCTGATAAAAGAAAGATGACGAATTCGACAGTTGGGACAATGATCAAAACTGTACATTAAAGCAACGAGGACACGAAAATGGGACAGTACCTACTCAATTGTCTTATACAAGCTTCTTGAACGGTGATTGACGGGACAGGACAATAATAGCACACGACAATAATTTATTTGAGCACAAGTTTAAAGGGAGATTCTGTACACACTCAAATTTAAAACGTAACGGCAGTGTAGTGTCAACATCGACAATTTAGAATTAAAAAACTATTGATCACACTAGTACGAAAAAAAACCTGCGACCGGTGCCCTCTTGCCTAAAATACCGGACAAATATTTTGTTCTCTGTGCATTTTATGTTCGATCTGTGTTCATTATATTTTACTCGTGTAGTTAATTGTCTCTTTTTTTCTTATTTCTTAAAGCGAACTCTGTATACTGCATTGACAATAAAATAATAAAATCAACCAGTTAGAGGACCTATACCTACTCCGTCCAATATAAATTGGCAGTACGGGGAAGAAAGGAATGTTTGTCTCTCATTCACGCCCTTTTGTTTTGTTTAACGTAAGGTGCTATTCTAACAAAATATCTTACAGCCCTGTAATAGGCCATAGTAGGCATTTGAAGTTAACAAACATCTGAAAAAAGCGTATGTAAGGTTACCGTCCTTATCTTTGTCCACACAATTGACAAGGTTTCTTTCACTGTATATTAACTGATGATCCCAAAGTAAGATTCCTGGATGAAACGCCTACATTTTGTTGAACTAAAGGCCATAAAAAGCTATTTTAAATACACTGAGTTAAAAACAAGTGGCGCTCTTTGAAATTGTGCAATATTTTCAAGTTCTTAAAAAACGCTTTTTTAACCAGTTCTGTTAATTTAATTAATATAAAAACAAGTTATTGTACTAAAAAAAATTTAAAAAATAGTAGAACTTAGAAACTAAACAAAATTTAAAGAAAATGTACAAAACTTTAAAAATTATCATTTAGTACCTTTATTTTTAACTTTTTTTTTAAAGTGGGTATTGCCTCCGCTAACATTAATCAAAGCTTTACTTAAACGGGGCATACCTTGGATTAGGCTTCTGGCCACCATGTTGTCGATATTATCCTACTCCTCTAGCAATACAGATTTCAGTGCACTGAGTGTCTCTGGTAAGGACGACCAACTTCTAATCCTTTTTCCAAGCATGTCCCAAACATGCTCAATGGCATTTATATCCGGGCTCATCGTAGGCCAATCCATAACCGCGATTTCCACTTCTTCCAAATAATCCACAACGCATTGGCCTATAGCAGTGTCCTGCATCAGTAAGAGTTTTTTTTACCAATAATTGGTGTGAATGGTCCTTCTACCAGCTCCCCTGAAGTTTTCCCTTCGGGCAATCTTCGCGGAAGAGTATCTCTCACCTGGTCGTCTCTAGTCTCTGTTACGTTCATCTTGAGATCTCAGACAAAATCTTTTTCTCAACAGTAAAGAGAACTCTGCTCCAGTCAGCCTCGGTCCAAAATTGATGGATGCGTGCAACCTCTAATCGGCATCGCCTATGCTCTACCGTGAGTACTAGAGTGGGTCTTCCTGCTCTCAGACCACCTTCCACTAAACGTCGCCTAACCGTTTGAGCATTTACAATCGTTCCACTTACCGTTTTTAGCCTGTGATACTGTTCAACCGCTGTTCGATTCCCATTTCTAAGACTTTGAAATAGCAAATATCGGTCATCTCTCACACAAACCCGCTGGCCCAGATGGCATACCCGCTATTCTTCTGAAGAGGTGTTTTTCATCGTTGGCAAAACCACTGCGTAAGCTTTTCCACCGCTCCTATCGTTCAGGAATCTTTCCTAGTAGATGGAAAACAGCATTTGTCCAGCCCGTCCCGTCTGTTGATGTATAAATCGTAGATTAAGATAGTAAATAAATAAATAAAAGGTAACTCCTCCTCCCCTCCTCCTACCGACCAATTGCACTTACGTCCCTTCTTTCCAAGGTCATGGAAACACTAATAAATCGTCAGCTCAAGAAATATCTTGTAGATCGGGAGCTTTTAAATGACCGACAGTACGGCTTTCGCAGCAATCGTTCCACTGGTGATCTGATGGCATATTTCACCGAATAGCAAGATTATTTCGCTTGATATTTCAAAGGCATTTGATAGAGTTTGGCATGAAGCTCTTTTATCGAAAATGCGTGCATTTTCATACGTTTGATAATTCACGGCCTTCGCCTTCGGACGCGTTATTACAACAAGGATACCGACATATCCCCAAGTTAAAAATCCCCAAAAACAAAATCCCCACACTTTAAAAAAAATCCACAAATTCATTATCCTCAAGTACAAAATCTCCAATAAAAAAATCTCCAGGAACTAAATCCCCGTGCACAAAATCCTCCAACTTAAAGTTTTCAAACGCCGTTAATGCCTATCGTTATTGACGATGTCTGGCTTAATTTTGTTCAGAATTATTTCCAAACCCCAAACCCTTCAGCACAGATTCACCATATTTGAAGTATATCGCGCGAAATTTCTTAACATGTGACAAAATTAAAGCCAAACAAATGGTACTCGAGATAACTCGATGCATCGAGGAAGCCAAAAATTTATCATAACTTGCCATGTGTATCAGTAACAACCTTCGTTGGAATGACCACATACTTGAGATTGCCAAGAATGCTGCGAGATGCTTAGGTTTCCTTAATTAATGCAAAAAGTTTATATGCCCAAAACTTGAGTTTAAATCCCATCTTCTCTGGGCAGGTGCTTCTCAAACTTTTTTACATCTGCTCGAAAAGTTCAGAAAAAAGCGTTAAAATTGATGGGAGAGATCCCTTGAACCTCGTCGAAATGTTTAATGTCTTTCCTTATTTTGCCGGTTCTTATACAAAAAATGCTCACTCGAGGTAGCCAGCTACGTACCACCCCTTAAACATTTCCCCCGTAACATCCGGCTTGCTAGGAACGCTCATCAGTTTACACTTAAGCCCAATTTCGGACGTGCCGTGATGGGCATGGTTTCTTTCTTTAGCCGTACAACACGAATGTGGAACAAATAGTCCGGTCAAATTAGACATTTCGGTTTGCAAAAATTCGCATAAAGCTGAAAATTGGTTTAGACGTTGGGAACACCATTTCAAATAAAGTAAGCAACATCCCCATCGATCCGACTGGTGCGTTAGAAGTTATTCAAGGTCAAATAAACGGTTTTTACAATTTTTCTGGTAAACGGTAGGATTCATCAGAAAAATACATGAGACAAAGTTGTAGACCATGAAATTATCTACAAAACTTGTTAATATCATTTTTTTGTAAGAATAACCATTTCGGAGATATCGTGATTTTAAAACTTGAAGGAGTCACGTTCTTCATGATATGCTCATATATGCCACATGCATAAATTTAGTCCAGTCGACAGGTTGGAAAAAGTGGGTGAAAGGTGGAAAAATGACGGAAGCTAATGAAACTATCAGATATTGTTGAAGGATAGTTAATACAAATTTTACGAAGTTTTGGATCCCGAGGGCCCTATGAAAAAAGAGAAGGGGGAGGTTGAAGGGGTAACTGCAAAATTTTTGACCTTGCAATGGTTTTTCCTCACTAACTTTTTTCGTACGTTCTATAGCAAAAGCATTTCCATATTATAGTAGAACGTCAAATTTTCTACAATTGTGTTAGTACCAAAATTGTTGTATGTTTATTCTTTACCGAGATATAGCTCTTCGAAAAACAGGTAATTTTTCAGAATTAGCTAAAAAAATTCCAAAAAATTCAGCTTATTTCTTCTAATAGACGAAAACTGGTGCGAGGTTTTTGTATGACGAGATTTTCATACTACGATTTGTGCTGTTTAATAGTTTCTAAAAAATGTCGTATGAAAATTTCGTCAAACAAAAACCTCGCACTAGTTTTCGTCTATTAGAAGAAATAAGCTGAATTTTTTTTTGCATTTTTTAGCAAATTCTGAAAAATAACCTGTTTTTCGAAGAGCTATATCTCGGTAAAGAATAAATATACAACAACTTTGGAACCATGAAAATTGTAGGAAATTTGACGTTCTACTATAAAATGGAAATGCCTTTGCTATAGAACGTAAGGAAAATAAGTTACTGAGGAAAAACCGTTGCAAGGTCGAAAACTTTGCAGTTACCCCTTCCCCCTCCCCCACCTCTTTTTCAATAGGGCTCTCGAGGTCGAAAACTTCGTAAAATATTTATTAACTATCTTTCAACAATATCTGATAGTTTCATTAGCTTCCGACCTTTTTCCACCTTCCACCAACTTTTTCCAACCTGTCGACTGGACTAAATGTATGCATGTGGCATATATGTGCATATCATATAGAACGTGATTCCTTCAAATTTTTAAATCACGATATCTCCGAAATGGTTATTCTAACAAAAAAATTATATTAACAAGTTTTGTAGATAATTTCATGGTCTACAACTTTGTTTCATGTATTTTTATGATAAATCCTACCGTTTACCAGAAAAATTGAAAAAACCGTTTAGTTGACCTTTTGACCTTGAATAACTTTTAATGCACCAGTCGGATCGATGGGGATGTTGCATACTTTATTTGAAATGGTGTTCCCAACGTCTGTACCAATTTTCAGCTTTATGCGAATTTTTGCAAACCTAGCACTATTTTTTTGTCTATTTTGACCGGACTAAAATTGCCTGGTATAGTTTTCCCTTGCTATTTTGATCTTCAAGCATTCAAGAACAATGTTTATCGACACCTCCTTTCCCTTCCTCCCTAAATTCCTATCGCTCCCGCTGTGACTAATCATTAAAAGGGCTGTTCAAAACCCATTGTGTGTGCCATAAGAAAAACAATTAATTATGTGTATCCATAATTAAATACAATATTTGCCTTCTGCAAAATACCATATCGAATTTTTTTATAATTTCTTTCAATTTAAAAAAAAGCACTCTTTAAATAAAAATATTTTTTTTAATGTGGAAGATTGAACATTTCTTAATTTTTCCATTTTTTCTTGCAATTTATTTATCATTAGGTAGCACATATTTTGTAATTAAGTTAAATATTTGTGGTTTTGCTAGCTTGACCCTGACAGGTAGGAGCTATCGATTCCGCCGCCCGCCTGCAGAAATTAAAAAATTGACAACTTAATTTCCAAGTGGAAAAAAAAAATAGCACCTACAGTCATTTGGTGCTCAAAATAGGGTTGCCTGGAACGTTTTCCAGTGAAAGGCATTCACTCTCGAACCTTTCAATACGCAAGAAGATGAGTGGCTCCTTGTTTTTGTCATTGCAAAGAAATTGCTTCTGAATCATCGTCACTACCAATGACTGGGTGAAGATGACCTCAGGAGCACTGTGCTTCTTTGCTCTACGGAGCCTTGGCATCCCAACGATGGGGAATAAGCCTCCTCTAGCTTAAATTTTGCTAGATAACTTCAAGTGGGACAACCGGACATGTAAATCACAAAATACAATTATTATAACACCAACAGAAATTAGTCAACTAACCCCTTCTAAACAGCAATTATTCAAACGAGGAAAGAACATAGGTAGCCAAAAAAGTACAAATACGCATAGTTAGATATTGTATTTATCCCGGAAAATTCTCCACCAAACACAAAAAAAAAACAATTAAAAGATAATCAAATATTATCAAATATTATATTTTATATTTACTTACAAAAGAAAAAATAGTTTTTCGGAAGATTTCAATAACGAAACCCACTCCTGACGAAAGGCAATATCAGACTTAGCAGTTAGCTGTTAATGCATAAACAACAAGAAATATGCATACAATTGTGTTGGCTTGAATTTGAAGTAATTGGCATTAAGTCGACATGCTCCTGGAGTCAACTTGCCCCGGTTACCCCTACTTAAGTATTAAATTTAATTTTAAATCAGTTGAGTCATTAACGATAAAGAACGGGTAATAACGGTTTTTCTTAAGTATAAGTGATTTAAAAAAAATGAATGAGAATAAAGAATAAGCCTAAAAATTTCCACTTCAAAAAATTTGAACTGTTCTAAAAAATAAGATTCTTGTTAACGCTTGACATGTACTGCTATTTATAGACCTGAAGAGTGAACATAAAAACTACCATATCAATAATAAGTACCAAGTTTGAAGTATGCTTATGCTTAAGCTCTAGAAGTGCGAACAGACATTTCGATGAACAGAATGTTCTTCTTTTATTTTGGTTGAAAATTGCCCATCTGGGTATTTTCTTGTTTTGACCCATTCTGCATGCTCTATCTTTTTTTTTTATATCTTAGACCGAACATTGTATATTTGTCGTTGAATGAAATAAAAAATAATCACTCTCTTGTCTTATTTTATTATCCAACACAAAAAAGTTTATTGTGTAAAAATTCGATTTTAATATTTTTGTGTTTTGTATAATTGCAGATCTACATGCCAAGAACTCATCATATTGAAGTGCTAACAATGCCTCATGCGAAAAAGAAAAAAGTTTAAATGAATAAAATAAAAATAAGAAATAACCCTTAAGATGATCTAACGGGTGGTAAAACAAACAAAAAAGTGTATCTAAAAGATCAAAAGCTTAGCAAAATATTCAATTACATTGCTACTGCGTTTACTTGGGCTGGACGGCGCTTTAATATCAAGCGTATCACCATACAAGTAAATCCAGCTACTATAAAAAGTATTTATGGATGCAGGGGGTCTTCCAGTATTCCAGAGCGCCAACCAGGCAGCCGCCCAACAACAACAACAGCACCAACAACAGCAACTTAATCTCCAGCTTCATCAACAGCAGCATCTGCAACATCATCAACAGCATCTACAGCATCAGCAACAAAATCTCGTCCATTTGCAACAGCAGCAACAATTACATGCTCAGCATCAACATCATCAGCAGCAACAGCAACAGCAGCATCAACAACAGCAATCTCAACAGCTGCACAATGTGCAACAACAACAAAATCTACATGTGCAACAACAACAAAATACCCAACAACAACAACAACAGCACCCTACTGCATTCAATCCAAATCAACAGAATGTCAGCCCAGGCGTTGGCAACAGTGATATTATGCCACCAAAGAACCAGGCGGTGGTGGAACGATTGCGAAGACGCATGGAAAACTATCGACGACGACAGACAGACTGTGTGCCACGCTTCGAGCAAGCATTTAACAATGTGTGCGAACAGCAGAACCATGAGACAACAACTTTACAGAAGAGATTTCTCGAGAGCAAAGCAAAAAGAGCGGCCAAGAAGACGACGGAAAAGAAGCCAGCCGAAAATTTGTTAGCTGGAAATCTACAAAGTAGTGTTCATGTGGTAAGTTTTATTGTTAAGTTTTTATTTAATTTATTTATTTTTTTTTTTTTTCGTTATTCATTCGAGTTAAGGTTCATAATTATCTTGGTCTTTAATTTGCTACAAAAAAAAAATATAATTAAACTCTTCTGTTTCTGTCGCAAAAGCTCTGTTTAACAGAAAAACGTCGCACCATCGCATCTCCGATAAAATCAGACAAAGTCTAATTCTGCTGTCGATAGTTTTAGAATTTGTTTTCGAGTACCGAATAAACTTTTGATTGTTTGGGAACAATTATTTATTTATTTTCCTATTGCTCGGGGGGTCTTCTAGGATCTAGGTCGAAAAATCATTAGAATACAAAATTAAATTAGATAAAACTTTTAGGGTATGATTTTTTTAAGATAATCTATTTTTTAGTTAGAATGCATTTTTAAAATATGTTTGTCTTATAAGGGTACGTCTAAAGCTAGTTTTCTTGTAAACTATTCTTCGGATTTCAATTAAATTCGTGACCAAGGAAGTCATTATTAATTTTATTGATACATACGACATTTCAGAATTTTCGAAAACTCTTTATTTTGATCAATTTTCAAAAAAATATGCTTGGTTTTAAAAATATTTTGAAAACGGGTGGATTGAATTTTTTAAAATTACTTTCCAGATAAAAAGTGCAGATTTTCTCATTATTTCATTGTATTTTCCTGTCTGTTAAAGAAAAAGTTTCTAGAACTTGCGGCCGCGGGCGAAAACCAACTTTATTTACAAATACAAAAATAAAGTGCACCACTGGGTCGAACAAACTTGCTCTAATGTGTGGCAGTGGTCTTGGGGTTTGAGATTTTGGAAAAAAACAGCCAAAAAAATGATATGCAATTTTATTAATCACTTAAAAATTACTATTTAAAACGTTTTTTTTGGAAAAAAAATGAAGTAGGTAAGCCATCTGATTTCGTTAACTGTTTTAAATTTTAAGAATTTTTTTTTTTTCGAAATCGTTCGACCAGTTTTTTCAAAAAACAGTTTTTTCTTGAAAAACTTTTTGAAAATATATTACAAATTTTGTTTGAGTATGCCAACTTCTAGCACTTTCTAGTTTTTATCAGAAAAACAAAATTAAACAAAAAATAGCTTAAACCGTTTTTGGAAAAAAAAAATTTAAATAATTTTTAAAAAACTCAAAAAATATTTTTTTGAAAAATTTAAGAATTTATTTTATTGTGTTTTTTAAAGGGCTTCTACATCAAAAATTATATGTAACGTTATAAGACTTTTTCTGAAAAATCTATTCTAACCAAAACATTAAGTTTGCACAGAAAACATTATTCAGAAAGTTTTATCAATATCCTAGGAGCCGTTTTTGAGAAAAATTAATTTTTCACTAAAAATCGTATGGCAGCTACCGTTAGTTTTAGAGCCGTCATAACGTCATAATAATACGATATGTACCAAGTTTGAAGCAAATCGCTCCAGCCGTTTAGGCTCTAGTTGCCAATACAGACAGACGGAAAGACAGACAGAATTGTCAGACCCACTTGTTTCGACTTCTCTATCATCGTAATGTCATGTTTGGTTTTTAGAATTTTTTTTTTACGAATGCATAACTTGCTTTATAGTATGTACCTCTAATCGCAAGTAAAAATGTCAAATATTAAATCAAAAACCGTTTAATATTTGAAAATGCATCAAAATCGACCTTATATCATCGTTATTAACTTTTATTTTCAATAAAAAACTTTTAAATGTTTTAGGTATGGCATTCGCATTAAGAGCGTGAATTTTTGTAAAAAAAAAAATTTGATACCAAATAGTTTGTCACAGAGTTACCAGAGGACTCATACGAGCTAAAAGAACTCATTTTTTGAGATTGACTCAGGGTTAGGGAATAAAATCCTGAATCAATTATTTAATCCCGGGATTTAGGGATTTCAAAAACATTAATTCCAGGATCCCGGTATTGATGGAATTAGTTTTGCATATAAAAACCGCACTTTGATCTGTCAAAATTGCTAAGTAACCTCACATTTAAGAAAAAAACCGCTGTAGGAAAAAAAAGATTAGTATTTATTGTTCAATTCAATTCAATTTTGTTTTTCTTGGGTTAGTTAAAAATCAGAAACCTATATGTTTGCCAGATTGAGCAATCCAATAAATTATTGAAAAAAAACACAACAATTGAGTATTTCAACCACAAAATATATGTATTGTACCTACATTTTTCATTAAAGAAAAATTAAAACACTTTAACTTCAAGATGCAACAATATAAAAAATAAAAATTCAATATAAAAACAAAACATAAATTCAATAAAAACCAAAAAATCAGATTCACAAAGGCAGTAGGTTCATAAAAATCATATTATTTTAGATCTAAGACTTCTGGTAATATGATCTCAGGAATACCAAAGCATCAAGAGTTTCATCACCAAGCCAAACTATCATCTTCACTGTCTACATCTTTGATCTCCATTGATTTTTCAGCTGACTCAGCTCTCAGCTGATGCTTTCTTTTTGGCATAAGACATCACAAACAGCCAAGTGTATTCATTACATTCGGTCCATCGGTGACAATCGCTACAATTTCTCTTTTCAAAGACAGGCTATGAAAAGCAAGACGCTCCTCGAGTAGCTTAATACAATTTTTTGCGTTCATTGAGCCTGCGACTCAAAAAAACAATAGACCTAAGCTCCAGATTTGATTACGCGTGTGAACATTAATATTCATATATGTATGTACCAATGTACCTCTTATTTGAACTAGAGGTCCATTCATCGAACGTCAAACTCACTCGATTTTTTACTACATTAAGTGTCGAGATCATATGTTGTTTTATTAAAAAACTGTTATTGACCACACGTCTTCTAATCGTCACTGCAGATTCAGGTAAATCAGTACACTCCGTAGAAATATAAAGCCTTCTTAAGTCCTTTGAATTGATAAAAGTTTCAAAAGCTAGTCCATCCAAAGCTGTCACACGCGACAAAACTTGGTCCTGTGTATCACCTTGAGTTTCAGTTGGTAAAACATACGCAGTCATTTTCCGTTTCACTGGTGGTGCTGTCGTTTTTACTTCTTCAGCAATTATTCTTATTACCCTTTCTACTTCGGTTTTATGCATCGTTAACAAATGCGTGTGTAAGCCTTTTGTTGAGCCTCCCAAAGTCTTGAGGATTGCTTAACATTTCTAACGGTGGCGCCAGGGTCTTCATGCACTGCAGAAATCAGTACACAATGGAAAGGATTGATTCTTACAAATGTGCCGACACCAATCTTCCCTCGATACAATACCGATTTGATACTTTTTACAGGTATTCTTTTTTCTACATATCTGTTGTCATCTTGTAAAATAATTTATTCAAGAGGCGACAGTTTTAATTAAATGAAATAAATATTTCAAATTATTTTCTTCCAAGATTTGGCATCAAATAAAACCTGCTAGTAATCCCGAAAATCCAGCGATTTGTATTTCCAATCCCGATAGCGTTTTAGAGCTAAAATCAGACGGAATTCCGGGATCCCGAATCCGGGATTGTATTCACTACTCATTGACTCATCTTTTTAACATTTGGCCCATTTTATTAAGAATTAAAATAAACAGTTTAATATGGTTAAATCAATTTGCAAGTTAAAAGTTATATTTCAACTTTCAGAACAAAAAATAATGTTCAATCATTGATGCATAGCATGAACTACATTTCTATTTACTTTCTTGGGCGCTTTCACTTAAAGAGGCGCATTTATTGCTGGTTTTTGAAACATAAAAAATAATTTTAAAAGGATTTTTTTTGAGCCGATGGGACTCGTACAAATTTTAACCTGCAGCAACCCTAATTGTCACAATCGAACTCACATAATGTTGGAATAGGGTATCCAAAGTCCGTTGCAAACGTACTGTAGCTAGCTCTCCGCTTTTTTATTCTATTGGATTATATTTGTTTTCATTTCCAGGAGTCCGATTTTCTTAGACTAAATAAAGCTCTAAGTTCAAAAATTTTTTAAGTTTTTTTGAATTGATTCCAGAAAATACACCAACCTCAAAATACAAACGATTCCGGAATTTTCCATTCCAATAAATAATAATTATTATCTTTATTTATTGGGATCGAAAATTTCTAACATTTTTGATTCCTTTAAGTTCATATACATATAACGTAGATGTCCTGATTAAAATGCGATTTATATATCTCTTCAATAATGCCATATTCAAATTCATTCAACTTCGAATTGTATTCTAGTCAAAAGTTTCCGGTTTTATTTTTATTATGTTGAAGCTCATGTAAGCCAGTCAGTCTATCGGTTGTTCTCAGCACTTTCCTGGATTATTTAGACCCACACCAAACACCTCTACAATTTTGTGTATGTATCAGTTGGACACAAAAACAATTTACATCAACACCCACAAGTTAACATCAGTTCAGTACGAAGACTTTAGTAAAAAGCATTCCTGGGCAAATAAGCGGAAGGACTTTGCACAACATTTTAATGAAATCTAGCTAAAAATCGATTAAAAAAGATAATGTTTGGAAAGGTTATGTATACGATGTTTGGAATTGATATCGGCGGAAATTAAGGAACATGTATGTGTGTGATAATTAATTTGTGGAGAAAATAAAAGTCTATTCATAATAAAGTGGTTTTTTGAAGAGTCATTTCAGATTGAAATAATGTTTGTGTTTGAAGTGAAAATGCAAAGAATATTTTCTTGGTTCAAATTATGCACAAAAAACATTTGGATCTCTTTAGAAGTATGTACTAGGATGTCATGCTATTATTTTATAATGTAGTACTAGTTTAAATTGTAAACCCTGAGTTAAGTCTTAAGTATCCGAAAAGTTTTTCGAGCTCTGAAATAAAATAAGCGGGCTGAGGTGATTCAGGTGCGTACACCGTAATCACGAACATTCGCTTCCCCTGTTGGGGAGGAATACATATGATGCAGACTTCTAGCAACCCATTATTACAATTATTATTAGCAACTTCATTATTATAAGTTACCATAATAAAAAATATGATCGAACATATTTTTGCATATTGTATTGATAATGTATATTTTTGTATGCTTGCTTTTAAAATGCATATTAAAGCATTTTTTTTTTTGCACATGCACATAAATTATTCAAAGCATTAAGTAGACATAACGAGCCAAAACAAATACTCACAAACAAAAATAATTTGGAATGTAATACCAATGATTTTTTTGTAATACGAGTACCTAAACGTACATATACCTGCAATCTTACATTGGGAAATAGTATAATATAAAATTGCACATATTAACTGAAGCCGAAATCCATATGTTTTATTTGATGCATTTTTTACATAAAACCTACCAATAGTTCGATCACGGTGAAGGGTTGTAAATAGAGATACTACGGTCAATATTTTGAAACGATTATTCGAGCTTTTAGTGTTTTTGACAATGAGGAAGCTCCGTACAAACTTGTGAAGAAGTTCTAAAAAAAAAAAAGATTGAAAGCCGAATTGATTTTTTTTTTTGCATGAAGCTGTGGGTTCCTAGTAACATCAATTACAAAAATGGAAACACCTGGTTTATCGATTCTAGTACACAAATAATAAGTGATGCTGCGGAGATAATCTTCAGCATTAAAAGCGTGCCCGTGGCCGTCTGCTTGCATACCCCTAATGGTATGCAGGAATTTCCTGACATCGATCGGCCTGCACTGTAGGAGGTCGGAGGCCTGTGGGGCTATACCTTTGGTCTAGGTTGTACTGTACTTCTTCATTACTTCTTATAGCAGTTTAAAGAAAAACGGTTGTCAAGTTTTTTTTATTTCGTTTTAACCCGGCTAAATCTGGTACCTTTCAAATAACTGTTTTTATACCCTATTCGATAGAATGGGTATATTGTATTTGGTGTGCAGTTTGTAATATAGAGAAATAATACCGTTAGGTATAGAAAAGTATATATATTCTGACTCAGAATTAAAAGCCTAGTCGATTTAGCCATGTCCGTCCGTCCGAATGTATACTCTCTAGAGGTCGCAATTGTAGAAAGCTGAAATTTGGTATATGTAGGTATTGTATATTTGGTATAATCTTTGGTTCAAGAGTAGGTACCTAAGAATCGCCATTTTTGATGAACAACCTCAATTTGGTAAAATTAAATCATGTTTCAGTTTGGGCGTGGCTGACGCCCATTTTTCATACAACACCATCAATATTGTTTTTATAAAATAACAATTGTTAAGCGAAAAACATTAAATTTTGTGGGTATTACTTGCACATAAACATCTTGTGTATGAAATCAAAATATTTGATTTTAGGCGTGGCTGACGCCCACTTTTCACAAGAAACTATAAAAAATTGTTTTTGCAAATAAACGGTATTTATAATGAATCCTCAAGCCAAAGTCTCTTAGAAGAAACTAAAACGTTTGTGTATGAAAAGAAATTTTTGAATTTTGGGCGTGGCTTTCGCCCACTTTTCATGAAAGAATGAAAAACGTAGTTTTAAAAATTTAAGGTACTATGTAGGTACCAATATTCAATTTAAACCTTTTCACTTCTGTTCGTTTTATGAAAAATATATCTACATTTTCTCTTGTAAATTTTTTCAATACGCCCACTTTAAAAGTCGTGATTTTGATAAAATAATTCTGTTCAATTAAGATCGTTTAAAAACTACTCGATTCAGCTGTATTTTAACACATATGCCTAAATACTGACTAAAGATCAAAGCTCAGTTAGTGCTTAAAATTTTTAAGACACGCCCACTTTTAATGGGCATTTTCGTCAAAAGTCGTATAATGCATTAATTATTTAACGTTTTTTAACTATCGGTCGCAGTTTTGAAGTAAAAAGATTAATACTTAAATTTATATTCCTTGGTTACGTAGCAGAGTGTGGTCCAAGAATTGTTAAAAACACCCCTAATCGCTATTTCCATTCAAAATCTAATTTTTAAAAATTTAAGTTTTGTCTTGTTTTGTTCAAATCGATCTGCAAGAATAAAATTGAATGTCACTGAGCTCATACCAATTGCCTTGGCAATAAAAAGTTTTAACTTTGGGCGTTGCGCACGCCTTTTTTTTTATTGTGCCAGCACTAATTAAACATCACGCCACACAAAATGAATGTTATGAATTTTTTTTTGTCTGGTAAAGAAGAATTTTGTTTCTGAAACTGGATCATCGGCTGGCTGCGGGAGGCGAACGCATACACATACAAAAATATAGGGAATAGGGTATCCAACAGTTCGTTGCATACGTACTGTAGCTCTCGCTTATGTTTTTTTTTTTTATTTGCTGAAAAAAGACTAACGATTCTTATTGAATTTTGTACGTAAAAGTTATAAATAGAAGGTTTCAAAGAAAACTGCATTTTAAGTTTTTGGCTACAAATAAAATTATGGGTAATCGCTTTAAAGGGTTTTACTAAACTGGCCATAAGTGGACAACGATATTAACGAAATGGTTCAGACTTGCTAAGGTATACATATGTATGTTTTTCATAGCACCAAAAAGATGGCATAAAGTGTTTAAATATTAAAGGTTTTTTAATGGTAGCTCCCGTATATCGGGTTTTCCAGTTTTAGTCAACTTTTTTTGCTTTTACCCAATTTTTCAAAAATCACCTTAACAATTTTGATTAACTTTGTGGATATTTTTTACAAGTATTTTATTGATGACTGCGTTCTTAAATTTTGGCTAAAAATTCAAGTAACTATGACACCTGTTTATAAACGACTTAAATCAATTGGAGGTCTTAGTATAACGAAATAACTGTCAAAATTTTAACTTATAACAGTCAGTATGCTCAAAATACGAGACTTAAACACTTCTTAAACAGAGAATTTGAACTTCTTTGCTTATTTTATACTACAAAGACTAGTATGTTGCTCGAAAAATGTCTTATCATCGTGCTATTGGACCCTCAGAGCAAGTACGTGCGACCCAGTCGTGCATTTTATTTGTAAAGACCCACACACAGACATGTTTAAAGGTATTGTGCTACATATAGTAAGGTTTAATAGATAATTGTTATGACCACATAAAAATCCCTACAATCCGAATGTGTTACATTAGAACAAGTTTCCATTTTTTTTTTTCACAGGGCTTTTTTGTATAACATTATTTAATTTCAATCATAAGTCCAAAGAGTCAATGTGAAGTGAGTCAATGTGAAGTGCTTATCAGCCATACTCATCATGTCAGACAAACAAATACAAATATCACAAAAATCATGTGGCAAAAAAAAGAGTGAAAATTGAAACCAATTTAGCATTTTGGATTTTCTCTATTTTCACTAATAATTAAAGTTTTCATTTTCCCACATTGGATTTCCGAAAGAGAGATGCAACAAAATCTCAGAGCTTAGGGGAGATGAATAAGGGCATGAAGAGGAGGACGTATAATCAGTCAGGCTCAGGATCGGCTCGACTTTGGCATCGGCATAAATAAAATGTTATGCAGAAAGAGAACTTTCCATTTGCGTTGAATTTTCATCATCACCATCATCAAAATGTGGAAGTGGCAACGGCATGGCACCATCAGCGTCAGATGCCTCAGTTCAGCTTTTAAAGCGCAGTATTTTGTTTTTTTTTTTTCAGCCTCTCTTTTTCGCATTTTCGAAAGGGGTACATTGAAGAGTGAGGAAAGAGGCTTCAAATGAAAATAGCTATGTACGATAAAAAGAAACTAAATCCGCGACACAAAATTCGCTTCTCTTTACTCTTGGTCTGGAAGCGCGAGCAACAGACAAAATAAAAATAAAACGAAATAGAAAATTATGATAGATAGATTACTGTTAAAAAGAAATTTGAAAAGTAGGAAACTTAACATTAATAGGAAGAAACGCTGCTGTTCGGTTTGAGCCAAAGAGAAAAAATTGCCGCGGTCGCGTCGCAACGGCAGGGTGCAATTGAAAAATTTTCTCCGTCTCCGGGGAGAACGTCATTTAGAACGTCAATATGACTTGTTGGAAAAAAATTTGTTGAGATAGTAAACATTCATAGTACGGAACTATGTAGGTATGTTAATAAGATATGTAGGTATTACATTTTTTGAAGAAAGCACCTTGTATCGGGTGTTTTTTTAAGAGCTTGAAAACTTTAAATAATAGATAATACAAGACAGAAATATTGTTGGAATCAATTTTTTCATATTAAATCTGGTAGATAATTTTGTGGCATTAATTTTTTCACATTTGATTTCTGGCATAGTTAAGTCCGCCACGGATACGAGTTACATATTGCATTTGATGAATCCAATTTTTCATTACTTTTCTTAATAAATCTGGCTGTATGGCGTCAATGGTCGCTTGAATATTGGGTTCCAATGCTTCAAGAGTTGATGGTTTGTCGGCATAAACCAATGACTTAAAAAAAGTGCGTTAAGTCGCACGACCAAGGGGCCAGTTCAGATGACCACTTCCGGAAATAAAGTTGATTTTGCAATAAATTGGTGGTTGCACCACAACGGTAGCTTCTTACTCATTTCGAAAAAAATAAAAAAAAAAATAAGGACTGGCAACATCGGTCCTTATTTAAATCGCACCAAACAGTCAATTTTAATGGATGTAATGGTGATTCGTTAACAGTTTTGATCTAGAAGGGTCAGATCACACCAAAAACGTAAATGTAAAAAAAGCCAAGTTCTCCTATGTACCAAACCAAACCACTGTGCGTAACAAGTCAGCCGTGAAAAGTAATAAGATCTAAAAGTACGCCAATCTTTCTAAAACTCAGTGTACTTATTATTAAATATTTTAAGTGCAGCAATACGGAATCAACTCTTGGTTATGAAAGCAATTTGTTATTTATTTCATGCTGATTAAAATGTTGTTGTTTTACTTGGCAAGTATTCGAAAGGCAATTAATTTTGAATATCTTAAGAACACCTGCCAAGTAAAACAACAAAATTTTAATCAATGTTTATTAAATAACAAATTGCTTTCATAACCAAGAGTTGAAAATCTCGAAAGACACTAGAAGATTCAAATAAGCCTTTTTTTATTCAGTTTTTTCTTCAAATCTTGGTTTACTTTAAACTTTGTAATTTGTTATTATAAATAAGCACATAAGTAGAAATAGATTTTATAAAAATAATCGTGAAGGCAATTTACCGGGTATTAAATTAAAAAGGGAGCGTATCGGAATCCCGCTTTTCAAAAATCCCGAAAAAAAGTATTAAAATCCCGTCTGCTAAAATACTGCTTTTTTATAATCCCGTCTTCTAAAATCCCGCTTGTTCAAAATCCCGATCTATTATAATCCCGCTTTTTAAAATCCCGACAAATCCCGCTAATCCCGTTTTTTTCATAAAATAAGCTAATGTTATAAAGTCACGCGCAGTAAAAAAAAATAATGGGAAATAGAAAAAAATATGAGTAAAACAGGTTTTTTGCGTCACATTGCTTATAATATACAAAACTAACAAAATAAAAAAATTTGTTAATGGTTTAAAGTTTTTTTTTGTTCCCTTTTGAATAATATCGTAAAGCATTGCTTTATACTTTTTTCTTGTAATTTATTGAAGATTGTCATATTCATTGTTAAAATAAAATGCATTTAAAAAAATCACTCATTCCTTAATTTATTTTAATTTAATAAGAAACGGGATAGTAAAAAACGGGATTATAAGAGACGGGATTTTAAAAAGCGGGATTTTAAAAAAGCGGGATTTTAAAAAAGCGGGATAATAAAAAGCGGGATTATAAAAAGCGGGATTTCAAGATCGGGATTTTAAGAAACGGGATTATAAAAAGCGGGATATCGAACCCAACCCAATTAAAAATGGAGGTGGCAGCCACGCCTTCGTGTTAGAAAATCTTATTTTTTAGTTTTTTCCTTGTATTCATCTAAAAGTCTACCGCTTTTTCAAATCTAAAGATTCTACAAATATGTGAAGTGGCGGATACCACACCTCCTGAATGATAAATATAACATTTTAAATTTTTTTATTTGTAGGCAATACAAACTCTACCGCCCTCTCAAATTTCAAATTTTTACAAAAGTTAGAAGTGCTAAATACATTTGAGATTTTTTTTAATGGGTGGCTGCCACGCCCTCTGAATGGATAATCCTAAACTTTATAATTTTTTCTTTGTGTGCACCACAAGGCTTACACTATACCAAATTTCAAGATTCTAAGATGAGAAGAAGTGATCCATAAATTTGATACCATTTTCGACTAAATAAACATCAAACTTAAGATTTTTTATTGGTATGCAAACTCTGCCGAATTTCAAGTTTCTACGATAATCAGAATTTTTTTTTTTGAAAATTGGGGGAATGGAAAATCTATTTTTTTTTAATTTTCTCTTTGCATGTATCAAAAAGTCTACCACTCTGCCAAGTTTCAAGATTCTACGACGATAAGAAGTGCTCCAAGAATTTGATACCATTTCCGAATAAATGGGCGGATACCACGCCCAGTGAATTGAAAATCTCAAATTTTCGATTGTATCCTTGTATGTATCGCAAGGTCAACCGTTGTGCAAAATTTGAAGGTTCTGCGGTGACGGGAAGTGCACCATAATTTTGAAGATCTGTCGGTCAGTGAGTCAGTGAGTGCGTCAGTTACTATTTTTGCGTTTTTTGAAGCCCTGTATCTCAGAAACATTTCACGCTTAGCATTTGAAATTTTCAGGGTTGCTTTTGCTTGCCATCATAAGTGAAGCGAATTTGAAGTTTTTGGGTTTGTTGGTATAGAAATTAGAGGGGGTCGAAAATGGCCCGAGTTGGTTCCTGTAAATAAGGATGTAGTGCCAAATGTTGCTAAAACTTGGCTGGGCACTACCGTGCCTAATGCAAAACTCATCAATTGAAAATAACCATCACATCATTTCAGATATATTATGTCTTTATGTCACTTTCAAATGCATAAAACCATAAAATTTTGTAATTTGGTTTTGGCTGTTCAAATTAACAAGACATAAATGAAGATAAAATAAAAGTAGTTAAAACTAAAAAAAGGATAAATGGGGCTTGGTAACGAACAGAAGAAGTCAAACTGCAGCTTCGCTTCCCTTAAATGTGAATGAGAAGAAGAAGAAAGCCCGGGAAAAATATTTTTGCAGCTGTGATATACTGTTCCCGACCTGGAAGGATTGAGGAAATTCGTGTATCTAAAGGAGGTAATACTTTGAAAAAAATAAAAAATTCTTTATACCTTTTTACCTTTGTGATGACAAAGCTTTAACCAACTTACATTTCTAAAAATGCCGGCTCAGGCAGACGCCTGAATTGATTTCAACCAATCATCCATTACCTACAGTCTAGTTAGTAAACAACATCTTTTTCGTGACAAGAAATCTCTTCAAAAGAAAATAGAACCCCGCATCGATTCTGGTTGGCATTGGTACCGTTGATTAATTTTTTTTTTTTTAGATCCAAACATACGTTGAATGACAATATTGACATACGTCGTCTTCGCGCCGCGTCGCGTCGGTCGGTTGCTTACAAAATGGGTTGTTTTCATTACAGCAGTCGTCTTTACTTGGGGACTAAATTTGAAATACAATTTTCGTACTTGAATAACATACACAAACAAAAATGCAATACCTATTCCTGGTTAATGCACTATATTTCACCATAAAGTATTCGATTTAGAGTTCATAGTGCTGTGCTGGGCCGCGTGAAAAAAAATCACCCCGCATCAATGTTCTGCAATTACGCTGCAATTGTTCACTTCGGTGGTGTATGGCGTTTGGCGTGTCCCCTGCACAAGAGCTCTTACTACTCATGCGCGTGATTTTTTTGTCTATGTAATTTATATGTAGAGTTCCATTTAGACTATGCATGGATTTTTTGACTTCTGTTAGCATTTCCAAATGGAATATCAAACAATTATTTAAGATTCCAATTAAATTCAAACAGTTATCCTGGCAAATAAAATTATCAATTTCTCTGGTTTTGTTAAGGGGTGTTTTAAAATTTTGATTAGCTAAAGTTGAGTATGTGTGATACTATGAGAAATAGCTTGCTCCAATGTGCGATAGTCAGTTTTCTTAGTACATTTGGAAAAAAAAAGTTAAATCGTTTTTTGGGAACATTGATTTCTTTTACGGTTTTGTATTTTAAGAAAACAAATTTCAAAATCGTTCGACCAGTTTTACATGAAAACCTTTTCGAAAACACTTTCCAATTGTTTTTTGAGCATATGTATGAAGATTTCTAGGACTTTGTAGTCTTTATTAGGGATCGAAAATGTTAAACTCTGTGTAGTGACATTTTGAATTTGAAAATATTTGAGAATGCATAAATTGTATCTGAATTTTTTTGTAAACCTTGCTTTAAAAAGTTCTATACAAAATTCCGTGGGAAACGGTCGTAATATTTATATTTCTTAAAAAACGCTATATTTCGAAGTATTGGTGTAACTAATAAATTGGTACGATTCTCTGTTGCTGTTTGGTTTTGTACAATTTCATAATGTATTTTATTTAAAACTAGCTGACCCGCGAACTTCGTTTCGCCAAAATTCATCAATGTATTGAAAATAATGATTCTTTCATATGCATTTAGTAAATAGCTGATATTTTACACTTTTTATTTATGTGTATAGATACTGCGTAATTTTAAGTTAATTCGGCTTATCAGCTTCGGCTCGTTTTGTCCGAAGGTTTTTCTAAAGGGAGCATATTGATGGGGATCATTTATCACATTTATCATTTTCGCAGGTGATAATTTGTCGAAATCGATTATTTGTACGAGTATAACATTGACAGGGATACATTTCACGTATTCTTTTTACATTTTTGAACCATCTTTTTCTTCTCTTTTTACTTGCGATTATAGGTACTATAAGGCAAGTTATGCATTCGTAAAAAAATTTTTTTGTTTGGACAATCAAACATAACATTACGATGATAGAGAAGCCTAAAAAAGTGGGTCCGGCAATTCTGTCTGTCTGTCTGTATCGGCACCTACAGCCTAAACGGCTCTACCGATTCGCTTCAAACTTGGTACATATATAGTATTATTATGATGTCCTACAGAGGGGTTTTTGGAATTAGCATTCTAGCTCCAAAACTAACGGTACTTGCCATACAAATTTGTATGAAATACTCATCTATCTCAAAAACGGCTAATACGATTTTGATAAAACTTTCTGAATGGTGTTTTTTGAGTAAACTTTATGTTTTGGTTGGAACAAATTTTTCAGTAAAAGTTTTATAACGGTACCTCTTATAGGACCGGTTTTTTTGTAATCAGACTTTCTCGTAAACCACTTCATGAATTTTGATGTAAATTTTAATATAAAAGCTCTTTTTTAAACAAAATAATAAAAATTCTTTAATTTTTCAACAAAAAAGTTTGTTTGAGTTTAAAAAAAAGAAATTTTTTTTAACTTTTGGTTTTTTCAAAAACGGTTTTTGTAAAACTTTAAAAAATTTTGTTTTCTGATAAGAACTTTAAACCACTAGATGTTGACATACTCAATACAAATTTGGAATATGTAAAAAAATCTGTTTTTTTTTTAGAAAACTGGTCCAACGATTTTGAAAAAAAAAAAAAAAATTCCATAAAATTCAGAAAAGTAAAAAAAACTGATGGCTTACTTTATTTTTTCCAAAGAACGTTTCAACTATTGATTTTTAAGTGATTTATAAAATTTCATATGATTTTTTCCCAAAATCTCTAGCCCCAAAACCATTTTAACACATTATAGCAAGGTCGTACGACCCAGTCGTGCACTTTATTTTCCCCTTTCATACATCTTATTGGGTATAGAAGAACCCTGGGTTGGTGGAACAATTTGACTTCCTGGAGTCATCTGCAGAAAAAGAAACATAACGTTACTTGAAATCTTTCAATTTATCGAAATTTATGTGAAATTAATAAATTTCTACGGTTTCTAGAAACGAAAAACTTGAAACTAGAATTTAGAAACCAAAAACCCATTAAAACATCTTCATTAACAAGAAAATATTAAGATTCAAACACTTTAAAATAAAAAGATTACACAAGCAGTCATTCTTCTTGTAAATTATGGTGTATTGAAAAAAAAAATATGTTCATTTCGTTGAACATGAATTCAAACGTAAAGCAAAGTTCAACCGAAATAAAAATTTTGAAAATAATATCTGGTAAATTGTCCAATTTTGTAAGTTTTTTTTGTCAATCCAAAGCAAATTACAAAAAAAAAATTACAATTACAATGCAATCACCTGAAATCACATTGTATACACATTTCCATAATTCAAAGCATTCGCTTGCCTCAGTTTGTCTCACAGCGATTTGACGCAATTCGTATGAATTGCAAACAAAATACAACAAAAAAACAGCTCGAACCTTAGACTACACAATGGCATATCTGAAAGCATATTGCACCTACCTCATAGGAATGAGGTCAAATGTGCTGGTGGTATCTTTGTGAGTTGCTATTGCTATATAATTATACTCAAGGCAACAGTGTTGCAATACTTGCTTGTTATTTTATTTTGTGCTTGCTGCTGCATTTCCCACTCGCCATCTTTATAGATTTAATTTTGTTTTTTTTTTCGGTAAAAATCATCAACACACTAGGATTTTAAAAATATCAAACTGAAATATGCAATGGATGAATTATACAATGATTTATGTAATTCGATCAAAGTTTCTTTAGACATATATTTTCCATAATTCAGAGTAACAATCATGATTCAATAACTTCATTCTGAGGTGCTTCTGTTCGACGTTTTACATTCCATTTGAAGAGTCAATAGCGATAAGAATGTGGATGTTGCGATGACGGAATTGTTTTTCCTTGAAGCCATCAGTTCATTACAATTGCGAGCTGATTGGATTTTTTTTTTCTTTTTGGTGATTCATGGTTGGGTGGATTGTTCATGTTCATTCAATATTATTTGGAAGTGTTAAATAGAAAATCATTTTCCTAAAATTGAATTTGTTCAAGAAATTGACTAAGAGAAGTGAAAACTCTTTTTTGCAGTTTGAGTTTTTACTTGCGATTATAGGTACCTACCTACTAAAAGGCAAGTTATGGATGCGTGCAAAAAACAAAATTCCATCACACATGACATAACAATGATGGAGAAGTCAGAAATGTGGGTCTGGAAATTCCATCCGTCTGTCTGTCTGTCCGTTCGCATGCACCGATTTGCTGAAAACTTGGTGTTAAGTACCTAATTATTTGGAAGTCCCTCGGAAACTATTTTTAATTTTTGGTTTAGCTCCAAAAATAACGGTACCTGCCATACAATCGTAAAGAAGAAGTTTGATTTTCTCGAAAACGGCTCTAACGATTTTAATAAAACTTTCATAATGTTTTTTTTTTTTTTACAGTTTATCTTTTGCTTCTGAATTTTTCTGAATGTGTCTTACAACGGTACCTTTCATAGAACTGGAATTTTCAAATCAGGTTTTCTCGTCGAGTATACCTACATTCGATTTCAATAAAATTTTTGACGCAAAGCTTCGTAATGCAAAAGCCACTGGATAAATGGTGCTTTAATGGCAGGACGCAGCAAGCATTAAGTTTTTGAAGCAATAAATTGTACACGGTTGATAGTTTCTCAGTGAAACATGATCTCAAGATTGGAATTGAATGAGCTTATACTACTTTATGTTGCAGTTCTGCATTTGAAGGGCAGGGTTGTGAATCTGGAAACGAATATGAAAAGCCGAAAATAATTTGAACAGACAAATAGTAATGTGGAAAAGAAGTCTAAGAAAAGAAAATGCAAAACGATGTAAAGATTGGTTTCACTTTTGGGTGAAATATACTACCATCATATCGCCTATTGCTATGAAAACCGTACTGCCGGTCAATAAAAAGTTTCCATCTCTCAAGATTTTGTTTCCTGATCTGATTATTTATCAGTTCCCAAGATCTTGAAAAAAAGAGACGTTGGTGCAATTGGTTGGTAGTTTGCGGGCGATTAAATAAGAGACCTTTTTTCTGGAACGGGCTGGTTAAATGCTGTTTTCCATCCACTCGAAAAGAGCGTGGAAGCACGTTTTTTTAGAATTATGAGAGAGATACTTTCCGGTCCAGCGAATTTGAACTGTATAAGGGCGAAAGATGATTTGTCCCATAAAACTATTTACGCTCTCAAGGAGGACCAATGCTACTCTGTGATCTGTGGTAGTGTAGAATTTGCAACAAATTTTGGGATTACATCAGCATTCACTAGGGAGCCGACCAGGAATGTCAATGTCAACGAGCGTCGAAAACGAAGAATAGGAGTTTCATAGGTCTCTTGCAATTGACCAAAAATTAAAATAACTTGGAGGTCATCTGTAATAAAAGAAGTATGGCCACAGCTTATGTCTATTGATGCTAATTGCAACAGGTGGAATGATCTTCTCGCTGCCCTATGCTCCAGCAGAAGTTGAAGCGCTCGGATGTAATCCAATCTTGAGGTTCGATTTTCGGTGACTCTTTGCAGCCTTTAGAGTCTTGTATCGGCGAAAACGCACAGAATGTGGATTTCCAAGTCGTCAATCATCTCTGGCTTATCGGTGTAGACTACCGACTTCACATACCCCCATACATAAATTAATAATGTTTCATGTCTCTATTCATTTTACCGGTTCTTCTACAAGAAATGCTCACTCGAGGTAGCCAGCTGCGTTCCACCCCTTAAACATTTCCCCCGTAATACTCGCCTTGCCAGGAACGCTCATCAGTTTACACTTGAGTCCAATTTCGGACCTATCGTGAAATATAGAGAAGCCAATTTTCATCGAAACCTCCTTTCCCTTCCTCCCTAATTTCCTATCGCTCGCCCTGTGACTAAACATTAAAAGGGCTTTCATAAACCCTTGAACGCGTGTGCTGTATATATAAAAAAAAAAGTCAGCGATGTTAAATCATGGAGGCCATCTCACAGGGTCAAAACGCGAAATTATAAGCTCACCAAACGCTTCACGGAGAGAATTGAAAAATCACCAATTGCGAAATATTCAGTTTCAATTTACAAAACATGTTTTTTTTGTAAATCACGGCGCTTTGATTCGAAACGGATAGAAAAATTGGCAATTTAACTTTCAATTCATCTCAAATTACAACAATTCCTAAGTTGAGATTTACAATTAAAAGTTTTAATTCAAGCTTGTGCCCTTCAAAGTAAATTACAACCTTGTTGTCGCAATTTACTACTTCAAGGGAATAATTCCATTTATACTTTTTACCAATCTGGATTTGCTACATTTTTTTCGTGATTTACAAACTCTGAGTATTAAAATCAACTCAAGTGTGTCTGACGGCTACGTCGAAGGTCCGGAGTTCGATCCCTGCCTCGAACTAATAATTATCTTTTTTTTTTGGTACTGTCTCTTTTGAGGAAATGTAAAATCCTCGAAAAATAAATCTGGTTAATATTAAAAGTGGATCTTTGTAAGCCATTCGGATTCAGCGGGAAATGATATTCCACCAGAATATCAACGCACATACAGGAATCGTTCAGAATATAAGTCATTAGGCCCTGGCCCCGCTTGTGTCTCCAATAATGCCTTTTTTGTAGTTCTATTATGTACATAGGGAGTACAAGGTTGAATTTCAACTACACATTATATACAATTTCTTACCTTTATTTAAATGATCATCACAAAATTTGTACATTAGAGGTTAGACGTCCAAAATAAGACGACTATATTTTTCTCGCCAATAAAACATAGTCTTAATTCAAAACACCCCTAAAATGTAACTCATATTCAGGTTGCTTCTTATTATTAATTTTGATATCCGACTTGGATGCATCACCATGGCCTAGTAGATGTGTGCTAGGTTGGTATGCAGAGGGTCTCGAGTTCGATTCCTAGAATCAGCCAAGTAAGTAAAAGTTACATTTTTCAATAAAAAATAATAAATGCTTTTCAATAAATAGAAAACTTTGCTACTCTCAAAGCAATATAATTTGTTACAAATTGAGTAAATGGGGTTGCAATTTACGACTTTACCACTCATTTTTTCAAAAACATATTTTTGATTCAAAACAAAGAGATGGAAATCTACGACTCGCTTTTTTGCAATTAACAATCGAGTAAATATAAAATTGATACAAATTTGGATCAATTTTCGATTCGCGATGGCAATGTTTTATTTCTCAGGATCGAATTATTGACCCAAAAAAGTGGTAATTTGCTATTTTTGAGTGTCAATATCTTCATTTCGTTCAATTTTGAAAATTGCGAACAAGGAGTCGTAATTTACAAAACCCCGAGCTAGGGTGAGAAACTGCATAAGATTTTCGTGATTTGCAGCTCATTTTTCTTGATCTGATCTAAAAATTCTTTCCGTGTTCCTTCAAAAAATCAATTGTCAACTTTCAGTTTTGTTTGGATGTAAAGGATGCGTCAACAATAGCATTAGAACTAGCTACACTCCAATTGCGGCAGTTTCACTTATTGAAACAAAAAATGAGCTTCATCGCTAAACAAAATTTTCTTATAAAAATGGAGTTAACAGCAATCTTGTTTCGAGCCCATTCACCAAATGTACGCCGGTGCCGTGTCCTTCGATTATCCTTAAAATAAAGTAATTTGTATAATAATTAATACAATTTATTTGTGTTTTATTTCTTATTTTATTTAAAAAAAAAAACACCCTTTTAAAAAGAAAATATACAGATAAAATTAAATAATACACAAATTGACATTAGTTCTTTTCAAACAAACTACTAGGTATGAGGAATTTACAATGAAGGTTGCTTATTAAAAGGAAATTATATGACCGGAAAAGAGTTCCCAAGCTGAATAGCCTGTTATACACTCAGCAACAAGCAGTGACATACGATGCAATAGGTCCACTGTTCCGTTAAACATTAATTAAGTTTCATTACTTCAAAACTTTATAATAATCCAGTCGAAAAGAATTATACACTGGCAGATTTTTACTGAAATTTACAAATGGCAAATAATGCGCATAGATAGTCCGGATGCCCAAACCTTTGAATGCAACTACATGAATATAGTTAGCTTTCATATAAAGGATTATTTTAAGTAAGAAGTCAGCAGAGTTCTCCTTTCCATTTTATTTATTAAAGTTATATACCCAAGGAACCTTTAACAAGGTCATCACACTTTAGTTTTGTACACAGTATCCATATTCCACAGTTGTTATAGATAAAGGTGCACTTCTGAATTAATTTCTCCTGAAATGAAATTGTGATTAGCAAAATTAAATATTTATGTAATGTCAAATGATTTTTCTTAATTATTCTAAACTCTATTTGCAAATTAACATTGAATAACATCATCCCGTATTTATTGCAAACACAATATAAAATTCTGTCCAATTACCACACAAAATATCTACACATTTTCCTTATAGCCCAAAGCGACGCGGCGAGATACAAATAGCCAACCATCATCAATTATCTAAAATGTTTAACATTATGTTGTACTAATGAGAAAAGTGTACCTTACTAGCAAAAAAAAAAAAAAAAAAAAAAACGGACATCCAAAAGCACGTGGGAAAAGTAAAATCCAAGCAAACTTATTACCGATGGACATGAAACAGATCCGACCACTCACACAAAAACGCTCCACCCACAAAGACACACTCATACATAAACATTCTTGGAATAAAAATGTATTCCAATCTCTTAATGTGGCAATGAATTTAAGAGGATGGCTTGTGACAGTGTTTTCACCACCCACAAAGCAACCCTCGCGGTTATAACCATCATCGTTATTGGCACCTACCATTGTCCTCACTTTACGTGAATGGATCAATGTAAAATCGCTTCCATCCCTATATCTTTACACCAGCTGGATGTTGTTACAAAAAAAGGAGTCAATGTTGTGTAATTTATTTTTATTCATGATTTGTGGGTTTTGTTTTTGTTTTTTTTCTGATTTTCGAAATCCAGAAAAGGAAACCCATACTCATTTAATGTTATTAAAAGGAAACCTTAGCATTCGATGAGGCAGCCAACTATAAAAATAATGTTAACTCTGGGTGTAAATTTAACCTTGGAATACAGCTAAACACGCTTTCAATTATTATTTATTGTGGGGTTTGGAGTCTCAGAAAATATTTTTTAGTCTCAAATTGCTTCTGCACTAAGCTATTACATAATGTATTCCAATTTCCAAATTTCGAAAATTTGCAGTGTGTCATTTTAAACATTCTTAGATAGCTTAGTTCCGGTGGTTGCACCTTCTTAAAAGATATAATGTTATAAGGATCGACATCGAATATCGAATTTCAAAAAAAAAAAAGTAAACCTTATAAATGTCTGTATTTGTAACCTTAAATACAAATTAATATGTGAACATGATACTCCTTCAGCTAAGAAATTACGAGATCTTGTGGGAGGTCTTGAGGATCGCTGACGTTGCACCTATCAAAATCTTGTGTCAAAAGTAAAATAGGTACAAATTATGAAATGGCTTCTACTTTTTGGAAGATTAAAAATAACAAAACTTTTTTTTAGGAAAACACTTTTTTTAGTTTCTACGTGACTGAACTTTTAGGTAAATTTATGAATTAAAAGATTAATTTTGCTTTAATTTCTTTTTGAACTATCCAGCTTCTTATAAGCGTATTCAGTTATAGCGACCAGTAAAAGGCATCAGTAAAAATCGAAAACAAATGAATTTGGAGCTTTTTTACTGACAGTCGTTTATAGCGATTAGTAAAATTATGTCGGTAAAAAAATGGAAATAGTAACGCATCCTGTCTTTTTCTTCTTCTTTATGGTCGCATGTACCAGTAATTTATTTCCGGATGAACGTATTTATTCGAGATGAACGAAGCAGTAAGAAACTAGAATGAATTATTGTTTCATTTTGAGTGACATGACAATCAGCTGATACGTAAAATGAGTTTTTGCCAGTGAAATCTAATTATTGGTTTTCCGTAAAAAATACATTACCGAATCAATATATTTTTTTTAAATAAATTAATTTAATGTTATTCGCCACCGATTTGTATACACTTTTTGTTTCTAAACGCATTCAAACATATTAAATACTACAAAAGAAAATGTTTACTGATGCGTTTTACTGGTCGCTATAACTGACGCCTTACTAAAAAAAAATTCCAAAAATGTTTTTGGAAACCTTTTCAAAAAAAACCGTTTTTTGAAAAAAAAACTGGTGGTACCATTTTGAAATATTTTATTTCCCAAAAAACATTTTAACTAATGATTTTTAATTGATTAAAAAATTTTATATGATTTCTTTCTTTATATGTATGATAGAGTACAATAAATTTAGATTCTGTGCCAATCTTAATATCGGCGTACTTCTTTCACAGTCCAGTTAATTATGAACTCCAGAATTACAGATTCTCTATTTTTATACTTTTTTAAGTGACATATTTTATTAAATTATTATTTAATGATTTCTCGATAATAAACTATTTCTCAAGTTATTTAGTACTACAGTACTATAACACGGCCATCCTGCAGTTTTCATCGTTCTCGATGAATAATATTAAGATCTTAGGTTAGTTAGGTTACAATAGTTGTAGCTCAGAGGCAATCTTCAGCATGTCTACATTTCAGCTAAGCTCAGAGGTTCAGCTTTAAGGCATAAACTTGTCCTTTATCGTTATTATTTTTCAATAATTGTAGCTCAGAGGCAATCTTCAGCATGTCTACATTTCAGCTCAGAGGTTCAGCTCTCTGGCATAAACTTGTCCTTTTTCGTTATTATTACCATCAATCAATAATTGTCGCCCAGAGGAAATATCGCTTGTCCTAAACTTATCTTCAAAAATATAATTTAGGGCTCACATGTCTGTACCTACTCATTATAAATTGTTTGGTCAAGCAAGATCTGGCTTACAAATATTTTTATAATTACATAAAATACAATAACATTTGATACACAAATCATGATCAAATCAATATTTACCTAAAGAAAGACTCGGTTTTCTAAAATGTTCATTTGGTTGAAATTGTCAAGGAGTTTTTTTTTTTTTTGACACAACATGCAATCAAAATGAATTAAATATTAAAAGATGAATCAAGGTAACTTACATTAATGCACATTATATTCATCTTGCAAAACTAGCACCCAGCAGCAATTATTTACATAGTCCTCCTTATCGAATCAGGAGTGTGTCCACTGATCATTGTTGCACAATTTGACTCTTTTTGGAACATCAGCAGGTTTTTTTCGCATGTCCAGCTTTGGAACAAAATGTACAACTCTTTGCATCATCATTTTCTTTCACCACCCAAAACAAATTCTTCCATTTTCTAAACGAGGCACTTTTCATTTGATGACTCACCAATAGACGAGGGTTAGTCTATCAAAAATTGAACAAAGGTTGGCATGACGAACATCAAAGAATTTCTTAGCCCAATATTATATAGTGATAACAGCCAATCACTAGTTTAACTATTTTGTCTTCTGGTACATCCAACGACAATCGGTTGATTTGAGACACTTTCTCCATCACAAAATCAGCATCTGATCCAAACTCGTTGCTTTCCGAGCTTGCAGCTTTTCGGAGTTGACTGACAATATCTGACCCACTTGAAAATTAGTGGATAATAGATGATCTAAAGCCTGACCAAGAATAATGCTGAAGCCGAATTTGTCAAACCAATTCTTCTATCGTGAAGAAGCACGTATACGAAGAATAACTTCGAAATTCTCCAGACAATCACATTCAATTTTTTAATCGATGTCAGTGCACCATTTAACGATATCCACGCTTGATTGAAATATCTTGAACATTTGTAAATTAAGTTTTCATTGTTTTTTTTTTTTCATCCTCTGTTTATCCACATTGACGACTTCTTCATATTACAAATTACTTTGTTTTTCTTCCATTATTTAATATTTTTAATCTGCTTCAGGGTTATCCCACTTCTGATGATGGAGTACAATAAATTTAGATTCTGTGCCAATCTTAATATCGGCGTACTTCTTTCACAGTCCAGTTAATTATGAACTCCAGAAGAACAGATTCTCTATTTTTATACTTTTTTAAGTGACATATTTTATTAAATTATTATTTAATGATTTCTCGATAATAAACTATTTCTCAAGTTATTTAGTACTCCAGTACTAACATGTATATCTACTTTGTTTTCAAAATCTCAAGTCCCAACAATATCTACTGTCACACAATAGAGCACGTTCGTGCGACCCAGTCGTGCACTTTATTTTTCCTATGTTAAGATATACCAACTGAATGTATGTACCTACTCGTATTCCCCAAGTACGAAGTTGTACGGTGTAGGTACATGTTTCGTTCCAGGGTTCCAGACATAGAAATCATTCTAATGTGGCTTGTTACTTTATGTCAAAATCAAATGCACGACTAGGTCGTACGTACTTGCTCTGTGCGTGCAAAAACCTACGGTAACAAATTTCTACAGCAATAACAATTATACTCTTTGTTGTATAAAATAAGCAAAGAAGTTCAAATTCTTTGTTTAAGAAGTTTTTATGTTCCGCATTTCGAGCAAACATTTTAAAGTATTTATTCAAAAATTCAGTAAAAACTAAAAAGTGTTGGCTAAAACTGAAAGGCTCTATATATGTATATGGGAGCTACCGTTAAGAAATTTTCAATTTCTAAAACGTAACTGCCATCTTATAGGTGCGCTATGAAAGGTATTAACCTTAGCAATTCTGAACTAATTCGTTAAGGTCCGTTTAATAAAACCGTTTAAACTTGATTTTCGTTATCATCATTTGAACCAAAAACAAAAACTGCAGTATGTATTATACAAAAATTGAAAGGTACCAGCTCGAGGCGACGTAAATCGCATTAAAAAAACTCGACAACCATTTTTCTGATATGCATGAAGTTTGACGAAAATCCGTCAAGGGTTTGGCTGTAGCATGACATGAAAAAGCGCACAGACAGACCGACGACGGACGCGACGTTATGGCGAAAACCACTTTTTTGGGCTTCTCTATCATCGTAATGTCATTTTTGAATAAAACGATTTTTTCTTTTTTTTTTCTGCACGAAACCAATACTTGCCCTATAGAAAAAGTACATAAAAATATCTTCATGATGTGAAGTTTTTTCACCAACCCACCAGGCCATTATTGATAGCAATATAATTTTTTTTTGGGATAGGCTAAACTCCTCCTGGACAGGAAATTATTGCGGAAGATTATTACTATCTAAACTTTTCAAAGGAGTTTTCCCTCTTATTTAATAAATATTTGCTTTCGGATTCTATGATTGGAAAACAAAATTTAATAATGTTTCGAGCATTTTTGAACAACAGCGTCACTATTACATGTAACAATTTGTATGATTACTAATTTGTATGATCTTAAATATTTTTATTGTAATGAACAAATTACTAAAACTAAATTATTTCTATTCGTTTAATCATTTAAAACGTTATTAAATTTTGTTCTTAAACAGGACTTACAAGAGAATAAAATCGATATAACACTCACAATATTTCCAATTTCAGCTAAAAGCAATGCATACATACATATGTGCCTACACTTGTATTGTACCCACATAGATATGCAACATGGGGGTAAAAATGTACGAAAACAAAAACATGAACACCAATCACCTCGCTTCGATTTACCATGATATTCTTGTTTGCGTCCATTATCCTTGCTCTTCCTTTCCTCTGCGCCAAATAAAAGTAATACTAAAAAAACGTCACACAACATCGTGAAAAATTGGGTATCATCATCATCCTTCCCTTGATTTTCATTTGCATCGCTCGCTGCTGCTTCTGCTTTAGCTGTAGCTGTTGCATCGATTTCGTGGTGGTAGTGGTGGTGGTGGTGGTGGTGTTGTTAGTATATCAACAACAAAACAGACCACAAAAAAGATGAATCCTTTTATTATATCCTCCTCACATAAAATACAGGGTGTTGGCTTTAGGGAATCAGCTTCAACAAAAACAATGAAAAGATATTTTTAAATTTTACGTCAGAGCTTGAGTTGGTTTTTTGAAACAAATGACGTGATAAGAATATGTCTAAGTGTATGTAGCATAAAAAATCAAGATATATACCTATATCTATTTTGATAGAACTTATTAAACTTAATTATAGATACAATTTAGTTTAGGGCTATTTTCATAAAATTTGATCTTTTTTATTTGTGATTTTAGGTACTATAAGGCACATACTAGAGCAAGCTCTTGTGACCTAGTCGTGCACTTAATTTTATAACATTTATCTATGTAATTTTTGGGACTGAGTTTATGTTTATACATAAAAGAACAGTTATTACGGGTGTTCCATAATTTACACGAATTGTATTTGAAACGATCCATCCTTGAAACCCAAATTTAGAATGAATAGTCTTGTGTGATGTAGTATTGTGTATTGTCAGAAAAGTAGGTACCTACCGTTTTCTTTTTACAAATCCAAACGGGTTCCTAATAGATTAGTTAAAAATTAAGCAAAACATACGAAATTCTTCTATGAAATGCTTTTCTTTTTACTTGCGATTATAGGTGGGTACTGCTTGTTATGGATTCGTGAAAAAATTTTTGGTTACAACCACAGATTATTGATTATTGATTATTTTCGGAATTATAATTTTTTCTTTTAACGGAACCTGTTTTTTTTTTCAAAAAACCATTCATCCATTTTCAATAAAACATTTTAAAAATGAAATCATTTATAACTTTATAAATATCGCGTTTCAGAATTTTGAAAAACTTTTTTATTTTTATTTTTTCTAATCAAATATTTTAATTTTCAAATTTTTTTTTGGAAACGGGTTAATTGCGTTTTTTTCAAATCATTATTCCAAATGAAACTACAAATTTTCATATATTAACATACTGGAAAACACAACAAACTATTTTTCCTAAAAGTGGTCCGAAATAAAGTCTGTTAACAAAAAATGTTCGAACGATTTAAAAAAAAGTTAACAAAGAAATATATTTCTATATACTTCGTTTTTCGAAGAAAACTCTTAAATCAATTGAAAAAATTCTAAATAGATAGCTTCTAAGCTATTATCTAAATAAGAGCAAATTCGTGGGACTTAGTCGTCATTTTATTTCAAGTGCAATATACAATAAAATAAACTTTGTGTATTCAATCAATGAGAAAATTGGTTTCCGAGATTAAATCAAAGAATATCAAAAAATATCAACTTTGATGAAAATTGATTAGGCGATGTTAGGTAGTAATCACTCATGTTGTTTTAAATATGTTTTTGGATGGATGATTAGGATGAAATCAAACACCACTCTCGATTTGATCTTGAGCACTTTTCGTTTTGCTTAAATTAAAAAAGGCAATCTAGATATGATTTAGATCAATTTTTGCGAATCTCGATTCAAAGCCAGATTTATACATACTTTTACAAACACTAATAACATTAACATTCTTAAACGTCATGCGTCAGTTGGAAATTTATTTTTCTCGTTGTGGTGTTGTGAAAAGAAGCACATTTATTTGCAAAATGTTATTTAAAATTATTTAAAAATTAATCTGCAGCAACTTTTAATAATTTAATTATATTTCATTATTATCCGATGATGGAGAATTTTCAGAATTGAAAATTTTGTTGAGAAAAGAGATAGGCATTCCGTCAAAGATTTTGTGGAATGTGTCGTCGCATATCATTCAGACAAAGAAGTGTGTCATCAGCTGTTTATTGCAAACACACAATAACAAGAATAAAATCAATCTCTTTTCGTTTTCCATGTAATAAGAAAAATCGGAAAATTGAGAGCAAATGTGAAATTTTCACAGAAAACACCATTACTAAGCAGCCTAAACATAAAATGTTAACAAAAAGTAAATATTACTGTTAAAGTATAAACAAATTATATTGATGATTTTTACAACCTCGTTATGATTGTTAATAACAAAGGAGTATTATCTTAATACTTTACTTTCTTACTTACTTTTTTTTAGCAAATAGTGCATAGACAAAATTATGCTCAGATATAAAAGCGTTCTGTTAAATCTGAACATGATTTTGCAACATAATTTTAAATCGATAAAAAGCCTTAACCAAGTTAAATAAGAATAAATTTTACAACTATGCTAAATTTGGCTTAATTTTTTTGAATTGTTTTTGTTTGCTTTTTTAACGCATCCAGTAGCAACTTATCAATATAAGACATTTGCTTTCAGTTTAAAAACAGTTTCTACAGTTTAATTTTTTCAAATTTATTGATTTATTATTTTGGAGTAAAACTTTTTTTGTGAATTCCACCCAAATTAAAATTTATATGGTGCTTCTTGGCGTTATCTGATATATTATCTTTAAAAGTTATTTCAGATTTCAG
The DNA here is from genome assembly GCA_916050605.2 of Platycheirus albimanus. NCBI lineage: Eukaryota > Metazoa > Arthropoda > Insecta > Diptera > Syrphidae > Platycheirus > Platycheirus albimanus. Next base: position 68,279,158 of record OU696698.1, read on the forward strand.
GAAAAACTCAAGCATATTCGATTTTATTACCTTAATTGCAAATGCGTTATCCTTGCTGTTAATAACAATTAAAATTAATGACTTACCATTGAGAATATTGACTGGAATTACGTCACATGAATCACAAAGATAATTTGTGGTGTTGTTTCTATATTTTTCGTTGTTATTAATTGAACACATTGTGGAAGTGGTAATTAAAATTGATGGCCGATCGATGTAAGTGCAAAATTTTAATTGGGTCACGTATTCCGTATGTTTTCATCAGCATAATCCTCGCACGCAAAATATATGCACTTTTTATAGCTTTTTGTACCTATAGCCAAAATATTAAAAAGATTTAGGTGAAATTTTAAAATTTTAATTTTTTTGTTAATGTCCTTACTGCAAAAATAAGTTATAAAATCTTAATCCTTTATCGTTCACATATTTAAAAAAAAATGAAAATGACTGAATAGAATACTTCCCAAAAATCCTCATTCTAAAGTTTTAAGCAAATTTATTAATATTGCTTAAATCCTTCTTTTGCAGTTGCTGACTTAGTTGTGGTCTGTTAAGGGTAGAGCGTTTCTCTTACGTCTAATTTGGATCTGAATGGATCCATATTGCGCCCAGTACAAGATAAGAGATGTAAATGGAAGTGGGAGCGTAAATTAGTGCACTGTCACGCATGCGAATTTCAGGCCCCTTTATGTAAACCAAACTGAGCTCTGAATAAGTTTGCAGATGTTCTTTCGTGACTTGTTCAAGACGTTGAATTATTATTTTCTGAGGGCTGCCTTCCTGGTCCCTGCCTAGAGGAGGCATATATAATTTGAAAACAACTCGTTATTTTGTTTTTAAAAATGATTATTATGTACATACATGTTGACATGGGTATAAATTGGTATTTGAATATTTTTTTTTGAAAAATGTTCCAAAAATTCGAAATTCATCCAAAAAATGCAATGGCGTACCTACCTATACTTTTTTCAGCTCAAATTAGTTTTTTTTTTCAAAATCTCAACACCAGACCATACTATCACACATTAGATCAAGTTCGTGATACAGTCGTGTGCTTTATTTGTAAATACATATTTTTAAGAAATTTAATCCTAAATACACCATCAAATTACTACATGTGCATTTTCTTTCTCTTTCAGGTGAGTTACCCCAAATATATCTATTTAATTTATCAAAGTAAGCACAATTTTAATATTTCTTTACTGAATGTACAGGTATACTAAGAATGATTTATGAATACAATACCTCGTATTTAATTTTCAAACTATGATTTATTTAAGTCCTTTGAAGTTATAAATTTAACGGGCGATAAAAAAACGACGAGATTTAATTGAAGAGTTCCTTTAATTCCATAATGAGTTTTTAGACAGGTAAACAAAGTGCAATTTGATAATTACCAACTAAAAGACACAAAAACTTAACTAAATAATAGAGTAAAATCAGTAACCTTGCAAAAAACTCTTATCAGCATTTTGCATTGCCCTCTATTGATTCAAAGGATAAAATTTTTTGAAAATATGACTTTAAATGGAAAATAACTTTTGAATTGTTTTCGTTAATTTTAAAAGAGGGTTAGAGTTAAAAAAATATCAGCTTGAGAGTTTTTCTTCAAATAAAAAGCAGGCAAATAAGTTTTCCGCCGAACCCATTTTATTTTAAGCTTAGAGTTTTTGCAAATCTTCTAATCCTAGCTATAGCATACTGAAAAATATTGCCTTCATATACAGAATAAAATCCAACAAATTTTATTAAAAATAAAGGAGCCAGATTCGCAAAAAATGAGCTTTTAAACGGTTGTGTGGGAGATATGTTGGTTTTCAGCCTAGCTCCAATTCAAAACCAAGTTGAATACAAAGATAAACAAATAATTTATTAATTTAAGCAGCAAAGTGGCGTACAACCAAACATACATCCAGGCAGACACTTTAGATTTTTTTTAAATGCACGACTGGGTGGTACGTACTTTCTCTTATGTGTATAGCGTTTTAAGATCGAAACTTGATTAAGTCGTTTCCACGTGGCCCAGAAATTATTGCCTAAAATTATAAACTTATACCAAAAAAATTAAAATTGTTTCTAGAAAAAAAATATAATTAGTGTAGGCGTAGTTTTTTTCATTAGATACTTTTTATTATTATATATTTGACTTCATTTGTATTGCATCGCAGCGTTAAGGGACCGGGATTAAAGATATTTTTAAACAATTTATGATGAATTGATTTATTGCATTGTAATCATTGGTGGGCTTAGAATAAGATTGCGCGTGGCAATCAGAGGATATAGTGCTTGGTTGCTAATCTAGAGCTGTGGGTTCGAGTCTCCCCCTGGGCAGCAATTTTTCTATATTCCTGCAGTTATAACTAGATGCCATCAATGTGAATAGGTTAAACGTATGAGTATCTATTTACACCCAGAGAAAAAGCAAAGATTTGGGAATGAGTCGGTTTCGAAGACGAACACCATTAATTAACTTATTTCCTTTTATAAAAGCAAATAGTTTTCATATTTTTTTTAACATCGATTTTTTTTTTAATTTGAGGTAAAGTCATGGTAACAACAATAAGAAAAACAACTTTGAAACAAAATGCAACAACCTCGATCCTACTCAACGCTATCGTAGATTTTAACGCATACAGGTTTGAAAGTATTATGCTCCAACTTCAATTTGATAACGATGCTTTGTTGAATAAAATGTGCTCGAGCTCAAAATTACTATGAACCAACTTTGAAATTATGATGTTTCAATTTTAATTTAACTGCGTTAGAATGTTGTGTGAAGTGATTCCATCTTTAATTTTAATATTATACATAGTTGAAATAACTGCTTTACTCATAAAAATTATAATTGCTTATTTTCAATTTAAGACGACCAACTTTGAAATAACTATGTGTCATTTTAAATTTAACATGAGAAAGTTATCTCAAATTTCTCCATCTAGAAATTGTAAATTATTTATTTTGATCTTACCATGATTCACAGTTTTGAAATACTACGTTGAAACTTGGATCGAACTATGATTCAACGTTAAAATAAATGCTGTAATCTTAAAAGCAACATACTCCAATTTTGGTTCAATTATTCTTATTGTTAGTTATCTCAGCCAAAATTTAAAAATCCTTAAATTTTTTTTTTAATAAAAAACCATTCATCATTTTGGTATTTAAAATATTTTTATTATTTTATTTATATAAAAATCTATATTTTCTTTTCTTTAATTTTATTTTTCCGATGAAAACTACAAAGTGCTAGAAATTGGCTACTCAACAGAAATTTTCAATATGTTTTGGAAAAGTTTTTCAAAAAAACCGGTACCAAGATTTCTAAAAAAAAATGTTTCTTTAAAATTTAAAACAGTAAAAGAAATAAGATTAAGTTTTTACAAAAAAAAAAAAAAACTTTTTAACTAAGGATTTTGAAGTGTTTAATAAAATACTACGCTGTTCATATCAACAGAATAGAGAGTATTCAAAAAAGATTTTTGAGATTTTGTTTGCGTTTTCTTCCATGGTTAGATAGAATCGTTTTGCCACCTTACTCTCAAAGACTTCAACTAATAAAACTTCCATCCCTTTTAAGTCATCGTGAGTACCTACAATTCTGTTTTATTGTGCGGTTAATTAATGGATCAATTACAGCCCCATCAGCCCTTTGTCGTATTAATTTTAATTTTAGTCGTTCCAGTTTAAGAAGGCAATTGCCTCTGTGTAACATTTTCAGTAGATCCAACTACGGCGCCAATAGCCCTCTCAATCTCTTGATAAATATATTTAATAAGAACTATGCCATATTAAAATCCACTAATGATAATGTTAAATCTCACTGTTTTAAAAATAGATTTTTTATCCAATATTTATAATATACTCGTAGATATAAGATTTATGTATGTATCAATTTATGAATATATTGTTAGTTTTAATTTTATTTAAGAATGTACCGTTAGTATTTAACGAATAAAAAAAAAAAAAAAAAAAAAAAAAATTAATATGAAAAAATCATAATTTTTTTTTCGAAATTCAAAGCCCCAAGACCACTGTCACACTTAAGAGCAAATTCGTGCGACGCAGTCGTGAACTTAATTTATTATATATTAATTATTATATTGTACCTACTATAAATTTTTTCAAAATTTTATTTAATGCAGAAACTTCAACATGTGAGAGTAAAATTGTCGGGATCCGTTCAAAATCCCGAAAACCAAATTCCCGAAAGTTCAAAATCCTGAAAAATCAAAATCCTGAAAATCAAAATCCCGAATGGTCAAGATCCCGAATGATAAAAAAGCCAAGTACTGTTGATTAAGAAAACTGTTGACACAGGTGCCTGCCAGACAACTGGACATACCCTTAGCGGAGTAACGAAGTTGTGTGAGCGGGTGTGTCCCCAAAAAAGGGAGTTAAAATCCCAAGAACCCGCGAAGCGGACCACCCAAGTACTGCTGATTATGAAAACTGTTGACACTGCCTGCATCACTAATCCGATTTTTCAGTATTGATTGCTATTCGGGATTTTTTCGGGATTTTGATTTTCCGGGATTTTGATTTTTCGGGATTTTGATTTTTCGGGATTTTGATTTTTCTGGATTTTGATTTTTCGGGATTTTGAACTTTCGGGAATTTGGTTTTCGGGATTCTGAACCAGACCCAAAATTGCCAAACTTATGTATTCAGCAGTAATATGTAATAATTAAGTTCGATACAAATGTAATGACGAGTTGTTTTCAAAACATGAAATTACAAACAAAGATTTAAAAAGTATACATTTAAAATTACAAAACAAAATATTGATACGCAGCTTAAATGAAACTACTTTCATTTACGTGTAGGTATTCCATTTGGGGAGAATCGCTTAAACCGTTTTCGAAATAGGCATATTTATATTGGTAATACCTGATGTACAGTTTTGAGTCTTTGTTTGTAATTTTAATTTCATTCATATGATTTGCCCCACACTAAAAGAACAAAAATTTTCGTATCAAAATTGTTCGAGCCGTTTTTGGGATGAATAAGTTTTAACTTAATAGTCATATGACATAAAATTACTCCTCTGTACAATATCCTTAAAATTTATGAAGGTACTGAGTTTGAAGGGAATCGGCCCCACCCAATTGAACTGTAGGTGCTCAGACAGACAGAAAGACAGACAGACAGAATGTTTAGACTTTTTTCGTCTTCGCCATAATCGTCATATGTATGGTTGTTAAATCCATCTTATGAATTCAAACTTGGAGCCTATAATCGCAAGTAAAAATTTCTAAGCCTAAAAAAAAAAAACAAGAACCCCTTACAAGCGATGTTATTAGCGATGCTGTTGTTGAAACTATAAATATTAAGTACATCATTAAAGCATATTTCAGTCGCGAGCATTTTCAATTAGGAGCAACAAACATGAAAAGACATTCGATGTGCTTCAACTTGTGTATGTTGTGTGTAGAAGAGGTACAGTACAGATCCTTCCCCGGTGCAAAAGTTACCCTACTAGCGTTAGTATTTTAAAAGTCTTCCAATCGACCGGCAGGCAACCCAATCTCCGATATTGCACACGTACATCTGAATAGTCACGATCATGCGCAGAAAAGAAACTCATCACTCCCTTCCCCTCTTTTACCTTTGTCAATACAATATTGCAGTGAAAAACTCAGAAATGATTATAAAAAGTAGACCCCACTAGAGAGAGAGGGAGCAAGTCTGTACCAACAAAATGTCCCCCACTTTTCACAATTATACACCCACAAACCGCGCGTTGATTGACTACTACTACACGACTGCAGGCGGCTCGGCAGCTCGGCAGCTCGACTTCGGGAAGACGATGGCGATGGCGATGGCATGTGAGCCAGAAAGTATTTGTTTTGTTTGCGGCCAGACCAAAGGGCAAACTTAAACCGATTATCTTGTTGTTGTCCACTGGAAAGCTCTTTCGCCGTAGTGTGTAGTGTAGATCCACTTCATATTTTTTTTTAGCATGTATCCTCCAGATGTAGTGAATACCTACCCAGACCAGATACCAGACCAGGCCAGCGTAGCGCCCGCCAGACCCACATAGCTGTTCCTTCGTTGATGACGATGAAAACGACGATGACGACGCCGCCGACTAGCGCGTATCCGTATAGACACTGCCACACAGAAGATAAATGAATAGATAGATGGATGGATGGACGGTTGGATGGATAGATGGATGGTTTGTATGAATGAATGGTGCACGTTCGTGTTTTTGTTGGTTATACTCAATTATTGTTGCTACTCTCACTTTGTGGGTTTACTCGTTCGTAGGAATAGGAAGGTATGTATAGGTATGTGTCTGTGATTAACTAATGAAAATGTTTGACATTACGATTTGAATCGTACTCAGAGGGTCGATTCCGTTTTCAGTATTATGTTAGGAGCATTCGCATATACAAGTTTATAGAAATAATGGATTTTAGAAAAGAATCTTGTATATTTCTTAAAAGAAAAGATAGATTTTGCGAGCAACTCGCGTTTCAAAGATTCTATGTGCAAGTGTCATTTCTTTGGTATTGGTGTTTGAAAACAATTGAATACGATAAAACATATAACGTTCAACTTGGCTGAAGGTTTTGTCCGGAACAAGTTACTGCAGTTTAAAGAATCCCAAGAATCACATGGGGGCAATTTCATTTAAATTTTTGGGGGAGAAATAATTCATAAAATTAGTTCGATTAATACGATTCTTTGAATTGACGACATTATTTCGTGGTTGGCAGTGAAATCAACTTGATATTTAAAGCGTTGTATAATCAGTAGGCTGCCCATTGGCAACGATCGATTTGATGAAGGCAAGATTGTCCTGATGAAGTACTCTGTGTGGCGCAAAAAAAAAGCAACCTCTAAAAGCTTTTCGAACAAGTAGTTTGTGGTAGTATAACGCATTTTCTGCAAAAATTTAATCTTCCATCAACAACTTGACTTCATGCAAAAGCGGTCTACTGCCACTAACATACTAACCTTTATGAACAAGCGATCAAGGGCATTAGGAAGTGGACATGAGCTGGATTGCATCTACACAGATTTCTCAAAAGCTTTTGACCAACTCTCACATGAAATCATTATTTTCAAATTGAAAGCTTTAGGTTTTCCTGTAGGTTTTGTTAGCTGGATAGATATCTCCAAAACAATTCATACACAGTAAAGTTCAGAAATTCGTTTTCTAATCCTTTCCCTGTAAAATCAGGAATCTCACAAGGCAGCCATCTTGGTCCGTTACAGTTTATACTCGCTATCAATGACGTAACTTCGTGCATTCGTTCTAGTAAGATCCTTGTTTTCGCTGATGATATGAACATTTTTAAATCTATTAACTCTGCTAACCACCGCGTAGAATTGCAAGCCGAGATTTGCCATTTGGTGTAGCAAGAATTGTTTAAGACTGAATCTGGCGAAATATATCAGACAATGAGATTTACAAGGAAACGGGTACCAACACCAAGTACACACGACTTTTACATTTCACAACAAGTTTTGCATGGGGTTTTTAGTTTTAAAGATCTGGGAGTAAACTTAAGCCCAAACTTGAGTTTCACGGAACACATCAACTTTATTGTTAAAAAAGCTAATTCCATTCTAAAATTTGTTAAAAGTTGGTCGAAGGAATTTTAAAACCCATATGAAACCCTAGCTTTATTCAACTGTGTTGTTCGTCCACATCTAGAAAACGCACCGCAAATATGTTCTCCATTCTATGATGTTCATACGTTTAGCTTTAAAAGGTCTCTCCTGGGCAGATCCTTACAACCTCCCACCTTACGAACACCGCATTCAACATTTACAGATTCAAACTTTGTCACAAAGACGTGTTAACAATAATGTTATTTTTATTCACCAACTTTTGACGGGATTTTTAGACTCACCCGATCAGCTATCTTCTGTTGGTTTTTACTGTTGCGGGGGGCTCATCATCTTTGTAGTTTAGAGTTACGGGTATTATACATTGTCCCAAACACCCTACTAATTATGGCATGAATGAACCTCTTCCCCGCATGTGCAAGCTTTTAAACTCAAATAAAAGTTTTTTAATATTAGTAAAACTTGCCTAAAAAAAACATTCAAAACCGCGCTTTATTTTTTGTGCTTGTGTTATGCGATATGTATACTTTTCTTACTAACAACTAACACCTGAACTAATTAATGTAGCCAGTGAACACATAAAATGTGTTGGCTAAATATCTGATTGTAAGTTAATGCTGGATATAAGCTTCTTGCTTTCGAAAACTGATAGTTCAAAAAAAAAAAAAAAAAAAAACCGTAACTTTGAGACATTTTAAACCAGCATCCTGCAAGGTTATAACCGAAATAGAGATTTCCCGAAATGTTTTTCATAAACATCAACAAAAACTTACTCTACTGCTGAAAAAATTTCAGATACTTTTTAGAAATGAGTATATAATTTTAATTTATAAACAAAAGATCCAGATTACTTGGTTTGAAAATCAAAAGCTCCATCCGGGTTGAGCGACTGTAGTAGTACACAGTGACTTTTATTTAAATAGTAATTTTGTATTGCTTTAAATCTAATGTAACCACTCAAATGTGACCAAAAACCAACGAATAAAAATATATTAACCAATATTCTGTAAAACACAAAACTACTACCAAAGCTTTTTCCACCCTACCCGATATACCCGGAGTCTTTAAACAAAAACAAGGCCCGTTAATTCGTATACGCTTTTTTCGCTATTTCGCCATGCAAAAAAGTCAATAGGTCATAACAATCATCATTGTCGTTCTACGGATCTAATGCTAATGTAACGCAGTAAGAAGCAACGATATAAAAAAGTATCAACAACTTAGAATGGGTGGGTGTTCCCTCGGCGACCGACGACGACGCAACAAAATGTTCAAAGTTCGAATGGCATAGAGCGGGAGATAAAGAGCGAACAATTTGACACCCTTCGCCCGGACCAACTCAAATAGCAAAGAGCAACGTAAGCTAGCAACAACAAAATAACTAAAAACGATGTCACATGTTGCTTAACGGCGCAATCCAATTGCGAAATAACGATGGTAAAATGAAGAGATTTTGCTCGTAGCCTAGGATCAACCCTTAGGGGAGTTTTCTATGGAGTATAAATACTACCTAGCTATGTTATGTAGTATAAGAGTGCGTAAATGAAGTAATATTGGTGATGTTGAATGATAAAAATCTATCGATTAACTAATAGCTTTGTGAATTTTTTTGTCCCTTGATTTGGTGAAAACTTTCTTATTTAAGGCATAACACATTTCAAAAATTGCCTTAAATAAAAACATTTTGAAAACAAACTCTACGTGAGAAAAAAAGAAATTCCAAATATCTTCATACTTTTTGTGTGTCAGCCTTCAGGATGTTGAACTTTGCTCCTACTTTTGGGGTGCGATTATTCAATTTTTGGAATAATCGAACAAATTTTTATTGTGAACATTTTACCGCTTTTGTCAAAATTGTGACCTCCCATATATTTTCTAATCTATTTATACCTCATAGTAAAACTTCTATCATTTTTACTTGCGATAGTTACTATAAGGCAAATTATACATTCGTTTTATGAGATGTACCGTTATCGGACAAAAATCCATTCTAACCAATAGATGTATCGTTGTCAAAAAATAGCACCCTAAAAGTTTTATCAAAATCGTTTTCGAGAAAATCAAACTTTTTTGTTAAAGATTGTATGGCAGTTACCGTTATTTTTCGACCAAGAACAAAAATGAAAAAAGAACCCCCCCCCCCTGCCTAGGGAATTCCAAATACAGTAGTCTCTCGATAATGTGAATCACCAATAATGTGAATTTCTCCAAAATGTGAATGGCAAAACTTAACATTGTCATCTCTATAATGTGAAGTTCCGAAATTTTGGAACTCTAAATGTGAATTCCTTTGGAAATTTTGTATACTTACGATCTCCAGTTTACTATAGTTAAAGGCAGAAAAGCAATAGTAAGATCAAGTCAGGCTATTCACTATGTCGATACAGATGTTTCTTTTTACTTGCTCTATAGGGCGTATTGGTTTCGTGCAGAAAAAAAATCGAGGTTTTAATCAAACATGACATTACGATGATAGAGAAGCCCAAAAAAGTGGGTTTCGCCATACCGTCCGTCGGTCTGTCTGTGCGGATGTGCGCTTTTTCACGTCATGCTACAGACTTAGAGGCTTGACGGATTTTCTTCAAACTTGGTATATAGCAGTTTGAAGAAAAAACATTGTCGAAGTTTTTTTTATTTCGTTTTAGCCCAGCTCAAACTGGTATGTTCAAGTAACGGTTTTTTTCATTTTCAATTTGCTCGAAAACGGCTCTAACGATCTTGAATAATCTCAGAATTTAACTTACCTAAGATATTTCTAACAAAACTGCGTTTTTTTTTGTGTGGCTTAAATGCTCGTAACGAAAATCAAGATTAAATGGTTTTTTTCAAATGTCCATAAGTACGCAACGGGTTGATTGAATTGACTCAATCTTCGTTTGGCATAGTTCTTTATAGTGTTCTATAAGATGAATTGCAATTTTTTCAGTAAAGCATTTATAAACGGTGTTTCCCATACAATGAGCCGTTCAGTTTTAGCCAACTTTTTTTGTTTTTTTTTTCTTCTAATCTGCTCAAAAATGGCTCTAACGATTTTGATTAAACTTTGTGTGAAATATGCTTTTAGTGGCTTCAAGGCTCCCTCATTAGGTTTAGGTTTAGGTTCATTTTATTCAAACATATAATTTTAGGCATAGTTTTTGTATTGTACATATTATGAATAAAGAATAAAATAAATAGTGTTGGCTGTGGCTGTGCCGTCTGCCAGATTGATTTTTATAACTGTCTAGTAAACATAATATTACATAGTATTTCATTTCAAAAGTTTCAGCTTATTAGTTATGCATATGTATATTTTCAAATAATTACATTAAGGATTTTAAAAAAGTGTTGACAATTAAGTATGTATTACTTTTAACATTTGTAATATTCTGACTTTCAGTTTAGTCAACCAATTTTTTTTTTTTTTTTTTTTTTTTTTAAGTTTGGAACTTAAGATATAGATAACGACTTTTAGTTTAGACAAAACAAAGATGGGTTGGTACATAATATGGTATTATAACATAAGCTTAGGCTTAGACAATTTCTTTTTAAATAGTTTATTGTTTAAATTTTTTTTTTTTTTTTTTGTAGTGAGTATTAAGCAAAGGAATTTAATGATTTAATGTGGGTGTGACTTTTAGTTTAGTCAAAACAAAGTTAAAGTTTTTTAAGTAATCAATTCATAGTTTGTAACTTTAAGTTCAAGATCGCGACTTTTAGTTTAGTCAAAACAAAATTAGATTAAATATACAAAATAAACACACATAAATGTATAGAAATATAATATAATGTTACATGTTCATGATTTAAAACTTAAGTGAAACATGATATATCAAGCATATTCTGTGAGTATTGTTCTTCTGTACGCAAAAGACGTCTCTAGATATTTGTGGAGACTGATCCAGTTTTCACCGTTAAGAATTAATTTCGTTTCTTCAAAAGATAGTGTGACTTTTCCAAAATGAGCTAATCTTATTTCTCTATAAATGGGGCAGATAGATAAAAAATGAAAACAGTCTTCTTTTGAATTTAGGTTACACAAGGTACAAAGGTTAGTTGTCGATTTCCTGTACGGTGAGCCATTTATATTCAAAAGATCACATCTTGCTCTGCATATAAGGGATATTGCTCTAGGACTATATTTATCATTGAAATAATTTTCGGAAAAAACATACGAAAGTTCTGGGTACAATATTCGATTAATAGAAGATACTGCTTTTTGTATGGCTTCATTTCTTTGATATAAATCAACTGCTTCCAGAAGCTTATAAAGTTGTTTCTTCAATAAAATGATGTTAACAAATTGGACTTCTAGATAAACATCACAAATTTCTGCCCATTTTTGCCATTCCTTTATCCACTCCACTTTTTTCTCAAAGGTATATCTTGCAAGTTTTCGTGGTATTCTGTGTGATGGGTATGCTAGTACCTTCAGGATGTAGTCAAAGTGTAGTTTGAGGGTGTGTATAAAAAGAGTTGGGAGCCCAGTTTCGATTTGCAAAACGTAGTTTGGTGTTGTAGATGGCAGATAGAAGATTTTTTTAAGAAAAAAACGTTGCAGTTTATCGACTTCCTCATATGATGAATATCCCCATGTTTGGCAGCTATAACACATAACAGAACGCATTATAGCATCAAACACTCTATATTTGGCCGATGTTGGGATTTCAGTGTGGCAAACAATACTTTTCCAAGAGACGTTTATCATTGTTTTAGCTGCGACCAGTTTTTTCTCAAGATGGTATGACATCTTCATATTTGGTTGGAAAAGAACTCCAAGATACTTATATTCTGAAACTATTTCAATCGTTTCTCCATTAAAAAACCATTTCTCACATTTTTGGGGTTTTGTTTGCCTTTTTTGGATGATCATTATTTTTGATTTTTCAAGATTAATGGATAGGTTCCATGTTTTACAGAAGTCTGATAGTCTGTTTATCATAAGCTGCAGGCTTTGAGGGGATTCTGCTAATAGCAGTATATCGTCTGCATAAAGAAGGACTTTAAATATCATGTCTTCGATTTTTACTCCAGCAGGAAGGTGATTAGTAATGTCATCTATGAAGATGGCAAACAATACAGCGCTTAACAAACATCCTTGTTTAACTCCAGACTTAGTCTGAAACCAATCCGAAGTTTTTTCTCCATCCCATACTGCTTGGCGAGTGTTTTTATACATATTTTTTAAGGTTTTCAGAAGCTTTGTTGACATACCCTTTTGGGAGAGCTTGTAAAACAAGGCATGTCGATCTATAGAGTCAAATGCGGCTCTAAAGTCAACAAAAAACACATACAATTTTCTGTTTTGTCTCAGGAAATATTGGGATATTGAAGTTAATATAAAGATATTATCTATGGTGGAATAACCCTTCCGAAAGCCAGATTGATATTCGCTAAGAATTTCATTTCTGTTAATCCATAGATTTATACGCTCTAGCAAAATGGATGCGAAGATTTTCGCGATTGCATTCATAAATGATATACCTCTATAATTACTTGGCAAGTTTGGGTCACCTTTTTTATATATTGGATATACTATCGAATCACGAAAAGTTTGTGGTATATCTCCAGTATCGTAAATAGAGTTGAATGATTCTAGCATTTTGCGATGAAAATCTAGTGGATCGTTTTTATAAAATTCGTTCGGAATTCTATCAGGACCTGGGGCTTTTTTATTTGCTGCTTTATAGAGTGCGGTTTGTAATTCACTCATTGTTATCCTTCGATCGAGTATTTCATCACAATGAAACGGTTCCGCGTATAAGAAATTATTAAGAGAAGGATGGGGATTAAGAAGCAGTTTGAAATAAGCAGCAAGATCGGTTATATTAATATTAGATCCGCGTATCAATTCCTGACTCTTCAATTGCTTTATTTGCTCCCAAAAATGTTTACTGTTGTTAATATTCGACAACCCTATTGAAATAGTTCTAAAATATTCTTGCCGTTTCAGTTTGCACAATCTTTTATAATTCGCATTTGATTCTAGATATTGCTTTGATAGTGTTTCATTTAGATTTGATGAGGATTTTAATTTTCTTAGTAGTGTGAACGATAGACTTCTTGCTGTTAAACACTCTTTATCAAACCAGAGTTGTTTGTATTTGCAAGGTTTTGGATTAGTTTTAACACTAGCTACTTCTTTAATACAATTACTGAGAAATGTTATTTTTTCTTCTGAACTTATAGCAATGAATGAAGTTTGAGTAGACTTTCGTATTGCAGTACTAACTTTTTGTTGAAAAGATTCTCTTCTATCCTCTCTCCACGTGAGTTTGGGAGGTAGAGCGAACTTGCAGATATCTTCTTCTACGGTAACATCAGCATTGAAATAAACTACCAACGGCATATGGTCAGAAAATATAAGCGATTCTACTTTGAAAGATTCTATTCTACTTCTCCAACCTTGTGATACTGCGCAATAATCAACTACTGATTTCCCTGGGCCTCCTACAAATGTAAACTCACCCTGATCATCGTATATGCTGCATCCGTTAAGGATGAAGAGATCATGTGTTTGACACATTTCCAAAAATCTTCGACCATTTGTATTAATAAATTTGTCCTTAGATACTCTCTTTTCTTTAAGGACTGATTCAGTTTTAAAATAATCATTATGGACCAATTCTATTTGTTTTTCACCTATCCTTGCATTCATATCACCTATAATCATTAAGTTTTCGAAGTTGCATGCGTTCAAACAATCTTGAAAACATTCAAATTCGCTATTCCAATCATTGCAATTGATGTATGTAGGAACTATAAAATAATTTAAAGAAAAAAGAGTTAGTTTAAGACAAAAAAGTTCATTCGTTTCAAAGAATGAAGCTCTTATGTTATTATCCTTAATACCGTACAGAAAACCCCCGCTTGCTCTTCCAAAATTGGCTAGTCGAGTTGCTGGAACCCACTGTAACCGAAATTCAGAAAAATAATGACTATAAGTTTCAAAATTTTCAATCGTAACGAAAGTTTCAAAAAGAAAAAATATATCATGTTTCTTAACATATTGAAAAAAAACGGAAAATAATAATTTGTTTGCTATTCCTGCAATATTATAAGATAAAATGCTTAATTTTCTAAATTCATTTTGGTTTTTGGTTTTTTTCTTAAAAGTATTATTTCTTGTACTTGCATTATGGCAGACGACAGCGCTGTATCAATGATTAAGATGTCGACTACCAGATGGCGTCGATGTGGTTCCTCCTCTGACAGTGACAGCTGCTGATGAAGTTGTTGTTGATTGTGAAAATGTGTTTTCATAATTTGTTGCAAAGTTTAATTGAAGTTCGCCAAACATTTCATGAAGTATCTCCATTCCATCTCGATTCCCGCATAAAACTTTTCCATCATTGGATGTGCTGAATACTTTGTTGTTGATATAAAGTCTCATTCCACGGACTAGTGGAGCTGCTGACGGATGCTTCTTCTTGATGGCGAGTCTTATATGCAACAATTTTTGGCGTCTGTGTTGCTCATCTTTCGTGTAATCTGGATTTACATAAACTCCAGTTCCTTTTAGCTTGCCAGCATTTTTCAGCATTTCAGATGTTGTTTTGCTGCTCCTGGTCTCAACAAGGAATAGCTTTTGGGTTCCTTTAGTTGGGAGTTCGGTTATATCCTCAATTTGTGCATCAGAGTTCTCCACAAGTTTTTTTGCGTATTGCCTGGCGGAATGTTGAGGGTCATCGCAGATGTTGGCGGGAATTGCAAAAATTATATTTTTGGCCTTTGCGTGTTTTTCCAGTTGCTCTATCTTTTTTTCGAGTAATTTATTCTTTTCTTTGATTGAATTCAGTTCCTTCGTAATGATGTCATTTTGTTCGGTTAAGCTTTGTACCTGAGTAAGTATCCTGTTTGTATCTTGTTTTGTGGAAACCTCGGCCAGTTTATTATCTAATAGTCTTTCCATCATTGCCTCGAGTTCTGCCACAGACATTGTAGCCAGCGACATGTTTCCACAGTAGTTTTTCTTGGGGACCTCTGAGGCTTCTGGTGACGTTTGATGATGAGACCTTTTGTTCGCGTTTAACATAAGCAATTTTTTCTTGCGTTTTTTAACTTTAATTGAATAAGTTTAACTCTTAGGTTGTGTTTTATTTAATTTAGGAGTTTTGAACTTTTGAATTTAAGTACTTTAAAAATTTAAAATAACTTTTAAAACAAAATAATAATTGAACTTTTGAAGAGCTATACTTTTTCACTGCTTAGACTTTGACAGATGTCAATCAATTCATGCTTTTAGTGTTCTTAAGAGAACACTGGCAAATAATGCAAATAACGCAGATCTGGCTTTAACGTCTTTTTTCAAGTGACCATAAGTTGTCAACGGTTGTTTTGAATTCAATCAAATTTTGTTTGGTATAGTTCCTTATAACTCTCTATCAGATGGCATTGCACTTTTGTCAGTTACTCTTTTTTAAATGGTGGCTCCCATACAAAGAGCCACTAGGTTTTGGCCAATTTTTTTTTAGTTTTTTCTAATTAACTCAAAAAATTGTCTACCGATTTTATTAAACTTTGTATGTATATACATACATAGAATGTTTTGAAAAAACTGCATTTAAGATTTTGGCTACAAATGATAATAACAGAAATTTGTTTTAACAATTTTATTATTTTTCCTATAAGCGGACATTTATATCATTTATAGCACCCAAAAGATGACAGCTAAATTTTAAATATTAAAAGGTTTCTTAACATAAGCTCTTGTATATTAGGTTTTCCAGTTTTAACCAAAATTGTGTAGGTAGTTTTTCCCAATTTGTTCAAACATGAGTTCTTCATAGTGCTCGAAAACTTTGTTATAATCGTACTATTGCACCCACAGAGCAAGTACGTGTGACCCAGTCGTGCATTTTATTTTTTAATGATTTTTTTAGCATAGTAAATAATATAGGTACTACATAGGAAATGTGTTTCTGAACTTAATAAATGTTGAAACTGTGCTTTACCCGTTATTTTGTTTGCAATAAATTGATGCGAAAATTGTTTCAAACCCTTATTTTAATTAGTTTACATTATTGAGGGACCACTAGTAATTACTAAATGCCAAGTTTGAAGCAAATCGGCCATCCGTTAAGGCTGTAGAAGTGCGAACAGACAGACTGACGGAATTTCCGGACCTACTTTTTTCGGCTTCTCCATCATCGTAATGTCATGTGTGATTGTTATCTCATTTAGTTTTTCTTGCACGAATCCATAACTTGCCTCATAGTACCTATAATCGCAAGTAAATATGCGATTGGGAAGATAATCGTTGTCTTGCAAGTTTTTTCATTATCGCGCCTATGCAATCATGCTCCAGAATTAAAAAGCATTTGCCAAAATGTTCCCTTAGATTCTGCAAGATGAGGCGAGATCACATATTGTGTCCAGCTTTTCTGCTCGGTGGCTTTAAAAATTGTTGCAAGCAACCTAAAATACTAAAGCCCATTGATGCTAATGTCTTTTGACGGTTTATGTTTGCCTTTAAACAAAACAATAATTTTGAACGAAAATGTAAAATCTAGTTGGGAAATATTTTTTGGTTACTGAATTGCGTAGCGTGGATTTGTTAAATATTAAAAGTCCATCTTAGTAGATCATTGATGTGGTATTTAGCGGCCATCTTAACTAATAACAACGCAAAAAATTTTAAATAAAAAATCCCTAGCTGGATTGGGTGAATCCCTCCCTTACGACAAATAAAATACTCAGCAGAATAGAAGGACGAATACAGTGACTATCGCAGGGCGCAACAGAAGAAAGATTGCTCGTTTGTTTGAAATTGAATTAAATTGATTTTCTGTCTTGCATCGCTCTCTTGTTTGTATACTGAATCTTGTGTCTCAGATAGTAATTATTATAAGGTTGCCTTGTAAATCAAACCGGATCGCGATGTATTTCATTATGTTTTGTGTCAACAATTCTGACAACCAACTGATGCGACGCATTGATTGATTGGTGCAGCTCTTTTTAATATAGTCAGAAGTTTTTTTTTTATTTTGTTTGATGAAATTTTTTTTTTTTAGAAATACAAACAACAAATATATCTTTTACGAAAAATGGAATTAAATTCTTTCTATCCAACCCGAGTTTGAACTATGGACTTAAACTAACGGTTAACTGAATTTTGAGATATAATGACAAACTATTTTTACCAAATTTTTCTTACAAAAATGTAGTTACGAGTACTTAAAATCTTTAATTGTCTTTCATGAAAAATAAAAGTTAATAACGACGTAAGGTCGACTTTGATGAATTTTAAAATAATAAATAATTCAAAATAATTTCTTTAAAATTTATTTTTTCTTACCTTAATTTTTGACAAGTTTTTTTCTATGTGTTTACAAAGGTGGTGTCCGCCCGCCATCCGTCAATGCCAGTTTTAGTACCAAAATTCTTCGTTAACAGACCGGAGAAAAAGAAATCTCTTAAACTCTAAAAAAAAGTTAATTTTTCTAAATAATTTTTTTTTTAAATACATACATTGCCGCCCCTAAGCAAATATCTTGCATAAGAGCAAGTTCGTGCGACCCAGTCGTGCATTTGATTTCTATAAATGGAGTCGCGGAACTAAGATCAAATGACAGCCCAGAGGTGTTTGGTTCTATAAAATACAAGTAGGTATTCCTACTATAGTGCAATAACTTTTTAAAATTTGTTTTTGTATACCTTCCTTAATTTCAATGGATTCAGTCAACGAATTAAACAAATAAACACAAAACCTCCAAAATACTTAAATAATCCGTAGAATTAGTTCTGCTTGTTTTTACTTGCGATTATAGGTACTATAAGGCAAGTTATGGATTCGTGCAGAAAAAAAAAATTGAGTTAACAATCACACATGACATTACGATGATGGAGAAGTCGAAAAAAGTGGGTCTGGGAATTCCGTCCGTCTGTCTGTCTGTCTGTCTGTCTGTCTG
Organism: Platycheirus albimanus; assembly: GCA_916050605.2. Classification (NCBI taxonomy): domain Eukaryota; kingdom Metazoa; phylum Arthropoda; class Insecta; order Diptera; family Syrphidae; genus Platycheirus; species Platycheirus albimanus. The sequence goes on from OU696698.1 coordinate 68,297,625, forward strand.
TCTGTCTGTCTGTCTGTCTGTCTGTCTGTCTGTCTGTATGTCTGTTCGCGCCTCTGGAGGCTGAACGGGTGGGCCGATTTGCTTCAAATTTGGTATTTAGGATTTATTTGGCCGTCCCTCGGAACAAATTTTTTATTTTTGCTCTAGGTCCAAAAATAACGGCACCTGCCATACAATCTTTAAGACAAAAATTGATTTTCTCAAAAACGGCTCTAACGATTTTGATAAAACTTTCAGAATGCTATTTTTGCAAAAAAATCTATCTTTTGGTTTGAAATTTTTTTTTCAAAATTTGTCTAATAACGGTACCTCTCATAGAACCAGTATTTTCAAATCAAATTTTTTCGTAAACTATACATTCGATTTCAATAAAATTTTTACCACATGAAGTCATTTATAATTTTATTAATATGGCACTTCCAAATTTTCAAACACTTTTTTTTTTTTGATTTTTTATAATTTTTTCAAAAAAATTTTTGGTTTTCGAAATATGTTGGAAACGGGTACATTGATTTTTTTTTAAATTATTTTTCAAATGTAAACTACGGATTGCCATATATTTGCATATACTCAAATTAATTTCAAAATATTTTTTGAAAAAGTTTTTCAAAAATAACCTTTTAAAAAAAAAACTGGTCCAACGATTTTCAATATTTTTTTTTCCTAGATTGACGTATAGCTTTGAAATTTTATTGCATACTTAGTTTTTCCGAGAAAACTCTTAAACTAATTTAAAAAATAAAAGAATTTTCGAAATTATTTAATTTTTTTTAATATCCATATATGCAGCCACTACGCAATTGCTTATCATAGGAGCAAGTTCGTGCGACCCAGTCGTGCATTTTATTTTTTTATGAAATGGGCCTTGGAAAGGAAAATTTCTGCAACCCATACAAGTCACTTTGTACAAGCACAAGAAAGCCTATACTAGCTTTGATTGTGAATCCTCTTAGAAGTTTTTAAATATATATGTATTGTATATGTATTGTATACCCTTCAAAACATCTGTCAGATCCAATTTTTATTCTAAAAAATTTAATAAATTCACCCCGATATAGCAGTCGTTGTTGGGCGACAACATCCAACTCCTAAATCAGTTCTTATTTTTGTAATGCTACAAACGAATGAAAGAATGGAATACTTCTGTCATTCAGATTTCTTTTAATGGGAACACTACAATAATGATTTCTTTTGATTTTCCTCAATTACATTCGACCCAATTCGAAATGTGTATTCTTACTGTTAGCTCGCTCGCAACATGTTGCTAATCTAGCCCCATTTTTGTATTTAGAAGAAGCAGAATAAAAATGAAAAAAATGAAGATAGGAAAGAAAAAAGAGAATCAAATAAAATACAAATATTTCGTGTTGTGCTGTTTCTATATTTTTCTTAGAAAACATACAAACTATGAGGAAGAGAAAAACAAATGAATTTTTTTATTTTACATTAATAGGTGGGCCATTTTACATGTAATAGTTGCGCAGACAAGTTACTTGTTCAGTCTCTTATATTTGAGTTTAAAATGTAGGCAACTATAATCTGCAAGCAATTAGGTTTAGAAACATTATCTAAATTGTATAATATTAATATTTTTACCTGCGATTATATAGGTATATGTACTATATAAGGCAAGTTATGTATTTGTACAAAAGTTGCGAGATAACAATTATTAAACACTTTAAAAATTAAAAATCAAAAAACAAAACATTATATTAATTCTGAAATGCATTATTAATTAGACTCTGAATGGGTCTTTATATTTCATTGAGATCGGAAGTAAATTGTATAAGAAAATATTAAGCGTGTTCTATGACAGGTACCCAGCTTTGTAAGAAAAATTCAGAAAAATCCAATTCAACCAAATGATAGACTATTCTGACACGCAGAAAGTTTTTATCAAAATTTTTCGATTATATTAAATGTCTTTCTAACAGCTCATCTAGGCGAACAGGAAGACAGGCAGGACAAGATTTCCAGACCCATTTTTTTTAACTTCCCCATCATACAAATGTCATGTTTGGTTGTTATCTCAAAACTTTAGGGCAATATTTAGAAATATGGCATATATCTCATCGCAAACCTACATAAGACCATAATTTACGGTATGGCGTTATGTCACTTTTTAAATGCATCATGAGACAATTATTTTGCGTCATAAGGCCATAAAATAACATTATGCCATTGAAACATATTCCATTTAGTATCCCAACTTCTAGCACTTTTTAGTTTTCATCAGGAAAATAAAATTTAAATAAAAATTAATCAAACCGTTTTTGAAAAAAAAGACAAAAAATAAAAAAATTTAACCTTTTTTTTAAATCTCAAAAAAACTTTTTTTGGAAAATTTAAGCATTCATGACATTTTGTCTATAAAAAGGCTCTTACATAAAAAATTTAATCGAAATTCGTCAAGTGGCTTACGAGAAAATCTGTTTTTTTAAAAAACCGGTCCTATGGGAGGTACCGTTATAAAACTTTTCCTGGGAAATCTGTTCCAACCAAAACAAAGTTTGCACAGAAAACACTATTCAGAAAGTTTTATCAAAATCGTGGAGCCGTTTTTGAGAAAAATTAATTTTTCACTAAAAATCGTATGTCAGGTACCTACCGTTAGTTTTAGAGCTAGAATGCTAATTCCAAAAACCCTCTGTAGGACGTCATAATAATACTATGTACCAAGTTTAAAGAAAATCGGTCCAGCCGCTGGGGCTGTAGGTAACTATACAGACAGACAGACATACGGACAGACATACAGAATTGTCGGACCTATTTTTTAAGGATTTTCCATCATCGTAATGTCAGGTTTGATTGTCCAAAAAATTTTTTTTTACGAATGCATAACTTGCCTTAGAGTACCTATAATCGCAAGTAAAATGGGGAATAACGAATGCGAGTTAATATGGTTCATCTCATCTGACTTGCGAAATAGGTAGATGAAAAATATTAAGACATTAAGACCATAATGTTGTTATGACACTCTGGTAAAGCGACGTAAGGCCATCACTTCGAATATGGTCTTATGACACTTTGGTAAAGTGACGTAAGGCCAGCACTTCAAAATATGGCGCTATGACACTATGGCACCCCTATAATCAATATACAGCCAATTCAAAGAATCGATACCAATCCGACAAACTTACCACTACGCCACAGGGTACTACAATGGCTTAACACAGCCCTATAAAAAGTAATCGAGATGCGTTAAGTCGCACGAACGAGGGGACCAGTTTAAAGGACCACTTTTGGATATAAAGTTGTCACCAAATTGATTTTTTAATAAATTGATGGTTGAACTCTAAAATATAGCTTTTCAAATGTAATTTTTACAAGTGAATCTACTTTTGCTTTCAATTCAATCTTGATATTAATACCTCATAGTTTTAACGCATCTTAGGGAAATATAATTGGGTTAACTCTGGCAAAAATCATGTCGGCAACTTGCAATCAACTGAATATTTATTTTAGAAATGCTTCACGTACTTTTGGAACAAATATGCTTTCACTTCAAAATTCCGTCCTTTCAAAATCTAGAACATCCATTTCAAACATTCCAGTTTAATTTAAATCGGTTTAGTGTTTATTAATTTTCAGCTGCAAGCTTCCTATAAATAGCATTTATCGTTAAGTGTATTTTTAGATTGGCTAAACTTTCAGAACATGCACGTTCTATTTCTTCGTATTGTACCCGAAGCGTTTCCTTAATGAATCACCCATTCCAAGAGAATTTTTCTATTGTGTCGGCAAGGGTTAAGTAAAACTCACCTCCACCTCCTACACACCCCGCCGCGTGTCGAACATAAACTCAAAGGAAGGAAGGACCTCTTTTGGTAAACATGAATCTGTTGGGACAACAACAAAAATTAAACATACAGTTCAGTTTCAGAGTGTTTTGCAAGGATTTTCTGTTGATGTTGCTTTCAAATAAAATTGTCGACGCAGGATAGAAACTCTTTATAAATTGTTTGAGTGTAAAATGATTGGTTTCTAGATGTTGCCTGCTCTGCAAGTTTCACTCCCACTTCGATCCGTGTTTTGTATACACTTATTCTATACCCATGTTATACATACGTACGTACGTATATTGGTTCTGTTTTTGTACATACATACATATCAACTCGTGTTCTTAAATGAATTCAAGTGAACATAATCTACGGTGTTTTGTTCTTAATCTGAGTGAAATGCAATTTTATTAAACTTCTCTTCTGTTTTCTCTTAAATTTATTTTTAAAACTTGTTCTTTTTTTAATTGTTAAAATGGCATTAATACATCGAATTCATAAACCTAATAAAATAAAATTTGAATTTTAAAAGATTAAAAAAATGGATTGCAAATAGCACTGAAATATGTACATTTATGTGGGATTCTGTAATATATCTTTTCAAAACTAATAAAAAAAAGGATTTTTTAAATCAATTAAAGAAAATTATTAATTATACAATTACTGAGCATCTTTAAGTGTAGTACGTATTTCGATTTATGTTATAAAAAATCTTTTATTGGGTAAGATGTTTGATGGGGGTATACCAAAATCTTTATTTTTTTGTGTGCCACCTTGCTTGCTCTACCTAATTTGCCCTAAACCTATGTAAGATGGTACTATAAAAGTTGATACTTACACTATCGAATTTCATTGCTAAACCATCAGAAGTGTTGAACTTGCTTGTCTCTGCGGTCCCGATTGGACACAGCCCTACTGAGCCGAAGGCGCTTTACCCCTTTTCCTGCAACGAACGTCTCTGTCGTGCAGGAGTCGCCGATCCACAATTTTACGGTCGATGTGGTAGATTAATGAAACCGCTAATCTATTCTGTATCAGCCTTAAACTACTTATCTAAAAATAGGAAAGCCTCGGGTAGAAGGAGAAGCCACTTAAACGTACTCATTCAAAATAATCATCATTGGGATAGTAAACTCCAAATATGAGTGCGTAAGCTCTCGGAACGTTACATATGAAAACTGATAATACTTACATGGAACCCTCCCCATGAGGGGAGCCATTTGAGTGAACGAAACAAAGGCCACGGTTTTCGCAGACAATTTATTTAAACGAAATAGCAGAATTTGTATAATAGAAGATTTCCAAAGCATGCATTTGCCCACAGAGGAACGGTTTTAAGAGATACCTAAGAAACTTATTTATGTTGTATTAAATTCATTTGACAAATACCAAGTAAAAAAGTTCTTTTAAAATAGCCCAGTCAAATGTGGTTCAAAAAAGACTTTAATTTGAAAGTTCTGGTGTAATTCTTTTTAGTGGCTTCCTTTACATTTGCAGGCTCGCTAAACACGAATATAAAGTTGTCCAACAAAACTTTCCACGGAAAATATGAGAAATCGACAACAAACTTTGAAAAATTCATGTTCTTTTGTTTTCCCCAGATTATTTAAAAAAGAATTGTTTTTGCCAAAAACGCTAATGCAGCAATAAACATTATAAAATTATCTACACTTTATGTAAGACTTATAGTTTATGTAAGATAAGAACTATAGTTTTCTAAAAAATGGGCATTGCAAAATAATCTTCATGGAGCATATAACCCCTGCTTGACGGTTTGAGGTGCTGGTTACAACCAGCGTAGTTATTGCCTCCAGAGTCCAGACCATCTTTAGATGTCTTTCATACCCATTCTTTAGGATGCTTTTTGTTTCCAAGCCTTTGTTGCTTAACTGCTGCCTCAGTAAAAGGTAAGGACTCAAAATGAGTTGATAATTTAGGTAGCATTTCAAGGTTTTAACTCGTGGTTTTGAAGTGATTAATATAATTTTAAAAAAAATTTCAAAATCTCAATCCCCCAGGACCATTATCACACCCAGTCGTGCACTTTTTTTGATTGATTTGATTCAAACTTTGTTTGGCATAGTTCTTTATACAGGGTGGCGCAGGAACCGTGCTACAAACAATAGTAACTGTCAATAGTAAACGTTATTTAAAGATGTTGAAGGAGTTTTTGTTACCCAAAACTGCGCCGAAGACGTATCCAATTCAATAGCATTTGGTTCCAGCAATATGGGACAATTGCACATATAGCCAGAATAGCACCAACAAAAATTCCCAAAAAAATTCATTTCACTTTTTGCTGCCCCAAAGTCCCCTGACCTGTATGCACCACGCTTTTTTGTATAGAGTAATGTCAAGAAGGAGGTGTACACTGTACTGTACAGTACATGTACAAAACGAAACCTAATAATTTGACTGAATAGAAGCTGTCCATTAAGACAATTATTGAAGCGATCCCAACTTCAATCCTTCAGGCCGCAATGAACAATTTTCTGTCGCATATGCCTGGCTGAGCGTAGAGGTCATTTGCGTTCTATAATCTTTAAAAACAATTACTAATTTTAATTATAATTTAATTTTCTATCCAATAAAAAAAAAAGATTAAAAATACATCGATTAAAAACAAAGTTATTCGAATTTCTTATTGTAGCAAAATTGGTGCGCCATGCCACCCTGTAGTTTTCTATAGGATGGCATTGCAAGTTTTGCAGTGAAACCTTTCTAAACGGTATTTGTAATTTGCTCGAAAATGGATATATTTTGATTAAACTTTATGTGTTACATTATACTAGAATTAACCCGCGGCTTCGCTCGTATTTCAGCTGTTCTAGAAGTAGCCTGTATAGTCTCTCGTGATCTAGCTACTTGGGCTATAACCGAGCTTTATTATTGCATACATTTTACCGGTCCTAAAAGTAGCCTATGTGCTATTCCAGACTATAATCTATCTCTGTGCTAAATTTCATCCAGATTCGTTTAGCCATTCTGGCGTAATTGAGCAACAGACATCAACTCGATTTCAACTCGACTTCGACTCGATTTCAACTCGATTTCGACTCGATTTCAAGTCGATTTCGACTCCCTTTCGACTCGATTCAATTCGATTTCAACTCGATTTAAATTCAACCTCGATTCTTATTCGACTATAGCTAGAAATGCTTTTTAATAAAAAAGAAATTGTTTAAATAATATTTTTGATTATATCGAACCCAAAAATGTTTATTTATTTACCTCTTAATTTTATTTTAGTGTAGGAAGTGTCTTTTTTAAGTGAATTTTAATTTATTGTTACTGTTATTTGGTTCGCTGTGTATATGAAAATTGGAACAATATTTTTTATAGACTCCCCCCTTATTATTTTCAAATTTTGAATCTGGATATACCTAGAAAAGCGTCGACTTTCATATTTTACTTCAGTTGAAATAAGTATCAAATAGGTTATAGAAAACATTTTATGTAAAGTTTTTAATCAAAGTTGTTTGATATCTAAATTACTCTCGTTTTTGGACTTAATCTAATAAATATTTTCTCTTTTTTTTTTGTTTCAGGTAAGCAAAATCTTAAGTAACTCGTTCAAAAAAAGGAGGTATTTATATTGTTTTATCTGTAAATGTATCAAATGGCCGACTGGCGGGACTGCACCACAAGTCCATAAAAATATTTATTTGGTTATTGCATCACATCCGCATTAATATCTCAAAAGTAATAACCTTTTAACCATCTTCTGGTTCTTTCTGCTAAAAACGAATAAACATACACCAAGAGCGTAGCTTTTCCAACGAAAAACACTAAACAAATCTATCTCATTACACAAATTTTCTCTTAAACGAAAGACATAATTTGAATGTTTCTAAAAAGTAGCCCTTTTAAATTTTTTGAATATTTTTTAAAAGCGCTTTGATCATTTGTTCTTAAAGTTTATTGAGACTACAAAGTTCTAAAAGTGCAATTAAAACATGCTTTTAAAAAACTACAAAACCGTAAAAGATATCAGATTTTACTTCTTTTTTCCCAAAAAACGTTTTCACTCATAATTTTTAAGTGATAAATTGAAATTCATATTATTTTTTCCTTTCAAAATTCAATTCAAAATCTCAAGCCCCAATATAAATTGGAGTAAGTTCGTGCGACCCAATAGTGACTTTATTTTCTTTTGAAACTTTCGCTATTAGTACTTATATACGAAGAAATTTGTTGGCGTTTTGCAATCTATTTCTCTTTTTCTGTCTTTGCAAGTTCTGAGCTTGTTCTTTCTCTACATCATCGCATCGCAGTTAGAAAGGGGCAACAAGCTAAAGCTGAAAAAAAGCTTTTTAATATCTACACACTATCCCAACAAACAATATTTAAACGAAAAAAAAGCTCGCAGGAACAAAGTTTTCAAATGGGATAATGTTATTGGTTTTTCATGTTTATGATTATGAGGATTTTGCTTTGGTCAAGAAGTCAAGGATCTTATGAGAGATAGGTATAGAACATTTTGAAGTATTCGCATATTTTCTTTTTGACTGTGGTGGCGGGCGCAGGATGAGGTTAAGTATGGTTAATTATAAAATGATCTAAACACTTTTAAACCTTCAATTTTCGTTTTGTAAATAGTTTATTTATTTGTATTCTTTTTATACACCACCGTAAAAAAATTCCAATTGGAATTTTTGGGGTAAAATTCACGGGTTTCTCGGATTTCAATCGTATAGGTATCGTTTACGGCCATATACCTACCAACATACATACCTACATCTACTTTAAGAACGTAATGAATTTTATGTAATTTAATATAAAAGCTGAGCGCTTTGTGTATTATCTTTGTTCAAAATCAATAGGTCGTATAGAAAAGAGAGAAATTATTGCCAACAAAAAAATAAGCGCACTGGGAGATTCGAAGGATATTAAATTGGGTAATGGAATGACGTCCATAAGAAATGTTTATTGAGCTCAAGATAGATTGTGTATTGAGTTGTTGTTGGGTGTTCCGTGTAAGGACAAAAAAGAAAGTGTAAACTTGATTTATTAGGTTCAGCAAATTGCTTGTTTTTGTTAAGCATTTTTACAGTTTTCGTAAAGAAGTAGGTACTTAATTTATTTCTGAATAAGTAAAGTTCTCTGTTAAAAAGTGAATTCGATTATGTTATTAAATAAATTACAACTTCACTACAGCATAATTTAATTCTCATACATCCTTAGAACTATAAAGACAAAAACAAAGCGCAATATAAACTATTTATTGTAAAATTTATTTGGATTTTCGAAAAAAGCAAATACTGACTTGTCTTTATTTTCATAGTGGCGCAGCCACCGTTTCCAATAAATGTTTTATGTTCACCAAAAAGATATAGCGAGTAGGTTGGTTTAAGACAAGAGAAAAATTGTATGGAGGGCCTCTATTCCCCCCGTTTAGCCGGGAGGGGCAATTTTCTAAAAAAAAAAATACTTAAATTGGAAAAAATATATTAAAAAATAAGACTAACTCCAGCATTGTCATACTTTTTTGTAAAGTCAGAAATCTCTTTTTTTATTAAAATTAAAATTAAAATTAAAAATTAATTTTCAAGCTACCTTTTTTCAAAATTTTAGGGCTTAGAGGGCAAAAAAAAAGTGTTGTCTCTGTTACTCGCTCATAATTTAGCTTTCTTTTAGTGAAAGAATTTGCATTGGCTTAGGCGTAAAACTAATTTACGTCCACATTTATAATATTAGTAAGTTAATAAGTAACAAGTATGATTTCCAATCTAAAAATTGATTTATTTTAAAAATTTAATTTGATTTATAATAAAATATTTCACCTATTTTAATTTCGAATTGAGGACTTTAAGAAAGGCACGTTGAGTTTGTTTAGGTTAAATGTATGATGAAAGAGATGAAAGTGTGTATTATAAGTTATAATTAAAAAAAAAACTAAAGTAAAAGATTGAAAAGTATTTGAATTAAAAACCAAGTTATATTTGAGGCTTGGTGACACATAATAATCCTGGAATTCGCTCTAAGACTATTCTAAGACTATTAACCAAAAAAATTATTCAATAATTACGAAGTAGAAATAATCTTACATCAATATCACATAAGTTCTGACAAAAAGCTGGAGCAAGTATGGGAAAATTGTATTGAGTTTACTAGAAAATTTGATTTTAAAAAGTCAGTCCATTCCACGTAGTGTTAACGGGGAATTGTTGGAGGCGTTTTCGAAAAAATTCAACTTTTTAAGGATTGTATGGTAAGTAGATACGGATATTCGTGTATACGTACAGTAAAAATGATATTAGTAAGTAGGTACTATATGAACCAAGTTTGAAGCAAATCAGCCATCTATTTAGGTTCCAGAGGTGCGAAAGACAGATGGACAGAATTTTCAGACCATATAAGTTGCCTTATATTGGGCCCTATCATGGTAACCGATCGGAGAAAAATTGTCTCTAATTCGGGCGAAATGTACGAATTTTGTATCATGGTACCTCTCCGATTGATAAATCGGACACACATCCGAAAAATAATAAAGCATGCGTTGAAAATGTCAAAATGACAATGACGCACAGCGAATTCATGCGATGCATGGCTTTTTTATATTTGTATTTCTCTCGATTGTCTCCGGCAGCAAATTACTTGCGGACCTTTGTCGGATGGTAATAAAAAAATACAAACTATTTAATTTCTTGTGTATTTGTTTTTTTTTTTTATTCTTTTTCCTTTGTTTGAGGCTTTCTGCTTGTGTTATGTATTTCATCCCCTAAAAATACAGCTGCGCTGTGCAGTTTTATTCGACTACAAAGGAGGTTCATACTTTATTTTTTTGTTTTCCTCATGCCATGGCATGCGCGTTGGTACGCATTTGTATTTCTCTTCCGATTCGGTTACCATGAACACAATAAATGCTCCGATCGGAATATTTCCCCGGTCGGAGGATTCTCCGATCGGTTACCATGATAGGGCCCATTTTCTCCGATCGGTTACCATGATAGGGCCCATTACCTATAATTGCAAGTAAAAAACTTTTTATATGTCTTTTTCAAATTCAAATCGTGATTCGCGATTCTTTTTTCAAATCCGACAAGTTAAAAAAAAGCACATTCAAAAAAATGAAAATTCTAATAAAGGTGCGAGCTCAACTTCCGGTGATAGACAAACGAAATACGTGAACTTTTTAAAGCATTACAATTAAAGTACTTCACTATGAATTCGCCTTGGGGCAGTTTTGGTCGTTTGTTTCGATATATATACATATTTTGTTAAGCATATGATTATTTAAAATTTGTAATTTGTCTTTTATTTTCTAGTATCTTTTATTTGTTTTCCTTTGTTGTAGAAAATCGATGCCCACAGATACATTAGGTAGTATTTATTTTAAATACTTTTTTTTGCGCACTTAATTTCAGTTATTTATCTTTTACTAATTAAAGTTAGCTCTTATTCATAAAATTGTACATTACTTAAGCTATCACTATTAATAAGATATTTTATCTTAAGGTGTATAGCATATCAGATATAAATAAATTAGGTAATGTGAGAATATCTAGTTGTCAGAGAGTAAACGTATATTTTTAAACGCTTTTGTATGAAATTTTTTGTTTGTCTTTATGCTTTAATTACGTTTATTTTGTATGTGTTAGGTAGTTTTTTTTAATTTTTTTAAATTACCAACATGCAGTGATTTTTGGATATTATTAAATAGATAGAACACAGTTGTTAACATCTTAGTATCGCTATGAGGATTAAAGTTTTCTAAACGGTTTCTCTTTTCTTTTTTGCAAAAACTACTTCAATTGATTGAACACCTCTTGAGTTATATTGGAATTATTTTAAAGCTTTTAGTTTTTAGCTAAAAATGCTATAATAGTAGGTACTTGAAACCTGGAAACAAAACAGAGGCCTGACATAATGAAATACGAAAAACCAACCACAATATGAAACTATCTGTTTGTTTGCATCGATCAAATACCTTTTTAGATGAAACAAATAATCATAAATCTTTTTAAATTAGAGAATGTAATTGAAACCATAAAACTACATATTTTCCTTTTCATATAACCCATGCATCTAATTACATTGAAAGCATGAAAAAAAACTCATTAATTAACACGCGTTTTTATCATAAAGGTTAATTTTATTATTCTCCCCAGCTTCACTTGTGTAAACAAAATCAAAAAAAAAAAAAAAAAAAATACGTCAACAATCGCCGATGATAGCCGCGTCAATGTTGATTATTGTGATCATCATCGTCGTCATAATGACGAACCCAATCAACATTCATTGACCCTTAATTGTTGGTTGGACCGGACGGTTGGACCCCCGTGTCCTCTCTTTAGAACAGATTGTATTATCGAATAAGCAACTTAAAAACAATTGATACAATTAATACTCGAAAGCACATGCATGGCACATATTATTACATGTATGATGCTGCACCTACATACATACATCCCTTTTTATTTTTTGTGTCATCATGCGTCGTCGAAAGCTTTAATGAAAAACGTGAACCCCATTGCCCATTGGCACATTTTTATCTAGAGAGGCAGAGAGATGATTTCGGAATCAATATTGGTTTCATATTGTCACCTTTTGAACTTCCGGCAAATATACTTAATTTACCATTTCCGTTCGCGAATTGAAATCAGATGTCACATGAGTTAAGTTTATGAATGAGTCGTCATCAAGATTGTGCCACGCAAGGCTACGCGAGTCGACGTGACGTGACGCGACGCGACATCACTCGGTGCGGCAAGGGGAATCAGGCGTGACGAAACTTTAATTTTGATTGATATAAGCAGGACCAACAGGGGGTTGTAAAGCAAAAATTTACAACAAAAGTTTTGGTGTAAATGCTATGAACTTCTTGCAGCTAATTTCTCAAATCGTGAGGGTGTTTTTGTGAAGCTATAATGTATATGTGATTGTCCTTGGCTATGTCGTGTTAAATTAAACCATGAGGTTATGATTATTATTTTATAGTTATAGCTATTGCTTCCTTAGTTATTAAACGAATTTGATATCAGGTGGATTATTTCATAAAAAATAAAATAATTAATTTCGTAAGCACGTTAGGTTAAGGTATATGGATCTGAATATGAGAAGTGAAATCAAGTTTTATCGGAATTTGGAAATGTGCACGAAGGTTTTATCCTTAATGTACCTACATTTGAAGGAAAAATAAATGTTTCAGTCCGGGGCTTCTGATTGTCAACAGAATGACACATGAAAGATCTTCCGTCTTCAAATGACACTTTCATCATAATTACAAGTAGCAGGTATGAGTTGACTGGTTTTATTTCAAATCACCCAAAACCAAAACGAACATAATCCAAAAACTCCAAAAAAATAAAAATTCACGCCTCAACAAATCACCTAAAATTAAATCTTAAATCTTCTTTTAGGCGATTTGTTTTTTTTTTTTAATAAATTCTAAGCCCAATTCAGAAAAAAGAGCTATTAACTAGCTAAAACTAAATTATATAGAATACCAGGGAACATACGTTATCTCAAAAAAAAAAAAACAATGCCTCAATCGGACGAATTCGAATTCCACAGAAAAAATTTAAGCGAACATGACGAAATCTCCATGGGGAAGAGCGTCCAAACGACAAAATCCCCTATGAGAAATTTCTTTGGCCGCAATCTCACAATTTCCAATAATCCCCAACTTATTTTTTATTAGTTGATACAGTTAAATTACAGTAACAATTATTGTAACTAAACGATTGGTGCGTTTTTTTTAATAAATAATAAAACTAATGTATATATTACTTAAAACAACACTTTTGTATTTCATTAAATAAGAAAGTCTAAGAAATCACCAAACCTAGGTGCCAGTTATAGCTATCATTGAAATGCATCCGTGAAAATATTGATTGCTGATTTTAAGACGATTTATCAAACAGAAGTGGGCCTTTATTGGAATCAAAATAAAGCTTGTGAATTCTTGAACTGTTTTTATGTAAAAAATAGTTAAATCTGATTAATACTGTGTTCCAAGTACCAAAAACGAAAATCAGTTGTACGTTGAAATCGATTTCAGTCAGTGAAATAATAAAAATAGATTTAAAGAAAAGTATTAATCAGATTAAAGTATTTTTTACATTAAAACAATTCTAGAATTCAGCTTTATTTTGACACCAATAAAGGCCCAGTTCTGTTTGCTAAATCGTCTTAAAATCAGCAATCAATATTTTCACGGATGCATTTCAATGATAGCTATAACTGGCCAAAATGTTTTTTAACTTGGCTAAAACGATGATGTGCAAGTAGTAACTCAAACAATCGTGAGCTCTATTTAATTGCTTGATTTACTACTTGCACATCATCGTTTTGGGATTTTGAAGACACAGACTTCCTAGCCCGATTGAGTGGTTATTTGCTGAGGACAACTAAAATCAATCTCAACCACATTGTAAAGATACTTAGTACCAGTTGTACAATAGTGGTTCAGCACTGAACCCAGTTTTTAAAATTTTTTATCCGTGGGGCAACTTTATTTAATCCTCGGAAATCGGTGGGTAACCTATAGAACCACTTTTGAACCACCATCTTAACATTAATTATGCAAACACGAACCGAGGTAAATCGTTTTTAAATTTTGATCCGAGGATGAACCACGATTGTACAACTGGCCTAAGAGAATACTTTTCTGCAAAAGATTAATAGGTCCATGCAAAACTTTTATAATATTATAAGGTCTAACATTGTACTGCAACTGCAACGTCTTGATATGCAAATTTTAAGGAAAGTAAAGCTGGAGAGGCATACGTCATTATTCACAAGAGTAAAAAAATACACATTATCTACGTATTATTAAATTTCTTTAATTTCTTAAAGCTCGATAAGAGAAAACAAATTTGGCAGAAATTGTTGGCTGTATTGCATTCAGGTGATTAGCATTCAGAGGTGAAAGTTTCAATTTTGAACATGAAAATTCGGGTATTGGGGTAAAAAAGAGAAAAACTGCTACCCTTAACTATAGACATATAAAGAATATTCCAAATGCAAAAGAATATGCTATAATCAAGATCTTTTTTTTTTTAAGCGCAAATCTCCTTTTATTTCATTTCGTTAAATACTAACGGTACATACATTTTTTTTAATTATAACAAAAAAAAAATAAAAACTTATATCTAATGTACATTATAGATTATTTTGAATAAAAAATATTGTTCTTAAGTTGAGTGATTTTACATTGTCATTGCTGGAATTAATTAAATTTGAATTTTTATTGTAAATATTAATTAAGAGATTTAAAGGACTATTAGCACCGTAGTTTGATCTACTATAAATGTTGGCAATTGGCAACTGCCTTCTCAAATTATACTGACTAGCTATGAAATTTAATCTACAAAGTATCAATGGAGTTGAAATGGATCCATTGATTATCCCAACAATAAAACAAAATTGTAGATACGCACATGCGGTTAAGGGTTTCCGAATAGCCCTTTTAGTGTTTTGTCGCAGGGTGAGCGATAGGGAATTAGGGAGGGAGGAAGGGAAAGAAGGTATTTATGAACATTGTCCTTGAAAGTTTGAAGATCAAAATTGCAAGGGAAAATTGCACCAGGCAATTTATTTCACATTCGTGTTGTACGGCTGAATAATGAATCCTTATACTTCACGGTACTTCCGAAATCGGGCTAAGGGTTGAGGGTCGTGAGTAAAATAATTTAATGGACTGAAATTAGAATAAGAAGTCACAGACAAGAAAAGAAAAAAGAGAAAGAGTATCGGAGACAGAACAGAGGCCTGGGGCACACCAGTCTCACATTGGAGCAAGTTCGTGCATTTTTCCATTTCGTGTATATATCTTTGTACCTACCTAAGTTTGTATGCATAGGCATGCTATGATGTTTGAAATGTCTTCTAATTTTTTGGGAGTTTTCTGCAAAGCATAATCAAAATCAGTTAAGGGGTGGTCCCTCAGATGCGCCTAGGTGGCATAAAGTCTGGAGTACGGTTATATGAAATTGTCCTAGGGTTGGCTTGGCAGATTGAATAGTCTTCCAAAAAAGTGCTTGTTCATTTAAAATTAAAACCAAACATTTTGATTTCCTTCTTATATTGTATTATTAAGAAATATAACTAGCTTCATTTTTGCTTTAGTATTGTAAGACTTCAAATTAATTTGGAAATAAAATGACTATCAAAATTTTTGTAATCACTCTCGGTAAAAAAAAAACTATCGTCGTAAAAAACAGCAATCTTCATCACCTTAAGATAAGGGCATGCGGGTGGATAATCTGGAATCCAAGTCCAAGCAGAATATTTTTATGTATATATGTTTGTAGGTATCCTACACCTAGGTACATACCAAAAGGTAGAATGTGTAAATTTCATTGCACAAGTGGCGTCGTCGGTCGGCGTCGGTCGTTGTGAGTTTATGTGAATATGTTGCTACAGCCACAAATAAGGATAAAGGTTTTCAAACGAATGTGAGTGAGAGCAGAAGAGTATAGTCCTCGTCAGTACCTAGTGTGTTAGTTTTTGGTTGGTTTGAGTATGTATGTATGTATGTATATGGACCGGAAACGATTGGTTTGAAGTGAATTTAAAATAAAATTAAAATCGATCGACACACGATATGAATTGAGTTGAACATGGTTCATAAAAGAGGTTTAGTTGAGTTGTTGGTCCTTTGTTTCGTGGGTTTTACACAATGTACAGACAACAATGTAGAAAAGCTCTCCAAACAAACTGATTTTCAGATGTAAATGCAATCAATTAAAAATCAACACAACGTTCACTAAAAAGGAGATGATGTGGGCTTTTATTAATATTTCAGGTGTTGTTTTTATATAAATATACCTATTCACATATTCATGTATATATTCTATTACATAAAGCACTTCATAACTTATTTTGCTGTTATAAATAATACGTAGGTTTATTATAGATATATGTATATGTGTTTTGCACAAATCGAAAAAAATCGTTGACGTCTATTTCACTTTCCACTCCTATTCAAAATAGTGGCAATTTTCTTACACATTTACTTAAAACGAAATAAAATAATATAATGTAGGTTCTTCAAAATTCAAGTGAGGTTTTAATTTGGATGTCCAAGAAAAAAAGACACTTTGTGGAAAAATCAAGAATAGTTTTTTCTTTTATTGTGATTTAATTCTTTTTTTTTACAGTATTTCATTTCATTTATTTACTTAGCTATACTCAGTAAGATACAATACCTTATAAAATAGAAGATACTAAATCAAACATCAATAGGTATATCGTAATACTGTAAGAACATTCATTGTGTGTTCTATTAATGGTGAGGCACTGTCTTGTAAATTTAAATTTGCTCATGTTGACATTTTTTCTAATAAAAGTAAAGTACTTTATATATGAAGCTTAAATCCATTGATGCTTTGTATTTTCTAAAGTGGCATAAATATTACAAAAAAGAAGAAAAAAGTTGAAAATTTAATTCATTAACTATTTAAGCATTATTAAATGTTGTGTCAAAAAAGCTCATTCAAATTATACTTATATTTTAAAATTCAAAATTAAAAAAAAAAAAGAAAAAAAATGTGTGTCTGTAATTCATACGATAGAATCAGATGAAAAACTCATTCCGACATACTTTTAAACTTTATTTATGACTAAATTTTTATCGACACGCTTGCTCTCTAGCTTTAGATTTCTAGACGCAAGTTTGCCTTTATGACTCTTTTGACTACTTTTCAAAGCCTGATCTCTTGGACGCCACTGTTTAAAAATCATCGAAAACAGACTCCTTTCAAAAATCCAGGACTCTTTTTAAGAATTTAAATAATTTTGTAGTGCCAATTTTCGTTAAATACTTTTCTTATGCATTTTTTTACATATTGCATTCTTCTTGAAATAAGAAGAATATAAAACTTTTCATTATCAACTCTTCGGTGTAAGCCCACCATATTCAATTTCAGTTTCTTAAGGTTGGTATTGATAGAAAATAAAATACTGTGTTGTGTCATGTATTATGTATTCCAACTCATTCCTTTTTATTTCATTGCTTAATAGTGTCATGGCACATTTCCGTTTCATCGAATTTCAAATCACAACGATACTAAAGAAGTTTGACTTCAAATATACATTACAAAAAGAAAAAAAAAATCTTGAAACGCAATAAATAGAGTTTTCAAAATCGGCCAAGTGGCATGCAAAAAAATCTGGCAAGAGAGGTTCTATCTGAGGTTCCATTGTATGACTTCCTGAAGATTGAATGAACCTATTTTACGGGACTCTTTCCGATGGAAAACAGCATTACTTGTCTATTTCTACCTTCACTCCCCTCAAACGTACCATAACTGCACTTAGGAACCTACTCCTCTTTTTACTTGCAATTATTTGGAACTAAGTAAGGCAAGTTATGGATTCGTGAAAAAAAAAAATTTCATATAACGATTTTGATAAAACTTTTATGGTACTATTTTTTTTAGGACAGTCTATCTTTTAGTTACAATAGATTTTTCGAAGTTTGTCTTACAACGGTATCTGTCATAAAATCGTTTTTTTTTTTTCAAATTAGGGTTTCTCGTAAACTGTTCATACGTTTTCAAAATAAAAAATTTAACGCATGAAGCTTTTTGAATTCGATTTTATATTGCATTTTAAAATTTACAAACAGTTTTTTTCGATTTTTAATACTTTTCTAAAAAATAATTTGAAAACGGGTGGATTGAAGTTTTTTTTAAATAATTTTTCTACTCCATACAGATTTTCTTATAATGACATACCTACTTAAAAAAAAAAATATGTTTTCGAAAAGTTGTAAAAAAATATAATTAAAAAAAAATAAATTGGTCAATCGATTTTCAATGCTTTTTTTCTAGATAGCAGAGAAATATTATTGCATATCTAGTTTTCCCAAGAATACTCTTAAACAAAATGTAAGACTTTTCTAAATACCTAAATACTTGCCCCTAAGCAATTATCTATCATAAGATCAAGTTCGTGAGACACAGTCGTGTATTTGAATTAAAAAGTGATGCAAACCCTGATGAACAATCAAATCAATAAATATCTTGACAAACGGAAATTTCTAAATGACCTGCAAATGTATGGTATCTCACTGGAAATTACAACCAATCTTTTCACAGTTTATATTATGACTAGAAATAACTTTCGGACTGTTCTATTCGCGCTGTTGTATACCGTCAAATATTCACGAAATAAATGCTAATCGGCTGCAAGGCTCTTTTTCTCCTGAATAGGAGTCGGAAAAAAGTCTTAACATTGATAGTTGGGAGAACAATTAACGAAACATTACTTGCACCGAAAATAGTTAATAGTCGTAATTTTTCTTGTCTCAAACAAATGTGCATTTCCTTAATGCTCATTATAGGTATTTCAATTCATGGTAAGAATTCAGCATAAGGACAAATTAGTAGAACCCTGTCTTACATATTATGAAGTGAAAATGAAAAATGTGCGGAAAACAAATCTGTTCGGTACAAAAATTAACTTTTATATAATAGATATAAATGCTTGAATTTTTTATGGAAAATTAAAACCAACCAAAAACAATTCCCTGCAAATTGTAGATGCTTAAAAAAAATTCCCGCTTATATAAAATTAAATTAAAAATAAAAGTAATAAATTTCTTTAACAATCCATTAAAAACACACATAACAAAATTTAAATGATAACATCGCTTCGTATTTCATCATCAGTCAGGTTTTATAATTCAGCATTTGTTTAAACGGAAGGTAAATGGACTTTTCAAATTTACTGAAAATATGTTTCAGAAGTCAACTCGTGTTAAATATTCACAATCACTTTCATAATAAGCCTAGGCGCATGTATCATTTTAATAGAACAGAACCCGAACACGAACAGTCCTTTTGCTGTTTTGCAACTCAAAGAGAAAGGATGGGGGTGGCGCATGCAAGAACCTAAAGTTTTTGTCTGTCATTGGCGTTAATTTGGGAAAAACTGAAAATTAGTTGAAAAACTGCAATAGAATGCTTGCCGAATGCTTAAGTATCAGGAAAAGTTAATCAAAATGTGTCTTTTGGAACGGCAACAATAATATTAGATACAATTGTTTTTTCATCTAGTCTTAGCGAACCAAACAAATGTGTGTAAACAATATACTAAGAACAACTTTTCTTATTTCTGAATGTACAAGGGGATCGGTAAGGGTTGGGCTAAGACAGCAAAACAATCGTGAGGGAGGGGATATTTGTTCCCCCGTTTAGGCAGGACGGGCAATTTTGTAAAAAATTGACCTAAAAACAAAATTAAATTATTAAATCATAAAAGTAAAACGGCTAACGGCCATGCTCCCGCCTAATCGCGGGGAAATAGACCCCCTCACCCCCTCCCAAATGAGTTTTTTACTTGCGATTATAGGTACTATAAGGCAAGTTATGCATTCGTCGAAAAAAAAAGTTTTGAGATAACAATCAAACATGACATTACGATGATAGCGAAGACGAAAAAAGATGGTCTAAAAATTCTGTCCGTCTGTATGTCTGTCTGTCTGTCTGTGTGTCTGTCTGTCTGTCTGTATGTAGACCTACAGCCCAAACGGGCCGAATTGCTTCAAACTTGGTATATAGACTTTTTTAGGTATTGTACAGAGAGGAAATTGAAATTTTTTTTTTAGCTCAAAAAATAACGGTACCTGCCATACAACCGTTATTTTAAAGCTTATTTTTCTCAAAAACGGCTCTAACGATTTTGAATTAAAAAAATCAGTGTTGCTTTTTAGGTACGACCAATCATATGGCTGAAAAAAAAGTTTTAAAAAATGGCTAAGAACGGTACTTTCCATAGGACCGTTTTTTTTGCTTTCGACTATCTCGAAAACGACTCAACCGATTCTCAATTTGTATTGCATACCAATATTTTTAAAAAATATTTTTTTGTATTTTTAAAAGCATTTTTTAAAAAAAAAATTAAAAAATTAATATTTTGAAAACTGCTTATTAATTTTTTTTTTTTAAATTTCAAATAAATGTATGTGCTGAATACCTATGAACTGGCGTTTTTGAATTTTTTTTGAAAATTTTTTTCAAAAAGTTTTTCAAAAAAAACTTTTTTTCTCAAAAACTGCTTTCTAAATTTATTCTCATAAATTCAAATGTATCCAAGAAATAAAGTGGCGTACTTTTTTTTCAGCTCAAATTAGTTTAAGTATTTATTTAAGAATTTTGAAAATTTTATTTTTATCAAAATCTCAAGCCCATAAACCACTGTCACTCATAAGAGCAAGTTCGTGCGACCCAGTCGTGCATTTTATTTATTTTTTCTTGTTTTTGTCCGATCATCCTGCATAGAAATTTAAGTTTAGATGTTTATGTGTGCCACCTAATTCGATCGAAAAAATATAAAATACATTTTTATATGTATACATAAAAAATGTATATTTTTTCTTAAATGCTTAAATGATTAAAGAAAAAAAAATTATCAAAAATAATTAAATTCTGAGGACAATAATCTTTAAAAAATATTGGGTCGCACGAACTTGCTCTAATGTGTTACGTTACAGTGGTCTTGGGGCTCGAGACTTTGGAAACATGCAATGAAAAAGATATGAAATTTTATTAATCACTAGTTAAAACTTTTTTGGAGGAAATGAAGTAAGCCATCTGATTTCTTCTCTTTGAATTTAAAGGAAAAAAAATTCAAAATCGTCGGACCAGTTTTTTTAAAAAAATGTTTTTTTTTAAACTTTTCGAAAACATATTCCAACATTTTTTTTGAGTATGCCAACATCTAGCAGTTTGTAGGTCTTATCACAAAACAAAAATTTTAAATATTTTGAACAAACCGTTTTTGAAAAAATCAAAAATTCAAAAAAAAATAACTTTTTTTTTTAAATAAACTGAAAAATTAAAAGAACTAATGTTTTTTCGTTTATAAGAGAGCTTTCACACTTAAAATTCATTGTAATCCGTTAAGTGGTTAACGAGAAAATCTGATATGAAAATACCGGGCCTTTGCACATCATGGGGTTTCCCGACTCGACCTGCAATATTGATATATAAAAAAAACTTATTTTTTGTTTATTTTGTTAATTAGCTGAGATTTTGATTTGTAATTGCATTTTGAGGCATTAAAAATAAAAGAAGGATTTGTATATCTCTATCTTTCTACTTTTTATATGTGCCTTTAAAGTTGTAAAATGTCCAGTGTAAATATTCGTTGAAGGAAGATCCATAATTTTTATCATATTTAATTAAACTAAACCCAATAAACGAACAATTAATTTATCCCTCCTTAACGTGCGACTTTATTCGCAAAAGGCATACAAACATCTAATACTGTAAAAATAATTGCACTTTAAAATACAGCAGTTGATTACAGTATACAGATAGAGGCTGAAACTATATAAATGTAAGTGTAGCTATGAGAATGTATGTATATATATTGAGAAAAAGGAAGGAAACTAATCGCAGATTTTATATCACAAAAAACAACGCTGAGAAAAATCTCTCTGGCTTCATGCCGCCATTCCAACGCTACAGCTTAGCACCGCAATCGTATCCGTACCGAATTCCGTAGGTAGATTGCGTCGGAGAGACCGGTAAAGTTCAATATCGAATGAATAATACTGAGAGATGGAAACCCCCTTTGTTCTGATTTCTCGGCTGCAAACTGCAATACCAAATAATATTTATATTTTCGTCTGCACTTTGCAGAAAAACGTGTGGCATTTAAATGCAAAATAATCTACATGTATGTATTGTATTTGTTGCGCCAGTCCGTTAGAGAGATATAAAAAAAAAAATGATATTGATAGACGTAAGAGTAGACCATGCAAACGAGACGGACGTACGGATTAAAAACGAACTATGCGCACTTGCGGTGAAACGTCATAACAAAGTAGAATCAGTAAAAATTAACATTGTTGTTTAGAGAACAATGTTACAAACGTCATGTACTGCTCGTGCATCATGAAATGAATCTAGATTCTAAATAAAAGTGTTGCCAGACGAAAAATTTCATTTTAACAAAAAAAAATAATTTTTAAATACATGTATGTATATTAATATAATGGAATTTGTAATGTAATGGAATTACCGTATCTTCCATGTTTAAGAAAAAAAAAATTATAAAGAGTTAAAGAACAGAACACACACAAGAAATATTCCCCAATATTAAAAATTAGTTAGCTTTGTATAATGCACAACTAGGACATTGATTTTGCTAGATAAATGGATTAATATGCTAGTTTTTCTGCGTTTTTATGTTTCATAACATTGGTAAAAATTTAATAATTATTGTAAACAAATATTTAACAAAATATATGTGATAGTTTGTTATCGCGTGTTTTTGTTTACGAAAGCGTAATGGTGAATTTACAATGTTTTGCAACCTCTTGATCCGGAAACTTCAAGAAAAGTAAAGCGGGAGAGAGCTATACGTCATTTTACATAAGAGTAAAAAAATAAACACATATGTACGTACTCGTCAAGATGAACAATTTGTCTCTTGATCTTGATTTCTCCTTCTGCCTATAATCTTGATTTATCAAGATGTTCTGCATTTGTATCGCCCTTCTCTATCGAACAAGTATTTTTATAAGTTGTACCCTTCTTTTAAGCAGAAATCAAGGTACAGAACAATGTAAATTAACCATTAATTGCTTCATTCGTCTATTATGTTAATGATGATTCATAGATCATAGTATACTTATATGCCCTAGTAACATGCGAAATTCCAAATTCAAATTTTTTTTTTAAATACATATTGACTTGCCACTGTTACTCTCTTTAATTCTATTAAGTCCAACAAACAGAAGGCCAGTCATCAATTTCTATAAACCGCCAAAGAAGTGTTTTTATTGGATTTTATTAACACAACTGGTACGAAAATGGCGTTTCACTGATCTTGTGTTGTATTTATGTTTAATTTTTAAACCTGGTCCCTATCAGGCCATAAGGAACATTATAACTTATAGGTATCATTTTTCTTATTTTCCCTTTAAAGAAAAAGCGTTCCTTAAAAGGAAGTCTGTTAAAATCGTTTTATCCAAATCGGTGCATTTATGCGTTTTTGCATTTATCAAGGTAAAAATAATGTTTTAAAAAGATTCAGCTGACGAAATGGTTAAAATTGAAGTAAATGAGACAATCTGCCAAAAATACATCTACTTCCCATATAAAAACTAAGTAAATAGCACAATTTATTGATTCAAATATTGACTGAATTACAAAATATTTCAGCACAATAAACAAGCTGAAATGATAACTCTGCCATTTAAGGGTGGGTCTACCTCAGAACAGAACTTAAACGCCATGTAAATTGTGTTCTATGTGGTAGTGCGATATTCTTTTCTCTTCGTTATATTGTTTTTGGTATACTCATTTACTCTTGTTCTCTTTTCAAAATAATTTTGTGATCTTCCGCAGTCGCAGTGAACTCACAATAATTATTATTCTCAAAGCGGTGCGGTGCGGTGGTGGCGCGCACCGCCGGCTGCAGCCACAGTAGTAGAGGAGGTACAGGCAGTGGAAAGGAAAGCAGAGGGAAAAGATTATTGGCATTGGACGTTTTAGTAGGGGATACTTTTTGTGTGTGTCTTTCTGTGGGTTTCGTTGTTGTCCTTTCGCTTTGATTTAGTAATGCGATATGCGATGACAAGTTTTATTCTCTCTGTATGGAAGGGTGAAGGGATTTTTTTTCAATTTTTTTTCAAAACACAGTAGCTAATAGCTAAATGTGGGTAATTTTTTTCTATTTTCGTTTTGTTGTTGTTTTTTTTTTTTCATATTTTACTTGCTGTTGCTGCCATAACAGTGACAAAAAAAATGTGAACTCGTTTGGGACTCGATCGAAATCTTGATGAAGGTCAGGTCAGGACTCAGGAGTCAGGACACATAAAATGAACATGCATAGGTAGATAGGTAAACGTTACATTATATTTAATGTAGGTATATGTAGGTAGGTATGTACATTGATATCGTTGTTTTTTTTTTTTTAAGTTGCATGTAACAAAAGTGTGAGGTAGGTCAATATAACTATTTGACCTGTTTTAAAATTGCTTATGGGTTTATTGCAAAGGGAAAAGAATAATTTGAGTACCTAGCTATATATCTATTATTATTGAAACATTGTTACTTTTTACTTGCGATTATAGGTACTATAAGGCAAGTTATGCATTCGTCGAAAAAAAAAGTTTTGAGATAACAATCAAACATGACATTACGATGATAGTGAAGACGAAAAAAGATGGCCTAAAAATTCTGTCCGTCTGTATGTCCGTCTGTCTGTCTGTCTGTCTGTATGTAGGTATAGAGACCTACAGCCCAAACGGGTGGGCCGAATTGCTTCAAACTTGGTACCTATATAGACTTTTTTAGGTATTGTGCAGAGGGGAAATTGAAATTTTTTTCTTAGCTCAAAAAATAACGGTACCTGCCATACAACCATTACGTTAAAGCTTATTTTTCTCAAAAACAGCTCTAACGATTTCTATTTAAAAAAATCAGTGTTGCTTTTTAGGTACGACCAATCATATGGCTGAAAAAAAAGTTTTAAAAAATGGCTAAGAACGGTACTTTCCATAGGACCGTTTTTTTTTGCTTTCGACTAACTCGAAAACGACTCAACCGATTCTTTCGAAATCTTACACACATAAAGGTGTAGGTAGCTCAATTTGTATTGCATACCAATATTTTTGAAAAATATTTTTTTGTATTTTTAAAAGCATTTTAAAAAAAAAATTAAAAAAATTAATATTTTGAAAACTGCTTATTAAATTTTTTTCTAAAAATTTTAAATAAATGTATTTGTTGAATACCTATAAACTGGCGTTTTTTAATTTTTTTTTTAATTTTTTTCAAAAAGTTTTTAAGAAAAAAACTTTTTTTTCTCAAAAACAGCTTCACAGATTTTTATAAATTTATTCTCATAAATTCAAATTTATCCAAGAAATAAAATGGCGTACTTTTTTTTCAGCTCAAATTAGTTTAAGTATTTATTTAAGAATTTTGAAAATTTTATTTTTATCAAAATCTCAAGTCCCTAAACCACTGTCACACATTCGAGCAAGTTCGTGCGACCCAGTCGTGCATTTTATTTTTATGTAGTTATACCTACCTAGGTATAGGTATACCTAACTCCATTCTGTTTTCGGAAAAAAATATTCAATGGTTTTCAAAATAAAAGTTTAGTGACCTTTAGTCCAAATGCGTTTCGCCCAGGTACAACAGTTGGGCTCATCAGTTAGATGCTGTTGTACCCTTCTAAGACTCAAAATTTTGGTTGTACCTGGGCGAAACGCATTTGGACTAAAGGTCACTAAACTTTTATTTTGAATTTCAATTCAATAAAGTCCACTAAAAACAAAATCTACTTCGTTTCAATGGTTTTCTTTTGTCGACATTTTTTTGGAGTTTGGATTAAAATAAATAAGGAAATAATCAAACAGAAAAGTCATGCAGCATATACATACCTAAGTAGGTAGGTAGGTATATATATAGGCCCCAAGATTATTTTTTGATGTTTGGAATCAGGGAGACATAATTAATAACCATGCAAAATCGCCCAACTCTGAGTTGCAAATATTCATACAACCTGCAATAGAATGCTTATTCCAAAAACCCCCTTCTGTAGGACAATAATAATACTATGTACCAAATTTGAAGCGAATCGGTCTAGCCGTTTAGGCTGTAGGTGCCGATACAGACAGACAAACAGACAGGCAGAATTTTCGGACCCACTTTTTTCGACTTCTCTATCATCATAATTTTAAAATCAGTTATTCTAGTGAACCGCTTTCAAAATATTAACTTTCAAACTCAAAATTTTGAAAAAAAAATTTTTTAAAATAATTTTAAAACTAGTTTTTTTTCAAAATTTTACGTCATTAAGTATTATTTTTGTTCTCAGAATTCAATGCTCCCATTAATTTTAAATCCAACACTGAAAACAGTATGGCTCTATGACTTTTTGTTGCCAAGCTATTCAAAAATAACCGAACCTACTTCTTCTACATACGATAAGAAAACACACAATGTGTATTGATATCTATGTATATGTATGTACCACCGCAACGACCAATGCTTCTCCGACCTTAGTACATATCTATTTATCGATATGACAAAGGACCTCTCCTCGCACACGATATTTAGAAAATCACTCGAATACCTATTTATGCGGACGACGACGAGTACCGGTCTATTTACGGACACTCATTCATTCATTCTCACACAGAACACCCATTCCCTCCGCACGTACCAAACGCACTGCAGATACATTGCGGTCACACACATTCCTATGCGCAACTGCGACTACATAACATATCCCGTCAATGCGCATAAGAAAAATATTTTACCATGCATGTCTATGTACCTAGTAGGTACATAGACATGCATAGAAAAATATTTTTCATATCACCCAACAGGTAGGTACTACCTACCTGTTGGGTGATGACAAATCTAATTATATCAATCACCCACCTTTTACAATAATGGATGCTGTACTTTTTGAAAAGAATATAAGGAGCGAGAATGAAAAAAAAAAAACAAATATTACAACAGGTACATGGTACATACGTTGAAGAGGACTACTACCGACCATCGAAATACCTTCCCATCGCTTACCTATCCTAACCACACGATTTGTGTACACAAAAATAAAGTTTAACACAACAACTAAAAACATTTATTCATAATATAAGCAAAGTGTTACTTTTTATTAACTTTTTGAAAGGGATATTTCCTTTTTTTCAGCCCAAATATCTGGGATGCATTTTTCACCTTACGAGGCATAACTTTTTAAATGTTTTTTTTTTTCACTCAGATTGGAAAAACTATGTGCGTATATTGTTTATTTGTTTTTTTTTTTTTAAATATGAGCAGCACTGATCAAAATTTTAATGTGTCACAATCACAAGACTCTTTATAGTCATACAAAATAACACCAATATTTTTTTATAACCACAAATTAAAAATCATCTATCGATTTGTCACCAAAATTGTCCGAATCATTCAAAAATGCATGGAACAATGACCTTATAAGAACAGGTACAGCTGATTTTTGTGTTGGTATTCAAATTTCAAAGAAAAGGAAAAACCAAAATCAAACCAACAAAAAATCAAATAAGAAAAAATGAGAAATACTCTCTTACAAAGAGGTTGCAATAAAAGAGAATCTATGTTAACGCCATTAATTGTGGTGACAATTTCGTGAACTACATTTTCATAAGTGTGAAATTTTTGTTCAAAAAAGGTAAAAAAGATACTTTTTTAAAATAAGATAGTAAAGTGACTTCAAATGATATAATTTTTCTTTAAATTGATACAAAAAGAAAAAATTCCAAAAAAAAATAGAAAAATAATAACAAAACGATAAAAGTTTTCCCTACTTACAAAAACGAGTGAGTATGTTAACATATTAAATTGCTATTTTAAGCACATAAAAAAAAAAAAAAAATTAAATGTTTCTATAGCTTGCTTCCAAATTAAACAAATATTATTATAATTTTTTTTTTTTACCTAAATTGAAATAAATAAGCGGTTTACAAAGCGTCCCATATGAAAAATATGCTATTTTTTGTTTTGGGTCTTCCTAGACCGGTAAATTAAAAAAAAGTAAATATTTATCGATGTTCATGATAACATCTAGTTTCAATGATATTAAAAAAAATTATCTTGGTCGATTTGGTTGAACATTTTACAAACTGCGCTTGTCTAAAGAAAAAAAAGACCCCTTGGTTGACCTCAATTTTATTATATATATATAAAAAAAAAAAAACTTTGGTTTCTATAACAAATAGAACTTATTTATTCTGATTAAGAAACTGAAGCAAAAGAAAATAAAAAGTTACTTAACAGAGGAAAATTAAGAGGACATAATAATTTGTGTCTAAATTTTACGAAAAATTTAAAGTTTTTATCTTTTGAAAGTATAAATATCATGATAAATAATTATTTGATGATAAGCATATCTGCTCACATTTGTTGACTAATTAATACATTTTATTTCATTAAAATATCTTTTCAAATGTAGGAGATATATTAAGTTTTATGCACGCACTACCCTACATTTACATGGGAGACCCACCCTTAATGACTTTCTACTTATAAACATTGTATAGATACATCGATTCTGTTGCAAGTTGCAACTCCCATTGGTATCTACAGTACAAATTGTTTAAAACTGACTTTTTTGAGATACTTAATAGAAATACTTAACATTGATTTGGTGCGCAGATACGGTCTTCAGAAATTGAAATTAAAAAATTATTTCATTTTCGACGAGCAGAAGCAAATTCTACAAAATCATACTGCCGAATGACGATGATGATACTACTGCTTTGTCGAGGAAAGTTGCGAGGCAATAGCTTGGCAAGCAGTATGACTACTGCTGGTAGACCCGACGCAAGCTAACTGAACTTTGGGTGGATTTCTGTTTTCAGCTTTTCCGAATCGCCTTGTCGGGCAGTATTCAACTGACAGTGATACACACTACAACGATGAGAGTGCGAATCGCTACTTTCCTCAGCGTTGTGTAGTTATTTGTTCTGTGTGGACTCTGTGAAGAATTTTTAATATAAAAAAAAAGTATCTTCTTCCCTGTGTGTTGTGCTTCTGTTTGGCTACTTGGGCTGCTAGTAACTGCTAGTGAATTGTTTTGTAAATTTTCGGTACGGTACTTTGTGTTTTTGTGTGTTTCATTTTATTTACGTTGAAAGAGCAGTTCCGAATTTCTGTTCAAAGCAGATAGAAAAAGTGAGACAGAAAAGAAAACGAAAAAAGTGAGAAGAATTATGTATCTGAGATAGAGAAGACTTAATAGTAGTGGTGAATTTTTCTTCGCTTTTATAGTAAAAGAAAATTGGGAACAATAGTCTTTTTTTTTTATCATTTTGTGTTTTATGCAATCGACATCTTACCTCCCCCTCTTCGACTTCCTCTGACCCCTAGTCTAAGTTGCTCACATTTTGCGACTTTCATGAGCAAATTGTGTATGAAAAAAAAAACTTGGAACTTGGTGCACTTTTGTTTTTTAAGCGGGAGTTACTACTATTGTTTTGTTGATGTTCTGTTTTCCTACCACTTGGGATTGTGGGTGGTTGGAAATTATACCCTTTTGTTATTGTCTTCCGTTTGACGACGAACTCTCCATCATCATTTGAAGTCTATTGACACTCTTTTGCTTTGATATATTTTTTTAATTATAATTAATGCATTTTCTAGTGAACTTTTAGAGTTGAAAAGAAAAAATGTATTTAGTCAGGATTTTTGGTTTTTATTATATCAGTATCATGTATGATTTTTGTTTCTTATTTATGATATGACCTAAAAATTTTGAATGGATTATTCTTTCTGTCAAGGATAATTGGTTCATAAATTGCATCATCTGTTTTATGTAGTTAATTTCACCACCCTGTTGATACTTATACCTTTTTTAATATTTCTTTTATATTTTATCTGGTTGTTGAAATGGTAAAAAACAATTGCATATTTTTATTTTTTATGTTAAAATAGTCCCTGTCAAATAAATTTTGTGAATGGCATTTTTTTTAAATAACAGTTTTTTTATTAGTAATTAAGTTTATGTAAGCCATTTTAAACTAGGCCTTTAAATAATCCTGACGGTAATTTGGAGCAAAGAAATTATACCTATTGTAATTTTATTTGTTTGATTGTTTAAAACGAAAGTAAAATTAATAATAGTGTTTACTTTCTGTATTAAGTTATGTTTATAATATGTTGTGCAAAGTAAATTTAAGTTTTTTTTTTTTAAAAAATAATGAGATATTTGTTTATCACCTACATACGAATAAATGTTGTTTTGAATTATTATTTAAATACTGCCATTAAAGTGGGATCTTAACTAAAACAAGAATAATTGTTCGACAAAGATGTACTATTCCAGCAGTTTTATAATGCGCATTTTAAAAAAATTAACAATTATACCTTTCTAACTGTCATACACTTTTGGCTCACTCTTAAAAGCGGTTGAAAAGGCAGGCAATTTCCTTCTCTTTTCACTTCTAAATAATACCAATAAGGTTTATAACTGATAAATTTGTCAAGAAATTCTTTCCTATATCTCTGTTCCTCCTCTACTAAACGCTTCCACGTTATAAGGGTATTAAAAACCCTTTGAAAACCTCAAAAAACTTCAATCTGAAGGAGGAATCTACCAAACATTTGTTACACTCTTAAAACCGTCTAGATATGCAGCAATGGTACAGTGGATGTATGTAGTGTTTGGTTGCTAACCTAGAGTAGTGGGTTCAAGGCCCGCCTGGCAGCAATTTTTCAATTATCGCCCACTTTCAACTAGACATCACCCGTGGGATTTTCGTGAGATAAATATCTGTTTCTATTACTTCTTACTCACAATTGGGATAAAGTTAAAAATATTATTAATTATATTAGACATCAAGAAATTGGACATTTAAATTTTTTAATATGCGCACCATCAAGCTTTAATCAAAATTTCCAAATCAAATATTCCAAATTTTCTAAACAGAAAAAAATTTAAATTATCTAAGCATAACATTTTGTAACATCTTTTAAAATTAAGTACTAAATGTATCATGTACATATAGGTAGTATACCCAGTATGTGTACTTAATTTCATGCATAAAATTAAAATTCACCTAATTATTTGGTTCAGAAAGTATCAAATAAAATCCATATCAATGCTAACAATCTCAATCGGTGATGCAAAGAAAAACTAACTTTAAAATAATATTTTAAAATATGTATAATAAAATGTCAGAACTTTTTGGAATTTTGAAAATTTGTTAGAACCTAGTAAGTACTTTTCCACAAAAATTGTTATGATATTCATGTTTTAATGAAATGTTTCAAAAACACCCCGGAAAATTTTCAATTATTGAACTATTTGAGTGACTGCACAGTTTCTTCTCTGCTGGATCTATTATTCGCAAGCAATTACTCTTTTTTATGGTTTTTATTCACCTCTTTAGCTAAACATGAATATGAAAGCTTTTGTCCTTTCTAGTATGAAATTTTCTATTTTTGGGTTGAATTTAAATGAGTTAATGCATATTTTAACGACAAGACCATCAAAACGAAAACTTAATCAAAAATATTGATTAAAAAAAAATCTTTCATCGTAAAAACAAAGTTTCTTTTTCGCAAAAATAATTTAATTGTAATAAAAAAGCTTTTCGTAGCGAGTTTGTATGATATTATCTGAAGTTTTCCAATTGCATAGCTTTCTGATAGTATTTCCTCGCAAATAAAATTTATAGATCTTTTGATATGAAGTTATAGATAATCCTATAAAAGAGGCGTATACGAAGTGGGTGGTTAAATAATAAAAATGTATGTATGATTGTATGTTGTTGAAAGTTGTTAATGTTTTTTACTCTATTGATTTTTTATTATTCAAACTCTCAAAATTGTTTGCTAAGTTAATCAGTGTGTTATTCCTCGTTTAGGTATAGCTAGGTATATTTTAAATTGCGATTATATATGTCCTTTCCATCCGTCTGTCTGGCTGCATGTCTGTTGGTTTTGTCAGAACAATCTTTCTTCTGTTTAGGTAGATTTTTGAGATTTTTTGAAAACCTTGTTTTTCGATCCATTAAAATTTTCAAAAAATTAGTTTGTTAGGTACGTATTTTAAACACGGGATTGAATTTCATTTTTATTCCAGATGAAAACTACAGATTTCTTTGTACTGTCATTCTCAATAAAGTTAGAAAATATATTTCACAAAAAAAAAAAGAAAAAAAAAAACATTTAAAAAATAGTTGCTCGAACGATTTTTCATATTTTCTTCTAGACAGTCAATTGGTTATGAAATGTTAATGCATACTAAGTTTTTCCAAGAAAACTCTCAAACGGCTTAGAGAAATTTAAATAACTTATTTTTTTTTCAAAAAATTCATGACCCTAGGCAAATATCTAGCATAAGAGCAAGTTATATTTAATGTTAATGTTATGCAAATCAAATTTTTGGTAGGCAAAATAAGAACAATTTCCCCGCAAGAGCTCTTGGTTTGCAAGATGTTTTGAAAAAACGCATTTATGTTCAAAGAAACATCTCGCATTGTATTCATTAATATTTTTATTGTTTGTTGGAAACAACTATTAAAGCATTTCCTCAAAATACACTTTTTGTTTTTAATATATTAAATGATTAAATTTTTGTTAATTATTTTAAGAAACCTGTAATTTTCATCTGCAAAAGAATTTAATGCATTAGTTTTCCTAATGCAAGTTTATAAGTTTTAATAATATTTTTTTCTAGCAGCAGAAAAAAAAATCTGCATAAAATCGGTTTGACGTCATACCTAGTTGCATTTCCATATTTGAAACTCAGTCATTGATTTTTAACTTTAAAGCTGTTACTTCGTTGTTATCAAAACTGATACTTTTGCAATTTTCCATTAAAATAAATTTTCAAAAAAATGCTCTGCACATATACAAAAATTGTGGGTTTACCACGATATCTAGAAAAAAAATCTAGAGCAACAAAGAAAGAGAAAATCTAGAATACCTAAGTAAAATCCAGAAAAACAAAATCTACAAAACCTTAATCTTGAGCTCGAATTGTAACCATTGTCTCAAAAATTAATATTTATTCTAGATTTCGAATTCCTCCAAAAAAATCTAAAACACTTTTTTTCTAGATTATTCTAGATTTGCATCTTGATTTTTATACATTCTAGATTTTTACTACTTCTAGATTTTATCTTTCTAAATTTTTGTTTATAGATTTTGTTCTTTCTAGATTCTGTCCCTCTGAATAACGTCGTGATCCCAAATATTGTCTATCTGGTTATCTTCTTTGTGAGCAATAACTTACCTATTCTTAGCGGATTTCCTACAAATCGAGCCAAGTCTTGCGGTCCAAAAAATATTTATTAAAATATGCAATCAACAATGTAAATAGTGTAATATCCCAACCAATTTCTGTTTGTGTCTTTCTGTTTTAGTTCTGATAATAACCCTGTTTTTTTGTCGTCTCCTTTGACCAGAAAATTTTAACATTGTGTTTTAATAATGATGTAGATAGTATTTTTCAAGATTTTACACAAAATGTTTTCTTATTATGTTGATGAAAATGGGTCCGTCCCAAGGCAATACGAAAAACAATGATCACAAACATCTTTAAAAAAAAAGTATATTCCAAATTTGAAAAATACAGGTCAATCTATCCTCATATGACTGTCAATAAACAAATTGATATTACTCAAGGTAATCTTAAAAGCAGTATGGTTCTATGCAATGCATGAGCTTGTATTTTAAAATAAACTTATACATAATTTTTTTTATTTAAATTATGCTAAATCAACACTATCGTTATTTGGCTATAGATCTTCCCCAAAGAAGGTACAGAATCTGCAAGCTGCGGAATTTCTGAAAACCCACTTATTAAATATTTACCAGCTGCATACGCTTCTTATACATTTGCATTCTTGAGATAAACTATGGGCCTAATAAATTCTTACATAAAATTACGAAAATTTTTTAGATGTAAGATAATCTTTATCAAATCTCTCTATTGTAAAATGTGTTATTTTATTATTAAGCAAGCAATTAGTCCCTTGTCATACCAAATCAAAATATTAAAATCAATTTAATTTAGGTGGTACCTGAAATATTTACAAATAAGTCCAATTTTATATTCGGAATCAGATAATAAAAGAGTGATTAAGGTAATGTGTATACCATTATTTAAACGGCGCCAAGTATAAAATCTGGCTTTGCACAATTTTGCCATTCATGTTCAAAGGTATTAATATTTATATTTCAAAAATATTCCGCAGTTTTCCAATTAAAGGTCTGTTAAAAGAGTGCTTTTTAAATTAAGTTTATCTCTTTGAATATAAAAATATGTGAGCCGAAGAGAACATGCGCAGTAAAACTGATTGAAATAATAAAATCCTCAACTGCAAACTCGACAAGAACAAATACGACACTATGCTGCATTTTGCTCAGCTTTTTGTGACTACCTACACATTTCTGCCAAGCAACAGATAAATAAATAGAAAAGAACATAATGTGGAGTAATTATTATTTAACTTTTCCGTTTACAAAACTTAGTTCGAACCAAAAATGACCATACAGTCTTATACTCCTCCATGCAATCATCAACTTATGCTTGAAGCTTGACACTTGAATGAAGTACTAAATCATGCACAATTTCAATAAATTAAAGTTACCAATTTCATTATTGTGATGAGTCGAAAGTATGAAATATTATCTTTGCTTTTATGTATCTTTGTTACTTTAGAACTTAATTCCTTGCTCGTAGTTATGGCTGCCTGTAACTTTATGTTGATGTTTTTTTTTTTTGTACTTGTTTTTGGTTTAGTGGATACTCATTTTCGTTTTCTTTCTTTAATCAACATAAAACTCAATTACAAATTCGCACATTAACCTTCTTCTTTCTAGTTCTTCGAGGCAAACCCAGTGCTGCCCATCAGGGTAAAAACGAAAACGATTTTTGTTGTTTAAAAATAATCAAAACTTTAAGCTTTAATAAATAAAACTTAAAACAACAACAAAACGTACCTAGTTTCATAGCAACAAATGCTATAAGTAAATATTTAAGCCTTAAAAAACAACACTCTAATTGTACACCCCCGTTCTAAAATCCTATCGAATAAAACAAGCTATCCTTATTCCTTTCACCTTTACTTATTTGAAACATTGCGCGTTATAAGGGCACTTCCTTTTTTTAAATTAAATTAGTTCCAATTTGTTTTTTAACATGTTTTCATTACATGAAAGGGCTTTTTTTAAAAACCAATTTAAAATTTTAAGATGTCCGAAATTAATAATTATTGTATCATGAAATATTCAAAATAGTTACCTATAATAAAGTGTCATGGAAAAATAATACTGTACAAAACAAAATACTAAAAAAACTCAGGCAATATTTCATAATCTTCATACATAAACTTGAAAATTCAACAAATCTGTACTTCATTATACATCTCTGTATGTAATCCCAGAACTAGAAATATCCGTTTGCTAATTTTTCATCTAAATCGCTTACCAGAAAAACTATACTTTCACATTCTCAATTCTCTTGAAATTATACCGTGAACGGATCGAATTGCAGGGCTAGTTCACTATGAAATTTCAGATGTGAGTATCGAACTTTTAAAATAATGGAACAAATCGGAATAATGGCACGGATCTACGGATCTCATTTCTGAGACTAAGAATAAAAACAAAATGTAGTAGAATAACTACATTTGCTACGAAAAGGCAGCACTGGATAAGAGTAGACACTGTTATTGTGTGAATATTGTCTTTGGAGAATTGTGACAATCCTTGTCGCCGACCTCGTCGCGTCGTCGTCGTCGTCTTGGAAGTGTCTTTAGACATAGTAGTTGGTGACTACTACGGTGTAAGTGTAAGTGGTGGTAGAATAGACGACCTGCCTACAGTTTTTGTATCTGTTGCTTCTTTGTACTTCAACTTTTGTCTCCTGTGTTATTTATTTCTCTTTTGAGTTATTTGCTGCGGTTTCAGTACATCGCACTTTAAAAGTATGAAATGGATTTTTCCCATTCAGCTGATAATTTGCTTTAATACCATAGCAGTCAACGGTTTTCGTTTTAGCTAGCTTAATTCCTTTTTATTTTTCTAGAAAAGTTCTGTAAATCTAGTGCTAAGTCTGAATGGTATTTGCATTGGTATTGGCGTGTCTTGCTAGCTTCAATTTCTTAAATAAAAAAACAAAAGCAAAGAAGCAAATGCAAGCTGAGTGAGTTTTTATGTGTTTTGGTGATTGACTTCAATTTAATTACACTTCTCACCACTAACCTATTACAGGCGTTCAGCGTTCAGTGAATTGTTACGAAAAGATATTATATACAGACGACGACAGACCTATAGGTAGAAACAGAGATACTTGGCGTAGACGGAAATTATGCTCAACACATTTTGCATTCCGCTTGTCGTCTCTTTATTTATTTATTGTTTTATACTTTTGCTTTCCTCTTATCTCGTATTTTATTTTCATTTTGTTTTCAATTTTTATTTCCGTTTTGTTGATGGGTTTTTATTTCGTTTGTTATATTGCTCAGTAAAATTGCGTTCAACATTTTGGTGGTTTGACTGTTCGATATGGATTCGAAATTTGCATGTAATTTAGAAAAAAAAGGAAACATAAAACATGTAACCAAAATCATAAAATAAAATACCAGCCAAACGTTGAAAATGTTTTATTTTATTCACTTCCTTTCACATACAAGTATGTATTAGTTGATGCAAAAGTAAAGGAGGAAAGGAAATTAATACGAATCTGATCAGGAAATTGCTAAACGATTCTACACATAGCTTGAATAGTTGAAAGTATCTGAATGTTTCATATGGTTTTTATAATGATACAAATTTTGTATATAACACTTTCATTTAAGACAAAAAATATCTTTTAGGCCCGTTTATGAGTACCAGTATTCGCTACATTTAAATTAATTCTTTAGTATAAAATGATACATTTTTTGTGGGGCAGGTTCTACATTTTTTCTGAATATTGCAAATAATTTTGAAGCTCGAGAGTTCAAATTTTTGTTCTTCAAAATGTTACGTAAAAATGACGATTGTGTATCATGGGACACTTTCGTCATATGGGTGGGCACTTGCGGCATGATTTTTTATGAAGCAAAAAGCAGTCGTAATTGGAAATAACAAAACAAATAACAAATATAATACAAAGAAATAAAAAAAAACAAAAAAAAAAGGGTTTCGAAAACAAGAACACAAAATTCAAATGTTTTTTTTTTTCAAAATAAAAACTAAATCATTTGACGACAACAAGTCATATCCACCTCCTTAATAAAAATATAATTTTCGAGTATCTTGACGATCCAGGTGGTCGGAAGTGCCCCATGTGCTTTAGTCGAAAGTACCTCATATATTTTATATTATAATTATTTTCCTTAACAGTCGAACTTCGAAACATCAAAATATTTATTTTATGATAAACCGTTTTTCTGGAATTAAGGAAGTCGAAAGTGCCCTATCGTCGAAAGTGCCCCACCCTACCCTACTACAAAATGTAGGTATGTCAAATCTTCTTAATTATACAGGCGGATTCTAATACGGTGATCGAGTGAATTGGGATGATCGTGTCCATTTTGCTGCTGATTCTTTATAAACAAAACTATAGTTGTTCGGATTTGAAACAAAACAAAACCGAATTCAAAACAGAACAGGCTTTGAATGTTGTTTAGCCAATGATTGTTTTAAAGGAAGAAAGCAAAGACACAAAAACACTCAACTTATTGAAATAAAACGATTTCGTTTCCGAATGAAATTTAGATCAGAGTTTTAAATAAAAACACAAAATTAATTTTTTGAAATGACATTTCACTGCAGTATACCCAATTCACTCTATTGTTTTATGATGCGCAGTTCACTTGTGCACAATTACCTGTAGAAGACAATTGTCTGAGTTGAACAGATTGGTATCTTTGTAATTATCTATATTGTAAGTTTTTGTTATATCATAAATAGAGAGAATTCGTCCGTCTTCTTAACAAAGAGTTTGATTTTCTCAAGAACGGCTCTAACCATTTTGATAACATTTTCAGGGTCCTTCTTTTTTAAAACGATCTGTATTTTGGTCAGAATGGATTTTTCGAAATTTAAACAGTACCTTGGTACCTCTTATAAAATCATTTTTTTTTTCAAATCAGGTTTCCCTGTAAACTACTCTTTTTAAATTGTGTCTTTGAAATATTTTGAAAACATGGGTATTGAATTTTTCTTTTAAAGTTTTTTCCCAGATGCATACTACAAATGGCCATATTATTCTCATGCTGAAACGAATTTCAAAATGTCAATTTTTTTCAAAAATACCTTTTTTTTTTTGATAAAATGGCCGTCAATTTTAAATAGAAAAACTTTGAATTTATAATAAATTGTGTTGTTATTTTTGTTTTATTTTAATATTAATAATAATGAGTTCCTATATGTAGGTAAAAAGTTATAGGTATTGGTTCAGAAATAGATACAGCTCAGTTCTCTATATTTTGGTTACAAAAATTATGTACTCAAGCCTGCTTTTCAGAAAATTGCACTGGTTTAGCGTAAGTCAAACAACTTGAAACTTGACTGCATAGGCTTTCGCTGACAACGGCGTCAATAGATAGTAGTATCGTTAAAAGCCAGCCAAATATGACTTGCGAATGTAAAGTAGACATGTTTCTTAACCATTTTTCAATAATTATAACATAAAACCGATTTCAAATAAATTATAACACTTTTATCATGTTTTTTTTTCTCAATTCCTTTATTTTCTGCTACGATTCTTCCCTTCTCATTGTATGATAATTTGTGTGCGACTTGTTCTACTTTTCCATTGCGTTAACACTAACACCATACCAAACTCATGTGAATAATTGAAATTCATAATTCTGCTTTCTACTGTACCTACTTCTTATGTATTTTCCTACTTTTTTCATATCATCTTTTATTTGATATTTCGAGTCTTCAAAATAAATAATGTAAATTTTTTCAAAGCATTTTGTTCATGAAGACTTTTTTAGGGCTGTTTCTCTGGCTGAAGTAAATCTAAATCTAATGAAATAACGCTTACACTACAAGATAAAGAAAATATTTGATGTGAATGATTATTTTGTTTAATTTTTTTTAATGCTTTTTAATGTTGTGTAGCTGCCAATTGAAAAATAAGCCGAAAAGGGGGAGAAGATGCTCAACTAAAAACATAAGTAATAAGTCAAAAAAAAAAGAAAAGAAACACCGTATACAAAGTTTATATGTATAACTACATAAATCAAGACTTAAAGTACATTATGAATAGAAACTGAGTGCAAAACTAACTGTAAGTGTGAAAGTAATTATATAACAAAAAGTTATAAATAAAATTAAAATAAATGGTGCTTCAAAGTGAATAAAGCAGGTCAAAATAAAGCTGAATTGTTTACGAAAATTGTAAATTTACCAAGATCAACGATTTTTAATGAATATTTGGGTAAATATGTTAAATTATTTTTTAAAGATTTTTAGCATGAACCAGATTATTGCATGAATGTTAAATCCAAATGAGTGTTACTCTAAAAACAATGACAACAACTTTATACCATCATGGTCGTTCACAGTTTTAATATCGTGTTAGACTCATTGGGCCCTATTCACAGATGAATACTAGTTGTGACTTTTTAATCTTATTAATATAACTTATATGTTAAGCTGACTTCTTTAGATAGACACAGCAGCTATGCATAAACAATTTTCCAGCTGTGTTTAGCAAGTCATAGTCATGAATGCAAAAATCTATTACAATAATACTTCAAATTATGACAGCACATAATGTCAGGCAGACATTTTTTAATACAAATTTTTATTTTCTGTTGTTGTACGAATGAAAGTGTGTGCCAAAATGTAAGATCCACATTTGAAATAGTAATTTTGATTTAAATGAAGAATCGTCAATTTAAGTTTTGTTGAATCAGGGAACTAGACACATCAAAAATATATATGTACATTTATGTAGATGATTAAAAACGACATTAAAATGAATTTTCTGACTTGTGGACCGGAAATTTAACAAAGTTGGGAAGCTGTAATGCCAGTTTTCTTACAAAAATATTCCTAGGTACTATCAGTTGATTTGGAGATACCATGAAGGTGCTTCTTAAATATGGAGCCAAATGTATGATAAATGTCGTTGTTTCTTTGTTGAATATCGTTGAAAAAAATCTTTATCATTTAACTCGAATTGATTGAACCGTGCCTTATATCTTTTTCTTTGTCTGACTGGTTGCACAATTTCGTACAACAAATCTATGTCTTCCAGTATCTTCTTCATTTTCAACATCTATTGACATTTTGTCAAAATCGTATTTTCAGAATTTATTATTTGGCAAACAAAAGTTCCTACGTTTTTCAATTATTTTACGACATTTAGTAGCCTAGAAATAACTTAAACACAACATCACCCACTTTTAAAGTTAAACCCCAGGTAAAGTCCTATTCATAGGTCTTAATACATTATAGTCTTATATATTTATGAATGGCTTAAACTCCAGGTTTGGTTGATCACAACTTAGCAGTAGTTTGACATACGTCTATGCATACAGCCCATTAACTTTTCTAAATTGAGTGATGATTAAAATGACTTTATGCCAACCATACGAAGCAACTTTACTCAAGTTAATATTCTTTAAAAATAACCATCTTTAACCGTGACTCAAATAGATAAATCATAATTTTTGATTCTGATTCTGGTACTAGTACCAGTACTAGTTTATTAGCTCAATAAACCTTTTTTTAATGATAATAGGTATTTGAAAATTTTGGCAATTATAGGCTTTTTTATAGTTTTTTACTTGCGATTATAGATATTATAAGGCAAGTTATCCATTGGACAATCAAACATGACCTTACGATAATAGAGAAGCCGAAAAAGTGGGTCCGACAAATCTGTCTGTCTGCCTGTATCGGCACCTACAGCCTAAACGGCTAAACCAATTTTCCTCAAAATTGGTACATAGTATTATTATGGCGGCCTACAGATAGGTTTTTGGAATAAGCATTCTAGTAACTGCCATATGAATTTTTATGAAAAACTCTTAATGGTGTTTTTTCAGTAAACTTAATGTTTTGGTTGGAATACATTTTTCAGGAAAAGTCGTATAACGGTATCTCCCATAGTACTCGTAACAGTTCCTCATATCAGATTTTTTCGTAAACCACAAAATGGATTTCGATGAAAACAAAATAACACTGTTAAATTTTTCCAAGAGCTTTTTGAGTTAAAAAAAAAATTTTTTTACTTTCGTAAAACAAACTTGAGATAACAACGAAAACAATTCTGTCTTTCATATGTGAGTTTGTCTGCTTCAAACTTGTTGCATTGAGGTTAAATTGTATCCTGCAGAAGGGTTTTGGCATTCTAGCTCTTAACTACGGTAGCAGCGACATAACCGTAAGCGTTTTCTCAAACGTCCTCAACCATTTATGTCAAACTTTATAGGTGACGCTTTGAAGGTATAATGCAATGATTGATTTTTTCAGAGAAAATCTTACAATACTTCTTGTTAACCGTTCTACAGATTTTGATACAATTTATAATGTAAGAAGCCTTTCATTACTAAATTGTTATTGCATTTCAATATGTATTCGAAACCTTTATTTGTTTTTTGTAATGGAAGATTTCGTTAAAATGTAAAATAAGTTTTTGCAAAGTATTTTTTTTTAAACGTGTCCGAAAGATTTGAATCAACTACCATAATTCGCAATGGTTTATATCTGAAAATTTTGAATTATGAAAATGCCTTAACTGAAAACCCAACGAAATCAAAAAAATGTAAACCCCGCACAAAAGAACTAACCAGAAATATTTATTTAAATGCATACACAGTTTAAAATCCACCCTCGTGTCTAAAAAGGAAAGAATTTCAATACATTCTCCACCGTTGCAACAGTTTGCTTGTCTGACCTATCACCGCTAGCAAATGTTCAGAAATATGTTTGTCACTGTATCAAGTTTTTTTTAAATACGATTAAGATGGAGCCTATACAGTGTTTTTAAAACAAGTCATAATCATAAAAAACAATTTCATTTTAGTTTACTCACTTTTATTCATTTAAACTTATACCCGTCTCTCTTCTGATTACAGCAACAAAAATTCCTCAAGAGACCAGCGGAAGATGTGGACAATGGGGCTGACAATTTTGAACCGCCCGTCAAGCTACAACACAACGGTTCAGAAAATTTAACCAAATTCTCTGTAGAAATAGTTCAACAATTAGAATTCACTACTTCGGCGGCAAACTCACAACCCCAACAAATAAGCACAAATGTAACAGTGAAGGCACTAACTAATACATCAGTAAAAAGTGAAGGTGGTGGCCAAAATCAAAATCAAAATCAACAGCAACAGCAACAACAGAACTCCGGAAACAATCAACAGCAGCAGCAACAAGGTGGTGTTGGTGGTGGTGTATCTGGACCTGGTGGCGATGTAAGTGGAAATAATGGCATGGGTGGTGGACAACAAGGAAACGGCAGCGGTCTAATGGGTGGGCATAACAAAGCATCAACGCTAGGCGGCCTGGCCAACCTCGTTGAATGCAAACAGGAACCCGATCATGACTTCTCCGATTTGGCAGTCGGACTCGAAAAAGATGTTGGAGGCCCAAATGGCAATTTTCCTGGTTTTCCCGATCTTATGGGTGATGATACTGATGAAGGAAATGATACATTTAAGGAGCTGATTTCCGATTTGCAGGATTTCAATCCTGGATTTTTAGATGGATTCGACGAGAAGCCGCTATTGGATATTAAAACCGAAGATGGTATTAAATTGGAACCTCCAAGTGCTCAAGATTTGATGAGCAGTCTTAATGTTAAATCAGAGAATCCCATGGCACAATTCGCTTCGGCGTTCGGTGGAGGACCCGGAATGCCTGCATCAGGCATGGGTGATAACCAAGGGATGAACAAGATGCGCAATCAATTCCAAACCGGTCCTAATGGTCCAATTACAGAATTGTCTCTGGCGCAAACCCTTAAACATATGGCGGAGCAGCATCAACATAAGAACGCCATGAGCGGAATGAACTTCCCCCGTCCACCTATGCAACCACCACAACAAAGTCAGATGATGGCTGGCGGTGGTGGAAACTCAAACAACCGCTATAACGATTTCGGACCATTTGCAAATGATTTCATGTCTTCTAGTGCCCAGAATGGCCCAAATGTCAATAGCGGTAATCCGATTGGCGCCCAACAACAACAGCAGCAGCAACAACAAAATCCCCAACAACAGCAACAACAACAACTGCCCCCACAATACCACAAAGGTCCTGCATCCTCACAATCATTTGTCGATATTAAACAGGAACTTTTCTACTCTTCTCAGAATGATTTTGATCTCAAACGGCTGCAGCAACAGGCTCAAATGCAACATCAACAACAACAACATCAACAACATCATCAACAGCATCAACAGCACCAAGCGCACCAACAGCATCAGCAACAACAACAAGCGCATCATCAACAGCAGCAACAACCAAATCCCAACATGGGACCAAAAATGGGCGGAGTTGTTGGTCCAAGTGGCTTCTCGAAACCGAACAATCCTCAAGCAGCACAACAACAGCAATCCGCTGCCGCTGCTGCAGCAGCTGCTCAACAAGCTCAGCAACAGCAATACACGCCATATAGTTCGCCCATGTCGCAGCAAGGCAACAATAGTCCGGCAGGACCGAATTTCATGCAGCCACCTCGCGGTGGGAATGCTGGTGTTCAGCCTAATATGTCCTCGCAATGTCCGCCACCACAGCAGCAACAACAACAACAACCACAGCAACAGCAACAACCATCGCAACACCAAAGTTCGACAAATGCTGCCAATGCACAGCGGCAGAACTCGACGGGTGGTGTTGGAAACGGAGTTCACCAAAATGCCGGTGTTAACAGTGGTCCAAATACTGCTGGAATTCAGTCAACAGGGACAACAACACTGCAAATGAAACAGACACAACAGTTGCACATTAGTCAGCAGAGTGGAGCACATGGCATTCAGGTTAGTAGAGTTATCCTTTTTTTTTTTTTTATTGTTTTAAGAATCCCATTTGTTGAGTTGTAGAAGTTCTAAAGTAAAGAGAGAGTTTAACCTACCCCCGAAGTAAGAGGTTTTAAGTTTGTTCGTGGCAAAACACCATAAATTGAATGAGTTGACAGAAATGTAATAGCTTAAGTGCTTTTTAGTTAACCAAACGAGTAGTTCGGTGTTTGTTGTTTTTAATTTAATTGATATTTTGTTCTGGCGAAGGAAGTATAAAATAAGAAATAAACGAAGCTTGG
This sequence comes from Platycheirus albimanus, assembly GCA_916050605.2. Classification (NCBI taxonomy): domain Eukaryota; kingdom Metazoa; phylum Arthropoda; class Insecta; order Diptera; family Syrphidae; genus Platycheirus; species Platycheirus albimanus. Next base: position 68,342,096 of record OU696698.1, read on the forward strand.
AAGTTGGGGATCTTCCGGATTTAAATACTCTTAATTGCTTTTTATACCTAACATCATACATCACACTTAAGTATTTTTATTTGTAACGACTACATTATCATCATCAAAATCTTAAAAAATAAATGAAAATAAACAGGCGGCCTGTTAAAGAATACAAATATGAGTGCCAAGTAATTTACAAGCGTATCATAAGGAACAGAAGGGACCGAACATTTACCCGAATACCTACCAATGATAAAATTTTAGTTCTCTTGGCAAGATTTACGGCGCCGTGAAATAACGCCTAATTCCGAAACTCTGCGTGATTTTGCTTTCATAAAGTGAAATAACGCCGACTTTTGGAATTAGGTGTTATTTCGCTCGTCGTTATTTCACGGCACCAGGTTTACTCTTGAAAAGGTGTAGTAGGTACCGGTGAAAAAACAGTAAGGGATGGAATTAAGACTTTTTACGTGGCAAACTGACACACTAACCACTACGCCAGACCCCACGGGGTGTAACTTCCTTTTCAAAAATATGCTTTGTAAAATAACAACCCCTCAAATTATGTAGTAAAATGATTATAAAATATTGAAAACAAGAACCGTTACTTTAAAGTTCATAGCACAGCGCGACCGACGCGACGCGACGTAAGAAAAGAAACCCATGATGTGGGAAAAGGGAACAAAGTCAGAGAAAAGAAAAAAATGATTGAATCATTTCAACCTTACTTCTCTTTATTCTTATTTCGTTTGCTAATTTGTCTTAGGTCCTACCGGTAATTACCTACTACTCGTAGATAGCATAGCGCACAGCAGTGGTCCCAGGTTGAAGGGAAAACACCAATTTTTGCCGATTTTTTTAAACGAAAGGGAAAAAAAGGGGAAAAGATTCTAAAAGGGGAATTTTTTTTAATATTATAAAAACAATCTGCGAGAAAATCTTTAAAAAATTTGTAGGTCCACATACCCTTACAACATTTAAATTACATTGGCAATCTATCTATTTATTTCGGACAATTTTTTTTAAATTGAAATATTAAAGCTTTATTAAAGGCAGATCATTGTTACGACTTTGTCGTTGAAAAAGACTATTTTTGATATAGCGGGTTTATTGAATTATTTAAACCTTACTTTCCCAAATGTCAACTACAGATTTTCATATATGTACATATATATATATTTACATACTCCGAACAGATTTCAAAATATTTTTTTCGCAAAGTTAAAATTTTCCAAAAAACCCCACAAAAAAAAGTCTTAAACGCTAAAATCGGGCGATCTTGCAAGCCAGTGCAATTCGAAAAAAACGAGAAGTAAGGCGGAACGCCGCCTTCAGAATATCAGTTCATGTCGGTTCATGTATCGCTCCATGGCTTGTTCACTTGTATTCTGCATGTGTCTAGTCCACAAATGTCAAAACAGATTTGACATTAGCGACCATTTGCAAAAATGAGAGCATCTTCTGTTTGTTAACTAAAACATCAAATTTTAAAGAAACTTGAAATAATCTTATTTTTTTTTTTTTTCTGGGAAGAGGGTAATTTTTTTAATTTAAGGGGAAAAACAATTCTTTTGGTGTCAAAAAAAAAATAGGATTTTAATTTCTTAGACCTGGGAACACTGGCACTTAGTCATAAATAAGTCTAGTAACATTTTTCTAGTCTACTCTGACTAAGTAAAAATTAACAGTATCCGATTCAGAGAGAATGTATGAAGGATAGTTTAATGAAAATTTCATTTCGCCCTCAAGCTGATTTGACAGAAATCGCGGATTAGCTGCGAAAGTGTTCGTAAAACTTTGCATACACTCTCAGCTGTAAAGGGATTATTGTTGTTGTTTTGTGTTGTTAGTTTTCACATTCATTCACAGACACGATGCCAAATAATAAAAAACAAAACAGGAAATGGGCTTTGGAGGGTTATACGTACGAAATGTTTCCCCCTGCTTTAAGTTCTCTCTTATCCGAATCAATCACAATGCCTGACGGAAACGGCAAAATGAAAAATGCAAAAATATCACCAACAGAAACAAAATTGGCAAAATCGTCCAGAAGCATTCTACTTTTAAGTGTGGGAAACATTCGAAAGCTCGAAAACATATAAGCTTTAACTTCAACCAAAATGTTAATATTTAAATAATTTCAGGTGGGGGTTCAGCCCTTCGGGCGCCCTCGCCCTCTGATTGCATAAATCAATTATTGTAGTTTGCCACTATAATATAGTATTCTCAGTACCTCCTAGTGGTTTCTCAAAGTTAATTCCATATATGTACATGCACTCGCACTCAAGGCGGAAGGGGTTATAAATACCCTTATGATGAATTAACACGAGCGAGCATTTAGAAGAGAAGGAATAGAAAGACAGGGAAGAATTTTTTGTGGTACAGTAGATTGAGATTTTAGGTGTTAATTATCACGAAAATCTCACAGGTGACATCCAGTTGAAACTGGGGAAATAAATGAAAATCTCTGCCCAGGCTGGGTTTGAACTCACAACTCTAGGTACATATTTAAAAGCAAGTTTTTGTAATATTGGTAAACAATTGTTTATTTGAAAATTTAACTAAAAAGGACAAACTACAGTACAGTATTTTTACTTATTGTCGACTGAACTTGAATAAAAAACTAACAAGATAAGTGCATAACAGTGCTGTTATAATTTTCACTTAGAGAACAGAAATAATTGAACTGAATTAATGATGATGTTACGAAACAAATAAGTATCATGACAATTTTTTTTAAAATAGCCGGCTAAATCTTATCAAATTGTACTTGATTAAAGAACACATTGTCATAATATAACCATATACACGAAGTTCCTTCCGCCCAAAACATTTCTCGAGCACACTAATTAAATTGCTCTTTACTAAATAGAACATTCCCCCTCTATTCAAAAGAATACATCCCCAAAAGCTCACAAGGATGGCTTTATAAAAGCTCTACAATAACCATTACATTACCGTTCCAGAAAAACATAAAGTCAAATCGCACCACCTCTATTTATCACCATATTAAGATTCTCATGCCTCTTTATTTTTTTTTTTCCAACCAAACAAAATATTGCAAAGGAAGATCTGCCGACCGACCCTTAAACGACCTACGCCATCGTCAACTTCCCCATCCATCCGCAATTACACAAACCTGTCCTCTGTCTTCTTTTATATTTTATACCTGTGAAGCAATTTTAATATGGAAGCCAGAATGAATATATTATTTAAGCTTTTAACATCTTCAATTACTTAACTCCAATAAGCTTCGAAATCAACCAAACCTCCGCTCCAACCATTTTCTCATCGAATCAAACAAGCATCTGCATATACCTACAACTACGAGTACACTTCTACACTGCCTGTACCCTCAGCCTCAGTCTCAGTTTTGTCCGCATTATGCATCCATCTGTTCTGTTTTGTGTCACTACCTACATAACAACAACAAAAACCAAAGTACCCTCCTGTAGCTATTCTGCAAGCTTAAAAGGTATCTCAAATTCTATGTGGAAAGGATAGAAAAGGGGGTCGCACGTTCACTAGGGGTAGTAGATTTACCAACATTAACATATCATTTTGCTATTTGTCGGCAAACAACTTCCTAAAGCACTTGTTTGCTTTTCACACAGATACACATACAACACGAGACACACACATGCACAAAATATTTTATTTTTATAATTTTGTATTTAAAGTTCTAATATAGGTATGATGGGAGTTGACCGCGTAGGGTCGTGGCTCGTGGGGGATTGAAGAAGAGGAAAAAGCTTATTTTTTGAGTTTTATGTGTATTAATTTCTATTGGATGTTTCCAATAAAATTAAATCTACAAAATCCTACAAAGACTGTACTGTACACTCTGTGATACTCTTTCGAGATATCCTTTCTAAATGAATCAATAAAATCGCATTAAGTACCACGCAATTCTGTACACCAACCACTGTTATTATAGGTTGTAACATCCCTTTGTGTCAAAGTGTATCTATTCAGATTACAACACGGTTAGTTAAATGGATAAACAAAATATCCAAAATTTGCTTACAGACATTCTGGGGTGTCATAAAGACAACGGGACGTATTATACCGTCTACTAAATGATAATGGTCATCTGTAAAAAAAAAAAAAAACATTAAGTAACAACTGGTTGTCCTATGTCCTTATGAGTGAAGAAGAGAGGTTCGTTTCCGATTCGATATAGATATTGAGAAAAGGAACAAGGACTTTTATTCTCTATGATCATGCGTTCTAGTCCCTAAGTATAATGAAAACTCATCGAACAAATTAGACACCAGAGGGCAACAGCGCAGATGCGTTCTTGTAAACATGTTTCAGATATTGTTCACGCTCGCAACTTTTCTCAGATTTGATCAACATTTTGGTCTGGGGAATTTTGTGTTCTATTTTGTGCTTCGTCTGTCGTTGGTGTGATGGCAATGGCATGGCATCAAAGATAACATTTTTGTTGTGATATTCACTTGAAAAATAAATGTTCATGTTTTATTAATTTCACTAGGGCTGTTTGGGGAATTGTTAGCATTTATTAGTGGATACATACAAATTTATTTTCGATGAAGATATAAAAAGAATTATTTTTAAAGCTGATTAAGCATCATAATAGAAGTCGAATGCTTTAACTAAGTATAGTTAGTAATTTGGTTATGAACCACATTATGTAAATATGTACCTATTGTGTTTGTGTTTTTTATGCGAACACCCTGTTAAACACAAAATTTCTTAAAAAGTTACTGATTAAAGTTCAAAAATCTTTGCAGTTCTAATTATTATCTACCTGTCCTAAGTTAAATAATAATAAAAATAATAATAATAACAATAATTAAACCTAACCTTAATATCTCCCAAATAATTTAAAGTTACTATGACTGTTTTGCTTATTTCCAAAAATAAAATGTACTTGGATTTAGCTTCTTAATGATATATGTATGTATTATGTTATGTTATGTTATGTTATGTTATGTTATGTTATGTTATGTTATGTTATGTTATGTTATGTTATGTTATGTTATGTTATGTTATGTTATGTTATGTTATGTTATGTTATGTTATGTTATGTTATGTTATGTTATGTTATGTTATGTTATGTTATGTTATGTTATGTTATGTTCTGTTATGTTGTTATGTTATGTTAAAATGTAATACTCATCATCATCAGCAAAAAAGGGAACATCTAGAATCAGGGCTGCCAATGCTGAACCAAGAAAATGTAGCATATCGCCTAAAAAATGAAGTGGATTTGAAAAAATGTAGTAGATAATGAAAAAATAATATAAAAATAAAAACAAATTTATTTTTAATTTGTATTCTGAACGAATAAAGTTTACCAATAACAGCCTTTTAACAATAAGAGCCTTCCAGAGAGTAAATTTTCCATGTTCATTGGTACATTTTACATACATTAGTTTGTTTTTGAATAAAAAGGATTTTTTGTTCCATTCAATTCAATCGGATTAATCTCTGAAGGATTAATAATAACACAAACTCTCATAATATTAGTTAATTTGAATAATATTAATGCTATAATACTTTGAAAATTGAGATCAGTCAGTTTTTAAGACGTAACCCTCCTAAACATATATTTAAGTTTATAAAAATATGATATTGGTTGTATAGGAGTTTCAAAATCTTTCAGATCCAGCCACAAACTTTCTTGTAAGTTATAGGGAAGAAGCGGTACATACTTATATCAAGACTGTTGCTTTTTGTTTTAAGCTGCTGAGATCAGAAAACCGTCTTTCGGCTGCTGCAGTGCTATGCGATAGACTAGCTAGTGTAAGCCTGACTTAACACCTTAAACATGTTTTCTTTTGAAATGTTTTTCTGGAAGCATAAACATGACCAAAAGCCAACAACATCTTCATCGTCGTTCATTTTTATAATCTTAGCCAACACGAGCGTTCTAAACTTCGTATTTTTTAGGGACTATATATTTTTTTAAATTTTTATCGTAATAAGGGAAACTATTAACTATAATAGTTTGTTGGATATTTTTCAGTTTGTATTTTTACAGATCCTAAAAACGAAGTAGAAAAAAGTTGCCACGCATACAAAAAAAAAATAAAGTGGATAGATGGGCAACCTTGTTCTAGACCTTAATAAGTACGGAGGCATTGCTTTTAATTATTATCTTAAATTAAATCCATTCGAACTCTCGGCGTACTAACTGGAGTAAAAATTAAAATAAAAAGAAACAAGACCCTTCGTCAAAAAACAAAAACGATTTGAAAAAGGCAGAACAAAATATTTAACGCTATAGTAACACTCAATTACATGGTGCGGCTTGCTTATACGTATAAATTACACATATTGGCCCATTTTAATAACAATACCACTCACACCTCCCCCTTAAAGTTCAGTTGTGTAATGCATTCAACATGCGAATTAATAACATAAATTTTGATGTTTAATAAAATAGAATGGTTTTCGTGTAAATTACATTCTACGTTTCCTAACTCCCCATTGGGTATCCCTCTTCTAGTTTTTTTTTTTTCGAAAACGTCGCCGTTCGTGCATGTTTTGTTTCCCCTGTTCCCACTCCAGATCGTTTGGCCAAATAAAAAATGAATCTCGTAGTATAGCTATACGTAAACAAAAGGAAAGTGCCATCAATCCTTTTTACGATACCTCTCCTTCAGCCTCGCTTCTATTCGTTTATTTGGAAGATATGACAGAAACGTTGTTGCTTCGTTATTCTATTTTCTTTCTCTTGCAATCAAAAACGAGATAATTGGAAGCACGACGAAAGCTTTTTCTCCGGAAAAACATCAACGACGCCGACGCATAGAAAGTGTGTATAGTGTGTACCACCTTAATAAAATAAAGAAGGATTAACAAATAATTTTTAAAAAGTCCAATGTTCCTGCAAGGGATGAACGTTTATCAGAGATGATGTTGTAGACACATTTTACCGAAGAACAATTTTTTTTGGCTCAAGACATTGCGAGATATAATTAAAAGGTGTTAGCAGGGTTGTTTTCTTTGTTTTGAATTTTGTAGGATATTAAACATGTGTCAGAAAGGGGACAAAAACTTATTTGACATTAATGACAACTTTATTGGTAGGTAAACAAAGTACGCCCAACAGCAAAATAAATAAATTCAAAATTGAGTCTACTTTAATATTTTAAAGCTCAACACTAGAAATAAAAAAAACATTGGAATTTTGTGCTCATTCGTTAAACGATGATCCTTAAGATATGACATGATTTACTCTTGGAGGATTTGTCACTTTCTCGCAAGTGGCAGTAAGAAAAGAACTTTGGTGGAATCAGGGATCGAACCCAGAACCTTCGGTGTGGCTGCGATCTTTACCTCAACCTAAATTCTAATGCTTAGTTTTTGTTTCGAAGGAAAAGCTAATCAAAACGTTCACTGAATTAATAATTAGGTGAGAGAAAAATGTGGATATGGATGTATTTTGAGTGGTAATCGTCTTACAAGAAGAAGCTGCAAATAGATGTAAATTTTTAAATAGAATTATATTGGCAAAAAAAACAACAACAGTTTACAAAACTTTAAGAAAAAAAACTTGCTCAGATATTATGTCTGAAATTTTTGGATATTTTCATATATACTTTTGTTTATCTGATTTTTACAACAAAACAAAATTCCAACGTAATTTTGTACATAGATTTGCTGTTCCTTTAAAAAAGGAATCCCCAACTATTTCTCTTTAGAATTCTCTTAATCAAAAATGAAGAAACAAAAACAAAAAATTTAAATAAAATAGCAAATGCATAACTACACAGTTTCACACACTGGTAGGTACATAGCATAGCTATTTGCAACCGTAAATACAAAAAATATTGATGCACCAGCCAGATAAGAATGCAAAAAACACATGGCTGGCTCCTTCCATTAAGACAAAATTAGCAACTGCACAGGGCGCTCATAATGGCTCTTGGGTAGCGCAAAGCTTAACAATCTGAAATGAAAAATACTTGAGAATCAAATTATAACATAAACACACAACAACACACGCAGGTTCAACACTTTCATATACATACATACACTGTTTTTAATAAGGGTGGTTAGATGTTAAAATGGAATAAAACAAGCTGTATGTGATGTGAGGTATTTTCCTGTTGTTTAATCGTGTTACCTGCGCTTGTGATTTGGCATCAGTATTATACCTATACAACATATTTGAGAGCTATCACCAAAACAACATGGCCACCACAGGCCGCCAAAATCTGCCCGCTCTATTGAATGACTGAATGGGTTTGAATTGAATGGGTTTTTCCAAATCAGACTTTCTCGTAAACCACTCAACAGATTTCGACTATTTGTTATATTTTGGCGTTTTCCGAAATCAGCCAAACTTAGTTCAATTTATCATCCTCCATTTTCTTAAGGAAATGTCTCTACATAGATAATAGGTTGAGTATATAAGACTTTACTCGTCTGCAAATTAATTGGTTATTTAATTTACAAAATTTTTTAACAGACTGTTTGAATGGAGTACACATATATGTATACAATTATGTAATCGTACAAAATTCAAAAGGATTAATTTTATTTGCAGAATGTTCAAGTTTAGATTTTTTTATAACTATTTTCTCCGATTAAATCTACAGATTTTCTTAATCAAACGAATTTCAAAATACTTTATTTTCCAAGATAGATATTTTGCAATGAAATATTACGATTGCATAATTATTTTTTCCGAGAAAACTCTTAAACCAATTAAAAAAAAATAAATGTTTCAAGTAATATTTTTTTCAAAATTCAAAATTCACGCAGTCGTCACGTCAATTTTATTTTTATTTCGCACTTGAACCATTCGAGCAGGGCGCCATGCTCGCTTGATGCGGTTCTGAAACAAATTGCTGTTTTAAAATAAAACCAATTTATTGTTGTGAATGTGTTCTATACATAAAATAAACACCAATGACAAAGTGCCCGAGAATTTTCTCATTTTCCGTATCCGTAGTGAGTTTGCGTTCATCTGGCTTAATGGTTTTTGGCGTTGTTGCTTACAAGATGAATCTAAGGTATTTGAGTATTTATGTGCCTAATTTGGTAAGTTGTGTTTTTATTTGAGTGGGATGCGTAATAGTATAACTTCACTAATACATTGGAAGTGTTGGCGCGAGCGGATGGGTTGGATTCATACATTGGTATTTTTGATTATTATTATTCTTCTCGAATAGATTGATTAAATTAATAAAAGTAACAACAAAAAATGCTCCTAGCCTATCAAGTGCCTTTGCTAATTAAAAGTATGCCTATCTCATTAATGTCTTCCTCCATTTTGATGAAATTTTGTACTTTTAATGCTATTGAATATTTCAGACAAATATTTGATTTGACCAGTTTCCAATGTTTTTTTTTTTTTTTTGAGAATGTGAATTACTTGAACTTTGTATCTAGTTCTGATCTGGAAATTAAAATAAAAAAATATTGAACCGTTTTTGACATAATCAAAAATTACAAAAAAAATTAACTTTTTTTAAATACTCAAAAAAACTTTTTTTGAAAATTAGAGGATGCAATATTATTTTGTTTATAAGGCTTTCATTAAAAAATTTCATTGAAATCCGTCAAATGGCTTAGGAGAAAATCTGATTTGAAAAAATCGGTCCCATGGGAAATACCGTTTTAAGACTTTTCCTGAAAAATGTAATCATAAAGCTTACACAAAAAACGCAATTCAGGAAGTTTGATCAAAATTGGAGGAGCCATTTTTGAAAAAAAATAAGTTTTTCATTACAAGTCATATGGCAAGTAGGTACCGTTATAGTTTTAGTGCTAGAATGCTTATTCCAAAAACGCCTCTGTAGGACGTCATAATAATACTATGTACCAAGCTTAAAGCAAATCGGCCCAGTCGTTTAGGCTGTAAGTAACTATAGGTAGTACCTTTGTATAATCGCAAGTAAAAATAAATGCCATGAAATTTATCTATCAGAGTATACTAATATTAAAAGATCTGAAAAGGAAGAGGAAAATGCCCTGTTACATCCCCCATTCAAATCAGTCACCTGCTCCCGCATGCATGTGTCATACAATAGCACTAGGGACTAGGGGAACAGGGAACACTTCTCCCTTCCAGAAATCCTTACGTCGCCGTAATCACCTGAATCACTACTCGACTGTACGTTAAGCAGGGCCAATGCAACAGAAAGAAAGAAAACTTTTTTCTCTTCTTTTCAAATTCAAATATTTAAACGTAATTTGTATGCAATATTGACTTTTGTATATATATGTATTTCGGTGAACTAAAAATTCATGTGAGCAATAATGTGAGTGTGTATGTAGGTAGAATATAAACCGTTCATGGTACAAAAGCCAGCAATGCACACAGCATTGCTCTATGTGATGCATTAAACCTTTTCAATAGAAGCCAACACATTGAGAATGTGCTCAACATGATTAAACTCCGATGTTCTTTTATGTACCGCGATCCGAACTCAATTCGCGTTTTAGTGACTTTGTCGATAGGTCTAGTGGAATTTTTAAAAGTTTAGTGACAAAAATTTATTGTTTGACACTTGATAATTCTAGCTACTTTTGTAGTGACTTTTTGGAGAAGTTTGACCTTTACTATTTACAATGTATTCTAGTGACTTTTTCAAAACCTTAGCATTTCTAGTAAATTTTAACTTCTGATCTAGTAACTTTTTGTCGAACGCCCCCATCAAATTTGTATTAGTCAATTTTATATATAAATCAAATGCGGATTGAAATGTGCCCTTATATAACTATGGCATAGTTGTTGAGAAGAATTGTTCATATAATGTACATTTACAATGCTTTTAAGATGAAAGAAGGGCGGCTACGATGTATTGCACAAAGAGGAGGTCTAAAATATAAATACATTAATAACTAATAAGTAACAATAACGTATTCTACCCATTCTCGAGCCGGCTGAATTATATAAATGTAGTTGTTCGTATCTTTGTCGTGGCGCATTTCCGTTTCATCGAGTTTCAAATCACAACGATTTCATAAACTACTGCTAGGCTTCCAAAATTATTTATCAAACTATGTCATCCGAGTTCCATTTAAATCTTAAGTTCATTGAAATTATAATAGTGCAATTATTTTTCGCAATCTTGAAAATCAGTTGTTTTCTGTCATCTTGCTTATACAAATTCCTGAATCCTTCTTGATTCTTGATTGATTGTTTTTCTATCAAACAAAAATATTGAAAATCGTTCAACCAGTTTTTTTTATAACTGTTTGAAAAAATATATTGAAAGTTTTTGAGTAAGTCAATAAAAAGAAATCTGAAGTTTTCAAGAAGAAATACAAATATTTTGTTTAACTATTATAAGCTTCAATCCTTTCGGGTCATCCGCCAATGCGGCAGAGATACCTACAAACAAAAGGTCAGACAGGCGAAATGACAAAATTTTCAGACATTCTTTGTTGGATCACCCTGTCATCGTAATTATGTTCACAAATTTTTGTACTGCACTTAAACCTAAATATATTAAATATTCGTATCAACTTAGATTTAATTCTATTAAGATGAAGCTACCTGTACTAATATAGGATTTATAGGTAATTGGGCATATACAGAATTTTCTAATTTATGTGGTCCCTACAGTATTTAAAAAAAAAAAGGAAAGGATGACCAACGGGTCATAAAGAATTAGAAAACCGGGATTTCGACCCTTTCCCAATAAATATCAGATGAAATTAAATGATTGGCCATATACTTTATGTCCTTTTTTAACTTTAACTCGAAATTTTCTTTCGTTGAAAAACATTAACTTAGCTGTTTTGGCAATGGAATTACCAAAGTGATAACTGATAATTTGCAACTTACACGCGAAATTGTTTAAAAAGTGAAACCAAATATATTTTTTTTCACTTCTTTAGTCAGCAACATTATTGATTGCCTCGCACCATTTTTCAATATCTTACGAACCTTACATATCTGTTCTCTAAATCCATAGCTCAACGCCATATAATGGCATTTCAAAATATCTGCAACTTGAAGAGAAATGAGGTGGTTCTGCCTACGCAAAACACAAAAAATAACTTTATATGACCTTTACAAAATAATCGATATGAACATTTCGTATATCTTAATTGAAAATAAGCAAAAAAGGCTCTTTACTTTGAAATTAAATTTCTTCCAAAAGTTGCAAAAAATATAAATAACATACCAACTCAATCTTGTGTTACAGTGTAAGGATATATCGTGTCTTACAATCGCACAAACTAATTTAAAAAAAACCATTGTATACAAAGATTAACATTGTAGTAATGTCGTTTTGTCATTCTTTGACATTTAATTTGCGATTCTAATAATAATTTCAGTTTCTAAATAACTGCCATTTCTTAAAATAATATAGTAACCATCATAACGAACAAAACTTATAAACTTCCTTATAAAAGGATGCAAATAAACCACCATGCTTTCATACTATGTGACAGTAAGATGAGAATAATAAATGAAGTAAGTCATAATAACGATAACAATTACAAAGAATTAAGTAATTATCCACGTGTAAGATCTATTTTGACGTATTTTCTGCAGCAATAATTTTCCGGTTAGTGGTGTTCGTTCCAAGGTGTAACTAAAAACTTTATTAGTTGTAAGAACAAGTATTAGCCTTTGTATGCGTAAACATATCAAGCAGTGGTATACAAAAATAATATACACTCTGCGTCACTCAAATGAAGCACTATTTTTGTATTTGTTGGGTATATTGGAATAGGTATATCTATTAACAATTTCTTACTTTTTATGATGACTTATACTCAGAAACTTAAATATCACATCAATCAACCATTGAAACGATTCCGAAATTTGTTTAATATTTTTCAAATCCACTTTTTAATATTATGGCCGTATTTTTTTAATAACCGTAGTATACAGACGACATAATATACAAGTTTTGCAAATGCAGCCCTTATCACGCGACTCGAAGTGTACGTATATACAATGTTTCGAGGTCGGAAAAAAAACTCGTTCGTCAAACCTCTGATGGCTACATTATTTTCAAGTAAGGGTGGTATTGTGCGTGCTAGCACTCACATGGTGATAATGACTTTTTGAAAGGGTACGTACTCCCACTATCCTTTTCGGTTGATACTCTGTGGGTGTTCATCAGAACTGTAGCGAAGACTCCATGAAAATTTTAATTGTTGAACGGATTATTTGGGAACAGCTTATAATTAAAATAGAATTTTAACTTTGACCTTTATTTATTTAGTTTGTTATGATATGCGTGAGATAAAGATAATATTTCATTTAGTGCAATAAAACTTATAAAAATAGAAGACTGTTAAACTAAAACCTAAGAGAACATGTTAACTGACAGCATCGCCTTAGTTTTATCAAAATCTATCACCTTGGATAGGCAAGCGCAATATCTAAGCAGTTTGAGAAACCTTTATGCAAATGGTAAGGCCCACGTACAAGATAGGAGTGACAAAAATAAGTCGGGGATTTAATCAAACATTACATTACAATGATAGAGAAGCCCAGAAAAAAAGGTTTTGGTCTTTGTGTCAATGCGCTTTTTCACGTCAAAGTACAGTTTGACAGATTTTCTTCAAACTTCATATTTAACCGTTTAATAGAAAAGCGTTGTCCAGTTTTATTTTTTACTTGCGATTATAGGTACTATAAGGCAAGTTATGGATTCGTGCAGAAAAAAAATTTGAGATAACAATCGCACATGACATTACGATGATGGAGAAGTCGAAAAAAGTGGGTCTGGGAATTCCGTCCGTCTGTCTGTCTGTCTGTCTGTCTGTCTGTCTGTCTGTCTGTTCGCGCATCTGGAGGCTGAACGGGTGGGCCGATTTGCTTCAAATTTGGTATTTATTATTATTTTGGCCGTCCCTCGGAACATATTTTTTATTTTTGCTCTAGGTCTAAAAATAACGGCACCTGCCATACAATCTTGAAGACAAAAATTGATTTTCTCAAAAACGGCTCTAACGATTTTGATAAAACTTTCAGAATGCTATTTTTGCAAGAAAATCTATCTTTTGGTTCGAAATTTTTTTTCAAAATTTGTCTAATAACTGTACCTCTCATAGAACCAATATTTTCAAATCAAATTTTCTCGTAAACTATACATTCGATTTCAATAAAATTTTGGTCACAGGAAGTCATTCATAATTTTATTAATATGGCATTTAAAAATTTTCAAAAACTTTTTTTTTTGATTTTTTATAATTTTTTCAAAAAAATTTTTGGTTTTCGAAATATGTTGGAAACGGGTACATTGATTTTTTTTTAAATTATTTGTCAAATGTAAACTACAGATTGTCATGTATTTGCATACTCAAATAAATTTCAAAATATTGATTGAAAAAGTTTTTCAAAAATAACATTTAAAAAAAAAAACTGGTCGAACGATTTTCAATATTTTTTTTTCCTAGATTGACGTATAGCTTTGAAATTTTATTGCATACTTAGTTTTTCCGAGAAAACTCTTAAACTAATTTAAAAAATAAAAGAATTTTCGAAATTATTTAATTTTTTTTTTAATATCCATATATGCAGCCACGCAATTGCTTATCATAAGAGCAAGTTCGTGCGACCCAGTCGTGCATTTTATTATATTTCATTTCGCATGGTTCTTACAAAACTAAATTTTTGATTTTTGGCTTAAATTTTCATAACGAAAATCAGGTTTCAAATGGCCATATAAGTTGGCATTCACATAAAACTTTGTTTAGCATAGTTCTTTTTAGTTATTTATAAGATGCCAGTTACTCCCATTCGCAGCAGCGCACTTTTAGTCAGCCTTTTTTTTTTTAATTTGCTGAAAAATGGCTATAACGTATTTGATTAAATTTTGTATGTAATATACTAAGAGTATTTTAAGAAAACTGAGTTTTTAATTTTTGGCTAGGATAACAGAAATCTAAAACGATTCAATCGAGGTGGTCTCCTAGAACACTCCAGTAATTTAGAGAGCAAAGTTTTTGTATACTTTGTCAAAATGGCTGTAACGATTTCTTTTATACTTCGCTTTTGACATGTTCGAGTTGTTCCAAGATAACTGCTCTTTTTTGCACATAACGCAGGTTAAACCGCCGTATTAAATTGGCGTTAATTGACAAGGAAATAACATGTGCGAAGACTAAGTTTGAGACTGTTTTCAATGAGTCGCTGCATTTTTTGTTTTTTCTTCATATAACTTAATTCAATGAAAAATGACGATTAGTTCAAAAAGGACATGAATATGTACTTTAATCAACCTGGAATAGTAGTGTTTGTTCAAAAAATGTGTCAAAATCATGCTAATGCATGAGCAAGTACGTACGACCCAGTCGCGCATTTTATTTAATAAACAAACATGCATATAACACACTCATATTTATATATTGCTCATATCACCACGCAGGACGCACTCTATAATTTATAGGGCAATCATTATTATACATTTAATTTCCCGCGAATCAGGATGCACCCTATACACCAGACTACTGTTTTATGGGATAAAAGCTAACTATGGAATGAGCAAAAAATTTAATATGTTCTTCATGGATTTGGCAAATGTTTCCAGATAAATATATACGTATATACAATGTAAAATGTATGTTCATTAATGTACTTTAATAAGTATGTATTCGATATCAATTTATTGATATGAACCTGCTGTATTACACCCTCCTTCCGTTCTAGTGGGGGCGATCGGGAGGCAATTTGTTGCAATTGCAACTAAGGAGTGCCGCTAGCTGACGCTGTTTGAATTTATGGGCTTTCAGTGTCATTTTAATGCACAGGGCGTTATTGCAATGCTTGTGAACATAGATTTCATTTGGTCAGTCCATGAGCTAATGGTAAAAGGATGAGTTTGTATGTATGTTTTAGAACTGTTTGTTGAACACAACAACAACATTATAGAGTTTCATGCGTTGAGTTTGATTATAATCAAAATGTATTGCAATTATTAATGTTAGTGATTTGACCATGTTATTCTGGTATTGCTTATCGAACACTGAAGTTTTAAAAAACCTGCAAGATATATGATTGAGAAATATTTGTCTTGAAATCATAAGTTAAAATTGTTTGACTAAAAAATTGTTATGACCAAAAAATGCTGACCTATCGAAGAGTGTCGAATTGACTCCTTTGTATAGGGGAAAGTGTCGTAAAATGGCCCCCTTACATCATTATAACATCATATGTTATATTTTTTCATAGTTGTATCAATGAAGCTTGTTTTTTTAGCTTACCAAGTTCAAATAGTTTCAAGAAGAATTTTAAAATTTAAATTTTCAAAACGTCCTTAAAGTCTACACACAGAAAAAAAACAAGGTAAAATCAATAAAAATGATAATGATTCAACATGTTTTACCAATGTTTTTGCTTCATAGAGCATTCGTGTCATTTTGAAATGATTTCTTCTTCATAAAAACCAAGGCTTGGTCATGTTAAAACACCGGGATTATCATGTTGATTCACGATTAACATCATGATAAATAACAATTATCGTCATTTAGAATCATGATGATCATAGTGTTGAATCAGCATGGATTTCATTTTAAATAACCACGATCAACATGTTGTATTACCATGATGATCATATTAAATCTTAATTATCATCATATTGAATCAACTTGACAATCATATTAAATTACAAGGATCATCATGCAAAATCATGATGATAATCGTGTTGAAACACCATGATAATCATATTAAATTACAATAATCATCATATAGAATCATGATGATCATCGCTTTGAATCAACATGGTCATCATATAAAATTTTCGTTATCATCATATTGAATCACCATGATAATCATATTAAATTACCATGATCATCATGCAAAATCATGATGATAATCGTGTTGAAACACCATGATAATCATATTAAATTACAATGATCATCATATAGAATCATGATGATCATCGCTTTGAATCACCATGGTCATCATATTAAAGCTTCATTATCATCATATTGAATCACCGTGATAATTGTATTAAATTACCATGATCATCATGTAGAATATATGATTATATGATTAATCCTGCAAAATGAAAATGCATTCGGATTTAAATTACAAGATGAATCAGCATGATCATCATATTGTAATAAGATTAAAATCCTGTTGAAACAAATATATGTTTTGTAAATTAAATAACTTAAGTCCCATTGAAACATACTTACACTTTTATTAAGCCAAAACCTGCAAGAAAACTTATTCCATTGGCCAAATTAAAAAAACTAACATATGTTTATAGAAATCATTTAAAAGTTTAATAATTTATTGAAATAATATTCAATTATAAAACATTACAATTATTTGGAGATGAATAAATACGTAGTAATTTGCTTTTTTTTTGCTGTTCTTGAATAAAGAACCACGGACCTCTATAACATTTTGGATATTCCAGTGATAAAAAATAATTATAGTTAAAATATTGTTAAATTTTAAAAGAGTCTTAACAAAATAAACGTATAACCCTTTTAATTCATAAAGAATCAAACCTACAACAATTAAAAATAGTTGGATGGTCAAACCTTGGGTGAAGTATTTATTTCCCAGCTGATTTATGGTTCATTCATAATCGTTGATTGTTGTTAGATGAACGATGAAACTCTCATTGGCATCGGGAACGCTGATTTTTTCGTTAGCTTGTTTGCCTTTTCAGTAAAGTCCAGTGAATCTAATTAGAAATGTGTGGTTAGACTTTGTGTAAAGTTAAAATAGTAGAATAGCTTACCTACTTGCTTTTTTTAGAGAGCTGCGAGCTCAAGACTTTTGGAATTGATTTAAGCGTTGATGTTGTAGAAACTATACTGGATTCGCTACCTAACCAAGAAACTACCTTGCTGGCAATTGATTGGGACAAAGTATCGTCATCATCTCGGAACCTTAAAACAAAACAAAAATAGTCTGTTAATAACCACTAAAGTTAATTAAAAAACGCAAACATACTTCAGCTCTTTTCCATAAAAAAAGCATCTCCCAAAAACGCTCCCGCAAGCCAATTGGTTTTATTGCTTCTTGTATATCCTCCTTCGACAGAAATCTTAAGCTTTCATAACCTATTTCAGCTCCTAAAAAAGAAATTAGATAAATTGTTATTTTTGCGGTGGAATAGTGTGTTTTAAATGACTGTTGCCTGTCATCTTTTAAACGATCGATTTTGATAATTGTATAGGGTCACGCAAAAGTAGTTTCATAGCTTTTTTAAGGATTCAAAACTGTTCCAATCACCCCGACACAACAAGTAGTTAAGCAATAACAGCACGGTTTGTCTACCAATTCGATTTTTGTGTGTAAAAATTCTTGAATTTGTTAGACACAATGCGCTGTAATTTCTAAACTACTTGTCCTGTAGGGATAATTGGATGGTTTTGAATGCGTAAAAAAGCCCACTAAGCGTTCTTCAAAACTATTTCAACCTAACACAAAAATATATGAAGTTTTTGGTTAAAACATTTTTATTAAAATTATCAAAGATACCTTATTAAAATATATGTGTAATTTTTAAAACTCACCAATTAGGTATTTTTTTGCTTTATTAATGTTGTTTTTTTTTTGTAAAAATGCATACAATTTTCCGCTTCGCTATCCTGGATACTCAACACCCCTCGTCATCTGTCAGTCAATAGGTTGCACTTCACTAATGTTCACAATTTGCGCATGAAAATTAAAACTTTTATTTGAAGCCATATTTTTAAGTATATTTTTCACTTCCCGAAACTTAAAACGATATGACACATGTCTCATGCACAGCGACTAAAAGGTAACTGATGGAAATTTCTGAAATATTTTTTGGCTTGGCTTGGAAGAAATAACGGGATCCTTCAATTTTTGTAGAAATCAACTACAAACAATGATATTCTTATACGAATTCGCCATGAATCAAAGAGAATTCATTTTGATTCGTGTGGACTTCAGTTGATTGATTCAACGCGATTCAATATTGATACAAAAATCATGATACAGGGTGCGCCTATCTTGGGCCGAATGTATTATTATTTTTGTTTGTAATTGATAAGTTGTTTGTCGTCATCGTTTTTGTTTTGATTACAAAAATTAAACAGATGAGGATTCTTTTTGGTTTCTGTTTGACGTTGTGTGTCGATGTATGTATTTGTAATAAAACGTACAAAGTGAGTGAAATATAGCTGTTTCATGCTACAACTATTAAGATAGCTCCTTCCCGTATTCATTTTTATTTCGTTCTGCGCAACTACGTCTTGGCGTATATGTTTACAAAAACAAAATTTCGGTGCTGCTGAACCCAATTATGGAAAAATGTATCAGTTAATCGAGAACCCTCAGCTAACGTCATAATTATGAACAAAGTCTTCTATAATCCCATCTACTTTGTTCACGTTCCTCAGTTTTTAATTGAGATTATAGGTACTATAATGCAAATTATGCATGTTCGTGCATATTAAGAAACTTGAGATAATAATCAAACATTATATTACTGTGGTAGAGAAATATATTTGAATTAAGGGCCGATTTCTGTCAGTCTGTCGGTTGGGCCAAACTTCCTTAAGTTTGAAACATGAAAACTTTTTTTAATTTTTCTTTAGCTCAAAAATTCGCAGTACCTTTCATAATACCTAACTGTTTTTTAAAAGTTGATTTTTCTCGAAAACGTCTCCAAAAATTTTTATGAAAAAATAACTGTGTATTGTTATTATGTAAGTATTATATTTTGGCGAAAAAATATATTAAGATGATGTACTGAAAATTGTATCTCCAAAGAACCAGTTTTACTCAACAGATCAACCGATATCAATCAAATTTGATATTCAAGAAAATATAAGTAGCCAAAATAATTTCAAATTAAAATGTTTTCGAAAACTATTTTTTGTATTTTTAAATTTTATTTTTTATTATTTTTACCTTATTAATTAATTTAATTTAAATTATTCCACTGAAAAGTATTAAAGTGTATTTTTAAACAATGTAAATTTACCTAAATCGAAAAAAACTTTGGAGTTATCTTAATGTTTTTCAAATTTTTTTTCAAAATTGTGACTGGAAATAAAAGCAAGTAAGAGCTTACCAATCGTACAATTAATTTGAATTAAGGTTAGGAATTCGAATTGAGAAATGTACCATTTATTTTTTTCTCCCAATATTTCCAACATCAAATATCATTTTCTCAATAACTCAACAAATTTGTTAAATTACTTTAATGACGTTTAACAAACTGCTGTTTGAGTTAAGGCGAAGTGAATAACATTTACAGAAAAGGGCGTTCATGAAACGTCCATGAATACCCTTAATATTTCTAATTGCTTATTAAATTAATCAAAGCTTCATTTTCTTTTTACCAATTTAAAATTTATTGTTACTTCTTTGCTTTATCTAGCAAATGTCCCGCCACACATTGACAATACTCATAAATTATTAGTTTGCATGTGAACTAGGACTAGGAAAAAACAAGGTAATTTGTATTTGTAGGTATCACCCTGTAGTTTAATAGTAGTTACTTAGAGATTCCTTAAGGTCGCGACGTAAAATAACGGAGCTTATTGAAAATTTTGTAGAAATCAAAAGTATGTAGGATTATAATTAAACGATTTCATTTAAAAATAAAAATATTTCGTTTAGTTTAGTTTTTTCTTTTTTTTAATAACGGCACTTATTGAAAATTTTGTGGAAATCAAAAGTATGTAGGATTATATCTAAATTATTTCATTTAAAAATAACAATGCTTCGTTTAGTTTTGTGTTTGTGCCGAATGTATATTTTCTAACTGCAAAATACTAAAATTTAATACAATTCAGTATTAAATGAAAGTTATTTCCGTGGCTAAGAATTTCCTGGAATCTAGCTATTTGACATTTCTCTTTATTTGAAGAAGTTTAATGCACCTGGACTCATCGTTTGATAGCAGACATACTTTTTTCCAAAAGTTATTTTTGAAATCACTCCTTTTTCATTGACTTTTTAAATTTTTGATTTTGTGGAATGGAGCTGTCTTTCCAAAAGAAGAAGGAAGAAACAACCGAAAATAACCTGTTATTTTTACATGAAAAATGATTGTTTCAATGTTATGTTCGTTTTACTTGGAATTAATATCAGAATCATTTTATTTCAACACTATTTTAATGTTGAAATTACTTCAATCGTGTCATTTCGTCATGATCATAGTTGTGAAATTTTTTTAAATGAAACATTGATGATTTAAAAATATTTCCTGTGGGAAAAATACCATGTTGATTCAAAACGAAAGTAGTTGTTTAGGTGTATAACCTGTTAGTTTTACATGAAAAATGTTTGTTTCAATGTTATGTTCGTTTTACTTGGAATTAATATGAGAGTCATTTTATTTCAACACTATTTTAATGTTGAAATTACTTCAATCGTGTTATTTCGTCATGATCATAGTTGTGAATTTTTTTTTAAATGAAACATTGATGATTTAAAAATATTTCCTTCGGGAAAATTTGCACGTTGAATTAAAATTGAATTAACGTATCGAGTGAATATCCTGTTGTTTACATGTGTTTTTGCATTAAATATTTTTAGATTAAATTTTAAACATGAATCATTTTATTTCAACATTTTTCAAAGTTAAAACTATGCGCAAACGTTTTAATTTGAAATGAAAATCTAAATACTTGATTTTAATCTTAAATCAACAGGACTTAGACTCAGATTAATGTTTTGAAATATTAAAAAAGTACTAAAACATGTTAAATCGAAATGAAATCCAATGATTTAAAAATTCATGTTTTTTATTGAAATCAACAATTCGTCACGTTGATTTTACATCGCAATATTTTTCTGTGTGTAGTCACTAAAATTGTTTGGGTAAAATGGCACCCTGGTATTCCATTTTACCCTAGTAAACCCAAACTCATTTTCAATTGAACCTGAACTTTATTAAAAAAAAAAAAAACATGAAAAAATAAAAACCGACAGGAACAAAGTTAATAATTATAGGTAAATACAAATTGGCACTCCAAATGGTTTGGAGGCCTTAGTCCAGCCCATTTTTTTTTTTGTTTACCTACTCCGAGTGCTTTTGACATAAGGGCCCCCATCCAATTCTGTCTGCTAGTCGACTGTTGATACTTTCCAACCATTTTTGCTAAAAAGGAAATTGAAAAATGAGTACTTGCCTAAAATGGCACTGTGCCGTTTTGCCCAAGTACTGAGTGTTTTTTGCCTGTTTTTTTTTTGTTTTTTTTATGAAACATTTAACCATGAACAAGTTTACATTTACTTCTTTCTACAAAATGAAATTTTTTTTATGAGTTTCAGTGTTGTAAAAATTTCACAAAAATTATTTTGTCATCATTTGGTGAAGCAAAGACACAGTTTGAGCTGTCAAATTGTAAATAACAGCTTGAAGTTGGTAACATTTCGGTTGTGTCAGTGATGTGTGACAAACTCAAGAACTGTGATCACAAAACATGTTAATTATGTTCGATAAAGAGTGTGCCATTTTACCTTAGGGGGCCATTATAGGCCACTCTCTCCTATTACGCATATTGTATAGTATAGAATAGTGTTGTTTAATGTTAAACATATTATTAATATGATAGAATAGTAAACAAAAAATGTCTGTGCATCTGATCGCTGTTAATCATTGCTAAATCCTTTAAAACTTGAAGATTTTTATTTTTGTTTTTATTTTTTATAGAAGCTCGACTCGAAGTGGTGCTTTTCAAATTTTTGTCTTTCTGAATTTGCTTAGGGAGATTTTTATCAATCTTGCTTTTCAGTTCAAATATTCATTACGGCGATTTGGATTTAAGGTTTTTTAGCCAAGAGGCCAGAAATAGACAAGGACATAAAATGGCATTGCAATTTTGTAGTTTCGCATTTTTATTACCGTTCCAAATGTTCCTTGTTATGATTTATCATGTAGGTAGTGAGCATCATGAAGTTATATCCCGCTACGCTAAAATATCTCGTTGAGTTAGATAGAATAACCTTTAAATAAAATCTTAAAGATTCGATGTCTTCGAACTCCCAAGCACAAATGTCCTTTGGAAGCTCTTTCTTTTAAGTTACAAATCCAAGAATATATATAAAAGCTTCCCACGCTCCCACAGTTCCAGAATAAATTTACCTCATGACAAGGGAGAAAACAAAAACACAACCCCTGTATAAATCTTATGTACACAATCCAAGTCCTGTCCCCGTGTGTCTTTTCGATACGTTTCACCTCTGGTTCGTGTATTACATTTTACAAGGATAGGCGCCATTTATGTCCTCCAAGTAATAAAGTCCTATTATTGGGGTGATGTTGCTTAGTGTGCTTCCCTTCTCCGTTCAATCACCCACTTTTCTCTCTCTCTCTCTCTCTCTCTCGCTTTCTTTCCCTATCTAATTTCGTTGCGCGTGGTTGTAAGTAAAAGGGGAGCAATTTCATTAGAATCATTTCTCGAAAGAAGATTGTTTTGCTGTTTAAGGAACAGGTGGGGTAAGGTAGAATGTAGACATACGTTACCTCTTTTCGTTTTAGTTGGGTGTTGATTTGTTGCTATTTTCTTGTGAAATACGTCATCTTTAAATTATTTAGAACTTGTTCGTGCCACAGTAGTTATATTAAAGACTGACTATAGGCATTGAATGACACCGCTAATTAAAAATACTGAAACAAAAATTATTTATAATACAAAGTCAGCTGTAAAACTATGCAATTTTAAAAAAAAAACCGTTTATATAAAATATTTTTAAAACAGTAAGTTTCTTTATCTGATTGCAAAATGCGATATGCTATCCTTAGATCGTTTGAAATTGCTATTTACTCTTTTCTTTTTTACTATTTGCGAAAAACCACTCAGAACAGGAACCATTAATGTCAGACCTAGTTTTCTGACATCAAATACAAGTAGCAATTGGAAAACAGTAAGGCTTGCACTAAACAAAACAAATCCTCATAAAAAATGTTATCGGAATGTGAGCCGTTACTGTACAACTAGCCCTTAATATCAAGCGTGAGCGGATCGAAACAGCTGTTTGAAAAAAAAACAAAGACTTTGCTAGGCAATAACGCCCAGGGAAATAGCGCCCAAAATCAAAAAAGAAAAGGGAATAAGACCCAAAAGTTTTGGCTTAACACCCAAAATTTCATATTGCATAAATCAATGAATGGCAATATCGCGCAAAAATTTTGTATTGAATTTGTTTTTGTATTATTTGGGCGATATTTCCAAAATTTTGGGTAGTTTCTAATCACTGTTTTAAATAAAAATGTTTGGTTCCCATCCTATAAACATTTTTGAAGCTTAATTTCTTGAATCTACTGTTTATCTTGGATTCAAAAAAAAAGTAAAATTGCTGAATACTTTCTACAACTATTCCCCTGCATTATGGACAAAATTTAAATTTGAGATGTCTTGAAATGGGCAGTGACATTGACATTAATTATAGGTATTATTATTTTCCTTTGTAAAACATGGTCGGTCATACCGGAATACAACTCTGTGTCTTCAAATTAACTGAAACTTTTCCAAATAAAAGGATCCTTTAATTGTTCTGATCAGATATAAACAAAATGGTTACTTGTATGTTATTTTTATAAAATTTTAGATTACAATAATAAACAAACATTTTGAATCTTTGAATCAAGTTAAAATTGTTGAATTGCTGATTTTGTATGTCAAACCGAAAGAATAAAGAAGAACGAAAAGTAGTGATCTAAAATTAAATCCAATCAAACGAAAACAATAATGCATGCCGGCAGCCGACTATTTGTGCCATGAGTGTGGCTATTTGGAAGTTGAATAAATACATAGGTATAAGAGCAAAAATAATCGCAAATTGAATTTCAAAATAGAATTGTATAATATGTAAGAAATAATTATTCGGCATGGTTTAGCGAACAAAAGAAATATGTAAAATGATTTTATCTTTTCTTAGTGAATAAAATGTGTAAACTGAAATGTTTTAATATCGATCCTATTAGGTACATTCATTTAAATACAATAAGCTTTTGCTTTAAACTTAATCCCAGGCGCTCAATAGATCCTTTTTGTCACAGAACAGCTTGGTTTTTCAAGTGATAACTATTTGGAGTATTTTTATAATTATTATCGTTCAGTGAATACATCGTATAAAGTAAAAGAAAAGCTTTTGCCACCCTCGAAAATAACGATTCACGAAGCACATCGAAAAATTTCTCAGTGTGTTCTTAAAATCAAGAAAGGAAAGATTAAAACAATATTGCCACAAATTATTGCTTTGAATCTGTCTTCAATAATCTTCTAGGCGAGACTATTTTAGCAATAATAATTGATTTTGGTAAAAAATACACTTATTAAGTCACAATTCGTGCAATGCTTCATTCTGATAAAATAAAGATACAATATAAATATAATTTTAAATGTTTGCACTTGTCGGCTTTGGAAGATTGGAAGCAAATTTTATTTCACCAATTTTTTTTACTTGCGATTTGTAAACAAAATTCTAACAATCAAACATGACATAACGATGACAGAGAAGTCGAAAAAAGTGGATCCGACAATTCTGTCTGTCTGTCCGTCTGTCTGTATCGGCACCTACAGCTTACACGGCTGGACTGATTTGCTTTAAACTTGGTACATAGTATTATTACGACGCGACGTCCTATACAGAGGAGTTTTTGGAATTAGCATTCTAGCTCTAAAATAAACCTGCCATACGATTTTTAGTGAACAATTAATTTGTCTCAAAAACGGCTCCTACGATTTTACTAAAACTTTCTGAATAGTGTTTTCTGTGCGAATTTTGTGTTTTGGTTTTAATAGATTTTTCAGGAAAAGTCTTACGACGGTACCTCCCTTAGGACCCGTTTTTTTGAAATCAGCTTTTCTCGAAAGCCACTCGAGGAATTTTGATGAAATTTTTAATTTAGAATCCATTTTATAGACAAAATAATATACATTCCTAAATTTTTCAAAAAAGTTTTTTTGAATTAAAAAAAAATTTATTTGTTTTTTTTTTACTTTTTGTTTTTTTCCCAAAAACGGTTTAATTTTTTTTTTTTTAGTTTTATTTTTCTGATAAGAACTACAAAGTGCTAGAAGTTGGCATACTCAAAAAAAAAAAAAAAAATTGGAATGTATTTTCGAAAAGTTTTTCAAAAAAAACTTTTTTTATGAAATTCCATCATGTAAATCAATAAATACATTTCTAACAAAAAGTTTTAAGGTTTAATTTAAATGGTTATTATTGTGTTTTAAATCTAAACAAAACATACTAAATTATCCATTCGAAAATTTTTCCTGATCGCTGTAACCGGCCCCTTACTGAAAATTGCCCGCAATTAAAATCGTTATAAATTCTCAAAATTACGAATTTTCATTTATTTCATATACATTTCCAATACTAGAAAAACTAGTTAAAGTGGGTGGTATCGAAAGAAAAATAATTATTTTAGCTCACATCGTTTTTTATTGATAAATTCATCTACATTGTGAATATTGTCTATCCATGAATGTATCGCAATCAGACCTTTTTTGGTTTATTTCTATCAGCTCTTACATTCGGCCTTCAATTGTCTTCTAAGCAATATTATAATAATGCATTTTTTTGGAAATCCTGACAAACTGATGAGAAATGGTAACATACCTTTTTTGAAACAGAATTCTTTCAATAGCAAAATGAGACATCAAGTGCGTAATCTGCTAAAAATGTGTTCTGATAGTATAGAATTTAATCATTCATCTGAAAAAGTTTGGAAGAAGACAAACATCCCCTAAACGACCGAAGCATCATTGAGCTTTTTTAATTCTACGTATTTATACAACAGTGGTTGCTATACTTGCTAGAACTGGCCTACTCGCGAATCCGACATCTTCTACATACAATACAAGTATCTACGCTTTTCCGACAACTTGACTCACATCACATCCTAATATATACAATATTTTTCTCTGTTCAAATTCAAATACATTCACAATACTGATTCCACTCTACATTGCATTAACAGACGGTTTTCCGTTTTTCCGCAACAGACTCGTATGCTCTTTAAGAAAATAGTGTTTTAAACAATTTATAGAACAATGACCCATGAATGACGCGAAAGTTTTTTCTATTACTCTCCGTTCGCCATCTCTTTTATCTGTTTCCATCGTTTCTATTCTTTTCATTTGCATTTTTTTTGTCTCCCATTTTTTTTTGTATCTATGACATGATGTTATGTAGTGCTTCATTATGAGCGATTTTAGCTAGTAGGGAGTGCGCCAGATTTACATGTCATGAAACTCACCACTTTTCGGTGAAATACTTTGTTGCGAATGCTTATTCACGTTTTATGTACACAACCACCACCCTCACACCACAACTATCACCAATCGCCCCTCACCACCCAACGACAGACAATGCAACAAATGTATATATACTACCTTCAATTATTTGTTTTATTATTTTTGTACAGGAAGATGAGAGAGTAGAATTTGTGGAAGCCCATTTGTCGTTGTTGCCACTTTTGTAGCTTTTTTTATGGGTATATTGTTATCAAGCATACTGTGAACGGTGCATGGAATTGAACAGAGTGGTAGGCTTTTCGGTGCATTTAGAGTATTTGTGCTGTGGCTATTTGAGAAAATTCTGCACTCGACAGATAAAAAGTTACTCGGATGGCTTTTGAGGAAATCAGCATGGCTAGCTTTAGAGATATATAGGTAAGGCTTATATGTTTAATTATATGTTTAATTATTACTTTTTTATAGTTTTTCAAAGCAACAGTTTTGTTTAAAGAAAATTACACCCTACTATCCTTATTTCGATCTGCGTTATTTTTTAAATTAAAGAAACTTCCGAAAAATAAAAAAAAAATGTACCCTTGAACCATATACATATATAGCTAAAAGTGTGAGTGAAATCCTGTACAAAATACCAAGCCATTAGAAATTAGATTCTGTGCAATTCAAAAACACTTCATAGTCCGGTCAAATTACAAAAAAATAGTGTGAGGTTACAATATTTCGCACCCAGCTGAAAATTGGTAGGATAGTTCAAAACATCATTATAAATGAAATCTAAAAAGCCCTAAATCCTCAAATGTATGGGTTGGGTTCGGAAGCCCGTTTTTCATAATCCTGTTTTTTAATATCCCGTTTTTACAAAATCCCTTTTTTTAAATCCTGTTTTTACCATCCCGTTTACTAAATTCCCGTTTTGCTGAAAATAGCGAAAACCCCTTTTTTGTACCCTCGATTTTCTAAATTGACCGGACTATCAGTTGTCTGCAAATATTGTTTATCAAACCTAAATACCCATATAAAATAATTTAAAAACAACGGTTACTGCTACAATGCTTCTTCTCCCTTCTTTATATAGTTTTAATAGTTAATAGTTATTTTAGTGAACAATTTTCAAACCCAAAAATTTTGTTTTAAATTCTCAAGCTAATTTTTTTCAACATATTGTTCACTTAAGTAAATTTTTTTTTGTGAAAATTCAATGCTCTTATTAATTTTTTAGAAAATTAAAAATAACGAAAAGCGTATCGTCTGAATTCCTTCAAACTAGGTGTATACAGTTTTTTGAAAATTGTACAGAGCGGAAATTAAATTTATTTTTAAGATAATTTTTCAATATACACAAGTCAGTATAGCTTTTTAGATACCTACATATGATAAATGTACGGCTTGGAAAAATTAAAAAAAAATAATCAACATTATCTAAGAACGGTGCCTCCCATAGGAATGTTTACGTCTTCTTTTATTTTCGGCTACCTCAAAAACGGTTAAGTGGATTTTTCAAAAAAAAAAAAAAATTTAATACTAATTTGATATTTTTAAAGCATCTTGATCAATTTTATTTTTAAATGATTATTGTATGAATAAGAAGTTTTTTTTGTTTTCAAAAAGTTTTTTTTTCTAAAAAACCGATCCACAAATTATGATAATTTTGTTCTCATAAATTGAAATTCGTCCCAGAAATAAATTGGCGTACTTTTATCATCTCAAATCGGTTAAGTATTTAGTTTATATTTTTTTTCAAACCTCAAACCCCAAGGCCACTGTATGTATTTACTTTATGTATTTAATTAAAAAAAAAAAAATCGTTAACTGACTCGTTTTATTTTATCACACTAAGTGTTCTAATGCTCCTTATTTACATAGCTTAAGTAAAAGCGCTATTGATAAAAAAGATCCTATAGATGAATAGATATTGTGAAAAAATTTCTAAGTCTATCTTTTAATTTTCCTTTGTTTTCAGTAGAACTGCCAAATTTCGTATTTAAAAAACATTCCAAATTTTCTCAAGCAGCTTTGTATATTCAATTCCTGGCAACACAAAGTATGCACATAAAACTCGCAATAGAATCATTAAAATAGCTTTTTTTCCCTCATCCTGTTCATTAAGTTTATGTCACGTACATTTTTAATGAAAATAAAAAGAAATCCCCTGGGTGTTTTTCATTATAAACTTTCAGCTGGAAAATTTTAAAATTTACGAAACTCAACTCTTTTTGCTGTTTGCTTGTTTGTATTGTTTATTGCATATCTTTACCTACAAAAATGCAGGAGCAACCATTCACGCGCGCTCATTTTGTATCTTGTTGTTTATTTAAAAGAAAAAAAACCGATCAAATGTCACTTTAATTAATAAAGTTAAAAAAGAAACACAAGTATTAAATCAAACAAACTGCTGACTGCTAATGAAAACTAAAACCTTAATATCTAACGCGAAAAATATTACATTTGAATACCTAAACCGTTTTTTTTTCGTTGTGTGGCATTATTATGAAGTCGGAAAATTAGGGAAATACAGGACGATTTGTATAAGACTTGCAAAAAGTTAAAGGGTAGATGTAGGTCTAACATTCTAACAAAATATTAAAACAGATATTTTTTAAAATCTTTTAAACCTAAAACACTAAATTATTCCATACATTTCCGGCTTATGACACTTTCCACGTTCTTTATGAAGGTGCTCCCAAGGATATGAATAGGTATGGGTAAGCAGTCGGGTGAGAAAGTGGGTGAGAAGGCGGACAAGCAAGTGGGTAAGCAAGCGGACGAGCAGGCGGGATAAGTTGACGCATACCGCCAATAGAGCTTTGAACTTTGTTATCTGGTAGCTTACAGTGATGCCAAAATTAGCGTTATGTCAGAATTGTTTTACCTTATATGAAATCGACTTATAGCATCGGGTTTCAACATGATACAGCGTAGAGTGTGTTGCCTGTAAACGAAACTAAGGCTAGTCGCCCTCTTTGTACAGTACAGTTTGGTTCTTCAATTCACTACTTTGAGCTTATTAAGAAAGTGCGTGTTCAATCGATCATAAAAAATCAGTTTATCATTTGGTAAGATGAAATATTCTTTTCAATTGTTTATTTATTTTTTTCCTGTTCATGTAATAACATAACAGCACAATTACCGTTAATGTGACTCAGGGTACATCACAGTAAGCCTTTTCTTAAATCCCCAAAAAATTATGTCAAAATTGGCGATTTTTTTGTTAAAATATACCCAAGAATCATGCCCTAAAATATTGCCTACGAATTAGGTAGGGGACACCCTGTATATCATTGTACATACCTATTACAAATTCAAAATAACATTGACATAAAACCGTCAATTTGATTATAAAGCGACGATTTTTTCGTCTCTGTTGTGCTCAAAACCATTTTGAGGTGAGGCTCCCTCAAATTACGCCATAGGAAATTAAGCCCAAATGGGTTTTGGAAAAAAAGCAAAAAAAATTGGGCCCAAAATATTTTTGGAAATTTCGCTAAAAATCATGGAAATTTCGCCGCAATTTATAAAAAAAGGTCAAAAAAATGTAAATGCAAATTATACACAAAAAAACTTTTTGGCTCAATTTCCAAATTTGGTTTCCAAAAAGACCCAAAAAACAGCTTTTTCTGGTTTAATTTCCAAAATGGCTTTTGAAATTACGCCCAAAAAGGAAAAGGATATTGCAAGGATCTTTCATATTAACTACTGTTACTAAGCAATGTGAGGATTTTGAAATTAATTATTGTGGCGATTATTACCTATAACGTAATCAGTTTAAAAATTATTGTGGCAATTTTTGCACAGATTATATTATAATATTCGCCACAATAATTGTTTGGGAAAAAGCAAAACCTTAATTTGTTGGCGTTTTTTCTTCCTAAAGAAAAAAATAACGGAAAAAAGAACCAAAATATTGTATGGAGGTTTTTGGGCGTTTTTTTTCAATTTTTGAGGTAATTTTAGGGAGCCCCTTAAGAATATTAGAACAAAATCTTCCTAAAGAAAAAAATAACGGAAAAAAGAACCAAAATATTGTATGGAGGTTTTTGGGCGTTTTTTTTTCAATTTTTG
The DNA here is from genome assembly GCA_916050605.2 of Platycheirus albimanus. Classification (NCBI taxonomy): domain Eukaryota; kingdom Metazoa; phylum Arthropoda; class Insecta; order Diptera; family Syrphidae; genus Platycheirus; species Platycheirus albimanus. The sequence goes on from OU696698.1 coordinate 68,373,245, forward strand.
AGGTAATTTTAGGGAGCCCCTTAAGAATATTAGAACAAAATCATTTAGAACAACTATTATTTATTTTAGATTTTTCGGTACGTCCGTCCGTCCGTCCGTCCGTCCGTCCGTCCGTCCGCTTGGAAATGGCCATTTAATTTTTGTTCCAATAGAAGTTAAACTTTTATTTTTATTAAAGGCTTAAACAAAATTAAATTAACCTTATGCATAACTATCGTGAAATATCCCCTAGATATTTATCATTTACTTGAAAAAAAAATATCCACAGAGAAAGGTACGCTTGTATTATTTATTTCAAAACATTATTATATCAACAAATCTGTAGCTCATATTTCAACCAAATTGCTGTCAGGGTAGGGTGTCAGTGTTATTTTCCCTTAAAAACAGTGAAAAACATTTTCAATTCCCTAATTGAAAGCTTACCTTTTGTAGATGTAGATATAAAGTGACGCATACTATACACAGATATGAAAGTTTTAAAGAGCTTTCTGCTCTTCCAAATGCTGCAATATTTAAGTCACAGTCTTTATCCTAGAAACAAACAAAGAAAGCGGGAAGATATATGTATGTATGTATTAAAAGTGACAGCATCCTTGCACAAAGGTTTCCCTATTTTCTTCAGATTCTAAATTGTTTCCATTTTACCTATCTTTTTTATTTTTTATATACCTATACATATTGATGCAAATTTAATTGCAAAAACCTGTACTTTTTTATAAAGCTTTTTTTGAAATTTATTGTTTTTAAAATAAAAAGCTATGTATTTTATTTGATTAGAACTTCATAATAGAGTATTCTTTTTATCCCCGTTTGTATTTGATTCAAGATTTTGTTGTTCGAGATTTGAAAGGTGAACGAAATAAGGAAAGGATAACTGTGTATAATTCACTTTGTAAACCTTACCGGTTGCCAAGTGTAATTTGCTTTTTAGGTGACATTTTATCGGTGGAGAACAAAATTATGGGTATACAGTAACACACGTTTGTCCTTTCAATTTTATAATAATCATAACGGTATTTTCTTATTAAATTGTGTCATTTGTGTTAATTCCCGCTGTATATGCGGGTTTTCGGGTGAATATTTGTCCTTTCACGTTTATCCTTGTAATAATATTTCCAACAAGGACATAAATCTTTTGACACACATAAAACTGACTGCTAGACAATACAAAAGGGAACAAAAAAAAAAGGAAATGTATCGCGCACATCTAAAATGAGAATCTGTAGGTAATGGTATTTGTGATAAACAAGAGATAGCGAATGAGTGAGTAAAATTTATATCCTTTAATGTTTGATATAAATAAACCAACAGGATATGTATGTTTGTGTTTTGTTTCTATATGTTTATATGGTATTTGTGCCCTGATATGCTTCGTTAAGTACCTTTAATGTAAATTGCTAATAATAATAACATCATATTTTAAATTGAACTAGAAAAATTGAAAAAAAGAGATATAGAGACTTCGAATATTTCAAAGATTAAATGTTTGTAATCAAAAAATGTATATTCAAGTTTCATTCTTAATCCGACATTTAACATTGTTTTAAATATTATCTGACAATTTTTTATTTGTTGTTGAATTTTTCAATGATATTATGTTTTCGGCCCATTCATTCCATTCAATCAATTATAATTAAATAAAGTAGATAATTTGTGTAGGGTTAAAACAATTTTGTTTCTAACAAAATCTCAGATATTACTTTAAATTTTAAATAAAGTGTTGTCGAATTACAAAAAAGTTAAGTCTAGCAAAACATTATCAATATCAAAATAAAGAATAAACCTTCGAGAATCAACTTGGGAATTTTTATCGACATATCGAGCTGATTTTAATCACATTGCTCTGAAAAATGCATCCTTGTGTTGATAGCTGAAATAGCCACTGCTGGTTTTATTGTTTCTGTTACCTTGACTACACTTTCGTCTGAGGAAAGTTCATCTTCAGAATCGGAAGGCAGCTGAACTACATCTTTATTCCATTCAACACCAAAACACTTTTGTTAACCGTTTGAAAACTTAACTCTACCTTTCACTTGAGGTATCTTTCCTCTTCAAAATTCACACTTAATTGAAAAATGTACACAAACTGTAAAGCTATACTACTTAAAGACGATTGTAAAATATGACAATATTGTGAGATCTGTCAGTGAAAAACTGTCCCAAAAATCTTACAACCGTGTGAACTTACAATAAATTGTCAGAAAATTGTAAGACATTTGCATTGTAAGATATTTGCTACTGTCAGCTCATTGACAGGTCATTGCCAGAACTTCGGTAGACCTGACAATATTGTAAGACATAACAATCGTTATACATAGCTAAGGTAAACCTCGCCCACAAGTACCGTTACCAAAATTTAATACCGTAACTAAAAAATTATACGACGAAACAAATGCGGAAGAAATAGAAATAAATTTTATCAGAAATACGGCGTTCATCTTTCCGAGTTCATCTTTTGGAACACTGCAATCAATGTTGGAAAAAAAGGATTCATCTTTCCGAATTGTTCATGTCTTAGAACCGTTCATGTTTTCCAGACTCTACTGTATTGTCAAAGCGTTTTAAGAGTAGATTAATTGCCTTCTTACTTCATTTGAAGAAGGATAGTTGCAAGTTTGTTTTTTTTTTTAATTTTTAATGTTCACTCAAAATAACAAAAAAAAATGTTTACAAAGTAATTACGTAGGCATTTAATTAAATAATAATTATGCTTTACACAATTTCAAATTGTATCTTCAGCATGTAGTGCTCGAGATTCGGCGCAACCTACCCTTATTTCTATACCACTATGCACAGCACACCGCACAAAATGCGTTGATTCCAAATTATTGTAGAAGTCATTTTTGGAGAAAAAAAAAATTCATAAAATTTTAATGATCTATATATTTTCGTTGGTTTCTGCAAAATTAGAAGTTCTTAAAAAACGCATGAATTTATAAAAAATAGGAACTTTATTTTGGACAAGATTAACTCGCCGCGATCTGCATAAAACATTGTATGTATCTACCTCTATGTCGCGACTGTTAATTTCACTAAGAAAAAAGTAATTTCAGCCATTCGGGACTCTGTTTTTTCTTGACATCAATATTTTGAGATTTATTTGTCTGAATTTCATCGCTTTGGTTTTTCCCCACCCTTAAACAAGAATTTAGGACCAACTTTGTTGTCTTTCTTGGTATCTAATTATTTATTTATTAAAATAAAAAAAATTCATATTTGCTCTTTTCATAATATTATGTACAATACCGAAATCTCAAGTTTCACATTAAAATCACCAAGTATAGTTTCGTGGCCTTTTTATTCGGTTCTTCAGAATAGTCATTATATATTTATTCAAAGAATCTTTGTGTCTCTATACGTTGGGATTCCATTCAATTTACTTTGTTTACAATTAAACCTAACGAAGCCCTATTAATATCCATATATGAACGACTTAAAATAAAAATGTACTCGTATGTGTTCGGGTTCACATACATATACGGCACTTTGTTTATGTATGTTCGTACGTGGGAATATCAAAGAATATTTCTCACTCGCTTTCAGGCCGGATTCCCTTTTAACCGGGGCATAGACAAACACTCAAACGACACAGGTTGAATGAATGGATGTTTAATGCACATAACAGAGCGCTTCTGGAAGTTAGCTTTTCTTTTAGTTTTCTATGTAGGTATATCAAGTCGACCCCCTTTATTCTCTCCACTGCTAAACTTTTGTTACATGAACAGTGTGTGGGGGGAACTTGTACATCATGAGGACTGTGATAAATACAAATTCCGCCAAGGCAACTTTTCTTTTTTATTTTTACTTTAAAATTAACTATATTTTTGTTCAAAGTTCCTGATTACCTAGAGCGTGCAGGATGAGTTGTGACAAGAAAAAATTGTATGGGAGAGAGGTGTCTATTCCCCCCGTTTGGTCGAAAGGGGTAGTTTTATTAAAAAAACATGACTTAAACTAGAAACAAAATTATTAAAATAAAACGGTAACACACACAATATTTTATTTTATTTTCAAGTTGAGTTGTATGAATGAACAGTTTTTGAACAACTTATTTTAAAACTTCAAATTTTTGAAACTGTCTTCAATTTTAATTCAAAATAATTTCTTTTTTAAATTGTATGCTTAATAAAGCACTTAATTTGTTTTCGCGGAGGTACATTTTTTTGGAGAAAATACTCGTAAGATTATTGCATTGAATATTTCAAAATCATGTTTGATAAAGTTTGGTTTCAACGAACCCCTTCTTCATTGGATTAGAAGTTACCTTTCGAACCGTTCATATTGCGTCTTCTTGAACAATTTTCAGTCTGCTATCCACAAAATAAATCCTGGTGTGCCCCAAGGTTTCGAACTCGAATCTCTTCCTTTATAAATGATCTCTTGTTCAAGACAAGACAGTACCCTCATGATAAGCTCATTAAAAGCCAAACTTTAAGCAGGAAATACACGATACAATCATCGTACCGATTATCGTACAAAATTTGGGTCGAATGCGATGATTGTATCGTGTGTGTAAACTAAATGAGCGGCTGTACCGATATCGCATGGTCAAATGCTCTCGAGCGAAAACTAGATGTCGTCTACTTCTACTTTTATGAAATCGTAAGTAAATCGAATGGTGTGTGTCCTCCCTTGCGATATCGTTAGCGATATCGGTACGATTCAAGTCTGTACGATGATTGTATAGTGTATTTCCTGCTTTACAGAATTGTACAATTGGGAGTTGTCTCTTGAATTAGATGCTTCAAAAACCCAATGCTGTCTTCTCGCTCTAAAGCATAACCTACCCGCTATGTTTCTTGTCTCGCTTTGTTTTTTCTAGATGCATTCCTTGCCTTAAATAAATAATATATAAATCAATTTATCCTCGATCCTAAACTCAGACGTACTGTTAAGTAAAAGGTTTTCCAAGAAGAGTTGTTATTTTGAATAGCCCGCTATTTCGGTAGTTGTCACTTTTGAAGCTGTAATTTTTTGACATTTGACAAGTAGAAACTACGCCATTAATAAAAACGATATAAGCTTCAACAACGCAATGAAATTATTGAAATTCAAAAAAAATGGTCAAAATTGGCAGAGACGGTTCGTAAAACTAAAACACTTTTTGGTTGTCGTGAAGCACCTTGTCGCACCGCAATTCAGAAATTGGTTTACAAATTTGAAAAAAAACCGTGCATGTCGCTCAAGAACAATTGAGAATATTGCTGCTTTAGCCCAAAGTGTTGAAGAAAACCCGGATTTGTCCATTCGTCGTCGTATAAAGACTTGGGTCTTAAGGCTTATAAAGTTCAGTTAAAACAAAAACTCAAGCGGACCGATCATCAACAACGTTGTGTCTTTGCTGATTGGGTCCTTGAGATGCATGAAAATGATCCGGAATTTCATCAAAAAATCATCTTGACTGATGAGGCCCATTTTCATCTCGGTGGTTACGTCGACAAGCAAAATTGTCGCATCTCGGGCTCGGAAAACCCATCAAGATTTATTATTTGAAAAGCTTCTCTATCCTCAACGAGGTGCGGTTTGTGGTCCGGCGCGGTCTTTGGACCTTACTTTTTTTTAAATGAGGCTGGAGCAACAGCTACGGTGAATGGATTGCGCTATCGAGAGATGATTAATATTTTTTTATGGCCGAAATTGGATGGTGCTACGTGCCACACAAGCAACGAAACCATCGATCTTTTACGGGAAAAGTTTTTGGACCGTGTTATCTCTCGAAGAGGTGATTACAATTGGCCACAAAGATCTCGTGATTGTGATCTTGCGACTTCTTCCTTCGGGGTTACGTGAAAGATAATGTCTACGCAAACAGCCCAGCGTCGATTCAAGACCTCAAAGATGGAATTCGTGAAGCTATTAACGGCATACAGCAGCCACTTTGCGATTTGGGGATGGAAAAATTTCATGAAAAGGATATTGTTGTGTAAGCGTAGCCGTGGCGGCCATTTAAGTGATATTGTTTTTCATTGTTAATGGCATACTTTCCTCTTTACATTGAAATAAACATCCTATAATTTATCTCAAAAAACGCCATTTTTCTTTGAATATCAAAATAACACCTATTATTGGAAAACCCTGTATAAAGACTGTCTTTTAAGCCGCACTACAAGAATGTAGAATTCTTTATTCGGTTCGATTTTTATTTCCCGTTGTGATTTACAAACATTCAAAACAAATGTGGTATCTCCTTTTATTTCATATTCAACTTTACTAGACGCTCGCATTGTGTAAATTCGTGCTAAGGGTATTCATAATCCCATGAGTGCTCGCAAATTTTGAACAAGAGCATAGTAATATTAGGAATTCATTTTCTTTATTAGAATCTTAATTCGAATCTCAGTAATTGTAGTTTATTTAAAAAGGTATATTATACTTTAAAATTGATTAAAAATAACATTATATCAAATGTTATTTGTTGTATCTTTTTCTTTTAATGGATTCTTCAACTTAGGCAGAAAACTTAGTTTATAAAAATGTTATCATGAAAAAAATCTGTAATGTTATTTTTCTTTTTTTTTTTTAATATAGGTTTCAGCTGGGCAGCATTTACATCTATCAAGCGATCTAAAGAGCAATGTTTCAGTTGCTGCTCAACAAGGTGTTTTCTTTAACCAACAGCAGCAACAGCAGGCTCAACAGCAAGCTCAACAGCAACAACAACAGCACCAGCAGCAACAGCAGCAGCAACAACCAAATCAACAATCTCAACAGCATCCGCAGCAAGGAAGCAATAATCCACAAAACCAGCAGGCAAACCAAACTATCAACAATCCATCTGGTAAACTTTTTGTTATTTTATACGTTGTTCATAGAAATTAATTGTAATTGTTTTAAATAGGTCCTGGAAATGACTCCTACACGTTGTCTCAGACACAATCTATCAGTTTCACTCAGCAGCAACAGCAGCAGCAACAACAACAGCAGCAGCAACAACAACAGCAACAGCAATCAATTAGACAGCGACAGTCTCAAGCTGCAGCGGCGGCAGCTGCAGCAGCTGCTGCTGCGGCTGCAAACGCTGTTGGAATGGGCGGTGCAGTAGCACCTGGTAGTGGTCCATCAGTTGGCGCCGCTGGAAATAATGTTCCCAATAACAATGTTCCAAACCAAAATGTAGGCAATCCCTCTGCTTCTGGGGCTATGGCAAGCATGAGTCAAATGGCAGCAAACGCATCCGCGTCTAGTGTGGCTATGAGCCAGGGGGGTATTAACGCTAATATGGGTGCTGGAAACATGGCTCAGAGCATGGGTCAAATGTCACACGGTACTAGCGGCCCTGGTGGTATGAGTTCAATGGGAATGGGCGGCATGGCTGGTATGTCCGGTCAGATGGGTGGTATGGGTTCAATGGTCCCGAATGCAATGAGTCAGGCTGCTGGAGGAGGAGCCATGGGTCCGAACTCGATGATGATGTCAGGCGGACCAATGGGTATAAATCAGGCCAAGTTCTTACAACAACAACAGATGTTACGAGCGCAAGCGATGCAGCAACAACACATCAGCAGCAATCGACCGCCACCGCCTGAATATAAGGCAACACAGGCTCAGCTTATGCAAGCTCAAATGATGCATCAGAGTTCAGGTGGAAGATTCCCAAATGCAGCTGCCCAAGCAGCAGCCATGAGGCGTATGAGTCAACAGCCCATCCCGCCATCTGGTAAGATTTATATAAATTTGCAATGTTTATGCAGTTCTAATTTAACATTGCTTAAGGTCCCATGATGCGGCCGCAACATTCAATGTATATGCAACATTCCGCAGGAGGTGGCCCCCGTTCAGCAATGGGCCCCTATGGTGGTCCGATGGGAGCTGGACCACAAAGACCGCCTAATGTACAAGTGTCTCCCGAAGGTATGCCAATGGGGTCGCAACAGGAATGGCGACACATGATGATATCTCAGCAGCAAAATATGTCATTTGGTGTTCAAGGTGGTGGTCCAGGTCCAATGAGACAGGCGCCAAATTCTGGCTTCAATTCAGGTCAGTTAATTTAAAAAAATAATTCTTTGCAGCCTTGTTATCCCGAATTTTATATTACTTCAAACAGGTTTTATGCCGAGCTCAGCAGGTGGTGGAGGTCTGACTGGTGGTCCCAATGGCATGTCTCAGGGTCCAAATCCTGGTATGCAATTAACACCTGCTCAAATGCAGCAGCAATTACTGCGACAGCAGCAACAGAACCAACTTGTAGCTGCACAACAAAGCCAACAACAACAAAATATGATGGGCAATATGAATCAGAATCAGCAGGCTGCTGTAATGCAACAAATGCTGCAACAGCAACAGCATCACCAACAACAACAACAACAACAGCAGCCACAACAACAGCAAAATATGATGGCTCAAATGCAAATGGCTTCCATGCACATGTCTCAATCACAACAAATCACAATACAACAACAGCAACAGCAGCAGCAGCAACAATTCGTTCAACAAACCACAACCACAACCACCCATCAACAGCATACTCAGCAAATGATACAAATGACTGGTGGCTCCGGAAACAACTCCAATGCAGTACAAGGTGCTATATCTGGTGGATCCCTAGCTGCACCAGCGACATCCATGCAAACCGCGACTTCTTCAATTAACCAAGCCATAAATTCAGTCGTTGGCAATACAAATGATCTGTGTCTTGAGTTCTTTGATAATTTGCCAGTTGGCGATGCCAGTAATTTTTCTACACAAGACCTACTCAATTCGTTGGACAATGACAATTTTAATATTCAAGACATTTTGCAGTAAAAACCAAGACATTTTAATTATTTTTGATTTTAACGTTTGGTCAGTTGAAATTTGTTGTTGAAAATTTGTATTTTTGTTACTTATTTTTATAAGAGTGTGGCTTTTGTGAAATTGTGAGAGATTAAGTGTGTTTTAACTGTTAAGTTCTCGAAAAAAAAACATTCCCTTAATAATAAAAAAAAAGTTTAATTTATTTATACAATAAACATGGATATGCACATCTACCTATGTATATGTGTGTTTTATCATGTTCTGTTCAACCTAATTTATATCTGATGGCTTCAACGGAATAAATTTGAACTTGTTTAACAATTGGAATCCCTTGTGAACAGTGCAATACCCTTGAATGCAGCCCAATGATTTTGTTAAGCCTTTAGTCTGCAGTTGTATGTGTTTAATTTTAATTAGGAAATAGACTTATTCCGACATGATGCGGATGCGCACAAATTCTTTGATTGTAGCCATGGAAATAAAAATGCATTATGCATTTTTGAATTTTAACATGGAGCTGTTAAAAGGAATTTGCAAAACAAAATAAGCACATATTGGCAAGATTTGTGTACACTTTCTTACATCCTTACCATCCTTTGTTTAGCTAAAAAGAATAAAATCATTAATTTATGTACCTACACTTTGTGTTGCAATATCAAATTTATGTCTTTAAGGCATAATTGCCCAATCTAATTATCTTAACTTGACTCGATTTTTATTTGGTTTTGAATTATTCCAAAATTAATAATCTCTATACAGTACAATTTCTTTAAAAGGCCAACTCTTGCAACCACAAATTATATTCAAAAAATCATTGGTGATATTTATTAAATGTTAAAATTAAAATATAAATAAAAAAGAAACTTTAAATTTGTAAATTATTCTTTATATTAGCTGTTGAAGAAAAAAAAAAAACAATTTGTACCATACGAGCGAAAAATTCTTAAAATAGAATCACAAACACAAACATACATATAAAAATAAAACAAAATAAAAATTATTATTATTATTGGGCAGTAGTATGACTATTAAATATTAAAATTAAATAAAAACAAAAAACAAAAAATAGTGATAAAAATTAGTTTATAGAAATTCAAACAAAATTAATACCATACATAGGGTCTATGTATGAAAAACATGCATATAAATTAACAAATTTTGTAAATTGTATTTTTATTTATTTTTATTTTTTCTTGTACTTTACCTGCTCTTATTCAACGATATTTTTAAGCAATATTTGTATTTTTATATCATGCAATTTATTTCAATGTTACTTAATTTGTGTTTTTTTTTTAATTATATACATATACATTTTTTTATCCATACTTATATTTTTTTTTGTTTTTTGTTTTTCAAGAAACCACACATACATATATATTATACACAGACAAAAGGGACGAAAAACAAAACTTATTTCAATTACTATATAAAAAAAATAATATTAGTAGAAAAATAAACATTATCAATATATTATTAACAAAGTAAAACCATTTTACTTCAATCTTTAACAAACAAAAAATTATAAATTATCAATAGAAATGTATAAAATTTAAATTTTAAATAAAAGAAATAAAAAATCGTTTAACCAGTATACACAAATTGACATGTTTAATATAATCAAATTATGTATATGTATACACAGAAAATTATATATACAAAAAAATACACATTATTATGTATCTACTATTATTATTAAAGTTAAAACTACGAATTAAAGCAAAATAACTATTAGAGCCGGCATCTTTATAGATAAATTTTAAAGTATACATTATAAGATTTTAAATGAAAAACACAAACATTTTTAAGTTTTTGTTAATTCCCTTAAAAATAAAAATAAATCAAAAGTGAACAAAGAAATAATAATTTTATACATAGTAACATTAATCAAAATTAGTTTTTTGAGTTTTTTTCGTGAGTTTATTGGCGAATTTTTGCTGTTATCCTTTTTAATTTGCATTGGTGAAATGGCCACAATATTTATTTCAAATTCTAAACTACAAGCTTATGTCAAAAATAAGAAACATACAAAGTGGAAGCGATGCTAAGTCCGCAGCCTTTTTTTGGGCGATGTGAAAAATATTTTCATTTCTATTACACAGCGAAAATATAGTCAATACGGTTTAAGAAGAAAAGTGGGCAAGTATCGACGAAGGACTAAAAATTTAGAGCCAGTAGACAAAAGCCGTAGATATGGCGCTTCTTTTGATGAATATGTGTATCAACTCTAAATAGCTGTTTTGTTTCAGATGGCTGGTTGTTGAACATGTCTTGAACAATATCAGAACGCAGAGCCTACAGAAATCCGCTACTTAGTTATTTAAAAAAAAAACATTCAACAAAACACGTTTACGAACCACCTGCTTGTACAATTCTTTTTGTTTTTAATTATGTTATTTCAAACTTCGCGACCCTTTTTTTGTTACTTTTTTGGGTTCTTTTACTTGCAATTTTAGGTAGGTACCTACTATAAGACAAGCCATGGAATTTTCAAAAACAAATTAAGATAACAATCAAACATAACAATACGATGATAGAAAGGAACCGAACAAAATGGGTCTGATAATTATGTCTGTCTGTCTCTTCTCAGTTCTCACCTCTACAGCCAAACTGATGGGCCGATTTACTTCAAAATATGTTGCTTAGTATTTATATGGTAGTCTCCCGGATGATATCTTTCTATTTTTCCCCAGGTGAAAGATTTATTTATATCTGTATTCACATACTTAAACAAAATTTCGAAAGGTTTAAAATAAAAACTGGTCGAAGGATTTTCAATATTTTTTTTTTCTAAGATACGTAGTAGATAATCTCAAACCAATAATGTTAATAGAACACACACACGATAACAAAACCAAAATTAATCTCAATTTGTTTTCCATGCAACCAGAAAATGTGGAATTTATCATAAGTTTTAATATAAATCAAAATCAGGCAGATGATGTGTTGCTACAATAATTGCAATAAAATATGCAGCTTTGTTTACATTTTTCGCCACCCCAGCGCCACATGTTTGGTGCCTAACATCTCAAACATTTTCTTCAAAATTGGTTGACTTACCAGGCGCTCATAAATACGAGGAGGCTATTTTTGCATTTATTTAAAAAAAAATGGGTGGAGCCAAAAGCTTGAAGAAAACGGTAAAGATCAATTTGCTTAGGGGAGGTGTGTTTAAAAACCAGTCCATAGACATGGCACTTATGCACGACACGTCAACATTTGGCTGGCACTTTGCATGTGTGTGCACAGATTCCGTTAATTCCATTCTTTCTTTCTTTTGATATTCATGTCCTACTTTGGTTCCACCCATTTTCACATTTTAGGCAAAAATAAAAGGCTTCCTGCTTTTTCTGAGCGCCTGGTGATCCAAACATTTTTCGTATGCTTTGTGCTCGCAAATCGCAATTTAGTGGTAGACATTGTAGAGGCATAATTGCCGCCAAAAGTTTTATATGTGAAGTTTGTGATGACGATCACAAGGAGGAACAACAATTTAGTTTCCTAGTTCACCTTTCCCACTCGCACGCGCATATTAAAATTTTATACTCACTCCGATTTATGTGATAAACAAAAGAAAAAAATTGGCTAGGGTCAGTGGCGGCCATTTTTGCGCATGGCTATTGTATATGTAACAGGGTGACTGAGCTTTTCGTTTTTTTTTCATAAAAAAAAAAAAAAATAAAAAGTGCACGTGCTGTTTTTTTTTCTATATAATATTGATAAATTCTTTTGTTTTCCAGAATTAAAGTACTTTAAAATAATTTTTTATTTAATTATTACTTTATTGGTTTGTTAACTTAATTATTTTTGTATGTCTACTTCGACCATTTTGTATTTTCCTTTTTATTATTTAAATATATTCAAACATCATCTTTTATCTAAAAGTCTTTGAAACTTTGAAAAAATAACATTTCAAATAAAAATTGTTTAATTAGTTTTTATTTGTGTAAAGCCACTTCAGGAATAATTTTACACAATTTAATCATGGGCCCCGTCCTGCTCGAATCGCAAAATTTTCGTAGTTTCTGCTCCGGCACAATTCAGACCTTCAGATGCAGTTAAAGCTGCGTAGCGTCTGCCATAGGCTTCAGAAAATATATTACGTCGGTAGTTTTATATGCCTGGTGTTGAACAACGCCTGGAATTAGAAAAAAGAAAATTTCAAGACATAATTATGAGTATGACACTGACACATTCAGAAATTGGTAGATTCCTTCCTGCATTCCTCTATTTTTTTGATGAGCCGGGGTAATAATTCTGAAACGTCATAACACTACAGAATTTCAACCTCAATCTATGTTTTGATAGTTTTTATTTTGTTTTACAAAAACCAAACCTGAAAATTTATTATTTCCTGAATACCTACAAAATATAGGAAAATGCAATTTTCAAACTTTAGAGTTCGATACACTGGTTTAGAAATGATAAAAGGATTTTTGAGACACATTCATTTCTCACAATCACTTGCTGAAATTTCTCATTGTAACAGGCGATCAGGATTAGCAGAAGACAACAAACTGATAGTTTGTTTAGGAAAGATCGCGCCAAAAATGATCTTGTTTGTGTAAGTGAAGAAAAAGTAGCAAATCAGCAAAAAGAAGAACAAACAGAGACAGCTATGCATGTAAATTCAAGAATTCCAGAAATCCTTAAAGAAGAAAAGAGCCAACAATAGGTACCGACTTCTTGTTTTTTATTTGACATTCGTTTTGTTTTCTATTTTGTTTTCCATTCGAATTCGAACACAAATAGAAGAAAACTGAGCTTTAAAGTCATACATAGGTTGGCTCTTTTCTTCTAAAAGAATTTCTGGAATTTACATGTACATAGGTAAAGCTGTTTCTCACTCACACAAACGAGAACATTTTTGGCGCGATCTTTCATAAATAAACTGTCACAAAGATGTCTTCTGCTAATCCTGGTCAATGCACTGAGAAATTTCAGTAATTTTTTTTACTATTTCTTTCAAGAGTTTGAAAACTTGAAATCACTCAAATCACATCCAATGACAATAAAATAAAGAAGAAAGCATACTTACGTTAAAAAACCCTTAATCAAGATTTTATTTTTATTTTATAAATATATAATGTTAAAGAAATGTTAAATATGTTAAATCTTTAAAAACGTAAATTCAACTAAATATGGCTTTCTTTTATTGTTTTTATTGGCATTAGAGGTAATTTGAGTGATTTTAAGCTCTCGCGCTCTAGAAAGAAATGGTACAAAACATTTTTCATTGTAATAGGTGACCAGGAATAGCAGAAGTCAACGTGATGACAGTTTGTTAAAGAAAAGAATCGCGCCAAAAATGATCTTGTTTGTGTGAGTGAAAAAAAGTAGCAAATCAGCAAAAAGAAGAATTGACAGAGATAGTTATATTTGTAGATTCCAGAATTCCAGAAATTTCTAAAGAAGAAAAGAGACAACCTGGTGTTGGACGGACAAACATATCAAAAACGAGCAAAAAATCGTTCCATTAAATTTTTATATTATCTAGTTTTAGTATTTGTTGTTATAGCGAACACAATAATACATCATCTGTCAAAATTTCAACTGTCTAACTATAACGGTCCATGAGATACAGCCTCGTGACGGACGGACAGCGAAGTCTCAGTAATAGGGTTCCGTTTTCACCCTTTGGGTACGAAACCCTAAAAATTAAAGATATTTCAGGACCAAAGACGAACGGACTAAATAAAAACAAAATACTGTCCTACCTTCAATACTGGCTTGTTTTTACACAATTCATTTGCAACCCGAATTCTTTAAAAAATAAAATGCACGACTCGGTCGCACGTTCCTACTTTGATCAGTGGGTGCAATAGAACGATGATATCAAATTTTTCAAGCAATGACACCTACTCTCTGTTGTATTGTAGTTTAAGAAGTGTCTATGAGTGAAGAAGTAGGTTCGTTTATTTCTCAATAGCTTGGCAACAAAAAGCCATAGAACCATACGGTTTTCAGTGTTGGATTTAAAATTAATGAGAGCATTGAATTTTGAGAACAAAAATAATATTTAAATACGTAAATTTAAAAAAAAAAAATAATTGTAAAATTATTTTTTTTCAATTTTTTTTTCAAAATTTTGAGTTTGAAAATTAATATTTTGAAAACGGTTCAGTAGAATAACTTCATTTAAAATTACAATAAAATAATAAGGTTTTGGGTTTACAAAAAGGTATAGCATGTCATTTTAGGAGTTACCGCTATTTTTTAATAATTTTTAATTGCGATTATAGGTATGTACTATAAGGCAAGTTATGCATTCGTCGAAAAAAAAAAGTTTTGAGATAACAATCAAACATGACATTACGATGATAGCGAAGACGAAAAAAGATGGTCTAAAAATTCTGTCCGTCTGTATGTCTGTCTGTCTGTCTGTCTGTCTGTCTGTATGTATAGACACCTACAGCCCAAACGGGTGGGCCGAATTGCATCAAACGGTACCTGCCATACAACCGTTACGTTAAAGCTTATTTTTCTCTAAAACGGCTCTAACGATTTCGATTTAAAAAAATCAGTGTTGCTTTTTAGGTACGATCAATCATATGGCTGAAAAAAAATTTTTAAAAAATGGCTAAGAACGGTACTTTCCACAGGACCGTTTTGTTTGCTTTCGACTATCTCGAAAACGACTCAACCGATTCTTTCGAATCATAGCTGTAGGTAGCTCAATTTGTATTGCATACCAATATTTTTGAAAAATATTTTTTTGTAATTTTAAAAGCATTTAAAAAAAAAAATTTTAAAAATTAATATTTTGAAAACTGCTTATTAAATTTTTTTCTAAAAATTTTAAATAAATGTATTTGCTGAATACCTATGAACTGGCATTTTTGAATTTTTTTTGAAAATTTTGTTCAAAAAGTTTTTCAAAAAAAACTTTTTTTCTCAAAAACCGCTCCACAGATTTTTATAAATTTATTCTCATAAATTCAAATTTATCCAAGAAATAAAATGGCGTACTTTTTTTTTAGCTCAAATTAGTTTAAGTATTTATTTAAGAATTTTGAAAATTTTATTTTTATCAAAATCTCAAGCCCCTAAACCACTGTCACTCATTAGAGCAAGTTCGTGCGACCCAGTCGTGCATTTTATTTTTTTAAATTTAAGTCATGTTTTTAGAAAATTGCCCCTCCCGGCTAAACGGAGGGGAATAGACCCCCCTCCCATACGATTTTTTTCTTGTCTCAACCCAACCTACACGCTCTAGCTTTTCAAAACTGTTTCAACTTAATCAATATAAACAAACATTTTGGGTGGCAATGGTACAGAGTTGTGGGTTCGAGCCCCAGCCTGGGCAGCAACTTTACAATATTCCCCCCAGCTTCAACTGGACGCCACCCGTGGGATTTTCTTGAGATAAATATCACCTATTTCGCAATCCATTGTACCAACAAAAAATCTTTCCTATCTTCCTATTCCTTCTAACTATTGCCGTGCAGTTTGCATTTAAAAGACCTTGGATCTTACAGGCATATAGTTAAAATTATTATTATTATTATTAATTATTGAAATGTTTAAAAATTTGGAAATATTATCGGGAGTCATAATTATGTGGGGGATCCGTCATTTGGGGAGACTTTCTTTTGTAGCTTTATTTGTTTACATTAATTTCAAGATTTGGACAAAGATAACGCGCGAGATCACATGGGATTACGTCGTTATTTGCCACGATTTGTTCAAAAATGCATTTTAAAGACATTCATTGAAAATTTCATTTGTACCTGCGATTATAGGTATACTATAAGGCAAGTTATGCATTCGTCGGAAAAAAAAGTTTGGAGATAACAATCAAACATGACATTACGATGATATCGAAGACGAAAAAGATCGTCCACAAATTCTGTCCGTCTGTATGTAGACACCTACAGCCCAAACGGGTGGGCCGAATTGCATCAAACGGTACCTGCCATACAACCGTTACGTTAAAGCTTATTTTTCTCTAAAACGGCTCTAACGATTTCGATTTAAAAAAATCAGTGTTGCTTTTTAGGTACGATCAATCATATGGCTGAAAAAAAATTTTTAAAAAATGGCTAAGAACGGTACTTTCCACAGGACCGTTTTGTTTGCTTTCGACTATCTCGAAAACGACTCAACCGATTCTTTCGAATCATAGCTGTAGGTAGCTCAATTTGTATTGCATACCAATATTTTTGAAAAATATTTTTTTGTAATTTTAAAAGCATTTAAAAAAAAAAATTTTAAAAATTAATATTTTGAAAACTGCTTATTAAATTTTTTTCTAAAAATTTTAAATAAATGTATTTGCTGAATACCTATGAACTGGCGTTTTTGAATTTTTTTTGAAAATTTTGTTCAAAAAGTTTTTCAAAAAAAACTTTTTTTCTCAAAAACCGCTCCACAGATTTTTATAAATTTATTCTCATAAATTCAAATTTATCCAAGAAATAAAATGGCGTACTTTTTTTTTAGCTCAAATTAGTTTAAGTATTTATTTAAGAATTTTGAAAATTTTATTTTTATCAAAATCTCAAGCCCCTAAACCACTGTCACTCATTAGAGCAAGTTCGTGCGACCCAGTCGTGCATTTTATTTTTTTAAATTTAAGTCATGTTTTTAGAAAATTGCCCCTCCCGGCTAAACGGAGGGGAATAGACCCCCCTCCCATACGATTTTTTTCTTGTCTCAACCCAACCTACACGCTCTAGCTTTTCAAAACTGTTTCAACTTAATCAATATAAACAAACATTTTGGGTGGCAATGGTACAGAGTTGTGGGTTCGAGCCCCAGCCTGGGCAGCAACTTTACAATATTCCCCCCAGCTTCAACTGGACGCCACCCGTGGGATTTTCTTGAGATAAATATCACCTATTTCGCAATCCATTGTACCAACAAAAAATCTTTCCTATCTTCCTATTCCTTCTAACTATTGCCGTGCAGTTTGCATTTAAAAGACCTTGGATCTTACAGGCATATAGTTAAAATTATTATTATTATTATTAATTATTGAAATGTTTAAAAATTTGGAAATATTATCGGGAGTCATAATTATGTGGGGGATCCGTCATTTGGGGAGACTTTCTTTTGTAGCTTTATTTGTTTACATTAATTTCAAGATTTGGACAAAGATAACGCGCGAGATCACATGGGATTACGTCGTTATTTGCCACGATTTGTTCAAAAATGCATTTTAAAGACATTCATTGAAAATTTCATTTGTACCTGCGATTATAGGTATACTATAAGGCAAGTTATGCATTCGTCGGAAAAAAAAGTTTGGAGATAACAATCAAACATGACATTACGATGATATCGAAGACGAAAAAGATCGTCCACAAATTCTGTCCGTCTGTATGTAGACACCTACAGCCCAAACGGGTGGCCGAATTGCTTCAAACTTGGTATATAGAGTTTTTTAGGTATTGTAGGTACAGAGGGAAATTGAATTTTTTTTTTAGCTAAACAAATAACGGCAATTGCCATATAAACGTTACATTTAAGCTAATTTTTTTCAAAAACGGCTCTAACGATTTTGATTTATAAAAATCAG
The DNA here is from genome assembly GCA_916050605.2 of Platycheirus albimanus. Classification (NCBI taxonomy): domain Eukaryota; kingdom Metazoa; phylum Arthropoda; class Insecta; order Diptera; family Syrphidae; genus Platycheirus; species Platycheirus albimanus. The sequence continues at coordinate 68,391,498 of OU696698.1, forward strand.
TGTTGTTTTTAAGGTACAAACAATCATATGGCTGAAAAAAAAGTATAAGAAAATGTCTAAGAACGGTACTTTCCATAGGACCGTTTTTACTTGCGATTATAGGTACTATAAGGCAAGTTATGGATTCGTGCAGAAAAAAAAATTTGAGATAACAATCACACATGACATTACGATGATGGAGAAGTCGAAAAAAGTGGGTCTGGGAATTCCGTCCGTCTGTCTGTCTGTCTGTCTGTCTGTCTGTCTGTCTGTCTGTCTGTCTGTTCGCGCCTCTGGAGGCTGAACGGGTGGGCCGATTTGCTTCAAATTTGGTATTTAGGATTTATTTGGCCGTCCCTCGGAACGTATTTTTTATTTTTGCTCTAGGTCCAAAAATAACGGCACCTGCCATACAATCTTGAAGACAAAAATTGATTTTCTCAAAAACGGCTCTAACGATTTTGATAAAACTTTCAGAATGCTATTTTTGCAAGAAAATCTATCTTTTGGTTTGAAATTTTTTTTCAAAATTTGTCTAATAACGGTACCTCTCATAGAACCAATATTTTCAAATCAAATTTTCTCGTAAACTATACATTCGATTTCAATAAAATTTTGGCCACAGGAAGTCATTCATAATTTTATTAATATGGCATTTCAAAATTTTCAAAAACTTTTTTTTTTTGATTTTTTATAATTTTTTCAAAAAAATTTTTGGTTTTCGAAATATGTTGGAAACGGGTACATTGATTTTTTTTTGAATTATTTTTCAAATGTAAACTACAGATTTCCATATATTTGCATACTCAAATAAATTTCAAAATATTTTTTGAAAAAGTTTTTCAAAAATAACCTTTTAAAAAAAAAACTGGTCCAACGATTTTCAATATTTTGAAAGAGACAAAACTAAAATTTTATTTCGTACTCCATTCACCATACAACATACACACACACACACACACACACACAAGACGCGAAGGATAATGAACAACAAGAGAAGATAATAAAAACGACACAAGATGTGAGAGACGGGACATTGTATGTTTGGATATAGAGACGAGTAGACGTGAAGTTCAAGGAGCAGAGTTTTTTATCGAGACGCAATTAAATCTTTTATCTTTAATGTAAATGTTAATGTAAACATTACCATAATTAATAAATAGTCGAATTAAAGTTAACAAACTCAGAAGTGGGATAAAAAACCCATAAATAACCTAAATCACTAGTTCTAAAGTTTAAATCAAAGAAATAGCCATTCTACGAATCTGCGTACGTGACGACGGCGACGCGCCAAAAAGTATACAAAATGGCGGTACACGAGAAATTTCCAGACTTTTACGCAGGCTTAGAAAATATAGAAGATGAATTGCTTCATAAACTATATGAAATATTATTCTTAAAACCAACTACGGCGACGCGCGAGTCAATAATTAAAAGAATTAAGAATTTTTATGGATGGGATCTGACAGACGGAAACAGCGAAGGAATCTGCTTGGCAGTGCTGGAAACAATATCGAATAAGGACTTGTTTGAGATCGCAGGATTGTTCCAAATCAAGAACACCGACACACAGGAGGTCAAAAAGCAGATAATCGACGCTATCAAAGGTTTAAACAAAGAAGTTTTCAAAACACCTGCCGCAAGGAAACATACATCGGTAAGTTCTAACAAATCTATACGCAAAGAAATATTAAAGTTGGAGCTGCAGAGGAAAATACTTGAGTTGGAGCTCAGCGATAGCGACGATGAAATTGCAGAGGAGGAGTCCAAAGAGAAACTACAAAGTGGAGAAAGAGTTTTTCAATGGGCTAATGAGAACCCAGTGCATCCACCAGAACCTGATTTGTCAAAAACGATGTCGCAATTGTTGGCTAGACAATCAGTCAACACAGAGTTAACCCGCTTCGGCGGAAATACTTTAGAGTGGCTAACTTTTATACGCGACATCAGACAGTCAACGTCAATATGCGGTTTTTCGGCTCAAGAAAACGTTTCACGCATTCGAAAAGCCCTATTTGGACCGGCTCTCGAGTCAGTACGCATGATTCTGCTAACAAGTGAAGACCCCGAAGAAATCCTTGGCATTTTGAAAGAAAATTTTGGGCAACCTGAAATGCTAATAAGATGTTTTAAAGACGAAGTTTCCAAAGTACCAATGGTTGAAAGTTGGCCAGAGTTTATAAAGTTTTCAAATACTGTTCGTGGTCTTTACTCTAGTATTTTGAGCGCCAAAGTGGACGTAAAAAGCTGCAATGGATTGTTGCCCACATTAATAAATAAGCTTCCACCATTTATTTCATTGCAATGGGGTAACTACATGATCTCCAAGGAAATTATCCAACCCAATGTTCAGCATTTCACGGAGTGGATTATTACCATGAGCTCTTCAGTGATGCGACTTAGTTTTTCCGCCAATATGAACGTTTATCAAGAAAAGATAACAACATGGAACAATGCTTCAGCACCAAAGAACACATCTACACAAGTTTATCCCCAATCTTCAAGGCTGCCCGATCGCAACAGGGACAACCAACCACTATGCTTCAAATGCAGAAAATATGGACACGTAGCAAAGTACTGTAAAAATACATTTCCTTTACAGTTTAGCACCTCGGGGACAGGAGGGAATCCATGTAGCTACAAAAAGATTGCATATATTGACGGCAAGGCTGTAACTGCGTTGGTAGACACTGGAAGCGTTAAGAATGTAATCCGTGAGGACATTGTCGACAGCACAAAGACTGAACGAATTTCTTGTTCGCTGGTTGGACTTAACCAGTCTAAAATAACATGTGAAGCTGGAATAACTACAATTGCAAAAATCGACGGAGAAGATTATGGACTTAATCTAGTAGTTGTCCCTAAAACAGCCATAGAAGATGAATTGATACTAGGACAAGACCTTCTTAACACCGTACGTTGGAGCTGCGATGGCAATAACATTGTTTTTGAAAGCTGTTCTCAAGTGCAAAACGAGGAAATGGAAAACGAGGAAGCGGAAGTGAACAACTCAGTAATGAGAATCGAGGTCGAGCCGAATGAGTTGGAGCTAAAAATAAACCGGAAACTGTCACCAAAGCATATGGCTAAAATAAAAACTTTTATATATGATTTTTCGTCCACTGAACCGGCTGGTGTAAATTCACAATCGATAACCGGCTCAATAATTTCAGGAGCATTTTTCATCTCCTTCATCTTCTTGGTGCCCTTATTCCTTTTCTTAGACCTATTCAGCGACGAAGCTCGACGATGGACAAATGCGAAACCAAACAAAGAAGAACAAAGAAAAGCAGCTATGAAGAATATCGAGAAGGACCAAGAAGCTCAGAGACGGAGATTCAATACCAAGAGATATGTTATGAAGTATAGAACCGGGGACCTGATTCTCCTCAGACGTGAAGCCCCTGCAACAGGACAATCAAGGAAATTAGAGCAAAAATACAGGGGTCCATATATCGTGACTAAAGAGCTGCCAAACGGTCGATACGTGGTAACAGATGTTCCAGGCTATAGGGTATCACAAAAGTTCTTCGATGGAGTTGCTGCCGTTGACAAAATGGAACAATACCACTCTATGAATCCGGAAGAGGCCGAATCATCAGAAGAAGATGACAACGAGTTCATGGGCTTTGAAGACGATGAAATCAAACGGAAGGGAGTAGAAAGAAGGCTCAAGTTGTTAGAGGGCTTACAACAGTCAGGAGAGGCCGACTGAAAGAGACAAAACTAAAATTTTATTTCGTACTCCATTCACCATACAACATACACACACACACACACACACACACAAGACGCGAAGGATAATGAACAACAAGAGAAGATAATAAAAACGACACAAGATGTGAGAGACGGGACATTGTATGTTTGGATATAGAGACGAGTAGACGTGAAGTTCAAGGAGCAGAGTTTTTTATCGAGACGCAATTAAATCTTTTATCTTTAATGTAAATGTTAATGTAAACATTACCATAATTAATAAATAGTCGAATTAAAGTTAACAATTTTTTTTTCCTAGATTGCCGTATAGATTTGAAATTTTATTGCATACTTAGTTTTTCCGAGAAAACTCTTAAACTAATTTAAAAAATAAAAGAATTTTCGAAATTATTTAATTTTTTTTAATATCCATATAATGCAGCCACTACGCAATTGCTTATCATAGAGCAAGTTCGTGCGACCCAGTCGTGCATTTTATTTTTTTTGCTCCCGACTATCTCGAAAACGGCTCAACCGATACCTTCGAAATTTCACACATATGTAGGTGTAGGTAGCTCAATTTATTCTACATACCAATATTTTTTTTTTAAATATTTGTTTGATTTTTAAAAATTGTAAATATGTCAATGTACCTATGGACAGCAATGAAACATGTTTTCAAAAAGTTTTTCAAAAAAAGGTTTTTATAAATTAATTCTCACAAATTAAAATGTATCCAAGAAATAAAATGGCGTACTTTTTTCAACTCAAATTAGTATAAGTACCTATTTATTAAAGACTTTTGAAAAATATATTTTTATCAAAATCTTAAGCCTCTAGACCACATAAGAGCAAGTTGGTGCAATTTATTTTTTCTGCACGAAACTAATACCTGCCCTAGAGCAAGCAAAAATGATACGACTTGTAAGAAAAATGTTTCTCTATACAGGGTGATTCACTTAAGGTGTACCAAAAAGCTAAAGCGAGTAGGTTGGGTTGAGACAAGAAAAAAATCGTATGGAAGGGGGGGGTCTATTCCGTATAGTTTTCTAAAAAACATTGACTTAAAACAGAAAAATAATTATTTTAAAAGAACGGCAAGATAAAGAATGTTATGCTATACTTTTTTGTAAAGCCAGAAACCTCTTCTTTTATTTTGTTTTTAAATAAAGTTTTTTAAGTCAACCGTTTTCAAAATATTAACTTTCAAACTCCAAGGTTTTTAAAGAAAAAGTTTAAGAAAAATGTTCAACCTAATTTTTTTTTCAAATTTGTACGTTATTAAATAGGTAATATTTTTGTTCATAAAATTCAATGCTCTTATCAGTTCTTAGTCCAACACTGAAAATCATATGGCTTTAAATATTTGTGTTGCCAGCTTATTCAAAAATATCAAACCTACTTCACAATAACAAGAAAATCTAGCCTTACGAGATGGCACAAGTTTTTTTTCCCCTTGATGTTGTTGAGATGAAGGAAACAAGTAAATATATTTTGGAAAGGTATTATGTATGTACTTACGTACTTATGATGGCTCCAATAGCGTTTGGTTCTCCTCTACCTTTTCGCTCCATCCAAGATGAGGTCTACCTTGGCTTCTGGCTCCCTCTGGTTTAGCGTTGAAGACTTTACGAGCTGGGGCGTCGATGTCCATTCGCTCTACATGGCTCAACCATCTTAGTCGCTAGGCTTATGTCGCTGTCCATCACGTATAGTTCGTCGTTGTATCTTCTTCGTCAATTGTTGTTTCTCGCTTTACGAAGACAGGACCATAAATCGTACTCAGAACTTTGCTCTCGAAGACTCCAAGTGATTTTCATTTGATTCGGAGAGAGTCCATACACCATATAGCGAGACCGGGATGATGAATGTTGTATACAGTCTCACATTGGTTCTTCTCGCCCAAAGAAACAGTGATTAGCAAGTCATTCTGCGTTTGATTTCAGCACTAATGTTGTTGCCTGTGTTTACAGCAGCACCCAGGTAGAAAAATTCATTGACTTCCTCGAAGTTATACCTATCAATGGTCACTTTCTGTCCAAGTCGGTGGGTGGGATTGGACTTTTGTTGATGAAAGCATATATGTACTTCGTTTTGTCCTTATTTATTTTCAGTCTCATTTCGCTTGGAGCTGGCTCCATAATAGTAAAGGCACCGGCTACTGCTCGCTTTGTTCTTCCTATCACGTCTATGTCTTCCGCAAACCCATATAATTGTATCGATTTATTGAAGACGGTGCCTGATGTGCTGGCTTGGGTGTTCCGTATGACATTTTCCAGCACAATGTTAAAACAGCTGCATGACAGTGCTTCACCTTGTCTTAGCCCTCTGAAGGTTTCAGTAGCGTCCCTGCCAACTTCGACGGAACAGCGACCATTTTATAACGTCATCCTGATAAGACGTATCCGTTTAGGAGGGATTATAAAGTAAGACATGGCACGATACAATTCAATTCTATTGACACTGTCGTAGGCTGCTTTATTCCACCTGAAAATAGGTACATGTCGACTGGACTAATTTGCTTGGATTAAACTACGAAGAATATTTCTTTTCCAGTTTTGTACAGGTGTCACTGGTTGGCCTTCCATCGCAGAAGATAACTGCAGATCCATTTTTTAGAAAAGAAATATTAGAATAAATAAGTCTCTAACCCGCTGAAATGCCTGCGCACCTTATTCGTTTCCTGCTTATTGATATATGGAGTCACAATAAAATACATCCTGCTGACCATGGGCCACCCAATGCTATTGTCCAAAGAGCAAAGACAGCCAAATAATCACAACTTCATGTGTTCCAATTTTTTAATGATTCAAACTTCTCAACCTATATATTTAAATCAAAAACCTTCCAGCCGTGTGGACTGACAATTTTAAATCTGAAAACGTTTTCACAAAAGGCATTTGCAGAATTTAGGAAAAAAAACCTTCCAACCTCGTGGTCTGACTACGTGTAAGTATGTATTGTAAGATATTTGCAATTATCAGCTCAAGCGCAGGTCATTTGTGAGAGCAATGAAATATGATTGACTATTGACAATAATTATACTAGAGATTTGTAAATTAATCCATCAAGAATTTTTTGAGTAACATCTACTCTATTTGAAAAACATTTCAGAACTTGATTGAAAATTAAATTGTTTTATTGTTTTTTAACATAAGACAGCTGTTGGTGTAGACAAAGTCCAGTATAGGTATTACTTTCCTGTTAAACTGCACTACATAGCTTACCTTTTTTTATCTGCAATTTAAAGACAAGAAAAGTCAAACTTTATTAAAATTTTTAAATTTAAAACAAAAATATTTACCTTTTTCTATAGAAGCAAGGCTTGAGGGCAAAAGGCTTTAAGTTGGCATCTTTTCCGATACTTTTAACCTTTTTAAATTGGAAGAACAGGAACAATTTTGCCGAAGAATCCTTTTTCACCAGACTAAAGCCGCAGTTTTCCAAGGATTTAATAAATTGCCTCACATCATCGAAGCGAGACTCAATTTCTGCAACTAACAATAAACCCCCCATTTTCAAGCAACGGTTCGCTTCCAGCAAGTAATCATTCAAGTTGGTACCCATCAGTGATAGACAATAGACTGCAACATTCAAACACTGATTATCGAGCGGAGTGTTTGCCATATCTGAGGCGATGATATCCTTTCTGCTAGCCACCAAGTCAATGGAAAACACTTTGTTAGGTATCGATTGCGCCAGTTTACCCTCTCCACAACCAAAGTCACCGATCACCGAGTCTTTTGGTAATTTTTTTATTGATTTGATGATTTTGTTCAATGGATTCATTGGCCATTTTTCTACTTGATGTCGGTAGCCTTCGTGGTATGCTTCGAACGCCGATTTATCTTCTTTGAAAAGTTTATTTGCAGCTTTACTACTCATTGTATAAAGTTGTTCATTTATAAAACGAAATCGACCACCCATTAGGTTTTCTTTTAGCTTAGCTTCGAAGCTAGACGATATTTTTGGAGTGGCTTCAATATTCTTGATCTTCTTGGCTTCTTTTGATTTGTTCTTCTTTTCAAGTTTAGTTATTCGACCCTTGAGAATAGATTTGGATTTATTTGGCGGTTGTTCTGTATTAATTGCTGGCGGTGATGGCGGTGGAGCTAAAGGTGGCCGTGGAATCATAATTGCAGGAATATTTAAGGAATTATTTTTAGCTTCATTCTTCTTTTTCTTCTTTGCCTTTTTATTAGCAGATGTATCAGCTTTTTGTTGTTTCGGAACTGACGCGAATTGTATGGGACTTTCACCTTTGCCCCAATTGTTCGCAACGAAGAACTTTTTCATTATTTTTTATTACTATTATCTGGAAATAATTAAGTTAAGCTTAATGCCTGCGATTTTCCAATCTTCGAAAATTAAAGCACGCTTTTTAGTTGAAAAATTACAATCAATTTTTTGACAGTTAAGATTTGTGTTTACCTTTTTTGTGTCAATCAATATTCGGAGTTATCGATAACAAGGTTTTATCACGATACTCCGAAAAACGCAATATAGGGATGTGTTAATTTTTTTTCCGATAACCCGGGGCCACTGACCGTGCTGCTGGCATGCAAGTAGGAAGGACAATGCGTCTGCAATGAAAAATTCACGTATTTTTGTATTAATACAATTAAGAATAGAAGTGAAGTACCCCCAACTGCAAAATTGATTATTTACCCAAATCAAGAACACCAAACAAATTACGATTCCTGCTTTTTGCTTGGAAAATAGAAGCACGTCTTTTAGTTTAAAAATCACTATAAAGTCTGTGACAGTTAACATTAGGGGTATTCACGATCTGGTGCAACCAAGTATTGTAAAAGTGCGAAATTGTTTGTATTTCTTGTAGATCGTGAACTCACTTCTTCTAATCTGTAGCAAAACTCACACAAATGTCAAAATCAGGTTGACACAAATGTCAAAATCAAAATTTTACACCCTTGTATTTTCCTGTTGCAATGGGGTTGAGGTATAGATAAAGTGCAAAAGTGTAACAAAATGACATCCAGTATATTTGTTGTTGTATTGCAAGAAAACGTAGCACTTCTCCACTTTTACAATGATGCAAGACAAGTTACACCAGATCGTGAATACCCCTATTGTTTTTAAATTTGTGTCAACGATGTGACATAGTGATGGTAAGGCAGCGTTCACACGCAGACAAGACTATAGGACAATACTCAATTGTCTTGTCGAAGCTTCTTCAACGGGGTTAGACAAGACAATGCCAGCCAGTCGATATATCGATATTGTCCTCAGAGATAGCTTGGCAGGCTAGCTTGGAAGACAATATAATGACAATTGTCTTGTCTTGGAAACTGTTGTTCACATGGAACAATGATTGTCTTGTCTCATTGTCTTGACCTCTGCATTGTCCCATATGAACCCCGCTTAATGCGGGCCTTACACCACGCAATATTATTGCGCAGTACTCGGTATTGGACAGTTATATTGACCGTGTAAGGTCTTTATTGCGCAGTAATTCCGGTTTGCCCAATATATTGTGGAATGTATAAAAAATTTAAATTTAAACTTCTTCAATATATTGCGCAGCATACTGCGTCGTGTAAGGCAAATTAAAGGCAAATCTCAATATTATGGCTTACATACATAATTGAATTGTATTTTTTTTATTAAATACAAAAACATTGTCTACGCAAAAATAAGAAAGATGAACATTGAAGTACATTCAGGTAGTAAGTAGCTAAAAATTCGATTCCTATGTAAACAAAAAAATCATTTTCACACAACGTGTGTGAAGGAAGGCAATAATATTTTGCAATAATATTGCATCGTGTAAGGACAACGCATTTTCACGCAATATTTTAAGCCAATATCTTGAGCAATTATATTGCGTGGTGTAAGGCCTGCATAAGTCTTCCATATTCGGAGTTATAGATACCTATTTTATTTTGTCATCTGTACTCCGAAGAACAGAAATAGTGATGTGTGAAATTTTATTCCGATAACCCGGCCAATTTTATCTTTATTTCTTTGTGAGAAGATTGTATATTATTACTATTTATTTTATAATAATAAAAATAATGTAATTATTATCAATGATGAGAACTCTTAAACCTAGAGTACACTTCGGTTTGCTGATAATAGTCTGCTTTGTTCATTTTCATTTTTTCGCAAAACATGTTTTGCTTCCACGCAAAAATAGTGAAAAGTCTAAGTTTTTATGTTAATTTAGAATTTAAAACTCAGAACAATGTTTGACATAAAGTATTTATGTATGTACTAGCTTTTGCCCGCTACTTCGTACGCGTGGATTTTAGAATAAAGTAGGTATCTCAGTATATTTTTGTTTTTGCACAACCGGTTCAAAATGGGAGGTATGCGTGGTATGAAAGCTATATACTTTACCAACTCTACAGCCGTAAGATTTTTGGCTTCTGTATAGTATTATTTCGAAGTATCACAACGGTTTAAATTGCAAAGTTAGAGGGTTAAGTTCTGAAGAAATATACGAATATACCTAATTGGAATGCCCACTTTCAAAACGATGCTGCGCGCCGATACTGCTATTTATGGCAGCTCCGCTTCATCAGTTTTGGGCGTAAGTGTTGCTCGTTCACCGTTCTTTATGGTAACATTATTTTTCGATTTCTGCTTTCGCTGAATAAGGCATTGTCTATATGGTGGTAAATAGCGCCATCTATGATGCTTTTGATGTAACTTCTATTCAGAACGACTAACTTATTTCTATTCATGTATACGTAGGTAAGTGTGGCACTATTTTATTATGTAATATTATGCTAACTTCCTTTAAATCTTTTAATTTTGTGTTAAGTTCATTGAATAATGTTCAATTTCAGTAATTTTAAAAAAACAACCAGAATTATATATTTTCCTGCGATAAAATGTAGCCTATATTTTAAGTTGGCGTACTACCAATAAATCTGCGAAAACCGCATTCAATTCCATGCAGTAGTTTTTGCGTGATGTGCGTACAAACATACAGACAGACAGACAGACAGACAGACAGACAGACAGACAGACAGACAGACAGACAGACAAAAATTTTAAAAACGGTTGTTTTGGCTTCTGTGGGTCTAATAGAGACTCCCCATATTAGTTTTGCATCTATATCTTCAATGTACAGACATCGACCCGTTACAATTTTATTATATGTATAGATTATCTCTCTACTGGGGCTTTAGAGTTTTATTTAACGTCTTAACAAAGGATTTGTATTCCATTTCTCTTGCTAAATTTGAATTATGGAAGAAGAAATTTGAATATACCTATTTTTTTAAGAATTTTATTTTTTTCTAAAGTGGTCTGATAAGTTTAATTTTCTATGACTTCAATACACTTCATCATTGTTTGGTAGAACGTAAGGAATAACATGTTACAAGAGAAGTTTTTTTTTAACTTTTTCTGAATAAAGGGTAAGAAGAGATGCGCCTAGCTTCGGCAAAGGTGCATTTTTGTTTTTTATTTTTATTTCTTACATTTTTTGCTTTCCACATACTTTGGTCAGATTTACGATGCGGTCATAGACAATTGGCAGAGAGTATGCGAGTAGGTACAGTTACTGTCATCATTAGGAGGGAGATTACATGTTTTACATGAGAGACCTCGTTAGCACAATTTTTACTTGATTACTTGATTACTATTGAGTGATTTTATAAGAGCTTGAGAACTTTAAATAATAATACAAGACAGATATAAACAGTTTGCATTTCAACTGTGAAACCATAGACACCTAATCGAAACTTCTTATGCAGCTAAAAGAAACACCCTTAACATTATTAGATTACATTGACCGGCGATATGATTTGATCCTCTTTTTAGAGTAATAGCACTTTCCATTGGTTTCACTCGAAAAACCACTCATTCTGAAAACCAATGAAACAAGAAAAATGGCTTCTGTTCAATCTTAACACAATGTAGTATTCGCAGGCATCAGTTTCACAAGTTTTGTTTGTCAGTGGCGTGCGAGCCCGATTCGCGGTATAAAGGGATTTTTACTTGTTCCTCGTATTAAATACCACTCACTAAACTTCGTTGCTGACCTTCAACGTTATCATCATCAGATTTGGATTCAACAAAATATGTCACATTATAGTAAATAGACCTATCCCCAATGAATATTCTATATGGGTGACATTTGAGTTATATTTGTATTTGTGCTTCTTGAGTGGATTCTGAGTTCAAATCCAGAAGCAAAATTCTCTTCTCAGAATCGTCAGAAGTGTCATAAGAAACTTAAAAGCACAAAGTGCGACCAGAAATTCAAACGAGATTTCATAGTACCCATTCCACTATCAATTTCAGATTGTCTGGAGACACAAAGTTCCAAACAAGAACATTGGCTGCTTTTAAATGTGTTCTTAACTTATGCATCTCTTAAAGTGAAGTTCTGTTTCTTATACACCTCATAATACAAAATTTGATTATATCAAATCTTCAGTGTGAGCCAAAAGCAATGTATTCGTCTCCACAACCTCAAACAATAAAACTACACCTTGAACGGACTTTGATCTTGCTCCCAAATCAGTACTGTAGTGGTCAAGATATTCTAACCAATCCTTTTGAAGTTCAGCTCTCAGCATGAGTGCTGCATCCGGGCAAACTCACAAGCCAATAGTTTTTTTTACGTTAAATGCGTCTTTTTTAATTTCTCCGACATGTACTTCCCTAAGTTCGCGTCCTTCCAAATTAAAAGATAGCAAAAAAAAAAGTAAAGTTACGTACCGAAGTTTATGGGCATCACCTCTGGTTTCCAAATTTTCTTGTTGCATAATCCCTCAATTTCTCATTATTTTCTGTCAATACTTTTACCACAATGCTTTATAAAGAACCTTTTAGCGGATGATTTGTTGTTTTTAAGAAGGACTTCCCAGCAGCGGAGCGGCTAGAAGAAGCAGAATCAAACAAAATGCACGACTTGGTTGCACCTTGGTTTTAATTTACTGCACCCGTATATCGGGTTTTTCTGTTTTAGCCAACATTTTTTAGTTTGAATTTTGATTTAATTTTTGGGATTATATATTTCATTTATAACTGCGTTCTAAAGTCTTATCATCGTGCTATTGCACCCACAGAGTAAGATATACATACAATATGAGATGAAACCCAATCGTGCATTTTATTTAAAATTCTCATCCCGCATACGAAAAATGCTTAAAATAGTTGCTATCACATTCCTTTTTGATTTAGCATTGGCTTCGAGGAGTCATGGTTTCGTCTGAACTCTGAAGTGTCAAAGTGCTGTTAAACCCTCCCTATTGCATCTAACAGGAAGGATTTTGGGACAAACCATCGTAATCATATACATTGTATTTAGACAAGGGCAAAAACAAATTGAAAAGGAAAGAAGGAAAAAAGTGCGAAATATCAGGAACAAGGATGCCTTGACTGTGGTAAAATCACTGTCCTTATATAACTTTGCTTGTGCGCCTTGACCCTTGGCTTAAGCACACGATTAATTGTGACCTTTATACAGGGTGTAATTCGTATACAATCATTTTTGAAATGGTATCGGTTATCGAACATGTTTAAAGAAAATTGATGTTGTAAAGTACAATAAGGGTGTATCTTCAATTTGGACTTCACTTACAACTTCCGTAAGAAAATTTTGAACACACTATGTCGCAAATATCTCTCTTAATACAAGCAGCAGAAACTTTGTTAAGGACTTTTTTTTAAAATTAAAATAAATTGTTGGCACAACATCTCCAAGCGGGGCCGGCGCCTGTGACTTACACTCTCAACCATTCCTGTGTGTGCGTTGATATTCTGCAGGAATGGAAGGGATCTACAATGTACCGCCGAATCCGAACAGAGAAGCACTTTCCATGACATTAATTACTCTTGGAGGATTTGTAACTTCCTCGCAAGAGGCAGTACCCCGGAAAAGAACTTAGGCGGAGTCGTCAGGGATCGAACCCCAGAACCTTCGGCGTGGGAGTCCGACACACTTACCACTACGCCACGGGGTACTACAAGGACTTTTTTTTAGAAAACAAAAATAGCCTTTGTTTAAATAATTTGTATACTTGACTCTTCAGATATCTTTAAGAATTTGTGCTTTATTATTACAGTAAAATCTCGAAAACATGAACGGTTCTAAAACATGAACAATTCGGAAAGATGAACGCTTTTCCCGTGTGACAATCTACCAGTTTAAAAAAAAACGGTCTAAATAAGTCCGTTTTTTTACTTCTCATCAATGACTTTTGTATGAATTTAAGTTGTTTTAATTTTTTTTTTTTAAATAAAATGATTTGTTAACAAATAGATGCAATATTTGTATGTATAGCTTTATGTTTTTCCTAAACTAATGCTCGATGCTTGGAAAGATGAACAATTCGAAAAGATGAACGGGGTCTGTTTTATATCTGTTCATCTTTTCGAGATTCTACTGTATTCAAGTTATTCAGTTAATGAATATAATAATTATCAAAAATTATAAACCTAGGGCGTTTTGTCCAGAAGTACAATTTTGGTTTTTGGCCTAAATGGTATCAAAAATTAGGGTTCAACTATTATTTTTTAAATGGCTATAAGTTGGCAATGGCACAACTTTCATGAAACTTTGTGTGAAAAAATACTGAGAGTGTAATTGATAAAACTGTGTTTTTAAGTTGCAAATAAATTAAAACTGATTTGAGCGGTTATATTAAACTGGAGATAAGTTTAAAAGATGCCATTTAAGTTTTAAGAATTGAAGTTTCTTAAAGGTAGCTCCCATATAATGAGCAGTTCTGTTTTAGCCAAGGTATTTTTTTAGTTTCTTACCGATTTTTATATAAACTGCTCAGAGTATTAAAAGGTGATTCCGTTCTTGGTTTTTAGCTAAAAGTACAAATAACGGAAATCTGGATATATTTTATTTAACAGATATCCCAAGGATTTCAAACAAGAGGTCATTGCAATTTTCCAGATAAGCGAACATATTTAAACTTTTATATACTGCCTATAAAATGAATGTAACGATTTTGTTTAATCTCATATGCGACGAGTTCTTACTACAAAACTGATTTTTAGTTTTTGGCAAAGAATACTCGTAGTAAAAGACTGATTGTTTTATTAAGCCAATTTAAGCCAGATTCATAAGACTCCTACACAAATACTGGAATTATTTTTATATACCTAAACAAATTTGAACGTACATTATAAAAATGGCAATTAGTTCAAAATACTGGACACTTTTTTGAAAAACTTTCTTTTTCATTTAATACTAAATGTTAAATAAGTGGTCTTGTTAAAAAAAAAAAATTATCGTGCTGTGCAATTGCGCCCACAGAGCAAGTACGTCGTGCGACCCAATCGTGCATCTTAGTTCTTCAACATGTCCTTTCCCGAATTATTCGAATCAGGAAACACTCTGTATTGCACAATTGAGGACACAGAAAAGCTTGAATGATAATAATGGTGTGTAGTAGGTAGGTACCTACTATGTTAAGATTTTATCATAGAAGGTTCATTAAAGGGCTTATTTGACTGTTTTTTTGTGAGCATAATCTTTCCAGTGCTGGATGATAAATCAACTGAATATACATACATATTTAAATTTTGTTACATCGGTTTAATCAAAGAAGGAGTTTTTTTTTTTAACTTTTTAAAACCATTTTTCAAAACAGTTCGAATACACCAATGTTTCGCTATTCAGCATTTCCAAAAAAGAATTAACTTTGAAAGCAAAAATTAACGAGAAGCCTTTGCAAATCGCCATATTTATAAAAGGCTTCAAAAATACAAAAACAAATATAATACCTATATTAATCAGACACATTGGTACGCTACCTAAATATCAATTATGTGTATAAAATTTGAAAAGAATCGTCTAAGCCGTTTTCGGGATAGTTGAAAAAACAAAATCGGTCCTTTTGGAGGTACCGCTTTTAGACTTTGTTTGTAATTTTTTTCGAGCCATATCTAAAGAGGTATCTAAGTTGATAATTTTAAATCAAAATCGTTAGAGCCATTTTCGAAGAAAATAAGCGATTTGGCAGGTAAATTTCGACTGTGTACAGTACAAAACCTAAAGAATCTTTACACCAAGTTTTAATGAATTTGGCCCACCCGTTTATGCTGTAGGTGTCTAATGTCTATACATACTTACATACAAACAGACAGACGGACAGAATTTTTAGACCAAATGTGTTCGTCTTCGCTATCATCGTTAAGTCATAATACTCAATTATCTCAAATCATTTTTGTTCGTCGAATGCGTGCGTAACTTGCCTTTTAGTAGGTATAACATATAGTTCATATATTTTATGTGTGTGTGCAAAAGATATATGTATTTAGAGATAAGCTACTTCGACCTGTTTCAAGGCTTAAACCTTAGGAGCCTGACTTTAATAATGGGTGTTTGTTCTTGGTTCCAAAAAGGCATACTACACATTGTTCATTATGCATTATTATTCCTTAAATGTAAGTAAACCAACCTTTTCAAGACTTTTTAAGTAACGATTCGTTTGCATGGTGTCTGCGAGACGACGATTTGGCTGTTTTAGTTTATTAAATTATAAAAAAAAATTGTTCCTTAAGTGTCAATAAAACCATGTTTTATTTCCTACGGAATTGGTTGCTTACACAACATCTATATTATTTTTAATTAGTGGAACCAACATTGCCCGGATTAAAGGAGTCATATTTAAATGTCTTGTCACAAAGTTGGGGAAAATGAATAAAATGCTGTCGAAAGAATTTAAAGCAAGCCAACAGTAGATCAGTTATTAAAAAAAAAGAAATATAATTTCAGTTGTAAATAAACATATATAATCATACTATACCTTACCCCATTTTAAATGCAAATACCGAATTTCTCAAAGCATTTTTGATAATTTGATACATTTTCTTCAAAAGCTACAAAAATCGCAAAATAAATTCAAAAAAATATTCGCTTTGCTCTTTTCCCACACTTGACGCGACAAAACGTGCCTTTTGTTGAAAATATCGTCTTGCTTAAGAATTTTCTGACGAGAAAAGAAAAACACATTAAAAGCTCTTACAATATTATGAATATTATTATGTTCCCTATTTTGTTTTTCTGTGACCATCTTAATCAGAGTGGAAAAATAGCAGGTAGCTAATATGAAGATGATCCGTACGACAATAAGCTATTAAATGTTAAAAAAATGAATAACTGAAGACCACCGAAAGCTGCATTTCTGGTACTTGCATTTAACTTCTCATCTACAGTATTGATTAATTATTAGACAATAGACATGCAATATAGTTAGGTATTGCCTGAACTGCTATTTTATTTGTGTTTGTTTGTCAGTCCTCAGCGCTCCTGTTCGTCTGTTAGTCTGTACCAATGACCAGAATATTTTTTTTAAATTTGGCTTTTAAAGGTTTTGCGATTGACGAAGAAGAAATCGAGTGCCAAAATATGGGTACCTACCTGTCATCATTGTTGCCCTATATATAATCATACTAAGAGTTGTGGGTTCGAACCCCAGCCTGGGCAGCAACTTTTCAATATTCCCCCAGCTTCAACTGGACGCCACCCGTGGGATTTTCATGAGATTAATATCACCTATTTCTCAATCCAGACCTTGGGTATTACAGGCATATAGTTAAAATTATTATTATTATTATTATTACTAGGTAATACCTGTTATACCCTCTGAAGAAAGCAGCGAAAGCAGCGACATCTATCTAGTAACGTTTTTTTTTTTTTTTTTTTTATAATGCACTCGCACTCAAAGGGTTATTAATACCTTTATAATGAATTAACATGTGCGAGCGAGGAAAGAGAAGGAATAGAAAGATAGGAAAGAAAGGTGGTACAGTGGTTTTGAGATTTTAGGTGTTAATTATCTCATGGAAATTCCACGTTTGCTACAGAAATTAATTGCCCTTCGTAATACTAGGTATATATAGTTTATAATAACAAAAATAAATATCGATTTTAATGCCACTTCTTACATGCTTCTTGGAAGGTAGTAAAACGAAAACAAATTTTGGAGAATCTGTTACTAACAGTAGTGGCGGATTGTACCCTATTGATAAAAGGAAACAAAAAAAAAATTGAAATGCTACATAATAAGTCACACTAAATTTATGTTCACATTATTGGATATCATTTTAACAATTTTGTGACTGGAACTCCGGTTAGTAAAATTATACATTCATATTTATATTTACCTACCTCCACATAAAGTAATAAGTACCCTAGACAATTTTTTATAACTTTTCCTTCATACCTTATATTGTCTTCCTGTGTCACTATCAAAACGGATTCTAGTTGGAAAATTGTTTACACAGTGGTAACTTGAGCGAATCGAGTTTCAAATTTTTTTAGAGTCCCGTCTTGAGTTGATTTCATGTCACTTAAGATACAAGTGCATTACGTATAGTATAGGAACAAAACAAAATCTGCATGTGACTTAGCTCGTTATATCCTAATCAGCAAAAAATTTATTTTTTAAGCTTGAATAATTTAGACCGCCAATTTTTAAAGTACAGCTTCTTGATTTCAGTTTAGTGTTTGGCCTTTGATCAATGCAGTTGGGCTTGTGAATTGTGGTGAAATAATTTTCGTGAAAATCGTATCTTTTTTAGTGTGGCCGTAATGTGTAAATATAATGTTTTTTTCATTTTAAATTTATTTTGAATAAGTTTTCAAAAAAAAATATTGCGAAAAAAACAACTAAAAGTGATCAATAACGTATGTAAGTCCTGTTTAAGCATATTAAAAACGCTTCATGTTCTATTTAATTTTCAAAAGTTTGTGAAATCGACGAAAAGCTAATACAATGTGGTACTTTTCTTGTGTTCCATATTTATGACATATATCCAAAAACCTTTGTATTTAGCATTTCAAGACAGCATTATTTTTATTTGTATTCAAACATACTACAATCCCTACTGGTATTGATTTCAGTATTTCGTTCTTGACATATCTTTTTTTGTATTTAAACTATTTTAACTAGCTGTATTTAATGTGCAAAATATACATTTTAAAATTCGCAAACTATTATAATATCAAGAGCTCAAGGGACATATTTATGGAAAATTTTAATGTTGCACAATTTTATCCGAAATATAATATTTAGTACCTTAATAAGATTTTTGTGATAAAGACAGAATGTTACCCATCTTATTACACTTCAAACTTGGCTTATATTTTTATGAATTTAAGAGAAAACTGATTTATCTTCTGGAATTATGTTTAATTGTATACATACTTATACGCATAATACTATTTCAAATAAATATGAGAACATCGTGAGTTAACTTATAACTCTCTTGTCAAAAATTTAAAAAAATGTACTTGGTAAAATTTAACATTGCATCTCCTTCTTTTGTATAGATATAAAATATATTGTAGGTTCCTACATTTCTATTTCCTTCTATGAAATGCGTTGAATTGTTCAATAAAATGAATACACTTAAACAAATTTCATTGAAATACGCACGACATATCTATGAAAGCATCGATGGTCAATAATCATGATTCGGGAGTACCGTTCTTAATTCTCCTTTTGTGCTTGAGTGCTTTGATAGGTGCTATTCAAGTTTCAAAGTTATGTGTTGTGGATGGTGATTATTCACATTATTCTGCTGTCACTACTACATGCCTAATCTATAAAACAGTATCAATCCTTTTGGGTCTTGTTAGGCTTATCTCCCTTTTTTTGTTGCAATGAGGATGAATGATTAAAGAAACAGGATTATACAAAATTAATATCCAACATTGTTCAATATTTTTCCCCCGAAAAGTTGTTAAAAATGCGAAACTATTGTTAACTAATTTATTCACATTATTCAAAAAATGTCCTTATTCGAAAAATCAAATTCAGAAACTTATTTTTAATATCAAAAAAATAAAATAAATTCTGGCGCAACAGCTCCTTGATGGTTTTGGCCATATAAGCTTAAACTTTCTACCATTCCTGGACTTACTTTGATATTTTTACAGGAATGGAAGTTGCCTACAATTTACCGCAGAATCTTAAAAGGGTATACCTAGCAGAGATGGACTTTATTCATTACAAGATTTTTTCTTGGAATATTTGTCACTTCCTCGCAGCTCACAAGGACCACTAACCCCAAAAAAGAACTTAGGTGGATTGCACCTTTGGCTTGGCAGTCTAACACACTTCGCAATAAGACACAGGGGATACCGACTACTTTTTAAAATATCAGTTATGATTTAATTGAGCCTATTTTATTAAAGGATTTTAACTGAATCATATAAACATGTTCGCTGTTTGATTTACATAGCGAAATACAAAAAAATTAGGTACTCAGTAAAGTTGAATCCTCAATATCCACTTTGACCTAAGCTTATACACTTTTCTTCATCGAAACAAACCCTCTTTTAATTAATTTTCTTTGTATGAAACTCAATTTTTATTTACAACAAAATTATTATTGCAACAGATCAAGTATGGATTCTTAAAAATAAAATCTAATTTTGATTTAAAAAAAATATTATTTTTATTATAAAAAAAAGTGGCTTATCTTGATATCTCCATTTCTTTTGTATGGATATCGCAGAGCATATTAATAAATCTAACAGCGTATGTTACTTACCAACGTTTTACATCTATATTTATTTGTTCATACATTATATACTAAATAAATTGGTTTTGAGGCAGTATCATCCATATTATCATATTCTTAGGTTAATTAAGTTCTTAAGAAACTAACTAAATGAAAAACGGATTTTTGTTGTAGTGTATTTGTTGTCAGCTTTGAATTTTATGTCCCAGTTTCTTTTCACTTAGCTTTTTATAACAGTTTTGGTAAATAACACTCCCAGCAATACCTTGACTCGTAATTTTAATAAACCTTCAATGATCATTCTAGTACAGAAATATTTTCGACCCAATCTTGCACTTTTCTGATTGCCAACAATTGATGTGTGTTTTATTAAAGAAACTTGAAAACATTAACACATGATACATGCAATTTCCAAAATGGTAATTTCCAGTTTTTTGTCTTGGTTTCAATTTATTATATTAGCAGTGCGTTTCAAAAGAATTTCTGCACCAATTTGGGTCCATAACATGCTTTGACATAACTCCCTGACTAACATAGTAGCAACAGTAGATAGAGGTAGACCCAATGATGCAATTACCATCAGTGTGCGTATGCTTCTCAATTCGGATCTTAGGATAGGTTCGTGTTCACTATAATATGATGATGACCACGCATTCCGAAGACAGCAGACAACCAGTCAACGACCAACGACGGAGGCACGGGTGGCACAGATGTTTCTCTAGCAGAAGAAGAAGATGGTTTCACCTTTTTGTATATTTGTTGGCAATTCCAAAACTAGGTATCTATGATGTGGCAGGAACACTGAATAGTTTAAGGCATTCGATTTATGTGGAAGCAAGCCAAGAATTGGGTGGTTATCATTAATGGGTATAGTTCACCAATATGAGAATGAACAGTTCCTGAAATAATTAAAGTCTAGAAAGACCACGAAAAACAAAACAAAAATTCAACAATCATGTATGTACTTTACCTTAAGCGTATCTGCCGTCAAATTCAATCGTCTAATCGAATCGAGATGCTGTCAACTATAACCGGCTGCATTGCAATTATTTTGGGAGATGCAAGCCTTAATTAATGGCGTTTGGTGGCAATCGGCAAATGTGGAAAATTGTTGAACAATTTAATCACGTAATGAAATTGTTTAATTTTTAATTGAAACTATATACGCAATGTAGGCAAGTGCGTCACTATAATGACTCGTGTCTGAATTATGCTTGTGAGTGGAAAGTAATTATTTCTTGCATTGAATTTAATTTAATATTTACACATACATTATGTAGTTAATAAATTAATGTGTAGTTAACCTTTATATAAATGAGTTTGAAGAAAATTATTTCATTATATTCTTTTACATTTAGATTCATCTAAAGCCACATATTAATTAAAAATTCAATTCAGTCACCTCTTAATTGTGTTGAAGTGAGGGACACATTTGGATGATTGCTCCAGTGATGGCGTTTGCCACTAAGTGTATATTGTCATCATAGTCCAAATAGCTTAACTTGTGAAATTTATTCCACTTGATTAAAAGTCATACTCATTTTCACCCTCCGTATCAGTCATAATATCATCAGTCGCAATTATGAATTATATGGTTGATAGTACCTTGTCTAACTTATCACACTTTAAAAGTGCATCGAAAAGATATCCAATTTTCAAAACCAAATATCTTGCGTTCTTCTATTTTATAATAACAAACATTTTATTTTATCAGGTACCTACTCCAGAACGAGTGACATAACATCGCGATAAAAGCGATCGAATACCTTTTCAAATTCGAAAACAGGAGATAGGCCGGCAATTGCAACTCCGATGATTCGCATGGGGATCGATTCACATGAAAGACCACTGTTGTTTGAAGTCCTGAGATTGTTTTATTCAGTAGCTTGATGGCAATATGTCATTTTTGTGTAATAATGCAAAACTGCTGACATTATCGTCCATTTAAGTGATGCAATTATTTTGCTCATCAAAGGAACGTCACAGGTTTTTTGAAAGGCTTACACGGATATTGCATTTTAAAAATTCAATTGCAAATGTTTAATTTGCTGCAAAATCCTATGTAATAACTTAAAAATGTCAAAAAAGCTTTTGTTGCATATTCTACCAGAAAACTTATGGGTTATTGCTCCTGGGTCGTGGTGTTGCAAAGTCCTTCCACGTTCATCAATTAGATTTCTTCTATTTTCAAATTCTTATCATTATTCTGCATCATGGCATCTCAATTGGAATATAAAGCATCCAAGCGTATTTAACTTTTTAAAATTCAAGAGCTTACGTCTTTGAGGATTCCACAAAAACAAAGATTCTCCTATGCAAAAATTTACGAATCGTATCACAGACGCGTTGCATCATATCGATTTTAACGTCAGAGTTCCTTTGCCGTTAAAGAAAAAATTGAATTTAAATTTCTAACAACTCGTCTGGAAAGTGTCCCCTTTTGAATAAATCTGCCTCAAATCATTCAAATATTAATGTATGTTTGTGTGTTCCCTTTTCATTATTTGATTTCAAGATAGAATGGGTGGTTTCTATAAAAGAATTGATATAATTTATTGGTAAAATCTGAAGGTTGCCACGAGTACCTGTCTATGTGTATGTCTATATTTTGAAGTCATTGTTTTATACAAAACTCAATATATTCCATGGCCGGGAGAATTCGCTTGAATACGGTTTAATTAACTCTAAAATACTTGTAGGAGAATGAATCAAAGCTTATGTATATGTATTTCAAAAACTAATAGTGACTTTTTTTTGTGTAAAATGGATTTGATTTTGAATAAAACCAGACATTAATGTACCTATTATAAGTAATTTTTGAAATGATTTATGCAATATTTCCCCACTGATCTTCTGAAAATAAATTCCTGATATATTAATAATTATATAACGTATGTAGGTATGTGTTTCAATAATTTTGCTTTTGCTCCCATTAAATTTGCTTAGACCAAATGTGAAAGACAAACTTTCTTCACTCCGATAGTCCAATAGTTTTTTTTTTTAATCGACTACCATGCTGTTAATTTTTAAATATGTCGGAAAAAATTATTTCTAGAAATTGAATTCCCTCTTAAGGTTAAGGCACCAAATATAGGCCTGTGTCTGAATAGGATTTACAGAGATTGTGCGACGTTGTTAAGCTTACCAACCTGCAATTCCTTTAATTTGAATTAATGAAAAGCCTGATGCACTCTCTTATTAAAGTTGGGTAAAGGTACCTTTAGTGTTGATTCCCACTAGTGTGTCAACACGCTCTCGCTGCTAATACTTTCATATTAAAAGTTAGAACGCCGCGCCGATCTTCCATGTTTTTCAAAAAATGTAACATGCGAAATCACAGATTTAAACTTCTCTGCCACAGCTTTGCATTGAGTTTTCAAACACAATGTTTGGAAAGTTACTTGTATTAATATAACAATCTACATATATTTACACAATGATGCATTTTCAACACACCAAGAGAGAAGGGCAGTACTGATAGTACCTTTGTCATCAAATGTATAAGCTTTCTAATAAAGGCAAGGATATTAAAATTCAACGAAGTTAGAAAATAACGCCATTATTGTGTTTCTTAATATTGCTTATATATAAAAATATAAACTTTTTTAATGTTTTTTTTTATAAATTATGAAAATTAATTATTGCCAATCATTCGATTCGAGGAGCGTAATACCAATTAAAAATAAGGCTTTGGTCAAAATAGCTAATTTTCATCTATTACTCAAGAATTTAAAGACTGCCAGACATTACAATCTTCCTTAGGGTCTTCTTTTACTACCTAAAAAAAAGGGTTAACTTGCAAGAAATTTAGTGATATTTTATTTATAAAACTGTGTTATTTAATTTTACATTTTGGATAACAATTCTTCTTCATCAAGATAAGCCCAATCTGGAGGGTTACAGATCAATGCAGTACCTATAGATTTTTTATTGTAAAATGATTTTATTTTTCGTTACTTCTAATCAATTTTTTCCAAAAAGGATGTTAAAATGCAAAACTTATTTTATTTTATCGCAGGCAGTCAGTTTACAAATTCGATCACAAGAAATTATCTTATGCAGCGAGGTTCAATGGAGCTATATAATAACTAGCATAATGCTGCCTTTTGAGTGCAAATATAAAACAAATTTTAAAATTGACGGAGTTTTAATTAGAACTACCTTATCCTAAAAAGAGCTTATGTCTTCAACTAGAAGCCTGTCGACTGATTTCTGAGTTCAAACTAGCAAACCAAAAAGGATCAGACACACAGTAAATAACAAAAAGTAGGTTGTTGTTTATGTCTGATACAACTTTTTAACTTTAGCTTTTACTTTAAATTATTTTAAATAAATTAATAAATGCATGCCTATTCTAATTATTAATTATTTACATTTTATTTTCAATCATGTGAATTTCTTATTTTTATCTGAAAAAATATTGTTTGGCTTGGCAGAGTTCTCCAATAAGACGTGGGAAAAAGCCACTACCTCGCTGTCACGTGATTCCTTTTTTTTATATTTCATGTGATGTGACGTAGTGGAACATTCCTGACGTTTACCACATCAATGAGCAATATCTGCCAAAGTTAAATAATTTTAATACATGTCATATCATTATCATAAATCAAGAGATTGTAAAAAGCGTCGTAGCATAGTCTCTTAAGGAGGAAAACTTTCAATATCTCTCACACGAAAGGGAACAAGGTAAAATATTTAAAAAATTGGTAGTCAATTGAATCATTGCTAAATTACAATCTTTGATCCTTACACATTACACTGAGACAATAATAAATAAAGTTTATAATTTTATAGAGCAAACATGTCAACCGGAATATAACACTTTGCTTTACTTGTTTTTTACGTGAATAATGGAGGAGAGATTGCATTGTGAGTACCTACAACTTGCCCAGGAAAAATTGTCTACAGAGGTAGGTTACAAGTATTATTTGTATCGTAGATATACTCGGATGGAGCAATGTTTGATATAACTCAATCGATAACCTTCTTCTTTGAGAACCGTGTTGTAGGTAAGGAACCATCTTGCATAATTGTGCCATATTTGGTATTCCCAACAAATGCAATCTGTCACATTGTATATAATTTCTAGTAAAATAAGAATACCTGAGGGATGTAGCTTGGATCCCAGCTGGATTGGCAGTACCACAGAATACACAAAATGAAAAAAAGAAGAAAATTGAGTTTCCATCGAAAGATGAGAGCTCATTATACTGAAAAGCTGAATAAATTGATGTAAAGGTTGTCTGACAGGCTTTAAAATTTATTTTAAAATAGAAAACAAACGTATGTTCAGAGTTTGTCTATACGCTATATACTATATTGTCAAATTCCTAATTTATCCTACATTGGAATCAGCGAAATTAATTCTTGTTTAATCAAAATTAGCTGCAAGTTCTTCAATGTGTTTCATGGTTAAAACAAACAAAATGTCTACACAATGAACAAAATCAACTAAAAATGTAGAATTTACATACTTATATGAATTTCTTATGCCTTTTGGAATAAGCTATTTTAATTAAAAACTGCCAAAAAGTTGATATTTTGAACTTTTATTCATTGCATTTGGTATCTAAAAATCTTTAACTCGAATCCCTGGTCGAAATTGGTTAGAAACCTTTTATTCAAAATGTTTAAAAACTTAATTTAGTAGTATCTCTTGACCACGAAGGGTGAAACTTCAGTACAAAATATTAAATATTTCCAAAAACAAAGATCCGGTGAGTTGTGAAAACCTTTCTTTAATTTTTAATAAGGAGATTATTGGTTTTTTCAGTTTGATTAAGCATTTGCCATGAACATGAACACTTCTCATTCAATAGTCTTTTCCAAAGTTGTAACATCCAGTTGCGAAATGGCTAGTGGTCACTGGTCACCACGCCAAAAATCTTGGTTCAGTTTCTGATTCCGCTTAATTTTATTTTAAGGGGTATCCAAACCTCTTGCAACGAAGAGATTATAATAAATCTGTCAATAAAGTAATAGAATATAGAATATAGGCCCTTCTATTTCTGCAAAATATCAACGCACATACAGGAATGTTTGAACTTCTAAGTCGGTAGCAGGCCTTACTTGCGACTTCAACAGTACAAGATCCAGCTGACTCATAGAACACGTAGTTTTTTAGCTGACTGTGCATCGGTGCGTTTGGAAGAGTCCCTTTTTTCGGCATCCTTAGCAACGGGCACATTTTTGCATAATTGGCTGTGTTAACATGCAAAATTGCCGTATATGGGACTAAGTAAGTAAGTAAGAATTAATTTATTAGAATGATTTTCGAATTAACTTAGGTTTCAATATTATGAACGAATTTAAAGATATACCTAAGCCGTCAGTTCGGTTAGAAAATGTATAGTTTAAAGGTAGTTACGTTATAATTTTTTTTAAATTTTTAATTAAAAAAAAAAAACTGCCAACCCACACCAGGCGCACCAGGTGACAATGGAGAGTCCAGTGAACCATATGGATCTAGACGACATCATGTGAGTCCAGCAGGACAGCGCAACGTCACGATTGACATTCACATAAAGGGTTTCTCTGGCAGAAGTGGCGTGATCAAAGTCATAGGATATGATCCCGGTATAAACTTTTTCTTTTGGGGTTTCCTACAGTTGCAAGTGGTGTGAAAATAAACCTCAATCGACCGATTCCCTTAAAGTCAACATAACACAGGTCATCGCTCAAATTCAGTCTGATCTCTGCGGCAGAGTCATTGAAAATTGGACAACACTCATCCGTGCCACCATAAGCCTGTCGACGAGGCAGGCAGTTGAACGATATCATATTCCATACATTATGGATGGCATACATGGGCCTTTCGAATGCAAAAAGAATTTTTATAATACCTCACACACAGATTGATTTATTCCATTTCAACTTCTTCCCAACCCTCATTGAAAACCTCTTTAAAATGCACGACTGGGTCTCATACATACTTACTAGTATAGTCTAGTGTCTAGTGTGCGACAATGGTCTTTAGGTTTGCGACTTTAGTAACAAATTAGGAAGAAGTAAAATACAAATGAAGTTTTATAAATCACTTCTCAAAATTTTTTCAAATCTTGGTATGTACATATATGGAAATATATGAGCGTTTTAAGATATGTAACATGTAAAGTAGACTGCTTTCTGCAGTTCGAGAGCATACCTTCATGTAAATATGAATATGGTATTTCATAAATACAAAATATTTGCATTTCAGCTTCTTTTTGAATGTCCATATTTTGTAATAATGTCCTTAGTGAAGTTTTATAATTTGAATTTTTTATCAAACACATTCTGCAATTATTATTTGAATAATAGAATTTGCATTGTAAATAATGGAATATTTAATACTTTCATATGCGCCGCAAATTAATTCACCTGTCCATACTGTCCACGTGATCATCCATAGTAAAAACAATCGGAGGCAACATATATGTACAAATATATTGCCTTTAAAAGCTGAAGACTGCATTTTAATGCAGTAAATCTGGGATTTTGCTGCTATGCCTTTTACCTTTTTTTCCATATAATTTTATTCATAGATAATCTTTTCGACCGAGGCATATAGGCGGATGACATATTTATTTTTAGATTCAACTTGCAAATGCACTTTTTGATGACGTGAGGAGGATTTACAAGTATTTCGTCATATTGCAGTCTTGTGATAAAAATAATAAAATAATAATAAAACCGATTGAAGATGGAAGAATTCAATGCAAGTGGATATAATATTCTTTTAAGTTGACTTCAAAAACAAATCAAAATCATTTAGTCAAAAAGAAAAAAAAAAACAAACACAAATATTTTTGTATTGTTACATGATATAATCTAAAATCAAGTACGAAATAACAGTGTCCCGAAACTATAAATACATACCTAACTTAAGTGAGCCAAGTTATATGCGAATAAGAATTGTTTAAAGCAATAATATCATATGTTGTCCTGATACAGGTACAGCAGCGCTTTTAAACAACAAGATCCTTTCATATATCCTGATTGCTGATTTGACGGAGATGGCCTAGACTTTATCCACAATTGAATACCCTGAGATCGAACTTCTTTTAAAACAGATGAAAATCAAGTTATTTTTGGATTCCATTTGAATCATTGTTTCGCTATGTTGTCGTAAGGTTATACCTCACTGTATGGCAAATTCAACGCCATTTCCGTTGCATGATGTCTACAAACTAATTTTTTTCCAGTCCTGGTTCCACAGTTCATCGTTCAATGTAGTTTGATCTTTTGGATCTTCAAAAAGTACCGCAGATAATGGTTTACGAAGGACTGCGGTCTACTCGAGATCTTGGTATAGCATCACTTTCAGAAGCATATGCAAATATTAAACGTTGGATTCAAAGAGTTTCCGCTTGGTCCGTAGCGATATTTGGCCGGAGAAAGTATCTACAAGCATTAGTTAAATAGTTGATTGGTAGTCTGATGGTCGTTCAGGGATAATTTTGATGCGGTCGACGCATGATCCACCATAACGAAACCACTGGTCGTTGCCTCTTGAAGGTAGAAATAATAATGTGCTTTATCATTACGAGAATAATGTTGCACTTAAGCTCCGATAAAACGGAGAGAGCGGTGGTATCATGTCCTTACTACAGTTTCTTAAGGTGTTATTTCTTTATTGGTAACTTCACAGTATCTCCATACCTCCAGTCCGTTGACAGCTGTCTTATTCCCAAATAGCCTGTACTAGTTTAACAAAATCTCTGTGGGTAAACCGTTAAGTCCAGCTGCTTTATTTTTCTTTAGAAATGGACCCCAGAAGACCTGTGGTTGTTGTTCAATTTAAGTCTGCATTATCGGCATCATTAAGGGATGCACAAAAGTTTTACTTCCATCTTTTCAGCTGATCTTGCTTCGTCGCTAAAAGGCATCTGTTCAAATCCAACACAGGATGTTTAGTGTCATTATTACTAGGCTGTCGGACAATTCCCCTAATGATTCCATACAGCTACTCTGTCCCCTCCGAAGGAAAATGTAAGTAAAGAGCTTTAAACATTAAAATAACCTTAATATCCCATTCCTATAGAATAATGATAATAAAATATCCACTACCAAAGTAAATTTCTTTTCTCTATTCTAGCTCAAAATAAAGAAAATTCTGTTATGAATGTTCAAGGGTTCAAGCCGAAGCTTACCATTCATGTAGAGGATGAACTGTAGTCCTGAGAAGCTTTTTAACCGTATCGCACTTATCAAAAAATATGACGATCAGCTAAGGGAATTCTTTCAATACGAGCTGGTGTCATACCCCCTGTCTCTATTCGATGTACATGTATAAATATGTATGTAGGTACATAGCTCCTTAGGGAGGAAGACACCTAAGTCTGTTTTTTATGACTTTTGAAGACGTCAATCTCAATCGAGCGGTTCACGTCATTGATGGAAGTTTTCTATTGCACCGAGTAGTGTGGAAGAATGGTGACACCTTTCAAAGAATCATCAATATGTATGTCGAATATTTAAAAAGCCACTACAACTAACAAAACACCACGGTAGTTTTTGATGGCTATCGGGAAGACCTGGCCTATCAAAAGCATCAAAGCTGCAAAAAAGCTCCGTAGAGCAAGGAAGCACAGTGCTCCTGAGATCATCTTCACCAAATCAATGGTGGTGACGGTGAGTCAGGAGCGATTCCTTTGCAACGACAAAAACAAGGAGCGACTAATCCCTTTGCTTACTGAGAAGTTCGATAGTGAGTCCATCTCAGTGAAGCAAGCTAGCGAGGATGCTGACCACCTGATTGTTGTCGTATCCGTTGAAACAGCACAGACCCATGATAGAGTCGCTCCAGTCGGCGAGGATATAATAAAATATATTTAAATTATTTCCTTAAACCAGGAAGAAGAACAACACCACCAAAAATATTTACCTACAAGAGCTGCAAACTGGTCTACAACATCAAAAAGGTTCTCATCTTCCTCCCAGCCATGAGTGGCTGCGCAGCCAGTCACTATTCCTGAAAATTTCCTGCAAGTGCAGCAAGGGATGTGCTGGAGCTTGTGGCTACAGAACGTGAGTGTGAAGTCTCAGACTTCCTGGCTCATCAGCTCAGAAACGTAGCAAATTTTGAAAAACCTTTCATGCAAAATTTTGTTGACTTAATTTTTATTAATTTTTTAATTTTGTACAATGTACTGATTTTGTATTAAACATTAGATCATTAAATTTTTTAGAAATGTAAATAAAGGTTCTCATTTTTATCATGTATTTCCGTTCAATCTGTCTCTGAACCAATTCTTTATAGATAAACCTATACTTACCTAAAAGTTGAAAAAAAAAAAAAAAATAATCATTGAAGTTGGCAATCGGCCTTTGCACTAATTGCCAATCTATTAATTTGCAATAAAAATCTTCATCAAAATTAATTTAATACTTTAAGTGGAAACCAATCATAACCCCTCATAGTGAGAATTGGTTCACCTCTGACCCAATATATTTCTCCAACGATTGGTCATAAATATTCGCTCTTGGTCGTTCGACGCAAAATTAAATGTTACTTAAACTTTTAAAAACTCTAGCTACCTCTATGATAAAGAGGTTATTTACCAAGATATTTGTAAAAAAATGTAAATGTGGAAAATTGGTCCAACTTTGACCCGATGTACATAGTTTGGCAGCTAGGTCCAAGAAACTTGAATTCTCTAAACTTTTATTCAGACTATTTTTGAAAATTTTGATAAGTTTAGAACACATAAGCGAAAAACCATAAACATACCCCTTTTAGGGATACATTTGCTCCTAACCCACTATGCTCAGCTCCGCTGAGGGGAAAACCTAGGATATTCATATTGGCATTGTATTTATATTTTATAGTAATTTCATGGAACATTTTATTTTAGTTCTGAACGTCGTCAATGGCGGCAGTAGTTGTCTTGTCTACTTTACATCGAATTTCTTCTATTGTTGATTTTGCTTTCCATGGCAGTTTAGACAAAAACCACTAAAATTACTGCACAATCAAAGCTTGTGAACGTCGTCCATAGATGCCGCACAAAACGTTCCGCTTCTTGGGAATACTATAAAATATAAATATGTACAATGATATTGGGCAACAAATAAAGCCATCACAACAGGAAATTTTTTTTCTGAATTATTTATTTCTTCGTTTAATGTTTAACGCTATTGGCCTATAAGTATACAAAATGAGTATTACATTTGGCTTAATGTAATACTCATTTTTTGTTGGGCTAGGTACCAACTAATTTGGACTCATATCAGTTAGGGCTTTTACATAACATATACGCAGGCAGATGGATAGGTACAAATGAAATCGCTGGAAACACTACTTCCTTCTGCTCTTTGCCAGCCAAGCCAAGAGTCTGCTTCGTATTATGATATGATACTACAGCATATTGAATGCTTCTAATGAGCTCGTCTCAAATAAACAACCACCAGTTGCCATTCAAATTCAAGCAAACGTTCAGAGTATGGGGTATGGATATGAAGCACTTTGCTTGCAGAGGAGAGTGAAAGTCCCTACCAGTTGTTGTAAGAGAAACAAGTAGTTTTAGTTGCCGAAGCTTCCGATAAAAATCTCGTTAGTCGTTAAGGAATTAATTATTAATTATTCCTTTCGTTATGGCCGTCGTCGGCGTCGTCTACATGTCTTGGTCTTGTCTTCACATCTTCTTCTACTTCATTACTCCAAGCCTCAAGACAATAGGCAAGAATGGCGGAAAACACTTTGAAACACTTGTCGGATAGATCGGTTGATGGTTCGTTTGTTATTGTTTGGCAAGTGAAAAGAGAATTTTTTAGATATTTGATTTGCAACACTGATGATAGATGAATTTCTATTCATTCAAAAGTTGCATGGTGGTTGCATTTTTTTTTTATAATATGCATCATGGTCCTGTTAATCGATGCAGATCGAATGCGGTAGGGAAACAAGATACATGTTACATAAACGTTATTTATGATTTCTGTCAGCAGAGAACCAAATTTATGAGAATAAAATGACTAACGTAGGTTATGTTTGATCAAATACAAATATAAGTTAATTCAAACCACTCAACGAAAAAAAAAATATTCGAAATCCAATCAAAAATCTTTACTTTCAACCATCAACTGAAACAATTATTATGTTTTTGAATCTTCATTCCATTTTGTATTGAAAACGTTACAATAAGGAATTTTCAAGGACTGAAATTTGATATTCTACACTTTTTTACTTGCTCTATAGGGCAAGTATTGGTTTCGTGCAGAAAAAAAATCGACATTACGATGATAAAGAAGCCCAAAAAAGTGGTTTTCGCCATACCGTCCGTCGGTCTGTCTGTGCGGATGTGCGTATGTGCGGATGTGCGGATGTGCGTATGTGCGTCTGTGCGCTTTTTCACGTCATGCTACAGTCTAAACGGCTTGACGGATTTTCTTCAAACTTGATATATAGCAGTTTCAAGAAAAACGGTTGTCGAGATTTTTTTTATTTCGTCTTAGCCCGGCTCAAACTTGTACCTTTCAAGTAATGGTTTTTTTCAATTTGGATTTTCTCGAAAACGGCTCTAACGATTTTGATTAAACTTAAAATTTAGCTAACTTTAAGCATTTCTAACAAAACTGCGTTTTTTGTTTTTGGCTCAAATGGTCGTAACGAAAATCAGGTTTTAACGGCTTTTTTCAAATGGCCATAAGTTCGCAACGGCTTGATTGAATTGACTCAAACTTCGTTTGGCATGGTTTTTTATAGCGTTCTATAGGATGGTTTTGTAAATTTTTCAGTGAAGCCTTTCTAAATGGTAGCTCCCATACAACGAGCTGTTCAGCTTTAGCCAACTTTTTAAGGTTTTTTTTCTAATTCGCTCAAAAATGGCTCTAACGATTTTGATTAAATTTGGTGTAATATATTCTTTTAGTGTTCTTAAGAGAACTGCGTTTTTAGTTTTTGGCAAAAAATGCTAATAACGGAGATCTGATCTTAACGTCTTTTTTCAAATGGCCATAAGTTACCAACGGTTGTATCGAATTCAAACAAACTTTGTTTGGTATAGTTCCTTACAGCTTCCTATCAGATGGCATTGATTTTTTTTCAGTCTCTCTTTTTAAATGGTGGCTCCTATACAAAGAGCCACTAGATTTTGGCCAATTTTTTTCATTTTTTCTAATTAACTCAAAAAAGGCTCCTCCGATTTTTATGAAACTTTGTATGTAACATACATAGAATACTTCAAACAAAACTGCATTTTTAGTATTTGGCTATACATGATAATAGTGGAAATTGCTTTTAACTGTATTATTAATTTGGCCATAAGTGGACATTTATGTATCATTTATAACACCCAAAAGATAACGTCTTAATTTTAAATATTAAAGGTTTCTTAACGTTAGCTCCCGTATATCGGTTTTTCCAGTTTCAGTCAATTTTTTTTAGGTTTTACCAAATTTTTCAAAAATGAGTTGTTCTCATTGATCGAAAAGTTTGTTTTCATCCTACTATTGCACCCACAGAGCAAGTACGTGCGACCCAGTCGTGCATTTTATTTTATAAGGTTGTTGTAAATACATACCCCTAAAATGTTTAAACACAGTGTCAGAGTTAGGAAATAAGGAAAATAATAGGAAATATCAATACACATTGGTTTTAAGGCTGTGAATATCAAAACGGAAGGAAAGGACGGGGAAGGCCTTCCACATTCTCGTAACGCGGCTAAAAGAAGAATCAATGTACTTGACAGTACGTCCAAAGTAAACTGATAAGCATTTTCCTTTCAGTGCTGGTATTACAGTGGAATTGTTTAAGGGGAGTAATGCAATTGGTAATTTCGCTGGAACACTGTTTGTGGAAGTAGCGATTAAATAAGACAAGAAACATTATGGCGATGTTGGAGTTAAACAAATGTGTCTGTAATGATTCTTTCGCCTATAAGTTTTAAGGCTCTTTTTGGATCCTATCCAGGAGGCGCAAGTGAGTGACAGGGGCACTCCCGCAGATATGAGAATTATACTCAAGCTTCGGGCGAATGTATGCCTTGCAGATTGTAGCCAGATCAGAAGGGAAAAACATTTCTTACATCAATTTAAGAATTCTAAGCTTTTAGCGGCGTTTTTGGCGTCGTCGAATATGTGATCGTTCCACAAAAGGTTTGTGATACACATAACTAGAACGCAAAGCTGTTCGGTTTTCAAAATGCAAGTGCCTTTCATGGCTCGTGGCATAGGAGGTAGGTTATGCTTTAGCGTCAGGAGACAAAATTGAGTTTTGAAGCATTAAATTCCACGCGGTTGATAATTCCCCATTTGGCAATGCTGTCTAGGTCGCAATTCAATGAGATTATCATACTCTGCCGTTGCAGTTCCACACCCGAAGGCCATTGATTTGAATCTGGAAACGAATTTGAAAAGCTGTCGTCAGCGAAAAAAATTAAGTGGATTACAAGCAATAGACAAGAGATCATATAAAAAAATAAGAAAGACAGTCGGAGACATAACGAAGCCTTAGGCACCAGCATTTCATTTATTTTTTGAGTAGCAGATTGAAAATCGCCAAAAACAACGCAAATTGAACGGTCCGAAAGATAACGGTCATGTAAGAATGGCCGTTACAGGTCTTACTTGCTTCTTTGAACTTATACAAGTTTTCCTCAGTGTAGTTGGCTTTGTAACAACGGAAACTTGTTTCTCTAACCCTAATAGCCCCTTAACACTTCAAATCAAATCATCTTGATTTGATAGATTTCATCCTATTCGGAATATAATTTCTCATTCCGCAGAGAATTGAATTTGTGATCATATCTGTACTGTAGTCAGTGGCGGATCCACGGGGGGGGGTTTTCGGGTCCGGACCCCCCCCCATGGGATCATATACTTTCAAATTGTATGCTTTTATTGGGCATGTTGGTGAAGTTGAAACACGAAGTTATTAATAAAAATTCGTAATTTATTGAATGTTTTACACAAATTTTAATTTATTTTCGAATAATAAATGCAATAGAAGATAATTACGAAGAAGATAATTACGAAAATAGCCAATATGACCGCTCAAGAAAAAATATATGATCCACAAACGGTTCTAGTCACTCTTCAATTTTCGAGGCTTTTCAAAAAACTTTCTGAGAATTTCGTCTTCAGTCAAAGTTATGCGATGATGAATGTTCAAAGATGCAAGACCATTGAGACGCTCTTGACCCATCGTGTTTCTCAGATAATCTTTCATTCTCCTCAAAGTCGAAAATGATCGTTCTGGAGTTGCTGTGGTCACGGGTATCACCGCCAAAACTCGTAGGATTTTGTTGACGTTTTTGAAAGTTCTGTCATTTATGATCTGCAAAAATTCCTTCTATTTAGATTTTCAATGGATATTATTTATTTTACTTTGTTCCAAATTGCACCAAAAAAATTTCTTACTCAATTAATTGTCAATAAGTCGTCTATTAGTGATTTTTCTCTGATTCATTTAAATTGAAAAAATTTGTTTTGAAATTAAATAGAAAATAAATGATAATCTATTAGTATTATAATCAATCAGATTTTTTGGTACAATATATGAGAAACCTGGCATTATTTTTTAGCCAAAAATGATCTGAATTTGGGAGATACTCACTGCTAATGCATCAAGTGCATTTTCGATGTTTTTATTGCAGATCCGTTGTCTCCACATTTTGACTTCTGAAATAAAATTACTCTTGGAACAGTCCAGTATTTCTTCGTAAAATTGGTAGAGGCTTGCACATTTCTTCTCGTCGAATTCTTGTTTGAGGAATAGCTGTCCAAAACTTTGAAAAACTGTTTTGTGTTTTTCGAACCGACTCTGAAGATGAGAAATGTAGGTGTCGAGAAATGGGATGTAAAATGCGATTTTGTAATACTCTTCAACTGTTTTCGCTTTAACGTTGCAACGATTTTTTTGTCGACTGCATCGACGAGGCATTTTCATTTCAATCTCGTACTCCGAACAAATTTCAGAAACTTTTTGATAAACAATGTGGAAGCATGAATCCACGTTTTCACGCTTTTCCTTGAAGTCGTTCAAAGCATCATCAGCCAATTTCGTGGCCTCTCCCAGATCTTGATTTTTCAATTGCAATTCTCGACTCAATGGCAAAACGATGGAATTAATTGATTCCATAATATGACAGGAAATTTGGAACTCGATTGTGAAAATCGCTGTCAAAAGTTGAGATGCTGCCCGTGAAGTTTTCGATCCTTCCACGTTTTTATTTCTTCCAACGCTTCAATAACAGCCGGTTGAAGTTCGACGTATCTTGATACAGCTTCATGAGACTGAGCGCATCTTGTAGGACAAATGGACTTCAATTTTTTTTTTCTTCGCTCACTTTTCTCTGTCATTTTTTAAATTTCGTTCTTCAAGATGCTTTGTCTCTTGGGCCAGTGAAAAAATGCTTGAATTGTTCCGATAGTTCCCAACGCGTTTTTGATACCAGATACTTCGCAAAGCTGCATTGATGGTCAAACTGAAGCTGTGTGCGGCGCAATGCACATAAATTGCGAGAGGAAAATGAGACCTCAAATAAGCCTGTGCTCCATGAAATTCGCCACTCATTGCCGGAGCTCCGTCGTATCCTTGGCCGTACATGAATGAGCAATCCACGCCGATATCGGTCAGATAATTCCTGATGGAATTTGCCAGAGCTTGTCCAGAAACGTCAGTGACGGGAACGAATCCGAGGAAATCCTCACAAATATTTGTTTGTGAATCCAAGTATCGTGTGCAAATGGGAAATTGCTCTATGCTTGAAATGTCAGTCGATTCATCGGCTAAAACTGAGAATCCTTCCGATTGATTTATTCGATCAACGATTTTTTTCTGATCAATTCATGACAAGTTGCGATAATTTCATTCTGAATGGTTTTGCTCAAATATGTTGAATTTTTCGGAGCAGACAAAAGGTTTTTCTTGAGTGTTTCGTCA
Source organism: Platycheirus albimanus (assembly GCA_916050605.2). Taxonomy (NCBI): domain Eukaryota; kingdom Metazoa; phylum Arthropoda; class Insecta; order Diptera; family Syrphidae; genus Platycheirus; species Platycheirus albimanus. The sequence goes on from OU696698.1 coordinate 68,428,507, forward strand.
CCTTCAGCTCGATACCGTAAAATTGCACGAAAGTTTCCTTCGTTCGAATATTTTCCATCAGTTTTATCATCCGCGTCAGGTTCCTCTTCATTATACAAACATCCATCGTCTCTATGGCCACGAAGTGCAATTCCTTGACGTCCACACAAAACTATTGCACTAACTATGGGTTTCAGTCGTTCGTAATTTTCTTCTTTAGTTTTTTCTTTCTGCTTATCGAGTTGTTCATCAATAGATTTAGTTTTGCCAAGCTGAATATCGCGTTAATGTTCAAAAGCAACGATGGATTTTTTATGGTAATCAAGTTTTTCGTGGTTCCGAAAAGTTTCTTTCGCGTGCTTCCAAGTGTTGAACGGCTTGTTGATGAGTTTCCCCAGACGTACGTCGCATATTCCATCTGTTTTCACGCCAAAAGCTATGCAGCACTTACAATATGCGCCATTTTCTTTCGCAGAATATGCCAACCAGTGAAATTCCTCAAGCCATTTTCTTTGAAAAGATAAATTTTTGGCAGTTGATGTCGGGAACGAAAAATTAGCTGGTGGCACCCACGAGTCGTCGATAATGTTCAGGATTTCACTCGCGTTTCTTGTATTTGAAGCATTAGACGTGGCTAGAGTGATGTCGTTTTTGAATGGAAGCAATCCTTGTTTGTTTTGAACTGACGTATCTTCGGAAGTCGATTGTCCTCCAGTCTCCGGTGGATTTTCTTCGAGGTTAAGCTTCTCTGCATTTTTAGTCTGTGTCAAAAAAATATGGTTAGCTAAAAACTAATGAGAATCTTCACTTTTTTTGAAATTATAAATTATATGAATACATTGTGCAAAAATAGTAGCTTTTCCGATATACTTATCATTTTTTTATTGCAATTTTTCTTACCTGTTTTTCCTTTTTCTTTGTTTCTGGTTCTGATTCTGAATCAAGGCGGGTGAAATAGGAAAACAATGTCCTCTTCATATTGTGAGGCGTGTTTTCTCAGTAAGAGAACTTGAAACACAGATTAGTTTAAAAGGGAGATGGGAAACCGAGCTGTCTAACTGACAATGTCTACAAGCTGCGGTCAAAGTTTTCTAGTATTTTCGTGGTGAGTTTAAGAAAAACGAGTTTGCCAATTTAAAAATTCAATCTAGCAATCTACGCTAAATTTGAAATTGCGAAAACAAACAAAAGAGAACTGTAAAAATATAAAAATCCCACCTCATCTCTTTGTTTTTGTATTTTTCATGTACAAGGAAGAAAATAAAATGAAAGAAAATGAAAATTGCGGGATCTAGGGAGTGAAACGTAAGTCAGTTTCCGATCTCCTTTTGTCTCTGACTTAAAAAGAGATTTTTCTCACTTGAAATTATACTAACCACTTGTCAACTTCGGCATGTTTACACAATGCGTGTTGAAAGAAACAAAGAAATAATTAAAATACGCTCAAACACGCTCATAGACGGCGCAAATATCAACAGAAAAACTTAAAGAAAAATCGCACGGCGCTGTCATCGCGACTAGGTTGGCGCGCAGTTTGAATTTGCGAACAAACTATATGCACTGCCATAACGACTGGACAGCACCAATGGCTTTTCTATAACACGGTAGTCCAGCCGTTATGGTGACCTGTATATACGTGGTAATTATGCATATATCTCAAGGAAAAAATGTCTACCCCCCCCCCCCTTAAAAAAATTTTGGACCCCCCCCTTATCAAAATCCTGGATCCGCCACTGACTGTAGTCTATGCCACTATCGAGGAAGCATAGTGACCAGTTAAAGTTCCTGCAGAAATCATTGAGACCATGCCAGTTGGCTTTGTCGTGTTGCCAAACGATTGATATACCTAGAGCTAGAGGCGACAATATTTATACTAATTATGCATCCAATTGGGCAAATAGAGAATTAAACAAAAATTTAATTTAAAATTTCTATTATGTGTATCTTACCTATCAATAAGGAATAAGACAGTTTTTTCGAGATCCTTCCTTAGACAGCACAAATCCAATTTCAGTCTTTTACCCGTGTCTGCCTCTTCTTCACCAGAGAACGCCTTACTAGAAAGTCCAGATTCTGCGGTTTATTTATTCGCCAATGCGATTAAATATTATATAAATGCGATATAAATATTGAACTTTGTTTGAAACAAGCTTTTAACTGCGTCAAATACATTGTCTAAGGGATCTCCGTAGTATACCCTAAATATACCCTAAATTTTCTGCGAATTTTTGAGCTTAAGGAGAGGCTGAACCCATGGGGCTTTTAAGCAGTCGTAAGACAAGACCAGAACGTTTTCAGTTTTACAACTGCTTTGAAGAGTTTTGCCTTCTTCTACTTCTCCGCTGCGATTAACGGTTTTAGAGGGTAAATTTATACCAAAACCCTTTTTTACCTGTTAATGCAGGAGAAGTACCGGTAGAGAGCTCTTTCGCCGTAGGTACTACTGCTCGGTTTTAAACGGGAACCGGTCTCACATCTCTCACTGGCGAGAGGAAGCAAGCCATGGCTGGTAGTCGTGACGATTTTTGAACTTATATCCCCATGGCAATTTCTACTTCTTTACTGACTTTTTTATGGTTCATTTTTAAAAACAGAAGGTTTACTAGAGTTTGGGGTACGTTTACTCTGTTTACATTGTTTTAAGGTTTTCCATTAAAAATCCTAGAGTGTATTAAAGCCCCCCAACGCCAAGTAAAAATGTGCCTGGCTTACCAACGCACAATTTAAAATTGAAGGTCAGCTCGTTGGTCATAGTGCTTCGAAATCTAAACCAATGGAATGCATTGGGTGATAAATGTGATTCATTCAAGGCTAGTTCTTAATCCGAGAATTCCGATGATCTCAGTTTAAGCGATTCGTCCTGCATTCGCTATAGGCCCATGGCGATCAACAAACACCAGGCCAATTGAGTGTTTGTGTTCCGAATCTTGTATTTATTTGCGTTAATAAAATCATAAATTAAGTTTATTTTAAAGTTAACACAACGTAGGCGGTACAAAGGGTCAGCCATAGTAATACAGAAATACTCATATAAAAAATAAAATAATAAACCAAAATAAAAGTTTTAAGACAACATTGCAAACACAGAAAACGGTTATTTAAGTTACATTCATTATTTCCCAGCTTACGAAACGCTCGGTCTTATTTACATACATGGAATCCATATTTATTTTTGTATGCCAACAAAGAGGAATGATTTCATCCTTAAACGTAATGTTAATATATCAAGAAACTAGAACAAAATGCATACAGCTTACATAGATGCAAAAGTACTTATACCTGGCTATGTACCTACCTTAAAGGACGATCTAAAAATGCATCGACGTGGAAGCTATTTACTCAGCATCAAATGTATGCACGAGAAAGGAGGTCAGTCACCTAAACCGGAGATAATATTATACTATGAATGATAATAATGTGCATAAAGTTGGATGAGAATCTATGTTTACTCCTTCTGAAAAAATTCAGAGATTTTATTTCTGAACTTTGCTTACTATGTTGTATGGAGACAAATATCGTATGGCATATAATAAATAGAACGGGCTCACATAAAAACTCAAGCTTTTTGACCCAGAACTTGTTGTCCTCGTATTTATTAAGGATTCGTACAAAGAATAAGTAGCAAGGATCTTGTGCACAAGTAGGTATATGTATACCTATACATTATGAACGTAGGCTATTTTTCCAACGTGACCAGACACAACCATTGAACAAAACATTGCTCAAGATAAGTAGACCACCATTTTAGTTCAACAACAAAGTGGAGCACAGGAGCAACAGAAAAATGTTCGCATTGCAATAAAGGTAGGTACATAATAAAGCACAAGTTGTATCCAAAGGATGGGATGAACTTAATTCAAACGAAGCTGATTTTGTTTAAAATTGAATTTTTAGCTTGAAAACAACCATTAAAAAATTATGTGTCATTCTCAGCATTCGAAACAAAAAAAAAACAATAGAGATACAAAGCAAATAATGGTGCAGTGCAATAAGGTCGAAGCGTCTTTATTTCAATTTGTGATTGGAAATAATGTCGAATTCCCTAATTTTTGTTTTCGATGGGGGTGCGTGTGGCGTTAGGGAAAGGAGGGCGCCGCCCGTGGTGAGCCCTAGCGACAAGGTTAGCTAGCGACACTTTAACACTTTAAAACTTGTCCCGTTAAAGACAGCATGCAAGTGTCGAGGAACGAAGCGGAAACATTTCTCAACATTTTGAGAGCATTATGGAAGTATGTATGTAGGTTCATAATTCCAAATAAAAATAGCATACTATCCCGCTAGGGGCTAGGCACTACCATTGCTTTACATATGGTACCGATATTGGATTGGACGAAATTTTGAGAGTTGCGAGTTTGAACGTTGGAAGTATAAACGTTCGAAGCCTAGAGCTAGATTTAATATTTCATGGACCCAGCCTTAATTTTGTCTACCTTAAAAACGAATTTCAAAATGTAATGAATTTGAAATTAAAATTTTCTTTTCAATTGTTTTTTATGATATTTAATATTGCTTTTATTTGACGTGTTGAAAATGTAGGTACCGTTCCTCCGAAATTTATATTTAAATTGGACCAATACCAAGCTTTTTAATGCTGATACAGCAATCAACTGTTTATTGTTTATTGTTTATTCGGATAATTTAATCATTTCCCTTTGCCATTAAATCCTAAGAACAATCCCAATCAGAACTAAATGTAAACAGACAAAATAAAGCGTAACATTTCATAACTAACAATACCATAAATATAAACATAAATCTAAACTGAAAGCACCCTTTTTCCTTTTTTGCGAATCAAATATATAAATGTGCTTATGTAAAATATAAAATATAAAATGTAAGCATCGATCTTCGTATGAGCAGCAATGATCGATGCTAAAAATAGAAAAGTATCTTTCAAATAAAGTAGAGTTTGAGGAATATTTTGTAAGAAAGTTCTCAGAAGTACAGGTAGTTGTATCTAAAAAAAAAATATTGATTAATTAAATTTACGTTACATAATTTTAATTGAAATTTACTTAATGTTTTTTCTTCTTTTTCCGTTGATTCGTGAAACTTTTTCTGTTTGACTTTTTTGTTCTAAAGATTAAATTTCATCTCTACTTATTTTTACTTGCGATTTAAGAACTTAATATATAAGGCAAGTTACGGATTATGCGTCCCTGGCAAGCTACAACTTAAACTGCTTGACGGATTTTCTTCAAACATCATATATAGCAGTTTAAAGAAAAACGGTTGTCGAGGTATTTGTTTTTTTGGTTTTAATAGGCTTTTCACACTGGATCAAAAACTCAGTTTTTGTCTAAAACCCCAAAACCTACACCAAAACCACAAGGTTTCCCATACATTTTTCTCTTCCATAAACTAGTAGTTTTTGATAAAACTCCTCAAAACCTACTTGCAATCGGAAGTATGTGAAAACAAACTGATCTTTTGGCACAATCAACTCGTCGATAAAACAGTGTAGTGTTCTCAGAGTATGGGATTTTTACCGACAAAAGAGAGAAAAAGCGAGGTGTATTTCTTATTTGAGTGGGATTTTCACTAAATGTCAAGGGATTTTTTGGAAAAAGTACCTTTAAACACTCACATATTCATGAAACGTCAAACAAAACCTAGTTTTTGTTCAGTGTGAATGCTCGAACTAGGTTTCGTAAACTTTTTTGAGTTTTTGGTCCAGTGTGAAAACCCTATAAGCCTGGCTCAAAATCGGTTTCCCATACATTTTTCTCTTTCATAAACTAGAAGTTTTTGATAAAACTCCTCAAAACCTACTTGCAATCGCAAGTATGTGAAAACAAACTGATCTTTTGGCACCATCAACTCGTCGATAAAACAGTGTAGTGTTCTCAGAGTATGGAATTTTTACCGACAAAAGAGAGAAAAAGCGAGGTGTATTCGTATATTTCTTATTTGAGTGGGATTTTCAGTAAATGTCAAGGGATTTTTTTTTTATAAAAAGTACCTTGAAACACACATATTCATGAAACGTCAAACAAAACCTAGTTTTTGTTCAGTGTGAATGCTCCAACTAGGTTTCGTAAGCTTTTTGAGTTTTTGGTCCAGTGTGAAAGATCAAAATTTTCTTAACGGTAGCTTCCAGCCTTACAGCTTTAGCCAACATGTTTTAGTTTTATCAGAAAATTCTGAAAATGGCAAATCTTAAACTGTTTATTTTGATTGATTTTGTGGGTTATTTTTTGGGAGTATGTATTTTAAATGATAGCTGCGTTCTTACAAAACTGTTAAAATTCTCAAACTGTGGGACATAAATACGTCTTATACAAAAAAATTGAACTTTATCATCGTGCTATTGCACCCACATAGAAATACGTGCGACGGGATCACGGCAATATCTAGAGTGACAGAATCTACAAAGGACAAAATCTATAAAAAGTAAGAACTTAGAAAGATAAAATCTAGAAGTACCTAGAAAAAATCTAGAAAGACCGAAATCTAGAAAAAGAAATTCTAGGTTTTGTTTTACCTAGTTTTCTAGTTTAAATTCTCAATCTTGAATTAAAATCAATTTCGCTCGCTCGACCATTGTCTCAAAAATATTAATTCTAGATTTTCGTTTTTTTAGATTTTTTTTTTTGCTCTAGTTTTTTTTTCTAGATATCGTTGTAAACCCACCTGTGACCCAGTCTTACATTTTATTTGTCTGCAAGAAACCAATAGGTACTTGCTCTATAGAGAAGCAAAAAACTTAGAGCACAGCTTAAAGTGATTCCAAAAATCTTTAATCGAAAATGTTAAAAATAAATAAATTTATTTAATTAATAGTTTTATAATGAATTAATATTTAAGGCGGATTTTGCTGATTGAGACACCAATGTTAGAGGCATAGTAAGTCAAAATTTAGGATAAAGGGATGATGAAAGTAAACAAATGCAAACAATATTGAATAAAAGAACACTACATTGAGCAGGTCAGTTAAATTAAGATTCCAGTTAGAAAAATTCAGTTACTGCGATGCGACTTACGTTAGCCCCATTTTTTTTCAAATAAAACCCTATTCAGTTTGATTAATCGTTTTCAAATCGAAAATCCAAAATGTTCAATGATGAAGCTCATCATTGTCATCATGAATCAAAGAATAAGAGAGAAGCCTGCGGCATTTTTTCATGACGTCAGCGGCATCCCGCAAGATAAAATCAATTTTAAATTTAGATATTTTTAATAGATACTATTTAAAAGTTATACATACCTACTAAATATGGAGAACTGTTGTAACGACAATAAATATACATACGTTTTAACTTTTAAGTAAATGAGCTTCTGATGACACCAAAATATAAAAGTCCACAGCCCACAACCGTAAGCCACAACTCATTCAAAATGATGGCAGCCCTAGCTCACTCCTCTTAAAGTTCGAATTCGAATCACATCGACAACCACAACCATATTCACTTCACAGAAGACAGAACCTGCTGTGAGAAAATCGTTTTGATTTGACCAAGGGAATTTACAAGTGGTAATCTATAGTTATGTGTTTATACTTTCTTATATTGATTATTGTTATCATTAAATTTGTTTTATAAACTAAATTATTTAACTTGTTCTATTAAGATTGTATTGATAGATGCATAAACGTAAGTCGATTTTTATTTTTTAATAAAAACAATACAGAACAGAATCATAAAACGAAAACAAACCAAAACTTCCAAAACCTATGAGGAAAGGAAATTATATTTAAGAGAACTTTTCATATGGGAAATTTTCTCTCTTTAGTCTTTGAGTGCATAAACAATATTGAACAAGGTGAAAACGGAACGAAGTGTATTTGGTGTATTTTTTTCCAGATACACAGAATTTGCGGATCTCTTTCGTCTTTCCGCCTACAGTTATTTATATTTTTGTTACAGGTTCCACACAGTTGAGTTTGAAACGTCGACCTGTTTGGTAGTTCAATCGCAAGTGGTAACGATTTTGTTTTTTTAAATATTGAGAAGATAAGGGGAAAGGAACAACATTTTGTCCCCAACTTCGACCACCCCATGAAGGATTATTAAAAAAAGAAGACTATTTTGTGTAAAAGAAATTCTATGTTCAGTATTTAGTTCCACTTAGATAATATCTTTTTTAATAGTGTATCGTTCTGCGATTTTGTGTCAAGTCAACCCAGATATGGGACGTTGCTTTCAAGTTAATATTTTGTTGTCTAAAAGTTGGCTTCAGTGAAAAATACTTTTTGGTCGTAGTGCGTTGAAAAAGGGCGATAGCCATCGGTTCGAGATTCGAGTTGGTGCCAAGTTACCAAGAAAGTACTGTGCTGTGTGTTCTGCTACATATTTTTTTGCCCCCATCCCCCGCCTTTGTAATATCGGTATTCCTGCTCGACCCGACCAAAATCCAAATCAAAATCAACGGAGAGAAAAGAATTTTCTGATATTCTAAACCGGTTTTTCCTCCTCATCCATCCATTACCACCTCGTTCCACGTCGTTATTGGTTTTTGTTTGTTTTCTGAACGCAGATTTTAGAAGTGAAGTGATTGTTCAACTATTTTGGTAATTCGATCAAAAAATCATAAAAAATAAATAATAATATAAAAAAGTTACTGTCTTTGGTGTTTTTATTAAATAATTTCCCCGCCGCGCCCGTGGTACAATCCTTGCAAAAGAAGGTATTTTTCCTGCGCACTGTGAAGAGTGTGAAGAGATTTGTGTGTATTCCGCGTCGTGTTTTTTAAATCCTCTGACTGTGTGAGTGTTTTTAACGCCAACGACAACGACGACGACGACAAGTGGAAATCCTTTACTCCGGGGATTATTATTGTTTTTTTTGTTTGTTCCTCTTTTATTTTTTCCAATCGGGCATTTCGTTTTGTGTGGTGTTTCGTCTATTTCTGGTTGGGAAAAGGATGCTGCAGTAGCAGTTCAATAGAAGAAACAGCATCCACTCTATCCACAATGGATCGCGGGACGGAACACGAAAATTCCTGAATTTTGTTTCGTTTTTTTGTTTGCGACTTCCTTTAGTGTTCTTGTACTTATTTTCTGTCATTGTGTGCAGATATAGAGACACAAAAAAGATGATTTTTGTTTGATAGTGTGTGTCTCTTATGGACCGGTACTTACAGCAGTCCGGTAAAAAGGTGTGCGTTGCGTATTAAAAAAATTCAGATTCAGAAAGAAAATCAATTTTCTCTTAACTGAGACAAGTGTTATGATTCATTTTAAAGCAATTCATTGTCCTGTTTAAAAAAAAAAAACAGCTATTCAGTGCATTTTTGTGTACCTATAAGTGAATTTGTATTGAATTATGTGCTATTATATAAAAAAGAAATAGATAACTTGAATTAATTATCGAAACAGAAGCTGATTACAGTTCACAGGATAGAGGATACCTACATAATATTCGGAAAAGCGGAGAGAGAGAATTTTTTTCTTCTTTATGTACATATATAAATATATAGATGGAACACAGAAAAGGTCAGTATCCTAGTTTATTGTTGTTGTTTTTGAATTTTCGTTTATCCTATTTTTCTGTCTTATTTGGAACAAAATATGGGTGTGGGTATGGAATTCCATTTACCAATAACTAAAAGCAGGTAGCTAAATATGTAATATGTTTTCAGTGTTATATAGGTAGGTATGTAGGTACATTGTACAATTAACAATAAACCCTGATTAATTCAAATTAAAGCCACAATTAGGTTTGAGGGATTTTTTTTCAATCATCTTCTGGAATATGATTAGAAAAATCTTTATTATTGCAACCTTGTTATTTATTTATACATATGTGTGGGTACCAAGACCTAAGTGCCTTGGCAGATAGAAGAAAACTTAGAAATTCGTCACAGGGTGTTTGCTTCCGGTGTAGGCAGTTTGAAAGTACATATAGGTATTAAAATTCTTACTCAGTAGGAAGAGAGGGCTGCACTTAGCTACCTATATGATTATTAATTATGCACTTTTTACAGAAAACTTTACCTACTAATGCACTGCTAGGTATTCATAAATTATGCTTCAACATTCAATGGATCAAGCTAGGAAGATTCCAATTGAAAATTATTTATTTATCCGTTATTGTTTCTTATCTGAAGGAAATTCTTACATGAAGAAGTTCATATTTCATATTATGTAGGTATTCGTACCTACGAAGGTATGTACCTACCTACCTACCATATCTATTTTTTTTGCAAAACATAGCAAAGGATACTGTTCAAGTTATTACCTAAGTTTTGCTTCTGTAGGCTGTAGCAGGTACCTATAAACAAAAACTATAAAATCAATAACAGTACGCTCGTGAATAGCGCAACTTCTTTATAATAATAATTTATAATAATTTTAACTACAGTGAAAGCTCCCATTGCGGACACCTCCCTTAGGCGGACAATCCCCTTGGGCGGACAAATTCTCCCGACCGTGGATCTTGAATTTAAATTCCGTACGTTTTATGATCCCTTAAGCGGACACTCCCTTACCCGGACGCGGACAGGCAAATTAGCCACAATTTGGTTAATTCTATACTCTTCGGCGGACAAAAACTTTATCAGCTACACTTTCCCATAGCTTTTCTTACATGTTATGAGAATGATAGGGACAAATGAACTAACTTAACCAATAAAACAGCAAAATTGCAATGTAGCTGTGTGTGTTTGTGGGCTGTTACAAATAATCTTGCATACCTACCTGAAATATTTTTTTGTTTTTTTTTTGTTTTTTTTTTAGTTTTTGAAGTGCAATTGGCATGATTTAAATTTTATTACTTTCTATCAATAAATAGGTTAATACATATAAAATTATATGCAAAACTATTTTTGATTGGTTTTTAATTTTTTTCACTTGGACGGACAACTCCCTTAGACAGAACAAGTGCCTCGACCGTCGCTGTCCGCCTAAGGGAGCTTTCACTGTATATGCCCAAGGTCTTTTGAATGCAAACTGCACGACAATAGTTAGAAGGAATAGAAAGATAGGAAAGATTTTTTGTTGGTACAATGGATTGAGGAATAGGTGATATTAATCTCATGAAAATCCCACGGGTGGCGTCCAGTTGAAGCTGGGGGAATATTGAAAAGTTGCTGCCCAGGCTGGGGTTCGAACCCACAACTCTTAGGTTAGCAACCAAGCACTACATCCACTGTACCATTGCCACCCGCATTATTTTCGCACCATTATTGTTGACGCAGTTATCGCAACGCAACTCTTCAAAAAAATTTGACTCGATAAAAGCAATTGTTGTTGTTTTTGTATGAATTACATACCTATTTCTATTTACTCAGGTTCTTGGCTGTTTGTTTTTGTCTATTGCGTTACATAGGTATTTGGTGCGTTCTTTTTCTAACCACAGTCAACATTTGTTGTTATGTCAAAACAAAATTGTTGGAGTGTCATTGTTGGGATTTGTTGGATATTTTACAAATCATTTAGGAACGATACTTTGTTAGAATTTGTTAAATTGTCAAACGACTACTTTTAACATTTTTTTATTAGGTATTGAGTAATTAATTTAATTACATATTCTTTTTCATCCTATAAACTGCCGAAAAGTTGATTTTATTCATTCTTGTCGATCACTCAAAGAAAATAAAGCCTGCTCAAATCGAGAATTTTAAATTTTTTTGTTTGATTTTTAATAAAGACTTTGAATTGTTTAATACCTACAAAACGTCCAATTTGACAGATCAACAATCTCAACTCATATCATTGAGGTCTTAGAAATAGTAACAAATCGTAACTATTCGACACTTCAACGTGAGTTTAGGACCGCTATTATGACGTCATATAGTTACATTCGTAACTATACTCTATTCAAGTAATTCGTTCAGCACTCATGCCTTATGAGGGAGCTTTTTATCTACCAATGATGCCTGCAGGTAATCCTAACGGCAAACTAAAACAGAAACTGCCTCTGAAATTGAACCCAAACCACTGAACTACACAAGAATTGTTGTTGTGATTTTCTATACATTTGTCCGCACCCATGACCTTTCAGTTTGACTGCAAAAAGCAGACTAATTTTTGTTTCTTTTTGCTTAGTATAACAAATACTACCCTCATGCCTCATGCCTCATCGTCATCGCACAAAGCACATCTGAAAGGTGTTGCCATGATTTAAAAAAAAAGGATCTCGCTACTGCATTTCTATGTTGAGATTTGGATTTTGTAGCTTTTGATTGATACGGAGGTGTTGTCATTTGTTTTTATTTTTGTGTCCTTTCTAAATAACCGCTTGGTGGTGTGGAAAAAGATAAATAATTTTTGATTTTTTGTTTTAAATCAGAAGATGGTAGCCCTAATGTATAATTTACTCGATTTGCGGCAATTTATTATGCAAAGTACGGAAACCCTGTTAGAGCTTTAACTTGAGACCGATGTATGCAAGCCAATATAGCCAGACTGAGAGGCAAACGTCCTATCTTCCCTGTACTGAACAAATTACTGGAATAGAGTATAATTTGGATTAAAGGAACGCCTTTTTGTTGACTATTGTTAACAATTGTTGAATATTAGTTAAAAAAGAACGCACCTATTGTCTCTACAGTTATTTTAACGCTCGTTTTCACTAAATCTGTAAAGAATGTATTTGTAAGTTTGAAGTAAACGGTTATTAAAACTTACATTACCTAATAGGTTGTGTTTTCTGCTTTTGAAGCAATTAATTCTGCAAGGCGTCTGGGCAGCCTTGAAATTGCTTGTCTTAAAGTCTTTCCAAGTTTGATCTACAATTCTTCCATTCTTTTTAGGAGTTTTAGATTTTACTATGTGCCAAAGATTTTCTATAACATTAAGGTCAGGACTTTGTAGGGGCCATTTTAAAATCTTCTTGACCCACTACTGCCAAATACTTTTAATGTTCCAGGCTGTGTGTATCGGCTCATTGTCATGTTGAAGGATCAAATCGCTACCGATATAATCTTGAACCAGCAACCAGTGCAACATCATTTAAAATATTCAAATAATGTGACTGTTTCATGGGCACGAGTACAATAACTAAGAATTAATAACTGTTTTATGCAGACGAGTCAAATACAAGTATTTTGTACTAAAGTAGTTGGTCTACCTCGCCCCGTTTAGGAGGTGGGCGACTTTCAAAAAAAATGTCTGGAATGGAAAAATAAATATTAAAAAACAAAAATTAAGTGCACGACTGTGTTGTACAAACTTACCCTTATGTGTGACAGAGGTCTTGGGCGATGAGATTTTGAAAACGAATTGAAAGGAAAAATATTATTACCTTTTATTGATCACAAATCACTAGGTAGTTAAAACGTTTTTTGGATATAATGAAATATGTAGGTACCTATAGTATAGTATAGGTAAATGTATGCCATCTGATTTCTTTTACTCTTGAATTTTAAGAAAAGATTTTTTTTAAATTGTTCGACCAATTTTTTGAAAAAATGTTTTTTTGAAAAAAGTTTTCCAAAAACATATTTCAATTTTTTTTTTCGGGTATGCCAATTTCTAGCACTTTGTAATTTTTATCAAAAAAAAAAATAAAATACAAAAAAAATTGAACGTTTCGAAAAATCAAATAAAAAATAATACTATCTATCAAGTTTGAAGCAAAGCGGTCCAACCGCTTAGGTTGTAGTAAACTAACTAGGTATACAGACAGATAGACGACAGACAGACAAACAAAATTGCCGGCCCCTTTTTTCGGATTCTATAACATGTTAACGTTCACATTATTGCATGATTCAATCATAGCAATCATCCATGCTAAAATTAGCAACAGATCCCACATCAGTATTACGCTAACATAAATAAAAGACCCCTTGTCCGGTAAACTTGAAGAATGTTAGCATAAACATCCCTTCGGAAAATATAATCAATTCCCACGGAATTGGCGACAAGCTCTAGATCATTCGTTGCAGAAAATGACGACGAAGCATTACCTCGATATCATGAAAGATACACCATCTCTTTTTGGCTGCCTATCACACTTTCATTCCAGGATAAATGTATCTGATGAACAATCGATGTAAATTCGAGAGGGAAATTATTCGAATTTCGAATCATTATTAAAATCTTTGCGCGTACTAACCTCAAATTTATATTGTAGAATAAATAAAGTTAATATTTTGACGTGATAACGTCTAATAAATCGGTTTGGAATATATGGGCAGCACGCACAGAAAAATGTCACAGTCACAGTCACAGTCACGTTACCTTGCTGCTTTCATAGCCTAGAGAGTTGATAAAGTTGGAGGGGAGGGTGTTGGGTGGTTGGTTGGTTGTGGTGGGAGTGTGTGTTGGCAAGGGGGAGGGGGGGATAGTGGAGGGGTAGTGTAGGGAAGAGGAAATATTGTCAAAAATGGTGGGTGGTTGTAGCTCGTTTGGGTGGTGAGATAAATATTGTCAAAGTGTTTGGTGTTGGGGGGATTTGGTAAAGTTCGGGGGGGTTGATTGGTTGGCAGTTTTGGTGGTGGGGATATTTGATTTGATGGGGTGCGATGAAAAAGTGGGGTAGGTGGTTGGATCTGGGGGATTTGGTGTTGGGAGTGGGTGAGGGAAAAATGGAAAAATGGAATTGTCAAAAATAGTGGATGGTTGGTTGTAGTTGGTGTGGGTGATTGGTAGTGGTTAGGAAGGCGGATTTACTGTGGGTGGAGGAGGAAAAAATGTTCAAAAATGGTGGGCTGTTGGTTTGTTCATGTATGTGGGGGTGGAAGGTTGGCGTTCAAGGGGTGAAAAATTAAAAAATGGTGGGTGGTTGTAGGTAGGTTGGGTGGTTGGAGAGATACCTATGCACATGAATTGTTTTGTGAACTGGTTATCACGTAAAATTATCGTCCGTAAACCGACCTTACAGACAACCATGTTTTTTTTTTAAATACAAAAAATAAGTAAAGTTATTAATTTAACATAGTAATGACATGTTTGACTGTCCAAACAAAATGTATTTGCATAACTTGCCCTATAGTACCTCTACATTAATCGCAAGTAAAAAGAGGATGCCATTGATTGTCTTGAATTTGTCTTAGATAAACGTCTTCATTTTTACATGGTACTCAAAATTGTATTCTTTCACGACAAATTTGCGACAAATTCGTTAAAACTAATCACATTTAGGTACCTAATCAATTTTTAATTTCATGAATTTTTTTGGAAGCAGAAATGCTTAATGACGGAAATAATGTTCTTTGCGTTTTCGAGAGACAGCAGGGCATGCTCAGATAAATGTGAGACAGTCTCCCCTTCCTGTTTGTCATTTTCCAGGTTAAAAACTTATATTCTTACAACTGGTGAAACCCATAATTTACAGTAATGCTTTATAAAAATACAACAGTAAAATATTACGTTTGCAATTCTCTTTAAAATGAAAAGGATACAACATGTACTTGTAGGTACCCTTCCTATAATCTATTTTGAATCATGGCATCATAACCCAAACAAAAATAATCATGACATGCACTGCACATATCAATTTTGAACTATCAAAATGACAGGTAAAAGACCTTCACCTTCATATAAAATGAGAACTTAAAACTGTATTGGTCATGTGTCTTACATATCCAGCTGTTACTCTTATGTGTTGAAGTAGGTATGTAGACACACACATGGCATTTCGGGTGACTTACTCGTAATATTGTTCTTTATTAGGATTGTGGTTTCAAATCGATAAGGGTTGAAACAAGACCTGAATTCGGATGGTGAGTGACTTAACGGATCCAATTAAGATACGACAAAGTCAATTATTTTAGTGCGATATTAACGATCTGATAGCCAAGTGTGTGTTCCGTTCATTTCAACCGATTCGTCAATGATTTCCTGTAAGCTGTTTATCAAATGATGTGTGTGTGTGTTGTTTTCGTGGACCGTAAATAATGTCCTGCACGTGTGGAACAAGGATTAAATATTTAAATTCCCACCACCATCCCTTTGAGCGTACCTTCTTATTTCTTCTTATCTTGTATACTTAGTTCAAAGATCAAAAGATTTATCTTTTTGTGTATTTCTGCTTTTTTTGATAACAGTCGGGGATCGTTATACCATTGCCCAAGTGCAGCATATCTGGGTTATATGGAAAATCTTACACTTAAATGGGTAACACATTAGGTTTCATATCTGCGGTGAATAATTTCAGGCTTTGGCATACAAAAGAGATTATTTGAACCAAAAAAACGTACAAAGTATAAAAAAAAGGATTAGATTAGAAGAAAAATTACGTTATCCATTAACTTATTCAAAAAATTTAATGTTAAAGGTACGCAGGACTTCTAATCCACTAAATAGTTTGGCTGACGACTCCACCCTCAGCTTTTCATATACGTTTGATAATTCACGGCCTTCTTGAGATTGCCAAGAATGCTGCAAGACACTTAGGCTTCCTTTATACAGATGCAAGTTTTTTTAGCCCTTCTACAATTTACAAAGCGTTTATACGCCCAAAACTCGAGTATAACTCCCATCTCTGACCGGGTGCTTCTCAAAATTTTTTACACCTGCTCGACAGAGTTCAGAAAAAAGCGTTAAAATGTATAGGAGAGAGAAGCATTATGGAACAATTTCCATCACTTAAACATCGTCAAAATCTTTCATGTCTTTCCTTATTTTACCGTTTCTTCCACGGACCAATAAGATACAGACCGCCAACTCACTGTTTGTTCTCTCTTTTTGCCTACAAGCTGAAAATCAGCTTATGTGCCATTTATTCTGAGAGTGTAACGCTCTCCGGAACTTTTAAAATGGGAGCAGTAAACACACCACAAAAATAAATGTTTCAAGCAAGAGAAGTACGAGTGGCGGTCTGTATTGGTCAGTGGGTTCTTCTACAAAAAATGTTCACTCAAGGTAGACCTCTGCGTTCCACCCCTTAAAAAATTCGTCCGTAATACTCGTCCTGCGAGGAACGCTCATCAGTTTACACTTGAGCCCAATTTTGGACTCCTTTGGATGCCGTACAGCACGTATGCGGAATGAATTACTTGGTACAATTTTCCCTAACATCTAATCATGGACACCTAATTCCTTACCTAACTTACTTAGGTGGCGCAGACAGTCCATTGTGGACCACGACCTCAACCAACAATCCTCGCCAGGGCCTCCAGTTGCGCACATCAAGTTCGTTGAGGTTTTTCTCCACTTGCTCGCGCCACCTTAGATGGGGTCTTCCAGAACTGCCCTACGGGTTGGAATTGAAGACTCGTCGGGCTAATGCGTTTTTGTCCATACGCTCCACATGTCAATGTCGCTGTATAGCCCGCACAGTTCGCCATTGAATCTTCTTCTCCATACTCCATTGATACATACAGGACCGAATATCACCCGAAGAATTTTTCTCTCAAATCACCCAGGCTGGGGTGTGTCAGTGTCCACGCTTATCCAGCAGGACTGCCATGATTAGGGTCATGTATAGTGTCTCCTTGGTCCTTGGAGAGATGGCTTTGCTACTAAAATGCCTTCTAAGCCCGAAAAAACAGCGATTGGCAAGAGTGATTCTTCGACTGATCTCTTCACTGATGATATTCTGAGAGGTTATTGTGGAACCCAAATAGACAAAGTCCTTGACAACCTCAAAGTTATATCTGTCCATTGTGACGTTTTTTCCGAGCCTACGGTGATGATCTTTTTCACCCGAGGACAGCATATTACATTGTTTTATCTCCATTTACAGCCAGACCCATTTTTGCCGCCTCCACTTCAATACTTGCGAATGCTCCACTGACGGCACGCATCATTCTTTTAATGATGTCAATATCATCAGCATAGCCAAGTAATTGAACGGATTTAAAAAAAAATCGTACCGCTGGTGTTGACATGCGAGTTGCGTACGATTGCCCCAAGAAGGATGTTTAAGAGGTTACATGATACCGCGTCACCTTTTCTTAAACCTTTCTTTTCCAACCTTGCCGGAGCAGCGCGAGTTCTCCATAGTCATCCTGCATAATCAAACGTGTTTAGCAGTGATGCCAAGAAGTGACATGGCTCTGTATAGCTCGTTCCTATTCACGCAGTCATCACATCTCCTTTCCCTTCCTCTCTTATTTCCTATCGTTCGCGCTGTGCTAAACATTAAAAGGAAGGGCTATCGGAAACCCTTGAGTGCCTATCTCATATACAAAAATTAATTAGATATAAGCGCCAATAATAAAAATACTGTTTTGTGCATGCATTTCTCTGCATAGAACATGCTTTCAATTAACCAGCTTAAAAGTTAAGCCACCTAAAGTAGCTAAGTGTAAGCGGTTTAGTAATATCCGCGGGCTATGACGTAAAACCCTTATGTTTTCTCTAACATCTAAGTTTTATTATTATATAGGTAGGTACTTGACAGCTCGTATGCATCACAGATAACGTGTTAACAATTATTACGCAATTTATTAAAGACCACCAATTTACATGGCTCAACATCATCGTAAAAAATGTTTTCCTCACCAAAAAAACAACATCAACAAACAAATAAAATACTGGTTATCAACTTTACTAGAATATGTCGTATCGTATACAGACAAATGCATCAAATACACAAGATGTTGACTTAAAAAAAATAACTCGTTTTCTTCCCTCTCATGCTCTACGGCTACTACCTTCCTATAGTGCTGTTAAGACATTCAAAATGCAATAAAGAATCATTAATACAGGTTTATAGGCTGTGGTGTGCTTTATAACACCCCCGCACCAAGTTATATCAAGTTGTAACATTTATGTCGTCATTACTCAAAATGCGTATTTGTATCTTAAAGCCGTTTGTTCGGTCGTCGCGTAGCGTCGTTGTAGCTTAGCTATATATGTGATGCAAAAATAATATCTTTTCACACCCACTTTTATACCTTTAATGGAATGTGATTTTGCGAGTCAGAGTAAACAATAAGGCGGTGGTAAAAGCCATAACTACATGTGCGAAAGTAAAACTTTTGAATACGAATTTTAAACAGGCATTTGCCTAGCTCTCTCGCCAGCGCCAAATAAAGCATTTATGACATCTGTATATTTATATTTTTTATCAGCTAAACACAAGGTTATCCTAACGAGTATCTTAAGCAACAATTTGCGAAGACGGGCATACTATGTAAGTACATGCAATCAAAATTCTTTCCAGTAGGCGGCAAACGGATAACGTGTGAGTTAAAAGAATGCGATTGTTTAAGTATTTACATTTACCTATATGTACATGAATGTACGTACACACTTTTAAATAGACATACACTTTTGCCTAGACTAGGACCGTTTTTATCCAATAATGCCCACGTTGATCGGACATTGGACACTAAACGCAAATGCAATGTCTGCCCGTTGGGAGTTGGTATCCATTGTGTAAGCCAGAATGTTAAACAGCACATTGCCAAGGAAATTCCTGCAGTTATGTATCGTATATGTATGTGTTACAATATTACTTTGTGATATTATTTATTTTGTTAATTTTAAATGCTATACACAACAACAGCTGAATTATTTGCAGCTTCAAGTATTATATCAGTTAACTTGCATTGCAACTATTCCCAGATGGCATTTCTGTTTTTGAAATATTTATATACATGCACATGCACATAATGAAATGAAATGAAGAAAAAAAAATTGTTTTCCTGTGATAATTATTTTGTGTCCATATGCTTATCTGTTGGGTTGTTCACTTATGGCAGTTTATTTTCTCGTTTAATGACTGTGTCAACACATTAATCGAGTTGTTGTTTTCGTTTTCCTCATAATCTTTTGGATAAATTTAATTGGTGGAGCATTAAGTTGAGTTTTTGAAACAAATTATTTGCCTATCACATTCCACAAAATTGAAAAGCTAAGTTTATTATTCTCTGCTAAAAGCTCCTTTTTGGCATCGAAAATGCGCCCTCCCTAAATTTGAGAAAAAATAAAGCACATTTAATTGTTCGCATTAAAAACGCAATAATTAATGTATAGAAAGCGCGAAAACTTCTTTTAGAGCGTTTTCACAAATTTTTCCTGCTACGGAAATGACGCACGAATTTGTTTCGTTTTTGCTTCAACGCCAGTTTTAGTTCTACGATGAGTCATTGAAGAGATTTTAATGACTGTTAACAAAAATAAGGATTTGTAACTTATGAACGACATATCATAAGCACGGAAATGACGACAATCGATGTTTTTTTTTACTTTTTAGATACACAAAATAGAATAATTCTTTTCAAATTGTCTATGAACAATTGTGCAGCACAATGCAACCTATAAAACTAATATAAAATAATTTGTTTTTACTATAAATCTACAAAATTATACAATTACAATTACGCAATTGATGGAACACATGGCGAATATTACCACTTGCACACGAACTGATTTGCGAACGTGTGTTCGCTTATAACTCGAGAATAGATGGTTCGATTTTGACGATTTGGGGCTTGATGAATTAGCATTCGCCAAAGGATTGACATAGGATAAGAAAATGCCGGAAAATTTCGCTATGCATTTTTGGTGCATTATGTCAAATTATTAATAAATCTTATGGTAGGATTTTCTGAAAATGTTTACAAGGGTTTATGTGGTAGTTTGGTCGAAATTCGGTAAAGTTACCTATTAGACAGAAATGCATTTTTAGTGCATTTTGTCACAAATCTCACAACCATTGTAATGTAAAATTTTAGCCTATACAAAATAAATTTGGTAAACTATACTGGATTGCAATGCACATTAAATGTTTTAGCAAGGTTGGTGACTAGGCAACAATCCAAGTGTTCCTGAACGAAACCATTTGTTTATGGTGTTTAAAGTTATACAAATTTTTATAAGCAAAAGTGAAGAAATTCTTGCAATTTTGAAATTCGATATCAGTTTTAAACATCTCTTTCCAAATGCCAGCAGTCTGCTTCTTTCTTTGGACATTAGTTCAAAAATAATTGCATGGCCTAACCACCGAATACGATGTCGAAAATCCGGCAATAAATATTGTTTAATTCAATCCTTAAAGTAAAGCAAAAACTAAAAAAACTTATTCAAAACTTTAACAAAAAATAAAATGTGTTAAACAAGAAATTTCGTTGCGGTCGTGTCGTTATGGTGTCGTTATTACTTTCATGGTCGAATCTTTGAGTTTTTGTCAGCAGTCATCTAGAGGTGCTATCACGTAACTTGCTTAAACCCAAATCAACGGATTTAGTAAAGCATCTACCATTACTGATTCTCATTTGAATTTGGCTTAATTCGAACAAATTACGTGCTATCTCCAGATCCCGAAATTCGTGAAATAAGGAGAAAGGAATACTTGATTTGAAAAATGCATTGTGGAAAAGGTAAAAACGTTTTGTGAAAATAATTTTTTTTTTGTTGAAAACACAAAACTTTTTATTCAAACTAAAAAAAAAAGTTTAAATTCAAATTCGACAAATTACAGCATTGAGTTTTTGACGCATTAAACTCCACACGACATAAAGTGTTAAATTATCGGTACTTTTCTGTTCGACAGGTTAATTACTTTCGGTATTACATCAATTGAGTCAGCAAATGTAATTTCTGATAATTCAACTGATTTTAATTTACTAGAAGTGTTAGATTTCCCTAGCCCGCTATTGTACACCCGACCCGTGTGTAGCTGAGACGTTTATAAACAGTAACACAAAAAATTCAGATATGTATTAAAAAAAGACGGTACGGAGTTCGCTGGGTCAGCTAGTATACCTATAGGCTACAGCCATTAATTTGAATTTAAAAGCATCTAATTTTTTGTACGTAAATGATGCAAATATCCTGTGACACATATTTAAAAGTTTCTAAATTAATTGCTTGAGATTAATTAATTTTATTTTAGGGACAATAATTGTATTACACTACATTTTTACTGGAATACAATCAAATTATATTTTTTTTGATTTGAAAGAGAAAAAACGCCCTTTTTTTGTGCTAAATCGAGGACATTACACGTTACGGAAATCACGTTTGGTCATTAAAATGTAGTTTTTTTAAATTTAATACCTGCAAATATTAAAAATTGAGAAGTGAAACAGTTAGGTACGCTTTAAATAGTTTTGAAATACTTTTATTATGTTTGTTTTTTTTTTAATAATTTTTGGCCGGTAATTCGTAAAGGAGCTTTTAGTGGAGAATCACCCAAAAAGGCTCTCTAAAGAATCATCTATCGGTGTTTTTGGTATTGATTTTTAATACTCTCTAGAGTTCGCAATTTTTGAGCAAGAAAGCTCAAATTTGGTATACACAATGTTTTGTCTAAAAGTAAAGTGAGTGCTTGAACCGGTGAAATCCGCCCACAACCGTTATTTTTGTTCAGCAACCTCTATTTGACAAAATAAAGCTGTGTTTTTTGTACAGTTACGATCAAAGCACAACGATTCAATTTTGCACACGCAAGCTAAAGGTAAATCTTATATCACTTAAATGAAAATATTTCAGTTTGGGCGTGAATAACGCCCACTTTTCAGTGAAAAACCTTAGGTTTTGTGGGTATTAGTTTTATGTATCTTGTGAAAGAAAAAATATTGGTTATGGGTGGGACGTCGGTCGCCCACTTTTCATTAGAAACTATAAAGAACTTATCTTCACAAGTAAACGTTACTTATAATAAAGCCACAAGTTTAAATTTGTGCATCTTTTAGTAAAAACTAAATAGCTTGTGTATGAAAAGAATTTTTGAGTTTCGAGCCTGGCTTATGCCCACTTTTCATAAAACAACAAAAAAACATAGTTTTAAAAATCTAAGGTAGCAATTTTCGTTTGTTATATGAAAAATATATCTTTAATTTTGTTGTATAAACTTTTTGAATACGCCCACTTTTTGGGGCGTGATTTTCATAAAAAAAACTACTCCAATAAGCTATAGTTTTACACATAATGCTTAAAAATCAACTAACGAACTAAGCTCAGTTAGTGCTTTATTTTTTTTAAAAATTTTAAGACACTCCCACTTTCGATGGGCGTTTCCGTGAAAAGTCTTAATCTGCTTTAATTTTTTAATGTTTTCTAACCATCGGTTGCAGTTTTGAAGTAAGAAAATAAAATGTTGTGTTTGTTTTCTTTGGTAACACAGTAGGGTGTGGTTCAGGAATCAGGAATTGTTAAATACCCCAGTAATCGCTATTTTCATTAAAAATCTAATTTTTAATAATTCAAATCAAGCTGCAAGCGCTAGTCATTGAACATCAGACACACGAAATTACTGTTATTGTATTTTTTCCTGTCTATACTAAATAAGAATTTCATTTATCGAACTGGAACAGCCAGCGATTGGATGTGGGGGCGAACGCATACACAGGAAAAAAACAGGGAATAGGGTATCCAACAGTACGTTGCAAACGTACTCGCTGAATTTGTCGTAAATTTGCGGTGAAAGAAAAAAAATAGTGCTTACTTGACGGCGGACATCAAATATTCCTAGCTCGGCAAATATTGAAAGTAACCCGATAACTATTTTACTCAAATTTAGAGCAAAAATATAGTTTAAACTTTAACATTAAAAGCAAACGAACAAAATAAATTTCCATCGTATTCTAAAGCCGACTGTCTTCCTCCAGTTTTATCTCGAATAGAACCTGACGACCCACGACGCGACGACGACACCCACATTTTGTCCTTGGAAAAGAAATGAAAGACGCCAATGGTGCTGATACAGCGCATTGTATGCCACCATAGTGATTTTATGTATCCACGTCGAGTTGGTGATATTTATGGAATGTGGGATGAGATAGATGATTGGTTGGTAATTAAAACAAAAAAAAAAAAAATAGAGCAAAATCTTAAAAGATTGCAGATGAATATTTTAAATCGTTTTTTTTTATATACTCGTATTTAAAAATGACGGCGAATGGGAATAACAGAAACTGAGTCATCAAATAAAAAATATTCGGGTTCCAGTCTTCCATTTATTGTTTCCAGAATGGACAATTAAAAACACCTTTATATTTTAAGCAGCTCTCGCCAGCTAAGTATAAAAACGGCGGAGTAGGGAAATCTGACTGGCAATGCGAAATATCAAAATGAAAAAAAAAAAAAAAAATAGCACAACACTAAAAGTCGCAGATGATAAATATAACATGTTATTGCTATATATGAATATATTTAAAAAAATAGAGAGAGTACCTATTGCTTAAGATTAAACCCAGTTTTGCGATTAAGCTTAGCTAGGGTAAGAGGCGTCTGAAAAAGAAGATAAAGCTTTAGTTAACTCCAGAAGCGGGTTTTTTTATTTTTATTGAGGCTGCTATTAAAAGGACCTAATAATCTGGAACCATTGGTTAAGTTGACGTATTCCAATAAATAATAATAATAAAAATAATTAGTTAGCAATAACACTCCCCTTGAATGCTCAAAAATACAAAGGCAAATATATGATTAATTTTAAAATCAACTGCTTACAGTAAAACATATTGCGGAGATAAAATAATTAAATGTCGTTAATGGAATTGATCGCAAAAGTTCATTATGGCAACACAGTGAGTGCACAACAACATTAATTTATATCATATTTTTACAAGCTGACCCGGTAGACGTTGTTCTGCCCTCCCCAGAAGGAGGCACCAAAGTTTACCTGAAATATGCTTAGTTTATACAGGGTGTCCCAAAAGTCAACGTCGAAACGAAAACGGGTGATAGGGTAGGTGGTGACAGTTATCAGAAAAATAATAAAACAAATCGTTGCCATGTATTTTGTGAGTTAGAGGCATTCGAAAAAAAATCGAAAAAATGCTCACCCTCTGACGGCCTTTCAAGTGCCGTGATTATACAAATCTTAATTTTTCTCAATTTTTTTTCTGTTATGGAACCTCGAATAACCCCGCTAACAATTGCATTAAAAAAACTTAAACACACCTGCATCAGTTTTGAAGAAAATGTCACTTTTTTGCCCAACTAAATACTCAAAATTTTTACATGACCCTAGTTCAATGGGCTGTAGTGTAAAAAAATTGTACTACTAAATTTTGGCAAGTTACCTTAAAAGTTGGCGCGTTCAATTCTCCTTCCAAAATGGTATAAGATTTTTGAGAATATTGCATAAATAACGAAAAAAAAAAATGTTTTTCTCAAATAAACAGGTTTTAAGATAATTCTTTTTAATTCATTAAAAAAAAAATTTGAATGTACTCCAGGCTTTCTCGTCTAAGTTTAAGTTCGAGGAGAGTGACCGTGTTTATTTATAAGTAACTACTAGCAGGACCAGACTACCAAGGGCTATCAGATATACACTAGCAGACCCGGCCACGCGTTGCTGTGGCTAAGGTAGGTATATGTCAAATAGTAAATTATTATTATCGAATAATCATGAAATCGTTATAGCGGGTATATGATTGAAATTTGAATTTTCGTAAAGTTGATAAAGCAAAAATCAGCATTATTAATCTAACCTATCAAGTTTGTAACAAATGAGTAAATTACAAAGTTGATACTCAAACATGTAACATTTAATTTTAGAAATGAAGTAGGTAGGGTAAATAATTCTTTATTCTTAATAGTAATATTTATTATTTTGAATTATAAATATTTTTAAATTAATATTAGTTCAACACTTATCGGTGCACAATATTCTTTGTTAATCTGTCTCAAGCTAACACAAATAGATTCGATGGTTTTCCCACACGCGAGCATGCAACATAAAGTTGGTCATGGGAAAAACATTAAAAAAAACCATCTTCTATAATTTATCATCTGCAACCTTCTACCATCTAGAATCTTCTACCATCTACCACCTTGTTCCATCTACCATCTGCTACTATCAAAAATCTTCTATATCATCTACTATCTCCTGCCATTTTCCATCTTCAAACATCTACCATCTTCTACCATTTACCACTATCTACCATTTACGATCTTCTACCCAACTACCATCTTCTACTTTCAACTATCTTCTACCATCTACCTTCTTATATAATCTACCATCTCCTGCAATCTACCAACTCCCATCTTTTACTATCAACTATCTTTTACCATCTCCTACCATCTTCTACCAACTATCATCTTCTAACATCAACCATCTTCTACCATCTAGCATCTTTTACCTTCTCCCACCTAGAAGCTTCTCCCATCTACCACCTTGTTCTATCTACTATCCTCTACCATTTACCATTTTCTTGCATCTTCCATCTCCAGCCATCTGCCATATACCATCTTCTTCCATCTACCATCTACCAACTACCACCTTCTGCTATCAACTTTCTTCTACCATCTGCTACCATCAACCATCTTCCATTTTCCCCCATCTACCATTTTCTAGCATCTTCTTTCATCTACCATCTTTAACCATCAACCATCTTCTACAATGTACCACCATCTACAATCTTCTATCGTCTACCATCTTCTACCTTCTACCATCTAGAATCTTCTGCCATCTACCATCTTCTACCATCTACCAAGTTCTACCACCAACCATCTTCTACCATTTAGGTACTTCTTTAAAAGTTTCTTTAGAAAGCTTTTTGAAGTTAAAATTTTTTAGAATACCTACATTCCTACATATACATAATGTATTTACATCATTTAAATGAAATCTGTAGCGTTCAAAAATATATAACATACTAAACAATAAAACAAAATCGTATTACAGAAACACATACATAGGTATCTTATTTGTGTATGCTACGATGTTTTGTACTTCAAAACAAAAAACAATACACTAATATAATCAAATTCTGACTGATAAATATTTCAAATAATTGACACTTTTACACTCTTTATTTTTTTTTATTTTTGAACGCAAGGTAGGTCGTCGTAATTTTTCGTTACACCTTCCCTGATTTTCAATAAATATTTCCAGATAAAAATTTCCAAAATTGGTCCAGCCATTCTCTTCTTCCTTAGAAGATGCTATCAAAAGATTTATTACCATATTAACAAAATGCACTAAAATTGCTTTCGTGGTACATAGATGTACTGAATTTTGACCAAACTTCATGGAAACCTTCGTAGTCATCCTTAGAATATCCTACGAAAAGATTAATTACTAATTTAACAAAATGCACTACAAATGCGCTAAAAATGCATTTGTGTCAAACCGCTTTATAAATTGAGAAATAAACTATCCTATCTTTTAAGTTGGATTAAACTGCACACAGTTTTCAAAATTTGATTAAAATCTGTTCATTAGTTTAGGAGTTCATTGCGGACAAACAACGTGACACTCGATTTATATATATTAGATAGGTACCTACATTAGCAGTCTGTCTCTTCAGATTGCAGGCAATTTCAAAACAAAATTTGAAAGACAAAACAAAATTTTGTAGCGAAAGTCCTTTTACAATTCCGTTAATGTTTTGATAATTTATCACACCAATAGAGTTCATATCGGTGTTTGATGCTTTTATTCGTAAATTAACTTATCTAATGTAGCAATGTTAAGTGATCAAACGACGTATTATATAATTTAAACATTGAATACGAGTTAAAAATTAATTTCTTGGTCTCTTGAAATAGTTTAATTTACTTGAACGAAAACTTAAACTGATGCTTCAATGCTCCACTCCACTTCTGTCTTTCCCTTTCTGTCAAATGGTTGTTGTGATAACTATTTCGCCTTATTTTCTCAAGGTAAACACAGCACTTATCAATCTCTTATATTTTATCTGTTGATTTATTAATACACTGATATGATAGGCGCCTTATGTCATCGCCATAACGGCGACTATATTATTTAATGTTTTCTTAAAATAGTAAAAACATTGTATACGTAGAGTAGATACATAGTCTAGTCTAGTCGGTCGACAATAACTATCCATGAGTACGTTTTTCCTTATCATTTCGATTCATTGCTTATCGGCTGGAGCGTATTTTAATTATCGTATTTTAGTATTTGGTTCTGGTTCAATGAACCAGTCAGTTACAACAAACAAGACGAAAAAATCGATAATTGGTTAAATTTAAGAACCACGTGCTTTAAAAAATGATTGTAATTTGATTAAATTTTTAAAATAAAAATTAATATTTGCGTCTCTTTTTACAAGACATGTCATGTACATAATGTAGGTACTGAATTATTTTAGGAATTACCTTTGGGCAATCAATCGCGGATTAAGAAAGCTTTTTTTTAAATAAAGATGACAAAACGAAATGGGGATTAGTACATAATAATAGATTATTTTGTTGACTTATTACCTACTCTATATAACATATGAGCCGGCTGAGGTGATCTGTGAAAAGTGTGACTATAACTTATCGCAAATCACCTCAGCCGATTTACTCGTACATGTGACAATCACATGTTTGTGACTTTTTACTGTGATAGTTATTTAGTTGTCACTTTCACATAAAATCATTTTGTATTTTTTATTTCTTCTGTATTATCACAACAAAATAAAATTAATTTGCTTTTTTAGTAGTTTTGGATAGATGAAGAAATTGAAAAATATAACTCTAAAAATAATAAAAATTAAGTGCAGTCAAATACATGGTGTCCCCTTATTCATTTGAAATATTTCAGGGCATGATTCTTGGGTATATTCTAGGAAAAAAAACGTTATACCTACAGTAAGATGTCCCTGAAGTTAGCAGAACAAAGTCAGCAGAACCAAAATTTTTTGATTGCATAATTAGACGCTTATTAAATGCTAATTAAATGCTGAAGAAAAAAATTTAATGCTCTAACGATTTTCGAAAAAATTAATGTTCTGCTAACTTCACAAGAAGTTAGCAGAACAGTATCTCTAAAGTACACTAAATTAAAATTTAAAAATACGAAATTGGTCCTTGAATTAAATGCTAATTAAATGCCCTACAAAAACAAAAAACAAAATTAAAAAAAATTAAAAAAATTTTTTTTACCAAAATAAATTTTTTTTTAGTAATTTTTTTTTCTTAATTTTTTTTTTTTTTTTCAAACCTGCTTCTAGTATTAAGTGCTCATTGAATACGAATTAAATGCTGCATTATCTCAATAAAATTTTGAAAACCTGAATTCAAAAAATGAAATTTTAAAAAATTCAATTTCACTGTTCTGCTAACTTCATACACGATTTTGGCCACTTTTTTGAACTTTTTTTGGACAAAATCTGCTTCTAGAATTAAGTGCTCATTGAATACGAATTAAATGCTGCATTATCTCAACAAAATTTTGAAAACCTGAATTCAAAAAATTAAATTTTAAAAAATTCAATTTCAGTGTTCTGCTAACTTCATACACGATTTTGGCCACTTTTTGAACTTTTTTTGGACAAAATCTGCTTGTAGAATTAAGTGCTCATTGAATACGAATTAAATGCTGCATTATCTCAACAAAATTTTGAAAACCTGAATTCAAAAAATTAAATTTTAAAAAATTCAATTTCAGTGTTCTGCTAACTTCATACACGATTTTGGCCACTTTTTTGAACTTTTTTTGGACAAAATCTGCTTCTAGAAATAAGTGCTCATTGAATACGAATTAAATGCTGCATTATCTCAACAAAATTTTGAAAACCTGAATTCAAAAAATGAAATTTTAAAAAATTCAATTTCACTGTTCTGCTAACTTCATACACGATTTTGGCCACTTTTTTGAACTTTTTTTGGACAAAATCTGCTTCTAGAATTAAGTGCTCATTGAATACGAATTAAATGCTGCATTATCTCAACAAAATTTTGAAAACCTGAATTCAAAAAATTAAATTTTAAAAAATTCAATTTCAGTGTTCTGCTAACTTCATACACGATTTTGGCCACTTTTTTGAACTTTTTTTGGACAAAATCTGCTTCTAGAAATAAGTGCTCATTGAATACGAATTAAATGCTGCATTATCTCAACAAAATTTTGAAAACCTGAATTCAAAAAATTAAATTTTAAAAAATTCAATTTCAGTGTTCTGCTAACTTCATACACGATTTTGGCCACTTTTTTGAACTTTTTTTGGACAAAATCTGCTTCTAGAATTAAGTGCTCATTGAATACGAATTAAATGCTGCATTATCTCAACAAAATTTTGAAAACCTGAATTCAAAAAATTAAATTTTAAAAAATTCAATTTCAGTGTTCCGCTAACTTCATACACGATTTTGGCCACTTTTTTGAACTTTTTTTGGACAAAATCTGCTTCTAGAATTAAGTGCTCATTGAATACGAATTAAATGCTGCATTATCTCAACAAAATTTTGAAAACCTGAATTCAAAAAATTAAATTTTAAAAAATTCAATTTCAGTGTTCTGCTAACTTCATACACGATTTTGGCCACTTTTTTGAACTTTTTTTGGACAAAATCTGCTTCTAGAAATAAGTGCTCATTGAATACGAATTAAATGCTGCATTATCTCAACAAAATTTTGAAAACCTGAATTCAAAAAATTAAATTTTAAAAAATTCAATTTCAGTGTTCTGCTAACTTCATACACGATTTTGGCCACTTTTTTGAACTTTTTTTGGACAAAATCTGCTTCTAGAATTAAGTGCTCATTGAATACGAATTAAATGCTGCATTATCTCAACAAAATTTTGAAAACCTGAATTCAAAAAATTAAATTTTAAAAAATTCAATTTCAGTGTTCTGCTAACTTCATACACGATTTTGGTCACTTTTTATCATTAAAAATCAAAAATGAAACTACTTCTCTTAAAATGCACTTTTAATATTTCACTGACAGAAATCGATTTAAAAAAATGTACATTTAGAACTTTAATGAGCTTAAAGTATTTTTTGCGTCAAATTCTAGAATTCATTAGTTCTATTTTGATTCCTATTTCTGTTTGGTAAATAGTCTTTAAATAAACAATCGAAATTTTCACTGATCCGTTTGATAGCTACAGCCCCCTATATCAATTAAAACATGTACCTACATATGTACAAGTTATTGAAATACAAGAATATACACTATTTTGGGTACCCTTTGGGTTGTGGATACCTAACTACTTTCCCCTGACGAATGGCTGGTAATGCCAAAAAGAAAATAGGGCATGGAATATTGCATGTTTAAGCATTTTAAATATCGACCTGAAAATCAATACTAAAAAAACATCCTTCATTAATGTTTTTTTGTGTGTAGTTTATTTGAGTGAAATTCTTTCTTTATACATACTATGTATTACATAACAAACAAATTTCAACATTTTTATTAAATAAATACTTAAGTTGTGTTAAATAATATTTTATTGTCAACTTATATTATTGCTGGACTTTGACCGGGTTGCCGCTTTGTGGCTGCCCTCCCTTGACGTTGTCGCGTCATATTTAATGAATGAAATAGTGTCCATCCACTTCGTTACGCTAAATCTCTGACTCGGACAAAAATTTTGTTCACGCAAAAAGTAAACTACAAATACAACCTCCCAGCCTTAACGTATGTCTGAAGACCAATATTTATAAAGCCATAGCCATAGCGTAACCGGAAAAAATGTCGGGTGGTCTTTCGATTGGTATTCGTTCTTCGTATCGGTGAAGTTTTCTATACGGTGACAGAGGGAATAACCGCAAGGCATATCAACTTCAACCGAACTCGTATACCTTTGTATGTAGTATGTACCTACCTACTAAAGGCAAAGAAAAAAAAAAACCGCAAAAATAATTATTATTAATCCAGTTTGCTGCGCTTTGCCTACGGTGTGATGGAGATGGCGATGTCGATGGCGATGTCGATGGCGATGGCGATGGCAATGGCGTTCCTGGACGACTTGTTCGCCTACATATTGGCAGCGGCAACGTTTACTTTTGCCAACAGCTGTCAAACCTCGTCTTTTCACGTAGAATTCACTCATATACATATACACGCTATACTCTGACTTATATACTGTACAATTGTTAATAAATAAATGGACAAAATTACTGGGATTTGCTTTGTACAATGTAGGTACCATTCTATTCTATGTCGATCCTTAAACCCCACCCACCTTACTGTGGGAATATTAATTTGCATTCTGGTTCTTAAGTGTGTGTGTTTGAATTCTATAAAAGACACCGAAGAATTAAATAGTATTGACAAAGGTAAATCAGACATTTGTGTTTGTGTATAGGTATAGGCCGTAGGCGGATAGGTGCATGGTATTGAGCCAAAAGCAATGTCAACAAAATGTTTCTTTTTGTTGATTTGTCTAAAAATGGCGTCAAGTGTTGAAGTTTTTCACTCAAAGCTTGTCAGAAAAATATGCATATCCATATGCATGTATATAAAATGTCATGGTAAACAAAGAGGTTGAGTTGCGAAAAATGGCATACAACTTTAATTATTTTTATATTTTTGTTATTAATTAGACACGTTATTTAATGCTATTAATATTGATTTTTTGTTGTTGTAGGGGTATCTGCTTCTATTAAACACCAAATAAAATCATTAAATCCTGTGTGAAAATTCTGGTAACAAAATTTCGTGATTTCACTACTATTTCACGGCTTTGGAACACATTTTTGAATAACTAGCTACGTTCTTTTAAGGAATATTTATTCAAGTACGTTCTTTTAAGGAATATTAATTCAAATAGGTGTTTTTTTTTTAATTGAATTTGAAAAAAAAAAAAAAAAAAACATAAGCGAGAGCTACAACAGTAGGTAGGTACGTTTTCAAAGAACTGTTGTATACCATATTCCCTTTTTACTTGCGATTATAGGTACTATAAGGCAAGTTATGCATTCGTAAAAAAAAAATCTAACAATCAAACATATGAAAATAATATTTTACACCTGATGATGTCCATAAACATGGACGAAACGTCGTAAAGGAAAAAAACTTTGTTTTATTTTCACACAATTGACCTGAAGCCCATTAAGAAACAACCAAAGAATCAAACATGACATTACGATGATAGAGAAGTCGAAAAAGTGGGTCCGACAATCTGTCTGTCTGTCTATCTGTATGTCTGTCTTTCTGTCTGTCTGTCTGTCCTCTGTATCGGCACCTACAGCCTAAACGGCTGAACCGATTTGCTTCAAACTTGGTAGATATTATTATTATGACGTCCTACAGAATTGGGAATTAGCATTCTAGCTTTAAGACTAACGGTACCTGCCATAAGATTTTTAGTGAAAAATTAATTTTTCTGAAAAACGGCTCCTACGTGTTTTATGTGCAAGTTTTATGTTTTGGTTGGAATAGATTTTTCAGGAAAAGTCTTATAACGCTACCTCCCATAGGACCGGTTTTTTGAAATCCGATTTTCTCGTAAGCCACTCGACGGATTTCGATGAAATTTTTAATGTAGAAGCCCTTTTATAAAAGAAATAAAAAGTTTTTTTTGAGTTTTTTAAAAAAGTTTCAAAATTTTTTTTAAATGTTTGTTTTTTCCAAAAACGGTTTAATCTATATTTTTTAAATTTTATTTTTCTGATAAAAACTGCAAAGTGCTAAAAGGCATACTCAAAAAAAATAAAGTGCACGACTGGGTCGTACGAACTTGCTCTAATGTGTTAAAATGGTCTTGGGTGTTTGAGATTTTGGGAAAAAAGCGTTGAAAAAATCATATGAAATTTTATAAATCACTTAAAAATCAATACCTTAACCGTTTTTTGGAGAAAATGAAGTAAGCCATCAGGTTTCTTTTACGTTTTTGAATTTTTACGAAAAAAATTTTCAAAATCGTTGGACCAGTTTTTTCAAAAAACAGTTTTTTTTGACAAACTTTTCGAAAATATATTCCAAATTTTGTTTGAGTATGCCAACTTCTAGCACTTTGTAGTTTTTATCAGAAAAATAAAATTAAAAAATTATAGGTTAAACCGTTTTTGGAAAAAACTAAAATTAAAAAAAAAATTTTAAACTTTTTTAAAAAACTCAAAAAAACTTTTTTTTGAAAATTTTCAAAATTATATTATTTCTTTTATAAGAGGGCTTCTACATTAAAAGTTTCATCGAAATCCGTCAAGTGACTTACGAGAAAACCGGATTTCAAAAAACCGGTCCTATGGGAGGTACCGTTATAAGACTTTTCCCGAAAAATCTATTCCAACCAAAACATAAAGTTTCCACAGAAAACACAATTCAGAAAGTTTTATCAAAATCGTAGGAGCCGTTTTTGAGAAAAATTAATTTTTCACAAAAAATCGTATGGCAGGTACCGTTAGTTTTAGAGCTAGAATGCTAATTCCAAAAACCCCTCTGTAGGACGTCATAATAATACTATGTACCAAGTTTGAAGCAAATCGGTCCAGCCGTTTAGGCTGTAGGTAACTATACAGACAGACAGACACACGGACAGACAGACAGACAGACAGACAGACAGACAGACAGACAGACAGACAGAATTGTCGGACCCACTTTTTTCGACTTATCTATCATCGTAATGTCATGTTTGATTGTTAGAATTTTTTTTTTTTTTTTTACGAATGCATAACTTGCCTTATAGTACCTATAATCGCAAGTAAAAATTTGGAATATATTTTCGAATTTTTTCAAAAAAAATGTTTTTTGAAAAAAACTGGTCGAACGATTTTAAAAAAAAATTTCGTAAAAGCTCAAAAAAGTAAAAGAAACCTAATGGCTTACTTCATTTTCTCCAGTCCGACCCAGTCGTGCACTTTATTTTATGCGTATGCGTTCGCTTCCGCAGACAGGAAAAAATTCAATAAAATTAATTTTGTGTGGCCGATGTTCAATAACCGCTGGCGCAGTAAAAAAAGGTGTGTGCCCCGCCCAAAGTTGAGACTTTATTGCCAAGGCAATTAGAATGAGCTCAGTGACATTCATTTTAAGCTTGCAGAAAAAATTAAATTTTTAAAAATTAGGTTTTTTTTTACACTATCAGTTCTCGAGAGTAAGAAGCTTATATCAAGCATTAACTTACAATCAGAGATTAGCCAACACATATTATGTGCTCACTGGCGACATCATTTAGTGCAGGTGTTAGTTGTTAGTAAGCAAAATATACAAATAGCATAACACAAGCACCAAAAATAAAAAATTAATAAACACATACATTTATACAAAATAGATACAAAAACATTGAGAACATACAAAACATAAACTATGAGCGTGGTGCACTGGTTTTAAATGTTTTTTTTAGAGAGGATTTACTAATATTAAAATCAACAATACTTTTATTTGAGTTGAAAAGTTTGCACATGCGGGTAAGAGGTTCATTCATGCCATAATTAGTACGGTGTTGGGGACAATGCAATAGCTCTAATCTACGAAGATGATGAGCCCCTCCGCGATAGTTAAAACCTACACACGATAGAAGATCGGGTGAGTCCAAAGATCCCGTTAAAAGTTGGTGAATAAAAATAACATCATTGTTAATACGCCTTTGTGACAAAGTTTGAATCTGTAGAAGTTGAATCCGGTGTTCGTAAGGTGGGAGGTTGTATGGATCTGCCCAGGAGAGACCTTTTAAAGCAAATCGAATAAAATTACGCTGAACTGCCTCTATCCTAGACTTATGAACTTCGTAGAAAGGAGACCATACCTGTGATGCATATTCTAGATGGGGACGAACATGACAGTTATATAAAGCTAGGGTTACATAAGGATTTTGAAATTCCTTCGACCATCTTTTAACAAATCCCAACATGGAATTAGCTTTTTTAACAATAAAGTTGATGTGTTCCGTGAAACTCAAGTCTGGGCTAAAGTTTACTCCCAGATCTTTAAAACTAAAAACGCGATGCAAAACTTGTTGTGAAATGTAATAGCCGTGTGTACTTGGTACCCGTTTCCTTGAAAAAGTCATTGTCTGACATTTCGCTGGATTCAGGCTTAAACAATTCTTGCTACACCAGATAGCAAATCTGTCGATGTCGGCTTGCAATTCTACGCGGTCATTAGCTGAGTTAATAGATTTGAAAATTTTCATATCATCAGCGAAAACAAGGATCTCACTAGAATGAATACACGAAGTTACGTCATTGATAGCTAGTATAAACAGTAACGGACCAAGATGGCTGCCTTGTGGGACTCCTGATTTTGCTGGGAAAGGGCTAGAAAACGAATTTCTGAACTTGACTATGTATGATCTGTTTCGGAGATATGAATATATCCAATTAACAAATCCTACAGGGAAACCTAGAGCTTTCAATTTGAAAATGATAATTTCATGTGAGAGTTGGTCAAAAGCTTTTGAGAAATCTGTGTAGATACAATCCAGCTCATGTCCACTCTCTAATGCCTTTGAGCACTTGTTCATAAAGGTTAATAAGTTTGTGACAGTAGACCGCTTCTGCATAAAGCCGTGTTGTTGATGGCAGATTAAATGTTTGCAGAAAAACGTTATACTATCACAAACTGCTTGTTCGAAAAGCTTTGGAATAGAGGACAGTTTAGAAATCGGTCTATAGTTGGTAATATCGGACTTATTACCCTTTTTGAAGACGGGAGTAATGAATGAATCTTTCCATACTTGAGGAAATTTACCGGACTTAAGGGATAGGTTGAAAAGGAATTGCAAGGGAGAAGCTAAAACGGAGGAACATTTTTTTAATATAATAGGAGGAATGCCATCAGGACCGGGAGAGTAATCATCTTTCAGCAATGAAAGATAATGCAAAACTTTATCATTATCAATTTGGATGTTGTTAAAAGTGGCTTGGGGGAAATCACGGGAGTAGTCAAAGAAATCAAAGTCTATATTGACGGGATTTTCAATAAAGGACTTACTGAAATGCTTTGCAAACGCATTGCATATCTCAGGTGAGCTTGTCAAAGCGGAATCTTTGTAAACAAAGTTCACTGGATACCCATCAGACTTTTTCTTTAAATTTACAAACTTCCAAAATTTCTTTGGATCAATCTTCAACGAAATTTCCATTTCCTTCACATATGCTGCATATAGGTTTCTGGGAAGTAAATTAAACTCTTCAAAAAGTGCAAGGAACACATTTTGATCAGAAATTGAAAGACTTTTAATGTAAGACTTCCAAGCCTTATTCCGTTTGTTGCGTAGACATTTAAGCTCTTTCGTGTACCACGGATGGCTGGAGTTGATATTTTTAGATATCTTAAGAGGAATTGAATTTATCAAGCAGCTATTGAAAATTTCGTAGAATTGAGTAACTGCGTCGTCAATGTTAGAGCAAACATGAATATTCGAAATATTAGAAGCACTCAAATTGTCGTAAAGTAATTGAAAGTCAGCTTTACGGAAATCAAGTGAATAAGAAGAGTCTTCGGCATTACTGTTATTAAGTAAATTGCTGCTCATATCAAAAAATATATCCAATGGGGGATGGTAGGAGTCTACGTTAGAAATGGCAGAGGTAGATTCTACCACTACCGTACTAACAGCGTCAGAAGAAAAGACTAAATCGAGAATTCGATTTCTACAATTATTAATACAGCTTACTTGCTGTAAGTCAGTAGAGGTTATGTTGTCCAAAAGAAGAAGTTCCTGTTGCGAAGAAGTCAAGGCAGCTTCTAAATAGGACTCGTCTTCAGAAGGGGTCCACGTAATGTTAGGTAAATTGAAGTCACCCAACAGTAAAATGTTGCTATTTGAACTGGCAATATCAATCATATGATCAAGAATTAACGATAGCTCGGCAAAAACTGACGCAGAACTTTTCGGTGGAATATAAACATTAATAATAAAAAGATCATATGATTGAAAAGAAACCTTAACACAAATGAGTTCAATTGAAACATTAAAGGGCAAAGAGACAAGGGAAGATGAGATGCAATTACGAACAGCAATCAATACACCACCGCCCACTTCCTTCGGCTTATCCACATGACGATCCTTTCTGAAAACAGAAAACTCATCGTCGAAAATTTCTGTGTCCAAAACTGAACTATTGAGCCATGTTTCTGTGAAAGCAAAGATATCATGTGGAAAAGCTTGAGAGTTTTTAAAAACTTCAGCAGTTTTGCTGCGTATCCCTCTTACATTTTGGTAGAAGAGGGTAATCCTATTAAGTTTTTTGGAGCCGATACTTTAGCAACTCGATTATTGAGATTTTTTGATCGAACTACAAATTCTTTGACAAGTGTACCGGGAGGCCAAAACTTATTGTCGCAGAGAGGACCGAAAAATGATGGAGGAGTAGTTATCCTGAACGATGACACGAAACTGTCAGGCTTACTGATTTTATTGCATTTTATAGCTGACGCACTCGAAATGCAGTTATTAGCAACAAGATGTTGAATTATGTCATTGGGTTGGAGTTCAGGGTCAAGTCGGGATACAAATACTAGTTTTGGCTTAGGAACAGATTCTATTTTTTTGGGAGGTTCCGAATCGTTGATGTTATTAGTATTAGTATTAGTATTAGAACAACTTGATAATATTTTCGGTTCAGAGCAAGATGGGGTAGTGCTGGCTAATTCAATGGGAACCGCCACCGCCGGTGCATCGATATCGGCCCTAGAGCTGTTGACGGTGGTTAAATCTACTTCTTGAAGGGGAGGAGGCAGTGGTATACTTATTGGAATGACTCTCCTTGAATTTGGGCGCTTTGGGTCTGGGGAAGGAGTTTTGGATGACGATGATCCTTCACGACCCCTTTTCTTACCCTTTTTGAGAGCAGACTTGGTGAGTATAGAAGAGGAGGGGTTACTCGGGGGCAGGGATGAAGGATGAATAGAGTCAGGATCTAACGGCTCTGTTGACGTTGATTTGCTAACAGTTTTGATCGGGGAAGGAATTGAAACTACATTTGCTACAACTGAGTTAAAATTTTCATGTAAAACATCAAAGTTCTTAGCAATTTTTATAATATCATCCTTAAGAGACGACATTTTGAGAGAAATTTGCGATAAGGATATTTTGATACAGGTTTTGCAGTACCAAAAAGCAAATCTTGAAGAATTTATTTTATCAATAAAACTGTTAGTTGAGCCTAAGCATTTGGCGTGGAATAAATTCCCACAAGGGCCAAAGCAAGCAAAAAGAGGAGTTGAATTCGAGTGCTCTATACATTTCTCAGCTGAGCAGACCATTTTAGTATATTTATATAGAAATGAATGAGGAAAGAGAAAAAAAAAAAACTAAAAAAAGGAAATTTTATCTTAATTAAAAAATTACGAATTTTGAAGTTGAATCCGGAATATAATATATAAAAAAAAAAAAAAAAAAAAAAAAAAAAAAAAAAAAAAAAAAAAAAAAAAAAAAAAAAAAAAAAAAAAAAAGTTAAATGTTTGGACTCGGCTAGGATTCGAACCGCGGATTACAGAATCCTAATGTAACGCGCTCAGACAGACTCGGCCGTCAAGTCGACAATAGTACAATAATTAATTTTTTACAAAAAAAACTACCAAATGATTAATTTGATACGTTATTAGTAAAATATAAAAGCTAGGATTAAAAGCACTTTTTTTAAATAGAGGGGAAAAAAAGTTTAGTAAAAGGGGAAGTAAATAGCGATTAGGGTGTATTTAACAATTCTTGAACCACACTCTGCTACTTAACCAAGAAATACAAACCGAAGTGTTTACCTTCTTACTTCAAAACTGCGACCGATAGTTAAAAAAAAACATTACAAAATTAATGCATATTACGACTTTTGACGGAAACGCCCCTTAAAAGTGAACGTGTCCAAAAAAATTGTAAACAAAATTAAAGCAATAACTGAGCTTTTATCATTAGTCAATTTTTAGGCACATGTGTAAAACTACAGCTGAATCGAGTTTATAAAAATGACGCCCTTAAAAGTGGGCGTATTGAAAAAATTGTATACAAAAGAATGTAGAGATGTAGGTTTTTTTCAAATAATGAACGGAAAAAACTTTAAAATTAAATATTCGTAGTATCTACCTTAAATTTTTAAAACTATGTTGTTGTGGGCGTAAGCTACGCCCAAAATTTACAAATTTCTTTTCATACAAAAGCTTCTCAATTTCGACTAAGTGACGCACACATTTGGGCTTGTGGATCCATTATAAATACCGTTTATGTACAAAAACAATTTTTGTATAGTTTTTAATGAAAAGTGTGCGTCAGCTACGCCCAAAATATTTTTTTTTGGTTTCATACCAAGATGTTTATTTACATACAAGTAATACCCACAAAATTTAAAGTTTGTCGCTTTAATATGACAATTGTTATTTTATAAAATAATTATTGATGGTTTTGTATGAAAAGTTGGCGCCAGCCACGCCCAAACTGAAATATTTTTATTTAATTGGAAGAAAGTTTACCTCAAGCTTACGTGTGGAAAATTTTAGCATTATGCTTTTATCGTAACTGTACAAAAAACATAATTTAATTTTACCAAATTGAGGTTGTTCAACAAAAATATCGATTGTGGGCGGATTTTACCGGTTTAAGAACTTAGCCTTACTCTTGAACCAAAGACTATACAAATATACCAAATTTCAGTTTTCTAGCTCAAAAATTGCGACCTCTAGAGAGTATATGTACATACGGACGGACATGGCTAAATCGACTAGGCTTTTGATTCTGAGTCAGAATATATATACACTTTTCTATACCTAACAATATTATTTCTCCACACCAAATACAATATACCCATTCTATAGAATAGAGTATAAAAATGAAGTACGCCATCTGATTTCTTTTAAATACTCTTTTGAATTTTAGGAAACAAAATTTCAAAATCTTTGTATCAGTTATTTTTTTAACTTTTCGAAAACGTATTCCAAATTTTTTTTAAAGTAGGTAGTAATGCCAATTTTCAGCTCTTTCTAATTTTTACCAAACAAATAACATTTAAGAAAATTTAACAAACCGTTTTGAAAAAACCAAAAATGAAAAAATAATACATTTTTTAAACTCAAAAAAAAACTTTTTTTTTTTGAAAAGTCTAAGAATTAATATTATTTCGTTTATGAAAGGGCTAAAAATTTCATCGAAATACGTCAAGTGGTTTACGAGGAAATCTGAAATCGGGAGGTATAACCGTTATAAGACTGTCCCTGAAAAATGTATTCCATCAAAAACATAACGTTTACACAAAAAAACACAATTCAGAAATTCGTAGGAGCCATTTTTGAGATAAGCGACTTTTTCATTTAACATCATTATGGTACCGTTAGATTTTGAGCTAGAATACTTATCCAAAAAAAAACCCTTTGTAGGATGTCATATAACAATACTATGTACCATGTTTGAAGCAAGTTAATCTAAAAGCCACTTTGCATCATACACCCAACCTTGCAACTTCTCCGATTTTAACAGGGAGCCCCGGCAGATGGGTTGCAGGGAGTAACATTCCCCGTTTACTCACCTCACTTTTTATACGCTGTAAGCTTTATATGCCCTTGTTTGGATCTTTCTTACTTCCTTTTCCTTTGGAAACTGACTATAAATAAGTAGAAAACATAGTTAAAAATGAGAAAAGGCCGAATTGGCCCTGTCACGTTAACTTGCCAATTGCCGTTAAGTTTAAGCTCCAGATTTTGCATGCGTATTAAGTGTAAGTATAATTATAAAGGATATACGAGTCGAGTAGTTTATGAAGTAAGTCCGAAATCCATATTTAAAATTATTTCGTTTTTAAAAATGTATCAAGTAAAATAAGGATGTGGGAACGTATTTCACATCAAAAATTAACACGATTTTTTAAGGATTAAACTCCCACCTTTCTAAAAACTAATTCCGCTTCACTTAAAAAGATTAAGTTCCCAATAAATGGGAATGAAGTCCCTCGATGGAATTAGTACCCGGGGACTTATTTCCCTGCACTTGGTATCGTTTTCAAAATTTGAAATTCCTACTTCCTTTTTGCTTGTGTCTACAAACTTATTGTTCCATTGAATTCAAATTAAACCAATTTTAAGGAAAACTGAGTCTCCAGGACTTATAACTTTTAAGTAAACATACAGGCCATGAATAAGAATAACGTTTGTAAAGTAAAAGTTTGTGTTCAATTTCTTCATGAACCTTCTTAGATTAAACAGAAACCCTCGGGAAATTTGCTTTATTTTTAATTTTTTTTTATATTAAAGTCTCGCGGATATTTTTTCGAGTTTTGCTTTTTCTACATACACCCCTCTGAACTTTTGTTTTCACTCACTGATTGGAATGATGCTAAGTAAATTAATTCGTTTATTTTTTTTTTTGCTTTTAAAGTATGTCAAACAAACGAACGAATCTGACAAATCTGCCAGCATAACGATGTTGACAATTTGTTCATTCTTCATGACAGATATTTCAATTTAAATTGATTGCTGACGACGACGAGGACATACACATTTGAGTGACATAAAATATTTAATGACAACGTAATTACATTTTCAGCAAAAATTTATATGTGTGTGTGCAGTACGTGATAATTCTTAATTCAATAATTGACATGGCAACGGAGGTTGGAAAGTGAATTTAGGGTGCGGCTTTTTTTTTCTTATATAAGTAGGTACAATGAACATATATGTATATTAGTTAAACAAGGTACTAAATATTAGCAACATTTTTGAAAATTTATTTTGAATTTATTCAGGAAGAATATTTGAAAAAAAAAAACATCGAACTTTGAAGATTTTA
This sequence comes from Platycheirus albimanus, assembly GCA_916050605.2. Classification (NCBI taxonomy): domain Eukaryota; kingdom Metazoa; phylum Arthropoda; class Insecta; order Diptera; family Syrphidae; genus Platycheirus; species Platycheirus albimanus. The sequence continues at coordinate 68,470,606 of OU696698.1, forward strand.
ACGAGCATGCCCTTTATAATGGTACAAAAAATCATTCGTTTTATGTTCTGTGTTGTAGTTTTGAGACAAAATTTTAATTGGAACTAGAGATTTTTTTTCTTAATTTATTTAACGTTCCCTTTCCTGGTAGCTCGACTTCCGGCTTATTTTTGATTAATACATTTTCTTGTTTTTTTCTTTGCAAGTATCTAAAGGGTGTTTTTTTAGGGGTATAGAACTTTGAAATGAAATAAAACAAAGTTGATTTTCTTAAATTGACATGAAATTTCCTTTATTCGAGAGATCTTCTCTTCTTCTTTCTTGGCAGCAACACTTTAACTCCTACTGGAGCATAAGGCGGCAACCAGATCCTTCTACCCCTCTCTATTCCTAGCACGATACCTCAGCTGTGCAAACGACTGCAAATTTTGGGACCGAGCTTCCTTCATGACAGTTGACCTCCATGTTCCCTTTGGTCTTTCAAGCCGCCTCGCACCTTGAAGATTCCATTCAAAGCACTGCTTTTCTATGTTGTCATCAGGCTTCCTCAGTGTGTGGCCAATCCAGCGCCATTTTCTTTGCTTGATGTCATCATCCACTTTTGTTTGTCCAGTCCTAAGCCACAGATCATTGTTGGATATTGTTTGTGACCATCGGATCTTTAGGATGTAACGCAGACAACGGTTGACAAAGTCTTGCAACCTACTCGAAATGTCAGTAGAGCATTTCCACATTACACAGACATAAAGCAGCACAGACTTAACATTGGATTCAAAGAGTCTCAACTTAGTACGAAGTACGAATCGCACTATCTTGGAGGCCAATTCACAGGACCAAAACGCGAAATTATGCGCTCACCGAACGTTTTCTTCAACAATTAAATTTCGGCACGAGCTGTGTGATATGTTGCGCCGTCTTCTTGAAACCACAGCTCCTGCACATCATGGTTGTTCAATTGATGAACGAACAAGTCAATAATCATGTCTATAAAGTTTTGTTTATTGACGTATCCATTCAACTAAAAGTGAGCGTCGTCGTTAAACAAAATTCGCTTATGAAAATTGGATACTTACGTATTTCGAACAGAACCATGATTTTCAAAAAAAATTGCACAATTTGGAAGCGTTGTTCAGGCGTCAGTCTGAAATCACTTGGCAGCTGACAAAATTACCGCCAGTTAAAATAGTGTTGCCAACTTAAAGATCTATACCTCTAAAAATACAAACTTTACTTTAATCTATAATTCAATCACAACTGCCTTACTCTAGTTCGCTGCTCAATTTAATGTTTTTTTAAAGCTTTAGAAGCTACAAAATTTAATTTTCCTTACTAAGTTTAAGTTCAACTTTTAAAAAAGATTTAAGACGGCTCTGAGAACTACGCGCAGTCTCCTCAAAATTTAATGTGACAATAATGTGTGGCTCCATCAACTAAAACAAACAGCCCTTTTCAAGGTTTATTAACACCAGATGTCTTAACTATTAAACTGGTGTGGTGCACAAATATAGATTAAAAAGAAAACAGTAAATCTTTTTGAGGATGGGATCTTTCAAAAAATACGCTCTAGTACTTTTTTAAGAAACGTAAACGTAGTCGTTGAGATGATATAAACATCAATAATTATAGATATCACACACAGTAGATTTTAAAAACAATCTGAAAAATTACACGTCATTAATGTTCGTAGGAAGATAGGTAATATTGTATAGTTTCATATGTTGCGATACGACACATCTTAAGCGGCATATACTCTGGCCAAAATCTAATCAAGCATGTGAGAGTGTGTTTGTAAAATCAAAATACGTACACGTTGAATGCTTAAAATGTTTTGATTTTTCATCAATACGGTGCACACGCTCACATGCTTGATGAGATTTTGACCAGTGTACCTGTACATGTATGTACATGCCGCTCTAGTCACACAATTAATAGACTGAACTTGGCGAACGTCCTCTTTAAAGTCACTTAGACGACTTTGAGGTCATGCGACTAAAATAAAACCTCTATATTCGATTTGATTCGATTTGATTCGATTATAAAAAACCAAAATTTAATTTGTATTGTGTATCTTTTCTCTTTTCGTTTGTGAATCACGATTCTTTAAAACCGCGATTGAATGACATTACTGCCGGCATATTTCACAAGTTAGTCGTTAGCCAAAGTCGTTTCGAGATCATAAGGTTTCTGTCTCGTTTCATCGCATTTATTTGAAAGATAATCCGCCGAGAAAAGAAATGCATTCAACCATTAATTAGACAAACACAAAACAGGTTCCTCAAGTGGTTTTTTTTATTTTGATGATGATCGATCTACATACGAGTATAATAGAGACAAGAGCTGCCTAAACCAAGGTCTTCGAGCCGCTTGAGTCGCATCATAATTTTCAACATGAATTTTGAATTTTCAAATTTCATTAAAGTGAACGGTTAAATCCAGTTTTTACCAGGGAAGACATTTTTTTGAGTTGAGAATATGAAAAAAACCTCGCATTGTTGATTTTTTTTTTTGCTTTATTGTTATAATTTTGATCAGTGATTGTGACGTCATACGAGAAGAAAACACTTCGTTTGTTTAGTATGGGATTCTAGTAATCTCCAATTTTGATATCATCTATCAGGGAATTTAAGAAAGGGCTTACTTTGGTGTTCCCGGGCGGTTCCCAATTAACAGTTATTGCGCTGTTAGTACTAATGATAGAAACTTCGCCTACGACTTAATTTTTAGAAGAAATGCTGGCCTCTGTGAATGCGTTTTAATAAATTTGAAAGGTATCTTATCTCAGTTTTAATGTTTCCAGTTTCTAGCTTGTTCCATTTTTCCCAACCAAATTTTTTGGATTGCGTAATAAACATAACGTTTTAATATTTTTTTTTTGGATGAATGTAGCAATAATAAACATTAAAATCAAGAGCAAGTAGGTGCGAAAAATGCACAGATTTTTTGATATTTGGAAAAATCCGCAGCAGGGAAAAGTTTCTTCATAAAAATTTTGTACCGTAAGGTAAAAAAAACTGGAAGCCCTTACAGTAGAAAGGTTCTTTTAAAGAATTAACTCAGGAATCATGCCCTAAAATATTGCTGACGAATTAAGGAACACCCAATATAAAATTGGAAAATTGTTTAACAAGAGAAGATATTTTTTAACAATTTTTTTTTGTATATGGTGGCTACTATTTGTTCTCTAGTCTCTTTCCCACTTCTCACTTTTCCTATACAGGGTGTCCTTCATTTCGTCAATTATATTTTCGGGCATGATTCTTTTGTGTATTCTAAGAAAAAATCGTTCTACAGTATGCTCTTTATCTTTTAGCTGCCGATTAAGCACCGTACCCCATTGACTACTGCAAACCAGCTCTTAGCCTCTGTAAAAGCTTCATAACAGAGTTCCTTTCCAGAACAGAATGTGAAAACGAAGATGTTATGTGCAAGAGACTTCGACATAACTATCTTCACATATGGTTCCAAGATAGAGTGTGGAGAAGGTGTTGGTATATTTTCAGAGATGCTCAATGTGTCCAAGTACTTCCGAACTCCTTGACTTCGTAAGCGTTTCCCAGGCAGAAGTCCTTGCAATCAGGGAAGCTTGCAAATTACTGGAGCAATACTGGCATCTAAACCGAAATGACGCCATATTAATTTATTGATAGTCAGGCCGCTATCAAGGCTTAAAATTCGAATCAGCCTTCTTGCCGAAGTTGTCCTACCTAAGTGTATACTCAATTTTAGAAGCTGACGTACTTTTTGCTTTCATTACTTTTTACGGCTGACTTCTTAGCTTTTATTTCCGTTGATGTGATTTGTTAATTTATTTTTATGTACAAATAAAATCAATTCGAACTTTCAAAGTTACATTTAAAACATGAAAATGCTTCTTATTATACTCAAACTGTATTACTGCATCATCATCACAAGTGTTTTTAAACCTTGGCCTTGCATAAGTCATACCATTACCTAGACCTATGTTTTTTTCTAAGGACTGCAAAATTCACACTTTACATCTTCAATAGGTCTTCTTAAACAATCAGAACCATGAAATGCGTTTTCCATATCGCCTAATCGATCTTTTTATTCATCTGATGTCAAAAGCACAAAGCCACCAAGAGTTCTCGAGGCCTTCACCAGTCTGCATAGTCTATACGAAATAAAATAAACCCAAAAGAAATTATAATAACCCTGTGAGCTGCGACCAGCAATAAAAAGCAACAGTCAGGTGTCATAAATCTTTTTCATCCTTCAATCTTCAAACGGCTCCGAAATACATAGATGCATTATCTCTTCCAGGCATAAAAATACGCTCCTAAGACCCCAAGTCAAGCTAATGCGCCTTCTATCTCTGACTAATTTGTAAGTTCTTACAGGGGCGGTAACTTAACCCTCTCTCTTGCCAGCATTACTAGGGAATACAATTTTATCTTCTCTATTCGACATGTGAACTTGAAAAGTCATGCTCTGTAGGGCGGTACAATACGTGCAGCTAGTGTAGTTAAAGAAAAAGAAAAAAAAATGCTGTTAAAGATGACCAAGATGAAGAATGAAAAGCCCTCAGCACTCACGTTAAAGCCTGAAAGTTAATGACTTTGAAATAGTCTGGATGTGGCGCAAAGGCTGTTGGGATGATGATAATTAAAAAGCACATGCATCTGAACTGAGAAGAACCGAGTATCAGTATGCAATGCAACTGCAATAACCACATAATGTAATAGAGTTATAGAATTTTGTCTGCAGAGTCATCATTTCTAATGGAAGCCTAGTATAAGGTCCAGTCATAGGTTTCGGAAAGTACCTACCTATACCCACCTCAACCTACCAAGACCGACTGAAATAATCTGGAAGCAGGGACAGGGAGGGGGACTGACTTTGAAGCTTACTGAGGTCAGTTGAAATTCATTGGAAGAGATCGTCGGCCCTTACGACTTATGAGTAGTTTGCTTTTCGCCAGAAGTGCTGAGTTGTGTGAAAGGTTTTTTGTTGTTGTTGTTGTAGGTACGATTTAGGTTATAACAGAAAGATACAATTATTTACAACATCAAAATATTATTGGTCCCAATGGGAGGGATATCAATGGCTTTTCGCTCGCCTTAAAGACATTATGCAACGTGTAACTTGAAAACACGAACTGGATTGGAGATTGTGCAACCGACAATGAACGTTGGATGAATTTTATTTTATTTTCATCGATGCACTAACGTGGAGAGAGACTGAAATTTAATTGAAATTGATTCGCATATTCGTTTGGTTTGTGTGTGTGTTATTATTAATGATATTCGCAGATAGAGTTCTGTGAGGTTATCATTAGGTTTCAAATTATAATTACCTCCGTGACTTTGTGCTATGATTCGTCTCCATGACAGCAGTCAGTGGTTGCATGAAATTAGATTTCGATTAGTTTTGTGATATGCATAGCATATAGTAGCAGTTAAAATTCCCTTCGACAATCGAATGTCGATATTTTTATGAGATTTTTTTTTCGTTTGCCAATGATTTGGGGAATATTAATCAATAATTGTTGTTATTTTATTAATGGGCAACAGCTGACAAACTTAATTAATACAAAGATTTGATTAAGTTATTGATTTTTAATTTAATGTTGTCAAGGAGGTTGCGTTATATTTTTATGCACATAAATAAATACTTCATTGAATAAAAAAAAAAACAAGTTGTAAGATTTTATATTAATATTTATGACTTTGCTGCGAAGAAGTTTATTGAAATGGAATGCGATTAAGTTAAAAACATATTCTTCAAATTAAAAGAAGTGCTAAGCTTTTTCTTAAAACAAAAACAATTTGTGCATTGTATGGGAAGGTTTGCTACTTAAGTCTGGAAAACATATCTTAGAAATAAAATATGCCTTGCGTCGAATAAAACTCTCAAAAAATATATAGCGTAAATTTTGGAAGCGGTTGTGCCACATAAACCTCGTTGTCTTGTCTCTTACCTTCCTATACACTGTTAAACTAAATCGTCACTTCGCACAAATGCTTAGACTTTCTATGGCAAGTCGCCAAAAAATCAAAGAAAACAATTTTTTCATTCAAATGGCCTGAAATCATTTTTTTTTGTTTTGTTTATTTTAGAACAGGGAAAATCGATTAGCCCTCCTTTTACGCATTTACGCATGATGGGTAGTTTTATATAAACAAATAAACTGCACGACTGGGTCGCACGAACTTGATCTTATGTGTTAGTTATAGTGGGTCTTGGGGCTTGAGATTTTGAAAACAAATTAGAAAGGAAAAAAATATCAAATCATATTATTTACTTTTAAAATACCATTAAGACGTTTTTTTATACCCTATTCTATAGAATGGGTACGTTGTATTTGGTGTTGAGTTTGTATCACAGAGAAATAATACCGTTAGGTAAAGAAAAGTATATATATTTTGCTCAGAATCAAAAGCCTAGTCGATTAAGCTTTGTCCATCCGTCAGTCCGTCCGTCCGTATGTATACTCTAGAGGTCGCAATGTTTTAATTTAAAAAGCTGAAATTTGGTATACATCACTTTTGGTTCAAGAGTAAGGCTATGTTCTTGAACCGGTAAAATCTGCCCACACACAAACAACCTCAATTTGGCAAATGTAATTATGTTTTTTATACAGTTACAATAAAAGGGCAACGCTTAAAATTTTGCACGTGCAAGATTTAAGTGCATTTTCTACCAATCAAATAAAAATATTTCAGTTTGGGCGTGGCTGACGCCCACTTTTTATACAAAACCATCAATATTGCTTTTATAAAATAACAATGCTTATATAAGAGTGAAAAACATTAAATATAAGTTTTGTGGGTATTACTAACATTAACATCTTGTGCATGAAATAAAAAAAATGATTTTAAGCATGGGTGACGCCCACTTTTCATTAGAAACTATAAACATTTTTTTTTTTTGAAAATATAAACGGTATTTATAAACACAAATCCACAAACTCAAATATGTCTCCTAGTCGAAACTAAGAAGCTTGTGTTTGAATTTTTTTTTTTTTGAATTTTGGGGGTGGCTTACGCCCACTTTTCTTGAAAGAAAAAAAAGGTAGATTTAAAAATTCAATTTTAACCTTTTTTTCGTTCATTATTTGAAAAATATATCTCTTTACTTTTTTTTAGTAAATTTTTTCAATACGCCCACATTTAAGGGCGTGATTTTTATAAAAAAAAAACCTTTATTCAGGTAAGATCGTTAAAAAACTACTCGATTCAGCTGTAGTTTTACACATATGCCTACAAATTGACTATAGATCAAAGCTCAGTTAGTGCTTTAAATTGATTTTACAAATTTTTAGGACACGCCCACTTTTAAGGGGTGTTACCGTCAAAAGTCGTAATATGCATTCATTTGTTTGATGTTCTTAAACTATCGATCGCAGTTTTGAAGTAAGAAGATCAAAACTTCGGTTTGTATTCCTTGGTTACGCTGCAGAGTGTGGTTCAAGAATAAATTGTTAAATACACCCATAATCGCTAATTCCATTCAAAATTTAATTTTTAAAAACTTAAGTTTAGTCTTGTTTTGTTCAAATCGATCTGCAAGCTTAAAAGTGAATGTCACAGAGCTCATAGTAATTGCCTTGGCAATACAATTTCTCATCTTTGGGCGTGGCCACACATTCATATATTGATCATCGGCCACACAAAATTAATGTTGTATTTCTGTGTGTCTGCCAAAGCAGAATCTTGTCTTTGGAACTGGACAGTGGGGGGTGGGGGGGGAGCAAGCTATTAGCAGTGCAGCTGTGGATGAATTTGTTCACCTTTATAACTAATAAAAGATGATTTAAAAAATAATTTAAACATTTAAACTGTCGATGCAATCAAAAGAAATAAAATTTTTATCAAGATAAAAGTCGACATTTTTTACCGAAACTTTTTCAATCGAAATTTCCATAGTTTGAACTGTCAACTTATTTTGTCGATCAAACGTCAGTCGACGTTTTGACCTTCCGACGAAATTTATATTTATCCAGTCTACACTTTTTTGTCGACCATTCGTTCACTTCCCTAAAAAAGCAAGAAGTTCTCAGAACATTTTCGAAAACCGTTTGAGCATTGAATATCGTTGGCATTTATTAAGCATCTGATTATGCAATCAAAAATTTTTGGCTATGCTAAATTTGTTCTGCTAACTTCAAGGACACACATCTTTCGAGATTTTGCAAATTGTGATATTAAAAACAAGATTTTTAAATGCGTTCAATCATACACAACTCTACATCAGTGATGCAGCGAGTTGAAAAGCACATTACAAATCGTTAACCTAATCTCCAGAAAAACTAAAATCTAAGTGTCAACGTTAATGCTTTAAAAAGAAATACTTGTACCAAAACTATATGCACTTCAACTGAATTTGAAAATTTGTTGTTTCTTATACTTTACCTACATACATATAATATGCTAAAAAAAATATCAATCGAAATTATTTATTTAAAAAATTTAATTTATGCTTATTTTTCTTTGCAGGTATGTATAATCAAAACCGGTCAACGAAACTGTGACTATGAACTATTTTTCGATTGACCTTATTTTTAAATTTGCTATCCAATTCAGTTTGGTCTTATTTGTTGTCATAAAATGATTTACAGCGGCTAACAAACTGCTGATTCTATAATATGTTATGTACTATTCTTGGAAGAGAAATACATTCATGGCATATTCCAGGTATGTGTTTTGGTGGGGCTATGGATAGTTGGATAATTCGGTGGCTGTTTTTGTTATTTTTTAATTTTTTAAGTTTTTAATTCAATATTTTTGATTATTTTGATTTTCAATGAACAAGTCAAGTTTTTTTTTTAAGTAGTTTTGATTTGATGTTTTGCGCCACCGCACGAAAAATGCATACATAAATCGGTAGGTATGTATATTGTATATTTAATATGTTTTTTGCGTGAACTTAGCTTCGACATTTAGGCCAAACGCCTTTTTTTAGATTTCTAGTTATATTTTCTATCAATTATAGTTTCTCATACCGATAATATTACAAAATTTAGATATATCAAATTAAGGAGATAATGACACATCTGGCCCTGATGGAGTGCCAGCTTCAGTTCTAAAAAATGTGTTAGTCATTTGTGAATTCCACTTGCTGTTCTCTTTTTAGCTGTTCACTGTCTTTCACGTAGACAGTGAACAGCTAAAACAGCTCATTAATGGAAATAATCTTTCATTATTCCTCTTCATAAAAAAAGAATCAAGTTGGAAATTATTGACAAATAGCTAAACTATCGGGTATTCTGAAACTTTTTGAGGCTAAACATTGAGTTTTCACACAAAACCATTTAATGTTTCTAACCAACATGGTTTTCGAAAAGTCGTTCGACTGTCACTCTTCTCATGGAGTTAGCGGAGTTCTGTTTTGATTATTTCCAGCAAGGCATTTGATAAACTTTCACATACAGTTTTTCTTCGGAAAATGATCAAGCTGGGCTTAAGCGTGAACTCCATTGCTTGGTTCAAATCCTGTTTACACTAATGTGAATTTTAATGGCTACGATTCAAAAACTTTTGTTGTCAGTTCTGGAGTACTCCAAGGAAGCCATGGTCCAGTTTTTTTATATTATTTTTAAATGATCTTCCATCAGTGTCAAAGTACTCAAACTTAATATTTTTAAAACCATTTCTTGTAAACTTGACTGTGATAAACTTCAAAATGATTTGAATGCTTTCTACATCAATTGCACCAATTGTGCAAGAAAATTGTTCGTTGTTTAATATCGACAAGTGTAAGATTATAAATTTTACAAGAGAATTATTTGTTTTGTGCTTTGAGTAAAGTTTCAATGGCGTAAATCTGTCAAATGTATATGAGGTACAAGGTGGTCAAAAAGAAATCACCCTATTGGAAGATGCTCTCATTTTTGCAAATGGCCCAATGTCAAATCTGTTTTGATATTTGTGGACTAGACAGATGCAGAATACAAGTGAACAAGCCATGGAGCGAAACATGATCCGACATGAATCCGATATTCTGAAGGCGGCGTTCTCGGGTCGCCTCATCTCTCGTTTTGGCGATTTGCACTGGCCCGCAAGATCGCCCGATTTAACCGTTTCAGACTTTTTGTTTGGGGTTTTTTGAAGTCCCGTGACGGCGCCCATTTGGCCGATATCATCTTCTCGATTTGACCAATACAATTCTAAAGGTTCAAATAAACATAATCAAAAAACAGAATCGAAGTTTTTCATTTAGAAAAAAAAAAGAGAGCCAAACAACATCGGATGGATGACTTCTTTTGGCCCACCCTGTATTTATCAAAATATTAATGCCAATTGCAATAAGGCCAATTCAGTATTAGGTTGGATTAAAAGGGAATCAAGTCAGTTTTCTGACCTTATGTCATCGCCTCATTGTCAGACCTATTATAGAGTATGCTTGCTAAATTTGGACCCCTTATTACAGTTGCCACAAAACACGAATTGAACGAATACAAAAAAGATTTTCAAAATTTGCCCTCAGAGACCTAGGCGGGCAGAACCCATTAAACCTTAATTCGTTGTAGCCGCCGTCTAAAACTCATTGACCTACAAAGCCTGGAGAGCAGACGTTTTTATGTTTCGTTTTTATTGTTACTCTTCTTAGTGGTAATATTGATGCTTTGAACTTTTTGTCTCGCGTTAGTTTTAATGTTCCAAACCGCAATCTAAGGGGTCTACCTGACCCAATTTAAAAAACAAACTATCGTACCAACTCTGAAAGGACTTCACTATGTTCAGTTTATACATATAACGTAAACTAATTAATTAACTTCCATTATGTAACAAATACTGCTTTCAAACAAATATTTTAATAATCTAAAGGAAGTTTCCGTTTTTTTTTAAATATCAGCTTTTTAGTAAATCCAAATGAAAAAATTATTATTTTGCATACATTAATGAATTTTGGCGGAACGAAGTTCGGCGGTGCAGCTAGTAAATATCATTTACATACACTGCTTGCTTATTAATAAAATCATTTTTTCATATATGCATGCTCTAAGAAGAAAATGTTTGTACAAACTCTATCTTCTCATCGCAAAGCCGTATAAATAAAAAATAGTAACAACTTCATTGCACTTGAGTGGGTACGACCTTGAATGATATAAAATCTGTTAACCACACATTTCTTGAATTCATGTCATTTATACAAAAATACACTTTGCGATTACGCGATATGCGGTATCAATGACGAACATTTTCAGTATATGTTCAATGCTATCAACAATATGAAGATTGTAAATCATCATCCATCCCCATCTACCTCTTCATCACCTGTCGCGTCGCCGTCGTCGTCTAAAAAAGATACCAATTTAAAATGGAAATATGATCCCAATCGTGGTCACATAGTTTGCCATCAAATATAACACAAACTCCGAGAACTGACAATCTGTGCTTCTGCGGTAGCAGCACTATAGTGTGCTAAAGGTGTCATCGCAGATCTTGCACATCTTATATCTCAAAGACAGTGACGCTGATTAACATCAATCTAAACCAAGCCACGAGAGGTGCAAATTGCATTAAGATACACATAATAATGCAACAATCATAGATTTGTTTGGCGTGTGTGTGTGTGTTTGCAGGGGAATACTGATGCATTTTAGAGTTTTTTTTTTTTTTTTTTTTTTTTTTAGTATGTAATTAAATAGTAAATTGGAGCAGAGGAAAAGGAGAATTATAGTACTGTTGTACTTGAATGGTGATGGATCAATTTCGTAATGAGTTGTTCAATTGAAGTGTGAACTACTGGAAAAATTAAAAAATTTAAGTAACAAAATTGCCATTAAAAACTTATGCATTGCGACACCAAAATGTTACTTATTGCTTTGAAGAGCATAGAAAAGAAGTATGTATGTATATTATATTTTAAGGCTTCAGAACAGTATTTTTTTCCCAAAAAATTGACGACAATTAATTCAATTGTTCACTAAAAAATCGAAAGTTGTAGAGTGCTAACTAGACGGACATAAAGGATTCCCCTTAGTAATGGTATTGCTAAGAATGTTCATAGGTCTATACCCTTGACCCTAACGATTGCTAAATCTAATGCTGTATTTGGAATACCATTTTAACTAGATTTTATCGCATTTAATTGAAAACATTTGTACCACAAGAAAATTGCTTAATTTTCAACCAAAAACTATTCCGTCCCACCAGAACGATTAGCAACATAGGTTTCTATTTTGTAAACTATTTTTGCATTGCTATTTGCTGTAGAAACCTTCAGATCCCACCCCCTTTTCCAGTTAATATTTCTTTTTTAACACGGTGTTCGGTCGTGCACCGGTAAACTCACGTGGGAAATACAAGTTCAAACCCAAAGAAGGAAATACAAAATAAAAACGGTGGAAATACACGTGTATATCCAAGTGACGATAACAATCATTTTGTTGTACTTTTGTTTCCACGACTCGGGCCCGATGAGTTACAGTCAGCTCTGTTTTGCCAATTTCCAATTGCATACGCCACTATATAAGCCATGCAATATTGCAGTCGGCTGCAATTAAATGAAGAGTCCCACGACAGTATAGTGCAGTGATATTTTACGGTAAGAAGTGAGATTAAAGCGAAGCATACCAATTTATAGCAAGAAACCGTGCGAAACAATATTACCGAAACTTGTCATCACTGTTTTTATTTATACTTGCCATTCTACTTAGCTAGGTACAATAAGGCAAGATATGCATTCGTAAAAAAAAATGATGTTTTCTTAAAATCAAACATGACAGTACGATCATAGTGAAGTAGAATAAAGTGCCCGACTAGGTCGCAAGAACTTGCTCTAATGTGTGACAGTGGTCTCGTGCTGGACCGATTTTGTTTGTCTGTATCATTACCTACAGCTTCAACGTCTGGTCCGATTTCATTCAAACTTGGTTCCCAATATTGTAACGATATCCTACAGAAGGGTTTTTGGAATTGGAATTCTAGCTCTAAAATTCACGAACGCCTCCATATGATTTTGAATGAAAAATTAATTTTTCTCAAAAACCGCTTCTGCAATTTTGATAAAAACTTCTGAATAGTGTTTTTTCTGTGGGTTGAATTTTTGTTTTGGTCTTATAACTCTTCGGATTTGTATATAAAAAAACGCTTACGAAACCGTAAAAGAACTCAAAAGGCTTGCTTCATTTTTCCCTTACACCGTTTTTACAAGTGATTTTTAAGTGATAAATAAAAATGCATATGATTTTTTTCTTTCAAATCTCAAGACCACTGTTACACATTGGAGCAAGTTTGTGAGACCAAGTCGTGCACTTAATTTTTTTTTTGTATCCATCCCACTAACCTAGCTGGCGATGACTATAGTTGACTTTAAGTTGGCTTAAAAGACTGCTGCCCTCAGCCTGAACCCACTAATTGACGTTTATATACAGAAATTGAGTGATTTGTGGTATTCCCGCCATTATTTTAAGTGTGGTCGGCAAGTGCTCGGGGGAAGGTAGGTAACATTTGAAATATCAATTCCGGTCAGAAGACTTACAAAAAATAAAGAATGAATAGAATAGCTATTTAAAAGAAGCAGACGAACTATAATAGCTTCACGGTTTGTTAGCCACGTTTATGTAATAAAACAACCAAGTGGTACGATGTCAAGTTCAGGGTTATAACTGGAGCGAAACGTTTAACGTGCATTCTGATTGTAAACCTTCGGTAGACCCAAAGATCAATCGGAAATGTGTTGAACCTCTGTATAAGGTTATAAATCATAGGTTTTTTTGGGGATGTCAAGTCAGCTTGTGCGCAATTAGCGTTTTAGTTTCAGCGAACGGCACACGTTTTAAATTTTTTAATGGGAGTGTTTTAAGAAGCTTCAGGACGTATAACTTAGCACTAAATTGTATCCGAATCTTTTGCCGAATTGTTTTATTTGTGATGTACATAGTAGCTATAGAACCATACATTCTATGAAAAAACTAAAGTCAGTACCAAGCAGGATGATTTTTGAAGAAAAGGTATATTAAACTGACTTTCCTTGAACCGTTAATTTCCAGCTATGGGTGTGTGGTGGCTTGACAAGGCCGTCATGAGGTGAATACCGGTAGCATGATGGACTGACTTGACATTTTTCAGTACGGACAGTTTGTGACTGGTTCATGGAAGTAACAGACCTTCGTCGACAACATCTGACGAGCGTATTGGAATTCAGCAGTATGATATCTATGTGAAATGTAGAAGTAGGACGAATAAGTGGAAGCGGCAAAGAGCCACCTACGATTTCGCCTAGTGTAGCCGTTCCGCCACCCTTCTACTTCTCAAAAGTATACTTCCTTCGCGAAAATCTGGCTCACAACAATGACATTAATAAATAATTTTTCAGTTTAAGTAAATTGTATATCAGAAAATTACAATCCACAAAACTCTTTATCTTCACTCACACCCTCAGCACAATGATCTATTTTAAACTCAAAACACATATTTATAGAATGAATGAACACAGCGCATTCAAAGGCTTAAGAAACATTTTTCGACTCTTGTCATCTGCCTTTTGTTTTAGTTAACGGTTTGTCAAGTCATTTGTATGCTAATCGGGTATCAAATAATTTACAAAGATTTTATTTGTGTGACTTGTTAATGTGAAATGGTTGTTATTAAATTTGAATCTAGAATTTATGCATCATTACTTCTGAAATGAAAACAGTCTGACTTATGAATAGATTTGTTAGAAATCGGCTAAAGCTGCAACCGTTATTTGAATTTGGTTTTGTTTTGGGAAAGAATAATTTGTTTTAAAACTAGAACGTTTAACTCTGTTGACTTTTTTTTAAGATTTTTTCTAGATTGTGTTTCTTTTATATTGGGATGATCTAGGATAATTCACTTAGCACAATTTATTATTCACTCTGGTGGACTGCGATGGACAATTTAGTGTTGATTGAGAATTTAAAGAATCAATCACAAGCCATGGTTCCTCAGAGACCTTCAGCTTGACTACATATTTATTTAGTACCTACTTGAGCACTATTACACGGCCATCTTGCAGTTTTCATCGTTCGCGATGTATATTATTGAAATTTTGTTCCATTAATAATCGGCCCTGTCGAGGTATCCGTCGGAATGGAAATTTCTCCGATTTTATACGATTTGGACGATTTTTGCTTGGAGGTATTTTTCCGACCAGCTGTTCAGAATATTTCTTCGCAAAATTTTAACGTACAGTTGGGAATTGCGTGGCAGTACGTTCAAGTAAATTTTTTGGTGTAATTTTTGACAGCTAGGTACAATTTTTTTTCCGATTTCCTACGACACAAGTTCTTGACGAATTTTTTTTTTTTGAATTACAGGAAAGTGTTGAAAAATGTAAGAAATAAAAAAAATTATGATTAAAGATACCTCGAACGCA
Organism: Platycheirus albimanus; assembly: GCA_916050605.2. Lineage (NCBI taxonomy): Eukaryota > Metazoa > Arthropoda > Insecta > Diptera > Syrphidae > Platycheirus > Platycheirus albimanus. The sequence goes on from OU696698.1 coordinate 68,485,891, forward strand.
ATTGAAACATCCGAAAAAGTATGCGTTGCGTGCGGAAAACTGTCCGCTTCGACGGATACCTCGATAGGGCCGATACTTGTAGCTCAGAGGCAATCTTCAGCATCTCTACATTTCAGATCATGATACAAGTAGGCGCAGGGACATCAAGTCCCAGGGACATAAGTCCCAAATTTTATTTTTGGGACTTATGCCCCACTCAAGTGAGACATAAGTCCCAAATTTGTGTTGGGACTTATGTCCCATTTTAGTGGGACTTATGTCCCATTTTAGTGGGACATAAGTCCCAACATTTGAAGATGGGACATAAGTCCCAAATTTTCAAAATGATTTAGAAAATTAAACACAATTCGATAGAATAATACAACAATAATCATTTATTATTTTATATAACAAAAATGAAAAAAAAAAATCAACAGTTCAATATAATATAAAAAAAAAAAAAAAAAAAACAAACGGCAACAATTTGGAAGTTGAAAAATGAAACAATTTCAAGACAAGTAAACAAAGCATGTGTTTTGAATTATCAGCCGGCAAAATAGACATAATAATTCGTTTTTATTAGGAATTGCTTCTTCGTTTATCTTCGCAAAACAGCTACTACACATCTTGCAACGGTTGCAGGGTTGAAGTTATACGTTCAAATACCGCAGGTTACGGTTTCGTTATTTTGTTGTTGTCCAGGGTCGTTCGAATCATTTTCTTCGTTATCACTTGCTGATGAGTCAGAAACTTAAGAAAATTTATAAATAAATAAAAAAAAATCGCGCGATTTACCATATTATATTATCATTTCAACAACATGCTTCACTCGGCTCGATTACCCCCCCCCCCTTGCGATGTACAGAAATTCAAAACCAGTGTACATCGGTATCCCTATTAACTCCTATCCAATTTTCCTAAATGCTCGTAATGTGTCAAATCATGTTAAGGGTATATCCCCTTGTGTGCGGGTTCATTATAAAAAATATATATATATAAGGATCTTTTACATAATTGTACATCAAGTTTCGACTCGCGTATTTGATTAGTTTTGTGTAAAACAATTTTATTCCTATTACTAATTTAGTTGGAGTACTTTTAAGTTTTTTTTTTAAATCGCAGCATTTTCACGAATGCTACCTAATTCACGTAAAACATCAATATTTTCGTATTCTAATTCAATTTTCAGATCTGCAAACAAAGCACACTCTTCAGGGGTTCGTCTATTAATTTCGTTTAATATTTTCAATGGTGGAAGTCCTGTTCTATTATAGACTGTCCTGTTTAAAGCTAGCTGTACTCTGATCACATAACTTTTTCAAAAATTCGCTACCGTATAAATGTATTTTCAACCTGTCTATTCGCTCTACTTATTCCAGGTGATGTTCAATTTTATAAGACTTGCAAAGATCTTGAAACTGTTCATTTGCAAATGGGTAAAAGATCTTTTCGCAACTAATAAAATAAGACAAGACTGCACAAATGTTCTTATATTTCTTGACATTCCTGGCATCCAAAAGACGTCTTTCATCTTTGCAATAAATTATCTTCATGATAGCGTCTCATCAGTCCTAATCTTCAACTTTGTAGTACAAATAATTTGTTATTTTCATCTTCAATTTTTCGGTACAGTAAACCATTTTGAAAATTGTATTGCTAAGTGGTATTTTCATTACCTCCCTATTTTTGGAGTCATCTGTAATAGCGTCTTCTTTGACTTCCACGTACAAATATTCGAATTCTCCCATCAGCGAGTTATTTTTGTTTCAAAATTTTTTGTTTGTTTTGTATTACCTAATAATTTTTTTTCTCTTGGGCTTTTATTTTTAATTTCAGGCTATCCAACACTTCTGATAATAGATTCTGTGCCAAACAACATGGCTAACTTCCTCCACAGCCCAAACTAAACTGAACTGCAGAAGCACAGATTCTCCTATTTATACAATTTCTGAATGACATTTTCATACGAAATATTTTTCATTGTGTTTTGATGAATTTTTCAATAGTCGTTTAAAGTAATAAATCACGGAGTATTTTTCATCTCTAGCATACTTACATACATATTTATGCCTTCTTGAAGACAGCTGCCTGAAGTCAAAATGACATCAAAGGTCTATCTTATGTTCACAACAAATTCAACGTCCATAAATTTGATTTTGATCACTGCTTCATTAGTCTTCAAATAAATTTGACTTAATTTGTAAAGTGACTTAAAGTCTTTTTTGTTTTTGTATTATTCGAACTTGACGGTCAAGTTAGCATGATTAGGGATTCTTTTTTTTGTCGCCACAGATTCACGACAGTGAATTCAATTGATTTAGAAAAAATCAAAAGTTGTAGTTCTTACTTGACGGGCATCCTATTCCCCCGGGAAGGAAGGAAGGTAAATTAGGTATTAAATAATGAATATTACACAAATTAGAAAACAAATGATAACAAATCAACGGAAAGAAAGGCGGCTAGTTTTTGTTCTTGAACATTTTTGTTCTTCCAACAAAAAATGTTTCTAGTTAATAAAAGTTCAATCAAAATTTAAAATAGTCTACATATTTTGACCACAACTTAAATCCATCATAATTTCTGCCATTGTTTTTGGTATTGCTGTTGGACCCGGAGTTCATGGTTATACCATGGTCCAACTCTCTATGGTATAAAGAATACCAATACGTAAAATTAGGTCAGATAGAAGAATTAAAACCAAACAACTATAAATATTGAACCTTTCAATGTGAAATGCAATTAGTGACGTCAATACGGCTGCTATGGTATTCAGTGTGATATTAAAACAATGTACCTAGCATACTTTCAATGCAATTGTTCTACGGAAACTCTGGCATACAAGTAGGAGGCTTAATAATAATATTTATGATAAAATGATCCCGATACGCTATCCATTGCTGCAAAGACAATTATATAGGAGTCCCCTAAGCGTAACTAAATGTTACAGAATGCAAATAAAAGTTTATTGCAAATCTAAAGTTGCCAATCGCCAGTTTACCAGTTGCCAGTATGTATTTGCAACATTTGGCAACGTCTTTTAGTTCACCATCCTGTCCAGGTCGAGGAATTGTTTCTTTTCTATCTGCTGTAGCGTGAAACTTTTAGCCCAATTTTACCGTTTAGTTTTGTTTGAATAAATGTAGGTATGTTGTACATGTAGACCTATTTATACTTTTGAATTTACAAACGGGATCTAAAGTTAATTTGATAGCGGGTGGAGGGTTAATGGGAGCAGATTGTAAACAAATGAACCGAAAGAGAGATCTGGAATTCCTATTTGGAAATGTGTATTAATGTGTGAACAGATTGTTTGCTGGGCAATTGACTTCGTTTTGTAAACATATAAACGCATTCGTTTATCATTTGTGTCTGCTGCTTGTGGTGTGCTTATTGCTTCATTTTTGTAATTTGGCTGAGACATACAGGCTTGAGTAAGTTGTTTATAGTGGATGTGGTCCAAGCTAAGGTGGCTGGGTAATGACTTTTAATTTAATCGACCGTAATGAGTGGAGAATAGTTTTCCAAGTGCAAGTTTTTATGAAATATTCTTATAAATGAGACAGTTTTAAATGTATTTTCGACCGGAACTAATAACAAAAAAGATTATTTCAAAAACAGTGTTTATTTTATTGCTTTTTGATATAAATTTAACATTTCCGACACGGGAACAGGCATACAATTGGCCATATAAAAAAATGGATTACCAAGATTGATACCACAAATACTAAACGACTGCCCTTCAGATTTGTTAATCAACATTGCAATTGCAAGCCAATCTACCGTCTATCATCTACAATATACCATATTCTATCTACCATCTACCACAATCTACCATCTACCATCTACCATCTACCATCTACCATCTACCATCTACCATCTACCATCTACCATCTACCATCTACCATCTACCATCTACCATCTACCATCTACCATCTACCATCTACCATCTACCATCTACCATCTACCATCTACCATCTACTATCTACCATCTACCATCTACCATCTACCATCTACCATCTACCATCTACCATCTACCATCTACCATCTACCATATACCAACTACCGTCTACCATCTACCATATACCATCTACCACCATCTAACATCTACCGTTTTCCTTCTACCATCTACAAAAAATTTTTCCGACACTTTAATATAAAGTTATTCTGCTATTCTGGTGAAGGCGAATGTATCAAATAAGAGATCGTTAAAATAATTTCAGCAGTTCTTGAGTAATAAATGATGTAACTTATCCGACTTTGCTTCATGTATATAGAAAATTAATTACTGAAACTATTATTACAGAATACAAATATTCTTTAATTGGAATTGTGTTTCTATATTTTAGAGATATTGTATTGAAAGAAGAAGAAGATTTGTATATATAGCTATACCAAAATTGCTTAAAAATACGAATAGTTTATTGTTTTTTACATTTTACTGACAGAACTCACTACAGGCAGTTTACTGCATTAAGAATGATGGCATTTTGTCGCCGTTTGCATGACTGGGTCGCACAAACGTGCTCTTATGCTGGATAATTGCTTAAGGAGCTATGCATGTAGATGTAGAAAAAATTTCAAATTTATTGAAAAAAATATTTTTTTTTTCTTATTGGACTAGAGTTTTTTTTTTGGAAAAATAAGCATGCAATAAAATGTCTAGGTAGTTGGTTTTTTTTAAAAAACTTCCAAAAAATACTTAATTTTTTGTTTGAATTTGTAAAACCAGCCAAATCTACAGTAGTTATCTATAATTTCTATTAATTTGGAAAGAAATTCAATCAAAAAAATTCAATTCAATTTAATCTTAAATCATTTCAAAAATATATTTAAAAAAATTATAAAGGATCAAAAATATGCATTATTAATTGGATTATAAGTGACTTCCTTGTTTCCAAACTGTTAACCAAATCGAAAGAATAGTTATTGAACAAACGTAAATTGGTCGTCGCCTATAATAATATTGTAAGGTATGATCATGTTAGTAGGTTTTCCAAGACCATATTGGGATGCACAATATATACTTACATTAATTAGCGAACACTTACTTTTTTGTGCAAGCTTATAAAACTAAAAGAGCCCTCGTATTTATACAATTGCTTGTCTTTTGCAAGATCGTCGCGTTCTGTTACCTTAATACAACCTCGCTTTACATGCCGCATAACCGAAATGCAATTTTTCGTCCATGCCATTAGATTGTTTAACTCACTGCCACAAAGCATCAGGAGACTTATTGACACACCTAATTTTGAGACTGTCTTGTTTAAGTATATGGCTACAAATGAGAACTAATTTAGTTACTTAAAATTTCTTCTTTACATTAATATTGTTACTTAAAATTTTCTTTACATTAACATTGTCAGATTCAATTTAAATTAAAATTAAACTAATTATACTCGAACAATTTTAAAGATTGTAAGGTCTATGTAAGAGATTTGAATTTATCAAATAAATGTCTAAATATCTAAATATTGAGAAAGTCGGATTTGAAAAAATTAACACGGATTCTAAAAAATCCATACTAGACAAAAAATAGATTGTTCTAAAAAAACACCACTCAGTTTTCGAGAAAATTAAAGTTCTTCTTCACGATTGTGTAAGATGTACCGTTAGTTTGGCCTAGATTAAAAAATAAAATACCTATACTAAACCCCGATTTGAAGGAAACCGCCTGTATAGAGGTGTGTACAGATAGAGAGACAGACGAACGGACAGACAGAATTTCCAGACCCACTTTTCTTATTAGTCTCTATTATCGTATTTTGCACGAATTCATAACTTGTCTTATGGGAGGTATAATCTCAAATGAAAAATAAAAATGTATAGGTATCGTCAGCAGCTATAGAAAGAAGAGCCCTAAATACCTAATTATTTTAAAATAGACTTTTTTCAAAGTCCCTTGGCATGAACAATTTACTTAATCGTTTACGTTGTTTTATTTTTGTTTTCAGTCCGCAAGATCAGTCTTAGTGGCTTATTGTTTCCTTGTGAGATAAATTAAGTTGTTCTATAAAAATGAACTGCATATATTATTGCCAATAAAGAATAATTAAGTAGATAATAACACAAGTGTTTTTGGGTTTATAATTTGGTTTGCTTAGAACTCTTAGCTAATAATGTATTCAGCCCTGGGGATATACAAATATGTTACCTTTCATTTACCAATCAGAAACTGTAAGTATAAAATTATCGAAACGATACTGCACTTGACCTTAAAAGATTTGATTAACTTAGGTAGGGGAAACCGGGGCATGAAGACTCTAAATTTACATTTCTTTTTATATAAAACATCAAATTAGACACTTTTGTACCCTGTGAGTGCAATAATGTCAAAATACGTTGTAGACTTAATTACATTTGACTTTAAAATCGATTTCAGCTTATTGTTCGGTTTCTTGTTGTTGTATTTTCGTCTGTGTGACCCAATTTTTTTTATTAAGTTAAACATATCTTAAGTCTTAAAGGTTCAATGATCTTTACTACATATTTGTAAAAAGTGATACTTTTTTTTATTCTTGGCGAAATGAATATGTATTCTCAAAATTATGTTGGTATGTCGGTTGAACAACAGTCTAAACTTATTAAAGCTATTGTAAATCAAACAACTAACAACTTTTCTCATGTCATATACCTACCAATACAACTTCAATTCCCTTTTATTTATATCTTAATCTTAATTTTATTCACAAAAGCACACATTTATTTAAGTTTGTAAATTGCAATCTGCTTGTAAACCGAATTTTTAAACCTACCTCACTTTGCATTTGTTTCATTTGGCCAGTTGTGCCACTTAACTGCATTTAAAGTAACTTTCTGCTAAAAAAAAAGTCCACTGCGCATTTTCTTTTTTTTTTAGTGGCAACCCTATATTTGTCAAATAAGTCGGCAAAATGAGAGTTATTTTGTATTTTGTTCTCTAAGAACGAACGGATTTTTTTTAACATAAACCCACCCAACGTGACATGCTCGCTTAGTACATATTTCTGAAATGAACACAATATTGCATCCTGCTTGTTCTTTCCTCAACCTAGTCAATGAATGATACACACAAATTCAGATTCACCAAATTAGTCGATGACAAGTGGGTTATTTCTTTCCTTATGAAAGCGTTTGTTGAACAAAGAAGTTAGGCCGCAGCGAGAATTAAATGAAAAAGAGGGACCAAGAACAAATAAATAAATAAATAAAAAAATAAATAAATTTCGTGTTTAAGTTTTTGTTTCATGAAATATGTAATGTTGTTAGCGACTAAAACAATTAACTAAGTATGTAGTATGGGAAGAAAAAAACAAAGCCGAAAGCATGTTGTGCTGTTGTATGATTTGTTTAGATTCATGTTGCAAAAAGTTTATTTGTGTTGAGAGTGAAAATTATTATAAAAGGTAAGTCGATAGGAATCGACTTGTATGGAGCCAACGGCACTGGTAGGCACTTTTTATTTCGTTTTGTTTTAGCTTGATAGTGATGTATGATTCTAGAAACAGCAAGAAGAGTAATGTCGCACAATTTTGAAGAGTAATGTCTTACAAATTTTAAGTTTTGTGAAGAATTTTATAAAACACTACAGACTACACCCCAATTAGCATAGATCGAAAATCTGATTTCATGAGTCGACAACTATACTGATTTTAGACAAAGTTCACACAGGAAGACTCCAAAAATATTACGAAATATTGGCTGAAAATGTAAGCTTAATCGGTTTAGTGGTTCCGAGAACCATACCATACATAGATACAAACATTGGTATATACAACATTGTAGGTGCATTGATATGTATGTATGCATGCAGTGTACATACATTATCTACGAGTATACAATTAATATACCTGTCCTACACACTGAGTCACAAAAAAGTTCGCACTTCGAAATCTTACAATATTTTTAAGTGTAAACATTGTATATGAAATCTATAGTATTCTGTAGAATGAGTAAGAGATAACGCGGGTGTTGGGCATATAGATGTCGCTGATAATTATCACATACTTAAACCTTTCCATCTACATTTTCTCCAAAAACGAGAAATTCGGCAATTTTGTTTGGAGAGTCTTGGTGCCGCCCCAGTCGATCTTGTCCTTTAGACTACTATAGATTTCATATACAATGGTGTAAATCACAAAAACAACTTTTTTTAAAATTTTGTTCTGTTAATTGACATAAAAAAGTAATTCATCTAAACAAAAAATTTTTAATTGAAAGAATTTAGAAATAAAGCACAAATTAAAGAAAATGTACATTTAATAATTTCGAAATAGTCCTACTTCCAGGCATGTCCCAGAAATTTTCAATAGCATCAATGCCCAGGCTCATCGCAGGTCAATCTATAACCGCGATTTCCACTTCTTCCAAATAATCCATAACGCATCTGTCGACATGTGGCCTAGCATTGTCCTGCATCAGTAAGAGGTTTTCACCAATAAATGGTGCTAATGGAACGCCTTATTGTTCGAGTATTTTGTTGACATGTCAGCTAGAATTTACCGATCCTTCACGATGCACAGCTCGGTTTTTCCACTCAGGGAAATTCCTGCCTAAGCCATGACCGTTACTCCCTTTGGGCAATCTTCGAGGAAGAGTGTCCCACCTGGTCGTCTTCAGACTCCTATGTCCAAGAGATCTCAGATATAATTTGGATTCATCAGTAAAGATAACTCTGCTCCAGTAAGCTTCGGTCCAAACTTGGTGAATGCGTGTAAACTTTCTTCGGCATCGCTTGTACTCTACCGTGAGCCGCGATAATCGAGCAGGTCTTTTTGCTATCAGCCCACCTTCCACTAATCGTGTTGCTTAATCGTTTGAACATTCACAATTATGACTCTCCTCACCGTTTTGTGCCTATGAGAATGTTCAACTACTGTTTGATTCCCATGTCGAAAACCTTGAAGTAACACAATTTGCTCTCTGCCATCCTTAATCTTGACGCTGAATGAAGGAGTTTGTTTCTCGGAACCTTCGGATGACTTTTTTGACTGTTTCTGATAAAAAGAGCGGCATACCGCACACTACATTTATTCTTAACTTAAGTTTCTGCACTTGCGACTTCTTAAGCAACGACTTTTGTTTATAACGTATTCGTAAACCTAGGACAGTTATGAAATTTTTGAAAATAAAAAATTACTCAGCGAAATACCGAAGACCCCAAAAAAATATTAAACTTTTCATGAGTGCTCCATTTTTTTGTAACTCAGTGTACATAATTTATTATGGTTGTACATCAATATGATCTGGTCATTGAATTCTTTACATTTTTGCAATTCACAAGCATTTTGTAAATTGATATCCGCAATTATTTGTTTCTATAAATCATAAATTCCAAGTCCATTCCAAATCTCACCATGTTTTGTCTCCCACTTGGTCAGCATCAGCATTCATGTCGCCCTCGCCACTCACCCCTCCAACAGTTCATTGTAGTGTTAGTCTCTGATAAAATCAATAGTTTATTATTTCAAATGTAGTCAATACTCCCAATCCCAAATATACAGTCTCCCCCATCGTCCACCATTAACAACAATGCCATCTGATAGCACAAAGCAACAAATTGCGACGACTCCTATATTGTGGAAAAGTTTTAAAATTGGTTCACGAACTTTTATTGCCCAATCAAGTTATTGTTGTTTGATATCAAAACAGCCACTGGCATTTTTCGTATTCATCGACAATATTATACTGAAGCTACCACTCCCAATAATTTTTTTGATGAATTAATTTAATTTAAGGAAGTGTTTATCTTTTTTTCTACTAATAGTATTCAATTTGTTTATATTTATTGTTGAAATAATTCATGGTCATGTGCTTTGTCAGCCTTTCTTAGGGAGTAGTTGAGATTTAGTTTTAGATTCTTGTGGAGTAAACCTGAGGAATTTGTATTAAATCTAGCTTTTTTCACTCTTCCAGTCTAGTTCAATAACACAATATATGTAGGTATATGCAATATACTGCCATGTACAATATTTGGCAGCTGGTAAGTATGCAAGTTGGTATTGCATTAAATTTGGCTAGAAGGTTTTTTTTTGAGTCTGTTGCCAGACAATAACAGCTACTTTTTGTATTTCACAAATAAACTTGTTGGCTGGACCTTAAAGACCATTCACTTTGCTCCCAAACTATTTGGCTATTTGGCATGGACAATGAAAAAAGTGCATACATTTAAAGTCATGTCTAAAAGGTGTCCCCATTTGAATGTGGGACCACAATACGAGTCGAGGCACAATTTATTTCTTTAGAAATGGTGAAGGGAACTCTTAGTCGAGAAATATGAAACACGTGCTTCGAATTATTGCAATGTCGGAGTTTTTATGCTTCATTTAACCAAAACGAAAAAAAAATTGTATGGGAAAATAAATAAAAGTAGATTAAGGATTGATCTGCATTGGAGGAGCTACAGAGTTAAGAAAACATTCTCTTTAATTTGATTGAAACTATAAATTCTTTGACTTTTCAATTGACATTGTGAATAATATATTTCTGCGACGCTTGTAGCAAAGAGTGAAATGGGCGTCCGCACTGCGCAGATTTATGTTAAAAATTGTTAAGATTAATTGTTAAAATCGATATATATATATATGTTAAGAATGCATAAGGCGGCGAGGAGAAGGAATAGAAAGATAGGAAAGAATTTGTATGTGGTACAGTGGATTGAGATTTATGTGATTACTTGCTCTTACCCGCGGCTTCGCTCGCGTCAAATACAGTGTCTAAGGGATCGCCATAGTAATCTTAATTTTTAAAAATAAAGTCCACTACTGGATCGAACGAACTTGCTCTAATACGACATTGGTCTTGGCTTGAGATTTTGAAAAAAAAATTATTTTTCGAAACTCTTATTCTTTGGATGAATTTCAGTGTATGGTAGTAAAATTATCAAAATTTGTAGAGAGTGCTTTCTTAGAAAAAAAAGTATTTTTTGGAGAATATTTAAAAAAAAAAAAAAATGAAATACCCCATTTCTTAGGTATTCTGCATCTATAATATTTAACTACTTATTATTTTTGAAAAAAGTTAATGATTTTAATGAAAAAGTTGTTAATTTTTGGAAAAAAAAACAACAAAATATTTATTAAAAATATTGATATGCAAAATTGAGCTACTTTGACCTATAGTATAAATTTTCAACAGAATCGGTTAAACCGTTTTCGAAATAGCAGAAAGCAAAAAAAAACGGTCCTATGGAAGATACCGTTCTTAGCAATTGTTGGTAACTTTGTTTCCATTCATTTGATATGTGATACGGTCATACCTAAAAAGCTAAACTTATCAAAATCGTTTGAGTCGTTTTCGAGAAAAATTAGCTTCAACATAACTTTAATATGACAGGTACCGTTAGTTTTTGAGCTGAAAAAAAAAATGTATTTCCCTACTGTACAATACCAAAAAAACTCGATATACCTAGTTTGAAGGAATTAGGCACACCCGTTTGGGATGTTGTAGGTGTCTGTACATACAAATAGTTTGACGGATAGACAAACAGATAAGACGGACAGATTTAGTTGACTAACTTTTTTGGTCTTCGCTATCATCGTTAAAACTTTTTTTCGACGAATGCAGTATCTATGTATATTCGCATGTAAAAATGGCAGCGCCTTTCAATTATTGATACCTTGGGTTACATTATTTTAATTTTCGTAAGGATCTCCAGTTGAGACTTAAAAATGTATAGCCTATGTAACTCACAGATAATGCAGCTTTTTATTAGTGAAAGAATTTAAAATAAATTTAAGCCTCGATTGACTTACAAACAAACACCATATTTCACATTTATAATATTGGTATGATTATCTAACGAAATTCCCACCCAGTTGAAATTGGGGAAATAAATGAAAATTGCTGCCTGGACTGGGTTTAAACTCACAACTCTATAGGTTTAGCAACCAAGCAATACATCTACCGTATATCATTGTAGATACACTCAATTAAGATTAGTTTAAGAGGGGTAGGGGCTGTGTGTAAAAGTTTTTCATGTCCTTTGATCTGACGAATTGGTGATATTTATCGAATTCAACCTTATGAGCCCTACATTATGAGCGTGTTTTAGAATTCAGTGCTTAAAAATAGAAAGAACGCTTATGCCAGCAAGGTTTAACTTACAGCGTGTTCGGGTTAAGGTTAACAAATATTCGTGACACTTAACTCTGTCAAGATGAATTTTGCAAATTCCACAAACTGTGCTGCCAATAGGAAACTGTCTGGTTCTTGTCATCTTCTGGCACAAATTCGATAACTGTTTCGTCGACTTAAAGTTGCTGAGTCTTGTTTAAGAGAACAAAATTCAAGCAAACAGCCCATGTCATGGGACATGGTGGATGGTGGTCTATAGTATACACCGGCTTGTTCAATAGGGACAATTAAAATAAAATAATGATAATTAATTGGAAACAAATTGAGTTCTATATACATAGTAAGGAACGCAAAAGTCTGTTCTTTGAACAGATCAAGGGATCATCTCGTCTGGGAGGATCGTCTCAAAAACAAAAAGATGTAAAATAATCTGGTTTTCAATGCTCGATAGAGAATTGATTGGAGTACTCAGTAAAAATTAAAATCCAATTGACTACACAGTCTCACAGTTACTTTTTTTTAAAGTAGTAAATATGCAATAGTCAGGGACAGAGTTGCCACTTCTCCGAAAATTTTTTGCAGCAGATTTGCAAAAAAGATGCAATAGATGGAATATTTTCGCAGTAGATTTTTTTTAACAAAATATATTCGGTGTTTGAACAAAATAAATACAAATAAATAAACCATAACATTGATTTTTTTTCAAAACATAAAAACAACAACCAAAAAAGCTATAAATTATACTTACATTAGGTAGGTTCATATTATCATAATATCAGTTTTACGTATGATTTTATATTTTTTTTTCGTAAGATAAAGTGCAGTAGATTTTATTTTAAGGCAGTAGATTTATGTTGAGGAAAAAATTCAGTAGATCTACTGCAATTGCAGTAAAGTGGCATCCCTGGTCAGAGAATCCAAATAAGGAGTTAGAATTGCACAGAACCCGAGAAACGTGCTTCAGAAGGTACTTATATTGCCTTTTTCTAGAATCCATTTTTACAAGGATTTATATTTGTTTCAAAGTTTTCTCTCATTTTAAGTATGTAATTGCTTAGTTAAATTGCCCTCTTTGCCATTCCCTCTAAAAATGCTTTGTTTGTATTTTGTTGCCATACAAAACTCCGATTTGTATGGATATTGGTAGCAAAATATAAATTGAGCTTCCTACGAGTAAACCTATATATGTGTACAATTTCGGAAAAATCGGTTAAGACGTTTTCAAGATAATGGAAAGAAAAAAAAAAACGGTTTATGAGAGGAATCGTTCTTAGTCATTGTTGGTAATTTGTTTCCCTGCCGTTTTCGAGGAAAATAAGCTTAAACATAACGGTCATATTTTTGAGATAAAAAAGAATTTCAATATCCCCTCTAAGCAATATTCAAGAAACTCTATATAGCAAGATTGAAGTAATTGGGCCCACACGTTTGGGCTTTAGCCATCATACAGACCGACAGAATTTTAAGACCAACTTTTTTCGTCTTCGCTATCATCGTAATGTCATGTTTCATTGGTAGGTATCTCAAAACCTTTTTTTCGACGAATGCAGAACTTGTCTTATAGTACCAAATCTTTTCTCCTGTGTGGAACTCCAGACAAAATTTGGTTCTTATAAACTTGAGACTGTTCGAATCCAACGTAAAATATAAGCTGTTATATGCCTGTGACATGTGTAAATGCTCTGCCAACATCTTAAAGGAATTGGCAGAGATTTTCAAGAACTTACTTAAACTTAGATGATTCAGCAGAATTCTCTACTTTGTAGCAGAATTTGTTGGATTGGTTTCACAGAGTGCTATAAATAAGAGTGTTTCTAATGTTTGCGAAAATTATCGTAGTGCATTTGAAGCTGAAATCATTTGATACTGCCTTACGGCACTAAATTGATATCAAGTGAAAACCTCAACTTTTACCTGAGCATACTCTCATTACATTTATGAAATTTAATTGTGGTGATTCCAGCCTGCTCAAGAGATAGAAACAGAATAATTTATTGTTTATGTATGTTTTATCAGAAGGCTACGTATATTAATATTTTTAAATATTCCAACCATTCTTGTTAGTATTGCAATTAGCACAAATATCTTTGATTTAATTCTTCTAATTACAAAGAAGAAAAATTCACTATTTCGTTCAAAAATTCCTGGCCTTATGTAATGTTTATATTTTATATGCAATTTATATACTGCACAATTTACTGTTTGCAAAAGAAGAACATTCACAGAAGTGCTAACCATATCGCTCAGGAATTATACTCAATAATCCCTCGGTAATGCTTCGTTAATTAATTTCAAACACTATACCATTGCACAGCTAGCCAAAGCCAAGATTGTCCGTTGCCAATCCAAGTAATTGTTTATTCTAACGGGTTTCAGCAGTGTTATGGAGTTGAACGTTCATATTGCAAGAAAACAAAGCTTGCATAGATATTGGTCGGCCAAATAAAACAATCGCACGGATGCAGCATCCACGGGTCTCATGCATTCTCTTTTTATTAAGCCATACACAAAAAAAAAAATTGTGTGTGTGAAACATTTGCATTCTTCACCCGATGGTGGACTATAATTTATCTATTACATCACTTTATCACATCAAACCACAAAACCTCACTCACCTGCTAACCTCGGAAGGAGAATCTGTAATTTTCTATTCAAAAGCTATCCAATGGATTTCACATATCTACATACAGTGCCGTGCGAAAAATTGTGGTCAAACATTTTATTACCCTTTTTAGGCACAGTTCTTGGAATTTATGCGAGATAAATGGGTTTTTGCACTAGTAAGGTAAATATACATAGTTCATTATGGAAAAGGAGTGCAATTAGCTTCTGTAAGCAGTGCGAAACGAAACCAAGAAATTTAGTGACAAATGGGAAAAATCGGAGTGCAAATCCAATCTTTTGTGTCTGCCAAGTCTCAATTTTACAACACGTGAAATTTCCAAAAGATTAAACGCTGTTCAACAAAGTGTGGCATGGAATTTGAAAAAAAAATATCGTGAAACCGGGACTCAGCAGAAAGAAAGGCTTAAGGAGTCCAAAAAGTACGACGCCAGTGGAAGATAATTAAGCCGTCGCGTCGGTCGGCATCGGTTCAATCCTTCAGTGGATCCTAGAAACGATCTGTTTCGAGTGACAGGAAACAAATTTTCGTCAAGCTCAGTAAAAAAAAGGTTTTTTAAAACTGGACTTAGAGCACTGAAGCCGGAATTCCCCCAAAATAGTTAGATAAAAGCGATTGCTCTGGACTCATTGTCATCTTAATTGGACTCAAGAAATGTGGAACAATGTTACATTTTCCTACAAATCAAAGTTACAGCTGCATGTTCTAGATGGGGGGGCTTATGCGTTAAGAGAACTAAAGGAAAGATTGAGCTCTAAATGCAACTTACGGATGTCCTCTAAAACTGTTTTTTTGAAGTGAAACTTCTTAAGGCGCATGAGGGTAACATTTTTACTAATGAAGCGGAAATTAGCGCGACTTCCGTCTTAGAAGAGGGAGAGAGCGATTGAGACCGATTGACAGAGAGTGAGAAAAGGCGAACGTAGCATGAAGCACATAGCCATGAAGCGAGAGTAGGGAGCAAGCGAGAAAGATCGAGAGAGAGAGAGAGTGAGATAGAGCGAACGTCGCATCACGCACAGTGCCATGGGGAGAGGGAGCTGTAGGTTAGGTAAGGTTTGTTTTATAATAGCACAAACTGGTTCTGCATATCAACTGTGGGAAGGTCAGCGGCTGATGGTTAAAAATAGAATGGTATGTGTGTCTTAGCAGACAAAAGTGTTTCGTATATCCACTGCATGCTGTCAGGCGGTTGATGGCTTTAAATAGATTGGCGGGTAGCAGTGATGTGACTTGGTATGTGGTTAAATGAGCGCTGGAAGGTTGATATGAAAAATGTGATGTGTATAATATTAAATTTGTTAGGCGGGTAAGCAGCCTTAAGAGCTGCACTGATCAGTTAATGCGATGCAAAAAAATAAAAATAAGTTTGCCAAAGAAGTTTCACCTCTGACATTGGTGTACTTTTTACACACGCACTTTTGTTTTTATATGAAGGACTAATATTAAGCTTTTAAATAAGGTCGAATTTGGTTGACTGAAAATAATATTTTCACTTTTTTTTTATTTCTAACTTCGAAGAAAAAAATGTCGATGATATAAGTTCGTGTTCATACGAATCCGATTCAATCCAATTGAGAATATTTGTTCAATTATAAAACTTTAGGTTATGAAGAAGCGTCAAGAGTAAATTAACAGCCTTAAAAGTTTACTTTTCCGGACCTGGAGCACCATACCTGCATCCAAATAGAAAAATCTATCAGAGACAATGATTCGCCGTTTTTAGTCTAACAACCCCGTGACCTCGCGCGAAAAATTTTAACACTTTTAGTGTATCATGAAACTAATGAAACCGCATAAGAAAAAAATCCTCATTACCAATCATTTAGTTTTTGCAACAAATTTTAAAAAAAAATCGGAAATAAAGCTTGAGCGAAATTTATCGAACCGCACTGTATATGTAGGTATACCAACAAATGTACGTATTATATTTATATACATTAATACTCAAAGCCGCGAAACAAAAAAGGAAATAGGAACATGAGTGTATAGCTGAGACTTGGACTTTGAAGAAGAAAGGGAGGTACGAATCGTAATCGTTAAGACCAACCATCAGGCTTAGAGGCTAATTAGTGGATGCACTGCACATGTGTGTTCTCGAAAATGCACATTCACGCAAGGAATTTTTCAGCATATCTTCGCTATCTGCCATTAAATGTATCTATCTATCTGTGTGCTCAGTCGTTTCAATGGGATTTATTTTCCATTGAATTTTTAACCATCATCAGAGTATCTAGGCTATGCTCTGACTCTGATTATAATGATGACACTGAGCACCAGATACAAAACTTCTTCTTCTGTTAGCTAGCACACATCAGGTGGTATTAATAGAATAAACTTGAAACAATAATGAGAAATCAGGTTCCGCGATATTTTATTTGTGCGCTGCGCACTGAAGATTGATGAGCTGTTTTGCAAAGAAATAATAATTAGATTCACTGTTCTTGTTATGTGAGGCCGTGTTACTTACTATATACAACTATCATCCTGCAAATATACTCTTGACAAAGAGTGAGTAGAGCATGTTTTTTTTTTTGTATTTGGGTTTATTCTGTTCGTTCTGAACCACTTAACCATAATTTTTTATTTCCTATGTTTTTCTCGTCGAATCAGCGAGGAAAGTAGAGAAGAGTATAGTTAAGTACATCGAGATGATGAGCATAATTGTTTAGTTGGAGTAGGATTAGTAATTAGCCTAGTGCACCAGACCTCCAATTAAAAGTATAGGTGTCTTGAATTGAGGCTTAAAATGCAAAGGCATATTGATTGTATTCATAACTATACTGTTTTGCGATGTTCAGTTCTTATAAACTAAGAACATTTTTGGTTTTCTTAGGTTATAATATTCAAAAAAATGACTCAAACCATACTGGAAAATAGTATGTAAATCCAAAACTTGAAAATAGATCAAAACATAAGCGAGAGCTACCGTACGTTTGCAACGAACTGTATCAAACCCTATTCCAGTTCCAGCAGCCAGCCACTAGCTGTCCAGTTCCAGAAACGAAATTCTTTTTTTAACAATCCGGGTAAGATTGCTAAAAAACTTAAAAAATACAAGTTTTTTTTATGAAAATCACGCTCTTAAGTGGGCATATTAAAAAATTATACAAAAATTTTCAAGATATATTGTTATAAAATGAACATTAAAAAAATTGGTTAAAATTGATTATTGGTACCTTAAATTTTTAAAACTGCTTTTTGTTCTTTTATGAAAAGTGGGCGCAGGCCACCCCCGGAATTCAAAAATTTCTTTTTATACACAAGCGATTTATTAAAAGACCGCACACATTTGAGTTTGTAGCTTTATTATAAGAAGCGTTTATTTTTGTATAGTTTCTTATGAATAGTGGGCGTCAGCCACACCCAAAATCTTTTTTTTTTCTTACAAATGTTAACGAACAACTAGTGCCAACAAAATTGAAGGTTTATCGCTTGAATAATAAGCATCGTTATTTTATAAAAACAATATTGATGGTTTTATATAAAAAGTGGGCGTCGGCCACGCCCCAAACTGTATTATTTTCATTTAATTGAGAGCAGATTTACCTCCAGCTTGCGTGTGCGAAATTTAAGCTTTAAGTTTTGATCGTAACTGTACAAAAAACACAATTTAATTCTGCCAAATAGAAGTCGTTGGACAAAAATCGCGATTGTGGGCGTGTTCGTGGGCAAATTTCTGGTACATATTCTAAAAAAAAAAAAAAAGTTTTCCATAAAGCCGTATTTCCCAATTCCTCATAATAAGACTGTCGCAAATGAAAGATGACTCCTTTTGCATTTAAGTTAAAATGTACCCAGTATAGTTGATTTCTTTGTTTCTTGAGAGTGTTCCATTCTCCCATGTTCCATGTCTGCTGTTCTTATCATCTGAAATAGATTTGACTTGACCAGGTTGTATATTAGGATGCTGTTTGATTTGTGCTTTTTGGACTGGAAACTTCTATCGTGATTTAGCGATTTAAATGCAATGAAACGAAAAAGCGACACGAGAAAAACTTATGTGTATATTTATAGATGATAGCGATGATAAAGAAGCCAAAGAATGTGGTTGAGCGATTTTTCACATGAAGTTATGGCTTAAGCGACTTGAAGGATTCGAACTGGTACCTTTCAAGTAAGGCAGTTAATCTTAAAGTTTTGTTATAAAGGGTGTTTTTTTAGAGGTATAGAACTTTGAAATGAGGTCTAATTTTCGATAATTTTTTTCAACAGCTGTGGCCGTATATCGGCAATAACGCGGCGAATGTTGTCTTCCAAGTAGTTAATCGTTTTGAGCTTAACGCCGTAGACTAGTGACTTCACATATCCCCACAGAAAATAGTCACGCGGCGTTAAATCGTACAATCTTGGAGGCCAATCCAAAGTACCATTTTTTTAGCTTCATTGCTAAACAAAATTCGCTTATGAAAATTGGATACGTATCGAACAGAACCATGATTTTCAAAATAATTTTGCACAATTTGGAAGCTTTGTTCAGACGTCAGTCTTTTTATGTTGAAATGCCAAACCAGACTTAAAATAAATCACTTGACAGCTGACAAAATTGCCTCCAGTTAAAATAGTGTTGCCAACTTAAAGTTCTATACCTCCAAAAAACACCCGTTACATCAAGTGTTTCTATTTTTTTGGTTAGTTTCATATTTTACAAGTTCTTATCATCTATTTACTATGGTCTTTGGATGATAAAACTACAATTTTATTTAAAATGAGTTTTTATAATTATGAATGTATGTGTAACGAGCTAGTTTGGTATCTCAGCGCTTGGTTATTATCCGCATGCAATTTTGTGTTAAGGTATTTCAATGTTGCAGCCCCATACAATATTCTCTCTGCGAAGCCCGAAACAAAAAAAGAAGATTTTTAACTTAATTAAAATGCTTGCAATCTACCCCACGTCCAATGGTTACAATTGTGTTATTGTATATGGGCATATTTATCCTCATCGTTGGACCACTTTTCTGTCTGTCGTTAAAAATACATAAAAGCTTTTTGCATGCCTTACCCTCAACAACCTCCACCCACCCCATTCAAAATCATCGCAAATGCCTAAGCACTTACTCATATAGCTGCTCTGAGTGCGGATGGATTTAATCATTTTCATTCCCTTATACCCTCAAATAATTGACAGTACATAAATGAGCACTCACGTCCTGTCCGTGTCTCGCTTCAAAGTGCAACTTTTCTCTTATATTGGCAATTTTGTCTGCAAAATAGCACATGCCCTGCCCGTATAGAGCGTCACCTTTTGAACACTCAACGCTCTCAACAATGTTATTTTATACTTCATATATCAGCATCCCTCAAGTGCGACATTTTGTATGTAATTCAGTTTGTTCTTCTAAATATATAATAAATCTCTAAGTACAGTGTATGAAATGCACATACAAGAGAAGAATCTTGGTAAGCATTATATTAAACCCTACATATACTTTGATGTATTCGAAAGGATCGCATGACATGTGACTTTCATCCCAATCATAATTAATTATTTATACTCTTACCTAAGTACTATTAACAGGGTACAACATTACGTTTTGTACCTGTATATTTAATGAATGCTTTTATTCATTGATCTGTTGTGAAACAAGTTAATCCACAAAAAGACTTTAAAATTTCTCAGAATTTACTAGATTTGATATGAAAGATGCTTTATAATGTCCTTAAAGAATTCTCCACGAATATCTCGTCACTTTTGAAATGCAGATGCAGAAATGTTCTTGCAAAAAAGAGGTGCGACATTTCTATAGAAGAGTAAAACAGTCT
Source organism: Platycheirus albimanus (assembly GCA_916050605.2). NCBI lineage: Eukaryota > Metazoa > Arthropoda > Insecta > Diptera > Syrphidae > Platycheirus > Platycheirus albimanus. The sequence continues at coordinate 68,506,310 of OU696698.1, forward strand.
ACATCAGGTTTCACAAATCGCCCTGGGCCCTGCAAAGATCGGGAATGAAACAATAAATTGGTACGCAGACGATGTAAGCCTGTTGTTAAATAGCCATGACAGTGACAGCCAAGATCCCGTCCAAGATCGACTTGTTCCAGCCAATCTAGATGACTATCGTGAGTTTTATGTGCCTGACCAAAATGAAATCAAAGAAGCCATCACGAGACTAAAGATGAACAAAGCAGTTGGATACTATGGTCTACAAGCCGAACTTTTCAAACAAGCTACACATGACCTGGCCAGAAGCATACACCAACTCATCTGCAAAATAAAGTCGGAGAAAAGTATCCATACAAAAGGAGACCGCCTACTCTGCGCCAACTATAGAGGCATAAGTCTTTTAAACACAGCCTATAAGATCCTGTCGAGCGTTTTATGTAAACGTCTCTAGCCGTTTGCTTATAATCAAATAGGTCATTACCAATGCGGCTTCAGACCTGCAAAATCTACGACGGATCAAATATTACGCCAGATCCTGGAGAAAACCCAAGATCATTGATAACATCGATACCCACCACCTGCTCGTCGATTTTAAAGCAGTTTGCGACAGTGTTAATAGAGTTGCACTGCATTGTGCCATGTCCAACTTTAGAATCCCTCCTAATTTGAAACGCCTTATCAGGATGACGTTGGAAAATGCTCGCTGTTCCTTCAAAGTTGGGGATTCTAGTGAAACCTTCGACACTACCAGAGGGCTAAAAGAAGGTGACATGCAGCTGTTTTAACATTGTGCTGGAAAATGTCATACGGACCACCCATACCAGCACATCGGGAACCATCTTTAATAAATCGACTGGGTTTGCGGACAACATTGACGTGATAGAAAGAACAAAACGAGCAGTAACCGGTTTCTTCACTACTATGAAGTCAGCAGAAAGCAGAAAGGGACTGAAAATAAACGAGGACAAGACGAAGTATATGCTTTCATCAACAAAAGTCCAATCTCACCACCGACTTGGTCAGAAGGTGACCATTGATAGGTGTAACTTCGAGGTAGTGAATTTGTCTACCTGGGCACTACTGTACTAGCCGGAGAGCTATCTACCTAAGATAGTATAAAATTTATAGAGCGACGAAATCACACTTGTTAGTCTGCCATACTATCATTTTTCATTGATCCGGTCACCTGGCACCTGTCCAGCGGTGGGTGTGAGAGTGGTAGGCCAACAAAGGTGAAAAATGGGGTTTTTGCTTATATTGACTTGTATTTCAAAAACAGTGAGCTTTAGACAAAAAACATGTTTTACAAACTAATAGCTTAGTAAATTTCAAATAAATTTTATGACGAAAGTTTTCTCATACCATTTACCACATAGAAGTTATAAGTATTACTTCAAAATTGTATGTGGTTCCCAAAAGTATGCAATGTTTTTTAATTGCTTTTCTGCCAAAATTATTTGTCAAACAATTTACATATATGGATCTAGATTTGGTATCGTATTATAGATTGTTATGTATTTAATTCAAAAATAGCATTGCCAGGAGTTATGGTTGGGAAAAAGTATTAATATTGCATACTTTTAAGAACCACCAGGTGACCTGATCAATGAATAATGATAGCATAACAGACTAAGTAGAGGGATTTCGTCGCTCTATAAATTGTATACTATTTTACGTAGCTAGCTCTTAGACTATATTTACAGTTTTTACTTGCGATTATAGGTACTATAAGGCAAGTTATGCATTCGTCGAAAAAAAAAGTTTTTAGATAACAATCAAACATGACATTACGATGATAGCGAAGACGAAAAAAGATAGTCTAAAAATTCTGTCCGTCTGTATGTCTGTCTGTCTGTCTGTCTGTCTGTCTGTCTGTCTGTTTGTCTGTATGTAGACCTACAGCCCAAACGGGTGGGCCGAATCGCTTCAAACTTGGTATATAGACTTTTTTAGGTATTGTACAGAGGGGAAATTGAAATATTTTTTTTAGCTCAAAAAATAACGGTACCTGCCATACAACCGTTACGTTAAAGCTTATTTTTCTCAAAAATGGCTCTAACGATTTCTATTTAAAAAAATCAGTGTTGCTTTTTAGGTACGATCAATCATATGGCTGAAAAAAAAATTTAAAAAAATGGCCAAGAACGGTACTTTCCATAGGACCGTTTTGTTTGCTTTCGACTATCTCGAAAACGACTCAACCGATTCTTTCGAAATTTCACACACATATAGCTGTAGGTAGCTCAATTTGTATTGCATACCAATATTTTTGAAAAATATTTTTTTGTAATTTTAAAAGCATTTTTTTAAAAAAAATTTAAAATATTAATATTTTGAAAACTTCTTATTAAATTTTTTTCTAAAAATTTTAAATAAATGTATTTGCTGAATACCTATGAACTGGCGTTTTTGAATTTTTTTTGAAAATTTTGTTCAAAAAGTTTTTCAAAAAAAACTTTTTTCTCAAAAACCGCTCCACAGATTTTTATAAATTTATTCTCATAAATTCAAATTTATCCAAGAAATAAAATGGCGTACTTTTTTGTCAGCTCAAATTAGTTTAAGTATTTATTTAAGAATTTTGAAAATTTTATTTTTATCAAAATCTCAAGCCCCTAAACCACTGTCACTCATTAGAGCAAGTTCGTGCGACCCAGTCGTGCATTTTATTTTTTTTAACATTCAAAACCCAGTTCTGTTATAACTTACAAATCCTGTTCAACATAATTTTTTAACGGGAATCATTAGCTCCTCGTTGAGGAAATCTGTGATCTTTCCGATACACAAAAAAGGACGCTTAGACGTTGTAGAACATTATAGAGGAATTTCTTTCATGAATTGGTGTCAGAGTTGGAACTTGGAAGACTAGAGAAATGTGTTGAAAGGACAAACATTTTGTATCAACTTCAAGCGGGCTTTGGAAGATTTATCAAATATTTAATCTATCATCTATTTTTAAAGCGTTCCAAGCCAGGAATACAAAAGTGTACGCTTTTCCTTTGTTGATTTAAAAGCTGCCTTCGACCTTTAACAGAGATGCTCTTTTCTTCAAAATCTCGTAACTTGGCATATCGTCAAAGTTCATCACAGTGATCCGAGAAGTGTACACGTTCTAATGCAGCAATCTTCTCAGTGCATTATAGTTCTCGCTCTTATTGAACGACTTAGTAGATGATTCACCCGTTGGAGTCAGAATTGCGAGTTCTACTACAGTCTATGTGTTACTCTACGCAGACGATCTTGCCATACTCTCTGAATTACTTGACCATGAACAGATGCAAGTCTTCGAGCGGTATTCAAGAATACATAATGAAAGATAGTTGTATTATGACGGACAACTTCTCGAAACCGTAAAAGAGGTTTAATATCAAAGTGTGAGACAAGAGTTCAACTTTTAGTTTCAAGAACCACCTATCCGAGAAAAGCAATAGCTCACAAAGCTCAATTAACCTAACTTTTAAAAATGTTTTTTTCAAGAAAAAAAAAAAAAAAAAAAAAAGAATCACTATCCACAAAACACAAAATATTTAATTCAGTTGTCCAATCAACCCTTTGCTACGCTCTGCAAGTCTGGAGTGCAAATGACTACGAGACTTCATAATTAAGCTATGTAGCCATTATGAAGAATCTCGACTTTCGAAAAAACTGTTTTTGTATGAGTTAAGAAATAAAGACTGGTTATATAAAAAATGGAAGACTTTTGGTATAACGCTTGTAATGAAAACTTTATAATAAATTAACACTAACAACTTAGTCAACTTAAAAAAAAACCTCTACAACATTATTCAAATTAATGATGACGCAACTCGTGATATGTTCATTCTTAAGAATTGAGAGTCCGGTAGCAGAGTCTTATACAGCCTATTGAATTTTAATCTAAAATAAAGGAACTACTTCCACGAATCGTAAAGCTGTGATAAAATATATATAATCTTCAAAGGTCCTAAACCTCAATGGCAACCCCTATAATGAAATAAAATCGAAAAGAAGATTGCTATCAAATCAAAAGTATATGCCCTATATTTCGACCGCAGAGTGATGCATTTTGGTGAACCCCATTTAACATTGCAAGAATCTGTACAACTTTTGAACGAGTTAATGATGTGAATGGAAAACCCCCTTAGCAATTTCTTGAAAACAGCTTAGGTACAATTACAGAATTCATTAAAATATTTTTATCATTTTGAATTTATTGATCATATATTTGTATTTACACTTTTATACAATTTAAATATAAATTTGCCAATGAAGCTGACTACTAGGCTAACCAATAGCTTTAAATGAATATCTTACTTTTCTTAATAACTTACCATTTAGCTGTCTAATGAAACTCTATATGTATATCTCAGAATCATATTATAAATTAAATAATATGCAACAAAAATAAATGAACGAAAAATTCCCACAAGCGCGATTGTGAATTTTGCATCTTTTCTGCTGCTCTGCTACATACCATAATGGTTGACTTGTTCAAAAAAAAAAAAAAATGCTTAGAATTATGAAAAAAAACGCGGTATAGTTTTTCAGCGAGAATTTGTTGACAATGCTACAATGTTGTCATTCTAAACTTTTTATTGATGTTGTTCTTTTTTCGTTTGTGAATTATTTTGTGTGTTTCTGGATCTTTATATAATGTACGTATATGTACTAGTTTTTTGCTATAATCGATATAGAAGTCGTTCTGTACACCTTATGTCACAAAATGCTATAAAGTTAAGGATGAGAAAAAAATGGATGGGAAGGGGTCTACTTCCGCCAGTTTAAGCGTTTAAGGATGACAAACATTTAAGAAAACACTTCGAACCCTTAAAATACCATACTATAGCTTTTCAGCTTTTTGTAAAAAATCAAACTATTATTTTTGTATTGAAAAATGCAATGCTTTTATCAATTTCAATTCAAAAAGTAATTATTGGATGATTCTAAGAATTTCTTGAACTTTTAGTTTTCAAGCTATTCGATAATAGCAAAACCTGCTTCTTTGTTTAAAAGAGATCGAAAAAAAAACTTAAAAAAAAAACCTTTTAAGGTAATTGAATCTTTTTTCAAATCAAATATACAAATTTCAAAAGAGGGACGTGCAGTATATTGCATTGTATGTCTTTCAACTCCTTAGTTCGTTACGATGGAGTTCGAATGAAATTTACAAATACATTTCAATTTGTAAAATAAACATAAATGTATAACCATCATTTTATTTATAGCGTTTTTTCAAATCCCCGATATTTTATGCTTGTATCTTTTCCCTTGCAGGCAAATACTATAAATCAAGTGCGATTTGAGTCAACCGTAAAGAATTTAAGGTAAGCATTAATTATTATCTTTTGTACGTTTTTTACTTTTTTTTTAATTCTTGGAACCGGAGAAGAGGTTTGAATGTTTGTTTTTTTTTTGTAAACGAGATTGGAAGATCAACGCAAATAAATTAGTCAGAGACAATGTTGCGGTTATTTTTTAATATATTTTTGGTTCCGTATTTTCTACCAAGTTTATACGTACGAACGAACTTACGTGTATATGTTCTTTACTAAAACCTTGAACGGTGCATTTGTGTTGTTTTTATTGTTGTGTCATCGACATTATATATACGCTTCTTAGAAACAAAACAAAGAAAGTAGTTTAATCTTTATGAAGAGAGTTGATTTTTGTTGCAAAACGTTTAATATTTTTAAGCATATTCAAAGATTTGTTCAAACACCTACATCACTAATTTGGCCTTGGTAGAGTGATTACCAAGCTATAGTCATAAAAGTCATAGCTCATAAGTCTATGAGACTACCTTTAAATATTAATTTTAATAATTGCTACAATTTTATCAGGGATGCCTCTAGTATACCCAAACGATCTTCACATAACATCGTGAATGCGGGTCAATATAATTGCTCCTGGAAGATCTTTATTCGCCAGTAAATAGTTTGCATTTTCACTCTGATCTTCGGTAATCAGTGCACAAGAATGCAGACAATATACCTTTAAGGTTCAATAGTTGTTGAGGATAAATAAAAATAAATTGTTGGCACAACAGCTCCAAGCGGAGCCCGGGCCTGTGACTTATGTACACTATCAACCATACCTGTGTGTGCATTGGTGTTCTGCAGGAATGAAGCGGACCTAAGATTTACCGCCGAATCCGAACAGCTAGCAGAGAAGCACTTTTAATGACAAGATTTGCTCTTGGAGGATTTGTCAATTCCTCGCATAAGGCAGTACCCCGGAAAAACTAAGATTAAGTCAGAGAAACATCGGCGTAGTGGTTAGCCACGGTATACTACAGTTTTTGAGGAAACAAGAAATAAACAGACTGAACTTCATATAGCTCAGACCTGAATCATTCTCTTAAAGACAAAATCCTCAACACCAAAAATAAATTGGAATATTTTGCCGAATACGCAGAAAACTCAATTATCACTGCTTTTGAGCATAACTGTCCCCTGAAAACTTAAACAGTCAAGAGACATACCACCTAGTGGAACAATGACCTAAAGAAACGTAAGACATAGAGTGAGGAAACTTCAATAAAGCCAAACGTAATGAAGACTGGCAAACCTACTCTATTGATCTAACCAAATACAATAGTGAAATCAAAAGAGCCGAAAAGGAGTCTTTTAGGCGTTTTGTGGAGGGAATATCTGACGTTCCCTCCAGTTTTCGTCTAAATACAGCCCTGCGAATGATATATCCGCCAGCATAGGTATACTCTTACTAATGAGAACGAAACTCAGACAAAAAAGTAAGAACTCTAGAGCTTCTTGTAAAAACCCACTTTCCAGAATCAATTGTTCTGGTCCCCCAGCCATAAACCAACCTCCACAAAAGGAACCGTCAAGGATCCCAACAACTCAGATTGGAAAAAGGTATAGACATATCTGCAACACCAATGCCATCAAATGGGCAATCTCCTCACTGAAACCGTTCAAGGCTTCGCTTTGGAGCACTTGCCCTATAGTTGGCGAAAGGTAATAGTAATTGATTTACCAAAGACTGAAAGGAATTTCGAACCAAGTCCTAAATCCTTCCGTCCAATCAACCTCATATCGATCATTCTTAAATACATGGAAAAAAATATTGATACACATTCGTTACTCCTTTCTTACCTTCTCCTCACTATCGAAAACACAATATGCATACCAATCGGGAAAATCGACTGAAACAGCTCTGAATGATTTGGTCACAAAAATAGAATCTTCCATTTAAAGCAAGGAAATCTGTGTAGTCGATTTCTTTGACATTGAGGGAGCCTTCAACAACACTACTTTTGAGTCCACAGATCGTACACTCAGCCACTAGTAAAACGCAATAGCATGTCCATGCTTAGTTGCAGAATTATCCAGAGTCAAATTGAAGATCTAGAAATTTCTGCACTAACAACCAGAGGATGCCCACAAGGCGGAGTCCTCTCGCTGATTATCTGTTCCATCGTTGTAGACAGTCTATTAAAATCACTAGGGACCCATGGCATCAATGCATTGGGCTTCGCAGATGATCTAGCCATTGTCATACAGGGATCCTCAGAAATATTAATATCGAATAGATAATATTAATCAGCCTTGGACATTGTACAAGACTAGTGTATTTTCGAAGTTCTCTCCGTTAATCCCAAAAAGACAGTTATTGTACCTTTAACTGAAAGACGAAAACTAGATCTTCTTACACCCCTTTCTCTATATGGTGACGCAATCCCATTTTCGAAAGAAGCAAAATATCTCGGGATCGTTCTAGACAGAAATTGTCGTGAGACCCACAACAGAGCATCAAAATCTCTCTGGACATGCCGTAGTATTTGCGGAAAAAACTGGGGGCTCAAACCCAAAATGATGCATAGCCTCTACACTCTTGTAGTGAGACCCGCAGCGTTGGTTTGGTGGCCGAAAACTAATGAAATTATTATTAAGTTATAAAGAAGCTGGAAAAAATACAACGACATGCATAACGGTATGCATACGGACCACACCTACCTTTGCACTTAATGTGATTTTGAGATAACCTCCAATCATGCAAGACTGAGCTTATATCGTCTCTTCCACCAGGAATATGAAACCTCCAACCCGAACTCATGGGGCCACCTAACGCTCCTCAGCAGCTTGGAAAATCATAATGAATTTAGTATGTGATGGGATTTCACAATCCCCACATACGTATAACTTCAAACAGCATCATATAGGGAAGATCGGGAAAACTTCAAACCACATACCTTCTAATGAATTTTGTTCCAGAATATTCAAACAAAACCACCAAATACCTTCTCAACCTATGTAGATAGGAAAACTCTGAAAATAGTGACTGGAATAATAACCGGACACTGTTCTCTGAAAAAAAAAACCTTCACAACATGAAATTAGCAACAGACCCCGTTTGCCGACTCTTCCTTGAAAGTGAAGAAAAATCTGCACATCCTCACGGATTGCCCAGCACTCAACCGCCTTAGAAAGCGGAAACTTGGTGTCGAGATCGTTCCATTGGATAAATTCAAAACCTTCCACTCACAGAATATATTAAAGTTCTGGTCTCAGTCTGGAGCAACAGAAAGGCTCTAGAATCTCATACGAGTTTATACAATATGCATCATCGTGATACCGCAGTCCCTGAGCTGTATAAGCTCTCCCTATAAATAAATCTAAGGATCGGATCGGACATTGAATTCGTTTAAAATCAAAGGGAATTTCGCTTGGGATCATATAGGAATCCTCGAAATAAAAACTACCTAACATTTGAATTTTCCTTTGTCTAGTTGAGTATCGTCGCGGTAATCACTTGATTGTCAGCTACCTTATCACCAAATGCGTTCCATTGCACATTTTTGGTTCGTTTAGATTTCGAATCATGATGGTCTACCGAGCCAAACTTCATTTGTCAATTGTGGAGTTCAGTTGGATAGTTGATGATTTCATCTTCGTTGAAATCTATTTACTGTGTAAAAATCAGTCAAAAGATTTTAAGGAATTAAACAATCAACGACTTGAATCTGAATAAACAAGCTTAAGTCCTAAGCTGCCAACATTGCTCGCTCACCCCACAGTTTTCATCTTTCATTCAATCCACTTTTTATTTATTTTTCACATTATTTTGACTACATGGAGAATAAAACCCACAAAATGCCATTGAAGAGAATGTATATTGATCAGAAATTTCAGATTTTTCCCATTTTCCCAAATTTGCCAAAAAATAAAAAAGTTTCAAATAATGTCTACAAACTATTTTCAATTTGGTATATGAATTCAACCTGAACAAATATTGGTTATTCACTTAAGGGCAATTGAAGGTGATTTCAACAATATCGAAACAGAAATTGGAAACCGAAACACACCTTTCAACAAGGAACCCTTCATCTACGTTTTCTAAAAATATTATCAATCACATGTTTGCTTGTTTACCAATAAACCTTTCTATCGTCTCCATTGTTACAATGTCCTTCCTTGAATATTAACCACAGGAAAATGAATCTTTGAAAACCACACGTATGTATCTACACTTGCAAAAGCCAAAAGAATCATCAGCTCGAATATAATACATACATATGTATACTGTGCCGTATCGGTTCTATCAAACCAAATGGAACTCTATCCCTAGAAATACATACCAACAATCCGATACAGGGTATCCGCCATTAACTGACTCTATATGTTTGTGTTGTGTAGAGATATAAATATAATATCTATCGGCGCAAAGAAGTTCTAGGAATTGGTTTAAACCACGCTGCTGATTGAAACTGAACGTGACTAGAAAACTAGAAAATGGTTTCCATTTTTTTTATTTTAGAATTCATATTGATGGTGGCCAATGAAGGCGGTGACGCTATTGGTATGTTCGGCGCTGGTGTTTTTTTGCTACTTCATTTGTGTTCAGTTTGATTTTGGTACGAGATGCGCCCGGAGAGTTTGCAACTATCCGAAGAACAGTCTAATGATGATTGTGAGGAGTAGGAGGACAACCACACGTAGTTTGGGTGGTGTCGGCAGGGAGTGTGAGGGTCCTGTTCGAAATTCTAGTGCGTACCTCGTTCCATTCAACCGAGAGTTACCTTGCTATACAGTTTGCACTTGATGAATTTTGCTAACACTATAATAATATTTTGTGTTGCGCAAAGGGTAATCACCTCGAGGGTGTTTACAATAAAAAAAGTAAAGAACTCGGTTTTTAGATGAAAATATACAGGGTGATCGGTATAAAAGTTGCACCAAAAAGCTCGAGCGAGCAGGTTTCGTCAAGACAAGAAAAAAATTGTATCGGAGGGGGGTCTATTTCCCCCCGTTTATTTAGGAGGGGCAGTTTTATAAAAAAAAATGTCTTAAAACAGAAACAAAATTATTTTTAAACAACGGCTAAACTTACAATGTCATGAACTTGTTGGAAAGCCAGAAATCTGTTCTTTCGAATGGTATGCAAAAAAAATTATAATCCGCTTAATTAATAATTGACCTGAGCGTGAGCAACCACCAACTTGGAAAAACGCAAAAAAAAAATGTTTTTCTTGTAAAATGTACTTTTAATTTCTCAAAATGTAAGCTACATTTTAGCAACCGGTTCTCTATTGTTAATTAAAAACTATTAATTGAATTGAATTTAAACAAAAAAAATATTTTGAAATTTAAAAAAATAAAATGCACGACTGGGTCGCACGTACTTCCTCTGTTGGTGCAATAGTACGATGAAAACAAACTTTTCGATCAATAAGAACAATTCATTTTTGAAAAATTTGGTAAAAACCAAACAAATTTGGCTAAAACTGGAAAACTCGATATACGGGAGGTAACGTTAAGAAACCTTTAATATTTAAAATTAAGACGTTATCTTTTGGGTGTTATAAATGATACAAATGTCCACTTATGGGTTATGGCCTAATTAATAATAATTTCCGCTATTATCATATATAGCCAAAAACTAAAAATGCAGTTTTGTTTGAAGTATTCTATGTATGTTACATACAAAGTTTCATAAAAATCGGGGGAGCCTTTTTTGAGTAAATTAGAAAAAATGAAAAAATTGGCCAAAATCTAGTGGCTTTTTGTATAGGAGCCACCATTTAAAAAAGAGAAACTGAAAAAAAATCAATGCCATCTGATAGGAAGCTGTAAGGAACTATACGAAACAAAGTTTGAGTGAATTCGATGCAACCGTTGACAACTTATGGCCATTTGAAAAAAAGCCGTTAAGAGCAGATCTCCGTTATTTGCATTTTTAGCCAAAAACTAAAAACGCAGTTCTCTTAAAAACACTAAAAGAATTTAACACACAAAGTTTAATCAAAATCGTTAGAGCCATTTTCGAGAAAATTAGAAAAAACCAAAAAAAGTTGGCTAAAACTCAACGGCTCGTTGTATGGAAGCCACCGTTTAGAAAGGCTTCAGTGAAAAATTTACTAAACCATCCTATAGAACACTATTAAAAACTGTGTCAAACAAAGTTTTAGTTGATTCAATCAAGCCGTTGTGAACTTATGGCTATTTGAAAAAAAGCCGTTAAAACCTGATTTTCGTTACGACCATTTGAGCCAAAAACAAAAAACGCAGTTTTGTAAGAAATGCTTAAAGTAAGCTAAATTATAAATTTAATCAAAATCGTTAGAGCCGTTTTCGAGAAAATCCAAATTGAAAAAAACCGTTACTTGAAAGGTACCAGTTTGAGCCGGGCTAAAACGAAACAAAAAAAACCTCGACAACCGTTTTTCTTCAAACTGCTATATACCAAGTTTGAAGAAAATCCGTCAAGCGGTTTAGGCTGTAGCATGACGTAAAAAAGCGCACATCCGCACAGACGCACAGATGCACAGACGCACAGACGCACAGACAGACCGACGGACGGTATGGCGAAAACCACTTTTTTGGGCTTCTCTATCATCGTAATGTCATGTTTGATTAAAACCTCGATTTTTTTTTTCTGCACGAAACCAATACTTGCCCTATAGAGCAAGTAAAAAATTAAATAACGAAAAACGTAGTTTTAAAAATTTAAGGTGAACCTTTTTCCCTTCCGTTCGTTATATGAAAAATATATCTCTACATTTTCTTGTGTAATTTTTTTCAATACGCCCACTTTTAAAGAAGTGATTTTGATAAAATACCTTTGTTCAGCTAAGATCGTTTAAAAACTACTCGATTCAGCTGTAGCTTTACACATATGCCTAAATACTGACTTATAATCAAAGCTCAGTTAGTGCTTCAAATTTTTAAGACACGCCCACTTTTAATGGGCGGTTCCGTCGAAAGTCGTAATATGCATTATTTTTTTTTGATGATTTTTAGCTATCGGTTGAAGTTTTGAAGTAAGAAGATGAACACTTCGGTTTGTATACCTTGGTTATGTAGGAGAGTATGGTTAAAGAATTGTTAAATACACCAATAATCGCTTTTTCATTCAAAATCTAATTTTTAAAAATTTAAGTTCATAGTAGTTGCCCTGACAATAAAAAGTCCCATCTTTGGGCGTAGCTCACGCCTTTTTTTTATTTTTTTTATTTTAAGGATTATATGTACTTTGAAGATTAAACATCAAAGATTAAACCGAATAAAGTATTGAGTTCGTTTTTGCTATTCGGGATTTTGAAAACCGTACCACACTGAAGGTACGCTACACTCAAATTGTTGCAAACCAAGAAGCACTTTTTGAATTATAATATTCGTTACCAAATTTATCTATAATTCACCCAACCGGACATTTCAGAACAAAAAGCCTTTTCAAAAATAGAGTAAATGGTAACTATTGTCGTCCGCAAATTCTTTTTAACATACTTATAAATAAAAATTCTTGACAAACGAGTGCACAAAAATGCCAAGCTTGTACTCATAACGCTATTTATCAATGTTCACTTCAGTTACGTAGAAAGTCGTTAAATATACTCGCAGTGTGTCTAAAGGGTTTTCTAAAGCTTTATTCAACTTTCATTCGAGCTGTGCAACAAATCATGTATGCCCCAGTGACACATGGCATGCAACAACACTCTGCAACTCCAATGTACAAATTGATTTATTTCTAGATTGACTTTTTGAGTAGGTACCAACACGATCATACCATGTAAAGTGCATGCTTCACTTCATGACATAATAAATAAAATGTGTTTTACGCCTTTTTCATTGAAATAGAAGGGTTTGTTAAATTCTAAGAAAAACGCAAAAAAACTTTAAAAGGGTGATTCACATACGGTGTGACAAAAAGCTGTAACGTCTAGTTTTGGGTCGAGACAAGGAAAAATCCAATGGAAGGTTAGGTCTGCTCCTTCTCCATTAAAACGGGAAAAAAATTATTTTCCAAATTCAAAACTTAAGCACATTTCGTAATTTTGAATTTTTGTTCCAAAACTTCTGCGTTTTTTATCTTTTCAGTACTTTTTTGATTTCCCTATCATCGTCTTGTTACGTTTGATTTGTATCTTGTTTTTTTTTTTTTTTTGTATGAATCCATAACGTGCCTTGTAGTACTAATAATCGCAAGTTAAAATTATTATGACAAATGCAACGCTTCTTTTTACTATACGTTTCGTGTTCGGGTTTTGTTCTTATACCTAAATTGATTCACAATTTGCCTCCCTGCCGAGAATTATAAAGTTTACGTTTTCAAAATTATATAAATTTATTTTAAGCGTCTGCATCAGTAACGGTAACTGTACAAACCTTTTAACAACACATTCATAGGACATCCTTACAGGATATTACAAATTTGTCACCATAAGTCATAACTTTTCAAAGTTCACGTACATGTATAGGTGCTACATCCGCTCACAAATTCCTTTAACATAATTTTTTCAGAACATGAAAAGGTCTAGTGTCATCAAGGTCCCACATGTGATACAAATATTTTGTCGTCGTTGTCGGTGAGCATGCTCTGCTCTGCCACCAGATGCTGTATTCTAACTTTGCCTTGCAGTTCATATGAAGATACCACTTGTATCCAGGGCGTCTATGTACGAGACATTGGCAAAAATCACTCTAGCGAGGAACTTCCATTAAGAGCACACTTTATTATTTTCGTGTGCTGCCATAAGCAAAGCAATAATTAAATCCTTTAGGAACAAACCTTCTCTCCTTTTTAAAGTTCAGTCTTGTGCACGAAAACAAAAGAATGGAAAATATTATCCTTGGCAGTGTAGTTAAGTGGGGAATAAAAATACCTGTTTATATTTTACTCCATTATGCCTTCACTTGTGCAAAATTTCTTCCTGGTGAGATTCTTCGTAACAACTAATAACGTTAGTTTCCAGGGCTAGCTAAAGAAGCGATTGGTGACTCGTTTCGAAAGTTGAGCTTTAAGCGAGGATATTGATGAATAACAATATGTAAACAAAAACATATCATTGCCAACAATGTTTCATTGAAATTAATTTGAATGCTTATTTTAATATTTTCTTTTTTTTTAACTATGTATGTATTGTTGAAAAAAAGATTACAATTCCTTACTGGGTAGCATCAACTTGCTCCTTTGCTTATTAAGTCAAGCACAATTTTTCAAAAACTTTTTAAACATACTATCTAAGAAGTTCTATCATACCTATTTAAAAAGATTTTGAAAAGCAAACATAAGGCAAAAACCCAGATAATTCAGTTCCTATTCATAATTTAAAGCATGAGAGACTGGGTATTAATAACCCTTTCAGCGCGTGCATTATTAAATAAAATGCACGTCCTTGATCTGTAGGTGCAATATAACAGCAACCTTTGCTGTATAAAATGAACAAAGAAGTTCAAATTCAAAATGAAAAAAAAAAACGTTACTTTAAAAGAATCAGTTTGAGAATATTTTATTGAAATTAAAAACCCTCGACAACCGTTTTTTTTTAACTGCTATATTTGAAGTTTCAATCCGTCAAGCCGTTTAGGCTGTAGCATGGCGTGAAAAAGCGCACATCCGCACAGACTTAGGCTTATCTATCATCGTAGTATATCATGTTTGATTAAACCTATAAAGCAAGTAAAAATTGCCATTCAACAGATAAAAATGAAAAAAAAAATACAAATTAATATTTTGGCGAAGTAATTAAAGCAAAGTAATTTTAATAAATAGCTCAATATTTTGCATAATGATTAAAAAAAAATTAATTATTTCACATTCTTAATGATAATCTTAAAATAAAAGGTTACAATCCAATTCTTATAATACCTGAGATGTTGGGTCTGTGGAGTTCCGAGAAACTATCCACGAAAACTGGTCTGCACACTAGGTCTGCAAAGATTCCTCTAAAAAGACACAAAACGAGTGGTCTAATGCCGGTCAGCGATCCACTGCGACCAACAGTGAAGTGGAAAGCTGACAAAAAACTTTTGCTTCAAAACTTGGTGAGGCTTCCGCTGGTATTCCCCGCAGCGTACCTTCGGTTGAGAACTCGAATCTCGGTATTCTATTTGCAATAGAACGTTCTACCAATGGCTGTGAGGTCGAGTCTTATTTGCCATGCAAATTTCACTTCTACTTATGGAATTTCACTGAATGGAGAGACAGTGAATTATAAAGTCAAAAGTTAAAAATACTTGCAAATGTGTAAATCATTTTGAGTGATGAATTTATTTGACTGCTCTCCAGGTTTAGGTATTCGAAAATGGACGGCAGTCTAAATCAGCGGTGAGGCGGGGGGGGGGGGGGTATAGTCGGAATTACCTCAATAGAATGCAGTGTTGGCGTTACGTCACGTGATGGCGATTCTATTATTCATGATATGAATGATTGTATGGAATCCTCGTGCCGTTCCGTGGCGGTGGTAGAATTATGGTGATGGCGGAACAAAATGTATAACTTATGGGGAAAAAAGTATTAAAAAAAGTTGTAGATCTTTTAATTACCTACAAATTTTCAGAAGAACTTTTTTCCATAGGTTTTATCCTTAAAAACCCTTACCCCTCCCCCTTTTTCTCACTTCCTGACCACAGATCACCCGTAATATATTTTTTCCTTTTATTTTTGTTATATTTTCTTCCTTTTCCAATGGGTTTCATTCTACTATAATTTTGTTTGGGTTTAAAAATGATCGACCCTGGTCGATCAGAGTAGGTAATGATATCATTATAACCCTCTTTAATCCTGCAGAGCATGAGCCCACACACAGGAATGGTTGAGAGTCTAAGTCATTAAGCCTTTGCTTCCTGATTCTGTTCATTCCACCATATTTATTTATATCTATTGGTCAGTTGTAAGCCGTTTAGACATCGCAGTAGTATATAGTCATCAGTAAATCTAGATCTATTTTGAAATTAAAATTAATTTTGCGATATTAAACTATCGCAATCAGCAAACTCACGAATTGCTTATTTCAACCAATTTCACCCAACAGTAATTGTCGAGTTATTAACAATAGTTCTACACTGCAAAGAGATGTTTCCCCACCTGCAATACGAAGCAAAGTGTTTACTTAAAAAAGACGTCATAAAAGATTTGCTGGTCCCTCCCGTACAGGTAGTAAAATTAAAATAATTATTGCTAAAAAAAATAGTACATTTCTATATAAATTGCTATATTTATATCGAATGTTACTTTTATTAAGAGTACTTTTGAATACAAAATTAAATGCAAATTTAGTATAATTTGTTCCGTGCATATCGATAGTCAATTTACTTTTTTCTCATTATAACCAGACATCGTTTGTAATTTCAATTGTCTCGCCTTGAAAAGTCTATTTTTACAACAAAAATAAATTCGTTTTGCGTTAAAAAGAAGGTAGATACTTAATTTATAAAAATTCTTATCTTTGAACACTGCGTCGTTTGCTTTACTCTGCTCTATTAATACCCAGAATTTCAGAACAAGAATTTCATTCGATTATTATTTTCCAATTTATACCTTCAAAACAATATTATCTAAGCAATGTTGTTTTCTTTAACTGATTAGATTAGTCATCTGCAGATAAAACATTACATCGAACTTGTATATGTCTTGCCTCAATATAGATTGTTCTCGATACCCCTGAATTTCTGAAGCACCTCCACAATCTATAATATTCATAGATGCTATCCCACTCCGTCCGTTCCAACAAAATGACTCAGTCATGCATTTAGTTGCTTAAAAAAAATAGGTCTTCTCTTGTCCGCCTAGTGCTCTGCAAGTCTGCTTCAAGTTTCCTCAACCAATTTGCGTAATTGTTCAACCTGCACTATGATTTAATTATTATGACCGTTCCGTTACACGATTGGCTCAATTACACTGCACTAATTCCAGCATGTGTTCTTGAAGATGCAAATATGGAATTCGAACTGCATTTTGTTTTATGTAGGCTTTTAAGTCAAAGTTGTTGTGGCCATATAAAAGGAAAAAGTATACAAATTAAGTGCTTTTGTATTTTATTTTGTTTAATTTTATTACTTTGTTGTCAAATCGGTCCTACATACCACGCACATCGATATTATGTAGTTTCATTATGTTAGAGGTCTGTTGTGAACATACTTACTCTGTGTAGCTGATGTATTTAAACACTCCATTCGTTTGAGATTTTGAGACACAGTTCGTCCATCCAATTTATTAGTAGGCTTACAACTTTGTTGTGATTATTGTAATTCGAATAACAAAAAAAAAAACACTTATAGATAATTATGAAAAAATTATTCCCTTAAAAATTTCTATTAAAATGTGTCCTACAAAGTGCGTCGCGTCGTCAAAAACATTGTTGACGATTGTCCTGGGAGGTCATTCCGTTATTTGAAAACGATAATAGTCCAGACGATAGCCGTGAACGATATCGTCAATTATTTGTTTCAAGTAACTACCTACATATCGTCTTGTCTATCTTTTATTTCAACACGTAGTTTGAGCACGTTATTTGTCTTTCAGAAACTCTCAAACTGTCGATGAAATGTGAATCAAGCAAAGATCTTACACTTTATTTTAAGTTTAATTTGAAAATATTTCATATACAAGTAAGTCTTTTCTAAATCCCCAAAAAATTATATTTAAATTGGAGATAGGCCCTTTCTGCAGAACAATTTTGTCTTAAAATATACAAGAATCATTCCCTAAAATATTGCCTACTAATTAGGGGACACCCTGTTTACGGCCATAGTACAAACATTCCAACATGATTATCTTGGAATTAAATAAGTTTTTCATGTCAGGGATGTTTTGTTTATCGCTGTCGCCTTCTCACAATCATAAGTACATATTTACTGAATTGAACAAAGATAAAACCATTTAAATTCAATGTTGAGCTTGTAATTTTCGACCTCCTATTTGTTTTTACAAACGATAAGGGAAATAAATGCATAAGAACATATAGGAATCCGCTGAAAAGAAAGTTTTGCAGCACTTTGTGAACATTTTAATTAAAAGACTTTTTATGCTCTTTTGTAAATATGGCCTCTAGTTTATTTAAAGAAAGAAAGCGGCGCCGCCGCCGCGCCAGTGGTGGTTTAAAGAACTTTTTGTATTCAAAAATTGATCAAGAATAAAATGACGTGGAGTATTTCTTTTTCTACTTGCAACTTCTCTAATGTAAGGGTCAAAATAAGCTAAGCTTTGTACGAGCAGGTTTAAGAAAAAATTGGTTCAACAAGGGGTATCTTTTTTAGCCCTCTTTTCAAAAAAAAAAATTGACGAAAATCTTTTAGTTGATGCATTTTGATAAATGATTTCTTACAATTTTATAATTTGAAGGTTTTTTGAAATTCTTGTCAATATCATTCAGCCGATGCTACTTTTTGACGTAATTCTCCACCAATGTGCAGTATACATACTCATAGGCACATCTAATCGCTCTCCAATTTTTTACCTGCGATAAAACTTAAATTAAAAAAAAGTCTAACAACCAAAAGTGGCCTTATCACCACAAGGGGGGAGTCAAAAAATGTTGTCTAAAATGGGTTAGTTTGGGGTGGGGAGCATAAATTGCCAAAAATGGTTAGTGTTTGGTTGGGCGGTCAAAAATGGAGGGTGGTTGGAGGTGTAAGGGATTTGATATGTGGGGGGGGAGGTCAATTGTCGAAAATGGTGGGTGGTTGGTTGGGGGTTGTAGGTGCTAGTGGGGGGATGGGTAATTGTCAAAAATGGTGGATGAGTAGCGGGTGCTTGTAGGTGGGGTGTGTGGTTGGATTTGGTGATGATTTGGTATGGGGGGGGGGGACGAAAACATTGCCAAAAATAGTAGGTTGGTGTTGTATTTGGGGTGTTTGGAGGGAAGGGGTGAAGATACAAAATTCAAAAATGGTGGGTGGTTGGTTGGTGGTTGTAGGTGAGGTGGATGTTTGGTGATGAGGGAGATACAACCTTCACGTGAACTAGTAAAATTATACTACTACCCGTAAACAAACTAAACAGACAACTAATTTTTTTTTTAACAAAGTTCAAAACAGTAAAAGAAATCAGATGGCTTATCTAATTTTTTCCAAAAAAAACACAAGAGCAAATTCGTGCTACCCAGTCGTGTTTTTTATTTAGCTATATATAGGTAATTCAGATGATTAACAAAGGTTAACTTAGGATCAAGAATAACTCCCAAGTCAGAAAATAAGGAGACTTTACTAGCAGGACATGAATCGAATATAATAATTTAATAACAAGTGCAAAACTCGTGGCTTTACATTTGTCAACAATCAAAATAAGATTTAATTCTTTTGTAAAGCTTAATGTCATCAAAATAAATAAGGACATACGAATTTCTTTTAATCGAAACCCAGCAATTATGAATAAAATAAATAAAACTGGACCTAAATGGCTGCCCTGAGGGACGCCACAGATGACAATAGGTAAATTCGTTCGAATACTCATTGTGATTTAGGAAGTAACTGTTAAAGCTTTGATTGCTTAGCTTTAAACTTAAAGTACAATTACACAACTTGTAAAAGGCCTTACTAAAATCACAGTAAATACAAAATTAACAATTTTCAAAAACATCTAAGCCAAAGGACGTAAAATTAAATAAATGAGTATCTGTAGATTTTTTTGACAAATACATGCTTATTATCACATATAATTGAAGAACAGTGAAAGGAAAGAATACTACCTACAATTGACTCAAACAGTTTTGGTATCACAGATAATTTGGCAATAGGTCCGTAGTTATCATTATTTAATTGTTTGGGTCTTTCTTGTGAATAGATTATGACTTTGAAGCATAAATGAAAACAAGTATTCTTTTCCCACCCGGCAATAATTTTTTATTGCAAAATTTATTTCTATGGAATTGTTATTATTTAAACTAAGTGAACAAAAATGACGAAACACCTTCCCAGTTAAATAGCCTCAAATTATAACAATTTTCCTTTTTTATTTAGAGTGAAGGCATACGTTTTGTTTGGCTATAAAAGTAATCTCTGGTTTTAAAATTATTAAATAAATTCAAATTTTCGTAGCTTCAATGCAATAGTTTTTATAGAAAAATATCCAAACACCGAAAAAACATTTACGGACTTTAAGTGTATGTGTACTTAATTGGGAAACGACCTTCATCCCCAAAATGAAACTTAAGCACAAAACCAACCAGCGTGTAATAATCTTCAATAATGTTCATACTCCCTTACCATTAAAAGTGATTACTACTCTCTACCCTCTGCTATCAGGCCTAGGTCCATACCAATTTATGATTCCAATTTATCTTCTTTATTCATTATCAAATCAAGGCATCACCATATCACGTAACGTAATCATGATGCTGCCGGCTGCCCCAGTCCCCTTTTTTTGTGGACTGTGGAGCACACATAACCACCCTCTGCCTTAAACCATGTCATCCGTCAATCACTTACAAAATAATATAAAAAATGGTTAAGCTTTTAAGCGACTTAAAAAGGGGAACCATATAGGTTAAGAGTATATATATATTTATAGCCTTCATATAACTCTCGAAATCTGTCCCGGCCGTCCCGCTGCTGCTATGAAATCCAATGATGTTAATAATGATTATTTTACTTTTGGCCGCATTGGCGATGGCACATCACCATTCACCATCACCACACCAGACAACTCGGACCAAACCAACTGTCAATGATTTTAGAGCCATCAGCGACTGAGAGAGGGACTTAATAGAATTTACTCTAACATCCCTGGTTTCGATTCGAACCGAACACAGGCAAAAAATTCTCATATTCTTCCAATCTCACACATCCGGAGCCGGATATCCGTTTTCCGGTCGAAATAACAATTTCTCGAGAAATTAAGAGCAAATTACTGTATAAAATAGGTTTGTATGTATCTGTTGTTTTCGGTTGTGAAGCATTTGACGTTGACGTTTTGCAATTTTATTTGCCCTTCCTAGGGATGATAGGGGAAGCTTTCAACTCTCCCTCAACCCGTACCAGTAATTTAGCACTAACAAAGCTCCAGCTATATATCTCTATATAAGGGTGGTTGTTGGATGTTCCGGTGAGGCTGTTCACTGTCGTTTGACAGAGCAATTGTTTTATTTTCCACTTGACATAGTTTCGCTTGTATCCAATTTTTAAATTATTTATAATGTGTACATTTTGCTATATAAAATGGCAGACAGATGAGAACTAATACAAATTAGGTCAAACAAAATAGAGACCAATTGAAAAGTTCACAAAACAAACCAATAAAGAATACCAATAAAAAATTATTCTATAAAAAACTGTTTTTGAAACATTTGAGTATGGCCTAGTCGGAGGCCGCGGTCGTGATGATAGCAAGGAAGAAGTCGTCAAAAGTTAAAGCAACACATTTTTTTGTCAACCCAATAATGTGTCTTGACATTTTTTATTTTAAAAAGTCAGTCGTTACGATAATTCAATTACTTTTCTTTCTGTCTTCGTCGTCGTCGTTTGGTTTCTTTTTTCTCTTCTCAAAGGACTCGTTAGAGTGGGGACTTAAAATAGAATTTTATACTTTTTCTGTGCTTTGTCTGGAGCAATAATTGTGATATCTGTGACTGAGCAATTTACATGGCGACAGTTGGCGTTGTATCTTAAACTTAAGTATTACTTTCCTTGAACTTTATTTAGAAATTACATATACATATTTGAAAGACATTTCTCATCCTTTGTCAACTTTAATGAATTCAATATATTTTGATTCATAGATGTATTGACCATTTTAATCATTGTTTATAACATTTTATCATTTTACTGGAAAATGACATTTATTATCGGACCATGCTAAAGGTCTAAAAACCAGAAATGCATAGGATGATGAAATGTGTTAAATAAAAAGTTGGTTCTATCAATCAGCACCATCACTTTCATAAGCAAAACTTTTCAAACCTTTGCTAGTTTCAATTTATTTTAAAGGTGATTATTTTAGGCCAGTAAAAATATCCGTTTTTTTGGTCAGACTAAAAATCATAAAATGTTTCCGAATCCAGATTCAAAAGCCATCTTGAAAAAGTTTTTGGCCGATACCTCGGAAACTATGCCTTTTAGGGCAAAAGTTATTAAAACCATTATTGTAGAAAATATTTATTCTAAGGAGGTTTTTGTATGAAATTTTATACTCGCAGTTAAGGCAGCTGCTTGCCGAATTTACAATTGAAAATTTAGAATGAAACAACAACAACTTGTGTGTGCTACCACCAAGTTCATAGGCTGGAGTTATAGCTATTTCACGGGGACCAGCCCGATCATCAGACTCCTTTAGAAAAATGCTAATCGGTTCAGTATAGTTCGATAGAACGAAAAAACCTGTAATTGGCTTAGAACTTTCATGTGGGTGCGGTGGCGTAGTGCGTAGTGCACTAGCTCCTCACACGCTAGGTCGCTTGTTCAAGCCCAGCTCGGGCAAAAGTTCTTCAAAAATTAAATTGAACATAAAAGCGATTAAGCACCACTAAAGGAGTCTGATGATCGGGCTGGTCCCCGTGAAATAGCTATAACTCCAGCCTATGAACTTGGTGGTATCATTCTAAATTTTCAATTGAAAATATTTATTGTTTCCAGTAAACCTTTTTGTAAAACTAACCGTTCACTGTTTATGGCCCATTTAATGAACCGCCTTTTCTATTTCGATAAAAATAAATTATCCATTTTTAAAGATCAGTTTATTCTCTATACAACTCTTGTTTTAAACTTTTTTTTTAATGTCCACAATTTTCAACGGTTTCAAGTCTGATCTCCACAAAATAAATGCTGGTGTGCCCCAGGGCTCCGTTCTGTCTCCGACTCTCTTTCTTATTTTTATAATCTCTTGTCTGTGACTTCTAATTCATTAAATTGTTTTGCTGACGACTCAATCCTCAGCTTTTCATATACGGCCTTCACCTTCGGACGTGTTATTACAACGACATCGTATGATAAGCTCATTAAACTCCGATTTAAACATCATTGTGAACTGGGGTATTAGAAATCGTGTGGAGTTTATTGCGTCGAAAACTCAATGCTGTCTTTTGTCGTTAAAGCTAAACATACCCCCTATGATATTATCCATGAATGATACTTGCATCGAGTAGGCCGAAAAGCTGTCAGTACTCGGTATGTGTATCAGTGACAACCTTCGTTGGAATGCTGCTACAATTTACAAAGCGTTTGTACGCCCTAAACTCGATTATAACTCCGCTAAAATTGATAGGAGAGATAAGCATTATGGAAACATTTTCATCCCTTGAATATCTTCGAAATGTTTCATGTCTTTCCTTATTTTACCGGTTCTTCTACAAAAAATGCTCACTCGAAGTAGCCAGCTGCGTTCCACCATTTAATCAATTCGTCCGTAGTACTCATCTTGCTGTGAACGCTCATCAGTTTACACTTGAGCCAAATTTTGGACGTTCACTGAAATATAGGGATTCCTTCTTTAGCCGTACAACACGCATGTGTAATGAATTACCTGGTACAATTTTCCCTTGCTATTTTGATATTCAAACATTCAAGACCAATGTTCATCGACACCTCCTTTCCCTTCCTCCCTAATTTCCTATTGCTCGCGCTGTTAGCGTTCATTAAAAGGGCTATACAAAACCCTTGAGCGCGTGTGCCATATAAAAAAATCCGTTCAGCCGTTTAGGTTGTAGGTAACTTGTAACTATATACATACAGACCAAATTTTCGGGCCCAAAAAAATTGTGTACACATGCAAAACTTGCCTTATTGTAGGTGGGCTGGCGCGTCACCCGCCGAGCGTCGGCATTTCTACATTAAACGTCCTATAACTCAAAAAGTATGGACATTAGAAAAAAAGTTTTTATCGGCCGAGATAGAAAAAACGGTTCATTAAAATAATAAAAAAAAAAAGTAAACTGTAACAAAAGATGCGACTGTAACAGTTATGGTTCTAATAACTTTTGCCCTAAAGTGCATATTTTCTGAGTTATCGTCCAAAAACGATTTTTGAAGATGGCGCTTGAAATTGGGCTTCAAAGTATATCCCTTAATTTATTTTTGTTTATGCTCCTCTTATTAAGAGAATAGCTTAACTCAAGAAAATGGTTCCAATTTAAAAATATCTTCTGTTTATAAAAGTCTTTCATAAGATGGTTTAGTGCTATAGTTTTGTAATTTCGTATCCAATTCATTAAATTCTTTAAATATTTGAAAGGTTATAGTTATAAAGAAGATCGCTTAATGTTTTTTAAAAGTTACAATTAATGGGGTATAAAGGATACAAATGTTAAATATCTCGTGAATTTTGATAGTAAATACTTAACATTTTTTTTTGAAAAGAAGAAACAAGAAGAGCATGTATTCATATATAGCTCTGCTACTTGCGGTACAGTTCTTGAACATAATGTTACGCACTCAGTTGGCGACTTTTCACTTCAGCGATTGTCTTCTAGTGAGAGTTCGCCTTCACTCCGCAAAGATAAAGAAATACTATTATTAAATAAAAATGCCTATAAAGCATACTGGCAATTTTATATTTTATTTTAAATTCCAAAACGTATTTTGAAATAAAATTCTGATTTCATCCGGAAACTAATACTTTAATTTTCTCTAACTCTGTCACTTAAGCTTACATTCCATAAACCTCCGAGACGAGACAGGCAAACACACCCACCTACCTTACCACTATTGTGTACGCTATAGCAATTTCGTTTTTCAATCACTTGAAATGACTATAAAGCAGTTGCCACTGCGCAGCTGACACTCATAAAAGTAGAGAAAGTACTAACATACAACAATTCAATGGAATGTATATTTTCCCCCGATTGCAGACCCCCCATCCTGACACGACGCGACGCGACGCAAACTCAACCCAGGCGTAGGAAAATAAGAATTTTGATGTTGCTCAATTGCGGACGTAATAACATCTCAATGCGTATGCGCACACCCAAAAAGATTGTGTTGATCTTGACTTGGCTTAGAAACCAATGGAGACTGCCTCCACGTGCATTTGGGTTTCGCAATAAATAAAATGCACGACTGGGTCGCACAAACTTGCTTATATGCTAGACAATTGCATGATGATTGCTCTGTATTTTGAAAAAAAAATAGAAACACATTACAAATTTAGAAAAATATTTTATTTTTTCTTTGTTGTTTGAGAGATTTCTTGGAACAACTAAGTACATAATAATATTTCCTAATGTCATGTACTGTACATATCTATTAAAACAAATTAAAAAATCGTTCAAAAAGGTTAAAAAAGAGTTTTTTTTTTGAAAAACTTTTCGATTTACAATATTGTGAAACTTGTCTTTTCTTCAGCTTCTTCATCATCGTAATGTCATGGTGATTGTAATCGAAACAAAGTTTTTGTGCACCAATCCATAACTTGCCTTATACACAGTACTTACCTATAAAATTGCGAGTAAAAATTGTCTGAGTGCCTTGCCATGGAGAGTGATAAATGCTTGGCGATGTCAATGATTTTGAGAATCTGTCCTACCTAAATGTGCCTCAGAGATTGTATACAGCCGCAAAAAAAAAATTTTGAAACTTAAAGGCAAGGAAGTTTCTTCTCCTAGTATCTTGATGTTATTTGAATGTAATCAGACAAATGTGGATAATTTGTTTGGTTCGCATCTGATGAAGATAAATGATATGGGAGTTGCGTTATATGATTCGCGTAAATTAAGTAATGAGCAGGAAGTGTGATCAATTGTGACGATGCTGTATATTGGTTTTTGATGAACTGTCTTCGGCAATATGACTTCCAAATAATATATCACTAACGTCAATATAATTTTGAGTTGTTAACAATTTCCTCTAGCATTTTAAAACACAATTGAAACTCCACGTTAAACTCTTTCAAAAAAAAATTATCATCTCTGAAAAAAGAAAAAAACAATGGGAGGGCTATAGAAATAATTCAATGTCGGATTTTTAGAAACTGAGTATTTTACTTTGTGGAGTTTGCTATACATAATCTCAGTGGTTGAAATTTCGATTTTAGAACACATAACTTAATTTAAAAGCTTGTGCTTCAGAACGACTGAAATGACGCAAATGTGTGAAAAAAGTTAGGTTAAGTTCACATTTACCCTTTCAAATTACGTCTTAAAACTATTATTTTTTCAAAATTATTATATTTTTCTTTTTTGTCTATTTTTTTTTCATTTGTCTTAAATCTTTTAATTGCGATCATGTTAGGTTTCCCTTGCAGCATATTAATTCAAAAAATCTCACATGCTTTTCCTGAGAATGGACTCTTGGATGTCCCCTTGTTTGTTTGACATGCGTTTGACAATGGATACATAAAATCATATCAATCTACAAAAACTCTTTTATATCTGAACTCAATATTTATCATAACTGCCACCAATTCAATGTATCGTTTTTACCTACTTTTCCTACTTTCAGTTTTTTGTCATTCTAATAAAAAACCCACTAACAACAAAAATTAATTTCACAAAAAGATATTTAGTACGAAAATGTATATATAGGTATCTTTTTCAACTTGCATATTAAATGTTAATATTGTCTCTAATAAAAAGATTTGTGTCCATTAAATTTCAAGATAACATTTATATTATTCAAAAATATACAAATACATCTGATCTAAAACTTTACAAAATATTTAATTTTCTTATTTTTTTTTTTTTTTTTTCAGAAAAAAAATCATCGACAGCCGTTTTGCACTTATCACACAATAATGTTTCCAAACAAAACTATGCAATCAATTCGTGAATTTGAAATGAGCGCAAAATCTTTAGTGTTGCATGTTCATTCTGGTGGCAAAAAATACCCATAAATTAATAACATTACATTTAAAATAATTCAAAAGTTTAAAACTGTATAAGAACGCTTTTAAAATATTCTTAAACATAATTACAAAAAAAAAGTAGAAGATCGTAACTCAAGCGAATAAATTTGTTTGTGTTTGGGTATGATGGATAACAACACGCCAGGGTTTGATGATGATCCACCACCGGAACCCCGAGATGGTTGGCTTCTGGTGCGGATTCATGTGCCCGAGCTTAATGTATACAAATGTTTGCAGTTTCCGGCCGATCGACTTGTTTGGGATGTCAAACAGCAAGTGTTGGCTTCGTTACCTAAGGTAAGTTATAAAACTTATTTTTTGAATTTGTATGAATATAAAAATTGCATTGAACTATAATCATATACCATATGACTAACTGCATGTAGTGGTTAAGAAAAGGCTTCAACCCATCAATTCAAGGTCATGGCTTAAACGGTCGAAGCTCTGGTTTCGAATTAAAAAGCAAAAAAAACTCGTACTTATAAATAAATCAAAAAAAAATGTTTAGATAGTAAAGATCTAACAAATATGGTTTCGGTCATCCGCACTTGATGCAACTAACTTTTAACCCAACCAATTGGAACCTTTTGCGGGAATTTAAGTTTACTAAATTGCAACTTGTTACGTGAAACAATGTCACAATGTTTCCTATTAGCTGTTCGTTTATTCCAGATGGTTGATATGTCAAAAATTAGCGTTGAAGTATCATGTTAGAGACTGATAGAATTGTTACACTTGCATTTAAGAACGACACTTGTTGATCGGCTAATGAAAATTTAATGAATAATTATATAAAAAAGGAAAACAAACTAAAAAAAAAAATGCCGCCTTATTTGCATTGCAATTAAAATATAAACAAATCATTTTTTTTACCATTCGACCTTTTAAGGCACAAAATCCAACTGTCTTGCACAAACATTTGACTTTTTGCTAATCGAACCGATTTTATATCTCATTTTAATTTAATTTTATTTGAAATTATATTTACAAAAATATACAAAAACAAACTAAAATCTTTCGCAAACTTAAAAATCAAATTCTGCCCTTTGTCACTTTTGACAGATCAAGATTATCAACTCATGTCGTGGAGATTGTTACAGAATGTAACTTTATGGTGCATAAAAGAACGACGTGACACATTGTCAATATTTCGGAATTTAGGAACTGCCAAAGTTAAATATTGTTGACAATAGTTGATTATATCGATTAAACGAACGCACTACTGATCGTGCTTCAATTCATTAGGCATACATACATGCGCCCAAAAAAAATATTCCTGTATATTTAATCACTATCCAAAATGAAAAGGGAATTACAGATTTTCGAATAATCATTCCAAAACCTAAGTGGAAACTTAAAAATTCCCGTTGCAAGTTATATTTTGTTTTTGTTTTCTTCGAACAATTTGTACCTATTCAAGGCGTTTCTTTTACGGGTCTATTAAGCAAAAATTTCAAAAAATAACTTGCTCTTAGGTAAATTGTGTATTTAAGGTTTTGATTTTGATAAATCCTTAAATTCTTTACTTTTTCCAAAACGAGAAGACGTTAAAAACATCTTATTTCAAACCAT
Organism: Platycheirus albimanus; assembly: GCA_916050605.2. NCBI lineage: Eukaryota > Metazoa > Arthropoda > Insecta > Diptera > Syrphidae > Platycheirus > Platycheirus albimanus. The sequence continues at coordinate 68,534,852 of OU696698.1, forward strand.
AGCCAACTGATTTTTTCCAATTCCGGAAATTTGGGCCTTTGAATGCCCATAACACAATACTTGATGTTAGGTTCCTACACATTTATGAAGTTAATTTTTGTCAATTAAAGACCTTACGTAGAAAAGCAGATATTTTGATTAATAGTATGTTCCATAAAATTATGTGGGTTATATTTAGCCACAGATTTAGATACTACTATAATAATTGTATTCATATTCAAAAAATGAAGCTTATCGTCATTCATCATTTGATGAGGGATGTTTGTGTTAATTTGAAGTGGCATAGCGATAAAAGTAAAGTATGTTTCTTATTTAAATAACGCAAAGAAAGCCATACATAATTAAGTTTTTTATTTTGGATTACAGAATTCTTTGTAGTGTTTAAGAATGTTACTGGTTGGTATGACAAAAGAAAAATGAGAGCAAAATGTCTTCTTTCTAGATTCAAATTTAACGAGGTCTAGGCTCGGTTATTAAATCTTTAAAATTAATATTTCGGGTCGCAACATCATGCTAAATTCTTAATATACCAAACAATGCAAAAATTTCTCTTACACAAATCAAATGTTGCGCAAATTAGCAAGATTAATGTTATAAAGATAGACCTTTTATTTAAAAAGACTTTAAACATTAAACATAAAACATTAACTTTTCTTTTTTCAAATAAATTATTTAATTTTAATCACCAGAACATTTTTTATTTCCTCCGAACTTTATTTGGACCATTTAATATTTTTTTTCAAAAGTCAAATCAAAATCAAGCTTAGATAGAGTGGAGGTGGGCAGGATGCGACATTTTTTCTGAATATTGCAAATAATTTCTTCGCAAATAAACATTTAAATAATTTTTGGATTTTATATAAATAATAAACTTTGTATATTATACACTACAAATATAAATTATTATTGAAAATTCTTCGAAACTCTAACAAATTACTTTTTTTTCAAAATGTTGTAAAAAATGCCGATTGTCCTATTATGGGGCATTATCGTCATGTGGGTGGGACACTTTTTGCAATTTTTTTTTTTTTAAGCAGACAACACTCTTAATTTTAAATATGTTAAAGCGAATTATATAAGAGCAAACTGTTAAACATGTATTTTTTATTCAAACGAGATCCTTTAACAAAACAAATAACAAACATAATTACAAAACAAACAAAAATGCGGTTAAAAAAAAAAAACATTTGACGTTATAACAAGTCATATCAACCACCTTAAAAAAGATAACGTTCGAGTATCTTAACGATCTAAATCGTCCACATGTGCTTTAGTCGAAAGTGCCCCATACTTCTAATTTTTTTAAAAATATTATGAAATATTTTATATTTATTTTATGGAAAACAGTTTTTCTGGAATTAATGAACTCGAAAGTGTCACTTCGTCGGAAGTGGTCCACACTACCCTACTAAGTTAATTGTTGTCATGTCCTTGATTTACTTTATTCAATTTGTTTTTCTTTATCTTACAAATTGTGAAAATGTAGTTGCTAAATCTATAAATCTATTTTTAATTTCTTTTAAAACGAAAACAAAACACAAAAATAACCTTCCTTGATTTTATTTGCAAGAATTTATGAAAACGCATCTGTAGTCGGGTTTCCTCAAGATCATATAATAACTACATAAGATATAGAACTATGTATGTAATTTTTCCTATTGTTTTCGTTTAATTTTAAGCGCACCCCTATTGATTATATTAGGTATGCTGGAGTGCGAAAACAATATTGTGCCCTTAAATGTTCAACTACAAATTCATTGTGGGAGATGTCCATCATAACCGTGCCTAAACTTGCATTAGATTGGGTTCTCTTTTCGGGCGTTTATACCAACAAAATTTTTATAATATCCGAATATGCCGAAGTTTATAACTAGGTGTATAAATTTTAAGACTATGCCTAAATCAATAAACCTAAAATCTCCGTTATCAACTTAAAGTTTGAAAGATAAAATCATCAATTTTTGAACAAGAAACCAAAATCAAAATTTTAACTCTATTCTGAGTAATTGACATGCTTGACTAACAAATTTTTTATTATTTTTTTCAAAAGCGATGACTTGGCAAAGATTTTCATCACAGCGGTTAGGTACTTTCTATTTAAACCGATTAACTTAACTTATTAACTTGGTCATGTTGGAAGTCATGAAAAATGCTATAGGTATTTTCTTTTAAACTATACCCGCCTTTGTATGTACGTTGTACGTAAAGTGTTCTTTGAAAGTATTAGCAATCTTGTGTTTTCTATTAGGTAGACAAAATAAATATTTGTAAACCCATCCATTCACAAGTAGCACCGTCCGGAAACTATTCCTCAATATAATCAGATAAAGTCACATTTATAAATCATGATTCACAAAAAAAAACAATTGACAATTTTAACGGAATGCACTTCTCCACTTGTTGAAATGAACAAAACACGACCACCTTTGAGGAAATATCACGATCTCAGTCTTCAGTTTTCTTATAGAATCAACATTTCCATCAAGGTTGTGATAATAATGATCACAAGAATACACTATGCGTCAACACAAATTACCAAAGGCATTCTACGAGTCGCGCATTACAGACAAGCAGCGAAAAAATCGATTAGAAAAAATCGTGACTAGATAATGTACCTATGTTCAGATACGATATAATCTGCGATCCATACAGAAAACCATTGGCCTGCCATTAAAATTTCAAGTGTAGAACAAAACAAAATACAAATAATAATGTGTACCTACCGGTAAATCCATGAACTTGAATATAGAGTCAAAGGCACCTACTCAACCAACACACCCGTACCGCCGCTAATTGAATATACTTATTGGGAGCGGTCGTCCGTTACGTCTTGGCCAGAAAAGTGCTGCACACGACTCTGGCTGATTTGTTTATTTATTTTGCCATGATCATCAACATTGCTTGACAGCCTTTCAATGACATTGCCTATGAAGTCTGTGAAGTTAAAGGTCTAATTTCGATTTTGAGCAATTTTGAAATTTTTCCATGTCAGTATTTCTCAATATCCCACAAACTGCTGCACTAATCTACCTAATCTCGAATTGTATTGAATGAATTCTCGGTCACGACTTTTGCAACATACTTTTCCTCTTGGGTCGGTCGTGCATTTGCAAAAAAGCCCTTCAGTAAGGCTTCCATTCCATTCCCTTTAAGCTGAGTGAGTATACTTATCTTTTACATAGGTAAGGTACTATGGCGCGAGCGGTAAAAAAGGGTTCGTGTGGTTTTTTTTTTACACAACGGACCATTAGCTTTGAACTTGACTTTGGTTTGGTTTGAATGTTAATATGAAAAAGAACCATCAGGTTTCTTTTATTAGATGATGATAGAAAAAAAAACTTAAATAACACCCTGAGTTGCTTCCATTTGAAACAGCTATTTCGCACAATATTTTTTTTTTGTAATTTAGTAAACTATTTCAAGCGTGACATTAATTATTTTGTTACTGTTCGGGTTAAGCTATAATATGTTCCATCATCATAGTGAAAAAAATCAGATATCGAAGGTAATTTACTGTATTGTTTCCATAATATTTATGATAAGATAAAAAGTGTAGCACAGATTAAGGGATTTATACAATTTATTGGTTAACCTTCAGATAATCTCAACTGGCGCTTGCTATTTTTATTTGCTGTGTAATGCAAGCATGTGTACATGTCAATAGGGGAAGCGCAAACAAGTGGTGTTTCTGTCCGTACATTTTTTTTAAAGATTTTTTCTTTTGAGATTTGCTTAAAAATGGCTCTACTTCCTTGAAGCGAAACATCTTTAGAAAGAATGTAATTTGAAACTCAATTAAACAGAAATGCGTCATGATAGAGTCAAACACAAAAATACATTATGTATGTATGTACATATATATTATAAGAAAAAAATCGTTCTACAGTAAATGTTGATACAATTTTTCGGAGATTTAAGAAAAGGCTTACTATACCCTGACTCAAGTTATCGTAAATTGTGATGTTAGTTACTAACGATAGAAACTTTTTTTAGGTCCTTATTTTTAGCATAAATAATAACATTATGCTTTCAAATAAAATTGATATCTTGTCTCGGTTTTATAGGATACTAGCTTTCACCCGCGGCTTCGCTCGCGGCAAATACAGGGTTGGCCTTCGCCATAGTAATTTTTAAAAATAAAGTCCACTACTGGATCGCACCAACTTGCTCTAATAAGACATTGTGGTCTTGGCTTGAGATTTTGAAAAAAAAATTTATTTTTCGAAACTCTTTTTTTTTTTTTTTTTTTTTTTTTAATGCACTCGCACTCAAAGGGTTATTAATACCTTTATAATGAATTAACATGTGCGAGCGAGGAAAGAGAAGGAATAGAAAGATAGGAAAGAAAGGTGGTACAGTGGTTAGAGATTTTAGGTGATTATTATCTCATGGAAATTCTTTGGATGAATTTCAATGTATGGTAGTAAAATTATCAAAATTTGTGGATTGGTTTCTTAGAATAAAAACATTTTTTGGAGAACATTTTTCAAAAAGAAATTAAATTCCCCCAATACATAGGTATTTTGCATTTATCATATAACTACTTATTATTTTTGAAAAAAGTTAATGATCTGTTTTCAAAATATTAAATTATGAAGAGAAATGTTTTTGAAAAAAAAAATATTTATTAAAAATATAGGAATGTAGTACTTAGGTATTAATTAAGCTACTTTAACCTATATATATGTATGTGTAAATTTCCGACAGAATCAGTTAAACCGTCTTCGAAAAAGCCGAAAGCAATAAAAAACCCGTCCTATGGAAGGTACCGTTATTAGCGATTCTTGGTAACTTTGTTTGTTTTTTTCCGACGAACTTGCAGTTTATGTATATTCGCATGAAAATTTCCAGCGCATTTCAATTATTGACTTCTAAAGGAATACTTTTGATACCTTGGGTTTCATTATTTCAATTTTCATAAGGATCCCTAGTTGAGAGTTGAGACTAAGGAAATGCCTTACAAACAAACACACTTACTTTTCACATTTTTACTATAAGGCAAGTTATGCATTCGTAAAAAAAATAATCTAACAATCAAACATGACATTACTATGATAGAGAAGTCGAACAAAGTGGGACCGACAATTCTGTCTGTCTGTCCATCCGTCTGTATCGGCACCTACAGCATAACGGCTGGACCGATTTGCTTCAACCTTGGTACATAGTATTATTATGACGTCCTACAGAGGGGTTTTTGGAATTAGCATTCTAGCTCTAAAACTAACGGTACCTGCCATACGATTTTTAGGGGAAAATTGATTTTTATCCAAAACGGCTCTTAAGATTTTGATAAAACATTCTGAATAATGTTTTCTGTGCAAACCTTATGTTTTGTTCGGAATAGATTTTTCAGGAAAAGTCTTATAACGGTACGTCCCATTTAAAATTTAGATGTCATCTTTTGGGTGCTATAAATGATATAAATGTCCGTTTATGGCCGAATTAATAAAATTGTTTAAAAAAATTTCCGTTATTATCATTTGTAGCCAAACACTTAATTGCAGTTTTCATCAAAACATTTTATGTATCTATATTACATACAAAGTTTAATAAAAATCGCCGGAATTTTTTTTTGATTAAATTAGAAAAAACTATATAATTTGGCCAAAACCTAGTGGCTTTTTGTATGGGAGCCACCATTTAAAAAAGAATAACTGACAAAAATGCAATGTCATCTGATACAGAGTTGAAAGGAACTATACCAAACAAAGTTTGTTTGAATTCGATACAACCGTTGACAACTTATGGGCATTGGAAAAAAAAAGACGTTAAGACCAGATCTGCGTTATTAGCATTTTTTGCAAAAACTAAAAACGCAGTTCTATTAAGAATACTAAAAGAATATAACAGACAAAGTTTAATCAAAATCGTTAAAGCCGTTTTTGAGCAAATTAAAAAAAAAGTTGGCTAAGACTGAACGGCTCGTTGTATGGGAGCTACCATTTAGAAAGGCTTCACTAAAAAATTTAAAAAGCCATCCTATAGAACACTATAAAGAACAAACAAAGTTTGAGTCAATTCAATCAAGCCGTTGCGAACTTATGGCCATTTGAAAAAAACCATTTAAACCTGATTTTCGTTACGACCATTTGAGCCAAAAACAAAAAAAAACGCAGTTTTGTTAGAACTGCTTAAAGTTATATAAATTTTGAGTTTAATCTAAAATCGTTTGATCCGTTTTCGAGAAAATTCAAAAAACCGTTACTTGAAAGATCTAAATCTAAATCGTTTGAGCCGTTTTCGAGAAAATTCAAAAAACTTGAAAGATACCAGTTATAGACGGGCTAAAACGAAATAATTTTTTTTTTATACGAATGCATAACTTGCCTTATAGTACCTATATTAACGATAATTTACTTACTGTATATATGTACATATGTATGTATGTACGTTATGTTCAAATCGATCTGCAAGCTTAAAGTTTAATGTCACTGAGCTCATAGTAATTGCCCTGGCAGTAAAAAGTCTCAAATTTAGGAGTGGCACACGCCTTTTTTATTACGCCAGCTGTTATTGAACATGAACTACACAAAAATTTTTCCTGTCTGCTAAAGAAGAATTGTGTTTCTGAAACTGGAACAGCGGCTGGCTGCGGGAGGCGCACGCATACACACACAAAAATATAGGGAATAGGGTATCCAACAGTTCGTTGAAAACGTACTCTAGCTCTCCCTCATGTTTTATTTTTTTTTATTTTGAAATATTAAAAATCAAATAAATTTTATTGAAATAAATTCCAATAAATACTACGAATAAATATTACTTTATAGTGGAACAAATCTTGTAAATTGGCTACAAAAAATTCAGCTTGACGGTTTTAACATTTTTTTTCTCCTAAACCATCTACATTATGGTCCCTTTCATTTAAAAGAATATATATAAAAATCCACCCATCCATACTCTAGAAATAAGGTCACACACAAAAATTAAATTGATTTTTATATATATAGATGTATCCAGTTTCTAGGCTGTTTTTTTTCCTTTCCATGCTAATTTTTTGACTTTCGGGTCACTATCTAGTATTTTATATTTTAGGTCTCTTCTTTAAGCCATGCTTCGTAACCTCCCCATTCTTGTCTCCTAAGCATTGTACATTATGTGTTGTGCGGCTGTCTACTGCCGAGCTTAAGCGAGTAGTATGTGTGTAAATACGTGTGTTGTATACGCCTAAGCATTACATAGCTTTAGTAAAAAGTCAGCGTCTCCGTAATAAATAAATTTTTCAAATGTTTGAAAACTTACTTCCTGACAACCGATTAGCGCCCCATATATGCTTCTTGTTTTTGGAGCTTAATATCAGGTTGTCAAATAAACTGTTTAAAATGAAGTTTTTGCCAATAAAAGTTTATAAAATTATACGCTAAAAGAAATGAAAGTTACAGTGGGAACTCAATAAATAAATATTTAAACATAATTTTAAAGCGTTCCGGATATTTTATTTAAACCCCCACTTGAAAATGCCGAACAGCGTAAGAAAATGGAGAGAGACTACCCCCAAATTATTTTTTTTTTAATTTTTATTCCATAAGTTAATAACTTGTTTACGAAAGAATTAGTAAAAAAATAAAAAAAGCACTTTTTATTTCTACAATAATACCGATTCAGTCAGGTTTCGCCTTCCAGACTGGAATACTTTGCGTGCTAATCTCCAAACATTTTATAGAATGTAAAAGTCGGCCGAGTATGGCGGCCAGGTCAGTAACGGCATGTTTTGGAGCTCAATCCAAGACCTTACGAGCTTAGAGGTGTGGATAGGGGCATTATCTTGCTGGAACTTCAACTCCAAGGGTCCAAAAATATCCCTGATTACAGGAAAAGCAGTTTTAAATTCATTATTGTATGCTAAGGCATTCATACGACGAGAAAACATATAAAATAAAAACAAAAATATAAAAAAACTGGAATAAAGAAACTTACGGACGAAATAGAATCTGAAAGCCAGAATCAGATTTTCTCGTAAGCAAATTGACGGATTTCGATGAAATTTTTAATGTAGAAGCCCATTTATAGATGAAATAATATAAATTCTTAAATTTTTTTTTTTGAGTTTATTTTTCTGATAAAAACTACAAAGTGCTAAAATTTGGCATACTCAAACCAAAAAATTAGAATAAAAAAAAAACTGGTCAAAAGATTTTGAAAAAAAATTTCTTAAAACTCTAAACAGTAAACGAAATTAGATGGCTTTTTAAAACGATGTTATTGAAAAAAAATTATTTGTTTGTGCCGAATAACAAAAAAAAAAAAAAAACCTTGCAAGCTTTCGACATTTTTTTTCCTACAGTACAAAACAGCAAAAAAACAATAAATTCAGATGATAGCTATACTGGTATTTTTAATTATTTTTCTTAGTCCCCAGAGTAGCTTTTTTTTTGTGTCTATTTCGAAAAATAACGGTACCTACCTACCATTTCATTAATAAAAAGTTCGATATTCTCGAAAACAGTTCTAACGATTTTAATATCACGGTACTATTTTCAAACAATTTTTCTTTTGGTTGGAATGGATTTTTCGGATTTTGTATTGAAGGTGTTCCTCCGATTTCAGTAAAATTTTGGGCATATTAAGTCATTAATAACTTAATATTGCTTGTCGAAATATTTAAACGTTTTTTTTCCGAAAAAATATTGATTTAAGAAATATTATGGAATTACTTGATTTAATTTTTTCAAAATTATGTTCCCAGATGAAAACTATATTTTTATTCACATAAACTCAAAAAAATTTCAAAATTTTATCTCGAATTTTGTTTTTTTTTAAATAAGTACCTACATAGCTCCCAACCAAGTTGATTTTTTTTGCCGTTTTTTTTTCCAAAATCTCAAACTCGAGCCTATAATTCCCTTTTGTATTGTTATTATTTGTATTAATGATGCATGTGGCAGTCCTAGAGCAAGAAATTGAGTAAAACCACTATTCTTAGCTTCTGAGTTCGTTCCATTTACCCAATTTGCTGGTTTGGAAAATTACTTAAACTGGGATTTTGTTTGTAAATAAATTAACACAGACTCAATAATGCCCAATATGCTATTGCATGGTCCCAGAATCGATCCTGAGGGACAGCAAAAATAACCACATACACGTTTTTCAAGTTCTACAGTTGAATGAGATTGTCATCCGCAACCTTGCAAACAATCGTTTTCATATAATAGATTGTTATTTTGCATCCTTTGAGATCTAACCATGTAAGTCCCAGACTTTAAAAGGAAAGATCGATATGCCTGGCAACTTTCCAGATGAAGCTGAAAGAGTCATAATGATGGTTTTAAAAATATGACGGTAGGAATATGTTAATAAATGAAGTGTGCATTTATTCAAAGCCCGTAGCCTTGAACTTAGTATTTTAGATATTTCCCACTACGTCCTATTATTAAGTATTTTAAAAATGGTTGTTCAAAACTTGGATATTTGAAGATTGAAACAGATAAGAGATTGCGAATGTATCGCATTACATAATCACATCGCAAAAGACATCTGATTAAAATTGTTCAGGGTATTTTATCTCAGCTGAGCTAAGTATTGAGCTATCATTTAAATTATATAATGTCCTGGGGCTCAAATATAAATAACTATCAGAATTCTTTAATTTGTATCTATACTTAAGTAGGTTGGCACCTACTTACCTACAATTGTACAACAGTGGGTACAAAAAATTAATCTGCTGCCAAAGCAGTATTATATATTTACAAAGGCTACCGCCGACAAAAACCACATTCTAATAAATGAACACTGCCATCGAGCTCAATTGCTTTCACTTCTATACTTCAACCTCAAACCACAAGAACAGAATTTGATACGAGAGAAGAGAAGGGTGATAGGGTGGTACGTAGCCAAGTGTTCATATAAAACATCAATCGATAACCGAATCGTTTCACCAATTGACCCATCTACCATTATTCGACTAACTTGAACACCACCAAGACCGAACTACCTTATGCAACCACCAACCAACCACCCTATTCTTTCTCATAACCATAATCCTCGCCCTAAAAATGTCTCTATAGGTACACCCACCTACAATGGTGGCGGCGGCACATACAACATTTTCTTTTCTTGTCTATTCTTGTGTGAAATGTTTTTTTTTTATTTTTTTTTACGAAGAAACAAAAAAAGCCTTTCCACTGTGCCTCCTCCGACACTTAACACACTTTCCATCAGTTTCACATAACATACTTAATCGTCTTCTTAAAATGCACTAATCAGTCGTTAAGCACGCACAACACATTGCATGCACTAACATCAGCTAACATGGCTTATACTCATCTAAAGCTTAAAATCAACAAAGTGCCAACTCAAAAATGCCTTATGAGAATGTTAGTATCCACACTCATCCAGTTTCCTTGGCCCCTCCTTCCACATAATATGAATGATTAATTTGGGCAAAACAGAAAGTTCAAAACCTAGTTAGGTACACATATACATATATAATAATATATTATCCTTCTCTGCATTTCTTAGAATGCATCAAAATGTGTACATGTCTTTGTACACTGTGTATCTAAACATATTGTATGCATTGTTTTTGTTTTTGAAAACTCTGAGTAGAATACTAACACTTTTTAACTATTTTTTTTAGAATATACTACATATTTTTTATTGTTGATTTTTCTTTCAAATAAAAAATATTTATTTTTTGTTCTCACTTTTTCCTTGTTTTTATTTCTTTTTATGTCTTCTTTATTTCTGGGCTCTTCTGTACTTCTGTTGTGTTTTAAATATGTATAAAAAAAATCACCCTTAATCACTTGTATTGCAAAAATATATTCAAAAACATAAAATTATGTTGAACTTTCAACCTGAATCTGTTGCTGATTGGATTGGATACTGAATGTGCTCAACGGCTATAACGACGATACAATACACACTGTCAATATGGAACCTTGTAAATGTCCAAACGGATTGCAGGTGGCTTTTTGGTTTAAGGTTGGTGATGGTTTTACTTTTTTATATTTCTTACAATATTCTTTTTCATAATTCAATTACAAAATAAAACGTATTATTTGTTTATAAAGGGTGATTCATCGTGAGGTTTGATTTTCCGTAGGCTTTTTTTTGACAGATCACGCGTGACTCCTATCAAAATCATGATAAAACTAAACCGGATGGCGCTTTCCTGTTTTCTTTTTTTGTTCGTCTACGTCACGGACACACATCACCTTTGCATTTTTTTATTCTGCGCTCTGTGGGCTCTACGTCACGGACACACATATAGTTTGACGTCAAACGAGAAGGCGCTATGGGGTTTAGTTTATCAAAATGCTTTGTCATTTTTGTTCACTATCGTTTGGCAAGTTATCATGGAAATGATTAAACACCACAACAGCGTCTCCAAATTGTTCAACATTACGTCGCTACGAGACGAGAAAGTCTCAGGTCTTCAGGAATAAGCCAGCTACGATTGACGCTTTGGAGGCCTACAATACTCGTGTTATTCGCGAGATACCAATCGCTATTCTCGAACCAGTCCCGCAAAATTGTACCTCCCGAATGGACCACCTCAGACGTTTAGTCGTGGCCAACATTATCACGATATCATTTTCAAAAAGTAAATGTCATGAATTGTTCTTTTAACCGATAGCAAACATTTTAGGTTCAAATTTGATATTTACGTGTTTTATATTACATTATAAATGAATCCTCAAGATGAATCACCCGTTACTACATTATATAAATGTGCATGATATTCTACAATTTGATTTCATTGATGGTTTTTTTCTCAAAAAATTTTCTTTTTTGTATATATGCATACACCTATTATTATTATTTTTATTTTCTTTATTAGTAATGAAATAACTTTCAATTTAATAATTTTTACAAGTTTGAATTTAGAAGTTAAATCAGCAAACAAATTGTTGGGAATATTTAAGTGTTGTTCCTCTGTATAAAAAAGAGTGTTATCAGCAAACAGACTTTTCTTACTTAAAATGGCGCAGACAGTCCATTGTGGATGTGGACCACGCCCTTAACAAACAAACCCCGTCAGCTAGGCCGGCCCCTAGCCAGTGGCCTCTAGTTGCGCACAGGTCAAACTCCAGAACTGCGTCTGCCCTACGGTTTGGAATTGAAGACTTAGTGGGCTGGTGCGTTTTCGTCCATGCGCTCCATATGACCCAGCCATCTAAGCCGCTGTATTTTCAGCTATTTGACCAGGTCAATCGCTGTATAGCCCCAACAGTTCGCCATTGAATCTTCTCCTCCATACTCAATTGATACATACATGCCCGTATATCACCCGAAAAATCTTTCTCTCAAAGCACCACAGACTGTTTTCATCCGATTGCGTTAATGTCCACGCTCACCCAGCAGGACTGGGATGATTAGGGTCTTGTATAATGCCTCCTTGCTCTTTTGAGAGAGGGCTTTGCTACTAAACTTCTAAGCCCGAAAAAATGTTCAGCACCCGAGAACAGCATATACTTTGTTTTATCTTCATATACTGCCAGGTCCATTTTCGCCGCCTCCACTTCAATACCTGTGAACGCTCCAACGCGCTTCCAATTATGTCAATATCATCAGCATAGCCAAGTAATTGAACGGATTTTTAAAAAATCGTACCGCTGGTGTTGACATGCGAGTTGCGTACGATTGCCCCAAGTATGATGTCGAAGAGGTCTTGTCTTAAACCTATCTCGACATTAAATGAGTCGGTGGTGTTCTTACCAACCTTGACAGAGCAGCGGGAGTTCTCCATATTCATCTTGCACAATCGAACGAGTTTCGCGCTGCCATAGGCGGCTTTAAAATCGATAAAAAGGTGGTGAGTATCGATCTGGAATTCTTGGGTCTTTTCTAAAATCTGTCAAAGAGTGACAATTTGGTCGACGGTTGACTTACCAAGCCTGAAACACACTGATAAGAGTCAATCAGTTCTCGGTTGAAAGTGTTAAAACGCTCAAACAGAATGGCCGACAAGATTTTAGGAGACTTATACCTCTGTTGTTGGCGCAGTTCAGATTATCTCCTCTCTTGTGGATAGGGCACACATGCTGAGGTTCCATTCGTCAGGCAAACTTTTATACTACCAGATTGTACAGATGAGTTGGTGTATGTTCCTCACCAAGTTCTCTCCCGCCTTGGTCTTGAGACAACCTTATTATCATTTCTTGATTCAACAGTAACATTCGCAGCATCCATTATCAGTTTTCCCATTTTGCTGTCAAAATAATAGCATTCCTCCATATATTTAGAACCCGATCATATGTATGTAATAAGCCCGGAACCGAGAATCGTGAGTCATGTGATCCGGATGTCTCCCATCTTTGCGATTCGACCTCACATGAAGCTATTTAAAACATGGCTTGAACCTATTAAAAGGCAGCAATAATAATTTTTATGAAATTTCATCCGCGCTGAATTTGACAAGTAAAAACATGAGACACTATCACATATATCCTAATTATTTGTTATTGTTACGGTTCCAAAATTCCCCGACAATTAATTACTTCCGTTGATGCAATTTATATCACACCCATCAGCGTTATATAGTTGGTAATTGAGAAAATTAATAAATAATGATTTGCTGTTTGAAGAATGGGATCATAAAGAATACAAAATAGTTTATACATATTCAGAAAAAAACCTGTGCCCCACATAATAGATATCTGACGGAAGAGCTCAATTTGATTTGAAATACAAATGAAATACAAATTTGTGATGTTAAATAATTTCATTTTGATCTGATGTTTTTGTATAGTTTTTACAAAAAAATAATGTTTTATTCGGATTTCAAGCATATCGTTTAGTTTTTCTTTTTACTAATAGTTTTTAACTATATGCCTGTAAATCCCAAGGTCTTTTGAATGCATTAATTGGAAGGAATAAAAAGATAGGAAAGAATTTTTTTTGGTACAATGGATTGGGAATTATAGGTGATATTTATCTCACGAAAATCCCACGGGTGGCGTCCAGTTGAAATTGGAAAATTGAAATATTGCTGCCCGGGCTGGTCCTCGAACCCACAACTCTAGGTTAACAACTAAGCGCACTACATCCGCTGTACCATTGCCACTTCGGCTCTCATCTAAGCAGTTAGTTTGCTCTCAAAATTCGAGATTTCAAACACTCGACAATATCTTCAACATAATATAATTTTGATGCTCCTTTTGGCTTTTCTAGGGGAGGGAGCAAAGTACTTTTTCGATGACAATAGCTGAACGAAGAGATTTTTGATTGCTTTCTTTGATTTTCGCTAGATTTCTATTTACGCATTAATAAATTGTGTGATAAGTGAAATGACTTTGTAGGAATGAGTTTTTAACTAAAAATCTGATTGTCAATCTTGTGCGATAAGAAAACTAACTTAAACTAAAACTACTTTAAAATCGATTAAATTCATTCAAAAATACGAAAAGAAATGAAAAATTAAAATCGTAATTCTCACTAGTTCACGATTTTCAGTTTTAAATGAGGATACAAAAAATTGCATTTCTTGCAAAATTGCACTTCTTTTGAAAAACTTTTTCTCCTATAGGTTTACATTTGTGCATATTTATTGTGAACAGAAAATAATTTCTAAGACGAATTCATAAGTTTAAAAGAAAGATCCCTTTTTCTTAGCATTGTTTTAGGTGTCAAACCCTCTTCAAATATTATCAGTGCGTTTACCTTACAGTTAATAGTTAATCTGGCTATAGTCTTAATTTGGCATACGAGTTTTTGAACATACCTATCACACAAAGTTATAAGTTTTACTATTTGCATAACTGTGGGAATACGTTGGGCACTCAGACAGAAAAAAAAACATTTGGTAGTATTTTATATTCAAATTTATTTCAGTTCCCAAGACCTTGAACGCACAAGCACGCGTGTGGCGATCAATCATAAATATCCGATGATTTCTTCGCTAATCTCTCTCAGAGTGGAAATGAAATGAAGGCACTGTAAATATTATTCGCTGTAACAGCTAACAGATTGATCGGCCATCCCAATCAATGTTATTGTCTTACGGATGTTTATTTAGCAGTCGGCAAATTAAAAACAACAATAACCACATTGTCCATCCATCGACTACTGCCGGCCGCCATCTTATTATCGGTCTTATCTAATTAGCATTAGGCTAATATCATTATTTGAAGCAAGTAGTAAATAGTAATGTATGACACGATATTTTTTTTGAATTTGATTCTGTATGGAAAAATACTAGTAGGTACTGCTAGGGAAAACAATTAATTAATAAATCTGTAATATAATTTTTAAACAGGTTGTTAAACTTTTAATTTTAACTTGCGATTATAGGTACTATAAGGCAAGTTATGCATTCGTCGAAAAAAAGAGTTTTGAGATAACAATCAAACATGACATTTCGATTATACCGAAGCCAAAAAAAGATGTCTGTCTGTATTTATAGACACCTACAGCCCAAACCGGTAGCCGAATTGCTTTAAACTTGGTATATAGAGTTTTTTAGGTATTGTACAGAGGAGAAATTTAATTTAATTTTAACTCAAAAAATAGCGGTACCTGCCATATAACCATTACGTTAAAACTTATTTTTCTCAAAAACTTTTTAGGTACGACCAATCATATGACTGAAAAAAAGTTTTAAAAAATGTCTAAGAACGGTAGGTAGGTACTTTCCATAGGACCGTTATTTTTGTTTGCTTTCGACGAACTCGAAAACGACTCAACCGATTCTTTCGGAAATTCACACATATATAGGGGTAGGTAGCTAAATTTGTACTGCGTACCAATATTTTTGGAAAATATTTTTTTGTATTTTTAAAAGCATTTAAAAATAAAAAATTTAAAAAGTTTATTATTTGGAGAACTGTTTATTGAGTTTTTTTCTAAAAAGTATAAAGACGTGTATTTTCTGACAGGTTTTTCACAGATTTTTAGTAATATATTCTCAAAATTTCAAATTTTATCCAAGAACAAAATGGCGTACTTTTTTCAGCTCAAATTAGTTTAAGTATTTATTTAAGAATTTTGAAAAATTTATTTTTATCAAAATCTCAAGCCCCTAGACCACTGTCACAAAGTAGAGCAAGTTCGTGCGACCCCAGTCGTGCATTTTATTTTTCAAGGTTCTTAAAAATACAATAAAAGAAGAGACTTCTGGCTTTACAAAAAGGTTTTTCA
This sequence comes from Platycheirus albimanus, assembly GCA_916050605.2. Lineage (NCBI taxonomy): Eukaryota > Metazoa > Arthropoda > Insecta > Diptera > Syrphidae > Platycheirus > Platycheirus albimanus. The sequence continues at coordinate 68,550,932 of OU696698.1, forward strand.
AAAACCTTTTTTAAGTTTTTACGTGACTGGACTTTTAGGCCACTAAATGGTTTGTTTGCAAAAGTGAGTTATTATATGCTTCGCAAAAGTAATTGTACTTTAAAAAAGTTGACTGAAAAAGTCTTTTACATTATAACGTCATATTTTGTATGCGAGATATTAATTTGCAGTTTTTTTTTGTAAATGCGAGACTTCGTTAGCTAACTCTGACTTGAAAGACCAGCAGCCAGCAGCACCACAGTAGTCCAGTGCGCTAAAATTAGACCTGGAAACCTCCTGAAAAAATTTGGTTTCACCCGCTCTCATGTCAACTGCGCATTCGACTCTATGTGCGTATATTCATGTTATGCAAATTGTGTGTCAAACGCTAATTAGTCTTAACCTAGTTCTGCATCTAATGTGCATTGTGCATGCTTTTGCTACAGTCAGCGCAAGAAAGAAAAGAGTTAAAAAAGAAGTCTGACCTTTTTTGTTCTAAAGCACGTCAACAGTCTGGAAAAAAAGAAAACATACTGTTTTCAAACGTTTTATATTCTTTAAGATGTCTTTTTTTTCATCTATTGTGTTCTATTGTAGGTAAAGTGAATCATTGGGATACTGTTTTCTCGTGAATGTTTTTTTAAAGAATTAAATTTAAAGACACAAAATAAATATCCTGCTCAAGTTAAAAAAAAAAATAGAAACAAAAGTTAATAAAATATGTATATAAATAAATTGATCAAAATTTCCAATATTGTGATTCGAAACCCGGCTTTATAAATTAAATCAATGTTGCTATTTTAAAAAATAGAAAAATCCCCTAAATGATAATCTGCGAGCATTATTATGCATTTCTAGCAAATCAAAGAGAACCATTTTTACATTTTCCTTAAATAAAAGCAGCACCAAGAAAAATAAATAATCGCAACAACGCATACAAAATAAAACCGCAGAATATGGAAGCGAAGTATTTTCAAGCGCACATTCCACAAGGCAACATGAACGTGACCACTTATAGGAAATGGAAACGCAAAACAAAAAAACCATCTTTACCTAAAGCGATGTATTTTCTGCATTCTTTCTTCCATATGTAAGACTCAACAATGGACTTATACAAGAAACTAGGTAGAGCTCAGTTGGAAAGCAATGTTCTATCTTAAGTCTTAGTCTTAGCTGTGGCATGTGCTATGCCATCATCTATACTCCGTCATCACCATCATCAAGAGTATCATCATCTTCACCGTAGTCGTACTCCCAATCGTTGCTCCTATATCATGATCCGCGAAAGATCAATTTTTCACAATGATCAGGCAGATCATGAAGTCCGCGTATACTAGCCTACACGCAGTCCTCCGCTGACGATGATGATGGTGGTTTACATGCAATTTACGGAACATTTTTCTCGCCACTATACCTCTTTGCTAATAAGGATCACTGGAGGTGGACAACGTCCATCGCAATTGCCCAACTGTGTGTCATTAGATAACAAATGGAGTAACAATATATCTCAGTTGCAATACATGTATGTATATTGTATATGTATGCGGTATGCCTCGTTGGAGGCAATCTGAGCTTGTTGTTTAACGGTGTTCTATAGTTCCTAGTGAAATAGTTTTTCCAGTGCAAATTTTTTCATGCTTACTACAGTATGTCCAAGAAGAAAATATTGCTGGAATAAATTCTTTAATAATAAGTTAGAAATATTGAAAACATTGTTCTTTTTTTTTTAATATTATTCTCTTCGATGTCGATTCAAAATTTTTTGCAGCATGTTATGAAATATTGATATTTTGGCGCTTTATTTTCATAATTTTCCTGTGATTTATTGGGTATGATGCTAAGAGCTTTCTGAAAAGTGGCTGGTCGATGGTCAGAAACAAAAAAACAGTGTTAACAGAATACACATCTCGTTTGTTGGATCCATGTCAATCATTGGTAGAAAATCATTATGTAGTAGTTGTTCAGTAGATATGAGATTTTCAATAAGATATCCAGGTTTGTAGATGGGTCACTGTATACGCAATGTTTTTGAAGGTGGTAATCTGAGAAACGCATCCCTGTGAATGATGTGTATAGATTGTGATTTGCTCAAACCTTTTTTTAATGTCCGTTAAAAAGTTTCCAGTTGGAGTCTCAGTGGCGATAATCTTTCCTTGCATGTATTTTGAAACCCTCATTCATCAGAAACAATCTTTGAAAATATTTTGTAATTTTCCGTCCTGAAAAACCTATAAAATGATAATATAACGCAACATGGGCAGCCATTTTGAAAAATCTGCCATATTGAATAAAAAACGCGTCATCGTAGAGTGGTAAACTTTTCACCATAGTGTTCTACAGAAAATGTTCAATAAGATCTTATTCACAGAAATGTTATTGCAATAGGTTCTAGGTTCGTTAGTATAAATTTATCGAAAAGTCAATTTTAACTTAGAAATTGCATTCAGAAAAAAATCCACTGCTAAAAAATTCTTTCCTATCTTCCTTTCAATTCCTTATCATGCCGTGCAGTTTGCATTTTAAAGACCTATGGTCTTAGAGGCATTAAGCTTAAGTAATTATTACAAGTATATTATTCCCCATGGCGTAGTGGTTAGTGTGTCAGACTGCCACCCGCCTAAGGTTCTTGATTCGATCCCTGACTCCACCAAGATATTTTTCCGGAGAACTGCCTCATGCGAGGAAGTATCAAATCCTCCAAGAGCAATAAATGTCAGGGAAAGTGCTTCTCTGTTAGCCGTTCGGATTCGGCGGTAAATATTGTAGGTCTCTTCCATTCCTGCGGAATATTAACGCACACACAGGAATGATAGAGAGTGTAAGTCACAGACCCCGGTCCCGCTTGAAGTTGTTGTGCCAAGTTTTTTTTATAATATATTTTATTTTTGTATCCAATATCGTTGAATTTCTAGGAAATTTATTTAATCATTCAAATTTAAAAACAAAGTAACGTTTATTTTATACCGAATCCCAGTATTCTATTTCGGAAAAGGCAATAATATCTCTTAATGAAGAAAGCTTAAGGCAAAAAACTACTGATTGCGAAACCACTAACATTTTTTCATAACGCTTGAAACGGTGTTGGTGTTAACGACCACGATGAATGTGCCTCAAGGATCAATAGACGCAAAGCAAAATAACACACATATAACGTCAAACCACGGAAGAATGAGTAAGGGAAATTATCGAGGGTTGACAATCTTTACTCGTATAAATGAGGATGAGCAAAAAATGCAATAAAGACGAGAAAACCCATCCTGTAACCTTTTTTGTTTCAATTTCCTTTAATCACCCTTCTGTCTCTAACGCCAGCCAGCCAACCCCACCCCACCAATGCCATTGCAATTTTCAAGCCATCATCAGCCTCTTGGGCAGAATAATGTGAAAAATGAAACTTGAGAAAAAGTAAAATAAATCCCAGAAATAATAATAATGGAATAGAATGTCCTCGGCTGTCGGTACGGTAACGACACTTTGCTTACCCTCGTGCTCGTCATCGTTCGTTATCTGCAAGTAAGTAGAATTGGTAGCTTTAAGCATTTACTGCTCACACCAAGTCTAATAATGCACAAGGTAAATGTCCTATCACGGGAATCCTTTTTGCACTTTCACAGGGCTAGGTGATGCATGTTGTACATTGTACATAATACGAGTACATATAAATTGTATGTTGTATAAGCTAACTTACCTAGCCTTTGGGGCTTCTGGTGTTTGATGTGCGTGTGTACTTTGCAGCTGTAGTCATAAGGGACAGGAAATTGAAGGAATTTACGGATTGCCATTGACTGTCTGGCCTGTGTTTATGCCCGCCTACATTCTCATATTCGTTCAGTGTTTGTTGTGATTATTTTTTGTCTACTCTTTTTTAATGAAAAGAGTCATTCATACAGTGAAGAATTCGTATGTGTCAGTGTTTACAGTTGTTAATGGAAATTTTTCTTAAATTTGTTCCATATAGCAAGCAAGAAATTTTTTTTTAAATGGCAACCGTTTCTATAATAATAGTAGATAATAGAAAAAAAAATTTATGAAAAAAAATTAAACTGTACCTACATTTTTCAAATCAATGAAACACTATTCAAAACATTTATTGTACAAAATTAAGCGCACCATCAAAAATTCAAAGTTGTCCGACTGGGTTTTTTTAAATTGTTTTTGAAAAAATATTTGAATTGTTTTTGGAGTATGTCAAGAAATAAAATTTTAGTTTTCATTAAATGTAGAAAATCAGTAGATACATTTCGAAAGCAATAAACATTTTTATTTTGTTGAAATTCGAAAAAAAGCTTCCGTTTTTGACAATTTTGGTACGCAATATTAGTTGAATTATTAAGGATTACTTCTAACCGGAATTGTTCGAGTGGTTTACGAGCAAATCGTACAAATGAGGATAATGCTTTTTATGGCATTGAAAATTGAACAACCTGAACACCGCTTCTATCATTTTAGGGTGCTAGCTTTCATAGTATTATAAAGTGCAAATATTGAATGCAAATCTGCCAGATGGTGATGAAGATTTAGTCAATTTGTTTTTTCAACATTATGAAACAAAGATGCTCAAATAGTTTTTTTTTTAAGATAAATCAATAGAATTAAAACAGTTTGATTCACACAGTAAAAGAAGTTACTTTTAGTTGACCCATCGATGGTGTGCAATAGCGAAACATAAGCTTGATCGAAAACATATTTTTTGCTTGGTGCATATCTATTCATAAATGTTTAAATCCTTGAATAGGGTTTTCCAATAAGAGGTGTTATTTTGATATTCAAAGAAAAATGGCATTTTTTGAGATAAATGATCGAATGTTTATTTCAATGTAAAGAGGAAAGTATGCCATTAATAATGGCCAAATGGCCGCAGCGGCTTCGCTTACACAACAATATCCTTTTCATGAAATTTTCCATCACCAAATCGCAAAGTGGCTGCTGTATGCCCTCAATAGCTTCACGAATTCCATCTTTAAGGCCTTAAATCGACGCTGGGCTGTTGACGTATACCTTATCTTTCACGTCGGTCGCCCCAAAGGAAGAAGTCCTTTATTGTGTAATGACGTTTGTGGAATGCCCAATTCCAAAGAGCGACGAGGAATGTACAAACCTGGGTTTTCTTCAACACTTTGTGCTACAGCAGCAATATTCTCAGTTGTGCACGGGTTTTATTCTTCGCATCGCTTGTCCCAACAGCTCCAATTTTTACACCGATTTCTGAATTGCGGTCCGACAAGGTGCTTCACGACGACCAACAAATGTTTTACGAACCGTCTCTGCCAATAATTTCAATGCGTTTTTGAAGCGTGTATCGTTCCATTTTTATTAACGGCGTAGTTTCTACTTGTCAAATGTCAAAAATAACAGCTTCAAAAGTGACAACTACCGAAATAGTGGGCTAATCAAAACAACACCTCTTATTGGAAAAAAAACCCTTTACAAGTTTTCTATTCTAGTGACAAAACAAAAAAGCTTGAAAAATTTAGCTCTATCAGTGTTTTATTTAAATTATAAGCATTAGTGATGAAAAAAACATATACAGTAGACGCTCGGTATGTGAACCACTAAAATTTAACATATACGACTCTAAATAGTGGACTAAATTTTGTTCCGGCCTAATTCAATGAAAACATTTTCTGCTGCAATGTGACCGTTAATGTCAACTATTTTTCTGAAGAATCTACCATTCTTTTGTGTGATTTCCACACTTTAGCACGAACTTAAATATACATCTGCCGTATTGAACAAGTTTTTGATATTTCTTTGCTTTAGATACAAATTATACTCGTGCAAGTGAATTACAGGAAAACTTCGAAGTATGTGAAAAGACATAATATTTAGGACATCTGAACTTCCGGAGATTTAAACTAAGCCGTACAAATGGTTCTTGGGACTACGAAGAACAAAAATCTGCCGGTTAGTGGATTGATTTTGAAACAGAAGGCAATTTCAAATATGGAAAAAATTAAGCAGGTATAGCTTCGATGCAAGTGATGGCTGCTTTGAGATTAAAATTGATTTGTTAAATCAATGAAAAAGAAAGAATTTAATTCATAACAAAATTGATTGAGTGAACAATTTCGATATAGGGAACAGGCTTGGTTTTTATTGGTTCACTATATCGAGCGTCTACTGTATTGGCTCCTTATTATAGTGTTGTGTACAGACTACAGACGTTATGGCCTGAATCCATTGTGTATCACAATGTTATGTATGTGTTTAATAGTGTTTCTGTATTTGCTTCCTAACCTTGTCCAAGCCTTTATCTACGATGTGGATTGTTGGACCATATTCTGATAGAATTAGGCTATTTCTAGCAATATTTAAATTTTATCCCAGGCTTTCAATAATATGGTACCTACGCAAAAATACGTGGCATTACATAACAACTGGTACAGAGTGTAATAACTAGCTAAACAAAATTTATTCAATTACCACAAGAAACTGAATCGGATTTCTGTGCCACAAAATAACTGTCAATCTCTTCGTCTGTCAGTGTACGCTCCACTATTTGTTACATAAAAAAAACACTGCAGCGAACAATAAAGTAATCCAAAGAGCGTACCACAAACTCAAATGCAATACAACAACGCTGCACTACAAATGAACCAGCAATAATGCTCAAGATGGATGGATTGTAGTGGAAGTGTCATCGTTCCTAGAAGAGTTAAATACAAAAAGACTCATACAAATGACGATTGGATACAAATCGAAAAAAAACACGACAGAATCATGATCCATAATCCATGTCTCTGAACTACCGTGTCTTTGATTCGGAACTAAAACCACCTATATAAGAAGTGGATGGATAGTGGTGTTTAGAGATGGTCATAGATCTTATAGGTTTCGCAATGCAGTCTACTCTATAATATTACTTGGCCAATTCAAGGCGAATTATTATGCTTTGTTGTTGTTATTCTTGTAATATTTTGTTGTTTAGAAGACGTGGCGTGGTGAGGATCTGAACACAAAACCGTCGCGTCGCTTCGCAGGTGATGGTTGAATAAGTTACACAAATGACTGCATTCCGTGTATCATTTTTATCGTTGCAAACGGATAGATGCTTAATTGCAGTGGAAATCTCGGCCATTGGGTGAACCTATTAAGATTGGGAACAAAGAGTAATTGTTGCCGTCATAAAAAGTTGTTTTATTGATACTGGAATCAAAATAGGCTAAGAGTTACTTTCAATAAATTTATCAAAGTTGTTTGATTAAATCTAAAATAATGCTCACAGTATTTTGGTGAAATTTAAGTAATGTTCAAAAAACTAAACAAATTGTGCAAATTGTAATTTGAAGATGGATCATTTATACTATAAAACAAGCACTAAATTGTACAATTTAATAACTTACAAGGTGTGCATGTAAAAACATAATTATCTATTCAAATGAAATGTTCACGGAGAGAATTGAAAAATCACCAATTGCGAAATATTCAGTTGCAATTTACAAAACATGTTTTTTTTGTAAATCACAGCGCTTTGATTCGAAACTGATAGAAAAATTGGCAATTTAGCTTTCAATTCATCTCAAATTACAACAATTCCTAAGTTGAGATTTACAATTAAAAGTTATAATTCAAGCTTGTGCTCTTCAAAGTAAATTACAACCTTTTTGTCGCAATTTACTACTTCAAGGGAATAATTCCATTTATACTTTTTACCAATCTGGATTTGCTAAAATTTTTTCGTGATTTACATTCACTGAGTATTAAAATCAACTCAAGTGTGTCTGACGGCTACGTCGAAGTTCCGGAGTTCGATCCCTGCCTCCAACTAATAATTATCTTTTTTTTTTGGTACTGTCTCTTTTGAGGAAATGAAAAATCCTCGAAAAATAAATCTGGTTAATATTAAAAGTGGATCTTAGTTAGCAATTCGGATTCAGCGGGAAATGATATTCCACCAGAATATCAATGCACATACAGGAATCGTTCAGAATATAAGTCATTAGGCCCTGGCCCGCTTGTGTCTCCAACAATGCCTTTCTTGTAGTTCTATATATATATATAGGGAGTACAAAGTTGAATTTCAACAACACATTATAAACAATTTCTTACGTTTATTTAAATGATCATCACAAAAAATTGTACATTAGAGGTTAGACGTCCAAAACAAGACGACTATATTTTTCTCGCCAATAAAACATAATCTTAATTCAAAACACCCCTAAAATGTAACTCATATTCAGGTTGCTTCTTATTATTAATTTTGATATCCGACTTGGATACATCACCATAGCCTAGTAGATGTGTGCTAGATTGGTATGCAGAGGATCTCGAGTTCGATTCCTAGAATCGACCAAGTAAGTAAAAGTTACATTTTTCAATAAATAATAATAAATGCTTTTCAATAAATAGAAAACGTTGCTTCTCTCAAAGCGATATAATTTGTTAAAAATTGAGTAAAATAAGGTTGCAATTTACGACTTTACCACTCATTTTTTCAAAAACATATTTTTGATTCAAAACAAAAAGATGGAAATCTACGACTCGCTTTTTGCAATTAACAATCGAGTAAATATAAAATTGATACAAATTTGGATCAATTTTCGATTCGCGATGGCAATGTTTTACTTCTCAGGATCGAATTATTGACCCAAAAAAGTGATAATTTGCTATTTTTGAGTGATATTGACACTCAAAAATAGCAAATTATCGCGCGCGATTTAATCGCATGATTCACTACTTGAACATATTTGTTTTGGGGATCTTCGTTTGGGGATTTTCGGCTTGTAGATTTTCTCTTTGGGGATTTCGGGGCTGGGGATTTTACTGTGGGGATTTCCATTTGGGGGTTATGTTTTGGAGCAAACGTTACCAACCCTTAAATTTTCATAATAAAGATTTTTTAATGAAACATAACCAACTTGTGTGTGCTACCACCAAGTCTATAAGCTGGAGTTATAGCTATAACACGGGGACCAACCCGATCATTTTAAATTGTGTTTTTTGTGCAGTTACGATCAAAGCACAACGCATAAATTTTGCACCCGAAAGCATTAGGTAAATCTTCTCTAAATTAAATAAAAATATTTGGGCGTGGCTGACGCCCACTTTTCATACAAAACCATCATTATATTTATAAAATAACGATGCTTATATTCGAGCAAAAACCCTTAAATTTTGTGGGTATTAGTTGAACGTATATATCTTCTGTATGAAAACAAGAAAATGATTTTGGGTGTGGCTGACGCCCACTTTTCATTAGAAACTATAAAAAAATTATTTTTGCAAATAAACGGTATTTATAATCAATTCACAAGCCCAAATTTGTGAGTCTCTTAGTCGAAACTTAGAAGCTTGTGTATGAAAAAAAAAAATTTGAGTTTCGGGCTCGGGTTTTTATGAAAGAACAAAAAACATAGTTTTAAAAATTTAAGGTACCAATATTAAACATTTTTTTGTTCTCTGAATTTGTATCTCTAAATTTTATTTTGTGTAAAGTTTTTCAATACGCACACTTTAAAAGGCGTTATTTTTGTAAAATTCCTTTATTCGGGTAAGATCGTTAAAAACTTACTCAAATTTTCAGGACACGCCCACTTTTAAGGGGCCAATTTTTTAAAAATTCAAGTTATGTCTTATTTTGTTCAAATCGAGCTTCAATCCATGCAAAATGTATGTTTTGTATTTTTTTTTTCTGCTTGTTTCTGGAATTGGACAGCGACTGGCTTCACGCCAGGGGCGAACGCATACCCATAACAAAATAGGGTATCCAACAGTTCCTATAGGTCTCGCTTTTTCATATTTAAAATAAAAGTTAAACATTTACGGAACTTTTAACATAAAATTTCTTGACTTTTAATTAATCTGAACTGAAAAAAACTATAACTCTATAAATTCAAAAATGTATCCAAGTCCAATAATATTTGAAACGTTCTGCATGGAGAATGGAGTTGCCTGCAAAGCAGCATAACATACTGTTTCTATCCAATGCTGTTGATGTGAAGACTGCTACTAACTTGGATATTTTTGTGCTGTGTTCTAGCACGGCCTGCAAACCCCTATAATTGTCATTTTTTACTTTTCACAGTTTTATATAGTTTTCGTATATTCCTATGATAGATTATCGAAAAGTGCTGTGAGCCAAAATCTGAACACGCCTCTAATTTTATAGGATAGAAGGTATTTGTTGCATACCTTTCTTTCGTGCAAGTGCAATGTGAGTATGAGTATGTTATAAAAAGCGATGAGGTGTTCTATAGAACAGTGAAGAACAACGACAGCAAAATAATATTAAAAAAAAAAGAACATTTCGACGATGGAAGTTATTTCACCTTGAGGTAAACTCATCTTTTTCTTCTTACTTATTTTTCCAGGAATTTTAATCATCTTAAAGAGTGAAGAAGCCTTTTATTTGAATGCTGCTCTATTTTGCTCGGAGTTTGATATTATTTATTCCTTAACCGACTTGCAGCGCATGTGTAACAAATGAAGCGCTATTTGATGCACGAATGCAGTACATACTCTGTGGCACGAAATAAGGCAAAGTGGAGTGTTAATTCGAATAGATTAAAGGAACGATCTCTGAAATTGTTCTTGTCGTCTGTCTCTGACGACCAGTACAAATTGCTCCGCTGGCGCTGGCACCAAAGGACGTAAGGGATACTTGATACGCATTACGCATGTGCCTTTGCGTTCGTAACACTTGGTATCCTGTAGAAAGAAGATATTTTTCTTTTCTTAATATGTTTTGACCGATTGCAAATTTGAGCCTTGGGACATATTAAGAGCCTGCGTGTTTGGTTTAAATTGGGATTGCAAAGAATTTGTCTGCAATATATTATAATTAGCAGATTATTTTGCAATTGATACGAGTATGATTTATAAAAAGAGATCAAACAACGCCCTTTGCACTTGTCTTTGCATTTGTTCTTATACAATCTTCTTTCATTATCTATTTAAGTGTTATTTATACAACAATTTCCGAAATTGCTTAATTCATTGGCACCGCTTCAGTTTGTATAAGTTTATTAAAACTTATTAAAGGTAAATGTAAATTCTAAAAACTATTTTTAACTTAAACGTGTGTCTGTTTTCTGTTTTGGAATGCCGTGCGTGGTAAGCGTAACATTTGAATATTCTGTTAAATTAGTGGTTCTATTAAAAGGTGCAGGTTTCCGCATCGGGAAGAGGGCTCATAGCCCGGTCAAGCTCTTAAATAGAAAAAATATTATATTATGTAGGTATTCTTTTATTTTCCTTAGCACCCAATAAATTTGTAATTGTAACTTCAAATAATGTTATAGGCGGACTCCAGCTAAAGGTGAGGTCCCATACAAACCTACATTTAAAAGCTTATCTGTTAGCTCTTAAGCCAAGTCGTACGCTTGGAATTATGTATAATAATTTCCCGAAAAACAATTCCTTTCAGTTCGTAGCAGCGCGTATTTAAAAAAGCAACCACCGGGTTTTGAACTGCTCAAGTGTTTTCAATAAATTTAAACTTATTCTCAGTTTTAGGTTTTATATTTATAAAGACTAACATACGCTATTAGTATGGTAGTGGTAGAATGAACCTCTGCCATTTCCAAAGTAGACTCCTACCATCCTCCACTTGATACATTTTTCGATATGAGCAGCCGTTTACTCAATAAAAGTAATGCGCAAGATAGCTCCTATTCACTTGAATTTCGTAAAGCTGATGAATTACTTTACTCGTATGATGAATTAAGTGCTTCCAATATTTCGAATCATGCGTATTTGCTCTAATATTGACGACGATATATTAATTTCTCCAAAATAGATCATACACAGTTAAGTTCCGAAATCCTTTTCTAATCCTTTCCCAGCAATATCAGGAGTCCCACAAGGCAGCCATCTTGGTTCGTTACTGTTTATTCTAGCTATCAATGACGTTACTTCGAGCATTCATTCTAGTGAAATCATTGTGTTCGCTGATGATATGAACATTTTAAATCTATAACCTCTGCTAATGACCGTGTAGAATAATTGTAAGACGACAATGAAAGACTTGCTACCTGGCCTAGCAAGAATTGTTTAAGTCTGGACCCGGCGAACATATATGTGACACATGTCAAACTCAACCAATACATTCACACCAAACTTCAGATTCTTCGGAATAAAAAAAAAACTGTTCAATTGGGATTCTGAATCGAAGAACAATTCCGGATTGCCAATTAAAAACACCATAATTCGATGTTAGGGTTTATTAAAAAATAAACAAAAGAATTTCAAAACCCATATGTAAGCCTAGCTTTATTTAACTGTCTTGTTCGTCCTCATTTACATTGTCCCAAACACCGTATACTTTTATTATGGCATTAATGAACCTCTTTACCCGCATGTACAAGCTTTTTAATTCAAGTAAAAGTTAAGCTTTTTTATTTTTATTTATTAAGTAAAACTTGCCTAAAAACATTTAAAACCAGTGTACCACGCTCATAGTGTTTAATGTTAATGTTTTTGTACCTATTTTTTCATAATTCGGGTTGGCCTCGAAATCTCGAGAATCCACTTATAAGTTTTTTTTCCGCATGCTGTTATTTTTGACAGAAAATTATTTGAAAAAATTTGTTACATGGGAATGAAAGCGTATGAGATTTGGACTTCCAGCAACAAAATTTGTTTGTTGTAGAGAAAAATTCAGGAAAAAAGGAGATCAAAACACACTAAAAAAGCTGTGTACTTTAAATCAATTCGTAATAAAGAGGTCTTCATTATATAGAAGTTCGTTATAGGCAAGTTTGACTGTAAAAACATTTCTGACACAAAAATATCCCATGTGATCTAAAACACAGTTTCATAAGTCTACCTTTACGATAGGGATAGTGAATTTACAGAAATATAGGCCATTTGATGTCTTGCTGACATATTGTTTTCAAAAATAGTTTTGGTAAAATACCAGATAGGTTCAGGTGATTCAGTGAAACAGCGCTCCTAAAATTACTTCCTTGTATGAGCTAGAATTTTGAAAAGTAGTTTGGGACTTAAAACGAGAATTGGAAAAGAGTGTTTAATCCTTTGGCATAACGAGTGCTAATGCTGTGCGTCAAAAAATAGTTGAAGTTGAAAAATTGAAAACAATTCAATTTCAACACTTGTCTTCGTGCTAAAAATTGTTTTGAGCATTTTATAGTGTTTTACATCTTCGCATTGAGAAGTGACAAACCTATACAAACAAAATTAAGTTCTAAATATAAACAAGTTTTCTTCTAAGAAAGGAAAATTTCCCCTTCCTAGATGGGATCATCACCCTTTTTATTTGCATAAAGATGAAATAAAATAAAAACTCAAATTATTTTTACTTGTTTATAGAGCACATGATAAAGTTGGAACAGTTTTTCAACGGAATTTTGCAATTATCGACCCGGAGAATGGATGAAAACCCCAGAGGACATAAATAAAAACTCTTCCCTTTCGTGACAACTTTTCTTTAGACGGGGGATGACATGACATGGCAGAGTGTAATTTGTCACGATTCTTCCTTTCATTTTTAAAATACATCGTTTGTTTGTTGTGTTAAGATTTCTTTACCTCCTACTATTTCGCTTAACCTCGGGCTTGCTCGGGCTGTTGTTAATTTATGCACTTTTCTATTTATATTATGTTGAAGTTGAGAGTGCAACGTCCCTTCCCCATGGAATAGACATAAGCAACACTTTTATGGGCTACGCCCGTCGTCGGCGTCGGTCGCCGCCGTTGTATATCATCCTTAAACGCACCCAATTTTCTTCAACTGAGTAATTAAAAACACGAAGTACAAAGTGAAGTAGCGTTACACATCATTATTTGAGCTTGTATTTTTGGATAATTTGAAAACTCATTGATATTTCTAGAAATTCACTATCCCTTATCCTGAAGGCAGACTTGTGCAAGCTGTATTTTTAGCACTTGAAACTGTTTTATGTGTACATGTGCGTAATTTAAGTTGTCAATTTTTTGTATGAAATATTTGTTTTTCAAATTGTATGAAAAATGTCCTTGAACTTAAGGAATTTTATTTTACTGTAAAAAAAAGTAAATCTGGCCATAACTGAGCTATTAAGATGTATTTAGTTAATCATATTTATATTTAAACTTGACGGATTCAAGGATTTAAATTATTAACAAAATATTTTGAGCCCACCCAACAAACCAACCCATCTTTTGAACTAGTCGTTTAAGAATTGTTTAAAGGAAAACTCAATGTTATTCGTTTTGTTATTCTAAAAGTTGTCTCAAAAGTCACATAAAATCTCGGGTCTGCGCCGCAAGTTATTCAAGGTCAAAGGTCACGAAAATAAGTTTTTTTTAATATACTCAAAAATAATTTGTTTTAAGAAAAAAATTGTTCCACAAACGTGTAACTGAGGAGATTCCGAACATAAATGGTTATGAAAGTTTTGTCCGTAACATTTACTCTTAAAAAGTTACTGCAGTTCAAAGAACAACAAGTATCACGCGGGTAATTCAATTTAAATTTGTGCGGTCAAAAAAGTTCATACAATTCGTTCGATTAGTAGGGGAAAGTGGGGCTTAAAGTAACTGGGACAAGAAGGGTTCTCCTTTAAATTAAGAATTGCGTGAAGGAGAAAAATGTAAATCTTTTCCATATCTATAGCATAGGAGTACCTAAACTTAAAGTGTCAATTGGACCAACGAGAAAAGTTCTGTAGTGGGTCCCAAAAAATAGCAGATTTTTAACTTTTTTTTATTATGTTTGCTCCACGGACCAAGAAGATACAGACCGCCAACTCACCATATGGTCTCTCTTTTTGCCACCAAGCTAAAAATCAGCTGATATGCCATTTATTTTGAGAGTGGGACGCTCTCCTTTGCTTTAAAACCCATTTAGCAAACACACCTAAAAAATAAATGGCATACGCAGGTATAGTTGCCATTACAAAATGCACAGAGAGAGATGTACACGTATTCACAGACTGGAAAAAATATTTCGAGGGTGTTTCAGGCAAGAGGAGTACGAGTTGGCGGTCTGTATATGGTCTGTGGTTTGGTCCTCCTCCTCACACGAAAGAGATAGAGCGGTGTTTGTTTTTTCTTAACATCCATTCAAGTTTTGGTTGTGTTTGTGTGTATATATATATATATATATATTTTATATGTGTGTGACATCCGGTTTTTGTTAATTGATTTTTTCGTGTCAAATTGCATGGTGAGGCAAGTTGTAGCACTTTTGCGGGGTAAATAGTAACATGTTAAAACTCTCCCCTTGATTTTGTTTTACTGATCGTTGTGAACAACATCGATCGAGAACTGTTGTCTTCTTTCGTTTTGTAAATTTATATTTTGTGTGATAGATAATTAGAACAAGGTCCAAAGGTTAGGAAGTCCTCGCTTACAGCGATTTCGAGGAAAGAAACAAAGTCTTCGCCAGAAATGAAGCCAAAAAAGTAACTAAGAACAAACAGGTGAAGAAAAAAATATCCTTTTTTTTATTTTCTGACAGTCTGCCAAGGGAAAATTGGGCTCAGTGCATAATTTGCGAAAAATGGACCCACTCCAAGTGCGTTAAAGGATCTCTTCATGTATTCGTATGCTTAAACTGTGACACGGATGAAGGTTCTTCCTTCTAGTCCCATATCCTTATTTTTAATGGTTGAATTATGATTTTAATTTTTTTGTTTTGAAATTATTTTTTTTTAAACAATGACTGTTTTTTTACAAAATATATTTAAATAGAATATAAACTTGTCATAGGTTTTATTTAATCGAATTAAGAGTTATGTTTTTTCCTACCAGGTTTTCGTAAGACAGTTTGGCTTAAAATAATATTCCTTTATTTTTTTTTATAATTCGTGTTACAACTTACCCCTGCTTGTGTTACAACTAGCCCCATTGTCGGGGTAAGTTATAACAACACGTTTTTTTTCTCAATGAAATATTTTGACATCTTCTGAGCAGACTTTGTTTAATTTTTTTTAGTGGATCTTGTAGCTGAAACATGGTGCTTAAATTTAAAAAAGGTTTGCCTGACTTATTTTCAGAATCTTAGGAGCTACACCGGTTTTCGTAAAAAATTTTACTTTTTTCCCAACTCTCCCCTACTATTCTTTGAATTGCTATATCTTTTTAACGGTAAATATTACGGACAAAACTCACAATACAATTTGTGTCGGGAATTTTCTCAGCTACACGTTTTTGGAACAAACTTTTTCCCAAATCAAACCGTTTTTGAGTAAATTAGAAAAATCTGATTAAGTGATCTTGAATAACTTATGGGACACAAGATTTTATATGTGTACCAATTTTCAACTCATTACCTCTCATTCCGATTTTGATCCCTTTTTTTACCTGACTATAGGTACTAAAGGCAAGTTATGTATTTGTAAAAAAAATTAGCATTCTAGCTCTTAAACTTAATGTACCTGCCATACAATTATTAGTGAAAAATTAATTTTTCTCAAAAACGGCTCCTACGATTTTGATAAAATTTTCTGAATAGTGTTTTATATGCAACCTCTATGTTTTGGTTGGACTTGATTTTTCAGGAAAAGTCTTATAACGGTGCCTCCCAAAGGACCGGTTTTTTTAAATCAGATTTTCTCGTAAGCCACTTGACGAAATTTGATGAAATTTTTAATGTAAAAGTCCTTTTATAAACGAAATAATATAAATTCTTAATGCCTGCTTCACAACGACGCTTTGAGCTTCGCTTTGACAGAACGCAAAAGTTCAAACATAGGAATTCATGTATTAATGCTCACAATGAGGCGTTGAGCTTTAACGTTACGTTTTGATATAAAAAAGTAAGTACACAAACCACGTAGCATGAAGCGAAGCTGAAGCAAAAGTTGAAATATTTGAACATTTGACGTTTCAAATAATTATTATTCATGTTTCTGTGTGTTTCAATTTTAGTTTTTTCAGTTTCAAAAATGGTTTGATATCCCTCGGTCAATGGATCATTACCTTGTTGTATTTTTGTCCTCTATATGTGTGCATTTATATCAAAGTTTTAACCATTTTAAGGATTTGAAAAAAAAAAAGTCTGAAAAGGGTGTGAATTTATAAAAGTGGCTGTGTACATTGTCCAACATTGTGAACCGTGTGTATGTGCCAGAGAGAACAAAGGTTTAGACCTACATTCGATCACAGAACATAGCGGAGTTTTAAGCGAGTAAAGGGCTTAGGATTCAGGACGCTTCTTTGATGTATGTACATCTAGGTTAATTTGGAACGCTGCGGTGACTCCAGCTGGAAATCTTACTGTTGTCACAGCTCCCTCGTGCATGTTCATGAGCATCCGCACACATTAACCACCTGTATCCATTCTGAATTTCAAGACAAATAATAAAAATTTTCTTCAAAAAATATTTTTTTCATTAGAATTATTATTTTCGATTAGTTCATTTACTCAAATGTCACCTTTCATCTCGACGCGTCCGTAAAGCTCGTTCGACGTAACGTACGCGAGGCTGAGGTGAACGCGTCGTTGTGATTCAGCCATAAGCTTTTCAAAAAATATTTTTTCGAGTTTTTTAAAGTTTAAATTTTTTTTTTCTAAAAACGGTTTAATAATTTTTTTTTAATTTAATTTTTCTGATAAAAACTACAAATTGCTAGAAGTTGGCATACTCAAAAAAAATTTGGAATATATTGCACTTTATTTTGTCTTACAAAGATAACACTTCCGCAAATTAAGATTTGGTTTAAGCTTGAGTACCTAGACCTACCCACAAATTTATGGTTTCCAAGTTCATATTTCGCATACATTCTTCATGGAAAAATATACTCATAAAGCAAGTAGATACGTGCGACCCAGTAGTGCAGTTTATTTTTATCAATTGGGAACTTATAAATCACTTCGGTTAGTTCTCGTATATTCTTAATGTTACTTCTGTTGGATCTTGCCATATAATTGGACTCGGAACTCACAAGACTGTGTACCACTATACCAACACTATAGCTAACTAGACTACGAACAAAAACAATTATTTTTTTTAACTGGGTCGTCATTCTTCGAGCGCTATAGTTACAATCGGCTTTTCGATTCTAGAATATTGGAAAACGAAACCCTAATTGCTTGTACGTTAGTGATTTTGTTTCTATATCTCTCCTGATACACTCGGTGAATTGCATCTAACGGTAAAAACATAGTTTTGCGAATTGAAAGCAAAGATCGACGTAAAACTACCTACCAATTTGTTGTGATCTCGTCAGGGTTTCTCTGATTGTTTCTGCTTGAGCGAGGTAGATGCGGAAATTTAGGAGGATTATCTTTGCTGGCCAATTTAGCCGGAATAGAAAAATGGGATATATTTTTATAAGTTTTTTTTTTAGATGATTTCTTTAATACAAACGAAACTATTCAACAATCAAACAAGGTGTCAAATGAATTTATTTTTTTTTTGTATGTATGTAACTCTTTTTCTCTTGTATATTTATACACATTCATATATGTGTGTGTCCATCTTGTACAGGGAAGGAATATAAATTTCCTTGCATTTATTGTTAGGTTCGTTTTATAAATTCTACCCCCAACCGTTTAGCTATCCAGAACACAGCAAAATAAGTACAGTGCAACCATCTTTGGACTGCTTCTCGACGAACAGCATATAAATATTTAAAAAAAAAAAGAAGAAAAAATGGCCAACCCAAAGGAATGCCTTCCGAGGAGGAGATACTTTTGCTATCTCGGAGCAGCACAGATAGTTATGGTCACTTACTGTTCACAGTTTATGGCAAGAGGATACAAGATCGAGACGAAAACTTCAGTTTCTTACCTAGAACCGATCTATCTGTCAGGGATCTTGGGCATAAGAAAAGAAGAAGACGATGGCGATGGCTAACAACAGCCTGGTGCTGTGGAAACACAACAACGAAGAATACGTGCAGATACAGATAAGGTCAATGACTATGTGCTGATGCTGAGTACTTGAACCGTTCTTTTATTGTGCTTATCGTTACTTCTATACTTCGTTCGTTTATTGAAGACTCTTTTCCTATTGCCACCAGCAAGAAAAAATATTATTTTTGCCTTCTAAGGAATTCAAGATTGAGTTGGGTGACATTATCTGAATTTTTGTTCTCAAAGAATTTGAAGGAATAAATCCAAAGGCTATTTTTTCTTCCATCACGTTAGGATAGCTAGGCATGTCAATTTTAATAAACTAGAAAACTGGATCGAGTAACTGAGCTAAGGTTTGGTAAATAGAGTTTTCATTTTTGAGAAATTCAATAAAATAAGCAGATGTAAAAAAAAAAGAAACCCAATTTCAAAAGTATCATTTTTTGGTCTGATATTTTGTGCATTTTTCTGACAAACATTTGAAATGCAATTTTACTATGCTTATTTTAGTGCAAAATGAAACAACAAATACTAAAGAATTTGTTTAAATAAAACATTTCTTATATAAGCCATTATACACAAATTATCTGATTATAGTTGTCCGTGTGAGGAACAGTTCGTTCTGAAATTAACACCAGGCTCGAAGTGTCTGACCTTGTGACTTGTTTCATAGCGAAACATCCACAGCCCGTAAGAATTTCGGGTTCTATATAATTTTATTTTGAAGTCACATAACTTTAAGACAGCTTTTATTACATAGTTGGAGGGTTAAGTTAAGAAGTAAATTAATTCAGAATGAAGTTATGCGCGAGGAGAAGGAGAGTTAAGAAATTCTACAGAATAAGTGGTAGCATCGGTTCGGTCTAGAGTTATGTTTATGGACCGGTATACTACCTAGTCTCCTTCAACTTTTTCCGAAATACTGTGGTTTATGGCAGCAGCTTCATCAGTTTTGGGTGTAAGTATTGCTCGTTCATCAAAGCAAGATTTGTCGTAACGTGTACACTGTACAGTGTACAACTGTACACAGTTAAGAATCAGAATCCTTGTTGATTCTGTACCTCATCAATTTATTTTAACTTATAAAGCCTAGTTACCAACTCTTTTTACTTCGTCATTCTCATTACTATGATGATCTTAACGCCAACATAATAAAGTGCATGACTGGGTCGTACGAACTTGCTCTAATGAGGTGTCTAATAATCTTGGAGCTTGAGATTTTGGGAAAAAGCATTGAAAAAATTATATGAAATTTTATTAATCACTTAAAAACGGTTTTTTTTAAACTTTTCGAAAACATATACCAATTTTTTTTTTCGTATGCCTGCCAACACCTAGCAGTTTGAAGTTCTAACCAGAAAAAAAAATTAAATATTGAAAAAACCGTTTTTGAAAAAAACCAAAAATCAAAAAAATTAATATTATTTTGTTTATAAAAAGCTATGGTCCTATTAATTCTAACAATTCAGAAAGTTTTATCGAAATCGTAGGAGCCGTTTTTGATAAAGATTAATTTTTCACTAAAAATCGTATGGCAGGTACCGTTAGTTTTAGAGCTAGAATGCTAATTCCAAAAATTCCTATGGAAGACATCATAATAATACTATGTACCAAGTTTGAAGCAAATCGGTGCCGATACAGACAACCGGGTAGACAGACAGACAGAATTGTCGGACCCACTTTTTTCGGCTTCTCTATCATCGTAATGTTATGTTCGATTGTCCAATTTTTTTGTCACGAATGCATAACTTGCCTTCTATAGTAGGTACATATAATCGCAAGTAAAAATACACATGACAAGAAGATAGATACCTATGTATGACATTTTTTTCTTATGTTCATCTCCTTCCGTATAATATACAAACCGATTTTATACCTTTTCATATAAAGTTATATATATGCTATATAATGTATAAAGAATACGAGTACTATAGTAGCTCAAGTTTCATTCTTTATTACAGCAAAAAAATATTGAAAACTTTGTGGGTCGAGTGCATAAGACCACGCCAATGGTGTTCCGGTTAGAAAAATAGATGATTTTTTCGGAGACAACGATGAAAAAGGAACAGAATGACAATTTAAATGCATTCAACTCGCACCAACAAAAGACGTTTCGGTAGCTGCGTTAAATTTTATATTATATTACAGTCAACGTCACAATTATTTGTACAGTGTAGGTTTTATATAAAATTTGATACGCAATATTTTAAAAGATTTTAATAAACTACATTGCTTTCCAATTTCCACGAAATAGTTCGAGTGCTTTACGAGAAAAAAGAAACCGTTTCAATTTAAATAAGACAAGAAAATAGGAACATCAATAGAGCCGTTTCCAAAGAAACACATGGTTATATGGTATTTCTCATTGGTCTTAAGCCTACTCGAAGATAATCGATTTAAAAAAAATCAGGATGAATACCCCGAAAGTACTAACACACCGATTTTCAAAACTGAGCTGTAGGTATCAATACTGAGCCAGACAGAATTTTCTGACCCACTTATTTCGACCTCCCGTTATAGTTATTCCGTGTTTAATTGTTACCTCGATTTAATTCTTTAAGACAATCTAATTTATTGGTGGGTTTAAAAAATGTTATTGTTGAAACATTGCCGCCGTTTATATACATACATTGCCCTATTAATTTGGTGCGGAAATTGAAAGACTTATTAATTTTGTCAGTATTTTATTATTGTTTTATTATTTATCTATTAAATCTATTTTTAATGGAAATGGTTAATCCTAGAGTTCAATTTTAAACTTGGAACTTATTGCTGGTAATATGTTTATCAATTCTTTTAAATATTCAATGTCCGAATAATTTCGGCAATGTCTGTTCTGAAGCACTTCGATTATAAAGGAAAGCGTGGTTAAAACCATAATAGCTATTCTTAGTAGGTACACTACTAGAAAATAAATTTATCGTCAGCTAGAAAAAACTTTTTTTTTTAAATTGATGATTCTTATATATTGCATTTTTTAATCGAACAGTAAATTTAACCTGTTTTTTTTTTTTTCTTTTCAGGAACTCAAGGAGAGTTTCAACTATGGATTGTTTTGTCCGCCTTCGAACGGCAAAGCAGGAAAGTTCCTGGACGAGGAACGTCGTTTGGGAGATTATCCGTTCAATGGTCCTGTCGGATATTTAGAAGTGAGTTATGTTATTTTTGATAAACTATGTATACTGAACCAAAAAGGTTCGTAGATACAATAACAACGATTATTGGTACAATAACGTTTAATGCTGTTTATTGTATCAATTAACGTTTATTAATAATAACGTTTATAATTATAAGAAATAGTTTATTGGTTCGGTTTAGATATTGATTTATTCATGTTTTTATTGTACTAGTTATTTTTACCAACAAACTACTTTGTTATGACAATTACCTGATTAATTGAGCTAATAAAACATTTTATTGATTTGAATGAACTTATTGGTTGTGCCATTAAACCCATTTAATAAAACTTGTGATTGAATTCAATGTAAATATATAAATAGGCAACCAGTTTTTTTGTGGTACCGATTGAGATGATAATATATATATATTGTTGGAAAGGTATTACTGGGAATATTTTTTTTTTTTTTTTTTTTTTGAAAAATACAGGTGAAAATGTCTTGGTGTGTATTTTACCATTTTTTTCGTATAAATTCGCTGTGAAATTTTTTTCCCACAGTTTTGGGCATTTTAATGGCCGAATTTTGGCCACTGAGCGATTCTTGTTGTGACAGTAAACTAATTTATAGTAACAATTAAGTAGTTTACTTAGATATACTAAACAAAAATTTAACCCTTTTATTGATTTAAGTGGTCTGGCTTCCCATTCATTTATACTAACTTCCTCTGATTTTCATAATAGTACCTTCCTAGCCTTTTCCCAAAAGTAATTTTAAAAATGAAAATTTTGAATTTATATCTCAAGTCCATTTTCATTTAATAGTACATATACCTTTACGTATGTTAAGTTAAAATCATCCCAGATTTTAAAAAATCAAATTTTCGAATTTGTTTTATGCCAATCGTTTGGGATTCGTTGTGACTGTTTGTGACAGCAATTAATAGTTTTATGACTCGCTAGTTATTTAGTTATTAACAAATTTAAAAAAATGTACCAGCTAGCCATTTTTTTGTTTTGAAAACTGTAGTAGTATAAACTTTTTTATACTCAATCGATCAGAAATCGTTTGTGACTTCTGAATATACATTGTGATTCACGAGCGTTGTGCCAAAAAGCTAGAGCGTGTAGGTTGAGTTGAGACAAGAAAAAAATGGTATGGGAGGGGGGGTCTATTCCCCCCCGTTTAGCCAGGAGGGGCAATTTTCTGAAAAATTGACTTATTTGGTTAAAAAAAATATTAAAAATCAACGGCTTCGTTTACAACACCTTGTTATACCTTTTACGAAAGCCAAAAACTTCTTCTTTCATTTCGTTTTTAAATTAAATTGTTTTAACGAATAGTTCAAAAAACATAAATTTTCAAACTCAAAATTCTGAAAAAAAATTTGAAAAAATAATTTTAAAACTAATTATTTCAAAATTTTACGTAATTAAGTATAATTTTTGTTCTCAGAATTCAACGCTCTTATTAATCTTTAATCCAACACTGAAAACCGTATGGCTCTACGACTTTTTGTTGCCAAGGTATTCAAAAATAACCGAACCTACTTCTTCACAAAAACATGAAAAAATTGGCTAAATGATCACTTGTGCCATCCCGTAAGGCTAGGTTTTCTTGTTTTTGTGAAGAAGTAGGTTCGGTTATTTTTATTTTATATTATCGTTTATTGAATAATGGCTGAAAACAATTGATGTTTGTAATATTAACAAAAAGTTTATTGTTATTTTTTTGTGATATTTTTACTTGCGATTATAGGTACTATAAGGCAAGTTATGGATTCGTGCAGAAAAAAAAATTTGAGATAACAATCACACATGACATTACGATGATGGAGAAGTCGAAAAAAGTGGGTCTGGAAATTCCGTCCGTCTGTCTGTCTGTCTGTCTGTCTGTATGTCTGTTCGCGCCTCTGGAGGCTGAACGGGTTGGCCGATTTGCTTCAAATTTGGTATTTAGGATTAATTTGGCCGTCCCTCGGAACAAATTTTTTATTTTTGCTCTAGGTCCAAAAATAACGGCACCTGCCATACAATCATGAAGACAAAAATTGATTTTCTCAAAAATAAAAGGATTTTCCGAAATTGTTAATTTTTTTTTTAATATCCATATATGCAGCCACTACGCAATTGCTTATCATAAGAGCAAGTTCGTGCGACCCAGTCGTGCATTTTATTTTCAGTGTACACACACTCTTATAATGCTAATAAAAAAGTGTGAATGTGCTCTGACTTACTTATTATTTTTAGTCTACGTCATTTATTTCTATAAAATTATAAAAAGCAATTTTAAGTTAGAAATATATGTAGGTGCTACAAATTAAGCTTTGAAACAAAATCTACTGCGGTATAAGTAGTGCGAAGTAGTTTTTTGAATTTTTATTGTAATTTACCCAAACTACATATACGAAAGTCTAAATTGTTAGATAAATAAAGAAAAATAATAAATCCCGTTAGGAATATGATGTTGATGTTGAAAATGATGTTTTGTTTTTATCTGAAAGGCCCACGTGTAGAATAATAGGATGGCAAGGATTTCAGAGGTCTAAAGAAAATAATATTGGTTCCATAACCAGTCAAAATAAAATGCACGACTGGGTCGCACGTATGTACTTGCTCTGTTGGTGCAATAGTCCGATGAAAACAAACTTTTCGATCAATAAGAACAATTCATTTTTGAAAAATTTGGTAAAAACCAAAAAAAATTGGCTAAAACTGGAAAACTCGATATACGGGAGCTAACGTTAAGAAACCTTTAATATTTAAAATAAGACGTTATCTTTTGGGTGTTATAAATGATACAAATGTCCACTTATGGCCAGATTAATAAAACTGTTAAAAGCAATTTCCGCTATTATCATGTATAGCCAAAAACTAAAAATGCAGTTTTGTTTGAAGTATTCTATGTATGTTACATAAAAAGTTTCATAAAAATCGGGGGAGCCTTTTTTGAGTAAATTAGAAAAAATGAAAAAATTGGCCAAAATCTAGTGGCTCTTTGTATTGGAGCCACCATTTAAAAAAGAGAAAATGAAAAAAAATCAATGCCATCTGATAGGAAGCTGTTGGGAACTATACCAAACAAAGTTTGAGTGAATTCGATGCAACCGTTGACAACTTATGGCCATTTGAAAAAAAACCGTTAAGAGCAGATCTCCGTTATTTGCATTTTTAGCCAAAAACTAAAAACGCAGTTCTCTTCAAAACACTAAAAGAATATAACACACAAAGTTTAATCAAAATCGTTAGAGCCATTTTCGAGAAAATTAGAAAAAACCAAAAAAAGTTGGCTAAAACTCAACGGCTCGTTGTATGGAAGCCACCGTTTAGAAAGGCTTCAGTGAAAAATTTACTAAACCATCCTATAGAACACTATAAAAAACTATGTCAAACAAAGTTTGAGTTGATTCAATCAAGCCGTTGAGAACTTATGGCTATTTGAAAAAAAGCCGTTAAAACCTGATTTTCGTTACGACCATTTGAGGCAAAAACAAAAAACGCAGTTTTGTTAGAAATGCTTAAAGTTAGCTAAATTTTAAATTTAATCAAAATCGTTAGAGCCGTTTTTCGAGAAAATCCAAATTGAAAAAAACCGTTACTTGAAAGGTACCAGTTTGAGCCGGGCTAAAACAAAATAAAAAAAACCTCGACAACCGTTTTTCTTCAAACTGCTATATACCAAGTTTGAAGAAAATCCGTCAAGCCGTTTAGGCTGTAGCATGACGTGAAAAAGCGCACATCCGCACATCCGCACAGACGCACAGACAGACCGACGGATGGTATGGCGAAAACCACTTTTTTGGGCTTCTCTATAATCGTAATGTCATGTTTGATTAAAACCTCGATTTTTTTTTCTGCACGAAACCAATACTTGCCCTATAGAGCAAGTAAAAATGGGGATACCAAGATTAGACATGGTTCTAAAGAATGTTTTTAGGGGTAAAATAAACTGCAAAACGGCCGCATTTGGAGTTTATATAATCCTCAATCCATTCTTGAGACATCCAAAAAGAGAAACAGTTTGGTGTGTTTTTTTTATGGGCTGGTGGAATCATTGCTCCTTTCTTCTTTTAAAACTGTCGACCATCAGAGTTTCAACAAGACCGCTCAACATAGCACACACTGTACGTGCCACAATTGATTTGTTTAAGAAAACGATAGTGCGATTTATCACCGCTAGGCTATTTTACGGTTGTTGTATGTGAAGCCGCTAGTCTACACCAATCAGCCATAGACTACTGAATACTTTTCGGGTATCTGATCTCTTCTATAAGAGGTATAAGTTTTAAAAATTGATTTTTCCGTTTGATATTTGTTTGCCAAGTTCAAAAAAATAAAATGACCATGCAAATCATATCATATTTACAATTAAACTATTTTTTAATACTGATTGCTTTTTGAAAACTAACCTTATTATTCTTTGTCTAATTTTTTTTAGCTTAAATACAAAAGACGCGTCTACAAGATGCTCAACTTAGATGAACGCCAGCTAAAGGCATTGCACACACGAGCTAATCTACGACGATTTCTCGAATGCGTTAATGGTGGACAAGTGGAAAAAATTGCCAAAATGTGCGCCAAAGGGCTGGACCCAAATTTCCACTGTCCGGAAAGTGGTGAAACCCCACTGACTGTAGCTACTGGAGCTAAAAAACCAAATAAACTGCTCATCGCACTAGTTAATGGCGGTGCTTTGCTGGACTATCGAACGAAGGACGGGGCAACTGCACTTCATAAGGCTGTCGAAAAGGACTCTCTGGAAGCAGTAACGTAAGTGTGAATTGAACGTAATTTATTTAATCTAAAAAAAAAGAAAATAGTAAATAGAATGCAATAACACATTATCAGAAAAAAAAGAATAAAAACAAATACACCATATACGAAGTACCTATTGCAAAACTACTCATACTCGTTGGACTTGACAACGCCTTTTCCAATTCGGTCATTAAGTTTATGGGTGATTTACTTGTTCGCCACAAGTTTTATTGGCTTATACAAAACTTATCTCCTAATTGATCGCCAACTTGATCGGAGTTAATTTTGTCCCAATTTAGAATGTGTAACGCGCGCATGGGAGTGCGAAAAAACAAGCCATCACGATCACCTATAGCCAATCCAAACGGCATGTTTCTATTTTAGCAATTCCAAAAATTGTAACCATATACGCGTGCTTGAGATACTTGCAAGCAAATAATGGTTCAAATTGAATTGCTACGCTAGTTGTGTTACAAGTTAACTTAAAATAAATTGTCCAAATTTAACATTTAAGCTGATGGTAAATCTGTCAAAATGGTCCCCTCTAAAAGTGACCAGCTTCAAATCGCACCAAACATGACTTAAAAAAGAATTCAAATCAATGTTATGTTCTGCAATTCTTATGTATTTGCAGCACCCTCTTGGAACTCGGTGCGTCACCCAATTATAAAGATGGACGTGGTATAACCCCGTTATACATCTCCGTAACGAAAAAATGTGATCCTAAAATAACAGAAAGCCTTTTGCATGATCATGCAACGCTTGGTATTCAAGATAACCAAGGTTGGCAGGAAGTCCATCAGGTAAGTTGAGCATTCAATGTTGATTACGATATATGTACATATGCACACTTAATTTGAAGAACAAAAAACAATGCGATGTTTGTTCGTGGAAAGTTTATAAAGGGATTTTTAAAATTAATATTTTTTATAACCAACTGAGTAAATTTAAGGTAAAAATAAAAATATATTTTTCTTATCTATAAGAACTGAAACAAAATTATATTAATATGTTGTTGCTGTGATTATTACGAAAATTTACTTTAGAAGAGGATTATTTGAATATTATTTTTATCCTGAAAGTTCTCCTAAAGTATGTTTTTGGTCAAGTTTTAAGAAGGCCTCACCGCAAATGACAAAATATTTTTTTAAAGTGAAACGTCTTTAATAGCAGGTTGATTGGAAACTCGACGAAACGGAAATGCGTCATGGCACTTTTAAGCAAATAAATCAAACAAAAAGGACGCAAAGGATTCCCAAAGGCCCTAAACTACAGATCTAAAACTAGAGATCACGCGTGTCGGTACGTTTGTTTGCTTGAATGTGTGTTAAAACGTTTGTATTAAGCCATAAAAGAAGGTTTGAAAGTAAGCGGAAGACTGGTACTGGCTGAGTTTTTCATATCATTCTCTCGTAGGTCACTTCTCTGAAGTGTCACTTCGACCGAGTGTGAATTACACACACATATTTTTTTCAAATACTCTATATATTTTTCCTATGAATCAAATTTTTTATAAATAAATTATTTTTGTGCTACTAAAAGCAGTTACAGCTGCCTGAGCTTGCAAAAGAAAAGAACATTGAGTTTTATAAAACATTCCCCATCAACATCCATGTTGTGCCTACAGGGAAGGAATTTCTGTATTTAGGTAAACGTCATTGTGTCCGGCACGGACTTAGGGGGCCAGGGCCCTTGGCACTTAGTATTTGGGGCCCCATTCCCCATCTCGAAATCATTCCATTTTGCATAGAACAAATAATTTTCAATCGTCTTTAATTACTTTAATAAAATCATCAGAATATCGCAGTCTTTGTAACCATTGTAGCGTATACGGCGATATTTCTTTTGACTGCAGAATTACTCAACGTACATGCAGTAGGGATCTCAGTAACATAGTTGTAGTAGCGTTTAACTGTGCATCCCTTTAGTGCACCGAACTCCATTTCTAATAGCTTAAAATAATACACTATGGTTACAAAGGTTACATGAAGTAGGTAATCTTCTCGTATCATAATTAACACTGATTTTGATGCGCTAACATTTCTCAAAATAGCACAGCGTTCCTGATCACTCTTGTTGCGGGTTAACACATGCATGAATTAACCACTGTGAAAGTAATAGTTTCACGACTATAAAAGTTTGCAAACCAGATTAAATATTCAAAATTTCAAAATTGTATGTGGTTCCCAAAAGTATGCAATGGTACCACTTTTCCCCAACCAAAACTCCTGGCAATGTTATATTTGAATTAAATACATAAAAAAGTTATAATACGACACCAAATCTAAATCTCTATAAATTGTTTGACAAATAATTTTGGCAGTAAAGCACCTAACAAAAAAACATTGCATACTTTTGGAAACCACATACAATTTTGAAGTAATACCTATACATATCTTCTAAATGATAAATGGTATGCGAAAACTTTCGTTATTTCAAATCTGTTAAGCTATAAGTTTTTATAACATTATTTTTATTTAAAACTCACTGTTTTTGAAATATAAGTCAATATAAGCAACAACCACATTTTTTCGACCTTTGTTGGTCTACCACTCTCACGAAAAAATTATGATGACCTTTTTAGCTCTTAACTTGTTTGTTCATCGCAGTTTTCTGCACCTAGAACTGGGGCCTCTAGGCCGAAGCCTTGCAGGCTAAGGCCGAAATTCGGCTCTGGGTGTAATTGACTATTTCCCTCGAACTCTGTTGTGTTCTCTCTGTGGTGTTGAAAAAATATAGCGAAGCGAGAACAGTTTGAATATTCATAAATCATAACTTTAAAATTAAAAATGTTAATTCTTGCAAATATATGTAAGAAATCTATAATATATTCTTCTTTTTTTTTAACAAACAAGAAACTTATTTCTTCAATTAAGAAACATTAAACAAGTAAAACTGATTAAAAAAAAAATAATCCAATATGAAGTTAACATAAATGGTAGCCTGATATGTTTTAGAAATTTGGTATCGTGCTCGGTTCTTTTGGTTTGACATTAAACAAGATTTTGCAAAGCACTTTATTATAAATAATAAAACAATTTAATTTTGAATAGGAAAATATAATATTGGATAAAAGTACATAATACAATTCAGCAGCAACATATTTTTATAGATACATATTATTTTTTTTTCTGGTGATGGTCTTGAATATAAATAATTTTTGGTAGCTTGAATTCAGTATTGTAATAAAAATACTGTTGGCTTTAATTATATATTAACTTTCAACTTTGATTTCAACCTTTCTTTATATACTTTCCTCCTAAAAATAAAAACACAATATTGAATCCCTTAAAGTGAAGAAAAATACTAATATTTATATTATGAACTAGG
Organism: Platycheirus albimanus; assembly: GCA_916050605.2. Lineage (NCBI taxonomy): Eukaryota > Metazoa > Arthropoda > Insecta > Diptera > Syrphidae > Platycheirus > Platycheirus albimanus. The sequence continues at coordinate 68,580,853 of OU696698.1, forward strand.
CTTGCCGACATGGTCTAGTCCACCATTTGGAACATTTATTGTTTTATGGTGCGGACATGGATGGCCGTAACGCTTCCGGTAATACACCATTGCATGTTTGCGCTGTTAACAACCAAGAAGCTTGCGCTAGAATGCTTCTTTTTCGAGGTGCCCAACGTGAGGCCCTTAATTATGCAAATCAAACTCCCTATCAGGTATTTATGTCTGTCTATTAAAACTAATACTTATTCACTTATTTTTATACTTTTATCTATTAATTTTTGGATTGGAGGTTTTTTCGGGGTTGTGTCTTCTTTATTGGTTAATTCTTATAAATTTGTTTGCTTGAATTTTAACATTTAAATTTTAAAAAGTAGTTATGATCTTTACAAAAATGTGATTCAAGGTATTACAAAAAAAAATTAAATATTGAGTACCTAACTAAATGTACCTTTTATTTTTTAACAGTGAAAGATATATGTTTTGATCGTTAAATATTTTGTTAACATAATTTTTACAAAATTATTAGTATACTTAATAAAGCTTTTATTGTTGAATAGGTTGCAGTGATTGCTGGTAACTTGGAACTAGCCGAGGTTATACAAAACTACAAAAGTGATGAAATTGGTAAATATATCTAAATCTTCAACTTCGTAATTAAACATTCTTCATTCTGATATTATTGTTTAATTTATATTAATAATTTGCATTTTTTTTTTTGTTAAATGTTATGTTACATTTCTCACTGGTTTGCATTGATAAAACAAAAATGCAAACATAATATTTTTTTTGCATACATTTTTTGGATTGTTTGTCGTTTTTTAGATAATTATTTCATAATATATCTTTCATTAACTGTAATAAGTTTTTTAGCATTCCCATATTTTATTTTAATAACTTTCTATTTATTTCTCATTAATAGAGTTTATGAATGTTAATTTTTAGCACGAAGTCCGATTTTTTTGCGGAAGATTTATTTCTATGTCATTGTACACAGCCCCTTTGAGCTCATTACATTTTTCCTCACTGATTGGCAATAGCTTCGATATGCTCTTTGTAGGGAGGAACGTTGAACTCTTTAAAAAAGCATCAACTGCGGTATAAATATCTTAATTAATGGCGAAACTCCACCGCAAGAACGCAAGAGTATAAATTGTGCGTTCTCTTGATAAAACAAAAATGTCCATCAAATACGCAAATTTTGTCTCTTTTTTTCTTTCAACGCTGCTGCAAGTTTATTGTTTTTTTTTTTTTTTTTAAGATAGTCAAAGGAAACTATCCCGCACCACGGCCCTGCCTGGTGCCTTGAACAGCCTTTATCTTCATTTAGACCGATTTTTCTCTTCCAGACCACTGTTTTCACTTTAGCTGCGACTTAAGTGTTGTTTCATCATCGGTTATAAAGCTACTCAAGAATTCCGATTTATTTCTACGGTGCCTACTTTGAAAACTATTCGGTTGACTCATAGTTACGAATCTGTTTTTAGCTCATTATGAGTAATCGCGGCATCCATCTTGCGCACATCTATTTCACATTCTTTCGTGGTTTTTAAAGCATTTCAGGAGCCCTTGCCTCACTTGTTCGATCACTGCTATGTTGATCTGTCGAATAGTTTTAAACGATAGATTAAACTCCTCCATAGTATGATACATCTCCACTTTGAGATTGGTTCACTGCATCTACAAAAACAAGGGCTTTGGATCAAATAATACGGCTTATTATTCTAAGTGTGATGGTTATGGGTGGGGTGACACATTTCATTAAAACAGGAAACTAAGCTAACTAACTTTTTAATTTGTTTTGAATATATTTTTTTTGTAGGATTGTAGGACCAGGAAATATCGCGTAATATAGTTTTTTTTTATAAAGCACACGCGCTCAAGGGGTTTGTATAGCCATTTTTAGGATTAGTCACAGCGGGAGCGATAGGAAATTAGGGAGGAAGGGAAAGGAGGTGTCGATGAACATTGGTCTTGGATGCTTAAAGATCAAAATGGCAAGGGAAAATTATTGTACTAGGCAATTTATTCCACATTCGTGTTGTACGGCTGAAAAAAGAATCTTTATATTTCACGGTACCTCCGAAATTGGGCTCAAGTGTAAACTGATGAGCGTCCCTAGCAAGACGGGTGTTACGGGGGAAATGTTTAAGGGGTGGAACGTAGCTGGCATTTTTTGTAGAAGAACCGGTAAAACAAGAAAAGGCATGACACATTTCGACGATGTTCAAGGGAGGGAAATGTTTCCACAATGCTTCTTTCCTATCAATTTTAAATGCAAGAAGTTCAAACATTGTAGATATGTTTTAAAGTATAGTAGCAGTAGGTACTCTGAAGGTGGTGTTTGACTGTTGTGTATCAGAATTCGTTTCTAATAGCTTAAATATTATACACAGAGAAGATAGCAGTGGCATCTCATCACGAAGAAATTACCGCAGAAATAGCTGTTCCATGACAATACTACAGTTTCTAGAGCAAAGCTGCTAGCCAATGGCAATTCAAAAGACGTCCAAATTATTTCAAATGCAATCTTTATGAATTCATTTAATTGACTACAAACATGAGAATGAATTTATATTTCAGTCTTTTTCTAAAAATGAAATCAACGAATCTTAAAACATCTTAGTTCAAAAATTACTCCTTCAAGTTCAAGTTGAAAGCTAATTTCGAATCCTACAGAGAAAGAACTTGTTCACTTCATTCTGGTATCTGTATTTGTCATGTTGGGCATCAATTAACTTAAATATCATTTTTGTAAATAATATTGTTAAAATTCTTATTTTTTGATAAAACCATGTTTTACTTTTCTAAATCAGTTTTTCCCACATTTCTCTATTACCTGCTAATAGGTTCAAATTTATTATTATTATTATGCCATGTCGATTTAATGTCCTGCATTTTTGAGTTATATCTCTTCATATCATAATTCTTGACATACTTTGGGTTTATGCTAAAATCTGCTTGTCATGCTAAAACAACACAATCTTTAAATAGAACAATAAAGTTTTCTATTTTAAGTCTATGTTTCTTTATCTTCCTTATTTTATTTTATGCATAAATGTTTGAAGCTCGTTAAATGTTCATTGTTGTTTACTATCTTTATTTAGTAGTGTATCTTAAAGTTTCCATAAAATATTAGAAATTTGTATTAACATTTAAATGAAATATGGAAGAAACTAGCAGTATTCATGCATTTCAAACGTAAGTAAAACATACATATACTATACATATGTTTAAAATGTTTTTTTTTACCGAAAATTTTGCTAATATAAGTCGAAAAAGGAGTTTATTTTAAGGAAAACATTATAATATGTGCTGCTTCTTCTCTTCTGAATAATTGTTTTAAGCACTCATAGATTCTACATTATTATTGATAAAAAAAATTAGAAAACCCTAAGGGTTGACAAACGGACGTGGTGTAAAACTATCCTCTGTTGTTTTCTCATTTTGAAGTTGAAGCTGTTTAAATTATAGAAGTTGTCATCCAAGCTCCTTTATTAGATAACCATTTCACCTTCAGATTTGACGTTGGTATGTTTTTAAAGCAGCGTGGGCTTGGGAATTTCCAAATCACAACCAATGGTTTAATTGTTCACACAATGTAGCAGGGTTAATCTTTTTTTTTGTGAAGATTTTCCCCCTGAACAGGACTCACCTCTTATGTGAAATGTCTTTACAGGAAAGAAAAAAAATTTCAAAACAAAAAATTAATAATACTGTCCATGACCACTACATGGAATTGTCCACTTAAGAAAAAAAAAATCAAATAAGTCAAGAAGCCAACCATCACACTTAATATTGTCCGTCCGTCAAATCTGTTTTTGTTTTGTCTCCCCTTTTATGAGATGATTAGGGGAGAGTGGGACAAGAAGCACCACCACAAAAAAAAAAAGCTTTAGACACTTCTAAGTTTGTTTCTATTCCTAAAAGAGAAGCAAATATTTTTTCAAATAATACTTTACCTTTGAGCTTCATCAAAGTAAACAATCAAATTAGTTGAACAATATTATATAGAGATATACACAATTATACGACCTCATCCCGAAAGTCCGTTTTGTCTCATTAGCGGGGCAAGAATGACCTTTGAACTAAGTGCTGGTTCCATGCCTCATAAGGAGTTTATTACGAACAATATTTACAGTTTTCTTAGTAGGTATTATTTATTTATATTTATTTTCGGCAGACAAAGTAAACACTAACGATCACAGACAATACAAAATTAACAAAACAAAAAATTGCAAGTTTGTATAAAAGATACATAGGTCGTTTTCAAATTTTCATCAATTAAACCGTAACTAACTTCAGTTTTGCAATGAAACTAAGGGATGTGTTGGGAAAGTAGGTTTTTATTTGTTCTGACTCTTGAATATAAGGTGGAGCTGAGCTAAGAACTATAATTAAAGTCGGTTTGGTTCTTTTTGCCCCGTGGTCCTTCTTGCAAATTTAACCGAATAAATAGTACGAACTTGTCACACTAAAACTGAGCATAGGTATAAATAGTATTAACTCAGCTCTTCTATCATTATCAGATCTTCTACACAAAATTGTTCTTCTAACGGGTGTTTTTTTTTTGTTGAAATGAATATGTATTTTATTATTAAGGTATAATGTGGTAGATAATTTCATGGCATTTATTTTTTAAATATGATTTCCGGCATAAGTCCTCCGCGGCTACGAATTACATAGTCCATTCTATAAGTCCAATTTGTCAGTACTTATTCCAATAAATCTGGAGCGAACGAGGGGACCAGTTAACAGGACCACTTCTGGAAATAAAGTTGTCACCTAATTGATTTCGATTTTGCAATAAATTGATGGTTAAGCGCGTTGTATGGCAAGTTGCGTCGTTTCATTGGAACCAAATGTCGTGGATATTTAGCTGATTAATTTTTGGCAAAAAACACTCGCCATTCACCGTAACGACAGTTCTTTCCTCATTTCGAAAGAAATATATATACTTATAATGCCGCACCAGACAGTCAATTTGAATGGGTGTAATGATGATTCGTTAATGGCTTGAGAATTGTCTTCGCTCCATATATGTACAACGATTTTGCAGAAATGAAAACTGAAGAGAAATGTCAACACAGTTTGACATTCTCAACTGTCAAACCATAGATAACAACCATCGAAACTTCTAATACAGCTAAAAACACCCTGTACTTTATTAATCGCTCCCGTGACATAAATAACATGCTTTCCTTTTTCATTCAGTGCCAGTTTATCGATTAAAAATATATTTAATAAAACCAAAGTAATGCAAATAATTTTCAGCAGACTTGACAATATTTTTTTCCCGGGAACTCAATCCGCAAATCGATCGTTGTGTATTATATTGGTACTACATATTTATATTCTTCCAGTTTGTGTCGAGTTGTTTTTTATTTAATTTATATTTATGTATATGTATATATTTTTTCGTAGCTTCGATTTTCGTTTTGTGTTATAAAATAAGTTGAATTATGAAAACGACAAACAATTCCAATGAAACATTTGTATCTATTAAATATGTATGTATGTCATTTGATTCGAATAGAGATGACAAAAAAACAGATTCATTAAGCCGAATAATTGAAACAGAAACAAATTGCATACCTACTCTCTCTTACCTTTAAGCAGTACCCTTTCGTGGTCCTCCGCGTTATAATCCTAAGCGCCGTTCTGGAGTTGGATGGATGACAGGTAATGGTAGTGTAAGCGGTGGTGGTAGCCTAATGGGTACTCTGACAAGGAATAGCTCATGTGGTCCACCATCCCCATGCCCATCCGAACACATGCCGTACAGTTCGGCAAGTTCGAGTTTATCCGAAGGATCATCAGGCCATCGATCACATGAGGATGATATCAGCATAGTTACAGGTATTTCATTTTTTTTTCTTTTATTTGGATTTGTGGGTTTAATTTAAAAATTTATTTGGCTTCGGTTAACTTTGCTTGGTGACGGTGGATATTCGCAATCTTATATGTTTTACTTACACTCAAACAATCTTTTCTTATTGCTTACTTCAATGAGTAATTTATTATTCTTTGAAAGTGTACCTCGATAAACCACAGTTTCTCTTTTGGCTATATCCATAATTTCAGTATATAATTCTTATGTTGGGTAATCCTTGTCATACTATAAAAAGGTTTTATAATAACATTTCACTTTTCTTAGATGTTTTTCCATAGAACATTCGTATTGTTACTTTCCTAAAAAAAAAAAAAAAAAAAAGTCCCCGGTTATAAAAAAACTGCGACCGTTTTTATAATAATAAGATGTTTTATCAATTTCATTTATTAATAGATCGAATGTGTATGGGCCCTAACCACATATCATCTACTCTACATTGATCTAAGTAGAATGGATATTAGGGGTATTCATGCAACGTCGCGTCGTATGTATATATGTATACCCCCGCAAACTTCGTATAATTCGTAACTTAACCTCGTACTTTTAATGTCACAACTTTATGGAATTTTTTTATATTTCCGCGATAATTTTAACTTAATCTTAAATCTTAAGTTTGAATTTGTTTATTTTTTTTTTCGACCGATGAAATTATTTAAAAAAACACTTTGAAGAATTTAGCACTGACATTTTAAAGTTTGGTTTCAAGATTTAGTTTACGAAAATACAGTATCGACAAATTTATCTTATTGCATGAATATGAATACCCCTTCTAGTATTTAATGGTGTCTGGGTTTTCAATGTATAAAGCTTTATTTTTATTTAATTTTTAATATGTGTTTTATTCTGAAGCCATCAATAAATAAAATACATCAGGCATTTTAATGTTGAATGAATTTTGAGGAATCTTTATTTGAGTATTTTAAAGTAAAGTGCAAAATACCTAGCACGAACGGGTTAGTGAAGCTTGATCAAGTGGCATAAAATCCCAAAGGAACTCCCCAATGACAAAATTTCCCGGCAAAGACAAAATCCCAAAGAGGAAATCTCTGAAAAAAAACCCCAAGAGAAAATCTCATACAAAAAACCACAAAGAGAAAATCCCAAAACGATTTTATTGCTTGATTCACTACTTGCTCATCATCGTTTTGGCCTAGTTAAAAATCAGTTCTTTTCTATAAGAGATTTTGTGAATTATTTTGAGGATTATTGGTATTATTGGAAGTTTTAAGATAGCGGCAAAATAAATCATTCACTGGTAATTTTGTCGTTTGGACGCTCTTCCACTTATTTTTGGGGAATTCGTCTGATTCTCACGAACTTGTTCCAATGTGTGACATTGGTCATCTTCCATTTTAAAACATCAATTTCTAAAAGACAAGAGGGTTAGATTTTTTTTTGCGGTGAATATTTGGAGATATTAAAATCATTTGACTACTGCGAGGTGTGTACATTTCCTTCCTAAATTTGTTCTGTTCTGCTAATAAGTCCAGATGCGTAACCACGGTTAGATGGGTAGTTAACTTTGTAAACGGACGCTTTGAAGATTTTTCAGCAAAACTATTTTCATTTAACCGGAAAACATTTCGACTTTAAATTTGCTTCTGGTCTTCTCAATAAGTTTCATCCATTGATCGAAGATAATACTGACGCAAGCATTTTGTTGGTTGGAATAAGCCTATAATAGACTTGAAAGTCCCAACTATTAAACAAAACAACTAACGGAATGAATATTGCATATTGTAGCATCAGTGGACCTGGACAAATTCCAAAGGTTTTACTGATTTCTATTATGAATGTTCCATCTGGTTTCAGAACAATTGAAATCTATTAGAGTGATCCCATTTTATCTGAAATTTACAGTGATATTTTGAGCAGTTCTTCTATACTAAACATAGGAAAGTTGTTTCAGCCTGGAACCGATTGTGGGCTCCCTCACCCAAACAGTTCAAAAGTAAACAGAAATTCTAGTAGGCTCATGTCTTATCCCATTTGGTCAATGACTTGCTAAGGTTGGTGGATTTTAAATCAAAGACAAAAATGTCCTTTTGCAGTATAGACTTATGTATGGTTGTGGAGATATAACCCAAAACTTCGCTGACATGGATCGGTCATATTTAAGTCCTAAAAATTGAATATAGACTATTGACATTCTAGATGGATCAAAAGACTCAATACCCAAAACCAAAAAAATAAAATTGTCTGCTTACGCTATTCTTAGCAATTTTGTCTGATTTTACATAAAGAAAATTTAATCAAAACATTATACTTTAAAAATCACCCCAACATAAACAATAAATTGTGAACGAGAGAGTTTAATTTTGAATGTTGTTAAAATATGTATATTGACTTACCTTAAAAATTGAGTTGTTTCGCCAAAGGCTATTTGAGCATCAGTTCTCAAAATTAGCCATTTTTTTTAGATTTCGAATACAGTCAAAACTATGATCAATACTGAGGAAGCTTCCACTTCATCATGTAAATTTAACAAAGGTATTTACTCTAATATTTTGGGTTCTCATACTTCATCTTGCATGTTTTTGGAATGTGAACTATACGTATACATTTCTTACTAGCGACTATAGCAATTATAGGTGTTTGTATATCATCATTCATATTTATTACTGACGGTTGCTTGTTAAATCAATTTTTATGTAATCATTTCTTCCAATGTTTATTGTCAATTTGACAGAATACAAAGCCAACAATAAAGTATTATCAAATTTCTTGATAATTTAATTATAAATTACCCTGACTTCCTTTCAGACAAAAGTCTTGGCGATACCAGTGATATAATCAGCGACTCCTCTGGAGTGGGAACGAATTCTGATAGTGCTGCCTGTTCCATCGGTCATCCAAGTACAACAGTAGTATGTATGGAACCATATGCGGGAAATTCGGTGGGACATATTCGTTTACAACCCGGCGATGTAATTGAGGTTGTTGGTTCAACCGACTGTGGATTACTGGAGGGCTATGTACGAGGCACTAGTGCATCAGGATTCTTTCCAGTGGAATGCGTACAAGAGGTGAATATTCGCCAAAAGAATATTACCAATGTTTCGACATCGACGACTATTTCGAATTCCCATCATCAACAGCAACAACAGCAGAGCCAGCAGTTTCAAGGATCACCGGGAATGCAACGACCACAAGGCCCCATCAGCAATGGCGGAGGTGGACACTATAACAGCTCGACAGCGCCAAGAGTAAAGAAACCGTAAGTTACTAAACTTGTATATAGTTTTATAAAAAAAAAACCGATTCCATATACATAAGTATTTTCGGATTTCGGAAGAAAGATAACTATTTTTCCAAACTTACTTACAATGAACTCGCAATACTTTACAGTCTACACGTATACTCGTACTTTACATCCAACAGTTCGTTGCAAACGTACGAGTACTGTAGCTCGCTTATGTTTTTTTTTTTTACTTTTTTAGTTCTTCGTATTGTTTTGTTTTTAATTTATTTTTTCTGGTAAAGAAAACTACAGATTTCCTTATTTAATATGATTTTATTGATTTGAAAGAGTTTGGTGTCAGAAAGAAGAGTAACATCGTGCGACCAAGTCTTGCACTTTATTGTTTAAAAAACTTTCGCATAAGCAACATTGCTTTTGCTAGTAAAATGTATGTTATCAAACAAATCAGAAATTTATATTTCATGTGTTTTTAGTCTTGAGGTTATAAGTACTAAGGCAAGTTATGTATTCGTAAGAAAAGAAAAAAATGTCTGGACGTTCTGTATCAGCACCTGCAACTTGAACAGCAGGACCGATATGCTTCAAACTAATTTTAAATATTTTTTCCTGAAAAGGGCTCCTACGATTTAGATAAACATTCTTATTCAAATAATTTTTTCTGGTATAAGTACATTTTATTTGGAATGGTCTTTGAAACGGTACCTTCCATAGAACCACAACAACAACTTGACAGATTTTGATGACATTTTTAATGTTTATCATTAATAAAGAAAATAATATTGTTTTTTTCTTATATTTTTGCATATTTTAAAAATGGTTGAGATTTTCAAAAAAAAAACGTTTTTCGAAAACGTGGACGAAAGATTTTTAAAACAATTTTTCTAAAAATACAAAACAATAAAAGTAATCAGTTGACTCATTTCATTTTCCCCAAAAAAAAGAAATGTCAAAAAGGAAAAAAGTCAGTAAAATTGTATTATTCCCACAAAATCACAAGCAAGATTTCCGGGGAATGATAAAATTTATTGATTGTTTCCTTTCCAACTTTTTTTAAAATATCAATCCCCAAGACCACTGCCTCAAATTGGAGCAAGTTGGTGTGACCCAGTCGTGCATCTTATTTTTAATCGGATTCGAGCCAAATTGTTAAAACCAGCTGTCTTGCCCTTAAAACTTTTGAAAACACAATTTTCTTATTTGGTTAATTCATACTCCGCTCGTTTTGTTTACTTGTACGATATTTATTGCGCGACTTGCTATTAAATTATGTGGAACAGTAAAGGAATACATGTTCTGATAGGCGGTGCGTTTAATTTAAGTATATTTACAAGTTGCTCATAAGAATGTCCTTCGAAGTTTTCTACATAAAATCATATCGCAAGCGTGGAATATGTAAACAAGCTTTTGTTAATTCAAACCAAAAGTAAATATGTATAGTTTTTTAAAGATTAAAAAGACATTGTTATATTTCAAAGAATATTTTAATACACGTGGCCTTGAAAGCTGTCTAAAGAATTATTTTTACATTATGAAAGCGACTAACAGATATACAAACGAACGAAAACGACAATATATTTCTGCTGTTAACAATTAAATTTTAAACGTAACTTCCAAATAACGATATACACATCGTAACTAAAAAACGTTTTTTAAATTTAAAGCATTTGAATGGTTCATCAGTTAGTAAATTTTATAGTATAGGAAAAGTGCCAGCTGTTTACCTCTTTCCGCTTACTGGACAATTAAATAATCAATTAATGTCTTTTATACACATTTTTGACAAATCGTGGCAAATAACGTAATCCCAAGTGAATGGATGGTTTTTTAGTTGCGAAGCTAACGCGTTGTCTTTGTCCAAATCTTGAAATTAATCTAAACAAACAAAGTTACAAAAGAAAGTCTCCTCAAATGACAAATCACCTAAATAATCATTACTTTCGATAATATCTCTAAATTTTTAAACATCTCAATAATTTTCTCCGAAATGTTTGTTTATTGATTTAGTTGAAACAGTTTTGAATTAAATGTTTTTTCTTGCTCTAAAGGGCAATTATTGGTTTCGTGCAGAAAAATAAAATCGAGGTTTTAATCAAACATGACATTAAGATGGTAGCAAAGCCCAAAAAAGTTTTGTCTCCATTACGTCTGTCATATCTGCGTGTGTCTGTGCAGTTGTGCGCTTTTTCATGCCACTCTTAAGCCTTAGAGGCTGGACGGAATTTCTTCAAACTTCATGTACCTACTTATTTCGTTTTAGCACGGCTCAAACTGGTACCTTTCAAATAAGGTTTTTTTGGATTTTATCGAAAACGGATCTAGTGATTTTGATTAAACTTCTTATGTATAATATACATAGAAGAAAACTGCATTTTTTTTTGTTTTTGGCTAAAAATTATAGTAACAGAAATCAGTTTTATCGGTTTTATTAAATTGTAAATGAACAACGACACAAACGAAATGGTTCAGGATTGCTAAATATCTTTCATGGCACCCAAAAGATAGCATTAACTTTTTATCGGGTTTACCAGCTTTAGCCAACATTTTTTTAGTTTTTTTTTTAAGCAAATTTACAATACACATTAGTTTTCGTTAAGTGCAGAAAAAAATTTGAATCCAGTTTGTTGTTTCAACTAAGTGGAGAAATCAATTAAATGCATTGTTCAGCAGATTTCTGTTTTAGATAAGGTCTATAGAGAGTTTTTAAGGAAAACTGATTTTCCAATTTGACATATTTTGTATGTATCATTTTAAAATTTTCTATATAAGGTGTCGTTTTAAACGTTTGCCTTTTTTAAAAAGCTTAAGCTGATTTTTTTAATTTTTCTTATAACTCGCATTTCTTTGAACAAAAAATCTTCCGTAATAATAAATATTTTGCACATGTATAGTGATATTCTATATTTTTATCAAAGATTTAACCCCATAGCAAAAATATGCCGTAAGAGCAGGTTCATGGTACCTATCACCAGGTACCCGGAAGCAACTGCCGACATGAAGCAAATTGTGCATTTTATTTTTAAAAGAACTCTTTCTTGGAGACTGAAGATTTTCCGATACATGTCCAGTTCCTGGATGTACTGAATTCCAGGTTATCAACTGACAACTTTTTCTTGTGAGCTAGCATTTGACTTGATTGTTTTATTTTTATAGTTGATTTTCGCTTTTCAAATATTTTTATCAATTATCATTCTTCGTTTTAAAATCATCCGAAATATTTGTTGGATACGCTTCATTTGAAAACTTCAGGTTACATTATATTAGGAATGAACATTTAAACATTCTTCTTCTAAAAAGTTTGATATCAGACTCAAAATTTCAGGTTATTTTGTATCAAAGTAGTATCTACTAATTTACTTTTTCTATGTTCCCATATATTAATTAAAATTTTTTCTGTTCTCATTTCTTCTTTAAGTGTTATGGGTGAACCTCGAACTGTTGTACTCCATCGAGCTAAACGTGGCTTTGGTTTCATTCTGCGGGGAGCTAAAGCATCGTCGCCTCTTATGCAACTGAAACCATCGGATAGATTTCCAGCTTTACAATATCTTGATGATGTGGATCCTGGTGGCGTTGCTGATATGGCTGGCTTGAGACCTGGAGACTTTCTCCTATCAATTAGTGGTGAGGATGTTCGCGCAGCATCTCATGAAAAAGTCGTTGATATGATTCGCTCTTCGGGAGCATTAGTTTCAATGACTGTCATATCGCCTCAATACCCACATCAGATGCAATCCGGAACAGTTGCTGCCGCTGCTGTGGTGCAACAACATCAAAAATTCCAAGTACAACATTACCAAGGTCCAAGCACACCGCAAGCAGCGCGACAATGCTCCACACTTCCGCGTAAAATGTCTCTAGGTCAGCCAGGTATGGGGGGAAGTGGAAGAATGCCAGCACCAATGCCACCACGCCGTGATCCAAAAACCACGCTAAGCGTGGGTAGAGCTCGTGCCAAATCTATGGTAGCTGGTCTTGAAAACGGAGGTGAAAAGGAAGATGAAGACATTCCAGCGAAATCTAGTTCAATTGAATCCATATCTACAACGCCCACCCAACATCCCAGTACTCCTGTCCAGCTTCGCACTGCAAGTATTAAAGCTCGACCGACGTCAAGCCGTATCACAGCCGCTGAGCTGGAAGAATTATTCCAACGACAACAAGGTGAAGCAGCCGACGGTATGAATCGTTATTCAACTATGATGACAACGTCAAGATTCCAATCAGGAACTGATAGTGGAGCTGCAACACCACCAAGCAGTGGTTCTCCCATGAAAGCCCCACTTGTGTACGCCAGCGTAGCTGAAATGAAACGAAAGAAAATAAAGAATGGAACACTGCGGGGTAAACCTTGTGCAATTCCTATAGTTGGACCTGGAGGAAGTGACTTAAAACGATTCCACTCGACACCAGATTTAAATTCACATCTAATCAGCTCATCTTCGTCGATCTGGAATGCAGTTGGAAAAGGTCATCATTCTCAAGATGATGTGGCAACACTTCATGCATCAATGCAGCGATTAAACTTACCACCCCCCACACATCCACCACCACCTCCGCCAGTCGGGCAGGTGGTTAAAGTGGATGTTTCAAGGAGTTCATCAGAGTATGAAAGTACAATCACTCTGCAACAAAAATTACAAAAACGTGGAGACGTAACTGATAGCTGTGGATCAGCTGATGGCGTTGCCTCCAGTTTCAACCCGTCGGCCAATGCAAAGTTGTATGCATCGCCGCAGGATCTCAGAAACGTTGTTGGCTGGAAACAACGACGAACCGCTTCACAAGAGGTAAGTAATTTTTTCAAGCAATGGGTTTAATTCAAATTATTAATCTATTTTATTCTTCTCCAGAGCCGCCAAGGACAAATTTTAACTCAGTCACCCAACACTGCTGTACAACCATCTTTACAACAACCTCCACCGGCACCTCCACAGCCGACAGCTCAAATTCTTAATCAGCAGCATCAGCAAAAACAGCAAAATCATCAAGCAGTCAATACAGCCCAAAAATGTCAATATGCACAGCCCACACGACAGTTTGTTGGGCAGCATCCTGCGCTTCATCAACAAGTCCAACAACAGTACTCGCACCCCCAAAATGGACCACAGCTGCCTACTGGCTCAGCACCGCCGATCCCAGAGCCTGACTACAGTCTCAGTGAATCAGATGGAGAGGACGAAAATTCCATTTTGGTTGCGAGAAACACCAAGCTTAATGAAAAAATAGCATTACTAGATGTGCCCGAGACCAGTGGAAATAGTCATACCAGGTACTTATAGGCACTACAACTATTTTGGTTGAACAACATCAAATAAGACTAATAATTCTGTAGTGTTTAAAAACGTTCGCTATGAGCCATATATTTGATTTATATTTTGCACACAAACATTTTAAAAATTTAAACTTAAAAATGAAAAATGCTGAGGAAAAAAAGATCATTCCTCATTCATTGCTGGACTACAAAATAGTCGATTTTATGTTTGAACACGAGATTACTTTATGGCAGGTTTTATGTGGAAACAAGGCACCACCATTATTATTTCGCTGGTCCAATCCATGTATACCCATAACGCGCCAACTTTGGCATTGTCGTCCCCCATGATGATAGTGATAGTGATAGTGATGTCCCTTTCATAACGTTGCTGTAAACTGAATTGAGCTGACCATAATATGTATATAGTGTATCCTCCGATGCATCATTCGCCGAAGCATACCTAACACTGAATTATGCTGACTGCGAATTCTAGAGTTTAACCTTGCAGTCAATATTCTTATCGAAATCGGAATCCAGAAAATTAAGATCTTTCTAGCGTGCTAATACAGAATTATACTAACACCATTCAATATTTGACCACTGAATGTCTGCCTCTTCCCCAGAATACATTATGCGATTTAGGCCTGAGCCTGCACCTGCACTGTATTCAGCTATTTCTCTCCCATGAATACTGATATTGTGTGGAATCATTTCACTTTCCACCAATTCGTACATTCCGCCTCCACCTAAGGAACGAACGTTCCATACTCCGATTTTGGTCCGCTTTCGATAGCCGAAGGTATCATCTGCAGCATTTCCAGGGTTTATTCTGGTTGTCGATTCATTATTGAAAGCAAAGTTGATTGCCATTATTGTATGAAAGATGCCGAACCCCCTATATGTGTGGCTTACTACAGTCGTTGGGACTGTAGATAGATTTAACAAAGGCTACCGGTTGGGGAGTTATTTGCGTTCGTTGTCATATTTCGTGCCCTGCGCAGCAATGCTGGGTTGTTTGCTTATACCGCCAGCCTTTCGGTCCCCTTGTGCGTTAGCGTTACCCGTTCACGACCACTAAGATGGTGTTACCTAGAGCTCTTCGGTACATTCAGAGAGCAAATTGATATTATACATTATGTTTCTCCAGGGCCTGGCGTTTGGTCAAACCCCGGTTTCAAAAGGGCTTTTTGGTTCTTGCTTAAGCAATATGTACACAGTTCACTCATCAAACAAAACACCGTAAGTAAAAGTGCGCAAATCTTTATACTAGCTGATCTGGCAAACGTTGTTCCAAACTTTTGTTGGTTCCTTTGCACAAAACAGGCAATATCTGGAAAAAAAAAACTTCTACCAACTCTCCAACCTTTCCTTCTTTTTTCGTTTAAATGTGCTGCAAATTTGTACATGACTTAAAATAACGGCAAAAAAAACTACAATGTCCCACAGGTAGTAAAAATGTATCTCCTGTCAGCTCACTAGAAAAGCCAATTTGTCAATTTGACGCTGCCAGATAGAGTTACTGTACTTGAGAGCGTAAAAAGTTTAATGTGACACATCTCCTTTCGCACTCGAGCTGTTGCAAGAGTAGCTACTAAAAGATCTCGATATACACAAAACCCATTGTTCTGAAGAGGTGTGCTTCGAACACTGCTTAAGCTTTTCCATCTGTCCTATTCTATTGGTCTCTTTCCGAGTGTACGGAAAACAGCATTTGTCCAGCCCGTTCCAAAAAAAGGCTTTTCTTCATCCCCCTCAAACTACCGACCAATTGGACTTACGTCCCTTCTTTCCAAGGTCATGTAAACTCTTATGAACTATCAGATCAAGAAATATCTTGGGAATGGAAAACTTCTTAATGACCGGCAGTACGGTTTTCGTAGCAATAGTTCCACTGGTGATCTGATGGCATATCTCACCGAACAGTGGACAAAATATTTACATCGTTTTGGAGAAAATAAGACTATTGCGCTTGATATTTCAATAGCATTTGATAGAGTTTGGCATCAAGCTCTTTTATCAAAAATGGGTGCATTTGGTTTTGACATACCCCTTCTTCGTTGGTTTATAAGTTACCTTTCGGACCGTTCAATTCGTGTTGTCTTGGATAGTTTCAGTCTACTATCCACAAAAATAAATGCTGGTATGCCCCAAGGCTCCGTACTATGTCCGACTCTCTTCCAAATCCTTATACATTTTCTCAGACTTCTAATTTACTTAGCTTTTCATATTCGTTTCCAGATTCATATCCATGTCCTTCGGATGTGGAACTGCAATGGCAGCGTATGATAATATCATTGAATTCCGATCTAGACAGCATTGTCCAATGGGGAATAATCAACCGCGTGGAATTTAATGCTTCAAAAACTCAATGTTGTCATCTGACGCTAAAGCATAGCCTACCCCTATGCCACTAGCCATCTGTGGCACTTTCATTTTAAAAACCGAACTGCTTGAGTATAATTTTCATATCTGGGCAGGTGCTCTTGTCGCTCAATTGCGCCTCCTGGTTAGGATCCAAAAATAAGCCTTAAAACTGATAGAATGAACCATTAAATACACATTTGTTTCACTCGAACATCGCCGTAATGTTTCTCGAACCATCAAATACTTGTCTTAACGCTACTTCCACAAACAGTACTCCAGCGAAATAGCCAGATGCATTTCTCCACTCCCCTTGAGCCTTACTTCGGACGTACTGTCAAATACAGGGATTCTTTCTTAAGCCTTACCACAATAATGTGGAATGCTTTAACCGGCTCTATCTTTCCCTCCCACTTTAATAATCAGAAAACCAATGTGCATTGATATCTCTTATTGAATCCCTTAAATTCCCTTCTTTTCCTAACGCTCGAAATGTGTTTTAACATTAAAAAAAATTGAAAAGCTTTTCCAATTATACTTAATCCAATTCACATTTCACATACATCTTTCAAATTCGACGGTTTTTCGTCATTATAATTTGCATGTTAAAGTATATACTTTTTGAGGAATTTCCACACATGTTTGCAGGACAATATTTCAGGTTGCCAATCTTCTATTTATATATAAAAACCAACCAGTAATTATGTGAAAACCTCAACTCACTCTGAAGAAAGAACCCTTCGCTTTTGTTAGCTGAAATTCTCCTAGAATGTCATTAATTCTCAGTTTTCACTTTTGTGTTAGTAAATATGTATAATATTTGTTTTCGAGAACCACAAACAAAATAACAAAAATATCAAATGTAGATTTTGAAAATAAAAAAAAACACGAAAAAACTTATGCGTGCTTCTTGTGTTTATTCTGACCTCAAGTTTCGAACGGATTTCGTCTTCCTGTCGGATTATTAGTACATACATATCGCTTTCGTATGGTTTTATAAGATACAAACTAAACCCAAATTTTGAAAAATGAAGATGGGTGCCAAGCATGTAATTTTACTTAGTTTTTTTTTTAATAGCTTTAAAGACTTCCAAACATTTGGCCAAAATAAATGATACTTTAACGTTAAACAAACTACAAAATAAATGAAATATCCCACCCACTTAAGTGAATTCAATTTAAAAATTGAAACATTAACATTTTTCGTTTTCAGTGGAAGCAGTTCGGGTGGTTCTATTTCACATTCATTCTCCGTTGATGAGATCCAAAGGATACGCACGAATTTAAAGACATCCAAATCTTTCCCCAACGATTTACTAAAGCCAGATAACCAAAATGGCAGTGAAATAGTTTCGCAAAATATCAACAACAACAATAATAATTCACGCTCCCCGCCCAATCCAGCTGAGCACAATGAAGAAGGTGATAATTCTTCTTCAGGTGTCAGTAGTGATCAGGAAATTCCAATTCCAATAAATTCTGCACAGACATTAGCTAAGAATCAAGATACCCTTAAAAAAACAAAACCTTTTATTTTGTCGGTTGGAATCACAACGCCAAAACAACAAACAACTCTAACCAAACAACAGCCTCAACAGACAAACCCATCGACAGTAACAGCAACAGCAACCAAAGTAAATACTTTGCTTATTACGAGCAAACAAATAGCCCCCGCACTGTCACCTGCCGTAGTAACATCTCAGATCATGGGGCCAAATTTGCCAAAGCATGAGGAACCCATAACCACCGTTGGCAGCACAAAACATTGCATAAGTATAAGTAGCAACAACAACAACAACAATAATCACGATCATGACACCGAAGAAGAACAACGCAGTGAAGATGATGGTGAACTGAGTCCCAGTCCACCAGCAAAAGCATTCCAGCGACATAACTCGCTTACGCGAAAGCAAGCAGCAAGCATTGCTATGGCACGCGCAACCCGCGCTGCAGTATCATTAGTGCAATTGCCACCACCTATTGAGGCTGATAGTGATACGGAGATGTTGGCTACATCGAATGGAGGCAGTGGAGCATCTGCGGATGCCTCTTGCACTGAAAACATCGTCCTAGCACCACCACCACAATTTTGCGACTGCAACGATATTAAACATCCCAAAACCACTGGTGGTGGTGGCAGTGGTGCTGGTGGTGTTACAACATCTGGGGGAGGAGGAGGAACGAATGTTGCTAGTGTAACTGGAAATCGTGTTCGTATTGTAGGGGCAGTGCCAAAAGCAAATCGCTTAAATAGTCAATAGATATTAAAATAAAAGTATTAGATGAGATGTTTAGTTGATAAGTAAAATATAAATAATTATTTAGATCAAAACGTAAAAATCATACAAACAAACAAATTATCGTTATAAAGCATGAAAAAATGTGACTAAAACTTTTCAAACGAAATAACGAACTTTGCTTTCAATGCAATTTAAAATAAAAAATTCAAAAAAAAAAATCTGATACATGAATTATTAACATCAAATAGAAATCGAAACAAACGTATCATTGCGTCTATGTTCATCTATACTGTTGTGTAATTTTTTGTTTAAAACAACACAAAAAATATTGAAAATAAAATATTGTGGGTGAAGTAATACAACAGCTCCAGCTCCATGTAATAAAACACAAATATGTACTTCAAAAGCAAACCAATTTTTATTTTTTGATCCAACATCTAATTAAATATTTTGTAGAACTGATTTCAAATTAACAATCTTTTTTTTTTCTTATTTTTCTTGTTTTGAAATTTTTGTAAATAATTCGAGTTTGTATTTTTTAACACCGTATTTTATTATTAATTTGTATGATGGTATTAATTTTGTTAAGAGATGAGGAGTTCTGGCCAAACAATAATTTTAAGTTAACCATTTTAAGTGTTTCTTAGTTATATTTTAGAAATGCCAACATTTCGCAGCAAACATTAGAACAGTTTTGAGGGTATGATGCATACATTTCTCAACGTTTTATTAACTTTTTATTCTGTTTCGTCAACACGTATGTATATGATAGAATAATAATTTAATTTCAAGAGCGTCCTTGAATCTTGATGTAAGATAAGACTTACTTGATCATTATAATGTACAAACATATTTTATTTTCAAATAACACAAAAGTACGATTGTAGCACGCTTTGTAGATGATTTCTTTTATCCGCACTCCCAGCTTTTGCATGTACATGTACGTAATACTTCAAACAATCCCTCAACTGCCTTTGAATTTCAAGTCTTGATTTATATACACAAACATTTCCGAATAAACTAGGTAGATATTTGCTTTTTCCAAAATATTCTAGACATCACATCCATTTTTGTTGTTTTCATAATAAATTACAATAAAGTATTCGGGACTATAAAAAATAACTCCATTTTGCACAGATCTATACACAATAAAATAAATAATAGAATTATTCATAATATGTTTCATCAATCAACTGAAATTAAGCATTAATGAATCTAATAAGAATGCACAGAACTTTTTGTATGTACATTATACATTTAATTAACAAATCTTTTTATTTATATAATAATAGATAGCCGCGATAAAATTATAGCATTGTTAACAAATAAAAAACTAACTATTATTATTTATTTACAACAAGATACAACTGATATTATACGAGAATAATTATGGAATATTTTATCGTTATTTTATTAAAGCGCATACAAATAGAGGAATAATAACAACAAATTAATAAAAAAAAAAATATATACATATAAAATTTATTGATTAAAAACAAAACAATAATAACAAAAAACAAATGCAAAACAACTAGAAAATTGAGTAGACAAATTATGTATGTAGGTAACTGCTAAGACCTTATTTAAGATAAATATACGAATTCAATATAATACTTTTGGGTTAAAATTAATTATAGTCGTAATATTTCAGTGTTCGATTAGGGTATGGAAAGGATGTGGCAATGTTTAAACCACAATTATTCATAACACACGATGCATGTTTATTTTTTACTTTAACCTCAATTTATTAATTCTATGTATTATATTAATTCAACAAAAATAACATTTATTCTAATAGATTTATTACATTTAATATTAATTTTAGTATGGAAATACAATATTCTATAAATGAAATATGAAACAAATAAAAGTCAAATAATATTACTTAAAAATATAACTAAATCTTTCGTTCTTATTTTTGTATGTATTTGTGTTTTAAAATTATTGATTTCAGATTTCAGCGCATTATGATTATGATATCGTTTTAAAGATATACACAAATTATTATTGTGTATCTACTTGAGCAAACAAAATAGACTGGCGAGCGAGCAGGACGATCAACACATAAACCAGATTAAGTCTAGGCGGCAAAGCGTAGGCCCTGATCTAGGGTGGGGCATGCTGGGCGGCAAATTTCAAGGGCGTCAAAATTTAAAAATTGAGGACTAAAAATATAGCTATACCTTTCCAAAATAATTTTACTTGTTTCCTCAACAACATCAAGAGGGAAAATATATAACTCAGAAAGAATTTCTAAATGTGCCAGTCTCATAATTATGCAGTTCTCAAATTCCATTTACGAAATCCCCTCTTTGTTGACTATATCTTGAAGTTTTCTAATTCCAGACGTTTACTGTTGTACAGCACAAGCCATATAAAACAATCACCGTAATGAATTTTCTGAAGCTGGCAGACGCTACGCAGCTTAAACAGTGTCTGAATTTAGTGCCGGATTAAAAACGATGAAAATTTTGCGATACGAGCAGAACGGGCCAAAAGATTAAATGGTGTCACATTATTCCTGAAATGGCTACACACAAATAAAAACTAATAAAACAACGAAGAGAATATTTTTATTTGAAATGTTATTATTTCAAAGACTACATTTTAGTTAAAAGATAATGTTTAAATATTTAAATCATATAAAGGATATCAGTTGAAATAAACTACGTGTTTATTTTATTTAAATCACATTAAAAGCGAAAAATAATTCCAAAACAAAATATAAAATGGTCGATTAAAAATACAAAAATTAATTAAGTAAACAAACCAATAAAGTAATAATTGGAAAAATATTTATTTTAAAGTATGTATTCCAATTCTGAAAAATAAGAGAAATTATCAAGATAGAAAAAAAAACAGCACGAGCACTTTTTATTTTTTCTCTTTATGAAAAAAAAAATTCAAACAAAAAGCACAGTCACCCTTTTACATATAAAAATACCACCTGACTCAAGCCTAGCGCAAAAATGGTCGCCACTTGCCCATCCAATATCCAATAAAAGGCCATTTTCTTTTTTTCTTTTGTTTATCACATTATAGATATGAGCAAGTGCGATGGGTGAACTTCGAAACCGTAACTTTTTATTCCTCCTTGTGATCGTCATCCTCATCACTCAATTCACATATAAAACTTTTGGCGGCAAATATGCCTCTACAATCGCTACCACCACTTTAGATGTTTCTTCCTTCTTCGTAACCTCACAAAGTAAAACCATTAAATTGCGACCAAAAAGCATATGAAAAATGTTTGGATCACCAGGCGCTCAGAAAAAGCAGGAAGCCTTTTATTTTTGCCGATAATGTGAAAATGGGTGGAACCAAAGTAGGACATGAATATCAAAAGAAAGAAAGAAAGAATTGAATTAACTGAATCTGTGCACACATATGCAAAAAAAGCCTCTGCATCTATAGTGCCAGCCAAAAGTGTCGACGTGTCGTGCAAGCTTTGTATATAGACACTAGATTTTAAATACAATGGTGCAAGTGCCATGTGTATGGACTGGTTTTTAAACACACCTCCTCTAAGCAAATTGATCTTTACCGTTTTCTTCCAGTTTTTGGCGCCAACCATTTCATTTCAAATAAATGCAAAAAATAGCCTCCTTTTATTTATGAGCGCCTGGTAAGCCAACCAACTTTGAAGAAAATGTTTGAGACACCAAACATGTGGCGCTGCGGTGGCGAAACATGTAACCAAAACTGCTTATTTTATTACAATCATTGTAGCAACACGTTACCTCCTCATTATATTAAAACTTAGTATATAAATACATACAAAAAACGGTATGTTACTTAAAAAAAACATTTTGATGTAAATATATCTTTTAAACTTTTTCATGAATTTGTAAGAAAAAAGGTTAGTTAAATCTTATCAGTAGCTCTTAGAAGTGTACAAAAATGTGCACGTACCTACTACATGCATAATACATATACTTACTTATGTAATTTGATATATACTCGTTAATCAGACTAACATATGGATGTGAATAACTTCCACTTTTCAAAAGTCGGTCAAAAATGGAACAATCTTTACAAAGTCATTCCAATCGCCCACGGCGAGAGCGAAAATTTACAAAGGAAATACGAATCGATCGACAAACAAATAATAATTTTATTCTTGCGCGATTAGAGAGCGGGTAAAAATTTGACTTAAACTCGAATAAAATACAACGATTACATTTACAATGTCATGCTATACCTTTTTGAAAGGCAGTTTTATTTAATTTTTAAATAAATTGTATTGAATCGTGCCATTAGTTTTCAAACTTAAAATTTTAAAAAGAAAATTGGAAAAAATGTTGCTACATTCTACATAGAACCTATAGTTATAGTTCACTTCACTTGGGAGTTTTGCTGGTTAGACGCGGACGGCAAAACAAAACATTAACTTATTTCAGATTAATATTATAGGTGAAGAAGGAAGAGATTCAAGGGAGTAAAGAACATGCTCAGAATTGTCATCATGAAAAACAATACTGCAAAGTAAGTATTGGAGGGAGGAAAAAATAAAATTATTTTTGTTTTTAAACATTGACTGCATTAGCAGCGCTCTTAAGCGCCAAAACAAGACAATACTAAAAACTCCCAAGTGATATTACTATAGGTTTTATATACAATGTCTCAACGGTACTCTAAAAACTGCTATCTGTAAGACAAAACAGACACATATTAATGTTGAACTATTTTGTGCACAAAAGACACACAAAAAATCGTCCCCCCGTTCCTTTAAAAATGGGAACCACACGAACAAAATAGAGATAGCTATACACCTTGTTCAATAAATTTAAGGGTGTGTTGCCCTGACGCCACGCATGATACTGGACTGGCGAGCAAGTTTCTACATGTATTAATTTTCAGATATCTATCTGTGTTCCAGTTGGCCGGAAGTTTGTCTGTCAAATTTGACAGCTCCTTTTTTCTTAGGTTTTTCCTGCACTGTACCAAGAAAAAACATCATAATTTTCTTCCACTTAATCGAAATCTTCAAAAAGTTGATAAAGATCTTCAAATCTTCTTGAATAAAGTTGAGAAAGCCACTGGAAAAATTATCTAGAAAAAAAATTGTTTTTCTTGACGTTTTGAATTTATGTAAAAAAATATGTTTTTCAATGCGTTTCTTTTCTTTCTCAAAAATAATGTTCTCTATCTGAGAGAATTTTTCAATCTCCCTCTTCAATATTTGAAATCCTTCAAATTTTTACACACAAAAATTAAGAAACACAGATATTATCTTGTCTCAGTGTTAACATAGCTTAAATTTTAAAAACTCCGAATTCGGAGTCGAGAATTGCTGTCAGATAGATTGTGACAGCTGAAGATGACAGTCAACAGTTGAGTCAAGCACGTGTTTTGTTTTGTTCAGAAAACTAGTTGGAGTGCGCAGATTTCAATTCAAACAATCGAAACATTCATAAAAGAAAATATTCAAATAGTTTTGGTTTAATATTTAACTTTTAAAATATTGAACTATATAAAAATGGATAGTCCTATGCCATCTCACAAAAACATTGAAGAATCAGAGAACTCAAACGGTGACACCAATTCAAGCTCTGAGAGTAAATATCAATGTTTATTACTAATGTACAATATTTGTTATATTCTCCGTATTTTGTATTCTTTTTATTTTAGCAAATCCAGAAGAAGCACGTGAGAAGGCACCTAAGGAGCTAGACGCGAAAGTTATTCAATCTCCATCCAATGACAAGGATCTGGAGCTTGTTGGAGACAGTAGCTGTCCTAGTCAATGTAAATCGGATGAAAATGTGGATACTCCAGGCGACCTTCACAAAGCTGTTGTTTTAGAACAAATTATACTAGTGAAAGCATTGGAAGAAGTCCCTGCAGTAATGGTAGATGAAAAAGCCGAAAAGGTAAATCCCAATGAATGCTCTTATAATTTTGACGGTAAGCCTGATGAACAACAAATAAACTGTGTAAAAGAAACAATGGAAGTAGAACCATCCGAAATACCCTCGGAGATGATCGTTGATGAACTAAATTCAGAAGAAAAATCCACTGACATAACGTCCATGTCTTCTCAAAAAGATAAACTCGAGGTAGCAAGTCTTCCAGAAATTTCTTCTCCTGCACCTGACGTTCTAGCCAACAATGTGTCCATTTTATCTTCGAATCCTTCCTCCGAAAAACAAAGTGACTTAAATCAGTCGTCTTTAGCTCTTCTAGCGCAATATGATACGGACAGCGACTCGGATGACGATGTTTGTGAAGTTCCAGTTACGGAATCATATCAAAATCGCTGTGTCGAGATTGAATCCGATTCATCAACATCAGATGTGGAATTTCTGAGTGAGAATCACGGTCCAATTACTTTAGAGACGCTAGAAGCTGACATAGATGACGAAGATGATGAGGAAAATGTTCGCAGCAATCGGCAACCAAAAGTGAAAGGTGAACTTCATCTGGATGATTTGCCTCCAATCGAAGACTTACACATAACTGTTCCTGAAGAGGAATGCACGGAACTCGGTAAGGTCCATTCCATCGTTGATCAACTAGTGTTAGTAGACGCACTGCCAGGGACGGTTCCCCTTGATCTTGAAACAGTATTGTTCAGGGACAAAGGTAATAAAGTGCTAGGCGAAGTATTTGATGTACTTGGACAAGTTTCGGATCCACTGTACTGCGTTCGCTTTAATTCTAATAAAGAAATCAAAGAAAAGGGCATTGAAGTGGGGCAAACAGTATATGTTGCCCCCAGGACAGAGCATACGCAGTTTGTTATTTTGGCAAACCTCATGAAAGTTCGGGGCTCTGATGCGAGTTGGGAAAACGATGTTGAACCACCACCGAGGTTCATAGATTACTCTGACGATGAAGAAGAGCGTTCAGCCAGAAGACCCAATAGAAAGAGGCAAAGTTCGGTAGGCAACTCATTCACAGGTAGAGGCTCATATGTTCCACGAAGGCCATATAGGGGTAGCTCTAGCAGTCGAGGTTTTAGACAGCCCCATCATCAACCTCCAGGCAATTATAACATCGTTGGAAACAGTTGGCATTCGAATTATCATCAACCCCCAAATTTTAACCATCACCCACAATACCGGATGCCAAACCATGCGGCTGGTGGGTACAGGCAGCCAATGAATAATGCTCCTTATCAACAACCACCTGTTAATCCTGGGTTGGTTATAAACCCCTACGCTGTGTATCCAACGCCTCATCCAATGCAACAGCCTCTGTTCCCACCGCAACTTCATCAACCACCACCACCCCCGCCACAGTGATATATTAGATTTTCGTTCTTTTATACTTTTTAAGAATTTTTAGTGAACTTATTTTCATCAAATGAATAAATAAAGCTGTATAGGTATTATACATAATTTTTTTTTAACAAACGTTCTTTGAATTTAAAGAGCATTTTCTAGTACCAATGCTGAATTACTTAATTCGTTGAAATGTGAGCTACGCTTTGGCGGTGTTGCATTTACAGCCACATTGACACGTAATTTGGGCTTCGACTTCTTTTTCGTAATGTTTTGTTTGATTACAGTGGTATTTATTATTTTTAAATTGACATACAATTTACTTTATTCGGAAGATAATCCTCTGGCATTATAATTTAAATACGATTTCTGGCATATGACCGCCGAGGCTGTCTCGGACGTAGTTTAATCTGGAGCTCCAATTTTCGATGACTTTTTCCAACATCCGTGGCCGTATGTTGTCCTCCAAGTGGTCAATAGTTTCAGGCTTATCGACGTAGACTTGTGACTTCACATATCCCATTCAACCAAAACTTATCTTCATCGCTCAACAAAATTTTTAAATGTGGCTAACTACACACAAATAAAAACTAATAAAACACCCAACAAAATATTTTTATTTGAAATGTTACTACATTTTAGATAAAATATAATGTTTAAATATTTAAATTAAAAAAGAAAATCAGTTGAAAAAAAATACGTTTTTATTTTATTTAAATCACATTAGAGTCGAAGAAATAATTCCAAAACAAAATACCTAGGTATAAAATGGTCGAAGTAAACACACACAAATATTTAAGTAAACAAACCAATTAAGTAATAATTAAATAAATATTTATATTAAAGTACTTTTATTCTGGAAAAAAAAAAGAAATAATAAAGGTAGAAACGAAAAACACGAGCACTTTTTATTTTTTGTCTTTATGAACAAAAAAAAAATGTTCAAAACAAAAAGCACAGTCACCCTGTTACACATACAAATACCACCTCACTCAAGCCCAGCACAAAAATGGTCGCCACTGACAAAAGCCATTTTCTTTTTTTCTTTTGTTTTTCACATAAATCGAAGTGAGTGAAAGTATTTTAATATATGTATGTGCAAGTGCGATGGGTGAACTTTAAAACCGTAACTTTTTATTCCTCCTTCTGATCGTCATCCTCATCACACAATTCACATATAAAACTTTTGGCGGCAAATATGTCTCTACAATGTCCTACCACTACCTCAGGTGTTTCTTCTTCGTAACCGCACATTTAAATAGCGAGCAAAAAGCATATGAAAAATGTTTGGATCACCAGGCGCTCAGAAAAAGTAGGAAGCCTTTTATTTTTGCCGATAATGTGAAAATGGGTGGATCCAAATTCCAAAGTAGGACATGAATATCAAAAGAAAGAAAGAAAGAATGGAATTAACGGAATCTATGCACACACATGCAAAGTGCCAGCCAAGTGTCGACGTGTCGTGCATAAGTGCCATGTGTATGGACTGGTTTTTAAACACACCTCCTCTAAGCAAATTGATCTTTACCGTTTTTTCCAGTTTTTGGCGCCAACCATTTCTTTTCAAATACATAGATGCAAAAAATAGCCTCCTTTTATTTAGGAGCGCCTGGTATACCAACCATTTTTGGAAAAAATGTTCGAGATGTGAGGCACCAAACATGTGGCGCTGCAGTGGCGAGAAATGTAACTAAAGCTGCATATGAATCGAAGCTTCACAGAGAACTACAGAAAATCACAAAATGGTGTGTTCCACGGGCTAATCTTGCCTCTATATTTACAACATTCAATTACAACATACATAGTATTGTAGTTGTTTCTGATATTAAAAGTAATTATAATGCTGATTTCAAAACTTTTGAAATTTTAACAACCGACGAATTTATATTAAAGCCAACGTTTTGTACAGAAAACCATAACCTGCATGTTAAAAAAAAAAAATATTGTTGTTTATATGCTACTAAACATTTTCAGTAAATCCTCTTCCTTTTGTTTTATTCGGTTGTATGCTTCAAGCGCATTTCGGGTTCTCTCCGATGTAATCTTTTTTTCAGAAAAGTTTTCACTGTCGATTTTTTGTTTGTTTTTAATATATAGTAAGACAGATATTTTAAAACAATACCAACCTTTTGTGAGTAATTGTCCCAGTTTCCAGAAACTCATTTAGATTATTCAAGTGTACTTTTTGCTTCATAGCATGTTCTCCGAATATTCTTGTTTCCCTAAGCCGCTCTTTAATCTGATCAGCGTTTTTTTGTTGGCGTTCTTTATCTATATCTTTAATAATATTGTCTGAAGGCAGGCGTATGGTTGGTGTGACATCACCTTCGTAACAATCCTCACAGTTTTTTTCAATTATTTCAACTTCGTTTACCTGAATACCAATATCTGCTTTTGAAACATCAATTGACTCAGGAGGACTGACACTGCAGCAGTCGATTTTCCTGTGTGAATTCCTATTTGAAAATTTTTCAGAGCTTCTAATCGACATGGAAATATTTGAGACACCGGACGCAAGTTTTTCTGTTTTTGTTCGGGTTTTTGTATTCGCATTGCGTATTTGAATTTGGTTTGGCTTAATAGATTTGGACAAGTTGCTATTTCCGGAATTTATTACGTTTCTATGCATGATTTCAATTTGTAACAAAAATTTTAAAATAATTAAAAGCGATACATATAGATACAAAAACATACAGACATAAATACAATTTACACATTGGTAACATGTTTTTATTAAAACAATAATAGTACAGTTGTGTTTTATAAAAAGGAGTAAGTAGGTAATATAGGACCTTACACAATGCTTGCAATTGAAGATTTTAAATCTTTGAAAGACTCACTAAATTAATTAGCGGTACCCGTATACCCGTCTCGAGTTGCTACTCCCAAGAAAAAACATTTAAGAAACATGCTCTAAAAATCTATTTCATGAACTTTTACAAAACCCTTTAAAAAACACAGTTCCTGTATGCTATCCCATAGGAACCGTGCATTTTTCCATGATAAAAATTAGCCTATGTCATTTTCTGACCCTACAATAACACAACCTACCTACCTATGCAAAAAATCATGTTGCTCTATGAAAAATTAAAACAAATCTATCTCACGGGAACCAAACATTTTACCCGGATAAAATAAGCCTTATGTGTTATTCCAAACTGAAATCCTTCGATGTGCCAAATTTTCGCACCTTTCAGCCGTTCTTGCGTGATTGAGTACCTAATAAACATCTATCCATCCATCCAAACGTTCACATTTATGTATAATATTAGTGGGAGTGAAAAGTCAGAGAAACTCTTAGTTTCGGGACGTGAAGATTTTCTAGCACTATGAACTATGATGACACCAACTTTAAGACGCAAATTATGAAGCTGCATGCCAATGCCAACCAAATTCAAAGAGTTTACGAACTAAACTGGGAAATTGACGACTTCCTCTTCGTTTTTTACGCGATCGATAGTTTTGTATGAACCTCTGCGGTTCTATCCTATTGAAGGCGCATTCGATCTGATCTGATGAGATTTAAATAATATTTTTTCATCATTTTTATGAAAATCGGTTCCGTAGTTTAAAAGATACACTAAAATGTTTTTTTTTAAGTTACTTTTTACTGTATGTAGGTATATATATTTTGTAACATCGACGTGCTCGACCTATTTTTTGCATTCATTGACAAAAAAAAAAAAAAAAAAAAAACAAGAAACAATTTTTTTATTTTATCAAAATATAAATACACAGTACCAAGATAATTTAGATTATGTAAAGCCAAAAGTTGACATACATACCTGTACCTGAGCCAGGCAATGCAGCGAAAGAAGTTCCGGCTATGTTAAATGTGCACAAAAGTTGTCCATCTACAATGTTTGCAATACAATTTGCAGCTTTGGTTACATTTTTCGCCACCGCAGCGCCACGTGTTTGGTGCCACACATCTCAAACATTTTCTTCAAAATTTGTTGGTTTACCAGGCGCTCATACATAAAAGGAGGCTACTTTTTGCGTTTATTTGAAAAGAAATGGTTGGCGCCAAAAAGTGGAAGAAAACGGCAAAGATCAATTTGTTTAGAGGAGGTGTGTTTACAAACCAGTCCATACACATGGCTCGTCGTCGACACTTGGCTGGCAGTATAGTTAAATGCAGAGGCTTTTCCTTGCATGTGTGTGTACAGATTCCGTTAATTCCATTCTTTCTTTCTTTTGATATTCATATCCTACTTTGGTTTCATCCATTTTCATATTATCTGTAAAAATAAAAGGCTTGCTGCTTTTTCTGAGCGCCTGGTGATCCAAACATTTTTCATATGCTTTTTGGTCGCAATTTGTTTACTTTGTGAGGTTACGAAGAAGAAATACATTAGCATGTTGTAGACATTATAGGAGCATATTTGAAATATGGTTTTTTTTACATAAAATAAACTCAGAAAAGTACGCATACGCCCGAGTGTACCTACTATTCTGACTATCGCTGTTTTTAGGTTGAAAAATGGGCAATTGCAGCAAATTTTATTTTCATTTCAATCTGTTCTGTTAACTTTCTTCAATACGAATCCAACACAAAATTAAAATGTAAATGGGATGATATTCAGCCGAATTATTTATGCTGTACCCGGCATGCATTAAATGCCATAAAAAAGAGTATTTGATTTATTATGTATATTCTGCTTTGCTTAGTGAATTTCTTTAGATGCACAATAAAACGCTCATCTGTATTAAGGCAATTTTACCAACTTTAATATTAATTTTTTTGAATCTAGTTTTTTACTATTGTAAGATTTTTAATTTTCTTAGTTCTTCAATACACGTTTGGCCTTCTTTTTTTGCCACTTCATTTTCTTCATGTGTAGCTAGATCATATCCGGTCTGACACCAAAATAAAGCACTATCAAAAACTTTCTTCTGCAGGAATATCAAGCCTACTTGAACAATAAATATTGGTAGATCTGTGTTATTTGGGTCCTCAAGCAGACAAATCTCTAGAGCTTCATAAAGATAATTGAGAGCTCCATCAAAGTCCTTGAAAAAAAAACCTTTTAAGTTCAGTTATAAAAGTAATAAACAAATAATATTTCTTACTTTCAAAATTGCAGAGACACTTGCTATACTATGAAGCACAACCATTTTCTGTGACGGAAGAACATTTGTTGTTTTAAGAATTCTTTCCCAACACAGTTTGTATTGCTTTCGTGCTCGTTTAAAGTCCTGTTGGTCAGCCAAAAGTTTACCATACCAATATAGTGCAGTCAAGTAAATTCCATTGGATTCTTCATCAAGCTTCTTATGACCTTCTAGCTTTTTTTCCTGCACTCGGATGCAGTCTCGGAATCCATATTCAGCCATTTCTTGACTTCCAACAAGTTGATAGATTCTTGCTAGTTTCAATTTAAATGTCACGATACTGTTATGAGTTTCTGGAAAACCCAACTGGAGTAGCTTTTCAGTGAATTTCACAAGGATAGTTTCAGCTTCATGAAAGTCACCCTCACTTAAAACAATTGATGAGAGCAGATCACATATGTACGAAATGCTTCCATAAGCTTGATTATCGTCTGATAATTTTATAGCTTCATGTAAAATTTTCTTTGCTTCTTTAAGTTTCCCATCAATAATACATTCTTCTGCTCGTTTTATTGATTGTGAAATTTGCTTTTCTGCATCGAAATGTGTTTTTGCAGTTACTTCAGCTGAATCTGATTTAAGAAGCCATGAAATAAACGCTATCGCACCTAAGTGAGTAAGCCTTACTTTTGAAATTGCATAATTATGGTTTACTGTTTTATGTTCCCAGTATTTATGAGATCTTACAAGAGCCTTTAATACGATTAATCTCTTAATGGTCCTTAATTTTGACATATTTTTCAAAAAATAGAAATGAGAAATTTTGAGCGGAAACATGAATTTTTTTGATTGCAAAACTTATTAGTTTTTTATTTTTATTTTTACATAGTATAAAATGAAATCGCTTCCACTTTATGTTCGCTTGGATCTTTTAAACTACTTAACCGATTTAAATGCAGTTTTCAGCAATAATATGGTTTAACAGAAAAGCCGAAATATTCGAAGATTTGTTTTCCGTGCGCGAAACACGAAATCTCTAAGTTAATCCCTCGAAAGACTCATGATTTGTTGATAGTCATCAGGAAGGTAGGAATGGCAAGTCCGTTGGAATCAAATAGGGCGCGATTTGTACTTTCGTTTGATAATTGTCGTCGCCTCAATCCTCGAATACTTTTTTCTAAGCTTTTTTACAATCACTCTCGTTTTATTGCACAGTCGTAATTATCTATGTGAAAGCAACAGCTAATTGAAAAAGCAACGGAATACATCTACATAATTATGATGATGCATTTTAAAACCTAAAATTTATTTCAATAAATATAATTTTCATATTTTTTAAACTTCTCACTGAAAATGTATTTTAACTTCAAAATACAATAATTTTTAGCGCATATGTACACTTTTTCTTTCTAATACTACGATTTCATTAGAGCAAATGGTGTTATTTCGTAGCAAATTTTGAAATCCGATGCTAAATTATCCCATTTCTCATACAAAATCAAATTTCTAAATTATCTCATTTCCACCTAATTTCGACGAAATACATTGCAAATAAAAGAAAACAATATCGAACACTCCTAACTTCAATAAAATTGTGAGCGTGTCTAGTGGAAAATGCCAATTTAGAAACAAAAAACAAGAAGAAAGAATGAAAAGGAAGTATGAAAAAAAAAGATTAGAGGCAGCCTGGTGTCAAACAAAATTAGCAAACTCAAATGAACACTTTTCCTATTTCAAAATGAGTTAATTTCGACCTTAATAAAAACGTAGTATAATATTAGTTTATTTTAAGCTAGATATACGTATGTATACTTTAATTTATTTCACTTGTTTATAATAAGCTATTTCGTTTTTCTTTCTAAAAACAATTCAATTTAGTCTGGCCTTTAGATAGAAAATGATCAAAGTTTTAGAAATATTTGACGTTTGATGTGTAGTTAATAAGAGTAACTGCCAGAGCACAACACAATGGTGTAGCTGCAAAAAAAGTAGCACACTAAGCAGCATGCACGAATACAATGGTGTACCACTGAACTCATATAAAAATTGCCATTTTGTTTGTTATTATTTTGCAGCGCATCATGTTCGTGAAGTGGGAGTCGAGTCGACTTGTGCCTTGATCTGCATCTACTTCCTGTGCTGCTTGCTGCAGCTGTAACTGCAACTTCACATTGTAGCCGTGCAATACAAATTACATACATTTAACTTTGACAGTGCTACGAACTACTGCTGCAGACACCATTGTGCTCAGGCAGTTACGCTACAAGTTATTTTTAAGATCTATTTATTTGATTAATTCTTTTGGGTTAGTACACAATGTAGCGTCAGACAAAGGGAGTTGTTCGCAACACCTACTATATTGCCAAGACATGTGAGTTCTTAAAGCATATCCGTTGCCCAGACTGGAACCATTAATAATAATAATAATAATAATAATTTTAACTATGTGCCTGTAAGACCCAAGGTCTTTTGAATGCAAACTGCACGGCATTAGTTAGAAGGAATAGAAAGATAGGAAAGATTTTTTGTTGGTACAATGGATTGAGAAATAGGTGGTATTTATCTCACATTAATTTTGGGCATTTTAATGCAGCACTACTAACAAATATTGCCTTAACGACAGCATGCAAGATTTTAATATCTAGGTAAACTATGGAGAACTAAGATCTACCTTATGAAACCAATAATATTCATATGACATATACTCATAGTCTATGATGGAAATGGAAGTACAAAACAAAACAAAATACTTGTATTATCTCATTTTATTCCTTTAACTGCTTTTAAGTGAAGTCGAAAAGATTTTTTGTATGTATCGTGCAAGGAAGCTGCTTGTGCTTATTATTATTATTTTTTTTTTATTTCTGTTACAAAAATATATGCATGCTTTATATTTTATATTTTTTGGTGAACTTGCTTAAAAAGAATGAATAGGTGTTTGTTGTATGTATCTGTTGGTAAATACATATTAACTTAGATAACAGATATTCTTTGACCTTCTATAATATATATGTATAATGTATTCAGTATTCTTATATAATAACCAAATAATTCCATCCATCAATAGCACATTATTGTTCTTTCCCTCCTTTTTGGTCTTGCCAAATTTTCAATATTCTGATTAAAGAGCGGCGGGAGTCTGTTGGAAGGTAAGTATAGGTACATGTATAAAAAAAATATTTAAAGGACAAATATAAAAATATACCACTAAAAAGCAATTTAAAATTAAAAAAAAACTTCTTATATTGATGGTCAAAGTTAATGTTATATTAGTAAAATAAAAATATGCTCAGTCTTGTTAATATACAAAAATTAAAATAACATATATAAAAGTTAACAACAAAATTAGGAAACTAGTGAATTAGTAAAAACACTATCTACAGTTATGTAAAATAAACATTACATATTTTAATGATATGTATAGCGTTTTGTTCTGGATACAATTACTGTTATGTTATTATTTGCATATAAAGCATTACAGTTAAAATACAATTTCGTTATTATGGTAAAAAATAAATTTATTTTATGACTAATCTTCTGACCCCACAATCCATACAGAACTTGGCTTGGTCCAGCAAAAATTTGCTTCCACATTCATGACAGAATTTTGATGCCTTTATGGTTTGTGAAGTAGGTGTATTTGGAGGATCTAAATTGTTGCTACTGCCGCTTTTGCTGATTAAACCTGGATTTTGGATTTTAGAGTGTCCTTTGTTTCCCAAAGGTGATGATGGAGATAAAGGATTGCGATGGAAAGATCGGCTGAACTCTTTAATTTGTGACTGATTGTCTTGTCGGATACTGCTTTGGTTTCTGTTGCCAATAATAGGAGGTAAAGAGTTATCAGAACTACTCGAGCTATCAGCACTTAAGTTGCGGCACCGGTATTTTTGAACATTAGTTTTGCATGAATTGGAATATTTGTACGGTGTTGATGTTGAATATTGGAAAGCAGAATTCGCTGCTCCTGATGATTCTTGTGACTCTGAGTTTGTAAGTCGATGTGAAATGTTACTGCGATAGTTTGTATCGGTAGAAGGACTTTGGCGCGAGAGGCTGAAAGTTTCAAAAGTATAAATTAATATAAATGTATCTATTTACAAATGTACTAAAGCGTCATAATTAAAAAAAGACAAACATAGTCAACCCAGTAAAGGAGCCCAGAAAAATTGTTCGCAAAAAAATGCGAAATAATGCAGAAATAAAAACAAAAAATTCCTAAGAATGGAAAAAAATTAGGTCCTAGCTGAAAGTTGTTTTTTTTTCATATCCTCAAAAACGGTTTTTTTAGGAAACAAAAATTGTTCCACAAACGAGTAGCTGAGGCAATTTTTAACACAAATGATTATCAGAGTTTTGTCCGTAACATTGCAGCGAAAAATCATACGAAATTTTATAAAACACTAATCATTTTTTTTAAACATTCTGAAAACATGTGTCAAATGTTTGAGAATGCGAATTTCTAGAACTTTGTAGTTTTTCACAGTTAAAGGAAATTAAAAAAACATTTTTGAAAAAACATTTTGGAAAATTTAAGAATTGAAATTATTTCTTTTATAAAAGGGCTTCCACATTAAAAATTTCATAGAAATCTGTCAAGTGGCTTACGAGAAAATCTTATTTCAAAAAACCGGTCCTGTGGGAGGTACCGTTATATGACTTTTCTTCTAAAATCTATTCCAATCAAAACATACAGTTTGGAATATTTTTCCGAAAAGTTTAAAAAAATACCGTTTTTAGTTGAAAAAAACTAGTTGAAAGATTTTGAAATTATTTTCTCTAAAAATTAAAACAGTAAAACGACGGCTTACCACATTTTTACAAAAAAAAACAACGTTTCAGCTAGTAATTTTTAAGTGATTAATAAAATTTCATATGATACTGTTCTCGGCTAACTTTTCATGTACAAATCTCAAGCCCCAAGGGTACTGTCACACATTGGAGCAGGGTCGTGTGACCCAAGATACTCTTTTAAGATTTTCCACATCCTCGCAAAAGGCAATACCTCGATGGAAAATTAGGTGGAGTCAGACTTTTACCCGGAACATTCGGCTTGGGAATTGGACACACTTAATACTAAGCCACAGAATACTACAAATCTTGTTTAAGAATTCAGATTTAAGAAATAGATTACTCACCTTCCATATGCTGAATCTGCGCTGTGCTTGGATTGAACTGCTCCTCTGCCTCCTCCACTAGTTGATCCATTTGCTCCTCTGCGCACTGGATAACACTCAATACTGCTGATTTCATCTGAATCAACCGGACAGAGTGAGTTTTCAGTTATCTGCCTTGCATTACTTCCATTTAAATCATCTTCAACATCATCCCTTGCGGCGGGTGTATGCAGATCCTGAAAGTCTTCGTGCATTTGCTGAATAAGATTTTTAGCATTATTCATTCTTACATTTGGAAAATCAGTCAGCAAATTGATGCGTCTCATTCTCAGCTGATTATCGCTCTCTTCATCATCTCCGGCTTGACAACTACCCGTTTTAGAATCGTCTTCAATTTTTTGAAATTTATTGTCATTCAAATGAACTTCTTCGATCTGAGCACTCGGATTTGCAGCAACTAGAGGATCATTTTTTGGATGTGGATCATTTTCGTTCTGATCAGTTTCAATGCTAATAAAAATCTCACCACGATTCTTGTTCTCGTCAGTGTTAAGATTCTCCTCCACATCTTGCTCGTATTTCTGAGCAGAGTTACTGAACACCTCGTTAGCTGATCTGTAGGATGACATTTTGTCAACATTAGAACGTTTATTGAGTGTTGAACGGTTCATTAAAAATTCTCGACAGTCTTTGAACAACGATGGAAATTGTTCATCGTCGTTGTCGAAAGCTGACAAAAATTCCTCGAAATCAAACTCATCAAATGTCGTGGGTGGAAATGGAGGTATGTTTGTAGATGTTTCTGGAGTTTGTGTCAATGTAGAAAAAAGGGAAGATTGTTCAAGATTATTTCGAGTATCGGGCTCACAAGACGACTTATTGTAGTCCTCATCATCGGGGTAATTGTCAAGAGCTTCTGGTGAAGCATCGTAAAGGAATTGGTTTCGACCTAAGCGTATTTTACGTTTTAATTGATTGCGGTTATCAACACCTGAACTACGGTTGCTATTCGTACAACTATTAGATATAGAATTTGTTATTGACTGAACTTCAGTTGCTGAATCTTTTTGGCTTATAGATGGTTTTGAACTAGAGTTAAAAGAGCATGGTAACTCATTTATGTTTTCATTTTCAGGTCGATCAAGTTTTTTTGTATCACAATTATTACGTTCACGGCCAGAATATGATGGACACGACGAAGAGTTGGAAGCTAAATCATTGCCGAGTTCCATTGGGAGATTATCACACACATTTATAAGCTTTGGATCGATATAATCACCATCACCAGATCTATCATTATTTATTGAGTTTAGTTTGAATGGTCTGATTTTATCGGTCGAATCAATTGTTGGTGGACACTGCCTGGCAGAAAGTGATGGGGAATGGGTTTGGGTATCTATGGTAGGCCTGACAATAGGATCCAACCTTATGGTTTTTAAGTTTGCATTTGAATGGTCAGCTATTTGTGAAAAGTCAGGCAACCGTTTTGCGGCTGATGTTTTCTCATCTGTCGAGTTAACACTTTTAGC
Organism: Platycheirus albimanus; assembly: GCA_916050605.2. NCBI lineage: Eukaryota > Metazoa > Arthropoda > Insecta > Diptera > Syrphidae > Platycheirus > Platycheirus albimanus. The sequence continues at coordinate 68,618,709 of OU696698.1, forward strand.
AGAATTCTGCTTACTCAATGTGTTGCTTTTATCTTTCAGGTCCTTGGTATTTACTATTGAACTTTGACTGCCTTTGGCTTCGTTTTCATATTTTAAAAACACTGCCAAGGAATCAGTTTTTAGGAGATTACTGTTGACATCACCGGTGGATGGCGTTGGTGAGCAATCCTTGCTGCTCTGACCAGCACCCGGTAGATTTAATCGTAAGTTTTTCCTGTTGGAGGCAGCATTCGAGTCACGCCTAATAACTCTGGGTGTGTTTGATATGGCAAAGTCATTTACACAAACTGCTCGGACTGGCATTTCGTCATATTCCTCGGGTTTAATGAAGTTGGATGAAATCGGACCTTCGTCCGAAAGACCCCGTTGTATAGTTGGCCGTTGTTTTTGGGACCCTGGAAAGAAAATCGGTCTTGTAGGCGTTGGAAGTGGTGATCGCCGTGGCGCTCGAAGAGACGATGTTCTATGGAAATTAGATTTTGGGGTTGTAACTACACGTCGCGGATTTGTGAGTGATGTTCTAGATGTAAAAGATGATGTCATCTTGTCTGATGTACTAGATGTAGGTGTTTTACTTATAGCGGCCAATTTAGATGAAGAACGTATTCCTTCAGTTGGTGATGAAGGAGAACACAGCTCTTCAAGCTGTCGTTTGGCCGAAATAAAAGGGTCATAATTATCAGATACGCCACTGAAATGTCCAAATATATTATTAAATTTTGATTTTGTTTTAAAAGTTAAATGATACTGTCAGGAGGTGTGAAAGAAAGAAATAAAATAAGTGAACCAAATACAATTTACTAAACAATCTTTTTCTTTAAAGGATACAGACTTCAGGTAGTGAAATAAAATCTATTCGTAGCATTATGTGAAAATAAATTCAACACTTGTTTCAAATGATCATACTACACACCTCACAATGAATGATTTATTTTTAGGCAAACGACCTGGAACTTGTTCTGCTGCCAATGATTCTGCTTGGAGTGGTAAGAGCGGCGTGCTTGCAGACTCTGAAGAAAACAACTCGATACGCTCCTTAATTATACGTCTTCCATTGAAGTTCGAAATGATGGGCTCCAGTTCTGATGTGACAAGTGGTGTTTTCTTTTTTGTTTTTCTCTTCGACGTTTTCGGGTTTTTCGATGCTGAGTTAAAAATAGAAGTAGTTTGTGACAGGAAATCCAAAAATTGTTCTCAAATATCTAAAGATTTTAATTTATGATAGCAATAACATGTATAAGTGATCTGTAAGCTTTATAAGTGCGGTAACAATAAAAATAATAATACATCTTCACATTTCAAAAGAAACAAATAATATTCGATTGATTCGACTAAGGTAGATGCGACAAAAAGTATGGCTGTGTATGTGTAGGTTAGGTCGGGACAAGGAAAAATCGTAACGGGCTTTTTAAGAGATTTAGTCTAAAAAAATGTATTTCAATTCAAGTTGGTTTGATGAATAGTTTCAATTTTGTCAAAATTGAAAATGTCTGAAATATTTCAAAGCAAACACTGAAGACCAAATAGTTGTAGGACTTATAGTTATTAAATAATAAGGCCTTCTATTTCATAAAAAAAATTAAATTGGCTTTAATTGGCTATATGGCTGCTTACATATTTGCTAGGGGTCGGAGAGTAGTGTCGAAGGATGGTGATTTTAAAAAAGGAACCATAATTACAAATTAATTTTATGATTTTTTGGGTATATCAGAGGAAATCAGCATTTTTTGGCATTTTCGAGCAAATTTTGAAAGCGCCATATCTCGGTTACGAATTGACATGCGACAATTTTCGTTGTAGGAAATTTAACGCTCTACAAAAGAGTAAAATATATTTTTGCCGTAGGACGTAAGAAAAAAAAGTTATTCAAGAAAAATCGGATCAAGGACGAAAAACTTTAAGTTACCCCCTCCTCTTCTTTCAGTAAAATGTTAATTAACTATACCTGAACAACATTCCAAAGTTTCACTTAACTCCGACCTTTTTCCACCTGAAAATACCATCCGATTGGACTATTAGGTAACCTTTTTTAATATTTTTATAACAGGAGAGTTTTATATAAAGGATTTACCAATAAGAGGTGTTATTTTGAATAGCTCGCTATTTCGGTAGGTGTCACTTTTGAAGCTGTAATTTTTTGTTTTGACAAGTAGAAACTACGCCATTAATAAAAATGGAATTTAACAACGCATTGAAATTATTTAAATTCACTATGAAAATGGTGAAAATTTGGCGTAGACGGTTCGTAAAACTAAAACATTTTTTGGTCGTCGTGAAGCATCTTGTCGGACCGCAATTCAGAAATTGGTTTAAAAATTTGAGCTGTTGGTACAAGTTAGCGATGTGAAGAATAAAACTCGTGCACGTCCCTTAAGAGAATATTGCTGCTGTAGCCCAAAGTGTTGAAGAAAACCGAGGTTTGTCCTTTCCTTGTCGATCTCTGGAATTGGGCATTCCACAAACGTCATTACACCGTATTTTGCATACAAACTTGAGTCTTAAGGCTTAGTTCAATTAACACAAGAACTCAAGCCGACCGATCATCAACAACGTCGTATCTTTGCTGATTGGCTCGTTGAAAAACATGAAATAGACCCGGAATTTTATCGAAAAATCATCTTGACTGATGAGGCCCATTTCCACTTCGGTGGCTACGTCAACAAGGAAAATTGTGGCATCTGGATCTCGGAAAACCCAAGATTTATTATTGAAAAGTCTCTCCATCCTTAACGAGGAACTGTTTGCTGTTTGGTGCGGTTTATGGTCCGGCGGGGTCATTGGACCTTACTTTTTCGAAAATGAGGCTGGAGCAACAGCTACGGTGAATGGATTGCGCTATCGAGAGATGATTATTAATTTTTTATGGCCGGAATTGAATGGTATTGATCTCGACAAGGTTTACTTTCAACATGACAGCGCTCCATGCCACACAAGCAACGAAACCATCGATCTTTTAAGGGAAAAGTTTCTACCGTGTTATATCTCAAAGAGGTGATCGATTACAATTGGCAATCGAGATCTTGTGATTTAACACTTTGCGACTTCTTCCTTTGAGGCCACGTGAAAGATGAGTTATTCGCCAACAGTCCAGCGTCGATTCAAGACCTCAAAGATGGAATTCGTTAAGCTATTGAAAGCATACAGCAGCCACTTTGCGATTTGATGAAAAATTTCATAAAAACGATATTGTTGTGTAAGCGTAGCCTTGGCGGCCATTTAGATGATATTGTTTCCATTATTAATGGCGTACTTTTTTCTTTACATTGAAATAAACATCCGATCATTTATCTAAAAAAATGCCACTTTTCTTTGAATATCAAAAAAAAAAAACACCTCTTATTGGAAAACCATGTATTTTGGAATACTATTTAAACAAAATTTTTGTTATGAATCATTACTTCAGTTTCTTATCTAAAAAAAAATTTAGTGACGTCGAAAAATAGACCAACAAACGTCGAATGGGGTAAATAAATTCATTATTAAAAAATACTGTTAAGTGTTCTAGATCTGAAGATTCCCCAGAATTTCAAACTGTGGAACATTGTTCATGTTCATTCAAAGAACAAATTTCAAATATATTGAATAACCCGTTCTCGAGATAATGCAGGTTTATAAACATAATTCTTGGCATAAGACAAAGGCAGCAATTTCTACAAAACTTCATTACGAATAAAAACAGCAGTAATAATTATTCAAGCATAAATATAACTTTCTGTTTAGTTAACGACACAGATCGATTTAAGAAAACCGATTCTTTGAGAGGCACTGTTATAACTTATAAGACAAATACCTGTTATAAAACAGTACATTATACCTATACATTCATATTTTTTTTATCAAAATCGTTAGAGCTGTTTTGGAGAAAAATAAGCTTTGTTGGATGTTATATGGTATTGGAAGTTATCATTAATTTCAAGCGTTGAGTCAATATTAAAAAAATGAATTAAATCAGCCCATTTTTAGGATAAAAGACAGATGGATGGATCGAATTTTTTGAACCACTTTTTCGTTGCTCTAATCTAGTTCTAGTGTCTTTTAATACCTTCATGTAATGCAAAGTAGAAAAGCCGTATCTAAACATAATTGGAATTTTTAGTTTAAATAAACAAATATGTTCAAACATATTTCGAGTTTCATGGGGGATGTACATAACCTACATCAGCACATTGTTGAAAGCACAGAATAATTTGAAAAGGCACAAACAAATACAAACAAACTACACGAAAAAATTTAAATTTAGAAAAAAGAAAAACACAAATACTGAAACACACTAGGCCGGCACAAGACCCGCTTCCAAGAAATTTCAGATACCTTGCGTGTTGGCATGCAACTTTGTCCGCTCTAACGAAGTCTTGTATTGAAATTCCTTCTCAAATAATTGCTCCAAATCGACGTCACTCATTGGAAGAGTAGTTGCAGCGCCAGCGGTTACAATAGTATCTGTAGACACGCTTTTTAACATTTCAAGTCCAGATTTCCGGGGGGAATTTTTAACATTTTTTGATTTTTTCTTGATTGAATGATCCAAAATCGCAAGCTGTGTTTTGTCTGCATGTGCATGAATGGTACTTTCTACAGGATTAAGCTTCTTTAGAGGTTTGAAGCTTTTTTAAATGTGTGAATAAAAAGATGTGTTCATTACCCTGACAGTATCTTAAACATTATTGTTCTAATTTTATTTTAAATCACTTACCCATCACTCATAAAAGAAGAAGTCATTGAGGACGTCATAAGGGATGATGCTTTATGATCACGATTTTCATCCATGAAGGTCTGCATGTCAAAATTATCATCATTTTGACATGAGTACTTATCTCTATTTACAGATCGTTTTGTTCTGAAAGTAAAATTGTTATTTGAAGGCATGAAAAAAAAATAAAATTTTTTTTGTTGAACCCACTTTAAACACGGTGCTCTATATTTGATTCTCGCCTCTAGGCGCTCCTTTGCTGCAACTTGAGAATTTGTACTATTTTGATGTTTGATTGAAGCAAGCAATGCCTTTTCCTTGCACCATTCAACGTGGCGATCGAATGCCTTTACACCAAAACAACGTTCACAATAGGGGCAAGGTTCAGCAGGAGGTGGTTGTATTCTTTTCGTTACTGCAGCGACTCGAGAACGCTCTTTTGGAACGCTCGTAGTGGAATGACCTGTTGTCGACCCCAATAAGTTAGTTGATGTCGACAAAGGACTCGTCAGCTTCTTTAATACCAAGGGAGTGACAGATTTCATAAGTGTAGATGGTTTGTTCAGTTCTTCGGGTGGTTTCTTTGGTGAAAGGACGGGAGGGGGCACCTTTTAAGATATTAAAAGAATTCGTTACAACTAGCAATACAAATAATCAACTTAAGGCCAGTTGTACAATAGCGGTTCATACATGGGTCAAAATATAACGATTTAAAATCGGTTCGTGTTTGCATAATTTAAGTTAAGACGGTGGATTAAGAGTTAACGCACTGATTTCCACGGATTATATTAAGTTGATCACGGATCAAGAATTTTAAATTAATGTTCAGAACTGAACCACTATTGCAAAACTGGTACTTAGGCATATAATTATTTATTATTAATCTAACCTGTGTTGGTTTCGGCGAAATTCCTCTTTCATGTTTTGCTGCTGGCAGACCATAGTTTTTAGGCAATGGATATGAGGCTAATTCAGTACCTTCTCTTCGTTGACGTGAAGAATCAAAAATTTTACGCTTCCTTACAGTCATTTTTTCGCATATTCGAACATGCTTTTCGAGGGTTTGTTGCACAAAAGTGCGACCGCACGTTGGACAGGGTATCAGCTCAATGCTGATTGGCTCTTCGTTGGCTTCAATTGTGTAGTCTTGAATATAAGAAATAAAAAGGGTTTGATTAAATGTTTGAGCAAAATAAAATGAGAGCTTAAGAAAAAATATTTTATTGTATACAAAAAAAAAAAAAAATCGGTGTTTCAAAACGTTTAGCTATAGGAGAACTCTATTTATTTTAATAAACAGGGTGTTTCTCACAAAAATTGACAAGTGAAGGTTGGTTCGTGGAACGGAAAATGAATTTCAAAAACTATAATTTTTAAAATTTTGAACAAACCGTTTTTGAAAAAAAACAAAAGTTAAAAAAAAATTTAGTTTTTTTTTTATATATGTACTCAAAATAATTTTTTTTAAATTAAATGTTTTTATTATTTCGTTTATAAAGAGCTTTTATATTAAAATTTTCATCGAAATCCATGAAGTGGTTTACGAGAATATTGGATTTAAAAAAATCGGTCCTATGAAAGGTACCGTTATAAGATTTTTCCTGAAAAATCTGTTCCAACCACAACATAAAGTTGACTCAAAAAACACCATTCAGAAAGTTTTATCAAAGTCGTAGGAGCCGTTTTTGATATAAATGAGTTTTTCATAAAAATTCATATGGCAGGTATCGTTAGTTTTGGAGCTAGAATGCTAATTCCAAAAATCCCTCTGTAGGACATCATAATAATACTATATACCAAGTTTGAAGGGAATCGGCCCAGGCGGTTAAGCTGTAGGTGCCGATACAGACAGACGGACAGACAGACAGAATTGACCAACTTTTTTAGGCTTCTCTATCATCGTAATATTATGTTTGATTGTCAAAAAAAAATTTTTTTTTACGAATGCATAACTTGCCTTATACATAGTACCCATTATCGCAAGTCAAAATAACAGTGCGATACAATCATTAGCAAAAAATTTGATTTTCTCGAAAACGGATATTCTATCTTTTGGTTAAAATAAATTTTTCAAAAATGTGTCTTATAACGGTATCTTTCATATAAACGTTTTTTTAAATCTAGTTTTCTCGTAAACTAAACTACCGATTTCGATTAAATTTGGGAACAAGGAAGAGTATAATCTTATTGATACCAAATTTCAAAATTTTCAAAAACTTTTATTTTTGATGTTTGTTTAGATAGTTTGCACTTTATTTTCTTGTAAGGTTTATTAACGTTTTTGTTCCCAAATAAACTAGATTTATATTATTGTCTGTACATCTCCGCAAAATAAAAATAAAATTCTAATTTTTCATTCATTTTTATATTTTCTGCATTTCATATCAGGCTCAGTCCGGATCACCTTACATCACAAACATGATTTGGAGTATTCAACTAAATGCCAAGTGATGTTGATGTTCTGTAGGTCTGCAGAAAACTTGTAAGCGATCTTAGTGACGCGACGACGTGCATAATTGTGTTCCGAATTAATACGGTCTTAATATGACATAAAACAATTAAACGTTTGTAATGACTATGCACACAAACAAAAACTTCTTGTTTTTTATTTTCTGATGAGTAAATAAATGTTCCATGTTGCAGAACGAGGAGCGAACAGGCTGGGATTTTGCAAGAATGATTACGTCAGGGAGTCAGGGCAGACTTATGCGCAAGTGGCCGTTATAAGATTCTTTTATAATTAATAGCCAAGCGTGTTTTTTTTTCTTTCTTGGGACCCAAAAGAATAGTCTTTCTCATTCTTTGATAGTTTCAGAACAAAATAAATTACTTTTTTTTTAACTACACACAACCGAACTGCGTGATTTCATGTTAAGAAAGGTTTGTTCTATGCTTATTAAATGGTTCGTAAGTCGTAACGCAATGGTGGTTTAATTATTAAATTTTGCACTTACACTGAAATGACTATAGTTGTAGATGAAACACCACAAGAAACGGTCATTGGAATTGGAAATGAATTTTTTGTTAAACATTACTGCTGTCGTTTAGTATCTTTGTTGTGATTTGACTAGGTGTACTCAGTGCTTCAACCTGGTTCTACAGCACGGATTTTTATCATTTCAGTTGTTAAATTTCTTCAACGAAAATTCTCGGAAGGAAATACGGACAGGTATACCTCTATCTAGGTTTATTACATTACCTTAAATGACTAGGGTGAAACAGTTCTCAACTCTTAACATACACAAGAATGTATTAATATTTTTTTGGCGCACTGTCTGGATAGAGGGCCATACATGAGAGTTAGGTAATACGCTTAAGTGTTTTCTGTGTGGAAAGCTTGATTGCTCGAGACACAACCAATCACTGCGCTTTCTAAGGAAGAAATGTAAAAAAGAGCTACGAAAATACACTAAGAAATCACGTAATTCAGCATATGATACATTATAGTCACGGACAAAGCCCGATCTCTAGTCAAACCTAGGTTTGACTAGTCAATGCTCAACATTGACCAGCAGCGTTGGTCAAAGCCCGATGGATACTTTAGTTTCGGGCTTTGACCGATGAGTTTTTAGTCAAACCTAGGTTTGACTAAACTGGTCGGTCAAAGTCCGAAACGAAATTATGAGATTCGGACTTTCACCAAGGCACTGATGGTCAAAGTTAGAGGGAAAATATTGTTTGTATGGTGTGAGAGTGGGAATTCTTTCCAACCAAAACAAAACGTTTGCACAGAAAACACTATTCAGAAAGTTTTATCAAAATCGTAGAAGCCGCTTTTGAGAAAAATTATATTTTCACTAAAAATCGTTGGCAGGTATGACAATTTTTTGTGTACGACTGATATTTTTCGACTCAGTCGTGAAAGAAGCAAAAAAAATTACTAGCGCATAACACTGTTTTTTACTTGCTCTATAGGGCATTGGTTTCGTGCAGAAAAAAAAAAAAAGAGGTTTTAATCAAACATGACATTACGATGATAGAGAAGCCCAAAAAAGTGGTTTTCGCCATACCGTCCGTCGGTCTGTCTGTGCGTCTGTGCGGATGTGCGGATGTGCGCTTTTTCACGTCATGCTACAGCCTAAACGGCTTGACGGATTTTCTTCAAACTTGGTATATAGCAGTTTGAAGAAAAACCATTGTCGAGGTTTTTTTTTATTTTGTTTTAGCCCGGCTCAAACTGGTACCTTTCAAGTAACGGTTTTTTTCAATTTGGATTTTCTCGAAAACGGCTCTAACGATTTTGATTAAATTTAAAATTTAGCTAACTTTAAGCATTTCTAACAAAACTGCGTTTTTTGTTTTTGCCTTAAATGGTCGTAACGAAAATCAAGTTTTAACGGCTTTTTTTCAAATAGCCATAAGTTCACAACGGCTTTATTGAATCAACTCAAACTTTGTTTAACATAGTTTTTCGTAGTGTTCTATAGGATGGTTTAGTAAATTTTTCACTGAAGCCTTTCTAAACGGTGGCTTCCATACAGAGAGCCGTTGAGTTTTTTTGGTTTTTTCTAATTTTCTCGAAAATGGCTATAACGATTTTGATTAAACTGTGTGTGTTATATTCTTTTAGTGTTTTTAAGAGAACTGCGTTTTTAGTTTTTGGCTAAAAATGCAAATAACGGAGATCTGCTCTTAACGGCTTTTTTTCAAATAGCCATAAGTTGTCAACGGTTGCATCGAATTCACTCAAACTTTGTTTGGTATAGTTCCTTACAGTTTCCTATCAGATGGCATTGATTTTTTTTTATTTTCTCTTTTTAAAATGGTGGCTCCTATACAAAGAGCCACTAGATTTTGGCCAATTTTTTCATTTTTTCTAATTTACTCAAAAAAGGCTCCCCCGATTTTTATGAAACTTTGTATGTAACATACATAGAATACTTCAAACAAAATTGCATTTTTAGTTTTTGGCTATACATGATAATAGCGGAAATTGCTTTTAACAGTATTATTAATTTGGCCATAAGTGGACATTTGTATCATTTATAAAACCCAAAAGATAACGTCTTAGTCTTTCTTAAATATTAAAGGTTTCTTAACGTTAGCTCCCGTATATCGGTATTTCCAGTTTTAGTCAACATTTTTTAGGTTTTACCAAATTTTTCAAAAATGAGTTGGTCTTATTGATCGAAAAGTTTGTTTTCATCGGACTATGGCACCAACAGAGCAAGTACGTGCGACCCAGTCGTGCATTTTATTTTTTTAATAACTTTGTAATTTCCAACTTTTGACAAAAAATGCATTAATCGCAAGTTAAGCATGTATATAAAATATATAAATGTTTTTACTACAGACAAAATTCTTCCTCACCACCGCAGGGGTACATTACGGTAAAGCCTCCGTTAAAAGGGGTTAAAACTAATTATTAAGGTTCAAAATATTGAGGGTAGAAGCGCGTTTTTATTGGTGACACGCCTCAATATCCGCGGACAAAATATCCGGGTCAAAATATCCGCGGACAATATATCCGCGACCAAAATATCCGCATACACCCAACCTCGCACCTACCCCAAGTCCTACATTAAGCCCAAGCAGGGGGGTTGCAGGGGGGCAGCATGCCCCCCCTTACATAGGTCATTGTTTATACATCGTAGTGCTGGGCGCTTGCACTGTATTTGTGTTTCTATACAGGGTGATTACCAAGCGTTGTGCCAAAAAGCTAGAGCGTGTAGGTTGAGTTTTGACAAGAAAAAAATCGTATGGGAGGGGGGTCTATTCCCTCCCGTTTAGCCGAGAGGGGCAATTTTCTGAAAAATTGAATTATTTTGTAAAAAAAAATATTAAAAATCAACGGCTTCGTTTACAACACCGTGTTATACCTTTTTGGAAAGCCAAAAACTTTTTCTTTCATTTTGTTTTTAAATTAAATTGTTTTAACGAATAGTTTAAAAAATATAAATTTTCAAACTCAAAATTTTGAAAAAAAAATTTGAAAAAATAATTTTAAAACTAATTTTTTTCAAAATTTTACGTAATTAAGTATAATTTCTGTTCTCAGAATTCATTGCTCCCATTAATCTTTAATCTAACACTGAAAACCGTATGGCTCTACGACTTTTTGTTGCCAAGGTCTTCAAAAATAACCGAACCTACTTCTTCACAAAAACACGAAACAATTGGCTAAATGATCACTTGTGCCATCCCGTAAGGCTAGATTTTCTTATATTATGTCGCGGATATTTTGACGCGGATATTTTGTCCGAGGATATTTTGTCCCCGGATATTTTGTCGCGGATATTTTGACCCGGATATTTTGTCCGCGGATATTGAGGCGTGCAGCCGTTTTTACTTGCGTTTACAGGTACTAAGTATAAGGCAAGTTATGCATTTGTAAAAAAAAAAATTTGTTGGACAATAAAACATAAAATTACGATGATAGAGAAGCCTAAAAAAGTGGGTCCGACAATTCTGTCTGTCTGTCTGTCTGTCCGTCTGTCTGTATCGGCACCAACAGCCTAAACGGCTGGACCGATTTGCATCAAACTTGGTAGGTAGTATTATTATGACGTCCTACAGAGGGGTTTTTGGAGCTTTAAAACTAACGTTACCTGCCATACGATATTTTGTGAAAAAATAATTTTTTTCAAAAACGGCTCCCACGATTTTGATAAAACTTTCTGAATTGTGTTTTCTGTGCAAACTTTATGTTTTGGTTGGAATAGATTTTTCAGGAATTCTTATAACGGTACCTTCCATAGGATCGGTTTTTTGAAATCAGATTTTCTCGTAAACCACTTGACGGATTTCGATGAAATTTTTAATATAGGAGCCTTTTTATAGAAGAAATAATATTAATTCTTTAATTTTTCAAAAAAAGTTTTTTTGAGTTTAAAAAAAAATTAAATGTATTTTTAATTTTTTGTTTTTTCCAATTAAATCGAAAAATATCTGCCGTAGGCAAAAAATTGTCATGAACAAAGTTGTAGGAAATACAATTCTAAACAACTTTTGTCATAAGCATTTTTAGTGAAAAATTGAAAATAAGCGAGTTATTTAAGAAAAACAAGTTATCCTTAAATTCAAGATGGCGGCCAACGCAATAGAGTTACGAGGTCGAAAACCGATATATATGCTACTAATGAACCCCTCTAACGATCAAAAGAAAAAAAACCCCTATCTAATTTTTTCCATTTCAGCCCTTAAGATTTCTTTTTACGAATTCATAACTTGCCTTATAGAAGTACCTATAATCGCAAGTAAAAAAAATCGAAAGAATCGGTTAAGGCGTTTTCGAGATAACAGAAAGTAAAAAAATCGGTCTTATGGAAGATTTTGTTTTCAGCCATCGTGGTTAATTTTTTGCGGCCATATATGATAGGTCATATCTAAAAAGCTGATGATTTTTTTTCTCTTCCATCTACCTTATTTCCACCCATCATCTAAAATGCTTTAATTCGGGGCGTACCAGTAAGTCGATCAATTTCATGATATGTAAACAGAAAATTGAAGCACCTAAGGAAGTGCCCCTCCAAGGACTGTAATCAATGTAACGCCCTTTTAACCATGGAACCGTTTTAGTGCAAATGTGATTTCCCTTAACGCTTTCGTGGCAGATGACAGATGAAAGACAGCTAAATCCACAGTTGAAATTTTGGATTAAGTATCGAAGCAATCCGTGAAAATCTCCATAAAGTCACCACATTACATCGGACGCGGCGGTAAACGTTATACAATCTACTCAAAATCCATAGAGTTGTAGAATCAAATAATGCCAAGAAATGGCATGCCATCGACACCAAGAACACTCCCATGAACCGATTCAAACTGTTTCAATGTTTGTACGAGTTTTTGTATAAATATGCATTCATCATGCATCTTAAGAGCCACTTGATACGGTTAAGAACACAAGTTCCCCTTTGTATTAACAATAAATGGCTGGGACCTGGGAAAGGAAGCAATATGAAACAGAAAAAGAGAACGTGAACAAATTAATTTCGACAGCTAACAAATCAGCCAAGCCTGTAGTTTAATCACAACACGACAGACTTGCAAAATATTTTCTCGTCAGTCTCAGTGTTGGATGTCGGATTTTTTTTCTCAGCTCGCAAGCAAATTTAATTATTGTGGCAGCCAAAATAAACGGAATAGGCATCGCTTGTCGAAACAGCAAATTTTTAATTAAAAATCTGAAACGCTTGGATTGCATTTTTAACCGCTAAAAAAGTTTCTGTTGGATACTTCATGTAATGTACCAGCTATAGGTATTGTATTTCATGAATCTTAACTTGATATGGCTAATTAATCGTGTTATATGGAAGGGGCCGGCAAATCAAGTGTGAGCGAAAAACATTTTCTACTTCAGTTTATTTTTTGTGTTTCACGTAAAACAGTTTACATATTTATGTAGGATTGTAGGTTTTTGGTAGTTCCCAGAGGAAAATTCTAAGTAAGGATGGCAATGAGAATGACCCATGGTCAATGCCAAGCGTAATAAGGACAAATTTAGAAACTCTTTCCATTGCATATTCTATTTTACTAGCTAATAAAATAATGTATACGATTCATTAACCTTTCACCGAATTTTTTAATCAACAATGTACATTGAGGTGGAGTGCAATTATAATAAACGCGGAATCAACTCCCGCTCCGGCTGGGGTTATTTCACAAAGTGAAAACAAATAACAGAGGCATCAGTAGACGCTCGATATAGTGAACTAATAAAAAAAAACCTGGGGGGTCATTCCGTAACTCGATTATTGTCAGACGATATCGTTTCGACGATAGACTTGCTTCACGTAAAATTAAAAATTACTATCGTCTGGACGATATCGTTTTGATACTTAAATTTTTGCTTCACGTAAGCCAAAAATCGTCAAATCAATGTCTTCTAAACAATAACGTTTGCACGATAGCTAAATAGGTATCATTTCGGTTTGGTTTTAAAATGTTTGATATTTTTATCTTTAATTGATAGTTTTTAAATGACTGATTGGGAAACCAACTTTCATTTCACTACTCGTTTTTGTAATTATGTACATATGTATGTATTTAAAAAAATATCATATATACAAAATATCTTACATTTTGCAAATTACATAAATGTTCCTCTTTCAAACTAAACCAAACACAAAAGTACTTAAATTCACATTAAATTTGAAATTTGTTCTCAAATAAAAATCAATAAAACCGAAACCGCGAATTCACGAAAAATAAGTTAAGCCTAATCGAAAATGCGAAAATTAAAAAAAAAAATACACAAATTTCATTCACTACTTCATTATTTTGAAAAATTTTTAAATTTAACCAAAGAAAAGCGTAAAATTTTTGTTTGAGAGTTTTTGAAAGATACTAAACGCTCTCAAACTACATTTTAAAATAAACGATAGACGAGACGATAGACGAGACGATAGTAGTAAGTTACGTGAAGCAAATTATTGACGATATCGTTCACGACTATCGTCTGGACGATGATCGTTTTGAAAATTACGGAATGACCCCCCGTTCACTAAATCGAAATTGTTCACTATTTCGAGCGGGTGTTTTTAAATGTTTATCAACACCAAACTTAATTATAAATATAATTCTTTTTTTTTATTAATTCAACAGTTTAAAGAAGAAAAAAGGAATGCTAAATTTTTCAGAAAAATAGTTGACATTCATTCACAGGTGCATTACAACAAAAACAATTTTCGTTGAATTTCTCCCAAAACAAATTTAGTTCACTATTGAGTTTCTCATAGTTCACTACTTAGAGTAGTCTGTGTTAAATGTTGGTAGTTCTCTATATTGGATAGTTCATCCGAGGATCACTATACCGAGCGTCTACTGTACCCATACGGTTTAAGGCAAGGGAAAGGCAAGCTGCCCGCCGGCGCCGCCCCTCCGTTAGATTTGTATGCCTATGTAGGTATGTATTTACGACGATGAACGTATGTATGAAAAAGACATTATAAGCCAATGTGAGCATTTGGCTATATGAAGCTTTATCAAAGTGTCACACTGCCAAAAGTTAAAATGTGGAGCTATAAATATTACAGAATCGAATAAACATAGAACATGTGCTTCGTTCCTAATTTTGAAAATTGAGAGGAGGCAAATATTTTTTATTTTTGGTGTTCACTTGATTTTGAAATACAAATACATACGTTAAACACTTAAAAAGTGTTGTTAAAAAAAAATTTACGATACGGCAAAAATTATTTTGCAAATATTAACTTGCCAATACATATTCACTTTGAATTTTGATCATCTCGCAAAATTAATTAAGCTAATTTTCATATTACCTCATTTCAGCTACCCAAATGATTACATGTTTTTTGTCCCTCATTTTTAATTCGCTAACCTTCAAATCGCATTTTGTTATTTTGCCAAATATTTTTGGCTTATCTCGCTAGCCCTTAATTCGCCACATCGCCGATTATCTATTTGCATATGTTTTCATTTTGTTAATAAAATATTATTATACATGAATATAAAATTATTGTTCATTATTTCTTTTAAGTGGCAAAATATTATTCTGTTTTTTTTATTTATGTCAGGCAAAAACACATGAACTTGATCTTTAGCTAAGAAAATCGTTTGGTGGTTATTTATATGTGGTTAAGGAAATTAAATACCAGAATACTTTACTTAAAACAGTTTGAACTAAAATAAAATGCACGACTGGGTTGGACGAACTTATTCTGATGCTAGATAATTTTGGAAGAAGTAAATGTCCAATAATATTTCGTTATCAAAAAATGAATAAGTCTAACTAAGCACAAAATTTTAATCTCTGAAAAAAAAAATTCAATAAACCTATTTCCAAAATATTAAAGACGCTGAAACTTAAAAATAATAAAAATAAATAATTTATTTGTACGAAATTTGATTGAAATCGGTTGTGTAGCTTACGAGGAAATCTTATTTAAAAACCGGTTCTTTGTTAACAAGCAAATTCCGGAAACTCCATTCCAACCAGAAAATAGATTGTTCTGGCAAAATAGCACACGAAAACGTTTATCAAAATCGTTAGAAAAAATCACACTGCTTTGCTTATGTTCTCAATGAACTGTATGGCACGTATAGTTATTTTTAAACCTTAGAGGAAAAATGAATACTACTTTCCGGGAGACTACCAAATAAATCCTAACCATCAAGTTTGAAGCAAATCGGCCCATCCGTTTAGATAAAATGAAGAGGTGATGTGAACAGACAAACAGGCGAAAGGACGGCATTTTCAGGCTCACTATTTTCAACTTTGACTTTTTTGGATTTGTTTATAAATATATATATTAAACTGCTATAAAGCGGTAGTAAAATGTGTTCCGAAAAAGAAAAGAAGAAACTCGTGCTTACATTAACGTATGCCATTTGAACAAAATATGTGCAATATATCATTATGATTGTATTGATCCTGAATGAAACAATATAGGTAATAATATTATTTTGAAAGTAGGTACTAAATAATATGTATTTATAGTACATTATTTATTCAATAAAATCTAGTCTTTTAAATTTAACTTTCATGGCTTAAGTAAGGCAGATGCGAAAGTGAATAATCTCAATAATCAAGCACTAGATCTTCTGAACTATTGCCACCTAGTAATGAAGGGTGGGCCATTTGAAGAACTAAACTTTCGGGATTTAATATTAGCTAATAATGCAAGTTATACTCGAGTATAACTCCCATCTCTGGGCAGGTGCTTCTCAAACTTTTCTACACCTGCTTGACAGAGTTCAGAAAAAAGCGATAAAATTGATAGGAGAAAGAAACATTATGGAAACATTTCCCTCCCTTGATCATTGTCGAAATGTTTCATGTGTTTTCTTGTTTTACCAGTTCTTCTACAAAAAATGCCAGCTACGTTCCACCCCTTAAACATTTCCCCCGTAACACCCGTCTTATGCTAGGAACGCTCATCAGTTTACACTTGAGCCCAATTTCAGACGTGTCGAGAAATATAAAGATTCTTTTTTCAGCCGTACAACACGAATGTGGAATGAATTGCCTAGCACATTTTTCCCTTGCCATTTTGATCTTCAAACACTCAAGACCAATATTCATCGATACCTCCTTTCCCTTCCTCTCTAATTTCCTACCGCTCGCGCTGTGACTCATCATTAAAATGGCTATTACAAACCCCTTGAGTACGTGTGCCGTATAAAAATAAATAAAAACAAAATTAAGGTTCTGTGAAATGATTTTCGTTCGTTTGTTATAAACCTCATCATTTCATGTTGAATATTGTCTTCCAAGTCTTCCATAATCCGTGGCTTGCAGACATAAGCTTTACAATTTAAAAAACCACACAGAAAGAACTGTAACCGGTTAAAATAAAGTGCATGACTGGGTCGGACTCGGACGAACTTGTTCTAATGTGTGACATTGCTCTTGGGGCTAAAAAAAAAAATGAATTAAAATATCTGATTTCGTTTACGGTTTTGAATTTTAAGAAATTTTGTTTACAACATCGTTCGACCAGTTTTTTCAAAACCGGTTTTTGGAATTTATTTCAATTATTTTTTGAAGTATAAAAACAAATAAAATAAAAATAAAATGATCAAATCCTTTTCGAAAAAACTTAACTAATTTTTTAAACTCAAAAAATTTCATTTTGAAAAATTTGAGAATTAAAACTTCTAAATCAAAACTTTCATCGAAATCCGTCATGTGGTCTACGAGAAAATAAGGTTATAAGACCTTTCTTGAAAAATATTTTCCAATCAGAGCATATAATTCACACAAAAAAAAAAAACTATTCAGAATGTTGTATCGAAATCGTAGGAGCCGTTTTTGAAAAAAAAACTTTCATTAAAAATCGTATTGCAGGTACCGTTGGTTTTGGAGCTAGAATGCTTATTCCAAAAACCCCTCTGTAGGACGTCATAATAATACTGTGTACCAAGTTTGAAATCGGTCCAGCCGTCCAGGGTATAGGTGCGGATACAGACAGACAGACGGACGGACGGCATTGTTGAAACCTCTTTTTTGACTTCTCTATCATCGTTGTGTCATGTTTGATTGTTAGAATTTTATATTTTTGTTTACGAATGCATAACTTGCCTTATAATCGCAAGTAAAAATTACCTCATGATATTCTTAGTCCTAGCTTCTAGTGAATACATTTTTAATCAACAGCATTGCTCAAGAACAATCTTTGAAAATCCTAATGAGCAACTAACGAAACAAATAACGTACAATTAATTGTGAAATCCCGTGTAGGTAAGATAGTTGTTAAAAATAATAACAATATAAATAATTACACATGCTAAACCACCAGGATCTTAAATTGGATAAACTATAGTTACATCTTATCTTGCCTTCAAAAACACTCGGTTAAAAGTTAAAAGGCATTTTTCAAAGATGCTGCCAAAATGTATTTCTTTAATGACCCTTATGTCTTAATGTTCCACGAACATTTGTCTGGCCAACTCCTATTGTTAATCAACTCCACCTTTTTTGGCAGAAAAATAAATGTGTGAATTTTTGGTTAAAGTTATAGCCACTTAGCTGAAAGTCTTTGAATAAATCAAAATAACTATTCGACTTAATTCGCAACAGTTTTCTTCTATTTGAGTTTGAAATTTCTAAACACACAAAACAAAATTTAGATAGTTGAGATAACCGTAACTTTTTCTTTTATTCTCACGGTACTTAAAGAACAATCTAAAAGCATGGTCAAAAAAAGCTTATGTAAAGAAATTGAAAATTGCAGCAAAAGCCGTCGTCGTCGTTTAGCATTTGATTGTTTTAAATAATAAACAAATGAATTCTGATAATAATATATAATCATAAATATGTTATACAAGTATTTGTTAATATTTTTAAATTAAACAAAAATACATATTCAAAGTAATAATTGCAAAAGGTGTTGTCATTGTCATGAAAAAATTAGTGTCAAAGTCATGTTGCCTTTAAGATAGAATTTTAAGAAAACGTTCTCAAAAACACAACCATTATGTATGTACATAAAAATAAATATCCGGCTTGGTAAGTGGAGACAAACAAAGGTGGAACATAATTTTCTGTTTAAAAAAATAGGCCAGACTTTTGGATCGCAGCTGCGAGGTCTTTCGAGAGGTGTACCGACAATTATTTTTTTGTTTTATCGTAACCAAATAACGACAGATAGGGAAATTGATAAAGATAAAATATATATGTATGTACACCCAACGTTTTTAATGTTTCTTTGTTCCTTTTACATTATTTAACATTATTCTTACTAATGATATACAATTTTCTAACTCTAACTTTGCTCCTTTTTGAGCTTGAGATATGAAATTTTGTGAACTAAATTTGTGCTGAAAATATTATCTTTGATTTCAATTTGCTTTTAACCAGATTAGTTCAAAATAAAATGACATAACACATGTTTTTATAAGGCAAGTTAAAGTGTTAAAAAAATGCATCTCTTCTTATGACTTTGAGTTTACGAGTAAAATAATTACCTCATTTATAATGTTACGTGTGGTGATTATCCTGAGGGCCAAATTGATAAAAGAACATATAATATTGAAATTGTCTCATAATTTTACCCTTTAAAATAAATATTTTACCTAATTTGAACTTATCTAAATTTTTTCATTTGCTGCACTTATTTTTAAATTCTTTTAAGAAAATTCAATGAAATTTTATAATTCACCTAAAAATCTCTAGTTTAAACTTTTTTTTTTTTGGAAAAATACTTTTATTGTTTTTGTATTTTCTGAAAAAATATTTTCAAAATCGTTTGTTCTTCAAACATGTCTATACAAAATTTCCCAAAAAAATGTCTACGAATTGGGAAACACCTTGTATTGGACGCAACTGGCTGCTTTGGAGTATACACCAGAATTGACAATAAATTGACTTGAACATTACTTGCGCAAAATACACAAAACTTGGGCAAGTTTGAATGTGTTTTAATGGTTTTATATGCTTAAAAATTTTCGACGCCATGCGCCACTAATGATAGGATTTTTCTACCGTACGCCAGAGGCGCGAACATTGACATTGAAGTAAAAAATTTCGCTAGCCTTCTCGCGAATTGGCAGCTTTAACGAAATCAATGGAATATTATCTTGCGAGATGGTAAAGTGGTTGGAAATTTAAAGAAACATTATCTGCTCTCCGGAAAAAAAAACAGCTTGCTGCTGTATCCAAAATCGAAAACTGAGCTATTTTTAAGCGTAGGTACCTACTGGCAAATATCAGAAAATATAATTTTTCCTGTTCGGTCCAATCAACAGTATCAGAATAACAAACATTTTAACTCTAACAGAGTTAGGAAAACAGATTTCAATGCCTCGACCAACGAACCCGCGAAAGCGAGAAAAGCTATACCGCGCAATGGTTACCTCTGGGTCAAAAAATTCTCTCGGCAAAACTGCGTACAATTCGACTTCAACACTTTCGTTTGTTTGATATCTTGTGATTCCGTTTTTCAATCCTTTTTATGAACTTGAATGATGTGAGTACTTTTCCAAATATAACAAAAGCAAAGCATTTTAAAGGACAAATGACGGATAAAACAAATATGTAAGTCGTGCAATTCTTCAACATAAAATCTGGTGCCCCACCAGGACCACCCGGACTATAATTTATTATTATCATCAAATTTCAAAATATTTTGATCAATTATACAATCCTCACTTTTCAAAATGATGAGAAGAGAGCAGAAGAGAGAAAATTTGTATTTTCAAAATAATTTTATTAGAGTTACCAAAAGCGTCTTTGGAACAGATTGAAACACATGAAACACAAGTAGGTCGTTAAGTTAGGGTAGTAACCATTTTTATTTCCTTTTGCATTAACGAATTTCGAAAAAAAAATTGGGACTAGTTTTAAGTAAATTTTCTATTTTCGGGGTAAAATTTTCGTTCAAATAATCAAAAATATGCTGCAGAACACATCACTTTTAAAATTAATAAACAATAGATAACAAATTAAAGGGATAGGTGCGTAAACCTACATCTTACATGCTTTAATGTCCGTTAGGAACAGAGTACTACATGCCATGAACTATACCTATCGGAAATTGTATCACAATGCACGTGTTTCACAAATTTAACATTGTTGTGTGACGTCAAAGGCACATGTCACTTTCTTATAATCATTCTTCTACAGACGTAATACGAGGCTTTTTTTTTCAAATTATAAAAGAAGCCAAGAGAACATTTTAAATTATCATATACATTTTATGTATTTTGATATAAACTTGTAAAAAAAACTCTTCTCAAGAAATGTCATTTTTATTTTCATTAACATATAACATAATATGAGTTGAGATTGTTGATATGTCAAATTAGACGTGTTGTTTAAACAATCAATAGCCTTTATTAAAAATCAAACCAAAATATTACGAATTCTCGATTTGAGCAGCAATATCGTAATATTTTCTTTGAGTGGTCAACAACAAAGATTAAAAGGGATTTTTCAAAAATTTGGAGGGGTGAAAGAGGACAGTTTAATTTGTTCCTCAATATACAAAAAAATGTTAAAAGTGGTCATTTGACAATTTAACAAATTCTAACTACGTATCGTTTCTATATGGTTTGCAAAAAAAATGACAATGACACTTCAAAATTTTTTTTGACATAACAACAATTGTTGACTATTGTTAGAAAAAGAACGCACCAAAATTCTTAGGTGAAAATGCAGTACACTACCCCTAAAGTTAAGTATCTTCTAGGAGGAAGCTTTATAAAAACAGGAAGCAATTTTTGAAAACGATAAACTTTGTTGGATAAAAACACAAAAATCGAGCTGTTAGGTGATTATGAGAACAATCAGTAAACTTAGATAGAGGCCAACTTAATACCAACTTTTCTATTACCGATAAATTGCATTTAATTGGAATCTCAATAGTAATTGTTCACTGAATTTAGTGCTTGGTTGCTAGTCTAGAGTTGTGGGTTCGAGTCCCAGCCCGAGAATCAATAATTTTATATATCACATCACAGTTTCAAGTCGATGCCAACCGTGATATTTTCGTAAGATGAACATCTCCATTCACTGTACCAATGTGGAACCGTGTATAAGGGTATTAATAACTCCGCGAATGAGAGTACATTTAAAAAAAGAATATTTCTTTACACTTTCCTTTCACTACCTACGAATTCAAAGTTAAAAGCTATTTACGCTTAAAGGTTTGTGTTATGCTACATTCTAACCATCCTTCAATTTCTGAACGTTAGAAATCAACTTACAACGGTATTTTATATACTCGTGTATGGTTTATTTTAACTGTATAACTTTCCACTATCTAAGTATAACTAATTTCTTAACCACTAGCACGAAATCTTGCAATAACAAAGTCTTGTTGTCTATTAATACCTCGATGGTTCAATATGGTAGTCGTGGGTGTACCAATCTCGTCCATAATTATACCACTGACAGGCTCCTCCGCTGCATAATTATTCCCATTTTGATCGCTCGTATCTGCTGGTGTTGTAGTTAAATTAAGTTGAATATTCTGATTCTCTTTGGAATTGGAATTCCGCTTAAGTGTGAAGGTATTAACAACTTTGAAAAACTTCGATTGCGACTTATTGTTGGAACTAATTTGCGAATCCAATGCCGGGTTGAGAGATGTTTTTTCCTTAATTGGCGTTTGCTGCTGTTGCTGCTGCTGGCAGCAGTTATGAAATTCTTCATAATAACTTAAGCGGTTTTCTACGGCGGACAAATTAGTGGGCGGACTTTGTATCGAAGTTTTCTTTGAAATTCCTGGTGGTTTGTTTGTTGATTTTGTTTTGAAGATGCGATTCCATATTTTCTTACTCATATTTTTTGTATTTCTTTTATTTTTTATAAAAGAATAAATAGTATACACCACGAACTATTTCAATTCACTAAACTGGTTCACACTTCTAAAAGAAAATGCTATAAATATAGCGCACCAAAATGATATTTTCCCGACCGACCGACACGACCCAGAACGTACGAACCAAAAAGAATATATCCGAATCCGAAATACCTATAGCATGGAAAGGACTACAATGTTTTCTTTAAGATGACTATTACTTCATCGCCGCGCAGCCGGCGAAGTGTGGCAGAGAAAAAGAACTGAACGGCAGACGTTTTGGCAGAAGACTGACTATCGGAACGAACTTACATTGTGCAAGGGTAGATAGCCTAGCGTTAGCAGTGGCAGTCGCAGTGGTATGGTTATGGTTTAAGAAAATAATTCCATTCCACACTCCACTCCACATCCACAGCAGTCGCGGCGTGCTTGATTTTGTGCTGCTGTTGCTTTAGTTTCTTCACGTCTTCTCCAATGACAAAAGTTGTGTTGTGTTGTATATCAAAAAATAAGATGCTTTGGCCCCGCTCTGCACTGTTTGTTGAATAGTTCAACGTTAAGTCAGCTGGAGCTGATACAAACACGATACTACAACGATACAACAGATGAAGTGTGGTACGTCGTACGTGAATGATAATGAAGATAAAGTTGATGAGTTAACATGCCGATACAATATACAATATGCATTGCATACAAACGAAATATGTAAAATCACTATACCTACCTCTATAGACAAAACAAAAGATTGGATAGTTGGATGTTGGACCTTTGGCTCATTGTACGAGTATCAATGTACCATATTACATAATGGGTAATATGGGACAAAATCTTATTTTTTTTAGTGTTTGAAAGATCATATTATACTTTTAATAAAACGGTGATAATGAAAATCCTGTGATCTGTTTCCGATTTTTGAGGGAACAGAATTCGCACAAATCTTGGTCAGATTTTATTTTACACGAATTTGGCATAATTTGTCTTGGAAACAGCTTTAAATTGCAATATAAAATAAGTTCTATACTAGTTTGTCAATAGAACAGTGATGTTTTTGACCGGTTGAATGCATACTGTTATGTATGTTAATGGAAAAACGAAAGTGACTTTTTATTTCAGACTTGAGTTATCCCGTCAAATCGGTACCATGCAATAATATATGTTGCCCGGTTGCAAAACAGCGCTTCAACTCCTCCTGGAGCATATGAGAGCAAAAAGATTTTTTCATCTTTTAACATTCGCTGCTACTAGCAGCTTCAAATTTTATATAGCGCAGTTTAAGGAATAACTGGTGTCGGGGTTTTTTTAAATTTTATTTTAGCCTTGCTTAAACTGCTGAAACAAAAACAGTTACTTGAAAAATTTAACAGACCTAGGGGCTTTTTTGGTAATGCTGCGATTTTCGTTTTTGTCTTTAAGTCATAACGAAAACAAAATTTAAACGGTTTTTCAAATGGCCATACATTTGCAAAAGGCTTGATTGAATTCACTCAAACTTTGTTTGGCATAGTTTTTCATAATTTTCTATAAGAAAGCATTGCAATTTTATTTTAAACCTTTCTAAACGGTGGCTCCCATACAAAGAGCCGTTCAGTTCTAGCCAACTTTTTTTGGATTCTTCTGATTTGCTCATAAACCATTCTAACAATTTTGATTAAACTTTGTGTGTTATATTCTTGGAGTGTTCTTAAGAAAACTGTGTTTTTAGTATTTGGCTAAAAATGCAAATAACGTAGATCTGGTCTTCTTAACAGCTTTTTTTCAAATGGCCAAAAGTTGGCAACGGTTTTATCGGATTTAATCAATTTTAATTTCACATTTGATAACATAAAATATAAAACTGTAATAATATCACCCAAAAACTATAGCGAACACGAATAAAATTGACTAAACGGCACTCACTCTCAACACAAATCAACTATTGTCTCCAAAACACAATGATGCAATGCCGGTTTGAATGTGTTTGATTTGAACGGTTAGCCCAGTGCATAGTATGTTTTAATCATAAAATATTGCAGTGGGCCATATTACCAACCTGGGTCATATTTGCTACACATACTCTACATTCTAAATATTAAAAGTCTTATCCCGTATATTGGGTGTTCCAGTTTAACCCAAAAAATTTTAGTACTAACCAAATTTTTCAAAAATTATTTTAACAATTTTGATCAAGTTTGTGGGCTGTTTTTTGGGAGCATTTCATTGATAACTATGTTCTTAAGTTTTTACAAACGACCTAATTCAATTTGAGGCCTGAGGTCTTAGTATAAATATAACGAATTAACGGGACAGAATAACTTATCTTCTTAAAATGTCGTGCATTTTATTTTTTGTGTGTATGCACATTGCACAACCAAGAATGTCGTAGAAAATCTTATTTTAAGGTTTCGATTCGTCAGTCCTTCTTCAATGAAGCACGTTATCAAGGACTGTCTAAAAATTTCTCACGATTCTTGAAGCTCGTTCTTCGCCTCAATTCTAAAACGGTTTTCACTGTAGAGATGGAAGTTCTTCGCTATACTCTCGTAATATATAATATAAATACAATAAAGCATCAAAAATCACAGAGCAGTAGAAACAGTTAAACACAGATCTTAATTTGCATTTTTTCGAGATGCCGATCCGATTAAATCTACTAATCGAATTCTTATTTTGTTTAAGTACAAATAGTGGTATAAATTACTTAAGCTTACCATGAAAAAATGCACAATAATTAGTGTTTCTTTTATACAAAAAAAGGTGTGAAGTGTGTACTGGATAACCTTGTTTCAACTAAACTCTGTTCGATATTTGAATTAGTAAAATACAATTACCCGGGCCAAGATTATATTAATTACAGTATTGTATTTAACATACTTTTCATTTTATTGAGAATGTTATCTCGACTTATAATATCGTTCAAGTATAACCAATGACATGCACTTACCAACAACTTCCACACTATTCTAACTTGATTACTTTTTACAAGCATCTGCGACTATACCTTGTTTTGGACAAGACAACAAAACAGCTTCTCCCAACAAAAATGGTGTGTTCAAATTGAAACATACATAATATGTATTACATATATACTATTGCATAAGATCAGCCTTACCATATGGCATATAGCAGGCACAAGCACACACAGCCTGTCATTTAATGCAAAAATTGGTCAAAACCTCAGATACTCCCCAAATGCTCTGGACTCATGCCAAATGAATTCATCTCAAAATAGATCTTTCTGTTTTGAATATGGGAGAAGCACAATGCCCTCCCAACTTCATTATAAGTTCAAACTTTTGATGACGCGATACGACAGCACAGCCTCAGTCAACAGTTTTTCTTAATGCAATGCCCTTTGATTGGGCACAGCCATAGCAATAGCCATAGCCATGCAATCGGCTAATTGAACAGTATCTCTGCAACGATTTCTTGCGGTATCTCGCTTTTCGATACAAAATTCAAGCAGATTGTCGATATATCGCTGATGCGCATTTAATTCATTTCAATTGAAAATAAACTTAAAACCATTCGACTATACGTTCTCCAATGACATGACAATTAATCAATTGAAATCAGTTGCTTCTTAGGCTTGTAGGTACAGAAATTTCAAATTAGAGAAGCGGGAAAATAGAGTTTGGATGGAAAGTATAAATCTTTCAAAACTTCTGCAAGTAAAAAGTTTGACTTTTGTGGGACTGAACATTAAATGTTTTTTTTTTTAGAATTTGTTGACAAATTTAGTTTTAATTCGCTTTTACTCAGAAGGAGCTCAGTTGAAATAAAACACAGAAACAAAAGTGCGTTCACAAGGAAAATAAATTAATTAGAAAAATAAAAATGTATTTTTGGATTTTATTTGTTGCAAGTATATGACGTGTAGAGTGTGTTGCTTGTAGTGGGTGTGGAAAGTTATCACCTGGCTTTGGCACATACATTAGCAGTGCAATGTATCCTCATGTTTCGCATGGTAGAGGTAGAGTAGTCAATATGATTTGCCCTTCAAGTTTTAGTTCGGCGGTGGCGGTGGTAGGCCAATACCACGAATATAAAAATGCACGACAGCGTGTGTTTATATAAAATGTTATATGTATATGCAAAAATGGAATGTTTTTGCATTGTAGAACGGACGGAATATATTTTTTATATCGATCAAACAAAGACAAGAATACATCTCGTTGATACGCAAGTTGGTTTGTTTTGTTTGTATCAACAGAATCAGGGGGTCGCGTCATTTTCGTACAAATATAATCAAATGAATACATAGTATGAAATTTGTATGATGATCTGATTAGGTGAAGGGGGACTGTAATTTTAATTCTTAATTAGCGCCAGAAGGTATTAAAAGGAGCTAAATGGTCAATGCTATCTAGTTATTTTAATTTGAAACCCGTAAATTTGATAGAAAATAAGCCCAATTGAGTTTCTACCTATTTATTTTATTTATTTATTTAAGACTAGCCTTCCGCCCCGACTTCGCACGGGTATTTAACAAAAATTAATTGTTTTTCAGGAGTTCGGACCCGCGATAGGCCGACATACACATACAGTTCGACATGAGAAAAACGTAGCTCGATCAATACTAATTTCAAGGTTTTCCTTGGAACTCATTAAAAGTTTACGTGAAAGATGTTTAAACGGAAAATGAAGCCGTTTAATGGGATATTGCATTGTATATATAAACTATATAGTATTCCCACTTGAGGTGCGCCATCTATCGACGAAAACCTAAGCTTTAAAATACCATGGGAAGCAACAACAACAATTTCCACCATTTTAATTGTTGTTGTTGCTTCCCATGGTATTCTCGAGGTCAATTTTTCATCGATAGATGGCGCACCTCAGGTGATAGTACTATAGTTTAATGGATATATTGGCATTGGCAGATCAGTTGGGATCATCGGTAGCCTCGGTATAGCCGATTTTCAATGTCAGACCAGAAGGGTTTAGAGTTTTTACAAATTCCTGTGGATAATGGATAATGATAACTAGCTCAAAATTCTACAAAATGGTTAAAAAAAAATTCGGATTCGAGTTTTTGTTGTTGGCTTTTTTGCATTTTCTGAGAAAATTTACCATTGTAACGTATATTTTGTTTACATAATCGGAAAGTAGAGATTTCATGAAATAAAAATCAAACCAAATTTTTTAAAAAAGCAGATATGTACATATTTGGAAGTAGGAATTTTCAATTGAAACTCAGTGTTTTTTCGATATTAAGTCAAAATTTGGTGAAGAATTAATTTTTTTTAATCAAAAAATAGCAGTGTGTTTGAGGCATAAAACGGTAGGTTTTCACCAAATTTCGTGAAATACAAATGTTTTTTTGTAAAAGATAAAAATAAAAAAAAAAAAAATTTGTTATTTGAATTTTTAACATTATGTAAATGTGAAAAAAGTGTATTAACAAATGTTGTAGTTCTTTTGATAACCTACAACTTTGCTTTTTAACTTTTCCCCATAAGACTTGCCGTTTTGTCGGAAATCGAGATACAACTTTTTTTCCTTTAAAACCCCTAAAACCTCCTTCTCCCCAATTCCCGACTGCAGATCGACGGTAATTTATTTTTCCTTTAACTGTTTTACAAAACAGTTTAGTCCTAACTCTTGTTATTTGAAAGTACATTACTTATAAAGTTTAATCAAATGCGATACAGACGTTTTCAAGCAATTCGTGACGATTTGCGGAAAATTTATTAAAATTAGATTTCTGTTATTTTGTATATAAAAACTATTTTTTTTCGAAAGCGCTTTAAATATGTTTCCTTCAAAATTTCATAAAAATCGTTAGTTCCATGTCCGGATGATTGCACCTTCTGCCTTTCATCTAAATGACGTCTCTCTATTTCTCTTGGTTCCCACAAAAAATAGTCCAGCGGCGGTCAATCGCACGATCTTGGAGGCCACGACACAGGCCCACGACGCGAGATAATGGGCGCAAAGTTTCCTTCAATAAATTGATTGTTTCGTTGGCTGTATGGCATGTAGCACCGTCTTGTTGGAACCAAAAGTCGTCCACATCAACATCCTCCATTTCACGCACGAAAAAGTCATTAATCATGCGTTCCCCATTGACTGTAACATTATGGCCGGCTTCATTTTTGAAGAAATATGGACCAATGATTCCACCAACCTTTAAATCATACCAAACACGTATCGGTGTCTCAACATACACTTGAGGATTATCATCACTCCAAATGTGGCAGTTTTGCTTATTGACGTATCCATCCAACCGAAAATGAGCTTCATCGCTGAACAAAATTTTTTTATGAAAATCGAAAATCGTTTCACGAGTATAACCATGCTTTTCAAAATAAATTGGCACAATTTTTAAACGTTGTTCAGGAGTAAGTCTATTCATACCAAACTGAGCATAAATCAAGTGACAGATGTCAAAAAGAAGAACTCCGCAAAAAGTATTGCCAGATTGAAAACTATGCGTCTAAAAAACACCCTTTGAATTGAGTTTTGTTGTTCGACTTACTGTGAAATATAGGGATTCATTCTTAAGCCGTACAACAAGAATGTGGAATAAATTGCCTGGTGACTGTGACTAATCATTAAAAGGGCTATCCAAAACCCTTGAGCGCGTGTGCTTGATGATCCATTCATGGGAAAGGTTTTCTTTTTCCTTTAAAGAATGACTTCAGGACATAACAATGTAGTTTCCTACAACACGTCATCAGTTAAAGTCAATTTATATCTACATACTTCAAGTCAAGTTTTCGGCTCAATCGAGAAAGTGCCTTTTTAAGTACCTTTTTGAATGTCCCCTTTGTTTCTGACTATCAAGGCTTTCTCAAGTAATATTCTTTTATTTGACAATATAAAATGTAATATCAACCTTCATTTAAAAAATATAGAACAGAAATGTTTTGTTGTTAAAACGAAAAAATAAAACAATTGCTCTTAAGTTGCAACAGGCTCTTGCATACATTTATAATGTATGTATTGTATATACTTTGGGCAATAAACAACACACCTGACTTAGTTTATTTATAGGTATCTAATATTGTTAACACTAAAAAGAGACTAAAAACTAATATGCATTCAATAAAGAGTCTATGTTTACAGCTGCTGAACAATCTGTTCCTAACATAAATATGGATACATAAATGTTTATGTATTTTGAAATCAGCCAGATCAATTTTAATTAATATCATCAATAGCATGTTGAGAATGTGTTTTAACATATATCTCAATTTATTAGACAAGAAAATGAAGTGTACATTAATAAATGTACTCGTACGATTTGATCACATGTCTTGGTGTTATCACAAAAACAACAAATTGGATTGTGGCTTTTAGTAGAAACATAATAAAACAAACATTTTGAATACACATGGTAAATTTGTGAGAAATGACATATAGGTACTAATTTGATTTCAAGACCCAGAACCACAGATAATAGAATTGCTTCATTATCTGTGCTAGAATGCCAATTGGAAATGTTTCTCAGGAGATTAAGAATAAAACAATGTTCCAAGCTTTATTGCAGCCACACAGACAGACATAGTAAGTTATTGGGCGCACTCACTTTAGGTTAAGAATGCATAATTTTCTTGCTTAATGAAGCTATAAGTAAATAAGTAAACAAAAATATTTTTTTTTTAAATATTCTCTAATATGTTTGTAGTTTTTTTTTTTACACAACGATTCTTAAATTTTTAGATGCGTCAAAAAATCTCGCACGCCAAAGGGAGTATGTGACTCAGGTACTTTATAATTTTATTCTCAATCCAACTTAACATTAAATAACACTGGATAAACGGAATTACAAAAACAGATACAAGACTTAATTGCTCAACTTTTATAAATTGCATTTCAAAGCAATTTGGAGGTGCTTAGCCGATTGTTGCGCAAAGATTATGCACCTCCCAATATGTTTTTTTTTTATCTTCAGGAATTACCAAACCAATCTTGAAAGATTTATTTCTGTTGAAGTTTTTTTTTTTTTTCTTTAAATAATATTGCACTGTGTAGAAATTTCTGAATCTATTTCTAGACAGGGCCTTTAGCTCATCAACGCTGTTCTTTGCTTTTAACATTGAAAGAAAGCACTAAAATATAGGTTTTAGTTTTATATTTAATTTAGGAGGTTGATTTCTTTAGGATTGATGTGATTGAGTGGAACAAGTAGATTTTTAGAAAGAAGGATATTAAAATGATGATATATGGGACTTGTTCTTATCATTTTTACTCAGACATAAATATCTAGTTTTATTTATTTCTCTATCAAAACACTTTGTCGTTTAATAGATTGAAGGTGTTGTGTGACATGTTGTTAAGAAATTATTAAAAAAAATATTAAGCATGTATTAAAACACTTTTTTCTTCTTTCAATGTAAGGTATTGACTGGGTAGCAGGAACTTTCTCTTATGTGTGGCCATAGCCTTTGGATTTGAGATTTTCGAAAACATACGAAATTTTATTAACCCATCAATAATAACAATTCAAAATTTTTTTTGGAAAAAATACTCTAGTCATAAGTTGAGTACTAACTTTAACGAAACTTATAACAAAAAAATAACAAGTTTTATATTTATTTGCCTCCATGTTTATTTCAGATAATCTCAGAAACGGTTTTACCACTAGCAGTTAGCTTGTGTTTTGAGGAGTTACGCTGGCCATTTTTGTGTGGTTTTCCATATTGATTTCGCAACATATAAAAAGTCTT
This sequence comes from Platycheirus albimanus, assembly GCA_916050605.2. NCBI lineage: Eukaryota > Metazoa > Arthropoda > Insecta > Diptera > Syrphidae > Platycheirus > Platycheirus albimanus. Next base: position 68,649,755 of record OU696698.1, read on the forward strand.
TTGCAGAGATAGAGATATTTAAAAATGCATAGTTTTCGCTGTATTATATTATTTTCATAGCAACGATATTAACTTTAAATATAATACTATAATTAGCTATAGTCACAAGAACTTACGGCAGGTGGAGTTGGTAATTCAAACATAATGCCATTGTGATGCTGTAAACTTTGCCGCCTCCATTCTACACCTATATGAAATCTATAGTACTCTGGAGTCCAGGGGTGACATTTGATTAGGCTGCCCTTTTGTAGCCACTGATTGTAACATTAATTAATTCCTTTTAATAACATTATCTCCAACCCCATTTTTTTTATATCGGATTTCCTCCAAAAATACTGGATTTTCCAATCTGAAAAATTCTTTAACAAACAAAATAATATTGTTTTTAATGTAAAAGGGATTTTTTGAGCTCTTTGAAACAAAGTTATTTTCTCATCTACTTAGTATTTCCAACGAAAGATTTTGAACACTTATTGTCTTTAATTCGTTTTTCCCCAGAAAACGTTTGAACTATTGATTTTTTTTGTGATTATCAAAATTTCATATGTTTTTTGCCTTCCTATTTTTTTAAATCTCTAGCACCAAGGACACACATTAGAGGAAATTCATACTACCCAGACGTATACATTTTTACTTGCGATTATAATAGGTACTATGTATAAGGCAAGTTATGGATTCGTGCAGAAAAAAAAAATTGAGATAACAATCACACATGACATTACGATGATGGAGAAGTCGAAAAAAGTGGGTCTGGAAATTCCGTCCGTCTGTCTATCTGTCTGTCTGTTCGCGCCTCTGGAGGCTGAACGGGTGGGCCGATTTGCTTCAAATTTGGTATTTAGGATTTATTTGGCCCCTCGGAACAAATTTTTTATTTTTGCTCTAGGTCCAAAAATAATGGCACCCGCCATACAATCTTGAAGACAAAAATTGATTTTCTCAAAAACGGCTCTAACAATTTTGATAAAACTTTCAGAATGCTATTTTTGCAAGACAATCTATCTTTTGGTTCAAAATTTTTTTTTTCAAAATTTGTCTAATAACGGTACCTCTCATAGAACCAGTATTTTCAAATCAAATTTTCTCGTAAACTATACATTCGATTTCAATAAAATTTTGGACACAGGAAGTCATTCATAATTTTATTAATTTTTCAATTCATTTCAATTTCAATTCATTTCAAAATTTTCAAAAACTTTTTTTTTTGATTTTTTATAAAAAAATTTTGGTTTTCGAAATATGTTGGAAACGGGTACACTGATTTTTTTTTAAATTATTTTTCAAATGTAAACTACAGATTGCCATATATTTGCATACTCAAATAAATTTCAAAATATTTTTTGAAAAAGTTTTTCAAAAATAAACTTTAAAAAAAAAAAACTGGTCCAACGATTTTCAATATATTTTTTTTCCTAGATTGACGTATAGCTTTGAAATTTTATTGCATACTTTGTTTTTCCGAGAAAACTCTTAAACTAATTTAAAAAATAAAAGAATTTTTGAAATTATTTAATTTTTTTTTTAATATCCATATATGCAGCCACTACGCAAATTGCTTATCATAAAAGCAAGTTCGTGCGACCCAGTCGTGCATTTTATTATTATGGTTATGAGTTATGAGTATGACCGATACTTATGTAGTACACCCTGTAAAAGGGGAACTTTTATGGCGAATTCAACAAAAGCCTAAAGGCTTTTTATATCAACTTTATGACAACGTTTATCACAATTTTTGCAGTTATTAACCATGCAGTATACATATTTTCATACCCTAGCCCAATTTTTTTTTTAATTCGATAAATAATTGAATAGGTAATGCATTGGATCGATCTTTTGACACGAATTTAATCGCCGCACATATAAATTACGATTCGAAGAACCAAGAAGATAAATGTTGAAATACACCCATTACTGTACTTGCACTGTATTACCGATTCATTTTCTCTTCCGGTGTATTGCTTAACATTTGTAGGGTTTTTGAACTTGATGCTTTGCTATATAATAATAAATTCACTCATTATAGCAAAGCTTGTTGTGCGCTACCATTTTACCGTCTCTTCGCAACTGCGTTTCATTGTATTCAAGCTCACTTCGGCACAACGGTAGCGTGGCCGAGCGGTCTAAGGCGCTGGTTTAAGGCACCAGTCTCCTCGGAGGCGTGGGTTCGAATCCCACCGCTGCCATGAGTTTTTTTTTCTCTTAATACATTTTATACATTTATTTATATTTAAACTTACGAAGCAATACCAGAGACTTCGTAAATATATATACCAACAATTTATAAAACTTTTCAAGAATTTTGTATGCTTATTTAACTCACTATTGGACTCAGAAACTTGCCCATGCAATGCAATGGAGCTTAACATTTCAGGAAATCTTTGGTAGTGGTCCGAGAGTGTTTAAAATACAATTGATCAAAATTCGGTTAAGCAGAATGTAAAATATGCATTTTTAGTGCTTTTTATTAAATTAATAGCAAACATTTTGGTAGAGTCTTCTTAAGATGTCTACGAAGGTTTCTGTGATATATGGTAAAAAATTCGGTAAAGTATAGTTTGCAGTTTTACGAGCAAATCAAAATAATTGTAGTGTTTTATTTACATACTACATATAAAAGGCAATATACATGGGTTTTAATGCGAGGCAACTTATTGCTTGCACTGCGTGAGGGCTAGATTTAGCTGTTAATGGGGCGAAATGTGCTAAATGCAAAAAGTGGTATCCGATTTTAAAAATTGTGGGTAATCGGATGCTTCAGAGTTGAAACACCTTAAAATGTATACATTTATAAACCAAACAAAAAGACTTACTTAAATATACTTAATAAAATCAAATAAAACAGTACTAAAATAACAGGTGTCTTTATACCTAATCCCATTAAAAAAACCGACTCTTTTTTTAATGTTCTTAAATGAAAACCATTCAATAATAACGAGTCACATTCCCAGTAGGTATATTGTTTCAGTATGAAAAAGTAAACTAGTGAATAAATTGAACTTAAAATAAAATTTGCTGCAATTGCCCATCTTTCAGCCTAAAAACAAAGATAATACAGTATAGTACACTGGGGCGTATACGTACTTTTCTGAGTTTTTTTTTTATAAAAAATCAACCATGTTCTCATATTTTGAACAAATTAATTGGACAGTAAAAATATAAGTAAGAAGTCATACTTATCGCCTTAATGTTCAAAATGTTTATATCGTCGTCCTACCTACTTGGAAGAGCAGAACAACGTCTGCCAGGACAGCTAGTGTGTTATAATTTTGAAAAAAGAAATTCCAAGCTATGGTTAGCAATATTAATGAAGCTCTTGTGAACTTCTCTAATAATTTCATTTATAATATTATAATTTCACCAAAATCCGTTTAGCCGTTGATGATAAAGTCAGAATCTTAGATGTCAGTTTTATGGCAGCTACCCTTTTTTGGCTTTTCCAATAATATTAATTTTAATCAAAAGATATACAATGTGAAATGTACAATTGTACATACAAAGTATACCCAAAAAATATCATTTTCTTACCGAAATGGTGGGAGTCGGTTTTGAGAAAATTAAGCTTTGTATTCTTGAATGACAGGCTATAGATATAGAGTGAAAATCAAGAATAACCTCCATGAGAGGTATGGTTGGGTATTCATTCTTTTAACAAACGATTGGCTTTTGGTTTGTTTCATATTTTGGGGGAGTGAAAAATTCACATGCACGCAAAAATCTTAAAATATTATTGTTTTGTTCTTGAAATATTAAAATATTTTCATTGTACGAGTATATAAAATACATATACCTACATAAATACTGAATAGTAAATTTTTAAGACACTTTTGTTGGCTTTTTTAAACACTTAAAATTTTGAAAACAAAAATTTGCCACACAAATTCCGGAATAAACCTTTATTCTGAGAGCAGTCGGACCAACTTCTACCTCAACAACTCAACATCATAACTTGAATATAAGCTATTCATAATACGATTAGTGCGTCATCAATTTAGAGTTGCTGTAGCTGTAGTGTAGCATGTATAATATGTAGGTGCCCGAACCAACATTTCACCTGTTTGCACAATGTATATTAGGTATAGGTATGTTTATGGTATCAATTTCATGTGGGGCGTGGAACCAATAAATAAATTCTAAAGAGCTATATTTTTAGGTTATCGCATGGTTTGGAAGAACGAAATAAATCGAAGATGGTCAATACGTGTTCCAGTTGATAATATTAATATCTGTATCGCAACCTTCTCAACAGCGCGGGATCAATATAGACTTTCAGTGAGTTTGCTGGCGATTTTTAAATTCGCTTCGACCTACTCCCGAATTTCGAAGCGAAGTCTCGCAAGTATATAGATTTGTAGGTATTATTATTATCTCTTATAAGGCAGGCACGTTTTAAAGATTTTGTGCCACTACTTTAAGTGTATACATGAGAGTACGTGTTACACTTTCTGTTTAGCCCAAAAAACACTTTCAATGTAGGCATGGTTTATTTATTTAATTTGAAATATTTGTTTACCTTGTACAGGATAAAAATTGAATTAATTAAATTAAAGTTTTGCTTACATCAAACAATAAAAGTCTAACTTGATTGCGAACAGGCAGTTTTTTGTTTCAATTTTACGAATACGAATTTCCAGAAGTTTGTTGTTCTTTAAAAAAAAAAAAATTTGAAAAAAATTGATCAAACCGTTTTTGAAATATGTTATAGTCAAAAATTTAAAAAAAAACTTTACTTTTTTTAAAAACAAAATTATTTAGTTTATAAAAGGACTTTCAATTTAAAAAAATGATCGAAATCTGTCAAGTGACTTACGAGTAAATCTGATATGAAAAAACCGGTCCTATGGGATGTATACCGCTATAAGGCTGTTCTTAAACATCTATTCTAATCAAAACATTTAAACAAATTTACACGAAAATTTATCAAAATCGTAAGAACCGTTTTTGATAAAAACGAGTTTTTCATAAGAAAACCATACGGCAGGTTCCCGTAGGTTCAGTGCTAGAATACTAATTCCAAAAACACCTAATAATACAAATTAACTATTATCTAATAATTGAAGCAAATCGGTACAGCATTTTTGGGTTTTTTTTTGGCGATTTCTCATAGTTGCCTAGATAATTTTCATTGGACAACTTTAGATTCGTGTTCAGCGACCCTAAAAACATTAGGCACTAGCAACAATTACGCCAGAAATTTAACTTCGAACTACCATACTACAATATACAACTAGGATTAAGATAAAATTGATCCCGAACTTGAAGTCAGCAAACAAAAAAATCTACAGTTAGCTATACATACCCATATGATTTTTTGAATATACATACACTGCTCGACAACCGATTAGCGCCCCCTATGCTTCTTGTTTTTGGAGCTTTATATCAGCAAATCAAGTAAACTTTTTGAAACGAATTTTTTACCAATGAAAGTTTATAAAAACATACCTAAAAAGAAATAAAAGTAACGGTGGTAGCCTAATAAATAATATTTTAACAAAATTTTAAAGAATTGAATATGAAAAATCCTTACTCAACAGGATGTACGAGGTCATAGTTCACCGTGGTGGCACAACACATCATTAATTATTTTGTAAGCAAGTTACTTATTAATGGAATAAAAATAAAAAAATAATTTAGGGGAAGTTTCTATCCATTTTCTTACGTTATTCGGCATTTTCAAAGGGGATTCTAATAAAATTTCGCAAAAAAGGGATTTTTCAAATTCTGTTAATATGTTATTTATTGAGTTACCACCGTTACTTTAATTTCTTTTCTATACGTGAAATTATATATTATATATTATTATTATATATAATTTATAAACTTTCATTGGTAAAAAATTTGTTTCAAAAGGTTTATTTGATTTGCTGATATTAAGCTCCAAAAATAAGAAGCATAATCGGTTGTCGGGCAGTGTATGTACATAAATATATTTTGTGAAGAAATTCTTATATATTATCCTTATATGCATCTAGTTCATTTCAAAAAATATACATAGGATAATCTAAATCTACTATTAAATGAATTAAAATAATTCTTCCTATCATCGTTCACCACACCTCGTCAGTTACCACCCACATAAATTAACTCACATCAGCACATGAACTACGTAGCTGTATGCAAGGAGTCACATGTTAGAATAAATGCATCTCTGTCAGAAGCATGTGGCGACACCTACACACTAGGAGAATAGACAAAGAAAACAGGAAGTGGGAGTTTCTGCCGACCCCGACAGTAAGCCAGTTTATTTCTACGAATCTTCAAATTTTAAGTTATGCATCGCTCGTTGAATAATAAATTAATCGATAGTTTCTTATGGCTTTGCGATAAGGTCAAGCAATGCAAGATGAATACTTTATTAATTGCCATCAACATGTTTGCTATATCTTCTGTCTTCATGTCTAAATTGTGATTCGCATTATAGATTCAAAGAAAAGCGTAACATTAAGTCGTATTTTACTTGAGACCATAGATATGTAGGAACAATGAGGCGAGTAATGGATTCAGGGAAATAGTGAAATTACACATATTACTTGTCTTTAGGTTTGTGAAAGTAACTTTACCACCCGAACGGCTGAGGCGATTTCCGTAAAACTTATTTCTTGTTGAGTTCCCTTATGTCTGGATTTTTGATGTTTTTAGACATAGATTTCTTGTATTCGAAGAAGAAATAAATTCAGAAATTAATCTGACATTTCATGACATTCTAAAGCTGAAATTTGGTATATATAATATAAGGCTAAGTTCTTGAACCGGTAAAATCCGCCCACAAACACATTAAATTATGTTTTTTGTACAGTTACGATAAAAGCATGACGATAAAATTTTGCACATGCAAGCTTTAGGTACACCAATTCCTCTTCCAATGAAATTAAAAAAATTGTTTTTGGGCGTGGCTGACACCCACTTTTCACTAAGAAACTATAAAAAAATTGTTTTTGCAAATAAGCGGTATATATAATGAATCCGCAAGCCAAAATTTTGCGTCTCTTAGTAGAAACTAAAACGTTTGTGTATGAAAAGAAATTTTTGAATTTTGGTCGTGGCTTACTCCCACTTTTTATGAAAGAACGAAAAACATAGTTTTAAAAATTTAAGTTACTGCCAATATTCAAATTAAACCTTTTTCCCTTTCGTTCATTATATGAAAAATATATCTCTACATTTTCTTGTGTACATTTTTTCAATACGGCCACTTTTAAGGGTGTTTTATAAAATACCTTTATTCGGGTAAGATCGTTAAAAAATTAATCGATTCAGCTGTACACACATCCCTTAAAATTGACTAAAGATCAAAGCTTTAAATTTTTCAAAAAATCGTAATATGCATTATTTTTTTTGATGTTTTTTAACTATATCGGTCGCAGTTTTAAAGTAAGAAGATGAACACTTCACTTTTTTCAAATCGATGTGTAAGCTTAAAAACTGAATGTCACTGAGTTCATAGTAATTGCCCTGGCAGTAAAATGTCTCAACTTTGGGCGTGGCTCACGCCTTTTTTATTGCGCAGTTATTGGAAATCAGCCACACAAAATTAATGTTATTATGTTATTATATTTTTTCCTGTCTGCTAAAGAAGAATTTTATTTCTGACACTGGAACAGCGGCTGGCTGTGGGAGGCGAACGCATAAACACATACAAATATAGGAAATGGGGTATCGAACAGTTCGTTGAAAACGTACTGTAGCTCTCGCTTATGTTTTCTTTGTTTGTTGATTATTCGCTGTTTTTTAATTATTTGCAATTCATTGACATTCTACAAAAAAATATTGTAGTCATTGTCATTCTCCCGAAGGATGTCTTTGCAGCAAATGAGATTCAATATCGTGCAATTCTCTTTTGTTTAAAAAAAATTGTGTTTTTTTCCTTTTTTCGTATTCTGCTCCTTCTAATTTTTCTAGAGCCTGAAGCGCTAAAATTAAACGACGAGATCCACTAGGTGAGATCATGACGAAGAATGAAATTTCACGACATGATTTGCCCACATAGTACAGAAATATAAATTTCATAAATAATGTCTGACATAATGACCAAACTAAATATTTGTAGTGGAGCCGTTTTTGAGAAAATCAATTTTTTTCTTCACGATTGTCTTGCAGGTACCGTTATTTTTGGGTCTAGACCAAAAATTAAAAATGCCTTCCCTGGAGGCGTCCAAATAAATACTAAATACCGAATTTGGAGCAAATCAGCAAATCCGTTTAGGCTCTAGAAGTGCTAACAGACAGACAGACGGATGGAATTTACAGACTCACAAACAACAATTTTTAAAAATCTGATGATGATTTTAACTAATAACAAGTGCTCAGAAGAATCGATTCATCTAATATATCTATACAGTACCGCCACTTAACATATAAAATAAAATATTATTTAACTTAAATGTGTATATACATAAAACTTACATGGTTCCATTTCATACGGTATGATGTTCATATTTCCATTTGAAACTGCTGCATATTCACTGTCCAAGTCCATGATTTTTGCTGCTTCTCTGCTGTCAATGACGAAATAAATAAAGAGCATTAATTGATTTTAATTGATCAATACGATTTGTGTTGAATTGGTTTAATTTTTAAATATAACACACTCATGTAAAGCTTTTAAGTCAAATCGCTAAAATTAACATATATTCGCTTGACCATTATAAATATTTGCAACTTTAAAATAGAAGAAAAAAAAACATTTGAATATGAATTAGGTACAAATTAAACTTTTTTCAACTTGTGATTTTACGTTGACAGTCTCAACCCCACCCCCTACCACAGGGGCAGTGAGCAAAAGCTATCGTGTCACTAGGTAAAATAATATAAACTGGGCTTGGCTGGTTCAGCTTGAATGTTAAAAACAAGGAAAATTGGCAACAACAAAAAATATAGGAGTTAAGTCACGAAACTACTAGCACATCATAATTTAAATGTTTTGAAAGCTTTAGGTTTATTATTAAGATACATATCCACTAAAAATCGCGTGGGTGTTAGTTTGGAGCACAATTCACACTACATTCATATGAAGTCAAAAGATACAGCGAAGAAATGAAGCTGAAATGGATATTCAACTTAGCAGTCTAGTCGTTGGGAAGATAACTTTATGAAAGTCTGCGAATTTTCATGTTGTATCTTCATTCCGTATAACACTGAAAACGACTCAGTTCGAATTGTTTTTTTTTTTTCTTTCTTTTTTTCTATATACAATGCATTACGCATTAGATCATCGTATTCTGTAGAAAAGAAGTTCACTTTCAGTTAAGGCTAGGTACTTTCGTTAGGACTGTTAAAAATACATATAAATAAATGATTAAGCATGCGAATTTTTTTCTACTGGAGACAATTTATTTGATAAAGTATTATGAATGTGTGTAACAAATTATTATTAATTTGTTTTCTTCTGATAAAATTAAAAAAAAAAAAAGCAGCAAATCTCAATACATTATAAATATAATATTCCAATTATGCGCAGTTTATTTTTTAAATTTTAAGTAATCCGTATAAATCCAAAAGACAATGATGTAAGGAAGGTTGCGGAGGGAAAAAGTTCACAACGTGTCTTGGTGATAGCAGAAGCATACAGTCAAAGTCAATTATAACGAACTCCATAAGATTCGAAAATTTGTTCGTTGTACCCGGTGTTTCAATACAACCAATTTTCAATTTTTTGTTCTTCGAGTTTCGAGCCTTGAAATAATTAAAGCTTTTTCTGCAATAGTAAAAACTCCACGTTTAGCAATCATTTGTAAATACACTCTTGACCTAAAGTCGTTAAATAATAAAATGCACGACTGGCTCGCACGAACTTGCTCTTATGATAAACAATTGCGTAGTGGCTGCATATATGGATATTAAAAAAAATTAAATAATTTCGAAAATGATTTTATTTTTTAAATTAGTTTAAGAGTTTTCTCGGAAAAACTAAGTATGCAATAAAATTTCAAAGCTATACGTCAATCTAGGAAAAAAAATATTGAAAATCGGTGGACCAGTTTTTTTTAAAAAAGGTTATTTTTGAAAAACTTTTTCAAAAAATATTTTGAAATTTATTTGAGTATGCAAATATATGGCAATCTGTAGTTTACATTTGAAAAATAATTAAAAAAAAATCAATATACCCGTTTCCAACATATTGCGAAAACCAAAAATTTTTTGAAAATTTTGAAATGCCATATTAATAAAATTATGAATGACCTTCTGTGGCCAAAATTTTATTGAAATCGAATGTATAGTTTACGAGAAAATTTGATTTGAAAATACTGGTTCTATGAGAGGTACCGTTATTAGACAAATTTTGAAAAAAAAATGTCTAACCAAAAGATAGATTGTCTTGCAGAAATAGCATTCTGAAAGTTTTATCAAAATCGTTAGAGCCGTTTTTGAGAAAATTAATTTTTGTCTTCAAGATTGTATGGCAGGTGCCGTTATTTTTGAGTCTAGAGCAAAAATAAAAAATTTGTTTAGATACCAAATTTGAAGCAAATCGGCCCACCCGTTCAGCCTCCAGAGGCGCGAACAGACATACAGACAGACAGACAGACAGACAGACAGACGGACGGAATTTCCAGACCCACTTTTTTCGACTTCTCCATCATCGTAATGTCATATGTGATTGTTATCTCAAATTTTTTTTTCTGCACGAATCCTTAACTTGCCTTATAGTACCTATAATCACAAGCAAAAATGAGTAGGGGAGGACGGGGCACAGGGTACCACTTAACGTTTGCCGGTTTATTAAAATTTATTGAACTGAGAAAAAAAGGTTCAAATTTCCTCACCACTTACCTTAAGATTTTAATATTAACTAAGTAAATAATGGCTATCGCAACTTTATCACTTTTGTTTTTAAAACTAAATGCGCAAAAAAGTGCTTTTGGTCGTAGGGGCACATAGGACCTAGGTGGGCCTATGTGCCCCCTATGAAAAATCTTCTCCTCAAAAAGTAATTAGAATGACTCTTACCTAGGTAGGTATTTATTATTTTTTTTATTTTTTTTTTTTATCAAAACATAACTTGAAACTTTGATTAACTTCATTTTTATTTGGGTACCATCTGCAACAAAACTAATCAAAAATGAAACAGGTTCATATTCTATAGGGGCACAAGGGACCACCTAATTCTTCTGTGCCTCAACACGAATGCCTTTAAAAAAATGATATCAACGTGTTTGACAGCGAATATTTCGCAAAACTAAAATTGCACAAAGCACAACTAAACTCACTGTTTTCGATATAAAAACTTAAAATTATTATTTCATAGCCTGAACATTGTAAACACACACACTTTAATAGACTTTTTTATAAACTTATAAAAAAACAATTAATTTTAATTTATTTAATCTCAAAGCACTTGTACACACAAAAGACAATAACCAACTGAGTAGAAGGTAGATAGATGGGCGCTTTTATTTCTTCCTATAACTTTTTGGCTAAGTCACTTACTTATCGTTTTAAACAGAAAGTCCTCCCCTACATATTCGAGTCTCAAAAACAAAATGCGAAGTTCGAGAATAAAAATTCTGCAAAAGTTAAATTCCCATAAATTATCATTTTAAATGTACGAAGGTATTGCCTACTTTTTTTTATTCATTAAAAGCAAAATATTTTAAATTTTATATTTAAAACTGTGCGTTTAAGTTATAACCAAATATTCGTTTTAGGCGACATCGTTAGAAGCGATATTCGGTAAAATTTTTATGAAACTCTGCCGGGACTTAGAAATTATAGTTAGCAATAACCGATATTTCGTTACAAGCGATGTGGTTATAACCGATTTTGACTGTATGTATCAACATAATACTAGTTATTATAATAGAGGACGTCCGAGCTAAAATATTTAATTTAAAATTAACCAAATAAAGAGTTAGAAAAGCCGAATAAGTTTTTATAATTTGGATTTTTAGCACATTATAATATAGCTTGGTTGTTTAAGACATTCGGTTCATTGAAATATATTTCAGTTACTTTTAAACAACCTTTTTATTCCTATTTAAGGGTGTCAGTTTGAAATATCCAAAGTCCACAGGAATATCTTCCTTAAATGAAAACGATAATAGGTATAATATTTTTTAACATAGAGAGCGACATTATGTTCATCTATATTGTATATGAATTCATTGAACAATTAGTTTCGTACAAATGGTACTAAGACATTCGTGTCCTAACCCACAATATTAAAAGTATCAATTTAGCTTTATTTTTTTGATTTTGATTGTGCCTACTTTTATTAAAATTAATACATTAATTTGCATTTCCTGAAGTTTTTAAGTTTATTGCAAGAAATTTAATAAAAAAAAGTTTCATACAGAGTGTGACCCCACAAGCAATCGACTAGATCGACTTCAGGGAGCCACAAGGTTCAAATGAAAAGAAAATGTTATCGTTAGAGGGAGAGGGTTTAAAAAAAGATTTGTTGCGACCCCAGGGCCTAGGGAGACTCCAACAGAGCTAACATCAAGTAAAAGATATTGAATTTGAAACTCCTCAAAGGACAGAAACAACAACAGGGAACAGGATGACAAAGGAAGAACGATCGACTAGACACCAGAAGAAAGTTCTTCCAAACAATCAAAAACACGCAAGGAATCGAAAACGATATCTTGTCCTTTTTTTAATAACGTGCATTGGCTATGCTAAGGAAGAAGTCTAGGTACTTAATAGGAACAGAATAATGTAGTGTTTGATTTTATTCCTCAACAAAAGTCGTGATGAACTCATCGACCATCAACGACATTCCATTCCTACATCTACAACGAACATGATACATGAAACATGACGTATTAATTAAATAACTCACATATTTTCTTCGGAGCACAACTGCTGATGTCATATCAGATATCACACAAGTTGTGGTAAGAAAAGTAAATAAATAAAGCTTGCCCACCTGATTCGTTGAACTCAATAAAAATTTCAAGGTTAATTAAACTAAGCTATATTATAAATATCCATCCAAATATTATCCGATAAAAAAAAACAATATCCATTGGAAATTTATTTAATTCAATTTCCATACTGTTGTACCTATATAATTGGATTTGTGAAATACTTTAGTATCTACTTGCTATAGTTATAGGTACTATTTTGTTTATAGTTGAGAAAACAGGTGATGAGCGTTGCACTTTAAAATTGGTATATATTATGAGTTATGTATACATACATTTTTGCTATAGTTACCGTAAGCACAATAAGTTGTGGTCGATGAGGTTTTATCGATTAAGTTATTAGATGTCGGTCTTTTCACGCATGTTAGCTACCTATAGGTATAAACATTTCACAAACCGGTATTTTATATCCACAAACCACAATATGATTTATTAGATTTGCATATTAGGCATATTAGCGAAGCACATCTTATAACGAAATGTAAAGGTTATCTATCGGACTTCAAATAGGTACCATGTATCTTTTTATTTTTTCACTTAACCGATACAAAACTAAGAAAAAAAAAACGAAATTCTAGAAAAATATTATTCGGCACAGCACATTTTTTTAAATGAAATTGATTTAGATATAATTTTTTAAACTTGAATTCTTAGATCACCTTTTATTGCGTTGCAAGATGTTGAAATTCACTTGAGCGCTGAAAATTTTATGCGAGCTTGGGTAAATAAAAACACAAAACTAAACGCGAAGCAAGGTATCCACTTCGCGCATGCAACACAATGAAGCTAGCTAGGGAAGGTATCTACTATAATACCAATCCACAGTGTTGTTGTTAGTAACAAGAGCGCCGAATTCTTACTGCGACACTGCGAGTGGAGGCTAAGCTAGCTTTTGCTTAGCTTCTTTACTCTAGGGTGGACGAACGAAAACGAAACAATAACCCGCCGTCATCGTAAACGCCAAAACAGTTTTTGTAAATGAAATACCTACAAAAAAGAAAAAAATCTGACATGGAGTTGGGACTTGGGATTGGGGCTGTCTCTATCTGTATCTCAACGACGACTTAAAGTCTTATTGTTAGAATAGAAGTAGTGTCAGTGTCACCCGAGTCACTCGTAGTTGATCATTTCAAATTAAACTATCCAAGCATATATCGATATAAATATATACTTCGTAACGATTCATGGTGCTAGCGCTAGCCATACATGAAAACAAAATTAAAAACCAAGCAACGTAAAGCAAATAAAACGGGCACAACGAAGACCAAAGCGACTATAAACGATGATAAACAATGAATACAGTGAGATGTGAAAAGTAGTAATAGTTTGCCTTTGGAATTGTTTAAGCTTGGAAGTGGTAGGGAGGAGATGAGAAATACTTGCGTGCTTCAAAGTTCTAACTTCTAACTTGACCGGGGGTCTGTCTCTGTATAGAGTTTGGGTATTTAAATACGATTGTAAATAAAAATTTTCAGGGATGGAAAACCTTTTCTGAGTCAACGTTGCATCTATGAGACACGTTTTTATTCAAATGACACTGTGGCACGAAAGTGGTTAATATGACACTTTGATTTTGGTTAAATAAAATAAGATATTTCATAAAAAAATATAACTGGTAGGTAGCTAGTATCTACCTATTTCTTGTATCTTTGGATGTAGAAAGAACTTGCATGCACCTACAATATTTGCTTTTAGGATGGATGGACATTCATAATTCGTATAGGTAGGTAGGTAGGTATTCATTAGGTATACCTACATACATATCTCTCTACATATTTGAATTTGCAATTCAAAACAAATTAGTCATGAAAATAGCGGTCAAATTACAAAAAATCTGTCAGTTAAATTTTGGTGGAGACCTTGGGTACATCATTGTAAATAAAGCCTCAAATAAAGTTATTTGGATACAAAGTTCAAAATTTGAGCTTTTTGGATAAAAAAAAACTACAGATCTTAGAATTATCTACAAAAATGGTTCCCATATTTTTTTTTCATAGTCACCATTCCTGATATATATCGCGATTCTAAAACTTGATGGAGTCACGTCCTACATGATATGCACATATTTATACAGGGTGATCGGTATAAGGCTGTTCAAAAATCTAGAGTGTGTAGGTTCGGTTGAGAGAAGAAAATAAAATGCACGATTTGGTTGCACGGACTTGCTCTTATGCTAAGCAATTGCTTAGCCCTTAGTGGCTGAATAATGTGTATACAGGGTGCGATTGGTATAAGGTGTTACAAAAAGCTATAGCATGTAGGTTGGGTCGAGACAAGAAAAAAATCGTATAGGAGGGGGGTCTATTCCCCTCCGTTCAGCCGGGAGGGGCAATTTTCTAAAAACATGACTTAATTTAAAAAAAAAATTATTAAAAAATAACGGTAGCTCCTGCAATGCCTTGCTACTTCTTCACAAAAACACGAAAAAATTGGCTAAATGATCACTTGATCACCCGTAAGGCTCGATTTTCTTGGCAACAAAAAATAGACCCCCCCTCCCGTACGATTTTTTTCTTGTCTTGACCCAACCTACATCCTCTAACTTTTTGTAACACCTTATACCAATCACCCAGCATACAAAACATTTTAAAACACTTTCGAAATTTTTTTTATTTGTTTAAGATTTTTCTCGGAAAAACTAAGTATGCAACAAAATTAAGAAACTAAATTTCTATCTGGGAAAAAAAATATTGAAAATCGTTCGACCAATTTTTTTTAAAAAGGTTATTTTTGAAAACTTTTATAAAAAATATTTTGAAATTTACTTCAGTACGAAAATATATGACAATCTATATTTTACATCTGAAAAAGTAATGCTAAAAAAAATTAATATAAATAGGTACCCGTTTCCAACATATTTCAACAACCAATTTTTTTTTGAAAAAAATATTAAAAATCAAAAATTTTTTTTGGGGATTTTGTAATGCCATTTTAATAAAGTTATGAATGACTTCCTGTGTTCAAAATTTTATTGAAATCGGATGTATAGTTTAGGAGAAAATTTGATTTGAAAATACTGGTTCTATGAGAGGTACCGTTATAAGACACATTTTGAAAAATCTTTTCTAACTTAAAGATAGACTGTCTTAAAAAAAAAGCATTCTGAAAGTTTTATCAAAATCGTTTGAGCCGTTTTTGAGAAAATCAATATTTTTCTTCACGATTCTATGACAGGTACTGTTATTTCTTTGACCTAGAGAAAAACTGAAAAAGACCCCCCTAGGGAATTCCAAATATGTACATAATTACTAAAATAAAAAAATAAATACGAAACTTGAAGAAAATCGGCCCATCCGTTCAGGCTCCTGAGGTGCGAACAGACAGACAGACAGACGGACGGAATCTACAGACCTACTTTTTTCGACTTTCATTGTAATGGCATGTGTGATTGTTATCTCAAAAAAAACAATTTACACCAATCCTTATAGTACCTATAATCGCAATACCTTCCGTTAAGTCGGGAGGGGCATTTTACTAAAACATGACTTATATAGGAATACAAAATTATTAAAAAGTAACGGTAACTAATTCAAAGCGTGATATATATCTTGTAAAGCTAGAATTCTCTTCTTTTTTTTGTGTGTTTTGAAATAAAGTTATTTAAGTTAACCGTTTTCAAAATATTAACTTTCAAACTCAAAATTTTGAAGAAACAAATTCTAAAAAAAGTTTTCAAACTAATGTTTTTTAATATTTTATGTAATTAAGTACTTTGTTTGCTGTCAAAATTGTATGCTCTTTAAGTCCAACATTGAAACCCGTATCGTATGGCTTGGCTTAAGGACTTTTTGTTGCCAAGCTATTCAATAAATCAACCTACTGCTGCACAAAAAATAAGAAAATATAGCCTTACGTTCATCACACGGATTGCGTAGGTGATCATTTATCCATTTTGTTCGTGTTTTTATGAAGAAGTATAGGTTCGATTGTTTTTGAATAGCTTGGCAACAAAAAGTCTTAGAGCCATACGGTTTTACGTGTAAAAGCATTTAACAACAAAAATAGTATCTACTTAATTACGAAAAATTTTGAAAAAATTAGTTTGAAAATTAATTTTTAATTTTGAGTTTGAAAATTAATTTTTTAAAACGGTTCGCTTACATCATCAATATCATCAAGCCGCCATATCATCAAAGTGTAAGAAGAAGTCTTAATGCCTTTCCGACCACACCAATAAGAAATATGATGGCTGAGGCTGGACTTCCAACCTTGGAGGAACGCATAACATCAGCAAGGACTAAGCTATACACAAAACTTTCATTCTCGAATCAATCAATTATTGAAGAAGACGTTGCATTTGCAATGAAATCTAAAATTGTTAAACGAATACCATCTGCTATTACCAACTCAATCATGTCGGCAATTGAATTCGAAATCCCCATAAAATTAATCGCAAAATATAAGCAAAAATATCCACCATGGTTGATACAAAACAGTTCATTCATAACGCATCTGTCAAAGTACAACAAAAATAACACCCCAGATGAAGTCTTTCAGCAGGAATTTCTGAAAGCTTCTTCTGACCTAGTACGCGAGGGTTGGAGCTTCCTATTCTCCGATGGTTCAAAAACTACAGAAAACACTTCATTTGCATCTGTGTTCGAAGACGGCTCTTTGATGTCTATAGGACTTCTAGATAACAAGGTATCCATATTCACCGCCGAGGCCACTGCCATCTTAACATCTATATATGCCTATGCAACCAATCCTACAAAAATAGTCATAGTTTCAGACAGCTTATCAGTTATCGAAGCAGTCAAAAACCCCAATCATGATAGTGAAATTATCACAAAGATCAGAGACTACCTAATCAAAAACCACAACACCATGAAACTAATGTGGGTACCCAGTCACAAGGGTATTAGTGGAAACGAAGAAGCTGATAAAGCTGCTGCTGTAGCCTATCGTACACCTACCTACACTTTTCAAGCTGACACTCGTCTTGATCTCCTTCGATTCATCAACCAAAAACTCAAGTCCAAAACCAGAGCAGAATGGAGCAACTACCAACATTATTACGCCAACATCAACCGGGATAAATCAAAACCCATATTTCCAACGACAACATCTAAACCAATGAACTCATGTTACATAAGAATGCGTTTGGGCCATACGATCATTTCACATCAACACCTCCTCCGCAAAGAAACTCCACCCATATGTCCTACTTGCAACGCTCAAATAGACATCAATCATATCCTAAACACCAACTTTTGTTCATCTGTACCATTGCAACGACAGCAAGCAACAGCCATCTATGATGCCTTAAAAACCCCTAGTCATAACAACATTATTAAAGTTTATTCATTTATAAAAAAGCACAAACTAGATATCTAAACAGTAATTTCCTTATCCTTCTTAATTTTATTTATAACTTCTCCTCACTCAAATTTTCCAGCTTTTTATATTTTAGTCCATATTTTTTCTCAACTAAGAGCCGAAAGCCTCAGCTGCTTGTGCTCGACTTGTATTAGCATTGTAATTTTAATTATATGTTAATAAATTATAATAATAATAATATTTTAAAATACAATGAAGGAAGAGAATTTCGGCTTTACAAAAAGGTATGGCATGGCATTGTAGGAGTTATACTATTATTTTCTAATATTTTTTCCAATTTAAATCAATTTTTTTATAAAATTGCCCTCTTGACTAAACTGTGGAGAACAGACCCCCCCCCCCCCCCAACCCCCATTTTTATCTTAACCCATCCTGATCACTTTGGCTTTTTTATGCACCTTATACCGACCACCCTGTGTACTCCAGTCGACAGGAAATTTTTGACCTCGAAGGCCCTGTGAAAAATGAGGAGGGGGGGGGGGGGGCTGCAAAATGTTCGACCTTGGTACAGTTTTTCCTCAATAACTTTTTTTCTTTACGTCTTACGCCAAAAATACAATGAACTTTTTTGTAGAGCGTTAAATTTCCTTCAGTTCTGACTGCACATAAATTATATTCCAATTCGTTATCAAGATAATGGAGCTTCGAAAAACAGGTTATTTTTCAAAATTCGCTAAAAAATTCCAAAAACGCAGCTTGTTTCTTCTGATATACAAGAATAATGATGTAATGTGTTGTAATACTGGTTCCTCGTAAAATTTATTAACTTTTGATATTCCCCCCATGTGTGTGTATAATCTGGAGCAGCATTTCATTTTGTGGGGCTTGATAGTACCCCCCGAGTAATACTGTGAGACAGGAGCCTAATTGTAAGTGGGTAGTAAAGTGGTGGAGGGGAGTGTCAAAAGTTGGTGATTTTCACGAGCAACCATTATTATAAAGTACGTACCTAACCTATAGGTACTCTCGCAGTACCGGATCTAGGGTAATGAAATTGTGAAATGGTGATGGGCGCATAATTCAACTTTTGCAAAACATACACTATAGTGGGCACTTTTTTTAATTTTTTTTAACAAAATGATCGTGAACATTTAGATGCTTGCCTTAAGTTTAATAAAAACTCATACAGGCATGCCATAGATCTTGCTATGTTAAAATTGAATATCCTTTCCATAATTTGCGATTATTAGGACTATGTACCTAAATACAAAGTGTAGAAGGTCGCATTGCATTTACATATACAAATTAAGACAGCAATCAAATATGACATTACCTTCAATGATGACCATGAACAAATAATGTGAGTAAGACAATATTGAAGCCAATCAAATAAAAAGCTTCGGAGCTAAAATTAAATCTGCACTGCTGCCACTGCCACGCATTCATAAAAAAGATAATTTTAGGAATTTTTTAATTTATTTTAACTGAAATTAAGATATTCGCGGAAGCTAGTTCTAATGGGTAATTTCTGTATTTTATATATATATATACATAGCTATAGTTTTTGTTTGTGAATAAATGTACCTATGTACTGTGAATAAGGCAAGTGGTAATGATTTGTTTTTGAGATAACAATCAAACATGAAGTATCGAAAAAAGTATGCCTGAAAAATCTGTCCGTTAATATGTATGTTTGTTCGCACCTCTGCAGCCCTAAGGGATGGGCCGATTTTGGTTTATACATACATAGGTACCTATTTATTTGGTAGTCTAGAAGTTTTATTTTCACAAAAACGGCTCCAACGATTTTGATAAAACTTTTGTTTTAAAGTAAGAAGCTTACAGCAACTAAGGAAGAACTTTCAATCAGAGATTTAACCAACACATATATATAATATAATGTATTCACTGGCTACATCATTTAGTGCAGGTGTAAGTTGTTAGTAAGAAGAAAAAATGTATTTTGTTGTAAGTTAAAAAAAAAACCTACTTAGTTTTTTTGAAGCCGAGACTTTATCAGGCAGATCATTAAGATTTTTAGATCGAATGGCAAATTCTTTGACAAGTTAGTGTATGGGGAGGCAAAATTTACTATTGCAGATAGAACCGAATAACGACGGAGGAATAGTTATCATTAAAGATGACACAAAACTGTCAGGCTTACTGATCTTAGTGCATTTTATGAATGAAAAACTTGAAATGCAGTTGTTGATAACAAGATGTCGAATAATTTTATTGACTTGAAGATCAGGGTCAAATCGGGACACAGATACTAATTTGGAGCAGATTCTATTTTTTTGGAAGGTTAAAAATCGCTTTTGTTATTAGTATTGGAACAACTTTGCGGGTGGCAGTGGTACAGGGGATGAAGTGCTTGGTTGCTAATCTAAGAGTTATGGGTTCGAATCTGGGCAGCAATTTTTCAATATTCCCCAAGCTCCAACTGGACGCCACCCCAAGGGGATTTTCTTGAGATAAATATTACCTATTTCTCAATCTATTGTGCCAACAAAAAATCTTTCCTATCGTCCTATTTCTTCTAACTAATGCCTTGCAGTTTGCATTCAAAAAGATCTTGGGTCTTACAAACATAATAGTTAAAATTATATACCTATATAAAAAAAAATCTTGATACACATTTCGGTTCAAAATACATTGGGAACATTGGATAAATAGCCAGAACCTAAAGGCTCTGCCGCCGTTGATTTGTTCGCAGTTTCAATTAGGGAAGAAATAGAAATTACTTTTACTGCAATTGATTTAAAATGTTGAGAGATATAAAAGCTCCTAGCGATTTTGAGAATCTCATCCTTAAGAGACGATATTTCAAATGAAACTTACGAAAGAGAAACTAAGTACAGGTCGGGCTAAAGAATTTTTCTTTTTGATAAAAGTAGAAAGATAATTAAGCTCCTTCAAAGCAATTTCAAGGGACAATCGGAGAAGATTGTTCCCGGAGAATTTTAAAAAGGTCTTGGTAGTCTAATCCAACTATAATTAAATGTGCATTTATGTTTCTTTTTCTTGTTTTTTTAATAAATGCATTTTTAAAAATTTTATTTTGCATTGTTTTTACTTTAATAAATGATAAGTTTTTGTGACCTTTTATCGATAAGATGAATTTAATATTTTGTGACTATAGCCTACAAAAAGTGAAGTTCATTTTTTTACTTCTTTAGGTCAACAAAATCCTAACCCTATAATAACACATAGCACCCAAACAATCACCAGCATAAGATCAAATTTGTGCGACCAAGTCATGAACTTTATTTATATATATGTTATTCAGCACAAAAAGCTTAAAGAATTAGACTAAATATAAAAAACAGAAAAACAATAAATATGAAAATAATCCTTTTAATGTTAACAAAAATAACAACTTTTTAATAATACGCATGACAACTTGTTGTATGCAATTACAATTAATAAATGCTTTTTTGGAATGAATCACTTTATCATTTGCTTAATTCCCTGGAATGTAGTAAGGAGCCGAAAGGAAATTTCGTGTTACATCACCAACGAGACTACGATCCGATATTGTTTGTGCAGCGCCATAAATAGCGAGTTTACCCTCCACTGGACGGCCAGGATCCTTAAGAATCTCGGCAACATTTGCAGCTACATCAGCCAGAAATTTAGCAGCTACCCCTTCTTTAGTGTGCATATCAGTAACGCAAATGTGTATACTATAGATACGAAACAAAATCTATCTATAAGTAACACTTAAGAATATGTACGAGCATTAATTTATTACCCTGAAGGAAATTGTAAAATATTTAAACTCCATCCTATTTTGGAAAGGGCGTCTGAAAGACGAAAAATCTCAAAAACTTCCGAGCTTATGGCAATCACAGTAGTTGCAGGCTTTCCAATAACGTATATACCCTTGATTTTTCGCAAACTAAAAAAAAAAAAACAAATGATTTAAAGGGTATGATAATTAAATTTTTAAATATGTGTGTTTACCCATCTTCAATAAGTCGCGATGTATCGACAATACGTTTTGTCGCCTCCAAATAACCTTCTTCGCCAAAAAGCATCATTGTAGCCCAACAAGCTGCAATGATACCACCTACTCTTGACCCATTTACTGTTGGTGTTCCGTAAACGCCACCTGGCCAATCTGTAGTAACGGTGAATTGATGATCACGGAATTTTTCTTCAGAATAAATAATAACTGAAGATCCCTTTGGAGCAAATCCGTACTTATGGGTATCAACTGATATACTTGTTACTCCTTTGACACTGAAGTCAAATGGTCTCACATAATAACCAGCTTTCTTCATATAACCAATGACAAAACTACCAAGGCACGCGTCAACGTGCACTGGGATGTTGTGCTGAACTCCGAGTTTTCCAATTTCTTCGATATCATCCATTGTCCCATATGGAAAATTTGGAGCTGAACCGACGAGCTAAAAATACGATGACGTTCTTTTTTTTATTATAATAATTCACTTCATAGATGTAAACCATACACAATTAAACCATTATAGGAAATATCAAAGAATTGGTATATGTCATACAAGTTGAGCAAATAAAAATATGTAAGGTCCAAATATTCAAAGTCAAACGTATACACTCCCAAACATACATGCCTGGACGTGGTATGGACATTTTGGAACAGGAATTTCTTCTATCAATGACAAGTCAACAGGATGGTGCTTCTTGCCATATGGCTAGTCAACAAAATGGTGTAGTTAATTGTTGAAGCAATTCCTTTATTAGAATGGTAGGGCAGTCTTCGTTTTAAAAACCAATCGAAAGGGTTTGGCATTAAATAAACAAAACAGGTCGGATCGTTACCGAAGAGTGCCAAAATTAGTTGAGACTATGCCAAAACGCCATTGGCGTGGTGTGAATAATTTCAAAGGTAAGTCGAAGAAAAATTAGCGTCTCGCAAACAATAGCAGAATTTTGCTTACCTACTTTGTTAGGGCAAAAGGTTTCGACACTTTTTAAAGAAAAAAATAAGATTAAATGCATTTCTGCATATCACGCCGTATAAGTTAAGTACCTACTTAGTTCAAACCAAACAAACGTTATACATACCTTAAGTCTTAATGTTTCAATGATCTTAACTATATATAAAAAGTGATAGACTTTTTTTTATTTTTGGTGAAATCAGGATTCTCAAAATTATTTATGTACTCTAAAAGAAAATTGGTTAAACAACAGTCTAAACTTATTAAAGCTTTTATAAATCAAACAACTAACAACTTTTCACATATACCTACCTCACAACTTCAAATCACTTATCTTAATCTTAATTTTGTTCACAAACCTACTTCACTTTGCATTTGTTTCATTTGGCCAATTGTGTTACTTATATGCAATTGCGGTAACTTTCTGCTAAAAATAATGAGCTAACCATAATAATTGAAGAATGGGTACGTACGTTGCCTTACGAAACAGTAGAAATACATGTGATTTGTGTACCCAACCCGAAATGACTTTTTGATAAGTTTCGGCAAGTTTCGTTCACATGCGTTTCCGTACGTAATGTTTGCTTTGAAAATCTGATATTGCTTTTTTCTAAAGGGTTTTCTTCTTCTTTCTTTTTTCTTATTTCTAAAGGCTATTATGGGCAACTGGTGTACTTTACAAGTCGGAAGGAAACTTTTCGTTCGGCTTTGACACTTGCTTTTTTTTCCTTTCGCGTACTATGCTTGGGTCTCCCTCCATTTGTCAAATAAGCCGGAAAATGAGAGTTTTTTCGTATTTTTTTCTCTGAGTGGTGTTTTGTTAGAACACTCTATCTTGTGATCATAATAGATAGACAGCACTGTTTTTTCAAATCATATTTTTTTCTAACTTCTTCTTTCGATTTATATAAAATTTGGGAAACAGTGAGTCATTAATAAAACCTACTCAGTTATAAGAGAAAACTCTAAGACCAAAAAGAAAAAATAAACGATTTTTCGAAATACATACCCCCCAAGCAATTATCCAGCAAAAGAGCAAGTTCGTGCGACCCAATTATGCATTTTATTTTGTTTTGTAGAATCACTGCAAAACATTATTATATAGCCTAGCGACATTTTGTATTGAAACGACTAGAGATCAGCGGTGTCGTTAAAGAGAGACCAAAAACAAAACAGAAGCATGGACGAGAACTCGTCGAAAAACAATGCGGGTACGTTCTAAGAAACTTTAAGGAATTTGAAAATAATCCCATGCTTGTGACAGAAAAGAATTTGTTTGTGGAAATTCTGGTGATATTTATCTCACGAAAATCCCACGGGTTGCATTCATACTGGAAGAATATAGAAAAATCGTTACCCAACTAAAGGTTGGCAACCAAGCACTACTTAAAAATTAATCGACAAATATGTATCTCTCCTAGCCGTACAGATTTTTCTTTTAATTGTTGGTCCTTTCCATTCCTACAGAGTACCAGGTAGCAGTTGAAATTAAAATAAAATACGAGCAATCATTCACTTCAAGGATCTTTGAAAAATGCTCAACTTGTATTGAACAGATTCCTACAACCTTGTCGAACAAGCATGTCAAAACTCAAAACACTCTTGGTACAAACAAATGCAACAAACATCAATATTTAAATTTTCTCAGAAATGAAAACTTTTCGACTTAACTTGAGGTCTGGCCGTTGATCACCACTAGGGCAAGCAGTAAAGGAAGACAAAACAAAAATATAATTTTCTTTACTCACCAAAATAGTATTGCTGTTAATTGCATTTTTATAAGATGTAAGATCGACTTCTGTTGTTTTTGGGTTGAGTTTAATAGAACGTACATGAATTCCTAAGAACTGTCCAGCTTTATCAAAAGCGGCATGCGCGCTAAATGGAACTATCATATTAGGTTTAGTGATACCTTTGACTTCCCGAGCATAATCTCTATACGCCTTGCATGCCAACAAAATTGATTCAGTTCCACCAGTGGTCATCTATTAAAAATTAAATTATTTTAGTGACACTATAACTACATTTAAGTCATACCGTTCCAGATGTTTTCTCATCGCCATTGAACAAAGTACTTGTCATTCGTACAACTTCAGCTTCCATTTTACAAATTCCTGGGAAAATATCAGGGTGAAGGGGATTGGTATATGAAGCTTTCCCATATACTTTTGTTATCAATTCAACAACATCTGGATTGTACCCATAAACTGTACCAGAAACACGGCCCTCTTGCCAATCATAATTTCCCTTTTGAATGTGTTGATCAACTAATTCAAAAATTTGTTCCTTTGAAAGACCTTTTTCAGGTAGTTTGGAAGAGTACAAAAGTCCATCACATCTCTTCATCATATCCTTGCGGAATTCGTCACGAGTGCTGCCAATTTCTTTTTCAATGCGGGCTTGAACCATTGGTAATCTCTTGAGAAGGCGGAAAAAATGCTTTTTGGTGCGGCTGTAGACACCTTTAAAGAAAATAGTTGGTTTTAACGAAATGCTGAAAATGTTAACGCTAATAATAAAGTGTAATTTAAGAGAGCTAATATTTTTACTATCCGTTTAACTCTCAAGCAAATTACAATCATGGTTACTCGCAAATAAAAAACTAGTTTGATTAAAAAATTAAATGATGAATGAATATCAATTCATTCATTCATTCTATCTATTGGTTTGAATTAAATACTTCATAGCACCTGCATTTTGCTCTCATATATTCTCGTGAGCCACTGTTAACCACTCGACGGATTTTGACGAAACTGCAAAATCTTCAAAGAAAGTATATTCGAGTATCTGTGTGACAATTTTTTTTCCAATAATACCGTTAAAGAAGCTGTTTTACTACAAAGAGCTATTGGAACTGCATCAAATCTTGCAATCCTACAGACAACCTTTATGAAATGCAAGCTATGTAGTTGTCCTCTGATAGAATTCCAACTTATCTGTATTCCGCCAATATATGTCAAAACAAAGTCAAGTCTGAACCACAAAATCGGTTTGTGATTGCTTACATTAGATTTTTATGTTTGTGTTTTGCTTTAAGTTTCTGTTACTATTGGCTTTCGATGTTGAGCTTTTTAACGAAAGAATTTTTTTTTACCGAAAGAATACAATGATGATCGACAATGATTGTTAGTTATAGAAAGGAATTCTCATTGCGGTGGCAATGGTACAATGGATGAATTGCTTCGTTGCTAACCTAAGAGTTGTGGATTCGAGCCCCAGCCTGGGAAGCTATTTTTCAATATTCCCCCCAGCTTCAACTGGAGGCCACGCGTGAGATTTTAGTGAGATAAGGTGGCTGCCAGGCAATGACTGACACACATAGACCAGATACTAGGTCCATTGTGATAGGTTAGGTTAGGTTAAGGTGGCTGTTTTCGTGAGATAAATATTACCTATTTCTCCATCCATTGTGCCGACAAAAAATCTTTCCTTCCTCCCTATTCCTTCTAACATGCATTCAAAAAAGACCTTGGGTCTTACAGGGACATAGTTAAATTTATCATTATTAATTCGAATGAGAAGGTTTAAAAACCAAAGAAGAGCTGGTCGATCCACACTCTTTATCAAAAATAATTATCAAAGCTGGTTAATCTAAAAATAAAAGCATTCCATCAGCCTTTATAAATTCTTATCATTATTTAGCGAATTTACTCCCTCAACAAACTTCAAATTCCACCGTATTGCCGTATCGAACAATCAATTACTTTGAGTTTGAAAGATCTAAGATCCCTAATCAACGCACAAACGCTGTTTGTACATTTTTTGTATAGTGCACTGAAGGGGATATCAATACTCTTATCATGAATTAACACAGTGCGAGCGTTAAGGAAATTTAGTGAAGAGATAAAAAGATATACCGACGCATATTGGTTTAACGTTATTACAGAAATATGTACCAGGAGCACCTGTCCAGATCTGAGAACTATACTCTTCTTCAATGCAAGTGCCATTAATGGATAGCGTCATAGAGGTTAGGTTGTTTTCACGAAAGAAGACAGCAAAAATTCAATTTGAAGCACTGAATTCCACACGGTTGATACTTCTTCATTGGACAATAGACAATGCTGTCAAGATCGGAATTCAAAGAAGAAGATTACCATACGCTGCTGTTGCAGTTCTACAATCAAAGGATACGGTCGTAAATCTGAAACCGAATATAAGAAGCTGAGTGTGCTGTCAGTAGCCAAATAACTTAATGGAGTGTCAGTGAAGCATTCACAAGTATTGAAGTGGAAGGGGCGAAAATGGGTCTGGCTCTCAATGAAGACAAAACAAAGTAAATACTGTTCTCGGGTACAGAACATCATCACCGTAGGCTCGGACAAAACGTCACAATGGACAGATATAATTTTGAGGTTGTCAAGGACTTTGTCTATTTGGGTTCCACTCTAACCTCTCAGAACAACATCAGTGAAGAGATCAGTCGAAGAATCACTCTTGACAATTGCTGTTTCTTCGGGCTTAGAAGGCATATTAGTAACAAAGCCCTCTCTCAAAGGACTAAGGAGACACTATACAAGACACTTATCATCCCAGTCCTGCTGTATTCGGTCCTGTATGTATCAATGGAGTATGGAGAAGATTCAATGGCCAACTGTACGGGCTATACAGCGACATTGACCTGGTCAAAAAGCAGAAAGTGCAGGGGCTTAGATGGCTGGTGCATGTAGACCTTATGAACGAATGCGCTACATCCCTCCAAGTCTTCAATAATTGCAAAGCTAGGGGATGACGCAGTACTTGAGCACACCATCGATCAAGTGGAAGACGAGCTCAACCGACTTTGTGTGCGCAAATAGAGGCCACTGCCTAGGCCTAGCTGGCGAGGACTGTTGGTTGAGGCCGTGGTTCACAATGGAATGTCTGCGCTACCTTAAGTAAGTAAGTAAGTATTAGAAGTCTTAGAAAGTGAGGAAGAGAGCCGGTGACAGAACTGAGCCTTGGGGCACAACAGCATTTATTTTTTGTAACATACAATTTATCAAAGTAGGGTTTCGTCGATACCAAATGCACGCATTATCGATAAGACAGCCTAGTGCAAACTCTATCATTTGCTTTGGAAATATCAAATGCAATAAATTTACTTTCTCCAAAAAGATGTATAGACTGGATAGCATGGATGAAAGAGATACTTTTTACGTGTTAATCGATTCGGTAATATCAGGAATCAAATGTAGATTAAAAAAATCAAAATGTTCGTTCCCCCCCATACGAGCGGAGATGTCACAAACTAGGGAAGCAAAACGATAACATTGCAAAGATTTAAAGAAAAAAAGAGTGTCAAAAGAATCATGATTGTGAGCCAGTATGGACAAAATAAAAAAATTAAAAAGCTCTTCTAATTTCGCCTGGCATTATTTCACGGCACATGAAAATAGCTAGAAGATTTAAAGCAACACAAAAAATATTTTACCTTAAACTTTGAACATTTTGAGCATAAAACATTTATAACGGGTAGTAGGTAGGTATTTTAAGATAAGATTAACTCATACAATTTAAATCGCTGGTATTCTGATCAATTGTTTAATCTTCGGAATCAAAAACATTCCTTTCACAATCTTAACCGAGAAAAAAATAATAATACAGAACTTACTTTCATCCTGATTTATAAAGGTCCAGATATAAACTGTGCTCAGCACAGTAGTTGCTGTTATGGTGACAATTTGCCATGGTTCGCGATTGCCAAATGCTTTATTGATACCCTCTGTTAGGACCTTAGAATAATCGCCAAATCCAGACATCGTTATATTTTATTGAAACACCTTCAAGTACACTACACGCTAACGCACTAGCACCTCCTGCGCCCAACTAGAACACTCAGCAGAAGTTTACCCAAAGGAGCAAGTAATCTTGTTTTAATATTTAATCACAAGACTATCAGTTAAATGGTTTTAGAATTGTTTTTATTTCCAACTGGTATTGTTTATCAGTTTCCAACTCAACTACTTTCAAGCTGTGATAAGAATGCATGTGTTTATGGCATTCATTAACCATTAAATAATGAGAATAATAAAATTTTCCTGTGTGTTTTTGTGTGACCCCTCAGTCTTCAGATATGATGGTCAGGTTCACTTGTTGTTAGGCTCGGTCTTGGGGAGCAATTTGCGAACATCGAAATAACAAGTCACTTCAACCATAGAGAAAATACCTCTTTGCTTCAACAAAATATTTGCACATGAGCAGTCTGTTCTGGCAAATAAATAGAGACGTTCCTAGAAATGTCAGAACCCTCATTGACAAACACAAAAAACAATTCATTTGTAGTTAGACGCAGAGCGGCAAAACAAATAATTAGCTCATTTCAGATTATTTGTTAAGAAAGAAGTATTCAAAAAAGTAACTCAGCAGCGCTCTTAAGCGGTAGAACAAGGCAATTCTAAAAACTATACTATAGGTTCTATATACAATGGTTATATAATACAATGCTTCATTGTATAAAATCTATAGTTCTCTGAGGATGGCGCTTCTGTCTTCAGATTGTAAAGCTATTCGAAATGAAGTGTTGAGACACTAGAGGGCGACACAGTAAAATATTATCTGAAGCGTACTAAAGAATTTTTATACAATGTGCACGCTATTAAAGATAGCAGCGGTGACTACGACTAGTAGCCACTGATTGCAACGGTAATTCCTTTCAATTTATAGAACTAAAGTTTATATAGCTAATGTGGCATAAAAAAATTCAGAAAGAATTCAATGCGACTTTTTGAATTTTCAAGAACAGAAGTTGAGAGCTTCTATATGTCAAAGTTTTTTTTCCTGGTTGAGAGCTAGCATCGCGATGTTTTATTTTAGTATTGCCATGTTCTGCCGCTTAAGAGCGCTGCTGAGGCGATTTCTTCCATCCATTCGCTTTCCACCAATAAACTGAGAAGTAAAGCCAAACTCACGGACCAATAAGATACAGACCGCCAGCTCACTGTATGGTTTCTCTTTTTGCCTACAAGATAAAAATCAGCTGATATGCCATTTATTTTGAGAGTGTGACGCTCTCCCTTGCTTTTAAAACCCATTTAGCAAACACACCTACAAAATAAATGGCATACGCAGGTATAGTTGCCATTACAATATGCACAGACAGAGATGTACACGATTTCACAGACAGGTAAATATATTTCGTGGGTGTTTCCGGCAAGAGGAATACGAGTTGGCGGTCTGTATTGGTATGTGGTTCAGAGCTCGTTTCTGAATGCATAAAGAAAAATGCCTTATGTCAAACTGTATGTGTGTTCGTGACGTAGTGCGCAGAACAATTAAAAAATGAAAATTGGAAGGCGCTATCTTTAGAAGTTGTTACTTGTTACTTGTTAAAGATAAAAGAACCTTGAATTTATAAACAAAACAACAAGGGTATCGTTTTTGCATTTGCATTGCAATTTGCAATCTCATGC
This sequence comes from Platycheirus albimanus, assembly GCA_916050605.2. NCBI lineage: Eukaryota > Metazoa > Arthropoda > Insecta > Diptera > Syrphidae > Platycheirus > Platycheirus albimanus. The sequence goes on from OU696698.1 coordinate 68,680,214, forward strand.
GTTTCAAAGAAACTGAATATTTGATAAGAATCGACATCGAGGGTAGAAAGTCGATAAGATATAATAATAAAAATAATACTTTGCTATGTAAACTAGATTTCGTACACAACGAATACATTTACATTTATTATATACATAAACTATCTGTTATTTTAATTTTTTTCCTCTGACAGTACTTAGAAAGTCTCAATCGGCGGACTTCAACACCTGTTGTTTATTTGTGTTTAGTTGAAATATTATTTTTTTAAGATTTGCCTAGTTTCTACGTATCTAATTCCGCAGTTCATATTTTTGCAAAGATGTTCAAGTGCATTGCCAGAAATATTCCCTTGGTAAGAATACATTCTTTAAGAAAATAAATTCTATTTCAAAATGTTGTTAATTGAATTCTAGATCTTGAAACGCGGGAGTTTTATACATACAACACCTGTTGGATACGAAAATTGCACAATAATAACTGAAAAAGATGGAGTTCGAGAAATTAAGCTTAATCAACCTAAAACAAGGTAGGTACTGAATTTAATATTTTTTAAGTTTCGTCACTTCAAAATTATGTGTGTAATCCATTGAAAATTTGTTAATGAATGTTAATTTAAGAAGTAGCTTCTATGTTGAATAATTGATCACATTGTGGACTCACGAAAAGGTGCCGCTCACTTATAACTACAGGTATTGCCCATAGCAATTTTTGGGTGAATTGATAACAAAAAATAATTAGTATAATTAGATAGTCTTTAAGTAGTTATATACAAATGTGGGCATGCATGCTCTAGTGGGAGCAACAGTGAGTAATGTATCAAAATACAATTTTTCAAAAGTCTAGATAATTGTTGCGTGTAACAACTCTACCATAACTTCAAAATATAGATCTAAGTGCCCTGATTGCAAATTTGGTGCCGCACCCGCACCTCAAAATGTTTTACAGGAGGCCTTCTGTCTACAAGACGCGTATGCCAAAAATCGACATTTTAGATAATTGTGATAACCGAACGGTTTATCTCCTCGTACTAAAATATGTATGTACATAGGTACCAAGTGGTGCATTCGTCGAAAAAAAAAGTTATGAGATTACAATCGAGTAGATTTTGTTTGGGTATTGTACAGAGGGGACATTGAATTTGGTTTTAGCTCAAAAAATAACAGTACCTGCCCGAGGCCGTAGCTAGAGTTGAATTTAAGTTTTAAGGTAGGGCATCGGTGATAATAGGTAGGGCGGACGTATACAATCAGGCCCGTAGCCAGGATTTTGTTTCGGGAGGGGCTTGTTTAGTTTCGAAGAAGTAGTTCTGAACATATACCTATAAAAAAATTTAAAAAACTACTTTTTTCAAGAATACGGTTATCAAGACAACACACAATGTTATTTACGATTTTTGAATTTCATTTACTTTTTTCGAATAAAAGATATATATGAAAAATCAAATAGAGAAAAAAGTACACCAGAAATGCATAGCTTTGTTTGTTGAGCCCTGAATTCACCCTGGGGTCGCCACAGCGCGTTTTTTGAATTACCTCAACTCGCCCTCAATACAAAATTCTCTGTTTTTTGAAACTTGGGGTCGCCCTGAAGTCACCCTGAAGTCGATCTTGCTATTTAGCTGGGGCGAGTTGAGGTAACTTTTGAAGTGACTTTTGCTGTCAAGCATTTCTTGTGTATTTTTCTTCTGTATTTGATTTTTCATGTCTTTTTTTCGATAATACTAAATGAAATGCAAGTGAATGCATTTATTTTGATGAAAGGAAATACAAATCGAACAAATAAAGCAAAATGGAAACTTTTGATTTTGTGCGTTGTGAAAAATATACAATCAGCAGCCGTCATGCGTTTTTTGAGGACCGAAAAACCCAGGGTTTTTTGAAAACTCTTGGAGTTGTCAAGAAAACCCAAGGCGACCCTGGGTAAAGTTCAACAAACAAAGCTCATAACAGCAAAAGTCACTTCAACAGCTGATTCGTTACCTCAACTCGCCCCAGCTAGCTAAATACTAAAATGAGGGCGAGTTGAGGTATTTCAAAACATGAGTTGTGGCGACCCCAGGGCGACTTCAGGGCTCAACAAACAAAGCTATTGTTTTTGAATTTTTTTTGAGTCGAAACGCAACTTTGAGTGTAATAATATATGAAAGCTCAGTCAAAATCAGTTTTTTTAGTTCACTCAAAACGGCTTATTTCATTAAATTTGTTGGGGTCAAAATAGTTCATAATATTAGTTCGATGAGTACCTACTTTTCTTTGAATAACTTTTTAACTGTAAACGTTACGGACAAAACTCCCATAACGATTTGTGTTTGGAGTTTCCTAAGAATATGATTTATAGATTTAAATTTGTGCTTTGCATTTAGTTCATAAAACAATTTTCATCTTTATAAAGTATCAACCAGGTGTAAAAATATAAGTGATTAACTAAGACAACCTATACAAAAATAGGCAATTTAAACAAAATACTTGTGTATATTCATGTTTTGAAAAAAAAAACAAAAAAAAAAAAAATAAGTTGTAAGGTAGACGCGAGTAATAAGACCTTGCTTAGGGCGGTTTTAAATTAAACGAAAACTATAAATCAAAATAAACAAATTTTATTGGTAAATAAGGTAAAATATATAAAATTATTAAAAACAAACAAAAAATCCCAACTTCTGCCGGAAACATAAACAGATTTCACATTTTAAAAAAACCTGGTCAGTAGGCCTTATTATAATGCAGTCGGGTAATAAGGCCCAAAACTTTCTACAACTAAAAAAAACTCAAAATATACTTTTTAAATATTTTAGTTGAGATCAAAATGAACAATAATGCATTTATAATGCTTATAAAATCTTGAAACTAATAATTTTTCTTTAAACACGCATCAGAACATTTAAAATTGCCTTAATCATCCGGTTACAAACCGTCGACGCACTCCTCATGATAACACGCCGCATTTATAACATTGCATCATATCACCGATTTCATCGAGCTCACATGTCACACCGTCACAGTACCAACTCTTCTGGTTCTCTTGAGTTTTTCCACCTCAACTTTTGGGGGTTAACGTCTTTTTTTATTTTATTTTCTGCTTTGTCAAACAGGTTCATACAAAAAAGGGGGGTAATAAGGCCTACGGTGAATTTTTTTTTAGACCTTATTAACCACTGGCACAATTTGTAAATAAAACCAAATAAATCATTATTCAGACTATGATGCCTAGTTTAAAACATACCAAGTTAGTGCAAGCAGTGAACAATAGAACACTACAGCGCAATTTATATATAAAAAAGAAATATTTAAAAAAAAACTTACGATTTTTCAGGTTGATTTTTTATAATTTCACACGCAGAACCGCCTCTCACAATAAAAAACATATTACCGACAAAAGCGAGCGAGCAAACAGGTAGCAACAAGTTTCAAATATCATTTGTGAGTGTTAGTTAAATAGAAATGGGTCCTCAGGCTACTGCGATTATTTTAAATCGTTTTTCTGCGACTTAGGCCTTATTAACCGACAGGCCTTAATCCCCTCACCTACCTTAGTAGTACTAGCAGTAGTAGTTTGCAAAAACGAACCGAGTTAAATCTTTTTAACATTTTGATCCGAGGACGAACAACAAACTGGCTCTAAGAGTTATTTTTAAACAAAATTTAAAGCTTGCCTACTATTATTTATACTTACCTATATATTCATTTATCTATTCCTCACTACTCATTAATATTAAAGAATAAAAACACCTTAAATGACTTTGCCAATTTAAATTTATTTTATTTAAAAGATTAAACAAAATTAATTAATTTTTGGATGCATTTCGACTATTTGTCATCCTCAGCGAGCACGTTGTACTAAGCTTAAGCTGTCATGGGCTAGGTACAAGTGAGAAAAAGTTCAAAACAAAAATCAAATTAAAAACAATAACAAGAAAATAAAAACGTCAACTTGTAGGTTGTTCGATGCACTTGAACAGTGGGGAGCATATTGGGGCTTCCATCGTATTCATTAATATGCTTCTGTTTAAGAACATATAAATGCTTTCATAGGCATCCAGCTTAGTTGCATCGTTGACTTGTTTCTTCAATTTGACGTTGTCCATATCCCACAGTGTGTGATGGTCATGTTCTAGTGCATGAAGTGCGACAGCTGATTTTGTTGCTTGATGTTTTTGAATGCTAGACAAATGTTCTTTCATTCTCACTTCTATGTTCCTTTTTGTTTGGCCAATATATTTTTCTTCGCAATCATTGCATGAGATTTCATAAATACCAGATTTTTGTAGGACGTTGGTTTTATCTTTTAAATTCACAATTAGATTTTGTAATTTGTTGTTGCTGCTATGTACAATTTCTAAATTATGTTTTTTGAAGACTTGTTTCATTTTATTTGTGAAATCAGGTATATATGGTAAAGATATTCTTTTTGGTTGTTCTTTTTCAATAGATAATGTGGTGATGCCTCGTATTTTTATCTTTTTTGAATGAAGTGCAACTAAATTGTCTATCATTTCTTCCATATAACCATTTAACAAAGCAGCGTACTTGATGTACTTTAATTCTTCCATATAATTTTTGATGTTAAGCGGAAGTCTGCAAAGTCGGTGTACCATGCTATGAAATGCTGCTTTTTTGTGAGACATTGGGCAGTGCGAGTCTGATGGAATGTAGCATGGTGAGTTTGATGGTTTTCTGTATACAGAAAACTCGATGGTGCCGTCAATTTTTCGCGTCAAACGTACATCTAGGAAAGGTAAAGATGAATTCTCCTCCATTTCTATCGTGAAATTAATCGTTGGCCATTGTGTATTTAAATACGATAAAATGTCTCCTTCTTTTCCTTTTTCAATTATTGCTGCAACATCGTCAACGTATCTCCACCAAGTTGTTGGTAACTTTCCTGTATCTTTCATTTTTGTTTCAAAATTTGACATAAAAAGATTGGCAATGAAAGGTGATAGGGCGTTTCCCATGCAAGTTCCTTTTGTGATCTGATAGAATTTTCCATCATATTGGCAAATGTTTTGATCCATGCATAGTTTTGTTAGATTAATGAATAATTGTCTCTTTTCTTCCTTTGGTTCATGTTTTGTAAGCCAGTCTTCAAGTATGATGAGTGTTTCCGGGATCGGTATGCTCGGAAAAAGAGACTCTACATCAAACGATACTAAGCATTCATTGTCTTTAACTACAACACTTTTCATTTTGTCACAAAACTCATAGCTATTTTCAACAAATAAGCCCTTTGGTTTTGGGTATTCGTTGAACTTTTTTACTAACCATTTTGCAATTTTTTCAGTTGGTGCATTGCAGTTAGAAACTATCGCGCGCATTTTGAGGTTTGTGATATCTTTATGAGTTTTTGGTAAGCAATACATTTTTGGTACACATGGATTTGATGTTAAAAGACTCCATTTGGTTTTGGGGTCAAACACTCTTTCAACCTCCTTCAAAGAAATATTTGCATTCCGAATCATTTTCGGTAAGGGATTCCTCAAGAGTAATTGAAAACTACCAGAGTTGATCGTTTCAGTTACTTTTTCCTTATATTGTGATTTGTCCATGATGACAATGTCTCTTCCTTTGTCGGACTTCATGTATAAACAATCTTTATTTTTCAAATTAGTTAAAACTTGACGATGTTTCCTTGAATTCGATGGTTTTATATTTCTACGTGGAGATTTTTTGTTTATTATAGATATTGTTGTGGATCTGATGTCTTGTTTCGTGAATTCATTTTTATATTTTATGCCAGTTTCAATATCTGCTATTAAGTCAATTATTGCTGGTTTTTCCGGTTTTGGGGTGAACTTTAAGCCCTTTTGTAGCAGAGACATTTCTTCATTTGTAAACGATTGTTGAGATAAGTTTGTGACAAAATTACTAGGTTCAATCGTAGTGTTGCGTATAGTTTTTTCTCTGTTATTCTTTTCGTTGGTGTATTTTTTATTTTTCAACAAATCCAATTTTTTATTTAACTTTTTTCTTTTATTTGTAATTTTAAAGTCAATTTCATCGTGGAGCTTACTTAAAAGATAATCAAAATCTTCTTTTTTCATTGCTTTTGCTAAACGTAAATACAGTTCGTATGTCTCTAGCTCAACACAACTTAATTTTCCGTACAAATATTTTAATTCTAAGTTTAACCATGACGATTTTGCAATTTTAACAACATTATTTGTTCGAGAGTTTGTCACAGCGCACTTGATTTTAATAAAATTTGGAAAAACCTTTTCATACTTGCATTGTTTTAAAAAGAAAATGTCCATTTTTAGACATCGTATTTTGGATTTGAGCTTAGTAAAAGCGTGAACGTGTTGTGTGGTTTCATTTTTGAGTGGTTGGAGTTCCATAATAAGTTGTATTTTAATAATAAAAATGATAAAATAATAACCGCAAAGTCCACAAATCATTAATATTAAAGAATAAAAACACCTTAAATGACTTTGCCAATTTAAATTTATTTTATTTAAAAGATTAAACAAAATTAATTAATTTTTGGATGCATTTCGACTATTTGTCATCCTCAGCGAGCACGTTGTACTAAGCTTAAGCTGTCATGGGCTAGGTACAAGTGAGAAAAAGTTCAAAACAAAAATCAAATTAAAAACAATAACAAGAAAATAAAAACGTCAACTTGTAGGTTGTTCGATGCACTTGAACAGTGGGGAGCATATTGGGGCTTCCATCGTATTCATTAATATGCTTCTGTTTAAGAACATATAAATGCTTTCATAGGCATCCAGCTTAGTTGCATCGTTGACTTGTTTCTTCAATTTGACGTTGTCCATATCCCACAGTGTGTGATGGTCATGTTCTAGTGCATGAAGTGCGACAGCTGATTTTGTTGCTTGATGTTTTTGAATGCTAGACAAATGTTCTTTCATTCTCACTTCTATGTTCCTTTTTGTTTGGCCAATATATTTTTCTTCGCAATCATTGCATGAGATTTCATAAATACCAGATTTTTGTAGGACGTTGGTTTTATCTTTTAAATTCACAATTAGATTTTGTAATTTGTTGTTGCTGCTATGTACAATTTCTAAATTATGTTTTTTGAAGACTTGTTTCATTTTATTTGTGAAATCAGGTATATATGGTAAAGATATTCTTTTTGGTTGTTCTTTTTCAATAGATAATGTGGTGATGCCTCGTATTTTTATCTTTTTTGAATGAAGTGCAACTAAATTGTCTATCATTTCTTCCATATAACCATTTAACAAAGCAGCGTACTTGATGTACTTTAATTCTTCCATATAATTTTTGATGTTAAGCGGAAGTCTGCAAAGTCGGTGTACCATGCTATGAAATGCTGCTTTTTTGTGAGACATTGGGCAGTGCGAGTCTGATGGAATGTAGCATGGTGAGTTTGATGGTTTTCTGTATACAGAAAACTCGATGGTGCCGTCAATTTTTCGCGTCAAACGTACATCTAGGAAAGGTAAAGATGAATTCTCCTCCATTTCTATCGTGAAATTAATCCTCACTACTTAAACAAATTGTTCTGAATAAATATACTGATAGTTTAATAAAAAATGTTTAAATTATTTGAAAAAATAAATTCAATGTATTCAAGGATATAAGATATGAACTGAACTTAACTCTAGCCCCCCCTCTGACTACGTGCCTGTAATACAATCACTCAAATAGTTACTGTTTGCATTTGGGAACGAAACTAATAATATGTACTGAAAGAGTGAAAAAACACACACGAAAAAATAAAATGAACGACTGGGTCGCACGTACTTGCTCCAGGGCCGGATTTAAAGGTCTGGAGGCCCTGGGGCAACAAAGGAGTGGGGTCCCCCTGGCCCATAATTATTTTCCAAGCAAAAGGAATATATATTTTTCAGTCAAGTATTTCAATAATTTATTGCGAAACAAAGTTATTATCTTAACAAACATATAAATATAGACAAAAACAAGAATTATGTGAAATTAAATAAAAGCGTTAACGAATGGAATCTTTCGAACTTTTTCCGACCAAAAATTCTTGATGATTTCGCTGAAATCCAGTTCCCGGAGTAAATCACTTTCAATTCTGAGTAGAGATAGCTTTAATAGACGGTCTTGTCCCATCGTAGTTCGAAGCCTTTTTTTATAATTTTCATTATAGAAAATGAGCCATCTCCAGCGCAATTAGATACCATCAAAACCAAATACATTTTCAGTGCAATTTAAATGTTTGGGAGTATAGTTCTGAAATTTTGATCTTCAAGATTGTGTTAGTAAAAAAGCTCAGAAGATTTGTCATTTCCATAATCCTTTTTGTATAAGTCGATTAAAGATACAAATATTGAACCAACTCATTACCAATACTAGGCTCCAAACCATCTTTGTACACTTTCACCAATGCCTCTGCTGCAGCGTGCAAATTTTCAGCATTCATTTTATCTATGTGATTTAGAAAACCAAATCTCGAACGTACAGCTTCGTATGCATGCAATCTTTCTGTTAGAGAAACATTTAGCTGGTCGATCACGGGGATAAAACCCTATACTTTGAATTTCTCTTTTGGTGACAGATTTGCGTCTTGTGCTTCAACTTCACACTTCTTGTTCTGGTGCGTGATTTTACATATTGGTCAGTATGACATTTTTCTTCCCCATATTCATCAAAATCGTCTCTTTTGGTTTCAACGAATGATTTAAATGATTCTAATGCACGCATTCTAGATTCAAGAATCATTTTCGGGTCCTCCAATATCTTGTTTGTAGCGTTGAATCGCTCCAAGATGCCGTTCCAAGAAATACCAAATAGAACGGTTTCGAGAACGAAATTAAAGAATTGAACAACCGATGGACAAGAGTTAGCAGCTGCCTTTCCAACTAAATTGAGGGAATTACCACAACATGGAACAAACGCCGATAAATGATTTTTCTCCAAAATAAGAGCCTGCATCCCTTTTTACTTACCACTCATGTTTGCAACATTGTCATATGATTGGCCACGGCAATCCAAAATGTATCTATTTGATGGTCACCTAAAAATTTTATTAAAGTGTTTGCTATGGCCTCCGCCGCGCCGGTATGTCCGGAGTTTGGTAAAAAGGCGAGAAATCTTTCTTTGGCATCGATCCTTCAATATATCGAACTACTATAGTTAGTTGATCGATATGATAATCGCCGGGACTAAAGTCCACTGACACCGAATAATATTTGGATTTTTGTATTCTGGATAATATTTCAGGATATTATTTCAGTCACCCATAGAATTCTTCGCATATCGTAGACGAAAGGTAATTGACATGACCAATTCCTTTGTTTGCATTCTCTTTCAAATGGGTTTTGCCAGGGTTGGTTCGTACTCGGCCAGCAATTCCCAAATTCCCAGAAAATTTCCATTTCTCGGTGAAGCAATAATTTCAGTGTCACCTCGAAAGGCTTATTCACGTTCAGCAATGAATTTGATAGTACTAACGATAATTCTGAAGATTTTTTGCCAATACTGGATTTTTTGTGCCTCTTGTATCGCCAGATCTTGATCGATGCGTCCTGTGACTTTTCCCGTTGCACTAACCTCATTACTGATTCCAAATGATTCTTTGAAATCTCATGTTCGTATAAACCATCAGATACATGCTTCCAGTCACTGAGGCGTTCTCCACCGAGTTTGGTGTTTTGAATGTACATTAACTTACATGCATAACAATATATTTTCCCCGTAGTTGGAGAAAAGCAAACCCAGAATCGATTGACGGTCTCTTGATTTTTATTGTGGCATGTAAACATATTTTTTTGAACATTTCCGAACAAATTTGGAACTATCCCGCGACTAATCTTGAAGAACTGAATGCTGCAGAGATATTTCACCGCAATTTTGAAGTTCTGTGGAACCTTTTTCAGCTTTTTTTTTTTTTTATTGTCGTCGGAATTTAATTGTTTTTTTCGCAGTCTACTGTTTTGTGGAGGCCCCTGATTTGTGAAGGCCCGGGGCTGTAGCCCCTGTTGCCCTCCCTTAAATCCGGCACTGACTTGCTTTGTGGGTGCAGGAGCACGATGTTAACAAATTGTTCGAGCGAAAACAACTACTCTTTGTTGTATAAAATGAGCACATACATTCAAATTTTTCCCGCAGTTTTATCATATTGAGAGCTTTTTAAGATACGATAGTTTTTTTTTCCCCTATTTCGATATACGGATGTCCGTTACTTGTATTTTTAGCCAAAACTTAAGAACTCAGCTGTTATCAACAAAATATTACCAAAAAATACCCACAAAGTAAATCAAAATTATTTAAGTCATTTTTGAAAAAATTGGTAAAAACTTAAAAATGTTCTCTAAAACTGGAAAACCCGATATTCCGTATATCGGGTTTTCCTTTGCTACCGTTAAGAAAACTTTAATACACATTTAAAATGTAGGTACTTACTATCTAAACAAGTCGGAACCATTTCGCTAATGTCATTGTCCACTTATGGCCGGTTAAATAAATCCGTTAAAACCGATTTCCGTTAAAAAATTTAGTCAAAACCTATCGTTATATAGGAGCCACCGTTTAAAAAGGGATAACTGACAAAAATAAAACGCTATCTAAAAGGAAACTGTAAGGAACCATACCAAACAAAGTTTGAGTGAATTCGATACAACCTGTTAAATAAACATAAACTTTTTAAATGATTATTAATTTTAATTAAACTTTATTTGGACTGTATATTTTTTTAAACGTTGTATCTTCACAATTCGCTCAGACAGACTGCATACTATGCGGTAAGAACTGCCTTTGGAGTTGTTCCTGGTCGGCGGCATCGGTGTCTATCTTTACCACTGCCTGTTCATGAAACGCATCGTATGGTATGTGAAAAAGCTCCCTGTAAAGTTTATTAGAATTTTCGCACTTTATTTTGAACGAATAAGACCGATTAATTTCTTTATTACAATCCTCACAAACGACTTCAGAAAGGTTATCTGTCTTCGAGGTATTAATGTTTAAAGTGTAATAAAGCATATCCGCAATACATCCGTAGGGATGTTCACAGGGTTTGTTTTCGTAAATTGGAAGAAATGGTCCGGCTAGTCCTAAGCAGGTGCTGCAGATGTGTGTTACTTGAACTTGGTTGAACATTTTGTTTGTAAATAAGAACTTCACAAATTCGCAAAGAAAAAATGTTTTGTTAACAATATAAACAAAAACATGATAAACAATTAACCCGTGTGAGCTACGAAACGAACGTCGAGCAAAACAAACATAAAGTTTTTCTTTTTACCACATTAAAGGACTCCATGTTGATTTTTCCCAGATGTGGATAAGTTTTTAAAAGTTCACTCCAATTGATCTTTTGTATAGGTAAGTTTAAGTTTGATGTTGTTGTAACACCACTCATTTCATAAAATTGATCACCGTTTTCATTTGCAATCTTCAGATCAACTACTTGTGATTCTGGATCATATTGGTAAACGTCCCCTGTCCATTTGCAGCACAATCGTTTAATTTAACCCGTGGCACCGATTTTGTTTGCAAATTTTTTGTCCAGCAAAGTAGCAGTACTGCCCTCATCAAAGTGGTTTCCGTTGACTTTTCACCTCTGACTTGGACATGAATCATTTTAAGCAGCACATTTCCGAAGGCCTCCTTTTCGTTTGTACACGCAGTAACTTCTGGAACTATGCCGTTGAGAAAAGGTTCAAAAGTTTTGTTCAGAAGTGGGTGATGAAATCATGTGCAACCATTTGTGTTGCATGGTTGCCGTTTGCGGCACTGAGAAGCATGGAATTTGAGGCAACAGAAACATGCCTTGGCCCAGCGTTTCTTCACTTCTGCCTTCTGGAAAACAGCACATTTGTCGAGGGAATGAAGATCTCGATGACACAATTTACACAAGGATTCGTTATTCTTCTTCGGCTTTGGGACGTGATGCATTGGGACTTGATACATTGGCACTTGTTCGTTGACCTCCTGCAGTCCAGAGTAAAACGTAACGTCTGAAACCATGTCAGACATTGCTTGCGTCCAGTCAGCAAATTTTTTAAACTTAACGTGTTTGCGACTTTCTTTTAAAGACATACAAAATGTTGCCCATTGAACAACCAAATGCTCGGGAAGTTTGCCAATAAAAATAGCTAGCAGTTTTTTGGAGTCGAGTATGGTTTTGTCAGTATACTCCAAAGCTGATTCCACATTTTGGACCACACAATTGATATCCTTGAAGCTTTCTAGGGAGCTTGCAAATTAAACTTTTTGTGCAGTTGCAACAAGTTCTTGAGGTACATGCTCCGACCCTCCGTAGTATTTGTCTAGTATCGATATTATTTTAGTGTGGTCTTTGGTTGATATGAGCAGCAACTCCTCGTCTACTTCCAGCGCCAAGAAAATTTTTGTACTCAACGTTTTTTTCTGCCATCCAAAAGTATGGCTTCTGCACGTATTACATTTGTCTCCCTCTGTGTTTTTGCAATTTCTGAGTTGATCGAAGCGATTTCATTTTCTGTTCCTGTCGATTGAATAACGCCGATTTTGCTGACTAATTCCGCTGCTTCGTTTTCCTTTTCGTTTATTTTCTTTTGCAGCTGTAGGCTTTGTGAATCGATAATTTCCACCTCCTTACACAATTCGATCTGTTCCTCCAACAATGATTTCTTTGAAGTTCCTCTGGACAATGATTTTTTTGAAGTTCCTCTGGACGATGATTTGCTGCTTGCGGTTTCCTGGTACTTGATTTCAGAGCATAAGCTTTGTCGTGACAAATATTGCACTATTTGCGATGCCATTTCGACGCTTGTTGCATTTTCTGTAAACTCGATTCCCAGGAACAATCCCACACGATGTAGTGCGTTCGGACTCAATTGAACTGTATATGAGTTGAGTGATTTTTCTTTTTATAAGGTTTTTGTTTTTTGAAAAGAATCAGATGAAGATCTTTTAAATCGGCAGATTTGGCTTTCTCGATTTTTTTTGCACTGATTTATCCCACCAAATCGACATTTTTCTTATTGTTTTTTTTATATATATGTATATATATACATACATGCACAGCTAGTCAAAAAAATAGGTGCAATTATTTTTTTTTATATAAACTTAATTTTGTAATATGTTTTGTTTATTTAAATATTATTTTAACATTAGTTTTCATTGGACTATCAAACCTTAATGAAATATTAATATTTAAGGCTTTTAAATTAAGTAATTATAAATTTTATACCATAAAACCTACGGTATAGGCATTTGCGCTTGGACAAAAAAATAGATGTGTCTTCCTAAATTATGAATAATGATAGTTTGAATGCAAAATTTGTTGTATTTTATAATAATTTTCGTTTACCATTCTCTTATAACCCGAGTATACGACATTGTTATCCAAAACTTTTTAAAGTCAGCGTGGTATTAACTCTACAAACTTTTGGCATCTTTCTTGGGGTATAGAATACCATTCACTCTGAACAGCATCCCACAATCGGTTCCAGTTTGGAAAATATTGGCATCCTAGTTTCCGCATAAGCTCATTCCTCAAGTTCTCAATCGGGTTGAGATCTGGGATTGACTTGGCCATGAAACAATTGAAACATCTTTCTCTCGATACCACTCTTTCACAAGATTTGCCATATGTTTCTGATCGTTATATCCCTGCTAAAAAATCAATCGGAGAGTCATGTTTTCTTCGGCAAATGGAAGCATGATATCTTCCAAAATATCCCTATAACCTTATTTGGTCAAGATGTAACTAATACGGATTGTAGGGATTAGGGCCCACACTATACTAGAAAAAACGGAACCAGACCATAATATTTCCTCCCCCGTGTTTGATTGTTTTCCGGGTATAGCGAGGGTGGTAGTCCTTTCCTTTTGGTCACCTGACATTACGCCCCGAATCTGATGAGAACAAATTAATTTTTGTTTCGTCACTCCAGAGGATATTTCGCCATTTTTTTGCTCCTTCAGGTCCGTTCCAACTTCTATGGTTTAAGGCAAATTCTTTTCGGGACCTTATATTATTTGCTCTTAGTAAAGGAACTTTCCTGGCAACTCTTCCTGGTAGGTTGAAGCTCTGAAGCCCTCTGCGGATTGTGCGGGCACTGACTTCATTATTTATTTGTGCTCCTATTGTCCTTGACGAAGCAAAAGGGAGATTTAGCCAAAAGGAGGACACGGCGATCAGTGGTGACTGATGTTTTTTTCGGCCTCCCACGATTTCCGCGCACTAATCTGGCCTTGAGTGCATTTCTCACAAAATTTTGTGATCTTCCTAGGGCTTCTGCTATAAATTTGTAAGTCTTACCTTCATTTCTTAGCTGTAAAACTACCCGTCGTCTTTCTTCCGCCGAACAGTGGACGTTTCTACCCATACTAAAAGTCTAATAAACTATTATTTATTATTTTATTTATTAACAACTATCATTTATGGATAGTAAAATTATTAAAAAGAGGTTACCTTGAAATTTAGTATTCTTTTGAAATAACAAAGATATAAACTGTGGGTTTATTTAGAGAACACCTATTTTAATGACCAACTTCTTAAAAACACCAAATCCTAATGCAACAAAGAAAATAGAACAGCTCAACATAACACACAAAATGCAGTAAGCTCAGCATCAGTGTCAACAGAATAACCGTTTTTTCTTAAAACAAGAACTTTTTGTAAGGCCTGCGGTCAAAAAAACAGTTATTTTGCATCAAAGACAACAGTGGTGCGAACAAATTTGATCACACCTATGTTTTTGACCAACTGTGTATATAGAATACACCACTAAATGGAAATCCTACTGTAAGGACCACTATGTTAAATAAACATAAACTAAATGATTATTAATTTTAATTAAACATTATTTGGACTGTATATTTTTAAACGTTGTATCTTCACAATTCGCAAGTCTGTCTGTGTATAATCTGTCTTAGTAATCATTTAAAAAGTTTATGTTTATTTAACACAACTGTTGCCAGCTAATGGCCTTTTGAAAAAATCCGTTAAAACTAGATCTCCGTTATTTGCATTTTAGCCAAAAACTAAAAATGTATTTTTCCTAAGAGTACTCAAAGAATACCATACAAAGTTTAATCAAAATCGTTAGAGCTAAAAATGAATGCATCGTTATATGGGATCCACCCTTTAAAAAAGAGGAACTTTGCTAAGCAAAGTTTGAGTCAAATCAATCAAGCCTTTGCGAACTTATGGCCATTCGGAAAACAGAAGTTTAAATCTGAAACCTGAACACCCAGTATTATCCAAAATGCCCCAGGTTTGTCAAATCTTGAGTTCAATCAAAATCGTTAGAGCCATTTTCGAGCAAATCCGAAAATGAAAAAAAATAACGTTACATGAAAGGTACAAGTTTGAGCCAGGCTAAAATAAAATAAAAAAAACCGACAACCATTTTATTTTAAACTGCTACATATTATATGAAGTTTGAAAAAATCCGTCAAGCGGTTAAGGCTATAGCTAGACGCGAAAAAGCGCACATCCGCACAGACAGACCGACGGACGGTATGGCGAAAACCACTTTTTTGGGCGTCTCCATCATCGTAATGTCATATTTGATTGAAACCTTGTCTGCACGAAACCAATATTTGGCCTATAGAGCACATACAAATACATTTCGTTCAACACAGTTATGAAATATGAAGTATTTGTGCAATGTAGGAAAGGAACAAAATTGCGAAACAAGGTTATTTTTTTTTGGTGGAACAAATCTTTGTATGTACCAAGAACGAATTAAAGGGTATAGGAAAATCGTTACGATAGTTGATTTTTTAAGGTAAGGCATTGCCCCCTAATGTCCCCCCTAGCTACGGACATATGAACCTGCCATATATAACTATCAAAAACGACTGTAACGATTTTGAATTAAAAAATATAATTTAAAATTAAAAACTAGCAAAAAACGGTACCTTCCATAGGACCGTTTTTTTTTGCTTTCGACTATCTCGAAAACGGCATAACCATTTTACTTTATTTCTTCAATTTGTATTTATTTTCAATAAAATAAATGCATTCACTTGCATTTCATTTAGTTTTTCTTCGAAAAAAGAATATGAAAAATCAAATACAGAAGAAAATACACGAAAAATGCTTGACAGCAATAGTCACTTCAACAGCTGATTCGTTACCTCAACTCGCCCCAGCTAAATACCAAGATCGACTTCAGGGTGACTTCAGGGCGACCCCAGGTTTCAAAAAACAGAGAATTTTGTATTGAGGGCGAGTTGAGGTAATTAAAAAAACGCGCTGTGGCGACCCCAGGGCGACCCCAGGGTGACTTCAGGGCTCAACAAACAAAGCTACTATTTCATACTTAGTTTTTGAAGGAACATTTTTAAACGCCAATTAAAACCACAAAATGATTTTTTTCAATGTCTCAAGCCCCAATCCCCAAGACCACAGTCACACATTAGAACTAGTTCTTGCTATCCAGCGTACACTATCAGTTATTTAGTATACTTTTTTTTTGCGCCATTGCTTTTTAATTTCTCTTCAAAAAGCGCCAAAATATGCCAACACTTTGACTCCAAAAAAGATTTATATTTAAATTTAAAATAATCTAGTTTTTTTTTAAATACTTGTTCACTTTTTTTTGAACAAAGAGTTTTAAGTCTACAGAGTTGGTTCCGGTTTTTTAAAATAATGTTTAAGCGCGACCCAAAGATGGCTCAACCAACAGAGCTATTTAGTAAATACAAAAATTATATGAATGAATTGAGAAAAGAAATGTTTACTTTTCTAAGAGTAAGTTTGTGCTTTTTTGTTACAATTAATATCATACATTACATTTAAGAAACCCTCTTTCCATGGCAATGATGGAATCAATTCTAACTGGAATAACGGAAAATGTTAATGATGAACTACGTTGTATAGTTATTTCCTCTAGTGGACCAGTTTTCTCAGCCGGGCACAATTTGAATGAACTAGTGAGAAATACAAATTAAACTGAATAAACTCTTAAACTATGTAAATATTTATTATAGAAACCTGAGAAAGGACCTGATTGCCAACGTGAAGTCTTCAATAAGTGTGCAGATTTAATTCATACAATGCAAAAAGCTCCAGTTCCAATTATAGCAAAAGTCGATGGCTTAGCCGCTGCAGCAGGATGCCAATTCGTTGCATCCTGTGACATGCTCATTTGCACAGAGAAAAGTTCTTTTTCTACTCCAGCGTGAGTTTGTATTTTATTTAAAAATTATACAAATACTCACAACTGTACCCAACGCATTTTCACAGTGCCAGCTTTGGAATATTCTGCCATACTCCAGCAGTGGCGATATCACGCGTTATGCCTCGTATGAAATCATCTTACATGCTGTTTACTGGGTTTCCAATAAGCGCTAAAGACGCTTATATCTCAGGTAGCTTGTACTTAAATACTTATGGCTCATCTCAATAAACTTTAATGTTCTTTGAAGGGCTGGTGAGTTTTGTAGCCGCAAACGATAAACTGGATGAAGAAGTGGACAAAGTATGTGATTCTATTAAAAGCAAAAGCCGTCCTGTCATTCAACTTGGTAAAGAGTTTTACTACAACCAGCTAGGTTCAAACTTAACTGCTGCTTATGCCCAAGCTACTGAGGTTCGTAATTATAGTTTTGAAAAAATTTGAACTCATGTTTTGGTCTTTAGGTCATGGTGAAAAATCTGGGTCTAAATGATGGAAAAGAAGGTCTTCATAGCTTTTTGGAGAAAAGAAAACCAAAGTGGAGTCATTCGTAGTTGAAAAAATGATTTTTTCATAATTTAACATAAACTGCATTTAAATCTACGCTTTGGGTTTGGGCATTTTAGTATAAATGGAATTGATTAAAGGATTTTAAAAAAAAGCTGTTTCTGTATCTATATAATATTGGCATTCATGCAGTGATATTTGTTCATCGATTGCGTATGCGTAAATGTACACTTCACATTGAATGAACGCACTCATAAAGCAAATTGTAAATAAAATGTTATTGCAATACTTGCGAATGTTAATGCCAAAAGTTTCTATTAAAAAGTTATGTTTAGATTTAAAAGAGACACAAAAAAAAAGTACCAAGCGTTGTGGTAAAAAATTATTTTCTTAAGGCTTAGTTAAAGCTTTTTATATTTATAAATGCATTTAGTTATTTTTTAATAGATACTTAATAAAATGCACGGCTGGGTCGCACGAACTTGCTCTAATGTGTGACAGTGGTCTTGGTGGGGCTTCAGATTTGGAAAAAAATAAATTTTTCAAAATTATTAAACAAATACATACTGAAAAAAGTACGCCATTTTATTTCTTGGATACATTTGAATTTATCAGAATTAAATAATAAAAATCTGTGGAGCGGTTTTTGAGAAAAAATAAGTTTAACATTTTTGAAAAAGATTTTAAAAACGCCAATTCATATACATATGATAAAATTTTTTGAAAATAATTTAATGAGCTGTTTCCAAAATATTATTTTGATAAAAATTAAAAAATGGTCTTAAAAATACAAAAGAGAATTTATTAAAAATATATGTATGTGAAATTTCGATAGAATAAGTTAAGCCGTCTTCGAGATAGTCGAAAGCAAACAAAAAAGAACGGCCCTATGGAAGGTACCGTTTTTAGAATTTAAAAAAAATAGTTCAGCCATATAATTGGTCTTAAAAAGCTACATTGATTTTTTAAAATCAAAATCGTTAGCTTTAACGTTACGGTGGGTGATATACCGTTATATTTTGAGCTCAAATTAAAATTCAATTTCCCGTCTGTACAATACCTAAAAAACTCACGCAGACGGACAGAATTTTTAGACCATCTTATTTCGTCTTCGCTATCATCGTAATGTCATGTGTGATTGTTATCACAATTTTTTACTTGCTCTATTGGGCAAGAATTGGTTTCGTGCAGAAAAAAATCGTTTTAATCTTCTTGTTCTATGCCCCTGACCCATCTGAAGCACTGAAAACCTTAGCTGCCCCCTTACATTGTAAATATGGGAAGCCGATAAATACAAATTTCACCGACTGTCAAAATGTCGACCAAACAAAGTTGAACATTTGGAATTAAAGAAAGAAAATGTCGATTGAAAAAGTGTCGGTAAAAATGTCGACTTTTATCCTGGTAAAAATGTAGTTCTTTTGATTGCAGCAACAGTTGACATTTTTAAAATATCTTTAAATCATAGTGGAATGAGAATAACACTGATTGACAGTGGCAAAGTTTATGATGTTCACATGCATGCGGCGTAGTTTAAACTTTAAAGAAAAATGGTTGTCGAGGTTTTTTTATTTAGTTTTCTATAGGATGGCATTGCAATTTTTCAGTAAAACCTTTCTGAACGGTGTTTATTATACATGGAGCCGTTCCGTTTTAGCCGACTTTTTATTGTTTTTTTTTCTAATTTGCTCAAAAATAGCTCTTAACGATTTTGCTTAAGCTTTGTGTGTAATATTCTTCGAGTTGTCTTAATTTGAAAAAAAGTATCCCCAGTGTAACCTAGGAGTACTTAACAAATTAATTAAATTTATAACATCGGCTATCTGCCTGTGAAAGCCCTCTCATAAATAAATAAATAATAAATAATTTTTGAAAATGCGGCCGCAGCGCCACCTGGATGAGTAATTAAAATAAACGAAGTTACTCCTTACAACGCCAGCTATACGCCAGTGAAAATCCTGTCAAAATCGGTCCAGCCGTTTCCGAGATAACCCGGAACAAACAGACAGACCACAGACGGACATTTTTTTAAATTGCGTTTTTGTTATAAGCACCTTATACATACTTCCATACGCATTGAGTTAAAAATTGATATTTTGAAATTACAAACAGTCACTTCATTTTTACTTGCGATTATATGTACTATAAGGCAAGTTATGGATTCGTGCAGAAAACAAAATTTGAGATAACAATCACACACGACATTACGATGATGGAGAAGTCGAAAAAAGTGGGTCTGGAAATTCCGTCCGTCTGTCTGTCTGTCTGTCTGTCTGTCTGTTCGCGCCTCTGGAGGCTGAACGGGTGGGCCGATTTGCTTCAAATTTGGTATTTAGGATTTATTTCGCCGTCCCTCGGAATAAATTTTTTATTTTTGCTCTAGGTCCAAAAATAACGGCACCTGCCATACAATCTTGAAGACAAAAATTGATTTTCTCAAAAACGGCTCTAACGATTTTGATAAAACTTTCAGAATGCTATTTTTGCAAGAAAATCTATCTTTTGGTTCGAAATTTTTTTTCAAAATTTGTCTAATAACGGTACCTCTCATAGAACCAGTATTTTCAAATCAAATTTTCTCGTAAACTATACATTCGATTTCAATAAAATTTTGGCCACAGGAAGTCATTCATAGTTTTATTAATATGGCATTTCAAAATTTTCAAAAACTTTTTTTTTGATTTTTTATAATTTTTCAAAAAAAATTTTGGTTTTCGAAATACATATGTTGGAAACGGGTACATTGATTTTTTTTTAAATTATTTTTCAAATGTAAACTACAGATTGCCATATATTTGCATACTCAAATAAATTTCAAAATATTTTTTGAAAAAGTTTTTCAAAAATAACCTTTAAAAAAAAAAACTGGTCCAACGATTTTCAATATTTTTTTTCCTAGATTGACGTATAGCTTTGAAATTTTATTGCATACTTAGTTTTTCCGAGAAAACTCTTAAACTAATTTAAAAAATAAAAGAATTTTCGAAATTATTTAATTTTTTTTTAATATCCATATATGCAGCCACTACGCAATTGCTTATCATAAGAGCAAGTTCGTGCGACCCAGTCGTGCATTTTATTATTTATGTGTATGGATACCAAAGACTAGTTGTTATTGCTGAATTTTTTTATCATCGTGCTATCGCACCCGCAGAGCAAGTACGTGCGACCCAGTCGGGCATTTTATGTTTTAATTGCGATTATAAGTACTATAAGGCAAGTTATGTATTCGTGCAAAAAAAAATTTGAGATAGCAATCACACATGACAATGATGTTGGAGAAGTCGAAAAAAGTGGGTCGGGAAATTCCGTCCGTCTGTCTGTCCGTTTGTTCGCGCCTTTAGTGCCTAAACGGATGGCCCGATTTGCTTCAAATTTGGTATTTCCTTCGGAACATATTTTCAATTTTTGCTCTAGGCCCAAAAATAACGGTACCTGCGTGAAGAAAAAAATTGATTTTCTCAAAAACGGCTCTTACGATTTTGATAAAATTTTCAGAATGCTATTTTTTAAGACAACCTATCTTATGGTTAGGAAAGTTTTTTTTTTCAAATTTTGTCTTATAACGGTACCTCTTATTGTCCTCCAATTAGGAAACACACCCTGCGCCTGCAGGTTAGTCATTTATAATATACTAGCTTCCCGTCAGACGTTGTCCTGCCCTTCCAAGCAGATAGCGTGTAAAGTTTGACTTCTTAATTTATTATATTTATACCAATTAGTTTGTCTAAAATATGAGAACGTGGATAATTTTTTTTTTTTTAATTAATTAAACTCAGAAAAGTACGCATACGCCCGAGCCCGAGTGTACCATACTGTTGTATCGCTGTTTTAAGGTTGAAAAATTGACAATTGCATCAAATTTTCTTTTAAGTTCATTAGTTTACTTTTTTATTGAATTGTTTTAATTTAATAACTTAAAAAAAAGAAGTCATATTATATTTTTTTATTGTTTTATTTGATTTTTAATAATTAAGTTATTTTATTTTACTAACGTAATACAAGCGAACGCATAATGTTTTTTGTTTTTTAGTTTTTTTGTTTTTTTGTTTGGTGTATAAATGTACACATTTTAAGGTGTTCCAACTCTGGAGCAATTGCACACTCACAAACAAACTGAGCGAGTTTGATATAGTAATTGTAAGAACTCAAACAGTTTAGCCGTTTAACTTTTACTGTTGTCAATTACTCCCCTTCTCTCAGAGTATAGAAGCTATATGATAGACTTTGACCAAACATTACAGAAACACTCTAGAAACAATACCACCGATTTCCTGAAAGTTTGAGCTCAATTGGATGGGCGGCTAAGAAGTCAATAACATATGTACTTACAAACATAATGTATATTATACATTTATATACATATACTAGCTGACCCGGCGAACTCTGTACCGACTTTCTTAACATTTTCGAAATTACTGAATTTTTTGTTTTACTATTTATGCACGCTAAGCTTCACATTGGTGTACAGTACCTGGCTATGGAAATCTCAAATTATAGTATAAGTAAATTAAAATCAGTTAAACCTTAAAAAATTCTATATTTTGATACGTTTGATATATAGAAAGTGATTAACCTGTAAAAAAAAAGTTCGTGCGACCCAGTCGTGCATTTTATTATTTATGTGTATGGATACCAAAGACTAGTTGTTATTGCTGAATTTTTTTATCATCGTGCTATCGCACCCGCAGAGCAAGTACGTGCGACCCAGTCGGGCATTTTATGTTTTAATTGCGATTATAAGTACTATAAGGCAAGTTATGTATTCGTGCAAAAAAAAATTTGAGATAGCAATCACACATGACAATGATGTTGGAGAAGTCGAAAAAAGTGGGTCGGGAAATTCCGTCCGTCTGTCTGTCCGTTTGTTCGCGCCTTTAGTGCCTAAACGGATGGCCCGATTTGCTTCAAATTTGGTATTTCCTTCGGAACATATTTTCAATTTTTGCTCTAGGCCCAAAAATAACGGTACCTGCGTGAAGAAAAAAATTGATTTTCTCAAAAACGGCTCTTACGATTTTGATAAAATTTTCAGAATGCTATTTTTTAAGACAACCTATCTTATGGTTAGGAAAGTTTTTTTTTTCAAATTTTGTCTTATAACGGTACCTCTTATTGTCCTCCAATTAGGAAACACACCCTGCGCCTGCAGGTTAGTCATTTATAATATACTAGCTTCCCGTCAGACGTTGTCCTGCCCTTCCAAGCAGATAGCGTGTAAAGTTTGACTTCTTAATTTATTATATTTATACCAATTAGTTTGTCTAAAATATGAGAACGTGGATAATTTTTTTTTTTTTAATTAATTAAACTCAGAAAAGTACGCATACGCCCGAGCCCGAGTGTACCATACTGTTGTATCGCTGTTTTAAGGTTGAAAAATTGACAATTGCATCAAATTTTCTTTTAAGTTCATTAGTTTACTTTTTTATTGAATTGTTTTAATTTAATAACTTAAAAAAAAGAAGTCATATTATATTTTTTTATTGTTTTATTTGATTTTTAATAATTAAGTTATTTTATTTTACTAACGTAATACAAGCGAACGCATAATGTTTTTTGTTTTTTAGTTTTTTTGTTTTTTTGTTTGGTGTATAAATGTACACATTTTAAGGTGTTCCAACTCTGGAGCAATTGCACACTCACAAACAAACTGAGCGAGTTTGATATAGTAATTGTAAGAACTCAAACAGTTTAGCCGTTTAACTTTTACTGTTGTCAATTACTCCCCTTCTCTCAGAGTATAGAAGCTATATGATAGACTTTGACCAAACATTACAGAAACACTCTAGAAACAATACCACCGATTTCCTGAAAGTTTGAGCTCAATTGGATGGGCGGCTAAGAAGTCAATAACATATGTACTTACAAACATAATGTATATTATACATTTATATACATATACTAGCTGACCCGGCGAACTCTGTACCGACTTTCTTATCATTTTCGAAATTACTGAATTTTTTGTTTTACTATTTATGCACGCTAAGCTTCACATTGGTGTACAGTACCTGGCTATGGAAATCTCAAATTATAGTATAAGTAAATTAAAATCAGTTAAACCTTAAAAAATTCTATATTTTGATACGTTTGATATATAGAAAGTGATTAACCTGTAAAAAAAAAGTTATTCACCCTTCTGATCTGGCTACAATTTACAAAGCGTTTATACGCCCTAAACTCGAGTATAAATCCCATCTTTCAGCATTTGCTTCTCAAACTTGTTTACACACGCTCGATAGAGTTGAAAAAATGTTATAATTGATAGAGGAGAAAATGATTTTGTAAACATTTCCATCACTTGAACATCTTCAAAATTTTTAATGTCTTCCTTATTTTACCGCTTCTTTTACAAAAATGCTCACTCTATTTAGCCTGCTGCGTTTCTCTCCTTAAACAATTCCCCCGTAATACTCGTCTTGCTAGGAATGCTCATCAGTTTACACTTGATCCCAATTTCGGACGTACCGTGAAATATAGGAATTCCTTCTTCAGCCGAAAAATTTATTTTTATCAAAATCTCAAGCTCTAAGACCACTGTCACACGTTAGATCAAGTTCGTGCAACTCAGTCGTGCATTTAATTTTTTAATCTGGAGAGAAAACAAATAGTGCCGATATTTTGTTGACTCTCGAACACTCAACTCCAGGCGAAAAACACAAATTCGTACCGCCTCCCGCCTAAAAATTTGTTTACCTGGTTCAATACAAATCCAAAAAAATTACCCGGCATGCGTTTCAATGCTTAACACAAACAGATTGTTTGGTGGAATATTCTGCTTATTGAAGTGCTTTTTACTGCACAATGTAAAAGGCAATAAGCCCCGAGACGTATTGCCTCTTAATGTATAACTGTAATTCATTGTCCAAAACACATTGATTTTTACCTATTCACTCACCTTTCCAAGCTTTTTGTGTGCATTGCAATCCATTAAAGTACCTAAATAAAACTTAATTTTCATTATGTTAAAACTATGCATTCCAATTGTTGGCAATTTTGAAGATTTGTGACAAAATGCACCAAAAATGCATTTCTGACAAACTACTACACCGATTTTTGACAAATCTTCATAGAAACCTTCTAGACCAAGAGCCGGCAGCAAATTTTGGGAGTGGAGTGATAACCAAAATGTATACACATGTATGTGTAGATATACGCAACATAATGCCAAATTCAACCGTCTGGCAGGTTTTTTTTTCAGCCGGGGGCGGGGGTGGGCGTTCAAAAATGGTCATTTTTTCGATTTTGGGGTCGAAGTGATAACCACCTAAATTTATATATAAACAATCGGAGATGGTGCCCTGATGTCAAAAAAGTGTGTCCAAGACGTTTTACCTTCAGCCTTACCCCCGCCAGACGGCCGCTAAAATGCGCGAAAATCAGCTTTTTGGGTCGAAATGATAACCACTTAAATTAATATATAATCAGTAGTGGATGGTCCACTGATATCAAAAAAGTGTGTCCAAGACGTTTTACCTTCAGCCTTCCCCTCGCCAGACGGCCACCAAAATGCGCGAAAATCAACTTTTTGGGTCGAAATGATAACCACATGAGTGATACATCAAAAAATCAGGAAAATTCTCCTGATTGTAAAAATGTGTGTCCAAGACGTTTTTCTTTCAGCCATCCCTTTGCCAGACACATTTTAACACTTTTTTAAAGCATTTTTCAACTTAAATCCTTAATAACTTTTTTCATATTAACTATAACCAAAAGAGTCATATACCAAAATATCAGAAGAATTCCTCTGATTGTAAAAATGTGCGTCCAAGACGTTTTTCTTGCAGTCTTATGCTTGCCAGAAAACCCAAAAGAAAGAATGCACAAAAACCATTGTTTTGCAAGCATAACAATTGTATTTTATTTAAAAATAAAATTATTTAATCACAATATCATCACAATCACAATTATTTAAAACAATATTAAATGGAATTTTAAAATTTGAATTGTAAAAAATCTATTCTTCATCAGATTCGTCCGATGAAGAATTCTGCGAAATGTTGTCTTCTTCGCTATCATTTTCTTCACAGATTATTATATTTTCAATGGTTTCCGGAGCCACAACTCCGTTGAACCAATTCAATTTGACTATGTCATCCTCCATAGTCCAGCCGCAGTGAAATGGCGAAAGTTGTATCCCTCTATTTGATATTGCACTTTTCCAAATATGGCATATATAGTTGCAACGATTAATTTGTTGCAATAAGACGCTTCTATTTGGCGGCAATAAACTACCTTCAAAACCTTCAGATAAAATGTTTAAGCATATAATTGCTTAAGGTTTTAAGGAAAGATTTTAAATTTTTAACTTACTTTTAATGTTTTTGAAAATTTTTTTCGAACGCGGTTTACAAGTTTTGTAAAACAATTCGTATCTGGCGTCATTTACTGAATTTCACTTTGGAATTTTAAAAATCCATTTAATATTGTTTTAAATAATTGTGATTGTGATGATATTGTGATTAAATAATTTTATTTTTAAATAAAATACAATTGTTATGCTTGCAAAACAATGGTTTTTGTGCATTCTTTCTTTTGGGTTTTCTGGCAAGCATAAGACTGCAAGAAAAACGTCTTGGACGCACATTTTTACAATCAGAGGAATTCTTCTGATACTTTGGTATATGACTCTTTTGGTTATAGTTAATATGAAAAAAGTTATTAAGGATTTGAGTTGAAAAATGCTTTAAAAAAGTGTTAAAATGCGTCTGGCAAAGGGATGGCTGAAAGAAAAACGTCTTGGACACACGTTTTTACAATCAGAGGAATTCTTCTGATATTTTGGTATATGACTCTTTTGGTTATAGTTAATATGAAAAAAGTTATTAAGGATTTAAGTTGAAAATTGCTTTAAAAAAGTGTTAAAATGCGTCTGGCAAAGGGAAGGCTGAAAGAAAAACGTCTTGGACACACATTTTTACAATCAGGAGAATTTTCCTGATTTTTTGATGTATCACTCATGTGGTTATCATTTCGACCCAAAAAGTTGATTTTCGCGCATTTTGGTGGCCGTCTGGCGAGGGGAAGGCTGAAGGTAAAACGTCTTGGACACACTTTTTTGATATCAGTGGACCATCTCCTATTGTTTATATATAAATTTAGGTGGTTATCACTTCGACCCCAAAATCGAAAAAATGACCATTTTCGAACGCCCACCCCCGCCCCTGGCTGAAAAAAAAACCTGCCAGACGGTTGAATTTGGCATTATGTTGCGTATATCTACACATACATGTGTATACATTTTGGTTATCACTCCACTCCCAAAATTCGCTGCCGGCTCTTAGACTATTCGCATGCATCTTCAAAATATCCTTCTAAAAGATTTTTTCTTAATTTGCCAAAATGCACTTAACAAAACATAAAATAAAGAATTATCCATTTTGGCCGAGTTTTTTGGAAGTTATGAGGGAACATACATTTTTGCGGTCCATTTTTATATATATAGATAGGTATGTAAATATATATGTAGATAGATTACGCTATGGTCAGGTAGAAAGTGAAATAAACTACTAGTACGACTAGTTTTGTTTTATTTTAATTTATTTTAGAAACAATAAATGTAAAAATATTTCCTTGTGTGTGACAATAATGCTGGTATCATTTTGTGGTATATTTATTTTTCAAGATAATGTCAACATATATAAATACTCAACTCATTATGGTTTCTTGTACAAAATATTACTTAAATATTGTTTAACTTGATCGCACTCAGCTAAAAGTATAAAATAAAGAATGGCCGCCTTTATGGATAAATTTTAAATATTCTTAACCAAAAACCATCAATCATTTCCCCGAACGAATTGAATGTATAATTAAAAAGAAACAAAATTGAAAATACTTGTTAAAATGTGTGTTATTACAAAAAAGGAACAAAAATGTGTGTGTGTAGTTTTAATATTTAATTACGTAGTAATATATAAAGTTCGTGCAAGCTGAATTGATGTAGTTTCAGCCTTAAATTATATTAATTATAACTGCTCTAGCGTCGAGCTTAAACCTCTGTCTGTGGTCGCTTCTCTATCCAGGCTTTAATGGCTTCAATGCTGTTGATGGATTCTACAAGTGCTTTAAGTCCAGGATAAGTCTCAAGAAGATCTCGCTTCACCATGTAGTTCATGTAATCCAAAATGCCAGCAAAATAGACATCGGCCCATGTAAGCTATTTTCAAAAACAAAAAAAATATTTTTGTTAAACTGTGAAATATCTGAAACGAAGATGTCATCTTGTAGGTGCTTTGAAAGGTATATAACTGAGTAAGTGAGCCTTTTTTGAGAAAATTAGAAAAAACCAAACAAAAGTTAACCAAAACCTAGCGGCTCGTTGTATGGGAGCAACTATTTAAAAATGAGTAACTGAAAAAATGAAACGCCATCTAATACATAATACAAAGTAACGGGTGATTTTTTAGCTGGTTTGGTTTTGGCAACACTGGTTTTGACAGCTGACGTGTGTTTAGTACCTTGTGTCACTGTCAAACAGCTTCAGTTTGGTTTGCAATTTAACCATGGATCGTCTTACAAATGAACAACGCTTGCAAATTATTGAATTTTACTATCAAAATTCGTGCTCGGTTCGAAATGTTCAAATGATGAAATGATGAGGCTCATTTTTGGTTGAATGGGTACGTAAATAAGCAAAATTGCCGCATTTGGAGTGAAGATCAGCCAGAAGCATTGCAACAGCTACCAATGCATCCCGAAAAAGCCACTGTTTGGTGCGGTTTATTGGCCGGCGGCATTATTGGGCCATATTTCTTCAAAGATGATGCGAATCGCAGCTTTACGCTACCGAGCGATGATAACAAACTTTTTTTTGCCTTAAATGGAAGTTCTTGACTTGCATGATATGTGGTTTCAACAAGACGGTGCCACATGCCACACAGCACGCGAAACAATGGCGCAATTGCGAGGCGAGTTTGGTGAACAGTTAATTTCACGTTTCGGGCCGGTCAATTGGCCGCCTAGATCGTGCGATTTGACACCATTAGACTATTTTTTGTGGGGGTATGTCAAAGCTAATGTCTATAGGGACAAGCCCGCTTCGATTGACGCACTGGAAGCCAACATCCATGCATTCATTCGTGAGATACCGGCCGATATGTGTGAAAGAGTATGCCAAAATTGGACTCAGCGGATGGGCTACCTGAGACGCAGCCGCGGTCAACATTTGCATGAAATTATCTTTAAACATTAAATTGCAAGGTTCAAACTATCGATTCAAATAAATATTTCATTCATTTTTTCGAATTTTTTGTGTTTTTTTTTTTTTTAAAGTTCTAAACCTCTTAAAAAATCACCCGTTATGAGTGAATTCGATACAACCTTTGCCAACTTATGGCGAAGTTTTCTTAAGAGCACTCAATGAATATGACACAAAATTTAATCAAAGCCGTTAGAGTTATTTTTGGGAAAATTAGACCAAAAAAAAACCAAAACAAAACTTTGCTTAAACTGAGCCATCGGGACCCACGGCTCCACCACTGTTTAGAAAAGTTTTACTGAAAAAATTGCACCATCCTATAAAAAACTATGAAGAATTATGCCAAACAAATTTGAGTCAATTTAATCAGGCTGATGCGAAATATATGCTCATTTGAAAAAAAAAACATCTAACCCAGATTTTTATTATGACCATTAAGCCAAAAACAAAAAAAAAAAAACGAGATATTATTAAAGAGGCTCTAGATTTGTTAAACTTTGTGAGTTTTATCAAAATCCTTAGAGGCGTTTTCGAGTAAATCCAAAGTGAAAAAATCTGTTACCTAAAAGGTACCAGTGTGAGCCGGGCTTAGACTGAATAAAAAAACCTCGACAACCGTTTTTATTTAAACTGCTAAACACGAAGATTGAAGAAAATCCGTCAAAGAGCTTAGACTTTAGCACGACGTGAAAAAGCTCTGGGCTCTACATTTTGATCTATTAAATTAAATATCCTACCTTTCCGAGTGCTAAATGACCGTCGTTATCCTTAACGGTCTGTTCCAATTTTTCCAAATAGAATGGAATGACTTCTGTATTGAGTGTAACCAGTTTCTTCTCCTTAATGTCGTCCTCCGGTTCATATGAAACGACTGCAATTTCTATATATTAAAAAGCAAGATTAATGAACAACACTGAACATGCAACATCACACATTGTTCGCTACTTAGGCGGAAGTCATTGATCGTATCAACAACAATATCGATCTGCAAATCCTCCCATGGAGTGGCGCCACTCAGTCCAATTGTTTTAGCCAAGAATCTAGCCATCGAAATGCTCTGATGTACGCGTTTACCATCGACTTCCAACACGGGCATTTGACCCATTGGCATTGCTGTAACATGATCGTGCAGTTAATTATAAAAAAAATTCAAATCTAAATAAAGACATAGCCCAGATTCATCATTTATCGAATAAATAAATTTAGAAAATAGGTAAAAGCTTATAGCTTTGTACCACCAATAGGTCTTTGCCAAAACATCGAATACAAGTGCTAGCTCTTCCTCTGGGCTCTGGCAATGAACTCTGGTATTCCGACAGTCAGTAGTGGCAACATAAATGTTCTAAATATAAACAAAATCAAATAACTCACTTGGTTTTAATGCGGGCCATTCGTCACGCGTCACTCGAACATCCTCGTACTCAATACCACCATGCGCGAAAAGGTAGCGTAAAGGTTCAGCGAGCGCTTTTACATTAAAGTAAAAAAGTGTGTAGGTATGTTTAATTGGCTCTGCTGGTGCTGCTGGTGCTGCAGGTTCACCTTCGGCTGGTGGAGCCTCTCCCTCTGCAGGCGCTGCTGGGGGTGCTTCTTCTGCGGGTTTTGCTTCATCTGCCATCGTTTAAGAGCTGTAAAATAATGAATATTTAGAAGAAGTTCAGAAATATTGTCGTCCGAATTTATTATTTTATTTTACATTAAAAAATGTATACACAATTATTTCAATCAAAATCAATTGGAGTACTGAGAAAAGGATTTAAAAATCTTGGCTCAAGGTGCCTTACAGTTGTAGATGTGCTATGAATTCAATGAATCGAACAATTTCTAGTATAGGTAAAATAGATAGGTAGAGGTACCCAATAGTCAGGAATAGACGAAACAAATAGTTCAGTTATGAAACCATGGTTACCTACTTATTGGATGTTACCTAGGTTACCTTGGAGTCTTCACAATAGAGAAGTTTCCGGTAGAAACGAAGATGAAGCCGGTTATTTAAGCCAATTGATTAACGTTCGAGGTGTTTTTTTGTTCAAAATAATATTAATAAAAGATGTATCGGTTGTCTTACACATCCCCATAACCCTCTAAAATAATTTAAATAAAATGCACGACTGGGTAGCAAGAAATCGTGGTAATGTGTGGCAGTGCTCTTTGGGTTTGGCATTTTGAAACAAAACAAAATATGAATCATGGAAAAATCATAGAAATTTTCATAACCACTAGTTTAAACGTTTTTTTTTGAAAAAAAATTAAAAATTAGTTTGACCAATTTTTTCAAAAAAAAAAAAAAAAAAAACGGTTTATTGACTTTTCGTAAACATTATAAATTTTTTCTTTCTGAGAAGCAAATTTCTAGAACTCAGTATTTCTAACGAGGAAAATAATTTGATCAAACCGTTTTTGAAATAACCACAAATAAAAAAACTCACTTCTTTCCTGTTCCGTCAAAGCCGACAGGGACTCTACTGAAAGCTTCGACACCACCAAAGTGGTAAAACAAGGTGACGCACTGCTATGCAGCTGTTTCAACATTGTGTCAGTACACCGGACACAATCTTTAATAAATAGACACATTCGAATATTCGAGAGAAAAGTTGGGCGTTCGATTTAAGATCGGGTAAACGTTAACAGAGAGCAAAATATAAAATGGAAAAGACACAAAGATGCGCTGTTCAGCGTTTGCCTAGCCAGTCGATTTCAACGAATATGATGTCTGGGCCATGTAGAGCGAATATACATCTACCCTCCAGCTCGTAGAGTCTTCAACGCCAAACCAGAGAGAATCAGAAACCAAGCACTCCAAGTAGATGGAGGTCTCAGACTACTGTAAACCAATTTTTTCTTAGAATATACCCGAGACGAATGCTGACAAATTATAGGACACCCTGTATATGTACAAGTCCATGAAATTTTGAGAAAAGCTGAACTTTCAGAGCGCAGAGACACACCTCCAGACCTACGACGGATGGTTGGACTTCACTATTAGTATGTTTAATTTAAACTTAATTTTTACTTGCGATTATAGCTAATATAAGGCAAGCTATGGATTCGTGCGAAAAAAAATTCTAACAATCAAACATGACATTAAGAGGATAGAGAAGCCGAAAAAAGTGGGTCTGGGAATTCCGTCCGTCTGTCTAAAGCCTGGACGGATGAGCCGATTTGCTTCCAATTTAGTATTTTTATTTTGTATCTAGGCTCAAAAATAACGGTACCTGCCACACAATTATAAATAAAAAGTTTGATTGTCTCGAAAACGATTTTAAGATAATCTATCTTTTGGTTGAAAAAGATTTCTCAGAATATGTCCTATAACGGTATGTACTTCTCATAGAACCGGAATTTTCAATTCAAGTTTCCTCGTCGTTAATGTTAATGTATTTATGTCGTGTATGGATTCCTAAACCGCCGAACGGAATTTTATGAAATTTTCAGGCTTAATATTGTTTAGTGCAGGGATGGTTCCAATTGGGTGGAAGACAAAAATAAAATGCAGGCTTTTAACATTTTTTGGGCCATTTTTTCAAATTTTTTTAGCGGTTTGTCGACTTTAACCAAAAATATTCTTTATCCGCTAGCATTCAGATGAAATAAATAAATAAATTTAATTTCACATTAAATAAGTGTTTTTTTTTTGCGTAGCAACTCGCGCCGGGTACCGCTAGTAAGCTATACGTCTGATTTCAATAAAATTTTGAATTCAGGAAGTCATTTTTGACTTAATTGATATTAAATTTCAAAACTCTTAAAAGCTGAATTGGATTTTTTAAAATTATTTGCCCAGATAACAACTACAGATTTTCTCAAAATCAAATTTTCAAATATTTTTTGAAAAACTTTTTCAAAAAAATTGGTTGAAAGATTTTCAATATTTTTTTTCTAGAAAGACATTAAGTTTGGAAATTTTATTGCATTCTTCTTAGTTTTTCTGAGTAAACTCTTAAAGTAATTACAAAAATAAAATAATTTTTAATTTTGTTTAATACATTATGGAGCCAATGAGCAATTTATCGAACATAAGAGCAAGTTTGTGACCCAGTCGTGCATTTTATTTTTTACGAAATCAATATGTAGGTACTGAATTTGAAAAAATACCATATAAAAATGGTCATTTTATTCGGATTTTGAAAAAAAAAATCAAATTTTTAAATAAATAGGTACTTGTAATGATTTGGCTGAAAAAAAGTACGCCATTTTATTTCTTTGATAAATTTCAATTAATGAGAGTAAAATTATAAAAATCTGTGAAGCGGCTTATTAGAAATTTTTTTTTTTTGAAAATCTTTTTGAAAACATTTTTTGCAAAAATTGTTCAAACGAATTTCAAATACGCCAATTCATAGGTATTCAGCAAATAGGTACATAGACTTACATACATAAATGATATCAGTTTTGAAAAAAATCGTATGAGATGTTTTCAAAACACATAGTACATTAAAAAAAAAGTTTTAAAAAGTGCATTTAATAATACAAAAAATAAACCTGAAAATACAACATTCTAAAAGATGGGAACCTCATATTAAATCAACCTTTCGAGAGCTTGAAAGCCGTCGGAACAAATCAGGCTGTTGAACTACAGTTTATGAGTTTGGCTTGTAAAGGTTATTGAAACTTATTTAGGTCAAGGATATTTAATGAGTGCCTTTAACTATGTTATCTTTTATATTTGTTGAATGGTGTACAATTCACAAGTTCAGACTTAACACAGTGAGATATCCGAATAAATTCCTGTAGGTAAGGTTTTCAGTTGAAAAAAAGAGGGTTTAAAAAAATTCTCATTTACAAAATACTCTTCAAAAGTTTCAAAATCCCAAGAGCTTTGCATTCATTCTTATATGCAAACATATATGCATGTGCTGGTGACAGCTCCGAAAACTCTTATGAAATATACCTTTAGAACACCAACATTAGTATTTTGTGTCCCTCATTGCCATTTATATAAGATATTTGAAATCTTGTTCCGAAATTTCATTTTACTCAGATCTTTAATTGAAAAGTTGTATACATCGCTTCCCAATAGATAAACGAAATCAAGCAGCATTTCGCATGGTTAGTAGTTGTATGGAGAATAGTCAATACTAATCGCGTGCTGTTGACATGTGTTGTCTGTTGTCTGCTTCGTAGATCTATTTACGGAGTGGATTACAATGTAATTTAAAGTTAAGTTTACAACTGTCTTAATAATTCGAATTTTGAAGCTATGCGTTGATTTGTTGTGACGCACGAGAAGTTTGTCTGTACCCTCCCTGCCATGGTTTTCTAAACTCGTCTTAGCTATTCCTTAATTCAAACAACAAACTTGGAAAAATTCGAAAAGATTTCCAAAATGCATTTTCTGTTAATTTATTTTGTTTGAAAATTAATATCCTCTAATGCCTCAACTTAAAAAGTATTTTGAATGTAAAAATATTAAAATTAAATTAAAATCAAACCAAGTTTGTTGTTTGCATGACTAGACGTCATTATGTTTATAGACCTAAGTTATTTCAGGTGAAATGTGATTTTATCTTATCTTGGTTTAATAAGAATAACATATGTATCCACGCAATAATCTGTATTGTTGATCTTGATAAATAGCTAGTTAAGCCTGAAATAACCTAATTTGTAGCTGATACAATTTTGTTGATACAAAGAAAGTGTAACTTATTGTTTTACTTTATAAATATTTATACATACATTTGTTCACTATAATCAATAACTTACAGTCACGAAAAATTGAAGATAAATGTATTTCTTAGTTAATAAAAAATTATTAGCAAGGTATAAATATGCATACTTTTTACTGGACACGACATTATCTACAAGCCAACCAGGTGATCATAAAAGTACACACACATTTTAGTTGATCGCGAGTTTTTTAACCATCATTGACCACAACATTACTAAAATTTTTATTAAATTATTTCTAAATTAATTACGAACGATTTTGAAAAATGTTTTCAAAGATCTTAAAACAGGGGTCTGACGAACTTGCTCTTATGTGTGACAGTGGTTTGGGATTGAGATTTGTGGAAAAAAGCATAGAAAAAATTGTTTGATATAACCATTTCTGAAGAAACCAAAAATAAAAAAAAATAAGCAATTTAATTTTATGTTGAAATTCAAAAAAAGTATTTTTTTTTTGAAAAATTAAATAATTAATATTGTTTTGTTTATAAAGGAGCTCTTATATTAAAAATTTCCTAAAAATCCGTTGAGCAGTTTACGAGAAAAATTGATTTCAAAAAACCAGTCCTATGGTAGATACCGTTGTAAGACTTTTACTGTAAAATCTGTTCCAACCAAAACATCAAATTTACACAAAAAACACCATTCAGAAAGTTTTATCAAAATCGTTAGGAGCCGTTTTTGAGAAAAATCAATTTTCCCCTAAAAATTGTATGGCGGGTAACGTTAGTTTTAGAGCTAGAATGCTAATTCCAAAAACCCCTCTGTAGGACGTCATAATAATTCTATGTACCAAGTTTGAAGCAAATCGGTTCCGCCGTTTAGGCTGTAGGTGCCGATACAGACGGACGGACAGACAGAGAATTGTTGGACTCACTTTTTAGGATTCTCTATCATTGTAATGACATTGACATGTTTGATTGTCCAAAAAAAAAATTTTTTTTACGAATGCATAACTTGCCTTATACATAGTACCTATAATCACAAGTAAAAAATGTGTGGTGACATTTAAATGATCAATTAGACTTCATGCGGTTTTAAAATGCATTTTTTTAAATAATTTAACCCTGCCTCCGGAAATAAGAGCGTGTGAAATGGTCGTACACTTGATTTTATTTTGGTAAGAGCTAGGTTTTTATTTATATATTTTGATTTAGTATGTCCGAAAATGAAAAGAACTTAACTCCGGTATGTTTTCATTTCCTTTTCATTTATTTGAGTTTAAAATAAATTGTACTAAGCAGTTAAGAAATGACTTTTAAATGCGTTGCCATTTTCCCTCCTACATGCAAATTAAAAGCATTCTACGGTAAATCATTTTCAAATTATAAGGCCAGTTAATTTTCTTCTTTTTTAATGCGGGTTATGATAAACTCTACATTCTACAAGATGCAAACATATCCATATGCATCAATCAATTCATTAATTTTTTTTTTTTAAATTGCTGGGACATTGCTCTGGGGGACACAGAAGACATTGAACTAAGAATAAGAAACTTCACATAATATGCGCAAGAAGAAAGACAGTCAAGCGGAAAATTGAATAGGTTAGGTACCTATATACTAAAAAAAAAATTATTAAACAAAAGTTCTACATTAGATATATTTATTTATTTCCGCGAAGATTGTTTTATATTTTTTTTAATTTTTGGTGATCCTCTTCGTACGGATGAGTGCTGATGCTGAATGTGTTTTGTGGAAATGCATTTGTGGTTTGGGTAGGTTGATATACAATACATTTATGTAGGTAGGTATATGTGATTAAAGTCTGAAATCTGTATTTACTCGTATGGTCTCCATAATGGTCTTTTCTTAGTGGACTTTGGGGTAAAAATGCATTCCTTATAGCTTTATATTGTTGGGTCTTGTAGCTAACACATTGATCGAGTGGAAATAAAAGATAACAAAACTAACTAACAATTTCAAATTATGGTCCTATGTATATTGAAACTTTTCTCTCTCATTGTTATAGCGATGAGTAAAACGAATCCGTACAATTTTTGTTGGCAATATTTAATATGTTTAAATGCTTTTGAAAAAAAAAGATTATATGGCAGGTACCGTTATTTTCGACCTACATCAAAACTAAAAAAACACTTCCCCAAATACTACCAAATAATTACTAAATACCAAATTTGAAGCAAATCGGCCGATCCGTTAAGGCTGTAGATGTGCGAACAGAAAGAGAAACAGACAGACGGACAATTTCCGACTTCCCAATCATCGTAATGTCATGTGTGATTTTTATCTCACTTATTTTTTTCTGCACGAATCCATCACTTGCCTTTTTCGTAATCCCTATAAAAAACCTGGACAACCATTTTTCTTAAAACTGCTATATGTAAAGTTTGAAGCTTGGCGTGAAAAAGCGCATAAACGCACATTCGCTTAGACAGACCGACGCGACAGACGGTATGCCGAAAACCACTTTTTTGGTCTTTTCTATCACCGTAATGTCTTGTTTGATTAAAACCAACTTTTTTTTTTCTGCACGAAACCAATACTTGCCCTATAGAGCAAGTAATAAAAAACGGCATTCGTTACTATGTATGTATAGTATATGTATGGTTATACCAACAAAAATTTGTTTTGCAGACATAATTTTAAATTCTTAAAAGTTGTGTTCAAGCCGTTTAAGCCAAAAAAGATCTGTATTTAAAAAGTGTGCTTATGAACTTAAAATTTACACTTAAAGACAAACATAATAATTCTATTGGGTTCACTTTTCTTTTTAATGCAATTTCATGCCTAATTGAATTAGGTTGTTATTATATAAACGATTTTCCAGGTCAGTACATGTAAGAAAGTTACATATTATAACATAACCAATTTCGACAGATAAATAATTGTAGTAATAATTGAGGATCAAGATAAATTTGCATAAGAATGCGACACAATTAGCTGAGATAAGCCATAAACGATGATACCAAGACTCCGTCTTCAAATAAATTACACCATAGATTATATTTAAACGGGTATGATCCCTCAACAATGCATTCAGTGTTTCTTTAATCACAAAAGATCCAATTAAATCAAATAATTTAACTATAGATACTCACTGACTGAGAATAAAATGTGACACACAATCTAACAAGAACAACCCCCAGACAACAACCTCAATCAGTCAGTCACTTAATGAAACCACAATTACTTAATGCCGGCTCTATAATTGTGGTCAAAATATTGGCACATATTTTGCAACTAATTGTATATTTTTATAGCACTGCGATGGTTGCGTCGAATCTATCGACAAAAAAATCTATTCTTTTTTTATTGATTCTATTTTCGACTATCAAGTTTCACTCACATCAATCGAATTAATTGCCGCACAATCACTTTTGAGTTACATCACTTACAAAATTCTTTTAAAATTTTATCTCATTGTAATTTTTTTATAAAAAAATAAAACTGATTCGGGTTTTTTTTTCGAAAAATATCAAGAATTCCAAGCAAATAATTTTTTTTTATAAAAACGCCCCGAAGTCGAAGTAATAAAAGTTATCCAATAAAAAAATTAATTTTGCACTTTTTGACTGTCTTACCTTTTCCTAATGCGTTCTCTCTGAACCTTTAAATGAATCTGAACAGACTACGCTGCCAATTTCGATCGCTTAACTTTATATACTCCACATTCGAATGTCATGATGCTGAAGCGGCGCGGGGGTCGCTCTTTCGCACTTGTGTACCGCTTTTTATACTTTTATGTTCACTCCATTTTTATTTACTTACCTACTGATTAAGTATATATGATGGTCTGTTACTTTGAAGAGAGAATACATAAAATACGAAAAGAACACTGATATGCCTATAAAATGCCTTATTCTCCAAGCTTCTAAAGGTAACCAATCAGGAGCGCAGTGTTACATCCATGGGCCTTTGAACACAAAATGAAAAGGTATAAAATAATTGTAAACCAAACATAAATATCATAGTTGACCTTGTGATCAGAACCAAATCCGATCAAATGGAGGTCCTGGCTTGATGGCATTTTATTGTAAGGAAGCCTTCAAGAATCCACTCAGAAAACGTGTTCGAGTTTATTTTTTGACATGACATATTTATTTGGCAGGTTGTGCGCCCTCGTGAATGATCGAACACATGATACCATCAACAATTAAATTACGATATTCTAGAAGACAAACTAGTGGCTCCTTGCAACACTCATCAAGCATTAATTTCTAGAAGATGATGTTCATTAAAAGATATTTATTAAAAACCAATTCTGATACAGTAGAGGTCACCACCGTTAAACACCCTCACGAGAGTACTGTTTTATATACATACGATGTTCTGAATGTTTGTTTACTTTTATCGAAACCGTCTTTTAAATGATTATTTTCCAATTGAGTATTTTTTCGGGAAATTCAATCCATTAC
Source organism: Platycheirus albimanus (assembly GCA_916050605.2). Lineage (NCBI taxonomy): Eukaryota > Metazoa > Arthropoda > Insecta > Diptera > Syrphidae > Platycheirus > Platycheirus albimanus. The sequence goes on from OU696698.1 coordinate 68,719,002, forward strand.
CCCTGTTTTGATATGGCTACCTCGTGAATAACTTAACATTTTTTGAAATTTTTTGTAGTAACACATGGCGTAGTGGTTAGTGTGTCGGACTGCCACGCCGAGGATTCGGTCTCCAACTAAGTTCTTTTCCGGCGTACTGCCTCTTGCAAGGAAGTGAGTAAATCATGTCATAGAAAACGCTTCTCTTAAAGCCGTTCGGACTCGGCGGTAAATTGTAGGTCCCTTTCATTCCTGCAGAACGTACACATGGTTGATAGTGTAAGTCACAGGCCCCCACTTGTAGCTGTTTTTATTGCCCAGTTTAAATTGTTTTTATTGAAAGTTTTCTTAAATTACGTTTGAAAACGTTTTAATAAGTGACTATTCCGTCAACAATAATATGCTGATGATAACACTTGTACGTTAGGTTTTTTTAAGAATTTCTGGAGCACATTTTCAACATAAATCTTGATTTTTTATATTTTTGTATATACAAAACTAAAATAACAATTGTTTTGTATAGTTTTCCGAAGCTTTCGTTAATGCTTCTATTGTTAAACAAACAAAGACATACAATTTACGAAAGTATTAACTTAACGTTATTTACATATCCCATCTTGTTGGGCCTTTTAATCAAATACCCCACTGTACCTACTTTAAGACTTTGAATGACCGGAATCCAATGGTCAAGTCATACTCTCTTAAACTAGCTTGTGTTCTTTTCTCCTTCTTTTATATATATGTACCTATGTGTTGATTTAAAAACGCAAAAATCAGTTTCATTGTATTAGGTTTTAAAAGTCAAAAGAGAACTTATAGCTGGCTTGGTCAGAATTTAATTCGTATCAATATATTAATCAATGAGCGAAGCCAAACGCACGCTGATAAAAAGAAAAGATTGGAGATGGGACAATAAAACATATACATACATATATAAATACTACGTACATAGACCTGTTTAAAGTACTAAAAAAATGCAGATTATGTTTGTATATGTTGGCGATAACAGAAAGATTGTGTATCTATTTTTGTCTTCACAAGAGATTGATAATGACTTTTGAGTTTTTGCTTTGTAAGGGACACCTTTTATTTTGATCGAGTTCGATGAATTGTTTTTTATGTTGGGAATTGAACAAGTTGTTGTTTATTTCTTGTCGATATAGGTCATACCTTATTTTTATATAAAATAGCTGAAAAGCTAATATAGGCTTTGGAAAACATGAAGTGAAAAAAGGATTACATTTAAACCGAAAGATGTACAAAACTTCTGCAAATGTTTGTAGATACTGCATACTAGTCCCGAAAATATTTGAACTATTTTATGGGTTGCGACCATTCAAGGGGTTATTAGTACAGTCCGGGCGTTAAGGAAAGTTGGATAGGAAATAAAAGAAGATACCGATGCATTTTGGCTTTGAATGTTTGTAAATCACAATGTGACGGGTCAATCAAGCCGGGTACAGCATTCAACATTCTTTACATAACAGTACGACATAATTTAAGCTCAAGCGAGTAGATTGATAGGTATTCCTAGCGAAGGGAAAAAATTGCATCTGGCTAATTCGCAGGAGCACCAATGTTTATAGAAGTATAGAGATAGGAAATATTATGGCGATGTTCAAGGAAACAAATATTTTGGTAATATTTTGGAGAATCCAGGTTCGGGCGATGATTGAAGTCAGATCAGAAGGCGACACATATTTCTTACATCGATTTAGGAAACCTAGGCATTTGTTTTACAGAAGGCTTCTTGCAACACACATACCAAGAAAGCAAAGTTGTTTGGTTTCCTCAATGGAAGTGCCACGTGACATACTGGTTATGCTTTAGCAAAAGAAAACAGGACTGAGTTTTTGAAGCATTAAATTCCTAACGGTTGATAATTCTCCAATGCTGCCGTTGCAGTTCCACCGATACCTATGTTTATATTTTATTTATATATATTTATACCGTCCAATTAATTCGCCTAAAATAATTAATGCTTTCCAATAAGTTTGTCTTAAAAATGAGAACATCGTTGATTTTTTTAAAATTTAAATAAACACAGAAAAGTACGCATACGCCCGAGTGAACTATACTGTTCTATCGTTGTTTTCAAATTGAGAAATTGGCAATTGCAGTAAATTGTCTTTAAAGTTGTATCCGTTCATAAGTGTCCTTTTAAAAAGTCACCCTTAAGGTAGTTGTAAGAACTCATCCAGTTTAACTTCTTCTTCCTAAAAACACGAACAAATTGGCTTAATGGTAACCTGTGCAATCCGTGTGTAGGTTCGGTTATTTTGAATAGCTTGGGAACAAAAAAAATTCTAGAGCCATAGGATTTTCAGTGTTGGACTAATGTTAGGTATACACTGATCAAAATCTCATCAAGCATGTGAGAGTGTGTGCAATACGTATACGTTGAATACTTGAAGAAAAACCAAAAAAATTTGATTTTTCATCAATCATGACGCACACACTCTCACATGCTTGATGAGATATTTTGACCAGTGTATATGCTGCTTAAGAACTAATAAGAGAATTAAATTTTGACAGCAAAAATAGTACTTAATTACGTAAAATTTTGAAAAAAAAAATTAGTTTGACAATTTATTTTAATTGTTTTTCTTCAAAAGTTTGCATTTGAAAATTAGCTTTTCTAAAACTATCCATTAAAATAACTTTATTTGAAAAAATAATAAGAGAATAAATTTCTGGTTACAAAAAGGTATAGTATGGCATTGTAGTTACTGTTATTTTTTAATATTTTTTTTCCAATTTAAGTCATTTTTTTTTAGAAAACACATCCCTTTCCGGCTCAACGGAGGAGAATAGACCTCCCCTTCCTAAACGGTTTTGTTTCTTAACCAAACTGACTCGCTCTAGCTTTTTGGTGCACCTTATACTGATCACCCTGTACATAGACTAGCGGTACCCGGCGCGCGTTGCTTCGTCTAAGAAAATAAAGTTCACGACTGGGTCGTACAAACTTGCTCTAATGTGTTACAGTTGTCTTGGGGCTTGAGCAATGAAAAAACTATATAAAATTTTATTAATCATTTAAAAATCAACGTTAAATCGTTTTTTTGAGAAAATAAAGTAAGCCATCAGATTTCTTTTACTTTTTTGAATTTTAAGGATTTTTTTTTTTTTCAAAATCGTTGGACCCGTTTTTGCAAAAAACTGTTTTTAAACTTCGAAATTTATTTTGAGTATGTCAACATCTAGCGGCTTAAAGTTCTTAGCAGAAAACAAATATTTTGAACAAACCGTTTTTGAAAAAAATAAAAGTTAAAAAAAATTTAACTTTTTTTAAAAAACTCAAAATTTTTTTTTGAAAAATTAAAGAATTTATATTATTTCGTTTATAAAAGAGCTTTTATATTAAAATTCTCATAGAAATCCGTTAAGTGGCTTACGAGAAAATCTGATTTAAATAAACCGGTCCTGTGGGAGCCGTTTAACCCTGATTTTCGTTACGACCATTTAAGCCAAAAACAAAAAACGCTATTTTGTTAGAAATATCTTAGATAAGTTAAATTCTAAGTTTAATCAAAATCGTTAGAGCCATTTTCAAGAGCAAATCCAAAATGAAAACAACCCTTACATGAAAGGAACCAGTTTGAGCCCGGCTAAAACGAAACAACAAAAACATCGACAATGGTTTTTCTTTAAACTACTAGGTATATACGAAGTTTGAAGAAAATCCGTCAAGCCGTTTAGGCTGTATCATGACATGAAAACACATCCGCACAGACAGACCGACGGACGGTATGGCGAAAACCACTTTGTTGGGCTTCTCTATCATCGTAATGTCATGTTTGATTAAAACCTGGATTGTTTTTTCTGCACGAAACCAATACTTGCCCTATAGAGCAAGTAAAAATTAGCCTTACTCTTATCTAGTTATCGACCCTATTTTCATGCAGGCTTTAGCGGGTTTGGCACTCTTTCGACCCCAACTTATATGTCTTGTAAAAGGTGAATAATTATACACAAACATCATTTTGATAACGTCCTTACGTCTTTGCCACGCCCAAACGCCCCAGGTGGTAACTGACAGAGGTTAGTTTTATTGATTCTTTACTCAAGTTATACATTTTCTTTGCCCGAATGACGTTTCAAAAACGTTCACTAGCTTTCCTATAATAAGTACAACCTTCTTTCTAATTTACCTTCAATTAAATTTGAGTCAGAAAATATTATGAAAGACAAAAATGCTAAGAGTTGCACCAGGTACTTTTATTGAAAAAAAAAATGAACAGCTACGCGTGGGACTCAGATATAAAGATACATGTGCCTTCGACTAAATACAAACGTGCACATTTATTTGTGCTGCATTTTTTATTCAATTAAAATTAGAAAAGTTTCCTTTTTATTTATATTTACGGTCAGTGTGTGCATGTTATGTAAAATAAGAAAATTAAATCAATGTACGCTGTGGGTGGCTTGGGCTATAGAATCTAGACAATCATCGTGACATTATACCTATAGTCAAAATATTCTTGCTTGTTACATGCTTTTTAAGAATGATGATAATGACAAATTTGTCAAACAAAACTAAAGTTTAAGGTGCATAAATGTTAATTTTTTAATAATTCATGATTTCATAAACAATTCAAACATTTTAAAATTTTAAAATCGATATTGCACGAAATTTTTCGTTGTTAGCTTGTTAAAATTAGGTATTTAACCGCCAAATGTATTGGACAGATAGGATGTAATTGGAGAGCAGAAAAACTATATCCCGCGTAACGTTTTCCCGAATTGTTCATTGCACAAAAAAAAATGGTACATAATCACATTTTCCCGAAAAAACTATCTACGTCTTTTTCGGAGTTTTGAAGTAATTTATAATAATTCCTGCACAATGGTGCTGTTCATTTCTTGTGTCTAAATTATAACGAATTTTTTTTACAAAATTGTATTTTTTTCGACTTAATCTATTATTCATGTTAATACAAATAATACAAGTTTTTTACTTTTAAAAGAATTATTAAAGGGATTAGGCCCTATAATATGCAGTGTCAGCCTTATAGTAGAAATATCTTCATTCGTTGTAGATTATCCTTCTGTAGCGGGCGTCTGTAATAGCTCTCACGCTAAGGTACCTATAGGTATGTCCTGAGGTTCCATGAGTCTTTGTAGAAGCTGCTTCACTTCCGGATTTGGGTGCCCTTTTAGGTTTTCCACCATCCAGCTGGATAAGTGGGTCATATGATCGTCAAAAGGGATAATTACTGGTTTCTCGTACTTCCTTGTTGTGGGGTTTCAGTACAATCCTGTACGGACTCCCAAAACTTTTCTCTCAATTTTTTTGATTTTTCCATCGCTGTTGGTGAAATGGTAAACCATTTCTTGTGAAACGAAAAGTTAATTCGCCTCACTGTGGCTTCAGCGTGCTTGTTGAATTTTAACTTGTTAAAAAATTTCACTCCAAGATATTTTGCTGAGTCATTGGCTTGCATTAAGGAACAATCTGGTACCTGGATACTGATGCTTCGGATGTATTTGAAGTTAGCAGAATAAAGTCAGCAGAACCAAATTTTTTTGATTGCATAATTAGATGCTTTCGTAATGCTAATTAAAGTCCAAAGACAAAAATTAATGCTCTAACGGTTTTCGAAAAAAGAAGTTTATCTGTTACTTCATTTTCTCCAAAAAACGTTTTGACTATTGATTTTTAAGTGATTAATAAAATTTCATATGATTTTTTCAATGCTTTTTTCCCAAAATCTCAAGCCAGAAAGACCATTTTAATACATTAGAGCAAGTTCGTACGACCCAGTTGTGCACTTTATTTTATTTCGTTTCAGTCTGATATAGTTTTTCAGAATATCCTATAGAATGGCATTGCAATTTTTTCAGTGCATCCTTTTTAAACGGTGGCTCCCGTACAACGAGCCGTTCAGTTTTACCCAACTTTTTTTGGTTTTTTCTTGCTTGTTCAAAAACGGCTCTAACGATTTTTAATAAACTTTGTGTGTTATATTCTTTGAGTGTTCTTAAGAAAACTGCGTTTTTAGTTTTTGTCTAAAAATGCAAAAAACGGAGATCTGGTCATAAAGGCTTTTTTACTTGCGATTATAAGGTTCTATAAGGCAAGTTATGCATTCGTCGAAAAAAAAAGTTTTGAGATAACAATCAAACATGACATTACGATGATAGCGAAGACGAAAAAAGATGGTCTAAAAATTCTGTCCGTCGGTCTGTCTGTAAGTATAGACACCTACAGCCCAAACGAGACCGAATTTCTTCAAACTTGGTACATATATGTATAGAATTTTTTAGGTATTTTATTTTTTTTTAGCTCAAAAAATAACGGTACCTGCCATATAACCGTTACGTTAAAGCTTATTTTTCTCCAAAACGGCTCTAACGATTTCGATGTAAGAAATCAGTTTTGTTTTTTAGGTACGACTAATCATATGGCTGAACAAAAAGTTTTAAAAAATGGCTAAGAACGGTACTTTCTATAGGAACGTTTTTTTTTTTGTATTTTTATCAAAATTTCAAGCCAAAATCTTAGAGCAAGTTCGTGCGACCCAGTAGTGCATTTTATTTCAAATGGCCATAAGTTGGCAACGGGTGTATCGAATTCACTCAAACTTGTAAGTTCTTTACAACTTTCTTTTAGATGCCATTGCATTTCCTTCAGTTACTCTTTTTTAAATGGTGGCTCTAGGTTTTGGTCACCTTTTTTTGCTTTTTCTAGTTTTTCCAAAAAATGCTCCAACAATTCTTAGAAGACTTTGTATTAACTATACATAGAAGACTTCGAAGAAAACTGCATTTTTAGTTGTCGGCTACAAGTGATAATAACGGAAATCGGTTTAACGGTTATACTTAATTGGCCATAGGTGGACAACGACATTTGAAAACTTCTTCAGACTTGCTAATTTACCCATTTATATCTTTCATAGCACCGCCAATAGAAGGCATTTACATTTAAAAATTAATTTGACAAACTGTAGTGTTGGTCGTTAGTGTACCATAGTAACACAAAGTGGTTTGAGTGTTGAATGATATCCAAGGCTTCAACCTGAAACTGCAATAATTATTAGAGACTTTAGTACTCTGGAGATGGCGTTTGACTCTTTTGCCCTCCAGTAGCTCAGAAATTCGTTTCTAATAGCTTATACAGGGTGTTTTTTTTTTAACTGTATGAGATGTTTCGATGGTTGTTGTCTATGGTCTTACAGTTGAGAATGTCAAATTCTGTTGACATTTCTGTACAGTAAGGTTTGGCAATTCATCATGAATCGTTTAACGCTGGAACAACGCTTCTAAATTGTGGAAATTTACTTTGAACAAAATATATCTGCTCATAGAGCACTTCGTTCATTTTTCGGTCAACATTTTTATCGTTTTCGCACTAATTTTACTATCTTCTGAAGATAGCAGAGGCTCCTATTACCCATAAAGTATTTCAATAAGGATGAACATCAGTTACGTTTTGATATATAAATGTAGATTATGACGATAGATGGAACTACACGACACTGCTTCCCATACAGCTGCAATAGACAGTGATTTCGTGTTTTAATAGCTGTTATATTCACAAACACTTGTTGCACGCAGCACACAACATAGGAAAATACCTTATTATAGAGCAATCCACTATAAAGTCTTTACGAATGTAAATCTCAAAAAATTCTTTGTTTCTCTTCATAAATGTCGTCGCAAAATTGGTTTCAAAGTTTAAACAACGAAGCTAAAAAATGTAATAATAATAATTGTTATTATGAATATATCTTTTAAATTGAACAGTGTAAGCCCAGCCTATCCGCTATTCTCCTATTCCAACTTCCAATACAACTTTCATATTTAATACAGCAACCCATCATTCATTTCATAACCAATTGTACGTCGGGGTGTGTCTTCGATAAAGAAAATACGTCGGCTTTCTATTTCATGATAGATGACACTAGCTAAATTGGGTAGCATCCGGTATCCGGTATAATTTTTTAATGTAGTTATTTGAAGTAATTAGCATTGTCTTCTGATTTTTGAGGCACTAGAGGTCGATATAGTCAAACGCTATCTCCATAGAAAATTAATATACATTTTGTATTAATATTATATTATAGTATATACTACTCGTATGTCTTCGGTCAAAAATAAATTGATTTTTCCATCTATTTATTAAGCACTGTCACACCGCACGGCTAAAATGTTTAATGGTCTTTTTACAACTACAACTTACTCGGCTTTCGCGAATAGTGTAGTTTGCAGCAACCAACCCACTTTAATTTTTGCATTATATGTGAAAACCGTGTGTGAGTTTTGAAATAATGTTTCTGTTCAAATTGTGTTTACTTTGCTATTAGAAACAAACTTTGTGGCACTAAAGGGCAAGTCAGTTTAACGCAACTACGAAAGTACTAGAGCGTGACCAGACAAAATTGTATTGGAAGGGGGGTCTATCCCCACTGTTTATCTGGGAGGAACAATTTCCAAAAAAAAAAAAACTTCAATTGGAAAACAAATTATTAAAATATAACTGTAACTTCTTCAAAATAAATAAAAAAGTAGTAAATCTTGTAATTTATTCAGTGATTTAAAAGTCCAGTCACGTAAGAACTAAAAAAAAGGTTTATCGCAGGAAACAGTGGTTTTCGTTATTTTTAATTTTACAAAAAGTCCCTAAGTAGGTACAACATATTTTAGAATCCGGTTTCCAGTTTTTGATTGAAAATTAATAAGATCATTGAATTTTAACAACAAAAATTAAAATTAAAATAATGTACTCAAGAAAGTAAAAGTTTGAAAAAAAAAAAAATAATATAAAAGTTAATTAAAAATTTTTTTTTCTTCAAAATTTTGAGTTTGAAAATAAATAAGTATTTTTTTAAATGCTCCTCCCCGCTAAACGTAGGGGAATAGACCCCCTCTCATTCGATTCGCAGTGGTGCCCGTCTTTTTTTAATGTGCGCGCATTAAAGAGGTTTTTAGCACCCTTAAAGTGTTTAAAGACGGTGTGAGCGGTAGAAATAAAGTGCACGACTGGGTCGTACGAACTTGCTCTAATGTGTTAAAATGGTCTTGGGTGCTTGAGATTTTGGGAAAAAAGCGTTGAAAAAATCATGAAATTTTATAAATCACTTAAAAATCAATACCTAAACCGTTTTTTGGAGAAAATGAAGTAAGCCATCAGGTTTCTTTTACGTTTTTGAATTTTTACGAAAAAAATTTTCAAAATCGTTGGACCAGTTTTTTCAAAAAACAGTTTTTTTTGAAAAACTTTTCGAAAATATATTCTAAATTTTTTTTGAGTATGCCAACTTCTAGCACTTTGTAGTTTTTATCAGAAAAATAAAATTAAAAAACTGTAGATTAAACCGTTTTTGGAAAAAACTAAAATTAAAAAAAAATTTTGAAACTTTTTTACTCAAAAAAACTTTTTTTGAAAAATTTTTGAAATGATATTATATCTTTTATAAGAGGGCTTCTACATAAAAAGTTTCATCGAAATCCGTCAAGTGGCTTACGAGAAAATCGGATTTCAAAAAACCGGTCCTATGGGAGGTACCGTTATACGACTTTTCCCGAAAAATCTATTCCAACCAAAACATAAAGTTTGCACAGAAAACACAATTCAGAAAGTCTTATCAAAATCGTAGGAGCCGTTTTTGAGAAAAATTAATTTTTCACAAAAAATCGTATGGCAGGTACCGTTAGTTTTGGAGCTAGGATGCTAATTCCAAAAACCCCTCTGTAGGACGTCATAATAATACTATGTACCAAGTTTGAAGCAAATCGGTCCAGCCGTTTAGGCTGTAGGTAACTATACAGACAGACACACGGACAGACAGACAGACAGACAGACAGACAGACAGACAGACAGAATTGTCGGACCCACTTTTTTCGACTTCTCTATCATCGTAATGTCATGTTTGATTGTTAGAATTTTTTTTTTTTTTTTACGAATGCATAACTTGCCTTATAGTACCTATAATCGCAAGTAAAAACGGAAAGTATTCAATAGGAGATATCGATGCACATTGGTTTTAAAGCTCTGAATATTAAAATGGGAGGGAAAGACAGAGCCGGCTAAAGCGTTCCACATTCTCATGGTGCGGTAGAAAATAAAGAATCCCTGTACTCGACAGTTCGTTCGAAGTTAGGCTCAGGATTAAACTGATGAGCATTCCTTGTATTGCGGGTATCACGGTTGAATTGTTTAAGGGAAGGAATGCATCTGGCTATTTCGCTGGAGCACTGTTTATGTAATTACCGATAAAACAAGGTAAGAGAAGAAACATTATACGTATGCTCGAGTGAAAAATATATTTCTGTAATGGTTCTTTCATACCTATCAGTTTTAAGGCTTTTTTTTATCCTATCCATTGTATTTACATTTTTATAGTAATTTCATAATTTATTTTAGTTCTGAACGTCGTCAATGGCGGCGCAAGTTGTATTATCTACTTTACATATATTGTTGTTTTTGCTTCCCATGGAGTTTAGACAAAAACCACTCAAATAACTCTCCGATCAAAGCTTGTGAACGTCGTCCATAGATGACGCACAAAACGTTCCGCATCTTGAGAATACTATAGATTTTAAATACAATGTCCTATCTGAAAACGTTCATGTTCGTTTTCAGGGTACTTCTGTCGTCTCAAATCAATTAAGTAGATTAGAAGACTTCGACAAGAGACCATTTACAAAGATTAGGAAGAGAGTCCGAGACAGAACGAAGCCTTGGGGCGCACCAGCATTTATTTTGTGGATAGCAGACTGAAAACCGTAGAATACAACACGAATTGAGCGTTCTGAAAGGTAAATTCTAATTCAACAAAGAAGGGGTTCCTCATTACCAAAATGTACGCAATTTCGATAAAAGCTTTTGAAATACGTAGCAAAACAATCAATGTTTGCAATAAAATATGCCGTTTTGGTTAATTTTTAATAATAATTCTCCACCGCAGCGCCACATATTTGCTGCCTCACATCTCAAACATTTTCTTCAAAACTGGTTGGTCTACCAGGCGCTCATGAATGAAAGGAGGCTATTTTTTGCATTTATTTAAAAAAAAAAAACAGCTGGAAGAAAACGGTAAGGATCAATTTGGAAGTTATGGTTTCCATAACTGTTTGTGTGTGGGCCGCCATAACCTTTTTCCATTCTTTCTTTCTTTTGATATTCATGTTCTACTTTGGTTTGACCCATTTTCAAATTATCGGCAAAAATAAAAGACATCCTGCTTTTTCTGAGCGCCTGTCGATCCAAACAGTTTTCATATGCTTTTTACATATTTTGCATGGTGCAAAGTTTTATATGTGAATGCGTGATGGCGATCATAAGGAAGAACAAAAAGTTACAGTTTCGAAGATCACCTTTCCCACTTGCTCATATTAAAATTGAATAGGTACTTTCACTCACTCCAATTTTCCTATCTGATAAACAGCAGAAAGTAAGAAAAACGCTTTTTATTGGCTAGGGTCAGTGGCGACCATTTTCGCGCTGAGATTGAGTCACGTGATATTTTTATAATATGTTACAGGGTGGCTGTGCTTTCTGCTTTGAATATGTTTTTTTTTTTATAAATAGAAAAAATAAAAAGTTCTAGTGCTTTTTTTTTTCTATCTTGATAATTTCTTTTATTTTCCAGAATTAAAGAACTTTAAAATAATTACTTATTTAATTATTATTTTATTGGTTCGTTTACATATTTTATAATTTTTTATGTTTACTTTGACCATTTTGTATTTTGTTGTGGAATTATTTCTTCGCTTTTAGTGTGATTTAACTAAAATAAAAACATACATATTTCATTTCAACTTATTTCCTTTTCAAGATTTAAATATTTAAACATTATCTTTTATCTAAAATGAAGTCTTTGAAATAATAACGTTTCAAAATAAAAATATTCTGTTGATTTTCTTATTAGTTTTTATTTGTGTATAGCCACTTCAGGAATAATGTTAAACCATTTAATTCTATTTAATTCAATTTCCGTACCCACAAAAAAGTCAAAGCAATTAGATGGTGTAGTAAGTAATCGGATTTTTACTTGCGATAATAGGTACTAATCAAACATGCCATAACGATGATAGGGAAGCCGAAAAATTCTGTATCGGCACCTACAGCCTAAACGGTTATACCGATTCGTTTCAAACTTGGTAGATAGTATCTACTCTTGGAGGATTTGTCACTTCCTCGCAAGAGGCAGCACCCCTTGGGTAAAGTCAGGGATCGAACCCAGAACCTTCGGAGTGGCAGTCCCACACACTTACTACTACTCCACGGGGTACTACTATCAGTAATTTAGGTTCAATTTTTTTGATTAAAAAAAGTTTTCGGTAATAAATATCGGTTATCGTCTAGTGTTCTAGCAGGAACTAGGGGTCCCCTATAGATCACGGGGCCCTGGGAACTTGCCAAGTTAAAGCGCCGCTTTAAAAGCGGGGTCTAGGTATCCCTGATAGATGGTCAATGTTTCCACGACGATTGACTTTTTAGGTTTTCAAACTTAACGAACTGAGAACCAAAAAGAAATGATTCGTATTATATGGTTACTTTGTCTTTGTCAAAACCTATTTGAATTTTTAAACTTTTCAATCAAGATTTTTGTCTAGTAAAATCAAATTAAACACCAGAAGAAATAATTGTGCATATCGAGAAAATACAAAAATTCATTGCATAATACAATATCAATACAAAATTGAAAATATGTATTATCAATATCCACCCTTCCAAGAATGGAACCCTTATATTTGTAAATTATCAGAGAATGCTAAAAATACTATCATGAAAAAATAACAATACTTCAAGATAACCATGATAAGTTAATTGGCCATGCACACTAATACATATAAGCGTAAAGCATAGCGATACCGAATCATCAGTCAGGTGAACTTCAGCAAAGTTTACCTGTCTACCTACAGTTAGTAGCGTTTAACGTTCGAAAGCGAATTGCAATTTGTTTTTGCATCGCTTCTTACCAAATTAACTACAGTGAGTGATATATTGTAGATAAACTTTATATATTTCATTCTAAATTCGAAAACAACAACGACAAAAGAAATTTAAACTTAATTATCGCCCCTTATCGAGAAACATTGAACAATGTCGTCGAGGAAAGAAAATTCTTATTCGAAAGTGTAGAACGGTGGTGACTAAGTTACAAGCAAGATAAGTTGCCTCAATGAGCTAACCGCTAAGCAAGAAAATAGTCTGGGATTTATTTTGTCAGTGGTTTTTTTTTCTATTAAAAAATATTATTATTAAATAAATTATTTTTAGCGAGAGTGAGAATAATAATATACTCGTATGCTCTTTAAAGCTAAAGACGGAAAAAAAGCTCTTACGAATCTAGAGGCTTCCCACGACTCAACGTGACAGTTAATGCTAGTGAATAGGCCCGTTTTCACGTCGTTTTATCGTTCAAGGTGTTAGTGACGTATTGTTATTGTTTCTAAGTGATCTCGCGTCGTTAGACAAAAGTATAGGAAAAGTTTCAGTTTGTTTTTACTCCCCTTTTTTTTTTTTTTGTTAGTAAAGTTTTTATAGTAAAAAAAAAAATCAATTTTTAATTTATTTACTCTCTTCTTTTGACAACAGTGACTCAATATCTACAATTTGTATTTGTAAATAATTATAAAATACAATTAAATATCATCAAAGTAAATTAACCTCAATTATTAATAAAATATATCTTTGCTAAATAATTTAAACCAAACTACATACTTTCTTATATCAGTGATCTAGTCCCATATAAACTGCAAATACTTTTTGAAAACGGCAAAAATGGCCGATGAAGATACCCCAGTTCCTTTTGTTCGCGATCGTCAAAGCAGAAAAAGCCGCCGATATTCAAAGGGTCGCCGTGTAAGCATCGAAAGCAATAGTAGCATTGACAGTTTTAGCCAACCAACATCTACTACTTCATCGTCATCCTTGCAGTTTTCTTATTCTGTCAATTCCCAAAGTGAATCCTTAGCCATTAAAGAGAGAGCTTTTGCAAAAATGGAATCACATCAGGATGAGATTCAACGTGTAAGAGCCCGTCAGCTGCAAACGAACTCACAAAGTGAGCCATCCCTGCTTAAGATGCAAAGATTGTCTCTCGATGATATCCAACGAACGCCAGTGAGAACCTTACGGGATAGATTTGAGGAGCTCAATGGTCAAGAACAGATTATTTTCAAAACACCAACTTATAAGAGTACGAATAAGGCTCTCAGTGGATGGAGAGATGAAGCTAATCCAAGTATTGATGAAGCCGCTACCGAAGATGAGCTCGATGGGTTTAGTGATAATGATGAAATTAAATCTACTAATACTACAGAAGTTCCACCACCAATACCAGATTCGTCACCTCCTAATTCAACTCCGCCATTATCGAGGGAACAAAGTAGAACAACTCAAGAGTTGGAAGCCACCAACTTTGATATTGTGAAGGCTGTAATTCAAAGTGGGCCTGAAAATTCTTCAGATGACATTGTTGATGAAGATCACTCTGGAGAAGTTTCTGTAATGACCAGGAATGCGCCCAATGTCCGGAGTGAAATGAATCTTTCTGCACTTGATTTTCCAAGGTAAGTCTAAACTAAATTATTTTTATTTTATAAAAATGGAGATTTTGTTTGATTTAAATTATATTAGTTATTATTATTCAGACAGTTATTCATTATTTAGTTGAAAGATACAGAATTTCTTTACCTACTTCCACGTTCCAACAATTATGGCAATTCTATATTCAGGGAAAATTTTGCCTATAGGGCAAGTATTGGTTTCGTGCAGAGAAAAAATTGGATAAAACATGACATTACAATGATAGTGAAGCCGGGGAGAGTACATACGATAACTACATCGCCAAGAATTAATAAAGTTTTTTTTTTTGTAGAGGGGTAAAATACAAGTATTTTTTTACTATTAGCGAGGGTCTATCTTGCTCCGTTTAGGAGATAGGGACGATTTTGTTGTTGACGTCCAATAAAAAATTTCTTTGAATCTAGATCCCAAAAATGCAAAAGAAATTTAGCACACACCCAAACTCGCACCCATCCCAAATTTTATAGTGTGGCCAAGCAACGGAGTTGCAGGGAGGCAGCTTGCCCCCCCCCCCCTACATAGCTTATTGTTTATGCGCCGAAATGCATTTATGTAAGTAGTAATAAAAAGTAGTTTTAGTAATTTTCAATTTTCTCAAAAACTATAGAAGTTATTCGGTTTTAGTGTTCGATTTAAAACTAATAAAAACGTTAACCACAAAAAGCCAATTAAGCACTTTGTTTCACAGTTTTGAAAAATTTGGTCAAAACTTTATTTTCATTTTTTGTATAAAAATTTTGAGTTTTCAAGCGAATTTTTTAAAAACTATCAAAAGAAAGTACCGTTCTTAGACATTTTTAAAACTTTTTTTTCAGCCATATGATTGGTCGTACCTAAAGAGCAACACTGATTTTTTTAAATCGAAATCGTTAGAGCCGATTTTGAGAAAAATAAGCTTTAACGTAACGGTTATATGGGAGGTATACCGTTATATTTTGAGCTAAAAAAAATTTCAATTTCCTCTCTGTACAATACCTAAAAAACTCTATATACCAAGTTTGAAGCAATTTGGCCCACCCGTTTGGGCTGAAGGTTTCTATACATACAGACAGACAGAAAGACAGACAGACAGACAGACAGACAGAAAGACAGACAGACAGACAGAAATTAAGACACACAGGCGGACAGAATTTTTAGACCATCTTTTTTCGTCTTCGCTATCAACGTAATGTCATATTGAATTTGATTGTTACCTCAAAACTTTTTTTTTTCGACGAATGCATATAATATTGGAATCACCTCGTAAGCACAACGACCTTTTTTTGTTGTAGTGAACATTGCTTTATAAGTCTTGTGTTCATTATGTTTGATTTAAATGTCATATAACAAAGAATAAATGCTCTCTTCTTACTTCAACCAGCAAGGAATACACACGTGTTTTTTCATTTTAATCGCTTTGCTATACATAACTTTCCTTATATAGTACCTAAAGGGTGTTTTTTAGACGTGGTTTTCAATCTGGCAATACTTTCTTCGGAGTTGTTCTTTTTGACAGCTGTCACTTTTGATTAATGCTCAGTTTGGTTTGCCATTTAATAACGAATAGACTTACTCCTGAACAGCGTTTGTAACTCGTGCAAATTTATTACCAAAATAATAGTTCGGTTCGCGCGACGCATCGCGCGCTGCGACCAATATTCGGTCGCCATAATCGCCCAGGAATTTATTCGAGCTAACCGCGGAAATCAATTTTAAAGCACAATGGGAAACCCTTATCTTTATAATAAAGCTTTATTCTTGACCATAACATTTAATTATATGCGAAAACCACACGTCTAAAAAAACAACCCTTTATAATCGCAAGTAAAAACAGTTGTCGATTTTTTTTCATTTCATTTTAGCCCGGCTTAAACTGGTTCCTTTCAAGTACCAGTGTGGATTTGCTCGAAACGGCTCTAACGAATTTGATTAAACTTTGTGTGTAATATTCTTAGAGTGTTATTAACAAAACTATGTTTTTAGTTTTTGGCTAAATAATAAACTGTCAATATGCTCAGAATGCGGGACATAAACGCTTCTTAAACCATTTGAATTTCAATGCTTATTTTTTATAACAAAGAGTAATTGTTGTTGCTCGAAAAATTTGTTTTCATCGTGCTATGGCACCCACAGAGCAAGTACGTTCGACCTAGTGTATTTTATTAATTATCGACTTGGTCTTTTAATTTATAATAGAAATTAAAGATTTTAGGCTGTAGGAAGAAATTTAAGTTAGTAAAGTTACTACATTACACGACATGTCATACACAGATATGTATTTTTCTTGTAAGTGAGACTGTGTGTTTCTTACATTGATGAGTAATGTTTACTTAAACCAAAGCATTGTTGAAGTTTAATTAGTTGTTTGACGGGAAATCAGCTAACAAGATTACATTCGCAATCAATTGTTGACATTCGCTTTCTTTTTTCTTATAAAAAAAAATTATACTTAGAATGCCTGAAAGTAATGTCTGGCCTTATGTATCTATATACCTATCACACAATTAAAGCCAAAACAAAATGTGTGATTTCATTATTTTCATTTCTATTATTATCCTTAAACCTATACATATATGTAGTTGTAAGACTTCCACCTGCAAACAGAATTTTTTGAGCTTCAAGGTCAAGGAAGAATTAATAATGACTTAAAAAATATAAGTACAAAAAATCTATATGTAGGATGTAGGTAGGGGTATATTTGTGTATATGTACATGTCAACATAATTTTTGTAAGGACTTTTACTCATATTTGCTTCTTGGTCTTAAACACAGTACTAGTACTTTAAGGTCTTTCTTGTAGTCAATGATGTTGTTATTAAATTATTAACTTCATTTCTAGACATTATAGATCAGAGCAGAGAAGAAAGACTGATATCACTGCAAAACTATACCAAACCGTATCTGGCAAACACAAATCATATAATTGCGGAAGCCAAGTGTAAGTCGAAAATAGAATTGATTTCTTAAGCATTCTATCAAAACATTTTATATCCGTTTCAGAGACCAAGAAAACGAAGAAGCGATTCTTCGAGAACGTTGCGAGAAAACCATTCAGCCTATTCTGGATGAACTTATCAAGACTGAAGAATCGTATGTGGAAAACTTATTCATGGGCATCAGTAATTATGGAACCATTTTTACAAGAAAAGACCTGCCAACAGGACTTCGTGGGAAAAAATATGTTTTAATTGGAAATGTTGAGCAGATTGCTGAATTCCATCGTGATGAATTCCTACCCATGTTGCAGAGGAATAAGGATGATCTGAAGAGCCTGTTTGATGAATTTTCAACTTTCATCGATGTTGGTGACATGAAATTGTCTCATAATTTTATTTTGTATAATATCTTGCGAATATTTTCTTTTTCATATGCGAAGGAAAACTGCTTTTACGGATATGTTCTGTTCACAATGAACAAAAAAAGATCACTGAAGTTATGTGAAGTGCACAAAGAGTACTTTAAGGTAGGTAATGGCTATTTACATGATTTAAAGTTTCTATACTTTCATAATGCTTTATTAAATTTAAAAATCAATTTTCATTAAAAAAAAAAACCAAAGACGTATCTATATATAAAAGGCAGCCTTGAAGACATTAATATATTTTCTCTGGAAGCTTTTTTATAACTAACATTCCATTAATATATAAAACCATCAAACCTTTATCCCTTATAATTCTTTTCTGTAAAAACTTTCTCAGAAAAAATATGGGTCTTCTTTACCTACTTTTCCTGATCACTAACAATAACAATTTTTTTGTTTCTATTACTTTTTAAGAAGAAATCAATCAATCTTTGATTTTTCATCATATCATCATAGCTGTGCTATAGCAAAGAATTTACTCACAAACTAACTTATTAAGGTTCAACTAGAGCGTGGTGCTCCTAGCCCTAGTTGGGCTTGCCACGATATTAAAAACAAAAAATCTAGAGCAAACAAATCTGGAAAGGGAAAATTTAGAAAAAAAATTAGAAAAAGAAACCTAGAATAGACATTCCCCCCTATAATGGTATCCGTTCGGAGAATCCTCTGATCGTAGAAATGTTCCGATTTTCGGGATTTTCTTGTTCATGGTATCCGAATCGGAACGAAAATGAAAACGTGTACCATCGCAAAGTAATTGACATAAATCATAAGACTGAAATGACAAATCTTTTTCAAAGTGAATGTTTGTGTTATTTCACAGGTCATTGAAATCAATCTCATTTAAAGTTAAAAAAAAAAATTGGACAGAGCATTGCTATTTTTTGACGCAGAAAGGTATGAAGAGAAAGAAGTAAAGAAAAAAGAAAATCCTTAAAAAAATACACCAGCCATCGGCTGGTGAAGTTCCTGGCAATGTCTGGCTTGGCCTTCATCATTTCAACCAGCCGTTTGTATTGCTTTTGATGTGTCTTTTTTTTATAAACAAAACATACATATATAAATATAACTAAGATAAATATATGCTAAATTCAACTTACAATTCAGACGACAAATTCTTAAAAATTTTTTGTTTATTTTGCTTTCTCTTTAATGTTCTCCGACAAACTACCGTATGCAAATGTCTCCCGGAGAAAATTCGGAGAAACAAAAACCTATGAGACGCCATGCATCGCAAGAATTCTGTGTGCGTCGCTTTGATTTTGACACTTAAGCGTCAGGCATCGCACGAATTCGCAACTCGTTGTTCTGATTTTGGCAATTTCAAAGCATACTCCATTTTGTTTCGGAAGGAGCTCTGATAAATCAATCGGAACGGTTACCATAATACAAAATTCGTCCGAATCTGAGGAGATTTCTCTCCGATTGGTTACCATGATAGAGGGAATTCCTCTAAAGTAGAGTCAAGTTGTGTAGGAAAATATAAGCCATAAATGCCAAAAATTTTAACAGATAAGGCAAGTAAATATACTTTAGTTATGTTAAGGCCCAACCATAATTGAAGAATGGGTAAGTACGTTGCCTTACGAAACAGTAGAAATACGTGTGATTTGTATGTACCTAACCCGAAATGACTTTTTGATAAGTTTCGGCAAGTTTCGTTCACTTGTGTTTCCGTACGACTGAAAGCGTACATTATGTACGAAAATCGGACATTTCCTTTTTTTCTAAAGGCTATTCTTCGCCTTTCTGTCTTCTTATTTCGAAAGGCTTTTATGGCCAACTGACTTATTTAACAGATGGAATAGAAACTTTTCGTTCGGTTTTGACACTAGCTTTCTTTTTCTTTTCCGTATTATGGTTGGACCTTTAGGCACAGTCTCTAAGGAACGATTTCGTTGACTAAAGGGTATTCAAAAATTGAGGTTATTGCATTCATTTATCATAAAAGAGCTAACAATTTTTAAATAAAATAGAACAAATGAAATAAAAACACAAAATTAAATTTACTTAAATTTGTTTAAATTTATTTAGACGACAAAAAACTTTTATAAATATGCATTTCGGCATGCTTTACATGCCATCATCAGCTTCACGCTTTACAAAATTAACTAAATGAAAAAAGAAAGTAATACAAAAGGAGGGACAACATGTGTCAATTTAAGAAATAGGTAAGAAATTAGTTTTAGAGAACATGAAAGAAAAGGGGGAAAAAAACTATTTTGCAAATTTAAAAAGCTTAGAGATGATAACAGAGGTTCAGAATTTTCAAACCCACTTTAATTGTTCCTTCTAATTTTGTTTACAAAAATCCAAAACTTGTCCTAAAGTAACTATAATCACTATTAAAAATGTCCAACTAAACTATAAACTTTTCATAAGCCACACGATTAACGAAGTCTTATAAAAATCGTAGAAACAGTTTCTGAGAGAAATAAGTTTTCAATAAGAAATATGACAGGTAGCGTTAGTCTTAGAACCAATTCTGTTAAGTGTTTAGCAATTTTAAACAAATCAGCAAATTTGTTCATACTGCAGTTACCGATACAGACACACAGAATGATCTGACTCACTTTTGAAAACTTCTCTATCCTCGTAATGTCATGGTCTTATACGAATGCATAAAAAGGATCTGGAACAATTGAGTCCGGAGTTTAAAAAAAAATAGTTTGGAAACTTGAAAAACCCTGGCTTGGTTCATGCAATTTACACGGTTCTAATACAATTTTGCAGAAGTGTTTTTTTTTTCACAGGACTTCTGCCACCTATCACCATATCCAATATCTTTTTAATAATTTTCTTTTTATTTAAAGCGCCTACAGTCCGAACTGAATGACAAATTAGGTGTTAACAGCTTTTTAGTACAGCCAATTCAAAGAATGGCCAGATATCCACTCCTACTTCAGCAGTTTATAACGGTATTACACGCAAATTTTCAGTTTATTTTGTACCTAATTAACACAAATAATTTACTTTTACAGACTCTGTTCAAGCATCGAGACTTCTATTTCAAGTCAATTATCGAATCTTGTTGTCGATTAGAGAAAAAAATGCGCACCTTGTTAACAATGACAAACGAATCGGAAGTAATAAATGATATCGTTGAATCAAATGATGTAAGTACTTTCAAATTCAAATTTTTATTTTTGTACATTAGGATTTGATTAATTATTTCTTATAATTTTTTAGTTCAATGTCACTTATCAGGGAAAATTCAGAAAAGTAAGTGAATTCTATGTCTTCGATCACAGTCTGAAACGCGGCTATCGGTCAAAAGTCTTCATTTTTGACAAATGCCTTATTTATACGGAAATAAGAGAGAAACGGTTGATATTCCGTGGCTGTTATCCTTGTGAGAGAATTGGAATAGTTACAAACAAAAAGACATTTACGCTTTTTTATCAGAAGCGAAAAACACAGGAGTGTGATTTTAGTGCAGATCCAGCGCAGTGTGAGCAATGGCTTGACTTGATCACTGAAATGATCAGTTCATTTGCAAATGAGGAGCGACGGAAGCTGAAGGAAAAATATTCTAAGGAAAACGACCATGCTCATCGTCGCCCACCGAGCTTATCACAATTCAGAAACTCAAACCGTTTTAGTTCAGATAGTGGCATCGGAAACATGTGGTCTCTGCCGAAGGTAGTAGATGAAACCAAAGACGAAGAAAACAACAAAAAGTCAACCTGGTACGCTGTATAGAAAAATAATAATTAAATAAATTCAAATTGTATTATAGGCATGTAACTGATGTAATTATTATTACTTATTTATTGCTTTTGTTAACATTGTTTTATATTAAAATTAATTTGTTTATACAAATACAAAATAGGATATCCTTATGCCCAATCATGATCGCCTTTTCATATAGTGTTTTAGTTTATTTTTCGCAAAAGCTTTGATAATATTAAATTTCTGGCCTGCATCGTTGTGTATGCTTAGGAGGTAAGTATTTGTAAGAAAGTTTGTGTCTAGTAAAAAAAAAAAAACTTGATTGACCTATTTTTTGCATTTTTACACTTAGTTTTATTATAATAAGGCAGATGAGATGCTGCTACAATGTTTTGCAATAAAATATGCAGTTTAGTTACATTTTTCACCACCGCAGCGCCACTGTTTGGTGCCTCACATCTCAAACATTTTCTTAAACATTTCTTGATTTACCAGGCGCTTATAAATGAAAGGAGCCTATTTTTTTCATTTATTTGAAAAAAATGGGTGGAGCCAAAAGCTGGAAAAAACGGTAAAGACCAGTTTGGAAGTTATGGTTTCCATAACTGCTTGTGTGTGGGTCGCCATAACTACTTTCAATTCTTTCTTTCTTTTGATATTCGTGTTCTACTTTGGTTCCACCCATTTTCAAATTATCGGTAAAAATAAAAGGCTTCCTGCCTTTTCTGAGCGCCTGGTGATGCAAAAAGTGTTCATATGCTTTTTACATATTTTGCATGGTTCCTTGTGAGGAGGAAGAAGGAAGAAACATCTAAAGCAATGGTTGACATTGTAGAGGCATATTTGCCGCCAAAAGTTTTATACGTGAAGTGTGTGATGAGGATGACGATCACAAGGAGGAACAAAAAGTTACGGTTTCGCAGTTCACCTTCCGTCTTGCTCATATAGAAATGTAATAGGTACTTTCACTCACTCTGATTTACATATCTGATACTCAGAAGAAAGTCAGAAAACACTTTTTATTAGCTTTGAGTCAGGTGTTATTTTTATCATATGTTACAGGGTGACTGTGATTTTTTTTTTCAGAAAGAGAAAAAATAAAAAGTACTCGTGCTGTTTTTATTCTATCTTTTATTTTCCAGAATTAAAGTAATTTTAAATAAATATTTTTCTAATTAATACTTTATAGGTTTCTTTAAATAATTGTTTTTGTATGTTTACTTTGACCATTTTGTATATTGTTGTGGAATTATTTCTCCGCTTTTAATGTGATTTAAATAAAATAAAAACATAGTTTTATTTAACTGATTTCCTTTTTATTATTTAAATATTTAAATCTTTTATCTAAAATGAAGAAGTCTTTGGAATACATAATAACACTTCAAAATTAAAATATTCGGTTGGTGTTTTTATTAGTTTTTATTCGTTTAGAGCCACTTCAGGAATAATGTTACACCACTTAATCATGGGCCCCGTATTGATCGGTCCGCAAAATTTTCATCGTTTCTGTTACTAAATTCAGACCTTCAGATGCTGTTGAAGCTGCGTAGCGTCTGCCATAGACTTCAAAAAAAATAATTACGTTGGTAGTTTTATATGGCTTGTGTTGTACAACAGGAAACGCCTGGAATTAGAAAATTGAAAATTTCAAGACACATTTTACAAAGAGGGAATTTCAAAAAAAGAATTTGAAAAATACACATGCAATTATGACACTGACACATTCGGAAATTAGTAGATTTCTCTACGAAAAATCGAATTCTTTTTGATTCATTCGTATATATTTTCCCCATCATGATGATGTTGTTGAGAAGAAGGAAACAAGTTAAAATATTTTGGGAAGGTATATCTCAATTTTAAAATTTTGCCGCCCTTGAAATTTGCCGCCCCAGGCAAATGCCTGGCACACCCCCTCTAGATCAGGACTTGTGGCTAAGCTAACTTCAATAGTGTATTAAAACGTCTTTCCCTGGGATATTTTTGGAATGGAAGTTCTAGCAAGCTAATATACCCCTATCCAAATGTATTATTTTATAAATTTTTATTGGTAAAAAAGTCCTTTCAAAAGGTTTTATATGATTAGCTGATATTAAGCTAAAAATAAAAGAAGCATACGGAGCGCTTATCGGTTGTCGGGCACTGTAAAAATATAAGTGGGGCACTTTTTTTTTTTTTTAACTCTGTAGATTGATTTTTCAAATTCTTTGCAATAAGACAAGTGGGTTAAGCATTATACAAACAAAATACAATAATAAAAAAAAAATGGATTAAAGTGGCATCCCTTTATTTTATGTTTTAATTTGCTTTTGCGAAAGCTCTAGCAAACACTATCTAGTCAGAAGAGAACCGTTAACAAAAAGCTCGGTGGCGGTGTGATAATTTTAAAGCGCGTGCCGTTTAGTTTCTCGGACTTTGACTGTGGTGTGCGCTCTCTCCATATCTGTTCTCAAATTGATGTTAGGTTTAGTGACATTGTGGATCGTGAATCGTGATCGCATTGAAAACAATTCCAATTCCCAACAGAACAGAATGTGATCACATCGCGTCTGTACGCGACACTTTAAATCGGAATATTGATGGTTTTGCCGTTAATATTTATTGTCATTTCGTAATATACACAAACAAACACATACATTAAAACAAATAGTTAACAACAATCAATAAATTTTGAAATAATGTTATTCGATTTAATCTATATCTCATGGTTCGATATCGCAACGATCATAGTATCTTTTATCGTATTAATTTTCTTGTCAATAGTGTCTAAGAAACCTCAGCAGCAAAGTGATCTATTCGAGTACGTTATTCATTTATGATTTCTGCACATATTAAACACGTATTTACCAAGGTTTTTTTTTGTTTTATAAATGAAGAATGTGCTGTCAAAACGAATGGCTTCGTTGAATCATTGAAATTGTTTGCTTTTATTTATCGTTAACGTTATATGTGTCCAAGCGCGAGAAAATAAGCTTCACATTGTTTGTTTTTTGTTTGTTTGAAATTCAAATACATAGAAGCTTGTGTGTACTATGCTTAATTTCGTGATTTAACCGGGCAGCTGATGTCACATTCCAAATTAAAAAAAAAAAAAATTGCTAATGAACTATAAGATAAAAAAGCACTATCAATTTGTGTGTGTTCTGTTCATATTACAAAAAAAAAAAAAACCCCTATAGTACATAATCGATCATTCAGTTTGTGATTTGTGAGTGTTTTATTTTTCAGTAAATCATCACGGAGTTCGTTATCATCGACCACCACCAAACTCCTGCCCCCAAGTCCTACAGACTCAAACAGTCATGACGAATAGTAAGAATTCCTTCATAGACCCTTCAGTTCTTCACCTTATCACAGCTTTTATATCTTACTATATATCTCTTACCCTTGGATGTAAACAATAAAATAAAACATTTCTAGCCACGAGGATGAAGACAGCCTCTCACTGGACAATCTTTTTCCATGTGACCAATCCGAGATTTATGCCTCAAAGAAGATAAGCTACATCATAGAAGAACTGGTGCAAACGGAAGTCAACTATGTGGACAATCTTAAACGGGGTATACGAAATTATGGACAGATTTACGGACGAGAAGATTTACCAGATTCATTGAGAGACAAAAAGCAAGACCTTCTGGGAAATGTTGAGGAGATTTTATATCTACACGAAAAACAGATTCTCCCAATGATGCAATGTAATCAAAGAGACTTAAAGTTGCTTTTTGATGAGTTCTCAGAGTATTTTGATGTAAGTAATTAAACAGTGCTATTAGAACGAAACACTTTTCAATTATGTCATCAATGATGTGATTGTGTTCATGTTTAAAATTGTAAATTATTATAGACAGAATTAACTTCTGCGGACAAAATTTGATTGCTACTCTTTAGGGCGTGTTAACAGAGGGGAACCCCAAAGAAAATATCTACTACCTCAATAAAGTTTGAGTAATCGATTATGAGTATAAAGAACTGGCGTTTCATAAGAAAAATATATTTTTTTACGTTCATATCTCGTCTTCAAGGCTTAGACCTTCGACCTATAGAAGATGTATAGCAGGGTGAAGTTTTCCCTATTTTATTTTTGTATGTAAAATAAACTTCGGGACCTATTTTATTTGAAATTGTATAGAAGAGAACTTCGCACCAAGGTTAGCAAATTAACTTATGCGAACAAAATCGCGACAACTTTAAACAAAACCACGTGCTCAATATTATAGTAGAAATAATAGTTCTTTGTATGTATAAGAATTGTGTATTAGAATTTAAATAAAGTGCACGACTGAGTCGCGCAAACTGACTCTAAGTGTCAAAGTGAAACTAATTTTAATTTATTTTTAAATGAAATGTCATCGAAGTCCGACAGACAGCTTTAGGGGACAGTTATAGCGATACGGAAAACCAAACCGAAAAAAATTGGAACGGTATGATAATAAGATTTTTTTCGTGATTAGCGTTTATAGCGATCATGAAAACGATGCCGTACAAAATATTTCTCTCTGGCATTTCAGAAATCAGGTGTTTATCTGCACGTGCACAGTGTATTAATTTGTTTAAAAATGAAAGTTTCAATAAAGGTAAAATAAAAACAACTAAGCAGTTATTTCGGGGAGCAACGAAGTCGCATGAGTGGGAGTGAGCAAAAAAAGGATTTTAAATCAATTGATGGTGCGAATCTCAATTTCTTTTTTATCTCAGATCAGACTTCAGATCAAATTTAACACACATTTGCACAAACACTACAATAATTTGACATATCCCAAGCGCCAAATCTGATTTTTTTTATTTTATAGCATTCTGTAAAATTCATTGTGGAAAAAATTTTAATTTTTGTGCAAGTGAAAAAATGAATGTGAATTTAAATCATTTTGTACATTTGTACATTTTGTACACACTGAATCTGAATTTACCAAAAAAAAAAAAAAATCACATTACAAATTATTGCCACACTGCTTTGCTGGTGACACTATTGTATAATTGAATTGCAACGAAACATGATTTTTGACAGCTAATCTTCCAGGGGAATAAATAGAACGAAACAAGAAAAACTATTTGTTCGATTTTGATGGAATTGTCAGTCAGCTGCTACGAAAAACGAAATTCAAACATAAAAATAAATAAATACATTTTTAACAAAAAATGTTAGTTCAATTCAAGAAAAAATTCTCTGAGTTGGTTGCCGTCGATCAGTCGATTAAATCGATTCATAACATACAAAATTTTCCATCTGAAAATTTTTTCGTTTTGGGTTTCCGTATCCCATAAAAACCCGGCTCAAAGAGAAAACCTGGTTGAAAAAAAATGGTTTTATGAGAGGTAGTTAAGGTACAGTTAGAAGACAATTCAAAGAGAAATATGCATGCCAAAAGACTATCTTTGGCGTGCATTTTTCTTAAAATACAAAAAAAAAAAAACAATATTAAGATTGTTCCATCGAAATCGTAGGAGCGGTTATTGACACACATAAGTTGTTCATTAAAAAGACTTAAATGCCAATTCCAAAACCAAAAAAGAACATCATTAAAGTAGCGTGAACCATTTTGAAGCAA
This sequence comes from Platycheirus albimanus, assembly GCA_916050605.2. Classification (NCBI taxonomy): domain Eukaryota; kingdom Metazoa; phylum Arthropoda; class Insecta; order Diptera; family Syrphidae; genus Platycheirus; species Platycheirus albimanus. Next base: position 68,746,078 of record OU696698.1, read on the forward strand.
ATCAGTCCAGCCGTTTAGACTGCAGGTGCTGATACAGACAAAAAGAAAGAATTTTTACTTTTTTCGACTTCCCTATCATCGTAGTGTCGTGTTTGATTTCCCAAAAATTGTTTGAACGCATAACTTGCCTGTGAAAATTGAAATTGGAACCATTTTCGAAGTAGGTATTTTAACAGAAATATTGTAAAGCTGACCCTATTTACTGTCACATTTATCAAGAGTTTGAATATTTTCTGTGTATGATTCCAGAAGTATTCAAGTAAATCTGTTCACATTTTAACATTCACAAGAAGGTGTGTTTAAATTAATATTTGATTTCTGTACAGCATTGTTCTTGGGAATTCCCAAACAAATTATCGTAAAGCTCATTTTGTTTCAAAGCTGTGGCTGTGGGTAGGCATGGGACGTTCATGAACTTGATAAATACCTATGATCAATGCCATTTGGAAACGTTCGTTTCTTTCAAATACAAAAATGAGAACACACTCAAGCCATCACAAACACAATTCACAATCAAGTGAAGCCCATCGATTTTGTCTAGCAAATACGTGGGTTGTTTTTATGATCTCTTAGATAAAATATTAAAAATGTTGGTTGGGTCGTTCAAGTTCGTTTACCTATTTATTATTCTATACATAAGTAATTTAAAATGTTAATTGATATTATTTTTATGAGCATCTGCTTTTTTTGTCACGCATTAATTTAATAATGCACATAAATATATTATTATTATTATTATTATTATTATTTATTAAACTATACATAAATGTACAGGGCAATACTTAAAAGCTAATAGCTACCAGGGCTTCTAGCTGAATATTAAAAAATTACTTAGTTGAATAATTTGAATGTTTGAGGTTACCAACTGCAAGGGGGCGGTCGGGGGAAGTAAGAGTAAGAACTTTCTCCGACCGCCCCCGCAGAGGTTATGGATAAATAATGTTTAAATATTCTGATGTAGGTTGAGTATTTTTAAAATTTTAAAAGTATTTTTAATGTTTTGTTCGGAAGGAACCAAAAGGAGATTTTTTAAATTATTGTTGAAAAGTTTATTGCAAATTTCATTTATTTTCGTGCAGTCTGAAGTTAAATGGTTGATAGAGAGCTGGATGTTAAGTTGGCAGAGGTGACATATGGGTGGGGGGTCCTTGGTAAGTAGGTGACTGTGTGTGAGCTGGGTGTGTCCAATCCTCAGTCTGGTGAAGCATTTGTTCATGATTGCAGACGTAGAGGTTGGATAGGTAACTGGGCTGCGATTTTGGTTGATGGAAGAGTAGTGGTGATGATATTGAGACCAATCCAGTATTTTTCGATTGTACAGATAGGAGGAAGTCAGTTTTAGAACATCTTTTTTGGTGGGTTGGAATTGTGAGATGGCTAGGTTGCTGTTCCTGGCAGATATTTTGGCTTCACGGTCGGCGAGTTCATTGCCCTTCACACCGATGTGACCTGGCACCCATATAACCTTTATTCTATCTCCAAGTTTGATGATGTTATCTCTGATTAAGCCGATGTAGGACGATCGATTGTTGATGTTTTCGATAGCGGCTAAAGTTGAAAGACTATCCGTGCATATCACTGTCTTTTTCTTTGATTTGTATGCGATTTGCGTAGCTTTCAAAACCGCTAAGGATTCGGCTGAGAAGATTGAGAAAAAAGGTGGTAGTTTTGTGGATGAAAGGAGATTGCTGTTTGAGTCAACGATTGCGAAAGAAGTACCTTCTTCAGACTTAGAGCCGTCGGTGAAGAGGATGTTCCAGTTGTTGCCTATAAAAGGATTCAGTAATTCGTGGTAATGCTGAAGGTATATCATGTTAGGAGTTGAATCTTTTTTAAATCGGGCGAGGACTGTGTTGATGGATTCCTTGAGGAATAGCTAAGGAGGGTGACTCTCGAGAACTTTTCTTTTAATTTTTGGTTCGATGCCGATTTTTCTCGCAAACATTAGAGTTATATAGAGGGCTGATGGCTTTTTTGGTGTCTTGGAACGTTTTAAGATTTTTGAGGAGTCCGAAAGAATTGGAGAGTCATAGGATTCGAGTATTTTTCCTAAAAGTCTTGATGTGAGGAGTTCTTTTCTTTCCTCGATTGATGAGAAACCACCCTCAGCTAGGATGTTTTTAATTGGACTAGTCCTGAATGCCTTAAGGCTGGCTCTGACTGCGGCGTGATATGATGATTTAATAGGTTGGATGTAAGATTTTGCATATTTTCCATAAATAACAAGGCCATAATCGATTTTTGATAATATGATGGATTTTGTAACGTTGATCAATGAGTTCGTATGAGTCAAGCTATTTTTTGAAGCTAAATATTTTATGATGTTAAGCCTGGTAGCCAAATTCGTACTTAATGCTAAACAGTGTTCCTTAAAGCTAAATTTACAATCGAATACAATTCCAAGTATGCTTAGTTTAGTAACAGAAGGGATGTTAATATTATTTATGTTAATAACAGGACAAGAACATGTATATTTTCTACAAATGTGTAAGAGTTTGCTTTTGTTTAAAGAAATTTGGGCACCGGATTGAATGCACCAAGAGTTGATTCGATCGATAATTTCCTTGAAGGAACTTTCAGTCTGAAAATTTTCCTTGAATTTTGATAGAATATAGAGATCGTCTGCGTACAGAGAGTGGTCAATATTCTTGGATTGTAGGATTAGTTCGCTTATATCATTGTAGGCTATTATGAAGATAACAACTGATAGTGGCGATCCCTGAGGAATACCGTTATTCAGGTTGTAGATGTCTGAATAGGTGTTATTTACTTTAACTCTAAACTTACGATTTGTTAAGAAGGATTTTACAAAAGTGAATATTTTTGGCCCAATTTTCCATTTAATTAATTTGTTCAACACAACATGGATGCCTATGCGGTCAAATGCTTTCTCAAAATCAATGGATAAGATTGAGATGTGATTTTTCGACGATATTGCCGTAGAGACAAATTCGTCAATATGGAGTAATGAGTCTATTGTACTACGACCATGTTTGAACGCGACTTGATTGAGGGCGATGAAATTATTTTTTTCTATATACCAGAGTAGTCTCTTTGACACAATTTTTTCTAACAATTTACTCATGCAAGATAAGAGGGATATAGGTCTGTAGCTATTTGTATAAATAGGGTTTAGTTTTTGTTTGGGGATGGGAATTAGGGTTGCTGTTTTCCATGATTGTGGTATCACACCAGAGATTAATATATTATTATATAGCTGAATTAGATGTTGTTTTACGGCTGGTGGGGCATTACGAATCATTGGGTAAGAAACTCTGTCAAAACCCGGTGTTTGGCCTTTGACGGTACTGATGCAGCTTTCGAACTCGATGCTATTAATAGGCATTTCAATGGAATTGGAGGATGGGGTAAGGTTAGGTGGAAGGTAGGTGTTATTCATGGCTTGGAATTTAGATTCTCGGAATGAGGGGGAAAAATTGGAGTCGCAGGAGTATGAGGACCAACATTTGGCAAAATGATCAGACATTTTGTAGGCGTCTGTAAGAGGAACGGATGGAGACATTATAACCTTGATGGAGTTAGGCGTATATTTACCAGTGAGGGTCTTTATGTCAGACCATATCTTTTTGCTAGAGGTTTTGGGATTGATGCATTCTGTAAACTTTTGAAAGCTCTCGGCTTTGGATAATTTTACTTTTTTCCGAAATACAGCATTTGCTTTACGGAAGTTTATTAAATTTGTATCGTTTGGGTGTTTTTTATAAATTTTCCAAAGGGATTGTTTCTTGTTTCGTAAATCGTTAAGCTCGTGGCTCCACCATGGAACGAATTTTTTGTGGAAAATGTTTTTTGATTGGGGGATTGATACGTTAGCAGCTGATATTATACATTTTTTTATAAAGGCTGCTTCTTTATTGACATTTTGGGATTGCGTGTGAGAATCGATCAAGTCGTTTGCAGTGCGTTGAAACGCGCGCCAATTAGCCCTGTCAGTTTTGAATTTTGGGATGGGTTTTGTGTGAAGTTGTTGGGTACCTAGATTGATTGAAGTTATTATTGGGAAGTGGTCGCTTCCATGAAGAAAGGAGTTTCTCTTCCATGTGGTCGAAGGCAAGAGTTGCGGAGAGATAAAAGAGAGGTCAACATGGGTAAAGGTTTTATGTGTTGAAAAATGGGTCGGACTGCCGTCGTTCAACAGGGACAAATCTGTGTTTGTGAGAAAGTTTTCTATAATTTTACCTCTTACATTAACTGTAGGAGAACCCCATAGGGGGCTCCATGAATTGAAATCGCCTGTTATTAGCACTGGTTTGCTGACGGAGTTGAAAATGTTTTCCAAATCTATGGACGAAAAGGAATGTTTTGGATGGATATAGATTGAAACAACCGACAGTTTTATTTGAAGTTGAATTTCTATTGCGATAACAGAAATATTTGAATTAGGGTTGTAGTCGATTACTTTGTGCGGGATGGAGCTATGAATCAGTAAACCAACGCCTTCTTTAGCAGTGGTATTGTCAATGAAATTATGAAAGTAAGCTTGAAATTGTTTTGGTGTTTTAGGTTTTTTTTGTGATGTTATGTGTGTCTCTTGTAATGAGATGATTTTTGGATTGAGTTCATTTATAAGAAGCTCAAGTTCATGGTAGTTGTTAAGATATCCGTTAAGGTTCCATTGAAGGACTTTAAGGAGTGATTTAGAGAGAGGAGGAGATTTGTCACCAGTATAATCAGTGTTATACTGTGAAAAACCAGAAGGTGATGTGATATCGGTGGTAAGGGATTGACTCTGCCCAACCAGAGTTGGATCGTCCAAATTACCATTGGAATTTGGACGTTCCAACCCTCGCTCGGCAGAGTCTGTATTGTGGGAAACGAGATTATATTTATAATTCGTCATCATCATCAATATTTTCGTAATAATTAACTGAAGTGTCGGTTAACATTTGTGTGGTAGTGTCCATTGGGATTGAGTTTGTTTGTAGAGCTTTAGAGTTTGTGTTAAGAATTGATTTGGAGTGTAAAGCATGAGCAGTAGCAGTAGCAGATTGTATTGAGAGGGTTGAGTTTGATGTGTGATTAATGAGATTATGGTGGGGGAGAGAGGGAGTGTTGAGTGAAGAGAGGTTATGTGAGTTAGTTTTGGGAATGGCAGGAAGTGATGACGAGTTGGTTTGTGTGGAAGGAATTGAGTTTGTGGAATCTGTTAAGACGGGTTTAGGAAGAGCGTGTGCTTGTGTGGTAGGAATCGAGTTTGTGGATACTGTTAAGAGGGGCTTAGAAAGAGAGTTTGTTTGAGTGGTAGGAGTTGAGTGTGTGGATTCTGTTGTAATAATATTTTGGTTATGGTTATTAGAGAGTTTGGAGATTGATGTCTCAGTTGTAGATGTGGTGTGTTGTGGAGAGGGGAGATTGTTGTTAGATTTTAATGAGGAGGTAACGGGGTGTGGCAGAGGGTTACTTTTAACTGCGGAGGAGTAAGCCAATGAAGAGAATGGGATAGGGTTTTGATCGTTGTAGATTTGTTTAGCTTCTGCTAAAGTGCATTTTTTTATAGTTTTAATTTTTATGATTTCTTTGTCTTGCATAAAGCGCTTACAGTGTTTGAAAGAAGCAGCATGTTCCTCGGAACAGTTTGCGCAGGAGGTGCGTGTGCAATTTGCGTCAGGGTGGGGGGGTAAATTACAGTTTACACAAGTTTTGTTTCGATTGCACCTTTTGGCATTGTGGTTATTAAATTCAAAACAACAACACAAGAAAATTAGATGTTTGTTGTTGTTAGAATTTGAAAATATTTGATTTCACAAATTGGCTTTGTATATATTTTTTTAGCTAAGACCCCTTTCGAAATTTCTGTCTTCCGTCATCGGGTATGGCTCTTGATAGTTCTTGATTTTCTTTCTCCTTCCACTATTTTATTGTAAATTTGAATAAGGTTCAGTATTTAACAAAGACTATAAACTTTCTCCAAATAAAATGTACGACGAACCTGCTCTAATGCTTAGGGGTTAAATATATTATACATACATATGTGTTAGAAAAAATTAAAATATTATTTCGAAAACCCTTTCGTTTTGGTAATGAGTTTGATAGTTTTCTCGGAAAAATTAAGTAGCTATGCAATCAAATTTCAAAACTTTATGTGTATCTAAGACAACAAAACTGAAAATCTTGGATGTCATTAAAAAAATATTTTTTTTTTAAACTTTTCGAAAAAAATAAATTTTTTTTGAGTAAGTAAACACAGATAAATCCGCAATTTTCACTTGGGAAAATTTCATAAAAATCTTAAAAATAAAAAAAAAATTGTTTTTGATAATTATAAAAAAATTTCTTTTCACAAAATTTTATTAAAATCGGTTGTGTAGATGACGAACAAATCTGATTTGACAAAAAAACCGGTTCGAAAAGAGGTACCGTTACTAGACAAATTCCAGAAACTTAAAGACAAAATCGATGAAGCCCTTTTCGAGAAATTTAAACTTCTTCTATCCGTTATTTTTGGGTCTTAAGTAAGAATTGAAAATTCTTTCTAAGGGACGACTAAACAAATATTAGAAAAATTGAAGCAAATCTGGCCGATTATTATTTGTTTGATTGTAATCTTAACTATTTATATTATTTAACAACAATTTTTGTTTGTTTTCAAAAAAAAAAAAAAATTTATTTGGCAAGGTACATTTTAAAAACGGGCAGATTTTCATATCGATACTTTTTAATCCCGTTTACTGTAACTCCATCTTTTACAATCCTGTTTTTATAATCCCGTTTCTTGTTATTTCTAATTATTCCACTTTTGCAGTTTAAACTAGTTATTTAATTTAAAACCTAGTTTTGATTGCAATATCGGAATAATAAGAACATTAAAATAAATTAAAATATCGATCCCAACCCATTCTTTCGGCCTGCAATTTATTGCAAATTAGGTAAAACGGGAACACAATTACTAAGAGGCAGTTTTTTTTTGCATATAGCTATACTATTTCTACTTTGCAATTATATGTATGTACTAAAGGGTGTTTTTTGAGACGAGTGGATTTCGATTTGGCAATACTTTTTTCGCGACGCATAGCGCCGCGGCGGCCACTTGCCCGAAATCATTTTTAAAACATAATGACAAACCCTTATATTTATAATAAAGCTAAATTTTTGGCCATAACATTAAATAATATGCGTTTTATTTCTTCTTGAAAACCACACGTCTAAGAAAAACACCATTTATGAGGCAAGTTATGGATTCCTGCAAAAAAAAAAAAAATTCTAACAATCAAACATCACATTACGATGATAGAGGAGTCGAAAAAAGTAGGTCTGGAAATTCCGTCCGTCTGCCAATCTGTCTGTTCGCACTTCTTCAGCCTAAACGGATTTGCCAATTTGCATCAAACATGCGGTAATTAGTAATTATTAATTAAACTTCTCTAGAGGGTTTTTTTTTCATTTTTGCTTAGGTAGAAAAGTAACGGTACCCGCCATACAATCATTAGCAAAAAGTTTGATTTTCTTAAAAACGGCTCTAACGATTTTGATAAAACTTTCAGGATACTATTTCTTTGGGAGAGTCTATCTGTAAGTGAAAATAAATTTTTATAACGGTACCTACTTCTCATAGAACCGATTTTTTCGAATTAGATTTCCTCGTAAAAATATTCTTAAGATTTCAATAAAAACAAATAACGCAGGAAGCCATTTATAAATAAATTTAAATTACGTATCGTAATTGTCAAAAACTGTTTTTTTCGGTTTTTAATAATTTTCTAAACAAAAGTTTTGTTTTCAAAATATGTAGGTACTATGAAAATGGGTGGATTGAATTTCTTTTTTAATAATTTAACCAGGACAAGACTAAGGATTTTCTTATAATGACATACTCAAACAAAATTTAAAATATTTTTTCGAAAAGTTTTTTAAGAAAAACCATTTTTTTTAAAACTGGTCAAAAGATTTTCAATATTTTTTTTCCTAGATAAAAGAAGAAATTAAAGATTTTTCTAAATATATTTTTTTTTTCAAATACTTGGCCCCTTAGCAAATATCTAACATAAGAACAAGTTCGCGCGTCCCAGTCGTGCACTTTATTTATTTTCTTATGTTTTTAACATTCAACGACGAGAAATTGAGTTGTTCACTTTAGAAGAATTATTTTAATTTTAACCGGCCTTGAGTTTGACTTATTTAAACGGAGTATTTTGAAGTGAATGTAAACATATAATATTGAATAGATGATTTGTAAAAAGTTTCATGTTCCTATTATATATGTATGTATGTATGTATGTACAATGTTTTTGGAACAAAATGAATTTAAATTTAAATTGATAATTGACTGTCACATTATTTAACGATATTTTAAATTGCATACTGAAAATATTTGTCTCTTTTTATTATAGACATTAGACAACAAATTGTATGTTAGGAAAACTTAAGAAACAATTTTAAATTATTTAAAGAACGTAGCTTTATAATCAATATCGACTTCGAAAAAGAAATTTAGGTTTAAAAATAAAACCGTCCGTCATAGTGATTAATAATTCAAGACATCTTATACAAAATCTAACATGGCTTTCCAAATGAGTATTTTTGTTTACTTTTGTAATTATTATAATACTACAGACATTTTATTCTTTGATACTTGCTCAAAAAATTTACATCTGTGTTATCCCCAATCTAATTGATTTGGCTTACGTTAAGACTTCAAGTACTTATAAGAGCTTGATAATAAAAACTTTGACATAACTTTACATGGCTTTATCACAATAAATTGGCTAAATACCATGGCCGCACCTAAAAACCATTCCTGGTATTGCATCTTGAAATTTAAAATCAAATGCAAAACAGAGCACATTGTCAGTTTTTTTTTCATGCACCATGGCAAAGGTTTCTTCTCCTTGAAGCAATAATTACTATGCTGGTGTCTGTGTTTCAACTGGTTTATATGATGTCTATTTCGTTTTTTTAAGAAATTTGATCACGTTTGCCCCAAAATAATGTGGCATTTGAGAGAAACACAACGTGTGCTGCGAATTTTTTATTTTGCGAATGATGACTTATGGATATTATGTATGTTGTGCTTGTTGGTTTATTTTTGTATCTCTCAGATTTTTTTCATTTTTTATTGATTAAAAGAGGAATGAATTCTTTAAAGCTTTAAAAAAAGAAAACCTCGTGAATAACTATAAATAATGAAATCCTCTAACACATACCAAAATAAAATGCACGACTTGGTCGCACGTACCTGCTCTGTGGGTGTAATAGCATGATGACATAAAATTTTCAAAGCAAAATAATAAGCAAAGCCATTTTTGAGAAATTTGGTAGAAAATAAAGAGTGCTCGCTTAACCTGAAACGTTCGATACATGCAAGCTACCGTTAAAAAATCATGAATCTATTAAACGTAGATGCCATCTTCTGGATTTCTTTAATCTCGGTGTCCACTCATAGCCAAGTGGTTTGTTACCTTTTTTAAAAGGAGTAACTGTCATAAAATAAAAAACTTAAAAGAACTATGCCAAACAAAGTTTGAGTTCAATCGGTTTAGCCGTTGCCAACCTATGACCTGTTAAAACTTGATTTTCGTTATGATAATGTAAGCCAAAATCCAAATATTTACCTAGTTTTGTCAAAAAAGCTAGGAGTTTGTTAAATTTTGAATTTCATCAAAATCGTTAAGGCCATTTTCAAGCAAATTCAAAACGAAAACCACTTTTTTGGACTTCGTTATCATTGTAATGTCATGTTCGATTAAAACCGATTAAAATCGATGTTTTTCTGCACGAAACCAATACTTGCCCTATAAAGCAAATTCATTGCTTATGAATCATCATACTTTTTCTTATCCGCAAATTTATTATACATAATATCTTTGATGAATGAGCGTGTATCCAAGGGGTTACTTATACCCTTATCATATAATACAATACGAGCGTTTAGGAAAGTTAGATGGGACAAACCGATGCACATTGCTTTAGAATGTCTGCAAATCACAATGGGAGGAACAAATCGAGTCGGGTAAAGCATTCTACATTATTTTAGTATGGCTAAGAACTGAATTCTCGAAAACGAACACCAATGTTGGAAAGTTTAAATTTATGACGGGTGTTTTTTAAGTGCTTGAGAACTTTAAATAATAATACAAGAAATAAATATTGTAGGAATGAATTTTTTATTATTATAATCTGGTATAGATAATCTTATGGCATTTATTTTTACTTGCTCTATAGGGCAAGTATTGGTTTCGTGCAGAAAAAAAATCGAGGTTTTCGCCATACCGTCCTTCGGTCTGTCTGTGCGGATCTACAGGGTTTTCCAATAAGAGGTGTTATTTTGATATTCGAAGAAAAATAGCATTTTTTGAGATAAATGATCGGATGTTTATTTCAATGCAAAGAAGAAAATGCCATTAACAATGGAAAACAATATCAGTCAAATGGCCGCCACAGCTACGCTGACACAGCAATATCCTTTTTCATGAAATTTTCTATCACCAAATCGCAAAGTGGTTGCTGTATACCCTCAATAGCTTCACTAATTCTATCTTTGAGGTCTTGAATCACCGCTGGGCTGTTGGCGTAGACCTTATCTTTCACGTGGCTCAAAAAGAAGAAGTCGCAAGGTGTTAAATCACAAGATCCTGGTGGCCAATTGTGATCACCTCTTCGAGAGATAACTTGTCCCAACAGCTCAAATGTTTCGACCGATTTCTGAATTGCAGTCCGACAAGATGCATCACGACGACGAACAAATTTTTCAGTTTTATGAACCGTCTCTAATAAATGTTCACCATTTTTATAGTAAATGTTAATAATTTCAATGCGTTATTGGAGCGTGTATTGCTCCATAGTTTCACTTGTCAAATGTCAAAAAAATTTAACTTCAAAAGTGACAACTACCGATATAGCGGGCTATTCAAAATAACACCTCTTACTGAAAAACCCTTAACGTCTGTGCGCTTTTTCATGCATAAACCGCTTGACGGATTTTCTTCAAACTTTAGCAAACAAAAAATAGTTGTCGAATTTTTTTTATTTTGTTTTAGCCCGCCTGGAACATGGTACCTTTCAAGTAACGGGTTTTTTCATTTGGGATTTGCTCGAAAACGGCTCTAATGATTTTTATTAAACTTAAAACTTAGTTAACGTATAGTATATTTTAGATAATACTGCGTTTATCGATTTTGGCTTAAATGGTCACAACGAACGAGGTTCAAACGCCTTTTTTTCTAATTTGTTGATTAATTTGACTGAAAATTTGTTTGGCATAGTTAGGTAGTCATAGTTTTCCATAGGATGGATTTACAACTTTTTCAGTAAAACTTCCAAGGGAAGGTTTATATCTGGTTGAGAGAATTAGTCTAAAATTCAGGACTGTTTTAAAAGCCGTTTTTGTATTCAATATCTAGAATTATTACATATAAGTCTTTTGAACTTCACTTGGCCTTAAAACAATGTTAAACTGGAAGGTGGACTTGGAAAATAATTACTTGTGTGTGTTAATTTATTGATTAATCGTTTTATTCTTACATTACAGAAAAACAGCTTTTATTGCTATGCGATCTTCACCATGAATAAAAAGACATCAATGGAACTCCGCCAGGACAATCGAGAGTATTTTAAGGTGAGCTTGAAATTTTAAAAATCATGAACTATTCAATAATAATAAAATCTACAGACACTCCAAACAGAACTCAATGACAAACTAGGAATCGACAGTTTCCTCGTGCAACCCATTCAAAGACTGACACGATATCCTTTGTTGTTACAGCAATTCATATCGGTATGTAAGCCAAATTGCTTCTTTTAAATTTAATGATTTTGTTTAACTTTTTATATCTTTTTTTTAGGAATTTTATAAAAATGGCATAAATTGCAAGCCTGTCCTAATGTCTTGTTGTAAGTTAGAGACACGAATGAGAAATCTCCTAGCAGTAGTGAACCAGTCTGAAGAGATTAAGTCAATAGAAGAACTTAATGGGGTACGTATTTTTGGGATTTATTTCATGTTGTATAGGGTCATTCATTCGATCTCGAAAGTAAGGCTAAGTAAAACACACACAGGACACAGCGATAACTTTGCCGTCAAGTATGAAAAACAATATCATTCAAATGGCAGCCGCCTCGGGAAGATTCTTTTGAGGTAATTTTTAACCACTTTTTCGCACATTTCGGGCGGTATATCGGTCATAACTTGAGTGTTGTTGGTTTTTATGGTCTAAAGTTCTTGGATTATTCGCGTAAGCAGTGTATTTTGCGTAGCCTGACAGAAAAAAAATTTAAAGGTATCAAATCGCATGATCTCGGTTTCTAATTGACGTCGCTAAAACGTGAAATTACGTAATCCGCAACTTCTAACGCAATAATTTGGTCTAGTTGGAACCACATATCGTTCAAGTCATGATCTTCAATCAGCGGCCAAAAAAAATCGGTTATCATTTGACCATATAGCTCCGAATTGACTGTAACCGGACCAATGACACTTTTTGACCATGAAGCATGAAGCACACCAAACAATCACTTTGTCTGGATGCAACGTCACCTCTTCGGTCACGTGTGGGTTTTCTGAGCCCCATATGCGGCAATTTTGTTTGCTTACACACCGAGTGAGAAATGTGCCTTATCGCTGAAGAAAAGGTTGGTAGACAAATCGGTGTTTATTGTCTGTTCTTCCATTCCAACACCCACTTTTGTAATTAATTTTGATAATTTGAATGCGTTGTAGGATTGTTAAGCGATCTATTATCGTAAAGCTAGCCTTAGGCGGTCCTTGTAAATGGTCCATGCAATGCCACTCTGACATAACAGAAAATGTGTCCTTGTGCTGCCAATGCATGGTCATTTTTCACCGTGTCTTTGCTACCTTAAATGGACATTACACGAATGAAACAAATATGTCATTCTTGTCCCAAAATACTATGTCCAGCTAATTAGGTATTGTTAATTTTGCGATTCGGTGTCCTTGCAAGGACAAGCATAACAATGAACATTACACGACATGACCACTTCGACAGTTGGTGGTGAATGAAACCGGGCAGAAAAAGGTCTTTTTTTTTTTGCCGTGACCATCATACGACATTTATAAATTGGTCATTGTTAAAAGTAAATTTGACGTTTCAGGTTTCATTAGGGACGTTCCCATACTGTGATTTTCTGCAAATAATCACTGTCTTCACAGGACAAGGTGATGTTGAACTTCTTATCATAAATCTCATCACAAATCTCATCTACTATCCATGAATTTGTTTTTTTTGGAAAATTATTTCAAGTGAATTAAGACAATTTTACAATGACCATTACACGACTTTAGGACAGATAAATACATCATAATGAAGTCAGATGGATATTGCAAAGAACATTACAAGGACCGTAATGACAAACATTCAACAAATATTATGACACTTCAGATGACAGATGAGTTTGACACGTGTCAAATGCCAGCGCTGGAAACTTGAAAAGACAAAATGAATGGCTCCTTACATCTACTTTTTTAAAAAATTTAACTTAACTATTAAAAAAAAATTAAAACAAAATTTTATATTTCAGTTAAACATCTTCGAACAAGGATATTTCCGAAAGTCGAACGAATTTGATGCCTACAATCATAAGTCTCGAAAGAAATATCGCTGTAAGGTGTTCCTGTTTGACAAATGTCTCCTATGTACAGAAGTTAAGAAAAAGCGGCTGGCTTACCGGTGTCACTATTCGTGGGACTCTATTGAAGTTACAGTCAATAATTCCAAATCTATGGTTGTAACACATAAGATTCAAAATCGTCCAGAATATGAATTTTCTGCTACCGAGGCTTATGTGGTTAAGCAATGGATGCGTTGTATTGTTAGAATAACAGGAGCCGAAAAAGAGAGGTTGGCAAGCGAAGGCAAATATACACTGCCAATGGAAGTGGTCCTATTAGCTTTTTTCGTGATATGGATAATGTTTCGATTTTTATTATGAAATTTCACTTAAGTTTTTATTGTACATAAGTTCAAAGTAAATGGAACGGACATTTTATTTTAAATTCTGAGTGTTTTAATAAGGTAAAAGTTATTCATTTTTTTCACAAAGACGCCAAAATATTAATGCCAGAGCCTGATCATTAAAGAGGGTGTCATTGTGGCAAAAAAAAAAATGTCCACTCCCCAAAACATCCCGAATTGGAAACTATTCCCAACTTTCATGTCATCAAAACTAATCAATCCCTACATTCCCAAGGCTTGGTTCGCATGGAGGCATTAGTATTGGCATTTGACCAACGATGGTATCGAATACCTTAAGACATACTTGCACTTGCCCCCAGAAATTGTTCCAGCTACATTGAAACACCCTGCTAGGTCTGAGACTGCTCGTCCAAGACCAACTGTATGCGGTCCTCGTGGTGATTCCACAAAGACTGGTGAAGATCGCTCTGCATACAGACGTGCCCCAGGTGGTGCTGACAAGAAGGAAGATGTAGGAGCTGGAGCCGCATGTGTTGGATTCAGTGGTGGGTTCAGACGTGATTGTCATCAACAATAGTTTTTACGTTAAATTAATAAACAGACGTTTGTTGTACTACTTAATCTGACGTCGTATATTATTTAATACGTTGTTATACGTATACCAGCTTCATGAATAATGGCTCCCTTTATACTCTAGCAATGGAAATTTCTTTTACGGCTTTATTTTTGCGAAAAAATATTAGCTTTTGTATAACCGCGTTTAGTTTTTCTTGCCCCTTGTAATTTTTGACTTTTAGTTTTCACTTTCTCTTAAATCTGCGTGATAAACTTTGTTGTCCTCTTGGAGCATAAAGATCCTTCCATCTGTCCCGATGCGACGCAACTGGCCTTAGCTGTGGCCACGATTGAATGCCTTGAGACCGAGCTTCCTTTAAAACAGATGACCCCCAAGTTGTTTTTGGGTCTTCCAACGCGTCTATTGCTCTGAGGATTACATTCGAAAGATTGTTTCGCTATATTTTCGTTGGGTTTCCTCAGAGTATGGCCTATCTAACGACACTTCTGTTGCTGTCGGTATCCAATTTTTTCTGTCCGGTCCTATTCCAAAGTTCAACTTCAGATATAGACATATTTGATATAAACCAGCCGTGTTCTTTGCCATGAGACATTTATATCGTCAGTTTCACCCACCGTGGCTGTCATCTCACCGTCAATTGCCAGCATAAACAGAATCCGTGACAAGAAATCTCCTTGTCTCACTCCTTCAAAAGAGTCGAAAAGTTGTCCATTGTAGAAAACGAAACACATTGCGTTGTTGTAAGACTCTTTAATATTAGCTTCAATTTTCTCGGGATACCTCTCGCAATAGACGATTTCCAGATGCACTCTCGATTGACCTAGTCAAACGCCTTCTCAAAATCTACAGAAATGAGGTACAGCGGTGATTGGTACTCAGACTCTCAGACAATTGTTCAAGTATGATTTGCAAGGTATTGATTTGGTCGACGCACGATTCATCGCGTTTCTGATCTTTGTACTTATTGGGGGACTGGGATCAATAGATACCCCTAGAAGATCTGCGCATGTTGTTCAATTGAGGATTCAAATCTGCATTTTGGTTGCCATTTAGCAGTCCACAATGTGTTATAGCTTATCAATCTTCGTTACTAAAAAGTTGACGTTCGCATCTATCTCGGGATGGTTAGTGTTAATGCTACTACGCTGGCCGACAATATCCTTAGTGATTTTGTACAGTTCTATTGCCCTCTTATCACGTCTCACACACCGCTGCATTTGTCTTATGAGATGCTCTATACCTAATAGTTCTTTAGAGTCAATTTACGCTGAGCATCATTTTCTGAATTGAGGTGCAATAAAAACGGAACATTTATTAAAATTAAAGTTCTGAAGATGCAAATAAAGTAACAAATTACTTAAACGCTGTCATATTTATTTCTTAAAATTAAGCCATAAACGACGTTTCTATTGCTAGTATTAAAGGAGCCATTACAAAATGATAAACGGGTTTCGGTTGACCATTTTTTTTTAAATCACTCGAATGTGATTTAGCCGCCAAGTGGGGATACTCACAAATCAGTCCACAGAAAACACTTGCAATCAAGTTGTTCCATGGACGAATAGCCTTGCCAGTGTGTTAGTAAAACGTCAAAGAGCGAAAATATTTATAATCCCGAACCCCGCTTTGTACTAATATTTGTTAACATTTAATTTCGGAATCTTGAACCCATGTTGAATCTTATAACGATGAGATATTTTATTTAGCATAACTTGTATGCGGCGCCAAAAATTTTTGTAGGTACATACAAATATTTTTGCTAGGTTTTTAGCTATTCTCGGGAAAACTATTATATACTTATAACACTTTTTGTAGTTCAACCAACTGTAAAATGACATGGATCGTCAATTTTCAAAAGGCCAAGCAAGATGATAAATTGCATCCTCCAACCTGCTAGAGAAGCAAATCTTATTACACTCCATGTTTGCGATTGTGATTTTTTTTTTCAGCATAACTCACATGAATGCCTCCGGGATTTTTGCATCAGGATTCATAACGATACAAAATCAGCAGACCATTTTGGATACAAAAACTGGAATCTTAATGTCCTTTTGATTTTCCGGTCAGTGAGTATAGCAGCACATTGCATCTCCTCATAGTAAGAGTAAGAGTATTGTTAATGTTGACACATAGTGAGAGGAAAATTTCTTTGAGTTCTTTATAGGAATAATGTTGACATTCCCTTGTGATGAGATAAAACAGTACTTGTTTTGCATATGAATTTTGTCTTTCTTTATCCTAGAAGGCGGTATACTCGCCTTGAATTTTATACTTCTTATAGGACAGACAACTGAAGAGTGACAGGCATTTCATATTAACACATCCTCCATAACGGGAATGAGCCTGTTGCTTTTGAAAATTTAATCAAACATTCCCTGACGTCAAAATTCTCTTCCTTTAGAAGAGGCTGCAGGACAGAATATCATCAGCAGTAAACACATGCTTGAAGAGTCTTTCGGAGTTTTCTATTTGATTTTTCGGAAAAATCCCAAAGTCAATTACAAGGTATCCCTAACCCAATCTATGATATTTGTTGGACAAACATCCCTTGAGAAGAAACGAGGGAATTTTCTTGCAAAAAAAATTTCTTTTGGTCTCTCTATATTATGATACTAAGTTCTTTCGTAGGATAACTCCCTCTAATTTATGTCTTGAAATTTGGAATGGAATAGACGAAGAGTGTACACTTTTATGTGTTCGTCAAAGTTGTTCCAACGGAGGCTTGATCAGTCTAAGAAGATTGAGTAGTTACGTGGCTGTAACTTTGATGTGCTGGCTTTTAATTTAAACCTATCACTGTATACCTTAAAACAATGTCAAGGAGATGTGTTGTGACACGTGATGTTTTATAAATAAGAATCGTGACTTATTTCATTTTTTGAAAAGGCCTCTTTTGTTCTTTTTACTTGCGATTATAGGTACTATAAGGCAAGTTATGGATTCGTGCAGAAAAAAAATTTCGAGATAACAATCATACATGACATTACGATGATGGAGAAGTCGAAAAAAGTGGGTCTGGGAATTCCGTCCGTCTGTCTGTCTGTCTGTCTGTCTGTCTGTCTGTTCGCGCTTCTAGAGCCTGAACGGACGGGCCGATTTGCTTCAAATTTGGTATCTAGGATTTATTTGGCCGTCTCTCGGAACTTATTTTTTATTTTTGCTCTAGGCCCAAAAATAACGGCACCTGCGATACAATCGTGAAGAAAAAAATTGATTTTCTCAAAAACGGCTCTAACGATTTTGATAAAACTTTCAGGATGCTATTTTTGTAAGCCAATATATCTTTTGGTTGGAAAATATTTTTCAAAATTTGTCTTATAACGGTACCTCTCATAGAACCAGTATTTTCAAATCAAATTTTCTCGTAAACTATACATTCGATTTCAATAAAATTTTGGCCACAGGAAGTCATTTATAATTTCATTAATATGGCATTTCAAATTTTTCAAAAACTTTTTTTTTTGATTTATTATAATTTTTTCAAAAAAATTTTTGGTTTTCGAAATATGTTGGAAACGGGTATATTGATTTTTTTTAAAATTATTTTTTCAAATGTAAACTACAGATTGCCATATATTTGCATACCCAAATAAATTTCAAAATATTTTTTGGAAAAGTTTTTCAAAAATAACCTTTTTAAAAAAAAACTGGTCGAACGATTTTCAATATTTTTTTTTTCCTAGATTAACGTATAGCTTCGAAATTTTATTGCATACTTTGTTTTTCCCAGAAAACTCTTAAACTAATTTAAAAAATCAAAGAATTTTCGAAATTATTTAAATTTTTTTAATAGCCATATATGCAGCCACAATAAGCAATTGCTTATCATAAGAGCAAGTTCGTGCGACCCAGTCGTGCATTTTATTTTTATTCTATTTATAATTTTTATTTAATTTATAAGCATCTTTAAAGTTGTCGGAATAGGAACTTCTAATTTAGTTATTTTGTACGTTAGTAGTAGATTTTGGGTCTGTAATTGTTTTCACTGGATATATTTTTGACATGTGCTGCCATTTACACAATAACAGTAATAATGGTCTAGGATTAGGATAGAGGCATTTTCAGCGTAATTTAATTGGACTTTCTTTGAAATGTCTCTCAGTGGCAGATCCTTACAACCTTCGCCCTTAACAGCACCTGATTCAACATCTTCAAATTCAAACTTTATCACAAAGGCGTATTAACAAAGTAAACTGCGTAATTTTGAAGCAAAACTTCTGTAGTATTGTTGTGATTTGAAACTCGATGCAACGGAAACGCGCCATGACACTTTCAAGCAAATAAATATAAAAGGTTACCGGCGAGAGAATGAGATGGAATATATTACAGAGTACAGTCGAACTTCGATAACTCGAACCATCAATTTCCAAAAAAATAATTCGAGTTATCAAGACTTCGAGTTATCAAGTAAAACACACACACTTATCGAAGTTGACGCCAAATAATATCTTCGAGTTATCGAGACATTCGAGTTATCGAAGTTCGACTTATCGAGGTTCGACTGTATTTTATTTTCTATCCAATACCAGGTAGAAGAAGGTTTAAGAAGGAAAAGGTCGGAAGTTAATAAAATTAGGTGAATTTTTTAAGAAGTAGTTTACTTACATTTTGATAAGCTTTTGATCTCGAGGGTCCTGTGAAAAAAGAAAAAAAGAAAGGGGGGGGGGGCGACTGAAAATTGTTCGACCTTACTCCGGTTTTCCCTCAATTACTCATTTTCCTTACATCTTACGGCAAAAACGTATTTGGCAACACGTATTTTGTACAACTTCAATTTTGTTTGTTTAAAAATTGTTGCATGTCAATTCGTTATCGAGATATGGCGCTTCGAAAAACAAATAATTTTTCAAAAAATGTTGGCATTTTTATCGATTTGAAAAGTACTTTTTTTTCAGAGCGCAATATCTTGGTAACGAAATGACTTACAAAAGATGTAAGGAAAAAAGTTAGAGACGGAAAACCGGATCAAAGCCGAAAATTTGGCAGTTCCCCCCTCGCCATTATGTTTCCATGTCTTGGTTTCGAATTGACATACTACAATTTTCATAGTATCAAAATTGTAGTTGATTTAAATCTCTACAAAATAGTCGAAAATGCTTTCGCATAGGACGTCAGAAAAAAAAGTTATTGAGGAAAACCCACTTTTAGCGACCTGTCGACCGGATTAAACCTTGAGAAACTGAAATTGAATATGGTGGGCTTACACTGAAGAAATGATATGGAAAAGTGTTACGTCTTCTCTACTGCAGCTCTACCTGTTGCTGTTACCTCTGAAATGGTTTTTGAAATAGTCAAAAAACGAGTCATGGCTGATGAAAACAGGCCCTTACTGTTTAACGATTTTTTTTTTAATGTTTCCAAAAATCATCCCCAAAAAATTGCATACGAATTAAGGAACACACTGTATTTTTTTAAACACCCGCCCCACCCCACAGGAATTTTTGTCTGCGTTTAACCCTTACTTATGAAGAACAGCAACCGCACATACTTAGCAGATGCAGGTACTGAGACCCATGGCTTTGAAAATCGAAAAATTTTAACTGATACCCTCATCAGTGCTGTCGTTTTGCAATGTTGAAGGGTAGCACTTTTTACAGATTTTGGGGAGCATTTCCGGAACTTGGGGAGCCCTTATAAAATTGCACATATTTTATATTTAAAAAAATGCACTAAAAAAGCATTGAATTCGCCAGGGACAATACAATAAACCATTTTTATTTGTAGAAGCATTTTTATTCTTTTTTAACATAAAAGATAACTTAGAACACTAAAAAATTCACAGTGGGTTATTGTTTAAAATTTATATACATAGTAAGGTAATACTTTCAATATTATATTAGCGAAAAATATACTTAAAATAAAATAAATAAATCTTTCATGAGTTAAGAATGTAAATGAATTCAATGGTTAAAAAAAAATTTGCGTAAACTCTTTTAATTTAACATTCAAACTTTCATCTAAGATATTAACGAAAAATACTATGTGATATAAAAGTAAGAACAAAAACAAAACAAAAACACTTGATTACTTCGAAACAGTAAAAATCGAATTGTTTTTGACAACTTAGGAACATAAGTGATTCCTAGGTTCTCAAAAACAATTGGTTTTTTACTGTTTCAAAGAAATCAAGTGCTATCAGAAAAACCAAACCAAAAAAATGTTCAAATGGAAAATTTGGTGTATGTTATGGTTCGATTTAAAACACAAATGCTACACATCGATGGCAACTAACTCGGAGAAATATTTTTGCTAGTAAAAATTTCAAATAAACTAGTACTTTCTGTTAAAAGTGTATTTAATTATTTTTCTCTTATAATATTATAACAGACAAATTTATTATAACATTTTTAACAATAAGTATAAGTTCAATTTAAATTTTTAATTGCAAAATAAATTCTCTGAGTTAGTTGCCATCGATGGGCTTAGCATTTGTGTTTCAAATAAAATCATAACATAACATTTTCCATTTGAAAATTTTTCCAGTTTGGTTTTTCAGATCGTTATAACTGGCCCCTTAAATGAATAAAAAAAAAAAACACTACACAAAAGGAAATAAAATCCAAAATTTAGAAAATACAAGTATTCATAAAAAAACATTAAAGGCATTAATAAATTGATAAGTTATTAGCATGATTCGGAATGTAAATAATTTAGTAAAGAAAATATAATACAACAATAAACTGACTTAGTGACAATCCTGTTTTTTGTATTTGGAAATTAAAGTCTTAGACGGTTGCCACTTTTCAGCGAAGTTGTTGCTCAAAAGCTCTTTTGCTGTTAAAATAGCGTTGACTGTTTCTATTTGCAGACAGTTTCGCTTTTTGTCTTTTATTAGACTAACATCCGAAAATTTTCTTTCAGCAGTTGCACTACTATGTGGAAAAGCGATAATTGTTCCGACAAACTATTTTACTAGAGGAAACATGGTCTCATTTAATGCATTTCTGGCTTTAAATATATTTTGGTAAAAATCTTCAAACGCTAAGTCATTTGACACAAAAGATTGGTTAAGAAATAGCCGCCATTCTTCGTCTAGTTTTTCAAACTCTGACTCTTCTATTAAATTTGGAAAAAAGAGTTATCAAAGGCACTAAACTTGGTGCTAAATTTTTGGGGTCGATACCTTGTACTGCTATTACAACAAATTTTATTCGATTCATTACTTGTTATATATCTATAGTATTCGATAAAGTAATATATAACAAAAACACCATTCTTCAAAAAAAAAACACATTTGAAGATTATTTTTTTTAATTTTCTAAATTTAAATTTGGGGAGCATTTTCGGGACATGGGTAGCATAGTAACTCTTTCCTCAGCAAAGGAGCCAAATGTTACTATAGTAGCCACTCCGACAGCACTGACCCTCATTTACTAGTTCCTTCAAGAAAGACTGCATTTTTTCAATGGAAAATTGATTATTCGAGGTCGTGTGGCATGTGCATAATACAATATGTATGCAAGAAATTACAATTAAACATTAAGGTATGGACATTTTTGACTAACGTAGAATCATAAAATTTGATAGTTATAGGTTATGTGTTGTTGTATACGAATAAAAACATAGAAAACTCAATATTTAAGTTGACAATTTCATCAAATCCAAAGGAGCATTTCTTATCATTGTAGAGTATTTGAATTCAAAAGAGCTGTAGGCTTTTCGGCGAATACAAAACAATTATACCCTATATCTATAATGTCCTTGTATTCGCCACTTTCATTGCTAGTAAAGAACAAAAATTATTGTAATATAACAAAAAAATTTCTCCTATTGAATACCCACAGCCAAACAAAACAGAATAGCGATCGAAGATTGGTAGAAAGGATACGGATGTTTCTGTTATTGTGCGCACTAAAATTGATCCTTTGTCTTAGTCCATTTGCAAGAAAAAAATTTGACATAAACAAACAATAAAATAAAAAAAAATATACATATATAAAAACATTCATCTCCAATCACCCCTAAGGTGTATAAAATTTCTCGAATATGCGAAGAAAAATTACAAGCGGGTCATTCGTTTTCCAATTTTCACCCCATATGATCCGGGTACCGTTTTTTCCCTTTTACATACAAAAATATTCTAGAAATGTCGCAAAACCCCAACCCAGCTATCTCTTACTCATCTGTTGACTGACTCGCATTCAGAATTCATGGACATCGTATCGAATGCTGACAACCACCCTGTCATGGTCCTTTAACCCGAGGGACAAACATAATGGATTGGTCCGTAAATAAATGAGGCGGGCTGCAAAAGCAGTGGGTTAATATGAAGCTTAAACTGAAGTTTCTACATCTGTGCGCTTGGATCCTGGACCTGGAACAAAACACTTGTTCTGTAATGGGATGAAATCACGTATGATTCCGTACCCTTCGGGCAAATGGGATCAAAATAGAAATGGAGAGTTCATTTATTGCTGGGGTGCTTTAGTGTTTTGTGTATACACTGGATTGTTTGTGGGTTGCAAATAGACGAAATATCTTGATAATGATGACGACGAAGGAGGTGATGTGATGAAGAAGAAATGGGTCTTAAAAGTATTGTTTGTGAGAGAGAAGTACCTTTTTTTTCTAACACTGGGCCATCAATGTTAAGAACAAAGTGATGGTGTTTCAATAAGAATTTTTCACTACATTGCTTATTACACATACACTGCTGATTCTAAACCATTGATTGAAAAGTATATCATACATGAAGCTCTAATGGAAGCACTGTTGCAGTAGAAAAAAAACTTGAGAGCACTTAAAGCGAAAAACACAGAACCATTCTTAAACTAGATTGAAACTTTTAAACGACAAAAAGATTGATGAAGCTGTAATTAATACCAATAACAACCCTCAACATACCAAGAGTACTAAGAACCATCCATCGCACCTGAAGATGAACATCTTGTTCGAAACGCGTCGCGCCTATTATTAATATTTATATTAAAATTTATGTTGTGTCATAGGTTTACTAAAAATCAATTTAATTTTAATAAATTAACTTTAAAATTAAATTTCTTTATTTTATCTAATAAATATACCCACAACATGGACACTAAATTCCAAAATTATATATGAATATAAATGCTTAAGCAGCTTGGTGAGTTACTTAATAAAAGCTAGGTGACACTCCATGCTTTCACCAGTTGTAGCGGGTGGAAGTTGTACAGTGGATGTAGTGCTTGGTTACTAAATCTAACTTAAGATTTGTTACAATTTTTTTTTCAATTTTTACAAATACATAAGGCGCGAAATAACAGAGAAGTTCAAATAGTTCAAAATTTAACCTCCAAGTTCTGTTGGCGATTTAATTGAAAATCAGAGTAAAGTCTTAAATTCACCTATTCTGTCTTGAATACCATAAACCTATGTTTCTTAGCTTCCTGATGTATGTAAGCCATGTTAAATGGCTGGGTGCCGTATGATGGCTGAGAGCTGTATGAATAAATAGGCACTCTGATTGGCATCAACCCGCCGATGCGTTGTTTCCATCTCATACCTACACATCAATTACTTTAAGTAAGTAGCCACCGGGTACTGGAATTCTCAGAAACTTACAATCGCGAGAGTTGAACAGGCCCGGACTTAGAGGGCCAGGGCCTCTAGGCACTTAGCGTTTGGGGCCCCCTCCCCAATCTCGAAATCATTCCATTTTGCACAGAATAAATAATTTCCAATCGCCTTAATTGCTTTCATAATCATCATCGTCAGAATAACGCAGTCTTTGTAACTATGGTTGAGTTTATCTATTTTATAGAATAATACGGCAATATTTTTTCTGACTGCAGTATTGTGCAGATTTGACTATGCTGCCCTAAGGTGTGTTGAACTTTATTTCCAAAGGCTTATAAATAATACACTATAAAGATAGATATCTTTCTCTGTTAGCCGTTCGAATTCGGCGGTAAATTGTAGGTCCCTTCCATTCCTGCAGAATATCAACGCACACACACTAATGGTTGAGAGTGTAAGTCAAAGGCCCCAGTCCCGCTTGGAGCTGTTGTACCAAAAAATTATTTTTATTTTTAAAGATAGATATCATGCACCGTTGATAATACATAATTATAGTTTCTATATAGCAAAGGTTACATGAAGTAGGCTATTTATTTTATCTTCTCTTATCACATTATCACTGATTTTGATGTGCTAAAATTCTCAACATACCGCGGGTAGGTTGTCCTGGTCACTCTTCACTTCATGAATTCACCAGTGCCTGTTACTGTATGTAATAAGCAGGGCTCGGATTTGTATGCGCTTAAAAACACAGAATATGCACATAAAATGAGAAAATATGCACTTAAAGTTAAAATATACTCTGAAAAAAGTTGTACAGTTTATACACGTTATTCAAACAAAATTAAAAATAAAGAAAATTCAGTATTTTATTTGACAAAATTAACAAAAAATAACTATTAAATAAATTTCATTTAAAATTATATTCCTATCTCATTAAGTCACAAATTACAATTTGTTTTGATCAAGTAATAGATGTAGAGCGAAGATCACAGGAATGACATTGGAATAACATGACAGCTGGAATTGTGTTTAGTGCCGTTAACTTGGTAATTGGTAGTACCGCTTGGCGTAGTGGTAAGTGTGTCAGCCTGCCACGACGAAAATGTTGGGTTCGATCCCTGACTCCAATTAAGTTCTTTACCGGGGTACTGCCTCTTGCGAGGAAGTGACAAATCTTCCAAGAGTAAGTCATGTCATGGAAGTGCTTCTCTGTTAGGCGTGGCGGTAAATTGAAGGTCCCTTCCATTGCTGCGGAATATCAACACACACACAAAAATGGTTGAGAGTATAAGTCCCATGTCCTGGCCCTGTGGGGTTGTTGTGCGAAGTATTTATTTTTTTAAAGTTGGTACTTCCATGGAAGTTGGTTTAAAGGTGTGTTATGTACTTTTGCCAAAGTAAACATTTTAATTTTTAAGTGTTTTTAAGAAAATATGCACTTAAAATATACATTTATTTTGAAAACATGATTATTTTTAAAAATGTATTTATATGCATTTATAGTAAAATATGCTTAAATATTCTCTAACGATTGAATGTCATTTAGAAGAAATTTACTGACCCGAAAAAATATTTGTTTGCTTTTACGTTTATCCAAAACAAATAAGTTTTAACATAGAAATTCGTGAAATCCATTTAAGCGTGTTTGTATTGCTCTTTTTGTTTCACTGATGTAGCTTCAAACTATCCCCCTCATGGGATCCACTTATAAGCAAACTTAAACCGAAAAAACCGAACACCGAAATATTTGGCGCTTTGTATGCACTCAAGCTTATGCAAACACAAACCAACAACAACTTTCAAATGATCTACCGCCGCCGCCGCCTATAAATGTACCAACAACAACACACCTCTACATCATGAGAGAAAGAGTACCTAAATACATCCAGTGACCACAAAGAGTGAAAATTCTTCGGGCAAAAACGTCGGGAAGAAGAAATAAATAAATATGGCTAATAATTAACGCGGTAAGCTTCCGAAAATCATATAAATTATAATACTACAAGGAGCGACTTATTTTTAAAACTGAATGGCTCATTGAATGGGAGCCTTTCAGAGTAGTTTTCCTGGAAAAATTGCAATGCCATCCTAGTGAAATCTATAATGCCAAGCAAAGTTTGAGTGAACTCGATCAAGCCGTTGCCAACTAATAGCCATTTAAAATAAAGCCAAAAAACAAAAAAAAAAAACGCAGTTTTATCGAAAATGTTATAGGATTGTTAAATTTTGAGTTTAATGAAATTCCTTAGAGCCTTTTTCGAGCAAATTCAAAATGAAAGAAGCCGTTACTTGAAAGATACCAGCTTCAGCCGGGCTAACACGAAAGAAAATAAAATGCACGACTGGGTCGCACGAACTTGCTCTTATGATAAGCAATTGCGTAGTGGCTGCATATATGGATATTAAAAAAAATTAAATAATTTCGAAAATTCTTTTATTTTTTAAATTAGTTTAAGAGTTTTCTCGGAAAAACTAAGTATGCAATAAAATTTCAAAGCTATTGGTACGTCAATCTAGGAAAAAAAATATTGAAAATCGTTCGACTAGTTTTTTTTTTTAAAAGGTTATTTTTGAAAAACTTTTTCAAAAAATATTTTGAAATTTATTTGAGTATGCAAATATATGGCAATCTGTAGTTTACATTTGAAAAATAATTTAAAAAAAAATCAATATACCCGTTTCCAACATATTTCGAAAACCAAAAATTTTTTTGAAAAAATTATAAAAAATAAAAAAAAAAATTTTTTGAAAGTTTTGAAATGCCATATTAATAAAATTATTTATTTTATTTATTTATTTATTATTATTATTATTTATAGTGACATTTTGTATTTAGAGATTAGAGACATGATTAAATTATGAATGACTTCCTGTGGCCAAAATTTTATTGAAATCAGATGTATAGGTAGTTTACGAAAAAATTTGATTTGAAAATACTGGTTCTATGAGAGGTACTGTTATTAGACACATTTTGAAAAAAAATTTCTAACCGAAAGATAGATTGTCTTGCAAAAATAGCATTCTGAAAGTTTTATCAAAATCGTTAGAGCCGTTTTTGAGAAAATCAATTTTTGTCTTCAAGATTGTATGGCAGATGCCGTTATTTTTGGACCTAGAGCAAAAATAAAAAATCTGTTGCGAGGTACGGCCAAATAAATCCTAAATACCAAATTTGATGCAAATCGGCCCACTCGTTCAGCCTCCAGAGGCGCGAACAGACATACAGACAGACAGACAGACAGACAGACAGACAGACACACGGACGGAATTTCCAGGCCCACTTTTTTCGACTTCTCCATCATCGTAATGTCATGTGTGGTTGTTATCTAAAATTTTTTCTTCTGCACAAATCCATAACTTGCCTTACATGTAGTACCTATAATCGCAAGTAAAAACCTCGGCAACAGTTTCTCTTTAAACTGCTAGATGAAGTTTGAAGAAAATCCGTCAAGCCGTTTAGGCTGAAACCAATACTTGCCCTATAGAGCAATTCAAAAATCAAAACATTGAACAAAGTTGTTGCAACCCAGATTAACTTGCCAAAACTCTGATCAGCGTCAGCATTTTGTTCTGCCTTGTTCAGAAACTTGGCAGGGATTTGAATACAAAATTAAATTAAAAATAAAGCATGCACTTCAAAGGAAATATAGGGTCCAATAAGAACTTCCGGAACTTTGAAAGTTGATATCGGCCATCTTGTTAAAGCTTCATCTGTCAAATTGGCTGTCATTTATTTAGTCTGTTTTTCCAAATCACCATTGACGGATAAAGCGTTCAAATACGTGCAAATGATTAAATTGTTTGATCAAAATGAGTGTTCTGTTCGGGAAACTCGCTTCGTCCATTCTACGGTAGCCATAATCGTCCTACCGAGAGTACTATTCGCACTGTGGTGGATAAATTGGAGTACACTGGTTCAGTAAACAACCAAAACTTAACGAGTTTTGAGTCATGGAAAATTAGACTCTTCGGCCGTGGCGGATATTTAAACGATGTTATATTCCACGCATAATGGCATCGATAGGCCTTTCAAACGAATACAAAATTTCAATAATTTTGTTTTATTTGAATTTAAAGTTACGATGCGCTTAGTGAAAACCCCTATAAAAGCAAAAGGATTTTTTTTTGGTTGCACTATTACCTTTCATAATAATATCAGAGCAGTTATCACTGTTTCTTTGGGCATTTAATAGAGGAGCTAGTAAAAATAATTAAACCCCAGTAAGTTCTAATGGTCTAAAACTAGGATACTTTTTTTTTGCTGATGTGCTTTAAGAATCAAACTGATTATATCTATACTTTTCAACTTTGGTCCAAACAAGCACACACACACGTTTTTTCGTAATCATCGGTTGCGGTCTTCCATTAAATCCAAATCGAAAGTCATCAAATTAAAAGTTGTTGTACTGCTTTGGTACGTGCCATTTGAGTTATTCCACGCCAATACCAAGGTCAGTCAGTCCGAGTAAAGATCAAAAAGGAGTCAGAAACACAAGGAATAGATTTGAGATTACAGTAATGACACTCTCTTGGGATACTGTATGCGATGGAATCAAAACTTCAAAATCCCGATTCATGAATACATATCGAATCCGTGCGAAGTTTTACTTCTACTCGTATACCAAGTGTCAGAACAGAACCGCCAGAAACATATAAATTTTGAATTCAATTCGAAAAACAATTTAGTTAATTCCCCAAACAGCTAAGAATTGCTTGCTTTCAAGGTTCGCTTTATGTTTGTTGGATAAATGAGAATTTTAACATTCTCCTTGGTTCTTATTTGAAAATTGCACGCACACGTTTTCAGTGCGGTTCACGTTGGTTGGAGGGGGACCGAACGTGTGATATAAGTATCTCAACCAGCGTCATCCGGATCCATGGACCGGAATTTATTTTATCACTTTCAAATGCAAATCACTATCGCTGGGAGTGAGTTTAGAGGCAGGCAGCAGTGCCAGCCAGCGCCAGAGCCAGCGGTGCGTTACCGTCCTTATGGATTTCCCCCTGCTAGTATTCTCTATATATAAGAGCTGCACTGTTACTGTTATCATCCTAGGCACGATTCGTTGGTGTCATCACCTAAATGCAAATAAATCTCAATCTCATTATTTTGCCCTTTGGTGGTGGAATGGAACCAGTATCTAACAGTATTAGAAAATTGTTTGCCATTACGATGTATACGACGCTTACTGTGGCACATTAGGGTTGCATCTTATTTGTGTGAATCTTCTTGGGTCTTTATTTTGAAAAGGAGGTGTTGAAATCTCTAATCAAATCATCAAACTCGGTGATAATTTGCGAAGTAAGTACGTGTTTGGGATTATTATCTACTTTGTTGTTTATTTAACAAAAATGTAACATTGTGATTGGTTTTCTGATGAACATTCAAATTGTTTGCTGTTCAAAACTTGCATACCTACATTGCGTTTGGCAGGATGCTAAGAAATAAAGCTTTGTTTTTTTTTTTTTAAACTGTTGGTAACATTCAACAAACAGTTTATGAATAAGAGTGGCACGACGGCGACAATGTTTCAAACATCAATTCTTTTAAGTTTTGTTTAATAAAGATTGCAGTTTTGAAATGTAAACCACCATTGAAATAATTTTTAATCGGATTGTCTTAACTCTTAATTTAACATTGCTTTAGGATTTATTGATCCATTTATATATATCATACTAGGAAAATGACACCGGCGCCTGTAACAGGGCCGGATTTACAATGTTGATGAAGGAATGTGAGTATCTTCCAGAGGTCTGATCAAGTCTCAATTTGGTATCCTACCCTGTTCTGTTACTTCAATGTTTGCAGTGATATAATATGGCAACAACATGGTTATCTCAACCTGATGATTCAATTGCTGCATCATCAGACTAATGCTTAACTCTTATCCCAATTCGAAAGTTTTGAAACGCAAACCACAGTAGAACGTAAGTGCTTACAAATTTTTGTATAACATTATAACAATGTCATCGAAATCTGTCATTGCATAATGACATTCTGACCTCACAAGAAAATAGGTCATTGTAATGTCAGTGTACTGTCATTTTTCACAATGTCATTGCTAGCTACAGTGACGATCACACGAATGGCGCAAGCCTGTCATTGGTGGCCCAAAATGCGATGACGGGCAGACCTTGTCATTGTGATGTTTGACATTCGGTGTCATTGCCATGACATTCAAAAGAAAGACGGTCACACGACTTGCTGACTTTCAAAACTTTGAAAGTTGATGGTGACGACATTCATAAATTGAGTCATTTTGCCTGAAAATATTGACGTGAGTGAAGTTCCTCGATAAAAATAATTTAAATGAAAAACAGAAAACAATATTACCTATCCCAATTACAGAAAATAAAAGAAAAAGAAAAATTTTAAGAAAAAA
This sequence comes from Platycheirus albimanus, assembly GCA_916050605.2. Lineage (NCBI taxonomy): Eukaryota > Metazoa > Arthropoda > Insecta > Diptera > Syrphidae > Platycheirus > Platycheirus albimanus. Next base: position 68,776,425 of record OU696698.1, read on the forward strand.
TACACTGGAAATGGCGATTTTAGCAACATATAAATTATATTGAAGGAAAGCACACCCGAAGAAGACGAAGACAACCAAGGACAGAAGGGTCATATTTTGAAGAATGGAAGCACCTACTTCTTGAGAATTTCTTGAGTGATTTAGTTATAGTGGAGTATTTGCGGTACGATATGCGCTATGAACCACACGGAAAGAATTTTTAGATCAGATCAAGGAAAATGAGCTGCAAATCACGAAAATCTTATGCAGTTTCTCACCCTAGCTCAGGGTTTTGTAAATTACGACTCCTTGTTCGCAATTTTCAAAATTGAACGAAATGAAGATATTGACACTCAAAAATAGCAAATTATCACTTTTTTGGGTCAATAATTCGATCCTGAGATATAAAACATTGCCATCGCGAGTCGAAAATTGATCCAAATTTGTATCAATTTTATATTTACTCGATTGTAAATTGCAAAAAGCGAGTCGTAGATTTCTATCTTTTTGTTTTGAATCAAAAATATGTTTTTGAAAAAATGAGTGGTAAAGTCGTAAATTGCAACCCCATTTTACTCAATTTGTAACAAATTATATCGCTTTGAGAGAAGCAACGTTTTCTATTTATTGGAAAAGCATTTATTATTATTTATTGAAAGATGTAACTTTTACTTACTTGGCTGATTCTAGGAATCGAACTCGAGACCCTCTGCATACCAACCAAGCACACATCTACTAGGCCATGGTGATGCATCCAAGTCGGATATCAAAATTAATAATAAGAAGCAACCTGAATATGAGTTACATTTTAGGGGTGTTTTGAATTAAGATTATGTTTTATTGGCGAGAAAAATATACCTAGTCGTCTTATTTTGGACGTCTAATGTACAATTTTTTGTGATGATCATTTAAGTAAAGGTAAGAAATTGTATATAATGTGTAGTTGAAATTCAACCTTGTTCTCCCTATGTACATAATAGAACTACAAAAAGGCATTTATTGGAGACACAAGCGATGCCAGGGCCTAATGACTTATATTCTGAACGATTCCTGTATGTGCGTTGATATTCTGGTGGAATATCATTTCCCGCTAAATCCGAATGGCTTACAAAGATCCACTTTTAATATTAAATAGATTTATTTTTCGAGGATTTTACATTTCCTCAAAAGAGACAGTACCAAAAAAAAAAAAGATAATTATTAGTTCGAGGCAGGGATCGAACTCCGGACCTTCGACGTAGCCGTCAGACACACTTGAGTTGAATTTAATACTCAGTGATTGTAAATCACGAAAAAAATTTAGCAAATCCAGATTGGTAAAGAGTATAAATGGAATTATTCCCTTGAAGTAGTAAATTGCGACAAAAAGGTTGTATTTTACTTTGAAGGGCACAAGCTTGAATTATAACTTTTAATTGTAAATCTCAACTTAGGAATTGTTGTAATTTGAGATGAATTGAAAGTTAAATTGCCAATTGTTCTATCAGTTTCGAATCAAAGAGCCGTGATTTACAAAAAAAACATGTTTTGTAAATTGCAACTGAATATTTCGCAATTGGTGATTTTTCAATTCTCTCCGTGCAACTTTTATCTTGAAAGCCAAAGTGACAGAATTTCTTTGTCCTGGAAATCCTGTTGGAGAGCTTCAATGGCAATGTTTTAAGTTAAGTCCTAAAACTCGGGGACTTAAGTGTTCAGTTAACTGCCATTAAAAGCCAAGTTATATATGAACTCAGACCATATTGTAATATGATGTTGAATTAGGAGAGTTTAAGCTTTTGCTAAACCAAAAATATTGAACCCGCAGGCGCGGGGCGATCAGGCTTTTTAATCAAACTTTGTAAGAAATAATCAATTCAAAAATACAAAACCTTGCTGCATTAATAGTAAAATAATTTCTAAAAAATATTGTATACGCTTTTCGTTTCAAGCATTTTGTTTAGTAAATATCATAATATAAATGGAAAGCGATAAGAACTTTTTTTTAAATTTATTCAGCCAACCTTGACAGCAATGGCACAGCAGAAATTCCTGCCATGTCATTATTGCGACACTGCCATGCAATGTCAAATTAATCAAAAAATCTGTCATTGTGTCCTATCAACAATGACAGGGTAATTACACGTTCATCGAAAGTTGTCATTTCGTTGACGTACAAATTTCTGCCATTGTGCTTGTAATTCTGGTTGTCAGTCTCAGTATAATGAGAGCATTGTACGATGGTGATCACACGACATGAAGACATTGGGACAGATAAATACGTCATCATGACATAAGAATGTCATTGCAATGACAGAATTCTAGGTCGCATTTTTTGAGCAGGAAAGCTGAAATTTGATACAATATAATCTTTGTTTCAAGAGCAAGGCTTAGTTTTTGAACCGGTAAAATCAATCCACAATTGCCATTTTTGTTCAACAACCCCTCTGTGGCAAAATTAAATTGTGTTTTTTGTACAGTTACGATTAAAGATCAAAGTTAAAATTTTACACCCGAAAGCTATAGGTAAATTTTCTTTAAATTAAATAAAAATATTTCAGTTTGTGCGTGGCTGACGCCCTTTTTTCATAACAAACTATCAATACTATTTTTATAAAATAACGATGTTTTTAAAAAGAGCAAAAATCTTAAATTTTGTGGGTATTAGTACGTAAACATCTTTTCTTTTTTTTTTATGCACTCGCACTCAAAGGGATATTAATACATTTATAATGAATTAACATGTGCGAGCGAGGAGAGAGAAGGAATATAAAGAAAGGAAAGAAAGTGGATACAGTGGATTGAGATTATAGGTGATAAATATCTCACGTTGACGGCCACTTTTCATTAGAAACTATTAAAGCTTATTTTTACAAATAAACGGTAGGTACTTATAATAAATCCACAAGCCCAAATTTGTCCGTCTTCAGTCAGAAATGTTTGAATTTAGTTTAAAAATGTACGGTATACCAATATTCAATTTTAAAAAAACTACTTAATTCAGCTGTAGTTACACATGTGCCTAAAAATTGACTAACTCAGTTAGTGCTTTGAATTTTTTTTTACCAGTTTTTATTACACGCCCACTGTTAATGAGTGTTTCTGTCAAAATCGTAATGTGGTTTATTTTTTAAATTGTTTTTAACTATCGGTCGCAGTTTTGAAGTAAGGAGATGCACATTTCGGTTTGTATTCCTTAGGTTGTGGTTCAAGAATTGTTAAATACACCCATTATCGCTACTTCCATTCAAAAAATCTAATTTTTAAAAATTTAAGTTTTGTCTTGTTATGTTCAAATCGATCTGCAAGCCTAAAATTGAATGTCGCTAATCTCATAGTTATTAACTTGGCTATAAGCAGCCTCATTTTTGGGCGTAGCCACACGCCTTTTTTATTGCGCTAGCAGTTATTGAACATCGGCCACACAAAATTAATGTTATACCTAGTATTTTTTTTCTGCCTGCTAAAGAAGAATTTTGTTTCTTGAACTGAACAACGGCTGGCTGCGGAAGGCGAACGCATACATATACAAAAATATAGGGAATAGGGTATCCAACAGTTCGCTGCAAACGTACTGTACCTCTCGCTAATGTTTTAATGATATAATCGAAACTTTTTTATGTGTTTGATCCTTCATTGATGGTTCATAAAAGGTGCATAAAATCCTATCTTTATTTGTATAAAAGATGTTTAGAATTGTCACTTAACTCAAATTCTATATGGTATCGTAATTGAAGCATAGGCTTCCAACACAGTTTCCACAAAGCAGTTGAAAACATTTTACGCACTGTTTACCTTGGAAGTTCTAATGACACATAATGGCATCCAACATCATTGAATGAACTAATTTCATATTCAGTGACACGCTCCAACACAAATTGCTTAATAAAACTATACGCAATAAATGGTAATTCATGCAATAAAATAAAACGTACATACAAAGATGATACCTATTTCGTATATTATAACTTCAACCACCATCGACTGACATAGCATAGAGATAGACACCATTACAACACTGTCAACCTTGGGCCAAAAAGCTATTAAGAAAGTGATACAACCACACAAATTATCCTCAGCCTTATTGCTAACAGAACACCCAATAACACCGGCACCAGCACCAGCACCGACATACCACATAAAGCTGGTTACGTTCTGAAACCAATTTATCCACTATGGTCTCGAAATCAACGTATACTATACGTGTCAATAAAATCGGTCTAAATGCTCTCAAATTAATGAAGTCGAAAACCCAACAAAGCTTTCTAGCATCATCCGTTTTCTTGTCCGTCGTCCGTCGTCCTTCATCGAAAAAAAAGATACTATTTTCGCTACACAGTTAATGCAAAAAGAATTACCACAAGGCAATTCGCATTTTATGCGGCCTGTCATTGACATAATGTCAACAGGGACATTGCAGTTCCGTCCGTCTAGGCAGGATATAACATTAAGCTATGGTGTCATTTTGACTTAAACTTTTATGGGAGCTTACATAATATTTCACAAGGATAATTGCAGTAGAAAAATGGACTTGCTATCGTCCCTCGTAACTGAAGGAAGAAAAACATACTTAAGTCGACCGACGGTATTGACATTGTGTCCAATAAAACCCGAAAGGACTCGAACATTAAAGTGCAAGGGAGCAGAGTGAATGAAATATGTTAACATCCTTTCCAGTAATAAAAATAGTATTTTTATGGTATGGCGTGCATTGGAAATTTATTCCAAACGCCTGGTCCGGGCGGCGGGCGCATTGCAGTGGAGAGACAAGAAACGAACCATGGTGGTGACTTCTAACGGATAAATTATTTATAGACCTTCTCTGCAAAAATGGTGCTTCAACAGGTTTTTCAAATTTAATGTACAGAAATGGAGAAATTGAAAATAAAGTTCAAAAGAAAAATGTTTTCGATGTTAAGCCAGGGTATATGAATAAAAAAGATGATGGTATGTTGAACAACGAGTTGGAGATGTTCTGTTCAACTCAGTTGGGGTGCTCGCTAACAGTAGGATTCTATACCTTTACTGTACTATGCAATTTAATTCAGTGTACAAACACATAAAGGAGTTGCAATAATAAAAACTCCCATGTTCGACAGACTTATGTGGCTATAAAAACATGGCTTTTAAATTGTCTTTTCTCCTGAATAAAATATCTATTTGGCTATAAGAACTTGAATTGGGTACTTCCAATTTTTGTTGGGCTTATAATAATATACATACTAGAAACAAAACAAAAAATATTCCCAATGATTGATCTTTTATATTTGCCTCCTCTACAATCTATTCGACGATACTATAATTTTAACTGGGGTCTTCTCCGAGACTAAAATTTGTGAGCAATAGGAATTTTTTGATATAGGTAGATATAGAGGTAAGAGGTGTATATCGTTTATGTTTAGATCTTTTGTTCTTCTTCAACACATTACGAAGACGAAAGAAGTTGGTTTAAAAATTATGTCCGTCTGTGTCCTGTCTGTATGTTTGTCTATCTGTGTGTCTGCCTGCTTGTTTTTTTACGGTATAGTAACCCTATTATATGACTGAAAAAATCTATCTAAATTTAATAAAAATATTTCAGATTGGGTGTCGCTGCAGCCCACTTTTAATACAAAATCATCAATATAGTTTTTGTAAAATAACAATGCTAATTAAAAATAATGCACGACTGGGTCGCACGAACTTGCTCTAATGTCGTCTTGGCTCTTGGGGCTGTAGATTTTGATTAAAATAATTTTTTTTTTAATTCTTAAATAAATACTTATACTAATTTGAGCTGAAAAAAGTACGCCTTTTTATTTCTTGGATAAATTTGATTTCATGAGAATAAATTTGTAAAAAAAAGTATTTTTTGAAAAACTTATTGAAAACATTATTCAAAAGAAAAAAATCAAAAATTACTATTCATATGTATGCAGCAAATACATTTATTTATAATTTTTGAAAAAATTTAATGAGTTGTTTTCAAAATATAATTTTTTTTAAATTAAAAAAAATGCTTTTAAAAATAGCTACAAAAAAATATATTTTAAAAATATTGGTATGCAATAATTTCAAAAGTATAGGTTGAGCTGTTTTCGAGGTAGTCGAAAAAACAAACGTAACGTGATTTTTTGAAATTCAATTTCCCCTCTGTACAATAGCTAAGAAACTCTATATACCAAGTTTGAAGCAGTTCGGCCTGTACGTTTGTTCTGTAGGTGTCTATACTACATGTCTTTTTTGGGCCAATGGTAACTTGCCTTATAGCAGGTATGTACATATAATCGCAAGTAAAAAAATTAGCATAGAAAAAAATTATATAAATATATTTATCAATAATAATCACTTACAAATCACTACTTAAAATATTTTTTTCGTAAAAACTGAAGTAAGACGGATTTCTTTTGCTGTTTAAAATCTAAAAAAAAATCCAAAATTCCCACACACAACCACCAACCAACGGCCCACCATTTGTGACAATTTTTTCCTCACCAACCCCACACAATTTTTGACAATTTCTCCCACCAAATCCAACCACAAACTCCACCTACAACCACCTGCCACTCACCCACCATTTTTTTAAAAATTGATCATACCGTATGGTGTAGTACGAACACATAAAATAAAATGCACGACTGGGTCGCACGAGCTTGCTCTAATGAGTGACAGTGGTTTAGGGGCTTGAGATTTTGATAAAAATAAAATTTTCAAAATTCTTAAATAAATACTTACTAATTTGAGCTGAAAAAAAGTACGCCATTTTATTTCTTGGATAAATTTGAATTTATAGAAATCTGTGGAGCGGTTTTTGAGAAAAAAATTTTTTTTTGAAAAACTTTTTGAAAAAAATTTTCAAAAAAATTCTAAAACGCCAGTTCGTAGGTATTCAGTAAATGCATTTATTTAAAATTTTTAGAAAAAAATTTAATACCTAATCAGTTTTCAAAATACTAATTTTTTAAATTTTTTTTTAAAATGCTTTAAAAAATACAAAAAAATATTTTTCAAAAATATTGGTATGCAGTACAAATTGAGCTACCTACAGCTATATGTGTGTGAAATTTCGAAAGAATCGGTTGAGTCGTTTTCGAGATAGTCGAAAGCAAAAAAAAAACGGTCCTATGGAAAGTACCGTTCTTAGCCATTTTTTAAAACTTTTTTTTCAGCCATATGATTGGTCGTACCTACCTAAAAAGCAACACTGATTTTTTTAAATCGAAATCGTTCTAGTCGTTTTTGAGAAAAATAAGCTTTAACGTAACGGTTATATGGCAGGTACCGTTATTTTTTGAGCTAAAAAAAAATTTCAATTTCCCCTCTGTTCAATACCTAAAAAACTCTATATACCAAGTTTGAAGCAATTCGGCCCACCCGTTTGAGGTGTAGGTGTCTATCTCTATACATACAGACAGATAGACATACAGACGGACAGAATTTTTAGACCATCTTTTTTCGTCTTCGATATCATCGTAATGTCATAACTTGCCTTATATGTAGTACCCGAAGATGCTTCAGGGGCATCTAGATTAAGAAAAATACCCTCTACAAATCCCACAATGACCAGCTTTTTGAAAACAACAGAAATATACACTTCATGGACCACCCCCTGCGAAGAATCACTTAACTTGCTATTTGACACCCATTTTCCAGGTAGCTTCCAAAACATAAGTAATTTTAATCCAATGGGGTCAACCAATAATAAAACAAGTAAACTTGGTCTGACCACTAGGGAAAAACTAAAATGGGCCATCAACAGCTTCAATCCGTTTAACTACAAACCACGCGCAACGATGCTTGATTTCGCTGATCTATTGGGAAGCGATGCTTTATTAGAGCCAAGGCCGTTGACTTCTCCTCAAAACACTAAAATGTTTGATTGGTATCCATCTGCGAAATGCCATAGACCCAAATCTGGTGTCTACAGCAAAACACGCTTTCTGCAAATGAGAGTAGGTAGAAACTGCCTTACATATTTTAGGTAGCACTATTTAATGTTGCCTACATTACAAAAAAAAATATCCTTTAGATATAAAAGGTGCTTTCAACAACGTCAGCAACCATTCATTCACAACGGCACTGGAAAATCTCAAAGCTGTCCCAGGGTGAGCTAATAAATCTTATTCTAAAAAGTAGGATAATCATATCTACGCTAGAAAATCTTTCAGAAGAGGAACACCACAAGGCGGAACCCTATCCCCTCTTCTATTGAACTCTTGTAAACGAACTTCTAGTTAACCTGGAAGCAAAGGTTTTAAAGTGTTTCCATACTCTGACGACGTCACTATATTGCGGTACCTTGAACACATTCTCAAACTCTTATCGAGCCAAAACCAATACAAACAGTTTTTATCAAGCTTCTTAAATGGACAGGAAAATACGGGTTGGGGGAAAACCTCAACAAAACGGAACTGGTCATCTCCACAAGGAAATACAAAATTCCACAGCTAAAAGCTCTGTCCTAGACAATCTAAGCAAGGTCCAAAGATCAGCATGTCTATGTGTCACTGAAGCACTATATGTACGACAACTTCAGCTGCCCTAGAAATTCTTCTTAATCTTGCAACGCTCGACATTTTTAGTAAACAAACGGCCGGCCGCGAGTACGGAAATCCGTCTCAGATCTACCTCTCAATAGACCAACAACTCAATTGGACACACAATTATTCTGAATTCATTCAGATCAATTCAAAGCCATTCTGACTACACCAAACCCCAACTAGTTATTGAAAACAACTTCCAAGTTTCCATTCCATCACGATCCGATTGGGAAGAGGGAAAATTTTCGAGAGATGATTCTATTCATTTGTATACTGTTGTAAGGGATGGGGGCGGTGTGTACTAAGAAGGACTAGATAAAAGTATAGCGATAAAAGAGGTTTTATCTTGGCTCAAGGAAAACGTGATATCGACGAATATCCCCATCTTCTCAGACAGCGAAGCAGCTCTTAAATCAATCGAGGCGGTTTACAAAAACTTAGCTTACGTCACTGATCTTTCGTGCAGATGGCAGAAGTTTAATATTCACCTTTTATGGGTGCCGGGATATAGAAACATTCCAGAAAAATGCAAGGCCGATGTGCTCGCTAGAACTGGAACTACTGCACCAATTTCATCCAACTTTATGAACATTGTTATTCCCATCGCTACATGTAAACTTACGCTAAAAAAGGAAGCCATGAGCAAAACAAATCTAAGATGGACAAATCTTACCAATTGTCTAGCGACAAAACAGGTCTGCCCAAAACTACATCCAAAACGCAGCAAAAGTTTGTCATCTCTTTGCAGATCTCATCTTAGTAACTTAATGGGTGTCATAACCAGACACTTCGCGATTCACAAAAAAGGAGACCACCTACTTTGCACCAACTATTGAGGCATAAATCTACCAATGCGGCTTCAGACCTGGAAAATCTACGACCGACCAAATATTCACAGAAAACCCAAGAATATATGTATATCATCGATACCCACCACCTGTTCGTCGATTTTAAAGCAGCCTACGACAGTGTTAATATAGCTGAAGTGTATCGTGCCATGTCCAACTTTAAAATCCCTCATTAGCTGATACGTCTTATCAGGATGATGTTGGAAAATGCTCTCTGTTCCGTCAAAGTTAGTAGGGGCTCTACTAAAACTTTCGAAACCACCAGAGGTCTAGACAAGGTGACGCACTGTCATGCAGCTGTTTTAACATTGTACTGGAAAATGTCATACGGAACACCCATTTCAGCACATCGGGCACCATCTTTAATAAATCGACACAATTACTTGGACTTGCGGTGCCTTCACTACCATGGAGTCAGCAGCAAGCAGAATGGGACTGAAAATAAATGAGGACAATCCCACCACCAACTTGGTCAGAACGTGACCATTGATAGGTATAACTTCGAGGTAGTCAGTGAATTTGTCTACCGGGGTACTGCTGTAAACACAGGCAACAACATCAGCGCTGAAATCAAATGCAGACTCACTCTTGCTAATCGCTGTTTCTTTGGGCTGAATAAGCAATTGAGGAATAAAGCCCTATCGAGAAGCAATAAGGAGACACTGTAAAGAACACTCATCATCCCGGTCTTGCTATATGGTGCAGAAGCATGTACTCTCTCCCAATCGGATGATAAGTCACTTGGAGTCTTCGAAAGAAAAGTTCTGGGTACGATTTATGGTCCTGTCTGCGTAAATCGCGAAAACAACATTTGGAGAAGAAGATACAACAACGAACTATACGAACTGTACAGCGACATAAGCCTAGAATTTGAATCCAATCTAAGATGGCTGGGCCATGTAGAGCGAATGGACATCGATGCTCCAGCTCGTAAAATCTTCAAAGCCAAACTAGAGGGAGTCAGAAGCCTAGATAGACCTCATCTTCGAGGGAGACCTCCGACAACTTGGAGTGCAAAATTGGAGACGGCAGGCTGGAGATCGAGCAGGCTGGAGGGGCATACTAAGGAAGGCCTAGGAGCTAACATAAGTAAGTAAGTAACTGGACACTGACTTATAGTCAGACTTTCTAAAAGATTGGGCGTTTTCTCAAATGATTTTTACGGAAGGAAGAATAAGAGACAATACCCACCTTCTTTGTTCATAACCTGATCCCTCACAAAGACGAATGTTGCATTTAGGAGAATACTTCTACAATGATATGAGATGAGGTTTTAAAATCAGAGAGGTAGTGCCTCACTTTTATATGTGGTATCACAGTGGACCTAGTATTAGGTCTAAGTGTCAGTCATTGCCTGACAGCCACTTTAACTTAACCTAACCTAACCTATGTTTGAATGAAGGTACAAACAAAAAGTTATTTTAATTGCCGTTTCTAATATTTTATAATTATTTTATAAAGTGGATTTTTGTTTCTTTAATTTGTATCTATGTTCGTAGATAATATAAACTAAAATCATATCCAGACGGATGGTTCTAAGATTGTTCAATAGAAAACAAATAATCCCACAGCGTTTTCAATTCAAAATTACTAAGTTTTATCAGTTGTTTTACCTGTAAAATGAAAATAAGTTAAGGAATCCAGCAAGTCTTACTACTTGTGCTTCACAAAAAGGAAAATTAAACCGGTAAACGCCCCTAAGTGATGAAAGTCACGTACCAGGGCGGTGCCTTTTGAACCTATTGAAACATACCACAACCTCCACCTATGCGCGGATCCAATGAGTTTACTCAAACACCATCACGACTCGTTTTTCTGGCTCAGACACGAGATGGGAAATGACTCTGCATTTTTGCGGACGGATCTCATCCCAAACTAAATTTTATGATGATGGCCCTGGAACTGGAACTTGTGAATTATTCCTCACCATCAGCAACTTGTGCTCTCTAAAGAGAAATTTTGCGTCTCAATTTCCATGAGAATACAGAATGAAACAAACGAAGAAGTAGCATCGCCATCGCCACTCCAATCCACATACGAGTATGCAATGCACATGAAGTTATCTCATCTTATTTTACGAGTATATATTCTAGAAGAATGGAATAATGTTTTTCTTCATCCAGGAGCAAGGACACCGATTAGAGAGAATTAGATATGGTTTTCTAATGCCTTGATTGGGTGTCATATAGTTGTTATTTTTGTTTTCATCTTAATATGAATGAGGAATGGGCATGGATGTTCTTTTGTGGAATAGTGTCAACTGTGAGAACGCGCAAGCCAAACTATATATGGACTTTGTCTCACACTCTCTTGGTTTCTCTTGGGAATGGACCGTCGGACAAGTGCTTGGACTTTCAATGATAGAAGAATAATTGCCTGCTGCAAAGAAGCATATCCTTGAACATATGTCTTCTGCTGATACGAATCTTTAGTTATATGTTTAATTTTATTCTGCATTCAGGTGAACTGAACACTGAACGAACAGGTCCCTAGACACTCAGTTCTCAAAGAATTTATTTTGCTTATCTGCATCCTGTATATTTTCTATAGAGAGTTAACTGTTTCAGTCGTCTATACCACAGCAACAAACGATGTCTCAAGGTACAGATTCCTGGATATCTCTAAGCACAAGCACTTACCGAAGTGTTTGTAGTTGCACTCAATATTACCAGCGCATAGTATATCCTTTTCTCGAAGGAAATCTTTTGGGACATTTTTTTCTGTGTTGTTGCAGGATGTCTATTGGTAATTTAGATAGCAGCGCTTTGAAAGTGTCGGTTCTCAATGCATGTGAAGGACAACACAATGCACTAGAACGCGATTGTCAATAGAGTTCGTAAGTAGTAGTAAAGCTTATGTTGTATACATTGATAGGTTAGGTTTATAGATAAGACCATTAACGGAAAGTGTTTGAATTTGCCTACAACGAAAAAATGGTGTATCTGTATGCATACATAGGAGTATTAAATACGTAACATTTATAACACAAAAAACCCTACAGTTGGGATGTTGTTAAAGGGATTGTTTTGAAATCTTTTTGAAAGCTTTTAACCTTTTACACAAAATTTAGGTTCAAAGTCTCCACAAAGAAGTTCAATTTACTAATTTCAAAGAAAAGGTCTTTAAAAAATTCCCTGACCTTTTCAAGTAGTAATATGTGATTTTATTTTTCTTTTGGTTTCAAAATGTAAGTACATAGTTCACAATAAGCATTGGCTTTTGCCGTCAGCCGAGACCTTTCAATCTAATCAGGAGATCCCCAAACTCAACGTAAAGCGGGTACCGCGTGAATCACAAGTAAAAAATTGATAAACATTTTATGGAAACTTCAGATTGTGCCAGTGATCCTGTGATGTTTGGCAGCGATCAGATCGCTTTTAAATATTTTTGTAAGCACATGCAGTGCGGCAGATTAAAAGGGGCGGCGAAATCGGTCCAACAATTTTTTATTAAATAATTCTGTTTGAAGAAAAGGGTTGATGACAATATATTTCATTTTGCTTGAATTAGTTGTAATGGTCGTTTGCCTCTTTTTAAATAATTAAGTATTTTCCATTAAGACATTGATACCTTTACACATTCAAAGTATTAAAAGAATTTTTTCGTGCTAAAAATAGGCATTTTGTTTAAAAACCCATTGCTTACAAAACCCACTTTTCTAATTTCTACACCATAAAAGACCCTTTAATTTTCATTAAACTTTCATATTTCATTTGAAATACATCTAATATTGATTCATTCTTTGAAAAACTAAAAGACTTGTTATTTACAATTTTCATTGATTTTGTTGCATTACTTTGAAAAGTTTATTTTAATTGTCAAACATATTGTTTAACTTTCTATTGTATTCTTGTAGTTTGATATTGTTAAATTAATTCTTTGTCTTGCCTCATCTTTTTGAAATTAATCAATATAAAAAACTTAATTAACAATCAAATTTTATACTTATTGTCACCCCATACATCAGGAATTATATATTGTAAAATGTTTTAATGAAATGTCATTCCACACTAACTTTTAAGTTTAATCAATTAATAAAACAATTTTAAATACGCGGAAAACTGTGTACGTGTATGTAAAGGTGCAGGGAACTAACTTGACGGGAACTACCTTCACATGGGAATTAACTTCACCACTGGTGGGAACTAATTTCACTTTTTTTTATGAAGTTAATTCCCACCGAAAGTGGGAATTAATTTCACTATTTTGTGGGAATTGATTTCACTTTTGTGTAAAGTTATTTCCCACGGTGTATGAGATAACTTCACTTCTCATTACAGTAAATGATATAAATATCGTTATTGTGTTATTGTGTTATATATGCTTAACTACATGATAAACTAAAAATAGGAGTGCAGAAGCGGGCTTTGTATTATAGAATGCACTGAAACTGCATTAGCGCGCATTTTTAAACAAAACTAAAGTTAATCTTTGCAAACATTTGTTTTGAATTATTTTCACTGCTAATTTCTTTGAAAAGTTTTTTTTTAAAACTTTTGCTTATGAATTATAATAAATTGCTTAAATCCATATGATTTATTTCATTTTTCTACAGTTTTTATCTCTTGATATTTTCAAATTTTTGATGGAAATTTATTTCACACGATTTTTTGGTGAAATTAATTCCCACTTTCTGTGGGAATCAACTTCATCAAAAAAAGTAATTTGACAGAAATGCATTTTCAGTGCAATTGAAAATTTAGAATGAAACAACAACAACTTGTGTGTGCTACCACCAAGTTCAAAGGCTGGAGAGTTATAGCTATTTCACGGGGACCAACCCGATCATCAGACTCCTTTAGTGGTGCTTAATCGCTTTTATGTTCAATTTAATTTTTGAAGAACTTTTGCCCGAGCTGGGCTTGAACAAGCGACCTAGCGTGTGAGGAGCTAGTGCACTACGCACTACGCCACCGCACCCACATGAAAGTTGTAAGCCAATTACAGGTTTTTTCGTTCTATCGAACTATACTGAACCGCTTAGCATTTTTCTTCAGTGCATTTTGTCATGAATCTCAAAAGTAGTCCGCCATTGTAATGTAAAGTTTTAGCCTATACAACATAAATTTGGAGCGGCTTTACAGATTTAATTCATTTTTTAAATGATTTCAAATACTTCGTAGAAGGTTCGCACATTAAAAAAATTAAAAATTTAAAAAATAAAAAAAAAAACTTTGCAATACAAAAAATATCAATTATATGAAATATTTATCATTCAGAATTTGATGTATGTATTAGTGTATTGTTTCTTGTTTTGAAGTACATCAAACGCATCAATTTTTGATAATTCAATTGATATTAATTTGCTGGAAGAGTTAGATTTCTCCAGCCTGCTATTGTACATACGTGTGGAGCTGAGGCGTATCTATATTGTAATTGTTAAACAAAAAAATTGGAGATTTCTAAAATATTTAAAAATAAAGTGCACGACTGGGTCGTACGAACTTGCTCTAATGTGTTAAAATGGTTTTGGGTGCTTGAGGTTTTGGGAAAAAAGCGTTGAAAAAATCATATGACATTTTATAAATCACTTTAAAATCAATACCTAAAACGTTTTTTGGAGAAAATGAAGTAAGCCATCAGGTTTCTTTTACGTTTTTGAATTTTGACGAAAATTTTTTTCAAAATCGTTGAACCAGTTTTTTCAAAAAACAGTTTTTTTTTTAAACTTTTCGAAAATATATTCCAAATTTTGTTTGAGTATGCCAACTTCTAGCACTTTGTAGTTTTTATCAGAAAAATAAAATTAAAAAAATATAGATTAAACCGTTTTTGGAAAAAACAAAAGTTAAAAAAAAATTTTGAAACTTTTTTTAAAAACTCAAAAAAACATTTTTTGGGAAAATTAAGAATTTATATTATTTCGTTTATAAAAGGGCTTCTACGTTAAAAATTTCATCGAAATCCGTCAAGCGGCTTACGAGAAAATCGGATTTCAAAAAACCGGTCCTATGGGAGGTACCGTTATAAGACTTTTCCTGAAAAATCTATTCCAACCAAAATATAAAGTTTGCACAGAAAACATCATTCAGAAAGTTTTATCAAAATCGTAGGAGCCGCTTTTGAGAAAATTTAATTTTTCACAAAAAATCGTATGGCAGGTACCGTTAGTTTTGGAGCTAGGATGCTAATTCCAAAAACTCCTCTGTAGGACATCATAATAATACTATGTACCAAGTTTGAAGCAAATTGGTCCAGCCGTTTAGGCTGTAGGTAACTATACAGACAGACAGACACACGGACAGACAGACAGACAGACAGACAGACAGACAGACAGAATTGTCGGACCCACTTTTTTCGGCTTCTCTATCATCGTAATGTCATGTTTGATTGTTAGAATTTTTTTTTTTTTTTTTTACGAATGCATAACTTGCCTTATAGTACCTATAATCGCAAGTAAAAAGAGGCAGTACGGATTGCCATAATAGCTATACATTATGTATATTCACATACTCCAACAAATTTCAAAATGATTTTTCGAAAACTTTTTCAAAAATTACCTTTAAAAAAAACTGATTGAACGATTTTCAATACTCTTTTTTCTGAGATAGATATTCAGCAATGAAATATTATTGCGTACTTAGTTTTTAAAGAAAACCTATAAACTCTTTAAACAAAAATTTAAGATTTTTCAAAGTATTTTTTATTAGAGTGTGTTTGGGACATACAAATTTAAGTTTTCAATAAATTTCGCTAAAAAAAATAAAAATAAAAAAATTGGTTATTTGAATTTTTCACTTAAATTTTGAGATTAGGTATGTGAAAAGGGGTAAATATAAAAGTTGTAGTTTGTTTTTAGTAACTACAACTTTGACATTTAATTTTTTCCAAACGACTTGTAGTTTTGGCGGAAACCGATATAAGCCGTGTTTTACCCTTCAAACCCTCTTAAACCCCCCACCGTTTCCCGACCGCAGATAGCCAGTAATTTATTTGTCTGCATCATAGTTCTATTTTTACTTGCGATTATAGGTACTATAAGGCAAGTTATGGATTCGTACAGAAAAAAAAAATTGAGATAACAATCACACATGACATTACGATGATGGAGAAGTCGAAAAAAGTGGGTCTGGAAATTCCGTCCGTCTGTCTGTCTGTCTGTCTGTCTGTTCGCGCCTCTGGAGGCTGAACGGGTGGGCCGATTTGCTTCAAATTTGGTATTTAGGATTTGTTTGGCCGTCCGTCGGAACAAATTTTTTATTTTTGCTCTAGGTCCAAAAATAACGGCACCTGCCATACAATCTTGAAGACAAAAATTGATTTTCTCAAAAACGGCTCTAACGATTTTGATAAAACTTTCAGAATGCTATTTTTGTAAAACAGTCTATCTTTTGGTTAGAATTTTTTTTTTTTCAAAATTTGTCTAATAACGGTACCTCTCATAGAACCAGTATTTTCAAATCAAGTTTTCTCGTAAACTATACATTCGATTTAAATAAAATTTTGACCACAGGCATTCATAATTTAATTAATATGGCATTTCAAAATTTTCAAAAACTTTTTGTTTTGATTTTTTATAATTTTTTCAAAAAAATTTTTGGTTTTCGAAATATGTTGGAAACGGGTACATTGCTTTTTTTTTAAATTATTTTTCAAATGTAAACTACAGATTGCCATATATTTGCATACTCAAATAAATTTCAAAATATTTTTTGAAAAAGTTTTTCAAAAATAACCTTTTAAAAAAAAAAACTGGTCCAACGATTTTCAATATTTTTTTTTCCTAGATTGACGTATAGCTTTGAAATTTTATTGCATACTAAGTTTTTCCGAGAAAACTCTTAAACTAATTTAAAAAATAAAAGAATTTTCGAAATTATTTAATTTTTTTAATATCCATATATGCAGATGCAGCCACTACGCAATTGCTTATCATAAGAGCAAGTTCGTGCGACCCAGTCGTGCATTTTATTTTTTTTGGTTTCAAAAATTATCGATAACTTATAACTTCGGAAAAACTAGAAGATAAGCTATACTTTTGAATTTGATCAACAACAATTCAGTGAATTCGCAAGTTTTTACAGATATTAGCTAGCTGCCCGAAAAGATCAGATGATGTATAATTGTTATTATACATATTTTTTTTGTATTGTGAAGGGAGATTGGATTGATATTATTAAAAATTTTGAGGTATACCCGGCAAACTTTTCATCAAATCTGCCTATTGTAGTGTTTTGTGAATGCACTTATCAAGGTATTCACAACCGAGCTGATGTTTCAGATGTTGTTAAGAAACTAAGATGGGCTGAAAGTAAGGATAGTTTGTATAGGCGGAATTTAAGTCAACAAATAGATTCTATTGATGCCCAGCTTCAGCTTACCATAGAATCTGCTACGCATTCTGTTTTTGAATTAGTTAGGCAATCAGCAGTTGGTAGTTCTCATCCAAATTCTTTTTCTTTTAATTCAAAATGGTATGATGAAGAGTGCAGAAAAAGTAGGGAAAAATCCTTTGCTTACTTAAAGCTTTTCAGGCAGTCTTCTAATGTAGCTTTCAAAAGACTCTACCTACAACAAAATAAAATATATAAGGATTTGTGCAGTCTCAAAAAGCAACTCTACTTAAAAAAAGCTGCTAGGAATCTTTTAGACTGTAGGGATTCTAAGTCCTGGTGCAATGTGCGCATTTTAGGTGGAAGGAGTAAGTCTTCATCTTCAATCTTAAGTGTAAATCAACTAGCAACATATTTCGAAAACTTATTGCTACAAGACCCTAATCAAAATTCTTTAAGCTTTGCTCCTCAATACATCTCAATACCTGAGCTCGATTCGCCTTTAACAATGTTTGAACTATTATCATCACTTAACAATATGAAAAATAATAAGGCTGCGGGTCCAGATGGCATCCCGATCGAGTTCTACAAGTTTTCGACTCCTGAGTTCCTGGAACATGTTTTGGCATTACTAAATAAAATTTTCCTCGAAGAGACTTTCCCAACTAGTTTCCGCTTGGCAAAAATATCTGCTATATTTAAAAAAGGAGATCCAAATCTCCCTGAGAATTACAGAGGTATATCCGTTTTATGCTCACTAAGAAAACTTTTTGCTCAGATCTTATACTGCAGACTTGTAAGATGGGTGGAAAATAATAACATTATTAGCTGTGCTCAAGCTGGTTTTTGAGCTAATCTTTCAACAATGGATCAAATGTTTGCTCTTACAAGCATTGCAAGGCGTTTTATCGATAAAAGGAAACCGCTGTACACTTTTTTCGTTGATTTCAAAGCTGCTTTTGGTACTATCAATAGACGTTCACTTTTATATAAGCTAACAAATATTGGTGTATCAACAAAGTTTATTCACGTTTATGAACAGCTTCTCTTGAATATGTCGGCGGTTGTATGCAATGGTGAAAACCAGTCTAAAGCTTTTCGATCAGAAACAGGTGTCCCACAGGGTTGCGTCCTGAGTCCGTTGATGTTTGCTTTATATATAAATGATATTGAAAACCACTTACCAGGAGGCGTGTCCTATGGTGATTTGTATATAAAGCTTCTGCTCTACGCGGATGACCTGGTGATTTTTTCCGATAACCCAATAACGCTTCAACTCCAAATAAATAAGTTAAAACTTTTCTGTGATGTATGGGATCTCAAAATTAACATTAGTAAATCTAAAATAATGATCTTCAGAACTCAAAACCGTTCTGATAACCCTACAAGGAACTGGAAACTAGATGGTGAAAATATTGAGGTAGTTAGTGAGTTCAAGTATTTAGGCTTTACTCTAACTCATAACTTAGATATTAAAGTCCATATTAAAAACAAAACAGCTGTAGCAAAATCAGCAATCAATACATTATGGGCCAATTTTTTTAAAAACAAATTAGTGGACCCAACGTCAAAGTTCAAGGTTTTTAATGCAACAGTTAAAAGCTGTCTCTGTTACGGAAGTGAAGTGTATGGATACCAATATTTGGAAGAAATTGAAAGCACTCAAAGATACTTTTTCAAACGAATATTTCGGTTACCGTCTAACACTCCGAATTACGCCATCTATGCTGAATCAGGTCTACCACATGTTTATGTAAAGAACTTAAAAGCCAATGCAGACTTTATCACTAAAGTAATTCATAGACCTGATGGCAATTTGCATAAAAGAATACTTCTAGTATCACTACATTGTGGTTATTCGCCATTTAGAAACTGGCAAGCGCTCGCGTCGGCTCACAACGTCCCTTTAGATTTGAATGTCAACAACCGAGATGAGTGGACAAATATTTTCTACGATTGCATATCAGCGGTGGATGATAAAATTTTTAACCAACAACTTGAAAGGGTAAGAGATACTACTTCTAGGACTACGTATAGACGTCTGAATCTGAGCTTGTGTGGTAATAATTATTTTAGGGAAGAGCTTTCAATCTCAGATATGAGTCTTATTTTTAAGGTTCGGACTGAAACCCTTGAGCTAAATTATAGGCCACACAGAACAGATTTAAACTCTATGGGCCGTATTCATAGATGATGTTTAAGTTGTTGCTAAGCTAAACTGGAGTTTACCTGATGAAGTTTCCATAAGCTAAACTCCAGTTTAGCTAGCAACAACTTAAACATCATCTATGAATACGGCCCTATATGTTCTCTGTGCAACCTTAATCAAAATGAAGACGTTCACCATTTTATCGCAATATGCCCTATTCTACAGGAAATACGTAGACTTTATTTTGGAAAAAGCGTCCTGTCCTCCGACGAGTTTATCAGTATTTTAAACGGTGAGAGCGGCTGGAAACTGCTTGTGCGATATGTTTCAAATGCAAAAAATTATAGAAATTCATATATGAATCTGTTTTGAATCAATAAATACAAAAAATTAAAAAAAATTAAAAATTTGTTTTAGCTAAACTAAAAGCCCTACATATTTCCATTTCTGGTAATTCCTTATTATGTATTTACTTTTTTTTTTTCTTCTTTTGTTTTAGTTAAATTAAAAGCCTATACACCAATATTGCATTTCTTTAGTTTTTTTCTGTTTTAATCTATAGAAACTTACTGAAATTGCAATCAAATATTAAATAATTTGTATCGTTGTATTGTTTTCTTACTGTATCTACCTACAATATCCATTGTTTTGCTCTATTGAAATCACTATTATGTCTCTTATAAATTCTTTATTCTGTTAATTTTATAATTTATCTATCAAATTTATGTATGTACATTATAAAACTATACACTGTTTAACTTCATTTAATCTCTTTTAAAAATATAAATCAAGATCACATCCGGCAGACGGCTTATATGCCATGCTTGTATTTCTTAAATTGAATATTACTACAATGTTACTTTATTTTTATAAGTACAATAAAGAAAGAATTGAATTGATTGAAATATACATATTTATCGAAAAATGTTCTTGCTTCTTTTCTTATAATTTCGTTTGAAATTATTTTATTTATCTGGTTTTAAGACTTGAAAAATATTATTCAGATATAAGAGGATCTAAAACTTTGTTGAGTTTGAGTAACTAAAATATCCAAGCAGCAGTAATTCACTTTAAAGTAAGATTCTGAGTCTGAACTTGATGGGTGTCGTTTTTCGTTGAAATTAAACTAAGTTTTTAAAAAGTTTTCGATATTAATTGAATCTTATAGTGAGAAATGCATCATTTCTCGAGGAGGAGACACACAGTTTGATATTGTCAGCTGTCAAATCATAGACAACAACCATCGAAAATTCTCATGCAACAAAAAAACACCTTTCAGATTCATAAGTAAAAAGAGAGCAATATTTATTTGTCAGATTTGTTTTTGGAGCATAAACGAAACAGTATTTTATTCTTATAAAAATACTCGCTATAAATATAGTACAGCATTTCCGCTTTAAGTTCACGTCCAAAGGCAACATTCTGTAGTTGGATAAGATAATATCGGATAAAGACCGACCAAGAAAACAGCGATTCCAAATCTGAATTTCAATAATGAAGTTTTTTCTTTCCAACTACTGTTTTAAAAAATCAAATGTTTTCTCAAGGACGATTCATATTACAATTTACAATTCTTTACAAAAACAAAAAAACATGGCATGCATACATATTTCTTATTGCCAGTTTTTGTTGAATAATATGACATCTTCACTATCTATCCTCGAAGACATAAGTATCTGTTAAGAGAAAACAACGAAGACAAACTCTGAACCTCGGTTTATAAATATGTAAGGAACGTCTATGGATGTTCCATATTATCATCCTGCCACGAACACCATTAACATTAATTGAACTCAAAGCAAGCTCATGCAAAACTTCCCAATTGATTTATTGTATTTGAATCGACTCGTCCTTTATACACTTTTCCAAAGTCTTCTGTGACTTCTATACTCCCTCTAAGAAATGAATGGAAAAAAATTTAAATGACGAAAAGGAAATGCCTACACATCCGCATACAATGCTGCAGAGAAGCAAAGCAGCAGTAGCGCACATACATTCCTTTTCTTTTCGTGACAAGGATCATTAGTTACATCCTTAGCTTAATATGTGTACTGAGGGCGGAAGAACAGAACAGACTCACAAGAAAAATAGAAAACTATTCTTTTCAATTTCAAACCCGATTTACTTTTCGACTTTTGGTGTCGCAATGCTGTGACAAGTCCTTAATAGTCCTGCCAGCACCCTTAAATGTACCAGCAACACAGCAGCAGTCAGCGCAGCACAGAGCATCAAAATGGAATTTCAATGAAATGCTAATTTTAGTCAAAGTCAAGGATAAAGGATATCATTCCTTGGAAGCATAGTAAATGTTAAAGAAAAGGCAAACACAGACGACAAATTAATATTTAAGATATAATACTATATGGGCCTTTAGATATAAGTTGATATTGGTCCTTTATTTTCGTTCGTTTTGACTGAATAAAAGGCTTTAGTTGAATTTAAGTCATCCTTTTGAACAAAGTTCCTTTGACTTACAGATAAGAAACAAAAATTTAAAGTCCTTAAAATCATTACAAAGTAGAAAGTAAAATTACAAATTCATACCGTTACAAGGCAGCTTATAATATTCATACAATTTTTTCGGAGCTTCTAGTGAAAGAAAGATAATAATGTAGGTACAAGGTACATCCCAATAAAGCCAAAAAGGCGAATTGAAGATAAAATAACTTACGAGCTACTCTTACGGTTTTATAAGACTTTTAAGACTTGAAATAAAAGTGAGACCATTTGAATTATGTATTCAAAAAACAATAAATACAAGTAAAATGTTGATACTTATGTAAAACAGATCTTTTTTTAAACAAATAGCTGACATTTTTACTTGCGATTATAGGATTATGGATTCGTCAATAATGGAGAAGTCGAAAAAAAAGATCTGGAAGTTTTTCCGTCCGTTTTTCATCTGTCTGTCTGTGTGGATCTCTACAGCCTAAGCTGACTGTCTGATTTGCTTTAAATTCGGTTTGGCTTTGTATAATAAGAGTTTTTGATTTTTCGAAAGAAAATTGTCTTGTTGAGGTAAAGATGTGGTAAGTGTTTACATGGATTTTCTATTAAAAAATAAATACATATTTTAAATTATAACGTATTTTAACACTTAAACATTCTGAAAGTTTTACACATCTAAAACATAAAAATAAAAAATAAAATGCAAAACCTTTTTATGTCTTATCTGTTTTAATAATAATACATATCTATACACATAAATAAAAATGAAGTGTAAAATATCAGCTTTTAACTAAATGCATATGAAAGAATTATTATTTTCAATACATTGAATCCAAACTAAATATTTACAAAACCCATCTCACTGAACTCAATCTTTCATAAAATCTTTGGTGTTGTTCCGAGAGTATTTCTGGCCAGTCTTTCTTCGCTTTACCTATAGTCAAACTACATTATTTATTTATTTATTTATTCATCATTGGACATGTATCTGTTGATTACCTTAACAATGTTTTATGTAATATTACATTTATGAATTAATATTTAAAATTCTCAAAACATGACTTCACAATTTATAGAATTAAAAAGCATTAACGAACGAGTTAAAGGTTCATTCATTCCATACTTTGTCCTGTGACTGGGAACGAGAAAGAGAACGTCTCTGCTTCTGAGATTTCTCTCTGGAACATAAAAAGGTACAAGATTCAATAACTCGGGTGAATTTAGTCTACCAATAACAAGATCTTTTACAAAAAGTGTAGGTACACAGAGTTTCTCTACAGCTTTTTAAACCACCTTGACTTATAAGAGGGCAAACCTTCTAGCCAACTTAAGTTTCTCAACGAAAGCCTTGTATATCTCCTTTGGATGCTTGCGATCCTATCAGAAGAATTTGTATAAAAGGGAGACGATATAACACAGCAATATTCTAGTACAGGTATAATTAATGAAGTATAAATAGCTTTTTAGGTATAACTATCCTTAAAAACTAGAGTGTTTCGCTTTAAAAAACCAAGAAGTGAATTTGCCTTGGATACGATGAAATTTATATGTGATGCAAAAGGCAATTTGAAATCAAAAATAATGCCAAGGTCTTTAATTTCACTTACAGTGGATAAAATTTCGATACCAAGTCTATAATTATAAATTACTCTTGGTGTTGAGCGAAAGGCTCTAAATATTTTGCATTTAGAGATATTTAAATAGAGATGATTATATTCACACCAACGATATAATTTATCAATTTCTTTTTGAAAGTTTTCACAATCTTCATTTGTGGATATTTGATGGTATATTTTTATATCATCTGCAAACATTAGACAAATTGTTAACTCAAAGAGATTCGGAATGTCATTAATGAAAAGGTTAAAAAGTAGGGGCCCCAGATGACTACCTTGCGGAAGACCTGACACTGCATCAATAAAAAAAGACTGATCATTTCCAATTTTTACAATCTGCTTTCGATTCGATAAATAAGATTCCAGCCATTTAAGAAAACTAAGATTGAAACCCAAATTCTCAAGTTTTCTAATAAGAAGCTTGTGATGAACTCTATCAAATGCTTTTATAAAATCTGTGTATAAAACATCTACCTGCATTTTACGCCCCAAGGAGTTGAGGCAAAAATTTGTGAAAAGACATAAATTTGAAGTAGTGGACCGACCACTGCAGAAACCATGCTGTCTTGTTGTTATGATTCCTTTGACTGCAAAATTAAGCCTATCATAAACTAATTTTTCAAACAGCTGAAAGCTTAGATACTGGTCTATAATTCTTAATTAAATATTTAAGGCCACTTTTGAAGATAGGATTAATCGAGTACAGTTTCCATTCTTGAAGGAAAACACCAGTATGAAGCGATTTATTGAAAATTAATTTCAAAATTTTAAAAAAGCGAAAAAGCACATTTAGAAAGTAAAAGTAGGGGAATCGAATCCACGCCCGCTTTTTTGTTTAAATCAAGATGAATCAAACCATCTAAAACTTCCTGATCTGTGAAGGAAAAACAACCGAAATCAACTAATCAACTTATTATACATTATCGACTTTGACCACAAAGTTAAGAAAGACACGCCGGGTGCATGAAAAGCTTCTATTATATTAGTTTGCTTGCTATGACTAAACTAAGAAACCACACCTCTAATTAAAAAAAATTCTTTTTATTTTTAAAGGTTGTAGTTTGCGGGTGTCTTGAGGGCTAAATATTTTGTGCAAGACTTAGCTGTTTTTGGGGGGTGAAATGGTTTCAAATCAAAAAATTGGTATCCGATTTTAAAAATGTTTACTGTGTTTTTTTTAACAAGCTGTTTATAGGGTGAAATGTGTAAAATATAATATTGTAGGTATCCTATATAGGATATGTTTATATTTCCTATAGAACAAGCTTTTAAAATGCTTGCTCAGCAGCAACAAAGTCAGTAAAATAGGGCAGTTCACGAATACGTCAGTGTCAATCACTTTGAGGGAAAACAATGATGGCGGCAAGAAAATTTCATTCCAAATAGGTTCCAAATGTTTAAATAAACCATACAAAAAAATTAATAAAGGAACAGAAATAAAATTTTAGTTATGAAAATTGTGAAAATTCAATATATACCTATTTTTTTGCCCGATTATTCAATGCTTCCCTCAAAGTGTTAACCCAAAAATTAGAAAGAGATTGTTTCGTGGACTGCCCTATTGGAGGAGGTGGCGGGATGACAGCAGAAAAAGTTGAACGGCTAAACTGATTGAGTTCTCAGTTAAAAAAAAAAAAAACTCTACAGTGATAATCTTCCAGAGCACAAAACAGATGGCATAAAATGTTTAAATATTAAATATTTGTTAGCGGTACCTCTCGAATATCGGTTTTCCAGTGTAAGTGAAATTTTTTTAGTTTTTATATAATTATATTTTGCAAGTTCTTATGTGAAAATCATTCAATAAGTATGAAAAATGTAAACTAATGAATGCATTAAAGTTAAAAGAAAATTTGCCGCAATCGTCCATTCCAACTAAAAACAACGATAATACAATATAGTACACTCGGGCGTATGAGTACTATTTGGAGTTTATTTAATTAAAAAAAATCATCCAGGTTCTCATATTTTAGACAAACTATGTAATTAAACGATGTTAATATAATTATTAAGAAATCAAACTTATCGCTTATTGTTAAAAAATGTTTAACAATAAGATATCATCGCGATATCTGCTCGGAAGACCAGAACAAAGTCACCAGGGACGGGACAGCTATTAATTCAATTCAATTCAAGATACTAAAAAGGCTAAGAGATTCAAATAAAGAAATCAGGGTTTTTGGATAATTTCCACCCACATCACCATTGTAGATCCTTTGATTAAAATTTAAAACGTATAATAGTAGTTCCAAAGTTACCTAATTACAATTTTAAAGAAAATTATGCGAAAAACAAAGATGATTCTGGGCCAACAGTAAGTTACCTACAACGAAATCGTAGTAGATGGAATTGGCCATCTGAACTAATAAATGCGTTCTAAAAGATGGAATATACTAAGCTTGTAGATTAGTGCCTGTATTTTGTGTTAAGAGTGTTCTTTATTATAAACCAAACATAAACTAAGCCAAGGTAGTCTCTTGGCGAGAAATTTCATAAGGCCATTAGGTACATTGGTATCAAGTTTACTTGTGAAGACTTGTTTAGTTGTATCGTTTCGATTTCGAGCTGGTAGAATTTCTTCTTAGAGGCAAGAACACACTAGGGTTCTGTTAATTATCGTTTTAAATTTTGATTTTGAACATCTTTTTAATAAAACCTCGACCTTTTTCAAATAAATTTTAATAACTTGTTCAAGGAAATCAAGAAGAAACATTATCTTATTAGCTTGTATATGACTTTTTTAATTGGTAAAAGTAATATAAATTTAAAGAAAGAAAGAATAAATTAAAGAAACTTGACATTAAGACTGCCTTTTTTCTACCAGCCGCACCCCTTTCCAAAACATTGAAATCATTTTAGATTGATAGGAGTTATCACAAATATCAAATTCACTTTGTACCATACTTAAGTGTCTTTTGATTTCCTATAAAATGACAAATCAGATATGAAGTTAGAGTGAGTATCATTGGATTCATCGATAGAGTAACACGTCTTGGAATAATGAAGACAATTTTACAGGCTTTATCCGTGATTGGACTTTTACAAGCTCTAACTGCAGCTTCACTTAGTAATAAGGCTAAAGATGAACCTGAATCAAGCAGAAATACTATTGGAAAAACCTTGATACAAGAATCAGATTTTCTGAAATTGGCGGAGCCCTGCAACGAACTGAAATGTCTTCTCCCCAACTGCCGTTGCTCAGATGTTAAACTTGGAGGTAAAATTCCAAAACAAAATATTCCCCAAGTAAGTAAAATATTTTAAAACAGAAGTTCTTTTGTATAAAGATGTATAACATACCATATTTTTTAAGTTTGTAACCGTTACTTTTGATGACGCTGTGACAGCACTTAATTATGAATACTTTGAGAAACTATTCGAAAACGTCAAAAATCCCGATGGATGCGACCCGAGTGCAACTTTTTATTTTTGTCACGAATACACTGACTACACCAAAATTCACAATCTTTGGGCAAAAGGACACGAGTTGGCTCTGCACTCAGTGACACATGGCATGGGAACTGCATATTGGAAAGAAGCCACAGTTGATGTCCTTGTTAAAGAATTCGGCCAACAACTTGAAATGATTGAACGTTTCGCTTTGATTGACAAAAAGGATATCAAGGGGATGCGAATGCCACACTTTCAAATTTCTGGAAATAATTCGTTTGTAGCAGCCAAACACTTAGGTCTGCTGTACGACAGTTCGTGGCCAACAACACGTTTTACCTCTCCTCCAATCTGGCCCTACACATTGGATTATAAGTCAATTCAAGACTGTCCAATTGGAGAGTGCCCAGATGCTTCTTTTCCAGGTTTATGGGTAAACCCTCTTGTTGATTGGGAGGATACTAAGGGTTATAAATGCGCCATGTTAGATGGTTGCATATACTTGCCAAATGATAATATTAAGGACCTCGTAGATTGGATGGTGAGCAATTTCAATCGACACTACTTGGGGAATCGGGCACCTTTTGGAATTTACTTGCATTCAGCATGGTTTCAAAAAGGCGAACACTACTTTGAGGCACTGAGAGAGTATGATATCTTCTTCAAAATTTCGACTTATATTTGATTAATTGATTTTTTTTTTAGGTTCATTCGAAAAATGAGTGCGAACCCAGACGTTTACCTAGTTTCGGCATCCCGAGTAATTGAGTACATGCAAAATCCAGTAGAAGGGAAGCCATTCAAAGACTGTCCTAAGAAACATAAACCATCTTGTAAGGCCAAAATGTGCCAGTTGTCTAAAACTGATAGCAAAGATGTGCGGTATATGAATGTTTGTGGTTCCTGTCCAGCAGTGTATCCTTGGTTGGATAACCCTCAGGGACTGAAACCCAATATTAAATAAAAATGAAAATGTTTTTTGAACTTAAGTTTCTTGCAACATATTTTCTTGTAACCAAATTTAAATTTCAAATTTTATTTATGTTTTCCAAGATAATTTTTGACGGTTTGCAGCACAAATATCAAGAAAAGTCACATAAGGAGCCGTGACATTTTGTCATGTGCCATATGGCCATATGACACTTTCACAATGTGTCATCTGGCCATATTACATCAGATGGTCATTTTTCACTTTGCCAAGGTGGTCAAGGTCTTTTACAAACGTAAGTCAGTTTTTGCTTTTATCTGATTATAGCAATTTGGTGTAGAGTTTGTAACATAGAGAAATAATACCGTTAGGTATAGAAAAGTATATATATTCTGACTCGGAATCAAAAGCCTAGTCGATTTTGCGGCGACCGTCCGTCCGTATGTATACTCTCTAGAAATAGCAATTTTTGAGCCAGAAAGCTAAAATTTGGTGTATATAATTTTTGTTCAAAAGTTAGGCTAAGTTCTTGAACAGAAGAAATTCACCAACAATCGCCATTTTTGTTTAACAACCTCTATTTTGCAAAACTAAATTGTTGTTTTTTGTACAATTACGTTCAAAGCACAAAGCTTGGATTTTACAAATCTTCTCTAAATTAAATAGATATATTTCAGTTTGGGCGTGTCTGGCGCCCACTTTTTATACAAAACAATCGATTTTATTTTTATAAAAATATACGAACAAAAATCTTAAACTTTGTGGGTATCAGTTGTACGTATGTATAAAATTTAAAAAAAAATGATTTTCATTAGAAACTATAAAAAACTTATTTTTGGAAATAATCGGTACTTATAACAAATCCGCCAGCCCAAATTTGTGCGTCTCTTAGTCGAAACTAAGAAGCTTAAAATTTTAGGATTTCGGGCTTGGCTTTTGCCCCATTTTCATCGTTTCATGATAAAGCAAAAAACTAAGTTTTAAAAATTTAAGATTCAAATATTTAATTTTAACCATTTTCTTATATGGAAAATATTTAGGGCACTCCCACTTTTAAAGAGCGTTTCCGTTAAAAGTCTTAATATGCATTAATGTTTAAATGTTTTCTAACTATCGGTCGCAGTTTTGAAGTAAGAAGATGAACATTTCGGTTTGTAATAATTGAATTGGTTACGTAGCAGGCTTTGGTTCAAGAATATGGAGTTAAATACGCCCATAGACGCTATTTCCACTTAAAAATTCAAGTTATGTCTTGTCTTGTTCAAATCGAGCTGCAAGCTTAAACTTAAATGTCACTAACCTCAGACTAATTGAGATTTTGGAAAAAAAGCTGGGAAAAAACTATATGAAATTTTATTGATCACTTAAAGATCAATAGTTAAAACGTTTTTTGGAAAAAATGAAGTAAACCATATGATTCCATATTTTTTTTTTTCAAAATCGTTCGACCAATATTTCAATTTTTACTTGCGATTAAAGGTACTATAAGGCAAGTTTTGCATTCGTCGAAAAATAAAGTTTTGAGATAACAATCAAACATGACATTACGATGATAGCGAAGATGAAAAAAGATGGTCTAAGAACTCTGTCCGTCTGTATGTCTGTCTGTCTGTATGTACAGACACCTACAGCCCAAACGGGTGAGGGGAAATTGAAATATTTTTTTTTAGCTCAAAAAATAACGGTACCTGCCATACAACCGTTACGTTAAAGCTTATTTTTCTCAAAAACGGCTTAACGATTTCGATTTAAAAAAATCAGTGTTGCTTTCTAGGTACGACCAATCATATAGCTGAAAAAAAAGTTTTAAAATATGGCTAAGAACGGTACTTTCCATAGGACCGTTTTTTTTGCGTTCGACTATCTCGAAAACGACTCAGCCGATTCTTTCGAAATTTCACACACATATAGCTGTAGGTAGCTGAATTTGTATTGCATTCCAATATTTTTGAAAAGTATTTTTTTGTATTTTTAAAAGCATTTAAAAAAAAAAAAATTTAAATTAATATTTTGAAAACTGCTTATTAAATTTTGTTCTAAAAATTTTAAATAAATGTATTTGCCGAATACCTATGAACTGGCATTTTTGAATTTTTTTGAAAATTTTTTTCAAAAAGTTTTTCAAAAAAAACTTTTTTTCTCAAAAACCGCTCCACAGATTTTTATAAATTTATTCTCATAAATTCAAATTTATCCAAGAAATAAAATGGCTTACTTTTTTTCAGCTCAAATTAGTTTAAGTATTTATTTAAGAATTTTGAAAATTTTATTTTTATCAAAATCTCAAGCCCCTGAACCACTGTCACTCATTAGAGCAAGTTCGTGCGACCCAGTCGTGCATTTTATTTTGTTTTGAGTATGCCAACTTCAAGCACTTTGTAGTTTTTATCAGAAAAATATAATTTAAAATAAAGTGCACGACTGGGTCGTACGAACTTGCTCTAATGTGTTAAAATGGTCTTGGGGTTTGAGATTTTCGGAAAAAAGCATTGAAAAAATCATATGAAATTTTATTAATCACTTAAAAATCAATACCTACAACGTTTGGTGGAGAAAATGAAGTAAGCCATCAGGTTTCTTTTGCTTTTTTAAAATTGAAGGAAATTCTTTGTTCAATCGTTCGACCAGTTTTTTTCAAAAAACGGTTTTTTTTTGAAAAAGTTTTCGAAAACATATTCCAAATTTTTTTTGAGTATTCCAACTTCTAGAACTTTGTAGTTTTTATCAGAAAAATAAAATTAAAAAAAAAATTGATTAAACCGTTTTCGGAAAAAAACAAAAAATAAAAAAAATTTAAAACTTTAAAAATTAAAGAATGTTTATTATTTCGTTTGTAATAGGGCTTCTACATTAAAAATTTCATCGAAATTCGTCCAGTGGCTTAAGAGAAAATCGGATTTCAAAAAACCGGTCCTATGGGAGGTTTTTCCTGAAAAATCTATTCCAACCAAAACATTAAATTTGCGCAGAAAACATCATTCAGAAAGTTTTATCAAAATCGTAGGAGCCGTTTTTGAGAAAAATTGAATTTTCACTAAAAATCATATGGCAGGTACCGTTAGTTTTGAAGCTAGAATGCTAATTCCGAAAACCCCTCTGTAGGACGTCATAATAATACTATCTACCAAGTTTGAAGCTAATCTGTCCAGCAATTTAGGCTGTAGGTGCCGATACAGACAGACGGACAGACAGACAGACAGAATTGTCGGACCCACTTTTTTCGACTTCTCTATCATCGTAATGTTTGATTGTCCAAATAATTTTTTTTTTACGAATGCATAACTTGCTTTATAGTTCCTACTATCGCAAGTAAGTAAAAATAAATATAGGGAATAAGGTATAAATTGGCTAGCATTGCCTCTTCGAGTTCAGTTAAAGTCTGGAGATAAAGTTCTTTAGCTTTTGAACAGTTCGTTGCAAATGTACTAGCTGTAGCCCACGCTTATGTTTTTCTGAGTTGTTTAAAAAAAAAAGTTTTTTTTTAAATTTATTTTCCTGATAAGAACAACAAGTGGAATATGTTTTCGAAATGTTTTTCAAAAAAAAAAAAAAACTGGTCGAACGATTTTGATAAATTTGAGCACAGTAAAAGAAATCAGATGGCTTACTTCTTTTTCCCAAAAAAACGTTTTAACTACTGACATTTCAGTGATTAATAAAATTTCATAAAATGTTTTCCCTTATAGGTAATTCTTTTCCGAAATTCTTAGCCCTAAAACCACTGTCATAGCAAGTTCAACCCAGTCACATGCAATGTAATGCCGCAAAGATTTCACATCGTTATGTTATTATAGCAAACTAATGTTTTAAATACAACTTCAACAACTTAAGTTTATATTTACCAAGTTTAATAAGTTTCTCGAGGGGGCCAATCCAATCAGCTTATAAATTCGTAACTTCAAACAAATTATAACGGTTGTTATGTCCAAGTGTAGTTTTTAGTGTACATAACTGCAGTATAGGCCTGAAAATTAAGATAGACTGAGTTACTGATAAATAAACCATAAAAGTCCAAGATTAATATATAAGAAAACCTTCCCAACAAAAGAAATAAAATAAAGGAATAACACTTTTGTATAAAAAGATAGAACTAATATTAGGTAAAGCTCGCTTAAATTACAAACACATTATTATAAATTTATAAGCTCGATCAATAGCTTACAAGTACATAAGTAAGTTTTATTTCCAAATGCTTCACATGTCTTACCAAATTGATATTGTTTCTAATATTTTTCCTATTTATTACGATAAAACCGTAATAAAAATGTATCTTGCACGAGAGCTACAACAAGTAGTAAAATAAAGTCAGGCACAAATTTATGCAACCCCAAATACTCGTTGCATCTGCGCTCTATAATAAAGCCAAATTAAGGTAACAAACTCTTATTTTACTTGTCACATAACGGAACCAAAAAATTTAGTGACGTTTTATTTTCACCAGCTTTGTGAACCACTATCACCGACCACGAGCCATTTCCGACACACCACTCAGCAATCACTCTAAATTTCACTTAATGCAGGCGGCGAAGGAAAAGTGCGCAACACATTCCAACGAAAATGATAATAATATTTCATTACTCCTTGATGTGTAGACTAAGGGTTTTATTTTATTTGGGGTCACCTTATAGCATTTTTTTTTTTTTTTTTTGCTGTTGAAAGGCACGTTCAAGTCGTAAAGTTCATTTGTGACTTTGTGTGCCATGCAGTGTTTCCTAACCCTCTAACTGAACAGAACAGGATGACAAGGACGAGTCGTTATTGCTTTCCATTTGTTGTCGCATTTATTATGTTACAATAATGCAGAATTTTGAATATACTTTCCTAGTTTTGTATTACGTCAGCGTCTTACAGATACATTACTACACAATAAAGTGGGTACAGGAAAAACGAACACAGTTATTGCATATTGAGAATGATAATTAGACACTAACTTTTTAGTATTTTGGTCGGTAGATGACATGATACTTATAAATGATAATCTGGAAGGGTAATTACAACCAACATAAACTATTTAATCTTAAAAAAGAATTTTGGCCTACAGACCAATAACGATGTTATATATCTTTGAAAAGGTATTTTATCGGTCTGTAGGCCAGCTTCCATACAAAAATAGCCATATTGTCCTCTCATTCAAAAATTAAAAAACTATTTTTACGTAACATTCGCTTTAAGTTTTGGAAGATTTGGTTACGCAAACTGTTATTCTGAAAATAACCAAAAGAAAAACACTTTGAAATCTAACAATTTTTAATGGTAAAAACTGGAATAATCTGGCCCTTTACCTTGAAAGAGCAATTGCGCCGTTCCGGGGTACAGGGAGATTGTCTTATGTGACAACTGTTAACAATAAATATTACAAATAATTCAATATTATATCATGTTTCTAAATATATTACTATTTTGTAATGCAGTCAAACTTGCCTATAACGCACATCTATATAACGAAGATCTCTCTATTACAAATTGATTTCAAGTACACAGCTTTTTCGTTACTTTTGTAGTGTGTTTTGACCTCTTTAAAAAGGATTTTGTAAAATGCGAATTTTTCAACAAACAAATTTTTTTGTAGGAAATCCAAATTTCAAACGCTTTCATTTCCATATAATGAATTAAAATTTTTTTTTTATAATTTTCAGTCAAAAATAACAGCATGCGTAGAGAAAAAAAAATTATAAGGGGATTTTCCGAGATTTTAAATGAAAGTAACATTTAATTAATTTGAATCTCTCAATTTATTGGAAAAATGGAATAATGTGGTCCAAACTAAAATTACTGACTTCTTTAAAAAAAAAAATTGTAATACAAAATTCTGTATGACGAATTTTCTATATAACGAAGGAATTTTATTGTCCCGTGCGAATTCGATATAGGGAAGATCGACTGTATGGATTTATTATTTTTGTATTTAAAATTATAAAATTACTTGCTCTTATGCTAGAGTTACATAATGTATTAACCAACAAACTTAAAAATATTTCGAGAATCCTAATTTTTTGCATTAGCTTAAACGTTTTCTCGAAAAAACTTAGTAAAAGTATATGCGGTTTTTTCCAAAAAAAAGGTTCTTTAATATTTTTTGACGTGATAACGTCTAATAAATCGGAATATATGAGCAGCACGCACGAAAAAGTGTCACAGTCACGTTATATGTATATCTGTTTTGATAGCATAGAAAGTCGATAATATGGGAGGGGAGGGTGTTGGGTCGTTGGTAATTGTAAGTGGTGGGGGGAGTAGTGTCGGGAAGAGGAAAATTTGTCAAAATTGGTGGGTGGTTGCAGTTGGTGTGGGTGATGAGGCAAAAATTGTCAATAATAATGGGTGGTTTCTTGGTGGCTGTAGGTGGGATGTCTGTTTGTTGTTGGGGGGATTTGGTATGGTAGGGGGGGGGGGGGCGAATTGTCAAATACGGTGGGATGTTGGTTGGCGGTTTTGTTGGTGGGGATTGATTTGATGAGAGGCGATGAAAAACTTGTCAAAAATGGTGGGTGAGTTGAAGGTGGTGGTAGTTTGGGTGGGTGGTTGGATTTGGTGCCCGGAGGGGGTGAGGAAAAAATTGTCAAAAATGATGGGTGGTTGGTTGGTGGCTGTAGATGGGATGGATGGCTGGTAATGTTGGGGGGGGGGTTGATTTGGTGTTGTGGGGATGTAAGAAATTGTGGGTGAGGTGCCAGTGGTTGTACTGGAATGGGTAGTTGGATTTGGGGAGGGAGGGTTAGTGTAGGGAATTGCCAAAGATAGTTGTGATGGGTGGTTGGAGGCGATGGTTAGGGGGGGGGGGTTAATGAGGAAACATTTTTCAAAAATGGTGCGTGAGTAGCAGATTGTTGTAGGTGGAGTGGGTCGTTGAATTTGGTGTAGGGGCGGGGAGGGGAATTGTCAAAAGTAGTGGGTGATTGGTATAGTGGTTATAGGAAGGGAGGATTTATTGTGTGGGGGTGGAGGAAAAACTGATCAAAAATGGTGGGCTGTTGGTTGGCGGTTGTTTGTGGGGGTGGTAGATTGGTGTTTGGGTTAAAATGTGAAAAAAAAAATCCAAAATTGGTGGTTGGTTGTAGGTGAGTTGGGTGGTTGGAGAGATGCCTACCCATGAACTGTTTTGTGAACTGGTTATCACTTAAAATTATCGTCCGTAAACCGACTTTACAGACAACCATGTTTTTTTTCCAAAAAGACATACATATTTGAACAACGTGGAAACTTTTAACTTTTCGAAAAAAAGCAAAAAAAACAATTTAAACTTTTATACGACAGAAATAGTTTTAAGTCAATACAAAACAAATCAAAAAAGACTTACATGTGAATGCATTTCAAACGCTTCGATGGCGCTCATCATCAGCTCTAACTCGATTGAAACTTTTTGTATTTTTGAAAAAGTCTGATTTAAGAAAACCGGTTCTATGTTCTACTGGAATAGTGTAATAAAAAAGTCAAATTCCGAAAACCCCATTCTAACCAAAAGATAGATTGTCTCAATAAAGCAGCACAATCTGAGAGTTTTATCAAAATCACCATTTTTAAAATGGAGCTATTTTCGAGAAATTTAATCTTCTTCTTCACGATTATACCGTTATTTTTGGGCCTAGAGTAAAAATTATAAATATATTCCGAGGGACTCGGCCCATCCATTCAGGCTGATGGAGTACCACTATTTTCTGCTTTCCTTCATTGCAATGTCATGTTTGATTGTTATATCAATTTTTTTTTTCTTCAAGAATCTATAACTTGCCTTAGTAGTCATAATCGGAAGTAAAAATGATTAAACATATCTACCAATGGAAAATACAGCAACCAATGTGCTTGCGTAATCAGTATCAAAATTAAGCTAAGACCGTACGAATTTCCACCAGACCACAGGATCGAGCATCCACTGTGAGAAATTTTGCGAAGCTGCAATCGCAAGAGGCCATGCTGCAGCCCAGAACCAGAGCTGCCAAGAGGGCTTCTTATGCAGTCTACCCAGCAAAAGAGCAACAAGGAACAATGTCTTTTCAGAAAGAAAAGGAGAGAACTGATAAAGCGAGAGGTTGGATCTATTGAGGGGTGCTACGGCAGAAGCAATGTTCGAAAGTTCTACCAATGGGTAAATATTTTGTTCAGTGTATGAACAAGGATTTCTAATCTCAAGCTTTGAACTAAAACAGTTTGCTTAGAATCTTTGCAAAAATAACAATAATATTTTTGCTTGCTCATTAATGTAAGCGCTCATCAATCCAATTCTCATATAAATTGTATAAATTAATTAAAATTGTCTCAATTCCTTTTCATGACAATGATTAAACAGTTTCGAGAAAAAAAAATCTTTATACAGCTATGATCCTCATCTTACTTTACCTTAAAGTTATTTGAAGTAAACTCCGAACTTCTAATTTTATGTTACTAAAATCCATATGTATGTTGACGAGAATTGTAAACCAGGTCCGGATGGTATACCTTCTATTATTTTAAAAAAATGCGCAAATAATTTGTTTTTACCCTTATCCACTCTCTTTAATTGTTCTCTGTTTTCTTGTCAATTTCCGTGTATTTGGAAAAAATCCTTCATAATCCCTTTACACAAAAAAGGTAAAAAAGACGAAATTCAAAACTATAGGCCTATAGCCAAACTATCGGTTATTCCGAAGCTTTTTGAAGCTATTATTTGTGAATCTCTGTGTTTCTATGTCAAATCAGTCATTGTTCCGAATCAACATGGCTTTACAAAAGGTCGCTCTACTGTAACGTTTCTTATGGAGCTATCCGATCTTTGCATTGATGCATTTAAGGAAAAGAAAGTAATTGACTGCGTCTTTACGGACTTTAGTAAGGCATTTGATAAACTCTCTCATAAGATCTTGCTAAAAAAGCTAAGAAATCTTGGTTTTAGCGAAAATTTTGTTATGTGGCTTCAATCTTATTTATTAAACAGATCTTATGCAGTGTTGTTTAGCGATTGTCCATCAAATTATTTTACAGTTAACTCTGGAATACCACAAGGCAGCCATTTAGGACCTCTACTTTTTATTTTATTTATTAATGACTTACCATCTATCTTGAAGTATTCTAAATGCCTCATTTACGCGGATGATGTGACAATTTTTAAAACTATTTCTAGTATTAGTGATTGTGAAATGTTGCAATCCGACCTTAATTCGTTTTTTGACTGGTGTGTTCGTAATTGCTTGTCTCTTAATATAAATAAATGTAATTTTATGAGCCTCACAAGAAAACTTTTAGTAACTCCATTTAATTATTCGTTAAATGGAATTTCCCTATCATGTATGGAAAACGTAAATGTTCTTGGCGTCATATTAGATCGAAAGCTTGAATTTATTCAGCACATCAACTCCATATCAAATAAAGCCAATTCAATTCTAGGCTGGATTAAGAGAGAGTCACGGCAATTTTCAGATCCTTTTGTTACAAAACAGCTTTTTATAACGTTTGTTCGTCCCATTCTTGAATATGCTTGGCAGGTTTGGTCACCCCATTACGAATGCCATATATTAAGGTTAGAACGTGTTCAAAAAAGATTTCTGCGATTTGCCTTGCGGGGCTTAGGTTGGGAAAATCCTTACGAGCTTCCCGCATACATCAGTCGACTGAAACTAATTGATTTGCCATCCCTTGTGAATAGACGTTCTTATTTAAGTTTTGTTTTTATTGTTAAATTAATAAATGGTAACATAGACTCTTTGTACCTTTTGTCTCGAATAAATTTTAATATTCCTCAAAGAAACTTAAGGAATCAACCTAGCTGCATAAATGTCCCAAACTGTCGTACTAATTATGAACGATTTTCTCCCTTAAACAAAATGTTTGAATTATTTAATCTTCTCAATAATAGATGTAATAACTTATTTGACCAATCGTTAAATTTTTCATCTAAATTTCAGTCAAATTTGTATTCAATTATATAATTGTACTCTTATTATAGACATAAGTACTTATATCTGAAGCTAGTCTTTAGCTATGTAAATAAATAAATAAATAAATGTATGTATGTGTACTTTGTATTCCCACTTAGCCCATTCACAATCCTCCCAATATTCAAAGACTAACTATCTTTAACGTCCACAGTTTAACAACTATATCTAGCGGCATCATAAGTGCCTATAAAAAAAAATATCGAAAACCCTAGCACCATCGAACACAAAACTTTGCATTTAACGGCAGTTGAAGAAGTTAGTACACGGACCGTTAGTCCACAGGGCACATATCACGCTGCAGGATTAAATGCACAAAAGTGATACCACAGTCAAAACATTTAAAACTCGTAAACGGAAAAGATATTCCGGACAGCAAAACACAATAAGCTTCCACTCAACTTTATATTCTGCTCCGGAAACCCCCAATGAGGATAAAGTGCGGACAAATTTTTACCCATTTGCCATCGCTTAATTGTGGCCGCCATAACATTGGCATGGGTTGGGTAAGGAAGTTTGCTACACAAGCCTGCAAGTATTATAGTACCTACATAGAAAATAAAGAACACACTACAAGCACAAAAAAGTTTTCCCTCATTTTCAGTATAGTTAGGCAAAATGGCAAAAAGTCAGCGTCACCTAAACATGAATTCGCTTGTCCGAATATACCTAACTTTTCTTAGGGTCGTGAAATGGATGAGAGTATTATAAGCATGTAGGTATGTAGTATATTCGACAATTTTACCATCGCTGGATCGTTATTCCGTTGTGGGGAAGTTATGTTGGCTTGGTACGCAGAAGATATAAATTGGAATTAAAAACAAGAAATATGAAGTTGTTTGCAATAATTACCATCCTGTTTTTGTAAAAAAAAAAAAAACACACACAAATATTTTAAGTAAGCAATTTTGTTTGAATCTCGGCTTCAGAAACTGTTGGAGTCAGTTAATAATATTCGAAAGAAAGCAGAACTTGT
Source organism: Platycheirus albimanus (assembly GCA_916050605.2). Classification (NCBI taxonomy): domain Eukaryota; kingdom Metazoa; phylum Arthropoda; class Insecta; order Diptera; family Syrphidae; genus Platycheirus; species Platycheirus albimanus. The sequence continues at coordinate 68,815,435 of OU696698.1, forward strand.
TTGCGTTTTTATATACAAATTTGAAATTTTTACCATTTAAAGTAAAAAGAAATCGGTTTCGACAAATAGAATGAAATTTAAACAAAATATTGTATTTGCTATTTAACATGTAGAATTGTAAAAATTATGCAAGCTGCTTTCATGAAAAAATGTTGTAGAAAAATTCAGATTTTATGGTTTTTACTGTCTATCAATATACACTGCCCGATAACCGATTAGCGCCCCCTATGCTTCTTTTTTTTGGAGCTTAATACCAGCTAATCAAATAACAAACTTGAGACGAATTTTTTTATCAATGAAGGTTTATAAAATTATAGATACATTTGGACCCTTGGACTGGAAGTTCCAGCAAGTTAATGCCCCTATCCAAACCTCTAAGCTATTAAGTCGAGAAATCGAGGCGTTGCATCTTTCGAAGTTGGTTAAAAGGTGGCTATTTTTTTTTATTTTTTGGAGTTTTAAATGTTCAACATTCGAAATCATTTTTGGCACAGTCCGCACGCATGATTTTACAGCGGTTTGTTCTTTAATTTTCCCTGCAGAGTCATGCGAATTGGACGCGTGTCTCAAAATAATACGCTTGTCAGCTGCTGTAATCAGAGAAGAGGTTAGCACGTGAAATATACGAGTCTGGAATGCAATTCCCAACTAAATCGGAAGTCATTGAAGGAATAAAAAGTGTATGGGAGATTATTTTACTCGATTATATAAAGATATTATATGACTCCTTTATCCAACAGGATGTACGAGGTCATAGTTCACCGTGATGGCACAACACATTAATATTTCTTTTGTAATCAAGTTACTAATTTATGGAATAAAAATAAAAAAATAATTCGGGGGTAGTTCTCTACCCATTTTCTTACGTAATTGGATTTTTCATATTCAATTTATTAAAATTCTGTCAAAATGTTATTCATTGAGTTACCACCGTAACTTTTAATTTTTTTCACGTATAATTTTATAAACTTTCACTGGTAAACAATTCGTTTGAAAAGGTTTATTTGATGAGCTGACATTAAGCTAATTGGTTGGCGTTAAATGGTGCAACGTAATTTTCCTGAAGTGGCATAAGCAAATAGTAAAATAAGAAAACAATAAAACTAACAAAATATTTGTATTTGAAATATTATTATTTCAAAGACTGCATTTTAGATAAAAGATAATGTTTAAATATTTAAACCATTAAAAGGAAATCAGTTCAAATAAACTACGTTTTTATTTAATTTAAATCAAATTAAACGTAAAAAAAATAATTAAGTAAACAAACCAACAAAATAATGTGAATAATTTTTTTAAAGTACTTTTATTCTGGAAAATAAAAGGTAGAAAAAAAACAGCACGAGCACTTTATATTTTCTCTCTTTATGGAAAAAAAAAGCACAATCACCCTGTAACATATTATAAAAATATCACCTGACTCAAGCCCAGCGCGAAAATGGTCGCCACTGACCCTAGCCAATAAAAAGCATTTTTCTTACTTTCTTCTGTTTATCAGATAGGTAAATCGGAGTGAGTGAAAGTACCTATTAAATTGTAATATGAGCAAGTGCGAAAGGTGAACTTCGAAACCGTAACTTTATGTTCCTTTTTGTGATCGTCATCCTCATCCACACTTCACATATAAGCCTTTTGGCGGCAAATATACCTTTATAATTTCTACCACTGCTTTAGGTGTGTCTTCCTTCTTCTTAACCTCACAAGGTAAACCTTGAAAAATATGTAAAAAGCTTATGAAAACTGTTTGGATCACCAGGCGCTCAGAAAAAGCAGGAAGCCTTTTATTTTTGACGATAATTTGAAAATGGGTGGAACCAAACATGAATACCAAAAGAAAGAAAGAATGGAAAGTAGTTATGGTGGCCCACACACAAACAGTTATGGAAACCATAACTTCCAAATTGATCTTTACCGTTTTCTAAAAGTTTTTGGCTCCACCCATTTTTTTTTCTTCAAATAAATGCAAAAAATAGTCTCCTTTCATTTATGAGCGTCTGGTAAATCAATCAATGTTTAAGAAAATGTTTTAGATATGAGGCACCAAACACGTGGCGCTACAGTGGCAAAAAATGTAACCAAAACTGCATTGTAGAAACATGGTGTAAAAATAAAAAAATAAAAAGCTAGTCGATGTTACAAAATAAAAACATAAAATAAAAAGTAACTTAAAAAAAAAACCATTTTGTGTAGATATATTTTTTAAACTACTTAACTAATTTTCATGAATTTGTAAGTCAATGAAAAAATGTTATTTAAATCTTATCATTAGCTCTGAGAAACTTACAAATATGTATACACAAACATGACACATACACTTATATTATGTGCCATACTCGTTAAGAAAAATGATCAGACTAACATATGGATGTGAATATATAATATAACTCAAACAATGCTAAATTCATACGAGTCGGAATGAAAGTAAAGGTTAACTTTTCAAAAGTCGGTCAAAAATCGAACAATCTTTTGCAAAAATAATTTTATAACTTATCTATATATTTTTCATTGCAAAGGGCGGCAAATTAAACGTTTGCCCAAGGCGGCGGAAAAGTTGGATCGGGCCCTGGCTCTAAGCATTCGATGTCCTTTCTTTGAGGTCTAATGACATTAGCACCTTGTACGCGAGATAAAACAGATCTGCGAAAGCTTTTTGCAATGTTCGTCATTCTTTGATGACCTGATATACATATTATAAACGTATGTTTGTGGTTGCAGGCCTAATTTGGAATGATTTTTCATTCGGTTATGAAGCCTAAAAATGGGTTGAATGCATATCGATTAGAGACTTGTGGCAATTATCTCAGAATTTGAAGCCAACATTTTTTTCATGAGTCCAATTTCACACTCCAAGTTGTCGGAGGTCTCCCTCTACCTAGTTGCTCCATCAAACATGAGTTCTACCTTGGCTCCTGACTCACTCTGGCACGTCGCGCTGTGGCCTTGAAGACTTAACGATATTGAGCGTTGCTATCCATTCGCTCTACATGGCCCAGCTTTCTTAACCGTTGGTAAAATTTTTCCTGACTAGGCTTTATATTTCGCTGTAAATTTCAGCTATGTATCTTCTTTGCCAGGTGTTTTGTTCTTTGTTTAAACGGAGAGTGCCATAAATCAAAAATTATAAGATGATTTTTCACTGCAAGTCAAACAAGCTTTCACTACCGATTGCAAACGTTGCCTGCTTGACTGACTCGCCATGTGTTGTAAAGTATTTTAAAATATTTTAATGAATATAAGTTTAAAAGTTTAAATCGCAAGCAAATATTCAATCACTGAAATACATATTATTCCTTTCTGTAAGTGTGTGGTGGGTTACCATTGTTGCTCCAAGAAATTCCAAACGTCTAAGAATCCCAAAATATAAAAATCGTCGAACAAAATAGCGTAGAATCGTATATTTGTTAAATCGTATCGATTTTATTCTGTAGAAAATAATAGATAAATACAAAAATTCAAGATTAACTTACTCTACTTACAAAATTGGTATCTTCTAAAAACTCTTTCTTGAGCAACTTCAATTAAATAGATTATATTAATAATTAACAAGAGATAGGGAAATCAATTTTACAAAAGAAAAAGCGAACTAATTGCAAGTAATATCTTCTTGTAACCTCCAAAAAACTCGTAGACACCACCTGCTTTAGTTTTTGATGTGCACAATATACTCGTCTCTTTCTTTCGAAAGAGATGGAATTGTTGATAACCAAGACTGCAAAACTCAAATAAAAATATAGGGTGACTCGATGACAACCATCCTAAATTTTGTTCATTGAATTGGTCAGTTTAATTTATTCAAAACTTTATTTCTTAGAAAAAAAAAAAAATCTTATTTTAATAAATTCAGCAGGCACATCTTGTTCGCTTTTGTATTTGCCTTCTTTAAATTTCTATCCTGCATTTTTTTAAGGCAAAAGAAGAACATCAAAGTTCAATCTTTCCAACTTTACCATATGGCATATGGCATCCGTTTTACTAGCCAAAAAAAAAACAAAGAACAAAAAAAAAAACAATCTCTCCCTCAATTATGTATATGTACCTATGTACCTAGTAGATCTATAAAAGTTTGAAAAACACAGTCCCTTCGAATATGATTTGTAGAAATTCACGTCATAAATTATTCCCTTATCCCGTATAAAAGCCGTTTCATTTTTATTATATTTTTTACCTCGACTGAGTTGGTATATACATATTTATATAAAAGCTTGTGGTTATGCCTCAAGCCCTCCTATAAGATCAAATTGAATTCCTCGGACTTGAGCTGCGAATACATCAATCCCACCTCCACCCCATCCAAGTCTTTTGTGCGTTTCCTTTATAAAACGAAATTAAGTTATAGAAATTACGTGATTTTCATAGATATCAAGGGTGGGTGACCATCCTGTGTCGTACAGCATCCGTTCCGTACACATGACAGGAAGAAAGCATTTAAGTACTTCAAAGGACAAGAAGCAAGAAGTCCAAGTCCTATACAACCTACACTATCTATCTCGTTGTTTGGTGCGATTTTGTTTCTTTCTTGCCGTATTCGGTGATTTATGTCTTTTGTGTGTAACGAATCGCATCTTGCATTCAAGAGATGCAAGACCAAACAAGAAGAGCAAATGTTGTCTTTATCTTGAAGAAGGGAATCCTGTGAGTCGTCGTCGTCGTCGTCGTCGTGTGACTGTGTAACTGTATAAGGTCAAGTCGAAATATTCTATGCAGCATATAAAGAGGAATACTTTATCACAAATAGAACAGCAATGTTTTCGTATCCATGTGTGCTTCGAATCGAAATCTTGTAACAGCAAGTCTTGCAAAGGGTGTCCTACTGGATCTTGGTCCTGGTTTGGTAGCAGCTGGTATAGGAGAATATTCCCGTGGCTTTCATTTATGAGAATGTATAGTATAGTGAGTTCCTTTAAAAATGTAATACCACTCGGTGTTCGCACAAAGGGCGCAAAATGTGTGCTTTATATTATTTGAAATATTGTATCTATACGAGTTCAGTTGTATTTTTTATTTGCTGGCGTCGCTGTTCCTGTTTCCATGTAAAGATATTTTTATTTATTTTCGGTCTCGGCTTTGGACGAACACATTTGGAGACATGTATTTCCCAAGCATGGTTGCTTTACTTTAACTTCTATTTGTTTTTTTTTTTTTGCATTTTGTAGATAAATATATATGTATCTACGTTATCGTGGTAAAACGTATAGAAACGAACATTTCAGGTATGTATTTTGTATGTATATCCTTTATTTTACTATTTTAGCATTTTTTGTTTATTGAGCAGCGCATTGCTGACGAATTGACTTTCAAGCACTTAACGTTCAAAATTTTAGAAGATGTCTTGACGACTCTCTTTCAATGACATTTTTTATTATATATATATTTTTTTTTAGAATTGCAGATGATGGTGAATAGTAAGGAGTTTCGATGTGCGGTTGTAGAGTACCTAGGTACTCTTGGCAAACTTTTCGGGAATTCAAGTAACTCATTTGGAATTTTCGTTGCTCAATTAATCCTGCCCTTTAAAGTTAGTATTACAGGCACCTTGCCTACATAAATGACAAGTAAGCCTGCCCAGTTCCATTTTAGTTGCTTTGTAACATCTTTGATATTTATTTTTAAAGACACAATATTCAAACAAATTGCTTAAACCTAGCATTAGGCTTTTTTATGTTCATTCGGAAAAGAGATCAGAAACAGAATTCGAGTATATCGAGATCGCTCTGAACGCCCTCTGAACCAAGTGTATTCAGAGAGCTCAGAACTATTTATGAGACGAATTAAAGCACTTAGCTGCAAGCTTTTCGTTGGGTCTTCTTTTTATCTTTTGATAGTTGAGAATGTCAAACTGAGTTGACATTTCTGAACAGTAAGGTTTGTCAATCCATCATGAATCGTTTAACGGCGGAACAACGCTTCCAAATAGTGAAAATTAACTTTGAAATTTGAAACTCGGTGAAACGGAAATGCGCCATGATACTTAAAAACAAAAAAATATAAATGATGGGGCAGGCCAGCGAATGAGATGGAAACATTACACAGTATTTTATTTTCTATTCAGTACCAACCTTGAAAAAGTGAAACTGGATATGGTGTTGATATAGAAAAGTGTTATATTCTACGTCTACAGCAGGGTTAAGGCTATAACAACAAATTCTACTTTTCTTTTTAAATAACCTACTTCAAAGCAAAGCCTTTAAATATATATAATATATATTTTTTTTTTTAAACATTTTGGATTTGAATGAACTGTTCAAGAGAATGCGAAATGCACAGAAAAGTATTTAATGAAAATTGACATTAAAATAAAATGCACGACTGGGTCGCACGTACTTGCTCTGTTGGTGCAATAGTACGATGAAAACAAACTTTTCGATCAATAAGAACAATTCATTTTTGAAAAATTTGGTAAAAACCAAAAAAAAATTGGCTAAAACTGGAAAACTCGATATACGGGAGGTAACGTTAAGAAACCTTTAATATTTAAAATTAAGACGTTATCTTTTGGCTGTTATAAATGATACAAATGTCCACGTATGGGTTATGGCCTAATTAATAATACTGTTAAAAGCATGTATATGATCAATAAATTAAAAACAATTATATTTAGTTAATTAAAATTTATTTAAAAGAAATTTAATAATTTCACAACATTTATTTAATTTTTATTTTAAATAAGCGACGCGTTTCGGTTTTTTATAAAACCATCTTCGGGCTTAACTGGTTGACATTTAGTGTTGTTAGTGTTGTGCCAATTGTCAAGTGCTCCATTTCCTTTTAATTTGTTTTTCTTCGTTCTATTGTTGTTTTTTGGTACTGATGACTGGTGTATTAAGTTTGTTATATGTTTATCTCGTTCTATTGTTTTGTTTTATATGGTATTCGATGGCTGTATTGAATAAACTATTATTTTTGAAGGTTAGTTTGTCGTTAAGTATTTTGTCTTGTTCAGTTTTGTGTGCTTTGTAAATCTCGTATTCTTCTAGTGCGTCTAGTCTTGTCCCTTTTTTACATATATGTAATGGATCAACGTTTGTCTCGAAGTCAGTGTAGTTATGGTTGTTGTCAATTAAGTGCTGTGCATATGTGGATTTAGTATTTTGTTTTGGTCTATGTTCTAAAAATCTGTCGTAAAACGTCCTTCCCGTCTGTCCTATATAGTAGTTGTCACAATCGTTGCATTTTATTTTATAGACACCGGATAAAGATTTGGTTTCTATATTTTGTTTGTTTTGTAGAATTTTTTGGATATTGTTTGTTGTTTTAAATGAGATATTTATATTAATTTTATGGAATTGGTTTTGTAGTACATGTGGTAATAAATTAGTGTAGTTTATTGAAATGTATTTATTGTTGTTATCTGTGATGTTGTTGTTGTTGTTGTTGTTTTTTAATTTCTTTTTCTTTTTTTGGATTATTTTATCTATCATGTCGGCTGTGTATCCATTTGTTATTGCAATTTGTTTTATGATGTTTATTTCTTCTTGGTAGTGTTTTTTTGTCATTGGGATGTTTAGGAGGCGGTTAATAAATGCATGATATGCTGCCATTTTTTGCGAGTGGGGATGGTATGAATCTTTGTGTATTGTTATGTCAGTTGTTGTTGGCTTTCTATATATTTTATAATTTAGTTTATTGTTGTTTTTGTAAATGTTGAGATCTAAAAAGTTTATAGAATTGTTTGTTTCTATTTCTGTGGTGAATTGCAAATTAATATTTATGTTGTTTATGTACTTTTTTAATATATCGATTTGTCTTTGTGTTCCGTCGAAAATGACGAATGTATCGTCGACATATCTTGAATAGTGTATTATTCTATTATTTTGGGGATTTAAATTTGATAGTATATGTTTGTTTTCAAAGTGGTTTAAATATATATCTGCCATAAGTCCGCTTAATGGTGATCCCATTGCAAGTCCTTCGTTTTGTGAGTAAAATTTTTTGGTTGAAAGTGAAATAGTTTTGTTTAAGTGTTATTTGTAAAAGTGTTAAAATTTCATCTATTTGTTGTTGGTTTAGTTTTGCTGTAGTTATTAAGTTATTTTTTAATATTTTAATAGTATCGTCGATGGGTATGTTTGTATACATGTTTGTGACGTCAAATGAAATCAATTTGTATTGAGGCAGTATGTTTATATTTTTTGTTTTGTTTATGAAGTCTGTGAAATTTTTAATGCTTCTATTGTTTTTTATTGTAATGTTGTTTTTTATTATTTTTTGAAGTTCTTTGGCTATTTTATAACATGGTGCAGTTTTATAATTAATTAGTGGTCTTATTGGTGTTCCATCTTTGTGTATTTTGGGGAGTCCTGTGAACATCGGTGCTTGTGCAAATACGCACAAATAAAAATAAAGTCCAAATCACCAGCCGCCATTAAAACACAAAAAATAGCTCAAATAACACGAATAAAAGAAGAAATCAAATACCTATACAACAAAAAAAACATACTCAATAACATACTTTACAAAACACACCAACAAATATACAACACATTTCATTTTATAGAAGCCGAATATCATTTAATCAATATAAACCAACAAATCAAAAAAATAGCTAAAAATATCAATATCAAACAACAATCGAAAATTAAAAAGATAATCCAAAATAAATCCTCATATAAACCCAATTACATCCACAACTTTTACCCAAGACTAGTTAACAAAACAAACATACAGTTAACACAAACAGAAACAGAAACCCTTAACAAAGGACTTAAATTTAATATTCCTATTATCAACAAAAACAACATAACCCAAGAAGTAATAAATGCAGAAGCAACCATTAAAACAATAACAAATCAAGAAACACAAAACGAAACAAGAACAATAGTTAATAAAAAACTCAAAAACATATTAAAAAACAATCAAACTAACCAAAAACTACAGAAAAAATTCAAAGAAGACATAACCAACCTAAAAAACATAAAACAAAAAATATCTGATAATAATGCAATGATAACCAAAGCCGATAAAGGAAATACAATAGTAATAATTAACAAACAAGAATATATCGAAAAAACATTAACTTTCTTCGACAACAACAACATTCAAAACTTAAACAACGACCCCACGAAGTCATATGTAAAAGACATCAATAACGCAATAAACAAATGTAAACACATATTCAATAACACCAACACATTAAAACTCAAACAAACAAAAGCACAAGCACCGATGTTCACAGGACTCCCCAAAATACACAAAGATGGAACACCAATAAGACCACTAATTAATTATAAAACTGCACCATGTTATAAAATAGCCAAAGAACTTCAAAAAATAATAAAAAACAACATTACAATAAAAAACAATAGAAGCATTAAAAATTTCACAGACTTCATAAACAAAACAAAAAATATAAACATACTTCCTCAATACAAATTGATTTCATTTGACGTCACAAACATGTATACAAACATACCCATCGACGATACTATTAAAATATTAAAAAATAACTTAATAACTACAGCAAAACTAAACCAACAACAAATAGATGAAATTTTAACACTTTTACAAATAACACTTAAACAAAACTATTTCACTTTCAACCAAAAATTTTACTCACAAAACGAAGGACTTGCAATGGGATCACCATTAAGCGGACTTATGGCAGATATATATTTAAACCACTTTGAAAACAAACATATACTATCAAATTTAAATCCCCAAAATAATAGAATAATACACTATTCAAGATATGTCGACGATACATTCGTCATTTTCGACGGAACACAAAGACAAATCGATATATTAAAAAAGTACATAAACAACATAAATATTAATTTGCAATTCACCACAGAAATAGAAACAAACAATTCTATAAACTTTTTAGATCTCAACATTTACAAAAACAACAATAAACTAAATTATAAAATATATAGAAAGCCAACAACAACTGACATAACAATACACAAAGATTCATACCATCCCCACTCGCAAAAAATGGCAGCATATCATGCATTTATTAACCGCCTCCTAAACATCCCAATGACAAAAAAACACTACCAAGAAGAAATAAACATCATAAAACAAATTGCAATAACAAATGGATACACAGCCGACATGATAGATAAAATAATCCAAAAAAAGAAAAAGAAATTAAAAAACAACAACAACAACAACAACATCACAGATAACAACAATAAATACATTTCAATAAACTACACTAATTTATTACCACATGTAGGTACTACAAAACCAATTCCATAAAATTAATATAAATATCTCATTTAAAACAACAAACAATATCCAAAAAATTCTACAAAACAAACAAAATATAGAAACCAAATCTTTATCCGGTGTCTATAAAATAAAATGCAACGATTGTGACAACTACTATATAGGACAGACGGGAAGGACGTTTTACGACAGATTTTTAGAACATAGACCAAAACAAAATACTAAATCCACATATGCACAGCACTTAATTGACAACAACCATAACTACACTGACTTCGAGACAAACGTTGATCCATTACATATATGTAAAAAAGGGACAAGACTAGACGCACTAGAAGAATACGAGATTTACAAAGCACACAAAACTGAACAAGACAAAATACTTAACGACAAACTAACCTTCAAAAATAATAGTTTATTCAATACAGCCATCGAATACCATATAAAACAAAACAATAGAACGAGATAAACATATAACAAACTTAATACACCAGTCATCAGTACCAAAAAACAACAATAGAACGAAGAAAAACAAATTAAAAGGAAATGGAGCACTTGACAATTGGCACAACACTAACAACACTAAATGTCAACCAGTTAAGCCCGAAGATGGTTTTATAAAAAACCGAAACGCGTCGCTTATTTAAAATAAAAATTAAATAAATGTTGTGAAATTATTAAATTTCTTTTAAATAAATTTTAATTAACTAAATATAATTGTTTTTAATTTATTGATCATATACATCCTAAACACAACATGGAGACTAAAACACAAAATAATGTTAAAAGCAATTTCCGCTATTATCATGTATAGCCAAAAACTAAAAATGCAGTTTTCCTTTAAGTATTCTATATATGTTACATACAAAGTTTCATAAAAATCGGGGGAGCCTTTTTTGAGTAAATTAGAAAAAATGAAAAAATTGGCCAAAATCTAGTGGCTCTTTGTATAGGAGCCACCATTTAAAAAAGAGAAACTGAAAAAAAATCAATGCCATCTGATAGGAAGCTGTAAGGAACTATACGAAACAAAGTTTGAGTGAATTCGATGCAACCGTTGACAACTTATGGCCGTTTGAAAAAAAGCCGTTAAGAGCAGATCTCCGTTCTTTGCATTTTTAGCCAAAAACTAAAAACGCAGTTCTCTTAAAAACACTAAAAGAATATAACACACAAAGTTTAATCAAAATCGTTAGAGCCATTTTCGAGAAAATTAGAAAAAACCAAAAAAAGTTGGCTAAAACTCAACGGCTCGTTGTATGGAAGCCACCGTTTAGAAAGGCGTCAGTGAAAAATTTACTAAACCATCCTATAGAACACTATTAAAAACTGTGTCAAACAAAGTTTTAGTTGATTCAATCAAGCCGTTGTGAACTTATGGCTATTTGAAAAAAAGCCGTTAAAACCTGATTTTCGTTACGACCATTTGAGGCAAAAACAAAAAACGCAGTTTTGTTAGAAATGCTTAAAGTAAGCTAAATTATAAATTTAATCAAAATCGTTAGAGCCGTTTTCGAGAAAATCCAAATTGAAAAAAACCGTTACTTGAAAGGTACCAGTTTGAGCCGGGCTAAAACGAAATAAAAAAAACCTCGACAACCGTTTTCCTTCAAACTACTATATATCAAGTTTGAAGAAAATCCGTCAAGCCGTTTAGGCTGTAGCATGACGTGAAAAAGCGCACATCCGCACATCCGCACATCCGCACATCCGCACATCCGCACAGACGCACAGACGCACAGACAGACCGACGGACGGTATGGCGAAAACCACTTTTTTGGGCTTCTCTATCATCGTAATGTCATGTTTGATTAAAACCTCGATTTTTTTTTTCTGCACGAAACCAATACTTGCCCTATAGAGCAAGTAAAAATTATAAAAATTCTCAAAGGGAGTCCTGAATTTTTGAAAGGAGTCCGTTTTCGATGATTTTTAAATAGTGGCTCCAGGACGCCACTTCAGGCTTTAAAAAAGGATTCAAAAGCACTCAAAGGAGCCATAAAGGCAACCCTACTCTAAAGATCTAAAGCGAAAGCAAGCGTTTCGGTTTGAATGCTAGTGTCAAAACGTTTGTATATAGTGTTGCAAGAATTCAGTCATAAATAAAGTTTGAAAGTAAGCTGAAAACTGGTGTTGAAAGGAGGGTTTCATCTACGAGAGTGGGTTACTTCTCTGAAGTTTCAATTCGGCCAAGTGTGAATTACACACAATCATTTGTTTTAACAGACATTATAAAGAATTTAATATATACTCTTTGGATAACATTGCTTGCAATATAAAGTTAAACAAATTTCTAGAAAACAAATATGTTGAAGTTGTGAATCATGCGATCAAATCGCGCGATTGAGGATGAAAAAAAAGTAACGACACTCGCACTCAAGGGTTTCGTATAGCCTTTTTTTTACGTGAAATAAGGACAAATGAAATAAGGCCAAATTTAAAATTTGGTCTTATTTCGTTTTCTAAAACGAATCAAGGCCAAATTGGCTTTATTTCCATACTCTAACAGAAATAAGGCCAACAAAATAATGGAAATAAGACCAAAAATAGAATAATAACGAATTTGTACAAAATATCATAGAATGCTTTCGTTACGAAATAATTTGCGGTCAACGGAAAAATACAAGTTGTCTTTTTATTAATGTTAAAATCGCATGATTATTATGATGTTAAATTGATTATTGTGGTGAATATTAATGTTATCTGCTTAAAAATCGTACATTTTGTAAATTGATTATTAATGTAATCAGTTAAAGAGATCGCAACACTATACTAAATTTAAAAACCGCGCGATTTTTTAACTGATTATAGTGGCGATCATAAATGTTATCAGTTTAAAAATCTCACGTTTAATAAATTGATTATTGTGGCGATAATTAATGTTATCAGTTTAAAAAATCGCGCGATTTTTCAAACTAATAGCATTAATAATCGCCACAGTAATCAATTTAATCAATGTAAAGTTTTTAAACTAATTTTTGTGGCGATTATAAATGTTAATAGTTTGAATCGCGCGATTTTTTAAACTGGTTACAAAAATAATCGCCACATTAATCCAAAACGCCCATATACAAGTTCTGTGAGCTTTGAGGATACGTCTGAATGAATAATGCTATGATTTGTCTGCTGCATTAATTGCTTGACCAATCTCATCTTGTAAATCATCATGATCATTTTCTTCATCTTATTAGTATATTTGTTTTGTTTATACCTTTTCTCTTTTTAAAATGGAAATAACGCCAAATTGGCATTATTGCGTTTTCGGAAACGAAATAAGACCAAAGTGAAAATTTGGTCTTATTTCAATTTCAAAAACGAAATAATACCAATTTTTTGAAATTTGGCCTTATTTCTTTTGGCCTTATTTCACTTCACCCTTTTAATGTTTAGTCACAGCGAGAGCGATAGGAAATTAGGGAGGAAGGAAAACAAGGTGTCGATTCACATTAACCTTCAATGTGTGAAGATCAAAATGGCAAGGGAAAATTTCACCAGCAATTCATTTCACGGCTTATACTTGAGTTAAAAGCGTATAAATTGTAAATTGTAACAAGATCAGAAGGTGTGAAAGCCTAAGCATCTTGCAGCATTCTTCGCAATCTTAAGTATGTTGTCATTCCAATGATGGTTGTCACATGTACCGGGTACTGATAGCTTTTTAGGTTTCCTCGATGCAAGTACAATTCATGGGAAAGAGGGTATGTTCAGCATTAACGACAGAAGACAGCATTGAATTTTCGACACATTAAACTCCACACGATTTCTTATGCCCTAATTCACAATGTTAAATCGGAGTTTAATGAGCTTATCAATCATACGGTATCTTTGTAAAAACACAACCATGAATTATCACACGTATACATATGAAAAGCTGAGGGTTATGTCGTCCGCCAAATAATTTAATGGATTAGAACAGAAGACCAAGGAGACACTATACAAGACCCTTATCATCCCAGTCCTGCTGTATGGGGCAGAAGCGTGGACACTGACACAATCGGATGAATACAGGCTGGGGTGCTTTGAGAGAAAGATTCTTCGGGTGATATTCGGGCCTGTATGTATCAATGGAGTATGGAGGAGAAGATTCAATGACGAACTGTACGGGCTATACAGCGACATTGACTTGGTTAAGAAGCTGAAAATTCAGCGGCTTAGATGGCTGGGTCATGTGGAGCATATGGACGAAAACGCTCCTGCCCGACGAGTCTTCAATTCCAACCCGGAGGGCCGACGCAGTTCTGGAAGACCCCATCTAAGGTGGCGCGATCAAGTGGTAACCGACCTCAACCAACTTGGTGTGCGCAACTGGAGGCCACTGGCTAGGGACCGGCCTAGCTGGCGAGGATTGTTGGTTGAGGCCGTGGTCCACAATGGACTGTCTGCGCCACCTTAAGTAAGTAAGTAAGAACAGAAGACCATTTATAAAAATGAGAAAGAGGGTCGGAGATAGAACAGACCCCTTGGGCACACCATCACATATTTTGTGGAAGTCATACTTGAAACCATCTTGTACAACTTGTATTGAACGGTCCAGAAGATAGCTTCTAATCCAACGAATAAGAGTGTCATCGATACCAAATGCACGCATTTTCGATAAAAGAGCTTCAAGCCAAACTCTATCAAATGCCTTTGGAATATCAAGCGCAATAATCTTGCTTTCGCCAAAGAGATGCAAAGATTTGTTCCACTGTTCGGTGAGATATGCCATCAGATCAGCAGTGAAACTGCCGTACTGGCAGTCATTTAAAAGATATTTCTTTAGTTGTTGATTTATCAGTGCTTCCATATTCTTGGGAAGGAGGAGTCACCTTTTTTAAAGATGGGCTGAACAAATGCTGTTTTCTATCTATGTACCAGGAAAGATTCCTGAACGATAAAATGACGATTTAGGTACCAAATAAAAATTAGCTGGAATATTATACAAAATTGTATATGTACGAGTATGTAGGCTGCGTGGAAGCACTGTCCTTAGCGTGACGTGTCGCTACTATCTCGGTTAAAAACCTGTCTATATAAAACCATGGGACTGAATAGAAGTTTAAGCTGTATACAATTTTAACTTGAATTTTGTGCAAATCACTTTATCTACATTTTTGTAAAATAAAAGTAATTTGATAACGTTCCTTTATTCTTAATAAAGAACGTTTTTGTAATTAAATAATAATTGTTTTCTACATCTATCAATACAAGAGAAAGAATTAAGAAAAATATAAGTGTATAGGTAAGTGCGAGTACCATCTGGGTAATTATTTATTTAAAAAAGTTTTATCCTTGAATACCAATATTCTTGTTTATTATTAATATTTTTTTTTTTAGAAAACTTCTCTGCAGCACTGCGGTAGACCGTAAAACAGCAATCCCCAACCAGCTATTTGCTAATTAAAAACATTGAACCGCCTTCATTGTCCTTCGATCATGGACCTGCCACATGGCTCGCTCTTTCTCTACATAATTACTGCAGCAAACAAAGCGTTGTGAATCCTGGCCTCGATAACTCCTGACTTCTCTAGGTACCTATACATTTTGTTTAATGTTTCTATTTATTGTGCCGATTCCAAACTATATAGGTACATATAGTGCAGTTCTTGTGAAAAGACCGTTCATAGGATAAGGATAAATATTTGCGATGCTTTTTTTATTTATCATACAATCGGCGGCGTATGCTATGCACACAAATCGTCTTCTTCTCTCGGGCCGGGATTTCTTCTTAATAACACAAATGGTGCCACCCGTAAACAACTACAGCAGAGAGTTCTGTTTCTTTTCCTGTATCTAGCAGCATCAGTATAGAGTTTTGTCTTCCTGTCATTTAAGTAGGGGCAATAGGGTGCCAAGACAACAAGTCTTGCAAACATTTTCAAAGTTATTAATTTTGCTCACTGCTGTGGCTGTCTCCTTTTGTGGAGAACCATCATAAGCTTTAGAAAACAAAACAGGTGATCCAATATCTTTGACCACAAATTCATTTGGAAAAGAAAAAGTACAGGAACATCGAGTGCAGTTTTCAAAGTAGTACTCGTATAGTCTCTGGCTGGTACTGGCAGTCGAGTGCAGCTATCCATCAATCATATGGATTCAACTGACCTGACAATTTCATCCAATCCACTAACGAAACATCGAATCAAATCACCTAGGGTTGTTCGTTTCGGAAAATAGAACGAAGTCTTGCACATAAAGCCATGATGGTGGTGAACTGACTAGTGACATCAAACTAAGCTTGCCGTAGGGATGGGCTTGGCGCAAAACAGATCGTGTGCATCATAGCTAAGGCAATGTTAAATAAACACAGTCATACATCTATGCGAAATCATGGAGTGTTTCGTTAAATAACAGTATGTTTAACAAGTAAGGATATGAAAAAGACTTACGGAAGAGGAACATTTTAAAGGATTTTCTTTAATCAATTTATTTGAGGAAACGTGTCAAGGGTGGATGGTTAGGGTTATCATTAAAAGATGAAAATCAAATTTAAATGTCAGAGTAGTCTTTAGATTTAAATTTTTGCAATTTGTGCATCATTCTGATTGAGCGCCTCATCACGAACAGACTGGTTCCAGATGAAAGAGCGCACTGTAATATTAAGTCACATTTTAAGCATATAAAATTTTCTGAAGGCACTATGGAATTTCAAACTTAACTTTTACACTAGCGGCTCACGGTAGAGGACAAGCAAGATTAGAGTTTGCACCAATTCACCAAGTTTGGATTGAGGCTGTCTGGAGTAGAGTTATCTTTACTGGAGAGTCCAGACATTGTCTGAGACCCCCAGATGGATGTAACAGAGTCTGGAGACTACCAGGTGAGAGAAAATCTTCTGTGGCGATTGCCCAAACTGAAAACTTCTGGGGAAAAACATTTCTGCGCATCGTGGAATGATCAAGCTACTATGTCAACAACAAAGTCAAAGAAGAACGCTTAATATTATTCGCATCATTAGTTAAAACTTCTTTACTAATGCAGGACAATGCTAAGTCACATGTCGCTAATTGCGTTATGGATTTTTTGGAAGAAGTGGAAATCGCGGTTATGGATTGACCTGCGATGAGCCCGAACATGAATGCTATTGAACATTTTTGGAAGGAGGATAAGATGTTGCTCGTCTTTACCAGAGACACTCAGTGCACTGAAATCTGCATTCCTAGAGGAGTGGGCTAATTTGGACGACATGGTGTTAAGAAAGAAGCCTAAGCCAAGGTCCAATTTAAGATTTGATTGATGTTCTCGGAGGCAATTCCCACTATTAAAGAAACTCATTGGAAATGAAAATAATAATAAAAGTGTTAAATATTGATTTATGATGTTTTGTACATTTTCTTTAATTTGTGTTTTATTTCTAAATTCCTCAATTTTTTTAAGATGAATTACTTTTGTATGTTTATTAACAGAACTGTATTAAACAAAATATTTCAAAGTGTGACACTTCTTTTTTGTAACTCAGTGTATGAAAAAAAGTCGTCAAAGTGTGTCAAAATTTCACTTTTCGGAATAGACTGCAAGGTATGATCTTGGTAAATGTTAAACATTGAATAGTCAATTTTTTTGACTAAAATATGCAGGGTGCTTCCTTTTTGCTGTGAATAGTCTTGGAAATGATGAATCAAAACATTTAAATTGTCCCACAGTAAAGGTGTCTTTTTCCAGTTTTCTTTACAATAAAGTCAAAACTCTATATAAAAACATTTTAACTTCTAAAAAAGATATATTAATGACGCAAACTTGAGAGAAGCTCGGAAATCAATAATTAGTTTAGGTATTGCTAAGAAGAACAGTGCAGAGTAATGAACCTTAAATCTGAAAACTCAATTTAAACAGCAGATCTATTTAAAAGCAGTTACAAAGGCTAATAGTTTTTTTTTTTCAAAATACCAAGCCTGTTTGCTATATCGATATTATTCACTATTTTGAGTGGGAGTTTTAAATGATTACCGTGAACCTGCGTGACTTTGGCACTTTTTCATTTTAAAATGTGAATAATTTTTGCAATATTTTCTTTTAAATAAAGATTTCAACCTTTTTACCTACTTCGCACACTCTATAGGTATGATAAGTCTTGAACAAATCTATAGATCAGTTCTATATATAGAAGCGAAAATATGGGTGGCCAAAGTCACCTACCCATTTAGGGCGACTTTGGCCGAAAGTACATTTTCGCCATTTTCATGCGAATTACAGCAAGCAAGTCAGTCTCACCCAAACCCTAATGAAAGAGCAGATTTTGTTTTATAGGTAGGTATTTTTTTAATGAGATAACTCTGAATTTTTGATTTTTGACATTTTTTTTAGTATACATGTACCTACATGTTAATTTCCTTTAAAGGATATTGAAACAAATATTCTCTTGTAGATCAACTGTTGGAACAGGAAGTTTTTTCTCCAGATCTCTTTTGTTTACTTGTGCGACGTTTTTTTCTGGGTTTATCAAGCTGCATCCAGCACCTCTTCGTAAGAGGTACTGGGTACCCAGCCAAAGTCACCCAAAATACATGCTAAAGTCACCCTACCATTTGGCGTTAATTATAAACAAAATAAAACTTATTGTTTAGAAAATAGTTACAAGGGAAGAATGAAGATAATTCAATTTGCAAAACAATGCAATCGGAGTTAAAGTCATTTTGCAATCATATTTCTGGAACATGTTGAAACCGTCCAACATTTTCAGGTGATTTTTTGTTACATTTTTAAGAAAAATAAATTTTAGTATACAGGGTGATTCTTCAGCGTTGTGCCAAAAAGCTAGAGCGTGTAGGTTAAGTTGAGACAAGAAAAAAATCGTATGGGAGGGGGGGTCTATTCCCCTCCGTTTAGCCGGGAGGGGCAATTTTCTGAAAAATTGACTTATGTTGTAAAAAAAAATATTTAAAATCAACGGGTTCGTTTACAACACCGTGTTATACCTTTTTGGAAAGCCAAAAACTTCTCCTTTTATTTTGTTTTTAAATTAAATTGTTTTAAGGAATAGTTTAAAAAATATAAATTTTCAAACTCAAAATTTTGAAAAAAAATTTGAAAAAATAATTTTAAAACTAATTTTTTTCAAAATTTTACGTAATTTAAGTATAATTTTTGTTCTCAGAATTCAACGCTTCCATTAATCTTTAATCTAACACTGAAAACCGTATGGCTCTACGACTTTTTGTTGCCAAGGTATTCAAAAATAACCGAACCTACTTCTTCACAAAAACACGAAAAAATTGGCTAAATGGTCACTTGTGCCATCCCCCGTAAGGCTAGGTTTTCTTGTTTTTGTGAAGAAGTAGGTTCGGTTATTTTTGAATACCTTGGCAACAAAAAGTCGTAGAGCCATACGGTTTTCAGTGTTGGATTAAAGATTAATGGAAGCGTTGAATTCTGAGAACAAAAATTATACTTAAATACGTAAAATTTTGAAAAAAATTAGTTTTAAAATTATTTTTTCAAATTTTTTTTCACAAAGCCATTTATTAAAAACTTGTTAGATAGGACAGCTGCATATATTTACATTCAAGCCAAAGTGTGAAAAACACACTTAGAATTAAGGCTTACTATATATTGGATATTGTAGTTCACTATACAGAGGATCACTATGTCGAGCGTCTACTGTAAATTTTATTTGTGAACGAATTCCATAGCTGTTATGTAGGTAAGGTACATACATATAAGTTATAACTATTTACAAAAATAAAAATAAATTTAGATCTAAACATTGTTATGTTAATCTAAGCATTTAATGCAATAATAAATATAAAAAACCATTACTTTAAACAAAAAAACTTTTATAGAACATTTTACGAATCGGTTTTATTTAATTTTCTGTGTATAACAATGAAATAGGAATGATGTATCTTGGTACGTATCACAATAAGGCCCGTATCGTTTTTTAAATTGTTTAATTAATTAAAGGGAACATGAATAAGACTTCTCAGCTTTCTATCGCTGAATAACCAGGGAATCGGTTCCAAACATACCCAGCCGTTAGACTGTCTTCCTTCTAGGATAAGATTTTTTTTTATTTTACAAGTTCATTCAATCACGTTCAAAAACGTGGGAGAGTTGTCGAAAAAGGTAAAAGTTTCAAAAACAAAGTTATTGCATCAGGATTTTCAAATCATAATACCAAAATGATTCCATTAACTAACAGGAAAAAGAGTGTTTGCTAATTTTAAATAATCTGCAAAACTCCTTTCACAATGATGATTCAGGATCTTTTAGCATTTATAAGGAAATTCAGAGAATATTTCTGTTCTTGCTGGTCAAATTGTTTATGAAAGTACCTTCTTGATTGGCAACACAAACATTATGGACAAAATTATTCTCTTCTGTATGAGTTGTTGGGGATGGGGTTTTGGGGAAGTGGTTGGGTTTGGTGTTGTTGGCTTTTGCCGGGGAGATACTGTCATTTTGTCACTGATAAATGGATAGAAATTATGTCAGGCCGTGAGGCGCTTAATTAACTCATTCATCCCCGGAGGCTTTTAAATGAAATAACGTTCTCGTTTCGCATACCAAGTACGATATATATGTAGGTATCCGCATGTTCAGTAACCACGTACTACTTACTCTATCGACAAATGCACATAACTTCTGATCGAACGAATAATGCTGTACAAGAATATATGTATATATACAACATAATGTAAAAACAGGGCACATGTATGTGTATAACATTAGTGCTGTGGTATTGAACTGCAATGCCTACCTTCGCACTATACGTATAGGGGAGAGCATGCGTTTCGCATTATACGGCATTGACTACACAGGGTTTGATGTTTGGGCCTATCCTATAATATAGCCGGTACGTATTAAGTGCCAATGATTACACACAGCAATGGAAGATGGTAAGTGGACGAGGAAAATAATGAGAGCAGGTGTGAAAAATCCAATTATACAGATTGAATGAGATAAATATAATTTTAAAATATCGTCCTTGTTTTGACAGGTTTCGAATTTTTCATATGACGATAGCTGGTGTTGTGGCCTCCATCTATATGTTTGTCCATGGAGCATTTTTGGAGGGGCGTAATGAGACGAGTGAAGCTTTAGTTGCAGTGCATCTGTGAGATATTTTTAACAGTTATAATAATCATGTAGTAATTATTGATTGTATAATTTATTGTTTATATATTGAACATTGGAAATATTATTATTTTTCGGTGCGAATTGTTATTACATTATTGTGTTGAATATATTTTCCATATATAATTTTGTTGTTTTCAATACTTTTACGGATCAATTAATTTGATATAACTTTTTTGGAGTTGGATGCTATGGCAAAAACAAAAATGTTCCACCATTGAACTAAGCGGATCTCTCAGTCGGTATAAAAAGCCATAAGATAATTAAAAAAATGTATGATATCGAACTTTTTACAATCTTAAAAATTTGAGAAGAGAAGAAAAAAGGTCTTTTAAGAGTACCTATTTGAGTTTGCCTGAAGGTTTTGGTTTGGTTGGAATAGATTTTTCGGGAAAGTTTTGTAACGGTTCCTCCCAAATCACCGATTTTATCAAATCAGATCTTCTCTTAAGCCATTTGACTCATTTCAATTAATTTCTTTAAATTAAAAAAAAAATTATCTTGAGTTTTATAGAAAAAAACATTTTTTTTTTTAATTTTTGATTATGTTTCAAAAACTGTTCGATATTATTTTCCAGATAAAAACTACAAAGTTCTAGAAATTAGCATTAAAAAAAAATAAAATTGAGTTGTTTTTAATTGTGGAACGATTCCGAAAAAAAATTTTCTTAATTCAAAAACGAAAAAAAAGATTATACGGCTTACTTCACTTTGTCGACATTTTGCGAGATTAATAAAATTTCATATGATTTTTTCCCTTCTAATTTTGTTTTCAAAATCCCAAGCAAGTCAAATAATTAGAAAATGTAATTGATAGATACCAGTTTAAACTGGACTTAGATAAAATAAGAAAGCTTTGCCACAGATTTTCTTAAAACTACTATATGAATGAAATTTGAAAAATTTCAAGTGAAAACGAAATCCTTAACTTAGAAGAAGAACAAGCTGAAATAAATGGAGAACATTGGGAGATTCCTGAAACCGATTCGGAGGACGACAAAAAATTTTCAAAATTAAAAAGTTAATTAAATGATAAAATTGAAGCTCAAAAATAGGAACATAATGTCCTGCAGATTGATTTCTTAGCCGGATATCAGGATTCAAGGAACTTCATTCAAGATGTCTTTCCAGCGAGAGGGTTACGTCACAGGTCACAATTATTATCAACGACTTCAATGACCGAAATTGCATTAGGGTAGGTTGGGCTAGTTGGACCACTTTTTATTTGAAGTCTCATAATTACTAAACTATTCATAGTGCTACCACAGAGCAGGTATTGAAAGAAAAAGTTGGATTCTCGCTTTAAAATTAAGTTTTCAAAAATATAAAATATGTTACCGCAGAAAAATAGTGCTGCCTAAAATGGAGCTAGTTCAAGCAAGCCCCCGTATTATAAGGTTAAGTTATGGACCACTATGTGGGGTTAGTTCGACCAAGCCCTGAAAAGCGAAAAATAAGTTTTTTAAAGGAAAACAAATCTAAAATTTAAGATATAATATTAATTAAATCAAGCAAAAACAAACTTAAAAAAAAAAAACAAAAAAAAAAACAAAACTTCAACTAAGTAAATAATAATGGAAATAAATTAAGGTTTAAAATAATTTTTTTCTTCAAACAGGACAGCGCCACAGCTGTATCCATCTGCGCTATACCAGCAGCGACTCTCTCCGTTACACGTTTGTCCGTGCGCATTCTACGACTTGCAAACAAAAACAAATATGACCCACCCTTAACATTATACATTTAAGTCCAATTCATTTATTTTTTTCATAAACAGTCTTTTAAATTATTTTTACTTTTGGCTTGAAAAACTATTAAAAAAAACAAACATAACAAAAAGTTAATAACCCAAAATTAAAGCAACTTCATATCACACTTAAAAAAAAACTACTGGTAATATGGCCCACTTAGTTTCAAATATGGAAAAGCGTGGTACAATTTGAAACAATATTATTTAAATATTTTGTGATGGTAAGGCATGCAGAATTCCCATATAAAATATTGCTTTTCAATGCCAGCCATGATGTAATTCTTTAAACCAAAACAAACAAAAAATCCATAAAATCCAGTTTAAACCATGTTTCAAATATGGTCCACTTGTTAATATCAAAACCTGGAATGGGCCATATTATCGACACTATGACAATTTCACTTTATTTTAATTTTTAACACACTCAATTAATAGCAATTAAACTTTTAATTTCACATTTGATAACATAAAATATAACACTGTTCATAACGAAAAAACTTGTTTAATTTAAACAAAAAATTGATACTAAAATCCTTAAGTAAACTCATCCAAAAATTATAACCAACACGAATAAAATTAACAAAATTCACTCACTCCCAACACTAATCAACTACTGTCTCCAAAACACAATGATGCAATGCCGGTTTGAGTGTGTTTGATTTGAACGGTTAGTACAGTGCATAGTATGTTTTAAACAAAAAATATTGCAGTGGGCCATATTACAAACCTGGGAAATATTTGCGACACATAGTCTACATATTAAACACGTCTATTTAAGTCAGTTGGACGAGGTGATCCAACCCCGCTCCTGGTTTGATGAACATATTTCACCATGTTTTATGACTATTCAAACACACAAAATAACAATAAATTCACATACAAAAATTCTGGTTTTTTGACAGTAGAAAAATAAAAAAAACTATTTTATGCGTATTTTTTCTCTCACACTTAAAAAACACAACAGTGTTCGTGGTTCCACTTCTGAAGACGAAATACAACTGAAACCGGTATGGCATGTGCTGCTCGGGAAGCACACTTTGTTCTGTATAAAAATATTCTAGTACATAGTAGGTTACGCTTTTTTAAAAAGTTCTCGTACTTCAACTTGCCCCTAGGTCCAACTAGACCCACCCTACCCTACTTCATTCCAATTGTAACCGTTTTCCGTATTTAAATTATTTCTTAAGGATTAAATAATAAGATAATAACAGATTCCGCATTTTGTTGTTGTTGAGAGAATACGTCTATGAGATGAGTTGCTCTTTTTTTCTATCAAAAGCGCGATGCTTTGAACCAATTAAACCAATAAAGGTGTTTCTATATAGATAGACATAAAAAAAACATATCTATTCATAAAACAATGCCAATTTATCTCACCTTTGTACATTTTTAACAATGCGATTCATAAAAGAAACATCCTAAAAAGATCTAATGCTAATCTCCCCCTCACCGAATTCCATCTTTTTGAACACCAAAGCATTCATTCGCCTTTAAATTGTTACCTGTTTGTTATGCAACAAAAAGCAACAAATAAACGAGAAATAAATAATAATTTCTACTCTGACAGTTTTTCGCACAATTTCCCATTTGATATACACCAACACAATCTGTGGTTGGCCGCACGCCTTGCAAAGCAATAGTACTACCTGCCTCCTGTCTGCCGTCACCGTCATCCACCGAAGCGAGGTAAGGTAACACAACACCTTCATAAAGAATGCATAATAGCAAAACAAGGACGAATGCTACTCAGAAGAAAGCTATTACACATTCTGTTCTGACACCTCTTACCTTTACCAGCAGCGCCGGGCCAGTAGTTTCGTTTGAAAAATACATAAGAGAGCTCTACCAGCTAACACTACCACCCCCTTTTTGCAAAAACTATGACACATACAGTCTTTTGTGAGTTAAGGCCACCCGCCGCCGCCGCCGCCCGCCTGCAGGGTGAGTGAATAAGTGAGTGGATATTGTAGGGATAACAAAGCAAAATGCATTCATTCAACACCTATTCTCAGAAGAATGACTTCTAATGCAGACAAACAAATAATATGGGAATAAAATGAACGAAGTTCCAGGACCTGCTTAGAAATGAGCAAAAGGAACGACATAAAATGACGACGATAACGTTGGCTCTGAAAATGAGAATATAGCCGGCATTCGGCATAACGCATAAGCAAACATGAGCTAGCTTAAAGGAGCTGAATTCGCTCGGGATTCATGTTAAGGATTTCTATACTTTTCTCAGCGCTCTTTACAAAAATATGTAAATTTTGGCATACATATATGAGCGTCATTACATGGTTCAAGAAGAGTCTCCGATTTACCGGATAGACCTTTGAGAGCATGTAACAACTATGCATATACGTACAATGAATGAGTGTGCAGCCTTTGGCCTTTACATTTGAAATGTTAAAATGCATTTATCTCCTGGGATGAAGGCGGTGATGATGATGGTCTTAGGATCCTTGCTATATAGATATGTAGCCGCGCCATCACCACAACCGCAAAAAAGTGAAAGAAAAAGTGTGGATGATTTACGTACGTAAAGAGCATTTGGGTTGGAGCATTAGTTGAAGTTTTATATGGATTGTACAGCGTCTTATGGTATGACTATGAAGATGTGGAAATGTTTGCATTTAAATGCCTTTCCTTGATCAGGTCTTAAAAGAGAATTTTGAATGGTTTTGAATATTTTATTGCTATCGATAGGACGTTTTTCTCCTGAGCTCCTTAAATATATAAAATCATTGGTTGTCGGGAAGTTTGGAGTAAGAAAATGCACGGGAAACTAGACATAATGTATAATTATGCAATAAAAACAAATTATACTTTGATTCAGATCATCTGCAGTTTTTCAAGTAAACTAGCTGACTTGTTGGGTGGGTGGTGCTGGAAAATAATGTGAACTATTATTTCGCTTTTCACCAGAGCGATACAGATACAGGGCAAATTTTTAGAAGTTTTGAATATTTAAACTAAACATTAAATTTAATTTAGTGATAGTTAGACTGATTGTTGATTTGTTTCGTTTTGTGTGCGTCATATCGGCACACACGTGCGCACATTTTTACACTATCAAACAGAACAAGATTTTTGAATTGCAATATTTTGAAATATAGTTCTTTGTAAACAGTAGCTATTTCGACCCCAATTCATATTACATATGTAAAAACTAATATCTCAGATCACTTGATCGTTTGGTATCCCACAGTCTATAGTTCTAGATAACGAGCGATCTCGGATTTCTAAACGAAACCGCAATTAAGGTCGTATATTAATTTGTATCTGTTTCCGTATTTTGCAACTTAAACGAAAAAAGAAATGTTTTCAACTCCAGAAGATATCAGCAAATCTAATTTAAAATTTTGGGGAACATAATAATACGTATAGAATTTATATGTGGAAGTGGTGTTTTGGCTGGAGGTTTTAGAAACAATAATCGGTTTATTGTATCCATTGTTTTGTTCTACTTAAAAGAATGTAGATTGTAGAAGCATCGATAATTAAAAAAAAAAAAATAAGAAATTAATGCATATTATGAATTTTGACGGAAACGCCAAATAAAAGTTTACGTGTCCTACAAATTAAAAAAATATTAAAAAATGTATTCAAAAATTTCTTTTCATACACAAGCTTCATAAAGTTTCGACTAAGAGGCGTACACATTTGGGATTGTGGATTCTTTATAAATACCGTTTATTTGCGAAAACAAATTTTTTATAGTGTCTAATAGTGTCAGATACGCCCAAACTGAAATATTCTTATTTAATTGAAAAGAGATTTACCTAAAGCCAGCGTGTGCAAAATTTTAGCTTTGTGTTGAGGTTGTTTAACAAAAATAGTGATTGTTGGCGTGTTTGTGGGCTAATTTTACCAGTTTAAGAACTTAGCTTTATTCTTGAACCAAAGATTATCAGTTTTCTAGCTCAAAAATTGCGACCTCTAGACTAGAGGACATGGCTTAATCGACAAGGCTTTTGATTTGAAGTCAAAATATATGTATATTACTTTCTATACCTTACCTCATTACTTCTATATACATTACAAACTCCACACCAAATACAATATAGAAAAAGAAAAAAAAAATGCAGTTATTGACACTAAATGCTATATAGACTTGTTACATTATGAGTTTCATCAACACCTTTATAGCCATATTCAAGCAAACAAAGAACCAAAAAAAGCTGGGTAAAACTTGATGGTTCGTTGTATGGGAGCCAACGTTTATAAAGGTTTTACTGAAAAAAAAAACAAAACAAAAACGCAGTATTCGAACAAATCTAAAATGAAAAAACTGCTTCTTGAAAGTTGAAAGGGACCTACTAGTTCGAGCGTGGCTTGAACGAAAAAGAAACCTCGCGACAAACGTTTTTCTTTAAACTGTTATTAATATAAAAAATATAGTGAAAATCCGTTTAGCCATTTGGATTGTAGCTTGAAATGAAAAGCGCACAGGGGCATAGACGCACAGTGGCACATGGAGAAAAAAAACCCTGATTGTTTTTTTAATTGCGATTATAGGTACCTACGAGTAGGTACTATAAGGCAAGTTATATGCATTCCTAAAAAAAAATTAAATGCAGGGTCGCACGTACTTGCTCTGTGGGTGCAATAGTACGATGAAAACAAAGTTTTCGAGCAATATGAAGAACTCCTGTTTAAAAAATTTGTGGAAAACTACAAAATTTTGGTTAAAACTGGAAAACCCGAGCGGGAGCTTACGTTAAGAAACCTTTGAATTTTTAAAATTTAGATGTCATCTTTTGGGTACTATAAATGATACAAATGTCCGATTATGGCCAAATTAATAAAATTGTTAAAACAAATTTCCGTTATTATCATTTGTAGCCAAAAACTTAAATGCAGTTTTCTTCAAAACATTCTATGTATATTCAATACAAAGTTTAATAAAAATCGGTAGAGCGTTTTTCGAGTAAATTAGAAAATACTAAAAAAATTGGCCAAAACCTAGTGTCTCTTTGTATGGGAGCCACCATTTAAATAAGAGAAACTGGAAAAAATGCAATGCCATCTGATAGAGAGTTGTAAGGAACTATACCAAACAAAGTTTGTTTGAAATCGATGCGACCGTTGACAACTTATGGCAATTTGAAAAAAAGACGTCAAGACCAGATTTCCGTTATTTGCATTTTTAGCCAAAAACTAAAAACGCAGTTCTCTTAAAAACACTAAAAGAATATTAACACAAAGTTTAAACAAAATCGTTAGAGAAATGTTTGAACAAATTAGAAAAAACCCAAAAAAGTTGGCTAAAACTGAACCGCTTGTTGTATGGGAGCCACCATTTAGAAAGGCTTTACTGAAAAAATTGCAAAGCCATCCTATAGAAAATAGAACGCTATAAAAAATGATGCCAAACGAAGTTTGAGTCAATTCAATTAAGCCGTTGCGACTTATGGCCATTTAAAAAAAAAGCCGTTTAAACCTGATTTTCGTTACGACCATTTGAGCCAAAAACGAAAAACGCAGTTTTGTTAGAAATGCTTAAAGTTAGCTAAATTTTGTTTTAAGTTTAATCAAAATCGTTAAAGCCGTTTTTGAGAAAATCCGAAATGAAAAAAACCTTTACTTGAAAGGTACCAGTTTGAGCCGGACTAAGACGAAATAAAAAAAACCTCGACAGTCGTTTTTCTTCAAACTGCTATGTATGAAGTTTGAAGAAAATCCGTCAAGCCGTTTAGGCTGTAGAATGAAACGTGAAAAAGCGCACATCCGCACATCCGCACAGACGCACAGACAGACCGACGGACGGTATTGCGAAAACAACTTTTTTGGGCTTCTCTATCATCGTAATGTCATGTTTGATTAAAACCTCGATTTTTTTTCTGCACGAAACCAATACTTGCCCTATAGAGCAAGTAATTAAGACAATTGAACATAACAGTACGATTATAGAGAAGCCGAAAAAAGCGTGTCCGACTATTCTGTCTATCTGTCCGTCTGTATCGGCACCTAAAGCCTAATCGGCTGGACCGATCTGCTTCAAACGTGGTACATAGTATTATTCTGATGTCCTACTGATTGGTTTTTGGAATTAGCATTCTACCTCTAAAAATCAAAAACTACTCCTACGATTTTGAAAAACTTTCTGAATGGTGTTTCTCGAGTGTTTTGGTTGGAATTAACTTTTCAGGAAAAGTCCTGTACCAGTACCACAATAGGAACAGTTTTTTTCGAAAAAATTTTCTCGTAAGCGACTCAACGGATTTCAATGAAAATGTAAGTGTTTTTGTAAACAAAACAGTATTATAATTCTTCAATTTTTCAAAAAAAAAACTTTTTTTGAGTTTAAAAAAAAAGCTAGATTTTTGTTTTTTTTTTCAATAACGGTTTGTTCAAAATTTTTAAATTTTTTGTTTTCTTATAAGAACTTAAAACTGCTACATTTTGACATATTAAAAAACAAACTGGAATATGTTTTCGAATAATTTAAAAAAAACCGTTTTTTGAAATAACTGGTTAAACGATTTTGAAAAAAATGCCCTTAAAATTCAAAAATGCGATTGCTTAGGTCATTTTCACCAAAAAACGTTTTAATTATAGATTTTTAGGTGATTAATAAAATTTCTTATGATTTTTTTCAATGCTTTTTTCCCAAAATCTTCAGCCCCAAGACCACTTTAGCACATTAGAGCAAGTCATGCACTTTACTTCTGCGTGAATATTTGGAGTCGATATATGTACTTAACATCGGCATGCTATTTAATGTTCTTAACTATTACACCAGGCATTAGAATAAAGGCATCTTTTTTGATAAAGTGAACCGGAAGAAATAGTAATAATTGGCTAACTCAAAATTAACAAAATGGCTAGATTTTATACCAGAACCAAAATGGTTTTGCAAGCAGCTGTCATATTGAGTTTTCTTAATCGCATGTTTCTGTCCACCTTTTTCCCCTTAATCCTGACGCGACTCCACACATGCCAGCTACTGGCAAGCAAGTTACTACATTTGTTAATTGTCAGATACCTATCTGTATTGTATGTTGACTGGAAGTTTGTCTGTGTGAGTGATAAATGTGAGTGTATAGCAACTGTCTTGCCAGTAGCTGGCATGTGTGGCGTCCGGGTAACGAAAAAATGTTTCTGGTTTTGTGAAAGTGATTAACAAGAACAAACTAAGTAATACTTTACTCTTTCTAATGTATCATAGCACTTTGCATCTAAATACAAAATACTACTATCATAGCTTATGTATACGTTTCATTGTAAAAATCTCTCATTCTCTTATCATTCGGCACGAAAAAGTAATTCAAAGTTGTTAGTGACCATGTTTGTGTGGACTGACAACTTCTTCTCCTCAGTCCTCACTCGAAATACAAAGCTACCAAAGTTGGTATAGATACTTCTTAAATGCCATTAACTTAATACATGTGGGTCACTAGCTTGGCTCTTCGAACATCCAACGCACATTATTATTTCATGCAAACGTAAACTTCGAAACGTGACCAATTCGCTGATGTCTGCACTCCTTCAATATTGACAAACAAAATTCTCATCTTATTCACGTATGTTACCACAAAAGTAAGAAAATGTAATTCCCGCATCAATTTTCATCGATTGCCAGGAATGCCATGCCATATGATGCTCAACTCAAATACGTTCATTACATGTTACATCAGCAGTAGCAGACAGTGAAAGCATAACATAACAAAGACAGGGGTTGTATACTGTATGTGTATACAGTGTATAGTAAGGGCTCTTTAGAAGAGCACAAGCCCTACGTCGTCGTCGGTCGTCAGAGCCAAAGCCCAATCCCAATTGCACAGTAAATTCAAACAACTGTTGGCAATATGAAACGAGCTACGCAATGACACTGAATACTTTCGATTGAATCCGAAACACTCTAGATGAGATGCGCACCGGCCTATAAAATATACTATGCCAGGACATGAATTGATAAAAGACTAAATAAGGCGAGTTGGGAATTGAGAAACAAAATAGAATGGTTTCCATGGGCTTACTCAACAAATGGTAAAAATATAAATTCGTAAAAACGACATAAAGCGTCGGTCGATGGCAGCGGCATCGGCATCGGCAGCGTGTCGTTCCGATTATCATTAAATTAATAGACACTGTGATACACAGGGGATGGGATTGGGATTGGGATTTGCAAAGTCAAACCATTAAGTCCAATGTAATGTGGAACTGCAATCACAAAAAAAAAAAAAAAAAAAAAACCATATGGACTTGGTTTGGTAGTCTAAAAGAACAACAATTTGATTCCACCTTTCGTTTCCAAGGAATATAAGACCTTTAATAAGAAAATTTATACAAAAATCCACATTAAATCCTTGATATCTGGTTGCTTCATGGTAGCGAGCGGTATATAGGACTTATAGTCAAAAGTGCTTTTTCTTAAGCAGAGATCCCACAAGCAGGCGGATTCTTCAACAGCTCTGTTCTTGCTTTGTCTATTATGAGTTTGATGTTGGTTGTTATGAGCACAAGACAACAGCTTGAATCGTTTTGTGGATTTGTCCCTTGGTTCTGATATTATATTATAGCCCTTCAGATGTGGTGTGATGTGCAGCAGAAAATTCCTAGACAACATGTGGTTAAATTAAACAAGTTTTACCCATCCTATCTTTAAGCCAATTAATGTTATGTTGGGCTTGGGCTTGGGCCGTCGCCGTTGTCGTGGGGGTGAAATCTCACTTCAATGGTAATTTGGAAATTTTGTTTGTTGGATGTTTCGGTTAAATGGAAGTAGGTGTATCTTTGCTCGAAGGATCTTCGAATCCTTAATTTTATTGTTCCATGTTATGTAGAAAATATGCAATTATTGTGGTGGTATAAATTAAATTGAGGTTAAAGCTTTATAAGATGTGAGTAGAGCGAGAGATTGATTTATTAAGACAACCATTATAGTAGCCACATAAATACAGTAATTAAGAAGGGCAAGACCGAAAGTTAGATGGTTTATTAATACATCAATTGGAGAAAGATGAACTGTGTTTTTTTTTTTTGGCTCAAAAGCCTTTCAAGGACCTTTGTATTAAACTCTCATTATTATTTGATTTTTTTCTAATTATAATTTAATGTATACAGACAGAATTTCAAACTTTAAGGACTTGCAAATTTTAGTAATGTATTAAGCTTTGTATGGCGTTTCTTTCGCAATCATTTTGACCAAATCTTAGGTATTTAAGGAAAGCATTTAGTCTGATCGAGTCAAATTATACCAATAAAAATAACCATACAATTATAAAATTCTACTTATTCAAGTTTATTAAAAAAATTGCAATATTGTTAACAAAAACCTTTTACATATTTCTTTGTATTGGTTTAAGAATTAATTGAAAAAAACTAAGTAAGCAATAATTTTCTATTGCCAATGTCTATTAAAAAAAATCATGGAGTGGTTTTGTCACTAATTTTTTTTTTTATTTTTCGAAAAAATAATTTCGAAATTTGTTTGTAGTATTTAGGTAAATGCAGAGAAAAGAGTTGTATTAATTTTCATTAACCTGTTTCCAAAATATTTCAAAAACCATTTTTTTCTGTTTCTTTATTAAAAAAATTTAAATTAAAAATGTCAATTTCTTGTAATTTTGGGTCTTAAGACCTTATTCAATGCAGAATTCTAAAAGTTAAAGCTCTTGCAATGCGCCATGAAAATAAATTTATTAGCTTCCAATAATCTATGGTTTTGTTTAATATTAAAACAACTCAAGACACTTCTGAAATTTTTTCTAATTAATTTGACTTTGCGCAAACCTCATTGACGTTTCCCTTTCCACGGCTGTCCCGTTTTGGTTGTGACTAGAATCATGATAACTTACAACTGCTCTCAGCTATATAAAAGAAGAGAGCAAAGAAGTTCAATTTTTTTTTGTTAAAGAGCATATTGACACTTTTAAAATAAGATAAGGAACATTTTCCCGTTAATTCGTTATAATATGACCTCTAATTGCATTGATTCTTTTGTTAACAGATTAACTAAAAAATGTTAGCTAAAACTGAATACGGCTCCATATTGTACGGAGGCTTCCGTTAAGAAACCTTTGATCTTCAAAACATAGATGCCATCTTCTCATCTTGTGGGTGCTATGAAATATATAACCTTAGCAAGTCTGAAGCATTTTGTTAATGTCGTTGTCAACATATGACCAGTTTAATAAAACCGTTAAAACCAGGTTTCCGTTATTTGCATTTGTAGCCTAAAACAAAAAATGCAGTTTTCTTCGAAGCATTTTATTCATATTTCATACAAAGTTTAATAAAAATAGACAGAGTCTTTTTCGATCAAATTAGAAAAAACCAAAACATGTTGGCCAAAACCTAGTGACTCGTTCAACTGACGGACGGCTCAAATCCATACGCAATGGTCAACGCACAAAGTAGCCGAATTTATACCTTTGAAAATATTTAAGAATTAATATTATTTCGTCTATAAATTCATTATAATATAGTGTGTACTGTGTATATTGAAGCAAATCGGTAGCTGTTCAGGCTGACAGAGAGAATTCTCGGAGCCACTTTTTTCCTCTGTATCATCGTAATGTCATGTACGAATCCATAACTTGCCTGTTTTTTAAGAGCTTAAGAACTTTAAATAATAATAGAAGGCAGAAATATTGTTGGAATACAATTTTCGTTATTATAATCTGGTAAATAATCTCATGTAATTTATATTTTAAATATGATTTCTGGTATATCTATATCTATCTATGTCCATCGCGGCTACAAGTTACATAGTCCATCTGATCAGTCCAATTTTTCACTACTTACTTTTTCCAATAAATCTGGTCATATAGCGTCAATTGTGGGTTGAATATTGGCTTCCAATGCTTCAAGAGTTACCGGTTTATCAGCATAAGCCAATCATTTAACATAGCCTTATAAAAATTAACCGAGGGGCGTTAAGTCGCACAAACGATCGATGGCTCGATAGCACTAGCCATTCACCGTAACGGCAGCTCCTTCCTATTTGTTTTAAGTCCAACACTGAAAACCGTATGGCTCTAGGACTTTTTGTTGCCAAGCTAATCAAAAATAACCGAACCTACTTCTTCATAAAAACACGAAAAAAATGGCTAAATTATCACCTGTGCATCTGCATGTGCAAACCGTGTGATGATCTTAAGGCTAGATTTTCTTTTTTTTCTGTTAAGAAGTAGGTTCGGTTATTTTTGAATAGCTTGGCAACAAAAAGTCGTCGAGACATACGGTTTTCAATGTTGGTTTCAAAACTAATGAAAGCATTAAATTTTGACAACAAAAATAGTACTTAATTTTGTTAAATTTTGAAAATAAAATTTAATTTGAAAATTTGTTTATAATTTTTTTCAAAAATGTTGATTTGGAAATTAATTTTTCTAAAGCGGTTTACTTAAATGGCAAAGCATTGAAGAAAGTATTGTTATTTTTAAATATATTTTTTTTTAAGTAATTTTTTTTTTAGAAAATTGCCCCACCCGGCTAAACGGCGGGGAAAAGACCACCCTCCTACACAACTTCTTCTTGTCTTAACCCAACCTTATCGCTCTAGAATTTTGGTGCACCTTATACCGATCACCCTGTAGATAAACAATTCTTTTTTATTTAGCTGACGCGGTGAACTTCGTTCCTCCAAAATTCATTAATCAATTGAACATAATAATTCTTTCACATGCATTTAGTATAAAGCTGATATTTTGAAATTACTAGCCCCTGTCTAGTAACTTTGTTGATCCGGCGCGGCGCTTAGGACAGGCAGACTCTTATATTAAGGATATTTAATTTTAAAATGGACCCCTTTAAATTGAGATATACTACAATTTCAAACACATTAACATTGAATTATCTCCTTGCATTGCATGATACATATCATCATATTGGTCACTTATCTTAGTTCTTAGGAAAATTGAAAAAGCTATTTTCTAAGTCTTTCGGAATAATCAATAATCATGGTCCGGTTCAACCCTTGAAACCATCGATTTCAGAATCATTTTTAATATTCCCATATTATTTCATTTAAAAAATAATTTTCCAGCCTTATTCTTTGTGGGAATTTTTCTATTTGCAACCTTTTCAAAAAATATGTCATTAAAAAAAGTTATGAGCAAAATTTTAACTAGCTGCCGAGAGACATTCAAAGAGCACTCATGTCTCATGGGATATGTTGAGGATGTTTCACATATCTGCTGCAGTTGGATTTTCATGCTCCTTGAATAGGTAGATAACTTGTTACGGTTTTCGGTATTCATCAGTGGACAACCATAGTGCATAGCAAAATCCCTCAACATCCCTAAATGTCACTTAAGGTGGAATAGAACAAAAACCAAATTAAAGAAATGGAAAACCACCAAGCAAAATGGTATTAAATGTATACATTCACCTATAACAACTCTGATAATGTATTATACTTGGGGTGTCAGGGTATTTTTTATTTTGTCGGTTGCGGCTTTTTAGATACATTGTGTAGGTACTATAATACAAACCTCTTGCGTTTTGCTCCCCTATATGGTAGAAAACAAGAAATTTGTGCTCGTACCTAGTAATTCTGACTAATAAGAGTAGGTACGGTACAAAGTACGTACGTAGAAACTCTACTTATCAAACAACAGGAAACTTGTATCGTATCTTCTTCATACCTTGTGTAGTCCTTGCGCTACATATACCTAACCTATAAGCTATAACAATCTCCCCTTACCTTAATAGTAGATGGTTTCCAAGTTTTCTCCGTTCCTTAATGTTTATTTTGTTATTTGCGAAGTTTTGTTCATTTGCTGGCTGCTTACGTTTCTTTGGTTCCTTTTTACGCTAATGCTGAGTGAAAATTAAATAAAAGTTTCGCAATTCCTTTGTTTCGTCTTTGTTTTTTTTTTTTTTTTTTTTTTATACCAATACCAAGTGACATTTTTCCTTTGTTTCTTCCGAATTCCACACAACACAGAGGATGGAAAAGCCAAATGATTACGACGACGACGTGAGAAAACTCAAGAGAAGAAATTTGATTATATCACCAGGACATTTATACCTAGCAGAAATATTTTTTTTTTTTTTTTTGTAGTCTAGCTAATGGAATAATGAAATAAAACAAACAAACGAAGAGGTAGATATACCTACTTCCTTTCCTACTATAGAAAGAAATAAGCTTAAAAATTAAGACGTAAAATAAATGGGATATCCAATGAATATAAGCTTCTTTAAGATAAAATATTTTTATATCTGAATAAGTGTACCACTGATGGGTCTATGAAAGTACTATTCTGGTCGCAAAAAAAAAGTTAGAAGGTATCAAGAAAACTCTGTACCACAAAATTATATTTTCAAAAATGCAAAAACGATTTTTGTTTAAGTGCAGATTTTTTAAAACATCTTCAACATTTTCAACAACATCACAAACGAAAACAACAACAGCTACGCTACATATTCACAAAATGTCACTGCTTTAACCTCCATATATAAAATATTTTAATTGAAAATAAATTTAATCTTGATATGATGATTTTGAGATATGAATAGATACTAAACCAAGTTAGATAATATATATGTCTCTTTCTCTCAAGTTTTTACTTTGTTCTACACTCATATAACTGGATCATTTATTTAAATGAGCCACTGCATATTGGCACAAGTAATTGCAATGGATACTACATGTACTCGCTCGTATTTAGTTGTGATATTATTAGCAACTGATGGCCTAAACTTCCTTTGCCTGATGTCGGTATCCAATATTTTTTCTGTCCGGTCCTATTCCATAGTTCAGCGTTCGATATGGGGTGCGGCCATCAGATCTTTAGAATGTACCGCAGGCAACGGTTAAAGGAGGCTTGCAGCTTGTTCGAGATGTTTGCAGAGTTTATCCATTGTTTCTGAAGCATTGTATCAGCACAGATTTTACGTTGAATTCGAAGGGTTTTAACTTGTTGCGTACCGATATTTTCACGGAGTTCCTCACAGGAGAAATGATTGCATGTTATGCACTAGGCGCTTCGTTTATTCTAACTGTTAACATCCAGGTCCGTTCCTCAATCGAGTACTATGAAACTGCCCATATAATTAAACTGTGTGACCTCCTCTATCATGGGTCCCTGCGTTATAATAATTTGTTGTGTGCTTTGGCCCGTGGTTATATTTTGGTCTTATTTGCGTTGATCCTTAAGCCAGCCACTTTCCCATTTAGTTGCAGCGAATGACGTAGTTAATTTAAACCAGCCGTGTAACTTGCCACGAGACATACATATATCGTCAGCATAGTTATGGCTAAGTTTGTCAAACAGCCTACATTGGATTCCATGTCTTTCAGTTTCATCCACAGTGGCAGTCACATCGTCAATTGCCAGCAAAAACATAATTGGTGACAAGACATGGCTGTGTGAAGTTGGCACCCCACTTGTGAAATTTTTTATCGAAATTTATGCAGTTCGTTTGCCCATCGTTAGCTCACGTTTGCCCACCAAAAATTTTCGTTTGCCCACCCTTGGTTTTCCAAATAATCAAAATTAAAAATGTTGGTTAAAAGACAAAAAAAAACTTAAAATACACTAGGACACGTTGACAATCAAAAATTATAATTTGCCTCTATCACCACCCTCCATCTAGAAAATATTGAGAAAATAAAATTTTGAATTTTGTTAAGGTTGCTCCTTATTGTGAAAGTCTTAAGTCAAACTAAATAATATACCCATATACTTGATATGCATCCTAAGAAAAAAAAATCAATTGAAATAATTAAATTCCTAAATTTTTTGAAGTACCACAATGCACATCTATATCTAATATTAGGTACCTACATCCAATTTTTTTTTTGTAGACCTCTGTTTTCCCATACGAAAATTATGTCTTATTGGTGGGCAAACGTGGGCTAACGATGGGCAAACAAACTGCATAAAAAAAATCGATTTTTACATCTTTTTTTTTTTATTGTCTTTTAACCAAAATTTTAAATTTTGATTATTTCCGAAATCAAGGGTGGGCAAACGAAAATTTTTGGTGGGCAAACGTGGGCTAACGATGGGCAAACGAACTGCATAAATTTCGATAAAAAATTTCACAAGTGGGGTGCCAACTTCACACAGCCACAAGACATCTCCTTGTCTCACCTCACTCCACTCTCAAAGGAGTCGGAAAGATGTCATTGTGCAAAACGAAACACCTTGAGTTGTTGGAAGACTCTTTAATAACAGTGACAATTTTCTCAGGGATACCTCTTCCAATAAGCAATCTCCAGACTCCAGATGCATTCCCGATTAACCCATTCAAACGCCTTCTCAAAATCTACAAACAAGAGGTACAGCCACTGTTGTGCCGGTTTTTTACTCCTCGTTTTTTACCGGGTTTCTTACATGTAAAAAAACTTGATGTAAGAGATTTAAAATTTCATGGTAAGAAATCATGTGACGTAAAAATTGTAAACAATTATAGAACCATAAGCAGTTATTTTTTTTTTAATTTATTGTTTTTAGAAAATAAAATTAAATCCAATTCTTTTATTTTCATATTGTACTGTTTTAAGAATAATGTTTGTAACCAGGTTAATTTTGTAACTTCAAATGTTATGTAGTAAAATTAAACTGTGTCATAAACCATCACTGGTCCTCATTATCATCGCCATGTAGCTCCAAAGAAAATGCTTCATGTCGTTTGCTGTTTAAAGTTAAATTAATGTTAATCAACTCCTTTGACCTTTCAAACGACAGGCGATTTCGAAGAGGGGTGTGTATTTGTGCCCAACTCGAAAAAAAACTCTTTCAATTTGGGCTGATGAGACAGGCATGTTGATTAACCTGAAGGCCAATTTTGAAAGGGAGCTGTATTCCATTCCTGCTGTGCTCCAAAATACTTCAGGTTTTTTTATATCATTCTCAAAAAAGCACTTCAAAAAGTCGAGTTTTATGCAAAACCATGCCAGTCCTCAATGCCCTCTCCTGTTAGATTTCTTAGAAGAAAGCTATTGATAACTCCTATTTGATTACTTGTAAGGACTTCATTATCGGTGCAAAAAGGGTGCAAATAATATGCAGTTAGAGCATACCCATTCAATGCCACATTCCTTGAGAAGCAAAAAATTTTACTCTTCGAAGTCCGTTGTTTTTGGACGTGGCATTTTTATAGTGTAGTTAAGAAAGTTTTAACCAGACAAATTTTTTGTTAATGATTTTGTTTATAAAAATTATAAACTGGCAGATGGTGTTCTCTAACCAAAATCTTGACCACGAATGTCAAAATCTGTCAAAATAAATCTTTTTTCCCTTTTTTACCGTTTTATACCATTTTCTACTTTTTTCTACGTTTTATACATTTTGTACTCATTATTTACAATCTAAGACGGATTGTTCAAGTATGATTTGCAAGGTGTTGATGTGGTCGAAGCACATTCGGGGGCTCTATGCAGTTACCACTAATGTATACAAACTTCTAACAAAATAAAGTGAAATAATTCGCCAATTTTTTATTTTACTTCAACGCTTCAAAAGTTAAATGAAAATCAGTTCGAAGAAGTGAAGATAAAAAAGATGCCTTTCAACCGTTAAGAAAGCTAGCATGTATTTTGGTAATACGTGACCAGATATATCTATGTTATGCTAGGTACTTTATCAAAATATTTCACATATGAGAATTTTCCATCCGCCAGGAAGCGCCGCCAAGAGTATTCTCTGTCATCAATTTAATAATTTTTTTCAAAATTTTTAATCTAGCCATGCAAAAACATGAAATTGTGTTCAGAATGTTTCGATTAACTACGTAAAGATGAAAATGAATTTATACGATTCCCTGTATGGTAACAACATTCAAGTGTACAATTTATTAAAGGTTTTGTGAAGGAATTTAAGAATTTTTTGTTGTTCAGAATACTTTCATTGTACATTAACTCCTTAATATTCGGACTTTTTCATTTACAGATAAGCCAGTTCTTTCATTTAGTGTTATTAATTCTCATTGTGAGTTATTTCGTTAGGAGTTATTACGTTAGGGGATATTGCATAGAGCCACGATCACTACGAAACTCCACTTAGTGCCTCTTGAGGGTGGACTAGATCCTGGATTTTATCGTTTAGACAACAATGGTTTCCATTAGTTTCCGAAAAACGGACAGAACGGAGAGAGTATCGCCAATATTAAGTCTTGAAATACCATCTAAATTTCCATAAAAATCATCTTTATGCTGATAAGGACCCAAAACTATGTTAAAACGGTAAGTGGAATAAATTATAGCTGAGAGGCCCAATTTTCGTACACTTTTTGCAGCAATTGGGGCCGTATGTCAGCAATAACGCGCCGAATATTCTCTTCCAAGGCGTCAATCGTCTCGGGCTTATCTGCGTAGACAGGCGACTTCACATAACCCCACACAAAATCGCCCACAACGTGAGATAATGCGCTCATCAAAAGTGTCCTTCAATAAATTGGTTTTTTCGTTGGCGGTATGGCACCAACTGAATATCGTCCACATTAACAAACTCCAATACTGGCACGAAAAAGTTATTAAACATGGCTCTATAGCGTTCTCCATTATGACTGTTACAATATGGCCGGCTACATTTTTGAAGAAATATGGACAATAATTCCCTCTGCTCTGCTCGTAGAGCACACCAAACAGTGACTTTTTGAGGATGTAATGGCGTCTCATTAATGGCTGAGCAAATCCGAAAAAAAGTATTGCCAGATTCAAAACCACACGTCTAAAAAAAAACACCCTTTAGTTTTTCTAAACTCAAAATAATACAAAATAACTTTATAGAACAACCATGACTCAAAATAGATTAGACAATACAAAGGAGTTATTAAAGTCTTTGCGCTAAATGTAGGGCATGCACAGGGCGTTCGTTTGCCTCGGACCGGCCCTTACTTTGAGATAACTTTTAAAAATAATTAAATAATATACTTAAATTATTTTTCTTTATCTTAAAGACCATCATCATAAGCTCAGCCTCAAGCCAAAGTTTCTTTTCAAGTCATTAATTGGTGACAAATCTTAAAAGTTTTTCTCACAGCAATTAAAATTATTTCAAGCAGCATCGTTCAGTCCTACAAGGATATTCCAGGAACTTCCCCCAAAAAGGGAACAGTTCTCATTAATGAAAACAACACATAAGAGTGTTAAGTGATAGAAGACAATTGACGAAAACGACTTGTTCTTTGCTTTTTCATCTTTTATAATTGCAATTTGAAAACGATTTAATTGAGAGGGAGATCGAGTGCCACTTATAAACTTTGTTATTATGGAATAAGCAAGCGTCATACCAAAAAAATAATTCCATTATTTATATCTCAGCCATTACTCACGATTTTTTTTTCGTAAAAGTTGCTTTCGTCGTCGTTGTTCTTGTCCATCTAAGTAATTTCAAGAAAAAAGTATGTATTATGAATTTTTTTTTCAAGAAAAGGAAATGTTCTTTTATTGCACTTGGTTATGACTATGAGTAACGTTTATGGGCTCTTACATAATCAAAAATGCAAGACTATCATTCCAATGCAGGCATTCGGAAACTCGCAGGCTGGCGGATTTGGTATACTCGTTTTAACTGGTATAGGTCCTGGTCCTTGAAAAGACATTTTTATCGTTCAAATTCTGTTTCGGTTATACCTTTCAGGTGAGCAAAAAAAATAAATTGAGTTTATTCATTTGGAAGACGAAGACCTTGGAATGGTATGTCTATGAATATATTGGTATAACTTCAGACTAAGGGTGAATTTCGGAAAAGCATTTAATATTCTGCTGCCAAATTGTATTCTGTATATTGGGGATGAATTGTGAAGGACTCTTTGGGTTACATTCCCCGTTTATGTTTCTTTAGCCTTAATTGAAAAATTAAGTAACGAAGATATACTGCACACTTAAGATATTTCTAAAAGAAAAACGACGAAAATTAAACTTAATTTAATGCGCTGTAGCATTTTTGAATGCTCCCAACATAAATTTGAGTTTATTGCTTTTTTTATTTTATTAAAAAAAAAGTGCAATATATTACAATGTTCCAGGAGAATAGAGATGTTAATGTCAAGGTCAAAGAAAGTATTTTT
This sequence comes from Platycheirus albimanus, assembly GCA_916050605.2. Lineage (NCBI taxonomy): Eukaryota > Metazoa > Arthropoda > Insecta > Diptera > Syrphidae > Platycheirus > Platycheirus albimanus. The sequence continues at coordinate 68,857,376 of OU696698.1, forward strand.
TAGAAATCTTAAAATATTAAGATGAGAAGACTTCTGATGATGAGAATCTTTTATAAAATTGTTTGTGTCCATTATATACTATAACCCGCCTTCAGGTTATTCATATCAAACCATGGATGTCATAGATGTAAGGCGCTAACAGCAGAGGACTTAGTAAGCAGCCCTTTTTAATATCCATCGTTGTGTAGGATCAACAAAACAGACGTTCTCAGTCCCAGTCTCCCAGACTGCAGCTTCAGTTCTATTAAACCTGAATCACCGGAATAAGTTTCTTCGGACACCTTTACTTTGCAGTTTGAAGAAAGAGCACCTCGGTCAATGTAGTCAAACGAACGCCGCCGGCCGCTGCCTTAAAATCGATGAAGAAGTAGAAAACTTTCTTGATTTAATTTGGCAAAATATTTCAGACATTAACAAATTTTATCAACTGTTCTGTAAACTTGCCTTTTCGCTATCGTGTCCATAAATGATATACCCGTATAATTTTGTAGTGGTTTTTTTTTTTTCATAAAGCTGGATCAAAACTTCACCAAATTCAAGCATTTGATTTGTTTGTGATACATTGACAACGAATTCGAAAGGACTCTGTCATGGCCTCGAGCAATGTTTCGTTTTGTGTTTTTTTAAAAGTCCCATATCTCTGCAGTTGAAATTATATCATTAAGGATATCAACTGTTGGTTTGATCTTATGTATAAAACATAAGCGAGAACTACAGTAGGTACGTTTGCTACAAACTGTTGGATTCACTATATTTTTTTGGGCTCCCGCAGCCAGCCGCTGTTCTTTAGCAGACAGGAAAAAATACAATAATATTAAGTTTGCGTGGCCGATGATTAATAGCTGCTGGCGTAATAAAAAAAGGCGTTTGACACACCCAAAGCTGAGACTTTTAACTGCCAGGGCAATTACTATAAGCTCAGTGAGCAGTAAAATTGCAGCTTGTTTTGAACAAAACAAGTTAAAACTTAAATTTTTAAAAATTATATTTTAAATAGAAATAGCGATTATGGGTGTATTTAACCACGCTCTGCTAATTAAAACAAAGGAACACAAACACAAACCGAAGTGTTCATCTTCTTGCTTCAAAACTGCGAACGATAGTTTAAAAGCATTAAACAAATCAATGCATATGCACGACCTTTGAGGAAAATGCCCTTTAAAGTGGGCGTGTCCTAAAAAATTGCAAACAAAATTTAAAGCACTAATTGAGGTTTGATCATTAGTCAATTTTCAGGCATATGTGTAAGATTACAGCTAAATCGAGTAGTTTTTTAACGACCTTACCTGAATAAAGGTATTTTATAAAAATACTGCCCTTTAAAGTTGGGGTAGTGAAAAAAATAACATACACAAAATCAAGGGATATATTTTTATATAACGAATAGAAAAAAGTTTATAATTTTTTTTGTTCTTACATAAAAAGTGGGCCTAAGTCACGTCAGAATACGTGTTTCTATACCTAACGGTATTATTTCTCTATGTTACAAATACCACACCAAATACTATATACCCATTCTATAAAACAGGGTATAATAAACACTTAAATAAATAAAGTGCACGACTGGGTCGCATGAACTAGCATTATGAAGAATTTTTTTTAAAATCTTAAAACAAGCCGTTTTTGAAAAAACTAAATTTTTTTTTTGGAAAGAATATTATTTAATTTATAAAAGAGCTGTCATATAAGAAATTCCATCGAAAACCGTCTAGTGGTTAACGAGAAAACCTGATTTGTAAAAACCGGTCCTATGGGAGGTGCCGTTATAAGATTTTCCTGAAAAATTTTTTTCAAACATTAACATAAAGTTTGCACAAAAAACACTATTTAGAAATTTTTATCAAGATCGTGGGAGTCGTTTTAAGAAAAATTTGTTAGTTTTTTTGTAATCATATGGCAGGTACCTATACCTACCGGTTAGTTTCAGAGCTACAATGCTAAATAGACTGTGCACCAAGTTTGAAGCAAATCAATTCAGCCGTAAATATCGACTTGTAAAAGTTCGACAGTGGCATTTATAGTCAGTAGCGATTAAGGCTTTGGCCCTTGAGGCCTGGGCTTAGGGCTGCAATTTTTGAGGGGCGCTGATTTTTACTGTTTTACGTATTAAGAAACCCCTGAAGATCAGCATGATTGATCAGTTTTAAAAGGTTGCAGAATGAATTTGAACAGTTATAAAAATATACTAAAAACACGAACAAAAATTTAAACTTGAAAAAAACTGGTCTGTGTCAAATATATTTTGATCGTTATAGGGGCGAGAGGGGCATCACTGGGGACTTAAAGATATACTAAGTTTTTGAAGAGTCATATACGCCAAATCTTTGTTTTAATGATATCCAAAGTAAATAGAAAAAAATAAATACCTATATATTATTTAACCTTCTACAAATGGGCGCCATATCGTTTTGGGCCTAGTTCACCGTCAAAACTAAATCCGCTACTGGGACTACGGCATGTGAACATCATTCACTTTGCCACTGTCCGTTGTTGCACCCCTACTAAAATTGTAGCATTTTTGCTACATTTTTACTTGCATACATACTATGTATAAGGCAAGTTTAGCATTCGTGCAAAAAAAATTATTATCAGACATGACATAACGATTATAGAGGAGCCGAAAAAAGTGTGTCCGACTATTCTGTCTGTCTGTACGTCTGTATCGGCAACTACAGCCTAAATGGTTGGACCGATTTGCTTCAAATTTGGTATCTAGTATTTTCTAGGATTTTTGGAATAAGCGTTTTAGCTCTAACACTAACGGTACCTGCCATACGATTTTAAATGAAAAAATCAATTTTGTCAAAAACGGCTCCTAAGATTTTGAAAAAACTTTCTGATTGGTGTTCTTTCTGCAAACTTTATGTTATTGTTGGAATAGATTTTTCAAGAAATGTTTTATAATGGTACCTCCCATAGGATTTTTTCCTAAATCACTCAACGGATTTCGATAAAGATTTTAAAGTGAAAATTCTTTTATAAACCAAATAAAATCATTTTTTCATTTTTCAAAAAGTTTTTCTGGGTTTAAAAAAAAGTTAAATTTTTGAAATTTTTGTTTTCGGATAAGAATTAAAAATTAATAAATGTTTGCAGACTCAAAAAAATTGGAATGTTTTCGAAAAGTTTTTTCAAAAAACAGTTTTTTGAAAAAACTGATCGAACAATATTGAAAATTTTGTTCCCTTAAATTCAAAACAGTAAATGTTTTATCAGATGGCGTACTTTATTTTTCCCAACTATTGATTTTGCAGTGTAATAAAATTTCGTATGATTTTTCATTTGCTTTTTGTTCCAAAATCTCGAGCCCCAAGACCACTGTCACACATAAGAGCAAGTTCGTGCACTTTATTTTTGTTCAAAGAATAACTACGCTACGCATGCTCAAGAAATATTGTTCAGTTCCACAGAACAGTCTTCGCATAAATTTCATATTCAAATACTTTTTTGCTTCACATACTGTAATGCTTTCTGCACTTTCATAATATAGGTACCTACCTAATATAACAATTCTAATACTATTTTTACCCGGCCTGATTTAGCTACATAATTTAAAAACCACGAAAGGCGGTCACACCGAACAATTACCCGTTTTAGTTTGACATGTATGTATGTCAACCTAGACATTACATTTTACAATTTCAATTTGACATACTTCTACTGCCAAAGCTTCCAGAAAATAGCTCGTCCAAATCGGCCCATTTCATTCTTTTTTTATCTTTCTGGGTTTGTTTAGCATTTCTAACAGGGATAAATATATTTTAAATATAAATAACCAATATAAAAACCAAAAAACTCAACGATCACAAGCAATTTAAATTAAAAATTTGACAGTTTGATAATAATTTTTTTTTTGCTGAATGAAGTGCTGAATCAAGAGTATGTTTGATTTTATTTTGTGTAGTTTTGCGATGACAGATACGTAATTTAAAATAAAGCTAGTTAAATCACATAAATATAAATCATGAAAATCAAGTGATTTAGCTATATCAGGCCGGTGGAAACATAGTATAACTCAATAACTCAGCATTAATATAAATATAATTTCCAACCAATAATGTAACAAAACACTTTGCACATCTTAATTCTTTTTAAGTTCACTTTTGTATAAATTCGGCATTATTTGTCACACCAACCAAATTGTTAATGAATGTAGACTAAGCATATTTGTATACCCTATTCCATAGAATGGGTATTTGTATTTGGTGTGGAGTTTGTAACATAGAGAAATAATACCGTTAGGTATAGAAAAGTATATATATGTATATTCTGACTCAGAATCAAAAGCCTAGTCGATTAAGCCATGTCCGTCCGTCCGTCCGTCCGTCCGTATGTATACAATTTTTGAGCTAGACAGCTGAAATTTGGTATATATAATCTTTCGTTCAAGAATCAAGAGTAAGGCTAAGTTCTTGAACCGGCAAAATCCGCCCACAATCGCCATTTTTGATGAACAACCTCAATTTGGTAAAATTAAATTATGTTTTTTGTACAGTTACGATAAAAGCATAACGCTAAAATTTTGCACACGTAAGCTTTAAGTAAACCTTCTTCCAATTAAATAAAAATATTTTAGTTTGGGCGTGGCTGACGCCCATTTTTCATACAAAACCATCAATATGGTTTTTATAAAATAACAATTCTTATATTAAAGAGAAAAACATTAAATTTTGTGGGTACTACTTGCACATAAACATCTTTTTTATGAAATCAAAAAAATTGATTTTGGGCGTGGCTGACGCCAACTTTTCACTAGAAACTATTAAAAAATTGTTTTTGTAAATAAACGGTATTTATAATGATTCCGCAAGCCAAAATTTTGCGTCTCTTAATAGAAACTAAAAAGTTTAAGTATGAAAAGAAATTTTTGAATTTTGGGTGTGGCTTACGCCCACTTTTCCAATATTCAATTTAAATCTTTTTCTTTCTGTTCGTTATTTGAGAAATATATCTCTACACTTTCTTGTGTACATTTTTTCAATACGCCCACTTTTGAAGGCGTGATTTTGATAAAATACCGTGAACCCGGGTGACTTTGGCGCTTTTTCATTTTAAAATGTGAATAACTTTTGCAATAATTTTTTTTTTAATGAACATTTGAACCTTTTTACCTACTTCGCTAACTCTATAGGTATGATAAGTCTTGAAAAAATATATCGATCAGTTCTATATATAGAAGCTAAAATATGGGTGGCCAAAGTCACCCTCCCATTTCGGGTGACTTTGGCCGGAAGTACGTTTTCGTCATTTTTCTGCGAATTACAAGCAGCAAGTCAGTCTCACCCAACCCAAATGAAAGACCAGATATTTTTTTTTATATGTAGGTATTTTTTTTATGAGTTAACTCTGAATTTTTGGTTTTTGATAATTTTTTTTAAATTCAAGTACGTTAATGTTAATTTCCTTGAAAGGATATTGACAAAAAAGTCTCTCTCGGCGATCGACTGTTGGAACAGGAAGTTTTTGCTCCAGATCACTTTTGTTTACTTGTGCAACGTCTTTTTTCTCTGGGTTTATCAAGCTACTTCATCGTAAGAGGTACTTTGTACCCAGCCAAAGTCATCCGAAATGCATGCCAAAGTCACCCTACCATTTGGCGTAAATTATAAACAAAATAAAATTTATTGTTTATAAAAAAGTTACAAGGGTTGAATTAAGAGAATTCAATTTGGAAAATAATACATACATATATCGAAGTTAATGTCATTTTGCAATCATATTTCTGGAACATGTTGAAACCATCCAACATTTTCAGAGGATTTTTTTATTTACTTTTTTAAGAAAAATAAATTTTATTATATATCATTATCTAAATTTAGTAAAATAACGTTAGTATGGTCATTTTTTAATTCATTCAATTATACAAATTTACAAAGAAGCTTGGAAAACATTAAACAACTCCTTCATATTTTAACAATTTTTTAAAAATGTATCCATTCAAAAGCCAAAGTCACCCAACCATGCCAAAGTCACCCGGGTTCACGGTATACCTTTGTTCAGGTAAGATTGTTTAAAAACTATTCGATTCAGCTGCAGTTTTACACATATGCCTAAAAACTGATCAAAGCTCAGTTAGTGCTTCAAATTTTTAAGACACGTCCACTTTTAAGGGGCGTTTCCGTCAAAAGTCGTATAATGCATTAATTTTTTAACGTTTTTTAACTATCGGTCGCAGTTTTGAAGAAAAAAGATGAACACTTAGATTTATATTCCTTGGTTACGTAGCAGAGTGTGGTCCAAAAATTGTTAAAAACAGCCATAATCGCTATTTCCATTCAAAATATAGATTTTTAAAAATTTAAGTTTTGTCTTGTTTTGTTCAAATCGATCTGCAAGAATAAAATTGAATGTCACTGAGCTCATAATAATTGCCTTGGCAATAAAAAGTTTTAACTTTGGGCGTGGCGCACGCCTTTTTTTATTGTGAAAGCACTAATTGAACATCACACCACACAAAATTAATGTTATTGAATTTTTTTCTGTCTGCTAAAGAAGAATTTTGTTTCTGAAACTGAAACATTGGCTGGCTGCGGGAGGCAGACGCATACACATACAACAATATAGGGAATAGGGTATCCAACAGTTCGTTGCAAACGTACTGTAGCTCTCTGAGCGTAACAAGTCAGCCGTGAAAAGTAATTATCTAAAAGTAAACCAAGTTTCTAAGACTCTATATACTTATTATTAAATATTTTAAGTGCAGCAATATGGAATCAACTCTTGGTTATGAAAGCCATTTGTTTATTTAATTCATACTGATTAAAATTTTGTTGTTTTACTTGGCCGGTTTTCTTAAGCCAAGCCCTCTGAATGGAAAATCCATTTTTTTTTTAAATTTTCCCTTTGCTTGTATCAAAAGGCCTACCACTCTGCCAAGTTTCAAGATTCTTCGACTATTAGAAGTGCTCCAAGAATTTGATAACATTTCCGAATAATTGGGTGGATACCACGCCCCCTGAATTGAAAATCTAAAATTTTCGATTTTATCCTTTGTATTATCGCAAGGTGCAAAATTTCAAGGTTCTGCGGTGACGGGAAGTGCTCCATAATTTGGATGATCTGTCAGTCAGTGAGTCGGTGAGTCATAGTGAGTGAGTGAGTCAGTTACTATTTTTGCGATTTTTGAAGCTCTGTATCTCAGAAACTAATTAAGCTAAGCAAGACCATGATAAATAAGTGTAGTGAATTTAAAGTTTCTGGGTTTGTTGGTTCAGAAGTTAGAGAGGGGTCGAAAATGGCCTGAGTTGGTTCCTGTAAATAAAGGTGTAGTGCCAAAGTTGCTAGAACTTGGCTGGGCACTACCGTGCCCCTTGATTTATTGAGTCGACTTTTGTTTGAGGTCCATTCGTACGCTTCGAATATATGTAATTGAAATGATTGTCATCTTGAAATACAAAACATATCGTGGTCTTAAACATTGTGCGTCGTCAAATCTAAGCATTTTAGATTTCTCGCAGTAATATTAGGCCTTGTTTCAAAAGTCTATACACGTGAAATAGTTCAATCAAATAAAAGAAAAGGTGTCAAATTACTTAAATACATATTACAGCAGTAAAATTATGACTTAAAATTATAAACAAGCATAATTTCGATAAGAAAAACAAAAATAATATACCTCGATTTTTATTATTATCCAGAAAACTCATCTGAATCGAGCCGCGAATATAAAGCACCCGGGTATACTTTACCCTCATACAACACAATGACTTCCAATTTATTGAAAATAAGATACCTTCGTGGGAGCGATTTAAATAATTACATTTATTCACCTGATTTAAGGGGAGTGTATGTAAAATACGAAGCACGTCCAAAAAATGGTATTGTGAATATGCCACGAATTGTGGTAGACGCTTTATTCCCAATTACAAAAAACTCTATACGAGTGCGAGGCGAGCAAATGAAACAACAAAAATTCTCAATAACGGCAATTATATTGTCCCCTATTCATTTCTGATGAGGCCAACAATATGCCACCATCATCATCGGCCCGTGAAACCTGGACATCAACATTCACTTGGGGAATGAATTGCATTTTTTTGTCATTATTTAAGCAATCCTGAAACAATAAGTACAATAATGTTGCCCCCCATATAGTCTATGGGTTTGTGGCATGCTACCAAAATACTACCAGTTCATTTGTATGTATGTATGTTAGTATGTTCATCGTCATTTTCTGGCTTTATTATTCCAAAGTCCGACAAAAAACCACAAATGAAAATAACTTGGATGAAACTATGGGCCACAGAATACCAGGACAACACTGCGGACGGCACAAATAGTATAAAACGAAGGTGGTGGGGTGGTGGCAGCGATAACAATAAATCGAGAATAATGCACAAAAGATCGCCACCGCAAACACCACTGTCATCGTCGTCGTCGTTGTCGTCGTCGTCGTAGTCGTAGTCTTCTACTCCCGCTGCTTCTTTTCACATAGGTATTCCTTATTCGTTTGTAATGGGTGTCCTGGAAAGCGGAAAGTACGGCAGAAAATGGGCGATTTGATTCAGTTGGAAGAATTCCATTTTATATTGGGAAGCAGGAGCAGGAGCAGTTGTTCTGCCAACATCATATCGACGTTTTCTTAAATGGGGGGGATTGGAACGCGCGATTGCAACTTTCAACGCCAAAGACGCTAACAACAATTCTTTGGCGTTGACAAAAGAAATTCGGAATGTTGAAAATTCCAATTATGCCCAGCTCTCGCTCTCGAAGACCGAAGAAGATTGTCCTGTCGCTGCTGGAATGGCTCTTGGAACAGAAGACAGATGGATGCATTTACTTCAGTTCAACAAGTTTCACAAGTTTCAGCAGCATTGAGGCTTTTGTAGGTATATTGTTTTATTTTTCAACACATCGTGTAGTTGGCGTTGTTTTCTTGTGCTATTTAAACGCCAAATGAATTTTGAGGACGAAAGGGAAGTCTTTCGAGATATTTGTTTAAATGGCTGCAGAAACCGATAAGCTGAAAAAATTGTTTTTATTTTTGTTTTCGATGAAATAAAAGTAAGTAATTTTGATTGCATTTTTCTTGGGTGTTCGGCAGATCAAAAAGTCTTTCTATTGTTTGAAATCTACATCAGTCGAGTAGACTATTTAAATTTTGAGGACAAGCAAACCCATTTTTGTTTTTAGAAGCACAAATCAGATCTATCTTTTATCGAAATGATTTAAGGTGTATTACAGTGAAACCGTAGTACCTACAGAAATCACAGAAAATCTTTATAAATGTGACAACATGCTCCGACTCCACGATATGGTACCAAAATACATCCAATAATGTACAAAGGCGGATCCAGGATTTTTTTCTGGGAGGGGCAAAAGGGACAGACGGGCAAAAAAATCAATAATAACAGTTGGAAATAAACTTGAAGCATCATACTTCAAGTCAAGTTTATGTCTTACAAGTTCAAGTATGTATGTATGGAAGGTTTATAAATGTACAGATAGTTTTCTTCTATGTTTTTCGCTAAACATTTACAGCACTTCATTAGCGTCCATTTTTGCCGCAACGTCTTGATGGATATGCATTAAAACCAATCCATTCAAACGCTCTTCTGTCATCCTTTGCGAAAACATGACTTTAATCGTAAGTTTGAGAAAGATCGCTCGGCAGTACTAGTAGTCACTGGAAACGTGCACATGCACAGCAATTGACAAACAGTTCTAATATTTGGCAGCACCGTTGCTCTTTTGTAGGCTTCTGCTGGAGAAGGAGATACTGGGATATTTTCTCTTATTTGCTGCCGAATTTTTAGCTCAATCTTCAAAGCTGATTTACGGACCATGATTTCTGCAAAAAATCCATTTGCGATGTCCTCAGCCTGATTGAAATTTTGTTTGAATGTGTCCGTACTAGTTTGACGTTGCCTCTGCAGACGTGCTGTAGTCGTATTAATAAGCTATATATAAATTTCAAATTCTTGTATAATGATTGGGATAGAGGAAGCGTAATTCTTAAAATATCAGAGAGCAAACAAAAACCCAGTTACTTGAAAGCTACCAGTTTGAACCGGGATAAAACGAAACAAACAAACCTCTAAAAGCTTATTTCTTGAAACAGCTGTTGTATAAAGTTTGACGAAATCCGTCAAGTAGTTTAGGCTGCATCTTGACTTCAAAAAGCGTACACACGGACAGACATATATACTTTTTTGGGCTTCTTTATCATCGTAATGTTCTGTTTGATTTTTTTTTTCAGCACGAAACTAATACTTGCTCTATAAGTACGGTGACCATCCGTCCTCTTTTTTAGAGGACAGTCCTTTTTTTGGTATCGTGTCCTTTTGTTTTGTTCTTCTTAAAGAGGACAGTAATTTGTCCTCTTTTTACTCAATTGTCCTCTTAATGTCCTTTTTTTCCTTTGAAAACTTTTTCCTACACAGTATAGTACTTTCTTCAGAACTAAATTACTTAAACACAAAATGAAGACAGCACTGGTTTAAACAATTCAGATCTGTCATCTGTTTTTGCTATTGTGAATGAATCGCAAACTGTCACCCAAATCCAATTGTCAAGTTTTCATTACATTCTTTTGGCTTTTTATATATACTAATAGCGAGTTTCATTCACGAAGAGAATTGCTCTTTCTGTCAAAAGATTCGATCTTTTTCACTTTTAAGAGTTTCATTAATTCAAAAAGTGCAATTCTAGATCGATTCTCAACACGAAAGAATGCATCTCTGATGAGTTGGGAGAATCGATCTGAATACTTTTCTGTCAAACGTCAAATGAGAAATAATTTGTTATTTTTTGTCGTTTGTCGTGAAATTGTGCCAGTCTGTGATAAATAAAACAAAAATAAACAAATAATGAACGAAGGACTTGATATGTACTTTAATTATCCAATTAATTATCAATTAGCAATAATCCAAAGTCAGCAATTCCAATGACAAAAGACAAAAACCAAATGACAAAAATTCAAATTGCCAAAACAAGTTTCATTGAAAAGTGCAATTCTCGATTTTGAGAACAAATCTTCCAAATTTGAATGAAACTCGCTATAAGACTCGTAGAGTTTTCGATGTCGCTTCCAGCTTCAAATGCCCCTACGGAAAGAGTCTTTTCAATTTCTAATAACATTTGGACACCTGAAAAATCGCAATTAAAAGTTGATACACTAGAGGCAATGCTGATAACAAAGTGCAATTATGACTATAATTGTGGACTTTTCTAAGAAGTCGGGATGACGTCTTAAAAAAAATTCACTGTGAAGAAAAATACAAAAACTAGGTAACAGTTCCTTTGAGTTGAACTCTACAATAAAGTATACTTAAGTATTTATTATTTTTGGATTTTGTTTGTCTGTTATAAGAATTTTTGTTTTTCAAACTGAACTGAATTGTAATTTGAAGTATATGTACAAATATTTTGAATAAATACGGTTTGTTCCTAAACTTGTTTAAGTAAATTAAAGTTTGTCCTCTTTTTTGCATCTGAAAAAATGGTTACCGTATCTATAAGGCAAGTCAAAATGAGACAAATTTGTATTGTTTTAAAAAACTTGTAACTCAATTTGTTAGAACTTAATAACTTAATTTCTTTTTGATTGTTTCCTAATACTACCAATGATCAACTCGAAGTTATATAACTATCTAGCGGCTTTCAAAAATTATAAAATGTTAAGAAATTATTTTTACTTGCGATTATAGGTAACTCGTGAAAAAAAATTTTTTGACAATAAATTTTTTGAAAATAATAAAATTCTAAAATTTTTAATTGTAAATTCGGCAAGCAGCTGCCTTAAACTGCGAGTATAAAATTTCATACAAAAACTTCCTTAAAATTGTAAAAATTAAATCTTGACCAGCGTCAAACTCTTTCGCCTCATCTCCCTCCTCATACGAATCCAATCAAAATCGGTGGCTTATGAAAAAGAGAGGAGAAAATAGAAAGAACCCTTAATAAATAACAACAATTACTTGTGTGTACTTAGAAAAATGCTAATCGGTTCAGTATAGTTCGATATAACGAACAAACCTGTAATTGGCTTACAACTTTCATGTGGGTGCGGTGGCGTAGTGCGTAGTGCACTAGCTCCTCACACGCTAGGTCGCTTGTTCAAGCCCAGCCCGGGCAAAAGTTTTTCAAAAATTAAATTGAACATAAAAGCGATTAAGCACCACTTAAGGAGTCTGATGATCGGGTTGGTCCCGGTGAAATAGCTATAACTCCAGCCTATGAACTTGGTGGTAGCACACACAAGTTGTTGTTTCATTCTAAAATTTTCAATCATAACATTAAGTTGATAGAGAAGCCTAAAAAAGCGGGTCCGACAATTCTGTCTGTCTGTCTGTCCGTCTGTCTGAATCGGCAACTACAGCCTAAACGGCTGGACCAATTCACTTCAAACTTGGTACATAGTATTTTTATGATGTCCTACAGAGGGGTTTTTGGAATTAGCATTCTAGCTCCAAAACTAACGGTACCTGAAATACGATTTTGATAAAACTTTCTGAATGGTGCTTTTTGAGTAAACTTCATGTTTTAACTGGAATTAATTTTTCAGGAAAAGTCTTGTAACGGTACCTACCTCCCATAGGACCAGTTTTTTAATAACAGATTTTCTTGTAAGCCACTAAACGGATTTTTATGAAATTTTAAATGAGATCTCTTTTAGAAGCAAAATAATATTAGTTCTTTAATTTCTCAAAAAAACTATTTTTGAGTTTTTTAGCAAAAATTTAATTTTTTTTTAATTTTTGGTTTTTTCAAAATCGGTTTGTTCAAAATTTTTAAAATTTTTGTTTTCTGATAAGAACTTTAAACTGCTATATGTTGACATACTCAAAAAAAATTGTAATATGTTTTCGGAAAGTTTAAAAAAAAATTTTTTTAATTGAATTTTTAGTATCAATTTGTTTTGTTGCGACTAATCCAGAAGAATGTCAAAATTTCTACTTAAATTTGGAGTTTGAAAAATCCCATCCCCAATTTTTAGCAGATGTTGTTATAATCATTATCTGTTACTTTATGAAGATGAGCTTTCATATTTGTCCGTAATTTTAAACTTTCAATTGAAGTCCATAAGAGAGACGATTTAACGCAACCGACTTTACAGACAGCCAAGTTATTTTGTTAAGTATAAATACCTTCTAAATGAATTTAAAGCGAATTAAAAATATCGTCAAGGGAAAATTATTTGATTCCGCATACTACCGCTGAGTAAAGGCAGCCGACCGCGACCGCGTGATTGAGCCGTGTGGCACTTCATTTTTTTACATTTTCGAGGGCGGCAGTGGCAGGTGGCGATACTTTTTTCACTCTTGATAACTTTTGAATTGTATTGAACTTGGGAATGGTATGATTCAAAAACTAATTTATAAGTAGGTAGGTACTAATCTAGCCTTGAATACGAAGTGATTTATTTAAATAAGCTTACACAGGCCGTCTATTGCTAATCTTAATATGAAAAAGTAGTTATTTTCACATGACTGTAATAGTTAGACACATCACTGACATTTTTGTAGATTTTGAAGTCGTCTATAAAACAGTAGTACATGCATCACTTTGGTCTATTGTCAATAATTTCCACAGTGTATGGGTTTTTTTTTTAGTTTTTTTACAAGTTGATTTACATTATCGAAGCTTTTATACAAATCCCTAACTTTTTCGAAAATATTCTATCATCTATGTTAATCACTGATAATGTAGGATGTTAAATGTGAAAGAATTTTTCAAATCGGTGCAGTAGTTTCGGAGCCTATTCAGTTCAAATAAACAATAAAATCTTTCCTCTTTATAATATAAGTATGATTATTACAAATAAGTAATTAATAAAGTTGATAATAATAAAATAAAAAAAAAAAAAACAACTAGCTATGAATTCTAATTTCAACTCGAATGTTTCACATCTGCCGGGCGTGCCTTGACAGTCAACTGTTTTTTTAATGCGTTATTTTTACCTCATATCTCTTTTTGATCTTGAAAAAAAAACTATATTACCTCAAAAATAATCAAAACCTTTCAAAACCAACAGACGCAAGTACTCGTATACACATACAAACAGTTATAAGGAGTAAAACGTCATTGAAGCCGACGCCATATCGCATAACTTTGTTTAAATATATATTTTCAAAGTTGGGTTTCCTTTCCTTTCCTTTTATGTGCTCCTTGCTAAGACAGTAGAAGAAAGAGAACTTTAAATGTTCACATGAAACAACCGAAATTACACAAATTCCACAAAAGGTGCGGTTTCTCCGTGACACCCTCTACTCCCTATAAGACCCTTCTTACAACGTTTACCCATAAATATCTCAAAATCTGCCGCAATGAAATTAGAATTGAAACAACCTGCTGGAAGCCACAATTTTGAGAATGACTGCGGATGCGGTTTCATTATAACCCGCTCTTGCCTTTTTCGTCAGCGTGCGACGACGACGTTGTTTTTATTTGGTTCTTCCATTGTGAATTATATGGTATAGTGCCACAAAGGGTGGGATTGGGATGGGACATGGGGATGTTGGCGAGGGAGGTTGTTTTAAAATTGCTTCTGAGTCCTGGACTATGTTCGTCTGGCATGCGGCAGCATTTTTCCGTTTTTATTTTTTCTTGTCGGACAAATACTGAGTAGTCAACAAAACGGAATTAGAATTTTAAGGCCATTCGCTGTGACTGTTATTGTGCAAAAAAATAAAAAGGGGACATGAACACGTGTATGCTGCAAAATGACACAATAACGCATACAACAGCAACATAGAATATAAAACTCAACATGTGGCACTGGCTTTATAAAATTGAATAAGCGCTTTATTGAGATGCCATAACACGGTGCCATGTGCGGGGAGAATTTTAGTACCGTAGGTGGGTTGGTATACACATACACATATAGATACTAAATATGTTGATGTTAGAGTATAGCACACTTCAAAGGGTTTATATTTTTGAGAAAAATTCTTGCGAAAAACACTTGAGCAAGAGCATTGGTCCTGAATTTTTATTATTAAATAATAATAAGTTCTAGCAACAAATGAGGGTTCGTGCGTATTTTGATGATAGGTACACCATGCTCGGAAAGTAAAGTAGTTACTTTTTAGAAGTAATAAAATTGGAGGTATTTTTCGTGATACCACCTTTTAACCTTTTTTGTTTTACGGAAATAGTACGTAGGTACAGTTGTCCTATAAGAACGCTTCCAAAGATATGCAGAGTTTTATTATAAGACTCGACACGATATTTTTTCAGGACTTCAAATCAAGACAAAATATTGATATTTTTCATATGGAAATATTGGTGTGCCAAATAAAGTATGCCAAGTTTTCGTTATTGCAAAGCCAACTCCATTGAGGAAAACCGGAATAAGTTCAAACAAGCTAGAAAGACCTCTTTCGGTTTTATCCGTCGAACTAAATTCTTACATGACCAAAAATTACAGCAAAAGTTACTACAATGTCCCACAGAGAGTAAACATTTTTGGTGATTTGAAAAACACATTCGAAACACTACTTCGTCCTCGGTTACAACGCTCGTCTATAATATTAAAGCCAATTTGCTTGCAGGACAGTTTGCTGTAAATTCGACGCTGCCAGATAGAGTTATGACTCCTCCTGTACTTGACAGCGAGAATGGTTTTATAGGACAAATATCCTTTCGCAATCAAGCAGTTGCAGGAGTATACTAAAAGATCTCTATGTAAACCAATTCGCTGGCCTGGAAAGTATCCCCACATAGTTCTGAAAAGGTGTGCTTCCAGTTCCATGCTGGCAAAACTACTGCTTTTCCATCTGTCCTATTCTACAATTCTTTTTGGGAGTTGATGGAAAACAACATATTTGTCGCCCGTTTCAAAAATAAGGCGTTTCTTCATTCTTCTGAAACTACCTACCAATTGTGCTTACGTCCCTTCTTTCCAAGTTCATGGAAACACTGGTAAATTATCAGATTAAGAAATATCTTGAAAAACGACAACTTCTTAATGAATGGCAGTACGGTTGTCGTAGCAATAGGTCCACTTGTAAAATAGTCAAAGGATCAAGGACACTATACAAGACCCTAATCATTCCAGTCCTGCTGTATGAAGCATGAACACTAACACGATCGGACGAAAACAGTCCGTGGTGCTTTGAGAAAAAGATTTTTTGGGTGGTATTTGGTCCTGAATGTATCAATGGAATATGGAGATTCAATGACGAAATGTACGGGATATACATCGACACTGGTACAAAAGCTGAAAATACAACGGTTAGATGGATAGGTCATGTAAAGCATATAGACCAAAACGCACCTGCGAGCCTTCAGTTCCAAAACGGAGGACTGACGCCGCTCTGGAAGACCCTAACTATAAGGTGGCGCGATCAAGAAAAGAACCAACTTTGGTGTGCGCCAATAGCTAGGGACCAGCCTAGATGGCGGGGTTTATGAGTTTCCGTCTGGTATCCACAAAATAAATGCTGGTACACCCCAAGGCTCCGTTCTGTCTCCGACTCTCTTTCTAATCTTAATAAATGATCTCTTGTCGAAGACTGCTAGTCCCCTTTATTGTTTTGCTAACGACAATAAACTCAGCTTTTCATATTCATTTCCCAATTCACAGCCCTGTTCTTCGGATGTGGAACTAATACGGCAGTGTATGATAAGCTCATTGAATTCCGATCTAGACAGTATTGTCCAATGGGGAATTATCAAACGCACTTCAAAAACTCAATGCTGTCTTCTGTCGTTAAAGCATTACCTACCCCCTATGCCACAAGCCATGAGTGGCACTTGCATTGATGAAACCGAACAGCTTTGCGTTCTAGGTATGTGTACCGAAAACCACCTTTTGTGAAACCATCACATATTCGACGTCGCAAAAAATGACGCTAACTTTGGTTTATTAAATCGATGTAAGAAATATTTTTCCCCTTCTGATCTGGCTACAATCTACAAGTCATTCATTCACCCGAAGCTAGAGTACAATTCTCATATCTGGACAGGTGCTGCTGTCACACATTTACGCTTTCTGGATAGGATTCAAAAAAGAGCCTTAAAACTTATAGGTGAAAGAACTATTACAGAAACATTTGTTTCACTCGAACATTGCCGTAATGTTTCTTGTCTTGTTTTATCGCTACTTCCAAAAAAGTGCTCCAGTGAAATAGATAGGTGCATTGTTCCCTTTAAACAATTTCGCTGCACTGCAAGGAATGCTCATCAGTTTACCCTTAAGCTTTACTTCGGACGAACTGTCAAACACAGGAATTCTTGCTTCAGCCGCTCCACGAGAACGGAGAATGTAGAATGCTTAACCCGGCTCTGTCTTTTCCTCCCATTTTAATGAGATAAATATCACATATTTCTCAATCCATTGTACAAAAAAATCTTTCCTATCTTTCTATTCCTTATAACTATTGCCGTGCAGTTTGCATTCAAAAGACCTTGGGTCTTACAGGCATATAGTTAAAATATATTGATTTTTTTTTAAACTATTTTTTTAAATGAAAACTACAGATTGCATACTCAAATAAATTTCAAAATATTTTTTGGAAAAACTTTTCAAAAATAACATTTAAAAAAAAACTGGTCGAACGATTTTCAATATTCTTTTTTCCTAAATTGACATATTTCTCGATATCCAACCATCCAGTTAAAGAAAAAATTCCCACAAGGACCGTTTGGCAATACGAGAAAGCCAACTGGGACGGTCTGAATAATTTCTTTCGCAACTTTAACTGGTCATTATGCTTCCTCGATAATGACATTGATGCCAGTGCTGAAATGATTACAGAAGTGGTTTTTCTTGGAATGAGAACTTTTGTCCCTCACAGAACAAAATGTATCAAACCAAAAGAAAAGTCTTGGTTTACCGAAGAGTGTAAAGAAGCTATCAGGTTGAAAGAAGTAAGCTTCCGATCCTACAAAGCCAACCCAACTGAGGAAAATCGGAAGAAACACAAACAAGTTAGGAACTCGTGCAACTCCGTTATACACAAAACGAAATTTTTACATGACCAGAAGTTACGGCAAAAAATTCTGCAATGTCCAAAAGGCAGTAAAAACTTCTGGTCATTTGTAAAAAACGTCAAGAACTCAACGTCATCATCAGTTCCAACGCTCATCGTCGACAATAAACCAATTGTCAGCTCTTCAGAGAAGGCGAATATGCTCGCAGCTCATTTTGCTGCAAGTTCTACGTTGCCTGCAAGCAACAATGCCCCTCCTGTACTTGAGAACGTTAATTCTTCTATGGGACAGGTATTTTTCCGCACTCGTACAGTAGCAAGAGTTCTTCAAGATCTTGATATACACAAATCCGCTGGCCCGGATGGTATACCCCCTATACTTCTGAAGAAGTGTTCTTCATCGCTGGCAAAACCACTGCGTAAGCTTTTTCATCGCTCCTATCGTTCAGGAATCTTTCCTAGTAGTGGAATCTTTCATAATAGTGCACATCGCGTGCGAGGTGAACACGTTCTTTATCTGTGCTCTTTACTTTTCTTTAAAATCTAAGTAATCTAAATTTGGCAATAAAACTCTTTGCATATGAATAATAAGAAAATCATTGAATTTGATTAAGTGACTTTATTGATAATGTCTTCTTTATGTAATATTTGCAATAATAAGGTGGACGAAGATCAATATAAAGTGAATTGCTGTGATTGTTTTGCATTTTTTCATGCGCGTTGTGTTAACATACATGAAAGTGACGTAGAATTTCCATTTCGCTGCTCTATGTGTGCTGCAATTCGACGTAAATCACTTCTCTTCACTTCTGCGCCTAAATATTCACCATCATCAAGTGCATCTATCACCTCCAAAGGGTCCGTCGCTGCTGCTGTTGCTCCTCCATCCACTACCACCTCTTCAATCATCACCGCTACTCCTCCTTCCACCACCACAATTGCCGCCAAATTCACTGCTGTGCCTTCAACCTTTACCATAGCTGGACTCTCCAAATCAAATACAATAAGTGCTGCTGCTGATTTATTCCCTTCACCCTCTTCCCAAGTTACACCCTTCACCAATTCCGTCATTGTCTCTCATTCGCATTCTGGTGTGGATGTGGATGCGTTTGCGCACATTCAACCGCTCGATCGACAGCATCAGCCGCCACCGCTTATGTGTGATAACTTCAAATCAATTTCTTTAGAAGCTATAATAATGAAATATTAGAACTAAAGAAGGTAAATTTCGATTGTCTGTCTTCTCTGCATGAGCTAAAGGAGGAAGAGAAGGAAATGCAATTGAGAATTAACTCTCTTCAGTCTAGAGTGAATTCGCTCGAGCAATTAAAATTGGAGAATACTGTGGAGATTGTTGGAATTCCGGATTTAAATAATTCGAATGCTTTAGATAAAGCACTTAAGCTTTTCACCGTTGGACTGGATGAGAATATTAATGAAGAACAAATTGATAGTGTATACGTAAAAAAATTCAACAATAACAAACCGAGGGTCTCTTCTGCTGAATCTTATCCTACACCTACACGTACAAGTGTATTGTGCGTTAAATTTTAATAGAGAACTTCGAAAAGCTGCTGAGATTGTTAAAAAATCTAAAGGATACAAATTTTTGTGGTTTCAAAATTCTAATCTTTTAATAAGGAAACGAGAAGGTGATAAAGCTATTAGAATCAAGAGCTTAGAAGACTTAAATAATCTTTAATATTTATGAATTTTGATAATGTACATAATTTTGATCCAGATGAAGTTGTGTTGTCATATAATTTTGATAATGATCTTTTGTTAAGTGTTTTTCTGAATAACCATATTTACCCAAAATGCTTCTATATTATACAACAAAACATCCGTAGTCTTCGTGCAAATTTTGATTCATTATTGCTCCATATCGATTCATGTTCAAATAAGCCTGATTTTGTTTTTGTTACTGAAATTTGGATCTTTGACAATGAGAAAGGTAATTTTATAATTCCTGGGTATACTTTTTTTGCCTCATGTAACAATACTTATTGTGCTGGTGGTGTAGGTGTTTTTGTCAAAAATATATACATTAATAATTGTGATGTTGCTAGTAACAATTTGGTCTCTGCGGATATTATTAAGGTATCTTTCAGTTTAAACAATGAAAAACACTGCTTAATATGTGTCTATAGGCTTCATCATGGTAGTAGAGATGTCTTTCTTGAAGAGCTTAATATTTTGTTGATGAATGAAAAAACTAAAAATCTTATTTTTCTGGGTGACATTAACATTGATCTCCTCTCTAAAACCCAATATGTGGATAATTATTTATTGCTACTAGCTTCTTATGGTTTGGATTCGTATATTAATGTGCCTACTAGAATCGATGATAACTCTAAGACATGTATTGACCATATTTTCTGCCGGAATAGTTTATCTCGTAATGTTAAACCTATTAGTTCTCTAGCTGATTTAGGTATCACTGATCACTGCATGACTAGTCTTCATTATTTTGATTTTTTGGCTGTTAATGAAACTGATGTAACAGATGTTTTAGTTAAGAAAATTGACTTTGCCAGGCTTAATTTGCTTTTACGTTTTGAATTCTGGGACAGTGTCTATAATGAGAGTGATCCATCAGTCGCTTACGACAAATTTATGGTGAAATTGGGTAATTATTTGGAGAGCTGTACAATAAGATCTGTTAAACAGAACAAGTCCAAGCATCTTAAAGAATGGATGACAGGGTATATTTTGAATAAAGTAAACAAAAAAAACAAGTTACAGAAAAAATGTAAGAAATATCCTAATAATACTCATCTTAAAACAGAATACAAAGAAGTATGCAAACGTTTATCTAAAGAAATTAAGACTTGTAAGGAAAATTATTATTTAGCTGAACTGAACAAAAATAAAGGAAATATTAAAGGTGAATGGAATGTGGTAAACAAAATTTTAAATCGTGGTTTTCAATCGGATAAGCCCTTAATTATTGAACATAACAATATTAGAATTACTGATACCACTGAAATAGCTAATCGCTTCAATACATTTTTTATCTCTATTGCTGAGAATGTTTCGACTGAGATACTTAGGAATAGAAATGGCTGTGTTTTTAATGAAGATATAGTTAATGATAATGTTTCTATAGATAGTCTTTTTTATACTCCTATTATGCCTGGCGAATTGCTTTTCATCATTCTAAAGCTTAAAAAATCAGGTTCTGTTACCAATGATAAGTGTTCCAACTTAATATTTAAACAAATAGCATACAACATTGTGGACGTCCTTGCACATATTTTTAATAAAAGTGTGTACGGTGGTGTCTTTCCAAGTTCACTCAAAATTGCTGAGGTCATTCCCCTTCACAAAAAGTCTAACCCTTCCGTTATGAATAATTACAGGCCTATCTCTCTGTTACCTGTTTGCTCAAAAATTTTTGAAAAGGCGATGAAAGGAAGAATTTTGAAATTTCTAAATAACAATAATTTTTTTAGTGAATCTCAATTCGGATTTCGAGCCCATAGATCAACAGAGGATGCTTTACTTAAATTTTGTAGTGAAATTTATGAAAACTTAAACTGTAACTTATTTACAGCAGGTCTCTTCATTGACTTAACAAAAGCTTTTGACCTAGTTGACCATAATATTCTCTTGAAAAAATTAAACAATGCAGGAATGCGTGGATTTATCTATAATTGGCTAGTTTCTTATTTATCTAATAGAAAGCAATTGGTTAAAATCAATGGAAGTTCAAGTAATTTATGCAATATTAGTATTGGCGTTCCCCAAGGTTCAGGTTTAGGTCCATTGCTTTTTTTGATTTTCATCAATTCTATTTTTAAACAGAATTTCAAAGGCAAAATTACAGCTTTTGCTGATGATAAGGCCTTTGCATATGGCTGTAGATCTATGCTTAACTTAATTTCTGATATTAACGCAGACTTGGATATTTTAAGACGCTGGTTTGCGGTTCATAAAATGGTGTTGAGTAATAAAACAAAACTTATGTACTTCAGTTTATCAGGGTCTACTTGTTTAGTTGACTGTGATATATGTTATCATTCATCTGACTGCCTAAAATTCAAATGCAGTGTAAATGATTGTGATAGTTTTGTTTTCAATAACCCCTGTTCACCTCATTGCTTTCAGATAGAATTTGTCAAGACCTTCAAATACCTTGGTGTCTTACTTGATAGTAAAATGAACTGGTCTGATCACACTAACGCATTAAAAAATTATTTGATATGCTGCTCTAGGCAGTTTTATACTCTTGGTTTGTACTGCTCGAAAAAAATACTAGTTATGATCTACTATGGTATTGTTCAGTCAAAAATTCAGTACGGAATAACTTGTTGGGGTGGGTCTTATAAAAACAAAATTAATCCTCTTCTTATTATTCAAAAACATGTTGTACGAATAATATGTAGAAAAAACCGCTTTCATAATAGCTTCATTTTATTTCAGGAGTTAAAAGTTCTTCCTCTAAGACATCTATACTACTTCAAAGTTTTGAAAGTTTTTTTTATTAGAAGTGGATATCTTGCAATAAGAAGTAATTCTCAACATAATTTAAGAGTTAACTCCAGGAACTTAGTAACTATCCCCTCTTATAATAGAATGCATTTTCGAAGATTTTTCACAATAGTAGCTCCCTCAGTTTTCAACAAATTGCCTTTCTCTTTAAGAAGTCTTAGAGTATTGTCCTCTTTCCTTTACAATGTAAAATTATGGCTTTTTGGTCATGATCACACTCAAATTGAAAACTTATTGTCTCTTATTATTTAATTATTTTATAAAAAAAAAAAAAAAAAAAAAAAAAAAAAAAAAATACATATATAAAAAAAAAAAAAAAAAAAAAAAAAAAATATATAAAAAAAAAATATATCACTTTTATTCTACCTTTCTCACCTTGCACGCAACTATGTATGTTGACTATTTTCTTTGATGAGCATTCGCCACTAGCTCTAGTTTTACGCTGGGCTATAGAGTGTCTCTTATTTTGTTTTGTTAGGGTACATACAAAAAATAATTTGTTATTCGGAAGATCACAATTTCTATATACTGCATAATTTTGTATATATCTTAATACTTCAACATAATTGTAAAATCTCTGGATTTCTTTTATTTGGCCTAAGAAAAATTTTTTTTGTAATGCATTTATGTAATTTTCTATATTTATATTAATCTTTTTAGTCTTCTAATTTTAATTTATTAAGATAAATACTGTACCTAACAAAATGAATAATAAATACAATACAATACAAAAAGTAGATGGAAAACAGCATTTGACTCCTCCTCCCCCTCCTCCTACCGACCAATTGCACTTACTTCCCTTCTTTCCAAGGTCATGGAAACGCTGATAAATCGTCAGCTCAAGAAATATCTCGGAGATCGGGAGCTTTTAAATGACCGGCAATACGGCTTTCGCAGCAATCGTTCCACTGGTGATCTGATGGCATATCTCACCGAACAGTGGAACAAATCTTTGCATCGCTTTGGCGAAAGCAAGTTTATTGCGCTTGATATTTCAAAAGTATTTGATAGAGTTTGGCATGAAGCTCTTTTATCGAAAATGCGTGCATTTGGAATCGATGATACTCTTATTCGTTGGATTAGAAGCTATCTTCTGGACCGTTCAATACAAGTTGTATTAGACGGTTTCAAGTCTGATCTCCACAAAATAAATGCTGGTGTGCCCCAGGGCTCCGTTCTGTCTCCGACTCTCTTTCTCATTTTTATAAATGATCTCTTGTCTGTGACTTCTAATCCATTAAATTGTTTTGCTGACGACTCAACCCTCAGCTTTTCATATACGTTTGATAATTCACGGCCTTCGCCTTCGGACGTGTTATTACAACGACACCGTATGATAAGCTCATTAAACTCCGATTTAAACAGCATTGTGAATTGGGGTACAAGAAATCGTGTGGAGTTTAATGCGTCGAAAACTCAATGCTGTCTTTTGTCGTTGAAGCTAAACATACCCCCTATGCCATTATCCATGAATGGTACTTGCATCGAGGAGGCCGAAAAGCTATCAGTACTCGGTATGTGTATCACCTTCGTTGGAATGATCATATACTTGAGATTGCTAAGAATGCTGCAAGATGCTTAGGCTTTCTTAATAGATGCAAGAAGTTTTTCACCCCTTCTGATCTGGCTACAATTTACAAGGCGTTTATACGCCCTAAACTCGAGTATAATTCCCATCTCTGGGCAGGTGCTTCTCAAACTTTTCTTCACCTGCTCGACAGAGTTCAGAAAAAAGCGTTAAAATTGATAGGAGAGAGAAACATTATGGAAACATTTCCATCACTCGAACATCGTCGAAATGTCTTTCTTTATTTTACAGGTTCTTTTATAAAAAATGCTCACTCGAGGTAACCAGCTGCGTTCCACCCCTTAAACATTTCCCCCGTAACACTCGTCTTGCTAGGAACGCTCATCAGTTTACACTTGAGCCCAATTTCGGACGTACCGTGAAATATAGGGATTCTTTCTTTAGCCGTACAACACGAATGTGGAATGGATTGCCTGGCACAATTTTTCCTTACCATTTTGATCTGCAGACATTCAAGATCAATGTTCATCGACACCTCCTTTCCCTTCCTCCCTGAATTTCTATCGCTCGTGCTGTGAATTATCATTAAAAGGGCTATAACAAACCCCTTGAGCGCGTGTGCATTATAAAAAAAAAAAAAAAATATAGCTTTGAAATTTTATTGCATACCTACTTAGTTCTTCCGAGAAAACTCTTAAACTAATTTAAAAAATAAAAGAATTTTCGAAATTATTTAATTTTTTTTAATATCCATATATGCAGCCACTACGCAATTGCTTATCATACGAGCAAGTTCGTGCGACCCAATCGTGCATTTTATTTCCTAACGCTCGCAATGTATTTAAACATCTTAAGGGTATTAACAAAAAAAAAAATGCTTTTAAAAATACAAAAAAAAAAACCCTGTTTTTGAATATTGGTAGGTATGCAGTATAAATTAAGCTACCTAGGTACACCAATAATATAATATGTGTGAAATTTTGAAAGTTTCGGTTGAGCCGTTTTTGAGACAGACATACAGACGGGCAGAATTTTTAGACCATCTTTGTTATCCCAAAGATTTTTTTTCGACGAATGCATAACTTGGCCTTTTAGTACCTATAATCGCAAGTAAAAAGCTTAAGGCAATAAGATCCTTTTTCCATTTTATTTTACCTGAAGCAGGGGTGGAATCGGCTAATGTGATTTGTGATTGTCACATTTCTTACAATCACATGTGATAAAATAATTTTGTGCGTCTGCATAATGTGATCACCGGAATTTTGTTTATTTTCATTAAGTCATTTTCCGTTGGGCAATCGGAGAGAACTCCGAAGACAAATCGTTTCTCTTCGGAGTTGTGTTTTGCGAGTCTTACTTCTTCTGCTTTTTATGAAATATGCGGTCTGAAGACGCATATATACGAACGTCACAGTTTCTATATATTTTGTATTTCAAATTAAACAATTAGAACAATTTTAATACATAATTTACATTTTTGGTAATATTGAAAATTGATACTCTTAAAAGTGGATAGTCTTCAATTTCATATAAAATCATACATACAAAATAATTTATTTTGTTTTTCAACTTTTTGACATTTTGCCCCAGATGCAAAAGGTAAATCAAAATAATAATTAATATTTGGATTATGGCGTTTCAGCCCGCTTTCAAACAAAACTTTTAATATTTTGTTTATATTCTAGCCAACAAGCATTTTAATATAATATCGGCAACTTTAAGAAACGTGACAATTATGTATTTATTTAGAAAAGATTAATTCAGTTGTCACTTCACGTTATACGCGTTTCAGAAAAATATCTCAATTAAAAAAATGTTCATTTCTGTTTTTTTTTTTTGTAATGTTTTTATTTTTACTTTAATCATGAGGAGAAACTAACTTCTCCCAATCGAAAACAACATTAGTGTAGATCTTTGACAAATCTTTGACAGCAAAAGCAAATTATTTTGTTTTATAAGTCAGCGTCAGAGGTTTATTATTTATTTATTATTATTTTTGTATGCAAGTGACACCTAAATAGCTGTCACAAGAAAAAGTCACAAAAATGTGATTGTCACATGTGACAATCACCTTAGCCAGACGAAATTTGTAGATTGTGACTATCACATATCACAAATCACCTTAGCCGATTCCACCCCTGGTTTTTCCAAGTATATCATAAAATGTGTGCGTTTTTCTGCATACTTGTTTCGTACTTTTATTTTGAAAATTGTTATTTTCATTTTAAAACAATATATCAAAACGCATTTAAAACGCTTTTTATGGAGAAAATTGACCCGAAGGTCAAAAAATTAGTATGGACGGGAAAAAAAATTGAACAGCTAAGAACTGGATATCTTAAAACTGAGATAAGATTTATAAGTTATTTAAAAGCATTTGCAAAGATTTTGATTTCTTCTAAAAACAAAGTCCATAACGAAGTTTTTATCAGTAGTAGCAACAGTGCAATAATTACCGTTCACATGACTTTTCTGAAATCCCCGCAAAATGACATCAAAATTAAGAATCAATGAATAAAGAAAATAAACTAAAGATACTTGCTTCTTTAGTAGATCCTGGACCTGATGAGCTTACCTTAGCATAGCTAAAAAGCATCTCACACATATGTAACAAGAAGAGGAATAAACTTCCTTCTATGAAATTATCCGCCATAAAAGCAAGTTCGTGCGACCAATTTTTGTTTGCATTTTGCATTTTTTTCCCTATTAAAATTGTTGAAAATTTAAGCAAGATAAATCTAGTTCCAACATATAAAAATTAATACAACATTTGCTAGAATCCAAAAAATAAAACCTCAGCGAATTGCTCTTCAGGTCCATAAAATTATCTCTCAAACCAGGAAAATGCTCTTGCGAAATTTCAATCCTTATAAATTATTAAATTATCACGAGTTTCGCCGCACAACTTGTTCAGGGAAAAAGGTGATTTAGAAGTAGAAGTAGCTAGTCATTCATTACAGTCTCATTTTCTTCTTCTATAGAAGAAGTTACAGTGCAGAGTTGCAAGACCTTATAGAGTTAATAAATCAGATTTGCCAACACAAATTCATCAACTCAGTCCTACAACTTGGCATAGAGTAGAGATTATATTAAAATATTCAAATCACCCATCAACAGAACAAAATAACAAACGAAATCTATCAACTTTCTCTCTGGTTGACTCAACAATCCTTAGATCCAGCATCCAGGTTACAAAAAGTATCTTTTGTAGCTAGTTACAAAAACACAATGAGTCCTCGTAATGCATACCAATGTGGTAATGAGATAAGATTATTTGCGTATCTGGGTAATGTGGGAATCTCGTTGAGATGATATTATTCAAATCATGTGCTTTGGTATAATAATTAAATTTGGTATCACCTTATGGATGTGAGATAGACATCTTAAAAAAAAATTAAGCCTCTAGGGATGATTCGTCTTTTGAAAATATTCACAAGCCAAATAATGTATATATCATCAATGAGATGTGTGTTCTTCTAGAACTTTTTAATGGAATTTGTCTGTGGAATACACCATATGTACTTGTATATTGTCAGAGCAGCGTCAAAAACAGCCCCACAAGGAGCAATATGTAGGGTAGGAATATATTTTTTTTTATGTTGTCGGTTTGTTTCGCGAATATTTTTCCTTTCGAATTTATTTTGCTGACAGGTGCATTTTAAGAACGTATGTACGTTGCACTACAAATCTATTAAATTGAGCATCCTTAGTGTATTTCTCCACTCTAGTTCTGAGTATTTTTTTTCTGTACATATTCAAATTGTCAGCCTTAAGGCTGAACAAGAAAATGCAGTTAGGCAAACAAGATTATAGATTTCTTTTTTTTTTTTGTCAGAAGAAGCTGTGTACTAACCGTATATGTTTTTTAAATCCATATAGATTTAATAAAATGTTTCATAAATATTTTTCACTCCCAGTGTTAATATCTTAGCAAAAAAAAAAAAAAAGAATTATTGGAGATTAATACGAAACCCCTAAAAAACAAACACAACGACACATTTTTGATGAAAATTTTATTTCACTTTGGACTTTGACATTATGTTTGAAAAACAATATCAGCCAAGAATGGCCGCCTGGGGAAAATTCGCAACAATTTTTAACAACTTTTTCGCACATTTAAGGCAGTATCTATCCTTGCCATAACATGAGCAATGTTGGTTTTTAATACGTCAAGAGCTCGAGGATTATTTGCATAAACACTGTCTTTTTCGTAGCCTCACAGAAAAAAATCCAAATCGCTTGACCTTGGTGTCCAATTGACGTCGCCAAAACGAGAAATAACGCGACCAGGAAAACTTCTCACGCCATTGTTCGTGTTGTGTGGCTTTTTGTCTCGTCTTCTTGGAACCACATATCGTCTAAGCCATGATCAATCGCCGCGCCGGCGAAAAAAATAGGTTATCATTCATCATATCGCTCCGAATGGACTGTTACCGCTAATTGGCATGATCGAAGAAATACGACCCAATGACAACATTTCATTTCAACCATAGAGCACACCAAACAGTCATATTGTTTGGATTTGAATGCAACGGATAATTGTGGATTCTCTGAGCCCATGTAAGGCAATTTTGATTGTTTACATACTGACCGAGTTAGAAATGTGCCTCTTCGTTGTCAAAAATGGTAGGTGAGTAGGTTGGATTTGAGGCAGGATTTGGTGTTTGGGAGGGGATTGTCAGGGGATTGGTTGGTGGTGGTAAAAGGAAGGGAGATTTATTGTGTTGAGGTGGGAAGAAAAAATTGTCAAAAACTGTCAAAAATTGTGGGCTGTTGGTTGTATCGTGGGGTGAGAGGCCGATGTTTGAGGAGAAGGTGTGAGAAAAAAAAATCAAAAATGGTGGTTGGTTGTAGGTGGGGTTTGTGGTTGGTGGTTGTAGGGATACTACCTACATATGAACTGTTTTGTGAACCGGTTATCACGTAAAACTATCGTCCGTAAACCGACTTTACAGACAACCAATTCAATTTCATACATTTTTTAGCTCTTTGAAACATCAGCGAAAATTCCGGAATGGCCGATCGGGTCGCAGACAAATAAAAAGCAGAATTTAACCAAAAATATTGTTTATCCGCTAGCATTGATATGAAATAAATGAATAAATTTAATTTCACATTAAATAAGTGTTTTTTTAGCGTAGCAACGCACGCCGGGTACCGCTATAGTATAATATAATATCGAATTTTTATTCAATTCAACAATATACAGCGTGTCCCGAAATTCAACGTCAAGCGGGCACCGGGTGAAAGGGTAGGTTATGTCCGTACTGGGAAAAGTAAGGAAAAAAATCCATCTCGCCTTGTTTAGTAAAAATAGTAATATTTATAAAAATTATAAAAATCGTTACACTAGACCACACTTCTAGGTACTGTGGTCACAAATTTTCATATTTTGCGGTGTTTATTTTTTTTATGTAATCCTTACTAATTATTCTATTATTCCCAATTAAAAATTCAAAAATAAATATCGTAGTTTTCGTAAGAAAAATAAAATTTGACTGAGTCATGGTGAATTTTTTTTTTTAAACTTAACTTTGATACTTCATACTTTAAAAAAAATGTACCGCACTGCCCTCGGCAAGTTATTTAAAAAGTTGGCCCATTTTACCAAGATACAACACTTGCTAATTATTCACCCATAAAAAATATTATTAAAATTTAAACCGCTGTAGAGCATTATAAATTAGGACTAAAAATTGGAAAATTCTACCCTTGTTAAGAAAAACACTGGCCAACACAACAACAAAAGATGCAACTTCCTGGCAATACCCATCAAATTCCTGAAAACAGAACAAACTAACGGATTGCAGCTGCATACAGATCATTCTAAAGTGAAAATCACAAAAAAGCAGCAGACTAAAAATTTCTGTTTACACGATCTGCTTTCAGTACAGAACGCTCTTACTTTTGTTCGCAATTTCAAATAATCGTTGGCTTTTTTATTAGCATAATCGTTTGCTTTTGTTTTCCCCTGGATTCGATTATAGTGTTGTGTTAATTATTATCTAAAAATTGTGTTATAATTATAATCTAGTAATAGAGAATAAAAACCTTACGTGAAATGCCGTTTTCCTACACAGCTCCTAGAGTCAATTTTTGCAGAACAATGTTGGCCAAAAATAGTGAAGACCCGCAATTTCTCAACCATATTTTATGGACATTTAAAAAAGACGGTTATTTGAATTTGCATAATTTACATGAGTGGCACAGAGAGAATCCACATTTTATGCGTGAAGACCGCTCTCAATATTAATTTAAAATAAATATTTGGACCGGAATTTTAAATGGACAAATAATTGGAAAATAGGAGCTGCCAGAAAATCTAAATGGCGAAAACTACCTGCATTTTTTACAAAATGAACTGCCGAATTTGTTAGAAAATGTACCATTGAACATCTATCGAGACATTTGGTTTCAACAAGATGGGTGCCCAGCACATTATGCTCGTCTAGTACGGGATTACCTGAGTACTGAGTATCCCGATAGGTGGATTGGGCGCCTTGGATCAATTTTGTGGCCTCCTCGTTCTCCGGACCTAAACCCGCTCGATTTCTTTTACTGGGGCTGCATAAAAGAAAAAGTTTATGATAAGCCAATTCTAAATAGAGACGAACTACGCCAAAAAATTCTTGAAGCAGGAGAAGATATTAATGCAAGGAGATTTGGACGTCTGATGAACAGATCTTTTCTGCGGCGATACAGAGCCTGTATTCGTGCCGAGGGTAAACAATTTGAACATTTGCTTTAGTGTAAAGTGCTTTTAGATAAAATAAATGTATTAATTTTTTTTCATTTGTTTCATTAAGATTTATGAATAGATAAAGTTTTCAGTAATACATCAATAGGGAACAATACAATACTTTCCAATTTTTTAGTCCTAATTTATAATGCTCTACAGCGGTTTAAATTTTAATAATATTTTTTATTGGTGAATAATTAGCAAGTGTTGTACCATTTTGAAATTTTGGTAAAATGGGCCAACTTTTTAATTAACTTTCCGAGGGTACATTTTTTTTTAAAGTATGAAGTATCAAAGTTAAGTTTAAAAAAAAAAATTCACCATGACTCAGTCAAATTTTATTTTTCTTACGAAAACTACGATATTTATTTTTGAATTTTTAATTGGGAATAATAGAATAATTAGTAAGGATTACATAAAAAAAATAAACACCGCAAAATATGAAAATTTGTGACCACAGTACCTAAAAGTGTGGTCTAGTGTAACGATTTTTATAATTTTTATAAATATTACTATTTTTACTAAACAAAGCGAGATGGATTTTTTTCCTTACTTTTCCCAGTACGGACATAACCTACCCTTTTACCCGGTGCCCGCTTGACGTTGAGTTTCGGGACACCCTGTATATTTCCTAGGCTGAACCAACGAGGGAGTCATGTAATGAAATTTTCAAAAAAAATTCAAAAACGCCAGATCATAGGTATTCAGCAAATAAATTTATTTGAAATTTTTAGAAAAAAAATTTAATAAGCGGTTTTCAAAATATTAATTTTAAATTTTTTTTTAAATATTGGTATGCAGTACAAATTGAGCTACCTAGAGCTAAATATGTGTAAGATTTTGAAAGAATCGGTTGAGTCGTTTTCGAGATAGTCGATTGGTCGTACCTAAAAAGCAACACTAATTTTTTTAAATCGAAATCGTTAGAGCCGTTTTTGAGAAAAATAAGCTTTAACGTAACGGTTTTATAGGAGGTATACCGTTTTTTTTTGAGCTAAAAAAAAATGTCGATTTCCCCTCTGTACAATACCTAAAAAACTCTATATACCAAGTTTGAAGCAATTCGGCCCACCTGTTTGGGCTGTAGGTGTCTATACATACAGACAGACAGACAGACATACAGACGGACAGAATTTTTAGACCATCTTTTTTCGTCTTCGCTATCATCGTAATGTCATGTTTGATTTGTTATCTCAAAACTTTTTTTTTCGACGAATGCATAACTTGCCTTATAGTACCTTTAATCGCAAGTAAAAACTAAGCTGTACCTCATTAGTCTCATATACTCCAGTAAATCGAAGGTATTTTTTGATTTCTGAAAAACTTGCAAAAACGACTAACGAGGTGAAAGGTGGTGAAGTTTAACCGTCAATATGACTCTTCGCTTTTTTATGATTATATTTTTTTGAGCTCTGCACCAAGTAGGTATATATTATATAACTCAAAATAAAAAGATGTTTTATTATTAGGAAAATATGTTTTGGATTCGTACTGTAAAGAAAAAACCAAAATAATCATCAAGTTCAGTTTCTTTGATTACAATGTAAAATCATTGCGGTGTTCAAAAACCACAACTAAGTCCACTTATATTATCTTTTTATTATAAATACTCCACTTTTACTTTTACGATATTACACAATAAAATGTCTTGTTGGAGTAAAATAAACCATACATCTTCAATACTTGACGTTTTAACGTCCGTCATTCGTTTTAGTTTTTAGCTTCACCACGCAAAAGAATCTTATTGCAACTTCAAATGTGACATAAGGAACATACAAATTCAGCTCACGTTTACTCACTTTTGACGTTTAATTATTGGCAGTGGCCTTTTTCAGCTTTATACTGCGATTCTTTTTCTGACATTCCAAATGCTTCTTTTACACTTCTATTTCATTTCAACATTATTCAACTTTTTTTTTTCTTTGGAAAGGGATTTTTCCTGAAGAAAATCGCAAAATGAGAACACACGCTTGTCTATAGAATAAAAACGGCAGCTGAATCGGTGCACAGAATTGAGTTTGAGTATGAAGATGGGAGTCAGTCAGGCAAGTCCTTGCAGTCAAGCTCATCACGACGAGTACGTGAGAGGTGAAAAATCTTTTCGAAATTCGTGATATGGAAACCAAATGGAAGAATATTATGTAGCAACCTACGTTAGAAGTTATTCTAGCAATGGGATCCTTTTGAGGCATTTTTTTACTCACTGCTGCATTCTTTACAAAAAAAAAAAAATAATAAAATAAACTAAAACTATCGCAGGACCTGAATGCAGCATTTCATATTATTCAGAGTCACACGCAAATAAACAAATATGACTTATTTTCCAACGGACATACAGTAGGTAAGTAAAAACAAAGGTGACATTGTTATAAAACAAATAAATGATGAAGCTTATTTTTTCTTGCTTTGATAAAGAAAATCTTTACTCAGATTGATTTGTTGTGTGTATAGATTTGATACTTACAATACATTTTTGTATTACTTTTTTGATCTAAATTCTTACGTTACGTGCAGACGGCAAATTAATTAAAAAGTCTCAAAGGATTCAAAATTTGATACCCACATCAATGTTCCCACTGTATGCAAATTTTGCCGACAGTGCATTTGGGATCACCGTGTTTGCACATCCTGATGTTCGCAAATCTGATCGCAAGCAAAATCTGCATAAAGGTAACCCTTTTCCTATACTTTTATGCAGTTTTGTGTATTCGGTTTGTGATTTTTGACGATTTCCCTGAGGTACGAGTCTAAAAAAAAAAAAAACCGAGTACTATAAAACTTCAACGTAGAATGTGATATTGAGTGGCAATATGGCCAAATTGAAAACATTCTCTTAGTCTAAGATTTCACTGCTCGATTGTGCAGCTATCTGTATTTTTGATAAAAATTGATTTTAAATGAATGATGCGAGAGTATGCAATAGATAAGCGATAAGTTGTCTGTAACAAATTAGCCGCAATCACCTGTAATTTATTTTTGTTTAGTTAATTTTCTGATATAAATTGCAACTATTATATTTTCTAAATCAATTAATTATGTAAGGAATTAAAAAAAAACGGTTATTGCCAGCTTTCAGTCAGAAGCAAAGTTATAAGGGTGCCAGAAGTGAACAGGTATATTATGGAGTTTCAAAAACCAAATAAAAAATTAACTAAAAAATTCCAAAAATTCAGAATTCCACCGTTTCTGATATACCCGAAAAATCATGAAATGTTAGTGTAATTATGGTTTTTCGTTCAAATCACCAACTTTCAACACTCCCAGACCCATCCCTTTTGGACTACAGGTGTCAAGTCATAACTAGTTTAATTTGCCATGGTCATTTGGTCATGCTGTAGTTTTAATTAATTGTTTTGTTCTTAGTTCAGTCGACAGGTATTTTCAGGTAGAAAAAGGTCCGAAAATAATGAAAATTGGAGACCTTGTTCAAAATAGATGATTAGCATTTAACAAAGTTTTGGACTTCGAGGACCCTGTGGAAAAAGAGAAGGAGGAAAAAACTGAAAATTTTTCGACTTTGATCCGGTTTTCCCTCAAGTTCCAGCCACCCTCCCCTTTTCCACAGCACCCTCGAGGTCAAAAACTTAGGAAAATGTTTGTTAACTGCCCCTATAATAGCCAAGTTTTTAACATCCCACCTTTTTCCACCTAAAAGTATGTACCTTTCGACTGGACTATGTTTGATGTAATTATTTGTTTTAAGAACCTAACTGCTTTTGGAAATCTAGATTGACAGAATATAATGTAGAAAGGACAAAATCTATAAAAAGTAAAGTGCACGACTGGGTCGCACGAACTTGCTCTAATCTGTGACAGTGGTCTTGGGGTAGGAAATTTTGAAAAAAAGCAGGGAAAAAATCATATGAAATTTTATTAATCACTTAAAAATCACTAGCTAAAGCATTTTTAGGAAAAAATGAAATAAGCCATCTGTTTTCCTTTACTGTTTTGAATGTAAAAGCAAAAAAAAATCAAAATCGTTGGACCAGTTTTATTCGAAAACATATTCCAATTTTTTTTTTTTTGAGTATATGCCAGCTTCTAGCACTTTGTAGTCTTTATCAGAAAATAAATTTGAAAAAATTGATAAAACCCTTTTTGAAAAAAAAATTAAAAAAAAAATTCAACTTTTATTAAAAACCTCAAAAAAAACTTTTATTTTGTAAAATTTAAGAATTAATGTTATTTCGTCTTTAAAAATTTCATCGAACTCCGTCAAGTGGCTTACGAGAAAATCGGATTTCAAAAAACCGGTCCTATATTTTCCTGAAAAATTTGTTCTAACCAAACCATAAAGTTTACACAAAAAACACCATTCAGAAATTTTACCAAAATCGTAGGAGCCATTTTTGAGAAAAGTGAATTCTTCGTTATAAATCGTATGGCAGGTACCGTTATTTATAGAGCTAAAATGCTAATTCCTAAAACCCCTCTGTAGGACGTCATAATAATACATATCTACTAAATTTGACGCAAATCGGCTGTAGGTGCTACAGACAGATGGACAGACAGACAGTCAGACAGACAGAATTGTCGGACCCACTTTTTTCGTCCAAAAACAATTTTTTTACGAATGCATAACTTGCCTTATAGTGCATATAACCGCAATTAAAAAATATATAGAAAGATGGAATCTAGAAGTAGACAAAATCTAGAATGTGGACAAATTTAGAAAAATAAAAAATAGATTCCAGATTTTCTATTATCTTTTTGAGAGTTCAGTTGGGTTTTTCGCTACGATATGTTTTTTGTTGATTATAACTGTGGTTACCCTTCCACAAATATTGTCCTACATTGTTTGATTTTTTTTTTAGAAACTATTTTTGTCCATTCTAGATTGCGTATTCTAGACTTTTTTAACTCTAGATTTTTTTTCTAGACGTTTTTGCTCTACATTTTTATTCTTCTAGATATCGTGGTAAACCCCTACATTTTTATGGGTTTTTGAAAATTAATTCAATATGAAATTTGAAAACCTTAAATGTTCATTTGTTTCAAATCAACGTAACAGGGGAATCGAAGCATAAGCTCAACCAACGAAGTATTGCGGAAAATATTAACAGAAGTCGAAATTTAGTTTACGTTTATTTTTGAAATGTGGAAAAATATGCACAAAATATGAAAGGCTGAAGTTTTACGGCCACAACAAGAGCTAATTGATGAGCTATCATCAACGTAGCTCCCGATTCTCATAATTCTGCGTCGAAAATTAAGATAAAATCGTTGTTAAGTGCAGTTTGTCGACGGTAAAACGAGTTATTAAAAGTGCTTAACATTTAAAAAGAAAACAAATTGATAAAAATTACATGTCGTGGAAGTCGAAATGGCAAGAAGTAATTTTCTCAGATGAAAAGCAATTCAATTTATAGGACCCAAACGCCAATAATTATACTTTGTTCACCATTTTCGAAAAGAGCA
The DNA here is from genome assembly GCA_916050605.2 of Platycheirus albimanus. Taxonomy (NCBI): domain Eukaryota; kingdom Metazoa; phylum Arthropoda; class Insecta; order Diptera; family Syrphidae; genus Platycheirus; species Platycheirus albimanus. Next base: position 68,893,431 of record OU696698.1, read on the forward strand.
ACATTCCTTAAGCTGTCTGCATAGCTGTGAAGGCAGTATCACGGTGTGTTGACCTATTTCCTTCTCCGAAACCTTCGAACTCCAATATCTTACATCAAAAATGAAGGCAATTGCTTATAAAGGTGTGCTACGAAAGGACTTCTCAAAGATTTCCAACTTGTTTGGACAGTTATAGTGGACATTACAATATGATAATGGTCCTATTCACACATCGAGTATATAGTGAAACAGTGAATTGAGTGCCAAAATCTTAAGATGCTGATGTGGCTTCCATACTTCCCGGATATACCTTATGTCCCTAATACATACAAAATCTTTATTAGACGTATATTTGCAAATTTCGATCTACCTATACGACAATGATTGGTTAGAAAAACCCCCAATTTTCTAAAATTCAAATAATGTAGTTTACTGCAGGAGTCTAATTAATAAAACTAAGAACTCGGTAACAACAACTTAGGTATAGTTGACGTCTGGTTACCATTGATAGGGGACTAAATAAAATGATAAACATTCCTCAGAAACTCAATGTGCAAAACCACAGTCAAACTTTAAATACCAACTACATCGTCTTGTCGGGAAATACATTTCAAAAAGAAAGATGTGGTAAAAACTTTTTAATAAAAAGTTATTACCAACGCCACCGCTGCTCTAATATTTTCGACAAGTCCTTTTCTACAATGCAATGCATGTTCAACAACACAGCACAACCGCGGCATACACTCTATGGGTTTGTATGGCTATAGCGTACTTATTTTCGAAACTCTCTTTGCAAAACTTTTTAGTTAGAGTTGTTGTAAACTTAAGACTACCCTTAGTACCTAGAAAGGAGACGATAATGTCACTCGGGCAAGGCGGCAACGGAACGTAGCCTTCAGGGGGAAAAATAAACCTAATACTCGCTCTAGACTTTTTTTTCCACCCACTTCTATACAAAAAGTAAAAATGGGGACCTCTTTGCTATATAGAAGAAATGTGAAGCGACTTAAAGAAAAACTTCTTCTTCTTCCTTCTATTAAATTATCCCATTATGCAATTTTGGAATCGTGCAAGGAATATATAATGCCGTGTCATAAGTTTAAGTTAAAAATTTGTACTTTCATTCAAGCAATGGTGTGCGGTGCGGTGCTTTGGTTCCTATAACAGTATATATAGTGAACCTGAATATTTTACTGCATTAAACAACATTTCTTCTATGTTATACAAAAATGTCACTGATGGGGTTCTTGGTTTGAGTGGGTTTGGGCCAAAGACATTATTATTATACACACATATGCAGGAGGCCCTCGTCCTGGTCCTGGTCCAAGAGAAAAAGAAACTGTCTTTGATTATCAGCTGAGTCCCGGTCGGAAATGTTGGGCTGAAATACACAGCAGGATTCAGGATGTATTTAAGGCACCATACAAAATGTGGTGGAATAGGAGTTTAATGGTACGTTCCATGTAAAAGTTTCGCACATGTGATGTCTACCACATACTCTATAACTCTGTTGGCTGTTTGGGTTAGTCCTTTTGGCTGAGTTTTGACCGGTGCGGTGTATAAAATAGGTTGTTATCATATTTCAAACGCTGTGGTCAAGCCTGGTAACAGGAAACTCCAAATTAGCAGGTAAAGCATTTAAAAGTTTCCCATATAAGAAGGTTCAAAAGGTAATTGGGGAGGTTTAACTTGCACTGCACAAAATATGGATGTACAGCTTTGTTTTCTTTTACAATTGCCTTTGTTGCGAGCACTCACAAAAGGAGTAGTTTTTGTGACGATTGCCTTTATTTAGGCTTTTATTTTGAACTGACAAAATAAAAGATTGCGAGTTTTTAAAATTACTTCTTTTAGTTGAATATTATGTATCTGGCATAATGCATAGGTTCAAATTAATTGTAAAATAAATAAAATACTAAAACCATACAATTTGGTATAACTTTCGCAGATTGCCTTTGCAGCATCACCTGTCAATTGATCTAGGTGCTTCTATTTTAGTAAAAAATTAAGGTCTTAACAAGCTCATTTTCTGACTGGCAGTACCATTTCAAATCAGTCATCGTTGAACGCTTCTTGTTTTCAAGCTGAATTGGAGATGTTGCCACTGGTTCTATAAGTTTTCAGCTTCACCACATCAAATTTGTACTCGGCGTAGTGGATATCTACATTCACACCTTAGCCAGTTTCAGGTAGTGGTCCAAATTCATGACAACCCTTCCAAATTGCGGGAGGCAATGGTGAATTCAAACCTAACCTGGTCATCAATTTGTATTTATTCCTCAAGTTTCAACTGGATGCCACCTGTGGGGTTTTGTGAGATAAATAGGGCCCAAATCTCCATCCACGTTACGAATAAAGATGCTTTCCTTTTGTTCATTATGAGCGTATTAATAACCACTTGAATGCTAGTACACTAGGCATTTAAAAAAAAAAACATAAGTGAGAGCTACAGTACGTTTTCAACTAACTGTTGGATACCCTATTCCCTATATTTTTGTATGTGTATGCGTATGCCTCCCGTAGCCAGCCGATGTTTCAGTTTCAGAAACAAAATACTTCTTTAGCAGACAGAAAAAAATTCAATAACATTAATTTCGTGAGGTGTGATGTTCAATTAGTGCTGGCAAAATAAAAAAAAGGCGTGCGCCACGCCCAAAGTTAAAACTTTTTATTGCCAAGGCAATTGGTATGAGCTCAGTGACATTCAATTTTATTCTTGCAGATTGATTTGAACAAAACAAGACAAAACTTAAATTTTTAAAAATTAGATTTTGAATGGAAATAGCGATTATGGGTGTTTTTAACAATTCTTGGACCACACTCTGCTACGTAACCAAGGAATATAAACCTAAGTGTTCATCTTTTTACATCAAAACTGTGACCGATGATTAAAAAACGTTAAAAAATTAATGCCTTATACAACTTTTGACGGAAACGCCCCTTAAAAGTGGGCGTGTCTTAAAAATTTGAAGCACAAACTGAGCTTTGATCAGTATTTAGGCATATGTGTAAAACTACAGCTGAATCGAGTAGTTTTTAAACAATCTTACCTGAACAAAGGAATTTTATCAAAATCACGCCTTCAAAAGTGGGCGTATTGAAAAAATTAACACAAAAAAATGTAGAGATATATTTTTCATAAAACGAACGGAAGGGAAATAGGTTTAAATTGAATATTGGTAGTACCTTAAATTTTTAAAACTACGTTTTTCGTTCTTTCATGAAAAGTCGCCCACGCCTAAAATTCAAAAATTTCTTTTCATACACAAACGATTTAGTTTCTACTATGAGACGCATAGTTTTGGCTTGCGGATTCATTATAAATACCGTTTATTTACAAAAATAATTTTTTAATAGTTTCTATTGAAAAGTGGGCGTCAGCCACGCCCAAAATCAAATTTATTGATTTCATACACAAGATGTTTATGTGCAAGTAATGCCCACAAAATTTAATGTTTTTCTCTTTAATAAAACATTTGTTATTTCATAAAAACAATATTGATGGTTTTGTATGAAAAATGGGCGTCAGCCACGCCCAAACTGAAATATTTTTATTTGATTGGAAGAAGGTTTACCTAAAGCTTGCGTGTGCAAAATTTTAGCGTTATGCTTTTTTCGTAACTGTACAAAAAACATAATTTAATTTTACCAAATTGAGGTTGTTCAACAAAAATGGCGATTGTGGGCGTGTTTGTGGGCGGATTTTACTGGTTCAAGAACTTAGCCTTACTCTTGAACCAAAGATTATATACACCAAATTTCAGCTTTCTAGCTCAAAAATTGCGACCTCTAGAGAGTATACATACGGACGGACGGACGGACGGACGGACGGACGGACGGACGGACGGACGGACGGACGGACATGGCTAAATCGACTAGGCTTTTGATTCTGAGTCAGAATATATATACTTTTCTATACCTAACGGTATTATTTCTCTATGTTACAAACTCCACACCAAATACAATATACCCATTCTATGGAATAGGGTATAAAAAACTACGCGATCCAACATATTTTTCATACAGAGACCGATTTTTTAGACGTTTTGTTGATCAGAAGACCACCAAGTCCTCTTCAGTAAACTGAGGATTTAAGATTAGTCTTTCTATTCCTTCTAACTATAGCCGTGCAGTTTGCATTTAAAAGACCTTGGGTCTTACAGGCATATATAGGTAAAATGTATTTATTTATTTTACAATGATAAGACTTCACATCCCTGCAAAGTGGATAAGTCCGTCACCGAGTTGTTGTCGAGTGAATTTTTTTCCAGCTTTCAATTTATTATTGAATCTGGCTAAGGCTATAGCGAAAAACGTTGGATTATACCACAAGTCTCTAGGACTTTTTGTTTAAGCCTTTCCCTTATCAAAAACTATATATAAATAACAGCAGTCTTCTTGTGTTCTAGTATAGTTTTTATCAAAGGTTTTTATCCTCTATGTGCCTTTACCTTTTCATCTCGCTAACTGGATGACTGTAATATATAGGCTTCTTAATAAGAGGTGTTATTTTGATATTTAAAGAAAAATGGCATTTTTGATAAATGATCGGATGTTTATTTCAATGTAAAGAAGGAAGTATGTCATGAATAATGGAAAACAATATAAGCCGAATGGGCGCCACGGCTACGCTTACACAACAATATCCTTTTCATGAAATTTTCCATCACCAAAGTGGCTGCTGTATGCCCTCAATAGCTTCACGAATTCCATTTTTGAGGTCTTGAATCGATGCTGGGCTGTTGGCGTAGACCTTATCCTTCACGTGGCATCAAAGGAAGAAGTCGCAAGGTGTTGAATCACAAGATCCCGGGAGCCAATTGTGATCAGCTCTTCGAGAGATAACACGGTCCGGAAACTTTTCCCGTAAAATATCGATGGTTTCGTTGCTTGTGTGGCACGTAGCGCCGTCTCGTTGAAAGTAAACGTTGTCCAGATTAATACCATCCAATTCCGGCCATACAAAAATTACTGACCATATCTCTATACGCAATCCATTAACCGTAGCTGTTGCTCCAGGCTCATTTTCGAAAAAGTAAGGTCCAATGACCCCGCAGGACCATTAACCACACCAAACAGTTACTCGTTGAGGATAGAGAGGCTTTTCAACAATAAATCTTGGGTTTTCCGAGCACAAGACAATTTTGTTTGTTGACGTAGCTACCGAGGTGGAAGTGGGACTTATCAGTCAAGATGATTTTTTGATGAATTCCGGATTATTTTCATGCATTTCAAGGACCCCATCAGCAAAGACACGACGTTTTTGATGATCCGTTTTTTTGAGAGTATTAAACACTATACTAAATACTAAAGAATTTTAATTTGGTTTACAGATAGATTTTTTGGCTGCAGCACGATGCAATATGTTTTCGCACTGCCTCGTTGCTTACATGGCTGCTACTCTTCAATTTTCAAGAAAATCGGAGTCTACTTTCAAAGCCGTGGCAGAGGCGCTGACATCTAATCCACGCTATAATTTCTGAGTGCTAAAAGAACTTTCTCAGAATACCAATCCAATAGAAATTAAAACTGATGACGTTGACCAATCAATTTTTTTTTTCGGTAAGTCAATTATGTCGGAAAGTATTCTACGTCAAATCACTCATCAAAAATCTACGTCATACAGCGAAACAGAAGCCTTAGTGGAAAACACAGCAGCTACCATTTAAAAAGATGTTAATGAACAAATTGCAATGCTATCCTATAGAAAACTGGACAACGACCGACATTATCCATACAAAAAACTACCACTTGCTCCCATATATTGAGCCGTTCAGCTTAAGCCAACATATTTTAGCTTTTACCAAATTTCACAGAACAGGCCGATAGTCCAGTCGACAGGTCGGAAAAAGTGGGTTTAGGTGGAAAAAGGTCAAAAGTTAATGAAACTTGGGGATTTTGTTCAGGGTTAGTTAACAAACATTTTGCTAAGTTTTTGACGTCGAGGGCCCTGTGCTAAAACAGAGAGGGGGAAAAAATGCAAAAATTTTCGACGTTGCTCCATTTTTCCCTCAATAACATTTTTTCCTTACATCCTATGGCAAAAACATATTCTAACTGTTTGTAGAACATAAAAACATTTTGTTAATACATACAATCATCTTTGTATGTCAATTTGTTAAAGGTCAAACAGGTCATTTTTCATTTAATGATTATTCGGGTATATACGAAGAAATAAAGTGGAATTCTGCATTTCTTGACATTGCTGTTTTTCGAAACACAATGTTTTAGTTACGAATTGACATACAACAATATTTGAATTATTGTAGGAAATTTAACGTTCTATAAAAAAGTCTTCGACGCTTTTGCCGTAGAACGTAACAAAAATAGTTATTGAGGTAAACCGGAGTAAGGTCAAACATTTTGCAATTCCCTCTCCTCCTCTTTTTCACAAGGCCGTCGAGGTCCAAGACTTCCTCAAATGTTAACTAACTATTCCTAAGCAACATCCCAAAATTGCATAAGCTTTCGACCTCTTTCTACCCGCCCACTGTACTAAGAACAAAATAATAAATTAAAATTACGTCGGGATGACAATATTATTATTATTATTATTATTATAACAACTCCGTCGATGAATCGAACGGAGTAGACACACTTACAAGCGCTGGCAACTTAGGCCTTCGGCTCAAGACAACACACAGTAATACGACAGAGAGAGACAGACAGAACAGAAGATAGAAGAACACACAAACGAATGCCAACAGCTCGCAGTTATTAGTTTGACGGTCCTCCATCTTACTACTAACCACGCGCAATGATGCTTGATTTCGCTGATCTATTGGGAAGCGATGCTTTATCAGAGCCAAGGCCGTTGACAAGGGATCACAATAATAACGGGTATGGCCTGACACCTGCTTGGCAATCGGGGATGGGTTGGGGGTGTAGAAAGTTGGTGATTTTAACGAAGAACCTTAACTTTACAAAAATTTGGAATATGTTTTTGCCATAGGACATAAGGAAAAAAGTTATTGAGGGAAAACCGGAGCAACGTCAGAAAATTTGCAGTTTCCCCTCCTCCCTCTTTTAGCACAGGGCCCTCGAGGTCAAAAATTTAGCAAAATGTAAGTTTACTATCCTTGAACAAAACCTCCAAATTTAACAAAAACAATTTTTTTCATTGATTTTGCGGAGTAAAAAATAACAATATATTATAAACATATTACCTACGTTGGTAGGTTATACAAAAATATATTTAATAAAAACTTACCAAGCAAGCAAGGAACAAGGAAGATGATTAATCCCAATTTTTTGAAAAAGATGCTTTCGTTTCGGCAACAATATGATATTTATTATAAGTTTTTTTTTACATTTTGACAAACACATTAAGCGCTTATATGAAATTTTTGAATAGATTTAATTAACACTTTTTATTTTAAACTTTATAAAACGACGCATCTACACCACTTTAAAGCCACAAATAAGAAGCAACACACAAGCCATGTTATTACTTTATACATATAAAGATATTTTTATTTTTAAATAAATTATAACACATTCCTTTCAAAAGGCAACTTTAAAAACGAACTGACCAAACACCGAACGAACTTGAAATCGGATTAAAAAAAGACGTTTTATTTTAAATTTCAAATCAAACATCGAATTTCGATATCGACAAAACTTTCTAGACAAAACAAAAATGGATGACCACCAGCCGAACACGCACATACTCGTACATCATCAAATTATGTGGTCGCATCAAAAAAAGAACCAAGAATCGCGTTAAAACACTTGTAAAGCACAATATTTACTTTTTAAACTGTGGCGGAAACATTAAGAAATATAAATTTAGTGCAAAAACTCTTTAAAATAACAATTTTCAATAATTTGAATAATATTGCAGATCGAATCTAAAACTGTGTTATCTGCGCGCACCATACCGAATAACCGAACCGACGAATACCGAAAACGGAACTTTATTTTTCGATCTTCTGACTTTTGATTTGAGTGAAGACTGCAGAGAAAACACTCAAACTATTCTGCGTTCTTATCTCACTCCATCGAATTGTGAGAAATATCAGGGATGGCGTGTTATCATTGTGATTGTTCGTGGTGCATTAATTAACGTATTAGAAATTAATGTAGTGATTGGTGCACTTTATTTGATTTTGACCGGGTGATGTCTTAGAACTATCGAGGTACATAATATTGTTAAAAAAAATTATTATAAAGGCAAGATCGCACTAGGTTGAACATTACTTCAGTGCACTAGTTGAAAAGACTACCAACTATGACGTTCACTGTTGTTGAAATGCAGTTTAGTTATTGCGTAGTACGATTTAACTCATATACAATTTCATACAAAGAATACGTGCAGTTCCGCTGAAATGCAGTCCCTAGTGCGGTCTTGCCTGAAAAAGAGTACTTAATGAGATTTTATTTAGGTATCCAAGGAATTTGCTAATAGATTTCCGGGATTCGCTTGATTAGTGGAAATTAAATTTTGTTTTTAATTTTCTTTGCGTGGTTTTTGGAGGTTAATGTGATTTTAATCCTATATCATGGATTTCACAGATCTTAACCAAATTTAGGCATAATAAACTATGTACTTGTTCCTCAAAATTTATGTTTGACAAACATTAAATTATATTAATTTTGACTTTATCGGAGTGAACCACTTATTGTTCTGCTGCACGCACTCACTTAAAATTCATTGTCCTTGTTGCATAGACTAAGGGGCCAGTTATAACTATCATTGAAATGCATCCGTGAACATTTTTCTTTGTGATTTTAAGACGATTTAACAAATAGAACTGTGTTTTAGTGGTACCAAACGAAAGATAATGAGTTTTAGAATTTTTTTCATACAAAAAATATTTTATATTTATTAACATTTCTCTTAAAATCCAATTTTATTATTTCACTGACAGAAATCGATTTCAGTGTACAGCTGATTTTCGTTCCTGACATATGGAACACAATCGTTCCACTGAATGTGTTCACTTCTCATTGTGTTTTCATACATCAGTTTTACTTTCAATGATCAACTCTAACCTCTAAATTGCTTTCAATGATGACTAATTTAATGATTGCTATAATCGACCTGTCAGTGAAAATATAAAACGTATCACTGATTTGTGTTTCAATGATGCGCTTTTAAATGATAGCTATAACTGGCCCCTAAGATCATAAACATTTAAGTTATCTATATCCGAAACATTTGCTTGTTTTAAAACTGATTTATTTTTACATTGAAGGGAAGGCCAACTGACTCACAAACCTCTGATAAAAGGGCCAGACAATATGCTGATTTCTTCGGAGTAACGTAGCTGGATAATTGAAAGTAAAGAGCTATATCTATTTAAATAACCTGGCAAGTATTGGAAGGTCCGAAATAATCTTAACTCAAATGTAGCTAAGTTGGGTTCATGTGCCTATCTAAGCTAGTGTTGATTTTGTTGCTTGAAATCCGACTTCTGAAACGCGAAACAGAAATGTCATGGCAGCAGAGCTTTATTTCTCCACGATCAAAGCTCGCGTATACAAAATTTGGCGAATCACTCATGTAAAATGTAACATCAAGCTACCAATTAGTAAATCCGTTATATGTGACATGTGAGTGAAGGAATAGTAAATAACAGTTCTACGAGAGGTTCAGTTACATGACTCATTCTATAAAAATCATCACTCCAAAGAAGAAAAAATTTGCTCCTTAAAAGACACGGGCAGTCTATAATACATTTCGGTTTTCGGGACTCAAATCCAATTGCGTCAACCATAATTTTTAATTTGAGTGTGAGTTTTTGTTTATTGAATAACTCATTTCTTTTCAATTTTACACGAAAAATGGTCAAATGAACCGCAATCACTAATGCTTATATTAAGCTCCATACCTTACTGAAACCCATCTCTCAACCTCTGTAAAAGTTTCAAAACATGTAGGTTTCCCTTCCAGAACAGAATGGGAAAACGAAAATGTTACAAGAGATTTCGACAAAACTATCTTCACAGATGGTTCCAAGATGGAGTGCGGAGAAGGTGCTGGTATATTATCGTAGATGCTCGATATATCCAAATCCCTCCGACTCTCTAACTTCGCTAGCGTCTTCCAGGCAGAAGTTCTTGCAATCAGGGAAGCTTGCAAATAACTGCAGCAATCTGAAAAGAAATGTCACTATATTAATTGATAGCCAGGCCGCTATCAAGGCTTCGAATTCAACCTCCACCTCCTCCATATTAATCAGGCAATACCAGGAAAAACTGGGTTCCAGGGCACAGTGGCTTTCAGTGAAATGAAAGAGCAGATGAGCTGGCCAGGAAAAGATCAGCCCTTCAGAGCTCACTCGCCGAAGCTGTCAACATTACACTGGGCGCTGCGAAGGGCATTGTCTTATCTCACTTTACATCCGTATCTAATAATAGGTGGGGCAATTTGAGTAATTGCTTCATATCTAGGAAGATGTGGCCTGACTGCCTTTAAAAAAGAGACAGAAAAGCAGACTGTATTACATTTAATGTGTTAATGCCCAGCTTTATCTCGCATCAGGATGCAAACCCTAGGTATAGCTTTTTATGAGGATCTTGCTGGACTATCCGATAAAAGGATCAAAGATCTGATCAACTTTCTCGATGCAACCAAATGGCTATGAATAAATCGTTTATTCTGATTCGATCCACAATAATTTCTATCCAACCCAAACAATGGATAGATTGTCAGAGGACCCATCTGAGAATCATTCATCTCGCCCAGGTGGTGGGGTATGATTTTTGGACGGTTCCTAGGCTGAATCAGCTCTTTGACTCATTAGTTGACATACAGGGAAAATACCTTGTCAATTTCAATCATTACGAAGGAAGTTTCTTGCAAGTGGCCTGGCTTATCAATGCAGTGTATTGAATTTTGTATCAACATTTTTCTGTGTAAAAAAGTGTTCCATAATTACGATGATATGTCAATGATGTTGTCAATCAGTTTCGTACTAAAGTTGGAGAGCGAGGTCGAAAATCGACTAAGTTGGATCCTGTTAAAAGCACGAGAACTACGCTGAGTAATTCATTGTCCAGTGATTTCAATCAAAAGAAGAAATATATCTACAGAATTCTACAAAGAAAATTTAACCAATAATCGAAAGTAATAAGCTTTTTGTTAACGTTGTCTATTTATGACAAGTACCTTTGTTGTGCCAAGAATGCAAATTCAAAAATCTAGTTTAGGTCACCAAAACTAATTATCATCTATACTTTAAGCTTTGGAGTTGACAACAGACAGACACACACTGACAGACAACGGACAAAATTTCCTAACTCACATTTCTTGGCTTTATTTTTTTGTACGACTCCTCCTACATCTTACCTATAATCCTAAAGCTACATTTAATCGCATGCACAAATATTCCCAACAAGAACCAAGTTCTTGTGGATGAATGTCTGCACCGATGTTTAATTTATATATATATAAGCATGCATTGCATATATGCAGAAACACATACATATTCAAAGTCACGATTTGCCTATATGAAGATTTGATTTCGGACATTTAAATGAAAAACGACGGCGGAAACGATGACAGCATTTTAAATGACCAAACAAATCCCTTGAAGTCTTGATATAACACAAAAAAAATACACCCACTTTGGTGCACGTAACACGAACAGCATTCGTTCACATACCTATACCAGACGAGGATTCGAGAATTTATCGGTCTCCTCAAGCCGAATGTAAATTCGTCTATAAATACAAGAGAACAGGCACGGATTATACTATACATAGTAGATACCGTACCTACCTAGCTACTTCTGCAAAACATGGATCACGGCACATTGAAGGGTTCAGACAATGAAGATGGGCAAAAATAGATTGAAAATACTTCCGTTTTAAGAAAATTTCCAAAAATCCATCAAGGAGAAAATTTCTTTCCCAGTTTCTCATTCGATAGTCAATGAACCCCGAATCCAACACGTACATCTAATTCTTATTCGATTATATGCTATATTTCTCTCCTGATTCAGGATTCACTAGTCTTGGATGTCGGATCTAGAGGAACGTCGCTTCGTCGGGTCAGAACACAATGTGCGATGCAATATTTATTTGGAATTTATATGAACTGCAGATCAGGATGTGTTGCGATAATGGATTTAAACCGAAATATAAAAATATATTCTTACGCTCGCCATGAATTTGAATTATTTTAAATTCAATGGTGCAATAACTACAACTTTTTTGTACTCAAATTCAAGACATTTAGAATAGGTTCATAAAACTAGTTCAAACTCTCTTAGCTTACGGTATGATTTGGTCAACAATTTTCTTAAAAGCGAAAAGTGATGTAAAATAAAAAGTTCGTATGATTTCGATAGGTTGCGCCCGCCCGCCGTGAACAGTGTACTGAGAACTGAGATCTCAAAATCGTTAAGAATTAAAAAATATGAAGTTAAAAGTGAGAAATACAGGCTAATCAAAAGTTTTTGTTTGTGTGCTTCGATATCTACAATCTAAGAATTATAGCTTCATTGGTTCAACTTAAATGAAAGAAGTCAATGCAACAAAACAAACATATGATGACAGACGGTTATCAAACTGGCAACACTTCTTTGAAACTATGCCTGAGAAACAAATATGGTTTTTGTTTGAAAGTTTGTAAATTATCTCATTGCATAGGTATATAAGTTTATTATACAGGGTGCTTCTTCAATTTAAAGCAATAATTTGGCATTCGATTTATGGACATTTCTTAAAAAAAATTGTTCAACTGTGAAGGGTGCATCTTAAAAAATAAAATGCAAGACTGGGTCGCACGAACTTGCTCTGATTTTAGATAATTGCTTAGTGGCTGCATGATAAACATGTATTAAAAAAAATTAAAAATTATTTCGAAAATTCTTTTTTTAATTAGTAGCCTCGAAAAATCTTAGTATGCAATAAAATTTTAAAGCTAAATGTTGATCTTAAAAAAAAATATTGAAAATCGTTCGACCAGTTTTCTTTAAGTGTTTTTTTTTTAACTTTTCGAACAAAATTTTTTGCAGTACGTCATTTTGAAGAATCTGTAGTTTTTATCTGGGAAATAACTTTAAAAAGATTCAATCCACCCTTTTCAAAATATTTCGAAAACCAAAATAAAAAATTTATTAAAATTATTATAAAAAAAAAGTATTTTACAATTTTGAAAATTAATATCAATGGAGTTTAAAATGACTTCCTGAGTCCAAAATTTTATTAAAATCAGATGTAGGTATAGTTTATAAAATATTTTTGTGTATACGAATTTTTTTTTTGAATTTCGGGGGTGGCTTACACCCACTTTTCATAAAAGAAAAAATAACATTGTTATTTTAAATTTAAGTTACCATTATTCAATGTAAACCATTTTTTCGTTTGTTTTATGAGAAATACATATATCTCTTAATTTTTAATTGTGTAAATTTGATCAATACGCCCATTTTTAAGGGCGTGATTCTTATAAAATACCTTTATTCGGGTAAGATTGTTACCTACTCGATTCAGCTGTAGTCTTACACATATGCCTAAACATTGACTAACAACAGCGACCCCTGAAATTACCAGAACACGGAAAAAAACTGGTGATATTACTGTAGGTTTAATATGCAAAGGCCACCTGACCCGTCGCTTCTTTAGGACATCACTTTACCTCGAACTCCCTATTGACTAAAACAAAGCAAGAATATAATCTTTCGGATCGGAATAATGAAGCATTAATGCAAAAAACTTTGGCTGATTTGGATGTTTTGAAATTAATAGGCATTCACTTAAATGATGACGTCAACATAGACAACGTTTAACATTCAGAGATTTGACAATAAGTATTATCTTGCTAGGCTAATGAGACATTAAAGGGACAAATAATTATTATTTCTTGACCCTATTTAATATTTGTTAGCGCAGCGTCGCTCAGAAGGTATAGAAGATAATTTCGCCACCACACTCGGCTTCAAAACGTCAAACTTACAAAGCGCTGGGATTTCGATAGATGCGGTGTGGGGTCAAATTCAGAGCGTTCTTATTGAAGCTGGAATTTAAACTGTATCCAGACAAGACACCTTGCACTTAGGAAAAATCACTGATCGCCGATCACTTAAAGTAAGGATCAATTCAGAAAATGATGATCAGCGTCCATTAGTTCTACCGAACGAGTAAAGAGCATTTCATAAGACAGTGCAGTGGTATGTGAGGCGTGATAAGAGGGCAAGGGTGGGCGAACTTGCGGAGAATGCGGAACATGCTGCAGGAAGAGGGGATGCAAGAGAACAGTATAAAGTCACTAAGGACATTATCGGCCAGCGTATAGTAGCACAAACACTAACCATCCCGTGTTAGATTCGAACGTCAAATTTTTTGTAACGAAGGTTGATAAGCAACAAAGATGGAAGGAACACATTGTGGACTGCTAAATAGCAACCGCAGTGTTGAATCCTCAATTGAACAAAATGCGCAGATCTTCTAGGAGTATTGATTTGAGTCCTTCAAGAAGTACAAAGACTAGAAACGCGATAAATCTTTTAAAGAAAAACAAAGCAGCTGGACTTGACGGTAATCCCGCAGAATTCCTTAAAGCAAACCCTGAAGCAGCTTCGCGTGTTTTACTTAAACTAGTGCAGACTTGTTGGGAGAGTGAAACCCACGCACGGGGCTGAAAGAATGGAGTTATTGTTAATTTACCAAAGAAAGGGAACCTCAAAAACAGTTATAACTGGCGCGGTATCACCATTTTGTCCATTTTTCCGAAATCAAAGGCAACCATTGTTTGCGAGAGGATAAAATCCAGGATTGAGTCTACCCTCAAGAGGCACCAAAAGGGGTTTCGTAGTAGCCGATCGTGTGTCGACCACATCAACACCTTGCAAATTATACTTGAACAATCGTCCGAGTATCAATCACCGCTATACTTAATCGTGAATGCATCTGGAGATCGCTTATTGCAAGAGGTATCCCTGAGAAAATTGTCGCTGTTATTAAAGAGTCTTACAATAACTCAACGTGTTTCGTTTTTGACAATGGACAGCTTTCCGAATCCTTTGATGTGCGTCAAGGAATGAGACAAGGAGATGTCTTGTCAACAAATCTGTTTATGCTGGCAATTGACGGTGAGATGACTGCCACGGTGGATGAAACTGAAAGCAGCGCCAGATCTTGAGGGGGAACAAAGGGTCGTCAACCTTTGGCGGGGGGTGCAAATCCACTGCCAAAAGCAAAGAAGATGATGACCATTGAAGATGAAGAAAGAGGTGTTATATGCCTCAGAAAAACGGAGAAGCTTTTTAAACATCTCGAGTAGGGTGCAAGCCTTCGTTAACCATTCTGCGGAACATTCTAAAGATCCGGTGGCCGCATACCACATCGGACGTTGAACTGCGGAATAGGACCGGACAAAAACAATTGGATGCCGACACAAGGCAACGAAAGTGGTTTTGGATAGGCCACGCTCTGAGGAAACCCAACGACAATATAGCGAAACAATCCCTCGAATGTAGTCCTTATGGTAGCAGACGATTTGGAAGCCAGGAAAAGTTGAAGCGTTACTTTGCAGCCTTTGCATATATTTAATATTTTAAGTCATCATAAGCCTTTTTTGACGTGTTTTTTAAGATACACAATATAATATAACAGTTCAATCTAATGTTCCCTTCTCAAATTATTCTTTATCTTCTCCAACCGCATTTGCTTTTATATTTAATTTATGTTTAAAACTTAGTTTATCGTTTTTGATGGCATTGTGATGCGGCAGCCTTAGAAAATTTAAATTTTTACCAACACTTGTTTTTGCTAACGTGCGTCTGTTTTACCCAAAATGATGACGTAGAAAAATTTCGTATAAATACCAACTTCAAGATTTGTATGCTCAATAATTTGTTTGCATTCTGATGCATACATTATTTTCTTCAATCTCTTTTTCCTCTTATTCCACACCAGCAACCATACTCTACTCGTGATGGCACTACTACCATCTCAAAATGTGGATAAAATTAATTTGTGCATTTGCAGAATTTAACTCGAACACAATTCGAAAGCCAAAACTTAATTTTCCACCAATTAGTCCGTTAGTTTGTTTCCAGCTGATTCGGGTGTAAGAGAGGAATATACACAAGGACGATCAGGAGCATACTCCACGCTCCACCTCCATAGAAATTTATCTTTTTTGGTGGCAAAAACAATGTAGGCATCACATATATATGTATGTTAGTAGTTGGTGTTGCGGTTAGTCGGTTAGTTTTATATGCGTGGGTATTTTAGTTTATTATGGAATCATGAATGTAAATTTGTTCAGCAAAATATAGATACGATTTATAAAACCTTCCTTCCAATCGCCACCGCGCCGCCCAAGCAGATGGCCACCCTTGGCGGTAAAAAAGCAATTTTCTGGATGCTGATGGGATTGGATGCAAGGAGATACATTATACACCATGAAACTGGTACTGGAACAGTGTAGGTACTCTGTACTCGTATATATATGTATGTACAAGAGACATGGTAATGATGTGGTGCATTGTGGTCTGGTTCTTGCACCGACATTGCAACTGTAGGGATTAAAATTAATGAAACTTGTTTGTCGATAATTTTGATGATGAAATGCATAGAATGGTGGCTATGATTATGATGCCAGTGTAGGTAGGCTTTGGTCAAAATTTGTTGATTGAATTCATTCTTTTATGAAATCGAATTTGTAAATTAGTGTACTCAATCTGATGAGAAATTGCGTGCAATGATTGGGTATCGGAGTAAATTACTCATGACTGGTTATTGAAACAATTAAAAGGGGTTTACCAATAGATAAATTTTTATTAAAGCAAATAAATAGTAGATTAACTATGCACGGTATTGTCCAATAGGTAAATTAAAATAGCTAGCTTTTCGAATAGGTCAATTTGCACTGCTATTGGAAGTATATTATTAATTTTTTTAAAATTAAATTCATTACAACACAATTTAAGTGATTTTGTCCATCCCCAAAAGCCACAAAGCAAAAACAAAATAGAGAATTAGGAATACGATATACGATAGCCCACCCACTGCAAACATGAATAATACGAGACAAGTTCCAATTCCACAGCATATATGCAGTTATTAAGGAAATTATTTTTTGATATGACGAAAAGGGGATTCAAAGTAATGATGGCATGCTGCAGCCCAGCCGCTGCGGCATAGCTTGCAAAGAATCCATGAAATAAGTGGTTCGGTAAACATTTTGAAGTCCTCTTGTTGTTGTTTCGCAACATCAAACTCGCTCATAAAAATGGATCATTAAAACGCCGAGGTCAAGGTGTCGTGGTCCAAGTCTATTTTGGCGAATGAAATGTCTTCTGTCTGACATGTAAGCCATCAAGTCCTTTTGGTACAGTTAGGTGTGGAAGTCTTAGTGCCGAGCCGACTAAAACAAGGTTAAGCCTCACAGCAAAAGTCAATAAGCCTGAAGAAGTTTTACCGTGTAAGCAGCGAATTCGGATTGTCGAATTTTGATTTTAGCATTAGGGTTGTCAACAAAGATTTTATGTCGCCACCATCACCGCAGCCAAATCATAGTTGTCATATTGCCTTGTTGCACTTGCTTTATTATAAGTCACACTTTTTCATCCAGCTCATTTTCTAGATAAGAGATTTTACTTTTACATACTACTAATTTTAAATGTTCGATTGCCTAAGCTGTTTTAAATTTAAAAAAGTCAATGATGCTGTTGTTAAGATAGAGGACAAACATAATGCTGCCTGTCCTGCACATGAAAAAGTCGACGTCAAAGTAATTGAGAAACAAGCCATTCTGAAAGAATATTTTAAAAATTTGCTGAAAATTAGTGTTGGCAACTTACAAAGATTAACATAAGTTTCGAATCTTTAGTATGCATTGGGACAAGATGTTTGCCAAGCCCTCCCTGGATTCCATGCGATGACAGGATATGACTTCAATAATAAGACAAAAAGCCGCCTCTTTTGCGATCGTCAGAAAACCTCCTGATTTCATCGAAACTTTATTAAAATTTAAAATATCTGGACATTGACATTTGTTTGATGCATGCAGATAAAGCAGCTAAGTAACGTCAATGAAGCCTGATGCCTGACTCACCAACTTTATAAAAGCCTTTAAATGTAACGCCACACCGTTGAAAAGGAATTTTAAATAAAAGCAAACACTTTGATTGCTCAATTATACCACCATTCAAATCAGAACTGCTGCAGAAAATGTGATGTGCTTGCCAGTTTCAACTGGATGCTACTCATGGTATTTTTGTGAGATAAATATCATCTACTGCATCATCACCAAAAATTCTATCCACACTTTCTGTTCCTTCTCTCTTAACATAGTGTTGTTAATTCACTATAAGGGTATTAATACCAATTTGAGGACGAGAACCTACATTATGAAAAACATTTCAAGTGTATAGGGCAATGCATATCTTCAGAATCCTACTTATTGATGATGTTCAGTCAGCGAAGAATTGATCCAGGATCTATCAAACATTAATGATTCATTAAAATAAATATAAAAATAAATTTAAAAGCAACAACTTTTAATTTTTCATTTTGATTCTTCACTTTAAATTTTTAGTCATTAATGAATCAGGTAAATATACAGATTTGTCTTCTTCCTCATTCGCTTTTAATATTTTTTGTAAATTATTTCATTTTTTGTAAATTATTTCATTTAACAGGCGCTTATATTGAAAATTGCAGCGAAGAAGTTTATGATGTTGAAGAATCAACGAATCAACAGGTTAGATAGATCACTAGCGAAGATTCTGACGAAGAAGATTATTCATGGTTGTTTGAAACATTACATTTGGAAATGCCGAGGATAATTTCTTGTGATACTCATTTTGTACTGAAATTACTAGCTGACCCGATGGACTTCGTCCCGTCAAATATTTGTCAAAAATAGAATAAAATTAAGAATTAGTTTAATTGAATTATATTCTCTTATTAAAATTTAAAAAAAGAATGGAACAATGATTATACTTAATCAATTTATGCCTGCATAATACACAAAATTTTTGATTTCTGCTCCGGAGCGTGAATGAATAGTTAGAATGTTTTCCGACTCGGGAACACTCCACATTTATGTAGATACATGGTACATAGCTGGCAGTGTGAAAAGCTATACATTTCGAGCTTAATAACGCACAATACCAGCGACTGACCTTGTGACTTGTTTGTGGTCATCCCAAATGCAAGTTTCATTGGGAACTGAATGCGTTTTAACTGGAACGGCAAATCGATTGTAATCAAGAAAATTTGAAAATTCCTCACTTAAACGGCCCTTTCAAAATCCTTGCCTCTATCACATTCTTTATATTCTTCATAACAATCTGTCAAATCCCATTGCATAGATTCGGGGCATTAAGATTTCGTAGCATTATGATGTTAGATCTAATTTAATGAAGGAAATGATGAGTCGGTATGCCAGGCTAACAAAAAGAGTTTTCGAACTCCACTAGAAAATTGATATTGTCGTTCAATAGTCCAACGTCGTGATCTTGCTTTATTAATTTGTCGAGCACGAACATCTCTTCTGCTCAATCCTTGTAAGCTTCGTAAATCTCTTCTGGCTGTCGGGGACGGTTTTCAATCAACCTGATTCGAGCTGACTTTCCAATTTCCAATACCATGTTTCTCTTCCGTTCGATACGTGTTGCGATGTTTCGGACTTCCTTTGCATTCGGAGAACGCCGATCAATGTTACCATGACCTATTCTTAGCATCGTAGAAAATATAAAACTGTAATTGATCACCTCTTTTCACTCAATGTTTCGGCGAAAGACATTCTCTTTTCTTGTTTCGCAGTGGTATTGTATTTATAATCTATAAAGTATTCCCAATAAGAGGAACGTTTGGTGAGCCATCTATGGACGAAGTTCACAAATAGTTGATTTGTGAGTTAGGAGTGGTTTTTGTCTATAGATTGCCATCTGAAGCAAAAACAACAATAGAAGACATTTGATGTAAACTAGATAAGACATCTAGCGCCGCCATTGACGAAGTTCAGAACTAAAAAAATGTTCCATGAAATTACAATAAAAATGTATATACAATAGCCTTTGTCGTTTCGACTTTATATTGTTTTGCAAACCTTATTTGGCAAAAAACACTTGCCATTCGTTCATTTTTACTTGCGATTTGAGATAACAATCACACATGACATTACGATGATGGAGAAGTCGAAAAAAGTGGGTCTGGGAATTCCGTCCGTCTGTCTGTCTGTATGTCTGTTCGCGCCGCTGGAGGCTGAACGGGTGGGCCGACTTGCTTCAAATTTGGTATTTAGGATTTATTTGGCCGTCCCTCGGAACACATTTTTTATTTTTGCTCTAGGTCCAAAAATAACGGCACCTGCCATACAATCTTGAAGACAAAAATTGATTTTCTCAAAAACGGCTCTAACAATTTTGATAAAACTTTCAGAATGCTATTTTTGCAAGACGGTCTATCTTTTGGTTAGATATTTTTTTTTCAAAATTTGTCTAATAACGGTACCTCTCATAGAACCAGTATTTTCAAATCAATTTTTCTCGTAAACCATACATTCGATTTCAATAAAATTGGCCACAGGAAGTCATTCATAATATGGCATTTCAAAATTTTCAAAAACTTTTTTTTTTGATTTTTTATAATTTTTTCAAAAAAAATTTTGGTTTTCGAAATACATACATATGTTGGAAACGGGTATATTGATTTTTTTTAAATAATTTTTTAAATGTAAACTACAGATTGCCATATATTTGCATACTCAAATAAATTTCAAAATATTTTTTGAAAAAGTTTTTTAAAAATAACCTTTTTAAAAAAAAAAACTGGTCAAATGATTTTCAATTTTTTTTCCCTAGATTGACGTACATATAGCTTTGAAATTTTATTGCATACTTAGTTTTTCCGAGAAAACTCTTAAACTAATTAAAAAAATAAAGGAATTTTCGAAATTATTTTATTTTTTTTTTTAATATCCATATATGCAGCCACTACGCAATTGCTTATCATAAGAGCAAGTTCGTGCGAACTAGTCGTGCATTTTATTTTCCTTATAGCAATACGCAATTTATATTTGGCATATCGTTATTTCGCCGTAATTTGAAATGCTTTTGGGACACTATGTAAATATTATTTAGCAAATTGTTGATTGCCTCTCTCTTACTAGGTCAAGTCTTTACTACGCTAAAGGTCATTTTTATACATATTTTAAGCCCTATTTTTAAAGACAATATTCCTGCTTCCAAAGAACGATTTTTACAGTCTATCTCACATTTTCATACACACAAATTTGTATTTGGCATTTTATTGTTAGGCTCTCTTTTATTTGGCATGTGATTTTTCTGCTATTTGTTTTGGCTTGAACTAAAATTGCTAATAGCTGGCCTCTTAAGCAGTCGAACAAATATAATAATCCATTTTAATATATGTATGTATATGTGCAAAAATTTCGTTTGAAACCCATGCCTAGTTAAAAATATAAAAAAACAAAAAATGCTTTAAAACTTTTTTTTTCTGAGCCAAGACAATAAAACAGGATTAAAATGATGTGTTCATGTGAAAGGTATGTTTATATAATGATGTTAATATAATTGCAAGCCACTTTTTTTCAATATTTGTAACGATTTGACATTTATTTGTGTGTAACTTTTATTTGCAGAGCAAAAATAAAACAGTTAATCGTTTTTGCTATGGGAGCAAACAAAAGTGACAATATTTATTTATTACTTCTAAAATATCAGAGTTATATCAAATCAATATCAAATTAATAATTTTAGTTAATGTTGACACAGTAAATTTCAAATTTTCAACAATTTGCATGCATACAATATAGAACTTTATAAGCGGATTTGTTAAATTGCCCATCGTTTCGGAGATGTATAATATGTACGGTGCCGAACCTGAGAATTTTGCCGCCCTAGGCAAATTGTTATTTTGCCGCCCCAAAAATAAATAAAAAAAAAAAAAACAACGAAAACAATAACATTAACATAGAGCGTTATTTAGTAATAGGGGAGGACGGGGCATAGGGGACCACTTAACGTTTGCCGGTTTATTAAAATATATTGAACGGAGAAAAAAGGCTCAAATTTCCTCACCACCTTAAGGTTTTAATATTAACTAAGTAAATGGTGGCTGTCGCAATTTTATCACTTTTGTTTTTAAAATTAAATGTGCAAAAAAAGTGATTTTGGTCCTCTGTGACCCGTCGCGTCATCGGGGCACATAGGACCTAGGTTGGCCTATGTGCCTCCTATGAAAAATCTTCTCAAAAAGTAATAAGATTGTATAAACTCTTATCTAGGCACGAATTTATTTTATTCTTTTTGATCAAAACATAACTTGAAACTTTGATTAACTTCATTTTTAGTTGGGTACCATTTGCAACAAAAATAATCAAAAATTAAACAGGTTCATATATAGGGGGTCAAGGGACCACCTAATTCCTCTGTGCCCCAACAAGAATGCCTTTAAAAAATGATATGGACGAGTTTGACAGCGAATATTTCGCAAAACTAAAACTGCACAAAGCACTACTAAAGTCACTGTTTATGATATAAAAACTTAAAATTTATATTACATTGCCTTAACATTGTAAACACACACACTTTAATAGACATTTTTTTATAAACTTACCTTAAAAGAAAATAAATTTTAATTTATTCAATCTCAAAGCACTTGTACACACAAAAGACAATAACCAACTGAGGAGATAGATAGGGGCTTTTATTATTTACTATAACTTTTTGGCTAAGTCACTTACTTATCGTTTTAAACAGAAAGTCCTCTGTGCCCCGTCCTCCCCTAATTAAAGGCTTTCGACGAAAAATTTCGAAAAATTTAAAATTTCGAACCTAAAATGCTGCTCGGAACGATTTTATTTTTGAAAATCTCGTAGAGATTTCTTCTTCTTTAATCCGATTGAGCATTTCTTTTTCAATACAGGTAGTATTGAAGACCATTTATTCTTTCTTGGGTCATTGTTGAGCGCAGATAGGTTTGTATAAGCTTCAGTTTCGAGAAGCTAGCTTCACTTGAAGCAACACATCAGGGAACGTTAATAGTAGCTTAAATGCCGTTAATTAATTTGGATATAGTTAAGTTAGAAGCAAGAAGCTAAATTTAGTTTAAAAAAGGTTGAAGATCAATAGCAGAAGAATAATTAATTTCATTCAAGAAATCTTTCGCTATAATATCCTTTTGAACTTCGCTGCCAAATTCTGCAGTTACTATTGTTTTAAATATTTCGCAGTCTTTCAACTCCACCTTCTTTGAAATATCGCAAGCAAATCCGAAATTTTGGCTGATATATTTGTATTGTACAAAGCGATTATCGAGAAAAGATAACGTAACATTGATAACGTAAAAAAAGGAATCAGCTTTAAATTTGAATTTTGAATCGATGACTTTAGGGGATTGTTCAGATTGATAACGAGGGCTACGTAAACTCATAGCATCGGACACAATAAAATCCACAATAATGTTAATTTTTTTAGCAATGTTAAAAGCATTCTTGTATAATGTTTCAAACGAAAAATATGGTTTATCTGAAATTATTGCTGGAGTTTATCTTAATGCTCCAAACAAGTTAATAAGTCCATTTATTTGTACTTAGAAAGTGTTGAAAGAATATTTATTTTGCATTAAAACTCGAGATTACTGTTGACAATACAAACTTGAATTTGTGTATGCTTTTACCCTTCTTTACTTTTGAAATGGTTGTACCGCTTAAGTCAAAGTGCCGCCCTCCTAGGAGTGCCGCCCTAGGCAATTGCCTGTTTTGCCTACAGGCAGGTTCGGCACCGAATATGTATGTACATATAAATAAACATACATAATTATTTGTTCAAAAAATATATGTACTTATCAGCTTTCTTGGATTTCTAAACACATTCACTTTTTTAAAACAAAAAAAAAACTTTAAAAAGAATATTGCCACCTTGAGGTCCTCACTATTTTTCGGATTTTGTATTTAAAAATCTATTTAATTCAATCAAAACATTGTTATTTTGTTCCATCAGTTTTCTGTTCAAAAACAAAATATATTTTGATGTTTATTATACAGTATGTAGATGTATGATTATTTTGGATATTATTACCGACGACTTTGTCGACGATGGATGATGAAAGTGGTGGGCATGGTTTTTCGACAATTTTAAACGTCAAACTAATAATCTTAATATATTTCAGCATGTTTTAGATTTTTACAACTTCTGGCAGCAACAATGTTTTTTTTTTTCAGGGCAATACCAACTAAAGTTTAAGCCAGCTTTCAAAGATCCGCATATTATATCTACTTCTACATACACGGAAAGAATTTTTAGATCAGATCAAGAAAAATGAGCTGCAAATCACGAAAATCTTATGCAGTTTCTCACCCTAGCTCGGGGTTTTGTAAATTACGACTCCTTGTTCGCAATTTTCAAAATTGAACGAAATGAAGATATTGACACTCAAAAATAGCAAATTACCACTTTTTTGGGTCAATAATTCGATCCTGAGAAATAAAACATTGCCATCGCGAATCGAAAATTGATCCAAATTTGTATCAATTTTATATTTACTCGATTGTAAATTGCAAAAAAGCGAGTCGTAGATTTCCATCTCTTTGTTTTGAATCAAAAATATGTTTTTGAAAAAATGAGTTGTAAAGTCGTAAATTGCAACCCCATTTTACTCAATTTGTAACAAATTATATTGCTTTGAGAGTAGCAACATTTTCTATTTATTGAAAAGCATTTATTATTTTTTATTGAAAAATGTAACTTTTACTTACTTGGCTGATTCTAGGAATCGAACTCGAGACCCTCTGCATACCAACCTAGCACACATCTACTAGGCCATGGTGATTCATCCAAGTCGGATATCAAAATTAATAATAAGAAGCAACCTGAATATGAGTTACATTTTAGGGGTGTTTGGAATTAAGACTATGTTTTATTGGCGAGAAAAATATAGTCGTCTTATTTTGGACGTCTAACCTCTAATGTACAATTTTTTGTGATGATCATTTAAATAAAGGTAAGAAATTGTATATAATGTGTAGTTGAAATTAAACCTTGTACTCCCTATGTACATAATAGAACTACAAAAAAGGCATTATTGGAGACACAAGCGGGGCCAGGGCCTAATGACTTATATTCTGAACGATTCCTGTATGTGCGTTGATATTCTGGTGGAATATCATTTCCCGCTGAATCCGAATGGCTTACAAAGATCCACTTTTAATATTAACCAGATTTATTTTTCGAGGATTTTACATTTCCTCAAAAGAGACAGTACCAAAAAAAAAAGATAATTATTAGTTCGAGGCAGGGATCGAACTCCGGACCTTCGACGTAGCCGTCAGACACACTTGAGTTGATTTTAATACTCAGAGTTTGTAAATCACGAAAAAAATGTAGCAAATCCAGATGGGTAAAAAGTATAAATGGAATTATTCCCTTGAAGTAGTAAATTGCGACAACAAGGTTGTAATTTACTTTGAAGGGCACAAGCTTGAATTATAACTTTTAATTGTAAATCTCAACTTAGGAATTGTTGTAATTTGAGATGAATTGAAAGTTAAATTGCCAATTTTTCTATCCGTTTCGAATCAAAGCGCCGTGATTTACAAAAAAAACATGTTTTGTAAATTGAAACTGAATATTTCGCAATTGGTGATTTTTCAATTCTCTCCGTGTACATAATATATGTATGTACATGTACATGTGACATCGTTTTCATCTTTAAAATTTCTTTTAAATTGCCTAACTGAAGTGACAGGCATCGATTTTTTTCCAACAAATAATATAAAATGCACGACTGGGTCGCACGAACTTGTTCTTTTGCAATATAATATTGGTTGTATTTTGAAAAAAAAATCCAATTTTTTTAAGAGTTTAAAAGTTTTTTTTTTTGAAGAAATAAGTATGCAATACAAATTCTATCTAGGAAGAACAAACATTTTGAAAATTTTTCGATCAATTTTTTTTTTAAGTTTAATATTGAAAAAAATTTCAAAAAAAAAAATTTTGAAATTTGTTCGAATGTATGGCAATTTGAAGTTTGCATCTGGGAAATAGGTAATGTTAAAATAATTCAATATACACATTTCCAAAATACATTTATCTCGAAAACGGAACAGCAGGTACACTAAAAAAATTATAAGGTACAAATAAAAAAAAAAATATTACAGAATTTCCTGTGTCGAAAATTTTATTGAAATTGAATTTATAGTTATATTGACTGCATTATATAGTTTCAGAAAACCTGATTTGAAAATACCGGTTTTTTGAGAGGTAGGTACCTATCATCATAAGACAAATTACGAAAAATTTGTTCTGAGCAAAAGGCAGAATGTCCTTAAAAATAGCATTCTGAAAATTGTATGGCAGGAATCATTATTTTTGGGCCTGGATCGAAAAATAACTTATTAAATATCTAAGGTATTAAGGTAGTGTGAATTCATCTCCTTAATTGTTGCACATTGTTCTCATATTGAGAAAGTTCATAATTAAAATTTTGATCAGACAATACACAATACTCACTAAACTATTTTCTGATGTTAGAGGGCAGTTCTAAAAATCTTCGAACTTATTTCTCACATCTCATCCTGATAAATACCAAACTCATTGTCTTATCTAATCTAAGGTAAAGTTATCCATTGGATTTATTTGCACGTTTACTCAAATAACCTTGTTAAGAAAATATCCTTTAAAAGAATCGTCTGGAAGATGGCATGAAAGTATTTGACAAAGCAGGGCAAACGTCATGGAACCCAAAGAAAACTGATCTGTAAGAAGTTAGACCGACAATAGTTTCTGGTGTTCAAGACAACTCTTCTGAGGAAAACTGGAACATAATGTGCAGATCCAATTTTCTACATAAACAAAAACCCTCCGTGGTCAAAAATGCCAAAAAATCGAAATTCCGATAAGTCAAAAGGTTGTACCTAATCATCGTTTTTATTTTATTTTGTTCTAAGATTCACAATATTTTTGTTTATTTTTCTTAGAAATAAAAATAAAACTGCTCATCTGAATATAAAATTAAACGATAAGAAACTTCCGCTGCATCGTTCCTATAATAACCGCCTATTTGTGAAAAGTCATTTAAATATACCCAGCTTATCAGGGCAACAAGCGAAGTAAAATAGCCTCGACTTAAGGAAACCAACTAGAGCTACGTACATATTCACCAAACCGCAAAATGATATCAAAAAAGCCTTAAATCTATAAATTCATTAAGAAAGTTTCATCGTAACATTTTCTACGTCCAAGTGTTGTAGTCCTTAGTGTGGCACATTGCGCATCATGCAGGATGCATCAAATGATTTCCTTCCAAATTCCAACACCCACTAATGAACAGAGTGTCTGCACAGTAAGAGAAGAACTTTTCAAAGAGAGAGAGAGAGAGGCCGAAGATTGTTGGTCAGGCTATTCCACATTCCACTTTGCGAAGAAGATAAGAAAACAAAACTTTTAATAACTAAAGAACGATTATAGCAAGAAGTTCTTTGCCGTTATTGAGGCAAACACGAAAAGAGACTGTGAAAAAGGATGCAATCTACGATGTCTAGAAATCGTTTTTAGATTTAATTAGCATCGTTCGAAATAGTAAACTACGTTTATCGGCTAAGTATCTTTTCTGTAATCGGATTCCATACTTCAAGAGTTTTACTTCACGAAGCGGGACAGGACAGTCGTCCATTAAATTACTTAGTAGTCCTTGGAAGCCAATTTAATTTCATGTCAATCCATTGCTGCTGCCGGCTATAAGGCTGATGTGAATAGCTGCCAGCCAAATGTTGCTCTTGTTCGTCGAAATTCGCTCATCATCAGTGGTTTGGTTATAATGATGATGCGACGACTTTGGCATAATTGTTTGCAAATCATTATCGCAATTAGTGGTGGTGGTGTGCAACAAATTAAGGACGATTGTAATTACAATGGGAAATCTGTGAATAATTCATGACTATTATGATACCTAGTTAGATGAGGCTTTAGCAAAAATTTCTGAGGCAGCCGGCGTGTATAGCAAACTCTATTTGGGTATTTAATCTATTCTGCTTTCATTGGGCACATTTGGGTTATTAGCTTTAGAAGAAATATAAACGTGGTTTGATCGAAAGTTCTTAAAAAAATCGACAATTTTAATCTGTAAAGTGATATGATAATAATTATGTATGTTTGTATATTGAAAAATCTGTTTACCCATATATTTATTTTACTTTTTTTTACCTTTACCCAATATTTTCCCAGTTTACCAAATATTTTTCCAACTATTAAAATCAAGCTATTGTAATGAAATTTTTTTGTTAACACAGGGTGGGCCAAAAGAAGTCATCCATCTGATGTTGTTTGGCTCTCTTTTTTTTCTAAATGAAAAACTTCTGTTTTTTGATTATGTTTATTTGAACCTATAGAAATGTATTGGTCAAGTCGATTTTGTATTTGGTATGGAGTTTGTAACATAGATACAAAACGGGTGCCCAACAATTCGCGAATTTCATTTCACAAACCATTATCTCGAGAATGATTTTCATTTATTTCGCAAGAGTCATTTGGCAAAATGACATTTCGCCATTCGTACATCTTGCTGAAATATTAACTCGCATCAATTATTCCGCATTTTTATAACCTATTCCATAGAATGGGTATATTGTATTTGGTGTGGAGTTTGTAACATAGAGAAATAATACCGTTAGGTATAGAAAAGTATATATATTCTATCTCAGAATCAAAAGCCTAGTCGATTTAGCCATGTCCGTCCGTATGTTTACTCTCTAGAGGTCGCAATTTTTGAGCTAGAAAGCTAGAAATTTGGTATACATATATAATCTTTGCTTCAAGAGTAAGGTCAAGTTCTTGAACCGGTAAAATCCGCCCACAAACACGCCCACAATCACCATTTTTGATGAACAACCTCAACTTAATAAAATTAAATTATTGTTTTTGTACAGTTATGATAGAAGCATAACGCTAAAATTTTGCACACGTAAGCTTTAGATAAACCTTCTTCCAACCAAATAAAAATATTTCAGTTTGGGCGTAGCTGACGCCCATTTTTCATACAAAACCATCAATATTGTTTTTATAAAATAACAATTGTTATATTAAAGCGAAAAACATTAAATTTTGTGGGTATTACTTGCACATAAACATCTTGTGTATGAAATCAAAAAATTTGATTTTGGGCGTGGCTGACGCCCACTTTTCATTAGAAACTATACAAAAATTGTTTTTGTAAATAAACGGTATTTATAATGAATCCGCAAGCCAAAATTTTGGGTCTCTTAATAAAAACTAAAAAGTTTGTGTATGAAAAGAAATTTTTGAATTTTGGGCGTGGCTTACGCCCACTTTTCATGAAAGAACGGAAAACGTAGTCTCAAAAATTTAAGGCACTTCCAATATTCAATTTAAACCTTTTTCTTTCCTTTCGTTATTTAAGAAATATATCTCTACATTTTCTTGTGTACATTTTTCAATACGCCCACTTTTAAAGGCGTGATTTTGATAAAATACCTTTGTTCAGGTAAGATTGTTTTAAAACTACTCGATTCAGCTGAAGTTTTACACATATGCCTAAATACTGACCAAAGCTCAGTTAGTGCTTCAAAATTTTAAGACACGCCCACTTGAGGGGGCGTTTCCGTCAAAAGTCGTATAGGTAATGCATTAATTTTTTAACGTTTTTCAACTATCGGTCGCAGTTTTGAAGTAAAAAGATGAACACTTAGATTTATATTCTTTGGTTACTAGCAGAGTGTGGTCCAAGAATTGTTGAAAACACCCATAATCGCTATTTTCATTCAAAATCTTATTTTTAAAAATTTAAGTTTTGTCTTGTTTTGTTCTAATCGATCTGCAAGAATAAAATTGAATGTCACTGAGCTCATACCAATTGCCTTGGCAATAAAAAGTTTTAACTTTGGGCGTGGCGCACTCCTTTTTTATTGTGCCAGCACTAATTGAACATCACACCACACAAAATTACTGTTATTGAATTTTTTCTGTCTGCTAAAGAAGACTTTTGTTTCTGAAACTGAAACATCGGCTGACTGCGGGAGCCGAACGCATACACATACAAAAATATAGGGAATAGGGTATCCAACAGTTCGTTGCAAACGTACTGTAGCTCTCGCTTATGTTTTTAGAATGAAATTGATATGTTTAGTTTACCTCTCATATCTTTAAGACTAAGAACGAGATGCAAAACATATGAACTTGGTATACCTTTGTGTGAGTGTTGAGGTTTGATGAAGAAAGCTCTCAGGCTTATACCTCCTGAATCGGTTATCGGTTACTTCAGGTGCCACCAAGTGTAAGTTCAGCACCAGAAGTCTTATAGAGTCCAAATGAAAAGTATTTTGGTACTTTCTTGTTTCTGGTGAAACTGTGGATATTCGGGATGCAAAATTAAGAAAGGTCTTAGAGAGAATGGTGCGGGTAAGTTGAGGGGGGGGGTTAGTTAGTCATAAATAAGTTTTTAACAGAAAGATGAATATACACAACAATTCAAAGTGGCTGGGATTGCTGAACAATTCATTTGTTAACACCTTACGAATTAATTAAAAAAAAAAAGAATTAGTTTCACATCTGGTGTGAATGTGTGAATGGAAAGACTTATTCTTCGAGTATTACTTCGAGAATTTACCGATCTTCACACGATGTACAGCTAGTGTGAATTTTAAGGTAACAATTATTACACATGATATTACAGCGATGGAGACGTCGAAAAAAAAATTAGGCCTGGACAATCCGTCCGTCTGTTGCACCTCTACAGCCTTTAAGGATGAGCTGATTTGCATCAAACGTGGTATGTACTTAGTAATTATTTGGTGGTTTCCGGGAGAATATTTGTTTTTTGCTCTTGGTCGAAAAATTACGTTGCCATACAATCATAAACAAAAAGTTTGATTTTCTAGAAAACGGCTGATCAAATTTTGATTAACAAAAATTTCGACATCCGTTAGCAGTTTCTACCTCAACCCGTATTGCTGGCTGATAACGCTTTGGAAGTGTTTCCTTTTCGTGCAGGCCTATATTTTCATCAATAGATTATTTTTCGCCATTGTAATATTTTGAAAGCAGTATTGTGATTGGCGCATAAATAGTATGTCAGAGAGCTAAATCAAACTCTGAAATTTAATATACTCTTCAAAAGGCATACCCAGCAAGAGATTGTGCAAACCTGCTAGATCCAGGTATCGAATCTGCTCAGATTAAAGGTACGGTATACTATTAAGGACGTTTTTGAGTTTTCGCCTGCTTACATAACTGCAATTGAGTAAATTTCACAGCCGTATATCAAAATGGAAATTATCAAAGTCTTTGCCTGGACGTGGACTTTAGACTTAGAGTTTTTAATCATTTTTTTTTTTCGAAAGCTAATTTTTAGGAGGTAAACAGTATATTTTTGACCCTTTAATAGGAAACAGCATAGTGATTGTAACTTAACAACTTTTTTGCTACATTCTTTTATCTTTTTTATATGTTTTAGTCAAATCCGATTTCAATACTAAAATGGCGATGGATGAAACAATTTTCCGGGCATGGGAATTCGTTTATGGTTGCCTTCAAATAATAATAAGCTTAAGCATTTATGAGCAAACATTTATATACTTGCCAATAAAAGAAAGGAAAATTTGTTCTCTTCCCACAATATGGCAATATGGCAACATATCGGAAATCTCGTAATAAAACATCAACTGCATCCAACGGTGCATGAATGCAAATATTTGTATTTTTCTATTCAGGACATCTCAAACAAAAAAGACAAGGACAACAACAAACAAAAGAGAAACAAATTTGAAGAACAGTTCGGGTTGATGCGAGGAGTTCTTTTATGAGTTTACTCTTTGCCATTTAGATCATCCCACAGCAACAGCAGTAGTAGCAACATCAGAACTAAATCAAACAGTAGAGAAAATTCTTATACTAATGCCATCGGAGCAATAACAATTTCCAATAAGATTTATGCCGCACAATGGCTGCTCCTTGCCAAAACTAGTACACAGGCACAGGAGCCAGGAGCAAGGGCGGCAGCAACAGCATGAGCAGCACCAGCTCGTCTTTTGGCATTTGCAAGACTGGATTCTTCTTCGCATGGTGGTGGAGCGGAGGCATGCAATTTGCTAGATTATTTCTTGAAATTCATATTCGATTTGTGTTGTGCCTCGTTGCAAGGACATACACTACAAAAACTCACACTGCTTAAGCGTGTGCAATGAATCATGCCATGCCGTAGTATTGGAACCGGAGTTTCAAAGTTAATAAATACAAGGAACTATAAAAAACAAAATAGAAATAAATTTCAAATCTTGGGTAAATTTAATATAGTGCCAAGAAAATGTAAGACATTGGAAGGTACAGCAGCAGTTTTTCAAGCCGATAGAAGAGAAGAATCGCTGACAAAAGCAAGCTGTGTTGCTTCCAAATATAGAATTTGAAGTCAGTTTTTTTGGAGTTAGATTCGGATTTAAAATTAAATTGAACGTCTTAAAATTTAAATATTTATTTGTCCAGTAAATTATTTTAATTTAAATAAATTTACCTGTTGCGAGAATTAATTCCAATTTATATAATAATAATACTAGCTGTCCCGGCAAAGACGTTATTCTGCCCCTCAGAGCAGATGATAGATATAACTATTTTGAACATTAAGCGATAAGTTTTACTTCTCAATTATATGTATAATATGTATATAATGTCCAATTTATTGTCCTTAAATATTACTGTCCAACTAGTTTGTCTAAGATATGAGAACATGGATGATTTGTTTTGACTTGCAATTGTGGGTATAATACTATTAGGCAAGTTATGGATTCGTGCAAGAAAAAATAAAATGCACGACTTGTTCCAATGTGTGACAGTGGTCTAGGGGCTTGAGATTTTGATAAAAATAAATTTTTCAAAATCCTTAAATAAATACTTAAATTAATTTGAGCTGGAAAAATAGTACGCCATTTCATGTCTTGGATAAATTTGAATTTATAAGAATAAATTTATAAAAATCTGTGGATAGGTTTTGAAAAAAAAATTCAAAAACGCCAGTTCATAGGTATTCTGCAAATACATTCATTTATAATTTTTAGAAAAAAAATTAATAATCAGTTTTTAAAATATTAATTTAAATTTTTTTTTTAATACAAAAAATATTTTTTAAAAATATTGGTATGTAGTACAAATTGAGCTACCTACAACTATATGTGTGTGAAATTTTGAAAGATTCTGTTTAGTCGTTTTCGAGATAGTCGAAAGCAAAAAAAAAAACGGTCCTATGGAAAGTACCGTTCTTAGACATTTTTTGAAACTTTTTTTCAGCCATATGATTGTTCGTACCTAAAAAGCTACAATGATTTTTTAAATACAAATCGTTGGAGCCATTTTCGAGAAAAAATAAGCTTCAACGTCGGTTATATGGCAGGTACCGTTATTTTTTGAGCTAAACAAAATATTTCAACTTGCCCTCTGTACAATACCTAAAAAACTTTATATACCAAGTTTGAAGCAATTCGGCCCACCCGTTGGGGGTCTATACGTACAGACAGACAGACAGACATACAGACGGACAGAATTTTTAGACCATCTTTTTTCGTCTTCGCTATCATCGTAATGTCATGTTTGATTGTTATCTGAAAACTTTTTTTTTCGACGAATGCATAACTTGCCTTATATAGTACCTATAATCGCAAGTAAACATTTTGAGATAACAATCACATCATGACATTACGATGATGGAGAAGTCGAAAAAAGTGGGTCTGGAAATTGCGTCCGTCTGTCTGTCTCTCTGTCTGTCTGTCTGCATGTCTGTTCGCACCCCTAGAGCCTGAATGGATGGGCCGATTTGCTTTAAATTTGGTATGTAGGATTTATTTGGCCGTCCCTCAGAATATATTTAAAATAAAAATAACGGCACCTGCCTTACAATCGTAAAGGAAAAAATTGATTTTTTTCGAAAACAGATCTAACGATTTTAATAAAACTTTCAGAATGCTATTTTCTTAGGACAATCTATCTTTTGGTTGGAAAAGAATATTTGAAATTTGTCTTATAACGGTAGCTCTCATAGAGCCGGAATTTTCAATTCAAGTTTTTTCGTAAACTTTACTTCCGATTTCAATATAATTTTGGATTCAGGAAGTCATTTTTGAGCCTATTTAAAAATTCTTAAAATCTTTTTTTTTTATTTTAATAATTAAAAAAGAAATTTGGTTGTTGAAATATTTTAAAAACGGGCGAATTGAATTTTTTAAAATTATTTTCCCAGATAAAAACAACAGATTTTCTCAAAATCACACACTCAAAAAAATTTTCAAAAATTTTTTTCGAAAATAACTACTTTTAAAAAAAACTGGTCAATATTTTTTTTCCTAAATAGACATTTATTTTTGAAATTTTACTGCATACTTAGTTTTTTCGGGAAAACTCCGAAACTAATTAAAAGTAAATAAAAGAATTTTCGAAATAATTTTTTTAATAAACATTATGCAGCCAGTAAGCAATTATCAGACATAAGAGCAAGTTCGTGCGACCCAGTCCTGTATTTTATTTTAAATTAACTTTATTCTTGGCTTAAACACTAGACGAATAATGATTCAATTCAACTTAGACTTGCCAGAAGTCCCGATTTCATGCTGGAAAATAAATATGTGTCTGAGCTCTGTGACGGTATCTGTCTCACATTCTTTACTTATTGTACTGCTCTTGTAAATGTTAAGGTTGTTGCGACCTTTGTTGTTGTAGAAATTTTCACTACTTAGGTAAATCAAACAGCGATTGAAGTTTTTTTTTCGTCATTTTTCTTTTCAGATAGATTTTATCATCAATAAAAAAAAAAAAAAATTCAACAACATTAAGTCCTTAATATGAAGTTTTCGAAATATATCGCGCCTATACCTGTTTCCTGGATTGGCTATTATTTCAAGCTATCTTTAAAAATGCTCGTATTAAATTGACAATCCACTTTCCAATCCTTTTTTACGGCGGTAATGTTGTATTAATGATATCGTATATGACTGCATTCGCTTACTGCATATTGCTCGACTATCATTGGCATTATCATCCTCATAAACATTATCATCCAGATTGTAGTCACAGTATATGCTGTACACTTTGTACCTCCTCATCGAAAACGTCCTCGTTAGTACCATCGTTATTATTGCGTCTGGAGCATCCTGGTCCGCAATCAAGCTACGGGTATACACTCCCTGATTTATCATTTGCGCAATAAATAAATTAACACGAAATCAGCGCTTCAAGTGTTTTCTGATGTAAAAAGGAAATCATTTTCAAGCACTGGACTCTGGACTGATGGAGCAAGAAGACAACCTACCTACTCGATATAGCAACCCATAATATTTCTTCGGGTTCGGGGACATTTAAATAAAAGGAAGAAATGGGTGAAGGAAGTCAGAACTACACGATAACACAATCGTTGAGAAAAAAAATTCGAAATACACTTTCATTAATTCAGTCACTCATATCAGTAAGCTTTTTGGGGGCAAGAAAAGCAGAAGTTTGCAATAATTTGCATTGAATAATGAAGCTGTAAAAATGGAATCGAACATATAGCTTAATTGGTCCACTTCCACTATAGGCATAGGGTGTTAAAATAATAACACCGTATAGCACAGTGATGATAGCAACGCAGGGAATTTGCGGAAAGAGTCAACTGTCCTGCCCTTAGGGTGCCCATTTCGCCACCACTAATTACCATAAAATATTCCGTGACCGCAAATTATGTTTTGGAGTGTACTATAAACACTTCCAAATGTAAATTAACAAAAATAAAATGCTAACAGATAAAAATCAATCAATTGTCAAATATCCACTTTCACTTTAAGTTCATATTGTCCATGTTAACCTTCTGCTCTCGAATTTGTTTTAATTCATATATTAAATTTTATAATCTAATATGTTACCGTGACAATGATTGCTCATAATGCATTTTCAGTTTCAAAACATTTAAATATTTCATTTCGTGAAAATATAAAGAAAATAATTATTTGATTGGTGAAACCGAAAAAATAAAATCACAACTGTTACTGCCGTCAAAAATTTGCTTTGGGTTCTATGGGCTTACTTTTTTTGCTTGCAATTAAAGGAACCATAATGCAAGCAATGCATCCGTAAAACAAATAATACGCACTACTGTGTCGCACGTACTTGCTCTGTGGGCGCAATAGCACGATGATAAAAAAAAAATTGGAGCAATAACCACTCCGACCTCTCGTTACCATTCCATACCGTTGAAATCGTTTCTTCATAAAGGCATTGTAAAGGGTGTTTTTTTTAGTTGTGTGGTTTTCAAGAAGAAATAAAACGCACAAAATTTAATGTTATGGCCAAGAATTTAGCTTCGTTATAAAGATATGGGTTTGCCATTATGTTTTAAAAATTGATTTCAGGCAAAAGGCCGCCACGGCTAGCTCGAATAAATTCCTGGACGATTATGCCGACAGAATATTGTACGCAGCGCGCGATGCGTCGCGTGAACCGAACCATTATTTTGGTAATACATTTGCACGATTTGGAAACATTGTTCAGGAGTAAGTCTATTGATTAAGAAATGGCGAACCAAATTGAGCATACATCAAGTGACAGCTGTCAAAAAGACCAACTCCGAAAAAGTATTGCCAGATTGAAAACCACACGTCTAAAAAAACACCCATAGTAATTTCATATGGAACATTTTTTTTAGTTGTAAACTTCGTCAACGGCGGCGCTAGTTGTCTTATCTACTTTACATCAAATGTCTTCCATTGTTGTTTTTTCTTCCCATGGCAATCTAGACAAAAACCACTCCAAGCTCTCCAATGAAGTGTTTGTGAACTTCGTCCATAGATGGCCCACCTAACGGTCCGCTTATTAGGAGAACTATAGTCTGCTTGTCTATGCAGTTGACACACGCAGCCTCAAAGTGTACAAAGAATGTGTATAACTTGGTGAGATACGATTCCACAATACTTTTCAATACAAGGATGTTTTTTTTTTATATAATTCGTGCGCACTCAAGGGGTTATTAATTCCCTTAACATGAATTAACATGTGATCAATTGTTCAATATGTTGCCCTGAAACCTGTCTGGTGCTGTTTTTTGAATAGCATATTCGCATCAATCCACTCGTTGAGACGGCTTTGCAGAACTAGAGTTATCATTTTATATGACGCGTTTAAAAATGACATTCCTCATTAAGACGTGAAATCTGACGCGTTCCCTTTTTAAATAAAATGCAAAACTGTGTCGCATGAACTTGCTCTAATGTCTGACAGTGGTCTTTAGGGTTGAGATTTTGATAAAAATAAATTTTTCAAAATTCTTAAATAAATACTCATTTGAGATGAAAAAAAGTACGCCATTTTATTTCTTGGATAAATTTAAATTTTGGAGAATAAATTTATAAAAATCTGTAGTGTGGTTTTGAGAAAAAAAGATTTTTTTGAAAAACTTTTTGAAAACACTTTTCAAACAAAATTCGAAAACGCCAATTCATAGGTATACAGCAAATACCTTTATCTTTAATTTTTGAATGCTTTTAACATGCTGATCAATTCTGTGGTGCCGTATTTGAAGACGCTACAGTTTTGTCAGAGCTCAAGCTTAAGCACTTAATTTGTATAAAAGAAGAGTATTTATAATTAGTAAATTAATAAACTTCACTTGCTTTAAGAACACTCAGTCAAAATAATTTGTTGTTTCATTACTGACCCCTCCCCTCCCCCTCCACCCAACTGGTAAGGATTTCCTAATAATTATTAAATTTTCGAAAAAACAGGTCTTCACTTCAAGCGTTGTCGTACACATTTCTGCAATTACAAGACTGGTTCAAAGTATGCAATCGATACAATTTACCAGCGATTGATTGACTTTGATTTAGTGAAGGTGTTGTCGAACTGCTTCGTTATCAACCCCCCCAATTTCCTTAATTTCCTTAATTTGTTTTGAGTGGATGTTAGATTAAATCCGTTTAAAATAAGTTAGATAAAAAGATAATGTTCCCATAAAATATGTAAATTTGTTATTACTATCAATATGGTGCAATTTTTTTGAGTTTAAATGAAAATCGTATCAAGGTGCCCCACCTCCCCCTACATCGAGAAAAGCTGCCAAAGTAAATTCCTTGCAATGCAATGAGTTTTCAATTGTGTCTGCCACTTCGAATCAACAGATTTTCCAGTTTAAGCCGAATATGCTGTGTCTCTCTAGTGTTTCTAAAGCCTTTAAAGGAAAGGTGGATAGGCTTAATGACCTAAGGTCTTTAGATTCAATGTATGTGGTCTTGTCACCTTTTCGAATAGAAATTACATTGGCTTCTCTCCACCTATTAGGAATAAAGATGATGATCAGGCATCCTCTAAATATGTCCACAAGCTTTGGCACAATAATTTTACTTTAAGAGCTTTTGAACATGACTGGAATTATGGCATCCGGCCCTGCAGACTTGTAAACTAAGAAGAAGTCAATGGCCCAAGCCACCTTCAAATTATTTACTACAATTTTATAACCTATATTGCAAGGCTCACTAATTGTTGAGTCTCTCCTTATCCGTAGGATCTGTATAGCGTAAGCTCTTCATGGGAAGCGAATACTCAATCAAAAGTGATTTCAATGTTTCCAAGCAGGAGTCAAACTAGGTTTTCTCCGGTCTTTTAGAAATCCCGGAGTAGTATATAGTATATACCTTTGACATGACCTTTCTAAGCCTTGCACTGTTATTTGAAGAATCAATGCCTGTTGTCCAAGGCTGCTTTCAGCGGGAACTTTTTCACCATAACCCTTATTCAGGGTAGATGTTACCTTGGCTTTTTAATTTATCAGGTTTTTGGCCACAAAATCACCTTGGACATTTTTCTTTCTTACTAAAGTACCAGTCTGTTTTACCACCTGTATTCGAGGTGTCTGAACTGGAGAAAGATTGATGTCACCCCTTCGTCAGTACTAACAGTTGTGTCCTCAGATTTAGTAGCACCCATGATGAATTCGAAAATTCAAATCAGGGCAGATATTGTTTTAGAAATTTTTTAATTTTGTTTGCAAGAAACCAATACTTGTTCTTCAGAACGAGTAATGAAATATAAAGCACGAGTGGTCGAAAAATCCAAAATTGTCGTTAATTATATTTACCAAATTCCAAATAATTAAATGCTTATCAAATGGCAGACAATTTATTTCTAAATTAGTTCAACCACTAATCAATTAATAATAAAACAAAAAAAATGTTTATTTTTTTGTAATTCAATGTGATGCAGGAGGCTTGTGTTTATTTGAATGTTTACTTGAGTGGTCGTTTTGCAACTGTACCACAACGTGGCGGATACCCTTATAACGGTGGATAAATGAATAAACCAATTGTGTTTTATATAAGCCAGCACCCGATATATTTTATTGCTAGAATAATTCGATTTTTGTATCGTAAAAATCGTTGTGGTAAAATGAAATTATCGAGAAAGGTGGTTGTTTTTAATGCAAATAAATTATAGTTAAAATGTTACGTAAAAATTGGCCTTAATTTAAATGCCATGCCATGTTGGCAATCCAACGTAACAGTTGCGTCAGACGCAGAGAAGACAAATAAGTTCACAATGATAAATATCCTTAATCAACTTTAGCGCGTTAACTCAGGGGACTCATAAATGGAAACAATTAGTTAATTTATTGGAAATTTTACTTTAAAAAATTTGATTATAAGCGCTCTGATTTAGCTTGCTGAAAAAGGTCATAAGCATTAAAAGACAAAACTATTGTATGTATAGGTACCTATGTTAATTCATCTGCATTCACGTAGGCTAGAATTTTTTTTTTAGGAATGCTTAGTTACAACCGAGGTATGCAAAAATCTGCGTTGTCTGTCTGTGAACTTAGCCAAAGTCCAAACGGGTAATCGGATGCACTATAAGCTTGATGTGCAGC
This sequence comes from Platycheirus albimanus, assembly GCA_916050605.2. Classification (NCBI taxonomy): domain Eukaryota; kingdom Metazoa; phylum Arthropoda; class Insecta; order Diptera; family Syrphidae; genus Platycheirus; species Platycheirus albimanus. The sequence goes on from OU696698.1 coordinate 68,933,217, forward strand.
AGGTAATAGGTAGGTGCTAATAGGAAGACTTGAAGCCAAAGTAAAATATTTTTACAGCGACTACCTTTACATTTGACAATGCAAACTTAAAGTACTTCAGCAAACAGTATTGATTTGCCACAGAAAATAAAGCCTTATACATAACTGCCAATTTGAAATTTAATAATAATAAAGAAATAATAATGGGTTTATATTTGTTAGACCAAATTTTTTAACTTCCTTCTGTGGGTTAGTTTTAATTGCTATGCCAAGGTTCAGCAAGAAAGAAAAGCCCAACAGGTGGCGCACATTTCTTTTTTCAGTATATTCATTGATTTTTATAGTGAAATAGTTTTTATTTACGCAATGATATAGCGAATGCATCCCGTTTTATTGTTCACACAACAATCACTGGAATCAAACGCTAAACGATGCAATAGCTTCTTCACCTGCCAATCAATTTAGCAACACTTTTCGCTCTGATAATTTATTCGATATGTCAAACAAATGTCAATCATGGGAAACGGACAAAGATGACATTGCTGAAGACATTTTGCATCGCTTTCGAGTAGTGACGGGTAATTTGAAATTACAAAAAAAAAAAAACGATGACATCTAAAGGGTGTTTTTTTTAGACGTGTGGTTTTCAATCTGGCAATACTTTTTTCGGAGTTGGTCTTTTTGACAGCTGTCACTTGATATATGCTCAGTTTGGTTTGCCATTTCATAATGAATAGACTTACTCCTGAACAACGTTTGCAAATCGTGCAAATCTATTTTGAAAATCATGGTTCTGTTTGAAATACGAAATACATATCGCGCACTACTTCCATTTTACGGCATTTAGCGATAAAGCTCACTTTTGGTTGAATGGATACGTCAATAAACAAAACTGCCATATTTGGAGTGATGACAATCCTCGAGGGTATGTTGAGACACCGTTATATCTACAAAAACTGACTGTTTGGTGTGCTCTATGGGCAGAGAGAATCATTGATCCATATTTCTTCAAAAATGTAGCCGGCCATAATGTTACAGTCAATAGGAAACGCTATAGAGCCGTGATTTATGACTTTTTTATGCCAGACGACTTTTGGTTCCAACAAGACGGCGTTACATGCCATACAGTCAACGGAATAATCAATTTATTAAAGAAAACTTTTGGTGAGTGCATTATCTCGCGTCGCGTCGTGGGACTGTGACATGGCCTCCAAGGCCGTGTGATTTAACATCGCTGGAATATTTTGTGTGGGGTTATGTGAAGTCGCTTGTCTACGGAGTTAAGTCTGAGACGATTGACGCCTTAAAAGTGAATATTTGGCGCGTTATTGCTGACATACGGCCTCAATTGCTGCAAAAAGTGGTCGAAATTCAGGCCTCTCGGCTGGAATTTGTTCGAGCTAGCCGCGGCGGCCACTTAGCCGAAATCATTTTTAAAACATAATGGCAAACCTTTATCTTCATAATAAAGCTAATTCTTTGCCATAACATTAAATTACATGCGATTTATTTCTTCTTGAAAACCACACGTCTAAAAAAAACACCCTTTTCAATAAAGCGTCCTCAGAAACAGATCCGATGTTCATATTTTTTTTGTAATTTTTTTTATTAATATATAAAATCAGAAACCCTTCAAAAGATGAAAACTATTATTTTTATTGTTTTAGGGAGGGTCTATTCCACTCCCTTTAGCCGGGAGGGCAATTTTCAAAAAATGACTTAAATTGAAAAAAAAAGTTATTAAAAATAATGGTCTCTACCAGAAATCTCTTTCTTGTGTTTTTAATGAAGTTATTTAAGTGTCCTGTTTTTAAAATATTAATTTCCAAGTTCAAAATTTTGAAAAAAAAAAAATTAAAAATAAATTTTTAAACTAATTTTTTTCAGAAGTTTACATCATTATCATTATAGTATACTTTTTTTTGTGAAAAAAAATTAGGGAAAAACCTTCGTAAGTGGACCGGTCCAATTACAAAGGAACCTCTTCAATTGGACCACCTCCTAATCGGACCAATTTTCTTCGGTCCCAAGGATGGTCGAATTTGACATGTTTTACTGTATTCAAATATAAGATAAATAAATATTTAAACCTTATAAGGTTTATACTAGCCTTAAATTTTACTTTAATACAACTCACAACATGGGAGACAAAAACACAAAAATTGTCATACGTACCACTATGTATCACTTCAGGTTTCCAACGCGGCCTTTCTTTATGTTGCTTAGTGTTTAGACCAGTTATTAATGCGTTCGATTTCTCCAGATGGTTGTTGGGTCAAAAATAATGTTGTATACGAATGTTGATCTGTCAAATTAAAAGAAAGAAAAATAAATTCAGTAAAAACACTTTTTCCTAAAAAAAAAAAATGCAAGAAGTCACATTAAAATAAAAACAAATCACGTTTTTTACCATTCGACCTAATAAGGCAAACAAAACCGAACTGTCTGGCACAAACATTTGACCTTTTTCTGATCGAATCGGTGTATATTCCATTTTAATTAATAATAATATTAATTTAATGCCCTTTGTCGCCTTTTACAGATCAACATTATCAAGGCATATCTTGGAGATGAATTGGATAATGTACAAAATGTAATTAACTTTATGGTGCAAATAAAGTTAAATATTGCTGACAATAGTCAATAAAATCAATTAAACTAACGCACTACAGTCTCTTCTCCAGTTTACGCACAGATCATTCTCCAAGTTTCTTACTTGGATACAAGTGCACATTTAGGTACTCTGTATGCCATCCTTATAATCACTTCCAAAATTGAGAAACTTGGCAACGAACTATCTGGTGTAAAATTCGGTTCAGTCACGTGTTTGCTCAGACACATGATCAGAAGTGACTCCTTCAGAAAATATATAATAAATTGTCAACACTTTCTCCGTACAGCAGCATTCTAATCGATACCTACCCTTCAAAGACTTTTGGGGAAAATTGAGTGATTCTTACCAATCCTTTTTTTACAAAGATACCTCACTACCTACATATATACCGCTGCGCCGCCATAAAAAATATGATAAAACTTTGAAACTCTAACAAACAAAATATTTTTTAAGTCCTGTCATTTGTTTGACTTTACGGTTATTGAAAATATTTTCATTTCAAACGTTTCATCCATACATTTTGAAATATTAGGTACTGCAGTGGTAATGATTAAACTTTTGATCGATATTATTGTTGGCCATCAGTTTCCGCAATAGAACTCTACATTCACATCCACATCGACATCCTAATAACGGAAGCACATGGACAGTAACTTCTACCAGAAGAACACCAAACAACTAAACAACATCAGATATGATTTTTTTTTCCTCCGTCCACAGAGACAAATTGAGAATTCTGTGGTGCCTTTATTCTCTGGTGGTTTGTGGGTAATACTACAAATGAAATATACTTTTTACTGAATTTGGTTTCGACTCCCTTATACTTTATTACGTCCAGCTCCAGAGACTCGACTCCTCCAGACGAAGATTTCAGACTCAGACGACTAGACCAGCTTAACATTCGACCACTACCCTAAACAGAAATTTCAATGAACAATCCTACGAGTATGTATGTGTGTTTCGTATATGATGCATGCACTTATCTACACAAATGTAAACAGTATGTTGGTTCTTTCGTATAGATAGCTTCCTTTGGAAACCGTTCTTGGTGCGGGTGGAAGACGCTGTAGATTGTTGAACTGAGTTCTTTTCGATTTCTTCAGTTTATTTGCAGAAGCCGAAGCGTGCTACAATTGTTTTCGAAGAGATATGATGATCGAATTGCATGCGGTCGTACAGGATAAGCTTTTATATTATGTTCAATATAGGGTTGCATTGTGCATGTTTTTTGATGTGTGATGTTTGGCTTTTTGGGTCTGGTATGCAGCTAGCTCCTTCGAGTTGAAAAGTGAATTCCTTGATATACTTTTATTGGTCAGATATAAATAAAAAACATTTCAAAAAATAAAAGTTAATTGCTTTGGACGGGGACAGTGAAAAAAACTATTCTTGATTCGATTTAATAAAACTGAAGTGCAAAGATAGGAATAATAGGAATGGGAATATGCATCGGTTGCAAATACGTAATTTAAAAATTTTAAGTTTGCCTGCAATTGGTGGTTCTATAAGTTAACCAGAGCAAATAAAAAAATTCATGTGTTGCTTTTGAAACGCAGATACCATCTATATGAATATCTTTCGTATACCCTCTTAACTGGAACCTGCTTAACCATGATTGAAACTCTTCAGTTTTTAAGGTTAGAAAAAAAGAAATGCTCACTTTCATTGTGATTGGGAGAAATCATTTTTACAAAAAAATAAAGAGTGTGGATTGTGTTGACACTAGAATATGCGACTAGGTCGCATAAACCCGTTCTGGTACTGGGACCAGAATTTTTTTTCTATAGCTTTCTTAACGCTTCAAAAGTTAAATGAGGATCAGTTTGGACTATGAACATATAAAAGATGCATTTCACGCGCTCAGAAAGCTAGTATGTACTCGTAAAATAAAAAATTATGGAAACTTACTTTGCGCAATAATTCTGAAACGTTTGATGCGTTAACATTACTTAACACAAGCCCCCTAATGATTACGGTTTACGGGCAATAAAAATGCAAAAATTATGAAATTTTGGGAGAAATTAATTATATACCAAACTCCTTACAAATTTCTTTGATTTTAGGAGATAATGCATTTTGTAATAAATCCTAAAACAAACTGATCAAAAAACATAAGCGGGAGCTACATTTAGTTTTCAACGAACTGTTAGATACCCTATTCCCTATATTTTTGTATGTGTATGCGTTTGAGTCCCGCAGCCAGCCGCTTTTCGAGTTTCAGAAACAAAATTCTTCTTTAGCAAACAGGAAAAAATTCAGTAACATTAATTTTGTGTGGTGTGATGTTCAATTATAGTGCTGGCACAATAAAAAAAGGTGTGTGCCACGCCCAAATTTGAGACTATTTACTGTCAGGGCAATTATTATGAGTTCAGTGACATTCAACTTTAAGCTTGCAGAACGATTTGAACAAAACAAGACTAAACTTAAATTTTTAAAAATTAAATTTTGAATGGAAATAGCAATAAATTTAACAATTCTTGAACCACACTCTGATACATAAAGAAGGAATACAAACTGAAGTGTTCATGTTTTACTTCAAAATTGCGATCGATAAAAAAATTATTGCATATTACGGAAACGCCTCTTAAGAGTGGGCGTGTCCTAAAAATCAGCTTTGATCACTAGTCAATTTTTAGGCATATGTGTAAAACTACAGCTGAACCGAGTATTTTCTTAACGATCTTACCCGAATAAAGGTATTTTATAAAAATCACGCCCTTAAAAGTGGGCGCATTGACAAAATGTACACAAAAATGTAGAGATATACTATTTTTCAAATAGCGAACGGAAAAAAAGTTTAAAATTAAATATTGGTATCGAATTTGTAAAATTTAGTTATTCGTCCTTTCAAGAAATGTAGGCGTCAGCCACAAGTACAAAATTTAATGTTTTTCGCTCTAATGTAAGCATTGTTATTTTATAAAAATAATATTGATGGTTTTGTTTAAAAAATGGGCGTGAGTCACGCCCAAACTGAAATATTTTTGTTTAATTGGAAGAAGATTGACCTAGAGCTTGCGTGTGCAAAATTTTAGCGTTGTGCTTTTATCGTAACTATTCAAAGAACATAACTCAATTTTGCCAAATTGAGGCTGTTAAACAAAAATTGCGTTTGTGGGCGTGTTTGTGGGCAAATTTTACCGGCTCAAGAACTTAGCCTTACTCTTGAACCAAGGATTATGTATACCAAATTTCAAAAATTGGAGAGTGTACATACAGACGGACATTGCTAAATCGACTAGGCATTTGATTCTGAGTCCGAATATAATTATATACTTTTCTTTAGGCATTATTGTTTTTTTTTTAGCGGTATTATTTCTCTATGTTACAAACTGCACACCAAATACAATATACCCATTCTATAAAATAGGGTATAAACACCTAACAGTTAGGAGTTCTTTCATTTGTAATAACTCCTTACTTTGTATAGGAATTGTTAGGAGATATTTTACTTTGTTTTGTTAGGAGTTAACACATAAGGGGGTATTGCATAGAGTCCAGAAAACCAAATCAATTTAATGCGGAAATTGTTCCTGTTTATGAATTTTAAATATCCCGAAATAAATATCCCATGTTTGTGCGATGCACATAAACGTGGTACTAACATAAAAGAATCAGAAAAGCCGCATCATAATATGTCGCATTGTAGGTAATTACTGCTACGAGGAACTTTATTTTTTAGAGGTACGTGAGCGATGTATTTAATTTTATATAATTTTTGTGCAGGCTCACGTTCCAAAAACTAAGTGTGGACGAAAACTAACCAAGGTTATGTTAAGGTGGTTGTCAGGAAACGTCTGACTCACATGAGAGCGACCAACGAACAACAAATGAACAAATGAACATTTCATTAACAGGAAAAAATTTGTATTTCTTAAGAACAACAGCATGTCCGTATACCACAATTGAACATTGAGATTTTGAGGTTAGTCGGTCACGAATAGTTTATTCTTTGTGATTTGGATGATATATGGAACGCGAATAGACTTTGACAGTTCACAGCAATCCCTTTGTAGTATTGAGCACTACCTCACCAATTAAACCATTTTGAACATTCAATGAATGGAGACGGTGAATGTCAAAGTGAGTTAGATCGGTGGTATTGTTGAAGAAAAATACTCCTAAATGTAATGTTAGTCCTTTTGAGAGAGCAGGGCATGAATAGAGAAGGTCTTCTTCCTCCTTGTTCATGCAACTTCTGCAGATGTTATTTGAGAAAACGCCCAGTCCTAGCAATTCTACTTATATGACAGAGTCCAGTTATTTCAGCCAGTTCTGTCGCTTCAAAGAAGTTAAGTTTGTCCAAATTAAATTGGTTTTTTTCTTGGAATCATATTTTAGCTTGAGATTGTAGTTTCATTTCTGGTGAGCTCTACGGCTTTGCAGTTTCGCAGAATACATCAGTGTCCCGGCTTCTAAACACGGCATGTATTGGTGTATTAAACTGTTCTGCCAGCTCCATGAAAGATGAGCGACAGTAGCGAGCAGTTGCTGAGTTTTGTGGAAACCGCAAACAGTGATTAAGTTGTGCTTGGTGATATTCGGCGTGGATATCGCGGTTTTCGTTAGTTACATATGTATAAACTCTTTTATAGGCAGAATTTTTGCCTAAGACACTCTACCATGGTAAGGGAGACGAAATGAGATATTAAAATTTATTCCGCCTGAGAACACGCTGCCCACTGCCCTCTACCTACCCTATCTTAGTATTTGAGCCATCAGTATAACAGTGAACTTAATCATCGCTGAAGAATTCAAACTTATCCCAAGCTGATCGTAACGGAATGGAAACTTAGAAGTTGTTTTACAAAACTAGCTGCACCATAGGGAAATATAGGTATGGGGATCTACCCCATTTGTTTCCTATGGCTTTTTTATAGGAAAAGAGAGCCACCGTGCTTTTCCAACCCTTTCCTGAATAATAGATTGTGTCTAGAACATGGCCTAGATATTTACCTTCACTTGAAAGCATTACCTAGCTCGATAAGAGTTTGAGCATGTTTTCCCGCATGTTTTCGTTGGGCCTTATTCCACGTCAACGAGAAATACATATACAGGGGTGAATAAAATATTTTGAGGGTGTTAAAGGCAAGAAGAGTACGAGTTGACGATCTGTATCTTTATATCTGTGGTTGGATCTATGGCACTACGCATACGGATATCAATCATAATCGTTCTTAAGTGTTTTGAGAAGGAATTGTGATTGACTGATCGGTCTGATGGCTAAACTTGGGAATATTTCCGTCCTTTGGGTGTGAATATGAATACAATTTTGACTTCTTTCTTTAGTGAGAGGATGAAATGTATGCACCTGTCCTATATTATTTCTAAGATAGGGATTATAATATCCATACCTATCCATATCCATAGCCTGATGAAGTATTGGTATTATGCTGTCAGGTTTAGCAAAATTATATCGATCGAAGCAACAGATATCTCATTTTAGTTTGCCAATAATTGTAATCAGAAAAACATTTGCTTCATATGAAACTAAGTTTGCAAAAGTAAATCTTTTATGTCAGAAGAAAAATATTTTTTCCATATTTCATTACCTACCAAAACAAATATCTAGTTACATTTTGCTTTTCGATTGATTCAATCTTTGAGTTAGCTGTGAGTAAACACGTCCATTTGGTGGTGCGATTAAAGAGTTGATAGTGGTTCGAAAACTGTGGTATTTAGGAAAAAAATTGTTAGAAGTGGTCCATTAACTTATTCGGTATTTACGTCACATCGAATTGGGCCGAGATATAAGGTATTTCCTTTCATTTTATCAATAGAAAAGTAGAAATTTTAAGGAAGATTAGTCATATTTAACATTATTAATAAAAGAAACGTTATAACACACGAAAAATCACACTCAAGAGAGTAATTAATGAGAATTTGCTATTTAAAAAAAAAAAAAGAAGAAAAGGAAAACCAATTTCAAGAGTAAAAATCCAGATTTCTGTTTGTTTACAATCGATCTTGACAAAATTGTCAAGTGGCAGTGTGTCACCTCTGTAACGCCGCTAACGCCATCTGTCGCCGAATAGAAATTAATTATTAATTTCTCTGAAAAAATTTAACAGAGACGTTATACAGAAATGGCTTTAACAGTTGAAATGTTAAAACAACTTCTTATAGAGCAAAAAAATGATATTGCGAAAGACATCAGTGAGGCTACTAGCAAAGTTATTAAAAATACGGATGAAAAAGTTGGAATCATATCCGAAAAAGTAGCTAAGCTGGAAAAAATTGTCGAGTCACAATCAACCGTAATAGCTGATCAAAATGGTCGTTTCGAAATTCTAGAAAGAAAAATAACACAACTAGAAATGGAGACGAGGAAAAAAAATTTAATAATGTTTAAAGTCCCAGAAACTGAAAAAAATCCATCGGAGCTTGAAGAATTAGCTATCAATAAGTTGAATGCTAGCAATCATGAACTTAATATATCAAGCGTAGACATAGAAAGTTGCTTTAGACTTGGAAAAAAAGTTGATGAAAAAACACGACCGATACGGCTGACCTTTCTAAGTTACAATAAAAAACAGCAAATTCTGAAATCCCAAAAAAGCACAGAAGCCAACATAGCAAATGACTTACCGAAAAACATATTAGATGCAAGAAGACCATTAGTTCCCAAGCTTCTTGAATTTAAGAAACAGGGTAAAAAAGCTTTCTTCAGGAATGAGAAATTGATTGTAGATGGACAAATCTGGTCTAGTAATAATGAGACTCTGGAGAACGCAAGGAAAAGAGGAAGATCAAAAGAAAGAATAATTCCAAATCAGAAAAAAACTTTACAGGAGAATACAACTACGCATAAAACAACTATAATTGGGGCAGTGAATATTACTCCGGGTAAAAATTCATCGAATCCAATCAAAAAATTTTTGATGCAAAACAATATGAGCCAAGACCTTCATAACAAGACTATCGACCCATCAACATCTTATCTACGTAGTGGTGCTACACAATAGCAAACTTACCTCACATCTAAAAAGTCATACTACAAACCTAACGAAAACAATATCAGCAGCTACGAATCCAATAGCACCAATCACATCAACAAAACCAATATCAACAAAAAAACGATCATCGTCAACAACACTTTAAACATCAGCAAGACCATCAACAGAAACAATTCAAACAACACCATTACCACACACAACACCGAAAATACCATTAACATCTACAAAAACTCAAAAATTCGTAAAACCAACAACATGCACAAATATATCAACATTAACTCCAACTCTTTTATCACTGACAACTCCTTCATTACCAATAAAGGGAACATCACCTGCAGCAACAACCGCAGCATCCAAATCAACAGCACCAACAACACCCATATCAAAAACAAAGGTAACAACAGCAACTACTTCAACGATATCAATAACTTTATCTACACCGACAATTCCAACTGCACCAATGTCACAATCGCACATACCATCAATAGTACCAACCATATCAATAGCAACAGCAGGACTACCAACAAGTTCATCAACAAAAACACCATCAACTATAGCAACCCTAAAAACGCAATTATCAAGAACACCACCCACAAAACCAACATCACCAATGACACCAACAACTATATCGAGCGCGACAACTCCAACAACAGGAATTATAACAATGGCACTAACAGCGAAAACGACAGCACCATCAGAGCTATCAACACCGACAGCAACAATAATAGTAATATAACGAACATCGTCATAAACACCAACAGCACCACTAACAAAACCAAGGGCATCAAAACCGAAAACTACAAGGACATCAACATACCTATCGACACCGTCAACTCCAGCAACACCAACCAAACCAACACATACAATATCACAAATACAATCAACCACATGATCTCCATTAACGTCAACGAAAACAATAATTATATCGACAGCGGCAACTCCACCATCACCAATCTAAGCCACCAAACTAAAATCGCTAACAACACCAACAGCACCAATAGCATCACCAGCACCAACATCACCAACAATATCCACAACACAAACGACTCCTTCAACACCAACTACACGAGCATCACCAACAACAACAACAGTTCAAATAATTCCACCAACAGCGATTCAAACAACGACATAACTATCAACAATACCACCAACACCAATAACACTAACAACACAGCCAACACAAAAATTAACACTAATTTAAAAGAAGTTACATATACACAGAAAAAATATCAAATATTATCTTACAACGTTGCAGGTCTAATAAACAAATCATTATTTAGCGACTTTTATACTTTTGCCAATAGTTTCGAATTTATATTTTTGTATGAGACTTTTTTGACAGAAAATAGCTATGATTTGGTCGAAAATAAGCTATTAAATTTCAATTTTATGTGGGTTCCAGCAACTAGAACACAGTCAAGAGGCAGAGCAAGTGGAGGCTGTTATTTTGGCTTTAAAAAACAGCTCGAAAGCATCAAATGCGAGTTCCAAGAGCGCAATGGGATGATATATGTGGATCTCCAGATGAACAATAAGAAGTTTTGGCTATTTCCGTCATACCTAAATTGTAATAATTGGGAGGCAGACTTCGAGAAAATGTCCGAATTGATAACTCTGGTGGATAACGTTAATGTGCTTCTTATCGGAGACCTAAACGCTAGAGTTGGGCAGGAGACAGGAAGTGTAAACGCATTCGATGGTATTATCAGGCACTCAAAAGACTTAATATGCAACGCAAGGGGAAAGAAGTTATTAGAGTTCTGCGATTCTTATGGTCTTCGAATCCAAAACGGAACTAGTATAAGCGACATATTAGGAAATTATACGTTTGCCGGTGGGCAAGGATCATCTGTCATCGATTACAGTCTTCTTGGGGGAGATTGGAAACTATATGTTATAGATCTCGAGGTAAAAGATGTTCCTTTTTCGGATCATTTTCCAATAGTTGTCACCTTCCAACAGCAGGTTGTTTTACAAGAGGAAACAAGAACCATGCGACTCCTTCCCAAGCTTAAATGGAAGGACACAAAGGCAACAAAATACAGAGAGCTTCTGGACTCCAAATTACAAAATGAACACGAAATTAATTTCAACATTTTGGAGGCGCTTATAAAATCTTCATACCCTGTGCATGAAAACAGAGGAAATAAACTTGAACGTCGGGAGGAACCGTGGTTTGATCAAGAATGCCAAAGGGCGCGCAAAACATCTTTTAAATGGCTTAGAGATTTTAGAAACTCCAACGATGGTGCCTACAGAGAGCAGTATATTGCATCAAATAAAATTTATAAGGACATTTGCAAGCTAAAAAAAATACAACATAATGAAAGTGAGACCAAAATATTGGCGAATTGCAGAAATTCAGCCGAATTCTGGAAGCTCGCATGGAAGCTGAATGGGAAAAACTTCATTATTCACTCGAAATTAAGCCCAGACATTTTGTATAACCACTTTCAAAAACTCCTGAACCCAATCTTAAATGTTCCAAGATGGCATTATGCAACACCAGGAACTCAAAATGATATTCTGGACCTTCCAATCAGTTGGCAAGAAGTAGATCTAGCACTTAGTCGCATGAAAGATGGCAAAGCATCTGGAACTGATGGGATACCGGTGGAATTTTATAAATATGGAACGAACGAGTTGAAAAACTGTCTAACGCGACTATTTAACAATATAGTGGATTATGGTAGCCCCCCGGAGCAGTTCCACGACTCAGTTCTTTTCCCGATTTTCAAAAAAGGTTGCACATATGATCCAGCGAACTATAGAGGCATATCCTTTTTGAATGCGACTTATAAAATTTTCACTGCGATTTTACAAAAGCGTCTTGTAACGTGGGTAAGCACAAACAACCTACTGAAGGAGTTCCAAGCAGGGTTTCGACCGGGTTACTCAACAATGGACAACATATTTGTTTTGAGAAGCATGGCAGAATACTTCCTTGAACAAAGCCAAAAACTGTATGTTTTCTTTGTTGATTTTAAGGCCGCCTTCGATACAGTCGACAGAAGTGCCTTACTTTATAAGCTGTATAACTTGGGATTATCGCAAAAATTTGGTCGTACACTGCAGGATCTCTATGAAAAAACTAACGCTTTGGTATGGAATGGCGAAGAACTATCGAACAAGTTTGAAACAAGGTCGGGGCTAAGACAGGGATGTACATTAAGCCCTGTGTTATTTTCGCTATTTATTGAGGACATAGTTGATGCTCTACCTGGTGGAGTAAGATTTGCGGGAGTGCTAATTAAGGCCCTCCTTTTTGCAGATGACATTGTCATGTTCGCATATTCATCCACATCTTTACAACTCATGATAAACAGGTTGTATGAATACTGCAGTTTATGGGGACTCGTTGTTAATTTAGAAAAGTCGAAGGTGATGGTTTTCAAAAAAGGGGGAGGAAGAAATGCAGCTACCGAAAAATGGACGTATAACGGCGCCAATATTGAGGTAGTAAGCGAATATAAATACCTAGGAGTACATTTTTCAAAAAACCTTAGTATGGAACGTCACCTAAAAGAAAAATTGGAAAAAGCAAAAATAGCTCTAAACATAACCTGGAGAAGATGTTTCTTGAATAAAAACATAGCCCACAGCACTAAGTTTAAGGTATTTGAAGCAGTGTCTGAGTCTATTCTCTTCTATGGGGCGCAAGTATGGGGTGGTAAGAAGTACAATAATGTGGAGAAACTTTTAACGTACTATGTAAAGAGGACATTTCGCCTGGCACAAAACACTCCAAACTATTTGATCATGTTGGAAACGGGGCTGTCTCCCTTATTCGTCAAGACCCTAAAGCTACAAGCAGACTACTTGGATAAAGTCCTTCACATGCAAGAAAAACGGCTACCGAAAATTGTAGCGCTTAAAGCCTTGCAAGATAAGAGCAGCTGGTACGAGGAGTGGCGAGAACTGGCGGAGGGATGCGGTGTGGTGTTTAACATCAATAACGGTGCAACCGGAAGTTGTAAGAACAAATTCTATGAGATAATTCAAAAGGTGGATGAACGTTGCAGAGAGGAGTTTGAAGCGGAAGCAGCTGGGTCATTGTACAGACAAGTTTATAACAAACTGAACTACAACTTGGGGGATAAAAACTACTTCAGGGATGAAAACAGCATCGAACTTATTTCAACAATGGTTAAGCTACGCGGCGAGCTTCTAAACTTAAATTTTATTCCTCATTGAAATGATCTACCGATTATTTGTGAAATTTGCAATCTAAATGAACGAGAGGATATAATACATTTCGTCGGAAGATGTCCCACCCTGAGAGAATCAAGAAGAGACGTTTTTGGAAGAGACTTTTTGTCGGAGGATCAAGTTGTGGTTTTACTCAACGATATGGACGTTATCAGTCTTTTTAATTATTGCAAATTAGCTTTAAATTACAGGAATAATATCCATAGAGAGGATTTTTGAAAATCACTAATTGTATAGCTTAACTTGTATATTTTGATATTATAATTTAAAAATGTTATGTAACGTTTAATAAAAATGTATAGTCAATCAGGCAGACGGCTTTTTGGCAAGCTTTAATGATATTTAATCCATTTTGTTATGTATAAGAATATTTCGCTACAATAAAATAAATATCTATCTAAAAAAAAAATCTTTTGCTTTTCGAAAAAAAAAAATACACGTATAACTGAGCTTCTTTGCACACACTGTGTTTACGTACTCCATGCGAATTTCCCAAAGGAAATAAGAAAATTTAACAAGCACAACAAAGAGTTTCAGAATCAAACCAAAATTGATTTTTGCAAATTGAAAGAATTCCTCCGCTTATCCACAATTCCCGCATCCACCATTATTCCACAAAAATGTGAAACATTCGAATTTGGTCAACGACGGCGACGATGAGGATAACGCGTTCAAAATGTTGTTAAACAAACCAAACACAACATAACCCAATGTTCGAAAAACAACTCAGACAGCTTCGAACGAACTTCAATAGACGACGCTACAGCCACCACCACCTCTCCTCCGGAAACAACATACTAGTCTGCCAAAGATACAGACCGCTTAAAGCCATAATGTCCACACCACCACCCGTCATCGTCATTATCAACAAGGGGTACAATAACAAAAGGGTATTGTGATTGGCATAGTCGTCATATTCCTCTTAACCATAGTTCTGACTTGAATGCTTGTGTACAATGTATACATAAATATGTGTAGGTATATAGGTATGCTTGTAAGAGTATTCCTTGGTCCTTGTCCACTTGGGATAAGATTTCTATAAAATCAAGCTACATCATACGATTGGGGGAAATACTCGATTCCCGTGAAATATTTCTTAATAATTTCAGGATGGGGATTTTGGATTAATATTTTTATTTTGTGGTTGACTGACAATAAGATGGATGATTCAAAAATATCCACCGTAGATAAAGAACAATTATTGTGTTTTTTTTTTTTTTTTTTTTTTTTTTTGTGGTCGGCCATATTTTCTGTCTATCGCATGTCTATACTGGTAGTTATATTGTTATATGCATTTAAACCGCCTTCCGCCTAAATGATTGCATTAGACGCGAATTTGGTCAATGGTATTTGGGTTAATGTCCAAGGGAGTTTTTGAAAAAAATTCGAAAATATGTATCTACAAATAGTATTGTATCTAACTTCCGATATTGTGACATTTGAGTAAAATTTTAATTTGCTTAAGCAATCGTCATCATCATATTTGTTAAACAACACACGTGCTCAATGGCTTCGGATAGTCCTTTTAATGATAAGTAATTAAGAAAAAAATAATATGGCAGAGGGGGGTCTAATGCCTTTGGCTTTTTATTTTATTAGCCAGAAGTGGCGATTTTCTAAAATATTACTTAAATCCGAACAAATATTAAAATATAACGGTAACTCCTACAATTCCATGCTTTACTTCTTTGTCAAGCCAAACATTTCTTCTTTTTTACAATTTTAACCCATCGACGAGGATCCGAAAAAACCCACCTTAATAGAGAAAATTTGGCAGGTCAATTATTGTAGACTTAAGATGTTGGATATTAAAATAAAAATAAAAAGAAAGTAAATCCTGTAAAGTGACCTTAAAGTCGTTTTTTTGAGTTCTTAAGGCTCTAAAATTTGTTTTCTTAGCTTTGTAGGTATCCCCATTTCGAACTAAAATTGCTTAAACAAGGCAAAAATAAATAAAATGCTCGACTGGGTCGCACGATATGATATGATAAGCAATCGCTTACTGGCTGCATATATCGCACCTCCGGTGTAATAACGACGTAATTGCAATTTTCTGAAATGTTTAGGAATCACTTTTAAAGTTTGCTTGCTTATTCAAAATGCAAAAACGCCATAAAATAGGCCTACAGGATCGACTTCAAGAGTCCTAAAAATAGCTGACTTCAGTGAGATATAGTTCACATTATTTTCTTTTACTATATCTTTAACCTGCTTCTTTTTTGACTCAATTTCAGAAAAAAAAACTGAAAACTGAACCGGAGGTTCGATATGGATATTAAAAAAAAATTAAATAATTTCAAAAAATCTTTTATTTTTTAAATTGATTAAAGAGTTTTTAAGGAAAAACTAAGTATGCAAAAAAATTTCAAGGCTGACATATTGACATATTATGTCAATCTAGGAAAAAAAAATATTGAAAATCGTTCGACCAGTTTTTTTTTTTTTAAATAGTTTATTTTTGATAATTAAAAAAAATTCAATACACCCGGTTCCAACATACATATTTCGAAAACCAAAAAATGTTTTGAAAAATTATCAAAAATCTAAAAAAAAGTTTTTGAAAATTTTAAAATGCCATATTAATAATGTTACAAATGACTTCCTTTGCCCAAAATTTATATTTATATTATAGTTTAGGAGAAAATTTGATTTAGAAATACTGGATCTATCAGAGGTACCGTTATAAGAAAAATTTTGAAAAATCTTTTCTAACCAAAAGATAGATTGTCTTACAAAAATAGCACTCTGAAAGTTTTATCAAAATCGTTAGAGCCGTTTTTGAGAAAATCAATTTTTTTCTGCACGATTGTATGGCAGGTGCCGTTATTTTTGGACCTACAGCAAAAATTAAAAAAATTTCCGAGGGACGGCCAAATAAATCCTAAATACCAAATTGGAAGCAAATCGGCCCATCCATTCAGGCTCTATAGGCGCGAACAGACATACAGACAGACAGACAGACTTAATTTCCAGTCCCACTTTTACCGACTTCTCCATCATCGTAATGTCATGTGTGATTGTTATCTCAATTTTTTTTTTTTTTGCACGAATCCATAACTTGCCTTACCACCAATCACCAAATTATGTATGTGGTGATTCACTTCGCTTTTTACATGCGATTGTAGGTACTATGAGGCGAGTTATGGATTCGTGTAAAATAAAATTCGAGAAAACAACCACACATGACAATACAAATGATGACATAAACTGTTTAAATATTTAATATTTTTTAATTTATTATGTACCTAGGTGTTTTTTTGAAATATCTCATCGATAACTGCGTTCTTAAGTTTTGGCTTAAATTACAAATAACGGACATCTGTATTCAAGCAACTTAATTCCATTGGGGGTCTTACCTTAAAAAAAAAAATACCTAACTTGCAAAATGTACATGTACGTATTTGATAAGACTGTCAATGTGCTAAAAATGGGGGACATTAACACTTAAAAAAAACTAACTTCTTTGCTTTCTGTGTATCATCGTCCTATTGCACCTACAGATCCAGTAATGCATTTTATTTTTTAAGTTCTTATGTGAAAATCATTCAATATTGATGACTCACATTCCCAATAAATGTACGTTTATTTAGCATGGAAAATGAAAACTAATAAACGCATTGAAGTTTAAATAAAATTTCATGCAATGTCCATTTTTCAACCCAAAACCAACGATAAAACAGTATAGTACACTCGGGCGTATACGTACTTTTTTAAATTTAATTTATTTATTTAATTAAAAAAATCATCCGATTTCGAATATTTTTAGACAAAGTAAATGAACCATATAAATATAATTATGAAGTGAAACTTATGGCTTAATGTTCAAAATACTAATATCTATCATCGCGCTATCTTCTTGCAAGGGCATTACTAAAAATAATTAATAACTTTGAAAGCAGCTTATTTGAATTTTTAAAACATGTTTTTTACATGTATGTATACATGTGCATGTGCTATGAATATGTTGATCTTGAGCATTAACCAGTTTTTATTTCAGAATTTTGAAATAATTTTTCGTTGATTAAACAGATCTAATCAGACAAAAAATAAAGAATCCATTGGGTCCGTCCGTTCGACAAATTCAACTGACAGTTCGATTCAATACAAGTGTTCTTATGGGAAGCGATCCATACGCATCGCGTCAACACATGAAGTAGCAGAACTTTAACTTTTAAAAATTTCCAATCCTTTCACGCAACAGACCAACGTATTCTATGGGCTGGGCGCTGGGGTCTTAAGATCTTTAAGAAGTAAAATAATTTATAAAGTGAAAAATCTACGCCTGCTGCAATAGTTTATTTTAGTTCCTAGAGAAAGTAGCTGTTGCCTTTGTTATCCTAGCGTGCACTCTGCATGTGGGTAGTGTGTGTATCCTTTGAAGAAAAAAGCATTAGCGGGGGTATTGAAATTTTTTTTAATTATGAATTTTTATTGTGCTCTCATCTTAAAAGTTCATTGCACACAAGAGCAATAACGTGCGCCCGTCGTGCATTGTATTTCCCCTGATGCGGTAGAGTATTGCACCATTTAAACTATAAAGGGAAAAAGTATTTTCCACTATTCACTTTTTTTCAATTTTACTTCAAAATATTATAAACTGACCCTTTTTAAAATTAACCCTCCCTCATTTTTTGTTATAATAACCTCAATTAAATGCATACTTTGACAGTGAAATAAAAATTTAGGTACGTCCTATTGTTTTATTGACAAAAAATATTATAGCTTCCGTGGCAATTATTCAGTGAACCCTGAAAAAACAAACATGTTTCTGATTAACCTCCATAGTTTTATCCTGGTTCTAATATTGTCACAAAAAAAAAAAAATATGTATACTCTATCTATATAATATGTAGTACCTTATGTGAGTAGGTGCTGCATGATAACATAACCTAACAATGTTTTGAGAGGCATACGGCTTTCTAGTTTCTCTCATGACTACAACAACCTATGCCACGAAATGGGTTTTCCAATGATGAGGGCATCTGTGGCAATAATGGATTGGGTTTGGGTTGGTGTTCAGTAGATATATGTTGCTTGGAGGCCACTCACTCAATATTTCCAATTAATTGAGCTAACCTAGGAGGTAAACAAACACACTGAACAAATATCACAAAAAAGTCCTTCACAAAAAATGAAGGACTTTAAAAGAGAAATAAAAAAAAAAACAATGCATTGATGAATATACCTACGGTTGCCAAGGTAATTTATCAAAAAGGATCACTTCACAAAATAAAATGTACGTTGGAGTCGCATGTACTTGCTTTATGGATTCAAAAATATACTATAATATCAATATTTTTTTTGTTTGATTTGTTGTTTGTTCAGGTTTTTTCTTCTTCTATTCTGTTGGTGTGCATCAAACTTAAAAATTATTAAAATTGTAATAGAGTAATTTTTGTTTATAAACCTTCCCATACAAAAGACATTTGGAACCTAGTATTTGTTCTTTTGCAGAATAAAAATCGTTGGTATTGTTACCTTCGTATAAGTATGTAGGGTGAGGTGGGGCTAGTTGGACCACGGGGCAAGTCGGACCATACCAGTTTCAGTTGTATTGAATTTATTGTATTTTCATATTTTGTGTGTTAAATTGAACAGTTTAAGAGTGCTCTTTTACACATGATAAAATATGTTCATCAAACCAGGAGCGGGGCTAGTTTTACCATCTTGTCAACTGACTTTAAAAAACGTGTATCTGTTTTTATAGTTGCAATTCGTAAAATGCGTATTTATTTCCACTACATTTATTTTTAGTTATTTCTGAGGTGAAGTATTTTGTTATTAAAGTGAAACTTTTTTTACATCGTCTCAAATTTTTTGGTTCAAAAATTGCATGTCGCATTATGGCGGCGCCAGCCAAGCCAATAGCGCGCATTGGCTGACCGTGTAGTATGTAGTATTTATTTTCTCACTCATTCAAGCACGTGCTCCGCGGCATTTGTGTGTTTTGTATTAATTTAAATGTTTTTGTTTACTAACTTGATCGTGATGGACAACGATATAGCTAGTGAGTCAAATAAACCGGTTAACAAGAGAAAAGCAAAGAATGGTGCGAAAATATCCGACGATGAATTAATTTAAGGCCGTAAGAGAAAGCTAAAAGATTTCGTGTTTGCAGGGAAAAGAAAAAGCTCTTGGTGAGTTAATTTGATTTTTATAGATGGAAAAAGTTTCACATGCATCGTGGTTTCATAAAACCACACAATTTTTATTATCTTAAATTGTGGATTTGTAGACCTTTATAGAACTAATTTTTCACTTTTCACGGCTGGGTTTAACTAACCCCACGTATTGGTCCAATTTGTATCCCTATAGGGGCAAGTTGGACCACTTAGACTAGCATTATTCTTCAGCTATAGGATTTTTTTAATTTTAGCTAACTTTTTTAGAAGCGAGAATCCCAATATTTCTTTCAATTATACTATAGTTCTATGATTGTACTATGTTGAATAGTTTGATAATTATGAGACTTCAAATAAAAATTGGTCCAAGTAGACCCGCCCTGCCCTACCTACTAAAAGATTTGTGCAAAAAACAATTGAGATAACAATCACACATGACATAACGATAATAGAGAAGTCGGTTTTTTTTTTTTAATTAGGTTTTTGCGTAAACTATATACTTTATTTTTTACTTTCAATAAAATGTTGGACAAAGGAGTTCATTTTTAACTTTTTTTTTTACTTTGATAATTAAAGAAAAAAAAACGGGCGGCGGATTGCATTTCTAACATTACTTTTTAAAACTCCTAAGCTGAGCAATGATCTAGCCTAAGAGCAATGTCGTGCGGCCCAGGTAGTTCATTTGATTTATTTTATTTTGATATAAGTTTTAACTTTTTTTCACGATGACTTTAAAGTTTTTTTTGAAAGAAATTGCAACCATTTAAAAAAAATTTCTATCTATACTTTTTACATATCAGTATTTTTATGCAGGGTGGCCCAAAACTAAGGTGTGGCAAAAAGCTAATGTAGGTTGGGTTTTAAAAAGACTGAAATCGTGTATGGGATTTTTGACATTTTCAGTTTATACTAAAATGAAACGATTAATTTTTACGGATCAAATGATGTAGCTTAAATTCTCACAAAAAAACAAAATTCAAACAAAATCACTGTATGTCACTTTGTCCTGAAAATTTTCATTTCCTATCTTTTGTGTTAGTGTTCCGCCCGTTGAGCTTTGCATTTTGGGTGAATCAAGGAGGCTCCAGCTCCATTCAGTTTTTTTTTCTAGTGTTTTGTTTACTTACCTATCTTTGATTTCAAAATGTGTAAATTCAATAGAGAAGAGATATGCATAGTGGAAAGCTGCAGTATCTGTATAGAGAATCAGATTTTGTCATCCAATTTTAGCTTCTGGCTAAAAATTGGGGATTCAGTTGCATAGAATGAAAACACTAAATGTACCTTACTATACAAGTACAAGCTGTATTTACATTTCAGAATGAGAGTAGAGTATGTTAATAGAACTGCCAATAAAAAAACTTAAAACAGAGAAGAAAAAAGAAGTCATTAGTAGGAACTAGGTATAATAGAGGACATCTGAAATTGGTTAGGTGAAATCGTGTCAGCAAGTTAAATAGAAAAGGATATTTGGGAAAACGTATACCTACCAAGAAATGTAAATTGAATAGAACTTACAACTAGCCCCTCACTTTTTGAACTAAGGCATTTAGGGACTCTTCCAAATTTGGGGTACGTGCGCTCACTTTTCACTTTTAGCTCAAATTGTCAAAAGGTTATAAAAGATATCAATTTCAAGTTTTTTTTTTGCATTTGATTAATCTATATTTTGAGAGCAAATGCCAAAAAAGTTAATTTTGATGAAAATATTTTTATTAAATTTAGTTAAAAACCAAAATCAAGTCAAAATGCGCACTCTTGTGCCGAAGTCAGATTAAGATCGCGCAAAATCTCAGGTAAGAGCGCTCACATAACTTATATGGCATCTGAGCAGTTCAAAACATTCAAATCTCTTACAATTTAGTGTAATACTTGGCTTTTATTTAATCCAATGGCTCTGGTGAGGCTTGTTGGTTGAGACTGACGAAGTCCCAATTCAGGATGGCAACTTAGAAACTCTGCTACGCAATCGCGGCCACCCATTTGAATGTGTAGAGCCGATATATTGAGAGGAGACGCTACTTTCGTCAAAAACACAAAATAATTAAAGAAACAAAAATGATGTTAATAATATAAAAAGATTTATTTTAATGCTAAAGCTACACGTTTGTTCTTCGAGATAGAAATTCAGATTACGAACAAAAGAATATAATAAAAAGGGGTCAAGTCAGAATGACAAGACAAAAAAGAAAAGAAATAAATATTCATAATATGAATGTTGGTAGGTATGCAATCACGAATTGCAGGGATGTCCAACACGCCCCCTCAATGAGATGATCCTCATACCTTGATGACTCCAAGTTTTGATAAGCACTTGTAATGCTTCGGTCCAGTTAGCGCCTTAGTTAGAACATCGGCAGCCATTTCTTCCGTAGGAAGATATTCTAGTTTTATACCTCCTTTAGATAAGACATCGCGAATGAAGTGGTGTCGGATGTCTATGTGCTTAGTCCTTTGATGAAATACGTGGTTCTCGGCTAAAAGACCGGCGCCACGATTGTCGTTGTATAAAATAATTTCATTGAAATCCTCAAGACCAAGCTCTTTTAAAAAAATCCGCAAATGAATAGCTTCCTTCATAGCCTCCGAAATACCCATGTACTCGGCTTCGGTTGAAGAGAGAGCAACAGTTCTTTGTTTTTGAGATTTACAGCTTACTACTGCATTTGAACACGTGGACGCAAAACCAGTGTAAGATCTTCTATCTATTATGCACCTTCCCCAATCGGAGTCGACGAACCCATGTATTCCTTCCTTATTAGAAGAGTATCGCAATCCAAAGTCTATTGTTCCTTGGAGGTAGCGTAATACACGCTTTGCAGCACCCCAGTGGACATCATTGAAGCAACTGTTGAATTGAGCAAGAACACTTGTAACATGAGATATGTCTGGTCGAGAACAAACAGCAGCATACATTAATCCTCCAACGAGCTCTCTGTATGGGCGTTTTTCTGGTCACAAGATTTTTCGTCCTTGACAAGCCTTGAGTCTGGTTGCATAGGGATGGTAAGTGATTTGGCATTCTGCACATTAAACCTCTGAAGCAAGTTACGGATGTAACCTTTCTGACATAGAGATATATGTCCGGAATTTTGAGTAATTTCTTTTCCAAGGCAATATTTTGCTTCTCCAAGGTCTGTAACTTCGAAGTCTTCCATAAGACTATTTTATAAGTTGTATCCAGTTCAGATCCTTGGAACAAAGAAGGATATCATCCACGTTAATGAAGAGAATTAAGATGCTTCCGTTTTTCCAGGCAACATACACGCAAGGATCGGACTTTGTGGCCTTAAGTCCTATTTGCTTCAACTTACGGTCAAATCTTTGGTTCCATTGATGCCCGGCTTGTTTCAAGCCATAAAGGGCCTTCTTTAAGAAACAAACCTGTTTTCCTTCGCGAAATGATTGCAGCATCGTTTTTGCCTTGTATGCAATGGTACTTCCTTTCGGCTCACTTTGTAGAACTTCTTCTTAGACTTCTTAGTTTCATATATATGTTCTCATTTAAGGTTCCATTTAAGTATGCAGAAGTGATATCGACTTGGTGATCCTTGACTTGGTACTTTGCAGACAGCGCGAGCATAAGACGTATGGATTCAAGACGAGCTACGGGAGAAAAAGTTTTTGGGTAGTCTATACCTGGTTGTTGAGTAAAACCTTGCGCTACAAGGCGAGCCTTTCTTCTTGTAATAACACCATCTTGATTACGTTTGTTTGTAAGCACGAAGCGACATCCAACTTTGCTTCGTTCCAATTGCTCAAGAACCAGGTCCCAAGTATCATTTTTAATTAGACTTTTAACTTCATCTACAATCGCATTTTTCCAATCATCACAGTCTTGACTTTCCAGAGCTTCCTTGAAGCTCACTTCAGCATTGAACGCACAGGCAACAACATCAGCATCGAACAATTCTTCAGCGTCATTATCGTTTTCGCTCTGTTGGTCCATTATACACGACTCACACGGCTGCTCCAAAAACTCTTCACCATTAACCATTTCAGCATTGTCAGATTCACAACACGGTTGCTCCAGGAACTCGACATTACCACACTTTGTTTCAGTTGAAATAATGTCTCCATCCGCTCGGATTTCTGATTTCTCTAGATTCATCAACAAAGGTAACATCTCTAGAAACTGAAATTTTCCTCGTCGATGGCATCCAAATTCGATATGCTTTTGCCTCATCTGAGTACCCAACAAATATACCCTCAGTCAAACGAGCTCCGAATTTATCTTTGTTAGGTTCTTTATTCTTTACGAAAGCTCTGCACCCAAATATCTGAAGAAAGCTCTGCACCCAAATATCTGAAGATGTTTCAGATTTGGAATATATTATATCCACAGTTCAAATGGTGTTTTACCATCGAGTGTTTTTGACGGACAACGATTTCTCAAATAATTTGCTGAACATATTGCCTCAGCCCAAAACGATGGAGAAAGTCAGGCCTGCAGTACCATACACCGTGCCATCTCCATCAAGGTGCGGTTCTTCCTCTCACTTACGCCATTTTGTTGCGGCGTGTAAGGCGTTGTAAGTCTTCTTTTAATACCTTGTGACTTCAGATATTCATCGAATTTGTTCGAACAGTACTCCTTGCCATTATCTGTCTGTAGTGCCTTGATTTTCTGACCAGTTTGTTTCTCAACAATTTCGAATCCGGTGGGATTTCATATATTTCATCTGGCATCATTGGCAGTCAGGTGGTTGATGGTTTTAAATAGATTGACGGGTAGTAGTGATGTGACTTGGTATGTGGTTAAATGATCGCTGGAAGGTTGATATGAAAAATGTGATGTGTATAATATTAAATGTTCGAGGCAGATAAGCGGCCTTAAGAAGCTGATGCGGTGCAAAAAAAAAATTAGTTTGCCAAAGAAGTTCCACTTCTGACATGTGTATCTTGTACGCACGCACTTTTTTCATTATCTATCGAATATATGCTACCTACGATATACGGTGCTGGCACGTGCGTCGGTGCTACACACTTTTCGGCCAGAATTTATTTTTTTTTGGCTTAATGCTTTTTTTCAACCCTTATTACTCATAAATACAGCTGCTCACACATTCTCGGAGGACTTTCCTTTATGATGTCTGGCAAGGCACTGATACCCCTATTATTTTCTTAAGTTTTTTTTACACAGTCAGGAAATTAGCAATACGCGCTCTTACCCACTGCACTTTCTTACCCCAAATGATTCTATTCTGAATAAAAAATTCTTGGAGTTGTAGTAGGTAGGTATTCATATAAATCTTATACTATTTGAGTTTCCTTAAATGAAATGGATGGAAACGGTGAATTCGTTTTTTATTGTTTTTATTAAAGTTTTCGGTAAAGTGTAAGATACCGCTACAAACCCAAAAGCATTTTGTCCAAGTGATTTTATTGAGTGAGTCTTCTATTATTTTGCTTTCACGTTATTAATGGGAGTATGAATTTAAGACTGTCAAATGGGTTACTTTTATGCACGCTGCACAGGGTGTTCCCTAATTCCTTGTCAATATTTAAGGGCATATTTTTGGGTATATTTAAAAAAATCGTTCTACAATAACGGCCTATGTTCAATTTTGATATAATTTGTTTGGGGATCTAAGAAAAGGCTTATAATTTGGTGAATCCTGAGCTGACGTTAATGGTGATGGCGCTGTTAGTTCTAATTATAATGATAAAAACTTTAGGGCTTCATTTTCAGAAGAAATAATAGTCTTTGTAAATGCGTTTAAATATCTCCAAAATTCAAAAAATTACCATGGACAGGAAAAATGGAACAGTCTAGAAACCGAATATCTTAAAATTGAGGTGAGATGTAAAATTATTTTAACGCATTTACAAAGACTATTATTTCTTCTAAAAAAGCTCGAAGTTTCTATCGTTAGAACTAACAGCACAGATACTGTTAACGTGGGTCAGAGTACACCAAAGTAAGCTTTTTTTTAAAAAAATGCCCAAAAATGATATCAAAATTGGAGAAAGGCCCTTACTGTGGAAGGATTATTTTATATTAAAATATAACCAATCATTCCATTAAATATTGCCTAGGAGTTAGCGGAAGGCTTTAGGATGACGTGAAAAAGCCTAAGCCTAAAACAATTGCACACATACCACCAAAGGCTCGGATGATCTGTTTGTGGCTAGTGATAGAACAACATAGCGATCTTGGGAAGGGTGTTCCAAAGTACCTGCCAAATAGCCCTGCTCTAATTTTACAGACACATGCAGGCAATCATGTCTATACTATACACATCTTCTCATTTAGATTTCCTTTATTTCTTTTAAGAAATGACTGGCTCGATAACCAAAACTTATAAACATCAAAATAGCTATACAAAACTTCGAAATTATTTCTTGAATTGAGGAAAAAGTATAGTTGCGACTGTACTCTATATGCTGGCATTACCGTGTTCATTGACAGTCAAGCAGCGACTTCTTCAATTGAAATAAAATTAAAGCATGCAACTTGCTACAATGAAGACTCATTCGGGTTGCTGGCCACATAAGCGTACTGGGAAATGAAGGAACCTGCCCAGCTCTGCACTTCCAGGACTTACAAAAATATTATTAAATGCTAATTAAATGCCAAAGAAAAAAATTTAATGCTCTAACGGTTTTCGAAAAAATTAATGTTCTGCTAACTTCACAAGAAGTTAGCAGAACAGTATCTCTAAAGTACACTAAATTAAAATTTAAAAATACGAAATTGGTCCTTGAATTAATGCTCTACAAAAACGAATAAAAAAATTAAAAAAAATTTGTTTAACAAACAAAATTTTTTTTTAATAATTTTTTTTTCTTAATTTTTTTTTTTCAAAACCTGCTTCTAGTATTAAATGCTCATTGAATACGAATTAAATGCTCCATTATCTCAACAAAATTTTGAAAACCTAAATTCAAAAAATGAAATATTAAAAAAGTCAATTTCCGTGTTCCGTGTGTATATTTACATTGGTCTAAGCGTAAAGGACACAACATCAACCGTCAGCCCGTTAGCCAAAGTTTTTAAGGTATTGGTTTTCAATCATGTCGAAAAATTTCGCATGAAGATGAAACTGAAAAGCAGAAAAAAAACAGCAGATACAACATCCCCCATTGTTCTGCGGTTTTGTCCTGAACCAATTTTGCAGTCCATTTGATTCTTACTGCCTCACCCCTACAAGCCCCGTTAGGCTTTGTGCAATTGACATCATCATTGAATCGAATCAATGTGTGGGCGAATGCAAGTTGCTTTGAGAAGAAAATAGCCTTGTAGCCTCGGTTAGCTGATAAATGTGTATGTATGTGTGTCTTTGACTATTGTTATAAATGTACGAGCATGGCTATAGATGACAGTCAACTTTAAAGCCAAACAAACTTTAAAAACTCTATTATCTTATTTCTCCGTTGAATTGTCAGGACTTATTCCCTATTGGCCGCTGTGGTTCAATTAATGTCATTTGAATAATGATGAACTTTAATTCTTGACCATATGGTGGTGGGCCAGATTTGTTTGAGTTAAACTTGTCTCCATTAGTATACAGTCTCTGTGAACATAATGTTCATAATACCGTCATTTTTGTTTGTTTTAATGTATACACATTGTATTTAAAGTTATGATAATAAAAAAAATGTGTGCAATGTGGTATGGAACCTCATAATAACAAACAAAACTATTAATGCACGTTAAATTTTTTTTATTATAATAACATAATTCAATTTGCATTGAAGTTGGAGTTAAAGAAGTGCATACAATTGATCTGGTTTGACTGTACTCGTATATTGCCGTCCAAAGATAGTTAATTTACTTTAATGTAATGTTTTAGTCGACCATCTATTAATAAACAAACAAATCATGTAGTTTGACTACAAGGCAAAAAAGTCACACCAGGTCCTTGAAAAGCTTCTCTATTAGTTTATTTGCTAAAACTAAACTCAGAAACCACATCTCCAATTATTCAAAACAAATTTTATTTTAGAAAGTTGTAGTTTGCGGGTGGCTTGAGGACTAAATATTTCTTGCAAGACTTAGCCATTTATAAGGTGAAGTGGGCTAAAAGCAAAAATGTGGTATCCAATTTGAAAAATTCTTAATGTTTGATAGGTTGCATACTTA
Source organism: Platycheirus albimanus (assembly GCA_916050605.2). Classification (NCBI taxonomy): domain Eukaryota; kingdom Metazoa; phylum Arthropoda; class Insecta; order Diptera; family Syrphidae; genus Platycheirus; species Platycheirus albimanus. Next base: position 68,961,186 of record OU696698.1, read on the forward strand.
CAGGCCTGAAGGAGATTTTTGCAACAAGCTGCTTATAGGGTGAAATGGGGTAAAAAATAAACCATCGCAATCATTTTGACAACTTGCGCACCAGCTGATCCAGATAAACTATGGTAAAATCATAAACAAAAGCTTACGCGAGGATACTCTAGGGCGAAAAAAAACAATACATCCAAATCAGGAATACTCTGAGGACATTTTTAATGAAGCACTCATTCTGCTAGCTGCAGAACAACGTCTGATGGCACAACTAGTTTAATATGTATGTAGGTATGTAATAATGTTTGCTAAAAAGTGGTGTGAAGCTTCCATAGAAAAGTGAAACAGTCACAACAGGTTTCACAAGTCGACCTGGGCCCTACAATGATCAATTAGCAATTAAGATGGCTGGAAGGCTGGGCCATGTAGAACGAATGGACATCAACGCTCCAGCTCGTAAAATTTTCAACCTCAAACCAAACGGAGTCAGAATTCAAGGTAGACCTCGTCTTCGATGGAGCGACAAATCAGAGGGAGATCTTCGACTAGGTACTTGGAGTGTGAGTCGAAGGCTAGAGATCGAGCAGGCTCTAGAGGCGTATTAAGCAAGGCCTACGAGCTTATATGCGAATATTCTAATAAACAGTATTGCTAAAATTACATTAAAATTTCCACTCAAACATACAAATTCTGTTTCTTAGCTTCATTTACATGCAGCGTGAACTATACAAAAAAAAATATATATAGGTACATACATAATAATAATATACAAATGGACAAAAAAGATCGATTAGGTTAGGTTAAAGTGGCTCTCAGCTAGAAAGGTATATTATAAGCTGACATATTTAGTCCAAAAGAGGACCATCGTGACACCACAGAGCTTGGAGTGCATCTCCTACAAAGATACAATTATAGAGCTTCCAACGAAGCACACAAGAGATTTGATGAGTTGACAAATCAGTTCATCAATGTCATTAAAAACGGATTCTCCTAAACAGAGTTTCCATCTATGAGCATATGAGCAAGTATGCAGGTCAAAAACAAAAGGCGTCTGCGAGTACGCTAAGTCTCCCGGCATATCTACTTATGTGACAGTGTCCTGTAATGAAGCTTATGTGCCGTCTGCTTAAAGAGATCAATGTATTAGAGTTTTTCGGACCCAACTTTAGCCAAATCCGCTTTGTCGTTAGACATGTTTTCACCACCTGTCCACCTAAAACTTTTCCTCTCAGTAGAATCTTGCTTTAGTAAAAATTCACATGAGTGATAGGAATAGAAAGAAACCTGTGCTTAGTTACCCACTTATTTACCTCTAAATTAAATTCCGTTTGGAACATGCTTCAATGGTTTGAAAATGGAAGGAGAGATTAAGATTTAGTCTGTTAGAGTAAACACCACGTTAAGAACTTTGTCTATTTGGTTTCCACTATAACCCCTCAGAACAACGCTAGTGAAGAGATCAAATGAAGAATACAGGCTGGGGTGCTTTGAGAGAAAGATTCTTCGGGTGATATTCAATCCTGTATGTATCAATGGAGTATGGAGAAGAAGATTCAATGACGAACTATACGGGCTATTAGCCCAGTAATTTTAGGTTTTATCTGCGGAAAAATTCCAACCAAGCTGAATTTTGGTACACACCTTTATTATGGCGTTGTAATGAAGATGTAAAAAATCGACATTGATATCGTGCCGGCAAAAAAAGTTATGAAGGTCAAAAGGTCACGAAAACCTAAAAAAAAAACCGTTTTTCGCAAATATCTCGGTTTCTATAGCTGCAATGATTTTAACGTGTATGACAAAATTGTAGAACATAAAATTTTCTACAATTTCGTTAGTACAATCAATTTTGTATGTCGATTAGTTACCGAGATATGGCACTTTGAAAAACAGGTCATTTTTCAAAATTCGCCAAAAAATGCCAAAAAATGAAGAATTGTACCTTATTTCTTCGGATATACCCGAGAAATCATGAAATATTGCTGTTTTTATGGCTTCTTGTTAAGATCACCAACTTTTTACACCCCCCAACGATCCCCGCTTGCCCACCAGGTGCCAGGCCATGCCCATTACTATTGTCATTCCGCCCTAATTTTTATATATTACTTTGTTCTTAGTATACTGTGGGCAGGTAGAAAAAGGTCGGAAGTTAATCAAACTTTGAGATATTGTTCAGGAATATTGAATTAACATTTGACGAAGTTTTGGACCTCACCGGCCCTGTTGAAAAAGAGGAGGAGGGGAAACTGCAAACTTTTCGAGTTCGCTCCGGTTTTCGCTCTATAACTTTTTTTGCTTACGTTCTACGGCAAAAGTGTAATAGTCTTTTTTGTAGAGCGTTAAATTTACTAAAATATTGTTGGTACAAAAATAGTTGTATGTCATTTCGTTACCGAGATACGGTAAAAGAGGAAAAGGGGGAGTTGCAAAATGTTCGACTTTGCTCCGGTTTTCCCTCAATAACTTTTTTTCCTTACTTAATACGGCAAAAGTATACAAGACCTTTTTTGTAAAGCATTAAATTTCCTACAATATAAATAGGGCGAAAATTGTTGTATGTCAATTCGTTACCAAGAAATGGAATTTGAAAAGGAGGGTGGAACAGCTTCATTTTTGACCTTCCATTCCATTCCATTTCTTCATAAAGAATTGACATAGAAGAACTTTTGAACTATTAAAATTATAGAAAATTTAATGCTCTACAAGAAAATCGAAAAACGTTTTTTCCGTAAAGTGTAAGGAAAAAAAGTTATTGGGGGAAAACCAGAGCAAATCAAAAATTTTGCAGTTCCACCCTCTTTTTCAAATTCCATTTCTTGGTAACGAATTGACATACAACAATTTTCGCCCCATTTATATTGTAGGAAATTTAATGCTTTACAAAAAAGGTCTTGTATACTTTTGCCGTATTAAGTAAGGAAAAAAAGTTATTGAGGGAAAACCGGAGCAAAGTCGAACATTTTGCAACTCCCCCTTTTCCTCTTTTACCGTATCTCGGTAACGAAATGACATACAACTATTTTTGTACCAACAATATTTTAGTAAATTTAACGCTCTACAAAAAAGACTATTACACTTTTGCCGTAGAACGTAAGCAAAAAAAGTTATAGAGCGAAAACCGGAGCGAACTCGAAAAGTTTGCAGTTTCCCCTCCTCCTCTTTTTCAACAGGGCCGGTGAGGTCCAAAACTTCGTCAAATGTTAATTCAATATTCGTGAACAATATCTCAAAGTTTGATTAACTTCCGACTTTTTTCTACCTGCCCACTGTATACTTAGAACAAAGTAATATATAAAAATTACGGCGGAATGACAATAGTAATGGGCATGGCCTGGTACCTGGTGGGCAAGCGGGGATCGTTGGGGGGTGTAAAAAGTTGGTGATTTTAACAAGAAGCCATAAAAACAGCAATATTTCATGATTTCTCGGGTATTTCCGAAGAAATAAGGTGCAATTCTTCATTTTTTGGCATTTTTTGGCGAATTTTGAAAAATGACCTGTTTTTCAAAGTGCCATATCTCGGTAACTAATCGACATACAAAAGTGATTGTACTAACGAAATTGTAGAAAATTTTATGTTCTACAATTTTGTCATACACAATAAAATCATTGGAGCTATAGAAACCGAGATATTTGCGAAAAACGTTTTTTTTTTAGGTTTTCGTGACCTTTTGACCTTCATAACTTTTTTTGCCGGCACGATATCAATGTCGATTTTTCACATCTTCATAACAACGCCGTAATAAAGGTGTGGACCAAAATTCAGCTTGATTGGAATTTTTCCGCAGATTGGGGTTTAAAATGCCTAAAATGACTGGGCTATATAGGACATTGCCAAAAAGCTGAAAATGGGCCATGTGGAGCATATGGTCGAAAACTTACCAGCTCAACTAGTATTTACCCCCATCATTTGTTTCTGGACCATCCGGAAAAACTGGAGTAGTCCATATTATTTTGTGGGATATTGAAAGTATTTATGTTGGCTTTAGGGAGTAAAAACACCTTAATGCTACTTTTCACCATAATGCACACGGCCTTCGATTACCTTTGTCCGGTGCATACAGTGTGTATCCCAGAGTCCTAAGTCCACGAACCTGGTCATTATGTATATTGGGTTCTTGGATCAGGAATATGTCCTCCCCAGTGAGGCCAAAGCTAGTGCTTGAGGTTAAGTTGCAGTGGGAAAACACAAATGTCCTTAGTCTTACCACTGGTCAGTGAGTGAAGAGGAGCCAAGCCATCGCCGTCAGTCGTGACTAATGCCGACTTATGAGCGTATATCCCCTTTAGAGTTTCTTTTTCTTTTATTGCTTTTTCGATGAATCATATTCTAAAAACGTAAGTTTTTGGTTATTTTGTTGGTTTTCCACTCTGATAACTTTATAACAAATCTGTCAGACAAATATACTAGAACCCAATCAATGGGAGGCGGGGTGGAAAAAACATAAAAAGATTTATGTTGTTCGATTTGCAAATGTTTTACCTTTATCGGTTTAATAATACAAACCATATGAGCATTCAAAAGAAAAAAAGAAAACTCACCAAACTAATTTAAGAGATAAAATACAAAATACTCTCTTAACATTGTACAATGTAAATGTATTCATGTCTCTTTGAGTGAAATAAAGATTTTTCCGCGCCGAATCCAACATGGGATGTACCAACACAATGTTGATTTTGAGTTAAAAATACCAAATTGAATTTCAATGAAACTCACTCGCTATTCTAACGTGTGAGGAAAGTTATATTTGGTCTTAAGATGGATATCGTAGAGCTACGTCAATAGCCTTTTACTGAGAGTTGAACAAAGAAAAACAAAATGTTTGCTTAATTTACGAATTTTTCCATAAAATCGCGTTATAATTATTTTATTGTTATATTCCAAATCAATAAAAACTGTCCATTTTTGGTCAATGTTCGTAAGCCAAACTTACCTATACAAAAACTGAAATGCTTTTCTTGACCTAATTTATTATTTCTAGGTTCACAAAATGGTCGATATTCTGCAACAAAGATTTTAAAACAGATTATTTGCGTAAGAGTATGATTCCAATTTCTTATTCATGATTAAGAAAAACCACTCAAGCCATTGCAAAAAGAAAATATTTTGCAATATAACTTAAATAATTTTTTTTTATTATAAATAATAATTATAATAAACCAATAACAATCGTTATTAGTTCACGCGGAAACAACTAAATTCATTGTTGGACAAACTGAGGAAATTTACTTTTACGAATAAATTCGACAAAAATCTTTTTTTGACCATACCAAAAAGTCAAAAACGTCAGTAATGGTTTTTTGGCAGGTGTTTTTAATTTTGAAGGTGAATTTGGCACTTTTGGCCTAAGCTTAAGGAAAGCAGACATACTTAGTTCTCCGCACATCTTATTTTTTGCGAATTGATAACTACTGGCCGCATTGAATTTACCTTACAAAAGGGTTACAAAAGGGAGCGCAAATTTTTTGACTTTGCTCCGGTTTTTCGCCAATAGGTTTTTTCTAAAGCCATATATCTCACTATTTAGTAGAACGTTAAATGTGCTAAAATTTTGACTGCACGAAAATTGTTGTAGATATTTTAATTCGTAACTTATTATTTTTATTTGTTGTTAGAGAGAGCTTAGATATACAGCTCAGACACTGCGGTATCTCGAAGATTATTATTGTGACAACCCATGTGAGATTCTAGAGCAGTTCTGTTGCTCCAGACAGAGACCAGAATTTAAGATTGAGTTTTTCCAAGGGAACCATCTCTACACCAAGTGTCCGCTTTCTGAGGCGGAGGAGTGCTGGATATGCAGAGATGTTTCTTCACTTTCGAGGCAGAAACGGCAAACGGAGCCTGTTGTTAGTCTCATGTTGTGAAGGTGTTTTTTCAGAGGGCAATGTCCGGTTATTATTCCAGTTACCGTTTTGAGAGTTTTCGCATCAAGGTTGAAGTCGCGTGAAGTTAGCCGCAACTTTGAAACCAAACTTGTTTTTCTTTAGAGTTCTGGTATTATTACCAAGAGTTCTGGAGTTCCTCATACCAATTTTGAATAGTTCTGGCAAAAAACCATCAAAATCGGGACTTTGAAATTTCTTAACCCTAAAAAATGTTAGCCGCAACTTTGTAACCCCCAGGAGTTCTGATGCAATAAATGTGTTCACAACCAATAGTTCCGGAGTTCCTCATACCAATTTTTAAGAAATCTGCCCTAAAACGCCAAAAAAATGCATTTCAAGTTTGTATGCAAAAAAGTGCATTTAACATTTTTTTATAATTCTGATGTCCGAAATGTCTTAAACACCAAGAGTTCTGAGGTTCCTCATACAATTTTTTTTTATTTCTTTTTAAACACGCTCACAATTCACTTTTTTAATTTTCACCCTAACCTACAAAAAAAAGTAGCCGCGACTTTGATACCCCCAAGAGTTCTGATACAATAAATGTGTTCACAACCAATAGTTCCGGAGTTCCTCATACCAATTTTTAAAAAATATGCCCTAAGACGCCCAAGAAAAGCATTTCAAGTTTGTATGGGAAAAGTGCATTCATGGTTATCAAACAGTTCTGAAGGCTAAATTGTGTCAAAAAGCAAGAGTTCTGAGGTTCCTTTTATAAACATTTGAACATTTTGAAGTATTTAGGCCAAAATGCAGATTTTCAATTTTTAGACAAATTGCATCTTTTAAGTAGACGCAACTTTGTTACCCTAGGAGTTCTGATGCAATAAATGTGTTCACAACCAATAGTTCCAGAGCTCCTCATACCAATTTTTGAAAAATCTGGCCTAAAACGTCAAATAAATGCATTTCAAGTTTGTATGCAAAAAAGTGCATTTACCATTTTTTTATAATTCTGACGCCTGAAATGTGTTAAACACCAAGAGTTCTGAAGGTCCTCTTACTTACATTAAATAGTTCTGCAGTAAATAGCCCAGAATGCAGATTTTATTTTTTCAGGCAAAATGCATTTTTTTACTAGCCGCAACTTTGTCACCTCCAGGAGTTCTGGTGCGATAAATGTGTTCACAACCAATAGTTCCGGAGTTCCTCATACCAATTTTTAAGAAATCTATCCTAAAACGCCCAAAAAATGCATTTCAAGTTTGTATGCAAAAAAGTGCATTCTGGGCTATTTACTGCAGAACTATTTAATGTAAGTAAGAGGACCTTCAGAACTCTTGGTGTTTAACACATTTCAGGCGTCAGAATTATAAAAAAATGGTAAATGCACTTTTTTGCATACAAACTTGAAATGCATTTATTTGACGTTTTAGGCCAGATTTTTCAAAAATTGGTATGAGGAGCTCTGGAACTATTGGTTGTGAACACATTTATTGCATCAGAACTCCTAGGGTAACAAAGTTGCGTCTACTTAAAAGATGCAATTTGTCTAAAAATTGAAAATCTGCATTTTGGCCTAAATACTTCAAAATGTTCAAATGTTTATAAAAGGAACCTCAGAACTCTTGCTTTTTGACACAATTTAGCCTTCAGAACTGTTTGATAACCATGAATGCACTTTTCCCATACAAACTTGAAATGCTTTTCTTGGGCGTCTTAGGGCATATTTTTTAAAAATTGGTATGAGGAACTCCGGAACTATTGGTTGTGAACACATTTATTGTATCAGAACTCTTGGGGGTATCAAAGTCGCGGCTACTTTTTTTTGTAGGTTAGGGTGAAAATTAAAAAAGTGAATTGTGAGCGTGTTTAAAAAGAAATAAAAAAAAATTGTATGAGGAACCTCAGAACTCTTGGTGTTTAAGACAATTCGGACATCAGAATTATAAAAAAATGTTAAATGCACTTTTTTGCATACAAACTTGAAATGCATTTTTTGGGCGTTTTAGGGCAGATTTCTTAAAAATTGGTATGAGGAACTCCGGAACTATTGGTTGTGAACACATTTATTGTATCAGAACTCTTGGGGGTATCAAAGTCGCGGCTACTTTTTTTTGTAGGTTAGGGTGAAAATTAAAAAAGTGAATTGTGAGCGTGTTTAAAAAGAAATAAAAAAAAATTGTATGAGGAACCTCAGAACTCTTGGTGTTTAAGACAATTCGGACATCAGAATTATAAAAAAATGTTAAATGCACTTTTTTGCATACAAACTTGAAATGCATTTTTTGGGCGTTTTAGGGCAGATTTCTTAAAAATTGGTATGAGGAACTCCGGAACTATTGGTTGTGAACACATTTATTGTATCAGAACTCTTGGGGGTATCAAAGTCGCGGCTACTTTTTTTTGTAGGTTAGGGTGAAAATTAAAAAAGTGAATTGTGAGCGTGTTTAAAAAGAAATAAAAAAAAATTGTATGAGGAACCTCAGAACTCTTGGTGTTTAAGACATTTCGGACATCAGAATTATAAAAAAATGTTAAATGCACTTTTTTGCATACAAACTTGAAATGCATTTTTTGGGCGTTTTAGGGCAGATTTCTTAAAAATTGGTATGAGGAACTCCGGAACTATTGGTTGTGAACACATTTATTGCATCAGAGCTCCTGGGGGTTACAAAGTTGCGGCTAACATTTTTTAGGGTTAAAAAATTTCAAAGTCCCGATTTTGATGGTTTTTTGCCAGAACTATTCAAAATTGGTATGAGGAACTCCAGAACTCTTGGTAATAATACCAGAACTCTAAAGAAAAACAAGTTTGGTTTCAAAGTTGCGGCTAACTTCACGCGACTAATATTTTTCTTAAATGGAGGGACGATAAGCTGGTCATGCAACAAGCAAACATTAGTTGCATCTTCTACTTGCGAATCAGAATTCATTTCATTATCAGAAGCGGCAAAAGAAGCAAAATGGATACGGCAGCTGTTAGAGGAAATGGACGAATCAATTCAATCTCCCACACTTTTATATGAAGACAATCAAAGTTGTATTGATTTAGTTCGTGATCATAAATTTTCATATCGAACAAAGCACATCGATACTAAATACAAAACTATTCGAGATTTGGTAAGAAAACAAATTATTGAATGCGAATACTGTCCAACTGAAGAAATGGTAGCAGATCTTTTCACTAAGCCGTTACCAGAATCGAAGCATATTTATTTACGAAATAAATGTAATATTATTTGAACGAGGAGGAGTGTTGAAGATCATTCTTAAGCGTTCAATACATTACATTGAATACTTTATAATAATTGACTACAAAACTTTATAATGTAAATATCAAGTTTTGTTTTATCAAATAATCAATCTGAAAAATATTTTCTTCTAATAAAGATTAATATTCGTAAAGCTTAATTTAGATTTCATATTGGTACCTGCAGTAAAGCTAAAGGACTTTTATATAATTTAACAAAGGTTGAGTAGGAATTTTGTGGTTTTGTGTGAATATTCTAGTACGAATTGTTTAGAACAGATTTTACCTAGGAGTTGTTTACCAAGCTGCATTGAGCATTGGATTCCATGAGTAGGGTGTTCTTGGCAGTGTTGTTGAAGTAATTTTTATTTACTCCGCAGAAGGGTTTAGGGCCGACCAATTGCAATTAGGCGCCCTCTTTGGCCAAGGTGTCGGCCCTTTCATTACCATCGTATCCCTTATGTGCCGGAATCCAATGGAGAATCACAAAATTGAACCTTGCAAGTTCAGTGAGTATTAAGACAGTCTCTTGAACTAGCTTGGATTTTATGACAGGCGAAGCCAGAGCTTTTAAGGCTGGCTGTCTGAGAAGATGAATATTGTTTTATTTTTGGCGTTCGAGTGACAAAGTATCCTCGCGCATGTGATTCCCCAAAAATACCGGAACCAGTACCTGTTTCCATTTTTGAGCCATCCGTATACCAGACCAGGTCTTCGCTAGAAGGGTGTGGTTTGAAGTTTTAACAGTCTTCCCTGGGGGGGGGGATGACTATATAGCAATTCTATGTGAAATTATGTGTGGGGATTGTGACATCCAGACACATGCTAGATTCCTTAAGATTTTCCAAGCTGCCCTTGAGTTTGGGTTTTAAGTTACATATTCTTGGTGGAAGAGACGATGTAAGCTCAGTCTTGCTTCCATTCTTATGAATAGGTAGATTGGAGGTAAACCCAAAATTATATTAAGTGCAAAAGTAGGTGTGGTCCGCATGCATGTCGTTGCTAGTCGTTGTGTTTTTTCTAGATTCTTTATGCAGTAATTTCATTAGTTTTCGGCCTACATTACCAAGGCTGCATATATTATTGCGGGTCTCACTTCAAGAATGTTGAGACTCTACATCATTTTGGGGTTGAGCCCACATTTTTTCCGCAAATACTACAGCATCTCCAGGGAGAAAAAAAAAAAAAACTTATACAATTTTATTGTAATTACCCGCTAGAGGTTAGGATCCAGCCCCCAGTACAACTTGAGAGGTAATACCAGCTCCCAACACAAGAAATGCTATGCGCCGGAAAACATCAGATTATTTCCTGCAAGTGCAGCAAAGATTGTAGCACCGGGGCTGGCAGCTGCAAGAAAGAAGGTAAGGTACAATCACAGCAATGTGCAAACACTGCACAGTCCACAACTGCGAAAACGCCCCCCCAACTGATTTGAACGAGGGGGGCTCACCATATATTTAAGGCGAATACGACGACGGTGAAGACGTCATTGATAGCCAGATCGCAGGACGAAGAGCTGTAAGTGTTAGATGGGTAGTTAAGGGGTTAAGGGGAGTGTCAAAAGTTTATTATTTTCACAAAGAACCATGAAAACAAAAACATTTCATGATTATTGGGGTATATACCCGAAGAAATAAGCGGCATTTTTTTCAAATTTTGAAAAATGACCCGTTTTTCAAAGCGATATATACATATCTCGATAAGGAATTAACATATACAACAACTTTCGTTCAAAATTGTAGGAAATTTAAAGTTCAACAAAAAAAGTTTTTATGTTTTTGCCATAATAAACGTGTTGGATGCCAATTCAGTAGAAAAAAATAAAATGCACGACTGGGTCGCACGAACTTGCTCTTATGTTCAATAAATTGCGTAGTGGCTGCATATATGGATATTAAAAAAAATTAAATAATTTCGAAAATTCTTTTATTTTTTAAATTAGTTTAAGAGTTTTCTCGGAAAAACTAAGTATGCAATAAAATTTCAAAGCTATACGTCAATCTAGGAAAAAAAAATATTGAAAATCGTTGGACCAGTTTTTTTTTTTAAAGATTATTTTTGAAAAACTTTTTCAAAAAATATTTTGAAATTTATTTGAGTATGCAAATATATGGCAATCTGTAGTTTACATTTGAAAAATAATTTAAAAAAAAATCAATGTACCCGTTTTCAACATATTTCGAAAACCAAAAATTTTTTTGAAAAAATTATAAAAAATCAAAAAATAAAGTTTTTGAAATTTTTTAAATGTCATATTAATAAAATTATGAATGACTTCCTGTGGCCAAAATTTTATTGAAATCGAATGTTTAGTTTACGAGAAAATTTGATTTGAAAATACTGGTTCTATGAGAGGTACCGTTATTAGACAAATTTTGAAAAAAAATTTCAAACCAAAAGATAGATTGTCTTGCAAAAATAGCATTCTGAAAGTTTTATCAAAATCGTTAGAGCCGTTTTTGAGAAAATCAATTTTTGTCTTCAAGATTGTATGGCAGGTGCCATTATTTCTGGACCTAGAGCAAAAATAAAAAATATGTTCCGAGGGACGGCCAAATAAATCCTAAATACCAAATTTGAAGCAAATCGGCCCACCCGTTCAGTCTCCAGAGGCGCGAACAGACATACAGACAGACAGACAGACAGACAGACAGACAGACAGACGGACGGAATTCCCAGACCCACTTTTTTCGACTTCTCCATCATCGTAATGTCATGTGTGATTGTTATCTCAAATTTTTTTTTCTGCACGAATCCATAACTTGCCTTATAGTACCTATAATCGCAAGTAATAAAGTGGAAAATAAAAGAGTATAAGTGTTGGGATGAGTTTGAGCTTTATTATGTAGGTCATACCTTTAAGATGGGTTTAATAAAAGTGGACAAAGTAAAAAGGAAATGGATTTTATAAGGGAAATTTTGGGATAGTTTGTGGGGACTAAAATGGACACCTACAGGAAATTGATTGAGCGCCATCTAGTTTTCAGGATTTATGTTTCACCTGAACAAAACGTAAGGAAGAAAAGTTATTGAAAAAAAAACAGAGCAAGATCGAAAAATTTGCCCCCTCCTATTTTTCCACAGGGCCCACGACTTAGCAAAATGTTAATAAATTATCCCTAAAAAACACCCAAAGTTTCATTAAACTCCGACTTGTTTCCTCTTAAAACCACTTTTTCTTATAATGTCCATAGATTCTTTGTGAAGAATCGGTTCAGCGTTTTTTTTTAGTCAAAATAAAAACAATCGATTCAATATAAAGCAATGTTTTGAGTCTTCGTTGGAAATAACGTTTGGCAGCCGTATAATACAAAAAAATATACCTACACTAAAAAAAAAACATAAGCAAGAGCTACAGTACGTTTGCAACGAACTGTTGGATACCCTATTCCCCATATTTTTGTACGTGCATGCGTCTGCCTCCCGCAAACAGCCGATGTTTCAGAAACAAAATTCTTCTTAAGCAGACAGAAAAAAATTCAATAACATTAATTTTATGCGGTGTGATGTTCAATTAGTGCTGGCGTAATAAAAAAAAGGAGTGCGCCACACCCAAAGTTAAAACGTTTTATTGCCAAGGCAATTGTTATGAGCTCAGTGACATTCAATTTTATTCTTGCAGATCGATTTGAACAAAACAAGACAAAACTTAAATTTTTAAATATTAGATTTGGAATGGAAATAGCGATTATGTGTGTTTTTTTTAACAATTCTTGGACCACACTCTGCTACGTAACCATGGAATATAAATCCAAGTGTTCATCTGTTTACTTCAAAGCTGCGACCGATAGTAAAAAAACTATAAAAAAATTAATGCATTATACGACTTTTGACGGAAACGCCCCTTAAAAGTGGGCGTGTCTAACAAATTTTAAGCACTAACTGCGTTTTGATCAGTATTTAGGCATATGTGTAAGACTACAGCTGAATCGAGTAGTTTTTAAACAATCTTACCTGAACAAAGGTATTTTACCAAAATCACGCCTTTAAAAGTGGGCGTATTGAAAAAATTTACAAAAGAAAATGTAGAGATATATTTTTCAAATAACGAACGGAAGGAAAAAGGTTTAAATTAAACATTGGAAATGTCTTAAATTCTTAAGGCTGCGTTTTTCGTTCTTTCATGAAAGGTAGGCGTAAGCCACGCCCAAAATTCAAAAATTTCTTTTCATACACAAACCTTTTAGTTTCTATTAAGAGACGCAAAATTTTGGCTTGCGGATTCATTATAAATACCGTTTATTTACAAAAACAATTTTTGTATAGTTTCTAATGAAAAGTGGGCGTCAGCCACGCCCAAAATCAATTTTTTTGATTTCATACACAAGATGTTTATGTGCCAGTAAGACCCACAAAATTTAATCTTTTTCGCTTTAATATAACAATTGTTATTTTATAAAAACAATATTGATGTTTTTGTCTGAAAAATAGGCGTAAGCCACGCCCAAACTGAAATATTTTTATTTGATTGGAAGAAAGTTTACCTAAAGCTTACATGTGCAAAATTTTAGCGTTATGCTTTTATCGTAATTGTACAAAAAACATAATTTAATTTTATTAAATTGAGGTTGTTCAACAAAAATGGCGGTTGTGGGCGTGTGTGTGGGCGGATTTTACCGGTTCAAGATCTTAGCCTTACTCTTGAACCAAAGATTATATATACCAAATTTCAGCTTTCTAGCTCAAAAATTGCGACCTCTAGAGAGTATACATTACATACGGACGGACGGACGGACGGACATGGCTAAATCGACTAAGCTTTTGATTCTGAGTCAGAATATATATACTTTTTTATACCTAACGGTATTATTTCTCTATGTTACAAACTCCACACCAAATACAATATACCCATTCTATGGAATAGGGTATAAAAACAAATCGGTAAATGATAAATTATATGGCAACATGCTGCTATTTTTTGGAAGGGTTTAATATTGTATTTGTTTCTTTATTTTGCTGATTGATTTTGATTACAAATTTAGTTTCTGATTTGCGTTTACGTTTTTCAGTACTTTGCATAAAGTATACAATTTTTAAGGCTTCATTAGAGTCAAATTTTATTTACTTGTTGCAATTGGATTAGTTATTACTTATTAGTTTTCTGTGATTTTTAAGAAAAAGAAATTTGCTATAGAAGAAGTCGCAAGTGCAGTAGCTTTAAATAAGAATAGACGGAGAAGTGTGCGGTATGTACATTACACTCTTTACCAGAAAACTACCAACCGTCAAAAAAGCCAGTTCAGATAAAACAAACTCCTTCAGTCATCGTCAAGATTTAGGTCTGCCGAGAAAAAACCTATGCGAGAGACGACCGATATTTGCTTCTTCGAAGTCTTTAAAATGAGAATCAGCGTTTGAACAATCTCACAGGCTTAAAACGGTAAAGAGAACAACTGTGAATGATCAAATGGTTAGGTGAATATTATTGGTAGGTGGTCTGAGAACAAGAAGACCCGTTCGAGTACCTCACGGTTGAGCACAAGCGATGCCGATTAGAATTTGTACTCATTCACCAAGTTTGGATTGAGGCCGAATGGAGCATAATTCTCTTTACTGGAGAATCCAGATATTGTCTGAGATCTTCAGATGGACGCAACAGAGTCTGGACTCTGGAGAGGGAGACGACCAGATGAGAGATATTCTCAGGCGAAGATTGTTCAAAGAGAAAACTTTTGGGGAGGGTCGGTCAAGGGTTTGGCACGAATTTTACTGAGTGGAAAAACCGAGCCGTGCATCATAGAAAGATCGGTAAATTCTAGCTATTATAAGTCAACAACATAATCAATTAATAAGGCGTTCCATTCACTCAGAGAAAAACTAACATAAAATCAAAGAAAACCACTTTGATATAAGCAGATTTGTTAATGATTCGGGGTTGAAGATGATAATTTTAAAACCAAAGAGAAACATCATTAATTCAACTTTTGTCCCATAATTCAATGTTAAATCGACTACGGTTCACTTCAAAACAAAAATGAACCTCCTAATATTAACGTTGCGTTGCTAATTCAAAGCATTTTCAACGTAAAATTAAAGATGATCAATGTAAAGTTAAAAACGTTTGTGTACTATTATACAATGTTAAATCGAATACGATTTATTAAATTTTACGTTGCGTTTTTTTCCCTCAGTGTTCACACCATTAATTGGTGAATCTTACTGATGCAGGACAATGCTATGCCACATTTCACCAGTGGGAATCGCTGTTATGGATTTGCCAGCGATAAGCCAGGACATAAATTACTTTTGTCATGTTAATTAACAGAATTGTTTTAAGAAAGTGCTCCACTTTTTGTGTAACTCAGTGTATTTATATTAAAAATCAAATAAAAAGGTTGTAAAAATCGTCGAGCTAGAATTGTTTAAAAATTCAACAACGGAAGTTTTTGAATACGATCACAATAGAAATACCAAAAAATTTTTGTTATTTCAGGGTTTTTATCTCAATTTAAATTTTTCGCTTACCTATATTAAAATAATTCCAAAACTATATTGGTTTCATTATTCAATTGGTCTAAACTAACGAGTGTTTTTAACAAAAAATGAAGATAAATGGTAGAATAATAGATCATAGTAGACACAAATAACAGAAAATGTATTAACAATTCCTAGTCACAAGCCTAAACAGGCCAAATTTTGAAATTAATCATTTAAGATTAATGTAATTGTTCGATTTTCGGTATTAATACGATAGAAAAGCATAATAACTAAAAATATGCTTTTAAAGTCCAACTCAATAATAACGGGTGGTTTTTTAAGAGCTTGAGAACTTAAAAAAAAAAAAAACGCATAAAATTTGCAAAATCTCATCGGTTCTTTATTTGAAACGTTAGATTGGTCCATGACATTTACTTTTTGAAGATAATTTCATTTAAATGTTGACCGCGGCTGCGTCTTAGGTGGTCCATTCGGAAAGTCCAATTTTGGGCAACTTTTTCGAGCATTTCGGCCGGAATAGCCCGAATTTCTTCGGAAATGTTGTCTTCCAAAGCTGGAATAGTTGCTGGCTTATTTCTGTAGACTTTAGACTTGACGTAGCCCCACAAAAAGTAGTCTAAAGGCGTCAAATCGCATGATCTTGGTGGCCAACTTACCGGTCCATTTCTTGAGATGAATTGTTCTCCGAAGTTTTCCCTCAAAATGACCATAGAATCGCGAGCTGTGTGGCATGTAGCGCCATCTTGTTGAAACCACATGTCAACCAAGTTCAGTTCTTCCATTTTTGGCAACAAAAAGTTTGTTAGCATCGAACGATAGCGATCGCCATTCACCGTAACGTTGCGTCCAACAGCATCTTTGAAAAAATACGGTCCAATGATTCCACCAGCGTACAAACCACACCAAACAGTGCATTTTTCGGGATGCATGGGCAGTTCTTGAACGGCTTCTGGTTGCTATTCACTCCAAATGCGGCAATTTTGCTTATTTACGTAGCCATTCAACCAGAAATGAGCCTCATCGCTGAACAAAATTTGTCGATAAAAACACATTTCGAACCGAACACTGATTTTGGTAATAAAATTCAATGATTTGCAAGCGTTGCTCGTTAGTAAGTCTATTCATGATGAAATGTCAAAGCATACTGAGCATCTTTCTCTTTGACACCATGTCTGAAATCCCGCGTGATCTGTCAAATACTAATGCATGAAAATCCTAACCTCAAAAAAATCACCCGTTATTAACTCTGCATTTGGTGATTTTGAAATGCTGTACTTTAGCAATGTGGTATAAAGGTCTACACATTTCGCTATAGTTGATAAAGTTCAACTAACAATAATTCCATTTGCTTGAAAAGTTAAACCAAACTTAATGTGCATGTCGTAAAATGGTGGTTGAAACAAGATACCAAGATCCAGAGTTATAATAGAAATAATAGTCATCTCATAACTATTGAAGAATTTAAAGTGTTTGTAAAGGGAGTACACTGTTAGCATAGCGTAGCAATACGACTTGTGAGCTGCTTAGTGCTTCGCAGGTAATTTTGTTTAATTAATAAATTTATTGCGTTATTCCAACGTAAGCGGCTCTAGCAAAACAAATATTTTCTTATTATCTTTGGTTTAGATATCCCTTCAACGCTCTCTGAGGGATCCTCACAAATATCAAACATTAGTTTGTAATGTTTTATTTTTAAGAATGAATTTCACTTCAATCCAATTAGATCCATTCCTTACCATTTACGACTAATACCCCCAAACGGAGTAGCAAAGAACATTAATGACTTCCTTCTTCACAAAGAGTTGGATTGGTACAGAACGCCTTTGTATTTTGATGCTTTGATACTTTAGCTGGAAAGCTTTTATATAAGGATATGCACTGCTACTTTTAACGTAGAGATGTTTCCCTTGTAAAACTCGCTCATTTGAGGTTGAATAATTTCTTGGTTTTAGCTGTCGTCGATTTTCCCTTTGTTTTTAATTCGTACAGCGCTCTGTACCGTAAGATACAATGTTGATTAAATTGGTATCAGTTGCTTGGTTAGGAAACTTTCCTTTTCCTATTTCATAACCTCAAATACTAGAGAAACACTTTCAGTTGAATCTTACTGCCCATTGCCTGGAAGTTTAATTTCGCATGGCGAGTTCACTCAAATTCTTTTTCTTATGTTATCTCCATGGACTGTGAAGATACACATATTAATACAAAAATTGCATAAATACATATAAAAAATGCTACAGAGTTTTTAAAGAAAAATTAAAAAGTGATATTTGGCAATTACAGTGTGGAATAAATAAAAAAAAACGGCATTCATTATAACAACGCCTTACCACACTTTAATGTTGATTGTATCTATGATAAAGCATATTTAATAATCCTATATTATTATTATTATTATTACAACAACTCCGTCGATGAATCGAACGGAGTAGACACACTTACAAGCACTGGCAACTTAGGCCTTCGGCTCAAGACAACACACAGTAATACGACAGAGAGAGACAGACAGAACAGAAGATAGAAGAACACACAAACGAATGCCAACAGCTCGCAGTTATTAGTTTGACGGTCCCCCATCTTACTACTAACCACGCGCAATGATGCTTGATTTCGCTGATCTATTGGGAAGCGATGCTTTATCAGAGCCAAGGCCGTTG
Source organism: Platycheirus albimanus (assembly GCA_916050605.2). Classification (NCBI taxonomy): domain Eukaryota; kingdom Metazoa; phylum Arthropoda; class Insecta; order Diptera; family Syrphidae; genus Platycheirus; species Platycheirus albimanus. The sequence goes on from OU696698.1 coordinate 68,979,345, forward strand.
ACAAAATAATCCTATAAAAAGTTTTATCGATGAAGGATGAAGCGCAGTTTCGAAATTTTCGGTGTCATAAGTAAGTCATCGAGCTATAATCTATAAAATGAAGATTCACTTAAGGCTTAAGTATAACTTTCATATTTTGACAAGTGGTCTCGTTGCTCATGATGGACAGAAGATCCCATTTAAAATAGCCGGGGATAGGAGCATACCTAGTTGAAACATTTGTGTCACTCGAACATGATCGAAAGGTTTCCTAGATCCTGTAGGTAAGTTATGCATTCGTAAACAAAATTTTTTTTTTGACAATCAAACATAACATTACGATGATAGAGAAGCCTAAAAATGTGGGTCCGACAACTGTGTCTGTCCGTATGTCTGTCTGTCTGTATAGTTACCGACAGCCTAAACGGCTGGTTCGATTTGCTTCAAACTTGGTACATAGTATTATTATGATGTCCTACAGAGGGATTTTTGGAATCAACATTCAAGCTCCAAACCTAACGGTACCTGCCATATGATTTTTTAATGAAAAACTCAATTTTCTCAAAAACGGCTCCTACGATTTTGATAAAACATTCTGAATGGTTTTTTTTAAGTACACTTTGTGTTTAGTTTGGAAAAGATTTTTCAGGAAAAGTCTTATAACGGTACCTCTTAAAGGTCCGGTTTTTTTTAAATCAGATTTTTCGTAAGCTACTTGATGAATTTCGATGAAATTTTTAGTGCGAAAAGTCTTATATGAAAAAAATAATATTAATTCTTTAATTTTTCAAAAAAAAAAATTTTTTTTAATTTTTAAAAAATATTTAATTTTTTTTTAATTTTTGGTGTTTTCAAAAAGGGTATGTTCAATTTTTTTTAAATTTGTTGTGTTTTGATAAGAACTTTAAACTGCTAGATGTTGATATACTCATACAAAATTTGGAATATGTTTTCGAAAAGTTTTTTTTAAGAAAACCGTTTTTTGAAAAAAAAACTAGTCGAACGATTTTGAAAAAAAAATTCTTAAAATTTAAAAAAGTAAAAGAAATTTGATGTTATACTTCATTTTCTCAAAAAAAAAAAACGTTTTAACTATTGATTTTGAAGTGAATAATAAAAATTCCTATGATTTTTTTAATCCTTATTTCCCAAGCCTCAAGACCATTTCAACACATTATAGTAAGTACGACCCAGTCGTGCACTTTATTTTATCGACACTTCTATGAACAACGCTGCAGCGAAGTAGAAATATGCATTTCTGCTATACAGGGTGATTCACCAGCGTTGTGCCAAAAAGCTATAGCGTGTAGGTTAAGTTGAGACAAGAAAAAAATCGTATGGGAGGGGGGGGTCTATTCCCCTCCGTTTAGCCGGGAGGGGCAATTTTCTGAAAAATTGACTTATTTTGTAAAAAAAAATATTTAAAATCAACGGGTTCGTTTACAACACCGTGTTATACCTTTTTGGAAAGCCAAAAACTTTTCCTTTTATTTTGTTTTTAAATTAAATTATTTTAACGAATAGTTTAAAAAATATAAATTTTCAAACTCAAAATTTTGAAAAAAAAATTTGAAAAAATAATTTTAAAACTAATTTTTTTCAAAATTTTACGTAATTAAGTATAATTTTTGCTCTCAGAATTCAACGCTTCCATTAATCTTTAATCCAACACTGAAAACCGTATGGTTCTACGACTTTTTGTTGCCAAGGTATTCAAAAATAACCGAACCTACTTCTTCACAAAAACACGAAAAAATTGGCTAAATGGTCACTTGTGCCATCCCGTAAGGCTAGGTTTTCTTGTTTTTGTGAAGAAGTAGGTTCGGTTATTTTTGAATACCTTGGCAAGAAAAAGTCGTAGAGCCATACAGTTTTCAGTGTTGGATTAAAGATTAATGGAAGCGTTGAATTCTGAGAACAAAAATTATACTTAATTACGTAAAATTTTGAAAAAAATTAGTTTTAAAATTATTTTTTCAAATTTTTTTTTCAAAATTTTGAGTTTGAAAATTTATATTTTTTAAACTATTCGTTAAAACAATTTAATTTAAAAACAAAATAAAAGGAGAAGTTTTTGGCTTTTCAAAAAGGTATAACACGGTGTTGTAAACGAACCCGTTGATTTTAAATATTTTTTTTTACAAAATAAGTCAATTTTTCAGAAAATTGCCCCTCTCGGCTAAACGGAGGGGAATAGACCCCCCCTCCCATACGATTTTTTTCTTGTCTCAACTTAACCTACACGCTCTAGCTTTTTGGCACAACGCTGGTGAATCACCCTGTATAGACGGCAAATCAAGAACTGAAGTGAAGGCGGATGGTTAGTGGTTTTAAGGATACAAAACGGTTTATCACGGTTTCCTGCAAAACTAAACGTCCGTCCTATGCAAAAAAAAAATCACGAAAAAATAAACAGATCTACAAATTTTTAGTTTTTATTTGTATCTTTTGCAAAAATAGTTTTGATGGAATTTGGTGCAAACAGACCTTTTTATGTCCCAAACACACTGTAATTTTTTTTATTTGAAATATTATTTTGTTTGCCTTATTTTGATTAATATCGAAAAAGGACATTAAATTTCAATCGCAAACTCTCATATCGAAATATCTGCTTTTTTAAAAAAGTCGGTGGGCTTTTTTTCCTTGAAATCTCTACTTTTTAATAATATAAAAGTATACTTATATATATACTGTAAAAGTTATACGTATAAAAGTATAACTTTCCTCAGAAAATGCAAAAAAAAACAATCCACAATAATTTTATGGCATTTATTTTTACTTGCTCTATAGGGCAAGTATTGGTTTCATACAGAAAAAAAATCGATTTTAATCAAACATGAAACTACGATGATAGAGAAACCCATAAACTGATTTTCGCTGTCTGTGCGGATGTGCGCTTTTCACTTCATGCTACAGCCTAAACGCATTGGCGTATTTTCTTCAAGCATTTCTAAACGGTGGCTCCCATACAACGAGCCGTTGAGTTTTAGCAACCTTTTTTTGGTATTTTTCTAATTTGCTCGAAAATGGCTCTACCGATTTTTATTAAATTTTGTATGCGTAGAAGGGTTTAACGAAAACTGCATTTTTAGTTTTTGGCTAAAAATGATAATAACGGAAATTGGTCTTAACAATTTTATTAATTTGGCAATAAGTGGGAATTTATATCATTATATAGCACCCACAAGATGACATCTAAATTTTAAATATTAAAGATTTCTTAACGTTAGCTCCCGTATATCGAGTTTTCCAGTTTAAGCTATTTTTCTTAGTTTTTACCAAATTTTTCTAAAATGAGTTGTTTTTTTTTGCTCGAAAAGTTTGTTTTCGTCGTACTATTGAACCCACAGAGCAAGTACGTGCGACCCAGTCGTGCATTTTATTTTATGTATGGCACACGCTCTTAAGAGTTTTTTTTAATGTAAGGTCGTAGCGCGAGCGATAGGAAATTAGGAAGGAGTGAGGTGTCGATTTAATACGAATGCTTTTACTTATTCTATACGATTCCGGCCAGCCTGTATAAGACTTTCACGAATTCGTTTTTTTTTTTGCTGCATCAAATTACACCGTAATCAATGTGTTTCTCAATATCAATAAAAACATCCTTTCAGGAAGAACTTCCGGTATCCTGTAGCGCACATTTCCCAGTACCCAGTAGCCCTCAATAATTCTTTCTGAATAGATAAATTGTGTGCCTTGGTTAGGGTGAGACTTTTTATAACTGGTCTAAAACGAATTTGATTTGGATTTTCGTAGATATGTGAGTTGTGATAATAATATGATGAAGGTTAAGGTAATTCAATTTTTCATTCAACCATAGGCAATGTAATCTGAAAAAAAATAGTTTTATCAAAATATGTCTAATATAGGAACGTGATCATGTAATAAGATGCAAAAATATACCAACACGAGATAACTATCAAATCAAATAAAATACACACAAAATCAGACGAACAAAAAAATCTTATCAGATTGAAAATTTTCTTGAGAAATTAAAAATGGAATAAATAATATTCCCAAGCGAACTTATACTTTGGGAAAAAACAATAAAAAATAATGATCGCGGAAATACAAGCAATCTTAAAATTTGTAACTAAATAAAATTAAAAAGTTGATCAAACCGGTTTTGAAATATAATAAAAAATCATAATAAATTCACTTTTTTTTTAAACAAACTCAAAAAACAACTTTTTTGGAAAATTTTAAGGAACAATGCTATTTTTTTTGTCTGTATAAACTTCTACATTAAAAATATCATCCAAATTCGTCAAGTGGTTTACTAGAATACCTTTATCTGATTTGAAAAATCCGGTCCTTTGGGATGTACCATCATAATACTTTTCATTTAAATCTTTTCCAACCAAAAGATAATCTTAACATAAAAAAACACCAAAGAAAGTTTTATCGTAGGAGCCGTTTTTGAAAAAATGAATCCTTGGTAGAAAGATGTTAGTAAAAATTAAAATATTGCGATATGAAATAAGTTAAGTAATGTTAATAATAAACGTATACATGAAATAAAATAAAAATCTTTAATTTTGTGCTTTCTTTACTATAAATAAATTCTACACAAATTATTAAACCAACTTACACGGCAGGAGCTTTTTACTATATAACATAATATTTACTACATATAACAGAAATAGTTTATAAACAGTAATGCTGACAGATGTGATGCTCTAAGCAAACTGGTTCATCATACAAAAATCTATTTATGTATTATGTCCTACAATTCAAAGTCGTCGTAACGGCGACATGTCTATCTATTGCAAAATGTGTGGGGTGTTCATCATGGTGGTCAGGGTATGACACGGCGCGCGCAGTAAAATGGAATGAATTATGCAAATTGAAATCTGAGATGTCCTTCTTAGTTCTCTGCTGTATACGTGCATTTTATACGTATATTTGTGATGGTATCTAGCACCGCATTCAGCAGTTCATAACTGCTTTACCAAGTTTAAATAACTCAAATACTACAGTACCTTCCTACCTCAAGTGTAGGTAAAGTAAATAAATATTAATGTCTTCTGATTCATTTGCCTTTCAAATTTTGAATGTGATCTAATTGCTTTGCCAGTCTGCTAAATTAAGTTGAATTGATCCTTGAAAACAATTAGTTGTGTCTGTTATTTATTTTTTTTTTTTTTGGCGAGGGCAGAATGAATATTTCCATTCTAAAGGGCCGAAAACAATGCTATTTCTTAGAAGTAAGGATTCTCTTGACTTTGGCAATGACTTCACCTTTCAAATAATATAAACAAACTGTTTGGCTGCAGTATTTGAATGTGTCAATTTATAAGTTGATTGAATTTATTTAAACCCAAATAGGTGTCAATTATTAGTGGAACTTTGTTAAAATAAAATGCTAGACTGAGTCGCACAAAACTTGTGTTTTGAAAAAACAAATGACAAACTGTTTAGAAAATTTTTAATTTTTTGTGGTGTGAGAGGTTTTTTTTTTTGAAAAAGAAAAGATTTCTTTAAGCTTTTATTATGTCTATAGGAATCAGAAAAAAAAATTTTGAAAATCTTTCGACCAGTTTAAAAAAGGTTTTTTTTCACTTTTCAACAAAATTTCTCGAAATTTGTTGGAGTATGTGAAAACAGTGAAGTTTAAAGTAACTATCTGGGAAAATTATTTCGAAAGCAAATCAAATTCACCCGTTTTCAAATTATTACAAAAACTGCAAATTGTATGTTTCAAAAATTAATTGGACCATAAATAACTTTTTTCAAATCTGTAGTAAAAAGCTTAAGCAAAAATCTGATTTAAAAACCAAAACTGTTATATATACGACAAATTCCAAAAAAAAATCCATTCTTACGAAAAGATAGTTTCTTCTAAGAAAACAGCACTAAGAAAGTTTTATCATATACCTTTCAAGTAACTGCTTTTTTCGTTTTGGGATTTGCTCAAAAAACACCTCTAACGATTTTGATTAAACTCAACATTTAACAAAACAAAACACAAAGACTAACAACTTTATCTTCATTGTTATGGCATATTCCGCAAATTTTTCTTTAAATTTTCATCAGCAACAATCCTTGAAGATATTTTTGATTTTCCCGCCCTAAGAAACCTATAAAATGACTCCATAACTCTAAATAATGGGCAGCCATTTTGAAAAATCCACCATCCATATTGTAGATTGGTAGACTTTTCACTATCGTGTTCTAGGTGGCTCATATAAAACGAGCCAATTTGCTCAAAAAAGGCTTCAACAATGTTTATTCGACTTTTTGGTAATATAAAGGGTTTTCCAATAAGAGGTGTTATTTTGAACAGCCCGCTATTTCGGTAGTTGTCACTTTCGAAGTTGTAATTTGAAATTTGACAAGTAGAAACTCAGCCATTAATAGAAATGGTGAAAATTTGATAGACACGGTTCGGAAAACTAAAACATTTTTCGGTTGTCGTGAAGCACCCTTTGGGACCGCGATTCAGAAATTGTTGGAAAAATTTGAGCTGTTGGGATAAGTTAGGGTGGGAAGAATAAAACTCGTGCACGTCGCTCAAGAACAACTAAGAATATTGCTGCTGTAGCCAAAAGTGTTGAAGAAAACCCAGGTTTGTCTATATTCCACGCCGCTATTTGGAATATGGCATTCCACAAACGCCACTACTGTAGTGTATCCACATATGCGCCGCCACTGCCCATTTAACAAATTATACTCTGTTACACATAATTGGGCAGCACAGGGAAGATGGGGATGTTTGTCTCTCATTCGCACTCTTTTGTTTTCCGTAAGTGCTTTTCAGACAAAAGCTCTTGCAGGGTTTCCGTAGTAAGCATTTGAAATAAGCAACAATCTTAAAAAAATGTTAAAGCTCTAAAACCAAAAGCTCTTCAGCAGAAACCCAAGGAAAGAAAGCTGAACGAGTTACCAAAAGAACACTGGTAACTCTGAATGCACATCAATTAAAAAGGGGTTGAATTTTAAATAGCAGCAGCCAGCAGCCAGGCCACAAATAATCAGTGCACATTTAGATGTGCCTTGAATAAGACGTGGGACTCACGTCAGATGCAATTGGAAATTCAGTGGTGGCTGAACAATTTGTATGGGGGTTTCCTTCAATTTAGTGTGGTGCAAAAATATGTCACGCTACTGATAAAAGAAAAGCTTCCTCATAAGAGGTGTACTGCCCAATTATGTGTAACAGAGTATAGTAACAAAACATGTAAAGCGGAATCGAGTATGTTAGTCATAGCATAACATCAGCATTCCACTCGATTGCACTGATTCACACTCAATAGTAATAAGATCCTTGTTAAGATATTGTAGGAAAATAGAATAATTTTGAATGTGAAATTGTATGAGTAAAAGTAAGAAAGAAAATAATTATAACAGTTAGACAAATTAGTGTATAAGGAATACTTAAAATTAATAAAGTCAGACTTGTGTTTTGAACACTGAAGCTTAACGTTTTCATTTGTCTCAATTTGGCGGCGAGTAATCGCTTTTAACCAATACAGCGTGGTACGCTTTTATACCGAAAGCGTGGTACGCTTAAATTACCAAAAGTAGGGATAAAACACCACACTACACCGTATTTTGCATAAAGACTTATTCCTTAAGACTTATAATGTTCAGTTAACACAAGAATTCAAGCCGGCCGATCATCAACAACGTTGTGTCTTTGTTGATTATGTCCTTGAAATGCATGAAAATGATCCAGAATTTCATCGAAAAATCATCTCGACATTTCCACTTCGGTGGCTACGTCAACAAGCAAAATTGTCGCATCTGGGGTTCGGAGATTCCAAGATTTATAGTTGAAAAGCCTCTCCATCATCAACGAGTAACTGTTTGGTGCGGTTTATGAGGTTGGAGCAACACGTACGGTGAATGAATTGCGCTATCGAAAGATGGTTAATAATATTTTATGGCCGGAATTGGATGGTAATGATCTGGACAACGTTTACTTTCAACAAGAAGGCTATACATGCCACACAAGCAACGAAACCATCGATCTTTTACGGGAAAAGTTTCCGAACCGTGTTATCTCTCGAAGAGGTGATCGCAATTGGCCACTGAGATCGGGTCTACGCCAACAGCCTAGCGTCGATTCAATACCTCAAAAATGGAATTCATGAAGCTATTGAGGGTATACAGCAGCCACTTTGCTATTTGGTGATGGAAAACTTCTTAAAAACGATATTGTTGTGTAAGCGTAGAGGTGGCGGCCATTCGACTGATATTGTTTTCCATTATTAATAACATACTATTTTCTTTACATTGAAATAAACATCCGATCATCTTTCTCAAAAAATGCCATTTTTCTTTGAATATCAAAATAGCCCCTCTTATTGGAAAACCCCTTACATTAGCCATAAGTGGACAACGACATCATCGAAATGGTTCAGACTTGCTAAGGCATACACATATATTTTTCAAAGCACCCACAAGATGGCATCTACATTTCAAATAATAAAGGTTTCTTAACGGTATAGCTCCCGAATGTCGGGTTTTCCAGTTCCAACCAACATTTTTTAGTTTTTATTAGTTTTTTCAAAAATGACTCTAAAAACTTGATTCAATTGGAGGTATTACCATTTCGAAAAAATTGGCAAAATTACCGTATCTTATAACACTGTCAATAAGCTCAAAATTCGGGAGATAAATTATCGCATCCACAGAACAAGCAGTTACGTGCGACTCAGTTTTCGAGATTTAGTAGTCATCAATCTTGTGTCTGTAGCATTCTTCCTTTAAGGTCCCATTCAATACTTTATAAGTATACATAGTTGATTCTCTCGAAAATAGTCATGAATTTCGTACATCTTGGGTAGAATTTGGGAGTTATGGTACTGCTGTTAATACAGGACATACATATACAAATGGCGTCATTGTATTATTAGAAAACATTTCGGCTTTACAATATTTTGTGTCGTGTGCCGCTTCGCCATTTGATTGTTAGTCTCGATGGAACCGCAATAGGCCCTTATAGTTTTTCGATAGGCATTGGAAATTTCTTGAAAAGTTTACTTCAAAGTGGTGAATTTCGAGGCAGCAAGTGCTGAACTTCCGAGTGTGGCTGCTGAAGCGTTAATCACAGATCAAAACTATATTTACACCGAAAATATGGTCAGCAATTTCTCGAAGTTCAATTTTTCCTGCCTTAGCTAGCAAGGATCCAGGAAAGCTGGCCAATTCCCGAAGGTTAACCTGATTCTTCATTTAGGTATATATTGGAATTGCAACAAAAAATCTTTCAATCATCATATCATCATATTTTTTTTTTTTTTTTTTTTTTTTTTTTTTTTTTTTTTTATTGTATAGAATAGCTAACAGTTTTTAATAAACTTACGTCTATTATAAACCTTTTACAAGCTATATTCTTAATAAATTCAAGTTAAAAAAGAATTCATAAACTTAAACTATAAGTGTATACAAAAAGAAATATTATTAATTCAAACAACGAAAGTAAACGCACCAACTTGGTTTAACATCAAAACTTTAAGTCGTACCAATTTGTAACATGCTCAAAGATCCTTATATTTGCGGGTTGACATTAAGAACATCGTTTTGAGAACTATCTAAAGAAATTCTTTCTTCGCACATCCAGAAAATTTGTTGCCAGCTATGTCAACTTAGAGCAATTTTAAAACTATGTTCAATTCAATAATATTTTAATTTCTAAATATTCTCTTCAATTGAATGGGTAGGTAGGTATGTCAAAGAAAGTAATCTCTTCAATAAAATAAATATTCTAATCTCCTTAAATCGGATTTGGTTCCAGAAAGCCATTTTATTTTGCTAGCTAGAATGAACGACTTTCAGTTGTGGTTTGGAACACCACCTGAGACCCAAAAACTAGACTGATTCAATTAAAAAATTTTATATTCACCCTTGTCTGCTGACAAAAAAAAAAAAAAAAAAAAAAAAAATAAGGACGTAGAAAAACTGAAGCATTATCTCTACCAAAATATGATAATTATGAACATATATTTATTACGGTAGAATACCGAGGAAAAAGCAACACACCCAACTACTGAAAAGCATGTCCCAGCTGAAAGAGTTGAACTTATTTCGAACCGAGCAAATTAACCACTAAAAAGTAACACAAGTCAAGTAAAAGGTCTCGGGAGTCGGAGTCGGGAGCATAACAAACTTTGAAATACAGCTCTCCCTAAAAGAAGGGAAGGAGATTTTATGCAAGAACGCCTCAAAGTTTGCCACTCGAGAAAAGCATTCAATTGCCCCTCATAATCCAAAATGAGTTAGCAGAGAGAAGCGCTATACGCTAACCAAAACTGGATCTAGCTATATATGGGTGTGTGTTTCTAGCACCATAATCCTGGGTAAGCGGAAATTATGCGCGTTGACACAAAGGACACAGCAAAAAGGATTATGCAAACAGGAGAGTAGCAGATGCTTCTTAACTTTATGGTGCGTCAAATTTTCAGACTTTGTTTTTTGCTATAGTCTTTTGGGTTCTTATGTTTCGAGAACCCTACAGAGTCACCGGGGAACAATCAAATTCACCTGGAGTAATTGTAATGTTAAAGTTTCGCGCCCTCTAGCTCAAGTTTAACTAACTTTTTCTTATGCTACGCATTTATATTAGGATGGGATGAGTTATAGCTTCAGTAACGCAATGCACTGTACTGCACTGCACATGCAGTTGTAAAACTTTTTGTTAAAAATAAAATCTAGGCAGGTATACAAGCATTGGTGGAAGGGTGAATTAAAATGGAAAACAAGTAATGCAGTTTACATAGGTATATGTATATAGGTACTTAGAAACAGGAGTTTAAATTATCTTTATTCAAGGATAAGATGCTGACAGACGGTAAATAATGGAGTTTATTCTTTATTTAAAGCTTACTTTGCATAATCTTTAGAAGATATATGATTTTGAAATGAGTAACGTGTAAAAGTGGAGCGAAATTTGTAATAATAAATTTTTTACCCATGTTACGGCCTTTTATGTATATACCTTAATTCCAAATGTCAGCCTTCTACATCAACATCATTCAGGTGACGCACTAGATTAGAACTTTGAAGTAGGTGATGTCGTGTCAGGTCAACCAATTTGTTATAACATTGAGCGTAATAGTAATAGGTTGTAGATACCTCTTCCCAGGACAAAAGAAACGCTCTGAAGATCCAACCACCAACATGATCTACACGTCATAGGCCTCACAAGCCGGTCATAAAAGGGAAAAGATGTTGTGATGAAATTTTTTTAAAATGCCTCGGATGACAAAACCGATAATGTTGATGACCCTTTTCCCATTCCACCACCGGAGCCTAATAAGCGCCCATGACCCTACAGAGGAAAAAGATGGCGTTACCAAAGGAAATTTTCTACGAGCTCCTCGCCAAAACCTATAAGCAGTGCCCAAAACATGACATCTTTGGTGTGATGATCGGAAAACACAGCCTACACGACATCACTTCTGATATCGGAGTCAGGCTCATCGATTTTGCAGCGGGAAAGAACATTGTGCAGAGCAGCACACGATTTCCACGTCTCGACATCCACAAGGGCATATTGAGTTTAAATGGAAGCTCTTAGGCGACCAACTCCGCCGAGGAAATTTAATGTTGGACGACTTCAATCGGAAGAGACCGCCTCTGCCTATGCCGGCCGCGTATCTCTTTAGCTTGCGAGAAATCTTTAGACTGATGGTATAAACCCGGAAGACCAATGGCAGATATGTCAACATATCAATACTGCGTCAGAAGTATTGGGCCTCTCACAGCCTCCCCCCAGAAACCCCTGGTTCGACTCAGGCAAACAAAGCCAGAACGGAGGCATACAAGTCGTGGCTTCAGAGAGATACTCTAGCGTCCAGAAATCTCTATGTTGAGCGAATAAAGGATGAGAAACGCCTACTCACTAGGAAGAAAAAAGAACGCCAACAACGCGAAGTCGAGGAGATGCAGAAATGATTTTGCAGAAAAGAGGTGCAATCCTTCTACCAAGCCACCCTGGGCCCTGCAAAGATCAGGATGGCAATACCATAGTAGAAACGCAGGCGATGTTAGGCATTTGGAGATACTACTTTAACCAGTTGTTAAATGGCTATGAAAGCCAAGATTCCGCCCAAACCAACTTGTACCAGTTGGTCTATATGACGACCAAGAGCTACATCCACCCGACAAAAATGAAATCAAAGTAGCCATCAATAGGCTATAGATGAACAAAGCAGCTGGATGCGATGGTTTACGAGCTGAGCTTTTTAAACACGCTGGAGATTACCTGGTCAGGAGCATACACCAACTCATCTGTAAAATATGGTCGGAGGAAAGTATGAGGAAAGTGGAATCTCAGTACCATCTGCCCGATCCACAAAAAAGGAGACCTCCATATCTGAGCCAACTATAGAGGCATAAGCCTTTTAAACATCGCTTATAAGATCCTGTCCAGTGTTTTATGTGAACTTTTCAAGCCGTTTGCTGATGACCTTATAGGTCCTTACCAATGCGGCTTCAGACGTGGAAAATCTACGACCGACCAAATTTTCATATTACGACAGTTCCTGGAGAAAACCCAAGAATATAACATCGACATCCACCACCTGTTCATCGATTTTAAAGCCGCTTACGACAGTGTTAATAGAGTAAAATTGTATCGTGCGCTGTTCCGTCAAAGTTGGTAGGAACGCTACTGAAACCTTCAAAGCCACCAGGGGGCTGTCATGCAGCTGTTTTAACATTGTGCTAGAAAATCTAATACGGAACACCCATGCCAATCCATCGGGCACCACCTTTAATATATTGACACAATTACTTGGGTTTGCGGATGACACTGACGTGATAAGAAAGAACAAAGCGAGCAGTAACCGGTGCGGTGCCTCCACTACTATGGAGTCAGCAGCAAGCAGAAGGGGACTGAAAATAAACGATCACAAGACGAAGTATATTTTCTCGTAATTCACTTGAAGGATTACGATCGAATTTTGAATGGGGAAGCTATTTAATAAACTTAATAATATTGTTCCTTAAATTTTCAAAAAGTTCTTTGAGTTTAAAAAAAAACTCTTTTCTTTTTCAATTATTTGATTATTTTAAAAACGGTTCGATCAAGTTATTTTTTTTAATTATTTCATTCGCTGAGAAGAACTTAAATTTTCTAGAAACTCACATATTGGAAAAAAAATAAAGTTTAATATTTTTTCCAAAAAGAAAGAAAAAAAAACATAAAAAAAACCAACTTAAAATTCAAAACAAGAAATAGTGATTTTTAAATCATTAACAAAGTCTCAATTATTTTTTGATTGTAATTTTTCAAAATTTCAAGCCCCAAGTTTACTGTCACACTTTGGAGCAAGTCGTGCAATTTTTTTATTACGGCTTCCCCGTTTACAGCACATTACATTCTAACGAAGCTTTCGCGTACGAACATCTAAGGAAGATGATAAATACTTTATAAAAAACTTGAAAAATATAATTTATATTGCAAATACTAACTTATATAAAAGTGAATATGTTTTCTCAGATTTCTCATATTAAATAGGTACTTTCACCAAATCATATTTATATATATAACCTTAACCTCCAAGAAAAACCCAAGGATCAAGGAATGGTTATTTTCATTATGATATCATTATCATTATCCCACCTCGAATCCATCTCACTCCCCCACACAAAGTCATCGCAGTTGAAAGTTCAATGCTATTACTTTTACATGCGATTAACAGGTACTGTCTGATCGCACCCCTACAGCCGCAAATCTGGTTCTTATAGTAATAACTATCCCGGAGGGTAATTTTAATGTTTACACAATAAGTTTGATTTTTGGGGGGTGCTTTTTTTTTTTTTTTTTTTTTTTTTTGAGATTAATCTTTCGGTTAGAATGATTTTTTTAGAATTTTTCTCGTAACGGTACCGACCTCGCATAGAATTGGTTTTTTTTTAATCAAATTTTCTCGTATACTATATCTATTCGATTTCGGTACATTTTTGACAAAGGTATCTTAATTTCAAGTTTCCATTATATTCATATAGTTAAACAAATTTCATAGTCCCTAAGCAATTTATGTAAGATAGAGCAAGTTCGTGCGACGCAGCCGTGCATTTTATTTTTCACTGGATTCAGGCAAATATCCAAGCAGGCTGAATGGGTTCAGTTTTTTCTCCAACTTTTCATGACCTTAGTTAAAAAAAATTATATATATATAACAATTCATACATATCTACATATTTTCGTCCTTTAAGTGTAAGTTCTTATGGATTTCTGTTCAGCAACACAAGAACAAGGCGAGAACAACTAAATAGCTTGCATTACACACCCCCTCAGATCCACCTCCATCCTTACGTCTCATGGCAAACTTCGCATCGCATAAAGTCATGACGAAGAAGTCGTGGAATTGTGAAGGTGGCACGACATCAAGGCAGTGAAGCAGTGAAATTACAGGGGAAAGCAAACTTTCCAAATATTCGGTGTTGGACTGGCACAAGTCCAATGAAAACTTAAGTTTGGTTAGAAACATGGCCATGATGGAGGCAATACCTACTGCTGCCAGCACCACCATCTCTTACAACCACTATTGCCACCACCAACCCATACCGCGTGCCAGCACGACAGCTTGTTAAGCTATCTTATTTTCTATGGGTTGACATTTGGAGTTTTCCATTTTTCCTTTTGTTTTTCATGACCCCGGTCGGGTCCCAGTGTATAACTAAAATATAACAAACTTTATTTTTCTGAAAACAGTAATCTACCTGCATATGGTGGCAAAAAAAAAAAACCTTTATGATATCGTGTGTCCTAGAAGGCTAGAAGTATAAGTGACACTGCTTCTCATGCTTGCCACGTTTCTGTTTTGATACTAGCCTTTGAATGGGCTTAAATTAATGGCGGTTACATAATAATGTCTCCTTTTAATGGGAACGTTTTGTTGGGTTGAAATTTATTGCTTCAAAGGAAAGTTCATGAGTTCTTTAATTGCAATACAAAGATGTTGTGTAATTTTGTAAGGCGTCAAATTTCCTTTAACCTGTGATGGTGGTAGAAGGAGGATCTATTGACAAGCTATAAAATCCACAAGTTTTTCTTGAATATTGCGGCTTTTTGAGTCCGAAAATATCCTTAAGATTGATTTGGATGATCATTTAGTTTGTGTCGTTATTTTTGAATAGCTTGGCAGCAAAAAAACCTAGAGCCATACGGTTTTCAGTGTTGGACTAAAAAGAGCATTTAATTTTGACACCAAAAATACTAAAAATTTCGAAAGAAACAAGGTTAATTTTTTTTGTTTTTTCTTTTCAAATTTTTGAGTTTGAAAGTTGTTTTGAGAACGGTTCACTTAAATTACTTTAAAAACACAAGAATAGAAATGTTTGGCCTTACAAAATGATATGGCATGGCATTGTAGGAGTTACGTTACCGTTATGTTTTAATAATTGTCTTTCCAATTTAACTCGTGTTTTTTTTTTTAGAAAATTGCCCCTCCCGGCTTAACGGCGGAGAATAGAATATACGATTTACTTTTGTCTCAACTGAACCTACTTGCTATAGCTTTTTGATGCACCTTATACGAATCACCCTGTAGCTATAATGCAGTTTAATTTGTTAATCTAGAATCGGTCTGTTAAACGAACAATTCTCAAGTTTGTGCTTTGTTGTATTTGTAACATTGTTATGGTAAACGATGATGATGATATTCATCAAATACCCATTTTTACTTGCGATTGAACTATAAGGTAAGTTATGCATTCGTAAATAAAAAAAATATTTTTTGGACAATCAAAGATTACATAACGATGATAAAGAAGCCGAAAAAAGTGGGTCAGAGAATGCAGTTTGTCTGTCTGCCTGCCTTAACGGCTGAACCGATTTGCTTCAAACTTGGTACATAGTATTATTATGACGTCCCACAGAGGTGTTTTTGGAATTAGCATTCTAGCGCTTAAACTAACGGTACTTCTCCTACGATTTAGATAAAACTTTCTGAATGTTGTTTTTTGTGTAAACGCTGTATTTTCGTTAAATAGTTTTTCCAGTAAGTCTTATAACGGTATCTCCCATAGGACCGGTTTTTCTAAATCAGATTTTTTCGTTAACCACTTTACGGTTTTTGGTGAAATTTTTAATGTTAATTCTTAAATTTTTCAAAAAAAAAAACAGTTTTTTGAAAAAAACTGGTCCGAAGATTTTGAAACAAATTTATGGCTTACTTTATTTTCACCAAAAAAACTTAAAACGTTTTTATCTAGTGATTTTAAAGTGATTAATAAAATTTAATTTTTCAATGTTTTTTTTAATCCTATTAGAGCAAGTTCGTACGACCCAGTCGTGCACTTTATTTTCTTTTTCGATTGTAAAACTGTTTAAGTCTTATTACTTTTTTTAAACAATCAACAAATTCTGAAAACCTGAAATATTGAATATATGAAACTTTTTATAGGCGGACCCGGCGAACTTTGTCTCTTCCCAATTAAACGCCTTCAAATAATCTCGAGAGTGATAGTAAAACACAGTTCAAACTTAAATGTGATTTATTTGAATGGAATCGAAATCAGTAGAGAGCGATATAATAAACAAAGTTTTTTAATTTGTTTTCCGGCGCAAAAAAAAAACAAACACGGTTTGTCAACACGCGAACAGAAAACGTAGGCACACCTGACCGTTCGAAAAACAAGGACATTCGAGATCAATCATTATTATTTATTAATTGTCATCGCAAAAGCCAATCAAACGGGGAATTAATCCACTTGAATTGGAATGGAAGATCAGTTGAATAATCAGAATTCATGGGATAAGGACTTCTTCTTCTTTGAATCTGCCCTTGATAATCATCGCTTTAATCATATTATTTCTTAGTTTCTTAACGGACAACCGCGTACTGCTGCACAATTTCGGATGATTCATGTTTCACAAAATGATTATGATCGATCCCAAATTCAGCTGGAAGTTATGCGCAAAGTTTCTGGCACATCAAGCGAATTTGCTTCATCCTCGTAGGCCATTCTGATGTCAACAGATTTGTAGGAATGCAATTCTCCAGCGATTTAACTTTGAATAATGAAATTTAACCTATCGACATCTTTATTATTCGCTGCTTGTATTGCCCGTTCACTAATCCAATGCCGGGAATCAATTTGGTGATGAGTCCCTTCTAGAACAACTAGAGCAATTATAAACTGACGAAAAATTTGAGCTAACTCGAGACTCGACCCAGCCGTTCTCAATAATTGATGAATCACTATACATTTTCCACACCATTTTTATACAGGCGTAATTCTTTGGTTTATTTAAAGAAAAGAATCGTTAAACAGTAAAATCAATTACCCAATTTGTTCGTGTTTTTATGAAAAAGTAGGTTCGGGTATTTTTAAATAGCTTGGCAACAAAAAGTCCTAGAGTCATAAAGTTTTTAGTGTTATACTAAAAACTAATAAATGCATTGAATTTTGACATCAAAAAAAGTACTAAACTACTTAAAATTAAAAAAAAAAAAAATTGATTTTTAATTTTTTAATTTTTTTGTTAGTTTGAAAGTTAATTTTTCAAGAACAGTTCACTTAATAACTTTATTTAAAAAAAAAAATAGAAGAAGAAATATTTGGCTTTACAAAAAGGTATGATTTATTGGTATTGTTGGAGGTACCGTTATTTTTTAATATGTTTTTTTTTTTCAATTTAAATCAAGTTTTTAGAAAATTGCCCCTCCCGGCTAAACGGAGGGGAATAGATCCTCATAAGATTTTTCTTATCTTAACCCAACCAACACGCTTAAGCTTCTTTATGCACCTTATACCAAATACCTGTATATCATTGTTTAAAGAAATCAATCGTTCGGTTTGCCTGTTTCAAAGGTCCTTTTTGCCCCGCTAGTGGGCCTCACGGGCTTTTGAGATAAGGTTGTAAAATTGTGAATATCTCTGAAAATACAATTATTGTTCAACTATTTTCATTGTATACTTTGATAAAGTTCAAAGGTTGAAGTATTATTTGATTTATTCTCTTTTAGGAATAGAAACAAATTTAGGAGTGTATAAAACTTAAGTGGTCCGTCTTGCCCCACTCTCCCCTACAAAATCAGAAAACCTATTTTTAAATGTAGCAGGTTTTCCCAAGTATTGTAAAATCTGTGCGCTTTTCTTGCCTGTGATTTTATTGTTACAATTCATTAAAAAAAAAAATTATTTAAACACTATGTTTAATACCTACGTATTTTCTGGAGAAAATGGACATGTAAAATGGAACAGACTTGAAACTGGATATTTATCAAATTTATTTAAACGAATTTATAATGGGCAATTAGGCATTTCTTCTAAAAATAAAGTCCTAAACGAAGTTTCTATTATCAGTACTAACAGCGCAATCACCATTAACATGGGTCAGGGTACACCACAGTAAGCATATCCCAAAAAAAATTAAGAATGAAGAGTAAGTATACCTATATCCTTCTTGAATTCCTATTGTAACCGTAGATAATACCTACAATCGATATGGGTATAGGTACCTAATATTATGAAAAACGTCATAAGGCCAGCAAAGTTCACAACCCGAACAGTGAACTGGTCAATTACCTGCTGAAAAAGGATGACTTAGTTCAAGCACTTCTTTAAGAAAAACTCAACTCAAATTTTCTTATTATCCATGCTGTAATAGCCGCATTTAAAATGTTGAAACACTTATTGCCTTACTGAAGTCTTCCAAAACGATTCACGATTCTTCTTTTATTCCATAATTCCCGTCATCTGACACAGCACGAATTAACTTTCTTCCGTATTTTGAACCATAACTGTTTTCTCCATAGCAACACACAATGGAATGCTTAACTGTTTGTTTTTGTTGGTTAGGACAAGAGTCAGGAATCTCTCTCTCACTCTCTCTTTGATTTTCCTAAGCGATTTTATAACAAAAGCAACATAAAAATGTTTGTGAATGTTCCACAATCGAACCCATCACACTGTTCCCCATGAAAGGAATAATATCTAATATAGTAAGATTGCCACAGAACAACCCAAACCAAAACCCACTTCACATGGCAAAGAGCGTCCTGTGCCAATTTCCCACTATACAACAACTGTCCTATTCCATCCAACTCACACCGATACCTACATATATATAGATAGATTAAGAACATGAAACAGATAAAAGAACAAAATCGATCGATATTCATGGCGCCAAGCAGTCGGGACGAATTTCATAGCTGAAGTGGCGCCTATGGCCAGGCAGTAAACGCACACTCAGACATGTGGGTTTTGGGGAAGCCTGTGCCACGACGACGACGGCGACGGCGACGCGACGTCGAAGGATAGCAAGGGTGAGTGTTGCGCCATCGTTTACGTTCTTTTTTCCCCGCTGAGTTACACATTTTGAAGTTGGAACTTGCTTAGGGCTTTAAAACATGTCATGCGACGCGCGACGGCAGCGGCACCGGGACGGGACCGGTAGCTGGCGAGGGTCGATCTTTAATGACTCAATGAATTCAACTCAACTTCGTATAGGTAAGTATATAATATACATACCTAGACCTAGATACATGCTCGTAATGTGCTATAATACGATAGTAGAGAAAGTTTTTCCAAATAATTTAATGCACGTTATACCTACTTGTTCTGTTTTTGCAAGTGTGATTTGTTTCACTATAGTATACCCACCATACCCTTGGTTAACAGCAAATATATACATACACATATGTACTATATCTATACTAGGGGTTTTGTCCTCATTTGTTAATACAGAATTGTATTGAAATCGACGACGATGGCGTCACTACACTGGCGTTTAATTTGCAAAAAGGATAACAATTCCAAGCATGGACGTAAAAGCTAGTACGGTTATTATAGAGGAAATCCAGCAAGCAAGGAGTCACAGAAAGTTATTGTTGTTCTTATTATGACTACTTGTGAGTCATTTTGTGTGGTTGATGAGATTTTTTATAAAAAATAGAAAATTCTTTCTGTGAGTTGAGTTCTTCGGCATGACACACTTGAAATAGCCAATTGTGTAGGTATAGGGCAATGTCTTTTTAGATATCTATGCCACTGCCACTCAGTTGTGCGTTATAGGGTAAAATTGTTTTGCCAAGATTAATATAATCGAAACTACAATTTCAAGGGATACGCATGTCGCCAGTCCTCAAGCACTAGAATCTGTTATAAAATACGTAGTTAGATACATTTTATCCCCCACACTGTAGATACCATTTTTGGCCTCTTGACAACTGACTCATTGGCTGGACTAAGGCATATTCTTAAATTAATGAGCATTTTACCTTCAACTGGCAACAATAGATTGACGTTAATTTGCACTCTATGATGGATGTATACCTACAACATACATGCTTCTGCTTCTATAATATAAATGTATGTTCCGAGCGCAGGAGAAGTTCTATAGTCCCATCATTCTTAAGACAAGGAAAATGTTATAAACCCAGCCTCTCTTGTTGACTAATCTTCGCCAAAGCCCAAAGGGATAGGGAAGGCAACCTTTGGATTGCAACAGAGGTGGAATGCAGGTTATTTTGTCCGAATGTAGTGTCATGAGCATACTCGAAGGCCGTATGTTAGACACGGCTGGCTGATTTTGCTACTGAGGTGTCATGTCGACTGAAATTGAAATAACTCCTTGAACGCAATGTGGTCGGTCTGATGGGATGAATAGGATGTTGGCAAGGAATATTTTGGTTCTACCATACCAATCGATTATGATGCTACGAAGAGAAAGTTTATAATATGGGGTAGTTTTTGTTGGGTTCCTATAAGGGTATCTTTCAATTTGAAAGTTAATGCCTTATAAAATCATTTGAAGACAAATTCTATAAATGCAGTTCATTACCTATAGGAGGTAGATATAGGTATAGTTATTTATCTAAACATTTCAGCTTATTTTCATGAGTATAAGCTTTTTGTAGTTCCACATAAAAAAGGTGAACCCTCTGAGCATAGACGAATGAAAGATTATATTCAAGTTAAATGTACCTGTGTCTTCATTCATAAAAGAAGTCTGGAATTTTGTTTTGATATTTAATGGAAAGTATGTAGGTACAAACAATTAATTGAAATTTTCAACGTCGGTTTTATATCTTTCATTTGTGATAAGGTATTGGTTTGGCTTGGTAAGGTTAAGGTGGGTGTTAGATAGAAAAGTGGAGTTCATTAGCTGACACACTTAGTCCAGCAGAGGACCGTTGTGATACCGATGGGGTGTTATTTCCCAAAAACTGAAAGAAATGATTTATTTTCTTACGAGGCGTGAAAGAGAATTGATGTTGAAAATCCATGAGTGAAGAATTCTTCTAAAAAGAGTTTCTAACTTAACCAGTGCAGGTCCTGTACCATGTAGGTAGGTATACATGTACAATGTACAAGGTATGTAGGAGATGGACAATTATTGTCTTCTTATCTTCTTAAAATAGCGTAAAATAGTGATGATTTCACCATAGAATCAAAAACTTTGTGTTTGGTAGAAAGGCATATATGATCGTTAGAAAAGACATTTTTCTCTTAAGCTCTCTTAATACCAATGATAAAAACTTTTTTCGAGCTTTGTTTTCAGAAGAAATGTTATCCTTTGAAACCAAGTTTATATAAGTTTGATATCATGCTAAACTCTTTGGATTTTAAGTTTTGAAACCTGTTGTTGTCAAATCTGGTTGCCGTTGCCTGGGAGAACTTCTAATATTTTCCCTATCTTCCATGTATCGGGTTTTTCAATAAGAGCGCTACAAAAGTTCGATGCCATTATGTATGGAACTCGATTTCTTTTGCATGGCCACCACGGGCACACTTGCAGAAGTCCAGACGCTGAACCCAATGTTCGACGGTTTTCAAGCATAAATCGGCCGATAATGCTGCAATTTCACGTTCGATATTCGTACGAAGTTTATCAATCGTCGCGTCGCTGGCTAGTTGGCATAGACCATAGACTTGACGTAGCCCCACAGGAAATAGTCTAACGGCGTCAAATCGCACGACCGAGGCGGCCAAGCGACTGGGCCATTTCGTGAGATAACACGTTCTCCAAACTTGGTTTTCAATAAATTGATTGTGAGATTCGCTGTGTGGCTTGTGGCGCCGGCCGTCCTGTTGGAACCACATGTCTTCCAAGTCCATATCATCCAATTGGGGCCAAAAATATTCGGTTATCATTGAACGGTAGCGATCCCCATTCACAGTAATGTGCCGGTCTTGATCATCACGGAAGAAGTACGGCCCAATGACGCCGCTCACCAAACCGTAATTTTTTCGGGATGCAATGATGACTCATAGAGTACGTGTGGATTGTTGCCTGACCAATACCGCATATTTTGTTTATTGACGAAGCCATTCAGCCAGAAATGAGCCTCATCGCTGAAGATGATGAAAATCCGAATCATTTTCAAGTTGTTGTTCAGCCCAATTCACGAACATATGACGCTTCTGGTGATCAAGCGGCTTCAGTTCTTGTGTCAAATTAATGTTGTTAGGATGTAGGCCAAGATCTTTTCGCAAAATTCGCCACAACGACGTCACAGAGATGCCCAACGCTTGAGAACGACGTGTAAAAGACACATTTGGGCTTTTTGAAACTGAAGCCTCAGCGGCAGCAATATTTTCGACACGACGTGCACTTCTTTGTCTCACTGGCACGGGAACATTTTGTACTGTGTCTGTGGATTCAATTTTTTCCACTAGACGCTCAATTGTTGATCTGCCTAGGACGATTATGACGACCATAAATTGGACGTAGCGCTCTTAACGTTGAGGCCACTGACTCCGAATTTCGATGGTAAATTTTAATAATTTCGACTCGTTGTTGGCTCGTATATCTTTCTATCATGAAATGGAAAATTTTACAAAAGAGAAATGTCAAAAGAGCGGCAAAAAATATGGCGTCGTTTGCTGTCCCTGTTGCTCTACTTTTGTAGCGTCCCTGTTGAAAAACCCTTTAGTTGGTGGTAATCGATCTTCCTTAATAAGAGCAATAGCACCGATTTTCATATTTTCTTCTTTTTGTTTCCACATGTCACTTAGCTGGTGAACTAGCGCATTATAAAGGGTGTTTTTTTCAGACGTTTAGAATTAAGCTTTATTATAAAAATAAGGGTTTGCCATTATGTTTTAAAAATGATTTCGGGCAAGTGACCACGGCTGGCTAGAATAAATTTCAGCCGAGAGGCCAATTTTCGAGCACTTTTTGCAGCAATTGGGGCCGTATGTACAATAACGCCCCGAATATTCTCTTCCAAGGCGTCAACCCGCTAGGGCTTTTCTGCGTAGACAAGCGACTTTACATAACCCCACAAACAATAGTCCAGCGGTGCAAAATCGAACGATCTTGGAGGCCATGCCACAGGCCCACGACGCGAGATAATGCGCTCACCAAAAGTTTCCTTCTATAAATTGATTGTTTCCGTGGCTGTATGGCATGTAGCGCCGTCTTGTTGGAATCAAAGGTCGTCCACATCAACATCCTCCAATTAAGTTATGAAATAGTCATTAATCATGGCTCTTTAGCGTTCCCCATTGACTGTTACATTATGGCAGGCTTGATTTTTGAAGTCTGGCCTGTGGATTATTATCACTCCAAATACCTACGATAATTTTGCTTATTAACGTACTCATTCAACCAAAAGTAAGCTTCATTGCTGAACAAAATTTTCTAGTAAAAATCACGATCAACAGCAATTTCGTTTAGAGTCCTATCTGCATAATTTGGAAGCGTTGTTCAGCAGTAAGTCTATGCATTATGAAATGCCAATGGCAAACCAAACTGAACATAAATCAAGTGACAGCTGTAAAAAAGACCAACTCCGAAAAAAGTATTGCCAGACTGAAAACCACATGTATATGTATACATATAGTTAGGTACGCAGTGGCGGATCTAGGATTTGTGCAAACGGTTGCAAAGTTGGATTAGGCGTTTACCATTTCATTATTTCATGCAATGCAAACAACTATTCTAATATAGCATTTTTTCATTAAAATTTCCAGAGTTGCTTGCTTACTAACATTGTAACATTGAGTTTTATTAACTTGACCACCCTAAGAGTTGAGACCTTTTCTCAGGTTAACATGCGTTAGAGACTCAAAGCATTTCTTTGACCCGTTTAGTATTATTTCACTGTTTAGAGACGCAGATTTATATATGGTTCAACGTAATTAATCAAAGTCGCCCTGTTTTTCAACTGCAATAATGGCAGCAAGATTTATAAAAGTCCTTTTGAACAACAAAAAATCCTTGTCAACAGCACGACATCAATTCAAAGCAACTTATTCAACTTAAAAACCATCAACATCTGATACGATGTGTAATGGAAATTCTTTCCCTTTTTTTCTTCATCATTATGAGGAATGTCGTCATACGGTGTTGTTCTGTTCATATCCTGTTGTAGTACGCATCAAAAAAAAAAAAAATTTCATGCAACATCATTAATAATGCAATGAGTTTTTGTCTCATTTTATGTCAGGCCAGTGATGCACTTTGACTGACAGTTAAATAATTTAGTGAGCTATACATACCGTTACGATCAACAAAAGAATCACGACAAAAAAAAAAAAAATACGAGGACTAAAGAAAATGTTAAGTAACATTCAGCTGCATGCATAGATTCAAATAATGAATTTGCATTTAAATGGATTTTTCTCACTTTCCAAACGGATAGTCTTTGAAATAGCTGAATTGTTCTGATGATATTAGAAACGGCGGGCACGGCGGGGTGGATGAAAATGATTATGGTGGTTGGTGGTAAGTAAATTGTATATGGTAGGTGGTAAGACGAAGTGGAATTTAAAGTTCAACTTTTTGTTGGGGTTTGTAAAATGTCCTTGTTTTGATTTGTAATTTTTCACTCATATTGCGTTGGTGGTTAAAAGGAAAGCCTTAGTTTCTCAAATAGTAGCAAAAATTAATTTTAAGCACATTTTTCTTGATGTCATAGATTTGAGCCAGCAAGAACAACTTTCTTAATGCTTTTAAGTGAAATCGATTAGTGTTTACGTTTTATAAAACGTGAACTGGCGGGGAGGGGGTCTTGTCTTAAATCCTATTTTAACGGTTTTAATTTAAGCTCCTCAGAACCTTTGTGCTAAGAACATGATTGCATAAATTCAGAAGGCATTAATAATTACGAGTACATTGCATAACATCACAAAAAAGTATTCGGGCGGAGGGTTGATTATTGAAAGAAAAAATCTTACATAGAAAAAAGTCATAAGAACATATAGTTGTTACAATGACAATAATTTGTTTAAAGTTTTTTAAAGCTAGAAAACCCTTTTCAAATATAATACGTATGTATGCCAAATTTTCAAAGGAAATTGGTGACTAGTATAAAATATTGAAGATGAATAAGAACAGAAAATGTTTCAATTACATTTTCGGTGAGTGTTTGGAGACAAAAATATTCAAACAATTATCATTGAAGTAACAATGTCTTGAGGAACGACGGCAGAGAAAAAGCTTTTCATATCACGAAATTCTTAAGTTCTTTTAGGTATGCTTTCCAAATCAAATCATAACAATCATTGAAATTACATTTAACAAGTCAATACAAGAAATTAATTTGAACACGACATCGTGGACAAAAAATGCATCATTTAATTCGTATTCAATGAGCACTTAATTCTAGAAGCAGATTTTGGCCAAAAAAAAGCCAAAAAAGTGGCCAAAATCGTGGATGAAGATAGCAGAACACGGAAATTGACTTTTTTTAAGTTTAATTTTTTGGATTCAAGTTTTCAAAATTTTGTTGAGATAAGCAGCATTTGATTCGTGTTCAATGAGAACTTAATTCTAGAATTAGATTTTGGCCAAGAAAAGTTCAAAAAAGTGATGTCTGACAAGTTAGAACTATTTTTTTTTTTCAGATGAACAATTGGATTAATTGTAGTGAATTTTTCGTGGACAATCCTCAAATTTTTTTTATTGCATTAACTGCATTAACTGCCGAATATTAGTTGCGAATTTGTCAGGAAACAAATTAATTTGTCAAGTTTCATTTTTAAAAATTAGCCCCTAGTAATGCTAACTTAAAAATCAAGTAAGCACTCCCACCCAAAGGGGTAAGCCCAAAATTAAACCCAATTTCAACCCAATTTCAACCCAATTTCAACCCAATATCAACTCAATTGTAACCCAATTTCAACCCAATTTCAACCTCATTTCAACCCACCCAATTTCAACCCGATTTCAACCCAACCCAATTTCAACCCAGTTTCTGCCCAGTTTCAATCCAATTTCAACCCAGTTTCAACCCAGGTTCAACCCAATTTCAACACAATTTAAACACAATTTCAACCCAGTTTCAACCAAGTTTCATCCCAGTTTCAACATAGTTTCAACCCAATTTCAACCCATTTTCAACCCAATTTCAACCCACTTTCAACCCCATTTTAACAGATTTTCAATCCATTTTCAACACAATTACAACCAAATTTCAACCCAATTTCAACCCTATTTCAACTTCAATTTCAACCCACTTTCAACCCTATTTCAACCCACTTTCAATCCTATTTCAAATTAATTTCAACCCAATATCAATCGTATGATAATATTTTCTGCTTACTTCACGTAGTGGTTGGAGCTCGGCGTCCTTGAATCCGTTTGACTCGACTTTGAATATTCCGCACAACGCACTTATTTTATTATAATTCTTTAAACGAAATTGTATGTGTAGTTTAATTTTAAATCAACTTAGAACTTTGGGTGAATGAAACAACAATTTTTAAGAAAATCCTTTAAAAGTTCTAAGATTTTAACATAATGAAATCGCCTTGTATTAACTATTTTTGTTTTAAACTTTGTATGACCGCTTTTAATCATCTAATCATACCATAATGTAACAAAGAAGCACACCTACGAATATTCAAAATTCCGTAACTGTTCTTAAAATTTCTTTTTCATCAACAAAATATGTTATAGCTAGATCGCTCTTACTTTTCAGACTTTTTGTAATTTAATTTTTGTTTGCATTTCAAGATTTATAGATCAATTATAAAAAACACACTCAAAGTGAAATAAGTCAAATCGCATGTTAAAACACTAAAAAAAAAATTCAGCGAATATTCGTCGCCATCAATGCAATAAATATTGTGGAAAAAAATAATTTTTGAGTGAATCGTTTTGTAATTTTATTGCCAGCTTGTCCGAATATTTTTCACAATGTTATAGCCAGAAGTCAACGCAACTTTAACACAATAAATAACTTGTCAAATAAAATCGGGAGTTTGAACTGCATTACCAAAGAGATGGACCCCATTCTTCGTATAGAGTTGGGGTGGGGAACGCTGAGGCAGTTCAATTGACTGTCAGCATATACCATAAATACTCGTCGCAACCATAGCCCCATACAAATAAGCAACAACAACAACAACTGTGGAGTCATCTATCTTCCTGCATTCCATATGTCGTATGTCTGCACTATTATTCTTATTATTACTTGCTCATAGGCGATAATACATAAAGCCTGGTCATAAATTTTAACATTATGTCCCCTTAAGGGCTATTTCCACAATATAAATGACGTCATTTATGTGTGTTGTTTCTTGCTTGTTGTTTTGTTGTTGGCGCGCAGATTCTTCGAAGATTCATTTCACGATAAAAATGCAACCACCTTATTCAATGAGAAAAAATCAAGATAAAAACTTTCTATTCTATTTTACCTGCGATTGTAGGTATCTACTACATAAAGGCAAGTTATACATTTGTAAAAAAAAAAAAATGCACGACTGGGTCGCACGTACTTGCTCTGTGGGTGCAATAGTACGATGAAAACAAACTTTTCGAGCAATATGAAAAACTTATAACTGAAAAATTTCGGAAAAACTAAAAAAATTTCGTTAAAACTGAAAAACCCGATAAACGGGAGCTAACGTTAAGAAACCTTTTAATATTTAAAATTTAGATGTCATCTTTTGGGTGCTATAAATGGTATAAATGTCCGCTTATCGCTAAATTACAGAACATGTTAAAACAAATTTCCGTTATTATCATTTGTAGCCAAAAACTTGCAGTGCACTTGCAAATGCAGTTTTCTTCTAAACATTCTATGTATACTCAATACATAGTTCAATAAAAATCGGTACAGCCTTTTTAAGTAAATTAGAAAAAACTAAAAAAAATTGGCCAAAATCTAGTGGGTCTTTGTATGGGAGCCACCATTTAGAAAGTCTTCACTGAAAAATTTACAAAGCCATCCTATAGAACACTATAAAGAACGATGCCAAACGAAGTTTGAGTCAATTCAATCAAGTCGTTTCGAACTTATGGCTATTTGACAAAACCCGTTTGAACCTAATTTTTGTTACGACCATTTAAGCCAAAAACATAAAACGCTATTTTGTTGGAAATATTTTAGGTAAGTAAGTTAATTTCTGAGTAAAATCAAAATCGTTAGAGCCGTTTTCGAGCAAATCCAAAATGGACCAGTTTGAGCCGGGCTAAAACGAAACAAGAAAAAACTCGATAACCGTTTTTCTTCAAACTGCTATATACCAAATTTGAAGAAAATCTGTCACGCCGTTTAGGCTGTAGCATGACGTACAAAAGCGCACATCCGCACAGACAGACCGACGACGGACGGTATGGTGAAAACCACTTTTTGGGGCTTTTTATAAACCGAGAAAGTTCCTCACCGATCCTATGACAGCTAGGTCAGTTACAAGGGGTCAAGGTTCACGAAAATGTTTTTCCTAATTTACCCAAAAACGGTTTGTTTTAGAAAAAAAAAAAAATGTTGTACAAACGTGTGGCTGAGGCAATTTTGAATACAAATGGTTTGAAAGTTTTGTACGTTAAAAACTTTCTTCCACATTACTGATAATTAATTGAAACCGGTTTGTTTTAGAGAAAAGTTTGTTGAACAAACTTGTAAATGAAGACTTTTTTTTAGAAACGGTTTTTGGAATTCATTTTGTTCGTCATCATAATGTCTGAATGTTTGATTTCAACCCCAATTAGTGAAATCAATACCTGCCTTACACAGTAAGGAAGTCGGCCGTAAGATTATTTATCAATTTTTACTTGCGATTATAGGTACTATAAGGCAAGTTATGGATTCGTGCAGAAAAAAAATTTCAAGATAACAATCACACATGACATTACGATGATGGAGAAGTCGAAAAAAGTGGGTCTGGGAATTCCGTCCGTCTGTCTGTCTGTCTGTCTGTCTGTCTGTCTGTCTGTCTGTCTGTTCGCGCTTCTAGAGCCTGAACGGATGGGCCGATTTGCTTCAAATTTGGTATCTAGGATTTATTTGGCCGTCCCTCGGAACGTATTTTTTATTTTTGCTCTAGGCCCAAAAATAACGGCACCTGCCATACAATCGTGAAGAAAAAAATTGATTTTCTCAAAAACGGCTCTAACGATTTTGATAAAACTTTCAGGATGCTATTTTTGTAAGACAATCTATCTTTTGGTTAAAAAATATTTTTCAAAATTTGTCTTATAACGGTACCTCTCATAGAACCAGTATTTTCAAATCAAATTTTCTCGTAAACTATACATTCGATTTCAATAAAATTTTGGCCACAGGAACTCATTTATAATTTTATTAATATGGCATTTCAAATTTTTCAAAAACTTTTTTTTTTGATTTTTTATAATTTTTTCAAAAAATTTTTTGGTTTTCGAAATATGTTGGAAACGGGTATATTGATTTTTTTTTTAAATTATTTTTTCAAATGTAAACTACAGGTTGCCATATATTTGCATACCCAAATAAATTTCAAAATATTTTTTGGAAAAGTTTTTCAAAAATAACCTTTTTAAAAAAAAACTGGTCGAACGATTTTCAATATTTTTTTTTCCTAGATTCACGTATAGCTTTGAAATTTTATTGTATACTTTGTTTTTTCCGAGAAAACTCTTAAACTAATTTAAAAAATAAAAGAATTTTCGAAATTATTTAAATTTTTTTTTAAATCCATATATGCAGCCACTAAGCAATTGCTTATCATAAGAGCAAGTTCGTGCGACCCAGTCGTGCATTTTATTATTTATTGTATCATTTTATTGACAACTTTACTTTCTTTGCTTATGTTCAATTATATACGTGCAACTATGTTTGTCATGATTGTAATTTAGTTTTAAATTTTTTGCCACCAATTTGTGTTATCCTTTGTGTTTCTATTCATCATACACAAATGTTTCTTGTTTGTTCATTCTGTCAATAGCTATTATGTATTTATTAATGTTATATTTCTAATAATGTTAATTATTCTATTATTGTATACTACTTATCTTATTAAATAAATGTTATTTATTCCACCTTAACTTAAGTTCCGAAATGTTTTTTTTTTTCATTCTTTTTTTTAGTCACAATGTACCTGATACCTTTTATTATTTATATTAAAGGTTTTTGTTTGTATTTTCCTTTAATTAATTACTATTAAATTACTAAGCTCAATGAAAATTGTCAAACCTATTCAGTAGAAAGATATAACGTATACCTAAAATATCAAATCTCTGTATGTAAACTGTGCGGTAGCTTACCATTTGTGAATCATATACTGGAATAAAAAATCTATCTATCTAATCCGGAGACAGAAATTAACTATAAAGGATCGATAGTTTAAGTGGAAACATTCACAAAACTACTGTTCGAACAAACTTTTCCGGGGAACATCAGGGGTCACTTCCGGTACGGTTTTTGGAGGCGCACCTATCTCATCGGGGGATTGAAAAACTTATTGCCAGTAGGAAGGATGTTGTATGTAGGTTCTAAAACAATTGGTGGCAAATAAAATCGGGGAAAAAATGCTTGTAAAACCACCTCAAATAGCGGTATTTTTGACGACAACCTGTCTCATCGGGAAAATAGTTATAATGGGTACTAAATGAAAGGTACAACTGTCATCTCCACGAATCTGCTGGTCCGGCAAAATTGTATAGGGAATAACACAATGTCTGACCACTTCGACCACACGTATATCCTTTATAATTAATTTCTGTTTCTCTGACTAAATTTTCTAGAACTTTGTAGTTTTATCAGGAAAAAAAATTAAAACAAAAATTGAACATAAAAACAAAGTTTTTTATTGTTTATTTTTAAGTTAAATTTTAAGAAAAAACATTCTTTATTTTATGCATCAGCTTCCACGTTACAAATTTTATCGAAATCCGTCTGGTGACTTAGGAGAAAATCTTATTTGAAAAAGCGGTCCCGTTATGATGTTTCTTGTAATCCAACAAAACATACATTTTACACAAGAAAACACCATTCAGAAAGTTTAAATCATGTGGCAGGTACCGTTAGTTTTAGAGCTAGAATTCTTATTTTGAAAATTCCTCTGAAGAATGTCATAACAACACTGTGTAACAAGTTTGAAGCAAATCGGTCTAGCCGTTAAGACTTTAGGTTCCTATACAGACAGATGGACAGACGGATGACGGATAGACAGAACTAATTTTTTTCGTCGTTCCTATTATCGTAATGTCATGTTTGCTTGTTCCAATTGTGTTTCCTTACGAATGCATAACTTGCCTTATAGTACCTCCATCGCATATTAAAAAAAACACAATAAATTATTATTTATTTCAAATATTTTTCATAATAATTAATAAATATTATTATCTTTTTTGGTCGTAAATTGTTTGCACATAGCTAGCTGTAGTGGTCTCAAAATGGATTCGACAAAAGAAATTTCTACAGAAACAAAGATTTGTCAAAGGATACAACGCATCCGGTTTGGATCTTGATAGAGTACTTATTAAATTTATTACGATTTTGCTAGGGGACAAATTCACTTCCGATAGAAATAATTCTACTTTTCATAGACTGGATGGCATTGTGCTGTGAGAGTATCGTTGCCGATGGTGATGATGACCCTTGAAACTACGCAAACGATTTTTTGTTATTGTCTAGCGCATATATAAATTATCGCTCCATAAAGCAATTAATTTGCACTTTCATTTTATGCCGGCTCCATTCCACAACGATGGCAATATCTGAGATCTTTAGAGGGTTAATATGATGTCGAGTGGATTTCCAATCCTTTATCCTTCTCTCCCAGTCCGATAGGATTCGACGAGTAGCGTAGCAAAAATAATAGCTTTCGAAGAATAAAAGAGGGAATTTTCTCGAAAAAAAAGAACGATATCTAGGGGATAATATGGCAAAAATTCAACAGATTATAATCTTCGAACTGGATGAAGCAGAAGGGATGCACATAGATTGTTGCTGCCTGACTGGACGCAATCACTCACTCCTGATAGTCTGTATATACCCTGTTATTAAATGTGGGATTAGGTGGACGAATGAGCAAAAGCTTTGTTTGATGTGCTGTTCGTTTTAATTTGAAGCAAGTGATTTAATTTAGCGCCAGTGCCTGATATTGGATGCATACACAGATTAGTGGGTGGAAGATTGAACACATCAGGTATTAGTAGGGATTTTTTTTGTATAAAAATTAAAAATTTTAAAACCTATAAAACGTACAAAAATTAAAATATATTAATCTCTATATACCTACAACAAGGTGTTTCCTAATTTGTAGACAATAATTTGGGAAATGGTCTGTGAAAATATGTTTGAGGAAAATAATTGATCTACAATCTACAGTATGTGTAATGTGTATCTACTTTGTTTATAAGGCTGCATTTTTAGGTACAATATTAGCCTTTGTAAAACATGTTTAAATTATCAGATTTTTAATTTTTAAGTCTGTGCTTTCAGGTCACTTTTCTCTTAAGCCAAAAACTAAAGTAATCGTTTGAAAGCCAAATCTCTGATATTAAGAAACCAATAAGAAAACATAAGCGAGAGCTACAGTACGTTTGCAACGAACTGTTGGATACCCTATTCCCCATATTTTTGTATGTGCATGCGTCTGCCTCCCGCAAACAGCCGATGTTTCAGAAAAAAAATTCTTCTTTAGTAGACAGAAAAAAATTCAATAACATTAATTTTATGCGGTGTGATGTTCAATTAGTGCTGGCGCAATAAAAAAAGGAGTGCGCCACGCCCAAAGTTAAAACGTTTTATTGCCAAGGCAATTGTTATGAGCTCAGTGACATTCAATTTTATTCTTGCAGATAGATTTGAACAAAACAAGACAAAACTTAAATTTTTAAAAATTAGATTTGGAATGGAAATAGCGATTATGGGTGTTTTTAACAATTATTGGACCACACTCTGCTACGTAACCAAGGAATATAAATCCAAGTGTTCATCTGTTTACTTCAAAACTGCGACCGATAGTTAAAAAACGTTAACAAAATTAATGCATTATACGACTTTTGACGGAAACGACCCTTAAAAGTGGGCGTGTCTTAAAAATTTGAAGCATTAACTGCACTTTTTTCAGTATTTAGGAATATGTGTAAGACTACAGCTGAATGGAGTAGTTTTTAAACAATCTTACCTGAACAAAGGTATTTTACCAAAATCACGCCTTTAAAAGTGGGCATATTGAAAAAATTTACAAAAGAAAATGTAGAGATATATTTCTCAAATAACGAACGGAAGGAAAAAGGTTTAAATTAAACATTGGAAATGCCTTAAATTCTTAAGGCTACGTGTTTCGTTCTTTTATGAAAAGTAGGCGTAAGCCACGCCCAAAATTCAAAAATTTCTTTTCATACACAAACCTTTTCGTTTCTATTAAGAGACGCAAAATTTTGGCTTGCGGATTAATTATAAATACCGTTTATTTACAAAAACAATTTTTTTATAGTTTCTAATGAAAAGTGGGCGTCAGCCACGCCCAAGATCAATTTTTTTGATTTCATACACAAGATGTTTATGTGCCAGTAAGACCCACAAAATTTAATGTTTTTCGCTTTAATATAACAATTGTTATTTTATAAAAACAATATTGATGGTTTTGTATGAAAAATAGGCGTAAGCCACGTCCAAACTGAAATATTTTTATTTGATTGGAAGAAAGTTTACCTAAAGCTTACGTGTGCAAAATTTTAGCGTTATGCTTTTATCGTAACTGTACAAAAAAACATAATTTAATTTTATTAAATTGAGGTTGTTCAACAAAAATGGCGATTGTGGGCGTGTTTGTGGGCGGATTTTACCGGTTCAAGAACTTAGCCTTACTCTTGAACCAAAGATTATATATACCAAATTTCAGCTTTCTAGCTCAAAAATTGCGACCTCTAGAGAGTATACATACGGACGGACGGACGGACGGACGGACGGACGGACGGACGGACATGGCTAAATCGACTAGGCTTTTGATTCTGAGTCAGAATATATATACTTTTCTATACCTAACGGTATTATTTCTCTATGTTACAAACTCCACACCAAATACAATATACCCATTCTATGGAATAGGGTATAAAAAATCTTGTTTTATATAAATCAAAAAAAAAATTCCCAAACAGTCGTTTCTTCTTGGAAACTTCATGATTTAAACATAAGCGAGAGCTACAGTACGTTTGCAACGAACTGTTGGATACCCTATTCCCCATATTTTTGTATGTGCATGCGTCTGCCTCCCGCAAACAGCCGATGTTTCAGAAACAAAATTCTTTAGCAGACAGAAACAAATTCAATAACATTAATTTTATGCGGTGTGATGTTAAATTAGTGCTGGCGCAAGAAAAAAAGGAGTGCGCCACGCCCAAAGTTAAAACGTTTTATTGCCAAGTCAATTGTTATGAGCTCAGTTACATTCAATTTTATTCTTGCAGATCGATTTGAATAAAACAAGACAAAACTTAAATTTTTAAAAATTAGATTTGGAATGGAAATAGCGATTATGGGTGTTTTTAACAATTATTGGACCACACTCTGCTACGTAACCAAGGAATATAAATCCAAGTGTTCATCTGTTTACTTCAAAACTGCGACCGATAGTTAAAAAACGTTAAAAAAATTAATGCATTATACGACTTTTGACGGTAACGCCCCTTAAAAGTGGGCGTGTCTTAAAAATTTGAAGCACTTACTGCACTTTTTTCAGTATTTAGGCATATGTGTAAGACTACAGCTGAATCGAGTAGTTTTTAAACAATCTTACCTGAACAAAGGTATTTTACCAAAAACACGCCTTTAAAAGTGGGCGTATTGAAAAAATTTACAAAAGAAAATGTAGAGATATATTTCTCAAATAACGAACGGAAGGAAAAAGGTTTAAATTAAACATTGGAAATGCCTTAAATTCTTAAGGCTACGTTTTTCGTTCTTTCATGAAAAGTAGGTGCAAGCCACGCCCAAAATTCAAAAATTTCTTTTCATACACAAACCTTTTCATTTCTATTAAGAGACGCAAAATTTTGGCTTGCGGATTAATTATAAATACCGTTTATTTACAAAAACAATTTGTTTATAGTTTCTAATGAAAATTGGGCGTCAGCCACGCCCAAAATCAATTTTTTTGATTTCATACACAAGATGTTTATGTGCCAGTAAGACCCACAAAATTTAATGTTTTTCGCTTTAATGTAACAATTGTTATTTTATAAAAACAATATTGATGGTTTTGTATGAAAAATAGGCGTAAGCCACGCCCAAACTGAAATATTTTTATTTGATTGGAAGTAAGTTTACCTAAAGCTTACTTGTGCAAAATTTTAGCGTTATGCTTTTATCGTAACTGTACAAAAAAACATAATTTAATTTTATTAAATTGAGGTTGTTCAACAAAAATGGCGATTGTGGGCGTGTTTGTGGGCGGATTTTACCGGTTCAAGAACTTAGCCTTACTCTTGAACCAAAGATTATATATACCAAATTTCAGCTTTCTAGCTCAAAAATTGCGACCTCTAGAGAGTATACATACGGACGGACGGACGGACGGACGGACGGACGGACGGGCGGACGGACGGACGGACGGACGGACGGACGGACGGACGGACATGGCTAAATCGACTAGGCTTTTGATTCTGAGTCAGAATATATATACTTTTCTATACCTAACGGTATTATTTCTCTATGTTACAAACTCCACACCAAATACAATATACCCATTCTATGGAATAGGGTATAAAAAGATCACAACAGTGAATGGAACTGTGTGAAACCATGACCAACTATGTTTAATTGAAATAGGAGCATCAGTATGAAAGATAAGCCATTTCTTAATTATATACAGAGTGTCACTTCAATCGTCAATAATATTTTGGAGCATGATTCTGGGTATATTCTCAGATAAAATGGTTCTACAGTTGGAGCCTATCTATCAAAGTTTTAAAAAAATAACTTTCCGAACAAATTTTGTATTTGAAATTTTTTCCTGCTGCGGTTTTTGCCAAGTTTAAAGTCAATGTGTTTTTCCGCAAACTTTTCATAGATTTTAATATTTATTCAAGATAGGATATTAAATTTATGTAAACGCATGTACAAAGGCTGGTACTTGTTTTAAAAAAGGCAGAAACGAAGTTTATTAGTACTAACAGCGCAATTACCTTAAACATACGAGTATTGTGTCAGGGTACACCAAAGTAAGCTCTTTGTTTGATAATGCATTGATAAATTTAAAAAAAAATACTTAAATCTGAAAAAAATTATTATATTACAGCAATAACACTCAAAATGTCATGCTTTAACTTTTTGCAAGATTTATATTCTTTTATTTCATTTTTGAAATGGAGTTGTTTAAAGCGATACTTTTTGAACAACTAATTTTCAAACTTAAAATTTGTTCTTAAAACTTTATATTTGTATGTAGCAGCTTAAAGAAAAACGGTTGCCGAGGCTTTTTTATTTCGTTTTAGCCCGGCTCAAAAACTTTTAAGTAACGGATTTTTTTTTCATTTTAATTTTGCTCGAAAACAACTCTAACAATTTTGACATATGTTTATATTAAATAAAATTTTTTTGATAATCACTCAGTTTTTTTTTTCTTGTTTTTGGTTTAAATGGTCATTACGAAAATCAGGTTTAAAGGGTTTCAAATAGCCATAAGTTGGCAAGGGCTTAAATGAATTAATTGGAATAAAAACTTCTCACCTAATGGCCGGTTTAAATTCAATAGATTTTTATGTGTGAATCCATTTTAGTTAATGAAAAATTATTTTAACGAACTGGAAATGGAATCCGACTTTTCATAAAAGAACAAAAAAACATAGTTTTAAAAATTTAAGGTAGGTATACCAATAAATCTTTTTAACCAAATTTTTTTTCGTTCGTTATATGCAAAATATATCTTAAAATTATGTTGTTTAAATTTGTTCAATATGCCCACTTTCAAGTGTGTGATTCCTATAAAATACATTTCTTCGGTTAAAAAACTACTCGATTCAGCTTAAGTTTTACACATAGTCCTAAAAATTGACTAACAATCAAAGCTCAGTTACTGCTTTAAATTTAGTTTTTTCAATTTTTTAGGACATGCCCACCTTTAAGGAGCGTTTCCATTAAAAGTCTTATTTTGTAGTAATGTT
This sequence comes from Platycheirus albimanus, assembly GCA_916050605.2. Taxonomy (NCBI): domain Eukaryota; kingdom Metazoa; phylum Arthropoda; class Insecta; order Diptera; family Syrphidae; genus Platycheirus; species Platycheirus albimanus. The sequence continues at coordinate 69,016,555 of OU696698.1, forward strand.
CTTGTGCTTGCTATTACTTTCGTTCGCAGTTCTGAAGTTAGAAGATGAAAAATGTGTGTTTGTATTCCTTGGTTACGTCAGCGCCGGATCTAGGATTTGTTCAAGGGGGGGCAAAAGTTGAATTTGGCGAGCCCCCAGCATTTTTTTTTAAGTTTACGTACAAAACATGAACTCATATCCTTAACCTGTTTTTATCTTTATGCTCTAATGCTTAATGCTGTTATCAATAGCTTATGTACGATACATGTCATACAAGTCTGTGTGAACCAACCTAAGAAAATAAGGTATTGCTAAGGGTTCTTATGTTACAGATTACTAAAAATGCAATCTTGGCGTACATATGTGCAAAATAAAACTTTTGGGTTATGTGCCATAATCCAGATTGATTTGATAATTTTTCTATTTCAATAAACGACAGCGGAGAACCTGCTGATGTTGTTCATAAAAAGTTAAAAGGCTGTATGCTTATTTGTGATTCTGTCCGATATTTTGATTGCACATTTAACTTTTACTCACCTATATACAAAATCATAACTAATCCATAGAACAGCTTCAGTGAAATAGCTCAGTAGTACACAACAAAAATTCTTTTTCATTTTTACTTGCTCTATAGGGCAAGTATTAGTTTCGTGCAGAAAAAAAATCGAGGTTTTAATCAAACATGACATTACGATGATAGAGAAGCCCAAAAAAGTGGTTTTCGCCATACCGTCCGTGCGTCGGTCTGTCTGTGTCTCTGTGCGGTTGTGTTGATGTGCGCTTTTTTACGTCATGCTACAGCCTAAACGGCTTGACAGATTTTCTTCAAACTTGGTTTTGTTTCGTTTTAGCCCCGCTCAAACTGGGAACCTTTAATGTAACGGTTTTTTTCATTTTGAATTTGCTCGAAAACGGCTTTAACGATTTTGATTAAAATCAGAATTTAACTTACCTAAATGGTCATAACGAAAATCAGGTTTAAACGGCTTTTTTTAAATGGCCATAAGTTCGCAACGACTTGATTGAACTGACTCAAACTTCGTTTGGCATCGTTCTTTATAGTGTTCTATAAGATGGTTTTGTAAATTTTTCAGTGAAGGCTTTTTAAATAATAGCTCCCATACAACGAGCCGTTCAGAGTTTAAGCCAACTTTTTTTGGTTTTTTCTAATTTGCTCAAAAACGGCTCTAACGGTTTTGATTAAACTTTGTGTGTTACATATTTTTTTAGTGTTCTTGACAGAACTGCGCTTTTTGTTTTTGGCAAAAAATGCTAATAACGGAGATCTGGTCTTAACGTCCTTTTTTCAAATGGCCATAAGTTGTCAACGGTTGTATCGAATTCAAACCTAGCGCCTTCACGTTCTCTTTTTTGTTTCGTCTACGTCACGAACACACATCACCCTTGCATTTTTGTTATGTTTTGCGCTCTACGTCAAGGAGACACATGCCAAATGGGAAGGTCCTATCTGGTTTGTCGTCAACTCTTGAACTATGATTAACTGGCTGCGCAAAATGGTGAAGCTGCAGCAGTAGCACTTAGCGCCGGAGTAAATGTCAAAAAAAGTAGCTCAGCAGCATTCACGAATACAATGGTGTTGCACTGAACTCAAACAAAAATCGTGTCCACCATTTCGTTTGTTGTTGTTTTCCATTGCAGACTTCAACTTCAGCTACTTTCTGTGCTGCAGCTGCTACTTTACATTGTAGCCGTGCAATACGATTAACGAACATTTAAATTTGACATGCTACGTACTACAGCTGCAGCTTCACCATTGTGCGCAACTAATTACGACGAACAGATGATGGTTCACTCTTTGTTTATATACAAGACCGCACTACGTGGAACTGTACTACAATAATTGAAATGCACGTATTCTTTGTATGAAATCATATGAAATAAGTCGCACTACACTACATTTGAGCTGCATTTTAGTGACAGTAAACGGTTGGTAGTGTACCGAACTATTGCAGAGCCGTTTGCAGTACCAAAAAAAGGGATTTTTCCTACATTTGCGACTCTCTTTTACTCTTACTCTTACTTCTTTTTTTGCTCATCTTTTAATTTTGCGCCCTGCTGAAGGGCACCGAATTAGTTTATCATTTTCAAAAGTTGAAGACCTTTTTTTTACTTTCGTTTCTTTCTTCATCTTCCAATTTTGCGCCCCCATGAGGGGCGACGAATTTGTTTAAAGGGCGACGAAAGTGGTTCATTACATATTTCATAGTGGAACAGGAAATAAATAAACATAGCATCATTTCCAATTTTTTTTTGACTCTCTTTTCCTTCTTCACCTTTAAATTTTGCGCCCTGCAGAAGGGCAACGAATTTGTTTATCATTTTCAAAAGTTGAAGACCTCTTCTCTTCATCTTCCAATTTTGCGCCCCCATGAGGGTCTGAGAATTCGTTTAAAGGGCGACGAAAGTGGTTCATTACATATTTCTTTCATATTTGGAACAAGAAATAAATAAACATTGCATTACTTTGGCGCCCTGATGTTCAAATGTTGAATAACTACTCTTTTTTTTTTTGCTCTCCTATATTTCTTCATCTTCCATTTGGCGCCCCCAAGGCCAGGCGCCCAGGGCAAGTGCCCCCCTTTGCCCCCCACCCCCCCTAGATCCGGCGCTGGGTTACGTAGCAGGGTTTGGTTCAACGTTCAAGAATTGTTAAACACACCCATAATCGCTACTTTAATTCAGAATCTAATTTTTAAAAATTCAAGTTATGTCTTGTTTTGTTTAAATTGAGCTGCAAGCTTAAAAATGAATGTCACAAGGTAACATAGTTATTGCCCTGGCAATAAAAAGTTTTTAAACTTTGGGTGTGGGACACGCCTTTTTTTATTGCGCTAGCAATAATTAATGTTATTTTATATTTTCCTGTCTGCTAAAAAATAAAATTGTGTCTCGGAACTGGAAAGCGCCAGCGGCTGGCTACCAGGGGCGAATGCATAGACATATAAAAAATAGGGAACAGGATATCCAACAGTTCGTTGAAAAAATACTGTGGCTCTCGCTTAAGTTTTTTTTTTTTTTTTTTGTAATGAAGACTGCGAGTCCTCTAACTTATATCTTAATGATAAATACATTTAAATTGTCAAACATGATATTGTCAATGATAGAACAGATATTCGTACAAAACCAATAATCAAAATGTATGCCTACAAAAAGGACATACAAAAGCCTTCTTGGCTGAACCAAATGCATTTTGAGAAAATCATCGTTCATTATCATTCGTGAATAAAAATCGTATCACATAGTTGTCCTCTTATGTATATTTTATAATAATCAAAAAATATTGGAAGATTGCATTGTGTGGAACATCCAGTTCCAGCGTCAATATTATTTTAAATAAATAAAAAAAATACATGTCTTTTGTTGTAATGCAACCCTCATAAGTATCTTTCACGTTCACATTTTTCTTATTAAGAACTCAAACGAAGGACATCTCTTTTGTTGTGATATATTTCTCAGTCTAATTTTGGCATTTCACCAAATGGACTGATCACGTATTTATCTCATTAAAAACATATATTAGCGCAAACAAGCGGACTCAAGATGTCTATGTATATTTTTTATAGCGTTGTTTTGTAAAGAGTGTTGGTCGGAGGAAAATAATTTCGAATTCAGTGCATGTAGAATATGACTAAAGACCGCCCTATTTCATTCGAAAAAAGAATCAACTTGTAATGCAATGCGGCAGATAATAGTATACTAAGAAGAGAGAAAACGGGTGAATATTGGACCCAAAGCCAACACCATTGACTTGGGTCTTGGGTGTGCAATTATTGCCGAAATGAGGACATTATTGTGATGGACTTCAGGGAATTCGGGCTTAGTGATGGCGGCCACCCGTCTGCGGAAGATTTCTTAATAACCAGTATACCTAGTCTTGTTCTTAGCTTTTTCTTGGAAATTTTTTTTCCGCTTGTCTCTAATTTCGGCTTTTTTTTTTGTTTGTTTTATGATGGAAAGCTGATTTCTTCAAGGATTTACAAACTTTTTTGAAATCGCCTTTTGCTGTCTCACACTTGCTCTATAAAGCAATCATTGGTTTGTGTTAAAAAAAAGTTCGAGGCTTTAATCAATTGTAACATAACGACGAAAGAGAAGCACAAGAAAGTCATGCCGGTTGCCAGTCAGTCGTAATGTGTGTGTGTCTGCCTGTTCAACCAGTTACAGCATAGACAAATTCATTTAAAACTCCTCATATGGGGGAGAAATTCAAACTGTCGTCGTTTGGTTTCAGTTTTTAATTTTCTGGAAAACAGCTCTAACGATTTTGACTAAAATTTGAATGTATGGTTTTTACTTGCTTGTATCTAATGTTTCTAAATATAAAGTGCCCGATTGCTCGTATGTGTGACAGTGGTCTTGGGGGTTAAGATTTTGAAATCTTATTAAACAATTAAAAATTACTAGTAAAAAGGTTTTTTTGAAAAAATTAATGTTTTAAACAAAAATTTCAAAATCTTTCGACTAGTTTTTTTGAAAAACTTTTCGAAAACATATTCCAAATTTTTTGTGAGTACCTACGCCAACTTCTAGAACCTTACTCCAACTGTTTTTGAAAAAGCCAAGTATGAAAAATTAACGTAATAGTATTATTTCGTCTAAAAAAGGACTTCTGCATTAAAAATTTAATCAAAATCCGTCAAGTGGCTTACGAGCAAATCTGATTTAATAAAACCGGACCTGTGGGAGGTATAAGACTTTTCCTGAAAAATGTATTCCAACCAAAACATGAACACCGTTTAGAATGTTTTATCAAAATCGTGGGAGCCGTTTTTGAGAAAAGTGAATTTTTCATTTAAAATCATAGGTAGGCAGGTATCGTTAGTTTTTGAGCTAGAATGTTAATTCCAAAAACACCTCTATAGGACGCCATAATAATACTCTGTACCAAGTTTGAAGCAAATCGGTCCAGCATTTTAGGCTGTAGGTTACTATACAGACAGACATAATTGTCCGACCCGCTTTTTTCGACTTCCTTATCATCGTTATGCTATGTTTGAATGTTATAATTTTTTTTAGTTTTACGTGGAAACATTTACAAAACTATTGGTCGGATAAACTTTTCCAGCAAACATTAGGTGGGAGAGGCCCACTTCCGGTACGTTTTTTGAGGTGCCCTTATCTCATCGGGGCATCGAAAAAACTTATTGCCAGTAGGTGGGTCTCAAAAAAGTCTTACGGTCGCCTCCCAGACTACTATAATGGCCAGTAAAATTATTCAAAATCGTTCAACCTGTTTTTATAAAAAAATTATTTATTTTTGAAAAACTTTTCGAAAAAATATTAAATTTTTTTATGAGTGTGTTACTTTAAAAAATCTGTGCCTTCATCTGGGAACGTTATTTAAAAAAAAAATCTATCCATCCATTTTCAAAATGTTTCGAAAACTAAACTAATTTTTTTTTTAGAAAATCAAATAGAAAAAAAAGTTTTTAAAAATTTTTAAATGCAATGTTCATCCAAATATAAATAGCTTTCTGTTTAAATTTGTACATTGTGGTGTGAACAGGCAGCCAGACAGAATGACAGACAGATGGAATTCCCGCCCTTAATATAATCGCTAGTTAAAAAGTTGGGGAAATTGAGCCTTGGGGCACACAAGAATTTATTTTATATGAATATCGGACTGAAAAACGGAAAAATAATGCGAATGGAACGGCAACTCTCAAATACTGAAAATGCAATAAAAATATGTAGAAGAGTAAGTGCCCCAAACATGACCCATCCTTAACATTTTTTTTCTTAAATAAAACTATACATAATAAGTCTAATTCATTTATTTTTTTCGTAAACAGTCTTAAAAATTATTTTTACTTTAGTCTTTAGAAACTAATTCAAAAAAAAAAAACTTAACAATAAGTTCACAACAAAAAATTCAAGTAACTTCATTTCACAACTTAAATTAATTAATTGCAATCAAATTATGAATTTCACATTTGATTACATAAAACATAACACTTCGTATATTTCGTAAAAACTTATTAAGTTTCCCAAAATGTTGATAAGAAAATCCTGAAGCAATTAACGAAAGCTAATAAAACTAACCAAATGCCCTCACTCCCAACACTAATTCACTACTGTCTCCAAAGCACAATTATGCAATGCCGGTTTGAATGTGTTTGATTTGAACGGTGAGTTAAGTGACTAGTATGTTATATTCATAAAATGTTGCAGTGGGCCATATTACCACCTGGGCCATATATGCCGACTATGACCACTTACTATAGAACCGGATCAGTAGTAAATTGTAGCTTCCAATCAACCAGATTTCCCTTTAGAGCTAACCACAGTAGTGTCTCTTTAGGAAAGCGTATAGAATCCAAAGACGAAGTGGAGTTACTTACGTTCAACACAAATTATTAACAAAAATTTATATTTGGAGTACCTACTGTTGCATTTGTTGCGTTATATATATATATTTTTTTTTCTCACACCATGAACTTTTTGAGCTCGACTGTGATCCACAACTCAGCTTCCTGCAGGCGTACTAGTGATCAGCCTATGGATGATTTGACCCCAGACGACGCGACGGACGTTTCGGTACCACTTGCACTCTTTAGTTTAATTCTTTGCTTGCTATAGGAGGTTAGTAAATTTATTTGATTGATCGAAGCACATCATCACCTTATGTATATGGTATACCGTATACCGTAAACCTACCTCATTTTAAATCCTTCGAAATTATTTGTGTCCTTATCTGTTTTAGAGATACTCATTAATCTGATAGCTTGAAGCTCGCTCTAGGACACACGTTATATTGTTTTATTCTTCTTTAGTGGAATTCAGCCAAGAATTTATAAAAGATGAATATAAAACAGGTAAAATTATTTGCTATTCAAATAAAGTAAAACTCTTCCTTCTATCTAGTTACCTAAATATGTTGTTACTCTACACAGCCCACCCCAAATTAGATAAAATAATTATTCAACGTCAGCACAGGGTAAAACGAAACAACCCTCGTTTTCAAAACATTAAAGTGATTACTAAACCATTTGCAAAAATTAAAAACTTTTGCCAAGACTTAGCATCTATCCACTGGCTTCTTGAAATATATAGATAGCTACTCTATCTATGGTGTATGTAAAGAAAACAATGGGGTGCGGGTGGTGTTACAATTTCAGCAACAAACAGTTGAATTTCAACCCTCAAAATAGCTTTGTTACTTTTAATTAGTATAAAACTTGCTGCAATCCGCGGCCGGGTTCAAACTTACGAATTACATACAAAACTCCAATAAACGAGACAATACACTGCTGTTTGCATGTAAAATATTTTAAAGAGTTTGGGCAACAACGACATAATATACAACAGTGAACTTGGGCGCCGCGCCGGGCTGGTAGTAAAAATATAAGTTCTATATCAATGTGAACGGCGACAGAAGTCTGCCATGCGGATAGCTGAACAATGTAGGCAAAATACATAGCTATATATCGCTTTGTCAAAATGTAACTGACGAACAAGCCCCTCTGCTAGCAAATCCCCTCCGACCGACCGACGGCGACGGACGGGGACGCCGACGCCAAACCAATTTATGCACTGCAGCGTGGAACCATTTCTAACCAACCCCCGTCCGTCGCACTGTTTCCGTGTCACGAGTCAACCCAACGATAAGTAGAGGAAACGGTTTCATGGAAACTACGCCTGGCCCGAGTCGCAGCTCGCAGCTCGTCCTGTTCACCAACAATTTATTGGCTTTAATCTTTGTAACTTTTCCTCACAAAGACAGATGGATGGATGTTGTATCTACATGTATGTATGCAGGTAAGCCGTGCAGCGATTTGGGAAAAATAAATTTCATTCCGTTTTAAACGAATTAAAATCGTGTGTGAAACTTACCTCTAAAAGTATTCGGAAAGCGCTGAAAAAACTCTTTCACTTGCACATACATGACATCTACATGGTAAGCAACACGTCATAAATTTATGAGGTGACACCAAGTCTCGCACATTTCGTTTCAAAATAATAATGCATTTGAGTTTTAGCATCGCAGCGCTAATTAACGTCATCACACCAATTTTAAATTGCTCAGCATTGTCGTTGTTGGCGTGAAATTGTGGCTGTTCTTGTTTGTGCGTAACAGTTTTTACTTGCAATTAATGGGGCTTAAACCTTAAAGTACAGGGGTAAGAAGTAACAGCTAAACAAAAATAGGGTTATCCTTAAAATTAAGAATTGCGTGAAGGAGAAAAATTTTCATTTTTTTTTGTATCTACCAGCATATTTACTTCAGATGTCAATAATTGGAGTTGCAGGTCAACGGGAAAGTTCTGTGGTGGTCATAAAAAATAGCAGGTTTCTAACTTTTTTTTTTTTTTTTTTCCTCTTCAGACGTAGGGTAGTGATAGTGAATGATGATTGTTTCTTGCAAATATCCATTTGAGTTTTGGTTGTGCTTGTGTGTAAATCTTATATAGGTATGTGTGACATGTACAGGGTTTTCCAATAAGAGGTGTTTTTTGATATTCAAAGAAAAATGGTATTTTTTGAGATAAATGATCGGATATTTAAATAAAATTGTTGGCAAAATAGCTGCAAGTTTGACCGGGGCTTGTGACTTACACTCTCAACCATTCCTGTGTGTGCGTTGATATTCTGCAGGAATAGAAGGGACCTACTATTTACCGAGAAGCACTTTCCATGACATTAATTACTCTCGATTTGTCACTTCCTCGCAAGAGGCAGTACCCCGGAAAATAATTAAGGTGGAGTCGTCAGGGATCGAAGAAAGTATGTTATTAAGAAGAAGAGAGTATGTTATTAATAACGGAAATCAATATCAGTCAAATGGCCGCCACAGCTACGCTTACACAACACTATCCTTTTCATAAAATTTTCCATCACCATATCGCAAAGTGGGTGCTGTATGCCCTCAATAGCTTCACGAATTCCATTTTCGAGGTCTTGAATCGACGCTGGGCTGTTGGCGTAGACCCGATCTCAGTGGCCAATTGCGATCACCTCTTTGAGAGATAACACGGTCCGGAAACTTTTCCCGAAAAGATCGATGGTTTCGTTGCTTGTGTGGCAAGTAGCCTTCTTGTTGAAAGTTAACGTTGTCCAGATCATTACCATCCAATTCCGGCCATAAAATATTATTAACCATCTTTCGATAGCTCATTTCATTCACCGTAGGTGTTGCTCCAACCTCATTTTCAAAAAAGTAAGGTCCAATGACCCTGCCGGACCATAAATCGCACCAAAAACTTACTTGTTGAGGATGGAGAGGCTTTTCAACAACAAATCTTGGGATTTCCGAGCCTCATCAGTCAAGATGATTTTTCGATGAAATTTCGGACCATTTTCATGCATTTCAAGGACGCAATCAGCAAAGACACGACGATGCCGGCTTGAGTTCAGAGCCAAAAAGTATCCCAAAACCAAGCAAAAACAACAAGTGAAGTAAAAGATTAAGAAATTGATGATGATCAACAAACTTTGTGTCTTGTTTGTTGCGGGGCATGAAATGCAAAAATTAGGTTAAGTGCGTAATATGCAAAAAGTAGACCAACAAACAAGTGCTTTAGATCCTTTGTATTCGTATGTTTAAACTGTGCCACGAATTAAGCTTGTCTTTTTCAAAAAGAATTTGAATAATTTTAATTTCAATCTCCTCGCAAATGTTTTATTTCACTTTGAACGACATGGTGCCTGAGAAAGAAATTCGGCAAGGTTACATACATACGCAAATAACTTTTTTCTACTATGTAAACTTAAAAACAATTTTTGTTTAGGAATAAATTCTAAACTGATTTTTAAAAGCAACATGTGCTGTGCAATCTTTCACAAGCCATATTTACTTGCAATGATGAAGAAATACAAGGTTTTCGGTCGGCTGTGTAAATTTGGCACCCCACTTTTGAAATTTGAATCAAAATAATTGATGGTGTTCCTTTCCCAATCGCTATCCCACATTTGCCAACCAAACCTTCAACTTAAAAAATATTTACAAAGCTAAGTTTTGATTTCTGTTATGATTGCACCTCATTGTGAAAATTTTTATGTAGGTACTTGCGGTTATACCTAGGTTTCATAAGACAAGTTAGGTATTCGTGAAAAAAAATTTAGATAACAAATTACAATTTCTGGAAATTCCATCCGTCTGTCTGTCTGTTCGCGCCTCTGCAGCCTTTACGAAGGGGCCGATTTGCTCCGAATTTGGTTCCTAACTGCTTAGCAATTATTTGGTAGTTTCACGAAGAGTATTTTTCATTTTTGCTCTAGGTCGAAAAATAACGAGACTTGCCAAACAATCATTAACAAAAACTTTGATTTTTGTTCTTCAAACTTGGTATATAGACTTTTCTACTATGTACTTACTTACTTTTTACTTGCGATTATAGGTATTTAAGGCAAGTTATGCATTCGTCGAAAAAAAAAGTTTTGAGATAACAATCAAACATGACATTACGATGATAGCGAAGACGAAAAAAGATGGTCTAAAAATTCTGTCCGTCTGTATGTCTGCCTGTCTGTCTGTCTGTCTGTATGTATACAGACCTACAGCCCAAACGGGTGGGCCGAATTGCTTCAAACTTGGTATATAGACTTTTTTAGGTATTGTACAGAGGGAAAATTGAAATTTTTTTTTTTAGCTCAAAAAATAACGGTACGTGCCATACAACCGTTACGTTAAAGCTTATTTTTCTCAAAAAACGGCTTTAACGATTTCTATTTAAAAAAATCAGTGTTGCTTTTTAGGTACGACCAATCATATGGCTGAAAAAAAAGTTTAAAAAAATTGCTAATTCCATAGGAAAGGAAAATAGGACTATCTCGAAAACGGCTCAGCCGGTACTTTCGAAATTTCACACATATATAGGTGTAGGTAGCTCAATTTATACTGCATACCAATATTTTTAAAAATTGTTTTTTTTTGTATCTTTAAAAGCATTTTTAAACAAAAAATTTTAAAAATATTTTGAAAACTGTTTATTAAATTTTTATTTAAAAATTATAAATAAATTTTTTTTCTGAATACCTATGAATAGGCGTTTTTTTAATTTTTTTAAAAAGTTTTTCAAAAAAAACTTTGTTTTTATCAAAATTGCTCTACAGATTTTTATAAATTTATTCTCATAAATTTAAATTTATTCAAGAAACAAAATGACGTACAGCTCAAACTAGTTTATGTATTTTTTTTTAAGAATTTTGAAAAAAATAATTTTTTTGTTTCAAAATCTCAAGCCCCAGACCAGTGTCACAAATTAAAGCAAGTTCGTGCGACCCAGTCGTGCATTTTATTTAAATAAGGTTTTCTCATAAAATATTCTTCTGTTTTCTAAAACATTTTGACAAAGGACGTCATATAAAACTTTATTGATCTCACATTCTCGAAGACTATTTTTCGATTTTTAAAAAATTTCTTTAAAAACAAGCTTAAACCCATTAAAGCACGAGCTGTTTAATATTTTTAAACAAAAGCTGAAAAACGCTGCACCAATATTATAAATAGGGGGTACCTAATACTGATACAAATATTACAAATACAATATTTGCCATGTTTTATGAAATGTAAGTAAGAAATGTAACCATCTGACTGTTTTAATGTGCTTTATCTGCAATTTTCTTCAATACAATTTAAAGTTTTCATTTTTATTTTATTTTTATTTCTCAACTTTTACTTAAATTTAACAAACCTTGATGTCACTTGTAATAATAATTATTAAAAAAGCAAAACTGTTCTTCTAGAACTACTACATAATAATTTATTCATACCAACGGCATGATCGATAAGGTAGAAACAAAAGATTCATACAAATAAACGTTTCTGCCTCTTGAGTCTTGACTAAGTGTGTGACACTGGTCCATGTAAGCCTACAGCAACCTTAACCTAGCTTAGGTTAGGTTAGGTTAAAGTGGCTGTTGGCTGAAAAGACCAACACACTTAGTCCATAAGAGGACCGTTGTGATACCACGAGTTTGGGGTATTTCCCCCTAGTAACTCAGAACCAGTTTGTGCTTCTAATGAATTTTAAAAGAGAGTTAGTGTCCACGTTAGACAGATCACTACTATCGTTGAAGAAGTATGCTCCCAGATGGAGTTTCCTTTTGTGAGCTAGTGCAGGGCATGTACAAAGAAGATGGGCAATTGTCTCTTCCTCCTCTTCGTCCATACAACTTCTGCAAAAGTCGTTTGCGAACACGCTAAGTCTTATGGCGTGTCTACCTATGAGGCAGTGTCCTGTAATGACACCTATTATAATGGAGCTAATGTGCCGTCTGCTCAGAGAGATCAAAGTCTTAGAGCGATTCGAATCCAGCTTTGGCCAAATCCGTTTTGTCGCTAGACATGTGTTGCCACTTGTCCACCTAAGATTAGTTCTATCCATAGCTTCTTGCCTTAGCAAAAGTTTACATGTAGCGATGGGAATACCCAGGTAACTGTGTTCAGTTAATATAGGTAGTGTTGTTCCTTTTTTGGCAAGTTCGTCGGCCTTACAGTTCCCTGGAATATCTCTGTGCCCTGGCACCCAGCAGAGGTGAATGTTAAACTGTTCCGTCATCTCTCTAAGAGATGATCGACAGTCGAGAGCTGTTTTGGAGTTATAGGAGATGGAATCCAGGGACCTCAGCGCGGCTTGGCTATCAGAGAAAATGATGATATCCTTAGAAGATATCACGTTTTCTTTAAGCCAAGATAAAACCTTCTTAATTGCCATTAGTTCCGCCTGGAACACGCTACAATGGTTTGGTAGACGGAAGGAGAGACTAAGATTTAGTCTATTAGAGTATACACCTCCCCCCACCCCATCATTTGTTTTCGACCCATCGGTAAAAAACTGAATTTGATTGTCGTCCTGAAAGGCATTTTCCTCCCAGAGTGATCTAGAGGGTATGCTTACCTGGAAGTTTTTATCAAAATGAAGTTGGGATGTGGAGTAGTCTATGTTACTTTGGGGGATACTGAAGGTGTTCAGTATGTTAGCATGGCCATTATTATTATTTTTCCATATTGAGATCGCCTTCAGGCGAATTGCTGAGCAAGCAGCGATTTGCTTGCTGAAAATATCTAGGGGTAGCAGGTTGAATAGTATTTCTAGCGCTGCAGAGGGAGTAGTGCGAAGCGCACCGCCTATAAACAGGCAGGCGGTACGTTGGACTTTACTGAGCTTAGCACTATTCGACGCTGTGTCTAGGGCAGGCCACCAGACAACCACCCCGTAAGTGAGAATCGGTCTTATCACCGATGTGTATAGCCAATGGATAACATGGGGCTCTAAACCCCATTTATTGCCGATGGCTTTTTTGCAAGAGAAAAGGGCTACTGTGGCTTTCCTTACTCTTTCTTGTATATTGGGTTTCCAGCTTAATTTCTTGTCCAAAATAAGACCCAAGTATTTTGCTTCGTCAGAGAATATAAGACTTATACCATTAATAGATGGAGGGTCGACGTGTGGAATTTTATATTTCCTTGAAAAGAGGACAAGTTCAGTTTTGTGGGGGTTAACACCTAGTCCACAACGACTTGCCCAATTTGTGAGCTTATTGAGTGCAGATTGAAGAAGTTCACATAAGGTGCTGAGATGCTTTCCTGAAACGGCTATAGCAATGTCATCCGCATAGGCAATCACATTGAATCCCCCCTCTTCCAGTATTATTAACAGTTCATTTACCACTAAATTCCAAAGGAGTGGAGATAGGACACCACCTTGTGGCGTACCTCTACTAACAGATCGTCTTGCGGATGTTTCACCCAGTTTTGAGTTGATCACCCTACTTATCAGCATTTGGTCGATCAGTTTACCAAGTGAGCCATCTACCTTCAGACCTGAGAGTGCATTAGCGATTGCAGATGTGTCGACGTTGTTAAAAGCGCCTTCTATATCGAGGAAAGCCACCATTGTGTATTCCTTGTGATGGAGGGAGTATTCGATAGTGCGGACAAGTGAATGTAGCGCAGTTTCTACCGATTTCCCTTTGCAGTAAGCATGTTGAGACATCGACAAAAGTTTAGTTTAACCTAGCTTAAACTTGCAGTGTTTTTCTGACTGTTGGTGTATTTTAAAAAATATAGTGTGAGAAACAAATATATTTTGAATAACATTTTCACTATACTCGTATCTAAACTGATTACTATATCTGCCACAAAAGTTAGTTTCGGGTCCAAGGCATACAATTTAACAATTTCATTTTCAGTTTTCTTTAATATTAAATACATAATTGTTTTACGGTGGCAAAATTCAGGAACACAAATAGTAGCCATAGCCATGTATGTAGGTGGTTGAAGTATTTATACAAACTGCTGTTAACAATTTCTTTCTTGATTTTTTTTTTTTTTTTTTTGAACATTTAATTCATTGTGCAAGAGATAAAATTAATTGCACGAGGTTATATCATTGTTCATCCTCCATACATGTCCATTTTCGCGCATTCTGATCCACCCGTCCATCAATTACCACCATCAGGGAAGCGACTTTGGGCTAAAAACATGAGAAAACCAAAACAATAAAGCATCCAAAATGGCGATTTTGATTCCCAAAACAATGCATCTCGGAAAAAATTCCGACTTTTCACACTCCGATGGAACAAAAATTCATTAAAACTTTTTATTATTTCACATTTCGGACATTTATGTGACGTGGCGGCATCATGTATTCCCTCATTTTTTTTTTTTTTTTTTTTAAGTGAGTCGCACTTCTCGCTCGTTTCCACAAAACAAAAAAGAAATGTGGTTGTGTTCACAATAAAATTCAAGCAGAATTTCATAGGTCGATTGTGGTAGATTGGGGGCAGGGCAGGGGGAGGATCCAGAATGAGTGGATGATGAAAATTCGGGTGAATGGTAATTTGTTCACAGATCTTTTAGATGTTTGTATGAGATTTTATGTTGTTATCCTTCGCTGAGCAATTCGATTAGCGGACTGTGTTTAATTAATGAATTAATTATTATTTTTTGTCCACAAGGTGTGAAAGAAGACGGAAAGGTTTTTTTTACAGGATGCCTCTCTGACACAGATATGATATGACTTAAATAAGATTAATATAAATATAAAATGTCCTTGTCCATGTTAAAGAAATGCAAGTAAATTTATATCGATATTTTTATCCCTCTCTACTCTAGGTATAGTTTCAAGCCATTAAAAAACAGTTTCAGACAAAAAACAAAATCCTCGGGAGGAAATTATAGACGAACAAAATTGGTTACGAGGTACCTATGTATGATAAAGTAAGATAATGAAGTGTGGCTTTCAATTATTTTATGATGAATTAAATTCTTCTAATATTGTTATGACGTAGCTACATCTTCAGTATCTGTTTCATTTATTACACTCCCTTTAAGCTATCACAGAATATAAAGGCCGGCCGGCTACCCGTGATACTCGAAGAGCCTGAAATCTATATGTTAAAAACGGAATTAGGATTGGAACTTGAAAGTCTTACATTAAAAGTCTCTCATCAAATTAGTTCTCTTAAGCTTTAGAGTTTAATTTACTTTCAAAAAACCTATTTATGCAGCATATGTCAAGGAAAAAAAAATCGCTTAAAATACAGCTTGATCCAAAAAGTTTCTAAAACTTTGTTACTTCAAAAAGTCTGATGGATATCAACTCAACTACGGTTACAAAGGTTCTCCTTCTCAGCTCTTTTTCTTCTAGTGCGTCATGTCTTGTCCCTTTTAACTTATGTCAAAAATATGTGTTATGTTAATGCATGTTTTTTTCAATAAGTCAGTGTAATTATAGTTATTGTCAATTTAGTGCTTTCATCCGACAGACAGGAAGGATGTTTTACGACATATTTTTAGAACAGAGATTTACAAAGCTCACAAAAGTGAACAAGGCAAAATACTTAAAGACAAATTAACCATCTAAAATAATATTTTATACAACTCAGCTATCCAGCACCAAAACACACAAAACAATGGAAAGAGATAAACATATTCCATAACAAATGCCTAAACTCAAAAGAAAGAAGAAAAATAAAATTAAAAGGAAAACTAGTACGAAGATAGTTTTCTAAACCGAAACGCTTCGCTTTGTTTAATAAAATTAAAATTATGGCTGTGGTCAGAGCCGTACTTCAGCCTAGGGCTAACAAAGCTGCAGCCTAGGGCCAACGGCGGCGTAAGGGGGCCCTAAAAATCTTTTCGAACTGAGGGAGTAAAAAAAAGGTGGTCAGAAATTTCATTCTGCTCACAATTAAAAAGCACCGTAAAAATAAAAATATTTTAACGCCATTCAAAAAGTTATGCATGAATTCACCGGTCCCAGTGACAAAGCAAAATGGGTGCAAAGTGTGAACTTACAATTACGCTTCAGTTGGAAAGATGCATGAAAGTAAAGTAAGACCTGGTTACATGGTGTCTCCGTTGGGCAGAAAACAACTTGCATTATTGACCGGTGAACGTGATTTAGGAAAAGTAGAAAAGCTAGAACACTTCGAAATGAAAGGAGTAAAGATTTTCGGTCAATCCCGTTCTTTTGTTGAAGAACGACAAACGAAATGTCAAAATCTGTATGAGTTTCTCTACACGGAGAAGACTAGACAGAAAGCCAGATAGTTCTGTTGTAACAGAATTTCTCTCTGCAATCAGGTGGTCTCCATTTGACAGTATATCAGACGTAACAGAAGGTACGACAGTTTTCTTGCCAAAGGAGCAACCAACTTTTCATGCGCTGGTAACAAAAGTTGCAAAGCATTTACACTGAACTGTCATCTATTTCATTCATACATGGAAAGTTTGCAATTTAAATAAGATTTTTTTTTTTTTTTTTTTTTATAATGCACACGCGCTCAAGGTGTTTGTTATAGCCCTTTTAATGATAAGTCACAGCGCGAGCGATAGGAAGTTAGGAAGGAAGGGAAAGGAGGTGTCGATGAACATTGATCTTGAATGTTTGAAGATCAAAATGGCAAGGAAAAATTGTGCCAGGCAATTCATTCCACATTCGTGTTGTACGGCTAAAGAAAGAATCTCTATATTTCACGGTACGTCCGATATTGGGCTCAAGTGTAAACTGATGAGCGTTCCTAGCAAGACGAGTATTACGGGGGAAATGTTTAAGGGGTGGAACGCAGCTGGCTACCTCGAGTGACACATTTATTATTAACATAATTTTAGTAACATAGACTTGATTTGCTAAACCAAAATGAAATAATTTCGAGATAGAGGAGGGGCCCCAAATGTCAATAGCCTTAGGCCCCTGGCTCTCTAAGTCCGGCCCTGATTGTGATATAATTGAATTTCTTTTAAAAACAGTATTATAAATACAAAAAAATAGTTTTTTTTTTTTCAATTTATTTTTGATATAATTTACAATAAAACTAATTATTATGAACTATGTGAACTTTTGTATTTATTACTTAAAAATAAAGGTAAACGCATTAAAACAAAATTTTTGTATTTCATTAAATAAGGAAAATTTAAATATCACCAAATCTTTTATAGAAAGAAAAACTGTTTGTTTAACTCGGCCAAAACGATGATGTGGAAGTTGTGAATTAAGCAATCAAGCAATTAAATCGTGCTCGCGATGTTATTGCTAGATTCCACTACTTGCACAGTATCGTTCTTTTTTTAAGATTGGGAATTTTGTCTTTGCTAAAGTTTCTCCTGATGATTTTATTTTCTTCTTTAGAAGTAGGAGTTTCAATATTATTTCATAACTTAAGGATATTCATACTTCTATCGATAATAGCCTTAAGTTATTTTAAAGAAAGTACGGCCTGGGTAGCAAATACACTTTTAAAGCAGTGTTTACATGAGATCGGCCAACGAATGGAGGAATTGGCGAACAAATTATATTTTAAGCATTTATAAATAGTCCAGTCGACAGGTCGGAAAAAGTGGGTTTAAAACTGCAAATTTTTCGATGTTGCTTCGGCTTTCCCTCATTGACTTTTTTTCCTTACGTCCTATGGCAAAAACATATTCTAATTTTTTGTAGAGCATAAAATTCTACGATTAATACAAACATCTTTGTATGTCAATTTGTTACCGAGATATGGCGCTTCAAAAAACAGGTCATTTTTCATTGAATGATTATTCGGGTATATACGAAGAAATAAAGTGGAATTCTGCATTTCTTGACATTGCTGTTTTTCGAAACACCATGTTTTCGTTACGAATTGACATACAACAATATTTAAACTATTGACATTCAAGGAAATTTAACGTTCTATAAAAACAAGACTGTTTTTTTCCTGTAGGAAATAAGGAAAAAAAGTTATTAAGGAAAAACCGGAGCAAGGTCGACAATTTTGCATTTCCACCCACCCACCTCCTCTTTTCCCATTTCTTCGTAAAAAAAATTGACAAACAACCATTTTCGAACCATTGTTATAGTGGGAAATTTAACGTTCTACAAAAATGTAGAGTTAGCTTTTGCAGTAGAACTTAAGGAAAAAAAGTTATTGAGGGAAAACCAGAGCAAGGTCGAACATTTTGCAGTTCCCCTGCCTCCTCTTTTTCCATATCTTGGTATAGAATTGACACACAAACATTTTCAGCCTATTTAAACTGTAGAAAATTTAACGCTCGACAAAAAAATGTCTTGCATACTTTTGTCGTAGGACGTAAAGAAAAAAAGTTATTGAGGGCAAACCGGAGCAAGTTCGAACATTTTGCATTTTCCCCTCCTCCTTTTTTTTCCACAAGGCGTCCGCCGTCGTAGTCCAAAACTTTCTCAAATGTTAATTTACTATTCCTAAGCAACATCCCAAAGTTTCATAAACTTAAATTATTAAAATTACGTCGGGATGACAATGATAATGTGTATGGCCTGACACCTGCTGGGCAAGCGGGGATTTGTTTGGGGGTGTAGAAAGTTGGTGATTTTAACGAGGAACCATAATTACAAAAAAAAGAAAATCATGATTATTCGCGTATTTCCGAAAAAATAAGGCCGAATTCTTCATTTTTTGGCGAATTTTGAAAAATTACCTGTTTTTTGAAGCGCCATATCTCGGTAAATCATAAATCCATAAATCGTTTTCCAAATTATTGTCTATACGAAGTAGGAAACAACCCGTGTGTTGCATTTTTAGTTAATTCAGTTTTTAAAAATGTTCCAGTACTTTTGTGAATAGCAAAATAACATACTCTTTCCTTAAAGCAAGATGTTAATAATTGCAAGATATTAACATCTCAAGACGTTTGAAGACTCTTTTTAAAAAAATTGTCTTCATTGAAAATCAAAATGCAATAAACTGCAAGTTAATGCGATTTCTTTCCATTCTGGTTAAGGAATACTGGCCCAAGTACAATAACCCAACGTAGTTATTAATAACTCGATTAAAATTGCTAGAGAACGAACAACAAACCTCTCCTGCAATCTTCCTCATAAATGTCAAGAAAGACATCCCATGTGCTTTTGCACGCACTTGACAATTACGCGAGAATAATTCAATAAAGAAATGGCCGACAAAGAATTAAGAATGAGTTAAGGCAGCAAAAGCTTTCATATGAAATCCAGACAAAAATAATGTGTCATGTCACACCAAGAGCTCACCCTGTTTCGAAACTGCTTTGTGCACAGAAAAAAAATTCAGCCACACATCAATAGAACACCCAAGAAACCACCAACACAACAGAGCAACAGGATATGTTGCTGGTGTCTGCTACAAAGTTCCTTGCAACAGACTGGCGTAGAAACCCCACCTCCCACGTCCGTCACCTGCTAGCCCACAACGTCCATCAGGGTTCCGGCCTATTCGACAGTCACAAAAGAAGCATCTGCAAGAACGGCTTAGTCCTTTGTTCTTGAAATGATTCGATGTGGTCATGTGTGAGTGAATAAGGTTTTGTTTTTTTTTCTTCCATTTAGTAGGGCTCTGAAGTGTCCGGATACCGGATAAAAGATAGTGGACTTAAAAGAGAGCTACGGTTTTATTATTCTTTCTAATGGATGCTATTGTGGTGGTTTCTGTCGCTGTTTAAGTTAAACGGATATTTTAAAGGAAGTGGCAAAGCATCCCGATGCATGTCGTAATAATGGGAATTTCACATTAATTAAGGATAGAAAGAGAGAAAATGCCGGCGTGTGTGTGATACAGTGGACATTTTTTAATTACCTTGTTTCATTTTATTTTATTTTCATCTTTTCATTTCTTTGTTCAGTTTTATATCCTCTTGAGCGTTTAATTCTTTCAAAAGCATTCTTTGTGACTTGCACAAGAACTTTTTCTTAAGTTCAGTATGTGGGAATTATTTTAAATGAAAAAGTGGCTATATTTGCTATAAATATTTGTTGTTAAACGTAAACCTGAGATATAATTGCTTTTAAATTTGATCAACAGAAGCTTAACCCTGGATAGCTATCCTTCGTCGAATTGAAGAAAACTTTTCTTATTTTTCATTATTTCTTCTTTTAAAAAACAATTTATGCCTTTTATCTTGTTCTCCGAAAAACATCGGACGATTGTGGATTCTTTCAGTGAACATATGCGTTTCCTGTAATGATACTATAATTTTACGGTATTTTCGTCGCAACCACGATGCATTCAAAATATTTTTTTTATTTGCACTTATTTTATTGTTGATTCCTATTTATATGAACCTCATTTTTGTTCTTTAAATAATTTTTGAAGGTGCTGTACGAGAATGTTACAATTAAAAAATAAATTTAAATAGCTGAAAGTATTTAAATATGATGTAATATTTTTAATTACAAGCGGGAAAAATTTGTCTTACTTAAGTCAGTATAAGATATATAAGAAATTAACTTTAAAATATTAGGCACGAGGTTGCTATATTGCAGTTCAAGGAGTAGGTAGTTTTTAATATGGACTTCGTCAATTTGAACAAACCCAAGTGTGCGTTAGATTTTCAAAAACATCGAATATTAAAAAGGTCTTTTGGCAATTAGCAGAAAGTGAGAAGGCAACTAACTACCTACAACAAATAAAATGCACTACTGGGTCGTACGAACATGCTACTATGTGTGACAGAGGTCTTAGGGGTTGAGATTTTGAAAAAAAAATTGACACGAAAAAATCATATGAAATAACTTTATAAATCATTATCACTTAAAAATCACTAAAAACGTTCTTTGGGAAAGATTTCTGATTTCTTAGGTATACAGTTTTAATTTTAAGAAAAAATATTTCAACATCGTTCTCCCAGTTTTTTTGAAAAACTTTTCGGAAACATATTTCAATTTTTTTTTCTCGATTATACCAATTTCAAACCCTTTTTAATTTTTATAAGAAAAAAAAATTGAGCAAACTGTTTTTGAAAAAAAAAAAAAATTAAAGAAATAACTTGATTTCGAAAATTGAAATAATTGATATTATGTATTTCGTTTTTAAAAGGGTTTCAATATTGAAAATCGAAATCCTCTAAGTGGCTTACGAGAAAATCTGATTTGGAAAAATCTGTCTACCTTGAAATTTTGCACTGCGGTTGACCTTGCAATATATGCAAAGGATAAAATCGAAAATTTGAGATTTTCAATTCAGGGGGCGTGGTATCCGCCCATTTATTCGAAAATTTTAAGGAGGTTTTTGTATGAAATTTTTACACTCGCAGTTTGAGGTAGCTGCTTGCCGAATTCACAATTGAAAATTTAGAATGAAACAACAACAACTTGTGTGTGCTACCACAAAGTTCATAGGCTGGAGTTATAGCTATTTCACGGGGACCAACCCGATCATCAGACTCCTTTAGTGGTGCTTAATCACTTTATGTTAAATTTAATTTTTGAAGAACTTTTGCCCGAGCTGGGCTTGAACTTTCTATTTTCTCCTCTCTTATTCATAAGCCAACGATTTCAATTGGATTCGTATGAGGAGGGAGATGAGGCGAAAGAGTTGACGCTGGTCAAGATTTAATTTTTACAATTTTAAGGAGGGTTTTGTATGAAATTTGTATACTCGCAGTTTAAGGCAGCTGCATGCCAAATTCACAATTGAAAATTTAGAATGAAAGTGTTATCAAATTCTTGGAGCACTTCTAATCGTCGTAGAATCTCGAAATTTGGCAGAGTGGTAGACATTTTGATACATGCAAAGGAAAAATAAATAAAAAATTTCTGATTATCGTAGAAACTTGAAATTCGGCAGAATGGCAGAAATTGTGTTGCATACCAATGAAAAAATGTAAAGTTTAATGTTTTCGGTTCAGGGTGCGTGGTAACCACCCATTTAGTCGAAAATTATATCAAATTTATGGAGCTTTTCTTCTCATCTTAGAATCTTAAAATTTGGTATAGTGGTAAGCCTTGTGGTGCATACAAAGAAAATAAAGTGCACGACTGGGCGGACAAACTTGCTCTAATGTGTGACAGTGGTCTTATGGTTTCAGATTTTGGGAAAAAATGATATAAATTTTATTGATCACACAAAAAGCACTAGTTAAAACGTTTTTTGGAAAAAACTAAGTAAGCGATCTGATTTCGTTTACTGTTTAGAATTTTAAGAAATTTTTTTTTTCAAAATCGTTCGTCCAGTATTTTCAAAAAACAGTTATTTTTTAAAAACTTTTCGAAAATATATTCCAATTTTTTTTTGAGTATGCCAATTTCTAGCATTTTGTAGTTTTTATCAGAAAAATGAAATTAAAAAAAAATTAAATGCACGACTGGGTCGCACGTACTTGCTCTGTGGGTGCAGTAGTACGATGAAAACAAACTTTTCGATCAATAAGAACAACTAATTTTTGAAAGATTTGTTAAAACCTAACAAATGTTGACTGAAACTGGAAAAACCGATATACGGGAGCTAACGTTAAGAAACCTTTAATATTTAAAATTAAGATGTCATCTTTTGGGTGTTATAAATGATACAAATGTCCACTTATGGCCAAATTAATAATACTGTTAAAACCAATTTCCGCTATTATCATGTGTAGCCAAAAACTAAAAATGCAGTTTTCTTTGAAGTATTCTATATATGTTACATACAAAGTTTCATAAAAATCGGGGGAGCCTTTTTTGAGTAAATTAGAAAAAACGAAAAAATTGGCCAACATTTAATGTCTCTTTGTATAGGAGCCACCATTTAAAAAAGAGAAACTAAAAAAAATCAATGCCATCTGAAAGGAAGCTGAAAGAAACTATACCAAACAAAGTTTGAGTGAATTCGATGCAACCGATGACAACTTATGGCCATTTGAAAAAAAGCCGTTAAGAGCAGATCTCCGTTATTTGCATTTTTAGCCAAAAACTGAAAACGCAGTTCTCTTAAAAACACTAAAAGAATATAACACACAAAGTTTAATCAAAATCGTAAGAGCCATTTTCGAGCAAATTAGAAAAAACCAACAAAAGTTGGCTAAAACTCAACGGCTCGCTGTATGGAAGCCACCGTTTAGAAGGGCTCCAGGGAAAAATTTATTGAACCATCCTATAGAAAACGATGAAAAACTATGTCAAACGAAATTTGAGTCGATTCAATCAAGCCGTTGTGAACTTATGGCTATTTGAAAAAAAGATTTCCGTTACGACCATTTGAACCAAAAACAAAAAACGCAGTTTTGTTAGAAATGCTTAAAGTAAGCTAAATTTTGAGTTTAATCAAAATCGTTAGATCCGTTTTCGAGAAATTCCAAATTGAAAAAAACCGTTACTTGAAAGGTACCAGTTTGAGCCGGGCTAAAACGAAATAAAAAAAACATCAACAATCGTTTTTCTTCAAACTACTATATATCAAGTTTGAAGAAAATTCGTCAAGCGGCTTAGGCTGTAGCATGACGTGAAAAAGCGCACATCCGCACAGACAGACCGACGACGGACGGTAAGGCGAAAACCACTTTTTTGGGCTTCTCTATCATCGTGATGTCATGTTTGATTAAAACCTCGATTTTTTTTCTGCGCGATACCAATACTTGCCCTATAGAGCAAGTAAAAATAGATTAAACTGTTTTTGGAAAAACCAAAAAAAAAACGTTTTTAAAAAACGCAAACAATTTTTTTTTTTTATTTTAAGAACTTATATTATTTTGTTTATAAAAGGGCTTCTGCATTAAAAATTGCATCGAAATTCGTCAAGTGGCTTACGAGAAAATCGGATTTCAAAAAACCAGTAGTATGGGAGGTACCGTAATAAGACTTTTCCTGAAAAATCAACCAAAACATAAAGTTTGCACAGAAAACACTATTCAGAAAGTTTTATCAAAATCGTAGGAACCGTTTTTGAGAAAAAATAATTTTTCACTAAATATCGTGTGGCAGGTACCATTAGTTTTGAAGCTAGAATGCTAATCCCAAAAACCCCTCTGTAGGACGTCATAATAATACTATGTACCAAATTTGAAGCGAATCGGTTGAGCCGTTTAGGCTGTAGGTACCTATACAGACAGACAGACATACGTACACACAGTCACTTTTTTTGGCTTCTCCATCATCGTAATGTAATGGTTGATTGTCCAAGAAATATTTTTTTTAAAAAGAACGCATAACTTGCCTTGCCAATACCTGAACCGCATTATTTGTATCCAATTTAAATCAACATTAATTTATGTACACATTCGGTATTGGCCGTATCTAATATTTAAGTCATCTCTTGTACCAAGTTCTAACTTTTTACGTAGTGTAGAGTTTGAAATTTCAAAAGTGGGGACAGCACAACCTCCAGGGGCGATTGCCAGCTTTTTTAAGAATTTGTTTTACAGCGTAGGAGTTTCTGAAACTAAAAAAAATTTTAAAGCACAAGTACCCCTATATACTTTCACCAATAAAAGTCCAATCCCACCTACGACTTGGCCAGAACGTGACCATTGATAGGTATAACTTCGACGTAGTCAGTGAATTTGTCTACCAGGGTACTGCTGTAAACACAGGCAACAACATCAGCGCTGAAATCAAACGCAAACTAAGTCTTGCTAATCGCTGAATCGTTCTTTGGGCTGAATAAGCAATTGAAGAATAAAGCCCTATCGAGAAGAAACAAGGAGACACTGTATAGAAAACACTCATCATCCCGATTCTGCTATATGGTTCAGAAGCATGGACTGTCTCCCAATCGAATGAAAATTCACTTGGAGTGTCTGCGTACATAAGCCAAGCCCGAAAAAAATCGGTCAGCGGCCTTGGCTATGATAAAGGGATAGTAAACTAACATTTTGCCAAGTTCTTGCCCTCGAGGGCCCTGTGCTTAAACAGGAGGGAGGAGGGGGGTACTGCAAATTTTATGTAAAGCTCTGGTTTTTCCTCAAATGTGCAAAAGCCAATTTCACTTTTTTGTAGAGCGCTACAATTTTGTTAGTAAGAACATTTTTGTATCACAATTTGATACCGATACATGGCGCTTGGAAAAACAGGTAATTTTTCAAATTTTTGTTGGCATTTTTTTATCGATTTTAAAAATGGCCTGTTTTTCGAAGAGCCATATCTTGGTAACAAACAAAGGTCGAACAATTTGGCTCCCCCCCCCCCCTCTTTGAACACAGGGCCTTCGGGGCCAAAAACTTTGCAAAACGTATAAGCTTACTATACCTGAACAAAATCCCCAAGTTTCATTAAGTTTTGACCTTTTTCCACCTAAAAGTTCCTGTCGACTGGACTAATATGCGTGCACCGTTATATAATAAATTTCGAAAAAAAAATTGATCAACGAAATATCACTCAGAAAGTTCTATTAAAATCGTTAGAGACTGTTGCGAGACAATTTAACTTTTTCTTCACGATTGTATGGCAGGTATACCGTTATGTTTACGCCTAGAGTAAAAATTCAAATAAAACAAAATTATGGCCGTATAACAACAACATCCCTGAGTGCTTTCGTTATGTCGCATGTCGATTTACAATCAGCAAAGTATTCTGGCTGGAAAACTTAAAGATACTCTAAAAGGTAGGAAATCCATTTCGTTTCGTTGCAATGTCTTTGCACACGAATTTCTTGAATGATAACCAGAAAGGAAAATTAAAAGGCTGCCATAGAAGAAGAGGACTATAAAATTCAATGACATCCAGACAAATAAAGCAGCTGTATCAGTATATCTCAGTTCACAGCAGCTCCATTTTGCCATTTCATATGTATGTATATACATGTGTAGAGAACAAAGGAAAGGTTCGAGCTTCGAGGTGATGTAAATAATTCCGTTTATTTGCACGTTGTTTTCTCAAACATCTTTCTAAAATATCCTGTGAGCTGGCTGATCATCCCAAGGACTTGTAGCCAATGTAACTATACAAGTACTTATGTACATATAGGAATAATACATTCCTCTGCAAGACAGCACTTCCAGGCAGGTGTAATTGAATACGGAATTACTTTAGCCACGGATTAATATTTAATGAATTTTTCTCCTCGTTTTTCTTAGGGATAAAAATATGTAGCAAGTGGTATATAAACCAGACCAGCCCAGCCCAGGACCATATACCCTGAGCATGAGCACGTTTTTTTGTATAATGCATTGTGAGACATAAACTACCTAACTGAAGATACTTGGAACGTGAACTCGCCCGAAACGCGCTACATTAGGCAAAAATGAGGCATGAATATAAAATGTGATATATTATTTTGTTAAATTTTCATTTAAAATAAAAGAAGGCTGGTAAAACATAATTAAATGAATTCAATTAAGTTTGAACAATTTCCCGGTAACATGTGAAAGTATTGATTTGGTGAACCAATTAGCTGTTCCAATAAACAGAACAGAAATCGAAGCATAAAGCGGTTCTAAGATCCTAATGCAAAAAGCCCTTCATCTCACAAAAAGTGTAGAAACGTACAATATTGCGTCATTCCAGTCATTTCAAGATTCTTACATTGCGGCGACAATCCGAATTATCTTGCTTTGGTTCAAAAATTTGGTAATTTGAGTAGAAGATTCAACTTCCACAATATATTTACTGGATTACTGGCTCATCATTTATTGCTTTCATCGTAAAAAAGAGACAATAACTGTGATGCGTATTCTAGATGGCGGCGAACAAGACAGTTATATAAAGGATTTAAATTCCTTCGACCATCTTTCAACAAATCCCAACATGGAATTGCTTTTTTTAACAATAAAGATTAGGTATTCTGTGAAACCCAAGTCTGAACTTGAATTTACTCCCAGTTCTTTAAAACTAAAAACGGGATGCAAAACTTGTTGTGAAATGTAATAGTCGTGTGCACTTGGTACCCGTTTCCTTGAAAATGTCATTGGTTTCAGGTTTAAACCGTTCTTGCTGCACCAGAAAACAAATCTGTCAATATCAGCTTGCAGATCCACGCGGTCATTAGCAGAGTAAATAGTTTTGAAAGTATTCGTGACGTCAGCAAACACTAGGATCTCACTAGAATGAATACACGATGTGACATCATTGATAGCGAGTATAAAAAGTACCTATCGGACTACGATGGCTGCCTTGTGGGTCTCCCGATTTAGCGGTGAAAGGACAAGACAACGAATTTCTAAACTTTAGTATGTATGATTTATTTTGGAGATATAAATTTTATCCAATTAACAAATCCTACATGGAAACCTAGAGCTATCAATTTGAAAATAATGATTTCATGTGAGAAAGCTTTTGAGAAATCTGTGCATAAAGGTTAGCAAGTTAGTCACAGTTGACCGCTTCTGCATAAAGCCATGTTGTTGATGGCAGATTAAATTTTTGCAGAAAAATCTACTTGTTCAAAAAGTTTGGGAATGGAAGATAGTTTGGAAATCGGTCTATAGTTGGCTATATCAAATTTACTAACTTTTTTTAAGACCGGAGTAATGGATGATTTTTTCCATACCCGAGGAAATTTACCGAACTTAAGGGATAGCTTTAAAAGAAATTGAAGCAGAGAAACTAAGATGGACGAACATTTTTTTAATATTCCGAGAGAGTAATCATCTTTCAGCAACAAAAGATAATGCGAAACTGTATCCTTATCGATAGGAAGATCGTTAAAAGTGGCTTGAGGGAAATCACGGCAGTATTGAAAGAAACCTTCATCTACATTGACTGGAATTTCAATAAAAGACTTGCTGAAATGCTTTGCAAACGCATTGCATATCTCAGGTGAGCTGGTAAAAGGGGAATCTTTGTAAAAAAAGGTTAACTGGATACCCATCAGACTTCTTTTTTGAATTAACAAACTTCAAAAACAATTCGAATTAAGTTTCTACGTTATTTCCATTTTTGAGTTCAATTGAAACATTAAAGGAAATAGACAAGGGAGGATGAGATGCAATTACTAACAGCAATCAACACACCACCATCTACTTCTTTCAGTTTATCCACAATGCAATCCTTTCTAAAAACAGAAAACTCATAGTTGAAAATTTCTGTGTCAAAAAATGAACTATTGAGCCATGCTTCTGTAAAAACAAAAATGTAATGTGGAAAAGCTTGAGAGTTTTTGAAAACTTCAGCAGTTTTACTGCGTGCGTAGCCCTATTACATTTTGAAAGAATTCTATTTAGATTTTTGGAGCCGGAACTTTAGCAATCCGATTATAAGGATGCTTAGATCGAACCACAAAATCTTTAACAAGTGTTCCGCACCAGGAGGCCAAAATGTACCATCGCAGACAGAACCGAATAATAAAGGAGGAGAAGTTATCCTAAAAGATGACACAAAGCTGTCAGGGTTAGTGATGTTAGATTTATCATTGGTTTGAAATTCGGGATCGATTCGGGATACAAAAACTAATTTGGGCTTAGAAACAGGTTCAATTTTTTTGGGAGGATATTTGTATTACATATTGTCTGACAAGAAGAATTTATGGTGAATATGTCAATTCTACACGGAGACTTACATAGAGTCAATGTCAGCTACTTGAACCTAGAAACTTTGATGCTATTAGGCTATCATAAAAAACGGGCCCCACAAGGGTTTCAAATTGATGATAATGTGAAGACAACACATTCGTATGTGGCTTCAGAATTTCATAGCCAAGACCTCAGCTCCCTCGCCTGATGCTGACCTTCGCTTTTTTTTATAAGAAAGAAATAGACCCAAAACGTGGTTTCCAAAGATATCTTTACACGAAACAGCTCAATCAAAACTGGGAAGCTATACTGATGGGAGATCATGAACAAGATGGTACCGAAAGGGTAGTGTTGCTTAGTCAAACATCAATACCACTCCTGAAAAATATTGGCTTTAAATGTGTAAAGGGTTTTCCAATAAAAGGTGATATTTTGAATAGCCCGCTGTTTCGTTAGTTGTCACCTTTTGAAGCTGTAATTTTTTGACATTTGACACGTAGAAACTACGCCATTAATAAAAATTGAACGATACACGCTTTAACAACACATTTAAATTATTAAAATTCACTATACAAATGGTGAAAATTTGGCAGAGACGGTTCGTAAGACAACAATATTTTTTGGTCGTCGTGAAGCACCTTTTCGGACCGCAATTCGGAAATTGGTGGACAAATTTGAGTTGTTTTGACAAGTTAGCGATGTGAAGAATAAATCCCGTGCACATGCGTCGCTCAAGAACAACTGAGAATATAGCTGCTGTAGCCCAAAGTGTTGAAGAAAACCCAGGTTTGTCGATTCCACAATCGTCATTACACCGTATTTTGCATAAAGACTTGAGTCTTAAGGCTTATAAAGTTCAGTTAACACAAGAACTTAAGCCAGCCGATCATCAACAACGTCGTGTCTTTGCTGGCTGATATTGTTTTCCATTATTAAGGGCATATTTTCCTCTTAACTTTTGAAATAAAGATCAAAAAATGCTATTTGTCTTTGAATATCAAAATAAAACCTCTTATTGGAAAACGCTGTCTATAAAAACACCAAATTTTGAAAATTGACAAAATTGAATTTTGAATTGAAAGGCGGGGAATAGCTTTTTGTAACACCATATGCGAATCACCTATTTTAAACCAGGATTAGGTATGAAGTTAAAAAAGTAATGTGAAACGACGACGAGCTGCTCAAAGTGAACTTCCCGTTGACGACAGTGTTGGCAAAGAAACTTCTAAAAGAAATAAGTTGGAAATACCACATAAAGTAGTCAAAGAAAGAAGGAGAGATTTTTGAATGATTATATCGACAAAATGATAAGACCGAGCGTTGTTCATTTGGAGAAAGTAAAAAGCAAATGGGCAGTTCAAAGCAAAGCAGCGAAAGAATGCGCATCGGCAAGTGAATTGCTTAAAGGGATACCTATAATGGCTTTGATTAATCATTACCTAAGTGATTTATTTTAACTTTATTAATAATTATAAGAAACTAAAATAAGTACCATAAGAAATATGTAGGTACATTATTTTTTAGGATGGTAGATATATGCGTAAGCTGCAGATGAAAGAATTGTCAATGGTCAAACCCCGATTTCAAAACAAGATACCACCATATATTTGGTTTTTAAGTTGATTATTATTATTACTTATTCACATGTCTTACCTTCCATTTTTTCAAGACCGATTTAATTTTTTTTTTCTCGAAAATCCCAACCAATCGTTAATTTTTACTTGCGGTTTTTGCTTGCATTTTTAACTATGTACAAGAATTCATGTTATTTTGCGGGTACATTGCCAGGGTTATTTAAGTCGGTGCCTGTTGCTAGAAGACATTCTTGCAAAAAGGTATTCTTTTTGACAATTTAATACGGGACGTGTTCATTTTAAAATACTAATTATTCTTAACACTCTTTTATTATAGGTACCTTTTCTAGAGTCATTGAATTGCAAGTCCTCTCATGTCTCATGTGCACTTAATCATCTATCTTTAAGAGGATTGGTCTTATTCTTAAGATGCAAAACTTAAAGTCTTAAGGACTGGTGATTTGCTTTTGTTGAATCATTTTTGCACTTAAGCTTGCATCATGCAAAAACAATGCATGTACAAAATTAATCAGCTGACGAAATCCGGAAGTTCATACAAGTTTTCGAAGCTTTTCATCCCTTAAACTAAAAAGCAAAAAATAACATTTTTTTTATTGTTTGTGCTTCCCTTATTTCTAGTAAATTAAAGAGCTTTTAATCAAATTATCAAACCACCTCAGAAACTCACATATACATATACATTTATACTTATCTATATAGATATGAAGAACGTCACATTGCTTTGCTCTGAAACCAGAATGCAGAGCAGGAAATTCAGGAAAAGCAGCCCTGCAAGAATATTTGTATGAAAAGGAGTGAATTCTCCAATTGTTGTTGCTTTAAATATAGGTACTAGTTATGCCTTATGCGCGGACCTAAAGCTTTTTCTCTGTAACAACTCTTTATAGTGACAATCCTCATCCTGTTTTTAGCTCGCTTCTGCTGCTTTAATCTCGTTTGCTTGTCAAATTACAAAACTCAAGCTAATCGAAAAACAAATATTAGTTTTTTAAAGTATAATTGTGACAATTGTCGAGCGCGTTGTTGAGTTTTTTAAAGAATCGGTGCTTTGTTCGCCTAAATAAGGTGGAATTTCGTCTTCTTGAAAATTTGCCTTGTGTTTTGTTGTAGTAGGTATTTTTCATATTTTGCTAGAAAAGTCGTGATATGAATACCTGCGTGGTAGTGGTAGTGTTAGGTTTTGATGATGTGTGCGCGATAAATGTCCTTCGATAGAAACTATACCGAGAGAGGAAAAAATAAGCTTTATGCCTTATGTTACGTGGCAAAAGCAAAATCAAAATATGAAAAGAGAGTGAAATTTCTCTTATTTCTGCCAACTCAAGTGTAAAAAGAATAAATAAAAGTTACGAAGACACAAAAATTACAAAATTGTTTGTCCAAACTGTGTACATTGTTGCATAAATTCATATTAAAATTGTGTCAGTCATTTTACTAATTGATATACAGCTCGTTGTTAAGGCCATATTTAAATAAGTCATTTGCCTTTATTATATCAATACAATCTAATAGTGAAGAGAATATTTCGTGCAAGTGGGTCAGCGGTCTGAGAACTGAAATACGAAATAAAACGAATTCTCTTAACATTTCTCTGACAGTTCATTGTTTTTTATACCATCGCGATTGAACAAATTCTTTATGTTTACTCACAAAGAAAGGTATGTATATTTTTTGTATTATATCATCATTAGAAAATAAATTATTGTACTCGTAACCATTACTGACCACAAAAATCGTTGATCATAGAAGATTCTAGATTCAAGGAAATTATAAAATTATAAATATGGTTATATTTTTCGAGTACCTACCCCACTGAGTTTGCATGGTTTTGGAATTGGATATTTTGGAAAAAAAAAAAACTTTCTGGCCATTGTTTTGTGTTTTAGAGGCATTTATATTCACTTAAAATATTTTTGTTGGAACAATATAGCTTCCGGAGAACTGGTTACTGTTAGATATGGTGTCAAGCCTAAACAACGTTAAGGTTATGGATGTCGATGTAGGATGTAGTAGGAGATACAAATATGTATAGCTATTGGTCTTAATATGAGCGAATTCAATATTTGTCACACAAAAATAGGAAGTTTGGTTCAGAGGTATATGTGATTGAGCATTTCCGCCGGAGCTACGGGAAAGGTTACAAATGCAACTGTTTATTTCACACGGGGGGTGGAATGGGTGGTCCATCCTGGTTTTCTAGTCTCCAAACACCTCCTTGATCCCTTAATCAAACAAATTTTACCGTTTATCACTGATCAATACTTGGACACACCACAAGCGTTACAGAACTCACTTCATTCGTTGTTAATTTTGTTTGTTAATGAATAAGGCACAAAAATTAGTAAAAACCGACTACGACAACTTACATTTACCTAGTGGCTTCAAATTTCAAAAATGCACTTGGGATTGCCAGATGCCCAGGGTTAATGGCAGTGGCGTAGCGAGGCGGGCGCACAAGCCCCGGGCGGCAATTTGCTAGGGGCGGCAATTTTGAGCGGTAATTTGTTGTTTTATATGTATATACAACTTACAAAACTGATTCCTTTTCCAGTGCAACGAATTTATTTAAAAAGTGAACCATCACTAACACTGCTTTACAGGAAGTAATCAGACGTGCCTTGAGTTGCTTAACAACAAAATTCCATGAACGCTGCTCCCTGCTCCCTAGTATGCAACTAAATTTTATAAGAAGTGGCAACAATCTACAGCGCACACCACACAAGTTATAACACGGTACCAGTGCTGCCACCCTATGAATGATTTAGCGCAGTATATTTGAGAAAAAGAAGCAATAGATTGCAACACAAACACAGTAGATCTTACCGTATATTAACCTTCTACAAAAATAAAAATAAAGTTTTCGACTGCTGGGTCCCACGAACCTGCTCTTATACATAGGTGTGTTAAAGTGGTCTATCTCGGAGAGACTTCGAAAACAAATAAGCAAGAAAAAAATCATATGAAATTTTATAAATCACTTAAAAACTTCTAGTTAAACCGTTTATTGGAAAAATGTTTTTTCTTTTACTGTTTTGAATTTTTAGAATTTTTAGTTTAATTGTTCTACCAGTTTTTACAAGCTTTTCGAAAACATATTCCATTTTTTTAAAAATGGTAATTTTAAGAACTTTGGAGGGTTATCATGGAAATAAAACTTTGAAAAATGTATCAAACAGTTTTCGTAAAAACCAAAAATTAAAAAATAAAGAGCACGACCGGGTCGTACGAACTTGCTCTAATGTGTTAAAATGGTCTTGGGGCTTGAGATTTTGGGAAAAAAAGCGTTGAAAAAATCATATGAAATTTTACTTGATAGGTAAGCCATTGGCCCTGGCTCCGCTTCGAGCTGTTGTGCCCACAATTTATTTATTTATTTTATTACTCTCAAAAAATACCTGCAAATAAGATCATAATTATAGTTAACGTCTTTTTGAAAAATTTGATAAATACTAAAAAAAAATTAGCGAAAACTGGAAAACCAGATATACAGGACCTTTGAGTGCTATTAAAATCATATTATAAACATGTTAATCATGTTAAAACAAGATATTCGGTATTATCATTTGTAGCCAAAAACTAAAAAGGCAGTTTTCTTCAAAACTTTCTACGAACTTTATAAGCAAAGGTTAGTAAAAATCATTTGAGCCTTTTTTGAGCAAATCAGATAAAAAGAAAAAAATGTTGGCCAGAACCTAGTTGCCTTGGTATGGGAGCAACCATTTAAAAAAGAGTAATTGAAAAAAAAAAACGCAAGGCCATTTAATAGGAAGCTGTAAGGAGCTATACAAAACAAAGTTTGAGTAAATTCGCTTCAACCGTTGCCATTTGAAAAAAGACGTTAAGAAAACATATCCGTTACTTGCATAATTAGCTTAAAACTAAAAACACAGTTTTCTAATAATACACTAAGAATCAAAATCGTTACAGTCGCAAACAAGGTGATACTAAGAAAAAAGCTGGCTAAAACTGAACGGATCGTTGTATTGGAGCCACCCTTTAAAAAGAATTCACTCAAAATATTGCAATACCATTTTGAGAAAGCTGTAGGGAACTATGCCAAACAAAATCAAATCAATCAAGCCGTTGCGACCTTATAGCCATTTGAAAAAAGCCGTTTAAACCTGATATTCGTTATGACCATTTAAGCGTAAAACAAAAAACACAGTTCTAACGAAAATGCATTGAGTTTGTCAAATTTTGAGTTTAATCAAAATCGTTGGAGCCAAAATGAAAGAAACCGTAACTTGAAAGGTACACCAAAAAAGTTTTTTAGGCTGGAGTTGAACGTGAAAAAGCTCACAGGCGCATAGAAAGACACCAGGACGTCGCGGCATGGCGAAAACTGTACTTTTTTGGTCTTCTCTTTTATCTTAGTGTCAAGTTTGATTAAACCCAATTTTAATACTTGCCCTATAAAGCAAGTAAAAACACTTCAAATAAAGTGCACGAGTGGGTCGTATGAAATTGCTGTAATGTGTTAAAATGGTCTTGGGGCTTGAGATTTTGGGAAAAAAGCGTTGGAAAAATCATATGAAATTTTATAAATCACTTAAAAATCAATAGTTAAAAAGTTTTTTTGGAGAAAATGAAGTAAGCGATCAGATTTCTTTTGTTTATTTAAATTTTTTTTCAAAATCGTTCGACCAGTTTTTTCAAAAAACTGTTTTTTTTTTGAAAAACTTTTCGAAAACATATTCCAATTTTTTTGTGAGTATGGCACCTTCTAGAACTTTGTAGTTTTTATAAGAAAATAAAATTGAAAAAAAAATTGATTAAACCGTCTTAGGAAAAAACAAAAAATAAGAAACATTTTAAAACTTTTTTAAAAAATTTAGTTTTTTATTATTTCGTTTATAAAAGGGCTTCTACATTAAAAATTTCATCGACATTCGTCTAGTGGCTTACGAGAAAATCGGATTTCAAAAATTATGTCCTATGGGGAGGTACCGTTATAAGACTTTTCCTGAAAAATCTATTCCAACCAAAACATAAAGTTTGCAAAAAAAACATTATTTAAAAAGTTTTATCAAAATCGTAGTTAGAAGCCATTTTCGAGAAAAATTAATTTTTCACTAAAAATCGTATGGCAGGTACCGTTAGTTTTAGAGTTAGAATACTAATTCCAAAAACCCCTCTGTAGGACGCCATAGTAATACTATGTTCCAAGTTCGAAGCAAATCGGTCCAGCCATTAAGGCTGTATGTGCCGATACAGACAGAAGTGTCGGACCCACTTTTTTCGACTTCTCTGTCATCGTAATGTCATGTTTCATTGTTAGAATTTTTTTTACGAATGCACAACTTGCCTTATAGTACCTTTCATCGCAAGTAAAAAAAAAACTGCAACCGTTTTTCTTTAAACTGCCTTACATGAAGTTTGAAGAAAATCAGTCAGCGGCTTAGGCTGTAGTTGGACGTGAAAAAGCTCACAGACGAACAGACGCATATAGACAGACACCAGGATGGCCTGCATGGCGAAAACTACTTTTTTTGGGATTGTCTTTTATGTTAATGCTAAGTTTTATTAAAACCTCGATTTTTTTTTTCTGCACGAAACCCATACTTGCCCCGTAGAGCAAGTAAAAGCACTTCAAAAAAAGGTTCCATTATTTTATTTAACATTACATTGCTTAAAACCCTTATGTTTCTTTCTTAAAGCTTATCAATCACTAATATTTACGTAAAGCATTAGCGCCATACTACTCTGCTCACATAAATAAAATAGAAAGTACATAATTATGTATTTACCACAGATTTTTAAGTTATTTTTTTTTTCTACGTTTTCTTAGCTAGTCTGATACTCAGAAAGAATAATTTTTCTGCCATACACTCAAAGACAATGATCTGTGGATTAATCCACAGAGAAAATTTAAAGTTCTATCTCACAACTGGAAAATTAATGGATGTAGTTTATAGTCCTTCATTTGCCTTTTTGCACTTTTTTAGCAGACCAAACTACGATAATAGTCCTCTTAATCCTTTTATCAATATTTTTAAAAGAGTCTTGATTCTCTTTTTTTTTCTACGAAGGATAATCTCGAATGCGAAAGATTTCCATTTAATTATGTTTGTAATTATCATTTGCTGACCTCTGTGTTTATGTTTAGCATAGAGCTTTACTTTGCAGATATGGTTATGTGTGTATATGTATGAACAAGATGACACCATATCGTACAAAGATTAAAGCAAGAGTCTGAAAATTGCCTTGAAGTATGTAAGAAGTAGATACCTCCGAGTTTCTACTTATTTTGTCGACGCTGACGGCATGATTATGACTGAAGGATCATGATAAGCCTCCCATTATTCTGATTTGAACAAGCAATCCACCTGTTGAGTATTAATAAAGCAGCGTAAGTTTACAAGTGTCCCGTCGCAATTTTTCCATAATGTGTGTTATTATTGTCGCTTTTGCAACACTTACATAGGTACATGAGAAATAGTTATTTGGTTCAAGTACCTTGAATTCCGCTTGTTCTTTTATCATTTGCACTCAAAATGGCTACTTCATCACAAAGCTTAGCACCGGCCGACATTTTAATTGCCAAGCAAAAAGCTAAAATAAATAAGTTTAATCTTAAAAAAATGCAATCTTAACAGATTGCTTTCAATTAAGAACGAAACATCTGTTGGGAAGAATGCGAAAGCCCAAGCAAAGCAATTTAACCAAGAGGTTAAATTTTATTTTTCGAAAATATATTGCAAGGATAAACTCACACAACCATGTTTAAAGAATGCACCCAAGGAGACTTTCATTTTACACTTTATTTTCATCGGGTTTAAGTTTAATGGTTGGGTAGTTACTTCTTGCTAAAAATGGAACCAAATTAAAATAATGATGCTTTATTTTCTCCATCCAAGGATTTTCGAAGATCGATTGTGTTTTCTCTTCGCTTGCAAACAAAACTGTTTTTATTAAATGGTTTTAAAAATACTGATTCTATTTGATTCTTTTTAATAGAGATATTTTTTTGAAGAAGGAATAATATCACGAATAATATATTTATTTTGTTTATTGTAAAAAAATGTGTGCTTCTGTGGATGTGAGTGCTTGTGTGTGTGTAGTAGCAATCAATTACATCTCCGTTAAGCGAAATGTTTAAAGAAGGAAACTTACCCTATTCCATAGAAAATAGATAACGGGTGCTTTTTTTAGAGGTATAGAACTTTAAGTTGGTAACACTATTTTAACTGGCGGCCATGTTGTCAGCTGTCAAGTGATTTATTTTTAGTTTGATTTGGCATTTTAACATGTATAGATTCTTCCAAATTTATTTTGAAAATCATGGTTCTATTTGAAATGCGTATCGCAATTTTCATAAGCGAATTTTGTTCAGCGATGAAGCTCACTTTTGGTTGACTGGATACGTCAATAAACAAAACTGCCATATTTGGAGTGATGATAATCCTCAAGTGTATGTTGAGACAACGTTACATCCACAAAAACTGACCGTTTGGTGTGCTTTATGGGTTGGTAGAATAATTGGTCCGTACTTCGTACGTTACAGTCAATGGTGACTGCTATAGAGCCATGATTACTGACTTTTTCGTTCATCAATTAAACAACTATGATGTGCAGGAGCTGTGGTTAGACGGCGCAACATGTCACAGAGCTCGTGCCACAATTGATGTGTTGAAAGAAAAGTTTTGGTCATGTGAATTGGCCTCCAAGATTGTGCGATTTACCGCCGCTTGACTATTATCACTATTATCTGTGGGGATATGTGAAGTCGCTAATTTACTCCGATAAGCCCGAAAAGATTGACCACTTGGAGGACAACATTCGCAGCGTTATTGCCGATATACGTCCATAAATGTTGGAAAAAGTCATCGAAAATTGGACCTCCAGAGCCAGCCGTGCCGGCCATATTCCAGAAATCATATTTAAATTTTAATGCTACAAGATTGTCTTTCAACCATTTATACCATTTCATGTCAATTTAAAAAAAAAAAGAACATCTTTGTTTTATTATATTTCAAAGTCCTATATCCCTAAAAAAACACCCTTTATATATTATATTTTCTTCTGTAGAGAGTTTATTTATCTTTTAAAAGAATACGAATATAAAATGCTAATCAATAGCAAGGGCAGCGTATATTTAACAATAAACTTCCAGACCAGCATCAGCCCCAATGAACTAAACATACTGACTTTGCTAAGGAGATTCTCCTAAAGCAGCACCAAACTTAATGAATTTCGTGACTCTCGCTTGCAGTTGAAGTACAAACTTGCATATAGTTTTTCACTCTTTCCCCCAGGTGAAAATTCTTATGCATATAACGTGTATTCTTCACTCCAGATAATATGTGTTTTTGTGTATATAGCTTCAAGTCTAGACTCTATATGTTTGACAGCGAAACGACGCGACGGACGATGGGAAAGAATGAACCATGTCACACTTTCTGTTCCACATAAATTATTAAAAAGAACCGTGTACTTTATGATATCACCAAGCTAACAAGATGGAGAGTCCTTGTGAGTGCAGGAATTCAGTTTGCTCATTTTCAATTTAATGTTTGTTGGTTCTTGGTTATCAAGAGTGCCTAGGGATCCCGAAGAAAACAAGGTCCAAAAAGTTCATCAAAAATGTAACACCATAATTTTCATCATCATTGAATTGGAATATCGACACAATGGTAGGTAGGTAATAATATAATTTTTGAAGCTTTGTTCCTTTGTCCACATTATGTAAGGATGAGAAGCTAATATAAGTTGCATTATAACAAGGATCACTTCTTTCGCCACGTAATGTTCATTTCTCCAAGTGAACCTATATCTTAAATCGTTTGTTTCAAAATAAAAAGAAAAGACTTGAATTCTATATACGTAAATGTGGGTGCGATAGGAACAAAATCCAACGGCGAACGAAAAGGATCATTAGGATAAGATATACGAGGCCATAAAGGAAGATAAATGTTTGCATACATTTTTCATCTTCTTTCGGTTGCCGCGTGCAACGGCATGGTATGGTGATGGTGGAGAGTTGAATTGCAAAAATTCTACTTAGAGAAGGTAAATTTAAGTTTAGAGTGCATCTTTCCTAGAAGCTTACATCTTCAATATATTTAGATATCTACACATACCTACACATTTATGTACAGTACATAGGATCATACATCGTCATTGTTCATTATTCATTATACCTGCTTTTACAGCAGAGCAAAACGAATATATAGTGCTCACAATTAAAACACATATACCTAGGTAACCATAAGAGTGGTATGAACAGGAAGGTGTCATCTCGTAAATTTAATTTAGTAAATTAATTTCGAAAATTTTTGTTTTGCAATTTGATTATTTTGCACACATTTGTTTCGCAATTTTTAAATTTGAAAGTTCTTATTTGGCTACTCACTTGGCCAAAATATTATTTTGCGTTTTTTTTTTTCTTCGCCATTCTCATATGGCATTGTCGTTAATTCGCATTTTATTATTTTCGATTTGTGTTATTTAGCTTGTTAATTGATTTGCCTTGCCATCGATTAGATACATGTTTATAAAATTCAGGGTGTCCTTTAATTCGTCAGTAATATTTAAGGTAATGATACTTAAATATATTTTAGAAAAAAAACAATCATAAGGGCTTTTCTCAAAAATAATTTTTAGGACAAATTACCTTAACTTTAAAAATGTGAATAGACTTATAGAAATAAAGTGCACAACTGGTTCGCCGCACGAATTTGTTTAATGTGTGACAGTGGCCATTTTGAAAACCAAGATCTTAACAGGGAAAAAATTAAATACACAATTTATTGATCAATTTAAAATAACTATAGCTAGTTAAAACATTAAAAATAAAATGCACGACTGGGTCCCACGAACTTGCTCTTATGAATTGCTTAGTGGCTGCATATATGGATATTAAAAAATAAAATGCACGACTGGGTCGCACGAACTTGCTCTAATGTGTGACAGTGGTCTTGGGGCTTGAGATTTTGATAAAAATAAATTTTTCAAAATTCTTAAATAATTACCTTAACTAATTTGAGCTGAAAAAAAAGTACGCCATTTTATTTATTTTATAAATTTGAATTTATGAGAATATATTTATAAAAATCTGTGGAGCGGTTTTTGAGAAAAAAATTCAAAAACACCAGTTCCTAGGTATTCAGCAAATATACATTTATTTATAATTTTTAGAAAAAAATTTAATGTGCAGTTTTCAAAATATATATTTTTTAAATTTTTTTCTTAAAAATGCGTTTAAAAATACAAAAAAATATTTTTTTGAAATATTGGTATGCAGTACAAATTGAGCTACCTACAACTATATATGTGTGAAATTTCGAAAGAATCGGTTGAGTCGTTTTGGAGATAGTCGAAAGCAAAAAAACGGTCCTATGGAAAGTACCGTTCTTAGCCATTTTTTAAAACTTTTTTTTCAGCCATATGATTGGTCGTACCTAAAAACCAACACTGATTTTTTTAAATCAAAATCGTTAGAGCCGTTTTTGAGAAAAATAAGCTTTAACGTAACGGTTGTATGGCAGGTACCGTTATTTTTTGCGCTAAAAAAAAAATTTCAATTTCCCCTCTGTACAATACCCAAAAAAGTCCATATACCAAGTTTGAAGCAATTCGGCCCACCCGTTTGGACTGTAGGTCTCTATACATACAGACAGACAGACAGACAGACAGACAGACAGACAGACATACAGACGGACAGAATTTTCAGACCATCTTTTTTCGTCTTCGCTATCATCGTAATGTCATGTTTGATTGTTATCTCAAAATTTTTTTTTCGACGAATGCATAACTTACCTTATAGTACCTATAATCGCAAGTAAAAATATTGAAAATCGTTCGACCAGTTTTTTTTTTTAAATCTTATTTTTGAAAAACTTTTCCAAAAAATATTTTGAAATTTATTTGAGTATGTAAATATATGGCAATACGTAGTTTACATCTGAAAAAATAATATTTAAGAAAATTAATATACCCGTTTCCAACATATTTCGAAAACCAAACATTTTTTTTAAAAAATTATAAAAAATCAAAAAAAAAGTTTTTAAAAATTTTGAAATGCCATATTAATAAAATTATAAATCACTTTCTGTGCCTAAAATTTTATTGAAATTGGATATACGGTTTACGAGAAAATTTGATTTGAAAATACTGGCTCTATGAGAGGTACCGTTATAAGACAAATTTTAAATAATATTTTCTAACCAAAAGATAGATAGAAAGCATTCTGAAAGTTTTATCAACATCGTTAAAGCCGTTTTTGAGAAAATCAATTTTTTTCCTTACGATTGTATGGCAGGTGCAGTTATTTTAGGGTCTAGAACAAAAATAAAAGAATTGTTCCGAGGGACGGCCAAATAAATCCTAAATACCGAATTTGAAAAAAATCGGCCCATTCGTTCAGGCTCTAGAGGTGCGAACAGACATACAGACAGACAGACGGACGGAATTCCCAGACCCACTTTTTTCGACTTCGCCATCATCGTAATGTCATGTGTGATTGTTATCTCAAAAAAAAATTTCTGCACGAATCCATAACTTGCCTTATACTACCTATAATCGCAAGTAAAAAGTAGTAAAGTAATGTGATTTTATTTACGGTTTTGAATTTTTGGAAAAGAAATTTTCAAAATCGTTCGACCATTTTTTTTTTAAATCTTCTTTTTTTTTAATGTAAAGCACTCTCCAGTGGTTGGTCGTTTTTCTTTTATTCTGTGTGGTTGGTTATCTGTTCGAAAATAGGAATTTCTAAAACTTTCTTGTTTACCAAGAAAATAAAATTTTAAGAAAATATTGACAAATCGTTTTTGAAATAATCAAAAATTTAAAAAGACTCAAACTGAAAATTTTAAACAACAAAGGAGGATTTGCAATTTTGTATGAGAAAGAAGACATAAGTCGTTGGAATGGTCTTTGAAAATGAAACTTTTTTACTATGGACACCAAGCTCTAAACCATGGGAGAGCTGAGATAATGGTCATTCAAAGTTACCCTTTTTTTAGTGGCAATAGGTAGACCACTACCTTTTTTATTTCAATATGAAAATGACTTACTTCAACGGACAAGTATTCAAAATAACATAAATGTTCAATGTGATTTTGAAGCTCTTAACTATGGAATATCAGGAGTTATAGAGAAAGTAAAATGCTCTACTCTGGGGTTTTTTTTTATAATGCACTCGCACTCAAAGGGATATTAATACCTTTATAATGAATTAACATGTGCGCGCGAGGAAAGAGAAGGAATAGAAAGATAGGAAAGAAAGGTGGTACAGTGGTTTGAGATTTTTAGGTGATAATTATCTCATGGAAATTTCACGGGTGGCATCCAGTTGAAACTTGGGAAATAAATAAAAATTGCTGCCTTCGGCTGGGTTTGAACGCACAGCTCTCAGGTTGAGCAACCAAGCACTACATCCACTGTACCATTGCCACCCGCACTCTGCACTCTGGAATTTCTTTTGCTCCACACCAACAGCTTTAAGATGCATATCGTTGGAAAGGTCCTTCAGTAAATATTTTTTTTGTACGAGCACTTGGTATATATATATGTATAATCTTTGGTTCAAAATCAAGAGTAAGGCTAAGTTGTTGAACCGGTGAAATCCGCCTACAAACATGCCCACAATCGCCATTTTTGTTCAACAACCTCTATTTGGCAGAATTAAATTGTATTTTTTGTACAGTTACGATCACAACACAACGATGTAATTTTGCACACGCAAAATATATGAAAATCTTCTCTTGATAAAATAAAAATATTTTAGTTTGGGAGTGGCTGACGCCCACTTTTCATACAAAACCATCAATATATTTTTATAAAACAACGATGCTGCTTATAGCCATACGAGCAAGAAACCATACATATTGTGGGTATTAGTAGTTGAGCGTAGACATATTGTGTATGAAAACAAAAAAATTGATTTTGGGTGTGGCTAACGCCCACTTGTCATGAAAGGTAGGTACGTACACATATACTTATATTCAATTTTAACCAATTTTTTCATTTGTTGCATGAAAATATAGCTGTACATTTTGTGTGTGTAAGATTTTTCAATACGCCCACTTTTAAGGGCGTGATTTTTTATAAAACACCTTAATTCGGGAAAGATTGTTAAAAAGCAACTCGATTCAGATGTAGTTTTACAAATTCTAATGCCTTAAAATTGACAAATATCAAAGTTCAGTTAGTGCTCTAAATTTTTTGTTTTTACAAAATTTTAGGAGCTTGCGTCTTAATGTGCATCCATGTTTTCTAAATTTTTAAGTAAGAAGATGAACATTTCGGTTTGTATTCCTTTGTAACGTACCTGAAAAAATTGAGTTTCACTTTAACCTAGCAATAAAAAGCCTCAACTTTAGGCGTGGCAGACGCCTTTCTTTATTGCTCTAGCAAGTATTGAACATCGACCATACAAAATCAATGCTTTTGTATTTTTTCTGCTCTGCTAAAGAAGAATTTTGTTTCTGGATGTGGACAGCGGCTGGCTGCGGGGGGGGGGGGGGAACGCATATTCATAAAAAAAAAAATAGGGAATGGGGTGTCCAACTGTTCGTTACAAACGTCCTAGCTTTTTTTTTTTTTTTGATTTAACATTTATTTTCTGTTTGTTGTTTTAAAGTAGATCTTTATCAAAGCAATGATTCAAACAAATCACAACTCCTAGTGACTTCCCAAGGCGCATATATATGTATGTATACTTGACGATAACAATTGTAAAATCTTCATGTAGGTGTAGGTACATGTACATTTATATAAAAATGTAAATCTAACTGGAGACATAAAAATTAAAATTTATTGAATGTTCATATTTGAATTTCACATAACCTTTTCTAATAAAATCGTTTATTGTTGTAACACGTGGGTAAATCTCCTGCATGTGC
The DNA here is from genome assembly GCA_916050605.2 of Platycheirus albimanus. Taxonomy (NCBI): domain Eukaryota; kingdom Metazoa; phylum Arthropoda; class Insecta; order Diptera; family Syrphidae; genus Platycheirus; species Platycheirus albimanus. The sequence goes on from OU696698.1 coordinate 69,060,564, forward strand.
TTCAAAATAAAAGCTTAAAAATTAAATATTCATTCATAAATGTTTGCATTGGAAATTAAACATTTTTCCTTTTTCGTAAGGCTATTGTGGGTAATGTAAGCAAATAATAAATCGTTTTTCGATCGATGTTTTTGTTCGGTTTCAACACAAGCTCCTGTTTTATTTCGCATATCATGGTTTACTCTGGGATTATAATGTTCGCAGTTGTATTTTAAAATTGTCAGGGTAGGTGAAGGACCTTACTATATTATGTTCATCATGAACTACATAAGCTTAATACTAAAATTGGAATGAATTGAACATAAGTAATATTAAACGCAGAAATTGGAGTACGAATCAGTACGGATTCGGATCAAATCCCTGTGATTTCACTCGTTCCAAGTCGGCGGCGTTGCTAGTGCATACATAATATTACAGTGTTTGTAATCAATTCTTTTTCTAGCTATAGTGTCACATCACCTCGCACCAAAGTTTATTAGCTTATACATAAGTCCGTTAACGGAAGTGTTTTCATTCAGGCTGTGCTTTCCGTATGTCATAATTTCGCGATAAAGCCATCAAGGATAATCTCGTACTTAAGGCATTCTATATGTCTTCTCGTGAAGATCGCAGAACTCTTCCTTGGATGTGTCATCTATCTTCTCAGTTCTGAATCTCCACAGCTGACAACAGTAGCCCGGGAAAGGTTTCATATTATTCGTGATAAAAACATGTTACACTAATGTACATAAGGAACTGCAACTCGATATGAGCTAAACAGCTAATGTGTAAACCAATGTTTCGACTCTTTATGGACTTGGTGCAGTAAGTGGAAAACCTTGTTTGTTTCGAAGCTAGCTAAACATACAGTTACTCTACATTGTACTGTTTATATACCATAATTTTCTTATCCATCGTCAGTTTTATTATCAATTGAAACCTACGTTTTCAAATTTTATTGAATTAAAGGAGAAAATTAGCATTTCAATGTGTCCCTAGTGGAACATTACAATGTATATCGTCAAATGGAACAATTGAATGTCATATCTCTTTAATCGCCTTATCAATGATTTTAATAACAGCGGCGGAATACGCATTGAAAATCCACAAAACTCAGCATGCAATTCGATGGATTTTCACTGAAAATGAAGCAGTTTAAGATCCACACACACGCACATGACCATGACCAGTACATTTCTGTTTTATGGCTTATTATGAGTATTCAACAAGCAAATTAATAAGATAAGAGTTAAGTTGCATATAGAAATTTTACAAAACTGAATGCTGGTGCAGAACATTTTGCTTGTCATTGGAAAAAATATTTGATTTCCCTTAAGCTTAATAGCACAGTCATTTCGTGCTCAAAAAAGGGTTACGTCTGGTCTAAGGTAGGTGTAGGTACCTGGAAAGTCTTTTTGACATCTTCTTTCCAAATTTCCACTTTGCCACCTCGTATTCTTTATTGGAATAACTTTTTTTTTAAACGGCACACGCGCTTAAGGGGTTTGTGTAGCCCTTTTGATGATTAGTCACAGTGCGAGCGATAAGAAATTAGGGAGGAGGGGAAAGGAGGTGTCGATAAGCATTGGCTTTGAAAGTTTGAAGATCAAAATGGCAAGGGAAAATTGTACCAGGCAATTCATTCCACATTCGTGATGTACGGCTAAAGAAAGAAAACCTATATTTCACTGTACGTCCGAAATTGTTCTCAAGTGTAAACTGATGAGCGTTCCTAGCAAGACGAGTGTTACAGGGGAAATGTTTAAAGGGTGGAACGCAGCTGGTCACCTTAAGTAACCATTTTTTTGTAAAAGAACCTGTAAAATAAGGAAAGACATGAAACATTTCGACGATGTTCAAGGGATGGAAATGTGTCCCTAATGCTTTTCTCTCCTATAGGCAAATATTATTTGCAAATTCTTCGTGACCAAATATAATTTGTAGAGTTCTATCTTATAATAATTTAAAATAAAGTGCACGACTGGGTCGGACCAACTTTGCTCTAATGTGTGACAGTGGTCTTGGGGTTTAAGATTTTGGAAAAAATGATATGAAATTTTATTGATCACTTAAAAATTAATATAGTTAAAACGTTTTTTGGAAAAACTCAAGTAAGCAATCGGATTTCGTTTACTGTTTAGAATTTAAAAAAAAAAATCAAAAGCGATCGACCAGTTTTTTCAAAAAACAGTTTTTTTGCAAAACTTTTCTAAAACTTTTTACAAATTTTTTTGAAGTCTGACAACATCTAGTTTATAATTGTAAGCAGAAAACAAAAATTTAAAAAAATTAAACAAACAGTTTCTGAAAAAACAAAAAAATGAAAGGAATAATATATTGTTTCGTTTATAAAAGAGCTTTTACATTAAAAATTTTATCGAAATCCGTCAACGGCTTACGACAAAATTCGATTTTAAAAAAACTGGCCCTATGGGAGGTACCGTTATAAGACTTCTCCTGAAAAATCTATTCCAACCAAAACATAAAGTTTGCACAGAAAACACTACTCAGGCAGTTTTATTAAAATCGTAGGAGCCGTTTTTGAGAAAAATTAATTTTTCACTAAAAATCGTATGGCAGGTAGGTGTAGGTACTACCTACCTACCGTTAGTTTTGGAGATAGAATGCTGATTCCAAAAACCCCTCTGTAGGACGTCATAATAATACTATGTACCAAGTTTGAAGCAAATCGGTCCAGCCGTTTAGGCTGTAGGACAGGCAGACAGACAGACAGACAGAATTGTCGGACCCACTTTTTTCGACTTCTCTGTTCTCTATCATCGTAGATAATGTCATGTTTGACTGTTAGAATTTTTTTTTACGAATGCATAACTTGCCTTATAGTAGGGTACCTGTCATCGCAAGTAAAAAGTAGAGCCACAAATTTGATTCTTTCACTACAAAATTACGACAAACTCACGACCAGTTAATCCAATTGATAATTTTAAACAAATTGAAAGTGGCAGTGTTAACTTGACAGACATCAAATTTAAAACATTGCAAAACGGACAAGCATGCTTACAGTCGAGAATTAAATAAGAAGTACACAGGAGCGCTAGTGCCTATACTCAATTACTCACCAGCCTTCAGGTCATTGAAGCCCGAGACATTTTAAAACAAACGCTGTGAAATGCTCCGAGGGACAGGGAACAGACTGATTAAAAGACATTAAAACAACTATAGAAACACACCTAGGTACACGCTTTGGTCATTAAACAAAAACATCTGTTTTCATTGATTTTGTGGAGTAAAATATAAAAATATAGGCATAATACAAAAAATATATTTAATAAAAACTTACCAAACCAATCATAGGTACACTCTTTAAAGCAAGGAATTTTTTGAAAAAGATGGCCATCGTTTCTGGAACAATTTGTATCACATGATTGCCATTCGCAGACAAAATAACGCAGAACAAAAACATTATGTACCTATACCTACACCATTAGGTTATGATATTTTTTTAATTTAACCGACATAAAAATGACAAGGGGAAGAAAAGCACTATACGACGACGAGAACACGGAGCCAACTACTTCCGACGGCATTTAGCATTTACGTTTCTTTAAAGCAACAAATAAGAAACAACACACACAAGCCTTATTACTTTATAAACATAGAGCTATTTTTTTTATTTTCAAACAAATTATAACACATTCACTTCAAAAGGCAACTTTTAAAACGCACTGACCGAACGAACTTGAAATCGGATTCAAAAAAGACGTTTATTTTGAACTTTCAAATTATACATCGAATTTCGATATCGACAAAACTTTCTAGACAAAATAAAAATGGACGACGCCGACGGCCAGACACACACGGATCAAATTTAACTTCACGTTCACACAAATCGAATCGAGAATCATACGTTTAAAACACTTTTAAAGAACAATTTTTAGCTTTAAAACTGTGGCGGATACATTAAGAAATATAAATTAAGTGCACAAACTAAATACAATTTTCAATAATCAGATTAATATTGCGCACCAGATCTATAGTTGTGTTACCTGCGCGCACCGACCAACACCGAAAACGAAAACGGAACTTTAATTTTCGATCTTCTGCTTTTGAGTCAAAAAAAAATGCATTCTCCTGCATTCTATCTCAATCGAATTATGGAATACGTATACGTAGATTGGTGGTGGGAATGAGATCGAAGTGAACACGAAAAGCGTTTGAGTAAAATATCAGGGGTGGCGTGTTATCATTGGAATTAATGATACTTATTATCGTATTAGCAAATGGAAAACTGTTGAGCTCAGCTGTGTTCAGATGGGACGATGCAGGCGACAGCACAATGGACCAAGTCAATCATTGTTCCATGCGAAAAAGTGTTAATAGGACAAGACAATAACTGTTTCTCATTTTCGAAGCCCGTCCATCGATCTATTTCTGAGGACAATACTTAGTTTACATGTTCTTACGCAATGGTGACACCAGTTTAGTATACGAACGAGAAAATGCAAGATAACTCCAGAAAATCTTTTTATTTCTCGATTGAGTGAACTTTCTATTCAATACGAATGACAATCTAACAAGTGCTTGCTGGAAATGATATTTTAGGTCATAATGATTATAAAACTGTTTTAAAATTAAATTGAGAAGACTGCATATTAAATCAAAATATAATAATATTTTCAACTTTAATGATTATAAATCAATGTTTTATTTTTGACCACTCATTTGACAAAAAAACTATTACTTTTCGTTTAATTTGAACGGTATATACGAGTTTGGTGATTAAAGGTTATTTGTATTTGGTTTGCGATTGTTTTTATTTTTGTAATTATTTCTATAATGATGCAAATAAATGTGGAGACAATTATGTCCATCATTATGTTAAGAACATACAAGACAAAACAATAGCAAACCAAATAGAAATAGTATATAATTTGCAAACGCGTAGTTAAACAAAAAGTGGCAGTTTTTTGTATAAAATAATTGTGTCAAAAATACAACAATAAATTGAAAAAAAGCAAAGAGGTGTAATATTAACTTTGTTTGTTGAGCCCTTGGGGTCGCCTTGGACCATTTTTTGAAAAACCTCAACTCACCCTCACGAGGAAATTCTGTATTTTTAAAACCTGGGGTCTCCATAAAATAAATTCACCCTGAAGTCGATCTTGGAATGTATTTTCCTATGGCGAGTTGAGGTTACAAATAAGCTGTTGAAGTGACATTTGTTGTCAAGCACATCTTGTGTATAGAATAAAAGTATTTCTTCTGTATCTGATTTTCGAAATAAATTAAAATGGAAATAAAAGTAAATTAAAATCAAACAAATAAAGTAAAATGGAAACTTTTAATTTCGAGCGTTGTGACAAATATACAATCAGCAGCTCTAATTTATTTTTTGAGAATCGAAAAATCCAAGATTTTTTGAAAACTCTTTCAGTTGTCAAGAAAACCTAGGATGACACAAGGTAAAGTTAAACAAACAAAGCTATTGTTTTCCTTTATTCATGAGTCTCGCAATGCATAACGACGACGTGGAATCTTTAACAGGATCAAGGAGTTTAAGCTATGTCTTTGTAGTAAAACCCACAACGCAACTGTGTTGCTCGATATTTTTATATAAAGTTGCTAAAATATATCTATGTATATCAACAGCAAAGAAACAAAACGGACCAGCCACCGAAGTTTGTTCTCTCTTTTTGACTATAAGCTTAAGATCAATTTATGTACATATATTTTATTATGAATAACTTGACACTCTATTGTGCATTTTAAATAAGGATAGTTAACTACATGCGTCAAATTAAATGCACATAATGTAAATCGAACATAAGATGCACATACTCGTGCACACTTATTTACGGAGTTTGAGGATTTGTATGGCAAAGGGGATCAACAGTTTCGTGATTTCAGTTCAATTAATAATTTCGAAACAGTTGAAACTTTTTCAATTGGCGTGCAGATAGACACTCCTTTAAAATCTCTAATTTGTCATAGCTATGAATCTTAAACAGTCAAAAGTATTCAAATCTAAATCTCCTAAACTGTCCAAGTTTCATTGTATCAAAAATACCGCAGTTACAAAAAATTGAAAATATTGCAAATGATATTGGGTATTACAAAAATAATTTTGACAGTAGGTGTACTGGCGAAAACAAACATATTACAGTGGGTTGCCAAATTAATAGGGACATTGTAAATTTTTATCAATTTTTGCGTTTGAGTGTTCTTTTGGGCTTTTATTTTGGTTCTAAGTGTACGTGGTGAATTTTATTTCATAGCCTAAGTGTTAAATGGTTATTTCTTATTGTTGGAGATGTGCATACTCTTCGAAAAATTTAATGCCTAATTCTATGCGCATGCAATAGTATCACCAATTAAAAAAAAAAAAAGTAAACAAATTGGAATAACTATCTTTAGCGAATAAACTTCTTTTCGAAGTCACTCCCCCTTATGCAATATTGTTCCTTCAGTACTTAAGTTGTCTGGCTAGCTCCCTTCTCAAAAGTTTTTCAGTTCAAACAAATTCAACCGTGTCGACACAATCGAAACTGGTGTAATTTAAGACACTCGTGCGTGCGAATACACGTTGCCTTTGTTTGAAGAAGGACAGGTACTGTCAAAATAGGTACTGCCAGATAGCAATTGTTTGCAGTTTTTTCGTTTGTTGTTGTGGCTGCAATGAAAATAGGCATTCTATATAGAAATAGAAACATCGTGCAGTCACTGCAAACCCTGCGTATTTTGGGCGGGCCTGTCTCACAGGAGCCTGTGTAAATTATTTTCACTGCATAGAAAATTATGCACATCTGTTTTGACCATTAGAGATATCGTGCAATCACTGCAACCTGCAACCACTGCAGAACTTGGATTGGCCCGGCCCATGAGAACCGATGAAATTTATTTTGTCCACCATAATACTGTAGTACCCCGTGGCGTAGTGGTTAGTGTGTCGGACTGCCACGCCGAAGTTTCTGGGTTCAATCTCTGCCGAATCCACCTAAGTTATCTTCCGGGGTACTGCCTCTTGCGAGGAAGTGACAAATCCTCCAAAAGTAATTAATGTCATGGAAGTGCTTCTCTGTTAGCCGTTCGGATTCGGCGGTAAATTGTAGGTCCCTTCCATTCCTGCAGAATATCAACGCACACACAGGAATGGTTGAGAGTGTAAGTCACAGGCCCCGGCCCCGCTTGGAGCTGTTGTGCCAACAATTTTATTTTTTTATAATACTGTTTCAATCATAAAACTAGTTAACATTCGGATGAATTGTCTCATTTAAACAAGTATTTCCACTTAAAGGTGTTTATTTACCATGTTTCCTTGTGCATCAGGAAGATATCGATTAGTTTTAATTAAATTATTGTTCATAATCAAAGCTTATAGAATTTTCTTTTGGTACGAATACGAAGTCATATCCAATTTTTTGTACCACCGAGCAAAACCTGTAATCTCATTTTCATTTGAGAAAAAAAAAACTGTATTATTTTGACACAGTAAATAGTTTATTTTGCCTAAATTATGTATGTTAAAATAAGTGAAATGCATGAAAGGCTTATATTGTTATTATTTCCAATTTTATTTAGGATTAACATCACATTAACCGTCAAAATCCACTCAAAAACGGAAATCTGAGAGCAAAATTCTTGATTACCAAAGAGAAATTACAAAAGTACCTACCTACCTACTCCTTTTTTAAGTCAAGACCGCACTAGAGACTCTTCATTTTAACTGCACGTATTCTTTGTATGAAATTGTATGAGCTTAATTCCACTACGCTGTATCGGAACGGCACTTCAACGTCAGTAAACTTCATATTTGGAATATGAAGTATTGTTCCACCTAGTCCCTAGTGCGATCTTGCCTTAATTATAATTCTTTTTTAAGTGATAACTTCTTATGGGAGGGTAAACCGCTGTGTAACGTAACGCGTTACGGCGCCATTCTGTCTGGCTTCCCTTTCTCTCACGCATACGGCAGCAGTGGGCAGGCTCCTCCTTTTTCACATTTACCCACAGCGCGTTTTTAAATCAATAAAAAATTTTACTTATAAATAACCTTTCCTCACATTATCACATTGATTATATAAAGTTTAAGTAATAACCTTAGCTTTTATAAAGTTAAACAATTTCAATATTATACATAGTTCAACCATTGTATATGAAATCTATAGTAGTCTGGGGAACGAGTATGAGATAACGGGGTTTGGAGACACATAGATGTCGCTGATAATTATCACATATTTAAACCTTTCCACCTACATTTTCTCTCCAAAACGAGAAATTTGGAAAAAAGGTTTGGAGGCTCACGGTGTCGCCGCAGTCGATCCTTCTGTCCATATTACTATAGATTTCATATACAATGGTTCAACTTAGATTTGTTTAAGTTATCACTTCTGTCGAGCGTCCCGAGACGCACACGTTGTTTAACAATATAATGTGCCTCGGATGGTCTAAGACATCGCCATCTCAAATTGAACAAAGTGCACCAACTACCTACAAGATTTCTAATACGATAATTATTTAACGCACCACCAACAATCACAACGATAACACGCGCGCCGCCCCTGATATTTCTCATACGCTTTTCGCATTTATATCGATATCATTCCCACATCCCACAACCCTATACATTGTACGTACAAGGTACAACATAATTCGTAGGTGATGGAGAATGGAGATAGAATGTAAATTATTTTGAGTTTGAGTGTTTTCTCTCCAGTCTAGACTCAAAAGTCAGAAGATCGAAAAATAAAGTTCCGTTTTCGGTATTCTTCGCGCATGGTGCGCGCAGCTTACACAACAACTGTAGATCCGGTCCGCAATATTAATCTAAATCTAATTATTGAAAATTGTTTTTTGAAGAGTTTGTGCAATAAATATTACTTAATGTTTCCGCTACAGTTTTAAAAGCAACAAGTATTGTTCTTTATCCTCTTTTCGATTCTTTTTTGTGAACGTGAAGTTAAATTTGATCCGACCAAATAATTTCGGGGTGTACCTATCTGTATGTGCGTGTGTCTGGCCGTCCGTCGGAGTCGTCCATTTTTTTTGGAAAGTTGTGTCGATATCGAAATTCGATGTATAATTTGAAAGTTCAAAATAAACGTCTTTTTTAATCCGATTTCAAGTTCGTTCGGTCAGTGTGCATTTTAAAAGTTGCCTTTTGAAGTGAATGTGTTATAATTTAGTTAAAAATAAAAAAATATCTCTGTTTATAAAGTAATAAGGGTTATGTAAATGCTAAATGCCGTCGGAAGTAGTTGGTTCCGTGTTCCCGTCGTGCTTCAATATTCAATTCCTGAATGAAAGTGTTCAAATGCGGGTTTTTTCAAATGGTTTCTTATTGTGAATTCATTTTTTAATTTAGAAAATTTCATATAAGTGTTATGTGTATTTCACCTGCTAAATATCGAGTTTTTTCTTCCCCTTGTCATTTTTATGTCCTTTTAAAAAAATATAACCATACCTATCTATACATAAATGTTTTTGTTCTGCGATATTTTGTCTGCAAATGGCGATGATGTGATACAAAATGTTCCAGAAACGATAGCATCTTTTTCAAAAAAATGTGATTTATCTTCTTCCTTGCTTTAAAGAGTGGATGTTTGGTTTTTGGTAAGTTTTTATTAAATGTATTTTTTGTATGTAAGCATTAAATATTTTACTCAACAAAATGTTAAGTGACAAAAGCATATTATGTACATATGTTTGTATAATCGTTTTAATGTCTGTTAATCAGTCTGTTCCCTGTCCCTCAGAGCGTTTCACAGCGTTTGTGTACAAATGTCTCCAGCTTCAACGTTCTGAAGCCTGGAGGCTGGTGAGCAATTGAGTATACAGGGTGTCCCCTAATTCTTAGGCAATATTTAGGGGCATGAATTTTGGGTATATCTATACATATAATAAAATTGTAACGGGTCGATGTCTGTACATTGAAGATATAGATGCAAAACTAATATGGGGAGTCTCTATTAGACCCACAGAAGCCAAAACAACCGTTTTTAGAATTTTTGTCTGTATGTTTGTACGCGCATCACGCAAAAACTACTGCATGGAATTGAATGCGGTTTTCGCAGATTTATTGGTAGTACGCCAACTTAAAATATAGGCTACATTTTATCGCAGGAAAATATATAATTCTGGTTGTTTTTTAAAATTACTGAAATCGAACATTATTCAATGAACTTAACACAAAATTAAAAGATTTTAAGGAAGTTAGCATAATATTACGTAGTAAAATAGTGCCACACTTACCTACGTATACATGAATAGAAATAAGTTAGTCGTTCTGAATAGAAGTTACATCAAAAACATCATAGATGGCGCTATTCACCACCATATAGACAATGCCTTATTCAGCGCAAGGAGAAATCGAAAAATAATGTAACAATAAAGAACGGTGAACGAGCAATACTTACGCCCAAATTTGATGAAGCTGCCATAAATAGCAGTATCGGCATCGTTTTGAAAGTGGGCATTCCAATTAGGTATATTCGTATATTTCTTCAGAACTTAACCCTCCAACTTTGCAATTTAAACCGTTATGATACTTCGAAATAATACTATACAGAAGCCAAAAATCTTACGGCTGTAGAGTTGGTAAAGTATATAGCTTTCATACCACGCATACCTCCCATTTTGAACCGGTTGTACAAAAACAAAAATATACTGAGATACCTACTTTATTCTAAAAATCCACGCGTACGAAGTAGCGGGCAAAAGCTAGTTTTAGGAATAAAATTGTTTTACGGTTCAAGCTTATCTCCAATTTTGATATAATTTTTCGGGGATTCAAGAAAAAGCTTACTTTGGTGTAACCTGACCCCCGTTAACCGTAATTGCGCTGTTAGTGCTAGTGATAGAAACTTCGTTTGAAAATTTGATTTAGCCTGCTCCATTTTTCCTGCCTACGTTAATTTCTTGACTTCGGGTCGAATTTCTCAAGAAAATGCGTAAACATAGTTAAAATAAAAGCTAAAGACAAGTATGCAGAAAAACCCACAGATTTGATGATACTTGGAAAAACTTGCTGCAGGTAAGGAATTGGAAAAAAGGTTCTTATTGCTCTAAACAGCAAATGCTATGAATATGAACGTTTTTTTTTGGGTTTATGTCATTTTTATTTTATGTGTTTACTAAAACAGGAAGAACCCATTCATTTTTTGATACTTAAGAAAACCTGTAGATGGTGGAAAGAGTTTTCTGATTTTGCATCTAAGTTTCTAACAACAATTGACAATAATGGTGGTTTTCAGTGGTTTATTTGAGTAACTACTTGTCAAAAGTAACATAGCAGAAACGGTATAAAAGATTTGTTAAAGATTTAGCTTTATTATAAAGATAAGTGTTTGCAATTATGACTTCAAAATTATTTAGAGCTGCTGGCTCGAATAAATTCCTGGGCGATGATGTCTACCGAATATTGGACGAAGTGCGCAATGTGTCGCGCGATCCGAACCATTATTTTGGTATAGGTACTAAATTTGCACGATTTGCATACGTTATTTACTAGTAAAGCTAGTATTACATGTTCATCGAAATTTGTCATTGCAAAGACATTCTGACATCACAAGAAAATAAGTCATTGTAACGTCAGTGCGCTGTCATTTTTTACAATGTCATTGCTAGTTTCAGTGACGATCACACGAATGGCGCAAGCCTGTCATTGGTGTCCAAAATGCGAGACGGGCAGATCTTGATTGTGATTTTTGACGCTCGGTGTCATTGCCAGGACATGCAAAAAAATGACGATCACACGACTTGACTACTTTCAAAACTTTAAAAGTTGATGGTGACCTGAAGCCGCGATGACAGAAGTCATTTTTCGCAATGACGATCACACGACATTCATAAATTGAGTCATTGTGCCTGAAAATATTGACGTGAGTTTGTTAAGTTCCACTGCACTGCACATGAAACTGTTAAAACAGATACCTGAATTAAGTGTTGTTTGGGATCGTGTATTAGATATCACAATGTGAGTGCAATAATAATAAAAATGTAAGTAAATGAAGACGTTTCGATGGATTTCTTGTTACCAAAACAAACAAAAAATAGATATCATTGTTAGCGTATTAAACTCTTTAATGGTTTAGAAAATCTCAAATTATCTATTTTTCTGCTACTTTTTTCGTTTTTGAGATTTTTTCTATTCTAAATTTTGTGTTTTCGAAAGTTTTTACCTTTGAGATGCTTGCTAGCTGGACTATGTATTGCTTTCTAGATATCTAAATAATATGGTATCATTTGAACGCAAGTTCATGTGCGCTGTCCTTTAAATCTCTAATACTGCAGGCTCAGTGTACGTATACTCCTATACATAATGTTACGTTCTCTTACTTCACTGTTATAACGGGAACATTTCTGTTAATTAACCTATCTCACCTCATCCTGTCCGCATTTGCAAATATATTCTAGCAATTTCAAGCAACCAGTGGTGCCTTGTCACTCGCTCAGGACATTGTTCTTTACCACATTTCCAAGGGCGATATTATTCATACAGTCGCCCATAATATGTATAAGGATCACATTCAAATGCAAACATAAGCAAACATATGTGGATGGGATGAAGATAACATTTCCAAACTCCATTCCCACCCTTTGGTATATATCTGGGATAGCAGTGGGTTTGGAGTATATACACATACACAATGCTGGTGGCCAAGAGTTCATCACTAAAGGCGCATTCCCTATCCTTCCACTTAGACGCTCCTTTTTTGTTTACATAGACACACAGCAGAAGTGTTAATTGGTTTGTCACTTATCTATACGTTTTATGCTAATTACCTTTCAAGCAGTTCAAACTTGTACCATATATTGGTACGATGACCATCTTCCTCTCCATAAAAGTCTACACTTTACTCAACCTCTTCCAAAATACTGTTACACATACATATATAATAGGTACGCTCCCTTCATTTACATCAAAAGAGTGAAAATGGTTATATGTAAAGATGAAATGGGGACTGGAGAGAGTGGCATTGATGGCGGTTTATAGACTTTTTGAATGGAATTTTAGAATGCATTATCATGTTAAATCGAACTCGAAGGGATATCTAAGCGCCCGAATGAAGAGCCCTTTTGTTATTCACCTGGGTTCTGTATTGACATGCTGTTAAATTCGTGTAAATTTAAGCCTCCATCTTCTTCTCTGGGATATGCTGAATGGCGTTGAACTCCAGATTACTATAGAAACGGCTTTATTCGCTCAGGCACGCTGTCTACTTCTTAACATCACTTGAAAGTGGGAAAGTATATTCGAGATTTTGCAAGTAATTAACTTGAATGTACCATTGCACCTACCTTACCTCAGAGAAAGGATGTCTATGTTTACTGACCCCATTTTTCTATAAAAGTAGGAGTCATTCTTTATGTCAATTTTTACTTGCTCTATAGCGAAGTATTGGTTTTGTGCAGAAAAAAAATCGAGGTTGAAATAAAACATGACATTACGATGATAAAGGAGCACAAGAAAATGATTTTCGCCATGCCGCCGTCTCGGTGTCTGCCTGTGCGTCTGTGTGCTTTTCAGGACAAGCTACAGCCTAATCCGCTTGACGGATTTTCTTCAAACTTGATACATAGCAGTCGATTGTCGATTTTTTTTATTTCGTTTTAGCCCGGCTCAAACTGGTACCTTTCAAGTAAAGGTTTTTTTTTAATTTGGATTTTCTCGAAAACGGCTCTAACGATTTTGATTAAACTTTATGTGATAGAAAGCTTTGAAAAAAAAAACTGCAGTTTTAGTTTTTTGCTACAAATGATTATAGAGGAAAATTATAGTTTTAACGTTTTTGTTAAAATGGCCATCAGTGGACAACGACATTAACTAAATGGTTCAGACTTCCTATACGTATATCAATCCGTTAATTTTTTGACGTCAGTACCACTTTTTTTTTTTTTTTTTTAAATGAACAATTGGATTGATTATCGTGAAACAAAAAAAATTTTCGCGCCGCGATTTGAAAAAGTAACCCCTGGTAATGATAACTTAACAGTGAAGTTAGCACTACCACCCCCCGAAAAATGCTTTGGATACAGAAAAACAAAATAAAATGAACGACTGGGTCGCACGTACTTGCTCTAAGGATGAAATTGTACGACGAAATCAAAGTTTTCGAGCAATATGAAGAACCCATGTTTGAAAAAATTGGGAAAAACTAGCTACAAAATTTTGGTTAAAACTGGAAAACCCGATTTACAGGAACTTACGTTAAGAAACCTTTTAATATTTAAAATTTAGATGACATCTTTTGGTGCTATAAAGGATATGAATGTCCGCTTATGGCCAAATTAATAAAACTGTTAAAAACAAATATACATTATTATCATTTGTAGCAAAAAACTTAAATGCAGTTTTATAAAAAAAAGTTCAATACCTATAAATCGGTAGAATATTGTTTGAGTACCTAAATTAGAAAAAAACTACAAAATTTGGCCACAACCTAGTGGGTTTTTGTATGGGAGCCACCATTTAAAAAAGAGTATTTGAAAAAAATGCAATGCTAAAAGTGAACGGCTCAGTGTATGGGAGAAACCGTTTAGAAAAGCTTTACTGAAAAGTTTTACTTATAAAACACTATAAAGAACTATGCCAAACGAAGTTTGAGTCAATATAATCAAGCCGTTGCGTACTTATGGCTATTTGAAAAAAAAACCGTTTAAACCTGATTTTCGTTACGACCAACCATTTAAGCGAAAAACAATAAACGCAGTTTTGTTAGAAATATCTTATGTAAGTTGAATTCTGAGTTTAATAAAAAATCTTTAGAGCCGTTTTCGAGCAAATTAAAAATGAACAAAACCGTTACTTGAAAGGTAACCTCGACAATCGTTTTTCTTCAAACTGCTATATCAAGTTTGAAGAAAATCCGTCAAGCTGTTTTGGCTGTAGCGTGACGTGAAAAAGCGCACTTTCATACAGACAGACCGACAGACGCACAGTGGTGCAAATGCGGAAAAAAATCAAAAAATTTGAAAGTTGTAAAATGTAGTTGTTTTTTTGTTTGTTTTGTAGATATATTATCTTTCTATGTTTTCCAAAAATTTTAGAAATTTTTGTCAAGCGGTATGCAAGATACGAGGCTTCAAAGTTATCCATTTCTTTGTTTTTGAAATTCATATATTTCCTTGCAATATTTTCTTGGCACGAAAAACATTACTTTATAACTGTTTTGTAAAAGTTTTGTTTTTGATTTCAGAAGTATGTATTTTCAGCTTCCGATAACAAGAGACAAAAAGAAAATATTTTTTTTTTTTTTTACCAACTTAAATCAGAGCAAACTAGAAATAATATTTTAGTGTCCTTTTCCTTTAGTTACAGTTTTAGCTTCACTAAGCTACGCGTTCTAGTTAGATTTATTTGAAAGCTACAATATTCAGCTAACTATTTAAAAAAAAATTGTATCCTCAACGATCCGACCTTGAACGCAGTGTGCAAATTTATCTCACTGAATCGGGTTTCAAAAAACTCGGTTTTGACGGTGGTATTATATCAATCAGTTATATTTTCTTAGGTAAAAATGGTCAGAGAGAATACAATTAGGATTTTATTTTTAGAAGAAAAAGAAACCTTTGTTTACAATATAAAATTAAATTAATCCCTTTTTAGAGCTCTGAGATATTTGATTTTAACTTAATCACATTATCATGCCTGAAAATTTTGTAGATTTTCAAATATTTTTTTTTTTGGAAAAATATGTTGAAAAGATATTTTTTTGGATCTTTTTATAATAATTTATTAGTTCTTAAGAAAATGTGTACCCATTCATTCTGCAAAATTATATAGTTTTTATAGGATTATGCAAAAAGTTGGGACAGGTAAGAATAAAAAATGGTATTTTTTTGTGGTTTTTACCTGCATATGCGGTTTTCCTTGTACCTGTTCGACTTTCTTGCGGATTAATAATAATTTTTAAGTTGTGGTCAATAATGTTTTTGCTTTTTATGAGCGTAAAAATAATTTTTATGATACTGCATTATTTCTTATAAGCGATGACCTGAAAATCCTGATACTGCCTTAGCCCTCTTAACCCAGCCAAACTGTCCAAAGTACCGATACGAAATATTAAGAAAAGCCATAAAAGAAATCGGCTATAGTATTTTTCCAAAGTACAAGGATGTTGTTGAGGCAAACAAATTTTGTTATCCAAAGAACATAGAAATAAACGAACGATTTGCTCAAGTAAAACTGCAAGATTTGCTTGATCACACATCAAGCCGAATTTTAAAAACTATTCCTAGTTATGAACTGGAACAATTAAATGACCAAACTTTGGTACTTCACACAATGTGGGATGTGATGGTTCATCCGGCCAGAACGAGTACATGCAGTCATTTTCCATGGACAGTGAAGAAGCATCGGATGCTAATCCTTTCATGACGTCGATTGTTCCTTTGAAACTGACCTCAACAACTGAAGAAAACAATATAACATGGATCAATTCCCGTCCGTCTTCAACGCGATATTGCAGAGTTTTAAAATTTGAATATCAGAAGGAAACGCTTGACCTTATTCGAGAAGAAAAAAATCGTGTGGAAAATGAAATAGAAGATTTGGAGGAAACATCGATAACCATTGGAATACATGTTGTTAAAGTAAGACACCGTCTATATTTTACGATGATAGATACAAAAGTGGCTCAAGCTGTGCCTAATACAAGTTCTGCGAGCAATTGCATCATTTGTGGAGCTAAACCTTCAGAGATGAATGACTTTTCCAAGTAGCATACAAAGATCCCGAATGAAGACGCACTTAAGCTAGGAATGTCAACACTACATGCACGGATTAGATTTATGGAATACATATTGCACCTGTCCTATAACCTAAGATTTAAAGAATGGAGAACGAATTAGGCTACTGCTGCTATAAAAAAAAGAGGAGAAAGAACGAATTCAAAAGGTTTTCTATCGAATGGTTGGAATAAAAGTTGACGTTGTCAAACGTGGAGTTGGAACAACGAATGAAGGCAATACTTCACGAAGGTTTTTTGGAGATCCCAGTTTGACAGCAGAGATCACTAAGATAGATGTAAGATGATAAAAAGACTTGTAGTAATATTGGAAGTCATTTGCAGCAACTTTTTCATTGATACTAAAAAATTTAGGGTTTATTTGGAAGAGACAGCAAAACGTGCGATATCGTTATACCCTTGGTGTTATATGCCCGCATCAGTTCATAAAATTCTATTACATGGAGCAGAAGTAATAGAAAACGCAGCCTTGCCAGTTGGATCACTTTCTGAAGAGGAACAGGAAAGCAGGAATAAGGACTACAAGTATTATAGGACCCACAGCTCCAGGAAATGTTCCCGGGTATTCACTAATGAGGATGTTTTTCACATGATTATGATATCATCTGATCCTTTCATAACCCACTTAAGACCTGAATCAAAGAAAACAAGTCTTCCTTTGAGTGAAGAAGCTCTTGAATTCATTGTGTAAATTATATATGTATATTTATTTTTTAGTTATATATTTGCTATTTTTGGTATTTATTAATACTTTTATTTATAGCATTAAATTATTTCACCTAATAAGAAAAAAAATTCGAATTAAAAAAAAATATTTTTTTTTATATAAATCCCTAAGCTTTGCAATTTAGAAAAAATGTCATAACTTTTTTTCTATAAAACTTTTTTTTACCAAACCTTTTTTAAAATATGGGTTATCGCAATCTTAACATGTGCGCCAAATGTCATTAATCTCGGTTTCATAGTTCAGGTTTTGTGGATTTTTTCCGCTCTCCCATACAAAGCGCACCACTGTGAGACGGTATGGCGAAAACCACTTTTTTGGGCATCGTAATGTCATGTTTAATTAAAACCTCGATTTTTTTTCTGCATGAAACCAATACTTGCCCTATAGAACAAGTAAAAAGAGTTAACTGCCATGACTTTATCGTAGATAATCCTCTCATCACTTTAAAAATTTTCAGATTTTTACTTGTGATTTTATATAAGCCACGTTAAGCATTCGTAAAGAAAAATTTGTTTGCTTGGACAGTCAAACATGACATTAAGAAAGTGGATCCGACAAATCTGTCTATCTGTCTATGTGTTTGTCAGTTTTTTATAATTTTATTTTTCTGCTAAAAATTAAAAATTAGAAATTTGCATATTATGTAGATACTCATAAAATATTTGTATATGTTTTCGAAAAGTTTTTCAAAAAACCTTTTTTTTTTAAACTGGTAAAACGATTTTAATTCTTAAAATTCATAACAGTAGAATAAAACAGATGGCTAACTTCATTTTTTTCGAAAAAAACGTGTTTTGTAAGTATGTAATTACCTAATTAAATTTCATTATGATTGTTTTCCATGCTAACTTCTTTTTTTCAAAATCTCAACCAAGACCAATATCTCTTTTAAATGAAATAAGGCCCGGCTGTTTTTATTTCGCTACAGTCAAAGAAATAAGATTAACGACAAACGCGGCCTTATTTCTACGGGCGGCAAATAGAAGTAACACCACATAAGGCCTTATTTCGTCGGGCGTTATTTCACGTCACCCATCTGATCCTGACCCTAAACATAGACAGCAAATAAGTAAGACATTAATAATGTTCACCTGACAGTGTTTTATTTACCTCGATCAAATTACTGGTACTAAAAAGGAAAAGGATTGCTTAATGATTTTGAAATGGATTCATGATTTATTCCGCTCAGCTCTCAAATTAAATCATAAGCTAGGGTTTAAAAAAATTGTGAAACACAGTCTTGTAATATGATAATTTTGCAATCTAGCCTTTATTTTTAAAAATTCATTACTTACGCCATGTCGTGCTTAGCACATACATATCTTTAAATAAAACTAGTTCTTAATGCGGCCCTGTGGAAATTCGTCTAAAAAATTAAATTGAATTCCCTTTTTGGCCACTTTGGGCCAGCATCTGCTTCGTTATTCACTTCACAAAAGCATTCCTCGTTAGGCTGCAAACGAAGAAATCCTGTCAACTTTTAAGTTCTTGAAAAGGGTAGGTACTCTTAACAGCCAAATGACGCACACGTTACCACTTACGTCTACCACCTTCAAATATAGGTATATCCGAGTGCTGCACTAAACTTGAGTCAGGACGAGTACCTTCATAATTGTGCTGTTGTGCAATATGCTCTGATGGGTTCGTTGTAGTTTTCCTGTTCCTTTTTTATTATGTTTTGTAGGTAGGTACTGACAAAAATTTGTCGCACCACCTGTGGTGAACACACACATTTTGAGATATAATGACTTTCAAGTACTTTCTCAAATTGTTCTCGACGACGAAGTACACCAAGGAAGGGTTTATATACTTACCTATACATATAAACGCCTATATTTTTTTTGCGAAAATTAGTTAAATGATGGCTACAAGCACGTACCATCAGAACTTTTGAAGTCGTGCGTTCTTCCCCTTTTATTATGAATTTGCATTCAACTGCACTATACCAGAGGGCCTCTTTAATATTGTTTGATGGTACCCGCATAATGCAAATTCTAACCTCTTACCCTTAAAAATAATAAGTACGACACAACTGCACCTGTACTCTAGTAGTAGATACTGTCCATGTCCAGTTGAAACACCGACAGCATAATTAATAGCAAATTACATATTAGGTGATTTGCATATTTACAGACTCAGTCAGCCACGCAATTTGTCCACCAAAAAGCGTTCCCTTGAGTATCTGCCAATGTGTGACCGCATAATTTGACAGATGCTGGTTGCTCTAAACACGCACAGCATGCTTAATATGGCTGCTTAAAGGTAAAGCGTTCCGTTATATTGTTTGGGGTAATGTATATAGTTTGAAGAAATAAAACACCAAATTGTGCCTATTTATCATTCATGACGTATATTAGGAGTATTTCTTTAATCTCTGAACGGGACCTATTTTTTTAATAGTAATACTAACTGTAATTTAATAATTGGGTTGGAAATATTGATTCCCGTTATTATGGGGTGCTGAAAGTCGTACCTATTATAAACAAACAAAAAATAATCAACCCTATCATGACATCCGATTAGAAAATCCTCCGATCGGAGAAAAGTTCCGATCGGAATATTTATTGTGTTCATGTTATCCGAATCGGAAAAGAAATAAAGAGGAGTACCGACGCACATACATGGCATTAGACAAACAAAAAATAAATTAGTTAAACATTTTTGTTTGTAGTGGAATAATCCTGCACAGCACTGCAGTGTTTTTAGTGGATGAATTACATAATACAAACAGAGAGGGGAGTCCCAAACAAAGAAAAAAGAATCATAAACAAGAAATTATATAGTTTGTCTTTTGTTTTTATTTGAAAATATCGTCGGATAAAGTTTCGCAAGTGATTAGCTGTCGGAGACAATTAAAAAAAAACACAGAAAAAATAGACGGGTTGTATCGGATGAATTTAATGTGCGCCGCTGTGATTTTGACACCTAATCGTCAGGCTTCGCATGAATTTGCAACGCGTTGGCGTTTTTCTTACATTTTAACGCATGCTTCAATTTTTTTTTCGGAAGAATGTCAATCGGAACGGCTACCATGATGTAAAATTCGTACATTTCGTCCGAATCGGAGGAACTTTTTCTCCGATCGGTTACCATGATGGGGGAATTCAAATGTTTGAATCACTATACTATCTCTCTCTCTCTCTTTCAATAATCAATACTGAAACCTATAATAATCCGGAAGTTATATAGCCACTTTTTTTTCCACTTTTTCATGGAATCTTTCACTGGCGAATTTTTCATACCTGATTCAGATTGTTTCGATTATTTGTCGAATTTCTCCCTTGGTTTATTCCTTCCTGTCGTCCCTAATATTGTCACGAAGAAGTTAAATAAACTCAATGATGAATTTCTTCCTGGCCCTGAAGGACTTTTCGCAGTTTTCCTGAAAAAATGCATCTCAGCTCTCAGTTTACCTCTCTCCAAAATGTTCGGCCTATTGATATCTCAAGGAGAATTTCCTGATGTACGAGTATGAAAAACATCTTTTATAACCCTAATAGGTACACAAAAAAAAAGGTCAAAGTGTCTAAAAATGATCGTCCTATTGCCAAATTTTCACATACCTATCCCTAGAATATTTGAAAGTGTTTCGTACTAAAATGTATGTTTTCGTTGTAAATCTCTCATCTTCCCTATAGGCAACATGGCTTTCTAAAGTGTAAATCTACAACCACTAACTTTGTTGAGCTTGTATCATTTACTATCTCAGCTCTTGAGAATGGAAATGAAGTTTATGTGATTTCTACAGATTTCTATCAAAGCAAGGCTTTTGATAACATTTCGCATACTCTAATACTTTTCAAATTATTCACCCTCGGCTTTGAACCTGTCTTCTTGAAATGGATTTCTACGTATCTACTTCTTTGGCACGCATCGACAGTATCATCTTTCAAGTAAACACAACACTTTTTACTTGCGATTATAGGTACCTACTAATTAAATATGTAATTAAATACTTAATTACAAGTTATGCATTCGTAAAAAAAAAATCGAACAATCAAACATGACATTACTAAGATAGAGAAGTCGAAAAAAGTGGGTCCGAAAATTCTGTTTGTCTGTCTGTACAAACACAAAGTATTATTATGATGTCCTACAGAGGGGTTTTTGGAATTAGTATTCTAGCTCTAAAACTAACGGTACCTGCCATACGATTTTTAGTGAAAAATTGATTTTTCTCAAAAACAGCTCCTAAAATTTTGATAAAACTTTCTGAATAGTGTTTTCTCTGCAAATTTAATGTTTCGGTTCGAATAGATTTTTCAGGAAAAGTCTTATAACGGTACCTCCCATAGGACGGCTTTTTTAAAATAAGATTTTCTCGTAAACCCCTTGGATTTCGATGAAATTTTTAATACAGGAGCCTTTTAAAAGACGAAATAATTCTTAAATTGTTCAAAAAAATTGCCTAAATTTTTTTTAATTTTTTTTTCCGAAAATGGTCTAATCTATTTTTTTTTCAATTTTATTTTTCTGATAAAAACTAAAAAGTTGTAGAAGTTGTCATACTCGAAAAAAATTTAGAATATGTATTTTCGAAAAGTTTTTCAAAAAAATACTGTTTTATGAAAAAACTGGTCGAACGATTTTGAAAAATAAAAGAAAAATTCTAAACAGTAAACGAAATCAGTAACTTAATTTTTTTCCAAAAACAAATGTTTAAACTATTGATTTCTTAGTGATCAATAAGATTTCTTACCATTTTTTCGCTGCTTTTTTTTCTCCAAAATCTCAAACCCCAAGACCACTGTCACACATTAGAGCAAGTTCGTCCGACCCAGTCGTGCACTTTATTTGTGAAACGATGGTCCAAAATATTCTCCAACCCATAAGTCTTCTCTATATCTCTACGTAACATTTGTACGCCAGCTCAGTATGGTCACCACACCAAATAATTCATATCTCTTGAATCGAGCGCATTCAGAGTCGTTTTATAAGATTTGCTCTTCGCGGTCTTTCTGGGAACGATCCTTTGATTCTGCCCCCTATCGAAATCGCCTTCAATTAATTAAACTGAACTCGCTTCAAGAACAAGGGTAAATTTCTGAGATTCTCTTTATCCATCGACTCCTCTCCGGTTCCGTTGACTGTGGAACCCTTTAGAATTCTATTTTCTCAGCACGAACCCCAATTTTAGAAATCCTCGACAATCTAAAGTGAAACATTTTTTCCATCGCCTCAAATTTTTTCGTTCATCTGTCGCATGTCGCAATATGGCGGCCCTGATGGCTCACATGTCACATCAGCTGACCGTGTAGCGTTTATATTCTCACTCATTCGTGCACCTGCTCAGCCATATGTGTGTGTTCTGATCAGTGGCTGCGCGCCTCAATATCCGCGGACAAAATATCCGGGTCAAAATATCCGCGGACAAAATATCCTCGGACAAAATATCCGCGTCAAAATATCCGCGACGCATAATATTACGGTGTATAAGCAATGACCTATGTAAGGGGGGGCATGCTGCCCCCCTGCAACCCCCCTGCTTGGACACACTATAGGACTTGGGGTAGGTGCGAGGTTGGGTGTATGCGGATATTTTGACGCGGATATTTTGTCCGAGGATATTTTGTCCGCGGATATTTTGTCGCGGATATTTTGACCCGGATATTTTGTCCGCGGATATTGAGGCGTGTCACCTGATCAGTGTACTGACGTAAATGTTGTTCACTTGATCGTGATGCCAATGATCCGAAAAAAAGTTTCATTTTCATCGTGGTTTCCCAAAACCACGCAATTTTTTATCTTCGGGCTGATGTTACCCTAGTAGTGCAATATTTTGAGTCTTCAAAAATTCTTACGATTTTTAGCAAAAAATTTATTAAATGAAAATTAATTCGATTGAACAATTTTGAGTGAAAGTAATATTAGTTGATACAGTGAATGACGCTTATAAGAAACCTGAACGAAAGCACCGCGTACGAGCCCATTTACACCAATGTAAAAAACATTCCTTACAAGAAACACGATTATAAGAAAAACGCTGCCTGTAAAATTACAAGTTTATAAGAAACTGTTTATGACACACGAAAATGTGAGCACACCCTTAGAAAAAGCATGTACCTACATTTCCATGATACAATTAAACCAGATAGCACGTTTCCATTTTATGTTTCGTTCTGCGCATCTACGTCACGACCACAGATCGCCTTTGTATTTTTGTTTTTGTTTTGTTCTGCACTCTACATGGCCCTACGTCACGGACAAACATGGAGTTTGACGTCAAACGGGAAAGCACTACCTGTTTTAGTTTTACCATAATTCATTTATGTACTCTGAAAGAAATGTCATAAATGTCAGACCGCAATAAATTCCAAATATGGTTAGAAATTCGGTTTAGAGTTTTGTGTGAAATTAAAAAAAATATCTTGTGTTCTTTTTATAAGAAACTTGTTTCTTATATCCGTAGTTTTGAAATAAAAACACACGCTTATAACAAACAAAAATATGGCATTTTGGAGTTTCTTATAAGCGTCATTTACTGTATAATAAAATATCAGGAACATCACTAGGAGATATATTTCTGCTATCAGAGCCTGGCAAATTAGATCTCGTATCATTAAATCAGCAAAAAAGGTAAAAATCTATATTCAGCTAAAAATATCCCATTGGGATTTTTGAATTAAACGTTAACTTCGCATAACCTTTTGTGCTTCACGTAAAGTATGAACAAATGAATTATAAAACACCACAAAAAAGATAACAATTTATCGAACATTTAAATTCCTAAAATTTTTTTTTTATACGTTTCCCTTGTTTTGTCCAGTATACCTACCTAGTGTATTATAATGCACCCCTACCACCCACGTTTAACAGCGTCAGCATGCATGCTGTGAGTAATAAAAACAAGAAGACCCAGCCAAGAAAATAAAATTTCGAAATTTGTACAACAGTTGGGCAGGTGGTAAACAGAAAATTGCATACATTATACATGAGTTAACCTGAATGGTTGTCGTGAGGAAGAGGAAGACTCAACACAGAAGCAAACGAGAAAAAATAAGAAATGCTCGCTCGTACAAGAACTTCACGTCAAGAAAGCCCTTGAAGCTCATAAAAGCTGAGACCGTCCGGAGCAAACTGTAAAGTGTAAGATCCAGTTTACTAAATTTTGACTGCTCGGCAAACGGCAGGTAGGTAGGTATTGCAGCAGGCACAGGGCACAGGCACCCTGTGTTGTTATTCTGGGTTTCTTCTTTTCGCAATAACAAGGCTATTCCTTTTAAATTGATAGCCACCTTTAACCAGGCGTTTTCCTTATTTCAATTTTTCTTGGGCGCAGTATCATTGCATAAAACGATACGAATGCTACCCTAAACGTTAGAGCCAAAGGTGAATGATTTTCTCAGCGAAAATTCATTAAATTGGCAAAAGACTTCTCAGAAAGCTGTGTATTGTGTGTATCTATATGTATATGTGTCTACAAACATCCATAGGTAGAGAGGTACCTATATTGTAAGTAAATACTTTGGCACCATGGTGGTTGGATAATAAGACTACAACAAGGACATCTAAGCAAAATCCCTTCTTGAAAATAAAAACAACGTTCTCTTTCAGTATAAATACGGCCATAATAAAAAGTAACGAGCCAAAAACAAGAAACCGAGGGTGTTTGCTCATCGTTGCTGGTTCTTTGAGACTGCTATATTGTTGTGCTAAAGCTGGAACTGGAACCTAGTATCGTACGTATCGTGGTTGTTGCTGTTTGGGGGGGAGTCATTCTTTTAATTTTTAACATACATTATTCTACCAAACCATACTCCAGCTCAACGCACTCAAATATGCAATTCAATATTCTACCCCACATCACAAGCTGAAGCTGTTGGGTGGATTCCTAAAGAGGGTTTCTTCATATATGTATATAGCAAAGCTGTTTGGGGAAATGACGAGGAGATGTTTCCATATATATGTATACCAACTAACTGTTCTATCTCATGTTTATGTTACGTTTGTACATACATTTATATGTATCTCGAATTGCAGCCAATTCGAAAGTGAATTTTGGCTTGTTGTGCTTTAATTCCTCGATTCCATTTCTGGTTTATACAATTGACTTTCTGGGAGATGTTGGTTGTATGTTGTATCTTGTATAGGTTGTAGGTACCCACCGTACCAATTCGGTCCAAGCCCAAAATGGGTGGATATTTTGCTAATTGGAAATTGAGGAGCAGAGGAAAAGAACAGAGAAGTGGTTTTATGAATATGCCAGTAATTTGGGCAAACAATTTGATTAAATTATTTCAGGTGGTTTCTATTGGTTTAATTTCATTACAAGTTTTTTTTTTTTTTTTTTTTAATTTGTCTTAACAACTATTCGAGGGCATTTCACTTCAATACTTAAAAACGATATTGTCTTTTTGAAATATTTACTTTACTTAAATGGTCACTACTTACTTTAATTAGTTTTATTAAGTTTATATTTACGAGATACAATTTCCTTCTCTTTACTAAATACTTATTCTATTCTTGGAGAGCACAGCTTACGTTGGGATGCCTCAAAGTACAGGCTCAGGATTATCAACTCTGTAGAAGGAAATGGATAATGATGAACGAGAAAAAATGTATAAAATGCACGACTCGGTCGCACTTACTTGATATGTGGGCGCATTAGCACGATTATTACTTTTTTTTTTTATTAATATACCTACTAGTATAAATTGTATTAACCCTCCTTTACATCATGCGGCTCAGAGCATGTTTGAAAGCTCATAACATTTTTGTTTCTTATTTTTTCGCCTTATGATCAATACTTACGAGTAGTTATTAATTTTTTATGTTTTAACGAATATTTGGAATTTTACAGAATTTTCTGCAATTCCAAACCATATTTTTGCTAGTAATTAGTTATTTTATTTAGCTTGAAGTTGTTATGAGTTCCGGGAAACATTTAACACATACAATATTTTTCACAACAATCGCAGGTGGTTCTGCTTTTCTTGTTTTCTGCACTAAGGCAAAGGTGACATCTACCGCTTTTACAAGAAAGCCCCTCGGGGACTGTTCATAAGACCGACCCAACTCTTCCGATAAAACAGAGGACATCTAAAGCTGGTTTTCCTACTGTGTATCGTGATGCAGGTTGTGAACGCTCATTCAGCTCAGACTCCCTTAGCTCCTCCGCCAGTTCGATAATCTTGTCGTTTCTTCTAGGTGGATTGAAGTTTTGAAGAATATTAACGGTTGCTAGGGTTGCCACGTCAAGTAAGTTGTAAAACACAACCATCGACCAGCGATTTGTTTGACGTTTGCAACAGTAAATGGATAGAATTTAGTCAAATACATTGACTCCACCTTTGGTGCGGTTGTAGTCAAGTAGGTATCATTATCATTTTATTTTGACAATCGGGAATGGCTTTCTTACCGTTATGTTGCTTAGCTAGGAAAACCACTTGCTTGCAGAAAATCTAAAGATAAATGATTGGACTGGGCGATTCTGTTATCAACGAATTCCCCACATCAAATCCACAACCAAGTCCTGTACTTTGGTCAGAGCTTTCAGTGTAGATTGAAAATTTTATTGGATAACCCGTTGAGCATTCATTGAGCCACCAGAACTTCAAGCCATATTTGGAAGGCTTGTTGGGAAATTTACAGAGTAGACGAAATCCTTTCAACTGTTCATCGATTGTTAAATTTTCGCTTGGAATATAGTTCCCCGATAAAGTCTAGTTCAACTCATCCAGAAGCAATTGAACTGATGACAGCACGTTTCGATTTGCTGAAGCTTGTTCACGACGACCAACATAATCATCAAAACGAATGAAGGCGTTGATCATCTCAAAACTTGTAAGGTTCATCAAAGCTCTAAGCATTGGATGTCCCACAAAGTCCGCAAACGACTTTGACCATATTTCAAGGCTCCATAATGTATATCAATACTCCAAAATATGATTTCAATTTCATTCCTCGTCAAAGGTTTCCAAACACGTTGCATTTGACGATTAGCATTTAGCTTTTTGCAATCAACATTTGCCTTTTCATTTTTTCATTTGATGATCTCATTTTCGATATGGTTGTTAAAAATCCATTTAAACATCTTGAAATTTAATTTCATAGTAAACATTGTGGGGTCCAAATGGACCACATGTCCGGTTGTACAGGCTTTTCCCATGATGTAAACGAGGTTTAAATAAGGAAAGAAGTTTTTGAAGTGATAACTTTTTATGGGAGGGTAAACCGCTTCGTTACGCGTTACGATGCCACTCTGTCTGGTTTCCCTTTCTCTGACGCATACGACCGTAGTAGGCAGGCTCCTCCTCTCTCACTTTAACCCACAGCGCTAGCCGTATAATAAATAACCCTTCCTCAAATTATCATATTAATATACATAAAGTTTTAGTAATAAATAACCTTAGTTTTCTCAAGTTAAACAATTTCAATATTAAATAGTTCAACTTAGATTAGTTTAAGTTATCACTTCTGTCGAGTGTCCCGAGTTGCTCACGAATTTTTTAAAGATGTATATCCAGCATTTTGAACTTACTGCTATTTTTATAAGATAAGTTGATTTCTGTATAAAAAAACCCATCAATACAAGGCTTTAGTTTTTAATTGTTAAATTTACGTGAGAAAAAATTTAAAACCCTCTTAAAAAGACTATAAAAATACAAATCCTTGCGAAACAGTCCCATACTTAGTTTTACCATATTGATTTCATTGTCAACATATATATTATTTTCTATTTAATAAGACTATTCAAAACAGTCTTTTGTAACTGTATTCCTTGCCAAAAATTTAAAATGCAGTTCTCTTGGAAGAGCTCCCACTATGTCATAGCTAAGTGAAGTTGAATGAAATCGATAAAGGCATTTTTGAGGATATGTACAAAAACTTAAACATTTAGTTCTAAACTGAATAGCGTGTTACGTTAGGTTAGGTTAAGGTGGCTGTCAGTCAATAACTGAGACACTTAGACCAAATACTCATATAAATGTGAGGCACTACCTCGCTCATTTGAAAACCATTCGGAACTTTTAATAAAGTGATGGAATCAGCGGATGTCTGTTATATGAAGTCGTTCCAGGAAACGCATGTCTGCCTATAAGATGGTGTCCAGTTATGACACCAGGTAAGGTGCTAAGATGAGATCGATCTGCCAAGAGATAACAAGCGCTTGGTGTGTTTTGGATCCAGAAAAGTGTTTAAGTTTACCCATCTTAGATTTGTTTTGTTCATGGTAACCTGTTTTAGCGTTAGATTACATGTAACAATTTGTATACCAATATTCATCCATTTCTGGCCAGAGAAAAAAATCGTAAAGGAAGGAAGTCTATTAAAATCCGTTCGGCAGGGAGGGGCTAAAAATATGAATATGAATAGCTACTTCATAAAAATACCAAAAAATTGGCTAAATGATTACTTGTGCCATCTCGTGAGGCTAGATTTTCTTGTTTTTGTGAAGAAGTAGGTTCGAATATTTTTGAAAAGCTTTGGCAGCAAAAAGTCATAGAGTTAAACGGTTTTAAAACTAATAAGAGCACTGAATTTTGGCCCCAAAAATAATACTAAATAACGTAAAATTTTGAAAAAAATTAGTTTGAAAATTTTGCTTAGCTTTGTTTTCAAAATTTTTAGTCTAAAAGTTAATTTTTTAATAACGGTTCCCTAAAATAACTTTATTTAAAAACACAATAAAGAAAGAGGATTCTGCCTGTGCAAAAAGTCGTAGCATAGCATTGTAGGAGTTACCGTGATTTTTTTATAATTTTTTTTTATAAAAAATTTAAGTCATCTTTTTAGAAATTTGCACCTCCCGTCTTGATAAAGGGAAAAAAGCCCCCATCCCATACGATTTCTTCTTGTCTAACCTACTCGTTCTAGCTTTTTGATGCACCTTAAACGAATCACCCTGTATATCAGACTGCCATGTCAACGCTGTGCTCCTCGTCTTAACTATTTGTACATAAGTAATCTACTGAATATGAATATGATACATAAGACTTGAAGTTGGACTTGTTTAGATATAAAAGAAGCATGGCCAGATGACAGGACAGACGCACGGTACAAATTAGTCTTACATTCTACTGTACAACATTAATCTTACAATACATCCCATGTAAATGTACATGTATCTTTGGAATGATTTAAGACTTAAAAATAAGACTCCAATAGCTGTTCTGAACTGAAGTATATCTTAACCTAATCTGGTCACTTTTATAGTTCAATTTATTATCGATATATTATATATTTAACCCCACCTGTACGCCATTTTACGATCCGTTTTCCTTAGCTCTGACCCTTTTCGAAAAAAGTGTAACCATGCTTTCTTTAACGCCAATCTACAGGGTTTTTTTAATTTCAAACCTTTAAACCTCAATTTTACCCAATTCCATAAATTTACTATCTCCAGTTTAGCAGGGACAATGAAAATTAAAAAAGAATTTTTTTAAATATAACGGGTGTTTTTTTTAGAGGCAGAGAACTTAAAGTTGGCAACAGTATTTTAACTGTCGGCAATTTTGTCAGCTGTCAAGGGATTTCTCTTTAGTCTGGTTTGGCATTTCAACATGAATAAACTGACGTCTGAACTACGTGCAGTTTATTTCGAAAAATATGGTTATGTTCGTGAAACGCATTGCTCACTACGACGAAAATTTTGTTCAGCGTTGAAGCTCATTTTTGGTTGAATGGATACGTCAATAAACAAAACTGCCGTATTTGGAGTGATGATAATCCTCAAGTGTATGTTGAGACACCGTTAAATCAAAAAAAACTCACTGTTTGGTGGTGCTTTATGGGTTGGTGGAATAATTGGTCCGTACTTCTCTAAAAACGATGCTGGCCAGAACTTTACAGTCAATAGTGACTGCTACAGACCCATGATTACTGACTTTTTCGTTCATCAATTGAATAACTTTGACGTGCAATAGCTGTGGTTTCAACAGGACGGCGCTAAATGTCACACAGCTCGTTCCACAATTGATTTGTTGAAGAAAACGTTCGGTGAGCGCATTATTTCCCGTTTTGGTCCTTTGAATCGGCAATTGGTCATATGCCAGAAATCATATTAAAATTATAATGTCAGAAGAATATCTTTCGAATAAAGTAAATTTCATGTCAATTTAAAAAAATCATCTTTGTTTTATTCTATTTCAAAGTTCTATACCTCTAAACAACACCCTTAACATAGATAAATATCTAAAATGCAGGCAAATACTGAAAACTAAGACCTAAAGCATCATTCAGTGCGAAAATTTAAATGAAAAATCAAAATAAGGTATCAATAACGCCAAATTTTGAAAAGAGTTTGCTGGACAATTTGTGGATCACTTTTTTTTATAAACATCGGGCTGAAATTTGTCTTTTCAAGTATTTAAAAAAAAAAATGCATGGTGAAATTCTGTTTAGTTTAAAAACAGTATAACATCACTTTCTACAAAGCCTTATAGCAAGAAAATGGTTCCTTAACAATAAATTTCTGAAACTGCGATGAAGAACCTCAAGTCACGCTCTCAACGATTTTCCACAAATCTAACACCAAACCGACCAAAGTGTGCACAAATCTCCCGTAGCAAACAACAACTCTAATGATGTCCAAGAAGAAATGAGTGCTCTTTTCCGGAGCTAACCAACATCAGGTACTATACCCTGTCATCGGGTTCTGCTTGGAAAGCACCCAATGCTGCTTTTGCGGTTCATCTGCATTTGCATACTTCGCCCAGCAAAATTATTCCATGTTTCTCTTTGTACACAATGAATGAACCAAAAATGTATTAGTGTGCTGTTGAAGGATGATGACGATATAGACGGTGGCAAAGGGTGTACCGGCTGGACGCAATCTCTACCAATTGCTGGCCACATAGCTCGCAATTTACACTAGGAGCTTAAGCTACGTAGAATTTAGTGGACTTTTGGCCAAAAAATGTAGTAAGATGTGATGTGGTAACAGTTCTTTTGTTAGCTGCAAATCATTCTAGAGTGAACCCAGTGGCATTGGACGGAGCAAACTTTTTGCACTCCACGTCCTTGTTGATGACTATGACGTCTACTTTGCTCTCCCCATTCATTTGCTGTTTATTTTCGTTCGGAGCTTCTTTTGAGCACTGAAATTACATATTCAAGTCGCGATCACTTCACAGGGTTTTCGTCTGGCACGTGAAGGAGATATTGCTATAGGATGATGATGATGATGCAGGTTCTGCATGCACAGCAGAAATTCAATTTGATTTTCACTAAGGAGATGTCTTCCTTCTTAAATAAAAAAAAATAAATAAAAATTTTTAGAAATTTCTTTTTTTTTTTTCCTTTGAAAACATCTTCAGAATCCTTGAACGAATTGACTTGGCCTGCAATATATATATAAAGAAAGCGGAAGACAAACCCAAACAAGGCAGAAAGGCAATTTATGTTCAGTTGCTGCACAAACACAAACCTATCTAAACAATTCATCGATTGTACCTTCATCAAGAAACTTTATTGTCCTTACTCCTTCGCCGCTGCATTTTGCAGTCAAAACCGTCATAAGCACCACCATAACCATCTATGCGGTAAAATTGAATCGACCTATTGGATCACATCAGAAGACTCTTTTTTTTAAACTTTTACATAAACTTTATTTTCTTTAATATTATAAAGGACGATGTGTTTACACCGCTTGCGCTTATGAGTGTTTTAATTCCTATAGGAACTACAAGGCAAGTTATAAAGTTGTGCTAAAAAAAAATAAAATGCACGATTCTGTCCCACAAACTTTTGCTAGATAATCGGTACGTATTTACAAAAACCAATATATGAAAAATCATTAATTTTTTTTTAAGAGTTTTAAGAGTTTTAGAGTTTTCTTGGAAACAGCAACTAAGTATGCAATAATAAATCATTGCCTAATATCTATCTAGGAAAAAAGTATTGAAAATCGTTTGACCAGTTTTTTTCAAAAAGTTTATTTTTGAAAAACTTTTCTAACAAAAATTTTGAAATTTCTTCGAGTAGGTATGTCAATATATGGCAATTTGTTGTTTGCACCTGGAAAAATTATGTCAGGAAAATTCAATATACCCGTTTCCAACATATTTCGAAAACCAAAATTTATTTTAAAAAAATTATTAAAAATAAAAAAAAAGCTATTGAGAATTTGTTGAAATGACTTCCTGTGTCTAAAATTTTTTGAAATCAGGAATAGTTTACCAGAAAACTTGATTTGAAAATACAATCCAATCAAACATAACATTAAGATGAAGGTGAAGTCGAAGAAATGTGATCTGAAAAAACTCTGTCTTTCGCACATCTACAGTCCTAACGGACCGTTCGATTTGCTTAAATCTTGGTATTTAGCGTTTATTTGGTCGTCCTTCGGAAAGTATACAATCGTGAAGAAGAGTTGAATTTTCTTTAAAACGACTGCAAGGATTTTTATAAAACTTTCTGAGTGCTGATTTGTTAGGACAATCCTTTATTTGGGATTTTTGGAATTTGTTACATAATGGTGCGTACCACTCATAGAACCGTTTTTGAGATTTTATTTCTAAGGAAAATTTCACACCAAATAATTTTTTTTTAGATTTAATCCTATCTAGCGTGCATTTTACTTAATTGAAACTTGGAGCATGATGAATTAGAATAACATCCTGAAGATTTTTGGAATGTACTGCGTAGATGAAATTTTATTGAGTTCAAGTTTTGTAGTTATTAAAATGCACGACTGGGTCGCACGAACTTGCTCTATTTTGTGACAGTGGTCTGGGGCTTGAGATTTTGATCAAAATAAAATTTTCAAAATTCTTAAAAAAATACATAAACAAATTTGAGCTGAAAAAAAGTTCGCCATTTTGTTTCGTGAATAAAGTTGAATTTATGAGAATAAATTTATAAGAATCTGTCGAGCGGTTTTTGCGAAAAAAAGTTTTATTTGAAAAACTTTTTTAAAAAAATTTGTTTAAAAAAATTCTAAAACGCCAATTCATAGGTATTCAGAAAATACATTAATTTGTAAATTTTGAACAAAATTTAAAAAGCGCAGTTTTGAAAATATTAATTTAAATTTTTTTTTTAAATGCTTTTAAAAATACAAAAAAATATTTTTCAAAAATATTGGTATGCAGTATAAATTGAACTAACTACACCTATATATGTGTGAAATTTTGAAAGTATCGGTTGAGCCGTTTTCGAGATAGTCGAAAGCAAAAAAATTCTTAGATATTTTTCAAAACTTTTTTTTCAGCCATATGATTGGTCGTACCTAAAAAGTTACACTGATTTTTTTAAATCAAAATCGTTAGAGCCGTTTTCGAGAAAAATAAGCTTTAACGTAACGGATATACAATACATAAAAAACTCTATATACCAAGTTTGAAGCAATTCGACCCACCGCGTTTGGGCACAGACAGACAGACTTACAGACGGACAGAATTTTTAGACCATATTTTTTCGTCTTCGCTATCATCGTAATGTGCTTTATCAGAGCCAAGGCCGTTGACGTTTCTTTAATCTTCCATGTTCATGGAGCTATAGCCAACATTATTAAGTTTTTCACATATGTCACAAAAAGGCTGCTTATACAAACAATCAATATTTTCGAAAACACTGTATTTTCTACAAAGTGTAACTAAATCCACGATTACATGCCGCAAGAATTTAGTTTCCATTATTAGGTTTATCCCACCTTTTAACACACATAATTTTTAATCAGTTTCATTTCACCCCCAAAATCACGTTGCGTTCTTTTGGCCTTTTTGATTTATTTGTTTCACCTCTGGAATTTTAAAGTTGTAAGTAGTAAAATTATTTTGTATGTATAGGTAAAGAAGGTAATTACAATTAAACATTAAGTGAGCTTTATTATTTCGATATTTTTGGTACATTCTTGTTAGGGAAAAGCGACTTGTTGCATAATCTGTTTGTGTTTATTAAGCAGTTTTCAAGCCGCACTTCTATAACCTACTATGTGTGTGTGTATGTGGAATTGGAGAACGAAATTTAAAAAACAATTTATTATTACGATCGCCCTTATTGTAGCTGCACAAGCAATTCCAGAAGTCAAAACCCATCCGCACATGGGTTTATTTCTTTTACTAAAAACAAACAAGTGTAATCACACCTGTGGAAATGTATTCTTTTTAGTCAGTTAATATACTTTTGCTCAGAAGGCGTCCAAGGTACTACCTTAAAAACACCCAACGCCACCGTAAACTTTGTAAGTCAATTCTGCGCTGACTGTGTACTGCAGTTGAATACAGATTAGGGCGAAAGTTCAAAGGAACGTGCTTCAATATCTTGCTTTGCGTCACCCACGGTTGCCATCCTGTAAAATATTTGTTAGATTAAGGCCACCATAGAACCCCATTTACGCCACCTTAATTCACTCATACCTTTCGCACGAGCTCTCGATATCTCAATGACACTGGGAAATGGCTTTGGGGAACAACGACGAGACAACGACGCTGATGATGACAATGCGTACAACGAACTACCTCGCTTATATATGTATAGCTTGTATACCTCTAGCACCCTTAGCCATAGATAAGGATACAACTTTACCACTGATTCCATTCCACAAGCTGAAGCATAAAGTTCGCTCGCATTATAAATTTCAGTCATGTTTCTAATAACTTTAAATTAATCATCTCTTCCCGTGAAAAGTAATAATCCTCACATTTGTGGCATTTGCAACAGAAAATGAAAAAATAAAGTTTGCTATATTGATACCAACTATAGCTCCCAAATGAGTTAATCGCACTAGCTACATAAAATGAACTAATACTCAACAAATTTTGCAGTGAGATTAAGCTCATAAACTTAGGGGTCAATTCAGTATGGATGTACAATAGCTAGTTGTTGATTAAATACAAAATAAATCATTTTAATTTCTTGAAGAAAAAAACATCGAAAAAATATTAGGTCGAATAAGAAATTATAGTTGCGAATTTTAGACGGGAGCGCAGGCAGGTAAGCCAGTAAGTAGAAGTGATTGTTTTTATTCACATTTTTGGTGCTAAGTTCAATGAACCTCGTACCCGGGAGCCAGAAAGAGGTTATTACATTATATGCTGAATCAGGGCATCAACGATTTTGTTCTTCAAATATACCCAAGAATCATCAAATATACCCAAGAATCATGCCTACGAATTATTGGACACCCTGTATACGAAGAGAGTTCTTTCATAATTTGTATATACAAAATTTTTATGTTGTAAAAAGTTGAGGATCAATTTGTAAGATACTTATAAAGTGAAAATAGTGATCTGTATTCTTAAGCTGATACAGGGTATCCCCTAATTTGTAGGCAATATTTTAGGGTACAATTGTTTGATATATTTTAAAAAAATGGTTCCAAAGTAGAAAATGCTTACTTTGGCGTAGTCGGACCCATGTTGACTTTAATAGCGTTGTTATTTCCAGTAATAGAAACTTGCGGAAATAATCGTCTTTGTATATGCTTTTAATTAAATTTGGTATCTTATCTCAGTTTTAAAATATCCATTTTTCCTGTTCATGCAATTTTTTTTTGATTTTCAGGTCTATTTTCTCTAAAAAAATGAGTGATAAGTGGTTTATTTGACTGTTTGTCAAAAATAACCTAACAAAAATGCTATAAAGGATTTGAAAACAAAATTAATTCATTAATTTCATTTGTAACGCCAAAGCAATAGTTGATGAAAAACGTTTTTTTAAATGTCTTCATTTAAGAATACGCAGAAAGTAACGTTTATATGCATCGCAGATATAGCTAAGCAGATCACGAGAGTAGTTATATTCCAATTTATAAGTGTAGAACTGAGACCAAAAACTCAAGTCTCCTAATCACAGTAAACTCATTGCGCACAGATTTTCATACTTCGGAATAATTAGACCAAAAACATAAATGTAAAAAATAATCCAAGTTCTCCTATGTGTACCAAAATACTGTGCATAACAAGTCAGCCGTGAAAAGTAATAAGATCTAAAAGTACGCCCGGTTTCTGAGACTCAGTATACTTATTATTAAATATTTTAAGTGCAGCAATATGGAATCAACTCTTGGTTATGAAATCTACCACTCTGCCAAGTTTCAAGATTCTACGACGGTTAGTAGTGCTCCAAGAATTTGATAACATTTCCGAATAAATGGGCGTATACCACGCCCTCTGAATTGAAAACCCTGAATTTTTGATTTTATCCTTTGTATGTATCGCAAGGTCAGCCGTGCAAAATTTCAAGGTTCTGCGGTTACGGGTAGTGCTCCATAATTTTGATGATCTGTCGTCAGTGAGTCAGTTACTATTTTTGTGATTTTTGAAGCACTGTATCTCAGAAACTGATCATGCTAAGCATCTGCAATTTGAAGTTTCTGGGGCTGTTGGTTCAAAAGCAAGAGTGGGATCGAAAATGGCCTGAGTTGGTTCCTGTAAATAAGGGTGTAGTGCCAAAAGTTGCTAGAACTTGGATGTGCACTACCGTGCCCCTTGATATGAAGGAATGCCCGGAGAAGTGCTTAGCATGAAACACAAGAAACTCATATGCTTTAACCATTTAAGGCATGAATTCAATCAGTTACTTTAAACAATTATTTTCAGTCAAATTAATATCAATAAAAGTTTAAATTAAAAGTGGCAATTAAGAGAGAATGGTAAGGGGAAAGGCAATTAAAAGATGAGTTTATTATGAAAAATTCTTTTAAATTTCGGTCTCCACTGGATCGCATGAACTTTCTCTAATGTGTTGTGTGGCAGTGGTCTTGGGGTTTGATATTTAAAGAAATAAAATGCACGACTGGGTCGCACGAACTTGCTCTTATGATAAGCAATTGCGCAGTGGCTGCATATATGGATATTAAAAAAAAAAAATTAAATAATTTCGAAAATTCTTTTATTTTTAAAATTAGTTTAAGAGTTTTCTCGGAAAAACTAAGTATGCAAACAAATTTCAAAGCTATACGTCAATCTAGGAAAACAAAATATTGAAAATCGTTCGACCAGTTTTTTTTTAAAAGGTTATTTTTGAAAAACTTTTTCAAAAAATATTTTGAAATTTATTTGAGTATGCAAATATATGGCAATCTGTAGTTTACATTTGAAAAATAATTTTTAAAAAAAATCAATAAACCCGTTTTCAACATATTTCGAAAACCAAAATTTTTTTTGAAAAAATTATAAAAAATCAAAAAAAAAAAGTTTTTGAAAATTTTGAAATGCCATATTAATAAAATTATGAATGACTTTATGTGGTCAAAATTTTATTGAAATCGAATGTATAGTTTACGAGAATATTTGATTTGAAAATACTGGTTCTATGAGAGGTACCGTTATTAGACAAATTTTGAAAAAAAAAATTCAAACCAAAAGATAGATTGTCTTTCAAAAATAGCATTCTGAAAGTTTTGTCAAAATCGTTAGAGCCGTTTTTGAGAAAATCAATTTTTTTCTTCACGATTGTATGGCAGGTGCCGTTATTTTTGGGCCTAGAGCAAAAATAAAAAATACGTTCCGAGGGACGGCCAAATAAATCCTAGATACCAAATTTGAAGCAAATCGGCCCATCCGTTCAGCCTCCAGATGCGCGAACAGACAGACAGACAGACAGACAGACAGACAGACAGACGGACGGAATTTCCAGACCCACTTTTTTCGACTTCTCCATCATCGTAATGTCATGTGTGATTGTTATCTCAAATTTTTTTTTCTGCACGAATCCATAACTTGCCTTATAGTACCTATAATCGCAAGTAAAAAAAGCGTCTCGGGACGCTCAACATAAGTGATAACTTAAACCGATGTCAGTTAAACTATTTAATATTGAAATTGTTTAACTTGAGAAAAGCTGAACTTATAACTTAAACTTTCTGTATATTAATATGAAATGTGATGAAAAGTTATTTATTAATAAAATCTTTTATTGATTTTAAAATGCGCTGTAGGTTAAAATGAGGGAGAATGAGCCTGCTTACTGCTGCAGTAGGCGTGAGAGAAAGGGAAGCCAGAAAAAGTGGCACCGTATCGCGTTACGTACCAAAGTGGATTACCCTCCCATAAGAAGTTATTACTTCAATAAATTTCGAAATTCTAAAACAAATAACTAAAATGATTTGAGCTGAGAAAAGTACGCCATTTTAATTCTTGAATGAATTTCAATTTATAAGACAAAAATTATCAAAATTAGTAGATAAGCTTTTTAGAAAACAGTGTTTTTTTGAAAAATTTTCAAAAAATTTCAAATGTGCCAAATATGTATTAATTTCACAGACATAAAAATCAGTTTTGTAAAAACTAATCAGCAGTTTTATAGAAAAATAAAAATATTGAAAATTGTTTTAATAATTGCTTTTAAAGGAAACAAGGAAACAATATGTGTTAAATTCAGGAAGAATCGGTTTAGCCGCTTTCGAGATAGTCCAAAGAAAATAAATCGGTCCT
Source organism: Platycheirus albimanus (assembly GCA_916050605.2). Taxonomy (NCBI): domain Eukaryota; kingdom Metazoa; phylum Arthropoda; class Insecta; order Diptera; family Syrphidae; genus Platycheirus; species Platycheirus albimanus. The sequence continues at coordinate 69,099,296 of OU696698.1, forward strand.
CCCCGTTCTTAGCCATTGTTGGTAATTTTTTGTCAGCCATATGATATCTCATACACTCATACCTGAAGAGCTTCACTTATTTTTATAAATGAAAATAGTTTTCTTAAAAGCTTTAACATAACTTCCATAAGTCAGGTTATGAGCTAAAAAATGTCAGTTTCCTCTCTGTAAAATATCAAAAAAAAAAAAAACTCTTTACGCCAAGTTTCAAGGAAATCGACCCAGCCGTTTGGGTTGAAGGGTCTCAATCTCAACAAACATAAACCTTTTTAATTAGAAGCCAACTAAAATTCAAGAGGTGTCTATTGAAATGATTCGGCACATTAACGACATTGAACCTCAATTATGCCTCAGCGTTATTGAAAATATAGACTATCGGATAGAGGTATGCCAACCAAGCCGAGCCGAGCATTAAGCCGATATATTGTTTCACTTATAATAAATTATTGTCATAGATTTTTCTATCAGAATTAATATCATTATTTGAAATTTTTTTGATTTATAAACAATTTAACATCGATCGTTATAAGAGAAGCTATGGAATCGTTCAAAAAAAATTAGATGACAATCTAACGTGGTATGACAATGATGGAGAAGTCGAAAAAAGTGGGCTTGAAAATGTCCATTTGGAATTTTTTTCGGTTTAGTTTTTCTGATCGCTATACATAACAGGGTCGAAACACATAAGGGTATACCTTAAATAGAATCGTTTTCACAATTTTGATAAGTGGTGTTATGTTTTGCTATTTGTGGAATTTGTCTCATAACGTCAAAGTACCGTTTTTCTTCAAATCAGATTTCCAAGCTTTCCTGCAATTAAGTTTGTTCTTTGTCCTGAAGTAAGATAGCTTTTATTTTGATGTCTGCAACTTCGGGGCATAGATATAGAAAGTTTTGGAAGTCCTATTTAATTTCATGTCTGTCATCTCGAGATTGGCGATAACGTTTTTAATTTTTTGAAATTTGTGAACTGAGTCCTTTGGCGAATATTTATACGGAATTTTATTTATAATCATAAATATAATAAATTTATATACATACTTTTAGTATTTCTTCTTCAATATATTTAATTGACCAATCAATCTTGAATATTTTATTTTAAATAATTATTTCTCTTGATTCTTAATCACAAAACAAACTTATTTATAAAATTTTAAAATCTATAATGAAAATGAAGTAATATCAATAAACTATAGGTACTTAAAACTAAAATATTCTAAACAATGTGCAAACAAATTAAAAATACAAAGTTTTTTAATTTTTTTTATCATTAGACTAATTTTCACTTACTTTGTTTAATTTTGCGCCTTAATCGACAAACCAAATATTTATATTTTATGAAATTCGTATCTTAAAATTTTTTGAGAATCGTACTTGTTTTAACAGTTTTAATTGAGAAAGCCGTTTATATGAGAAAATTCAAAAAACCTTGTCTTTATTCATTCAATTATGATCTTGCCATCTTTTGGTCAAATTTAAGGACAATAGCACAAGTATTCTATGCTAAAAACTAAAAAAAATGTCTTTGTATTACTCCAACGCACGGTGTCATACGACATTATCATTAGATATTTTTTTTGAGGATGTTCACAAGAAATTTAATTTTTCCTGCTATATGGTAACCGATTAGAAATCTTCATTTTAAAACATTCATTGTTAAGATACTTAAAAATATAAATATGATATGAACTCATTTCTCAGATGTACTTATCATCTCATGGCCACTTTGATACAACCATGAAAACCAGATTTCCGTTACTACAATAACTTTAATGTCATTTTATAGCGCCCATTTCTATTCAAGAAAACCCCTCAATGTTAGGCTAATACTTGCCCTAAAGAGCAAGTAAAAAGTACCTTTTTTAACACCCCGCCGTTTATTGTATTCGCATTACATGGCCATTCAGACAGATTTGAAGTCTTAAATGAAGAAAAAATAAGATTTTGTTGGTTCTAGTGCATTGCGACATCCGCCATCAGACGAATTTAATTTAATCAGTTATCTTCATTTAATATCTATTCTATTTCTTATCAAAATCATTGAACGCGTCCTTTAAAAAAAAAAAAAAATTGTGTGGGCCTACCAATAATTATAGGATCGACCCGTTTTTTCAAAATATTGAATTTAAATTTCCTATTTGACAATAGGTCATAGTCTATTGCCAAAATAGGTCCAAACCTTTTATCATTTCTTGAAGATGTTTAGATATGACTTCACGTCATTTCTTTCGATGATGGCTTTAAATTGCTAAATTGACAACTTGTAACCTCTTGATGATTACAACTTTATTAAATTACCTTCCTTGTGCAGATACACGTACTTACAAAAGCCCCCTACCCTAATTCTTAAAAAAGCGTTTGTCAGTCAATGTGTCAATGTATACCTATGGATAAAATGTCACACCAATATAACGGGCTACAGGACATTCGGGTATACACAAAGAATTGCGTAACGTGAATCGAATTTGATAAATAATGTTCCCTTCCATCAATTCCATTTGTTAAAAGAATCTAAATGAGATGAGAATAGGAATGTGGTGATGCGAAAATAGGGGATGTAAGGCTAAAGAATGCAAAGTGAGGCAAAAGATACCCTCTGTGATGAACAGAAAATTTTTTGTTCAACGAAAATTTTACATACCGCTCGCTTCCTGGGTGCTGTTTACGGAGTGAGAAAAGTATGGAAGACTGTTTTCAACAATGAAGCATCCTGCTGACAGCTTATTGGATGAAAATTGGGTGGTAGCTGATATCATTCGCTATGCAACAAACGATAAACTTTGAAAAAAGAGAAGAAGAGTAAAAAATATAATTTGAAATTCCCATCATGTTCGCTGACAATCAATAACTATTAAGGATATTAGCACTGCAGGGGCAGCATCATAAGTAGCAAACATTAGTAAAACATACGCTACACCCAGACCCTGTCTTATTCTATAGGAACAAAAAAAACATCTTTAAGTTTTCACAATAAACAAGGAAGCAAAAAGGAAAAAGAAACGTGAACGTGAAAAATTACAGTTAAATACATTCACAGTAAGGAATTTCAAATTGATGTTTTAAGGAAACTCTTATAGGTATAGTTAATATAGGGTTAACATAATGGCCGACAGACGAAGTTTAACAATAATAAAATAATAGAGGTATAGTATCTATAAAGCGATTAAGTCGGTTTTATACTGGTTAAGATAAAATGTATCTGCTAAGGACATAATAATTTTCGCTGAAAGCCAAGCTACACTTAAATACCTGTATTTTATCTCCACAAACTCAAAAATAGCTCCCGCCTGTCGATCATCTCTTATTACCGGTATCGAAAACGTCTTAACCGGTTCTTTCGAAATCTTACAAACACGTAGTATATTAAGGTTTAAGCAGCTGAATTTATGCTGGATTTTTTTAATAAGATATACTTCGTGGTGTGTGGAGTTTTGGGAAAAAAATTATAGATGCATTTTTAGAAGTTTTAATACTTTTTGCGTACGCGTTTTTAAGAATAAAATTTTTGCACCAGAGAGATTTTATTTATTTAAATGATATTTGATCGTTGTTAAGATACATAATACGTATATAGAATTAAAAATTTGAGGAAACCAAGAGTTTGTGTTTTGATAACCCTGCCAGCTAAGCAAATTCGCCAACCAGGAACTTACTTATACATTTTTGAGCGATTATTAAGGAATACGAAATTCAAAATATATAAAATGCACGACTAGGTCGCACGAACTTGCTCTAATACGTGACATTGGTCTAGGGGCTTGAGTTTTTAATAAAAATATGTAATAATTTAAGCTGAATAATAAAAAATACGCCATTTTATTTCTTTGATAGATTTTAATTTATAAGTACCTACAAATTTATAAAAATCTGTGGAGCGGTTTTTGAGAAAAAAAGTTTTTTTTGAAAAAAAGATTTTTGAAAACATTTTTCAAAAAAGCCAGTTAGGTATTCAGCAAATACATAAATTTATAATTTTTGAAAAAAAATTAATAAGCAGTTTTCAAAATATTATTTTTTAGGGTTCCGTACCCAAAGGGTGAAAACGGAACCCTATTACTAAGACTTCGCTGTCCGTCTGTCCGTCTGTCCGTCTGTCCGTCTGTCCGTCTGTCCGTCTGTCCGTCTGTCCGTCTGTCCGTCTGTCCGTCTGTCCGTCTGTCCGTCTGTCCGTCTGTCCGTCCTTCACAAGGCTGTATCTCATGAACCGTAAAACTTAGACACTTGAAATTTGGACAGATGATGTATTATTGTGTTCCCTATAACAACAAATACTAAAAACTAAATAAAATAAAATATTTATGGGGGCTCCCATACAACAAACGTAATTTTTTGCTCGTTTTTGCTATGTTTGTCCGTCCATCACCAGGTTGTCTCTTTTCTTCTTTAGAAATTTCTTGAAGTCTGTCCCTGTTATTTCTTCTTTTTGCTGATTTGCCAGTTTTCTTTCACTCACACAAACAAGATCATTTTTGGCGCGATCTTTCCTAAACAAACTATCAGTTCGTCGTCTTCTGCAAATCGTAATCGCCTGTTACAATGAGAAATTTAAGCAAGTGTTTATTGAATAAAATAAATGTTTAAGGGGGCTCCCATACAACAAACGTGATTTTTTTTTTGCTGTTTTTATAGATAATGGTACGGAACCCTTCGTGCGCGAGTCCGACTCGCACTTGACCGTATTATTTAATTTTGTTTTTGCTTTTCAAAATACAACAAAATATTTTTTAAAAATATTGGTATGCAGTATAAATTGCGCTACCTACACCTATATATGTGTGAAATATTGAAAGTATCGGTTCAGCCGTTTTCGAGATAAACGAAAGTAGAAAAACGGTTCTACCGTTTTAGACATTTAAAAAAAAAATTCAGCCATATCTGGGTACTACATATATAGTCTTAACCACGGACTAATATACAGACAGCCAACTCGTACTCCTCTTGCCTGAAACACCCTCGAAATATTTTTTAATTGGTCCCACATAAAAATCTACACTGATTTTTTAAAAATCAGAATCTTTTGAGCCGTTTTCGAGAAAAACGCTATAATATGGCAGATACCTACCGTTATTTTATGAGCTAAGAAAATAATTCAATTTTCCCTAAAAACTCTATATACCAAGTGTTTGAAACAACTCAACCCATCCGTTTGGGCTGTAGGAGTAGGTAGGTGTATGCATACAGACAGACAGACGGACAGAAATAAATAATAAGACCATCTTTTTTCGTCTTCGCTATCATCGTTATGCCATGCTTGATTGTTATCTCAAAACTTTTATTTCGACGAATGCATAAATGAAATTTTATTGATCACTTAAAAATCACGAATGAAAACAATTTTTTTTTTTTTTTTGAAAAATAAATTATGCTATTTGAATTATGAATTTTGAGTATTTTTTTCAAAATCGTTCACCCAGTTAATTTTAAAAAAGGTTTTTTTTTTTTGATAAAACCTTTCGAAACCACCATATTAAAATTTTTGTAGTTTGCGAATTTCTAGAACTTTGTACGCTTTGTCGAAAAAAGAAATTAAATTTGAAAAAGATTTATGAAGCTGTTTTTAAGTAATAAATATTTTAAAAAAATTACTTATTTCTTTTAAAAAACTCAAAAAACTTTTTTTGAAAATTTTGAGTGAAACATAATTTCATCGAAATCAGACAAGTGGCTGACGAGAAAATCTGATTGAAGTTAACCAGTCCTAATGGGAGGTAGGTAGGTAAGACTTTATTTTGAAAAATCTATTCTAACCAAAACATACAGTTAACAGAAAAAAACACCATTTAGAAATTGTTATCAAAACCGTAAAACCGTGTTTGAGAAAAATGTGTTTTTCTAAAAAAATGATAATGGCAGGTTAGTCTTAGAGCTATAATCCCAGACAGGTTTAGGCGGTAGCTGCCGATACAGACAGATAGACAGACAGACAGAATTGTTGGACACACTTATTTCGACTTCCCTATCATCGTAATGTCATGTTTGATTGTCAAAAACAAATTTTTCGTACGTAGGTATAGTATACCTACAATCGCAAGCAAAAAGGATATTCCTAATTAAATCCAGAATTTTGATGGCTTCGGAGCGCAACATATTTTATTAGATACAACTTTGTTTGCATATTTTCCCAACAAACTCGCGACGACTATTTATTTATAAGGAAATACCGAAAAATACTTTTGGATCAAAACTTTTACCAAGTCACGGAAAATTAATGAGGCGAAGTGAACTTGAACAAGTTTAATAAATACAACCTAGAAGAAACACTTGCCTCAGTTTTCTTTTCGGTCCCATATTTGTGTGGGTTCCTTTCCTATTATATTATACCGTACTCTGTGGTGAATTTAAATTAGATAATAACAATAAAGTACATAATATTTCCTTTCTTCTAAATACTTATCAGTTCGTTTTAAGCAAAACACCTTTCAGGAGTTCGTGTCACTTAGACAAGCTTATTTTAAGTTATATTTTGGTTTTGGTTTTGCTTTTAAGTGCATGTTTTTTTGATAACTTATAAAAGAAGGTTTTGTATACAAGACCGATAAACTTTTTCAAACAGAAAGATGGTTTGGCATATTGATTGTTTGAAAGTCACCCCAGTATTTTAATTTTGTGATTCATATACTCGTATTTTGTTCAGTTCTAGTATTTTGAAAATTTGAATCGCAAAGGAAAACCAAAAAGCTTTCAAAAAACATCACGTAAAAGGTTAGATAGTAAATATTTATATTTTTTGTTGAAATATTAATCACAAGTTTTCAGTTTAAAGGACGAGCACCAAAATATAGCAAGGTTACACCAATGAATTCTCTATAGATGATTTGTAAGTGTAAATTATGATATATTTTTTTTCATACGGTTAAGTAGAAAAGAAGATATTTTTCGAAATATGTTCTTTGAGCTAATTCCATTAAAAAAGGCTTCAGGTTTTATTTCACAACATCATTGTATAGGTGATTCAGCTTTCTTTCTTTTGCTTAAAAGACAAATTAACTTTTAAGGGTGGGTCTCCCATGTAAATGTAGGGTAGTGCGTGCATAAAACTTAATATATCTCCTACATTTGAAAAGATATTTTAATGAAATAAAATGTATTAATTAGTCAACAAATGTGAGCAGATATGCTTATCATCAAATAATTATTTATCATGATATTTATACATTCAAAAGATAAAAACTTTAAATTTTTCGTAAAATTTAGACACAAATTATTATGTCCTCTTAATTTTCCTCTGTTAAGTAACTTTTTATTTTCTTTTGCTTCAGTTTCTTAATCAGAATAAATAAGTTCTATTTGTTATAGAAACCAAAGTTTTTTTTTTTTATATATATATAATAAAATTGAGGTCAACCAAGGGGTCTTTTTTTTCTTTAGACAAGCGCAGTTTGTAAAATGTTCAACCAAATCGACCAAGATAATTTTTTTTAATATCATTGAAACTAGATGTTATCATGAACATCGATAAATATTTACTTTTTTTTAATTTACCGGTCTAGGAAGACCCAAAACAAAAAATAGCATATTTTTCATATGGGACGCTTTGTAAACCGCTTATTTATTTCAATTTAGGTAAAAAAAAAAAATTATAATAATATTTGTTTAATTTGGAAGCAAGCTATAGAAACATTTAATTTTTTTTTTTTTTTTATGTGCTTAAAATAGCAATTTAATATGTTAACATACTCACTCGTTTTTGTAAGTAGGGAAAACTTTTATCGTTTTGTTATTATTTTTCTATTTTTTTTTGGAATTTTTTCTTTTTGTATCAATTTAAAGAAAAATTATATCATTTGAAGTCACTTTACTATCTTATTTTAAAAAAGTATCTTTTTTACCTTTTTTGAACAAACATTTCACACTTATGAAAATGTAGTTCACGAAATTGTCACCACAATTAATGGCGTTAACATAGATTCTCTTTTATTGCAACCTCTTTGTAAGAGAGTATTTCTCATTTTTTCTTATTTGATTTTTTGTTGGTTTGATTTTGGTTTTTCCTTTTCTTTGAAATTTGAATACCAACACAAAAATCAGCTGTACCTGTTCCTATAAGATCATTGTTCCATGCATTTTTGAATGATTCGGACAATTTTGGTGACAAATCGATAGATGATTTTTAATTTGTGGTTATAAAAAAATATTGTCGTCCGCATAAATATAATAAATAGGTATTCGAGTGATTTTCTAAATATCGTGTGCGAGGAGAGGTCCTTTGTCATATCGATAAATAGATATGTACTAAGGTCGGAGAAGCATTGGTCGTTGCGGTGGTACATACATATACATAGATATCAATACACATTGTGTGTTTTCTTATCGTATGTAGAAGAAGTAGGTTCGGTTATTTTTGAATAGCTTGGCAACAAAAAGTCATAGAGCCATACGGTTTTCAGTGTTGGATTTAAAATTAATGGGAGCATTGAATTCTGAGAACAAAAATAATACTTAATGACGTAAAATTTTGAAAAAAACTAGTTTTAAAATTATTTTTAAAATAATGTCTGTATCGGCACCTACAGCCTAAACGGCTAGACCGATTCGCTTCAAATTTGGTACATAGTATTATTATTGTCCTACAGAAGGGTTTTTGGAATAAGCATTCTATTGCAGATTGTATGAATATTTGCAAAAAATTAAAAAACCCCAGTTTATAGGTATTCAACAAATACATTTATTTAAAATTTTTAGAAAAAAATTTAATAAGCAGTTTTCAAAATATTAATTTTTTTAATTTTTTTTTAAAATGCTTTTAAAAATACAAAAAAATATTTTTCAAAAATATTGGTATGCAATACAAATTGAGCTACCTACACCTTTATGTGTGTAAGATTTCGAAAGAATCGGTTGAGTCGTTTTCGAGTTAGTCGAAAGCAAAAAAAACGGTCCTATGGAAAGTACCGTTCTTAGCCATTTTTTAAAATTTTTTTTCAGCCATATGATTGGTCGTACCTAAAAACCAACACTGATTTTTTTAAATAGAAATCGTTAGAGCCGTTTTTGAGAAAAATAAGCTTTAACGTAACGGTTGTATGGCAGGTACCGTTAATTTTTGAGCTAAAAAAAAAATTTCAATTTCCCCTCTGTACAATACCTAAAAAAGTCTGTATACCAAGTTTGAAGCTATTCGGCCCACCCGTTTGGGCTGTAGGTCTCTATACATACAGACAGACAGACAGACAGACAGACAGACGGACAGACATACAGACGGACAGAATTTTTAGACCATCTTTTTTCGTCTTCTCTATCATCGTAATGTCATGTTTGATTGTTATCTCAAAACTTTGTTTTTCGACGAATGCATAACTTGCCTTATAGTACCTATAATCGCAAGTAAAAAGTAACAATGTTTCAATAATAATAGATATATAGCTAGGTACTCAAATTATTCTTTTCCCTTTGCAATAAACCCATGAGCAATTTTAAAACAGGTCAAATAGTTATATTGACCTACCTCACACTTTTGTTACATGCAACTTAAAAAAAAAAAAACAACGATATCAATGTACATACCTACCTACATATACCTACATTAAATATAATGTAACGTTTACCTATCTACCTATGCATGTTCATTTTATGTGTCCTGACTCCTGAGTCCTGACCTTCATCAAGATTTCGATCGAGTCCCAAACGAGTTCACATTTTTTTTGTCACTGTTATGGCAGCAACAGCAAGTAAAATATGAAAAAAAAAAAACAACAACAAAACGAAAATAGAAAAAAATTACCCACATTTAGCTATTAGCTACTGTGTTTTGAAAAAAAATTGAAAAAAAATCCCTTCACCCTTCCATACAGAGAGAATAAAACTTGTCATCGCATATCGCATTACTAAATCAAAGCGAAAGGACAACAACGAAACCCACAGAAAGACACACACAAAAAGTATCCCCTACTAAAACGTCCAATGCCAATAATCTTTTCCCTCTGCTTTCCTTTCCACTGCCTGTACCTCCTCTACTACTGTGGCTGCAGCCGGCAGTGCGCGCCACCACCGCACCGCACCGCTTTGAGAATAATAATTATTGTTCACTGCGACTGCGGAAGATCACAAAATTATTTTGAAAAGAGAACAAGAGTAAATGAGTATACCAAAAACAATATAACGAAGAGAAAAGAATATCGCACTACCACATAGAACACAATTTACATGGCGTTTAAGTTCTGTTCTGAGGTAGACCCACCCTTAAAGGGAAGATTGGATCTGTTCCTATTTATTCGCTCTATATGGCGAGTTTTAGTTTGGTGCAGAAACAAAATTATGGTTTTTTTAATCAAATATAATATTGTTTTTTACTTAAGCATAAAAATGTTGTTCTCGACACACAATCCGTCAACTTAACGGCTTTTTTCAAAGTGATTCTATATTTTTAACAAACTGCCCATGATTGGGGACCGATATTTTTGAAATGATTTCGAGTAAGGTGTTTTTATATCGCTGAGTCTTGCGCATTAAATTCAAAAGTATTTTACAAGCTCTGTAGCTTAAAGATAACTTTATTAACTCTCTGATAGAGTTTAATCTTAGTTTTAGTAAAACAAGAAATATATGCTTTTATAAAAACTAGAAATAAAGTGCGAGACTGGGTTGCACGAGATTGTTCTTAAGTGTGACAGTGGTTTTGGGTTATACAAATCTGTTGAGCGGTTTTTGAGAAAAAAAAAAAATTAAAAAACGCCATTGCATAGGTATTCACCAAATACATACACTTATCATTTTTGAAAAAAGTTGAATGCAATGTTTTTAACATATTAAATTTTTTAAAAAAGTTTTAAGAAATGCCTTAAAAATACAGAAACAAATTATTAAAAATTTTGGTATGCAGTATAAATTGAAACCAATATATGTGTGAAATTTCGAAGGAATCGGTTACGCTGTTTTCGTGATAATCGAAGTCAAAAAAATCGGTCTTATGGAAGGTACCGTTCTTAGCCAGTGATTTAAATATTTTTCCAGTCATTTAATATCGTAAGAGGCGTTTTCGAGTAAAATAAGCTTTAAAATAACTGTTATATGGCAATGGCGATAGGTACTTTTATTTTTTAAGCTAAAATAAATTCAAATCCGCCCCTCTGCACGAAACCTTAAGAACTCGATATACCAAGTTCAATGGATTTGGCCTACACATTTGGGCTGCGTACATACAGACGGGCAGAATTTTTAGACCAACTTTTTCGACTTCGATATATCATCAAAATTGGAGCTGTTTTTGTGAGCTTCTGGGTATTGCCTGTAAAGACGGCTTCATTGACTCAGCTATAGGGAAGTATTGGTTTCATATTATTATGTTATAAAGCTGGCCCAGATAGTCCATTGTGGACCACGGCCTCAACCAACAAAACCCACAAGCTTGGCCAGTTGGTAATATCCAGCTGTGCACACAAAGTTGGTTGAAGTCGTTCTCTACCTGAGGGGGCCTCAGATGGGGTCTTCGGAACTGCGTCGGCTTTCCAGGTAGGAATTATTGAAGACTCGCGGGCGGGCTGGTGCGTTTGCGTACATACGCTCTACATGACCCAGCGATCAAATCCGCTGTCTTTTATACTTTTTACCAGGTCAATGTCGATGTTTCAATTGTATAGTTTGTCATTGAGTCTTCTCCTCCATACTACATGAATCCATATAGGACCGAATATCACCCAAACTTAAAGCATTCCAGCTGCTTTTCACCCGGTAATGTCAGGCAGAAGTGTGGATTCTGCCCTATACAGCAGGGCTGGGATGATTAAGGGTCTTGAATATTATCTATTTGGTCTTTTGAGGTAGGGCTTTGCTGATAAATAGAAGATGGATAAGCCCAAATAAACAGCGATTGGTAAGAGTGATTCATCGACTGATCTCTTCATTGATGTTGTTCTGAGAGGTTATAGTAGAACCGAAATAGTATAGCTGGATTTTTGATGGTCAGTTTGCAATGTTGCTACAGGGCCTCTGGGGTTGGTGCAGGCTACAGGCACCGGGCTTGTAGAGAGGTAAAAGGAAACAAGGTTGGCATAGGTTCTGGTGGTCTCTTGAGATTGCAGCTTTGCAACATCAAATTTTTTCACAGTAGCTGTTCGATGCTGCGGTCGGTGGAAATCTGCATTTGCACTTTAGCTTCAAGGAACAAGGTCCGAGTCTGTTGGTCGTCGGAAAGTGCGAACATCCAAGATATTGGTTGCACGCTTGCTATCAATCGCAATATGATCGATTTAGTTGACGGTATGTTGATCAGGAGACCGCCAGGTCACGCTTGTTTATTTTGAAGTGTGAAAAGTATGATGACACTTCGCCCCGCAGCAAAGTCGATTAGTCTGTGTCTGTTACCGGAAGTGTTGTCGTGCAGGCTATGCTTTCCGACTATCGAGCCAAAGTTACTCTTACAGATTTATGAGTCAAAGTAAGTTTAAGTCACTAAGAATAATCTTAGTGTCATACTTCAGACATTCATCACACGTCTCGAAAAGATCGTAGAAGATGGGGACCGAGCCACGCAGATCAGCGAGATGTTGCTGAGTTTGGACTTAATGCGGATTGTGACAATGCTTTCGATTATGCCACGAAACCCTAAGACTTCTTTTCCAAGTCTTCCTCTTTTCACAAATCCGCATCCAAATAACTACTGCCTTCTTGTCCAGTAGCACTTGCCGTAATATTTAGATGGCAGCATTTTTCATACTCTTTGTGCCTTCACTATCCCATCGCACTTCTTGGGTGGCTTTGACACCATTTAGGGCTTCCACTGAAAGTTCTGACATTATACGTGCGGAACCGAAATTTGTTGTCCTTGTTCGTTCGCTAGGATTGTCATCAGTTAAGTTATCCGAGGTAGTTGGTTATTTCGAAAACATTGATTTTTTGCGTGGTAGGGAGTTACCCCGATGCACACCCAACCTGGTGATCAGGCTAGGCACCAAAGCCCAAATTGAGGTCTACCCTGGCTTCTGACTCCCTCTAGTTTGGCGTTACAGGTTGAAGACTTTACGAGCTGAAGCATCGATGTCCATTCGCTCACCCTGTAAAACAACAACAAATAATGATAAGTGATAAATAAATATCACGATATTCACATAAAAAAATTAATCTTCTCACCCAGCGAATACGGTGAACCTCAACTTGTCTTATATTCGAATTCGACTCTTATCATTCCTTCTTTTAGAGGTTTCGAAGAGAAGGTTCAAAAAAATACTATACATTTTCTCTCCATCTCCAGTGCATCATTTCACCGAAATAATTTAAATTTCGTATAGACAACACTGTTCATTGCACCACTAGAGTAATAGTATATGGGAACTACACAAATGTATCTGTGCGTTGACTTTACGCAAATTACAAATATGTATCAAAGGACAATATTAGTTTTTAAAGTGAATTAAATAATGTTGCATTTGTGCATGGCACAACAAAGAGAAATTTAGTCACCTCACCGAAATTTCCAGTTATGGAACTGTGTAAACTTCGTTCTCTTTGTTTGTATATAAAAGAATACTTTCTTTTATTTGAGCTCGAGGTGGATACCATGAGAATACCCGGAAAACAGAGAATTTTTTCTCTTTACAGAACCTACACCTATACAATACACGTATCTAAATTAATTTTTCTTCTCATTTGAAAATGTAGTATAAAAGGGTACTTTCGATGGACCATTAGTGTAGCTGCATTTGGGGTAGGTAATCGATTTGGTATTGAGGGGAAAACTACAACTGCAATACAAGTACTGAGCTGAGCATGAGATCTTTCGAAATGAATCTTCGAAATTGGGCAAGAATAGAAATATGTACAATTCCCGAATCCCGACAGTCTAGTGTTTTTAAGAACAACTTTTACTTTAGTCTCTGAGTGCAAGTGCATCTGTGCTTCTGCTCCAATACATATGAAGTTCTGAATGCGATTATACACCGCAAACATTTCCACCATTATGCAGAGAACACCACTTGGTTGCATTTGAAATTGCTCTGGTATTCGGTATTCGTATTCGCTCCGCTCCGATTTGTGCATGGATTTTTGTGTCCAAAGGAAATATACAAACAAGAAGCCCCATACGGTCTCTGTTGGCCTCGTCATCACCATCACCAGCAACCAGCTCCCTCATCGTTGGCTGATGATATAGTTTGCTCAGCCTCATGCTTTTGTGTCATCCTAGGTTAGTTTGGAAGCCAGAAAGCACACTGCGACTGCACTACCACCAAGAAAACACACACTTTAGTTTGGCATATTGTTAACAAATCAGTCTACGAGCGACTACGTATATGAAAGGTCGCGCTATTTCGCATCCCCGCAAATCAAATAATTTTTGCCGCTTTTATTGCTTCTAAATAAATATCATAATAAATCCCATTCTAATCGTAAAACAAATTTATCTTCGTCCGGGAATATATTATTGTTTTGGATGCACCGCTTTGTACGTGATAATTTTCGGATCTTGGTTTTAAAATAATACAATCAGAACAAATTCCTTATATACTTTTATGATCGATCTTCCGGGTGCAAAAAATTTAAACTAACTTTCCTTTCGATATTACGGTAGTAAACAAAAATTGAAGGAAAAGTTAGATTACCTACTTATGTTCCTCGAAGCATTTTATGACCATTCAAATTTAAATACTGTTTTAGGTTAATGCATCTTATAATTTTATGATTTGAGGTTTTTTAAAGTTTTTGTTTTTCATCTTACTTGAGTTAGTACTTTTGGTTAACCAAATAATTTTTATTTATTTATTATTAATTTATTTATTTAGTTATTTATTTATTTACTTATTTATTCGTTTATATTTTATTTGTTAATGTCTTTTAAAATTACAAAATAATAAAAAAGGAAGGCACTAACAATACAGTTTTTTTTAAAAAAGATATGTTTAAACACAAAACAACAAGTTTTCCATTTATTCGCATATAAACCTTTTGTTTTATTTTAAATTAATTTACCTATCAATAAAGGCAGTCTACAATAAGAAGTGTAACCTTAAAACAATAAAGAAACAAACACAAAAAAAAAATCCCGATAAAAGTGATATCAAACCAAATTTGTAATAAAAATATTTTCTAAATGGATTTAAATAATAGTTTTCCAACCTTAATATGCAAGTTGCAAAAGTTCGTTAATAAAGTTCTCCTTTTTTAATATTTTTATTTTTATTAAAAATCAAATAGCGTTGAAAAAGTGACAAAAAAAGTTTAAAAATAACTGTGTATCGGAAATATTTTTAGCGATCAGACAAATTCAAACACTTTATTGGAGCTTTTGCAGAAAATTAAAGGAATACATGCAGCCAGCCAATTTGCTATCTAGTTGCGGAAAATTCTTTTAATGTAAGTTTTTTCTTTAAAAAAAAGTAAAAAGTAGGTATATTAGGTACCATTCACAATTAAGTTATAAACGGATATGATTTTATGTAATTTTGTATAGAATGACGCAGAATAAAATAAAGCTTTGATTTAACCAAGCTTACAATACATAGTTTTAAATGTTTCAATACTTTCCTACTAACGGACACAGAATAAAATAAAGCTTTGATCAAACCAAGCTTACAATACATAGGTTTAAATGTTTCAATCTTTTCCTACTTGCGAAAATAAATACAAGATACAAATTTAAAAAATATAATTGAGTGTAACCAGACTGTTTGTATAACCTTAAAAATCATCCCCAAGCTTATGCGTTTTTTAATCAAGATAATTCAATAAGGATTCATATATTAAATGAATGATCAATTTGAATCCTGTCAAATTGTTCCTGAGGTGCATACGCAATAATCAGAAGGACTTTTCGGAAAGGGCTGTATCGGGTTAGTAGGATCAGAATAACTCCAAATCAATGCTCCTCTCTTCCGTGTTATAAAAATTGCACTTAAAAAACAAACCAACAAAATATATATCTGAGTATAAAATTTCTATTTTGTTGTTAAAAAAACAGCATTAACTAATAAACCCATTATTTGTTGTTGTTAAAAGTAACGTAATTGTAGAACCAGACACTATATTTGTTTTTAAACTAATAAAGATGTTTGCATATTTGCTTTACAAAAAAAAGTGTCTCCTTAACATGAGTAAGCTTCTTTTTTGTGTAGTTTACTTAACATTGCATCTATCACGTCAACTGCTATTAAAAATGAAATGCTCACCTTAAATAAATTATGATTCTAAATTTGTAGAATGAAAAGAACCTTGATAGTTTTAGATTTCGTTAAAATGCCCATCGAACCAAATAAAACTAATCAAAACTTTGAAAACTTCAATCAATTCAAGTGTCGACAGGACCTCATAGTAGATTATAGTGTTATCAGCTTAAGATGAACTCCAAAATGGATAATTGTTTTTATTTTTGAGGGGAAAAAAGAAAATGTTTTTAATCAAATTATAAACTTTGATTAAAATTTTGCCCCAAGTAGTAGCTTCTCAGCAACTCGAGTTTTATTAAGAGCTCTAATAAATCTATATATGTATATGTTTTTATTTTTTAAATTGCCAGAAATATGATTGTATGTCATACTTTTAATTTGAATGAAATTTAATACAGAAACACTACAATAATTCCCAATTATAATAATGTTGAGATGATGTTTTGAACTGGAATAATTAAATATTTTTCATTATATCGTTGTGCGAAATCAAATATTCACTTTTAAAAAATTAAATTCATTTTTCGAAAGTTTTACAAAACAAAAACAGTGTATAGGTAAAAAATTTAACCTATTCCAGTATTTGAAGGGGTTAATTGATTTTTAATAGATTTTTGGATTTCAGAATTTTATTTGATTTCTTAGTAAATTATTATGGGTACTAATGAGTTAAGACATATTAATTATTTGTAGGTTAGTATTTGTGTAAGTTTCTGCTGCACTTTGCTATGTTATGTAACTGGAATGTTATCACAGAATTTTAAAATGCCAGTGTCAAAACTTGTTTTTTTGAAAAGTGTTTTTTTTAATATGTCAGATAGAAGGCAACAAAATTAAAGTCCACGACTTTGGACTTGTTGTTATGAATGAAAAAAATGAAAAAATCTCTATTTGAAATTTTTTTCCGAAAGTTTATTTTACTCTCCTGTGTTGAAAAAAAAAATCAAAATCCTTTGACTTGTTGTTTTTTTAAGTTTTTATTTTCGTTAAGCGTTCTTGAAACACACTCAAATTTTTTTTAATATCTTGAATTATTATAATTCAATAGCACAATAAATTGGTCTTGTAAATTCAGTTGTAACCGTTACAAGCAAACTATTGTCACTACATGCCGTTCTCGCCATTACTTCATACAAAATGAAGTACATAAGTTTGACATAAAAATCTCCGTGCTAAAAACATACATTTAGAACCTTTAAAGTATTATCAGGGAGAGAAAATTATTATTATTTATTATATTATTAAATGTAACTAAATGAAAGCCGAATATTTGTATTAGCTTAAATATAGGCCTCAGCTTGTGTGTTTTTTTTTTTTTTCTTCTGTTTATGACTAGCTATCCCGGCAGAAGTTGTTCTGCCCTTTCGAGCAGATAGCGCGATAATAGATATGTAAACATTTTGAACATTAAGCGATAAGTTTTACTTCTTAATTATATTTATATCGTCCAATTACTTTGTCTGAAATATTCGAAGTTGAATTTTTTTAATTAAATTAATTAAACACAAAAAAGTACGCATACGCCCCAGTGTAGTATACTGTTTTATCGTTTTTTTTTTTTAGGTTCAAAATGGACAATTTCAAGGAATTTCCTTTTGACTTCAATGCGTTCATTAGTTTACATTTTTAATATTAAACCAACAGAGTCATTAATATTGAATGATTTTCACATGAGAACTTACGTATTTGATCTGTGGGTGCGATAGCACGATGATACATAACAGAGTTTCCAAGCAAAGAAGTTCAAATTAAATATTTCCCGCATTTTGAGCATATTGACAGTGTTATCAGATACGTACATTTTATCAATTATTTCGTTAAACTAAAACCTCCAATGGAATTAAGTTGCTTATAAACGTTATTATTATTTTGAGCCAACATTTAAGAACACTTTTAAATGAAATATTTCCAAAACATACAAACAAAATAAATCGAAATTGTTAAAGTCATTTTTGAAAAATTTGGTAAAAACTAAAAACTGTTGGCTAATACTGGAAAACCCGATATACAGGAGCTACCGTTAAAAAAGCTTATGCCATCTTTTGGGTGCTCTGAAACACTGTATATTTTTTTTTCTAGCATTGAAATATGTATGATGTATGTTCTAGATAAATTATAAAAACTAACTGACTAATTTGAAAATACTCATGAAAAAAAAACTGAGAAGTTAATAGAAAAGCATGTTAAAAGCTTTTTTTATTGGAAATATAAACATATGATGTGTATTATATAGGGTACTATCCCATTTCAACCTATAAACTACTTGTTAAAAAAAAAATACAGTTAAAATTTTTAAAATCGGATATACCAATTTTTTATTTAAACCCATTTTTATACTTTGTAAGTAAATAGTTTGGGTTTTTATCGAATTAATTATTTAAAGATTCTGATTTTGTCCCATGGTCCTTATTCACTATTATGTTGAATGGAGTCATTATTCTTCTATCACATATGTACATATTAATTTTATGTATTACTGTTTTTGTGAATTGAGATAAATCTGCTATTTTCATTCATATCAGTGCAACCTCATTCCTTTCAATTTATTCGTGTAGCATTCACAAATTTAAAATACTAAACAATAAAACAAAATTGTTACATACATATAATGTATACTTTGTTTGTGTATTGAACGATTTATTTGACTTTAAAACAAAAAACTAATATTTAAAATTCCGACTGATTAATATTTTTAATACATGATTTTTAGTTTTGCGAAGTGGGTTTTATATTTTTTAAATTTTTGAGCTATTTTCTTACTTTGTTTTAAGTACGAACCTCCTGCAAAGTATTAGAAAACACTTAACAAAAAGATTAATAAAATCGGTAAACTCGTTCTTAAGTTTTAGCGTGTCCAGGAAAAATAAGGGTTCATTTTTCTTATGCATATTTATACATATACAGTTAATTTAACTACGAAACAATGATCAATTTAAGTCACAGACAAATTGTTCTGAAATTGGCTACGTAACAACCAGATGGACTATTTCGATGAGGCTATATCGTCACCGGGTTAGAACGATTACAATAATTCCAAATTAATATCTGCACTTATAAATAAAAATAGAAGAAAATGTACATTAGGGCAGAAGCTAAAAGTAATGTCCCTTTCGAAAATTATTTTATTATTAACGAAAACTTTTATTGCTTCTAAAAATCTGAATAATCAAATATAAAAGTAAAAACGACAAAACACAACACCTAAAACTAATAAGCCTTTTTTTATTATTTTATTTTTATTTTTTTTCGTATTCTTATACAATTCCGTTGGAAAAAATTTTGGTGAAGCTTTTTTCGAATTTTCTCAAATTTGTTGCAAAAACTACATTCCTTAAAATGAGAACTTGTTTTCACATACGGTTTCAATTGTATCATGATTCATTTAAAGTGTATAAATTTGTCACGCGAGGCCACATGTTGTTAGACTGAAAAATGGGTTTTTAAGAAGGGTAGGGTGGGGTATATTCGACACTTTTTCTGAATATTGCAAATCGACGTTAAAACTTCGAAACCTCCTAAGTCCATTTCGTGAGTATATTTTTTACAATTCTGTAGCAGGAGACTAACGACGTACTGCTTAATTTTTTTATGGGATTTATAATACCAACGAGTTTTTGAATGTTGTCATTCCTTGAAAATTTTCAGTTGAAAGTTTGTTGAGCTGAAAATACCAAAAGATGGCTCTGAGTTTTCTGATTATTTAGCAATAATAATATTTTTTTTGATTGTTTCAACTTAAGAGGTTATGAAGTTTTAACAGTCAAAATAATTTCTTCCTAAGCAAACAATTAAATATTTTTTTTGGAATTTACATGAAACTTTGCTTACAACACTACCAATACCTATGCAAAATTTTTGAAAAGTTTTCAATGTTCTAACACTTTACTTTCTTTAAAAATTTTACCTAAAATCTACGATTGTGCCCATGTGGTGGAGCACTTTCGGCATGATTGTTTGTAAAGCAGAAAACATTCTTAATTGGTAACTAAAGCCAATATATTGAAGAGAATTGTATTTTGTATTCAAAATAGATCCTTTAACAAAACAAATAACAAACATAATAAAAAGAAACAAAACAAACAAATGAACAAATCACTTTCTTCGTACACAAGCAATCAAAATTCATACATATTTACACAAAAACCACCTCAAAAGTTATGCAAGAACTGACACGGTTTGCGTGTCATGCATACATGTAGTGTTGTAGTATTTATCATCAAAATATATATTTTCTGACAAATTGTTTTTCTGGAATTAAAATAGTTGAAAATGCCCCATCGCCAAAAATGCCCCACCCTACTCTACCTTCCTCATTTTTTAGGGATTAAAGAAAAAATGCCTTGTTGGTAAAGGATTTTTGTGTTTTTATATCTTCTCAGAATCATTCTCTATCTTATTAGTACTTTGTTGGACCTCCTCTTTTATTACAACATTTAACTGTCTCTACACGCTTCTCCCAACCTTAAGTTTCATAATTGACTAGATATTCTCAATTGGATTGACATCGGCATTTTGTTCTTCGAAGTACTTTTTAACCTAAGAATTTAAAAAAAATATGAAAATATGAATTTTAGTCATAAAAGCTTAAATAAGACCTTCATATATAAAAAAAAAGTTCGTATTTTCAGTTTGGCTGTATGGCAAGGAGCATTTGTCCTGTTGAAAAATGCATCTGCAAGTGTCACCAAAAAGCTCCAGCGCAGAGGGCTCTTATACTTTTTCCAATACCCAGATAAACTTCTGCAGTTACTTTCGATTCTAGGGCGACTATTCTTCCTTATTATAGAAACATACCCAGACCATCACACCTTCCGTTCGGGGGAGGGGGGCATCCGTACGATGCATTTTCAGAGCTAAGTCTTTTCTTTGGTTATGTTCACGCAAGATTCCCCTCATCTCCAACAAGCAGCTTAAACTTTTACTCTTCGGAAAATATAACATTTTCCACATTTCTTGAGTTCAGAGAAATCATTTTTCTCTTACTCTTTTGGGGAAATCCAGCTTCAGTTCTGGTTTGAAATAATTTTTCTTGTCCCTCGAAAAAGATTATTTTAAAGATCCGCCGAAGTTTTGAACCGATTCCGACGGCTGTACACATACAGTGTACAGCACTAAAAAAAAAAATCTTCAACTGTCATGTCGTCGTCTTTTTTGGCCTCCTTTTCTTTCTGCTGGTAGTTCCAGTTTCATGATGTTTGTTTCAAATTCTATGCCACACTTTGTTGAGCAAATTTTAATCTTTTTGAAATTTCACGTGTTGTCAGATTGAGACGCGACAGACACAAAATATTGGCACTCAGAACTGATTGCCCATTTTTCCACTTAATTACTTGGGTTCGTTTCGGAATGCTAACAGGAGCTAAAAACTTCCCTTTTTCAAAATGACATCGACTTGCATGCACTATTTGAACGATTTTTACCTACCTAGTGCAAAAAACCCTTTATCTCTCATAAATTCCAAAAACTGCCCGGAATAGGGTAAAAAAAAGTTTGACCAACATTACAACATTACATATTATTGTATACATTATTTACTAGCTTCCCCGACAGACCTTTTCCTCTACTAATTTCAACAAACACAAAGACCTCATTAGTACGTACGCACCCATTTTCGTCATTAAAATCGGTTGAACCGTTTAGTAGGAGAAGAACTACGAAACATATTCACATTGCAGACATATAAAAAGATGTGGTTTATTCCTAATTAAATTGCATTCAAAGCAACTAAAAACAGACTTAATATCCATGGTATCTAGACCCAATAACTTATTATGAATATAACTGATGTGTATGCGAATAAATGATTTTCTGATAATATTGCTTTATGATTGTGATTCCAACACATGTACAAATTTAAACAGCCTAAAAATCCACTTCATATAAAATAATTTTTGTTTATTTCTTGAACCCATGTGTGATATTATTAACACACGAACATATCCAATTAAGAGCAATTAAATTAATCAGACATATCATAACCTCAGTTCTTCATCGAATGACGCATATTTCATGCGAGTTATACTGATAATGAAAACGTAATTAGTGCCCTCTTCCTCTGCTGTCGAACTTAAAGGTCAATTCATGCGTACCTACCTACCTACCTACCTACATAGTGTCAGCTTATTTCCATCCATTGTTCGTTCGTGAGAACTTCATATTTACTATTATTGTATGTGTATGAACGAACATATAATATTGCGTACGTATACTATTACTAGGTATACCTATACCTACATATTTTTCATTCATGTCATCCTCAACATATCGTGGAAAACCAATTTCAATTAAAGTTGATTGTCTGATCAAGAAATGTAATTACATGCAAAGTCAGGCCATTGCATTGCTGTAATGCATTGAAATAAAAAGGAGAGTAATCATTATCACATTCATATTTATTGTGGTTATATCGCAAGGTTTGAAATAATCTTTTGATTAAGACATTCTTACAATAAACAATAAGTAATAGGAGTTTTTTTTTATAGGAAAACAGCTGTACCAAAGTATTACTGAAAAAAAGCTAGCAAAAGGCATCCATATTTATACTCTCCGTCTCACTTGATTAGGAACATGTAGATTTTATGGTTTAATTAATTAATCGTACGAATTTTTTAAATCCTTCGATAATCTGGGTAAATCTTAATAAAATATGAAAGATGGAAATTAGTCTAGTCGACATGAACTTTTAGGTGGAAAAAGGTTGGAAGCTGATGAAACTTGGGGATTTTGTTCAGGGATAATTTACTAACATTTTGCGAACTGCAAATTTTTCGACCTTGCTCCAGTTTCCCCCCATAACTTTTTTTCTTACATCCTACGGCAAAAACTTTTTTGCATTTTTGCATTTCTTGTAGAGCGTTAAATTTTCTACAACTCTGATAATGAAACAAAATTTGTATGCCAATTTGTTACCAAGATTCCCCTTCTCCGCTTTAGTCATTTCTTGGTACCAAATTGACACACAACAATCTTCGCCCTATCAAAATTTTAGTAAATTATGGTTATGCCCTAGGACCTATTCAAATAAAGTGCACGACTGGGTCGTACGAACTTGCTCTAATGTGTTAAAATGGTTTTGGGGCGCAAGATTTTGGGGAAAAAACATTGAAAAAATCAAACGAAATTTTATGAATCACTTAAAAATCAATACTTAAATCGTTTTTTATGGAAAATGAAGTAAGCCATCAGGTTTTTTTTACTTTTTTGAATTTTAAGGAAAATTTTTTTTCAAAATCGTTCGACCAGTTTTTTCAAAAACGGTTTTTTTTGAAAAAACTTTTCGAAAACATATACCAAATTTTTTTTGAGTATGCCAACTTCTAGAACTCTGTAGTTTTTATCAGAAAAATAAAATTCAAAAAAATTGACTAAACTATTTTTGAAAAAAACAAAAAATAAAAAAAAAATTTTAAACTTTTTTAAAAAACTCAAAAAAATTTTTTTTTTGAAAAATTTAAGAATTTTTATTATTTTGTTTATAATAGGGCTTCTACATCAAAAATTTTATCGAAATTAGTCGAGTGGCTTACGAGAAAATCGGATTTCAAAAACCGGTCCTCTAGGAGGTACCGTTATAAGACTTTTCCTGAAAAATCTATTCCAACCAAAACATTAAGTTTGCACAGAAAACATTATTCAAAAAGTTTTATCGAAATCGTATGAGCCGTTTTCGAAAAAAATTAAATTTTCACTAAAAATCGTATGGCAGGTACCGTTAGTTTTAAAGCTAGAATGCTAATTCCAAAAAAACCTCTGTAGGACATCATAATAATAATATCTACCAAGTTTGAAGCAAATCGGTCCAGCCGTTTAGGCTGTAGGTGCCGATTCAGACAGACGGACAGACAGACAGACAGACAGACAGAATTGTTGGACCCACTTTTTTCGACTTCTCTATCATCGTAATGTTATGTTTGATTTTTTTACGAATGCATAACTTGCCTTATATGTATATAGTACCTATAATCGCAAGTAAAAAGTAAGTGACAACCGGAGCAAGATCGAATATTTTGAAGTTCCCCCATCCCTCTTTTTTCCACACGGCCCTAGAGGTCTACTTCGTCAGCATCACAAAGTTTCATTCACTTCTGACCTTTTTCTACATGAAAATACCGGCCGACTGGACTAAGAACAAAATAATAAATTAAATTTACGGCGTGAAGACAATAATAATGGGTATGACCCGACACCTGGTGGCAAGCGGGAATGGTTAGGGGAATGTCAAAAGTTGGTGATTTTAGCAAGGAACCATAATTACAACAACATTTTATAATTATTTGGGTATGTCCGAAGAATGAATTCTTCACTTCTTTGGCCTTTTTTGCCGAATTTTGAAAAATGACATGTTTTTCGAAGCGACACATCTCGGTACCTAACGAGTTGACATACTACAAGTTTTGTTCTAACAGAATTATAGGAAATTTAAAGTTTAACGCCACAGGACGTAAGAAAAAAAAGTTGTTCATTAAGGACCCTGAGCACTTTGGAAAATACAGGAAAGTTTGAAAAGGTACAGTGGATGAAGTGCTTGGTTGCTAAATTTAGAGTTGTGAGTGCAAACCCAGCCTGGGCATAAGCAACAACAAGACAGTATCGATAGGTGATACTAAAAACTGCTTTAAATAAAATGAAGTCGTAAACTGCAGTAAAAGCAAGTAGACCAACTTTATGTAGCGTGATACATCGTATTATACATGAAAAAAACTCCATTGAACGCAACAAATTCTCTTTTTCAGCATCAAGACCATATTCCCTTACTTTTTCCTATAGTAACATTATTTTTAATATCTTTTGTTATCCTGTCAACCTGGTGAACAGTATCTACATTCTGGAATCGTCGTTCTACCTCTTAAACTAAGAGTACCTGCCGTGTGACTTTAAATGAAAAACTGATTTTTCTCAAAAAGGGCTCCTACGATTTCGAACGTTCAAAATACCGGAAATATACTCGTACGTCCCGCTCACGCCACTTCATTTCTCTGCTTTTAGGTGGCACTAGGGACTTCCTTTTCATGATTTGTTATTTTGATAATGCATGATTTTCATCATTTGGCATTGTGATTATTCGGGATTTTGATTTTTCGGGATTTTGAACTTTCGGGATTTTAATTTTTCGATATGTTGAACGGCTCTCAAATTTTTCAGTAGTAAGGTAGAAAATATCAATTTTCTATAAACACAGATTGTACCAAGTTTGAAGCAAATCGATCCAGCAACAGGCAGATAGACGGATAAAAAGAATTGTCACACCAACTTTTGTCTTCTACTCTATCATCATTATGTCCATGTCTGATTTTCCTAAATTTGTTTGTGTTTCACAAAAATGCATAACTTGCCTTATAGTGCCCACAATCGGAAGTAAAAATCGTTATCTTAGTCGAACAAGACATTTGAAGTGCAGAGAAGCAAACCAAAATTGAAGGAGTTTTTTCAATCAATTATTTTAGGCTCTTTTAAAAACGATATAAGTTTAAGAAACATAAGAATAGGAAGTCTTTACTTGCTTGATGGTAAAAGAAGGTATATAAGCAGCAAAACAACACAACCTTGATTCTGTTATTTAGTATTATATTCGTACCCCAATAGCGACTCATCTGAATATAACATAAAAATCACTGCCACTAAGACTCTTTATATATGGTATTTATGAAATCAATAGTGGCGCCAGGAAATTAATAAACATTCCGTTCCTTCATTTTGTTTATGACACATTTGCCATGTTGCGCCATGAGTAAAAATTTAGTTCAATGAATCATGCA
Source organism: Platycheirus albimanus (assembly GCA_916050605.2). Classification (NCBI taxonomy): domain Eukaryota; kingdom Metazoa; phylum Arthropoda; class Insecta; order Diptera; family Syrphidae; genus Platycheirus; species Platycheirus albimanus. Next base: position 69,125,142 of record OU696698.1, read on the forward strand.
ATCGCAGATTTTTTTAATTTCCCATAAAATACATAGTCAGTCGAACTGTTTAACATTACTTAACGTAAAATTAGCAAATAAAATAGGAACAACCATGTTCATAGTTAATTTTATTTCACTGACTGGCGCCATATTTTATTGGTCTTTTTTGCTTTATATTTCATGATGGAACATTTATGAAACTTTATTTCAAGGAAATCAATAGATGAACTTTTTATGGTCCCTAAAAAAACTATAGTATGTTGAGGTTTGCTACGTACCATTCCACGAATAGAATCATTTTCGTTTGGGAAAAATTGAAAGGAACAACATCAAACCAATGTCCTATCCTCGCTGTTCTTTCATTTTTGCACACGAATGTGTTAGTAAAATGAAGAAAATGAAACTTTGGTATGTATAAGTGTTTTAAGGTCAAAGGCTAGATTTGACTAGACAATGGTCAATATTGACCAAGGGCGTCGTCGGTCAAAGTCTTATTTGTGTGTTATTTTTGGACTTAACTATTGATTAATAGTGAGCCTATAGTTCTCACATCAATAAACAATTTCGCCATTATTTTGAGAGTAGACACCCCAAATAGGTAGATGAATATATACCTTCAACGACGAAAATAATTAACACATTCCTATGAGGACAGGCACTGCTTGCAGAGACACGTGGAAAAAAGTTGCGTATATGTTTAGGACACAAGAAAAATGTTCATACTCTCCCATTTGTCTTTTCGGAGCCAAAAGTAGCCCGAAGTCGGAAATGTCTAAACTGAGGCAACGAAACAAAAAGATAAACAAAATTCGCTAAAGGCTAGTTTATAGCTAGCTGCTTGTGCGTGCGATAACCGAATGTGTCGCCCATGCTTATCAGTAAAACGATACCGTCGGGTTCGATAACGTCCAATCCGTTGGACTACATTTCTGGTTGGAATAAGAGTGAAAAAGGATTACTCTCCCAAACTTCGGTTTGAAATCAAATGTAAAATTTCAAAAGATACAAGCAGCATTTGGTCAGTGTCTCTTTGCACGAAGCGGTGTTACCAGCAGAAACTCTTTAACTTCTTTCCTTTGAGGGCAAAAATAAAACATGAGAAACCGACCGACAACGAAAAGCTGAACATTAGCTCGTGTATACTTCCTTTTCGGTATATTTATACACTTTGCCACTGTAGGTAAATCTGAGAAACCCTCTGACACAATCACAATGACACAAAGCTAATGTGATTTTTGTTTGGTACGTCAGATCAAATTTTTAAATCTTCTTCCAATTAATTAAATAAATAAAATGATTGCAGTTTGGGCGTGGCTGACGCCCACTTTTCATACAAAACCATCAATATTGTTTTTATAGAATAACAATGCTTATATTAGAGCAAAAAACATTAAATTTTGTGGGTATTACTTGTACATAAACATCTTGTGTATGAAATCAAAAAAAATTGATTTTGGGGGTGGCTGCCGCCCATTCTTCATTAGAAACTAAATATAAAATTTTTTTTTTGCAAATAAACGGAATTTATAATGAATCTACAGCAGAAACGCAGTAGAAACTAAGATGCTTGTGTACGAAAAGAAATTTTTGAATTTGGGCGTGGCCTACGACCATTTTTCATGAGAGAACGAAAAACGTAATTTCAAATTTCAGGAGCCAATATTCAATTTTAACCTCCTTTTCCTTTCGAAAAATATATCTCTATTTTTTTTTGTGTACATTTTTTCAATACACCCACTTTTGAGCACGTGACTTTTATAAAATACAGGTATAAGATCGTTAGAAAACTACTCGATTCAGCTGTAGTTTTACACATATACCTAAAAATTGACCAATCGGACATGCCCCCTTTTAAGGGGCGATTCCATCAAAAGTCATAATATGCATTAATTTTTTAATGTTTTTTTTTTTACTGTCGGTAGCAGTTTTGAAGTAAGAAGATGAACACTTCGGTTTGTATTCCTTGGGTACGTAGCAGAGTGTGGTTCAAGAATTGTTAAATACACCCACAACGGCTATTTCCATTCAAAATCTAATTTTCAAAAATTTAAGTTTTGTCTTGTTTCAAATCGATCTGCAAGCTTAAAATTGAATGTCAGAATGAGCTCATAATAATTGCACTGGTAATATAAAGTCTCAACTTAGGTCGTGGCGTAGCTCACGCTTATGTGAAAAAAGTGAAAATAAATATTAAGTTCAGACAGTTCAAGTGAAAATTAATCGAGAACTCATAAATTAAAAGGTAATTAAAACAATTATGTGAATTTAAATCGTTGTAAACACAATGTACACAATATTATTATAATAATTTAGTGAGACTTTAATATTCTTCTGAAGAGCGTCGTCCTCGTCATACATTCAAAAAGTATAAGGAGTCAGTATAAGAAACATTTTTTCTTCTAAATTTAATCAATATCACGCGAAAATCAAAGAGAACATTTTGTTACCCATCAGATTTCTTTAACTTTTTTAAATTTTAAGGATTTTTTTTTTCAAAATCGTTGGACCCGTTTTAAAAAAACGGTTTTTTTTTCAAAACTTTTCGGAAACATATTCCAAATTTATTTTGAGTATGTCAACATCTAGCGGTTTAAAGATCTTATCAGAAAAAACAAATTTTAAAAATTTTTAACAAACAATTTTTGAAAAAATTAAAAAAAAATGTAACTTTTTTTTTTTAAACTCAAAAAAACTTTTTTAAAAAAATTAAAGAATTTATATTATTTATATAGTGGTTTACGAGAAAATCTGATTTAAAAAAAACCAGTCCTATGGGAGGTACCATTATAAGACTTTTCCTGAAAAATCTGTTGCAGCCAAAACATAAAGTTTACTTAAAAAATACCATTCAGAAAGTTTTATCAAAATCATATTAGCCGTTTTTGAGATAAATGAGTTTTTCATTAAAAGTCATATGTCAGGTATCGTTAGTTCTTGAGCTAGATTGCTTATTCCAAAAACTCCTATGTAGGACGTCATAATAATACTATGTACCAAGTTTGAAGCGAATCGGTCACGCCGTTTAGGCTGCAGGTGCCGATACAGACAGACGGACGGACAGACAGACAGACGGACAGACAGAATTTTTTAGGCTTCTCTATCATCGTAATGGTATGTTTGATTGTTAAAAAAAAAAATTTTTTACGAATGCATAACTTGCCTTATCTTTAGTACTTATAATCGCAAGTAAAATTGCATCGTTAATCTGTATGTGTTACTACTGTTGTTTTTAAACTTGATATTGACTCAAAAATTTGTTGATCAAAATTGAATCGCTCAGTTTTAAAACCAAAATTCAGCTCTTTTTTAATTGAATTTGAAAACTTAAGCCAGATATGTATTTTTAATAGAAGAAAGACGAGTAATAACATAATACCGATGTGACCTACCTACGTTGCTGCATTTTTCAACAACTATAGGAAGAGGTTATTATTTTCCAGTTTTTTTTTTATAAATGGGGAACATAATCCTAATAATAAATGTGGACAAAAAACATAATAAACAATTGAGAAATAATATACATATGTAATGTACACATATCATGATAATATACACCTGTAATAAAAAATGATTCAAAATATTTTTTTCTTTTCTTTTCAGGTATGTTTCCCTACTTTATCATGTTAGATTAAAGAGAATGATTCAAGTGTGAACCAAGAATTGGCAAATTTTTTAAAGCTGTATTCAATTTTCTAACTTAAAAACTTGTACTAAATTCAAAATAAGACCAAAGTAATTTGTTTATACCTATACTATAAATACGAGACAAGTTTATCATTTATTACATGGTTATATTTCTGGTGACAATGGTCAACGGGGACCCATTCAATAATAAAAGAACACTGACAAAGAATATTGTTTACAGAGAAGCTTTAAGTAAAAGTTGGTTAAAATTACAAATTCAAGTCATTTTTGTATTATTTAATTATTTAATTAATTTATTTTAAGAAAACCATGAGTAAATTTGAATTGAAAGTACATAAATATATAGCCTTCAGTAAATTTCCGTATTATTAATACATAATCTAGCTACTTATACGAATCTTAGCTTGATTTTGAATTAAATGCATATGTTTTCCTTTCCCAAATTGATCTGGTGATAAATACGCCGAAAAATGTTCATAGTGCTCAAAACATCATATCAAAGTGGAAATAAGGCCAAAAAATGTCATTGTATGTCTAACTGTGTTTAAGCAAGAACAGGGAGCGTTTGAAAATCGAAATTTGAAAACCGTTTTATACAAATCCATTTAGTGTTTAAATATGGGACACCCTACGGAAGTCAGAAATTTTTTTTTTCTATTTTGTATTGCTTTAAATGATAATCCATCTTGTATTCGTCATAATTAGATTCAAATATTTCCAAGTGCAAAAAACGATTGTCTGCAGTCTGATATTGATATTTTTGGTATTTTTTGTGTCACAAACTATTTATATTTCTCGTTCATTTCATGGGATAATGTCCCAATGTTTCATTAAATTCCGACCTTTTTCTACCTGAAAATACCTTTAGACTGCAAACCAAAATAATATTTAAATTAAAACGGTGGGATAAAAATAATAATAAGTATCATTTAACACCTGGTGGGCAAGCGGGGATGACAGGAGGAGTGTCGAAAGTTGGTGAAATTATCGAGGAACCATAATTACATTATTTCATGATTATTCGGGTATATCTAAAGATTTAAGGTGGAATTCTTTATTTTTAGTGAATTTTGAAAAATTACCTGTTTTTCGAGGATAACGAATTAACATACAATTTTTCTTCTATCAGTAAAGGGGGAAATTTAACGTTGTACAAAAAATCGAATATGCTTTTAAGGTAGGGAAACAAAGTTGTTGAGGATAAACAAGAGCAAGGTCGAAAGTTTTGACTTAAATTTGAAAAAAAAATATTGAAATATAACGGTAACTCTTACAATACCATGCTCTATTTTTTGTTTTGTGAAGAAGTATGTTAGGTTATTTTTGAATAGCTTGGCAATAAAAAGTCATACAGCCATGTGGTTTTCAGGGTTGGATTTAAAATTAATGAGAGCAATGAATTTCGAGAATAAAAATGATACTTAAAAACGTAAAATTTTGAAAAGAAATTAGTCTTAAATTTTTTTTTTTTAAATATGATTTAGAAATTTTGAGTTTGAAAGTTAATATTTTGAAAAGGGTACACTTAAATAACTTTATTTAAAATTACAATAAAAGAATTGGTTTTTAGCCTGACAAAAAAGTAAAGCATGGCATTATAAGAGTTACCATTATATTTTAATAATTTTTTTTCAAATTTAAGTCATGTTTTTAAAAAATTGCCCCTCCCAGCTAAACGGAGGGGAATAGACGTCCTCCCATACGATTTTGTTCTTGTATCGACCCAACCTACTTGCTATATCTTCTTAAAACACATTATACTAATCACCCTGTATATATATATATTTGTCTGCGGATATTATGTCGCGGATATTGAGGAGTGCAGCCATTATCTGATAGTTACTAAGCTTTGGAGCGGTTGGAAATCCTTGCTTAGAATATGAATTTTCCGTTTAAGTAAATTAATTTCAACACTCAACAATTATTCATATCTTAAGTTTGCATACATATAGTATTTTAATAGATTTTTTTTATGATGGTAAAATTTGCATGAAGCTATTGAAATGCTATATACCGAAATCATTTTAAATGGGTAAGTCTCTTGTCGATTTTATTTAAATATGTATAATTCATCTGATGTTGAATGTGAATTAATTTCTTCTGTAAACATTCGTTTCTCATGAAGGAAATGCGGTAAAGAAAAACAAATATTGAAAATGTAGAGAAACATAATAAAATCGATCAATGCCATCGACCGAAGCCATACAAAATGAAATAGAAGCATATTCACGTTGCTGCAAGGGTATCAATAGCTACAAAATTGTGTTCGGTTGTGGAACTATACTCAACTATACTCTATAACTATGACGAAGACTGATAAATCATTAGGAATGGAATGGTGACCGAACGAACTTGGGGACTTATTTCAAATAAGCTGCAACCATAAAAGGTGAACAGAAATACGTACACATAAAAAATATATAAAATATGTTGCTGTGCCTATATCACCATTAAATGAATCGTGGTGAGTGTGTGTGATCTATATACTCTTTAGGTACCTACTACCTACCTACCTACACATAATACAGTCCACTGATGTTTGTCAAAATAAGGGTTTTAACAGGAAAAATTAAAAATATATATTTTGTGTTCTAAATAAAACCCAAAAAAGTTTTTGAACTGAGTAAACGTAGCAAGCTTCTCAGATGAATATGAAATTAAAGGGAAGTATCAATATACAGTTATTATTTTATTGCTCGGATGAATTATATTTAAATTAAAATTGCAGGACTGTATTTTCGGGGTTTGAGATTTGTAAAATAAATTTACAGAAAAAACACGTAAGCCATGAATTTGAATTGAGGAATTTATTCTGTATACAAAATCTGAAAGCTACATGAATATTTTATTCATAGAAAAAAAAATTTGAGATATCAATCACACATGAAATTGCGATGATGGAGAAGGAGAAAAAAGTGGGTCCGGAAATTCCGTCCGTCTGTCAGTCTGTTCGCACCTATACAGCCTATACGGATGGGCCGATTTGCTTCAAACCTGGTAGGTACTAAGTAATTATTTGAAATTCCCCCGGGGTCCTTTTTTCATTTTTGCCCTAGGTCGAACATTAACGGCCATACAATCTTTAACAAAGGGTTTGACTTTCTCGAAAACGGCTCTGAAAATGTTTTTCAAACTTACAGGGTGCTATTTTTCAGAACAATACATCTTTGGTTAGAATGATTTTTTGATATTCGTCCTATAACGGTACCTCTCATGAACCGGTTTTTTTTTCAAATGAAGTTTCATCGTAGACCAGTATCCCAATTTCAATAAAATGTTCCATTCAGGAAGGCATTAATAATTCAATTAATATTGCATTTCCAAAAATTTTTTTTTGTATGTTATTTTAAAAATTTGGTTTCAAAATATTTTGGAAGCGGGTGGATTGAATATTTTTTAAATTATGTTTCCAAATAAAAACTAATTTTTGTAAGTTATTCAAATTATATTAGCTGACAAAAATACATACACCAAATAAGGCCAGGACCACAGACATACAACACAGACAGCCAACACAATGGCCTCTCTTTTTGGCTACAAAAGTTTGATGTGCATTTTATTATAAATACATTTATGTTGAAGCTCGGCTTGTGCACCTTGTGCGTTTTAAACGGGGTCCCGCTACACGACTAAAATAAAATGCAAAGGCAGGGGTAACATAACTGTGGTGAATAAAATTGTTTAAGGGTAACCTAGGCAAGGGGTACGAATTTGTAGTCTGTACTGAATGCCTGTGAAGTGGTCCTTGCCTTTCCACCCAAGTAACCATTACCATCTCAAATAGCAAACAAAATTGGCGATAGGAATACTCAGGGCACTGTGTTGAGTTGAAATTGGAAATATCCTTCCTTGTTTGGCATTGTTGGTTGGTTCAACATTTCTATGGTATACCTCTGTGCCCTGGTGCTGATTGCTGAATTTTTCCGCTATCCCTCTGAGAGGTGATCGACATTTTAAAGGGATATTTCGGAGCATCATATTTTAGGCATAGTTTATATTCCTTTTTTTCTGAAAACAGTTGCTAGTGGACCCAAAAAAAAATTCCAGATCGATACTCACCACCTCTTTATCGATTTTAAAGTCGCCTATGACAGCGTGAACTGGAACGAGCTATACATAGCCATGTCACTTCTTGGCATCCCTGCTAAACTCGTTCGATTGTGCAGGATGACTATGGAGAACTCGCGCTGCTCCGTCAAGATTGGTAAGAACACCACCGACTCAATTAATGTCGAGAAAGCCTTACGACAAGGTGACGCGCTGTCATGTAACCTCTTCAACATCATTCTTGAGGCAATCGTACGCAACTCGCATGTCAACACCAGCGGTACGATTTTTACTTGCGATTATAGGTACTATAAGGCAAGTTATGCATTCGTCGAAAAAAAAAGTTTTGAGATAACAATCAAACATGACATTACGATGATAGCGAAGACGAAAAAAGATGGTCTAAAAATTCTGTCCGTCTGTATGTCTGTCTGTCTGTCTGTCTGTCTGTCTGTATGTATACCTACAGCCAAAGGGGTGGGCCGAATTGCTTCAAACTTGGTATATAGACTTTTTTAGGTATTGTACAGAAAGGAAATTGAAATTTTTTTTTTAGCTCAAAAAATAACGGTACCTGCCATACAACCGTTACGTTAAAGCTTATTTTTCTCAAAAACGGCTCTAACGTTTTTTAATTAAAAAAATCAGTGTTGCTTTTTAGGTACGACCAATCATATGGCTGAAAAAAAAGTTTTAAAAAATGGCTAAGAACGGTACTTTCCATAGGACCGTTTTTTTTTGCTTTCGACTATCTCGAAAACGACTCAACCGATTCTTTCGAAATTTCACACACATATAGCTGTAGGTAGCTCAATTTGTATTGCATACCAATATTTTTGTAAAATATTTTTTTGTTTTTTTAAAAGCATTTTAAAAAAAAAAAATTAAAAAATTCATATTTTGAAAACTGCTTATTAAATTTTTTTTTTTAAATTTTAGATAAATGTATTTGCTGAATACCTATGAACTGGCGTTTTTGAATTTTTTTTGAAAAGTTTTTTCAAAAAGTTTTTCAAAAAAAACTTTTTTTCTCAAAAACCGCTCCACAGATTTTTCTAAATTTATTCTCATAAATTCAAATTTATCCAAGAAATAAAATGGCGTACTTTTTTTTCAGCTCAAATTAGTTTAAGTATTTATTAAAGAATTTTGAAAATTTTATTTTTATCAAAATCTCAAGCCCATAAACCACTGTCACTCATTAGAGCAAGTTCGTGCGACCCAGTCGTGCATTTTATTTATTTTTGCTCTAGGTCCAAAAATAACGGCACCTGCCATACAATCTTGAAGACAAAAATTGATTTTCTCAAAAACGGCTCTAACGATTTTGATAAAACTTTCAGAATGCTATTTTTGCAAGAAAATCTATCTTTTGGTTCGAAATTTTTTTTCAAAATTTGTCTAATAACGGTACCTCTCATAGAACTAGTATTTTCAAATCAAATTTTCTCGTAAACTATACATTCGATTTCAATAAAATTTTGGCCACAGGAAGTCATTCATAATTTTATTAATATGGCATTTCAAAATTTTCAAAATATTTTTTTGGGGAATGTCAAAAAATTCCAATAGTTCAGTAATATTTATGATATCATGTGATTTTATTAGTTTTAACAGTCCGCTGGCAACAGTCCCCAGATTTAAACAAATACAGGGGTCTTTCTAAATGTTACTTTATTAAAAATAGTCCTTTGAGCTAAGACTGAGATTTTGTTAAAGCATTCAAAAGTTTACCCCTTCCTTGATTATTAAATTTTTGTATAACAGTTCATGAAAAAATATAAGATTAAATTACTTTATTATTATGGATGATTCGAGCAATCACATCTTTGAGACATTTTTTCAGACAAAATGACCCTGTTAGTAGAGATATAGATACAATATCAATAATTCATGGGGAGTACGATAGATGCCTTCAAATTCGCTAGCCCCTAGCTGGTTAAACTTTTTTTTAAGCCAATTCAAACCTTAACGCTTCTACAACCTAGCGTAGGTATTAAACCGGGTATTATCTTTTTCCAAGAAGAATTGTTTTTGTATTATGTTGGGTATTTATAATGATAATATTCTGTCTGCAAATAAACACTAAAAAAAATTGTTTCAAAACTCTTATAGCTTTAAAAAAAATATTAAGTCCCACATTAACCAACGTGTCTACAATACAAAAAAAAAGTCATGCAAACAGCCACACAAACCGCCATATAATATACCAACATTAGCGCATAAAAAAGATAATTATGAAAAGCAACAACACCTGTTTACTGCTGCCAATTATACCACCTTTCATACACAAATGGAAAATAAGAGCAATTAAACATTCAAAAGCAAGGCACAACATTCGCAATAATACAAACAACGCCTGCCAAAAATAAACCCTTTTTATTGTTCTACTGCCGCTCAACGCCCGCGAGCCGCGCCGCTCCGTACCGTATAAGCCGATATCCCTTCCATTATTCGTACACGTATGCCAATTTAGAATGCAATCAACCGCAAGTTCATGATCCTTGTATCAAGTGGAACACACACATTTCCCAACCACCCACTCATGCCTCAGTTTTATTCAAAGCAAAGGATCCGGATTCTTTTTGTGAGTGTTTTTTTCTTTGAATACAATATGAAAAGGAAAAAAAAAACACAACCAAAGAAAGAGCGACTATACAATCTACGCCACGTTGCTTGTTCGTTATGGTCTTATTCAAATATCCTGATAAGGTTATGAGGCATTTTGCATTTTGCTTATTTTACTCCATCTTAGAATAAAAATGTGTATAAAAAATGTCATGAAGGAGTGTGTATGTAGTATATGTATATAATAATGTACTCTGTTTATTTACGTGTTTACTAATTTTTTTTCATTTGAATGCTATCTGCACCTGCACTCTTGAGGAAGGAAGAAGGGTTGATTTGTTGTGAAGTGGTCGCAGAACATAAACAATTTGTTTACCAGGTGAAATGCACATGTGTATAGTATATATGTTATGTATACATTATGACGTATAAAAAACATGCTTGAGAGAGTGAGGATAGGTCCTTGTAGAAATTATGAATAAGGGTGCAAAAGTGTCGAAAGCGGTTCAACAAAACAGAAGCAAAAACAACTTCAAAACACACATAAACAAATCTGAGCTCCTTGCTCTTGGTCGTGTTTCGTGTATATGAAGCCTTGCTTGGTATCAAGATCAAGCAAACATTGCACGAAAGACCATTTATTATGTAGGTGGTACGTCCCTGATGCTTGGGGGCTTGTTTGCTCCTCATCGTGTAGGATGACTACGTTGCCATGTAGCGTTATCCTTTTTTTAAGGACAATTAATACATAAAATGGAGGGTCGGATTTTCTGTCTAAGGAAAAACACAAAACACAAAACACAAAACACAAAATACACATTCACATCTAACCAAACATTGCATCGTTTCGTATGGTGTGGCACTGGCACATGACTCTTATATAGTGGCAATTGCTAAAGCACGCATAATTGACTTGACTTCAAGCATGAATGCTGCTTGCAAGTTGCAATCCTCTCCTTTGGCACACTCATCATCTCCAACTTCACAATTATGATCATCTCGTGACCAATTTGCATTTGTGTATGAGTTGCCATCCCGGGTCCTGGCATTCGGTCTTCGGTGTCGGTTCGGTAGCCGGCACCCGGCACTCGGTCTCGGTCCCCTTTTCTCCATCGTAATCTCTCTTAATTAACTCTTTGCTTTCACTATAAAGCAGCAAATCACAGATGAAAATCAATATTGGCCTTTCATATAAGATATAATCGAGGAGAGCAAAAAAAAATTGTGGTCCTTTGAAGTGGAGAATAACACATGCTAATATAAAAAACATACACTCATTTTCTGTGTTCTTTTTTTTTTAAACTTCCTTTGACAAGCAAGAAGTTTTCCACTGTTGCTCCTAGCCTGCAAACACGACATTATCCATGCTGCCATCCAACCAACATCCGCTGCTGAATCATATAGTGACTATGTACCTATGGAATATGGATAAGGATATACACAAACCGCCACCGGGTGTTTTGGATGTGATGGGATGACACATATATTATGTACATTATGAAGGTGGATTCTTGCTGAAAATGTGTATTTTAATTTAGAAAGACATCTGATAATTGGCTCCTTGATTTATCTAATCGGATTAATTTTCCGGTATTTTGAACTCACGTGAGTTCGTTGGTGTTGCTTGAAATATCTTTGTTTCGCTGGGTATTGTTTAACGTTTTTCATGTTGTCAAAATAAAATGTCTTCACGTCCCGTATGTTACCTTTATTTTGGTTTACAACAGATACTTTTTGCAAATATCAGCGCTAAATAAAAATCTGAAAGTTTTTTTTGGAACAAGTATCTATATAATATATTAGACCAAATTTCTTTTCTATAAAGCTGTTTGTTTTTTTTTTGTATAATAAATCCAAGCTGCCACTTAAATGCATAAATTTACCTGCTGGCTGTAAAACTCCCCGATATACAATATGATAAGAAGTGGAGAGCGGAGCACAAGAGTCGACTGCTTCAAGACGAACGATGAGAATTATACATAGAATATGGGCGTAGGTTGGTAACTGCATCAAGTTTTTGTTAGGCAATGCATATTAATGGAAAACAAACTTTTCAAAGGCATCCCTCAGTTTCAACGAAAATAAAAAACTAAGTTGGTATAAGTTTAAGCCATGATATGATGATATCAAAAACTTGCAAGTTTTAGAAAAGCCCCAAAATCGTTCATTGGATAACAAGTAAAACTTAATATGTAATATGAACAAAAATGAGTACGGTAGGTTTGGGCAGATTCAACACTTTTTCTGAATATTGCAAAAATAATTTGTTCCTAAATAAACATTAAAATATTTTTTTGATTTTATATGAAACTTTGCTTATTAGTTATTAAACCCTACAAATATGCATCGTTATTGAAAAGTTATCAAAGCTCGAACAGCTTAAGTTTTTTTTCAAAAATTTATTAATCCAGGTGGTCGCATGTGCCCCATACTTCTTTTCTTAATTTTTAATATTTTTTACAAAACTTATAATGGTATTTGAAAGAATTATCAAGAAAACTTTAAATATATATATAAACCACTTACATTTCACAGTGAGACAACAAGAATTAAAAAGGAAATTTCACAAATTTATAGAAAAACTTGAAAAATGTTCTAACCATCGCAAAGTTTGAACAAGAACTGCCACGATTCGCGTGTGATTCATACGGCATTTTGTTGTATTTCTCATTAAAATATTTCATTTATGGCAAACCGTTTGCTGCAATTAGGAAAGTCGAAAGTGCCCCATCGTTCAGAGTACCCCACCCTACCCTAAACAATTTTTCAATAAAATGAAGGTTTAGTATGAAAAACAATTATTTATACATCCCGTAAGCTCGGCTGTGAACTGATTGACATTCATTGCAGTGCGAAACATTGTTGCAGAATTATTTCAGAAAATAAATGTCACTCACTATTTTGCAGAGCACTGTTTATAATTTTAACGTTAAAATAAAATAATGAACAAAAACAATGCGAAGGTGTGCAGTGATATAAATTTTTCTGATATGGTATACTTTGATCCACTTTTAAATCTGTCGTCTGAATTCAAAATTGACAGTAGGAAGATGCAAATGAGTAAAAGGACAACATATCAGGTTTATTGTACTAATTTAGACATAAATTAAATAGCTAGACGGGAAAATGTTTCTTTCATCGTTATGGGACACTTAAGAATCTTGCAACATTTTGCGCAATTTCAAATATGTAGGTACTGTATAGAAGGTGATGAGTAATGACTTATGAGTAATACGCATAATAAGGACCCACAGCAGTGCAATTACCAAGATGCAAGTAACATTCTTGCATAGTGTCATGGGAAATGCACTGAGTTTTAGAAGCACTAAATTTTACAAGGATATTTCTATCTGAAAAAATTTGCCAGGATCGGAATTTAAAACAAAATCGATGAATTGCATGGTTCTTACTACTCAAAACAAAATAGGGCCCATCCGAGATTTATTTTTATTTTCATTTTCACAGATAGTGACATTTAAAAGTTGATTTTGTGGATAGATGGAATAAAATAAACATTTTTCACTAATGATTATGTGAACTCAATTTCTTAAATCTTAGCTCAGATATGTTAACAGAAAAAAAACGCTTCATATTTACCTAAAAACCCTGTGGGAACTATTTTGTTTTGAGAAGTTCATAAACAAATTTCCCTCTTATGAATCAAATTACACCTGTTAGTAGTCCGAAAGAAAGTTCTCAAGATTTTCAATTTGTACAAAAATTCTCAAAAGTTTTTTAATCAGAGCACATATTCCGGCAGATTTTTTATCGAAATTTCAACCTTTCATTCTATGCTTCGATAAGGATTCTTGTTGGAAATGTGACTTTTTGAACAATAAACTAAAGTTCGCGATTGATCACGAGAAACCTCAAATACAAATTGAACTTGTATAGGTACTTCATCAGTGGTCACTTCGGTGATTACTACAACCACCACCGCCATACACACAGCCCACCTACAACTACCAACCAACCATCCACCATTTTTGACAAATTTTTCCTCACCGCCCCTCCACACCAAATCCCCACCACCAGTAACCACTCACTCCACCTGCAACCAACCACCTTCCATTTTTGTCGATTACCCCTCCTCCCAAAACAAGGCCCCCCACCACCACCCATCTACAACCACCAACCAAACATCCACCACATTTGACAGTGTTTTTCTTCCCCCCCCCCCACACTAAATCCCAACCACCCACCATTTTTGTCAACTTTTTCTTCACCCCCCCCCCCCCCCAAGTCCCCCCTTGTAACCAGCTACCCAACCTACAACCGACCAACCACCATTTTTGACAATTCCCCCCCCCCAGTTCCCCCACCTGTAACCAGCCACCCAATCTACAACCGACCACTTACAATTTTTTACAACTCCCCCCCCCATAACCCCTCCTCTACTAACACGCTCCAGTCACACTTTGAAAAACTTTATCGATTGTCATGCCATTTTTCGTGACGATTTCTATCGATTTTACTGCCTACGACTAGGTGCGCAAATAGGTGTTTTATGTTCTATGTCTTTCTTTATTTTACAGGTTATTCTATACAAAAAATGCTCACTCGAGGTAGCAAGCTACGTTCCACCCCTTAAACATTTCCCCGGTAACACTCGTCTTGCTAGGAACCATCATCAGCTTACACTTGCGCCAAATTTCGGATGTACCGTGAAATATAGGGATTCCTTCTTCAGCCGTACAACACGAATGTGGAATAAATTGCCTGGTACAATTTTCCTTTGCCACTTTGGTCTTCAAACATACAAAGAAAATGTTCATCGACACCTCCCTTCCCCTCCTCCTTAATTTCCTATCGCTCGCACTTTGACAAAACAAGGGCTATCCGAAACCCTTGAGGCACGTGTGGCAATAACAAAAAAGTCAATCCACAAAGGTGAACAATACCCATGCAATTTTAATGCATATAAATTGAACCCAATTGGTTTTTATCCAAACTTAATGATAAAGAAATATTTATTACGTTAAGGGTTTAGGAAGTGCTGCTTAGAGTAGTGATTAGTGTTTCAGGATTACATGCCAAAAGTCTGGGTAGTGCCTCTTGCAAGAAAGTGACAAGTCTTTCAAAAAAATATCTTTCCATGAAGAGTTTCACACTTAACAGAGCCGGGTTTGACAGTAAATGCACACCCTGTTCTGATAAAAAGTGTTATTCACTAAGACCTTGCTAATCCTATAGCTGTCGTGTCTTAATATTTTTCATTTTACGGCGAGATAAATAAAAATAAAAAAGGCTTAACTTGAAGAACATACTATAATATCCATACCCTCGATCTAACTTAGGTACTATTCTTTTCTTTTTAAATCTTAATAAATGGAAAAGTGAATAACCCACTTTCCCCATCAGAACATTTTAAATGGTTATTATGACAAAGACAAAGAAGCGCGGAGTGTGAAGGTATTGTTCCATCGTCTTCCGCATTACCTCAGAGATTAAAGTTCTTTCCCCACGAAAGATTGCAGTTGCGAGAATTTAACCATATTCTAGAAAACGCTGTCAGATGAAAAATGACTTCAACACCAGAACGCGAACACATCGATTAGTCGTCCTTGAGTAGTTTGCAAAGCGGCGTTCTTCATCTTATTCCTTTGGACATTGCCTGTTGTTGCTCTTGCATAGTGAAAATAAGAATTTTCTAAGCGAATGGCTTCCAATTTCCTTTGAAGAACAAGCACACTGAAGAAGTGCACTTGTAAGTTCTTGCTTCAGTCATCGTTGCTGATACGATACGATGCCACTCTCTCCTTCACTTCTGGATGACAGTCTTACTCTTCATGTCTCTTGGATAGCACTTCATCATCTGATGCGGGATAGCAGGAGCTTTTCTGTAACCACGGTGCCTGGATGACTTGGCACAAAATCTTTTGACTGCTACTTTGAGACGCGTGATGAGGACTGTGAGTGCTGCAAGATTATGGCTACCATGTTGGCCTCTCCAAAAGGGCAAATGAATCAGTCGTGATGATTAATAGTCGGTGGTGGCCTGGTCGACAAAAAGCCATACCATGATTCACGGAAACTCAACGACTTCGTCAGTTTCCGTAGTCATGGCAGCAAGAGAAGGCTATGAGAAGTGGTGACACCAAATAATGATGGAAATATCATGCAACTATATGAATGAAAAGACCACTTTCTGTTTCTAGTTTTAGTAGTGATACCTTTTGTTCGATGGATCTATAGGCAAAGTTTGGGATATTATTTGTATATTGATTCAGAGTGTCTAGGTGAACAAATGACCTTTTTTCTTTTATTTCATCCTTTAGGTGTTATACATATTTTATGTAGGGAGGTGATGCAACCAAATATGATAATGGGTTGGAAGACGTCTGGCACATAAGGTGTGACAAAAAGCTTTATAGCATCTAGGAGGGTTCGAAAACAAATATCATATGGGAGGAGAACTTTAACAGTGAAGTTTGATTTGTAGTTTTTTTTTTATAAAACTGTCCATCCCCACTAAACGGGGGTTAAAGATGGTGCAGGGAAATAAGTCCCCCCCTGGTACTAAGTCCACCGAAGGAATTAGCTCTCACTTAGTGGGAATTAAGTCCACTTAAAAGAAGTGGACTTATTTCCCATGGAAGGTCTAAACGTGCTCCACTTTCTTGTGCACAATTGGAATCATGAAGAGGGAACAAACTTCCAAGAACAATAGTTAAGAATCTTACAAACCGAACTGCTGCTTAACTGAACTAATGGTTTTTAAGATTCTGAAAGTGACAAAAAAAAATACCTATGAATTTCTTACACGGGTACAAAAAGCTTAAGGCGTCTGAAAAGTGAAGTGGGTAAGAGGGGTCATGCTGCCCCCTGCAACCCCCTGCTTGGGCTCACTGTTGGATTTGCAGAAGACTCGCATACACAAAACCTCGCACCTACTCCAAATCTAACAGCGAGCCCAAGCATAGGGGTTGAAGGGGCAGCATGCCCACTAAGTGAGAATTAAGCTCCTCGGTGGACTAAGTACCCGGGACTTATTTCCCTGCACCATCTTTAAACCCCGTTTAGTTGGGATTAACAGATTTATAAAAAAAAAAACAAGCCAATCAAACAACACTGACAATGCCATGCTTCACATTCTCTTCTCTTATTACTTGCGATTATAGGTACTATAAGGCAAGTTATGGATTCGTGCAGAAAAAAAAATTTGAGATAACAATCACACATGACATTACGATGATGGAGAAGTCGAAAAAAGTGGGTCTGGGAATTCCGTCCGTCTGTCTGTCTGTCTGTCTGTCTGTCTGTCTGTATGTCTGTTCGCGCCTCTGGAGACTGAACGGGTGGGCCGATTTGCTTCAAATTTGGTATTTAGGATTTATTTGGCCGTCCCTCGGAACATATTTTTTATTTTTGCTCTAGGTCCAGAAATAACGGCACCTGCCATACAATCTTGAAGACAAAAATTGATTTTCTCAAAAACGGCTCTAACGATTTTGATAAAACTTTCAGAATGCTATTTTTGCAAGACAATCTATCTTTTGGTTTGAAATTTTTTTTCAAAATTTGTCTAATAACGGTACCTCTCATAGAACCAGTATTTTCAAATCAAATTTTCTCGTAAACTAAACATTCGATTTCAATAAAATTTTGGCCACAGGAAGTCATTCATAATTTTATTAATATGACATTTAAAAATTTTCAAAAACTTTTTTTTTTGATTTTTTATAATTTTTTCAAAAAAATTTTTGGTTTTCGAAATATGTTGAAAACGGGTACATTGATTTTTTTTTAAATTATTTTTCAAATGTAAACTACAGATTGCCATATATTTGCATACTCAAATAAATTTCAAAATATTTTTTGTAAAAGTTTTTCAAAAATAACCTTTTAAAAAAAAAACTGGTCCAACGATTTTCAATATTTTTTTTTCCTAGATTGACGTATAGCTTTGAAATTTTATTGCATACTTAGTTTTTCCGAGAAAACTCTTAAACTAATTTAAATAAAATGCACGACTAGGTCGCACGTACTTGCTCTGAGGTTGCAATAGTATTATTAAAACACTGTTTTCGAGCAATATGCAGAACTCATGTTTGAAAAAATTTGGAAAAACTAAAAAAGTTTGGCTAAAACTGGAAAACCCGATATACAGAAGTTTACGTTAAGAAACCTTTAGTATATCAAATTTAGATGTCATCTTTTGGGTGCTATAAAAGGATATAAATGTCCGCTTATGGCCAAATTAATAAAATTGTTAAAATAAATGTCCGTTATTATCATTTGAAGCCAAAAACTTAAATGCAGTTTTCTTCAAAACATTCTATATATATTACATACAAAGTTTAATAAAAATCGGCAGAATCTTTTTTGAGTATATTAGAAAAACCTACTTAATTTGGCCAAAAAATAGTGGCTTTTTGTATGGGAGCCACCATTTAAAAAAGAGAAACTGACAAAAATGCAATGCCATCTGATAGAGAGTTGTAAGGAACTATACCAAACAAAGTTTGTTTGAATTCGATACAACCGTTGACAACTTATGGCCATTTGAAAAAAGACGTTAAGACCAGATCTCCGTTACTAGCATTTTTTGCCAAAAACTAAAAACGCAGTTCTCTTAAGAACACTAAAAGAACATAACACACAAAATTTAATAAAAATCGTTAGAGCCATTTTTGAGAAAATTAGAAAAAACCAAAAAAAAGTGGCTAAAACTGAACGGCTCGTTGTATGGGAGCTACCATTTAGAAAAGCTTCACTGAAAAGTTTACAAAGCCATCCTATAGAACACTATGAAGAACGATGCCAAACGAAGTTTGAGTCAATTCAATCAAGCCGTTGCGAACTTATGGCCATTTGAAAAAAAGCCGTTTAAACCTGATTTTCGTTACGACCATTTAAGCCAAAAACAAAAAACGCTATTTTGTTAGAAATATCTTAGGTAAATTAAATTTTAAATTTAATCAAAATCGTTAGAGCCGTTTTCGAGCAAATCCAAAATGAAAAAAACCGTTACTTGAAAGGTACCAGTTTGAGCCGGCCTAAAATAAAATAAAAAAAACCTCAACAATGGTTTTTCTTCAAACTGCTATATATCAAGTTTGAAGAAAATCCGTCAAGCCGTTTAGGCTGTAGCATGACGTGAAAAAGCGCACATCCGCACATCCGCACATCCGCACAGACGCACAGACGCACAGACAGACCGACGGACGGTATGGCGAAAACCACTTTTTTGGTCTTCTCTATCATCGTAATGTCATGTTTGATTAAAACCTCGATTTTTTTTTTCTGCACGAAACCAATACTTGCCCTATAGAGCAAGTAAAAATAAAAGAATTTTCGAAATTATTTAATTTTTTTTAATATCCATATATGCAGCCACTACGCAATTTATTGAACATAAGAGCAAGTTCGTGCGACCCAGTCGTGCATTTTATTTTTACTTGCGATTATAGGTACTATAAGGCAAGTTATGCATTCGTTAAAAAAAATAAAGTGCACGGCTGGGTTGTACGAACTTGCTCTAATGTGCTAAAATGGTCTTGGGGCTTGAGATTTTCGGAAACAAGCTTTGCAAAAATCATATGAAATTTTATTAATCACTTAAAAATCAATAGTAAAAACGTTTATTGGAGAAAATGAAGTAAGCCATTTTGTTTTTTTTTTTTTAATTTTAAGGAAATTTTTTTTCAAAATCGTTCGACCAGTTTTTTTCAAAAAACGATTTTTTTTTTGAAAAACTTTTCGATAACATATTGCAAATATTTTTTTTAGTATGCCAACCTCTAGAACTTTGCAGTTTTTATCAGAAAAATAAAATTGAAAAAAAAAATTGATTAGACCGTTTTTGGAAAAAACAAAAAATAAAAAAAATTTTAAAACTTTTTTGAAAAATATAAAAAATTGTATTATTTCGTTTATAAAATATCTTCTATATTAAAAATTTCATTGAAATTCGCCAAGTGGTTTACGAGAAAATTGGATTTCAAAAAACCGGTCCTGTGAGAAGTAGCGTTGTAAGACTTTTCCTGAAAAATCTATTTCAACCAAAACATATAGTTTGCAAAGAAAACACAATTCAGAAAGTTTTATCAAAATCATAGGAGCCGTTTTTAAGAAAAATTAATTTTTCACTTAAAATCGAATTGCAGGTACCGTTAGTTTTAGAGCTAGAATGCTAATTCCGAAAATTGTCGGACACACTTTTCCGATTTCTCTATTATCGTAAAGTCATGTTGATTCTTAGAATTTCTTTTTTGCACAAATGCATAACTTGCCTTATATTACCTTTAATCGGAAGTAACAAATATTTGACAAATATTTTTTATGCATTCGTGGGAAAAAAAAATTCTAACAATCAACATGACTTGACGATAAAAGAGAAACCGGAAAAAGTGTGTCCGACAATTTTTGGAATTAGCATTCTAGCTCTAAAACTAACGGTACCTGCAATACGATTTTAAGTGAAAAAGTAATTTTTCTCAATAACAAACTTTATGTTTTGGTTGTAAAATAAGTTTTTAATGAAATTGTTTATGATTTTTTTTTCAAAATCTAAAGCCCCAAGACCAATGTGACATATAAGAGCAAGTTTGTGCTACCCAGTCGTGCACTTTATTTAATTATGTATTTATTTTATTAACAAAAAAACAACCTCCTACAATATAATATAAATCAATTCATTTTAGTTTAATGAAAATAAAATGCACGACTGGGTCGCACGTACTTGCTCTGTGGGTGCAATAGTACGATGAAAACAAAGTTTTCGAGCAATATGAAGAACTCCTGTTTGAAAAATTTGGGGAAAACTACAAAATTTTGGTTAAAACTGGAAAACCCGAGCGGGAGCTTACGTTAAGAAACCTTTGAATTTTTAAAATTTAGATGTCATCTTTTGGGTGCTATAAATGATATAAATGTCCGATTATGGCCAAATTAATAAAATTGTTAAAACAAATTTCCGTTATTATCATTTGTAGCCAAAAACTAAAATGCAGTTTTCTTCAAAACATTCTATGTATATTCAATACAAAGTTTAATAAAAATCGGTAGAGCCTTTTTTGAGTAAATTAGAAAATACTAAAAAAATTGGCCAAAACCTAGTGGCTCTTTGTATGGGAGCCACCATTTAAATAAGATAAACTGAAAAAAATGCAATGCCATCTGATAGAGAGTTGTAAGGAACTATACCAAACAAAGTTTGTTTGAATTCGATACAACCGTTGACAACTTATGGCAATTTGAAAAAAGACGTCAAGACCAGATTTCCGTTATTTGCATTTTTAGCCAAAAACTAAAAACGCAGTTCTCTTAAGAACACTAAAAGAATATTACACACAAAGTTTAAACAAAATCGTTAGAGCCATTTTCGAGCAAATTAGAAAAAACCAAAAAAAGTTGGCTAAAACTCAACGGCTCGTTGTATGGGAGCTACCATTTAGAAAGGCTTCAGTGAAAAGTTTACTTAACAATCCTATAGAAAACTATGAAAAACTATGTCAAACGAAGTTTGAGTCGATTCAATCAAGCCGTTGTGAACTTATGGCTATTTGAAAAAAACCCGTTAAAACCTGATTTTCGTTACGGCCATTTGAGCCAAAAACAAAAAACGCATTTTTGTTCGAAATACATAAAGTTAGCTAAATTTTGAGTTTAATTAAAATCGTTAGAGCCGTTTTCGAGAAAATCCAAATTGAAAAAAACCGTTACTTGAAAGGTACCAGTTTGAGCCGGGCTAAAACGAAATAAAAAAAACTTCGACAATGGTTTTTCTTCAAACTGCTATATACCAAGTTTTAAGAAAATCCGTCAAGCCGTTTAGGCTGTAGCATGACGTGAAAAAGCGCACATCCGCACATCCGCACATCCGCACAGACGCACAGACGCACAGACAGACCGACGGACGGTATGGCGAAAACCACTTTTTTGGGCTTCTCTATCATCGTAATGTCATGTTTGATTAAAACCTCGATTTTTTTTTTCTGCACGAAACCAATACTTGCCCTATAGAGCAAGTAAAAAAAATAAACAAAGAAATGCTCGACTGGGTCGCACATACTTGCTCTGTTGCCCCCACATAGCATTATGATAACAATATTTTTGAGTAAGAACAACTACTTAGTCTTTCTTGTGCATATGTATATAATAAAGCAAAGTTTAAATTCTTTGCTTAAGAAGTGTTTATATTCGGCATTTCGGGCATATTGGCAGTGTTATCTGATACCTTAATTTTGCCCAATATTTTGTTAATTTGTCATTAATTGAATTATGTTGTTTGTAAACATATGTCCGTTAGTTACTTGTAAATTAATCGCTAGAGCAGTTTTCGAGCAAACCCAACATGAAAAAAACCTTTACTTGAAAGGTCCCCCAGTTTGAGCCTGGCTAAAACCGAATTAAAAAAAAACCTCTACAACCGTGTTTATTCAAAATGCTACGTATGTATTACACATGACGTAAAAAACCACACATCCGCACAGACGCACACACTGACCGAGGACTAATGGATCAGGAAATCTAGAGCAAATCTGACACTGTCGTAAGAGGAGAGAGATAAGAAGAAAGAGTTGACACTGGTCAAAAATATTTCAGAATGTAGAACTTATGTATTTGTATTTTTTGTTCGTCCAATTATGTTGCTATGATCCGTAAATCAAAATCAAAGGGTTGAAAAAATACAATATAGGTACCCGTTCTATGGAATAGGGTATAAAAACAAGCCTGCATACTGCAATCAATTTTTGAGCTTAAGAACAATTTATATCGTGGCTTAGCTTGCTCTGGGTCAATTATAAGTAAGTCCAGCACTGTACCTTAAAAACAAATAAAAATAAATTCTGTAGCAAGAAAAAAAAAATAATTTAAACGAGTGCAATTTTGCAGGCCATGCATTTAAATCTTCTTTTTTCCATCTGACCAATTTTTTGCAAAACCCTCTTTCATAACATGGAAATGCTTCTTATTTTTCAGAGAACGAGTTACATTTAGGGGGATGAAAAGAAATTTACATAGGTATGCTGTAGTGAGCTTAATGCGACTACTTTATAGTGTGATTAGCCCTTCTCTATTTCCCATGGAAAACCCACATCCCGAGTGCTTCCTATATCCGCGTAACCATTGATAGCTAAAATCGATTGATGATTGCTTTTACTAAATATCCCGTAAATTTGATGTGTTCGTTCATTTATATACTACGTATACCTACTCTTCTTTTCATTCGTTCGGGTGTCAGGTTGTAGAAATCCTGGACGTTTAGATTTTGAGATTACTTTTTCAATTTATTATTTTTTCTTTTTTTTTTCTATTTACATCTCTTCATCCACCATATCCTGATTCCGAGTTGCGTCGCGACTGGTCTTTTCATCTCTTGTTTCTGTGTTGGCTTTGCTATTGATTTGTTTGTTTATTTGTATTTGATATAGTCGGTGCAGTTTAATTGGAAAAAGGATATCTCTTGCTCTGTTGTGGTGTTGATTGCATTTTTGTTTTCGTTTCTTAAAGTATTAGATGCTTTCCTTGTACGAAATGTGTGCATACATTGTCCAGAGAATTGAAATACGTATATATATGTAACGTCTAACGTGTCTTCAGCACAAAACAAAATTTAGACCTATACAAACCAATAATAGCCTGGCGTAATACATGAGTATGTATTTCAATATAAGTACATAAGACTAAAATCAGCTTCTTAAAATAGTTAATAGTAATAGTATGTTAAAGTTGTCAAAATCATAGTAACAAATTCAATTTATTAATAATTAAAAACAACAAATATTTAATCATATACTAAACTACGTTTGTTGGCTCAACTAGAGCGTTAGGGTGCAAGGTCTATAGCTTAATATGTCCCTCCAGCCGGCTTGATATCTGACCTGCCGTCTTCAATCTCGCACTCCAAGTAGTAGGAGATCTCCCTCTTACCTGGTCGCTTCATCGGAGATGGGGTCTACCCTGGCTTCTGACTCCCTCTGGTTTGGCTTTAAGGAATTCACGAGCTGGATCGTCGATGTATGTTCAGGGCTATAAATCGTACCCAGAACTTTTCTCTCGAAGACTCCAAGTGACTTTTCATCCCATTGGAAGAAGGTCCATACATCTGTATATATAGTAGGACCGGGATGATGAGTGTTCTAAACAGGGTCTCCTTGGTACTTCTCTATATGGTTTAACTCGGCGTTTGGTTTCAGTGCTGATGTTGTTGGCTGTTACTTACATCAATGTCAAGGTAGACAGATTCATTGATTACCTGAAAGTTATACCTATCAGCTATCACGAGCAAGTCGGTGATGAGATTGGACTTTTGGTCATGACAGCCAGCGGGATCACGACGTTATCTAGAGTGACAGAATTTAGAAAGGACAAAATCTATAAAAAGAAAAATAGAGGAAGACAAAATCCAAAATGTCGAAAAAAACTAAAAAAACCGACTTCTAGAATAATCTAGAAAAAATAAATTCTAGATTTTTTTTGCCTAGCGTTTACTTGCATTTTAAATTTGTCTGCATACTTTGTGCTAAGAGACCGTGCCTAACTGAACTAAATTATATTTACCTGCCTTATCTGTTAACATTTTAGGCACATGGCTTATATTGTCACTACTTGGTTCTACTTTAGAGAAATAATATGAATTTTAGATTTTGTCCATTCTAAGTTTCCTTTTCTAGATTTTGGGTTTTCAAGATAAAATATTCTAGATTTTGATTTAATTCTATATATTTTTTTAGAATTTTTTCTGGATATCGTGGTAGGTGAACCCGATGACAGCATTAACTTCGCCTTGTCTTCGTTTATTTTCAGTCCCATTATGCTTGCTGCTGACTCCATAAAGGCCCCAGTTACTGCTCGTTTTGTTCTTCTATCACGTCAATGTCGGCCGCAAACCCAAGTTATTGTGTCGATTTATTAAAGATGGAGTCCAATGTACTGGCATGGGGAAAAAAATGTAAAAAAAAAACTTTTTTTAAATATTTCAACATTTTTTTGAGTATATCAATTTAAGAAGATCTGCAGTTTGTATAAAGAAAATAATTTTAAGAAAATTCAATCCACCGGTTTCCAAAACATTTCGAAAACCGAATTTTTTTTTTGAATTTTTTTAAAAAATCGAAAATTTTTTGGTTTTTGAAATTTTGAAATGCGATATTAATTGAATTAATAATTGGAAATTTAGAATGAAACAACAACAACTTGTGTGTGCTACCGCCAAGTTCATAGGCTGTAGTTATAGCAATTTCACGGGGACCAACCTAATCATCCGACTTCTAAATTTTCAATTTTAAATTCGGCAAGCAGCTGACTTAAACTGCAAGTATAAAATTTCATAAAAAACCTCCTTAAATTAATAATCGTCGACGAAAAATCCTAATTTAAAAACCCGGTTATATGAGAAGTGCCATTATAAGGACAATTTAGAAAAAAATCCATTGTTTCAAAACGATGTATCGTTGTCAAGAAAATAGCACCCTGAAAGTTTTATCAAAATCTTTAGAGCCATTTTCAAGAAAATCAAACTTTTTGTTAAAGATAGGTCGACCTAGAGCAAAAATTAAAAAAGACCCCTAGGGAATTTCAAATAAATGCCAAGGTTGAAGCAAATCGGTCCATCCGTTTAGGCTGTATAGGTGCGAACAGACAGACGAACGGAATTTCCAGCCCTCTTCTTTCAACTTATCCATCATCGTAATTTCATGTGTGATTGTTATCTCAAATTTTTTCTTGCACGAATCCATCATAACTTGCCTAATAGTACCTACATATATGTAATAGAGAGTTAAAATTTTAGTGAAGTTTGAAAGGAACTATATTCTTTAGCTGAATTGGGTTTTTCTTTCTTTGTACCGCTTATATATAAGAAATTATCCAGCAAGTTTGTTCGACAAAGTCGTGCATATTAGTATTTTATTAACAGAAAACAAAATAAAAAATAAATATACCAACATTCATATTTTATAATCGAAATTCAATGGAAAAACATATGAGAGGATTTGGAGTGGGTCTGGGTATAGTTGTACAGTAGATGTTAAATTTTACTGGCTATAAAGTACCTTTTTCCAAAATCCAATTGAATCCATATGATTTACTGTTTGGTGATGTGTAAAAAATTCCCTCTGGTGTTCTTTTCTCTGTTATATGTTATTTATTGTAGTTTGTCGATTATAAAGTTAATTAAGTTTGTTCAGTTCATGCTTTTAAATTTCTTGTTGGAATCCTCCTTTTTATATTATTGACATTTATTATTATAAAATTTATTCCCAGTAAATTCATTTTGAATGGAGGCCACAATTTCAAAGCTTATTTAATATGTTTGTGATGGTGTTCTGTTTTTCTTTCGCAATTACATTCTTACCTCACATTCTCTCTTTTCAAAATAAGTATTCAATATAATTTTTAATTTTTCAATAATACATGCAATTTAATTTCGTGAAATTGGTTGTATATTTACGTATATTATTTATATTTCAATAAACTGCTAATTCATTTATACAAGATTTTTAGAAGAAATCAAATGTTTAAAGTACTAGGAGAGACTCCCACGTTTTTCAGGATATAAGTTTAAAGTTTAAACACATCTTGAGTTTCATGTAAATCTATCACGCAAATCGGCTAAGACAATGTCAAGTAGAGTTGAATATACGGATATTTTGTTATACTCTGAAACTGAATTATTGTTTAAATTGACTAGGTACATTTTTGGCGTCCACCATGACGTGGGGTACGAGGAATTATCAATTCAACATTCAATTGAATTTCACTCGGGAAAAAGCACAAAGAGAACACTTAAGAGTGCAATAAAGTCCAAAATTTGGTTTTCGACTTTATTGCATTGGACTTTATTTCATTTATGTATTTCTATCTCATTCTCTCTAGGATATGTTTTTATGTGTTGTTTTTTTGTGCCGACGTATTTCCGTTTCACTGAGTTTGAAATGACAATGATTCTAAAGAATTTTCAATTCAAATCGTTCAAAAAGAAAATAGATCAAACGCTTTCGAATGTTTTTAATGTCAAAACATTGCTCCATTATCACCAGACGATATCGTTTTGACGAAAGACCTGTTATAATATATTTTTAAATTTAAATTTTAAATTCAAATAAACCAATATTCGTCAAAACGATATTGTCTAATCGATAGCTGCACAATACCTCAACAGGATAATCAAATGAAAGGGCATTTTTACATTCGATTGTAGGCAAGTTACAATTAAACACGACGAGACGCGACTTTAAGATGATAGCAAAGTCGAAGAAAGCAGGTTAGATTATTCCGTATGTCTGTCTATACCGGCACCATTTATTTGAGACTTGGTACACAGTTTTTTACAACTTCCTACAAAAGGATTTTTGGACTTGACAACTGTAGATACCTTGTCACAATGATTTTTAGTGAAAAACATATTGTTCTCAAAAACGGCTGTTAGGATTTTGATAAAACTTTCTGAACGGTGTTTTTGTGTAAAGTTTGAAATTTTGGTTATAAAAGATTTGTTAAGAAAAGTCTTTTAGAATCGGGTTTTGATTCCTATGAAATTTTTCAAATGAAAATACATACTTTTATAAATGTCTTAAATTTTCAAACGAATCTTTTATGAGTTTTGGAAGAAAAAGTTATGTTTTCGAATTGCATGAAAACGATAGATCAATTTTTTTTCTGAATTTAATTTTTCCGAAAAAACTACAAAGATTTAGAAATTCACATATCAAAACAAATAAAATAAAATAACATATATTTTTTTCGAAATCTTTTTCAAAAAAAATCCTTTTTGAAAAAGTAACTTCAATATTTTGTTTCTAATATATAAAATGATACACAAAGTTAAATATCATGCGTTCTCCGATGTTAGCTACTAACTGACAATCACACCACTCGACATCAGACGGTTAGATACAGCATAAAACATATTCATATACAATCAAATTAGCTCCGCAAAATAATTATAAACATCACGCGCAGTAATTATGTTCCTCGCCTATCTGTTGCGATGTAACTTTTCCTCGAATTAGTATAATTAAAATTAACGACTAACTTTGTAAATAGGATTTAATAGAAAGTGAGAACTCCCATTTGCAATAGCTACAAAAAATGCAAACGGCGGGTTAAAAAAGAAAAACCGAAATCGCGATGGTCGAGCAGGATTATAATCAGTAGCGGATTTGAAAGTTGAAGGCAACAGGCAGCAGTTCTTTGCGAAGCCTTTGCCCATTCTGGTAACAATAAGTCAATTTTGAAATCCGTTTGATAAATGGAACGAAATAAGAAAGTAATTAATTACAATAATATTATAAAATAAGTAATTCAAGACAGAACATTTTATTAGTTTTACGTGCTTAGGCTTGCGAAAAAATATAAATGCCGTTTTCAAGATGGTCGAAGAGTTAGCTAGTGTGTTAAATCATTAAAACTTTCAGGTTAATAATAAATTAGTGTTTCATATTAAGAATTCAAATCTATATAAAAATGTTAAGTTAAAGTTCTTTTCAAATATCTACTAATTTAACTCTAAACAAATACAATTTTGCAATTGAGTAGGTAAATTTTGGAATGTATAAAACTGGCTTGAAGTTTGAACTCGATATTTATATCAAATTCATCCAAACGTGCTTAATGTTTCAAAATAAAAATTTTTGAGACTCATTGAAAAAATAAATATAAATCTTACATTACTAATATAGGTTCATTTGTAAAATATATTGATCTTAAGTACACATAAGGTAGGTAATTTTAAAACCAAAGCTCTTTTGCAAATTCTTAAGTATGGGCAACGCTATTTCAGATTGAAGCAATGGCAAGAGCTGTAAGCCAATCTTGTCATTGAAATAATCAAATAAGTTTAAATTATTTGTATGTAATTAAAACTTCAGACGTGGTCGCAATAATTTTTGAAACATTATATTTTTCGAAGTGAAATAAAATAAATTTTTCATAAATAATTTAAGATCGACGTAGCGTAGTCATTGCGTTTATAAATATTTATAATTAAACATTTATGGTTCTTAATACAACACATAACCAGAAAAAAAAAAATTTCTTTGCGTCAAAGTCTAACAACAACTAGCTACATTGATTTAAAAGTTCTCAATCTCTAATTTTTGATCTATTAATAATCAGAAAAATTCTCAAACCTTATATAAGCTTCGCCCAACCTCATCAGAGTTTTCGCGGGCCCGAACAGTTGGCAGGCCGCCTCTGCTTATGCAGAGAGGACTTTTACTTGTACATTACTGCTGTTTCTTAATTCTTAAAAAGTGCTTCTTTCTGTGTCTGGAGGAAATAGAGGCGGAATTATTAGAATTTATTAACCACCAAAAAGGAATTCCATTAACGCAAGAGCATATTTTTCAATTTTTAACTGGTAAAACAATTAAACCAAAATGCAGGGTAACGAAGAAACTTTTCCTTTTGCTTATAATAACTATCTGGCTCTGATTTTTGTTAGTTTTGTTTTGCTCTTGACAATTTTTTTTGTGCAGAGAATTTTCTTGAATTTAAAGCTGTTCAGTATGTGATTTTGTAATATAAATCTGATAAAAAAAACTTGTAATGATTTAAAAAAGTTTATGGGGATGTTAAACTGTTCCGCCATTTCTCTGAAAGATGTTCGATAGTCAAGAGCTGTTTTGGAGTTCGTGGATATGCAATCCAGGGATTTTAAACGCAGCCTCGCTATCCGAAAAAATAATGATGTCCTTGGGGGATATCAGGTTTTCCTAAAAAAAAAAGGGAAATCCTCATTTGTAGCCATTGATTCCGCCTGTAACATGCTACAATGGTTTGGAAGACGGAATGAGAGACTTATATCAAGTCTGTATACAAATAAACACCACCCCCAACCCATAATTTGTTTTTGAATCATCAGCTGGATTTGCTTATCTTCCAAGAAAGCATTTTCCTCCCAAAATGATTTAGAGGGTGATTCGGAAGTTTTTATTAAAATTTCGTAGACCTGTAGCGTATTCTATGTTACTTTGTTGGATACGGAAAGTATTTAGTATGTGGGAGTGGCCATAGTTACTATTATTCCACTTATAGATCGCCTTTAGGCGAGTTTCCGAGGAAGCTGCAGTTTGATTGTTGAACATTTCAAGGGTGTATGATTAAATAGAAGTCGAGCGCTGCAGAGGAAGTAGTGCTCCACGCACCACTTATGCATTGCATTGAAGTTTCCCCAGATTTTCACAATTTGTCCTTGTGTCAAAGATAGTCCACCAAACGACCACCTCATAAACGAGAATCTTTCTAAAAACCGCTTTGTATAACCAATGGCCTACGACTACTCGATGCTTTATACCCCATTTATTGCCAATAGTTACTTTGTAAGAGAAGATAGCTACTGTAGCTTCTCTTAGTTTTACTTGTTTGGTGGACAGTGGACTTTTAGTTTAATTTCCTGTCCATAAAAAGACCCATTCATAGAGAGAAATTTAACCTACAAAATTTAGTTTTTCCTTTTACAGAGGACAAGTTAAGTTTTGTGGGGCTTAACACCTTAGTCCATCCATATCGTCTTGTCCAGTTAGTTAGCTTATTTAGTGCAAAGCAGGAGTTTATACAGAGTGTTGTCGTGTTTTCCTGAAACGGCAATAACATGTTCGCTAAATTCAGGCAAAGAAACCTCCATTACTATTTTTTCCAAGTCTTTCGTGTCTGAGCATGTACCGAGAAGTGCAACCTCGACGAAAGACTTATATTGAAGTCGTCCGTTCTCATTTTTTTCTTGCACTAATTCATAACTTGACTAACTTTAATCGCAAGTGAAATATTATTAATCAAAAGCATGTGTCAAGGATTCTCGCATTTTCATTTAAAAAGAACAAATGAATATATTTTAAATATTTTATTGTGTAACTTCTAATTTATTGTAAATGGTGTTTTTTAGAGATATAGAACTTTAAGTTGGCAACACTTTTTTAACTAGCGGCCATTTTGTCAGCTGTTAAGTGATTTATTTTTAGTTTGGTTTGGCATTTCAACATGAATAGACTGACACCTAAACAACGCTTACAACGCTTCCAAATTGTGAAAATTTATTTTGAAAATCATGGTTCTGTTCGAAATACTTATCGCGCACTACGCGAATTTTGTTTAGCGACTTTTCAATTTTGGTTGAATGGATACGTCAATAAACAAAACTGCCGTATTTGGAGTGATGGTAATCCTCAAGTGTATGTTAAGACACCGTTATCCGTTACATCCACAAAAACTGATTGTTTGGTGAACTTAATGGGTTGGTTTAATAATTGGTCCGTACTTCTTTAAAAACTATGCTAGCCAGAACGTTACAGTCAATGGTGACCGCTATATAGAGCCGTGATTACTGACTTTTCCGATCATCAATTGATCAACCATGATGTGCAGGAGATTTGGTTTCAACAAGACGTCGCAACATGTCACACAGCTCGTGTCATACGTGATTTGTTGAAGGAAACGTTCGGTGAGCTCATAATTTCGCGTTTTAGACCTGTGAATTGGCCTACAAGATCGTGCGATTTAACACCGCTTGACCATTTTCTGTGGGGTTATGTTAGGTCGCTAGTCTATGCCGATAAGCCCGAAACGATTTACCACTTGAAGTACAACATTCGTCTCTTTATTGCCGATATACGGCCACAAATGTTGGAAAAAGTCATCAAAAGTTGGACCTACAGATTAAAATACGCCCGAGCTAGCCGTGGCGGTCATGTACCACAAATCATATTTAAATTATAATGTCAGAAGATTATCTTTCGAATAAAGTAAATTTCATGTCAATTTAAAAAAATCATCTTTGTTTTATTTCATTTCAAAGTTCTATACCTCTAAAAAACACCCTTTATTTCAAGACATTAAATATAGTTTTCAACATGGTAATATGTACTTTTCAGGGAACATTTTTTTTATTTAAACAAATGTCTTCAATAATTGAAACGAAAAAAATGGAACAACTTCAATCGTTTACTATAGAAGGCAAAGAAATATTAATAAATACATTAAAAATGAGGAAAATGGTTTATTGTATATTTTCGTCAAGTTTTTACACATTTCATTTCAAAAATTCTAT
This sequence comes from Platycheirus albimanus, assembly GCA_916050605.2. Taxonomy (NCBI): domain Eukaryota; kingdom Metazoa; phylum Arthropoda; class Insecta; order Diptera; family Syrphidae; genus Platycheirus; species Platycheirus albimanus. The sequence goes on from OU696698.1 coordinate 69,157,378, forward strand.
CTAACACTTTCTAAAACCAATTTCGATGTGTTTTTACATTAATCTCCTTCCGAATGGAAGATCGTCGTTAAGAAACGAATGAATTAATATTGTGTTCAACACGTTGAAAATAAATAGATGGGCAATGGCGTCTTTGTACATCCGCTTATATAACATTTTGTCTTAAAAAGTCGTCAGCAAAAATATACCAGGAAACATATCCCAATGACAAAATAGAAGGGCCAGAGACAGTCTAAAGGTATGGGTTAAAAAATATATATAGAAAACATGCTCAGCTTGTTCACCAATAAAGTATGTTGTATAACTTTCTATTGTTGGCAGGATTCCAAAAAATCACTCAACCAAGAATACAATCATGGTTTTTATCTATCTTGTGTAGGTACCTTCTTTTGTCTGGCCTACAGACAAAATCACATAACAACACAAACCTTTGAATGTTTGAAGGAAAAAAATTAAAATTTTTATAGTGGATGTAGTAAAATATTTTGATTTGATGTACCAGTACATTTTATACAATAATAAAATGGCTTCACTCTTCAAAAATTTTATATGACTCTGAAACACTTTAAGACAGGACGAATTTGAAACTTTCCTCAATTAAATTATTGTCTGATAATTGCAAAGATCTGTTTACAAGTAATACAGTTTGAATTACTAGAACAAATTCCAGGTCGATTGTTTCAGAGGCTATCAACCTCAAACTATTCATTTGGTCTTAGCAGAGGGAAGCAAGTGCGAGCTTGAGGTAGAGATTTATTTTTTTAATTTGAAAGACATTTTTTGGAAATAGGTTTTATTTTTCAGTTATTCGCTACAATTAATGGCAAGAATATTTCAGAATAGAACGTTACTATAATGTGCTTTTAAATAACAAACACATTATTTACTTCCACCAAAAAATAGCCAAATACGGTGAACGCAAAAGTTTGAGGTTAAAAATCATATCAATAATGGAACATTTGATGAAATTTTTGTTAATATTATTAAGGGGTGCCCACAAATTCGCATTTTTCATTTCGTAAACAATTTTCTCGCGATTGGTCTTCATATTTTTCATTTACTTCGCAAGAGTCAGTTGAAAAATTGACATTTCGCCTTTTGTTAATCTCGCTAAAATATTAACTCGCATGAGTTATACCGAATTTTCACTTGCGATTATAGGTACTACATATAAGGCAAGTTATGGATTCGTGCAGAAAAAATAAAATGCACTACTGGGTCGCACGAACTTGCTCTAATATGTGTGACAGTGGTCTAAGGGTTTGAGATTTTGATAAAAATACATTTTTCAAAATTCTTAAATAAATACTTAAACTAATTTGAGCTGAAAAAAAGTACGCCATTTTATTTCTTGGATAAATTTGAATTTATGAGAATAAATTTATAAAAATCTGTCGAGCGGTTTTTGAGAAAAAAAGTTTTTTTTGAAAAACTTTTTGAAATTTTTTTTTTAAAAAAATTCAAAAACGCCAGCTTATAGGTATTCAGCAAATACATTTATTTAAAATTTTTAGAAAAAAATTTAATAAGCTGTTTTCAAAATATTAATTTTTTAAATTTTTTTTAAAAAAATTCTTTTAAAAATACAAAAAAGTATTTTTCAAAAATATTGGTATGCAATACAAATTGAGCTACCTACAGCTATATGTGTGCGAAATTTTGAAAGAATCGGTTGAGTCGTTTTCGAGTTAGTCGAAAGCAAAAAAAAACGGTCCTATGGAAAGTACCCTTCTTAGCCATTTTAAAAAAAAAATTTTTCAGCCATATGATTGGTCGTACCTAAGAACCAACTCTGATTTTTTTAAATCGTAATCGTTAGAGCCGTTTTTGAGAAAAATAAGCTTTAACGTAACGGTTGTATGGCAGGTACCGTTATTTTTAGAGCTAAAAAAAAAATTTCATTTTCCCCTCTGTACAATACCTAAAAAAGTCTATATACCAAGTTTGAAGCCATTCGGCCCACCCGTTTGGGCTGTAGGTCTCTATACATACAGACAGACAGACAGACAGACAGACAGACAGACAGACAGACAGACAGACAGACAGACAGACAGACAGACATACAGACGGACAGAATTTTTAGACCATCTTTTTTCGTCTTCGCTATCATCGTAATGTCATGTTTGATTGTTATCTCAAAACTTTTTTTTTCGACGAATGCATAACTTGCCTTATAGTACCTATAATCGCAAGTAAAAATTTGAGATAACATTCACACATGAAATTACGATGATGGAGAAGTCGAAAAAAGTGGGTCTGGAAATTCCGTCCGTCTGTCTGTCTGTCTGTCTGTATGTCTGTTCTTGCCTCTGGAGGCTGAACGGGTGGGCCGATTTGCTTCAAATTCGGTATTTAGGATTTATTTGGCCGTCCCTCGGAATAAATTTTTTATTTTTGCTCTAGGTCCAAAAATAACGGCACCTGCCATACAATCTTGAAGACAAAAATTGATTTTCTCAAAAACGGCTCTAACGATTTTGATAAAACTTTCAGAATGCTATTTTTGCAAGAAAATCTATCTTTTGGTTTGAATTTTTTTTTCAAAATTTGTCTAATAACGGTACCTCTCATAGAACCAGTATTTTCAAATAAAATTTTCTCGTAAACTATACATTCGATTTCAATAAAATTTTGGCCACATGAAGTCATTTATAATTTTATTAATATGGCACTTCAAAATTTTCAAAAATTTTTTTTTTTTGATTTTTTATAATTTTTTCAAAAAAAATTTTTGTTTTCGAAATATGTTGGAAACGGGTACATTGATTTTATTTAAAATTATTTTTCAAATGTAAACTACAGATTGCCATATATTTGCATACTCAAATAAATTTCAAAATATTTTATGAAAAAGTTTTTCAAAAATAACCTTTAAAAAAAAAACTGGTCCAACGATTTTCAATATTTTTTTTTCCTAGATTGACGTATAGCTTTGAAATTTTATTACATACTTAGTTTTTCCGAGAAAACTCTTAAACTAATTTAAAAAATAAAAGAATTTTCGAAATTATTTAATTTTTTTTTACTATCCATATATGCAGCCACTACGCAATTGCTTATCATAAAAGCAAGTTCGTGCGACCCAGTCGTGCATTTTATTTGTTTTGCATTTACATTAACTGGCTTATAATGATTTCAACTTTGCTTATCTCACAAACAGTTAATTCACCACACCGTTGATTCACCGATTTATCCATTCGCATACAAAAATTATTGTTTTATTTCTTTTACCTAAGTTGTTTGTTGGAAGAATATAAGGGAAAGCATATATGCAAACTGTTTTTGGCCTAGATATTTTAAACTCTGTAAAAGTTCAGCTGTATAGAATCATCTTACAGTATGCAAATGTCTTGCGTTATGTTGGTACTAGCGAGAGTAGAATTCTAATGAAAAAAAACTACTTCAATAACCTTCTGAATTACAAGGAAATTTCTTTACAATCCAAAAGAGTGTGTGAACTACTCCCTCTAAAGTCTTAATGGAAGCCCCTATAACGGAAGTTTTAGCCAATTCTGCACGTTGTGCAATTTAAAATTCAAAGAAGACTGCTTGCACCCTTTTTTTTAAACCATAGCGTCTCATATTCTTCGGAACGAAAACTTTGTCAAAGCAGGAAACAATCGATATGCAACTGAAAACCCTTGTGATAATTTTTAAAGAGATCTTAAAATACAGGATGTTATTAACATCAGAATTTGCGTAATCATAGATAATAATAATAATTATCATATCATAATGAGCTTTGCCTAAGCTCAGTGATTTTTTTTATGCATTTGAATCAACGTAAACAATAATGAATGTTTAACTTATGTGTACATCTACAACATAATATGTACGTTATGTCAAAAAATTGTTTCCAGCATATACATTTTATACACAGTTTTAATCAGCTTAACAGAGCATTTTTTGGAGGTACATGATGGAACATTAACATGATTTAATTTTAAATAAAAGTAAAACACTTGTTTTTTTGCCCCCCAATAATATTATAATAATAATATAGTATTATGAATAAATCTGACGTGTTTCACATTATCAAGGTACCAATTATACAAACAAAATCAAAATGGTACAAGATTCGCTTAAATGGAACGAAGAAGAAAACAAAAGAAGAGTAGAAAAAGTGAAAATTACTTTAAAAGTGGACTATTGTCTATTGTTACAAAGGTCTATTTGAAAATTATATAAAAAGTTTTTTTGTTTTATCTTTATTGATCTCTAGAATCTCGTACGATAAGTTTATTTTTAATTTTTTTTTTCGAAATTTCGAGTTTGAAATTATTTTTCCAAAAATATTCACTAACATAAAATAATTTAAAAATAAAATTAAAGAAGAGATTTCTGGCATTCAAAAAAGGTATTTATAGCATGGCTTTCTAAGGTTAATTGTTGTTTTTAAATAATGTTTTTTTTCTGTTTCAAGTAATTTTTTTTATTTAGAAAATAGCCCCGCCTGGTTAAACGGAGGGGAATAGACCCCCGTGTCCGTCAAGTTAGCGCTACCGCTTTTGATTTTTTTTTTAAATGAACAATTGGATTAATTGTCGTGAAATGAAATAATTTGTAGCATTTATTTTTTCTACATGAACCCCTGGTAATGTAACTTGACAGTCAAGTCAGCATCAGCATTACGAGGGGTTAACTTTTAAAATCGAGGCGTGACAATTTTATTTTTTTGTTTCACGACAAATTTACAACAATATCACGACAATATTATTCCAATTGCTAATTTGAAAAAAATCGAAAGTAGTACCTAGTGCTAACTTGATGAACATTGAAAATTCACTGGGTATGGAAGCAAAGCTTCCGAAATGATAATTTCATATGAATAAAGAAGGGGTTTTTAGTTGTTTAAAATTTATTTTACTTATTGCATTGATTCTATATGAATTTTTTTTTTCATTTTCAGGTAAGTATCAAATACCTAAACTTGAACATTTGACCTTTTCAATTCGAAGTTTTTTAACAAAATGATATCATAAAAACTATTAAAGTAATATACTTATTATAAATTTTAAATTTCGTTTAAAAGATTTCACCAACAATTTACGCGTTATAAAAATATTGTTTTTATTATAGTTTTGTTTTATTTGTCTAGTGGCACGGGCAAGCTTTTACTTTTCCTTTGTATTTATAAATCGTCAACATCAAACCCGGATTTTTGGAGCATCTCATCTCGAAATCATTGGTATTTGTTGAATCTTTTTAATAAAATCATATATGTTATCATTATTAAGAATTAAAAATGGGGAAAAGAAAATGGTTGACTGTAAGCAAAAATTGATTTGTGCCGTTTCCGTAGAGCCAAGAGAAATAACTATTCAGACAAAACTGTTAAGAACATTTTTTTAAATATAAAGGCTTTTGGGAATCCCGGCTAATGCAATAGGTATAAAGTGGAAACAAATATCCTTATTTGCAACAATCAGCTTAGAATCTACATTTATGTCGTTATACGTTTTTCTTATTAAAGTATGTCCCACTTGGGTTGGAATATAGTTCCTTTATGGACCCCTTCCATCAGTGGGGTGTGTCCCTGCACTACAAGAAATTCACATACGAAGCAACCTTAGCCATTGTATATACAATTTTATAGTAATCTCATGGAACATGTTTTTTTAATTCTGAACTTCGTCAATGGTGGCGCTTGTTGTCTTATCTACTTTACATCAAATGTCTTCTATTGTTGTTTTTGCTTCGCATGGCAATCTAGACAAAAACCACACCTAACTCACCAATCAAGTGCTTGTGAACTTCGTCCATAGATGGCGCACCAAACGTTCCTCTTATTGGGAATACTATAGATTATAAATACAATGCCTTAGCTTAACTGGTCTATGATGCAGGTTGCAGTCCCCGGGAAGAAAAATATAGTTGTTGAATCAAACCAATAGCCAAAGTAAGGCCCAAAACCAAACTTTTACGGGGAATATATGAAATCAGTACACAACAATCCGGGGATGTGTGATTATTTGTAAACCCTTGCGAACTACGATTAAATGATAACCTTTAACCTCTTCTTGCCTGTCCACATAACGCACTGTTCTCAAAATTGATTATAAATCAAAAATATGATTATGAGTAAAACGAAGCGCTACCGTTTTATAATGAAGGGAGTATGAGGTAGTTCGAAAACTTTTTTACGAACAATAATTGCTTTAATCTGCTGTTAACATCTATTAACAATCCTAGCACGCAAAGCATGTTCAGCTACATATGCCGGTCGTTGAAAGATGCTAATGCTGCATTCTCGACGTTCCTACCCAACACTATAACCGCAGTTTAACTTCGAGAGGAGGTCGTGTCGCACCTCTGAAACATGTATTAACTCAACGTCAACGCACTGTAAATTAAGCAGCAAATCTGAGTGTGAGAACACCTCTCTTTTGATTCCCTTTCAAATAGATATAGAGAATAGAGGTAATACCTATTCAACTCCTGGAGTGGCAAGGACGAGTATTTGCGCACAGCATCCCTCTCCGCTCATGGCTCACTCCCTAATGGTTAAAGTATACTCGGTGGAAATTATATTGAGATTTTCCTAAATTTTCGCGTCGAAAATAAATTATTCAGGATTAGTATTCGCTTTTGGATAATAACAATGTAATATACGTCAATGGGTGTTATTTCAAGCCATGTTATTGAGCTCCCATTTACCAGTTATTTGAATACTTAGCGCTTACATCGTGAGTAGAAAATGTGAGAGAGTTTGTAGGCTGGAGCAATAAAATAGTGGTTCCACACGAGTCCTCCCGGCGGCGGCGAGAGACGTCAATTGGGAAATATGAAGCTAAGTTTGACGGTGCACAACTAACGAATTCAAAAAAAAAAATATCTGCATACTGCATACAATTATTATTATTAACCCCACCCCTACACTTTTAATTAATGAAGACAAATTGCGATGTGACTGAAACTATTGACACAACTCCAAATTATGAGAGACATTTGTTTAATGATCACTGACTAAAATTTTCTATATAGGACTGGACTTGTTTGTCGAAAAACAATTAAATTGTTATCAACCTGAGTAGTTAGGTTATTTAGTTTAAAAGGGAAAGGGTTCGGCTTTGCCGGCTGTCTGATAAATACAAGGCATATTGCAGACTTTAATTATCATTCATAAAAGTCAATTTATTTTGCTCTACTTGCTGTAGCAGATAATTTAAATCGTTAACGTTTTTAACAAGTAAAAAAAATTAGTGTTAATAATTTGATAATATAATACCATTTCTCATTTCTGTCATAACTTGGTGTTGTTTGTATACAGGGTTATTTACATATAGAAATAATGACAAAAACTAAAACTAGAAAAATGGCAATTTTCTAAGAAATTGACTTAAATAAGAAAAAAAAATTATTAATATCCGACAGTAAGACTTTCAATGTCATGCTGTATAACCTTTTGTAAAGCCAAATATGCCTTCTTTTATTTTATTTTTAAATAAAATTATTTTGGTAGACAGTTTCTAAACAATTTATTTTTAAACTTTTAAGAAAAATTAAAAAAAAATTTCAAAATATTGTTTTTCAAAATTTTACGTAGGTTTTAAGAAATCAATAAAAAATTTGGTGTTCAAAATTTTAAGGACCGATGTTGAATGTGAACCACACCTAAATGTCAAGTTTTTTTCTGCATTTCATTTGACATTTCTCAATTTCAAACTAACTCAATTTGAACCATGGAAAGATACACAGCCAATATTTTATTCCATACATAATTGAACCATACCAATATTATCATAATAAAAAGAAATGACAATAATTTCCTAAATAATTTGTGTTTTATTCAAAACTAGCTTTTGCCCGCTACTTCGTACGCGTGGATTTTAGAATAAAGTAGGTATCTCAGTATATCTTTGTTTTTGCACAACCGGTTCAAAATAGGGGGTATGCGTGGTATGAAAGCTACATACCTTACCAGCTCTACAGCTGTAAGATTTTTGGTTTCTGTATAATAATATTTCGAAGTATCATAACGGTTTAAATGGCAAAGTTGGAGATTTAAGTTCTGAAGCAATATACCTAATTGGAATGCCCACTTTCAAAACGATGATACGCCCCGATACTGCTATTTATGGCAGGTCCGCTTCATCAGTTTTGGGCGTAAGTATTGCTCGTTCACCGTTCTTTATGGTTACATTATTTTTCGATTTCTGCTTTCGCTGAATGAGACATTGTCTATATGGTGGTAAATAGCGCCATCTATGATGTTTTTGATGTAACTTCTATTCAGAACGACTAACTTATTTCTATTCATGTATATGTAGGTAAGTGTGGTGCTTTTTTATGATTTCCAGCGCCATTATGTATGTGAGACGCTAACTTCCTTAAAATCTTTTAATTTTGCGTTAAGTTCATTGAATAACGTTCGATTGCAGCAATATTAAAAAAACAACCAGAATTATATATATTTTCCTGCGATAAAATGTAGCCTATATTTTAAGTTGGCGTACTACCAATAATTCTGCGAAAACCGCGTTCAATTCCATGCAGTAGTTTTTGCGTGATGCGCGTACAAACATACAGACAGACAGACAGACAGACAGACAGACAGACAGACAGACAAAAATTCTAAAAACGGTTGTTTTGGCTTCTGTGGGTCTAATAGAGACTCCCCATATTAGTTTTGCATCTATACCTTCAATGTACAGACATCGACCCGTTACAATTTTATTATATGTATAGATTAACATCGGCCCTTAAAATTTAATCACCCTTTACTTTTAGAGAAAATCAAAAATATCAAAAAACTTTTAAGTTTAATAAATTTAAGGATTAACCTTCCTTTAACTAATTTTCAAATATCCAGAATCTTATAAGCCAACAATAAAGTGACAAAAGAGCAGTTTCCATGTCGATGGATCCTACTTTTTTGGGTCAACATTTTTTTTAATAAAATACAAAATATGTATTGACAAAATATATATGACAGATAAATTACAAGAAAAAAATAAAGAGGAAACTGTCTAGATGATCATTTTGGTGATCGTTGGATCGAAATTAGAGACGACATGGAATGGCCTCCTAGATCAGCAGATTTAAACCCCTAGATTAATATTCATGGGGATTTATGAAGAATTATGCTAACAAAGCTGAAAAGGGATTTTTGCAAAAACTGACTAAAGGCTTTAGTCACATTTTTGGGAAATTCGTCAAGCATAAAGAGAAGGACTTTTTAGTTTCAAAATGTTCGATATCTTTGTTTTTTTTTGTATCGGTCTCAAGAAGATTATTTTGTGCTAGTTGTCGCCTTAATTTGCTTCCTTATTTTTCTTTCTTTGCTTGCAATTTATTTATATACATAATTTGTATTTAATTTAAAAAGTTCGCATTTGTTATCTTGACAGGTAGGACCTATCGACATGTCAGCATAAAATAATTGAAGCAATATAAAAAGAAAAACCATATCAGTTATTAACATTTAAATCAGTGGACACTGTCAAGAATTCGGAGAAGGTGGTGAAATAGCCTATGATAAAAAAAATAAAGATTCTATCTATCTATCTAGGTATATATCTCTAATGGGAAACCATCGGCATAAGCATTTTGACCGGCAAGTTTAAAGATTAAGATTTTTTTTATCCCACGAGTTCCAATGATTCTATATAAAAAAAAACCTTTTGAAATTCAAAATCTTCAACTTCCTGTTCGTCTTGCATTCCCCATCACTATCAATAAGACACAAGATCAGTCATTGGAAATATGCGAAATAAGTTAGCAGAGTCCAGTTTTCTCCCATGACCAGACCATCTATCTATATACGTTACTCGTTACATGTTCTGGAGTTGGAAAACCGATAGCAATTCTTTCTTATACCTAAAATTGATGCACAAACAAAGAATGTTTTGTATCCAAAAGCTCTTGAATGAAACTCTTTTCATTAATGCCGGATCAAAAGGACGGTATTTTTAAAGTAAGTTTTATATTTTTAAAGATATATATTCCTGACCATTATTAATCAATCTATTTTTTTTATTCATATCATCTTGACGAGTTATTTGTTATACATTACTGAGACTGACATTTTTAAAACTATGTTCTACAGCTCAGTATTTGAAAATGTATTAACTTAATTTGCAAATGCAAATTGACAAATGATATCGAAGTGTCTCAAATCGTATCTAGTTCCTTTTTTGTACTTATTGCAAAATCAAAAAATAACAACAGTCTTACTTCTGCGAAAAGGATACATTTTTGTTTTCTTTTTTACTTAACCTTTTTTGTTTTAATTTTTATTAGAAAAAAATTCTCATGTACGCACTTAAAAATTTAATTTTGTTATGCAGTGAATTGCAGAAAGACCAAAAATAAAAAAAAGTTAAGTGCACCGCAATGTAATTAACTGAATGAAAAAAGGCATAAAGAGAAAGGAGTGTGCACTATACAGCGGCCATCTGGTGGCAACTGGCAATTATAATTACCAACAATTAGGCACCTAATGAACCGTAATGCAACGACGGAAACACCAAACTTAATGCGCCATTGTTTTTCTGCATGTATTTATGTTTTATCCAAAGCTTTACACAGACACAGTGTGACACGTTTGCTTTACTCGGTTCAATGATGTTAGTATAACATACACTGACAAACAAAAATTGTCAGTAAAGGGTTGATGGTGAGATAGCTTTATCTTTAACATCAGGGATGCAGGTACGCTTTCAGCATACTGCTCCGGGTTTAGAACCACATAAAACAAACACCTGACTTACCAAATTATCTATTTTTGTAATATTCTTCAAATTCGTATGCATCCTTCCTGGACGATAACGTAAGGCAGCCATTTGTTTATTGATCATTATGTTAAATATGAAACCTTACAAATCAACCTTCGATGTGTGTTTTGAAAGTAATGCGTGCTCAAACAAAAGGAGAACAATCGAACAATAATTTATATCATTAAATATATCATTCATTTAAATTTTTACATGCTCCATATGGGAAGTATTCGTTTCGGGCGGAAAAAAATTCGAGGTTGTAATCAAACATGCCATTACGATGATAGAGAAGCCCGAAAAAGTGATTTTCGCCATGCTGTCCGTTGGTCTGTCTGTACACAAGTGAGCTTTTCACATTAAGCTGCAGAATAAACCGCTTGACGGATTTTTTAAAACTTCACATAATAGCAGTAACATAACACGATGATAGAGAAGCCTAAAAAACTGGGTCCGACAATTCTGTCTGTCTGTATAGTAACCTACAGCCTAAACAGCTGAACCGATTTGTTTCAAACTTGGTTCACAGTATTATTATGACATACTACAGAGGTGTTTTTGGAATTAGCATTTTAGCTCTAAAACTAATGGTACCTGCCATACGTTTTTTAGTGAAAAATAAATTTTTCTCAAATACGGCTCCTACAATTTCGATAAAACTTTCTGAAATGCGTTTTCTGTGCAAACTTTATGTTTTGGTGGGAATAGATCTTACAGAAAAAGTCTTATAACGGTACCTCCCATAGGATCGGTTTTTTTAAATCAGATTTTCTCGTAAGCCACTCAACGAATTTCTATGAAATTTTTAATGTAGAAGCTCTTTTATAAACGAAATAGTAAAACTTCTTAAATTTTTCCAAAAAAGTTTTTTATAAGTTTTTTTTTTTTAAGTTTTAAAGTTTTTTTTTATTCTTTTTTTTTCAAAAACGGTTTTAGCTATTTTTTTTAATTTTATTTTTCTGATAAAAACTATAAAGTCCTCGAAGTTGGCGTACTCAAAAAATATTTGTTTTTTGAAAAAACTTGTCGAACGATTTTGAAAAAAAAATCATAAAATTCTAAACAGTAAACGAAATCAGCGATGGTTTACTTATTTTTTCCAAAAAACGTTTTAACTAGTGATTTTTAAGTGATCAATAAAATTTCATATCATTTTTTCCCTGCTTTTTTTCCAAAATCTCAAACCATAAGACCACTGTGACACATTAGAGCAAATTCGTCCAATCCAGTCGTGTACTTTATTCTATTTCGTTTTACCCCGGCTCAAACTGGTACCTTTCAAGTAAAGGTTTGATATTTTGGATTTTTTCGAAAACGGCTTTAAAGATTTTGAATGATCTCAAAATTTAACAAACCTAGGGCATTGTAAATAATATTGTGTTTTCGGCTTAAAATGTCAAAGAAAAAATGGTTTAAACGGCTTTCTTCAAATGGCCATTCAATGAATTATTGAATTAGCTCGAACTTTGTTTGTCATAGTTTTCCAAAGTTTTCTATAAGATGGGAAGACATATTAAAAAACCATCATTACTCAAGTTATGGCCGAGATACCGCCCGAAATGTGCAAAAAAGTGCTCGACAATTACCTCAAAAGTACCGTTATGCTACGAATCTTCATGAGGCAGCCATTTGAATGATTTTTCTTCACACTTAATGGCAAAGTCCAAACTTTTGAATGAAATAAAAATTCGCCGCCGTGTGTGTTGTATTAAGCTTGACTTTCGAAACCGAAAAATGAATGACCCTATATAATTTACCAGCAATTTAGGGAATAATTAAAAGTATACAAAATATTCCAGTGTTCAAATTTAAATTCAAACAAAACTCTTTTGTCTTATGATGTACTGAAAAATTCAGAACACGACGAGATACGATCTTGGTTTACGCAAAAATTTAGGATTGATTGTACACATAGGAACGCCCTATTTCTATCACTTTCCTAAGTTGTTGTTTTTATTTTTTTTTTGTCTGGTTATAGGCGAGATGAAGAATTGTACAAACAAGAATCTCGAAACATTGTTCAGGAGTGTAGTACATTTCTTGCAAAAAAAAAAGTCAAGTCAGCAACAACTGCAAAAGCATTTTGTTAAGCTGCACAAGTTTTGTTCTTCTTGGACGAAAGTTGCTACCATCATTCCAACTTAGTATCACCCACCATCATCGCATCGACCGTAACCTTAGCGTCAGCATATAAATGTTATTTGCATGTATTCTCCAAGAGGGAATGATGCTCAGAAGGCATCAGAAGAAAAAAAGAAGAAAACAAGGATAATACTTTAATGGAAGTTTCATGGAATTCGCAGAGCGTTTAATCTGTGGTATTGTGCAAAGGGTAGTTGTCTGCTATCACTTTTTGTTGACATCTCCTTCGTTTGGCGTTGGAATTTCTATCTACATGACTCGCCCTATCACAATTTCGAGTAGAAGAGTTAGAATTCAGCAAGAAGATATTTTGAGTGGATTTTGTTTTTATAAAATGTTGTCTTTTTTTTAAGAGTATTTTTGTTGTTCGGAATAAAGAACTCTACATGCAGGCTTAAGAAAAAGTTGTGCTTGAAATTGTATATTTGCTGTAATATTTTGCGAATATCCTCGTTATACTACTATTTCGGGAGACAGTCTTGAATTATTTTTATAAATGTTGTTATAACATCATAATCAATCAAGAATATCCATGACTGATGCCACTTCAACAGTTTGCCAAAAATTGGCAAACAAATGTTAAAGTTGTGAAATAAGCGAGATCACACATGTCTTAGATGCGCAGTTTTGAAACCTGTCTAGAACGTTTGTTAAAATTGCACTGAGAAAAAAAAAACTATACTTGCCACCATTAAAGTGGTAGCCTGTCACGCTCAGGACTGAAGTTGTAAGAAGAACAAAAAGCATATAAAAGATGCGTATCTACTGAAATATTTTTCGTTCGTTATTTTGACATTTGAAATGGTGGAAAATCAATGCCCGCCCCTAGCTTCGTCTAAATAATTCGTCGTTAGGATTCAAGGATTCAAAATAGTGTACATTCCACAACCTGCCATCAAAGAACTTTGTAGTTTTTTATCGAAAATGAAAATTAAATAACCTTTTCTAAGAGACTAAAAAAAACGTCTATTGAAGATGTTCCAAAAAAATTGTTTGCTTACGAATGCATAACTTTTCTTGTAGAGGGTGTTTTTCTTAGACGTGTGGTTTTCTATCTGGCAATACCTTTTTTTTTTTTGAGTTGGTCTTTTTGACAGCTGCCATTTGATTTACGCTCAGTTTGGTTTGCCATTTCATAATGAATAAACTGAACAACGCAACGTTTGCAAATCGTGCAAAATTATTACCGCATATCGCACGCTGCGTCCAATATGCGGTCTACATTATCGCCCAGCAGAGTCGGTAATTCGAGCCACCATGGATCGGTTTCGCACCACTTTTACTATATTGGATAATGCTCATCCTCGCCGTATAATGCGCACCGAACACGCTATTGCTGCTGTGCAGCAGAGTATCGAAGAAGACCCGAATGAGTCCATCCGCCATCACGCGCAAAAATTGGAGTGGTCGAAAATTGGGCCTCTCGGCTGGAAATGGCCAACATAATGGCCAACCCTTATCTTTATAATAAAGCTAAATTCTTGGCCATAACATTGAGTTATATGCGTTTCATTTCTTCTTGAAAACCATCCCTTAGTATACCTATGATCACAAGTAAACTTGTGTCGACTGTAAAGGAATATCTCCATTTTTTTTTTTTTGGGAATTCGTTTCAGAAAGACCTGAAAGACAAAAACTACTTTGGGCAAGAAAAACGGAAATGCCTTAGAAGTTGAAATATCTGCTGGTTCAAGCAAAATATCAAATTTGTTTAAACGAAATAACAAAGATTGTAAAATGAAGTCGTAAACAACCATTATTTAAATAATTCTTAAATAATTGTCATCAAATAGGGAAATACAGTACCTTTTTCTTAAGTATAACCGCACCCTGTAAAAATGCATTTTACTGGAATTGAAAATAGTAAGGCGCCGTTTCTATTTCCAGTTGTCTATATAAAATGCATTTTTACAGGGTGCGGCTATACTTATGCAAGGCACTGTAAAAACATTTAATATAAATTAATGATATTTTTTTTTTGTCAATTTAGCTTCTGTAAAGCATAGCAGGTCAGTAATATTTGCAAAGCTAAACAATACAATATCTATAGTTTCAATACCAATTCGAAAAACCGACCTCAAAAATCCGATTCTTACATAAACGTGTGGAGTCGGTAGTAGGAGTATATATATTCGTCCTAGGTTGTGCCTAACATTATGCGCGGTGCGGGGACGGTGCTGTCGCGATAAATCATAAACATCTATGTAGGGATCACATTTGATTTGCCAAACTTAATCCAGATATTTTATTTCTTTTTCGAGCGAATTGTTGTTCCATTATAAGAATAAGTTGGGTTAAATTGTATATGACTGTTCAAAACTCTTTCGTCAACCATTATCTTGATCCCCTCAAGATTTCTACAGTTTTGTTTTACAAACCAATCAAGGAAACTCTAGATTGAGGACCTAATAAGGTTGAGTTTGTCACTGCCACCCACCCACCCACAAGTCACAACCCACTCATGATTTAGCAGTAGCAGTGCTTAAAAGTAATTTTGCAAGATTAAATGAATGTGACTCACGTCCTGAAAAGAAAACTAATTTTTCTTTTGCTGAGCTGCGCAAGTAAACCACAACTTCTTGATTCATTGATAGAAGTGTGTGTGTGTGTATACAGAAAACGAAAATAATAGAAGCAGTTGGCATTGTCAATATTTGTGGTTCAGACTGCAGAAGCAGATATAATATAAATTAGGTCTTAATGTCAGTACCTTCTTTCTAGTCTCCTTGGACAGACAAAAAAGTAACTCCACAAAAAAAGAAATGTCTTTTAAGTTGACATATTGGTATTTTAAGGCATGTTATGCATTGAACTTAAGATAACAACCAATTACGATGATAGAGAAGACGAAAACAGATATTTTCGCAAAACTATCAATGTTACTTTATTTCTTTGTCTGGGCGTCCATGTGAGCACCTGTGAAGCCAAAGTCGGTGGGTGCGTTCAAGTTTTTCAGAGAGGATTAATTTGGCTAAACACTATATGCTACACAACACGAGATACGGCCTTATACGTAGGTGCGTTAGCACTAACGTAATGATGTATATATACATTAACGCTTCCATTTGAGTAGCCATTGAAAATATCTTAGCCTCATTTTCATTACAAATTACCTGGCCACAGAAACTCATCACGTAGGTATAAGTAGTTTAACCATCACCATGGTATATATTAATATGTCTACATACTTATTTCCCATAAGTCTTTTTATAGTTTCAACTTTTTTTTTTAACGAAAATCATTTCAAAAATTAGTTTTAAAGCTTAAAATATTTTTAAGGCTATCCTTTTCAACTTCTGGATGTCCATTGCGATAATACCGAAAGACCAGATCTTTGCAATGAGTCAAAAAGTTAAAATATGGTTTTTTAAAAAGCACCATAAATTCGTCATTTAATATGCGTATCGTTTTTTGATAAACTAGGTTTATTCAAAATATGAAAGGTATAGAATTTATGGTCGGTATAAAAAAAATGTTGGATGGTATCAAAAAGAATCTACTTTCTACGAAGTTTAAAATATATTCGTACGGTTTAAAGACCCTACGGCCGTTTTATATATTTACAACTGATAGTGGCTTATTTCAGTTAATACAGTTTTCACCCATAAATCAAAAGAAAGCGGTTGTTTTCTTTGAAGTTTGTTGTGACTTAGTTTACGTCTAGTAAGCAAATGTTTCAGTAATGGTTCTTTCGCCTATGAGTTTTAAGTCTCTTTTTTGAATCCTATACAAAAGGCTCAAGTGAGTGACAGGAGCATCTGCCCAGATATGAGAATTATACTCAATCTTCAAATATCTGATCGCTCCACAAAAGGTGGTTTGTAATACACATACACCTAGAACGCAAAGCTTTTCGGTTTTCTCAATGCTTTAACGACAGAAGACAACATTGAGTTTTTAAAACAATTAATACCACATGGTTGGTAATTCCCCATTGTACAATGCTGTCGAGATCGGAATGCATACGCTGCTGTTGCAGATCCACCCACATCCGAAGAACAAGGATGTGAATCATGAAACGAATATGAAATGTTGAGAGAACTTACTGAAATCAGCAAAACAATTTAGTGGATTAGAAGTACATAGATAACAGATCATTGATAAAAATGAGAAAGAGAGTCGTGAACAGAACGGAACCTTAGGGCACACCAGCATTTATTTTGTTGGTAGCAGACTGAAAATCGTCTAAAACAACGAGAATTGAATTGGTCACAAGGTAATAATATTTCGAAAATAATTTTAATTTTTAATAATTTAAAGAGTTTTTTCGGAAAAACACAGCGTGCAATACAATTTTGAAATAAAATGTCTACGAGTTTTCTCAAAAAAACAGTTGTCTTGAAAAAAAATATTTGGAAATTTTTTGTCTGTCATTTTCTGTAAAACAAAAATAAATCCACTAGTTTCGAAAATATTTCGAAAACCAATTTTTTCAGAAAATTTTCAAAAATAAAAAAAAAAGTTTTTGGAAATTCAATATTAATTGAATTAAAAATAATTTCCTATATGCAAAATTTTATTGAAATCGGAATAACGGTTCAAGTTAAAACCTCATTTGAAAAAAACCGTTTCTAACTAAAAGATGTATAGGTATTGTTGAAAAAAAAATAACACCCTGAAAAATTTCTCAAAATCGTTGGAGCCGTTTTCGAGAAAATCAAACCTTTTGTTAAAGATCTAAAGACCTAGAGCAAAAATTAAAAAGGAACCCCCGAGGGAATTCCAAATATGTACCTATGTGGTTAATTAAGAACCAAATTTGAAATATATCGGGCCATCCGTTAAGGCTGTAGAGGTGCGAAAAGACAGACAGACGGACGGAATTTCCGGACCCACTTTTTTCGACTTCTCCATCACCGTAAAGTCATGTGTCATTGTTATATCAAAATTTGTTTTTTGCATGAATCCATAACTTAACCTTATAGTACCTATAATCGCAAGTATGTATATAAAAAATTACTCTTGCCAGAAATAGGAAACCCAGAGAAACGAACACAATAATATGCGATGCGAACGTTGATTTAAACTCCTGGAGGTATGCAACTTTTTTAACTCGACTTGAATGCCTATAAGTATTCCTAGAAAATTACATATTAAACGGCTGCTGTTGCATTTCCTGTGGCGCACATATTATGTACAATAATTAATCTGTTTTCCCTTTGCAGGGTAGTTATTATATACTGTTTCTGGAGGATGAAAAAATTAAAATTAAATATTATAAATGCGAATGTGAGCTTGTTTGTTTGTTGCGCTTTCACGCCTCAACAATTCAACTGTTAATCACGAAATAAATGTCCGCGGGGTAGGACCTAGGTATAGTAAGCAAAAATATACCTGAAAACTGAAGTGCCTATCAAAAGTTCTATCAGGATCTTATTTTTTAAAACACACAAAATGTAAACATTGATTATAGACATTCGAAAAGTTCTTGGAAGTTAAGGTTTGTAAAAAAAAATTGCCAGTTTTTGGTTATTTTACAATAAATGCCGTACGCTTCATGTACATACAGGGTCTATGAATAAATAATAGATACTATTTATAGTTAATGACAAAGCTAACAAAATTTTAACACCGGTATAATATTATCTATTGTCTTGTGAAATACCAAATTTGTATGTTCTGGCTGTTTAGTGTATATCTGGCTGGAAGAAACAGAATTTTGACAGGTACATATTTCATAGTTCTTTTTTTTACTATTTCCTCATTTTGCCTTCTTAATCACAAAACATAGCCCTCAATACAAAGTCCAATACATAAGGCGGTTACCGGGTAGTTATCCACAAAATCAAAACAAATGATTTTATTCTCTGCCTTATCCATGCTTATAGACGATTGAAATTTATTACTTCACGTTTGAATAAGCCAATCAAGTCACTTTTGCACAAGCTTTTACACAACCTATGTTCTTTGTCGCAATCGCTTCGATATATCAACCCACTGCAAAGGAGCCCAAAAATAAATCAATACTTCACGCTTAAAGCATCCATTCCCCAACTACAATCATACCCCCACTCTGTCAAGTGTGACAAAACATTCCCCAATACAGATCGCATGTTTCAACGACATATAGGAATAATAGCACCATGCAACCGTTACGATGAATTGAATTGATGGAATTTAAGGATGCATTTGGTTTTTCGTACAGCGGCGGCGGGCGGTATAGTCAATGAAGGGATGCAAGACCACGCAATAGCAGTCTCACGGCCAACCTGTGAGTTGGCTGTCATTTCAGATTTTGGTTGTTGCAAAAAAAAAATTTTTTTCTGGAGCGTGATTGGATTTTTTATCCTATCAAACCTCGTTGACTCGTTGTCAATGTTTGGGGTAAGGCATCCAAGCAATCGTGCTTTTCCTCTTTTTTTTTTCTTTATTATCCTCAAAAGAAAGCCATATCGCAACGTTTATGATTCTAGTGTTGGCCGTGAAAAGCTTTCTTATATGGGAAGACTTAGAATACGACACAAATACAAATTAAACAACGGGTAATTGATATTCCTTATGCAGAAATCCTCGGATAAGTGTCATGAATGTCCAAACATACAAGGTACTTAAGCGGGTTAGGCACTTAAAAAAGCCGCTTAAGAACTTAGAAGCACTTTTTACTTTAAAAATAAAAAGATTAATCGTGTTAATCAAGATCGTATCGCACCCCCGGTGTAATATCGACACAATTGCAGTTTTTTCTGAAATTAAGTTAAAAACGCCATAATCTCCCAAATGTCAAGTTTTATATGTGGTAAAATCGACTGAATAGTCTGCTATTTTTAGGACTCTTGAAGTCGATCCTGTAGGCCTATTTTAGGGCGTTTTTGCATTTTGAATAAACAAGCAAACTTTAAACGTGATTCCTCAAAATTTCAGAAAATTGCATATTTACGTCGTTATTACACCGGAGCTGCGATATGTAAATATTTATTCTGACAATTGTTCAATATTGTGCCAGATTGCTTTTATTACTTTTTGTCTTTTTACTTGCGATTAAAGGTACTATAAAGCAAGTTGTGGATTCGTACAAAAAAAATTTGAGATAACAATAACACATGACAACGATGATGGAGTCGAAAAAAGTGGGCCGCTTCGCTTCAAATTTGGTACCTATTTAGTATTTATAAGGACGTTCCTCGGAAAATATTTCAAATGATTGCTCTAGAACCGAAAATAATACCTGCCATAAAACCGTGAAGAAGAAAATTGATTTTCTCGAAAAGCGCTCCAACGCTTTCAGAATGCTATTTTGTTTAGGGCAGTCTATTTTTCTGGTAGACAACATTTTTCGGAATTTGTATTATAACGGTACCTCTCAGAGCCGGTTTTAAAATCAAGTTGTCTCGTAAACTATACATCTGATTTCAATAAAATTTTGAACACAAGAACTCAATTATAACTCTATTGAAAAGGCATTTATTTATTTAATTCGTTAACAATACTATAATTAATCTTGTTTTTATAATCTAATACATATATCTAAATTATTATTCAAAATTGTTGAAAAACATAAGTTTAAATTTTTTACATTTCAAATTATCGTTTACAAATTCTAAACAAGAATAAAATTCGTTGTAAATTGTTATTAATTGATTGAAAGGGCTACATATACACCATAGTTTGATCTGCTAAATATTTGATTAATAGGTTGCTGTCGTCTTAAACTTGAACGACTGAAAGAGAAATTTAATTTACTTAGAACTGAGGGTGATGATATCGAACCATTAATAATCCCAACAATAAAACAAAATTGCATATATTTTCTGTGGTTAGTCAAAGATCAAAGCTAGTCTTTGAGAATAAGGGGGAAGTAGATTTCCTCTAGACCATGGAGGAGACCAAAGACAGAAACTCAGGAACATTTTTTGGATCACTTCAATTCTTGTAACGTGAATTGAGTAAAAAGGTGACCATACCAAACAGCCGTATTCTAGAATTGGTCTTACAAAAGAAATAAATAAAAGCTTAAAAACATAAGGGTAATGCAAATCACTATACCTAATCTTCTAATGAATCCTAGAACCCTATTGGCTTTTTTAATTATGTAATTTAAGTGATCATTAAATGTTTCTAGAATGGGATCTAGAATAATACCCAAGTCAGAAAAAAAAGAAACTTTACTTAACGGACAAGAATCAAGCGTATAGTTGTAAAAAAACGGAACTTTTGTACGTGTAAAACTCATAGTTTTGCATTTGTCAATGTTTAAAACAAGTCGGTTTTTATTGCACCATTCCCTAAATATTGTTAAGTCTTCTTGTAATAATAAACAGTCAGAGGAGGATTTTATACTTTTGAAAAGCTTAATGTCATCAGCATAAATTAGGACAGCCGAATTTTTTAAGATCGAAACTAATTCATTAATAAATAAAACAAATAAAAAAGGACCTAAATGGCTGCCCTGAGGGACGCCAGATTTGAAAACAAATTGATTTGAACTCTCATTACGAAACAAGACACAATAACGACGATCTTTTAAGTATGATGCAATCCAATTTATAAAATTGTTGTTAAATCCTTGATGTTTTAATTTTAAAATTAGTATATTGTGTTACAACTTGTCAAAGGCCTTACTAAAATCTGTAAACACATCACAATCGACTTGCCCACGTTTTTTAAATACATCTAAACAAAAGGACACGAAGTTAAATATTTATTATATTTCTAAATTCTTGAAAAGGCAAATACGCGTTTACATTTGTATGTATTTTTTTCAACTTACTGCTTACGTAATAAACAATAAATAAATAAATAAATAAAGTAAAACTTATAGCTATAACATTGTTATGGGTACAGGTGTTGAAATTTGGGCATTGCGAGGCTTCTCTAGCATCGGTTCGGGTTTTGACGAGCTCTTCTAATTTTTTTTAAATATATGTATGTAGTGGAATAAACTTCTCTGAGTAATTCTATAACTAGTGTTGCAGTTTGCTTAGAGACACAATTGCCAACCGTAAGCGTTTCCCATCTGTTGAAGGCTCTCCATCTATATTGATTTCTCATTTGCATACACACATCGAGGATTGAGCTTGAGCCTTGTTTGATCTAGATTGGCGTTATACCATCTCGTTTATAATGTACCTTTTGTTTTTTTTATTTTTACTTTCTCCATTCATTCGCAGTGAATATGCCAACTCCACATCCACAGCCTTCAGAAACGTGGAAATTCTCATATATTCCCTTGCTCTGAAACAGTAGCTAAGCCACGAGGGATTACTCTAATATTCAGCTACATGGAAAAATCTAAAATTGCAAAAGGAACAATTGCTTTCACCCAGCATAATACTTTCAAAGAGGGATCACTGAGAGAAATTCAAAAGTGTACTAACCGAAATGGATGATTTCGCCGTCAATTTTTGGTGGCTGATTTATGATTGATGATGATGATTTTGCGTTCGTATAAACTGATGATGATGGTATGTATGGGAGGTGAGCGCTAGCGCTATGGGGTGGCCCTGAATTTTGTAGTGCCAGAAAAAACGAAATCTCTACCACTTCAGTATAACATTACTATTACTCAAAAGGTGGATCCTTGTCTACAGCTATTGGTAGCGTAATTGCCGTCATCGGAGCGACTCCAATAGATCACGACAAAATATTATGTCTGCATATGTGCACCATGCATCCGGAAACCATTTTTCATTCCTGATGTCGGGATTTTTGAAGTGCTCAATAATAGAGGCGTCCTCGTAATAAATTTATTACATTCGCATATGGATTTATTTGCATGAATTTATCTTATGTGCACTGTGTTATGTGTTATAGTCGAATGAACACTTTGATATACGAAAAACTTTGTTGTTGTACAATGAAGGGATCAAGTCCAGGTGCAACAAGTAGGGGGAGTTATTTGGGAATATAATTGAGATATATATCCAGTAATATTTTTTTTATTCACATTATCTTCACACTTTTTTGAATTTATGAGGGAAAATCAAATTTATTTTATCCGGTACTGTTGAAAATACTAGGAATATTAATTTGGATGTAAATCTAAACATACTTAAGGGTACTTTGTAAAATAAAATACCATGAAGAATGAAAATTAAAGCAACTGTTGTGCAGGACATGTCTATACCTGTTGAGCCGTTCAGTGAGAAGTTGTTGCGGTTTTGTCATCGCGGCAAATTATATCTTTTAAAAATATTTTTTCGTTTTATAATGTACTCACGTGGTGATTAAAAATCTTAGTGGGAATTAACACAATGCGTGCGTTTTTTTTGTACTGGGGCAATTTAGAAGAATCTATAACGAAATCTCAAAGACCATAGCTTAAAAAGACTATTTTTCAGTTTCATCTGTCCGCCTTGTCTTCCCCAAAAACTAAACGCAACAAAATATGTCGCTTCTCGCTTCTTACCATGCTATGTAAAAATAAATCACAATAAATATATTAATAATTCCTTCTCATGTCATGTCAGCATTGTTTTCTAAAGTTTTCAATAGGAACCAATTAAATGGTCAAGCTAATGTTAATAAAAATGGATGCTTCAACATTTATTATAGTAATATCAAAGAATTTTTAAAATTATACCTTTATCTTTCTTCTTACTCTTGTAACGGCATTTTAAATGACAATGTATGCATAATATCATTTCACAGCTAACTAACATATTTCACCAATAGAAATTAAGCTCATCCATTTTTTAATCGTGCAGCGTTGGCATACCAGAGTTTGACATTTTGTCGTGTTTATCTATGTCAGTTGAAATTTAATCTTCTGGCATTGTGTCTTCTGAAAAAAAGTCTTTTTAAACTATGGTTCTTGAGATTATGACGGGCCCCCAATTTAGAAAAATTACTAATCAGGCTGGGGTTCGAAAAGCTCGTACATAAGACATGTACTGACAATTTTCGTTGAACAGAGTATAGCTGCGATTGCGTTGGCTGTTAATTGTAGAGAAATTATTTTTGTCAGAGAGAAATTGAAAAACAAAGTCGTAAACTCTGAGAAAAATGTTCTTGCATAAATCATTGATTTGCAATGTTTTTTTTTTGTGTTAAATAAATTATTGTTGTAGCATTAACTTCTATGTGGAAAAAAATGGCTATACTCAATCATTTTAAGATTAAATTTAAATTAGCTTAGTTTGTTGTTCGTTGCCAACGATATTTAATAATTTTTTCTTGTGACGAAGAGTGCGTATGGAGGTGAATTGAAATACGTTATGAGGAGAACTTTAAAAATTTCTTTTAAAAATACAATAAATTCATGTGCCCGTAAAAGGTTTAAGTCATGTATAACATTAATATCATTTCCAAGATTATGAGTGCAATTGTAGGTACTTCCTTTACCTTTATGCTTATCAAGGAATATCACAATATTTGATGCCGTAGTTGTCTGTCACTCGGTCACTCAGGATATCCAAAAATCGTTTCTTTATAATAACAAGTTTTTTTTTCATTCTATAATTTGTTAAGAAACTAAGGAAAGTAAGAAAGGTCGAAAGGACTTTCTCTCATGGTGGATAGATATTTAGAAAAATCTATAATTCTTTCTTAGTGGTCTTAGAGATTTCTTGGAATACTAAGTATGGAAAAAATATTGAAAATATCTCAACGGAAGAAAAATTTACAACCTTTCTTAAAGACAGGAGTTATGAATGATTCTTTCAAATTTCAACACACTTTGAACTTTTCCAGACTTAGGGCGGGATAGATAAAAAAGAAATTAAAGCGACGGTGACGAAGCTAAGATAAAGGAACATTTTTTAATAATATTGAAAGAATATCATCAGGTCCGGGAGGCGCATTGCCAAACTGTATATCAGCACAGACTCCCATAACTCACTTCCATAGCTGACATAATTCCTACTCAACTAATTTCCAATTATTTTAGAGCAAAAAGCATTCTACCACCACAGACCGATATGTGCTTGCTACATGCATTTGCTTGTTAATATAAAGAAATAAAGTGCCCGATTGGATCGCACGAACTTGCTCAATGTCTAACAGTTTGGAATTTCGTGATTTTGGGGATTCGGAATTTTGTATTCTGTTTTACTGTTTGTAATCAAGTGAAACGGAGTGTAAATTATTTCGCATTTTTACTTGCGATATAGTTATTTAGGTATTTTAAGGCAAGTTATAAGTTCGTGCAAAAAAAAAAAATGTTTGAGATAACAATCGCTTGACAGGACAATAAATACGATGATATTTATGTAGAAACAAAGTGGATCAAATAAAACTGTGCTCTTTTTCATATTTTTTTTAGCCAGAAATGAATTCTGGCATTATTTTCTCTCGCGTAATTTCTGGGGCATTCTGGTCGTTCTGGGAGTAGCATATTAAAAAATGTCATTCACATTCAACAATATTATTCCACTTTTTGTACTTAATTTATATTTCTTTTGAAATCGGGGTATAACCGAAGTCAAAAATATTTAAGATATTGTTTACTTTATAATTACACCGGCTTCTTTATTGTTATTAAACCTTAAATGAAACATATATAATTTTTTTTATTTCTATTTTAGCACCATTTCTGTAAGAAATTCCTAACTTGCATTTCTTAGTTATAATATGTATATCTTAGATAGTAGAATCTACAAACGCAAAAAGACACACCAGTGAGATACTAGAAAATTAAGGAAAAGTATAGAAAAAGGCAAAATATAGAAACATTTTTATCATCACATACCTTCGTCCGCGAACTTCTTCTAGCATAGAAAGCCCTTTGGTGTTATTTGCATGTCTGATAAAATAAATTATCCTTGCGAAAGTAGCATAACACATTGCAGAAAGAGTGGTGAAGGGGTTTGAAAAGAGGAAGGAACTCGATCTAAGCCATCACTTAGGGAGAAATATAACACAGGTAGAGTAGATACAGAAGAAGAATTATATAGATATGCTGTATAGAAAGGAATGAGTATCTGAATCCCATTTTCATTTCATGCGGAAGGAATTTCACACTGCAAAAAGCAGTGGAATCGTTCGCGTTCGCGTGAGCAATCCCAACGGTGCCAAGGATTTTCACTTCACATTGAACCCGAAACTGCTGGAAAGAGAAATTCGTGCGCACCCCTTAACGAGAATTTATTATCAGACAACAATCAAGAAGTCATCAAATATACATTTTACGCTATAATTTCCACCTTTCACGTGCAAACTGATCTGGATGAAGCACGATGAGGGGTGGCTGGATGCGGCTGGCAAAAGCAACGGTATATAGTACCCAAAGCCTGACGACGACGACGGCGACGATGACTTCGCAAAGAGCGACCTGCTCCTTTGCAAATTTTTTTTTTTTTTTTCTGAAAACGTGCTCACTTTTTCGACCGCAATTGTCTGGTTTATGCCATAATGGGCATACAACTTAAAAGGGGATTTTTTACTTTGTTCTACACATATTTTTATATACATACACAAGGAAGAAAGCTTTTAAATTCTTTGTTCACACTAACAAAAGATTAAAAATAATATGGGGTTACCTAAATCAAAATTAAGTAAGTCCTCAAAACAAAAGTGTGTGTGGCTTTCGGTACTTGTCTTCTCTATCCCAACGTTCTATGTTTTGTTTATTTGATTACGATTGACTATATTATGCATATATGCTACTTCAGTACATACGAGCAAGCACTTTGTATACGGTACATCATCTGTACCGCTCGGACTGTAAATAATAATAATTTAGGTAGGTACCATAGCGTAATGGTTTGTGTCGGATGGCTAAGCCGAAGGTTCTTGGTTATTTCCCTGAATATACCTTAGTTATTACTTGCTGGTATAGGTTTATAAGGCAAGTTATCTAATTTGATAATTGACCTTAACAGATCAAACATGGGAAACCCAATAAAGGTCTCTTTCCGAGTGGATGGAAAACAGCACTTGTCCAGCCCATTCCAAAAAAAAGCGTTTCTTTCTCAAATTACCGACCAATTGCACACTCGAGCCTAACTTCAGACGTACTGTTAAGTATACAGATTTTTTTTTAGCCGCACTACAAGAATGTGGAATGCACTACCCGGCTCGATTTTTCCCTCCCATTGTGATATACGCAGACGTTCAGACCAATGTGCATCCTTTTATCTCCCATCCTACTTTCCTAACCGCTCGCACTGTGTTAATTCATGTTAAGGGTATTTATAACCCCTTGAGTGCGCGCAAATTATAAAAAAAAGGGTTTTCTTGGAAAATGGAGTTTTTTTTAATTTCTCAAAAACTAAGATACATTTTAGCACCTGGCTTTCTGTTTTTAATTGAAAATAAATAAGAGCATGAATTTAGGAAACAGAAATCAGACTTAATAACCAACAATTTTGAAAAAAATTATTTTGAAAGTTTTTTTCAATTTTGTTTCTTTAAAATTTCGAGTTTGAAATTTTTTTTTTTCATAAAATATTCACTTACACAACTTAATTTGAAATTAAAATTAAAGAGAGGCTTTCCAAAACGGTAAAGCATGGTATTGTTAGTTTTAACATTGTTTCTCAATAATTTGTTTTTCTGTTCTAAATAAAGTTTTTAGATACTTGTTCTAGGTAATCCCAAAAATAACGGTAGGTACCTACCTGCCATACATTCGTAAAGAAAAAAATTGATTTTCCCGGAAACGACTCCAACGATTTTGATAAGACTTTCAGAATGCTATTTGT
Source organism: Platycheirus albimanus (assembly GCA_916050605.2). NCBI lineage: Eukaryota > Metazoa > Arthropoda > Insecta > Diptera > Syrphidae > Platycheirus > Platycheirus albimanus. Next base: position 69,184,814 of record OU696698.1, read on the forward strand.
TTAAGATAATCTATCTTTTGGTTGGAAAAGATTTTTCGGAATCTGTCTTATATTGGTACCTCTCATAGAACCACAATTTTCAAATCAAGTTTTACGTTAACTATACATCCGATTTCAATAAAATTTCAGACCCAGGAACAGGAAATCATTTATAGCCCTATTGATATGAAATTTCAAAAATTTTCAAAAAAAATTTTGGCTGATTTTTAATAATTTTTTTTAAAAACAAATTTTGGTTTTCGAAATATTTAGGAAATGGGTGGATTGAATTTTTTCAAAATTATTTTCCCAGATAAGAACTACAGATTTTCTTAAAATGACATAGGTATTTGTATCTACCTACTCGTAAAAAGTTTTAAAATATTTTTCGAAAAGTTTTTCAAATAAAAATAACACTTTAAAAAAAAACTAGTCGAACGATTTTCAATATTTTTTTTTCCAGATAGACATTTAGTTTAGAAATTTTACTATTTACCCAGTCGTGCATTCATTTTTTTTTTTATTTTTTTGGAGTAGGTATATGTAAATCTGAAAAAAAATATCTGAAAAACTTCAATTCTCCCGTTTCCAAAAAATTACAAAAATTATAATTTAGTTTAAATAAATTATTTAAAATAAAAAAAGTTTTAGGAAATTTTGAAATGAAATATTTATAAAGTTTGACTGTGTCCCAAAATTGTATTGTAATCCTAATAATGAGGAAGTTTTATTTGAAAAAACAAACGCTTGTATGGGAGGTTTTGAAATTGAGCCCTCACACAAGGGGTTAATGATACCCTTAATATGATAGTTAACATTTATAAATTCTGAAGAAACGGTATCAGAATATTTATTTTATTTATTATTTTTCGACGAGAGTGGACAGTCAAAATTCTCCCGAAGAAACTACCACACAAGTACTAAGCACCAAGTATAAAGCATCCATTAAATTTAGCCTGCACAGACATGCACACAGGCAGACAGATAAATAAACATACAGGCAGGCATACAGCAGACAGACAGACAGACAGACGGACATCGGTTTTAGACCCATTTTTTTCTACTTCTCAGTGTCATGTTTGATTGATACCTATCTACTCTACATAATATCAAAACTTTGTCTTGCATGAATCCATAACTTGCTAGTATTACTTGCGATTACAGGCACTTACCATGACCGCAAGTAGAAATACACGTTTTTGGAAATTCTGTCAGTAGTTAGTCGGGAGTTTTAACTTGCACTTACAATACGTTTTTTTTCAAAAAATTCCACCTTTTAATGTGTAATCGATGTAATAAATTAAACTTGTAAAGCCCATAAGCCGACATCCGACCGTACACGATTGTTTAACACATCAGTTTAGAACATATATGTACATATGTATACAATATACACGTCATGCAATTTCGTTAAGTGGATACTTAAGCAGGCAAATTAATTTACGACAATCTACGTATAAACCTATGAAAACCTTATACTTGATAATGTGTGTATGTTTGCAAAAATCTCCGAAACAAAGGCACCAATAAATTTGGATTTTTTAAATTTTTCGTTATAATAAGGAGAAGGACATTGGATAGAATTGGCGAACATCATACGAGTACATATGTATTGCAATTTTTTGTTAAACAAAATTTGTATGCCCGGCTCTGTAAAAGAATAGTGTGGCATGCTATAAGGATAATGTCCTTGACACACGAAATACCATAACTATCAATATAAAACTTCAGAAGATTAATTTCTAAATTCAGTAGCGTATCGAGGGTTGGAGCCGCCTGGGGCAGACCTAATTTTTGCCGCCCCTATTACCAATTTTTTCAACGTTAAAAAATTAAAAATAAAAACCTTTGTCTAAGGTTTTAACCCTAGTTACACCTAAATACATACATATATAGTTCATACAAAGTAGTATTACCAGTCTGATTTTTCCACCTTTGTCGTCACTTGCTAATGCGTGATTAGGCGTCTTCCAGACGCCTCGGATCAAAATTTAGAAACGATTTACCGCGGTTCGTGTTTGCATAATCAAAGTTCAGACGGTGGCCCAAGAGTATTTTCAGAGTTAATACACCGCCTTCTAAGGATTAAATTTAGTTGATCCACGGATCATAAATTTAAAAACAAGGTTCAGTGCTGAACCACTAAGTAGCCACTCAACTCTAATCAATTCGTCTAAATTTTGATTATGCGAACATTTATTTTGCAAAATTTTATTTTCCTGTCCATAAATACTTTTGAATAGACACACTTTTCTGCCCGTGTTAATTTTATTTCTCGTAGTTTCTTCCTTTACAGCAATACAGTACTGCACTTCTGAGGAACGGCACTTCAATAGTTGAGTAGACCACCAACCGTTTACTTTTATATTGCAGCTCCGCTGTGGTGTAATGATATTTAATTCATACAATTTCATACAAAGAGCAGTGCAGTTTCACGTAGTGCGGTCTTTTATTTAAATAAATAATGAAATATCTGTTCGTCGGTGATTTTTCTTTGTTCCTTTTCTGTGATCCTTAAGGCCCCAACCCATATAATCCTGCGAAAAGAAGCGGTCCAAACTCAACGCGTCAAAGCGCAAAGTAGCCGAAATTTTAGCTTTGAAAATTTCACCTCCGTTGAAGCAACGGATCAACGGATTCTATTCTATGAGCTGGGGCCTTAAATTAACGTTCAATACAATACGTGGCAATAGACACTTTAAAAAAAAAGATACGATTGGCTGTTGATTTCGAAAGATTGCGTTCGCGAAGAAGGAAACAGCAATTTTTTTAAATTTCGAACTTACGTTAATAGTGGTCGGTGCTTAACAATTTTTGAACTTAAGTTATGATTCTCATTATTTTATGAGCAGTTGATAGTGTTTGGTGAATACCACCCTTAATATCTAAATCAAAATTCTCCAGAAAAAAAGATCTTGAATATTTTTTGTACTTTATAATATTTTTGAACATATGCTGTTGTGTACTTTGTTATAAAAGCTTTGTTTTTTTTTTCAACTTTACCCTTAGTCGTCCCAGGTTAACTTGACAATTCCAACTTTCCAAGAGCTATGTCAAAAAATCTGGGTCTTCTTCGTCGGTTCTTAAAAAAAACAAATTAAGGCTGCTGGTTGTATAATTGTCACAATGCACAAAATCAAGACTTCATTTCACTTTATTTATTTGATTTTGATTTACTTAAATGTATTCACTTGCATTTCTTTTAGTTTCTTTCGAAAAAATGAAATGAAATATCAAATACAGACAAAAATACACAAGAACTGCTTGACTGTAAACGTCACTTCAAAAGCTGATTCTTTAGACTTTCCAAGGCGCATTCAGGGCTAAGAAAACCAAGCGAATTTGCGTGCGCTGTAGGGTGTTGTCACTTCTGACAAAATGTAGCTGCATACTAGAGAGCAGCGTTCATGGGATTTTGTTGGTAAGCAACACAAGGCATCTCCGATTTCTTACTGTGAACCAGTGTTATTGTTGATTTACTTTAGTAATAAATTCGTTGGACTGGAAAAAATATTATATATCTACATAGATTATGTATTTTTTTTTTTAACTCAACTCAAGGCGATATGAATACCCTTATAATGATTTAATATGTGCGAGCAAGGAGAGATGAAAAAGAAAGATAGGAAAGAAAGGTGGTACAGTGGTTTGAGATTTTAGGTGATAATTATCTCAAGGAAATTCTAAAAAAAATCAACCGCTCCAAATTGCCGCCCCTACCAAAGTGCCACACGGGGCCTGCCCCCGTCGCTACGCCACTGTCTTAATTTCTAACACATTTGAACACTTTGCGAAAACCTTGTTCTTGTTAGCATATTCATTTACTTTTACGAACAAATTACAAGCTTTCACACTGTGGGAAGTTTCTTACGAAGAAAATATGGCTAAAAAGAATCGTTAATTAACGTGCCTTTAAATTTTAACAGACCTGACCACGGATCAATAAACGAATTGAGTATACATAGATAGAAACACTATTTATAGTTCGGTTGAGCTTTTAATAATCACTCTGTCTTTCTATATAATTCTATTTATTATATCGTTTCGTTTCAATCGATATTGCTCTTATCTTAAAAACATATCTCCGATCCGAATAGACGCAGCATATTCTTGGGTTATACTAAACTTTAATTCTTAAGGGTGGGTCTCCCATGTAAATGTAGGGTAGTGCGTGCATAAAACTTAATATATCTCCTACATTTGAAAAGATATTTTAATGAAATAAAATGTATTAATTAGTCAACAAATGTGAGCAGATATGCTTATCATCAAATAATTATTTATCATGATATTTATACTTTCAAAAGATTAAAACTTTAAATTTTTCGTAAAATTTAGACACAAATTATTATGTCCTCTTAATTTTCCCCTGTTAAGTAACTTTTTATTTTCTTTTGCTTCAGTTTCTTAATCAGAATAAATAAGTTCTATTTGTTATAGAAACCAAAGTTTTTTTTTTTTTATATATATATAATAAAATTGAGGTCAACCAAGGGGTCTTTTTTTTCTTTAGACAAGCGCAGTTTGTAAAATATTCAACCAAATCGACCAAGATAATTTTTTTTAATATCATTGAAACTAGATGTTATCATGAACATCGATAAATATTTACTTTTTTTTAATTTACCGGTCTAGGAAGACCCAAAACAAAAAATAGCATATTTTTCATATGGGACGCTTTGTAAACCGCTTATTTATTTCAATTTAGGTAAAAAAAAAAAATTATAAAAATATTTGTTTAATTTGGAAGCAAGCTATAGAAACATTTAATTTTTTTTTTTTTTTTATGTGCTTAAAATAGCAATTTAATATGTTAACATACTCACTCGTTTTTGTAAGTAGGGAAAACTTTTATCGTTTTGTTATTATTTTTCTATTTTTTTTTGGAATTTTTTCTTTTTGTATCAATTTACAGAAAAATTATATCATTTGAAGTCACTTTACTATCTTATTTTAAAAAAGTATCTTTTTTACCTTTTTTGAACAAAAATTTCACACTTATGAAAATGTAGTTCACGAAAATGTCACCACAATTAATGGCGTTAACATAGATTCTCTTTTATTGCAACCTCTTTGTAAGAGAGTATTTCTCATTTTTTCTTATTTGATTTTTTGTTGGTTTGATTTTGGTTTTTCCTTTTCTCTTATGAGGATTTGAAATTTGAATACCAACACAAAAGTCAGCTGTACCTGTTCTTATAAGATCATTGTTCCTTGCATTTTTGAATGATTCGGGCAATTTTGGTGACAAATCGATAGATGATTTTTAATTTGTGATTATAAAAAAATATTGGTGTTATTTTGTATGACTATAAAAGAGTCTTGTGATTGTGACACATTAAAATTTTGATCAGTGCTGCTCATATTTAAAAAAAAACAAATAAACAATATACGCACATAGTTTTTCCAATCTGAGTGAAAAAAAAACATTTAAAAAGTTATGCCTCGTAAGGTGAAAAATGCATCCCAGATATTTGGGCTGAAAAAAAGGAAATATTTCTTTCAAAAAGTTAATAAAAGGTAACACTTTGCTTATATTATGAATAAATGTTTTTAGTTGTTGTGTTCAACTTTATTTTTGTGTACACAAATCGTGTGGTTAGGATAGGTAAGCGATGGGAAGGTATTTCGATGGTCGGTAGTAGTCCTCTTCAACGTATGTACCATGTACCTGTTGTAATATTTGTTTTTTTTTTTTCATTCTCGCTCCTTATATTCTTTTCAAAAAGTACAGCATCCATTATTGTAAAAGGTGGGTGATTGATATAATTAGATTTGTCATCACCCAACAGGTAGGTAGTACCTACCTGTTGGGTGATATGAAAAATATTTTTCTATGCATGTCTATGTACCTACTAGGTTCATAGACATGCATGGTAAAATATTTTTCTTATGCGCATTGACGGGATATGTTATGTAGTCGCAGTTGCGCATAGGAATGTGTGTGACCGCAATGTATCTGCAGTGCGTTTGGTACGTGCGGAGGGAATGGGTGTTCTGTGTGAGAATGAATGAATTAGTATCCGTAAATAGACCGGTATAAGCGGGTGCTGTACTCGTCGTCGTCCGCATAAGTAGGTATTCGAGTGATTTTCTAAATATCGTGTGCGAGGAGAGGTCCTTTGTCATATCGATAAATAGATATGTACTAAGGTCGGAGAAGCATTGGTCGTTGCGGTGGTACATACATATACATAGATATCAATACACATTGTGTGTTTTCTTATCGTATGTAGAAGAAGTAGGTTCGGTTATTTTTGAATAGATGTATGTATTATTTAATAAGAATGGTTCACTGTTGATAGCTTCCTAAGTGATTTTTCTTGAAGAGCAGAAGCTAAAGAGTAGTTTAATATCTCCAAATCTAAATAATAGACGTTGTTGGCAATGTTTAAAGCACTTGCTAGGTACGTTTAACAGTTAAAAAATAAAAATAATTTCTTCAAATTTTAACAAGTAAAATATTTCCTTCATTTCTTTATATATAAAATTTGCTGCTCTGGCGAACTTCTTTCCGTAATTTAAGGTTTTTACGATTTTTCAAAATGTTCTGTCCAAATTTTAAAACTTTCCACGCCGTTGTGTGTTTACCTTCAATAAAAATCCAACAAAGACATCCACATGCAAATCGGATAATATTCAGCAGAGTAATCCGCGTACAAACACACCAATTAATTTTTATATATGTAGGTAGGTATATAGATACAACCTATTATAGCTAGGTAGGTACCTACCGAATTACATCTAAGAAGATACAAGTTCTAAGGCAGATTGTATGAATATTTGCAACTCAGAGTTGGGCGATTTTGCATGTTTATTAACATACCTTACCTACATATGTCTCCCTGATTCCAAACATCAAAAAATAATTTTGGGGCATATACATACATAGATACCTACCTACCTACTTATATGCATGACTTTTCTGTTTGATTATTTCCTTATTTATTTGAATCCAAACTCCAAAAAAATGTCGACAAAAGAAAACCATTGAATATTTTTTTTCTGAAAACAGAATGGAGTTAGGTATACCTATACCTAGGTATGTATAACTACGTAAAAAAAAAGTAACAATGTTTCAATAATTGCAAAACAAAGATAGGTAGGTTGGTTTGTGGGTATAGGTATACCTACTCAAGTTGTTCTTTTCAGTTTTCACGTGTTGTCTGAAATCTGACAACAACAAAAATCCAAAAGAAATCTCAAATTTCGCATATTATAAATGAACAAGTTACCTACCTAAATCTTTCAAGATCTTTACTTGTAAATTATAAAATTCACCCATTTGCAATAAACCCATAAGTAATTTTAAAACAGATCAAATACGTAGTTACCTATATTGACCTACCTACCTCACACTTTTGTTACATGCAACTTTCTAAAAAAAAAAACCATATCAATGTACCTATCTACATATACCTACATTTAATATAATCTAACGTTTACCTATTTCTGCATGTTTTTTTATGTGTCCTGAGTCCTGACCTTCATCAAGATTTCGATCGAGTCCCAAACGAGTTCACACTTTTTTTGTTACTGTTATGGCAGCAACAGCAAGTAAAATATGAAAAAAAAACAACAAAGCGAAAATAGAAAAAAATTACCCACATTTAGCTATTAGGTACAGTGTTTTGAAAACAAAATTGAAAAATATCCCTTCACCCTTCCATACGCACAGAGAATAAAACTTGTCATCCCATTACTAAATCAAAGCGAAAGGACAACAACGAAACCCACAGAAAGACACACACAAAAATATCCCCTACTAAAACGTCCAATGCCAATCACCATTCCATTGATCTTTTCCCTCTGCTTTCCTTTCCCCTACCTGCTCTTCTACTGTTGCTGCAGCCGACGCACCGCTTTGAGAATATTTATTGTGAGTTCACTGCGGACGATCACAAAATTATTTTGAAAAGAGAACAAGAGTAAATGAGTATACCAAAAACAATATAACGAAGAGAAAAGAATATCGCACTACCACATAGAACACAATTTACATGGCGTTTAAGTTCTGTTCTGAGGTAGACCCACCCTTAAGGGTGGGTCTACCTCAGAACAGAACTTAAACGCCATGTAAATTGTGTTCTATGTGGTAGTGCGATATTCTTTTCTCTTCGTTATATTGTTTTTGGTATACTCATTTACTCTTGTTCTCTTTTCAAAATAATTTTGTGATCTTCCGCAGTCGCAGTGAACTCACAATAATTATTATTCTCAAAGCGGTGCGGTGCGGTGGTGGCGCGCACCGCCGCGCCGGCTGCAGCCACAGTAGTAGAGGAGGTACAGGCAGTGGAAAGGAAAGCAGAGGGAAAAGATTATTGGCATTGGACGTTTTAGTAGGGGATACTTTTTGTGTGTGTCTTTCTGTGGGTTTCGTTGTTGTTCTTTCGCTTTGATTTAGTAATGCGATATGCGATGACAAGTTTTATTCTCTCTGTATGGAAGGGTGAAGGGATTTTTTTTCAATTTTTTTTCAAAACACAGTAGCTAATAGCTAAATGTGGGTAATTTTTCTATTTTCGTTTTGTTGTTGTTTTTTTTTTCATATTTTACTTGCTGTTGCTGCCATAACAGTGACAAAAAAAATGTGAACTCGTTTGGGACTCGATCGAAATCTTGATGAAGGTCAGGACTCAGGAGTCAGGACACATAAAATGAACATGCATAGGTAGATAGGTAAACGTTACATTATATTTAATGTAGGTATATGTAGGTAGGTATGTACCTACATTGATATCGTTGTTTTTTTTTTTTAAGTTGCATGTAACAAAAGTGTGAGGTAGGTCAATATAACTATTTGACCTGTTTTAAAATTGCTTATGGGTTTATTGCAAAGGGAAAAGAATAATTTGAGTACCTAGCTATATATCTATTATTATTGAAACATTGTTACTTTTTACTTGCGATTATAGGTACTATAAGGCAAGTTATGCATTCGTCGAAAAAAAAAGTTTTGAGATAACAATCAAACATGACATTACGATGATAGTGAAGACGAAAAAAGATGGTCTAAAAATTCTGTCCGTCTGTATGTCTGTCTGTCTGTCTGTCTGTCTGTATGTATAGAGACCTACAGCCCAAACGGGTGGGCCGAATTGCTTCAAACTTGGTACCTATATAGACTTTTTTAGGTATTGTGCAGAGGGGAAATTGAAATTTTTTTCTTAGCTCAAAAAATAACGGTACCTGCCATACAACCATTACGTTAAAGCTTATTTTTCTCAAAAACAGCTCTAACGATTTCTATTTAAAAAAATCAGTGTTGCTTTTTAGGTACGACCAATCATATGGCTGAAAAAAAAGTTTTAAAAAATGGCTAAGAACGGTACTTTCCATAGGACCGTTTTTTTTTGCTTTCGACTAACTCGAAAACGACTCAACCGATTCTTTCGAAATCTTACACACATAAAGGTGTAGGTAGCTCAATTTGTATTGCATACCAATATTTTTGAAAAATATTTTTTTGTATTTTTAAAAGCATTTAAAAAAAAAAAATTAAAAAAATTAATATTTTGAAAACTGCTTATTAAATTTTTTTCTAAAAATTTTAAATAAATGTATTTGTTGAATACCTATAAACTGGCGTTTTTTAATTTTTTTTTAAATTTTTTTCAAAAAGTTTTTAAGAAAAAAACTTTTTTTTTCTCAAAAACCGCTTCACAGATTTTTATAAATTTATTCTCATAAATTCAAATTTATCCAAGAAATAAAATGGCGTACTTTTTTTTCAGCTCAAATTAGTTTAAGTATTTATTTAAGAATTTTGAAAATTTTATTTTTATCAAAATCTCAAGTCCCTAAACCACTGTCACACATTCGAGCAAGTTCGTGCGACCCAGTCGTGCATTTTATTTTTATGTAGTTATACCTACCTAGGTATAGGTATACCTAACTCCATTCTGTTTTCGGAAAAAAATATTCAATGGTTTTCAAAATAAAAGTTTAGTGACCTTTAGTCCAAATGCGTTTCGCCCAGGTACAACAGTTGGGCTCATCAGTTAGGTGCTGTTGTACCCTTCTAAGACGCAAAATTTTGGTCGATGGTTACCGACATTTGATAAAATTACAGCATGAATACACTGTGAATTCTATTTTCAGGGGAATTCGTTTGAATTCATACACCTAAAACTATACATATATAAATATATATATGTATACATCCGTGGTCTAGCCAAAGTTAACGAAGTAGATTTTGTTTTTAGTGGACTTTATTGAATTGAAATTCAAAATAAAAGTTTAGTGACCTCCAAATGCGTTTCGCCCAGGTACAACAGTTGGGCTCATCAGTTAGATGCTGTTGTACCCTTCTAAGACGCAAAATTTTGGTTGTACCTGGGCGAAACGCATTTGGACTAAAGGTCACTAAACTTTTATTTAGAATTTCAATTCAATAAAGTCCACTAAAAACAAAATCTACTTCGTTTCAATGGTTTTCTTTTGTCGACATTTTTTTGGAGTTTGGATTAAAATAAATAAGGAAATAATCAAACAGAAAAGTCATGCAGCATATACATACCTAAGTAGGTAGGTAGGTATATATATAGGCCCCAAGATTATTTTTTGATGTTTGGAATCAGGGAGACATAATTAATAACCATGCAAAATCGCCCAACTCTGAGTTGCAAATATTCATACAATCTGCAATAGAATGCTTATTCCAAAAACCCTTCTGTAGGACAATAATAATACTATGTACCAAATTTGAAGCGAATCGGTCTAGCCGTTTAGGCTGTAGGTGCCGATACAGACAGACAAACAGACAGGCAGAATTTTCGGACCCACTTTTTTCGACTTCTCTATCATCATAATTTTAAAATCAGTTATTCTAGTGAACCGCTTTCAAAATATTAACTTTCAAACTCAAAATTTTGAAAAAAAAAATTTTTTTAAATAATTTTAAAACTAGTTTTTTTCAAAATTTTACGTCATTAAATATTATTTTTGTTCTCAGAATTCAATGCTCCCATTAATTTTAAATCCAACACTGAAAACCGTATGGCTCTATGACTTTTTGTTTCCAAGCTATTCAAAAATAACCGAACCTACTTCTTCTACATACGATAAGAAAACACACAATGTGTATTGATATCTATGTATATGTATGTACCACCGCAACGACCAATGCTTCTCCGACCTTAGTACATATCTATTTATCGATATGACAAAGGACCTCTCCTCGCACACGATATTTAGAAAATCACTCGAATACCTATTTATGCGGACGACGACGAGTACAGCACCCGCTTATACCGGTCTATTTACGGACACTCATTCATTCATTCTCACACAGAACACCCATTCCCTCCGCACGTACCAAACGCACTGCAGATACATTGCGGTCACACACATTCCTATGCGCAACTGCGACTACATAACATATCCCGTCAATGCGCATAAGAAAAACATTTTACCATGCATGTCTATGTACCTAGTAGGTACATAGACATGCATAGAAAAATATTTTTCATATCACCCAACAGGTAGGTACTACCTACCTGTTGGGTGATGACAAATCTAATTATATCAATCACCCACCTTTTACAATAATGGATGCTGTACTTTTTGAAAAGAATATAAGGAGCGAGAATGAAAAAAAAAAAAACAAATATTACAACAGGTACATGGTACATACGTTGAAGAGGACTACTACCGACCATCGAAATACCTTCCCATCGCTTACCTATCCTAACCACACGATTTGTGTACACAAAAATAAAGTTTAACACAACAACTAAAAACATTTATTCATAATATAAGCAAAGTGTTACTTTTTATTAACTTTTTGAAAGGGATATTTCCTTTTTTTCAGCCCAAATATCTGGGATGCATTTTTCACCTTACGAGGCATAACTTTTTAAATGTTTTTTTTTTTCACTCAGATTGGAAAAACTATGTGCGTATATTGTTTATTTGTTTTTTTTTTTTTTAAATATGAGCAGCACTGATCAAAATTTTAATGTGTCACAATCACAAGACTCTTTATAGTCATACAAAATAACACCAATATTTTTTTATAACCACAAATTAAAAATCATCTATCGATTTGTCACCAAAATTGTCCGAATCATTCAAAAATGCATGGAACAATGATCTTATAAGAACAGGTACAGCTGATTTTTGTGTTGGTATTCAAATTTCAAAGAAAAGGAAAAACCAAAATCAAACCAACAAAAAATCAAATAAGAAAAAATGAGAAATACTCTCTTACAAAGAGGTTGCAATAAAAGAGAATCTATGTTAACGCCATTAATTGTGGTGACAATTTCGTGAACTACATTTTCATAAGTGTGAAATTTTTGTTCAAAAAAGGTAAAAAAGATACTTTTTTAAAATAAGATAGTAAAGTGACTTCAAATGATATAATTTTTCTTTAAATTGATACAAAAAGAAAAAATTCCAAAAAAAAATAGAAAAATAATAACAAAACGATAAAAGTTTTCCCTACTTACAAAAACGAGTGAGTATGTTAACATATTAAATTGCTATTTTAAGCACATAAAAAAAAAAAAAAAATTAAATGTTTCTATAGCTTGCTTCCAAATTAAACAAATATTATTATAATTTTTTTTTTTACCTAAATTGAAATAAATAAGCGGTTTACAAAGCGTCCCATATGAAAAATATGCTATTTTTTGTTTTGGGTCTTCCTAGACCGGTAAATTAAAAAAAAGTAAATATTTATCGATGTTCATGATAACATCTAGTTTCAATGATATTAAAAAAAATTATCTTGGTCGATTTGGTTGAACATTTTACAAACTGCGCTTGTCTAAAGAAAAAAAAGACCCCTTGGTTGACCTCAATTTTATTATATATATATAAAAAAAAAAAAACTTTGGTTTCTATAACAAATAGAACTTATTTATTCTGATTAAGAAACTGAAGCAAAAGAAAATAAAAAGTTACTTAACAGAGGAAAATTAAGAGGACATAATAATTTGTGTCTAAATTTTACGAAAAATTTAAAGTTTTTATCTTTTGAAAGTATAAATATCATGATAAATAATTATTTGATGATAAGCATATCTGCTCACATTTGTTGACTAATTAATACATTTTATTTCATTAAAATATCTTTTCAAATGTAGGAGATATATTAAGTTTTATGCACGCACTACCCTACATTTACATGGGAGACCCACCCTTAAACAAATACGATAGGTAGCTTATTTCCGGTTAACTGCAACTTTTTCACTTTTATTTTTTCCCTGATTTCAGGTAGGTACGTATGCCAAGACTTCTGGAAAAGTTGTATAAACTTTGTGCAAATATCACGTAAGCGACTTGATTTATTCTTCTTTTTGTTCAAGGAATTTCAATTCATTGTCCTTGGTAAGTACTCACTCCCCAAGGAAAAGACAATAGTAATCGTCGTTAATTCACTCACATTCCAAACGCGCTTGGTTAGTTCCTGCTCCCAACTTCCACGACAGACAACTTAAATTAAGAATAAAGACAAACTTGCCAATCACTCGCACAAATCCTTGTAAAACTTTTAAATAAAAAAGAAGGAAACTCAGAATAAAGTTCCTGTAAGATATATATTCTTATATGTATGTGTGTGGAGGTATAACTTTTTTGCAAGAATCACACGAAAATCAACAAAAATTGTATGGAGCAGAATTCAAAATATATAGTTAAGGACTTTTAGTCGCATGCACTTGCTCCATTGTCTAATGGTTCAAAGGGCTAAAAAGATCAGAAATCACGATTGAAGAACATAAAGAAATATTTGTAAGACCGAGGATATTTTTTTTCCATCAGTATGGATCGTGGGTAGATAAAGTTATTCTTTAGGGTCCCCGATGCACTAATATCATTCTTTTGAGATGCCATGACATTAGGTCATGTTTTGTATGGTCATAATTCGAAATATGGTAACATTAACTTTTTTTGTAAAAGTTTCACATAGTCATATTTTTTTGAGACTTTAAGCCATATGATACTTATAAGCCAAAAGTTCGAACAAAACAAAATGCACGACTCGGTCTCTTAGTTTTGCTTAGTGGCTGCATATACATATGTACATACATATACAATACATATTAAAAAAATAAAAATAATTTCGATAATTTTTATTTTTTTAATTAGTTTAAGAGTTTTGTCAAAATCGTTAGAGTCGTTTTTTTCGGGTAGTTTGGCAACAAAAAGTCTGAGAGCCATACGGTTTGCAGTGTTCAACTTAAAAAAAAAAATTGAGTTTGTAAATTAATATTTCAAAAACTAGTTAGTGAACTAGTGAACTTTAAATAAAAATTAAGAAGAGATTTCTGGCTTTCCGAAAAGGTATGACATAGCATTCTTAGTTTTACCGTTGTTTTTTAAAGGTTTTTATTTTTCTGTTTTAAGTTAATTGTTTTAGAAAATTGCCCCTCCTGGCTAAACTTAGGGGAATTGACCCACCTCCTGTACGATTTTTTTTCTTGTCTCGACCAAACCTACTTGTTCTAGCTTTTTAATGCACCTTACGAATCACAGGAAGCAACTCGATGTTTTGTATCTCTTTTCTTTTAATTTTTTGAGTTTTAATTCAAAAAGTTAAGTTTTGTCATTGTATTTAAAATCTATAGTATTCCCAAAAAGCGGAACGTTTTGTGCGGCATCTATGGACGACGTTCACAAGCTTTGATTGGAGGATAATTTAAGTGGTTTTTGTCTAAACTGCTATGGGAAGCAAAAACAATAATAGAAGAAATTCGATGCAAATTAGATAAGACAACTAGCGCTGCTATTGACGACGTTCAGAACTAAAATAAAATGTTCCATGAAATTACTATAAAAATGTTATATACAATGGTTTTGTTATCTTGACCCTTACAGGTTATAATAGGATTAATACAGGTACTTTTTCTCTTCATTGTACAATGTACACTGCCCGACAACTGATTAGCGCCCCCTGCTTCTTGTTTTTGGAGCACAGCAGTGCTTTTTGGTGTCATGATATGGGCAGCTATACCGTATTCTATGGCATCATTGTATAAATGCTAGAGCATACAAGAATGTGTTAAAAACGACTTTCTCCACAATCAAGGATTTTTTGTTCCCATGTAATGAAAGTTCCATACCTCTAAGCTCGTAAAGTCTTAGATTGAGTTCCAAAACGTGCCATTACTGACCTGGCCGCCGTACTCGCTTAACATAAACATTATAGAAAATATTTGGAGATGGTTAGCATGCAAAGTTTACGAGTCTGGAAGGCAATATCCAACTGAATCGGATATCAGATCGAAATAAAATAATTTTGGGGTAGTAATTTACTATAAAATCTTGCATTTCCTTTCGCGTATAATTTTATTAACTTTCATTGGCGAAAAATTTATTTCAAACGTTTTATTTGACTATATAGTAGCTGATATTAAACTTCAAAAGCAAGAATCATAGGGGCACTAATCGGTTGTCGGGCAGTGTATTTTAATAAAATGCTGGATATTTAAAAATATAATTAACCAGAATAATAGAAAATATTTCTTTCTTTTCGAAAACGTATACATCATGACGTGTAGGGGTTACAGTTGTTTCTTAAATCTAATAAAGTTTTTCTTTTTTAAAATTGCCCCACTTTAATAGTAGGGCGAATCACCCTACATCGATAAATGTAAGGAATTTTGTGTGTATCGAATTTTTACTTAAGAAGAATCAACATTTTCTGCATAGAACTCTAAATGTGAACATGAAAACCTTTAATTAATATTAAACAAAACTAACATTGAAAACTCGGACTTTGCAAATTGATTTTACTTGTTTTTAGTGATATTTTTCTTGTTCCCGCATAATACCTAACTCCGTTAAAGACCTTGCAGTTACTCATAATTCGATTACTCCAACCACTCTAGCCACTGAACGTATTCAATGTATATATTACATATATGTATATATAACTCAGTTGTTCGCATCTAACAAAATACCCAACAAAAATGAGAGTTCTGGCGGAAGTCCTTGTTAAACATGCAAACGCCTTTAGGCTGGCGATCTGTGAGGACGTCAGAGTGTGGTCATGATTGAGGAAACTTTTCGCTTACTACTACAGTATCTCTCCGGCTAACTGACACATGCATTTGACATAGGTACATACATATAGGTTTACTGTTTACGTCGCGTAATAGCATCAAAAACATTTTTTGTCAGGGACAGCAGCACGATAGTGGATAGTAGACACACCATGTCAATGAATACGAAAAGAACCATTTTTTTAGAATGACCTCAAATTGGTTTGAGTGCATGTGACTTTGCGCTCTGTAAAAACTATATATGTGTTTAACAAAATGTCTACCTAAAATAGACCCAAATAGCCTTCGAGGTGTATTTAAAAATTCGCAGGAGTTAGTTTATGTTTATTTTTAATCCTTCGATTCCCTGTCCGATGTGTTTCCCCAAAAAGAAACAAAAATGCAATTTTTTTTAAGTATACTGTATACAACATGAAGGATAACGAAACTACAAAGATATATCAAATGGACAGTGGCTCTCTAAAAACCAAGAGAAATTAGATTATCTCGTCAGTACCAAACCAAACGTTATTTTTTTACTTGTTTTTTAATGTGACTGATAGGTTGCTTTCATAACACCGCTGCAGTTTGCTTCCTTTTATTTTATTTGTTTAATCAATGCGGTTCATTTGGTTTGATTTATTTTTCTTTTGCGAGAAAAACATCCTTCAAAGGTTTTCATATATTTTGACCTATGTAGCTAAATCTGGGAATCCTGCCCTCACCCTATACGCAGTCAAATCTTCCTACAGAAAAGAGATAGCCCTGTGGACAAAATTTGAATATGGCAGGGCTTCCTGTGGCTTTGTGTTCTAATTCCTCTATTTATAAGCTGTTCTAAGAGATGGAGAACGGAAATAGAGGATGACGTCCTTTGCTATTCAACAGTGCTTCGCTGCAAAATCTATTGGGTAGTAGTAGTAGTCCATTTTTAATGTACATACCTATACATATATTACAGTTTGTGTGTGTGTGTGTGTGTGTGTGTGTGTGTGTGTAGGAAATATAGTAGCATTTGGTGAAAGGGAATCCGAATATCAATTTGCATCCACATCGGAACTTTAGCGGGGATAGTAATACAAATAAAAAAGAAGAAATAATATTGTTGTTGATACTCTCCTTTTATTATCATTACAATTTAACAAGGTAGAGAATATCGGGAATGACCAGTTTGAAAAAAAAAACACTGCTTGGATAATTTTTTTTATTGAATTTTTGTATCATCAATTAAAAAACTTATCACTCTTAAGAATAATTTCATTTTGTTATGCAATTATTGTTCCATCGATGAGATTTAGGTAAATAATCACTTTATTTTGCATTATTTGTGAATTCCATGGTAACGTCTTAAGGCTTTTAAAATTCAGTTAACACAAGAACGCAAGCCGGCCGATCATAAACAACGTCGTGTCTTAGCTGATTGGGCCCTTGAAATGCACGAAAATGGTCCGGAATTTCATCGAAAAATCATCTTAATGCCCATTTCCACCTCGGCGGCTACGTCAAAAAGCAAAATTGTCGCATCTGGTGCTCGGGAAACCCAAGATTTATTGTTGAAAAGCCTTTTCATCCTCAATGAGTAACTGTTTGGTGCGGTTTATGGTCCGGCGGGGCCATTGGACCTTACCTACTTTTTCGAAAACGAGGCTGGAGCAACAGCGACGGTGAATGGATTACGCTATAGACAGAGAGATGATTAATAATTTTGTATGGCCGGAATTCGATGGTTTTGCTTTGGACAACGTTTAGTGTCAACAAGACGGCGCTACCTGCCACACAAGCAACAAAACCATCGAAACCGTGTTTGAAGTGATCACAATTGGCCACCGAGATCTTGTGGTTTAACACCTTGCCACGTGAAAGATATGATCTATGCCAACACCCCAGCGTCGATTCAAGACCTCAAAGATGGAATTCATGAAGCTATTGAGGGCATACAGCAGCCACTTTGCGATCCGGCGATGGAAAATTTCATGAAAAGGATATTGTTGTGTAAGCGTAGCCGTGGCGGCCATTCAGCTGAAATTGTTTTCCATTATAAATGGCATACTTTACTTTTTTACATTGAAATAAACAACCGATAATTTACGAGTATCTCAAAAAATTCCAATTTTCTTTAAATATCAAAATAACACCTCTTGTTGGAAAACCTTGTTTCAAGTTCGAAGCAAATCGGCACATCCGCTTATGCTGTATAGCTACAAACAGACAGACACACAGACATCAGACGATATTTTCAGATCTATTTTTGTCTCAATCTGCTTTGTCATCCTCCCTCAGTTACTCTGTCAAAACTCCTAGAAAAGACCGAAAAAATAGTGGAATGGATGAGATGGAGCTGGAAACAGATATTTTGAGTGAGACCAAGATCAAAACAACAAGGTCGGAATAATGTTTTAAGACTAACAAAAAATGGCTTTTGTCAAGGTTTATCTTATCGTAGCAATTCCTAATGACATCGTCAGTTTTAGAAATTTTGTTGTCAATACAGACTATCGTCATTAAAATATTGATCTCCAGCAGGCAGCGGTAAACTTTTGAATCTTTTTAAGCATTTACATTAGTGATGAGAGGTATCGTTACTGGTACGGCCACGTAAATCGCTAGTAGAAACAGTAGCCTTAATAACAGCTAGAAGTGAAAATGTTTTCAAATATTTTTTTAAAACAGTTAAGTCAATTAACTTTTTTCGTCAAAAGACCTCAATAACAGATCCGATTTCGATCATTTTTTTTTTAATTTGTTAGATGTAGTTTTTTCTTTAAAATAAGAAACCTTTCAGAGAGGGGAAAAAAGTATGTCATGGCAATGTAGGAATTACCATTATTTTTTAATAATTTTTTTAGAAAATTGCGCTTCCCGGCTAAACGGAGTTGAATAGGAGTGGTCCTAACTTACAAGCTAGGTGAATCACCCTCTATAAAGAACATACATTTTGTTTAACATTTGTCGTTCAAATGATAGGAAAGTCATGTTTGATTTTTAAAATTTTGTTCTTACGTAAATAGAAAAAAAAAGTGCGTGCGTCCAAAGTACACATGTCAGAATCAGAAGTGAAACTTCTTTGGCAAAATAATTTTTATTTTTTTGCACCGCATCAACCGACTAGTGCAGCTTCTTAAGGCCGCTTAACCGCCTAACACATTTAATTTTATACACATCACATTTTTCATACCAACCTTCCAGCGCTCATTTAACCACATACCAAGTCACATCCCTGCTACCCGCCAATCTATTTAAAACCATTAACCACCTGACTGCCAATGATGCCAGATGAAATATATGAAGTCCCACCGGGTTCGAAATAAAATCCCACTAATTTTGTACTGTAGGGGAAAAAATTACCATATTTTGTTTAGTAGAAAGTTTAACGCTAAAAGCCTAAAAAAAAATTTCAATCAACCCTCAAATCCTCAAGCTCAAACAGTAGTTGAGCTGTTTTTGTGTTTCCTTGATCGTGGTTCCAGTTCCACCACTCCACCCTCCACCGTGCCGTGGTTCGTATTCGTAGGACTAGGAACTGGTTTTTTGGTATGGAGGTATGGTATGGTAATGGTATGTTTAATTTTTTCGAAGGATGTCAATTTCTCGGACATGTTTTAGCATGAGGTATGCTAGCTTTCCTGCGGCCTGCGGCTGGTTGCTGCGTTAGAAAAATTAAGTTTGAAGATCTTATTAAAATTGTGTGATCATACCACCAACGAAAATTAGTGTAACTGGTGCCATCTACTCTAAAGAAGTGAACTAAACTCGACGTAGCCCATATTCTACATCTGTATATTTCTTTTGTCTGTGGACACACATAATGCATATTGTCCCTGCTACCCACCGTTCTATTTTTAACCATCAGCTACCGACTTTCCCTCAATTGATATGCAGAACCAGTTTGTGCTCCATGGCTATGTGCACGGACCAATATACAGACCGCCAACTCGTACTCCTCTTGCCTGAAACACCCTCGAAATATTTTTTCCTGTCTGTGAATACGTGTACATCTCTCTCTGTGCATTTTATTATGGCAACTATACCTGCGTATGCCATTTATTTTTTAGGTGTGTTTGCTAAATGGGTTTTAAAAGCAAGGGAGAGCGTCACACTCTCAAAATAAATGGCATATCAGCTGATTTTTAGCTTGTAGGCAAAAAGAGAAACCATACAGTGAGTTGGCGGTCTGTATCTTATTGGTCCGTGCCTATGTACTTCATGCTACGTTCGCCCTTTCTCACTCTCTGTCAATCGGTCTCAATCGCTCTCTCCAGTTTCGGGGACGGAAGTCACGCTTATTTCCGCTGCATCAGTAAGAAATTTACCCCCATGCGCCTAAAGAAGTTTCACTTCAAAAATGAGAGTCTTTCTCTCGTGTAGTAGCAGTTTTTTAGAAGACAATTTTATTTTTAGACTTTTAAACCTTTTTGAAAATATTTTTCAAACAAAATTTCAACTACCTACGCCAATTTTTAGGTATTCGGCATTAATACATTATTATTAAGTTTGACCAAATTAGCATGAATTGATTTCCAAATATCAATATTGGTACATACTTTGATGGACATCGATTATCATGATTTTGTGACATGCTTGAATATACTATAACTATAGACTCACTAATGTGGTCTCATATTCAAAAACAAAAAAGTAGGTATCTACCTACTAGCATAACCAATCGATATTTCGTCGAATTAGTATTTGATTAAAATCTATCTGAATACTTCTTCTTCGTCTTTTCAAAGAAAACTTTTCTTCCAGGAAGATTCCAATAAAATATCGAATATATGTTCATTGAGCTTAAAATATTTTGTGTATGTACTGTTTATATACCTATACATAGATATGTATGTATGTTTGACAATCCAACCAGTTACCAAGAACCAATCTGTTTTCATCCCGAACGAACGTACAACAGCAGCGTTTTTTTTTATCGTGGAAAAACTAATTGCAACTAATCGGCCGCATTTTGTTTCTCTCTGAAAAATGGGCGATAGCTAGTAGGTATTTCACCCCACATTATCTTCAACATTTATTTTTGGGTTGCATTTTATTTTTATTCAATTCGGATATAGCGTCGTGGTTCAGGGTTGATTTGGTAAACCGGATCGAATTGAAAATGCACATTGCACATCGTTCAGAATGCTGACTGCTGAATTACAAATTTATGTTCTGGCATCTCTCAACTTCATCTACAAACTAAAACTGCAAAATAATATAAAAACGAAAAACAGGATGAAGAGATCTAAGGGAGTAAAGGAAGAGTTATATATATGTATGGACTAGCGCACGCAAACAAATTGACGTGCTGCACTTTCATTTCAGAAAGGGGAGAAACCAGCAAAGGATGCAAGTTTTATTCATTTTGAATCCTTGTCTTCCATTTTTCAGCTCTGAATTATGTGTTTGGTATTCGGTTCCTTGCGAAGCTTGCGAAGCAAGAGAATTACTGGATATGGGTCTAAGTATGTGCAGAATGTGTGTGGGTGGATGAAAAGTCAGTTAGGGGTAGATGCACCCATAGAAGGTAATTAAACATTTAAACTGTTTGCTTTCCGCCATAATTTCGAATTGATGATGCCTTAGGAATAACATTAAACCAACTCTAGTGCATGATGATGGTAAAAACGGTGAAATATGGTTGGTTTTTGGGTAAATTTCAAGTTAAAGTATACTACTTAATGTTTGCTCAAAAGAAAGGTTAAAGACATATTATGTCTACTTATTTGTGAGGTTAAAGGATATGAATTATTATGCTTGATATTATGGCTCCACTTTGCTTTAAACTGCAAAGGCTATGAATAAATATGATTTGCTGTGGTTTTACAAAATTTTCACAATAAGCTTTTCAAATATTGAAACATTAAAAAAAAACATTTTTTACTTTAAAAGATTTTTTTTTAAAAACTTTTTTTATTATAAAAAAAATATTCTAAATTCAAAGATCATTGAAATCCGTTGACGGGCTAGTGGGAAAATTAAAAAATTAAAAAATTGTGTGGTTTTATAGAACCACAACGTAAGTGAAACTTTTTTCGGATCGTAGGCATTTCACACTGATCTTGGTTTTTCCTTTGTTGAACGGGTTATTTGACTCACTAGTTGTATCATTGTCCATCACGATCAAGATTGAACAACAACATTTAACACACAAAACTGATCAAAGCACACAAATAACACGGAGCACGTGCACTAATGAGTGGAAATATATTAAATGCTACACGGTCAGGTGATGCGAGCCAACGAACGGGGCAAGTGATTCTGCGGCTGATCTTCTTACTGATTTTATTTTGTGAGGTTATAGTGGAACCCAAATCGACAAAGTCCTTGTAAACCTCAAAGTTATATATGTCAATTGTGACGTTTTGCTGGAGCCTACGGTGATGATGTTCTGCACCCGAGGACAGCATACACTTTGACCTATCTTCATTTACAGCACGACCCATTTTAGCCGCCTGTACTTCAATACTTGGGAATGCTCCAGTGACAGCGTTTCGTTCTTCCAATAATGTCAATATCATCAGCATAGCCAAGTTATTGAACGGATTTAAAAAAAAATCGTACAGCCGGTGTTGACGTGGGAGTTGCGTACGATTGCATCAAGAAGGATGTTGAAGGTCAGAGCCCGATCCAGCTTTTAGGACGCCCTGAGCTAACATTTAACTGCCCAATTATCCTTTCCACACACACTTCAGCCAAACAGTCACGCATTGGTCATGAATAGGTTGTTCGAAAATGTATTAAGGGTTGCCATTATGGAAGAGACGTGCGAGAGATGTCCAACTGCAAAGAACAAAAGAATATTAGTATTTAGATACTACCTGTTATATGTTATAGATGGGGTCTATCTTCTATCACTTTGCGTTCCTTTTTTGCACTAAGTTTTAATATAATCAGGCAGATGACGTGTTGTTACTATGTTTGCAATAAAGTATGTAGTTTTGGTTACATTTATCGCCACGGCAGCGCCACATGTTTGGTGCCTCACATCTTAAACATTTTCTACAATATTGGTTGATTTACCAGGCGCTCATACATAAAAGGAGGAATAATGGGTGGAGTCAAAAGCTGAAAGAAAAAGGTAAAGATCAATTTGTGGGCATGTGTGGGCATAGAGAAAACCAAATTATTTTTAAACGTGTTTGTGTGTGGGTGGCCTTAACTGTTTTCTTTTCATATTCATGTAATACTTTGATTCCACCCATTTTCAAATTATCGGCAAAAATAAAAGGCTTCCTGCTTTTTCTGAGCGCCTGGTGCTTTTTGCTCTTTGTGAGGGTACAAGAAGCACCTTAGGTAGTGGTAGTAGACATTGTAGAGACATATTTACCGCCAAAAGTTTTATAAGTAAGACGTGTGTGATGACGATCACAAAGAGGAACAAAAAGTTACTGTTAAAATTGAATACTTTCACTCACTCCGACTTATCTGATAAACAGAATAAAGTGAGAAAAAGGCGTTTTATTGGCTAGGGTAAGTGGCGACTATTTTCGCGCTGGGATCGAGTCAGGTGATATTTTATATGTAACAGTGTGACTGTGCTTTTCTTTTTTGAATATTTTTCTTTTCATAAAGAGACAAAATATAAAGTGCTCGTGCTGCTTTTTTCTATCTTGATAATTTCTTTTATTTTCCAGAATTAAAGTACTTAAACATAATTAATTATTTCATTAGTAAATATTATATTGGTTTGTTTACTTAATATTTTTTTATGTTTAGGTACTTCGACCATTTTGTATTTTGTTGTGGAATTATTTCTTCGCTTTTAGTGTGATTTAAATAAAAATAAATAATAATACGGGCAAGTGCGAGTCGGACTCGCGCACGAAGGGTTCTGTACCATTATCTATAAAAACAGCAAAAAAAAAAATCACGTGCCCCCTTAAACATTTATTTTATTCAATAAACACTTGCTTAAATTTCTCATTGTAACAGGCGATTACGATTTGCAGAAGACGACGAACTGATAGTTTGTTTAGGAAAGATCGCGCCAAAAATGATCTTGTTTGTGTGAGTGAAAGAAAACTGGCAAATCAGCAAAAAGAAGAAGAAACAGAGACAGCTATGCATGTAAATTCAAGAATTCCAGAAATCCGCAAAGAATTCCAGAAATCTCAGTTTTCTTTTATTCGTGTTCGAATTCGAATGGAAAACAAAATAGAAAAGAAAACGAATGACAAACAAAGAACAAGAAGTCAGTATTAAATTTGCAATTAATTTTTAACGTCTCAAAAATAAATATGTATGTATAAATGAATAATAACTTCTTTAAAATCAGATCGAGACCTCCCAGTACTTCTTTTGTAAGTTTAATTTAATATTTTAGGATTAACAGTAGTTTTAATAATTCATAATTAATTCAGTGATTTAGTATTAGCAGCAGAAGAAGAAGCAGCAAGAAGCAATTATATAGAATTTTTTTTAATAAGAAGTTATTATTATTTATATTAATTTTTAAGATTTTAAAATTTGATCGGTAAGAAAATCTAATACCGACTTCTTGTTCTTTATTTGACATTCGTTTTTTTTTCTTATTTTGTTTTCTATTCGAATTCGAACACGAATAGAAGAAAACTGAGCTTTAAAAGCATACATAGGTTGGCTCTTTTCTCCTAAAAGAATTTCTGGAATTTATATGCCTGTAGGTCAAGCTGTTTCTCACTCACACAAACGAGAACAGTTTTAGCACGATCTTTCCTAAACAAACTGTCACCAAGATGTCTTTTGCCAATCTTGTTCAAATATTTCACTGAGAAATTTCAGTAATTTTTTTTCTCAGCATAGTGTTTTTTACAATAAAATAAAGAAGAAAGGCTTACTTACGTTTAAAAACCCTAAATCCTGATTTAATATTATTTTATGAGAGAATCTAATACCGACTTGTTGATTGTGGTTTGACATTTGTTTTTTTTTCTTTTCGAATTCGAATTCGAATTTCTGGAATTTACATGTAGATAAAACTTTTTCTCACTCACACAAACAAGAACATTTTTGGCGCGATCTTTTCTAAAAAAAAACTGTCACCAAGATGTCTTTTGCCAATCTTGCTTAAATATTTCACTGAGAAATTTCAGTAATTTTTTTTTCTCAGCACAGTGTTTTTTTTTTCAATATTTCTAGAAATCACTCAAATCACCTCCATTGACAATAAAATAAAAAAGAACTTACGTTTGAAAACAATTAATCCTGATGTTATATTATTTTATGAGAGAATCTAATACCGACTTGTTGATTGTGGTTTGACATTTGTTTCTTTTTCTATTTTTTTTTTCTATTCGAATTCGAATTCGAACACGAATAGAAGAAAACTTAGCTTTAAAAGCATACATATGTTGCCTCTTTTCTTCTAAAAGAATTTCTATAATTTACATGTACATAGGTAAAGCTGTTTGTGTGAGTGAAGGAAAAGTCGCAAATCAGCAAAAAGAAGAACTAACAGGGCCAGACTTCAAGAAATTTCTAAAGAAGAAAAGAGACAACCTGGTGATGGACGGACAAACATAGCAAAAACGAGCAAAATATTACGTTTGTTGTATGGGAGCCCCCATAAATATTTTATTTTATTTAGTTTTTAGTATTTGTTGTTATAGGGAACACAATAATACATCATCTGTCCAAATTTCAAGTGTCTAAGTTTTACGGTTCATGAGATACAGCCTTGTGAAGGACGGACAGACGGACAGACGGACAGACGGACAGACGGACAGACGGACAGACGGACAGACGGACAGACGGACAGCGAAGTCTTAGTAATAGGGTTCCGTTTTCACCCTTTGGGTACGGAACCCTAAAAATTAGTTTATTTCGACTGATTTCTTTTTTATGATTTATGTAAATATTTAAACATTATCTCTTATCTGGAATATAAATCTTTGAAATACGAGTATGTAATAAGATTTCAAATAAAAATACTTTGTTGGTTGTTTTATAAGTTTCTATTTGTGTATATAGCCACTCCAGGAATAATGTAAAATCATTTAATCATAGGCCCCGTCCTGCTCGGATCGCAAAATTTTCAAAATGCTGTTGAAGCTGAGTAGCATCTGTCATAAGCTTCAGAAAATTCATTACGTTGGTAGTTTTATATGGCTTGTGCTGTACAACGGGAAACGTCTGGAACTAGGAAACTGAAAATTTCAAGACATCTTACAAAGAGGGAATTTCGTAAATGGAATTTGGGAAATACATAATATTAAGACACTGACACTGAAATTGGTAGATTTCGTGTTGCCCTTGAATTTTTTTGATTTCGATACATTTTTTGTCTTTTCTACTTGTACGACTGAAACTGAAATTCAACTGACCAAGAACCAATTATTATTTTTATATTAGTATTAGTAGTACCTATCTTTACACATTTATTTACATATTTAATTTTTTTAATTTCAGGTTTGCGCAGACGCTTTTATTTGATTCAAAACTATTAACGTGAGTAAATACCCCACATTTTCTAATTTCTTAAACAAAAGTTTTTATGTGTGATGCTTTTAAGAAGTTCGCCTTTGTCCAGGGGCGTTCCAAATAAAGCAACTCTTTGGTTTTGAGAGTAGTCTCTCTGAAATTTTAAACTTTATTGTACAGAACCATGATTTGAAAAAAAATACAATTATCTATACCCGGGTATACCCGGCTTAAAAATATCTATCTAGGTACCTACTTCATATCCTATGTCTGAAGTCCGCCCATAAAAAGCATACAGCTGAAAGGCCATGCGGAGCTATCCTAAGTGGAAAGTCCTATGCAACAAATAAATAACTTAAAGAAAAATCTATGTAGAACCCTGGAAGAGGAACCTATGTCTTAAGCTGACGTTGACTTAGAAGAAGCAGTGGCAGAATAACCGGTTGTAGCTACCTTGAGTTGATTCCTTCGTCGCCAATAAGGAACCTGAAGAAATATCTAGTCGCAACCTTTAAGGAGATTCTATGTCTGAAGGCCGCTTAGAAGTAGAACACAACAAAAAGTACTTCTGTTATTATTCCAACATTTATGAAAAAAACGTAGAATAACTTTAGACTGGTAAAGTCAAGAAAAAAAAACAGAAGGGTAATGGGTAGCTCATAAAAGACTAACGACTACGATGACGACTAAAGCGTCGAAAGTGACAAACAGGAGCCCAGTCAAAAAGAGGACAGGGAAACTATGTCGCGGATGCAGCCACATCCTGGACGTTTCTCCACCATATTTGACTTTGAGTTGTCAAGCAATTTATTGAGTTTTCTTGGTCCTTTCTTGATATGGACCATCGTTTAATTTAAGCAAAATAAAAGTAATTTTGTTTTGCAAATCTTTGTTCGCTGTGTCCTACTCCACCATCATAAAAGCGTCCATAATACAGAGGGCATTGGCTTGTCCCCATCCGAACTTCATACTTTCACTTTCATGGATTGCAATTATTCATCAATTTCTTTTCCCCGGCGAATTCATTTTTAGTTTATTTTCTGTCGAGTAATTTTTCAAAAGACTACACTCCACGGCACCACAGCTACAGCGCTGCATTACTTACAAACTGCAAGGCAACATCCTGATATTTGCCAGTTAGTACAGCGCCACCTGTTGTGAACTAGAAATATCTACTATCTACGATCTACGATCTTCGTTGCTGACGTTCTTTGAATTTCCCCACAGGGTGATCGTTATCAATTGATGAAACACGATTTCACAAATTAACAAATTAAATACTAATTTATAATTTAGAATTATTAAAAATCTTCTTAAAATAAATTAGTGAAGGCCAATTGTGCATTATTTTGATAGCATTACTGACTAGGTAGGTAGATGCTTGACTCCATTATGCGCAGTGTTGTGTCCGACAATTCACATTTTCAAAAGAAATTTCGAATACGTTTTCGTTTACGTTTATGAAATAAATACTTCAACTAATTTGAGCTGAAAAAAAATTACTTGAATAAATTTGAATTTATGAGAATAAATTAATAAAAATCTGTAGAGCGATTTTTGAGAAAAAAAGTTTTTGTGAAAAACTTTTTGAAAACATTTTTCAAAAAAAAAAAAAATCAAAAAACGCGAGTTTGTAGGTATTCAGCAAATAATACATTTATTTATAATTTTTGAAAAAATTTAATAAACAGTTTTCAAAATAATAATAAAAAAATTTTTTTTTAATGCTTTTAAAAACACAAAAAAACGTAACGGTTATATGGCAGTTACCGTTGTTTTTTAAGCTAAAAAAAACTCAATTTCCCCTCTTTAAACTTTCTTTATAAATACAAACAACGGTAGGTAGGTTCATTCGATAAACAGGATTCTTATGCATTTATTTCGATATAAAATTTCCGTTTTTTATTAATTCAAATGACTTGTGAATTTTTTTTATAAACATAGCTATTAATTGCTTTCAAAGATAACTAAATTTAAATCTCGCTGCAAAAAAAAAATATAAAGATAACTGATTTTCATGTGAGTCCTTTGGGGTCAGTAACTTGTTCATATTTGCATAGGCATAAGTAAGGTTAACTATTGAACATCATTATGCCGAATCGATGTAATGCAGAACAAACGTACACGCATATGTATGTTCCAAAGACGCCCAACATGTCATTAATATCTTAAAATATACATAAACGCCTCTTCTGGATCTTGGAATTCCTTTTCCACACAGCCTTCTCAAATCTTATCACAGAGCTCTTGCGCTTATGTTTTATATCTCTTTTGAACAGCACTTTATAATGGATGTTCCTATTATATTGTATACAAGTAAAGATATCTACTACTACTACTATAGATGTATAATGCAATTTTATCCACTTCTCCAATATTATGCTGATCCTACTTCTGCTGTGAAGATTGACTCTTGTCCTTGCTTTATCTTTGTTGCATGTGGAAGGTGTTGTATGCTATGCTTTGATGGGCGGTAAAAGTATAGTTGGGTTGATTTGAAGTGCGTATGTGCATATGCTCATTTCCGTTCATGGAGAGCATCTTAAAGGAATTAATGAGACAGAAAATAATTGCAAATGACATATGCATACATTTTCGATCTTCTGTTATTTATATAAAACACCAACCATTGTAGATACCTATATGAAGATATGGTATTCTAAGAGCACGTAGGCTAACTGGTTGAGTTGTGTCAGCTTCTCAATTGACTCTTGTGTTTGGCTTAGTGGAGACATATTTCAACATCAATGGATAAGGATAAATTATTGATGCACAAGGGCACTTTGTGCTCAAACAAACAATAGTGAGAAGAAATTGGAATATACAGGATTCTATAGAAGCCTAACACGTCTATTTGGGTAATTTAATCAAAGCCGTCCTAACCTAAGATGGAAGTCATCAGTTTGATTTTTTTTTTAATTTCTGCATTCATTTAAGAACCACAGGTATTTTATGAACTGCTCTAGATAAATAATGTAAAATTTCTATTCAAATTGAAGTCAAGCAAAATTGGCTGGTATGAAATATTATATGGTTAAATATAAGTGAGGCTCAGGGACCGAAATCAAATATCAAACTATATTCAAAAAATCACAGCAGCATGCCCCTCTTACCCACCTCACTTTCTAAACGCAGTGTCTTATGTTCCCATGTAAGAAGTTCTCGCTTTTTTTCCTTGATCACTTTCAGAATCTTAAAAGACATTAGTTCAGTTTATCAGCATTGTAGTTTGTAAGATTCGTTTAACTATTGTTGTTATATGTAAGTTTGTTCGCTTCTATTAAGTGGACCAAGTTCCCTTTAAGTAGGAGTAGGAATGAAGTCCCTTGGTGGAATTAGTACCCGGGGACTTATTTCCCTGCACTGTAGGTAATGCTTTTTTAAAATTATACAGCGAGGGGTCTTTCTGATGCGTTGTCGGTGTCTTTTTTTTTTAAGTAAAAAAAAGAACTGTCAAGTTCCCCTTAGCCACTTCACTTTTTTTCGATCTTTTCACAGCATAGACTTGACACGAACAAGAGCTTAGAAACTACGAATGTAGTTTATGAAAGCCAAATGCCAACTCATTGATATTGATTTTCTTGCATTTCGCATTGTATAGCAATTTTCAAATTATAGTACAAAATATTAAAAATGTTACTTTCGTACCCACTCTCCCCTACTCTTTTTCATAATATTTATATTTATATTTACATGGTATAAAATGAAGTCGCTTCAGCCGTTTGTTCGCTTAGAACTGCTCAACGGATTTTAATGCAGTTTTCAACAGTGCAAAGAATGATTCAAGAGGAAGGCTTATAAGGTTTATACCTAGGTACATTATAGTACAGAAAGGCCGAACAATTCAAAGATTTGTAATGTGCGCTTACATCGCAAATGCTGGCTAACCTTAAAAGAAAGATCAAATTAATGTATAGGTACTACGGAATTGTTTATCTTAAAAAGATCGATATTAAAGTCCGCGATGGTATATGATTGTGTACAATATCCAAAAGACAAGCCCTAAGTAACCATTTGTATCTTTCATATAATTATAAACAAAAATATGTGTCATTTACCAAGCTTTTACTTGCGATTATAGGTACTACATATATAAGGCAAGTTATGCATTCGTAAAAGGAATTTTTTTTTTTTTTTGACAATCAAACATAACATAACGATGATAGAGAAGCCTAAAAAAGTGGGTCCGACAGTTCTGTCTGTCTATCCGTATGTCTGTCTTTCTGCATAGTTACCTACAGCCTAAACGGCTAGACCGATTTGCTTCAAACTTGGTACATAGTATTATTATGACGTCCTACAGAGTGGGTTTTTGGAATTAGCATTCTAGCTCCAAAACTGCCATATGAAATTTTATGAAAAACTCATTTATCTCAAAAACGGCTCCTACGATTTTGATAAAACTTTCTGATTAGTGTTTTCTGTGCAAAATTTATATTTTGGTTGGCATATATTTTCCAGGAAAAGTTTTATAACGGTACCTCCCATAGGACCGGTTTTTTGAAATCCGATTTTCTAGTAAGCCACTTGAAGAATTTCGATGAAATTTCTACTGTAGAAGCAGTTTTATAAAAGAAATAATATAAATTCTTAAATTTTTCAAAACATTTTTTTTTTTTGAATTTTTTAAAAAACCTTTAAAGTTTTTTTTTTTAACTTTGGTTTTTTTTTTTTTAAACGGTTTAATCCATTTTTTTTATTGGAAAAATTTGGAATATATTTTCGAAAAGTTTTGCAAAAAAAACTGTTTTTCGAAAAAAAACTGGTCGAAGGATTTAAAATAAAAAATTGTTAAAATTCAGAAAGTAAAAGAAATCTGATGTCTTACTTCTCCAAAAACCGTTTTTAGTATTGATTTTTAAGTGATTAATAAAATTTCATATGATTTTTTCAATGTTTTTTCCCAAAATCTCAAGCCCCAAGACCATTTTAACACATTAGAGAAAGTTTGTACGGCCCAGTCGTGCATTTTATACAGTACAGTATTATTCCTTATCTAATTAAATACCTTACATACGTTGTACATTTCAATAAAATGGATATCTAAGAAGATATCAGAGATGCACAAACGGCTGGGGAGGCCTTTTGTTTCGTTCCGGCCAGCAGCGGTCAGCGTCCGAATTTGCCGTGTGCCTTTAAATAGCGCATCGATGGGTGATTGCCGCACCTCGCCCTACAGGATTGTATAATTCGTAGCTATCACACGCGTTTATCGGTGTTCTCCAGCCAGTAAAATAAAAGAAAATGTGTGTGTTTAATTCATACTCGGTCAATGTGAAATTCAGAGAAGTGATCTACAAGAGAATGAGATGGAAAACTCTTTCTAACACCAGTTTTCGGCATGATTTCAAATTTAATTTTTGACTTAAGGTTTTAACACACATTCTGGTATACAAACGGCACGCTTGCTCCCCGTCTTAGATCTGTAGAGCAGGGTTGCCTTTGGGACTTCATTGCGTCCTTTTGACGTCTTTTTAAAGCCTGACTTTCATGGCGCCAATATTTGAAAATCATCCAAAACGGACTCCTTTCAAAAATTCAGAACCCTTTTTTAGAATTTAAATAATTTTTTTGAAACCAATTTTCTTTAAATCCTTTTCTTAAGCATTTGAATGTAAGCTCATTCCAATTTGTTTAAAAGTTTCTCCTGTTATAGGCAGAGGCTCACGACAACCATTCCAAAATATATTTTGAAAATAAAGGTATTAAAAGGCTTTGTTTCTAAGCCGGTAGTTATTGGAAAGCCTTTTGTAGACATCTTTG
Source organism: Platycheirus albimanus (assembly GCA_916050605.2). Classification (NCBI taxonomy): domain Eukaryota; kingdom Metazoa; phylum Arthropoda; class Insecta; order Diptera; family Syrphidae; genus Platycheirus; species Platycheirus albimanus. The sequence continues at coordinate 69,216,931 of OU696698.1, forward strand.
TCCGAGCATTAATATAATTTTTGCACAAATATTTTAACATGCCGCATAGTTTGCTAAGCTGACATTGTATAAAAATAAACTTACCAACCGATTACTTTTGAATGTAAAAACAAAAACGGAAGTAAATTGAGATACTTTACTAATTATTTTGCTGTTGAAAAAATAATTTGTTTTCTTTGTGCTCGACTGAGTCGTACAAATTTACTCTAATGTCTTACAGTGGATTTTTGGAAAAAAAAGCATTGAAAAATTCGTATGAACTTTTATTAATCACTAAGAAATTACTATAGTTAAAACGTTTTTTTAAGAAAATGAAGTTAGCCATCTGATTTCTTTTACTGTTTTAAATTTTAAGGAAAATTTTTTTCAAAATCGTTCAACCAGTTTTTTCGAAAAACTGTTTTTTTTCGAAAACATAATCCAAATTTTTCTTTTCCTGAAATTTATTTCAACCAAAACATGAAGTTTTTGAGATAAATAAGTTTTTCATCATAAAAATCGTATGGCAGGTACCGTTCATTTTAGAACTAGAATGATAATTCCGAAAACCCCTACGTAGGATGTGCATAAAGTTTGAAGCAAATCGGTTCAGCTAGGCTGTAGGTGCCGGTACAGACTGACGGACAGACAGAATTGTCGGACCCACTTTTTTAGGCTTCTCCATCATCATAATGTTATGTTTGATTGTCAAAACAAATTTTTTTTTACGAACGCATAACTTGACTTATACTACCTATAATTATAATCGCAAGTAAAAATTTAACAGCAGCTGCTAGTGATAAAAAAAAATTTCTTATACATTACATCATAATTGAATAATACTTACACCAAAGAGTTGATAATGGAAAAGTGTTATTATTTTATTTCTCCTCTACAGCAGGGTTACCTGTTACCTCTGAAATATTTTTTGAAATAGTAAAATAAATCCTGGCTGATAAAAAATTATTGGAGAGGCAGTATATGTACGTATCGGAGCTTATTGCCTTTTATTGTGCATCAAAAAGCACTTCAATAAACAGAATATACAACAAAACACTGTTTTTTATATGGCATTGAAACGCATGCCGGTAACAGCATAATCTTAGCTGTATGTCATCCGATTTGCATGGAAATTTGTTTTTTGTGAATTCGTATTGACCTGGTTAACACACCACTGAACAAAAAAGTGGAAATTTTGAAAGAAAAATTCAATTTTAGGCGGGGTGAAGTTTGCCAAGTTAGCTACAGTTAAAAACCAAAATCTTGGTCGTTTCCCGATTACTTATAGAAAAAGACTTTCATCGAAAAGAATTTAAATTTGTTGACAAAATATTGAAAATAATGAAATAGAAAAAAAAATTATGAAGGTACTCCTATCAATTCATGATGATCCCGCAATTTTAGACGGAACGAAGTTTGCCGGGTTTGCTAGTTTGTATACATAAATTTGCTTTTCTTCATAAATCTTAAGCTACTAATAAAAAAATCGAAAGAAAAACAATCATGTTGAGTATACATACATACATATAGATATGTATAATATGTAGTTCCGTTGGACACGTTAATCAATATTGATTTTAGACTTAAGATATTATTAATTTTGATGTTGGGTGCATATTGCATATGTCAGGCGGATATGGAAACTCATATCTTTGTAGAGTTTTGTGTATATCTATTTCCTCGCTCACCAAGACTAATCAACTTAGTTAATCCGAGATGTATTATGATGTTCATTTTGCTAATCACAGGGGGATTAAACTTGATTGAGTGGTTGATAAACATATGAACTGAATGACCAGCGACTGTGAGTTAAGGATCTCATATAGTGGCTAAATATGTAACTACGCAGACCAGACATGCTTTACTATGCTACAAAGGGTGTTTTTCCCTTGGCGGTTACCTATACTATGTATGTAACTACAAGTTTACTAAACAGTTTAATAAATGAGATAAATAATAAGATTCTAGCTTTTAGCTCAACACTAAACAAGCTCCCGAAAACAACGACGAACAAATCAAGAGGCTCCCGAAAATTATTGTAAAGGGTTATTTATTTCCTGTTATAAAATATGTCATATTTTAATTTTAACTTTCCGAATAGCTATGGTCGATAACAATCACATAGTTTTTACTCCCATTCCCATTTTCATTCTTCCGCTTGCGATAAGAGGCAAGTTATGTAGGTGTTCATAAGGAAATAAAGTATACACAGCTGGGTCGCACGAATATATTCTATTGAGAGACAGTGGTCTTGGTGTTTGAAATTTTGATTTTTAAACAGAGAAAATATCATATGAGATATCATTAATCACTTAAAAATCAATAGTGAAAAAGTATTTTGGGAAAATTAAGTTTCTATTCCATCTGATTTCATTTACTGTTTTCAATTTTCGGCCAGTTTTTGTCACAAAACTTGTTTTTTTTTTTAACTTTTCGAAACATATTCCAATTTTTATTTGCGATTATAAGTACATACTATAAGGCAAGTTTTGCATTCGTAAACAAAAATTCTAACAATCATCAAACATGACATTACGATGATAGAGAAGTCAAAAAAAGTTGGTCCGACAATTCTGTTTGTCTGTCTGTCCTTCTGTCTGTATCGGCACCTACAGCCTAAACGGCTGGACCAATTTGCTTCAAACTTTGTATATGGTATTATTATGACGTCCTATAGAGGTATTTTTGGAATTAGAATTCTAGTGTAAAACTAACGGTACCTGCCATACGATTTTTAGTGAAAAAATAATCTTTCTCAAAAACGGCTACTACGATTTGGGTAAAACTTTCTAAATAGTGTTTTTTTTTGTAAAAAATGTATGTTTTGGTTGGAATGGATTTTCTAAGAACAGTTTTAGAACGGTACCTCCCATAGGACCGGTTTTTTGAAATCAGATTTTCTCGTAAGCCACTTGACGAATTTCGATGAAAATTTTTAGAAGTCCTTTTATAAACGAAATAATATACATTTTAATAATTTTCAAGAAAAAGTTTTTTGAGTTAAAAAAGTTTTAATTTTTCTTTATTTTTTGTTTTTTCCAAAAACGGTTTGATCTATTTTTTTTAATTTTATTTTTCTGATAAAAACTACAAAGTGCTAGAAATTGGTACACTCAAACGAATTTGGAATATATTTTCGAAAAGTTTTTCAAATAAAACTGTTTTTTTTTTAAACTGTTCTCAAATCTCAAACCATAAGACCACTGTCACACATTAGAGCAAGTTCGTCCGAGCCAAACGTGCACTTCATTTTTGGAGTGTGCGAATTTCTCCAACTTTGTAATCTTTATCAGGAAAATACAATTTAAACAAAATAACTATATCAAACCGTTTTTGAACTAATTAAAAACTTAAAATTACAAAAACGCAAACATTTGTTTTTAAAGTTTTAAGAAACAAGTACCTATTAGTTCGTAAAGGGCTTCACAGGAAAATCTGATTTGAATAAAAAAAACCGTCCTATGGGAGGTACCGTTATAAATTTTTGTCTGAAAAATCTGTTCCAAACAAAAGATTGGTTTACATAAAAAACACCATCCGAAAATTGTATCAAAACCGTAGGACCAGTTTTTGGGAAAAATTAGCTTTTTTTTATTAAAAATCATATAGCAGGCACTGGCAATTTAAAACCTAGAATGCCAATTCAAAAAACCCTCTCTTGGAAGTGTTAAAAAATATTTGGTACAAAGTTTGAAGGATCAAGGTGCCGATAGAGATCGACAGACAGAATTGTTTGACCCATTTTTTCCACTTTCCTAATATCATGTAATGTTTGATTATCAGAAGTTTCAGTTGGTATCTATAAATCGAGACAACCATCGATAACTACAGCCTACACTGCTGGACCGATTTACCTGGACCTTAATTAAGGTCGAATGTTATTAGTTCCGGTCACTGTAACAGCGTTTTGTCAATAAACCCAATGTCAAAGTAAGATCAAATTTTCCAACAAAGTTTTCTTACAAACATTCATTAAATAAGCTTTGTTCAACTCAGACTTCATGAAGACACAATTTTAATTTTTATTTTGTTTTGTTTTATTTATGAAGTAGAGACTATATTTGAGAATTCAGGATTAAATCGATATTATTATACGACTTTATCGATCTTCTATCTATACATACAAATGGATGCATGTTTGTTCGTAAATAAGTTATGGACTCCAAAACCACCCATCAAATTGAACTCAAACTTTCAGGAAATCTTTGATATTCTTTCGGGCGTTCTATATTAGTTTGTTTGCTAAGACTAAACTCAGAAAGCTCAACTCCAATTTAAAAAATTCAGTTTGGTTTAAATGTTTGTAGTTTGACAGACTTAGCTGTTTATAGGGTAAAATGGGCTAAGAGCGAAAAAGTGTTACACAGGCGTATGCGTACTTTTCTGAGTTTGTTGAATAAAAGAAAAAATCACATATTTTAGACAAACTTTGGACGGTATTAATATTTTCGACAAATTATTTGGATGGTACCTATAAATATAATTAAGAAGTCAAACGCTCAATGCTCACAATTCTTATATCTATCATCGCTTACCTATATCATCGGCACAACGTCTGCCGGGAACGCTAGTGAAACAACGCCTCTATGGAATAACTATATTAAAACTTTTAATCCACCATGGTTCGATCATCGCATACAAAAACCTTAAAAAATAAATTTAATAAGGCTTGGCTTACTCTTAGTAAATCCAAAGATGAAGATGTTTATGTTTATAGAATCTACTCTGAACTTAAAAATATATTCAAACTGTACAGGGTGATCGGTATAAGCTAGAGCGAGTAGGTTGGGTTGAGACAAGAAAAAATTTCCCTCCATTTAGCCGGGAGGGGCAATTTTCTAAGAAAATACCGATCACCCTATGTATAAGACCAATTTATTTAAAAAGGACCAAAAAATGATATTGGCAACTACCGCCCCATCTGTCACTCCAAAATTGTTTGAGTCTCTTATATGTATCTAATGTCTGGTCGTTTAACTGTAAAGTTTTTATTAGTGACAGTCAACATCAACATGGTTTCGTGCAAAATAAGTCTACCGTTACAAACTTGTTTTATTTCACTTCATTTTGTATTGACTCATTTGAAAAGCAGAAGCATGTAGGTAGATTGTTTATTTATTGATTTCAGTGAGGCCTTTGACTAATTGTGTCATAAACTTTATTAATAAAACTTAAAGCCTTGGGTTTCAATGAACGTTTTTTTAATGTGGATCGCTCTTATTTAGAAAATAGAAGTTATGCTGTTATTTCCCGTAGTGAACGTTCCGAACAATTTTATTTAAGTTCTGGTGTTTGCATATAAATGATGTGACCTCGATTATTAAAAACTCTTCTCTTCTCATTTTTACAACTTCAAAAAGATCTTAAAAACTTCAGGGAATGATGCAATCCGAATAGCTTATTTTTAAATGTTGATAAATAGTGCAGTGTAAAACAATGGGTTTTCGTCCTTAACTAGACCATTCTTTTTCTGACTTGGGGCTTAAACTTGACTCAAAACTCACATTCACTTATCACTATGATTAATGAATATATTATCAATAAGGCCAATGAAATTCTAGGATTCGTTAAAAGATTATTCTATGGTCATCCAATTCATATTGATAGAATAGAAGGTATTCAGTTTAAACAAAGCTAATATAAGAAGACAAATACCTTAAAGTCCATCATTCAGTAGAGTAAATTATGGGTTAATAGTCCTTTGAATCAGTTGATTGCAGTTTATAATGAGTATTACTTTATGGTCTACTTAGTAAATCAGTAAATGAAAACTTCAAAAGTATTAAATTCAAACAAACTTTTTACTTGAAGGCAAGTAATGGATTCGTAAAAAAAATTATTCTTTTTTTTTGACAATCAAGCATAACATTACAATGATAGAGAAGTCTAAAAAAGTGGGTCCGACAATTCTGTCGTTAACAGACAACGCCGGGCGAAATGACGCCGAATTCCGAAATTCGGCCTTATTTCATTTAATGAAAGGGAAATAATGCCAAATTTTGGAATTGCTTGTGAAATAAATCCGAATTCAGAGAAAAGGCAAAACAATTTACCAAGGCTACTGTACTTGTTAGAAAACAAGTTAACTTCACGCTAATTAATCTTTGTTGGTTAAAACATCTTTATCCAGGCAGTCTGCGAACTAGAAAAATTGTCCAAATTTTACCTACTTCCTGCTCAGTCGACTACTTTATCCCTATACATCGCTTTTTGTTTTCATAGGAGCCCTGAACCACAGATACAGAATAAGGAGTTTCCTATGCATACAAAAACATATATCTAAGTTTCCATTTAATTAAGAAATTCGTTTGATGTTACAATCGACCAGACTTTTGAATTATTATTTTCTATGCAAAGGTTTATAGCACGATATTTTCTCGGGTCCTTCCTATATTTGAAGAGAGGAATGGTTTTTGAAAGTATATTTTGATGCGTGGAAAGAATAGCTTAATGAGTGGGAAAGGGGTGGTTTGCAGAGCGATGAGTGGGGAAGGCGGTTGGCGCGATCGGCCGTTGGCTGGTGACGCGGGCGAAACTCTGCAAACAATCAAAAAATCGCGCGGCGTTATTTCGCTCGGCGTTATTTCACGGTACCATATAAAAGCTCTATTATAAACAAAATAATATAAACTCTTTAATTAAAAAAAAAGGTTTTTCGAGTTTTTTAAAAAGAAATGAATTTTTTTTCACTTATAGTTTTTCCAAAAACGGTTGGTTCAAAATTTTTAAAATATTTGTTTTCTGATAAGACATTTAAACCACTAGATGTTGACATACTCAAACAAAATTGGAATTTGTTTTCGAAAAGTTTAAAAGAAAAACCGTTTTTTGAAAACACTGGTCCTTACAATTTAAAAAAGTAAAAGAAATCTGATGGCTTACTTCATTTTCTCCAAAAAACGTTTTAACTATTGATTTTGAAGTGATTAATAAAATTTCATATGATTTTTTCAATGCTTTTTCCCAAAAGAGTTTAAACTTTAAACAAGAGCCAAGATTTTCGAAGAGATGTGTACCTATGTGTATGTGTAAACAGCAAATCTAAAAATGCCCCTCTTTAAAATCGAATTGCCCCCTATGGGGCGTTACCCGCACGTGTGGCAACACTGCCCTCGCCAGTGGTCTTCAATTGCGCACACCAAATTGGTTGAGGTCGTTCTTCACTTGATCGCGCTACCTTAGAAGGGGTCTTCCAGAACTGAGTTGGCCCTCAGGGTTGGAATAGAAGACTCGACGGGCTGGTTTGTTTTCGTCCATATACGCCCCATATTCCAGCCATCTAAGCCACTGTATTTTCAGCTTCTTAACCTGGTCAATGTCGCTGTCCATCCCGTGCAGTTCGTCATTGAATCTTCTCGTCCACACTATTAATGCATACAGGACCGAAAATCACCCGAAGAATCTTTCTCAAAGAACCCCAGCCTGAAGGTATTCATCCAATTGTGTCAGTGTCCACGCTTCTGCCCCATACAGCAGGAATACGAACGTACCGACGACGCTTATTCTCTCACCTTAAAAGGCCCGACCCATATAAAATCCGTTGCTTCCTTTAATGGCCACAGCTAAGGCTTTAGGTACAGGTAGAGGGATTTTGTTGCTGCCCAATGCTCCAAAAGAAATTAAAGCGCTGCAGTACTTGCAGCCAGATCGTATATATACATATATAAATTATAATATTACATATTTTTACAAGTTGACCCAAAGTCAACCTTATTGATATTTCCGTTCTCCTTCCAAGTACCACATCTAATAAGATCGCTCATGTTTTAAGGAAAAAATGGCATGATACTCCAGCTCAACGTTATAACACAAACAACAACAAAATATCGGGCATATTAACAATCCAAATGACACCCTCATATCCATTGCTCATAGCGTGCTATTAATATACCTTAAGTAATATCGCCACAAACATAGAAATCAAGAAGTAGTTATGCACAGCGGGCATTGTTTCATGTAATACAAAATTAATTGGGGCGAAAGTTTTCGGCAAGCTCGGGGTGGGGCGTCACGTCGGTCAGGGTATAGAAGCGGTAGACTAAGCTCATCTCTCAAAAATAATTAAGTTAAAATGCGCCAGAAGCAAAATGCGGGCTCGTACAGTGAGTGATGAAACCCGCGCAGAAGCAGTATAAGAAGTGAAAGCATGCCTTATACTTGTAAATTGTGATGTTTTAATATTTCCTTTCGTGGCCTTTAATAACTCTAGTTCAGAAATAATAATAATACAAAATAAAAAATAATAATAAAAAAAGGTACCATGTGTAAAGTGGTTAGAAAACGATAATAAAGCAAGTTACATCATTAATTTTTACAGATCAAGTTCATCGAAGAGCAAACTTCAAAACCTCAGTAAAACAATGAAATGATATCAAGTCATTTCTGGGCCAAATGGCTACAAAAATTAGTATGGTATCGCTCTTTTTATTTATTGTTTGATGGACTGATGGAAAATTCGTTGCGATTATAGGGGAACTACATACATATGAGGCAAGTTGTGGATTCGTGCAAAAAAAAAAAAAAAACTTTTGAGATAACAATCACACATGACATTACGGTGATGGAGAAGTCGAAAAAAGTGGGTCTGTCTGTCTGTCTGTCTGTTCGCACCGCTGCGCTGGAGCCTAAACAGATTAGCCATTTGATTTAAATTTGGTATTTCGTGGTTATTTGCCGTCCCTCGAAAAATACTTTTAATTTTTCATCTACGCTCGAAAATAACGGTAGGTACCTGCCATAAGATCGTGAAAAAGAAAATTTATTTTCTCAAAAACGGCTCTAACGGTTTTTATAAATTAAAAAAAAATAAGTTTTTTAACATTTTGAAATGCAATATAAATTCAATTATTAGAGGCTTCGCGGAAGAACAGTTTACGAGAAAACCTAGGATTAAAAAACCGTATCCTGAAAGTTTTATCAAAATCAGTAGAGCCATTTTCGATCAAATCAAACTTTTTGTTTATGATTGTATGGCAGGTACCGTTATTTTTCTACCTAGAGCAAAAACGAAAAAAGACCCCCTAGGGAATTCCAAATAATTACTAAATACCAAGTTTGAAACAAATCGGCCCATCCGTTCAGGCTGTAGAAATACGAACAGACAGACAAAGACACGAATTCATAACTTACCTTATAGGTAGTACCTACCTAATCGCAAGTAAAATAAAGTGCACGACTGGGTCGGACGAAGACGAACTTGCTCTAATGTGTGACAGTGGTTTAGGGGTTTGAGATTTTGAAAAAATAGGGAAAGAATTATATGAAGTTTTATTTTTTGGAAAAACTTAAGCAAACCATCTGATCCATTACTGTTTAGAATTTTAAGAAATTTTCTTTTCAAAATCGTTCGACCAGTTTTTTTTTCAAAAAACGGGTTTGTTTGAAAAACTTTTCGAAAATATATTTAAATTTTTTTTTACCAATGCATAACTTGCCTTATAGTATGTACCTAGATTTGCTACTGAAAATGGTCGAACGATATTCAATTTTGTTTTCCTATATTTTAATAAGGCATTATTGCATGCTTAGTTTTTTTCCAGAAAACTCTCAAACTCTTTAAAACAGGGCCCGATCCAGCTTTTTCGCCGCCCTGGGCAAAAATTTAATTTGCCGCCCTTTTACAATGAGAACATATAAGTTATAAAATTGTTGGTGCATTTTTTGACCGACTTTTGAAAAATGGAGGTATTCATTCCGACCCGCAAGAATGTAATATTGTCGTGAATTTTCTTTTTTACAATTAAACATGACATTACGATCATAGAGGTCGGACAATTCTGTCTGTCCTCTCGGTCCTTAACGGCTGGACCGATTTGCTTCAATCTTGGTACACAGAACACAGTATTATTATAACATCTGATAGATTGATTTTTGGACCTAGCATTCTAGCTCCGAAATTAACGGTACCTGCCATGTTGTTTTTATTGATAAACTCATTTAGGTATCTCAAAAACGGCCTATACTATTTTGTTAAAAAAAAATGAGTAAAATGTATGTTTTGGTTATTATAAATTTTTCTGAGAAATTCTTCATATGTATACGGATTAATAATTCCAATAGGGCCGAATTTTGCTTATCAGATTTTCTCCTAAGCCGCTTAAAGGATTTCAATGACATTTTTTAAGCAAAAGGCCTTTTATAAACTAACTTTGTTACTTAAAATTTCATAAAAAAATAAAGTTTTTTTTTGATTATTTCAAAGACAATTTAATAATTTTTAATTTTGTCTTCCTGATAAAAAGCAATAAAAGGCGTTTTTCTTTTTTAGTTCACAGCAGAGCCTGAGTTGTCGAACAAAAATAAGTTTTTTTTTTCTAAAAAAAATCAAAACTGTTCAAGAAATCAGATGGCTTACTTCATTTTTTTCCCAAAAAAAAAAAAAAACGTTTTAACTAGCGTTTCTTAAGTGATTAATAAAATACTTCGACTTTATATTTTTGACGGACATATACCTTTAGTAACCTCGTTTTCCTTTTTATTTTCAAAGAAAATTGGTATAAAAAAGAAATTCATATCTTTTGTTAAAATATTCAATTTTTGATTGCGCATTTAATATTTTGATTTTTATTTTATTATACCTACCAATTTAGAAAATAAAAAATTTGCATTATCTTTAGTTTTATCACTTGTTTCAATAAAACTTCAAAAATTCTTAAATGCAGTTCTCTTATCACTTTCGTCTCGTCTGAAGTAAACTCTTTTCAAATTGCTACTGTTCTCCATTCTTATTCTTATTATTATCATATCACTGACAATAGACCTTAGTCTTCATCGGACTTAAACTAGATAACTGTACATTTTTAAGACGGACTTAAACTAGATAACTGTACATTTTTAATACATCTATACATTCGGTGGAACCTAACTTAATATGGGATATTTTTTTAAGAAGAAGTTGAACAAAATGAAATTTGCTATAAGAAAGTTCGTTATAAAGTAGTTTTACTGTACCTACATATTTATGTATGAGGAGACTGGGAAAGTAGGGAAAGATGAATATATTTCTGATGACGGATAAAACTTTTTGCGTGTTTCTTCGGTTACTTGAGAGTTGAGAGACTACATTTACTTCAGCTCCCCACACACATTACACTTGTGTGAGAAAAATCAAAATTCTTTGTGATTTATATATTTTTTCCAATGATGATCTTAATAAGAAGGAAACAAGTAAACATTTTTTGGAAAGACATAGCTTTAATAATCCTCAATTTTCAAATTTTGCCGCTCTTGAAATTTGCCGCCCCGGGCAAATGCCCGGCGCCCCCCCCCCCTAGATCGGGCCCTGCTTTAAAAATACAGACAGGCAACTCGTACTCCTCTGGTCAGTAGCGGATTTGGGTTTGTGATATACGGACATGACGTTCGTTGTTCGCAACGAATAAAAGAAATTTCATATGAATGAAACGTCAAAATAGTCAAATAATCGGTCATTCGTTGTTCGTTGGTCGCTCTCATGTAAATAGGTAGTCCTTTACTATTTACAGAAAACCCAATAGATTTTTAATTTTATTCGTCTGAACATTTTTTGCGCCCTTAAGAATTTGCCTCCCTAAATTCGGTACTGCCTTTTAAAATATTTTATTCAGCATGGCATATTTATTTTTATTTTTTCGTGTATTGGTTCCCATTTGAAATGCACGGGTGAGCTTAAGGGAGAGCTTTTGCATAACACTCGTAATAAAATAAAAGAGAGAATTTATAAGGAGTTGGCGGTCTGCGGTCTGTATTGAATGTCTTATGTCTGTGCTAATGCTTCAGAGAGTGATGTACAGTAGTCCGTTGATAATGTGAATTTCTTAAAAGGGGAATTGCCAAAACTTAATAGGTATTGTCATATCTACGATGTGCACTTCCGAAATTTTTGAACTCTATAAATACCTATGAATTTCATTTGAAGTTTTATTAGATAGGTACCTATACAAACCTACTTAGGTATTTTTTTCTCTCGATAGTTTTGCGTGCTTTATAAGAGAAGGGACTACCTAACTAACTGTTATTTATCGAGACAAAATAAGAAGTTTGAATGCAGCTTGAGGCACAGGTACTCTCTCCCTAACTCCCAACTCCCAAGGAGCACAATACACAACTAAAATCAAATTATAGGTAGGTACCTAGGTATATCCCTTTAGGTATTGGATGCAGAAACGATCTCCAATAATTTATTTAAGTTAAGGCTTAAGGGCAGTAGGTAGCAATAGAAATAGAAAGATCAAGTAAGGCTATTCTCCAGTCCAAAAGAATGAATTATTTTAACAAGAACCTACTACATAGTTGTAGGTATAGGTAGGTAGTAGGTAGGTATATACCTATGCGGATACAATAATTTTTTTATTAACCTATAAATGTTGAAACTGCGCTTTAAACTTTACAGGTATTGTGTTTTATACATAAATAGATAGGTAGGTAGGTACGAAAATTGTTTCAAACCGTTAACAAAAACTAAATAAAATGTTCCAATAATGTTAACACCTAAAAAATCCGAAAACGTCGTGTTTTAATTATACATTCACATTATCGAGGGGCTACTGTATTTCGATACAAACATAGGTTAATATGCATACTTCTTATACCTATTTCATCTTAGGCATAGGTACATGCGGTATAGGTATTGTCTACCCAGTTGACATTTTTATTCAAAGTATTATGTCTGTAAGAAGAAAAGCAAAGGCCTAAATAACCGCTTGCTAGTTGCTGCTTGGTCTGTCCTCTGTAGATACCTATATAATAAAATGCTATCTTACCACACCTACACGAACATAGACATTACCTTTGTATTATGTAGGTATACCTACCACCATTACCATCTACCAAACCTTAACTTACCAGATTGCATTTGGCCAACTTACCTCCTTCATCTTTTTGGATACCTAACCTGTTTTAAAAGAACGTGATATTTGAGAGCCAAAACAAGTTTTATTTAACTATCTACCAATATAAAACTGTCACCGCTGTTTAGCACCGAATTAAGTGAGGCCTTGAGTTCCATCATACTCTCACATTTTTTAAAAGACCTTTACTACTTTAAGTTCCTACTTCGTGCGGTCCATTATTGCAAAAAAAAAAAAAAAAAAAAAAGAACCTAACTCTACCTACCTACATACATGAATATTTAATACCCACCCGATTATAAATATGCAAAAGAACAAAAGGTACAATAATGCTGGGTAGATTGTAGATAGGTAGCTAGCTTGGCTAGAGGCAAGTATGGTTGGTGCGGTGCCGGTGGTAGGTTTTTATATGATGTATACCTACCTATGCACGTTATTCTTCCTACACGAATGAATGAGGCTTAAGGTAGAAGCAGAAATAACATATTTTTTTAAAGGGGAGGATATGAATATGGTTGTCCTCATCATTTACCAATCCAATAAATATGTAAGTATTTATTTATATAGGGTAGGGTACATTTATATTATTGGAATAAAATACAAGTTCTCCTTCCTAAATCTGAATCTGAACATCAACGTCAACGCTTCTAAAGTATACCTACCTATACCAGGGATGGAAAATGACATTTTTCGATTGTACTGAAAAATCTTTTGAAATTGTACTGAAATGAAGTCAATTGTACCGAATTTTTCTTTTAATGAAAAACTATGTAATTTTTATGTAACAAAAATATTTTATTATTTAAAACATAAAAACAGTTCACTAATATACATGTATTAACATATGTACATAAATATTTATCATAAAACACACAAAAATTAAAAAACGTACAAAATATGTTTACAAGTAGATAGGTACTTTGCCAGAAGTGAAAATTATTCTATAATTTTTAGTCTAACAGTTCTTTTGTCAAAATGCTTGCATTTAGCACATTATTTTTTTAAATATTTCCATTAAGATCAAAATCATAGCAAATTTTTTGTGGCTATCAAGGCAGAACAAGTTTGCACTTGCATTCTGTTTCAACATTTCGACTTAATAATATTCTGATAGGAAAATATTTGTTCCACATTTGCCGACGAATGGGAAACGGAAAGAACGGCATGTGCAATTTTAAAAATATTACCGAACATGAATACATTGCATTCATTGTTGATTAAGCTTATCTCATTCCAAAAATCAAAAATACTATAATGTCTTAGCTGTTGAATTTGGGCAGTCGGTTCTCTGTACTCTTTGTTAATTTTTTCAGTGTTATTTTTTTCATGTGGAAAAAAATTGAAAATAAATTTTAATACCAAATTATACTTTATTTTGTGTTGTAAAAAGTGGTCCCAAGTTTTAGATGTAGCTTAAATGTGTCTTAAAAAAAGAAGTGGATCTCTGATTTATAAAAGAAAATTACAAAGGATTTCAAAATTTGAACGATTAACACAGAAAAGAGAATTGTACTGAAATAAGGCAAATTGTACTTTTGTACTTGATCAAACTCGATTGTATCGAATTCGATACAATTGTACCGAATTTTCCATGCCTGACCTATACCTACAGCTATACCTTAAATTTTACCAATTTCACTCCCTAATCTAGTTTTTTTTTTTCCTGCTTTTCATCATCCTCACTTTTGAAGTTTGGCAACTCCAATCAAGATATCCAATTTGAGTTGAGGTTGTTCATTTCACTCTTTGTTTTCTGCGTAACCAAAAACAATCACCCTCCTAACCTAATCTCACTCAATTATTTATCTGTTGTGTTGTAGTTGTTGTAGGTATTTGATTGTATATAACATATTTTTATTTGCAGAGAATTTTGTTTTGTTTGTGAATATTGTGAGTTAAACGTCTTTTTGTTTGTGTGTGAGTTGCGATGCGAGAGAGAAAATGCACTGGTGTTAGAGTTAGAGAGTCAGAAAAACCTCACTATCTCAATCACTACTACAACAGAATTACCAGAATGGCAGAATCAGGCGCAGGCACAGGCACAACTTCAACTATCACATTAATTCCAATTTGTTTCCAATTGGAATTATTATAGTACGAGTCGAGTATGATTACAAACAACTCCAACAAACAAAAACTACCTTTCTCTTTTTTCGTCATGAAAGAGGAAACATATATTTTTATAAATAGTTATGTAAAATGTAACTCTTGCCTCCTGAGTCCTTTCTCCATTGTCCTTTTCCTAAACGGTAACTGGGACTGGAACTGGACACAAATTCAAGACTCAAAAGAGCAGTTAAAGAGAGAAGTGAAATTAGAGTTTGAGCCGAAATAAAAATTGGCAACTAGGTACGGTACGGTATCAATGACTATAAAATATAATATAACAGGTAGGTACCTATCTACCTAAAAATAAAAGATACAAAATCAATTAAATTTTACCTCTTTGCATTCAACGTCTATCAATCGCTAAATCCTTCCATAGGCACCTTTTAGGTTATATAGTTTAAGTTTATAGGTACCTATCTGTTGGCTATTTCCAACTTAAAATGTGCCTTTTCCTTGCTTTCAATTTTTGGTTTTACTGGTTCTGCCTTTAGCTTCGCTTCGCATCTGTTTTTGTATCGCCAAAAGTGTTGTTGGTTTACTTTTAGTGTTGGTTTGGTTTTGGTACTTGTTTGAGTTTATTCTGTTTGGTATTGGTACATGCGCATTTTAACTGAGAAATACTCACCTACTCACCATCACCAGACCTTAATCAGCCAGCCTCAGGATGTGTTTGTCGTACACTATTCCTACTGTCTGGAGAGGCTGACCTCGTCCGTGCGCCATTTTCATTTTCATCAAATTATGACCTCAACGGTTGCAAAAGACAAAAGAGCAAAAGAAAAAGGAACCTTTTACCGATTTACCTGAACAACCAAAATCTAACTGACCTTTAACATTGTTTTTCCTCATTCACTATCACTTTGAATTTGAATCGTTAAAAGCAACTCTAATAAGAATAACCTAGC
This sequence comes from Platycheirus albimanus, assembly GCA_916050605.2. Classification (NCBI taxonomy): domain Eukaryota; kingdom Metazoa; phylum Arthropoda; class Insecta; order Diptera; family Syrphidae; genus Platycheirus; species Platycheirus albimanus. Next base: position 69,232,751 of record OU696698.1, read on the forward strand.
CGCAGACAATATCGACCACATAGGAATTATTTAACTGTGCCGGGCTCCTTTATTTGTGTGGTGTTGTCGTGACTTGTGATTTGTGAATCGTGATTAGTGAGGTACAGCCGTACAGCGGTAGGTAGGAGTACCAACAAACCAACCGTATGTTGGCCGAGGAGTAATGATGTGATCTGTGATGAACCGTTAACCGTATTACCGTCCATAATTGTGCAATCTAAATCCTAGTGTATTTTTGTTTGCTTTGCAAATACATAGCTACATAATTCAAAATTCACATGCGTTATCTGTTGTTTTCCCTCAAGTCTCTACAAACAAAGCAAAGCAGAAAATTTCTTACCTCTCTTAAAAATATTTTTTGAGTTAATTTTGTTCTGTCTGGAGCTGAACTGAACTGCTGCTGTAAATAAACACACACACGCACACAACAGTCTGAGTGAAAGGAAAGGAGCAGCATTGAGTTGAATATTATTGAATTGTGTAAGTAATAATGTTAGAATGAGAGAAAAAACGCTTTTATTGTGCAAGCCAAAACGAAACCAAAACTCAACCAACCAACATAGAGTGAATTTAGTCTGTGACCAGGCGCCGAGCACTGCACAGCATTTCTTTATTATACGGTTCATGTCTTAGAAAATTTGTTCGTTTTGCCTCAACTTTCCGCTGTTGTTGATTTCTTCGCCGCTTCGCCGAAAATAATCCGTATACACTTGCATATGTATATATTACTAAGTTTCTTTTATTTGTGTTTTTTTGTATTAAGTATTAAAACAAATACATTATCGTATGTATTGAGACCGTTTTCGTTTCGTTTTGTGTATGCAGTCTGTGAACTGTGATGTGAATGTAAAAAGTTAAGAAAACGAAAACAAATACAAAAATATCTGCTTCTGCAGTATTTTTATATACAAAAGTACCAAAAATTGAGAAATATTTTTTGATTTGGTCATATATACCTATATTTTGGCCAATAAATAAAAGCAATAATATTTGAGTGCGTTTTTTTTTTGTGTATTTTCGATTGCCGTATGGATGCTCTATTGAAGAAGCACTAACGAGTTTTGAAAGTGTAAAAAGCTTATGCTTAGTCATCCATAGCCATAATGTCTTGGTATCGTCGTCAAAGATGCTAACTATAACTATATTGAATCCAAATCCAATCCAATCCCACCCCAGCGCCCAGCAAGAAGTTCTACAAAAATAATTTTGAAAAAAAGTTTGGCCTGCGTTGTTTTCTCTATCGTTTCTTGAAGTGATTAGTAAGCTGGTTTTGGTGAATATAGTGCGCGCTGTCTTCGATTGTTGGTGGTGATGATGATGGTGGTGGTGTTAGTTGGCCTCCACATGGTGTTTATTTAATGTTTTTTTTTTTTTTTTTTGTGAATCCAGTATATCGCTCGGTTATTGATATCTTTTTATAGATTTTTATTTCTTTGTGTATATCTAGAAACGAAAAATTGTTGCTGATAGTGAGTGCCTCTGTCCATTCGTTTTTCACACACACCCACTCAAGAGATTATTTTTATTAAAAAGTATATTTTCTTGTTGGTCTAATAAATTATATTTCTGGGTTAAAGTGTTTCAGTTCGACCGACTGGTTGATTTTATTAAAAATATGACAGAAGTATGTATGTACTTTCATATCTTATATAAATGTCAAAATTAACTTTCAAAACAACTTTACATACATACATAATAGTTAACTGTATATAAACGATAAGTTAAAATTCGTATTTGAAGACAACCGGCAAAACTATCGTGGTGTTTTTATTTTCTTTTTAAGTCTATTTGTGGGTTTTTTCACACGTTATTTCTTTTTTTTTTTCTGTTCTATACCTACCTATGTAGACTGGCATTCAACTACACTAAACAAATTTCTCATTTCTAAATATAATACAACACAACGCGCCTTTTGAGATATTGTAATAATTATGTAGCTATATAAAATTGTACGTTCAAAATGTGTGCAATCAGTTTTTCTTCTTCGTTTTTTGTTTTTTTTTTTTCGGGCGTGATGGAAGTGGAAGTGTATTTTTAGATATTATTTTCTGATTTGAAATACCTAAATCTTAAATCATAGTAGGCTTTTTGTTTTTAATAAAAATATATTCATACATTATTTTGAAGATGATGATGTATTTTTGTTTCTTATAGTGCATTTTGTTCTTTCGATTGGAAAAAAAAAATAATTATGAAAACTTAACATTTTGATTTATAAATTGGAAGGAAACAGAAAAAAAGAAAAAAATCTTTCAAAAATAAACTAAACAATATTGGATATACATTTCTACAAGTTTTTGACATTTGAAAAAAAAAGTTGAAATTTCAACATCTGCAGCAAAATAGAATTGGTAAGTTTATTTCCCTGTTTATGAAATTATTTTAAGTTAATTGTGTGTTATTTTGTTCCTAATAAGAAAACACATATGTTACCTACCTTATATACATACATTATTGTATGTACTTTTTATCATGCAAAAATATGAATATCAATGCCTCAGCATGAGATATGAAGACATAATATATTTGCATTATATGTATACATATGTATACTACTAGCCTTCAAACAAGGGTGAGTTGTTTTCTGTTCCAATATTGTGAATGAGGTCATCGTTTTCTTTTTTCTCTTTTTTAATTTTGAGTTTGAGTCCAAAAAATATATCCACAAAACAAAAACCCAAACAAAATACATATACCTACTTATAAGCTAACATAATCTTATGTGCAAACCTAACACCATGGTTCCTTATGTTTCCACAAATTCCTCAAGTACCTAACCTACTCATAATTAAGTTAACGTTCATTATACCTACTCGCCGCCGAAGAAAGAGAAGGTAGTTTTATACCTAGGTGTAGGTATACAAAAAAAAAGAGGGGTGTGAAGCAAGGTGCTCTGATTGTGATTGTGATGCCGATGCACCAAATCTTTTGTAGGTGGAACTCAGAACTCACACCTAGCTATTGACTGCAAAGTTTGTTCCTTCAACTTCAAAATGAGTTGAATGACCCGTGACCCGAATCATTTTTAATTCACTTGGTTGCAGGGATAGGAACGCATTTTTGCAAATTTAACTTTCAGCCGGTACCTACCTACCTATACAAAAAAAAAAAAAAAAAAAAAAAAAAAATACCAACACATTTGGTGTGTGGAATGGCGGGATCTATGATTTAATAAATCTTCCTAGGAAGAAAGTTCAATTTTTTTAATTAAATTTAATTTTCTATGAAGGAAGTTATTCCCCTTATATCACAAGTTAAATAGGTACTATTATATTTACATAGGTAGGTATTTGGTAAGATGTATTGAGAACTTTGTCTGAGTTAAGGTATTCCAGTCAAACTGGCCAAGATACTCACACTAGGTACCGGCAAATGCAAGGCGTAATGTAAAGGTCGTTTTTTTAAGACATAGGTATGGGTTTCAAGAAAAAATAAAACGCATATATAATTGCATGTTATCGCCAAGAATTTAGCTTTATTAGGTATAAAGATAAGGATTTGTTTTTAAAATGATTTCGGGCAAGTGGCCGCCGTGGCTGGCTCGAATAAATTCATGGGCTACCTATTATGTTGGACGCAGCTCGATGCGTCCAGCGAATCGAATCATTATTTAGGTAATAGGTACCTACATTTGCACGATTTGCTAACGTTGTTCAGAAGTAAGTCTATGCATTATGAAATGGCAAACCAAACTGAGCATAAATCAAGTGACAACTGTCAAAAAGACCAACTCCGTAAAAAAGTATTGCCAGATGCCAGATTGAAAATCGCACGTCTAAAAAAAACACCCTTTACAAACTGCGTTATTGAATTAATTGAGTAGGTAAAGGAGAGGTTCCTCACTGAAATTTCAAATGCTATTACAGTGAAAACTCCCTTCGGCGCACGTCTTGGTTCTGAGCTCTAAGGACGTCTATGGGAGTAATAAATACAATGAATTGGTGGCATCTGGCATCCTTAAAAACTGTTGTAAGTAGCCACATAATGTACCATGAAATTAATAAAGAAACTGAACTTAAATGAAAACACAAGATACAGTAGCTTTGTTCTTTGAACTTTACCGAGAATCGACACGTGTTTCTTTACAACCCAAACATTTGAAGAAGTTTACATTTTCCTAAATTTGATTTTGATTAACTTTTATTGAAATTAATGTATATTAATTTACATTTACATAATGTAGGTACATATTTTAATTTCTTTCGAAAAAAAGAAATGAAACACGAAATACAGTAGAATCTCAAAAACATGAACGGTTCTAAAACATGAACAATTGAGCAGTTTAAAAAAAATTGTCTTTTTGTGTTTTTTAACTCTTATGAACAACTTTTTCTGTTTTTAGGTTTTTTTTTTTAAATAAAATGATTAATTAATTTGATAGATGCAATGTTTTTGTGTATAGCTAGGTATTTTTTTCTTAAACTAATACTCGATGCTTGAAAAAATTAAGGGGGGCTGTTTTATATCTGTTCATCTTTTCAAGATTCTACTGTACAACGGAGAGCCAACGAGAAAGCATGAAAATAAACGTCACTTCAACAACTGATTTGTTGCTTTTACTCCCCTTAGCTAAATACCTATCTATAACACTTTCAATTGAAATTATCCAATGTTTACTTTTCTCAATGACAAAAGACAAAAATCAAATGACAAAAAGTCGAAAGACATGAAAGGTATTTTTATTCAAAAAATAAAAATTGTTGGCACAACAGCTCCAAGCGGGGCCGGGCCTGTGACTTACACTCTCAACCATTCCTGTGTGTGCATTGATATTCTGCAGGAATGGAAGGGACCTACAATTTACCGCCGAATCCGAACGGCTAACAGAGAAGCACTTTCCATGACTTATACTCTTTGAGGATTTGTCACTTCCTCGCAAGAGGCAGTACCCCGTAAAACAACTTTTTTTAGATGGAGTCGTCAGGGATCGAACCCAGAACATTCGGCGTGGAAGTACGACAAACTAACCACTACGCCACGGGGTACCGTATTTTTATTCGGTAGGGTGTAATAAATAGATAAGGTATTATTTTGGCCGTTTTCAATACATATGTTTTGTGATTGTTATAATGTATACCTATACCTATATACATATATGTATAGATGATTGTGACGTCACAAGGCTCTCAAACCGGTTCGACATTGGCAAAACTTGTGAAATTGGTATGCGCGAATAGATATTGTCTCAAAATTGAGCAGAAGTAATTTTGCATGTTGCATTTCTTTTCAGAACGATTTCAGGGCGACCCCAGAATTTATTCGTTGGGCAAGTTCAGTTTTTTCAAAAGCTATTTGTTGCGACCCCAGAGCAACTTCAGGGCTCAACGAAAAACGCTATCGATTTAAAATGCCACATTTGTGCAGTTTTGATTTTTCTTTGTTTTGACTTATTAATTTGCCGTTATCGTTTTAGATAGCGAGTGTGCACGTTTTAAATGAAAAGAAGAAGAAGAAAAGTATACTTAAGAGAAGGATGGAACTGTAATAATTAAAAAAGGTTTTGTCCGCCTTAGGAGCCAGTTATAGCGATACGGAAAACCAAACCGAAAAAATTTTCAAATGGAAAATTTGGTATAGTATTATCAGATTTAAAACACAAATGCTACACTGATCGATGGCAACCAACTCAGAGAATTTATTTTGCAAATAAAAATTTGAATTGAACTTGCACTTTATGTTAAAAATGTATTTCATCGTTTTTCTGTAATACGTAAAAAAGAAAAATAAAAAAATACATTTTTAACAAAAAGTATTTGTTCAATTAAAATTATTATGAACAAAAACAATTCTCTGCATTGATTGCCATCAATCAGTGTAGCATTTGTCTTAAAAATCAAATCAGAACATGCACAATTTTCGATTTGAAAATTTTTTCGGTTTGGTTTTCTGTATCGCTATAACTGGCCCCTTAGACAATAAAATTTAACACATTACGGCTGATATTCCGCTTAAAGGAACATACAATGTATGGGATTTAAATCCAAGATCCACGGTCGCGAGAATTTGTCTGTCACTGGTAGTTTCACTGTAGATTCAAGTTTAAATGTTTGGTCAGTTTAACTGTCTTCTTGAATAGCTTGAAAGGAAATACCTATTGTGGACGTTGGTCGGCTCGAACGTCTATGGGTATACTGGGGGAAGCATTAATTGGACATCTATTGATTATTTTGTGAGTTTAAGTAGATTTATAAAGTTCGCAATTCAAGTCAAGTCAACTAAAAAAAGGTTAAGGTTATTTTCAAAGCAAAACACATAATTTTATCTTCCTGGAGCACAAAGATAATGATAAAAATGTGTTCCTACTACCTACCTACAGGCTAGCGAAATTATAAAGTTGTTTCAATTATACAAATCGACGTTGGCGAACTAGAATTTATGTCAGTAACTTCGAAAACGTTGACTTTTTAGTATACCTATCTCTTTATTTATTTTAAAAGTGGCGCTACACAAAGAACACCTTTTGATTATAAATTGCCTAATTGAGCATTACGTATTTTCTCTGTTTTGCCATGCATCATTTTTAAAATGCCTTTTGATGAATAAATTGTGAAACAGGAACTTTGATACTTTTTTTTCAATAAATGTGACCGAAACTTTTTAGCTTTTCCAAAAAACATCTTACCGACGAACATAGAGTTTGTATACAATAGTCCGGAAAGGCTCTTTGGGACTATCCTAACAGGATATCAAATAACCACTTATTTTGAAGTCTGCTCGAACTTCCGAACAAGTACCTATATACTAAAAACGCAGACATTTTAATTCGATTAGATACGATCTGTCAATGCATTGCACAGATTTGTTCACGTTAGTTTTTAAACTGCCTAGGTATATGTTTTTTTTATAAGCAACATGCGACATCAAAAAAGCAAATCATTTTTCACATTTAAAAATACGTAAAAAGTGTGAAAGGTCAGGTTGTAAAATCCTCACCATATTTCTCTGGAAGGGTATAGATTGAAACGTGCTTAAGTGCATGTGTTCTTATTATATAAATAATTTGTATAATGTTATTTATTATAGGTAAAGATATAATAATAAAACATATAGTTTGGTATTGCATAATACAGACCTACCTACCTATTTTCGGGGAACTCTTTATGGTTTTGCTTTTTTTCGTTGGGGGCGTAGATGGAGAAATTGCTGTTTCTTTTGTTTTGACATATGTATGTTAGGTAGGAAATCAATCACAGCAATGATTGCTTTATTTTTTTTTACTGCCGAAAACAACAAATAACTGCAATTTTCAACCAAATCTTATTTAATAACACAAAACTAAGTTGGAGCTCACGAGAAAGTCAAACATTCCCTTTCCTGTCGATTTCAGCCCATGAAGTTTCTTTCTGCAAAAATTGTGAGTTCTGTCAAAATTCAAGTTTGACAGTTAAGAAAAATTTACTTCCAAATTTTACTAATACATGCCATTGTATTTATATTTTATAGTAATTTCATGGAACATTTTATTTTAGTTCTGAACGTCGTCAATGGCGGCGCTAGTTGTCTTATCTACTTTACATCAAATGTCTTCAATTGTTGTTTTTGCTTCCCATGGCAGTTTAGACAAAAACCACTAAAATTACTCTTCAATCAAAGCTTGTGAACGTCATCCATAGATGCCGCACAAAACGTTCCGCTTCTTGGGAATACTATAAATTTTAAATACAATGTCCATGCTCGTTTTTGTGTTGGTGTCAATCTTGAAGTGGAATGCTGAGGCCACTCAAGAACAAGAACATACCTACATAAGTCTTGTTGAAAGGGATACTGAACCAATCAAATTACAAAATTATTGCTAGCATTACGCTGCACTTACCGTGAACCCGGGTGACTTTGGCACTTTTTCATTTTAAAATGTGAATAACTTTTGCAATAATTTTTTTCTTTTAATGAACATTTGAACCTTTTTACCTACTTCGCTCACTCTATAGGTATGACAAGTCTTGAACAAATCTATTGATCAGTTTTATATATAGAAGCTAAAATATTGGTGGCCAAAGTCACCCTCCCATTTCGGGTGACTTTGGCCGGAAGTACGTTTTCGTCATTTTCGTGCGAATTACAATCAGCAAGTCAATCTCACCCAACCCAAATGAAAGACCAGATTTTTTTTTACATGTAGGTATTTTCTTTATGAGTTAACTCCGAATTTTTGGTTTTTGATATTTTTTTAAAATTCAAGTACGTAAATGATAATTTCTTTGAAAGGATATTGACAAAAAAGTCTCTCTCGGTGATCGACTGTTGGAACAGGAAGTTTTTGCTCCAGATCACTTTTGTTTACTTGTGCAATGTCTTTTTTATCTGGGTTTACCAAGCTGCACCGAGCACTTCTTCGTAAGAGGTACAGGGTACCCAGCCAAAGTCACCCGAAATGCATGCCAAAGTCACCCTACCATTTGGCGTAAATTATAAACAAAATAAAATTTATTGTTTATAAAATAGTAACAAGGGTTGAATTAAAAGAATTCAATTTGGAAAACAATACATATATCGGAGTTAAAGTCATTTTGCAATCATATTTCTGGAACATGTTGAAACCATCCAACATTTTCAGATGATTTTTTTATTTACATTTTCAAGAAAAATAAATTTTAGTATATATTATTATCTAAATTTAGTTAAATAACGTTAGTATGGTAATTTTTTAATTCATTCAATTATACAAATTTACAAAGAAGTTTGGAAAAAATTTAACAACTCCTTCATATTTTAACAATTTTTTAAAAATGTATCCATTCAAAAGCCAAAGTCACCCAACCAGGCCACAGTCACCCGGGTTCACGGTATCATTTTTAATTGCTTAGTGTTTGGTATGTGTCAGGAAACTTATATTTTTCAGCGAATTCCTCGAACAATGACCCTTTAATTCTAAAATGAGTTACACACTCTTTTTTCGAATAGGAAAGAACTAAGTAGCCCTTTATGCAGTTCCTTTTTTCCTAAGGGTTTCCTCCACCGATGCGAGAAAAACATCATAATTTTCTATCTCTTTATCGGAATCTTCAAGGAGTCGATAAAGGTTTCCTTCTTCAATAAAGTTGGGAAGAACAATGCAAAAAAACTACTGACGTTTTAAAGTTGTGCAAGGAACTTGTTTTTTTACTTTTTCACAAATTTCCTCTCTGAGAGAATTTCATCCCCTCTCTTCAATATTTGACAGTCTTCCCATTTAAGCATTGTATTATATAGAACCTATAGTAATAAATAAATTTTAGTGATGACAATATTCTCAGAATGTTCTTTTCTCCCTTCCATCTCTTCCTTCTTCACCTATACAATCTGAAATGAGTAAATGTCTTGTTCTGCCGTCCGCGGCCGAGCAGCAAAACTTCTAAGTGATATTACTATAGGTTCTATATACAATGATCTTAGCCCACTAAAGTAATAATTAGATTTGGAATTTGTCATTCTTTGTCATCTGGCATCTGTCATCGGTCAAATGTCATTAGCGCACAAAAAGCACTATAAAACTATAAATACATAAATTTATAAGATTGAAAACGAAACACTAATTTAAACATACAATTTGGGACGAATAAACACACTCGAAATCTAAACAATCCTTGAGTTCAATCTGTACATAATCTTTTCAGTTTTTGAAGCATACACGAACCAACACAACATTTTTAAATATATAAAAAAACATATACATATGAGTGAGTAGATTAGGTAAATCTTTCGTTTATTTTATGAATTCTGCATCAATATTGGTTAATTGATCGAAAATAGGAAATTTTTAATGAAAATAGAAAGGTACCTTTATTGTAAAAGCCATTTTTTTTCCTTGTTGAAGATTCAGTTTCGAAGTACTATGTTTGTGACAGTGTGTGAACGATGATAAATTGTGGTTTTACAAATGTTTCTCTAATGTTTATCAAAAATCAATTTTTCATTGTTTTGTTATTAAATCTATGTATACATAAGCGCACGAAATTTGAAATCATTAATGTTGATTTCGTTAATGCGAAAAATTTGAATTCACTTATAGTGCAAGTGCGAGTGCTTCTGGCTTCGATCCAGGCCTCCAATTCGGAATCAATTTTCTCTTCTTTTCAGAACGAAAACACCCATCTACAGAGTTCCAAATAAATGCTTTCAGAATAATTCGAAATGCATCTGTACGAAAGAACAAAAATGCGATAACTAATTTGATTTTGTTGCTGCGAAGATATTATCTTATGGTAGAGGTACCGTCAAAATGTTTTGGTTTTAATCTGATTAAATCTGAACAACAAACAAAGGTATACATACTCTATTCTATGTAGGTACTTCATAAAAACAAAACAAAATCGTATCACCCTAACTTCAACGTGTTGCTGCAAATGCATAAGAAGAATAATTATAATGATAGCTACGTCTACATCGCATCGGTTCCTTCTACCTACACAATATTTTATCTTAATTCAAAAATGCAATTAGATGTGCGTTTTGTTTTGGGGTGAACGGATTCGGGTGCTTGACTTGTTTTTTGTTCCCAACGAAACATATTTTCTTATGTTTTGGATATTTTGAATCGAGGTATTTTCGTAAACCTTTTTCTGGGGAGATTTTTTTTTCATTTTGCTTTAATTACCTCAATTTAATTAATTATTTAAATTACTATCTTACACGTGGTAGAGTAAGATTTGTGTAGGGTGTGTCTTTGCATGGAACACCAAGGTAAGCAGATTTGATCAAACTTACCGATTACTGTAAGCACCTATAGCTTACGATAACCAGTTGATAAAACAGTTCACGTGTATGTTGCGTGCTGCCCCTGTCTCTGTGGAGTGGAAGAGAGATTCTTAGGCCAATCGTACCTCTCTATCGCTTATTCCACCTATCGCTTGTACGCTGGAACGTGACAATTTTTCGTGCGTGCAGCCGGTGTTCATCGATTTATAAAAGGTACCTACATACCTACGCTATAACGTCAAAAAAAAAGAAAAATATTAAGATACACATAGGTAGTGAGTTTTATTCAAGAAAAGATTTGCTCTTTCTGTCAAAAGATTTGATCTTTTTCAGTTTTGCAAAAAAAGAGCAAATCTAGATCAAGTGAGAACACTATAATGATTTGTTTTCTGATGGGTCGGGAGATTTGATCTGAATACACATTACCCATAGTACTACATGTATGAATGTATAGGTACTGTATAATCTTTTCTATCTAACGACAAATACCTATCTAATTTATTATTTTTCTTGTGCCAGTCTGTGCTAAATAAAACAAATTATGAACGAAAGAATTTAATAATTAGAAATTTATAAGCTTGTTGGAATTTTTGTATGCTTCATGCTCGTCCTCCTCATTAACGAAAAAAGACCAAAAATAAATGACAAAAAGTCAAATTGCCAAGGATACTAAGACATGAAAAGTATGCTGACTTTGCGTGTGACGTCACAATAATCTAATTTTGTTCGGAGGGGTAAAATAAATAAATTTATTAATCTGGCAATTTTTAGTGTTTTTGATTTTCACATAGGTAGGTATTGTATAATATCTCATATTCGTAAAACAATTCGTTTGGACTCTGAATTTTAGAAAAGAACTCATTAAAACAATAAAAGATGATTGTGACGTCACAATACATACAAATGGCATTTCGAGTGTATCAACTATGCATATCTGAGTAGACTGGGATAAGGTTGGCCAAAATAGGGGTAAGACGTTTAAATTTTAGCGTTTGCAGTATGAAACTAAAATTTAAAAAACTAAACTTTTTAAAACCCGGATTTGTTATGTAAACCATATTTTGTATTCAATTATTTTACCTATACCTATCTGAAAATCATTTTATTCGCATTCCATGCATTATACGAATTTTAGTAATGGTTTTGAGCCACAGATCTTAAATCTTTCCCCCTCTGAGAATAAGTTTGCACGCATGCTCCATTAGAGTTTGCTACATATGCCTATGTCTAGTGCCTCTGGTTGGTTTTCTTAGGTACATAAGTTCTTAGTTTCTTTTAATTCACACTAAACAAGTCATGAGTCAATTTAACCCAATACAAATGAGTCAATTAACCCCGACCGACCCCTGGCACTAAACGAAACGAAATTTATGTGTAACGAGGAATAAATATAGCAAAGAGAACAAACACGCATAGTCAGACACACACATATTGTATGAATCCTAAAATAAATTTCTCCTCCAGACCAGTTATGCCGTTCGGGAATTTTCGAGCGAAGTGTTTCCAGATGAAAATGGTAGTGTTTTGCCCTAAAGCGTAATGTCGTCATAAAACCATAGAATCTTATGAGAAAAACAATATTATTTTAAATCAATATTTTATTACTATAAACTATATCTTTTTATAAGAAGGTATTTTTCAAAAACATTTAATTTATATTGCAAATGATATTATGATATATAAAAAAAATGAAGTGCACGACTGGGTCCGACAAACTCGCTCTAATGTGAGACAGTGGTCTTGGGTTTTGAAATTTAGGAAAAAAGCAGGGAAAAAATTAGGTATATGAAATTTTATTGATCACTTAAAAATCAATAGTTAAAACTTTTTTTTTTGGGAAAAATTAATTAAGTTATCTGATTTTGATTATTGTTAAGAATTTTAAGATTTTTTTTTCTCAAAATCGTTAGACCAGTTTTTTTTCAAAAAACAGTTTTCTTTGAAAAGCTTTTCGAAAATATATTCCAAATTTTGTTTGAGTATGCCAACTTCTAGCACTTTGTAGTTTTTATCAGAAATATAAAATTTTTAAAAAAATAGCTTAAACCGCTCTTGAAAAGAAACGAAAATATAAAAAAAAAAATTTTAAAACTCCCAAATTTTTTTTTCAAAAATTTAAAACTTTATATTATTTCGCCTTTAAAAGTTCTTCTACATTGAAAATTTCATCGAAATCTGTCAAGTGGCTTACGAGAAAATCTGATTTAAAAAAACCGGTCCAATCGGAGGTACCGTTATAAGACTTTTCCTGAAAAATCTTTTCCAACTAAAACATTAAGTTTGCAAAGAAAACACTATTCAGAAAGTTTTATCACAATCGTACGAGCCGTTTTTGAGAAAAATTGATTTTTCACTAAAAATCATATGGCAGCTATCGTTAGTTTTCGAGCTATAATGCTAATTCCAAAACCCCTCTGTAGGACGTCATAATAACACTATGTACCAAGTTTGAATCAAAATCGGTCCCTTTAGGCTGTAGGTAACTATACAGACAGACAGACTTACGGACAGAATTGTCGGACCCACTTTTTTCGACTTCTATATATATGATCGTTATGTCATGTTTGATTGTTAGAATTTTGTTATTACGAATTCATAACTTGCCTATAATCGCAAGTAAAAAATATATACGTCGAACTTCCTGGAAAGATTTGTTGTTTGAGAAAAGACTCTTTCAGTTGTTGCACTACTATGGGGAAATCATACAAAAGCTACTATAAAGTCTTTTAAATGAGGGTACATTGTTTCCCCCAAATCATTTTTTTGAGGAAAGAATGAATTCCAAAAGTCTTCGAGACTATCTAATTTTGGGTACAAATTCGTCCAAAATTATAAATCGTCAGTCGGCTTCTAGTTTTTCAACATCCTAATCTTTTACTACATTCTGAAAATGTTGGATAAGAAGGCTTTCCCCAAAGAAGATTTTAAAACTTGAACAGCGATTAAAACTTGATTTTCAAAACTAATTCTTTTAAGAATTTGCTTACATAGAATAAAGTAAAATTCTTGGCAGTAATGACGTATTTCCCTTATCTACGTCTGTTGAACGACGGAAAATAAATATTGATTTACTCCTTGATGAAGTACTAATATTAATTTTATTTTTCTGGACAAAGAATAATTATAAACAAATTTAAAAGATACATATTTTTTTTACATTTTTTTTTTTTTAAAAACTTACATCGTCTTGCAATCAAATTATTGGAAATCAAAATAATGAATCTGTTATTATCAAAACTTTACTTATTCAAAAACACATTTTCAACTTAGAATAAAATAACACTCGTTCGCCGATGCCGCTGTCTGCCAAATCAAAAAACCAACTGCCGAATTGTACTCGTATCTTTTTTCAGCCAAGCCAATCCCATATCATCGCCCCTTTCAGCAACCTGTATGCTGTCCATAGCTTGCATGCTAAATGTACCAAATAGCCGGCGCAGCACATTCCTCCTATCAAAATAGCAATTCTCAGAGGTGGCATGTCTATTCGATGAGTTCTAAGAATTTTACTGCTCTCCAACGCTCATTCCTTGCAATATTTATTTGGTGTCCGACTAGGTCAACAGAAATGGACACCCTACATTTTTTATCTTTCTGGGTTGAAAGAAAAGACTCGTAAATGAGTGCAAGTTATGAGGCGTTGGAGCGCGTTGAATCATCATTTAGGTTATTTGACTTTTTCAGCGGAATCGGCGACCTTAAACGAAAATATTAATTATGATATGATTAATAAGAAGAATAAAATAACTTATCTTATTTAGGGCTCGACGACAACGTCTAATTCATCAAATTCAATATTCAGTATCATCTTTTCAGCTTTTGGGCCAAGGAACACTTTGTTCAGGACTTTATAAATCGAATTATCAGAAAAATCAATTTCAATGAGTCTCCGAATTGATTAACTTTAAATCGATAAACTTGTTAACACATTCTTAAAAGAAAATTTAATTGACCTTAAAATAAAGTGAAAACGTGGAGACTCGGATTGAAATTCTAAATTAATTAAATTAATTGCATTTAAGGAATAATCCAACAAATACAAGTAACACTGGTGTTTTGTATTGAATCGACTTGTTATATATTTTGCTATGTCATTGTTTTGTTCAAAATCTGTAATAATAGTGTACCAAGGCCCTCCACTGCTCTAAGACTCGATGCACTGCTGCTTCCAAGGACAACCAACGAGTTTTTGCTGCTTATAAGATTTTGTGCGTCTTAAGGTCAAAATATTCCTGAAATTCTTTTAGATCTTCTTGACGTTTAGTACTATGACTGGAAAAATAGTAAATATCTCTTGCTAGATGCTCAATTTCGATTGGAATGGCTTTGAAAGCGGCAGAAAAACAAAGGCTAATTGAGTGGCAAAATCAACCATAGCATATAAGTATGGATTGATGTTTTTTAACAGAGCTAAGACACCTTTTATACTCCCCATCATAACGGCAGCAATATCAGCCGCAATCCCAACTGAATTTGCAATAGTTATTTTTTTCTTTTTCAAAAAATGTTATCATGGAATTAAAAATATAAATTGAATCACTTCAATCAATCAATCATGATTTTTACTGTCGATTTACACGGTGCAAAAAAGTACGATGAAGAAGGTAAAAAAGTGAAGCGTTTTTAGAAAAGAGGAAGTGACCGGAGTGTTGACATTAAAACGAAGTGAAACACTCCGATCGAAGTGACAACGGCATCACTGCTCCAGACACATAAAACGCACCGAAAAAAAGGAAATAAGGGATGAAAAAACAGTTTTATTTGTTCGCAATAACTCCAGAACTATATCCACTCCTGACAAAAGACATTGAATCACTAAGCAAGCACTAAGCATATAGCTGTGGTTGATGCAAAGACAATAATTACGAAACATACAATAAGATTGTATTGGTTAAAAGTTATTGGCAGTTAGTCTATCCTACATGCCCCCTGGACCCTGGATCTAGATTTGTACATTATATACCTACCTACCTTTACAGAAAAAAAAATAGAGTTTCTGCATGAACCATATTTAATTGTACATAGCTACCTATTTAAAAAATCAAATAGAAATCAAAAACATGATCAGTGATACGATCACCAATCACCGACATTTTAATTAATTTTAAGAAAAAGTTTTTAAGTCACAGGTATTAGCAAACTGGCTATCTAGAGGTCATCTCGCGGAGTTTCGTTTGACAAATTTTGTTCGCCAATTTTTT
This sequence comes from Platycheirus albimanus, assembly GCA_916050605.2. Classification (NCBI taxonomy): domain Eukaryota; kingdom Metazoa; phylum Arthropoda; class Insecta; order Diptera; family Syrphidae; genus Platycheirus; species Platycheirus albimanus. Next base: position 69,248,626 of record OU696698.1, read on the forward strand.
TTCTCTTCGAAATTTGATTATTATGCGTAGGTATAATTTATTTTGAAATTACATATAATAAACATTATTCCATCTGGAATATTGTGCTTAGCTTGAATTTCTGTTATTTCGCATTTTGTAATTTTACGAAATTAAATGTAATACAGTAGGACCTCCGTAATTCGAATGCTCCAAATTCTAACACCTATTTTGTTACACTACCTTTTTATCTTGTAATTCAAAGAGGTGCCAAAATTGGTACTCTGTATTTCAAAATTGTCCGTTTTTTCTCTGATGGGTGCTTTAGCAGTTGCAGAGTCAAAAGTATTTTTCTTTATAAATATTAGGGTCAAACATTTCTACCAAAAATAAGTGTCGATTCCAGTTCAAAAGGCTTTGAGTTTATTTTTATGAAAAACAAGGACATTGAAGGTTTGCATTTCTTAATAGAAGAAATTCCTGAACCCCAAAAAACTATCAATAGCGGGGACAATCTTCGAAATGTTAATCAATTGCTTTACTATCTTCTTTCAACAACTTTAAAACTCATAATTGACCTTGCAATAAATATTTTCCTGTTCCGAGCAAAAAACATTATTTTATTATACAGTACAACCTCGCTAATACGGACAAATAAGGTTTCGACCGTGTCCGGAATAGCGAAATGTCCGGACTATAGGGAAAAATTAAATACAGTGGACAACCGAAAACGTTTCAAAACCTTTTAATTAGAAATAGAAGACTACATATAATTTAAATACATATATATATATATATATATTATGTACGTTTGTACTTAAGCAATAGGTACGTATTGTAATTTAATGTAATTTGTTTAAAGAGTAGGAAAGCACGTTAAATTTTGGTTGAAACGCTTTATCTGAAAACATCTTTTCAGCTTTTTTGCGTAACCATTTGAGATGTATTTTGTTCAGCCAACTCAATGCCCTTGGCATATATCTTCCTTGCTTTATTGTTTTAAATTTTCGACACTTCATTGTTTAAATTTTCATCTTGTTCACTGTCTTCTTCGTCATCTTCATCAAAGTTTTGTTGAAATTGTAAACCAAAACTGAATAATGTCACTATCAGAAAAGTCTCTGAACATTTCTGCTACTTGCCTAGCTTATTTGCCAGTTTCAATAGCACCTATTATTTTACATTTCTCAGAAAGTGTCAAAGCATGTTCCTTTTCTATGCAGAAAAAAAATTGCAGTGAGAAATACAATCCACACCGAAAAAATGCTCGTATCTCTTATCCTTAAAGAAAGCTCACAATGAAATGTAATAAAGCGTGAAAAATCAACGAGCCAACAAAACAAGTAGGGGATTTCCCCGTAATCATGTGATGCCATACTACCGAGGCTGTACTGTACTTAAAATCATTTTTCACACTCTTCCCCATCCAACTTATTGAATGCCTACGCAAAAAGTATCCAGTAATTCGGACACCTCTGTTTTGTTCGAATAAGGGTTGGTTGTAATAGTTCGAATTACCGAGGTCGAAAGACAGAACAATTAAATAATTACTCAAAGCGAAATAACCAAAAGCGAAACTTTACGTTCATTTTATCTTTTCAAAATTTTCATGTAAATCTGATAAAATAAAAAACATTCATACTGTGTGTGTCATTTTAGCAAGTAAAGTTTGCCAGTTGCTTGAATGGCGAAGTAATGAAATGAGAGATAACAGTTATCAAAATAAAATTTTGCGAAACAAAAGATTGCTAAACAGGAATTCGATGAATAAGAGATTTAAAATTGGCGAAATGTCAAACTTTCTTGTTAAATCATTTGCGAAATTCTCGGAAAAAAACAGAATTGATAACGGCGAAGTAATAATAACGATCCCTATCTACCGTATTGCTTACGTGATAAATAAAGAGTCTTCAGAAACTGTTATAGGTATTTTGTTAATTTCTGTCAATGTAATATAATTATGTATAAAGCAAGGACATACTTAATGATGTGAAAATTTTTTTCATTTCTAAAAAAAAACATTCTTAGTGAAACTAAATTCGAACAAAATATATTTAAAATTAAAACTGTTCAATATTGCACAAGAATTTATTAACCAATATTTCTGGTACAGACTTATATTATTTGGTAAATAAACTTTTTTTTAATAATTATCAGATTTTATTACAATACCTAATGGTAAATTGTCAAAACATACAAAGGTAAATGTTACATTTAATTGTTAACCTTATATTAAAATTTTATTCTGGTGATTTTGATAAAATAAGAATAAGCGACAGGGCTCATCTCGTGGAATTTTAATTTTTGCAAAATTTCGTTCCGCCAAATTTGAAAATAACAGATTGCTATTCAAAAATATGCAGAACGAAAATCCGCGATTTAAATTTGGTGATAGGTAATGGCGCAAAAAAAAAAATGTACGAGATGCAACTCTCACAAAAATAAGACTAGTTTTCAATGTTACATAGTCAAGGTTGTCCTTTTTAATATTTCTGAAATAATATGGGTAAGTTCTTGGCCGATTTCAACCCAATTAATATAGTAAAACCCGCTTCTGCTAGATCTGTTGCTTATTGTTGTGCAGCTTTATATTAAATTAGTTAAATAACTTAATCCAACATCATTTGTAAATGTATGTGTTCCAAAAGTCTACACACAATATGGCAAACAATTGATTATACCTAATTATATGCTTTTTTTTTGCTAAAGGACATGGGTAACGAAATAATATTAAATAAAAAAAAAAAAAAAACTCAGACATGCTTACAGATCAATAACACATTCAAGAAAACATATAGTTGTCTCTGATGATGACATCAAATGCGTATTTAATAAATTATTAATTTTTAATTTTTCGTTGAGTGAGACAAAGGTCGGTATACAAACATTTGAAGTAGTTTGATTAGATCATTAATTCACTAAATGAAATTAAGACTAAACAATACCAGCACAAGTTTTGACCAGAAAAAAAGGAATTTCCATTTATTTAAGGAAAAAATGGCCTAAAATGGTTAGACTTAAATGAAACCACTTACAAGAACGTACAAGATGTTATGATTAAACGTTCTTGTGTTTTTTTAATGTTATTCCTATTGTTTTATAGGTACGTAAAATGTCAGATTATAACTACATTCAATATAAACGAATCTAAATCAATGCTTAAATATTTCAATTTTGTTCCTCCTAGGAAAACTCAACTTATGCTAAAAAAAATTTAGCCCTAGCTCAAACTAAACTTTCTCTTTTTTTTTTGATTTTAAATTTCTAAAAAATCTTATAAATCTAAAATTATAATTGACGATTTTCACCGAGATTCGACAGCATTAGCTCCAAAAGCATGCATGCCTTGAATCATTTAGAAAATGCTGCACTTCCTTCTTTTAACTAGCTAGTGGCATAAAAGGTGTGAAATAATGTTATAGGTTGTTCCAATCATTTGGAAATATTATTTGTGTTCAATTTAGTATTACATATTGTAAAGTCAGTCAAGATCATCACCATCTGTATGTCTCCGTCTTTTACTTTTCTTCCTGTAAGCTTTATTTGTCTCCTCACACATTCCTATTATATTTTTTTTTTCAACATACAAATTTTAGCATTTTTTATGTTTTCGACAAATAATAAATAAATTTATTTTCAATCAATTAGGTAGACAAATCATACAGTATTTTTTTTTATATAAAAAAATCAATATAAATGTAGTAGCAAAACAAAAAAAAAAACTGTGTAATTTTTTTTTTTCATTTCAGATTAATTGTGTAAATTGTCAACGCTTTGTCTTTCATCCCTCCCTTTAAAATAGTATACAAAATATACTCTTGAAACAAATAAAAAAAAGCTTAAACTATTTATCCCAGCTTTGCCATTATTAGCCATACATAATAAGCAAACAAAATACATTTTTGTTCACTGTATCAGCCAACCTCCCGTCGCCTAAACCAGTAGAACTTTCTTAAAAAAATATATATACATATTTAAAGTGAACTTAAGTGACTACCGCTAAAAACAGATACATACAAACAAAAAATAAATATTAAATACGCCGGTATCCTCAAAAACGCTCAGTTCTGCTTTTGCTTTTTGCCATTCGTTAAAATTGTGTTTCTACGCATTTCCCTATATAATATACCTATAATGTAATACCAAAACAAATACAAAAACAAAATCTCATATTAAAGTTAAAATATTGCCATCTATTTATCTTCACAAAAAAAAAACAGATGAACCCATATTAAAGAAAAAAAAAAACTAACTGAAGTATCTGATTAAATAACTAAAAAAAAAAATAATTATTTAAACAAATTAAATCAACGAATTGTTATAAAAAAAAAAACAAAAAAAAAATATTTACAAAAAAGTATTTAATTTATATTTTGTTAACTACTACGGAAAACGTTTCTAGTCCTTTTGTTTTGCCATACATGTTATAAGTTTCTCACTAAAACACACACATTTGTTATGTCAAAACAAAACTTTTTAAACAAATAATATACTTTACACTTAAACTGCAGTTAACTGCTTTAAAACAAAAACAAAACAAAAAACAAACGAATATTTTTGCCTAGAGGAAGGAGGAGAGTTCGTTATTAAAAGGATTGTGTTAAGATCCAACTAAGGAATTTAACCTAGTAAACAAAGGAATTATATAGTACATCGTCTTTTTACATCGATAACAAATTTTGTGATACATATATTTAAACAAAAACAAAAACTGAACAAAATCTATTTGAAGGGAAGTTCAAAAACATTTCCTGTTTTTTTTATTATTTTTCTGAGTGAAATACCTAATTGTTTGTAAAATTCTAAAACAAAAGTGAAAACAAAACAAAACAAAAAGAAAAAATCCGTTCTAATTTGAATTTCGGGTCTAAAGAATACAAAAAAAAAACATAAACATTTTATATACCTACCTACCATTTTAAATCTTGAACAATCCAAACAAAAACTGACAAAATGGCAGCCATGGTTAACATGAATAGTCTACTAAATGGCAAAGATTCGCGTTGGCTGCAATTGGAGGTGTGTAGAGAATTCCAAAGGAATAAATGCTCTAGACAGGATACGGAATGTAAATTTGCTCATCCACCGGCTAACGTTGAAGTACAGAATGGAAAAGTGACCGCGTGCTACGACAGTATTAAGGTTAGTACAATTTTTTTTTTTAATACAATTTACATTTTTGCGTCATATTATGCTGTCATACAAGACCGATTACTGTATCATCATTTCCTATATCTGTATTATTATTTACAAAACTATAAATTAACATGCTTTAACAAAATAACGCTGGTCTGCACCTTTAAAGAAAGCTTTTATTTTATAATGCTCTGAATTGGAACATATATATATTTGTTTTTTAACATAATGCCTATTTTATGTGATAAATTAGTGTATGCGGTTACCCATTACCTACCATAGATGTAGAGGCTGCTTTGCTCAATGCTGTAAACCCAATTCTTCAAGAATTCGAAAAAGAAAAAAGTTGTATATATATTTATATTAACATGATTATAAAATAGGAAAACTAAAGCAAATTCAATCTGTTTGATTGGCAACATTGTATCTCTACTTTTGGTTAATTTAATTCATTTTGATAGTAGGAACGACATTTTTAATGAATAAAATCCAAAAACCGGTCTTAGTCAGTTAAAAGATAAGTAGATAGGGAGATTTAAAATAGCCCTTTTATTTAAATTTTATTTAACATAAAACTAAATGTCTATTGTCTACACTCTGTTCAACATAAATAGTCAGTACAGGGAAAATATGGATGCTAGCCTCTCATTCGCATTTTTTGGTTTCCGTAAGGTCCTATTCTAACAATAGCTCTTACAGGGTTTCCGTAGTAAGTATTTCAACTTAGCAACAATCTGAAAGAATAATATATGTATGTAGGGTTACCGTCTCTTTTTTTAGATGGAAATTTTCATTTAATTTGTTTTATTTATAAAAACCTAATCAAATAAACTTATTCCTTAAAGAAAACATCTTACAATTTTGTAACTGCATTTTCACTAATTTTCCACATATGAAAAAGATCATAACAAGGTCTCTAGGATAACATTCGCCATTGAAAACTTTTTTCAAAGCTCCAAAACCAAGAGCTCCTCAATAGAAACCCAAGAAAAACAACATTTAATGGAGGTTGAAACTTGAAAAGCAGCAGCCACAATCAGTGCGATCAGTGCACACTCAAGGCCCAATCATAATAATAATGTCTAAACCGAACTAAAAGTTTCTTTCCGAACTTTTTAATCATCAATTGGCCATAATAGCCTTTAAAAATAAGAAAAAAACATAAGCGAGAGCTACAGTACGTTTGCAACGAACTGTTGGATACCCTATTCCCTATATTTTTGTGTGTGTATGCGTCTGCCTCCCGTAGCCAGCCGATGTTTCAGTTTCAGAAACAAAATTCTTCTTTAGCAGACAGAAAAAAATTCAATAACATTAATTTTGTGTGGTGTGAAGTTCAATTAGTGCTGGCAAAATAAAAAAAGGCGTGCGCCACGCCCAAAGTTAAAACTTTTTATTGCCAAGGCAATTGGTATGTGGTATGAGCTCAGTGACATTCAATTTTATTCTTGCAGATCGATTTGAACAAAACAAGACAAAACTTAAATTTTTAAAAATTAGATTTTGAATGGAAATAGCGATTATGGGTGTTTTTAACAATTCTTGGACCACACTCTGCTACGTAACCAAGGAATATAAATCTAAGTGTTCATCTTTTTACTTCAAAACTGCGACCGATAGTTAAAAAACGTTAAAAAATTAATGCCTTATACAACTTTTGACGGAAACGCCCCTAAAAAGTGGGCGTGTCTTAAAAATTTGAAGCACTAACTGAGCTTTGATCAGTATTTAGGCATATGTGTAAAACTACAGCTGAATCGAGTAGTTTTTAAACAATCTTACCTGAACAAAGGTATTTTATCAAAATCACGCCTTCAAAAGTGGGCGTATTCAAAAAATTTACACAAGAAAATGTAGAAATATATTTTTCATAAAACGAACGGAAGGGAAAAAGGTTTAAATTGAATATTGGTAGGTAGTCCCTTTAATTTTTAAAACTACGTTTTTCGTTCTTTCATGAAAAGTGGGCGAAAGCCACGCCCAAAATTCAAAAATTTCTTTTCATACACAAACGATTTAGTTTCTACTAAGAGACGCCAAATTTTGGCTTGCGGATTCATTATAAATACCGTTTATTTACAAAAACAACTTTTTAATAGTTTCTATTGAAAAGTGGGCGTCAGCCACGCCCAAAATCAAATTTATTGATTTCATACACAAGATGTTTATGTGCAAGTAATACCCACAAAATGTTATGTTTTTCTCTTTAATATAACATTTGTTATTTTATAAAAACAATATTGATGGTTTTGTATGAAAAATGGGCGTCAGCCACGCCCAAACTGAAATATTTTTATTTAATTGGAGGAAGGTTTACCTAAAGCTTGCGTGTGCAAAATTTAAGCGTTATGGTTTTATCGTAACTGTACAAAAAACATAATTTAATTTTACCAAATTGAGGTTGTTCAACAAAAATGGCGATTGTGGGCGTGTTTGTGGGCGAAATTAACTGGTTCAAGAACTTAGCCTTACTCTTGAACCAAAGATTATATATACCAAATTTCAGCTTTCTAGCTCAAAAATTACGGACGGACGGACGGACGGACGGACGGACGGACGGACGGACGGACGGACATGGCTAAATCGACTAGGCTTTTGATTCTGAGTCAGAATATATATACTTTTCCATACCTAACGGTATTATTTCTCTATGTTACAAACTCCACACCAAATACAATATACCCATTCTATGGAATAGGGTATAAAGAGAAGAAGATTAGCCTTGAGAAAAAAGGAATACAAACAAAATATACTACATGTGTTTATACTGTTTCGTAAGGCAACGTTAACGTACGTACCCATTCTTCAATTATGGTTAGCCCTTCAGATGTGTGCTGACACTTTGTCATTAACGCCAGTGCTATTGGAAAATCAGTTGCGGGTTTAGACTTTATGGGGGGTTTCTTTCAATTTAGTATGGTGCACAAATATGGCACGCTACTGATTAAAAAAAAAGCTTCCCTATAAGACGTGTACTGCCAATTTATGTTGGACAGAGTATAGTTTGCCAAGAATTGATCAGAAATTATTATAAAAATTACATTCGAATGAAAACTACTTAACTTTTTTTTTTATAAGAGAACGCGAGACTTATTAATTTAACGATTAAGACTTACCCATTACTTAAGCCACGATAGATCATTGAGTCAGTCGAAGTTGACTTGCGCATGTCGGTATAAACTTTGCTAGCCTAAGGTCCTTTTAAACTAATTATCAGCCGCAATCTATAAAGGTTAGAAAACTGTTTTGACTCTCATTTCATGAAAATGTTAGCGATATTTGAAATACATATTGTTAATGTGCTGAATAAACTCTAATTAACGATCAAATAAAACATCGAAGACCAAGGGCTGAACGTCACTTTATTTGTTTTTGTGTATGAGACTTATAATTTTACGTTTGTCAATGTTATGATACAAACAATTTCTAGCACACGACCATTTTAACGATTTAAGGTCACTCTCCAGCTCCTAAAAATAACGAATCTTCCAAACAGACTTTAAAAAATACGAAAAAATGTATTGTTATTATTTAACACGATTGGAACACCATTGAAGATATAAAAAAAAACATAACCCAGATAACTAGGTACCTTGAGGTATTTCAGAGATTTTTAGAGACTCCTTTATCAAAAAGCACATAATAAGACCTGTCTCGAACGCAAAGTTAGAACATTCTCAATTAAACTAAGTTTTCTTAACTTTAAAAGTAAATTACTTTGAGTTTTCTAAAACATTGCTTCCTGCCTCTTGTTATGGAAAACGAACTTCTCTAGTTTAGCAGTCAGCATTTAAAGGCTTAAGGTCTTTTGATGGTATAGAGACTGGATTGCTATCCTCCTTATTTAAAACGCTTTTAGAATCCTTTTAGCATATCCCGATTGACTGACGTGCACCGCTTCATCAGATTAAAGACTTATTTCCAACCCAAAAAAAAAAGAAAACACTCCGCATCGCACCATTTTGCATTGAACTCCTAGCTCAAGTAATCAACAAGTTGCTTAAATAGGTACTTAGAATTTGTCGCGATCAATCCGTCATCTATGTAAACTATAAGATACATTTTATCGTTACCTTTTCGATAAACGAAAACACAAGCATGCTTTGAAAATCAAATTGTTTTATGAAATCCCTGAATTTTTTCTTCTAAATGAGCTTCCAAACTTTACCACTCCCATCTTCAGATTCCAGATTGGTTCTTCCTGTAGTTCACCATAAAAAAGCCATTTTTATATCGAACTGTCGGATAATGAGATCCTCAGCTGCCGCTATCGATAGAATGACCCTTATTAATTCAGACTTCACCACCACCACCGGGCTAAATTCTCACGAAACTAAATTCCATACTGATGTGTAAATCTACTGGCCACAAGTCTCGCTTTGTCCCTGTCCACTTTTCAATCCAATTACTGTATACCCAGCGACTACCGATGATCTTCATGTTTTGTTATGCAAATCAACCAGAGTCCTTCATTGAATCTTCAACATTGAGTCTTACACTCATCCATAGCCTTAATCTACTTAAATTGTATGTTCGGAGTTGATTGCATCTTCAAAATTAGCTGGCTCTTGAGAATCGGCTACAAATGAAAAACATTCTGATAATAAACGTAAACGGATCAAAATTTTCCAAGTTTTTCCGATATTGGTTTATATCCCGAGTATAATATTTCGTTACACTCCTGCTTTTCCTTTATGGTGTTGTACGAGTGTCATCTGATGCATCGCTGCCTGTTTCATCTTATACTCTAAACTAGAGTCATTTGAATCTGCTGCTGCTGCTTCATACCTTTGTTGACAAACTCCAGGCAATTGTCTCTTCGCAAAATATTTTAATGCAGTGACCAGTCTCATTAATAACGGATTGCAAGAATTGACTTGAAAACATAATAACTTCTGACTTTTGTTGCATGAAATATAAGTATGAAAATGGAAAATTATCATTTTTGATAAGAAAGAAATATTTTTAACCACCAATTTTGACCAAAATCGGATGAGAGATCAAAGACGTCAACATGCACAATTTACCTCCACCTTGCTCTGACTCCAAGGAAAAACATTACGATGCTGTTGTCCGTCAATGTAACTTTTCCATATAAAACTATATCTTCGTCCTCATACTCGATTTTTACAAGGCCCAGGAAACTTCTCACATGTGCCGCGGACATGCCAAAAACTCAACGACAATATCAACATTCACTTACCTGTTTGGTACCATTATACGAATCAGACTAACACCATCACCGCTATCTTCTTTTTCCTCCCTTGAACATCATTTTAAACGATTTGTTTTTGCTTGTCTGATGCGCATGCAGGTGAGAAATATCAAGTTATATTTCTGACACAAATAGAACATCGATCAATTGCTTTTTATTCAAAATATTTCCATCAAAAGCCAAAATATCAATGATGGTAACCCGTCCATATGCACGTATGACGTTACCTAGGAAGAATGAATTACAGGAATACCCTAATTCAAATCGCTAGCCCCTGAGTCAATATACCATGCGTTTTCATCGCCACATTTATATAGCATGGTCTTCTCTTTTGGGCACCGTGCTGAAAATCTAATTTTCTCTTGTTTACTGTTGTTGCTCATAAGATGTCTCCACTTTTTCGACAAAAGGACTTCGCTCGATTCTGATCCTCCTGTCTCCTGTGTTGACAATCGTGTCTCTTCGATTATAAGACGAGAAATAAGGTAATCTTATGTACACTCATTTTTATCTGTGGACTCCCATGTGGTATTGAAAAAATTAAAACTTGGAGCAAGTGTCTAATACCTTTGTTATAACCATCGAATCTGAAAAAAGACTTCCATCCAAAACATTGTCAATTTTAAACAAAGACTCGTTCTCCATGCTCGTTTGCACAAACAAAAATTGGCTAACTGAATGTTTGTAGTACCCGTTGTAACAAAATTTTTGTCTTCGTACAAAGAAAAAAAACCGCAAAAAAATGTTCATACCATCGATTACCACGCTCGAACGAATGTCTAATTATTTCAAAACAAAAACGCAATCAGGTATACTTTCTCACAATATTTGTATAAACTTTCTGGGCCCATAACCATAACCTGATGTGCGGAGTAAATGAAACCAAAATCGATCTATGTGCTCAACGTTTAATGACAGAATGAACAGACAAATTATGTATCAGAAAATTGTTAGTGAGTTGGATTGGAGCATTGAAATGAGTTTTGTATTTCAATGGAAATATATTTTATCATAAGACTGGAAAGTAGGTATGGATTGCACAGGGTTGGTTATGATTGAATAAACCTTTCATTATTTTAATAAAGACGGATGGGTTACTTGTCTGCTCAAGTTGCTTAAAAAAGGATTGCGAGTAAATTTCTTCCTTTTTATAAATCCACGCGATCATTGATTTCGTCTAGCAAAACTTATGATTTAATAATTTATCAAATATTTCTTTCTTACGAGTATTTTATTTGAAGCATACCTTGTCCTTTCTCTAGCGATAAAACTACCCTCTCAAATAACCACTATTTTTAACTTATGTTGATTTGCAAGCTCAGAAAATCTGCGAAACAAGCTCTTACGTCACTGGGTGGCAAAAGTCATTTGTTAATTCAATCGTTCCATTTATGTCTATTTCTATTAGAGATTACACCCTCTCAAGTTTGCAACAACTTAGACGCATATTCCAAATAGTGGAAAAGAAGGATCTTAACAAAATAGGACTCGTTAATGCTAATCAGAAGTTTTGTTTAATAGATGCAAAACAACTATATTTCCCCAGAAAGAGGTTGAAGTAAGATAATTTTGAAATCAGAATTTGTGTGGGAAATTGGGTAATTTGGAATCGAATTTGAAAATTCGCTACGAAATGTTCTCATTTGATTCAAAGAAAACACAACTTAAAAATATTGTTAATGTTTTTTTTTTTTTCAAAAGAAGGTGTGCAAATATTTTAAATTACATTACAGTATAGCCTTAATATGCTATTTAATCTTGGAAACAGTTTTTAACTTACCTACACCTACCTTTAAATGTGCCACACTAAAATTTATTAATTTGTTAATTAATAAAGTACAAAAATTAATTAATTTACATTACTGCAGTTATGAAGGTATAAAAGTGGTGCTTAAATCTACCCTCCACTTTTCATACTTAAGTACTACCTACCTTACCTCTATTGTTGAAAAATACACACAACAACCAAACAAGGACCTCATCCTGAAACACATTTAGTATAGCACTCTTACTTTTACAAACAAAAGAACTTTTAACAACAACCCAGTGTTTACCATCATCCATCTCTTCTCGTGTCCTCTCGCAGTGTAACTATCACATTATCATATTTTGTTACACTCCTTTAATAGTCGTTAGATAAGATGTATACTCGTACATCGCGAGTTCTTGTGTATGTGTGCTTTTCTCAATGACACGTAATTTATGTTATCATTCCGCTTCTCTGTATAATTAAGATAATTTTTCATTTGTTACAATCTACCCTTCCTCCAAAAGAAGCGTGTGTTGCTAAGGAAAACAAACACAACAACTATAGGGTGGTACGTGGAAAGCTTCTGTTGCTGATACAAACACTTTTTTTTGTTGTTAGATTACAGAATTAGGTTACCTCCTTTTGTAATATTATTTTGTCTGTCTCTAATTTTTTAAACAGTCTTTTGTTGATTTTTGCAATGGCATCCACTACCTACTCTTATTTTCATACCCAACCACGGTTGTTCAAAACAAAAGGGTGTATACGAAAAAAATGTGTTTCTAAACAGTAGCGTTTTACTCAACATTTCTCAACCCTAATGAGTAAAAGTGTGTCCGAATAACGATTCTATGAGTGGAATGAGTTTTAATACTGGAATTCAGCTACGAATAAATTATTATTGATTGTTATTTTTTATCAATCAATCAATAAATAAAATCAGGAAGAAATTTGAATATCTTGTCTAACTAGGTACCTATACCTATCCATTGCTGTTCAAACAATACAAATTTTAAAGTTTCCACTTTAATTAATTATTATCTGTGCAAACACTCCGGTCCACTTGAATAGAAACACACTTTTTTTTTGTGCAGACTTTGGTAAGTTTGTAAATCCACTTTTTTGTTTTCTGTTCTCTTAAGAGGAATTTGTTGCGAAAAAACTGCATGGGCCGGATAAATATTTTGGAAAATACCATTAGGTTATTCCATATCACTTGTTTAATTATACTTCTGCCAAAACAGTATTTTCTTTTTGCGCGACTTGGATAGAAGCATTCTTTTAAATAAGGAAACAAATTGAAAAATGCAGAAAAGAAGGTTAATTTTTTTACTCATATTTACCACTTTTATATGAAATAACTTCAAAAACTCTATTGAGAAGTGAAGCATGCATTTGTGTTCTATAATTTAAAGAAATGCTTCTTTGATTGCAGCAGTAAGTGATTCTTTGTCCTGATATTGATGTCCATTGTATATTGTACAATGTACACTCTACGGACAATCCATCGCCATTCTTTTTCGATAGTATTAGAACCGGAAAGTACGGTGGCCATTGAAGCAAGATAACATTTTCACAAATATCCAAATTTTCATGATCCTTGCGTTGCGTGTCTTGTTGAAATGTGCATGTTATTGGTCCAAAGACATCGCTAAACTTAGTTAACGTTTCGTGTTAAATTTGCTGGTAGGAGTTTGCCGTAATTTTCATTGTGTGAAACTCCAGATCAATTGAACCAAACCAGGAAATCACACCCACTTCATTACACCACCTCGGACCTCGGCTAAGATGGGGCCCAAAAAACCTTAGTTCCTTCCTCATGGCATGAAAATAATAATTATATCCGTCCGGACTATCTAAATAGAATTTTTTTGTCATTATAAAATACCACTTTTGTCCACTCTTCCTTAAACCTCATATACTTCCTGCAGCTATTTAGGCTTTTTGTTTGCAGTGTTTATGGTTTTCCGTTGCCCATTTTGTTTTTTGTCAAACAATTGTTATTTTGATCTACACTTCTACCATTGCAATAATATTTGTTCTTCTAATAGTAACCAAGAGTGACAAATCGCATACTGTTTTTACTCTAGTGGGGCAGAAAAAAAAAAGTGTTTTCAATGAAGTATCTAATGAAAAAAGTGGTAACAAATTAAATAATGGTCTTTTTCCGAATTTTTCTGCCCATGCAGTTTATTAATCAAAAACTCTTACCAATCACGCTCTGATAGCAAAAACAAAATTGTTTCTATTCAAGTGGAGTGGAGTGTAAGTATACATAAATCAGTGTTGCCGCTGAATAATTTCAAAAAAGAATGAAAAATGGCTCCTACAATATAAAAACTACTTTTGTTTGAATTAGGTGCAAGATTATGGAAACCAGAAACCAAATCTATATAATTAAACTCAATTCTGATTTTAATAAGATACTATAGGATCGCAATGCAGAAAGTTTTTATCGTTTATGTTTTTATGAAAATTCACTTTGGAACATTTTGTAAAAATATTCTTAATTTGCAGACGTATTTTAAAGACTGTAGGTACCTATGTAAACTTGATTGCCGTCGAAATTGTCATTTTCTTTGTAGAATTTTTTGGTTTCGTACTCTGTACATTTTTTTTCGTTCAAAAACTAGAATAAAATCTTTTTACAGTAAAAGAGGCCATTCTGATTATTTTCGATATATGCCAACTTCAAACACTTTGTAGTTTTTATCAAAAAAAAAAAACTAAAAAAAACCGTTTTGGATGAATACCTAATAACCAAAAATTTAAAAAAAAACTTTAACTTTAACTTTAATTTCGATTATAAAGGAGCTTCTACTAAAAATTTCATCGACATCTGTCAAGTGGCTTAGGAGAAATTCTGATTTCAAAAAACAGGTATTATGCGAAGGTACCGTTATAAGACATTTCCTGTACAATCTATACCAACCAAAACATTTGGTTTACACAGAAAAAAACTATTCACAAAGTTTTATCAAAATGGTAGAGCCGTTTTTGAGAAAAAATAGTTTTTCATTAAAAACCGTAGGGTAGGTATACCGTTAGTTATAGAACTAGAATACTTACATATTTAAAAAATCCCTCTGGTAGGACGTCATAAAAAAACTGTGTACCAAGTTTGAAGCAAACCGGTCCAGCCGTTTAGGCTGTAAAGAGACAGACAGACAGACACACCTATAATTGTCCGACCCTCCTTTTTGACTTTCACATCATCGTAATGTTATGCTTGATTGTTAGAAAATTGCCTTATATAAAGGGTGTTTTTTTTTAGACGTGTGGTTTTCAATCTGGCAATACTTTTTTCAAAGTTGGTCTTTTTGAGAGCTGTCACTTGATTTATGCTCAGTTTGGTTTGCCATTTCATAATGAATAGACTTACTCGTGAACAACGTTTGCAAATCGTGGAAATTTATTACCAAAATAATGGTTCGGTTCGCGCGACGCATCATAAGAAAATTTTGTTCAGCGATGAAGGTCACTTTTGGTTGGATGGACACGTTAATAAGCAAAATTATCGTATTTGGAGTGATCATAATCCACAAGCCATTGTTGAGACGCCGCACCGTAACATTCTCAAAAAGTAACTGTTTGGTGTGCTCTATGGGTAGAGGGAATCATTGGTCCATATTTCTTAAAAAATGAACCCGGCCATAAAGTAACAGTTAATGGGGAACGCTATAGAGCCATGATTACTGGCTTTTTCATTCATCTTTGGTTTCAACAAGACGGCGCAACATGTCACACAGCTCGTGCCACAATTGATTTGTTGAAGGAAGCGTTTTGGTCCTGTGAATTGGCCTTCAAGATTGTGCGATTTAATACCGCGGGACTATTTTTTGTGTGGTTATGTGAAGTCGTTTGTCTACGCAAATAAGCCCGCGACGATTGACGCCTTGGAAGAGAATATTAAAAAAAGTGGTCGAAATTAGGCCTTCCGGCTAGAATGTATTAGAACCAGCCGCGGCGGCCACTTGCCCGAATTCCCTTATCTTTATAATATGGATAAATTCTTGGCCATAACATTAAATTATATGCGATTTATTTGTTCTTGAAAACCACACGTTTAAAAAAACATCCTAGTACCTTAAATCGCAAGTAAAACTGAGTCCCTACTTCATCAATTTTGACAATCTATACATGCCATAAATAAAGTTAGTTTTATTCAATCCGGCATGAGATCTATCCGTTTTGGTATGAAGTGTGTTATTTGCTTTAAATCAATTACATTATTTTGATTGTCAAGATATTCAATTTTATAGTGGAATGATCAAAGGAAACAATAAAATTACAAATAAAATTACAGCAAAGAAATTTTGAATTTGTAACTAAACCTCCAAATTTCAGTATAATAAAATAATACCAAATGACTACCTATCTAGCAAAAAATAATATAAGAAATCATTCGAACAGTTTAAAAAAATAGTTGTTCTTTTGAAAAAATTCTAAGAAAAAAAATTTCAAAATTTGTTTGAGCATGTTATGTTAAAACAGCGAAATCAAACTATCTTTGAAAATAGTTTCTGAAAATGTATTACATCCGTTTCCAAAATACTACATACATTTATGTATTTAAAAATAATTTTCGGACCCACTTATCTCGACTTCTCCATTATCGTATACTGATATTCTCTCATACCTACATATTTTGTTTTCTCAAATTCATAACTTCCACATAGAACCAACCTATAATCGCAAGTAAAAAAAATCTTGTAACACTTGAAAAGGCGAGAACGAAAAAAATTGGATTCCATCTTTTGTTTGGTCATTGTTTAAGAATCTGAATTGCTTTCGCCACGTCGCGTCGCGTCGTCGTCGTCAAACTCCTCCACCGTTTTTTATGCCGACTATTATTCCACGCTGCTTCCTCATCGTCGGCGTCGTCGTCATCGTTCTAATTAAGGGCGCCACGCGACAAATGCACACAATACTTCAACCACAACTACTATTATTGGAGAACAAGTCTATGAGTACTATACCAACTTCAAGTACTGAACACAGCCACACTACAACAATATGCGACAGAAAAGGAGGCGCAAAACACCTCCAGGATTGTAATGTTATTGCTTCCTTGCTTACTTGGGGGCTATAAGAAAGAGAGGAAGCAGAAAACATTGTTTTTCTCAATTAAACGTTTCTGTGTTTAAGCCAGCCAGCGCTATACCAACTCAATCGCTCAGGGATGTTAATTTTTTTTTTTACAGGAATAAGAGGAAAATCTGCGACAAAATTTAAGCATTTGGCACTTGCAAAATTTTCAACAATTTCTGATTAACTGTGTTTATTTAGCCAACTTGGCAAGCAGAGCAATTAATAGTTTATTTGGTAAGAAGCAAAAATAAAAACGGAATGGTCCTTAAATACTGAAAAGTATATAATGCTACTAGGAGTAATGGCTATATAGACTTGATCAGATCATCCTTGCTTGTAATGCTAGACGTTTGCTTTATTTGATGGCATTAGTATAGATAGGTATTGTATATGCTTGAAACATGTAAACACAAATTAATTTGATGATTGCTTCTTTATTTGATTAATTAAACTCAAACAAAAGTACGTCAGAACAGAACATCATGCTAAAAACCATCCCTTTTGTCACTCAAATACATATTGTATACAACATTAACATCACTGCGTCATTGTCGCCAACCGACGACGCACGGTTATGAAAAAAAAGTACCTACACTGATTGCATGTCACCTGAGCCTGTTTAAGGGTGGAAATGGAAAACACTGGAATTGTTTCAAGTTGCTGTGCTCCACACGACTCCCATAATTTGCTACACAAAGATGTAAATGGCAACAAAGAAAAGTACCTACTGCCTTGAAATCCTGTTAAAGAAAAAAAAAATGAAAATTAACCCGCTATGTTTATGTGTAGGTACGTGTTTTTTGAATAGTAGTTATCTCGATTGAAGTGTGTTCTTAAAAATATTTATGTCATGTGTGCATGGCTAAATTTAATTTTAATTCTGAAGACACAGCTAGGTATATCTATTTTATAATAAGAACAATTTTGTTTGTATAATAATAAAAGGTGCTTTATTTGAAAGAAAATTCTTAACCATTTTTATTTGAATATGATTTCTGGAATATGGCCAACGTGGCTGGTTCGGATGTAGTCCAATCTTGAGGTAAAATTTTCGATCACTACAGTGACAGATCCGCAACACGAAATTATGCACTCATCAAACGTTTCCTTTGTTGAAACCACAGCTCCCCCACATCAAGTTGATTCAATTCTGAAACGAAAAAGTCATTGATCATCTCTCTATAACGGTCTCCATTGACTGTTATTATCTGGCCGACATCGAATTTTTAAGAAGTAAAGAAATGTGATTTTTGTGAAAATGTGTATTTTTTCTGGATGTATCGGCGGGGTCTCAACATGGGCTAGAGGATAATCTACACTCCAAATGCGTTAGTTTTGCTTATTGCCGAAGCCTTTTCACCAAAAATGAGCGTCATCGCTGAACAAAATTTTCTTGCGAAAATCGGGACCAACAGCAATGTTGTCACCGGATATACCTACGCCCGCTGGTGGCCGTGCCAATTAAATAAAACAAAAATCAAATAAAGATGATAAACAAATTATCTTTCAAATGGAAATTAATCCCATATATCTGTTTTATTTCATATTATAGTTCTATACCTCTAAAAAAAACACCCTTTATTTGCCAATTACAACCGCCCTTATATTGACGCTGAATCTCTGTTGAAAAGAAAATTGTAGAAATTGAAACTCGTCTGTCCAAAGAATTCTGTTGATAAACTCGTCATCAAAGTTCCGCTTCAGCATCCAGTTAGAAAACTCAAGCCTCTTTTCCAAATCAGCGGGAAGCAGTTTTTGCAGGTTAAAGTCTTTATTGGTAAAGATATTCTCCATGTAGTAGTACATTAAAAATTATATGTGTTGCAATCCCAAGCGTCTGCTGCTGATTTATGAACAACTGCCAGTATATTTTCATCAGTGTATATCCTTCTTACGTGTAGCTCCCGCGTCAGATCGCGTGGTTGAACCGATCCGGGTTTTTAAATTCTTTAAAACGTATTTCTAACTAAAAAGTGCTAGAATTCGGCATACTCAAAAAAAAAATTTGTAATATATTTTCAAAAAGTTTTTCAAAAAAAATGTTTTTTTTTTTTAAACTGGTCGAAGGATTTTGAAAACAAAAATTCATAACAGAAAACGAAATCAGATGGCTTACTTCATTCTTTCCAAAAAACGTTTTAACTAGTGATTTTAAAGTGATCAATAAAATTTCTTATCATTTTATCCGTTTTTTCCAAAATCTAAAACCCCACTGTCACACATTAAAGCAGGTTCGTCCGACCCAGTCGTGCATTTTATTTTTAACATGTCCATTATACCATTTCCAAAAATATTCTCTCTATGAATAAGGAAACATCTTTTTCTTGAATTTTCTTTTCTAATAAATTAAGAATTATGAATACATACTGTTTAAAAGCTCAATTTTTTGTTTAATGGAGAAAATCGATAAGCTTATCGAGAAACATTCGCGAACTTTTGAGGATGATTAAAGTTTATGCGACACAAACAATAAAATAAATCAATGTATTTTCATTTAATTGCATGCTGTTTCAACTAACGGAAAATATGCATATCTGTAGGTGACTTCTGTTGGGTGCTTTCTTATTCTCTGGGACAGTTTTTAAGAAAGAAAAAAACATTGTCTAGCTCTTTGTCTAGCTTAGGACTGCATGAAAAATTACCTGAAAGTCTAAAGCTTGTATGGGAAAATTTGTGTCTGCGCTTTTTTCCACAGTATTATTATTTATCTACTAGCTGACCCGCGAACTTCGTTTCGCCAAAATTCATCAATGTATTGAAAATAATAATTCTTTCATATGTATTTAGTAAATAGCTGATATTTTACACTTTTTATTTATGTGTATAGATACTGTGTAATTTTAAGTTAATTCGGCTTATTAACTATCTGCCTGTGAAAATCCCGTCAAAATCGGTCCATAAATATGAATTTTTGAAAATTGCAACCGCAGCGCCACCTAAAGGAGTAAATAAAAAACCTTAATTACTCCTTAGAACATCAGCTATCCGCCAGTGAAAATCCCGTCAAAATCGGTTTAGCCGTTTCCGAGATTAGCCGGAACAAACAGACAGACAGACACAAATTTTAAAACTTGCGTTTTTGTTCTTAGTACCGTATGTATTTTCATACGCATTTAGTAAAAAACTGATATTTTGAAATTACAAACAGACACTTCAATTTTACTTGCGATTATAGGTACTATAAAAAAGCAAGTTATGGATTCGTGCAGAAAATTTTTTTTGAGATAACAATCACACATGACATTACGATGATGGCGAAGTCGAAAAAAGTGGGTCTGGGAATTCCGTCCGTCTGTCTGTCTGTCTGTCTGTATGTCTGTTCGCGCCTCTAGAGCCTGAACGGATGGGCCGATTTACTTCAAATTCGGTATTTAGGATTTATTTGGCCTTCTCTCGGAACATATTTTTAATTTTTGCTTTAGGCCCAAAAATAACGGCACCTGCCATACAATCGTAAAGAAAAAAATTGATTTTCTCAAAAACGGCTCTAACGATTTTGATAAAACTTAGAATGCTATTTTTTTAAGACAGTCTATCTTTTGGTTAGAAAATATTTTTCAAAATTTGTCTTATAACGGTACCTTTCATAGAACCAGTATTTTCAAATCAAATTTTCTCGTAAACCGTACATCCAATTTCAATAAAATTTTAGGCACAGAAAGTGATTCATAATTTTATTAATATGGCATTTCAAAATTTTCAAAAACTTTTTTTTTGGATTTTTTATAATTTTTTCAAAAAAATTTTTGGTTTTCGAAATATGTTGGAAACGGGTATATTAATTTTTTTTAACATTATTTTTTTAGATGTAAACTACGTATTGCCATATGTTTACATACTTAAATAAATTTCAAAATATTTTTTGGAAAAGTTTTTCAAAAATAACCTTTTTTAAAAAAAAAAATTAGCCGTCACGGGACGCCCGGCAGATGTGAAACATTCAAGTTTACATTAAAATTCGTAATTTCAAAAAAGCCATTAACAAATATGGAGTGAAATAATGTTTAATAATTTAGGATTTCGTTTATTAAATCAATAAATTTGTCTTATCATTTTATTAAAATATTAATTATTACAGATTATATTCATTTATAAACACATAGGAACAAAATTTTCCTCAACCCACCCATCAGATACCGCCATCACCGCCATACTTCCAGCCCACCTTCAACTAACAACCAACCATCCACCATTTTTTATAAGGTTTTCATCACCTAATACCTACCACCAGTAACCACCCAATCGGCCTGCAACCACCAACCTACCGCCTTCCATTTTTGTCGATTCACTCCCCAGAGCAAGACTCCCTACCACCACCATTTACCCAGCCCATTTACAACCACCAACCAAGCATCCGCCATTTTTGACAATATTTTCCTCACCCCCCACACCAAAACCCCCAAGCAGCATTCACCCACCCCACCTACAACCAACCACCTACCATTTTTGTCAATTTTTCCCCCCTACCAATCCCCAACCCCACCATGTTTATAAAGTTTGTCTCACCCACCCCCAAACATCCTCCTCAAAATCCACTTCACCACCAACACAACCTTCAACCACCAACCAACCACCCGCCATTTTTAACAATTTTTTTCTGATTGGTGAAAAGAATGAAAAACGTAATTCCTCCAAACCCCCTACCCAACAACACTCAGTTCCCCCCGGCCCCACCTAGAACCAACAGCCAACCACCCACCAACCATTTTCGTAATTTTTTTTTTCAATAACGTTTCGTTACAATTACGATCGATTTTACTCCCTAGTTGCGCCAATAGATGTTTCACATCAAAAAGAATCCCATATCCAATCCCGCACAGGGCCCCCAACTAACCCTCAAGCATTTTTGAAAACTGCACCGACAATTTTTTTTTTCTGATTGGTAAAAAGAGTGGAAAATGTAATTCCCCCAAACCCCCAAACCCCCTCGCCATCAACACTCAACTCCCACAGCAACTCCCAACTAACCACTCACTTTATTTGACAATCTTTTCCTCATCCTCCCGTAACTACCCATTCCACCTACAACCGCCTACCAACCACCAACCAAATCCTCCTAACAGTAACGACCCACCCCACCTATTACCACCAACCAACCACCCAGAATGTAACATCCACCCCCCACCCCAAAACAAATCCCACACCTGTTTCGTCATTTTTTTCTTCACCAACATCCCCACACCCCACCCCCACATCAACCACCCACCCCACCTACCACCAACCACATACCATTTTAGTCAATTTTTCCCTCCAACCAACTATCTACCATTTTTTAAAATTCTTTCTACAACCCTCACCAACCATCCAGCCCACCTACATCCTACAACCACCAACCGACCATCCACAATTTTTCACCAGCCCCCCCCCCCATAACCCTACTCCACTACCACCCTACCCCCTCCACCACTACCGCCCCAGCATCACCAGCGGCCACCCAATCTACAACCACCTACAACCACCCAACACTTTCCACTTTGAAAATTTTATGGTCGTGACACTTTTTTGTTACAATAACGATCGATTTTACTGCCTAGGTGCGCCAATAGATGTTTCACATCAAAAAACTGGTCGAACGATTTTCAATATTTTTTTTCCTAGATTGACATATGGCTTTGAAATTTTATCGCATACTTAGTTTTTTCGAGAAAACTCTTAAACTAATTTAAAAAATAAAAGAATTTTCGAAATTATTTAAATTTTTTTTAATATCCATATATGCAGCCACTAAGCAATTCATAAGAGCAAGTTCGTGCGACCCAGTCGTGCATTTTATTATTTATGTGTATAGATGTGTATAGATTATCAGCTATCTGCCTGTGAAAATCCCGTCAAAATCGGCCCATAAATAAGAATTTTTGAAAATTGCGACCGCAGCGCCACCCAGAGGAGTAATTAAAATAGCCTAAGTTATTCCTTACAACATCAGCTATCCGCCAGTGAAAATCCCGTCAAAATCGGTTAAGCCGTTTCCGAGATTAGCCGGAACATACAGACAGACAGGCAGACAAAAATTTTAAAACTTGCGTTTTTGTTCTAAGTACCGTATGTATTTTCATACGCATTTAGTAAAACACTGATATTTTGAAATTACAAACAGACACTTCATTTTTATTTATGTGTATAGATGTATAGATGAATTTTGTTTACAACATTTTCATTATTAACATTAATATTACTGTACGGATTTAAGAAAGAAGTGATCTGAAAGCCAAAAATTAGCATGGGCAAGCAGAACGGTGTTACCTTTTGTAAAAAGCAGACCCTTATTGTAAAAACAATTTTTTTTCTTCTGAAAACATGCCATTAAATCATTTCCTAAATATGTCTACGAGTGAGGAAACGTCGAGTATAGCTTAAGTTCAAATGAATTTCTCTAGCTCTCAGATTAAATAGAAGCATAACTTGACCCATGATAACAATTATACAGAATAATTTTTTAATTGTGATTATAGGACCTGTAAGGCAAGTTATGTGTGCGTGGAAAAAAAAATTTGAGATAACAATCACACATAATAATTATGATGATGGAGAAAACGAAACAAAACTGGGTCTGGAAATTCCGTCCTTATATCTGTCTGTTCGTTTCTCTACTGCCTAAGCCAGTGGGGCGATTTGCTTGAAAATTGATTCTTAGTACCGTGAACCCGGGTGACTTTGGCCTAGTTGGGTGACTTTGGCTTTTGAATGGATACATTTTTAAAAAATTGTTAAAATATGAAGCAGTTGTTTAATTTTTTCCAAGCTTCTTTGTAAATTTGTATAATTGAATGAATTAAAAAATGACCATACTAACGTTATTTAACTAAATTTAGATAATAATATATAATAAAATTTATTTTTCTTGAAAATGTAAATGAAAATCCTATGAAAATGTAGGATGGTTTCAACATGTTCCAGAAATATGATTGCAAAATGACATTAACTTCGATATATGTATTATTTTCCAAATTGAATTCTTTTAATTCAACCCTTGTAACTATTTTATAAACAATAAATTTTATTTTGTTTATAATTTACGCCAAATGGTAGGGTGACTTTGGCATGCATTTCGGGTGACTTTGGCTGGGTAGCCAGTACCTCTTACGAAGAAGTGCTGGGTGCAGCTTGGTAAACTCAGAGAAAAAAGACGTTGCACAAGTAAACAAAAGTGATCTGGAGCAAAAACTTCCTGTTCCAACAGTCGATCGCCGAGAGAGACTTTTTTGTCAATATCCTTTCAAGGAAATTAACATTAACGTACTTGTATTTAAAAAAAAAATATCAAAAACCAAAAATTCAGAGTTAACTCATAAAAAAAATACCTACATATAAAAAAAAACTGGTCTTTCATTTGGGTTGGGTGAGACTGACTTGCTGTTTGTAATTCGCATGAAAATGACGAAAAAGTACTTCCGGCCAAAGTCACCCGAAATGGGAGGGTGACTTTGGCCACCCATATTTTAGCTTCTATATATAAAACTGATCGATATATTTTTTCAAGACTTATCATACCTATAGAGTTAGCGAAGTAGGTAAAAAGGTTCAAAATTTCATTAAAAAAAAAAAATATTGCAAAAGTTATTCACATTTTAAAATGAAAAAGCGCCAAAGTCACCCGGGTTCACGGTAATTACTTGGCAGAATCTCAGGGGGTGTTTTTAATTTTTGCTCTAGTTCAAAAACTATCGGTACCTGCCATACAATTATATTACCCAACAAAAAGTTTGATTTTCTCGAAAACGGCTCTAAAGATTTGATTTTAATAAAAATTTCAGGGTGCTATTTTTTTAGAACAATCTATTTTTTGGTAAGATTAATTTTTTTAAAAAAAAAAAAACCTTTTTTTTAAACGAGTAGGTATCAATATTTTTTCTATCTCCATGATAGGTATTTAGTAATGAAATATTATTTCTTACATTAGTATAAAAAAAACTTATAAAAAGTAAAGATTTGTTTAATAATTTTTTTTTAAATACATAGCCCCCTAAGCAATCATCTAGCATTAAAGCGACCCAGTCGTGCATTTTATTTATATTATAAGTTTGATTTTGAATTAACAGTTGAAATGATATAGAGAAAGGGATTTTTACCTCCTCTGCAAGTCAGTCCCTCTCACCGCCATATCACCATTTCATAAAATCGGCTGCAGTAGGTATATGTATTTTGCACACCATTATGTAGTTTGGATCGATATTTATTTGTTTTTTAAGAATATTTTGTTGACTTAGTTTTAAGGATATGTAACTTAATTATAAAGATGAAATCGCCATGACATTAGATAGTTTAAGAAATCTTGTTTGGTGAAAACGTCTTTCAGCCACATACACGAAATACAAAATTGAAACTAAATTGTATGTTCTATTATGTTTGTTTTATTGGGTCGGAAAATTGCTTGTGTGTCATCATCAACGATCTTTATTTGGATGAAAAAAAAAAACCAAAATGTTACAGTCTTAAAAGTTCTTATGTAAACCTGGTTCGTCGTAATGAAGTTGCATTCAATTCCCACATGAATACTTTTTTGCAAATTTGAAAATATCGTTAACGACCTCGTTAGCGTAATAACAAAATCGTCGCGAAAATTTGCGAATTTATCAACCCTGTGTGGTGCGTGTAGTGTATGCTTATTCCCAAACAAGTTTTGGCATTTGATATACCAGGTCGTTTACTTACTTTATGTTGTTTGATATTCATTAGAGAATAATATTATAAACTAGTGATGTAAAATTAAAAAAATTCAAAAGGAGGTTGTGCATTTTGTTGTTATATGCTAAAGTTATGTAAACTAGTATTTTGGGCAACTTTAATTTTTTGATAACTTTTAAATAAAGAATTAATTTGCAGTATATGCACTCACTCCCAACACTAATCAACTAGGTACTGTCTCCAAAACACAATGATCGATGCAGTTCTGAATGTGTTTGATTTCATCGGTTAGTTCAGTGCCTAGTATGTTTTATTCATAAAATATTGCAGGGGGCAATACTACGAACATGGGCCATATTTGCGACACTTACTCTAATGAAAAAGATGAATGAAATAATTTTGTTGAAGCAGTTCTAAACTATTTTATCCATATTGAGAAACTTAAAAGTTTTTGGTTGAGTGTATTCAAATACAAAATACCCACTGGGAAGAACAAAAAAGAGAGATTCATCCAAATCGGTCGATGAGTTCTAGAGTCTTAGTGAAACTAACCCATAGTTACTGTAGTTACATTAAAATCGATCATCTAATTCTTTGCAAAATTTAAATCAACCTGTAATTATAAAAAAACAAAACATATTGAAAACATTTTATTAAAATTGATAATTGTTTTATATTATTATTATTACACCTGAAAAATTCTATCTAAACAATTTTACTGATATCGTAGTAATCGTTTATGATGACTTGAGCTTTTTTTAATGGTTATGCGGAAGGTACCGTTATTTTTGAACTTATAGTGAAGAAAAAAGTTTCGAAAGTAGAATATCAAATTAGCACTTATAGTAGGTATGTACCAAGTTTAAGACAAACCGGCTTAACCGCTTATAAGCTCTAGCCGAACATACACTCAAAATTTTCGGACCAGTTTTCTCGACTCCTCTATCGTCTTAATGCCATATGTAGTTACTTCTTGCGCGAATACATAACCAGTCTGATAGTATACCCAAGACCGCAAGTAAAAAGATTTCAATTTCGCATGGTTTTGTAATTAGTTATTGTTTTATTTTTATATTATTTAGGTGTGGAAGTGGTGTTCTTTAAATATGTCCATTATTGTTGAACATTTTTAAATTGTTTTATATTTAAAAAGATTATCCATTTAAGTTTCTTTCAACTCAGCTTTTGAAAATCTTGAAAGTTAATAAAGCAGCTACTTGAGCTTTTTTCATATGTACTAAAAAGCGCTCAACGATTTTACAGGATTTTACAGTCACATCCATAATAGTTGCAAATTTTTTTAAAAGAAATTTTTATCAAATGTCTTTTTCTATGAAAAGCAAAATTTTTTGTTGTTAATTTTTATAAAACATGTTTAACTCAACTTTCTGTTGCCAACGAAGCAGTAATAAATATATATTTTCTGATTTCTATAAGGTTTGGTTTTTACACGATTTACTATTGTAACACATAGTGTTTCACTTTGTATGTCTTAACTTGATGAACTCGAATTTCGATTTACTTTTTTTTGTGTTTTTTAGTTTGAGTGTATTAAAATGTTTGCCTTCGCCTATGTTCTCACCACGCTATGAACAGAGTTGTTTCCTTTAACGAGAGTCTTTCTTCGTAGAAAATGACCACGAACTAATTCCCAAGGTATTATGTAAATATATATATATGTTCATCAACTTAAGTAGAATCATCAAAATTAAAAATATAAGACATCCTTCCGCCAGCTATATAGAAGTCAATTCGAATATGAGGTATCAGTATGCGTCAGTAGCGGGCGAGAACTCGAAAGGCTTTTATAATAAACGATCAAATGGTGCAGACAAGATTTCTTTATTTTGAGCAAAAAGACTGAGTTTTAGTCCTTTTCGGGACACCGCACTGCACTGCCGGGCGCTGCCCTGGAGTGCAGAAAAGTCCTTGGAACATTGAATCAATGAGTTTTTTTTTCTTTCCAAAGTGCAATTTGTCAGTCAGATCTTTGTTGAGTAACTTTCTGACACTACTTGGGTACTTGATATTGCCATATCTGTTACCACTACTGTTTTACCATTACGGCAATGTCACCTTCTTCGTCTTTGGCTTGGAATTTATATTTATCCAACTGAGACTACTTTTTTCTTGAAATTTTTTATGAGTCGTTCTTACTGTTTCTTTCTTCTTGAAACTTCTAATCCTTAAAAAAAAAAAAACCAAAGGGAAAAAAACAGAGTGGAAAACTTTTGGACACGACGGAGCGGCGCCAATGTATCCATTATTGGGGCAAATCACGTATACGTATGTATATAACTTATTGTATATCGAGAAAAATAATGCTCCTTTCGTTAGCCAGTTGGTATATGTATATTATTTAACTGAAATACTGGTCTTGTGTGTGTGGTTTTGGTGCCTTTGTGACTGACTCTTTTCCTTTTGTTTGATAATACACATACATAAAAAATACAAGTCAAGGACTGATATAGTGAAAGCCAAAAAAATAAAAAAAAAACAGGATAACAAGAGTTTTTGATGAAACACGTTCCTTGTTAAATCCATCGAAATCGAAATAATCTAAGGATAAGGATATGCATGCATGCATGCCTTGCCTAGCTATGCTGGCAGCAAAAGCTAGGATGCCAATGTCAGTTGGGAAGGGATCAACTATATATACATACATACCTACATATGTATGTGTGGAATGTTGGTTCTGTGTGTATGTGCTGGGCTCTGTTCTCGATTTATACGATATTTAATTCATGAATACGATATGAGAAAGATGGTGCATTTGGGTATGATGACGATGAATGAGGGAAGCATGCAGAAAAAAAGGAACTCAGAAGGACTTTTAGCTTCTACTGAAGAACACATTTCGTGTTCAAGTGTGCAATTGGAATGCGACGCCGACTATGGTTGTTGGATATCCTTGGAATTTTACACTACTGCTTCATTGTTAGTGTGGTGAATAATATTGATGGATGCCTTCAATGATTCTGATGAGTGCAATGAAGTTGGTCCCTGCAACTGCAATGATTTAAGACGCTCACAATGTTCTTGGAGCTAGAAAAGGCGATGCGATGCTCAGATCTGCTTATACGATTCCAACAGAGATAAGAGCTCTTGAAGTTTATAATGAGCAATTATACGTTACCGCCGTAACATTTTGATATGTTAACTGTTAGAGTTTTACTGTGTTAGAGAAATGGGCGGAACAAGCTAAACAATATTAAAAAATGTATTTTACCTGAATAAATGTTCTTAGTTTTTTGATGCGAATAAAATCTTAATTATGCCGCCGATTGCATGTAAAAAAAAGTCTGCCAAAGTCCAAATACCCACATAACGCCTGAAACGAAATCAAAACCCACTAAACATAGATATTAGGCAACTTGTTCTGTTCATCGATTTTAAAATGTCTTAGAACCATATCGTTTCAAGTGTAGAGTTAGATTTCCAGCAACAAAATAGCGCTTATTTCCTAAATATTTGATTATCCCGGAAAAAAAATGTTTATGGTACAACCACTAGAATAACCATAGTACCTAACGTAGATTATACAGGGCTTTCCAATAAGAGGTATTATTTTGATATTCAAAGAAAAATTACATTTTTTGAGGTCAATGATCGGATGTTTGTTTCAATGTAAAGAGGAAAGTATGTCATTAATAATGCAAAAAAAATCCAGCAAAATGGCCGCCACGGCTACGCTTACGCAAAAATATCCTTTTCATGAAATGTTACATCAACAACGACGCTGGGCTGTTGGCGTAGACCTTATCTTTCACGTGGCCCCAAAGGAAGAAGTGATCACCTCTTCGAGATATATCACGGTCCGGAAACTTTTCATGTAAAAGATCGATGGTTTCGTTGCTTGTGTGGCACGTAGCGTAGCGCCCGCCGTCTTGTTGAAATTAAACGTTGTCCAGATCACTAGCATCCGGTTCCGGGCATACAAAACTATTAATCATCTCTCTATAGCGCAATCCATTCACTGTAGCTGTTGCTCCAGCCTCATTTTCGAGAAAAGTATGGCACCGGTGCCATATCTCCCGAACTTCTGAGATGCCATATCACCTTTTTGACCTTTCTTCTGCTATTCCAAATAACACAAAACACAATACACAAAAAAAACTTTTAACTTAATACACTCACTTTTTTTTATTCGGCTGTAGTTATATTATTTCAAGGGCTGCTGAGTTTCAAATTGGACGATCTAATAGCTTACTTTATACCTACTGATTGTTTTGAAAAGAAGTCATTAAGTGGGAGACATTGAAAGGATGCCATATCATCCGACTTTACCCTACAAACAATTTTAATTTTGTTTGTTTTCAAATTTTTGGAAACAAATGAATACAATTTTTGTAAAAAAAAAAAATGCGTGCGTACAAAGTACACATGTCAGAAGTGAAACTTCTTTGACAAACTAATTTTGTTTGCACCGCATCAACCGACCAGTGCAGCTTCTTAAGGTCGCTTAACACTTACCCGCCTAACACATTTAATATTACCTATACACATCACATTTTTCATATCAACCTTCCAGCACTCATTTAATTACACACCAAATCACATCCCTGCTACTTGCCAATCTATTTAAAATCATCAACCGCCTGACTGCCTACAGTGGATATACGAAACACTTTTGTCTGCTAAGACTAAAGAGGATATATACATAGAGTCCAATCTTGTGCCTTGTTTTGATTTTGCCTACAAGCTACAGCTGTCATATTGTTCTTTTTGTTAAGCATGTGTGTGTGCTACAACTGTCATATTGTTCTTTTTGGTAAACATGTGTGCGTTCACACCTTACTACTTACCTCATCGTTTCTTGTTGTTGTTTCACACGCACAATGAATACAATAGGAAAGAGACCACGAAAATTTTAGCAGAGGAGGATGGAACGTAGGAAAGATTGGACTCTATGTATATATCCTCTTTGGCTAAGACACACATAATGCACACCGTTCTATTTTTAACCATCAGCCGCCGACCTACCCACAGTTGATATGCAGGACCGGTTTGTGCTATTATAAAAAAAAAACTTACCTTACAGCTCTCTCTTTCAATGGCACTGCGTGATGCGACGTTCGCTCTACCTCAATCTCTCTTTCTCGATCATTCTCACTCGCTTGCTCCCTACTCTCTCTCTATGGCTATGTGCTTCTTCATACTACGTTCGCCCTTTCTCACTCTCTGTCAATCGGACTCAATTGCCCTCGCCTTCTTCTAGGACGGAAACATCCCACATTTCCGTCGCGCTAATTTCCGCTTCATCCGTAAATTGTATCCTCATGCGCCTAAAGAAGTTTCACTTCAAAAATCAGATGAAAGCTGCAGATTTGTTTGTAAAAAAAACTTGTTGACCTATTTTGATTTTTTTTTTTTCATCTACATCGAAAACTCTCAACCCAATTTAAAAAATGATTTTTTTTTCTTCAAAATACATAACCCCTTAACACAAAAACAAATAATGATACCCTGTTGGACATTTTATTTTCAAAATTCTAAGCCAGAAGACCACTGATAACACTCCACCGTTTATAACACTCTTCAATCAAACTTTCTTTTTTGGATTTTTGTCAAAAGTCATTCCTATAAATGTATTTGTTTCCACAAATCTTAAAAGAGTAGGTATCTAAAAACAAATCAGATGACGTTGTTATTTTCTTCTTCTCTTTAATCCAATATAATATATTTTCTTCAGAAAAAATAATTCCTATGCTCTATATCGCACTAATGGTTTATTGGAACAATGTTAAGATTTATGAACAGTCTGTAGTGGGGTTGAAAATGACAAGGCCAAAGGAATCTTATTGAACCTTGCTTTATTCCGTTTTATTCTGAAAGGACATTACATATGTATCTTTAAGTATGTACATACTTCTATATATCCCTTCAATCTAATTCCTTCTAACTCAAAAAAAATATATATACATACAACCTTTTAAATGTCCTTCAATGCATATACATTTTTTATTCTTCTTTCAAAACCAATCAACACTCGATCATCATAATCATAAGGTCTTGTGCGTTTGGCTTTTTTGTTCCACATCGATAACATTAGCATATATGTATGAGTATGTAGTATGTATATCTTAAACGGTAGTAAATAGCTATAAAGTCTCTTGTTTTCATTGTATCGGTGTCTGTATACCGTATCCTATGGCAATAAGGAAGCTCAATTTTATTAAATTCTTTTTTCTACTACGTTTCTACAGAACTTCAGGCCTCCTAGCATGGCTTTGCCTTTATTTTGCCATTCATTCTCTATTCAGACTGAATACACTCTTTGAATTTTTCTTTCCACTCGTTAATATTGGTTGGCAAAGGAAAGCAAGTTGCATTGGGTTTTTTGAAGTACAATCACGTTTCTAATATAAAAAAAAAAACATTATGAGAAAAAAAATTGGAATAATTGTTCTTTGACAAGAAGAATTTTTTTTGTATTAATAATACCAACACATACAAAACTGTAATTTAGTATAGTTTGAGGACAAACAACATCATAAGCTCACATACCTTCAGTAAAATTGAGCGAGAATTTAAGCAAAAGCCAGTTTAAATTATGTGGCAAGGGTCGAGATCATGTTTTAATCACGGCGTTTTTAAAATCCTTCACAAGCATTTATATCTGTTTTATTTATTTTAAGGAAGAATTATAAAAAAAAAACATTGTTCAAACCCTTCTCTCATCCTGTTTCACCCTCTTATGTCTTTCTTCAATTTTCCTTCTCTATAGCCGTCTATCTCGTTCTAAGCACGAACTTTTATTCAATTTTTTTATTTATCGAGTAACGATTAATTGCAACAAAGGATGTGGTTTCTCAAAACTTCCAAGATCCGAATGGGGTTTCGGGAAATAGAATTTTGCACCTAACAGAATATTTAATATTGAGTTCTAGATTTTGGTTTTAGTTCACAGGAAATTGAGCCAGGTCCTAGGAAAAAAATGTTATTTACAGAATTTCAGAAATCAGAATTTTAACGATGTTTAGGTAGATACCTTTAAATATATGTATTATACATTATATTTATATGTATTAAATATATAGATATACAACTTTAAGTTTTCAACACTATTTTAACTGGCGGCCATTTTGTCAGCTGTCAAGTGATTCTTTTTTAAGTTTGGTTTGGCATTTCAAGATGAATAGACTGACGTATGAACAACGCTTAAATTTATTCATGAAACGTATTGCGCTCTACGTCCATTTTACTTGTTCAACGATGAAGTTCACGTTTGGATACGTCAATAAATAAAACTGCCTTATTTGGAGTGATGATAATCCTCAAGTGTATGTTGAGACACCGTTACATTAAAAAACTGACTGTTTGGTGTGCTTTATGGACTGGTGGAACAATTTTTCCGTATTTCTTTAAAAACAATGCTGGCCAGAACGTTACAGTCAATGGTGGCCACTATAGAGCCATGATTACTGACCTTTTCGTTCATCAATTGAAGAACCATGATATGCAGGAGCTGTGGTTTCAACAAGACGGCGGGCGCAACATGTCACACAGCTCGTGCCACAATTGATTTGTTGAAGGAAACGTTCGGTGAGCGCATAGTTTCTCGTTTTAGTCCTGTGAATTGGCCTCCAAGATCGTGCGATTTAACGCCGCTTGACTATTTTCTGTGGGGTTATGTGAAATCGCTAGTCAACGCCGATAAGCCCGAAACAATTGACCATTTGGAGGACAACATTTGCCGAGTTATGGCCGATATACGGACAAATAATGGAAAAGGTCATCGAAAATCGGACCTGCAGATAAGACTACGTTCGAGCCAGCCGTTCAAATAAAGTAAATTTCATGTCAATTTAAAAAAAATCATTTTTGTTTTATTCCATTTTAAAGTTATATCCCTCTAAAAAAAGCACCCTTTAGTATGATAAGGAGAGTAGATATATACTGAAATATAAAAAAAGGTGATTAAAGTTATTTAATTTTAAAAGTATGTTTTTTTTGAGTTACCAGGGTAAGGAAAAAAGCTTTTCCAACAATATGTTGGTTTCGAAGCAATAATTGTACAAAAGTCACAAGCTTACACTCTAAATAAAAAAAAGGGTGATTCGCATAAGGTGAAAAAAAGCTATAGCATGTAGGTTGGGGCGAGACTGGAGACAAGAAAAAAAAAACGGGAGTATATTTCTCTATTAATCTTGTTTAGCCAGAAAGGGCAAATGTAAAAAAAAACTTCTTTGTCACTTTGTTGTTTGCTTATACGATGCGTGATATTTAAAATTGTAATATAAATAAATGGATAAACGGTTGACCCTTTGATTTATCAATTATCCTCATGGTTTCGTAAACTGTACAAATATTAATTTTTTTATTTAAACGTATTGTTATTTTTGTAAACCAATTTATTGATTAAATGAATAATAAAAAAATAAACTGTTATTTACTTAATATCAATTAACATCGTCAAGTTATCATTTTAATTCATATACAGCCTAAATGTAATCTTTTTATAATTTAAAAACTTATTTTAAAACCTTTTAATAGCAAAGTTCTTCTCCTACAGTGCTTTTGACCTGAATAGAGCACACGCCACAGAAGAAGGGCATCATCTCAATTTTTTTTTTCAAATTTGAATAATTTTATTTAAATCGTTCAACATCCTTGCCATATACTCTTACTCATGTTTCACTGTTCTGCCTCTACCATAATACACTGCCGTGTCAAAATAAAATTTAAACTCCCCCCTCCTCAAGCAATTTTAAAACTTTTTTTTTGTGAACAACCATCTTCGCGGATTGGAGAATATTATGAAAACGATAAAAGCCAGCCGTTTCAAAAATATTCTACATTTTGTATTTTGCTTCTCACCCTATGGCGTCACTCTAAGGGTCGATTGTGGAATTTCTTCGTAATGATGATGCCACTGTTTGCTTGCTTTGCGCTTCTTTATCTCCTGAATCTTGAAGAGGCATACAATTTTACTTTTGGGCTTGGAAAATTTCGGGTCATTCTCAGTTCAATTTCAAAAAATTTATAATTTTTGTATCGTTTTAAAGTAATAAAGCAGAGGGATAACGGATAACCTCAGTTTGTTGAGCCATGGCAGAGAGATTTCAGTGTTTATTTAATGACAGCGAAGTAATCGTGGCTTTTGGGAATTTGCCACTGACCGAAGAGTCGAACTTGATATCCTCAGTGCGCTTACTTCTTGATGCTACGGGGGTGTTCCTTGCATTTTTTTGTTTGTTTATAATTCGTTTCTACAATTATAGCAATAGAAGTCACGTCCCTCCTCCGATTTCTGGGAGACATAATTATACGCTCCTTAGCATTTAGCAAAAATGTTATACGAAATTTTGCTCGAAAACAACTTACGTTCACTTTCATGGAAATTTTAATTTAAAACGTGTTTGTGGGTTTGTGTTAAGCAAGTTTTATTACTTATGGTAAAACTTAGGATAGACTTATAGTTATTTATTGTTGGGGTGTTAATGCTTAGGGGAAAGACATGCAAATAAAAAATCTTATAATAGTTGTTTGATGAAAATGCTAAAACAATAATGCGGATCGGAGAAAGCAACGTTCATTATTCGTACCAATAAAAGTGGGCTTTCAAACTAGATATACTTTAATAAAATCTGTCGGTAATTTTGTTCTTTCAGATCTACTCAACCACATATAAATATTAAAATCTTATGAACATTTTACTTGCGATTAATGTATTCATTTATTATTTGTTTTTCCAACTAGTCCACATTAAAAGTCAAGGTGCATGAATTTGAAATCGCTTTCGAATTATTTAATTCAATCAATATAAAATTTTAGTGTATTTTGAATTCTGTTGCCGGAAACAAAATACCAGCATGAAAAACGGCGAGCTTCTAAAAATGAATTTGTTAATTCCAGATGGCAGAACATACAGGTGCTGAAAAAAAGTACGCTATTTTATTTCTTGGATAAATTTGAATTTATGAGGATAAATTTATAAAAATCTGTGGAGTGGTTTTTGAGAAAAAAGGTTTTTTTTTAAAACATTTTTCAAAATAAATGCAAAAACGCCAGGACTTGTGTATTCAGCAAATACATTTATTTATACTTGTTGAAAAAAATTTAATGAGCAGTTTTCAAAATATTAATTTTTTTTTATTTAAAAAAAAAAACAATGCTTTTGAAATACAAAAAAAATTGTTTTTAAAAATATTGGTACGCAGTTAATATTGATCTACCACCTACACCAATAAATGTGTGAAATTTTGAAAGTGTCGGTTGAGCCGTTTTTGAGATAGTCGAAAGCAAAAAATACGTTCCTATGGAAAGCACTGTTTTTAGACATGATTTTTGATTGGTCGTACCTAAAAAGCTTCACTTATTTTTTAAATCAAAATCGTTAGAGCCGTTTTGGAGAAAAATAAGCTCGTAGCGGTTATATGGCAGGTACCGGTAGTTTTTGAACTAAAACAAAAAATTCAATTTCCCCTCTGTACAATACCTAAAAAACTCTATATACCAATTTTGAAGCAATTCGGCCCACTGGCTTGGGCTGTAGGTGTCTATACATACAAACGGACGGACAGAATTTTTAGACCATCTTTTTTCGTCTTCACTATCATCGTAATGTAAAGTTTGATAGTTATCTCAATTTTTTTTTTCAACGAATGCATAACTTGCATTGACCTACATTATAGTCGAAAGTTAAAAAATGTCTGTCAAGTTAGCACTACCACTTTCGATTTTTTTTTAAATCAACAATTGGATTAATTGTCGTGAATTTTTCGTGAAAAAATAATACTTGTCGATTGAGTATGTTTCAAAAAGTTAACCCCTGGTAGTGCTAACTTAACAGAAAAATGCTTAGAATACTAAAAAAAAAAAAAAAAAAAAAAAAAAAAAGAAGAGTACGTACCTATTAATGGTCGTGCATTTGTCATAGACAATCCTCATTATTTTAAAAATTTTCAGTTTTTTTTCCGGTAACCACCCCTACCCCTATACTTGATTGTGAGTCAATTTTTGAAAAAAGTCAAAAACCACTGGAAAAAAGTTATAAGTTATTAAGTTGTGGGTAATTAAAAGACAACTTTTAGGGGTGCACTTTGTTCACATAGGTTACCTCAAAGTTTATGTGAAAAATTAAAAAAAAAATAAGTTTTTGTTTTTTATTTTTTATCTTTTACAAAAAACACTTTTATATATCATGAAATTTAATGAAAACTTGCCTTTTTATGTCTCGAACACACTGCAATTTTTTTGATTTAAAGTATTTATTCATTCATCAGATTTTGACTATATAAAAAACACCCTAATTTTCAATCGATAAATGAGGCGTTCAGAATAATAATTTAGACTACTTTTAAAGAAATCAATATTTTAGCTTTTAACAAATTATAATAAATTGTATACCTACGAGTACCAAAATAAAAAAAAATTAGCAAAAAAAATATACCGTTACATTTAAATAAACATAAGGTTTTTTTATTTTCCCCGAATATCATTTCCGTCTTTTAATTAAACTGCAAATATCTAGAATTAAGCTTTTTTGCACATATTACACTATTATTCTGAACGCCTCAAATGGTAAATTTTCTCAGAAATTGCAAAAAAAAACCAAAAATTTGTTTTTTTTTTTTGAATTTGTCACATACGTTTTTGAGGTTATGTGAAAAAAGTGCAATATTTGCAATATAACTTTTTCCATAGGACCTGTAGTATTCCCCGAAATGGAGATTAACTGATTTTTACCCTTAAAAACCACTTCCTGACCTCAGATTGCCCGTAATTGATTTTTCCTTTCAAATTTGTTAAATTCTCTTCCTTTTCCAATGGGTTTTATTCTACTATATTTTTTTTCACTTTTTCCAATTTTCAAAGGCTTCGTCCCTGGTCTACAACAACAAAAAACGAATTTGAATTATAGTGTGATTCCATTGCATGCTGTTCTGATATTTTGGTTCAAAAAAGTCTAGATACATATAATACTTTTATAAAGGAAATCTATTTTCATACCCGCCATCACCATCAATGCTAAGAGCATTTTTGCTTGTGATTATAGATTATATAAGGCAAGTTATGGATTCGTGAAAAAAAAAATTGAGACAGCAATCACACATGAGATTACGATTATTGAGAAGTCGATAATTCTGTCCGCTTGTCTGTCTGCCTGTTTGTATTTTTGCACTTCTTAAGGCTAAACGTGTGGGCCGATCTGTGTCATGTTTTTTATTACTTAGTGATCTTTTGGTAGTCTATCGATTTAGACTAAAAATATAAAATTTTAAGTCTAAATCGAAAAATAATGGTACCTGTCATCCAATCATCAACTAAAATTTTTGGCAATGGTACAGTGGATGCAGTGCTTGGTTGCTAACCTAAGAGTTGTGGGTTCGAGCACCAGCCTGGGCAGCAACTTTTCAATATTCCCCCAGCTTCCACTGGACGCCACCCGTGGGATTTTCATGAGATTAATATCACCTATTTCTCAATCCATTGTACCAACAAAAAATATTTCCTATTCCTTCTAACTATTACCGTACAGTTTGCATTCAAAAGACCTTGGGTCTTACAGGCATATAGTTAAAATTATTAAAAAAAAAAAAAATTATTAAATATTATCAAAACGGCTCTTACGATTTTAATAAAACTTTTAGAGTGCTATTTTTTAACAATCTATCTTTTGGTTGGAATAGGTTTTTCGGAATTTGTCTTATAACGGTACCTCTCAAAGAGCCAAATCAAGTTTTCTGTTCTGTTCTTCCGATTTTAGTAAAATTTTGGACAAAAGAAATCATTTATAACTTAAATATTATTGCGTTTCAAATATTTTAGAAACGGGTGGATTGAAGTTTTTTTTTTTTTAAATTAGTTTCTAATATGAAAACTACAAGATTCCATACATTCATGTATACTCAAACAAATTTCAAAATATTTTCTTGAAAAGTTTAAAGAAAATCTTTTTTTTTTAAACTTGGTCCAACGGTTTTCATTATTTACTTTTTTTTCTAAAATTTTTTTTTATAGCAACGAAATTTTTGAGATTTAAAATTTTTTTTTTTAAATTACATAGCCTATCATAAGAGCAAGTTCGTGAGACCCAGTCGCATTTCGCGTAATTCTCTCAAAAAAAAACCGTATTTATGTATACAGAAACAGATATACAGTGTGTCCCAGCCAGCCCCTTTAAAGTTTATTCGAAACGTGTTTTCATACACAAAGGTGTATGAAATACACAAAGGTGTATGCGTGTAAATACATTAATCTTTTTAAATATTCCAAAAATAACTTGTAATATTTTAAATTAATAAAATTCATTTATTTTTTATTTTTAGGTAAGTTGTTGTTTATGCACCTCAATTTAATTACGCTGTAAAACATATTTTCTGGGTAAGTAAAAATGATATTTGAAATATAGTATTCTCGGTCTCCCTTGAAGAGTCTTTGCGACACCTGTTCATTTCTCTCGTCTGAATAAGAATTTATTATCATCACGGATAAAAATACATAGCATGAATTTTAAATTTTCTTAATTTATCTCTGCAAAATATTCTTTAAATAATTTTTTGTATTGCAATTGGGACATTGGAATCAGTAGAAACAAGCAGCTATTCTTATCTTCTCGTTAAAATTATGTATATCATAAAGTGTCAAAAAGCCTGAAGACATCTTCAAAATAACATTTTGTCTTACAACGCTTGTTTGCTGAAAAAGAAAAGTATCTTAAGTAACAAAAATCTTCAAAGAAATTATACATGCCACTCCACATGGTATAAGAAAAGCTGTCTTGCCCTTTTCTTCTTACTAAATATCTAGATATATACATATTTACTTTTGAACCTTAACCGAAGTCAGGACAAATGCTTCCATAGTCCTTGATTAGAGTATCTATATTTTTTGTTTAATGCTTCAAAGAACGTTCATAAATTAACCCGACAAAGCCAAGTTGCAAGACTGAAAAGAATTCTTTGATCCTCAATGCAAACAAAATTTAAAAAATGACTTGATAAAAGGTGTTGCATTTTTGTCGTATGTATGTGTGTTGTCTATGTGTATATTTTTGTGGTTCTTTTTTTTTGCAGTATAAGATTGAAAGCTTATCTGCAGGAAGTTTAACTTATTGTTCTAAAGTTTTTGTACTCATCAATCCAAAACTCTTTCATATTAGAACATTATTTGATGAAAACAAATAATATTCATCATTTACAAAAAAATAAGGTCTTTTAAGACACCACTGAAATGGTTATTCCGAACTTGCATAATTGTCAACTGAGCAGTTGTAGAAAAAAACCCCGCTGAACTGCTGTAGTTGCAAAGAAATTTCTAACATGACAATACTAGGACAGGGAAGGTGAAAAAAAAGGTAGGATAAGTTTGTCTGATCCCTTGTCCGAATCCATTTATTCAGCCCAAACGTTTGGTTCGATTTACTTTAAACTTGGTAGGTACATATTGTTTTTACAGTAGTCTGCCCGGCTTGTTTTTGGAATTCACATTCTGGGTATGGAACCTGCCGTACAAACGTTACGAAAAGCCTATTTTATATTTCCTTGAAGTTAGCAGAACAAAGGCAGCAGAACCAAATTTTAGATTAGATGCTAATTGATTTTGTCCTCGAATTAAATGCTCATTAAATGCTCCACAAAAACAACAAAATTTTTAAAAATTTAATTTTGTTCCAATATTTTTTTTTTAATTATTTTTTTTTTTAAACCTGCTTCTAGAATTAAGTGCTCATTGAATACGAATTAAATGCTGCATTATCTCAAAAAAAATTTGAAAACCTGAATTAAAAAAATTAAATTAAAAAAAGTCAGTTTCTGTGTTCTGCTAACTTCGTCCACTATTTTTCTAGAAGAAAATTTTGTCCAAAAAAATATCAAAAAAGTGATTTAAAAGTGGAACTAAAAGATTGACTTTTGTAACATTTCATTTTTTGAATTCAGGATTTCAATTTTTTTTGAGAAATGCAGCATTTAATTCGTATTCAAGTCGCACTTTATTCTAGAAGCAGGTTTAAAACAAAATCAGAAAAAAAAAATTAATTAAAAAAATTGTAGGTATTGAAAAAAAAGCACATAAACACATAAAACACATCAGTAGAAGAAATCAAACTGCTTACTTAATTTTTTCCCCAAACGGGTGTTAA
This sequence comes from Platycheirus albimanus, assembly GCA_916050605.2. Lineage (NCBI taxonomy): Eukaryota > Metazoa > Arthropoda > Insecta > Diptera > Syrphidae > Platycheirus > Platycheirus albimanus. Next base: position 69,289,489 of record OU696698.1, read on the forward strand.
AAATTGATTTTTTTAAGTATACCACAAATTAAACAAGTTCATAATTATTATTATAATATGTAGTTAAAAAAAAAAAGTCTTGTGTTGATGGTTATCCAATATTGAATTCTGAAATATGTGAACTTAAAATAAACTAACATTTTCACATTATTACGGTATGTAGATACAATTCTGTAGGATTGTCATTGAATATGTTAGTGTTGTTTTTTTGCCATCGAATTCAATTTAAAATCACCACATGGGACACGGAATGAAACAGGACAGAACGTTATTGAATTAAATATAAGCATTGGTGGCAGTAGTTGGAGTAGGTAAAGTAGAGAGATAATGTGGGCTTCATTTGAATAAAAACAAAACGAAATTGATTGTGATCCTGATTGTTGCTCTGTGAAATTTAGCATCAGAACTTGTAACCCAGTTAAAATCTAATCTTAGAAAAAGAGAAAACCAGCTGGCACCGATATCATTTCTTGGAAAAGAAATGTTGACAGTTATTTGCCGAAGTCGATACAATAAATCAAAATAAGGCTATCTACAGAAAATTGAAGTCAAATTTATAAATTAAATTCAAAAGTGTAAAAACTTGGCCTTTTAGAATTCTCTAAATATAAAAACACATGCAAGGGGCCCCACATTCGATGAAATTGTACGTACACTCGGCCACCGTACATTTTACACTTTTAGCGATACATAGCGTCAATCGGCGTCGTTTCGGTTGCTGTTCTGAGTTATTTGACGAAGTACTACTCCCAATACTCTGAACTTTCCCCGAGCTTTTGGGTTTTGTTATAGGCATGTAAACATTGTTAACTTTCGAATCAAGTCTAAATGATTGCATTTTCGGATTTTAATAGTTACATATTTTTCTTACGAATACCCATGTCTACTTATAAACATATCTGTACAACAGCCTTCCCATGGAATAGAATTTTGTATTCGTGCAACTTCTCGTTTGTTGCTCTAGTATAATCCAATATCTCCAATTAGCATACAAAAGTGCTTCTGAAACTTCTCACTAGATGACATACCGTTCGTCTCAATGTTACTATAAAAATAAAATGCATTGCGTATGCATAACTTGCCTCATAGTTCATATAATAGCAAATAAAAATGACTAAGACAAATAATGATAATCTCCCATTCACAAAACTATCAAAGACCGAATGTCCGACGGGATGAAGTCCGAAATGTGGAAACAGAGGAAACGAAACAAGGAAAGCAGAATATTTTCAGCCACAATATCAGCAGAAAGGTGCGACACAATACGACGAAATATAAAAAGGAATACCTATTCAATTCATGCAGCTTCATAAAACTATAGAAATCCAATGTAGTAAAGCCAAAATGTATATTATGAAGAATCGTTTACGACAAATTGTAAACTTTCAAATAATCCAGAACAAACTGAAAAACAGTGATTTGTAGTCGAGTGTAACTTTTTTTAATAATATAGCATTACTAGCTATGTCAATATTCTAACATTCACAAACAAAACAAGCACGAACTTTTACATTTATTGTAAGACCGCACTAGGCGGAACTGCACTTCAGCGTAAATAAACTGCAATTGAGATGTACATTGTACATATTCTTTAAGTAAGAAACTTTTTTTTATTTCTTAGGAATTTTACAAAATTCATTTGTGGAAAATCGCTTTGCCGTATTTTCACCAAACTTTAGTAAAGCCTTCGTTGGCATTCTCATCATAACGACATCAATTGATTTTTTAGTAATTTGACAAAACGTCCTAAAATTGATGTAGTCCAATAAAAGTTTAACATCATTCTAATGAATAGTTGGGAACCCATTTAATAAATATGTACTTACAAACATTAATTTTTATGTATGTATTTCAATTTACTTGACCGTATTGAACTATGCACACAGGGAAACGTGGAAAGAACAGGCGAGGATATGCTTTTATATCAATGATGAGTCAAAGGTACAAAATAATGTAGAGTAAGTGTCGCAAATATAGCCCATGCTGGTAATATGGCCAACTGCAATATTTTATGAATAAAACATACATGTAGTTTTTGGTTGAGCTTACTTTAGGATTTTTGTATTAATTTTTTTTTTGGAAATTTAGTAAGTATTTTCGTAATATACAAATTGTTATATTTTATGTCATCAAAAAATGTTAAATTAAAAATTCGGTTGCAGTTAATTGAGTGTTAAAAATTAAAAAAAGTGATATTGTCGAAGTGTCGATAATATGGCCCATTCCAAAATATTTAAAAAACATTGTTTCAAATACGTACCGCACTGGGCCATACTACAATCTTTTTTTTTTAAGCTGTGAAGTGAAGTTCTTTTTGTTCCTAAAGACTGAAGTAAAAATAATTTGTAAGACTGTTCACAAAAAAAGTAATGAGACTTAAATGTATAGTTTTATTTAAGAAAATGTTAAGGGTGGGCCATATTTGGCACACTTACTCTAGTTTTCATTTGTCATTTTATCCTAGGTTCCATTATATTAAGGACTTACGATCGGACAGGCTGCCCTCCCGCTGAACTTACTCCGTGCTACTGAAGTACTGAGTGCTTGTACACCCATTTTGTGCTCGATTCACACTTGATACTTTAAACAAAAACAAGTAGCAAAAGTTGTTGTTATTGTATATAACATTTGTTTTTTTTTTAAACTTGCCCACACCTACATATACTTTAAAATAATTGTGGTACTGCAACTTAGACTTGAGGACACACACGACTAGCAAGTTATTTATGCGAAACCGGGTTCTTGTTTAATATATACGCTCAATTTGTGAAATCTGCAGCATTTTATTTCACCAATATCATGGGTTTGATTAATAAGAGTACGCTCCAAATATGTTCACGTTTTAATTTTTTTTTTTTTGATAGCAATTATATTGGTTTAAAAAGTGAAAATTTTTAAATAGATAAATCTTAATTTCACAAAACAAAAAAAGCTTGAAATACTTCCCACAAACGCTGATATTCACTCATTTATAATTGCATCCATAAATAAATCAAAATCAAACAAAGCTATAACTTAATTCAAAATATGTTTGATTATTGTGCATTAATAAATAAAAACGGATGAACAAATTATATAGGTAAGGACTATATACATATATATGCATTATGCAAGTATGTATAAATATATAAATGTCACTCTATTATGTAACGCTATTGCACATTCCAACACTCTCCGTTCGACCACAACACAATAACAAAAATAACCGATTAACGCGCCCACAAAATTAGGTACACTATCTGCAGTAATTAGATGTCAGAATATTTTGATATATATCCGCTTGTTATTCGCATCTATCTTTGGCAACATTTTATTGCTCCCTATGGAGGGTTCGGTTCGGCTTGGTCTCCGTGGCTAAGGTGGTTTTTGGTATTGGTAGATATCTTTTGCTACAATCAACCGGGCTCAAGCACAATCATTTTCATAGAGACAACGAACGCCGCGCCGGTGTTATAATTTATATTAAACGCATTCAGTTTGGTTTGTGCAACATATACATACATTGAAACGTTCTTAGCACATTTGTGGTTTGTGTTTGTGTCCCGTGTGTGTTTCTGAATTGAGCTTTGACACTCGGTCCTTTCGCTTGCTAGCTATGCTCTTTCTTACTTTGTGTGTAGTGTATTCATAAGTATGCTTCAGGCTTTAGTTTCATTTGCCTTGGAAAGACATATTTATTATATAAACCTATGAACGTTTGTTTTGTTGACATAATTATAGTTGAGTCCATTATTGCCAAAAATTGTTTTTTTTAAACCACCTATAGCAAATAAATAATTTTTGTATGCTTTTAGCAGTGGCTCAAACAAAAATTGTCATGTTCATTTCAACTGAAGAGCAACTAAGTATGTAACCTTCGAAAAATAAATCCCTAAAACTAGTAATGAGTGTGTAAAATAATTTTTAACGAACCGAGGTGTTATCGGTGAGGATTTTCGAACTGGCTTTAGACGTTGAGGTAATGATCTGAAAAAAATTGAGTCTAATTTGAGAATCCTCACACCCTTCCCTTACCGTCATTAAAACCACATGTCTGCAGGTAAATTTGATCCTGGCAATAGGGAGGATATGGTGTCCAGTCCATATCGTGGCTTGTTGGTCGGGAGTGGGGTTCTTGCTGTCCGAGCACTATAAACTACAGTTACGTCTTAACACCAAAAACTGTAACTGTCAGTTTCCGAATAAAAGAATCATACCCGAATTTGTCCCTCCTGGGAGGGACCAAGATGTTAATGGTCCTCCGAAGTATTTAGTACACCAATATATTTGTTTGCAGATTATGACGTCGAAGAAAAAAGCTTTTTGCAAGGAAAAAATAAGTTTCTGACTGAAAATTGGCACGATCATTGGTAATGGGGCTCTTTATAAACTGAGAGAGTTCGTCACCGATATCGGGTGTACACTAGTTCAGTTACGAGTTCAAGTTTTGAAAATTTTAATTTGTTAAGTTTGTTAATCAATATTTTGAATATATTTAGCTAATGCTTAAGGCGGGACTTGTACTGGATGCTGAGGCATTCGTATAATGGTTTCTCAAGGTAAATATTTTTCAGGAAATTCAAAAGCACACGCATTTTGAACGATTTGCATGGTATAGTTACCAAGGTCCTAGCTGTAAAAACATTTATACACATCTCTTATGAGTTATGAGCCATTTACATTTTGAAGGCAATATTCAGAACAGAAGATCCCTCGAAATGTTTTGCAATGTAAATAATCGACGCTAGGTTTTTTCTTTTTTGGGCATTCTCCTTTGCACAATTTGGAAGTGTTGTTCAGCCGTCAGTTTATTCATGTTGAAATGTCAAACCAGTTAAAATAGTGTTGCCAACTAAAGGTTTTATGCATTTAAAGAAAACACCCGTTACATCTAATGATAATGGTAATTTGAAATTTAAAAAAAAATCACTAAAAAAGCTCTTTGTGGTATTATTTCCTATTTAAGAGACTTTCAACATCAAAAAATTTATAAGAATGTTAATATGTTTGTGCCTGACTATGTGTGTTTGTTCCTTATCGCTATATAGTGGTTTCCAAAAAATTGCCCTTTTAATACTACGTGGTCTGTCAAGGTTAGTAGACTCATCTTTGTGTGGGTTAGTTGACTCAATTATTTTTTTTCATATGATTTACAGAAAAAAGAGATCTTATGAATGCAGAATGCAAGTAATTTATTTTTGTGGTAAAAAAAGTGATAAAAATCACGGGTTGTATGATATTAAAATGCAAAGCAAATCAGTTATTGACATTTTTTTTAATTTTATGAAACCAAATGATTACTCATACATAGGTAAAAAAGCACACAAAAGTTTTAAATATTAATCCATTGAATCTTGATCTTGGATTTTGAAAACTTACGCCTTCAATGCTCAAATAAATGACATTTCTTGAGTCAATCCTATTGTACAAATGAATTTCACACAGCAAAATCATATCCATCAACCAAACACTTTTCATTTATATAATAGGTACTATTTTTATTTTGAAATTGATGTTTAACTTTAGATACAATTTTGTAGCTTTATGAAAAACATATGCTGCTTCTTGCAATTCGATCAATTCAAATTATTTATTCAAAAATTCTATAAAATGCAACAGAAATAATATCAGTTGCTTTCGCTTCGTCTAACCCACAAAAATCATACAAATTTCCAATGATTCACCAATAACCCAAATCCAATTGCACCGTTACGAAATCAAAATTATAGTTTAGTTAAGCTAACTTTTTTAAATCCATTTTTTTTTTTTTAGTTAAAGAACCTTTTCAATTATTCGGATAATGTTATTTTCAGTTCAAGTCAAAATTAAATAAATTTTTACTATTTTTATAAATATTTCAATGAAATATTATATGTTTTTTATTTTATTCATTACTTGCGTAAAAATAAGATCGATATTTTACCAATATTAAAAGATCGCACGCTATAGCAAATATAATTAAATTGGAATGACAAACCAAAAAGGACACCTGTCATATTGACATTTTTTTCGAACAAAAGATATTCTAAAAACCTGATCAAATTTGCAATTTTCTTGGTAATTTTGGAGGATTTTCAAATTTCCGGGATTTCCCTACCCTATGGCCTTCCTTTGGCCAAAACGAATCCATCAAAATCGTGAAAATAGAACGATATGTTCTCGAGTTATGAGTGCACACACGGACGACAGTCTCTTTTATATATTTTTTACATAATGGATTGGGAAAAAAACACATTGGTTGGAATTTGTTATTTTCTTCACAACAAAAACTTCAAAATAAACCTTTTGGAATTGTTATACCAAAAAACAACATGAAACTTCAAAGCTGCTTTTCTTAGCATCTCTAGCATTTATAAACTTTTTTTTTTGTAATCAGCCACTATTTATTTTGCTTTATTAGACCTGCAAAATGTTTGTCCGTGTAATGATAGACGTAATTTTCACACCAACAAGCGAAATAATTAAAATTATGTTATGATATCTTTAAATACAAACTGTAGAGATGACACTATACTGTATGTGAGTCCATCTCACAACTTTTGGTAAGCTTACCTATTTACCGGTATGTGAGTTAAAAACTAGTTTGATCGAATGGAATAATTTAATAAATTGTGGTAGATTTGTTGTTTTTCGTCGTGTAGGTAATATTAGTCAGCAATTAGTTTCATCATCCTTTACCATAAATATAAATTTAATACACAAATGAAGTCATCGATTGTAAATATGATACAGACGTGAAGCGTGAAAAAATTTAGCTTCATTCCGTACTGCCTACAAGCTTAGTAAATTATTAGATAATAATTTACGATCTCCCTGTTTTGGTGTTGCATTTCATGTATACACTGAGAATAATTTGTAAGGTACCTAATAAAAAAAAGTTTCTTTTGTTCAAATTTTTGAAGGAGAAAATCCAGTAAAATGAAAATGTACCTATACATATATCGTAACAATTTTGACCTCTTCATTTCTCAAATATGAGACTATCATTAAACTAGAAGTTCGCTTTGTTTTTTGACTTTTGTAGTAAATAAGGTGTGCAACTTTTATCTATCTAATCATGCGAACCACAAACTTAGCTGGTTCTTGCAAGCTAATTAGCTTTATTAAAAATTTCACAAACACAGACAGCTTAATAGATCCAGAGTTGTAAAAGAATAATACTAACTTCAAAACTCAATACCCAGTTTATTTTAAAGTATTTAAAAAGACACTAAAGAAGGTGACTATATCCATTTATAAGGCAGCTCGAAAATCTATAAATGTCAATACCGTCCAAAATTAAGATAAAGATGTATCTAAGATTTAGGCAATATCTCCTTAATTTTGAGCTCGATTCCCAATCAATGTTTTAAATTAAAATCTTTGGTTCTCATCGCCCAAAAACAATTTTGGATAATGTAATGAATTAACTATTTTTCTTAGACTTTTCTTAGAATATCTTTAAATGATGGATTATTCACTACTTGAATTTTTTTTTTTGAGATATATTTGGATTAATTTATATTGCATGTGATGTTATCCAAAGGATTAGTATAAAATTCATTATAATGTTTGTAAAAACCAAATACTCGGCCTAACAAACCCACATGTAGGTATGTTATTTCTTGGGGATAATAGCTAGTTGGATTTAACTTTTTTGGGATTTTATCCCAGAGGAATTTTTTTTTTCAAGAATTTCGTACAACACCTTGGCGTTCTACTGTGGCGCCCTTTATATTTCTTACAGCAGTAAGCATGCAGAGTTTGCGACACAAATAACTGTCTCATGTAAAAGATTCTATAGCAAGAAGTTTTATGAATTCGCGCCTCATTTATTTGCCCCGGGATTTATGGAACATCAAAAATGGTTGAAAATCAGTTGATAAATACCTTAGCAACACGTTTACTCAACCTTTTTACTAGCCGTTATATGGTGTAAATACTTAAAAACCCCAGAACTAAGGTCTTTGTACTTTGCCGTACATTTTTCATCAAATGCATCTTCAAATTTTTTTTTTTTTTGTGACCATGAATCATTTATTTTAGCAAAAACGTCCATTCCGAAACTTGTACCTCCCCTTTATAATGCTGCTCAAATGTATATATGTAAGTCCTTTTATATCATTCTATGCGTTTGTTTATTCATAAGCATATAAATGCGTGAATGTATGGATGTGTCTCTATATACACACAAATGTTTAATATGTGCTTTGCTTATATGCTTATATGTATATTTTCTACTTTACCCATTGATTGAAATAGGGAATTTCCATTACCACACACACATAAGATCAAAACTAATCCATTAAAAACATATCATGATATGTCAATCTATCATCCTATCAAGTAAGTCAAACGTTGAGGGTTTGTATGCCTTAAAATTTAAATTTAAGGAGAGCGTATCGAAATTCCTCTTTTTAAAATTCCGAATAGTATGCCTGGTAACAATAATTGAAGGCTGAGGGATCGATATTTTAGTTTTCTAATTATTCCGCTTTTGCAATAAAAACTAGTTGTTTTATTTTGAAAAATCGAGTGACTTAAAAATAAATCAACTTATTTTGAGCGCAAAAGCGTAATAATAAGTAACGTGATTGTAAAAAATCGGAATCATAAAAGCGGGATAAAGAACCCAACCCAAATTAAAAACAATTAAAGCCGAAAGACAAGAAATGGTTGGTTTACATTGCAGCACTTTATTATCATTTATCACATAATAGTTGCAACTTAATACTATACTACATACTTAGTATGTTGTTGAAAAGCTTACATTTTATATATTTTATGAAAAAAAATTGGTTGACCCTTAGGTACTTAAGAATAATACATTTGTTAAAACATGCAAATAAATCATTTCTCAAATTACAGTAGACGCTCGGTATAGTAAACCTCTGTATAGTGAACTATCCAATATAGTGAACCACTAAAATTAAACACAGACTACTCTAAATAGTGAACTATAAGAATCTCAATTCAGTGAACTACATTTTTTTTGGCGAAATTAAAGGAACATTTTTTCTATTGCAATGTGCCAATTTTAACTATTTTTCTGAAAAATGTACTATTCCTTCGTGAGTATTTTACACTTTGCCACGAATTTAAATATGTATACAGCTGCCCGTAAAAATGTTTTTATATGGTTTTGCTTTTTTTATGTCTGAAATGTATAAAAAGACATAATATAAGACATCTGAATTACCGAAGGTGAAAAAAATCTGCCTGTTGATTGATTTTAAAATAGAAGGCAGTTTCAATTTTGGAAAAAATTAATGTAAGCAGGTTTGGTAATCAATCAAAAACTCCCACTCGAAATAGTAAACGATTTCGTTATAGTAATGAACAGGCTTGGTTTGTATTAGTTCATTATATCGAGCGTCTACTGTATTGCCATTTAATCAGGAAATACACTGAAGGTGAAATTAAAAATCTTTAAAAACTTTATAATATGTTGTTTGCATTAACCTCTACCCTAATTTCCTATCGCTCGCCCTGTGACTAATCATTAAAAGGGCTATCCAAGGTGACTAATCATTAAAAGGGCTATCTAAACCCGTCAAACGCGTGTGTCATATACAAAAAAAAAATTAAATCTTATAACAATTTCTTAAGCAATTAAAAAGCTGAAAGCTAGAAAAGATAGTATGTGCCACCTTATCCTTTTTTACTTGTTTTAACTTAGATTTACTTTGATTTCGTCCCTTAATTCCTTAACCTCATTCACTGGTATCTTTAAACTGTTCTTAAATTTCATTCCTTATTTTTTGTAGTTTCTTATGGCAAATATCCATGACTCTTACACTTGTCCTTTTTTGAGAAAATTGAAAGTTTCGTATTTCTCTGAAGTAAGTAGTTTGATTTTTCAACCGCTTTTTTTTTTTTTTTTTTTTTTTTTTTTGAAAAACACATTCCCCCTATAACTACTCTTCGAATTTTAAAAGTTTTGGAAGTAAAAAGATAAAGATATGAAGCTTTTCTATTGCAGTAGGTAGGTATGTATGTAGTGTACTTTAAGTTTTTTTTTTTAATTTGAAAAAGTTAGGAACGATAATGCAATTGGATTTTCGTCGTACCCATGGCAATAGTTGTGTAATAGAATCAATCAAAAAGTTTTATTTCGATTTGGTAAATTATGCTGGTCGGTGGTAGGGCAGTGAATATTTTCTTTTTCGAGATTAATGTTTAAGTGCATGTCATTTTGCACTTAATTCCGACAATCAAACATACAAATGAAGTAGTGCGGTGGTGGTTAGTGTGTCGGACGGCTACGCCGAAGGTTATCGGTTCCTGATTCCAATTAATTGTGTTTATCATATTTGTGTAATTTTTTTCCTGTGTACTGTAACTAGTCGAGAAAAGTGCATCTCTACTAGCCTGTTCGTATCCGTCGTTAATTGTAGGTCCCTGTCCGGTAAAGTATCAATGCACTAAGCTCTACGAAGCGAAATATTTAGATCATATACTAGGTTTTGTACCTAGACTGAGTTCCAATATACATCAGGAAAGAGTTTGAAAAGCCACGTGGCTTTTTTTACCGCAAAAAGCCATCGGAAATAAATGGGGCATATCTCCAAAATTCACATCTCCCCCACTGACTTATAAAGCATCGTTTCCTTATAGATCAGCAAAATCAAGCATCATTACTAGTGGTTAGTAATCGGATGGAGGAATATACGACACGAACCGCGTGCTGTTGACCATTTATATTCTCTGAAGTGAAAACAAATCACAGCTTTTTCATACTTTTTTTTTTGTTTTTTTTTCCAAGATCTCAAGTCTTAAGACCACAGCAGCACATTGTTGCAGGTTTGTGTGCCCTAGTAGTTTCTTTTTATTATTCCAAGATAGCCATTTATGGTTCTAAAATATTTCGCTTACATAATTTTTCCAAAAATGCTCCCAAAATCATTTAAGAAAATTTTTTGTATTACCATAATAGCATTATATTTTATTTAGTTTGTTTTGTTGAACTCAATTATGGAACTATGTATCTTCAATGCGTTTGGAATCGTTGCTGATAAGGTTTGATCAGTGGTCAGAGTTCAACCATTCAAATTTCACTGAACAATTCAAATTGAATTCAATTAATGGCCCTTCCTAGGAGCCAATATCGAATTGGGACATCACAACTTTATTGGTGCCAAAGTTCATGTACTATCTATCATAAAACGATGCTCAACCCCCAATAAATGTCTAGTTTGACTCTGAAAGCTCTAAAACAACCAAAGACAAAATCAAGACCTAGAGATTGTGGTTCCAGAACCCTAATGCTAAAATGTCTCAGAACCGATCAAAAAAAAAAAAAAAAAAAAAAATGATTGCCTACAAGAAACCATAAAGACCATTCATGAAGTAAGATAGAGGAGAGATGCAACGATGTTTCAGCCTTCAGCGGGTATATCTTTAATTTTCATTTTATAGGTACTGTGCAGCCTTGAGCATTGAGCAGACGTCCTCGAAATAAACTCAATGGGCCTATTTTTATTTGTTAATTATTGTAAGGCATTTTAATTGATTTTATTTAAGTTTTAAATTTTCGCCATTCTGTTTTCTTTAGCCGTACTATTCGTTTAAGTCCTTTGAAATTTAATGCTTTGGGGTGTGTACTGGTTTTCTTTCATAGTAAGTTGAAAATAAACTAAGGCAGGGCATGTGATTTTTTTTTTTTTGTAAATTTCCAAGTCCTTTTGTGTTCGTACCTTGTAGGTATATGTGTGCATGGGATTGACTATATACAAGCGAACTTTTTTTTGTACTATAGCAAGAAAAAGAAACGACATAATAAATGTATATATTAGTAATCTTTTGAACAACAAGTTTCCATGTCTTGCTTTTTGGAGATTAGGCAAGTTCGGTCTTTTCAATGTTATTTGTATATACATGTTATCAAGCCTTATGAAAATAAAGTGCATGAATGTGTCGTATGCACTTGCTCTCATGTGTCACAGTGGTCTTGGGGCTTTAGATTTTGAAAATTAGAAACGAAACAATTATATGAAAATCAATTATTCCCCCAAAAATCACTAGTTAACATGTTTTGTAAGAACAATGAAGTAACCCTGAACAAAAAACCTTAGTATGTAGTTTTTATTTATTTTAAAACACTACTACAACAAAAAATTGATTCTTCGAACGTGTGCGTTTCTTTATTTACTTCTTCCCCTGTAAACAAAGAAGTACGATAAATCAGCCTTAAAATATGTATTTCAAAGGAAGTAGTTTTGTTTCCCCTAAAAAAAACAATTTATTTACGTTTTGCTTGTTCAATGTGCGAGAAAGAAAGCTAGGATTAAGTGCATAAACTTTTTTTCGTGTTTGACGAGCATTATACATATAAGAATAAAGTGCACGACTGGGTCGGACGAACTTGGTCTAATGTGTGATAGTGGTCTTGGGGTTTGAGATTTTGGAAAAAAAGCAGAAAGAAAATAATATGAATTTTTATTGATCACTGAAAAATCACTAGCTTAAACGTTTTTTGGAAGAAATGAAGTAAGCCATCTAATTGCGTTTACTGTTTAGTATTTTATTTCAAGAAATTTTTTTCAAAAACGTTCGACCAGTTTTTTCAAAAATCTGTTTTTTTTACACTTTTCGAAAAAATACTCCAAATATTTTTTGAGTATGCCAACTTCTAGGAATTCGTAGTTTTTATCAGCAAAATAAAATTAAAAAACAAAAAAACTTTTTTTGAAAAATTTAAGAATTAAAATTATTTCGTCTATAAAAAGGCTCCTATATTAAAAATTTCATCGAAATCCGTCAAGTGGCTTACGAGAAAATCTGATTTAAAAAAACGGTCCTATGGGAGGTACAGTTATAAGACATTTCCTGAAAATCTATTCCAACCAAAACATTAAGTTTGCTCAGAAAACATTATTCAGAAAGTTTTATCAAAATCGAATTTTCGAGAAAAAAATATTTGTTCACTAAAAATCGTATGGCAGGTACTAGTTAGTTTTAGAGCTAGAATGCTAATTCCAAAAACCCCTCTGTAGGATGTCATAATAATACTATGTTCCATGTTTGAAGCAAATCGGTCCAGCCGTTTAGGCTGTAGGTGCCGTATATACGGACGGACTGACAGACATAATTGTCGGACCCACTTTTTTAAGCTTCTCTATCATCGAAACTCGTTTTGGCTGGGAGATGCAATTTTTTATTTAAACTGACTAAAAAAAAAAAAAAGCATACTGAAGTCCAACTATTACATTTAGGACCTTTTTGTAAAGCCAGTTATCTCTTATTTATTTTATTTTTTACGAAATTTGTTTAGTGAGCTGTTTTTGAATATAATTAATTTTTAAACTTAAAATTTAAAAAAAAAATTTAACTTAATTTTTGTAACTTCTGTTATTTCTATAAGCAAATATTTAAAAGAATTACAAAACATTTCAATACATATTTCCCATTTAATCAAATAAAACTAAGTTTTCCTTCCTCCTTGCAAACATAAAAAAATCCACTCACCGTTCTGCCTCGCCCTAATTTTACAATAAGAAAATCTTTTCATCACCATCTCTATTCGATACACAGCCAGAATCAAAACATCTACATGTAGATACTTATTTGTGTGAGCATGGAGTATGTATATCTTTAAGGAATGCATTTATCTGCCTCGACATGATTAAAGATTTTCGCTTGCTTCTTGTATGCCAAATAATAAATGTATGCGAAGAATTTGCCCATCTACTTACAATAAACAGCAGCTCTCGAAAAAAAATGCAAAAAAAAAAAAAAAAAAAATTAGGATTGGAATTAAACATACCTGTAGCAAAGACATAATGTTTATTTATTTTTAATTTTTGGAAACAAAAAATCAGTCAGCATGGCTCGACAGCGCTCCCCATTCAACGTTACTGCAGCTCCTTCCTCATTTCGAGAGAAAAAGGAACCGATGATTCCGCCAGCGTACCAAACAGTCAGTTTTAATGGGTGTTATGCTGATTCGTTGATGGCTTGAGGATTGTCTTCGCTCCATACACGGCAATTTTATTTATTGATGAAGCCATTTAACCAGAAATATTGACCGTAAAATAGACAAAGTGCGCTCTATGAACTTTACAAACATGTTTGTTTAAAGTAAATTTCCACAATTTGGAAGCGTTGGTCCGGCGCCGGCGTTAAACGATTGATAATGAATTGCCAAATCTTACTGAACAAAAATGTCAACACATTTTACCATTCTCAACTGTCAAACCATAGACAACAACTATTGAAACTTCACATGCAGCTAAAAAACACCCTTTACATTGAGTTTTTCTATGACCTTAAAGTGTTTTCAAATCTATAAGAGTACATACTGCAGGCAACTCACCCGACCAGTTAAATCTCCTAAGAGCATAACTAGTAAATAATTTCTGTATCTTTTCGATTCTCATAAAATACTGTTTTCATAAAAGGGTGACCAAACAACTCTACAATATCCTAAATAGTGCAAAACCAAAGACATAAAAATAATGTCTTTAGAGTATAAACGCTTCTACATCAGAATTTTGTTTTAAAACATGACTAAAGGTAGTAGCGACAACAAAAACAATGTGATCTTAAAAATCGAGTTTCGTATTAAAGATTACTCCAAGATCTTTAATTACTTACACTCTGAGAAGTTTATCATCATTTCATCAAAATTGTATTCAAAGCTTATTTGTGAACATAACTTTGAAGCTGTGAGTATTTAACATTGCGAAAAGTTTAACTGAAGTTGAAAAAAAAACTTGTTTGTTCTGTTGCAGCAAACAACAGTCTGAAACTGAAGATCATCGGCATACATCAAACACTGACAACGTCTAAATAGGAGCGGAAGATCATTAACAAAAATAATAAAGGGAAGTGGACCTATAAATGACTTCCTTGTGGTAGCCCCGATAACACCCCTATGAATTTTGAGAAGTACCGTTCAATGTGAACTACTTGGTTTCTATCGTACAGATCAAATCACAACCAATTTATGAAATTTGAAATTGTAGTTAAAACCTTACATTCTCAACTTTTGCTAAAATAGTCCGTGGTGAACGATCAAAGGCCTTTACAAAATCAGTATATAGGACGTCAATCTGCATACTTTGTTCCATTTTTTTCAATTAGTACAGATACTTTGACTTGAACTAGTTGAGCATCCTTTACAAATACGTGTTGTTTGAAGGATATCAAATTTTTGACTGAGAAATATATGTATCTTGATATTTTTTTCAAAAAAATTTAGCTATAACTTTGAAATTGGTCTGTAATTTTTTTAAAAAATGCTTTAGCCCACTTTTAGATATTCGATCGATACAAATTATTTTCTATTACTTACTTAAGGTGGCGCAGACAGTCCATTGTGGACCACGGCCTCAACCAACAATTCTGGCCAGCTAGGCCGGTCCCTAGCCAGTGGCCTCCAGTTGCGCACACCAAGTTGGTTGAGGTCGTTTACCACTTGATCGCGCCACCTTAGATGGGGTCTTCCAGAACTGCGTCGGCCCTCCGGGTTGGAATTGAAGACTCGTCGGGCAGGAGCGTTTTCGTCCATACGCTCCACATGGCCCAGCCATCTAAGCCGCTGAATTTTCAGCTTCTTAACCAAGTCAATGTCGCTGTATAGCCCGTACAGTTCGCCATTGAATCTTCTCCTCCATACTCCATTGATACATACAGGCCCGAATATCACCCGAAGAATCTTTCTCTCAAAGCACCCCAGCCTGTATTCATCCGATTGTGTCAGTGTCCACGCTTCTGCCCCATACAGCAGGACTGGGATGATAAGGGTCTTGTATAGTGTCTCCTTGGTCCTTTGAGAGAGGGCTTTACTACTAAGATGCCTTCTTAGCCCGAAGAAACAGCGATTGGCAAGAGTGATTCTTCGACTGATCTCTTCACTGATGTTGTTCTGAGAGGTTATAGTGGAACCCAAATAGACAAAGTCCTTGACAACCTCAAAGTTATATCTGTCCATTGTGACGTTTTGTCCGAGCCTACGGTGATGATCTACTTCACCCGAGGACAGCATATACTTTGTTTTATCTTCATTTACAGCCAGACCCATTCGAGCCGCTTCCACTTCAATACTTGCGAATGCTCCACTGACAGCGCGCTTCGTTCTTCCAATAATGTCAATATCATCAGCATAGCCAAGTAGTTGAACGGATCTAAAAAAAATCGTACCGCTGGTGTTGACATGCGAGTTGCGTACGATTGCCTCAAGAATGATGTTGAAGAGGTTACATGACAGCGCGTCACCCTGTCGTAAGCTTTTCTCGACATTAAATGAGTCGGTGGTGTTCTTACCAACCTTGACGGAGCAGCGAGAGTTCTCCATAGTCATCCTGCACAATCGAACGAGTTTGGCAGGGATGCCAAGAAGCGACATGGCTCTGTATAGCTCGTTCCTGTTTACGCTGTCATAGGCGACTTTAAAATCGATAAAGAGGTGGTGAGTATCGATCTGGAATTCTTGGGTCTTTTCCAAAATCTGCCGAAGTGTGAAAATTTGGTCGACGGTTGACTTACCGGGTCTGAAACCACACTGATAGGGGCCAATCAGTTCACGTGCGAAAGGGTTCAGACGTTCACACAGAATGGCCGACAAGATTTTATAGGCGACATTTAGGGGACTTATACCTCTGTAGTTGGCGCAGCTTAGAGTATCTCCTTTCTTGTGGATAGGGCACACAATGCTGAGGTTCCATTCGTCAGGCATACTTTCATCCGACCAGATTGTACAGATGATTTGGTGTATGCTCCTCACCAAGTCATCTCCCGCTGCTTTGAAGAGTTCAGCCGTAAGGCCATCAGCTCCAGCAGCCTTGTTGGACTTTAGTTTAGATATTGCTATCCGAACTTCTTCTTGGTCGGGAGGACGGAAATTTTGTTCATCATCATCCAAATCGAATGGATCATTCTGCCTGACAGCGATTAGTTGGTTGTCTTCGCCGTTTAACAGTCTGCAGAAGTGTTCTTTCCAAATTCTCAGCACCGACTGTGTATCTACAACGACATTCCCACCCTCGTCTCTACAAGCTTCCGCTCGGGCTTTGTAACCCTTGGACGAATGCTTTACCCTTTGGTAGAACTTTCGAACATTGCTTCTGCCGTAGCACCCCTCAATTGATTCAACCATTCGTTTTTCCAGTTCTCTTTTTTTATACCCTATTCCATAGAATGGGTATATTGTATTTGGTGTGGAGTTTGTAACATAGAGAAATAATACCGTTAGGTATAGAAAAGTATACATATTCTGACTCAGAATCAAAAGCCTAGTCGATTTAGCCATGTCCGTCCGTCCGTCCGTCCGTCCGTCCGTCCGTCCGTCCGTCCGTCCGTATGTATACTCTCTAGAGGTCGCAATTTTTGAGCTAGAAAGCTGAAATTTGGGATATATAATCTTTGGTTCAAGAGTAAGGATAAGTTCTTGAACCGGTAAAATCCGCCCACAATCGCCATTTTTGTTGAACAACCTCAATTTAATAAAATTAAATTATGTTTTTTTGTACAGTTACTATAAAAGCATAACGCTAAAATTTTGCACACGTAAGCTTTAGGTAAACTTTCTTCCAATCAAATAAAAATATTTCAGTTTGGGCGTGGCTTACGCCTATTTTTCATACAAAACCATCAATATTGTTTTTATAAAATAACAATTGTTATATTAAAGCGAAAAACATTAAATTTTGTGGGTATTACTTGTACATAAACATCTTGTGTATGAAATCAAAAAAATTGATTTTGGCGTGGCTGACGCCCACTTTTCATTAGAAACTATAAAAAAATTGTTTTTGTAAATAAACGGTATTTATAATTAATCCGCAAGCCAAAATTTTCCATCTCTTAATAGAAACGAAAAGGTTTGTGCATGAAAAGAAATTTTTGAATTTTGGGCGTGGCTTACGCCTACTTTTCATGAAAGAACGATAAACGTAGCCCACTTTTAAAGGCGTGATTTTGGTAAAATACCTTTGTTCAGGTAAGATTGTTTAAAAACTACTCGATTCAGCTGTAGTCTTACACATATGCCTAAATACTGAAAAAAGTGCAGTTAGTGCTTCAAATTTTTAAGACACGCCCACTTTTAAGGGGCTTTCCGTCAAAAGTCGTATAATGCATTAATTTTCTTAACGTTTTCTATCGGTCGCAGTTTTGAAGTAAACAGATGAACACTTGGATTTATATTCCTTGGTTACGTAGCAGAGTGTGGTCCAATAATTGTTAAAAACACCCATAATTGCTATTTCCATTCCAAATCTAATTTTTAAAAATTTAAGTTTTGTCTTGTTTTGTTCAAATCGATCTGCAAGAATAAAATTGAATGTCACTAAGGTCATAACAATTGCCTTGGCAATAAAACGTTTTAACTTTGGGCGTGGCGCACTCCTTTTTTTATTGCGCCAGCACTAATTGAACATCACACCGCATAAAATTAATGTTATTGAATTTTTTTCTGTCTGCTAAAGAAGAATTTTGTTTCTGAAACATCGGCTGTTTGCGGGAGGCAGACGCATGCACATACAAAAATATGGGGAATAGGGTATCCAACAGTTCGTTGCAAACGTACTGTAGCTCTCGCTTATGTTTTTCTTCTGAAAAGCCGATGTTCCTCTTTCCTCTTTTGTTGGTACACCGCACGGAAAGCGCTCTTGGCAGCTCTAGTTCTGGCATTCAGAACTGCATGATAGGCTTCGTCTTTGGCCAAGTGTGCGAGCCTGCACTCATCATCATTATTTTCTATTCCTTAATAAAATTTCCAGTGGAAATTGACTTGTTGAATAAAAGGGTTAGTGCCGAGCAGAAAGAAGGGGAGCATTGCTTTACAAGTAAAGGTGGTATAGAATCATATCCTACTCTTTTAGATACATTCAACTCATTTAAGCTTTTAGGAACATCATTTCCAGATTTTCAAATAATTGAATCAGATAAATTTCAGTTATTTGTGAGAAACCAGAACATATCATAGCAATATTTTCTATTTAAAGTTGATTTAACTGCGATTAAAAATCCTCCTCCATACTCCATTCTAGATAGAATTGATCTATCCTTGCGGTGGAACAGAAAGAATTATATCGAAAAGTTTGCATGGTGATATACATATATATAACTGACGTCATACTAATGATGAAAAGAAGATGAACAAAATTCATTTGACACATTTTGAAAATAAACTTCCAATCATAACAAATTATCCGGTGTCGACTGTATTTATGTATTTTAGAATGGTAAATTAAAAGTAAAATGATTAAAGTTCTAGACATTCCTCGGACTCTCACTTTATAAATCTCTGAACACACTTAATTATTCTTTGCAAGTCTCGTTTCAAAAGGTTTATTATCTGTAAGTATATACATTCATTAAAAGCAAGCTCGATTGGTAAAAAATCAATAACTCATTTTAAAAAATAATTTAACCGCTTTGTATACAAAAACTCCCAAAGAGAAATCTCTTGCAAAAAAACGGAAATCCTTTTGTGGTGTATGAAAAGAATGCATCTTTATTGAATAGACCAAAAGAAAAATTGATAATTAGGATTAATTCATATTTTAGGTATATTTGCGGTCTCATAACATCAAGCTGACTTGAATATAAGAGAAAATTTTCATCTCTTATTTGTATTAATTGCGGTTTTTTTTATCGAATGCTTTCGAAAGGCAGATAGGATGTCCAAAAGAATTTGAAACTATCCTAGATGATTATGGAGGATTTCTCCTGAGGGAGTTGTTCTTTTAGTTCATTAGTTATTCAAACAATTATATTTAATTCTTCAAAAATTATTTTTTCTTACACAATGCACACGAAAAAGTTTAATTTTTATTTTCCATTTTTTATTGATTTATTATTTCTTCTATAATATAGTATTATATACATTACTGAGAACATAAGACCATTAGTTTTTTTTTGTCGGAAAATACAAAGCATTTGCTTTTTTTTGTAATCATTTCCTTAAGAACCAATAGACTGCATCTGCAATTCGAAATGAAATAAAGAAATAATACTCATTTGTGTTTAAGACATTCGTAATAAGTTTCGGCTGCTATTATTCATCATAGTGATTTCTTTTGACCCTTTTCAGAACTAATATTAAAAAACGATGGAGCAGAATAAAGGTGAATCAAAGGCGTCTTTTGTCTGCATTCAAAGGGCCTCATCGGTCACGATAGAGGCGAGGACTTGGAACTAATTTTACGTTCTTATTTGCATGGCTTCTCTATGGTAAACGAAATTTAATAAAGTGTAGGAAGTTTACGTGAATGAGTACAAAATTGTCGAATGAAGGGTCCTGCGAGAGCTACCCCCAAATACGAGTTTTTTTGTGTATAACATATCGTTGTTGTATGTTTATTGTCGACAGAATATGTTTGGTAAAATGAAAGATAAAAGAGTCTGAGGTTTCTTTGTTTAAATGACCAGATGGGCTGCTTCGTTGACCGAGGAATACAAAAATCCATTTGGCTTGGATATCTCCTTTTGTTGTTATCAAACAAATGATTCAACATACGAATAGGTATTGAGATATGCGGAAGCCAAAATAACTTCCACTTGTAAAAATAAATTCTAATTTGTTTGAGTTTCGCGAAAATATCTATAAAACGAAAACTTGTTTTAACTTGAGCCGTATAAATGAGCGGAAGTAATTGTGAATAAGGAATGGTTTCGGAATCCAAATCAAATAAAGAAAAAAATGTCTGTTGGTCTGTCATCAATACCTTCTATACAGTCTGGAGTCTACATATTACGTAACTGACGGATATAATAATGGACAAACACGGACAATATCTACTCATTGAAAATGTTTTGATGATAATTATTTTGTTCTCTCAGTGATAAAAACTGGTGACTAGTCGGTTATTGGGTAGGTGTTGAAATATCAACAAGAAAGAGTTATTTAAGGAACCTTCCAAAAGCTTGAGTTTTATTTCAGAACTCTGCTAAGAGTTATTTATTTTTTTGTTACAGTTTTTGATGTTGCTTGAAACTACTCACGTCCATTCCAGCAAAGCAGTTTCAATTGTACAAAAAAGATCTCAAGAAACTGTTACCTACTTCGCTCACTCTATAGGTTTGACAATTCTTGAACAAATCTATCGATCAGTTAGTTCTATATATAGAAGCTAAAACATGGGTGAGTTTTGGCCGAATTTTCGGTTTTTGATATTTTTTTAAAAACAAGTACGTTAATGTTTATTTCCTTGAAAAGATATTGACAAAATAGTCTCTCTCGACCATTTGTTGGAACAGGAAGTTTGTTCTCCAGATCATTTTTGTTTGCTTGTGCAGTCTTTTTTTTCTTGGTTTATCAAGCTGCACCCAGCCAAAGTCACCCTACCATTTGGCATTAATTATAAATAAATGTATTGTTTATACAATAGTTACAAGGGTAGCATGAATTTACAAAACAAAACATATATCGTAGTTAAAGTCATTTTGCAATCATATTTCTGGAACATGTCGAAACCATCCAACATTTTCAGTAGTTTTTTTTTGTTTAACATTTTTAAGAAAAATAAATTTAAGTATATATTATTATCTAATCTTAATTAAATAAAGCTAATATGATCATTTTTGAATTCAAAGAAGCTTGGAAAAAATTAAACAACAATTTAAAAAAAAGTATCCATTCAAAAGCCAATGTCATCCAACGCGGCTAAAGTCAACCGGGTTCATGGTAACTTAAATATTAAATTTCATTTGAAGAAAAAACCTTTCAATTAAATTAGTATTACATTCAAATAAACTGCTGGGTCGGTCAGGATATATTGTTAATTATGTACCTATTCATTACTCTCCCTCAAAGAAACACTTGACTTATTTCCTTCAAGATATATATATATGTATATATAATACTATACAGGTAGATATTCGTCTGATATAAAATCCAAATACACTGTATATGTATGTGTAGATATATATATTTTTTGTCTACAAAACTTTTGGATTTCATTTTGACATAGAATGAAGAAATACGGATTCCCATCTGGCACCGAAACGAATAAAGCAAACGAACTAACAGAAAAACAAAAAAGCTCTTAAACGGAGACATGAAAATGAAAAGTTGGATATTGTTATTATTATAGTCTCCACATCCGCCAACGACCGACGACGCCAGACTGCCGGCCATCTACATACACCTTACAAACACATATCGAGCAAAAAAAAAAAAAAAAAAAAAACCAACAAGGATGGCTTTTCTATGTCGTTAATGAAATGACTAATGGCAACATAAATGGAAAAGACCAGTAATAAACTAACTTTGGAAAAAAAAGTAAAAAAAAAAGCTTCTTGAAACGTGAATGCTAAATTTTTACAAATAATCGTGCTTCGTGCAGTTGTTAAAGTCACTATATCCTCGCACTAACATAGGGGTATAATAACGTCGGTCGGCGTCTGTTTGACATTTCAGTATCAGTCACATAAGAAAGGAAAACGTTTCTTTTGGCAGGGAAACATATAAATAAGGCATAAGAACGAAGTTTTCCTTTTTTCAATGCGTGGTGTTAGTATATGGTATTGCTGATCCGAACCATGATTTAGTTTTTCCTCAGTAATTGTGTGGTGCAGGTTACGTCCGTTTGTTTACCTCACTTAAGTCATGATATTTACCCCAAACGTAACTGCATTTCTTGATTCTCACTGCGGCATAAGCAAGTTATAAATATCGTGTGGGGGACGAAGTTATATACGATTTTTCAATTTTCGGTTTTTCCTAACTATACGCTACAGGCTTTATATAATGTTGGCGTCGAAAGTATACAGAGCAAAAACGGGTAGGATAGGAAATCCTTGAGACTACACTTTGGCGCCACTAAATTGTGGTTCATTTAAGTTAGTGCTTTTATGTTTAGTAAAAGCGATAATTTTTCTTTAGCGTGCGAATTCTTGTATTTCATGTTTTGTTTTCAGAAATATTGTGTTCTTGTTGACTCAGGCAAATCCCAATCTCGCTTCTTTTGCAATTCGGATTCGTCCTTAAAAATACACAAAACATCGATGTATATTGAATCTGATGCCGTGTTGAGTTATACACCACCTTGTATTAAAGTGACGTCATTAAACTCTCTTTCAATTGATGATTAGGGTAAATATTTGTTGATTCGCTTGAATGAAACAAAACGGTAATATATTGTTTTTATTCTCATAGAATTACTTACATCCTTGAACAGCAACTATATTTTGAAAACATCATTTATAATTTATTGTGTCCTTGAAGAAAAGAAAAGAATTTAATGCTCTAACTTCAAAAGAAGTTAGTAGTATCCCAAAAGTACACAAAAAAAAAATTTAAAAATACGAAATTGGTCCTCGAATGACATGCTCCACAAAAAAAAAAAACAAAATATTTAAAAATATAAATTTTGTTTTTTTTTCAAAACAATGTTTTAAATTATTTTTTTTTTCAAACCCTGCTCCTAGAATGAAGTTTTTATTGAATAGGAATTAAATGCTGCATTATCTCAACAAAACTTTGACAGCCCGAATTCAAAACATCACATTTAAAAAAAGTCAATTTTCATGTTCTGCTAGCTAAAAAAAAAAAATAAGAAAAATGAAAATTTATTAAAAAATGTATTAAAAAAAATTTTTTTTTTGTGGAGCATTTTTGTATATTTAAACTTAAATTTAGTGTACTTTTGAGATACTGTTCACAAGAAGTTAGCAGAACATTAAATTTTTCGAAAAGCATTAAATTCTATTCTTTGGCATTTAATAAGCATCTTATATGCAATCAAAAAATGTTAGTTCTGCTGGCTTTGTTCTGAAAAATTCGCGGACATAAAACATTTCCATCATTTCAATATCGTCGAAATGTTTGATGTCTTTCCTTATTATACCGGTTCTTCTACAAAAAATGCGCCTTTGAGTTACCCAGCAAACAACTAGTTTTAATTGCAAAAGCGAATTAA
The DNA here is from genome assembly GCA_916050605.2 of Platycheirus albimanus. NCBI lineage: Eukaryota > Metazoa > Arthropoda > Insecta > Diptera > Syrphidae > Platycheirus > Platycheirus albimanus. The sequence goes on from OU696698.1 coordinate 69,313,314, forward strand.
TAAGAAAATTGAATTAAATTAAGCATTGAGTGATTCCTTTAAATGCATTTGATTACAACATTTAACATTTATATAAGAAATATCAAAATGAGTAAAAGATATCAAAATAAAGTACAGATTAATAAATATGACAAGTTTCAATAAATTAAAAAAAAGTATAATAAGGTTTTCTTATGATATTCTGTAAATGAAAAACAAAAACTAAACCATTGCCAATTTTTTTTCATTTAATAACTCAAGTGTATACAGTATACTAATATAGGTATGCTATAAGCAATTATTATTCTTTTTATAGCACGTGACTTTATTACATTAGTTTTTTTTGGTATAATTTATTTTTAATTTTTAGTTTGATATGAATGTTTTGTATTTTTTTTTTACGAATGCATTACTTGCCTTATAGTACCTATAATCGCAAGTAAAAAAAAACGGGATTATAATAGATCGGGATTCTTAACAAACGGGATGTAAGAAGACGGAATTTGAAAAAAAAAAACAATCTCCTTTCCCTTCCTAATTTTCTATCGCTCGCGCTGTGACTAATCATTAAAGGGCTAACCAAAACCCTTGAGCGAGTGTGCGTGTGCCATACAAAAAAATAAAATTGAATTAAAGCAAAATCCCAAAAGATTTTTGAAATTTGTCAGATACTGATTATGAAACGTTAAATGTATTTTAATGATCTACACGGGTTCTTAAAGTTCTAATTATGAGAAAGATTAAAGTCAACATGTAAATCGTTTTCCATTAGTTAAGCGTTTCCATTTTTTTTAATTCGAATAAAACAAACTGAGAATGAGATATCTTTGACTTTTTTTATTTATTTAAATGGCCCATATATATTTATATTATGTACAAAATACAATATCAAGTCATAAAAAGTCCATCGGGGTCAAATTGATCGATATCGGTGGCCAATTAACATCGCCCCCGCGTAAGATAACCATGTTTGGAAATTGTCCTTGCTGTGTGGCACATATCTCCGTTCCGTTCAAACCACATGCCTTCGGATTTTCTTAAACGATGTCACGGCTAGCAACGATATTTTCGATATTTCGATAGTGTGATTTGTTAGATTGTTGACTGGTGGACTCGAATTAATCCACCACGTTGCGAATAGTCCTCTCGGAGAAACTATTTTAGGGACCAAAAAACCGACGAAGCGAAATGTTTGTTCGAACAGAAGACCTATTTATTATCCAACCCATTTAATAATATTGATAAAACTAGACAGGCTTAATATAGAGCAGCTAATTTAACAGATGTAGATTCAACAATATAGCCGCAGTCACCTACTTAATTATTCTATTTTGCTTTTAGGTATCCTAAAAAATTAGCAATAACTAGCCCCATAAAGGACAATTAAATTCATTTCATTCAGATTAAAAAGAAAAATATAATATTAGATACTTTTAATCATTTAAAGAACCACAACAGAAGTGCACTTCATAGCTAGAACAAAGAGCCTCTCATCATATCAATTAAAAACCCTGTCAACAATCCTCATTAACAATTTATGCACTGTAAAACAAAATACCTTCATTTTGTAAAACCTGAAAAAAAAAATTATGATTAAAAAAGAAAAAAAAAGAAAAAAAAACTAAACCTACAAACTTAGTTAGATCTTAAGCATTAGAGTAATTAAAATGAACCCCCATCATTCTTCTCTGTTCTATTTTCAATTTTGTATCCTAGGCCAGAACGCATGAATAGTGTCTCCTTCTACTGTCGCCGATGTGTAAAACAATGTCCACTTTTATGAGTCCTAGATCCAAGTCTTCTTATTCAACAGCAGTACTATTATCTGTCAGAACAAAGTAATTTTCTTGCATGTAATTAAATTCCCATGCAGATTTTCCTGCTTGTCCACTTTTTGTGTGCTTTTCCAGTTAAATCCTTTGTTCTGTTAAAAGTATATAGTTATAGTTAGGCAGGCATATTATTGAAACACAAAAAAAAAAGGGTAGATTTAATTACTTCGGTTGAAATGTTCTTTATTGCGGAAACTGATTTCAATAAAAAAAATCTTTGAAGAACTTATTAACTTAGTATGATTTTCATGATCAAAACATGAGCATAATTTTACTTTAATCCAACATTGTATTTATAAAAAAATATTACGGGCAAGTGCGAGTCGGACTCGAGCACGAAGAATTCCGTACCATCTATATAAAAACGGCCAAAAAATCACGTTTGTTGTATGGGAGCCCCCCTTCAATATTTATTTTATTCAATAAAAACGCTTGCTTAAATTTCTCATTGTAACAGGCGATCATGATTAGCAGCAGCATTGTATTTACATTTTTATAGTAATTTCATGGAACATTTTATTTTAGTTCTGAACGTCGTCAATGGCGGCGCTAGTTGTATTATCTACTTTGCATATATTGTTGTTTTTGCTTCCCGTGGAGTTTAGACAAAAACCACTCAAATTTCTCTCCAATTCAAGCTTGTGAACGTCGTCGCTAGATGCCGCACAAAACGTTCCGCTTCTTGGGAATACTATAAAATATAAATACAATGTATTCGTGTTCGAATTCGAAGGGAAAACAAAATAGAAAACAAAACCATTGTATTTATATTTTATAGTATTCCCAAGAAGCGGAACGTTTTGTGCGGCATCTAGCGACGACGTTCACAAGCTTGAATTGGAGAGAAATTTGAGTGGTTTTTGTCTAAACTCCATGGGAAGCAAAAACAACAATATATGTAAAGTAGATAAGACAACTAGTGCCGCCATTGACGACGTTCAGAACTAAAATAAAATGTTCCATGAAATGACTATAAAATATAAATACAATGACAAAACGAATGCATTGTATTTAAAATCTATAGTATTCCCAAGAAGCGGAACGTTTTGTGCGGCATCTATTGATCACGTTCACAAGCTTTGATTGGAGAGTTATTTTAGTGGTTTCTGTCTAAACTCCATGGGAAGCAAAAACAACAATATATGTAAAGTAGATAATACAACTAGCGCCGCCATTGACGACGTTCAGAACTAAAATAAAATGTTCCATGAAATTACTATAAAAATGTATATACAATGACGAATGTAAAAAAAAAACAAGAAGTCGGTATTGTCGGCTCTTTTCTTCTTTAGGGATTTTTGGAATTCTTGAATTTACATGCATAGCTGTCTCTTTTTGTTCTTCTTTTTGCTGATTTGCTACTTTTCCTTCACTTACACAAACAAGATCATTTTTGGCGCGATCTTTACTGAACAAACTATCAGTTCGTTGTCTTCTGCTAATCCTGATCGCCTGTTACAATGAGAAATTTCAGCAAGTGTTTTGATTGAATAAAATTGAAAATCACGTGATTTTTTGATACGCAGATTTTATGATACTTGGGAAAACCTGAAGCTGGTAAAAAAGGATTTTCTGATTTTGTACCTTAGTTTATAATAAAAGTTGACAATAAGTTTGATTTTCAGTGGTTTATTTTTATAAAGTTCATGGTATCTTTGTCGCGCACTTGTTAAACTTCCATTGCATTGCCCATAAACGTTAATAATTTCGGCGTAATCTTGGTTTGTAAATGAAGACATTTCAAAAAATGTTTCTAATCAACTGTCACTTAGCAAATTAAACTGATGAACTAATTTCATTTTAAATCTTTTATACCATTTTTGTTAGGTAAGTTTTGACAGGTACTCAAATACACCACTGTATAACAATATTTGAATCTCTATTTTTCGTTACTATACAAAATGATTCAAAGATACTTTTGCATCGAATGCAAATAAAAAAAATAATTTTTTAACTTTAACACACTTGGTTCATTAAAAACCTTTTTAAACAACCGTTTCAATGTGAATCATCAGGGCAGTCTTTCAAATTACCCAAATAGTTGCACATATAAGTCCTCGCCATGGTGTACTACAATATATTCATGTGTGTCTTGTATGGGTATCATGGTTAATAAAACCTACTCTGCTTTGGTCCAGATAATATATACTTTCACCGGTATTGTGTCTGTTTTGAGAACATGTGTCCCCATACAAATTTGCCATCAGCTTTTGGCAATCTTTTGTGTGGAATCCTTTTGTTAAGCTTCCGTTTTGAATATATTTGGCTAAATGCCTGGTTAAATTAACAAACGCGCACATGGTTGGCTGTACACCAAATGTCGTCCTGTTGTTGTAATATCTTTAGTTTTGTGGTTCGCTATATTTTTCCTTTTTTTCTTTATGTTTTTTATATACAGGAGGTTGTGAACATTTAGTAATGCAAAATCGGATTTATTTTGGGAATTTAATATTTGTCGAATATTTATTTTCAAAATTCCAGTTTCTTCTTAGGTTTTTGATCACAGACTAATTTTCCTGATTTTATTTTTTTTTACACATCAAAACCTGTGCTATGTCAAATTAATTTATATGTAAATGCCGCTAACTCTCCCCCTGGTATGACAGATGTAGGGTCTGACTTACCATCGTCTCACTTGGTTATCCTTGCCTCTAATATGCATTGGCCGTCTGCTGAGATCGCGTCCAAATTTTTCTAAGCATAACTTCTCTTTCTGAAAACTCACCATCAGGCTTAATCTGTGGCGTAGAGTTTACAATCGCTTTAACTTCCAGAAGTTCGAACAGATTTAAATGAGCAAACGAGGCCCTCAAAATCGTCAACAAAGTGGCTATCGACATTCGTTTGAGTTACTCTTGGGGATTTGCTTTTGAAATTCTTGGCATTCAAATTCTTGACATTCATCTGCTTGGAAAAAAATATCTCTCGGCTATTTCCAAAGTTGAAAACTAAAGAGAATAGGAGCAAGTGATGACAGTTCTTCCGACTTGATTCTCAATTCCATGCTTGTATTATAAAATTACATAATCTACGTACTCTCTAATTCTCAAAAATACCTATTTGAGTTGTCTGAGGTTTCGAATCTAGTGTATCAACACCGATCTTTAGTCTGATTTTCACTCTTTACTAGGAATTGGAATTCAAAAATCACTTAATTTTCTACCAAGGGTTTCACCCTTTCTAAAGGCGTGACTTCAATTAGTCATTTGTCAAATTGTTTTCGTCGTTGTGCCAAAAAAAAAAAATAAACAACATATTGAAATATTCGAACGATTCGATTTTCATTCAGTCGCAGTCGCAAAATGCTCATCTCATTTAATTTTTTTATTTAATTTAATTTTACCACGGAGAAACATTCGAAAAATTCCCAGTGTCACGGCAGGGCACATTCATTATTTCTTTCCTCTCGAATTGTTTTTCTCGTTTTAATTGAACATTTCTTAGAAGCTAAAAGTATTTTTAACCGAAGTGTAAATTAATGAATGAAAGACAGCCAGTGCGTGCAACTTTACATGCATAATATAGTGGCGTGCACATGCTAATGGAGTGCTTCATATCGGAACGAAAATAGAACACAGGCATTGTATATATTTTGCTTCGATGTGTCATAAATATATGAAAATTGGTATCCCCGGGTAAGTAACATAGATAATTTGTCAGTATCTACACAAAATTGTGCATCCAAAAATATTTGTGGAGTAGGACAGAGTGTAGAAATCCACTTCTTCGAAAAAATATGCAGGGGATATAAGCCAGAATTAGGGGTTTTTGGAATTTAGACCTTTAGTCTCGCAACTGGGCGAGTGCAAAAAAAAATTGTTCCCATTAGACTACAGTAGAATCTCGAAAAGATGAACAGATATAAAACAGACCCCGTTCATCTTTTCGAATTGTTCATCTTTCCAAGCATCGAGCATTAGTTTAGGAAAAACATAAAGCTATACATACAAATATTGCATCTATTTGTTAACAAATCATTTTATTTAAAAAAAAAATTAAAACAACATAAATTCATACAAAAGTCGTTGATGAGAAGTAAAAACTTATTTAGATTTTTTTTTTTAAACTGCTCTATAGTAGATTGTCACACGGGAAAAGCGTTCATCTTTCCGAATTGTTCATGTTTTAGAACCGTTCATGTTTTCGAGATTTTACTGTATATAGATAGATAGGATGAGTCACATTTTTACAGCATCAAATTTTTGGCAGGAAACAGTGATACAAATAAATCAGCTTTAACTTGTGAACTGACCAAGGCTGTGTAATTGTAAACCAACGCCGCCGGACAAATGACGAAACACTAAAGAACCTGGTTTTCAGTCCTATCAAAATTGTTAAAGCCTTCCTCGTGCTGGCATACTTTTCTCGAGAAATTCACTCCTATATTACAATGGTCCGACGTGTCTCGAAGTTGTAATAGGTACATTTTAAGTTAATTAAAATAGTGGTATATGGCACAAGTCAAGCCTTATACCATATATGCTGAAGCCCAATTGTCATGAAAACCTACAAAACCTTATTCTTGGAAATTAAAGATTACTTTTAATGAGGCCACAAGTTCAAAATTTCATGGCTATTGTTGGAATGTCAATATTATGTGTATGAATGAAATTTTTTAAATTTTGGGCGTAACCTACGCCCACTTTTAATGAAAACACAGAAAAACGTATATATATGTTTTTAGTAACTAAAGGTGCCCATAATCAGTTTCAACCAATTTTATTTTGAATTTTTGCACGTTTTATGGAAATTATTTCTTGCATAGTTTTTAAAACATGGTTTTTATAAAACATATTTATTCTGTAAAATTATTGAAAAACTACTCGATTCAGCTGTAATTTTAAGCATTATGCCAAATATTGAAAGCTCAGTTAGTGCGCTTGGAATATTCTTGCAGTTTTAGGACACACCCACTTTTTGGGGCCGTTTTCATTAAAAAGTGTGAATCTGCATTAATGTTCTAATGTTTACTATGTATCTATCGATTGCAGTTTTGAAATTAGAAGATGAAAAATTTGTGTATATATAATGCTTGATTACGTAGAAGGCTGTGGTTCAAGAATTGTTACAATAAACCCACAATCGCCATTTTCATTCAAAGTCTAATTTTTCAACGTTAAAATAATTTTTTTGTTTTGTCGTTAGAATGGAACTGCGACTTTAAAATCTATGTCACTTGTCTAATAAGCAGTATAACGGTTTTGCCTTGGCAATACAAATTTTGATCTTTAGGCGTGGCTCACGCCTTTTTTTATTGGGCTAGCTGAAAAAAAACTTGTCAAAAATTAAGGCCGCAAAAAATAAATTAAGAAAAATGTGTTTTGCATTTTTAATGAACCATGAAACTGTCAAAATTTTAATCAAAAAGATGTTGATATCTAAAAATGCATATTAACTTTTATTTTTCATGAATGAAATTTGTACAGATTTTAGGCAGGTATGTGTAACACCCCCGCCTAGGGCGTGTATTTTCGCAAGAAAAAGGATGTATTAAATAGTTTGTAACAAACGAACTTATGGGAATAGGGATTTAAAAAGGGATTAGTTACGAAATTTCGCAAATTAATATCTCGCATTACGAAATCTTGCGATTATAAAATCTTGCATAAAAACAAATTGTAATTATATACAAGAAGGACGTTACAATCACAAGGCTTTTGGAGTCAAGTTTTTTCAACAGTATTTTACAAACGAATACAATAATTTTTGCCAAGCAAAATAATAACGGATTCTTGCAGAAAAGACTGCCAGTCTAATTCATCAGGCATTGAAATTGCATTTGCAACCAACTCCGGGCAAAACAGATTAACTTTGTACACATACAAACTTATACAAATATCGGGTGCTTCGCGCGCTGCCAGGCGAGAAACGGAAAAATATAACTGTCACTCACATAACGTTACCACCACTTTCCTACTTGCGCGCTTATATTTTTAAAGGATGACACATTATTCTACCTTTAAAAATAGAACAATATAAGGACAACAAAATTCAGAAGAGCAAGAAAGTTCCGGGAAAAGAAATCGGTAGCTGAACACATTTAAGAATAAGAGGAGACACAGGAGACGGGAGCTAGAAAAAAAAATAATCTAGTAAAGCTGAAACTAAAGGATGTGCTTTTTTAGAACTCACCCGAGACATGATAACAAGAAAAGCGTCTGATTCCAATTTAACGCTTGGAATATTCTCGCAGGATACCAGCGCCAGCGATGAGAAAAATATCTATTTAAAAAAAAAGGAGATGCTCATGTAATAAGAACACATGCATTGATATGTGGTGTGCTAGAATAACGCTCCACCACTGTGGTACACTTTATCCTTTGAAAGTTTGGTTGTTTATTACTTTTTTCTTCGTCTTTATTTCAGACAATGTCGCAAAAGTGGTTGGAGTTGGAGTAATGCAATCTACAAAAAGGATCATAAATGTGCAAAAATAAAGGGTTGACTGGTCTGGTTACACTTATAAAGATGAAAACAGTATAAGGTTGGTTTTGGTTGTAGAGAACCTGGAAAATGATATTGCGATTACTGGAATTAATGATTTATATTGCCATACAATATTTACCTTCACTTTGTATGCTTATTCGTAGAAAATAATTTTGGAAGTTATTTTTGGACATGTTTGAATAAAAATATTGTGCAACAGTGAGGGTCTAAGGGTCAAATTTTGATATCACTTACCGATGTTTTAAGAAAGGGACTACTTTGGCATACCCTGAACCACAGACATACAGATACAGACCGCCAACTCGTACTCCTCTTGCCTTAAACACCCCCAAAATATTTTATTCATCACCGAATAGCTCTGCCTGTGCATTTTATTTTTTTCGTGTATTGGTTTCCCATTTAAAATGCACGGGAGAGCTTTAGATGAAAAATGCACACCAAGCTTGTAGGCAAAGAGTGAAAATATAAAGAGTTGGCGGTCTGTATCTGTATGTCTGTGACTTCTCTTAATATTAGAAATAGAAACTTTGTTCATGGCTTTATTTTAAGAAAAAATATTAGCCTTTGCCTTTGATACCTTGTTTGACTTCTCAGATTTTCAGTTCAAGTATGATCGATTTGTCTTGCCATTTTGGGCTTTCAAGTCACGATGATAGCGAAGCCTAAAAAAGTGGGTCCGACAATTGTATCTGTCTGACTGTCTGTATCGGCACCTACAGCCGAACCGATTTGCTTCAAACTTGGTTTACAGTATTATTATGACGTCCTTCAGAGGGGTTCTTGGAATTAGCATTTTAGCTCTGAAACTAATGGTACCTGCCATATGATTTTGTATGAATTTTTATGAGTTTTCTCAAAAAACGGCTATTACGGTTTTAATAAAACTTTCTGAATGGTTTTTTTTTTTGTGTAAACTGTATGTTTTGCTTTTCGGAATAATATTAATTCTTTAATTTTTCAAAAAAAAAAGGGTTTTTTAGTTTAAATTTTTTTTTTTCAAAAACGGTTTGTTCAATTTTTTTTAATTTTATTTTCCCGCTAAGAACTACAAATTGCTATAATTCTGCATACTCAAAAAAAAAAAAAATGTTAAAGACGTTTTCATAAAAATCGTTTTTTTTTTTTTTTAACTGGTCAAACGATTTAGAAAATTTTTTCCTTAAAATTCAAGACAGCAAAAGAAATCACATGGATTACTTAATTTTCTCCGAGAAAAGTTTTAAATAGTGATTTTTTAGTGATTAATGAAATTTGATCTGAATTTTTTAATGCTTTTTTCTGAAATCTCAACCCCCCAGAATTTAATCAAAAATTAATTTAAGTACCGATTTATAAATTTTTAAGTACAAAATTTAAAACATCAATCCTTAATCTTTCTCGCATTCATGTTGGAAGAATGTTTTTTTTTTTATACCGAGGGCAGTGAATTGTCCTCGGGTTTGGTTGATCCTGTCTTGTTTCCTATTGTATTTCATTAAATTATTTGAATGAATGGGTCTAGAGTAGCGCATTGGGTTACGGCTATATTAAATGTATAATTCTCATTAAGTATTTTTCTCCAATTAATTCAAATTTTTTTTATCTTTCGTTTCAGGTAAAACTTCTAGATGTATTGGGCCGTAAGTAATACAACTTAACAAGTATGTATATATCATTAGTAGAAGTTTTTGAAAAATGACTTCTAACTAAAGAGCAATAGCTTCCAAAAGAAGGTAGAGGTAACTTCAAACATAAATAATCAAACAAATCAATATGTGACGTCAAAAAACTTAACCTGCTGCACTTTAAATTTTTTCAGATAGTACAAATTTCCATTTGGTGTCAAAATGTGTATATTCAATTCACATTGCAATAACAAAACTCAGCACGTGTCGCACGCGTGTGCAAAACTGAACGTCCCTAATGCTCCTTAACAGATATTTGAAGCGTGGAAAAAGAAACGCTATTGTTCATCCCATCCCGTTTTGAAATAAAAGACGGGATCCTTAAAAAAAAAAAAAAAAAAAAACAATACATCTTATGTAACAAAGAACATTGTGATATGTTAACCGCCCAGACGACAGGAGAACACTCATTTTATTCACCTTTAGTCCTTAATCATAACCGAAATGTTTACAATAACCTCAAGTTCAACCAAACATGAAGACAAAGGGAAGGTCCTGTTAGGGAATGTGTTAAAAAAAACTTTGCACCCTTTTTTAAACCATCATTCACTATTTTTGTATGCCTTACTATACCTACGATCTCATTTGCATCATGGACAGTAGAAGTATGTAAAATCTGATATAAAAAAAAAACATGTAGTAGCCTTTTGTGGGATATCCTACCTATGTATCTATATTGCCATTAGTCACCGAAGTAGTTATTAAGCTATTAAGCGCATCCACGCGCTTATGACAGAAACGGGACACGCGACTATCTATAACTTCTGTAAATTTTCCCCAACCCTATTCTATTATAAAAATCTTTTTTTTTAATGCTAACCCAGATTTTTTTTTGGCGGTAAACGAAAAACTGAATAAGAGGAAAATAAGAACATCTGACCTTCCAGTAAAACTGGTCCAAGTCATGATCTTAAACATTCATTAGTTTCCCAGAGGTTTATCTCTTAGAAATAGCATTCACATTCGGACTATATTGAGGGTTATTTTATTAAAAATCTAAAACTTGTTCTAGTTTGTCTTCATTGTGAGATGAAAAGCATCTCTCAATAATATAGCAAAAGACCGGTTAAAATCGTAAACTATCGTAAAGGGTCGGCGTCTTACAAAAATGTACCCTCTAAACAAGTTCCTCATGCCGTTACAGCGATCTATTTGATAATTTTTATAAGAACGGTATTGAACTCCGGTTTTTTTTACGAAAGACCTAAAACTCGTTAATATCATTAAAAGTCTTAAGATCCTTGATCTCTTTAAAAAAGTGTGTGAACGCATTGAACAAAATTTAATATTTACAATAACGCCAATCCTCACCTATCTATTGAGTAACTTTCAGGTTTACGAAAACGACTTAAAAAAAAACTCCAACTTGAGTGTTTTGTTAATGACTTTATTGTTTGAAAGAGAACAATCAAACTTGGTGTTTAGAGCACACAAGGCGAGAGAAGAAAGGCAAACAAATTGTCTGGGAACGAAAAGAGTGACCAAAACAGTTTGCTAGTGAAAATAGAAAACACCGGTCATGGATAAAAAAAAGTGTATGTAATGGTTCATTGAACAAAATTGTGTCAAGCATGGCAGGTACTGGTAAGAGTTTGCTTGCAAACGATCGCCGAAATTTCTATCATGCCTTACAATGTAAGGATCTGATTTTTTCAGATTAAATTCGAAGGTATTTTATACGGGTCTATTCCGATGTTTAAAATTATTTAAACCAAAATGTCGAATACACTTAATAGCAAAATTAAGAATCCCGTAAAACAATTCACTACACTACCTGGGGACCAGGGACTTTAACTAGCGGGACCAATTAATTCTAACTCGCACTTCTGCTCATCTCCTTACGTAACTTACGCTTTAGGTTTGTTTAATCGTCAGGCAGATGCCTTTGACAACATTACATGTTGATACTGGTACATTGGATGTAGTGCTTGGATGCTAATTGACTTACAAATTCATGAAAATCAGTTCAGTAGTTTAAAAGATATAAAATAAAATATTTGTTTTTTATGTTACTTTTTTTAATGTTTATATTTTGTAACATCGACTTCACCTAATTTTTGCATTCATTGAAAAAAAAACGAGAAATAATATTTTTTTTATATTTAATCCAAATATTAACACACATGCTCACAACGAAAAGTCTGCAGAGGTTGAGCCAGACAATCGTGGATTCCAGCCAAATTTTTCAAGTTTAGCCGATGGAGGAACAATAGTAAACAATGCAGCGTTCCTTTTGTACGCTAAGTTTTAATATAATCAGGCAGATGACATGTTGCTACAATGTTGGCAATAAAATATGCAGTTTTAGTTACATTTTTCGCCACCGTAGCGCCACATGTCTGGTGCCTCACATCTCAAATATTTTCTTCAACATTTGTTGATTTACCAGGCGCTCATACATAAAAGGAGGCTATTTTTTGCATTTATTTTTAAAAAAAATGGGTAGGGCCAAAAGCTGAAAGAAAACGGTAAAGATCAATTTGTGGTTATATGTGTGCACAGACTCCGTTATCGAGAAAACCAAATTATTTTTAAGTCTCCTTTCGGATAAACCTGTTTATGTGTTTTGGTTCCACCCATTTTCAAATTATCGGCAAAAATAAAAGTCTTCTTGCTATTTCTGAGCGCCTGGTAATCCAAACATTTTTCATATGCTTTTTGCTCGCAATTTAAAGATTTACTTTGTGAGGGTACAAGAAACACCTTAGGTAGTGGTAGTAGACATTGTAGAGACATATTTGCCGCCAAAAGTTTTATAAGTAAGAAGTGTGTGATGACGATCACAAAGAGGAACAAAAAGTTACGGTTTCGAAGTTCACCTATCGCACTTGCTCATATTAAACTCGAATGCTTTCACTCACTCCGATTTATCTGATAAACAGAAAAAAGAGAGAAAAAGGCTTTTTATTGGCTAGGGTAAGTGGCGACCATTTTCGCGCTGGGCTTGAGTCAGGTGATATTTTATATGTAACTGGTTTTTTTTTTCATAAGGAGACAAAATAAAAGGTGCTCGTGCTGGTTTTTGCTATCTTGATAATTTCTTTTATTTTCTAGAATTTAAGGACTTTAAAATATTTACATACTTATACCTATAATTAATTTAATTTCATTATTATTTTATTGGTTTGTTTACTTAGGTAGTTATTTTTTTATGTTTACCTACTTTTACCATTCTGTATTTTGTTTTAGAATTATTTCTTCACTCTTAATTTGATTTAAATTAAATATAAACGTAGTTTATTTCAACTGATTTCCTTTTTATGATATAAATTTTTAAACATTATCTTGTATAACATTTCAAATAAAAATATTTTGTTGGTTGTTTTATTATTTTTTATTTGCTTATAGCCACTTCAGGAATAATGTTACATTATTTAATCTTTTGTCCCGTTTTACTCGTATCGCAGAATTTTTATCGCTTCTACTCCGTCACTAAATTCAGACGCTGTTGAAGTTGCTTAGCGTCTGCCATAGTTTCAGGCAAGGGGAGTACGACTTGGCGGTCTGTGTATGGTCTGTGCTTCAGAAAATTCATTACGTTGGTAGTTTTATATGGCTTGTGCTGTACAACAGGAAACACCTGGAATTAGAAAATTGAAAATTTCAAGATACTTTACAAAGAGGGGATTTCGTAAACGGAATTTGGTAACTGGCATTATTATGAAACTGACACATTTAGAAATTGGTAGATTTCTTCTACGAAAATTTGAAATCCTTTCTGATTTATATATTTTCCGCCTTGATGTTGTTGAGAAGAAGGAAACAAGTAAAAATATTTTGGAAAGGTATAGTTACATATTTTTAGTCCTCAATTTTTAAAGTTTGCTGCCCCGCTCTAAATAATACTGAATACCAATTGTATGATTAACATAGATATATAGACATTTATTTAAATGGAAAATTGTTCATAAGTGTTGTAGTACCCCGTGGCGTAGTTGTTAGTGTGTCGGATCGATACATGTCTCCACCTTAGTTCATTTCATTGGGGTACTGCATCTTGAGAGGAAGTGACAACTGACAAATCCTCCAAAAGTAAGTCATGTCACGGAGAGTGCTTCTCTGTTAGCCGTTCAGATTCGGCGGTAAATTTAAGGTACCTTCCATTCCTGCAGAATATCAACGCACAAACATGAATAGTTGAGAGTATAAGTCACAGACCCGTACCCCGCACCCGCTTCGAAAGTGAAACAAAAATTACTCGGGACTTTCAAATTTTGACTAAATTTTTGAATTTGTATCTTCTATCTAGGTATATTTATGTATATAAAAATGGATTTTTTTTAATTCTATGTATGTCCGGTATGGACTCTTAACCACCCAACAGAATTTTATGAAATTTTCAGGTAAATATAGTTTAGTCCCGGGATTGTAACTGTGACGGTTTGGGTGGAAGAAAAAAAAGCCAGGTTTTGACAATTATTTTTTAATTTTTTTTCTTTTTTTTCCTTTCGTTTTTTATCAATTTTTTAACGGTTTCGGCAACCAAAACGACCAAACTTATTGTATATCCGTTGTCATTAAAAGTGAATAAAGACTATTTATTTAATATGTTTTATCTTGGGCGTAGCAACGCGCGCCGGGTACCGCTAGTTATTGATATAATCGTGCCAGCCGTTACCGTTAATTTGCAATATGGTTGCTCATTTTAACACAGACTTATTGTGAGGTAGTTCTGTATAATTATATTAAAACCATCAAATATCCATTTCATCCTCTTTCCCACTAGTTAAAAGGTCCCTTCCGACTTAGAGCAGAAAATATTTGTTCATAGGGTCTTAAAGTGCTTATGGTACAAAACTTCCGATGATTTTTCTTTTCCATCTGTTTCAGCGTTCTGACTGATTTTAGAGCTATTTCTGAAAAAAATTCAAGCATTCAAACCACCTTCGCATTCCCGTTTTTGTTTGTTTTTTTTTTTCAATTTTAATTTCCGTTTTTCTGATTGAAAATTGTTTCAGTTTCAATCCCTCTGCAATATCACCCTTATTTAAGAGCTGCTCTTATGCACTGCGCAAATGTAGGCAGCAATGCTCGTATGTTCAATAAAGCTGCAGTAGCAGAAAATAATTCACCATTGTGCTTTCGCCTACATTTTGCACGGCACGGCATAACCCTGCTCCTCGCCAAACCGTTTCAATTATTATCATCAGCCTCTCGTCCTAGGACTCTGCTTGGACTCTGTACTCTTTTGTCCCTTTGTAAAATAGCAATGCATTCAACATTATTATTTTCCAATCGTAACTGCAAATAATAGTACGAGTAATGTACCCGTTAACATTCGTTGCTTGGACATATGAAGTTCTATTACATATCTATACATGGATGGATGGATGGATGTTGATAAATGTTTATACATATGTATTCGTAAATATTCCGGCCCGGCCAGTAAGGAAGATACGGGAGATCAAACCGCATCCGACTCTGAATGGAATGGTGTTTGTTATTGGCATATGTTCGCTCAAAATGATGATTATACGTAAAGGACCATCACAAAGACGTGATATATCAATGGAAAGCTGCAGTTTAGCCTTAAATTCACATAAACAAATAATTCTACTTTAGCAGAAGGTAGAGGCGATGCATTTTATTCTAAATATCAACCAAATGCGCATTACAAAATGTTTTCCATTTCGCAAAAAATCTCATTAAACATATTGCTTGTGAATATGTTAATTCAGTAGGTATAGATATTGCTAATAGGTGGCTGGGCTGCTTTCCTGCGAAAAGCTGAGTACTTTTGTACTTTTCCCGTTTTACTTATATCGAGTAGTTTGTTTGGTATTAAGACTGGAAAACGAATTTAAAAAACATAATAATTTCCGTTCAAAACTAAACGCAGCAAACTTCTATTTAAAATGTTTTTATTAAGAGCACTAGCTGACCAGACAGACGTTGTCCTGTCTTAGCGTTCAATATAAAGCTTGAACTGGATATATCCAAAACAAAAATTATTTAAATAATACGGGCACGAAGGGTTCCGTACCATTATCTATAAAAACTGCCAAAAAAATCACGTTTGCTATATGGAAGCCCCCTTCAATATTTATTTTATTTGGTTTTTAGTATCTCTTGTTATATCGGCAGCAATACATCATCTGTCAAAATTTCGACTGTCTAACTATCACGAATCATGAGATACAGCCTGATGACAGGCGGACAGACATAAAAAAATCAAGTTTGTTGTATGGGAGCCCCCCTTCAATATTTTTTTTATTCTATAAAAACACTTGCTGAAATTTCTCATTGTAACAGGCGATCAGGTCTAGCAGAAGACAACGAACTGATAGTTTGTTTAGGAAAGATCGCGCCAAAAATGATCTTGTTTGTGTGAGTGAAGGAAAAGTAGCAAATCAGCAAAAAAAAAAAGAAGAACAAAAAGAGACAGCTATGCATGTAAATTCAAGAAATCCCTAAAGAAGAAAAGAGCCAACAATACCGACTTCTTGCTCTTTATTTGACATTCGTTTTGTTTTCTATTTTCTTTTCCGTTCGAATTCGAACACGAACAGAAGGAAACTGAGCTTTAAAAGCATACATAAACATAAGTTGGCTCTTTTCTTCTAAAAGAATTTCTGGAATCTACATGTACTCGTAGGTAAAGCTGTTTCTCAGTCACACAAACGAGAATATTTTTGGCACGATCTTTTCTAAACAAACTGTCACTAAGATGTCTTCTGCTAATCCTGGTCAAAAATTACACTGAGAAATTTCAGTAATTTTTTTTTTCTGAGCATAGTGTTTTTTTTTTTTTACTATTTCTTTCAAGAGTTTGAAAAAAAAAAAAAAAAAACAAATGTTAAATATGTTAAAAATCTTTAAAAACGTAAATTCAATTAAATATGGCCTTCTTTTAGTGTTTTTATTGGCATTAGAGGTGATTTGAGTGATTTTAAGCTCTCGCGCTCTAGAAAGAAGTATAGTAATAAAAACCCCGCTGAAAAAAAATACTGACATTTCTCATTGCAACACGTGACCAGAAATAGCGTCAACGTGATGACAGTTTGTTAAAGAAAAAAATCACGCCAAAAATGATCTTGTTTGTGTGAGTAAAGTAAAAGTAGCAAATCAGCAAAAAGAAGAACAGCTATATTTGTAAATTCCAGAATTCAAGAAATTTCTAAAGAAGAAAAGAGATAACCTGGTGATGGACATACAAACATAACAAAAATGAGCAAAAAATCACGTTTGTTGTATGGGAGCCCCCATTAAAAATGTTTACTTTATTTAGTTTTTAGTATTCGTTGTTGAACACAATAATACATCATCTGTCTAACTATCACGGTTCACGAGATACAGCCTCAATAATAGGGTTCCGTTTTCACCCTTTGGGTACGGAACCCTAAAAATAAAAATACCTATCTAATTCTGTAGAATTTTGATCATAATTATTTGAATTTCTTTTTCATTGTTTTAGGGCCAGGTTATACATTAAAAAAACAAAACCAAAAAATGTTCAAATGGAAAATGTTACTCTGATCGATAGCAGCCAATTCAGAATTTTTTTTTGCTACAAACCAACATAGTCCGGTTCCTAGCCAGTGGCCTCCAGTTCAGCCAACCAAGTTGGTTAATTTGGCCCTCTAGTTGGTGGGGTCGTCTCTTACTTCGTCGGCCCTCAGGGTGTAAGATTCGGCGGGCTGGTGCGAATTCGTCCATACGCTTCTCATGCCTCAGCCATCACAGTCTTTGAATTGATATGCATTTAACATGCAAGTCATACAATTCCTTTCCGAGAGACAATTTTCAAGGGTGTTTCGCAAACCGTCTTGCTTGTCTTACATTTCTTAGTCGTGATCTTAAGAAAAAATTATGCAAGTAAACTACTCGACCAGGTCTTGGTGGGAAGCATTGAATATGTTTGTATATTAGAAATAGAAGTTGACATGCGCCACCTTTGCGCTTTGCTATAAAAACTATAGTACACTGAATATGAAGAAATTACTGCTGCAATCAGTCTGTGCTAAGCGCCGCGCCGCCGCGCTGCTACCTTCAGAATGTATTGTATAAAAGTTTTAAGAACGAAGTCTTTACTCACTAGATAGCAACACAGTTAAACGCCATCTCCAGAGTACTACAGATTTTGTATGCAATGATCGCACCGTGAAAATCGGCCACTACCCTTCTACCAAAACGTTGCTGGTGCCGTTTATAGTGACATCTGTCGGATATTTTGTCTGTAAAATTAAAACAGCTAATACAACACCAAAAAAAAAAAAAAAAAATTATCCCAAGGAATATTTTCCTTCAGTTGATTATGCTAGGCACCGTGAAGGAAAGAGTAAGTTACAAAAGAGAAATTGTGGTTGTCCTTTGAAACAAAGTATGTATAGATGTATAGTTAAGAAGTATTCACATGAGAGCGCATGGAACGAATGGACGAATTGGGGAACAAATTATTGTTTTAGCATTAATATGGCATATTTGTTAGAAAAAAAAATAAGAAATAATATTTTATTTTATTTTGTCCAAATATTAATGCATAATACACAGTAGAAATTTAAGAATAAGTAAAGCCAAAAGTTGACATACTCACAGCGAAAAGTCTGTTGAATTTGAGCCAGGCAGTCGTGGAATTTTGCAAGTTTAGCGATGGAGGAACAATGGAAGCAATAAAGCGAATGAAGTTCCGGCTATGTCAACTGGGCGCAAAAGTTGTCCTTTCCATGCCATTAGCAGTCAGAATTGGTATGACTCGTTTCGTTATATAGGCCTGATAATGCTCTCCATTGATGGCTACTCTATAGTTGCTTCTTTAAAGAACGTTCGAATTACCCTTCCAAACACACTTTATCCAAACAGTCCGCATTGGCCATGGATAAGTTGTTCAAGAATTTTATTAAGGGTTGCCGTTATGGAAGAGACGTGCGAGAGATGTCCAACTGCATAAGAATATTAGCATTTAGATACCTTTAAGTTATATGCCTATATTCTTTAAAACTTTGTTTAAATATAATCAGGCAAATGACGTGTTGCTTCAATGCATGCAATAAAATATGCAGTGTTGGTTACATTTTTTGCCACCGCAGCGCCACATGTTTGGCGCCGCACATCTCAAACATTTTCTTCAACATTGGTTGACTTACCAGGCGCTCATAAAAATCAAATAAAAGGAGGCTATTTTTTGCATTTATTTTGGGTAGGGCCAAAAGCTGAAAGAAAACGGTAAAGAACGATTTGTGGGCATGTGTGTGCACAGACTCCGTTATCGAGAAAAACAAATTATTTTTAAATCTCCTTTCGGATAAACCTGTATATGTGTTTTGGTTCCACCCCTTTTCAAATTATCGACAAAAATAAAAGGCTTCCTGCTATTTCTGAGCGCCTGGTAATCCAAACATTTTGCATATGCTTTTTGCTCGCAATTTAAAGATTTACTTTGTGAGGGTACAAGAAACACCTTAGGTAGTATTAGTAGACATCGTAGAGACATATTTGCCGCCAAAAGTTTTATAAGTAAGAAGTGTGTGATGATGATCACAAAGAGGAACAAAAAGTTACGGTTTCGGGGTTCACCTATCGCACTTGCTCATACATTTTAAAATTTAACACTTTCACTCACTCCGATATATCTGAGTAAAAGGCTTTTTATTGGCTAGGGTTAGTGGCGACCATTTTTGCGCTGGGCTTGAGTCAGGTGATATTTTATATGTAACAGGTTGACTCTGCGCTTTGTTTTCAATATTTTTTTTTTTTCATAAAGAGAACAAATAAAAAGTGCTCGTGCTGTTTGTTCTATCTTGAAAATTTCTTTTATTTTCCACAATTTAAGTAGGTACATACTTTAAAATAATTACATATTCGTCTAATTATTTAATTAATCTAATTTAATTATTATTTTATTGGTTTGTTTACTTAATTATTTTATTATGTTTACTTCGACCATTTTGTTGTGGAAATACTTCTTCACTTTTATGTGTGTTTATGTGTTGGTGGCCTTAACTGTTTTCTTTTGATATTCATGTAATACTTTGGTTCCACCCATTTTGAAATTATCGGCAAAAATAAAAGGCTTCTTGCTATTTCTGAGCGCCTGGTAATCCAAACATTTTTTATATGCTTTTTGCTCGCAATTTAAAGATTTACTTTGTGAGGGTACAAGAAACACCTTAGGTAGTGGTAGACATGTAGAGACATATTTACCGCCAAAATTTTTATAAGTAAGAAGTGTGTGATGACGATCACAAAGAGGAACAAAAAGTTACGGTTTCGAAGTTCACCTATCGCACTTGCTCATACATTTTAAAATTTAACACTTTCACTCACTCCGATATATCTGAGTAAAAGGCTTTTTATTGGCTAGGGTTAGTGGCGACCATTTTTGCGCTGGGCTTGAGTCAGGTGATATTTTATATGTAACAGGTTGACTCTGCGCTTTGTTTTCAATATTTTTTTTTTTCATAAAGAGAACAAATAAAAAGTGCTCGTGCTGTTTGTTCTATCTTGATAATTTCTTTTATTTTCCACAATTTAAGTACTTTAAAATAATTACATAATCGTCTTATTATTTAATTAATATAATTTAATTATTATTTTATTGGTTTGTTTACTTAATTTATTATTTTATGTTTTCTTCGACCATTTTGTATTTTGTTGTGGAATTATTTCTTCACTTTTAATGTGATTTAAATCAAAATAAAAACGATTTGTATTTCAACTGATTTTCTTTTTTTATTTAAATATTCTTTTATAGAAAATGAAGTCTTTGAAATAATAACATTTCAAATAAAAATATTCTGTTGGTTGTTTTATTATTTTTATTTGCTTTGGTCCCGTCCTGCTCGGATCGTATCGTGTTTTTCATCGTTTTTACTCCGGCACTAAATTCAGACGATGTTGAAGCTGCGTAGCGTCTGCAATAGGCTTCAGAAAATCCCTTACGTTTGTAGTTCTATATAGCTTCTGCTGTACAGCAGGAAACGCCTGGAATTAGAAAATTGAAAATTTCAAAGAGGGAATTTCGTAAATGGAATTTGGGAAATGCATAATTATGACACTACTACTACTACTACTTTTTTAATGAGTTGGGAAAATAATTCTGAAACGTCATAATACTACAGAATTTCAACCTCAATCCAATTTCTTAAAAGAGTTTTTATTTCGCTTTACAAGAAGCTAAACCTAAAACTGAATACAAAATATATATATTTTTTCGTATATACTCATTTTACAATGAAATTATATTGTATACTTAGTTTTTCGAAGAAAACTCCAAAAACAATAAGAAAAGAATGGGTCGCCCGAACTTACTCTAATGTGTGTGTGGTTTTGGGGTGTGTGTTGTTTTTTTTTGAAAAGTTTAAGAATTCGTGATATTTCATCTATAAAAAGGCTTCTACATTAAAAATTATACTATGTACCAAATTTGAAGCAAATCGGTCCAGCCGTTTAAGCTGTTGGTAACTATACAGACAGACAGACATACGGACAGACAGACAGAACTGTCGGACCCATCGCAATGTCATGTTTGATTGCCTTATAGTTCCTATAATCGCAAGTAAAAATAAGAGGTTTTCGCAAATATATTTGTAATTTTCTTAAATATGTACACGTACATGGTACATAGCCCCCAAGCAATTATGCAGGATAATACCATCTTGCATCTTAAAAGCTAGATTTTATTTAAAAAAATATTTCAAATTTTGAATGCTTGTTGCGTTGCAAAACCCTCACATCCATACAAAGAAATCTTTTGAACTATAAAAACACACAATTCCTTTCTCGTTTTGGTGTCTATTCCTGTTATAAAGGAATAATGTTTGTTAATTTTTAAAACGCACAACAAAGATCCTTGATATCAACACAGTTTGACATTCTCAACTGTCAAACCATAGACAAGAACCATCAAAACTTCTCATGAATTTCCGCTTTTTGCTAGCTACCAGCTACCCTATCCACAAACCATTCTCATCTTTAAATAAATAAATCATACCTACTTCATTTCGCCGTATCATTACCATGTCGTGCGAGCATCCTTCGGCGTTACTTCTATTTTTAATTATTCAATCTTTGGAAGGTGAACATAATTGATATGATTGTCATAAAATCAAAACTAAAATTCTTTCCTTCACAAAACTGACAAACAGTCTTATTTATTTTCCAGTACCTACTTATCTGGTATTGATGTTCTTGAGAAAATATATGTAGTATCAGGTTTGTAGTAATAAGCTAAGTATTTTTTTTTTTTATAAGGATACGTGTCAAGTATGATCTTGATATAGATTCTTAATTTTGGCGAACAGATTACATGTAGACTATCGACTTTATAGTCTTTATCATTGTTGATTTGATTATGATATTAGATTCGAATTTTTATCGAATGAATGACATGATAATCTTAATGTATGCCTCCTATTTATTGCAAGTTCAAACTGACTCATGTAATAATAGGTACATACAATTTTTTAACGCGAACCAAAAGCAAACTGTTTCAGCAAATAGTTATTGTCAAAGTTATCTGACCAACTCAAGTGTTCTTTTTACACCACCCGACGTCCTGACTCCTGAGGATGACATATCAAAGTCGGTTACGGTAACTCCCTTCGCATTATTCAACTTCGATTTACCCCGTTCTGAAAAGCTAACTGGAGAAAATTTCGTTTTCTTTACTTTTGGCCATTACGCTTTATTGAAATGTCAATGCGATAAACTTTAGAAGGAAATTTCTTTACTTAAAAAACTTTATCAACAAAGAAAACAATTTTTTTGTATAGAGGTAAAGGAGACATGACGATAGATGGCATATATGAAGAATATATGAAGTGGATATATGTATGAACCATTTGAACGATATTAAGATGCAATCTTTTGTATCTAGTGTCCTTCAGTTTTTTTTTCATCTTTTCCTTGTTCCTGTTCAATATGAGATAGTTACGTTACGTCATTGTAATCATTTGCATTTTGTGAAAGGATGAACTTATGCAAGAATCAAGCTCTTCTGGTGTTCTATGCACCAGACACCACGTAGTTCATGTAAACTTATAAGTATGCAAAAAGACTACTGACAGCAAGGCTCGTTATTACCAGGATAGATGTCTTTTTTTTAGAAAAAGATTATTTTTTTATAAATATGTTTCGGTTTTTAATGAAAGACCAAAATTTAGTGAATTTCTCTGACTTCACCCGTACCAAGATTTCACAGGTGGCTTTGTTATTCATATAGATCAATAAGATGAGTGATTAACATTAGGTGTGCTAATTACTTTGAGCTTGTAGCCTTATCCCACCCCTCTCAAGCCCCGAGAAGAAATTTTCTACAAATTGACTAACAAAAACAAAATTCAAAATAAACCTTACACTAATAATGTCTTTTTGTAAAGCCAAAAATGTCTTCTTTTATTTTCTTTCTTGAGTAAAGTTTTTTAATTTAACAGTTTTAATTAATTTTCAAAGTCTGCACAATTTAAGAAAATAACTCAAAATTGTATGTTACTAATGTTACAATGAGAAATGTCAGTTTTTGTTTATTATTTCTTTCTAGAGCGAGAGAGCTTAAAATCACTCAAATCACCTCTTATGTTAATAAATACAATAAAAGAAAGCCATATTTAGTTGAATCTACATTTGTTTAACATAATATATTTATAAAATAATAATAAAATCTGGATTAAGGGTTTTTTAACGAAAGCAAGCTTTTTTCTCTATTTTATTGTTATTGGAGGTTATTTGAGTGATTTCAAGTTTTCAAACTCTTGAAGGAAATAGTAAAAAAAACAAACACTATGCTCAGAAAAAAAAATACTGAAATTTCTCAGTGTAATGTTTGACCAGGATTAGCAGAAGACATCTTATTGACAGTTTGTTTAGGAAATATCGCGCTAAAAATGTTCTCGTTTGTGTGAGTGAGAAACAGCATTGTATTTATATCTTATAGTAATTTCATGGAACATTTTATTTTAGTTCTGAACGTCGTCAATGGCGGCACTAGTTGTATTATCTACTTTACATATATTGTTGTTTTTGCTTCCCATGGAGTTTAGAAAAAACCACTCAAATTTCTCTCCAATTCAAGCTTGTGAACGTCGTCGCTAGATGCCGCACAAAACGTTCCGCTTCTTGGGAATACTATAAAATATAAATACAATGGAAACAGCTTTACCTTCGTTTAAATTCATGAATTTCTTTTAGAAGAAAAGAGCCAACCTATGTATGCTTTTAAAGCTCAGTTTCATTGTATTTATATTTTATAGTATTCCCAAGAAGCGGAACGTTTTGTGCGGCATCTATGGACGACGTTTTTTCGTAATTTTGTGTCTTTGTTTTGGCTCAACCTCTTCTCCTATCAAACGGCTTGACCGATTTTAATCAAAAAAGGCATTGAATCATTAATTGAAATTATGCCTGTCGAGTCTAGTATGAATATTAAGCTGAATGCATATAACCATGTGGGTTTCATTTTTGAACTGGGAAAAATGAATCATGACACATGAAACATAATACAAGACGCATGACACATGACACTTCACAACTGATACTTGAAACTTGACATTCGACACTTGACACAGGACATTATTCATATTTTATTATTAAATAAGAATGCGTTTGGCAGTCTCCAACAAAAAACATTTGTTAACTGATAAATTATTTTTTGGTTCATAAAAACACATAGTTTTTGATTTCTTAAGGAATGGGACACTTAGCACATTTTCAATGAAAGTGTTTTCAATTGGTTATTTTTGTTAGTATAATTTTTATGAAAAATAATTTTTCATTAAAAAAAAATAATTTCATTTTACTTATTTAATTTTTAATCATATAAAACTTTTTCACTGTTTTAGGGTCGCTGCAATCGTGATAAACCTCCATGCAAATACTTTCACCCCCCACAGCATCTTAAGGATCAGTTATTAATAAATGGAAGAAACCACCTTGCCTTGAAAAATGCTCTGATGCAACAAATGGGAATTGCACCAGGACAGTCAGTTATACCCGGACAAGTTCCAACTGTGGTAAGTACTAATAAAATTTAGTTACTCAATTCGACTTTAGATCAAAAATATTATTTACTGATATCCATTTTTTTTTTTATCATAATTCGGTTAAGAAATTGTGTCAAAAACAATAAAAAGTGTAAATGAACTCGAAATTTTCTCTTTTTGGCTGAAGCTTTATCGCGCCATTTCGGGTCCTTCTTCACAAACTCAAAAATACACGAATGTGGTTGTAAAGGGTTTTCCAATAAGAGGGATTATTTTGAATAGCCCGCTATTTCTGCAGTTGTCACTTTTCAAGCTTTAATTTTTTGACATTTGACAAGTAGAAACTACACCAAATGGAACGATGCACGCTCCAACAACGCTTTAAAATTATTAAAATTCACTATACAAATGGTGAACATTTGGCAGAGACGGTTCGTAAAACTAAAACATTTTTTGGTCGTCGTGAAGCACATTCAGAAATTGGTGGACAAATTTGAGCTGTTGGGACAAGTAAGCGATGTCAAGAATAAAACCCGTGCATCCGCTCAAAATCAACAACGGAAAATATTGCTGTTGTAGCACAAAGTGTTGAAGAAAACCCACAGATTTGTCCATTCCTCGTCGTTTTTTGGAATTGGGCATTCCACAAACATCATCATACATTGTATTTTGCATAAAGACTTGGGTCTTAAGGCTTATAAAGTTCAGTTAACACAAGAATTCAAGCCGGCAGATCATCAGCAACACCTTGTTTTGGCTGATTGCATGAAAATGATCCGAAATTTCATCGAAAAATCATCTTGACTGTTGAGGCCAATTTCCAACTCGCTATGTCATCAAGCAAAATTGTAGAATCTGGGGCTCGGCAAACCCAAGATTTATTGTTGAAAAGCCTCTCCATCCTCAACGAGTAACTATTTGGTGCAGTTTATGTTCCGGCGGGGTCATTGGACCTTACTTTTTCGAAAATGAGGCTGGAGCAACAGCTACGGTGAATGGATTTCTCTATCGAGAGATAGTTAATAATTTTGTATTGCCGGAATTGGATGGTATTGATCTGGACAACGTTTACTTTCAACAAGACAGCGCTACGTCTCACACAAGGAATGAAACCATCGATCTTTTAAGGAAAAAGTTTCCGGACCGTGTTATCTCTCGAAGAGGTGATCACAGTTGGCCACTGAGATATTGTGATTTAACACCTTGGGACTTATTTGGGGCCACGTGAAAAATAAGGTATACGGCAACATCCCAGTGTCGGTTGAAGACCTAAAAAATGGAATTCGTGAAGCTATTGAGGGCATACAGCAGCCACTTTGCGATTTGGTGATGGAAAATTCCACGAAAAGGATATTGTTGTGTAAGCGTAGCCGTGGCGACCATTTTGCTGATATTGTTTTTCCATTATTAATGGCATATTTTCCTCTTTAAATTGAAATAAACATCCGATGATTTATCTCAAAAAATGCCATTTTCTTTGAATATCAAAAAAAACAAAAACACCTCTTGTTGGAAAACCCTGTATGTACTTTCATTTTTTTATATAATATTGTTTAACTTATGCAAATCATTAAAAATTTTGTGCGTAGAAGGTTGTTAAATCTCAATGTATAATGTATTCTAATGCCAAAATTAAATCAACATTTTGTAATACAAATGGTAATAAACGTGCGTTGCGCTTATTTAAAACTACTCCAATAAGATAGATAGATAAGATACCTTTTTTATTATGTTCCAAACATAGCATAGCTCATCTTTTACTACTTTTTATTTATGTACTTAAAAGTACATGCATTGATTGCAATTTTGTATAAACAATATTTTCCCTTTTTTTCGTTTCTTTAGGCAGCAAATCCTTATTTAACTGGTATTCCAGCAAACACGTACAGTCCATACTTCGGTCCTGGACATCTAGTGCCTGCAATATTAGGACCAGATCCGTCAGCCGTTGCATCCCAATTAGGTTCAGTTGTACCCCAAGCAGTTCCTGTTGCGCAGCAAAAAATACCCAGATCCGATCGATTAGAGGTGAGTAATATTGTTTTGATTTGCTTAAAGTCTTACTTTAATATTTTGTATGTGTTTATAATTAAAAAAAAATGCATTAAAATTTGGCTATTATGTAAAATAGTAAAATAAAAACAAAGAATGAATATTGTACACACAATTCGCTAAGTTTTTTTTTCAACTATTGGATTTTTGAAAGTAAATATTATTTTAAACTGCTCTCAGATAATCTTAATTAATGCACGATAAAAAAAAAAAATTTCATTAGATATGTTTTTAAAGCATAAAGTAGATCTCAAAATAATTTTAACAAAACTTTTACTTTCAAAAACCATATTCAATGGAGTTTAAGATAAATTATTGTATATTTCAATCTACAAGTAGACAAATTTAAAGTTGGTATGCCTGTTTCAGACATGTGAATCATAGGTATATAAAAGTTTGCTTTTTCAAAAAAAAAAAACTCCATTGTTTATCAAACACATGTGTTATGTTTTTTTGGATAAGGCTTTATGTAGTTTGTATTTGTAAAGTGTATTTCGATATTAATTCAAACCAAAAGAAGATAACAAATTCGCTATCGTTTGAAATAAAACAGTTTTTCATTTTTGTGACTTTCTTTATAATACAAAGATCTTAGATAATTTGAATTCTCTGTGAAATTAACACCTTGAAATCGGTACGCATACATAATGTGAAATTAGTCTCGCATTCGAATTATTGAGGTTAGTCCTGGGAACGTATTGTTGACGATTGTAAAATGGATATAAGCAAAATCATAGCAAGGGGACATTTATTGGTCAAAGTTCTTAAACAAAGTTATAAAAACCTAAGATTTTGAATCTGAACACTTAAATACAGTTTAAAAAAAAAAACAGACCTGCCGGTCTTGTATTTATTTCCCTTTTTGGTAAGTACAATGCCCGGCCATTGTTCTTAAAAATAAATATCATCGTGCAAGCAGTGTTTTTATTTCGATACCAAAAAAAAAAAAATCTTTTGTTAGAATATGCAAACATCCGTTTGTTTGATTTTTCCAAAAATTAGTGATGATAAGCTTTACTTAACACAGTCGATTACCTAAATAATGCAAGCACATAACAAATCATAAATACACAATTACGACAATATTATAACCATTCCTCAATTAAATACAACAAATACTGCTTTTAATCCTAAGTTTGTTGCAAATTTGCATTCGTCCGCACTCCCACACATGTCCCTTTATACATACAATATATTTTTAAATATGTATATATAAATAACGCCATATGCAACTTCAATTAACCATGCTAACTTTACGAAAAACTCGGTTAATTAAATGAACCTTAACTTTGTAATCCAGATTAGAATGATCCAAAGTCCTTTTGAACATTATTAAACCATTTGTAAGAAGTACAAGTTCAAGTTCTATCAAAACTAAAAAAAACTATCCACTTCTAGGATGATCAAGCACGAAAATATTAAGCAGTGTGTGATATTTTGAAATTGTGTTCTATGTTTCTGGAAATACATTCCCACTTTTCTGATAATGAGGCACTTATTTCCTGCACTACTCTAAAACTTTCCCGGCCGAATATGTCAGTTGCTTTAAAAAATTGCTTTTTTAAGTGAGGAAACATTGTGAAGTGAGCAATCATAAGAACAAAAAATGAAAACCTGTGCAGCACTTAATATGTTTTTATTTTATACATTTAATGAATTTATTTAAATAGCTGGCGTATAGTTTTTTTTTTATTTTTTTCATCTGCTGTGCACCGAATGCGAACGTAACGAATTTTTTTGAAATAGTTTTTTTTTTATATATAAAACCAATATAAACTAACAAATATTTTGTTTGTATTTGCCCTCACATAAAAAGCAAAAAAAATTTAACAAAAGAAGCGAGTCTAAAAAATTATGAAAAAAGTACGTTTATGTTGTTAAATGATGCAATCGCATAACAATACTAAACAAAAAAAAATATGCAAGATGCGGCTGCTGATAAAAAATTAATAATAAAAGACATTGGAATGAAAAATCGTACTGAACCTCATAAAAAAAAAAAAAAAAAAAAAATAGAAAACAAAACGAATTCCAAACAAAAAAATTCTTAAATATATTATTTAGGTTTGTCGCGAATTTATGCGCAGTGCCTGTAAGCGAGCCGAATCTGAATGCCGTTTTGCACACCCACAGGAGAGCGTAACCACACACGAAGACGGTTCTGTCACGGTATGCATGGATGCCGTGAAGGGTAGATGCGCTCGTGATCCTTGCCGCTACTTCCATCCCCCTTTACACCTGCAGGCACAAATAAAAGCAGCGCAATCTCGGGCTACTGCGGTATGGCTATAAATCAGTTTTTTTTTTTTTTTTAATTTCCTTACACATTTTTTTGTGTTAGTTGATGTTTGTTTGTTCGAATAATAATTTTGTTTAAATTAACTCTGAAAAAATAAGCAAGCAAAGAAAAAATAATAACAACAAAAGTGTAAAATTTTGTGTTCATTTTTTATAATCTAATGATTAATGACCCCCAAAATCTCGATTTTCTGTTCAATTTGGTACTAATTAATTTTTTTTTTAAACTAACCTACGAATTTTTTCTCTGCAATGCAAATCCAACAAATGCATATCTTTTATTTTTTTGCGCTCTTTAATTTATATCTTCCTTAGCTGTTACCAATTTTAACTTATCTACTATTGATCTTTTGTTTATTAAATACAAATCAAATATAATATTACATTTTACACAACGACATGAAAAAAAAGTTAAACACTGAATTCGATAGTTTATTTTCACAGATTGACGAAGTTTATAATTCATATTTGTAAAGTTACAAATTTTATAATGAACACATTTTTTCAATTAAATTTTTTGTATTAAATACAAAATAAATCAACTGAAGATTACATTATATCCAATTTGAAGCCTTCATTGAGTATGGGCCTATTTTTAAAACCAGATATGCCACGTCATGTAAGCTCATGAATTGCATTGCTTTTTAAAATATAAAAATGCTTTGATTTCCAAATCCGTGCGTATAGCCATTGTTAAATTTTTAAAAATAAAAAATAAATATAGGGATTAATTTAGTAGTAACTTTTTTTTACTTTTCTTAATTTGCATTCATACAAAAAAAGGCATTTCAATCGGTATCTTAGTATTTCGATTTTGCTCCACTCTTGGAAGTGTTTCAGATCGACCAAGTTTACATTGGTACTATTGAACTCGTTTCTTCAAAACACCTACAATTGGTTTTCAGAAAAAACACCACTGTTCTCAAAATATACCTATGTTAACTTTATCATTGAGAATAATCGGCCTCTTCAAATACTCCCCGTTGAAATGATAAAATATATCTTCTCTGATAATATTACCAGCATATAATGTAGATTAAAAATGTTAATATTGAAAATGTGCTTAGCCCATTGAGAAAATACAAAATTATCAACTTGCTAAGAAAACAACCACACAAAATTAGAGCATACATAGTTAATACTTACAATTTACTTTTACAGGAACATTTCACTACACAGCACCATTTTAAAATATAAATGTATTTTAGTAGTAGAGTAGAATAATCCTTTTTTTATATAATAAACAATATTAATATAGGTATACATACTTAACCAGTTTTTTTTTTAATATTTAAAGAACATATTTTTACAAACTTCATAACTATAAATTCCATTAGTTTCCTTTAGCAAGCTTTTTTTCTTTTAATCTATGCTAAAATGATTTAAAAAATATGTGTGCAATGCAACAAACCCCAATCTTTAAATTTGAACCTCTTGTCAAAATTTTAGCTTTCCCGATGCAGCGCTGCGTTCTGTATCTTAATGCTAACATCCTTTTAATTCCTAGCATTATTTTGTTTGACTTAAAAAAGTGTTTGTATTATATACCTTTAACAAAATTCACTTACAAAACTGTGATTGTTTGTATATTTTTTCGTAGTTAGTTTAAGCGTTGAAGCAGAAATTACCTTACTCTAAAATAAAGTCTCCGGCTCTTGTACTGATTTCTTGTTACATTATTTTACATTGAAGTACATGCTTTTATGAAAAACTGTTTGACATGTTTAAAAGGCAAGTATTTTATTTTTATTTCGTCTGAAAAACCCCTTTCAAAGAAGGAAATAAAAGCATACATAAAGCTTAAGCTAATGATATTATCAATATTCGATTAATAACTTGTATTTTAAAGCCTTTTTAACATTTCTTGTAACGCAACATCTAAAAACCAATCCTTTAAAAATAAATAAAACCAACAAAAATAAATTTTCAAGTTTTAATGCTGCGTCTACTCGACTATTAAATTTTAAAGAAATTTCGGGTATAATTTGAAAATTTAATGAAATTTAATATCAAACTATTTAGGCACAGTCAATTCACGACAGTCAAGCAGAATATAACGGGTGTTTTTTTTTAAGAGCTTGAGAACTTTAAATAATAATACAAGATAGAAATATTGTTGGAATTATTTTTTTATTTTTATAATCTGGTAGATAATTTTATGGTATTTTTTTTAAATATGATTTTCGACATTTGCCCGAGTTACATAGTCCGCTCGAACAGTCTAATTTTTCACTACTTTTAAAATAAATCTGGCCGTATGTCGTCAATGGTGGATTGAGAATTGGCTTTCAATGCTTCAAAAGTTGCTGATTTTGTTGGCATAAACCAATGACTTAACATAACCCCATAAAAAGTAATCGAGAGGCGTTTAGTCGCACGAACGGGGGGGGCCAGTTAACAGGACCAAACAGTCGATTTCATTGGATGTTATGGTGATTCGTTAATTTGAGAATTGTCTTCGCGCCAACGATCGCGAAATCAATAATTGAGCGAATTGCTTGGCCGATTATGTTGACCGTAAAATGGACGAAGTGTTCTATTTACTTCGCGAACAGATATATTTTTTTCAAAGTTAAGGAGAAGGCCTAAAAAACCCAGGGTCAATTATTCACATTGCCACATGTGTCCTTTCTTAGTAGGTACTCAAACCAATTGTTATTAACATGCAGAAATTCATTAATAAAAAAATTGGAAAAATTGTCCAGTGCTGGGGATAACTAAGAAAGAAAGTAATTACATATTTGAAATCTTCAATGTATGCCCTTTTAAACCATTTTATGTTTTATTTCTATCGACTCTGGGTTTTTCACCCATACATTTTTGGGCATTCTCCTTTGCACAATTTGGAAGCGTTGTTCCGTCGGGAAACGAGTCATGATGATTTGCCAAACCTCAACCTGAACAGATATGTCCACACAGTTTGACATTCTCAACTGTCAAACCATAGACTACAACCATCGAAACCTCTCATGCAGCTAAAAAAAAAGCACCCTTTATAAATAGTTTCTCCTTATTTTAAAAATTGACATGAAAGTAGAGCTCATGTATATACATATATTCAAATTTTGCACGACAACTCCTGTAGTTTCATCCTAATATGTCATTAATCATTGATTAATTTCTTATACATTTTTGTTTTTAGTTATTTCTCTTCAAAGTAGTATAAAAACAATGAAAAGAACTTAATAAATTTTAAATAATCTTTATGCTTCTGCACCATGTCATCCTCTGTAGTTTTTTCGTACTAGTTCTCAAAAACTAGGCAGACGATTTATGCATTCAGCATGGGCCAATGTGCCATATCCAGAAGAAATATATCAATGCCATTTGCTGTTTAAAAAGCCATTTAATATGACTTATAGGTTATTTAAGATGATTAAAGGAACAAAAAAATGGAAAAAAAATCGAGCTCGAAAAATGCGGACATACAAGATATTGGTGGCATGTCTGCTATCGAAAGCAATATGATCAATTTGGTTGACAATACATACATAATGTTAATCAGGAGACCGCTAAGTCCAATTCCGTATATTAATTTCCGTATGTCCACTAGCGGAAGTGATTATTTTCCTATTTTAGCGTAAAAGTCCATACATCTTTTCGAGTCCTCGCCTTGCACAAAAGAATCTGGAGAATCCAGAGTCAGTAACCCACTACGGGGGTGCGCGAGCTACCTTTGCTACTTTAAGGGCTTATTCGCTACATTCTCTATTTCACTTCCCTTACTAATAGTGAAAGGACCCTTTGCCCCAAATAAGTCGAAATAGCAAAAACCTTGTCCACTCACAAACAAGTAGGGCGAAGAATATTTTACCAGAAATATCTGATATTTGGATGGATTTGTTAAGCAATGGGTTCAATATTTCAGTACAAAAGCATTCAAATCACTAGCGTTAGTGAATATTTAAAAAAAAGGGCTTTATGCTAAAATTTAATTATTTTGAATTATGTATCTTGCCTTTTTTCATTGTTTTTGATTTTTTATAAAACTCGATTAGCCGGATGTAAAATTTTACGGCTTTAATAATTTCATCCTTAGAAATGTTAAAATTAAAGTACATTAGAACTAGAAAGGTTCGAAAACAACTGTATTTCCATTTTGAAAATTAACCTTTTTTATATATTATTAGATGAATTAAGTATTTTCGTATATTTTTTTTTTATATAAACTTTATTTTGTAAAATCTAAA
The DNA here is from genome assembly GCA_916050605.2 of Platycheirus albimanus. Taxonomy (NCBI): domain Eukaryota; kingdom Metazoa; phylum Arthropoda; class Insecta; order Diptera; family Syrphidae; genus Platycheirus; species Platycheirus albimanus. The sequence goes on from OU696698.1 coordinate 69,346,691, forward strand.
TTTATTCAACCTAAAATATAATGCGTAACCTTACCGCAGATTTTGTTTTTAAATAAATAAAAGTTTGCTTTTTGGTTTTCATGAATATGAGCTTCTGCATTCATCTAACCCTACCCTAGTTGTTTGCAAACTAAAATTTAGATTCCCAAAACTCTACTTAAGTTTTTTTTACAAAAAAGCATCATACAATATACACATATGACACTATTATTACCTAAAACCTGTACACGCACACACACAGCACAGAACAATTTTAATTTTAAATGTTACTTCTGTCTTATACTTGATTATGTTTAAATTAGTCGGTAAAAAAACAGATGATTTCAATTCCTTCTGTTCCTATCTGTTAATTAATTGAAATAAAATACACGACTGGGTCGCATGAGCCTGCTCTTGTGCTAAATAAACGCTCAGGGGATAAGTGTTTTGAAAAAAAAAAGAAAAACAAATTACAAAATTGTTTTGAAAACTCTTCACTAACCGCTTTAAATTTTCTTGAAAAAACTAAGTGTGTAGTAATAAATGTAATGAAAATCATTCGACTAGTTTTTTTGTAAATGTTTTTTTTCGTTTTGAGAAACTTTTACAACAATCTTTGATCCCAAAAACAAAATCACGATATGTCACAAAATCGTTAAAATTAAATTCAATTTTCTCGAAATCGGCTTTAATAATTTTGATAAAACTCTGTTAGTGGCCCATCAACCTGAACGCAGCCGACCGCTTAATTTAAAAAAATTGGCAGGTAAAATTCCAAGTGTAATCAATGAAATAAAAGTTAGAATAGGATTAATTCAGCAGTATTTTGTCAATTTTGTTTATGCATTTAAGATGCTGGATCTATAAAAAATAATTAAGAGGAGGTTCATCCTTTAATTCATTAATTAAACCTTTTAGTTCAGACAGGAAAGAATTAATAAAGTATCCAAAAAAATTGGTTTAGATTTTTTTAATTTTCTAAAAAAAAATAAAAGATATTAAACATCCGGTTTTCTGTTCTAGCCTGAAAATTAATTAGAGCATTGAACTTTGAAAACATTGTATAATTTAATATACTTTACGTGAAATAAAAAAAATTTATTTGTTTCCATTTTTTTTTAAATGTTTGAAAATTAATTGTTCAATAATAACTTTATAAACAACAATAAAGAAGCCAAACATTTTGGAAAACGCGTCCAACGATTTTGATAAAACTGGGGGTTTTCTGGTTATCTAATAATTTTCATTAAATTAAATTTCTTTAAACAAAATTTTATTTTATAAAATATTTTGAAAACATTTGGATTTAATTTTTATATCCAGTGGAAAATCAAAATTTTTTAAGTAATTGACAATTTTCATCATTTTTCTGAATATTTTTTTAATTACATAGTCCCCCCAGCATAAGTGCAAGTTTGTGCAACTTATAAGTTCAATTTTTATTTTATTACGACGTTAGATGGTGTTTTTGTGGTGATTATTTTTACGGTTTTAACAAGTTGCGTGTCAATAAAACCTTGCAAATTTAGTATAACTTGAACATTTTGTAATTTGCTTCGCAATAGCACTGCGGTCAAAAAAAAAAGATTTGTTGCTCCATCTTTTCCGAAAAACCTTTCACAGCCAGTATTTTAATGAAAGTACACTACTTAAAAATCCAAAATTAACTGTCATACATTTTTGAGTTACATATTATTTTATAATAGTTTTGAAGTGACTTATTACTATCATTTTGAAAACGTGTTAAGAACAAATATAGGTACAGATTCGATAATTGAATTTTAAATTTCTTACGTTCGCAGCATCGATGCATCGGTGGTAATACATATAATAATCATAGTTTATTGGTAAAACTATGGTCAATTGGTCCGAATAAGATTACTTCACAAAATTTCTCCGCAAAAGGGATTTGTTGTATTCTTTATGGTTTTGATTAATCGACTTTTTATTTTATCTTGCACTAGTTTGTAAGTTTCTTATCCAGGAAGACGAGTGGCGTAATAAAAATTTGTACTTTTACTGATAACTTTATGTAAAATTTTCAGGAACAATATATAAACAAAAGAAGTGCTTCGTTATTTTTAGTTTTGAATAAGCTTTTTTCAAGCTTCTTCTTAATGCGACAAACTTTTTTTTATGATTTTATATTTTTATAATTTCTTATGTGTTCTTGTTTTTAAACATAAAATAAAAATAAACCTACTATAAATACAAAGTAGTAGATTTAAAAAAAATGTTTAAGATTTTAGTTAATCCATATAAAACTATATACATACATAAACTTTGAATATACATTTATTCTTTTTATTTCATTTTTTTCCTTTAATTTCACCTGTTCGCCTGCTATGTATTGCTTCGATGGATGGTCAACATTATATAAATATTTTATACTGTTAATACAATTCAAACTACATAAAACAATTGATATTTTATAATTGATATAATTATTAACTTATTTATCGTAATTTTGTAAACATAAAATGGTAACAATGATACTGTTTAAATATGCTTTTTCGCTTGGCGTTTAAATAATTTTAACACTTCCAAAAAAATATTATGTTTTTCGCAATTAAAAATGCCATTACTTTTTGCAAATTTTTAATAAAATACGAATACAATTAAAATTAATATAAATTTAAAAAAAAAATACAAAAAAAAACATTCAACACATACGAAATTGATCATAAAATAAACTCAAACGTATAAAACATAGACTGCACCTGTTTCTGCTGCTACTCTGACACATCCCATCCCAACGCCTGGGGCTGCACCTCCACCAAATGCTGTTACTATTGGCCATCCACTGGAAGTGGGCAAGAAACGCGCAGCTGAAAATGATATGTTTCAACTGGTATTGCCTTTTTTTAAGTTTTCAATATCTTTTCTTTTTTTTTTGATTAAATGTAAATTATTTCTATGTATGTTGGTTTTTGGCTTGCATGTCTTATATTTTGACACTTTAAGTTAATGCATTTACTATTTTTCATATTCAATGAAAAATTTTCATTTACATTCTTTAACTACTATACATGTACGTGTCAATATGTATGCATGGAATACAAGCATGTTGAGGTTTGATATTATTAACAGTTTATAGGATCAGGCATTTTAATTCTAAAATAATTTCTAATTGAAGGGGGTCCTGTCTACCCATAAAAGCAGTAAGGGCTATTTTCCAAAAAAATTTGAACTAAAGTGAACAAAGTAAAAATCATGGGAACAATTGTAATAGAGCCTAATCTAAGTCTGAAAAGCGTATTCCTTTAAGGTTTTTATGTTTAATGATCTCATTTTTACTTGGGAAGTTGGTCTCAGAAACCATTAATTTAAATTCAAACAGGGTATTCAATACACAGTGTCCTCTAATTCGTCAATAATATTTACGAGCATGATTCTTGGGTATGTTCTTACAAAAAAAATTCTTCTACAGTAAGGGCCTATCTCCAATTTCGGTTAAAGAAAAATTAACTCACATTACAAAAATTGATGGCAACATTTTTTCCTGTTGCGAGTTTTTCCAAGTAACATAAAAATATTTTCTGAAGAAATTGAATTGAACCCAAACTCGAAAACTTATCATGGGCAGGAAAAATGGATCAGGCTAGAAGTTGGATGTCTGAAGACTGGGACAAGACATCAAATGTATTCAAACGCAATTATAAATGCTGGTATTAACAGCGCAATTACCGTTAGTATGGGTCAAGTTTCACCAAAGTAAACCTCTTCTTTAATACCCGTATCAAAATATTCTTGAGGATTTAAATATTTTTGAGGATTTAAGGGATACCGTGTATGATATTAAAATTCTTGAACCTGCAGATTTGAAAACGTTAAAGAACCTGTTCTTGGTATCGGAAGCTACTTCGTTTTTTTATTTTTGTCTTGAAAATATTTTAAGAATATCTTTTAGCAAAACTATTAAAATAAAGCTTTCAATAAGCTTCTATAAAGTTTGTATAATTTTATAGAACTTTCCTGTACGATTAAAAGTGTTAAGTTTGCGGAATATTTGAGGCGTCTTTAAAACCCAGTTGAAAGATCTATGGACATATATGTACTTAAAAAAAGAATTCTTTTACATAAGTCTTTATAAAATTTTTGTTTTTTTTTTCAGTAAATGTTTACTGCTTTGGGCTTTTCCGAGTATCATAAAATGTTTGGTTTTTTTTTTGCACACTTGTTTCTGAATTTCTTTTATAACTGTTACTAACAAAGTTGTTACCTTTAATGTCAAAGAATGTATTTCGGTTTTTATATGTGTCAAGGTACTTGAAAGTAAACCTTTTCTTGAAACCTCTGTAAGTGAAGGCAAAATTGGATATATAATTTCCTCGGCTGAACCGCTGAGACTTTCCACTTTATATTCACAACATTATATTCGTAGTGCTCCGAATCGTTTTAGGTATTGTAACGAAAATTCTTCACCACTTAACGATTTGCCTCAAAGGCACTGCATATAATATTTAAATTGAAAAGCAATTTTTTTTCCTAGAAAATATCCATAAATCATTTTATAAACTATTTTATCTAATAGAAAACAACATTTGTAAAAAAAAAAAAACATACAAGAGAGCTACAGTACGTTTGCAACGAACTATTACCCTTTACCCTATTTATTAATTTTCTTTTTTGAATATCAAGCACCAAGTGAGCTGAATCAAGTAGTTTTTTTCAACAATTTTAGCAGAATAAAGGTATTTTATAAGAATCACACCCCTAAAAGTAGGCGTTTTGAACAACTTTACTAGCCAAAAATTTTAAGATATATTTTTCATTAACGAATAAAAAAAAACTAGTTGAAGTTAAGTATTGGTATCTTAAATTTTAACAACTATTTTTTGTGTACATATGTATTTCTTTTCATACACAAGCTTTTTAGTTTGAACCAAAAGACACAAATTTTCCCTTGTTGCTTTATTATAAGTACCGTTTATTTGCAAAAATAAGTTTTTTATAGTTTCTAATGAAAAATTGGCTTCAACCACGACCCAAATTTAAATATTTTTATTTAATTGAGAGAAGATTTATCGATAGCTTGTGTGTGCAAGATTTAAGCCTTTTGCTTTGACCTTTACTGTACAAAAAGCATAATTTAATTTTGCAAAATAGAGGTTGTTGAACAAAAGTGGCGGACTCTAGAGAGTATACTGAAGGGTGGACGGACAGATTAATATCGCTTAATCGACTCGGTTTTCGATTCTGAGTCAGAATATACTTTTTTATACCTAACGGTATTATTTTTTTTATATCACAAACTTCACACCAAATAAATTATATCCTTCCCATAGAATAGGGTATAATTGACGTATAAATTTGCCAAATTTATTCTCTAAAAAGCAGATATTGTCAAAAACAACATAACTTGTCAATGCTATTTTTTGTTCCTTCTGAAAAATAAAAATGAAAATGTTTTCTGTATTTTTTTTTCATAAACTGTTTCATTCTTTGCAAATAAACTTAGTTTTTATTCTGACAATTTGCGTAACTTGCTCACATCATGATAAATCCATCGTTACCTATAATAATTATAGTTTTAAAGCTTTTCTTTAGTGATTTGTTTTGAAACATTAACAAGCTTCTTCAATGTATTTTATTTGCTGACTGTTGTGGAACGTCCGGTCTTTCATCATTCACTAATTAATTTCTGAGATTTATTGGGCCAATGTCAAAATTGAAAGCTTTTATTAATGTTTTTTATATTTATTTCTTCTAAGTTATTATGCTTTTATTTCGGATAAATGGCTCTTAGGTCATTAGTTCAAGGTCCTTGGGAATTTAGTATATTTTTAGAATACATTACACTGCTCGTCGCACAAAATAATTTTTTGAATATTTAAATGTTCTGTTTTGAGACAGCATGATAGAAAAAAAAACACAAAAAATCCTACTTCTCTACATATCCATGGATCACATGTTACCTTCTTGCTCGATTTTTTTGTTTACGTATATATTCATATCTCATACTTACTTCGAAATTAAAGTCTCAGGAATATTTTTATAACTAAAAACCTTAAAATAGAACATAAATCTATGTATTATGGTGTGAGTTTAATATTTTTGCGCTTTTAGGTGGCTTTTTGAGAGTGCTTATGCAAGTCCCTTAAATTTTGTATTTTTATTAGATCAGAACAGGTGAAGTTGTCATGTAAAGTGAAATAAAAAATTTCAATAAAATAAAGCTTAAAAATAATAGTCTAACATAGTCTTAGCAGCATGTGTGTATAAATATTTCAATACTCATTCGCCAAAAAAAAAAAATCAAATACCTATATATGACGTTCTAATAATATATATTTATTCGATTTAGTTTAATTTTTTTGTTTCTTCAAAAGCAAAAGTTTATTTTTTTATTTTGCGCAAACAAAAAAATAACTTCTTGTGCCAAAGAGACCTAAAACATGGAAGACTGAGTTTATAAATATATATAAATAATTTTACTACTTCTATTCTTGTTTAAATTGTTTTATGAATTCTTAAGAGTTAGGCACTTAAACATTTAAGATCTTTTATTATTATATACAAAAAATACGTAATGCATCTAAATATTCTTGCCTGCTTTTAAAATGTAACTAATGTTTTTTTTTTTTGTAAATCTCTTTTCTTCCAAAATGATAAAAAATAAATTTCGTGATTACTTTCAAACTCATCTCTAACCATCTACCCTAATCCAATCCGATAACCAACATTATTGAATTTGAATAATACGATATGTTCCAACAGATGGATGTGAAAACGGTTGGTTCATTTTACTATGAAAATTTTGTAAGTACATATTCAAACGTTTAGAATTTCTCATTATGCTTTGATATACCTGCATTATCTGTATTTAATAGTTTCGTTTTTCTTTGTTCTAGTACTTTTCCTTGTTTTTGATTTTATGATATAGAAATCTAGATTGTTTTTTAACGCTTTATCCAATTGTTGGCCGTGAGGTCTTTCTCTACGTTTTAGCTGTTGCTTCCTCAATCACCTTCATTTGTTCTGTTGTTGGGTTTTTCAGGATTTTCCTTATAGTGCATTTTTTTTTTAAATATATTACTCGCTTTGATAAACAATTATATACATTTGGCACCTCGAACCATTGTGTCATTTCAGCAAATTTCTAGTACTCCAACCACCCAGTTAAAGCAAAATAAAATTACTGGGACCTTTTGACAATACAAGAAAGCCAACTAGGACGGTCTGAATAATTTCTTTCGCAATTTTATATGGTCATTATTATTATTATTATTATGCTTCCTCGATAATGACATTGATGCCAGTGCTGAAATGATTACAGAAGTGGTTTTTCTTGAAATGAGAATTTTTCTCCCTCCCAGAACAAAAGGTGTCAAACAAAAAGAAAAGACTTGGTTTACCGAAGAGTATTAAGGAACTATCACAAATCCGCTGGGCCGGTTGGTATACCCCTATACTTCTGAAGAAGTGATCCTTATCGCTGGCAAAACCATTGCGTATAAGTTATTCCATCGCTACTATCGTTAAGGAAAACAGCATTTGTTCAGCCCGTCTCTAAGGAAGGTGAATACTCCCCCCTCCCCTTCATCCTACCGATAAATTGCACTTACCCTTCTTTCCAAAGTCATGGATACACTGATAAATCGTCAGCTCAAGAAATATCTTGAAGATAGGAAACTTTTAAATGATCACCAGTACGGCTTTCGCAGCAATTGTTCTACTGGTGATCTGATGGCAAATCTCACCGAACAGTGGAACAAATCTTTGCATCGATCGCTCTGGAGAACGCAAGATTATTGCCCTTGATATTTCAAGGCATTTGATAGAGTTTGGCATGAAGCTCTTTTATCGAAAATTTAAACAGCATTGTGAAGTGGGGTATTAGAAAGTGTTTATGCGTCAAACACTTAATGCAGTCTTTTTTGTCGCTAAAGTTACGCATAAAAAAACGCCAGAAAAAAGCTTTTTGCTTTTTTTCCAAATCGAAAAGGAAAAACCGCCAGAAAAAAAACTTGTTGGATTTTTTTCCAAATCGGGGCGATTTTTAAATTGATTATTATAATGTAATCTGTTTAAAAATCGCGCGATTTTTACACATTACATTATAACAATCGCCACAATATTCAATTTGAAAATCGTGCGATTTTTAAACTGATTACGTTATAATAACCGCCACAATAATTAATTTGAAAATCCCATCATTGTTTAGTAACAGTAGTTAAGAAAGAAAGATCCTTGCAACAACTTTTTACTTTTTGGGCGTAATTTCCAAAAACATTTTGGAAATTAAGGCAGAAAAAGTTGTTTTTGGGTTTTTTTTGCAAACCAAAGTCTGGAAATTGAGCCACAAAGTTTATATTTTTTTTTTTTTTGCGTTATTTCGATTTTAATTTTTTGGCCCTTTTTGGCAAAATTTCCAAAAATATTTTGAGCATTTTTTCCAAATTTGTTTGCCTTTTTTCCAAAACTCTGTCTTTACAAAGCGTTTATACGCCAAAAACTTGAGTATAACTCCCATCTATGCACAGGGGCTTCGCAAACTTTTTTACACCTGCTCGACAGAGTTCAGAAAAAAGTGGTAAAATTGATTGGAGCAGTATAAAAACATTCCCGTCACTTGAACACCGTCAAAATTTGCATGTCTTACCTTATTTTGACGGTTCAAGCGTTCCAAAATTCCCTAATTCCGCCGCCGCCGCCGGCGAATGGCGCGCCCAGAGATTTACACAGACCTTATATATTTTATCATAACATGGTCAATCTACAATATTTTAATTAAATCTTCTGGAGGCCATGCGTTTTACTCTGCAAACTAATTTTTCAAAAAACGTCAATGCTCATGAGTTATGATCTTGATATTTATACAGAAGTACTGGGTATAGCTTGAACCAAATCAGTTGGTGAACGATCTGTTGCGCCGAGCGAGGATTCAAGATAAAAAAAATGGTGCGCAAGAGATTTAATGAATAAAGGTTATTTCTTAAATTGTAAAATGCCTTAACTCAACTCTGTTTTTCTTTAAAACTAAATTGCGATTGCTTGTATAGGTATATGAATTTTTTTTTTATTATTATGGGGTAGACTGACTTCGGAGTACTTATTACAAAAAAATCTTTTGGAAAATGCAGTTAACATATAAAAATGCCTGTGACATAAGTGATTGAAAAATAATTTATAATATAATTTTTATATATGCATACATAGTTTAATATAAAACTGTTTATAATAGAAATATGGTATTAAATAATAATATAATATGATAACTGTACATTTACATAACATTTTAAGAACAAATGTCGGTTTCATTGTGTCCCACATCATCATCTCGTGAAAAAGTATTCCTCCTCAGCTCTAATAGCATGTTTTACCCTTTTGCGTTTTGCAAAAGATTTGTTTTTGTTTTTTATTATAAGTGCGTCGAAACTTGTCCTAATAATAAAAACATAAAAGTCTGAATTTTGATGATATCTAAAAAGCTTCCATTATTCTCACACTTCATATGGAATACTTTTTTTGAAACTAAGCCATGAAATAAAAATAAACCATGATCATACATCATGAACAGAAAGTCCATCACTGCAAAAGCGATCTCTATTTTACTGTGAGCGAAACAAAAAATTAAACCAAACCTTCAGTAACATCCACAGACATACAATATAGACCGCCAACTGTATAGTTGCTTTGAGTATATTAAAACTCTCCCGTATTAGATCTCCCGTAATCTCTCCCGTCTCATGTGAATTTTAAATGGGGACCAGTTACACGAATAAAATAAAATTCACAGATCATAGGCAGCGATTTACATATACCGTGGTGAATGTGAATAAAATATTTTAAGGGTGCGTCCTGAAAAACAAAAACTTTGCAATGCATTCATTTTTGAAGATGTCAGTAGACTCTTATTCATATTTAACGATGCCCTGGCGGAATGTTCCTTTTATAATGAATTGAGTAACAAATTCTTTTTCCGAATAGGAAGGAACTAGGTCTTCGAAATAGCCCTTTATTCAGTTCGTTTCTTTCCTCCATGTATCCCAGCTAAACCTCGTCATCTTCTTCATCAGAGTCTTTAAGAATTCGGTAAAGGTCTTTATCCTCTTCACCAAAAATGTCAATTCTTCCGTACTTGCTTTGAGACAATTTAACACCCACTCTTCAAAATCCGCGAAGTTCATGTAGCAAGACAATCTTCACGCCATTAACGAATCACTATTACATCCATTGAAATTGACTGTTTGGTGCGGTTTACACGCTGGTACTTATTTTTTTGCGGTTCACACGTTGGTCTTTATTTTTTTCGAAATGAGGAAGAAGCTGCCGTTACTCTGAATGGCGGGCGATATCGAGCAATGCTGACTGATTTTTTGTTTCCAAAAATTAATCAGCTTAACATCCACGACATTTGGCTCCAACAATTTGGTGACAACTTTATTTACCGAAGTGATCCTGTAAACTGTTCCCACTCGTTGGTTTATGAAGCATTGGAAGCTAATATTCAAGCCACCATTGACGCCATACGGCTCGATTTACTGAAAAAAAGTGAACAATTGGACTGTTTTTTTTTTTATAATGCACTCCCATTCAAGGGGATATAAATACCCCTATAATAAATTAACATGTGCGAGCGAGAAAATAATAATTATAATGAAATGAAAGAAAAGTCGTACAGTGGATTGAGATTTTTAGGTGATAATTATCAAGCTGAAACTGGGGGAATAAATAAAAATTGCTGCCAAGTCTGAACTCACAACTGTAGGTTTAGCAACGAAGGACCACATCCACTGTACCATTGCCACTTTCAACTGAAGTTGAGTCTTGCATTTTTATTTAAAGTTTTCAAGCTCTTAAAAAACACCCGTTGTATTTCTGCCTGTGTATTTTAGTAACTGGTTCCCATTTTAAAAACACGGGAGAGCTTAAGAGAAAGCTTGAACATCTTTATAGTAAAATGCACATCAAGCTTGCAGACAAAGAGAGACCCATACAAACTTCGCGGTCTGTATTATGTGTATGTCTGTGGTTAGTACGTTTGTATGCTAGTGTGTTAACACGCCTGCGTATTACAAAGCTTTAGTACAAAGCCAGCTAGTATTAATTTATATGTATTTTTATGTCTGTGATTTATTTGTATCTCCCCGACAAATACCGAAATTGAATAAATATCTCGTAGGATACATTTTTAAAGTTTTATATCGAGCGAGTGTGATTTGCAAATGCACATTTTTTCTTTTAAATGTTAGAACCAGTATGCAGATATGTTTTTGAGAATTGGCCAAACCATAAAGTTGTCAATTTTATAAATACTAACAAATTATTTATATTTATGAAATTGACCTGTTTCCAAACCGAAGGTTTTTGAAGTGGCCAAGAATACGATTGCATTTAAATCATATTTATTTTTCTTTAAATTTAAAAAAAAAAAGTTTCATAAACTAATTTTAACAATATTAATATTAACTTAAGTATATATAAAAATAAAAGTTATATTTAACGGTTTTTTAAAAGCTTAGATTTTTTTTTAATTAGGAAACTATGATTTGATTAGAAAAAAATTTATAAAATAAAAGTTATCTTATAAGATTAAAAATAATTAGGATTCTATTTATAAGTAACGAAAAATGTAATTAAAAATATTTTGAAACTCTCACTTTGTCTCTTTCAGGCATTCTCTGGTATGGTTCCTTTCAAACGGCCTGCTGGTGAAAAGTCTGGTATACCCGTGTATCAGCCCGGTGCGACAACCTATCAACAGCTTATGCAATTACAACAACCATTTGTACCAGTGTCATGTGAGTACCAAAGTCAAAATCCTTCAGCTACAACTGCAATTCCACAACCACAAACATCCACCACGGCAAATCCAATTATCGCTAATATTAATAACAATAATCATTCGATTATAAATAATAACAATTTTATTTTAAACAATTTTAATCATTTGAACAACAACAACAATAAGTTAAGTCAAGTAAATTTGAACGCTGTTCATAATAATAGTATTGCTAGTAATGGTATTTTGAGTATTAATAATTTAAACAATAGTGCAGCAATTGATAAGTCGTCAACAAGCACATCAGCAGCTATTTTAGCTACAAAAACAAGTAATAGTAACAATAGTAATGGTGTTGCCGTTATCAATAGCAGTAATAACGTATATTCCCTAAATAACAATAATACTGGTAGTAACACTAGTGAATCTTCTTTAGTCAACAACAAAACTAACAATACACCACTCCTAGATTCAAACTCATCTACTTCCACAATCACAACACAATCATCTACAATTAACACACTCGCTCCGTCATTTTCATCCTCATCCCCTACAGTATCCGCAGCAGCGATTTCATCAACATCCCCTGATGCATCATTGGCTATGCCTGTTACTTCTTCATCGAAGCTATTGTTAAGCAGTAGTATCCCTAATCAAGTGCTCCTAAGCACACCACACTTGAGCACAGATTCACCAATAACAAATGTGGACAATAGAGATGCCATTAAAGAAGGCGGAAATAATGAAAACGTTAGCGATTTTACTAATACGGCTGCAAGGTCCGATACTGCCGTCGCTGTCGCTGTCGATGCTTTGACTTCTGCTGATTCAGTGAATTCCACATTGCCAAGTGCAATGACATATAGCAATGCTATTACTTCATCTAACACAACTACAACTGCAACTTTTCCAACTAGTTCAGAACTTCAGATGAAGAGCAATTTGTTAAAATACGAGCATACAAACAGCAACATAAGTACAACTACAACAGCAGCTTCATCAGCTGATGTTTTATACTCGGCTCAAGCTACCCCAAGTATCTCTTATCCGACAAGTACCCAAAGTAGGTTATATTCTGCTCCGCAGTCATATTCAAATGTAATGGTTTCACATCATGGATATACTCCAGTTTCGTCAGTTGCTACATCAGCAGTACCCATTGCATATTCGACTGCACCTTCTACATATAACTATGCTTCGTATCCTACACAGTCCTATCCAACTCAGTCTTATCAAACTCAATGCTATCCAACAAACAGTTACTATGCCGATGCTGCCACTATTGCTAAAGAAGTTGCCCAAAAAAATTATGCCAATGCTGTTAAAATGGCTGCAGCTTCCAATGCTCTTTCGGGTAAACCTCTTACTGCAGCAATTAATTATACCGGCCTACCTCTAAATAAGTCTTATGTAACTCAAAACCAGGCCGCTGCTGCTGCTGCTTTTAGCCATCACCATCAACAGCAACAACAAGCCGCAGCTGCTGCAGCCGCTCAAGCTGCTCAAGTAGCTGGACTTCGTATAGGTTCTCATACGGTCGGAAGTGCTTTAGGTAATCCAGTCGGTGCTGGAGCGGTATCCACGCCAAGCTTACTTCCGAGACCACCAACTGGTTACTTGCAAGCTTCACAAATGATGCGTACCCAACCCATGTCAATGCCTACAGCCGCAACTTCAAATCCATACGCAGCTGCAGCTGCAGCCGCTGCTGCTGCTAATCAACAATACTTGCATCAACAGCAGCAACATTTTTTCTATCCTGGTATGATGGCCGGCTATCCTTATCAAATGACAGCATCTGGCGTTCCTGGTTTAACATCAGGCAGTGGAATTCCTTGTATGCCAACACAAATGCAAGCTGCACAAATGGCACAAATGAATCAAGCAGCTGCAGCCGCAGCCCAAGCAAATGCCCAAGGTAGTGCTGTTTTGAATCCATACAAAAAAATGAAAACATCCTAAGATGTTGTTGAGGCCAGGCCGTCTAAGAATATTTAAATAAATAATAATTATTGTTATATATACTCTCTCAACTATATAAAAGCGTAGAATAGTAGATTAGATATATATTATTATAGAAAGAGTGAATATGTGCCTAGTGGAAGACTTTCATATAAAAATATAGATTTGAGCGCCTGTGAAAAGAATTCATACTTTCCATTCATAAGGGAGGAAAGTTGAGATTTCTCTCTTCGCAGAAATATCCCAATAGATTTACAAATACCAACAAACTAAAACTATATTAACAACAACAACAACTACTATTAGAAATAAAATATTATCTATAAATTGTTTTGTTAAATGTTTAAAAAGATTTGTACTTATCTGACGACACTTAATTCTTGTTAATTGATTTTAAATTGAAAATTAATTCAATTTGATTTAATTATCAAATTCGTATTTTTGTTTACACAAACTGAAACTGCACACAAACCAACCATGTTCATATTCATTTATATGATCAATCTTCCTCCCTTATATCAGCCAAGTCTGGACTTCTTGTAATTTTTATTAAAAAATAGGCTTAAACAAACAATATTAACTAACGGGATAGCGAAGTACTGTGATAGCTTCAACAAACAAAATCTTGTCGCATTGAGAATACAAATGCTTGGGGTTTGAGAGTTCGTTCCTTTTTGCCGCCATATAAATATAGTTAAACATCCTATACAAAAACCAACTGAAGAAAACAACAACTGTTAGAGAATTCACAGATTGTGATTAAAAAAGTAAAAAAGTAAAAAAAAAAAATACCGTAGATCAGTAAAAGAAAAAAAAACGCTCTAACAAACACAAAATAAATATTAAAAAAAAACCATAAGACACATCTAGGATTTGATGTTTGGTACGAATTCTTCCGTCTTATTTTCCTTGCCCTAACGTTAAATTATTTCTTTTTGTTTTTATCATTATAAGAATGTATGCATATTTAGAACTTGGTACATTTATTATAGGTTTGTAAGAAAATAATCACTTTAAACTAAAAACCTTATGTGTAGAAAAAACTTATACATGACTTCAAAAACAAAAAAAAAACAAAAAAACATCATTAAATTGAAGTCATGAAAATAGTATAGATTTTTATAGTCATTTTTTGTCCTTATTTATATGTCCTTTAAAAGGAATTTTATAACTATTATTTTTAAATCATTGTTAGAACTTGTACAGTTCCTTAAAAAATTGTTGTTTTTATCAGTTTTCTTCGTTGTGTACATTTTTATTAGTTCTTTTAATTATCTTAATTATTTTTTTTTCGATGTGTTTTGATTATATTAAGATCTCGTGTGTTTCAATCAAATAATTATATTGTTAAATTTATAACGTTTATGTTTTAGAAAAAAAACTTTGACTTTGTATGTCTTTTATCTCTTTAACCTTTTGTTATATTTTGCATTTATTATTTAATTGTTTGTATTATTTTGTTTATTTAATTTAACAAATGTATGTATAAATATACAAGAACCTACTTTAAAAATCCTTAAATGTTTTTTCTTAGTTCATTTTGCCAGGCAATATAAATGATGTGATCTACTCTGTTGTATGCCTTCTCTTTTGTTTTGTTCTTTTAAAAATTCTTCATCTTTTGCTGTTACATATGAAAAAAAAAAAAAAAAAAAAACATTTTTTCTCAAATTAGAATAAAGTGCTTAGAAAACGCTTTTTGGATGCTTTTACAAGGTTTTTATTTTTATTTTTAATGTTAAGTTAATGGAAACAGTACTTAAAAAGTAACGTTTTTGAGCAAATGAGCTAAACAATCAATGCCAACTCGTGCCTATAGAAAATTTCATTAATATTTATGCTAAGCGAATAAAGATAAAGCCTTTTTGGTTGGATACATTCTGTGTTGCTTTGTTTTATTCTTATATCTTTACATTTTATATTTATTTTGTCTTTTTCGCAAAAGTCTTCTACAAAAATACCTTATTTAGTTTTTTATAAAGTACGTTTTTTTTTTTTGTGAGTGTATGTCGTGGTTGGTGCAAAAATATTTCCTTTAGGTTACCTTTTCATCAAAAAAGTAAAAAAAAATAAACTTAAATTAAGTTGATCTTTTAATGTAAAAATTTGTGTTAATTGACTTTAAATCATCAATCGAATTTTTTCGGTAAAGTAGAAATTTCTTTTATTCATCTTATTTGGTTTTATATAAAGTACGTTTATTTTTGTGAGTGTATGTCGTGTTTGGTGCAAAAATATTTCTATAGGTTAACTTTTAATGTAGACATTTTTGTAAATTGACTTGAAACGTCCACAAACGATTTTTTTTTTGGGAAAGTAGAAAGTAACAATAAGTTTATATTTTTATTCATAGTCAAAACCAAAATTGTCGTCACCAGAACTTGAGCATCATACGGTCAAAGTATTGCATCACGATTTTGAAATATATCTACTATTTTCAGCAAATCCGTCAGGACGAAAATTGTTATTTACAGTAATTTTAGTTCCTTTTCTTCGAAATTGTTGTCAAGTTCTCCTTTACGAATTGGCTTGCAGCTTACAAAGCAATCTTTAAATTGAAATTATATGATCTTGAAATATTAAATTTGTTTCCTACTATTGCCGTGTAGGATACATATATTCGAAAAAGAAGATAATGAAGCACATTCATTAAACACATATGAGCGAATACAAAAATATCCAAGGCGGAATTTGTAAAATTTGTATTCATAAAGACAAAAATCGATTTCAAAGCCTCAGTGTATGAGTTAAATTCACAGCTTAGTTTGGAATATTAATTCTTCTTTTTATGAACCTTTAAGCTTTATTTCGAAACATAATGCTTCCAGTCAAATGTTCGAATGAAATATGCCACTATTGATAAAAAATCATTTCTGTATTTTTTCACAGTGAGCTATGCGTCCAAATTTAGACATTGAAAAATAAGGACAAAAAGGAGCAAAATTTATACTTTATCTTCCAAAGTGACTTTTCTTTAAACTAGCAATGTAAAATTGTTCAAATCATTCGTTGAGGAAATTCCATACATTTGCATTTCATTAAATAAGGCTCTTATCTGAAAGATACTCTTACCTTGCCAAAACTAAGATGAATATAAAAACTGCACCTTTAGTGCTAAGTGGAAGCAATTTTTTCAAGTTTTGTTTTCATTGGGGAAATTTTTTGATAAAAAATAAAAGAATATTACATATTACAATTTAAAATAGGATTCAAAAACGGAGGAAAGTTTAGGATTGAACCTGCCGCTGAAGACAGTTTTAATTTAATTTTTTCCATCCAAATTTTTAAAAGTCGTTCACATCCAACAATCAATGGATTTTAATGTAAAAACCTTTAGTTTTGGTTTCGTTGCATAAACTTTGGTTTGATGCTACAGAAACTAATGTTTAATCGATACAGAGAGAACATTTTTTCAAATATACTACGCTTCTCAAAATATACCGAAGAATCCTATCTCGATTTGTCTACGACGAATTAGTGGAAAATGCATTAAAAAGGTTAGGTACATAGACTTTAATTAATGGTTTTTTTGATATTGTAGAACTTCTATTGCTTTTACACGAGGTGTTCTTTGATTTCACAATTATATTATGAAAATCTGATACCATTTGCTATTCGGCTTATCGAGCGTGTAAGATCTTATTTTGTTTATTGCGAAATATTCACGCTTCCAGCCTTTGCGAATTTTCAAAATGGATTAAAGGAACTTTTTTATGTACTTACTATTAATTTAAATTTGACACGAAATATTTTGTGAAATCATTTCCATCGCAAAAAGCCAATTGTGTAGTTCAGAATAAAGTGTAGTGTGGGCCTTTACAGAAAACTTCTGAACGGATTTTTCTCAACACATTTTTTGAAATACAAATGGTAAAAGATTGTTTCATTGATTATACTAAAGTAGCTTCAAAGCGTCCTATTGATCACTCAGCTACAGATAAATATTATTTTTCAAGGTTCCTTAAATTTATTATATCTTCTGCGTACTTATTCAGGCTTTTAATTGATTCTTATGTAAATAACTTTTGTAAAAGATAAGACAAAAATAAATAGTTTTTAGTTAAATTCAACTTTGTAGAAGCATTTACTAAGTCCGGTTGCAATGTTTTAATGAAATCTAAACGGCAAGAAAATCACAAAAAGCAAATGTCTTCCAAAATAAAAAAAAAAAACAAAATGAAAATATATTAACATGACTGTTAAACATATTTATAATTATAATACCTAAAATTTATAATTATTTTTTTTATAATTAAAAAGCATTGCAATTTTAATATTAAAAATTACAAAAAAAAAATCATCGAAATTCAATAAACAAAGGCATAAATATATTTTCATATATAAGTTGAGTTATTATTATTTTGTGATACGATTATTTACATTATATTTTATTTTATGTATTTATATTTGATTGATTTTATTTTAGAATCGAACCGATTAGGTTTTATGACCATAGGGTTCGTATTAGTTATACACAAATATGTATTTATAAGTGAGTTTCGAGTTACAGATATTTAGTAATAAAAAAAAAAAAAACAAAAAAATAGAGTATAAAAAAAAAACCAATACAATAAATATTGACACCACAAATTGTATATTTTTTTTTTATAAAATACGATTCCGTTTAAATAAAAACTGTTTTAGGTACATATAAAATATTTTAAAACTTGTAGCAATGTATAATAACGAGTACATTTTAGGGAATATTTCAAACAAACTAGTGTTAAGACCCTTTTTGTCCAGTAAAATTTAAACAAACAAAAATATAACTTAAAGTTTATTAAATATGAAAAGGTAATCACAAAAAACTATTATCATAACAAAAACATTGTATGGCGTAGGTGCTTGGATATACATTGTAATTAATTCGTCCTTTTTGTGAAAAAAAAACAGAACAACAAAAAATAACATACCTAATATCAATATTTTGCTTAGAAAAATTCCAAAGCTTAAGCAGTTAACATGTTATTTTTTTTCAAAATTCCCTCAGTATAAAAGATTATATTGTTCGATTGAATGGAATGTTTGATCCGATGACGTACCTTAGACTTAAATACTAACCTTTTCCCTTCTCGAAATGCTTGCAAATAAATTGCTTACCCAATGCTTTTTACTGACACTTTTTTATTATAACTTCTTTGTTTTAAACTTATTTTCATTATTTGACTCACTAGGAGGCAAAAACAAAAAAAGATTTTCTAGTAGACTTAGTGGCTGTATTAAATATATATAATATATACACATATAATTGCATATTGGAAATTCTTATTAACTTTAAGAATGATATTTTTAATTAAATACAAATTCACTGTACAAATAAAAAATATGTAGCAACCAGAAATATGTGTATGTGCATTAGAAGAAAAGAACTTTATTTTCAAATCTTATATAGATATGATGCTTATATGTATAGTCACTTCAAGACAATGTTACTTTTTCGTTGCAAAACATAAACCATATGGGGCATTGGATTTACTTAAACTAATAATTATCGAATCAATATTTATACATAACGTGACCTTTATTGCTTTTGGCATAACTTTTTTTTTTAATTTACTAATAGCACGATACCATAACCAATATTCTTTTAACTGGCAAATTTTGAAGTTAAAAAAATCAGCACTATCTATTTAAATTGAATTCATTTTTCGAATGTATAAACATATCATTTGAATACACAATTGCATCGAATCATCTTCGAAGGCATGCTTTTTTAAAGCAAACAAAAACAAAATTTCTTTGCAGTTTTTAGTTCTTACTTACAAAATTCAACGACTTACGAAACTACGTATTTATAGAATTCAAAAATTTCGCAATAAAACGAAACAGTGGAAAAGCTACAAATAATGAAGAAACATTGGTTAAAACTTAAATATTTGACTCAGAAAGAAAGTTTATCATAAAACTACATAATTCAATAGCTCGTACTTCTTTTGATCGAAATTGGTAATCTAAGAAACTGTTTCCTTCTTTAAGTGAGAAAAGAAAACATATTAAAATGGAAATTCTAATAGTTGGAGGAGCAACCACATCCACATTAAACCAATCTTGCAGAAATACATACCTAGAGCATTTTTTTATATGTAGGTACGAGTATGTATTTGAATTGAATTGAAGACCGTTTCCCAGAAAAATAAGCTTTGACTCAACTGTTATACTGTATAACACTCAATTTTCAAGCTTCATCATCTGATGTCTCTTCCGTTGAATGTCAAATAAATGCAATGTGAATTTTCTCAATTCGAATTTTACTTACGAATTTATTACTTAAATGTGTATTTACACTCGCAAGCTCCAGTCTGCTTTAATGTGCTACTTATATTGTCCCAAAATTTTTGGAAAATTGATGTTTATTCGTTTAAGCGATGTTTCTTCATTGTTCGCCAATTTTTCATAAACAGACCTCTTACAAAATACGAAAATATGAAAAAAGCAACATTTTTTCGCTTCTAAAAGCAAGTCATACTTCAAGAAAGATATTAACTATTCTAAAGTTTTTCTTCTTTTTTTTTTTGTAATATGAAGTCATAAACTAACAAAAAAAAAAGTAAATAAAGTGCCTGATTTTTACCAACATTTTAACTTTACAACCAACTTTATTGCTTATTATGAATGGAATTTCATTTTATAATAAACTCCCAAGTCCATCTTAAAACAACGACGGGTGTAAACTTTTCCCAGAACAATGCCAGAAAAGAAAAATAAGTATATAATAACCGCAAACCAGTCTTATTAATAAGTGCACACAGCATGCGATTAAGCAAACATTTATACAGTTTCTACATTAAAAAAAAATATAAATACATGTAAATACCTATTTTTAACATACCTCACGATTGTATATTTTACTCAATTCCGTCCGGCCACACATTCAAAAAGTGTTTCACCGTGAAAAGTTTATACTTTGTCATGAAAGTAGATGAAAAATTATCTAATTAACAAAAAAAAAAAAAACAAAAAACTCATCAAATCAGAATATATATACATAGGTATACACATAAGGATCTACAATAAACAGAAGAATTATGTATGGTTTTAACAACTAACAAATTTAACACGATTAAACACCACAACACCAAATAGAACAGCTATTTTCAAGTGCAAACGAAAAACCATTATTTTATCTTGTAATAAAACCAATTTATTAAAATATATAAATTAGCCTCCCACACTTGTATTAAAACATAAAAACTTTAAAAACAAAAAAAATAATTCACAACTGGAAAGTATATATTTTTAGAAAATAATAACTTAAAATAAAAAAAAAAAAACAAGATGTTGTATTTAAAAAAGCAAATATATCATAAATATTAGATATATTGTTTAAAACATATTCTAAAAATTGTTTTATATGAAATTATCCAAAAAAAAAACTAAACAATTGGCTCCAGAACTAAGAGTTAAAAATGAAACTACACACTTATATGTTAAAAAAAAAATTAAAAATAGTGTTTGGCAAAGAATATGAAGCAAAACAAAAAATAATGCATGGATGTTTTGAAATACTATATTAAACATATTATTATTAATATATATATATGTATATATATATATATACCTATAAAAAAAAAGTAATTATACAATTATATTATTATACCTTAACTCGTTGCTTTTTCTTTGATCTTTCTCCTTCATACATGGTTCTTATTTAAATCAAAAATTCGCAGATGTTTATAACTCAGTTGTTCACTGTGATGTCGTGCTAGATATAAAAAAAGTGATTAAACACTTTGGTTTTCATAGCTTAGAAATATCTAGTTTATTTTTAGCTTATGTCTTTAAAACTTTCCGAATCACAAAATAGTTTCACGATTAGCTGTCCTGTCATGTCGGTCCGATCAAATGTTTAGATAGTGCCAACAAAATAATATATCTAACACTCAGTTTCAAATTGTATTTTCTATAATGATTAACACTTGCAAATTTTTTATAAAAGACTTTGTGCATCTTAAAAACTGCTTCCGTTGTTTTCTTACCAGTGGCAAAATATATTTCAATAAATCTTGAATAATTCGTACATAATGATGTGCTGAGAAGTAAGACCCTTAATATATTTGATGAAAGTCAAGTTAAATCTATTGGAACATTATTTCACACATTCCTGAAATAGGTAACTAGCATTGAGAACGCAAGAAATTTCATGCGTGCAATTTTATAACTGCAATTCTTCTCATGATTTTTTTGTCATATCAATTATTCGTTAAACCTGATATTTCAAAAATAAATTCAACAATATTTTAACGTTTGCCCAATATGATTACAAACCTTAAGGAATAAATTCATACATGTATGTAAAATATACTAAACCAAAATAGTCTTATCTTACTTTGCTTGAGTAAAAGTTTTTTTTTTATTTTTATTTGCTTCTGTCATAAAGTAATATTATTTGTGTATGCTGTCAAAGACGAATTTATTGTATGTACCCTTACGTACTTTTTTCATCTTTAATATTAATTTTTTTTAATCTTATATCATGTCTCTCAAATTTATTTCTTTTCGTTACTACGATCAAGTTGCTTTGGTTTTGTACATACACACCATATTATATTATTGTAGTGCTAGTGATTATGTATATTGTATATGTATAGTATATATGTATATATATACAGGCAGATATATATGTAAATAAAGCATAGTGATATACTGTTCTATAAAAATTTGTACTTAAAACTGTAGGTTCACTTCATTGTAATGAAATTATTTATTATAGTTACTTTTACACTCTAGGTACAAAAAGTTATACAAAGGTTTATCCTGAAACTGAAAAAAAGCTTTTTTTATACATATGTAGGTGTTTAATTTTTTTTAGAACATACAATTAAAATAGGTATACAAATTTTTCTTTACTTGCTGCTTTATGTGAACTGGGACACGAATACATGCTATTTAATCTTTCTAATTTAACGTGAACATTATGTCTGCTTATTATTAATTTTTATTATTTCATAAAGCTTCTTAAAATTCTTGGACTGATAAATATAGGGCACCAATAAGCTTATATATCATTACTTTTAATGAGAAATCTTTTTTATTTATCCCCTTTACTAAAATATAATATTATAGAGCCACACAAAAGCTTTAACCTTGTTCTACTAAGGAAGACTCGGTTATTTTATGTATTTATTAATAATTATAATTTTTTTTCTAAATGTATATGTATATTCATCGGGCGGAATTCTTAGAATCAAACAATAATTATTAGTAAATGTTTAAGATTAAGATGTATTTATAATATTAAAACTCAGCTTTTGTAATGTTTCCAGCATTGCTATGATCTTAATATAATACCTATATATTTTTTTTTTACCATCAAAACTCAAACCCATTTGCGATTATACTTGCATATTGCTTCTATTCTATATGCATTTTTATTTATTTCTGTTATTGGCTTTAAGTGACCAAAAAAAAAAAGCAAACTCTTTAACAACAATTATTTTTAATATGTTTCCGGCAAAAATAGGATATGGCCTATATTATTTTTTTTTTGAATGATTATGTGTTTTATTGGTTTAGCTTAAATGTCTTACGCAATAAGGTGGATCTTGAAAAGTTATAAGTATAAATGGTTTCTTTTTTTTTTTGTAATGTTCTTCATTATATATATCAAACATACATGAAGTGAGTAAAGTTGTCAGTAGTCCGTTCAAGCAACAGACAATTTTCTTTATTTTATATTCTATCTAGTATATTGCATGTTGAAAAGTACTCTCAATTTTAATTCAATTTTGCCTCGGAACAAAAACCAATTTCTACATCAAGTTGGCGTCATTCTACAAAAATCCCTAGTTAATTTTCTAGTTTTTAAGCAAACCTTTCTTAGGAAAAGGGGGTTTTAGTTTGCATTTTGAGAAAACGCACAATTTGTCGTTACTAACAATCACACATCTAAAGCTTTTCATATAAAAAAATACACTTTGATGAAATAAATCAATGGTCGAATTGTTATGTTTAACACAACGCTTTTAACTAGTATTTGTGTTGTAATTTTTTTTCTTTTTGATCAGCATTGAATTTGAACTGAAATTATAGCAAATTTATTTTTCACACCGAACCATAAACCCGAAAGCTTAAAAAATATCTGAACAGTTTACCTTCAATACTGGCGTCTGCAAGAAGGTATAACTTCATTTTTGCATACCATCCCTGTGTGTGCGTTGATATTCTGCAGGAATGGAAGAATCGGAACTACAATTTACCGCCGAATCCAGACGGCAAACAAAGACGCACTTTCTAAGACATGATTTACAGTTGGAGTATTTATAACTTCCTCGTAAGAGGCTGTGCAGGACCCCGGAGTCAGGGATCGAACCCAGAAGCAGCGCCGCGGCGTGGCAGTCCCACGCACTTACCACTACGCCACGGGGGGCTTACTACATACATCCGATTATGTTAGATAAATTTACATCTCAGACTTCTGAGTATAGTTATAAAAGTTTTCGTTAAACATGTCATTTTGTATGCCAGGCTGAACGAAGTTAATTAACTTGTGAGAAAAGAAAAGAAATTTTGACTTTAACTCAACCTGTGTTTTATGCTTCGATGTTTAAAAAAGTTCTTTCAGAAACGTATTTTTGGAGGCGTTGTTATTTATATTACCAGGAATTTCAGATTTACCCGTAATAAGAAAAAAAAACTTTGTAAAATAAATTACCTAGAAGGCCAACTGACCGGTACCAACTTGTTTTGGACAAAACAACATTAGATTCAATAAAACTGTAATAAGAACTATATGGTGAATTTTTCGCCTTCGGCTTTTATCAGTAACATTAAATACCCATGAAAAAGGAAAAGAATTATTAACAAGATGAAATCGCCGAACTAGAAAGTAATCAAAAAATTGTATGATCAAATATATTACAGCTTAGTATTTATTTTTCTAGATGGTTAGAGGAAATACTGGGTTTTCCAATAAGAGGTGTTATCTTGATATTCAAAGAAAAATGGCATTTTTTGAAATAAATGGTCGGATGTTTATTTCAATGTAAAGAGGAAAGTATGCCATTAATAATAGAAAACAATATCTCGATGACCAATTGTGATCACCTCTTCGAGATAAGCTTATCTTTCCCTTCGGGAAAAGCTTATCTTTCGCGTAAAAGATCGATGGTTTCGTTTCTTGTGTGGCACGTAGTGCCGTCTTGTTGAAAGTAATACAAAATTATTAATCATCTCTCGATAGCGCAATCCATTCACCGTAGCTGTTGTTCCAGGCTCATTTTCGAAAGATTAAGGTCCAATGACCCCGCCGGACCATAAACCGCATCAAACAGTTACTCGTTGAGGATGGAGAGGCTTTTCAACAACAAATCTTGGGTTTTCCTAGCCCCAGATGCGACAATTTTGCTTGTTGACGTAGCCACCGAGATGGAAATGGGCCTCATCAGTCAAGATGAGTTTTTGATGAAATTCCACCAATTTCTGAATTGCGGTCTACAAGGTGCTTTACGACGACCAAAAAAATGTTTTAGTTTTACGAACCGTCTCTGCCAAATGTTCACCATTTTTGTAGTGAATTTTAATAACTTCAATGCGTTGTTGAAGCGTGTATCGATACATTTTTATTAATACCGTAGTTTTTACTCGTTAAATGTCAAAAAATTACAGCTTAAAAGGTGACAACTACCGGAATAGCAGGGTATTCAAAATAACACCTCTTATTGGAAAACCATTTACAAGCAGAAAATACTGGAAAACTTAAATCAAAGCATTTCGAACAGCGATAGAGATCGCCTACAGCAGTGGTCTTCTGATGAAGACCAACGTCTTATACATCATAATTGAAAAAAAATAGATAAGTTAGAAAAAATTATTATTTTTATAAAATAAGTTTCCTTAAATTTTTGTCCATATTCAGGAAGGGCAAGTTTGCAGTTTTGTGTAACCTTTCTCTTCATAATATCTATTATTGAAAAAACCACTTGAGCTTGTAATATTTGTAATAGCTACTCTAAATCGGTTTTCCTTCCCTCCCCGAAAAGACGGGGGAAATTTTTTAAGAAACTGTCTTCAAACAGACGGTAGAACATGCTATCACCCATTGAGAAATGTCTTCTGAAATTTTTAATTTTTCGGAGCATTTATTGTGTTCATGATCATGGTATCCGAATCGAAAGAGAAATAGAAATGAGTACCGAAGCGCATACATGGCAAAGGGCAAACAACAAATAAATTAAGTATGAACTCCTTTTGTGGTAGAATAAACCTTAACAGCAGAGCAGTACTTTTTGGGGATGAAATAAAAAATAGAAAATATTTGTTTTTATTACCGTCGGACAAAGTTCCGCAATTAATTGCTGTAGGAGACAATCAGAAGAAACACACGCGTGAATTCAATGTGCGTCGCTGTGATCGGAACTGGTAGCCGTTCCAAAATACAAAATACATTTCGTCCGCGTCGGAGAAACTTTCTCTCCGATCGGTTACCATGATAGGGGGGATTGAGTTGTGTTAGTGAAATATTAATTTTCAAACTCGAAATTTTGAAAAAAAATTTTTTTTTTAATTTCATACCAATTTTTGTTTTTAAAGTTGTATTTATTAGATATAATTTTTGTTTTCAAAATTCAATGCTCTTTATTTTCAATTAAAAACAGAAAACCGGATACTAAAATGTATCTTGGGTTTTCAGAAATTAAAAAAAAAGAGTGTGGATGAAGTGCTTGGTTGCTAACCTAAGAGTTGTGGGTTCAATCCCCAGCATGGGTAGCAATTTTTCAATACTCCCCCAGCTTCAACTGGACACCTCCCGTGGGATTTCCGTGAGATAAATTTCACCTAATTCTCAATCCATTGTGCCAACAAAAAATTTTTCATATCTTTCTATTCCTTCTAACTAATGCCGTGCAGTTTGCATTCAAAAGATCTTGGGTCTTACAGGCATAGTTAAAATTATATTATTAAAAGTAATGCAAGTAAAACTTTTTTTTGGTTTCCCAAATTTGATCTGCTCAGGTCAATTATTAAATCAACGGATTATTCCTTTTTTAATTTTTATTGCATACCATCCGGTTTTTAGCAAATAATAAAAAAAACTGGATTAAATAGATTTCGTTCACCTTTTTACTTGAGATTATGGGTACCTACTATAAGGCAAGCTAGACCGACTTGCTCCAAACTTGGTATACCGTATTATTATGAAGTGCTACAGGGTTTTTTTTTTGTTTTAATTGGCATTCTAGCTCTAAAACTCAAGGAACCTGCCATACGATTTTTAATGAAAAATTTATTTTTCCTTCGATTTTGATAAAACTTTCTGAATGGTGTTTTTGTGTAAACTTTATGTTTTGGTTCGAATAGATTTTTCAGGAGAAGTCTTATAACGGTACCTCCCATAGTACCGGTTTTTTTTAAATCAGATTTTCTCGTAAGCCACTTGACGGATTTTGATGAAATCTTAAAAGTATAAGACCTTTTATAGACGAAATAATATAAATTCTTAGATTTTTCAAAAAAAGTTTTTTCTAGTTTTCTAAAAAAAAATTAAATAAAAAATATTTTATTATTTTATATATATTTTTTTTCTAATTTTATTTTTCTGATAAAAACTACAGTGTTAAAATTTGGCATACCTACTCAAAAAAATTTGAAATATATTTTCGAAAAGTTTTTCAAAAAAAAAAACTGTTTTAGCACCCGGTTTTCTGTTGTTTATTGAAAATCAATGAGAGCAATAAATTTTGAAAACAAACATTATACTTCATCACATAAAAATTTGAAAAAAATTAGCTTGAAATTTTGTGTTCAAAATTTCGAATTTGAAAATTCATTTTTCAAAAACTATTTACAAACACAAATTAGTTTTAAATGAAAATTAAAGAAGAAATTTGTCTTTCTCGAAAGGTAAAGCATGGCATTGTTTTACCGTTGTTTTTAAATGATTTTTTTTCATTTTTTAACCTAAACGGGGGGAAATAGACCCCTTCTCTCATACGATTTTTTTCTTATCTCAACTCAACCTAGTCGCTATAGCTTTTTGTGGCACCTTATACCGATCACTCTGTATAATATTTTATCCCGAAAGAACACTGGTCCCGACTCCCGGGAGATAGAACAATTAGTTTTATATAGTCAACCGCCAACTTATTTATCTTTTGATTGAATAATTTCAAGAGAAACCTTCTGAACACGTTCGTTTGGTACACGATCACAGTTCTTGTTCTGAACAGATTCACGCATACATGTATGTTCATATGTACACATGTACAAAATTATAAAATGTCATTTTTGTTTCATTAATTTTTATTTCGAGGAATTGGAAGTTTTGCTTTGTGAAAATTTAAATTAGAAAAAAAAAATTTAATAAAAATATCTTAAAAGGATACCAGTGGTGCGAAAAAATTTGATCACACCTATTTTTTTGACCAGCTGTGTATATATGTAATAATAATGAAATAACGAAGAAGTTTTATACGGAATGGACACAACTAACGTTCGATCAATTTTAAAAACTCAACTGGGGAACTAGTATTATATTGATTAGTTTAAGTATTTATTAAATTTTTAAAGTTACAATTTATACTTAGGAAAACACTTTAGCAGCATTTTGTTATACAAAATATTTCGAAAAAAAAAATATTCTACAGATTTCCCTCGTTTTTTTTTCCATTGTTTTGCCTTGGAAATATTACAGTTATTCAAATTAATTTAACAAGTTTATGTTGGAGCAACGGATTTTGAACAAGAAAAGCATAAACAACCTTCCAAAATTGAAACTAAATTTAAAACTAGGCCATAGTTATCAACGTATTTTTTCGATTGAAAACTTCCTTAGGCATCTCTGATTTAGAGATCAAAGTTATAATTTTAAATATAATTTCATTTGTTTTTGCGTTAAAAACAAAATCTTGTAATTACTTTTCTCATATAATACATTTTGTGCTAGGAGAAGAAGTGAAAGTGAAGAAAAGGTGACATTTTTCTTCATTTTCAGTTACAACAGCAATAGACTATTAGGGTAGGGTGGGGCATATTCGACACTTGTTCTGCATGATAATTTCTTCCTTAATAAACATTTTAAAATTTTTTTGGATTAAAAAAGATAATGTTCGGTATATTAACGATCCAGGTGGTCGAAACTGCCCTATACTTCTTATTTGTTCTTAATATTTTTTAAAAAACTTATAAAAGTATTTGAAATAATTGCTATGTATAAATATGGATATCACAATCATTTAACAGTAAGATACCAAGAAGCTTAAAACAAATTAGCAAAAAATCGCATGTATACATGCAGTGTTGTTGTACTTGTCATCAAAAATATTTCTCTTATGACAATCCGTTTTTCTGGAATTAAGGAAGTCGAAAGTGCCCCATCATCAAAAGTCTCCCACTTTACCCTACAGGCTCGAAACTTGTAACAAAGATGTTACAAGTATTGTAACATCTGTAATTTTAAATGTATTTCTATATAACCCAACGTAAAATATAAAGCTGTTTAATATGTCTACGCGCATGTATGTAAATTTTATGTTAAATTCAATTCAAACAAAAAAAAACTCTGAAATTTGGTTAAACTTATTCGTTATTATCAATATTACTATTACTTTTTGGGATTCTTGAAGATTTATTTGATGTAGTTTTATAAATGTTTAGGTATTAAGATGACCATATGCGAAAATTTGGGAACATTTGATCTCAACGAAAGTTGAATTTAATTATCGTACAGTTGTGATAAATCACTTTGATGTTTAACTAGATCTCTTGTTGTTTGAAAAAAAAAATTTAAAAAATATTTCTGGAAACATTACAAAAGTAAGAGAGTGAATAAATAAAGATATAGTTCTGCATTTACAGGTATTTTAAAACTAAGACTCATTTGAAATACAAAAGTAGGTATAATCATTGGCACTTCAATAATATGTATATTTGGTTTAAGTTACATAATATAGTTAACGTTTGAAACTTATCTAATATACTATCTACTTATATGATCCGATTTGCTCTCTCTCTCCTAAAGTTCTATTTTCGAATCACATCATTTTTGTCATGCCAACTGGAATCGTTGTATTTTGGGCTTTCGAAAAGTAATTTTCTTGTTGTTATCCCACTATGTCATCGTGTCACTACTGTGTTGTAAAAGTGACATTATTGAGTATCCAGTTTAGAAATTCTTGAAGTAAAACTTCATAGATTTGAGTCGTATTCGTATTCGTTTTTGCGTATTTTAGCATTTTTATTGTTCTTACTTTTCAGCCGATGAAGTTGTACGTACACTAGTGAGTTTGTATGTATCTATAAATATTTTAGAGAGAAATATTGGTTTCTTTTTATTTTGCTATAATTTCAGTTAAAATTTGGAGTACAAAAATAATTAAAATAATTTCATTATGATTTGATTAAATCGGAGCTTCAAGTTGGTGTTACAATTACAAAATGTTGCACATTTCTAAGGTAAGACGCACTTATATAGTTTTCTTCAATTGGCCAACATTCTTAGAAAAATCTTTAAAGATAATCAAATACATTATTTGCTTTGTTTGTATTTTATATATAATTTTGCCTTTTTTTACATTAACAATTTTAATATTTAAATTAAATATAATGTATGTATTTTAACATTTTTTAATTAAATACCAATAACTGTTTTTCATTTCTCCAGGTCGATTCTAACATTGAAAACATGCTTAAGAGTTTTTGTTTAGTTTTGGGAAAACAATATTAAACAATTACACTAACGTATCCTGCTTTGAATATATGTTTTCATTAAGACTAATAAATTATATTGCTTTATTTTTAGATGTAAAGAACACATTCAAATTTAAAACCGAAACGCTCGATTTTGTATCTTTTATGTTAATTTTTGCTTCAGCAGATTTAGACAAAAACCTTATTATTTCGCTTCAAAGAAAATCAAAATCGAATCTCCACCTGCTGTCTATCTTTGGATGATGGAACTTTATGTGAACAAGATGCATGGCTAATGAACCAACAAAAAAAAAGAACTACCCATGCTATATTTGTGCGTGTGTGTAATTTGCTATAAAAAACGGAAACCATTTATCACAAAATTAATTAATTTAATAAACTGTTTATCATTTGCTTTTTTAGGAAGAAAACACGTAGTTAAACATCTTACATTGAAAACATAAAATACACAATGGATGAAAACACAGCTATACTTCAAAACACACTTATATTTTATAAATACAATAATGAACCCAACCTAAAGGCCCTATATTGGTGATCTTGTCTATTTTTAAATAAATTTTTATTAACAATTGTATATGTACTAAAGTGCATTATTTTTTACAGGCTTATTGTAGTAAGTATGATGCTTTTTAAATTTAAACTTTGTCTGTGTTTTTGCTAGCTTTCTCATCAACAGGCTTTTAGCTATGAAATTAGTTTTTTTTTTTTTTTTTTTTTTACAATGGAACACCTTTGAAAAATATAAATGAAATGTATGCTTTTTGCAGGCTTAAACGCTTGAGCTTGAAAGTTGTGTAGTTGCTTAAAATTACAAGAGGACAGTGACATTAAACGAAGTTTTAGAAAACGTCTGTGCGTTCGCGTCTAATAAAAAAATGAAATAAAAGATCAAGAGATCTACACTAAGAATACTGGTGCAAAAGTGTTTCGGCAATAAACCTGGTGTACCTAATAACTCTCTTAAACCATTGATTATTATGGGTGTGTTTCTTTATTCATTCCGTATATTCGGAATATATGGAACACCCTTTTTGCGTTTCTTTATTCAATGGAATATTCCGGATAAACTATTTCCTTGTTTCTTTATTCAATCTAGAATATTTGGAACGCATTCTTTTCATTCCAAGTGAAGAGGTGGTTTAAATGGAATATTCTCTAGTTTGACTGATGCAGTTCACTGTCAGCTATTGTTTATTCTTTTTATTCAAGTTCTGTTTCTTTATTTATTCTATTCTGGATATTCTGGATAGATATTTGATCTTTTCTGTCTTTTCTATTCCTTATCCGGAAAAAATAAAGAAACACACTCTATGTAAACACGAACATTTTGATCCGTAGATAAACCACTATTGTGGAACTGATTAATATATTACCATCAGCATGAAAGTATATTGTTTTTTTGTATCATGGCATTGCAACATTTTCAAAGAATATTTGTTTACTGCTCGTATGTATTTGCAAAAAACATTCTTTTGGCACATTGTGACTCCGTTCGTAGTTGATCCTTACTTTTCAAAGAAACCCAAATGTGTCAAATGTGTCCCTGCAACCTTTTGACTCTCATTTTACAGAAAACTTGTTTCTTAAATCACTTTGGAGTTAACTCCCAGCATAAAATTTATTATGTTACATGTGCTCTAGCTCATGAAAAATGAATTATTAAGTATCTATTGCCAGCTGGATAAGCTTCTTTCAAACAGCGATCTCTTTATTTCGGGAGCACGGAAATTAAGAAATAATCTTAAGCTATTTAGGTGAAAGTCTAGTAAGTCTACGATAAACACTAACGAAAAGAAAGTAACTTGACTCTAATATGTTTGTTGGTACATATAAAAGCAGAGAGCATCCAACAAAGAAAAAAGCTTCACAACAGAAATACCCCAAACAATTCAGTTGACCGCGCATCATCGGAAACAATTCCGCAACTATGTTAGTGTCGGAGATAATCGGACAATCGCCATGCATCGCATGAATTCGTATCACGTTGGTGTGGTTTTAACAATTTGTTTAGAAAGAATGTCCGATCAATCAATCGGAACGGTAACCACGATACAAAATGAAACTAAATTCGTAAAAATCTGATTAAAATTTGTCTCGGGTCTATTACCATTGCTGGTGGCAATGAGTACAATGGTAGAGTTGTGAGTTAATCTCCAGCCACTGTACCAAACAATTGTTGTTCCTGTCTTTCTTTTCGTTCTCTTCCAAACGCTCACACAGTGTTAATTCACAATAAGGATATTAATAATAACCCCTTGAGTCCGAGTGCATTATACTCCAAAAAAAAAGGTAGATCTGAATATTAATAAAATGTGTGTTTGAGTTGTGGGGTTAAGGCACCAGCGAAACATTTACTTAAAAACGCTCTAAATTAATAAAATGTATCATCTAGAAGTTCTACTGTCAAAATTTGTCTGTAAAATAAAAGCAAAAGGGGGGAAAATTTGACAAAAAATATTTTTTCTTTTCAATTTTCACCGTCTCTTATGTTTTAATCTGATTACAATAAATTTAAATCTAAATTTCTTCAAAAGTAATTCTAGAAGCGCACAGCTTATGAACTGTTTAACCCCCACCTACTAAAATGCATCCCTAAAAGCTTAAAGGCTTCATGATTAATGCCGCAAAAACCTTGACTGGCGATACGTCAACAGCTTTTGATCAGCAATGAAAGAACCATTTTGCAGAAAATCAGTTAACTGAAAGCATAACAGTGTATATGCATTAATTTACCAAACTTATAAAAGTAACAAAGGGCACCAGAGTAATCAAGAAAATAAACTCAGCGAAAAAGACTTAACCGACTTTAAGACAAAGACACTTTATGCTATATCATAACCAATCCTAATATTCGACACCAATACACATGCTTAAGCAACAAAGCACAACTTGAATTATTTTGAATGAATTTACTTAGTGGTTTTGGCTCTTATTATATTTTATTTATTTTAAAACTTTTTTACATGCCTGCATCTAATCTAACACATACAAAATCTGCAACCTAATTTCTTTTATTTAAATAAAATTTTAAACAACAAAACTTCGGCTGGCAACTATATTGCTTAATGTGACTGAAAAATAAAATATCTAACGCGTTACGTTGTACAAATAAATTGCTCAATTACAAAATTTGTCTGATATTTTGTCTGCAAATCCCGTGTTCTTACTATACTCGATAAAATATTTAATGGATTAAAAAAAAAAACGCCGCTTTTTACTCCTTGAAACTGGTAAAATGGTGGTCGGATATATATTGGGAAAATCTACAAAATAATCACCCGACGACGCTGGTGCTGCAAATTATTTGGCTGCTGTCGCTGACGCTTGAACATGAAAACTATATTTTACATTTCACATGCCTGCATGTGTTTATAATTGCACTAAAAATATTGCATTGCACTTAATTTCTTTTTTCTTACATTCATTTTAACTGTTAATTTACCTGATATATATGTTTTTATTTGTAAAACTGGTATCAATTTTCATTCGCTTTTCAATTTACCCTGTAACAAAAATAAACTTATAAAAATATTTATTGTCAATGAATTATTGCTTTGTAACTTTACTGCATGATTGATTAAAATTGTTAACATTTGCTTAAATTGCATATAAACTTAAATCATAAATAAAGCAACCACAAAGGTGCCGTTGAATGCATCTTATGTTACCTACACTGACGCAAATGGGCAGGTACCGTTTAAAATATAAAAAATAGTAAAATTAAAAAAAAATTTGTAAGATTTTTTTGTGAGAAAAAAAGTTTTATTTGTAAATTTTAAAGTTTATTTAAGTTTTGTTAAAATTTTTTGTTTTGGTTTTAAAACACCATCCAGAATGTATATTATTAGAAAAGCGAATGTGTTTATCTCTATTAAAAAAAAAAACCAAAAAGTCATCCCAGGAAATTAAGCAGGCAAAGGATTATTTTGTATATATAGAATATATAGTATAGATATTATAAAAACTAGTATGTTATTTTTTCAATATACATTAAAACACTAAAACTAAACTAAAAATTAAGTACCATTGTCGCACACGTGAAAAATATTTATTATCATAACTTAGATACAAAATATAAAATTTCAAACACAGCTACAGATTTTTGCAACAAGCGATTTATATGTTATTGGTAGCTTGTAGAAATTATCTTTCAGCTTATTCATGAAGGTTTTGATAAGACCCTCAAATATATTTGGAATTGTCTGGAATTAAATAATGACACCCGAACAAAGAAGGTTTATAGCGACTTCACATTTGAACTTTTCTTTGGTCCTCATTATAGGTTAGGTATTTCATATATACTTTCATTGAGATTCTGTTTCATAGACATCAAATCAGCAGCATTAACCAATTTATTGACGTATTTGCACTCAAATCAAATTTGATTTTACATTCCACTATTAAACGGAGAACGTTTAATAACACAAGTCTGTTTCCTAGTGGTTATGGTCCGTTCCATTTTTGAGTTACATTTAAGGGCCTTAATTTTTATTTTCCATCGATCCAAATCTTAATTATTATTATCCACCCTGTATATTTGCAGCGTCTTCATGTTTTGATATTTTTTTTTTTTTTTGTGAACAAGTATTTTATTATGAAGTACTATTAACGGTTTGAGTTGGAAGTGCTCAGTGATCTGAGTATGCCCTACAAGGTTATCATGTCCAGTGATGGACTCATAGTTTTTCTAAAGTTTTCTCGTTAAGCTCTTTTAAAACCGATTAATTTCCTACATAAATGTATTTTCATTTTATGTTTCGTGATTGCAGCTTTCTTTGTACATATGTGCATTTTATATTACTCGTGTAATTAACTGTCCCCATTTAAAATGTACGGAAGACTGACCGATGCATGGAAGGTGATTTTAAGATTGTAGTCAAAAATAGAACCAAACTTCAATCGCTGATCTGTTGTGTATGTGGTTTGGAGTATGGCCGTTGTTTCCATGTCTGATTTGTGTCCTGAAAGTCTGTGTTTTAAGTTTTGTTTTGTTTTCCGTTTTTTTTTCAAAAACGGCTCCTACGATTTTGATAAAACTTTCTGAATACCTAGTGCTTTTTGTGTAAATTTTATCATTTGGTCGAATAGGTTTTTCAGGAAAGGTCTTACAAGGGTACCTAAATTTCATAGAACCGGTCTTTACAAGTCAGATTTTCACATCCACATGACGGATTCGTTGACATTTTTGATATGGAAGCCATTTAATAAACAAGATATGATTTTTGTTTTAAATTTTAATTTCCTGATAAGATCTAAAAACTTGTATGAGTTCGCATTCTCAAATGGAAATTTGAATATGTTTTCGAAAAGTTTTTCAAAAAATATTTCTTATGATTTTTTCCCTGCTGCTTATTATATTTATTTTATAATTTGGATTATTAATATCCTTAATATGAATAACCATAGTGCGGGCGTTTAATACAGTTGGATATTAAATAAAAGGAAATACCGATGCATCAAAATGGGATGGAAAACTCGAGCTGGGTAAGGCATCCCAAATTATTGTTGTGCGGTTAAAAAAAGAGTGTACTCAACAGTACATTCGAAGTTAAGCTTGAGGGCAAATCTATAGCAATTCCAGCGAAGCGAATGTAACGCTGAAATTATTATTATTATTAAATGCATCTGGCTATTTCGCAGGGGAGATAAGAAACATTTAGGGCGGAATGACAATAGTAACGGGCATGACCTGGTAACTGGTGGGCAAGCGGGGATCGTTGGGGGGTGCAAGAAGTTGGTGATTTTAACAAGGAGCCATAAAAACAGCAATATTTCATGATTTTTCGGGTATTCTGGAATTCTTCGTTTTTTTGCATTTTTTGGCGAATTTTGAAAAATGACCTGTTTTTTGAAGTGCCATATCTCGGTAACTAATCGGCATACAAAATTGATTGTACAAACGAAATTGTAGCAAATTATATGCTCTACAATTTTGTCATACACGTTAAAATCATTGGAGCTATAGAAACCGAGATATTTGCGAAAAACGGTTTTTTGTAGGTTTTCGTGACCTTTTGACCTTCATAACTTTTTTTGCCGGCACGATATCAATTTCGATTTTTCATATCTTCATAACAACGCCGTAATAAAGGTGTGTACCAAAATTCAGCTTGGTTGGAATTTTTTCGCAGATAAAACCTAAAATTACTGGGCTATTAGTGAAACCCCAGTAGTCATTTTTGATGGCTGTGTGGATCGGCTGTCTCAATTAATCAAAATCACCACACATCGAATTATTTAAGTCGTTTGTTGAAGACTAATTGAGAAAGTTGCTTTTTTGTTTGTTGCGTGTTTGAAATTTTAAAATGCTTGGAAGTAAAAAATGGAGTTTTAAAAGCCTGGTATTGCAGCAGAAAAAAATGTTTTATGCGTGCTGTATAACAACTTCATAAGCTGCATTTATATCAATCAATTAAAAAACTTCTTTTCACTTGTGTAACTCAATCTTTAAGCTCTTGTTTTAATAATTGCAATAAAGTTAAAAAATTAATATTAAGAGTAAGCCATTAAGAACATTATTACATTTTTACATTTTCTTCTTTTTTTCATTAGGCATATTTTTTCTTTTTTAATTTGTAAAACAATGTATTAATTTTAAGTTTTTAAGCAAAACAAAAATTTACTGCATAAGGAATTCTAAACTTTTCACACCGAGCCAGAAATTACGAAATCTCGTTGAGTCGTTCAAACCATAAATTAAACAGATTTTATTTGAGGTTGCATTCACTTTCTCAAAAAGGAAAATTATTTATTTTTTTATTAGTCAATTAGTTGTATCCGACAAAATCACAAAAAAGTTAAATACAACTAGTGCCCATATCCAACAAAAGAATTTTGTTTGCCAAAACCGTCAAGGAAATCTCCAAATCTTTGTAGTGTCCGTGTACATCTACATTGTGTGCATGTTGTTTTCAGACAAATCTTGTGTAACTCCATTTTCGATTGACAGTTTATAAACAATAAATTACTATGAATGCACGCACTTTTTAGTCTGACTTGTGTATTCATAGTGCCGAGTGATTTTTTCTTACAAACATTATACAGAACTTTATATTCATCTACTTCGGTTTACACGATTTAGTTGCAGTATTCACTACTTGAATATATTTGTTTTAGGGATATTGGCTTGGGGACTTTACTGCATGAGATTTTCCTTGGGGAAACAGTCATCAACCCAATTAAACCTTATCAGACGTAACAACCCAATGGGATTTTTTTTTATTTGAACCTTTAACTCGCTTTTTTCTCTCAAAATATCAAAATAATTTTTAAAATTGATTTAATGAAGTCTTTTAGACTTGCAATAACTTCTTTCATGACATACCAAAAGTTGAAAAACATCGTTACATGTGAAAACTATTTGAATGGCCGCTATTTTTAAAGTACTCTCAAAATCTATGAAATGTATGATAATTCTGATTCATTTGAAACATAAAACGAATTAAAAAATTTAAGCATCGAAGGAGCTATGGTTTGGAAGATGTCTTCTGCCGCAGGGCGTACAATTAACTAACACGAAATGTCGAAAAACTAGAAAGCTGTAGCAAATTTCGTGCATTATCAGTTTCAAATAAATATTTTTCAAGTTCAAACAAAACTTTATATTTCGTAATGGCTTTCTTTTTTCTGTCAAGAATGAATAGTAGCAAACAAATGTATACATAAATACACAAACACACATTTCATATTGACAATTTTATGTTTCCTAACTTTAAACTCAACAAGACTAACATTGAACAGAGTTCAAAACCGCTGGGATGAAGAAAGTGTCATATAAGGGTTAGTGATAGCACAATCCCAAAAAAGGAAATCCCCAAAGACGAAATCCCCAAGAAAAAATCCCATAACGACGATGATGATGATTAGTGAATTCAGCAATGACATAAAATTCTTACACATCATCGTTTTGGCCAAGTTAAAAATAATTTTTCTTTCTATGAGAGATTTGATGAATTCTTAAACTTCCGTATTTAAAAAAGTACAAAAATTTTGTTGAAATGTATTTTACCTTTATTTTAAGTAATGATAATAGTTCATAAAACTTATTAGTAGGTAATGCGTAAATGTGCAATTTTATGATAGTTTTTTTTCTGCAGAAATTAAAGATGAAAATGTGTAACAGAAACACCATACTCCATGATATACCATGCAAACATACTACCTGTATTGCATTTAAATCTTCGATCTGATGATGAATGTGTTTATTTAACCACCCTCTAATTGCCAACGAAGTTCAGTTTCGATATCTGAAATGCTTTAGGCCTTCTAATTGCTCACAATAATATGAGTCGTAAGTGCTGCTCCCTTTAAAGATGCTTGTAAATGCATGTTGTGCTGAATGTGCTAACAATCTATAAGGTGTTTTTTTCCAAACAGCCTTCATTTCCAAGTAGTTTTTGGAGAGATTTTATCGCAACATAATAAATTTCGAAATTTGTAAATCTAGAGATTTCGAATTTTTTGGCTCGAAATCTGGATTTTGACCCAGTGTGGAAAAGCTATAAAAATCGAAAATTGTATCTTGTTCACTGTTGTTCTTTGAAAATTCGAGCTTTATAACATGACTCTAAATAATTATAATAAATCAAATTATAAAAATTATGTGAAATTACAACAATCCCTCCTTCGCTTAGTTGATAAAATAAAAAGAAAACTTATAACAAAAAAAATTTAAAACAAAAACTCAAACCATTATTAACTTTCAGCCCCTCCGGAGACGGGTGTATTATACTCGCAGTGTCCTATTCTAATGAACGGCATTATATATGTTATTAGGTAAAAATCCATTTAATTTTCTGAAAAAAAATATTTTAGTAGATACGCAATAATAATAATAATAATTTTATGTCTCTCTCTCTTTTTTTTTTTAATGTGTGTATATTTTGTTTTTAAATTTTTGTTTTTTGTTTTCATAAGAAATTTAAAGTTAAATAAAAAAAAAAAAAAATTTTGGTGCTGGCTTCTTAATAGAAACATATTTAAATGTGTTTTCTTTGCAGTATTCTTACCTATATGATTTGCCGAAATTCTTCTTGTAGGCAACTTTTTGATACATATTACAAAACCTATATGAAATATAATTTCTTTATGGCTTATCAAAACATTTGAAGTGAATTTGTATACATACACATTTATTTATATAACTTAATTTAAACTGCTTTCAAACGTTTTTAAATTCGAAATGTCTATGTTAATGTTATTAATTTTCAATACATAATTCAAATCGCTTCCTACTTACTTTTTCTAGTGCCTCCTATTAGGATATGTTTCTGTGCAATAATACATCCTTATCACATCATCAAAATTGTAATCATGAATAAAATAATTTAATGAAACAAAACAAAACAAAGTACCAGCAATCAATTTTTATTTAATCCAAATAATATGAATCGTTAAAAATGTAGAGTTCCAATAGTTTTACTCCAGAAAATATTAAAGAGAACAAAAGCTAAGAAATATAATGTGAGTTTATTTGTTTTAAATTTTTATCGTTATTGTTTTGAAAACTCTTCACATTGCTTTTAAATTTTTTTATATTTACTTATGTAGGTATATTACGCTTATAAGAAACCCAACAAGTCCTAAATTTATTTGCCTTTAAGCTCACGAGATTTGATTTAATTTAAGGTCTATTTGTGTTCCCATTAGATGCATTTTTTAAATGTGTGTTTCTTATTTACGTAATATACTTTCTGTGTACCTGCTTCTTTTTGAAAACCAAAATTTCACATTATAATTATATAATTACTTTGCTGCTTAATTTTCTTGCGAATAGACAAGAATGACATTTTCTGCAATATGCTTTTTATGAA
Source organism: Platycheirus albimanus (assembly GCA_916050605.2). Taxonomy (NCBI): domain Eukaryota; kingdom Metazoa; phylum Arthropoda; class Insecta; order Diptera; family Syrphidae; genus Platycheirus; species Platycheirus albimanus. Next base: position 69,386,819 of record OU696698.1, read on the forward strand.
AATAATAAATAAATACTTGACGACATTGAAACACAAGAGCAATGAAAATACGACAGATAAAAAAATATTTGTACATATATAAATAAATTATGTTACATACATTGAACATCAAAATAGGAATATCTATAAAAAAAATTGTTATTCTACTTAAAAACGTGCAATTTTCACAAAAAAATATAAAACAAAGTATTAAAATACTATATATAGTGTATTATTTTTAATATATATATTTTTTCTGCTATTCGCAAATATTTTATATTTTTTACACTAGATTCAAAGATTCTAATATATAAATTTTTGTTTTCTCTTTTTCTAAAAAAAAAAAAACATTTTAGTTACTGGACACCCTCCCGGTGTGCCAAGATTTTAATAGATCTATGTGCAGTCGGTTAAATTGCAGATTTATTCATTTAACTGAAGGTAAGTCTAAACAGTTCACATTTCAAATATAACACTACCTCTTAGATATTATATACAATAAATTAATGTGTTTGTATAATTTATACCAGTGTTCCCTTACCAATAATTTGGAAAATGATTTCGAATACGGAAACACTACACTCATGTCTCCTTTTATTTAACATTTTGTTGTACGAAATTCTTTCATTTGAATAGTTCTTAGCTATGGTTAAGCTCGGTAGGTAGGAGGCACTGTATTTTACATCCGGGATTTGTTTCATGTTTCTAACAAAAACATATAAAAAGAATATCGACCTCAAAGCTCCACCTACCGGAGAGGGGCAGAAGGCAGAATAAGAAAACAAAATTACTAAAAAAAAGCATCACAAAACATCGCTAACTTTTCTGGCCAGTAACCCCAGAGATACATTATTTTATTTTTACAATAAAGTTATTTCTCTTCGTGGAAATTTAAACTTAAAAATAAGTTTAAAATTAAAAAAAAAAATCTAATTTTTCTCAAAAACTTACATATTAGATTTAAACATCCGATGCTGTTAAGGAAATTTCAAATGATACATGAAAATCCGATGGTTCTAGGAATTTTAATTATCAAGCTATTTTTAAGAATTTCGAAGCCCATTTCTGGCTGTATGTCATTTTGGTGACCGTTGGATCGGAATAAGATTCCTCAGCGACATTTTATCCAGTCTTTAAAAAAAAAACTTTTCGAAAAATATTTAATTTTTTCATTATTCGAAATCCAAAAATTTCTATTTAGGAAATTATTAAAAATTAAATGAAAGTTTTTTAATATTTTTAAATGCAGTAGACAGATACTAATTCAATTATAAATGTCTTCGTGCGTTAAATTTTTTGATTGAAATCGGAAGTATCTATATATAGCACAAGAAAACCTTATATGAAAAACCGGTTCTTTGAGAGGTACTTACCGTTAAAAGACAAATTTCGAAAAATCTATTCTAATCAAACAATTGATTTTCCAAAAAAAAAAAAAAATAGTACCCTGAAAGCTTTATCTAAATCTTTAGAGTCTTTTTCGGGAAACTCAAACTTTTTGTTTCTGCTTGATTGTCTAGCAGGTACCGTTTTTTTTACCTAGAGCAAACATGAAAAAAAAGACTCCTCGACAGAATTCCAAATATGTTATAATTAAAACTAAGTACCAAGTTTGAAGCAAATCGGCCAATCGGTTAAGACTGAAGAGGTGCGAACAGACAGACAGACAGACGGAAGGAATTTCCAGACCCACTTTTTTCGACTTCTCCGCCGCATCGTAATGTCAATGTGATTATTATATCAAATTTTTTTTTGCACGAATCCATAACTTGCCTTATAGTTCCTATAATCGCAAGTTAAAAGGGAAATTTAATTTCCAAGTATATGTATGTAGTACCTATTAACTAAAAATGGTTAAAGTAGAGTTAATCCATAATTTGTCACTTCATTGTTTGCTATAAGATGCTAGATGCTTAAAAACATAATGTAAGGAATGTTAATCCTTTATTTCAAATTATTTACCTAAAAGTTTAGTCACGTTAGAACTAAGTGTTTTCTTAAAAACAAGTTGTTGAACAATCAGTTATAATGTTGTCGACTTAAAACTAGTAACAAAAAAGTCTATCATGACATTGTGAGTGTTACCGTTATGATAATTTTATTTCGGATTTAAGTCTTTTTTTTTTTTTTAGAAAAATGACCCTTCCGGATGAAAAAAAAAAGATTACCATACGATTTTTGTTTGTCACAACCCAACCTCACTTTGTGGTAAAATTAGGAGCTAACAAGGAAATATATAAATTGAAAATATTCAAGAAACTTATACTCCTTACCTTGGTAGGGAGTTCCACACAAAGCAGCTTCAACAAAATATTGCCGCTGCGAAGTGGTTTATTTGAAACTAAGTGATACATATTACATATTAACGTCTGTTGATTGTAACTATTAATTTACCGTCTAATTAATAAATGTTTTATGTAGTTCAAATCAAACCCTCCCAGTCGCACATTCATTTTCTTTTAAGGAGACATGAGGTATAAGTGTACCAGTTATAACAGAAAATAAAGAAAGAACGGAACGGAACAGTTTCTCACAAAAAAGTCTATTTTGGCACTTAGTTGAATGCTTAAGTCGTGTACACAAAAGTTATCCCATTATAGCAAAATTTTAATAATCTTTTTGTAAATTATAACTCTTTTTTTTTTTAATTTTCTAGACGACAAAGTTGAAGTATGTGATCAACGTGTGGCTGTGTGTCGTGATCATGCTAATGGTCAATGCAGACGAAAACTATGTAAATACTATCATATACCGGTTGCATTACCTCCGGCAAATATTATGGCTACAATATTTAATCAAACACCAGCGCAACAACAGCCATTACACCAACAACATCAGTTAGCAGCTACATCAACAATTTCATCCAATGAGCAGCAACAAGAGCAGCTACAAAACCAACAACAACTAACAACTACAACAAACGCAACCCGTGCAACTTCAGCAACATATGCAACCCTTAATAACAATAACTACAATAACAATAATAACTTTATGAGTAGTTTTAGTAGCAACAACAACAACAACAACAACAACATTCTTTTTAACAATGTTACTGATAAGAACACAAATAATATTGTAACACCCCATCAACATCAACACAGTAACATTTCACCACCACTTCTTCCATCACAAGTTTCATCAAATTCATTAAATGCCGTACAAAAGTTTACATTGGCTTCATCAAAGACACCGATAAATGAATCATCAAACATTCCTGCACTTACCAATCCTACGGATATTATTCCAAATTCTGTGATGGCTACAACTACAACAACATCCACAAATAATAATAATAATGTATCTGCTGTTGCAGCAATTGCTGCAACTGCTAATGCATATACACCGACATTTCAACGCTTTTTAAAAACTCAATCACTGATAACACCAGCACTGGAATATTACGATATTATTAATCACGGTCTTAGCAATATTAATACAAATTGCTTTACACTTTTGCCATCAAATCCAACATACGCAGCTGCCCCAATATTATATCCAACAGTAGCAACAGCAGCAGCAGCACAACATCAACATCAAAACCAAAACCAGCCCCCAAGTGGTGTAAACATTAAAAATATTCAATTAAGTACAAGCAATGTGAAACAACAAGCATCTAATACTCCCAATCTACCAGCAATCGTTACAACATCTACAAAATAGAATCTTGGTATGCTCAAGTTTAAAAAATTTAATATAAAATATTAATTTAATAAAATATGGATTGTCGATTGCTGTATGTAGTACAAAAGAAAAAAATCGAATGTGTTTAAAGTAAGGATAACAAAAAAAAGTTTTAGAGCATTATACTAAATTTATGACACACTCACTCCACATATTATGAGGTATAGATAGATATCTATGTATTAATAGTTAATAACATACTGGTATCTACATCCTACATACAATATCTATATACATATATATAAATAGTTATGTATATGGTATGAAAAAAATCTGTACAAACTCGTATACAGTACGTACGGATTCATATAGTCATAAATGACTGTTAGGTGACAATGTTTCTAGTTCTTTAAGCATTTATTTGTTACAAAATCCATAAAATGAAATAATTGGATTGCAAAAAAAAAAAAAAAAACATAACTTAAACATACATACATATTATTATGTATATCTTTTAACGAGGTAAATAATACTCGTTTTACTAGAAGTATTTACTCATTTTTAAAAGAATGCGGTCTAAACAAATTCAGTAAAAAAAAAAAATATGAACATTATATATTATATTAGTTAATAAATTGTTTATACTATGATGAAATGAAGATAAAGTCTTTGATTTAAACTAAATAGATATTAAGAAGTCTTAAAGAAAATACAAACATTACTTAGAACTTGCAAAATTGAAATTATTGGAAAACTTAACTCTGCACAGATCAATGAAAGAGGTGAACTACATAATATATAAATTAAAGAATATTTTATTTACCTACTCTACATACTAATAAAATAGATTCTGAAAAATTAACATTATTCTGAATTGTAAAATAGAAAAATTAAAACCTTAATGTTTGTTAACCCTTAAATATAATATTAATAATGTAGTACCTCTACCAACCTATATTTTTTTTTTTTTTTTTTCACTTTCCTTTTTTTATGACATTCAGAATATATCGTTAAGTGACACCTTAAGGGAATTCATATTACATATATTATTTTCAAATTTTGATTTAAATCCTTCAGATTGAACAGCAATTATGACGATGATAATTTTATTCAAGTGATTAAATGCCTTAGCCTTAAAGTAAGATGAACGTTTATTTTGTTCTTAAAAAAAAAAAGGGATCAGCAGTATGTCCTTTTATGTTGAATAAAAATTAAATTACTTAGGTATTGTTAGTTATATATGTTTAATGATTAAAATTGGAATACGCGTTGTTGTGGGACAGAATCCTAAATTCATGTCATTTATTGTCATTTGAAATTGTTTTATAACTTTTACAAATTGATAAACTTCGCCGAACATATCGATTAGGTCATTTTCTGAACAAGTTTTTTTTGTTATCGAAAAATGTCTAAAAATGGGACAGGTACCTATCTAATAAATTTAACAGAATGCTACGAAAAGAGTGCATTTTTTTTCTTCAATTGATGCATCTATTTTCCCACGCATAGTATCTTGAAAAGTCTTTAGAACTTAACCCTAAATAGTAGGTCAAAGGAACTTCAATGGCTCTTGGTGTTTATAAATGGTTTACCATGATAACTATCTAGAAGAAAAAAAATTTAGAAAGAGGAAATCTAAAAAAAAAAATTTAGAATTAGGAAAATCTAGAAAACCGAAAATCTAGAATACTTAATCTCGAAAACCCAAAATTTAGAAAAAGAAATCTAGAATGGACAAAACTAGAATTTTAATATTAATTCTAGATTTAGAATTAAAGTAAAAAAAAAATCTAGAATACTTTTTTTCTAGATTATTCTAGATTTCCATCTTTCTAGATTTCTTCTCGTTCTAGATTTTGTCTACTTCTAGATTTCATCTTTCTATATTTTTTTTTTATATATATTTTTGTCGTTTCTAGATTCTGTCACTCTGGATAACGCCGTGATCCCGTTTATAAGGATTAAGAGAGTGACAAGTGTGCATCCACATCCACACTACATATTATTATCAATGAATGCTTTTTAGAGGTTTTGTGAACGCGCTTAAAATTTTTTTTCTATTTATAATTTTGTATCTGCCACACATTTATTGTTTTCAAAATAGAAGATATCCATCAACACTAGTTTTTTTTAAAGATTTTAAATTAAAGAAAATACTTCTGGGATAAACAGCACCACTATAACGCCAAGGCGAGTAATATCACTATAAAATGTTTGCGAAATGTTCCTGTTATTAAATTGACACCTATAGAATAAAATACAGAAATAATTGCGCATATTTTTTTTTTTTTTCCAAAATACTTTACTGTCTTATTTTCAATAAAAAACAATGTTTTGATGTCTCCTTCTTTTGTATAACGCTTTATGATTGTATATTATTGTTTGTATATATGGAAAAAAAACTACATTTATGTAAAGCAAGTACTATATACATATTAAAAAATGTGATCTTTATAAAAAACAATTTCTAAAGAAAACTGCGTTGAAAATTTTAAACCATTAGGGCTGGTTATGATTAACGGAATATTGTTTTTTCTGTTTTCATTGATTTTCTGAAATAGCTCAATTTGTATGAAGAAATAAACAATAAAATTAAATAAAAATAAATAAAATAATACAACATTTTATAGACATATTTATAAATACAGTTAAATATTTTATATATAAATGTTTTTACACAAAAAAAAAAAAAAGAAAACAACAACCAGCAGAACGAATTAATACACCATTAATTAGTTTTTGTTTTACATAATATCCTAAATACAGAAAAAAAGGTAAAGGCTTAATATACTTGTTTAAATAACACATTACTTGCTAAAGTAAAATTAAGATAAGTGATTAATTTTCATAAAGAAAAAAACTGAAGAAAAAAAAAACTTGGAAATCGGTTTCATTTGGTGTTGTCTTGTTAAGACCAATTATTAATTTATTTCATTAATAAAGTACCTCTGATTTTTAATACTTAGACTTACCTACTTAAAACTTTCCGTCCATTATAATCAGACCTTTGATATTTTATTCAAAGTATTTTCAATCGAGGAACTGCAATTAAATGTAGGCACATCAGCCAATATCTGTTTTTTTTTATTGCGTGTAGGTTTATGTTTTTTTTTTTTTTTGTAATATTTTTGATTTTGTACGTTTTAGGGTTTCAACCCGAAAAAAAATTGTTTTTGTAGTAACTAAACTTAACGTTGAACTACGTCCTCTTTAGGAGAAATCTGAGTTTCTATTAATTCAGCATTCTCCGGGGAGAATGGAATTAACCTTTCCAAGCTCTTTCCATTTATTTAAATGAAAATCATTCGTAATTAATGTATAACTATTGGCACAAATAGTAGATATTCCGTTCAAATCGTCCATCATAAGATCAATTTAAAGATCAATTTCCAATTTTCGCTTTATTAAAATCTAAGTTTTTTATGAGATTAGTGTCTTGGTTACAATTATTACAATCTTCAACATATTATTTGATATCTATCATGCCCTTATATACTAATATTCTCTCTAGGAACGAAGAGTTATTGTTCACTTTTATCAAAACAAAACAAACTCTGTTAACTCAACGAATAAATTAAAGCATGCATATTATGTACTATTACATAGGCATACACTTGTTTTTCTTGCATAGATACAAAATTTATTATAAACAAGATAGAAGTGGGTTAAGCCAATCGACTCAATCTATTTCTTAGCATATGTAAAAATTTCGTTATGTTGAACAAGCGAAAACGGATATCGTTCCTGGCTCACGTTAAGAAATACACATTCCTTCGATTTCAGGTAGGCTATATAAAACAATTTAAGGAAAAATTCAAGGCAACAATCGGAAATGAAATTACGATTTTAGGGAACGAAAAATAAGTGAGGACTTTGCCTTTCTTTGATTTGCGTGATTGTAAATTGTTTCGTGCATTCCTGAAGGATTATGGATTTGTTTTTTATCCTTGGGAATTGGGATGCATGATAAATATTGATTAGCTAAACAAAAATAAAAGTAGGTACCTTCCATAAACCCCATAAAAACTTTTATCCAGTTTATCAATTATTTATACAACTAAATTGTGGTTTACAATCCTTAGAGTGCGAGAGTATTTTGCAAACAATATTTTTCTTCCGCCGAAAATTCTGTTCAAAAACATCTACCATAAATTGTCTTTATTTAAGATTTCTTTTTCTTCTGAATGAAACTATGAAACCCGTGTTTTTTTACTCTTGAAAAATATATTGGTTTAAAACATCTTAACCCTGTAACATAAATTACACGACTGGGTCGCACGAACTTGCTCTAATGTGTGACAGTGGTCTTGAGGCTGGAAATTTTGGAAAAAAAGCTTGGAAAAATCAGTACTTAAAAGATTCTTATAACTGTTTTGTATTTTAAGGAAAAAAAAATTCAAAATCGTCGGACACGTTTAAAAAACGGGTTTTTTTAAACAAAATTCGCACAAAATATTACAATTTTCTGAGCATGCATCTAGCAGTTTGTTTTTGAAAAAACCCAAAAATAAAAAAAATTAATCAGTTAAGTCGTTTCCGAGAAAATCTTATTTTGAAAATATCGGTTCTATGGGAGGTACCGCTATAAGACTTTTCCTGAAAAATCTTTTCAAACCAAAACATAAAGTTTACACAAAAGCACCTCTCAGAAAGTTTAATCATTCTCATGTGGGAGGAGCATTTTTGAGAAAAATTAATTTTTCATTAAAAATCGTATGACAGGTACCGTAAATTTTAGAGCTAGAAGAGCCAATTCCAAAAACACCTCTGCGTACCAAGTTTAAAGCAAATCAGTCTAGCTGTTTTGGCTGTAGGTGCCGATACATACAGACTGACAGACAGAACTGTCGGACCCCCTTTTTTCGACTCCTTATCATCGTTATGTCTTGTTTGATTTTTTTTCACGAATTCATAACTTGCCTTATGGTTTCTTTAATTTGAAATAAAAATGAGAATGACCCAAGTAGCAAAATAACATCTTAAAAGAACTTCCTTCTATCAAGTCGGCAGCAAGAAATTTGTTTTATATTGGAGAATATGTTCATATGCACAATGGCGCCGCGCCTCACTGATTAAGTTGAAACCCATCCAACTTTTGTTTTACTTAATCTTGGAAGTCTCTTTAAAAGCAGTCTTGGTTGGAACACTATGCGATTGTTAGACTTAGACGCGTTCTCTAATTTAAAACTCAAGAAAACTTTAGTCATGCTTGGATAACGTAGCTTTAGTTATATTAACTTTAACCTGTAATCATCTTTCAAACTAAACTTTCTTTTGCAATCGCAATAAATAATATGAACTCCACAGTTTTAAAAACAAAAGATACTTTGTAGTAAAAATATCTGAACGAAAAATATGTAATTCGATGTTTTCGATATCATTTAAAGCCAAGGTGTTAAGCTCAAAAATTTTGTTCTGTTATGTCTTAATTAATTATTTTTTTTTTATTTATTTCATCATTTTAATAAAACTATACTGAAAATTTCTAACTGCAAAAAATGGTGCCTTAACGATTGATCATCGGGTATATCCTCCCCGTTCAAAAAATCCCCTCAAAATGATCGTAATAAAATGAAACCCGTAAATATCGCTAGCCGCAAATTGACCCTATAATCGTAACCGATTATAAGGTTTACGAAATGTAAGAATTTCAGGGTATAATCATTTTTCGTTGACCAATCGGACATTCTTCCAAGAAATAAGATGAAATATGTTAATCATAACTTCGACTTGGAAATATGTTGTTGCAAAATTTTGTCCGATTTACCCGACTGCATAAAAGTTAATTAATAAATCGTAAGTATTTGATTTTTTTAAGGAATTTTTTTATTAATTAAATGATCTTTGTTTAGATTAACGTTATATGTATGTATATGCGTTTTATATTTAATTTTTGAAGAATATTGTTGTATTTTTGAAGTATTTTGAGATGTTTTCTTTGTCGGTTTTAAGGTCTCATTAATTAATAAATAAGATAAGTTCATTAGTTTTCCCAACTGAGTTTTCGGTAATATTCAGGGACGAATTAAAGATCATTTGTGGATCCGGCTCGTTGGCCGTGGCGGAGATCAGTTGTAGGAATGTTATGTCGTTTGACTATGACATTTATTGTTATGGATCATTTGTAACGAGTATGTTATGTCGGCCTGATTATCTGTCGTGGATGCTTAATCATGGGTATTTTTTTTTTTCGGAAATCAATTGTTTAGGAACTAAAACAAAGTTATAGCAATTCAGATTATGGCGTGGATATCTAAATATAGGTACATTTAAAGAAATAAGAAAATAGCAGTTTAAAGTTCGTCCTATTTCCAAATGACTACTATTATAAAGTAACATAATATTCTAAAATGCAGGCGAAATGAGGAAATAAAATGAAAAATAAAAAAATTAACTTTTACAGAAGTAGATGTAGGTATGGTCTCCAGTTTCGTTATAGTTTTGCTCCATAAGGCTACAATATTTATCAAATATCTATTTTATAAATGTCCATTTATGCAAATATGCTGTTACACACGGAAACAGCAGTTTTTGAGCAAAGAAATATGTTATACTTGCAATATGTGAATATAATTTAGTAATGAAAGAAATTCCAAAATCAACAGCTTCCATTCACATAATATGTATGTTTCACCTTTAGTTTAAAGTATCAATCAAAAGATCAATATTTAAAAGGTTGATTCAAAGGACTATAAAATAGGCTGCGAGTGTCTTTTTTTAAAACGTTTGAAAAATCAGTAGGTAATAGTAGTTGACTTTCGATATTTGAATGTAATTTAACTACAAGTATTAGTCTTCAGATGTAACCTTAAGCAGTGTGGGTGGTGATAACGATGTCAAATGATGCACAGCATAGCATCTCACACTATCTTAGAGAAAAAGAAATTGTATTTTTTATAAGCCCAATTTCGAACGATGTATTTAAAAACCAAAATAAGGTTGGATTAGTCTAATGAAATTTTTATAAAGTAATGATACAGTGAGAGTTATTTTTCAACTTTCATTAAGGCCTAGTTGTACAATCGTGGTTCAACCTGCGATCAAAATTTAAAAACCTCGGTTCGAGTTTGCATAATTAATGTTAAGACAGCGGTTCACCCACCGATTTTGGTGGATTAAATAAAGTTGACCCACGGATCAAGAATTTAAAAACGAGGTTCAGCGCTGAACCGCTATTGTACAATTGGTACTTAGTGATTTAGTTAGGTATTTGCTGTGTTTTTGTCGTTCCGAATGCAAATTTACCAGTCTGCCTGATGAAGATGGTTTTTGGAACTAATCTATTTTTGGTTGTTCATCAAATTACTATTGTGTCCAAGTAAGGTAATTTATTTTTATTTTTTCTCCCCAGTTAATTTATTTTTTCAATGAATATGCTGCTCAGAGTTGTCAAAATTATTTCCAGGTCCAGGTCTTTCTCTTTTATTATTGTGAATATTGATCTAGATCACAATCACTTGGTAAACCTTTCATTGATGATTGACATGACTTTTCTGGACAGAAAATAAGTTAAGTGGTTCTAAATGAAAAATATCGAGGCGGAGTGAGGTTTATTTACTAGGGTATGCAACGACGTGTAGGCAATCTTAGCTGCCGTCATTACACCTACTAGCGCTTATCTTGGTCTGGCCAACCCTCTCTGCCATTCCGCAACCTCTTTGTGGGCCTAACCCATGAAAGGTGTATATTTTATATGGACGGTTGGTTTCAAACTTGAGATTCTTAGTATTTTTGCTGCTCCTGTTGCATCAAATCTACATTTGGCCCTTTTAACACAATGTTTCAAGTATTGTAGGTTGTGGGCCGTTATATGAGTAATTAATCTTATAGTAGAACCAGACACATTTTGAAATGTGTTTTCATTCTGCATTAACAACATCCGATACCAAGTTTAAGGTATAGCGATTGTAGCCATCGTTCCGGTTTGCATGAGGCTTAAATTTATAGCGAAAAATCATTGCATTCATTCATTACTTGTTAAATTATCTTTAAATTCAGTTTTTGTTGTGAACTAAGAATGTTTCTTTTATTGTTGAAATCTTATCTTATCAGAAGAATTAATTGCCAAAACATTGATTTAATAACTTAGTAGCATATTCCGTGGACCAAAAAGCAAATCTAGATTTGATCTCAAGCAGCTTTCATTTTTCACGGGAAAAAAACCTAGATTTAAACTTCAGAATTGGTCTCGTTCAATTTTTAGGAATCTTATTTTTTAAGTTACGTTGCAGGTATTTTCACACACACCAACAAATTTAATATTTTGAATTAAAATTCTATATTGCCATTGACGAATTTCCATAGATATTGATTTCCAATGGAACTTTATTTTGTATTTGTATTAAACATCCGATTTTTGTTTCTTTCATAAAAAAGTTCAAACTACCTATATTTTAAAAATATCAATATGCAGATAAAGTTCTTTTTTATCAATTTTTTGAAATTATTTGGGAAAAACGATTGATTTTTTTTATATTATTGGGGAAGATATCGTTCCTTCTATTGATTCTATTGAGGTAGATCAATTTTGTTTGTTCTAATAGAACACCAGACTTCCTTTATCCAAATATTCTATATATCTTAGTATTAAGCAGTCTTGTTTGTTTCTAAAAAAAATAAACTTCCTTGCAACTGTCATTTTCGGAGTTTTTTTTTAATTTTTTTGAATTTCTTAAGTAAAAGCTGCAACAGATTTATCAATAACATCGGTTCGTTTTCCTCGCAATACAATAATCTGTAAATCGGGAACAAATTTCAAAGCTTACAATATTGTTTAATGTCACTGTTATATTTTCCTTTTTAATGTTTTTATTGCCCTTGGCTTCAAAATAAGTAACAAGAAATTAATATTGTTCAATAAGAAACTTAGACACAGCAGAACGTATTTTTTAAATATTTTGATAAATTCAGTAAATAAACACTAAATTTTAAGTTTTTGATACATCATGTTGATATACTCCCTGCTTCTTAAAAATACATATAGATACTGTGAACTGGAGCCTTCTATAAAGTTTTTGATTAAGTTGACATACAAATTAAGTTTCTGAACTTTAACTTAAGAAGATTTTTAATTGACAGTAAATGAGTCATTTGACAATGCATAACAATATTGAAACGCAAGTTAAAAAACTATTTAGGAATACATGTCAAATATCTGACAGGAATGTATGTATGTATATGAACAAACAGATTTACTAAAAAAAAAAAGTAAAACAAAAATCGATAGTCAAATACAACTGTTTTAATTTGCCTTATATATTAATATAATAAATTATAATATATTTAATATAATATAAGTATTCAAAACATAAAACAAAACAAAAAATAAACCAATAAATATTGTATTGGATATACCTACCTAGTAAAATAAACTAATTTTGAAAACAAAAAAGCTAACTTTTTTATTTAATACTAGCTATCCCAGCAGACGTTGTTCTGCTCTTTCGAGCAGATAGCGCGATGTTAGATATAAACATTAGTTCACTATACTCTGTTCAACATATTTCGGCGGTACAGGGAAGATAGGGATGTTAGTCTCTCATTCGCACTGTTTTGTTTTCCGAAAGGGCGTTTCATACCAAAGTTCTTAGGGGCTAGTTATAGCGATACGGAAAACGAAACCGAAAAAATTTTCAAATTAAAAATTTATTAGAATTTTTTATTGTTTTGCAAATAAAAATTTGAATTGAACTTGTACTCTTAGTTAAAAATGTATTCATTTATTTTTCTGTTATACGTATAAAAGAAAAAGAAGAAATTACATTTTTAAGTGTAGCACATGTATTTTAAACCGAACCATAACATACTAAATTTTCCATTTGAAATGTTTGTCGGTTTGGTTTTCCGTATCGGGTATCGCTATAACTGGCCCTTTACAGGGTTTCCGTTTTACGTAGTAAGAGCTTCGTTCGTTTTCCAACGGCCGGCGGCGGCGCATGTGTTATTTTTGTTGGTAAATATTACAATGTTGAGTTACTCAGAAAATAGGTATGAACAAGTGCGTTATGCCAGGTGTATTTTGATATAATATAGAGCTGAGTGCCCATAATGAAAAATTATAGCCGAAACACACGTATTATTGTTTTTGGTTATTGCTACTCGTAAATTGGAAAAATGCAACTTAAATTTAAAAAAAAATATATTGAAAAATGACATAGTAACTCTTACAATGCCATGCTATAACTTTTTGTTAAGCCAGAAATCTCTTCTTTTTTTGTGTTTTTAAATAAAGTTATTTCAGTAAAACGTTTTAGGGAAACTAATTTTTAAACTCGAAGTTTTGAAAAGTCACAATTTGTTTTGCTATTTTCTCTAGATTATTATGAATTATTATTACTGTTTGGTTTTATTACCAGTTGTACAATAGTGGCTCAGCACTGAACCCTGTTTTTAAATTCTTGATCCGTGAGTCAACTGTATTTAATCCACGGAAGTCGGTGGGTTAACTCTTGAACCACCGTGTAAACTATGTACCTTTTTTCATAATTTGAGCACACGCAAGAGGTTATTCAAACCCTTAACATGAATAAACACAGTGCGAGCGTTTTTAGGAAAGTTGGATATGAGATAAAAGAAGATACCGATGTACATTGGTTTTGAATGCTTGTAAATCATAATAGGGGGGGGGGGAGAGCCGGCTAAAGCATTCCACATTCTTATAGTGCGGCTAAAAAAAGAGTCTCTATACTTAACAGTACGTCCGAAATTAGACTCGAGTGTGAATTTATGGGCATTGTGTTACATGCGAGTGTTACGAGGGAATTTTTTCAGGGGAGAAATGCAACTGGCTATTTCGCTGGAGCACTGTTTATAGAAGTAGCTATAAAACAAGGTGAGGCAAGAGACATTACGACAATGTTCAAGTCAAACAAATGTTTCGGTAATGGTTCTTTCACCTAAAAGTTTTAAGGCTCTTCTTTGAATCCTATCCAGGAGGCGCAAGGGAGTGACAGGAGCACTTGCCCAGACATGAGAATTATACTCAAGTTTCAAGCTTAATATTTCTTACATCGGTTTAGGTTTTAAGAAACCTAAGCATTTTGCTAAATTTTTAACAACGTCAAATATGTGATCGTTCCACAAATGGTGGTTTGTAATACACATACCTTGAACGCAAAACCATTGTATTTATAATCGATTCTATAGTATACTCCCAATAAGAGGAACGTTTGGTGCGCCATCTATGGACGAAGTTCACAAATACTTGATAAGTGAGTTCGGAGTGGTTTTTGCCTAGGTTGCCATGGGAAGCAAAAACAACAATAGAAGACATTTGATGTAAAGTAGATAAGACAACAAGCGCTGCCATTGACGAAGTTCAGAACTAAAAAAACATGTTCTATAAAATTACTATAAAAATATATATACAATGGCAAAGCTGTTCGATTTCCTCAAAGTAGGTGCCACTCATGTATAATGGCATAGGGGGCAGGTTATGCTAACGACAGAAGACAACATTGAGTTTAAGAAGCATTTAATTCCACACGGTTGGTAAATCCCCATTGTACAATGCTGTCAGGATCGGAATTCAATAAGCTTATCATACTCTATGCCGTTGCAGTTCCACATCCGAAGAACATGGATGTGAATCTGTAAACGAATATGAAAAGCTGAGAGTACTGTCGTCGTCAAAAAAATTTAGTGGATTAGAAATATTAGACAAGAGATCATTAATAAAGAGAAGAAAAAGAGTGGGATACAGAACGGAGCTTTGGGGCAAACCAGCATTTATTTTGTGGATAGCAAACTGAAAACGGTCCAAAAGACAACGCGAATTGAAAGGTCCGAAAGGTAACTTCTAATCCATCGAAGAAGAGGTTCATCGATGCCGAATGCACGCATTTTCGATAAGACAGCCTGTTGCCAAACTCTATCAAATGCTTTAGAATTATCAAGTGCAATAATCTTACTTTCTCCAAAACGATGCAAGGACTGGTTCCACTGTTCGGTGAGATATACCATCATATCACCAATGCTACGAAAACCATACTGCCGGCCATTAAGAAGTTTCCGTGTCTCAAGATATTTCTTGATCTGAAAGTTTATCAGAGTTTCCATGACCTTGGAAAGAAGGGACGTCAGTGCAATTGGTCGGTAATTTGAGGAGGATGAAGAATTGAAGATATGCCTTTTTTGGGATGGGCTGGACAAATGCTGTTTTCCATCCACGCGAAAGAGACCTGTAGAAAAGAACAGATGGAAAAGCTTACGCAGTGGTTTTGCCAGCGTGGAAGCACTCCACTTTAGAACTATGAGGGAGATACTATCCGGGCCAGGGGATTTGTGTAGGTATATCGAGATCTTTAAGAACTCTTGCATCTGAACGAGTGCGAAAATAGTTTCGTCCCACAAAACCATGTACGCTCTCAAGAACAGGAGGAGTCATGGCGCTCTGTGCTCTGTGGTAGTATTGAATTGGCAGCAAACTGTGCTGCAAATAAGTCAAAATTTGCTTGAGAGTTTACCACAGGAGTGTCATTATCGACGAACATTGAAATCGCTCGTAACAACGACTTCAATAGTGGGTAACAATTCTTTGGATGGAGTCAGACAGGGCATCGAAACCGAGGTGAATTGTTTTTAAATTTTGACCCGAGGATGAACGACGATTTTACAACTGAAGTGGCCCTTAAAAAACCTAATTTTCCCACACTGCTGTCAACAGTGGTGGATTTGTGGTTAAGTTTGTTCAAACAGATTAACGAATGCAGAAATAACAGCAAAGCACTCAGCAGAGTGAAAATAATTAAAATAATTTGAGACATAAACCAGTAAGTAAAGACATCAACCAAAGTCAAAGTTTTTATGTGAGAGCTTTGTATATAAACACTAGATTTTATATAAAATGGTGAGGTGAAAAACGTCGGTTTGAAATCACAGGCACACAACACAGACTCTACTCTCGACTAAAGCATGGTCTCTCTTTTTACCTACAAGCTTGATGTACGTTTTATTATGAGTATCGTAAAGCTCTCTCGAAGCTTTCCCGTGCATTTTAAATGAAGTTATTGTATATAAAATCTTTTTACAATATAATCTGAAAACTGGAGATAGCAGCGGCACCTAGTACACACATATTGCAACATTACTTATACATACTTGCTATTCATATTATAGTACTTTAGCATGATACAAGCATGGAGAGGTTTGTTTGACAGTTCAGTCTAACTGGGTTTTGAAGTCGATGTGTTCTGTGGTTGGAAATGGAAATAATAAAACCATAAAGTAAAATGAAACAAATTACTTGTTTTAAATGATAGTTTTTTTGTTCTCTTTTTCATTAATACTATTTAAGGCTCCCATTCGAAAATAAAACTAGTCACTATTCTTGGGTACTATAGTGTGTATAGCAAAGGATACACTAAAATTCGAGAGGGGGCTGGTCTCTCAGTTACATTATACATAATACCGTGGTGAATAAAATATTTTAAGGGTGTTTATGGCAATTGGGCTACCAATCGGCGGTCTGAATGGTAAGTCCGTTTTAAAGACCACTTACAATATTTTATTCAGCACGAAATAGTAGGTATGTACATTACTGCGCGTGCACTTTTTTTCAAATGTACGGGAGAGCGAAAAAATATTCATAATAATATTTACATAAAGCTTGTCAGTAAACAGAGAGACCCAAACGTTGGTCTGCATTTGGATATTCCTACATCATCAAGGAAAAACGAGTGCTTATTAATGTATAGTCTTGCACTCTTCTGTATAGTGACGTATACGACCTCTCCCGCTTTATTTTTCTAAAAATTTGCAGATGAATTGCAGGAAGCAGGACAGTGTTAATTTATTTACTTAAAATTAAATTTCACTTTTGAGACTATTAAATGATCCTTACTTTTTGACCAGAGTGTATAAAATAAAACAGAAAGCTTTAATTCACTGTCGGGAATTTTTTGTTTGCATTTTGCAGGTGGAAGCGCAAGTGACTACAATAATGTTAAGTTATTTCTTACCGTCATCAGTAGATGGCGTTGGGCAGGAAATATAAAAAAGGCTTACAAAAATTGTTATAATACTTTTTTTTTTGGAATGATAAATAAGATGTCAAGTTTGGTAGATTTTGGGACCTGGTGAGCTCTTACTGACCGCTAATAGTTAAAGAAAGGTGTTGGTGTTATAATAATGGTAATTGGTGACGGGGGTGCTTTGTCTGATATAATATTATTAATAACCCCTGTCAGGGGTGCATATTCTAGGGAATATTATTGTATCTAATTTTTCCTACAATTTTTCCTTCAAATTAATTTTTTCTAGCTCCCGTTGGGACTTTCCTGTGACAAATATCACCTAAAACCTCAATCCACTATACCACCAAAAATTCATGCTAACTTTTTCAGTCGACATTATCATAGTCTGAATTTTAAACTGTCAATTTTTTCACGGACGGTAGTGGCTAACCAGCAAAACTTTTAAAGGTAGTTCCAGACTATCCCACAGTGTAGTACGACATGTCAAAAAAATGTGAAGGAATGTGAGATTGTTTTACATTCAATCCTTAAAAAAAATTCAGATCTAAATACATGTCAAATAGTATGAGATCTCCGCTGTCATATTCTATTTCCACACTATTATACACCTGTTTCATCACACATTTTTGACATGTGGGATAGTGTTGAACTACCTTTAGAAGTATGAAAAATCTCATTTATTCGTTCATTCATTCATTCGTTGGTCGCTCTCATGTGAATAGTCCTTTGCTGTAAAAGATTTTTTTCCTCAAACATGTTCATAAATCATGTCAAAAAGGAAGCACCCTGTATACAATGTAATTCATATAAAACTCTCAACTACCCCCTACTTTCACTATCCCTGTCACACATTACCGTGGTGAATAAACAATTTTGTTTGTTTTCCCTGGAATTAGGGGTACCAGTCAATGCTCTGTATTATACGTCTGTGATGAACAGCCCTTCTCGATACTTTTTTTTTACCGAATAGACGTCAAATATGAAATGAATGTCAAGTTTTTCTTTCTGCCAGTAGCAATTTTTTTTCAATATATAAAATATTTATTTGTAAACATTTTTTACTAAACGGAGGTTTATTGGGAAATCCTATTGACTATCCAGGATGCTTAAGTCTGAAGTCCAGCACCAGTTTTGGATTACGAAAAAAACTGTTCAACGAAAGCTTGGTTCCAAGGAGGATGAGTATATTGTTTCATCAGATGCCGGACTTGATTCCAAGATTGTGTTGTTAAAATCGATATCAGATACTTGTTTACAACTAAATAGAATTTTGGACCAATATCAGGAAAGACTGTGCACATTGTCCCAGGAAGAATGTGCATTTGGGAGATTCTTGAAGGAAATCGGTAAACGAAGCAAGACAACTGGATCAAGCATTATTAATTCTGGAAAAGCAATTCACTTTTGTGGCCAACAACGGATGACAGTAAGAGTGCCCCTCCTACGACTTCAACACGAAGTCGATATATTCCGGTGCAGGGCTATAACTGATACAACAACCACTTTGAATTGCATGGAAAAGGAGAGAACTGAATACCGAGCAGCACTTTGCTGGATGAAATCTCTAAGCACGCAACTGGACCCCGATAATGGTAAGGGACTTGACCAATTTCGCCGGGCGCAGGCTCATGTAAGAAATGGAAAAGATAATTTTGACAAATTGTCAATGGACTGCATCCAAAAGGTATATATTATTATAATCTTAGAGAGACTATGTAGGCTTAGGTTAGATAAAATCCGTTAAATGTTGCTATTCCTTCACTGCTGATTAGTAAAACAAAAAACAGTGGTCTGGCAGTTTTCTAATGGTTCATGAGGTCAAGATATTATTTAGGCTCTTCATAGGCAGTAACAATATTGTTCAACAATGCTAAGCTCATTTAAATGTATTTATCTACCCGACACACTTAAGGGTACAAATAAATTGAATGCACGCCCACACGCACATCTAGAAGCTTTAACTATCGTAAAAAATGTTTTTATGTGGCCAAACTCTCAATTGTTTAAAGTAAAAATAAGTAGGTACCTATATTATGCAGTGTTTTGAAAAAGGCGTGCCAGTTCTTGTTCTGAAAATAAGAACAAACATATGCTTTGTTCGTTGAGCCTGAAGTTAGTGATTTATATATTTTTTAACAATTTTTTAATCAACAAATTTCATCTAGCTAAGGTGATTGTGATTGTCACATGTGACAATAATCTAGCTAGACGAAATTTGTTGATTGTGACTATCACATATCACAAATCACTTTAGCCGGTTCCACCCCTGCATTAATTTTTTTATGTCTTCTAATATCAGTCACATTTTGAAGTCAGAAGATGAACATTTTGTGTTTGTATTCCTTCTCCTTGGTTAGGAAGCAGGGTGTGGTTCAAGAGTTGTTAATTGCACCCATAATCGCCTTTTTCATTCAAAATCTAACTTTTAAAACTCGAGTTATGTCTTGTTTAGTTCAAATCGAGCTGCAAACTTAAAATTAAATGTCATTAAGCTCAAAGTAATGGTATTGCCTTTGCAAAAGAAAAGTCTTGGCTTTGGGCGTGGAGCACGATTTTTGTTTTTATAGTGGTAGCATTTATTGAACATCGGACACACAAAATTAATGAACTAGACAGCGACTGGTTGTAAAATATCGGGAATAGAGTACCCAGCAGTTGGTTGCAGTAGTTTTTTGCATAAAATTTTAAAATGGATTTGTTTTCTTTAAAGAGATCTGATTTTAACCCAATCTAACTCCAAGATAATTATAACTTTAACATTGTTCCTAAATTTGGGTTTGAAGCCGAGCAAAAAAATGTAAATTCCTGAAAAACTTCAAAAATAATGGTTTGATTTGTGATTAAATATTTTAAAACTTTGTTGCAAAGCCTAAATTTGCAATAACCGCACGCAACCTATTAGGTATTGAGTCAATTCACGAGATATTTGGTGCCACTCTGTTTTTATTCGTTCCATTAACTCGGTACATTTCGAAGACTTTCGCTTACTTAGCTCCCGATCTACAAGATCCAATACGTTTTTTATGAGACTGAGGTCGGAAGATGGCCGGCCAGTCCAAAACATCAACTCTCTCTCCACTTCTAAGAACTGTCTTACCAACCGGCTGGTGTATTTTGGGTCATTATTCAGGCATATTCGACCTCAAATGTGGAAGCATATGATTTTCCAAAATCTTTTACAGGGTTTTCCAATAAGAGGTGTTATTTTGATATTCAAAGAAAAATGGCATTTTTTTGAGGTAAATGATCGGATGTTTATTTCAATGTAAAGAGGTGCCATTAAGAATGGAAAAAAAAATATCAGTCAGATGGTCGCCACGTCTTCGCTTACACAACAATATCCTTTTCATGAAATTTTCCATCACCAAATCTCAAAGTGGCTGCTGTATGGCTTCACGAATTCCATCTTTAAGGTTTTGAATCGACGCTGGGCTGTTGGCGTGGAAGAAGTCGCAAGGTGTTAAATTACAAGTTCTCTGCGGCCAATTGTGTTCAATTTTGATAACACGGCCCGGAAACTTTTCCCATAAAAGATCGATGGTTTCGTTGCTTGTGTGGCACGTACAACGTCTTGTTGTAAGTAAACGTTGTCCAGATCAATACCATCCAATTCCGGCAATACAAAATTATTATTCATCTCTCGATAACGTAATCCATTCACCGTAGCTGTTGTTCCAGCCTCATTTTCGAAAAAAGGTCCAATGACCATAATAAATCTTGAGTTTTCCGAGCCCTTGATGCGACTATTTTGCTGACGTAGCCACCGAGGTGAAAATGGGCCCCATCAGGCAAGATGATTTTTCAATGAAATTCCAGGTCATTTTCATGCATTTCAAGGATCCAATCAGCAAAAACACGACGCGACGTTGTTGATGATCGGTCGGCTTGAATTCTTGTGTTAACTGAACTTTATAAGCCTTAAGACCCAAGTCTTTTTGCAAAATACGGTGTAATCACCTTTGTGGAATGCCCAATTCCAAAGAACGACTAGGAATGGACAATCGTGGGTTTTCTACCACACTTTGGGCTACAGCAGCAATATTCTCAGTTGTTCTTGAGCGACGTTCACGGGTTTTATTCTTCACATCGCTAACTTGTCCCAACAGCTCAAATTTTTCCACCAATTTCTGAATTTCGGTCCGACAAGGTGCTCCACGACGACCAAAAAATGTTTTATTTGCGTTGTTGCGTGTATAAGCGTTCCATTTGTATTAATGGCGTAGTTTCTACTTGTCAAATGTCGAAAAATTACAGCTTCAACAGTGACAACTACCGAAATACCTCTTATTTGAAAACCCTTTATTATCATGCAAAATCATGGCTTAGTTCTTCTTAACAATAAGACTCTATTTGGTTTGAATTTTTTTGCCCGGGTTTTTCAATAAGAAATACCCTGAATAGTTTTTTTGAGAGTTTTAAAAACCAAGCTTTCATAAACTATGAATTCTTCCACTATATACTATATAATTTAAATTTGTTTTTCAGATAGATCTTTTGGCTGCAGCACGATGCAATATGTTTTCGCACTGCCTCGTTGCTTACATGGCAGCTATTCTTCAATTTTCAAGAAAATCAGAATCTACTTTCAAAACCGTGGCAGAAGCGCTGACATCTAATCCACGCTATGATTTCTGTGTGCTTAAAGAGCTTTCTCAGAATGCCAATCCAATAGAAATTCAAACTGATGACGTTGACCGATCAATGTTCTTTTCGGTAAGTCACACTTATTTGTTGTCCAAATATTCTGTAAATTTAGAGCGCTTTATCACATACCTATATTTTTGAAATGCCTGCAATTAATCTACGTCAAATCACTCATCAAATATCTACGTCACACAGCGAAACGGAAGCCTTAGTAGAAAACACGGCTTTAAATAAAGGGGCAGAAGTGAGAGCGGTTTTAAGCAGATAACTAGCTCTCTTAATATTAATGATATAAACATGGGAGCTACCATTTAAAAAGATGTTATTGAAAAATTGCAATGCTATCCTATAGAAAACTGGAAAAAGACATTAGGGACATTATCTATACAAGATAATTGACGGGAGTTTTTATCAAATTTCGCAAAAAAATGCATCGACTTATTTTGTGGGTATTGTTTTGGTGGTAGGTATGTATTTCAAAAATAACTTCGTAGGTACCTACTTAGTTTTTGGCTAAAAATACAAGTATGTAACGGACATCTCTATGAAAACAACTTTATTTAATTGGAATTCTAAGTTCATTCACAACTGGAGAGTGGCAAAACTATTCTGAAGAGCATATCAAATACAACAAAGAACTAAGGAAGGCCAAAAGAAACAACTTCAAAACTTTTTGCGAAGACATATCCTCCACTTCTGTAGCTGCCAGACTACACAAAGCACTGTCGATTGAGAAAACTTTAACATCATTGGCACTTAGGAACGCAGATGGTAGCTTTACAGAAAATGAAGAGCAAAGATCTAATTTGCTACTGAATACCCACTTTCCAGGTAGTTCACCCATAGTGAACGATAGAATTGAAAGAATCCCTTTTAAACCAAACAGAAGACTGGAAGATAGCAAAAACTATCTGTTCAGGAAAAACACTAGAATGGGCAATTAGTACCTTTCAACCTTTTAAATCACCCGGCATAGATGGCATCTTTCCTGCCTTACTGCAACAGGGCAAAGATGAATTAATGCCGTACCTAATTAGCATACTTCGAAGCAGTATTGCACTTGGGTATATAGCAAGTCTGTGGAGAAAAGCTAAAGTTATCTTCATCCCAAAAACGGGGAAAAAAGATACAACTCATCCAAAGTCATTCAGACCGATAAGTCTAACATCTTTCCTACTGAAAACTTTGGAGAAAGTGATCGACAATTGCATCAGATCAGAAGTTCTAAGGAATATGCCTCTGAATCAACGTCAGCATGCCTATAGAGCGGGCAGATCAACAGAGACCGCTCTCTTTGAATAAACGAACACTATAGAAAGGGCACTTGGCGCCAAAGAAACCGCCCTAAGTGTGTTCCTCGACATAGAAGGTGCTTTTGATAATACCTCTCACGAGGCAGTCAAAAAAGCACTAGTTAGAAAGAGTGTTCCCATCACAATAACCAGATGGATAGAAGAAATGCTGAGTACTAGAATAGCAGAGGCACATTCCGGACAAAACGTACAGAAAATCATCACAACAAGAGGATGCCCGCAAGGCATACAATGCCTAGGCTTTGCCGACGACATTGTAAAAACAGCCTATGGAAAGTTTGAAGAAATCCTCTGTGACATAATACAAAGGGGTTTGGCAATAACAAGAAAATGGTGGGCATCAGTGGGACTAAATATCAATCCATCAAAAACCACAATTGTACCATTCACAAAGAAAAGACTTCTACCGCGATTGAAACCCATCCGGTTAAAAGGTGAAGTAACCGATACGAAGAGGGAGGTCAAATTCCTAGGAATTACCCTAGACAGCAAACTCCTCTGGAACAAACACCTTGAAATAACAGTCGGGAAAGCCACAAAGTCCCTCATGATATGCAGACGACTTGCAGGAAAATCATGGGGATGCAAACCGAATATAATAAGTTGGATGTACACTATGATGGTGAGGCCCATTATCACCTATAGTGCGGTTGTGTGGCATTAAAGAACCGTACTAGCTACGACTAGAAAATCACTTGAAAAAGTGTAAAGGCTCGCATGCTTATGCATCACAGGAGCAATGAGAACTTGCCCTACGGCAGCAATGGAGGTCATATTGCATCTGACCCCATTACACTTTGTGATACAAAGTGCAGCTGAGGGAACAATCATGAGATTTTCAAAAGAGGGCACCGGCAAAGGTAAACAAATAAGTCTTAGACAAAAAGACTCCCTGTCCAAAACAATACCCTCCCTTGATATTCCAAGAGATAGCATGATTAAGATTTACAACTTCGAGAAAAACTTCCAAACGAAGTTAAGTAGCAAAAAGAGTGGCTAGGAGAAACAGAAAACAACACCTTTAAAGCAAATGCCATCAAGTGGTACACTGATGGATCAAAACCTATTGAAGAAACGGGTGCAGGAATCTTTGGGCCTAGAACCAAAGTCTTTGTTCCAATGGGACATTCCTCAAGCATCTTTCAAGCGAAAGTTAATGCGATAGGTAAATGCGCTGAACTAAACTTAAATAGGAACTATCGCAAGCAAAACATTGCAATAATGTCAGACAGTCAAGCAGCACTTAAAGCCCTTAGCTCATACAGTATCAGTTTTAAACTGCTATGGGAATGCCTAGAGAAACTCAACACTTTGTGCAGGGAAAACACAGTCACTCTTCATTGGATACCAGGCCATGTTGGTGTTGAAGGCAATGAAGAGGCTTACCGTCTGGCGAAAATAGGGGGCAACAACACCCTTTATTGGACCGGAACCCTACTGCGGTTATGGGGAGAATGTGATCAAAAACAAGATCAAAACAAACGAAGAAATCAAAAGATCCAACCATTGGAAAGAACTCCCAAAGCTAAGACAGGCAAAAATGTTACTGGGGAACTACAACCTAGAACGATTTACAGCCTGCTTTAACTTAAACAGAAACAACCTGAGAATTATAACGGGCTTTCTCACAGGGCACTGCAAACTAAAAAGACACCTTAATATCCTAGGGCTGTCAAGCAGCGCAACATGCAGATTCTGCGATGAAGAAGAAGAAACACCGGACCACATACTAGGTAGATGTGGTGCACTTATGCACAAAAGACAAAAACACCTGGGTAATTACCAGATAGAGAAGGGCAGGTTACCTTCTCTAAAAATACCTCAAATACTTGGCTTCCTAAAAGAAACCAAGTTGGAGGAAGTGCTGTAGGATGAGTATCCTCATCCAGCGCTTTAGAAAAGGGGGCGCAATAGATCTTAAAGGTCGCAGTGCACTTTCCCCCAATTCATTCATTCAAGTTCATTCACGACAATCGATCCAATTAACCATTTTAAAAAACTCGAAAAAGGTAGTGCTTACTTGCTAACATCAAATTTAAAACATTGCAAAGCGGAGAGGCAGACTTAAGGCTGAACTATAATGGACGACAGACGACAGGCAGACTAACAGGAGCACGAGCGTCTATTATATACTCAATTACACAACCGCCTTCGGGAAGTTTAAGCTGGAGACATTTTTACACAAACGCTGCGAAATGCTAAGAAGGACTACAGGGAACAGACTGATTAACAGACATTAAAACAATTATTATAAAACATACATGCTTTTGTCATTTAACAAAAACAAGTGTTTTCATTGATTTTGTGGAGTAAAAGAGTAAAAAATAACAATATTAGGTTATACAAAAAATATTTATTTAATAAAAACTTACCAAACCAAACATCCACTGTTTAAAGCAAGGAAGATACTTAATCCCATTTTTTTGAAAAAGATGCTTTCGTTTCTGCAACAATATGTTCTTTTTTATATTATTTTTTAAAATAAGCGACATAAAAATGGCAAGGGGAAGAAAATACACAATTTTAAGCATTTGAGAAACACATTACGCTTATATGAATTATTTTAACGCAAGACGAGAACACGGACACAGCTTCCGACGGCATTTAGCATTTACACCACTTTAAAGTAACAAATAAGAAATAACACACAAGCCTTCTTATTACTTTATAAATATAAAGATACCTATTTTTATTTTTAAATAAATTATAACACATTCCCTTAATGGCAACTTTAAAAACGAATTTTATATCGGATTCAAAAAGACGTTTCATTTGAACTTTAAAATTAAACATCGAATTTCGATATCGACACATTTTTCAAGACAAAACAAAAATGGACGACGACGGCCATTTATGTGGTCGCGTTAAATTTAACTTCACGTTCACAAAAAAAAAAAAGAATCGAGAATCGCGCTAAAACACTTGTAAAGCACAATATTTACTTTTTACAATGTAGCGGAAACATTAAGAAATATAAATTTAATCCACAAACTCTTTTAAAAAACAATTTTCAATAATTATAATAATATTGCCGACCGAATTTAGAGTTGTGTTACCGCGCGCACCATACCGAATAACGGAACCTACGAATACCGAAAACGGGGCTTTATTTTTCGATATTCTGACTTTTGATTTGAGTGAAGGTTGGAAAAAAACACTCAAACTATTCTGCATTCTGTCTGCTGTCTCCATCGAATGGTGAAGACAATAATCGTATGAGAAATATCAGGGGTGGCGTGTTATCATTTTGATTTATCGTGGTGAGTTAATTATCGTATTAGAAATGTAGTTATTGGTGCACTTTCTTTGATTTTGACCGGGCGATGTCTTCGGCCATCAGAGTCACTTAATATTTGTATTTTATTATCCAAGGTATTTGCCCCCAGATTTCCGGTTTCGCTTGATCAGTGGAAATAAAATTTTGTTTGTATTTTTCGCCTATTTACTCTTATTTAAATTTATTTTTCACAAACATTTCATTGGGAATGAACACTTTTGAAAGCATTTGCTTTTAAATAGTTTATTATGCCTGCATGACATAGGCTTATATTGTAATTATTTTCAAACTTCTTTTTAGAATAAAAATCACATTAACCGCCAAAAACCACGCATAGAAAAATAAAAACAAAATTGAATTTCCACCGATCAATCGAAACTGGAAATCTGGGAGCAAAATCCTTTGATACCAAAATAAAATGCCATTAAGTACCTACTCTTTTTCAAGCAAGACCTCACTAGGGAGTAGGGACTGCTTTTCATCGGAACTGCACGTGTTCTTTGTGAGTGAGTTTCTTTATTCATTCCGTATATTTGGAATATATGGAACGCCCTTTTTTCGTTTCTTTACTCAATGGAATATTCCGGCTAAACTATTTCCTTGTTTTTTTATTCAATCTGGAATATTTGGAACGCATTCTTTTCATTCCTAGTGAGGAGGTGGTTTAAATGGAATATTCTCTAGTTTGACTGATGCAGTTCACTGTCAGCTATTGTTTATTCTTTTTATTTTAGTTCTGTTTCTTTATTTATTCTATTCTGGATAGATATTTTTTCTTTTCTGTCTTTTCTATTCCCTATCCGGAAAAAATAAAGAAACACTGTATGAAATTGTATGATTTTAATCGTACTACGCAGTAACGGAACTGCACGACAGTGAACTTCATAGTTCGTAGTCTACTCAATTAGTGCACTGAAGTACTGTTCCACCTAGTGCGATCTTGCCTTTATAATAATTTTTCAACAACATTATGTGCCTCGGATGGTCTAAGACATCGCCCGGTCAAAATCAAATAAACTGCACCGATCACTACATTTCTAATACGATAATTAACGCACCACGAACAATCACAGTGATAACACGCCACCCCTGATATTTCTCAATTGCTTTTCGCCTTCACAATTCGATGGAGATAAAATGCAGAATAGTTTGAGTGTTTTCTCTGTAGTCTTGAATCAAAAGTCAGAAAATCGGAAAATAAAGCTCCATTTTCGGTATTCGTCGGTTCGGTTATTCTGCGCGCAAACAATAGAACTGTAGATCCGGTCCGCAATATTATTCAAATTGTTGAAAATTGTTTTTAAAAGAGTTTGTGTACTAAATTTATATTTCTTAATATATCCGCCGTTACAGTTTAAAAAGTAAATATTGTGCTTTACATGTCTTTGAGCGCGATTCTCGATTCTTTTTTTGTGAACGTAAAGTTTTAAAATTAATGCGACCACATAAATGGCCGTTGTCGTCCATTTTTGTTTTGTCTTGAAAAATGTGTCGATATCGAAATTCGATGTTTAATTTTAAAGTTCAAATGAAACGTCTTTTTGAATCCGATATAAAATTCGTTTTTAAAGTTGCCATTAAGGGAATGTGTTATAATTTATTTAAAAATAAAAATAGGTATCTTTATATTTATAAAGTAATAAGAAGGCTTGTGTGTTATTTCTTATTTATTGCTTTAAAGTGGTAAATGCTAAATGCCGTCGGAAGTATGTAGTTGTTTCCGTGTTATCGTCTTGCGTCGTTTTATAGAGTAAAAAATAGTAAGTTTTAATTAAATCCATTCAAAAATTTCATATAAGCGCTTAGTGTGTTTGTCAAATGCTTAATATTTTGGGAAAAGCCCTTGCCATTTTTATGCCGTTTATGTTAAAAAAAAAAATCATAAAAAATATCAAATTGTTGCAGAAACGAAAGCTTCTTTTTCAAAAAAATGGGATTTAGCATCTTCCTTGCTTCAAAGAGTTGATGTACTTGTTTTGGTAAGTTTTTATTAAATATTTATTTTTTGTATAACCTAATATTGTTATTTTTTACTTCACAAAATCAATGAAAACACTTGTTTTTGTTAAATGACAAAAGCATGTATGTACCTATGTTTTATAATAATTGTTTTAATGTCTGTTAATCAGTCTGTTCCCTGTAGCATTTCACAGCGGTTGTGTTAAATGTCTCCAGCTTAAACGTCCTGAAGGCTGGTAAGTAATTGAGTTTATATAGACACTTCTTATTTAAAGCGCGACTGTAAGTCTGACTGCCCGTTTTGCAATGTTTTATATTCGATGTCCGTGAAGTTATCTCTGCCAATTTTCATTTTGCTAAAATGATTTATTGCATTAATTGTCGTGAATGTGTCGTAAATTTATTGTTAAAGAACAAAATGTATCGCTCTACGTTTTAAACAAGTTCTTTCAGTCTTCCCCATACAAAAAAATCAGGGGATCTTGCTTGCAGGCCAGTGAACTGGTCCATTTCTTCCTATCCAACGATTACCGTACTCTTCATCTAACCAATCCTGAACTTCACGACCATAGTGGCCCGGAGCGCCATCCTGTTGGCAATACGATGAAGCTAGTTGAATAAGTGAAAGGTCTTCTAATAAATCTGGAAAATCGTCTCGCAAAAACTCCAGATAGTTTTTCAGAATTCAACCTTCATGGTAGCTTGAAAGGGCCGATTAAATAGTGTCCAATTACACCTGCCCACATATTGACGCTGAATCTGTGTTGAAATGAGAAATGTCTCTTGCTGTGTGGATTTCCCACCGCCCATGTGTGAAGGTTTTAAGAATTACTGATCCCATTTGTCCACCCAAAGAAACTCGATATTATCCAAGTTCCGCTCCAACAACTCTTAAGAAAACTCAAGTCTTTTTTCCAAATCTTCGGGAAGTAGTTCTTGCACAGATGTGAAGTGATATGGATAAAGATTTTCTCCACGAAGTACATTATAAATTTTATGTCGGCTTCCAGTACCTATACTTTCATCTAACGAAGTTCTTCTTACTTGTAGAGCCCCGCGTTAAGTCGTTTATTTGAAACTGATCCCTTTTCTCAAAGTCTTCGATATGTGTTTGCAAATACTCCTCGACTAGTAAGTCGTTGGTTGGGATAATGTTCATGGTGTCTTTGTCGAGCACTACCCATAAACGTTTATAATGTCTGGTTATTCTTGGTTTGTAAATGTTGTAATTTCAAAAAAAAAATCTGTGGGTTTTCCAAAATTCTTGTCTTTGATTTTTATTTTACCCATTTTAGGTTCATTAAAAAAAATATATATTAACACACTATGCTTATTCCGCATTTTCTGAAGAGAATCAAGCAAAACATTCCACCTACAGCCACCAAGGAACCACCCATTAGTTTTTACAATTTTTGCCTCACCACCCAAACCAGCTACAACCACCCACCATTTTTGACAATTTGTCCCCTTTCCGACATTACCTCCCCCCTACCCCCCAAACACACCCACCACAACCACTAACAATCAC
Organism: Platycheirus albimanus; assembly: GCA_916050605.2. Classification (NCBI taxonomy): domain Eukaryota; kingdom Metazoa; phylum Arthropoda; class Insecta; order Diptera; family Syrphidae; genus Platycheirus; species Platycheirus albimanus. The sequence goes on from OU696698.1 coordinate 69,417,113, forward strand.
CAACCCAACACCCTCCCCTTCCACTTTATCGAGTTTCTACGCTATCAAAGCAGATATATAACGTGACTGTGACACTTTTTCGTGCGTGCTGCCCAAATATTCCGATTTATTAGACGTTATCACGTCAAAAAAGCCCTAAACGAAGTCTTTATCATTCAAACTAACAGGACAGTTACCGTTAACGTGGTTCAGGGTACACCTGAGTAAGCATTTTCTTAAATCCCCAAAAAATTATATCAAAATTGGAGAAAGGCTCTTACTGTAGCTGTAGAACAATATTTTTCTTAAAATTAACCCAAAAAACATTCTGTATATTACTGTACCCGTTTAAACGCCTTTAAGTATGTTCTGAAACCCGAATGCTAAAAATAATATGCTCAGTTCGGAGAAACCGAACAGCCAATACAACAACCACTTCTGTTAATTTAACTTTTTGTTAGAATAGTTGAAGAAAACTCCAAAGATGTCGCTTCAATTGAAAATGCTCTCGTTGATATTTGTGGTTGATGAGGGGAGGTTTAAGCTGTTAAACCAGGAGACGGTGCTCAAAATTCGTGGACAAACTTTAGCTCAGTTTTATACAACTCATACTCAATATTCTGATTAAGAAATGAACTACAAATGTATGAGCAAATATTACTGGACAATTTTTTACCATACATTTGAAATTTAATTGATTGAAACATGTTTTTTGAATAATTGGTGACCAACCTGGGGACTATTTTTACGGTTCAGTAAATGACGCTTATAAGAAACATGCTTTTAAGAAAGACACTAATATAATGAACCATTTAACAACACCGGTTCCTAATTTGCCTGTAAAATTGGATGTGTATAAGAAACTTTGTATGATACGTGAAAATGCCCATACAAACGTTCCTTAAATGTGAACACACCCTTAGGAAAAACATGTACATGCATTTCCATGATATGTAATGGTTTTTTATTTTGGAAAAATATTTTTATAAGAATTTTCTGTTTCTTATATCCGTGCTTTTTATAAGAAAATTGATTCTTATATCCGTGGTTTAGATATAAGAAACACACGCTTATAAGAAACAAAACTTATAATATTTTGGAGTTTCTTATAAGCGTCATTTACTGTATACTTAGAAAATCAATAAATAATGGTAAAAAAAAATATTTTCTTAAATTATATATAACATGCGGGGTGATAATTCATTATTTATTTTATATTTAAAAATCAAAACTGCAACGTTTTTATAAAATTTTGTATTAAAAATGATGCGAGACACTGAGTTGCCCAGTTAGTGGAGAAGTGCCTAATTTGATTGAAAGATACCCCATACATCATAACAATGTTAATTCTAATTATAAAAAAATAAAATACAAAATCCGTGGCCTGTGTGCGTTTCGCCCAAGTATGAACGGTGGGCTCATCAGTTAGATGCCGCTCATACTCTTCTAAGACGCACTTTTGTTCGATAAAATCGACACTATATATAATTTTTAGTGCAAAACTACACTGCGAATTATATATTTTTAGGGAGCTCTATAAAAAGCATAAACCCTAATAAATTTTATTAATTCTAATGTTCTAAAGTCACTTAAAAAGCTTAAATAATGCCTCATTTTTGTTTTAAACTCAACGTTGGCTACCCTAAAAAATGTAATTGCTTACTTTCATCTGACGACGCACGTTGCTACGCCCAAAAAACACTTATTTAATGTGAAATTAAATTTATTAATTTATTTCATCTCAATGCTAGCGGATAAACAATACTTTTGGTTAAAGCCTGCATTTTTTTTGTCTTCGACCCGATCGGCCATTCCGGATTTTTCGCTGATGTTACAAACCGCAAAAAAATGTATGAAAAAATCAAACAAATTTCATAAAATTCCGTTGGGTGGTTTAGGAGTCCATACACGACATACATACATACATACAAACACTCATTTAATTTTATATAATATATAGACTAGTCTTTACCTGCGGCTTTGCTAGGGTTTCAGCTGATCTAGAAGTAGACTGTAGCCTGAGGAGTCATTTCTCGTTATCTAGCTACTTTTATAGCCCGAGTATATGCTATTCCAGACTATAATATATCTCTGTGCACAATTTCATCCAGATCCGTTCAGCCCTTCTGGCGTTATTTAGCCACAAAAATCCAAACATATAAACATCCGAACATCGAAACTTTCATAATAATATTAGTAGAATATATTTGTAATATCTTGATATTGAAGAATAACTTGACTTCCTTTATCTTTGTATGTTTTCTAGGACGAATTTAAGGATAAGGACAGCAATTCCCCAGAAAAGGAATGCAAGGAAAACCAAATAGAAAACATGTTACTGAAAGAATTCGACATAACATCAAATTCTGATTGGTTTTTCAATAACGAAATTGACAAATACGTTGCTGATTTGAAAATTCAAGAATCAACAGAGCTTCCAGGTGAGACAACAAAAGGCCTACAAAATAAAAGCAAGACCGTAAAAGCTGACTCTAAGAAATCAGATGACAAGGAAAAGTGGTTGAACTTATTTTCCGAACTTGATCCTTTTGAAAATCTACAGTCGTTTGATTCAAAGCTATACACTAAATCGGACACCCAACAAACCTAATCTGCATTCAAATCTTAAAGAAAATATCATTTTATTCGATCTCGTAATTATTTAATCAAATATGCTTAAATTTTGTTATAATCATTTAAATTATTTATAATTTAGTTTGTAAATGTAAAAATTTCCCTGTACACGCATTTAAATAACATTTTAGTATAAATAAATTAATAACTTAAAAGTAAAAAGAAGAAGAACTTAAAAGTGCATTTAACTGACTTTGCAATTAAAGTGCAATGGGTATTTTCTCGATTGAAACACTCGATGTATTATGTTCGATTTCCAAGCAATTTTTTCCAAGTTTTCGACCTCGAGACCCCTGTGGATTTTTTTTTTCAATTTAAACTGCACAACATTTTTTTTTAGGTCAATTCGTAACCAAATTGTGGCCATGGCGCTTCGAAAACAGGTTACTCGAGGGCTACTACCAACCTCCACAATAAGAAATGCTACATTAGTATTTAGATACCTTTAATTATGTTAGATGAGGTCTATCTCTTATCATAGTTTTAATATAATCAGGCGGATGGCGTGTTGCTACAAAGTTTGCAATAAAATATGCAGTTTTGGTTACATTTACCGCTACCGCAGCGCCACATGTTGGGTGCCTCACATCTCAAACATTTTCTTCAACATTGCTTGATTTACCAGGCGCTCATAAGTAAAAGAAGACAATTTTTTGCATTCATTTGCAAAAATGGGTGGAGCCAAAAGCTGAAAGAAAACGGTTAAGATCAAATTATTTTTAAATCTCCTTTTGGATAAACCTGTTTATGTGTGGGCCGTCTTAACTGCTTTCTTTTGATATTCATGTCCTATTTTGTGCGAATTTCGAATTCGAACGGAAAAAAAATAGAAAACAAAACGAAGAAGAAGTCGGTATTGTTGGCTCTTTTCTTCTTTAGGGATTTCTGGAATTCTTGAATTTACTTGCATAGCTGTCTCTTTTTTTTCTTCTTTTTGCTAATTTGCTACATTTCCTTCACTAACACAAACAAGATCATTTTTGGCGCGATTTTTCCTAAACAAACTATCAGTTTGTTGTCTTCTGCTAATTCTGATCGCCTGTTACAATGAGAAATTTCAGCAAGTATTGAAGGGGGGCTCCCATACAACGACCGTGATTTTTTGGCCGATTTAAAGATAATGGTACGGAACCCTTCGTGAGCGAGTCCGACTCGCACTTGCGTGTATTATTTTATATTTTTTCTTTCATAAAGAGAACAAATAAAAAGTTCTCGTGCTGTTTTTTTTCTACTTTGATAATTTCTTTTATTTTCCAGAATTTAAGAAGTGCTTTAAAAATGATTATTTACTTAATTATTTTATTAAATTAAATTATTTTTTATTGGTTTGTTTACTTAATTATTTTTGTATGTTTACATCGACCATTTTGTATTTTGTTTTTTAATCATTTCTTCGTTTTTAATGTGATTTAACACTGGAGTACACGCGCCCTATTTTTTTACACCGGTGCACGCGTGGCCTACTATAGTAGGCCATTTAAAAATGTTGATAATTTTTTGTTTTATAAACATATAAATGAAACAAATTTGTAAATAGTATATTCATTTATTGTTTTAAACATTTAATAACTTTTATTCATGTATACTAGGTAGGAACTTCATATTTAATAAAAATAACTTTTTCAATACAAAAAACTAACAAAAATGGCACTTCAGAGATCAATTGTTCATATTTTTTTTTTGTTAACGTATATAAATTCAAAAAATCAGTTTTCGTAGCATTGAAGACACACTACGGCCTGGTGATCAGGACAAATCCATTTGTTGCAAGTCTTGCACCATTTTTTTGTGGATCTGTTTCGGGCTCTGGTACAATAAGCACATCTACCAACTCGCCCCATCTTCGGTGTCAGATCGTGCTGCCCCTCTTCAGATGTTCCTAAAAGCATCCCAATTCTATATTTTAGTTGCCTAGGAATTGTTTCAATCGATAGCCGGCGATTTAGTGACGGTTTTATTAGATTGAAGGCCAAGTCCTGCAAAAAGTTACGCCTCACAATTTTTTCAAAGCCGACGTTTGTTTGGTTGATAACAAGAGCGTTGATTGCAGCAATGTTCATAAGATCAAAAAATATTGTAAGTGGCCATCGACGGCAGTTCCTTAGAACACTGTATTGTTTGCACATTTTATCAACGACGTCAACACCACACTTCGTACGATTGTAAAATGTAATTATTTCAGGCTTGTATTCTTCGTGTGAATCGGGATCAATGGTTGCATCATTATGCATTGTCGAAAGTAATGTGACCGACTTGTTTCTTTTTGGGACATAGGACACAAGTGTCGCGTCCTTCTGAAAGCCGAAAATTGAACTTTTGATTATTCTAGCTTTAGAAGCTTTGAATTCCTTAGGTATATCAGGTCTATTAGCTTTCATTGTACCCACAACTGTGATTTTCTTCAGTAACAGTTCTTTAGCAAGAGGTAGGTTCGTAAAATAATTATCCATTGTAACATTACAACCTAAACCGTAAAGTGGCTCCAGAACTCTATGGACAACCTCATTCACTCTGTTCGATTTTTGAAACGGACCTTCAGGTTGTGCTCCAACGTAGATTTCAAAATTGTATAAGTACGGAAACTTTGTATCCACTACCATGAAGATTTTTATTCCAAATTTGTCTGGTTTATTCGGTATATACATTATAAATCCGCAACGGCCTCGAAAACCAACTAGTTGTTCATCCAATGTCAAATAGTCACTGGGATAAAAATTATTGCGGCAATTGACAGTAAAAAGTTCTACGATTTCCCTTATAGGAGCCAATTTATCGAATTCCCGACGTTGAGCTCTGTCAGTGACGTCGTCAAATCTAATAGTTCTTATAAGAAAACGGAATCTATTTATTGACATCGTCGTGTAAACAATTTCCAATCCAGTGCCTTGAGAGTTATCCCAAAAATCTTTTAGATTCCGACGTCCATTTCGGGATACTCCCATAACAAACAACAACCCCAGAAAAGCTCTCATTTCAATAGCGTCGGTGGGTTTAGCGTCGCGGTCTCTTTGAAAGTTGTCTTTTATTTTGTCAATATATATATTAGTGCAACTTACAAGAATGTCCATAATGTCTTGTGAGAAAAATAATTCGAAACTGGACACCGGATCCTTTGCATTCCTAGCTGCTTCTCCTTTTGGGCCCGGTAGTCTTACCCGGATGTTATGGGCTCGGGCTCGAGTTGCTGGTGGTACGGTTTTTGACCAAATTGTACCGTTTGGACATTTGTAAGTTATTGGCCTCCTACCAGTCAATTCCGCGAGAGGAACATTATCCGATTCCGAAAAGTCGTCAGAGTCATTCAATCCAGTTTCGACTTCTTCAGTTTCCGCCACTTGAGCGAGAGCTTCAAAATCTGGTAACGATGCAAGTTCCTCTTCTTCACTCTCAATCGGATCATCAAAGACATTATCATCAGCCTCCATCTCCAAAAGCCATCGCTCCAGGTCTGAATAACTCATTATAAAAAACGTTTACCTATATCTAAAATCAACAAATAAGCCCTGTAAACTTAAAAAAGAATACAAATGGATTACCTTAATTTGATACACTTATACTCGCGCGGACTACTATGGTAGACAGGTGACTTTAGCGCTTAATTATAGAAGTATGCGTTCACGAACAAATCAAGAGAGGTACTAACCTGTTGAGGAATTAAGTTGAGAGGGCTTATCTGAAATGACACCGCTCTTTCATAAAAAACAGTTAAGTTATGAACAAAATTGTTACTGTGGTCTACTATAGTAGGCCACGCGTGTACTCCAGTGTTAAATAAAAATAAAAACGATGTGTATTTCAACTGATTTCGTTTTTTTGATTTAAATATTTAAACATTATTTTGCATATAAAATGAAGTCTTTGAAATAATAAATTAAATTTCAAATAAAAATATTTATTTGTTTTATTATTTTTTATTTGCTTTAGCCACTTCAGGAATAATGTTTTTAGTAATAATAAAAAATAAATTGAACCTCCTAGTGAACTTTGTTTTCATAAGGCCAAAAGGTCGATGTTGACAAGAACACTCCTGTTTCTGGTGCTCTGGACTGAGTTTCGCTAAAGGGAAAATGTGCATCTTACTTATAGCACATGTACCAGAAAAATTTGAGTGATTTCAAGTTTTCAAACTCTTGGAAGGAATAGTAAAAAAATAAAAAAAACACTGCTCAGACAAAAAAAATTTCTCATTTGACCAGGATTAGTAGAAGACATCTTGGTGACAGTTTGTTCAGGAAAGATCGCGCCAAAAATGTTTTCGTTTGTGTGTGTGAGAAACAGCTTTACCTACATATAAATTCCAGAAATTCTTTTAGAAGAAAAGAGCCAACCTATGTATGCTTTTAAAGCTCAGTTTTCTTCTATTCGTTTTCGAATTCGAAGGGAAAACAAAATAGATAACAAAACGAATGTCAAATAAAGAACAAGAAGTCGGTATTGTTGGCTTTTTTCTTCTTTAGGGATTTCTGGAATTCTTGAATTTACATGCATAGCTGTCTCTCTTTGTTATTCTTTTTGCTGATTTGCTACTTTTCCTTTTCCTTCACTCACACAAACAAGATAATTTTTGGCGCGATCTTTCCTAAACAAACTATCAGTTTGTTGTCTTCTGCTAATTCTGATCGCCTGTTACAATGAGAAATTTCAGCAAGTGTTCATTGAATAAAATAAATATTGAAGGGGCTCCCATAGATTACGGATTACGAAAACTTTCGTGCACGCGTCCGACTCGCACTTGCGTGTATTATTTTATATTTTTTCTTTAATAAAGAGAAAATATAAAAAGTTCTTGTGCTGTTTTTTTTCTACCTTGATAATTTCATTTATTTTCCAGAATATAAGAAGTGCTTTAAAGTGATTATTTACTTAATTATTTTATTAAATTAAACTATTATTGGTTTGTTTACTTGATTATTTTTGTATGTTTACGTCGACCATTTTGTATTTTGTTTTTTAATCATTTCTTCCCTTTTAATGTGATTTAAAAAAAAAAAAAAACGATGTGTATTTCAACTGATTTCCTTTTTTTTTATTTAAATATTTAAACACTATTTTGCATATAAAATGAAGTCTTTGAAATAATAAATTAAATTTAAAATAAATATATTTATTTGTTTTATTATTTTTTATTTGCTTTAGCCACTTCAGGAATAATGTTTTTAGTAATAAAAAGTAAATTGAACCTCCTAATGACTTTGTTTTCATAAGGCCAAAAGGTCGATGTTGACAAGACAAGAACACTCCTGTTTCTGGTGCTCTGGACTGAGTTTCGCTAAAGGAAAAATGTGCATCTTACTTATAGCACATGTACCAGAAAAATTTGAGTGATTTCAAGTTTTCAAACTCTTGGAAGAAATAGTAAAAAAAAACACTATGCTCAGAAAAAAAAAAAATACTGAAATTTCTCATTTGACCAGGATTAGTAGAAGACATCTTGGTGACAGTTTGTTTAGGAAAGATCGCGCTAAAAATGTTCTCGTTTGTGTGAGTGAGAAACAGCTTTACCTACATTTAAATTCCAGAATTTCTTTTAGAAGAAAAGAGCCAACCTATGTATGCTTTTAAAGCTTAGTCATTGCATTGTATTTATATTTTATAGTAATTTCATGGAACATTTTATTTTAGTTCTGAACGTCGTCAATGGCGGCACTAGTTGTCTTGTCTACTTTACATCGAATTTCTTCTATTGTTGTTTTTGCTTTCCATGGCAGTTTAGACAAAAACCACTCAAATTTCTTTCGAAGTCAAGCTTGTGAACGTCGTCGCTAGATGCCGCACAAAACGTTCCGCTTCTTGGGAATACTATAAGATATAAATACAATGTTTTTGTTTTCCGTTCGAATTCGAATTCGAACACGAATAGAAGAAAACTAAGCCATTGTATTTATATCTTATAGTAATTTCATGGAACATTTTATTTTAGTTCTGAACGTCGTCAATGGCGGCGCTAGTTGCATTATCTACTTTACATATATTGTTGTTTTTGCTTCCCATGGAGTTTAGACAAAAACCACTCAAATTTCTCTCCAATTCAAGCTTGTGAACGTCGTCGCTAGATGCCGCACAAAACGTTCCGCTTCTTGGGAATACTATAAAATGTAAATACAATGACTAAGCCATTGTATTTATATTTTATAGTAATTTCATGGAACATTTTATTTTAGTTCTGAACGTCGTCAATGGCGGCACTAGTTGTCTTGTCTACTTTACATCGAATTTCTTCTATTGTTGTTTTTGCTTTCCATGGCAGTTTAGACAAAAACCACTCAAATTTCTTTCGAAGTCAAGCTTGTGAACGTCGTCGCTAGATGCCGCACAAAACGTTCCGCTTCTTGGGAATACTATAAGATATAAATACAATGGCTTAGTCATTGTATTTATATCTTATAGTATTCCCAAGAAGCGGAACGTTTTGTGCGGCATCTAGCGACGACGTTCACAAGCTTGACTTCGAAAGAAATTTGAGTGGTTTTTGTCTAAACTGCCATGGAAAGCAAAAACAACAATAGAAGAAATTCGATGTAAAGTAGACAAGACAACTAGTGCCGCCATTGACGACGTTCAGAACTAAAATAAAATGTTCCATGAAATTACTATAAAATATAAATACAATGGCTTAGTTTTCTTCTATTCGTGTTCGAATTCGAATTCGAACGGAAAACAAAAACATTGTATTTATATCTTATAGTATTCCCAAGAAGCGGAACGTTTTGTGCGGCATCTAGCGACGACGTTCACAAGCTTGACTTCGAAAGAAATTTGAGTGGTTTTTGTCTAAACTGCCATGGAAAGCAAAAACAACAATAGAAGAAATTCGATGTAAAGTAGACAAGACAACTAGTGCCGCCATTGACGACGTTCAGAACTAAAATAAAATGTTCCATGAAATTACTATAAAATATAAATACAATGACAAAAAGAAATTCAAATAAAGAACAAGAATTCGGTATGGTTGGCTCTTTTCTTCCTTAGGGATTTCTGGAATTCTTGAATTTACATGCATAGCTGTCTGTTTGTTCTTCTTTTTGCTGATTTGCTACTTTTCCTTCACTCACACAAAGAAGATCATTTTTGGCGCAATCTTTCCTAAACAAACTATCAGTTCGTTGTCTTCTGCTAATCCTGATCGCCTGTTACAATGAGAAATTTCAGCAAGTATTTTTATAGAAAAAAATAAATATTGAAGGGGGGCTCCCATACAACGACCGTGATTTTTTGGCCGATTTAAAGATAATGGTACGGAACCCTTCGTGAGCGAGTCCGACTGGCACTTGCGTGTATTATTTTATATTTTTTCTTTCATAAAGAGAAAAACTAAAAAGTTCTCGTGCTGTTTTTTTTTGTATTTTATTATTAATTATTTTATTATTATTTTATTAAATTAAATTATTTTTTATTGGTTTGTTTACTTAATTATTTTTGTATGTTTACATCGACCATTTTGTATTTGGTTGGGGAATCATTTCTTCGTTTTTAATGTGATTTAAATAAAAATAAAAACGATGTGTATTTCAACTGATTTCTTTTTTTTTGATTTAAATATTTAAACATTATTTTGCATATAAAATGAAGTCTTTGAAATAATAAATTAAATTTCAAATACAAATATTTATTTGTTTTATTATTTTTTATTTGCTTTAGCCACTTCAGGAATAATGTTTTTAGAATAAAAAATAAATTGAACTTTGTTTTCATAAGGCCAAAAGGTCGATGTTGACAAGAACACTCCTGTTTCTGGTGCTCTGGGCTGAGTTTCGCTAAAGGGAAAATGTGCATATTACTTACAGCACAAGTACCAGAAAAAAAAAGTCGAACTGTCAATAAAATTTGATTCACCTTGGCTAAGCACCTTTTTTACTTGTCCAATGCACGAATAACCTAGTCTGTAGTGCCACACTTCAAGAGATTCGTTTTTTGACACATCATTAGCCACAGAAAATCGCGGTGCCCGCTGAATAACCGAAAAGATGAACTGAAGAGTTAGATTCATCCTATCCATGAGTTGTTGATATATGAGTTACCTTTTAAGGAACTAGGAGCAGCAGGAAAGATACGAAATACGATCAAACCCCTACACAATTCCATGACATGCCTAAAAAGGTTCGTCCCCGTGAAATAAAGGTATAACTTCAGTCTATATGAACTTGGTGGTAGCACACACAAGTTGTTGTTGTTCAAAACCTCCATAAATTGCAACTTTCGGATAGCACTCTAACTGCGAGTATATAAAATTTATACAAAACCTCCGTAATCATTTGAATGGCCTTTCAAATGGAGCTCTTTATTTGTATATGTCAATTGTTAAATTTGTTAAATTAAATTCTTCATTTTAAATTCAAAAATGTTGATGTTGTCCAAACATTTTTAATTTTGGGGTGTGCCTCTACCCCAAAGGTGAAAGTTCTGCATCCGCGCCTGACCTGATTACAAAAAGTTTTATACGAAATACATTTTTATATTAAAATTTCAGAGTACATTTTATTTATTGTTTATTCATTAAATAATGTTTCTTTTCAGAAAAAATATTTCGATTGTAATTGAAAAGACTTAAAAAAAAAACAAGTATTAATTTTGATTAAACTTCAATATCACCTATGAATTTTTGGCAAATTTACTTATTTTACATTTAAAATTCTCTTATAATACAAATATTATAATTCGGTATAAGTTGCATTTTGTTTAAATAATTGCATATGATTTATTAAAATTAAGTATATTATATTATATTTACAAGGTTTAACAAATTTTCCAACTATACAATGATATGTAAAACACTTTAAAGATATTTGAAATACTATAATGTGCATTGTTTAAATATTTTTCAAAATATTTTGTTTGAGTGCAATTTTGTGTTATTGTTTTCGTATACATACAAACATTCTAATCAATTTCAATATAAGCTAACTACTTAGGTTATAAGGAACAAGGAGTATCGTTTAACCAATTTTTTGTCCTTGTTGTATAATTAATGTATGATAAAAATATTTGATATGATTTGTTGCAGTTTTCAATAAATTATTTTAATATTGCGCTCCTTTCTTTCCTTTCATCGGATGATTTACGAGTGTTATTTTTTTTCAGTCAAAGTATTAAACAGTGATCCTTATGAATAATATTATTTTGACGAAGTTACAAGTTGACTCGTACTGTATCCTTGTGTGTTGCATGTGGGCAAAGCAAATGGGTTGAATCCTAATCCACCAACTCCTGAAATAATAGAAACATTTTATATCAATGTTTTCTTTTATTTAAAAATATGAATGAATGAAAATTAAATTGTTAAAATAAACTTAGTTTAAAAGCAAAAGCGAAAACAATGAGAAGGGTTTTCTACAGTGAGTGCAGTGGTAATTTCTACAAAATCTCAGAAATAATTTTTGGCGAGGACATTACATAGCTTAAGAATTTATCGTTTAGGTATTTTCGAGTCTTGCAGATCAATGGGAATTTCAAATTATCCATAAAAAAAACTTACAAGTATCTTTATATAGCCAAAATTATGGAGAGGAATGATTTTGGGAATTCGCAATGAACAAAAACTTAGTTTAGTAAGCTGCCCCAGTGAAAACTGTATTAAAATGTTCTTTGAAACGAAACTAGACGTTTAAAAGGTTTAAAAGTTATTAACGTTTTGTTGAACCGGAACATCGGCGATGGACCCTACCTGTTTTTAAAATAAATACTAAACGTGTGCTTTATTAAAATAAATCAATAAGGAAGAACATTCAAATGGTACCTATAGGAAAAAATATTCTTCTAAAATCTTGAAATCAATAAAAATAAGGAAATGCATACAAAGGGTGTTTTTTTAGACGTGCGGTTTTCAAGAAGAAATAAAACACATATAAATTAATGTTATGGCCAAGAATTTAGCTTTATTATAAACATAAGAGTTTGTCATTATGTTTTAAAAATTATTTCGGGCAATCGTCCTCCGCGGCTGGCTCGAAAAAATTCCTGGGCGATTATGTCGACCGAAAATTGGACGCAGCGCGCTATGCGTCGCGCGAAACGAACCATTATTTTGGTAATGAATTTGCATGATTTGCAAACGTTATTCAGGAGTAAGTCTATTCATTATGAAATTTCTTGGTTGTATATAATTAATATATTTAAAAATAGAATGTCAAGTTCATTATTCGTCAGAAAGTTTCACCTACCTACCAATTGGGTACATATACCCTTGTTAATAGTAACATGCATTACATTTATTTAATTAGTGGTTGGGTCTTAGCCGGGGAAAACAAACACAAAACAAAAAAGTTGTATAAGAAATGAAAAACTCATTATTCATAACGTTTTGGAAACAAACAGCTGTTTTGAGTTTATGAATTTTTTCTTCTTAAAATCGTTAAAATGTGTGTTTTTTAACTTTTCCAAAACAATTTTTTTTTCAATTTGTTAACCCAAAGAAATCATGCAAGCAATTTAAAATTCTTTTAGAATGTTTTATATCCGATATATGTAGGTAGGTATATTATCTATACCTTCTTTTAAAATTTCATCAAAATCGGTCAGGATTAAAACATTATATTGATATATCACAAAATTAAAGTTATCAAGTATTTGTACATAAGTAGAGTAAGTGTCGCAAATATGGCCCATATTGGTTATATGGTCCACTGCAATATTTTATGAATAAAACATAGTAGGCTCTGAATTAACCCTTGAAATCAAACACATTCAAACCGGCATTGCATCGTTTTGGAGACAGTATGATCAAGTGAGCACATTTTGTTAATTTTTTTCGTTTTCGTTATAATTTTTGGGTGAGTTTACATAAGGATTTTTGTATTAAAATTTTTTGGAAATTAAATAATTTTTTCGTAATACCAATAGGTATACAAAGTGTTGTTTTTTATGTTATTATGTTGTTACATATGTGTGGAATTTTGTTTGATCGCAATTGCAATTAATTGAGGGTGTTAAAAATTAAAGAAAGTGAAATTGTCATAGTGTCGATAATATGGCCCATTCCGGGTGTTGATATAAACCAGTGGGCCATGCTTGAAACATGGTTTAATTAATTTTTTCAAGGAAGCTGGCAATGAAAAGCAATATTTTATATGTGAATTCTGCATGTATTACCATCACAAAATATTTGAAGTATATTGTTTCACAAATGTACCACCCTTTCATATATTTCAAACTAAGTGGGCCATATTACCATAATTTTTTTTAAGTTGTGAAATGAAGTTCCTTTAATTTTATGTTTTTTACTTTTTGTTATGTTTGTGTTTTTAATTATAGTTTCTAAAGACTGTTTACGAAAAAAATAAATGAATTTGACTTTAATGTAGGTATGGTTTTATTTTAAAAAATGTTGAGGGTAGGCCATGTTCACCGCACCTACTCTACGTAAAAAAATTCAAAAAAAAAAATATTCTTACCATCAAACATAGTGTTCCGTATGGGTACCATACGAAGTAGAATCCCTACTAAATATACTACTAACTATAAACCAAGACGACAGCGCTGATGTGTAACTGCCTCTGCATACCATCACATCAATCAACATAATATATTAGTTAATATATACTTATACATGCCAGCCTGCGAGCGGTATATTCTGTAATATACATTTCAGTCTAGAGCTAGCCAGCGTGTAATAAAGTTGGGTTTTTATTCCTTCAAAAGGTTTTCCCAAATAAAAAATACTATTCTTTTATTTCGTTCGGAATTTAAGTTTTCAGAGTTTAGAAAAGAAGCGATCGATACATTTTGGTCCTTCGAGCCGGATGTGTACCAACGGCCAGCGAGATACAGTCCACTGAGCCAGCGCGATAAGTGAAAAATAAGTGTATAAAATGGGCGAGTGGAAAGTGTTAACAAATCATAAGATTTGAGCCCATAAGTCTGCCAGTGTGGAAAGAAAACCAAATTGAAGCGATTAATTCAATTAGGCAGCAAGTGTTATAAAATTATATTATGGACGAAAGTGATACACTTATGAGAAAGGAGTAAGATTGCATAAATATATATAAACCTTTTTTTTTTTCCAAAAAACAGCCAGCAAAAATCGGACAGTGGAGAGTTGCGGACGGCATAAAATCCACGTATAGTGGTTTCTCTCCAAAGCAGCCAGCTAGCCAGCCATATATATATTTATTTTACTCCAAGCAGCCAGCCGGCCAGCCATGAATATATTATGTTTCTATTAAATAGCCAGCCAGCCAGCTACATAGATATTTATTTTACAGCCAGCCGGCCAGCCATGAATATATTATTCTTTTTATTAGCCAGCCAGCCAGCCATATAGATATTTATTTTATAGCCAGCCAGCCAGCCACATATATATTTATTTTATTTCAAATAGCCAGCCAGCCAGCCATGAATATACATATTTATTTGATTCTAAATAGCCAGCCAGCCAGCCATATGTATATATTTATTCTTCTCTCCAAACAGCCAGCCAGCCAGCTAAACGTATAGTATTTTTCTCTCCAACCAGCCAGCCAGCCAGCTAAACGTATAGTGGTTTTTCTCCAAATCGAATAGCCAGCCAGCTTTATATACACGTTTCTCTCCAAGCGAACAGCGATACATATACATTTCTCTCCAAATCGAATAGCCAGCCAGCGATATATATATATATACATACACATTCCTCTCCGGACAGAATTATATTTTTTCAGATAGTGAGTCAGCGTATACACACATGTATTTATTCATATGCATTTGCGCATATTATTTTGTACAGCGAACTGATACCTGTATGCACATATCCCAGATACAATCAGCCAGCCAGCCAGCCGAATATATCTCAACACGAGCCAGCGTAACCCTTTTGTGTGTGCGCAGTGCATATCGATTTTGCACAAGCACCCATGGACAGCAATTTGTTGATACATACAAACCGGTATGGCAAGCAACAAGAATAACCAGTTGCACACAACCCACCCTTAAAAAGGGTCTCAGTAAATAAGCAATGGATTGAGGAATGTGTGTGTATGGATAGCTTGTTTTTGTCTACGCATCTGTTTTGAATGATTTTGCATTATTATTCAGTGGTGCGTATTTCAAGCGAGCGGGATATTCAGAGTGCGGAGAAAACGAAAATTAAAATTTAAAAACAATTGCGATAGTGAAAATTATAAGGAGAAAAACTAGAGGTGTGTATTTATTTATTAAAATAATAAATGTAGTGTTTCTGCCAGCAATATGTTGATAGTGGTGCCCAGGATAGAAAATAGAAAGTGTTTCAGGCCAGCGAGGAAAGTGTTTGTTTATTTAATTTGGATAGATAATAGATAGTGTTTTAGCCAGCGGGAAAGAAGTGTTTTTCATTTATTGGCAAATGAATTGAAAGTGGTTTGCTTCGGTTTTGCATACAGAGAGTGATATTGGCATAAATAAAGATAGTGTATTTGGGCCAGCGAAAAGATAGTGTTTTGTTGCCAGCGAAAAACATGCAAATATCCGAAGCAAGGGTTTTTTATTTTTTTTGAGTATTATTTTTTTTTTGTATGCACGACAACACGGTGCGAAGTGTTTGTGGTAGCAATGGGGGTGCGTTGCGTTGATGTGTTCGCCGGCTGCAGCGGCGAATGCATTATATTTAATTTGTGCGTTGCGTTCTTTTGCGTGGGATTTGGGTGCGTTGCGTTTGCGTTTTTTAATAAACAATATTTCCGTGGTCTCAAATGCGTTGGGACTACGTTGAGATAATGTTTTATATTTGTTTTCTTCTTTTTTATCTCGATGATTCTTGTGCGCTAGGATTATCTTGAGGTATATGAGGGGGTGCGTTTCTTTTGTATAACATTTTATTTTTTCTTGAGTAGCTTACATATGTCCGGGATAGTGAAATTCGAAAAGTGAAAAATTGGCAATCAAAAGGAAAGTGAGACTAATGCAGTCAAATAAGATAGCGATAATCATCCAATTGGAGATTAATAGCCAGCGAAAATATTGGCATATGAAAGTGTTGGCCAACACGCTTAGTGGGGAATTTAGGTAGGATTATATTTCGGAAGGCAAATGGACAGTGATATTAAAATGGAAAAGCGAATTTGGAAAAGCGAAAAGGAAAGTGAAATGCCAATTAGCCAGCGAACACAGATAGTGAATTGGAAAGTGAAAATGCCAATTAGCCAGCGAATATAGATAGTGTCAAGGAATAGCGATATGCCAATTGAGATAGTGAATTCGAATAGCGATATGCCAATTGAGATAGTGAATTCGAATAGCGATATGCCAATTGAGATAGTGAATTCGAATAGCGATATGCCAATTGAGATAGTGAATTCGAACAGCGATATGCCAATTGAGATAGTGAATTCGAATAGCGATATGCCAATTGAGATAGTGAATTCGAACAGCGATATGCCAATTGAGATAGTGAATTCGAACAGCGATATGCCAATTGAGATAGTGAATTCGAATAGCGATATGCCAATTGAGATAGTGAATCAGATAGCGAAATGCTAATACGAAAGTGACACGAAAGCGATATTTGCCAACCGAAATAGCAATGCTGACCAGGGGTCAGCATTTGGACAGCATAAAGAGCAAAAGCTCACAGCCAGCAGGTAACGTTACCGGAAAGTGACATGATAGTGATATGATAGCGATTTTGGCAAAGCCATACGATAGTGAAGCCTGTACGCAGGCAGGAAAGCGACAGCGACGGACATATGTAAGGTGGTAGGTAGGAATAGGTTGTTGGTAGGGGTAGATTTTGGGTATAGAGGAGCAAGACTTTGGCAGAGTACTAATGCAACTCTTTATTCCATTTATTTTCAGACATGGCAAAGCAGCATGCGCATCGAGCAGCGATAGCTGCCATTGAGCGAGTAATGGCATACACGGCCAGCGAGGCATTGCTAACAGCGGACAGCGTCGAGCTGCAGATGCGTCTAGAGCGACTGGAGGAGTGCTGGGCGCACCTCACAGTCGTTCATGACAAGCTAGTGGTGGCGAAAGGGACTGACATTAAGTCAGTAGAGGAAAGCTACATGATAGCTGAGGACAGCTATTATAACGCGAAAGGGGCCTTAATGCGAAGGCGAGCCAGTGTACAGCCAGCGATTTCCGAAAGTGGGCCAGCGTCGCCAGCGTCCCTAAGGGAAAACCCAAATCAGCAAGCGATTTCAGTGCAGGTGCAAATGCCAGCACAACAGCACAACATCAGCAACACCAGGGGAACATTTGATGGGGACCTTACCAATTGGCAAGGTTTTCACGATAAGTTCGTTGCTGCTATCCACAGCAACGATGCCATCTCGCCAGCGTACAAGTTCACGTATCTATCGACTTCATTGTGTGGTGAAGCTGCGAAGACGATGGGAAAGTGGCAGCTAACCGATGGGAGCTATTTTGAGGCTTGGGAACGCCTCAATCAGCTCTATAATCGGAAGTATGCGACATGCCGTATGTTGCTGAAAGCGTTCACCGATCTGCCAGCATTGCCAGCGAACCCGAACAGCGCAGCGATTCAAAACATCTCGAATGTCACCCACGAGATGCTACGACAGCTTCGGGCACAAGGTGTGCCTGTAGATTCATGGGACATGTTCGTGGTTCCGATGATCCACGAACGCCTTGATTCAGAGACAGCGCGACAGTGGGAACTGCATAGGGGGGATGAGTTGCCTACAAGTAGGCAGATGCTTGAGTTTCTAGATCGACAAGCAGCAGCGAGCAGCCAGCCTACCAGTTCCAGGAACCGATACAATCGGTTCCAGAACGAGCGTGATGTTCCACATCCAAGACCGACAGCGGGAACAGCGACTCCCAGAGTCATACGGCCAGCCGAACAACAGCCAGCGAAGAAATCACAGCCAGCAGCAAAGCCAGCGGGAGTTAGTACAACTCGGGATAGCGGACGTCGTCACACATGCGAGTTGTGTGGTGACCTCCATCAAATTCATAGTTGCGATGGATTCCGACAGCGCAATCTGACAGCGAGGCGCGACTATGTTCGCCGGCACGGTCTGTGCGAAAACTGCTTAAAGCGTGGACATGGGGTGGATGGCTGCTTCCAAGATCCATGCCCTAGATGTCCGCATCGACAGATGCACAATAGTCTTCTATGCCCCATATGGACAGCGCGGAACCCAGTACCAATCATGACAGCGGCGGCTTTCAAACTGAAGCCCAGGAAAGCGGATTGACGGGAAAAGCGCCCATCAACTAAGAGCGATGGAATCAAGCGAAAGCGGCCAGCGAGCGGAGAGCGTGTCAATCAATTTAAAAGAAAGTGTCTAAAAGAAAATAAAAGCAATGAAAATTATTTTGAATGTTTAAATTCTTTGGGAAATGGGTTTCAAGGGGAAGGAGTTACACTTCTTCCGACTGTAGCTATTTTGTTTCAGGTGGGCAAGAAGACGTATGGACCAGCGAGGGCCTTGTTAGATTCAGGAGCACATCCGAATTTAATAACGTACAGCTTGATCAACGATCATGCATTCGAGACAGTGTCGACAGCGAGGAGAGTGGTGGGAATCAATGGCGATCCCATTCGCATTCGGAAGCAGATAAGCATCCGAATAATGCCCTGGTTTCGGTCGGAAACCTGGATAGATGAAGTCTTTTGGGTACTTCCCAAGGATTCCAAGTGGATAGCGCATACTCCGTTAAGGAATGTAGAGCCAGCGTTATTTGAGACAGCGGAGCCTTATGCCGATCCTAATTATTAGCAAAGAGGGGCTTTTAACATTGTGCTAGGGGCAAGAATTGTTGCCAAAGTAATAGCGAGCGCGATATCACGCAATATTGGCAATATGGTGGCTATCAGTACAGCGTTTGGGACAGTAGTGTTTGGGGGTAGCAACCCCGATGATGCGAGTGTTGGGATGAGTGTTTTGCCAGCGGCTCGATGTGTTGAGCTGGAGAGTGTGGACCACCTGGTACGACAGTTGTGGGCCATGGATCAAGTGGGATGTTGCGCATCCAGGACAGAAGAGGAACAAGCGGTAGAAAACAATTTTCTACAAACGACAGTGAGGGATAGTGAGGGACGTTTTATCGTCACGATACCATTAAAAGCTGATATACAGCAGCTAGGTAGTTCTAGAGAGATAGCGTTAAAAAGATTTATGTATCTTGAGCGAAAGTTTAAAAGAGAGCCAGCGATGAAAGCGAAGTATGTCCAATTCATGCGTGAGTATGAAGAGTTAGGGCATATGGTAAAAGCGAACGACCAGCCGACAGCGGGACAGCCAGCGTATTATATACCACACCATTGTGTGACGAAGAAATTTCGAGTAGTGTTCGACTGTAGTTGTCATACGGATAGAGGTGTCTCGTTGAATGACATGCAGCTGCTGGGGGAAAAGCTGCAGCGTGATCTTCACGAGATAGTGATGCGTTTCAGAAGGCATCGGATAGCGTTTAGTGCAGACATCAAAATGATGTTTCGGCAAGTGGGTATAGCGCGACAGCAATGGGACCTCCAGAGAATATTCTGGAGGGAATCTCCCACAGAAGAGATAGTGGAATATGTGTTAACAGTGGTCACATATGGCATGACGTCATCTGCATACAATGCAGTACGTGCCTTGGTACAGTGTGCCAGCGAATTAAAGAACACCTTTCCAGCAGTGGAGAGGGTAGTTCTCAACGACTTTTACATGGATGACTGTGTGTCAGGGTGCGATAGTGAAGAGGAGGCTACACTCCTCATAAAACAATTGGATACAGTGTTGCGAACTGGCGGGTTCGAATTGCGAAAGTGGAAATCGAATAGTGTAGAGATAGTGAAACGGCTGAATGCTGATAAAGAGAAAGTGGTGACATTCGAAAGTGAAGGGCAAGCGACAGTGTTGGGATTACAGTGGTTAGTGGATAGCGACCAATTTACGTTCTCAGTGCAAGAACATGAATTGGATACAAAAGCGACTAAGAGGACAGTGTTGAGTTCGATAGCGAAATTGTATGACCCTAATGGTTATATTGCGCCAGTGGTTATCTTGGGAAAAGTGCTTATACAGGATATCTGGAGAGTGAGTTATGAGTGGGATCAGATATTGCCAGCGGATCTGCAATGCAGATGGAGCCAGCTTTTAAGAGAGATAAAGCATTTAGAGCAATTTCGCATTGACCGATGGTTACGCACGAGTCAAAGAGCGAAGATCCAAATACATGGATTCTCTGATGCTTCGGTTACAGCGTACGGAGCAGTGATGTATGTGAGAGTGGAGACAGCGGAAGGAAAGTGTACAAGTCAATTGGTGATAGCGAAGACTAGAGTGGCTCCATTGAAGACGGTAAGCATACCACGGCTGGAATTAGCAGCCGCTGAGTTGCTGAGTCGAGTTCTAGTGGAACTCATGGAAACAATGGAGTGGAAAGCGGTAGAGTATGTGCTCTGGACAGATTCGATGGTAGTTTTGCATTGGCTACGCAAACTTCCACGAGATATGAAAACATATGTAGCGAATAGAGTGTCGTCAATACAGAGCCAAACCGATATTAACCGGTGGCGGCATGTTGACACGAAAGCGAACCCAGCTGACTTATTAAGCAGAGGGTTAATGCCAGCGCAGATAGTGGGGAATAAGTTGTGGTTGCATGGACCTGATTGGTTATGCCTCCCGGAAAGCGAATGGCCAGTGAATAAGATAGCGATGCCAGCGAATGAGATAGTAAACAGTGAGATGCAAGTTTTCGCACTCACTGGTGAGAGTGTAACTTGGAGCATATCAATGCCCAATCAGCGAGAGAGAGTGTCGATAGTGGAATATGCCAGCAATCTTAGGAAAGCGATAAGTATTATTGGTTACATATGGCGGTATGTGAACCAATTAAGAGCGAGAGTGACAGCGAGAAAGTCTGGTCTTGCAGTAAGCAGGATTCAGAGGGGTTGTAAAGTGTCGACAGTGTTGAAAACGGAAGAGCGAGTATCAGCTATGCGGATTCTCTTAAGAGAAGCGCAGGCTGAAGCGTATGGGAAAGAAATAGTTTCATTGCGAAAGTGTGGACAGCTACCCGAGCACAGTAGAATCGAGTCTCTTAAACCGATTTTCGATAGCGATAATATTCTGAGAGTGGGGGGACGGTTACATAGAGCTGAAGCAGCCTATGATACACGTCACCCAGCAATTATACCAAACGGCACGCGGCTGTTATGGTTAATAATTGATGACGCGCATGTTCTTACAAAACATGGCTCAGCGCAAGTGATGATGCAAGTGATACGACAGCATTTTTGGATTCCTCGAATCCGCAGCGAGTTACGAAACTATTTGCATAAGTGTGTAGTGTGCGTGCGGCACAACTACAAATTGGAACAGCAGTTAATGTCTGAATTGCCAGCGGATAGGGTACAACCAGGCAAGCCATTCCTTCATACGGGTGTGGACTATGCCGGGCCCTTTACGGTGAGAGTGTTGAATCGACAGGGAAAGCAAGTGAGTGTACGAAAGACATGGATAGCGATATTTGTCTGTCTTAAGACAAGGGCAATTCACATCGACACAGTCGGTGATTTGACCTCTGCAGCGTTTCTTGCATGCTACAGGCGATTTGTGAGTCGCCGAGGTAGATGTGCAAGAATGTACAGCGATAATGGCACGTCCTTCGTAGGAGCAGCCAAGGCGATAGAGCAAGCGTATAGAGTGTGGGAAAGAGATGAAGTGTTTCATCAGTTGAGCAATCAGGGCACTGATTGGATCTTTATGGTACCAGCTGCTCCTCATCAAGGGGGTATATATGAGGCGGCAGTCAAGTCCATGAAGTATCATTTAAAGAGGATAGTCGGACAGCATATTATGGAAAGCGAGCAATTTAGAACGTTGCTAACAGAGATAGAGGGTATACTGAATTCCAGGCCCATACACCCATTACATGACGATCCAGCGGATTTACAAGCACTCACACCAGGACATTTCCTGGTGGGAGAGCCGATAGTGTTACCACCTTTGTTTACTCTAGCCAGCGATACGCCAGCGAAAGGGGTAAAGTTATGGAAAGAGCGACAGTGTATGCTTATGCATTTTTGGAAAAGATGGAGAGAAGAATATTTAGTTACATTACAGGAAAGAAAGAAATGGAGAAGAGAGAAAGAGAGCCTTAAGGCAGGACAGCTAGTGATAGTGAAAAATGAAAATTTACCGCCAGCATTATGGTCTATGGGTAGAGTCAGCCAGCTTTTGTACAGTAAAGATGGGATAGTGAGATCAGTTGTAGTGCAAACTGAAACAGGACAGCTAACTAGACCAGTACAGAAGTTATGTATACTGCCAGTGGAGATAGCGAATCAGGATAGTACATAAACACAGCCAATCAGGATAGCGTATAAAGAACAGCCAGTGATATTCGATAGTGTTTATGGTCAAGGGTAGGGGATAGGCAGGATAATCGGTTTGCTTCTTTTCTATATTTCGCAGATTGACCAATAGAGCCAGCATATACCAGCGAGGACAGCCAATGAGAAGAGGATCAGCGACGACTACAGCGGAAAGCAATGAAGGACAGCCTAGTGGAAAACGTTCGTTTTCGCGGGGAGTGTTCCGTATGGGTACCATACGAAGTAGAATCCCTACTAAATATACTACTAACTATAAACCAAGACGACAGCGCTGATGTGTAACTGCCTCTGCATACCATCACATCAATCAACATAATATATTAGTTAATATATACTTATACATGCCAGCCTGCGAGCGGTATATTCTGTAATATACATTTCAGTCTAGAGCTAGCCAGCGTGTAATAAAGTTGGGTTTTTATTCCTTCAAAAGGTTTTCCCAAATAAAAAATACTATTCTTTTATTTCGTTCGGAATTTAAGTTTTCAGAGTTTAGAAAAGAAGCGATCGATACACATAGCATCACGATGATGAGGAAGTCAAAAAAAAAGTGGTTCGGATAATTGTGTGTTAACTACAGCTTTAATGGCTGAACCGATTTGCTTACGTCCTACAGAGGGGTTTTTTGAATTAGCATTCTGGTTTTAAAGTTTACGCCATACCTGCATATGATTTTTAATGAAAAATTCAATTTTCTCAAAAACGGCTCTGACGATTTTGATAACACTTAGGTAGGGATGTTTTTTGTGTAAATTTTAAGTTTTAGTTGTAACAGATTTTTCAGAAAAAAGTCTTATAATGGAACCTCCCATATGACCGGTTTGTTTCAAATCAGATTTTCTCGTAAAAAACTTGACGGATTTCGATGAAATTTTTACCCTTTTATACATGTTTGTTTTAATTTTTTTTTTTTTTCAAAAATGGTTTGATCAATTATCTTGAAACTTTATTTCAAGCTAGCTCAGTTCTTTCTTCAAAGAATTTTCTTAATTTTAAATTTTGTTTAACTGGATTGCAATAAACTTGAAAAACTTAATTTTGTCCAATAATCCCTTCGAGCATTTTCTTTCGAAAATAAAAAAAAAAAAGATTAATTGATGCAATGAGGGATTAGGGTCCCCTAAGTGGTTTCAAAGTTGCATAATTATAATTGCAACGGATGAGAACGTTATTTGTATAAATATGTTTTAGCCCATTCTTAAAATATGATATAACGATAGACTTATAATTCATAATTTTTTATTATTTGAGATTTTTCGCATTTTATAAAGTTGAGGTTTATTTAAATGAATTGTTAGTTTATAAATTTTAATCATTTTGTTGTTCACCTTTCAAAAGTTTAATTTTTGAAAAAATTTACTTTGTGCAATTTTTTTTTAAATAATTGAATTTGTAGGGGAGTTTTTGAAAAATTGCCCTGCTGAAATAAAGATTCAAGAAAACTAACTTTTTATGCAATTTAACATCATACAAATTATATAATGTGGCAACATGTAATTTGAGTGATTTAGAATAAATTATAGCCGAACTTTAAACTGATTTGCTTATTTAAATGTATTCGTATGTCTTTAAGGGGGGTACCTATACACCAAATTCTTAAAGATAGTGCACAATTTGCTAAATGCTTCAACTCAAAATTGCTATAAACTAAATTAAAAGATCCATATACCATTGAAAGCTGTAGTATACCTCTGCTCGCCTCGCATCCTTTAGAAAATGTGTTTGACTTTTGCGAATTTTGTATGCTTAAATGTATGAAGATTCGAGTAGATCAAGGGTCATATTGATGGATGGGGGAGCATCATCGCATCACGCAGCTCTCTCTCTCCCTTTATGTATAGGTATCACACTAAACGGCGGCCGTTGCAGACACCGTTGTTGGATTATGCCAAAGCTGATGTGGGTGATGCGAAAGATGGTGATGTGGATGTGAGTGATGATGGTGATGATGTTGAGCAAGAGCTTGATGCCATGGGGATGTCACTGTTGAAATTAATGGCGAAAAGGCACTAGCTGAGCGGTTTGTTTCATTTGTTCGTTTTTTTTGTATTTTTTTTAAATTTTGTTTTGTATCGGTGCAGATGCAAATAAAAAATGCAAAATAAAACATGCAATAGAAAATAACAAAAAGCAAAATCAGAAAGTATTCTAAAATAAAAAAAATAACAAGTAAATCCACTCACTCGATGTTGAATTGAATACACTCCCAGGTGAGGATGACAAAGCTCCCATGTTTGGTGCTGGTCCATAACCATTAGTAGTTGCACCATATGATCCACCTGACGAATGCGGCGTTGATGTGCTGCTACAATATCCTCCGCGTGGACTAACACTACTACTTTGCGCTCGTTGGTATTCATCTTCGGTCCATTGGCCAGTTCCATCCTGAACACTAACGGCTAATTGCCCAGCGTATGAATTGAATCCCGTTGTTCCTCCGGGAGATCTGAATTCCAGAACATTTAAAGCTATATATTTGAGTGAATAATATTTTTTTTTACTCTTACCTAGGCATTGAGTAAAGAGCTTCAACTAAATCGGCGGCACGTTTAAGTATAATTTCTTTTTGCAATTTTTCTGGATCACCTGGGTGGCGGGGAATTAGCTTTTGTAATCGCTGAAAGCCATAATCTATTGTTGGTTCATTGAGAGCTGCTTGAAACAAACAAACAAATAATTAAATACTAAACTGAGATACATTTTAATGTTTCATACTTACAAACATAGACAAATCGTCCTGGAGAGCCTTTGCAAAATTGTTTGCTCTTGTATGAAAGTGTTACCTCAACGACACCTGGTATATGTCGGGGTGGAGTTTGAACTCGAATCGCATGCGATGTTATTAACTCGCTCCACACTAGCATGGTACCAAAAACAACTTGAAGACCGTCAAAGAAATTGTCGCCTACAATGATGACGGTCGCTCCGCCAGTGGTCCAACCTTCGCTGGGAGATATGGCTTTTATACAAGGTGTTGCAACGGGTAAAGGAGGGTATAGTCCTGTTTAAATAAAAGTATGTACTTGAATAAAATATCCCTTAAATTGTGATATTTTTTGAAGGAGTATTGAAAATGTGTTAAGGATTCGAAAATATCCACGGGCTCGTAAAATTTAGTAAAAGTATTTGTAACAATTTTTATATAACACATTATTTTCATGCATGTCGTATTGGCTTTTAAATGCTTTTTATTTAAAAGGCGTAAAAATCGCTAATATGCTTCAGACTTTTTGTTATTTTTTAGTTTCCGATTTTATTTGTTCATTATGCGAATGTAGTCAGGACATTAAGACTTTGTCCTCAAAAAAAAAATTACAAAATTACTTAGACATTTTTTTTATATTTTCTAATTGGCTTAAAAGTTTTTTGGAAAAACTAAGAATTCAATAAAATTTCATTACTTAACATCTATCTAAAAAAAAATATTGAAAATCGTTCGACCAGTATCAAAAAAAAAGTTTTTTTGGAAAACTTTTCGAAAAAATATTTTAGAATTTATTTAGTATGTGAAACATCAAAATCTTAAGTTACTATCTGGGAAAATAGTTTTTGAAAAATTTAATCAACCACTTCATTTGATGGGAAACATTTCAGATTCCAAAAAGGAAGGCCCTATTCCCTCAGACCTTAAACAGCTGATGTCGTTTTTGGATCTGATTTACTACTATTCAAAATAAATTTCCATTTCTTTGAAATCAAAGGTTTTATACAATCTTAAAAAGAACAATGCCAAATTTATCTGGTAAAGGCAAAATTATTTTACGACTGCGCTCAGTAAAGAACTTTTAATAGGAACCGCGAATATCTTTTGAAACAAGGATGTTGCTCTAAGCTGTGATGCTTTCTTACACTGTGTAAGGGAAATTTTCTACCGAATGAGATTGATGAAATTCGAAGATTCTAAAAGTAGATATTTTATTGACAAAGAATTTCAATTAATTTCATTGCTTAGTCCTTAAATTTGATGGTTATAGCCTTACAAGAGGTAAAGATTTTCCTAGTCTAGAGGGTCTCTATATAATTTTGATTTGGTAGGCAAAGCCAGCTAGATACTTATTACAATAAAATGGAAGCCGAGGCCTGTTTTGCATTTCGGAACGTTGTGCTCTTCAGTTAGGTGCTGGACATAAGCCCGGTTCTGCAAATTTCAAGGGCTGCAAAATTTTGAAATTGAGGACTAAAACTATTGCTAAACCTTTTTAAAATATTTTTACTTGTTTCCTTCTTCTCCACATCAAGGGGGAAAATATATACCTAACTCAGAAAGAATTTCAATTTTTCGTATAGTAGAAATCACCCAATTTCTGAATGTGTCAGAATTATGCAGCTCCCAAATTCTATTTACGAAATCCTCTCTTTGTAAAATGTGTCTTGAAATTTTCAATTTCCTAATTCCAGGCGTTTCCTTTTGAACAGCACAAGTCATATAAAACTACCAACGTTATGAATTTTCTGAAGCCTATGGCAGAAGCCTACGGTGTAACATTATTCCTGAAGTGGCTATAAGCAAAAAAAAAAAACCGACAAAATATTTTTATTTGAAGTGTTATTATGCATTTCATAGACTACATTTTAGATAAAAGATAATGTTTAAATATTTAAATAAAAAAAAAGAAATCAGTTGAAATAAACTACGTTTTTATTTACCTTAAATCACATTAAAAGCGAAGAAATGATTCCACAACAAAATACAAAATGGTCGAGGTAAACATAAAAAAAATAACAAACCAATAAAATAATAATTAAATTAAATTAATGAAATACATAAATAATTTAAATAATAATATATTTAAATTGTGGAAAATAAAAAAAAAATAATCAAGATAAAAAAAAACAGCACGAGCACTTTTTATTTTTTCTCTTATGAAGAAAAAAAAAATTAAAAAAAAGCACAGAGTCACCATGTTACATATAAAATATCACCTGACTCAAGCCCAGCGCAAAAATGGTCGCCACTGACCCTAGCCAATAAAAAGCCTTTTTCTCACTTTCTTCTGTTTATCAGATAAGTCGGAGTGAGTGAGCAAGTGCGAAAGGTGAATTTCGAAACAGTTACTTTTTGTTCATGCTTGTGATCGTCATCACACACTTCTTACTTATAAAACTTTTGGCGGCAAATACGCCTCTACAATGTCTACCACCACCTGAGGTGTTTCTTTTTCGTAACCTCACAAACTTAACCTACAAATTGCGAGCACAAAGCATATGAAACACGTTTGGATCACCAGGCGCTCAGAAAAAGCAGGAAGACTTTTAATTTTGCCGATAATTTGAAAATGCTTGGAACCAAAGTAGGACATGAATATTAAAAGAAAGCAGTTAAGGCGGCACACATAAACAGGTTTATCCAAAAGGAGATTTAAAAATAATTTGATTTTTACCGTTTTCTTTCAGCTTTTAGTAACACCCATTTTTTCGAATAAATGCAAAAATAGCCTCCTTTTACTTATGAGCGCCTGGTAAATCAACAAAAATGTTGAAGAAAATGTTTGAGATGTGAGGCACGACACAAGTGGCGCCAAAAATATTCTCGTTTGTGTGAGTGAGAAATAGCTTTATCAACATGTAAATTCCAGAAATTCTTTTAGAAGAAAAGAGCCAAAATATGTATGCTTTTAAAGCTCAGTTTTCTTCTATTCGTGTTCGAATTCGAATTCGAACGGAAAACAAAATAGAAAACAAAACGAATGTCAAATAAAGAACAAGAAGTCAGTATTGTTGGCTCTTTTCTTCCTTAGGGATTTCTGGAATTCTTGAAATTATATGCATAGCTGTCTCTTTTTGTTCTTCTTTTTGCTGATTTGCTACTTTTCCTTCACTCACACAAACAAGATAATTTTTGGCGCGATTTTTCCTAAACAAACTATCAGTTCGTTGTCTTCTGCTAATCCTGATCGCCTGATACAATGAGAAATTTCAGCAAGTATTTTTATTGAAGAAAATAAATATTGAAGGGGGGCTCCTATACAACAAACGTGATTTTTTGGCCGTTTTTATAGATGATGGTACGGGACCCTTCGTGCGTGAGTCCGACTCGCACTTGCCCGTATTATTTTTCAATGTAAGCAAAAAACAGGTCAAGAAAGTCGATGTTACAAAAAGTATACATAAAATAAAAAGTAACTTAAAAACAATATTTTATTTTATATCTATTAAACTAGATACTGAACCGATTTTCATGAATTTGTTAGTCCATGAAAAAATGTTAAAAAATTCTTTTCAGTAGCTCTGAGAAACCTACAAATATGTATACATACAATGTACCATTGTATATACATTTTTATAGTAATTTCATGGAACATTTTATTTTAGTTCTGAACGTCGTCAATGGCGGCGCTAGTTGTATTATCTACTTTACATATATTGTTGTTTTTGCTTCCCGAAATAATGCTGATTTTAAAATTTTTTCCAAAATTTCTTTTTTGAGTTTGAAAAAAAGTTAATTATCTTTTTAAAATGTGTGAATATATAAAAGCCACATTTTGTTATTGTTTATGTACAGTTAAAAAAGTAGTTTTTCGAAAAAAAAAACTCGTCGAACGATTTTGAAATTGTTTTTCTTAAAATACAAATCCATAAAATGACTCAGATGGCTTGCTTCCTTCTTTCTAAAAAAAACATTTAATGTAGTGATTTTTAAAAGATATAAAACATCCCAATAACATATATACATTGCGTTTTTATTTTCTATTTTTTTTTCCGAAACCCAATGTCGTGCGACCCCGTCGTGCACTTTAATAGTTTTACGTACAATTTTTTTTTCTTCAAAAAATCATTTCAAGTCTATTTCAAGTCAAGCGCTGATTTGTGGATGATGGTTCAAAATCTTTTTGTCTCCAAGCTTTTCAGAAATATCGAAACCTTTATCTTTATGAATTTATGAAGAAATTTGGTAGGTACAATATTCATGTGATGATCAATTAGACCATAATTGTGATAATGTATTGGATTTTGTTAAAAGTAATTTTATGAGCATAAATTTTCTTCTTTCTAATTTAAAATAATTTCTATGGAAACTGATCATTCCGTCTATACGGAGAAAATATAACTGCACTCTCATATACCGGGTTCTTAGGTATTGCTCTATAGGTAAAGTTTTTATTTTGTACACCAAAAATCGAGGTTTTAATCCAACTTGACTTGGATGTGTGTATAGCAGTTTAAGGAAACACCTTTGTCGAGGTTTTTTATGTTGTTTAAGCCCGAATCGAATCGGAACCTTTCAAGTAAGGTTTTTTTTTCTTTTTGGATTTTCTGTTAAATGGATCTAACGAATTTAATGAAACTCATCATAAAACAAACCTAGGTCTTGGATATTTGTATATCGAAAGGAATAACACGTGGGTGTAACAATTTTGGAGATCAAAATGTTCTTAGTAGTAGCTACTATGCAACAATCGACTCAATTTAAGTCAACATTATATGTGAGTTTTTATATATATGTCCAAACAAATGGCTTGATTTTCTTCAAACTTCGTAGGTCTAGATATGTGACACATTGGGAGTTCTTCAAACAAAACAGAATTTTAATTTGTTTTTAGTCTGGTTCTTTTTTTCCTATTGAATTGTGCTGAATCTATGTTTGAGACTGTTTTCCAAAGTTCGTTGCATTTTTGTAGTCTTTCGCTTTTTTGAAGGTAGAACAAGCCGTCTAGTTTAAACCATTTTTTTTATTTTCCGCACGTTAAGAGTTCCAAAAAAATATATAATTCACAGTGCAGTTTAATAAAAATTATATACAGTGTCGATTTTATCGAACAAAGTGTGTCTTAGAAGAGTATGAACGGTATAACTGATGAGCCCACCGTTCATTCTTGGGCGAAACGCACACATGCCACCGTATTTCTTTTTATTTTAATTTCTATATTATAAGTTAGACATCTAGCAATACGTCGCGTCGATGGTTTTTTTTTCATTTTTTTATATATATGTATATTATGCACAGACATCGGCCTGTTAAAATTTTATTATCTGTCAATGTTATTTCGACTTTCGCAAACCGTATCGTTTTTGGTGTCAGCTTCAATTTCGTATAAATGTCACTAACAATATTTCTGATGGCATACAAAACAAAAACGACACACATGAATTAAATTATTAATTTTATAAAAATACAAATTGTTCAATTAAGAATATTGATTAAAAATGAGCAAAGAGAAATTTTCTACAGACCATCGTAGGTACTGTCAGGTGCAAGGGGGTGACCCGAAATGGACAGGGGGGGATTTCCTGTACCTTCCGTAGCGTCCATCCGTTTTGCTCGACGGCCATGCTTAGAATTATTGTGAACAAACATGTTATCGGAAATAGCTAAAAGCGGTCCGTCAACTGTCACTTGTGTTGAGATTACAACCTGAAATAAGAGTTTTATATTTTTTTAATAAAATTTAAGATTTTTCAAATTCTAAATTAAAATTGAAAGTCAACATGTTGCACATGAGTAGATAGTATTTAAAGAAATTAAATCAAAACTAAATATAAATCAAAACTGCATTGGCTATAGTGTTTCATCACAATGTAGGTATTGTTGTTATGGGTCATTTGTTAACACGAAAGACGACACAATATAAAAACAAGTTGATTAAACAAGCTTTTCGTTTTTATGCACGTATTTTAGAATTTTAGAAGCAAATGTCAACACTGAAATTGCATAAAAATTACAACAGAGAAGCCTAGAATTCTTCTCTCGTTCAAAAAACTTCTAAAGCTTATGACAGAAATATGTTTATATTTTTTAATAATACAAAACCCGATATCCGAAAAGATTGGGTGGTTTCATGCAATTGTGCCAAATTTTGTTCATAAGAGATTAATTTTTCATTAAAAATAATATGGCAGTTTAGGACACCGGAATAATACTGTGAAACTAGTTTGAAGGAAATCGGTCCAGCTGTAAAGGATGGAGGTGCCGATGCAGTCAGACATACAGACATAGTTGTCACTGTCAGATCGGATACTCTGTTTGACTTCCATAATCATCGAAATGTCTTGTTTGATTTTTTTTACCAATGCATAATTGCCTTAATCGCAAGTAAAAATGTCATTATAGTTTTTTAAACGTGAGAATAAATGATATTATTTTGAAACCCTTGTGTAAGGCTATAATTGTTTTTAGATTAAGAAGAAGCTTAGTATAATTTTGTTTAAAAAATATTTCGGTTGAATATAAGAAATTCGTTTGAAATCAATAGTACATATTGTAAAATGACAAATGTCAAAACATTTTAAAAATTCCACTGTTCATCACACTCTATTTGTCCACCTTTAACTCACTCCCTGCGCCATTTGTATAACTCAATATAAAATAAAAACAAATTTAACATTAACGAATTATAATAAACATTCATTTTATAATTCAAAATATCATACCAAAGTACGAAATAGTGACTTTACTCACCTGAAATCTTCTCATATCTCTAGGGTTTCCAGCGTTCTTCAAACAGTTTTGGTTGCATTTCAAGAAAAATTTCAAGAAAAATCTGTAAAAACATAGTAATGATTAAAATGACTCAAAATGTAATTTTGTAGATTTGCATAAAAAACATTGGTATATTATAAGAAACATCTTAAAACAAAGTATGCAACAATATTTCTCCAGCAAACATTTATCTTTTGAATTTTTTTGAAATGCGTCAATACAAGGAGATTACAAAATATTTAAAGATCTAAAGAAATGTTAAAAAAAAAAAAAAATATGGAAGGTTCTTTGATTCAAAATTTGTTAGAATATTTTAAAATGCAATATTAAGTAAGTTTCTATATAACCTTTCCTTAGTTTGAACTTTCTGCAAACTCAGATAAAAAAGACAGGTAACTATCGGAACAAATCCTGAAAAATCCATTTTAAACAAATATCCTTTCGCACAAGAGAACAACCATAAAGTTTTATAAAAATCGTTGGAACCAAGAAAATTGATGAGGTCGTTGAGAAACCATAATTAATGTAAATATACACACAAATGTAGAAATATACTTATACAGTAGACGCTCGGTATATTGAAAGTGAACCACCAAATTAAAAATTTTTTTTGGGGCGAAATCCAATTTTTCTAAAGACATCAAGATTTTGTTTTTAATTTCTGCTTTGAATACAAATTTAAATGTTTTTGGTCTTCTTTAAACTGTCAAATTAATAAAAAATAATTGTATTTATAATCAAAATGAGTTTTGGTAAACGTTTGAAAACCCCCCCTCGAGATAGTGTACAATTTCGATATAGTGAACATGAACAGGCTTGGTTCGGTGCCGTGAAATAAGGCCGTACGAAATAAGGCCATATTTCAAAATTTGGCCTTATTTCACTTTGTAATTGTGAAAGAGGGCCATATTCCAACATATGGCCTCATTTCACTTTGACGAAGTGAAATAAAGCCAAACTTATTTGTGAAACAAGGCCAAATATGGCCTTATTTCGCTTTTCGAAAGTGTAGCAAGGCCATATGGATCGTTTTTTCATTACACAAGCTTTCAGTATATTTGCGCATATATTTTAATGTAATATTGGAAAAACTTTAAAAGCTGTACATCAATAAATGAAATATTTTAAAAGCTGCAGTTTTTTTTTTAAGAAAATTTGGGCGATGTGCGACTATCTATTATTTTTGATAAAATCTCCAAAATTAACACTGTCAGCTTAGGCTATCCAAAATTAAAACCGAAGCTTTTAAAATGTTTCAGTTCTAATTTTGGAGAGTTGTTGAAAGTGATAGCCAACAATTGTCGCAAATTATAATATTAATATTATTTCTGTTTTTAATTTGGAGAGTTTTTGAAAAGAATAGGTAGCTATAATATGAAAAGAAATAGTTTTGTTTTTGTTTTGGAGAGTTTTTGAAAATAATAGCCCAAAATTCGCGCGAATTTTGGGCTATTATTTTCAAAAACTCTCCAAAACAAAAACAAAACTAATTCGCGCAAATTTTGGGCTATTATTTTCAAAAACTCTCCAAAACAAAACTATTTCTTTTCATATTATAGCTACCTATTCTTTACAAAAACTCTCCAAATTTAAAACTGAAACATTTCGTTTTTAATATTATAATTTGCGACAATTTTAGGCTATCACTTTCAACAACTTTCCAAAATTTAAACTGACTTCAATTCCAAATACTTTATTTACTTATTTAAATCAAATACAAATAAAATACTGGTCATTAAATTTCTTGTTTTATTTAACTGTCACTTAAAATGAAGGTTGTTTTCTCAACTGGACTATAATAATGAAGAATTGTGTAATCAGGTAATCAAAACTATAAGGTGTAATGGGAGAAATTTCGTTTTAGATATATTTTAATTGGAAATATCAGCAAAATCCACTCGCACTTGACTTTGTTTCACTTACTGAAAGTGAAATAAGGCCAACTAAACTTAAAGCGCAATAAGGGCATTTTGGCTTTATTTCACTTCGTCAAAGTGAAATGAGGCCATATGTTGGAATATGGCCCTCTTTCACAATTACAAAGTGAAATAAGGCCAGATTTTGAAATATGGCCTTATTTCGTACGGCCTTATTTCACGGCACCGCTTGGTTCTTATGAGTTCACTATATCGAGCCTTGATTGTATATACATGACCGAAACGTCCATTACCTACCTCAACTTGAAGGTATTATTTATTTTTTCTTTGGATTTATTTATTTTAATGACCGTCAAGCTGCCGCTACCACTTTCCATTGTTTTAAAATGGCCGATTGAAAAAATTGTCGTGCATTTGTCGTGGAAAATGTGTCACTATACCTTTATAAAAATCAATTCCTAGTAATGCTAACTTGACCACCCCTCTAAAAATGGTCTCGATATCCAAATAAACAAAATCATTAAGTAGTTGTCATGATAACTCCTATCACTTCTAAAAAATTCAGCAATTTTTTGAAAAAAGTGCAAAATCTGGCAAACAATTAGGCAGTACAACTGTTAATTTAATTCTTCCACGACAAATTCAGGACAATAATAAATCAGATTAGTTTATTTAAAAAAAAAAGATAGTGAGAGATAGTGCTAACTTGACGGACATTTTATTTTATCTTGTTAATTTTTTCTGAGATGCCTACATAATTTGCAATTTGCAACTGGAATTCAGTTAATAAACTGAATTGAAATAAAACAATGAGAAATCGCGTAGGTATTTTGTTTTAATATAAAGTGCTTTATAAAAATTAAATATAATACCTAGTACAGATATTCAATTGTGGCTGAATTGTCACTTTACATCGGAAAAACACAGTTGCAAGCATGTTCGCAATTCTGCATAATGATTGTGCTAGCTTCAAGTCGCAAATGCAATAAATTTTGTAGATACGAACATGACAATTTAAAATTTTTAATGTTAAAATGAATATTCAAAAATGTAAGGATATGTGAAAAATTCTAAAAATAGACCAATCAATTTAGAATGTTTAGAGACTTTTATAACCTATTTCACAGTTGTTTTATCAATTAATAGTTTTTGGCGAATCAAACGTCAAAACAGGATAAATTCCATTTGTTTGTCGCGCTCTTACGAATAGTTCTTTATCTATACCTACTAGCTATACGTATTACCTTTGTAAGAATTCATATTTATACATGGAGTCCAACAAGCGTTATTTAAATACTTATAGTTACCATTTTTTTATATCACTCACATCCAAAATTAGTTCGATCTATCTTATACGCAGATATTAAAAAAAAATACTAAGTCATCCCTTTGTGTATCTATAAATGTAAAGTCGTCAAATGGATCAATAAAATTCAATAAAATAATTAAAGCTTTTTAAACAAGTGCTATTTTAATTATGTGTAGTACTCACGATATTACAAACAAAAATTTAATCAATTCAGATTATGTGCGGCCAGATGGCTCAACAAAAAAACACATTTGAAATTGACACATCATGCCTTTCTATCTACGAAAAACACTTATCGCTGAGTTCCACTTATTTTTGTCGCTCTTCTTCCATTGTTAGGGTATCACATTACAGACACTTTGTATGCATATTCAATAGATAAGGTCACGGCCTTCGATGAAAAATGTTTTGAAGACATGTAAGACCTTTTAGAAAACATCACTTTTTTTTTCTCAGCCCATGCCATTAATTACAAATTAGACAATTAGTTTTAAATTTTAAAATGTTCATCTTCATTATGAGCCAAGGCGTTTGTAGACAGATAGAACAGGATATAGCGACATTTATGTTTGTGTTAATAATAATTTTAATGAGTATTTTCAAATCTGGCGTTGACAACATAACACTTATACTTATTAGTTATTCTTTTTAGAACAAAATGCTTTTGGACCTTTTTCGAACGCGATCGTGATAGTTTTTGTGGTGTTGTGTTCAGTGTGTCAAGAAGGTACATACATATAAAAAATTAACAACTCGTTTGTGTGTGTTTTTCAGTGTAAAATAGTATACATAATTTAATAAACATTTTTTTCTCTTTTTGTTCTTTAGAATATTGAGTTTCAAAACTAACTTTCAATTTAAGTTCGTCAAACACAACTTATGTATAAAGTCAGAAGTAAATTGAAGGATGTATTTTTGCAAAAGCATATCATTGTTATAGAGATCCGCCGTTTAATAAGGGATGGCAAAACACTCAGGCCACTTAGTAAAATAATCCATTACTTCCACTATGAATGGGTCGGTGTTCATTCAACATACGGGGGAAAGGTCCAATAACGTCTTTCGCGATCATTTCGATAGGGGCACTAGGTACGAGGTACTTCTGTGCTACACATTGTTGAAAATGAGGCAGAATGCTCTTACGTCGTCGGCTGTGCCACCTAACCAAAAATACCTGCTTTTGACTTTGCTCACTGTTGTTTTCTGTCCAAAATGGAAACTACTGGGGCTGTTGATGTGGAATGACATGTAACTCAGCCTTTCTGAATCTTTTCCAATATTAATTAATGCTTACATTGCCGTAAAGCTTGATTGGCCCAAACAGAACCCAGTATGCCTTGACCTCAGAATTTTCTGCCACATTAAAGGACGACTGCCCTGTTCAAAAAGTTTCCCTTCTCATTAATTACTCTTCTCTTTCTTTGGAACAAACTTTGAATAATTTGAAGCTAATCGTGGAATTCAGGTGGATATGCCTTTTCGCTATCAGGTTTTCCATTGTGTTTCAATTTTTTTTCACCGCTTGAAAAGGGATTTCGCAAACCACCCTGGCGATGATTTTATCTTTGAAAAAGCCACGAAATCTTTTGAAAAAACAGCAACCAAGTGGATTATCACCTTTTCTCTCATGGGGTTAACCAAGCTTCTCACCAAGTAAACGCCCCAAAGTCTGTTTTCAAAATGTTTGTTGCATTTGAATTTACCACGAGAAAGCCTCATGTTCGTATTATTTTTTAATTAATATAAACCTCACCTTTGGATATTATTTTAATCTAAGCCGCTGTGTTTTCAGTATAGCCCGGCAGTTCTTCATCGAATCCTCAACTCAATTGATTTTTTCGCGAGCGAATAACACTCGAAGGATCTTTCTTTTAACGTATCCCAGCCTATTTTTCCGATTGAGTCAGTGCCCACGCATCTGCCCCATACAGCAGAACTGGGATGATTAGAGACTTATATAGTGGCTCCTTGGTCCTTTGAAAGAGAGCTATTGCCTTCTAAGCCCGAAGAAACAGCGATTGGCGAGTGTGGTTCTTCAACTGATCTCTAACTTGGGCCTACACCCAAAATCCAATTGACTCAGGAGCTTGAAGTTCTTGACCATAGATAACGCCGTTTGTTCGCTGACTAGGCTACAGAGCGTTTAGCAGAGGATCCCAATTTCGGCAGCAAAATTTATCATCACACCTACCAATACGATGTTTACCAGGTTACGATCCTCAGAAAGTACACGTTCGGTGTGTGTGTGATTTTTGGACCGGAGCGGCGGGCGACGATATTGTTCCCCATTGGTCCTCACTTTTTCTAAGACGACGTGGGTGAGGCCATATAAATGGCGAGCGCTACAGAACGATGATATCCAATTTATTATGTCCCAAATCAAACCACATGGATCTAGACGAAATGTGTTCCATCAGGACGGTCGACGGACGGATGCCACGATTGACATGAACGGTTTAAAGGTATTATCTTTCTAAGAGGTGACGTGAATCGGCCACCTTGGTCCATTGTTTGACCCTGTAAGACTTTTTTTTGTGGGGTTTTTACAGTTTCTAAAAAATAACTGATTATTTTCGGTGTACTACCTCATTCAAGAAAGTGGAATCCTTCAGTAGTAAAAGTGATCGAGAAATGGTGTTTTTTTTTTGACAGGTTTAGGTACTTAAGCAGTGGTACCGCAGGTTAAAATTTGTATGAGTCCGAGAGGCTAAAAAATGAGTCGTTTTGTAAATAAATGAGTCCTTTTGAAAATATTTCATAAACCAACAATAAATGCGCCTCTATAAGTGAATCAAAGTAATAGATGTTGTTTGTGTTGGAACGTTTCAATTTTTTAAATCAAAGCGTCTAAGAAAGTAAATAGAAGCGTAGTTCACACTATGCATAAATATTTGAAAATTATTTTTTGTTCTGAAAATTGATATAAAAGACTTTGAACTCGCAAATTGACCATATTAAAGTGTTTATTTTTATACTTAAAAAAATGAGCCAAATCTTAAAAAGATGAGTCCCTGAGTCAACCTAAAAAAATGAGTCCTTTTGGCTCATATGAACCACTGTGGTAACTCTGTACCTAAGACACTAAAAGCAAAACAAGAATCTCAGAAATTTTTCAAACTCTAAGCCCTTTTGTATGAGAATCGGTAATTTCTGGTTAGTGCCCCCTCATATAAGGCAGCATATTAATTTATAGCCACGATAGTCTCTTGATCAATCAAACTGTTCCGCGACACGAAGTACAATTAAGTGGGTAACTAGCCAACTAATTAATCTGTCCATTGCGAAAATAACTGCTCGTTTGTTTTAGGCTGATACTCGCCCCTCAATATAAAATCTCAAAACTTAGTTGAAAATAGACTTTTCCATTTACTTATTGTTTTCGTTTCTCCCAAAGAGGTAGTGATTTCAGAAGCACTCGAAAGAAAAAAGAAAATGCTCTAATTTTTGGAATCGGCCAACAGTAGATATTGATTGCAATTAATCAAAAAATCGTTTGCATACAACCTTTGTGTACGTTAACAGGACTTTCACCTTTCACCACTAAATCGTCCAAGGTCTACCTACCCCTCTATGCTTTGAGAACTCTGACGTCCTAATTAATTTTGTTTCCAAAGATGCCACCTTCGTTCCCTTTCTTGAGACATACTTACTATTTTTCAAAATGCAAACATCCATTTTATTTCTATTTGCAACTAAAAGCATTAGCTTTGTATACTAGGAATATCTTTCCCCATGGCCATATCCCTAAGAAGGTATCGATTGCACACAAAAAAATGGCTATTCTATTGATTATGTTTACATATCGACAATAGTAAAGGTTTTGTCAAGTCAAAATGCGGACGCCATTTTATTTGTGTTACATAAATGCTATCGTTGTTATCATGTTAGCATCAGTTATGTTACAGCGCTATAGTGGAAAAATGTACTCATATATTCCTCTTAACATTAACATTTTTTTTTCTATGGTGGTTTTTCTTCTACGTTTAAGGAAATGAATATTTGATAGGTAAACACAGTGCGGGAAGAGCTTTGCTACTCCATTTTCAATTCTTATCTCTCAGATCAAAGAAGATATTTAAGAGAAAGTGAAAGTGTTGTAATAAAGTGAAAGCCAAATGTATAGCTTTCATCAAAAGCTTTACTCAACCTTAACACGGCAAAAAGAAAAATACAAGAGAAATTTAATTTTATCAAAAAAGCACGTCATTTGTTGTGCGTCAATGTATCCGTTAAGTTCATTAAACTCTTTTTATACGAAAAGCAAAGTGTGCTTTAACGTATATGTAATACATAAAAGCAACAAAAAATAACAATGGGGGTGTTCTATGAGTATGTACCTCTTTTCTTACTTTACTTTTTGAGAGTGTTTTTTGAAGTGGGGTGTTTTGGTCGGGGTTTGTTGTTTTGGGATTCGAATCACGCTGTTGGGACCAGGGGAAGCCGTTTCGCCGTATACGCACAACGCATGGTATTTTGTTTCCAATATGGCCACCAATGTCGTCTTGTGTTATGCTTGGAATCTCGTCGGGTTTTAGTACATTTTTTTGATGTAAACTTTGGTTCATATAACTATACTACCTATGATAGGTTTTCCGGGAACAGGTGACACATTAGCTTTCATTCATGGACACTATTGAAATTATAATTTAATAATCAGTAGTCGCGACCCGCCATTGCGAATTTGGCCCATGATACAATTAGGAGAAGTTTGGTCTTTGGTCACAAGAATTAACGGCATAAATTGCGCCTCCGAATCATGGAGAGAGAGAGAGAGAGAGAGATTTTATACTTCTCACATGATACTTTTAATTCAAATTCATTCACCGATTACGAAGGCACCAAATTTATTGACGTTAATCAGCACTCAGTTCCACTTGAGAATAAAGGTTGTGTTTTGTATAGGTATACTCTATGTGTCTTCGAGTTGAAATTAATTCTTACGGAAAACATTTGATGACTGTATTTGTAGGTACCAGTGTTTTTAAAACTGACTTTCTCGAATACGACTTACCCATTGTTGATGAATTTTCAAATTCATCAAAAATTGCAAAGCATGGGACTAAATTGTGATTTCGACCCAGGCTCCGCCAACGAATAGAGTGGGAAGTTTTTCGAGATGACAACTAGTAATTTAAGCCGGCTGACAAGAATTAAAATTAGCAATGCTATTCATACGTAATGTCGATCAAATGCTTGACTTTCGTATGCATGAAAGCATAATGTGCAAAAACCATACCAGCACATTTGACAGTATCTCAAGACAATATCTTGCTTTTGATCTTTGATGATGACATTCACGTTAAAACTTTATACGACCAATGGTGATGCTTCCCTGGAATCGAGAGTAGCAAGCAGAATGAAACTGGTTGTAAACGATGCGACGATAAGATTAAATTCATGCTTTCATCAGCAGAAGTCGACAGCCATAGCAGATTTAGTGAGACCGTGATGATTGATAAATATAACGTCGAGATAGTCAGCGAATTTATGTATGCATGCCGTGTTATTATAAGTGCTTGCTAATCGTATCATGATGTGCAATCAAATTCTCCTGTGTGATGAAATCCATGGTTGGTACCCTGAAGATAACGATTGACTGCGTCGCCCTCTAGTGCCTCAACACTTCGTTGCTAATAGCTTTATACAAAACATTTTTAAGATAGCACGGTGTCTAGTCCCCACTGAATGCAACAGCAAATACTTCCTATTCATATAGTACTGCAGTTTATAAAGCAAAGGTAATGATCAATTCCAACGCTAAGCTTTAGAATCTTAAAAAGTTGTAAAGGCAAAGTTACAGAAGAGTTCGAAGTATAAGGGGGACTGAAAATTTAGAATGTAACTGTTTTACTTAACTCCAGAGCAAGGAACATGAACTATTATGTTTGGCTAACTTGAAAACTAATTTAATATCCGATATATGAACATAACAGAAGTATTGAAATTCGTTTCAAATCTCATGCATGTACCTAAGTATGTATTTATATAACTCTCTCGTTTTAGAATTTAAAACTAGGAAATTGTATTTTAACGAGTTAATTATTGGCAACAAAACAGCTTATTATGTTTCACTCATGACCGTTGCCGTTGTACCATCGGAGGCAGAACCAAAGAATAAAATCCCTGCATTAATCAGACGAAAACACAATCAAATGAATTTATCATAAAAATTCCATCATGCAAGAGGAACGGTTTAGGTACTCCCGTGCAATTTCGCCTTAGAAGTTCAGAAGAATTTTTGTAATCCAAAAATTTGTACGCGTGCGTTCTGTAAGT
Organism: Platycheirus albimanus; assembly: GCA_916050605.2. Lineage (NCBI taxonomy): Eukaryota > Metazoa > Arthropoda > Insecta > Diptera > Syrphidae > Platycheirus > Platycheirus albimanus. The sequence goes on from OU696698.1 coordinate 69,458,854, forward strand.
GACGCATGGTCTCACTGCAAACGATGGCGGTAAGTTTGTCACACAACAAACAACAATGATGACGAGTCGGCATACATCAATGTAATGCAACGCACACAGGAAGATGCCAAATTGCCAACTACTGGCAACTACTGGCACTGAGGTATTTTCAACCGTCGCGTCGTGGAGGTCCTTGTCATAAAATCACTCTTCGGTCTGGTGCCGCACAATTGCCCAACATATCAAATCAAAGCAATGCTGGCTGATGATCATGTTCGACGATGATCGTCCATCCATCCATCCATCCATTGCATCGATCGAGTGGGGATTTTATAATTCAGAAATGTTGTCGTGTTTTTGATGGTGATGATTCCGATCCAATAATGGATTCTTCGTTTATTCCACATTGATGTGAGAATGTGGGTTTTGTTTCGGCAGAGAACAATGTGCCATGTTTTATTGATGAACTTCGTGATCCATGAATGTATAAAAATTAATTTCTGGTGTATATGGCAACGGTGCTTAAACTGATTGCTCAAAAGCAATAGGTACTTTTATATTAAAACCATTATAACCTCAGCTCTAACATTTAAATTCTTTTTGTAGTTTCGTTTAATGAAATGACAAGCCGCTACCTTTTAAAATAACTATAATTTAACCTAAATATACTGTACTCCGTGACGTAGTGGTTAATGTGTCGAACTGCTGCGCCGAAAGTTCTGAATTCGATCCCTGACTTCACCTTATTTTGTTTCCAGGGTAGGGTACTGCCTCTTGCGAGGAAGTGACAAATCCTCCAAGAGTAAATCTTGTCATACAAAGAGCTTCTCTGCTAGTCGTTCGGATTCGAAGGTAAATCGTAGGTCACTCCTTCAGAGCACTCAGGAATGGTTAAGTGGTAGACTTGATAATTAAAACTTTGTACTAACAATATAAATGTTGCAAGGCAAAAAGGTCCACTGTGAAATACAATTTTTACTTGCGATTATAGGTACTATAAGGCAAGTTATGCATTCGTAAAAAAAAAAAAAAAAATTCTAACAATCAAACATGACATTACGATGATAGAGAAGTCGAAAAAAGTGGGTCCGACAATTCTGTCTGTCTGTCTGTCTGTCTGTCTGTCTGTCCGTGTGTCTGTCTGTCTGTATAGTTACCTACAGCTTAAACGGCTGAACCGATTTGCTTCAAACTTGGTACATAGTATTATTATGACGTCCTACAGAGGGGTTTTTGGAATTAGCATTCTAGCTCTAAAACTAACGGTACCTGCCATACGATTTTTTGTGAAAAATTAATTTTTCTCAAAAACGGCTCCTACGATTTTGATAAAACTTTCTGAATTGTGTTTTCTGTGCAAACTTTATGTTTTGGTTGGAATAGATTTTTCGGGAAAAGTCTTATAACGGTACCTCCCATAGGACCGGTTTTTTGAAATCCGATTTTCTCGTAAGCCACTTGACGGATTTCGATGAAACTTTTAATGTAGAAGCCCTCTTATAAAAGAAATAAAATAATTTCGAAAATTTTTCAAAAAAACTTTTTTTCAGTTTTTTAAAAAAGTTTTAAAATTTTTTTTTAATTTTAGTTTTTTCCAAAAACGGTTTAATCTATAATTTTTTAATTTTATTTTTCTGATAAAAACTACAAAGTGCTAGAAGTTGGCATGCTCAAAAAAAATTTGGAATATATTTTCGAAAAGTTTTTCAAAAAAAACTGTTTTTTGAAAAAACTGGTCCAACGATTTTGAAAATTTTTTTCGTAAAAATTCAAAAACGTAAAAGAAACCTGATGGCTTACTTCATTTTCTCCAAAAAACAGTCTATGTATTGATTTTTAAGTGATTTATAAAATTTCGTATGATTTTTTCAACGCTTTTTTCCCAAAATCTCAAGCACCCAAGACCATTTTAACACATTAGAGCAAGTTCGTACGACCCAGTCGTGCACTTTATTTAAATTTGGCATTACATTGAGAAATAACAGGTGTTTCATTCTGAGGTTTGATCTTCTATAGGCTTTATTGAGAGATTACGAGTGACTCCTTTAAAGTTCTTTGTCATTTTTGATGTGATGGGAATTTTCCAGGGCGACAAATTTCAAGGGCGACAAAATTTTAAAATTAAGGACTAAAAATATAGCTACACCTTTTCAAAATATTTGTACTTGTTTCCTTCTTCTCAACAACATCAAGGGTTCAAATATATAACTCAGAAAGAATTTCAATTTTTCGTAGAAGAAATCTATACCAATTTTTGAATGTGTCAGTGTCATAATTATGCAGTTCCCAAATTCCGTTTACGAAATTCCCTCTTTGTAAAACGTGTCTTGAAATTTTCAATTTTATAATTCCAGGTGTTTCCTGTTGTACAGCATATAAAACTACCAACGTAATGAATTTTCTGAAGCCTATGACAGACGCTACGCAGCTTAAACAGAGTCTGAATTTAGTACCGGGTATAGAAACGATGAAAATTTTGCGATACGAGCAGAAGGGGGCAAAAGATTAAATGGTGTAACATTATTCCTGAAGTGGCTATAAGCAAAAAAAAAACAAAAAAAAATAAAAAAAAAAAAAAATAATAAAACAACCAACAAAATATTTTTATTTGAAATGTTATTATTTCAAAGACTTCATTTCAGATAAAAGATAATGTTTAAAAATTTAAATCATAAAAAGGAAATGAGTTGAAATAAACTACATTTTTATTTATTTTAAATCACATAAAAGCGAAGAAATGATTAAACAACAGAATACAAAATGGTCGAAGTAAACATAAAAAATAATAAAGTAAACAAACCAATAAAGAAATAATTAAATAAATATTGATTCTTGAGTACTTTAATTCTGGAAAATAAAAGAAATTATTAAGATAGAAAAAAATAGCACGAGCACTTTTTATTTTTTTCTTTATGGAAAAAAAAAATCAAAACAAAAAGCACAGTCACCCTGTTACGTATTATAAAAATACCACTTGACTCAAACCCAGCGCAAAAATGGTCGCCACTGACCCTAGCCAATAAAAAGGAATTGTGTCACTTTATTCTGTTTATCAGATAAGTCGGAGTGAGTGAGCAAGTGCGAAAGGTGAATTTCGAAACAGTAACTTTTTGTTCATGCTTGTGATCGTCGTCACACACTTCTTACTTATAAAACTTTTGGCGGCAAATATGTCTCTACAATGTCTACCACTACCTGAGGTGTTTCTTCTTCGTTACCTCACAAACTTAACCTACAAACTGCGAGCAAAAAGCATATGTTTGGATCACCAGGCGCTCAGAAAAATCAGGAAGGCTTTTATTTGTGCCGATAATTTGAAAATGGGTCGAACCAAAATAGGACATGAATATCAAAAGAAAGCAGTTAAGACAGCCCACACATAAACAGGTTTATCCAAAAGGAGATTTTAAAATAATTTGATCTTTACCGTTTTCTTTCAGCTTTTGACTCCACCCATTTTTTTCAAATAAATGAAAAAAATTGCCTCCTTTAATGTATGAGCGCCTGGTAAATCAACAAAAAATGTCGAAGAAAATGTTTGTGATGTGAGGCACCAAACATGTGGCGCTGCGGTGGCGAAAATTGTAACCAAAACTGCATATTTTATTGCAAGCATTGTAGCAACACGTCATCTGCCTGATTATATTAAAACTTAGTGTAAAAAAGTAATAAGCCCGAAATTGGACCTTCTGAATGAACCACCTCAGATATAATTTTCAAAAAGTAAATGCCATTAATTGTTCTTTTAACCAATAGTAAAAAATTTAAGTTCACTTTCAGATTTATGTGTTCTATTTCACCTCATTACAATGCAAACGATGAATCACCCTTTACAAGTTAACCGCGGTGGCAGGAATAGCGTTTTTTACGTTTTCGCTTAACATGTTAACAAGATACCGCAGTTATTCGAATTCTAATGACACATTCACATGACCGTATGACGTATGATTATGATGAAATGACGAAAAGAAATATGAAAAAAAAAACGCATTTCAAGGGTGTTTTGAGTAATTTTTATAATTGAATAGGAACATCGAGTGTAATCAAGTCGTGAGTATGGAAAAAATGAACCATCATTAATACTGCCGCAGGCTCGCTAACTGGAAAGTCAAACAGGATAAGGTTTGTTGAACATTAAAATAGACCTCTTCAATTACTTCTAATACGACCGAAAATCAAATTACTTAAATTTACTGGTGTTACGCACGAAAACTGAATTTAGGGGCGTATTTTTGTTAAAGGTTGGTGCCAAGAAAATTGTAAAAGGGTATTGCAACTACTGGTGGGGGTCGAAAAGTAGTAAAACTGGAAATAAAGCATTAAAATTATTATTTTTAATACTCTGTTCGGATCTGAAACCAATTATAATTCCTTTAATTTGCACGATATACAGGGTGATTCACCAGCGTTGTGCCAAAAAGCTAGAGCGTGTAGGTTGAGTTGGGACAAGAAAAAAATCGTATAGGAGGGGGGTCTATTCCCCCCCGTTTAGCCGGGAGGGGCAATTTTCTGAAAAATTGACTTATTTTGTAAAAAAAAATATTAAAAATCAACGGCTCCGTTTACAACACCGTGTTATACCTTTTTGGAAAGCCAAAAACTTCTTCTTTCATTTTGTTTTTAAATTAAATTGTTTTAACGAATAGTTTAAAAAATATAAATTTTCAAACTCAAAATTTTGGAAAAAAATTTGAAAAAATAATTTTAAAACTAATTTTTTTCAAAATTGTACGTAATTAGGTATAATTTTTGTTCTCATAATTCAATGCTCCCATTAATCTTTAATCCAACACTGAAAGCCGTATGGCTCTACGACTTTTTGTTGCCAAGGTATTCAAAAATAACCGAACCTACTTCTTCACAAAAACACGAAAAAATTGGCTAAATGATCACTTGTGCCATCCCGTAAGGCTAGATTTTCTTGTTTTTGTGACGAAGTAGGTTCGGTTATTTTTGAATACCTTGGCAACAAAAAGTCGTAGAGCCATACGGCTTTCAGTGTTGGATTAAAGAGTAATGGGAGCATTGAATTATGAGAACAAAAATTATACCTAATTACGTAAAATTTTGAAAAAAATTAGTTTTAAAATTATTTTTTCAAATTTTTTTTTCAAAATTTTGAGTTTGAAAATTTATATTTTTTAAACTATTCGTTAAAACAAATTAATTTAAAAATAAAATGAAAGAAGAAGTTTTTGGCTTTCCAAAAAGGTATAACACGGTGTTGTAAACGAAACCGTTGATTTTAAATATTTTTTTTTACAAAATAAGTCAATTTTTCAGAAAATTGCCCCTCCCGGCTAAACGGGGGGGAATAGACCCCCCCTCCCATATGATTTTTTTCTTGTCTCAACTCAACCTACACGCTCTAGCTTTTTGGCACAACGCTGGTGAATCACCCTGTATTTGGAAAAAAGGATAAAACAAATAGAAGTAGATGGATGATTCTTGCTAGTTTTTAATTTTCCCATCATACATTTAACTTTCAATGGAAAGAGCTCAGAATTGAATTACACTAATCAGCCACACGAATCCTGGAGTGCTTCACATAGATATATTAAAAGATGGATGAATCATAACCGATTGGATGCCCTTGACCCTTTTTTTTGTACAAAAAGGCACAATTAAGACAATGGTCATATTCAATCTTGCATACTAAGCCTTGCAAAGGCAGGATATCGAATAAAAAGAAGCTTTGATATAAGGTATTCCTAATTTTTCTAAATCCAACAAAAATTGTGCGTTTTTTCTGCATTTTTCTCATAGTACAATTAATTCGTAACAATCAACAGAAAGGATCTTCCATCGTCCATTCCAGGTGTTTTTTTTTTAATCGCAGAAAATTAAGAATGAAGCTTCAAAGTGCTCCATTAATGCAACTCTTCTCACATATAGACCACCCAAGTGTCTTAATTTCATCCACCAACTATGGAAATCAGAGACTGCCTAAAGTTGGCCATTTTAGCCAAAGACAACCAGTATCACACAGCGCTGACGAACCAGAAGGTAATTAAAATTCAGTGCGCACAGATTCGGAATAAATTCTGTTCGTTCGCTTGCCCGGCCCAATCGAAGACCAACAGACAGATGTAAACATTGTACAAATGCCGCCACACAAAAAACAAAAAACACACACACTTCACATCTTGCACAAAGCACCAGTTAGTACAAGAAATGAAGAGACAGACTTCTTCAAACCAAAACATTGAATATCAGCAAGAAAAAATCTGTTCGTTTATCCAAATGGGCAATGCAGAGGTTCGATGCCGCGTCTGATTGGAAATATATGCATATCTATTAAGCTCACAGTGCGTTTATGGACGTGCATAACACTAGAAGCCTTTTGTTTGACTGATTCCGACCGACGACGATGGAGCTACACAATCTTTATTGGTACATACTCGTACTACAGATATTCGAGCCATACTTCGTCGATGTACCCTTATTTGGTCACCAAATAAAAAAAAAACATACTACGTATCTATACCTCTACCTATAGGAATGACACCAACTTAAACCGATAACAATATAGATACAAAGAAATTGAGAATAGTGTGTTTACACGGCTCGTTTGATGGAGCATCATTTTTAGCATCGCCACATTTACTTCGATGTCGATGAACAGTTCACAGTTTAATTATTTAATTTTCATAACATTTTTGAGTTCCAAGGATTTCGGAATCTCTGTTCAGTCGTAGTTTATTGAAATTTGCAATAATTTGGATGCTTCATCAAAGGTTTGGGTTACCGAATTGGAAAGAGTTTCAAGGATCATGCTGGAACAAATGTTTTCTTAGAGCAAGAACAAGTTCTTCTATACAACAGTTTTTTTTTAGTACTCCTGCACTACTTTATTTTGATTTTAATTTTAATGAATTATTCAAATCCTAGCTGCCGGCTGTAGTTTCTTTATTAAAAAACTGCAAAATAATCTTGAATAATTCACAATTAATAATTGATTCCGAGCTTTCTGGGTGGTATTCCCATCGCTCCATGTTGGTGTTTGCTAAAACAAGATGCTACTAAGACGACGAACCTTAGGTGGACAGGTGGTAACGCGTGTCTAGCGACACGCTCTAGGGTCTAGGCCTTTAATGTATTTAAGCAGCAGCACATTCGCTCCATTAAGATAGGTATCAATACAGGACACTGTCTGTACGTAGGTAGACACGCCGCAAGACTTGGCTTAATCAACAATCGACTTTTGCAGAAGCTGTATGGACGAAGAACCAGCCCTGCACTTGATTATATAAAAGTAAATTCTTTTTTAAAAAAGAATCCTTTTTAATAACATTGAGGAACTGATTGGCTTTGACATCAATTCTCTTATAAGCTTCGTTATGACCTCTATTTTTTCTAAGTGTGTAATTTTTAGGGGAATCACAACGGTCCTCTCTTGGACTAAATACCTACGTCAGCTTTAGTTTATATCTACAGCGGAAAGCCACTGTAACTTAATCTAACCATCCCTAATTCCGTGATTGAAACTCTAATAAAAATGTACTTAGAACAAGGCTTTCCACAAAAGCGTAGATGAAACACGACGATCTGACACTTATGAATTGAGTGTTAATTTATGAATTTTATTTGAATTTAAATGCCGGAGACATCTTGGACACACACGCAGATGGAGTGAAATATTTAAAAAATGAAGCTATTTTTTAGTTCAGTTTTGAGACGCATTATATAGTAGAAACATTTTGCACTGGCTCAATTAAACTTTTCACTTCCTTACTATTTTAGAAAAGATCGAATAGCATAATTTGGGATTTTAAATATGTACTTATTTCGCTAAGAGGTCCGTCATTCATAACAGTCCGTGATTCCATATCTAAGAACGGACCAATCCAGGTTTCAGTTTTCTACTTAAGGTTAATTAATTTTGGCGATCGGAAATTTTGAGAAAAATTTATTTGAATTTTACGGTCGTTATTGTGCGTTTAAAAGTTCATTTTTTCATAATCCGTTATTGAAAACAATTTTATTCAAAACGAAGTTAGTGTTTGGATTTCTATTTCAAAAGTACTATAACATGGTGTTTTAATATAAAATACAATTTCGGGCAAATAAAAAGTTTCGGTTATAGTTTCATTGCACAAAATATATAGCCTAGGTTGATAATATGGCCCACTGCAATATTTTATGAGTAAAACATAGTAGGCACTGAACTAAGCGTTCAAATCAAACCCATTTAAACCGGCATTGAATCATTTTGTTTTGGGGACAGTAGTTGATCAGTGGTGGGAGTAAGTGCATTTGGTTAATTTTATTCGATTTCGTTATAATTTTAAGGATTTTTGTATAAAATTTTTTGTAAATTAAATAAGTTTTTTCGTTGTATACAAAGTATTATGTTATCGAATGTGAAATTAAAAATTTTATTGCAATTTAATTGAGTGTTTAAAATTTAAAAAAAAGTGAAATTATCAGTGTCGATAATATGGCCCATTCCGGGTTTTGATATAAACCAATGGGCCATATTTGAAACATGGTTTAAACAAGATTTTTTGTTTGTTTTAGTTTAATCACACCTTGGCTGGCAATGAAAAGCAATATTTTATATTTGATTTCTGCATGCCTTACCATAACTAAATTTTTCAAAAATATTGTTTCAAATATGAACCACCCTGGTCCACATTTCAAACTAAGTGGGCCATATTACCATAATTATTTTTTAAGTTCCTTTAATATTTTGTTTTTAACTTTTTGTTATGTTTGTTTTTTCAATTTTAGTTTCTAAGAACTGAAGTGAAAATAATGTACCTATAATTTTATTTACGAAAATTTTAAGGGTGGGCCATATTTGGGACTCTTACTCTGACATAATTTACTTTCAATAATTTACGTTAGCCTTCATTTAAACTAATTCTATTCTTGTGCATACAGAATTGAAACCCAAATATTCATAATACGTACATTTTTTTTTTGACTAGCCATCTCATTTCAAGGCTAGAAAACTGTAAAAGTTCAGTATAGATTCTTTAAAGATGCTATAATAATGTACCTATGTGAATAAATTTGGTTTCAAATTGAATAAAAATATAAATTGCATTGAACTAAATTATGAAAAGTTTTGAAAAAATTTACTTAAATCTGGCAATAACGATGATGAAACAGATCATGCATACGTTAACCAAAAGCTAAATGCCTACCCGCTAGGATTGCCACATGATTCTTATACTGCCTACACCGCCTTTCGTTTATTTTCTTATGTTAGTTAACGTCATTTTAAGGGTTTATTATTTGTAACATTGTAGTGAATCTGTTTAATTAGGGTTGGGTCCAGTTTGCCGATTTTTAAAATGTCGATTTGAAAAAATCGATCTTCATAATGTCGACTTTCGAAAAGTCGCCAGATCAAAATTTCGACTCTATAAAGTCGATTTTGATAATAGCGACTCTTAAAAAGTTCGACGGCGCCACGCGCGCCGCATGCATGTGAACAACATTCACTTTGCCACTGTCGATCAGTGTTTCTGTCCTACTAGTTCATGTAACGGAAAATTTCACAATATTTTCTTGTGCATTGATCGTTTAATTGTATACACACAGACTGGGAGCTTTAAGAATCTGAAAAGAACACAAAGAGGCAAGAAACGACTCTTGCAGAAGCAGGTTTGCTGGGATCTATTGCTTGTAAAAAACCATGCGTTTCAACAAAAAAAAAAAAAAAATATGTAAACCACGGACGCGACGGTTGGACAAGATTGAAAAAACCGATCATCTTCGCCAACGTTGTGTGACGGCCAAGAAAAATAAAGAAATTGAACATTCAAGACCATAAGCATGGTGGTGGTACGGTATTGTTATGGCTTAGGAGGTATTATGCTGACGTGGTGCTGGTCTTATCGTGCAAATTAAAAGGCGAGTGAAACAGTTTCAGTACAAAAGCATAACGGAAAACGTAATGGACCCTTATGCATATCAGAGTTTCTTACATTTTTAAGATGTTTTATTTGATGTCGACTTCCATGGAAATGCATTCCACTTTAAAATGTTATTATATCATTCATTTCACCTTGTCTTCTCAAGGAGAACCTAATTCTAGCACGTTTCTTTTCGAATAGATACCTATCGAAAATCTTCCCCTTTCCAGTATACCTTACCTACACAAACTCTCCTTTAAAAACTATAACAACTCGGCAATTATTATTACATTAAAACACCATATTTCTCAACATCATTATGCCACTTATGTTAATATTAAGGTACAAGCTACCAAATTGCAGTCAATCAATGAGCTAATTCAGTTGGGCGCGTGCTAAATGATAACTGTCACTGTGTAATACCCATGTGAGGGTACAAGCGCCTACACAACGACAACACATAGGAAAATACATTTTGTTGTTCATTTGTACATTCCAATTCAGAGCGCAGCTCATGTTGCGTTTCCAACCCCTATTATTTTACACCAACATCAAACCGCAACAAAGTTTTCAATTCAATTATCCTAGAAACGGAAGACCACAAGAGAACACAGAAGTGTTGTTAACAAGTTATGACTAGTACCATCCTCTATATAGTCTATATACGCCCGATAAAACTCCCCATATCCTGTGAACGCTTTGCGTTGCGTCGGTCGTCGTCGGTAGCGGCCGGCGTATTAAATTTATGCACATTGTTCCATGCACCACTCAACGAGCCATTACAACCAAACCAGTCATGGCATGGCACACGGCACACTATCTGTATGTATTATTAAACAGAATCGACGCGTCGCGTAGGTCGTCGTCCAACAAGCAGCCTGACAAAATATGATTTTTCCAAAGTCCTCGGATGCATATAATACATAAAACTCCAGCGCCAGGATTATATTTGCACTTTCCTTGCAACTCAATTAGACAAACATAAAATAGGAAGCAGGTTATATATAGCAGATAGGTAAAGGGAATAAAATGACTTAACTACGCTCAGTTAGAAGTGGGATGCTTCCAATTAACATAATTTGTTTGACACGTGACTGGATAGCGAATGCAGCATCAAATAGCTGCTTGGTTGCGGCTTGTTAGTACTAGACATGCTTTTGATTAAGTAGGAAATTGAAATATCAAAAAACATATTATTTTTCGGAAATATCGGAATTCCTGAAAAATGATTGATGGTAGGTAGGTCTATTATAGGTACTGTAGCATATTCGCCTCGGTAGGATAAAGAAAACTTATATGTTTACTTAATTTCGATGGAACTTTTTTATTTTGTTTTCGTATGAAATAAAGTGTAGAGCTGAGTTGTACGAACTAGCTCATTTTAACTGACAGAAGTGTTGGAGCTTTAAATTAGAAAGTTTTAACAAATGCTTTACAAAAAAAAGCTCAATTAACAATTTCGAAAGAATCGGTTAAGTCGTTTTCGGGATAGTTGAAAGCAAAAAAGTCGGTCCTATGGAAGGTGGTGAATTTTTTTTATCCAACTATGTATGATAGGTCATACCCAAAAAACTACACCGATTTTGGTAAATCAAAATCGTACGAGCCGTTTTCGGGAATATAAGCTTTAACACAACGGTTATATGACAGGTATGTAGGAATGTAGGTACCTACCTAATTTTTTGAGATACAAACAAACGTATTGACTTTTCTATTATGTAATATCCAAAAAACTGCATATAAAGTTTGAATTAATTCTTACTGTTTGGGCTGAGTATTTTAAAAATACAGATAGACATACAGACGGACAGAATTTTAAGGCTAATTTTTTTCGTCTTCGCTATATCATCGGAATGTTATGTTTTATTGTTACCTATCTCTAAACCTTTTTTTTTCGACAAATACATTATATTGCCTTAAAGTACCTATAATCGCAAGTAAAAGTAATAAGTGAGAGCTTTATATTTAATTTTTTTATATTTTTCTGTCACATTTAAGCAATAGTTAAGGTTTAGGTATATTTTTAAGGTTAAGTGTTAAAGTTTATCATTTTAGAAATTTAAAATTTTAATACCATTCCAGCAATACAAAAAATTAATTTGGTAAGATTTTTTCGAAATAATGTAGGATAATTTTTTACTCTTTCGATTAAATTTATTAAAAATTCTTACCTTCTTGTTTAAAGTGATTTCAATAAAATATATTTATTTAAGGTAGCAATAACAAGCATACAAAAGTTTTTTTTTTCAATTTTATATTTTTTTAAAATTTTATAAGCTTAAATAGATTGCTTTAATTTTATGTTTTAAAAAATAAAATTTTGAAAAGAGTGATTTGCGTAAAGTTGTGTCAAAAAGCTAGAGTGTGTATAGCTTAACGGTAATACACACAATGTCATGCTATACCTTTAAGTAAATCCCAATGCAAAATCTATCGATTTCTTTTTGCCTTTTTAATAAGCCTTGCCTGTCAGACTGTGCTTGTTTTAGACATCCGGCCCTTTTGAAGAAAATCGCTATACTCAATACTAATTCAAAAATCTCTACAAATTAAATGCTGTCATACATTAAAAAAAAAACTTTGGCTCACAAATGCACCGAACTGATTTCCTACTGCGTGTTTTTGAGAAACTTTTCTAAATGATCTTTTGTTTCTACACCAAAACCATTCCGAATTGAAATAGTTGACATGATATAAAGCAGAAACATTTCCAAGCAATTGCTTGCATGGTTAACATTTATTTAATGCTAATTCTTACCATCTTGAGTAACCTGCTATATTTACATATTGTTCCATCCTTACCTACCTTGGCCAAATTTTTTATCTTATTTTATTTTTAAATAAATTTGTTTTAGTGAACAGTTTTGAACAATTTAAAATAAAATTCCCAAATTTAGGATGTAGTAGGTACCTACATATTTTCTTGAAGATTTAAATTTAACTGAGTTCAAAGCAACCTACGATGTAAAGATGCGCTTCTATAATATGTACATCCATTTGACCAAAACCATCTCTCAAATCTTCTCACTTTGTCGAAAGGTTCCCTTTCGATAAAATTATATTCTTGAGTATTGTTTGGGTAGTTTTACATCTCCCATTTCCAAGACTTTTAATACATAGTCAAAGGGTACCTAATTTAAAAACAATGGATATACTGAACTGATGTTTCCAAACGCAGCATGTACGAGTAGTTAGGAGTACACGATGGCTATCGGAAAATTCGTTTAAGTACGTATCTCGCAAACCTATCGACTTCATAGGATTTAGTATGTCTCCAGACTTGCACATAATTCAAGATACAACAAACTAAAAACTGTAGTTGCTCGAAATAATTTAAGCTTAATCTAGTTTGTAAAAGCCCTAAGAAGTTTAAGTATACTTCAGAGTTCCACAAGTATTCTTAAAGTATGCCACACCACTTTAGAAGTCGTCTGCCAGGTGTATATTTTGCTTTTTGTAGTGTTGGTTCCCCAGGCGGCCAATTCCAAAGCTTTTGATTAATTCTGTGAAAGCGATGGACTTTTAAGTTTTCTTTTAAAATCAGTTCAAGCGATATTGATTTAATTGTCACATGTACTGTTGTATTGGATGCATTCTAGTCATTCAAAGACTACAAGACTTTACTTTTTTTTATGCCTTGGTTTCCAAGGCAAGTTTAAAGTTGAAGCTGTTCCATATAAAGGTGTTGTTGAGTGGCAGCCAAAATTGAAGAAGGAGAATACAAACACAGCTATGTTCAACCGGGAGAAAATGTTGATTGAGTATTGACAGAATCCATTTCCGATTTTTCCTTGTAAGTCATGAGAAATATCAAAAAACTCTGCTGATCTTTTGTTTCTGATTTCTTTTACTTCAGAGTCTATCCGAGAATGTAAGGGGCTATGGTTATCATAGCAAAATAATAACTTGTCCTTGTCACTGAGGATTAGAGTTTAAATGAGTTTGGGCTTCGTTAGACAAGGATAGAAATTAAAGACAAATGAGCTCTAACAGACGAAGGCGTCTGAGCGAATGTTTTTTTATTGGTGTTGGTGTACGCTCAATTTTGAGAGTAACTGAAGGTACAACTTTATAATATCTTGCGCTCGAGAAGCTACAAATATCAACTGTTTTTCGGTGTTTACATTACTGTGCTGGGAACTGGGAAGGTTCAAGGTACACGGTACCGTCTTGCAAGCTTGACTGTATAGTCCAATCTCACCTAAAGTCAGGCATAGCATATTCCTTTTTGTCTGGGCTAATGACAATAGGTACCGAATAAATCGGGGAAAAGCTGATGAAATTATTGCAAACTCAAGCTTCGATTGCTCAGTATTGAGAGTGTTTATATGACTTCTCTATTATCATTATAAATTTAATTCATAAAGAAAACTATTGTACAAGGTGACTGTGATAAGAAATCACGTGAGACGATGGCATTCAAGAGCTATAAAAAGTGTTATACTACAACATCATCGAGGTGCTACCATTTATTTCGCTGACTGAACTAGTTTTTAGTAATCCTATCTTAGCTGTAGTTAGTGATTGCATTGTTACAATTTGCATTGTTTAAATAGGTATTGATATAACAACAATGTTGAATCAAAGTATCTGTTAGTCTGCTACTGCCAACTTAGTAGCGTTAAGTTTGATCACAATTTATATACATAATTACACATTGTTTTTTCATTATGTGTGTATGTATACATATTAAATATATATTAATTGCACAAGCTTCATATGCATTAATCTACTTACTTAAATGCATCGTAATAATAAGTTTACTCTTAATTAAAATTAACAACAAAACTTTTTACTAAAAAATAAATTTTGTCAAATTTTTTTGTGAGTCACCCTGCATACCACATTCGGGAGAATGAAAACTCAGACATAATAAGAGCTTATAATGTCATGCCACTTACCGATCAATAATAACAGGGTCAGAGGGAGTCTCGTTTCGGTTTCCACAGCTTTTTTTATCACAACATCGACTGAAATAGATAAATGTTAATTGGTATACAAAGAATATTTTGTTGGTTGTAAATTTAAAATTTAATAATTTATTTCTTATTTGGTTGTATTCTTGTTTAAATAAACTAAAACAAAAAGAAAAACCTTGATATTTATATCTGATGTAACTTTTTTAAGGAGCAGTTTTGTACTCATTGCAATGTACACATTGTACACATGCAATGTCGCACGTATAGGTACTTGATCTAATGATGCAAATGCTTTTGCGTTTTTGGGATCAAGTATCTACATATAGTAGGGGATCCCCTGATGCTAAATGGGGATTAATAATACTAGAAAATAATACCAGAAACTTCATCTCACTTAGAACACATCCAAATGAGAAAATAAGTCCTGTAAATACGCACTTATTGCCGTAATTTTTAATTTGCACAATTATCAATTTTGTAAGGTAAGTCACTTTGTTTTAAATGCTCTTACTTTGCCGGCATATAACAATATATTGTGGAAAGATGGATTTCCTACACATAAACAATGAAGGACAAAAGCGTTCTAAGATAAATGAGCATATTTTTAATCCACTGGAATGCGGATTTAGATTCGTTCTCGGGTAAAAAATCTTCTGCAATATTTTTCAAACAACCTCAAATTATTCTTGAAGCATTCATGCAATTTTCGACACAATGCACCTCTCCTAATTTCTCTTTAATAAAATAAATTATATTAAATTGCTTATAAAATGTTTCAAACCAAATTTCTGGCGATGGAATTAAGACAGACAAAAATGTTCGGCAACATTTTTTTTTTTACTTCACTATCATTGTGATGTCATGTTTGATTGTCAGAATTTCATCTGCAAATGCATAACTTGCCCAATAGTTATATAATGACAAGTAAAACTGATCGAAGTATGTTTAATATTTTTTTTTTTAATTTGTTGCTTGGTAAAATGTCCAGGACAACAGTCAAACTAATCATCGAAGAGTTTTAAACATTACGCTTTTACACATAATTTTTTTTAAAACTTCAATCACATGGTATTTAGTGTAACTTGTTGTGTGTCACGTCACAGCAGTTGTAAAAATGCTGTCTTTAAGACTGAAGGGCATCGACTGACTACAAGGTATTGCGTCTGAAAACTTTTTTAAATGTCTGATGTTTCATTTGTACGTTTTTCCTAATAAAGTGTCTTTAATAACAACATCAATACAAAACGAAACATAATTTTATGGAAACGTAATACAAATGATCATTTGAAATATGGGAGTTCACAATGTTGCATTGCATGTTGTCCGGAAGGAACATACTGAAAACAGCAAGAACACACACACAGAATCTAGTAAAAAAGAATATAATACGAATTTATTAGTTGAAATACCAATGTTAATTTTTTCTAACTTTAATTAATACCTACTTGTGATATTTAGTTCTTTAGAGGAATTCTAAAGTATAGGGCCATAGCCAGCAACATTTAACACAAATACCTGATAAGCCCTGGCTATAGCGTACAATCGGACGTGAATGCTTTTTTGTCGAGGTTTTCCGAATCTTTCTATAACACATACTAAATATCTACCAAATGAAAAAACCCTTTTAAATTTTTAAGACATATTTCTACTGCGACAATAACTTCTACAAAACTTCTACAAAACATTAACACACAGAAAGCTATTCGTTAGGCTTTATAAATGTGTATGGATTTGTACAATACCTACCATAGATAAAATTGAATAACGATAAACAATCCTCTTGTTCTATTATTGCATTCGTTAATGTTTTTCTAGACTATTTGAAATATTGTTTGCTTTAAAAATGCAATCCAAAAACACCCTGTAGCAAGGAGTAAGGTAGCAGTAGCAGCTATATAGGAAGGTAAATGTTAAATCAAAATAGAAAAAAAAATACAGATACCGAAAATAAGCTAAAATGGAAGGAATACTCGTAAAAGAGAGAGTGGAAATTTATTTCGATATCTCTTGGGATTTCACCCTCTTGAGAAAAGGGAAAACACAGGGGAATATTGACTTTCCTTCCACAAATCCACCCTCTTTGACTGGTTCGCTTCGCGCCATGTCACTAGAGATGGAGCAGGTTGAATGTAGGTATACATACATATATGCAGAAAAGCATGCAACACAGGAGATATATAACCGGTGCGTATACATTTTGTATCCCTTCGAAACACACACGCTTTAAAGGCAGAAATATTCCTAATTATAAATAGACAAATGGTTGCATTTTTTGTATGAAAAAAACTGGCCGAGAGCTTTGAGGACTTGTAAATTTCGTATACCTATATAAACCTTTATATATGTCTTATGTACTATCTTAAAACGAGAGTCTGCGAATGAACTTTAATATGGACGGATTAAATAAAATAAATAAAATTATATCAAATTCAATGGTTGGGTAAACAAACAAATTTAAATCAAGGATCGTAAGAACGAATAGGTACAGTTCTAAAATTATAAACATATAGTTAAGCTCCACGAAAAGCGAAACCTAGAATATTGGAAAGGCTACTGAAGTTAGAAGTGACATGAAAGGGAATGGACAAAATCTGTAACGCAAAAATCTCAAAATATACTTATCTATAAAAATTTTAGAAATAGGTATACTTTTAATATTATTTTATTGCACTTTCCTCAAGCCCAAGAGTGTGTCATGGAATTTTTTATTCAGTAACTTTTTTCCTTACGTCCTACGGCAAAAACATTTTCAGTGAAACGTAAAATTTCTTACAAGTTTGTTAGTAAAAAAAATTGTGGCATGTCAATTCGCGCTTCGTATAACATAAAGTAATAATAATTTAAAAATAATTTTTTAAATTGAAAATGTGGTCTTTGATTTAAATCTTAGCAAATGAACTAATATAGAAGCTTTTTAAGGATCTGGCGCGTCGCATTGTGGCCAAACACATGATCTGTTTGTTTCTGCCAAATTTAAACATCTCAATACTTCAATGCTTTTTCAAATACATTTGCTGGTACAACACAGCCACCACCAACTTTAATTTAATAGCAATAAGTTGTCGCTTATTGAAACCCATGGCAATAAGCCTTGTGAGTTGCGACTTGCGACGTATATTGCCTCTTTCAGTATAATGTAAATAAAACATTGGAATTGATTTGCTCGTATAACTGCGTTTTCGGCAAACCATACTTTACCGAATTTTTTACCATACTTCACCACACCTTCGTAGAAAAGACATCCTAAGAAGACTCTACAAAAATATTGCGGTTATTAGGAAATGTTGATAAATTCAAACTATCCTATCTCTCAAGTTTGGATTAAAACTTGATAAAAATCGGTTCCGAATTTTAAGAGTTCATCGCGGACAATCAACGTTACAGGTAGTTTTAATATAAAAGATACAAATAATATTTAGAACAAAAATCTTTTCCGAAAGGAAAAAAAACATACATTAATAAGCATAAATTAAAATCAAAAGTAGATATTTTGTTAAATCGAAAGTGCTGTATTGTAAAAGAAAAGTCAATTAATTTCATAGAATTACTATATTCTATTGAATGAAATTTCAATGGATTTATAAAGATGTCGATAAAAAAAAATGTACTACTGGCACTGGGTCGCACGTTCTTACACTGTATGTATGTACAATAGCACTATAAAATTTTATTTTCGTTAACAATAATATGTGAGGAAAATACGATTAAAAAAAACTTGGCTTTAATTGGCGGGCTTGTTTTATGCGTCTACCATTTAAAAAGCTTCAAACTTTAACAACAAAAATGCAGAAACTGTAAAACTATGTACACTAGTCAGCATAAGTATTTTGACGACGAAATAAAAATCTGGTATTTTGGAGTTTAACTTTTAAATGGCTTTATAAAGAATTTTTGGACTTTGAGGTGGTTTTGTGATGAGTTATACTGAAAGGAGAGTTCATCTGTCCATAGAAGGCTTTTCCAGAACTCCTTTGGATTGTGCAGATGTTCTTTTGTCTTTTAATCTTGTTTTTCTTTGATATGTAAGGCAAGTCTTTCTCTTTAGCTTTAAATGTCTTGGAATCTCTCACGTTGTCGTGAGAAGCCTCTGCTGCAGATCAATGGAATTTGACGACCAATAATCCAATAAATAATAATATACATTTAATGAAAAACGAAATTGAAATGTAACTAGTATTAGGGCAGTATAGCTAATAAATAATAATAAATAATAATAAATCCAATAAGTGAGTTTTTATTTTCTTAAACACATTTAATACCAATTAAAGTTTAACACAAAATGTGTTCGGTTTTCAAGTGCTCAAAACTGTAAAAACATTTAGACAAAGATTCCGTCAAAATACTTATGCCATGCAAAAATTCAGTGTCTGCTTACATTCTTATTAACAGAAAGAGAATGCGAACGGTACACAATATTAAATTTGGCATGCATGCATAGAGCTAAAAATAGAGGCCTTGTTTTGTGCATCATTATCGCACCGTTATTTAACGATACTAAGAAAAACTAGATTGAATAGGTAGTTACAAAACGGTCAAAATACTTATGCCGAGCACATTTTAATTTCCAACTTATGGAAAACTTCATTAGGCCCAAACTTTTTGTACTTGTATTTTATGCTAAAAATCAAACCTGCAATTTTGTTTGAAGAACTCCCAATGTGTCTCAAACGAAGTTTGAACAAAACCGGTGAAGCTGAGGAAATATAACGGAGTCACCTGTTATAAAGGAGCAACCGTTAAGAACTTTTTGACCAATTTAAAACAGTTATATATATGTGCTTTTCATCTTATGGCCTATAATAAACGTTAAAGCCTGCATTCCGTTGTTCTTATAGGCTAACTTAGAACGCACTTTACTTTAAAATACTCCCAATTCTACAGTTGGTCGAGTCTTCTTTTGGGGACAGACCGAAGGAGCACGGAATGGTGAAAACCACTTTAATCTATGCACGAAATCAATACTTTCCCTTAGAGCAGGTAAGAACATTAAACTTACTTAAAATAAAATATATGGCTAAGTCTCATCTTAAGTTTTAAATCAAGTATCCAAAAAAATAAAGAACACATGCCAGTAACGGGTTAACCACGATATCTAGAAAAAATAAATCTAGTGCAAACAAATCTAGAAAGAGAAAATCTAGAAAAAAAAATCTAGAATTAGGAAAATACAGAAAACCGAAAAACTAGAATACTTAATCACGAAAACCCAAAATCTAGAATAAGAAATCTAGAATGGACAAAATCTAGAATTAAAATATCAATTAATATTAATTTTTGACAAACCATTGTTTCAAAAATTAATTTTAATTCTAAATTTAGAATTCATGTAAGTTAAAAAAAATCTAGAATCCTTTTTTTCTAGACTATTCTAGATTTTTTGTTTTATAGATTTTATCTTTCTATATTTTTTTTTTCTGGATAACGTCGTGATCCCGCCAGTAACATTTCGATAGAAAAACAGACATTGCCCTTTTGACCTACTTTTTCCACAAAAATTTTTATTGGCTTAGACATTGTCTAAAAAGGGTTTTTAACTTGTCAAATAAAAAAGCTTCTTAATTTTTTGACTGATTTACCTATAGCAACATAAAGGTATTAAGATTAAAATATTGTAGATTTTTTTCTATTTTCTTCAACCACATGTTAGCAGACGTCTATACCATAAACCAGACATTAAGTGATATAAATCATGATCTTCAGGCAGGAATTCCGCCCCGTAAGAAATAAAGTATTAAAAATGCAATTGAAATAATATTGAACTCACCTGCACATAACTTCGTGAGTCAATAATACTCGGCACATTTCCGGATTTTTATCTTGCCCTTCGTATACAATTGCCTGGAATTAGAAGAATTATAATAAATATTAAGTAAATATGCAATTTCAAGAGTCCGATAAATGCTAGTCGTATAGTTTCGAAACATGAAAACTTAGTTCTATTTACAAAGTACAAACGTATTTTTAAATATTTACACACTGCTCTATAATTCCTTGTTTATTTTCTCCACAATTCGACTACAATTTTTGTTCGTTTAGGACAGATATAGATTAAAATCTTTGACCTCAAAATAAAACTGAGTGTGTGCCAAGTGCCAAGGTATAGTATCCTGTATTCCGTTAAATGCGACGTGTTGTTAATTTACATTTGTTGTATTTACACAATTCCTGAATACTTTTTATGCAGTGTAATTAGATATAGTATGACGAATGACGACGCATACGCAAATAATTCGTGTGTCATTATTTTTGTTAGTTTGATATTTGACATTATAATTTATTTGTATACTCTATGGTAATGTTAAACTACAAGAACAATATAAACTTGATAAAACGAAAACAAAAAATATTTTAGTCTTCATAGTAAAAACATATGCATAGTTTTTCCCATTAAACGTACTTTGTATAAGACATGTTCTTAGCCAAAAGATTACGTCCCCAAGTATGTTCAAACTCAATAAACTTAATCTTAAATTTGACTTGATTTATAAAAACCAAAAGACAAAATTTTGCACGAACTATTTTGGTAATTTAGTATGAAGATGGGCCCTTAAAGGGCCATCGGTAGCTCTCGCATCCCCGTTGTGGGTTACTGACTCTGGATTTCTCCAGCTCCTTTTGTCCAACGAGAGCAGCATAGTGCCTGGTCCCTATGGTTGGGGGGTAGTGCATCCGGGTAACTTCCCAACCACGTACAAAATCAATGGTTCTAAAACAACCAACTGCCTCGGATATGAATGACCTTACTGATGACGACCATATAGCAAACGAAACAAGGACAACGAATTTCGGTTCTGCACGTGGAATGTTCGTACCCTAAACAAACCACGTGTCGCCGAACAATTAGTGGAAGCCTTAAATGTTGTCAAAGCCGACATCAAAGCCATCCAAGAAGTGCGATGGGATGGTGAAGGCATAAGAAGGATACAAAACTGTGACATCTACTATGTCAAGTACTACAGGACAAGAAAACAGCGGGTATTTGGATGCAGTTTTTTGATAAGAGGAGGACTTATGCAAGAAGTGTTAGGGTTTCGTGGCATAAGCGAACGCATTGTCACAATCCATTAAGTCCAAATTCAGCAACACCTCTCTGAACTGCGTCCACTCCCCCTCTGAGGAAAAAGATGACACAGCCAAGAAGAGTTCTATGATCTTCTCAAAAAGGCGTTTGATGAATGCCCGAAGTACGACACTAAGATTATTCTTTGTGACCTTAACGTTAACGGTCGGAAGCACAGCAGCACAACATTTCTGGTAACGGACACAGGCTAACCGACTTTGCTGCGAAAATGTCATCATAGCTAGAACAAATTTCTCACACCTCAATATATACACAAGTTGACTCCGTCGTGGTTGATAAGAACACCATCGATTCATTTATTGTAGAGAAAGTTTTAAGACAGGGTGACACGCTATCATGTTGCCTCTCTAACGTCCTGTTTGAGGAAATCGTACGCAAAGAAGATGCCAATACCAGCTGACCTATTTTTTTTATAAATCCGTTCAATTACTTGGCAATGCTATCACTCTTGCCAATCACTGTTTCTCTTCAGGATTAGATGGCATTTTAGTAGCAAAGGACCAAGAACACACTATACAAGAACCTTATCATCCCAGTGCTGCTGTATGTGGAAGAAGCGTGGACACTGACACAATCGAAAAAAAAAATAGGCTGGGCTGCTTTGAGAAAAAGATTCTGCGGGTGATATTCGGTCCTGTTATATATCAATGGAGTATAGAGAAGAACTCTATTTGGTGCGGAAAAAGATAAATATGTTTTATTTTTTTGAAATAAAACAGAGTAAATGAAAATTTTTATCTTAAAAAGTTATTTGGTAATTTGAAATGCTTCATACGGAAGCCTTGTAAGAGCTTTTCTGTAAAAAGCCCTTACGGAAAACAAAAGAAAGCGAATGAGAGACAAACATCCCTATCTTCCCTGTGCTGCCGATTTATGTTGGACAGAGTATAGCGAAAACAAAATTTAAATTAAAGCTCCAATTGCGTTGAGTTTCGACTTTTTTCCATCGCATTGTTTAACGAAATGCATCCAACCATTAAAGGGGCTTTGGGTAGGACCCATCTCTCAAAGAACTTACCCGTATCTTGATACCCTTGAAACAACCTGGAAGATTAAAACAAAATTAATAAAAAAAACGGGACGCCAGGCAGATGTGAAACAATCAAGTTTACATTACAATTCGGAATTTTTAAAAGCCAGGAAACAAAATATGGAGTGAAATATTTTTAATAATTTAGTGTTTCGTTACCTAATACAATCAACATATTTCTCTTATTATTTTATTATAATAACAATTATTACAGATTATATTCATTTATAAATAGGAACAAAATTAATTTTAATCAACCCACCCATCAAATCCCCCCACCACCCCCATACATCCAGCTCATCTACAACTACCAACCAACCATCCACCATTTTTGACAAGTTTTTCCCCCCCCCCCCCCCCCTCCACACCAAATCTCTATCACCAGTACATAACCACCCAATCCACCTCCAACCACCAACCAACCATCTACCATTTTTGCCGATCCCCTCCCCCCCCCAAAAGCAAGTCCCCCGACCACCACCATACATCCAACCCATCTACAACCACCAACCAAATATCCGCAATTTTTGACAATTTTTTCCTCAACCCACCGCACCTACAACCAACCACAAACCGTTTTTGTCAATATTTCCCTCCCCCTACCAACCTTCAACCCCAACCGTCAATTCACAACCAACTAACCACACGCCATGTTTGTAAATTTTGTCTCACCCACCCCCCAACACCCTCCTTAAAAACTACCCCACCCCCACCAACACAACCTACAACCTATAACCAACCACCTGCAATTTTTGACAATTTTTTCCTAAGCCACCCTCCCCCCACCTACATCAAATTTCCTTACCAGTTACCACCCACCCCACCTACAAACACCCGTCCACCATTTTTGTCAACACCCCCCCCCCCCCCCCAAACAAATCCCTCCACCAAAAACCACCCACCAATCCTTCAAACAACCACCCACCATTTTTCAAAATTTGTTCATCGCCCCATACACAACCCCCCTCCCACGCACATACCCCAACGACCATCCAACATCCACCCTAATCACTTTGAAAAATTTAATCTACTGATAATTTTTTTATGCTATCAAGGATTTGATTGGCCGGATGGCGTCCGAGCGTCATGGCATTTTTCGTGACGATTGCGATCGATTTTCACATCAAAAAAAAAAACTTGGAAGAAAAAAAGAAGTTTTAGAATCCAAACTCAACAACCCGTTTCCGCGTTGTTTTTTTGCCTACTTTTTCACATACCAGTGCTAAGGTGTTGATATTGAGAGTTGAACTGACGGATGTTCAAACTTTCCATCATAACAATGTTAAGTGCAATTAGTAGTTCCAGACCGATTATTTACTTTTCCTTATAATACCTTCCTGTGAGTAAAAATGCTCACATATGTGATATACAAGAAAAATAAAATGCACGACTGGGTCGCACGTACTTGCTCTGTGGGTGCAATAGTACGATGAAAACAAACTTTTCGATCAATGAGAACAACTCATTTCTGAAAAATTTGGTCAAACCTAAAAAATTTTGACTAAAACTGGAAAAACCGATATACGGGAGCTAACGTTAAGAAACCTTTAATATTTAAAATTATGATGTCATCTTTTGGGTGTTGTAAATGATACAAATGTCCACTTATGGCCAAATTAATAATACTGTTAAATCAAATTTCCGCTATTATCATGTGTAGCCAAAAACTAAAAATGCAGTTTTCTTTGAAGTATTCTATATATGTTACATATAAAGTTTCATAAAAATCGTGGGGGCCTTTTTTGAGTAAATTAGAAAAAACAAAACAATTGGCCTAAAACTAATGGCTCTTTGTATAGGAGCCACCATTAAAAAAAAAAAGAAACTGAAAAAAAATTAATGCCATCTGATAGGAAGCTGAAAGAAACTATACTAAACAATATTTGAGTGAATTCGATGCAACCGTTGACAACTTATGGCCATTAAAAAAAAAACCGTTAAGAGCAGATCTCCGTTATTTGCATTTTTAGCAAAAAACTGAAAACGCAGTTCTCTTAAAAACACTAAAAGAATATAACACACAAAGTTTAATCAAAATCGTTAGAGCCATTTTCGAGCAAATTAGAAAAAACCAAAAAAAGTTGGCTAAAACTCAACGGCTCGTTGTATGGGAGCTACCATTTAGAAAGGCTTCAGTGAAAAATTTACTAAACCATCCTATAGAAAACTATAAAAAACTATGTCAAACGAAGTTTGAGTCGATTCAATCAAGCCGTTGTGAACTTATGGCTATTTGAAAAAAAACCGTTAAAACCTGATTTTCGTTACGGCTATTTAAGCCAAAAACAAAAAACGCAGTTTTGTTCGAAATACATAAAGTTAGCTAAATTTTGAGTTTAATCAAAATCGTTAGAGCCGTTTTCGAGAAAATCCAAATTGAAAAAAACCGTTACTTGAAAGGTACCAGTTTGAGCCGGGCTAAAACGAAATAAAAAAAACCTCGACAATGGTTTTTCTTCAAACTGCTATATATGAAGTTTGAAGAAAATCCGTCAAAACGTTTAGGCTGTAGCATGACGTGAAAAAGCGCACATCCGCACATCCGCACATCCGCACATCCGCACATCCGCACAGACGCACAGACGCACAGACAGACCGACGGACGGTATGGCGAAAACCACTTTTTTGGGCTTCTCTATCATCGTAATGTCATGTTTGATTAAAACCTCGATTTTTTTTTTCTGCACGAAACCAATACTTGCCCTATAGAGCAAGTAAAAAACGAAACTTAACTTTGTTCTATAACCACAAGTTTTGTTAGATGTCCTCCTCTTCAATGGTACGTAATAGACACCGAAAGGTTTCCCGTTAGTTTCCACCCCACCCCAATTTAAATGTAATTACTGAGCTCGACTACTTGCTTTTTGAAAAGAGGTAATCCTATACCTCACTCATCTGTAATCAAAATTCAGAATACGAGCGTCATTTTCCTAGTGGTGGAAGTGAACCGACAGAAAATTTATTAAAATAAATATAACTAGAGGTCTCTTCTTTTTTACTTGCTCTATAGGGCAAGTATTGGTTTCGTGCAGAAAAAAAAAATCGAGGTTTTAATCAAACATGACATTACGATGATAGAGAAGCCCAAAAAAGTGGTTTTCGCCATACCGTCCGTCGGTCTGTCTGTGCGTCTGTGCGTCTGTGCGGATGTGCGGATGTGCGGATGTGCGGATGTGCGGATGTGCGCTTTTTCACGTCATGCTACAGCCTAAACGGCTTGACGGATTTTCTTCAAACTTGGTATATAGCAGTTTGAAGAAAAACCATTGTCGAGGTTTTTTTTATTTTATTTTAACCCGGCTTAAACTGGTACCTTTCAAGTAACGGTTTTTTTCAATTTGGATTTTCTCGAAAACGGCTCTAACGATTTTGATTAAATTTAAAATTTAGCTTACTTTAAGCATTTCTCACAAAACTGCGTTTTTTGTTTTTGCCTCAAATGGTCGTAACGAAAATCAGGTTTTAACGGCTTTTTTTCAAATAGCCATAAGTTCACAACGGCTTGATTGAATCAACTAAAACTTTGTTTGACATAGTTTTTAATAGTGTTCTATAGGATGGTTTAGTAAATTTTTCACTGAAGCCTTTCTAAACGGTGGCTTCCATACAACGAGCCGTTGAGTTTTAGCCAACTTTTTTTGGTTTTTTCTAATTTTCTCGAAAATGGCTCTAACGATTTTGATTAAACTTTGTGTGTTATATTCTTTTAGTGTTTTTAAGAGAACTGCGTTTTTAGTTTTTGGCTAAAAATGCAAATAACGGAGATCTGCTCTTAACGGCTTTTTTTCAGATGGCCATAAGTTGTCAACGGTTGCATCGAATTCACTCAAACTTTGTTTGGTATAGTTCCTTACAGCTTCCTATCAGATGGCATTGATTTTTTTTTCAGTTTCTCTTTTTTAAATGGTGGCTCCTATACAAAGAGCCACTAGATTTTGGCCAATTTTTTCATTTTTTCAAATTTACTCAAAAACGGCTTCCTCGATTTTTATGAAACTTTGTATGTAACATACATAAAATACTTCAAACAAAACTGCATTTTTAGTTTTTGGCTATACATGATAATAGCGGAAATTGCTTTTAACAGTATAATTTATTAGGCCATAACCCATAAGTGGACATTTGTATCATTTATAACACCCAAAAGATAACGTCTTAATTTTAAATATTAAAGGTTTCTTAACGTTACCTTCCGTATATCGAGTTTTCCAGTTTTAGCCAAATTTTTTTGGTTTTTACCAAATTTTTCAAAAATGAATTGTTCTTATTGATCGAAAAGTTTGTTTTCATCTTACTATTGCACCAACAGAGCAAGTACGTGCGACCCAGTCGTGCATTTTATTTTTTTAGAACACTTGGTGTAATGAAGCTCTTGCAGAGTATCTCAAAAAGGGCATAACGCAGATTCTACGTTGTTGCATTATACAATATTATGATGTACCTTTGTAGGTTTATGCTTGAAGGACTGGTGTTTTCTAAATGTTGTACGTACATCGTACAAGCTGCTTAAGCACCCATATGTGCAATTTTATCTTCCTGTCTCATCCCAACATACAAAAAGATAATAGGAAATTAATTTTTGAGCCAGAAGTGGCAGCAGTTGTTTTTTCTAAAGAAGGGATGAGTTAACACGAAAAATGTTTCTCTCTGCTCAGCACGAGGCACAGGGCTTGAAGTCACATATCCACCCCAATAAACAATAATTGAAACCCTTCTGTTGCAATCATCATCGGGCAGGTTTGATTTTTTTTTATTATTGATAGTTTAAATGTACTTCCATAAAAGATATTTGAGGGCTTAGCTATACTGTGCACTAAATCTTGCTACTTGTTTGACAAAGTTGAAAAATGGTTTGTGTTTTGAATCCTGCAACTAATGCATTTCATATGTTTTGATTAAAAAGAAACTCCCCTCTCACTTGTATAGCAACAAACATAGCATAAATTATAAGGACACCTTGATAACTGCTTGAACTTGAACTTGTGTTGAAGTGTATACCTACTTCGATAATATGTAGTAAAAAGGTGGCGTGAAATAAGGCCAAATTGGCCTTCTTTCTAATTCTAATAAAAATAAGGAATAAATGAAGGAATAAGGAATTCTGCTTCTTTTCCATATCGAATTTTAAAATTATGTTTTCAGATTTTACAATCACGGGAAAACCGTTAAAACCAAATAAACACTAAGAAGTCTATAAGATTAAAATGCTAATTACGAGAAGAAAGTGAAAAAGCTTTCAGGTACCTATTTGTTTTTGAAATTCGAAATGATTCGTTTTCGAAAACGAAATAAAACCAAATTTTTAAAAATGTGGCTTTATTAAGCAAAGTTTTAATATAAAAGTGTAAAAGATATTGATTGGCATTTATTTTTAATACATGGCAATTACAATTCAGCATCATTCGAAAATTGACAATTCTTACAGGGAATGGGCCCTCCATTCACCTTTTGCAATTCGGAGAAGGTTCGATTTATGGACAGACAAATTCTGCAACTTGGCTGAGTCAATAGAATTGATGATGTCATCAACAGCGGCTTTCGTGATAATAAGTGGCTTAGTGAAAGAGCGATTTTAGCACATGAAGCGACCAAGTATCCAACTTCAACATAGCAATTCCGAACAAGTTACCAGCAACCTTCAAGTTCATTGACACTGTCATAATCAAAGAAGTAGCTGTTAACTACCTTGATGAGCTTCAACAGGGCGGTCACACAAAGTCAAACAGAAATTGCAAATAAGAACAGCGTACTGTATACGCCGCCGTTAGAACAATTCTTTGGCTTTGTGACGAGCAAAAATGATCAAGCATTTATTTTGGAAAAAGTTGAGGGAGACGAAGTGGTATACAGGTTCATAAGCATAGTTCTAGACCGAATAACATCGTGCTGAAAGTGGGCATTCCGTCTGTGTTTCCTTGGAACTTACCCCCCCCCCCCCCCTCCAAAAGTATGCAATGGAACTCGCCTTAAAGTTGTCACTTTGAAATAGAAGGTACTGTATTAAAGCCAAAATTCTAAAGGGCTGTGGAACTGGTGAAGTAGTTTTCATACCATACCCAGCAATTCCACGTTTTGAGAGTATGTCCATCAACAAGCCAGAAGATCAGATACATCGAGTAACGTGCCGGTTTCGATCTCAGGACTATTTTTCACACGGACAAAGAAATTCTCAAGTTTTTCTTGCTTCATTTTACACACAGCTAAACACTGTTTATGTATCCGTTCAAAGTCCAATTGATTGGTTTCTAATTTTCAAATGTCTCTGCAAGAATAATAAAATGCACGACTGGGTCGCACGAACTTGCTCTTATGATAAGCAATTGCTTAGTAGTGCATAGCATATACATATATGGATATTAAAAAAAATTTAAATAATTTCGAAAATTCTTTTATTTTTTAAATTAGTTTAAGAGTTTTCTCGGAAAAACAAAGTACGCAATAAAATTTTAAAACTATACGTTAATCTAGAAAAAAAAATATTGAAAATCGTTCTACCAATTTTTTTTTTAAAAAAGGTTATTTTTGAAAAACTTTTCCAAAAAATATTTTGAAATTTATTTGAGTATGCAAATATATGGCAATCTGTAGTTTACATTTGAAAAAATAACTAAAAAAAAATTAATATACCCGTTTTCAACATACAGTAGACGCTCGATATAGTGAACTAATAAAAACCAGTTCTGTTCATTATATCGAAATTGTTCACTATTTCGAGCGGGAGATTTTAAATGCTAACATATACACTTAGTTTGATATAAATAAAATTCTTTCATTTCTATTTTTTTTTAATTAATTCAATAGTTTAAACTAAAAAAAAAGAACAAAAAACCTAAAAGTATTTATTTTAAAACACTTAAATAACACAAACAAATGAATTATGTCAAGCTTTAGCAAGCACAGAGATAAAAATAGTTTTTTGAGGAACACAAGATACAATTTTTTTTTAAATAATGAAACAATTAAATTTTTGGAAAAAAATTTGTCACCTTCATTTGTGTCTTTTTTAAATTTAAATTTAATTGCACTGCTCTAACTAAAATATCAGAAAAATCTGCATTAGTATGTCCTGCCCACTCAATCACCTTATCAAACAAAATAACGGCTTCTTTTGATGAAACCGAACATGCAGGACGATCCATAACAAATTGCACATCTTCTTCATCGTTTTCGACATCGACTTCATCTGAAGCAAAAGTGTTTCTGTTCCAATCACCACAGCACAAACTCTCTCATGCTTGATAAGATGTTGACCCGTGTATATATGTATATGCCGCTTAAAGCACTTCGAAATTTGCCTGGAACTTATTTGCACGATTACAATATGTAACAAAAGTAAATGCACATCATAACCTTGTCTTTTAATTGGGCAGCTGTATATTTACTTTCGTGCCACAGTATGAAAAACACACAAGAAACTGTAAATTGTTCTGAAAAATAGTTCACATGCACAGGCACATTGCAACTCTATAATTTTTCGTTGGATTTTGACAAAAAAAAAAATCGAGTTCACTATACCGAGATTTTCATAGTTCACTATTTAGAGTAGTCTGTGTTAAATTTTGGTGGTTCACTATATTGGATAGTTCACTATAAAGGAGGTTCACTATATCGAGCGTCTACTGTATTTCGAAAACCAATTTTTTATTTTGAAAAAATTATAAAAAATCAAAAAAAAAAAAGTTTTTGAAAATTTTGAAATGCGATTTTATTAAAATTATTAATGACTTCCTGTGCCCAAAATTTTATTGAAATCGAATGTATAGTTTACGAGAAAATTTGATTTGAAAATACTGGTTCTATGAAAGGTACCGTTATAAAACAAATTAAAAAAAAAAATTCCAACTTAAAGATAGACTGCCTTAAGAAAATAGCATTCTGAAAGTTTTATCAAAATCGTTAGAGCCGTTTTTGAGAAAATCAATTTTTGTCTTCAAGATTGTATGGCAGGTGCCGTTATTTTTGGACCTAGAGCAAAAATAAAAAATTTGTTCCGAGGGACGGCCAAATAAATCCTAAATACCAAATTTGAAGCAAATCGGCCCACCCGTTCGGCCTACAGAGGCGCGAACAGACAGACAGACGGACGGAATTTCCAGACCCACTTTTTTCGACTTCTCCATCATCGTAATGTCATGTGTGATTGTTATCTCAAATTTTTATTTGCGATTATAGGTACTATAAGGCAAGTTATGCATTCGTCGAAAAAAAAAAGTTTTGAGATAACAATCAAACATGACATTACGATGATAGCGAAGACGAAAAAAGATGGTCTAAAAATTCTGTCCGTCTGTATGTCTGTCTGTCTGTCTGTCTGTATGTAGACCTACAGCCCAAACGGGTGGGCCGAATTGCTTCAAACTTGGTATATAGACTTTTTTAGGTATTGTACAGAGAGGAAATTGAAATTTTTTTTTTAGCTCAAAAAATAACGGTACCTGCCATACAACCGTTATTTTAAAGCTTATTTTTCTCAAAAACGGCTCTAACGATTTTTATTTAAAAAAATCAGTGTTGCTTTTTAGGTAGGGCGAATCATATGGCTGAAAAAAAAATTTTCAAAAATGGCTAAGAACGGTACTTTCCATAGGACCGTTTTTTTTGCTTTCGACTATCTCGAAAACGACTCAACCGATTCTTTCGAAATTTCACACACATATAGCTGTAGGTAGCTCAATTTGTTTTGCATACCATTATTTTTGAAAAATATTTTTTTGTATTTTTAAAAGCATTTGAAAAAAAAAATTAATATTTTGAAAACGGCTTATTAAATTTTTTTCTAAAAATTTTAAATAAATGTATTTGCTGAATACCTATGAACTGGCGTTTTAAAATTTTTTTTTTAATTTTTTTTTTAATTTTTTTTTCAAAAAGTTTTTCAAAAAAAACTTTTTTTCTCAAAAACCGCTCCACAGATTTTTATAAATTTTTTCTCATAAATTCAAATTTTTCCAAGAAATAAAATGGCGTACTTTTTTTTCAGCTCAAATTAGTTTAAGTATTTATTTAAGAATTTTGAAATTTTTATTTTTATCAAAATCTCAAGCCCCTAAACCACTGTCACTCATTAGAGCAAGTTCGTGCGACCCAGTCGTGCATTTTATTTTTTTCTACACGAATCCATAACTTGCCTTATAGTATGTACCTATAATCGCAAGTAAAAAACTGTATGACGGTGTAAGGATAGCACATAATTTTCATTGTTTTGTTCTTTTTAGCATTTTATTTCTGTATACTTACTTATGATGGCGCCACTGGAGTGTGGTGCTCCTGGGCCTTACTTAGTATGCCCCTCCAGCCGGCTCGATCTTTAGCCTGCCGTTTCCAACCTCGTACTCCAAGTTGTCGGAGGTCTCCCTCTACCTGGTCGCTCCGTCGGAGATGAGGTCTTCCTTGGCTTCTGACTCCCTCTGGTTTGGCTTTGAAGACTTTACGAGCTGGAGCGTCGATGTCCATTCGCTCTACATGGCCCAGCCATCTTATTCGTTGAGTTCGAGTTTTTCTGGCTAGGCTTATGTCGCTGTACAGTTCGTATAGTTCGTGGTTGTATCTTCTTCTCCAAATGTTGTTTTCCCGATTTACGCAGACAGGACCATAGATCGTACGCAGAACTTTTCTCTCGAAGACTCCAAGTGACTTTTCATCCCATTGGGAGAGGGTCCATGCTTATCAATGGTTACGCTCTGACCAAGTCGGTGGTGGGATTGGACTTTTGTTGATGAAAGCATATACTTCGTCTTGTCCTCGATTATTTTCAGCCCCATTCTGCTTGCTGCTGACTTCATAGCAGTGAAAGCACCGGTTGATGCGCTCGCTTTGTTCTTCCTATCACGTCAATGTCATGAGCAAATCCAAGTAATTGTGTCGATTTATTGAAAATGGTGCCTGATGTACTGGCATGGGTGCTCCGTATTACATTTTCAAGCACAATGTTAAAACAGCTGCATGACAGTGCGTCGCCTTGTCTTAGCCCTCTGGTGGTTTCGAAGGTATCAGTAGAGTCTCTGCCAACTTTGACGGAACAGCGAGCATTGTCCAACGTCATCCTTATAAGGCGTATCAGTTTAGCAGAGATTCTAAAGTTAGCATAGGACATAGCACGATACAGTTCAATTCTATTAACACTGTCGTAGGCGGCTTTAAAATCGACCTGTTCGTCGATTCGTCGGTGGGTGTCGATGTTATATTCTTGGGTTTTCTTCAGGATCTGGCGTAATGTGAATATTTGGTCAGTGGTAGATTTTCCAGGTTCGAAGCCCTCGATTTTTTTTTTGAAGAACAACATTTGTATGGGAAATATTTTTCCTGCTGTTATTTTTTTTAAAGTATCATAAAATCTGTACGTTTTTCTGCATACCTACTTGTTACCAATTTTTTTTTTATTATTGTCAAAAAAAAACGCATTTTCTGGAGAAAATCGACCCCATAGTCAAAAAATATAATGGGCAGGAAAACTAGACCAGTTCAGAAATTGGATATCTTTGAATATACCGAAGTATCATGTCCAAAATATTCCTGACGAATCAGGGAACACCCTATATAATTCAGGTTCAAAAGTGAAGTAGTGTCTCACTGCTGCTGAAGTTATTTTCCTGCACCACCGATTTTTTTCACCTGAATGCAATGGTCTTGGCCTTAAAATGTAAACTACGAATTTTATTTAAAACAAAAATGTATCTAATCTAATGAATTGATTTTCCCATTTTTCAGAGCTCAGAGGGCAATTTCATTGGTTTTGCAACCCTATCTTCTGAAGCTAAAGACAAAATAAAAATTATCTCCTATCGCCGAAAATTTTGCTATCATTATGGGGGCAGTTACTCAATTTAGGATTTCCCCTCAGGTTTCCGATTAAACATTCTGCCTGCGTACGTTCATATAGGCCTTATCAAGCGTGTGCATCATCTCCGATAACTTAAGACACACGTCGCACCATCCGCCGATCAGCGTATTCTCAACCCCAACAGTTTTCTCTGTACCTATACCTATATAGACCTAAGTACATAAAAGTAGCCTTGTAACAGGAAACCTGCAATTATATTGCCTTTTATTGTTTCAGGATGGATTTGAGATGAAAATGGATTTAAAATCTGTCAAAAATTGTAACCACTGAACATTAAGGTATCTGGTAGCTCAATTCTAGCTACATACAATGAGAGAGGGTGAAATTTTTAGCAAAATGTTGTTACACTATACACAGTATAAGCCCTTTCCCATCTCATAATCTGGGTATATTTTTTTGTTCCTTAATGTTCCCCTAATAATATCAATGCTAGATTATTGATATTAAAACTGAGTAGTTACATTATGTTCGTATAGGCTTTGTTATTTTTCTGAGCTGCTACAATAACTTCTTGTACAACACAAAAGAGGCACTCGACAAACTGGATTGCCTAGAAGCTGGAAGGGATGATTTAACACACACACACAAAAAAAAAATAAAGTTAAAGTTGACCATACTCAGAAGAGCAAAGTGTGGCTAAAAAAGGACAATAATTGATCGAGGAATCGGATTACGGCGGCGGTATTACGATTACGATACGAGTAAGGGCTTTTTGAATTCTGATCATTGAAGGTAGTACGTAATAGTATCATATATTATATTCTTGCTTGCATCCCTTTTAAAACTGTTTCCTCTTTGATGATTGACTCAAAAAGAGCGAGGTGTCTTTTTGTATTTATTCGTTTGATTATCATAATAATTTAAAATGCAAAATTGTGATGATTAGATCAGCTTCTAATATGAACCAATCAC
Source organism: Platycheirus albimanus (assembly GCA_916050605.2). Classification (NCBI taxonomy): domain Eukaryota; kingdom Metazoa; phylum Arthropoda; class Insecta; order Diptera; family Syrphidae; genus Platycheirus; species Platycheirus albimanus. Next base: position 69,493,481 of record OU696698.1, read on the forward strand.
CTTTTATATGTAAATCATTGGATGGTGTGATGTGGTGAACCTAAAAAAGGTTGGAATCATAACACTATTATTTTAGGGATATCTAGCGGTTTAAGGTGTATTATTTGTATGCGAGCTTTTGATAAAATGTATGTATAGAAAATCGCAAAATGGTTTAGAGAATGTGGAGTGTTATGTGTGTACAGTGCACGTCTGTGTAGATAATAATGTTATCTGCGTTTTTGTTTCAATCCTAAACTTCATTACAAGTTAATTTTTAACTACGCGAAACATTTTTGTGAGTGCTATTCAAAGATATATAACATGTTTTTGATGCAATAATAAACGTATCATGCGTATGCTTTTCGTTACGTATCTAATAAGTTCAAAACGTTAATAAATACATATTTCCAAAGCATCTATATAAACATTTAAGTTGTAATCTGTTTCGTATTAAATAAATACAATTCAATACTCTGGAGAACCCTGAACCATGCGTAAAGGGAATACATTACATACAAAATGTTCTAATAACTCAGCAATAAGGGACTTTTGACTGATAAATTACGAACAAGGTGATGTAACGGGTGTTTTTTTAAGAGTTTGAGAACTTTAAATAATAATACCAGACAAAAATATTGTTGGAATGAACTTTTTACTTGCGATTAAGGTGTTTTTTTAGACGTGTGGATTTCAATCTGGCAATACTTTTTTCGGGGTTGGTCTTTTTGACAGCTGTCACTTGGTTTCGTGCTCAGTTTGGTTTGCCATGTCATTATGAAAAAGGAATAGACTTATACCTGAACAACGTTTGCAAATGGTTCAAATTTATTACCAAAATAATGGTTCGGTTCGCGCGACGCATTGCGGCATAATCGCCCAGGAATCGCGGCGGCCACATGCCCTATATCATTTTTAAAACATAATAGCAAACAATTAACTTTACAATTAAGCTAAATTCTAAATTCATAACATAACATTTTATACGTTTTATTTCTTCTTCAAAACCACACGTCTAAAAAAAACACCCTTTATAAGGAAAGTTATCGGTTATTGGAAAAAAATTTGAGATAGCCAAACAAGACATAACAATGATGGAGAAGTCAAAATAAGTGGGTCCAGAAATTCCGTCCGTCTGTTCGCACCTCTACAGTCAAAACGAATTTGCCGATTTGCTTTAAATTAGGTACTTGGCAGGGGTCTTTGTTCATTGTGCCTCTAGGTCGAAAAATAAGGGAACCTAACTGCCATACAATCATAAAAAAAAGTTAAATTTTCTCGAAAGCAGCTCTAATCATTTTCATGAAACTTTCAGGGCACTATGTTTTTTAGAACAATCAATATTTTAGATAGAATAAATAGATTTTTCACAATTTGTATTTAAACGAGACCTGTCATATTAGAACCGGTTTTTTACAATTAGGCAAATTTTAACGGAGAAAGCCACCCAGTCGTGCATTTTATTATTACTTTAATTTGGTAGATAATTTCATGGCATATGCCCGCCGAATCTACGAGCAGTTCAATTTTTCCAATAAACCTGGCCGTATGGCGTACTGCGACGCCTTGTGGCTTGAATATTGGCTTCCAATGCATTAAGAATTGCTGGTTTGTTGGCATAAGCCAATGGCTTAACATAGCCCCATAAAAAGTAATCGAGAGGCGTTAAGTCACACTAACGAGGGGTCAGTTAACAGGACCACTTCTGGAAATAAAGTTTTCCCAAATTGATTTTGCAGAAAATTGATGGTTAAGCATGTTGTCTTGTTGGATACAAATGTCGTCATTTACAGGCACGTAAGCCAAGATTCTTATACGTAAAATTTTCCACTTAGTCGAATGACAAAGGCCACCGAGAACGGCGACGAATCGACATTTCGGCGTCTTTCTCAACACTTCTCAATACGGCAGCAATATTCTCTTCGGTACGCTTATTTATTTGCCTTGTTGATGTTTTAAATCGAGAAAAGTAAATTTAGTGAAAAAACCATCAATAACTGCACGAATTGCTGTCTCACAATTTTCACAAAACGGCGTTAAACGATTCATAATAAATTGCCAAAGCAAAACCTTAGGGAACAGAAATGTCAACACAGTTTGAAATTCTTAACTGTCAAACTAGTAGTTCGGAGACCTTCATAAACGGGTTTCTTCCGAAATATTGCAAACTGCCCTGAAACTTATCAAATGTTTTGGATTTTGACGAAGTAAAGAGAATGAACTTTAATTTTTGGCTGAAATCTTAAATGACGTTTGTTTGTGGCATAAGAACCGAGTAAAGCAGTATTGCGGCTCCTTTTTATATCTCCTTTTTATTTATAAGTTTTATAGTAATTGACGCCTAAAGTTTACAAGACATTATTATCAAGAAAGATAGAATGCAATACAATAGAAGACAAATTACCATTCCTTCCTTCATCACCAAAAAAATATTTGTGGATTCAATAAATTTGATTTTAATTCAAACTAAAATCACTTATACTATGTATGTGAGCATTATCATGGAAGTTTTCTTTCAACACTTTTATTCTGAATATCAGAGAAATGGTGTGTTGCGTCAAAAACTATAAATGCAGATTGATAAAAAAGCGAAGGACAATAATATTTGAAATATAAGCAAAATAATGAAATTGCATTCTCTTTACCATCCTATAAAAACCTCTATTCCGTAGCCGGATTTACACTCTAATAGGACTCATTGATAACTCTAATTGAAATCATATACCAGGATCATAAAAACTATTCAAGCTGCTATTCCAATTGAATGCAAGTGTATCCTGATTTCCCCTTAAACAATAGACCTATCGTACTGTCTATAGGCATTTCTTAACGTGACACACATGTCCAGTACTTGGTAACCATGGGAACATTACATTTTGTCGCAAATCTCTATGACGCGTAAGTTTTGACCGTCGATTTCAAATGCACTTTAAAACACTTAGTGCAAAAAGATAAAGTTAGGAGTAACGTTTGGCCGCGGCGACATTGAGACTATACTTTTTCAAAAGTTACCTACTATTTAGTATGTACTTGTATTTTTTTTGTGACTAAGTAAAATTAAAAAAAAAATTTGTAAAAATTAAAATTTGTCTGTAAAATTTAAAATAATTGCAATTTTTTTTTATTTAATTTAATTTCTATCACTTTAAAGAATAATTTTAGTTCGGAGAAGAACGGGTTGATTTAATTTTTTTGTTTTTGCAAATTCAGTTTTTTTCTCTGAAAAGCACAATTAAAAAATCGCTGAACACCCTTGATTGAACATATGCCTCCGAAAGGGAGTTCAAATCCTTAGATCCCGCGTCCTGTTTATTAAAAATACTATTGACACAGGTGCCTGATAGACGGCTTGACCTACCCTAAGCGAAAAATATTATGAAATTTTCGTTTTTGTTGATTCTTATCATCTGACCCCTTTTTTGTACGAAAAATATTATATTCATTTAGTATTAAAAAAAGTACTAAATTGGAGGCCAAACGTTACACGGTCAATCGTACTACGGCATATCGTCTTGATAACCAACCACTGAAAGTAGCTTTAAATAGAATAGTTCAATATATTTAAATCATTTGATGATGTATCACATTAACCTAAAAACCAGCTATACTATAATATACTCGTATATCGAAAATGAGTCGCGTGAAGATAGCCGCAACTTTGAAACCAAACTGGTTTTTCTTTAGAGTTCTGGTATTAATTCCAATAGTTCTGGAGTTTCTCATACCAATTTTGAATAGTTCTGGCAAAAAACCATCAAAATCGGGACTTTGAAGTTTCTTAACCCTAAAAAATGTTAGCCGCAACTTTGTCACCCCCAGGAGTTCTGATGCAATAAATGTGTTCACAACCAATAGTTCCGGAGTTCCTCATAATACTTTTTGAAAAATCTGTCCTAAAACGTCAAATAAACGCATTTCAAGTTTTTATGCAAAAAAGTGCATTTAACATAACTATTTAATGTAAGTAAGAGGACCTTCATAACTCTTGGTGTTTAACACATTTAAGGCGTCAGAATTATAAAAAAATGTTAAATGCGCTTTTTTGCATATAAACTTGAAATGCATTTTTTTGTCGATTTAGGACAGATTTCTTAAAAATTGGTATGAGGAACTAGGGAACTATTGGTAATAATACCAGAACTCTGAAGAAAAAAACAGTTTGGTTTCAAAGTTGTGTCACGCGACTTCGAAAATGTTATAAGACCTCGCACATTCAAATATTGTTTCAGTACATTACAAACTTTCCACTCATCGTATAATGTTTTCCAATAAGAGGTGTTATTTTGAATAGCCCGTTGTTTCGGTAATTAATAAAAACAAAAACGATACCTGCTTCAACAACGCATTAAAATTATTAAAATTCACAAAAAGCCTCTTATTGGAAAACCCTATATAACAAACTTAAATTTTCGTTTCGAGTCAAAGGGATTTCTGTAGATTATTTTACACGGTTTTTTTGTTTTTATTTTGATTTCAAAAGGGCAGTTCTCACAATCCGCTGTTGAACTCACTTTTATTGAGTTTGAGGGAAACAGGGAGGCGAGATGGAAACCTTTGTAAAGAGCTTACACTTACATTTTTCTCAACTAAGCGATTCTTTTTTGTGGCGACATCCTTATGTTCTTGACTTTTTTTTTCTAATTTTTTTTTTAATTCGCAATTTCAATCCTTTCTTTTCTAGATTTAAAAACTTATTCTAATTTTGTTTCCTTGTATGAAAATTATAAAGTTAGTGCTGATTTGTTTGTGTGTTTCGTAATGCAATTCTAGTCTAATTTTCCACAAATTAAATTTTACCATTCCAAGAATTAATTCTCGATGTGTTAACAACAAATGAAAGAATCGTAAAAAATAAAATAAATAAAGATAAATAATAACTGAGTTAAATAAGTTATGAAACATAAATAAACTTTAAAGTTAAATTCAAAAAACAGTTTTTATTGAATGGCTTAAAATATTTTAAGTGGAAAGTCACTTTATGAATATTGATTTTAAGGAATTCGTTAAATACGAGTAAAACTGAAATATTGCATGGCATTATAATTCGGTCTAGTATACTAAAGATTCCCTTTGGTATGATTAACCAGTACCTAAGGGTGAGTACCAACTTAATTTCTTGCATTTTTATGCAGTCTACTAGGAGATGTGCCACGGTGTTCAACTTAAGTTGAAACTTATTATTATGGTGTTGATTTGTTTTAAAATATTAAAAATCAGAACAATGCAAAAAAAAACTGCAATAATTAAGCGATAAATTGATTTATACTTTAATCCACACCATCACCCGACATGTGGATAATACCATATAGCTTTTATAATATAAAGCTGACCATGTCTATCCACTTCCCACAATTATGCAAGGGCCTATATGGATCTCTCATCATCATCAGATACTACTTTATCAGAGGTCGGTATCTGATGGATGCTGGATTCATTTGCTTAATGAATGCATTTATAATGATTTGTTTGTTATTTATTTTTCTGTTTTTATTATTATTTGATGGCAAGGATTGAGGGAAAATTTTGCGGTCCTTTTGCTGATGCAAAAATGGTGATATGTGGTGTTAATTGCAAAGTTTTCCCCTTGGGCGAGTCATTATTGCTTTTCGTCGAGTTCCAGTTGATTATTTTTTCCACTTAAAGGTCTGATATTTCTGTCTGCTTTAATAAAATATATTTTGGATATCTTATTTTACAATGCTTTCGAATTTAAAATAGCAAAATGTGGGGGCACCAAAACTGTATGGATATGAGATAAGGATGTTTTGTAAAATATGTTATATATATACCTTTAGATACAAATATATTTTATGTGTTGATTTTGGAGTATGTTTCAAATGTATAGTTGTAATTTTTTTCAACAAAGCAAAGCATTGCAATTTTTTTTTAATCCACTTACATAATGTTTAAAATCCACTAAAGTTCTTACTTTCATCAATATATTAAAAGATTATTAAATGTTCCGATTTGACGACTTTTCAAGAGTTCCTAGTCTTTCCTAAAGTTTAGTTTTTAAGATACATTAAAGCCCGACACTATGCATATTCAATCATAGAAAACTTTTCTTTAACATCCAGTTAATACGGCGAAATAACATTATTGATTTTTTTCAAAAATTTTACTGAGGAATGGGTCGAGATGGATGGTTTTGAAATTCAGTAGTTAGAGGAAACAAAAGTTACACAGTAATAAAATCAATTGGCTGCTACAATTTGGCGGTTAAATCTTAAATCAATAGTTATACTCATGTCTGAACTATTATTTTCTAAAACAGAGTAGTTCAAACAGTCAAACTTTTGCTTTTCTTGTGTTTTTACTTACGATTATAGGTACTATAAGCCAAGTTATGGATTTGTGTAAAAAAATTTTTCAGTTAACAATCACACATGATATGACGATGATGGAGAAGTCGAAAAAAGTGGGTCTGGAAATTCCGAATGTCTGTCTGTTCGCAGCTCTAGAGCCTGAACGGATAAGCGGATTCGCTTCATTGGCTTGGTATTTAATAATTATTTGGTATTCCCTAGGGGTGTCTTTTTGCACTAGGTCGAAAAATAACGGTACCATACAATCGTGTCTTTCTTTTGGATAGAAAAGATTTTTCAAATATTGTCTTATTACGGTACCTTTCATAAAAAAAATCAAAATTTTTCTTAAACTATTACATCCGATTTCAATACAACTTTGGACACAGGATATTATTCATAACTTTATTAATATGGCATTTAAAAATTCTCAAAAACTTTTTTTTTTTTTTGATTTTTAACTATTTTTTCAAAAAAAATTTGGTTTTCGGAATATGTATGTTGGAAACGGGTATTTTGGTTTTTTTAAACATTATTTTTTCAGATGTAAACTACAGATTTCCATACCTTTACATACTCAAACGAATTCCAAATTTTTTTTTGGAAAAGTTTTTTAAAAATAACCTTTAAAAAGAAACTGTGCGAACGGTTTCCAAAACTTAGTTTTGAAATTTTATTGCATACTTAGATTTTCCAAGAAAACTCTTAAACTAATTAAAAAAGTAAAAGAATTTTCGAAATTATTTTTAATTTTTTTTTATTATACCTACATATTGCAGCCACTAAGCAATTGCTTATTAAGGGCAAGCTTATGCACCCAGTTGTGCATTTTATTTTTTTTACCAAAATTTAACATTAAAACAAATAAAAATATTTTGTGTTTGAGTTTGCGAATACGGCGCAATTTGTGGTTTTCACCTGAGAAAATAATTTTAAAAATTTAATTCACCCGTTACGAAAATACTTACTTCGAAATTTAAAAAAAAATGTGTTTACAAATAAAACAAAAGTTTTTGATAATTTGAAAAATGTGATGTTAATAAGATTACGAAAGACTTCCTTTGTCCAAAATTTTATTGAAATAGCTTATGAGAGAACCTGATTTGAAAAAAACCTGTAGATACCTACTATGAGAGGTTATAGGTAAGAGGAAGACTTATTCCGAAAAATCTATTATAACCAAATGATAGATTGTCCTAAAATATAGTACCTACCCTAAAAGTTTTGTCAAAATCGGAAGAGCTGTTTTCGAGAAAATAAAACTTGTTGTTAATGGTTGTATGGAATGTACCGTTTTTGCAGACAAAAATGAAAAATACTCTCCGAGAGACTATCAAATAGTAACTAAGTAAAATCGGCTAAGGCTGTAGAGGTGCAAACAGACAGACAGTGAGATAGAAGGACGAAATTTCCAGACCATCTTTTGCTGACTTCTCCACCATCACGAATCCATAATTTGACTTAAAGTAGGTACCTTAAACGCAAGTGAAAAATCCTAAACCTGATGATTACACTCAAGTTGCGTATGATTGCCTCTAGAAGGATGTTGAAGAGGTTACATGATAGAGCGTCAATTTGATGCTTCAAACCTTTCTCGTTATCAGGAGTCGGCGCTGAAGGAAGAGTCAAACTTCACAGTCGAACAAATTCTTGGTTTTTTTTTTTTTTTTTTTTTTTTGTTAAAACTGTCGGAGTGTGCAAATTTTGGTCGATATGGTTGTTTTACCTGGACTGAAAGGATACTGTAAGGGGCCAATCAGGTCACGCTCAAAAAGGTTCAAAAATTAAAGTGGGGAGGCCATTCACTAAGTTTAAATGTTTCCAAACGAACTTTTTCTGGTAGCGTGGACGTAAATCTTGTTCATCATCGTCCAAAACTATACGCCTAACAGCGATAAGTTAGTTGCCTTTGCCGAAAAACGATCTTCAGAAGTTTTTAAATTCTCTCTTACGACACACCCACGTTGATCTCAGCTCTTCGGAAGAATGATAAAGCCTCTGCTAGAACTTTCGAATTTAGCCCCCACCGTAACACTCCTCAATAGATTTTGTTTTAATAATAATTTCAACTAAATGCCTGAAATACCTAAGGTCTTTTGAATGCAACCAACCCCAAGACTCTAGCAACGAAGCTCTACATCCACTGTACCATTGCTTAATAGGCTTCGTTCATAGCTATGTGTGCCAGAGTTTGACTGTGAAAACCTAAATTAAAGCTGCATTTTTGCTGGATAGCTTGCAATGTTTTCATTGGTCCTCTGGACTTAGCACTGCTGATGGGCCTGCATAGAGATAAGATGAGTTGCGATTGCCAAAAATTCTATCGGTCTCTTTTGCGATTGCAGATTTGCGACATTAAATTTTCTCACAGCAGCTGCTCGGTGGTGTGACCTAGTCGATATAATTATTTAACTTATTTTATATTTTTTCCGGGATGCTGCCTCTAGCGAGGAAATCGCAAATCCTCCAAGAATAAATCTAGACATGAATTAAGTGCATCTCTGCTTCTGCTAGCCGTTTGGATTCTTCAGTAAATTGTATGTAGGTGCATTCCATTCCTGCAGACTCTTTCAACGCACATATAGAAATGATTGAGAAAAATACTTTGCAACATTATTGTTTGTACGACATGAAATAGTTTTGCCGGCAATAGAGACACACAATTATTGTTGAAATTCAACTACATAAATCAATACATGTATGTATCAATTCATTTTAATTTCAGCAACATTAAATTGAAGAATTTTCGTCACTTTGTTTGAATTTAATTGATCGAAAAACGTTTTGTTGTTGTTTTATCTTTGATGTGCATATGAGAAATCAGTTTAGCATAGGAAATTGAACACTTAAAACTTTTCAACAATTGATTGCTCTATACCTACAACTTGACACTTTTTTTCTGAGTGTAGTAATTGTTCATTTTTCTTTTCTCAATTAATAATAAATAACAAAACTATAGAATCACATGTTGATTAATTTGGAAATGTGGCATTCGACGTATTTGTTCACCATCACGATCCAATAATACGATGTTAGAGTACACAATAGAAAGGGGATTTCGATATCATGGAAAAGGAATAGTACCTACATCCTACACGTTTCAATTTATCGTTCCGTGAAAACAGTCCCTGCAATAGACAGAAAACAACAAAATTGAAAGGACTGCAAAACCCTCCTAGACACAATTGAAATGAATTGCCTTCCTCTAAGAGTTTGACGTCCAGCTTGTTGTAGAAGGCATTACATGTTGCTTTATTTTTTACTTGTTTAGAACACTTTTTAGGAATGCTTGAATTAAAAGCAACCATTTACTTTATGGAAAAAAAAAAACAAAACTCGCGGAGGACATCCGTACTTACGTTTACACGTACAATTTTTACGGAAGGTAAGCAATTTGTTTCACTAATTGGTAAATAAAGTATGAGAAGGAAATACAACAGTACACTAATAGAATGCAGTTCATCTGTACCTATAGTTAAAAGAGAAGGCTTGTGTGATTCCATCAGATTTTACATGCCAAATTTAAGTTACATTAAACCAAGCTTATTCTTTATATTTTCTACTTGCGGTTATAGGAACTATAAGGCAAGATATACATACATACATTCGTAAAAAAAAACAATCAAAAATTATTGTATACGTTGAAAAATTTGGGTCAGACAATTCTGTCTATTGATCTGTAACGACAACGACAGCCTAATCTGCTGAACCGATTTGCATCAAACTTGGAAGATAGTATTTTTATAATGTTTAAATTTGGCATTCTAGCTTTAAGACTAACGTTATCTGTCATACCTAATTTTTATTTTAAGTGACAACTCATTTTTCTCAAAAACGGCTCCTACGATTTTGGTGAAACTTTCTGCATTGTGTTTTCTATGTAAAGTTTTTCTTTTGTTTGGAATTCTTTTTTTTAGGTATGTTCCATAAACCATTCTTTTTCAAAGTAGATTTTCGCTTAAGCCACTCGACGGATTTCAATGAAACTTTTAATGTGAAAACTATTTTATAAACAAAGCAATGTTGTTTCCAAAAAAAATTCAAAAAAATATTTTTTTGATTTTTAAAAACACAATAATTTTTCACACTTTTAGTTATTAACAGTATATTTATTAACGGTACCGACATCTAATCGTTCAAAAGCGTGGTGGAACTTGAGTTTTTTTTTACTTTTCTTAAAACTTAGTTGTTTCTGATATTATTTCACCAATTATTCTTAAGAAGTGTTCTGAAAAGTAGGCCTCTATCTGACCAATTATACTAGTCTCTAGGATCTATATAATATATTTGTTAAGTCTATGGAACGCCGATGAATCATCAACTAAAGAAAGATACTGAACAACACAAACTTCTTGATTTCCTGGTACCACTGGTGATGTGAAATGATTGTATTAGAAATTATGTTTTGGATTATTTCTATTCTATTTCTGTCTCTCATCGTCAACTCCTTTAATTCAAATCAAAACATTCAAATTTTCAAACTCATATTATTTAGAATAGCATAGACAGTTCTCCAGTGATCAATTTCGCCATAGCAAAGAATGCCTATTAATTAGTATTGATCCTAACCCGTTTTATATTCCATAAAATCTTTCTAATCGTTTGCACAGTGCTATAAATATGTGTGATGCTACCAAGAATAATGTAGAAGATCTTACATATACATACTGCCATTTCCATAACCCTAAAATATAAAAAATTTATTTTGCTCCGCGCGCTGTATTAAAAATAAATACTAAAATAAGAAAAATACCTTATGTGTACAACTCATAAAATTGCAATTATGCCGAATATTGGCATGTGGTTTAAGATTTTTTTAATCACTTACACTTAAACTGAATTTAAAAAAATCAGCACTCGAAGCATTTTTTTGGAAAATATACAATAATGTATCTAGTTTTAAACTATAATGTGTTTTAAGGACCAAAATTAAATAAATAAAATGAAATCGATTGACTAGTTTGGAAACGTTTTTTTTTTAACTTTCTGAACACATTATGTATACCTATATTTAAAAAATGTATTTATCATTAATCATAGAAATGTTAACAAAAAACTCAAATTCAAACACAATTTTTTTTAAACTCAAAAATATTAGTTTAGTATCGGCCTGACCCACTTTTTTCGGATTAGACATCGTCGTAAGATTTGATTGCTAGGTATCTTAAGTTCTTTTTTCACGAATCCATAACTTTCCTTATCCTATCCACAATCTTAATATCCAATTAAAAGTTGAACAAATGGATTTGTTCTTTTTTTGATATACATAAATCAGGATCCACGAATGACAACTACCATCTTTGTTCAAATTTAATTTGTTAAGTCTATGCGAAATCGAATTGTAGAACGATTTTAACATATTCCATAATCTATTTCTAAAACTTTTGATAAAATGATTAATAAATTGTTGTTTGACAAAAAACCATTCATACCTACTATGGTAAAAATTGTGTGCAGCTGCAGGTTTAGAAAGTCTCTGTAGATACATATGATTTTCTGTAGGTATCTTTTATGTTGTCAAACTTGGTGCCGTAAAATAAGCCCAAGTGAAATAAGACCAACTTTTGAAAGTTGGCCTTATTTCACTTTGGAAAAGTACAGCTAGTATTATACTCGTATGAAACTGTTTCGCTAGTATTTTTAAGTTTTTGCTAAGAAACAAATCATTATTATTAGTTTAAATATATTTGCTAAAGGCTTAAATTTATTTGCTTTTCGGTTAAATTTTTTGCTATTGTGTTAATTAAATGTGCGAATGCTATACAATCAATTTTGTTTAATAGAAAGTAACATCCTATTGTTACTACGTTCAGCTTTATATTTTTTTATCATTTACTCCAATTTTATCATTCAACAAGTCAACAAAACTTTCAATGTTTTCTCGGCGAATTCTCTTCTTCAGCTTGTTAACAAGAAACAATCTTTCGTTTTATAACGATGTCACTTGATCTCGAGGTTTTGGTTTTTTTCGGTGCAGTGGTTTTTTTTTAAAGACACACACTGTCGCTGGTATTATTTTTTCTGGTTAAAGCTTTCTTTCAATTCACACAATATGTAATGATGAAAAATGCAACACCTTCGCTACCCCTTCTTTATAGTTTTCTATATCTCTGTCGACAAAGTGCTTACTGCTCACTCCTGGGTTACTTGCGATAAGCTCTTAAACGTTGTCACCATTTAAGAAAAGTACCATAATTTATATCCCTAGTATACTACTAGTCCACTATCAATATCATTGTCTCAGCTCTCAGGTACACACAGTAGGTACTCGTACAAGCGCATTCATATGCACAGCTATAAATCTGTGTGTCCTTGGATACGAAAAAATCTGATAAAACCCCTCTTCGTTCCAGATAGATAGAGGTAGAGGAGTGATTCTCTCGGAAGCTAGCAAAAAGTGGGAAATAGACTTAAAACAAGGCAAAAAAGGATCCTGGAAAAATTGTTATAAATAACCCGCGAGAATTATCTCATCCGGAAAAGTGGAGCCTTTTTGATTTATTTATTCATTCATTTGTCAGTGTTTTTTTTTTTTTTACTTTAGCTGTATTATTTAAAAACATGGGTTGGGTACGGTATTATATCAGAGCCGTATCTCACCGAGTTTCTGGTGATGCTATGTAAAGTAGGAAAATAAACAAACCGTATTGTAAAGTCAAATTAGTTACACACAAGACAACTGCAAAATATATGGGAATGTGTGCTCATAAAATTATAGTTTAATAAACATGTTATACTAAAGATCAAGTTTAATTAAATTTAAATAAAAAAAAATGCTTCAATGTTTAATGGATTTCCTCCAGTAGAACATCGTATTTGTTGATGATGAGGTTCATTTGCTAGTGAAGATGGTTAGACACACTGAGCTATCTACACTGAGTTACAAAAAAAGTGGCGCACTCATATTTTGTAACTACTTTTTATGATTATGCCAACATGCTAATTTTTTTGGAAAGTTAAATATTTTTTTTTGTTTCAAAAATTTCCAATTAAACAAAAAGTAGTTTTTCATACTTGTCGTAAAGTATAAAACTTTAAGGATTCGTTCTCTTTTGTAAATGTTTTGGTAAGGCAACTTTTATGGACTTGTTGCAATTGGATAATTTATTAGTTTTTTGTGATTTTCGTGAAAAAGAAATGCAAGTTACGGCAAAAGAAGTCGCAAGTGCAGTAGCTTTAGCTGAGAATGCCGCTCTATTTATCAGAAAACTAGAGTCAACTGTTAAAAAAGCCATACAAAGGTTCAGGAAAACAAACTCCTTTACTCAGCGTTAAGATTAAGGTTGACAAAGAGCAACTTCTGCGAGAGATGACCGATATTTGCTACTTCAAAGTCTTCAAAATGGGAATCAAACAGGGGAACAACTGTGAATGCTCAAACGGTTACGCGACGATTGAAATGCCATCTGTAACGTTAATACTGAAGTTTATGAGTTTTACACATCACGCACAAACGGGGCCCGTGAGATATAATAAATATGCCCTACGTTGGGCTCCATCTGTAACGTAAAAATGCTGAAGATAATAAGTTTTGAAGTTGAGTAAAGTTCTTGAATAAATTTTCAAAAACTTATGGGAGATGATATTATAACATGTGCAGCTGGGCCCCTCTTAGGGCACACACATACAAGTCTATGACCCTGCTTAAGGGCCATCTGTAACGTAAATTTTGAATATAACTTTCCTAAAATTTCATGAAATAAAAGAAGAATCATGAAAATTATGCGTACATGTCATTCTTTCTCCACCCACAACTTCGAATCTGCCTTTAACTCAACCTCGCCCCAATACTCCAACGTACTGATATGCCACTTGGCCATACCCGAGCACACCACAATAGAGGACGAAATCGAGACCCCAATCATGAGACTCGAAAACCAGCTCGAGTACCGCGGATCACGGTAGTGCAAAAGCGATGGCGATTACAGTTTGCACACATTCACCGATTTTGGACCGAGGCTGACTGGAGCAGAGTTCGCTTTACCAAGGAGCCCAGATTTTTTCTGAGATCTCCAGATAGACGTTACAGAGTTTAAAGCGACCAGGTGAGATATACTTTTCAGCGAAGATTGCCTAAAGAGAAAACTTCTGCGGTGAGGTTCGGTCATGGTGTGTGGGCAGTAATATCCCTGAGTGAAAAAACCGATATGTGAATCGAAGAAGGATTCTAGCTTATTTAACAAAACTAGCTATACTCGAAGAATAAGGCGTTTCATTCTCACGATTTATTGGTGAAAACTACTTACTGATGCAGGACACAATGCTAGGCCACATGTCGCTAGGTGCCTTATGGATTTTGAATGCTATGCTATTGAACATTTTTGGGGCATGCTTTGAATAAGTATTAGAAGTTGGTCGTCCATACCAGAGACACGCAGTGCCCTGAAATCTCAATAATAAATGTGTTAAATGTTAATTTATGAAGTTTTGTACATTTTCTTCAATTTTTATTTCCTAATTCTTCCAATTCTGTACTTGCGATTATAGAAGATAGGTGTATACTATAAGGCAAGTTATGCATTCGTAAAAAAATTCTACCAATCAAACATGACATTAAAGTGATGGAGAAGTCGAAAAATAAATTCAACACAGTAAACGAAATCAGATGGCTTACTTCATTTTTTATCCAAAAAACTTTTTAACTAGTGATTTTTAATTGATCAATAAAATTTGATTTGATTTTTCCCTGCTTTTTTTTCCAAAACCTCAAACCCCAAGACCACTGTCACATATTAGAGCAAGTTCATCCGACCCAGTCGTGCACTTTATTTTTTTAGATGCATTGCTTTTTTACTTGCGATTATAGGTACTATAAGGCAAGTTATGGATTCGTGCAGAAAAAAAAATTTGAGATAACAATCACACATGACATTACGATGATGGAGAAGTCGAAAAAAGTGGGTCTGGGAATTCCGTCCGTCTGTCTGTCTGTCTGTCTGTCTGTCTGTCTGTCTGTATGTCTGTTCGCGCCTCTGGAGGCTGAACGGGTGGGCCGATTTGCTTCAAATTTGGTATTTAGGATTTATTTGGCCGTCCCTCGGAACAAATTTTTTATTTTTGCTCTAGGTCCAAAAATAACGGCACCTGCCATACAATCTTGAAGACAAAAATTGATTTTCTCAAAAACGGCTCTAACGATTTTGATAAAACTTTCAGAATGCTATTTTTGCAAGAAAATCTATCTTTTGGTTTGAAATTTTTTTTCAAAATTTGTCTAATAACGGTACCTCTCATAGAACAAGTATTTTCAAATCAAATTTTCTCGTAAACTATACATTCGATTTCAATAAAATTTTGGCCACAGAAAGTCATTCATAATTTTATTAATATGACAATTTAAAAATTTTCAAAAACTTTTTTTTTTGATTTTTTATAATTTTTTCAAAACAATTTTTGGTTTTCGAAATATGTTGGAAACGGGTACATTGATTTTTTTAAAAATTATTTTTCAAATGTAAACTACAGATTGCCATATATTTGCATACTCAAATAAATTTCAAAATATTTTTTGAAAAAGTTTTTCAAAAATAACCTTTTAAAAAAAAAAGTGGTCCAACGATTTTCAATATTTTTTTTTCCTAGATTGACGTATAGCTTTTAAATTTTATTGCGTACTTAGTTTTTCCGAGAAAACTCTTAAACTAATTTAAAAAATAAAAGAATTTTCGAAATTATTTAATTTTTTTTTAATATCCATATATGCAGCCACTACGCAATTATTGAACATAAGAGCAAGTTCGTGCGACCCAGTCGTGCATTTTATTCTGTTAATAAACACAACTGTATTAAAAAACCATTTTTTTTT
Source organism: Platycheirus albimanus (assembly GCA_916050605.2). Classification (NCBI taxonomy): domain Eukaryota; kingdom Metazoa; phylum Arthropoda; class Insecta; order Diptera; family Syrphidae; genus Platycheirus; species Platycheirus albimanus. The sequence continues at coordinate 69,509,570 of OU696698.1, forward strand.
TTCAAATCACTTAAAAATATGCAAATTTTCAAAGTGCGTCACTTTCTTAAGGAAGCAAACGCACACCCTCAAAGCACTTACACACATATGGACACTTTTTTGCTTCTCTATCACCAAAATGTCATGTTTGATTAAAGACTGATTTTTTTCATCACGAAACAAATACTTGCAAGTAAACAATTACACGTGTCGGCAAGAGACATAATATTCAGTAATGCAGAATCGATGGACCTATAACTTTTTTGACTACTGGTGATTATTTCCTTAAATTGCTTCGTATCAAGGAATAGCTAGCTCATGTTACAAAAGTTAACATAATTATATACGAAGATAGATTGAAGAAAAAAAAAAAAAGTTAACTTCCTGATTTCAACCCCGATGTAGTTTCTATACTAACTATACTAACCTTTTTGGAACAAAATTGAAAAGCAATAATAACTCACGGCAAAATTAATTATCCATGAAAATGTCTCCATAAAAGGACATATGGTGTTTTTATGTACGTGTACGTACAAATATATTTACTACTATGGTGCTACCCACTACAAAGCAAATAATAAGGGAGATTACAAACCACTTTTACTCGATAAACACCCCTTTCACTGACCTTCTGTTTCTTTTGTCATATGATTCGACAACTTAATTTTCTACTGGAAGTGGAACCATGTCCAATAACTCACTGCACAGTTAATTAAGTGTGAAAATCGATTTTCAATAGGACTTATGCTCTTGCAACGAAATGAAATGCGAAAAAATCACGCCCTTTTTCACATTATTTCTCATTTTCTTGGATTTGGATTCTTAAAATGTCTTACCTGCTTGGTTACAGAATCGATGAGCCGTACAAAAATATCCTGTTCCTGTCGTGCACCTTTATTGGAAGATAAAAAAAAATATTTTTTGAAATTAACAAACAAGCACTTCTATGAATTTGGGGTTTTCCATTCAAGCCACCCACATAACATTTTTTGTAGTTTGGAATTTTTATTTTATAATGATAATGAGGTGACTTGAATGTCTTTATACTTAACTCGATTTATATAACTCACCATTAGCATAGAGAAGTTGAAGTCTGTACTGGATTCCGTTATTTGTTTTCGTTGTGTCAGATTCTGAATCCTTTTCAATAAAACCGATGAACGCAGTTCTTTCAATTTCAATGGGTTGTCCAGCTCGATCATAGAGAGCAATCACAAAATGGAAAAAGTTTGATTTGCGCAGGTTACTTGGAGGTTGTTTCTCGAAGTGGGCGCGACCAATACCAAGGCTGAAGGTGAAAAACAATTTAAAGATCTTATTAGTTAAGTGAGGTTAATGTTAAATAACGTCGATTTAAAAGTGTTTGTCTTTAAAATAATAGCTTCCCCAAAGTATTCCAGAATTTTTAACTTTTGAATACAAAATAACAGAGGTAAACGAGTAAGGCTGAAAGCCTACTGGAGTTCGGTGGAGAGCGCTAATGGGAGTTTCGAGGGAGCATTTAAAACAAAGTTTGTTATAAGAGACCTTTCAACACCTAGACGTAGAAATAAACCAAGAGTTACTCAAAATAAATGAATACCATGTGTTCAAGTGATTGTATATTAAAAAATAATAACAATGCAAATCAGCAATACAAAACCATTTAATCCTGTGGGTTGCAACTCAAACTGTTTTTTTTTTTTTTGAAAATGTTAATTTTGTATATACAAAAAAAATTAGATATTTCTTTTATGTGAACATTTTCTGAGAAAACATTGAATTAAAAAAATATAAAATTAATTTTGTAACTGTTGCCAAGGTTTTTAGCAAAAGGACAATTGCTGTAATTATTTTGTATTGATTCAAATGTAGTTTTCTGAAAAATACCAATTTTTTTTTTATATAATATAATTATGTAGTTGGTGTTGTCATTTATATGTTAATTATATCAGAACAAAAACATAAAATGCTAAAAAGAGCCAACTTCTCCTATGAATAAGGTCAAGGTACTGCTTAAATAGTCAGCCACCAAAATTAATGTCAAAATTAATTATGCCAAGTATATACGCATCAAACGACAACTTGCTATTTTAACCTGCATTTTTTATTCAAATTTATTTATAGGAGAACTTGGCTTTTTTTAAATCTTATGTTTTTTCCTGACTTTTTTCGTAAAGTCTGAGATTTTTAACAATAAATATACCCTGCCAATAAACTACATAATAAAATTATTTCTTTAAGGTTTTATTAATGCCTTTTTGTGAATTCACGCTGGCTAGGTATATTTATTTTAAGCAATTCTTTTTGTGTACTTTCTTTAAGCTGGTACAACTGATTTGCGCTTTAATGTTTTTAAATTTTTGTTTCTTTTAGTACACTATAGAGTACCTATAGATACTCCATCCTTGTACCAAATTTAAACATCCTATGCCAGACCATTCAAACGGAAACAAACTATTAATAGCAATAATGAGAAAGTCGATGCATACCATGCTCCTAAATGAGAAAACTCCAATTTTCCATTGTTTCCTTTGTATACACCGCAAAACCTACCAGTGTGCCAAATTAAAAGATTTGGAGAGCTACATATATCTCAGAAAATAATGTAACAAAGACAAAAACTCGAACTCGAATTTTGTTTTTAATCATTTTGAGGATTTAATTAAAATTTTCTTATTTTTAATTTTATAGTTTATCAATGTTAAATGGAATCTAATGTTTTTGGAGTAATTTAAGTGGCGTGAGATTGTCGATTGAAAATTAGCTTTTTCGATATTAATTCAAAATAAGTTGAAAAACTTAATACTTTAAATACAAAAAATTACAGTGTATGGAACATCAAAAGATAAGTTTTCACCAAATTAAGTGAGCATTTTTTTTGTTGTAAAAGATCAAAATAAAAAGACCAAAAACTTGGTCATTTGAAATTTTTACATACATTTTGAGTTTATGTGAAAAAAGTGAAGTACAAAAATTGTAGTGTACCTACGACTTTGCCATTTAACTTTTGTATGAACAACTTGTAGTTTTTCAGGAAACTCAGATAAACTGTTTTTTTACCCTTAAAACCTCCTTAACCCCCCCTTCCCTTCCACTATATGATCCCAGATTTCCCGTAATTTATTTGTTCATTCTTTTTGTTGTATTCTCTTCGTTTCCCAATAGGTTCCATCCTAATATTATTTTTTTTTATTAAATTATCGACCCTGTTTCTAGCTTTAATTGATCAGATGTTTAAAGGGGGTAAAAACTGGATTGGGTTCGATCCTGTAATAAGGGAGTAGTGCCACGCTAGAGAACTTGGCAGGGCACTACCATGTCCTTTGATGAGCGTTCCCATCAATATGAGTGCAGTTAAGCATGCATTTAACTGACACGTTTTCGATTTCCCAAAGTTGTTTTCTTCGGAGGCGGAAGTCAGAAAAGTATGAGGAATCTCCGTTTAGATGTTGAATGTTTTCTTTCTTCGATTGTCTTTCACTTGAAGCATTTATTTTTATTTGTAGGTCTATTAAAATTAACAAGGAAAATTAACCAACCATACAATTAACACCTGTTATTGGACTACAACCAATGCAAAAGTCCACCCTTTAAAACTTTCCTTCAAAAATCATCAATCAAAAAATTTCGTAATTTTGTAACGTACGAAAAATTTTACAAATTCATATCCAAATAACCTTTTTGACTTTATTTTCGAAAACTTGAAAACTTGATTTTAATCTATAGTACAGGGTGTCGCTCAGTTCGTCAAAAGCATTTTATGGCATGATTCTCGGGTATATTCTAAAATATTTATGTTGTGTTTAGGATTCATAAATAAAATGACCAAAAAAACAATATTAAAATTATTAGAATTTAGCGTTTCGGCCGAACAGCGACGCTTTTTAAAAATAAAATCAATATTTTAACATAATTAAATTACTAAATAAATTAAAAATCTATTAAATTAAAGTATCTTTTGTTTTTTATTTTATCAATAAGTACCAATGACAGAAATAAATTTTAAGATATCAATTTTAGAAGAAATACTAGCATTTGTAATTTGATTAAATAAATTAGATATCCAGTTTTATGTTTCTTGTCAATATGCTTATTTTTTGACTTTGGCGTCGATTTTCTCTAGAAAATGCATGATAAACATAACGTTGTAGGTAGGTATCTACTTATTTATTTTTCTTGAATGGACGGAGCAATAAGAACAAAATTATTTCATAGGTCATTTTAAAATAGGGGAGAGTGGGGCAAGAAGGACCACTGGGTAAAAAGAACCAAATCAAATTGTACCATGGTTTATAGCTCATTCTTATATTCAATAGTAAAAAACTAATAAAAAAAACCTACATACTTTCCTCATCCCTTAGTTTCATTTAAAAACTGAAATTAGTTGCGGTTTATCTTTTAAAAAAAAACTTCCAATTTTTAAAATCCATCCAAGACGACAGGTTGATAATCCTGAACGTTTGGTTTATTTTGTCATCAAAGGTTAAAGTACCTATCATTTGAACAATTTGTTGCTTCTGTGTTAAAAATAGAAAACAAATTTAGGAGTATCAAGAGCTTCAGTGGTCTTTCTTGGCCCTTTCTCCCTTATTAATAATTCTTAAAAATTATTTTATATACATTATGTAGAGGTATCTTGTAGAATAATTGTTTTTTAAGAATACCTATCCACTACTATACCCACAATCATGCCCTTAAATATTATTGAAGAATTAAAGGGAACCTTGTAAGTCACAGGCCCTGCCCGGCTTGGAACTGTTGTGCAAACAATTTATTTTATTTATTATACATAAGGTCGATGTGTGTATGTATGTTCCTAATGGACTCCAAAAAGTAATGACCGATTTTGATGAAATTCAGGCAATATTCAGATACCTATAAGCTCAGCGATATAAAAATAAATTTTGTTCTATTGACGTCCTATATAATACATATATTTCTCATTTGATTGCTAAACTATATTTAAGGATATGCAAAGTCACCTTTTTCACCTCGGCATTGTACCTGCTTTACAACTTTAGAAACATTTTAATTAAAAATCTAAAATACACCCAATACTCGACAAAAAATTTTCAAGTCCAAATTATGATGACATCAGCGAGGATTATAAGTACATACATAATTGGTTTCTAGGTAAAAAACAAAACTCGAACACATAACTTGGTTGGTTATCGTACTGTAGCCAAAAAAAATAGATAGATACTTATCGAAAACATAAATTGTCTTAAAAGCTAAAACGCCTGATGCTATGGACAACACAATAGCATAGATATCTGCTTCATATCGGTGCCAAACTCAACGTTAAAGCCATCCTTCGATTGAGCATATATTTTGTATAGTAATGGGGAAAACGCAATCGAAATCATCACGGTATCATTGTCTGTTACCGACCGGCTACCGCATGGCTATGATCCCTAGTATATCCTTTTGAATATAAAACAGTGAGTATACACAAATAATAATAACGGTAATTTTTTGTTGACTTGTGCACCGAAATAGTGAAAAAAAACATGTTTCCGAAAAAATCGCTGGAAACAAAAGGGTGGCTCACCCACTTAGATGGCATCGACAACAGACTATCACCTTTCAAGTCTCTGTACTATTGCGAAACGTTTAATTGGGGTGATATACAGGATGTTTCCGATCTGTGTGGGAGTGGGAGTGGGTCTACAGCAATTGACTTCAATACCGTCATGCGGCTAGTGAAACAAACACAGTTGGTCTGCTTGCATGTAATAACAATCGGCTTTTATCAAATTTAACAAGCATCACGGAGAGAATAATGGTTGAACGCCAAAAAAAACGCAGTCTTCCTTTTGGAAATGGGAATATGCTGCCGTAGCCGTGGAGTATGCACATTTGTATGTATATATAGATCCATGTAACTTTATTTATTCACACAAGGACACAAGTACGTTGAAAAAAATATCAGCTTCCCTTAAAAAAAAAAAAATAATAGAAAAGCAAAGAATTAGTAAAAAAGAATAAAAAATGGAAGACTGAGTCGTACTTGCCATAATTGAATTCAAACTTTAGCTTAAAACAGCGAATGACAAGTAAAATTTTAAAGAAAAATTTAAGTTATATGTCAATTTACATTTTTGATAGGAGAATCAATTTATAAAAAAAATTACGGCAACATATACAATTATATTAAAACCAGAAGTCATATCAGATAATTTTTTATATTTTCCTTGAATATTAAAACAAAAGGTTTTAATATCTTCTAGTCTCAAAGAAAATTGAAAGTTACGAAAACCGTTTATTTTATTACGAACAAGCAGTTACCCGGCGATTGTTGCTACTTCTAATAAATGGAGAATCTCTTTTTGACTTGCGATATTAGGCAAGTTATATGCATTCGTAAATTTTTCAAAAACAGGGTGCGACAAATCAAACAGTGCAGTTTTAAAAATTAGCGCTATACCAGTAGATACGTGTCAAAATGCGGCCAAGAATTTCAGAAATCCCATTTATCAATGTATCGCTGCTGGCTGCCATCTTCTTTCTGAAGCCATTTTTAAAACTTGATACATAAAACGACATGATGTCCTGAAGAAAATTAAATAAATCTAATTTTTGTATAAGTTGCGTAGGCCTTTCAAAACTTCACTGTCTGCTTCGGCACTCTGTATGACATTACGATGATAGGGAAGCTGAAAAAAATGGATCAGACAATTCTGTCTGTCTGTATAGGTAACCTACAGCCTAAACGGTTGGACCGATTTGCTTCAAACTTGGAACAGAGAACTATTATGATGTAATACAGACGGGTTTTTGGAATTGGTGCAGGGAACTAACTTCACGGGCACTACCTTCACACGGGAATTAACTTTACCACTGGTGGGAACTATTTTCACTTTTTTTTGATGAAGTTAATTCCCACCGAAAGTGGGAATTAATTTCACTATTTTGTGGGAATTGATTTCACTTTTGTATAAGTTATTTCCCACGGTGGGTGGGAGATAACTTCACTTCTTATTACAGTAAATGATATAATTATCGTTATTGTGTTATTAAGTTTAGCATGATAAACTAAAAAAATAGAGGGCAGAAGCATTTGCAGCGAAAATAATTAAAACCAAATGTTTGCAAAAATTATCTTTAGTTTTAGTTGAAAATTCGCTCGAATTTTTAACTAAAGCTAAAGTTAATGCAAACTTCATATCCAAAAAAATGGTAAACTAAAGTTGATCTTTGTAAACATTTTGTTTTAGTTATTTTCGCAACTAATGTTTGACTTTAGTTATACTTTAAAATTCGCGAGAATTTTTAACTTAAACTAAAGTTAATCTTTGCAAACATTTTGTTTTTTTTTTAACTTGTTTTATTTAAAAATGGTATTTCGTTTTAGTATAAAATTTGCGCGAATTTTTTACTAAAACGAAATACAATTTTTAAATAAAACAAGTTAAAAAAAAAAAACAAAATGTTTGCAAAGATTAACTTTAGTTTAAGCTAAAAATTCGCGCGAATTTTTAAGTATAACTTAAGTCAAACATTAGTTGCGAAAATAACTAAAACAAAATGTTTGCAAAGATCAACTTTAGTTTTAGTTAAACATTCACGCGAATTTTTAACTAAAACTAAAGTTAATCTTTGCAAACATTTAACTGCTAATGCAGTTTCAGTGCATTCTAAAATACAATAATATCTTTGAAAATATGAATAATGCATAAGTATTTCTTTAATAGGTCTATCCCTTTTTATAAAAACTTTTGCTTATAAATTATAATAAATTGCTTAAATCCGTAAATTTTTCGAAAGTTTTTATCTCTTGAGATTTTCAAATTTTGGATGGGAATTTATTTCACACGATTTTTTGGTGAAATTAATTCCCACTTTCGGTGGGAATTAACTTCATCAATAAAAAGTGAGATTAGTTCCCACCAGTGGTGAAGTTAATTTCCATGTGAAGGTAGTGCCCGTGAAGTTAGTTCCCTGCACCTTTGGAATTAGCATTCTAGCTCCAAAACATATAATTTTTAATGAATAATTCATTTTTTTCAAAAACGATTAATACGATTTTGATAAAACTTTCTGAGTGGTGTTTTTTTGTAAAGTTTATGTTTGGGCTGGAATAATTTTTTCAGGTAAAGTCTTATAACGGTTTTTTCCATAGGACCGATTTTTTCAAATCAGATTTTCTCATTTACTACTTGGCGTATTTCGATGAAATTTTTAATATGGAAGCCAAAGAGAACTACAAAGTTCTAAGACTTCGCATTTTTTTAAAAACAAAACAAAAATAAAATTTTGTTCCAGATTTGACGAAATTTGAGAGTCTCGAGTTGGAACGTTGGATGTATGAATATCCGAAGCTTAGAGCTTAAAGATGTGATGAGATGGAGGTAAGTGGACATCTTGTGTGAAGAAGAAACAAAATGGCAAGATTACGGAAACAGGGCCCGTTTTTTGGATGTTAAGACAAAAACCCTACAAGATGCTTTACTATGGAACGGAACATTGAGAGCATGGAATTCGTTGCATCCTTGCGGAGGAGCTCCTTAGCTGCGCTTTGGCTAATTCGTAGTCGAGGCCGGGTCCGTTTGGTGTCCTTAAACTCTTGATACAAGGAATGGCGTAGAACTTTGTCGGTGCATATGCTCCCCGAATCGAGTGTGCGTAGGTGAAACAAGTGGGATGGAAAATATAGAAAAGACTTGGAGTTCTCATAATGTATTACAAAAAAAGTGGAATTATATAAAGTTGGGCAGTGGACAGAGCCGCAAATGAGTTTTAAAATAAAAAGAATAACGGCTTTTTCTGTTCGTTCTTCTAAAGTTTTCAAATTAATTAGTTGAAGTCGGTCTTGATAGAAATGAAGAGCGAAGCGAAGATAGCTCAGTTTCAATTCTGGATATGGATGGGCATTTCTCTACTAACAGGGTCATTTTAGTTGAAAAAGTGTCTCAAATCATAGCGCGGAAATGTAAGAAGATTTTAATGGTAGCATTTTATAGATAAACCAGGGGACGGTGCTAAAAATGTATGAGAGAAACTTTAACTCAGTTTTATACAATCCATAATCAATATTATGACTAGGAAATGAAGTTTGTAAATACATACAATACAATACAAAAATCAAACGAGACAGTGAGTTGCCCAGTTAGGGAAGAAATACCCGAATATACATAGTGGTGAAGAGACCAAACTTGAGAAGCGTATTCAAATAAAGGGCCAACGAAGGTAATAGGGGTTAGAATATTCTTAAGACCATCGTTTTACAATCCCTGCTGAGTTCTTTCTGAATTTGATGAAAATATTATTACGGCTGTCTGATGTCGTGGGTTGGAAGTCAATATAACAAATGCAATCCAAAGTATTTCGGTCATCATCAGGATTTCTTAGGGGATTGATTTTGGGTCTAATAACTTTGAACAAGCATTTGATAGACAACCACGAGATCTAATATTGGTGGTCTTCAAGCAAGAAGAAGTTCCAAAAAGTGGAGGGAAAACACCGCTAGCTCTGAGACAGAAAATGCTAGCTTATAATTGATTTGACAACTCTACACCTCAGTTATGCATCCGCCACTCACAATTTTGAACAATTAAAAAAAGTTTAAGAGTAAATTAATAGCAGCTTAGATGAAGATGTTTCATATGGCAGCAAGAGTAACAAGATTGATCAAATAGGAAGTATCTACGGAAACCCAAGGAAGCTTTCACGTCAAAAATGCCAAAAACAATCTAAAACAAGGAGAATTGTAGTCGCTTTCTGAGGCCAACCTTTTGAACACGTGAAGCAAACAAATATTTAATTTTTTTTTTCGATTTTTGGAGCAACAGATGGGTACAACTTTGCAAACCAATCACTTACAGTTTTGTGTGCTAGTGATTATTTTAAATAACACGCGCTCACGGAAAAACCTTTACAGGAAAACTGACAGGCTGATTTCAAGCCTAGCATGATGTTTAATAAAAAATCTGGTCCGTTTGTTTCTCATAAAAATCAAAACTGTCACAATTTCAACGCTCTCTAAAATAACTTTGTCTGCACACACCAGGAGTTGATTTTACTATGCTATTATTTGTGTAACTTTGGGCTTGTTTAAAAAACTGTTGTATGCATTGGCTCCTGCCTGGCGATTGAACATACCTATCCCGAACGGTACAAGGGAGATGTGTTAGCTTAATCGCGCAAAAATGGAGTTATAAACCTCGAAAACCTACCGCCTACCAAGTTACTGTTGTCTTCCCCGAGAATCCGTTTTAAAACCAAATTCTTGTATTTACATCAACGTAAGACGACTCATATATAAATTCAAGATACGAGCATACATACATTGCAAAAAAGTAGGCTGCGTATTTTCAAGTTTCTTAAAATAGACATAAAAGACTTCGATTTGAAATATCAAGAGGCTATGAATAAACTTGGAGTCTAAAAATATCTCATAATTTCTCAAAACCGATTCTCATCACTCAATATCGATTTAATGAAATTTTTTCCGTTCGATTGAAAAACAACATTTTGTAAGAAAAAACACAAATAGTGAGAGCTACAGTAGGTACGTTTGCAACGAACTGTTGTATTTTGTATACCATATTCCTTATACTTCCAGAAACAAAATTCTTCTTTAGAAGACAGGCAAAAATACATTATCATTAATTGAAAAAAAAAAAAACTATTACTATGACCTAAGTAACATTCAATTTAAAGGTTGCAGCTCGATTTGAACAAAACAAGACATAACTTGAATTTAAAAATTAGATTTTTAATGAAATTAGCAATTATGGGCATATTTAACAAATCTTGAACCACACCCTGCTACTCTATGTAACCAAGGAATACAAAAAAAATTGTTCATTTTCTTTCTTCAAATCTGCGACCGATACTAAGAAAACATTATAACATCAAATGCATATTATGACTTTTAATGGAAACGCCATTTAAAAGTAGGCGTGTCCTGAAAGTTTTTATACAAATTAAAAGCACTAGGTTACTGCTAACTGAGCTTTGATCGTATGAGTTTATTTTCTAAGTTAATATGTGTAAAACTACAGCTGAATCGAGTAGTTTTTTAACAATCTTACCCGAATAATAGATGGTATTTTATAAAAATCACACCATAAAAGAGGGCGTATTGAAAAAATTAACACACAAAATTTTTAAGATAGGTAAGTACTTACACTTTTCATATAACGAACGAGAAAAAAACTGGTAAAAACTGATTTATTGGTAGGTAGGTCCTACCTACCTTAAATTTTCAAAGCTATGTTTTTTGTTAATTTTTAAGTGTGGGCGTAAACCACGCCTGAAATTCAATTATTTTTTCCATACATTTAAGCTTTTTAGTTTGGACTAGAAGACGCACACATTTGGGCTCTATTTGTGTTTCTAACCATAAGCAACGTTCATTTGAAAAAATAAGTTTTTTAAGTTTCCCGCTAAATCGACGCACGATGCATTTGACTCTGAGTCGGAATAAATATTATGTATAAACTCTTCTATAGTTACGGTATAATTTCTCTATTTTTAATTTTAATTTTTTTTAAGTCTGAATGATACTCCGCACCAAATACCTACAATATACCCATTCGATGGAATAGGGTATAAAACCCAAGTAGGCTCAAACACCAAACGTCAATTTCGTTTTAAAATTCTGCAAACAAAGGGCACATGGAATGGAAACATTTAATTTCTTGCCATAAAAATAATTCACACAAATCTTATTGTTACTTATTTAGTGAATATATGACTATCACTTAACACATCTTACCCTATTCTACTATACACTACAAATACAAACATTTGCATTGACACCGGAAGGAAAAACCACGTTGACACCGGAGGAGCAGTTATAGACACAAAACTTAATCAATGTTATATGCGTTGACATGGTTGGTGGTGGGTTGACGACTGACGAATTTTCTTATGAAGCAATGACTTATTTCGTTCACCGTGTGTTCAATTCCTTTAACCTCAGTCAGTTGCGTAAATCAAAAGGTTATATTAAGCTCGCAGTCAAATTAACTACTGATTAATTTTATTGTTAGTGTTTTGCACATTCATTACATAAACCTTCTTATTTATTGCATTGAAACTTCTGTTTTTTTGTCTGCTATCTCAATATAATCTGCAAGTCAATTAAACAAGCCTAAAGTGATGGCTTATTTAAATGTGCTTAATGTCCGAGACAAAGGCGAAGGGTGTCCGTGTCCACTCTAAACAAACCATATCCTTTTAAAGTAATGTTGTCTTTTCTGTGCACCCAAAACATTTTAATTTATTAGATTGATTCAGACTTTAATAAAAATGTGTATATAATAATCAAGGTATCTTTTCTCTATCTATTTGGAAATTTTTTAGTTGATTGAATATATAATCAAGAGGGTATAGGTATAATATATAATTTTGGTTTACGGAGGATACATATTTTGCACTTCAGCAAATGACAAAACGGCTGGGACACGCAAAGAACATCACGCAAACATCAATGAATGGTATGTCTCATGCAATAGCGGATTTACTAGACATTTCAACAACAAGGACGGCTGCTTAGGATAGGGCGGCCGGCATAGTGCGGATAATTTAAAAATTAAGTATAATAATGATTGAAAAAGTTTTTTAGGTTCCACGTTGGGAGAATAAAAGTATTACCTATACTTTACGTACGTATGTACATGTGGTATCAAATAGTGATACATCTGAAGCATGATTTAAATAAAGCTGCTATTGCTGGTGAAGATAGAAATATCAGCTCTATAGTATGCTTTCATCCCATAAATGTTATCACAATATTTTGTATCTAACACAAAACCGTGGCATAGTGGTTAGTGTGTCAGACTGCCACGCCGAAGGGTCTAGGTTAGATTGCTCCACCTAAGTTATTATAGAGGGTACTGTCCTTTTGCGAGGAAGTGACAAATCCTCCAAGAGTAATTAATGTCATGGAAAGTGCTTCTATGCTAGCAGTTCGAATTCGGCGGTAAAATGTATGTCCCTTCCATTCCTGCAGAATATCAAGGCGCACACAGAAATGGTTGAGAGTGTAAGTCACAGGCGCGCCCCACTTAGATCTGTTGTGCCAAGTGTAAGTTTTTATTTAACAATTATAAAAGCTATACAAAAAGTCCACCCCAAGGAAACATCCTCGTCTTTTCTGGTCTGCGTTCTGCTCATTCCCCATTTTTTAGGAGGCATAAGACATTATCTCAATTTAATCAGATTTGTGTGGAGTATACATTCTGTACATGTACCTACATTCAAATTCAACCGTTTAAGTTGTCTATTTTGAAGTATAAGCCACGACAAGCGACATATCTAGGAAATGTATACTATTCGTTTTTTGGGATCCCGGACATTAAATCTTAATATTTTGAAGAAAAAAAAAATGTCAACAAAATCTTGCCCCTTTGTCTTAAAATGCCATAATTTCCAAAAATTATTCAGAAAATTACGGCCTTACTATATTTTAAGAGATGGAACAAACGCATTTTTTCGTTGACTATTTTTTTGTAGCAATTCAACAGGGCTGTTCGCCATCCTGTTCGCCCAACTGCTCCTTCGATCGAGGTCGTGGACGGTAGATATCCTTTTGGTATATTAATTAACATTTCTTTGCTGACACAATCACAACCCATAATAATTTTTAAAAACTAACACTTTTCGGCCTTTTCCAAAAATGTTTGGAGTCCACGCGAAATTTGTGGCCAGAATAAGCTGCAATGTTTATTCGGTAATCTTATTTTTATTTATGTTGTTGTTTCTGTTTCTAGGTTTGTTTTGTGTGATATCCACCATTTTATATTTTCCAAACTTAAAAAAAAAAAAAACACACAAAATTGTTTTTTTAGTTTCGTCCAAAAAACATACGGGCATACATACAAATGGTGTAGCTACAGCAGTAGTTCGTAGCACTGTCAAAGTTTAATGTACGTACATCGTATTGCATGGGTACAATGTGAAGTAGCAGTTGCAGCATAGAGAGTACCTAGCTGAAGTACAAGTCAACTCGACTCTCACTTCACGACCATGCTGCGCTGCAAAACAACAACAAACAATAAAAATGGCAGACATGATTTTAATTGAGTTCAGTGCTACAAATCGTATTCGTGCATGTTGCTTAGTGCGCTACTTTTTTTGACATTAACTTTGACATTGCTACGTAGTATTGCTGCAACTACACCATTGCGTTCAGCCAGTAAACCCATTTTGAACTAGAATATTGCAAATCCGCTCCTGTAATTGGTGTTCGTTTCATAATAACTGTTGTTATTATATAAAGTTGATTGTTACCTATGTGTACTTTTTTTTTGCATTTTGTAAAGTTGATATCCTTTCTCATTTCGGAATCAATTAGAAAATTAAAACCGGCTTTCAGTTATAGTTTTGATATTAACGTTTTGTATGTATTTCTGGCCGTAAAATTACCAATTAATTAATAAAAGAATATTTTGTTTTTGTTGCGTTTGACTATAGATAGGTATCTACTTAGAATTAAGAAATGTTTTTAAATTACCTAATGTAGATAATAAATAGTAAAAAGCGATTTACGGTGGGTTCGAACTCAAATATTGGAAGACAATAAAAGGATGATTGACTTTCCAAATTAAGTAGGTATATTTTATTCTGACTTGGGCTTGTATAGGTAGGAACTATATGAGACAAAGAAAAGAAACATGTGTGTGGGTGTCTGTCTTTTATTTGTACTTTATTTGGCTGTATCACAGTAGGACAGCCTTCGGCCTTCTCAAAGGCTGGGCGGTCTTTGGGTAAACCTCAATACCCAAATCAAAAAAAATTCTTGGAAAAATAACGGTTTACCTACCTGACATACAACAATGAAGAAGTCAAACCGCAATAACTAGCCGAATGATTTTTAAAATAAACAACAAATGTGTGTGGGTAGTTCACACTCGGTAGAAGTGAAACTTAAGAAAAGTAACCTATACGAGGGAATGAGATGAACGACATCAGTTTCCGGCATGCTCGCAAATGTATGTGCGAATGCGAAGTATACAATGTATTATATGCCAATCGGCCGAGTCGAATAAGTACCCAATTGATTAGGTTTGAATTCGGTTCGGTTCGGGCTGGCTTGCGGCACGAACCAAAGGCCAAGGTTCCGAAGGACGTCTATGCTTCGGCTTGGATGGACGATCGGCATCATTCAGTGTAATATGGCCGTGCTCTTTGCAAGATACAAACATTCACACAAATAAAGATATAGGTTTGACATTATGTATGTTTTAAAAATTATTTCGGGAAAGTGGCCGCCGCGCCACGGCTGGCCACATTTTCGACCACTTTTTGCAACAATTGGGGTCGTATGTCAGCAATAACGCTCCGAATATTCTCTTCCAAGGCGTCAATCGTCTCGGGCTTATCTTCATAAACAAGCGACTTCACATAACCCCATACAAAATAGTCCAGCGGTGTTAAATCCCACTATCTTGGAGGCCTCGCCACAGACCCACGACGCGAAATAATGCGATTACCAACAGTTTCTCCTATTCTCCGCAGGCGCAAAACCACGTATTACCACAGACACAAGCTTACAAACGTACCAACGACGAGAGTCTGGATGGGGAGGCTACGATCTGCGATTCTTGGCAAAAAGAGGAGACCTATAGAAAATAAAATATACTAAGTGATGTTTTCTATCTCATTCTCTCGACGGATTAATCCGATATATGTATTTATGTTTTTGTCTATTATGTCATGGCGCTGGCGCATTTCCGTTTCGTCGAGTTTCAAATCACAACGATTCTAAAGAATTTTCCCTTCAAAAGTTTCACTTCAAAACAAAATCCATATACAGGTAATATTATACGAAGAAGTTTTTGTTTTTAGTGGACTTTATTGAATTGAAATTCAAAATAAAAGTTTAGTGACCTTTAGTCCAAATGCGTTTCGGGAAGGGTACAACAGCATCTAACTGATGAGCCCAACTGTTGTACCTGGGCGAAACGCATTTGGACTAAAGGTCACTAAACTTTTATTTTGAATTTCAATTCAATAAAGTCCACTAAAAACAAAAACTTCTTCGTTAACTTCGGCTAGACCACGGGTGCATACATATATATATTTATATATGTATAGTTTTAGGTGCATGAATTCAAACGAATTCCCCTAAAAATAGAATTCACAGTGTATTCATGCTGTAATTTTATCAAATGTCGGTAACCATCGACCAAAATTTTGCGTCTTAGAAGGGTACAACAGCATCTAACTGATGAGCCCAACTGTTGTACCTGGGCGAAACGCATTTGGACTAAAGGTCACTAAACTTTTATTTTGGTAATATTATACGCAATGTCTTGTAAGATTTTTTTCAAGAAATCTCTCAATAACGCACTTTTTGCAACTCTTTAACTGCTGAAACGATCTCAACAATAAAGCGAGTTTCATTCAAGAAAAGATTTGTCTTTCTTTCATAAGATTTGATCTTTTTCAGTTTTGCTAGTTTCGTTGCAAAAAAAAAGAGCAAATCTAGACCAAATCTTTGATCTTTGATGGGTCGGGAGATATGATCTGAATATCTACACATACATATACACTACGCTGAACAAAAATGGTTGTCATGTTTATGGATTTGTTTATCATATTGATGAATTGTTATTTTTCAGCCAACGATCGCGAGCAGCAATATGAAAATTTGGAAAACCGCTATCATCATATTGACAACCGCGATCATCGTATTGGGGACTGCGATTATGATCATACTGAACCCTGCGGTAGCGGTCATCATATTAATTGCCGGGATTGTCAGGTTGTCAATATGATGATAGCGGTTGTCAGTACGACTATCGCAGTTGTCAATACGACGATTGTAGCTGTCAATGCGATAACTGCGATAGTCGATATGACGATATCAGTTGTCAATTAGATTTTTGTGGTATTCAATGCGGTGATCGTGGTTGTCGACACGATCATCTCGGTTGTCACATTGAAAGCCATGCTTGTCATTAAAAAAAAAATTTGAAATGAAAAATTAAATTGGAAAAAAATTAAAAAATACAACGGCAAAAGTTGTTGCATTTAATTTCAATTGGAGCATTAACTAATTGGAAATTTGAAATAAAAAAGTAGTAAAAGTAGTAAAGGTAGTAAAAGTATTATAGTAGTAAGTTGCCGTCCATATTCTTCTAAGACGCAGAAATGTTGGATAAAATCAACACTCATGTATAATTTTCAGTGCAAGACTGCACTGTCAATGCGACAACTGAAAAAACCAGATCATCATATTAACAACCGCAATTGTCAATATAACAATAGCAAAACAACGATCAACATATTGACAATTGCAAATTGATTACCGAAATTTATGATAGTTACCAACAAATGCGAAAAACAAGTTATCACATTGATTATTTTTTTCATCAATATGAACATTTTCAGTTAACAACGACCGGTTAACCAATATTTATTTTAGTGTTCGTCTTTTCTGTCAAACGAGAAATAATTTTTTGTCGTTTGTTGTAAAATTGTATCAGTCACAAATAATGAGTGAAGAACTTACTAATATGACATTGATAAATTTGGTGGAGCTTTTGTTTTGCTTTCCGTATTCGTCCTACATCAATGAGAAAGTCTTTTTCAAATGGCAAAAAATAAAATCAAATTGCCATGGATACACAGAAATGAAAGGTATATGCGGACTTTGCGGTGTCGTCACAATAATCTAATTTTGTTCGGAGAGGTGAAATAAATAAACTTATTAATCTGGTAGCTTTTAATAAATACCTATCTTCGTAAAACAATTCGTTTCGATTTTGAATTCTAAAAACGTATTCATTATAAAAATGAAATAAAAATAAAAGATGATTGTGACGTCACAAGACAAAATGGTGAATGTATTAAATATATATATCTTGTATTTCTGCGTGTCGTCAAAATATTGTGTATGCTTGTCAGTCAATCACCAATACTACTATATAGAATGGACACGAGTTTCAATGAAAAGAGCAATTCTCGATTTTGAGAGCAAATCTTTAAAATTTGAATGAAATTTGCTAGAAGTGTCACTTTTTTCTTACTCTACATTTGATACTACTCTAAGCTAGTGTCTGTGTCATCGATATGAGCGAATTCTTTTCATCCAGTTGGGCACTTTACTTTTATGACTTATGATAGCAAACATTGAAATGAAAATCCTTGCGACGGTAAACATAACAAAGTTCAAACTGTCATGTCATAACAGTTTATAAAATGTCAAATGTGTTGAAATGATAGTTATATTATAACAGTTATTGTGTCATCCATTTACACATTAACAATCTTAAAAGTTATTTCCCAATTTGGAGCAAATTTATAAAAAATTCTGTTTGTTCTGCTAGGACTACGAGGAATAAATGTAACTGTTCGTACGCGGATGACAATGGGCATTTTAAGAAGGTTTTTTTTTGATCAGGATGCCTTAATTCTGCATAGATGGTATTGAACAACTTTTCTGTTTGGAGTCAAAATAAATAAAACTTTCTAGATGGCGTTTTGTAGGTTTGCATTTTTATTTAGTCTTTGAACCTACCTCAAACACAACCGAATTTCTTTTTGGGAAATTTTGTGACTAACTTCGATGATTCTCTTAGTGTGGGAACTTAGATTATTAAGTAAAAAAAAGGCTTTTAAAATTTAAAAAAATTGTTAATTATGTGTATTTTATGAATATGTACTTTGAAAAAAGATTGATTGTTTTTTTTTTTTTATTTTATTTTAAAAGTTTCTGAACAATTGTTATAAATTTTCAAAGAGTATAAAAATGAAATTTGTTTTCAAATTTCTATTTCTAACAAAAAACTTTTTGAATAGTGAATTCAACTAAATAATTAGATTTAAAAGAGTAGACTTATGCGACTTTTCGAGCACTTTAGTTTCTTGGTTACTTGACTAACTATTTTATAAAGCGCCAATATTCACGAAGTTCCTAATGTTTTCTCCACTGCGTTGTTCATAAAAAAGTGATACAAAAAGCTTCAAAAAGTAAGGTATATTGGTATTTTGTGTATTTTGTGTGGAGTTTGTAACATACCGTTAGGTATGGAAAAGTTATATATTCTGACTCAGAATCAAAAGCATAGTCGATTTAGCCATGTCCGTCCGTCTCTCTAGACGTCGCAATTATTGAGCTAGAAAGCTGAAATTTGATATATATAATCTTTGGTTCAAAAGTAAGGCTAACTTTTTGAATCGGTAAAATCCGCCCACAAACACGCCCACAATCGCCATTTTTATTAAACAACCTCAATCTAACAAAATTAAATTATATTTTTTGTACAGTTATGATCAAATCACTACCCTACAATTTTGCACAAGCAAGCTTAGGTGAATCTTCTTCCAATTAAAAAAAATATTTCAGTTTGGGTGTGGCCAACGCCCACTTTTCATACAAAACCATCAATATTGTTTTTATAATATAACAATGCTTATATTAGAGTGGAAAACATTAAATTTTGTGGGTATTACTTGTACATAAACATCTTGTGTATGAAAAAAAAAATTGGTTTTGGGCGTGCCTGACGCCCACTTTTCACTAGAAACTATAAAAAATTGTTTTTGCAAATAAACGGTATTTATAATGAATCCGCAGCCAAAATTTTGCGTCTCTTAGTAGAAACTAAAAACTTTGTGCATGAAAAGAAATTTTTGAGTTTGGGCGTGGCTGACTCCCACTTTTCCTGAAAGAACGAAAAACGTAGTTTTAAAATTTTAAGGTTCTACCAATACTCAATTTTAACCTTTTTTCCGTTATTTGTTATTTTAAAAATATATGTCTATCATTTTTTGGTTAAATTTTTTCAAAACGCTTACTTTTAAGGGTGTGACTTTTATAAAATATCTTTATCCAGGTAAGATCGTTAAAAAACTATTCGATTCAGCTGTAGTTTTACACATATGCCTAAATATTGACTAACGATCGAAGCTCTGTTAGTGCTTTAAATTTTAGTTACACATTTTTGGGACACGCCTGTTTTTAAGGGGCGTTTTCATCAAAAGTCGTATATGCATTAATTTTTAAATGTTTTTTTAACTATCGGTCGCAGTTTTGATGTAAAAAGATGAATACTTCGGTTTGTATTCCTTGGTTACGAAGCAAAGTGTGGTTCAAGAATTGTAAAATACGCCCATAATCGCTCATTTCATTCAAAATCTAGTTTTTTAAATTTAAGTTTTGTCATGTTTTTTTCAAATTGATCTTCAAGATTAAATTGAATGTCACTGAGCTTATACTAATGGCCCTGGCAATAAAGAAGAATTTTGTTTCTGAAAGTGAACAGCGGCTGGCTGCAAGAGTGTATCGAACATGTTCGTTGCAAACGTACCGTAGCTCTTTTTCTCTTTTTTTTTAAGGATTGAATTAAACTTTAATAATTGCTTTTAGAATCTTCAAAAAAAAATCTGACTAGGAACTGTAAGTTTGGCAGGATATGGATTTATAATTTTTTGATACAACAAAATAAATATTTGACGAACTAGCTCTAAATCACTCTCAAGTCTCAACCATTCCTGTGTGTGCTTTGATATTCTGCAGTAATTGAAAGGACCTACAACTTGCCGCCGAATCCAAACGGGAGAGAAGCACTTTCCATAACACGCTTTACTCTTGGAGGATTTGTCACTTCCCCTGAAAAGAACTTAGGTGGAGTCAGGGATCGAACTCAGAGCCTTGGGCGTGGCAGTCCGGCACACATGCGTGCACTAAACACTACGCCACGGGGTGCTACATTTATAATTAAGATACCTACTTGTGGTTATTTCATCAAAATCTGCAAATCTAAGCCTACTCATATGAGCCAAAATAAATACTACCTAATGGCCATGCTAAGATAAACTTGGGATTTACGAGTCGGTGCTCAGTATTGACCTAGGTCATCGGTCAAAGCCCACCGATACTTATGAGGTTTTGTTTCGATCGAGTTTTAAGCTACACCTGTCATATCCAATTATTATGGGATGATTATGAGCAACTTGGATGGTAGATCGTTTATTTTGATGTGCTTTACAAAAGTGGCCATAGAGTTGATTCTATGATCATTGAGGAAAAGTGTTACTGATCAGTCAAATTATAGGGAAATAACTCACCAATAGGACTTTGACCGATGCACTGGGCCATTGTTAAGCCCAGCTTTGACTAAGTATAGGCCTTGACTATAACATATAAGAAATATAGTGGCACGATCAGCTCCAGTCAGCCAAGGCCTAGTGACTTACACTCTCAATCTCAACATTCCCATGCATGAGTTGATACTTTGCAGAAATGAAAAGGACCTACAATTTACCGACGGCTAGCAAAGATGTACTTTTCCCAACAAGCTTTACTCTTGGACGATTTGTCACATACGACAGGATTCAGGTGGAAAGTGGAATCAGGTATGAACCCAGAACCTTCGGTGGAGAATACCTAGTATAAACTACACAAAAAGCTATTTTTTGGTCGTTTTTCTAGTATAATAATGTTAAGGTGGTTTAAAGTTAAAACTCAAGAATCACATTGGAGAACACAAAAATAAAAGCAAGAAAGGTAAAATATCTAAATATTAAAATTTTATTAAATGTTTGTTGAAAATGTTAAAGTCTGGGAATTAAATTCACGCACAGGTTAAAATATTTCAACTTGTTTTCTTTTTTCAAACTCATCGCAGACCAACTAGGCATAGACATTTTATACCCTTTTTTGTGTTACCTACGCACTACGCAGTTATACATTTTCTGAGTCAAAGATTAATTACTTATCCAAATAATATTTTCGATACACTTAAAAATATGCACTGCCTCTTGGCTTAAACTATCTACCTATATGAAGATTGTAAGTAGTTGATAGTGATGTCTTTCTGATGTCAAATAAGATACAAAATAAGTTATATTTATGCATAACGAACCTTAAAAATTTATCTGAACGAACACAACCCACCATTATCCCGAACGACAAACCGATGCGTTTCCTTTCCGAGGATTTCTCAAAACAAAACTAAAAAAGCTTCCCGCGTATCCCTGCGCATTTCTTTTCTTTTTTCACTTCTTTCTTATAGATATACCTACTTCTTACAAAAATTCAAAAGAAAAAGAGAAAAACGTTTCAAAGAGAAATCTTACGCACATTGTGGATGTTGTGATTTGCGTAACGCTTAACGCATATTCCCAAAAAAAAAATATTGAGAGAATACTTGTAAGTTTTTAAGAAGATACATCTTATAGCTTCACTACTTAGGTATATATTGTAGAAAAGTCCTTTCGAAATCTCGCTTCTCCATAGGGAAGAAATCTTTGTGCGTCAATTATTTGATAGAAGAGCTTAAGCAAAAAGCTCAAGGGAACCAAATTTAGTTTTCATTGAAGAACCCCTAAATGATTCACTTAAGCATAGGTAATTGGGTATCTTTAGATAGATCAAGTTTCTAGTAAGGAATGAACCTACGTGCATCTATGTTCATACTATACTTGGTATGGTAAACGGTGGATAGTAAAATAAATTATATTTTAAACAAAACTAATCCATCACTTACTTTGTCTGATCTACAGGCTGCATCCACGCGCGAGCACCTAATGGCTCCTCTTTTAGTGACGTCATCGGACCTCTGGGCTGATTTAAGTCGGATCCTGAAGGAGGCAGACCAAACATCAAACCACTGGCCGATCTTGGTCCTGTTGTTGGATACAATTTGCGTCCCCATTCTAGTTCCAGAGTAGGCCATGGTGAAGCCGAGCTGAAGCCCGGCACCGGTTCGTCGGAACGCAGCTTGAAACAATTCGTTGTCACGATTTAAAACTTGAACTTTATCTAATAACAGTTCTTCTTTTTTTTTTTTTAAACACAATGTAGTGAGATTGTAAAGATTTAAATCAACTACTTAAAAGCTTATTCAATTAGCTGCTATAGGTTACTGATCCGAGTTGTAGATATAACACATTCACACTTAAACGCACTTTGAAACACCTTCTGAACTCCGAACTCCCTAAGCTGATGTCAAATTGAAATTTTTTGCATTGGAGTCTTCAAATAATATAGGTAAGTACCACTGAGAATTGGAAATAACGCTTAATAAGCTAAACCTTATAGCACAGCACGCGTTTAATTTACTAAGAATAAAAAAAAAAAAACAGATATAACACCAAGGCGCAAAAGGGTCCTAATATAAGTCTCAAACGCGCTCTCGCACTACCACTGATGTGTCCAAACGCCGAGGCCTGCCAATAAAAATGTTCGTCCCGAGTGACTGTTAAACCCCAACTGAATCCCTGCTGCTGCGTTACAACACAACAGACCGAACCACCATCGTGTAGTTAGATTAAAGCCATCGAAAACGACCGTCCAACCCGATACCCGACCCGACCAGAAACTGAAATGCTGCTATGCTGCTATGCTATAGTATACGCTTAAGCCACAAGTCAATGCATAGCAAGCAAGCAGAGACGAGCAATAGAGTTGTCAACGTTGTCGACGCTGTGCTCTGTGCTGGCTGGTGTGGTGAGGTGATGGTGATGGTGGCAGTGGCAGTTATCAATATTCAACCCTCTTTTTTGGTTTTCTTGTGTGAAAGAGACTCATCCAGCTATCAAAATGGGATACGTTTTGGGAATGTTTGGTTTTAATGTATACCTATGTTCTCACTCGCGCCATTCGGATATAATACTGCATGTATAAGAAGAGTATGTACGCAACTGTCGCTTCGCGTCGAGAGGCACTTGTCCTATGTTCTTCAGAAAATGCTTTCCAATAGAATTGTGCGTCTAGTGGTTACTGGTTAGCCTTAAACCAGTTCCACGCTTTCTTATTCGATAGGTTGTTGTATATAAAAAATGCTATTTCCATTTGCCTTTACAGAATGAGTATCCCACAAGTGTGTTGAAACTTTTCTACCACATACAATTCACATATTGTTGGAAAGAGACAAATATCTTTTTGGTATAGTTGTGTGAACGCAAACTCTCTAATATAGACAAATCCGTGCCCAATGAAAAACTTAATAAAACTTTAAGATCCGCCCCTGTTCAATCGTGTGAGTGCGTGTTCTATTTTCGTTTACAGTTACTCATTGGTTAATATTTGTGCAACAATTTGATTGGATTGTTTGATGAGCTGAAAATTCCAGTTTTCCATTTTTGTTTTCCAATCCCGAATGGCCTTCTTCTGTTTCAATTTTCTAAATCTCTCCCATCCTTCTTATGTATCGTCATCTTCAAGGAAACAGCAGAAGGATAGAATGAATAAGTCCGTTTCCCTTCCTTCATGTCTTTTTTTTAATAATTATTTTTTTTTACAAACTGAGACAACAATACTGTTAACAGTGGACTAATACAAACATGAATTCTTAAGGTAGGTAGACTTAGTTGTAGGTAATGTAGTGTAGTGTTTACTATATCTAATAGTTTTGGAATGTATCATACCTGCATCTTCACATACATTTATGTATATTGCCATAGGTATTAGTTTAATCGTATGTCAGCATTAGCAAATAATGCAAACAAATTCCTATACATCTATTAGGTACGCCTATTTTAAGTGATGTTGATGCTGGCGTGAATTATCGCCAAAACAAGACTAAATTTAAATAAAAATGGGGTCTGAAAAATATAATTGAGAATAGCGGGTTTGTCGCCATTTCGAGTCACCTGTTTTGTATGCACCTTCCCGTTAGCTGAAAAACGTATTAAGATTGTATAATAGTAGCCTGATCCTGGGACAGGAGAAAAGGGAAGGAATCTCACTAATGCATCTTTGTTGCTCCACGAAACGTTTGATTAGGCGCCTGGTACTATGGTTGCCATCTTTATCGAAACTTTCATTATTCGATTATCCCGAAAATTAATATACACAGTTACGTGCAGATAAACGCTTGTTCTGTGAAATGTCAAAGAGACATACATATTTTTTCTGATCGCTAATCACGAAATTGATGGCTAATCATGCTGTATGGCAAGTTATGCCTTCTTGTTGGAACCAAATGTCGTGGATGTTAAACTGATTAGTTTTTGGAAACAAAAAATCAGTCAGCATGGCTCGATAGCGCTCGCCCTTCACCTTAACGGCAGCTCTTTCCTAGTTTCGAAAGAAATAAAGACCGCCAGCGTGTAAGCAGTCAATTTTAACACATTTCTTTGTCTTGTTGATGGTTTTGAATGGAGAATAGTGTAAATTAGTGCGAAAACGATCACGAATTGCTTGCTCACTAGGCCGATTATGTTGACCATAAAATGACAAAGTGCTTTATGAACTTCGAGAACAGATTAATGTCTTTTAAAGAAAATTTCCGACGTTAAATTTTCGAATGGAGTCCTCCAAGGTAATAGACTTAGAGGTCTATACAGTAGTTAAAGAAGCTGAATCTCAAGGAATACAATCAGCTAAGAACAGTTTCTGCGAATCGAGACAGGTGGAAAAATCTTGTTGCTGTTTATAGGATTGATAGTTACTTGGTCCTATTTTTGGGGATATGCTTTGACGCGTAGGGGATAGTGGGGCTAAAAGTAACACTTTTGACTAAAACCTATGTAGCTCCTAAGATTTTTTAAAGTAAGGCAGCCAAACTTTTTCTAAATTTGAGATCCATTATTCAGCTATAAGATCAACCAAAAAAGTTTATCAAAGTCTGCTCAGAAGATGTCAAGATATTGCATTGAGAAAAAAAACTTGTGGTTACAACTTATCTGTTATCTTGGTGTAATTTTATACATCACTTGCGATCACAACAAATATACCGTTGCTAAAAATTTGCAAGTAGAGAAGAGAAAGGGATACACCTGAATTTGAGAAGTATGTATTATCTTATTTTTAGAAATCAACAAAATTCTTTTGTTTGAGAAAAAAAAGTTCTAAAATTTTAAGAAATAAAATTAAAAAATCGCGCGATTTTTTAACTTTATATTCTGATATTCTCAAAAATTTTGGACTTATGACCCAATTTCGGAAAAAAAATTGGACTTGTGCCCCTTTCACCGTAAAAAAACAGCCATTGTTTAAGAAAATAAAGTGCACGACTGGGTCGTACGAACTTGCTCTAATGTGTTACAGTGGTCTTGGGGCTTGAGATTTTGGAAAAAAAGCAATACAAAAATCATATGAAATTTTATTAATCATTTAAAAATCAACGTAAAATTGATTTTTGGAGAAAATGAAGTAAGCCATTAGATTTTTTTTACTTTTTTGAATTTTAAGGAATTTTTTTTTCAAAATCGTTGGAGCCGTTTCTTTCAAAAAACGGTTTTTTTTAAACTTTTCGGAAACATATTCCAAATTTATTTTGAGTATGTCAAAATCTAGCGGTTTAAAGTTCTTATCAGAAAACAAAAATTTTAAAAATTTTGATCAAACCGTTTTTGAAAAAACCAAAAGTAAAAAAAAAACAGAGCTTTTATATTAAAATTTTCATCGAAATCCGTGAAGTGGTTTACTAGAAAATCTGATTTAAAAAAACCGGTCCTATGGGAGGTACCGTTATAAGACTTTTCCTGAAAAATCTAGTCCAACCAAAACATAAAGTTTGCATGTAAAACACTATTCAGAAAGTTTTATCAAAATCGGAAGAGCCGTTTTCAAGAAAGAATAATTTTTCATTTAAAATCGTATGACAGGTACCGTTAGTTTAAGAACTAGAATGCTAATTCCAAAAACCCCTCTGTGAGACGTCATAATAATACTATGTACCAAGTTTGAAGCAAATCGGTAAAGCCGTTCAGGCTGTATGTAGGTGCCGATACAGACAGACGGACAGACAGACAGACAGACAGAATTGTCGGACCCACTTTTTTAGGCTTCTCTATCATCGTAATGTTATGTTTGATTGTCAAAATTTTTTTTTTTTTTTTTACGAATGCATAACTTGCCTTATATATTATAATCGCAAGTAAAAATAATATAGGACTATAGAAAGAAGAATCTTCATTAGTGTCACATTTAGAGTATACGAACACACGAAGAGGTCTTTTAACGCACTTGGTCTTGGCCCATTTTCGCATATATTACGCTCCTTTCAAGTTTTCAGAAAATGCGCCACAAAAAAAAAGACACACATTTTGTTGATCATCATCCATTTTTAATGACGATGCTCGTCTTTTTTTCTTCTCTTGTTATTTTTGAATAGTTTTGGGCACCTTTTACTGTTGGTGAGGGCTATGTACCTTTTTCTAATAAATTATCTACACACAAAACAAAAAAAAAGCGAAAGAAGAAAACAGTACTCGTTCATTGTTGCTTACAACGATTAGCAAAAAATCAAGGGGTAAGTTTTAACATGCTACAACTTACCCCATGGATGCGTTTTAACTTGCCTCACCGAAGTAATCAATTTACAAGAAACCGGAGGTCACAGTCACACTCAAAACTCACAAAAAACAATCACCTGCAAATATCATCCATGAAGAGGCAAAACAAAAATTAAAAACAAAAACAAAAAGTTAGCAGCCAGCTATTTTTTGGGATCACTACATCACCTTTCTCGTCCTGTCGTCCAATTGACATCTGAAGTAGGGTAAAAGCAAAGATGAAAATTTGTCTCATTCACGTAATTCTTTTTTTTTAAGGAGAGCCCAATTTTTAGCTGTTGCTTCTTACTCCTGTTACTTTAAACCCCACTCTCCCCTACGCGAAAATTCTATAAATTTTTTTAAGTAAAGCATTGAAAATGGTTCACAAAATTAATACGAGCACCTCAGTTTAATTAGAAAGGCATAAGAAGTGTGTTTTTTTTAGACGTGTGGTTTTCAATCTGGCAAAACTTTTTTCAGAGTTTGTCTTTTTGACAGCTGTCACTTGGTTTATGGTCAGTTTGGTTAGCCATTTCATTATGAATAGACAACGTTTGTAAATAGTGCAAATTTATTACCAAAATAATGGTTCGGTTTGCACGACGACGCATCGTGCGCTGAGTTCAATATTCGGTCGGCATAAACGCCCAGGAATTTATTCGAGCCAGCCCCGGAGGCCACTTGGCCGAAATCATTTTTAAAAAATAATAGCGAACCCTTATCTTTATAATAAAGCTGAATTCTTGGCCATAACATTAAATAATATGCGTTTTATTTCTTCTCAAAAAAACACACGCCTAAAAAAAACACCTCTTATGTAACAGGCGGTGTCGGGCAATCTTTTTTTAAAGATCGTTTTAAGGGATTTAAAAGCTGAACATTTCATGATTTGAGTTGACCATTATGACAAATGAAAGCTGCAAGCAAAATAGATGTATTTTAGTGGTTTCTAATAAGCTTTCCACCACTGTATACAGTACCTAAGTTTGGAAAGGGCAGTGGGTTTAATTGCATCTTAAAAATTTCGCAATGGTGAAATCTGAGGCTGTCTGAGCAGTCTGTGGGCTGTATCTCCCTGTTTTTGGTTGCACTTATCAAAGTTTTGCTGTTCAAAATCTTTGTTTCCATTGCCTCAAATTTGTTCGTTCATCTGTTGCATGTCGCAATATGGCGGCGCCGATGGCTCACATCAGCTGACCGTGTAGCATTTATATTCTCACTCATTCGTGCAAGTGCTCAGTGGTATGTGTGTTTTGATGTAAATTCTGTTGTTAACTTGATCGTGATGGACACCAATCTAGCTAGTGAGTCAAATAAACCGGTAAACAAGAGAAAAACCAAGAATAGTGCGATCCGAAAAAATGTTTCACTTGCATCGTGGTTTCATAAAACCACAAAATTTTTTTGAATTGGGTTTTCTTGATTTTGTTGCCTTGAGTTAGTTTATTGTTAATCAATTTTTTAAAGGAGTATATGCAGTTTTGGGCGCTTGCGGCCATTGACAAAATTAGTCAGAAATTAAAGTTTTGTTATTTAGGAACAAGTTTTTCTATGGACATAACGATGTATTTCATTTAGAAAAAAATATTTAAATATTAATGTCAAGTTTTATTGTATTGAATCAATAGGCGCGCGCAAGTTTCTTCCACTCTTCAATAAACATATTAACCTTGACTTTGTTTTACTATGGTAGAAATTACACAAATGTAGAATACTAAGTGAAATTGTATGAAGAATTCAAAAACAAAAATTCATTTTATAAGTTTTAGAAGTATACTGCAGTCATAAAACTTCTAGAAAGTAATAGTAGAACTAATTCAAACCAATAAATAACAATATCATTCATACAAAATAGCCTATTCTCCTTTTATTCAATACGAATAGGTACTGATCTTGACTCACTTTTCTTATATCTGATTTTTTTTTAAATTTAAAATTGTAAAATCCTGACTTTCTTTTACTATGATGTTTGTGAATTTATTACTTTAATCTCACTCCTTGGGTTATTATCTCGTTGGAAAAAGTTATTTGATATCTCCTAGATCTGAAGTGGGTCTTGAACCTTTGCTCGTATTCCTCCCGGTTTGTCGGTTGATTATTGGGAGGTTTTTTGGTTTCCCGGATATTTTAATGTAGGTAGTAGATAACTTCGAACGCTGCTTTCTGCTCCTTTTCTTTCTTGAGCTCTCCCATATTTGTATTTACTACGTGAATGAAAGAAGGAATCTTTTAAGGCTGTTCTTTGAAAATTGGGTTAAAATTCAATCTTACTATGCATTAATGTTTGGCAATATGTATATAGAAATTTTTGGTCGCGGTTTTGAAGTTAGAAGATGGACATTTTGTCTTTGTATTCCATGGTTACGTAGCAGGGTGTCTTTCAAGAATAATGGTTAATATACACCCACATCTACAATCACCACATTTTCATTCAAATTAATTTTTCAAATTCAAATTACATATATAATGTTTTGCAGTAAGAATCGAGCAGCTAGCTCGCCACTAAGCTATTTCAATAAGCAATAGTTTTGTCTTCAAACTAAAAATTTTAAACATTGGGCGTTACAGACGCCTTTTTTTTTATCGCGATAGCCGGAATTAAGAATCGGACACACAAAATCAATTTTATAGTATATTCTCCTATCTGCTAAAGAAGAATTTTGTTTCTGGAACAGACAGCGGCGCGGCGGGAGGACGAGAACTTTTTATAGACAAAGAAAAAAAATTTTCAAAAACGAAGGCTACAAAGAATAAATTTAAAAAAATGTATTTTCAATATAATGCAAGAGCCCAGATCTTAATCAAACACTCACTTTAAGCGTGAATTTTTTTGAGAAAAATTTGGTACTAAATACTTAGAAAAAACGAACGAATGCAGTATCCAGCGATGTATTGGTAAAGTCCGGAATTAAAAAGTATAGTTAGTTTGGCGTATAGGCTCTTTTTTACCGCAGGAAAACATTTCATTCTGATTGTTTTAAATTGAATATTGCCCGGATCTCACGATATTTAATGAACTTAATGCTTGGTTAACAGAAAAGTTAGTCGTTCTGTTTAGTTTTTCCTAAAAAAACACAGGTGGCGCTGTTTATAACTTTTAATATTTATCTCTGTCGATGTTAACTAATTAACATAAAACTTACCCTATAATAACAAAATGATATTTACCTTTTTTCATGGAAAACAATACTCGAAAAAAGAATTTAGCTATGAATCGAATAAAGAACGAACAATACAAGTTAAACAGAAAATACAAATAACAAAATTGTACTCGTCAGTACAATTCTCGGCTTTGTCAATGGGCAATACTGGCACCCAAAATGATCAAGAACCAGAAAGTTCAAGAAGACGAAGTGGTATACCCGTCCATAAAAAAATATTGTTCAAGACCGATCCAATAAGTCTCTTGCTCCTTGATTATAATATCGTAATTTGAAAGTGGTTATGTGGATGCGGAACTTAATCCCTTCAAAGCTATGCAATTGAAGTCGCTTAAATTGATCCTTCGAAAATATTATAGAAACCAAAGTTCCACGGCTACCATGTGAAGCTGTTGAATTAAGTGGTTTTCAATTGGCACTGGGTAGAAGTTGGCATATGTGGCAGCCATGTTGTTTCGGACGTTTCGTAGACGTTGTGGCCCTTTACAGTCGACTCTTCAACGTTTGGTGGTTTGAGACGACCGGTTCGGTGATCAATTATTCAACAGCGACATTGACCTGGTTAAGAAGCTGAAAATGAAGCGGCTTAGATCGTTAGAACATGTATGGAGCCTATGACGAAAACGCACCAGCCCGACGGCGGCGACTCTTCGATTCCAACCCGGAGGACCGACAACGCAGTTCTGAAAGACCCCATCTAAGTGGAGAACGACCTCAATCAACTTGGTGTGCGTAACTGGTGGCCACTGGCTAGGGACCGGCCGGCGTAGCTGGCGTTGATTGTTGGTTGAGGCCGTGGTCCACAATGAACTGTCTGCGCCACCTTAAGAAAGTAAGTAAGGCTGGGTGATCAATCAGCCAACATTCATTCAGACTTTAATTTGCGGAGTTCACATCGGGATTTGGGCCTTCACCAACCCAAGATCCAAATGATTCAGGAGCTCAAAGATCATACCAAAGACAACATTGTTAGTCGTTTGTTTGCTGACTTAGCTTGAGAGTTTTCGGAAGACACCCCGATTTTGGACGAAAAATCATACATGCGGAATGACGTTGGTGAGGAAGTCACCTTATGGCGACTTCTACAAAATGACGATGGTTCCAATGGAACCATATACATTTACCTATAACACATGTGGTTCTAGCGGTACGGCGATACGTCGATACGTGCCAGTTATCATCAGACACTAGGACATAACATACCTTCCTTATTGAAAATTCCTATAGTTTCGCAATGACCTCCAACAAGTCACGACACCAGCCACTTCGACAAACTTTTTTTGTTGCATTTTTGTGTGCTGTTTTTCTTGCCCTCTCTTATTTCCGAATTTTATGTAACTTCTCTCTACAATCTGCCTGATAAACATATCGTTTAACCATTATTGTTATTGGAGCACGATCATGTTGGAAAAAAACTCCATATAGTTTGAAAAACTCGAAGTAGGTGGTAGTTTGAAGGGGATGATTGAATGATCACCAATTACACCTGCCAACATATTAAAGCAAAATTTGTGTTGAAATTATGAATGTCTCTTTCTGTGTAGATTTTCCACAGCCCCATGAATGAAGACTTTGGAAATTTGTGATCCTATCTCTTAAAAGTTGAGATTCGTAGTGATTTCTGAAGACAAACGTGCTGTCATTCAGAAGCTCCGCTCCAGCAACTAGTTAGAAAATTCAAGTCTCTTCTCCAAGTCAGTGGGAAGCAGTTCTTTCACAGGTGTATGGTGATAATGGTTCTATAAGTAGAAAATTAAAAATTGTATATGTGGAATCACTGATGCTGATTCGTGGATCAGTTCCTAAGACTTCCAATATTATTTCATCTGCCAAAATCCTTCTTACGTGTTGATAGAAAGCCAAAGGAAAGGGAAGCTGTGACAAATATTTATAATCTATCTATATCTATATATATAAAAATCAATTTAATTTTTGTGTGTGACCTTATTTCTAGAGTTTGGATGGGTAGATTTTTATATATATTCTTTTAAATGAAAATGACCATAATGTAGATGGTTTAGAAGAAAAAAAATGTTAAAACCGTCAAGCTGAATTTTTTGTAGCCCATTTATAAGATTTTTTCCACTGTAAAGTAATATTTATTCGTAGTATTTATTGGAATTTTTTTAAATAAAATTTACTTTATTTTTAATGTTTCAAAATAAAAAAAAAAATAAAACATAAGGGAGAGCTAGAGTACGTTTTCAACGAACTGTTGGATACCCTATTCCCTATATTTTTGTATGTGTATGCGAGCGCCTCCCGCAGCCAGCCGCTGTTCCAGTTTCAGAAACACAATTCTTCTTTAGCAGACAGGAAAAAATTCAGTAACATTAATTTTGTGTGGCCCATGTTCAATAACTGCTGGCGTAATAAAAAAGGCGTGTGCCACGCCTAAATTTGAGACTTTTTACTGCCAGGGCAATTATTATGGGCTCAGTGACATTCAACTTTAAGCTTGCAGATCGATTTGAACATAACGTACATACATACATACATACATACAGTAAGTAAATTATCTTTAATAATAGTGTATTGTCTTTTTTTAGGGCAAGTATTGGTTTCGTGCAGAAAAAAAGAATCGAGGCTTTAATCAAACATTACATTACGATGAAAAAGAAGCCCAAAAAAGTGGTTTTCGCCACACAGTACGTAGGTCTGTCTGTGCGGATGTGCGCCTGTGCGCTTTTTCACGTCCAGCCACAGCCTAAACAGCTTGACGGATTTTCTTCAAACATGGTATATAGCTGTTTGAAGAAAAACGGTTGCTGAGGTTTTTACTTGCGATTATAGGTACTTAAGGCAAGTTATGCATTCGTATAAAAAAAATTTTATTTCGTTTCAGCCCGTCTCTAACTGGTATCTTTTAAGTAACGGTTTTTTGAATTTTCTCGAAAACGGCTCAAACGATTTTAGATTAAACTCAAAATTTAGAGAACTTTAAGCAATTCTAACAAAACTGCGTTTTTTTTGTTTTTGGCTCAAATGGTCGTAACGAAAATCAGGTTTAAATGGCTTTTTTTTCAAATGGCCATAAGTTCACAACGACTTGATTGAATTGATTCAAACTTCGTTTGGCATCGTTCTTTATAGTGTTCTATAGGATGGCTTTGTAAATTTTGTAAGTGAAGACTTTCTAAATGGTTGCTCCCATACAACCAGCCGTTCAGTTTTAGCAATTTTTTTTTGGTTTTTCCTAATTTGCTCAAAAACGGCTCTAATGATTTTGATTAAACTTTAGTGATTTTGATTAAACTTTAGAACTGCGTTTTTTGTTTTTGGCAAAAAATGCTAATAACGCAGATCTGGTCTTAAGGCGTCTTTTTTTTCAAATGGCCATAAGTTGTCAACGGTTGTATCGAATTCAAAAAAAAATTGTTTGGTATAGTTCCTTTCAACTCTGTATCAGATGACATTGGATTTTTGTCAGTTATTCTTTTTTAAATGGTGGCTCCCATACAAAAAGCCACTAGGTTTTGGCAAAATTATATAGTTTTTTCTAATTTAACCAAAAAAAAAATTCAGCCGATTTTTATTAAACTTTATATGTAATATAGATACATAAAATGTTTTGATGAAAACTGCAATTAAGTTTTTGGCTACAAATGATAATAACGGAAATTTTTTTAAACAATTTTATTAATTCGGCCATAAACGGACATTATATCATTTATAGCACCACAAAGATGATATCTAAATTTTAAATGGGACGTACCGTTATAAGACTTTTCCTGAAAAATTGTTTTATCAAAATCTAAGGAGCCGTTTTTGATAAAAATCTATTTTCCCCTAAAAATCGTATGGCAGGTACCGTTAGTTTTAGAGCTAGAATGCTTATTCCAAAAACACCTCTGTAGAACGTCATAATAATGCTATGTACCAAGTTTGAAGCAAATCGGTCCAGCCGTTAAGGCTGTAGGTGCCGATACAGACGGATGGACAGACAGACAGAATTGTCGGTCCCACTTTTTTCGACTTCTCAATCATGTTTGATTGTTAGATTTTTTTTACGAATGCATAACTTGCCTTATAGTAAAAATGTGAAAAGTAAGTGCGTTTATTTGTAAGGCTTGCGCTCCTAAGCTACTTAACCGTTTTTAAAATTCTTTAACTAAAAGAGTTACATAGGCTATACATTTCTTTAGTCTCAACTCTCAACTAGAGATCCTTATGAAAATTGAAATAATGAAACCCAAGGTATCAAAAGTATTCCTTTAGAAGTCAATAATTGAAACGCGCTGATGGAATTTTTACATGCGGATTGTACATAAACTGCAAGTTCGTAGGAAAAAAAAGTTTGAACGATGATAGCGAGGACCAAAAAAGTTGGTCAAAAAAATCTGTCCGTCTGTCTGTATTATTTGTTTGCCTTTCCGTCTGACTATATGCATGTACCTAAAGACACCTATACAAAAGCCCAAACGGGTGTGCTTAATTCTTTCAAACTAGGTATATAGAGTTTTTAAGGTATTGTACAGAAGGGAAATTGATTTGTTTTGCAGCTCGAAAACTAACGGTACCTGCAACTATAGTTATGTATGTTGAAGCTCATTTTTTCTCGAAAATGACTCAAACGATTTTGATTAGTTTAGCTTTTTATTTATGACCGTATGACCTATCAAATGGCTGGAAACAAAGTTTTTTCTGTCGGAAATTTACACATACATATATATAGGTTAAAGTAGCTTAATTAATACCTAAGTATACATTCCTATATTTTTAATAAATATTTTTTCGTTTTTTTATAAACATTTCTCTTCATAATTTAATATTTTGAAAACAGATCATTAACTTTTTCAAAAATAATAAGTAGTTATATGATAAATGCAGAATACCTATGTATTGGAGGAATTTAATTTCTTTTTGAAAAGTGTTCTCCAAAAATGTTTTTATTCTAAGAAACCAATCCACAAATTTTGATAATTTTACTACCATACATTGAAATTCATCCAAAGAATAAGAGTTTCGAAAAATAATTTTTTTTTTTAATTTCTCAAGCCAAGACCAGTGTCTTATTAGAGCAAGTTGGTGCGATCCAGTAGTGGACTTTTTAAAAATTACTATGGCGAAGGCCAACCCTGAATTTGCCGCGAGCGAAGCCGCGGGTGAAAGCTAGTATATATATATATAAAATTCAAAATTTGTGTGTGTTTACGCTATAGTCTTAAAGAAATTTATTCTACAAGTCATAAGGAAGGTTTATAGAGCAGTCCGATGCAATTCCGATAGATGGCGCAACAAATGCATTTTAAGTGCACTTTGTCAAATAACTAACAAATGTAAAATATCATCAGCGAGAAGACTGCAAAGTTTAAGCAACCACACTATCGGACACTATTCGTCAGCGGAACAGTGCGACACCATCCGACAAAATAAAATTCGTATGAAATTTAGTCAAAATTCGGTGAGTTTGGTTTTAATATCTTCTTTGGTAGGGTTTTCTGAGGAAACTTGGTAAAAATCGGCTAAAAGGGTTGCAACAAATTGGAGCAAAGTTTAATTGGTAGTGTCGGGAAGAGGAAAAATTGTCAAAAATGGTGGGTGGTTGTAGCTGGTTTGGGTGGTGAGACAAAAATTGTCAAAACTAATGGGTGGTTCCTTGGTGGCTGTAGGTGGGATGGGTGTTTGGAGTTGGGGTATTTGGTATGATTGGGGAAGGGGGTAGGGGGGTGAATTGGCAAATATGGTGGGTGGTTGGTTGGCGGTTGAAGGTGGTTCGATTGGTTGGCAGTTTTGGTGGTGGCGATTGTTGATTTGATGGGGTGCGATGAAAAAGTTTGCCAAAAATGGTGGGTGAGTGGAAGGTGGCGGCAGGTGGGGTAGGTGGTTGGATTTGGGGATTTGGTGTTATGGTGGGGTTGAGGAAAAAATTGTCAAAAATGGTTGGTGGTTGGTTGGTGGCTGGTTGGTGGCTGTAGGTGTGATGGGTGGTTGGCGGTGTTGGGTGAGTGGCAAGTTGTTGTAGGTGTAATGGGTGGTCGGATTTGGGGGGAGGGTGTAGTGGAGGGAATTGTCAAAGGTAATTCTACTGGGGGGGGGGGGGGCGGAATTGTCAAAAATGGTGGGTGAATTGCAGGTGGTTGTAGGTGGAGTAAGTGGTTAAATTTGGTGCATGGGGGAATTGTCAGAAATAGTGGGTGGGTGATTGGTGGTGGTTAGGAAGGGCTGGCTTTATTGTTTCGGGAGGAGGAACAAATTTTCAAAAATGGGCTGTTGGTTGGTGGTTGTATGTGGTGGTTGGTTGGTGTTTGGGTTAAGGGGTGAACAAAACATGTCACAAATGGTGGGTGGTTGATTGGTTGATTATCAAAAATAGTGGGTGGTTGGTTGTAGGTGGGGTGGGTGTTTGGTAGTGGTTAGGAAGGGGGGATTTATTGTGTGGGGGATTTTCAGAAACGGCGGACTGTTGGTTGGTGGTTGTATGTGAGGTTGATAGGTTGGTAGGATGGTGTTTGGGTTAAGGGGTGAACAAAATTCAAAAATGGTGGGTGGCTGTAGGTGGGTTGGGTATTTGGTGGTTGGAGAGATACAACCTACACATTAACTGTTTTGCTTACTGGTTATCACGTAAAATTATCGTCCGTAAACTGACTTTATAGACAACCAAGTTTTTTTATATTTTTCTTCGATTTAAACGATTGATCAGGTTGTGATGAAACTTTTAGGACCTTCTGAGTACGCCTACGAAGGTTTGAAATGGTTTGCAAAAAATGCATTTTTAGTGCACTTTGTCAAATTATTATAATAAATTTCAAAAATTGTCAGACATTGGACTGTAAAGTCTTAACCCATAATAAATGCTCAAAATTCGGCGAAGTGGTTTGCAAAAAATTAATTTTTAGTTTACTTTGCTAATTACTAACAAATCTAAAAAGTTGTCAGCCATAACAGTATCGACGATCATGCGTATTCATTTGCTGTAAGACAAGTCAACACAAACATTCTCAAAGCCACTTTTGGATACCGGGATTCGGGAATGGCAAAATTCGAGTTGGCGTGGTCAACAATAATGAGATTTTATCCCCGCCGAACTTCTGGAAAATGTAGCTCAATATTCAAGCCATTATCGACAATGTATTCAGAGCCTAACAACCTAATACAAAAATCCGAAATGAAATACTTCATTCATTCTTTCTTGGGCGTAACAACGTACGCCGGGTAAGGCTAGTATACTATATAGATGAAACAAACATACTATAAAATCATTTTTAGACAACCAACCTTATTGCCTGCTGTCCTTAAAAACGGAGGACAAAATTATACTTTTCCTTTTTAACCTGTTGCTGGTTTTTTTTATAAAGTGGATTTCAAGAAATTCAATTGGACGATAATGACCAAAAACTTCCGTCCACCCGACCAAAAAAAAGTTCGGGCAGCGATACCTAAACTTAAGTCCAACAAGGCTGCTGGATCAGATAGCCCTCTGGTTGAATTCTTCATAACATAAAATTTTGTCGGCCATTGGTGTGAACGTCTGAACCCTTTCGCACGTAATCTGATTGGCTCCTATCAGGGTGGTTTGAGGCTCGGTAAGTGAACCGCCGAAAAAATTACACACTTCAACCGATTTTGGAAAAAGACCTAAGAATTCCAGATCGATACTCACCACCTCTTTATCGATTTTAAAGTCGCCTATGACAGCGGGAGTAGGAACGAGCTATACAGCGCCATGTCACTTCTTGGCATTCCTGCTAAGCTCGTTCAATATCAATTGTGCAGGATGACTATGGAGAGCTCGCGCTGCTCCATGAAGGTTGTTCTAAGAACATTACACTCATTTAATGTAGGCTTAAGACAAGGTGACGAAAATGAAGATAACACAAAGTATCTGCTGTCCTCGGGTGCAGAACATCATCACCGTAGACTCGGGCAAATCGTCACGATAGACAGATATAACTTTGAAGTTGTCAAGGACTTCGTCTATTTGGGTTCCACTATAACCTCTCAGAACAACATCAGTGAAGAGATCAGTCGAAGAATCACTCTTGTCAATCGCTGATTCTTCGGGCTTAAAGAAGGCTGCTTATAGTAGCAAAGCCATCTCTTAAAGGACTAAATAGACACTATACAAGACCCTTATCATCCAAGTCCTGCTGTATCGGGCAAAAGTGTGGACACTGACACAATCGGATGAAAAAAGGCTGGGGTGCTGAGAGAAAGGTCTTTTATATGTATTAATGGAGTATGGAGGAGAAGATTCAATAACAAACTTTACAGGCCTTACAGATACATTAACTTGGTCAAAAAGCTGAACATACAGCGGCTCAGAAAGCTGGGTCATGCATAAACGAGCGTATTAACGAAAACCCACCAGCCTGCCGAGTCTTCAACAACCCGGAGGTTGGAATCTTATCGATCAAGTGGAGAACTATCTCAACCGACTTGGTGTGCGCAACTGGAACCCACTGGCTATAGGGACCGGCCTAGCTGGCGGGCCCGTGGTCCACAATGGACTGTCTGCGCCACCTTAAGTAGGTAAGTAAGTAAGTAAGGATTTTAAGAAAAGTATTATTCGCATTTAAGTATATTTATTGCATTACAAACATTTTACACTTCAATAGTTTATTTTGATTTTCGGTTTACTAAATCGAAATAAAACAACAACCAAAATATTCGTGGGTGCATTTTAATGATAGCTATAACTTGCCCATAAGCCTTTTCTTAAAATTTCGGTAAGTCATATCAAAATAAGAGATCAGATAGACCTCAACCGTTGAACAATTTGTTTGCTTCAAACATGTCCATAAACCATTTTCCAAATTATTGTCTACGAATTATGAAGCGTAGATTGTTGATTCTAAATTTCATCCGTACTAAGTCGCCGGCAAAAGCAAATTTAGTAGTTAACAAAAACTAACTTCAAACTATATGCACCTATTCGATACTTTGAAGTTGTTCGCTGACTTGAAGTTTCTATGCATGTTGTTATAAGGTTGAACATAGGTTGATACTACAGTACCAAAGAAAGTAGGGGTAACTTTATGTAAAAGGAAGGAGTTTTGTTGATTAATCCAAAGTTTCTCCGTATGTCCAGAAACCGCAGTGGGATACGAGAACGTTATGTCCTTATACTTTCAAATGGGAAATGTTGGAAGCTGTCATCCTGAGTACAGTCATTAATTTTATTTGTCCTTGTGTATAGGTATATACTTTCTGTGCATTTACGGTTATTTTTGCATACAATAATAAAAAGAACAGTATCCCCGGGGATAAACCCGTATCCTTTTTTCGACTTTACACATGAAATTGAAGAGGAGGAGAAGAAAATGGCCCATTTTTTTCCGTAAAAGCAAATATATCCAAAAAGGCCACTACACAACTACTTATATACCTACCTACTGCAGGTTGACTGGTTGACTGTGTTTCAAGCACCCTTTATTTATTCCTTCCTAAACAACATTTCACTTTTTTTTTCTATCGCAACATTTTTATCGTTTTACCTACGGATTTTTTAAGTATGGTGTCCTTCTTACTACCCAACCCTCAAAATTCAATAGTAAAGAAGTAAAAAAATAAGGATGAGAGAATACATTAAAGGTACAAAATAATTTTTTTTTTGGCTAAAAATATTGTACGAGCACGCATGCTGATACCGAAACATATACCGATGCTGACGCAGTACCTATAACAGCAACAGCAGTGTTTTCTTGAATAATTTAAATGACATTTAGCGAGTCTTTTGAATTTTAAATGTTTGACGGTCGTAAGAAAATATTTACTTTACAAGTTGATTGTTGAAGTTGATGATACCCTAACCCTACCCTTCCCTCACACAACTCTAAGTGAACATGTTAGTTTATTTGTGTGCTGATGCTGAGTGAGCATAATAGGTATAAATCCTCTATGCAAAACTGATTTATGACCTTAAACAGTTATTTCTATAAAATTTGTTTTTGTGAATGGGACAATGTATAAAATATTTTGGGAAAAGGATCATCAAAAAAGGTCTTTTCATCTTCATGGCTTCCATATAAAATGTATATCCTTAATTTGCAAATCCTTTTGATGTGCTCAACCTTAGTTTCTTCAGCTCTAATTCAATAGAGGATTCCTGACGTATAAACATATAGCCTATACCCACGTTGCAATAAAAATAAATTATTGTTTGTGAAACATGTCACAGGATATTGGCAAAACCATATTATAATTAAGTTAACAAAGCAGAAAATAAACAAACGATTATAACAAGCTCATCATTAGTTCAGAATTTTAAATGAAAACCATCAGATCTCAAAAAGGTTATATTAGGTACTCCATTTCTATAAGCAAATCATTATTGGGCTCGTACTAACTGTAGACATGTATTGACAATACATAAGATATTGATTTGAATGATTGTAGTCAAATTAAAACCCTCGCTATGTTGGAAAAAAACACAAACTAATTTCCCGCGAGTTTTTAATTTACAATCGCATAAAATACTAGCGGTACCCGGCGCGATCCTACCTAAGAAAAAACATGTAATAAATGTGAAATTGAATTTCTTAATTTTATCTTAATAGTCCAGTCGACAGGTACTCTGAATTTGATGAAACATGGGGATTTTTTTCAGGGGTAGTTAACTAACATTTTGCTAATTTTTTGAGAGGCGGGAGGGGGCGGGGGGGGGGGTGGACTGTAAATTTTCCTACCTTGCTCCGGCTTTCCACCAATGACTTTTTTTTCTTTAAGTCCTACGGTAAAAGCTCTTTCAGCTTTATTGTAGAGCGTTAAATTTCCTTAAATTTTGATAGGACAACAAATGTTGTATCTTGTATATTCGTATATTGTACATCGTACATCGTATAGTGAAAGCTCCCTTAGGGGGGCAGCGACGGTCGAGGCACTTTTGTTCGTCTAAGGGAGTTGTCCGTCCAAGGGGAAAAAATGAAAAACATAACAAAAATATATTTGCATATAATTTATTTGATAAAAATAACAAAAATCAAATTCTTTTAAAAAACAAACAAAAAAAAAAAAGATTTTATTTCAATACACCAACAAATTTAAAAAAGTTTCATAAACAAGAAAATACATATAATATTTTTGCTGATAAAGTTTCTGTCCGCCATAAGAGAATAGAATTTACCAAATTGTAGCTGATGTGCCTGTCCGGGTGTCCACCCAAGATGATTGTAAGGCAGGTGTCCGCAATGGTAGTTTCCACTGTACATGGCATGGCATTGTAGTAGTTACTGTTATTTTTAAATATTTTGTGTCCAATTTAAGTAACTGGTTTTTGAAAATTTCCCCCTCCTCCGGCTAAACGGAGGGGAATAGACCACCCCCTATAATTTTTACTTGCGATTATAGGTACTATAAGGCAAGTTATGGATTCGTGCAGAAAAAAAAAATTGAGATAACAATCACACATGACATTAAGATAATGGAGAAGTCAAAAAAAGTGGGTCTGGAAATTCCGTCCGTCTGTCTGTCTGTCTGTCTGTCTGTCTGTCTGTCTGTCTGTCTGTTCGCGCCTCTGGAGGCTGAACGGGTGGGCCGATTTGCTTCAAATTTGGTATTTAGGATTTATTTG
Source organism: Platycheirus albimanus (assembly GCA_916050605.2). Lineage (NCBI taxonomy): Eukaryota > Metazoa > Arthropoda > Insecta > Diptera > Syrphidae > Platycheirus > Platycheirus albimanus. The sequence goes on from OU696698.1 coordinate 69,551,393, forward strand.
GCCGTCCCTCGGAACAAATTTTTTATTTTTGCTCTAGGTCCAAAAATAACGGCACCTGCCATACAATCTTGAAGACAAAAATTGATTTTCTCAAAAACGGCTTTAACGATTTTGATAAAACTTTCAGAATGCTATTTTTGCAAGAAAATCTATCTTTTGGTTTGAATTTTTTTTTCAAAATTTGTCTAATAACGGTACCTCTCATAGAACCAGTATTTTCAAATCAAATTTTCTCGTAAACTATACATTCGATTTCAATCAAATTTTGGCCACAGGAAGTCATTCATAATTTTATTAATATGGAATTTCAAAATTTTCAAAAACTTTTTTTTTTTGATTTTTTATAATTTTTTCAAAAAAAATTTTGGTTTTCGAAATATGTTGGAAACGGGTACATTGATTTTTTTTTAATTATTTTTCAAATGTAAACTACAGATTGCCATATATTTGCATACTCAAATAAATTTCAAAATATTTTTTGAAAAAGTTTTTCAAAAATAACCTTTAAAAAAAAAACTGGTCCAACGATTTTCAAATATTTTTTTTTCCTAGATTGACGTATAGCTTTGAAATTTTATTGCATACTTAGTTTTTCCGAGAAAACTCTTAAACTAATTTAAAAAATAAAAGAATTTTTTTTATGCAGCCACTACGCAATTGCTTAGGTATCATAAGAGCAAGTTCGTGCGACCCAGTCGTGCATTTTATTTTTCTTGTATTAACTCAAACTACATACTCGCTCTTTCATTTTCGTGCACCTTATACCGATCACCGTATGTAATTTTGAAAAAAAAAATTATTTGTTCAAAATTTAATGTTAATTAAGTGGGTATATAGGGGAGAGTGAGGCAAACAGAACCAAACCAATTTTTACCATGGTTCTTAACTCCATCTTATTTTCAATAGTTAGAATTAATAAGAAACCTACTTTTTCAACACATCCCTGAGTTTCATTGAAAAACTGAAGTTAGTTGCATTTTAAAAGATGTAAGGTTAGATACGGCCTACCTTTAAAAAAACATCAAAATTGTAAAACCCACCCAAAACGACAAGTGAATAATCCCGAAGATTTTGTTCATTTTGTTTTGTTTTGATCTTTGGTGTTTACTTTAACTGCTGGAAATAAAGTTAAATTAATACCTAATATTGAAATAAAAATATTTTTTGTAAATAAACTCCTTATGGGACAAATGGAACCATTACGTAGTCGGGCAAAACGGACTACCAGTCCTTACTATAATCACACGGAGATCATTTAGCCAATTGGTTCGTGTTTTTATGAAAACAAAAAGGGATGATTTCGCATTGCTAGAGGAACCGTTATTTTTTAATATATTGTTTTCCTATATAAATTGCCCCTCCCGGCTAAATTTAGGGGAATAGACCCCCTCCCATACGATTTTTTTTCTTGTCTTAACCCAACCTACTCGCTTTGGCTTTTTAATGCACCTTTAACCAAATACCTGTGTATCATTGTTAAATGAAATCAGTAATTGGTTTTGCCCCGTTCAATGAGCCATTTGAGATAAGGTTTTAAAATTGTGTATATCTCTATATACAATTGTTCAACTTTTGATTGTATACTTTGATGAAGTTCAAAGGTTGTAGTACTATTTGAAAAAATATTTGCTTCTCTTTTAGGAATAGAAACAAATTCAGGAGTGTCTAAAACTTAAGTGTCCGTCTTGGTCCCACTCTCCCCTTACCCACTATTTTTGTTTCCCTTATTCAATACTCTTATTAAAATCATCAGAGCATTATGCCGTTTTTGAGACGGGCACGGCTTAACTGTTGATTTTACTGCTAAAATAAACATTTGGATTTCATGAGAAAACAAAAAAAATGTCGACCAGGGGTCGTGCCTCTGCCCCTTAAAGAATGAGGGAGGTATCACTTAAGGTGTTTTCAAATGATTTGTTCTGCAACCCCAGCCACTTTAAATTGTTGTGTATGTTCATCTTTCTCTTGAAAATTTATTTAGGGAAAAATAGCTCACCAGCCCCACCACCATCCAAGGCCCCACAAACTAAAAGACACCATTTTTAAAAACTTCATCGTCAATTTCATTCTAACAGCAAAAGATTGCGTATGATCAACCGATGAAGGCTATCGAACATGGAAATGGTGGAATATGTTTCCTCGATGTGTCCGACGGAACTGAGAAAATGTTCCAGGTATCATTGATATTAGCAGCAATACGTGCTGAAAGTGGAATCGCTCTAGCTCTCGCACCTATACCGGACTTGTTGCAACGTTGTTGAGAGCTGAAAGAACGGTAAATTCAGCACTAAAGCTTCCGTTAAACCTACAAATACCTAAATGAAAATGGCAAAAGTGGTGAAAAGTTGTAAATTGATCATATGGGATGAGTGCACGATATTGCCTAGCAATTAACGTCGCTATAGTGGCGTGCTGATAATGTTAGGGGTGGCTTCCGACGAAACACTTAAGTTTTCTCCAAAGAACTGTTAAGAATCAGAAAAGGACTAATTCTGGCAGATACTTCCAGTGGTTAAATATCGATTCTACCTGCCATTTGACAATTCACTTCAACGAAAGATGAATTCATCCCTAATGTATAATCGAACATTGGTCACAATTATCGTAACTAAGTACGCCTAGGATTGGTTTTTGTTTTAGCTGCGAAAAATATTGATGTCAATGACTTGAATTGGACAGTTAATAATTAATTTTTAATTTTTAAAGTCCGGGAGATCAATCGATCGAGTAGAAAACGAAGAAGAAGAGTTCAATTCTGTAGTAAAATTCTTAAACTTTTTAGAATTAGTTGGCATGCCGCAGCCGCTTCATCATTTGCGTCTTAAAGTTGAAGTCATCATTATGCTTGGAAATCTTACTGCCCCGAAACTATGCAATAGAACCCGACCGATAAGCTAATGAATAATGTGATAGTGGGAATGATTATGAAAGGGCCGTTAAAGATACAAAATAGTGACTGATTCCGCGAATTACCTTGACTTCAATAGACTCGCAGTTCCAGTTCAAATTCTCCGTTCCCAGTGAAATTTGCATTCGCGGTGACCATAAACAAGTCGCAAGGGCAGTCGCTCGATGTGTGTGGCAGAAATCTCGAAATGACATGCACTTTATATGGCCAGCTACATGTGGAGTGTTCTTAAGTTGGGAAACCATTCTCACTCTTCATTTACACTCCGGGGTAGAAAAAAAATAATGTTGTGTATCATGCAGCCTTAAATTGAAAACAATAGGTATGTGTTCCGTCCTTTTTAGATTAGATTTTAATAAAACAATACATAATTCAATTAAATAAATACTTGATTTTATTAAATTTTCGCTAAATATTTAACGGGGCGAAGTTCGCCGGGTCAGCTAGTTATTTTATAAGACTTAAATAAACACATTGCAATGGCAGCTTTTATTTAGAAAATGGCAAATATGCTTTCCGTATTAAAGTTAAATTTTCCTTGATACCTATCTTAATTATTTTTTAAAAAGAAATGTGAATTTCGAGTCTATACATGCCACGGTCTTCTTTACATATAAGATAACGCAGGAAAACAGTGGCTTTAATAATTATTCACAAGCTATAATTATCAATTCATTTCGGTGAAACTGTTCCAATGTTAAAAAAAGATACCAGGATTTTACTGGTAGGTTGGCCTACCTTACTTTTTCCACAACCAGCATTATTTTCCAAACTGTTCACTTTCCTACCCAAGGCAAACAATTTGTTGATTTAGAATTTCTTACCCTTGGCTCTAAATAATTTAAAATTAATGATACACAAATTAGTTATTATAAAACACAAGTTTACCGTAAAATAAATATGTACTTGTACAATGTACATATCTAAAATATTTGCTATAAGAGCACAAAGAGGCTAAATATTCACTTTGTGCCTAGAGCCTATAGTTCCGCGAACATCATCAACTATCAGCACAATGTTGCACTTCTCTTACAGCGAGTATGTTGCATTTTTTGCACATATGGTCTTATTTCCAGGTGGTCTAATCAGTTCCCAATTCTTGACTCAGTTGTGTTTATTTGCCATTGCCACCCTAAAATTCTAGGAGGAAGTAAACTGTAAACACCGAACTCGCATGAAGTATTACTCAGTGATCTGAGGCGCTTCAAACAAGCATCTAACGAATAAGGGTGTTGGGATGGGTAAGGGTACGCAAAGGCTAACAATTTCGGTCATTCATACAAGTTACCCTGTAGACTTCCGTAATTACAATAACATATGTATGGTTGTAAGACGCCCATAGGGCATAATCTATATGCAAAGGGTGAGTTGAGTTTATACCAGAAGATTTAAGGCAAGCTATAAACACTTATTGTATGTTAATAATCACGGTATAAAGAATACATGTTATGATATTCTCGAGTTGACTTTTATGTACGTTCTGCGAATCTACGTCATTCGGAGACAAAATATCAGCTGTTAACTGTCAGTAGAACAATTTGGAAGAAAATATTTACAATAGCTATTGAAGATTTCACCCATCAAATGAAGAATTTTAAGTTTTCTGTTTTAAAAAACAGAATACATTTTTTGGTTTCTTAAAATACTACCTTATTCAATTTTCTTTTTTGTGATTTCTTAATCACGGGCTCTAAAGAATTATTTTTTGATTTTATTAACAAGTGATGAATACAATTATTACACGGATCTAGTTTGGTGCCATTAGTTTCATAATATACATCCGCCAATTATTTTGGTTTTTAAATAAAGGTCTCAAATGATTTATAAAGGCCTACCTCAAACAACTGATTTGTTAAAGAAAATGACGTTGTTGGTATATTTTTCCAAAAAATCATGAATTTTAATCGATTTTTTACACTTAACCAGCTAGGTGTTTCAGTGTATCGTATTCAATTTATGTCCCTGAAGTTAGCAGAACAAAGTCAGCAGAACCACAATTTTTTGATTGCATAATTAGACGCTTATTAAATGCTAATTAAATGCCAAAGAAAAAAAATTTAATGCTCTAATGGGTTTTCGAAAAAATTGATGTTCTGCTAACTTCACAAGAAGTTAGCAGAACAGTATCTCTAAAGTACACTAAATTAAAATTGGGTTGGGGTCGAAATACTGTATGGTCAAAATTCTGTTTACAAAATACTGTATTTCAAAAAATTGTAATTCAAAATTCTGCTTACACAAAATTCTGTATTTCAAAATTCTGTATGGGCAAAATTCTGTATTTCAAAATTCTGTATTTAAACAAATTTTTAAATACAGAATTTTGAAAAGTGCCCACTTTTGTACATTATCAAAACAAATTTTGTTTAAATACAGAATTTTGAAATACAGAACATCAAAATGAATGATATGAACAACATTAAAAACATCAACAACAACAAAAACAAAAACAACAGCTACAAGTTCAACCAATTTTTTCTGCACTTAAACCTCAATATATTAAATATTCGAATCAATTAAGATTTTAACCTCTTTTAAGTATGGATTCATACACTTATGTATCTAGAGACGACAACAAGTTAGCGTACTTAAACGTCTCTTTCTCTTTAAAATTTTGTTTTTCTTGTTCTTTACATTCCAAGGTCATTATTAAATGAGCCATTACATAATTAATTGCAACAAATGCTGGTGTACTCGCACATGCTTAGCTGTGGTATTGTAAAAAAAACAGAATTTTATACTAACAGCATTTTGGATAAACAGATATTTGGCATACAGGATTTTGAAATACAGTATTCTGAAATACAGAATTCTGAAATACAGAATTTTGGTAATACAGTATTTTCAAAAAAAAAACCAGAATTTTGGTCATACAGAATTTTGACAACCGAACCGGTATTATGACCCGCTCCCATTAAAATTTAAAAATACGAAATAAGTCCTTGAATTAAATGCTCCACAAAAACAAAAACAAATTTTTTTTAATTTTTTTGGTCAAAAAAAGTTCAAAAAAGTGGCCAAAATCGTGGATGAAGTTAGCAGAACACTGAAATTGCCTTTTTTAAAATTTCATTTTTTGAATTCAGGTTTTCAAAATTTTGTTGAGATAATGCAGCATTTAATTCGTATTCAATGAGCACTTAATTCTAGAAGCAGATTTTTGGCAAAAAAAAGTTCAAAAAAGTGGCCAAAATCGTGGATGAAGTTAGCAGAACACGAAAATTGACTTTTTTAAAATTTCATTTTTTACTTGCTCAATAGGGCAAGTATTGGTTTCGTGCAGAAAAAAAATTCGAGGTTTTAATCAAACATGACATAACGATGATAGAGAAGCCCAAAAAAGTGGTTTTCGCCATACCATCCGTCGGTCTGTCTGTGCGGATGTGCGGATGTGCGCTTTTTCACGTCATGCTACAGCCTAAACCGCTTGACGGATTTTCTTCAAACTTGATATATAGTAGTTTGAAGAAAAACGGTTGTCGAGGTTTTTTTTATTTCGTTTTAGCCCGGCTCAAACTGGTACCTTTCAAGTAACGGTTTTTTTTCAATTTGGATTTTCTCGAAAACGGCTCTAACGATTTTGATTAAAATTAAAATTTAGCTAACTTTTAGCATTTCTAACAAAACTGCGTTTTTTGTTTTAGCCTCAAATGGTCGTAACGAAAATCAGGTTTTAACGGCTTTTTTTCAAATAGCCATAAGTTCACAACGGCTTAATTGAATCAACTCAAACTTTGTTTGGCATAGTTTTTTATAGTTTTCTATAGGATGGCTTTGTACATTTTTTACTGAAGCCATTCTAAACGGTGGCTTCCATACAACGAGCCGATAAGTTTTAGCCAACATTTTTTGGTTTTTTCTAATTTGCTCGAAAACGGCTATAACGATTTTGATTAAACTTTGTGTGTTATATTCTTTTAGTGTTTTTAAGAGACCTGCGTTTTCAGTTTTTGGCTAAAAATGCAAATAACGGAGATCTGCTCTTAACGGCTTTTTTTCAAATGGCCATAAGTTGTCAACGGTTGTATCGAATTCACTCAAACTTTGTTTGGTATAGTTTCTTTCAGCTTTCTTTCAGATGGCATTGATTTTTTTTTATTTTCTTTTTTTTAAATGGTGGCTCTTATACAAAGAGCCATTAGATGTTGGCCAATTTTTTCGTTTTTTCTAATTTACTCAAAAACAGCTCCCCCGATTTTTATGAAACTTTGTATGTTACATATATAGAATACTTCAAAGAAAACTGCATTTTTAGTTTTTTGCTATTCATGACAATAGCGGAAATTGGTAATATCAGTTTTATTAATTTGTCCATAAGCGGAAATTTATACCTATCATTTGTATCACCCAAAAGACGACATCTAAATTTGATATACTAAAGGTTACTTAACGTTAGCTCCCGTATATCGAGTATATCGAATTTTTCAAAAATGAGTTGTTCTTATTGATCGAAAAGTTTTTTTTCGTCGTACTATTGCACCAACAGAGCAAGTACGTGCGACCCAGTCGTGCATTTTATTTAATTCAGGTTTTCAAAATTTTGTTGAGATAATGCAGCATTTAATTCGTATTCAATGAGCACTTAATTCTAGAAGCCGGTTTTGAAAAAAAAGTTAAGAAAAAATAAATTAATTGAAAAAAAAATTAAAAAAAAACTTTTTTTAATTTTTTTTCAATTTTTTTTTTGTTTTTGTAGAGCATTTAATTAGCATTTAATTCAAGGACCAATTTCGTATTTTTAAATTTTAATTTAGTGTACTTTAGAGATACTGTTCTGCTAACTTCTTGTGAAGTTAGCAGAACATTAATTTTTTCGAAAACCATTAGAGCATGACATTTTTTTTCTTTGGCATTTAATTAGCATTTAATAAGCGTCTAATTATGCAATCAAAAAATTGTGGTTCTGCTGACTTTGTTCTGCTAACTTCAGGGACATACTCAATTTCCACTTAGTAGAAATATAAATTCACTTGAATAAAGTGGACTTAGTTCCCATGAAAGGTGTAAATTCAATCCTAAGAAAATCGTGTGGATTTATTTCTAATTTCATCTGAAATCAGTTCCCACTGTCTTATTTTTCTTGATATAGGTATTTTCAAAAACGAAATAATACCAATGGATTTCGGATTTATTTCATAAACTATTTCGTTTTAAATTACTTACACATAATATACACATGGAAAATCTGGAGCTAAGAATTATGGGCAATTGTCATAAGGCAATGTGATAAGACCAAATCGGTATTCTGGTGCTTTTGTTCGTCGTCCATTTAGGTGACGCTTATTAAAAGTAAAATGCCTCTAGACACATAGTTCACATGGGATATTTTCTAAGGGGAAGGGGAACAAAATGAAATTCGCTATAGAGAGAATCACGTTATAAGGGAGTTCGTTAAAAGAAGTTTGACTGTAGTATATGTTTATAAATTAATACGTAGTTACAAATCGGCTTCCTCCTTTTTTGACAAGGTTAATGTCATCAGCATTTTGGAATGAAACACACCAATACCATATGAAGGAGGAAGTCGCGTCGATTATGAGAATGTAAATGCACTGACTAAAAAAATCCCTCGCATATGTTGCTTTGACGAATTTAAATGACATCTCTTTCAAATACAGATGTTCTTATGGGAAGCGTCCCATAAACAACGCACGTGATGGACGCAACGGAAAAAGCACCTAACTTACTTTTTCATCCGGAAGATCCGTTGATTGATGTGTTTACAAAGAAATTTGACGTTTCATAGCTGTGTTCAGTGTTATCCGGATCTTTTATATAAAAAAAAGTGGCAATAGAATTTGGGGGAAATATACACCAACTTAAAAAAAATTCCAGAAAGTTAAAACTGCAATAAAAATGTATTGGAGTTATTTTAGCTACCATAAATTTAAAGGGAAACGAAAATTTTTGGTGGGCGGACGTCCGAACGATGGACAAACGAACTGCATACAAAAATTAATTTTTACACTTATAAGATTTCAAAATTTTTAATTTTGATTATTTCCGAAAACGAAGGGTGGACACGCGCAAATTTTGGGTAATCAAACGAACTGCGTCAATTTCGATAAAATGTTTCACAAGTGGGGTGCCAATTTCACACAGCCTCTTTTACACATGCACTATCATGATCGTCGCTGTGCAGGCCTGATTATGGCACTAATTCGTACTTAGATGTGAATTTACGCCATTATGGCTTAAATTCGTATGGCCTTAGTTCATGTGGCACCTAAATATGCGCACTGTTTTCAATTTGTGATTTAATACCAAAAATCCTAAAAAAATGCATTTACAAAAGGAGTTGGTAAAATAATTATTGTAATACAGTAGACGCTCTATATAGTGAACTAATAAAAACCAATCTATTCACTATTTCGAGCGTAGATATAAATGTATACCAACACCAAATTTATTTGTAAATACAATTCTTTTTTTCAACAGTTTAAAGAAGAACAAACAACAAATCAATTTTTATTTCAAAGCAGCCATCACTTGCGACGAAGCCATGGCTGCTTTCAATAATGTTTTCCAAAATTGAAATTGCCTTCTGTTTTAAAATCAATCCACTAACCGGTAGATTTTTGCTTCGTTGTTCCAGGAACCAACTATGTACAGCTTGGTTTCCACTTCCGGAAGTTCAGATGTCCTTAAACCTAAATATATATCATTTAACACGCTTAATATTTAACACACTTCAAAGTTTTCCTGAAATTTACTTGCACGATTACAATACCTAGCTATGTATAAAAAGCAAAGTTTAAGGGCAGCTGAACATTTACATTAGTGCCGCGGTGTGAAAAATGCACAAATCAGTGGTAAATTGTTCAGAAAAATAGTACATTCACAGGTTCAGATTCGGCGGTAAATTGCAGGTCCCTTCCATTGCTGCAGATAATCAACGCACACACAGGAATGGTTGAGAGTGTGAGTCACAGGCCCCGGCCCCGCTTGGAGCTGTTGTGCCAACAATTTATTTAATTTATTTTTGATCCGCTATATTGGATAGTTCGCTACACCGAGCGTCTACTGTATAATAAAATATGATGCGTGTTTTGAAGCAACAACTAGCAATTCCTTAAAAAGAGTAACAGGAGTTCAACATTTTATTTAACTGTTCTGTTTGCTCTTGAACTTGTTCCATCCGTTATATATAATTTCGGTTTTCTGAAACCTGCACATATGCACACATTTATTTTTTTTTGTAAGCCATAGTATTTAAATTTAAGTCACGTGGCTCGCACACGCGAAACAGCGAATTTACACAACTGCATCATACATTGTAAAACAGGATTTAATCCACGTGTTGGGGATAAAAAGACTGTTAGATTTCGTTTAAGTATTCGAGCACACTCCTACTGAACAGATCTGCGAACAAGTGGTTTGAAGTTGGTATTTTTTTTTGTTTTCTTTAATTTTAAAACTATTTTGACGATACTTGAATCGTTAAGGGTTAAGGCATCATTCTTTACTAAGCAGGGTTTGGAAGTGTGCTTTTGTTTGCACAATCAAATCAATTACACTAATCCAATACTGTTAGTGGATGTAAAGCTAATACTTTTTATCAAGAAGCTGAGTATAATACCTATTTCATAGGGGGAAGAAAATTTTCTGAAAGCAAAAAAAAAAAAATCGAAAATAAAAATAACTAACTGTTTTTGTTCATAATAACTCTCCGGAACGATTCGATCAGAGATATATACAAAATGGACAACTAAACACACTTTCGATGGTTTTTAAATGTGCGTTTCGTTGAGAGGTAGTGACCATCTATCTCGTTTTAACTTCGCTATAGGGCTGAATTTATTTGGGAAATTTTATGTGTTCTTTTAATTTTGTGGGAAATTCTGGAAAAAAATTTAATTTGGCACAACAATAATAGTCCAGTTGACAGGTACTTTTAGGTGGAAAAAGGTCAAAAGTTAATGAAACTTGGAGGTGTTGTTCAAGGATAGTAAACTAACATTTTGCTAAGTTTTTGACCTCGAGGGCCCTGTGCTAAAAGAGGGAGGGAGGGGGGGTTGGGACAGGAAATTTCGACGTTGCTCCGGTTTTCCCTCAATAACTTTTTTTCCTTACGTCCTATAGCAAAAACAGTTTTTTGTAGAGCATAAAATTTCCTACAATTTTGTTAACATAAACACCTTTGTATGTCAATTTGTTACCGATATATGGCCCTTCAAAAAACAAGTAATTTTTACAAATTCCAAAAAATAACAAAAAATTAAGAATTCGGCCTTATTTTTTCGAAAATACCCAAATAATCATGATTTCTTTTTGTAATTATGGTTCCTTGTTAAAATCGCCAACTTTCTACACCCCCAACCTATCCCCGCTTGACCAGCAGGTGTCAGGCCATACACATTATTATGGTTAATTAAAATTTGAGGAAGTTCTGGACCACGACGGCTTTGTGGAAAAAGAGGGGGAGGGGGACATGCAAAATGTTCGACCTTGCTCCGGTTTTCCCTCAATAACTTTTGTTCCTTAAGTCCTACTGCAAAAGCTAACTGTACATTGTAGAGCGTTAAATTTCCCACAATTTCAATGGTCCGGAAATTGTTGTATGTCAATTCTTTACGAAGAAATAGGAAAAGAGGAGGCTGGTGGAACTGCAAATTTTTCGACCTTGCTCCAGTTTTACCTCAATTACTTTTTTTCCTTACGTCTTACGAATAAATGTAAATGAGGTTTTTGTAGAACATTAAATTTCCTACAATTGCAATTTTCAAAAATTGTTGTATGTCAATTCCTAACGAAAACATGGTGTTTCGAAAAATAGCAATGTCAAGAAATGCAGAATTCCACTATATTTCTTCGTATATACCCGAATAATCATTAAATGAAAAATGACCTTTTTTTGAAGCGCCATATCCCGGTAACAAATTGACATACAAAGATGTTTGTATTAACAAAATTGTAGGAATTGCTCTACAAAAAAGTAAGTATGTTTTTGCCACAGGACGTTAGGAAAAAAGTTATTGAGGGAAAACCGGAGCAACGTCGAAAAATGTGCAGTTTCCCCCTTTCCCTCTTTTAGCACAGGGCCTTCGAGGTCAAAATCTTATCAAAATGTTTGTTAACTACCCCTGAACGAAATTCCAAAGTTTCGCTAACTTTTGACCTTTTTCCACCTAAACCCACTTTTTTCGACCTGTCAACTGGACTATAAGTGAAATGGATGACTAGGTCGCACGTACTTGTTTTTATGTGCTTGTGCAAAGAACTTTTAAAATCAAAACCGCTTCTTCGCAAAAGTCATTTTAACAGCTGAATCGTTATCTCAACTTGCCCCTAGATCGACTTCAGGGTTATTTCCGGGAACTTTCTAGTTAGGGCGAGTTTATGTTTTCAAAAACCGAGTTGTGGCGACTAAAGGGTTATCCTTCGTCGAAACAACAAATAACTCTCGTATTTTCTATAATTTCATCCTGTCCTAAACCATTAATTATTGAAGTGAAACTTCTTTATCGGCGTTGGAAAAAAATTTATCGTCACATTTTTCGGTTACGCGTCACATTTTTTCGTTACGCGCAATCTTTTTCTTGTTTTGATTCCATCACTGCACATAGCCATGGAGCGAGAGTAGGGAGCAAGCGAGTCAGAAAGACCGAGAGAGAGAGAGAGAGAGTGATATAGAGCTAACGTCGCATCACGCACAGTGCCATGGGGAGAGAACTATAGGTTAGGTTAGGTTAGGTTAGGTTTGTTTTATAATAGCACAAACTGGTTCTGCATATCAGCTGTAGGAAGGTCGGCGGCTGATTGTTAAAAATAGAATGGTGGGTAGCAGAGACGGTATGCATTATTTGTGTCGTAGCAGACAAAACTGTTTCGTATAACCACTGTAGGCAGTCACCGCATTGTTCCCAGATTGGTTGTTTTTCCCGCCAAAATGGTTGGAAAAACTATTTGGTGGGTAAAGTAGTGGGAAAAAAATTCTTGGTGGTTTTTATGGTTGGAAAATTTGCGATTGGGTTGTTGTTTTATGGGGTGATATTATTTTAAGGATAATTCAGTACGACATAAGTACATATGTACCCACATACATAAATATTAAAAAACTATTTTATCACCAAAAATAAAAATTTGTACAATTAAGGCTTAAAGTTTGATTTACAAAAAAATAGTAATTGAGCTCAGCGAGCATGTTATACAAAAAAAAACTAAGAATTTTTTGTTGTTTCCCGAAAACCGAATAATGACAATTGTTATTTTTATAGTCTAGGTAACTAATGAAAAAATACAAGACTTTAATTTCATTTCTAAAGGCTATCCCTACTCTAATAAACTATTTTTCAATTCCAGTTTCAAACTGCTGTTAAATCGATTGCATTTACGCTGAATATTGTACTTTCAATACTTAATAGCATGCGCAAATTTAACGAGTTGACTGCAATGCGATCAAATTGACGGTTTGAAACTGGGATATCAAATGTTTGACGCAAGTGCAAACGTGCGGGTCTAAGGTTTTTTTTTTTTTTGAAAAATGCATTGAGTAGGATTTTAGTGTTAAACTTTCTTTTAAACAAAATATGGTGTTTTTCCCCCTACAGTACAAAATTGGGATTTTATTTCGAATCCGGTGAGATTTCTTATATTTCATCTGGAATCATTGGCAGGCAGGTTGTTGATGGTTTTAAATTGGCGGGTAGCAGGGATGTGACTTGGTATGTGGTTAAATGAGCGCTGGAAGGTTGATATGAGAAATTTGATGTGTATGTGTATAATATTAAATGTGTTAGGCGGGTAAGCGGACTTAAGAAGCTGCACTGGTCGGTTAATGCAGTGCAAAAAAATAAAAATTAGTTTGCCAAAAAAGTTTCACTTCTTACATGTGTACACTAGTACACGCACACATTTTTTTTTTATTTTCATTCTCATTTCGTACAACATGAGGTGACTATGCCATGGACGTATGATGTGCTGCATTAACCATAACTACTTTTTTTTGCAGGTATGATCATAGAATCGATGAAATATATTTTGTTACATAATATGTGTTTCTGTAGGAACTGAAATTAAAACATTTTTGACTAAAAATCAGAAAAAAGGACAAAAGAAAAGTGAAATTTTCGGTTCTTGTCCATATTCAAGGAGGCGAATGAAAAAGTCTTCATGATATATAAGTGCAAAAAAAAGCACCTGGTTGAGCACAAAATAAAGGGTTTTCCAATAAGAGGTGTTATTTTGATTAGCCCGCTATTTCGGTAGTTGTCACTTCTGAAGCTATATTTTTTTTTCATTTGACAAAACTACGCCATGAATAAAAACGGAGATTATTAAAATTCACTATAAAACTGATTAAATTTGGCAGAGACGGTTCGTAAAACTAAAACATTTTTTGGTTGTCGTGAAGCACCTTGTCGAACAATTTAGAAATTGGTGGACAAATTTAAGCTGTTGGGACAAGTTAGCGATGTGAAGAATAAAACCTGTGCACGTCGCTCAAGAACAACTGAGAATATTGTTGCCGTAGCCCAAAGTGTTGAAATAAACCAAGGTTTGTCCATTCCTCGTCGGTTCTTTGGAATTGGGCATTCTACAAACGTCATAGCACCGTATTTTGCATAAAGACTTGGGTCTAAAGGCTTATATATTTCAGTTAACACAAGAACTCTAGCCGACCGATCATCAACAACGTCGTATCTTTGCTAATTGGGTCCTTGAAATGCATGAAAATGATCCGAAATGTCATCGAAAAATCATCTTGACTGATGAGGCCCATTTCCACCTCAGTGGCTACGTCAACAAGCAAAATTGTCGCACCTGGGGCTCCGAAAACCCAGGATTAATTGTTGAAAAGCCTCTCCATTTTCAACGAGTAACTGTTTGGTGCGGTTTATGGTCCGGCGGGGACCTAACTTTTTCGAAAATGAGGCTGGAGCAATAGCTACGGTGAATGGATAGAGCTATCGAGAGATCATTAATAAATTTTAATGGCCGAATCTGGATCGTATTGATCTGGACAACGTAAGCTTTTAACAAGACGGAGCTACGAGTCACACAAGTAACGAAACCATCGATGTCTTACGGGAAAAGTTTCCGCACCGTGTTATCTCTCGAAGAGAGCATCAGCCCAGCGTCGATTCAAGACCTCAAAGATGGAATGCGTGAAGCTATTGAGGGCATACAGCAGCCACTTTGCAATTTGGTGATGGAAAATTTCATGAAAAGTATATTGTTGTGTAAGCGTAGCCGTGGCGGCCTTTCGGCTAATATTGGTTTTCATTACTCATGGCATACTTTTCTCTTTACATTGAAATAAACATCCGATCTTTTATCTCAAAAAATGCTATTTTTCTCTGAATATCGAAATAACACCTCTTATTGGAAAATCCTGTATAAGTTTGTGCTTCTTGCATTTTAAAGTAGGTTTCCTTAATTATTTTTATTGTTTTTATAAAATATGGATTTTATCTTTTTATTACCTGTGTAATAATTTTGAAGGTGATATTATTTTATTAATCCAAAACATTTTTTTTGGTTGGTAATCAATCAATAATTAATTAATTTTTTTCGAAAATCGTTAGAGCGATAAATTTTGTTCTTTGGATTTAATTAGCATCTCATTATTACAATCTTAAAGCTTTGGTTCTGCTGACTTTTTTTCATGAACTTCAAGGATATGTAATCAGGAATCAGAGTGTTTTTGTATTTTTGTTTTACTGGTAAGAGGTATAGGTAAGAGGTACAGCATTAGTTAGTTATTCCAGTTATAAAAAAAAAATATTTGGTATGTGTAGCAAATTACTCCGGACACCTGTTAGTAATACATATGTATATGAATATCAAATGAAAACAAACTTGTGGATAGCATATTGAGCGAAATTCCTTCTTATGTTTGAAAGGGACATATTAGAAAAATTAATTCCCTCTGAATATACCCCATAAGAATTCCTATAAACCTTAAAAGATAACCGACTATTTAGTAGGGAAGGTGGCGAATTAGACCACTATGTGAGAGGTACCTACAGCATTCATTTCATAGAACTGCCAATAGTAGGTAGTTACCTACACACAAATGTCTACCCTGCATATTTTTCAAACTTCTAAAAATTAGTTAGCAAACAATACCCTTATTTACTGCAATTTATATCCGTCTACCTGCTCCGGCCGTGTGTTGTTCAACTGGAAAAAGGGTGTCAAAATAAATCTTACCACAAGGTTGTTGTATAGGTTTTGATTGTAACCCTTCTTTATCTACCGCTTCTGCTCAGTGACAAACAAAAAGGACATGTCGACCAACGAGAACGAACTTGAATTTATTTTTCATTCTTCTATTCAATATGATTAATGACTCTTATGAATTGCTTGAAGGCACATTCAATGATGATCATAGTTACATTGTTGCTGATAATGGCTACCAAATTGTTTAACAAGTGGGTTTTCATTATTTGTAATGTCATTACGCTCATCAATATTCGTTCAACCGGGTTCTTTTCCATGTTGCTTCACTTTCTTTTTTGTTTCCGCACATGTTACGATTGTTGGAATTGATTTACCTCGACCTACCACTATCATCAGTCATCATATCATACCATTGAAGAACAACAATACTGTGTTTTTATTTACAACAACTGAGAACATGGATTAAATAAAGAAAACCAGATATTATTCAAAATACCTACCCGCATCTATACAAAAAATGTTTGTATTCATAAAAAGGAAGTTTTCCACTTACTTGAACAGTATGTATGCAAAACAAATTGAGGTTATGGACAAATATAATATTAAACCGCCCAAATTTTTTTCAAACATGATGATTATTATGTGTATACAAAAATTATTTTCTTAAAGTTTTTCTAAAAAAAACCGCACAGATTTTGATAATTTTATTTTCATAAACTGGAATTTATCAAAAAAATAAAATTCATGAGTAACCTTTTTCAGCTCAATACTACGTTTTCATTTTTATAAAGGGAAACAAAATTGATTTTGTATTGGAAATGGATTGGAATTTGAAAATTTGCTACGAAATTACATCTTTTGCCCTAATTAAAACGTGGTATAAACTGAAAACAATTGAAAAAATGTTTTATAAAACGTCATTTTAGAAACGAAATACAAGGCAAAGGCAGTAGTAAACAAAACAAAACACGAGGAAAGAATGAAAAGGAAGAAATTAAGGTGTCAAACGGAATTACCAAACTCAAATGAAAACATTTTTTCTTCCAATTTCGAAATAAGCTAAGTATTTACATATTTCAAATTTTCAAAACATTTTTCTGTAATTAAATTGTTTCAAAAAACAAAAAACATACATATTACATATTATATACTAAAACTCTGTTCAACATAAATCTGCAGTGCAGGGAAGATAGGGATGTTTGCATTTCAATCGCACTTTTTACTTGCGATTATAGGTACTATATGGCAAGTTATGCATTCGTCGAAAAAAAAAGTTTTGAGATAACAATAAAACATGATAACGAAGACGAAAAAAGATGGTCTAAAAATTCTCTCCGTCTGTATGTCTGTCTGTCTGTATGTATAGAGACCTACAGCCCAAACGGGTGGTATATTGACTTTTTTAGGTATTGTACAGAGGGGAAATTGATTTTTTTTTTAGCTCAAAAAATAACGGTACCTGCCATACAACCGTTACATTAAAGTTTATTTTTCTCAAAAACGGCTCTAACCATTTCGATTTAAAAAAATTAGTGTTGCTTTTTAGGTACGACTTAGGCTTAAAAAATGGCAAAGAACGGTACTTTCCATAGGACCGTTTTTTTTACTTTCGACTATGTATTTCGAAAACGACTCAACCGATTCTTTCGAAATTTCACACACATATAGCTGTAGGTAGCTCATTTTTTTGTATTTTTAAAAGCATTTAAAAAAAAAATTAAAATTAATATTTTGAAAACTGCTTATTAATTTTTTTTCTAAAAATTTTAAATAAATGTATTTGCTGAATACCTATGAACTGGCGTTTTCGAATTTTTTTTGAAAATTGTTTTCAAAAAAAACTTTTTTTCTCAAAAACCGCTTCACAGATTTTTATAAATTTATTCTCATAAATTCAAATTTATCCAAGAAATTTTCAGCTAGAATTAGTTTAAGCATTTATTTAAGAATTTTGAAAATTTTATTTTTATCAAAATCTCAAGCCCCTAAACCACCACTCATTAGAGCAAGTTCGTGCGACCCAGTCGTGTATTTTATTTTTTTTCCGTTAGGGCGTTTCATACAAAAGCTCTTACAGGGTTTCCGTAGTAAGCATTTCAAATAAGCAACAATCTGAAAAAATATGTAGGGTTACCGTCTTTTTTTTTAAGATTGAAATTTTCATTTAGGTACAACAAATTTATCTTTTTCCACACCACCAAGAGGTAAGATGTAAAGCGCTTTTTCGGAGGCTATCCCCAGTTGGCCTAATTTAATTTATAATAATTTACTAACAAATATAAAAAAAATATACATTAATTTATTTTTTAAATAAAAGTATTCACAAAATAGAGTAGTACCACGTGGCGTAGTATGGTTAGTGTGTCGAACTGCCGCGCCGAAGGTTCTGAGTTCGATCTCTGAGGACCAAATCGCAAAGTGGCTGCTGTATGCCCTCAATAGCTTCACGAATTTCATCTTTGAGGTCTTGAATCGACGCTGGGCTGTTGGCGTAGACCTTATATTACATGTGGATTCAAAGAAAGAAGTCGCAACTCGCAAGGTGTTAAATCACAAAATCTCGGTGGTCAATCGTGATGACCTCTTCGAGAGATAACACGGTACGGAAACTTTTCCCGGTAAAAGATCGATGGTTTCGTTGCTTGTGTGGCACGTAGCGCCGTCTTGTTGAAAATAAACGTTGTCCAGATCAATACCATCCGATTCCGGGAATACAAAATTATTAATCATCTCTCGATAGCGCAATCCATTCACAGTAGCTGTTGCTCCAGCCTCATTTTCGAAAAAGTAAGGTCCAATGACCCCGTAGTACCCCGTGGCTAAGTGGTTAGTGTGTCGGACTGCCACGCCGAAGGTTCTGAGTTCGATCCCAGAGGACTCCACTTACAAGTTCTTTGCCGGGGTACTGCCTCTTCCGAGGAAGTGACAAATCCTCCAAGAGTTATTAATGTCCTGGAAAAAGCTTCTCTGTTAGCCGTTCGGACTCGGCGGTAAATTGTAGGTCCCTTCCATTCCTGCAGAATATCAGCGCACACACAGGAATGATTGAGAGTGTAAGTCACAGGCCCCGGGACTGCTTTGAGCTGTTGTGCCAACAATTTATTTATTTTCTTCTTCACATAAAAACACTTAACTTCACATTAACCTGGTGTCTTTTATTGTTTTGTGTTTTTAGACATTTTTTTAAAACTCAAATAATTTTTGTTTTGAAAATTTGAAGAAGTAGGTACCTAACATTATTTCGTTTATAAAAGGGTTTCCACTTCATAGAAATCCGTAAATAGGATTGTCGGACCCGCTTTTTTCGATTTCTCTATCATCTTAATAGACCGAGGGTTAACGGCATAAAGAATGAAATCATTTGTATAATGTTGTAAGGCATATCAAAAGAAAGCTTTTGGGGAGTTAGACAAGAAAAATTTTGTCTGGCAGCATTTTGGAGTGACGAACATGGGGTAAATTCGACACAAAGTATGACAAAATTTCAAAAATTAACTTATTTGGAATTTTTTGTAACAGAACGAATAGGCTGTGTTAAGACAAGAAAGGGGGGAGGGGCAATTTTCTGGAAAAATCTGGAAAAAAAAATATCAAAAAATAACCGCAACACCTACAATGCCAATTTAGAAATATTAATTTTCAAACTCAAAATTTTGAAAAAAAATGTCAACTAATTTTTTTCAAAATTATACATAATTAGAGGACTTTATTCCAAATGTTCATAAGTTGGTAACGGTTGTATCGAATTCATTCCAACTTTGTTTGGTATAGTTTCTCGTAGTTTTCTACAGAATGGCATTTTTCAATTACCCTTTTTTATATGGTATTAGCCAAAATTATTCTTTTTTTCTAATTTTCTCAAAAAAGGCTATATCGATTTTTCTTAAGCTTTGCATTTGCTGTTATAAAAATAGAAGGCTTAAACGAAAACTGCATTTTTAGTTTTTTGTTACAAACGAGTATAACATAAATCCGTTTTAACGGTTTTATTAATTTGGCAATAAGTGGACAACAACTTTAACGACTTGCAAAGAACCTATATGATTTTGATATTACCCAAAGAATGGCATCTATATTTTAAATATTAAAGGTTTCTTAACGTTAGCTCCCATATATCGGGTTTTCCCGTTTTAGTCAATATATGTGTATTAGTTAAAAAATGAGTTAAACAATTTTGATTTACTTTGTGGGTATTTTTGAAAGTATTTCATTGATAACTGCGCTCTTAAGTTTTGGCTACAAATACAACAAACGGACATCTCTTAATATAAACGACTTCAACTAACTGGCAGGATTCTATTTTTTTATTCTTTATAGTCGAATCAACCGTTTCAGTTGTCAAAATATCTATAAAGGGGGGTTAAATGGAACAACTTTAATCTTAAGATAAGTATTGGAGTGTACTGCTAAGCTTTTTTTTAAAAAAGGATAAAGAAAGTGAACTAAAGAAAATGTTTTTATTTTCCGTTTGCTTTTGTTATACGCTCAAACATTAAAACTTCACAAGAATAAAAACAAAAAACAAAAACAAAAAATAACACATTCAATTGCAATATAGTCCTAATGTACCCCTCGAGGGCAATTAGAGAACATAATAGAACTAGGTGGTAAACCTTAACTGCACACATCTTTTTGGATAGTTATTTTGTCTACACATAATAAACGTTCCAATTGTCTTATAGCCGTTTGCTAGAATATACATTCCTGTGTATGTATTTATGTCTGTTGTTATTGCCAACAATACACAAACTACCCTGAGGACTAAGCTTGCATAGGTACAATAGGTACATAGAAGTAAACGCAATGGATAAGATGAAATGTCAAATTGGCTTTCTTGCCAGCATTAAAACGAATCAAATTGCCACTTTGTTCTCCTATCAACACTGTTTTTGACACTATATTGTGGGGGATCACAACACAAACAGCTTAATATTGTTTACTCAGTCTTTAAATACACCTTATATGGAACTTCAGTTTTATAAAGGTGGCAAGAGTGGCTATTTCGTCTGGTGGTTGTTCTAAAAATATTTCCGATTCATGTTTTCTTATGCAATTTATGGTAGCATAAGTACTCGTAAGTTTATATTAAAAACGTAACAAAAAAAATCAAAATTAAAATGAAAATAATTATGTTCAATAATAAAACTACAAGCCGTTTTATTTCATACATATTTATTTTAATTTAATTTAATTAATTTATTTGGCTTGATACAAGGGATTCTTAAAACTATGGATACTGCTACCTAAAAATTAGTTAAAAAGGTGAGCTTAAGAGGAGTTGGATAGCGAGTTTCTCAGAGAATATTGATATGAAAATCAAAGGTGTACTGATAGTTATTAGCCAAGTGCAAGATTCTTGAGATTTGCTCTAAATAGCTGTAGTTTGTGCAGTGGAGAGGCTAGCGAAAGTGTAGAGCGAGTCCAGTGGCGTACCTAGGTACCCAAAGGCCCTGCTACCTAGGTACGACAACTAACTTTTTTAAATTGTTTGTTCCGTATTCGTCGTTTTGAAAATTCGACATCCTCCAGATAAGCCGTTCTCCCAAATACATCGTAATAGAGTTGACTCCATAATAAAACTAAAAACCAAATCAAAATTGTCACTTATTTTAATGAACGAATTAAAATTATTTTATGAAAATAAAACGAATTACCTACTTGTTACTTGTTACTTGTTACCGTTCAAAAAATACGGTAATATTGGTTTTCAAAATATTTTGAAAATACATTTTTTTTTAATTATTAAAGACCGAAAAAAAAAGTTTTTAAGAATTTTGAAATGCCTTATTAATACGGTTATAAATTAGTTCCTGTATCTAAGATTTTATTGAAATCCGATGTTTAGTTTATGAAAAAACTTGAATTGAAAATTCTGGTTCTATGAGAGGTACCGTTTTAAAATATTCCGAAAAATCTTTTCCAACCAAAAGATAGATTGTCTTAAACAAAAAGCATTTTGAAAGTTTCTGAAAAATCACGACCCTAACTAAACTAACTAAGTATTTCAACGATATTTTTTATCTCTGGCAGATGACAGTTATTTCATGATTTTTAATATGTTTGCTTATCTCAATGACTTATGCACTACTTCTATGAATTTACATACGCACATGATTTGTCACCCCAATCCTTCGATCCGGCAAAACGTCAACGGATCAGTTGCCGACGTTATAATATGCCAACAGAAAATCCTATTTGGTTAGGGGAGAAAGTGTGCAAAAAATGCTCAACCATTTTTCATCTCACGCAATCGCATGGACAATAAAAAAACGCATACAACTGTAGATGCAGACACAAAAAAAAAAAAATATTTTCAATTTTGGTTAGGAATCGAACTCATTTATTTCTAATATCTAGCGACTAACTCCCAACCCATTCGGCCATCGTCGCCAAAATAGTTTTGATTTCAAACAGTTAATATGAGTTTTACGTTACACGTTACGTACCAAAGCGGTTTACCCCCCCATAAGGAGTTATCACTTAAAAAAATCGATCCTATAGAAAGTACCGTTTATAGACATTTTTTAAAAACATTTTTTCAGCCATATGATTGGTCGTCCCTAAAAAGATCCTCTAGAAAGTACCGTTTATAGACATTTTTTAAAAACATTTTTTCAGCCATATGATTGGTCGTCCCTAAAAAGCTACCCTGATTTTTTACTTGCTCTATAGGGCAAGTATTGGTTTCGTGCAGAAAAAAATAAAATGCACGACTGGGTCGCACGAACTTGCTCTTATGTTGAATAAATTGCGTAGTGGCTGCATATATGGATATTAAAAAAAATTAAATAATTTCGAAAATTCTTTTATTTTTTAAATTAGTTTAAGAGTTTTCTCGGGAAAACTAAGTATGCAATAAAATTTCAAAGCTATACGTCAATCTAGGAAAAAAGAATATTGAAAATCGTTGGACCAGGTTTTTTTTTTAAAGGTTATTTTTGAAAAACTTTTTCAAAAAATATTTTGAAATTTATTTGAGTATGCAAATATATGGCAACCTGTAGTTTACATTTGAAAAATAATTTAAAAAAAAATCAATGTACCCGTTTCCAACATATTTCGAAAACCAAAAATTTTTTTGAAAAAATTATAAAAAATCAAAAAAAAAGTTTTGGAAAATTTTTAAATGTCATATTAATAAAATTATGAATGACTTCCTGTGGCCAAAATTTTATTAAAATCGAATGTATAGTTTACTAGAAAATTTGATTTGAAAATACTGGTTCTATGAGAGGTACCGTTATTAGACAAATTTTGAAAAAAAATTTCAAACCAAAAGATAGATTTTCCTGCAAAAATAGCATTCTGAAAGTTTTATCAAAATCGTTAGAGCCGTTTTTGAGAAAATCAATTTTTGGCTTCAAGATTGTATGGCAGGTGCCCTTATTTTTTGACCTAGAGCAAAAATAAAAAATATGTTCCGAGGGACGGCCAAATAAATCCTAAATACCAAATTTGAAGCAAATCGGCCCACCCGTTCAGCCTCCAGAGGCGCGAACAGAAATACAGACAGACAGACAGACAGACAGACGGACGGAATTCCCAGACCCACTTTTTTCGACTTCTCCATCATCGTAATGTCATGTGTGATTGTTATCTCAAATTTTTTTTTCTGCACGAATCCATAACTTGCCTTATAGTACCTATAATCGCAAGTAAAAATCGAGGTTTTAATCAAACATGACATTACGATGATAGAGAAGCCCAAAAAAGTGGTTTTCGCCATACCGTCCGTTGGTCTGTCTGTGCGTCTGTGCGGATGTGCGGATGTGCGCTTTTTCACGTCATGCTACAGCCTAAACGGCTTGACGGATTTTCTTCAAACTTCATATATAGAAGTTTGAAGAAAAACGATTGTTGAGGTTTTTTTTATTTCGTTTTCGCCCGGCTCAAACTGGTACCTTTCAAGTAACGGTTTTTTTCAATTTGGATTTTCTCGAAAACGGCTCTAACGATTTTGATTAAACTCAAAATTTAGCTAACTTTATGTATTTCGAACAAAACTGCGTTTTTTGTTTTTGGCTCAAATGGCCGTAACGAAAATCAGGTTTTAACGGGTTTTTTTCAAACAGCCATAAGTTCACAACGGCTTGATTGAATCGACTCAAACTTCGTTTGACATAGTTTTCTATAGGATGGTTTAGTAAATTTTTCACTGAAGCCTTTCTAAATGGTAGCTCCCATACAACGAGCCGTTGAGTTTTAGCCAACTTTTTTTGGTTTTTTCTAATTTGCTCGAAAATGGCTCTAACGATTTTGATTAAACTTTGTGTGTTATATTCTTTTAGTGTTTTTAAGAGAACTGCGTTTTCAGTTTTTGGCTAAAAATGCAAATAACGGAGATCTGCTCTTAACGGTTTTTTTTAAATGGCCATAAGTTGTCAACCGTTGCATCGAATTCACTCAAATTTTGTTGAGTATAGTTTTTTTCAGCTTCCTATCAGATGGCATTAATTTTTGTTCAGTTTCTTTTTTTTTAATGGTGGCTCCTATACAAAGAGCCATTAGTTTTAGGCCAATTTTTTCGTTTTTTCTAATTTACTCAAAAAAAGGCCCCCACGATTTTTATGAAACTTTGTATGTAACATATATAGAATACTTCAAAGAAAACTGCATTTTTAGTTCTTGGCTACACATGATAATAGCGGAAATTGCTTTTAACAGTATTATTAATTTGGCCATAAGTGGACATTTGTATCATTTACAACACCCAAAAGATGACATCATAATTTTAAATATTAAAGGTTTCTTAACGTTATCTTTCGTATATCGGTTTTTTCCAGTTTTAGTCAACATTTTTTAGGTTTGACCAAATTTTTCAAAAATGAGTTGTTCTCATTGATCGAAAAGTTTGTTTTCATCGTACTATTGCACCCACAGAGCAAGTACGTGCGACCCAGTCGTGCATTTTATTTAATTTAACCCCTGTACAATGTAGTCCAGTCGACAGTTACTTTTAGGTGGAAATAGGTCAAAAGTTAATGAAACTTGGAGGTTTTGTTTAAGGATAGGTAGTAAACTAACATTTTGCTTAGTTTTTGACCTCGAGGCGAGGGCCCTATGATAAAAGAGGGAGGGGGGGGGCACTGCAAATTTTTCGACGTTGCTCCGGTTTTCCCTCAATAACTTTTTCTCCTTACGTCCTATGGCTAAAACATATTTTAGTTTTCCTACAATTTTGTTAATATAAACATCTTTGTTTGTCAATTTGTTACCGAGATATGGGGCTTCAAAAACCAGGTAGTTTTTCAAAATTCGACAAAAAAGCCAAAAAATGGAGAATTCGGCCTTATTTTTTTCGTAAATACCCAAATAATCATAATTCTTTTTTGTAATTATGGTTTCTTGTTAAAATCACCAACTTTCTACACCCCCAACCCATCCCCGCTTGCCCAGCAGGGTCAGGCCATACAAATTATCATTGTCATCCCGACGTAATTTTAATTTATTATTTTGTTCTAAGTACAGTTTATGAAACTTTGGGATGTTGCTTAGGAATAGTATACATATTAACATTTGAGGAAGTTTTGTACCACGACGGGCTTGTGGAAAAAAAAAGTTGGGAAAACTGCAAAATTTTCGACCTTGCTCCGGTTTTCCCTCAATAACTTTTTTTCTTTTGTATAACGTTAAATTTCGTACATTCTTAAGAGGAGGAAGGGGGAAAAGGGTTTTTGCAATAGATCTTAAGGAAAAAAAGTTATTGAGGGAAAACCGGAGCAACGTCGAAAAATTTGCAGTCCCCCCCCCCCCCCCTCCTTCTTTTAGCACAGGGCCCTCGAGGTAGAAACTTAGAAAAATGTTTGTTCACTATCCCTGAACGAAATCCCCAAGTTTCATTAACTTTTGACCTTTTTCCACCTAAACCCACTTTTTCCGACCTGTCGACTAGACTAATACCTAAAAAACTCTATATACCAAGTTTGAAGCAATTTGGCCACCCGTTTGGGCTGTAGGTGCCTATACAGACAGACAAACAGACGTACAGAATTTTTAGACCATCTTTTTCGTCTTCGCTATCATTGTAATGTCATGTTTGATTGTTATGTACCTACATTATATATAGTTGCAAGTTAAAACACGGATATAAAAGAAATAAAGTACCCAGCTTGGTCACACGAACTTGCTCTAATGTGTACGAAGGAACCTACAGATATATTTCGTCTTAAGGTAGGTACTTGAAAATCTTCGGCGGATATTTTGTCTTCGTCCGTCCGTATGCAATCGTCCCCAACAACAATACCTTAATGTTAAATTTACTTTAATGAAACAGCATTTACTTTTTTCAATGTTTACGCCAGCTCGACGTAAGCGTTTTCGAAGTCTGGAGAACAAATCAAAAGGTCTCCTGACGAAGACGACCAGGACATTATCTATATATCTGAGCAGTGTTACACAACTCGAACGGCATCACCGTGAATTGGTAAGTTGAAAGGCCAGGGACTGATTTTTCCCCCGGGAAAATCTACCGAAACGCATATTTCAAATCGATACTGGGAGCTACATTTTGTGTCCTGAAGTCTGCTTAATATTCGCTCAATATGAGGATATGTGGACAACTTCTTCGTCCTAGCATTAACATTCAGTGAGCCTAGGCACTGTCTTGTCTAGGTACTTTTGGAAATTTTCCCCACTTTAACTACTATGGAACACCCACCAAGCACTGATGTTTCTCTCCTCTATTGCACCCAGCGCCAGTACTCGGCCAAGATCTTCATCCAAGGCATACGACAGACGAAAAGGGGTAGTGAGTAGTGACTTTCTTCAGCTGTTGTGCTTGCGAGTTGCGACAGAAAGAGGTCACGGAAAGTTGGTCGCTTTTTCAACGACGCGATGGAGATACGCCATGCTTAAGAAATAGATCAAACGGATTTTGAGGTATCTAATTAAAAATGTACGTCTTTTAAACTGGAAATAGCTTTTTTTAACCCAAATTAAAAATTTTATTGGCTTTACAAACATAGAAAACACGGCATTGTACTTAAGTGTAAGCTTTATTTTTTAATAATTTTTCTCTGATTTAAGTTTGGTGGGGGCAAGAACCCCTGATGGAAGATTTTTCCTTGTCTTAACCCGACCTACCGGCTTCAGAACTTTATCACACCTTATACAATCACCCTGTATATAGTACTATAAAATAAAAACTGATTAAATTTCTGTCACCAGAAGTTATCCACAAGCTATAGGGAACCAAAGTGAAGAAGTAGTATAAACAACCCAAAGTAAACCATTTTTGAGCACTCGGTGCAGCAGTGCATGTTGCCTTTTCCGTAAAACGATTACTATTTGAACAGGAAGAAATCCATCCCCCAAAATATTCAAGCGAATGTCGCAAACATCCATAGGTCTAACGTCAACGTCTAAGTGCATCTTCTCATTTCCCATCCCCTCAAATATAATACGTCCAAGCACACAACCGTACAACCACCCTATCGTTTTAAACTAAATGCACTTACCTGTTTTTCTCACCCAATACTAATTGCTGCTATAAATAATTCCACCCAAAAACCTTTTATTTTTTTTCGCGTCGTCGTCGTCCTATTTTCATATGTAAATCGCCGCACAGTAAAATATTTTACTAACAGAAGTTTCAATCTTGACAATAGAATGCCCTCTCAATTTGAAGAAGTACTACAAAATAGCACTTCAAGCAGAAGATTATACAGTTTTTCAGTATTGAATTATATAGCCGTTGATTCCGGAACAAAAAGCGATTTCATGACGGGTATTTTTATTACACAAACAATACAAACACATTTGCATATTTTTTTCAACCCCTCTTTAGCAATAAAGAATGGTGAGGGATACAAAATAATTTATTTGAATATTGTTTGGTGCGGACTCGCTTAATTTTTGTATGTTGTACTTTAGTAAACAATATAGTTTTTCCTTGATGGTTTTTTTTTAAGGTTGGTTGGGAAGTCTAATGAGTTAATTAATTACACACATTCGACGTTCCTCTCTTGATTTCAAACACAGAATCATTTATGAGTTACATAGACAAGCCTGGATGTCATTTCGTTCGAAAAATCAGTGGGGTACGAAATAGAATACGCTTGTCTGTTCCAGGATTCCAAGGGGTGAAAACCTTGAGACAGTAAAAAGCCTGCCATCACTCTCTATTGTAATAAAAACTGAAATGTAGAAACTCTTAAATGTTTTTTAAAGATTACTAACCTAAACCAACTTACCTTTTATATGAACTTCCGAAGTTTCATAACTAAATATGCAAATTAACAAAAATCCCGTCCCATGCACATTAAAAACAAATGAGGAAATTCCATCACTAATGCAACATTAACACTTAACAAATAAACAACTTATATGCATAAAGTAGATAGCTTATAGTACCGAATTGCCTTTTATTTTATTTGTATGCGATTGGGAGAAATCCGTTTAAAACTAAAGTCCAACAGTTTTATTACATTCAACCTTTATTAACAACAAACAACAACAAATATTGTTTGAGAGCAGTGCGCTGTTGTTAAAATAAATAAAATGAACGACTGGGTCGTACTCGTACGAGCTTGCTATACTCTAACCAACATAAATAGGCAGTACACGTCTTATGGGGCAGCTTTTTTTAAATCAGTAGCGCCATACTAAATTGAAGGAAACCCCAATAAAAATTGTTTACCCGCCAGTGAAATTCCAATTGCATTTGAAGCACACCCAACTCGTCTTATTCTGTGTGCATTGATTTACTGTGGCTGCTGGTATTCAAAATTCAACTCCCTTCAAAAATTTGATGTTCAATTGTGCATTCAGAGTTAACGGTGTTCTGGTGTCCGTTTGGAAACTCGTTCGGCTTTTTTTCCATGGGTTTATGTTAAGGAGCTTTTCGTTTTAGAAGAGCTTTAAGGAAAAGTTCTTAATGATGAATGTTGTCGTGGAATGTGAAGATCTTTTTCATTTTACTTGCGATTATAGGCAAGTTATGCATTCGTAAAAAAAAAATTCTAACAATCAAACATGACATTACGATGATAGAGAAGTCGAAAAAAGTTGGTACGACAATTCTGTCTGTCTGTCTGTATGTCTGTATAGTTACCTACAGCCTAAACGGCTCGGCCGATTTGCTTTAAACTTGGTATTGGTACATAGTATTATTGTGAAGTCCTACAGAGGGGTTTTTGGAATTACCATTCTTGCTTTAAAACTAACGGTACCTGCCATACGATTTTTAGTGAAAAATTGATTTTTCTCAAAAACGGCTAATACGATTTAGATAAAACTTTCTGAAAAGTGTTTTCTGTTTTATGTTTTGGTTGAAATATATTTTTCAGGAAAAGTCTTATAACGGTAGCTCCCATAGGATCGGTTTTTTTGAAATCCGATTTTCTCGTAAGCCACTTGAACAATTTTGATGAAATTTTTAATGTAGAAGCCCTTTTACAAACAAAATAATATAAATTCTTAAATTGTTCAAAAAAAGTTTTTTTTTTGTTCTTTGATCTATTTTTTTTTAAATTTTTTTTTCTGATAAAAACTACAAAGTGCTAGAAATAGGCACACTAAAAAAAATTGGAGGAAAAGTTTTTCAAAAAAACAGTTTTTTTTGAAAAAAACTGGTCGAACGATTTTGAAAAAAAAAATCTGAAAATTCTAAACATTAAACAAAATCAGATGGCTTGGTTAATTTTTTTTTTAAAAACGTTCTAACTAGTGATTTTTAAGTGATCAATAAAATTTTTAACTTTTTTTTCATGATTTTTTCCCCCAAAATATCAAACCATAAGACCACTGTCACACATTAGAGCAAGTTCGTCCCACCCAGTGTACTTTATTTTTAATGTGTGGAAAATGCGTTTAAATGCAGTTACAAGTTAATTGTAAACTGCTTTCTTTAAGGAAAAATTTTATCTGCGTAGCTTAGTTTTTCGTTGCGCGAGGTTCGTTTTTTACTTGCTCTATAGGGCAAGTACCTATTTGTTTGATGCAGACAAAAAAAATCGAGGTTTTAATCAGACATGACATTACGATGATAGAGAAACCCAATTAAGTGGTTTTCGCCATACCGTACGTCCGTGCGTCTGTGAGGATGTGCGCTTTTTCACGTCATGCTACAGCCTAAACTGAGGGATTTTCTTCAAACTTGATATACCTATAGCAGTTTGAAGAAAACCGATTGTCGAGGTTTTGGGAGACGGACACAATCCCGAAATTCAAAATTCCGAAAAACCAAAATCCCGAAAACTCAAAAGTTTCTATGGAGTGATGGCCAGCTATTCAACAAAATAATTGAGCCTTTTTATAACTCTGTTGTCTGTTTAAGCCCAGTGCAAGACTGCAAGAGCAACTTACTCAAATGAGTAAAAAAATAAAATGCACGACTGGGTCGCACGTACTTGCTCTGTTGGTGCAATAGTACGATGAAAACAAACTTTTCGATCAATAAGAACAATTCATTTTTGAAAAATTTGGTAAAAACCAAAAAATTTGGCTAAAACTGGAAAACTCGATATACGGAAAGTAACGTTAAGAAACCTTTAATATTTAAAATTAAGACGTTATCTTTTGGGTGTTATAAATGATACAAATGTCCACTTATGGGTTATGGCCTAATAAATTATACTGTTAAAAGCGATTTCCGCTATTATCATGTATAGCCAAAAACTAAAAATGCAGTTTTGTTTGAAGTATTTTATTTATGTTACATACAAAGTTTCATAAAAATCGGGGGAGCCTTTTTTGAGTAAATTAGAAAAAATGAAAAAATTGGCCAAAATCTAGTGGCTCTTTGTATAGGAGCCACCATTTAAAAAAGAGAAACTGAAAAAAAAATCAATGCCATCTGATAGGAAGCTGTAAGGAACTATACGAAACAAAGTTTGAGTGAATTCGATGCAACCGTTGACAACTTATGGCCATTTGAAAAAAAGCCGTTAAGAGCAGATCTCCGTTATTTGCATTTTTAGCCAAAAACTAAAAACGCAGTTCTCTTAAAAACACTAAAAGAATATAACACACAAAGTTTAATCAAAATCGTTAGAGCCATTTTCGAGAAAATTAGAAAAAACCAAAAAAAGTTGGCTAAAACTCAACGGCTCGTTGTATGGAAGCCACCGTTTAGAAAGGCTTCAGTGAAAAATTTACTAAACCATCCTATAGAACACTATTAAAAACTGTGTCAAACAAAGTTTTAGTTGATTCAATCAAGCCGTTGTGAACTTATGGCTATTTGAAAAAAAACCGTTAAAACCTGATTTTCGTTACGACCATTTGAGCCAAAAACAAAAAACGCAGTTTTGTAAGAAATGCTTAAAGTAAGCTAAATTATAAATTTAATCAAAATCGTTAGAGCCGTTTTCGAGAAAATCCAAATTGAAAAAAAACCGTTACTTGAAAGGTACCAGTTTGAGCCGGGCTAAAACGAAACAAAAAAAACCTCGACAACCGTTTTTCTTCAAACTGCTATATACCAAGTTTGAAGAAAATCCGTCAAGCGGTTTAGGCTGTAGCATGACGTGAAAAAGCGCACATCCGCACAGACGCACAGACGCACAGACGCACAGACAGACCGACGGACGGTATGGCGAAAACCACTTTTTTGGGCTTCTATATCATCGTAATGTCATGTTTGATTAAAACCTCGATTTTTTTTTTCTGCACGAAACCAATACTTGCCCTATAGAGCAAGTAAAAAACACTGACTTTGACGGACACAGCGATTATAAAATCAAATAAAGAAGACACACATTTCGTCTTGTTAAAAAATTTTGGAATACTTTGTGTCGAATTTACCCCATGTTCGTCACACTAAAAAACTGCTAGGCGAACTTTTCCTTGTCTAACTCCCCAAACGCTTTCTATTGATATTCCTTACAAGTTACAACATGAGTGGGTTTTCTTTGAATCTACTGCAATATGAGTGTTATATGACAATTGTCACTCGTCGTTTACTGAAGCCTCTAATTTCTCTACACGTTTAGTTCACTGGCTTATACCTAGTTAAAATTTCTTGATAAACCTCCTCGGTGCTTTGCTGCGCCTAGCAAAAATAAATACTTTCTTTTGTACATAGCGATACATTTATGTATTTATGTATTTTTTTTTTTAATATTTGCACTCAATCAAATGATGCTATTTCACTTATACAAAAAAAAAAAAAAAAACCAAAACATACTCCAACAAAATTAAAATTGTAAACATTAGTTTCGAAAAGAGTTTTACATTAAATTAAATGAAATTATGTTGAACATTAAAAAGTGGAATTAAGTGCCATCCTTTTTGAACTGGACGTTCTGTCAGTGAATTTTCATTCGTTCATGGAAGCTATAGCGATGTCGTCATCAGTTAACTGTCATCGTACCCAAGCCTATATGAAATGATAGTAACATGAAAACCGAATTAATGTACACCGCACTATGTGGAAGCTTGTTGAGCGCACCAATTTATACCTTCCTTGGTTCTTGTTTAGAATTTTGCTTTATTAGCTTTGACTTTTAAGTGTATTAAGTTTTAAGGATGTTGGTTAAGTCATCCCCACAAAGTGTAATTTATTTTGTCTGGTTAAGTTCAGCCGCATTGTGACGAAATATATCAAAATCAGTCAGACGAAGAACAATTGACATTTCGGATTAGATGGAAAACATCACCAGCATTGGAATAAAGAGAAATCTTCCATACACCGAACTCGAACTTCATCCGGCGCTTCTTACTAAATCTTCAGCAATGTTTATGTTTATCATCTCATATAACTCTTACCCTCTGCCTCCCTCCGCCTCCTCGTCCTCATGCTTTCATACACTATTTATAATTAATTTAGGGTAAAAAGAAGGATCGTTCCGTTATAAAATACCTACATACATAGATACTGTGGAGTTTTGTTCCCT
Organism: Platycheirus albimanus; assembly: GCA_916050605.2. Lineage (NCBI taxonomy): Eukaryota > Metazoa > Arthropoda > Insecta > Diptera > Syrphidae > Platycheirus > Platycheirus albimanus. The sequence continues at coordinate 69,584,261 of OU696698.1, forward strand.
GGAGAATGACCTTTTTGGCTTTTTAATGTGTCCACATATGTGCTAGTATGCGGAGTTCCTTTGGTTTGCACTACGGGTCCTTTCGTTAGCTATATTAGCTTCAAGTAAAAGGACATTTTTAGAACAAAATTCAGATATGGCAGGACATAACGATGCATATAAATTTGATTATTATTAAGTAAGACACATTAGGACGAATATCTAATGTATGCGACATGGCCTGTTGGTTGCTTACCTTTCATTACTTGTGGGATCTGACTATTAATGTTTAGGTGAGCGGGAGCGGTTGTAGGTATAGTAGTCATTGAGTAAATGAGGAAAAGGTGTTAAAAAGGGTAGATTTCAAATGTTGGCTTTATGGATCTTTAATTAACACATATTGCTGTGGTTAATTTGGAAACTGATACTGTAAGGGTATATATTTCACATAATATACATTTTAATCTATCTTAGGGTGGCCGAAAAACATTTTTTTTTAAATCAATGATAGTTTAAGTGAAAGCACTGCTACTAAACTCTTACCCTTTAATTATAGTTTTTAAGTATTAATGCTTGTTCTTATGCTATGAAGTTGCATTTAAAGCGAGAATTTTGAAACACAATTTATAAAACAATTAATATACGTTCTAGGGAAGCTTAACCCTAGTTTGTAATAAGCCCGGATAGGGTAAACATTTCTGCCCTCAGATGAATATCATATTTATAAGCAACATTTCTGCAATGCCTTGACCAAATTCCCAAACGTTATTTATTTTATTTCCATATACGAAATTTACATTTTTTTATTTTAAAAATTAAAATTAATAGTTTTAATGGTAGGTATACATTTTTTTATAGGACCAAAAACCTTATTTTGTATAAGGCTTTTTCCATTTTTTGATTTAAAGCTGTTAAAGTTCTTAAAGGACTGAGTCAAACAAAATTATTTCTTTACTGAAAAAGTATTTTAGGTCATAGGTACTAGAGACTTACGAGGAAATGAATAAATATTATAAAGCAGACTTTAATTGTGAGGTCCTTTTATTTGAGCAAAATCGAAGAAGCTTGACTTGAACTGGATGGGGTCCACATTTAAATAACAGAAAACTATGTCAAATTAATTTAAAGTATACTCTGTGATTTTGTTTAAATTTATTTTATATTTTTATTACTGACTGACCTAGTTAAAAACGCTTTATAAGTTTTAAGTTATTAATACAATAAAAAAACATAAGCGAGAGCTACAGTACGTTTGCAACGAACTGTTGTATACCCTATTCCCCATATTTTTGTATATTTATATGCATTATGCATATGCGTTCGCCTCCCGCACCCAGCCCCTGTTCCAGTTTCAGAAAAAAATTTCGAAATAGCGATTATGGGTGTTTTTAACAATTCTTGAACTACACTCTGCTACGTTACCAAGAAATACAAATCTAAGTGTTCATCTTTATACTTCAAAACTACGACCGATAGGTAAAAAACATCAAAAAATTAATGCATATTAAGACTTTTTACGGTAACGCCTCTTAAAAGTGGGCGTATTCTAAAAAATTGAAGCACTAACTGTGCTTTGATCATCAGTCAGTTTTTAGGCATACCTATGTGTTTAACTACAGCTGAATCGAGTAGTGTTTAAACGATCTTACCTGAACAAAAGTCTTTTATAAAAACCACGCCTTTAAAAGTGGGCGCATTGAAAAAATGTACATAAGGAAATGTAGATATATTTTTCATATAACGAAAGGAAAAAGGTTTAAATTGAATATTGGTAGTACCTTACATTTTTAAAACTACGTCTTTCGTTCTTTCATGAAAAGTGGGCGTAAGCCACGCCCGAAATTCAAAAATTTCTTTTCATACACAAAGTTTTTAGTTTCTACTTAGAGACAGCAGATGATTGCGGATTCATTATAAATACCGTTTATTTCCAAAAACAACTTTTTTATGTTTTTAGTGAAAAGTCGGCGTCAGCCACTCCCAAAATCAAAATTTTTGATTTCGTACACAAGATGTTTATGTGCAAGTAATATCCACAAAATTTAATGTTTTTCGCATTAATACAGAAATTGTTACCTATTTTATAAAAACAATATTGATGGTTTTGTTTGAAAAATGGGTGTCAGCCACTCCCAAACTGAAATATTTTTTTTTAATTGGAAGAAGGTTTATTCAAAGCTTGCGTGTGAAAAATTTTAGCGTTGTGCTTTTATCGTAACTGTACAAAAAACATAATTTAATTTTATCAAATTTAGGTTGTTCAACAAAAATGGCGATTGTGGACGTGTTTGTGGGCGAATTTTACCGGTTCAAGAACTTAGCCTTACTCTTGAACCAAATATTATATAAACCAAATTTCAGCTTTCTTGCTCAAAAATTGCGACCTCTAGAGAGTATACATACGGACGGACGGACGGACATGGCTAAATCGACTAGGCTTTTGATTCTGAGTCAGAATATAATATATACTTTTCTATACCTAACGGAATTATTTCTCTATGTTACAAGCTCCCCTCCAAACCAAATACAATATACCCATTCTATGGAATAGGGTATAAAAATAATATGAAATTTTAATAATCTATATATATAAAAATGGATGTGTGTATGTTTGTATGTTTGTATGTATGTTGTCTATTGACTCCTAAACCGCCCAATGGATCTTTATGAAATTTTCAGGGTAAATATAGTTAAGTCCAGGGATGGTTCCTGTGAAGGTTTGGTTCCGATCGGGTGGAAGACAAAAATAAAATGCAGGCTTTGAACATTTTTTGGTCAATTTTTTTTTTTTTGTTTTTTATAAACTTTTTAGCGGTTTGAAACATCAGCGAAAACTCCGCAATGGCCGATCGGGTGGAAGACAAAAATAAAATGCAGACTTTCAACATTTTTTGGATCATTTTCTTTTTTTTTTTTAAATTTTGAATTTTTTCATACATTTTTTAGCTGTTTGAAACATCGGCGAAAATTTCGGAATGGCCGATCGGGTCGAAGACAAAAAAATGCAGGATTTAACCAAAAATATTGTTTATCCGCTAGCATTGATATGAAATAAATAAATTAATTTAATTTCACATTAAATAAGTGTTTTTTTAGCGTAGCAACGCGCGCTGGGTATTGCTATTATATATAAAAATGGATGTGGGTATGTATGTATGTATGTATGCATGTATATATGTTTGTATGTATCTATGTATGTTGCGTATGGACTCCTAAACCGCCCAATGGATCTTTATGAAATTTTCAGGGTAAATAAAGTAAAGTCCAGGGATGCTTCCTGTGAAGGTTTCGTGCCGATCGGGTGGAAGGAAAAAAATGCATGGCTTTAGCAATGGTTCATTTTTTTTTTTTTTTATAGTTTTTTGGTTATTCTCATAAATTTTTAAGCGGTTTCAACATCAGCAAAAATTCCGGAATGGCCGGGTGGAAGACAGAAAAATGCAGGCTTTTGGCAAATTTTTTTTTTTCAACTTTTTTATAAAAATGTACATTAGTGTTTTTTTGGGCGTAGCAACGCGCGCCGGGTACCGCTAGTCGCTTATAAATAAACAGTTTCAACTTATTTTTTGAAAAAGAATTTAGTACCTGAGCCATCTTATTTGCACACGTAAGCTTTAGGTTAACTTTCTTCCAATTAAAAAAAAAAAATTTCAGTTTGGGCGTGGCTGACGCCCATTTTTCATACAAAACCATCATTATTGTTTTTATAAAATAACAATTGTTATATTAAAGCGAAAAACATTAAATTTTGTGGGTATTACTTGCACATACACATCTGACACCCACTTTTCACTAGAATTTAGAAAAAAATTGTTTTTTGTAGATAAACGGTATTTATAATGAATCTGTAAGCCAAAATTTTGCGTCTCTTAGTAGAAACTAAAAAGTTTGTGTATGAAAAGAAATTTTTGAATTTTGGGCGTTTCTTACGCCCACTTTTCACGAAAGAACGAAAAACGTAGTTTTAAAAATTTAAGGTACTACCAATATTAAATTTAAAAGTTTTTCCTTCAGTTTGTTATTTGAAAAATATATCTCTACATTTTCTTGTGTTAATTTTTTCAATACGCCCACTTTTAAAGGCGTGATTTTGATAAAATACCTTCGTTCAGGTAAGATCGCTTAAAAACTGCTCGATTCAGCTGTAGTTTTACACATATGCCTAAATACTGACTAATGATCAAAGCTTAGTTATTGCTTCAAATTTTTAAGACACGCCCACTTTTAAGGGGCGTTTTCGTCAAGTCATATAATTCATTAATTTTTTAATGTTTTTTAACTTTCGGTTGCAGTTTTGAAGTAAAAAGATGAACACTTTTAGATTTAAGTTCCTTGGTAACGTAGCAGAGTGTGGTTCAAGAATTGTTAAAATCACCCATAACCGCTATTTCCATTCAAAATCTAATTTTTAAAAATTTAAGTTTTGCCTTGTTTTGTTCAAATCGATCGGCAAGAATAAAATTGAATGTCACTGAGCTCATACTAATTGCCTTGGCAATAAAAAGTCTTAACTTTGGGCGTGACACACGCCTTTTTTTATTGTGCCAGCACTAATTGAACATCACACCACACAAAATTAATGTTATTGAATCTTTTTCTGTCTGGTAAAGAAGAATTTTTTTTATGAAACTGGATCATCGGCTGGCTGCGGGAGGCGAACGCATACACATACACAAAAATAGGGAATAGGGTATCCAACAGTTCGTTGCAAACGTACTGTAGCTCTCGCTTATGTTTTTTTTTATTTTTTTTTAAATCTCTATCAACAAGAAGCAAGTTCATGCGACCCATTCGTGTACTTTATATGTTTATTGTGCTGGGTGCGATTTCTATGTTGCTGTGTTATCTGCTGCAAGTATAGTCCTCCAGAAAGTATATGCAAATCAAAATGAAACCCTCTCTATAAATTTTACACCCAAAATGACATGTCGTCCGTCTTTTGGTGTGATCATGAAATACCAAAAGACGGGCGACACACATTTTGAGGTGATAAATTATTTAATGCAATCATTTTATTTGATCAAATTAACACAAACATTGAGTTACATAAATTACCTCATTAATTTCTCATTACGTCACGGGGCACGTTTTATATCACACATATACCCCAACGCACGTCTCTTACTCAAGGGTGTGTGATAAGGGCTCGTAACTAATTAGAGCTTGTTAAGGGAATCTACACCCTTTTTATCGGTCCCAGGGGGTGATCTAAGAAAACCTTTTAACCATAATACACATACTGACCACTAAAACTGTGAAAAATTGCCCCTACATTAGAACATTATACATACACTTTTTAACAAACATTTAATGTAATGAAGTGGCGTTAATTGCCAACAATGCAGTAAGATACATATTTTGCTATTGTGAATTCAGTTCGTGCAGTGCAGCCCAATAAATGTATGTTTGCCATTTCTGTTGATTTGTTCAGTTCTTCTGTCTAGAAAATGTTTTAACTCACAATAACTTAGTACCTATATGACGGTCACACGAAATCGCTTTTATAACAGGAAGATAAAGCTGCTAAAGGAGCAAATTATTTGGAGGAATCCTTGAATATGAAAATGTGAAAGAAAATATAATTTAAATTTTAATTCAAAATCAATTGCCCGGATAGCAATTTTTACTACACATTCCTCAACTTAAGTGTATTTGCAGCTTGGGTAAAAAATAGAAATAAAATTTGTTATTTTTTTTTCTTAATACAAACTCTATATACTGCATTGATAAATAAAATAAAATAAAATCAACCAAGTAGAAGACTCAGCACTAATAATCGACTGTTGAATTATTGATTCAAAATAGCTTTTGATGGCCTTTAGTCGAACAAAAAATTGGCGTTTCATCCAAGAATCTCACTTTGGAATCATCAGTTGACATACAGTGAAAGAAACCTGTATGTCAACTGATGATTGAGATTCCTGGATGAAACGCCAATTTTTTGTTGGACTAAAGGCCATCAAAAGCTATTTTGAATCAAAATTATAATTTACATAATATAAATTTATTGGTAATTGTATAGGTTTTCATTATTATTTACATTGCATAATACATTTAATAATTTTGTTATGACAAAAAGATGAAAAAAAGTGTTCTGATCTTAATTTAAAAAAGCAGAAAAAACAAACTTAAATAAATAGAAATTGCATGCTACTTCTTCCATTTGCACAAAAGCAAAAAGCAAACTTCCAATTAAATAAAACTATTTCAGTTTGGGCGTGGCTGACTCCCTTTTTTCATACAAAACTATCAAGATTATTTTTATAAAATAACAATGCTTATATTAGAGCGAAAAACTTTAAATGTTGTGGGTATTACTTGTACATAAACATCTTGTAATAAAAATAAACGGTACTTATAATAAAACCTAAAGCCCAAATGTGTGTCTCTTAGTCGAACCTAAAAGACTTAGGTATGCATGAAAAGAAGCCTTTGATTTTTGGGGCTGGCTTACGCCCACTTTTCAAGAAAGAACAAAAAACGTAGTTTTAAAAATTTAAAGTATCAAAATTCAATTTAACCTTTTTTCTGTTCGTTATATGAAAAATACATCTCTACATTTTGTGTGTGTTTAATTTTGTAATACGCCCACTTTTAAGGGCGTTATTTTTATAAAACAACTTTATTCGGGCAAGATCATTACAAAACTACTCGATTCAGCTTGTACTTATATACATATGCCTAAAATCAGTGTAGTATACGTTTGGCCACACTTTATTATTGGTTTCAGTTAGAACTCTTTTTATAAAAATCAACTCTATTTTGTAAGCATTTGAGCAGCAGCTCACCAGTTGCTATTCAGAGACCAGTCAATAAAGAAATTAATAAAGCAACCAAGTCTTTCATTAACCATATTGCACCTTCGATATAATACAGTCAGTACTTTCAATTTTTTTATTAATTTTTAGGACACGCCCACTTTTAAGGGGCGTTTCCGTTAAAGGTCGTAATATGCATTAGTTGTTTCATGTTTTCTAACTATCGGTCGCAATTTTGAATTAAGAAGATGAACATTTCGGTTTGTATTCGTTGGTTACGTAGCAGGTTGTGGTTCAAGAATTGTGTAATACATACACCCATAATCGCGATTTTCATTCAAAATCAAATTTTGAGTTTGACTAAAATCGTTACCTATAGCCATTTTCGAGCAAATCCAAAATAAAAAAAAACTTTACTTGTAAGGTACCCGTTGGAGCCGGTATTAAACAAAATAAAAAAAATTTCTACAAATTTTTCCTCAAACTGATATACTTGAAGTTTGAAGAAAATCCGTCAAGCAGTAGGCTTGTAGCTTGACGTAAAAAAGAGCACAAGTGCACAGACACAGACCGACGGACGATATAGCGAAAACCACTTTCTTGGGTTTCTTTAGAGCAAGTACAAAATGTTACTATCAAAAGTGTATGTATACCCTTCAAAACAGGTGACATATGCTTTCTGTATCCCGAAAAATAACATATGTACATATAGACAAATTCTCTGCACGCAAACATATTAAAATTGCTTTCGGTCCAAAATGGGAAACTTGGCATCATTTCACCCCCCCCCCCCCCCCCCCTCCACTATTTAACTGGACTTTTTATCGGTTTTTGTAAATTTAAGTGCATTTCGTCAAATTTCTTACAAGCCTCAAAAATGTATTTTAAACTTAATGATCCTTGAATGATATACATAGGTTCTTATAATTTGGCGACTTTTATTTGTATTAAACAAATAAAGTGCACGACTGGGTCGGACGAACTTGTTTTAATGTGTGACAGTGGTCTTGGGGTTTGAGATTTTAGAAAAAAGCAGGGAAAAAGTGATATAAAATTTTATTGTTCACTTAAAAATCATTAGTTAAAACGATTTATGGAAAAAATGAAGTAAGCCATCTGATTTCGTTTACTGTTGTTTTAAGACATTTTTTTTTTTTTTAATCGTTCGACCAGTTTTTTTTTTTTTTTTTGAAAAACTTTTCGAAATTATATTCCAAATTTCTTTTGGGTATGCCAACTTCTTCTTTTAAAAAAATAGATTAAGACAGTTTTGAAAAAAAAAAAACAAAAAATAAAAACAATTTAAATTTTGTTTAAAAAACTCAAGAAAACTTTTTTTGAAAAATTTAAGAATTTATATTGTTTCGTCATAAGTGGGTTTCTTCATTACAAATTTCATCGAAATCCGTCCAGTGGCTTACGTTTCTCGTATTAGATTAGATTTTTATCCAGAACGTAAAAATTATAAAAAAAACACCACTCAACGCAGGTACCTACCGTAAGTTTTAGAGCTAGAATGCTAGTTCCAAAATCGTCATAATAATACTATGTGTACCATGTTTGAATCAAATCTGCCCAGACGTTTATGCTTTAGGTAACTATACAGACAGACAGACAGACTGACAAACAGAATTTGTTCGACTTAATTTTTTCCACTTCGCCATCATCGTAATTCTATGTTTGATTGTTAAGATTATCAATGCATTTGCATTATCTAGGATCGAGTCAATTTTATTCGTGAGTGAAATCAACAAAGACTATTTAAATATTAATGAAAACTTTAAACTCCTCTTTGGTCGTAATTTTAGAAATGAATAAAACTTTGATTTTCCTACACGAAACATATACTTTCCTAGAAAGTATTTTAAAACAAATATTGAAAACACACGAAAGTACTTTCCTGCTAGCCAAAAAAAAAAAATTTTCAATTTCCTACAATTTTTTCCTGTCACCTTTGTTACCAATGATTATTTCCATAACTTTCTTCTAGTTTGGAAAAACCAATAAAATGTCTAGGCATCTTCATTCTGAAAGTATATGTAGGTACGAGTACCACGTACGAATAATATTCAGACACCACTGACTCTGGTGACTGGTGGTGACACCAAACCCTTTAAGAATTCGTAGGTATGTCTACAGAAAACCATTCGAACCACCTCAGGGCTCATGTTCGTTGAGAAATAAAATGCACAGCTGGGTCGCACGAACTTGCTTTTTTGCTGAATAATTTTGTTTATAAACTTTCCAGAATGCTTTTAATATCTGTCTTTGAATAGGTCCGTTATATTTTATATTTAAATTATTTAATTATTGTAATAATTTTGAAAGGCAGTGAAGATTTGAAATTCTTTAAAAATGATAGTCAATGTATTTTTAATCAGAAATAAAAATTAATTACTTACTTGCTAGGTAGTTGGGGCTATGTATTCTGGAAAAAAAATACAAAATTAGGTATTTAAAAATTGTAAAACTTTTTTTAATAAGAAGGTAGGTATAGAAAATCCTTACAATCTATGAAAAACGTTAAAAAATTCATTTTTTTAGTTTCCTAAATATTAATTAAACTTAAAAATTAAAAAAATATATTACATATTTATGAAATTAAAAAAAAATTAAAGACATAATGTCATTTTTGATTGTTTTATAATTTTTTTGCACGAATCCATAACTTGCCTGTAGTACCTACAAATAGCGCAACTAAAAATTACCATAAATCGAACTGAATATTGAGAAAGGTAAGGTCATGAATAAAATAAAGAAAATACAGTACCTATGGCTGGAAATAGCATTTGTGTTTTATGAAGTGAAACAAATTCTTGGAAGCCCTAATACATATTCTATTTACAACTCCGAAGACACCCGTTAGACTTTCACTTTAAAAGCCAATCTAATTGTTAGCAATAGGTACAATGTGAGTGACATAGAAATTTTGAGTGCTAAATCAATGTCTGCGCTATGGTTAGGAGTTGCCTCCTTTTAGCTTATTCACACCGCAGTCGTTTTGGTTATTCGTTTACCAAAACGAGGAGAGCGTTCACACCGAACATTTACTGGTTTTTGTTTGACATTTCAAAAGCTTGAAGTTGAAAATCATTTTTTTTTAAATTAATGAAATAAGCAAAATGATTTAAATATCAATCAAATAAAACTGATAATGATGCATAAGAAGAAATCGGGAATACAGACATTCATGGAAGCCGGTGCTGACATCAATATGATTGGCCTTTTTGTACGCCCACAAAGTGACTATCACCTCAAAGCACAACGATGATGCTAGAAGCTCGCGTTCTTATAGGACAGTTCTGAGTCTCTAGAATGTGGTACAAAAATAGTTTTGTAACCCAAGGCTTCCAAATCGAAAGTTGTTCGTAAAGAAAGAATGTGATCAAGTTCACCAAGTTCTCTGAATGGCTTTGAGAACATTCATGGGAGTCGTTCAATGGAAGATCTTTGGAATCAATAACACGTAGCTTGATAATATTGAGTTTCCTCTGGTTCTAAAAAAGATCGAAATTTAAGTACTCGAAGTAATATACAAATTGCCCTTCCATTCGTTGGTCAGATATTTGTAAAACTAACCATGGTCCTCCTGGAAAATATATGATCTGTGTTTATGATAGAGTTGGGTTTAGTCATTTTTAACTCTTCGTCTTCTGTTTACCTTGAACTGGTCATGGCCATTCACGAACAGTGCTGAATAATGGTCATTTGCATTACTAAATGAACTTAAGGGTGGAGTTCCCGGTAACAAAAAAAAAGTTCTAGAGTTCCTCATACTTTTTTACTTGATACTCAATAGGGCAAGTATTGGTTTCGTGCAAAAAAAAAAAAATCGAGGTTTTAATCAAACATGACATTACGATGATAGAGAAGCCCAAAAAAGTGGTTTTCGCCATACCGTCCGTCGGTCTGTCTGTGCGTCTGTGCGGATGTGCGCTTTTTCACGTCATGCTACAGCCTAAGCCGCTTGACGGATTTTCTTCAAACTTGATATATAGTAGTTTGAAGAAAAACGGTTGTCGAGGTTTTTTTTATTTCGTTTTAGCCCGGCTCAAACTGGTACCTTTCAAGTAACGGTTTTTTTCAATTTGAATTTTCTCAAAAACGGCTCTAACGATTTTGATTAAACTCAAAATTTGGTTTACTTTAAGCATTTCTAACAAAACTGCGTTTTTCGTTTTTGGCTCAAATAGTCCTAACGAAAATCAGGTTTTAACGGCTTTTTTTCAAATAGCCATAAGTTCACAACGGCTTGATTGAATCGACTCAAATTTAGTTTGACATAGTTTTTTATAGTTTTCTATATAATGGCTTTGTAAATTTTTCACTGAAGCCTTTCTAAACGGTGGCTTCCATACAACGAGCCGATAAGTTTTAGCCAATATTTTTTGGTTTTTTCTAATTTGCTCGAAAACGGCTCTAACGATTTTGATTAAACTTTGTGTGTTATATTCTTTTAGTGTTTTTAAGAGAACTACGTTTTCAGTTTTTGGCTAAAAATGCAAAAAACGGAGATCTGCTCTTAACGGCTTTTTTTCAAATGGCCATAAGTTGTCAACGGTTGCATCGAATTCACTCAAACTTTGTTTGGTATAGTTCCTTACAGCTTCCTATCAGATGGAATTGATCTTTTTTCATTTTCTCTTTTTTAAATGGTGGCTCCAATACAAAGAGCCACTAGATTTTGGCCAATTTTTTCGTTTTTTCTAATTTACTCAAAAAAGGCTCGCCCGATTTGTATGAAACTTTGTATGTTACATATATAGAATACTTCAAAGAAAACTGCATTTTTAGTTTTTGGCTACACATGATAATAGCGGAAATTGGTAATATCAGTTTTATTAATTTGACCATTAGCGGAAATTTATATCACCCAAAAGACGACATCTAAATTTGATATACTAAAGGTTACTAAACGTTAGCTCCCGTATATCGAGTTTTCCAGTTTTAGCCAAATTTTTTTTAGTTTTTACCAAATTTTTCAAAAATGAGCTGTTCTTATTGATCGAAAAGTTTGTTTTCGTCGTACTATTGCACCCACAGAGCAAGTACGTGCGACCCAGTCGTGCATTTTATGTTCAATAGTTCTGGCTAATAATGTGTTAAGATTCGAAAAAAAAAATTTGTTTTGCTAACTTCACGTAGTTTTCACATTTGAAGCTGTGCTTGACAGTTTCCACAACCCCTGTCAAATGTAGACCAAAAAGATAGTAAATCGAAATATAATCATGAAGAAGAAAAGACTTATACATACGAAACAAGTATCTATTGGTTTCGTGTCAAAAAAAGTCTTGAAGTTTTGTTCGAAGTTCAGTGTCACGGCGGCGGCGTCTTTGGGCCCTTCGTCGATGTTTTTTGCTATTTCTGAGGACCGATTGAAGTTTTATGGATTAACGGTATTTTGTTATTTCTTGGAGGAAAAATGTACCTCTAAAACTGCAAAAAAAAAACCCAACGAATTCTCCTCAAACAATGAAAAGAACAAACATTAGGCGTTTTATCAAAGAGTCTCAATTTGGAAAGAGATCTTCCCATACGCATTTTTATATTGTTTTTGCCTTAAACGCAGCATTATATACGTATATGTCGTTTGTTAATCTTGTTTTCCTTAAATCTTTCTCCTCATTATTAAACACAACTTAGAAGGGTCGTAGGCTAAATAATTGCTATTTTCATGCTCTCGCACCCTCAGAACAAATATTTGCTACACTGTCGTGCGTTTTTATTGGAAAAGCTGCCGACTGAAAAAAATAGATTATAACGCATCATGACAGAACCATAGTAACTATACATACAACCACACCAGTAATATGGTGCACACTAATATGAGACAATAACTGCATCGTGGCGCAGTGAAATAATTATTTATCTATCTACACTTCACATTACGGTATTGGCGAAAACATAGAAAATTTTCAAAGAAAACTTCTTCAGAGCAGTTGTCTGTGCTATTAACTCGTTAGCTCATACCCTGACCTATAATGATTAGCGCAGACATTTACCTACATTGAGTTTGGGGACCATTGCGGCAACTAAAAAGTAGGATTAGGTCTATAACCGACCGATGCGACCGTCCGCTGATATCTGTGCGGCTATTTCGAAAATGAGGTTAAAAGTATGTAGTTGAGTGTATACATACTTAGGTAGTGGAAACAAATGAAAACAAAGAAACATGCGTAAGGGCAAATTGAGATATTTAAATTATATCATACCCAACCGACGACGCGACGAAGCGACCGACCCCATCGCTGAAACCTAACATCAGATTCCATTCTATTTCAGGACTCAACCACCGTACAAGCCCTTTATGACTGCAACATCCTTTTCAATTTTATATTCCAGCCCTTGTGTTGTTAACACTGACGTCATGCAAATGCACATTTGGTTTTAACATAAGCAGTATCGTATCGGCTCAGCTAGGCAGAGTGTAGTGTAGATGCTGATGCTGAGGTTTATGGCGCCCGAGGGATCTTGTATTTTAAAACTCCTATAGAACATGAAAACATTTCGTATTCGGTATTCCAAATGCTTGGCAGATAATATAGAGAAGAAAGAAATGATTTTGTTCCGGAATTTTAAATGATAATTTCATGGCATGTAACTTAATCAATAGACTATAAAAATAAGTACGAGTATGACGCGTTATTTTGTTGTCCTGTCCCTATACGATATGCAAAACACTTTATAGTACACCGTGAGCAGTGAGCATTAAGCATTCCAAGCCCAACATTTTGTTTTTACTTGTTTTACTTGCGATATACATACATACATAGGCAAGGCATTGTAAAGGCAAGTCATGTATTCGTGAAAATAATTTGAGACAAATGTTGTTAGTTTAGTTAAGCAGATATGTATGTGATGCCAGTATTATGTTAACAGGGTGTTTCCTTATTCGTGTAGACAATAATTTAGTCAACGGTTTGTGGGCATGTTTGAATAAAAAAATGTTCTACGGTAAAAGTACCTATCTATCTTCAATTTTGATATCACTTACCGAGGCTTTAAGAAAAGGCTTACTGTTGCATTCCCTGTTATTAATGCTCTTAACATGTATTAACACAGTGCGAGCGAGGAGAGGAAATTGGATAGGAGATAAAAGGAGATACCGGTGCACATTGGTTTTGAATGTCTGTATATCGCAATGGGAGGGAAAAATCGAGCCAGGTAAAGCATTCCACATTCATGTAGTGCGGCTAAAAAAAGAGTATATTTTACAGTATACGTCCGAAGTTTGGCTCGTGGGTAAATTGATGGGCATTCCTAGCGGTGCGGGTGTTACGGGGAAATTGTTTCAGAGGAGTAATGCCACAGGCTATTCGCTGGAGCACTGTGTATGGAAACAGCGATTAAAAAGGTAAGACAAGAAACATTACGGCGATGTTCAAGTGAAACAATTGTTTCGGTACCTAAATGGTTCTTTCACCTATTAATTAAGGCTATTTTTGGAATCCTATCCAGGAGGTGCAAATGTGTGACAGGAGCACCTTTCCGGATATGAGAATTGTACTCCAGCTTCGGGCGAATGCCTTGTAGATTGTAGAGCGATCAAAAAGGAAAAATATTTCTTACATTTATTTAGGAACCCTAAGCATTTTTGGGGACCTCAAATACGCGATCGTTCCACAGCAGATGATTTGTAATACACATACCTAGACTTGTGATTTCCGCAAGACCTGTCACAAAATCACCACTTAATTATACAGCAGAAGTGGAGGAACTCATTGCGCAATGTTCGAAACGCAAGAAAAGCTGACTCATGCAGCGGACATCCCTTGCTATCGGATTTGCTTCACTGTTGCACCACGTCGCCGCCCGTAGGGTCACTCCCACTCGGTGTCAAACTTACAAAACACTGGTTCGCAGGCAGAAGCTATGTTAGGTGAAATGAAGAGCGCGTTATAATGGAAGCTGGAACTGAAACTGAATCAAGACAGGCAAGAGCGATATGTTTTTGGATATCCCAAGACACATGAGACAAAAGCACATAATAAAGATCACCTTAAGTAAAAATCAGTTCAGACACTGATGCCCAGCGTAGGTACTGATTTTACGGAAAAAGTACCAAGCATCTCATAAGGTAGTGTAGCGGTGTGTGAGATGAGATAAGAGTTCAAGGGTAGAAGCATTTACATTACATTACATTATTAATCTACTCCGTCGATTAATCAATCGGAATAGACACACTTACAAGCGCTGGCAACTTAGGTCTTCGGCTCAAGACGACACAAACACGACAGAGAGAGACAGACAGAACAGAAGAGAGAAGAACACACAGACACATGCCTACAGCTCGCAGTTATTAGTTTTGATGGTCCCCCATCTAACTACTAACCACGCGCAACGATGCTTGATTTCACTGATCTATGGGGAAGCGATGCTTTATCAGAGCCAAGGCCGTTGACCATCTTTAATAAATCTATGCAATTACTTGGGTTTGCGGACGACATTGACGTGATGGAATATGAAATGCTAGGGAGTTGTATGAAATCACTAATGACTTTGTTGGAGTAGCACTAACACTTATCATACCGTGTTTTGGTTTGAGCGGCAATCTTTTAGTGACGATAGAAGACCAGCTACAAAGATGAAAGGAGCATTTTGTATATAGTGCTAAACGACGACCACAATGCAGACTTAAATTCGCGATTGAACAACATGCGCAGATTTTCTAGGTAGGTTATTGACAACAAGTACAGAAATAAGTAATGTCCATCTTCTTAAGGCAAACAAAGCAGCGGGACTTGAGAGTATACCTGCAGTATTTTGCTTAATCTAGTACAGGCTGCTTGGAAGATGGAAACTCACCCAAGGGACTGGAAGGATTGAATAATTGTAAAACTTAAGGAAACTTCAACAACTGCAATAACTGGCGTTGTATAACAGTTCTGTCCGTTAATCCGAAATTAATGGCAACCATTGTTCTCTAGCGGGTAAAGTCCAGGATTAAAGCTGTCGATCATGCGTCGACCACGTTAACACCTTGCGTATGATCCTTAAACAATCATATGAGTTAATTTGCCACTGTTCCTAAGGAGAGAGTTATCCCTGAGAAAATTGTCGCTGTTATTAAGGAATCTAACAGCAATGCAAGGTGTTTCGTTCTGCACAATAAATACCTAACTTTCCGTTTGCTCTGATGTGTGTAAAGGAGTGCGACAACTTGAGATGTCTATCAAGAGTGAGGTGGAGAAGCAGCTGGCTCAAGGATCAAAGCTATTAAGACCAATATGATGACCACTGGCCAAATCACACTAACCAAATCAAACAACAAGTTATTCTAAGCCATGGAATACATTGTCAAATTTGCTTCTGAAACATGGAAATGCCCTGCCAACATCTCGAGCAAACTGCAGGTGTTCGTAAATTATTGTCTGCGGTACATTCTGAATATCCGGTGACCGCAAACCATATCAAACGTGAAACAGGACCATGCAGACTAAAATTGGATTCACTCATCATTTAACGGAAGTGGTGTTGAATAGTCCAGCGAAACAATTTTTCGAATGGAATCATCAATAACTATGGCCACACCCACAACTAAGGCCAGTTGGTAAAAATCGGGACAGGTTGAAAAAATCTTGTTGCTGCCCTATGCTCATCAATTCAATTTCCTACGATATTGTGAACTTTATCCTAACCAACGACTTCCTAGCAACGGAGTATTTTCAAATACGTTTCGAAATGGGATCAATTTCATACACTGGATCTGATGTAGGATTTGGGCTAATGAAAGAATACTGGAAGTTGTTAGAGGTTATCCATCAATCAGCATTAGACGCTTGGACGCTTGGTTTGCAATTCAATGTTTCCACACATAAAATGCTTTATAACTGTGCAAGAACTGCTTCCTGCTGAAATGGAAAGTGGTTGCTGGATCGGAGATTGTACGACAACGATTTTATTAAAAGAATCATACATTTTCAAAATCTTCATTCAAATTCAGCGTCAATATGTTGGCAGGTGTATTTGGTAACCATTTAATCGGCCCTTTCAAACTACCACCTTGGTTGACTTCTTCAAACTACATACCTGGATTTTTTGCGAAATGTTTTACCAGGATTTTTGGAAGATTTTCCACTCACTCATCTAGCTTCACCATATTACTTCCAACAGGATGGTGCTGCAGCCCATTATGGTAACGAGGTTAAGACTAGATGAAAAATACGGTAATCGTTAAACAGGAAGAAAGGGACCAGTTTACTGGCCTGCAAGATTGGTAAATTGTTCAGAAAAACAATGTTTTTCTGTAGCATTTACTTAGTGTTGACAAAAATGAAAATAAAAACTCGATTACCTACAAAAAAACCTTAAATGATTTTAAAGAACGTATTCTCGAAACCCAAAAACTTGCGCTAGATTGTATCCAAAACCAATGAGAACACTCAGCTCCTGTTATAACTGGTTTTAATACTCAAGTAAAATAAAAATAGTCTAAGGCCAAGCAAAATAGATTTTATTTATAACCTTTGCAGCTCAAAGCAATATCATCCTTTTTTCTAGTTCGTACCTACTGCTGGTTCGTTCAAGTATCATACCATCCGTATGTTTTTTCGCATACTTGTCACCGAATTCTGTTTATTATTGTTTCGTCCATAAGAAAAAAATTATAATCGATATATTTAAAAAGCAGGTCAAGAGAGAAGTGACCTAAAAACTAAACATTCGAGAATTTATATGAATATTTAAACGCAGTTAAACATCGGACTATTGATTAACTCAAAAATAAAGCCTCAAACAAAGCTTCCATTTAATAGTATTAAGAGTGATATTAACCTATGCTAAAGTAAGCCTCTTCTTAAAACCTCGGAAAGTGGTATCAAAATTGGAGATATTATACCTACACACTTACTGTGTATCAATTTTATGTTTTTTTTCTAAAATGTCTACAAACCTTTTCTTAAACTTTCGTCTACGAATTTGGAAACACCCTGTAGGTATATTGTTTGAAATAAAAAGTGTGCTCCAGAGAAAGCATCTATTCTTAAATAGTATCAATCAAATTGAATTCCATGTCGAAAACATTGGCTGTGTAACTGACTTAAACCTGGAGGCTTGGAGCATCCCTTTATAGATTTTTCCAACAACAACCAAAATGTGGTCAAAATTGAATAATGTAAAAAATATTACGATTTTTTTATTTAATGTTGAGACTTTTTTATTGAATACCTAAGAACTTTGAAATTAAAAGTATTTCAATTTGAACCTAGTTTTCACGCGTACCTTATTATGTTAGGTTTATCTCAAATTTCCGTCCCAATCAAAAAATTTCCAAATATCATTCGGTTGTAGTTTACTTTCTGCCATAAGAGTAACTCCGTGCGACTCAGTCTCACACTTTATTATTTTTCTCATGGGCTTTCGTTCAAGCAACTCCGTATTCGTAGGAAGAGGTATGTTAATGAGGGTGGATTGTAAAATAAATGTGATTATTGGTCCTGTCCTTTTTAACATTTGGTGTACATAAATAACTTAAATGTCTGAGAAGAAAATTGTGAAACATAAAAACGCTTATAATATGTACCTACTTGTTTACGGGAATTTGGTTTAAAACATCCGGTCGTTACTCTTGCGACAACAATGTGGTGTGGAGTGTTAACTAAGCAATTCATTTTTGAATCAATGTTAACCTTTAATTGCAATATTTCAATACTCGTAACAAGCAACAAACATTAAAAATTTACATTGAATAATTTAAAAAAAAAATTATAATTTTTAGCGTTTTTTAGTAATCCGAAACTTCTATACAGGACTCCCCGATTCAGGATACCAAACGAACAAGCGAAAATACCTACCTACTTTTTTGATTCTGAAATTTGAGCGTCGCGTCGTTGTGTTTGTGAACCTCTTCTAATAATGATTCCACCACAATTAGAGCTTAATATCATTTGAGGAAGATGAAGGTGATGTACGAGTATGTAAATACATGATATAATGTACATACATGTATATAACATATACCTACATATATAATAATGTATAATATACTAGCTTCTGCCACAGCCTTCGTAAGTGTGGAATTTAGAATCAAGTATCTTGATTTTTTTGCAGAGACAGTTGAAAATGTTTAGTTTAATACAACAACAAAAACTAAAGAATTTCTACTACCTAGTATAAGCCATTATAAACAAATTCTCTGAACTTCTGCCCTAGAAGAACGAGTAACAAACATATTATCGGTTTGCGAAACAATTTTTCCTGAGATCTACACCGGCGCGGCGCGGTGGCTCGAAGTTTCTGGACCTTGCGACTTGTTGATGGATATAGCGAAAAATATGCTCACTGGGAACTGCACGAGATTAAACTAAACCGAAAAATGTCCGGAAGGATGGGTATGCGTGGTATAAAAACTACTTCTTCAGCTCCAAACCCCGTTAGAATTCGGCTTCTGTTTGAACCACAATTATAATAAATTATATGAAAACACCCTATCTAAATCTAGAACACCTACCCTATTCCTAACCAAATGGGCATTCCATTCCCAATTATATTATTTCCATCAAAATGTAATGTTCGCACTTTTTTCATGTGCTCGATACAAAGTATCTATCATATTACAATTATTTTCTCACCAAATTTCAGCAAGAATTCAATGGCGCCCAACGTGGGGCGTTCAACTCCAGTCAATTTCTACGACACCAGGCAGAAAACTGTCAAAGTGTAAGTATCGTCAACAAACAACGAGATATGGTAATATGCTTAATGAACAATTCGATGTCGTTGATGGACCTTAATGACTTTCAGGTAGGAGAATATCCATATTGTAAAAAGAAAGTTTCCAAGGCAAGTGCATCAAGTTTGAGACTATGAGAAAGGCTTTAGTAAAATCAGTGGAGATAACATCGACTTACATCCCATTTTCTCTACCTGATATGATAAAGGAGACAAAGTCGAGAATAGAGTGCTTAATGATGGACACATAGAACATAGTTTCTCTTAATTACATTTATTCTGATAATTATAAAATTTTATAAATAATAAAATAAAAATTAATAAAACAACTAAGTTTCAAATATTTTATAATTTTGTACCCGCGTGTTTTTATGTATTAAATGACATAAAAACACGCGGGTATCATACTATTGCCTTTGGGAATGTATTGTTTGGCTGTTAAACCTAGAGTTGAGAGTTCAAAGCCTCCCAGTTTCAGATGGATGCCATCCGTGGGATTTTCGTGAGATAATTAAAACAATCTCAATCCACTGTACCACTAAAAAATCTTAACTTTTTTTTATAATGTGCGCAGTGCGCTTGCTAAAAGGCTTGTTCATACGCTTAAAATGTTGAAACACAATAGGAAATAAAGTGCACGACTGTGTCGCACGAACTTGATCTAATCACACATTAGAGCAAGTTCGTGAGTTAGTATGGTCTTGGGGCTTGAGACTTTGAAATCAAATTGGAAGGGAAAAAATCATATGAAGTTTTATTAATCACTTAAGAGTCACTAGGTAAAACATTTTTTTTTGAAAAAATGAGCGAAACTATCTGATCTCTTGTACTGATTTGAATTTTTAGAAAAAAAAATTCAAAATCGTTCGACCAGTTTTTACAAAAAACTGTTCTCATTTAAGCTTTCCGAAAATATATGTTCCAAATTTTTTTTTTTGAATACAAATTTTCTAGCACAAAAATCTATTAAAACCAGAACATTAAGTTTACACAAATAACACTATTCAGCAAGAATCACAGAGGCCGTTTTTGACAAAAATTAATGGTTCATAAAAAATCATATGGCAGGTACCGTTGGTTTTAGAGCTAGAATGCTAATTCAAAAAATACCTCTGTAGCACGTCATAGTAATTCTAAGTACCAGGTTTGAAGAAAATCGGTTCAGCCGTTTAGGCTATAGGTGTCGATACAGACAAACAGACCGACAGAATTGTCGAACCAATTTTTTTAGGCTTCTCTGTCATCGTAATGTTATGTTTGATTGTTTTACGCATGCAGAACTTGCCTTATAGTACCTTTAATCGCAAATAAATTGAAGTGTCTGCTTGTAACTTCAAAATATCAGTTTTTTATTAAATGCAGAAAATGAAAGAATTATTATTTTCATTACATGAATAAACTTTGGCGGAACCAAAGGAATTTCGACAAAATCTAATAAAACAAACAACAAAAATGAGTTAACAACACGTCCAGTTTTTGCTTTTCTATGTTTTGAATTGGATATTGTTACAGAACGTAACATTATGTCACTTCAACATTTCTCTACTTTGAATAGAAGAACGACTTTAGTTCCCTAACCGATTGTCCATCGAATCACAAGGGATCGTATAGGGGTCTTTCTTTTGCTTTCAACAAGAACGGTTATGTCACTTGCTTAAAAGTTGTAACAAAAAAATTATATACACTCATAAAAAAAAACAACACTTAATAAAAGTTTTCATAAAGTACTAAAAGTTGAATGTTTTAATTTTTGAGAAAATGTAATAAAAAAAAAATAATATTTTGTTCATATTAAATAATATAAAGTGCAACTGGTAAAGTTTTAAATTTCAACTCACTTACTATCCAATGCCATTCACCTCGATGAATTTTCGAAGCTCAAAGCTTTTTTGACTGGACTATTAAGTGAAATAAGAAAACATACATCTTACCACATTATATGCATTTAATCCAAGAAACATAGGCTGTTTTTATGATTTGTTGTTTTCTGTTTATGTGCCTTAAAACCTCTTTTTTGTTTGACAGAATTTCCCTAATGTGTCCATATAGCAAACTTTATCTCTTAAAAAAAAAAAAAAAAAAAAAAAGGGCGACTTTTTCTTTGACTTGTGTTATGTGTTTTTATGACATCTGGGAAACATTTACGTTTTATCTCACCGGACGAAATACTTTTAAATGTGTGTAAAAACTTTTGAATGGATGAAAAAGTATATATTCCCCAATGTCACATTGGACTTTTCGACACAGTGTTAGTCAGGTTATTGTTCTTCACCGAATTCGTTTCGTTTTTCGTCTTCAATTATTTACTTACCAAGTCAAATTGTGAGACGGAATCTAGGGCACTTGTTTGTCAAGAGAAACAAGAAGTATACACAGACAACCTGAAAAACAATGGTAAGTAAACACGGAACTAAATTAAACATTACTTTTGCATGTCAGGCATTTCGGTTACCCGCATTAACCTAAAACTTTATAGAAATTTCCGAAAACCTCTGTTGCCTTTGGCAAAGCGTTCGACTATGTATAGTATAAGGATGTAGATGTTGGGCTTCCACAAAAAAAAAAAAAAAATAAGTAACCACCCTTATCCCTTAAGTTCAAACAAAGTTTTCGTTGAGTGGTGAGGCTATTTGCTCACTACTGTATGTAGATTGTAGATGCTATTGCATTATTTTGAATGTGAAAGTAACTTTGTAAGGGCTGACCCTGGAGGACGATATCATTAGTGAGTTGTGCGTAGTTTTCGTTGAATTTCTTTTTTTTTCAGGGATTTAAAAAAAAGTTTTTGCAGATGCTAAAATGGATTTGTGAATTATGCAAATTTTTCAATACTACAAACATTTCACACCTCAGTTGTCACTAGAACAAAATTGTAATTCCCAAGGGACTACGATTATTTTTCAAAAAGAATCTTCTATAGCTAGAAAAATTATTCCTATTTCCTACCAACCTTCCTTTTTGCCTTTTGAATTGTATAACAAGATTAGTGTTTGGTGATACATTCGCCCGAGGGTTCTTAGAAAATGTATGTTTCTTGACCGCAAATTTTATTTATTCGAATAAAATTTTGAATAAAACGTAAATTCACACAAACACAAATGTGGAAATTTGCCTTAATAAATAATAAAGTATCCTTCTCAGATTTTCATATTTATTAGAATCTGAAACCCCCCCTAGCTCTCCTTTTACCTATGTGTTATCATTTTGTTCCTCTTTTTGGGAGAAGGGACTTGATTTTAGATACTATAAGGCAAGTTATAGATTCGGGTAAAAAAAATCGAGATAACAATCATACATTACATTACCATGATGGAGAAGTCGAAAAAAACTGGGTCTGCAAATTCCGTCTGCAAGTTCGCAAGTCTTAAGGCTCCAACCCATAGAAATTCTAGCACAAAAACTAACGGTACTTGCCATATGATTTTTAATGAAAAAACTCATTTATTTTTCAAAAATGGCTCCTACGATTTTGCTTCCCAAGTCAAGTCAAAACTGAATAAATGTTTTGGTTTTTTCAATTTTTATGACTGTTTCCAAAAGAAAGCGAAATTTCAGGGTTGAAGAGTTTTTGTCCAAAACAACAATATTTTTTATTTAGTGAAATATTTCTGACAGGTTACTTCATATACCTGATGATAAACTAAGAATTGATGATAACAATGAAATTCAAATAATATCTTAAATACTAGGTCTGTGGAATTCCGAGATACAGTTCACGACGATAAACGGTTCCTTAAAACTAGGTCTGTAGAGTTTTTTTTCACGACCAATAAACGGGTGGCCTAATGCGACAACTCTGGCAATGCAATTCCAGAAGACAAAATTGTTGAGCAGGGCTCGGTCTACGGCAGCCTTAAGAAGAAGAGTGGCCACGACAACAAAACGGGTAGTTCTAAACTCGGTCTGTGTCTGTGGTAGCAGCAACCTCACGACAATAAACTGTGGTCTGTAGAGATTCCTCTGGAAAGGAAGCGCATCAAGGCAATAAATGGTTTGACCTAATGGCAGTCAGCTATCCACTGCGTCTAACAGTGAAGTGGAAGGCTGACAAAATCTTTTCTTCAAAAACTTGGGGAGGCTTCTGCTGGTATATCCCGTAGCGTACCTTCATTGAGATATCTATTCCTGGTACTCTGTTTAAAAGCATCTTCTTCCAATAGTTGGGAGGTCGAGTCGTCGAGTCTTATTTCCCATACAAATTGTAGGTACTTCTACTTATGGAATATTTCTGCAAAAAGAAAATGTGAATTATTACACCAAAAGTTAAAAATACTTGTAAATGTGTAATTCTTCTTTTTTTTATACGGCACACGCGCTCAATGTGTTTGTTAAAGCCCTTTCAATGATTAGTCATAGCGCGAGCGATAGGAAATTAGGAATGGAGAGAAAGGAGGTGTCGATAAACATTGGTCTAGAATGTTTGAAGATTAAAATGGCAAGGAATAATTGTGCCAGACAATTCATTCCACATTCGTGTTGTACAGCTATAGAAAGAATACCTATATTTCACGGTACGTCCGAAATTTTGTAAACTGATGAGCGTTCCTAGCAAGACGAGTGTTATGGGGAAAGGTTTATGGGGTGGAACGCAGCTGGCTACCTCGAGTGAGCATTTTTTTTGTAGAAGAACCAGTAAAATAAGGAAAGTCATGAAACATTTCGACGATGTTCGAGTGATGGAAATGTTTCCATAATGTTTCTCTCTCCTATCAATTTTAACGCTTTTTTCTGAACTCTGTCGAGCAGGTGAAGAAAAATTAGAGAAGCACTTGCCCAGAGATGGGAGTTATACTCTAGTTTAGGGCGTATAAACGCTTTGTAAATTGTAGCCAGATCAGAAGGGGTGAAAAACTTCTTGCATCTATTAAGAAAGCCTACGCATCTTGCAATCTTAAGTATAGATCATTCCAACGAAGGTTGTCACTGATACACATACCGAGTAATGATAGCTTTTCTGCCTCCTCGATTCAAGTACCATTTATGGATAATGGCATAGGGGGGGGGGGGTATGGTAGCTTTAACGAAAAAAGACAGAATTAAGTTTTCGACGCATTAAACTCCACACGATTTCTAATACCCCAGTTCACAATGCTGTTTAAATCGGAGTTTAATGGGCTTATCATGTCGTTGTAATAACACGTCCGAAGGCGAAGGCCGTGAATTTATCAAACGTATATGAAAAGTTGAGTCACAGACAATAGATCATTTATAAAAATGAGAAAGAGAGTCGGAGACAGAACGGATCCCTGGGGCACACCAGCATTTATTTTGTGGAGATCAGACTTGAAACCGTCTAATACAACTTGTATTGAGCGGTCCAGAAGATAGCTTCTAATCCAACGAATAAGAGTATCATCGATACCAGTGGAACGATTGCTGCGAAAGCCGCACTATCAGTCATTTAAAAGCTCCCGATCTTCGAGATATTTATGTTGGATGTTTTTGCCTATTCAGCTAGTGTAGGTATTTGAAAGTGAATGTCGATCCAAATCAGCGGTGTGCGGTGGAGGGGTATTCGGAATTACCTCAGTAGGATGCAGTGTTGGTTATTGCGTCACGTGATGGGGATTCTATTGGTAGGGTGTTGTGGGAAGTTGTCGTGCACGGTTAAAAATTTTGGGATATTTTTTAATACAGCTCCTGTATTACAACTGTATGCAATACACAAAATATTACTTTTTAATATTTTCAAATTATTACATTTAATTTTAATATATTTTGTATTAAATTTTAATATTTTTGGATTAATTTTTTTTCATTTTTAATTTATTTTGGATTAAATTTTAATATTTTTGTCTTAAAGTTACTATTTGTAATACAAAAAGATTAGAATTTAATACATTTGGAATTAAAACCAAAATTTAATACCGGTTTTCCTACATTTTAATACCCTTATTTTGAAAAAAAATAATACCTACAATTTTATTAAAAACAAACCCTCCTGTATTACATTTTAATAAACTTATATTAAAATATAATACCCGCCTGTATTACATTTTAATACTGTCGTATTAAAATTTAATAAAATTTTATTTCCTAATCTATTGGTGGGTCGATGAAAATGGTTTGTATAGTTTTTAATTTGATTTATTCATAATTATCTTACATTTTGTATTCCAAGTCAAAAAGTAATACAGAAAGTATTTCTTTTCGATATTTTTCGAATTCATCTGAATTTCCATATTTTTTCAAATATTAATACAAATCCATAAAATTGTATTAAATTTTATTTTTTTCTTAATATAAGGTTTTATTAATTTTAAATATATAATTCTATTAATTTTTTAAATAAAATTTTATTAATTTTTAATAAAAAAATTCATTTATTTTAAATACAATATTTAATTAATATTTAATATAAAATTGTATCAATTTTAAATATAAAATTGTATTAATTTTTAATGCAAAGTTATAATAATTTTAACTATAATTTTTTATTAATTTTCAATACAACATTTGATTAGGTACTTTTCAATACAATACTATATTAACTTTTAATATAAAATTGTATTAATTTTTAATATAAATTGTATTAATTTTTAATACGAAATTGTATTAATTTTTAATACGAAGTTATATTCGTTTTAAATATAAAATTTTATTAAATTTTAATATAAAATGGTATTAATATTAAATACCGCTTTTGATTACCTTTTAATAATTTAATATTAACAATTCTAATAAACTTTTATTAATATCTAATACAACCTTTATTTAAAATTTAATAAAAGGCATATTACTTTTTAATACAAAAAGTATTAATTTTTAATATCACATCAGTATTATTTTTTAATATTTGCTTTATTACTTATCTTCTTTTAATATTTGCAGTTTATTAGATTTTAATATTTTCCTGGTTTTGTCATATATGTAACCCTCAAAATATTAAAATCTAACCCAAAACTTCTAATCCGGGAGATGGTGGGAGGAAATGTGTAACTTCGTTACAAGACCACTTCCGGAAATAAAGTTGTCACCAAATTAATTTTGCATAAAAATGATGGCTCAGCTCGCTGTATGGCAAGTTACTCCATTTTGTTTGAAACAAAAAATGTCGTAAATGTTCAGGTGATTAATTTTTGGAAACAAAAAATCAGTCAAAAGCGCTCGCCATTCATCTCAACGGCAACTCCTTCCTCATTCGAAAGAAGTACGGATCGATGATGCCGCCAACGCACCAAATACTCATTTTGCTTGTTTTTTGTCCTTTGTCTTGTTGATGGTTTTGAATCGAGGAAAGTAGAATTAGTGCGAAAACGATCAATTATTATTAATTATTTTGCTCAAAACTAATTTGCACAACTTGAATGAATTGCAGAACTTTATTGAATTCAAATGTCAACACAGTCTGACATTCTCAACTGTCAAACCTTATACAACAACTATTGAAACTTTCCATGCAGCTAAAAAAAATACCTTTATAATTTCATATTTTATAAATACTTCTGATTGAAGTCAACAACGTTGACCGTTGTATAGTTCCTTTTTGATTTTGATTTTTCATATCGGATTCCTTAAGAAAAGTTAATAGGCCATCCCTGAAATGAAATTTTATGAATGATGGTCTCAAATGTATGCTTTCTGAAGCAATAACAGATCTATAAGTAATCGCATTTGTGTTTCTTCTTTTATTTTTCCATTAGCATTTCACTTACAGAGATTTCAGTTATATTCAAATCAATCACTTACCCACCTCCAAACATCTCTGGCGCCTTAATTTCATTTTGAAAGTTGTCAATCACAAAAAAATATAACGAGAATTTATCATTAGCTTAAATGTGGTTTTCGCCGCAGTCACCCGCATTTACCACCACCCTGTACAAATCTAATCGAATAACTGCCTTATCATTTATTTTAGATTAATACTTCCTTTTATTCTGATGCTTTGAAACAAAACTGAAAGCTTTTTAAATTGTTTATAGAATACCTACTCTAAAATATAAAAATTGAAATGCCAACAAAAATACAAAAAAAAAAAAGGATGAGCTATGAGGGGCGAGTGTGATGGAAACCGGGCAGAATTATTTCAATTTCCTTGATTTCTCTTGCCATTCTCTAGCACATCGCAGAGGAATTCTAAATCAGGACGCATTTCTCAAAAAAGATGCTAAGAACATTTTTAGTATGCTTGTATCGTCTCAGTTTATTTTAGTAGTGGTTGCACATAGAAGATAATATGTCGAGAAATAGTAGAGAATAGTGAGAGGATAGCAAGTACAATATTTTTTTTATATTATTATATATTTATGACTCTATCTACTCGTGTAAGGCTTTATAAGAATCATGGCAAGATAATGACGATATGTTGACTTTGAATGCGCTTTGGAAATAAAGACAACATGACTAGAAATCATTATTGTGAGTGGAATAACAATGAGTAGTCCATACATACAAAAAATTAATTCTAATGTATGAATCTGAAATCTCCACGGGACTGACTATCAATGGTTAAAGTAAAATCAGGGCGAGATTTTCTAACATAAAGGTTCTTCAAATTTAATATCAAAAGACAGACTTAAATAAACATTACCTGCAAAAGGCTTTAAGCAAATGTACAGAAAC
The DNA here is from genome assembly GCA_916050605.2 of Platycheirus albimanus. Taxonomy (NCBI): domain Eukaryota; kingdom Metazoa; phylum Arthropoda; class Insecta; order Diptera; family Syrphidae; genus Platycheirus; species Platycheirus albimanus. The sequence goes on from OU696698.1 coordinate 69,612,229, forward strand.
AGGTTTCCTTTCAGCTAAGAATAAGCTTTGAGAATTAGTATATAATTATGTCTCTATATTAGTTCCCCCCCTGACGCGTTTTAATATTGCTATTACTTAACATTCTGTTGGGATTTTATCACTCCCGACTGATTTTAAATATAACTACTAAGTCCCACATTGTAATTTAAAAAAAATAAAATGAAATGGATCGCACCTTATGTTGTCCAGCTGCAAAGCAGCGCCGCAACTGGTCTTAGCTCTGGCCACGATTGAATACCTTGAGACCGAGCTTCCTTTAAAACAGTTGACCTTCCAACGTGTCTATTATACCCTGAGGATTCCATTCGAAGGATTGTTTCGCTATTATATTGTCATAAGGTTTCCACTTCTGTTACCTGATATCGGCATCCAAATCTTTCTGTCCGGTCCTATTCCACAATTCAACGTTTCATATGGTTTGCGGCCACCGGATCTTCAAAACGCACTGCAACGGTTAACGAAGGCTCACAGTGTGCTCAAGATGTTTGCAGAGCATTTGCATGTTTCTGAAGCATACGGTGCGTACCGCGTAGCGATATTTTTCTGGATTTTCACACAGGGACGGATTTCGTCGAAGTTTTTAATGTGAACGCATTTTTATAAACAAAATAATTTTGTTAATTTACAAGAAACCATCACACATAAATATGTGATACACACAAACAGAACTAAAACTCAAATGGATGTTTACAAAAAACAACTATATCTCTTTCATGTGAGCAGGAAGACCATAAATTTAAGAAAATGAAAAAGTTTGAGACCTGCAATATTTTGGGACCACCAAAGAAATTTTTTCGTTGACGTCCAATTGACACCTGAAGTCCTGAAGTAGGTTTGCAATGCTGGAGCAGATGCAAATGTTTCTCCTTCACGCAGTTCTTAATTTTAAGAAGTTTTTTTTCACTCTCTCCTTAGTGAGTTTATTTAAGGTTCGGCTACTTTTCTTACTCAAGGCCGTTCTAAAAACAAAAGTAAAACTTACATTAGTGTTGCAGTATGCCGAATGTTTAATTGGCCTCCCTGTAAACAGGATATGATACTAAACAAATTTCACAGTTTTTTTTTAATCGAAAACCTCGACTAAAACACTCGTCGGGTTTAAAATAATTTTGAATAATAGATTCTTCGCTTATTGAAAAATGGATTGGAATCAAATGCGAAAAATCATCGAAGGCATTTTTGAAATAACATGCAAATTTTGTCGGTACCTAGTAATATTATTAAAAGATATATTTTTTCCATTCAAGAACTATAAAAAAAATTTGAGTCACACAACTTTCTGTTTTCAAAATACTTATTACATACCATCAAATCGATGAAGAAAAACGTTAATAATGAATAATTTCAATCGTTTTTGTTTATTTTTAGTGGACTTTTATGAACTTAATTCGTCAAAAGTCGTTGGTTAGTCCGTGGTGGAGCATTGGATTCGTTCGAATATTTCCATATTTTAATAGTTTCGTAAAAACACTCAAATAAAACCCTAATAAACATCATCAATATTGGAATGTAAGACTCGTCATAATAAAGAAAAGAGATCATTATGATAGAATTTTATAAAGTTAAGTTTCTCAATATGGTTATTCGAGGTTCATGCAAAAAAGTACTACTTAGTGGGAACTAAATCCACTCAAGAGAAGAGGACTTAGTTCCAATAATGGTGTGGGTTTCATTCCTTTCTGATGTGAAAGAAGTTCCATTTTCTTATTTTTTCTTGATACATTTTCAAAAACGAAATATGTAATACCAAAAAATATGGATTTCGGATTTATTTCATAAACTATTTCGATTTCAATAACTTCTTCATAATACGCATGGATAATCTGGAGTTAAGAAATAAGGGCAATGGACATAAGGCATAAGACCAATTTGGCCTATCTCACTTTTAACTGATTATTTTTATTACATACTAATCGTTAGTTTTCAAAACAAAGGGAGTAAGAAAGATGCAAACAAAATTATGTAAAGCTAACAGCGTATTAAAAGTGAAGTGGGTAAGGAGGGCCATGCTGCCACCCTGCAACCCTCTTGCTTTGGCAGTAGAGTCGTACTTGCATACACCACCATCCATTGAACGTTCAATTCTTATTTTCCTTGCAAACATGGCATTTTCCAGCAAAATATAAAATAAAAATAGTGGAGGCTACCGACTGCTAGATATTGTTTAATAATAATAAAAGCCAAATGCAGTCTTTGTTTTTTAGTCGATGTTTATTTAATATTTGCCGACGTTTCGATTCTGGTTAGAATCTTCTTCAGGGCCTGGAACGGGAGAGTGGATTCATAACAATAACATTTATACATATATATACATATCAATTTTCACTTGAACAAAATTATAATGTTAGCACTTACTGTATAAGTAATATCGACTGTGTCTGTAAAGATATTTTCTCAACAACAGCCATATAAACAATATTTTTTAACAAAAAACTATGTAAATAGCTAGCATTGATACGTAAAATTATTATAAATTAATAAATAAAAAGGCGAAAATCTTAAGCAAACTTAATCAGCAAAACGTAAACAATTATTTGAAGTGAAGGAAATGTCAAACTTTTCCATGAAATTGACAAGCTTCAGTTAGTGGATCGTATACAGGGTGGTTCAAATTTTACAAACAGATAGGTACTTTAAATATTTTGGATATTTTAAGATATTTTAAGACAATTATGAAAGTTTTTTAAAAAAAGGTTCATATAAATATCACTAACATTTTTTGATTCTACACTTTTAGAATTTACACAATTTTTACAAGCTTTTATGTGTATTTCTTCTAAAATCATACGTTTTCGGTAGAATTTCTCACGTTCGAGTATTTGAACCTTTTCAAAATTGAAATTATGTTTGTAAGTGGCAGCATGCTTGGCCAGGGCACTCCTTGCTATCCGATTGTTTGTGACGTCTGATTCATGTTGATTCATGCGTTCTTTTACTTTTTGCGAAGTAGTACCAATGTAACATTTATTACAGCCATTGCATGGTACACGATATACAACATTTACCAAGTCACCGACGAGCTGCTTTTGTTTTAACTTCGAATAAAGTCGGCCTACATTGTTCGAATTTTTGAAAGAAATACGAACGTTGTCACAAGTTTTGGTGATGGATCTTGCAATAGATTGTGATACGTTTGGAACGAACTGTAAGGAGTGTCGACTTATAATGTTGTTATCAGTAGCTGCTATTATTGTAAGTGATCGTGATTGCGAATTGTTTCGTATGTTATAACGGTTGATTAAACGGTTTACAAGCCTTAATGGATAAAATAAAAATAGTTCAAACATTGATTCTGGTTTAGCGCTACTTAAAATCATTTTTTTTTTTATTTAAACGAGATTCGATAATTAAAATGAAAAAATGGTATAAAAACAGTAATTTTCCTTTCATTTAATACCTATAGTTAAACAAATTACACAAGTTACATTAGTTAAAACCATCAAGTTAAGAGTTACGTAAAAATGAGAAAAATTGGCAACATAGCACTTTAGTTCCGTAAATGTACATATGTGTAGTTCTACTAGGCGGATTCCATAGTTCCTGTAACATGAATGCAATCAATCGTTAATATTTCAAGGACATGTTAAAAAAAAATAGATTGTATTTTCAATAAAGTCTATAATTCAATTTGTTTTTTTTTTCATGCATTCAATTTGCATGAAGAAGATGTAAAGCTTTGATTTTAAATTTAAAAGAAATTTTTACAGACACAAGTGATAGAGTACATCAGAAACATTCATACATATGTACCTATTGTATAGCATCAAATTTAAAATTCTCATGACTCAAATATCGCATATAAGCTTCCTTAAATAGAAAACCCCATCCATTTACCATTTAGTAATGCAATCGATTCAAGCATTAAATATGCTGGCAGCAAAACACTGCTTCCAATTTGCCATCAATTATGCAAACTGCTCTTCAGCCTTTCCTATTGTTTCATACTGACAGTTGCTGGCCCCCTTTGATATAGACAATTTGTTCTGTAATTGGGTTACGTTTTGAAGGGGGAAATCATGTTTGAATGTTTGAAGACAAAACGAGGGCTGCGGACTGCAGAACATTCCGTTGCATTTTTGATTGCAAATATACAGTTATGGCAAACAAATTAGATACAATTGTCTTATTTCCATATGGATGTTCGAATCTTTGTATTTTTGGAGACATGCGTTGTTATTTCATTTACCTAATGAATAATTTCCATGTAAATTCTTGCTATGTATAATTTCCTATTCAAAAGATGTGGACTTGAACAGAGTTACCGTTAATAAGTGGAAAAAAATGTATACCTCCGCAATAAAATAATCAATGGCTTCGTCGTTAGCGCTATTGTCCTTTTTTAATTCAAATTTTTATTCTTACATATTTTTGAATGAAACTTTGGAACGGAGGTCTACCACAACCACAACCTGGCTCAAGTTTTGGATTTGCCAAAAGGAAGGCTGGGGAGCATTTTTTGAAATGTAAGGAACTTAGGTACATACGTTTTTAGAACCAGAATTCTAAAATGATGCAGAAGAGCCCTAGCACAAATTTTGACCAGTTGTCAAAATTGAACAAAGGAGCTCTCATGCAGGCGAAATTGATAAATAAGTGCAAATTATGTTTGGCCTACGATTAGTATAGTCTAAGGTTAACCTACAAAAAAATTTAAATTGCCCAAAAACTCCTCACCTTTGTATTTGTCATAAATTCGAATTTCAAAAAAGAGGGGATAACTTCAAACTATAAAGAACAGTTTTGTTTGCCTCACGTCCACAGTTTTGAATGTTTTCAAAATTAAAAGAAGAAAAACGAAGCACAACGTTGTCAATATATTAACAACGCAAGGGAAATCATCTCCTTTTTGAAAATCAATTTTTCTTGCACAAGTCCAGGACAATTTTCAAAATAATTATTTTCAAAAAGGATGTCTAGCTTCACACACTCACAAAGGCATAGGTATACAAATTGAACTATGGCCGTCGACAATCAGAATGGGTCAGAATGTGTGTGTCTAAAGAAGAAATGGACAAATGATAATAGTGGGTTATGTACCAACTAGAGGTTGGTAAATCATTCAGGGGTCAGGCACGTTTGACATGCAATAAGTGTGAGACAGGAACACTTTATACGTCATTTCATCTCACTCAACTCTTGTTGGGGAGATGCGGATGGAATTTTAATGTATTATTGTTAATTTAACATTTTTGAATTAATGTTTATATGGTCGTACCTATTATTTTAAACCAATGCAAGCACCCAAAAGATGACATCTAAATCTTTGGTATACTAAAGGTTTCTTAACGTTAACTTCTGTATATCGGGTTTTCCAGTTTTAGACAATTTTTTTTATGTTTTTCAAATTTTTTTCAAACATGAGACAATTCTGTCTGTCTGTCTGTCCGTCTGTCTGTATCGGCACCTACAGCCTAAACGGCTAGACCGATTTGCTTCAAACTTGGTAGATAGTATTATTATGACGTGTATGACGTATGACGTATGACGGTTTTTGGAATTAGCATTCTAGCTCCAAAACTAACGGTACCTGCCATATGATTTTTTATGAAAAACTCATTAATCTTAAAAACGGCTCCTACGATTTTGATAAAACTTTCTGAATCGTGTTTTTTGAGCAAACTTTATGTTTTGGTTGGAACAGATTTTTCAGGAAAAGTCTTATAACGGTAAATCCCATAGGGCCGGTTTTTTGAAATCAGATTTTCTCGTAAACCACTTGATGGATTTCGATGACATTTTTAATATAGGAGCCTTTTTACAGACGAAATAATACGCATTCTTAAATTTTTCAAAAAAAGTTTTTGAGTTTTTAAAAAAAGATTTAAATTTTTTTTATTTTTTGTTTTTTTCTAAAAACGGTTTGATCTATTTTTCTTTAAATTTTATTTTTGTGATAAAAACTACGAATTGCTAGAAGTTGGCATATGCCAAAAAAGTTTGGAAATATTTTCGAAAAGTTTTTCAAAAAAAACTGTTTTTTTTTAAACTGGTCGAACGTTTTAAAAAAAAAATTCTCAAAATTCTAGACAGTAGGTAAATGAAATCAGATGGTTGACTTCATTTTTTGCCAAAAAATGTTTTAACTAGTAATTTTTAAGTGATGAAAGCAGGAAAAAATGATATGTAATTTTAACATATCATTTTTTCCCTGCTTTTTTCCAAAATCTCAAACCCCACGACCACTATCACACCTTAGATCAAGTTCGTCCCGCCCAGTCGTGCACTTTATTTATTTATTTTTTTTTTTTTTTTAAATCGCACATAAGACCAAATCCGTTCGAAAAATCCGTGCATTTTATTTCACTAAGGAATGGAAAATCGAGTACAGTACGAAAGCTTTACTTAAAATGCAAACTCAATATTGTAAAATTCACTATGTACTATCACATTTTTGATATAGCTGCATAAAATACGAGAATCCCTTGGCATTCATTTCTGTGTACACCCATATCTGAGATTTCTAACTTAAACCCTTAAGATAGCATAGCCCATCCATAGCGAGTGAATTTATAATCATTTTGAATATTAGTACCTACCTACCTTAAATAGAAAAGAACGGGTTATAATGGTTGATTTGAGTCTCAATTGCATTATAATTTTCTTATTTTCTGAGCACGTTTAACATTTATGAATTAATAGAGTTTCGAGTTCCCAAACCACGAAGGATGAGGTAAAAAACCACTGGGGGACAATTTTATTAGGTTACTTATAAATGTTCAAATACTCGTACAAATCTCCTTTTAATATTTTATTATTCTGCAAAGTTCAGATTCCTTAAAATATTTTTGAAGGGTGTTTTTAGCTCCGAGGGATTATACTTGCAAAATTGTATGAAAAGTTTTAAAAGTCCGTTTTGGTAAGCAAGCATTCGATTCATGCTATCAACCCTCTTTTATATTGTAAAAGATAATTACCGATTAAGATCCTTTTGTTAGCCTTTACTATTTCTTAAATTATAATGTCAGTTTAATAAGTCACGTTAATTTCAAATGTTCTTTAAAAATAAAAACAAAAATACATCTAGATTCAACGATACTTCCTGAATTGGCTAAGAATATGAACAAAAAATATTCAAAAAATTAAAAACGAACAAATAAGAAGACGAACAGATATAACAGACATAACTCAAAAAATAAAATAATTGAAAACAAGATATTTTTGCGTCCGGTTTTCTGTTTTAACTGAAAATTAATAAGAGCATTGAATTTCGTCACAAACAATTGTTGGGGGAGTGGGCGATAAAAGGAACACTTTTTTACGAAAACCTATGTAGTTCGAGTTCCTAAGATTTTTAAAATAAGTCAGTCAAACCTTTTTTAAGTTTAGGAATCATGTTTCAGCTTCAAGATCCACCACAAAATTAAACAAAGTCTGCTCAGAATATGTCAAGATTTTGTATTGAGAAAAAAACCTGTTGTTACAACTTACCCTTACAATGGGGCTATTTGTTACAAAGGCAGGAGTAAGTTGTAACAAAAATTATAAAAAAAAGAAAAATTATTTTGAGCAAATTATTATTTTTTATTAAAAGCTGATAAGAAAAAATCATAACTCTTAATTCGATTAAATAAAACTTATAACTTTACATATTATAGGTATCATATTATAGGTTCATGTAAAAATTAGCCATTCTTAATAAAAATTAAAAAATAAAAGTTCCCAATTAATTTAAAAAAAAAAATATATATACTGAGGTGAAGGAGAATCTTCATCCGTGTCACAGCTTAGGCATAAGACAGCTTAGGCAGAAGCAAGATTCGTGCAATTCTTTTCTTTTACAAGTCGAACTATATTATTAACGAAATAGAACATTGAGGTAAGAAACCCAAAAGTCAAAATAACTAAAACTAAATTTGACATTAAAATTTGCGTGAATTTGCATAAATTTATACACACATACCCTCATACATAAATGGAGCATAAGATGCATTTTTACATTCATTGTTGTTATCAGCAAGTATCATGATAGTATCCCCTAAATTTAGTCATATATGAATAAATATCCCATTACTAGGGCAATTTGCATTTTTTTTTAGGGAATGATTGGAGTATAGAAGTTTTTAAATTAGATAAGGGTATCTACATTTAAAAATTCGGCAATAAAGATGAACTGTTAGAAAAAAAGTTAAAACCATCGGAAAACAATGTTAAGGGATTTTTATATCTCCCAAGAGATGATGTTTTTATAGGTTTTCCTATAAGATAAGCACATGCTAATAAGATACAATTTTTTAACCTAACACAAAAAGAAGTAACAATCTGTTTTAGCAAGCATATAATAACGAAAGTGATAGAATACAAATAGACGTTTCTATTGACCTTTGAAAGATGATTCATATTAATATCTAAAGGAAAAGTTCACATAATATATAACTACTGTCCAAGAAATAAAATACAAAAGTGGGCCGCACAATTTTCTTTTTATGCAAAATAATTGCATAGGGGATATGTGGTTGTATTAAAAAAAATTAAAAATTATATAAAAAAAATCTTGAACTTTATTTTAATTGGTTGAGAGTTTTCCTGGAAAAAGTAAGAATGTAATAAAATTTGTTTAACGAATATTTATCCAAAAAAAATGCACGACCGGGTCGCATTTACTAGTTCTGTGGGGCAATATTTTTGGTTGGTTTTCTATTTCTTTTTTTAAAAGTATTCATGCCAAATACCATTTGTACAAAGGTAAACTATTTTTCCTTAATTTTGCTATCCTAAAATCTTAATGTAAATAAAAATTCTTCCACTGTTTTTGAGAAAATTGGTTGAAACTAAAAAAAAATTGTCTGAAACTGAACGGACCGTTATATGGGGAGATACTTAAAACTAAGATGCCATCTTGTAAGTCCTTTAAGAAATATACATCTTAGCAAGTCTAAACCATTTCATAAATGTTGTAGGCAATTTATTGCCAGTTTATTTGAACCGCCAAAACCAGATTAAGACCTCGATTGCTAGCCAATACTTATACCTGAGAGCAAGTAGAAAATATCGAAAATCGGTTTTTGTTTTGAAAACTTTTTGAAAAAATATTTAAAATAATTTTTTGAGTATAGATATGTCAATACAAAAAACTATACAGTCTTCATAGCAGAATTGTCAAAAACATTGGGTAAGTAGCAGGTGGTTGAATTTGGTGAATGGAGGGGGGAGGGGAATTGTCAAAAATAGTGGGTGGGTGGTTATAGGTGGGGTTGGTGATTGGTGGTTGTTAGAAAGGGGGGCTTTATTGGGTGGGGGAGGAGGAAAAAATTGTCAAAAAAAAATATTGGGCTGTTGGTTGGTGGTTGTATGAGGGGGGTGGTAGGTTGGTGCTTGGGTTAAGGGGTGACAAAAATACAAAAATGGTGGGTGGTTGTCGGACGGTTGGGTGGTTGGAGATATACCTACAGATGAACTTTTTTGTGAACTAGTTATAACCTAAAATTATCGTCCGTAAACCGACTTTACAGACATATACATGTTTTTCTTAAAAAAATTATTACCACTCGTTTCCCAAATATTTGAAAAATAAAAAAAAATCGTTTTGTTTTTCTACCCGAAACCAATACTTGGATATAGATTTTGAAAATTTCGAAATATAATATTAGCTAAGGTATGAAAAAACCATTAAACTCGGTCCAGCTTGCGAAAAGCTCTACCGTTTTAAGACGAATTCAGAAAAAGAAAATTCGAAGCAGAATTTAAATTGTTCTTACAAAACAGGAAATTAAACTAACAATTGCATGGCAGGTTTCGTTATTTTTGAACTAAGAGTTTAAATGAAAATTTTTTCACAGAGACGGCAAAAAAAAGCTTACCATCAAGTTTGAAGAAAATTAAATGGGTCCATCCATCGGTGTGAACAGACTGGTAGACAGACAGACGGACTGAATTTTTAACCTCCTTTTTTTAGCTTCCATTTCATCGATATGTCATGTTAGATTGATATCTCCAATTTTTGTAAAAATGTACTTGCCTTATGGTAGGTATCTTTAATCGCTATTTAAAATATTACCTTCAAATTATGTGTATGCTTAAGATTTCCAACGAGAGGGCCAACATGATTTTTTTTTCAAAAGTCGTATTTGACATATTGGGAGCCTTTCCAAAAGAAAACACGATTTTTATAATTTTATTTTTTGGTACGGCACACACTCTTAGTTCAAGTGTGGTTTTAATTGTCTTACATTGGCCTTAAAATTGACTGAATTGGTTGCAACAGTCTCAGTTTTCAGCGAGTCCTCGAATTTTGTTTGTTTAACTTTTTTTTTATTAGTAGACTTATATAACGAGCCGTCCACGTTAAGCTAACTAACGCACTGAACCCACAGCAGGGGCGATTCCTCATAGTAACCAAGTATATCGGCGGTAAACCAAGAATTTCAAAAAATAAATGTATTTTCAGATATTTAATATTCTTCCGCAAATCAACAGTTCAAAAATTTATAGTTTCAAACACTTTAATAAATGCCTGAACACAAAAAAAACAAAGTTTAGCGCAAAAAAAAGCGATTCCCTTTGACCCAGAACGTGGCATACACTTGTGCAGAAAATCTATTTGATACACCGCTTTGCTACCGTAAACAATTGCGGTTACTATTTTCATACAATCTTCAAAAACAGTAAACACAAACATTCCAATAAACGCCTGTAAAAATAAAAAGAATGGTTACCGCAAAAAAAAAGTGATTCCCTTCCCTTTGATGAGAATTTGTTATACACAAAAAATCTCTGATACCGTAAAAATTTGCGGTAACTATTTGCATACAATCTTCAGAGAGAGATAGACGCATACATTCCACTAAACGCCTGTAAAAATAAAGAGAAGGTTAAGCGCAAAAAAAAGCGATTCCCTTCGACTGAGAAGTCGGCGACAACGTAGAATAGCCCAGTCGAATTGTACATTTAAATGGAAAAAATTAGATAGGGATTTTTTTTTCTTTTGATCGTTAGAGGGGTTCATTATGAGCATATGTATCGGTTTTCGACCTCGTAACTCTATTGCGTTGGCCGCCATCTTGAATTTAAGGAAAACTTGTTTTTCTTAAATAACTCGCTTATTTTCAATTTTTCACTAAAAATGCTTATGACAAAAGTTGTTTAGAATTGCATTTCCTACAACTTTGTTCATGACAATTTTTTGTCTACGACTGATATTTTTCGATTTAATTGGAAAAAACAAAAAATAAAATATTAATTAAATTTTTTTTTTTAACTCAAAAAATCTTTTTTTGAAAAATTTAAGAATTAATATTATTTCTTCTATAAAAAGGCTCCTATATTAATTTTTTTCGTTGGCAAACGATTTTTAGTGAAAATATAATTTTTCTCAAAAGCGGCTTCTTCGATTTTGATAAAATTTTCTGAATAGTGTTTTCTATGCAAACCTTTTGTTTTGGTTGGAATAGATTTTTCAGGAAGTCTTATAACGGTACCTTCCATAGGACCGGTTTTTTGAAATCAGATTTTCTCGTAAACCACTTGACGGATTTCGATGAAATTTTTAATATAGGAGCCTTTTTATAGAAGAAATAATATTAATTCTTAAATTTTTCAAAAAAAGTTTTTTTGAGTTTAAAAAAAAAAAATTTAATTAATTTTTTATTTTTTGTTTTTTCGAATTGAATCGAAAAATATCAGTCGTAGGCAAAAAAATTGTCATGAACAAAATTGTAGGAAATACAATTTTAAACAACTTTCGTTATAAGCATTTTTAGTGAAAAATTAAAAATAAGCGAGTTATTTAAGAAAAACAAGTTTTCATTAAATTCAAGATGGCGGCCAACGCAATAGAGTTACGAAGTCGAAAACCGATACATATGCTCCTTATAAACCCCTCTAACGATCAAAAAGAAAAAAAAACCCTATCTAATTTTTTCCATTTCAGCCCTTTTTTTTGTATAATTCGACTGGGCTAGAAGGAGAATACAGAAACAGCAACAGATACACATTTTTAACTCTTAAGCAACTTTCGTGCTCGTAGATTGTAGTCGTAGTGTTTCTATTTCTATATCAATTAGCACGACGACGTACGCCGACGCACGTGTTCGCCAACACGAAACGATCAGCTCATAGTCGCTGTTTTGATTTTTATACCCTATTCCATAGAATGGCTATATTGTATTTGGTGTGGAGTTTGTAACATAGAGAAATAATACCGTTAGGTATAGAAAAGTATATATATTTTGACTCAGAATCAAAAGCCTAGTCGATTTAGCCATGTCCGTCCGTCCGTCCGTCCGTCCGTATGTATACTCTCTAGAGGTCGCAATTGTTGAGCTAGAAAGCTGAAATTTGGTATATATAATCTTTGGTTCAAGAGTAAGGCTAAGTTCTTGAACCGGCAAAACCCGCCTACAAACACGCCCACAACCGCCATTTTTGTTGAACAATCTCAATTTGGTAAAATTAAATTATGTTTTTTGTACAGTTACGATGAAAGCTTAACGCTAAGATTTTGCACACAAAAGCTTTAGGTAAACTTTCTTCCAATTAAATAAAAATATTTCAGTTTGGGCGTAGCTGACGCCCATTTTTCACACAAAACCATCAACATTGTTTTTATAAAATAACAATTGTTATATTAATGCGAAAAACATTAAATTTTGTGGGTATTACTTGCACATAAACATCTTGTGTATGAAATCAAAAAATTTGATTTTGGGCGTGGCTGACGCCCACTTTTCATGAAAGAACGATAAACGTAGTCTCAAATATTTAATGTACTTTCAATATTCAATTTAAACATTTTTCCTTCCGTTCGTTATTTGAGAAATATATCTTTACATTTTCTTGTGTAAATTTTTTCAATACGCCCACTTTTGAAGGCGTGATTTTGATAAAATACCTTTGTTCAGGTAAGATTGTTTAAAAGCTATTCGATTCAGCTGTAGTTTTACACATATGCCTAAATACTGATCAAAGCTCAGTTAATGCTTCAATTTTTAAGACACGCCCACTTTTAAGGGGCGTTTCTGTCAAAAGTCGTATAATGCATTCATTTTTTAACGTTTTTTAACTATCGGTCGCAGTTTTGAAGTAAAAAGATGAACACGTAGATTTATATTCCTTGGTTACGTAGCAGAGTGTGGTATAAGAATTGTTAAAAATATCTATAATCGCTATTTCCGTTCAAAATCTAATTTTTAAAAATTTAAGTTTTGTCTTGTTTTGTTCAAATCGATCTGCAAGAATAAAATTGAACGTCACTGAGCTCATACCAATTGCCTTGGCAATAAAAATTTTTGACTTTGGGCGTGGCGCATGCCTTTTTTTTATTGTGCCAGGACTAATTGAACATCACACCACACAAAATTAATGTTATTGAATTTTGTTCTGTCTGCTAAAGAAGAATTTTGTTTCTGAAACTGAAATATCGGCTGGCTGCGGGAGGCAGACGCATACACATACAAAAATATAGGGAATAGGGTATCCAACAGTTCGTTGCAAAGGTACTGTAGCTCTCGCTTATTTTTTAATTTGTTTTGTGATCCTACATACATCACTCGTTGAATTAATGTCATTGTAATAATTATGTTATTATTTATTTAATTATTATTTCTTTGTGTACTTTTATTATTTATTTTGATTTTTTTTTACTTTAAGTCATTAATTTTATTAATAATAAAATTAACGTGCAATGTGTATTTTTGTTTGTTTTGCAAACATAAATCGCTTAATATAACTTTTTTTTATTATTATTTATTTTCGTATTTTAGTTTTCATTTAACTCATAATTTTTCACTATATAAAATTAACATTTTTCCTTACTAAAAATTTTATCATAAATTAAAAAAAAACTTTTGGACAACAACAGTTTTGAGTTTTTTTTATTATTGTCTTAACTTTCCCGAGGGTCGTAGGTAAACCAAGGACGAGGACCAGGAATCGCCACTGACCCACAGAGCAAGTACGTGCAACCCAGTCATGCATTTTATTTATTGTGCTTTATATAATGTATATGTAGGATTGTAGGTGTACACCTAATATCATAGATCTCTATTAAATGTTAAATGGAAACTTTAACCATATAACATAGGTCTGGAATGTCACCCATATTTTAGCTTGAGCCCGTATAATCAATGTTCGATCAATGCAAAATAAATAGTTACTGGGCAGGGCATTGTGTGCAGACGCAAACCTAATCCTTTAAGCCCGGTCCAACAGTCTGCAATAAAAGAACAACGGGTATGGACAGTTTCGGATTTTTACTGAAACTTCCTAACATTAATTTTCACCTGTACCTATATGTTTTGTGTGGTCTTACTTCGGTTTAATTTACACATCCTTTGGAAAATCGAAAAGTCTAACAATGGAAGAAGATGTCCCTTGTGTGCTATTAATTTTCCAAGTTTTACCGGTTTTACGTATAGCATATTACAGATGAATGTATCTGCTTTTTCATTTATACCTACCTAATATTGTATTCCGTTTTTTTTTTTTGATTTATGCTACTGGTACCTGGACTTTTACGATACAAAAAAGCTTAACAAGACAATACAGGGTATACCGAAAGCATAAACAAAGTAAGATTCCTTGCAATTATTTAATATCGATAAAAGTTTGTCATTTTTACTTGCTAGGGCAAGTATATTGTGTTTATTCAGACAAAAATATCGAGGTTTCAATGAAACATGACATTAAAATGATAGAGAAGCCCAAAAAAAGTGGTTTGCACAATGCCGTCACTGTGTGTGACTATGTGGCTGTGCGCTTTTTCACGTCAATCTACCTACAGCCTAATCGGCTTGGTGGATTTTCTTAAAATATCATATAGCTATACCTTAAGTATTTTGAAGCGGGTTTCGATGTTATTTATACTTGCGATTTAGGTATGACTATAGGAAGGCATGTAAATATATTCGTGCAGAAATAAATTTAGGATAGCAATCACAAATGAAAATTGATAATGGAGAAGTCGAAAAAAGTGGGTCAAATTCAGACCGTCTACTTTTCTGTTCGCAGACTCGCACCTCTATATACATCCTGAACAGATGGGCCGATTTGCTTCAAATTTGGTAGGTATTTAGTTTTTATTTTGACATCCCTCGGAAAGTACCCATTCTTAATTTTTGCTCGGAAATGGCTCCAACTTTTTTGAGAAAACTTTCTGAATGCTGTTTTGTTAATGCAATCTATGTCTTTTGGTTGGAATTGGAGTTCCAGATTTTTTTTTTTAACGATACCTCTCATAGAACCGGTTTTTTTCTAATCAGATGTCTTCGTAAGTTACACAATCGATTCTTATAAAATTAAGTAAAAAGAAATATTCCGTAATTTTATTAATGTGACCTTTCAAAATTTTCCGAAACTGCTTATTTTGTTTTTCAAGAAATTAAAAAAGAATTGTTTGTTTTTAATTTATGTTGAAACCGAGATGACTTTATTTTTGAAAAAAAAAATCAGATGTTAATTTTAAATAATTTTTCCAATATTTTTATAAAAACGCCTTTTGCTCTTCAGAGAAGGTGAATATGCTTGCAGCTGCAGCTCATTTTGCTGCAAGTCCCACGTTGCCTTCAAGCAACGAAGCCCCTCCTGTGCTTGAGAATCAATTTTTCTATGGGACAGGTATTTTTCCGCACTCGTACAGTAGCAAGAGTTCTTCTAGATCTTGATATACACAAATTCGCTGGCCCGGATGGTATACCCCCTATACTTCTGAAGAGGTGTTCTTCATCACTGGCAAAACCACTGCGTAAGCTTTTCCATCGCTCCTATCGTTCAGGAATCTTTCCTAGTAGACGGAGAGCATTTTTTGTCCAGCCGATCCCTAAATAAAATGACTCCTCCTCCCCCTCCTATACCGACCAATTGCACTACGTATCTTCTTTCCAAGGTCATGGAAACACTGATAAATCCTTAGTTCAAAGAAATATATTGAAAATCGGGAGCTTTTAAATTTACTGCTTTCGCAGCAATCGTTCCAAGGGCTTTTCAAAACCCTTTTCATACCTTGGGTTACATTATTTTAATTATCGTAAGGATCCCTAGTTGAGATTTAAAAAAAATTTATGTTACACAGATAATGTAGCTTTCTATTAGTGAAAGGATCACTTCAGTGGTTTAGGCGTGAAAGCCTTACAAACAAACACACTTAATTTCACATTTATAATATTAGTATGATGATGACTAGTATGATGAGTATGATGATATGATGTCGGGGGACAGCATCCAGGTCGAAGGGTCCAAACTGTTGGGGTCAAGATAACAAAACCGCAATTTTTTAAACGAAACACAAAATAAGTGCTGCTTAAAAAAACATACATTGCATGAAAATCAGTAAAAAATACGAAGAAAATTCAAACGGTACATAGAAAAACTAATCTTCCACAACCATGAAACCAAGAAACCAATAAAAAGAAAAATTAAACACATATTTTGACTTGAAAAGCCCTTCTCTTTGTATTTAAATTATTTCTTTGACTTTTTTTTTAATTGAAAGTATTAATACGAAATTTCGGTATGATCCCATTATGTACAAAAAAAAAAATTTATAAATGTCTTTCTAATGGATGGGTGTATACATAAATTTATACTTGGCAAATTTTCCTACAATTTTATTCCAACGAATCATTCCTTATGTCAGTTTTTCCAAAGATCCTACTGCCACTTCGTTAGCGTAATTCTTCCCATACCCATGCATACAAATCTAGGAAGTTTAATCTGATGACCAAGAAGCGCTTCCGTGGGGCCTTCTATTCCGATCCAACCGTCATTAAAATAATCATTCAGCTCGTTTCTCTTTATTCTTTATTCTTTTCTTAAAATTTATTAATGTTTTCTATTTAAGTTCGAAAATTTCAGATTTGTGATCTTCAACCCAACAGGCAGAATCACGGACCTGGCCACAACCTTCCATCGTTATTTAAAATATTGGCACAGGCCAACTTTCCAGTATGTATCAATCAACTACTTTGTCACTTTCTTCTGTATGCTTTTAAGATACTGGGTACATTAGAAGCTAATACTTACTAAGGTACTTACTTATGATGGCTCAACTAGAGCCTGATGCTCCTATCCAATCTTGCACTCCAAGTATTCGGAGATCTCGCCGTACCTGGGTCGCTCCGTCGACGATTAGGTCTACTATGGCTTCTGACTCCCTCTTGTTTGGCATTGAAGACTTGACGAATTCGAGCG
The DNA here is from genome assembly GCA_916050605.2 of Platycheirus albimanus. NCBI lineage: Eukaryota > Metazoa > Arthropoda > Insecta > Diptera > Syrphidae > Platycheirus > Platycheirus albimanus. The sequence goes on from OU696698.1 coordinate 69,629,371, forward strand.
TTGATATTATGTCGCTGTACAGCACGTTCGTATATAATTCATGATTGTATCTTCTTAACCAAATGTTTCGTTCAATGTTGTTGGCACTTAACGTGTGCATAATATCTGCGGATACGGACAGATGAAATACATTAGGATAAAGAGATTTTTGTTTCACGAATACCTTACTTGTTTATTCCCAAACTTCCTAAACAAAAGTATAGGGTTGATTGCGATTCATTCATTTCGCGAATAAAAATACTTTTAAAACATTCATGGATAATTTTTCATTGTTATTCGTTATTCTGAGCTCAGAGATTCTTACCCTTTTAAATTATGCTCGCGTTTTTCCTTACGATTGCCTGGGTAAGTTAAATTCAGCCCCCTCAAGCTGTCATTGAACGCATTTTTCGAATCAATCAACAGCGGAAGTGGAGAAATTACTTTGCTGATTTTTATAAAAAGAAAGAGGTAAAAAGGCTTGTAAATCTTTCCAATTTAATGCATTTGAACAAAAAAAAAAACATTGCGTCACTAAGAAAAATATTTTATTTATATAGTATGTAAGCAAGGAAGTGATTTATTACAACACTTCACTAGCAATTTCATTTGCCAATTATAATACCTATATCCTTCCTTCCTTATTAAAACGAGAGGGTGGCTAATCTTATATGTAGGCATAAAATAATTATACGTATTATTTTGTTGTGCAAAGTCTTGGAGTAGGTAATCAAAAATGCGGAATAAAGCTAATTCAGTGCGCCACAATAATCATAAAAATTAAAGTATCTTTTTCAAACCCAATGCCAATGCGTCTGCGGAAGGAAAAATCCGACTAGTCATTTATATCTTCCATCACATGATGTTTATTTCCCGTGAGAATACATTTTTGTGCACAACTTATTCATGCGAGATGGGATTTCTGGTTTCATGTGGTCATGTAGTGGTGAATTCAATTGAATGAAATGAAAGAAGGAACTCAAATTGTGTTATATTTCATAAATTCCATCACATAAATATATTGTAGCTACATAGGAACCTATTTCATTTGCTAATGAATAGATTAGTTTTAAGAAAGTCTTGGTCCCAAGTCATGAAAGGGGAAGGAAATAGTTAAAAACTTTCATATCTATTGGAGGATGGGAGCTTTTACTAGGATAAAAGTGCAAACCATTAAAACTTTGTAGTTCATATCAGGAAAATAAAATAAAAAAAAAATTATCAAATCGTTTTGATAGACTTGTTTTAAACATTTTAAGAAATAACTTAATTTTTAATAAATGGCTTCCACATTAAACATTTCATCGCCATCAGTGGTCGAAGTGGAAATCTGAAAAAACCGGTCCTATGGGTGGTACCGTTATAAGACTTTTCCTGTAAAATCTATTCCTACCAAAACATAAAGCTTACACAAAAAACACTATTCAGAAAAAATTATCAAACTCGTAAAATATTAATTTTTCATTAAAAATCATACGGCAGGACCTTTAGGCTTACAGCTAGAATGCTGATTCCGAAAACCCCTTTTTAGACGTCATATAGTAATATTGCTTATCAAGTTTAAGCAAATCGGTCCACACGTTAAGGCTGTAGGTTCCTAAACAAACAGCCGGATGGACAAACAGACAAATACAGATTTTTCCATGATGCGTTAATAAATTAACATAGGTTCTTATGGGAGGTGTTTCATTTCAAGAGCTGCATGCAACCTTGCTCTGAGGAATGACTATTTTTGAATTGAATGCCTAGTTTCATTGCAGCCACAACAGCAACAGCAAAATTAATTTGTATCTAGGAAATGGGCATGAGATACTGCAGTGCCTGAGCTGTATAAGCTCTCCCTACCAATAAATCTAGGAAATGGGCTGGTGAAATCATTGGTTCATACAGTCCATACAGTCAATGGAGACCTTTAAAGAGCCATGATCAGTGACTTTTCCGTTCCAGAATTGAATCGACTTCAGTTGGGAGAGCTGTGGTTTGAACAAGACGTCTGTAACATGTCACACAGCTCATGTCACAATTGATTTGTTAAAGGAAACGTTCGGCGAGGGCATAATTTCGCGTTTCGGACCTGTGAGTTGGATTTCAAAATCGGGCGATTTAACATCGCTAGACTATTTTCTGTAGGGGTATTCGAAGTTAGGAGTATGCGAAGTCGCCGGTCTACACCGATAAGCTAGAGATGATGGACGACTTGAAAAACTCCAAATTCTGCAAAGACTGATGGAAGATTGGACCTCAAGATTTTACTATATCGGAGCCAGCCGCGGTGGCTATGCCAGAAATCAAATTCATTAAAGAATGGCAAGGAATTACCTTTCAAATAAAATCAATTTTATGACAGTAAATAGGTGTTTGTTTTATTTCACTTTATAGTTATATACGTCTTAAAACACCCTTTATTACTTATTTTGACATAACCTTGCCTTCTTTTAAGCATAGGTAGCGTTTTTTGAACGCAATAGGATAGGCAATTACACTAGATTTACTAGAGCCGACAAGGTTGAATTTTTTGACTTAAAAATCTATTGAGTTATTACAAGCAAGACAACTTTATAGAGTCTAATTGAAGTACATATATAATGATATAAATGTACGCTTATGGCCAAATTAATAAAATTTATTAAACAAATTTTCGTTATTTTCATTTGTAGCCAAAACCTTATATGCAGTTTCCTTCAAAAAATTCTATGTAGGTATATTACATACAAAATTTAATAAAAATTGGTAGAGCCTTTTTTGAGTAAATTAGAAAAAATTAAAAAAAAATGGCCAAAATATAGTGGCTCTTTGTATGGGAGCCACCGTTTAAAAAAGAGTAACTGAAAAAAATGCAATGCCAGCTGATAGGAAGCTGAAAGAAACTATACCAAGCAAAGTTTGATTGAATTCGATACAACCGTTGACAACTTATGGCCATTTGAAAAAAAGACGTTAAGACCAGATTTCCGTTATTTGCATTTTTAGCCAAAAACTAGAAACGCAGTTCTCTTAAGAACACTAAATGAATATTACACACAAAGTTTAAACAAAATCGTAAGAGCCATTTTTGAGCAAATTAGAAAAAACCAAAAAAAGTTGGCTAAAACTGAACGACTCGTTGTATGGGAGCCACCATTTGGAAAGACTTTGCTGAAAAAATTGCAATTTTTTCTTATAGAACACTATAAAAAACTATGCCATTCGAAATTTGAGTCAATTCAATCAAGCGGTTGCGAACTTATGGCCATTAAAAAAAAACCGTTTAAACCTGATTTTCGTTACCACCATTTGAGCCAAAAACGAAAAACGCAGTTTTGTTAGAAATGTTTAAAGTTAGCTAAATTTTGAGCTTAATCAAAATTGTTAGAGACGTTTTCGAGAAAATCCAAAATTAAAAAAAAACCGTTACATGAAAGGTACCAGTTTGAGCCGGGCTAAAACGAAATAAAACAAACGTCGACAATCGTTTTTCTTCAAACTGCTATATATAAAGAGTGAAGAAAATCCGTCAAGCCGTTTAGGCTATAGACATCCGCACAGACGCACAGACAGACTGATGGACGGTATGGCGAAAACCACTTTTTTGGGCTTCTCTATCATCGTAATGTCATGTTTGATTAAAACCTCGATTTTTTTTTCTGCACGAAACCCAATACTTGCCCTATAGAGCAAGTAAAAAACTCGAGTCCGAAAATTTTAATCATTATGTAATATTTTTAGCTATTTATTGAAATTTACACTTTCATTTTTCGAAAAACGTTAAAAAATTAAAAAATTAAAATTTTAATAATTTTTCACATAAATAAATTTTAAGGTTATATGGAAAAAGGGTACCTATATATAAAAGTTTTAGATCTTTTAAAAAGCTACAAATAGGACTTGAAATTTTGCCGGAAGTGGAGATAAACCGTTATTTACCCTTAAAACCCCCTTAACCCCTCCCCCTACCCTTCCTGACCACAGGTTACCCGTAATTTATTTTTCCTTTCCTTTTTGTTACATTCTCTTTTTTTCAATATAGGTTTCATCTTAGTCTAATCTCCAATTGAATCTTTTCTCTCCTACTTTTTAATAATTTTTCTTTGTTATAATTTGCATGCCACGCAGAAAACTATTCTTAAAAGGTAACTTTGGCAAACATTCCAGCTTCTTTGTATGCGAGAATTTTTCAATTACCGAATATGTACATCCAATCTTAAAGGGCATGTGATCTCAAAATCTGTGTTCAGCTATCACAAGTTAGTTTAAAAGAACTTACATTCACCGCTAGGATCTTTTTCATAGCTTCCATTTACAACTTAACCTTGCATCTTACGCGTAAGCTCATGTTTTTTTGATATATCAAATTTTGTCTTTTATTTATTTTTTACAATTTAACCCGTTTGGTTATTATAAAGTGATATTTTTTTAGCTAACAAAAATAACGGTACCTGCCATATAACAGTTATGTCAAAAACGACTCAAACGGTTTAGGTGGAAAAAGTTCGGATGTTAATGAAAATTTAGGATGATGTTCAGAGATAGTTACTTAACATTTGACGAAGTTTTGGACCTCAAGGCCTCTTTGGAAGGAGAGGATTGGGGGGTGGGAGCTGCAAAATGTTCGAACTTGCTATGTTAAAGGGAAACCTCAATAACTTTTTTCCTTACGTCTTACGGAAAGAGCATATTCAACTTTGTTGCAAAAGTTTGTCGTACAAAAACTTCCTACAATTTTTATACGACCAAAATTGTCAAATTTTTACCAAGATTTATGGTGCTTCGAAAAACTGGTCATTTTTTAAATCGATAAAAATCCAGAGCATTTCTGAAAAATGATTTGTTTTTTGAAGCGCCATATATCGGTATTAAATAAACATACAAAAATTTTTGCACTAAATTATTAAAAAATTTACGCTCTACAAAAAAAGCGGCATTTGCTTTTGCCGTAGGATTAAAGAAAAAAAATCTTGAACAAAATTCCCAAGTTTCATTAATTTCCGAACTTTTTTCCAAAGTACTATTCGACTGGACTATATATAGGTTTAGGTAGGGCAATTTATACTGCATATCAAAATGTTTAATAAATATTTTTTTGTATTTTTAACTTTTTTTCCAAATTTTATACCTTTTTTTAAAACCAGCTCATTAATTTTTTTTTTTCAAAAATGATGAGTACCTACCTATGTATATGTATTTGCTGAATACCTATGAATTTGCAAATTTGACATTTTTTGACAAATGTTTTCAAAAATGTTTTCAAAAAAAAAAATCGCTCTACAGATTTTTATAATTTTTTGAAATCATTCTTAATGTTACATTAAAATATTAATCAAAAATGTTGTAGCCGTTTCTGAAAAAATATAGAAAAAATCGATATATGAAAGGACCGAAGTTGAGTTGGGCTTATGAAAAATATATATAAAAATATAAAGTCGATATGCGTTTTTGTTTAAACTGCTATACACAAAGCACACATACGCAACGCATATCCACACGAAAAATTGTAACCTCTTATAATGATACAATTTTGTAACGAATAAATTGCAAAATTTTAGGTCTAGAAAAGCTGTTGGCTGGGCGTAAATGGATGACAAAGAAATGTTCTAACTTTTCCGCTGTCAGACCACATATTTGACTATAATTATCATTTTATTTCGGTATCCCACAAAATAATAGCCTTATTGAATATTACAAGTTGGTACAAATTGATTTGTTATAAAAATCCAACAAACAACAAATAATGCTTAACCCATTTGTGGCAATTATTTAATTGCTGATCCCCTATTGCTTACTCTACAAACATATCGTTTAATTATTTTTTCCCTTCCCTACGATATTTAAGTTTAACGGACACTGTAGTCCGTCCAGTCTTTGTAATTTGCATGTGCATATCCTTTGAAAAGGCGAGTAAGAGTAACTTTACAAAATGCAAATGTTTCCTCTGTGTATAGCTGATGTGAATTCCAACCGTGTCCAGTCATTGAGTCCTAGGCTTAATTAAATTAATAATATAAATTTTCACAATAAAGTCCTTCGTAATCCTCTTTGTAAATAAAATATTACTCACCCAAAACAACGCAATACTCAATTAACTTAACGCACATGTTTGCAGTTGGGACTTTCTGGTGTTATTGCGGTGCGAGCTGCCTCTGCCTATGGGTTAATTTACTTACTCTTTTCATGGTCATTTGTCGGTCAGTCGTGTGAGTTGTCCTATGGCCTATGCTGTTGTTCATATGCAAACATTAAAATTGGCTGTCGGAGAAATTTCAACCGCACATTGGTAGGTATAGGTAGCTATGCAAAATTTTCACTTCACGGATTTTTTATTTGAGACTTTTTGAAAAATCTTTCTTTGTGGAAAGTTAATTTGCATTTTGATTAAGGTGAATGCTGAAGCTCAAAGTGTCAAGGTACCAATAAAATAATTAAACACTTACCCAGAAAGTTTGCGGAGACCCGGATAGGAGTGTAAATTTTCTTACCGAGCCGCTGCTCGTAAATGTGATTTCCCTGGAGGACACGACGACAACGAAAGCAAGAAAAATAGAATTTAAACCACTTTTCAAAATAAGTTGCGAACGTTTTGGTAAGTGGATGAAAAACAGAAAATGAACCAGAGCTCAGAGCTAAGACATAAAATTATAAATTCATAGAAATGCGGTAGTATTGCCATCTTCTATGTGAACAAACGAGGGGAATATTTTAATTTTGAAAAATAAAAAAATTCTCTGCAAGATGTTTTGGTTTATTGCTTTAAACTTTATACATAATCTCATTAAAGCTATAGTGTCGAGTTATTAGAATTATGTAAAATGAAAAGACGATGACAATTATTCTGACCTACCAATATAGACAAAGAGAATGAACAAACAAGAATGTTCAGTTTTTTGTTCAGCAACGAAGGAGGTAAAGGATTATCTGTGTATTGTGTATTAATATTATAAAACACTACCTACCTGTTTTGAAATTTTATCAAAATCCGTCAAGTGGTTAGGAAAGATCCAGTTTTTTTTGTACTTACTAAAATTATAATTTGACAATACTGCATTTTTAAAAGTTGGTTTTGGTGGTTTATTTTTTCAAATGACGAACAGTTGAAAGTAGGTTTTTTGTTGAATCCACTGAAGCCTGTGCTGTGTCGTTCTTCTCAAATTTAACTTTCCTTTTCTAAAAGAATTGAATTAAAACAGAAAAAAATTATTCAAAAACAGCGGTAAGACTTACAATGCCATGCTACACCTTTTTGAAAATCCAGACTTTGTTGTATTTTGAAATAAAGTTAGTTTTTGAAAAATTGATTTTCAAACTCAAATTTTGAAAAAGAAATTAAAAATAATATTCAAATTAATTTTGTTTTTTCAAAATTGTATGTTATTAAAGTACTATTTCTGTTGTCCAAAATCAATGCTCTTATAAGGAGGGGGGTCTCTTCCTATACGAGTTTTTCCTTGTTTTAAACTATGTTTGCATAGAAAAAGGAAAAAGGATATTTGCGGATAATGTTGGTGTTTAATTGCAATTTTCTATTATTCAATGTAATGTCATATCTAAAAAACAAAATTCAATAATTGCACAACATGACTTATAATTCCTTCTTATAATCGCAAATGAAATAAAATGCACGACTGGGTGGCGGCACATACTTGCTCTGTGAACAACTCATTTTTGAAAAATGTTGTCAAAACTAAAAAATTTTGACTAAAACTGGAAAAAAAACCGATATACGGAAGATAACGTTAAGAAATCTTTAATATTTAAAATTAAGATGTCATCTTTTGGGTGTTATAAATGATACAAATGTCCACTTATGGCCAAATTAATAATACTGTTAAAACCAATTTCCGCTATTATCATGTGTAGCCAAAAACTAAAAATACAGTTTTCTTTGAAGTATTCTATAATATATGTTAGGTACATACAAAGTTTCATAAAAATCGGGGGAGCCTTTTTTGAGAAAATTAGAAAAAACGAAAAAATTGGCCAAAATCTAATAGCTCTTTGTATAGGAGCCACCATTTAAAAAAAAGAGACTGAACAAAAATCAATGCCATCTGATAGGAAGCTGAAAGAAACTATACCAAACAAAGTTTGAGTGAATTCGATGCAACTTGAAAAAAGACGTTAAGACCAGATCTCCGTTATTAGCATTTTTTGCCAAAACTAAAAACGCAGTTCTCTTAAGAACACTAAAAGAATATATCACACAAAGTTTAATCAAATTCGTTAGAGCCATTTTTGAGCAAATTAGAAAAAACTAAAAAAAGTTGGCTAAAACTGAACGGCTCGTTGTATGGGAGCCTCCATTTGGAAAGGCTTCACTGAAAAATGTATAAAGCCATCCTATAGAACACTATACAGAACGATGCCGGACGAAGTTTGAGTCAATTCAATCAAGCCAATGCGAACTTGTGGCCATTTGAAAAAAAGCCGTTTAAACCTGATTTTCGTTACGACCATTTGAGCCAAAAACGAAAAACGCAGTTTTGTTAGAAATGTTTAAAGTTAGCTAAATTTTGAGTTTAATCAAAATTGTTAGAGACGTTTTCGAGAAAATCCAAAATTAAAAAAAACGTTCCATGAAATGTACCAGTTTGAGCCGGGCTAAATTCAAATATGTACCACCCTGGTCCATATTTGAAACTTAGTGGCCATATTACCAGCATTTTTTTTTAAGTTGTGAAATGTAGTTAATTTTTTTTTTTATTATTAACTTTTTGTTATGTTTGTATTTTCAATTATATAGTTTCTAAAGACATTAAATTTGTAAAATTGTTTACGAAAAAAATAATAAATTAAACTTAAATTTGTATGTAGTTTAATAAAAAAAAATGTTAAGGGTGGGCCATATTTAACGCACTTACTTTTAAAAAAACTCAAAAAAAAATTACGGAAAAATCAAAATTTCATTTTATTTCATTTATTAAACGGCTTCTACTTTAAAAATTTCGAAATCTGTCAATTGGTTTTTCACAAGAATTTGATTTAAAAAATCCGTTAACTTTATAACGGAACTTCCCATAGGATACCGTTATAAGATTTTTCCTGGAAAATCTGTTACAACTAGAACATAGATTTACACAAAAAAATAGGTACCATTTAGTAAGAGGATTTTTAGAGAATAATGAGTTGTACATTAAAAATAATATGAAGGTACCGTTTTTTTTTTGTTAGAGCTAGAAAATTACAAAAACTCCTCTGCAGGACATCTTAATACTACTGTGTAGAGTAAGTACGCCAAATATGGCCCACCCTTAATATTTTCTCAAATAAAACTGTACATTTTACATTTTTTTCATTTCTTTATTTTTTGTAAACAGTCTTACAAATTATTTTTATTTCAGTCTTTTAGAAACTATAGTTGAAAAAACAAACAACCCTAACAAAAAGTTAAACACAAAAAATGAAAGGAACTTCTTTATCTTTTCACAACTTTAAAATAAATGCTTGAAATATGGCCCACTAAGTTTTAAATATGGACTAGTGCGATTCATATTTGAAACAATGTTTTTTAAATATTTGGTGATGGTAAAACATGCTGAATTCACATATAAAATATTGCTTTTCATTGCCTGCCATGATTCCTTAAAAAAAAACAAAAAAATAAAAACCATTTTAATCATGTTTCAAATATGGCCCACTCATTTATATCAACTCCCGGAATTTGCCATATTATCGGCACTTTGACAATATCACTTTTATTTAATTTTTAGCAAACTATATTAATTGCAACCAAATTTTTAATTTTACATTTTGGTGACATAAATTGTATATTACGATAAAGCTTATTAAATTTCCAAAAAAATTAATACAAAAATCCTTAAGTAAACTCATCCAAAAATTATAACGCAAATCGATCCAACCGTTTAGGATGCAGGTGACGAAACAGACAGACAGACAGACATACAGAATTGTCGGACCCTCTTTTTCGACTTCTCCATCATCGCAATGTCTTGTTTGATTGATTAATCGCAATTAAAAACATTCATATTTGAAAAAACATGAAATCCATTGTTATTGAAAAAAGTACTCAAAACAGTAGTGAAACCACTTTATTTTGCTACACGGGATTTCGTTATTTTTGACAGAAGCGCAACAAAAAATAACATCAATTCCACGGGCAAACGTGGATTACGTTTTGCGGGATTTCTGTACGCTCCCTTTGTAAAGATTTGCTTCCTTAAGGTTTTCATTTTAATATTTCCAAAAGATTTTCGAAAAAAATATATTTTTAAAAAGTGCCCTTCCTTTTGTGCTAAATTGAAACTTATTACACAATGGTTTATGCTTAAGAACTTTTGAAGCACATCGGTATATTTTAAACATTGTTCTTATTAATGAAATATATAATAATAATCACAAACACTTCAATATAAGGTACTTTTCCAAACATTCATTGTATTTTCAACCTTACCTATATAAATAAATGTAACTACACTACTTTTCCTTCTTTCCCACTCTCAGTCAGTGCACAATATACACTACCTTACCGGCGATAAGTTTGGTATTTTCTTGTCAAACATGTTGAGCCTGGACGTTTGTGTTGCAACATAAACAAAGTACCATGTTCCAGTCAAACTCTCTTTTCAAAAAGAGAAGAAGTATGTACATACTTCCAGAATCCAGACGCAAGGCAGGTCATAGTGAAAAGGGAAATGCGCATAGCGAATAAATCCTTGTACAGATTATTTTGCTTTCTTTTAGCTTCGTCAACATAAGTTCTTGATACTTACCTTATATTTTGATGTAGATACTGGGGTGGAGCCTATTTGAGAAGACAATTTTTTGTATGTAGGTTATCCTAAGAAGCTAGGTACCTACCCACCTACCCGGTTGCATATTATGTACTTCTTTGGTTAACGTTTACGTTGGTTAGGCTTGCTTCGTATGAAAATATCTAGAGATAAATGAGTTCAAAGCAAGCATACGTTTTAATGACCACATTATTAATTAAGCAAATGCAAATTTTAAAACAATAAGTAATTTGTTGCTCACAATGGTAAATTTATTTGGAAGCTGTAGGTATTTTTTCTTTCATAAGAAACATATCCGAGAGACAAAGAGCAGATGGATAGTAATGAATTTATTAAAACAGTCAACTCATCCTTCGGCTTCTGGTAGAAAATAAAACTGTCAGCTTTCAATCCACATGTACCTTCACATGTAATCTTATTCTTAAAATTCCGGCGATAGACCGATTTTTAGCAGCCTCTTTTCCCTTGCTACATATTGGCAAAATAACTTATAAATCATACCTAAATGTATCTACATTTAAACGGTATTATTAGCAATACCCCGAATTAATAGCCTATGATTAAATCTATGTAGACTGCTAATTATGTCGGTATGCAATTTAAAAATTCAAAGCTGAGTGAAAGTTAAGCTGATCTAATAGCTGCATTAGAAGTTTCGATGGTTGTTGTCTATGGTTTGACAGTTGAGAATGTCAAATTGTGCTACCGAACGGCAAAACAAGGCATTAAATTATTTCAGATTATGGGTGAAGATGGAAGAGATGGAAGGGAGTAAAGAACATGTCTTTGATCGGTCTTGCTATGGTGACTTTCTTACACATTTGCCGCATCAGCTCAGGAGCGCTCTTAAAAGCGCAAAACAAGACAATTCTAAAATTTCTTTCTTTTATAGCTTGGTGATATATAGCTTAATTCTATATACAATGCAGTAAGGTTTGGCAATTCATCATGCATCGTTTAACGCCGAAACAAATTGTGCCAAATTGTGTGTGTTCATAGAGCACTTCGTCCAATTAACGGTCAACATAACAAGATGGAGCAAATTGCAATACAGCGCGCCTTAACATCAATTTATTGCAGAATCAATTTAATGACAACTTTATTTCCAGAAGTGGTCCTGTAAACTGTGCCCCCTAGTTCGTGCGTCTTAACCCCTCTCGATTACTTTTAATGGAACTATGTTAAGTCATTGTTTTATGCCTACAAACCAGCAAGTAGTCGAAAATTGGACTGATCGAATTCATATTTAAAAATAAATGACATAAAAAAATTAATAAGATATACGACTTTTTTTTAAGTCCTCAAAACTTTGTTTGACCGGCAAATCCTTAAGCCTTTCAGCCTCATTATTGCATCAAATGTTGAATCTCACTCAGTCTTTCTTCGTCCGAAAGACAAACATTTTACTCTGTTTCTGATAGAACCGATACAAGTATTGACCTGAGAAGTATTTGGCTGTAAGACCTTAAACAAATCTACCATCGGTCTTTAAATAATATAAATCCCTATTTTCTTCAACTTCACTCTATCCAATGCTTGAGTAAAATAATAAGTGATAGTGTCAATTTAGACTGAAATATTGCATTCCAATCAAGGCTTGGCAAGATATTTCGGTACCGATGTTTAAGAAGAAATACCTTTGTATTTATCTACATACAGTGGACAAGATTTGAATGACGTTGAAACCAAGTTAGATGCAATAAAAAGTTTTTACTTCTCTGTTTACTCTAGCTTTGTTAACCTCCCAAATATATATTTTGATAACGAAGTAGTTAATGAATTCATATCAGCTCACTCCGGCCAAAATGTACCGATCTGCTTCAAATATCGCAACAAACCCAAGTTTGTCAATTCTTACATCAGTGGAAAAAGTCAGTGCCCTCTAAGGCTAGGAGCGCGCGCGGCCAGGCCACAGCGGCAGCGGTCAATGAGTTTTTCTAGGAAGCATGCAAGTACGCGCATTAGGCGGCCAGCGGCTTTAAATAACAAAAAAATCTGCTGTGGTAATGATAAAATCTAAAATTGGATTTAATCTTGTTTTTAATATATTAAATCAATCTATTAACAATGGTTTTTTTCCTTAATCTTGGAAGGAAGCAATAGACATACTGATAGCAAATACAAAAGCTGCAAAAGACAACTCTAAATTCCGTCCGATTTCATTGCTCTTCAATATTGGAAAACGAAAGGCTTTTGGCAGATCATTAGAACAACTTAAGCGAAGAAACAAACACGGTTCCAAATATACAATTTGGTTTTAAGAAATTATGATCTCTATCCAAAACAAAGTGATCACAAATTTAAGGAATAAAAACTATATAGTCAGCTTGGATATTAACCTTGTAGCAAGTATTTCAATCCCAATCGGATCTGAAAAGTTTGATCCTTTTTTGTATTTTTGGAATTTCACAGGGATCAATCCCTGGACTGTTTTAATTTAATGTATGTACCTTCAGGACTTTCTTCTGTGGGATCCAATCACATACAAACCTGGATCAATTTACTAGGCATGTTGATAATATGTAGGTAAGACTATATTAGCTGGTGATCTCCGGCCCAGTGCAGAGTTAAATAAAATGAAGGAAAAACTGTCAAATGTTGAAATCTATTTTAAAAATAAGCGAGAGCTACAGTTCATTTGCAACGAACTGATTGATACCCTATTCCATTTGTTTTATGTGTATGCGTTCGCCCCCGCAGCCAGCCGCTGTTCACTTCCGTGTCCAAAATTAAGACTTTTTATTGCAAAGGCAATTACTATGAAGTAGGTAAGTGACGTTCAAAACAAATCATAACTTGAATTTTTAATAATTAGATTTTGAATGGAAATAGCGATCAGGGTGTATTTAACAATTCTTGAACAACAACCTGCTACATTACAAAAGAATACAAACCGAAATGTTAATCTTTTTACTTCAAAACTACGAACGATAGTAAGAAAACATTAAAACCTTAATGCATATTACGACTTTAAATTTTTACGTGTCCTAAATTTTTTAAAGAAATTTAAACCATTAACTGAGCTTTGATCGTTAGTCAATTATTTTAGGCATGTGTCTAAAACTACAGCTAAATCGAGTAGTTTCTTAGCGATCTTACCCGATTAAAGGTATTTTGTAAAAATCACGCCCATAAAAGTAAACGTATTGATTCAAAATTTAATATTGGAAGTACCTTTAATTTTTAAAACTACGTTTTTCGTTCTTTCATGAAAAGTGGGCGTAAACCACCCCTAAAATTCAAAAATTTCGCACAAATTTGGGCTTGTGGATTCATTATAAATACCGTAAAAACAAGTATTTTATAGTTTCTAATAAAAATTCAAATTTTTTGTTTTCATACACAAGATGTTGACGTACAACTAATACGCACAAAGCTTAAAGTTTTTGCTTAAATATAAGCATAGTTATTTTATAAAAATAATACGGAAAATTTGGGGCAAGCCACGCCTAAACTAAATTTTTTTTATTCAACTTAGAGAAGATTTACCTATAGCTTGCGTGTGTAAAATTTAAGCATTGTGTTAAGATCGTAATTTCACAAAAAACACATTTTAATTATTGCCAAATAGAGGTTGTTGAACAAAAATGTCGATTGTGGGCGGATTTCAAAGGTTCAGCTTTTCTAATAGTAATTTATTAAATAGAACTGAGCGAATACATATATGTATTACAACCCACTTAAAAATGACGATTACATTTGTTCGGTTTAAATTTATTAAGCAGACAGACCGTCGCTATCAAGGACTCTATTCAAAAACTGGTATGAAAAAGGTATATCGCTATTATCGCGACGTCTACTAAGAGTGGAAGATTATATGGGTCATTTTAACCAAGACCGCGCAAGGAAAAGCGAATGAATCTGCGTCTGGACACCATACTACGGAGGCGTACTCAAAAAGAGGTCTAACAATCGTGACATACAGAGACTTTGTAACATAGAGATTAGAGAATCCTTTCGACCAGCGTTATAAGAAACCTTGAGAAGTGTTAGCTCTTTCTAATATCATCATCGTCAGTTCGAAAACTGAGTTCGTTATCCCATATAACTCTTTAGTCACGGATGGAAGTGACAATCGCTGGTTCATTCTAAATGAAATATTGATGTTGTGGTAAAGGAGGGCGTTTTCGAGTAATGTAATGCCTTGGCATTTATTCACACTCAGTCCGAGAAAGTTGAGTTGGCATGGGCACCAAGTAAAAAAATTGTTTCGGTCAGCTTGAAGTACTCGGAAATTGGCCACACAATTAATATGTTTTGAAATACGCATGTCGTCAGCGTAAATCTGAAAGTCAGATCTTCCAAGGATAAGATCCACACATCATTAATGGTTAAAAGAAAAGTCAAAGGACCTAAATGACTTCCTTGACGACGATTATTTCAATTTAAATTAAGGGCGGGAAGCCATAGAATTTAAATTTAAAGATAATAATGTTATGGGAGGCTTTGTCCAATGCTTTACTGACACCAGTTGCAATCGTATCAACTTCATTTCCAGCTTTCAAGGAGCAAATGGTATTGAATACAAACTTAGTTATAGGTTGGTGGGTTGTAGACCTACAACTAAAAAAGCCATGTTGTTTGTTAAGGGGAGAAAATGGTTATGCAGGAAAGTTTGGCAATGGGTCAGTAATTAGAGATATATATTTTGCATATTTTTTTATGAATCGGGATAAAGATAATGATAGAGTTTTTCCATGTTTTTGAGAACAAACCTTGAAAAATGGAAAGTTGGAAGAGATCAGTGAGTGGTTGATCTAAATTAGAGACACAGTTTTAAGAACAACAGCAGGAATCCCATCAGGACCCGAAGAGAAATCATTCTTCAAAAAGCGGATTTTATAAATTACTGAGGTCAGGGATATGTTTATGGAAGTAAGGATAGTTTGGGTACAGTTGTACATCAGATTGAAATTGTTTGTATTAACGTTTGTATCGTTAGGAGAAAATGCTTGACCAAAGAAGTAGGCAAAAAGGTTAGAAAAATATATTTTATATTGGATGATGAGGAATTGTTGTATTTTAGTGTTCAAGGATAACTATTGGACTTTCTTTTTGAGATTATAAATTTAAAAAAGTGTTTTGGATTCGAAATAAATTCCGATTGGGTTTGGATACGATGACTGCCGTATACGGAATCGCTGAAGTTGGAAAAGTTGTTATGAACTGAGACTAGTAGTTGAAGTCATGATTCGATTCCGAACAGAGATATTTTTTCCAGAGTTTATTCATTCTATTCCTAAGTGGGCGCAGTGTTCCTGTTGGTATAATACGAAATGGAAGAAGTAAAATTCTTCTAACGTAGCAAAGCGATATATTAAAAAAAAAAAAAACAAATTTGGATCTGTTCATAAAAAGTGGCAACCATAACTTCGATGTTAGAGTCGTTGGAGATAAAATCAATGTTTGCCAATAAGGTCGATTAGTTTATCGAAGTTTGCTTTAAGGAAGTTAGAAGATGGCGACGCGACGTGAGGGAGTTCGGTTATTTTAAAATCACATTCAAAAGCTAATGTAAATGGGGGGAGGGGGATAATTGTTGATCTTTGAAAGGATATGGTGACTTTGGATGACTTCAGTGTTCAATGTTGTGAGCATCAGATGAGAAAATCAGATCTTATTGTCTTTGCAAACAGTATTTTACATAACTCATTAAGGTGGAATAAGAAGAGAGAAGGCGGTCAGTAAAAATATTTTATTTTGTAGAGAGCTGATGGCGTTTAATGAAATGAAATAAGTCTCATCGTCAGATACTTCCCAATTTAAACGTTTAAGATTGAATTCACCAACAATTACTAATGCCATCTTCGCCATTAGAAAGATCAACAGCATGGTCAATTTATTGGATTAACTAGAAGCAGATATTCAGTTGTAAGTTGGGCAGGTGGTATGTAACAGTCCAAAATGTAGAGGGAACGTTTAGATACACAAACTTTAATATAAATAAGTTCAAGGTTAACTGTGTTAGGATTAATAACCAAGGAAGAATTGAGATTGGAATGAAGTGCCTATACAAAACGCCACGTCCGGGTGAAGAGCTTCCAAGTCGATGTATGTTAAGACTATTTTTAGAAATTAAAACATCTTTTCGAAATACATTGAAATCAGAATTAAAGAACTCGTTTGTTATGGAAATCTGGTGTAATTTGTGTTTCGTTTAGAGCAAATAAGTCAAATTTCGTTGTTAGAAAAAAAGGGATTATTATTGCTTTTTGTCTTATAATGCGAAAGCCGTTTATAGAATTAACGTAAGAATCATAAGCGGAAAGACCATTTTCAACATGAGAATGTGTGAAAAAAAATATTTTTGGGATACAGTGTACAAATTCCTAAAAAATCATTCAAATTAGTTGGAAGACCTTCTTGGTGAATGGATACCATACCGTTGGTTCTCATGACACAATCAACTCAAAAGGCTCGCGCAAACCAAAGCGGCTGCGGTGGCGGTGGCGACCTAGCAGGTCGCGTGATAAAGAAGCGGGCAAAAATCTGCTCAAACCAACGCGATATTTTCAGTCACGGCCAAGCCGCGAAAAATATCATTGTAATTTGAATTGAAATAATAATATTTATTTAATAATATTTAATAATTAATATCTAATTATTCCCACAAAAATGGATGAAGCCCTACTACTTTTAGACGAGACAAAAAAGTAAAAAAAAATTTCATAAGCGTATGAAATCAAAAAAATTTTTAGTTTTTAAAAATTCAAAATGGCTTGCAATACTTTCAAACAATAAATAAAAAGATATCACGAATGCCAGCTGCGATACGGCGGGCAAATGGTGCATGCAGCGTTCCACAAATATCGCGTGGCTGAACGTAGCAGTGGATCGCATTCACAACCCACATATCGCTTAGGTGTGTGCCATTTGTATGGTTTACATGTGCATCATCTGTTTGGTGATCGCCACCGCCCCCGCAGCCGCTTTGGTTTGCGAGAGCCTTAAAGCGTGATATAATATCATCGTTTAGGTCAGTGAATTTTGTTGTCATTTTGACAGTTGGCGGAAAAAGAGGATCAAGGAAATTGTGTGGGAGATTAGAAGAATCTTTACCTACTAACCGAGGACTCGCCGCCCGCCGACGGCAAAATATTATTTCCATTGAGGGGAGAATCAGTACTATTTGGAGGATTAAGATTATGTGGTGGGTTAAGAGTAGGAGAATGAATGAAATTTTTGTATTTAGGAAACGGAAATCGATTGGGGTATACAGGGTGAATCGCATACAATGCGACAAATTTCCTAAATTCAAAGATCTTATTAATTTTCAATCAAAAACAGGAAACCAGATGCTAATATGTCTTGCAGTTTCTGAGAAAATTAAATTAATTATTCTTACACTGTGTCCTGGATTTTTGGTCAATTCATGAATTATAGGATTAACTATCCTTTCACTATTTTTATATATTCAGCATCTTATAAGCCTAAAATAAAGTCAACAAGTACTGGATTAATCCTAGTTTTTACCTTTTTTTCACTAATAACATCTGAAAATTGACTTGCCAATTTTTGAAGTGAAACTTCTTTAGAATCGTTGTGATTTCAAACCGGATGCAACGAAAAAACGACATGTAAGAGACACAAATACAAAAATGTGTAGGATGAAGCCAGGAAAGAATGAGACAGAAATATACATACTATTTTTCTGACGGAAGTAACGCTCAGTATTCCAATATGGCGGCACCGATGACTCGCATTAGCTCACCGTGTGCACGAACGAGTGAGAATATAAATACTATAATCTTACTCATTCATGCACGTGCTGCATGGCATTTGTTTGTTTTGATCAATGTAGGGATGGGCAAGTAAAAAATATATCGATATTCTTTAACAGTATCGATAATTATCGGGTGAAAAAAATCAATATATCGATATATCGTCAGTTTTCTCATGATTATTCATACATATTATTACGAAAGCATTCAAAATTCGTAAAAAAGAATAGACATGAAGAAAACAGTATGTTTTCTTTTAAATGTTGTTTTGGCTAAAAATACAAATAACGGACATCTCTGTTTATAAACGACTGAATTTAATAAATAAAAATGCGGAACATAAACACAAGAGTTTGAACTTCTTTGCTCGGAAACTGTGTTATGTTTCATCGTATGCATTTTATTTTAAGTTGCATGAATGAATTAAATTGGGGAAAAGCGCACTGCGACCTTAAAGATCTATTGTGCCCCTTTTAGAGCTGGATGAGGATACTCGTCCTACAGCACTTCCTCCAAATTGGTTTCTTTTAGGAAGGTTAGTATTTGAGATATTTTTAAAGAAGGTAATCTGCCCTTATTTATCTGGTAACTACCCAGGTTTTTGAAGTGAAACTTCTTTAGAATCGTTGTGATTTCAAACCGGATGCAACGGAAAAAACGACAGGTAAGAGACACAAATACAAAAATGCGTAGGATGAAGCCAGGAAATTATGAGACAGAAATATACATACTATTTTATATTATCGGTCTCTCCTCTTTGTCCCATACTTCGTAGCGTCCCCACTCCCGTCTTCTAAGCATAGTCGCCTGTAATTTGTGAGCCAGAGCGAGAGAGCAGATGTCGGTGTGTATGTATATTGCACACTGTTTAATACGTGCTTGTATTTGAGCATTTAACGTGTGTTAGTGTATGTGAAAACTACGTGAGCTTCTGTACACTGTATGCGGCTGCGTATTACAGCTTTTTAGTAAGATGTCAGCGTGGTGTGTTATTATTGAAGTGAAACTTCTTTAATATCGGGGTAATTTGAAACTCGACGAAACGGAAATGCAACATGACACTTTTAAGCAAATATGTAAATCAATTAAAAAAAAAAATATATCGCAACAAGTCTGAGAGAGAACGAATGAAAAAAATTATGAAAATTATTATATTCTAGCTCTCATTTTCTCCTATCATACGTTTTGCCTCTCGCTCAGGTCTACTAAGCATTATGTTAAACAAAAGCGAGTGAGCAGGCGCGTTGGTACGATTAAGTTAGTATGTTAGTTAATATAGGTACGTGATTTGAATGCTGTCTAACAAGAAAAGCTTTACAAAAGGTTTCAATAAACTTAATTCAAGAAGAATGTAAAATTCAAACAAATACATAACAAAATTATTTATAAAAAATTGGCATTCAAAAAATTATTTAAATTTTAAAAAAGTATCCTGAATTTTTGAAAATAGTCAGTTTTCGAATATTTTTTGGACTTGTTTTAAATAGTGGCGTCCTGGAGTTCATACTTTAAAAGGGAGTCAAAAGGACGCAAAGTATGTCGGTACGTCTGTATGCTTGAATATGTGTTGAAACTTTTGTATTTGTACAGATACGTGTTGAAAGCATTTAGTCATACATAACATAAGGTTTGAAAGTAATCCGAAAACTGGTGCTGGGTGGCTGAGTATTTCATCTCATTCTCTCGTAAATTAGGTATACCAACTTCCTTGAAGTTTCACTTCAACCGAGTGTGAATTACGCACACACATTTTTTTTTTTTATTACAGTGTGTGTCGGCACAGCTTCGATGGGTCCGTCCTGTTTTTTAGTTATAATTATGTGCTAACTATTAACACAAATAAAAGACAAGGAATTTTTATTAACTGATTATTGTTTCCAAGGAAGGAAAAATAAAGAAGAAAATTCAAATGTCGGCTAGGTAAAAACCTTCTACAATTTTGAAAACAATTATTAAAATAAGAAAACAAATATTTAGTTTCAAAAAGTCTATCTCATTTTATTTAAATATTTTCTTAAAACTTTTTTTATTGAAAGTTTTTATAAAAAACGTTCGATACTACCCCCATTTTGTAGAAGGCAAAGATTGTATCTTCTTTTAACGGCTGTAGCTAAATAAATGTGTGCTTCACATTTCACAAATGTTCCTGTAGCTTGACTGCAGCTACTTCAATCCGTTGTTTCAGTTGTTCCAAGGATCCTATTTCCACTTCGAAAAAATAGTTTTTCATGAATCCCCATGCACACAAATCTAGTAAAATCTGGTGATCTGGGTACTGGGTGGCCATTCCATGTGGCCACTTTCTCCGATCCAACGGCCACTAAAGTGAGCATCTATCCAGTTTCTTATTATCAGGCTGTACTGTGCTGGAACTCCATCTTGCTGGTAGATTAAATTGTCTGCTTTGGCCAAGGGAACTTTGTAGAGCAAATCGGGCGAAAGGTCTTGTAGGAACTGCCGATATGGGATTCCATTTAAAACGTAATTCAAAAACCGTGGTCCGATTACTGTTTGTCCAACAATACCAAGCCAGACATTTAGATAAAGCAAATTGTGAAAGTTGTTTACTCTATCTCTGGTTAACTGTGCTTCATCCGTCCGGATCTGTTATAAACTTATAAAATCGTGGAAAAGTGAAGATTTTTATTTTATATGGGGTTGTACTTGTTAATCCATTTGAAACCACTGGTGGATAAATAGAAGCATTATAGGAATATTTTCAGTAATTTTTTCTTCCTGAAGGAAAGCAAGTGGCATGTTATTGTTGGTTGTAAATTTGAGTTCTTCGGAGACGGGAAAGGAGTGTTCGACGACGATGTCCCTTCTCGCCCCCATTTTTTACCCTTTTTGGGAGCTATCGCATATTTAGTGAGCTTATAAGAAGGGTTGCTCGAGAATTGAGATGAATTTTAAATAAAATGTGGATCTAAAAATGGTCTGTAGAGCAGACGTTGATTAATATATTTATTGTTCAGTACTTCCCAAATGCTTTTGTGTTCTACTTTTCTAAAGTGCCGAAAGCCATACTTAAGTCAATAAATAACAAATAAAGGCTAATCATTAAATTATTAAATTTGTCTATTAGTTTATTAATGTTCTGAGGTGGTAAGAAGTTAAAAATCCTTCTTCAAATCCGAGTTGTTCGGCTGGTTGTCATTATGTGATTTTATAACATTTTTGTATACTGCTTTAGAATAAGTTTATACACTGTGAATATAAAGCGGATTGGTCTGTAATTGTGCACATTGTTTTTTTTTTCTTTTCTTTTTTTTTTTTTTTTTTCATTTAGTAATGTTAGGACAAAATGGCGTTGATAAGTTTGTCAATATTGGTGTGAGATTTTCTTTTCCGAGTTTAAAATTCCTGCCTCGATACCGTCACTACGTGAACTTTTTACTTGCATTTGTATAGGTACTTTTATATAAGGCAAGTTATGGATTCGTGCAAAAAAAAAATTCTAATAATCAAACATGACATTACGATGAAATGATAGAGAAGTCACAGTATTATTATGACGTCATACAAAGGGGTTTTTGCAGCTAGCCTTCTATTGATTTTTAATAAGAGACTCATTTTTCTCAAAAACGGCTGCTACGATTTTGACAAAGCTTTCTGAGTGGTATTTTTGTGTAAACTTTATATTTTGGTTGGAATATATTAGATTAGATAGGACTGGGTTTTTCAAACCACTTGACAGATTTCTATGAAATTTTTAACGTGGAAGCTCTTTTATTACCGAAATAACATCAATCCTTAAATTTTTCAAAAGAAATTTTTTTTTGAGTTTTTAAAACGGTTTGTTCTATTTTTTAAATTTGTATTTTTTATAACAACAGTGAAGTCCTAAAAATTCGCATGTTTTGGAAATTTTTTTCAAAAAACCTGGTACAACGATTTTGAAAATTCTTTTTCTTCAAGTCAAAATAGTAAAAGAAACCAGATGTTTTACACAATTTTTTCCAAAAACCGATTTAACTAGTGGTTTTTAAGCGATTAAAAAATTTAATATTATTTTTACTTGTCTGCCAATTTTTTGTATCAAAATCTTAAGCCCCAAGATCACTGTCACTTCGTGCGACCCAGTCATGCATTTTATTTCTTTTCCCAATTTGTGTAAGCTTTGTTCAAATCAAGCAACACGGTAGTGCCTAGATAAGTTCTAGCAAATTTGGAACTACACCCTTGTTTATACAGGAACCATCTCAGGCCATTTTCGACAAAACTCTAACCAACAAACCCAGAAACTTCAAATTCGCTACACTTATTAACCATGGCAAGAAAAAGCAACCCTGAAATAATCTTAAGTTCAATGTTTTCGGTTTAAAGGGCGTGGTTACCACCCATTTAGTCGAAAATGGTATCAAATTTATGGAGCACTTCTTCTCATCTTAGAATCTTGAAATTTGGTATAGGAGTAATCATTGTTGTGCATAAGAAGAAAAAATTATAAAGTTTAAGATTTTCTATTCAGAGGGCATGGCAGCCACCCACTAAAAAAAATTTCTTAAATGTATGCCTTAAAAAAAAAAAATTTGCAAAAAGTAATGAAATCACACCAAAAACATAAAAGTAAAAAAAGCCAAGTTCTCCTATGTACCAAAACACTGTGCGTAACAAGTCAGCCGTGAAAAGTAATGAGATCTAAAAGTACGCCTAGTTTCTTAGCCTAAGTATACTTATTATTAAATATTTTAAGTGCAGCAATATATAGTCAAGACTTGGTTATGAAAGCAATTTGTTATTTAATACATACTGATTAAAATTAAGTTGTTTTTATTGGCAGGTTTTCTTAAGATATTCAAAATTAATTGCGTTTCGAAAACTTGCCAAGTAAAACAAGAAAATTTTAATCAGTATTATGTATTGAATAGCGCAGAGATATTGAACATCGCCAACCAAAAATTTATGTTATTGTATTTTTCCTGTCTGGTAACAAGAATTATGTTTCTCGAATATTAGACATCAGCTGGATGCGGGGGGATACGCAACGCATACAATTAGAAAAAAAAAAAGGAATAGGGAATCCAACAGTTCATTGCAAAACGTACTGTAGCTCTCGCTTATGTTTCACATTCGTTTGCAGATTCACAACCTTGTTCTTCGGATGTGGAACTGCAACCGCAGCGTATGATAAGCTCATAAAATTCCGATCTTAAAAGCATTGGCCAATGATTAGATTTTAACCGAGTGGAATTTGATGCTTCGAAAACTCAATCCTGTATTCTGTCATAAAATCATAGCCTACCACCGATGTCAATATCCATGAGTGGCACTTGCATCGAGCAGTCTTTTGTTTTAGATTTGTGTTTAAAAAACCATCACCTTTTATGAAACGATCACATATTCGACGTCGCCGTGGTTGAAAATGCCTCAAAATCCTAAGGTTTCCTAAGTCGATGTAAGAAACATTTTTCACCTCCTGATCTGGCTACAATATACAAGGCATACATTCGCCCGAAGCTTGAGTATAATTCTCATATCTGGGCAGGTGCTCCTGTTAGACATTCGCGTCTCTTACGAAACAAGAAAGAACATTAAAATTGATGATGAAAAGATCATTACGGGTACAACTGTTTCACTTGAATATCACCGTAATGGTCTCTTGTCTAACCTTGTTTTATCGCTACTTTTATAAACAGTGCTCCAGCGAAATAGCCAGATGCATTGCTACCCTTAAACAGTTTCCCCGTAACATTCGAATTACTAGGAATGACCATCAATTTACCATATGGAGCCGAACTTCGGATGTACTGTTAAGTATAGAGACTCATTTCTTAGCCGTACTACAAGAATGTGGAATGCTTTACTCGGTTCCATTCCCCCCGTTGCGATATACAGACATTCAAACCCATTGTGCATCGGTATCTCCCTTCTTCTTCTCCACACTTCCTATAAGCTCGTACTGTGTTAACTCATGTTAAGGGTAAGAATAATAACCCCATGTGTTCGGGATCGTTATACCTTAAAAAAAATATATGAAAACAAATAAAGGTGTGCGGTGACAAGCTTAAAGAATTGGTGTTCATTGTTGATTCAACAATGTGCTTCTCACATAGTTTCGACGTCACACCTTAAGAAGCCTTTAACTAATGTGACGTCATAATACTACTTAATAATGTTATCTTGTTATCTACAATTTTGTCATTCTTATGAATGAGCTTGCCTTTAAACACCCTTAACCTCAACTATAAAAACATAACTTAATTCTTAACTCAGAATAAATTTTTCTGTTTTTTCTACCGCTTAATAGTTCCATGTGTTAGGTAGTTTTTATATGACCAAAAGTGTTATTACGTTCACCTATGGACCTCGAAGATGTCAAATTAATAAAATAATCATTTAAAAAATTTAACAATGTTTTGTTTACTGTTGTACGTTGTAATTTATGATTTACTAAAAGACATGTTTTTATAAAGTGCAATGTTTTGTCCAAATGGGAGGTTTGATTCCCTTCGAAAAATATATTTACACATTTTTGATTCTCGATAAAACCATCCTGGTAATTACTACCTATATGAAGGTATAGCATTGATAGGTACACAAACGTTCTTCTTTATGATAAATTGTTTACAACTAAACTCACTTCAAAATACACACAGTGTCGATCCGGATTAAAGATATGGAAGTTGATTGACATAATTCAAGTTTGAAAAGAATTTCGCTTCGTTCTTGTATTGAAACAGTATACCTTCATACAGATATACAGCAATAATTATAGGTAAGTCGGAATGTTTGATTTTATTTCTTTAGAACTATGTAGTTATACGTGGATAGATTGTTGCCTTACAAAATTACTCAACATGCCAGCTCTTACTTGTCGCCTTCGTGTATAGATATTCCGTGCCAGACCGTTTCATAAAAAAAACAGCAGACAATACCAGACACAGAACATTGGCAGGGAACTTTAAACCATTGCACTAGAATCAAGCTGTGCAATTCCTTGCACGATCCAAATTTGATGATTTAACTCACTAAAAAGAGTAATACAATGCGATGCCGATCCGTTGTACAACATGTGAAGTGACGTCGGAGATCCAATTAGCCATCACAACTGCAATCAGACAGTTTTCAATTTGATTGGACTCTGAACCGAAGACTTTACCAACTAACACATATTATTGATAAAACAAACGTGTGTTTATACAGGGTGTACACTGTACACTGTACAGCTAATGCTGAGATATAATGCTAGGTGTTGAAGATTAGCTGATGGAAACTGCGGATAATCAACTTTTTAATTCAATTTCCTCGTTGCAGTAGTGCAAGTATAGATCACTTTAAAAAGACAAAATAGCACACTGCGAACACAGCGGCAGCATTCCATTTTAAGCAAAAAAAAAAAAAAGAATTATAGTTTCAGACTTTAAGTGTGTAGGTGTTCGAAAACAATAATAATTTCTTTTCCATATTTTTAATAACTTATTTAATTTGACAATTGGTAATATCTCAATTTGTTTTTAAAGAATTAATTCATTTCAAAATGTTTCTAACTAACGAAATGTATTTTCTTTTACATAATGTAGTTGATGTTGATATTATAAATGTGAATATTTTTATTCTTGAATGTTCCGTTATCACGTATAGATGAAATTTTGTTGACAGATGAACGAGGCACTAGGTAGGAACTAGGTTAACACTTTAAAATTTTTAAATCAATGGGTTTTAATCTGAAGAAATGAATATTTCCTGTTGGAGAAGCTTAACTGTGAAAGGTTGAATGTTTGGAATTTTGTTTCAATAACACACCTCAACGACTGAACGGATTTGGATATAATTTGGTAGGCAGATGGATGAGACACAGGATCTACACATAAAATACAAACTTTATCCCGAGAAAATGTATGGTTAATTTTTTTAAATATTAATTTATTTTCATTTTATTACAATTTTAAGTTTTATCAGAATTTATGGCTATAGACTAAGTATATGGAAGTAGGAAAAAGTTTGTCTGGAAATTCCGACAAAAAAGAAAGCAGAATTCCTGTTTGTCACACCTCTACAGCCTGAACGGATGGGCTGATTTCCATCAAATTTAGTATTTTATATTAATTTCATGGAAAGTGCTTCTCTGCTAGCCGTTCGGATTCGCCGGTAAATTGTTGCTCCCTTCCATTCCTGCAGACTATCAACGCACACACGGGAATGGTTGAAATGTAAGTCACAGGCCCCGGGCCTGCTTGGAGCTGTTGTGCCAACAATTATTATTATTAGCGAATGTGCCGGTTAGCTTCAAATATGGAACTTAGTATATTTATTTAATTGTCCTCGGGAATTATTTTTAATTTGTATTCTAGGCCCAAAAATCACGGATAGATAAGTAGGTGATATTTATTGAACAGATCAGTTTTCATTTTACACGTTAATTTTTGTTAACATAGGTAATAATATGTGCCGTGAAATAAGGCCAAATGGAGAGATTTGGTTTTATTAAGCTTTGCATTATTTCACTTTGTTAAAATAGCCAAATAGATTAACTCATTCAAAGTGAAATAAGGCCAAATGCTCTTAGAAAAGGGAAAAAAGCAAAATGTTTTAAGGGGGCGCTGTAGTTGAGGATAGTTTTTCGTATTCCATTTTTTTGTCCACGACCATTGCAACTGCAGTTCAAAGCCTACCCAAATCATCAGACCAAAATTCTCTTTTGGATGGCACTTTTAATATGGTTCCATCTTGCGGCTTTAAACAGCTATTATTATTGTATACTTTGCTCATAATGACCTCGTAAGTCAACATTTCCATACGGAAAAATTGTGATAACAAAATTTAAACATAGGTGCCTACACTCGTCTATTTAACTTCTTTACTGAAAAAATGGGTACGTGCAGCGTGTAGCGCGGTGATGGCTGTCCTGTCGGCGAGGGTGGCCGTTGATGCGAGCGGTACGGGTGGACGGTGAAGCGGGCGAAATTCTGCAAGCAATCAAAAAATCGCGCGATTTTTTGATTGTTTGCAGAGTTTCGCCCGCTTCACCGTCCACCTGTACCGAACGCACCAACAGCTACCCTCGCCGATAGCCCTCACCGCGCTGCACGCACTCTCCCTTCCCAATCGTTAAGCTATTAATTCGACGCATTAAAATGTACTTCGAAAAACCATTCTTTTCAAATATAGGTAGGGCCGAAGAAAGTATCGTGCAATAAAGCTTTGTATAGGACTGGCAGCTCTTTGGAGGGATTCGATAGCATTCCACGAAGCTTCCTAAACAAGACAATTTTTTCAGGTTATTATATGTGCACTTTAACAAAGTGAAATAAGGCAAAACTTTAAATTTTGGCTTTATTTCACTTTACAAAAGCGAAATTGGCCTTATTTCACGGAACCGAAATAATATAAGAGTATGGCAATGCCGTTTGTCTGAAAATTAACATTAAGACGTTTTTTTAAGTAAAGCAGAGCATGATACATCATATATAAATGTTAATAACATCGGAATCCATTTAAAGTGTTTACTCGATAGTTTCTGACTGTTTTTAAGTAAGGTCTTGAAAAGAGTTCACCATTTCGGTTCTTTCGGTTCAGTATATTTTTTGTTTCTTCCATGCCAAAGGTTACCAAAATGCTTTTTCGTCCTCAGGAATAGCTCCGATTTCAGTCCTTTTTTTATTTTTTTATTTTTCTATGTTACTCAGAATCAGAAACCTTTCGGAGGGGTACAAATAATTAGTTTTTAAACAATATGAATATTTTGTATATACAGGGTGATTTTTTTTCTAAATTTTGAGTGTGAAAATTAATTTTTCAAAACTGTTCACTAAAATAACTTTATTTAAAAATACAATAAAAGAAGAGATTTCTGGCTTTACAAAAAGGTATAACGAGGCATTGTAAGAGTTACCGTTATTTTTTTAATAATTTGTTTCTAACTTAAGTAATTTAAATTGCCCCTCCCGGCTTAACGGAGAAGAATAGACTCCCCTTCCATGCGATTTCTTTTTTGTCTTGAGTCTTGACCCAACTTACATAGTATTATCTTGTCCTTTTGGGTATTGGCAAAGTTGCGTTGAATTTTTGTCTGGTTGTTGTATAATCTGAACGTCTCCGTATAGTAACTATTCGAAGCTGCATTGTTGCTTGTAGTAGTAGATGATCGAATCCTGCACCCCGGCCCTTTTCTCATTTCTACAACGAAAAGTAATTTCCTCCGTGGTTTTTAGATAATTAAATGATCGAATAATCGATTTAATTTTGTGTTAAACCAGCAGGAGAGGCCCTGGTAACTTTATGACAGGTTTTGTGTGGGAACAGGGTTTAAGCTACCATCACGCCAATAAATGTCTACCCATCACGAGGTCCCCCATGATGATAATAATGTCTCCTGAGTTGAACTGAACATAGAACGTCTTCCTCCACTATGCATCACTCGTCGGACCATAACTCTGAATGATGCTGACTTCGGAGTGCTAGAGTAACCCCTTGCAGTAATAATGCTTCCCGAAGCTGGACTCCAAGAAATGAAGCTTTTTCTAGATTATGCCAACTCCATTCAATCTTTGGACACTGCATGTGTTCTCCTCCCCAGAATGCAAAATTTATTCTGTTTTTCCAGTCCACTTCGTATCACTCAGGACTCAGACCAAAGAATACTCATGTGCATTCGACGAAAATTTCATTCACGCTTGCTGCCTTAATGAAACGTTGAAACGTTAAAGTCGCATTCAATTTTATCCAGTTTCTCGCCTTCACTGTCTTATTTCTTTAAACTCCTTTTTACTTGCGATTATAGGTACTATAAGGCAAGTTATGCATTCGTAAAAAAAAAAAAAATTCTAACAATGAAACATGACATTACGATGATAGAGAAGTCGAAAAAAGTGGGTCCGACAATTCTGTCTGTCTGTCTGTCTGTCTGTCTGTCTGTCCGTGTGTCTGTCTGTCTGTATAGTTACCTACAGCCTAAACGGCTGGACCGATTTGCTTCAAACTTGGTACATAGTATTATTATGACGTCCTGCAGAGGGGTTTTTGGAATTAGCATCCTAGCTCCAAAAATAACGGTACCTGACATACGATTTTTTGTGAAAAATTAAATTTTCTCAAAAACGGTTCCTACGATTTTGATAAAACTTTCTGAATAATGTTTTTTGTGCAAACTTTATGTTTTGGTTGGAATAGATTTTTCAGGAAAAGTCTTATAACGGTACCTCCCATAGGACCTGTTTTTTGAAATCCGATTTTCTTGTAAGCCACTTGACGGATTTCGATGAAAATTTTAATGTAGAAGCCCTTTTATAAACGAAATAATATAAACTCTTAATTTTTCCAAAAAATGTTTTTTTGAGTTTTTAAAAAAAGTTTCAAAATTTTTTTTTAACTTTTGTTTTTTCCAAAAACGGTTCAATCTATATTTTTTTAATTTTATTTTTCTGATAAAAACTACAAAGTGCAAGAAGTTGGCATACTCAAAAAAAATTTGGAATATATTTTAGAAAAGTTTTTCAAAAAAAACTGTTTTTTGAAAAAACTGGTCCAACGATTTTGAAAAAAATGTTCGCCAAAATTCAAAAACGTAAAAGAAACCTGATGGCTTACTTCATTTTCTCCAAAAAACGTTTAAGGTATTGATTTTAAAATGATTTATAAAATTTCATATGATTTTTTCAACGCTTTTTTCCCAAAATCTCAAGCACCCAAAACCATTTTAACACATTAGAGCAAGTTCGTACGACCCAGTCGTGCACTTTATTTACTACCATTTCCAACGACAACCTGGTGTTCAGTCCATGCCGTCTCAGGTATAATTGATTGATTTAAACCAATCTCAGGCGTTGAGTGTAATTTGCGATCGAAATCCTTTTTGCTGACGGATGACGGGACGAAACCAGGGCAAATGGTGGACGAGACAAATAAATTAAATTTAGGGTTTAAAACTGTTTTTAATATATTCATAACGCAAGTAAGTCAAAGGCACCGAACAAGCACAAGGACTTTTTAAATAAATTAAAGTAAAGTTACAACTTTTAAGCCACCGAAAAGAAATGTGTAATGTTTGTCGTTTATACTAAGAGGGTTTTATATTAAAGGATGATATAGTTCAGAATGACAAAGCCGTTAAGTTCTCTCTCGCGAAAGTTCTAACGAAAAAAAAAATGAGAATTCTTTTTCTTTTATTCTATTTATGCGTATTTTAATGTTCAAGTTAGAGTCATCTTTTACATTGCATTATTCAAAGTTTCCTTGAAAGAAAATACATATTGTGTATAGTTACACGCAAATAAAGTATCTGTCTATACATTTGTACGTACGTTTATGTTGTTGTGATATTATACTCTTTATGTGTGGCGTCTTCAATAAATATATTGATTAAGTGCTTGGGGAATTGGAAACATCTCAACAGGTTTAAGCTTTTAAGCCTTTTTCAATGCAAAATAGGGAGTAAAGTATACAAAGCATGGGTATACAAAATAAGGATAATATCAGAGAAAAGGCTAACAAAGGACTTCGATACCAATGAATGTTATTGTCAGTGATTACGATTTTGTACGAGTACCTATTCGTGTTCCATGCTTTTAGGCAGAGATATTCCTTTTCTTATTTCATTTCAAGTGCGGTTTTTTAGGTTTTGTCTGTCAATTTACTTAACAATATATCTTGTTGTCACTCTGTTGGACCTTTAAAACCAAAATTTAAAGTGCAGTGGAAATCAAGGCAAGAGTAGGTACCTTTACATTAAACAGACTTAAATATTGTCTTGAAGTTATGAGCCATTGTATTTTTATAACTCAAGCATCGTTTTCTCTAAAACAGTACAAAGGATTTCTGGACTTTATTCAAAATCTCGTTCGGTACAGAAAACGGTTTTTGTTAATTACCTACATAAGGATATTATTTACATCATTTGGAAACCTTAAACGTTTTCAAACACAATTTGTAATTTGTAATTTGTAATTTGTAATTTGTAATTTGTAATTTGTAATTTGTAATTTGTAATTTGTAATTTGTAATTTGTAATTTGTAATTTGTAATTTGTAATTTGTAATTTGTAATTTGTAATTTGTAATTTGTAATTTGTAATTTGTAATTTGTAATTTGTAATTTGTAATTTGTAATTTGTAATTTTTAATTTGTAATTTGTAATTTGTAATTTGTAATTTGTAATTTGTAATTTGTAATTTGTAATTTGTAATTTGTAATTTGTAATTTGTAATTTGTAATTTGTAATTTGTAATTTGTAATTTGTAATTTGTAATTTGTAATTTGTAATTTGTAATTTGTAATTTGTAATTTGTAATTTGTAATTTGTAATTTGTAATTTGTAATTTGTAATTTGTAATTTGTAATTTGTAATTTGTAATTTTTAATTTGTAATTTGTAATTTGTAATTTGTAATTTGTAATTTGTAATTTGTAATTTGTAATTTGTAATTTGTAATTTGTAATTTGTAATTTGTAATTTGTAATTTGTTATTTGTAATTTGTAATTTGTAATTTGTAATTTGTAATTTGTAATTTGTAATTTGTAATTTGTAATTTGTAATTTGTAATTTGTAATTTGTAATTTGTAATTTGTAATTTGTAATTTGTAATTTGTAATTTGTAATTTGTAATTTGTAATTTGTAATTTGTAATTTGTAATTTGTAATTTGTAATTTGTAATTTGTAATTTGTAATTTGTAATTTGTAATTTGTAATTTGTAATTTGTAATTTGTAATTTGTAATTTGTAATTTGTAATTTGTCATTTGTAATTTGTAATTTGTAATTTGTAATTTGTAATTTGTAATTTGTAATTTGTAATTTGTAATTTGTAATTTGTAATTTGTAATTTGTAATTTGTAATTTGTAATTTGTAATTTGTAATTTGTAATTTGTAATTTGTAATTTGTAATTTGTCATTTGTAATTTGTAATTTGTAATTTGTAATTTGTAATTTGTAATTTGTAATTTGTAATTTGTAATTTGTAATTTGTAATTTGTAATTTGTAATTTGTAATTTGTAATTTGTAATTTGTAATTTGTTATTTGTAATTTGTAATTTTTAATTTGTAATTTGTAATTTGTAATTTGTAATTTGTAATTTGTAATTTGTAATTTATAATTTGTAATTTGTAATTTGTAATTTGTAATTTGTAATTTGTAATTTGTAATTTGTAATTTGTAATTTGTAATTTGTAATTTGTAATTTGTAATTTGTAATTTGTAATTTGTAATTTGTAATTTGTAATTTGTAATTTGTAATTTGTAATTTGTAATTTGTAATTTGTAATTTGTAATTTGTAATTTGTAATTTGTAATTTGTAATTTGTAATTTGTAATTTGTAATTTGTAATTTGTAATTTGTAATTTGTAATTTGTAATTTGTTATTTGTAATTTGTAATTTGTAATTTGTAATTTGTAATTTGTAATTTGTAATTTGTAATTTGTAATTTGTAATTTGTAATTTGTAATTTGTAATTTGTAATTTGTAATTTGTAATTTGTAATTTGTAATTTGTAATTTGTAATTTGTAATTTGTAATTTGTAATTTGTAATTTGTAATTTGTAATTTGTAATTTGTAATTTGTAATTTGTAATTTGTAATTTGTAATTTGTAATTTGTAATTTGTAATTTGTAATTTGTAATTTGTAATTTGTAATTTGTAATTTGTAATTTGTCATTTGTAATTTGTAATTTGTAATTTGTAATTTGTAATTTGTAATTTGTAATTTGTAATTTGTAATTTGTAATTTGTAATTTGTAATTTGTAATTTGTAATTTGTAATTTGTCATTTGTAATTTGTAATTTGTAATTTGTAATTTGTAATTTGTAATTTGTAATTTGTAATTTGTAATTTGTAATTTGTAATTTGTAATTTGTAATTTGTAATTTGTAATTTGTAATTTGTAATTTGTAATTTGTAATTTGTTATTTGTAATTTGTAATTTTTAATTTGTAATTTGTAATTTGTAATTTGTAATTTGCAATTTGTAATTTGTAATTTGTAATTTGTAATTTGTAATTTGTAATTTGTAATTTGTAATTTGTAATTTGTAATTTGTAATTTGTAATTTGTAATTTGTAATTTGTAATTTGTAATTTGTAATTTGTAATTTGTAATTTGTAATTTGTAATTTGTAATTTGTAATTTGTAATTTTTAATTTGTAATTTGTAATTTGTAATTTGTAATTTGTAATTTGTAATTTGTAATTTGTAATTTGTAATTTGTAATTTGTAATTTGTAATTTGTAATTTGTAATTTGTAATTTGTAATTTGTAATTTGTAATTTGTAATTTGTAATTTGTAATTTGTAATTTGTAATTTGTAATTTGTAATTTGTAATTTGTAATTTGTAATTTGTAATTTGTAATTTGTAATTTGTAATTTGTAATTTGTAATTTGTAATTTGTAATTTGTAATTTGTAATTTGTAATTTGTAATTTGTAATTTGTAATTTGTAATTTGTAATTTGTAATTTGTAATTTGTAATTTGTCATTTGTAATTTGTAATTTGTAATTTGTAATTTGTAATTTGTAATTTGTAATTTGTAATTTGTAATTTGTAATTTGTAATTTGTAATTTGTAATTTGTAATTTGTAATTTGTAATTTGTAATTTGTAATTTGTAATTTGTAATTTGTAATTTGTAATTTGTAATTTGTAATTTGTAATTTGTAATTTTTAATTTTTAATTTGTAATTTGTAATTTGTAATTTGTAATTTGTAATTTGTAATTTGTAATTTGTAATTTGTAATTTGTAATTTGTAATTTGTAATTTGTAATTTGTAATTTGTAATTTGTAATTTGTAATTTGTAATTTGTAATTTGTAATTTGTAATTTGTAATTTGTAATTTGTAATTTGTAATTTGTAATTTGTAATTTGTAATTTGTAATTTGTAATTTGTAATTTGTAATTTGTAATTTGTAATTTGTAATTTGTAATTTGTAATTTGTAATTTGTAATTTGTAATTTGTAATTTGTAATTTGTAATTTGTAATTTGTAATTTGTAATTTGTAATTTGTAATTTGTAATTTGTAATTTGTAATTTGTAATTTGTAATTTGTAATTTGTAATTTTTTATTTATAATTTGTAATTTTTAGTTTTTAATTTGTAATTTGTAATTATTTTGCACAAGGAAAAGCACGACTTATTTCGACGACATTATAGTGATAAAGCTTACACATCACAGAGGTTAAATAAATGCAAACGAACCACATGGACCTAGACGATATGTGGTTTTATGGGACTACGTGACACAAAGTACAAAGAGGACGGCATGATTAAATTTCTTTATGCACGATTTGAGGGTCATGCGATTTGACTTCGTTATACTCTTTTTTGTGGGGTTTCCTGAAGTTACAGGTCTATGCGAACATAATACAACTTGGACTATTTCATTAAGGTGGACATTACCCAGGATATCGCTCGAATTCAGCCGGATCTATATGGAAGTCATTGGAAATTGGACCACTCGGATCCGAGGGTGAAATTTGAATGAAGTTCAAGGCATACCTACATAGGTTAATACCACACTCAAAACTTGTTTTATTTCATTTCAACATTTACGCGCTCTTGTTAAAAAAAAACTTTTTTGAGGTGAGGGGAAAGAAAGATACAAGAATTATATTTTTATTTAGAGACAGGGTGATTCACATAAATCAGGTATTATAAAAACGTGTAGATGGTGCAGGTTGAATCGTTGAATTGTGACAAGAGAAAAATTGTAGGGGAGGAAGAGGTCAACCATCGTTTTCTAAAAATTTGGCTTAAATAAAAAAAATATTATAACCGTAACTTTAACAATGTCATGCTTATACCATGTTGTAAGCCCAGTGGAGTAGCGAAGGGGGCAGGGGGGATACAGGCCCCAGGCGGCACTTTGTCAACGAATTTATTAAAAGAGTTAACCAGCATTAACACTTCTTCACAGTAAGTAATCGGTATCGGACATGCCTTGAGTGGCTTAACCAAAACCTTTGCTATGAATGCTGCTCTCTAGTAAAGCGGCAGAGCACATAGATTATAACACAGTACCTAACAGTTACACCCCAGTAGATCTAACAATACCTATATTATGTAATATGTACCTTCCACAAATAACTTGAACTTGCTCTTATGTGATAGTAGTCTTGGGTCTTGGAAATCTTGAAAACAAATTAGCAGGGAAAAAATCATATGAAATTTTATTAATCACTTAAGAATCACTAGTTAAAACATTTTTTGGAAAAAAGAAGAAAGCCATCTGATTTCTTTCACTTCAAAAAACGTTTTTTTTTTTACTTTTTGGAAACATATTCTACTTTTGTTAAGAATGTGAATTTCTATAACTTTCTGATTTTCATCAGGGAAATAAAATTTGAACAAATTGATCAAACAGTTTTTGAAATAAATAAAAATAAATAAAAAAATTACTTTTTTAAAACTCAAAAAAAAACTTATTCTGGAAATTTTAGGAAGCAACATTATTTTGTTTATAAAATAAATTAATACAAATTTCATCGAAATCCATCAAGTAGTTTGCGAGAAAATCTGATTTGTAAAAAAAACTGGTCCTACATGGGAGGTGGTATACTGTTATAAGACTTTTCTTGAAAAATTATACATTATGTACCTACCAAGTTTGAACCAATCGGCTGTAGACAATGGACAGAGAGACAGAATTATCGGACCACTTTTTTAAGGCTACCATCGTTATGTCATGGTTGATTGTTAGATTTTTTTTTTGCACGAATCTTTTGCATAGGTTGCATTCCATTGCCTATTTTTATTAAAAAAAAAGAAAAACGAACACAAAAAAGTGTCACAGAAACTTGAGTACCCATATTTAACTCTTTGAGCCAATATCTTCATTTCTATCTAGTTTGAAATAGCTATAAGCAACTAATTCCCGAATTTATCGTTTTTTGTGATTTGCAGCTCTTTTTTTTTAATCTAATCTTAAAATTCTTTCCGCGTAGACATTGATTTTGTAACTCATATTTTTTGTTTGTGTTTGTTTTCCTTTATGACACAAGAGAACATTAGACATTTTGCAGGCTGGTTTGATATGCACCCCATCTCACATAGCACCCTTGGGATACCAACCAGAAATTAAAACACGAGATGAAAATTGTATGTCCACCTGTATACTTGTGATTAAATAAAGGAATCTAGACTATTCCTTCCTCGCCTCGCCTACCATGGCGTATATAGTACATAAATTTACCAACTG
Source organism: Platycheirus albimanus (assembly GCA_916050605.2). Taxonomy (NCBI): domain Eukaryota; kingdom Metazoa; phylum Arthropoda; class Insecta; order Diptera; family Syrphidae; genus Platycheirus; species Platycheirus albimanus. The sequence continues at coordinate 69,665,924 of OU696698.1, forward strand.
TTCCTCGTCAGTGTCCTTCGCCCTTTCCCGATTCCCTTGTTCAGCATCATAGTCAGATGCATCTATAAATTTAAGGGAATGTACGACGTTTTCCCTTTTGTCCAAGCTGATTTCTTTATTTCTCCTTTTTAATTTTGTTGCTTTTGCTTTATTCTTCAGTTTTTTTTTTTTTTTGGGTTCAGGATTTTTATGATTTCATTATTATTTCGCCTAACCCCATGCCTCACCGGCCGCCGTGGTCTTTTTTTATTTGCTCTCTTTTTTTTTGTTGGCTGCGGATTTTTTGTTTTTTGGTCTGCAACTCGGATATATTTTTATGTATAATTTATTTAGAATGGGATTTTATGTTTATTCAGCGTAAAAAAAATTATTTATGTAAGTCTCCTCACAACTTCTTTTATTGTTACATTTTCGTTAAAATTTTTGTTCGCTGTTGTTTAAGATTTTGTTTTTAAAAATGATAGGTACTACCATTGTCCTTTACTATACTAGCGGACCCGGAAAACTTGGTCTCGCCCCAAATTTAAGGATTTCAGATAAACTTCAGAGTGATACCTAGTGAAACACTAGCCCAGTAAGAATAAACAAAAAATTGTCAAAGAAAGGACAACATTTGTACAAGGCTCAATTTTGGTATACAAGTGGATACGGAAGTAGTTTACAATCTGAGAAACATTCTCAACTATCCCATGACCGCTAGGTCAGTTATAGGGGTTCAAAGGTAAAAAAAATTGGGTTTCCGCTTATATTCACTTTTGTTTCAAAAACAGTGAGCTTGATACAAACAAAATGTTCAACAAACAAATAGATTAGTTAATTTTACATACAATTGTCTAACAAAGTTTTCGCATACCATTTACCATTTAGAAATTATATCACTTCAAACTTAAAATTCATTAAGTTTCCCAAAAGTATGCAATTTTTTTTAATGGTGCTTTACTAACAAATTATTTATAAAACATGCTTGTATCTGCATGCATTTATAACTGAGAAAATTTTGAACATGGGATAGTTGAGGATGTTTCTCAGATTGTAAATTACTTCCGTACCAACTTGTATACCAAAATTCAGCGTTGTGCAAAAGAAGACGGTTTGCCAACACGTGAACAGGTGACGTACCCTGCGAAAAACAGGGACATTTGAGATTAATCCCACGATTGACCTTGCGATTTATTGATTGTCATCGCAATCATAAATTGAAACATTTTCCTGGAACGATATCAATTCAGTCAGCCATTTAGTCCAGTAAAAGCGTAGTTAAAATCGCCCTCATGATACAAAAAATATACAAATGCAGTTTTTTTTATTCCTATGTTTTTTGGGTCGATGAATCCGAATCTGAAGAAAAATTTCCTGGTGCGTTTTGAGATATCCGCGAAAAACCGCGAAATTTTCGCACTTTTTTCGGTTTTCTGCTTATATCTCGGGCACTATGCGTTTTAACTGAATTTCGTCCACAACAAAATTAAAGACCATTAAATTTCCTTAATTCATATGTATTGTTTATTTCTCAGACGTAGGTACCGTTAGCCCGTTAGAGCGCGTTGAAATTTCAACATAATTTCCCATTTCTGTAAGAAAAACAATATGTTTTACATATGAATTTTGTAACGGTTTTGGAAGGTACTCTTTATATGTAAAAAATATTGTTTTTCTTACAGAAATGGGAAATTATGTTGAAATTTCAACGCGCTCTAACGGGCTAACGGTACGTCTGAGAAATAAACAATATGAATTTTGTAGGAAATTTAATGAAATGGTCTTTAATTTTGTCGTGGGTGAAATTCAGTTAAGACGCATAATTTTCGAGATATGTATAAGCAAAAAAGTGCGAAAATTTCGCGGTTTTTCGCAGATATCTCAAAACGCACCAGGAAATCTTGTTGGATTTCTTCAGATTCGGATTCAGCGAAGCAAAAAACATAGGAATCAAAAAAAAAATCGATTTGTATATTTTTTGTAACATTAAACTACCATTTGACTGGACTAATTGTCAAGCGCCAGCAGTTGTCTCGGAATTCAGCAGACGATGGGTCATTCTGCAATGCGACTATAATGTTCGTGGTCTATTTCACTTTCATGACATGCCGACAGCAGTAGATTTAGGGAATTCGACGAATTCTTAATCATCGTGCTGGTTGGCACTTTCAAAGCGGAAGGTGCAACTCGACCGCCTTCAAACGCAATTTGAGAGATCTTGACCGAATTGTTACCAGAATCAACGAAATGACGAATGTCTTGCCTGTCCCACCGGAAACATTCAGAAAGTAAATGTCTTCCGCTCCATCGTAACTTCTTCTGCTCGGCATTAAACAGCGTCACATTTTTTCGGACTCTTTCGACCAGCTTATATCATAGTCTTGCAATTCGATATTTGGTGTGGTGCAGCGCCAACTTATGGGCACGTCTCCTTTCATTTTCTTTTGCATGTTCGTCTTGCGTTTGATTATCACGGACATTTTGACTAATTATTGTACGTCGTCCAAAATTTGATCGTCTTCTAAGAGGAGGCATTATTCAAGCAAATAAACAGAAAAGCCTTTTTTGACTAGTCCTATTAAAAAAAGGGCTTTCGGAATGCCACCAACTCAATTGGATAACCTCACTTTTTTAAAATTTAAAGCCAAACCGGGCCAAGCCATTCTCAATTGATGGATTACCTACTATAAATTTTTCACACCATTTTTTGTATATATATAGATAGGTTTATGTAATATTCAGACGCAAGGGCACCAACACAATACTTAATACATCGAAAAAAGATGGCTGCCTATTTCTTGTCTATAAATATATTTTATATAAGAATAGATATCGATGAAATACATAATGCCTCGCCTATACACAATTATCTTGTATAATATCTATGTATAAATCCTACTATTCCTGTATTAAGCCTGGGGGACTATCCTGAGGGATACCTTCATCATTCAATTATACTCGTATGTACCTGCCTATGTTCAGTACATCAACTAGGCAAGTATGTCTATGTTAACAACTGTCTATGATGGCAATACGGTTTGTATGTGAGCGTATAGTTTCAATTAGCGACTAAGCAAATAATTAAATTATATTTCATATCCGAGCATAGTGCATAGAAAGTTTGCTTCCAGTTTAACTATACGAAGTTCATCAAAGTTGTCAAAAGAAGCGTATATAAATATAGATACAACTTGCGAAGGATCTGCTAAACTTCAACTAACTCAATTTGATATCATTATAACTAACCCAAAAGTCGAACAGGCCACATGGGGTAAACTTTGCTCATATACAAACAGTATAATATCTACCTACCTACGTAATTCAGAAGAATGATTCGGTTTTAAGACTTTATGAACTTACAAAATATGCAAACTTCGTTCCACCATGAAAAAATAAATGAACTGCTCGGTCGCAGGAACTTCCTCTTCATCTGTAAGTTCCAGCAACCATAATAATATAGTTATAATAAATACCAATACGATGTTTTTCAGTAATGCTCTCTTAGTCGTTTAGAGGATAATTTTTAAAATATATAATGGAAATCAAATTCATACCTTGATTACAGGCAACAGCAACTAAATATTTAAAAGAAATTAATGTGTATAATGAACAAATTTATGTGCCTACACCCCCAGACTTTACGTGACCTAGGCATTTTGGGGTAGTTTTTTTAAGTAACTTGCAAGATCTAGCCTTTTTTGTACTCCTGAGAGGCATATGGCCAATGACAATTTTCTTAAATAATTTTTTTAGGTGTAAACGGGGATGCAGAAAGTAGCGGGGGATAAATGCTGAGAAAAAGGGGATGCAGAAAGTAGCATTTTAAACAAATCGCTTTTCGAATTTAAAGGGAAAATCTTAACGTTATGATTGTTGACTATTCATTGCTCCATAACAATTAATTTGGATTTGTTTTAGTTGAGAATAAACTAATCAACTTTCCCGATAAATGTAAAGTTAATTACTGAACAGCCTTTCTACCTCCAAAAATCGCAAATTTTAGAAAAGTATTTCATTTGATGTCTCGGAGCGAGAAAAAATGAAGTATATTGCCGTTCGCTTAAATGGTCTTGGTCTATTGACATATCAACTATCTCAACTCATATCATGAAGGTGAGTTGGAAATAGTAACAAATCGTTACTATTTGACACTTCATCGTGAGTTTAAAAACGCTGTTATGATGTCATATAGTTACAAATCGTAACTGATTTGGATTAAAAGAACTCCTTTTTGTTGACTTTTGTTAACAAATGTCGACTATCGTTAAAAAAAGAACGCACCAACGGTACTGCATTATGTTTGTCTTAGCAGACAAAAGTTAGGCAGTTGATGGTTTTAAATAGACTGACGGGTAGCAGAGCAGGGATGTGACTTGGTGTGGTTAAATAAGCGCTGGAAGGTTGATATGAAAAATGTGATGTGTACAATATTAAATGTGTTAGGCGGGTAAGCGGCCTTAAGAAGCGGTGCAAAAAAATTAAATTTGTACCTAATTTGTATTAATTATTGTCGACAGTTTTAATATTTTAATGAAAATTAAAGTCATTAAATTCCTAACATACCTTCCTTTTTCCTTCCCTCTAAGTCTCGAAAATCTAAGGCTTTAGATTAGTATAAATTAGTTTTCCAAAGAAGTTTTACTTCTGACATGTGTACTTTGTATGCATGCACTTTTTTTATGGAGAAGAAAGAGATGAGCTAGCGACAAGACTCAATCTGCCAAGTCAATAATAGGGCAATTAGCGGGTCCAGCCTAGGGACTCTGAATGAATCAAAGTCCATTACCTTGGTTAGGTGTTTGGTTCTCTGACAATAAATAACTCTGCCAATTTGATTGTTTAGGAAGAAGAGGGGGGGAAAAAAAGATCAAAATCTGCCAAACTAATCGTGAGACGATTCCATGTTACCACCTTGGCAAGTTGCTAGTCGGTGATTACATTGGGTTCGCTAGCTAGTGAGGGAGATTTGTTGATCATCCTTATTGCTCCAGCCACATGGTCGGCCAACATTCATTTCCTCAGACTAGGAAGAGGAACAACACCCAGCAAAAATATTTGCCTACAAAGCGGCAAACTGGCCAAGAACATCAAAAAGTTCTCATTTTCCTCCACGCAATGAGTGGTTGCGACACTACTTCTTTATTTTATAAACAGGGCAAGAAGAAAATAGTGAACTTCTGAACAAAGAATGAGGACCTTTATAGGAGAACACCCAACCCTTTTTATACCCTATTCCATAGAATGGGTATATTGTATTTGGTGTGGAGTTTGTAACATAGAGAAATAATACCGTTAGGTATAGAAAAGTATATAAATATTCTGACTCAGAATCAAAGGCCTAGTCAATTTAGCCATGTCCGTCCGTCCGTCCGTCCGTATGTATACTCTCTAAATTTAAAACTGAAATTTAAAACATATAATCTTTGGTTCAAGAGTAAGGCTAAGTTCTTAAACCGGTAAAATCCGCCCATAAAGACGCCCACAATCATCATTTTTGATGAACCACCTCAATTTGGTAAAATTAAATTATGCTTTTTGTGCAGTTACGATAAAACCATATCGCCAAAATTTTGCACACGTAAGCTTTAGGTAAACCTTCTACCAATTAAATAAAAGTAGTTCAGTTTGGGCGCGGCTGACGCCCATTTTTCATACAAAACCATCAATATTGTTTTTATAAAATAACAATTGTTATATTAAAGAGAAAAACATTAAATTTTGTGGGTATTACTTGCACATAAACATCTTATGTATGAAATAAAAAAAAATTATTTTGGGAGTGGCTGACGCCCACTTTTCACTAGAAACTATAACAAAATTGTTTTTGTAAATAAACGGTATTTATAATAAATCCGCAAGCCAAAATTTTGCGTCTCTTAATAGAAAATAAAAAGTTTGTGTATGAAAAATTTTTTTTGAATTTTGGGTAATGCTTACGCCCACTTTTCATGAAAGTACGAAAAACGTAGTCTCAAAAATGTAAGGTACTTCCAATATTCAATTGAAACCTTTTTCCTTCCGTTCGTTATTTGAAAAATAATTTGCAAAATATATCTACATTTTCTTGTGTAATTTTTTCGATACGCCCACTTTCAAAGGCGTGATTTTGATAAAATACCTTTGTTCAGGTAAGACCGTTTAAAAACTACTCGATTCAGCTGTAGTGTTACACATATGTCAAATACTGATCAAAGCTCAGTTAGTGCTTCAAATTTGTAAGACACGCCCACTTTTAAGGGGCGTTTCCGTCAAAAGTCGTATAATGCATTCATTTTTTAAACTTTTTTTAACTATCGGTCGCAGTTTTGAAGTAAAAAGATGAACACTTAGATTTATATTCCTTGGTTACGTAGCAGAGTGTGGTCCAAGAATTGTTAAAAACTCCCATAATCACTATTTCCATTCAAAATCTAATTTTTAAAAATTTAAGTTTTGTCTTGTTTTATTCAAATCGATCTGCAAGAATAAAATTGAATGTCACTGAGCTCATACTCAGCTCATTGCCTTGGCAATAAAAAGTCTTTACTTTGGGCGTGGCACACGCCTTTTTTTATTGTGCCATTACTAATTGAACAAATACACCACTCAAAATTAATGTTATTGAATTTGTTTCTGTCTGCTAAAGAAGAATTTTGTTTCTGAAACTGGAACATCGGCTGGCTGCGGGAGGCGAACGCATACACATACAAAAATATAGGGAATAAGGTATATAACAGTTCGTTGCAAACGTACTCTAGCTCGTAGGCGTTTTTTTTTTTTTGTTTTTTTTTTTTTTTGTATTGAAAATAAATAAACTTAACCACAAGACATTCCAACCATCCATCTACAACAATAGCAATTTATTGTCAGCTCCTATTCCAATACATTTAGCTCAATCGATGTCAAAGGTTGACATGATGCTGCTTGCTGAGTTTAAAAATATTCAAGAAGAAAACTATCCACACGCTACGCAAATTGATTGGAGGCTGATATGTGTCTATCTAGGAAGTATTGGTTGAATAAAACAGATACACAAAAGAAACACAAAGACTTTAATATTTAAATATTTTTTTTAAAATGTTTGTATTTATTTTGCTTATTATTTTATTAAATTATAATTAATTATTATCACTAGCTAAATTTTGAGAATGAGCGACGCGTTCCGGAGCTGTTTACTCCATCATCGGGCTGGTACTGAGTGTTGATGTCGATCGTATATGTAATTGTTGCGTTGGTGGGCCAAGTGTAATGTGTGAGGTTGAGGTCGTCTTCATCTTTCCCTGTGTTGTTATTGTTTTTGTTGTGTTTAAAACCGGTTTATTTGTTTTTATTTTAATTTGGATAGTTTAATGATCTTCTTATGTATTTATTGTTATTGTATTTGATTGCGGTGTCGAACAATGGGTTTGTTTTTAGTGTTAATTTGTCGTTAAGTATTTTACAAATCAAAATTTTAAATTGTTAAGTTTTGTTGTTTTTCCTGATTTTTTGATACTTTTATTGGTTTTTGGAGCTGGGGGGTCATGACCCTCCATGACCCTTCTCTGGATCCGCTTCTGGTATCGGAATTTACTTAAACACGGTTACAAATGCTAATATCTTTCCTACAAATAAAGCCCTAAAATGGGTCAGGGTGGGCCAAAGTTAACCTTTCCTTAAATTATCGGTATTAAAATAATTGGAGATCGACAATTTTCTTCAAACATGTCCACAAACCATTTCCCAAATTATTGTCTACGAATAAGGAAGAAGTTATGCCCCTCTACTTTACACCAACTTTAGAGGTTTTTTTTTAACATTTCCTATCTTATAGGTGTCGTAAGAATCTACTGAAATCACCAACACCAGTACCAGACATCACAATATTGTGCTTAAAATGGTAAAACGCAACACCATGCCATTGCAGGTAACTACACATATATTTAATGATGATTTTCCTTAATGAAACGGTTTCACAATGTGCATCCTCTCGTAGGATTATGTGTTTGGGAAAATGGTTGGAAATCATACTCCTCAAATACAGACCAAATTGAACTAATTTAGCATAAAAGTGTACAGTTCTAAGATGTTTGGTAATTCTTAGGGATACAGGATGTTCTGCATAAGTTGTGACAGAATGCTGGACTCAGGTCAATGGTTTAAAACAAGAAAAAAGCTTTACATATAGCTTTCTTTAAAATCATAAATCTCCTTTTTCTAACAACAAGCAAGAGTGCACTTATGATTATCCCACCACGCACGGGTTGCACAAATGATTATAAAGCAAATTCCCTAGCTTTGACGCCTTCTGCCTTCTCTATCTTATGCAGAACACCCTGTTTACCAGCAAAGCCAAGTAAGAAACAGACGAATTATTATTCGTGTCATAGCTCTACCACAGCCCTTACAAAATATCATCCCATTTTTTGATAGATATCACCCAATAAATTGAGAGCCTTTCTGGAAAACATCAACTATGATGTCATCCAAACAACTGATGTTCCCGTATCCCGTACTAAGGAAGGATTCCTTCTATTGTGTGACCAACAAAAAAAAATGGCAATGGATTTGGAAATAATTGTCCCTGCCAGTACCAGTACTTTGATTGAAATATAGCGACAAGTGATTAAAATACGTGCATTGACATTTGATTAGTAGCTCCGTAGCAAACATTGTATCTCCCACCAAGGACTTGAGCTGATGGAATCGTCGACGTCCACACAGAAAATGGTATAACGGGCTTTGTGTGGGAGGGTATTTTTTCCTTAAAAGGGGTGGAATTTGAGGCAACAATACTCTAACTGTAACCACTTCTGGTAATTAACAAGGTAGCCCCATGGGGATAGATTGAAAAGGATTTATGTTCAAGTGGATTGACGCTCTTTGATGATATTATTTTCTGGTCCAATAGAAAAGTTGGAGCTGGAATTTCTCAAGTAGAAAGCTCGTTTGTCGAGTGCATAAATTGCATAGCTTTTTTTAACCAAAAAATTAAATGACATTTAGTTTGTCATTTAATTTTTTGGTGACGTAACGATGATGTCTAACTTTTGTCTGTCTATCAGTTAATTGGAACTTTGGGCTGGGACTATTCTATTCAAACGTGTTACCAAGTGGGGCATCCTGAAGGCGGGTTTTGCGAATGGGCATTCCAGCTCTAAGTCACATAGGACATAGCACTTTCGGAGTGGTGGTCTTTTGGTTTAAATATATACATATTAAGAGAATAGTTTTCTAACAACACGTCCCACAAACTGGACTACGGCTTCAACCAACAATCTCGTCAGCTAGGCCGGTCCCTAGCCAGTGGCTCCCATAGTGGCCCCCAGTTGCAGACAACAAGTTGGTTGAGGTCGTTCTATACTTGATTGCGCCACTTTAGATGGAGTCTTCCCCAACTGCGTCGGCCCTCCGGGACGGAATTGGGTACTTGGCGGGCTGGTGTGTTTTCGTCCATACGCTCCCATGGCCCAGCCATCTAAGCCGCTGTATTTTCAGCTTTTTAACCAGGTCAATGTCTCTGTTTAGTCCGTACATTTCGTCATTGAATCTTCTCTTCCATACTCCAATGATACATACAGGACCGAATATCACCGAATATCAGCCTGTATTCATCCGATTGTGTCAGTATCCTCGCTTCTGGGATGATTAGGGTCTTGTATAGTGTCTCCTTGGTCCTTTGAGAGAGGGCTTTACTTCCTACTAAGATGCCTTCTAAGCCCGAAGAAACAGCTATTATCAAGAGTGATTCTTCGGCTGATCTCTTCCTTGAGAACTTCAAAGTTATATCTGTCCATCGTGATGTTTTTCCCGAGCCTATGGGGATGACATGTACTTTGTTTTATCTCCACTTCAATACTTGCGAACGCTCCAATGATGTGTTTCCTATAAGGTTACGCCACTTCTGCTCTCAATGCCTCATTTTATATGCGACATTTAGGAGACTTATACCTCTGTAGTTGGCGCAGCTTAGAGTATTTCCTTTCTTGTAGATAGGGCACAAAATGCTGAGGTTCCATTCGTCAGGCATACTTTCATCCGACCAGATTGTACAGATGAGTTGGTGTATGCTCCTCACCAAGTCATCTCCCGCTGCTTTGAAGAGTTCAGCCGTAAGGCCATCCGCTCCAGCAGCCTTGTTGGACTTTAGTTTTGATATTTCTACCCGAACTTCTTCTTGGTCGGGTAGACGGAGATTTTGTTCATCATCATCCAAATCGAATGGATCATTCTGCCTGACAGCGATGAGTTGGTTGTCTTCGCCGTTTAATATTCTGCAGAAGTGTTTTTTCCAAATTATCAGCACCGACTGTGCATCTACTACGGCATTCCCACTCTCATCTCTACAGGCTTCCGCTCGGACTTTTTATCCTGTGGATGTGGAAACTTCGGTTTGTAAGCCATCCGTATAGAAATAAACTGAATCATCTCTAAAAAAAACTAATCTTGAAGGAATGGTGACTTGGAAGTTGATTTCAAAAACCAGCAGAGGGAGTGTAGCCAGAGTGGTTTAAATGTATCAATTGATTCAGAATGATGATACATAAACATTTGTGGCAATGGTACAATGGATGTAGTGCTTGGTTGCTCAACCTGAGTGCTTTGCGTTCAAACCCAGCCGAGGGCAGCAATTTTTATTTATTTCCCAAGTTTCAACTGGATGCCACCCGTGGAATTTCCATGAGATAATTATCACCTAAAATCTCAAACCACTGTACCACCTTTCTTTCCTATCATTCTATTCCTTCTCTTTCCTCGCTCGCACATGTTAATTCATTATAAAGGTATTAATATCCCTTTGAGTGCGAGTGAAAAAAAAAAAAAAAATTGTGTTATTGGTCCATTTAAAGATGGCTCTGAGACGAATTGCTTTAAGGCTGAACTAAGATATGAGAGAAGTTATTTTGCGATTTTAAAAATACAATCCTTCTGAAGAAAACCGAAAAAAAGTTGAGACAAGCCAGAAAGACCTTTATTGTCCACATTTAAAGAACCAAATGTGTGCAATTGTGCATGAACAAAAATGAAGAGGAAAAATACTACAATTACCTAAGGGTAGTAAATATTTTTGGCCACTCGTAAAAAACGTACGGAACTACACTAGATCTTTGGTTCCGAACCTCGTTGACAGTGACACTCCTTAGGTAAGCTCTCAACACAAAGCTGATTTATTTAAAGCAAAGTATGCTGTAAATACGACGCTACCACATTCTGATATGGCCCATCCTCTGCTTGAGAACGTACATGGTTTTATGGGAAAATTCTTCTTTCGCACATGTCAGATAGCAGCATAACTAAAAGAACTCGACTTTTACAAATCTGCTGTCCTTGGTAGTATCTCTCCCATAGTTCTGAAAAAATGTGCTTCCACGCTGGCAAAAACTGCGAAAGGTTTTCCTTTCCTTTATCCAGCTCGTTCCAAAAAAAAGTAGTATCTTGAACCCCTTAAACTACCGACCGATTACAGAAAAATCTAGAGAAACGAGAACTCTGTAGCAATTGGTCCACTTGTGATATGAGTGTTTACCTCACCGAACAGTGGAACCAATCGTTACCCAATGACGTTTTTTAATGAAGAGGGACAAAATAAAAGTTGGCTCTGAAAACGTCTCTCTACCACTTGCATACTGCCATTTGGCATCGAAAATCGTAAGATCGATCGTAAAATAATAAGATCGATTTTGGCTACCTAAGTCAGCTACATGTTAAACTACTTTTTTGAGAAAAACCACTAGACTCAGTCATGTGATTTTAGCTGGAGAGGAAATGGGCATTCTTGTTCTCCTCTGTGGGATGGGTTCTATAATCCACAACTTGTGTTTTTATAAACGTGGAAGTAGCAGAGGTGAGTCAGAGTCAGAGTTACCACAGTGGCTTATATGAGCCAAAAGGACTCATCTTTTTTTAAGTTGACTCAGGGACTCATCTTTTTAGGATTTGGCTCATTTTTTTAAGTATAAAAATAAGCACTTTAATATGGTCAATTTGCAAGTTCAAAGTCTTTTATATCAATTTTCAGAACAAACAATAATTTTCAAATATTTATGCATAGTGTGAACAACGCTTCTATATACTTTCTTAGACGCTTTGATTTAAAAAATTGAAACGTTCCAACACAAACAACACCTATTACTTTGATTCACTTACCTATAGAGGCGCATTTATTGTTGGTTTATGAAATCATTTCAAAAGGACTCATTTTTTTCCAAACGACTCATTTTTTAGCCTCTGGGACTCATAAAAATTTTAACCAGCGCTGCAGCGGTAACCGAGGGTAAGTTGAAGTGCCCTTTGAGGTTGAACTGTTGACGCTTTTACTGAATGTGACACCTCCTTTGACCTTTTCGGGCAGTTCAAAACGAAATTGTAGGGTTAATTTCAGAAGCGGAAGGCTCTTCCTATGAACAGACGCAACGCACGAGTGTTACGGAAGCTGGCGAAAAGTGTCTGGTAATTCATTAAAGAAGTGTTCAAGCAACCTTTTCGTGAAAACAGTCCCCAATCACCGAGGCTTTCTCTTTCCATGCGTTCTTTACCTATCAAAAAGTGCAAAACTGGCTGAGGGTATGGGGTTGGGAAGTGAGCTCATGCGGCCAGATCCCACTAGCTACTAAAATTATTGTAAAAATCATAGCCTGTAGGTGTACTTGCCTGAGAGTTGGGATCAAATGATCGGTTTTATGCTTGAACAGCTCAGGGAAATCATGCGATAAAGTCGCCATGATTTCGATGGACGAAGACGATCCTGGGGTAGAACGTGAACCTCAAGAACTGGACGAACCTGGAAAAGAATTTTAAGACTACCTTCCTCTACTCTAAATTTTTCACATGGAATTCAATATGAATCTTGAAACTTAACGTGTGTGGTGTGAACAATCTGTGAAGTATTTGCGGTCAATTATTTGCTTAAGTTGGAAGTTTTTGGAGTAAATAATGGTTGTTTTTGGTTCTGTTGTTATTTATTTTTATAAGAAAATAAATAAAAAGACAACTTGATTTCAAATTTTAGATTTTACGACCCCGTTTGCGCGACAAAATCATTGCTGAAATTTATCAGCCCTGGTGTATAAAACTTTCCATACAATTTTTACTTGCGATTATAGGTACTATTAAGGCAAGTTACGGATTCGTACAGAAAACAAATTTTGAGATAACAATCAAACATGACATTACGATGATGGCGAAGTCGAAAAAAGTGGGTCTGGGAAATCCGTGGGTCTGTCTGTATGTCTTCAAACTTGGTATATAGACTTTTTTAAGTATTGTACGGAGGGGAAATTTAATTTTTTTTTAGCTCAAAAAATAACGGTACCTGCCATACAACCGTTACGTTAAAGCTTATTTTTCTCAAAAACGGCTCTAACGATTTCGATTTAAATAAAATGCATGACTGGGTCGCACGAACTTGCTCTAATGTGTGACAGTGGTCTAGGGGCTTGAGATATTGATAAAACTAAATTTTTCAAAATTCTTAAATAAATACTTAAACTAATTTGAGCTGGAAAAAAAGTGCGCCATTTTGTTTCTTGTATAAATCTGAATTTATGAGAAAAAATTAATAAACATCTGTGGAGCGGTTTTTGAGAAAAAAAGTTTTTTTTGAAAAACTTTTTGAAAAAAATTTTCAAAAAAAATTCAAAAACGCCAGTTTATAGGTATTCAGCAAATACATTCATTTAAAATTTTAAGAAAAAAATTTAAGGAGCAGTTTTCAAAATATTCATTTTTTAATTTTTTTTTCAAAATATGCTTTTAAAAATACAAACAAATATTTTTTAAAAATTTTGGTATGCAGTACAAATTCAGCTACCTACAGCTATATATGTGTGAAATTTCGAAAGAATCGGTTGAGCCGTTTTTGAGATAGTCGAAAGCAAAAAAAACGGTCCTATGGAAAGTACCGTTCTTAGACATTTTTTAAAACTTTTTTTTCAGCCATATGATTGGTCGTACCTAAAAAGCAATACTGATTTTTTTAAATCGAAATCGTTAGAGCCGTTTTTGAGAAAAATAAGCTTAAACCAAACGGTTATATGGCAGGTACCGTTATTTTTTGAGCTAAAAAAAAATTTCAATTTCCCCTCTGTACAATACCTAAAAAACTTTATATACCAAGTTTGAAGCAATTCGGCATACCCGTTTGGGCTGTAGGTCTCTATACATACAGACAGACAGACAGACAGACAGACAGACGGACAGAATTTTTAGACCATCTTTTTTTGTCTTCGCTATCATCGTAATGTCATGTTTGATTGTTATCTCAAAACTTTTTTTTTCGACGAATGCATAACTTGCCTTATATGTAGTACCTATAATCGCAAGTAAAAAATCAGTGTTCCTCTTTAGGTACAATCAATCATATGGCTGAAAATTTTTTTTTTTTAAATGGCTAAGAACGGTACTTTCCATAGGACCGTTTTTTTGCTTTCGACTATCTCGAAAACGACTCAACCGATTCTTTCGAAATTTCACACACATATAGCTGTAGGTAGCTCAATTTGTATTGCATACCAATATTTTTGAAAAATATTTTTTTATAATTTTTAAAGCATTTTTTAAAAAAAAAATTAAAAAATTAATATTTTGAAAACTGCTTATTAAATTTTTTTCTAAAAATTTTAAATAAATGTATTTGCTGAATACCTATGAACTGGCGTTTTTGAATTTTTTTCAAAAAGTTTTTCAAAAAAAAACTTTTTTTCTCAAAAACCGCTCCACAGATTTTTATAAATTTATTCTCATAAATTCAAATTTATCCAAGAAATAAAATGGCGTACTTTTTTTTCAGCTCAAATTAGTTTAAGTATTTATTTAAGAATTTTGAAAATTTTATTATTATCAAAATCTCAAGCCCCTAAACCACTGTCACTCATTAGAGCAAGTTCGTGCGACCCAGTCGTGCATTTTATTTATTTTTGCTCTAGGTCCAAAAATAACGGCACCTGCCATACAATCTTGAAGACAAAAATTGATTTTCTCAAAAACGGCTCTAACGATTTTGATAAGACTTTCAGAATACTATTTTTGTAAGACAATCTACATATATTTTGGTTAGAAATTTTTTTTTTCAAAATTTGTCTAATAACGGTCCCTCTCATAGAACCAGTATTTTCAAATCAAATTTTCTATACATATACAATCGATTTCAATAAAATTTTGGCCACAGGAAGTCATTCATAATTTTATTAATATGGCATTTCAAAATTTTCAAAAACTTTTTTTTTTGATTTTTTATAATTTTTTCAAAAAAATTTTTGGTTTTCGAAATATGTTGGAAACGGGTATATTGCCATATATTTGCATACTCAAATAAATTTCAAAATATTTTTTGAAAAAGTTTTTCAAAAATAACCTTTAAAAAAAAAACTGGTCGAAAAATAACCTTTAAAAAAAAACTGGTCGAACGATTTTCAATATTTTTTTTTCCTAGATTGACGTATAGCTTTGAAATTTTATTGCATACTTAGTTTTTCCGAGAAAACTCTTTAACTAATTTAAAAAATAAAAGAATTTTCGAAATTATTTAATTTTTTTTTAATATCCATATATGCAGCCACTACGCAATTGCTTATCATAAGAGCAAGTTCGTGCGACCCAGTCGTGCATTTTAATGAAATAGCTATGAGGTTGTAAACTTACGCGTTACACGAAATTTGCTAGGGATAAACAAAGTTGCATGAATTACCCTTATATTATAAAAGTTGCAGTTGTTTTTAAAATTTGCTTCAATATTTAATTAATTTTATAAAAAAATAACTGTCCTTTCCCCCTAAACGGGCAAAATACGACTTTCTTATTGCTTTGACACATTCTACTTAATTCTTACTTTAGGTTTTTTCACGCCATATATACAGAGGACCCTAACATAAATATCTTTTACCAGCTCTTACTTTAAAGTCAAACGACACTCAAAATGGTGAAAATGACAATATTACCTGGAATACCCTCAAAGGTTTCTGCCATAAAAAAAACTTTGCATTTACTTTTTTGCTTGTGATATTTTGTAACTTGTCCCTCATTGAATTTTAAAGGAACATTAAAAGTTATGATAACGGCAGAAAATCCATTACGTATTCATTTTTAATACGATAGAGTCCTCTTATTTTTATAGCAAGAGACGTCAAGTCGCGTCGTGTATAGGTATGGCGTATGGCGTAAGGACTATGTGGAAGGATATAAATGAATAAATAATTTGGATTTTTTGACAATACATTTTCTATTTCCTTTTTATTTGTTAACAGGAACGAAACAGTTTGAACCGATGCGGTATATGATGATGCTGTTTTAAGATCCTTATGCGCTTATGTCCATAACTTTGTAACTTCGACTATCTTAGTCGCTCAACAGCGGCGATGTCCTTATGATTAATTGAACATTATAAACATGTGAGATTCGGAACTTTCTTTCCAATCCAAAGTCTATCCGTGTGCTCTGCTTACGCAACCATAAAATTAACATATCCACATTTCATTACAGTTTATACTTCATGATTATCTTGGCTTAAATGTTAAATGACCGAAATGTTTTGGCAATTCTCTAAGGGTATGTATTATGTACATAATACACAACTTTGCTTAAGGTTTTTCGTGCGCAAGGGTTGGTTGGAGGGAAATGTATATTTGGTTAGCAAAAATACCTCCAAAGTTGCCATACAGTTCACAGTATTATTCAGTATCAGTATCCTACTTCTAATAGTGGCTATCTTATGAGTTTGTCTTGTGCAAATTGGGAGCGAATACATTTGCGGTTTGAGTGCAAAGACCAATAAGAGAGGGATGAGCTTGACACGGAGACGGAGACGGAGACGGAGACGGAGACGGAGACGGAGACGGAGACGGAGACGGAGACGGATACGGGTGAGATTGCAATATATTTGCTTTGAATTAATAATGAATGGCTGCTTGGTTTGATTAAGGTTATCGTACCATCAATGTTGAAAGAAGATGGCGGAAGTTCCAAGAGATCCGAACCGGACTTAGATATATGTATTTTTAAAATAGGTTTAAACTAAGCAAGACAAAATAAATTGATAGGTCGATTTCATTATTTCCTTATAAGTTTTGCAAGGTGTTCTTATAAAGGGTGTTTCATCGTGAGGTTTGATTTGTAATTAAAATATAAAATATAATACTACAAGAACAATTCATGCCATTTACTTATTGAAAACGATATCATGTAAATGTTCGACATGACTACGTCTGAGGTCTGAGGTGGTCCATTGGGGAGGTAAAATTTTTGGGTGACTCGTTCGAGCATATAGCGACTGATATCTCGCGAATAACACGAGAATGTTGGCTTCCAAAGCGTCAATCGTAGCTTGGCTTATTCCTGGAGACTTTACATATTCTCAGAGAAAATAGTCCAAAGGTGTGATATCGCACGATCTTTGCGGCCAATTATAATAATACTGTAGCAAAACGTGAAATTAAGTGCTCACCTCACCAAAATGATTTCTCAACAAGTCCATTGTTCCACCCGCTGTATGGCTCGTAGCGCCGTCTTGTTGAAACCAGAGAGAAATATTCTGATTTGCCCAAATATGAAATATGGACCAATGCTTCTACGAGCCCATAAACAACACCATATCGTTGTTTTTAATGGATGTAATGGTAGCTCTTGGTACTCTTCGGGTTGCTCATCAGCCAAAATAAGGCAATTTTGTTTATTAACGTATCCATTGAGCCAGAAATGGGCTTCATCAATGAACAAAATTTCACGGTAAAATCCCGGATTTTCATTGAGTTTTTCCAATACAGCTGAACAATTTGGAGACGCTTTTGTGGTGTGAGTCTTTCCATGATGATTTGGAAAACGATACTAATTTGTCAAAAAAAAACCTGTTGAAAATCGAACCTCAAGATGATGCACCCATTACTACACATTTAACAATAGCTTGTATAGACACTTCATTATAGAGTCTTTATTATACTCGTGCTATTAGAAACAATATTTGGATGTGGAATTTAATCTTTGAATAAAGTTTTAAAAGAACGAAGAAAATTAAGAAACTCTACCGGATAAGTGGTAGCTTCGGTTTGGTCTAGAACTATGTTTATGTTCATGTACCGGAATACCACCTCGTTTCCTTCAACTTTTTCGAAAAGACTTTGATTTTGGCAGGTTATTGATAATTTTTTTTAATATAGGTAATTTACGGGCAGTCAAGAAGTTAAGGAAAATATAGGATATTAGATTAAAGGGGAAAGCGATGTACATTGCTTTTGAACGTCTGTAAATCACAATGGGATGGAACAATTGAGCCGAGTAAAGCATTCCACATTCATTTAGTGCGGCTAAACATCTCTTTACTAAACATCAGAATGTCCGAAGTTTTGCTCGAGGGTGATTTATGGGGAGCATTCTTAGCGATGCGAGTGTTACGGGGAAATTGTTTAAGGGGAGGATTGCATCTGACTTTTTCGCTGAGGAGCACTGTTTGTGGAAGTAGCGATAAAACAAGGTGAGCGGTTAGACAAGAAATATTACTGCAATGTTCGATTGACACAAAATGTTTCAGTAATGGTTCTTTCACCAATCAGATTTTAAGGCTGTTTTTTTTATCCTATCCAGGAGGCGCAAGTGAAAATGGCCAGATATGAGAATTATACTTAAGCTTCGAATGTACCTATGCCTTGGGGAAAAATATTTTTTTTTTAACAGCTAATCTGCCAGAGGAACATACAAAAAAAAAACGAAACATGATAAACTACCGTGAACCCGGGTGACTTTGGCTTTTGAATGGACACTTTTTTTTTTTAAATGTTAAAATATTAAGGAGTTGTTTAAATTTTTCCAATCTTCTTTGTAAATGTATATAATTGAATGAATTAAAAAATGATCATACTAGCTTTATTTAACTAAATTTAGATAGTAATATATACTAAAATTTATTTTTCTTAAAAATGTAAAAAAAATCATCTGAAAATGTTGGATGGTTTCAACATGTTCCAGAAATATGATTGCAAAATGACTTTAACTCCGATATATGTATTGTTTTGCAAATTGAATTCTCTTCATTCTACCCTTGTTACTATTTTATAAACAATAAATTTTATTTTGTTTATAATTAACGCCAAATGGTAGGGTGACTTGGCTGGGTACCCAGTACCTCTTACGAAGGGAGGGTGACTTTGGCCACCCATATTTTAGCTTCTATATATAGAACTGATCAATAAATTTGTTCAAAACTTATCATATACCTATAGAGTCAGCGAAGTAGGTAAAAAGGTTCAAATGTTCATTTAAAAAAAAATATTGCAAGTTATTCACATTTTAAAATAAAAAAGTGCCAAGGTCACCGGGTTCACGGTATTTGTTCCATTTTGATCGAAATGACAATTATGTAGCTTGTGCGAAGTTCAATCAGAAAAATAAATACATTTTTTACAAAAACTATTAGTTCAATTGAAATTTTAAGCGATCAGAGCAGCTTTTGTGTTTTAAATCGATTCATAACATACATACAAAATTTTCTATTTGAATTTTCTTTTTTGGTTGGTTTTTCTGATCGCTATAACTGGTCGGGTCCCTAACAAGAGATCATTTATACAGATTAGGAAGAGAGTCGGAGACAGAACAAGACAACGCGAATAATTGATCGGTCCGAAAGAAACTGGGGAAGATACTATCCGGGCCAACGGATTTGTGCATAAGGAGATTTGTCCATTTACGCTCTCAAACGAATAATTTTTGTTATGATTTCAGCACTTGAGTCTACGACACTATCGAGGAAGCATAGTTAAAGAGCTTTATCTTATTACCACGATTCTCCTTGGGATTTTTTCTTTAACTGGAATGCTGGAGTAAGAGAAATTGGCTGAACTAATACAATGGCCCAAAGTGACGTGCCCAGAGGTGATAATACATCAATAGTGTATTTATCAGGATGAGATGTACAGAACAAGTCTATGGTGTTTGGCGTGTGACCTGCAATGCCAGGGTTTCGTGTTGAATTGTCAACAAGCTGATTCAAGTTGTTGACCTCAAACAAATCTCGGCATAGCTTCCTTCGGGTATTGGTTGGCCAGAATATTGATAGATATGTAAGTAGAATTGTATACATTGAAATCGCCCGTAACAACGATTTCAGCGGGAAGATAATGGGAAACAATTCTTTTTATGGAGTCAGACACGGCATCGAATTCGTTTAAAGTCGAGATAATGTTTGGGCGTAAGTATTGGTCGTTCACAAACTTAAGAAGACTTGTACATTGTGTTTTAATATGTGATTTCTTGTTTATTTTTGTGTGTCCCACTATTCCATTACATGGTTACATTTTTATTTGACTATCTACTGTTTTCGATGAAACAAAGCTAAATATTGTTTTGTTAATATTGTATACGATTTTAAAGGTTTATCTCAACCGATTACAGCTCATTTATTTATCTAAGAGTTTCAGACTCAACCAAGTATGAATATGAATATGCCTCTGTATTTCATTAAACTCTCTAACTGACCTTGAGATTGGTTCGTTCATACCCTATAGTTAGTTCTATGCCTAGGGTAAAGAAGAAAATATCTTTCACTTAATGATCTTGTTGGAGCATATGTATATATACAAATTAAGGACAATAAAGTAAGACATTTTAATTTGGTAGCATAAAATGACACGCACAAAAACTATACCGTGAATAGTTCTTCGAGATTTAAGCCCCTGCAAAACCCCGAAGATTTTGCCTAGCTAAAGATTTCGCACAGGAATTCCAATGCATTTTATAAAAAATAAAATGCACGACTGGGTCGCACGAACTTGCTCTTATGATAAGCAATTGCGTAGTGGCTGCATATATGGATATTAAAAAAAATTAAATAATTTCGAAAATTCTTTTATTTTTTTAATTAGTTTAAGAGTTTTCTCGGAAAAACTAAGTATGCAAAAAAAATTCAAAGCTATACGTCAATCTAGGAAAAAAAAAATATTGAAAATCGTTGGACCAGTTTTTTTTTTAAAGGTTATTTTTGAAAAACTTTTTCAAAAAATATTTTGAAATTTATTTGAGTATGCAAATATATGGCAATCTGTAGTTTACATTTGAAAAATAATTTTAAAAAAAATCAATGTACCCGTTCCCAACGTCAAAAAACAAAGTTTTTGAAAATTTTGAAATGCCATATTAATAAAATTATGAATGACTTCCTGTGGCCAAAATTTTATTGAAATCGAATGTATAGTTTACCAGAAAATTTGATTTGAAAATACTGGTTCTATGAGAGGTACCGTTATAAGACAAATTTTGAAAAAAATTTCAAACCAAAAGATAGATTGTCTTGCAAAAATAGCATCGTTAGAGCCGTTTTTTAGAAAATCAATTTTTGTCTTCAAGATTGTATGGCAGGTGCCGTTATTTTTGGACCTCGAGCAAAAATAAAAAATTTGTTATGAGGGACGGCCAAATAAATCCTAAATACCAAATTTGAAGCAAATCGGCACAACCGTTCAGCCTCCAGAGGCGCGAACAGACAGACAGACAGACAGACAGACAGACGGACGGAATTCCCAGACCCACTTTTTTCGACTTCTCCATCATCGTAATGTCATGTTTGATTGTTATCTCAAATTTTTTTTTTCTGCACGAATCCATAACTTGCCTTATACATAGTACCTATAATCGCAAGTAAAAAGGAACAACGAGCTTGACGAGCTAACCAAATTTTAATCAACAAAACAGTATACATATATGTATGTTGTATCAAACAACCCGGATCGAGCAGGGACGTGTGACCAAATCCCAGCCGATGTGAATCTAGACAATTTTCTTTTTGTGAACTGGATGCGATATCTTTAACTCTATTATCTGTGGTGTAACCTAAATAACTCATAAAATATCTTCCATTTCACTGAGAAATAGCAAATTTTTATCAAAGCTTTCGATAAACCAAATCTCAACATAAAGATCGGAGTACCTAAGTTTGTTTCCATTGCCATTGCTCTTTGTCGGTTTGTCTTACAAGATTTATAATTAACAAGAAGCAAAAAATGTTATTAATCCCAAACAATTTTAGCAATTGAATAACATTCTCGACAAATGAGATTGTGTCCTTCACAATTTATTTATAAGAAAATTTGCATTTCTCTCTTCTGTCACTATAACTCTGAGGATTGGATAGGCTGAGTTTTCTTGGAGTTGCAAAACACATACCTACCTATGTCATATTGAGGTTTTGGTCTTTCTTCAGTTTATCTTCACTGAAACAAAGTGCGGGGACCTGTTGAGATTTCAAGTATTCCCAAAGCAAATAATGTATTCACATGTTGTTATGGGACGTTGGTTAGGGTGTATTTCGAGGAGAAGGGATCATTCTTATTATACGCACATATAAAAGACAACTGAAAGAAAATTTTTGGGGAGAAAATAATGATTTATCTGCGCTGGGGCTGGGATTATGATAGATATGCATATGTATAGAACATACATAAACAAATACAACCTTGGTCTTATAAAACACTGCCTTACTCTAACAGAAATTCAAAGTAACTTTTTGGTTTCTATTAATTAAATATGACAGGTCATATTTGATAATTTGTTGGAAACTTTCTAATTAGATACATACATGCAAATTGCAAATAATTTTAGCCTTTTTCGAAAAGTAAAGCTACTTAGATTTATGTTAAGGTTTGCATATTTATTTTAAAATTAATAAAGACGTTTCAAAAGAACATAATTCTTACATTATATCTAATACCAACTGGACCGGTAGACGTTGTTTTGCACGATTTGTTATGGTTTTTCCTGAGATATATAGATAATTGATGGAAAACTCAATCAGTATAATATGGGATATTTTGACTCCAAGTGTGACTTACACTCTCAACCAGGAACAGAAGGGAACTGCAATTTGCTGCCGAATCCGAGCAGAGAAGCACTTTCCATGACATTAATAACTCTCTTTTTTTCATTTACAAAAAAAAAAAACATTACTGTGTGATTTATATTATGTCGGATCGCACAACAATAAAATAAAATGCACGACTGGGTCGAACGAATTTGCTCTAGTGTGTGATAGTGGTCCACGGGCTTGAGATTTTGATATAAATACATTTTTCAAAATTCTTAAATAAATACTTAAAGCTTATTTGAGCTGAAAAAAAGTACTTACGCCATTTTATTTCTTGGATAAATTTGAATTTATGAGAATAAATTTATAAAAATCTGTGGAGCGGTTTTTGAGAAAAAAAGTTTTTTTTTGAAAAAAATTAAAAAAAAAAATTCAAAAACGCCAGTTTATAGGTATTCAGCAAATAGATTTATTTAAAATTTTTAGAAAAAAATTTAATAAGCAGTTTAAAAATACAAAAAAATATTTTTCAAAAATATTGGTATGCAATAGAAATTGAGCTACCTACACCTATATGTGTGTGAAATTTCGAAAGAATCGGTTGAGTCGTTTTCGAGTTAGTCGAAAGCAAAAAAAAACGGTCCTATGGAAAGTACCGTTCTTAGCCATTTTTTAAAACTTTTTTTTCGGTCATATGATTGGTCGTACCTAAAAAGCAACACTGATTTTTTTAAATAGAAATCGTTAGAGCCGTTTTTGAGAAAAATAAGCTTTAACGTATCGGTTGTATGGCAGGTAACTACCGTTATTTTTTGAGCTAAAAAAAAATTTCAACTTCCCCGCTGTACAATACCTAAAAAAGTCTATACACTAAGTTTGAAGCAATTCGGCCCACCCGTTTGGGCTGTAGGTCTCTATACATACAGACAGACAGACAGACAGACAGACAGACAGACAGACAGGCAAATTGCAAATTATAGTATTATAATTTATTGCAAATCTATCTTGCCGATTAAGTTTCTTCTCACACACCCTCTTAATATGACATGAACTCTAGAGTACGTCATGAATCATGATGCTTGAACTTCACAGACTCATTCATATAGACCAGGGTAGATCATTTTTGAAACGAAGAATAATGATAGTAGGATGAAACCCATTGGAAAGGGAAGATAATATAACAAAAGTTAAATGAAAAATTAATTACGGATCATCTGAGGTATGGAAGTGGAAGGGGGGGGGGGGTTAAGGGGTTTTAAGGATGAAATTCGGTTTATCTCGATTTTCGGCAAATCTACAAGTCCTATGGAAAAAAGCGGTTCCTATTGTTTCCCTTCAAGCAAATGGATCCGAATTGGATCCGCGCACGGAGTCAAAGACCCATACTAGACTCCGCATACGGAGCCGTAAAACGACGTTTGCCGATTCCATTTAGTATGTAAATTAGAATTCCCACGGACCTATTTGTGAGAGAGAGAAAGAGATAGAGAGAGAGAGAGAGCTCGTCCCGCTCAGCGAAATATGAACCCAAAACTGAATTTAAAAGAAAAATGTAATGTCTGCATGTCCTTTAATGTTTTCCCCATTTCTTTCGTCATTTCGTTTATCGCGTTTGCAAATAAATGTAACATCGCGATTTATTTGCAATATTCACTTTTATTCATATTAAATTTTACCTTTTTTCTTTCTTTATTTTACTTTTTTTCTTAACTTTTTATATGCGCGAATTTTTCTTTGTCTCTAATGCAAACCAAAAAGTATACACATTATACATAAATAAACGGCTCCTGCTCTCTCCCTCCCTCTCTCTCTCTCTATCTCTCTCAATCTATTACAAAAGAAAAAAAAATACTCGATTCTCGAATCTCTTTCTTAAATTGTATGCCATGCATGCAATTTTTTGAGAGGCCTCGTAAAACGCTGACTCAGGCTAGTCAGAAAATGTGCCGTAAGATCTGAAGTCAGTGATTTTGCTTGAAAGGTTAGTTTTCTTTTACTTCAATATCAGTTGTTCCGATTTCATATGATGTAATACTTTTTTTTATTTCCCAAACTTATTTAGTTTTTCAGTTTTTACTTGCGATTATAGGTATATACCTACTTACGGGAGCTACCCTTAAGAAACTTTTAACATTTAAAATTCATTTCTTGGGTGCTATGAAAAATGAAAGACATATACCTAAATCATTTCGATTTTTTGAGAAAATTAGAAAAAAAACATAAGCAAGAGCTACAGTACGTTTGCAACGAACTGTTGGATACCCTATTCCCCATATTTTTGTACGTGCATGCGTCTGCCTCCCGCAAACAGCCGATGTTTCAGAAACAAAATTCTTCTTAAGCAGACAGAAAAAAATTCAATAACATTAATTTTATGCGGTGTGATGTTCAATTAGTGCTGGCGTGATAAAAAAAAGGAGTGCGCCACGCCCAAAGTTAAAACGTTTTATTGCCAAGGCAATTGTTATGAGCTCAGTGACATTCAATTTTATTCTTGCAGATCGATTTGAACAAAACAAGACAAAACTTAAATTTTTAAATATTAGATTTGGAATGGAAATAGCGATTATGTGTGTTTTTTTTAACAATTCTTGGACCACACTCTGCTACGTAACCATGGAATATAAATCCAAGTGTTCATCTGTTTACTTCAAAACTGCGACCGATAGTTAAAAAACGATAAAAAAATTAATGCAATATACGACTTTTGACGGAAACGCCCCTTAAAAGTGGGCGTGTCTAACAAATTTTAAGCACTAACTGCGTTTTGATCAGTATTTAGGCATATGTGTAAGACTACAGCTGAATCGAGTAGTTTTTAAACAATCTTACCTGAACAAAGGTATTTTACCAAAATCACGCCTTTAAAAGTGGGCGTATTGAAAAAATTTACAAAAGAAAATGTAGAGATATATTTTTCAAATAACGAACGGAAGGAAAAAGGTTTAAATTAAACATTGGAAATGTCTTAAATTCTTAAGGCTGCGTTTTTCGTTCTTTCATGAAAGGTAGGCGTAAGCCACGCCCAAAATTCAAAAATTTCTTTTCATACACGAACCTTTTAGTTTCTATTAAGAGACGCAAAATTTTGGCTTGCGGATTCATTATAAATACCGTTTATTTACAAAAACAATTTTTGTATAGTTTCTAATGAAAAGTGGGCGTCAGCCACGCCCAAAATCAATTTTTTTGATTTCGTACACAAGATGTTTATGTGCCAGTAAGACCCACAAAATTTAATCTTTTTCGCTTTAATATAACAATTGTTATTTTATAAAAACAATATTGATGTTTTTGTCTGAAAAATAGGCGTAAGCCACGCCCAAACTGAAATATTTTTATTTGATTGGAAGAAAGTTTACCTAAAGCTTACGTGTGCAAAATTTTAGCGTTATGCTTTTATCGTAACTGTACAAAAAACATAATTTAATTTTATTAAATTGAGGTTGTTCAACAAAAATGGCGGTTGTGGGCGTTTTTGTGGGCGGATTTTACCGGTTCAAGAACTTAGCCTTACTCTTGAACCAAAGATTATATATACCAAATTTCAGCTTTCTAGCTCAAAAATTGCGACCTCTAGAGAGTATACATACGGACGGACGGACGGACGGACGGACGGACGGACGGACGGACGGACGGACGGACGGACGGACGGACGGACGGACATGGCTAAATCGACTAAGCTTTTGATTCTGAGTCAGAATATATATACTTTTCTATACCTAACGGTATTATTTCTCTATGTTACAAACTCCACACCAAATACAATATACCCATTCTATGGAATAGGGTATAAAAAGTTGTATAAAACTGCCATTATGTATTTGAAAACAAGCCTATGAAGCAAAATTTTGGTTGTGACCATTTAAGCCAAACACAAAAAATGCAATATTATCAAATTGAATGATAGGAAAGAAAAGTGGTCCCTACAGTGAAATGAGATTTTAGATGATAAATATCTCACAAAAATCCCACGGGTGGCATCCAGTTGAAATTGGAGGAATACATACAAATTGCTGCCCAGGCTGGGTTTGATCTCACAACTCTAGGTTTAGCAAAAAAGCACTACATCTACTGTGCCTACCATTGCCACCCGCTAGCCGGACTAAAACGAAATAAAAAAAAACCTTGACAACCGTTTTCTAAATAAGTTTGAAGAAAATCCGTCAAGCGTCTTAGGATGGAGCTTGACGTGAAAAAGCACACAGACTTACATCGCGAGGGAACGGCGAATTTCGGAATTCGTCTTAAAACGGTACCCACTCATAGAACCAATGTTTTTCAAATGAGGTTTTATCGCAAACCATTATCCCGAGTTCACCTAAATTCTGCACTCAGGAAGTCATTAATTTACAATTCAATTGATAGTGCGTATCAAAATTTTCAAAAAGTTTTTTTTTTCAATTTTTAATAATTGTCTTAAAAAAATGTTGGTTCTCGAAATATTTTGGAAACGGGTGCATTTTATTTGTTCGATTATTTTCCGAGATGAAAACTTTTCTCATAATGACAAACATAATCTACTCAAACAAAAATTTAAAGTATTTTTTTCAAAAAAAAAAAATGGTTGAACGATTTCTAATTTTTTTTCAAGATAGTGATTTAGTTTTGAAATTATATTGCATAGGTATTCAGTTTTCCCGCGAAAACTGAAAGCTAATTACAAAAAAATTAAAACCTTTTTTTGAAAAAAAAATTTAATTTTCTTCAAAACAAATGTAGCGACATAGCATAGTTGTCATGGCAAAAGGCCATATTTCGAAGTATGAGCTTATGACTCTTTTGTAAAGCGAAATATGGCCTAATGTCATGGCACCTCTAGCATAAGAGCAAGTGAGTGCGACCCAGTCGTGCATTTTTTTTATAAATGCCATATAGTTATAATAATATTATTATTTATGTGAAAAATTGAGTGAATTTGAAGAATGTTATGTCCATTTTTATATCACTTTAATAGTGTTGTAGTGTGTTAAGTAAAAACTAGGTACTATTTTATATCGAAGAGCCAGCTAAGTACCTACCTACCTATATAGCATAGGAAAAAGTTAAACCATCTATAAATCGGTTTATGATCAAATCATATAATTAGTGCTATTTCAAAAAATAATTGAGAAATTCCAGTATCATTTTACACCGTCCGTCGTCGCTGTCGTCAGTCGGCCCCGAATCATATCTTCGAAACAATTTCATTATGTTCTGATTTCTCGAATTAACAAAAAGCCATAAGCATTTCTTCAGTATATAAAAAGAAATGGGAAAGCATCGAGCGTTGAATGCTCGTTATTGGCACTCAGGATAGCTCCCTTGAGTGCAATCATGATTTTGGCTTAGTTACAAGGGTGAACTATAACGAAGCGTGTAATTTCAAGACTCTTCATGAATTGTGTCTATAGCTAACCAAACCATTGATTTTTGAAGGAACGATGATTCAATTTTTTTTTTTTTTTATAAAAGTCCCTCGAAGGAAAACCAAAAAAAAAAAATTCTCTACGAATTGTTATTTATGAGATTTGTGAAGGAATTGTTTTTTATTTCATACCTTTTTTAAAGATGGCTGTTTAAAGCTGCACCAAGGCATGTGGATGCGAAGCACGTTCTATTCCTATTTTTTCCGTGAAGGAAAAGCCACTCGGAAATCTTTTTTTTACCCACACTATTAATCATTTTGGTCAGTTGTTAGACTTTTTGTGATGAAAGATATATCTACAACAAATTATTGTTGGAGTTGTGAGAAACTTTCGGACCTTTGGGGAATCACAAGTTAAATTAAAAAGCAGTCCTGCAAAAAAGAGCTACAAGCAATAAAAAAACATACATACATATATGCTTATGCTTATAGGGTGTAACTCTAAATAAATTCAATACGTATATACATACTTCTCTTTGATAGTAGGTATTGCAAATTACATGCGATTGTATAATGATTGCTAAGTTTTAGATCCGCCAGCAACTAACTTAGCAATTTGATACAATTTGGAGTGAAGGGGGTGACTTCCCTCAAGCTATATCGAACATCAAAAGAACAGAAGATACTATATGAACTGTTCACACTCTGCAACATGAATGAATTAAAATCATACAAAGACTTTATGGAAATGTCTTCAATACTCATTGACCATTGTCCTTTTATTGATCGAACACAATTTGGTGTTGTTTTATAAAATAACTTGTAACAGCAGTCGTCTTGTACTGGAAACTACAGGAAATGGTAGGTATATTCGCACTGTTTGATACTCCATGGTCGTTAATTTACCTTGTTGTGATTTTCATGATACACACCACTACGGGCTTTATAGCTATTGCTGGAATCATTATATTAGTCTCTATGGCAATATGGAATGAACTTGCCACTAAACGGTCTATTGTTGAGGCTTGGTATTAAAAAAGAGAAACGATGATTCATTTTTTATTTGCTCTCTTAGGGGCCAGTTATAGCGAAACGGAAAACAAAACCGAAAAAATTTTCAAATGGAAAATTTAGTGTGTTATGGTTCGATTTAAAACACAAATGCTACAATGATCGATGGCATTTAACTCAGAGAACTTATTTTGCAAATAAAAATTTGAGTTGAACTTGTAGGTACTTTTTGTTAAAAATTTATTTAATCATTTTTCTCTTGTACGTATAAAAGAAAAATAAAAAAATACATTTTTAACAAAAAGTATTTGTTCAATTAAAATTATTATAAACAAAAAACATTATCTGCATTGATTGCCATCGATTAGTGTAGCCTTTGTCTTAAA
Source organism: Platycheirus albimanus (assembly GCA_916050605.2). Classification (NCBI taxonomy): domain Eukaryota; kingdom Metazoa; phylum Arthropoda; class Insecta; order Diptera; family Syrphidae; genus Platycheirus; species Platycheirus albimanus. The sequence goes on from OU696698.1 coordinate 69,695,382, forward strand.
AATCGAATCAGAACATACAAAATTTTCCATTTGAAATTTTTTCGGTTCGTTTTTCCGTATCGCTATAACTGGCCCCTTAGAGTTGTGGGTTCAAGCCCCAGCCTGTGCAGCAATTTTTCCTTATTCCCTCAGTTTCAACTGGATGCAGCCTGTGAGATAAATATCACCTAAATCTGTATCCATTTTCAAACCAAAAATTTTTTACTGTATCTCAATTCCTTCTCCCCAAACGCTCGAACTGCTTTTATTCATGATAAATGATAAGGGTATTAATAACAACTTAACAACTTTTAGGAATAAGTTTAAGCAGTTATAGATTAGGTTTGTTTGTTTACCTCCGAAAACAGCCAATTTCTGCCAATTTCTGCCAATTTCTGCCGAATCCTGTTCGATAACTCACAAATTCGGTAGTTTTAGGCAGAAGAGAGCGCTCACGAGAGAGAAAAACATTTCCCCTTCCTGCCCATTTTAGCCCAAGAAATTTTTTCGGGTAGAAATGTGAGTTCTGTCAAAACTAGAATTTGACAATTTAAAAAAAAAAAAAAAAATGTATCATTTGCGGTTTTGCGTTTCATCACGTGGTTTTTGCGTCCTGTGTGTATTTAATTGAAATTTATATTGTTTTATTCATTTTTCAAATTTAAAATTCGGAAAATCACGACAAAAAACCAAGTTAAAAATTTATTTTTTCTTGACGTTTTAATTTTTTGACGTTGAACACAATTTTTGTGTTCAACCCGTTCGTTTACTTTTTCACAAATTTTCTCTCATTGAGAGAATTTGAGAGAATTTCATCCCCACTCTTCAATATTTGACAGACTTCCCATTTTAGCCCACAACAGTAAACAAACGAATCTATTATCATCTCCAATAGACAAGTAGATATTTTAACCTCTAAAGGGTGTTTTTAGCAGCATGAGAAGTTTCTATGGTTGTTGTCTATGGTTTGACAGTTGATAATGTCAAACTGTGCTGACATTTGTGTTTATTAAGGTTTGGAAATTCATCATGAACCGTTTAACGCCGGAACAAATAGTGGAAATTCACTTTGAAAAAAAAAAAAAAAAGTGCTCGACTGTGTCGTACGAACTCTTGTTACAGTGGTTTTGGGGCTTGAGATTTTGGAAAAGAAGCAATGAAAAAATCATACGATATTTTATTCATTTTAATCAATAGTTTAAACGTTTTTTGGAGAAAATGAAGTAAACCATCAGATTTTTTTTCCTTTTTTGAATTGTAAGGAATTTTTTAAATCGTTGCACCAATTTTTTCAAAAAATAGTATTTTTTTTAAACTTTCAGAAAACATATTCCAAATTATTTTTGAGTGTGTGAACATCTTGTGATTTAAACTTCTTATCAGAAAACAAAAATTTAAAAATTTTGAAAAAAACCCAGTTAAAAAAAAAATTTTACTTTCAAAAAAAAAACGCATAAAAACGTCTTTGAAAAATTAAAGAATTTTTATTATTTTGTTCATAAAGGAGCTTTTATATAAAATTTTCATCGAAATCCATGAAGTGGTTTACGAGAAAATATGATTTAAAAAACCGGTGCTATGGGAGGTACCGTTATAAGACTTTTCATGAAAAATCTGTTCCAACCAAAACATAAAGTTTACTCAAAAAACACCATTCAGAAAGTTTTATCAAAATCGTAGGAGCCGTTTTTAAGATAAATGAGTTTTTCATAAAAACTCAAGACAGATACCGTTAGTTTTGGAGCTAGAATGCTAATTCCAAAAACCCCTCTGCAGGTCATCATAATAATACTACATATATGTATATATGTATATACCAAGTTTGAAGCGAATCGATCCAGCCGTCTAGGCTGTAGGTGCCGATACAGTTAGACGGACAGACAGACATACAGACAGACAGACAAACAGACAGACAGACAGAATTATTTTTACAAATGCATAACTTGGCTTATAGAACCTATAATCGCAAGTAAAAATGAAGTGCCTGTTTGTAATTTCAAAATATCAAAAAATAACAAAAACGCAATTTTAAAATTTTTTGTATGTCTGTCTGTCTGACTGTCTGTTCCTATTAATCTCGGAAACGGCTGGACCCATTTTGACGGGATTTTCACTGGCGGGTAGCTGATGTTGTAAGGAGTAACTTAAATCCAGGTGGCGCTGCGGTTGCATTTTTCAAAAATTCTTATTTATGCACCGTTTACGACAGGACTTTCACAGGCAGAAAGCTAATAAGCCGAATTGACTTAAAATCACACAGTTTCTACCTACAGTGAAAGCTCCCATTGCGGACACCTCCCTTAGGCGGACAAATTCTCCCGACCGTGGATCTTGAATTTAAATTCCGTACGTTTTATGATCCCTTAAGCGGACACTCCCTTACCCGGACGCGGACAGGCACATAAGCCACAATTTGGTAAATTCTATTCTCTTAGGCGGACAAAAACATCATCAGCTACATTTTCCCATAGCTTTTCTTACATGTTATGAGAATGATAAGGACAAATGAACCAATTTAACCAATAAAACAGCAAAATTGCAATGTAGCTGTGTGTGTTTGTGGTCTGTTCAAATAATCTTACATACCTGAAATAATTTTTTGTTTTTTTTTAGTTTTTGGAGTGCAATTGGCATGATTTAATTTTTATTACTTTCTATCAATTAATAGGTTAATACATATAAAATTATATGCAAAACTATTTTTGATTGGTTTTTAACTTTTTTCCCTTGGACGGACAACTCCCTTAGACGGACACAAGTGCCTCGACCGTCGCTGTCCGCCGAAGGGAGCTTTCACTGTATATGTACAATGTACACATAAATAAAAATGAAGTGTCTGTTTTTTACTAAATGCGTGTGCATTATAAAAAAAAAAAAAAAAAAAAATAAAAAAAAAAAAAAAACCTATATACGGTACTTATAACAAAAATGGAATTTTTAAAATTATTGTCTGTCTGTTTGTTCCGGCTAATCTCGGAAACGGCTTAACCGTTGTTGACAGGACTTTCACAGGCAGATAGCTGATAAGTCGAATTAAATTAAAACCACACAGTATCTATTAGACATAAATAAAAATGAAGTGTAAAATATCAGCTATTTACTAAATGGATATGAAAAAATTATTATTTTCAATACATTGATAAATTTTGGCTGAACGAAGTTTGCGGGTCAGCTAGTCTACTATAATAATTTATGTGCCAAAATATGAATTTTAAAATGATAGTACTTTTTCGTCAAGAGGTCCTTTTCCTTAACGTTGTGCGGCTTTTTGTTTTTGGTGTCGCATACCTACCATTATGGTGGACCTCCAATACGGTGCAGTTACTTCCGATGATAGGTCTTAGAGAGGCAGATTCACCAAAAATTGCATATGCAGCTAGGGCTCCGGAGGTATCCGTTTTCTTCGGAGACATTTGTCTCCTTCATCTTCATCCTAAATAATCATCTCCGTAAGAGCAATAATCTTCATGTATCGTCTGGCTGGTGAGTTAGATGTTCCAATAGTTCATTTGTGTATAGCTCGTTATCCGTCTTGTTTTCACAGTCAATTGATGATAATTGATAAGGTTCTGTTCCTCCCCTGTCAATGTCTGTGTGCTTGTGAATCAGCAATAGCAGTCTGAGGTACCCGATTCATGTATCCAAGTCTCCATGTTTTGAGGTGCGTTGGAAGTGGATTTGGAGTGATGTGTGAATATTGGATAGGCGGGAGCGGAGGAGGAAGATGTGAGAACGTCCTTTTGTTTTTGGGACTCTTTTTATGACACAGCGCCATAAGAATCTTCGATCCTATTTAATCCTCAATAAACTACAACTCGATAAGTTCTGCGCTCAGGTAGAAGAGAATACGTATTCAATTGACAGTTACCTATGAGTTTTGCAACGAAAATTTAAACTAACGCGTTTTTTAGAGCTATAGAACTTTAAGTTGGCAACACTATCTTAACTGGGGGCCATTTTGCCAGCTGTCATGTGATTTATTTTTAAGTTTGGTTTGGCATTTCAACATGAATAGACTGGCGTCTGAACAACGCTTCCAAATTTTGCAAATTTATTTTGAAAATCAAAAATATTTCGTAACTCGTAGCCGCAGCGGACATATGCCAGAAACCATACTTAAATGGCAGAAGATTATCTTTCGAATAAAATAAATTGTATGTCAATGTAAAAAAATCATCTTTGTTTTATTCCATTTCAAAGTCCAATAACTAAAAAAAACACCTTTTATAATATTTTTTGTGAAGATAGAACAATAATAAAATTGTTGCACAAAACTCATTAAATTCACATTTTATCAGTTTTTTTTTTCAGCCAACGCAACGAAATGAACACTCTTGCAATGCTTTTTTTTCCTTCATCAGGTCTCTTGGTTTTATACTTAATTACGGTTTGGAAATAATGACAGATGCTCAACATAAACACCAATCCGAGTGAGTGCTCTTTTCGCAACGCAAAATAATGCAGTATGAGGTGATTCATTTTCATTCCCTGAGATTTCCTATTTTACTGGATTATTTTCTGCTTTTTGTAACATTTTTCTCGCTCAGACTCCTTGGGGAAATATGACTGCTTGAGAAAGACTTCAATTTTTTTTTTTTTTTTGCCGGGCTGTGTTAGAGAGATGAATATGTGAAAGTAATGACTTTTCATACTCTTTTTTTTTTTTGCACGGAATTGCTTTTGTAATGAACCGGGAGCTGAACCGTAAGGGTGAGTATTTAATACAAAATCTCACACGTAAAGATACAAGGGGTTTATATTTTCAACACTATCACCCTCTAAGTATAGTTGAAACAAACAAATTCTTCTGCACTACAATTATTTGCTTTTAGGTTTGAGGTTTTCGACGTTGTTGGTTAAGTATTCTGTTATGAGGTTTTTCAACCACGCCCAATAGATAAAGTGTTTTTAAATAGGGCTTTAAGAACTTTTACGGATTAATCGCAATATGGTTATCTCACAAGGAGATTTAAATTGGCCATCGTGATCGTGTGATTTAACCCAGTAAGTGGGGGTTTTCAAGGCACTGGTCTATGTCAATAACAATAACCTGGTGTGCGTCCGTCGGCAGCAAAAATTCAGTTCCGTTGTAAAATCAATTGGATTAGCATCTTTTATCGCCCCCTTCATCTCATACAGGTTAAAGTATTGTTGTACTTGAATCCTTAAGCACATTGAAGATTCATTAGGTTATTAATTATGAATGAATTGTTTAGAGGCGAATCACAGCATTATGTAAATGTATGTATGCTTTCGTGTGCATAATCACACACGTTAATATGTTATGTTGAAGTCAAACTGTGGTTTAATGATGCAATCAATTGGCAAGGTGATTCATTTTAGGAGTGACAAAAAGCTAGAGAGTGTAGTTTGGGTCGAGACAAGAAACAAATCGTATAAGAGAGGGGCAATTTTCTAAACAAAACAAAAATCAGAAAAAAAATTATTAAAATAAAACGTAACACTCACAATGAGGTAAGTGTACCAGTATCCGGCCACCTAACGCATTTTCTCACTTTGGAGCCCTATAATAAATTCGTCTTAATAAAGAATTTTGGAATATTTTTTGTCTAATCTTATTTAAAATTTCAATCAAATAAAAATAATATTAAAGTTATAGATTTAATGCTATTAAAACTGGAATTATACTTTTGTAAAAAAAAGTGCTTTTTCACTGGTACCCGGCCACCCACTTTTCAGTAACCGAACACTTTTGATCCAGTCCTTTTTTTGCAGCAAATCTTAACTAAACGATTGAAATTAAACACTTTTTTAAAGTGAAACTTTTTTTACATCGACTCAAATTTTTTGGTTCACCTGTCGCATATCGCAATATGGCGGCGCCAGCGCATAGCTCGCATTAGCTGACCGTGTTGTATGTTGTATGTAGTATTTGTATTCTCACTCATTCAAGCACGTGGTCCGCTGCATTTGTGTGTTTTGTATTAATTTAAATGTTTTTGTTTACTAACTTGATCATGATGTAGCTGAGAGCCAAATAAACCGGTTAACAAGGGAAAAGCCAAGAAAAGTGCGAAAATATCGGACGATGAATTAATTTTAGGACGTAAGAGAAAGCCAAAAGATTTCGTGTTTGCAGGGGGAAAAAAAGCTATTGGTGAGTTAATTTGAATTTTATAGTGAATTTATTAGAAGGAAAAAAGTTTCACTTGTTTTATGTTTTATGGCATTTTATTTATACTTGTTTTATTTGGATATAGTTAAAAAACACTTTACACTTCACTCTTCTTTTGTTGATAAAACACGAGATATAAACTTATCCTAGCTTACTTAAAACAATAAGTAGTGAAGTAAGGTCGATATTTTTATTTTCAGTTACTTGTTCTTGCGGCGCTTGCACAAGGCTAGGTCTTGATCTCTAGGATATTTAATATTTTAGAGAAACGAATGCTTTCATTCTCAAATTGGTCCTTGATTTCAAGGATGACAGGGCAGCTATTGCAATTGAGAATCTATCTGTTTTAGGTGGTTGCACAGGTTCTATGGCTTAAACTTCTGTAGGCTGTGCAGTTAAGCTTTCCATTACGTCTTGATCACATTTTCCGTAGTCCACAGCATTAGAGTTGAATGGAAAAAGTCCGCATTTCCGAAATGCGTTTTTAATGGTTTCTGCCAAATTTTCATTTTAAGAAGGGACGGTTTTGAAAAGTGGACAGGAATCCTTTCGCGTTAAAGCTGTTCCTATATGTTTAATGTGCCAATTTCGAACTGTTTTTTTTTCAAACTTCTTTAAATGGCTTGATGCGCTAACGTCAGCTGGTTGAAGGATATGGGTTGTGTTTGGCGGCAAGGCAGGCAGAATGGTGTTTTTGTCGGCACAAAGCTGGCTTAGTTGTGCGATTTGTGACCGTCTACGAAAATTAAAATTGGTTTTTTACATTTTTGTCATCAATCCATTTGGCCACATAGTATCTAAGCAATGTATTCATAGAAGGTTTCACTTCGCATCCACGATGAAGTTTTTCCCAACCCCCGGTTTTCCCGGACGCTCATGACAATCTCCTTAGGTGGTCGAATATAGGGACAAATCACCAAAGGCGGTAAAAGTTCTCCGGAAGCCGTCATAGTTAGGACCGTTATCGTAGCTTATTCCTTAGCCATTTATAACCCTTTGGAGCCACAACCGTTACTGTTTTCGGACACAAGGAAAAGCTCGTTTCATCTCCATTCAATATTCTGTCTGGTTGGAGGAGGATATCGTCATAACCGTTTTCCCTAAGGAAGCTTTCAAAGTCATGAAACCATTTTTGAATACTGTTTTTTTTTGTCACGGCGGCTCTGCCTTTTGAAATGGTCTCAGCTTCACGTATAAGCTTAAGTAGGGGTTTCGTTTAAAGAACAACCTAATCCAAGTTCTTCCTGGTCGATCATTTTTGAAAGGGTTTTTCCTTTTTTTCTGTTTTTAACAAATAGTATGAATTTGTTCACAATTAGTTAAGTGGCCGGCTTGTTCTAAAAACCGGCCATAGTAAAATTTTGACAAAAAGAAGTGGCCGGATACTAAAACTTGACATATTTAATACATTTTATTGCATTGTGGAGGTAGACAAAAGTATTTTCTTACGTTAAACGTGAAAAGGATAAATTATTAGATTTTAGGCAAAGTTCTAGTACCCGGCCACCCTGGCTGGATACTGGTAAATATAATAGTTGGTTCAAGAGTAAGGCTAAGTTCTTGAACCGGTAAAATCCACCCACAAACACTCCCACAATTGCCAATTTTGTTCAACAACCTCTATTTGGCAAAATTAAATTATGTTTTTTGTACACTTACGATCAAAGCACAAGCACAAAATAAAAATATTTCAGTTTGGACCTGGCTGATCATTTATAAAATAACGATGCTTGAGTTTATATTCGAGCGAACAAAATTTGGTTGGAACCTATTACCTAGTTGTACGTAAAAATCTTCTATAAGAAAGAAAAAAATGGATTTTGGGTGTGGCTGAAGCCTACTTTTCATTAGAAACTGTAAAATACTTGTTTTGCAAGCAAACGGCACTTGTAGTAAAACCGCAAGCCTAACTTTGTGCGTCTCTTATTCCAAACTAAGTACTCGCAAGTAGCTTGTATATGAAAGAAAACTTTTGAATTTTGTTAACATGTTTTTAAGACACACCCACTTTTAAATGGAGTTTCCGATATTTCTTAATCTGCATACATTTTTCAAAGTTTACTAGGTACCTTATTATCGGTCTCAGATTTGAACTAAGAAGATGAAAAATGTGTGTTTGTATTCCCTGGTTATGTAGCAGATTGTGGTTCAAGAATTCGCTAATTTCATTGAAAACCTTATTTTAAAAAATTCAAGTTATGCCTTGTTTTGTTCAAATTGAGATGCAAGCTAAAAATTTAATGTCACTAAGCTCATAGTAATTATTTTGACTTTGTAAAAAAAGGCTGGGTGCTGTATGAATAGGGTAGGCCCTGATTGGTATCAACATGGCGATGCCCAGCGTTGCAACTGTCTCATACGCATCAATTGTGCTTATTTTACCTCATAGTGGTAGCCATCGGGTACTGGTCTTGTCCACCCGGACTTGACTTGCTGAACTTATAAGCGCGAGTGTTGATCACAGAAAAATAGCAACACTATAATTGCCCTGCCATAAAACTCCTCTGTTTCTCTTGTTGGGTAGCAGTTTATTCTGTACGAACCCCTCAGAAAGCAAGCGAGCGGCGGATGAGCTTCCAATTAAGTGAACCAACGGCGACGCTTACAGACAATATGGTAGGCACCCCATTGAGCTACTTCGACATATTCGGAGCTCAGGTCTTTGGGTCCTTTCACTACTATTAGTCAGGGTAGTGAAATAGAGAAGGTGGCGGATGAGCCCATATAGGACCAACGGCAGCTCTCACATCCCCGTAGTGGGTTACTGACTCTGGATTTCTCCAGCTCCTTTTGTCCAAGGAGAACAGCATAGGGCCTGGTCCCCCAGGTTGGGGGTTGTGCGTCGGGGTAACTTCCCTACCACGTAAAAAAATAATAGTTCCGAAACAACCAACTGCCTCGGATATGGATGACCCTACTGATGACGACCCTAGCAAACGAAACAAGGACAACGAATTTCGGTTCTGCACGTGGAATGTCCGGACCCTTAACAGACCATGTGCAGCCGAACAATTAGTGGAAGCCCTAGATGGTGTCAAAGCCGACATCACAGCCATCCAAGAAGTGCGATGGGATGGTGAAGGCACAAGGAGGATGAAAAACTGTGACATCTACTACGGCAAGTGCTACAGGGCAAGAAACCAGCGGCTATTTGGATGCGGATTTGTGATAAGAGGAAGGCTTAGGCAAGAAGTCTTGGGGTTTCGTGGCATAAGCGAACGCATTGTCACAATCCGCATTAAATCCAAATTCAGCAACATCTCGCTGATCTGCGTCCACGCCCCCACAGAGGAAAAAGATGACACGACCAAAGAAGAATTCTACGATCTTCTCGAGAAGACGTATGATGAATGCCCGAAGTACGACACTAAGTTTATTCTTGGTGACTTCAACGCCAAAATCGGAAAGGAGGGTAACTTTGGCTCGACAGTCGGAAAGCATAGCCTGCACGACAACACTTCCGGTAACGGACACAGGCTAATCGACTTTGCTGCGGGGCGAAGTGTCATCTTAGCTAGCACATACTTCCCACACCTCAATATACACAAGGGGACCTGGCGGTCTCCTGATCAAAATACCGTCAACCAAATTGATCACATTGCGATTGATAGCAGACATGCCTCCAATGTCATGGATGTCCGCACTTTCCGAGGGGCCAACATAGACTCGGACCACTACCTTGTTGTAGCTAAAGTGCGAATGCGGATCTCCACCAGTCCGCAGTATCGAACATCCACTGTGAGAAAGTTTGATGTTGCGAAGTTGCAATCGCAAGAGACCGCCACAACCTTTGCCAATCATGTCTCCTCTTATCTCTTGACAAGCCCGGCGCCTGCGCCAAACCCAGAGGCCCAGTGGCAACATTGCAAAATGGCCATCAAAACCGCTGCCACGGATGTTTTGGGTTTCATTAGGCGACCACAACGAAACACCTGGTTCGATGATGAGTGCAGGCTCGCACACTTGGCCAAAGACGAAGCCTATCATGCAGTTCTGAACGCCAGAACTAGAGCTGCCAAGAGCGCTTTCCGTGCGGTATACCAGCAAAAGAGGAAAGAGGAACATCGGCTTTTCAGAAGAAAAAAAAGAGAACTGGAAAAACGAATGGTTGAATCTATTGAGGGGTGCTACGGCAGAAGCAATGTTCGAAAGTTCTACCAAAGGGTAAAGCATTCGTCCAAGGGTTACAAAGCCCGAGCGGAAGCATGTAGAGACGAGGGTGGGAATGTCGTTGTAGATACACAGTCGGTGCTGAGAATTTGGAAAGAACACTTCTGCAGACTGTTAAACGGCGAAGACAGCCAACTAATCGCTGTCAGGCAGAATGATCCATTCGATTGGATGATGATGAACAAAATTTCCGTCCTCCCGACCAAGAAGAAGTTCGGATAGCAATATCTAAACTAAAGTCCAACAAGGCTGCTGGAGCTGATGGCCTTACGGCTGAACTCTTCAAAGCAGCGGGAGATGACTTGGTGAGGAGCATACACCAACTCATCTGTACAATCTGGTCGGATGAAAGTATGCCTGACGAATGGAACCTCAGCACTGTGTGCCCTATCCACAAGAAAGGAGATACTCTAAACTGCGCCAACTACAGAGGTATAAGTCTCCTAAATGTCGCCTATAAAATCTTGTCGGCCATTCTGTGTGAACGTCTGAACCCTTTCGCACGTGAACTGATTGGCCCCTATCAGTGTGGTTTCAGGCCCGGTAAGTCAACCGTCGACCAAATTTTCACACTTCGGCAGATTTTGGAAAAGACCCAAGAATTCCAAATCGATACTCACCACCTCTTTATCGATTTTAAAGTCGCCTATGACAGCGTAAACAGGAACGAGCTATACAGAGCCATGTCGCTTCTTGGCATCCCTGCCAAACTCGTTCGATTGTGCAGGATGACTATGGAGAACTCGCGCTGCTCCGTCAAGATTGGTAAGAACACCACCGACTCATTTAATGTCGAGAAAGGCTTACGACAGGGTGACGCGCTGTCATGTAACCTCTTCAACATCATTCTTGAGGCAATCGTACGCAACTCGCATGTCAACACCAGCGGTACGATTTTTTTTAGATCCGTTCAATTACTTGGATATGCTGATGATATTGACATTATTGGAAGAACGAAGCGCGCTGTCAGTGGAGCATTCGCAAGTATTAAAGTGGAAGCGGCTCGAATGGGTCTGGCTGTAAATGAAGATAAAACAAAGTATATGCTGTCCTCGGGTGAAGTAGATCATCACCGTAGGCTCGGAAAAAACGTCACAATGGACAGATATAACTTTGAGGTTGTCAAGGACTTTGTCTATTTGGGTTCCACTATAACCTCTCAGAACAACATCAGTGAAGAGATCAGTCGAAGAATCACTCTTGCCAATCGCTGTTTCTTCGGGCTAAGAAGGCATCTTAGTAGTAAAGCCCTCTCTCAAAGGACCAAGGAGACACTATACAAGACCCTTATCATCCCAGTCCTGCTGTATGGGGCAGAAGCGTGGACACTGACACAATCGGATGAATACAGGCTGGGGTGCTTTGAGAGAAAGATTCTTCGGGTGATATTCGGGCCTGTATGTATCAATGGAGTATGGAGGAGAAGATTCAATGACGAACTGTACGGGCTATACAGCGACATTGACTTGGTTAAGAAGCTGAAAATTCAGCGGCTTAGATGGCTGGGTCATGTGGAGCGTATGGACGAAAACGCTCCTGCCCGACGAGTCTTCAATTCCAACCCGGAGGGCCGACGCAGTTCTGGAAGACCCCATCTAAGGTGGCGCGATCAAGTGGTAAACGACCTCAACCAACTTGGTGTGCGCAACTGGAGGCCACTGGCTAGGGACCGGCCTAGCTGGCGAGGAATGTTGGTTGAGGCCGTGGTCCACAATGGACTGTCTGCGCCACCTTAAGTAAGTAAGTAAAAAAAGTCTAAGCTTTTGCCGTTGATACACGGCAATTATTGAACATCTGCCACACAAAATAAATGTTATATCTTATATTTTGCTGTGTGCTAAAAGAAGAATTTTATTTCTAGAACTGGACAGCGGCTGGCTGCGGGAGCGAACGCATATACCTATAAAGAACGAAATAGGGAATATGGTACCTAAAGGCACGTCCATATTTTGCCAAATGATGCCGAACGGCTTTGCAGCTCGGCCAAGCCAAGAATGCAGCTCGGTTCGGGATGGTTTTCGGCACGTCCATACTTATTCGGCTTGGCCGATCGTCATCATTCGGCATAATATAGTTGGGACTCAAAAGTTTTTTAATTACTTTCCGAGATGAATACTACTCATATTGCCAAATACTTATTCACATACCTACTCAAACAAATATGTCCGTCAAGTTAGCACTTTCATTTTCAATTTTTTTTCAAAATGAGCAATTGAAACTGTCGTAAATTTGTCGTGAAACAACAAAAAAGCTCCTGGTATACTGCGAACTTGACAGCCAAGTTAGGACAACCACCCACCACCACCCTAAAAATGCTTTGGATAGGTATGTACTCAAAAACAAAACAAAAGTAGGTATACCATAAGGTGTCGTGAATTCGTCGTAGATAACCCTCATCATTTTAAAAATTTTCAGATTTTTTTACAGGGAACTACCCCCATTTATACTAAATTGCCAGCCAATTTTCGAAAAAGTCAAAAACTACTTCAAATTATAAAAGTATTGGATTAACTGCCGATTAAAATTCGTTCCATTTTTTTTTTTTTTTCAGAAAAAAAAAATAGTTTTGAAAAACGTAGAGCGACAAAAAATTGTTCACGAAAATAAAATGCCAATAAGAGAAGCTGCTAGGAAGTTTGGCATCCCCAGAACCACTCTTCAGGACCGAGTCCACGGGAGAGCATTAGATGCGGCTGGTAAAATGGGACCTAACACTGTCCTTTCTGCCGACGAGGAGTTGAAGCTGGTGAACTGGCTCATTTCGTTGGCAAAGTGTGGTTTCCCTCAAAGGCCAGATGACTTACAAACTGTGCAGAGTATTATAAAAGATGAAGACCGCAAAACGGTTTTCAAAGACAGCAAGCCGGGATAGAAATGGTAGGTATTATAATTTCTTAAAACGCCATCCCATTGTGAGCCTTCGAAACCCCGAATCCCTAACTAAATCTCGAGCAGCTATAACTAAGCAAGGAATCAGAAAGTGGTTTCGAGATTTAGAAGAATATTTAAAAGACGAAAAGACGGAAGATATTCTAAATTATCCCACAAGAATGTTTAATGCTGACGAGACGGGATTTAGCATGGCTCCCAAGACTGGAAACGTCCTTGCTCCAAAAGGATACAAGAATGTGTACTCGGTTAAAACAGGCAACGAAAAGGAGATGCTGACCGTTCTTTTTACGTTTGCAGCCAGTGGAAAGACGCTCCTCCCATGGTCATCCTGCCCTATAAAAGATCACCTTTCTGGCTGAAAGCTCTCCAGCATAAGAAGCCTGATTGGGTCTTTGGAAAGACTGACAGTGGGTGGATGAGGAGTGAAACATTCCTCCAGTTTGTAGAGGAAGGGCTCCATATTTGGCTCACAAAAAATCAGATAAAACGGCCTGTTCTTTTTTTTGTTGACGGGCATGCGTCGCATATGTCCATGGAACTAAGCGATTTTTGCAGCTCCAACGATATAAGTTTGTATGCTCTTCCACCTAACACCACACACATTATGAAACCAGCGGATGTAGGAGCTTTCAAAGGCCTAAAGTCTGACTACAAGAAAATCCTAGCTGAATGGCAGAGGCGCCCGGATAACCATGGCAACAACATCAAAAAGGGAACATTCTGCGAAGTTCTAGAAGAGGTCCTTAATTGCAAGGACCGAACGACCATCATTCAGAACTCGGTGGATTACTCCAAGTGCGTCCAAAACGCTCTGGGGGCAGAAAACCAAAGCGAACGTTTGAGTGATCCTGGCGTGGATAATAGTGGCAGTGTTGAAGGTGTTGGTGGCGGTGTTGGTGGCGATGTTGGTGGCAATGTTGGTGGCTATGTTGGTGGCTATATTGGCGGCTTTTATGGCAATGTTGACGGCAGTTCTGGTGACGTTCTAGAAAGCATTCCCGACGAAAGCTTTCGGGAAGCAAAACGTGTGATAACATACTTAAAATTTGATCTCCTTTCAAAAAATATCGACTACAAAGTGGTGCTTCACTTAATTTGTAAGGTTCAACAGAGGGACAAGAATACCGTGGACATCGAGGAACATATTGAATGCACTTACGAAGTTAATACTGATGGCGAGCTCGTAAGAGTACTTGCTTCACCTCAGTCCTCTGGCGATGCTAACATCTTAGAAGGATTGTCACCATTTTTGGAGCAAGAGCAACAGGTAGCTGGGAGTGTTGAAAATATTCCAACAGCCCTTATAGGTAGACAGGCTTTATATTTTGTTACATTTTATGCGTACTCAATGAACTTACATTACCTTAGATCCATACATCCAAAACGCTGAAAACTCTTCTCCAAATAACGAGTTCAACACAACGGCGACATTATTTTGGAAGAAATATGCTCACAGATAGTTCACGAGAATGAAGCAGTTGTAGTCGGTAAGCTTTTGTTTATTTTATTTTTAAAACGTGAGTAGGAAAGTAATTGCTGTTCTTACACTTTTATTTAAGAGTCTGAAACTATTAACCACGCTTCAACATCATCAGGAATTCGGTCCGCATTCAAAAAGCACCTGGTTTATCCAAAACCAATACCAAAATGTGATAAGAGGACCCAAAATCCTGAAAAACCGCCTATGCCGATATCATCTGCTGCTTGGAAAGCATTAAAAAAAAGCAAGGAGGATGCAAAACAACTTAAAGCATCAGAACTAGAAAAAAGAGCGCTTGATCATTTAACAAAAAGGGCGGAAAAGAAAAAAACCATTACAACGAAAGAAGATCGTTCCCATTCCCAGGTATCCTAATTCATTGTATATAGAGACTATAGTACTACCACTTGAGGTGCGCCATCTATCGACGAAAAACTAAACTCTAAAATACCATGGGAAGCAACAACAACAATTAAAATGGTGGAAATTGTTGTTGTTGATTCCCATGGTATTCTAGAGCTTAGTTTTTCGTCGATAGATGGCGCACCTCAAGTGGGAATACTATAGTTTATATATACAATGCCTAATTGCAATGAAGACGTTGAAGATGAGGGGTTAAAAAATATTGGTTGTGATGAATGCGAAGATTGGTTCCATTTAAAATGTATGTACGTCTCTGTCGACCATGTCTTTCAGTGAAGCTGAGAGAGAGGATTTCATCTGTCCGTCATGTGATACTCGTATCTAAGTACCTACATACATATATACCATTTAATGAATTCAATTATTTAATTTAAGTTCCTAAAATTTTTAATGAATGTATTTAATTTATTTAATTTTATTTTAAAGCTCTACCATCGGGTACTGTGTTTTGATTACCCTTTTTTTAAGTTTTAAATGAAGAAAGTTCCTATACTTACTTAAGGTGGCGCAGACAGTCCATTGTGGACCACGGCCTCAACCAACATTCCTCGCCAGCTAGGCCGGTCCCTAGCCAGTGGCCTCCAGTTGCGCACACCAAGTTGGTTGAGGTCGTTTACCACTTGATCGCGCCACCTTAGATGGGGTCTTCCAGAACTGCGTCGGCCCTCCGGGTTGGAATTGAAGACTCGTCGGGCAGGAGCGTTTTCGTCCATACGCTCCACATGACCCAGCCATCTAAGCCGCTGAATTTTCAGCTTCTTAACCAAGTCAATGTCGCTGTATAGCCCGTACAGTTCGTCATTGAATCTTCTCCTCCATACTCCATTGATACATACAGGCCCGAATATCACCCGAAGAATCTTTCTCTCAAAGCACCCCAGCCTGTATTCATCCGATTGTGTCAGTGTCCACGCTTCTGCCCCATACAGCAGGACTGGGATGATAAGGGTCTTGTATAGTGTCTCCTTGGTCCTTTGAGAGAGGGCTTTACTACTAAGATGCCTTCTTAGCCCGAAGAAACAGCGATTGGCAAGAGTGATTCTTCGACTGATCTCTTCACTGATGTTGTTCTGAGAGGTTATAGTGGAACCCAAATAGACAAAGTCCTTGACAACCTCAAAGTTATATCTGTCCATTGTGACGTTTTGTCCGAGCCTACGGTGATGATCTACTTCACCCGAGGACAGCATATACTTTGTTTTATCTTTATTTACAGCCAGACCCATTCGAGCCGCTTCCACTTCAATACTTGCGAATGCTCCACTGACAGCGCGCTTCGTTCTTCCAATAATGTCAATATCATCAGCATAGCCAAGTAATTGAACGGATCTAAAAAAAATCGTACCGCTGGTGTTGACATGCGAGTTGCGTACGATTGCCTCAAGAATGATGTTGAAGAGGTTACATGACAGCGCGTCACCCTGTCGTAAGCCTTTCTCGACATTAAATGAGTCGGTGGTGTTCTTACCAATCTTGACGGAGCAGCGCGAGTTCTCCATAGTCATCCTGCACAATCGAACGAGTTTGGCAGGGATGCCAAGAAGCGACATGGCTCTGTATAGCTCGTTCCTGTTTACGCTGTCATAGGCGACTTTAAAATCGATAAAGAGGTGGTGAGTATCGATTTGGAATTCTTGGGTCTTTTCCAAAATCTGCCGAAGTGTGAAAATTTGGTCGACGGTTGACTTACCGGGCCTGAAACCACACTGATAGGGGCCAATCAGTTCACGTGCGAAAGGGTTCAGACGTTCACACAGAATGGCCGACAAGATTTTATAGGCGACATTTAGGAGACTTATACCTCTGTAGTTGGCGCAGTTTAGAGTATCTCCTTTCTTGTGGATAGGGCACACAGTGCTGAGGTTCCATTCGTCAGGCATACTTTCATCCGACCAGATTGTACAGATGAGTTGGTGTATGCTCCTCACCAAGTCATCTCCCGCTGCTTTGAAGAGTTCAGCCGTAAGGCCATCAGCTCCAGCAGCCTTGTTGGACTTTAGTTTAGATACTGCTATCCGAACTTCTTCTTGGTCGGGAGGACGGAAATTTTGTTCATCATCATCCAAATCAAATGGATCAGAGAAAGTTCCTATATTTTTATTTATTTCTTAGTTTTGTGTTTATTCACCCATTTTCGTTAATTGTTGTTTTTGTTCTTTGTTATTGTTTGTTTAATAAAAATATAAAAATGTCTAACATTATAAAATCTTGTTTTATTAAGAGTGGCCGAACCCAGGAGCATCAGTGGCCGGACTTAGGATACGGGGGACCGGCCACTGGAGAAAATGGGTGTTTTTGGTAAAAATTTAATTAATTATTGTTTATTTAAAAATTTTAACTTTCAATGTTTTCCTATTAATTAAGAAAACTTCAAAGAATAATGCTTATAAAAAAAGAAAAATCAAATTGGTTCATAACTGCGGATTTTATAGAACATTTTCTGAAAAAAATTTCTTAAGGGGCCGGCAACCGGCGACTCTACCCTACGCGGCGATTAAATTTAAAAAATCAAAGATGGTAGGGCTTATGTAGGTAGGGTAGAGCGGGGCTAGTTGGCCAGCGGGGCAAGTTGGACCACACGAATTTCTCAGAAACCGAAAGCACCACAAAAACCTGATTATACACAATCACAACATGCTCTCTCTCATAGCAGCACGTGCGATACCGGTTTTAGTTGCATTGTGTCTTTAGAAGAGAAACCACACACAGTTTGTATTTTTCAAGGTCAAAAGTAAAAAATAACGCTCTCGACATTTTTTTTATTTTTATTGTGAAAAACCGGAATTTTCCATAGAGGTAAAGTTTTTTTATCAGTTAATATATTGTATTTTTATATTTTGTGTGTTAAATTGAATAGTTTTTAGTGATTTTGTGTTTATGATGAAATATGTTCATCAAACTGGGAGCGGGGCTAGTTGGACGGGGTGGTCCAACTAGCAGGAGCCAGAAAGCCAACACTGACAAAAAGAAGGAAAAGGCGAGCTTTTGACTGACACCCCGGAAAAAGATGAGTTTTTAACTCGAATAAAATCGAAAAGGGTCCAAACCCAAAGTAAAAAAAAAATCTGAAAAGTCCAAATAGAAAAAAAAAATTTGCAAAAATCAAGTTCCGACGGAGAAGAATACTTCTGACTTATGTGCATGGAATCATTCAATGAAAGTTTGCCGGGTGAGGAGTGGATTCAGTGTCATACTTGCCGAAAGTGGGCTCATACAAAATGCTTAGTAGCTGGAGGTGGGCCCTTCTTTATTTGTATCAATTGCAACAGCGATTATGATTCCTGATTTTTTAAAACCTTAATATTAATTTTTTTTTTATTTTTTTTTTTTACCTACTAATTTATTATTTTAAATAAGTATTTTTTGTTATTTTTTTTAAAGTTTTTTTTGACTGTTTTAAATAAAGTTCTTTGATTAATTTTGTATTTGTTGTCCTTTATAGAACTTGTTTTCCACTTTTCAGGGCTAGGTCCAACTAGCCCCATATGCCGGTCCAACTTGCCCCGCTATAGAGGCAAGTTGGACCACCTGGACTTGATCCATTTAAGGTAGCATTATTCTTCTCTGGTAACATATTTCAAATGTTTTAAAACGTCATTTAGAAGCCAAAATCCCATTCTTTCTTTCAATACCAGCTCTATGGTTGTACAATGAATAGTTTGATTTGTATGAGACTTCTAGTAAAAAGTGGCCCAACTAGCCCCGCCCTACCCTACTTTACGGACATTACCCTGTATTATGTACTTAAAACATTGCAAAACGGACAGGCAGACTTAAAGTCGGGCATTTAATAAGTAGGTAGGTACACAGGAGATCGGAATACGGGTGTCTGTGAAATGGTAAAAGGGACAGAAAACAGACTGATTAGGTAACAGACATTAAAACAATAATTATTATAAAACATGTTAATGTAGGTACATTCTTTTGTCATTTAACAAAAACAAATGTTTTCTTTGATTTTGTGGAGTAAAATTTAATAATATAGGTAGGTAAACCTAAATCAAAAAATATATATTTAATAAAAACTTACCAAATCAAACATCTAGGTATTCAGCAGGATAAATCCCAATTCTTGAAAAAGGTGCTTTTGATTCTGCAACATTTTGTTTCACATCGCCGTTCACAGACAAAATAACACAAAACAAAAACATATAGGTAGGTAGGTATAGGTATTTATCATAATATTAATGCTTTTTATGATTTTTTATTTTTTTAAACATAAATGATATAAAAATGGTAAGGGGAAGAAAAAGCACGATATTAGGTAAGCATTTGACAAACACATTACACTTATTTCAAATTTTCTATATATAAAAAACCGAATTCACATTAGGAAAGCTACAAAACAACGCGCACTTGAACACTTTCATTCAGGGATTGAAAAGATTTAATTATTCGAGGGCAGGGAAAAAACTACTTCCGACGGCATTAATTTAGCATTTACACAGCTTTAAAGCAACAAATAAACAACAACTTTATAAACATAAAGATTTATTTATTTTTAAATAAATTAGAAACTTAAAACGCACTGACCGAACGAATTCGAAATCGGATTCAAAAAAGACGTTTATTTTGAACTTTCAAATTAAACATCGCATTTCGATATTGAAAAACTTTCTAGACCTAACAAAAATGGACGACTCCGATGGCCAGCCACACACGCACATACACCCCGATATTATGTGGTCGGAAGAAATTTAACTACGTTCGCAAAAAAAAAAATCGGGAATCACTTTAAAACACTTTTAAAGAACAATATTTACTTTTTAAACTGTGGCGGATACATTAATAAATATAAATTTAGTTCACAAACTCTTTAAACAACAATTTTCAATAATTAGATTAATATTGCGGACCGGGTCTAGAGCGCGCACCATACCAAACCGACTAATACCGAAAACGGAACTTTATTTTTCGATCTTGTGACTTTTGAGTCTAGACTGGATAAAAATCACTCAAACTAATCTGCATTCTATCTCCTTCGAATTATTGTGTAGTATGTAGGTACGTAGGGAGGTGGGAATGAGATCGATGTGAAAGTAAATACGAAAAGCGTTTGCGAAATATCAGGGGCGGCGTGTTATCATTGTGATCGTTCGTGGTACTTATTATCGTATTAGCAAAATGATTATCTATTAATAATAAATGTCATATGTAGTTGTAGATGTTAAGTTTCATTTGTTTTCCAGGCATAATTTAAGAGTAAATGAGTGCACTACTTGATATTGACTAGATGACCGCGCAATGGTCAACACACCTGTGCAGAAAGAAAAACTGGTCGACAATTACACCAGGTTTGCTAGAATCGGCACGGTTGAGTTTTTTAATCTTGAAAACTCAGTTCAGCTGTGTTCACATTGGACAATGCAGGGTTCAAGACAATGGACCAATTCAATCAATCTATTTTTGGGGACAGTACCTACTATGTAAGTGTCTGTTCGTACACAATGGTGACATTAGTTTCGAACACGGATGGAAAACCTGCAACCCCTGCAGAATTTGGATTGGCATGTCCAATATGAACCTACGAAATTTATTATATCTTACTATTAAAATTCTGCACATCTGTTTTGGAAATTCAATTAGTTAAAACCTGGATGAATTATCTGAAAAGAATTCTGATTTAAACAAGAATTTCCGCTTAAAGGTGTTCATTTATCATGTTTCCTTATTGTACATCAGTCAAGTTTCTTCAAAGGATGGCATAGTAATAGTTCACTATGCAATATTTATAAGATCCATCTCCGACGTCTTTATATTAATTGCTTAAAAGGATAGTCAAAAATGGTAACTAAAATCAAGAATTTCAGCCCGCCGTAAGCTGGTAAAAAAAAGGTTTTAACTGTTTAGCAAATAAAATGGAATTTTATAAACATAATTACGGTTCATACTCAAAGCTTAGGCAAAGGGGTTTCTTTTGTGTCTACACTATATTTGACATTTGCTTTTAAAGTGTACATTCCCGATAAATTTGTTTTCAAAAATAAATTTTAATGAAACCGTTTTTATGACTTAATTTGGTTAAATTAGTGAAATGCATGATATAGGCATGTATAGAAAAGATTCCTTTTTTTTATTATTTCCAAACTTTTTTTAGGATATA
This sequence comes from Platycheirus albimanus, assembly GCA_916050605.2. Lineage (NCBI taxonomy): Eukaryota > Metazoa > Arthropoda > Insecta > Diptera > Syrphidae > Platycheirus > Platycheirus albimanus. The sequence continues at coordinate 69,716,565 of OU696698.1, forward strand.
AATAACATTAACCGTCAAAAACCATGCATAAAAGAAATAAAAACAAAATTTAATTTCCACTGATCGAGCAAAACCGGAAATCTGAGAGCAAAATCTTTGATCACGAAAAGAAAATCAAATAAAGTACCTACTCTGTTCAGACAAGAACACACTAGGGACTGCTTTTCAGCGGAACTGCACGTATTCTTTGTATGAGTTAAATCTACTACGCTGAAACGGAACTGCACTTCAAAGACAGCCAACGTCATAGTTGGTATTCTACTCAATTATAGCACTGAAGTCTCCTATTGCGATCTTGAATTTTATATTATTTTTTAACAATATAAGTTCAAAGACACCGCCAGGTCAAAATTAAATAAAGTGCACCAATCAATATTTTTCTAATACGATAATTAACGCACCACGAACAATAACAATGATAACACGCCAACCCTGATGATTCTCAAATGCTTTTCGCATTCACAACGATCTCATTCCCACCGCCGCGCCGGCCATCCTACTGGCATACATACTACATTACATAATTCGAAGGAGATGGAATGCAGATTAGTTTGAGTGTTTTTTATCCAGTCTAGACTCAAAAGTCACAAGATCGAAAAATAAAGTTCGGTTTTCGGAATTCGTCGGTTCGGTATGGTGAGCGCATTTAACACAACTCTAGATCCGGTCTGCAATATTAATCCAATTATTGGAAATTGTTTTTTAAAGACTTGTAAACTAAATTTATGTTTATTAATGTATCCGCTACAGTTTAAAAAGTACATATTGTTCCTTAAATGTGTTTTTTACCGCAATTCTCGATTCTTTTTTTGTGAACGTGAGTGTATGTGCGTGTGTATGTGTCTGGCCGTCGTCGTCCATTTTTGTTTTGTCTAGAAAGAAGTTGTGTCGATATCGAAATGTGATGTTTAATTTGAAAGTTCAAAATAAACGTCTATTTTGAATCCGATTTCAAATTCGTTCGGTCAGTGCGGTTTAAAAGTTGCTTTTGAAATGAATGTGTTTATGTTGCTTTATGTTTATAAGGTAATAAGGCTTGTGGGGCGTTTCTTATATGTTATTTTAAAATGGTGTAAATGCTAATTGCCGTCCGTCGGTCGGAAGTAGTTGTTTCCGTGTTCTCGTCGCTCATCGTTCTATAAAGATTTAAATAAAAAGTGTTAATTAAATCTTTTTAATCCCTAAATGAAAGTGTTGAAGTGCGGCTTTTTTTTATTGGTTTCTAAATGTGAATTCGGTTTTTTTATTCCGAAAATTTCAAATAAATGTAATGTGTTTGTCAAATGCTTAATATCGTGTTTTCCCCATGCCATTTGTATGTCATTTATGTAAAAAAAAATATATAGGTATCTAATAGTAGGTACAGCGCCGGATCTAGGGGGGGGGGGGCAAAGGGGGACACTTGCCCCGGGCGCCTGGCATTGGGGGGCGCCAAATGGAAGATGAAGAAATATTGGAGAGCAAAAAAAAAAAGGTATTCAACATTTGAACAGGGCGGCAAAGTAATGCAATGTTTATTTATTTCTTGTTCCAAATATGAAAGAAATATGTAATGAACCACTTTCGTCGCCCTTTAAACAAATTCGTTGCCCCTCATGGGGGCGCAAAATTGGAAGATGAAGAAAGAAACGAGAGTAAAAAAAAGGTCTCCAAGTATATACTTTACAAGTAAGATTCCATTTCCAATATCTTATTTGCTGAAACAAGTTTCAAATATGAGGAAGCTTTCTTAAAATCATAATTTATTTCAGCATTACTTACTAAATGCTATTAAAGCATTGAATAATGGATAAATCATTTCAGTTTGAGTTGATGATTGATATTTTTGACGAATTTTCCACAATTACTTTATATTTTCCAAAAACAAAAAAAATACAGTTTGTATTTTCAAAGTTTTAAGGTTTTTGATCATTCATAATATGAGAATATAAACTATATTAAAAAAAAAAAAATAATAATACATATAAAGTAATTGTGAAATATTCGCGCGAATTTTTTACAATTACAATTTTTTAATATAGTTTATATTCTCATATTATGAATGATCAAAAACCTTAAAACTTTGAAAATACAAATTGTGTTTTTTTTTTGTTTTTAGAAAATATAAAGTAATTGTGGAAAATTCGCGCGAATTTTTCACAATTACTTTATACTATATACACAATTTTTTTTTTTAAATATATAGTATGTAATTGTAAAAAAAATCGTGCGGATCATAACATGAAAATAATAAGTATATACTTACATGTTCGGAGTAAGCAAAATGAACAATTAGCAAATTGCTTATAGCCTCAAGATACTGGGACAACATTGAAAGTGCCATCGATAAAAAACTTTCGGTGGTCAATTTCATATAAATTGTTATTAAAATAAAAAAACCCCTACTCTTTGCTATTTTTATCAAACAATTCTTAGAAAACAAGGTGGGAAATAACTTCACCAAATTTTAAGTGATATTATTTCCCACTCAAAGTGGGAAATAACTTCACATCAAAAAAGTGAAGTTATTTCCCACTGGTGGTGAAGGTATTTCCCATGTGAGGTTATTTCCCAGTGAAGTTATTTCCCTGCACCTTATGTAATATGTATGTACATACATATGTTTATGTTTTTTTCGTGTTATTTTGAATGTGAACGGCGATGTGAATCAAAATGTTGCAGAAACAAGATCATCTTTTTCAAAAAATTTGGATTTATCCTCGTCCTTGCCTTCTGAGTGGATGATTGGTTAGGTAAGTTTTTATTAAATATATTTTTTGATTTAGGTTAACCTTTATTACCTATTAATTTTACTCAACTAAATCAATGAAAACATTTTTGTTTTTCTTTAAATATTCGTGTTGTACGGCTTAAGTGTAAACTGATTCAGTATTTCTAGCAAGACGAGTAGGTAGTTATTACGGATGAAATTTCAAGGGGCGGAACGCATGGTTTTACTTTGTTACAAGTATTTGTAATAGATAGGTAGGTACTCTGCATATAAGAAACTATTTTGTTCCAAAGCGGGTACTTAGGTATATAACTTATTCTAACGGAGTTAAATAATCGGCATATTGCCGATATGGTATGGATACTGCATACCAATATTTTCAAAAAATATTTTTCTGTATATTTTAAAAAGCGTTTTTAATTTTTTTTTTAAGTAAGGGGAGTTCAATATATTCTCGGTATTGGGGTAAAGCTGTGGTTATATATATAAATTGACTTATTTATCAAGTAATACTATTATTTTATTGCATTCATGTAAAATTTCATATAAATGTGATTATTATTTCGCGTTTCATCTCTAGTTAAACAGAATCATAATGGCAACTGAGACGATGATGGTGAAAATTTAGCATTGCGCTGTAATTAAATTTCTCACTAAGCAAGAAAAAAGTCAAAAAACTATTAATGAAGAGATGGTGGCTGTTTACCAGGGTTCCGCACCTTCATTATCAACTATGCAAAAGTGGTCAAGTGAGTTCAAGAGAGGCAGAGAGAGCATTGAAGACGACCCCCGCTCCGGCGCCCCGGCTACTGCTTGTACGGGAGAAAGCATCAAAGAAATCGAAAAACTTGTTCTTGAGGATGCCCGAATAAAGGTGAAAATGATGGCAGAGATCACCAAGCTTTCAACTGGTACCATTCACACCATTCTTCATGACCATCTTAACCTTTCAAAGGTCAGTGCAAGGTGGGTGCCACGAATGCTGACATGTCAATGAAGTTAGCAGAACCAAGTCAGCAGAACCAAAATTTTTTGATTGCATAATTAGACGCTTATTAAAAGCTAATTAAATGCTGAAGAAAAAAATTTAATGCTCTAACGGTTTTCGAAAAAATTAATGTTCTGCTAACTTCACAAGAAGTTAGCAGAACAGTATCTCTAAAGAACACTAAATTAAAATTTAAAAATACGAAATTGGTCCTTGAATTAAATGCCCTGCAAAAACAAAAAAAAATTGAAAAAAATATAAAAAAAAAAAATTTCAATAATTTTTGGCTAAAAAAATTCAAAAAAGTGGCCAAAATGGTGGATGAAGTTAGCAGAACACTGAAATTGAATTTTTTAAAATTTAATTTTTTGAATTCAGGTTTTCAAAATTTTGTTGAGATAATGCAGCATTTAATTCGTATTCAATGAGCACTTAATACTAGAAGCAGGTTTTGAAAAAAAAAAAAATTAAGAAAAAAAAATTATTAAAAAAAAATTTATTTTGTTAAAAAAAAAAATTTAATTTTTTTTAAATTTTTTTGTTTGTTTTTGTAGAGCATTTAATTAGCATTTAATTCAAGGACCAATTTCGTATTTTTAAATTTTAATTTAGTGTTCTTTAGAGATACTGTTCTGCTAACTTCTTGTGAAGTTAGCAGAACATTAATTTTTTCGAAAACCGTTAGAGAATTAAATTTTTTTCTTCAGCATTTAATTAGCATTTAATAAGCGTCTAATTATGCAATCAAAAATATTTGGTTCTGCTGACTTTGTTCTGCTAACTTCAGGGACATAATGCTGACAGCGCCTCAGAAAAAAGTGAGAATCGCATGAAAACTCAAAATTTAACAAACCTAGGGAATTTTTGGCAATACTGTTGTGTTTTTGGCTTAAATGGTCGTAATGAAAATCCGGTCTAAACTTCTTTTTTCAAATTGCCATAAGTTTGTAACGCCTTGATTGATTTGACTCAAACTTTCCTGGGCATAGTTCCTTAAAGCTTTCTACAGGATGGCATTGCAATTTGTTGAGTAAACTCTTTTTATAGGGTGGCTCCCATACAACGATATGTTCAGTTTTAGCCATCTTTTTTTCTAATTTGCTCAAAAACAGCTCTTCATTGAGTTCTGCGTTCTTATGTTTTGTTTTAAAAATACAAGTACCTACCTAACGGACATCTGTTTATGAACGACTTATTTTAATTGAAGGTCTTAGTGTTTACGAAATAAAGAATTGGAACTTACCTATTTGCTTATTTTATACAACAAAAGGTAGGTAATTTATATAGCTCGATGGGAAACAGTCGTACATTTTATTTGTTTCAAAATACATATCCCCCAAGGCCTTAACACAATGTTTATTATTTTTTTACAAGTTCGTATGTTTTATTTTTTCTGATTTAAGTAAACAAAATTCAAACTTACCCCACCCGACCAAATGCGGAGGCCCCCGGAAAATTGCCCTCACACTGATAACTTCATTCAGTTGAATATTTGGATTGCTCAAAAATAATGTTCAGTAAATATCCTTTCCTGAAAATGATTTTGATTAAATTGCACATGAAAAGACTGTTAGGTAGTTCCCCGCCCAATTGACTGAGCAAAAAATACTTTATTTTCTTTATTACCTATACCATCCCGATAAAGTATTGGTTTTTCCTGAAACAACAAACACTTGTACACATTTTTTGATGGACCATACACTTATACCTCAAGGGAACATGAAGGTAATTCAATCGCATATGTTTGAAATTAATTTAGAGAAAGAGCTATGAGAGTGTCCTTAAATTTGTCGTGCGTGACCTTTAGTTTGTCCGCGTGTTTGCCTTTCCTTATAGGAATAAAGATATGCTCAATGTTTCTGTCATACGATAAAACCCATTGATATAATTCTTTTAATGTAATTTTAACATCGGACATGACTGAATACAACTGTAGGTATGTATAACGAGGAGTAAATAATATTGTTACATAATGTTTTCGATGCATGCTCAATAATTCAAGAAAATTACTCACTATGTCAACGGTTCACAAAATGTAAGCCATGGCGCTAAGGGAAGCCACAGAGAGCATACAGGAGCGCCGCTAGGTGAACCCGCAATTGCAACGAGGTCGATGAACGGTTAATTAAATTTCATGTAAGATTGTTTATTAGACGTACCTACATACATTAACTTTAATAAAACTCGGCTGTTGAAACCAGACCAGAAGAGATTTCAAGGAATAAAAAGCACATCGAATTAAAAAAAAAACAGATATTTTGACGTGAGATTTTTCGATTGAAAATTGGAGTGATTTTTCGATATTGAGTCAAAATTTGATGAAAAAATAAATATTTTAAATCAAAAAAATTGCAGTGTGTTTGAGACATAAAAAGCTAGTTTATATTTTGCTTTCAAAAATTATCGACCCTGGTCTACATGATTGGGACTTAACCTGAGGTCTAACTTTAAAAGTGGACGATGTTGTGTTTAAGTTAATTCAAAGCTTTTAAATGTCATACAATAATAATTATTGAAAAACGTGGTTACCTACCTACTTTTGTCTGTCATTATTTAGTCGATACAAATTAAATATCTACATTGGAACCAGAGAGCATATATGAATAGAGCATATATAATATAGGTCCTCTGTGATTGGAACACATAATAGCTTTCTTTGTTGAGCCCTGAAGTCAAACTGCGGTCGCCCTGGGGTCGCCACAATTCGTTTTTTTAAATACCTCAACTCACCCTCAAAAGAAAATTCTCTGTTTTTTTGAAACCTGGGGTCGCCCTGAAGTCACCCCGAAGTCGATCTTGGTATTAAGCTGGGTCGAGTTGAGGTAACGAATCAGCTGTTGAAGTGACTTTTCCTGTCAAGCATTTCTTGTGTATTTTTATTCTGTATTTGATTTTTTATATATTTTTTTCAACAAACAGTAAAAGAAATGCAAGCGGATGCATTAATTTCGATGAAAATTACTACAAATCGAAGAAATAAAGCAAAATGGAAACTTTTGATTTTATGCGTTGTGAAAAATATACAATCAGCAGCCCTAATGCGTTTTTTGAGAATGGAAAACCCCAGGTTTTTTGACATCTTTTGGAGTTGTCAAGAAAACCTGGGGCGACCCTGGGTAAAGTTCAACAAACAAAGCTAATAATAACTGATAGATTTTTTGTATGAAATTGTGTTACCAGCCAGACAAAGGGAAAGATGCAAGGCACGGTTCAATCCTTTCGAGTTAAGTGATAGAGATTTTTTCGACGACATCGTTTCGACAAAGAAACAGCAACAATTTTAAAAAATTTGCTCAATATTGAAGTATGTAGCTCAAAGCCAAAGAGGCTTACCAATTTCGAAAAGCTTTCAAGTTCTCATAGTGCTTCGATTTCTCGGTAGAAATGTAGGTACACCAGACTTATAAAGGTAAGATGATTTTTTGATTTTTCTTATCGAACTGTGTAAGTATACTTAAAAGTAAAAACCTATATTGATTTTTTTTTCAGCTGTTACTAGGGTTCTGAAATTTCAAGAAAACTGTCATTACCAGCTTCCCGGATTTGTTAAATTCCCATCCACAAATCATTAACTTCATTTTGATGTGGTTTTTTGTATCATCTATAATTTTGATGTGTCTCCTTGTCAGCTCCCGCAGAAGTTCTTATTTCTGGGTGCGACCAGTTTTCTAAAATTAAATTAACGATTCTTTACTTAAATCAAAGGTTATATCAAACATTTTTTCACAAACTTCTATTTTTACAACAACTAGTACAGACATTTCGTGCTCAAAAAGGGTTTCCTGGAAAGTTTTCCGGGAGTTTTAAAAACTGGTAGTTTTATAGATTTCGACATGCTCTTTCCGAATTTCCACTTTGCCGCCTCGTATCGTTTCCGCTCGCTCGAATATTTTTGACGTGATAACTTCTAATAAATCGGAATATATGGGCAGCACGCACGAAAAAGTGTCACAGTTACAGTCACGTTATATATCTGTTTTGATAGCATAGAAAGTCGATAAAATGGGGGGGAGGGTGTTGGGTGGTTGGTGATTGTAAGTGGTTGTGGGTGTGTGTGTGTGGGGGGGGGGGGGGGGGGGGTAGTGTCGGGAAGAGGAAAAATTGTCAAAAACGGTGGGTGGTTGTAGTTGGTGTGGGTGATAAGGCAAAAATTGTCAAAAATAATGGCTGGCTTGGTGGCTGTAGATGTATTGGGTGTTTGGTGTTGGGGGGATTTAGTATGGATGGGGTCGTATTGTCAAATATGGTGGGTGGTTGGTTGGCGGTTTTGGTGGTGGGGATGGTTGATTTGATGAGGGGCGATGAAAAATTTGTCAAAAGTGGTGGGTGAGTGGAAGGTGGGGTGGGTGGTTGAATTTGGGCGATTTGGTGTTGGCAAGGGGCGATGAAATTTTTTTTTAAAATGGTGGGTGGTCGTAGGTGGGTTGGGTGGTTGGTGGTTGGAGAGATACCTACACATGAACTGTTTTGTGAACTACACGTAAAATTATCGTCCGTAAACCGACTTTACAGACAACCATGTTTTTTTTTATCGTCGTAGGCCCAATAGGCCAGTAGCTTTACAGTAGACACAAAAATCACCCAATTCGGACATAATTCAAATAAAAGAACTTCTTGTTGTAATGGTTATGTTTGTGACCCAATTCCAGTATCCTAGGTTTTTCCCTCGGCGGAGCTGAAAACAAGTGGGGGAGGTTAAAATCTACCCCCAAAAGTGGTTTGTTTGTAGTTTTTCGCTTGTGTGTTCTAATCAAAATCAACATTTTCAAAAATAGAATGAAAGTCGTAGAGCATTCGATTCCGCGTGAGAGAATGAGACTAAAACCATAATTTGGACCACCCGCTACCAATCTACGTTGGGTCAAAGTTGGACCAATTTTCCACATTTTCATTTGATCAAATATCTTTGTTAAAAATATGTTTATTACAGAAGTAGTTTTTATACATATATTGGAGGGAAGACAAACAAAATTATTCTCAGGAACATTACCTATTTAAGGGATTATATTGTATATAAGCAAAGAAAGAATTGGTGTTCCAATTGTGCTTTGTGGTACGTACCTCGGGGTTAAGTAGCTTAATGGTGACACCTTTCAAGGAATCGTCAATATGTATATGTCAACTATTTAAAACGCCACTGCAACAGAAATGCGACCACTGTGGTTTTGGATGGCTATCCGGAAGATCTGCCTATCAAACGCATCAAAGATGCAAAGAAGCTCTTGAGGTCATCTTCACAAAAACAAGGAGTGGTTCATCTCAGTCATGCAAGCTAGCGATTATTCTGACCATCTGATTGTTGCAAAGTCCATCGAAACATCACAGACCCATGATAGAGTTGCTCTAGTCGGCGAGGATACATGTTTGTTGATAATCCTCACTGCTCTAGCCACTTGCTCGGCCAACATTTATTTCCTCAAAATAGGAAGAGAAATAGAAGCACCAATAATATTTGCCTATACAGCTACAAACTGACCAACAACATCAACACACTCTTCCTCGATGAAGACCTTTTGTAGAGCATTAATACCTTTTTTACTTGCGATTATAGGTACTATAAGGCAAGTTATGGATTCGTGCAGAAAAAAAATTTCGAGATAACAATCACACATGACATTACGATGATGGAGAAGTCGAAAAAAGTGGGTCTGGGAATTCCGTCCGTCTGTCTGTCTGTCTGTCTGTCTGTCTGTCTGTCTGTCTGTCTGTCTGTCTGTCTGTTCGCGCTTCTAGAGCCTGAACGGATGGGCCGATTTGCTTCAAATTTGGTATCTAGGATTTATTTGGCCGTCCCTCGGAACGTATTTCTTATTTTTGCTCTAGGCCCAAAAATAACGGCACCTGCCATACAATCGTGAAGAAAAAAATTGATTTTCTCAAAAACGGCTCTAACGATTTTGATAAAACTTTCAGGATGCTATTTTTGTAAGACAATCTATCTTTTGGTTGGAAAATATTTTTCAAAATGTGTCTTATAACGGTACCTCTCATAGAACCAGTATTTTCAAATCAAATTTGCTCGTAAACTATACATTCGATTTCAATAAAATTTTGGCCACAGGAAGCCATTTATAATTTCATTAATATGGCATTTCAAATTTTTCAAAAACTTTTTTTTTTGATTTTTTATAATTTTTTCAAAAAATTTTTTGGTTTTCGAAATATGTTGGAAACGGGTATATTGATTTTTTTTAAAATTATTTTTTCAAATGTAAACTACAGATTGCCATATATTTGCATACCCAAATAAATTTCAAAATATTTTTTGGAAAAGTTTTTCAAAAATAAGCTTTTTAAAAAAAAACTGGTCGAACGATTTTCAATATTTTTTTTTTCCTAGATTTACGTATAGCTTCGAAATTTTATTGCATACTTTGTTTTTCCGAGAAAACTCTTAAACTAATTTAAAAAATAAAAGAATTTTCGAAATTATTTAAATTTTTTTTTTAAATCCATATATGCAGCCACTAAGCAATAATTGCTTATCATAAGAGCAAGTTCGTGCGACCCAGTCGTGCATTTTATTTTAATGATGCATCCGAACATAAGGTGTTTGCAAAAGCTGGGTAACAATAACTAATGCACACCTTTTATTTAGAAAAAACACGGGATAGTCTCGATAGTTACGGTTCGACCTGGTCCACAAATCCCTCATAAATTCTTAATTCAATTTGGCTTCACTACCACCAACCACAGAAGCACCAAGGAACCAGCGCCGCCACCGTAGACGCTGCTCCTAAAAATCTGCTGCAAGTCCAGCAAGAATGTCCTTTAGCTTGTGGCTGCCAGAAGGCAGGGCTTAAATGTTCAATGAACTGAGCATGTTTCAAGGAGACCTCCTGCACAAACGCACTCTAACCTGCCGAACTCCTTGAAGAAGCCGAAGAGCCGATGACCGATTTTAAAGACTGCGAAGTGCATGATGGACCACTTGTGCCCAGCTTCGCCGAGGGGAAAACCTAGGATATTGGTATTGGGCCCCAAACTTAACCATTACAACAAGCAATTTTTTTTCTCTAAATTATGTTTTCTGTGTCTTCTCTAAAGCTTCTGGCCTATAAAGCCTACCAAGATAAATTCGAGCGGAAACGATAAGAGGAGGTGGCAAAGTGGAAATTCGCAAAGAGCACGTTGAAATCTATAAACCACCAAATTTTTCAAACTACCGGAAAACTTTCCAGGTAAAACTACCAAATGACTGTACTAAACAGAAAATACTAGTTTTTGTTACAAAAATTCCTGCCTGACATTTTATCTGTCATAATTATTGAATGTAGTAGATTTTTCCATAAGGCTATAACTAGCTAAACATTAACATTAACACAGCTAGAAAATAATTGTTTATGAAGAGCAGCTTGCTTATCTAAAGAAGTCAGCTTAACATGTGGATTAATAAGGCACAACTTTAGCAAACATCTATGAATAGATGTTTTCAGTATAACCAGATACACAAATTATATCTCTTATTTAAATGTTAGAATGCTGGGTTCAAGCAGAAGCTTAAAAATACTGATGATATATGGATAGATTGAAATATCCAGGCGTGTACAGCGCACTAAAAAAAATAAAGACTTTATGGCCTTTAAACTGATTCTTGATTACGCATCGGGATTGGTTTAAAAGCCCCTTGAGAGGTTATGCAGCCTTTGTATGGTTGGTTAAACGACTTAAGTCGTTTACCTTCATGAATAGGACAAGCCAAATGATAAGAAATAAGAAAAATTTAAATTACAGACATTCATTCCAATGTTTCTGTATATTTATGTCACAGCACAAGAATATCTCACTCCTCGTCCTCACTTCTAAAACCAATGAAGTAGGTTGGGTGGGGTGATGGCTGATGGCGGTTTGAGACATTACAGCAATGTACCTATTGTACAAATTTAATTTATTGCATTGTACGGCGCGGCGATAGACTTTGTAGAACAACGATTTACTGGTCCTGCTCTAACGTCGAGTCGAGTCGTGAAGAACGTTATCATTCGATTGAATGGAGGGGTGAATTCGCGAAAATGAAAATTACCACATTCAGTCGAAACGCGAAAAGTTTGGCACATAAAAAATGATGCTACAGGATTTAGACATCATGCGGTAGCTGAGAATGTTTGGTGTAGGATGTAGGTATTAACTAGAATATAGGTAAGTAAGTTGTTGCTGGATACAAAAAGAAATGAGGGTGGCGTAAAAAAAGCACGTTAATGTGTTGTTTGAATGAATTTTTGATTGTTTTGTTTACGATTGGATTTTTTCGCGGGAGTGTTTTTTTTTACCAACTTGTGTTCTTTTCTTAACATCCGGAAATCAGAATTCGTTAGAAAGCAAACAAACATTTTTTTTCTATAAAGGGAAGGAGAGTTTTTTTTTTTTGTGAACTTGTTTTTGTTTGTTTCTTTGAAAATCATTCCTGTTCAACAGAAGATTATATTACTTCAGATTCATTTGAATTCATGTCGTGGTTTTCATTTGATTTAATGGATATTTAAATGGGGAAACAAGAGGATTGATTTTAAGGGAAGGTGGCTCGCCTGCCTCGTCGCAAAACAGAAACAGAACTCAAACTATACCTACAACTTACATGTAAGCAAATTTCAATGTGGAAGTGCGATATCATTTTCACTTCACAATTGATACCATTATTTAAAAAAACCACTCTTGTTCACTTTCACAATAATCTTGTGTTTTTCCTCATTCAGCTTACCAGGTTTAAATCATTGGCGTAGAGGCAACAACATCATGTCTGTTTAGCAACAGCTAGCCGAAAGAAAAATAAAGGCCGAGGGAAATGGAATGATGAATAGACAGTTTTTTTTATTGTCTTAAGTAATCTGGAGCTCTCTTTTGGCTGCGATACTTAGCTAGCGAAGCAACCACATTCTTATTGATTCCGTGGTATGCGATTCGCTGTATATTAATGACAACGCGAAGGCAAATTGAATAGTAAGAAACAAAAAATATTGATAATTATTGGCGATAATTATTTTAAAATGAAAAATTTTTTATCGTTTAAAGAACAACTTATAGGGTTTTCACACCGAGCTGAAAACACGGTTTTCGTTGAAAACCCCCAAAACCTGAACGAAAATACAAGTTTTACCATAAATTTTTGCTAAACACAAGTTTTCGAAAACAACTAGTTTTATATAAAACTTGTCGAAAACTTGTTGGAATACAAAGCAAACACACCTAAGTTTGTTGTGATTCTTTCCAAACGTCAAAAAAAATCAATCATAGCAGCCGAAAATATTTTCATTTTAAAAATTTGATAGTCACTTGTAAAAATGTAGTGAAATTTCAAACGAAAACTTGAAAAGACCGGTGTGAATGATTTTCAGGTTTTCGTAAACTTTTTGCTGAAAACCGGTTTTTCGGCTCGGTGTGAAAACCCTATGTATAAGAAAATAAAATGTCCGACTGGGTAGCATGAACTTTCTCTTATGCTATGATAACTGCTTAGTGGCTTCATTGTTTAAACATTTTATTTATTTTTTCAATTAGTTTAAGAGTTTTCTCTGAAAAACTTAATATGCAATACAATTTTAAAACTGAATTTCTACCTACAAAAAAAAATATTGAAAATCGTTCGACCAGTTTTTTTGAAAAACCACTTTTTTAACTTTTCGAAAACATATTCCAATTTTTTTCTTTTTTATACCCTATTCCATAGATTGGGTATATTGTATTTGGTGTGGAGTTTTTAACATAGAGAAATAATACCGTTAGGTATAGAAAAGTATATATATTCTGACTCAGAATCAAAAGCCTAGTCGATTTAGCCATGTCCGTCCGTCCGTCCGTATGTATACTCTCTAGAGGTCGCAATTTTTGAGCTAGAAAGCTGAAATTTGGTATATATAATTTTTGGTTCAAGAGTAAGGCTAAGTTCTTGAACCGGTAAAATCCGCCCACAAACACGCACACAATCGCCATTTTTGATGAACAACCTCAATTTAATAAAATTTAATTATGTTTTTTGTACAGTTACAATAAAAGCATAACGCTAAAATTTTGCACACGTAAGCTTTAGGTAAACCTTCTTCCAATCAAATAAAAATATTTCAGTTTGGGCGTGGCTGACGCCCATTTTTCATACAAAACCATCAATATTGTTTTTATAAAATAACAATTGTTATATTAAAGCGAAAAACATTAAATTTTGTGGGTCTTACTTATGTGGCACATAAACATCTTGTGTATGAAATCAAAAAAATTGATTTTAAGCGTGGCTGACGCCCACTTTTCATGAGAAACTATAAAAAAATTGTTTTTGTAAATAAACGGTATTTATAATAAATCCGCAAGCCAAAATTTTGCAACTCTTAATAGAAACGAAAAGGTTTGTGTATGAAAAGAAATTTTTGAATTTTTGGCGTGGCTTACGCCTACTTTTCATGAAAGAACGAAAAACGTAGCCTTAAGAATTTAAGGCATTTCCAATGTTTAATTTAAACCTTTTTCCTTCCGTTCGTTATTTGAGAAATATATCTCTACATTTTCTTTTGTACATTTTTTCAATACGCCCACTTTTAAAGGCGTGATTTTGTTAAAATACCTCTGTTCAGGTAAGATTGTTTAAAAACTACTCGATTCAGCTGTAGTCTTACACATATGCCTAAATACTGAAAAAAGTGCAGTTAGTGCTTCAAATTTTTAAGACACGCCCACTTTTAAGGGGCGTTTCCGTCAAAAGGCGTATAATGCATTAATTTTTTAACGTTTTTTAACTATCGGTCGCAGTTTTGAAGTAAAAAGATGAACACTTGGATTTATATTCCTTGGTTACGTAGCAGAGTGTGGTCCAATAATTGTTAAAAACACCCATAATCGCTATTTCCATTCCAAATCTAATTTTTAAAAATTTAAGTTTTGTCTTGTTTTGTTCAAATCGATCTGCATGAATAAAATTAAATGTCACTGAGCTCATAACAATTGCCTTGGCAATAAAACGTTTTAACTTTGGGCGTGGCGCACTCCTTTTTTTTATTGCGCCAGCACTAATTGAACATCACACCGCATAAAATTAATGTTATTGAATTTTTTCTGTCTGCTAAAGAAGAATTTTGTTTCTGAAACATCGGCTGTTTGCGTGAGGCAGACGCATGCACATACAAAAATATGGGGAATAGGGTATCCAACAGTTCGTTGCAAACGTACTGTAGCTCTCGCTTATGTTTTTTTCTACAATACTTGCCCTATTAAGCAAGTAAAAAATGATAAGCCAAAAGATAGAATAGATGGAAAATTGGAATATTTATAGCTTAGTTGGTGGCTAAATAACAAGGTCAGAGGTGGAAGTGATGCAGCCAAGGAAGACAACAGGTGGGCAATGAAGAGGACTTTTTAACCTGGTGCTGGTAGACCATGCAGGTTCGGGGCTTACTGCACAATTTGGAGGATTCACAGTAGCCTTGGTGGTATCATAGGATACTAGGGTTTGTATATTATCAGGGGTGGGGGGCGGGCAGCAATACCTTGGACCTTGGACCCTCCACCCTCTATAGAAATCAGACTCCTTCTCTTGGATGAATCCGGCCTCTGTGAAATTTTTATTTTTTGATTCTTTACTTTCGTAAATTTTATTTGCATGTTAAGCTTCATTAAACCGCTCAGCTCTAGGGTCGCAAGAATACCCCTTTTGTTTCTTCACTGCTGCCAGGACCAGTCTCATGTTTCCTGTAGACATGGGGTTGTATTGGTGGAAGGGGAAGGAGAGGTCTTCAAAATCGGTTCTTAAAAAGTTATAAAATACTTTCTTTTCACAACATTTATTAAAATCAATTGTGTAGTTTGGGAAAAAATCTTATTTGAAAAAAACCGTTTTATGGGAGCTACCGTTATAATACAAATTCCGAAAAACCTATTCTAACCAAAAGAATGATCGTCTTAATAAAACAGCACTCAGGAAGTTATATCAAAATCGTTGGTGCTCTTTTCGAGAAATTTAAAATTCTTCTTCACTAATACCAGCAAGTCTAGCAGTCTAGGGCCTAGGGAAATAAAGGAACTTCTTATGTTTCCTCATCATGATGGTGTTTACCGATTTTAGGTAACAATAATTAAAAAATATTAAATTCTTTGTTAGTTTTCTTGAAAATTGGAAAGCTTTTCAACAGGGAAACTTAATCCTCACTAAAACACACCATTTGAATAATAATTGTAATGATTGTTTTAATTTCTTTAAGTACATTAATTAAAAGTTTGGTTGCGTGTTATTTTAATTTGTTCCTAGTTGTATAGTTACCATAGGTTGGGTTAAGATTAGGTTATAAAACCATACAACCACGATAAAATTTTTAAAACAGTTCGGAATATGATGTCGAATAAAAGGGAAGTTTTCGTTGATAAAAATTTTTTTCAATCTGCAACAACATTTTTTAAGATAACTGGTCTTTGGAAAACTGATAAAAACAGCAAATGGTTGCTGCCTGTGTTGTATTTTAACAGATTCAATGTAAAATCAAAGTTATTCGTATTATGTTTGGTACAATCTAATTCATAGCGTTTTACATTCCAAGGTTTTCTTCTTTTTTGGTTGGGCGTTCATTTTATCTGTCTTAAGTGGTTGCTACGTGCATTTCAAGGATGGAGAAACTGAAAAGGCAATGATTTGGGCGACGTTTTCCGTAACGTACATATTCATTCAATATAAATTCTTTATGCTTGCATCGATGGAATCAGAGATTAGGAAAATCATAAGAAAATTGGAGATATATTCTTCTTATTACCCGGACAAGACGGAGGTGCAAAAAAGTTTAAAAACATCGGAAAGACTGATGATTATTGGAGCGTCATTAGTTGGAGGAGCTTGCATAGGATATGTCATCATTCCTGTTGCGTTTAACTACCGAAAAGTACTGCCAATCAGGACCATGGTTACTTTCGGAATAGATGTGTTTAAGAGTCCTATCTATGAAATCTATATTATTTTATCAAATGATTGGGACCGAGTGTCATACTGTTATCGCAATGGCTTATGATATGGTAAGTTTTTAATGTCGCCGGAATAAGCAATTGCCATTGCGATAATATGTTCTGCATAGATGCACGTTATGGATTCGTGCAATTGAGATAACAATTATTTCGATGATCATTTATCATGAATCGAAATTCCGCCCGTCTTCCTGTCTGCCTGTGCCTGCATGTCTCTCGTCTCTTTGCACCTTTACAGCTTAAACGGATGGACGGATTTGCTTTAAATTTGGTACATATTTAGTATTTATTTGGTGGTATAATTTTAAAAAAATTTTGCACACGGAAAGTATTTTATAACTTTATTTGTTACCTTTTCACGTCTTGCTACAGCCCAAACGATTTGACGGATTTCGTTCAAACTACAACGATCCGTTCAATGTTAGCAATTTTTTTTGTTTTTTTCTAATTGTCTCAAAAACCGCTCTTACGATTTTGATTAATCTTTTTATGTAGGTAATATACATAAGAAGCTTCGAAGAAACAAGAAACTGCATTTTTTTTGGGATTCAAATTATAATATCGGAAATCGGTTTTGTAGGTATTATTAAACTGGCCATAAGTGGACGCTGACATTAACGAAATGGTTCGGACTTGCTAAGGTATACATATACTTATTATGTCTTTCATAGCAGCGAAAAGATGAACTTTGAATATTAACGGTAGCTCCCGTAAGTATATCGGGTTTTCCAGTTTTAGCCAACATTTTTTTGTTTTTGTCAATTTAAAAAAAAAATTACTAACAATTTTGGTTTACGTTCAAGATATTCATTGATAACTGCGTTCTTAAGTTTAGAATACAAATACAAGTAACGGACATCTGTTTACAAAACGACTTAATTCAATTAGAGGTAAATGGCAAATTCTCAAACAAAGAATTTGAACGTCTTTAATTATTTAATGACACAAAGAGTAATTGCTATTGCTCGAAAAAATTGTTATCATCGTGCAACTGCACCCACAGAGCAAGTATGTGGGTACCAGTCGTAAATTTTATTTATATTCAACTTGAAGCTCGAATATCTCGAAACCCCCTCCAGTGATTTTGGAAATATTTTATTAGAACGAGCTCATTATATCCTTTAAATTGATACCAAGCTCATCTATGTACGCACTGGTCCCTTACACTATTGAACAAACATTAATGAACTCTTAAAGTAACTTTTCCAGAATAATCCTTTAGTATGAACACAATCATGTTAAATTACGTTTTGAGAAAGAGTTTAACTCAAAATTCTGGTGTACCCTCAGACATACGTTGGATTTCTTTTATCCACTGCAGCAATATTGCGCAATATAAACATCGACATGAAAACAAATCTCATACGAAAGGATTTGTCGCCTCAACAAAAACATAAAAAATTGATTAAACTTCTCAAAGATCACATTTCCGTTTTTAAGTAAGTTGACCAATTCATTTTTCTCTGTGAAATTCAATTGATAAACAAGCTTTTTTCAGCTTCCTGAACGAGATACGAAGTATTTTTATGACTTCAAATATGCTTAACTTCTCATACAACTATCTCAGTGCTGGGATTACTTTGTTTCAAGTATCAGCACAACCCGTCGGAAGCATTAAATTTTTTTCAATGATATCTGGATGCTCTTCATGTGTATTTACGGTGGTTGCATATTGTGAAGCTGGACAAAAAGTCACCGACGAGGTAAATATCGAAAGCCAAAAAAAAAGTCTAATGAGAATAAAAAGAAGTTTTAGTGAATATCAACTCAATTAAATTCTTTTACGAAATTCTGCAAATAATAAAATAATCGTTTAAAGAAAATATTAAAAAGCGCGCGCATTTAACATTGAAAAAAGTAGAATTTTGAGAGCCGAATTTTAAAAACAGAATCATTTTCCACATAGAATTTCGATCTAACATTTTTCATACATTCCATCCACAATCAACTCAGCATAATCTTTTAAGATATCTTTTCAATAATATTAATATTTCAATATTTGTCAATGTTATCTCATTCTTATTCTCATAGATGCATATATTTTGGCAAAACCTTTACCTCCCTAATTGGTACGAACAACCTGTTCCATTTAGAAGAACCACGATCTTAGCATCACTCATTACACAAAGGGATTACTATATGTATGCTGGAAAAATGATGACATTGTCTCGAGAAACGGAAAAAAAGGTATACAACAATAAACAGTACATTAAGTGTTACCTCGATTAAGTAAAAGCAAACTGATGCTTTGGGCTCAGAGTTGGAACTGAAGACTCTGTAGGCTAGTACGGATTTATTCGTCCATACGGGCCACATGTGCAATTCATCTAAGCCGCTGTGTTGTCAGCAGTTTGCGGGTGGCAATGTTACAGTGGATGTAGTGCTTATGGTTGCTTAACCTGAGAGCTGTGAGTTCAAACCCAGCCTGGGCAACAATTTTTATTTATTCCCCCAGTTTCAACTGGACGCCACCCGTGGGATTTTCGTGAGATATTTATCACCTATAATCTCAATCCCCTACCAACTTTCTTTCCTATCTTTCTATTCCTTCTCTCTCCTCGCTCGCACATGTTAATTCATTATAAAGGTATTAATATCCCTTTGAGTGCGAGTGCATTATAAAAAAAAGGTCAATGTTGTCTTAAGGCCTGTAAAGTTCGAACAGAACCGAACATCACCTGGAAAATATTTATCTCAAAGCACACCACCTGATTGTGTGAGGGTAAATGCTTTTTCCGAAAACAGCACGTCTGGTATGATTATGGTCTTTAGTGTCTCCTTGGCTTTTTGAGAGAAGCCCTTGCTTTAAAGGTGGTTTCTAAGACCAAACAAACATCTATTGTGTTTGTCATATCTGTCCAGTGTTCATCTTGACAGCATATACTTCATAAATAGTCAGACCCATTTCAACACTTGCAAATGCTTTACTGACAGCGCCATCTTCATCTTCATCTTCATCTTCATCTTCATCTTCATCTTCATCTTCATCTTCATCTTCATCTTCATCTTCATCTTCATCTTCATCTTCATCTTCATCTTCATCTTCATCTTCATCTTCATCTTCATCTTCATCTTCATCTTCATCTTCATCTTCATCTTCATCTTCATCTTCATCTTCATCTTCATCTTCATCTTCATCTTCATCTTCATCTTCATCTTCATCTTCATCTTCATCTTCATCTTCATCTTCATCTTCATCTTCATCTTCATCTTCATCTTCATCTTCATCTTCATCTTCATCTTCATCTTCATCTTCATCTTCATCTTCATCTTCATCTTCATCTTCATCTTCATCTTCATCTTCATCTTCATCTTCATCTTCATCTTCATCTTCATCTTCATCTTCATCTTCATCTTCATCTTCATCTTCATCTTCATCTTCATCTTCATCTTCATCTTCATCTTCATCTTCATCTTCATCTTCATCTTCATCTTCATCTTCATCTTCATCTTCATCTTCATCTTCATCTTCATCTTCATCTTCATCTTCATCTTCATCTTCATCTTCATCTTCATCTTCATCTTCATCTTCATCTTCATCTTCATCTTCATCTTCATCTTCATCTTCATCTTCATCTTCATCTTCATCTTCATCTTCATCTTCATCTTCATCTTCATCTTCATCTTCATCTTCATCTTCATCTTCATCTTCGTCTTCATCTTCATCTTCATCTTCATCTTCATCTTCATCTTCATCTTCATCTTCATCTTCATCTTCATCTTCATCTTCATCTTCATCTTCATCTTCATCTTCGTCTTCATCTTCATCTTCATCTTCATCTTCATCTTCATCTTCATCTTCATCTTCATCTTCATCTTCATCTTCATTGTTATTATTCCTTCTTCTTTGATAACTGTTCTTTTTTCCATTTCAGATAATTCAAGCAATATTTACGTATTACACCTTCTTGATACGCTTAAATTCATAAATATGCAACAAAGAATACGAAGAAAAGGCAGGACCAAAGCCGTATAAACGCAATCAAGGCTTTAATCCCAATCATGGAACGAATTAATTCCCATAAAGGTCCTGTTGAAATTCTCTTTTTGAAATACACAAAAAAATATAAACATAAAAACTGATAAAACCTTGATTTGTTTTTTTTTTCGTTGGAGAGTGTTTGAATATTTTTCATAAATACTTTGCTATATATCCGTATAGTACAAGACAAAAACGGAACGCAAGAGGCGCCATCTACTACACTTCGCCAGAACCTTGTGATTGGAGAACTCTCCAAAGCTTTATTGACAGCGGCGATAAACAACGATAAACGAGAAGAATGTATAGAATTTCCTTGGGGGTTCGAGGGAGACAAGTCAAAATGATTTTTGTTTAGAATACTATGGGAAGCAAAGATAAAAATTAATATAAATTTAAGTGGGGGTAAATAAATACAATATAATGAAGTAAACAATCATTGTATGAATTATTGAAAAATATGTGATTGTATTGGATATGAGTTTCAAGACGATATTTTGTTTGCTTTGAAGAATTTTTGTTATGAAATTTTTTTTGGATATTTGAATATTTGTTTAAGGCTGGAAGCCAGACTTGCCAACTAGCTAAAAGATTTTTGCCATAATGTAAAAATATTTAATAGATTAGGTATTCAATTTGTAGTATCATTAAATCGGTAATCTGTGTAAGGTGTGACAAAAAAGCTTGAACATGTGGAAAGGGTTGAAAAAAATCTTATTTCCGCGTAATGTGAAAAAGGCCAGTTAATGTTAAGTGACAGAAACAAAACTAGCATTTCACCTTTTAAACCCAGTTCTTTGCGGTTTTTGTTTATACACGATTGATTTTCGTCAAATTTGAAATTTTGTAAATGTATGTTAAGTCATTAAAAAATGTCATTTTGTAGTAATTTTGAAGAAATCTATTGCTATTTTTTCTTATTAATATTTTAACCGTTTTGCAGGCGTATCTTTTAAATGACAACTTTTACGCAAAAATGTCACTTAATTTTTTTTTGAAGCAAAACAGATAAAAAAAAAATTTTAATTTGCATCCCAGTTGTCATCTTTAAGTTAAGTCACAAAAAAATTTTGTATTTTGTAGCAATCTGAATTCTAGTAAAATTATAATGTTCGTTACCAGAAAGGTGGCAACATTATCATCTTTTGTGATATTAAATGTAAATGGCTGACTGGGTTGCACGAACTTGCTCTATCTTAAGAAATCACTGTCAAAAGAAAAACCCTAGGAATACGAAAGAAAACTCGAATAAAGTGTAGGTAAGCTGAAACATGGAATTATGCAAACTCCTTTTTAATGTACCTATTCTCTAGGAAAATAGGTAGTGGTATCTATTGTGAGAGATTTTTCGCAGATTTGTAAGTAATCAACATTTACACATGACATTTAATTTTAAATGTTCATAAATGTAACTATATAACATTTTGCAAAAATCGGTTAATCTGTTTTTGAGTTGAAAAAATAGGTCCTATGTGAGGAATAACGTTGGAGTTTTTTGGAGGTAATATTGATTTTATCTTTGGAGGTAATATTGATTTTATCAAAACCGTCGGAGCTGTTTGTAAGCTTTAATTTAACCTTCATATAGCAAGTATCTTGATTTCTTTTAGCAAAATTTACAAATATACCATCAGACAGACAGACACGAATCGAAGTCTTGCCTACATAAATCGCAAATAGAAACCAAAAAATCAAATTCAACAAATAATGTAAATAAATAGAAATTCTTTAAATTGCGATGTTGTCAAATAGCTCAATAGCTAACACATTGAAGAATTTCTTAAACACAAACACATATTTTCTGATTTTTTAATTCCTTATTCTCGTCGTTGACATGACAACAAGTGCTCTATCGGCTAACTCCCTTATTCCCTATTGTTGTCAGAAACAATATAATACAACGCGCTCTTTCTTCCTCCCCACCATTTTTTTCTCTCCACTGCCAAATCCAAGTAACCTACAGCGCCACAGAACGTACTCCGCCAGAAACTAAGGAGTCAGTCCCATTGACTTACTTATTTACTTATGATGGCGCTACTGGAGGGTGGTGCTCCTGGGCCTTACTTAGTATGCCCCTCCAGCCGGCTCGATCTCTAGCCTGCCGTCTCCAATCTCGCACTCCAAGTTGTCGGAGGTCTCCCTCTACCTGGTCGCTCCATTGGATATGAGGTCTTCCTTGACTTCTGACTCCCTCTGGTTTGGCTCTACGGCCCAGTCATCTTAGTCGTTGAGTTCGAATTTTTCTGGCTAGGCTTATGTCGCTGTACAGTTCGTATAGTTCGTGGTTGTTCTTCTTCTCCAAATGTTGTTTTCCCGATTTACGCAGACAGGACCATAGATCGTACGCAGAACTTTTCTCTCGAAGACTACAAGTGACTTTTCATCCGATTGGGAGAGGGTCCACGCGATTAGCAAGAGTTAGTCTGCGTTTGATTTCAGCGCTTATGTTGTTGCCTGTGTTTACAGCAGTGGCCAGGTAGACAAATTCACTGACTACCTCGAAGTTATACCTATCAATGGTTACGTTCTGACCAAGTCGGTGGTGGGATTGGACTTTTGTTGATAAGAGCATATACTTCGTCTTGTCCTCGTTTATTTTCTTGATTTTATTTTAGTCGGTCGGGTGTAGTTCAAGGTCGTCATCTAGATTAACTGGAACAAGTTGATCTTGGGCGGGATCTTGGCTGTCATCGCCATTTAGCAACCGGTAAAAGTAGTCTCTCCAGATGGCTAACATTGCCTGCATTTCCACTATAGTGTTTCCATCCTGATCTTTGCCGGGCCCAGGGCGGCTTGTAAAACCAGATGTAGACTGTTTCACCCTTTTGTAGAAGTTTCGTACCTCTTTGCTGCAAAAACATCTCTGCATCTCCTCGACTTCGCGTTGATGGTGTTCTTTTCTTTCCTTCGCTCAACATAGAGATTTCTGGATGCTCTAGTATCTCTCTGGAGCCACGACTTGTATGCCTCCGTTTTAGCTTCGTTTGCCTGAGCACATTCGGAGTCGAACCAGGGGTTTCTGGGTGGAGGATGTGAAAAGCCCAATACCTCTGACGCAGCAATTCTTATGGCTTGTTGACATTGGTCTTCCGGGTTCATGTCATCAGTCGAAGAATTTCTCGCAAGCTCAAGGGATACGCGGTCGGCATAGGCAGCGGGGGTCTCTTCCAATTGAAGACGTTCAACATTGAATTTCCTCGGTGTAGTCGGTGTTCGCCTAAAAACTTCCATGGAGATCCGTACCCTAAGTTTTGCACCGATTAGGTAGTGGTCCGAATCGATGTTTGCTCCTCGGAATGTACGGACATTTATAATGCTGGAGGAGTGTCTTCCATCAATCACAACATGGTCGATTTGGTTGCAGGTTCGACCATCTGGGGATCGCCATGTGCCCTTGTGGATGTCGGGACGTGGGAATCGTGTGCTGCTCAGCACCATGTTTTTTCCCGCTGCAAAATCGATGAGCCTGAGTCCGTTGTCGGAGGTGGTGTTGTGCAGGATGTGTTCTCCGATCGTCATACCAAAGATGTCCTCCCTCCCAATTTTTTCATTAAAGTCTCCCAAGAGGATTTTAATGTCATGCTTTGGGCATTGCTCATATGTTTTGGCGAGCGGCTCGTAGAAACATTCTTTGGTAGAGTCGTCTTTCTCTTCGGTAGGGGCATGGGCGCTTATTAGGCTTATGTGGTGTAATTTGGTCTTAATGCGGATCGTTGTCACTCTCGCTGACTTCGCGGAAACTCAACACCTTTTGCCTAAGTCTTCCTCTGACAGCGAATCCGCACCCAAACAAGCGCGATCTCCCATCAAGGTGGCATTTTCCATAGTAAAAATTACAGCTTTCTGTCTTTCTCAGGCCCGGTCCATCCCATCGCATTTCCTGAAGAGCAGTTATATCTGCGTTGATACTGTTGAGGGTCTCGGCTAGCTGCTCGGCTTTACGCGGCCTGTTTAGTGTACGCACATTCCACGTGCATATACGTAAATCGTTGTCTGTTTTTCGTTTGCAGGGGGTCGTCAACATTTTTGGTCTGGTCATCCGAGGCATAATTTGTATTTTTCATCACAACTTCGTTACCCTTTCATGACCGGCTTGTGAGGCCTGTGTATGACGTGTAGATCGTGTTGGTGGTTTGATTTTCAGAGCGTATCTTTCCTCCTACTCCTAGTTCCTGAGAAGAAATCTCAGGGATCCACAACCTATGGATCCGATGGATCCAACGCTCGTCGTTAGTTCACCCTTCGGCTATCCAGCGGGCACCGCGGGGAGGTGACGATGCGATTTCGCCCACCAGTCCCATTGACTTACTATGTGGAGTGGATATATAGCAAAGCAAGGAACTATAATAAACAAAGTTTGAGTGAATTCAATCATGCCGTTGCCCTTTTAAAATAGTCGTTTAAGCATAATTTTCGTTACGACCATATAAGCAAAAAACAAAACAAAAAACACAGTATAACCAAAAATGCCTGATATTTGTTAAATTTTGAGAAAAAAAACCGTTACCAATTTGAGCCGGGCTAGAACGAAATAAGAAAAAAAATTAGCCGTCACGGGACGCCCGGCAAATGCGAAACATTCAAGTTTACATTAAAATTCATAATTTTTTAAACCATCAAAGAAAATATGGAGTGAAATAATTTTTAATGATTTAGATTTTCGTTACTAAAATCATTAGGTATATTTGTGTTATTATTTTATCATAAAAATAATTATTACAGATAATATTCATTTATAAAAAGGAACACAATTTTCCTCAACCCAACCATCAAATCCTTCCACCACCCAGCCCACCTACAACTACAAACCAACCATCCACCATTTTTGAAATTTTGTTCCTCATAGCCCCTCCACACCAAATCCCCAAAAACAGTAACCACTCAATCCACCTGCAACCACCACCCAACCACCTTCCATTTTTGTCGATTACCCCCTCCCAAACCAAGTCAACAACTACAAACCAACCATCCACCAGTAACCACCAACCCACCGTTTTTGACATTCCCCCCCCCCGCTCACCAATCATCCAGCCCACCTACAACCGCCAACAAACCATCCACAATTGTTTACAATTCCCTCCCACACACCCCTGCTCCTCAACAAGGTCAGTGGTGGAAGTGATTCAACCAAGGAAGACAACAGTTGGGCAATGAAGAGGACTTTGTAAGCCTGGTGCTGGTAGACCATGCAGGTTCGGGGCTTACTGCATAACTTGGACGATGTACTGAAGCCTTGGTATTATCATAGAATACTAGGGCGGATATATTATCGGGTGTGGGGGCGGGCAGCAATACCTTGGACTTTGGACCCTCCACCCTCTATATAAATAACACCCCTTCTCTTGGATGAATTCGAAATTGTTAAATTGTTTTTTCTTTATTCTTTTCGTACATTTTATTTGCATGTTAAGTTTCCTTAAACCGTTCAGTTCTACGGTCGCAAGAGGCAAGAATCCCCCCTTTTGATTAAAATCGATTGTGTTAGTTGGAATTCCATCATCCATTGCTTGATTTCAAGCCATAAAACCAATATTTATTGTTACGAACTGAGCGTAAGAGCTGAAAAAAAGGAAAGTTTTATTTTTCCTCATCATGATGGTATTTACCGATGTAAGATAACAATAATTAAAAAATATTAAATTCTTTGTTAGTTTTCTTGAAAATTGGAAAGCTTTTCAACAGGAAAACTTAATCCCCACTATCGCACAAAATTTGAATAATTCTAATGATAGTTTTAATTTCTTTAAGTACCTTAATTAAAAGTTTGGTTGCGTGTTATTTTAATTTGTTCTTAGTTGTATAATTACCATAGGTTGGGTTAAGATTAGCTTATAAAACCATACAGCCACGATAATTTTAAAAACAGTTCAGAATATGATGTCGAATAAAAGGGAAGTTTTCGTTGATAAAAATTTTTTTCATTCTGCAACAACATTTTTTAAGATAACTGGTCTTTGGAAAACTGATAAAAACAGCAAATGGTTGCTGCCTGTGTTGTATTTTAACAGATTCAATGTAAAATCAAAGTTATTCGTATTATGTTTGGTACAATCTAATTCATAGCGTTTTACATTCCAAGGTTTTCTTCTTTTTTGGTTGGGCGTTCATTTTATCTGTCTTAAGTGGTTGCTACGTGCATTTCAAGGATGGAGAAACTGAAAAGGCAATGATTTGGGTGACGTTTTCCGTAACGTACATATTCATCCAATATAAATTCTTTATGCTTGCATCGATGGAATCAGAGATTCGGAAAATCATAAGAAAATTGGAGATATATTCTTCTCATTACCCGGACAAGACGGAGGTGCAAAAAAGTTTAAAAACATCGGAAAGACTGATGGTTATTGGAGCGTCATTAGTTGGAGGAGCTTGCATAGGATATGTCATCATTCCTGTTGCGTTTAACTACCGAAAAGTACTGCCAATCAGGACCATGGTTACTTTCGGAATAGATGTGTTTAAGAGTCCTATCTATGAAATCTATATTATTTATCAAATGATTGGGACTGAATGTCATACTGTTATTGGAATGGCTTATGATATGGTAAGTTTTTAATGTCACCGAACCTTACGTAGAATTTTTTTCTTGCTATAACATGTAGGTACTAAATAAATTTGATATAAGAATCATTACGATCAAAAAAAGTGGGTTTGGAAATTCCCTACTCTGTTCTGAAATTCTGTCTGTCAGTTCGCACCGCTAAAGCCTGAATTGATTGTTGTTTTATTTGGTCGTTCCTCGGAAAACATTTTTAATTTTTTTTCTTGGCCCAAAAATATCTGTAGGTACCTACCTACCTTTACTTCAATAGTGAAGAAGAAGTTTAATATTCTCGGAAATGGCTCCAACAATTTTGATAAAACTTTCGGAGTGCTGTTTTGCTAGAACAATCTTTCTTTCGGATGGATTGGAGTTTTCGAAATTTGACTTATTTAACAATATAATAAATATAATTTTAATAAAATTTTGTACAAGGAAAGTATTTTACGACTTTATTTATCAAGCTTTCAAAACTTCTAACAACTTCTTTTTTTATTTAAAAAAATAAAAAAAAATAAGATCTTTAAATATTTTGGGAAGAGTGGATTTATTTTTTTTTTGAACAAAAATGCTCCGATAAAAACTGCAACTCTCCAAGATAACTAAGTATAAAATCGTGGGACCTAGTCGTGCAATTTATGTTTGGATAAGATCATCACTTTTAAGGAAAACGATGTTTCTAATATCATCATATATCTTTGTCCGCACCTATGTATATCTAGCCTTCCCTCTTCAATTCCGTATATCCCCTGCCGATTTTTTTTACTTATGATCTATGGGACAAGTATTGGTTTCATGCAGAAAAAAAGACGCTGATAGAGAAGCCGAAAAAAGTGGTTTTCGCCATACCATCCGTCGGTCTGTCTGTGCGGATGTGCGCTTTTGACGTCTTGCTATAGCCCAAACGATTTGACGGATTTTCTTCGGCTACATGAAATTTGGCCCCAATGAAAAATGACAATAAGTATAGCAGTACGTATATATTTCGATTTAGAACTTCTCAAAAATTTGTTATCATTGTGCTATTGCACCAACAGAGCAACTTAGTGCGACCTAGTCGTGCATTTTAAATATATTCAACTTTAAGCTAGAAAATCTTGAAACCCCTCCAGCGATTTTGGAAATATTTGATTAGAACGAACTCATAATAACCTTTTAATTGATACCAAGATCCTTTATTTACTCACTGGGCCCCAGATTCCCTCGTAAAAGGGACCGTCTCCCGGCAACATCCAGTAAAAATAAATTAACCCTGTTTACAATAAAAAAAAAGTGCATGCGTACTAAGTACACATGTCAGAAGTGGAACTTCTTTGGAAAAAATAATTTTTATTTGTTTGCACCGCATCAACCGACCAGTGCAGCTTCTTAAGGCCGCTTACCCGCCTATCACATTTAATATTATACACATCACATTTTTCATATCAACCTTCCAGCGTTAATTTAACCAAATACCAAGTCACTTCCCTGCTACCCGCCAATCTATTTAAAACCATCAACCACCTGACTGCCAATGATGCCAAATGAAATATATGAAATCCCACTGGATTTGAAATAAAATCCCACTAAATTTGTACTGTAGGGGAAAAAAACACCATATTGTGTTTAATAGAAAATTTAACACTTAAAGCCTACTCAATGTAAATATTAAAAAAAAAAAAAAAAAAAAAAAAAAAAAACCTTAGATTCGCACCGTAGTCACCGTAGTCAATTTGATCGCATTGCAGTCAACTCGTTCAGTTTGCGCATGTATTGAAAGTATTGAAAGCACACTATTCAGCTTAAATGCAATCGATTTAACACCATTTTGCAACTGGAATGACTGTGAATTATCCTTAAAATAATATCACCCCATAAAATAACAATCCATTTGGAAATTTCCCAACCATTAAAAACACCAAGAATTTTTTCCCACTACTTTAAACACCAAATAGTTTTTTTCCAGCCATTTTGGTAGGAAAAACAACCAACCTGGGAACACTGCTGTCTGCCTACAGTGGATATACGGAACACTTTTGTCTGCTAAGACACACTAATGCATACCGTCCCTGCTACACCCACCGTTCTATTTTTAACCAGCAGCCGCCGACCTACCCACAGTTGATATGCAGAACCAGTTTGTGCTATTATAAAACAAACCTAACCTAACCTACAGCTCTCTCTCCTCATGGCACTGTGCGTGATGCGACGTTCACTCTATCTCACTCTCTCTCGATCTTCACTCGCTTGCTCCCTACACTCGCTCCATGGCTATGTCAAAGAGGATATATACATAGAGTCCAATCTTTCCTACGTTCCATCCTCCTCTGCTAAAATTTTCGTGGTCTCTTTCCTATTGTATTCATTGTCCTTGTGAAACAAAAACAAGAAACGATGAGGTAAGTAGTAAGGTGTGAACGCACACATGTTTAACAAAAAGAACAATATGACAGCTGTAGCACACACACATGTTTAACAAAAAGAACAATATGACAGCTGTAGCTTGTAGGCAAAATCAAAACAAGGCACAAGATTGGACTCTATGTATATATCCTCTTTGGCTATGTGCTTCATGCTACGTTCACCACTTCTCACTCTCTGTCAATCAGTGTCAATCACTCTCTCCATTTTCGGGGACGGAAGTCACGCTTATTTCCGCTGCATAAGTAAAAATTTTACCCCCACGCGCCTAAAGAAGTTTCACTTCAAAAAACAAACATTAATGAATTCTAAGAAATATCTTTTCTATAGAATAATCGCTTGGTATGAACACAAATGTTAAATTAATTTTAGAGCAAGAGTTTAACTCAAAATTTTGGTATACCCTCAGACATACGTTGGATTTCTTTTATCCACTGCAGCAATATTGCGCAATATAAACATCGACATGAAAACAAATCTCATACGAAAGGATTTGTCGCCTCAACAAAAACATAAAAAATTGATTAAACTTCTCAAAGATCACATTTCCGTTTTTAAGTAAGTTGACCAATATATTTCTCTCTCTGAAATTCAATTGATTAACAAAAATTATTTTCAGCTTCCTGAACGAGATACGAAGTATTTTTATGACTTCAAATATGCTTAACTTCTCACACAACTACCTCAGTGCTGGGATTACTTTGTTTCAAGTATCAACGCAGCCGGTCGGAAGCATTAAATTTTTTTCAATGATATCTGGATGCTCTTCGTGTGTATTTACGGTGGTTGCATATTGCGAAGCTGGACAAAAGGTCACTGACGAGGTAAATATCGAACACTTTTTTGCGCAAAACGATTAGCTCAGGAAATAAAGTTCAAAAAAAAGCTAATTAGAATAAAAAGAAATTTAATAAATATTATCTCCATAAAATAATCATTAAGAGAAAATATTAAAAAGCGCGCGCTTTTAACATTGGAAAAAGCAAAATTTTGAGAGCCGAATTTTAGAAACAGAATCACTAGCTTTGTTTGTTGAACCCTGAAATACCTCAACTCGTCCTCAAGAGAAAATTCTCTGTTTTTTGAAACCTTGGGTAGCCCTGAAGTCAATCTGGGTATTTAGCTTAGGGCGAGTTGAGGTGACGAATCAGCTGTTGATGTGACTTTTGCTTTCAACCATTTCTTGTGTATTTTGCTTCTGTATTTGATTTTTCATATCTTTTTTTCGGAAAAAAGTAAAAGAAATGCAAGTGAATGCATTTATTTCGATGAAAGTAGGTAAATACAAATAGAACAAATAAAGCAAAATGAAAAATTTTGATTTTGTGCGTTGTGAAAAATATACAATCAGTAGCCCTGATGCGTTTTTTGAGAACGGGAAAACCTGGGGCGACTCTGGGTAAAGTTCAACAAACAAAGCTATATTATCCACCTAGAATTTCGACCCACAACTAACATTTTTTATTAATTCCAGATATCTCTTAATTTAAAATACTAATATTTCAATATTTGTTAATGTAATCTCATTCTTATTCTTGTAGATGCATATATTTTGGCAAAACCTTTACCTCACTAACTGGTACGAACAACCTGTTCCATTTCGAAGAACCACGATCTTTGCATCACTCATTACACAAAGGGATTACTATATGTATGCTGGAAAAATGATGACATTGTCTCGAGAAACGGAAAAAAAGGTATACAACAATAAACAGTACATTAAGTGTTACCTCGATTAAGTAAAAGCAAACTGATGCTTTGGGCTCAGAGTTGGAACTGAAGACTCTGTAGGCTAGTACGGATTTATTCGTCCATACGGGCCACATGTGCAATTCATCTAAGCCGCTGTGTTGTCAGCAGTTTGCGGGTGGCAATGTTACAGTGGATGTAGTGCTTATGGTTGCTTAACCTGAGAGCTGTGAGTGCAAACCCAGCCTGGGCAGCAATTTTTATTTATTCCCCCAGTTTCAACTGGACGCCACCCATGGGATTTTCGTGAGATATTTATCACCTATAATCTCAATCCCCTACCAACTTTCTTTCCTATCTTTCTATTCCTTCTCTCTCCTCGCTCGCACATGTTAATTCATTATAAAGGTATTAATATCCCTTTGAGTGCGAGTGCATTCTAAAAAAAAGGTCAATGTTGTCTTAAGGCCTGTAAAGTTCGAACAGAACCGAACATCACCTGGAAAATATTTATCTCAAAGCACACCACCTGATTGTGTGAGGGTAAATGCTTTTTCCGAAAACAGCACGTCTGGTATGATTATGGTCTTTAGTGTCTCCTTGGCTTTTTGAGAGAAGCCCTTGCTTTAAAGGTGGTTTCTAAGACCAAACAAACATCTATTCTGTTTGTCATATCTGTCCAGTGTTCATATTGACAGCATATACTTCATAAATAGTCAGACCCATTTCAACACTTGCAAATGCTTTACTGACAGCGCCATCTTCATCTTCATCTTCATCTTCATCTTCATCTTCATCTTCATCTTCATCTTCATCTTCATCTTCATCTTCATCTTCATCTTCATCTTCATCTTCATCTTCATCTTCATCTTCATCTTCATCTTCATCTTCATCTTCATCTTCATCTTCATCTTCATCTTCATCTTCATCTTCATCTTCATCTTCATCTTCATCTTCATCTTCATCTTCATCTTCATCTTCATCATCTTCATCTTCATCTTCATCTTCATCTTCATCTTCATCTTCATCTTCATCTTCATCATCTTCATCTTCATCTTCATCTTCATCTTCATCTTCATCTTCATCTTCATCTTCATCTTCATCTTCATCTTCATCTTCATCTTCATCTTCATCTTCATCTTCATCTTCATCTTCATCTTCATCTTCATCTTCATCTTCATCTTCATCTTCATCTTCATCTTCATCTTCATCTTCATCTTCATCTTCATCTTCATCTTCATCTTCATCTTCATCTTCATCTTCATCTTCATCTTCATCTTCATCTTCATCTTCATCTTCATCTTCATCTTCATCTTCATCTTCATCTTCATCTTCATCTTCATCTTCATCTTCATCTTCATCTTCATCTTCATCTTCATCTTCATCTTCATCTTCATCTTCATCTTCATCTTCATCTTCATCTTCATCTTCATCTTCATCTTCATCTTCATCTTCATCTTCATCTTCATCTTCATCTTCATCTTCATCTTCATCTTCATCTTCATCTTCATCTTCATCTTCATCTTCATCTTCATCTTCATCTTCATCTTCATCTTCATCTTCATCTTCATCTTCATCTTCATCTTCATCTTCATCTTCATCTTCATCTTCATCTTCATCTTCATCTTCATCTTCATCTTCATCTTCATCTTCATCTTCATCTTCATCTTCATCTTCATCTTCATCTTCATCTTCATCTTCATCTTCATCTTCATCTTCATCTTCATCTTCATCTTCATCTTCATCTTCATCTTCATCTTCATCTTCATCTTCATCTTCATCTTCATCTTCATCTTCATCTTCATCTTCATCTTCATCTTCATCTTCATCTTCATCTTCATCTTCATCTTCATCTTCATCTTCATCTTCATCTTCATCTTCATCTTCATCTTCATCTTCATCTTCATCTTCATCTTCATCTTCATCTTCATCTTCATCTTCATCTTCATCTTCATCTTCATCTTCATCTTCATCTTCATCTTCATCTTCATCTTCATCTTCATCTTCATCTTCATCTTCATCTTCATCTTCATCTTCATCTTCATCTTCATCTTCATCTTCATCTTCATCTTCATCTTCATCTTCATCTTCATCTTCATCTTCATCTTCATCTTCATCTTCATCTTCATCTTCATCTTCATCTTCATCTTCATCTTCATCTTCATCTTCATCTTCATCTTCATCTTCATCTTCATCTTCATCTTCATCTTCATCTTCATCTTCATCTTCATCTTCATCTTCATCTTCATCTTCATCTTCATCTTCATCTTCATCTTCATCTTCATCTTCATCTTCATCTTCATCTTCATCTTCATCTTCATCTTCATCTTCATCTTCATCTTCATCTTCATCTTCATCTTCATCTTCATCTTCATCTTCATCTTCATCTTCATCTTCATCTTCATCTTCATCGTCATCTTCATCTTCATCTTCATCTTCATCTTCATCTTCATCTTCATCTTCATCTTCATCTTCATCTTCATCTTCATCTTCATCTTCATCTTCATCTTCATCTTCATCTTCATCTTCATCTTCATTGTTATTATTCCTTCTTCTTTGATAACTGTTCTTTTTTCCATTTCAGATAATTCAAGCAATATTTACGTATTACACCTTCTTGCTACGCGTGAATTCATAAATATGCAACAAAGAATACGAAGAAAAGGCAGGACCAAAGCCGTATATACGCAATCAAGGTTTTAATACCAATCGCGGAACAAATTAATTCCCATAAGGGTCCTGTTTAAATTCTTTTTTTGTAATACACAAAAAATACAAACTTAAAAACTGACAAAACCTTGGTTTTTTTTCGTTGGAGAGTGTTTGAATTTTTTTCATAAATATAGCCAATAATTGGAAAATTGTGCCAATCACTGGCAAATTCACCTAGGGTAAACCACCCAATCGTTGTCACCTTAAGAGTACTCACCACACACTTTACTCACTGTTGTAGTCCAGAGAAATAAAAAATATATTAATTTATATTTTTTTTTATTTTATTATTATTTTTTTTTTTTCAATAAAAACGATAAAACACCTAATACATTCATAAGAAAAATTATAAATAGACAAAAAGTAAAGAGAGGTGAATTTGCCAGTGTTTGGAACAATTTTCCAATTACTGTCACTAGGCAATACAATGATTGGCACAATTACACAATTGGCGATTGAAAGAAGAGCATCCTTAATACTGCCCTCATTGTTAGGCTCTTGAATATTTTTCGTTTTTTCTCGGTTTTGGCATCTAAAACAGTTTAAACAAGAAAATTATCTGAATTTTAAGTCCGATATTAGACTTTAACTGGATTTATAAAAAAGTGCATAAATAGGTAGGTACCTACCCTAAGGAAAATTGTTAATAAAATATGAAAACCAATATAATTTGAATACAAAATGTCCATTGCATATTTTGCTTCCAATTCAACCGTGTGTAATGGGAACAGTACCCGTTTTAGTTAAAAATTAACAATTGAATAATCTGCCTGAAGTTTTAATCATAACCATTATTCACCACGGTATACGCATATGCCTGCCTGTGCACGTCTTGAAGCACTAGAGGGCGACACAGTCAATTCCAGACTATAATAGATTGTATATACAACTAGCTGACCCGGCGAACTTTGTTCAGCCAAAATTCATGAATGTATTGAAAATAATAATTCTTTCGTATGCATTGAGTAAAAAGCTCATATTTTGAAAATACAAACGGGCACTTAATTTTTATTTATGTGTACAGATATTGTGTGATTTTAAGTCAATTCGGCCCATAAATAAGAATTCGAAATAAATATCCCCAGTACGCTACCCAGGGGTACTTAACAAATTAATTAAATTTAGAACATCAGCTATCTTCCTGTGAATGTCCTGTCAAAATCGGTGCATAAATAAGAATTTTTGAAAAATTCGCCCGCAGCGCCAACTGGATGTGTAATGCCAGTGAAAATCCCGTCAAAATCGGTCCATAACCCTGACGCCACACGGAGAGATGTCGAGGTCGTGATAGAGGACGGTTGTGCTGTGCCAAGCACTGCCGTCCATTAATCTATTTAAAAAAAAGTAAACGTTTTATTGGCAAATTTTTTCAATTTTTATCGGGAGTTAAAAAAGTAACTGAGTAAATTTAATTAAAAAAAAAAAAAAAAAAATTCATCGGTCTACCGATAAACAACCAGGGCACAAATAGTGCCCAGCAACTCGTCATCCGAAAGTCTCGCATCCTTCAGCACCGCTAAAAGTTTCTTCACGGTTATTAACTGTAACTTTGGGGAGAGTGTACAGTTAAAGCAACAGGCTGAGCGGTAAGCTTTCGGATTTAACTTCCACCGCAATCTTGGTAGCGAATACGAACAACGTATTCTGTAGCAGCAACTATAAATCATCTTTAATCGGCTACAAAAATCTAAAAGGAACATATTGTCTGGAGTTAACCAAAGCCCACCAACTGTAAGAAAAAAAGAGGCACTACATATAACATCGGTGTAACCGCAAACAGCAGCAACGTCATTATGCAGCAACCTGGTGTTTAAACCGCAAACAGCAGCAACGTCATTATGCAGCAACCTGGTGTTTAAAATATTCTATTCACATAGAAAATGTTTGTAAATTTTCTTTATACTCTAACCGGTAATTGTTAATTTATAAAGTAAAGTAATCGTCTTAAAGGAAATATTTTATGTGAACGTAATCTGTGATTTCATTTTACAAATGTGATTTATCCAACTCTCGTAACTCAATAGAGTGCTCCTGCTCTAAAAAATACTTTTTGTTAACTTGATAATTCTTTTATTTCATGTATTTTTCAATGTGATTTCTTTTTACATACAACAAGATATAGAGCGTACTCGCTCTTAAAATTCCAATCAAACGAAACAAATCTATATAGTCTATATAGTTTATATTTTCTGGTTAATTATTTTAGGTTTATAGTAGGCTAGATTAAGTATTTATTTGTATATATGTAAATATCCAAAAGTGACAACACGTCATGCGCAACAGTATACAACGCTTATGAGCAAAAGCAGTTCAGCTACATAAAATTATATGAAAACTGACAGCCACGAGGCTATTCATTTTAAGATACAAGAAAAGGAGGCCATACGTTACAGCCACTTTTATTCAATTTTATAAACTAAGTTAGACTAAGACAAATATTGTAATCGAAATTATAGTCTCAATAAAATCAAAGTCAAAGTCAAGCCCTGACGCCACACATGCCAGCTACTGGCAAGCAAACTCTGGGTTTCAGTTGGGTTTAAGTTTGTCTGTGTGAGTGGTAAATGTGAGTGTATTAAAACTGTCCTGCCAGTAGCTGGCATGTGTGGCGTCGCGTCTTAAATAAGAATTTCTGAAAATTGTGAGCGCCGCGCCACCTATAGGCCTAACTAAAATGGCCTTAGTTAGTTACTCCTTAAAACATCCGCCAGTGTAAATCACGTCGAAAATCGGTCCAGCCGTTTCCGAGATGAGCCGGATCAAACAGAGAGAAACATTTTAAAAATTGCGTTTTGTTATATGGACCGTATATACTTTTATACGGATTTAGTAAAAGGCTGCTATTTTGCAATTACAAACAGATACTTCATTTTTAGTTACATAATGTGTATAGACACGAATAAAATAGAATGCACGGGCAGGTATTCATACATACATTCTGAGGTGAATAACATATTTATAACGAGTACGAGTTGGCATTCTGTACTGTATGTCTGTGGTATGTGCACTAAGTGCTTGCTGATTATAGCACTGTAACTTTTGACATTTGTTGGAAGAGCGCAAAAAAAGAAAGCACTTCAAAAAAAAAAAAACTCGTGAACCGTTTATGAAATTTGACAACTTGAAAAAACGTATTGAAATTGAAAGCAATTTGTTTGCGCTCTTGGTTCATTTAAAGTTTTTGATAAAAATAAAAATATGACGATTTTCGAACCAAGAAGTGGAAACATCGACTTTGTAAGTGTAGTTTATAAAATGTGAGAATTTTAGTTACTACAATCCTTTTTTTTTAGCCTGAGGAAGATATTCCGTACGAGGAAGAAATCCTTCGCAATGCTTATTCGGTAAAACATTGGTTGCGTTATTTGGACCATAAAGCTAAGTCTTCTAACAATGAAATTAACACTATATATGAACGAGCGCTAAAGGAACTTCCTGGTTCCTACAAGATATGGTACCGATATTTAAGAGCAAGACGAAATCAGGTACGAGGGAAGTCTACTGCGGATGTAATGTACGAAGAGGTTAACAATTGTTTTGAAAGGGCTCTAGTTTTTATGCATAAAATGCCCAGAATATGGATTGATTATTGCGTTTTCATGACCTCCCAGTTAAAAATAACAAGGACCCGTCATGTATTTGATAGAGCTCTGAGAGCGTTGCCCATAACACAACATCATCGAATATGGCCTGTTTATTTGAAATTTGCAAAGCGATCTAATGTTCCAGAGACCGCCGCCAAAATTTATAGACGGTATCTCAAATTGTTTCCTGACGACACCGAAGAATTTATAGAATATTTAATAGCTCAAGGGAAACTCGATGATGCAGCTCAACACCTTGCAACATTGGTCGATAATGAAAGTTTTGTATCAAAACACGGAAAATCGCACCATCAACTATGGAATGAACTCTGCGAACTGACCTCAAAGAACCCTGATAAGGTAAAATCGCTCAACGTCGATGCTATAATTCGAGGAGGATTAAGGAGGTATGTATATGTTTATTTGAAAAAATAATTTGCTTTGTGTTTACTGATTCCTAGGCAATGAATTGGGAGATGATTTATCTAATTTTTGTATCACCTGCTTAAGACTACAGTACACCGACATGTTAAGGCGAATACCTCTCTTAAGTTCAGCGCTAGCCATGCAATTATTTTCTTATTTTTTCAAAGTGAAAACATTTACAGTAGCCAGCTTCTTTATCAGCGTTTGAGGTATTAATAGCCTTCGTTCCTCGATGTTATTGAAATAGTGTCTGCCAAGAGTGTTTTCTTAAATTGCAGAGGTAGTGGGTTATATGCTTATG
Source organism: Platycheirus albimanus (assembly GCA_916050605.2). Classification (NCBI taxonomy): domain Eukaryota; kingdom Metazoa; phylum Arthropoda; class Insecta; order Diptera; family Syrphidae; genus Platycheirus; species Platycheirus albimanus. The sequence continues at coordinate 69,754,822 of OU696698.1, forward strand.
TTCATCCTCGTCATTACACATCCTGCAGAGGTCTTCTTCAGTTAGTCGTAGTTTTTTGGCGTGGTATCTAAGCATGTTATGCCTAGTTACCACACCTGTTAACCTGAAATGGCAGTTTTCATTTGAGCTGAAAACTCCTAAGAAGAACACAAATAGCGCTGGTATGCGCCGTTTTGTTACCAAAACTAAACAACTTAACGAAATATTGGATTGTAATATGATGTTTTTTTACGGAGAAGGACGGGTTGAGCTAGTACTCTCTTGAAGGACGCCTCAATCTGCACAAGCCAACCATATGACACACCGATATAACCGTACTCCAGACTTTATGCCACCTAGGCAGGTTCTGGTTGGCGAGGGTACAATGGTTCATTAAGCGGGTTCGGCGTAGAAATCCTCCAAGAATCATAGCCGGCCACCTATGCGAGGTGTATGGTTCTCAAAACGATTTCTCTGCCAAACCTTTGAATTGCTTGATGGGAGGATTTGAAAGGTATTTTTGCGGAGAAGGATGGGATGAACTAGCATTCACTCTGGTAAAGACTCAATCTACCAAGCAAACCCTAGGAGAGTTTCATGTAACCATACTCCAGACTTTATGCCACCTAGGCAGGTTCCTTGTTAGTGAGGGTGCACTGGTTCTGTCGCAGAGTTGGTTCAGTAAGCGGGTTTTTAGCCTAGGAACTATCCAAGAATCATACGCAACCACCTAGGTGAGCTGTATGATTCTCAGACAGATCCTCTGCCAATCCTTTGATTGTTAGGTCTGGATGTGATTGACCAGGATAAACGATTCATTCATAGCCATTTGGTCGCATCGAGAAAGTTGATCAGATCTTTGATCCTTTTATCGGATAGTGGCTCGTGCTTATTGCCACCACTCTGGCTATATCTGACCGGTTTTTGAAGAGTAATTCGTTTGTTGGAGATTTATTTTAGGCAGGCCACATTTTCCTAGATATGATGCAATTAGTCCGCCTATGATTAGATACGGATGTAAAGTGAGATAAGACAATGCCCTTGACAGCCCCCAGCGGAATGTTGATAGCTTCGGCGAGTGAGCTGTGAAGGGCTGATACTTGCCTGGCCAGCTCATCCTCTTTTTCATTTCCCTGAAAGCCACTGTGGAACCCAGACTAGAGTGACCTCCAGGTTGAAGCCAAGACTAACCAGTTCTCCCTGGCATTGCCTGACTTATTTGGAAGAGGTGGAGGTTGAGTTCAAAGCCTTTATAGCGGCCTGGCTATCAATAAATTAATGTAGCCACGTTTCGTTTGAGATTCGAGTATTGTTTCAGTAATTTTCAGGCTTCCCTGATTGCAAAAACTTCTGCCTAGAAGATGCTAGCGGAGTCAGGGAGTCGAAGGATTTGGATATATTGAGCAACTCTGAAAATACACCAGCATCTACTCCGCACTCCATCTTGGAACCATCTGTGAAGATAGTTATCAAATCAAGGGAGTTTGATTGTATACACCATAAATTCATGGCCAAGTTCCTTTTCTTGCCTTCAGCTTTTCATTTCCCCCAATTCCCCTTTGTCAGGGGACAAAGCATAGTGTAGCATTGTGCTCCAACGCAAGTACCTCCAGCTCTTCGCGACAGCTTTTTACAAGTTTGGATTTTATTTCAACAGTCGAAATTGCTTTTGTTGCTGCCTGGCTATCGATGAAAATAGTAATATCGTCTCGCGGTATTTCCAACATCGATGCCTCTCTGGCTGCTTTCTTTACTGCTAGAAAAACTGCTCGGAATACACTGCTTGCGTTGGGTGATCTGGTTGAGCTTCTAATTTCTAAAGCTTCAGAGTAGAAGCCAGCTCGCTTTTCAATGTCAGTTTTTGATTCATCTGTGAAAATAGATTTAGATGGAATTTGTGGAACGTTGTTCTGATTCCTGTACTCGCTGGTTGGGAAGATGCATTCGAATCATCTGTCAAAATCAAGATGGGGTATAGTGTAGTCAGAACCTTTATTTGTTCCCAAATATTTTTTTGATTTTTTTGAGTGCCCCGTTGAAAAGTTCTTGCAATAAAAATTAGATTGGCTTATTCTGAGTACACTTTTTGCTGCCGTTTCTTTCATGTACAGATCAATGGGCAGTAAGTTTTGTATTGTTTCCATACCTGCTGTTGGCGTTGTTCGCAGTGCACTGGTCGATCCAATACACCCAAGTCTGCGTTATTGTCTTGTCTTTAGATTGGTAGTTTTCTCAGCTGCTCTCCACCATACCAAGCAACCTCATGTCAAAAGTGGCCTTATTTTTGCCGTGTACACCCACAGAATGCCCTTGGGGCTCGGGCCACAAGTTTGACCAACAATTCTGTTGCATGAATAGAAGGCTTTCGAGGCTTTTTTTATTATTTCTCCAACATTCAACTTCCAGTTTAGTTTTCTATCAAGTATTAGCCTAAGATACTTTGCGCTATTAGATACTTTGGGTATTCCCTCGATAGAAGGTGTATTAAATTCTGGTATGTTCCTTTTGTTTAGTTCTGAGAGGATTTATTCTTAGACCACATCTTTTTGTCCACAAATTCAGTGTGTACAGAGCTGTCTGAAGTACCTTTTCATCATTAATTAATTAACACAAATAGTTGTGACTTACATATTTTATATTTGCGATTATCCTTTGGTTAGAACTAGGATGTGAGATTTTTCCATAATAACAATATTAATTTGGACACTTTTGTTTTACAGATATACAGATCAATTAAGTCGATTGTGGAATTCACTAGCTGACTACTACGTTCGAAGTGGTCTCTTCGATCGTGCCAGGGATATATATGAGGAAGCTATTCAAACAGTAACAACAGTTAGAGACTTCACACAAGTCTTTGATGAGTATGCTCAATTTGAAGAAGTTAGCCTTAGTAAGCGAATGGAAATCATGGCAAATAAAAAAATTACCAGTCTGGAAGATGACATTGAAATAGAGTTACGTTTAGCAAGGTTCGAATATCTTATGGAGCGTCGCTTACTTCTTCTTAATAGTGTCCTTCTTCGTCAGAATCCACATAATGTGCCTGAATGGCATAAAAGAGTAAAACTTTATGAAGCGAAACCACACGAAGTCATTAAAACATACACTGAAGCAGTTCAAACAGTTCAACCGAAACTAGCCGTTGGCAAAATCAATACTCTTTGGATAGAATTTGCCAAGTTCTATGAAAAAAACCGCCAAGTTGAAGATGCCCGTATTGTGTTTGAAAAAGCAACGCAGGTGGACTATGTGAAAGTGGATGAACTTGCAGCTATTTGGTGTGAATGGACTGAAATGGAGATTCGTCAAAAAAACTGGGACTCTGCTTTAAGTCTAATGCAAAAAGCAACATCGATTCCAAAACGAAAAGTAGATTATAACGATGACACAGAACCCGTTCAGATGAGACTTTATAAATCTCTTAAAATATGGTCGATGTATGCGGACTTGGAGGAAAGTTTTGGGACTTTTAAAACATGCAAAGCAGTTTATGATCGCATAATTGACTTGAAGATCTGCACTCCCCAAATCATTATAAACTATGGCCTATTCTTGGAGGAACATAGTTACTTTGAAGAAGCATTTCAAGCATACGAAAAAGGAATCGCTCTATTTAAGTGGCCAAATGTCTATGATATTTGGAACTCTTACCTTACGAAATTTCTAAAACGTTATGGAGGATCCAAGCTTGAAAGAGCTCGGGATCTCTTCGAGCAGTGCTTAGAAAATTGTCCTTCAGACCTTGCCAAATATTTTTATCTTCTGTATGCAAAGTTAGAGGAAGAACATGGCCTGGCTCGCCACGCTATGGCTGTCTATAACCGGGCAACTACTGCAGTGAAACCTGAAGAAATGTTTGACATGTTCAATATCTTCATTAAAAAGGCGGCAGAAATTTATGGGTTGCCTAGAACTCGAGAAATTTATGAAAGGGCGATTGAGGTGCTTCCCGAAGAGCGGATGCGAGACATGTGTGTTCGTTTCGCTGAAATGGAAACAAAACTTGGTGAGATTGACCGTGCAAGAACAATCTACGCCCATTGCAGCCAAGTTTGTGATCCACGAACTACAGCTGAATTTTGGCAGACTTGGAAAGAGTTTGAAGTTAGACATGGCAATGAGGATACAATGCGTGAAATGCTCAGAATAAAACGTTCTATACAAGCTACATACAATACACAAATTAACATGATGGTAGCACAAATGTCCAGTACTACTGCCGACCAAACAATCCGAAGTGGTATGCATTTGCTTGACAAAGTTTCAGAGGCAAATACGAAACTCAACGAAAGGATTGAAATCGAAAATAAGCCGCAGAATGTTAATATTTTATTCATCCGCGGAGAGACCCAAGGTGCAAAAGCGAAAGATAAAGTTATTAATCCTGATGAGATTGACATTGACAGCGATACTGACGATGAAGAAAATGATAAATCGAGTGAGAATGGAGACACTAACCAGTTGGCAGAAGACACGGCGATGAAGAGCATCCGTATTGAGAAGCAAGTGATTCCCCAAAAAGTTTTTGGAGGATTAAAAACGTTGTCAAAGGATGATGGAGATGAATAAACTATAAATGTATACATGCGCTGTTACAATGTTGATAAATGAAAGTCAAAATAAAAGATAACATTTTTAAAAATTTAAGTGTTTGTATGCATATGTTGTGTTTAGAATCGTTTCTAAATCAAAAACATCTAATAAAATAATATTGTGAAAGTTCGACTCAATTTATATAAACGTATATTATATATTTTATTACTAAACAGCCTTCAGGACGTTGAAACGGGAGATATTTTAGCATAAACGCTGTGAAATGCTAAGCGAGACAGGGAACAGACTGATTTACAGACATTAAAACAATTATTATAAAACATACATGCTTTTGTCATTTAACGAAAACAAGTGTTTCTATTGATTTTATTGAATAAAAATGTATATAGGTAAGTTATACAAAAAATATATATTTAATGAAAACTTACCAAACCAAATATTCAGTCTTTAAATCAAGGAACAAGGAAGATGCTTAATCCCAATTTTTTGAAAAAGAAGCTTTCGTTTCTTCAACAATTTGATATTTTTTATGGATTTTTTTTTTAACATAAACGATATAAAAACGGCAAGGGGAAGAAAATACACAATTTTAAGCATTTGACAGACACATTACGCTTATATGAAATATTTTAAATTAACTTTATTTTAAGATTGATTTTTTATTTTAAACTTTATAAAACGACGCAAGGCGAGAACAGGGAAACAACTACTTCCGACGGCATTTAGCATTTACACCACTTTGAAGTAACAAATGAGAATTAAAAGGTATTTTTATTTTTAAATAAATTATAACACATTCTCTTCAAAAGACAATTTTAAAAACGAACTGACCAAACACCGAACAAAACAAACTTTAAATCGGATTCAAAAAAGACGTTTCATTTGAACTTTCAAATTAAACATCGAATTTCGATATCGACACAACTTTCCATCCAGACAAAAAAAAAATGGACGACGACGGCCATTTAAGTGGTCGCATCAAATTTAACTCACGTTCACAAAAAAAGAATCGAGAATCGCGTTAAAACACTTGTAAAGCACAATATTTACTTTTTTAACTGTGATATAAAGAAATATAAATTTAGTTCACAAACTTTTTAAAAAATAATTTTCAATAATGAAATTAATATTGCGGACCGAATCTAGAGTTGTGTTACCTGCGCGCACCATACCGAATAACGGAACCGACGAATACCGAAAATGGATCTTTATTTTTCGATCTTCTGACTTTTGATTTGGTACAAAAGTTAAGGCCCAACCATAATACGCGAAAGAAAACGTAAGCAAGTGTCAAAACCGAAGGAAAAGTTTCCTTCCGATTTGTAAAGTACATCAGTTGAACATAAAAGGCTTTACAAATAAGAAGAAAGAAAGAAGAAGAAGAATACCCTTTAGAAAAAAAGGAATGTCAGATTTTCGTACGTAATGTACGACTCAAAGCGTAGATTACGTACGGAAACGCAAGTGAACGAAACTTGCCGTACATGTTATGTTACATATATTTCTACTGTTTCGTAAGGCAACGTACGTACCCATTCTTAAATTATGGTAAGCCCTTTAAGGGCGAGGAAGACAAAAGTAGAATTAAGCATAACATTGCCAATTTTGGCACTTACACATGGTTAAAATGGAGCTTCTCTTTTATTCTTGAACTCAGAATAGCTCATTGTTGTGTTGTTAAAATTGATTAAGCCATTGTATTTATATCTTATAGTATTCCCAAGAAGCGGAACGTTTTGTGCGGCATCTAGCGACGACGTTCACAAGCTTGAATTGGAGAGAAATTTGAGTGGTTTTTGTCTAAACTCCATGGGAAGCAAAAACAACAATATACGTAAAGTAGATAATACAACTAGTGCCGCCATTGACGACGTTCAGAACTAAAATAAAATGTTCCATGAAATTACTATAAGATATAAATACAATGATTAAGCTTTAAGTTATAAAAACATACAATTCATCTATTTTCCGTTCTAATTTTAGTTTCGAGTTATGCTTGCATATCATGGGTGGTACATTCTTTCCAAACATATGATGATAACCTGCATGTATCGATCCCATAAGCACCGAGTTTCCTGGTCTCTGAAAGTAAAGAAACAAACATTTTTTAAATATTTACAAAACTCTGGTAAGAAGTAAAATTTCGTGCTTTTTTGTATACCCTATTCCATAGAATAGGTATATTGTATTTGTTGTGGAGTTTGTAACATAGAGAAATAATACCGTTAGGTATAGAAAAGTATATAAATTCTGGCTTAGAATCAAAAGCCTAGTCGATTTAGCCATGTCCGTCCGTCCATCCGTCCGTATGTATACTCTCTAGAGGCCGCAATTTTTGAGCTAGAAAGCTGAAATTTGATACATATAATCTTTGGTTCAAGAGTAAGGCTAAGTTCTTGAACCGGTAAAATCCGCCCACAATGACTCCCACTTTTCACTAGAAACTATAAAAAAATTGTTTTTGCAAATAAACGGTATTTATAATGAATCTGCAAGCCAACATTTTGCGTCTCTTAGTATTTAGAAACTAAAACGTTTGTGTATGAAAACAATTTTTTGAATTTTGGGCGTGGCTTTAGCCCACTTTTCACGAAAGAACGAAAAACGTAGTTTTAAAAATTTAAGGTACATACTACCAATATTCAATTTAAACCTTTTTCCTTTCCCTTCGTTTTATGAAAAATATATCTCTACATTTTCTTGCGTACATTTTTTCAATACGCCCACTTTTAAAGGCGTGATTTTGATAAAATACCTTTGTTCAGGTAAGATCGTTTAAAAACTACTCGATTCAGCTGTAGTTTTACACATATGCCTAAATACTGATCAAAGCTCAGTTAGTGCTTCAAATTTTGAAGACACGCAAGTTTTTCGTCAAAAGTCGTATAATGCATTATTTTTTTAACGTTTTTTAACTATCGGTCGCAGTTTTGAAGTAAAAAGATGACCACTTAGATTTAAATTCCTTGGTAACCTAGCAGTGTGATTCAATGATTGTTAAAAAACCCATAATGGCTATTTCCATTCAAAATCTAATTTTTAATTTAAGTTTTGTCTTATTTTGTTCAAATCAATCTGCAAGAATAAAATTGAATGTCACTGAGCTTATACTAATTGCCTTGGCAATAAAAAGTCTTAATTTTGGGCCTGGCGCACGCCTTTTTCTATTGTGCCAGCTGTCTGCTGAAGAAGAATTTTGTTTCTGAAGCTGGAACAGCGGCTGGCTGCGGGAGGCGAACGCATACACATACAAAAATATAGCGAATAGGGTATCCAACAGTTCGTTGCAAACGTACTGTAGCTCTCGCTTATGTTTTTAAATTAACTTAGCTTAACAGACAAACAGAAATATTACCTACAGTATTTGCTAAAACTTGTTAGAGGCTCAATTTTTTTTTTTTATAATGAAGGAATAGAAAGATAGGAAAGACAGTTGGTACAGTGGATTGAGATTATAGGAGATAAATATCTCACGGAAATCTCACGGTTGGCGTCCAGTTTAAACTGGGGGAATAAATATAAACTGGGTTTGAACTCACACCTCTCAGGTTAAGCAACCAAGCACTACATCCACTGTACCATTGCCACCCCAAATTTAGAAAATTACATTTATAAATAAACTAATTTAAGGATCACCAATAATGGAAATGTAGTGACCCCTCTATTTAAGTTTGATTGGTTAATATAAAGGAACATTTACAAATTATATTCCTCTCCATAGAAATTGGGGGTGTGAAATAAAAAAAAATTGTTTGACCTTTGTTTCGGCAAGATTTTGTATGGGATTTTTCATAGAACTCTAATCAAGTGCTTATTGTTAGAGGTAAAATTACATATATATACATACCTTGAAATTTCTAATTCCAATATACTCTGGGAGACTGCATCCAAAAATTGTTTCACTTGATCTGGAGTCCAATTATTTTGTTTCCATGGATCAACCAGCTTCTCACTTAGGTCAACAAAAAGTGCTCTTAATTCTCTATTGCGATGTAAGTTGCAAGCAATAGTGATTATTGATCTCCAGTAGTGCCTAAAACAAACAGACAATACTATTTCAATCTTTGGGTTAATTTTGTTATAAATATATAATATATCATATCACAAAAACGATAGCTACACATAACAAACAATGTGTTCAACCGAGTGTCCATATGCATTGACTTCCGAGTCCGAATTAATCCACGGATTCATATACAAAGCTTGAAAAATACTCATCGAACTTTAGGATGCATTTTTGTTCCTTCAGTTCACCCCCCACCCTTTAATTAAAATCATTATTTTGGTTTTTACTTTCTCAGCTAATCGTCTATTTAAAATTTCAATGTCTGAATATCCTGTATCAGGTCTAGAATAATATTATGTACATACATACATACTTCTTCTATTCCAAGATCTTCTAATAACTTAAGAATTCGAGAAAAGTAGAATTCGTTTTTCATTACAAATTAATTTGTTCGATAGATCAGTTTTTGCTAATTATTCTAAACATTTGTGTTGATTCCCTCTATGTTCAAGAAAAGTCTTTTACAAGAGAATATAATATTTATTAGAACTATCTCGAACAAATAATAAGTAAGAAATGACAAAATAATTTTCAAAGTTTCGAAACAAGTAAACATAAGAATACTTGATTTGTAGAACAAACTACAAGTTGATTATAAAATAAGTAATTCTTTGTTAAGCAGATGAATATACTAACAATTTGCGCACCTTTTCGGACTTAAGATCGGTTTGGTAGTGTTCGGTGAATACCACCCTTAATGTGCTTTATAATAAGTAACATTTTCAAATTAGATAGCTAACTTTTCTTTATACTTGGACATAATATTTAAACAAATTATTTAACACCGTTACCCTCAGAGAAGAATAGATTTCTTTAGCTGTATTAAGAAGTTTTTTTGTCTACATCATTATTTATACAACGACTTCTCTTCTTTGTAGGAAAACATTTGAGATTTTCAAAAATTTTGCTTACCGGAAATTGAAATCCATTTCTTGAAATGCTTTTTCCAGAAAAATTGGTTTTAGCCGCAGACACACCAAACTGAAAGAGTAAAGAAAGAATTTAAAATTTAGTCAATCTGGAAAAAGTAGTCTTAGAGTAAACATTTCATTATTATTTTTGTTTTTCTTGCATATTTAACGTAAACATGATGATAAAATAGGTATATACTAATCAAGAAGTAGATTTAGCGATTATTCACTAGATTTCAATTAATTGTTTTTAATATCTTAATCTTAATAAAGAGTTGAGAATCCTATGGATATTTTCGAGAGGTTTTCTGCAATTTATAATTGCCGTGCAAATCCTGTAAGAGCTTGTACAAGTACATAGAGTTAGCTTAAAAGCAAATAACTTGCTTTCATCTCAAGACCCTTCATCTTGAGAGACAGAAATATGTTTTCTAATGTACCACGATTTCATAGAAATCATCAATCGATTCAAATAAAAACACAAATACACTCTCTCTGCTCTATTAAAGAATCACGTTCTACCAATCAAGTTTTTGGAAGCTCCACAACTGTAGGATCATTTTTGTTATTAAAAATTTCCCATGAAAACGATAGGTATTAATTATAACGATTTTATTGTTTGTATTTACTATTCGAAAATTGAATTTTCCCCATATATGATTAAATTATCATGTACATTAAACAAAATTGAATAAAAATACTCACTGTTTGATTTCTTTTTCCTTTTCAAAAAGACATCTTAGCTCCCGCAAATCCAGCAAAAACTCTTTGTCCATTTCAGTGTCATAGTATTCAGGTCCCGAGTGCTGGTAAGTGTATGTCCAATACTCCATCACTGCTTGAGAGCAGTAAAAAAAGTCTGAGAAGCTTAAGTAGTTCAATTTCTTTTTTGATGTTTCGAAACGTAAACATGCCAGGAATACTATTGAAGCATATTTTCTAGAAAAAAAAATTATAATAAATAAATAAATGAAGTAGGTAAGGAACGGAACTATAATCTTTGTTTTTTCCTACTTCAGCTAAACCAGAACATCTTCTACATATTTCATGAAAAGAAAAGGGAAACTTAATTTCCTTCAACTACGAATTGAATTTAGTCGTTTATAAATAGATGTCCGTTACTTTTATACTAGTGGAGCGTATGGACGAAAACGCACCTGCCCGACGAGTCTTTCAATTTCAACCCGGAGAGCCGACGCAGTTTTGGAAGACCCCATCTAAGGTGGAGCGATTAAGAGGATAACAACCTCAACCAACTTGGTGTGCGCAACTGGAGGCCACTGGCTAAGGACCAGCCTAGCTGGCGAGGGTTGTTGGTTGAGGCCATGGTTCACAAAGGACCACTTAATAAGTAAGTATGTTACTTGTTTTCTAAGCCAAAACCTAAGAAAACAATACCCGCAAAGTAAATCAAAATAGTTTAAGCCTTTTTTCGGGAGCTTTTTAAAAACTTTAAAAATGTTGGCTTAAAATGAACAGCTCGATATATGGAAGCTACTGTTAAGAAAACTTTAATCTTTAACAAGTAGCAAGTCTGAACCATCGATAGTTTTTTAGACTCTTCGATGAAAGTACCATTCATATATAAAGGAAGGACAGGAATATTACGCTTCAACGACAGAAAACAGCTTTGGATCTTGAAGCATTGAATTCCACACGGTTTCTGATATAATGCTGCTTAGATCTGTATTTAATGAGGTTATCATTCTCTCTCTCGTTGTTGATCAATGCTCACATCAGTAGAAAGAGAATTTGGAAAAGCACATCCTCACAGACGCACAGACAGAACGACAGACGGTATGGCGAAAAAAAACCAAGTATAAAGTCGCTGAATACTGAATATATTAATTTGCTGAATTTTGGTTTACTTACTTGGCCAACGTATCTGAAAGCATGAATTGTTGCTTTATATTGCTTGTAATATTTCCTGGTAGTTCTTCAACAGCCTTAAAGATTCGTTTCACGTTGTCAAACTGTCGCCTGCAATAAAAAAGAATTTTATAAATAAACATTAGCTTAGGTAAGAGTTAAATTGAGTGCATACGAAATAATTGTTAGAATAAGAGTGATCGCACCACTTTTACTCAAGAACTTCGTTAGTCTACTCAACAATCAAGATTAATAAAAATTTACAAACTCTTGTAAAATTTAAGGGTTATCACAACGTCTCTTGAATAACGAGTATCTTCGAAAAAAAATATTCGAAATCAGTAATGGGTGAATAGTGGTTAAAAGAACTTATGTTAAGAATAAGTTCTTACATTCACATTCCCCTTCTTGAAGTCAAAATCCTTTTTCCAACTAAAAAGCAATGATAAAACAGTATAGTACACTCGGGCGTATACGTACTTTTCTGAACTAAATTTATTTAACTAAAATATAATTAAAAAATCATCCATGTTCCAATGTTTCAGACAAACTAATTGGACAGTATGAATATCTTTGACAGAGTAATTGGACGATATAAATATAATTAAGAGGTCGAACTTATCGCTTAATGTTCAAAATGGTTATGTGTATATATCATCGCGCTATCAGCTCGGAAGGGCAGAACAACGTCTGCCGGGACAGCTAGTAATATATAAATTTACATATAGGTGCATATATACAAATAATTATATTTATTTTTCTTTCTCTTTTTAAATATGGAAGCAATCATACAATCTGAGAACCAATTTTTAACAATTTCAAAACAATTGGCTCAAAACTCAATTTTGACGGTGTGCACAAGCAAACTTTGTTAATGCATAACTTAAGATTTCAATTTACCTGCATGATTTCAACTTAACAAATGTTTTCTCAGATACTTCATCTAGATCCTTGCGGTAACGCGACGATAGTTTTTTCCCCAAGATTTCTCTGGCCACAGAGTCGTCAATAGAATAATACCTAAAATATACGAGTACATGTTTAGCATATTTTTTTTTAGGTAAATTTGTAAAGTTTTGTTTTACTTCTCAATGATTAATGTAAGTGTTTTAGGTTCCAGTTGGAAAGACGACTGCTCAGATAACTTTATTGGTGCATATAATAAGCGTTCTATTAATGAGTACGTCCGATACTGATCCAATATATCAGAAACAATTAGGTCTATATGTGCGCCAAGGAACTGTCCAAAACACTTTTGTTTTAAATAAAGCGACGCCTCTGAAGCTTGAATATATAAAAAGCTTATTACAGTTAAGGTCAGCTTGTCTATAACACGAAACTTAATATGTTTTAACGAAAGAAAATGTCCTTAACTTAGTTCAAATAATTGGCCTTTAAATAAATTTGATACCTAACTTGTTTGAGTCTTCAAATTGTATGCTACTCTTAAGCCCGTATTTCAAATAACAAGCGTTCACATTTTTGACTTTCTTCGAAAATATTTTTTCTGAAAATACGTACATATGTACAAAATATAAATATGTCCATATTTAATCTTGTTCTAAACACCCTGTATTCTTATGAAGTTAAATGTCTGACAAACTTATGTATATCAATACAAGGTCAATTGGGAAACCACGGATACCCTGGGAGAGCAGGCCATGAACAGAGAAGGTGTGGGATAGTTTCTTCCCTCTCCTCGTCCATGCAACTTCTTCAGAAATCGTTTTTCAAAATACTTAGGTACTTAAAAGGCAGTGAGTGATGAGCGATAGTAGCGGGATTTTGCTGAGTGATTTAAGGGCTGCTTGGATGTCTGAGAAGACGCAGATATTCGATGTGGATATCACGATTTCTTTGAGTCAAAATATAACTCAAATAAATTGTTGGAATCAGGAGAAATGTATACCTACACTAGCTGCTGATTTATACCTTACAACGTGATCAGCATTACAAGTGGGATCTACCTTTCAAATCCGAAAGGTTTGCCTGCTTTTAGCTGGCTTGAACCCTACAGGTAGAAATATAGTGCGAAGCAGTTGAGTTGATTAGTTATAAGTCTAGTTTCAAGGAGTGAGTAGTACTACACAAGAACTATGAGTTTGTATTAAGTTGCTAAATTAGTTTAGGCTTTAGATGTTTTGTTGATGCACTCCATAATAAATACGGCCAGCCACCCGGAAGGATAGCTGTAGATGTTACACCTACCTTTAATTGCAGGCCAAACAAAACAGTTCTCCTCCACTATTCTTACTGTGACTGACTATTGTTTCCAATAATAATTTCTAAGGTAAAATGATTTTGTGACAACTATTTCAGGCCTCAACCAAGTATGTATATTTTAAGTATATGTTAACCACAATTCAAGAAGATCATCTTACTTGAATATCCTTCAATCCATTGTTGGAATATATCCGCATCAATAAGAGTATAATTGCTAATGAAGACGTCTATTTCAGCATTCATTTTTGTATGATCTTTGTAAATCGGTTAATAGTAAATGCAAATTTGTATCTGTTTTGATACAGATTGTTTAAAACATAGATGAATTATGAATTTAATTAAAATATAATAAATACCAAATGTCAAAAAATTAAAATAAATAACAAGATGACAGAAATGTCAGAAACGTCAATGACGAATGACAACCTGATAAATGAAAAAAAAAACAGCAATCTGAAAACCACAGACAAATTACAGATACAGACCGCCAACTCATATCCTCTTACCAGAAACACTTTTAATATATTTTATTCACCACTATTATGTATATCTCTGCCTGTACATATTATTTGTCGTGTATTGCAGCTTAAACATACTCAAAATAAAATGCACAACAAGCTTGTAATAAAAGAGAGAAAATGGAAAGAGTTGGCGGCCTGTGTCTTATAGCTAATTCTTACATTCAACAAAATAAAATGCGAGCCCAAATATTTCACCGTGGTGAATAAAATAGAGCTGGCGGTCTGTATTGTATATATGTGACATTTGAGTAGGTCCCTGAAGTTTGGTTCTCTCTATTCGCCTACAACATTAAAGTCAGCTGATGTATTTGTTATTCTTAAATAAAGGGTGAAACGTGAAACGTGCGAAATTCTCTTCTCTTCTTATTTGTCTATATATCAAGTGTCGCAAAAACCTAGTTGCACATATATATATATGTATGTGTAAAGAAAAAAATACTTTTCAGAATTACTAAGCTTTGAAAGACACAACGAACGAGTGATACAAAAACATAATCAAACCGCCAAAGCAAATGTCGAGCTCTGTTGATAAGACTAGATACAGACGAAGACTAGCAGCAATTTCGTTTTTATCAAATATTTCGTTAGATGGAGCACAACGTAACATAAAACTTGGATCCAAATCCAACGTAGGTGTACTGCGTAATGGGACGACAACTTCAGCTGCTGATCAACTTGAATTTTTTACGCTTGAATCTTCAAATTATGAACCCTTCGAAAGCCCTACTAAAGAAAAGCATTTAAATGAGACAACAAATATGATAATGGAATTGATAGCAGTTCAACCAGAGAAGAGGAAAGCAAAGAGACTGTTTGGAAACGGTTCGGATAGGTTATCGGAAAGCAGTGATGATAGTATAAAAGTTTCTACAAAAATGACAACAGCAGTTCCATATCGGGATAGGCAAGTTACTATGTTGTATTTCCACATATATTTACCTAATTTAACACAATATAATGCCCTTTGAGCTTACTCCAATTTGTTATTGTTCGCACACAGAAACAACAGAAATTTGAGAAACTTTGCTTAGACGCAACAATTAAGATGGCTTAAAGTATTTCCACACTATCGCACAGGGTAATAAGACATATCAGAGTCAAAGCGTTATAGAATTCAATACGACTTAAAGATTTGGGTGATCAAAACCTTATTGTTTTGCTTGCCCGCCAGCCTCTTGCGCTCTAAAAACGCAATTGTAGTGACCCTCAAGTGTGATGGAATGTGAGGGGATTCAAGAACCAATTCTGGAAAACACTGGTTTCATTTCCGTTTCCACACTTTTATACATTGGTTTCAACACACTTCGAGATGTCTAGTTACATTGTGTGATAGTGTAGAAGCGCTTTTATAAATTTAGTAATTATTTTTATGATTCGGCACTTTTAATGAAGGTGGTTCCCCACATTATATTTTCTTTTTTGTTATACTTAAAGTTGAAGCTACAGCCGCAGGCCCAGATGATGTATACTTAAAGTTGAAGCTACATCCGCAGGCCCAGATGATATATCCCTATTGGTCTGAAGAAATGCTATTCCACAAATATAACCCGAAGTTTCTGGGTTCGATGCCAGATTTTTTTTTTTTTTTTTTTTTGGGTAATGCCTCTTGATAAATTCTCCAACAACTAATCTTATCATGAAAAATTAATAATCTCTTGTCTGAAACTGCTAGTAGATTGAATTGTTTTGCCAACGACAGCACTCTCAGCTTTTCATACCCATTTATAGATTTACCTTCCTACCGCTTTGCGTGTTGAACAACAACGCGAAAGGATAACAATACAATATCATTTAACTACGACCTTAGCAGCATTGTTACCTGGCATATTAAAAACCGTTTGGATTTAATGCTTTTTTGTTGTTGAAGCGAAATATTCCTGTACCTTCATGGCAATGGCACTTCCATCAAGGAAACTGAAAAATGTTCGATTCTTTGTATGTGCATTACTAACCTTCTATTTTGGGTCGATACTGCTAAAAATGCAGTGAGGATGCAAAAACATTCTCCCCTTCTTATCTGACAACAATTTATGGAATAGAGCCTTAAATCTGATAGGAACTGCCTGAATGTGGAATTCCCTGCCCAAATCTATTTTTCCTTCCCACAATGTCCAATCATTCTGTTTAATTTATACATTTTATTTAATTTTCTTTTCTGGCAGTTGAAATTACTTAATTATGCTTGCTACTCCTAGGCCTTTCTTGATATACCCATCCAGCCGGCTTTATCTCTAGTCTTCCGTCTCCAATTTTGCACTCCAAGTTGTCGGAGGTCTCCCTCTACCTGGTCGCTCCATCAAAGATGAGGTCTACCTTGGCTTCAAACTCCCTCTGGTTTGACGTTGAAGTCTTTACGAGCTGTAGCGTCGATGTCCATTCCCTGGTTTTATTTCAGACACCGGTAACTGCTAGCTTTGATCTTTCTATCACGTAAATGTCGTCCGTAAACCCAAGTAATTGGGTGGATTTATAAAAATCGGTGGCCGATGTACTGGCATGGGTGCTATGTAGTACATTTTCAAGCACATTGTTATAACAGCTGCAAGACAATACGTCACCATGTCTTAGCCCTCTGGTGGTTTCGAAGGCTTCAGTAGTCTCTACCAACTTTTACGGAACAGCAAGCATTTTACAACGTTATCCTGATAAGGGTAATAAATTTAGCAGGAATTCGAAAGTTAGGCATGGCACGATATAGTTCAGCTCTGTTTACACTGACGTAGGCAGTTTTAAAATCGACGAACAGGTGGTGGGTATCGATGTTATATTCTTGGGTTTTCTCCAGGCGTAGTGTGAATATTTGGTCGATCGAAGATTTCCCAGGTCTGAACCCGCATTGGTAAGGACGTTTTACAAGCTTTGTTTTATAGTCTTATGCTTCTATAGTTAGCGCAGAGTAGAAGTTCTCCTTTTTTGTGGATCGCTCAGATGGTACTAAGATTCCAGTCAACGGGCATTCCTTCCTCCGACCATACTTTGCAGATGAGTTGGTGTATGCTTCTGACACCAGTTCGTCTCCAGCGTGTTTAAAAACTTTCCGCTTGTAGACCATCGTATCCAGCTGCATTGTTCACGTTTAGCTTGGTGATAGCTACTTTGATTTAATTTTGTTCGGACAAATGTAGCTCATGGTCGTCATCTAAATTAACTGGTACAAGTTGGTCTTAGGCGGGATCTTGGCTTTCATCGCCATTTAACAACAGGTTAAAGTAGTCTCTCCAGATGCCTAACATCGCCTGCGTTTTCACTATGGTATTTCCATCCTAATCTTTGTAGGACCCAGGGCGGCTTGTGAAACCTAATGAAACATCTCGGCATCCCTTCGACTTCGCGTTCTTGGTGTTCTTTTTTCTTCTTCTTGAGCAAGCGTCTCTCATTCTTCCTTCGCTCAATGCGGTGCAGGGAAATAACTTCACTGGGAAATAATTTCACATGGGAAATAACTTCACCACCAGTGGGAAATAACTTCACTTTTTTGATGTGAAGTTATTTCCCACTTTGAGTGGGAAATAATATCACTTAAAATTTGGTGAAGTTATTTCCCACCTTGTTTTCTAAGAATTTTTTGATAAAAATAGCAAAGAGTAAAGGGTTTTTTCTTTTTAATAACAATTTATTTGTCCCAGTATCTTGTGGCTATAAACAATTGTTAATTGTTCATTTTGCTTACATGTTATAGTAACAAGTATACTTATTAAATTCGCGCGAATTTTTCACAATTACTTTATATTATGTATATACAAAAAAAAATTTTTAAATATAAAGTATGTACCTAATTGTAAAAAAAATCATGCGGATCATTACATGAAAATAATAAGTATACTTACATGTTTGGGTAGAGGAAAACAGACTACTCAATGAGTTTCAAGCAGGTTTCCGTGCAGGTTACTCAACGATTGATCACCTCTTTACTTTTCAAAACATAGTCGATTTTTATCTCGAAAAACGGAAAAAATTGTATGCAATATTTATCGATTTTAAAGCGGCTTTTGATAGTATAGATCGAGGAGCACTTTTTTATAAATTGAGTATGCTAGGAATTTCATCCAAAGTCTTAAATGTTTTGAGAAATATGTATGAAAATACTTTGTCAGCAGTTTGGGATGGCGAGAAAATGTCAGGATGGTTCAGAACTTTAAGTGGAGTTCGACAAGGATGCTTATTATCTCCTTTGCTGTTTGCATTATATATAAATGATATAGTGGACGCCTTGCCAAACGGGATTCAAGTCGCAGGACTAACAATAAAATGTCTTTTATACGCAGACGATTTAGTATTGTTCGCAGACTCACCGGAAAGCCTCCAGCTTATGATAAACAAACTTTGTAGATATTGTGAACTGTGGAATTTGGTGATAAATACATCAAAGTCTAAGGTTATGATTTTTAAACCAAGTAGAGGTAGACACTGTAGGAATGAGAGGTGGGTCTTGAATGGAGAAAACTTAGAAGTTGTGGATGAATATAACTACCTTGGCATGTTAATCACACCCAATCTAAGCCCAAATAGGCACTTCCAAATGAAGCTTAAACAGTCGATGGCTGCTATAAATTCAACTTGGAAATCACTCTTTAAAAACAAAAATGTTGCACATAGCGTTAAATTTAAAGTATTTGAAGCAGCTTTAAGGTCAATTATGACTTATGGTTCTCAAGTATGGGGGTATCAACAGTATGATCTGGTGGAAAAATTGCAAAGATTTTTCCTTAAAAAAACCTTCAGCTTACCACAGGCAACTCCCAATTACATGCTTCTTCTTGAAACTGGCCTTCCACCTATATATCTCTTCACTTTAAGAATGCACTTTGAGTATATAATAAAAGTCCTCTCATATAATGACAATCGTCTTCCAAAAATATTAGCAAGACACAGCATACAAAAAAATATTAGCTGGTTTCAAAAATGGGAGGATATATTCTTGTTGTGTGAGGTCTCTCTGCAATCTTTAGATATGTTTAATGTTTCTCTTAAGGAAAAATTAATAAACATTTTAAAATGAATAGATGCTCGAATACGATCAGATCTAATAGAGGAAGCCAAAGGGTCATCGCGTCGATCATTATACCCAAAACTTGAGTACAATATGAACGAATTTAACTATTTCAATGACGAATTGAGCTTGTTTGAAATATCTAATATTTTCCGTGTTAGGGGAGAGCTTCTTGATTTGAACTACAGACCTTACTTTAAAGACCGACAAACCTTTTGCTCCTTGTGTAACTTGGGAGAACAAGAAACATCCTACCACTTCTTATCTGTGTGCCCTATTTTAAAAGAATTGAGATTTGTATACTTTCAAAAAACAATATTAAATGAAGCAGAGTCGATATGTATTCTTAATGGAAAAAACTGGAAAATCCTTGCCCAATATTGCATTGAAACCATAAAGTATAGAAAAGATTTTGTGGATGATTAACAGATTTTATAAAGCCTGTTTTAGTTTTGTTTTTTATATGTCAATATTTAATTTATCTCAGTAAAATATCTATTTTTGTTTGAGAAATTTATGTATGCAAATCATTTTATTTAAACCCCATATTATAGCATTTTAAACTTATTTAAAAAAAAAAAAAAAAAAAAAAAAAAAAAAAAAAAAAAAAAAAAAAAAAGGTCACATCAAGCACTTTTATTTTGTATAAAACTATTTAATATAAAACAGAAAATTATGTTATTGTTAATTCTAAGCTATTCTAAAGAACATTTGAAATTTAAATTAAACATGTTAAAATTAAGTTGGCATCTGGCAGACGGTTTCAAACCAAGGCCAAAATTTTATTTATTATGTTTATGTAAATTGTAAACTTTATACTTGAACTGAAAAAATAAATTATTCTATTCTATTCTATTCTATTCTATTCTACTTACATGTTCGGAGTAAGCAAAATGAACAATTAGCAATTGCTTATAGCCACAAGATACTGGGACAACATTGAAAGTGCCATCGATAAAAAACTTTCGGTGGTCAATTTCAAATAAATTGTTATTAAAATAAAAAAAACCCCTACTCTTTGCTATTTTTATCAAACAATTCTTAGAAAACAAGGTGGGAAATAACTTCACCAAATTTTAAGTGATATTATTTCCCACTCAAAGTGGGAAATAACTTCACATCAAAAAAGTGAAGTTATTTCCCACTGGTGGTGAAGTTATTTCCCATGTGAAGTTATTTCCCTGCACCTAATTTGTAGTCTATGATAAAACTCTTTCCAATGTTCGCCATCGTGAGGGGTTCAGAGTTTGTTGCTTGAATGCCCCAAAATAAAATCCTCAAACCCATAATAGAAAAAGTAAAATCCCAAAGGGAGAATAGGTGAGCAGAAATCTCCAAGCCACTATCTCCAAAACAAATATGTTCAAGTAGTGAATCATGCTATTAAATAGTTCGATTCACTATTTGGAGATATTTGTTTTGGAGATGTTCGGTTCATTTATATTTCATGAAATGTAATCCAAAGAGTAAATATAAGATTCTATATAATGTTTGTAATGCTTATTAAATTAAAAATATAACCGTTAAAAATTAATAAGAAATAACATACACACAATGTACATGTGCACGGGCATTAGGGACTTGTGATTTAAGTTAAATCCCGTGTATAAACGAAGAAACTGCTTTTTAATTTGAAGTGTTTGTGTCAATGCATTTTAATCTAGATGAACGTAATCAAGATTTCTAAATTTAAAAATTTAATCTTATTACCTTCAGCAGAAGCGTTGTGTCAGTTCACGTGATATTTATGGATCGGTACCCTTGAGTCACATAACTCACAGTTTTTGCATTTATTTTTTCAGAACTTTAAGCTGTGGCACCGGAGAATCAAACTTCACTACAGAAAGAAGATCACGTTTAAATACAGCTCCGTTGAGGTGTAGTATTTCAAGTAATGGCAATAAGCGCCATTATACAACGTGTTCCAGTGGGAGTCAGGTTACTGATGACAGCAGCACTGAGAGCCTCACCCCAGGTGGCCGCGTTCACAGCGTCAAAGTATCATATACGAATGATGTGAAATTTTTGAAATCAGCATCGCTTAAAAAGCATTCGTTTAAGGAAGAGCGAGTCATAGTGGTATCGCGTAAGGTACCATTCTTTATATTCTCAGCTTTGCCTTACCAGAAAGAAAAAAATGGAAGGTGAATTCCATCACTTGTTTTTTTTTTTCAATAAGATACATTAAATATGATCTTTTTAGAACTGAGGTGCGTAGAGAAGGTCGTCGTAATAATACATCTGGATCGCGACCTCTATCGGCTATAAACGATGTACCCTTCGATCCGTTCGACCTTTTGGGGATCGAAAAAGTTGAAAATGGACAGGTAAGTTTTGGATGTCATGTTATTATAGCTTCTAACTGTTACTCTTACTATTTAATTTATTTCAGGAAGTTTCATATGGACATCTTTTAGTTCCTTCCCGCCAATTTAACAAAGAAAATAAAAAATATTTAACAAATATCACTGCTCCTAATATTGAGAATAGCCTCGAGATAACGAACACTCATGCACTTAAAAATCATGGAATAGCCAGGTTTGATAATTTTGTTTCGTAATTTTATATAATGGACGGGGATAGTACAGTCATTTGGTGCTAAAAAAGAGTTACCTATAGAGTTATCAAAATTAGTGGTTTTATAAATTTCGACATGCTCTTTCCAAAATTCTACTTTGGCACCTCGTATCGTTTCCTTTCGCTCCGCCGTATTAGAAAAATGTCGCCTTAAAATAGTTTTTTCACCAAATTTCCTTTGCTCCTCATTTTACGATAAACAATTATAAATTTATTTATGTAAGGTATAAGCTTTTTCGTAAAATGCATAGTTTAAGCGTACTTACTTTGCTCAAAGTCGACCCAACACGCGTTTGACTCAAAAGCTCATTTCCACACCGATTTTTTTGATCGTAGCAGGCCTTATCCACAAGACAGAAATTAGAGGAGTGAAAAAAACAAGAAACGCCTTATTGAAATGTTTAAGAAAAAATTTGAAGCTACAAACTTCATAGTGAAACGAGCCACTGAAGATGCGGATACGCTAATAATTAACACTGCAATCAGCGCTTCAGCCACATCCGATTCCGCAATAGTTGTCTGTAAAGATGTAGATTTTCTTATTCTTTCGACGGCGTTTGATCAATAGCTGATCAAACCAGGTATCAGAAAAAAGACAGCTGCAGATCACATATTATTCTTCCTCGCCTTCGGTGGTTGTGAATTGTGATACAACATCAGTACTCTTTAATCAAGGAAAAAAGAAATGTGTTAATACAGGTACTCGAAACCCCAAATGCTGATCCAGAATTCATTGCTTAAGCTAGAGAACGCTTCCATGCGTCACGAAATAAGCATACAAAATAAATTCAATATTGCATCTCTACCACCGACAGAAGCAGCAGGTCGACAATATTCGTTCCGTACCAGGTTCAGCAGCAAAGGTATGGAGTTAAATAAAAGCAGAGCCTGGGGATCGAAACACACAAGAATGGGTTATCTCCTGTCACTACACTCGAGCCTCAGCTCGGGAAAGTTTGTTCAAACTTATTTCTTGCGAATATGAGAAAGCTTGTGGATGAAGAAAGGCTGGCTCCCTTATATGCACGAATTGCAATAGCACCTGTCATAATTCGCAAGTTCCATCACAAGATAGCGACGAAGATGAAGAAACGGAGACTGTTCTCGAAATATATGTTGAAACTGAAGAACAAGAGGATTGCAACGAAGCTGCTTGTCCCATCGCATCGACGTTTAGATCAGTACTGAAGACGATGAACCCGTAACCCCTAGTCCATTAGGGGTAGCGAAACTTAGGTAAATGCGCTAAATATTGTAATAGTGTATTCTATGAAATTGAAATATGTAGATTAGGACTCCTGGTGATACCACGGTAAATATAAACTACCTCTTGGCGGTGTGAAAATCAGTATTTGAAACAAAATGCGTGTTGAGTCGACTTTGCAGCACTCGTACACTTAAACTATGCATTTTACTAAATCACAACTTTTATCGTATGAATAGGACAAGAGATATTGTCGAAAAACTGTTTTTAAGCGCCATTTTTCCAATATGGAGTCGCGAGGGGAAACGATACGAAGTGACAAAGTAGAATTTCAGAAAGAGCATGTCGAAATCTATAAGACCACCAATCCAACCCCGGAAAACTTTCCAGGCAAAACTACCAAATGACTGCACACTGCTTTTACTGCTGATTTTATTCGCATTCCAAAACTGAGAACAAAATTATTAGTGTTGTCTACTTTTGGAGATAAAAAATAGTTTGTGTTTTCAAATGCCTTTTTTTGGTATTGGTTTACTGATGTTGGGGTTTTTAGATGCATTTTTGGTTTTGCTTTCTTACGACGCACGCCACGATGCAAGAAATACTTTTTTCCGTCCGATATGGCTTTAATAGCACAGCTGCAACCCGCGATGTTTCTAGTCTCACCTTATTTAATCGCTTCTTTTAAAGGCTTTAGCGAAAAAGCGACTTGCATTAATTCCCCGAACATACACCATAACACTAGGACTGGAAGCAATGCTCATCAGTTCAACCTTATAACTAACTTTGTTTATAACGTTAAGTATAGAAACTCTTTTTTAACCGCTTCATACCCCAATAAAGTAACTGAAATCGACCAACTATCTTCGTTTCGACCAACCAACTGTAATATTAAAACTACAAACATTTAAAATGTGTGTACTGTGTACTATAAACACCCTATTACCAAGAAAATACTCAGTTTGAATCCAATTACATGATTCAAATCAAAACTGCTACATTCTCACACAGGATTGTTTTTCGACAAACCAAAGAACATATGAATTTTTTTCAAAAAATAAAATATTTCTGACTTGCATTCATGTGATTAAATTAGAAATAATTTTCATAAAATCATTGCATTCAGAAGCCAAATCAGCATTTTGTTTTATTTACCAATGCATCTCCCAAATCCAAAGTAAGTAGCAATCTTTATAACAATTACATTCTTAAGGTGGTGCGAATAGTCTTCCATTTTGGTCCACGGCCCCAACCAACATTCTGCCGCCATCTATTTTCTTAGCCAGTTGTCTACACACACCAAGTTGGTTGAGGTCGTACTCTATTTGATCTCACCACCTTATATGGGATCTTCCATTGCTGCGTTATCCTTCAGAGTTGGAAGAAGATGCCACCCCCATCTAAGCCGTTGAACTTTCAGTTTTTTTACTACGCCTATGTCGCTGTAAAGCTAGTACAGTTCTCCTCCGCACTTCGTTGATACATACAGGACCAAATATCACCCACAAAATCTTCCTCTAAAAGCACCCCAGGAGTTTTTAATCCGATTGTGCAGCATACAGCAAGACCGTAACGATTAGGGTTCTTAGTCCTTCGAGAGATGCTATTGAGATGCCTTCTAAGCCCTAACGGCGAATATTCACATTGTAGAAAAACTCAAACAGACAAACTCCTTAATGATGTCCTCTTCGCTTTGATACAAAATTGTGAAAAAGGTTTCATTAATGCTACGAAAGCCTAAGACCCTAAGACGTCTGGGCCCTGTCAGTGATCCTACCCTCCGAATTTACACTCCTTTTTTTTGTGACATCTTGCATTTTTAATGTATCATATCTAACAACCTGGTAGCTTAGGATAGTAATTTTCGACAAACTTAATTCTGTTCAACATAAATCGACAGTACAGGCAAGATAGGGATGTTTGTCTCTACGTAACGTAAATTGGTGGGCATTGCTAGCGGATTGGTTATTAGAAGTTGTAATATGTTTTTTATTTCCAACTTAATATTTTTAAACATTTTTGAGTTTAACTTGAAAGAAAGTTATGTATGTTAAAGCATAAAGAGTCGTCTGATTCTGTATATCTGACATGTTGTACATCCTCTTCTTCTCTTATGTTGCACAGGCTGCATAAAGTTGATGCGTTGCCTCCACGCCTATTTCCATTGAGTGAGATAAGATCGCATCTAGCTTTGAAAATCCATGATATTTTGTAAGCCTTCAAGTCATGTGTTATGTATTGCGGTCCTTTTGAATAAACCAACATCTTAAAAATTCGTGTGCTGCTTCCCCTCGGTCTCTGATCTGCTTCTTGAATTTCATGCGATTTCAGTTGATCAAGTGGTTATTACGGGGAAATTGTTTTAGGGTAGAAATGCTTGCAAATCTTCTTCTATGTACTATATACAAAACTAAAAAATATAATTTGTATGTTTAAAAAAATCTCCGAAACCGACACACCAAACATATTGTTTTCTTAAAATTATTCGTTATAAAAGTTTATAATACTGTTAGTCGGTAATTAATAATTGTTTATAATTTTTTTCTTTATCCAGGTGCTTTACGTTTGAGAACAGTGTAAACAACAGAAAGAGTGCAACAAGCCCGACGTCCGACCTTAAATGTTTTGATTTGGACGACGCTCTGGACACAACGCGTGTATTTCAGGTAACTAAGTGTTATATTATTTTATTATAAGCACACAATCACTTGAACCTCCATAACATATTTTATTTAAAATGTTCCACTTGATAAATCTAAACTCTGATGTTATTTAATACGAGGATTGGTTGTTTAAGTCTTTTAACAACAATTTATACCTTCATTCCTCTGACTTTGTCATTCAGAACACCAAAATTAAAGGATTGACAAACGAATTGCTAAAATAGTGTGCTTTTTTCAGCTTCAGTATTATTCAGCAAATATCTTAGATGACCCAGAGCTGATTGCTGGCAAACACCGTACTCTGCTCACTTTCACTTCGTACATGACCTCAGTGATCGATTATGTCCGGCCCTTGGATTTAAAGAAGGAACTTAACGATAAATTTAAGGAGAAATTTCCCCACATCCAACTTACTTTGAGTAAACTAAGGAGGTATGTTTTATTAAACGTAAAGTTATGATTCCACTTTTTTTTCTTTTCTGAAAACTTAACGCCTTCTTTCTGAAAGAATAGGAACGAAAAGTGGAAATTCGGCTTTTATTGATATTTTTAAAGCATTATCTTAAAAACAATTTTATTTTTTTGTATTGTTTAGTATAAAGCGAGAAATGCGTCGCATTAACAAATTGGATCCCAGAATAGATCTTGTGACGATATCACAAGCGTACGTCTACTTTGAAAAATTGATTCTTTCAAATCTTATAAATAAAAATAACCGGAAGCTATCCGCTGGAGCATGTTTGCTGTTAAGTGCTAAAATGAATGATGTTAAGGGCGAATTACTTAAAAGCTTGATAGAGGTAAGATGTCCCGTTTTGTATAAGCTTCAATGAATATTTATATTTTTTGTTTTTTACAGAAAACGGAAAGTGTTTTTCGTTTAAGTCACAAAGAGCTTATTGCATCCGAATTTGCTGTCCTTGTTGCCCTAGAATTTAGTTTACATGTCCCCAATAATGAGGTCCTTCCGCACTATCAAAGGCTTTTGTACGATTCTTAATACTTAACATATGTATACCAATAAAATTAATAAATTAAAAAAAAAAAACAATGTTTTAATTTTTGTGTGTGATATAGTTTAGTGTGAAACAGCTGTATATAATTTATTTGTTCAGTCTTCATGTAAGGCTTCTGCAACAAGATCAATCAACACAGGACAGAGGATAAACGGGACAGAAAAGAGAACAACAAAATGTCAACAGCACGCGGTCGATGGTGTACGGTCCACCATCCAACTATTCTTTCTTTCTTCTTGATGGATTTCGTTTCGTACAATTCAACCTAGACACTTTACAATCCTTCAATTTTCTAGAAAAAAGTTTTTGTCGTTTAGGCCCATATGAAATTGGATTTCATCGGTCTGAAGAGCTCGCCATTGACGGTGAAAAAACGTTTTTATGGAAAAAGTTCGGATCAATGACGCAGCCGCCCCAAAATCCACACCTTAAGTTAAGTTAAACGTAACATTTCTATGATGTTTTTTCAAAAAATGCGCCTCGTTGCTAAATATGATTTTTTCGGTCAAATTAGGGCCGTCTTCCAAAATAATTTTGATGATAAAGTTTTATCATTTGAGCCTGCAAAGCCTAACGCCCAACCAATAGTAGATACAAATACCTTTGACTTAATTCAGAGAGTGAAGTAAAGTTGCACTTGAAGCGCGCTAGATCGTAACGATATTTTTAATGATATTCACGGAAATCCTTTTATGAGGAACTTTGTTCCCCAATATTTTTGTTTACTCCTAATCACAAGGAGTTTATAACTCCGTACACTTTATAATGTTACTCTTACCCGAAATTAAAAAGAACCGATTTTAAACAAAATTCAATCATTCTTAACAGCACATGCAGATCAAAATTATAAACCATTTTTGAAACGTTTAATGTAAAATTATTTTATTTAAAACTGCGATAGACAAAAATGGGTCTACTATTAACTGTTCCATTTCACTTTTTCGTTTTGTCCAAGTTTGCCATTTTGATTAGTTTTCCTGGACTAATGCGTGTATCCTTGAACAATGTCTATTGTCTCTGATTTCTGGTATACGTATATAGTATTGTTTCCATTCAAATGTGCGAACAGTTGACATGAACCTCGAGCAATACAATTTTCGATATATACCAGCAAAATAAAATGTTCAAGACATTAACACTTTACTTCCTATTATGCAGGAAGAAGTTCGAAATCGTCGCTTACATGTACAATGGGAACATGATCATCTTGAATATATGGTTGTGATTTCGTATCACATAAATCATTATCCTTTAAAACTTCATCCCAGCCCATTCGTTGCAAGGCATGGAGACTCTCTGCTTCGTTATGGTGCCGCAAAACCATCGCTTCCTGCAATATACAAAAAAGAAACTCATGTTATAAATTATGTTATTCATCAAATTTTGTCCCCGGCCATATCGCCAAAATTTAATTTCTTAAAATCATTTATCCTTTCAATGACAAAGTATAAGTCTTTCAATTAGAAGCTAAGGAAAAAGGAAGTGTACGTACGTACCATATTTAAAAAAAAATGTGTTTGTAGGTTATACTCATAAGTTTGGGTTGGATAACATTGAAACCTTTTCAACAGTGTGAGGTATTCCACGATACGAATTCTTCTAGATTTAGCAGAGGAAAAAGGCTGTTCCTTCATCAAATGGACGAATTGTTAGCATTTTAAAGGATGGTCCAACCATAACGGAAGATATTATTTGTGAGTCACACCTTAACGTCAAGTTTTTTGTCCAACTTTTTTCAGAAGGACTAGATCTTAGTCTTTTATTCCGACTCCCTTACCATTGTATGTAGCTTCCTGGCTCCATTAGCTTCGTTAAACGTTAAAGCGTTACATTTCGGAAGAATTAAAGCAAGTTAACGTTAATCCGTCAATATGTGTAAAATTGCATCTTTATATCATTGCGTTAGTGAACTTATAAAACCTGTTGGCTTAGGTTCTGGAAGTTAACAGGTTAGCAACAAAATACTTGTATGTATAATTCAAATGTGTAATTTAATCGTCGAGCATAAAGTGCATATTCCCCTTCATGAACATTAACATGTTGAAGTTCTCGTCTGAAAGCAAGGCTCGTTTTGGTGATAAAATGTCTTTACCCGTAGAAAAAAGACGTGCAACTCTGTTCCCCGAGGAATACAGCATCGTTGAACGAGTCTTTTGATTTCATGTCCAGTCACATTTTAACGAGACTTTGCACTTTACTCTTTAAAGAGTAGGAGCTATTTTTAAACAAGCTAAACACTCGTCACTCTAAGCACCGGCGCTAAGTAATGAAATGAACAAACGAAACAAATCTCTTCGCAGTTTTCTTTTTCACTCGCACGCGCTGGCAAAATATACTTAGTTTTGTTTTTGTTTCACTCACTGCCACGCGCCGCCGCCCGGCACTTGTCTGTACCGTGCGGTAACTATTAGACATTGGATTAACGGTTAACGGACTTCTGCATATTAACGGAAGTTAATAACACTTTTAAATGTTAACTTAAAAGTTAATCCGTTAATCAAAATGTTAACTTCGTTAATTAACGATTAACGGATTAACGAGTTAATGCCCAGCTATGCAGACATGCTACTAGACAGGGAGTTTTATCAAACGAGTTCTATAGAAGTTGCATGGACGAGGAAGAAGAGGAGCGCTGCTCTCTCACAAAGACGAACATTGCATTTAGGAGAATACTTCTACAACGATATTAGTGATCTAACTCATACAGACACTGTCTTAATCACTCTATTAAAAGTTTCAAGTGGTTTCTAAATCAGTGAGCTAGTACCTCACTTTTATATGTGGTATCACAATGGTTCTAGTATTTGGTCTAAGTGTATCAGTCATTGCCTGATAGCCACCTTAAACTAACATAAGATGGCGTAGGGGTTGATTTATTGGATAGCTACACCAAAGGTTCTTGGTGCGATCCACCGAAGTTGCTTTCTGGGGTACCGTTTTTTGTGAAGAAGTGAAAAATGCTCCAAGAATAAGACTTGTCGAGAAAAATGCATATTTAAATAGACATTCGGATTCAGCGATAAATTATAGGTCCCTTCCATCCCTGAAAAGCATCAACGCACACACAGGATTGGTAGAGAGCTTACGCACTAGGCATTGGCTCCCCAGAGAGCTATTTGTACCAAAATATTTACCTATTTCCTTTAAAAGGAATATTATGGTCGTAAAATTAACAAACATATTTAAATTGATAGATTTTTCATAAGAACATACCTTTATTTTTTCCCATTTGTCATCAACATCCTGCAGCCAACTGATAAACAAACGGCCATTGTATCGAGATCTTGCATTTCTGTCTTTTTCTTCTTGCTCTGGTGTTATCAAATTATAAACTTCTTCGTCCTTTAGAAATGTACAGACTGAAAAGGGTACGGATTGACAAGCTAAGCTTCTCGCAGCTTTTCCATGAACTCTCAATATTTCCTGCTCAACAGTAAGTCCCAATTTTTCCTTTTCAACAATATGTCTTATTTTTAATTTATAACGTTCCTTTTCCTGAGCGGTAAATAAATCAATCATCTGTGGAGGCAAGTCTACAGGAATCGTGGGGCAAAACTCTGGAGTGTGATTATTTGCTAATAGGTAAGACCGTCTGTTCATTAAATATTCTGCGAATCCTTGGGGAGGACGCGGTTGAATAGGAAATAAATTTCTATGTTTTTTTTCGATTTGATTTCGAATATTTAAATACATATGATAGCAATTGGTAAAGGGATGATCATGAGGATGAATATCATTCCATGTGTTATTTGATTCTGTTGCAGCCGCCGCTGGCGCTGTCGGCTGGGCCTTCACAAAATTTTCTTCGTGCTTTGTGCGTATTTTTCTTTTACGTGGATGTAATTCAGCTAAGTTTGAATGAATTTCTTTTAAGGATGGCAATAGACTGTGCTCAATATTATTCGGATCGATTTCCAATGCTTGATTCTGAACTTGAGGGTTGGTTGTGCTTGTGCTGTTGATTAGGTTTATATTTTTATCACTTGTGTCGCTTATAGTAGCTGGCGAAGAGGAATTACTTTGCAACTGTGGAGAAGAATTATTGGAACTTCTGTCGATATTGTGACCACCCGATCGATGTGAGCTTCTTAAAATTCTCTGTTGAACTTTATCTTCACTGTTTAGTTTAACGTTCTTTTCTTCTTGTAAGATATTAACTGTAATTCCTGATGTATTACTTTTTTGTATAACTTCTGTTGGACTGTTGCATCGTGAAAGATTGCTATCTTTTTCAGCAGATATAGAGTCGTTGCTATTTGATGAAGACACCACATATGGATGTGCAATTTGATTTCTAACCGAGCTAACTTTTCCACTTCGTGATCCACATTCAGGGTCGGTATTGCAACTTTGTGGAATAACGATTTTTAATGGTGGAACTTTTGGGCCACTTCCTGAGGCACACTCAACAGCTCTTGAGTCCTCGGCTTCCAAATCGCTATCATGAGTTTTCAATTGTGTTGGCTTTGGACTAACACATGGACTTTGTCGTTCAGAAGACACTTTCAGGGCAACTGCAGTCGTTTTCGATAAGACTACAGTCTGCTTAGAAGCTTTATCGTTCCTTGATGTGGGTGCCTTTGTATTCAAAATGGCTTTTGAGTTATCTTTAACCATTTCTGCATCTTTCCGTTTTTTTCTTTTGTTTTCATCAACATCAAATGATGATTCTTCCATTTCAATATCCGATTGTGCTCTCTTGAGAGGATTAAAACTTGTCAATTTTGAAGTGTTTGTGGCATCGTCTTCGTTAAAGAATTCATCTTTTTGAATTGGTTTATCGACTTTGTTTCTAGATTGGGTTTTTCCCTCATCAGTATTATTTGAGGAATCTTTAAAATTTTTCTTAAAGTTAATTGCACCACCGGTTTCTTCATTACTGTCGCAAATGCCTGCATTTGAGCAATCATCGCCTTCATTGCTTCGTGTTAAATCTGGTGCTGTAGATTTTTTTGAAGATTGCGCAGATTTGTTGTTGTGACTAGAATCTGAAATATACAAACAAAAGTAACGGCATCAACAAAAACTAAACTTGAATTTTAAAGTTGCATCTTGATGTCAGTTGCAGCATAGAAATTCAGCAAACTATAAGGAACCCCCGCAGACTCTAAGGGACAATATACCTTTCAGAAAAGTGAGACTGTACAGAGCAAATTAAATGCTCAACTGAACCTTATTACAGAAAAAACTAGGATTAAGCGTCGCCTTTGGGTTTGATATGATCTGTAAGTGGTGTGGAAGTGGAGAGAAGAATGTGTGGTTCAAGAAAAAAACTTTACTGAAACTTTTAGTTTTTGTTTCGAATGTGTACTTAAATGTAGCACATAATCATGTGAAAAATGAATGCTAAAAGCAGTCAGAACTTGGATCTCTTGGATTAACGGATATGTAATAGTAAAGGAACAAAGTGCTATAGTAAACTGATTATAGAGTCCTGAATGATTTGGTTTCATAATGATTTAAAATGATCTTTTCGTCGGTTTGGGCCATTTTTTAAAAATTTCAATTAAACAATATTTTACGATGGTAGGAAAGTCGAAAAAAGTGGGTCGAAAATGCTGCCTGCTTATCCGTCTGTCTGTCTGTCTCTATTGGCAACCATAGCCCCTTGTGACTCATAGATTCAATTTCAATTGCCTGTGAAGATTTAAATAGAGCTCGAAAAGAATAAAATATCAAGAAGACCTAGCGACAAAATCAAGCCAATGCAGGGACTCGGCAGAGTTTTGGAAGACAACAAGAAAAACAAACGGAGCCGATCCCTCCCAGAAAACATTAAAAACTTAATTGGTGTTTTAGAACAACACTTCTTTTCTTTACTTAATTCGTCTAATCAACAGATATCGTAGAGTTATGCAAGACCTGCTATTATGGATGATATTTTTTTGGAAACAAAATTACAATATTAGAAGTGGAAACAACACTGGCAAAACTAAAAGATGGAAAAATGGCAGGCTCAAAGCGTATATCAGCAGAGTATTGTAAATATTCCTCTCCATTGTTTAAGGAAAAACTAATTCTAGCAATGAATGTAATTTTTATTTTGCTCTACATTCTTGTTGTTTCAAAGAATCGCTTATTTTGGCCTATTCATGAAAAGGGTGACCTCAGTGATCCCATGAATTACAGAGGTATTTCGTTTCTTAACTCAAGTTTAAAAAACATACACATCATCATCGCTACACAATGATAGGCTGAATAATTGCTCTGGGTTTTCTTCAATTCCTTTTTTCCTTACGTCCTACGGCAAAAACGTAATTGATTTTTTTGTTGAGCTGTAAATTTCCTAGAATTTTGATACTTCAAAAATTGTTGTTGTATGTCAATTTGTTACTAATGTCGATTTTTATTGGTCACGTTAGATCAATCTCGTCAGATTGATTTTTTTCCCAGATTTTACTGTCAAGATTGATTTTTCTTGTGAAATGAAAAACAGAAACGAGATTGATTTTTTTGTAATTGTGTGTGTGTGTCAAAATGACAATGTCACAACAAAAGTGAAATTATTTGTTTTCAAATTCCAATTCATGATGTCGGAAAATATTAATGAGGACGAATTAATTAATTATT
Organism: Platycheirus albimanus; assembly: GCA_916050605.2. Lineage (NCBI taxonomy): Eukaryota > Metazoa > Arthropoda > Insecta > Diptera > Syrphidae > Platycheirus > Platycheirus albimanus. The sequence continues at coordinate 69,787,968 of OU696698.1, forward strand.
CCGTTGTTGAAAGCTCCAGTGTTAAGCAGTTTCAAATTGGAAGGTGAAGACGATAATGATGGCTCTACTGATTCCAGCAGTGACGACGACGACGACGAGCCTTCAATGATACCACCTCTACTAGTGGCGACTAGTCAGCGAGTTCATTATTTTAACAAACTCATTGGAGATAGTAAAGTACCCACAACGACAATGACTACGATGATGACGACGACGACGACAAACAATAATAACATCAAGATGCGTTCCAAACGTTCAACAGATAGTCCTCAATTAATAAAACCACCTGGAGATGATCTACTGGATTCAACTGAGGCTGCTAAAAAATCAGCAGACGCAGCAGCTGAAAAAGAAAAGGAAGCATCACAGTCCCAGTGTCCAAAGATTATTGAACAGTTGGTTTTCCCCCACATTGATCTCGTGCGAACAGGGAAGGAAAATCAAGAATACTGTCTGATTCTGACCGACGATCAAAACTACAAGATCTACGGCTATCGCAGGCGTGTTTTGCCTGAAAATTCGGATACATGTCTTCCGCTATGTTACTGTATTAAAAGCGAATGTAAAGCTCTGGGACTTTATCAGAAGCTACTAAAGGAAGTTGAGTCCCGACATGGACAGACAGAGACTGAAATGAATTCAGAATATTCAGTAATCTACAGAGCTGATATTCCACCCGCTTGCAAGTGCTTACACATAAAGATTCCACATTTCTCACGTCCTGTGATCTACTCCACAAAACATATGAGTTTGGAGCAAATTCCAAGGGTATAAAGGAGTCGGCGACACTAGAATCTCTATCAAAGGGTTCATCAGCAACTCTCCAAGATAGTAGAAGAAGTTTAGTTCTTGCGAATGAGAGCCAAGGGAAGCCATATGACCCGTTGGTTAGTCGAAACCTAATCAGGGATCCCCGCTATGATGAAATATTTATCCGGCGACCGACTGACTTGCGCCTGGAGAATACGGAATAAAGTGAACTGCTCATCTGCCTAGGTCCTGAACTGCTAATTGATGTCCTGAACGAAAGGTCATCCTACAGAGTTGTAATATTTCTCTGCTCTCAAAAGCAATTCTGGCCCGGCAGACAATGCTGTATCCATTTCAGTGGCCTTACATTATTGTGACTATTGACACTATTGCCTGTAGGCCCGCTACTTTCTGCATCTCTCCCGTTAAACAAACACTACCGACAAATTAAACCTACGCCACTTCTTTCACATCTCATGGACATTTTGATAAATCTATTCAATTCCATATACTTCTTTAATGAAAATAGAATAATCATAAACAATTAAAAAGAATTTTCTTTACCAAAAGAATTGAATTCTCGCAATAAAAAAAACAAAACTTCACTTTATAATTAGAAAGAATTTTATTTTGCCAAAAACAATTGAGCTCTCGCAATGCCAAGAACAAAACTTCACTTTATAATTAAAATAATTCTTTTACCAAAAACAAAACTTTATTTTATAATTAAAAACAATTTTCCTTAACACCAAAAAATTTAATTTTCACAATGTCGCAATGCCAAAAACAAAACTTCAAAAACAGCTGTTCGAGAGTATTGTGATGGTATGCGTTAAATCTCGAAAAAAATGAGATTTAACATATTGATCTAAGATCGAAAAAAAAATTGATTTCTTGACCAACATAACAATAAAATCTAGCTGTCAGATCGAAAAAATCGATCTAGATCGAGAAAGATTGATCTCACGTGACCAATAAAAATCGACATAAGATATGGCGCTTCGAAAAACAGGTCATTTTTCAAATCGATAAAAAATGCCAAAGTTTTGAAAAATTAACTGTTTCAAAGTGCCATTTTCAATTTCAATTTGAAAAGTTATTGAGGAAAAACCAGAGCAAGGTCGAAAAACTTGCCGTCTCTCCCCAACAACCTACTCTTTTAGCACATTGCCTCGAAGTCAAAAGCTTAGCAAAATGTTAATTTACTATCCCTAAACAAAATCCCCGAGTTTCATTAACTTCTGACCTTTTCCCTCCTTAACCCACTTCATCCGACCTGTCGACTGGAGTATAAACTCTAATAATAAATTAAGCGAATTTCAATCAGGGTCTCGAAAAGGATATTCCAGAATTGATAATTTCTTTGATTTAGGATGCCTGGCCCGCTCAAAACTTAATAAAAATAAAAATTATATACTTTTTTGTTGACTTCAAGGTGTTATTTGATACGGTGGACAGAAGTTTATACAATTATACAACTCTGGAATTACGACCAAGTTCGAAAATGCTTTGGAGAAAATGTATCAACAAACAAGCGGATGTTTATTCAATGGGACGAGGAGTTTGTAAATGGTGCAACATCAGTCCCTAAATATATGCTTTTTTCTTGGTTAATATCATCGAACGCCTACCGTACGGAGTGCAATATGAAAACGTTGAGACGAAGTCAATAATGTATGCGGATGACATCCTCATCTGGCAGAATTTCCAACCTCACTTCAACTGAAGTGTTGTAAGAGTTTGATGCAATCAGAAGACGCGGTATAACCGGACTAAAACATAATCAAAAACGTTTGGGCATGGTTATCTCGTAAAGTTTATGAATGCGGCATGTTGAACCCAACCTAGGTTTGAATAGTCAATAGTGAACACCGAGGGCGTTATTCAAAGTCTGATTAGTGCCTCACTTTCATACTTTGACAAAATCTTTTTCGGGTTCCCACATCTGAAAAATCTAATTTGTACACGCTATGACCACTTTTGAAGGACATTTAGATTCAGATTCAGTACATAAAATGACAGATTTGGTCCATTAACCATGACATACTGAAATAACAGGTATGCTGAGTACTCCCATTATTCAACTTATTGGTATTTTTTGATGTCACAATCATCTTTTAGCATTATTTTCGTTCTTAAGGGAATAAATACTATATTTTAAAATTCAGAATTCAAATGAATTGTTTAAGATCATATAAATGTGATAAATTTACTGATTTTGACCAAATCAGATAATAGTGAAGCCAGCATACCTATTATTTATGAGTATCACTGTTTTTGATCAGGGTTGAGGATTATGTTACAGTGCACTCAAGGGGTACTATTACCCTTAAAATGGAGTTACACAGTGTGAGTATTCAAGAGAGAGAAGGAGTAGAAATACAGGAAAGAATTTTTGATGGTACAGAGTGGATGGATTTTAACTCACGAAAATTCAACGGGTGACATCCAGTTGAAGTTGAAACTGGGGCTCGAACCCACAACACTAGGTAAGCAAACTAGCACTACATCCACTGTCCCATTGCATTTGAGTTTGTAAAAAAAATATTTTATATAGTGTCAATGAAAAATGTATCAATAAATATGTTCAACACAATATACACATGTACATAGTAGTGTTGAGAAAGCTTGGCTTTAATTCAACACTACCGATTAAATGATTTTTTACCACCTTTTTAGTTTAACAAGATTTGCAAAGAAGACAAATATGTTGTAAACTGGGTGGATTTCTTAAATGAACTTATTAAATATTATATTATAATATGCAGTGAAAATTATTATTCTTTTAATTGGATAAAGAAATTTCTTAAATATAAAACAAGTTATATAATTATTCAAAAATTTGTTAACTTGTTATATGAAATGTTCATTATTTTCAGTTTTGAATGTTTTAAGAGATTGTATGTTATAAAAGATTTGAATGATTTTATGAATTTAAATTTGCATGGTATAAAGCTTTGGAAACACACTTTTTTAATAAAGTATTTCGACCTTAGAAAACCGCTCTTATGTTTTCCGTATCTTACAAGCATATGACTATCGACCAAAAGATATTATATTGTATCCCTTTATTGTGATAATTTGACTTGACTTATTAATCATCAAAACATTCTAACATCTACTTAATTACCTCTTATAGAGCACATATATGAAGATATGCTTGAAGCAGCAACATCCGTTGCAGTTTTTCCCTTTCGGTTTTTAGCAAAAAGATCGGCGCCTTTTTCAATAAGCAATTTGACCAGCTTCAAATTTCCAACAACAGCAGCATCATGTAGAGGGGTGTCATCATCTAAGCCTTTGGCATTAACATTTGCTCCAGCCTTAATAAGTGCAAATGCAATGTTAAAGTAGCCATGATTGCAGGCCTCGTGCAGTGGAGACCAACCTAATAAAAGGAAATGTCACTTTAGTCTTCGAATCAAAACCACAGTCTCGCAGTGAACTTTTCGACCGCTTCTTTCAAAAAAATTATTTATTAAGATTTCCGTCAGAATGTTCAAATTCAGTTTCTGATATAAAATCACTAGGTCTACCGAAACTCGGCAGAGAAGGGAAGATGCAAAAGAGTTTTTTTTTACATACGAGAGTGCTGATATTTTATCAGCTGACAGTGTATAATTTCTAAAGTTGTTAAATTTTTTAGTAGTTCCAATAATAATTCGCAAAAAGTCGAGCAGTTTTTATGCGTTTATTTAATAGTTATTGAAAGAAATTGCAGCTTTATTAACGCTGGCACATATAATAACAACTTAATATACTTTAAAGTACTAGTATAAACATTCGAGGACGAATTCATTTCCAGCAATCATCTCAGTTTTGTATTTACAATTAGTATCGGGAACCTAATAACGTTCCATACAACGTAATTCTGAAGGAAGACAGGGCATAAAGTTCTTGAAAATGGACAATTTCAATGAGTATGAGGAATTTTTAATCTGTTAATAGTTTGCACCAGGAACCTCGTTTAAAACAAGTAGGTATAGGCTCCAAGCGTAGTCATGCTGCTGTTGGAAATCAACCACCACCTAACGCATGGACATTTTCTTCAGCAAATGTAAATATGCGCCACATTCGATGTATAATTATGAGCGTTCTTGCTAAGTTAAAATCTAGTTTTACCATCAACAAATAAAACATACATATATCTGTAATCCCAAACAACTTTTTTTTTCTAAAATTAAGTTTTATTTTAATTCTTTGATAAACTTATTGATGAGGAGATACCCAAGAGCTGTGTTTGGAAGGAAATATAAGCCTTAAAGAACTTTCTCAACCAGATAAGTATGAGGAAATTTTGTTTTTTGTATTTCATTTTTATAAAAACCTCCCTTTGTTAGGTGTCCTTGAAAATCATGATGATGCTGATTTAGTTAAACACAATTCTTAAGCAACTTCACAACAACATAAACAATGACATTAATTAATAGAGGTTTAAGGATTAAAAGGACCTAATTACAAGTTTATTGTTAAAGAAAAAGCTCTTCAACACAATGGTAATCATCATCAATACTTTATAATTTTTATTTATTTATATTACTATACATATATTTTTTTTTTTGTATATTTTTATGTAATAAAGTTCCTCTGAAGAAGGCAACAACCCTTGCCGAAACGTCTGGAGAAGCTGAATCTAATGTGACCAAAAAAAGCCGAAGGAAACATTAATTTCCACCATATCACATCAATAAACTTAGTCAATATAAACTTTTCAATGGATAAAAATAGATATAAATGTAGTTTGTTTTACAGACCGTGCACCGATTTTCAAAAAACTTCCTCCACTAAAACCACAATTGAAACTTTGCTTTCTTGGGATCTATTTACGCGCACCAATATTCGATATAGACTGCGGAAAATATTCCTCCAAACACTTTAGCTTACTGTCTAATTTACATGATCATCTAATTGAATATAATTCGCTGGATCAAGGTGTCACCAGATTCTTTGAAGTTTGAAAAAGCTAAAAAAGCCAATCATGAAAATTGATTGTTTGCCCTCGTCAAGACGAATCAAATAAACCCGAATTGTTAACTCCAAACTGAATTATGAAAGTAGGTACCATCCTGCCTCATAGAAATATATACATCATGAACGAAGCTGAACAGATAATTTAAAAGACCCAAGAGAACGACGTTTTTCCGATTTGGCTTTGTATGTTTAAACATCTTGACGGAAGTTACTGTCAATGAATAATCATCCGTACTTATGCTTTCAGAGTTGTTTTGGAAGATATTGGCTATCATCTCCTAAACATTTTCAGAACTCAGATCTGAGCAGGCTTTGATCCAGCCACTACCTCGTTCATAAGAAAACACTTTGTCCACAAAACGTGATTCCTACTTTAGCCGTTTTACTTATACCTTTGACGGCAAATCATAGTATATCGTCTTTTGCGGCTTTAATGTGCTATAGTGTGCTCTTCATGTATTGAAACAGGTCTGATTTTAAATTCAATTTTCCGTCCTTTTATTTGGACCGCTTCTATTTGCTTCCCTTCTGTTGTTGCTGTAGCTGTTGTTATTGCTTGTTAGCTTGTTACACCTTTTGTGAAGGAATACCTTTAAAAATTATCTCAGATGTAAAATTTATAAAATATCTGGTAATCTTCCAGTTCGACCATTATGTTACCATTAGCGGGATAACTTGGACCTTCCGAATGAACCACCTCCTACGTAGTCGTGGCTAACATTTGCATGATATCATTTTCAAAAACTAAATGCCATGAATTGCTCTTTTAACCGATGGTAACAATTTTAAGTTAACTTTCAAATTCATGGGTTTTATTTTACATTATAAATCAAACCTCACGATGAATCACCCGTTATAAAAGAAAATGTTATTAAAACTTATGGCGATAGTAGAACTGATTTATTATTATTATTATTATTATAATTTATTAAAGAGTAAGTAAATTACAAATTAATATTGTTTGTTCTAGCGTTAGCTGCCAGGGCCTTAAGCTAGTAGAATAAAAAAGTAGTTATAAAGAGTTAACAAGATTGAGAGCGTTCATTATTTTATATACATCGTTTATATGTTTGATATTGACATAAGTTAGTAGATATTTTAGACTATGGTCGGTTAGGTTTCTTGAAGTTGAATTGATTTTGTTGCAGGATAGTAGATGCTGTATATTGAGAGTAAATCCTTGGTCGCACAAATGACATAGTGCAGGGGTTTCCTTGTTAAAAAGATGTTTATGGGTGATGTAGGAGTGTCCCAGTCTTAGTCTTATGTAGATTTTAAGTTGTTTTGTGGAAACATCATTTGGATAGATAGTTTTTAAGCCGTTTGGGTTGAAGTTCTTATAAATGTGGTTGTAATTTAACCAATCAATTTTCCTTTTGTATTTCCAGTTGTTGTTGTTTTTTGTTCTTTTAAGAAGAATTTTTTATACAAAACACTTTGAATAATTTTCTTATTTTATTGTATTTTTTGAATAAAAACTTTGTAAATAAAAAAAATTAAACCGATTTTTCTTTTCAAATTTTAACATCAAACTCCATGAATTCTTGCCTTTCACATATTTTGGACGAAAACTGCTTTGTATATATGTTAATCATTTTCAAAATATAGGAGGTGGAATGCAAGTAAAACAAAGTGGACTTTTACGTTAATTAACGTAGCTTTTTAAAGGTTTGGCAAAAGACTTTACAAATTGGTAGATGAATCTTCCTATCACACAGTTTCAGAGTACCAAGAACGCAAACCTTTAAATGCGTTTTTTTCGATAAAGTGCCAATGGTATAAGGAACAATCCAATTCTCGGGCGATGTAGTAGTTATTTTAGATTATACTGCCACTTCTATTGAAATTGTCTTATGGGCTAGTTGAAAATTGTCTCCTTTTGTTTTTCGACAAATAAAATTTATAACACGCCAAATTAAATAATATATGGAGGACTCATCTGTGACATAATGCTAGGTCCCAGAAGCATTTAAAATGCAACTTAAAAAACAAACAAATAACATTTCAAGATCAACCCTACATGCGTAGCAACTGTCAGCCAGAAGGCTTCGGAGCAGGAAGAACTACAAATAAAACTTCAAAAGCATTATTTGGAAATATGTTGTTGTCTGTTCTTCGAAACAAAAAAAAACACTAGGAAAATCGTTAGTTAAATAAGAAAACACGAGCTCTCCAAAGTTTTCATTACAAAATGTCCGACATTTAAACATAATATGCTCAAGCACGGTCCTATAGGAATCTCTCTATGGCTGCAGTTGACTTGTCAAATTATGATTTTCACGCGAAAAAAAATGTTATCCAAAGCTTAGGATCATTTTAATTATACTTATCTTGTCATAAAAGCAAGGGAATCAATAAAATACCTTCAGACGAACTACTATTTAGCCGCGAAATAATGTATCCACTCTTCAAGTTTTAATTCTGCAACACGTTATGCTAATCAAAATAATTATCTTTGGTAATTCACTTAATAATAAAATTATATAAACAGAAATTTGAAAGAATCTGACATTTAGCAATGTTTCGACCTTTTAAAACTACACCATACATTTTGTGGTGGATTCATTTTGGGGATATTTTGACTTTTACCAACAGAGTTAAGAAAATCAAATTTGTCTTCCTATACCCTTATTTTTAGAACAAAAGATGACGATTAAAATATCAACATTTTTAACAGGATAAAACAAATAAACGGAAACAAACAAATAATAATGTTAAGGTAGGATCCTTTTGTCACTTATTTAAATTTGTATATTTACCAGCAAAATCCAACACATTGGGATTGACTCCAGAATCTAATAGTTTTTTTACGCCATCCTGGTCACCTTTTATTGCAGCTACATGAAGACTTGTTTCTCCACGTTCGTTACGATCACGCGATCTTGAAGCCAATTGATTTAAGTTGTTTAAGGATTGCTGTACATCTAAAATTAAAATTATTTTCTCTAGTTATGTGCTTAATTTAAAAAATCCAAGTATTTTTACTCTACAAGTTTAGTAAATAATATTTACTGACTAATGTCTTCAGTAACAAAATTGTAAGCTTAAAATAAGTGGGCTCTCCCAAGGGTCGAGGTTCAACCATAAACATTTAAAAGCCTAATTATTTCTTATTCACAACGTTCACGTTCGAGGACTTTGGTCAATGCATCAAGAAAATAACTTGGTCATATCTTTGAAATAGAATTACGAGCAAATAAACCACCACAAAACAAATAAAGTCAGCATACGATCGGAAATCTGAGAAACATCACAATATAATATCACTTATAAAATTGTTCCAACAAATTGCTAAGACCCTTAACACTTTGTATCTTGTTTATTTAAACAACTTAGGCATCAGTATGTAGTTTAAATAAATAAATAAATATTGATATCACTAAAAGTGGTCAAGAGCTGCTGACAAAAAAGATCAGTTAACAGATAGAAGATATAAAGGAACTGAACTATTATATATATTTTTAGAAAATGTATTTTAGTAGATTAGTATTTGGACACACATTTGAAGGACTGTTTAAGAAACCAGAGCTCACCATCCGAGACGAATTTGCTCGACGAGGACATGTTTGTAAATCAATTGGAAGATTATGACGACTTTAACAACCCGCAAAAAGTGTACCTTCCGAATAAAGCGCCTTGGCACGGAGAGTTACTGTTATAAGACAAGTCCATTTTTAACGTATATATACATATATCGCATTACCATACATCTCAGAAGTACACTTGCAATACTTATAAGCCTTATATTAAATAGGAAAGAGTGTGTAAAGAAGTCCCACAAATTTTAAAGTCGACATGTGTGTAACCCAAGCTCATTTGCCTTGTTCGTCCCCATTTCGAAAACGCATCACAAAAATGTTCATAAGTCTAGAATACACGCAGTTCATTGTACTTTTATGTGATTAACAATCTCTAATAATAACAAACCTCAACATTTCGAACACCGAACTTAATTTTCACAGATTTTGACTTTTGTCGCAATTGTGAATTATAATTTTTATTTGTCATCTCCTAAGGGCTATTTTTGTATCTACTATTGGGAGCGGTTCACGTTCTTTACAGCTTAGAGCTGACGCATTGTTTCCAACATTATGGTATGAATGAACCTGTTACCCGCTCCAAATGTGCAAGCATTTATCTCAAAATTCAAACATTAAAGCCCAGTAATAAACAAAAAATTGGCAAAAAAAGGAAACAAATTGTAAGGCTAAATTTTGGTATACAGGTTGTATGGAGGCGGTTTACAATCTGAGAAACATACCCAACTTTCCCATGTACGCTAGGTCAGTTAACAGTTATAGGGGTTCAAAAAAGGAAAAAAGGGTTTTTCGCTCATAACGTTCTTATATCTCGCATGCATTTGTAACTCAGATAATTTTAAACAAAAACATCTTACTGGGCTATTATTGATATGAATATTATTATCTGGGCGCACTACATGCGAAATGCTTTACCATGCTCGTTGCTTCCCTTGCATTGCAATACTCATCTCCAGCACATAATGTACTGTCTCAATCTTTGATGGTAAGCTTTTACTTGCTTAAAGCTTCTAACCTTCGTGATCTGAGAGCGCGAATATAGAGTATGCAAACAAAAACTGATGTAATACAAGATATGATTCCTACATTCTAAAACCCTCGATCCATGTCAGCAAGCGCACCAGCAAACGCACTTTGTTGGCTTCTGAATCTTTAGTTGGTTTGTTTTTGAGACTCTGTTATGATAAATGATGATGAAGGGGTCAATATTGTAGGTTCAAATGACCTAGATATTTATTAATTATAGCTTATTTCACTATTTGAGAGGTGTGCTTATACGCTTGAAAAACCACAGCCTAAGCTCTACAGGTCTCTTGCCCTTCCAAAAAAAGGATTTTCTACAACTCCCTAAACTACCGACCAATTGCATTTACGTCCAAGGTCATGGAAACTCTGAAAAAAAATTCAGATTAAGAAAAACCATGAAAAACAGAAAGTTTTTAATGACCGGCAGTACGGTTTTCGTAGCAAACGTTCCACTGGTGATCTACTGGTATATCTCACCGAACAGTGGAACCAATCTTTACATCGTTTTGAAGAAAGGAAGATTATTGTGCTTGATATTTCCAAACCATTTGATAGTGTGGCCTCAAGCTCTTTTATCGAAAATGCGAGCGAAAAGAGTGGCACGTGACGAAATCGAAAAGTTTTGCCTTCTAGGATGTGTATTTCAAAAGCCACCTTTTGTGGAACGATTACATATTCGACGTCACCAAAAATGCTTCAAAATGGTTAGGTTTACTAAATCGATGTACAAAATGTTTCCCCTTCAGATATGGGTACAATATATAAGGCAAAAATTTGCCCCCAAGCTTGAGTATAATTCTTATATCTGGGCAGGTGCTCCTATCACTCACTTACGTCTCCTGAATAGGATCCAAAAAAAAGCTTTAAGACTGGTAGGAGAAAGTCCCCGTAACACCCGCATCAATAAGAATGCCCACAAATTCACCCTCGAGCCTAACTTCGGATGAACTGTTAAGTATAAAGAGTACCAAACCAAACAAAGAAACATCCGGATGTGTGTCTTATACAAATACTTGCAATTGATGCATTTTTGGTAGAGAGCTGAAGATGTTTTATATCAAATTAAAGTACCTGGACTACATGCGGGAGAGGCAGACGTCATCTGCATTAACAGCGCCATTTGTTGCCTTTCTGACATTGGAGTACTCGGACTAGGTCTACCACCAGATATGCCCGAACAATTACCAAAACCTCTGGGTCTGGGAGGGGGCATAGTAGTCCTGAGAAAAAAAAAGTATTAAAACTATATATTGCTAGAATTTACCGAAAAAGACGTTGCATTACTTACAATAATAATAAGAAATAATAGCCAATTTAGAATACTTTATCGAGTAGGTAATCCTCTTGAGAAAACTTTATTAAAAATCACGAATCAAGAAAAATTATAAATACGGAGATGGCGATATTCCACGTACTGTCAGTATTTAACCAGCAAAAAATATAAAAACAACTACCAACTTTCCGAACGGATACGCAATGGAAAAGGAGTGCGTTCGTTTAATCGCTCTAATTTACTTATTGTCAACAAAAAGAACTTTGTAAGTTCCTAAATAAACAATATTCAACTCATCTCCACCACGAGTTGAGAATGTTCATCTGTCAAAAGTTTCAAAGGGAACTTGATTTTTTAGCTTAAGAGAGGTTAAAATTTTGTTTTCATTATTTGTATCAATATAATAGAAAAAAATTAGTTTGGTTGGAAAATTGTATATAAAATCTATAGTACTCTGGATATAGCACTCTATTGTTTCGCCCTCTAGTGCCCCAAACTTTGTTTTTAGTTGCTTTATACAACACATGCTGAAAATAGCAGCGACACCTAGTACCCTAATATTGATTGCTAATAGTACTTCATATTCATATTACTATATATATAGTTTATATAGCTAAGGTTGGAATAAGATTAATGAACAAATTCCAAGGTATTTGATATGGATTCCATGGTGTTTCTCATTTTCACCATAGTCATTTATTGGCAACACTAGCCTTCTTCACTGCAACTAGCGGCAAACAATTTCTTCTGACTGAGATTGCTTAAGGTAAAATATCATTGACATCGGGCATTTCAAGAATGAAATTTGAGAAATATCATAGATGTCGCACATTTACTATGGATGCAATTAAAAAAATATCCGTTATGGTTTGTAAATAAATGCGACTTTTTGTATTTTTAAAAACCGATATAACTTTTTTAAGTTGTTCATTTTTCATTTTGACATGCCACTACATGTCGAGACATTTTTTTGACAATTTATTATTGATTGAAGCTGACATAAGACTTGCAGTCCGCCATTATATAGTAGAGGTCCATGGAATTGAAATAAAACTATGTATAATGTTTGCAATGAATTATTTATGTGCACCTAATTTTCTGATTATTAAATTTATAAGCAAAAACATATTTACAATTCACACAAGCTTCCGAAGTTTGGTTCCCTCTTTTTGCTTATAAGCATAAAATCAGAGCTGACTTGAAATTTAGTATAAGAGGTTTTCCCGTGCGTTTAAAATGGTTCCAGTTAACTAAAAGTTTAAAAAAAATTCAAAATTTGAGCAAAAATTACAGACATTTAGAATAAAGTTTTACTTTTTTTTAAACATTGGCAAGAATAACAGAATAGTCTATATTTCCTTTATGTTTTTATATTTATATTACCAGGGTTTCTACTTGTGTTAATATGGGTCAGGATACAAAAAAATGGATTTAAAACAATAAATATTTCCCCAAAATACTTCCATCGAATTAAGAAACACCCTGTATTATTATTCTATTTTAACAGTTGCTCTACCACTTAAGAATAAATTGTTTGAATGTTTAATTCAAAAATCCAGTCTACACTTAAAAATAAAAGAGATGAGAACCAATCTCGCCAAATTCGTTTTGTGGAAATCGAAAAAAAATCTAAGGCTAAATCAAAGTACTTAGAAAACGTTTTACTGATTCTATTTATAGATATTTCAGTCAATATGTTGTGGTCAGAAGCGAAAATATATTTAATTTCGTTTAAGAAGTTATTTAACATTTTAATTTGAATATAAAAAGTTTTGATACAAATAATGTACGGATATGACTGGTTTTGAAACAATTTAAAATACGGAAAGTGCGATGTGAAGAGTTTCGCTACAAATACGTGAATATATCTGCTTTCTAAATCGAAGAAACACACTTAAATAAATCACACATTTTATTTTGTTTCGATGAAAGTTTTCGTTTCTTTTTATTAAAATACAAATTACATAATAAAGGTAGGTATAATGTAATCCAGTTAAGTTTACGAAAAGTATAGTTACATAAAATATTCCTTTTTTTAAATTGTCAAAAGACCTTCTTTTCCAACGGGATTTTCACTTGTTGTCTTTGAATTCTTGGGTTGCAGAGGAGTGAAAATTACACTTTTGAAATAAGAAACATCATTTATTTCATTCCAGTCGTTTCTAAAATATTTTTTTTTTCTGTTTTCATTGAAACTTTACAAACAAGGGAATCTGCTTTGATTAATCTCAAACTTTCCCCCTTTTTGGTTACGGCATTTAACATAAAATATAAAGTACTCTGGAGACAGCGGTGTTTTCATATGTTGCCTTCTATTGCCTTAAATCTTCGTTTCAAATAACTACATATGTACAACACAATCTTAGGATATCAGCGGTGCCTAGAAGCCACTGATTGCAACAGTAAAATCTTCATATTCGTAGTACGTAATTAACATAGCAAAGGTTACGAAATTAAAGCTTCTTGAATCAAGTTTATAGTTTATTTTTTCTTTAACCAAAATCTTTCTATTTTTCTTTAAGTTTAGGTATAATGCGTTTCGCGGGTGCAAAATGAAAATGCAGTTGAACAGTTGGCTTTATATTGTTAGCAACGGAAGATTTAAAGTATTCTCCGCCTATTACCGCTATGAAATGAATGTAGTTTTGAAAGGACCAAACGTCAAATAGTTAATGGATATTATGCGGCAAAGCTACTGCGCTGAGTATTAAGAATTCTGATGAAAACGTTATAGATTTTCGCAAACTATAACGATCCTAAACTTTTTATTTTAAACGGGATTTCGCTAGATTTCACATACATTTTTTAGTGAAATTTTCGGTATATCCAACTTATCGAATTCGCATTAAAAAATCGGATTTTAAAGTGCATTTATTAAGGCTTGGTATTTATCTACCTCAATTTGTTTTTATGTACTTCTTCTTCTTCTCTATACTTTATTTGGAAATTTATAATATATATATGTTTAACATAACAAAAACACCCCATATTCTTCTCTTACACTGCTTGTCTAATGCCAGTTTCATACCATAGCAGGCAAAAGAGATCGGTCTTCCACAAAATATAACGAAAAAATATCTCGGCTTAAAATTTCAAATAATTTTTTAATGTAAAAAACTTTGATACTATTCGAACTATTGTTTAACAGCAAAAAATTATTTAAATTTTTAAGCCGAAATAGTTTTTCTTTATGTTTGTGGAAGCTCGCACTCTTTTGCCTCATTTATTCGTTCATTCGTTGGTCGCTCTCATGTGAACAGTCGTTCACACAAATTAAATAAAATGACAGGCAGAGGTAAACATTTACCGTGGTGAATAAAATATTTTAAGGTTGTTTTAGGCCAGGTGTTGATACCACAGACATACAATACAGACCGCAAGCTCGTACTCTTCTTGAATGAAATACCCTCGAATTTTTTTCTTCTTGTCTGTGAATACGTGTTCATTTCTGTCTGTGCATTTTGTGATGTCAACCATCCCTGCGTCTGCTATGTATTTGTGTGGTGTGTTTATTGCTCCCATTTAATAAGTACGGGAGAGCGTCGTACTCTCAGAATAAATGGCACATCAGCTGATTTTCAGCTTGTATGCAAAAAAGGGACCATACAGTGAGTTGGTCTGTATCTTATTGGTCCGTGACCTAAATTGAGTCGCTGAGTGTGTAGACTATTCGTTAAAGATACCGACAGAGCGAATGAGTTTGTTTCTCGATTTATTTTATAGCCCATAGTATATATATTTTTATATAGTAATTTCATGGAACATGTTTTTCTGTTTCTGAACTTCGTCATTGCCGGCGCTAGTTGTATTATCTACTTTGCATCAAATGTCTTCTATTGTTGTTTTTGCTCCTCACGGCAATCTAGACAAAAACCACTCCACTAACTCTCCAATCAACAAATTCCATTCCAATAACTCTCCTATCAAGTGTTTGTGAACTTGGTCCACGGATGGGGAACCTAACGTTCGACTTATTAAGAGTACTATAGACTATTAAATACAATGGGTCATTGTATTTAAAATCTATAGTATTCCCAAGAAGCGGAACGTTTTGTGCGGCATCTTAGAACGACGTTCACAAGCTATGATTGGAGAGTTATTTGAGTGGTGTCTAAACTCCATGGGAAGCAAAAACAACAATATATGTAAAGTAGATAATACAACTAGCGCCGCCATTGACGACGTTCAGGGCTAAAATAAAATGTTCCATGAAATTACTATAAAAATGTAAATACAATGAATGGGTATGCCTACAGCCTTAAAGTCAGCTAATGTGCGTTCTATAATAAGTATTTTAACGATCTCCCGTGTATTTTTAAAATGGGACAGTTAGCCACGGGAGCGGAATTTTCTCTAATAAACTCGTGCACACGTATTCCAAATATTTTAAGATAATTTTAAGCTTTAAGGTTTGGTACACGTCGCTGGTCTGTTTCCAATGTATGCGGTTTAGGTGATTATACAGGGTGTCCCCTAATTCGTAGGCAATATTTTAGGGCATGATTCTTGTGTATGTTTTAAGAAAACTATAAGAACTATAACTGTTAGGTATAGTTTATACTAATGATAGAAACTTCGTTTACGCATTGTATATATATTTCTCTAACTGTTTCAATATGCGGAACGTTTCGTGTGACATGGTGGCATCTATTCGACCACGAACAAAAGCACCTGATTGGAGAGAAATTGTAGGATTTCGTCTGGATTGCCATGGGAAGCAAAAACAACAATAGAAGACATTAATTTGTTGTAAAGTAAGTAGTACGCCATTGACAAAAAACAAAAAAACCAACTATACCGCAATCGTAAAATGTCAAATGATGTTATTTGATGTAAGACCGAATTTCAACAACACAATAAGAAGTAAACATTAACCAACTTATTTCGTTAGCTGACTTCTTTGACTCCATGTACATCATTAATCCTTGCGCACGGAAGTAGCTTTTTATTTCAAGTTATCAAGCTTTGATTATTTGTGTGCAGTTCTCCTTGTACGTAATGCTCAAAGCTCAAGGATGTTCATTATTGTCTTATATTTTAACCAATTGAGAAGAACACTCTAGAAGTAGTTAAAAGTAGGTGATTATTGCAATATTGCTAACAATATTAATCTGTCAATTAACCAAGTTACCCAAAAATTGTCTTTTCGTATGATAAGTTCAGCTTTAATAATTCTTAATAACTAAGAACATACACAAATTGCAGTAGGTACAATGATTTAAAGTATCAAATTGTTTTTTTTTTTTTTTTTTTGATTAAATTTACGATTCCTGTTTTATTCAATTCATAATTTTAAGTTTAAATAATCGTGCAATACACAAGGTAACGACTTGTAGCTTAATGTCTCAGTGATATTTATATTTAAATATTTACCGAATAAAGGGTTCAATATTTTTTATCTGATTGAGCTACAAAGTGTGGATTTAAAAATTATAAGTATTCAAAAGAGTTCATTTGGTTTATTACAGTAAATATAACTAGCTCTTTGAAATTTGAAAAAAAACTAAGACTCTCCCATTGAGTAGTATGTACCAATATTTCTTCCATATTATTATACTGAAACTATTAAGAGACTCCAAAAAATCGTACATATATTAAAACTTAGCTCTACAATGTGATTTTATTTGAAAGGATTTACAATAAATATCTGGTATTCTATTAAAACTATTTTTGTTCAAACTAAGAGATAAAAGTTTGACATTTTCAATGAAAGTAGGTATTTATAAATACTCATTCTTAATATATTTTAATCGATTTTTCAACGTCTCGACCACAGTATATCTTAAATAATATTCCTTAAATTGCTTGACATTAATAAAAAAATAAAAGTGAAATCGATTTTTCAACTTCTCGACCACATACATATGTTGAATGTCTCAAACCAAACTTCGATGAAGTCAAATGGTCAACTGGTCTTTTTTATTATTTATTCGATGCATTTGTTTATTTCAACCATACCACAAAAATGATTCAATTATGGTTTTCAGAATGATAACTCGAAACTCAAGGCTAACTTTATTTTTTATTTCTATCAAATCCATCATCTTTTTTAAGTTTTGAAATTATCATTCTCCTTAGTTTGATTTTACAAAAATGAATGTATAGGTAGGTTAGGTACCTATTGATTATTTTTTTTTATGATTTTACTCCATTTACTACAATGAAGTACACCTTTTTTTTGTAGGTGTATCTTGCCATCATTTGAGATGGCTCACGCCGACGTCTGCCAGTCGACAAATAGTATACATTTATTGAGAAAGTTCTTTTAATTTGTATTCTGAAATAGATTGTGAGCTTTATCTTCCATAGCAAAATCTACAAATTCTCTCGGCCGTTTAAAATATCAATGAAATCAGTCATTTAAAAAAATAATTTCTTCTGAATTTCTTTTTTCTTTTATAAAAATAGGACAGTCTCACCAATTCTCACTGACAAGTAAAACATAGTTCAGTGGAAGTATGTCTTATCGTTCTTTCAAAATTGGAGACATAAGGTTGATTGAACACTGCACCACATAGTACAGTTTGCTAATTGGCCATAATAAACCGTTGCATACGTAGGTACTGATGTATATGTTCGTTTTGATTTACCAATGTGATTTTATCTCGTTTTTTAAATGATTAACCTATAAAACCCATCTTTTCCAAAAATGTTGGTGATTGAATAGCTATTCCCTTCTTCTTTTCACTAAATTGGCTGATAACTTCTTTGAGGTTAGTGTTCATATATGTATGTAAATGAAAATCCAGTTTTGTTTGATGTCCATTTGTTCTGAGATTTGCTAGTACAATTCCGTGAAATGTCAAAACAAATCTTCTCCGACCATTGTTTTCTTAATTAAATTCTAAAAGATTTGGGGGCTCAACCGGGATCCGTGAGGCGAAATCAAAAGCCATAAGGTATGTACTGCAGATTATTAATTGTGGCAACAAGTGCCCAATCTAATCGAATTTCGAACAGGTATCCAAAACATATTGTAGTTCTATGGAAACTGAATTTCACTTCAAAGATGATTTAATGGTACACAGAGTTTAAAAAACCGAAAAAAGAGAAATAGATTATAAAGAAATAGACTATGAAGAAAAAGCGATTAGAAAGGGAGATACAAATCAGTTAAGGGAAGTAGCTTCTAATAGGGTAGGCCTCTCACGGCTTTTAAAGACGAAGCATATTAAGCAGTGTTTGACCAGAAAGTTTGACGAACAATGCTCAATGGTATTTGAGGCTCAGCGGGGTGATATTTTGCATGAACGTAGTATTAAAACCGACGTCAGTAAACAGATGGAATTTTGGTAGGAGAATAAAATGGCCTGATCTGAATTCTTTTACTTTATGTTACTGATCCCTGCGAAATATTCCGCCTGAGTATTCATGTAGCTACCATGATTTATTTAACAGTGACTTCTGTTAGCTCTTTCCAATGATGTGTTGTATAATGTGATTGTTGTCCAGTGTTGATATCGTCCTTAAGTCAATTTTATCTTTTCAATTCAGTTTCCATTTTGTTGCATCAATATTTTCATTTGTGCAATTTTAAGAAGTGCTATACACAAAAATCAGCAATTTAGTAAAAAGGGAACGAGCACGTGAAATAATGAACTGGGGCCAGCGGCATGGAAATCTGGTGGTTGATATGGGCCTATGAAAGAAGGCTAAAAATAGCCGTACTTTTGCCTTACTTTTTGCTTAGGTGCTGTGTTAACCTTATGAAAATAGTCACCAAGAGGTAGAAAGTGAATATGCCTTAAGCTAGCACTAGGCGGTCCTTGCAATGTCCATCTGACGTCATTATGACGTATTTATCTGTCCTAAAGTAGGTGTATTTTAATGGACATTGTAAAATGTTGTCTTTGCAAGGACACACACAATGTCCACCACAATGTCACGAATTTTCGGGTCCTTGCAAAGACCAATTACAAGGACCGTAATGGCCCTTCCATTGTTGATGGGACGCAACCACCAATTTTTTGACAAATAGTCCTTTTAAAGACCATGTCCCAACAGTTCCAAGGCAGGAATTTCTGCCGTTTTCTGTTACTTTCAGGCCCAGCCCATCCTATCCAGAGAGGACATAAAGGAGGGGAACATTTTTTTTCAATATCTACACATTTCCGGTTTTTCGTGTCTGTGAATAAAGGTGAAAACTAACAACACAAAACAACAGCAAGAATCCCTTAAGTGCTGAGAGTGTTTGCGTTTGTTTTACGCACACTTTCGCAGCACTTAAGGGATATCTGTCAAATCAGCTTTTCTGCAAAGATTAAACATATCCACGTGGGTAGTCGTAAATCGAAACTGCACAAAAACCTTTTTTAAGAAATATTTTCCATATTGCGTACCCTTGATTTTTGAAACTTCGTTTTTCTATTGTTTTATAAAATTACTAGCCATTACCCGCGGCTTCGCTCGCGTTTCAGCTGATCAAGAAGTAGACTGTAGCTGGAAGAGTCGCCTATCGTAATCTAGTTTCTTCTTCTTTTATATCTTTATAATTCCATACCTACATTAAACCGTCGCAGTACCCAGCGGCGTAGTGGTTAGTGTGTCGGACTGCCACGCCGAAGGTTCTGGGTTCGATCCCTGACGGCTCCACCTAAAAAGTTCTTTTCCGGGGTTCTGCCTCTTGCGAGGAAGTGACAAATCCTCCAAGAGTAATTAATGTCATGGAAAGTGCTTCTCTGTTAGCCGTTCGGACTCGGCGGTAAATTGTAGGTCCCTTCCATTCCTGCAGAATATCAACGCACACACAGGAATGGTTGAGGGTGTAAGTCACAGGCCTTGACTTACACGCTTGGAGCTGTTGTGCCAACAATTTTTTTTTTTTTTTACATTAAACCGTGATAAAAAGAAAAATATGTGCTATACCAGATTATAATCTAGCTCTGTGCCAAATTTCATCCAGATCCTTTCAGCCATTCTGGCGTGATTGGAAAAATTAAAACAAATCTATCCCACGGGAACCATACATTTTACCTGGATAAAAATAGCCTTATGCTATTCCAGACTATAAGCTTTTTCTGTGCCAAATTTTATCCAGATCCGTTTAGCCGTTCTGGGCGTTAGTTAGCAACAAACATCCAGACATCCAAACATACAAACATCGTAACTTTCACATTTATAATATTAGTAGGATAAAATTCAAAACATCTTTATATAATATACAAGTACAAGATCTTTAGTTTCGACTAAGCGCGCAATTTCGGGCATGTGGATTTATTATAATTAGATACCGTTAACATGCAATTAAATTTTTCTATATAACAATATTGATGGTTTTGTATTAAAAGTGGGCGTCAGCCACACCCGAATTCATTGTTGTTTGATTGTAACCTTACAAGCACTTAATTTAATTTTGCTAAATAGGGATTGTTTGGCAAAAATGGCTATTATGGGCGTGTCTGTGGTCGAATTTTAACGGTTCAAGAACTTAGCCTTACATTTGAACCAAAGATTGTATATGCAAAATTTAATCCTTTGGTACTTTTGATTCTAAGTAAAAAATATTAATACGACATGCAAGACATGTTTTTGGTAAATTAAAAAAAAAATAATTTTGTATCTCCTTTATTCCTAAAGAAATGGGGTGTTTTAGCAGTAAGGATCGTTTAACAAAAGAAGACATGGAATTTTTAAAATCACACACTCGCTATGACGAAGCCACAATTAAAGAATGGTATAAAGGGTTTAAGGTATGATACAAAACACTATTTCCGTTTTAATGCATTAATTTAAATTTTATGTATCTACTATTGCAGCAAGACTGCCCAAATGGCCGCCTAACACCTGCAAAATTTGTTGATATGTATAAAATGTTTTTTCCATCAGGAAACGCAGAAGAATTTTGTGACCATGTTTTTCGAACGTTCGATATGGATAAAAATGGTTACATAGATTTTAAAGTAAATACATTTTTGATATTATAATTTTTGAAATACTATTACAATAATATATTTTTCGTAGTCCTGTAAAATAAGCTTTTATCTCAGAACCCGTATAAGTTGCATGTATTTAATTGTTTTTTTATTTGGTTTCATCATAAGTTTCCAACTGGAACGTTTAAAACTTTTGTTTCAAATTCAACAAACAATTTCAGTATAATCTAAAAATTGTAGTTCCGTCCAGCATTGAGTTTTTCTTTAGGGGAAATCCAAAATCTTCTTAACGGGTTTAGATAGAGCCCTTCTGTCATACAAATTTTTCGTTTTATTATGGCTTCTATTCTGGTTCATTTTACTTCTTAATATTTGTACAGAGTTGCATATTTCAAGTCATACATTTTTGGAACTATGATGAAACTATATAGTTTACTAAGATCAACCAAATCCATGAATCTTAAACGAGCTCCGATATTAAATGCTTGTTTGACAGGACTTAGAAAAATGTCAGCAATATTTTAATATTTACATACATACATATATTATTCTATAACTAAAATTTAATCTCTTTACTCGGCAATAAAAAAAATTACGTACTAAATTAAATAAGGTGGCGCTTAAAGTCCATTGTGGACCACGGGTTCAATCAAGAATTCCCACCAGTTAGTCCGGTCCCTAGAAAGTTGCCTCCAGCTAAGCACATCAAATTGGTTGAGGTCATCCTCTACTTGATCGCTTCGCCACTGTAGATAGGGTTCTGTACAGTTGCGTTGTGCCTTAGGGTTGGAATTGACTCGGCTGGTGCATAATTGTCTATACACCACATTTTCCATTCATCAAATGTCAATGGCGCTATATAGCCCGTATAGTTCTGGGTTGAATCTTGTACTTCAAAATCTATTGATTACATACAGGACCTCATATAAACCGTAGAATCTTTCTCATAAAGTAGACCAGCCGCTTTTCGCCCAATTGTGTCGGGATTGTAAGGAGCAGTTTGGTTGCTATGAGATCTTTGCTGGCTTGATGGTAGCACTTATAGCTCGCTAGTGGGATAGTACCTGTTCCTTCTTTTTTTTTAATAAACTCGCACTCTAGGGGATATAAATACCCTTATAATGAGTGAACATGTGCGAGAGAGGAGAGAAGAAATAGAAAAATTGGAAAGAATCTTTGTTGGTACAGTGGGTTGAGATTAAGGTGTTATTTGTCTCACGAAAATCCCACGGGTGGAGTCCAGTTGAAACTGGGGAATAAATAAAAATTGCTGCCCAGGCTAGGTTTGAACTCACAACTCTAGGCTTAGCAAGCAAGCACTTCATCCAATGTACCATTGCCACCCGCCTTGACCCACCAACTTGTCACAAACTCGTTGCTTGACTTTTCTGGTCTGAAATCTCACTTAAACCGGCCACTAAGTATACGCACGAAAGGGTTCAGACGTTAAGCATAGTACACAGCTCGAGGTAAATTTTAGTTCACATTTGTCTCTCCAAACATTAGCTAAAACTCCAGCAAAATTTTGACAGAAGAGCGTTGTGTAGCAAGTGCCACTTCAAACAGCTGTTCTCTAAAAATTGATGGCGTTTGACTGTGTCGCCAAGCTAAAACACTTATCAAACAAAAATTCTTTAATATTCATTTTTGCTGCAAAACCAAGCACAAAATTATTTGATTTTATTTATTTGATGACAGAAGCTTTAAAGCAATGAAAATGAAAATACAGCTGTTCTCTTATTCATGAACGTGCCCACAGAAAAGTTAAACAAGGGCATTTAGATATCGTATAGTTCTAAGTTACCCGAAATTCCAGACTTTATGCTACCTAGGCAGGTTGCTGGTTGGATAGGGTATATTTGATTCATAAGGAAGTTCACTCAGCCTACTACTCAATTTGAGGATTCCTTCAAAAATCGTACCCCACCATGTAGCAGAGGGGTTAGTGCACTGACGAATAAGATACAGACCGCCAGCTCACTGTATGGTCTCTCTTTTTGCCTACAAGCTGAAAATCAGTTGATATGCCATTAATTTTGAGAGTGTGGCGCTCTCCCTTGCTTTTTAAAAGGGAGCAGCAAACACACCAAACAAATAAATGGCATACGCAGGGATGGTTGCCATCACAAAATGCACAGACAGATATGTACACGCATTCACAGACACGAACAAATTTTTTGAGGGTGTTTCAGGCAAGAGGAGTACGAGTTAGCGGCCTGTATTGGTCTGTGGGTTGGCCAAATGACATAATCCCAAAAAGAGAATCCCCTTATACAAAATACCCAGGAGAAACCCAGGCAAAGACAAAATCCCCAAGAGAACATCTCTGGAAAAAAATCCCCAAGAGAAAATCCAAAAACGATGATGTGCGTGTGCGATTTTATTGCTTGATTGACTGCTTGCACATCATCGTGTTGATCAAGTTAGGAAACATTTCTTCTTTTTTGTTGGGGATTATTGGGCTTATCGAAAATTTTGAGAGTGTTAAAAGAAATCATTTTTTGGGAATTTTTTCGGGGACGCCCTTCCCCATGGAAATTTTGTAGTGTTAGCTTAAGGCGCGTCCATACTATGCCGAATAATGCCGATCGGGCCTATGCCGGTCGGCCAAGCCGAAGGAGTATCCATTTGATTCGGTTTGAGTTCGGTTCGGTTTGGGATGGTTTTCGACACGTCCATACTTATTCGGCTTATCCGGTCGGGATAGGCCGATCTGCATCATTCGGCATAATATGGACGAGCCTTTAGATTTTTTTTTTTTGAGATTTTGTCCGATTGAGATATTGTATTTTGGAGTTAAAGTATGTTTTCCGTAATAGAGGTGTATGCTTTTAAGTGTATTTAGTATTAAGCAAAACAATACAAAATATTAGAACCATACAGTATATTGTGCTTAGGAAATTCATAAAATATAAAAACTTTCGTTCGGTATTAAGTATAACTTAATATGTATATATGTAGTACTAATTATTATTCAATGTTTCAGAACTGAATCATTCATTTGCATTGTTGTGTTTTTCGTACCTAGGAATTTCTTTTGGCGATTGATGTGACATCAAGTGGCACCCCCGAAGAAAAATTGAAATGGGCATTTCGAATGTACGATGTCGATGGCAATGGTGTCATAGACATTCAAGAGATGACGAAAATTGTGCAGGTAAATATTTAAAATTTTAGACATATGTACATACATATATGCGTATGTATCTTACAAGGCTTAGATTGTTTTGATACCTTTCTTTAATAACATGTTTTTTATATTGATTTATTTCTATAAATATACAACTCAAACATTGTTGACAGCTCGTTTTGTCTTAAAAAAAACTGAGATATACCCTTACTGAAAAAGTATTGTTTTTTAAATGTTGTCCATAAATCATTTCCCAAATTTGTGTTTTGCAATTCGGAAACACCTTGTAATATAAATCATTCCAACACTGAGGAATTTCACGAATTTTTTAAACGGTGGCTCCCATACAACGAGCCGTTGAGTTTTAGCCAACTTTTTTTGGCTTTTTCTAATTTGCTAAAAAATGGCTCTAACGATTTTGACTAAACTTTGTGTGTAATATTTTGTTTTTTATTTTGCTGCACAAAAACCAATACTTTAGCAAGCAAAAATGAAACCTTTAATTTTTTTATAATTTCAGGCAATATATGATATGCTCGGGGCATGTTCATCAAACCGTCCTGCGGATTCAGCTGAAGAAAGAGCAAAAAATATATTTGCCAAAATGGATGAAAACAATGATGGCCAGTTGACTCAGGAAGAATTTTTAAAAGGCTGTCTGCAAGATGAAGAATTATCAAAAATGTTAGCACCATAAAAATGTTTCATATAAATTATTAATTAAGTCACACACCTGCACAATTGCGAACCTTATCATATCAATGTTTGCGCGTATATAATTGCATAGCTATCAACTTAAGTATTTTTAATACGTTTTGTAATGTATCATGTTTTTATACTACCTTCGCATTCGATTTAATTGGGACACAAGTAACAAAATAGTTTTTGAACAAACAGCATTTCAGGTAGATATATTTGAATTTGCAATGGAGGTCATTATTTACATAAATATATGTACTCGTAATGTAGAATTTTATATTTCAAATGTAAAAAATCTTGCACAAAAAAATTTTAAATTTATTTATTTAAGATTAAATATAAGTACAATTTTCCACATATTTTACAACTATATATACCGCTTATCTTCCAAAATGAAGCAAGAAAAAATAAATTGAAATCCAAAAAAGAAAATAATGCAAGGATACAAATTTTCGATTGATGGTGAATGGGACAAAAACAAAATTAAAATAATTTTTAAAATTATGTAAGGTATACTTATGATTTCGGAAATAAAATATTTAATTTTTTCAGGACTAGTGTTAGATACACACGGCCTTTTCAATCCGTTAATATTGTCATTATTCGTTCATATTAAGACCGTTGGTTGGTTCATAATTTATATCATTTTAAATACTTGTTTTCTTATCAATCCCAACTAATTACGGTGACACTTATCATCGCGTCAGTCAAGATTGAATAAATAAGCAGGAGCTTCCTATTTTCTTCTGTACTTCAATGCATCCCTTAGTTTAAACCTTAAAGGACTTTTCAGTCTTGCAATATAGTTTGAAAGTTATCTTGAAAAAAAAGCTCAATATAAAAAATTTGATCTTTAGTTCTGTTAACATGAAAGTGACCAACAAACCACGAATAAACGAACATTATTTCCAAGCTACGAGTTTCATGTCAAGTCAAATAGCCCAATCACGAATAATGTATCTACGTTCAATATAATTACGAATGGTATAAATAGCCCTTCAGCAGCTTAATTATAAAAAATTTATATCAATAACTTGTTCGTCGGGAATAGCTAGTTTGTTACCAAATAAACTTAAAGTGTTTCAATGCATATGAATTGCACAGAAAAGTACAGTAGTTGCTGTTCCTTAATCAAACATCTTGCACTTACATGTTCTGAAATCTGTCACTTTGTGTTCCATGAAGTTAACCAACTCATATTGAGTTTTAATAAACTATAAGTATTTGCTTTTTTGTCGAAAGATTTGATCTTTTCCATTTTTTCAAGTTTGATTGGAAGAACAGAAAATCCGGATCAAATCCCATCACGAAAGATTTGATGCTGGGAGGGATGGGAGAATTTATTTAAATTCACTTAGCTGTTTTTGTTTTTAATGTACCTACTCGAACTAGAAGGGTTATTAGCACTCTAATCGTTAATATTAACACGAGCATTTAAGTGAGAAGGAATACAAAAATTTAGGAAAGAAGGGTTATAGTGGATTGAGATTAAGGTGACATTTTTCTCACAAAAATTCCACGGGCGGCATCCAGTTGAAACTAGGCAAACCCAGGCTGGGGCTCGAACTCACAGCAAGGTTAGCAGTCAAGCACTTTACCCATTGTAAGATTGCCACCCACAAATTGAGTCCTGAAGTATCCCCGGGGGTATCACAAATTGGTTTTTGGAAAACCTCAACACAAACCCTAACATGCAAATTCTCACACTATTGGCAGCCCTAACGTGTTTTTTGAGGAACGAAACCCCAGTTTTTTGACAACTCATGGTGTTGGTAGCGCTCAGAGTCAGACACCAAAGCTATTCTGTGGACTGTGATGTCAAACGTAAAATTTATGATAATTTTGTTTGTTTTAAAACTTAGACTCAAGTCACCTAATGAGAAATATTTTTGAAAATTAATTATTTTGATTCTGTTTGTTTGTATGCTTGTTGCATAGCTCATATTTGTGTAACTGGTTTATTTCCTAATCCTAAAAAACTCACGACCCATGTTTGATCCAAAAGAGTATATCCCGATTTTCAGGGCCAATCTTCAAAATATGGATAAGACTTTCTCAGTTTGGATCAATATTTTCTTCACCTACCTAAAAGTTGGTGCATTATTTGAAAGTAATCAAAATTATCAAAATTTGAATTGCAAACTGACCTCAGAAATGCTATAATAATATTGTTTGAAATTTCTCAGCTGATAGGAGCTGTCAACAACAAGCTGCTCCAACTTGTCCCAACAGTTTTACTCACTCTTGCTGTTCTGATCTGTATGGTTCTGTCCTTATCTATGTAGTTTTCGCTCATAAAGCAACATTATTAAAATTATTCATTTTAGTATTCTTCAATATACATACATAAGTACATTTTCTATCAGTTGGACTAGTTCTCATGAATTTTGTAGCTTGGGAAATTAATGTTTAGTCCCATTTGGCGGTCGCTCTCGTGTGAACTGTCCTTTAGAGTTTCCCAGTTTTTATGGTTTTGGCGGTGAATTCTTTTTTCTGTTCTCCCTCCCCTTTTTGCACCGCAGTAAAGTACATTTTTATTTAACATTTTATCATCAAGTATTTTTAGCCTGGTCAAACTATTTGCTTTTCACCTTCAGATCACACCATCTTCAGGGCTTTTTGTTCCATATTACCCACCTACCACAGTTGCGTATAATTACCCTTATGAATCATAAAGCTAATTGCTAGATCTTCTATATTTCGCATTTTTATTTTTTATTTTTTCATAAACTAAATAATCAAACGCCAAACTTATTTTCCAGTTACTCACCATTTTATTCGTAGATCAATTATTAAAATAAATAGTTCAAAAATGCAATCATTAAAGAAAGTGTGTTCAACAATACAATTTTTTATAAACATACTTAAACAGACCCTCGATTGAAGAGTTTTAAAAGTCTTGAGATGGACAAAGTTACATCAATAAAGAATATTTGAAAGAAAAAGAATGTTTCTTATCCAATTTATTATTTGAATCAAATAGTTAAATAATTTTAAAATTAAATACAGTAAGTATTTAAGAATGAAACAGATAATATACCTAATCAACATAATAGTATTAATGAACTCTTGAGAACTTTTCGTTAATAAACAAGTATACAGGTATTTTATTATAATATTTTTATTTATGCATTTTATTTTTTTATCTTCAAAATTCGTAATAAAATGATATTTAATATCTATGTCATTAGCTCTCTTACTTTTTTTTCGAAAGATTGGTTCGATTCGTTGGCTGTGAACAGAAATTTTAAATATCACGTTTTTTTCAATCATCGCTCTTATCATGCTGCTACATACTGCTTCCAGCTTCCACTTTTGAGAATACCTCACAAATTATTTTCCTTGAAAGCCATGAACGTTAGCTTATCGTCGTCGAGGCTGGAGCAAAGGGGCTAAGAACATTTCTGCGTAAGGAATTTGCTCAAGGGAGGGAAGCTTTACCTAGTCTTAAATTCCCTTGAGGTCTAGAGCAATGACAGGCTATGTTTCGTTATCCTGCACAAATCGTGGTTTTCTCAGCAGTTTCCCATGATACTAGCATAGGTTAGCTAAACTCAGTAAGAAAACTGACACTTAGTCATATTAAGGACCCCTAAAAACTTACATAGAACCAATTAGAACTTATCTTACGAAGCACACAGGAGAATTGTCATTAAAAAGGATTCCCTTAAAGAGAATTTCCGTCTTTAAGAAAGCGCAGGACATGTACTTGGGCTATGTAGTATGGTTTATTAAACATATGTGTAGAGGGGCTCCAAAGGCAAGTGCCAAACGTCACTCTAGGTGCCATTCACGTCGAGGTATTGTCTATATGGGAATGGAAGAATTGAGATATTCCAGACGACACCGTTGAAGGGTTGACTGGGGCGGTGACCCCTCAAACAACAATGCCCCTGACTTGGCATCCAATCGACCCCTTTACCTACCCCACCTTAGCTATCCCAACTCCACGACCGCACTTGATCTACATGTACAAACTACCACCGAAATTTCTCATAACAATATCAACCATAATCTCATCACGTTACCGTTAACTTCAATCATTCTATCTCAATAGGAAACTTGCTCTTATAGCTCATCGATCCATGAGTACTCAGAGTAGGTATTACAGAACTACCTGCTTGATGGCTCCATACTCCTCATGCTCACACTACGATATATCATATAATTGATTACTGTCTCATACCACAAAAAAAAGTATCTTCATACACGTAGATGGAATTGTGTATGGTCTCTACATAACACAACTACTCCCACAAAGCGAAACTTAACTCAACTGAATTCTTGAATTGGACCCAAAAATAAGTGAAAGCACAAAGATCCTATTCACATCTTTTGCTCTGCAGGTTTTCTTCCCCACAAGAAAACAGAATACTAAAACTCTTGAACAAATTTCCTTTTCAAATAAAATCTCGGACATCTACAGTATACATATACAATACATGTATAGGCAACGATACATTTATCCATTTTCATAATAAAAATATTTGCCATACATAACTTCATTCAGTTTTGCCGCTAGGGAGCGATCCTGTCGCGCACACAAAATTGGTGAGCTCGTTCACCGGAAATTCCATATGAACAGACCTCACAACAGCCCTGCGCTCTTTTGTAAGACGATCGAAGGAAATTGCGAGGAAATTTTTACTAGTTATTCTTTTTATTGCTATTCGATATGGAAGTATATATTTTCCAAACTTTTTGAAAACTTTTTTTTTAGTACATAATTCAGTAGGTAAATATAAGTTGCTGTCACGATCTCATTGCAAGTACCTGCGATCTTTCGCTTGTTGAGCTTGGCGGGGTAAATGCTTCAAACCAAGTGGGGTAGTAGATCAGTGACGCGCTCAGGATGTTTGAACCGAAGAGATAAGTACGGGGTATGTAGCACGGACCAATAAGATACAGACCGCCAACTCACTGTATGGTCTGTCTTTTTTCCTACAAGCTAAAAATCAGCTGATGTGCCAATTAATCTGAAGGCCCCGACCCATAGAATCCGTTGTGTCCGTGCGTCCGGCAAATCAACTGACAGCTCGATTAAATTCACGCGTTCATACGAGAAGTGGTCCATAGACAATGCAACGGACAGAAGTAGCCGAACTTTTAACTTTTTCTTCTCCGGCAATCCGTTGACAGCTGGTTGACAGCAATTTTTTTCGAAGTGGTTTCGTTTTGGCACTGAAGAAGAGAAATATATTTCTTCTTCTAAGGGTTTTGGTTACAGTTGTAATTATGTAAAGCATAATTTTTTGCAGCATGGTCGAAGAAACAAAAGAGAAAAAAATGGAACGTCAACGCATTCATTGGGTCATCCCCATGAGTGTGCCGCTCTTCCTTGCTTTTTAAATGGGAGCAGTAAACACACCACCACGGACCAAGAAGATACAGACCGCCAACTCACCATATGGTCTCTCTTTTTGCCTACAAGCTAAAAATCAGCTGATATGCCATTTATTTTGAGAGTGTGACGCTCTCCCTTGCTTTTTAAATGGGAGCAGCAAACACACCAAAAAAATAAATGGCATACGCAGAGGTGGTTGCCATCACAAAATGCACAGGCAGAGATGTACACGTATTCACACACGAACAAATATTTCGAGGGTGTTTCCGGCAAGGGGAGTACGAGTTGGCGGTCTGTATATGGTCTGTGCACACCACAAAACTAAATGGCACACGCAGGGATGGTTGCCTTCACAAAATGCACAGACAGATATGTACAGACAACATTGTATATGAAATTGTTTGAAATATGTTTCTGGCAAGAGGAGTACGAGTTGGCGGTCTGTGTTGGACATGATACAACTAATAAAGATATGGCATTGCGCATGGTGCCAAACACAACGTCAAACTCCCCGTGTTCTTACGTGTGTTCTTATGACGTAGGGCGCATAGAGTAGAGCGAAACAAAAATTAAACGGGAAGGCGAAAACGAGAAGGCAGGTATTCTTATGACGAGATGCGCAGAACAAATCAAAAATGAAAATTGGAAGGCGTTATCTCTAGTAGTTGTATCATGTGTGTTGGACCGTGGTGTAGGTAGTGATGGGCTTAATCGAATGATTTTAATAATCTAGATGTTAGTATTCGATTGATCTGAGTAATCGAATGATCATTCGAGATATGCAACTTACTACTAACAAACTAAAACCTAACGATTTTCATTTTAAGTGTTTTTCCTGGTAGGTAGTAATAGCAAAGAAAAATGCTTGAATATTTGCTTCAAAGCGAAAACCTACTCGAATACCTATTGAGCCAACCAAATACAAATTTTAAAGTTTAACGGGTACAAGCAAAAAATAGATATACCTGCTACTAACATGCAATAACTCACAAAGATATTTTTCATGTAACTCCAACGTTGCTCGAGATTCGAGTGATTACCTGATTACATTATAATTTTACTTAATTTGTGTAGGAAGTTTTTACGCACCACATTTTTGAAATTGTAGAACGGATCGCCGGATTGGGGGTGACCCAATGAATGCGTTGACGTTCCATTTTTTTCTCTTTTTTTTCTTCGAACATACTGCAAAAAATTATGCTTTACATAATTGCAGCTGTAACCAAAACCCTTAGAAGAAATATATTTCTCTTTTAAAGCTTATTTTTCTCAAAAATGGCTCTAACTATTTTGATTTAAAAAATCAGTGTTTCTTTTTAGGTACGACCAATCATATGGCTGAAAAAAAAGTTTTAAAAAATGTCTAAGAACGGTTCTTTCCATAGGACCGTTTTCTTGCTTTCGATTATCTCGAAAACGACTCAACCGATTCTTTCGAAATTTCACACATTTATAGGTGTAAGTAGCTTTATTAATACTGCGTTCCAATATTTTTAAAAAATATATTTAAAAAAATTTGGAAAACTGCTTATTAAATTTTTTTTCTAAAAATTATAAATAAATGTATGTATTTGTTTTTTGAAATTTTTTTCAACTCTCGGTATGGTCTCTCTTTTTTCCTACAAACTGAAAATCAGCTGATATGCCATTTATTTTGAGAGTGACACTCTTCCTTGCTTTTTAAACCCATATAGCAAACACACCAACAAAATAAATGGCATACGCAGGAATGGTTGCCATCACAAAATGCAGAAGCGAAAAAAAATTTCGTGGGTGTTTCAGGCAAGAGGAGTATGAGTTGGCGGTCTGTATTGGTCTGTGGTGTAGGCCACGGACCAATAAGATACAGACCGCCAACTCACCATATGGTCTCTCTTTTTGCCACCAAGCTAAAAATCAGCTGATATGCCATTTATTTTGAGAGTGTGACGCTCTCCCTTGCTTTAAAACTCATTTAGCAAACACACCTAAAAAATAAATGGCATACGCAGGTATAGTTGCCATTACAAAATGCACAGCCAGAGATGTACACGTATTCACAGACCCGGAACAAAATTTCATGGGTGTTTTAGGCAAGGGGAGTACGAGTTGGCGGTCTGTATTTGTCTGTGGTGTAGGCCACGGACCAATATACAGACCGCCAACTCGTACTCCTCTTGCCTGAAACACCCTCGAAATATTTTTTCCTGTCTGTGAATACGTGGACATCTCTCTCTGTGCATTTTGTAATGGCAACTATACCTGCGTATGCCATTTATTTTTTAGGTGTTTGCTAAATGGGTTTTAAAAGCGTCACACTCTCAAAATAAATGGCATATCAGCTGATTTTTAGCTTGCAGGCAGAATGAGTTGGCGGTCTGTATCTTATTGGTCCGTGGTGTAGGCAAAAAGAGCTATCCAAGGCGCCAACCAGAAACTGCAATAATTGCTGGATATTTGCATTTTGGAGAAATTAACAGTTCGTAAACTACTTGAAATTTCTGTGCAGTTTTTCAAAAAATGAGTTTTGGCGACCCCAAGGTAAACAAAGCTATTAGCTGTTTGTTGAGCTCTGAAGTCACCCTGAGGCCGCCACAACGATTCTGTTTTTTTTAAACCCTAGCCCTGAAGTCGATCTTGGTATTTTGATAGGGTGAGTTGGGGTAACGTATCAGCTGTTGAAGTGACCTTTGTTGTCAAGCATTCCTTCTGTATTCGATTTTTCATATTTTTTTTTCAAAAAAAAAATAAAAGAAATGCAAGTGAATGCATTTATTTTGATGAATGTAAATAGGTACAAACCGAACAAATAAAGCCAAATGGAAACTTTTGGATGTGTGCGTTGTGACAAATATAGAGGAGTGGGGCACATTTGAACACGGGGCACCTTTGAACACTGCTTATAAAATTTTACTTTATTAACCTTTTTAAAAGTTATTCAATATTTCAAAAAGGGCAATACCGTATCCGTTTCCGTAAACGTCATTGACTTTCCTTGATTCTCTCAGTTGTCTCTCAGATTTAGATATGAAAGGCAGTTTTTGTAGTATTTGTGCATTTTTTTTTTAGCTGTAAGACTGTAAAACACTTTAGTACGCCGTAAGCGGTTTTGAAAGAGAACAATATTTTCCGAAGGGGAAATCAATTTAGAATTAAATCATGGTAAGTTTTTAAATTAATATATGTATGTATAAAAGTTAAATATTTATGCAAAATTGTATGTCGTTGCAACCGTTGGGCAGATTTGAACAACTGTGTTGGGGCAGATTTGAACATGTTCAAAACTGATCCGATATGTTTTTTTTTGTACATAATATGTTAGTTATTTTAAACAAATTTGGATGTGCTTCCTTCATTATTTGGTAGTTCGTTATTTTATTTTGTTTTTTGGAATTAATGAACAAAATGGAAACATGTAGGTACCTACAATATGAACTTTTTAAAAAAGATGCCTAGTTTTTTTGTTTTCTTTTATCAAATTAATGTGATACATACATATGTATGTTTAATCAAAGTATCAATTTTGACTTGAATTTGTGATTAATTTGTCTCTTGTATGTTTTTATTAAAAAATAAATTAAAAAATAAAATAAACGTGTTTTTTATTAAGATTGCTGTTCAAAAGTTCCCCTTCCAAGTTCAAAACTGCCCCATACATGAGGCACTTCTGAACATAATAACCTCAAGTGTTTGAAAATTTAAATTCAATATAAATATTTCGTTTAATAAACCAAGTATTACTTACAATCGAAGTTCAATATCAATATTTCATGTGAGTAAAACTTACAGACCAGTAAATCAAATACATAAGGTTTTATCAGCTTTGAAAGCAGTGTTCAAATGTGCCCCACTCTCCCCTACAATCAGCAGCCCTAATGTGTTTTTGGAGAACCGAAAAAAAGGTTTTTGATGGAAACCGATATATCGATGACTTAGGGCACACACAAATGTGTTAAGTGCTCAATTTTACAGAGGTGATTTTTAAGATTTGGAGATTAATACATAAATCTTCGAGCAAAATATTTTTTTTTTTTTGTTTTGTACTTTATTATAGACTTTATTTATTGTACCTACTTTGGTTTTCATCAATATCAATCAATCAATATATTGATCTTCAAATCTTATAAATCATCTCATGTAAAATTATGTTTTGAGCACTTAACACATTTGTGCACTAAGCCATCGATATTTTCGTGATCGTGGATTACTTTATAAAATAGCCTGTAGCGTTTGCAATCCCAAACCAAGTAGCAAAACCGGTTGTAGATCAGATTGTCTTCGATGGTGTAAGCGATCTGGTGTTCCTACCTTAGGAATGCTATGCTGACCAAGGAATCTGCCATCTGCCAACAGTTTGATTCGGTCGGTCCTTGGAGTTAATAAGTCAAGGACAACAATGATGGTAGAATGAATTAACAGAACGCCCAGTTCAAAGTAGTGGAAGACTAATACCGAGACGGACCGGTGCATTCCACTATTCTTGGTGCGCTATCGGAGCACAGCAACAAAATATATAAATACAAATAAATTTAAACTAGAACTTGCTAACTTTCTAATCTTTTAAAAGTGTTTCAATAAAGACCTAAAATATTTGATATCAAACTCTTACCTATTAAGGATCTGTGGTTAATCTGCATTCTGCACCTCTTACTTTTGACTTTTTAAGCAAACTTATTTTTAACATTTTTCAAAATGTTCATTATGTCTTTGCAAACCAGGATGTGACGTTAGAATCTGTACACACTGCTTCGCTAACCCAATCTGAATTGAAATCGATAACTAGTCTAAGAGCAAATCACGACCAAGCAGTTTTACTTTTCTTATATTTATATTGTTGAATCATTGAGGTTGGTACTTTCCAGGTATATTTCATATTTAAATAAACGATACATATTTTAGCCAATTTTGTTTGTGGAAGTACGAACCAAATGCGCGTAATTGATAAATGATCATCAGTCTATCGTCTTCCACCACCGCCTCTACCACCCCTTCCGCGGCTACGTAAACCACCACGAACACCGCGTGTGCCTCTTCCGCGCCCACGATTTCCACGACCAGACTCCTTTTTCTTTGCTTTCGATTTTGGTGTATCATCAATAAGGAGAGTTTCCAATGGTAAACTATCCGGAAGAATGAAATATCTTATGTTGTTTCCACGGATACTGAGGGATTCTAATTGAATAGGATCGCGGTTTTTTATAGTCATTTTTACAGTCTTCAAATGAGTATTCATAGCGACATCAACCCCTGTGATTGTGCCATGGATTTGGGTTCCGTTTTTGAGCTCCACCGTGACTGTTTCATGGCTGAGTTTCATTAAAAACCTGAAAAGACTATGTTTATTTCTCCATACACAAACAAATATTAAATTAATACCAACCTAACAAGTTTCATTTTAAAATTAATTATCCACTCCTCGTCAAATCGATACCAAAAAATTATAACTAACGCACCGGCTTAAAATGAAAAGGAAAACCAAACGTTTATGTATGTACTCAACATAGAGTAATATGCAGTACTGCCAGCATTTGTCTTTGTCTTTGCTCTTCCTATCAGCAACATCAAAAACAAAATAGTCTGTGGTAGAAGTAATGTAAACCACAGACCAATACAGACGGCCAACTCGTACTTCTCTTGCGTGAAAAACCCTCGAAATATTTGTTCGGGTCTGTGAATAAGTGAACATAATCTGTCTGTGCATTTTGTGATAATGTAGAACTCTCGTTTCATTATAATTTTCAATGACGACAATATTCCCAGCATGTTCTTTTCTCCCTTCCATCTCTTCCTTATTCACCACCAATTTGTGATGAATTAATACCTTGTTTTGCCGTCCGCGGCCGAGCAGAAAAACTCCCAAGTGATATTCCAATAGGTTCTTTTTATAATGGTTAGCCGCAGGCGGCAGCACAAGGCATTAACTCATTTAGATTATAGGTGAAGAAGTAAAGAACATGCTGAAATTAATTGTCATTATTGAAAATAATAAGTAAACTAGAGCACTAAATAGAAAGACTACATCAAAGAATGTTTAAAAATTGTTTTGCTTTTGGTGACTTTCTTACACATTTGCTGCATCAGCAGCGTTCTTAGCTGCAAAACAAGACAATACTTAAAATACCCAAGTGATAATACATTGTATATATAAACTATAGTATTCCCACCTTAGGTGCGCCATCTATCGACGAAAAACTAAGCTCTAGAATACCATGGGAAGCAACAACAACAATTTCCACCATTTTAATTGTTGTTGTTGCTTCCCATGGTATTTTCGAGCTTAGTTTTTTGTCGATAGATGGCGCACCTCAGGTGATAGTACTATAGTTTATATATACAATGGATAATACTATAGGTTCTATGTACAATGATACAGACTGCCAAATTGTACTCCTCTTGCCTAAAACATCCTGAAAATATTTTATTCACCACGCTATATTATGTATACCTCTGCTACAACTATGATTTCCATTTAAAATACATTACACAGCTGCTATCTTCAGATTATAAAAGCTATTTGAAACATTGTTTTGATGTACTAGAAGGCAACCAGAGAGGATATATGAAAGAGAGTTTAATGTAGGCTGGAAATGGGATTTTGCCTACAAGCTGATTTGACAGATAAATCATACTATCTGCAAATGTGTGCGTAAAAACTCGCATACACGCACAGTTGGTATGATATGATTTTGTGTTGTTGTTCTTGCATTTATTCACAGACACGATTTCAAATAAAAAAAAAAAAAAACCGGAAATGGGTGTCGGAGGGTGATACGTACGAAAGATTTCACTCTCCTTTAGGTCCTCTGTGAAGGCAACACAGTGAATGCAATACAAAATCTATAATCTTAAACTCTTGTTCGATTTGTCGCCCTTTAGTGCCTGGAATCTTCGTATCCAATAGCTTTATACTATACAAACTGAAGGAAGCCCACTGATTGCAACATTAACTTTTTCCTATTCATAATAGTATATTTTGTATAGCATTAATTCCATCACAGTGTCTAGAATTGGAAGCAGTTCAAAACTATGCCACCAGGGCCACCAGCCTGACTTTGCAACCGTTCCGCTTTTAATT
Organism: Platycheirus albimanus; assembly: GCA_916050605.2. Classification (NCBI taxonomy): domain Eukaryota; kingdom Metazoa; phylum Arthropoda; class Insecta; order Diptera; family Syrphidae; genus Platycheirus; species Platycheirus albimanus. Next base: position 69,825,626 of record OU696698.1, read on the forward strand.
CGCATACACCACATACACCTTTTTATTTCTCTAAGACAAGGAATGAAACTGAAATGGTCAAACGTCAAAACAGCGTCAAAGTATTACTTCAGTTCTTCGGTACTTGCGGTGCTTCTAATAATTCTAATTTTTTAATTCCTTTAAATAGCTGGATAATAAACAAATTCAAATATTGTGTTTTCATTAGACATAAATTAATAAGTGTGGTAAATAGGTGTAGGTATACATATATTTCAATTTACGTTTTATACCCGTCCAATAAATTATTAAGGTTTATTATATTTCATTATTCATATTTTAAAACAATAGACGAGACATTACTTAATAGAATAGAACTATACAACCCTGCAACCACACACAATTCGTCGCGCCTTCACAGTTTTTATTAAAATATTATATATTATAGATAATATTTTATCGTGTGTTAATTATTATTTGTTAGCTATACAAAGCCATAAAATGAAAATAATTACGTTAATGAGGACAAATTGGAAGAAATCCATTATTGGTGTTGGACTTGGGGCCTATGCTTGCAACTATGGACGAGAGATGTATCAGTAAGTTGCAATTTGTTCAATTGATATAAATGTATAAATAAAGTAGGTATATATTTTTAATACTTTGTTGAACGTTTGAATATACGATACAGCTTAAGGATATTATATCTTATAGTTTTGTTGGGGTCTTTCGCTACACTCATTGATCTCAAATTCCATATTTTCAATGAAAAAATAAATGAAACTCTTAATCATTCACGTCACTATAAAAGATTGTATTAAATCACAATTCACTAAGAAGTGACAACATAAATCCTGCTAATATTCCTTTTTAATTGTTCATTTCTTAACATTTATTTTATCGCACATTTTTGACATGTACTAAATTGTAAAAGCACTTTTATTCATATGAACCATAAATACTAATGTATATACCTAATCTATAATTGTTCTTTTTTTTCAATCATTTAGAATATCTTCATTGTTAAAGTCATATAGCAAAGAAGCAGCTATCTATGGCGATGAATTTGTTGCACGCCCAAGGAATTTGACCGTTATTTTGAACCCTGCAGCTAACAAAAAGAAGTCCGAAAAAACGGTAACTTATTTACACACCAATATACTTATTGTACCTACATATATTCAAATAATATTCTTTTAATTATATTTTTTATTTCTTGCAGTTTATGAAATATTGTGAACCTATTTTACATCTGGCTGGATTCACCGTTAACATCATACGAACAGATTCCGAAGGATACGCAAAAATCTTTGTAGAACAATTAAAATCACTCCCGGATGGTATAGTAGTAGCTGGAGGTGATGGTTCCGTGTGTGAAGTTTTAACTGGATTGATGCGAAGAAATACTGACAAATGTCCAATTGGATTACTTCCATTGGGAAGTAAAAATGAAACAACAAAAAAAGTCTTGAATTTAACATGGTCCTCCAAGATAGATGAAGTCGAAACACTTTTAAAAGCTTCTTTAAATATAGCACGCAATAACCTGAAGGTGCAAAATGTGTTCAAAATCGAACAGACAGCAAAACAAAATACGGAGCAACCATCAACAAGACCAATTTATTCAATAGGCTTACTCGAATGGGGAATCCATCGTGATATAAAATCTTTGCAGGAAAAATACTGGTACTTTTGGAAGGCAGATTCTTTTATGTCAGCTTTATTGAATTCTTTCAACAGTAAATTATCGTGGATGTGCAAAGCAGATGTAAGTTATACAACGCCTTGCAATGGATGTTCAAACTGTATTGTTTCTAAGACCAATAGCCAAAATCTATCACAAAAATCAATACTCTCTAGATTGTATCCCAGAAAACATATTGCAATTGAAAGTAACACTATGCAGAGCTCTACTAACCTTGACTGTGGGAAAGAATACAATCAATATGTGAATGCAAGCAATGTCCGTATATATGTGGATGAAGCACGCGAAAGTAACAATCTAGTATTAGAAACAGAAGAGAATCTGAATAGAGGTTTTGATTACTTCTCCAAATATATTAATAAAGTAAAGGAGACTAAACTAATAAAATTTAGAACAATTTCGTTATTTCCCGATGAAAATTGCATAGGAGATTCGAAGTTATATTCAATAGATAATGAGGCTTATGATGTTCGTCCAATCAAAGTTACATTAATTCCAAAAGCTGTTGAAATATTCAATTAAATTGTATATTTATTTTTAGTTTATTAAATTTGTATGCAAATATAACTAATTTTTGAATTGTTAAAAGTCATTATTATTAATTTAAAAAATTTAAATAGTTTTTTTTTCGTTAGAGGTAGTACATAGTATGTTAAGACCGAGTTGTGAATTGTCTAAGAACAAATACCTACTTCGCTATAAATAGGCGAAGAGAATAAAAACACTAACTACCTATAGTCAACACAATTGGAATAATTAATACGACTGATGTTTGGTTGAAAGATGGTTATATTCATCCCCCAGGTCCGCCCAAATTGAGCCTGTTTCCATCCGAACCATCCCTTGCTTTCCTTTCTCTGTCACCAATTTATTTATTTATTTCACTTGTTTCCATAGTTCTCAGGGTCATTGAGATAACTATGAACAACAGTTCGTCCTCTTTCAATCTTACCGTCTATGAAACGGATAGACAATGTTTTAAATAGAATCACATCCACGGACCAATAAGATATATTATATTGGTCTGTGATGACATCATACAAAAATTTCAAATGGAAATTCGGTCTGGTTTTTCTGATCGCTATAACAGGTGCCTGGACGCCACACATACCGGCTACTGGCAAGACAGTTGTAATACACTCACATTTTCTACTCACACAGCCAAACTAAAAGCCAACTGGAACACAGACAGGTATTTGACAATTAATACATGTAGTAACTTGGCATGTGTGGGGTCAGGTTGAAAAATAACAAATCAGCACAGATATTCAACCGACTCTTTACAAATACAGCAAGTCAAAAACGTACCCACGGACGAATAAGATACAGACCGCCAACTTACTTTATTGGTCTCGCTTTTTGCCTACAAGCTGAAAATCAGCTGATATGCCATTTATTTTGAGAGTGTGACGCTCTCCCTTGCTTTTAAAACCCATTAGCAAACACACCTAAAAAATAAATGGCATACGCAGGTATAGTTACCATTACAAAATGCACAGAGAGAGATGTACACGTATTCACAGACAGGAAAAAATATTTCGAGGGTGTTTCAGGCAAGTGGAGTACGAGTTGGCGGTCTGTTATGGTCTGTGACAGGAACGAACAAAATATTTCGGTGGTGTTTCAGGCAAGAGAAGTATGAGTTGGCGGTTTGTATTGGTCTGTGAACGTACCCTTAAGTATAATAGAATGTAGTAGAAAACCAAATACAGTACTACACTCTTCTTGTACTAAAACATGAATCAAAATAAAAGCAACAGGCAAAACAAATTATCTACATATGTATGTATAAAGATAAACATAAACAAAGGCGTCCGTGTCGTAAAGTATAACTACTGTTATCTCTTCCGTTTCCGTTATAATATATATTAAATTTCCTTTTTAATATTTTAATTTGCTGGATTATCAAATCAAAAATGTCAACCAACTACACTCTTGATTCTTTACTCAATAATTCTTCATCAACGAACAAGGAAACCTTCAAATCCGATGTATTTCATGCCGGTGTTATTGACAAAATCCGCACATTTTTCGAAGATGATATATTTTGCGATGTGACTCTGATATCCAAGGACGACGAGTATCAAGTTCATGCTCACAAAATGGTGCTTTCCGCTGCCAGTGCATATTTTCTGGGAATGTTTGGTGGGTCATTGCGGGAAGCAAGTGAAAAAGAGGTGAAACTCCATCAAATCGATGGTCACTCATTGAAATTGGTTATCAGTTTTATTTATACTGCTTCGATTGAGTTCACAATTCACACCGTTGAGGAAATCGCAAAAACTGCTCACCTCTTCGAATTGGAATCATTGAAAGTGCTGTGCTGTGACTATATAGCTAAGCAATTGGAACCCTGTAATTGTGTAAGTATTGCACTTTTTGCAGATCATTACAATTTGAATAAGCTCTACAGAATTTCGGAGGATTACGTGTGCGAGAACTTTGATAAGATTCGCAATGACAAGGAGTTTTTTGACCTCGATGTTGACCACTTGAGTAGATTGCTCACTAGTAGCAAATTGCGAATAGAATCCGAAGAGGCTGTATTCGAATGCCTTATGTCGTGGGTTGAGCATGATAAGGAAAAGCGAGAAACATTTATCGAAACGCTCCTTAACGCATCGAAAGCGTAAAGCTTCTTTACAAAGCAATGACGTGGCATCAGGTGCCTGAGTTACGTCCATCTTTGTTTTCTGAAAAATGTATTCAACCAAGACCTCTTACGCAGACTCTAATAGCACTTATCGGATTGGCGAGTGGCCCTGTTACCATCGGATTTTTCAATTTTGGACTAAATAAGTGGACTTATAAACCGTGTTCAGCTCCCACAATAAGTCGAGATCGGCTTTTCGGAACCACTGTATTAAATGGAAAATTGATTATAGCTGGAGGATGCTGCAAAAATGTCGAACGTACATTCAACACTGTTGACTGTCTCGACTTGGATTCTCTACAATGGACAACATTAAATCCAATGCAGTCAAATCGATATAATTTTGGTATGGCCACTCTCGACGAGTCTATGTATGTTTTTGGTGGTTTACAAACTGAACGTCGCAGTATTCCTAGTACCGTCAATTCTATAGAAAAGTGGGACCCAATCACCAAAAACTGGTCATATGTTTCAGTACAAAATCTGGAGTACGATTATACAACTCAATTCAATCTCTTTAAATTACAAACAAAATTATGTATTCAAGTACAAAACCACGCAGGACAGACGGTTTTTCATTTGTATGACGTTTCAGCAGAATCTTTGCAAACAAACTGGTGGACTTGTGATTCAACTCTTCTTGGAGCAGGTACAGTTATCTCTAACCAGAAAGAAGAATTCTTTATTACTGTTTCAAGGGATTCTGTTTTTAAAATCCATTTACAAGATAATTCTCGAGAAACAATTCCAATCGATCCTCCGATATCAGCTGAATATACCCAATGCTCTATGTTCGGTGATCAAGTCATTATTTTCGGAGATAACAAATTTATCGTTTATTACCCATTCACTAATAGTTGGAGAATTATTCCGGATTTGGAAAATGCTTTGGGGAGGGTGGTTTTGGTTTCAAATTTTTAAAAATATGGACGTTATTTTTATGAATAAAAAAATGAAGACGTAGTACCTACTAACTACTTAATTTGTTAATGGTCTGTTTATAAACAATGGGCATGATGTTTTTTTTAAAGAAAATTCAATTGTTTCTAGTTTCAAAAGTTATTGTTAACAATAATCCAAAAGATAAAATAATAAAATAAAATATTTTCCTTACTGGGTCATTCGCAATATAATAATCTTTGTTGTTTTTCTACCGAATAGGCTGACAAAGTTTTCTTTACAGAATGTTTCGCAAAACAGCTCCAGTCACGGGTTGGAGCTATATTTTCACAATTTGATTCGTTGGGCATCTCTTCTTTTAATTGTCTCTGCTTCTTAGCACAATGCGGGTGCAGGCATACAAAAAAAAGTCGTTGCTATGGTGACATTCTATATGGCGAAAGCAATAAAACGTTTTCGTCTGAAGGATTTGCTTCATGTAACTTAAAAAACAAAAGGTTTCGTTCGTGCGTGAGAAAGAAAATAAACGACAGCGTGGTTGTAATTGCTAAATATATTGCGGGAATATTTAACCTTTCTAAGTGATAACGAAAACAGTGAAAGTGAAAACATTAATGCTTCTGGATCCATTAACTTAAGAGACCAGAGACCATTCAGATCCACTTAAATTGCCAGATCAAATGTGTGGTGTTTAAATCATTGTTTACCATACTCAGTTTTATACAACGGTTTCGATTTAAAAAAAAACGCATTTGAATATGTTCTGGAAAACATACGCTTAAAAACAGGGATACTGATGGTAGGCATTGTATATATAAACTATAGTACTATCACCTTAGTTGCGCCATCTATCGACGAAAAACTAAGCTCGAGAATAATATGGGAAGCAACAACAACAACTAAAATGGTGGAAATTGTTGTTGTTGCTTCCCATGTTATTCTCGAGCTTAGTTTTTCGTCGATAGATGGCGCACCTCAAGTGGGAATACTATAGTTTATATATACAATGTGGTAGGCAATCAAATTGTATAGCTGGAAAATAACAAAAAATATTAATATCCTCAATTTTAGTTATCGGCTTTGATGATACGTCCCACTGAGAACGAGGAAATGTTTTTTAACAGAAAGAACTACCATAGCATAAAAACCATGGTTGTGAGTTAAATTTGAGAATTAAAGGAATCAAAATCAATATATTTTTTTTTATAGATAAACGATCAAAAGTATCGGATAATTGCAGTATGTCCTCCTGACGAATCCTTTGTGTGGAACTGTTCTTTCGTTAAAAACCGACTGGAATTGAACTACAATCAACGCAGGTGAAGAAATTTTAAACTGCTTGGTAAGTTGATACATCGACAAGAGAATTTTGAAAACAAGCAATTCTCTTTTCATCATTTAAATTTTTGAAAGATACACACAAAAATACGAAAGAAAGTTGTTGCGACGTCGTCATTAACGCTGTTGCGAAAACACTGGAGGCAAAAAGGAGGGTGAGTTTTGTTTATAGCTTCGTTCACAGTAAAATATAGATGAACTTCCAGCGATGGACTTTTTTTCAATGAGGTATGATCCTGGATTATATTTTTTTTTCGTGGCTTGATGTCTAATGTGGATTTTTTTTGGGAAAAGGAAATTTGATCAAAAATTTGATCAAATTTGCTGTCCAATAAAACGGCAGATAGCTAAGATAAGTTTGTGTTATTGTGTGTGTGTTTCTTTTGACGTTCTTAATTTGAGGCGTGTTTAACCATACGACAATGTCTAACGAGATTGATTTTTCTGTCATGTTATCTTCGTTGGAATAATCTTTAAGCAATTTTTTTTTAGATTTTCGTGTAATATATTTCGACATTAATATAATAATGTAGCTGCAATTAATTATTTCATAAGTTAAAATGTACTTCAATGTCTTTTTAATGTTTTGTAAGTCGGAAAGTTTTGTTCGCAGTTGAGTCATAATTTAATATTGATTAAATAAAGTTCACCGGCTGAACACACCCAACCAAGCAAATGTCAGATTTTTACACACAAGCACGAGGGAATGCAAACAATTTGTAAACGGAATTTCGATTCGGGTGGACATTATTTAATTTTAGTTCTGCCGCAAAGTAGATAGTTTATTTAAATGGCCTCCCACACCCTTAAATATGTCTATATATATATAAAATAACAACTACCTAGGATTCGTTAAAGGATGCATTAAAATCACTTCGTCATGAACATTGTCAGAGTAATAAACAAAAGTTTACAAATGACTCGTTGTATGGGAGAAGTGTTCCCGGAAAAAATGAAAAGCCATCGAATAGAAAGCTATAAAAACTATACCTAACAAATCTTTAGTGAATTCGACACAAACGTTGCCAACTTATGGAACAGCTATGTTATGAAGTAGGAATAAAATCCGGGCTCAATCACTGCATCCTTTTCAAAGCGATTCAATTCATTATACACTCTGTTCATTTTAATTTTGCAAGTTCATAGTTCATACCTATTTATTTTTAAATTGTCAATTAATTTTCACTTCAACCGTTTGTATTTATTTGTTAATATTTTAAAACTTTGATCACTTATCTAAAAAGAATTCTTTTTCCACAATGAAATTCACAGAATGCTAAAAAAATAAACAACAAAATTTGACGTTTGAGAAATGTCAAATTATTGTAGTGTGCGTGCAAATGTGTGTTAAATCTCAATTTAAAATGAGATTTCATTTGGGAGGTATGATTTGATCAAACACCACAAAAAAATATGATCATTGCCCAAAAGAAAAACACTTTTTGATGTTTGATCATATTTCACACGAAAAAGATTTGATCAAGCGACCCAAAAAAAAATCACATAAAAAAGTATTTCATCTCTGGTGGGATTGAAAAGAAAGATTTTTAGGTGTAAACTTTACTTCGAAAAGATAAAATTCTGAATTTTTGTTTTTATTTGGGGTTGACTAAATTCAGCTGACTTATGATAAACATTTTTTTTTGCAAAATGCAATTGGGTTAAACATAAAAAAGTACCTGTGACTTCGGATTGATTGATAAATACTTAAGGGAATATTGGATATAGTTTATTGATTGTTGCGCAACCAACCGTTGGCCAAGTGATTTGAAACGAGCTATAGTTGGTATCCGTTGGAACCATGGCTACTTGCACCATATAAAAGAGCAAAAAGACGCGATGAATTGTATTTCAATATAATCCAAGCCAAAGCACGCAACATTAATGAGAGACGTATCGGCATTCTTAAAGTTATACATCAGATTTAACGATTTCAAGTAAACGAAAATTGTATATGATTTTTATATAGGTAGATGGAGGTATGTGTAGTACCCCGTGGCGTTGTGGATAGTGTGTCGGACTGCCAAGCCGAAGGTTCTGGGCTCGATCTCTGACGACTCCACCTAAGTTCTTTTCCGGGGTACTGCTTCTTACAAGGAAGTGACAAATCATCCAAGAGTAATTAATTTCATGGACAGCGCTTTTCTGTAAGCCGTTCGGATTCGGCGGTAAATTGTAGGTCGCTTCGATTCCTGAAGAATATCAACAAACATACAGGAATGGTTGAGAGTGTAGTTCACAGGCCCCGGCCCCGATTGGAGCTGTTGTGCCAACAATTTATTTTATTTAGATGGAGGTATTTAATTCTTGAAAGAAAAAATAGATACAGCCCATAAAAAGTTTCGCAGTGCGTAAACGTTTGTGCAGCACTGCACAATATTTGTATCCAATACAAAGTACCCGTATTGGAAATAATTACGTGAAGATCAAACGGAATATTATTGGTAGGCTGAGGAAAGTAACATACAAATGTTTAAAAACGGCGGCGGAAAGAATGCCTAACCGAATCAAAATGTTTTTAGCCCAAAGAAGTTAATAATGACATACAAAAGAATAACTTCATTATTCAAATCAAAATACATTATTTATTTATAAAAAAATACATAGAGGAACTTGTTTGTATCATATTAATTCACAGGCAAACACAAAATTAAAAATTAAACATTCTTAATAGAAGACCAATTTGCGTTGAGGATTTCGTAAAGCTCCTCCCAGCGCTTGTTGGAACCTTTTCGTCCTAAAGAACTGTCGGCTAAACAGTTTGTAGCCATTGTTGGGTACTTGTTCATGTACTCCACCAATATCTATTTTTGTAATTGGTTGGTGTAGGAGGACAAAATAAATGGAAATTACTATTTTTAAAGATTTATTTGCTGAAATACTTACATTTTGATCGGAATTCCTTTGAAAAACGGGAATCTTCTTAAGTCAACAAATCAAATAAAATATTAAAAGTAAAGTACGATCAGATAGTAGCTTTGTTTGTTGAGAAACGAAGTCACTCTAGGGTCGCCCTGGGGTCGCCACAACTCGTTCTTTGAAATAGCTCAACTCGCCTCCAAGATAAAATTCTCTGTTTTTTTGAAAACTGTGGTCGCCCTGAAGTCGATCTTGGTATTTAGCTGGGGCGATTTGAGGTAACGAATCAGCTGTTGAAGTGACTTTTGCTGTCAAGCATTTCTTGTGTATTTTTCTTCTGTATTTGATTTTTCATATCTTTTTTTAGTGAATGCATTTATTTTGATAAAAGTAAAATGGAAGCTATTGTTTTTATGTGCTGTGAAAAATATACAATTAGCAGCCCTAAGAACTGGAAAATCCAGTTTTTTTTGACAACTCTTGGAGTTGTCAGGAAAACCTGGGGTGACCCTGGATAAAGTTCAACAAACAGAGCTAGTGATGAAATTTTTAAATCGATTATTCGATACATTTGATAAAAGATAAAAATATCTCGTTTTATTGATATTATTTAAATTTTTACATATCTATGAGCCAAAATATTTTAGAAATAAACACTGTAACTTAATTTGTTTTAATTTAACTTAACTTAATGCAGTTAATTACTTATACAATTTCGTTTTTTTTACAACTTTGTTAGTTTCGGTTGTCGATTTCTATATAAACCTCATCTCCCAGACAAAAGTGTTGAGCACCCCAAAAATATACAATACAAATTTTATTCATTTTGGCACAAATGTTAATTACAGAATCTGCCCCTTGGTTGTTATACATATTAGAAAAACGAAGTGCAATCATCGTGTTTATATTCTTTAATACTTTGGTAGAGCCCTTCGATGCACCAAACTTCGTTAATAATAGCTTATCTCTGAACATTAAAGAAAAGGCGGCGCCTAGGATGTAGATTTATCGACAGAAATGAATGTCAAATGATAATGTTTGTATGATCACTCTAACAATAGTGTGCCTGGGACAATCTACATAAAATGGAACTAAACTCTATGTTGTATACATAATCTACGTTTGCACAGTTTTTTTGTTTATAATAATTATTTACTTTCATCGTCAATCTAGCGACTTGGTAATTTTATTTTTTCAAATATTTCCAATATAGTAGTGCTATTCCAAAGAAAATTATAAAAACACTGTATTTTTCGCTATGATGTAGTCAATATCTAAGGTCCAAGGGTTTTTAAAAGCTTTCCATTCACTTTGTAACTGAATGAATCTATTTTCTTTACACCTGAATCTATAAACTTGTGTAGTAACTTTTTCTGAAATTTGTAAAACAGTTTTGTGGGATTCTGCAAGAGCCGGGATATCTTCATGGTGAAAATATTCATAGAAACTTGTTCCAAGTAGTTCTTGTGGCAGAAATCCAATCACAAGCGTTGATCTATAATAAATAAAAATGTACCTATTGTATTTGTTGTAATTGAATAATTTTGTATACCTTTGATCAATAAATATGAATTTTCCATCGACTGAATGTCTGGATATGAATAATAACTGCCGAATGTTTGGATGGTTATCCAGGGACGATGGTATATTAGCTTCCAAAATATTTGGTTGAATTCTACCTATAGCAACGAGACATGACATATTTGTTTGTTGCTCATCTGCATCTCCTTCCTGTTCTTCAAGTTTAAGAGGTATCCAGGATTTAAGGTAGCCGGTGCACTGAAAGACGCGATATTTTTTGCTTGTGCTTAATTTGGATTTCCTTTTATGTGAGCTTATTGAGCTTGATGATGTATCTGATTCATCCTTAATTTGTCGTTTTGGTAATGTTAACTTCATTCGACAAAAAAATGATCTCCTTGCTCCTGAACAAAGTCGATATATACCTTGTGGTACTGGACTTTTTACCGGAAGCATTGCTATTAAAACAAAGTATAAAGCCATAATGTTTCATAAAAATTCAATTAATTTGATTAAACTTTTATAAGTATCAATTGAGCTACAAGGTCTTTGATAACAGCACAGGACACAAATTCTTTTACGTTTCAGATTGATTTTTACAAAAATAAATTAAATAAAAAGGACTCTAAACTTAATAGCATCGCTACAAGAACTTTTTCAGATTGTTCCACTGTGTTCAAAACACTATCCTTTCGAAAAACATTACTATTTGAACTGAAAATATCTTTCAAGCAAAAAAAAAATGGTTCTTGTGTCTTCAAATATACATAATAAAGTTGACTTTAGACGGGAGTGCCCTTACGTTTTTAAGTAAAGGGATGCCAGTGTTTTGAAGCTATGTTTGAAAAAAAACCATTTTTTTTCCTGTTACAGGAGAGTACAGATGATATTCTGTACTTTCCTGTTTTTATATATAAATCTAAAGTATTTTAATTTGAAACTGAGTATAATAGTTCAGTTGTTCTTACTTTTAGCATCGACAAGGCGTTCCCGAGTTCCTGGTTCCATGGAAGAAAGTTGCTCCTTAACTTTTGCCACGTCTTTTGGATGAAGGATATCAAACCAACTTTGGCCAAGCATGTCATTTTGTGTACAATTAAGAACAGAAGAGACTGATTCCGAAATAAACAAAATTCGCCCTCGATCACAGTTAACGACAAAAAGAAATCCATCTGCTGCCTGCAAAATAACATCTTTCAGCTCTTGATCCGAAAGAAAAGCTGGTTGAAAATTGCACTCATAGAAAGGCTTCACCGTTCCTCGAACTGTTTTGAGGTGTTGTACGGCCATACGAAGAACTGTAAGTTTGTCTAACTTTCTATGCATAGTGTTACATATAGGGATTATAGAAGAAAGTTCGTTTATATAAGTATTCATTTTGTCTCGCCTTCGTTTTTCAATTTCGCTATGATTTTGCCTATAAAGAAAAAAAAATCGTATGTTAGGTTTTTAATTAACAAATAGTTTAAACAGGTACAACACAAGATAATTCTGGGTGGATAAAACGCAAAACAGAATGGTTAGTGTAAGAAAATATAGCGACATCATTAAACTTCGAAACCTTTAGATGCACCAGAAAGAGTTTTATTGAATTCCAAAACAGTTACGACTATTTATGATATATGAAAGTTTAATTCACACGCTCCGGTCCCGCTTGGAGCAGTTGTGCTTACTTATTGCAATATAAAATAAATTTACATTATAAACTGATTTAGATTTTAGGATATAATAATACCAATGTATGGGGCTCTTAGAGGCCGGAAGACCAGCGAATGTGGTACAATCGAAGGTTTCCCAGTCCCTGGCATTATTTAAATAATAGAATCAAGTTTGAGTGTATGTAAGCATTTGTTCTTGGTGGTTGTCGTTTCTGTCGGATATGTAGCTGGTGGCTCACCCTTTGGGTTTATAGTGGTGAACGTATGATTTCCATTCGTCAATTCTAATAATTATCCCAGTAGGTGTTGATCACGTTGAGACAGTCTTTTTTCTGTCGGAGAGATTGAAAGTACATTCGACTGTTCTGAAGCTGTCCTGGAAGCACTGTCTGCTAGCCCGTTGCCTATGATCCCTGAGGGATCAGGAACCCATAGTAGCACAAATTTGTGTTTGTTTTTAAAAACATTGTTTCGTATAGTAGTAATTTTTGAGGATGTGTTTGTTATTCTGTTGATTGCCTTGAGTGCGGATAGGCTATCCGAGCAGATCACGATGTTTTTGTTTATTTATTTATTTCAACCCCTTTACCTGAGAAATCGTTGCCTGCTCTATATTCCTTCCTACCGTTCTTCAACGAACTTATAAACCAAACATGTGCTGACTTTAACCTCTCAACTCCCAGCCTTAAACTCCTCCGGAAACATTCTACTTAAACGCGTCTTAACTTTTGGGAAGTTTCGCTTCGAAAAAATGTAAATTAAGAAACAACTAAGCAGTTTCTCAGGTTTAACATTCAGGTCTTCGAATTTAAGAAATTCAATTAGCATTTAGGGATTGGTTAGTCTTCAATGAATCCTTTTATGTCTGACCACAATTTAAAAGTCAGGTTAAGAAACCACCCAACTTTTCTTCTTATGGTAAAATCAAGAGCACATAATTATTTGGATCTTACAAATCATATTATGTAATCTTTGGACCTGGCATTACATAATAGACCTAACAGGAAGTAGTTGTTAATTTTAACTCGTAACGACATTGCCAGTTTTGTTGGCCTTACAAAATTGTGGTTAAAGTTCAACGATGATCTTCCTAAAAACTAAGATGGCAGCCCAAGAATTTGCTATGGCTTACTAATAAAAATCAAATAATGGTATTATTACAACACAAAGGAAGTTAATATAATGTAAACCTGTTTTTCTGTTTTACTTTTTATTTTCGTCAAATGTTTTAGTTGTCCTTTCATTTAAGATTTCTTCATCCACCTCACCGGATTCACTGAAATAAAAAAAAAAAAAACGATTAATAGCGCAGGCAAAGATGGATTTCTTAATTGATAATAATTAGTTTTTAAAAACAAAATAAGTCTGTTTTTGAATTCTCGTAGATGAAAGAAAAATTTCGAAACTACCAGAGGGCTAAGACAAGCCGAGCATTGTCATGCAGCTGTCTTAACATTGTGCTGGATAATGTCATGGATGCCAGTACATCGGGCACAATCTTTAATAAATCGACACAATTACTTGGGTTCGCGGAAGACATTGACGTGATAGGAAGAAAAAAGCGAACAGTAACCGGTGCCTTCACTACCATGGAGTCAGCAAGCAGAATGGGACTGAAAATAAACTAAGACAAGTTGAAGTAATGCTTTCATCAACCAAAGTCCAATCCCACTACCGCACCGTCAGAGCGTGACCATTGATAGGTATAACTTCGAGGTAGTCAGTGAATTTATCTACCTGGGTACTGCTGTAAACACAGGCAACAACATCAGTGCTGAAATCAAACGCAGACTTACTCTTGCTAATCGCTGTTTCTTTGGGCTGAATAAGCAATTGAGGAATAAGACCCTATCGAGAAGAACCAAGCAGACACTGTATAAAACACTCATAATCCCGGTCCTGGTAGATGGTGCAGAATCATGGACCCTCTCCCAATCGGCTGAAAAGTGACTTCGAGTCTTCGAGAAAAAAGTTTTGCGTACGATTTATGGTCCTGTCTGCGTAAACCAAGAAGACAACATTTAGCGAAGAAGATATAACGACGAATTATACGTGATGTACAGCGACATAAGCCTAGCCAGAAAATTCGAATTCAACGACTAAAATGTAGAGCGAATGGACTTCGACGCCCCAGCTCGTAGTCTTTACCGCCAAACCATAGGGAGTCAGAAGCCAAGGAAGACCTCATCTCCGATGAAGCGACCAGGTAGAGGGGGACCTCCGAAAACTTGGAATTCAAAATTGGAGACGGCAGGCTAGAGATCGAGCCGGCTGGAGGAGCCAACATAAGTAAGTAAGTAAGTAAGAAAGAAACATTGAGGATCAATTATTGTATTATGTAGTTGTCGTTTTTACATTATATACTAGACTGATCTCCACAAAATAAATGCTGGTGTGCCCCAGGGCTCTGATTTGGCATTGTGAATTGGGGTATTAGAAATCGTGTGAAAAACATAACCCCTATGCCAATATCCATGAATGGTACTTGCATCGAGGAAAAGCTATCAGGTTTGTGTATGAGTGACAACCTTTGTTGGAATGACCACATACTTGAGATTGCTAAGAACGCTGCAAGGTGCTTAGGCTTCCTTTATAGAAGGAAGAAGTTTTGCATCCCTTCTGATCTGGCTGCAATTTACGAAGCGTTTAAACGCCCCTAAACTCGAGTATAACTCCCATCACTGGGCGGCAGGTGCTTTTCAAACATTTCTACACCTGCTCGACAGACTTCAGAAAAAAAGCGTTAACATTGATAGGGGCGTTATGGAAACATTTCCATTGCTTGAACATCGTCGAAATGTTTGATGTCTTTTCTTATTTTACCGTTTCTTCTACAAAAAATGCTCACCCGAGGTAGCCGGCCGCGTTCCACCCCTTAAAAAATTCCCCCGTGACACTCGTCTTGCTAGGAATGCTCAACAGTTTACACTTCAGCCCGATTTCGGACGTATCGTGAAATATAGAGATTCTTTCTATAAACAATTTTCCCATTCAAGACCAATTTTCATCGGCACCTCTCTTCCCTTTCTCCGTAATTTCCTATCGCTTTCGCTGTGATTAAACATTAAAAGGGCTATTCGAAACTATTGAGTGCGTGTGCCACATAAAAATAGGCAGGAAGGCAGGAGTTATTTAAGAATACAAAAAAATGAACGATAGAAAAAACTTATGTTCCTTCCTCATTTATTTGCTCTTTCAAAGTTGAAATCGTACAATCCTATAATGCTATTTTACAATACGAAGCTGCAACTTTTGTATGTTTTTATGAAAGGTAGCAGTGGCACAAGGCCACATAACTTCTAATGTTCTCTCACCGGTTTTGTTCTGCGGCAGCAAGGTAGTAAGCAACAACCATGTTTTTGATACGAACGATAGCCTTTTAGTGTCAATAGAAGACCAGTAACGAAGATGAAAAAAAAAAAAAAATAAAGACTGCAATCCTCTTCTTAAAATACGAAACCGCAGCTATACTTGATGGTATACCTGCTGAATTTTTCAAAGCAGACCCCGATTTAGCAGCAAGGATTTTGTTGCCACTGTTTGGGAAAACAAAACCTTTTCCAGAGAATGGAGGACGGGGTTATCTTCAAGCTACCGAAGAAAGGTGATCTCGAGAATTGTAACATCTCGTGTGGTAACACCATTTTTTCCGTACATCCGAAGCTAATGGCAACTATTATTCTCGAGGGGATAAACTAAAGAATCCAGTCTACGCTCAAGATGGACCAAGCGGGGTTACGGAGTACTCAATTTTGTATCGATCACATTAATACCTTACGAATAATCCTCGAGAAAAGTAGAAATGCCCTGCCAACATCTCGAGTATGTCACAAGCCTTTGTCAACCGTTTACATCCTAAAATTCTGGTTGCCATAAACCATATTCAACAATGAACTGTGGCCCAGGACTCTACTGGATGTTGACATCAAGCAAAGAAAGTGGCGCTAGATTGGCCAAACACTGAGGAAAGGAAACCTGATGTTCAGTCTCAGAATTCGCAGTTGTGGTCACAGCTGAGTTATCGTACTAGGAACAGAGCAAGTTGGAAGGATCTAGTTGCCGCCTTATGCTCCAAGAGGAGTTTTACTGTGCTGCCAACAACAGCAGCTCGAGGAAAACAAGAAGAAGAATATAAATAATGTCAATTGAATGTTCAATAAATGAAAATAAAAACACGAACAAATCAATAAAATGCAGGTTTTTGAGGATATTTAAATAACAAATTGTGGGCTTAGATGAACCGCATGTAATGAGGTAGCCGATTTAATAGGTATTTAAAATTGTTAATTTCTGAGTGCACCATAGCATTCTTAACTTTTTTTTTTCTCAAATTTAGATGAAGATCAAAAATTAACGCTTCGAAGCCTAATGTAAGCAATGAAAATAAACATTTGGGACTGGAGAAGGATCATTAAATAGTCTTTAAACAGGAGTCGAGTTATTCTAAAATGACGGTGTAGTTAATTGAAGTAAGCTTACCACTTCTTCATTTTATTTAATTAATCTAGGATTTGATGGGACTTAAATAACTTGTACAATTTTTAATTTGCATTTGTAACAATACGCTTGTTTTCGCTTTATTTGTTTCGATGGTAGGAAAATAAAAATAGATAATGTCAAGTGTCAGTGTTTCGGGGAACTCCACCTACTGTCAGTAAAAAACACATGGTTATCAAACTGTCACCGTCAACCATTTTTTTTTTCTTATAACACCGCTCTTGCCCAGCCTTTCCAACATTACGCGCAAGTAGCTACAATAAGCTTTTTTCTTTGTTCATTATTTTTAATATTCATCAAATTGTTGTTTGTGTATTTGCTACATTGATTTCTATATTATGTTATAATAATAATATTACTATTATAAAGTTCACTTATTTGCAGTGGCGTAGGCTGCACAGCAAGTTGGTTTTTTTGTGTTGCCCTCTAGTGCCTCAAAAATCTAAAAACAGCAGCGGCCCCTAGTAGCCAATGTTTCCAACAGCATGTAGCTTCTCTTCATAATACGGTAGTTTAGAAAGTAAAATTGCCGCCTTCTGCCAACAGAACCAGTTTAACGGCAAGCTAACAAGGTTTAGGTATATTAAAATTAAATTAAAAAGAAATTCCGTGGCCTAAGTGCGTTTCGCGTCAGTATGAACGGTGGGCATATTAGTTAAGATTTTTGGTGGTACAGTCGATTGAGATTTAAATATTTTTGCATGCCTATGGTTCCAATTCTTGCCATTGCTTCTCCACACCACGGACCAATAAGATACAGACCGCCAACTCACTGAATGGTCTCTCTTTTTGCCTACAAGCTGCGAGTTGGCGGTCTGTATTGGTCTGTGCTCCACACCACGGACCAAGAAGATACAGACCGCCAACTCACCATATGGTCTCTCTTTTTGCCTACAAGCTAAAAATCAGCTGATATACCATTTATTTTGAGAGTGTGACGCTCTCTCTTGCTTTTAAAACCCATTTAGCAAACACACCTAAAAAATAAATGGCATACGCAGGTATAGTTGCCATTACAAAATGCACAGAGAGAGATGTACACGTATTCACAGACAGGAAAAAATATTTCGAGGGTGTTTCAGGCAAGGGGAGTACTAGTTGGCGGTCTGTGTATTGGTCCGTGGGTACAGTGGATTGAGATTTAAATATTATTTTGTATGCCTATGGTTCAAATTCTTGCCACTGCTTCCCCACAATAAACTAAGAAAATACGCATTAAAGCTTTTATTTCTTTCCGCCTTAGCGCTACACATTTTGCAACCAATCGTCAACTTGCACACGAAATCGCATTTGATTTTGACAGATTACATATCTCACGATAGATCGAGAATTTCGTGTATCATGCAAATTTTTTTGCCCTGTCAACCTTTGACAGTTTACACTTCAATGTCGTGCAAATGTGTCTGAGAACCAAGTTAAAAAAATATATCTTTAATTTATTTGTAACAATTTGTGAACAAAGTGAAAATTGTTCATGCATAGCATAAATAAATTTTGGGCGATTAATTGAAAACAATGGTATAATTATTTAATAATAACTATTAAAAAGTACGGATTTGTAAGTGTTTTGCATGTTTGAGTCTGCAAATAAATAAATATTCCGAAAAAAAAAAGTAGTAACCTACGATGAAATTCAGTGTTGGCTTAATTAAAACTCAGTCAATAATAAATTCATAATAAATTTCTTTTAAGTTAAAATATTTTAATTTAAGTGTTAAAATAATTGAATTTGTTTCGATTTGGACAATATTCCGATTCGAGATTCGACAATTCAAAGCTAGTAGATTGGCTGAACGAAAATCCTTTATTAATTTGTGCCAAGTTTTAAGAAAGTTGTTAGTTGGGTTTTTGAGTTGCGTTGCGTGAGGCCAGTTGAATATAGTATCTACCATTGAGTTTGAGAGGCGTCAGTGAACAATTTACGCTGCATTTCTCTGCCAATGTCAGAAATGATCAAAAAGTTTCCAACAAAAACCCTGAATACCTACCAATGATTATTTTTTGCGTAAACATACCATATATGTAAATGAAATGAGATCTTACTTTACTATACTCAACGAGGCCACAGTTAAGTAAATATTAAAAAAATAATAATAAGACAATCAGCTAGTTCACATTTGAGGTGAGTAGTCTCATTTAATTTTCGAGATTTGATCATGAGAATAAAAAGACGTTTGCTTGAGAATTACCAAGTTGGAATGAAAAAGTTTGCCTGCTGAAGAAGTCACTTAAATGATCTTTCATATTCTCCAATAAACCTAACAACAAAAATTACCACTTTGATTTTGGTAAAGTCAGTTTGAAGAGCTTGTTTTTGTACAAATCATTTGAAAACAAATTGGTCCATGATTTGTGTTTGTTTCTTACCACTCAACACAACAAAAATTCTAAATTCAAACCTCTTTTTCGGAAACTATACAAATTTTTCACAATTTGTTGTTTTCAGAACAAAATGAAAACTGAAGTACTCTCGGTATTTTGATATGCTTCCAAGTAGGGTACCATGATCAAGGTCGATGTATATTTTGAGTTGAAGAGTATGAATTGAGTTTCTTATCTTAGAGATGTCTGTCTGATGGCAATATTGAAAGCTTGTTAGGCGTTGTTTACAATCCTAACAGGATCTACCGTTACTAATTTATTTCGTCTTACGTCCTTTGTTTAATAAGGTTCAAAGAACGGCTAGCATCGGTGTCACAGGGGCTCTTAGGTCTTGTCCAACAGATGCCCTAAACGTTATTCTGAACCTTTTACCACCCGACCTTCACACTAAATACTTGGTATCCTGCCGTTCAATTAGACTAAAGGAGACCGGTTGCTGGACCGAAAGACCATACGGTCATAGCAATATCTCAACTCTTTTACCTGCCGATTTAACCCTGTACCCGACTGACTACTGCAAACCATCTCTTAGCCTCCATAAAAGTTTCAAAACAGGTTTCCCTTCTAGAACAGAATGGGAAAACGATGATGTTATAGGAGACTTTGACATAACAATCTTCACTGATGGTTCCAAGATGGAGTGTGGAGTAGGTTCGGGCGTTTTTTCAGAAATGCTCAATGTATCCAAATCCTTTCGACTACCTGACTTTGCTAGCGTCTTCCAGGCAGAAGTTCTTGCAATCAGGGAGGCTTGCAAATTACTGCAACAATACTCGCATCTAAACCGAAATGTCGCTATACTAATCGACAGTCAGGCAGCTATCAAGGCATTGAATTCGACATCCACTTCCTCCAAATTAGTCAGGCAATGCCAGGAAGAACTGGATAATCTTGGCTCAAACCTGAAAGTCACTCTGCTCTGGGTTCCAGGGCACAGTGGTTTTCAGGGAAACGAAAAAGCAGATGAGCTTGCCAGGCAAGGATTAGCCCTTCACAGCTCACTCGCCGAAGCCGTCAACATTCCGCTGGGGGCTGTGAAGGGCATTGTCTTATCACACTTTACATCCGTATCTAATCAAAGGTGGAGCAATTTGACCAATTGCATCATATCCAGGAAGATGTGGCCTGCCTACAATAAATCACGAACAAACGCATTGCTAAGCAAAGACCGGTCAGATATAGCCAGGGTGGTGGCAATAAGCACGGGCCACTGGCCAGTGGGGGTGCATGCTGCAAGGATTGGTATTCCTTTCAACGACTTCTGCCGATCCTGTAGAGACGAGGCAGAGAAGGAAACTGTTTCCCACTTACTGTGCGAATGCCCAGCTTTATCTCGCATCAGGATGCGAATCCTGGGTGAAGACTTTTACGAAGATCTTGGGGAATTGTCAAATAAAAAAATCAAAGATTTGATTAAATTTCTGAATGCGACAAAATGGCTATAAATAAATCGTCTATCCCGAAAATCACATCCTCAACTAGTTCATCCCACCCCTCTTCTTAAAATCTTACTTAGTCCCCCTAATCAAGCAATCAGGGGATCTGCATGGGACCCATCTGAGGGTCATACATCCCACCTAGGTGGTGGGGTATGATCTGGGTGGTTCCTATGCTGGACCCTTTTACAAGGACAACTCCCTGCACGATTTCAATGTTCCCTTACCAACCAGCACCCTGCCTAGGTGGCATATAGTCTGGAGTCTGGCTGCTTGAAGTCGACCAGGGAGTGTCCTGGCAGCTTATAAATATCTTACCTCCCCCCACTCGGCCAGCCCTTATTGACGGATTCAATATGACCTTAACAACCAGCACCCTGCCTAGGTGGCATATAGTCTGGAGTTTGGTTGCTTGTAGCCGACTTAAGGGTGACTGAGCGGCTTATAATTGTCTCCCCTTCCCTCCCTTCCCTCTCGTAGTCCCTTTCTCACAACCCCTCTAATCAATCAGGTCTTTCTTGACGGGGAAACCCTCTTAAGAACCATACATCTCGCCTAGGTGGCGGTTCTGTGTTTCTTGGAGGGCTTCTACGCCAAGCCCGCGTACTGGACCAATCCTGGACAAAACCAGTGTACCTTTACCAACCAGCAACCTGCCTAGGTGGCATAAAGTCTGGAGTTGGGTTACATTGAACTGGCCTATGGTTTGGTCTGGTAGATTGAATCACCTTTCCAAGAGAAAACTAGTTCTTCCCGTCCTTCTCCGTGGAACACATACCATCACATCCGTCCAAGCCTCCGTTAAGTTGTTTGGTTAATGGTAACAAAACGGCGCACACCAGCGCTAATTGGGTTCTTTAAGGAGTTTTTCAACTCAAATTAGAACCGCCATCTCTACCTACCTACCTACCTTTGTTTAGATGTTTTTGAAAAACGTGAACAAGTCGATTGTGTGTTTACCAACTTTAGTAAGGCCTTTGACAAGTTGTGTCATCGTACTTTAATTTTAAAGCTAAGCAATCAAGGCTTTAACAGTAATTTTATTAATTGGCTCTTATCGTATTTAAAAAATAGACTCTATAGTATTGTCTATTGTGCTTCGCAATGAATATTCGAACCAATTTGTTGTTAATTCTGGTTTCCCCCAAGGCAGCCATTTAGGTCCAATTTCATTTGTTTTATTCATAAATGACTTGGTTTCGATTATAAAAAATTCATCCGTCCTTATATATGCTGATGACATTAAACTTTTCAAAAGAATTAAATCTACTTCTGACTGCTTGCTATTACAAGAAGACTTGTTAATATTTAGGGAATGGTGCAGTAAAAATCGTCTTGTCTTAAATGTTGACAAGTGTAAAGCCATGAGTTTTACACGCAAAAAAACTCCGTATGTTTTTAACTATACGTTCGACTTATGTTCTCTTATAGCGAGTTTCATTCAAATTTGGAAGAATTGTTCTCAAAATCGAGAATTGCCCTTTTGAATGAAACTTGTTTTGGGTATCCATACTATTATATTTATACTTTTTGTCATTTCATTTTTGTCTTTTGTCATTGGAAAAAGTAATCATTAGATAATTGATAATTAATTGGATAATTAAAGTACATATTAAGTTCTTCGTTCATTATTTGTTTATTTTTGTTGTATTTATCACAGACTGGCACAATTTCACAACAAACAACAAACAATAACAAATTATTTCTCATCTGACGTTTGACAGAAAAGTATTCAGATCGATTCTCCCAACCCATGAGAGATGCATTCTTTCGTGCTGAGAATCGATCTAGAATTGCACTTTTTGAATGAATGAAACTCTCGAAAGTGAAAAAGGTCAATTCTTTTGACAGAAAGAGCAATTCTTTTCGTGAATGAAACTCGCTATTAGTAAAGCCTCCTTGTTTTCTGACTTAGGAGTTATTCTTGATCGTAATTTAACTTTTATTAATCATTAGCTTTGTTTGTTGAGCCCTGAAGTCACCCTGGGGTCGCCCTGGGGTCGCCACAGCGCGTTTTTTGAATTACCTCAACTCGCCCTCAATACAAAATTCTCTGTTTTTTGAAACCTGGGGTCGCCCTGAAGTCACCCTGAAGTCGATCTTGCTATTTAGCTGGGGTGAGTTGAGGTAACGAATCAGCTGTTGAAGTGACTTTTGCTGTCAAGCATTTCTTGTGTATTTTGCTTCTGTATTTGATTTTTCATGTCTTTTTTTCGATAAAACTAAATGAAATGCAAGTGAATGCATTTATTTTGATGAAAGTAAATATAAATCGAACAAATAAAGCAAAATGGAAACTTTTGATTTTGTGCGTTGTGAAAAATATACAATCAGCAGCCGTCATTCGTTTTTTGAGAACCGAAAAACCCAGGTTTTTTTGACAACTCTTGGAGTTGTCAAGAAAACCCAGGGCGACCCTGGGTAAAGTTCAACAAACAAAGCTATTTAAATTAAATAGCCAAAAAAGTTAAGAGGTTTGGCCGTGAATTCCGCGACCCATATGTTCTCAAGATTCTTTTTATTTCATTTGTGAGACCAATCTTAGAATATAGTTGTGTGGTGTGGCACCTCAATACTCCATTCATAGAACAAGACTTGAAGCAGTTAAGAGAAGATTTTCGCGTTTCTGCCTTCGTTTTCGTCCATGGTCACATCAAAATACTCTTCCTCCTTATTCTCAAAGACTCGCTTTAATAAGCCTTCCTTCACTAACTAATCATAGGAAGTACTTGCAATTTTGTTTTATTGTTGGAATTTATAAGGGTTCAATATCATCTCCATCGGTTCTTGATCGTTTAAACTTCAGTTTTAATCGTACAAGTATAAGACTACAGCAACCACTGTGCCATCTATTTAGCAGATCAAGCTATGGTTCCAATAGCCCCCTCAATCAACTGATATCAATATTCAATAAATTTTATTTTTGTATAGAGTCTGTAACTGAAAACATAAAATGTAAGAGAATTAAAAATTTGATATTTAACAGCTTAGAACAGTTGTCTTAGTTTATGAGTATTATGTAATTAGTATAAGTTTGTTCACGTTAGTATTTAACGAAATTAAATAAATAAATAAAGGAGTTGTTCGCCTGAACCTTTTTTTTAAGTTATTCGGGAATTGGCGGCAAGTTATGAAAATGTTATTCTTTGTGGTGATTTCAACGCCGATCTCTTTCGCAATGATACAAGAGCCAACCAACTAACTGATATGAAGCAGCTACAGGCCTTTCCGTGACAAACTCTTATGCAACTCGTTTTGGCCCCAACTCAGCTCCGAGTCTCCTTGACGTAATGATCGTATCTGATTTGTCTAATGTTCTTCTAGTGGATCAAAACAGTATTGAAGTTCTGATCACGATTTGATGTTTTGCGCCTACAACCTTGATTTTTCGCGAGTTCCAATTCGCTCTACGTTCCAATTATTCAAAATGGAAGCATTACCCTACCACTTTAAACTGGGAGATTTTCTGTCGTGCTCGCAACCATTCATCTTTCGTTACTCGAAGAGCTAAACAAATATTTTTATGTCTAAACTAAGCAACAACCAGACTTCTTGTAGCTTTGGAGTAGTTTGCGTTCTATTGGTGTTATAGGAAGCAGGTTGTTGACAACAATTTTCCTGACCCAAATTATTTCAACTATGCTTTTATTCTAGTAAATTTGATTTTGAAATCGTCTCTGAGCTTGAATTGCTAATGAGCA
The DNA here is from genome assembly GCA_916050605.2 of Platycheirus albimanus. Classification (NCBI taxonomy): domain Eukaryota; kingdom Metazoa; phylum Arthropoda; class Insecta; order Diptera; family Syrphidae; genus Platycheirus; species Platycheirus albimanus. The sequence goes on from OU696698.1 coordinate 69,850,234, forward strand.
TTCATTGTCTTAAATATAATTCTATAAGTGAGGATGGTGTTCCCATAAAGTTTATATAAATTATATTACCCCAAATCCTGTCCATTTCTACGCATATAATAAATTTTTGTATAATCGTTCCCCGATTGCTGAAAACTTGGCAAAGTAATTCCCGTACCAAAAAAGATCCGTGCTTCATCTTGTGCTGACTTCCGACCAATAAATATACTACCCTACCTGTCTAAAGTCTTTGAAATTTTTTAATCGAAGTAGATTTCTTGCCACATTAGCCACCATAATTTACTGCCACCAGTGCAATCGGGGTTTCGTGCTAATCATAGCTGTTCTACAGCAATGGTTAAAATACTTGACGACATTAGAATTCAAAAACGATTTGGTAAAATTTACTACCTATATATAATTTGCTTGATTTTTCCAAGGCATTTGACCGAGTTAACCACGACATCTTGCGTAAAAAACTGGATTTGTACTTTGGTTTCAGTAGAAGATACTTACTTACTTAAGGTGGCGCAGACAGTCCATTGTGGACCACGGCCTCAACCAACATTCCTCGCCAGCTAGGCCGGTCCCTAGCCAGTGGCCTCCAGTTGCGCACACCAAGTTGGTTGAGGTCGTTTACCACTTGATCGCGCCACCTTAGATGGGGTCTTCCAGAACTGCGTCGGCCCTCCGGGTTGGAATTGAAGACTCGTCGGGCAGGAGCGTTTTCGTCCATACGCTCCACATGACCCAGCCATCTAAGCCGCTGAATTTTCAGCTTCTTAACCAAGTCAATGTCGCTGTATAGCCCGTACAGTTCGTCATTGAATCTTCTCCTCCATACTCCATTGATACATACAGGCCCGAATATCACCCGAAGAATCTTTCTCTCAAAGCACCCCAGCCTGTATTCATCCGATTGTGTCAGTGTCCACGCTTCTGCCCCATACAGCAGGACTGGGATGATAAGGGTCTTGTATAGTGTCTCCTTGGTCCTTTGAGAGAGGGCTTTACTACTAAGATGCCTTCTTAGCCCGAAGAAACAGCGATTGGCAAGAGTGATTCTTCGACTGATCTCTTCACTGATGTTGTTCTGAGAGGTTATAGTGGAACCCAAATAGACAAAGTCCTTGACAACCTCAAAGTTATATCTGTCCATTGTGACGTTTTGTCCGAGCCTACGGTGATGATCTACTTCACCCGAGGACAGCATATACTTTGTTTTATCTTCATTTACAGCCAGACCCATTCGAGCCGCTTCCACTTCAATACTTGCGAATGCTCCACTGACAGCGCGCTTCGTTCTTCCAATAATGTCAATATCATCAGCATAGCCAAGTAATTGAACGGATCTAAAAAAAATCGTACCGCTGGTGTTGACATGCGAGTTGCGTACGATTGCCTCAAGAATGATGTTGAAGAGGTTACATGACAGCGCGTCACCCTGTCGTAAGCCTTTCTCGACATTAAATGAGTCGGTGGTGTTCTTACCAACCTTGACGGAGCAGCGAGAGTTCTCCATAGTCATCCTGCACAATCGAACGAGTTTGGCAGGGATGCCAAGAAGCGACATGGCTCTGTATAGCTCGTTCCTGTTTACGCTGTCATAGGCGACTTTAAAATCGATAAAGAGGTGGTGAGTATCGATCTGGAATTCTTGGGTCTTTTCCAAAATCTGCCGAAGTGTGAAAATTTGGTCGACGGTTGACTTACCGGGTCTGAAACCACACTGATAGGGGCCAATCAGTTCACGTGCGAAAGGGTTCAGACGTTCACACAGAATGGCCGACAAGATTTTATAGGCGACATTTAGGAGACTTATACCTCTGTAGTTGGCGCAGCTTAGAGTATCTCCTTTCTTGTGGATAGGGCACACAATGCTGAGGTTCCATTCGTCAGGCATACTTTGATCCGACCAGATTGTACAGATGAGTTGGTGTATGCTCCTCACCAAGTCATCTCCCGCTGCTTTGAAAAGTTCAGCCGTAAGGCCATCAGCTCCAGTAGTCTTGTTGGACTTTAGTTTAGATATTGCTATCCGAACTTCTTCTTGGTCGGGAGGACGGAAATTTTGTTCATCATCATCCAAATCGAATGGATCATTCTGCCTGACAGCGATTAGTTGGTTGTCTTCGCCGTTTAACAGTCTGCAGAAGTGTTCTTTCCAAATTCTCAGCACCGACTGTGTATCTACAACGACATTCCCACCCTCGTCTCTACATGCTTCCGCTCGGGCTTTGTAACCCTTGGACGAATGCTTTACCCTTTGCTAGAACTTTCGAACATTGCTTCTGCCGTAGCACCCCTCAATAGATTCAACCATTCGTTTTTCCAGTTCTCTTTTTTTTCTTCTGAAAAGCCGATGTTCCTCTTTCCTCTTTTGCTGGTATACCGCACGGAAAGCGCTCTTGGCAGCTCTAGTTCTGGCATTCAGAACTGCATGATAGGCTTCGTCTTTGGCCTAGTGTGCGAGCCTGCACTCATCATCGAACCAGGTGTTTCTTTGTGGTCGCCTAATGAAACCCAAAACATCCGTGGCAGCGGTTTTGATGGCCATTTTGCAATGTTGCCACTGGGCCTCTGGGTTTGGCGCAGGCGCCGGGCTTGTCAAGAGATAAGAGGAGACATGATTGGCAAAGGTTGTGGCGGTCTCTTGCGATTGCAACTTCGCAACATCAAACTTTCTCACAGTGGATGTTCGATACTGCGGACTGGTGGAGATCCGCATTCGCACTTTAGCTACAACAAGGTAGTGGTCCGAGTCTATGTTGGCCCCTCGGAAAGTGCGGACATCCATGACATTGGAGGCATGTCTGCTATCAATCGCAATGTGATCAATTTGGTTGACGGTATTTTGATCAGGAGACCGCCAGGTCCCCTTGTGTATATTGAGGTGTGGGAAGTATGTGCTAGCTAAGATGACACTTCGCCCCGCAGCAAAGTCGATTAGCCTGTGTCCGTTACCGGAAGTGTTGTCGTGCAGGCTATGCTTTCCGACTGTCGAGCCAAAGTTACCCTCCTTTCCGATTTTGGCGTTGAAGTCACCAAGAATAAACTTAGTGTCGTACTTCGGGCATTCATCATACGTCTTCTCGAGAAGATAGTAGAATTCTTCTTTGGTCGTGTCATCTTTTTCCTCTGTGGGGGCGTGGACGCAGATCAGCGAGATGTTGCTGAATTTGGATTTAATGCGGATTGTGACAATGCGTTCGCTTATGCCACGAAACCCCAAGACTTCTTGCCTAAGCCTTCCTCTTATCACAAATCCGCATCCAAATAGCCGCTGGTTTCTTGCCCTGTAGCACTTGCCGTAGTAGATGTCACAGTTTTTCATCCTCCTTGTGCCTTCACCATCCCATCGCACTTCTTGGATGGCTGTGATGTCGGCTTTGACACCATCTAGGGCTTCCACTAATTGTTCGGCTGCACGTGGTCTGTTAAGGGTCCGGACATTCCACGTGCAGAACCGAAATTCGTTGTCCTTGTTTCGTTTGCTAGGGTCGTCATCAGTAGGGTCATCCATATCCGAGGCAGTTGGTTGTTTCGGAACTATTATTTTTTTACGTGGTAGGGAAGTTACCCCGACGCACAACCCCCAACCTGGGGGACCAGGCCCTATGCTGTTCTCCTTGGACAAAAGGAGCTGGGGAAATCCAGAGTCAATAACCCACTACGGGGATGTGAGAGCTGCCGTTGGTCCTATATGGGCTCATCCGCCACCTTCTCTATTTCACTACCCTGACTAATAGTAGTGAAAGGACCCAAAGACCTGAGCTCCGAATATGTCGAAGTAGCTCAATGGGGTGCCTACCATATTGTCTGTAAGCGTCGCCGTTGGTTCACTTAATTGGAAGCTCATCCGCCGCTCGCTTGCTTTCTGAGGGGTTCGTACAGAATAAACTGCTACCCAACAAGAGAAACAGAGGAGTTTTATGGCAGGGCAATTATAGTGTTGCTATTTTTCTGTGATCAACACTCGCGCTTATAAGTTCAGCAAGTCAAGTCCGGGTGGACAAGACCAGTACCCGATGGCTACCACTTGGAGGTAAAATAAGCACAATTGATGCGTATGAGACAGTTGCAACGCTGGGCATCGCCATGTTGATACCAATCAGGGCCTACCCTATTCATACAGCACCCAGCCATCGAAGTAGAAGATAGGTACGCTTAATTGCAAACTACTTAGAACACCGAAATCAGAGAGTAAAAGTTGGTGAAACTTTTTCGGATTCAATAAATCTCCTCGCTGGTGTTCCGCAAGGTTCAATTTTGGGTCCTTTGCTTTTTTCCATGTTCATTAATAACCTCTTCCAAGTGTGTCATAATGTCATGCTGCATCTTTATGCTGATGATGTCCAATTATACCTATCCGCACTATTTTACTTGCTGGAGGACATTATCTGCAGAGTAAATGAAGAACCTTTAGAGATCTACAATTGGTCTTTGTACAACGGGTTAACCCTTAATCCGACCAAATCGCAGATCATTGCTATCTCTAAAAAGAAATTTGATGTGACAAATCTACCACCTGTCATCATATCATGTTTTCAACTTGAATTCATTGAATCTGTAATTAATTAAGGCTTTAAAATGAGTCGAAAAATGATCATGTCAATCTATCTATCAGCCGAATTTATGGTGGTGTCTGAAAGTTACATCTTTTCTCCTCCTTGACGCCCTTAGACACTAAGCTAAGACTTATTGAAAATCTGTTGTTGTTTACTGTAGGCCTAATTCACAATCTTTGCAGACATTTGTTATTGCAACGCGATTTTATATTACCTTCTAATCTTGTAGAATCGTTCTCCTTTCGCTGTCATATAGGCATGTCTACGAAATTTGAAAATTTAGCGTTTTTTTTCTCATTACTTTTTTTTGCGGGCTTTTTTTACAAACAATTTACCTACCTATTTTACGGGAGAATCACTGTCCAATTTAAATTTGCAGGTCACGAAAGATATGATATTTGCTTTTTTCGATAAGCTATCTTTATTTTTGTTGCCGTTGTGAGCATTATGGAAAAGCTGAAATCTCTCAAAAATACTGATAGGACTACCAACTGTTTATTTAAACGATACATTCCAAATTTCCAAACATATTGCTTTTGTTTTTATTTTTTTTTGTTAGCTTCAAACGGTCTCTTTCTGTAATGCAAATACATTAACACTTTGCTTTAACTGAATATAAACAGTAAGTTTCAAACTATTTTGTCTTTTGTGCTCTATTATGTGGAGTTAGGTCAACAATTATGGCATCCCGAGTGAAATTTAATGGTTAAATTAAAATTAAAAAAAGGTATAAACCAAAATACTTGATATGTACTTATAGTGCAGCACGAATAAAAATTGATATTCTTCGAAAACAAGGACTAACCGGGAACGCTATAGCTGAAAAAACAGAACAAAGCGGTGCGGTGGTGCAATGTATTCTTATTTAAGACACAAACTCTCCCGGCAGACGTTGTTCTGCCCTTCCGAGCAGGTACGCGATGATAGATATAAACATTTTTAAAATTAAGCAATAAGTAAGACTAATTATATTTATATCGTTCAATTACTTTGTCTAAAATATGAGAACATGAATATTAATATTAATTATTAAACCAAAAAAAAGTACGCATACGCCCGAGTGTACTATACTGTTTTATCGTTGATTTAAGGTTGAAAATGGACAATTGCAGTAAATTTTCTATTAACTTAAATGATAATACATAACACAGTTTTCGATCAAAGAAGTTCAAATTCTTTGTTTAAGAAGAGTTTATGTCCCGCATTTTGAGCATATTGACAGTGTTATCAGATACGTAATTTTTGCCAGTTATTTCGTCAAAATAAGACCTCTAATGGAAATGATCAAAAATTTAAGAACGCTGTTATCAATGAAATACTTTCAACTTAAAAAAACCTTTAATATTTATTATTTAAACAGTTCATGCCATCCTTTGGGTGCTCTGAAAGAACATCACTCTATACGAAGTTTATTTTTCTTTTCCAAGCATTGAAATATATATAAAAATAACTGACTTATTTAAAAACACTCATACAAAAAAAAAATGAGAACTCTATCAGCTAAGCCGTTCAACTTTTACTTTTGTCATCCCGCCACTCCTCCCACTCAATTCTTTGATATTAAAAAAGCATTTTAATAGCTTTTTCTATGAGAAATGTAAACATATATATAGGATATCTGCTATATTCTATTTTATCCCATTTCCCTCTATAAACAGCTTGTTAAAAAAACACATTAGGAATTTTTAAAATCGGATACCTATTTTTTTACCCATTTTTACCCTCAAGCCACCCGCAAACTATTAGGTGGGCCAAAAGAAATCACCCTATTGGAAGATGCTCATATTTTTGCAAATGGCTGCCAATGTCAAATCTGTTTTGACATTTGTGGACCAGACAGAATACAAGTGAACAAGCCATGGAGCGATACATGAACCGACATGAACCGTTATTCTGAAGGCGGCGTTCCCGGGTCGCCTCATCTCTCGTTTTGGCGATTAGCAATGGCCCGCAAGATCGCCCGATTTAACCGTTTCAGACTTTTTTTGTGGAGTTTTTTGAATTCCCGTGTTTACGTGAACAAGCCCGAGACTCTAAAAGCCCTCAAGGACAACATTCGACACGAGTGCGAGAATCTGTCGCCCGAAGTTCTCGCCGAAGTGATGAAAAATGCCATAATACGAGCAATAAATTGTGACCGCGCCCATTTGGCCGATGTCATCTTCTCTACTTGACCAATATACAATTCTAAAGATTCAAATAAACATAATCAAAAAACAGAATTGAAATTTTTCATTTAGAAAATAAAGAGAGCCAGACAACATCGGGATAGATGACTTCCTTTGGCCCACCTTGTAAATATAAGGTTCTCAAAAACCTGGTGTCTTTTTATTCTCCTTGTGGCCAAACTGCATAATAGACTTTGACAAAATCTTACAGAAACACTCGGAACAATACCAAAAATTTCCTGATAGTCCCTCCATACCATATCATATTTCGAAGGGGCTCTTTAAAAAAAAATTTAGTTTTGTTAGGAGGCTTAAAATTCTTTCAATTCGTTAGGCTTGAGAAATGCTAAAACTTAAGAGAGCAGAAAGAAAACTTTGAATAAAAGTAGTTTTTAAAATATCTTACATTTTATTCCAATGCTTTCTTATAAACATCATTTAGCAGACGTAACATATGAGAAAACGTTTAAATTACGCGTAGTTAGTTGTGTAGAAAACGTAGGGTTAACTACTCAGCCAACACTTATGGGAATCTTTGTGATGCATGACAGCAAAACATTCAAAATTGTGGCTTCCATAATGTCTTTCAGCAATTTTTGACGTGATAACGTCTAATAAATCGGTTTGGAATATATGGGCAGCACGCACAGAAAAATGTCACAGTCACAGTCACACTGACGTTACCTAGCTGCTTTGATTGCCTAGAAAGTCGTTAAAGTGGGAGTGGAGGGTGTTGGGTGGTTGGTTGGTTGTGGTGGGAGTGTGTGTGGGGCAGGCGGGGAGGGGGGGTAGTGTCGGGAAGAGGAACAATTGTTAAAAATGGAGGGTGGTTGTAGCTGGTTTGGGTGGTGAGACAAAAATTGTCAAAACTAATGGGTGGTTCCTTGGTGGCTGTAGGTGGGATGGGTTGTTCGTGTTACGGGGATTTCGTATGCTTGGGGAGGGGGGGGGGGTGAATTTACAAATATGGTGGGTGGTTGGTTGGCAGTTGTAGGTGGTTTGATTGGTTGGCAGTTATGGTGGTGGGGATGGTTGATTTGATGGGGTGCGATGAAAAAGTTGTCAAAAATGGTGGGTGAGTGGAAGGTGGTGGCAGGTGGGGTAGGTGCTTGGATTTGGGGGATTTGGTGTTGGGAGGCGGTGTGGAAAAAATGGTTGGTGGTTGGTTGGTGGCTGTAGGTGTGATGGGTGGTTGGCGGTGTTGGGTGAGTGGCAAGCTGTTGTAGGTGTAATGGGTGGTCGGATTTGGGGGGAGGGTGTAGTGGAGGGAATTATCAAAGGTAGTTGTACTGGGGGGGGGGGGGGGTTGTCTGGTGGGTGAGTAGCAGGTGGTTGTAGGTCTAGTAAGTGGTTGAATTTGGTGCATGGGGGGAATTGTCAGAAATAGTGGGTTGGTGATTGGTGGTGCTTAGGAAGGGCTTACTTTATTGTGTGAGGGGAAGAGGAACAAATTTTCAAAAATGGTGTGCTGTTGGTTGGTGGTTGTATGTGGGGGTGGTTGGTTGGTGTTTGGGTTAAGGGGTGAACAAAATTATAAAAATGGTGGGTGGTTGTAGGTCTGTTGGGTTAGAGAACTGTTTTGTTAACTAGTTATCACGTAAAATTATCGTCCGTAAACCTACTTTACAGACAACCATGTTTTTTTTCATACAAAAATACTTAAACCGCGATTAAAAATGTATGCTGGGGTGGGGGTAGGAGGATGAGAATTTTTATATTATAAACAAAAATCATACAAATCTATATAGACTTTTGACCTTATCACCAGAATTTAACCAAAAACATTTATATAAGTTTGTGAAATTTTCATACTTCAGAAGATTGTGACATAAATTATTCCTGATGTGGATTGTTAAAAAAATCGGCCCCATTATATTAACATGTCATCTGTCATCTCTCTTGGATGGTGGATATATGCAAAAAATGGGGATTCGCAAAATCGGTCCCATTACATAAACTACATATCTGGGAAGTTAGTTATACATATATCAATAGAAGCATTTTCTTGCAAATTTTTACCTGTATCATTGAGACCTATGAATTTAAATATGGATTTAAATGAAATTTTCTAAATCCTTATTGTTTCGCCATTCCTATGATACCTCACACGATAATGGGCCTACATTTCTTTCAATCATCTACCAAATTAATTATAAAAAAAAAAATTTTTTTACAAACGGACAGAAACCATGCAATATTTCAATTTGTCTCTTCATAATAACCTGCATCGGAAAAGAATAAGCCACATTTGTCCAACCGTTAATATTTCCCAAATAAAATTAACAATCTTGTTCACTCGAGTTTGCCAATAAATAATTTATTGTGAAACCAAGTAGATTATTTTAGCATTTTTAACAAACACACATAAATATACCTAATCGAAAACGAGATTTATCTGAAATCATATTTAAGAGTTAACGAAGGGAACCTTCCGAAGTCAATCACGTTCAATGCTTAGGAGCGATCGCTTTGATAGACGGTTTTGTTCCATCGTGGCTCGCTGCCTATTTTTTATGATTTTCATTTTTTTTTTAATGAGCGCTTTCCAGTGCAATTCGACACCATCAAAACCAAATACATTCTTTGGGAATGTAGCTCTGAAATGTTGGTCTTCGAGAATTTGGTAGTAAAATAGCTCCGGAGATTGGTCTTTTCCATAGTCCTTTTTGTAGATGCACGTGGATCAAAGATACAAATTCAACCAACTTATTACCAAGACTATGTTCTAAATCATCCTTGTACACTTTCCATCTGAAAATAGAAGAAACAAAGCTTGGCTAGTTTGTAGTAAATCCAGAGCTGATGAGGATTATAGCATTTACTCGGAACTAAAAAATATGTTTGTAGAATACTCGAATGGCTTATACTCTAATTAATAATTATGTTTCAAAAATTGAGAGTGAATTAAAACACGGCCCTAAAAACTTTTGGAACTTTGTCAGCAGTAAAAGGAATACTGATGGCTACCGCAACTCTTTGTCCTTCAAAAATGTAACTAGTGATGACTCAAGCGAAATATGAAACATGTTTGCAGATTTCTTCAAAGATGCATATTTGGTTAGCAATTTCGATGAACACCCGCTTAATAACTGTTCACAACAAAATTACTCACACCTTACGACGATTAATTTTACTATTCAAGAAGATTCTATATTCCGAACAATCTATGAACTTCATAACTGTTTCAGTCCTGGTCCTGATGGTGTACAGTACCATCATGTGTTTTAAAAAAATGTGTATCCAAGTTATCCTACCCTCTCTGTTTATTATTTAACGAATCTTTTAAGTACTCAATCTTTCCCGCATTGTGGAAAAGTGCATTTATGAAACCAATTTACAAAAAAGAACCAACAAATGATATCGCGAACTACCGTCCCATTGCTAAGCTATCTGTTATTCCAAAAATGTTTGAGGCTCTTGTTTGTAACGTCTTGTCTTTTAACTGTAGATCTGTCATTAGTGAAAGTCGACATGGTTTCGTTCAAAATAAATCTACCGTTAGAAAAATGTTCCACTTTACGTCTTTCTGTATTGATTCCTTTGAAGATAGGAAGCAGGTAGACTGTGTGTTTACTGACTTTAGCAAAGCATTTGACAAATTGTGTCACAAAACTCAGTTTAGCCCTTAAGCTTCTGTGATCGTTTTTTAAAGTAGATCGCTTTTTACTTAGACAATAGATGTTATGCTGTTATTTTCCGTAATGAACCATCCGAACAATTTTATGTAAATTCTGGAGTTCCACAAGGAAGCCATTTAGGTCCTTTGTTATACATAAACGATGTGACCTCTGTTCTAAACAATTCTTTTATTCTCATTCATGCTGACGACATAATTTTTTTAAAAGTATCCTCTATTAACGACTGTTTAAAACTGCAGAAGATCTTCAAAAATTCAGGGAATGATGCAATAAAAATTATTTATTTATAAATATAGACAAATGTAAAACAATGAGATTTACACGCAAAAAGAATATAATTACTTATGATTATATGTTTGACACAAGTCCTTTAAATAGACCAGCTGTCTTTTCTGACTTGGGGATTATCCTTGACTCTAAACTTAGGTTCACTGACCACTATGAATAATTCATTATAAAAAAAGACCAATCAAATTTGTTTTAAATTTCATTAAACGATTCTCCCGTGATTTCCAAGATCCCTACGTATTGAAACTTCTTTTAATATCCTTTGTTAGGCCTGTACTTGAATACGGTTGTCTTGTTTGGTCACCTTACTATTCAATACATATTGATAGACTCGAAATTATTCAGAGAAGATTTGTGCGTTTTTGCCTTAGTTTTCTCCATTGGTCCCCCAGAGTGGCACTACCACCCTATGTTCAAAGACTTAAGCTTTTGAGTTTTCCACTCCTTTCTAAACATAGAGAGTATTTACAGCGTGTTTTATAGTAAAATTGGTCAATGGTTCGATAATATCATCATTAGCTTTGGGTCAACTTAATTTTAGTTTTAGTCAAGCTGTTCAATATTTAGTAGAACAAATTATGGTTTGAATAGTCCTTTAAATCAATTGATTTCAGAATTTATTAGATATTAGGTACTTTTTGATCTTTTCTGTGAATGATAACCTAAAAAGCATTAAATTTAAAAATAACTTTTTGAATACAAATTTGTAATTATGATATATTTTATGTGTATATATTTAAGCAAACGCATTAAATAAATAAATTTGGATGATTTGGAAAACCTAACAAGATCTCTATAAAAGTACAACCACAATTTAGAAGCTAAAACCATCGTTTTATTTAAACAGGCTGTTTCAAAGACCATCAAAGACTAAGAACCCTTTCTATTCCTATTGCTATTCCGCTGGCCCGGATAGTATTGTTCCCATACTTCTGAAGAGGTGTGCTTCTACGCTGGCAAAACCACTACCGACCAATTGGACGTTCTTCTTTCCAAGGTCATGGAAACTCGTAATAAACTTTTAGACCAAGAAATATCTTGAGAAACGGAAACTTCTTAATAACCGGCAGTACGGTTTGCGTAGCAATAGGCCCACTGGTGATATGATGGTGTATCTCACCGAACTGTGGAACCAATCTTTACATCGTTTTGGCGAAAGTTAGATTATTGCACTTGATATTTCTAGATCATTTGATAGACTTTGGCACCAGGCTCTCTTATCGAAAATTCGTGCATTTGGCATCTTTGAACCCCTCCTACAATAGATTAGAAATTACCTTTCGGGCCGTTCAATTCGCGTTGTTTTGGATGGTTGTCAGTCTGCTACGACAGTACTCTCTGTTTTTCATATTCGTTTTCAGATTGACATCCATGTCCTTCGGATGTGGAACTGCAACGGTATCATATGATAAGCTCACAAAATTCCGATCTTGACAGTATTGTCCAATGAGGAATTATCAACCGCGTGGAATTTAATGCTTCAAAAACTCAATGCTGTCTTCTGTCGTTAAAGCATAACCTACCCTCTACGCCATTGTCCATGAGTGGCACTTGCATTGAGGAAACCAATCAGCTTTACGTTCTAGGTATGTGCATCACAAATCATCTTCTGTGGAACGATCACATATTTGACGTCGCCAAAAATGATGCAAATTGCTTAGGTTTCCTAAATCAATGCAAGAAATATTTTCCCCCTTCTGATCTGGCTATAATCTACAAGGCATTCCATTCACCCGAAGCTAGAGTATCTGGGCAGGTGCTCTCGCCACTCACTTGCGACTCCTGGATAGGATTCAAAAAAGAACTTTAAAATTGATAGGTGTAAGAACCATTACTGAAATATTTGTTTCACTCGAACATCGCCGTAATGTTTCTTGTCTTACCTTGTTTTATCGCTACTTCCACAATCAGTGCTCCAGCGAAATAACCAGTTGCGTTCCTCTCTTGAAACAATTTCCCTGTAACACCCGCACCGCAAGGAATGCCCATCAATTTACCCTCGAGCCTAACTTCGGACGTACTGTTAAGTAAACAGACTTTTTATAGCGCACTACAAGAATGTGGAATGCTTTACCCGGCTCGATTTTTCCCTCCCATTGCGATATACAGACATTCGAAACCAATGTGCACCGGCTTCTCCTTTTATCTCCTATCCACATTTCCTAAACGTTCCCACTGTGTTAACCCACTGTGTTAACTCAGGGGTTTTAATAACCTCTTGTGTGCGGGCTCAATTTAAAAAAAAAATCCTGTGTTTTTTATGTTTTTATGATTATATTAAAATCTGAAACTCTTTTTATTCATTATTTTAACCATGGTTGATGTTTTTTATTTCAGAGATGACACATAACCAGTATTATGCCCAATGATTTGCAAATTGATACGCTTTCAAATGGATACTATTCGACACAAAAGAATGTTCGAATAGAGAATTAAGTTAAACTTTTTGTGAATTCAAAACAGAAACAGAAATAGCTGCAATAATATGTGGGGTGAGCAACTAAACATAGGACACTGGGAGTACCAGAAAACTGCAAATGATAATAATTTTTGCTTTTTCAACACTAATCGGCATTGCGTGAAGGAAAACAATTCCTATGTACGAAACTTTTTAGAAAACAAGACCTATAACCATCACTTAACAGCAAATATACTTGAAGTTGATATGACAACACAACATGATAATGGGAATAAGGTTAACAATACAGAAAACTTAATCCTTGACCATATGACCGGCCGGAACGGATCATTAACTGTTTCAAAATCAGTATCTCCAGCTATGTGCAATAATCTCTACGTTAGTCCACCATGCTTCACTGTTGATAAATTTGTGAATGCAAATCAAACGAATAATTATAGAGACGATGGGCAAATTAATCAATTACACAGAAATCCGAACAATGAAAAAGAAATGTCAATTACAAACTTAGATTATAAAGTTCCAGAAAACAAAACAAAATTTTTACTTAGTAACAAATACTTAACTGGAAACAAAATAACCGATGACTCCCATACTTCGTACAGACATTTTGAAACTCCAAATCGACCAGTGGCGTATTTAAATACAGCCAAGCAAAAGATGTATACTAATTATGAGAACGATTCTTTTGGCAGTGAAGCATTACAAAAAAGAAAAAAAACCTACTCCAATATGGGTGTTGTTCAAGACTCCAACATTACAACGAGGAATGATTTAGTACAAGACCAATTACTTTCTATACATCATCAACATAATAATGAAAGACTTCTAAAAGAGGACAGCAAAAACCTTTTTAGGATGACCGACCTTAGCGTTTCTAATAATACCGATCGTATGAGACCTCATGAAATTCAATCCATGCAATTTCAAAAAGTTTTAACTGTAAAACCATGTGCAATATCTTCTAAAAATGTAACTAGAGAAAGAAGAAAACCAAACTACCGCGAATTAATTAATAACGCTCATGCCTTACGAAATACCATATCCGAAAATGATTTAAATATGCAAATAATAAAAAGAACCTTAAATTATAAGCAGATGCCAACACATTATTTTTCAACTAAAAATATTGCAATTCAATCATTCAAAAAAAATTGTGACAACATGTTTTCGAAAACAGACAAAAATATTACTTTCGAAAAAACACATGCACAACACAATTTTTCGATTCAAGATCTAAGCTCAGAGTGCAATAAACAAAAAAATCCTTCCCCTTTAGATCTGTCTCTTAAAACTGTGAAAAACATTTTATGTGATGAGAAAGAATGCCCTCCGAAATACAAATTTGAGCCAAGTTTTTTCGAGGCCAAGAATGAAGAAATTATACATTCATCAAGTTTGGAGCAGCAGCATACAAATCAAAGTTCCGAAAATATTTTATCAAATCCTTTTAAACTTTCGATAGACGATTCAGACAATAAAGATTCTTCATTGGAATGCCCATTAGATCAAAATACAGTTTTGTATTCTCCTCTACCAGAAGTTAAACCAAACATCGCAGAATTAAATGTTATTGAAGAAGTAAGTCGGAAAAGACCATTTCCAACTGATAATTTTGATGACTTTAAAATGGACACAAAGAAAGACTCTCGAAAAACCAATTTTATACAGCCTGATTATAACGTTGACAAATTACAAATGAATTCTGTGGAGGAGGAAATTAAACCTCTTACAAATCTTATTGAAGTAAAACATGATGTTTCTTCTACTACTAATACAAGGATACGCACCAAAGCCGAACTCAAAGGTTTTGTCTTTCAAGACGAGTGCACATATACACAATCAACAACTTCAGACGTGAACACTCGATTTGATTTATGGGATTGGACAAATACATGCGAAAAATTTGTTGACCAACTAGATCAGAGTAATGATTTATTTTTGCAAAATGTTAAAATCGGTTATAAGCAAAAAATTCGATGCTTGAGCCCGAGCCCGAGCCCGAAACCGAGTCCGACCCCGAGCCCGACCCCAAGCCCGACTCCAAGCCCGATTTCGAGCTCGAGCCCTACAAAGCCAACGCAAAAAGAAGAAGTGCCCACCTCTGATATTCCAATCGAAATAGATGAGGATCATAAAAATATTCCAATCGAAATAGATGAGGATCATAAAAATAAAAACTCTAATGAAAATTGTACGCTAGTTGCTAATGTTACCAACTCTGAAAATGATTTGCCATTGAAGAGTATAGAATCAGACGATCAAAATATACTTTCGAAAGAAAATATTTCAAAACCTGTAAATGAACAATTATTTAATAATGTAAACACAAACAACCGTGCTGAGACTAATTATATGACGCGGATAGTTGACCTCACAAAGGTTTCTGTAGTTCGTTTAAAAAGAGAAAAATGCCTTTCGAGAATACTTAGACAAAATGAAGAAGTTACGGTAAGGCTCAACAACAATCGTATAGATGAAAACGAAAATCCTGGAGATAGAACCAAGAAAAGACAAAATATAAATCTTGCTAGAGCCAGATTGTCTAATAATACAGAATTAGAATCAGATACTTCTTTTGGTCGTGCTCGTGGAAAAAAACAAAAGGTCAACAAGGTTTCACAATCAAATGCACAAAATTCCAACAACATTAAAACGCGTCTGCGAACCCGAGCTCTTCAAAATAAAAAAAATAAATTAGGCTTAAAACGTCTTAAACATAAAAATAAAACTGATTGTGAATTGACAAAGAACTCGGAAAAGATATATTTAGAAGTTTATAAATATAAAAGAGCACTTAAAATTCCCCCTAATCTCATTACAATAAAAAGCAAGTGCGTGCACAGAATTTCTAAATCGATGGCAGACACTGATTTCGACCAAAAGCAGCAAACAGTTCAGAAAAGTGAAGACTCAAACAATTTGTATGACTCAAATAGAGATAATGCACCACCTAAATCCATTATAGACGTTCTTCATTCGAGAGTTGTTAAATCAAAACACAATAGAAGGCTTACTCAAAAATTATTGAAAACTGAGCGGGAAAATGGATGCCGATCGAAACTGCAACAGTTCACCTTTCCAACTTTTCCAGAGCCAAAAATTGAACCGTTGAAAGCAAATGAAGATGTTAATTTTCAAGAGAAGCGTAATGTCTTTGAAACAAAAATTATACCTTCAAGAACAAGGAGGGAGCATAAAATGCAAGTTAATAAAGAAATAATTCGAGAGGTTTTTAAAGGTCGACCATCATTGGCTACACCACAAACAGATCACTGTGTTAAATATTTTCAAAAAGTTAGTGTGGATTCCGATTGCATTGATATGCAGACGAAGAATCACTTACAAAATGTCGAACAACGAGATTCAACAATGGCATTCAAAAGCATCAATAGCATCAATAGCAAAGAAACAAAACAACAGAAAAGAGTTAATCAGAGTAAAAAGTCTACGAAGTCCTTAGGGAAAACCAAGAGAAGAATTTACAAGCGGAGAATAAGCTCTGGTTTTGACTATTTGAGAAAAAGAAATAGAAAAAAGTGTGCCTTATATAATTATTCACGTTCAAGAAAAAGAAGCAGTATGACTGATGGAAACTTTCCATTTAAAAATGAATCTGATATTCTCAAAGAAATTCAAAAATGCGTTTTAAACAAGGGTGTGGGACAAAGTGTTTTACATAAAGCAGCCAAGCTTGGCTATATAGATGTTATTGTCTACTGTCTTGAAAAGATGGGACTACACCCAGATCACAAGGATAATGCCGGTTATACTCCACTTCATGATGCTTGTGTAAATGGTAGGTTCGATATTGCAAAGGTTTTATTGCAATATGGGGCTAACCATTCTGAAAGTGCACATTCAGGTATAAGACCTATACACGAGGCAAGCGAGAATGGACATATAGAAATCGTGCGAATGCTGTTGTCATATGGAGCCGATCCATTAATAGAAACCTATTCAGGTAAGAGCCTTATTTAAATTAAAATATTTTAATTATTAACATTTCATTTCATATAACAGGACAAACTCCTCTGATGTTGGCATCAGACCCTAAAATAAATGGTTTCATTTCATTGCATTTGAATGATGTTCAAGTCAGTGAGACACATAGAAAAACTTGGAGTTTTCAAGGCCCCTGGGATGTAATTGGTAAGACATTTTTAACAATTATTTAAATTATTTCATATCAAATTAGTTTTTGATATGCGTTTGATGTTTTAAGACACCCATGGCCAGGTTACTTCCTTTGACGGCGTAATCGCTGAGTGCCAGCATTTGATGTAGTGTACCCATCTATTATCAGACGCTTAAATTGCGAACACTTCGGTGACTACCAGTAAGGATCCTCGGGAGGATCGTTAACTAGGGGTGACTCCTTGTTTGATTCCGGAACTCGGTAACTGAGGGCCAGCCACAAGATTGGTTTGGGTCTAGCACCAGCTGTTAGATCTAAGGTCTTACTTCACAATCAATAACTTGAAAACTAAAGGCCTTAACTAATAAGTGTCTAGTTATAAAAAAATGTGTAATTCTCATAAAATTTTCTTCAAGAAATATCGTGAGATCCTGCCAATCACATCGCTACAAACTATAGTTTTCGGGTTATCGACGAAAAACTAAAAAGGGGTTCTTTATGAACACCTCGCCAACCTAAGCTCCTCCTTCAACTCTCGTTACTTTTAGTAGTTTGTTGCAATATCGGTCCCATACGACTGTGCAGAAATTGGATTATACATAATTGAAACTATTACATGCTTCTCCATTAAATTTAATTATATTCATAATTACTCATAATTACTAAAAGGCGTTGGTTAATCCTTTTGCAGTTCCAACGAAAAAAAATAAAAGGCTCAAAGATCTGATCAACTTCCTCGATTCGACAAAATGGCTATGAATAAATCCTCTACACAAGTACTTTCTTACCCAAACAATCAAGGCATTGGCAGAGGCCCCTCCTGAAAATCATACATCTCAACTAGGTAGTTGGGTATGACTCTTGGATGTTTCCTAGGCCGACCCCTTTGACAGTGTCAATGTTACCGTACCAACCTGCCTAGGTGGCATAAAGTCTGGAGTATGGTTACATAACTGTCCAATGGTTGGCTTGGCAAATTCCTTCTCCATAAAAAACATCCTATTATATGTGTCTAATTCTTCTTTAAGTTGTTTAGTTATGGTAACAAATCAGGGCATACCAGCGCTAATTGGGTTCTTCATATGAGCTTTTTCAGCTCAAATAAGAACCGCCATTTCTACCAACCTACCCAGGCCCAACGACTTACGTAGACCACACATTGGCATCTTTTATAACAATCGCGATGTTATCAATATGATTAGTCAACTACAAAAAAACTGTGGAATTCTCTCAAATAGAGTAGTAGTGCAGACAATAACGTGCTATCGAATACTTACAAAAGTTGCAGAATGCAACGTTCGTTCTTTGTATGAAACAGAAGACAGGCAGCCAGCTGTCTAAGACTAAATGCTGCTAGTATGTAAAAATAAAACAAAGTATATAATATGTTGTCCTCGTGTGCAGAACATCATCACCGTAGGCTCAGGTAAAACGTTACGATGGACAGATATAACTTTGAAGTTGTCATGGACTTTGTCTACTAAGGTTCCACTATAACCTCTCAGAACAATATCAGTGAAGAGATCGGTCGAAGAATCACTCTTGCCATCGCTGTTTCTTCGGGATTAGAAGGCATCTTAGTAGCAAAGCAATCCCTCAAAGGACTAAAGAGATACTATAAAAGACCTTAATCATCGCACTGCTACTGTATGCAGCAGAAGCTTGGACACTGACACAACCGTTTTCGGAACTAGCATATGACACAACCTGATCAAAAGACATCGATAAAATGAGACACAACAACACTTGCCAAACAAAAAAGCAGACCTCGTTCCCATGGATTTTAATGACTTTTAATCGATTTTTATTTTTTTTACTAGCTGACCCGGCGAACTCCGTTCCGCCAAAATTCATTAATGTATTGAAAATAATAATTCTTTCATATTCATTAAGTAAAAAGCTGATATTTTTAAAATACAAAAAGACACATCATTTTTAGTGATGTGTACGGATAATGTGTGGTTTAAAGTGAATTCGGGTCATAAATAAGAATGAATTCGAAAAAAGTATCCCCATTGCCAACTAGGGGTACTTAACAAATTAATTGAATTTAGAACATCACCTATCTGCCTGTGAATGTCCCGTCAAAAATTATTCCAACCGTTTCCGAGATTGGCTGAAACAAACAGACAGACAGACAAAAATATTTAAAAATTGCGTTTTTGTTATAAGTACCGTATAGACTTTTATACGCATTTAGTAAAAGCTGATATTTTGAAATTACAAACAGACACTTCATTTTTAATTATGTGTAATGGATGTATGGATAAACGTTCAATACCTATTAAAGTTAAACACTAAATTTGTTTCGTTTTCATGTGATAAAAACTGTAAAAACATTTAGACGATTCCGCCACTCGAAAATTCGTTGTCTGCATACATTCTTATCAGCAGAAAGAGAATGCAAACGGTAAACAATATAAAATTGAGCATGTATAGAGCTTAAACTAGAAGCTTTGTTTTGCGCATCATTTTCGAACCGTTATTTAACGATACTAAGAAAAGCTAGGTTCAATAGTCACAAAATGGTTTCCTCAAAATACTGATGCCGACTACTGTAGGAGAGACGAAAATGTCTCACGGAGATTATTTTTAACATATCTATCTGAATGTTGCAGTAATATTTATGATATCATAAGATTTCATTAGTTGTAACAGTCCCCGAGCAATACAATCTTTGAGACCTTTTTTTCAGCCAAAATGACCCTGTTAGTAGAGAAATGCCCACAGAAACCATAAATATGTTTTAAGAAAAGAAAAAAAAATGTCAAGATACAGACCAACAATTTTGGCATCATTTTTAGAAAGTTTAAGGAACGGCTTATTTTAGCGTAGCCTGAACCATGCGCATGTGCACGCAGATAACGTTCTTAATATTAGAAACAATAATTTTTTTATAAATAAGATTGATCTGAATATTTTTTATTTCATTTCACATTTTACACAAGCCCATGTTCACATTTAATTTGAAGCAATTTTGTATTTTACTTTTTCATGTAGTCAGCTCTCCGTCTTTAATATTCCAACCTTACTTACTTCACTCAATTTCAAATTTACCAACTGTTATTAGAGTTAGTGCTCCAAACATGACCCATCCTTATCATTTTTTTAAATGAAACTATACATTTAAGTCTAATTCATTTATTATTTGCGTAAACAGTCTTACAAATTAATTTTAATTAAGTCTCTAGAAACTATAATCGAAAAAATAAACATAACAAAAAGTTAAAAACAAAAAATTAAAGGAACTTCATTTCACAACTTAAAAAAAACTGCTGGTAATATGGCCCACTTAGTTTCAAATATGGACCAAGGTAGTACATATTTGAAACAATGTTTTTTTAAATATTTTGTGATGGTAAGGCATTTAGAATTCACATATAAAATATTGCTTTTCATTGCCAGCCATGATGTGATTCCTTAAAAAAAAAAAAAAAACTGAAAAATCCAGTTTAAACTATGTTTCAAATATGGCCCACTCACTGGTTTATATCAAAACCCGGAATGGGCCATATTCTCGACACTGACAATTTCACTTTTTTTGATTTTTAACAATTAATTGCCATCAAATTTTTCACATTTGATAACATAAAATATAACATTTTGTATATTACGAAAAAACTTATTTCATTTCCAAAAATTTGTATTCAAAAATCCTTAAGAAAACTCACACAAAATAAAGTGCACGACTGGGTCGTACGAACTTGCTCTAATGTGTTAAAATGTTCTTGGATGCTTGAGATTTTGGGAAAAAGCTTTGAAAAAACCATATGAAATTTTATAAATCACTTAAAAATCAATACCCAAAACGTTTTTTGAAGAAAACTGAAGTAAACCATCAGGTTTCTTTTACTTTTTTGAATTTTTACATTTTTTTCAAAATCGTTCGACCAGTTTTTTCAAAAAACAGTTTTTTTTGAAAAACTTTTCGAAAATATATTCCAATTTTTTTTGAGTATGCCAACTTCTAGCACTTTGTAGTTTTTATCAGAAAAATAAAATTAAAAAAATATAGATTAAACCGTTTTTGGAAAAAAAATTAAAACTTTTTTAAAAAACTCAAAAAAACTTTTTTTTGAAAAATTTAAGAATTTATATTATTTATGTTATAAAAGAGCTTCTACATTAAGAATTTCATCGAAATACGTCAAGTGGCTTACGAGAAAATCTGATTTAAAAAAACCGGTCCTATGGGAGGTACCGTTATAAGACTTTTCCTGAGAAATCTATTTCAACCAAAACATATATTTTGAACAGAAAACATTATTCAGAAAGTTTTATCAAAATCGTAGGAGCCGTTTTTGAGAAAAATTAATTTTTCACTAAAAATCGTACCGTTAGTTTTAAAGCTAGAATGCTAATTCCAAAAACCCCTCTGTAGGACGTCATAATAATACTATCTACCAAGTTTGAAGCAAATCGGTCCAGCCGTTTAGGCTGTTGGTGCCGATACATACGGACGGACAGACAGACAGACAGCAGACAGAATTGTCGGACCCACTTTTTTCGGCTTCTCTATCATCGTAATGTCATGTTTGATTGTTAGATTTTTACTTGCTCTATAGGGCAAGTATTAGTTTCGTGCAGAAAAAAAAATCGAGGTTTTAATCAAACATGACATTACGATGATAGAGAAGCCCAAAAAAGTGGTTTTCGCCATACCGTCCGTCGGTCTGTCTGTGCGTCTGTGCGGATGTGCGGATGTGAGCTTTTTCACGCCATGCTACAGCCTAAACGGCTTGACGGATTTTCTTTAAACTTGATATATAGCAGTTTCAAGAAAATCCATTGTCGAGGTTTTTTTTATTTTGTTTTAGCCCGGCTCAAACTGGTACCTTTCAAGTAACGGTTTTTTTCATTTTGGATTTGCTCGAAAACGGCTCTAACGATTTTGATCAAATTTAGAATTTAACTTACCTAAAATATTTCTAACGAAATAGTGTTTTTTGTTTTTGGCTTAAATGGTCGTAACGAAAATCAGGTTTAAACGGCTTTTTTTCAAATGGCCATAAGTTCGCAACGGTTTGATTGAATTGACTCAAACTTCGTTTGGCATCGTTCTTCATAGTGTTCTATAAGATGGTTTTGTAAATTTTTCAGTGAAGCCTTTCTAAATGGTAGCTCCCATACAACGAGCCGTTCAGTTTTAGCCAACTTTTTTTGATTTTTTCAAATTTTCTCAAAAATGGCTCTAACGATTTTGATTAAATTTGGTGTGTTATATTCTTTTAGTGTTCTTAAGAGAACTGTGTTTTTAGTTTTTGGCAAAAAATGCTAATAACGGAGATATGATCTTAACGTTTTTTTTCAAATGGCCATAAGCTGTCAACGGTTGTATCAAATTCAAACAAACTTTGTTTGGCATAGTTCTTTACAACTCTCTATCAGATGGCATTGCATTTTTGTCAGTTACTCTTTTTTAAATGATGGCTCCCATACAAAAAGCCACTAGGTTTTGGCCAAATCATGTAGTTTTGTCTAATTAACTCAAAAATGATTCTGCCGATTTTTATTAAACTTTGTATGTAATATACATAGAATGTTTTGAAGAAAACTGCGTTTAATGTTTTGGCTACAAATGATAATAACGGAAATTTTTTTTAACAATTTTATTAATTTGGCCATAAACGGACATTCATATCATTAATAGCAACCAAAAGATGACATCTCAAATTTAAATATTCAAAGGCTTCTTAAAGTAAGTCCAGTTTATCGGGTTTTCCAGTTTAAACCAAAATTTTGTAGGTTTGCCCAAATTTTTCAAACATGCCCTTTTTCATATTGCTCGAAGACTTTGTTTTCATCGTACTATATTGCACCAACAGAGCAAGTACGTGCCACCCAGTCGTGCATTTTTTTTTTTACGAATACATAACTTGCCTTATAGTACCTATAATCGCAAGTAAAAATAACGAAAACGAATAAAATTAACCAAATGCGCTCACTTCCCCCTATGATCAACTACTGTCACCAAAACACAATGATGCAATGACGGCTTAAGTGTTTGATTTGAACGGTTAGTTTAGTTCACTGCCTAGTATGTTTTATTCATAAAATATTGCCGTGGGCCATATTACCAACCTGGGCCATATATGCGACACTTACTCTAATAATAATTAGTTATTTCAATAATAACTCAGATAATTAAAATTTTTATATTAACTCAAATTATCATAAAATAATATACATATTTACAACGAATATCTGTATTTTGTTTTAATTGCAGATGAATATCAGAATGGATCTTATATGTTAAACGACTTCTTTTCAAAAGACTCTTTAAACAGCGTGGACAAATGCTTACAAAGAAAACATAACTTCAGAAGAAACATTCGATGTTTTCAAACCAATAATAAATGGTCATCTGATGAGAATCAATTAATAACTGTATGCAACGAAACTCCATCACTAAAAAATATGTATTGCGATTTCGAGGTTTTGTTTGATGCTGCTGAAGCTGAGGGAGAGCTTTTCGAGTTTGAAGAATCAGCGTTACCATTACCTCCGTTATATTTACTCAAAGATGAAGGAATGGAAAAATGGGTCTTATTAAGCGATCTTTGTAGCCTGCTTAAGGTTAAATCCAAGGATACTCTCTTGCATAAGGTAATTTTTCCCATACACTTAAGGCAGGTCCTTATGATTTCCTCGTGTTTCGAATTGAATGCATTCTGTTTCTATACTTTTAGATCTTTCCATCCGTTTCACCAACCAGCGTGACCAGATCATTTTTAATTGAATTAAAAATGTGTGAGTTCTTAGAGAGAGCTACGTGCCTTCAGCTTTTATGCGCCGGAGAGAAAATTAATATTTGTCACTCAAAAGTCGTCCTTATTAGATACAACGAAAACGTGCGGAACCTCTTGGGAGTGAAGACTGTGTTCATGAAATTATAAAAACTTTTGTAAAAATAATAATGTCAAGAAGGTGCTTTAGGTTTAAGAGTAATGTTACATATTTAATTTTAAATACAAAAAAAAATACTGTCGGATTTCCATTTGTCATTGAATAAATGCAATTATATTGCACTCTCCAAGGGAAAATGTTTCTTTATTTTCTAGCATAAGTGTTATTGACTCCAGCGAGAAATTTGTTAGTTCAGTTCCTTCACCCCTGAACTGTTCCCTGTCGTAACAGATTTACTTTAAAGTTAAAGTTCTTCTCTTGATGGAGTTTTCATTAAAAAAAAAAAAACAGTTGCAAACAAAATTTGGATAACCAAAACTTTTCTTTAGAAATTTTGGCTTCCATGAATCCATTATCTTGTCTTATAAAGAGGATTTTTTAAGACAAGAGGCATAATAACTTTAGGTTTGCAGTACCGTTTTCATTGGCAACCATTTTGCCATCTGCGATGTCATTTAGCTTAAGTTTGGTTTGCCATTTCATCATGAATCCGCTGACGCCTGAACAACGTATTCAAATTGTGCAAAAAAAAGCTCAAAATGGTATTTACTATGTTAACCGCTGCGTTACTATTTTTCACTAACTTTAAATATAATCAGGCAGATGACGTGTTTCTACAATGTTTGCAGCAGCTTTGGTTACATTTTTCGCCACCGCAGCGCCACATGTTTGGTGACTCGCACCTCAAACATTTTCTTCAAAATTTGTTGGTTTACCAGGCGCTCATAAATAAAGAGGAGGCAAATATAATATAAAATAAGGAGGTGTGTTTAAAAACCTTACACAGTACATACACATGTGACTTATACACACATCTGCACATCTGCACGACACTTTTGGCTGGCAGTGTAGTTAAGTGCAGATGCTTTTGTGGGTATGTGTGTGTGCAGACGCAGAGACTACGTTGTCGAGAAAACCAAATAATTTGTTACCTCGGTTTGGATAAGTATTATGTTGTATAAATGGCGGATTGGTTTCTGTGAGCCAACTTGTGCTGTATGTATGTGTGTGGGCCGCCATAACTACTTTCCATTCTATCTTCCTTTTGATATTCATATCCTACTTTGGCTCCACCCATTTTCAAATTATTGGCAAAAATAAAAGGCTTCCTGCTTTTTCTGAGCGCCTGGTGTTCCAAACAGTTTTCATATGTTTTCGCAATCTAAAAACCATGAGAGGTTAGGAAGAAAGAAAAAACACCTTAAGCAGTGGTTATTGTAGAGGCCATTTCCCGCCAAAAGTTTTATATGTTAAGTGTGTGATGAGGATGACGATCACAAGGAGGAACAAAAAATTACGGTTCGCTCTTGTCTGATACACAAAAGAAAATAAGAAAAAGGCTTTTTATTGGCTGGGGTCAGTGGCGACCATTTTGTCGCTGTGCTTGAGTCAGGTGATATTTTTATATGTAACAGGGTGACTGTGCTTTTTGTTTTGAAACAAATAAAAAGTACTCGTGCTTTTTTTCTATCTTTATAATTTTCTTTAATTTTCCAGAACTATTGTACTTTAAAATAATTATTTATTTAATTATTCTTTTAATGGTTCGTTTACGTTATTATTTTTTTGTACGTTTATTTCGACCATTTTGTATATTTTATTGTGGAATTATTTCTTCGCTTTTAATGTGATTTAAATTAAAATATAAACTCAGTTTATTTCAACTGATTTCTTTTTTATGATATAATTTTCAAACATTCTGTTTTATCTAAAATATAGTCTTTGAAATGCATAATAACATTTCAAATAAAAATATTTTGTTGGTTGTTTTATTATTTTTTACTTGCTCATAGCTACTTCAGGAATAATGTTACACCATTTAATCTTTTGGCCCGTATAGCAAAATTTTCATCGTTTCTGCTCTGGCACTAAATTCAGACGCTGTTAAAGCTGCGTAGCATCTGCCATAGGCTTAAGAAAATGCATTACGTTGGTAGTTTTATATGGCTTGTGCTGTACCACAGGAAACGCCTGGAATTAGAAAATTGAAAATTTCAAGACGCATTTTACAAAGAGGGGATTTCGTAAATGGAATTTGGGAACTGCATAATTATGACACTGACACATTCAGAAATTGCTAGATTTCTTCTACAAAAAATCGAAGTTCTTTCTGAGTTATTTATTTTCCCACTTGATGTTGTTGAGCATAAGGAAACAAGTAAAAATATTTTGGAAAGGTATATTTTTATTTCTAGTCCTCAATTTTAAAATTTTGACGAACTTGAAATTTGCCATTGCTGTCATTATATCTCTTGCCTCACCTTGTTTTATCGCTATTTTTATAGACATTCCTCCCCTTAAACAATTTCACCGTAACACATGCATCGCTAGGAATGCTTACAAATTTACCCTCGAGCCTAACTTTGGACATCGGTACTGTTAAGTATAGAGACTCATTTTTTAGCCGCACAATAAGAATGTAGAATGCTTTACCCGACTCGATTTTCTCCTCCCATTGCGATATACAGAGCAGACATTCAAAACCAATGTGCACTGGTATCTCCTATCCACACTTTCTAAACCCTCGCACTGTGTTAACTCATATTAAGGGTATTAATAGCCCCTTGCGTGCGGGCTCATTATAAAATAATCGGGCAAGTTCGAGTCGGACTAGCGCACGAAGGGTTCCGTACCATTATCTATAAAAACGGCCAAAAAATCACTTTTTTTGTATGGGAGCAACCCTTCAATATTTATTTTATTCAATAAAAACATTTGCTGAAATTTCTCATTGTAACAGGGAATCAGGATCAGCAGAAGACAATGAACTGATAGTTTGTTTAGGAGAGATCGTGCCAAAAATGACCTTGTTTGTGTGCGTGAAGGAAAAGTCATTCGGGCATATTCATAGATGATGTTTAAGCTGTTGCTAAGAAAAACTGGAGTTTACCTGATGAAGTTTCCATAAGCTAAACTCCAGTTTAGCTTAGCAACAACTTAAACATAATCTATGAATATGCCCCATTGTATTTAAAATTTATAGTATTCCCAAGAAGCGGAACGTTTTGTGCGCCATCTATGGATGACGTTCACAAGCTTTGATTAGAGAGTAATTTTAGTGTTTTTTGTCTTAACTGATATGGGAAGCAAAAACAACAATAGTAGATAAGATAACTAGCGCCGCCATTGACGACGTTCAGAACTAAAATAAAATGTTCCATAAAATTACTATAAAATATAAATACATACAAATGATGTAGGTAAAGCTGTTTCGCACTCACATAAACGAGAACATTTTTAGCGCGATCTTTCCTAAACAAACTGTCACCAAGATGTCTTCTGCTAATCCTGGTCAAATATTACACTGAGAAATTTCAATAATTTTTTTTTATGAGCATAGTGGGTTTTTTTTACTATTTCTTTCAAAAGTTTGAAAACTTGAAATCACTCAAATCAGCTCCAATGACAATAAAATAAAGAAAAAAGCATACTTAAGTTAAAAAACCCTTAATCCAGGGGTGGAATCGGCTAAGGTGATTTGTGTTAAGTGATAGTCACAATCAACAAATTTCGTCTGCCTAAGGTAATTTTCACATGTGATAATCATATTTTTGTGATTTTTTCTTGTGACAGCTATTTAGGTGTCACAAGAAAAAGTCACAAAAATGTGATTGTCGCAGTGACAATCACCTTAACGAGACGAAATTTGTTGATTGTGACTATCACTTATCGCAAATCACCTTAGCCGATTCCACCCCAGGTTTTATTATTATTTTATAAATATATTATGTTAAACAAATGTTAAATATGTTTAATCCTTAAATCTTTAAAACGTACATAAATGCAACTAAATATGGCTTTCTTTTATTGTTTTTATTAGCATTAGAGGTAATTTGAGTGATTAAGCTCTCGCGCTCTAGAAAGAAATAGTTTGTTAAAGAAAATAATCGCGCCAAAAATGATCTTGTTAGTGTGAGTGGAGGAAATGTAGCAAATCAGCAAAAAGAAGAACTAACAGAGACGGTTATATTTGTAAATTTCAGAATTCCAGAAATTTCTAAAGAAGAAAAGAGATAATCTGGTGATAGACGGACAAACATAACAAAAACGAGCAAAAAATCACGTTTGTTGTATTTGAGCCCCCATTAAATTTTTATTTTATTTAGTTTTTAGCATATTTGTTGGTATAGCAATTAATATAATAATACACCATCTGTCAAAATCTCAACTGTCTAACTATCACGGTTCATGAGATACAGCCGCGTGACGGACGGACAGCGAAGTCTCAGTAATAGGGTTCCGTTTTCACCCTTTGGGTACGGAACCCTCAAAAATAGCGATGCGTAACATCAAATAATAAAATATGTTAGCTTAATTATATATGTACACTAGCGGTACCCGGCGCGCGTTGCTACGCCCAAAAAAAAACACTTATGTGTATTTAATGTGAAATTAAATTTATTTATATATTTTATCTCAATGCTAGCGGATAAGCAATATTTTTGGTCGTTTTGGTTGGTGTACAAATTTACAAATTTTTTGGCATACACACAAAGTACAGTTAATTTGATTGTGAAACTGACCATGATAACAATGATAAATTGTAGCTTGAATATTTTGTTGCATTTGACAAAAATTTGGGAAAATAAAATGTCATTTGTTGTGCGATTAAATTCCTTTTCCGATGTTCAAAAGTTGTTGGAAAATGTTTGGGTGGACGATTCTTGCAATAAATGGACACGCACGTTCGTTGAAAGTTTGATTTTGTCCACTCAGTTCCATAAATATGATGCTTTTATTCAACGAAAGCAAAACATTTTTATAAAAAAGTTGAAAAAAAAACTTTGCCAAAAGCCCGCATTTTTCTGTCTTCCACCCGGGCATTCCGCTTAAAAATTTATGAAAAAAATCAAAAAAGAATTAAAAAAAAATTAAAACGAACCTATCCCACGGGAACCATACATTTTACCGGGATAAAAAGTAGCCAATATGCTATTCCAGACTATAATCTATCTCTGTGCTAAATTTCATTCAGATGAGTTCAGCCATTCTGGTGTGATTACAAAAATTAAAACAAATCTATCCCACGGGAACCATACATTTTACCAGGATAAAAAGTAGCCAATATGCTATTCCAGACTATAATCTATCTCTGTGCTAAATTTCATTCAGATCCGTTGAGCCATTCTGGTGTAATTTCAATAATTAAAACAAATCTATCCCACGGGAACCATACATTTTACCGGGATAAAAAATAGTCTATCTGCTATTCCAGACTATAAGCTATCTCTGTACCAAATTTTATCCAGATCCGTTTAGCCGTTCTGGCGTGATTTAGCAACAAATATCCAAACATCCAAACATCCAAACATCCAAACATCCAAACATCGTAACTTTCACATTTATAATATTAGTAAGATTAAATTGTATAAAGAAAACGAAATTTTGTTATATTATTATTAAACAAGCAAAACAGAAAACAGAGAGCTTCTAGATTGTATGTTACGTTACACCTCTTGAACAATATTCTTAAAATAGAAACCGCTCATTTCGAAATTGACCTCGTACCATAAGACAACTAAAAAGAAAAGCAAGTGAAAGCTAGACCTATTTTACTTCGACCGGCAACACAGATAAAAATAATGATATTATAATTAAAATCAAAATGAAATTCAAGAACTACGTATAATGCAGGTATATCACAGGTGATCTTAATAAGATAGGTAGCCCAAGAAAACCGACGCAATGCACAAAATGCGAACTTCAAGAACAAAAGCTTCTGATAGAGAGTGTCACGAAAATAAATCATTCATTCTTCCTTCACGCCAACACCAGTCTGATTCCAAAACATGCAATCTTGATGCAACAGACTGCAGCAGTTAAATGCATAAAATACACTACCCGATCGCACGTACCTGAGATAGCATGAAAATGACAATCTTTGAGTCAGCAATATGATTTCAAATAAACTAAAATAAAACAGAGAGAGAGCTATTCCTCAGATATTTCATTGGGGGTTTCAGCAATATTTTTAAGATCGACCTTTTAGAATTTTTAACATAATATTGCACAATGTTTGTCCATTTCTGCAATGGAAACAATAAAAAAAACGTGTGCGTCTCGGGACGCTCAACAGAAGTGATAACCTAATTAATATTGAAATTTTTTAACTTGAGAAAAGCTTAGAAGTTATCACTTCAAAAATGTGTTTTCCGTTGCGATTTAGCTGTTTTCGATTTGTTTGTTGTGTGATAATTTTTAAAGTAGGTATACACAAAGTTAGTCGAAATCGTAAGAGCCGTTTTTGAGAATATTTAAAACAAACAAAAAATGTTAGCTTCAATTAAAGGGCTGGTTATACGAAAGTCACCTTTAAAAAGGCAATACGATTAAATAAAATAAAGTGCACGACTGGGTCGGACGAACTTGCTCTTATGTGTGACAGTGATGGTCTTGGGGTTTGAGATTTTTGAAAAGCAGGGAAAAAATGATATGAAATTTTATTGATCACTTTTAAATCACTAGTTCAAACGTTTTTTGGAAAAAATGAAGTAAGCCATCTTATTTCTTTTACTGTTTAGAATTTTAAGAAATTTTTTTTTCAAAATCGTTCAACCAGTTTTTTCAAAACACAGTTTTTTTTTGAAAAACTTTTCGAAAATATATTCCAAATTTGTTTTGAGTATGCCAACCCCCAACCTCTAGTACTTTCTAGTTTTTATCAGAAAAACAAAATTTAAAAAATATAGCTTAAACTGTTTTTGGGAAAAACAAAAAATAAAGAAAAAATTTAAATAATTTTTAAAAAACTAAAAAAAAAATTTTGAAAAATTTAAGAACTCATTTTATTGCATTTATTAAAGGGCTTCTACATTAAAAATTTCATCGAAATTCGTCAGGTGGCTTACGAGAAAATCTGATTTTAAAAACCGATCCTATGGGAGGTACCGTTATAAGACTTTTCCTGAAAAATCTGTTCTAACCAAAACATAAAGAATACTCAAAAAACACTATTCAGAAACTTCTATCAAAATCCTAGGAGCCGTTTTCGAGATAAATGAGTTTTTCATAAAAAATCATATGGCAGGTACCGTTAATTTTAGAGCTAAAATGCTAATTCCAAAAACCCCTCTGTAGGACGTCATAATAATACAATGTTTCAAGTTTCAGGCGAATCGGTCCAGCCGTTTAGGCTCTAAGTGCCGATACAGACAGACGGACAGACAGACAGACAGAATTGTCGGACCCACTTTTTTCGACTTCTCTATCATCGTTTTACGAATGCGTAACTTGCCTTATAGTACCTATGTATAATCGCAAGCAAAAATTAAGACGGATGGAGAAAACGGTATTGTGAAAGTAGTAAGCTGTCTACGAACTTGGAAATAGTCCACTTATTTTAAACTAAATCCACTTGAGAGATATATATATGTATATAAAAATATATATAAAAATGAACGCCTATTTTCCTGATTTTACTTGAGAACGGTTTTACCGATTTAATTCATGTTTTTTTAAATGTTTACTAATACTTCGTAGAAGGTTCGTAGGTGTAAACTAAACTAAATATTTACAAAGTATAAATGCTTACCTCAAATACGGACCAAACAAAAACATAACAATAAACTTTACAGTGATAAAATCTTTCAGAGCACCCAAAAGATGGTATAAACTGTTTAAATATTAAAATTTTTTTAAGAGTAGCTCCCGTATATCGAATTTCCAATGTTACCCAACATTTTTCAAAAATGACGTCAGTATTTCATTGATAACTGCGTTCTTAACTTTTAGCTAAAAATACAAGTAATGGACACATTATACAAGCAACTTAATTCCATTGGAAGTAAACAAAATAACGGGAAAAAATATAGTGTATCTTATAAAACAGTCAATATGCTCAAAATGCGGGCTATAAAAACTTCTTAAACAAAGAATTTGACCATTTTTGATCAGAAACTTTGTTATATATATGTATATCATCGTTAAAGTTAAAAGAAAATTGGGTCCAATTATTGCACATTTTTCAACCAAAACACAACGATAAAAAAGTATAGTACACTCGGGCGTATGCGTACTTTTCTGAGCTAATTTAATTTAATTAAAATTTAATTAAACAAATCATCCATGTTCTCATATTTTAGAAAAACTAATTAGACGGTATAATATATCGTTTGTATATTTTTTTTCGGTTGTGTGAACAGAATTAAAAAAAAAAATTATTCTGTAGTCATTGAAAAGTTATAGCAATAAATATTTATTTCAGTTTTTAATGATTCATTTGATTCATTTCTAGACCAAACCTTTCTATCCACAAATGTAGAGTATGTGCAGAGCTGTCTTTAGCAGATCACTTATTGTATTAAGGAATGTTCCTTACTTCACTGACCCTGAGCAGCATTAACAGCTCATTTAGAATGAAATATGAAAATCTATAGCAGCCGTTAGTGCCTCTTGACCCAGCTCCGTCCCTCTTACTTTGGCGTTGACAAAGTGACGACACTGTCAATGTTAAAGCATTCTAGTTTTCTTTTAACCTTACTTGTCTTTACATTTTTAAAGGCTCCTTTTATATTAAGGAGGCAACTAGGGAGTATTCTTTTTGCTTCAGAGACTTTTCAACTGTTCCAACATCGTCCATCGCGTAGAATTGCTACATCAGTTTGTTTCTTCATATAAACGTAAGGTAAATGTCGATCTAGCCCTAATATTGGTTTATTTCGTTTCGGATCTAAACGTTAAATAGCATCAATGCCTGGTCACTTGTCAGGTCAAACGGAGTCGATTGCCCATTCAACACAAGGTACTCCTATACTTATCAATCGTTCCGTAATCACTGACTTATTTGTGCTGTTTAGTTCTATTTGTAGACTTGTTATAGAGGGTCAGTTAATGCGCACACATTGGAAATGTGTGCTAACGAGAAGTTCTAGAGCATGAGAGGATTTTTCCTAGATTTGCTGATTCTGTGCAGCTTTCAATGTGGCTGCAAAATGTGCGCCTCATGATCTGCTTTGCACTTTTATCCAAATGACGACACACAATTTCATTTAAAATGAAACAATGGTGGCAAATACTTATTATGATTGTTCCTTCGAACGATTAAGTATTTGCATAAAAAGCGTAAACACTATTCTGCAAGTCGGCACTGCTTGAAATCCAAAGGACATATGGGACAGGTTGTTTCCTAGTTCATAGACAATAGTTTGGAAAATGATTTATGGACATATTTGAAGACAAAAAGAGTCTATCTCCAATTTGTATAGCACTTACCGAAGTTTAAGAAAAGGCTTACTTTGGCACAACCTGACCCATATTCACAGAAAAAACTCCCTTAATACTTGCAACAGAAACTTCGTTTAGGGCTTTAGAGAAAAGTGATCTAAAAGTCAAAAATTAGCAATGGCAAGAAAAACGGAACATGCTTAAAAACTTAAAATGTGAAAACTGAAGGGACATTCAAACATGGTACCTATCATAATTATGTAAACGTAGATTAGAATTTTACTCTAAAAATAAAGCCTTAAACGGATGAAAGTCATGTGGAGAGAATACTTTAACCAGTTTTGTTTAATGGGAATGACAGCCAAGATCCCGCCCAAGATCAACTTGTACCAGTGAATCCATTTGACGACCATGAGCTACTTCCCAGCCCAGCCAAAATGAAATCAAAGTAGCCATCGCCAGACTTAAGATGAACAAAGCAGCTGGATGTGATGGTCTACAACCGGAGCTTTTTAAACACGCTGGAGATGACAGCAACTCATTTGCAAGAGTATGCCCGATGAGTGGAATTTCAGTATCATATGCCCGATAAAAAAAGAAGACCGCCTACTCTGCGCCAACTATAAGTCTTCAAAACATGGCTTATAAGATCCTGTCCAGCGTTTTATGTGAACATTTCAAGACGTTTGCTGATAATCTAATAGGTCCTCACCATAATGGCTTCAGACTTGGAAAATCTACGACCGAAACCCAAGAATATAACATTGATACCCACCACCTGTTCGTTGATTTTGGAGCAGCCTACAACAGTGTCAATAGATTCGAACTGTATCGTGCTGTGTCCAACTTTAGAACCTCTGCTAAACTGATACGCCTTATCAGGATGAAGTTGAAAAATGCTCGCTGTTCCATCCAAGTTGGTAGGGACTCTACTGAAACCTTCGAAACCACCAGAGGTATAAGACAAGGTGACGCACTGGCATGCAGCTGTTTAAACAGTGTGCTGGAAAATGTCATACGGAACACCCATGCCAGCTCATCGGGCACCATCTTTAATAAATCGACACAATTACTTCGGCTTTTGGACGACATTGACGTGATAGGGAGAACAAAGCAATTGAGGAATAAAGCCCTATACTGTATAAAACACTCATCATCCCGGTACTGGTGTATGGTGCAGAAGCATGGACCCTCTCCGAATCGGATGAAAAGTTACTTGGAGTCTTCGAGAGAAAAGTTTTGCGTACAATTTATGGTCTTGTCTGCGTAAACAGAGAAAACAACATTTGGCGAAGAAGATAAAACTAGAGCGACATCAACGCTTCAGCTTGCAAAGTCTTCAATGCCTAACCAGAGGGTGTCCAGAAGCCAAGGTAGACTTCGATGGAGCGACCAGGTAGATGGAGGTCACCGAATACTTGGAGTGCGAGATTTGAGACTGCAGGCTTGAGATCGAGCCGTCTGGAGGGACCACGCTCCACGA
The DNA here is from genome assembly GCA_916050605.2 of Platycheirus albimanus. NCBI lineage: Eukaryota > Metazoa > Arthropoda > Insecta > Diptera > Syrphidae > Platycheirus > Platycheirus albimanus. Next base: position 69,884,983 of record OU696698.1, read on the forward strand.
TCTAGTTAAGTCAACATAAGTATGTAAGTAAGCAAGTAAAAAAATAAAATAAATAATTGTGTGATAAAAAGTCTCTTTGTTATATGGACACTTTTCTGTTCTTCTCAAAATACTCATAGCTTCGAGCAACTACTTAAATTTTGTTTCGGATTTATAGGTATGTATGTAATTATCCGAAGACTTATACACATAAGTAAGAATCTTAATTTGATGAGGAGTAGGACATTGAAAATTCGTTGGAAAATGCTGACATATTAAAAATTAATCGGTCTTCCAAAGGGCTTCCTAATCAATGTCAAGACTGAAGTGCGATTCATTATTGTGCTCAATTCCTAAAAAAAACTCTAAGATAACGCTTATGGCGACTTCTTATAAGGGAAATAAGAAATAGAAAAGCTCACAGCTAAATGTTAAAAATAGGTATATGGGTTTAAGATACATTATGTATTGTTGAAATAGATGCAGTTCAATTAAATATGTACAAGTACATAATATATGCTTTAAGTTAATTTATGTACAAAGTAAATATCGTTATATAATACATGAGCCCATTTGGTATTTTACTCATTCATGCAATCGATGCATTAAAGAAAACTATTTGGATTAGTTAGTATCGACAAATTATTTCTTCGACAAAGAACAGAAATTACGATGTGAATATATAGTACTAAAGCTTGCAAAAGATTTTTGTAATTCTTAAGTTTTAATTTTCGTTTTTAAGACACTAATCTGAAATGGGAGACGAAGAGGATCCATGGGGTTTTGATGATGGCGGTGATGATACACCAGCTGCTGCCCCAGATGCTCCAGCCGCTGCTGCTGCCGCTGCTCCAGGAGCTGCAGCTGAATCTGCTGAGGTTAAGGCATCCGATTCAACAGAGGCTCCAAAGGCTGCAGAAGAAGAACAAGCCCCACCACCACCTCCTCCAGAAGATGATGGTTATAGGAAACCAGTTCAATTGTACAAACACTGGGTCAGGTAATAAAATTTTTTTTTTATTAAAATAATCACTCTCAACATATTTATAAATTTCTTTCTAAATCCTAAAGGCCGAAATTCCTTCAGTACAAGTACATGTACAACTACAGAACCAATTATTACAATGACGTTATTGATTATCTTGACAAAAGAAATGTAGGAGTTGACAGGGATATTCCAAGAGCACAGACATGGGCTGAAAGAGTACTTCGCACAAATAGTTCCAGGTATTTTTCTTACTGCGATAGTGATTTAAAAAAAATTTCACACAAAAATTATATTTTCATTTTCAGTGGAAGGACTCCCAGTAGATATTTGTCATCTGATAAGAAGGACAAACATTTGATTCAAACCTTAGCAGCCTCTATCAGAACTTATAACTATCATACAAAGGCTTATATTAATCAAAAATACGCTCATGTTTTATAATAATATTAAAGAAATGGTGTTACTATTGAAAATCTATATCTAAAAAAATAATGCAATGCAAAAAATGTAATTGGTATCGATTTGCGAAGTGTTAGAGAGGGCTTTATTATATCATGTAAATTTAAATAAACAAAATTGTAACTTCAAGCATGAAATGAACTTATTTTATATTAAAATATACAAGGTTTTGAAAAAAAAATACACGTAAGATGTCTTGAGCTGGTAACTGATCATTAAGGTGACCGTTAGTGTTTGTGACTGTTTTAAATAAATACAAGCTTGCATAATAACAACTAATAGCAGCTTCAAGCAACTTTTCGAAGTAACCGACAAAATTAAAGGAACATTAATGTCTCTATCAAGTAATCAGGACTTTTTAATTGGGACATAGTCTTTAACATCGCTGTCCTCTATAGTTTTTCAATTTTCTCAAATCTTCACCCACAACACGTAATTTTTCTCGATTAAATATAGATACATACATATATTATGTAGATACCTTCATCAAAACAACTTATTTTTAGGTATGGCAAAGCAAAAATAATAAAACAAAAATCAGTTCAAAAGAAAAGAACGAAAATCATCAGATTTATAAATAACTACAATGCGGGGTAGTTTCGATCAAAAAATAACAAAAGCTTTCAGTATTTTGTTGCAACTAGGTAGTTTTGGACCATTTCTTAGGAATTAAACATTTACAAATAAAGTGAGTGATCTTAAAAAACATACCTACAAACACCAAGTAAATTATGTAGTTCTTATCTAACTTATTACCTACTTACAACTATTTCAAAGTTTTGTCATTTAATACAAACAATTAGTTACAAGTGCGCGAACAAATATAAATATAATGGATGCAATGCACCAATAAAAATACCTATCTTTTGATCGCTTAAATTTATTCGAGTATTTATAAGGATACAAACTTTGTCAGACTTAATATATGATTCAATCGTTTAAAGAGCAATCAATATCAAATATCTTTTAAGTGCAACCAACACTACCAGCGGCGATTAATTTACAAATGAAGAAAGTGAAAGGATATTTTTCAAACACTTATAGCTTGGAACATAATAGTTTGCATGTTGTGAACAAAATGTACATATTTGCAAAATGTCAAGTGCAAGAAACAACTTTATGTTGCATAGTTGGACTAAGAAATGCAAACAAAAAAACACACATTTGTTTTTTGAGATATGTAGTTGCATTTCGAAAAAAAAAAATCTTTTCTATTTGTAGCCATTAGGCCAACTCCAAATTATACATGCGTTGATTACGCCACCTTGGGTATAAGGATTTAAGTCATGAATATTTACCTAATATTAGGGCTCTCAAGAAAGGCGGACATATATTTCATAACGTACCTATATTTAAAAGTGAGTTTAAGACGAGAATTAAGAGAAAAAAATGAATTTTTCAAGTGGAAAATGCAGTTCCAATCTTATCACATTAAAAAGGATCTTGATCTTTACTTTACTTTTTTTTGAAAGTGTACCTATTTACAATATTTATTTCTTAAGGATTTTCTTATCGTATAGGTATAGAAATATTTTATTAATGTTCACCATGATGGTGAACAGGGAAATATTTTATTTTCCAAAGTATTACGCAAATAACATGATATGGCCATACAGTAGACGCTCGATATAGTGAACTAATACAAACCAAGCCTCTTCACTATATTGAAATTGTTTTTAAATATGTTTACTAACACTTAATTTGATTCTAAATAAAATTCTTTTTTTTTTAATTATTCGACAGTTTAAAGAAAAACAATCAATTTGTATTTCAAAGCAGCCATCACTTGCTACGAAGCCATACGTACCTGCTTTAATTAATGTTTTCGAAAATTAAAATTGCGTTAAAATCAATGCACTAATCGGCATATTTTTACTTGCGATTATAGGTATGTATACTATAAGGCAAGTTATGCATTCGTCGAAAAAAAAAGTTTTGAGATAACAATCAAACATGACATAACGATGATAGCAAAGACGAAAAAAGATGGTCTAAAAATTCTGTCCGTCTGTATGTCTGTCTGTCTGTCTGTATGTATGTATAGAGACCTACAGCCCAAACGGGTGGGCCGAATTGATTCAAACTTGGTATATAGAGTTTTTTAGGTATTGTACAGAGGGGAAATTGAAAAAAAAAATTTAGCTAAAAAAATAACGGTACCTGCCATATAACCGTTACGTTAAAGCTTATTTTTCTCAAAAACGGCTCTGAGGATTTCGATTTAAAAAAATCAGTGTTGCTTTTTAGGTAGGACCAATCATATGGCTGAAAAAAAAGTTTAAAAAATGGCTAAGAACGGTACTTTCCATAGGACCGTTTTTTTTGCTTTCGACTATCTCGAAAAGGACTTAACCGATTCTTTCGAAATTTCACACATATATAGTTGTAGGTAGCTCAATTTGTACTGCATACCAATATTTTTAGAAACTTTTTTTTTGTATTTTTAAAAGCATTTGAAAAAAAATTAAAAAATTAATATATTTTGAAAACTGCTTGTTAAATTGTTTTCTAAAAATTATAAATAAATGTATTGGCTAAATACATATGAAATGGCGTTTTTGAATTTTTTTTTGAAATTTTTTTTCAAAAAGTTTTTCAAAAAAAAACTTTTTTTCTCAAAAACCGCTTCACAGATTTTTATAAATTTATTCTCATAAATTTAAATTTATCCAAGAAATAAAATGGCGTATACTTTTTTTTCAGCTCAAATTAGTTTAAGTATTTATTTAAGAATTTTGAAAAATTTATTTTTTATCAAAATTTCAAGCTCCTACACCACTGTCACACATTAAAGCAAGTTTTTGCGACCCAGTCAGGCATTTTATTTCTTCATAGTTCCAAGCAAAGTCATATCAAAAACTTGTTCAATAGGGAAGCGGTTTGTCAAAATTCGTGCTTCAGTGTGAAAAACACACAAAGGAGTGGTAAATTGGTCAGAAAAATAGTTAAGATTCACAGACGCATTGCAACAAAAATAAAGTGCACGACTGGGTCGCACGAACTTGCTCTAATGCGTGACAGTGGTGGGGTTTGAGATTTTGGAAAAAAGCAGGGAAAAAAAACTTTTTGAAAAACTTTTTAAAAAAATAGTAAACAAAAATGTTTAAGAACTTCAACTTAAATTTAAATTAAAAAAAAAAAAAAAAAAAACTCAACAAAACTTTTTTTGGAAAATTTTAAAATTTATATTATTTCCTCTTTAAAAGGCCTTCTACATTAAAAATTTAATCGAAATTCGTCAAGTGGCTTACGAGAAAATCTGATTTAAAAAAAACCGATCCTATGGGAGGTACCGTTATAAGACTTTTCCTGATAAATCTATTTCAACCAAAACATACATTTTGCACAGAAAACATTATTGAGAAAGTTTTATCAAAATCATAGTAGCCGTTTTTGAGAAAAATTAATTTTTCACTAAAAATCGTATGGCAGGTACCGTTAGTTTAAGAGCTAGAATGCTAATTCCAAAAACCCCTCTTTAGGACGTGATCATAATACTATGTACCAAGTTTGAAGCAAATCGGTCCAGCAGTTTAGGCTGTAGGTAACTATACAGGCTGATAACATACTGACAGGCAGGCAGACAGACAGAATAATTGTCGGACCCACTTTTTCAAGCTTCTCTATCATGGTAATGTTATGTTTGATTGTCCAAAATTACGAATACATGACTTGCCTTATAGGATGTTCCTATTATCGCAAGTAAAAATTTGTTAACTACATACATATATTGAGATTCTCATAGTTCACTTTTTAGAGTAGTCTGCGTTGAATTTTGGTGGTTCACTATATTGGATAGTTCACTATATCGAGCGTCTACTGTATATATGATTATGTACAATACATATAATATTCTTCTTCAAATATTTAAAATAGTCTCATAGAAATTTGATGCGTACATTTGTATATGTTTTAACAAGTTGTCGAAGCAACCTCGAAGAGCTTCAAGCTGATGCATAAAAGTGATCTCAAGATATCTATTTCCAATCCACTTTGATATTTTGGAAATCATTTCATTTTTAACTAAATTTGAAGAAATTAAGTAATATATCAAGTGGACTGTGAAACCAAAGCCTTAATTTACTCGTATTTTTATATAAAGCAGGAAACGTAAATTATAAACAAATAATAAATTGTTCATTATGTCCGTCGGAGCACATAAACAAACAGAAAATAATCTTTTAAAATTTTATTTTCCTTTGATTGCGCAGAAATCTCAAAATAAACAAGTAGATACATATACTCGTATATATATTGACTCGACCTTGATCAAATCTTTTCAAAAAGAAATTCGTCCACGCAAAAAAATATTTTGAGGTGAATTTCATTTTTATGAATAGAAAAGCGAAACGTGTACGGAAAGATTTTTTTTTTACTTCAGTTGTTATGTATATACTTGCGAATATGGCTATACTATTTATGACAAGTGATTATGGGTCCGCGCCGCGGAAAAGAACAAATGACAAATGAGATAATAATTATAGACACAAAATTAAAATGATGGGGAAAATGCACCCTGTGCCTAAAACTGGTTACCTAGCTTTTATAACGATGTGTCCAAGGGGTTTTTGGAACAAGATATTTTTCTTATAAAAATGGTCCCAATGGTTTTAGGAAGGACAACAAATTACTTTTGGCTAGAATTGTCTGGATTTGTATTTTAATCGTACCTTTTTCAGAGGACACTTCTTCGTGATCCCAATTAATATACTTTTTAAGTTTCTTGGATAATTTTGAACGGACAGATTAAATTTTCTTCATGATTTAAACATTTATTTATTTAAATGTTCATCTTTTCAAATTTTGGTTTAAATTTGTGCAAACTACTATGAATCGGACAGATTTTTCAAAATCACTTTTATTATGGTTTTGCACTCCTTATGGGTAGAGCTTTATGTTGAGAGTTGTTTTAACAATCACCGATTCTATAAGAACAAAAAGAATTTGGTAGGTATAGGAGGATTTATTAAGCACGAAACGGTTATTTCCCTTAGTCCCTCTTTTGTTAATTGTAGTTACCGTTTGATGTTTGGTTGCTTACGAAATATTATGTGGGATGTGGCAGATAGTTTTTAAGATGCAACCTCGTATATATAACCTATTGTACTATGAAGAAGCAACTTTTTGGTGCGCCACAGTGTGTCAGAACCCTACCATTTTCTTTCGGCATAATAACGTTTAGGAGGGGGGCAGATGGAAGGGAGTAAAGAACATTGTTAAAAGAACCTATATAATTATACTATATAATTTAACTTATATAATTTATATAAAATGTAAAGAATAGACCAAGAATGGTCAAAATTGAAAAAAAAACTGCTGTCGTAAGCAGCGATTTCAAGCGGCAGAACCCTACAACACAAAAAGCTGCTTCTTCGTAATACTGTAAGCTATATATACAAAAAATGCAATGTCAACTTAAACTTTGAGGAAGTCTTAGCACTACGCAATTTAGGAAAGCACCATTGTTTTTTTTATTTTTCTTTTGATGAACCAAGCTATCAAAACGATTGTATTAACACAAAACTTTCCAAGACTTAAAAATTTAGACAATGAATTTTCCTATAATTTTCTATTAATTTTAATCATTTAATTTCTCTCATTTAAAGCTAAAAATGACTGGAAGAATAAGAAGAACTCGTATTTATGGCGCAAACTACAACATTGGCGAGAGCTACTATAAACCAACTCTGGATAGCCTCGATCACAAGCGTGACAGGTAATTATACTAATACAACCATATCTTACACCGCTATAAGTTTTAAACAAAAACTATATAATAAAATAAAATTTGTAAACTCATAACACATGAAATATAAAAGAAAATGATTTGTTTAAGTAGATTTTTTGTTTTGTTTTTAGTTGAAATATAGTAATTTAACGTTTTTATTACTTTGTTTTCCAAAGCCGTACCCAATCCATATTACGTGAAACACCGAAACCAATCTTGACGAATATTGATACTTACTTGGATGAACCAAAGACGATTTTTCCAAGTAGTGGACTACAGGAAGCAAGATCTTCTCTATTTGATTATACTGGGAAGGAGCTCACTTCTCATATGACTCCTGATATCAATGACGATTTCGACGAAGATGTACGTACTCGTATTATTAAAAGCAGAACTACATATTCAAAGCTTTTATAATATTATAACCATTACTTTACAGATACGGCATTCTGTGAGAAGAATACGCCAACTTAAAGATCTTAAAGAAACAAGTCCAAGCTTCTTAACTGAAAACACTGGTTTGAGAGAAAGGAGCAAGAGTCGCTTTGATTCCAAATATTTACAGAATCTAAAGGTACAAATTTGTGTTCCAGTTAAACATTTTAATTTATAAAAGAACGTTATCCCTTCTATATTCACAATTGATAACTTATTGTGATTTTGATCACTGATACGTTGAGTGGTTTAGATCTATAGACTCTAGAATCTTGATGTCTCTGTCGTTGAGTGTAGATTCTGTGGGACTGAAGTGCCTGTTGACTTTCTTCGTTGTGAACTATTATTTCATGACTGTTTAAATCCATTTTCTCTATTTCGTTGAATCCATTTGCATTGTTAGTTCTTCTTAATTAAGATTAAATCGCATATTGCTTTCACATAGCATTTCTGCAATAGCATGCAAAATGTTATTTGTTTTCCCAGATCTAAAATTCGTTGATTCATGAAAGTTTAGTTGGACCTTCTAACAGCAATACGCACTCAAAATAAAAGTTTTCGACTGCCTTTTTATAACCAAACTTGATGATAGTAGTTAAGTTATTGCAGTATGCAAAATTGACAATTGCTCCAATGACAGCCTGAAAGACGTTTATACATCTTAAAAAAGTCTAAGCGACTATCCAAAGATACCAATATTTTAATTATTTGCTATCACTCGCATCCAAAATTAGCTCTTAGTTTTGTTTCTGAATTTGGATACAAAGGGTGTTTTTTTATCGTGTAGTTTTCAATCTGGCAATACTTTTTCGCAGTTGATCTTTTTGACAACTGTCACTTTGATTTATGCTCAGTTTGGTTTGCCATTTCATAATGAATAGACTTTCCTGAACAACGTTTGCAAATCGTGCGTGCAAATTTATTACCAAAATAATGGTTCGGTTCGCGGTATAGCGCGCTGCTTCCAATATTCAGTCGACAAAATCGCCCAGGAATTTATCTGAGCAAGTCGCGGTGGCCACTTGCCTGAAATCATTTTTAGAACGTAATGGCAAACCCTTATCTGTATAATAAAACTAAATTCTTGGCCATAACATTAAATTATATGCGTTTTATTTTTTTTCGAAAACCACACGTCTAAAAAAACACCCTATATATGAGATCCGAGTGAACGCGTTCACTAAAATCATTCAGAATCAATGCGGACAGAAAAATAAGTTGGTTACATGGTCTTATTATTGAGATGAAGTTCAAAAACCGTTATGCATACAAAATTCACTTCAAAAAACTATGTTTTTGTAATCGATTTTAAAAAGTTCTCAGAAATAGAGGGCCAAACCATGAAATATCAATTTATTTGCTTACCGATTTAGACTCTGTTTAAATGTTGTTAACCAAAAATTTTAATATTCTATTCAATGAACAAAGGTGTATCTTTTTTAAATCCTTTTTGTTTTGATTGAAATCTTCAAGGCTGAACAAGATTTGGATGACTTCACTTCTGGATTGAGTGGAATGAGCATGGCAACATCTGACGTCTACAAATCCACAACATCCTCTGCAAGGGCTAACGCCACTAAGGAAAGGCTAGCTAGCATTGAGTGGGAAATGTCGGAAAGAAGTGAGAAGCAAGTCCAAAGAGAGAAACGATCAGCAGATCTCAAAAAAATACTAAATGAAGCAGGCGAAAGCAGCAAAGTGGTTAAGAAAGTAACTTTTTAACTTTTTTCAAATTACATTTAAGTACATATATCAAAATATAATACATTGATTGCTTACGGAAATTGTTCATTTTTTATTAAATAAGCATTGTTTAGCAAAATATTTTACGAAAACGTTATAAATAAAGTGCACGACTGGATTGCATGAATTTTCTCTTAAGTCTGTAGTCTAAGGGCTTATTGGGACTTTAGAAACATAGAACCATAAGAAAAACATAAGCGAGAACTACAGTACGTTTTCAACGAAATAGTGATTATGGGTGTATTTAATAATTCTTGAACCACACTCTGCTACATAAGCAAGGAATATACAAACCGAAGTGTTCATCTTCTAACTTCAAAACTGCTTCTTCTAACTAAAAACCATTGGAAAAATTAATGCATATTACGACTTTTGACGCAAACGCCCCTTAAAAGTAGGCGTGTTCTAAAAAATTATATAATACAAATTTAGGTAAATCACTAACTGAGCTCTTTGTCATAAGTAAATCTTTTGGTACATGTGTAAGGCTGAACCGAGTAGTTTTTTAACGATCTTACCTATAAATTGGGCGTATTGAAAAAATTACGCACAAAAATATAGACACATATTTTTCAAATAATGAACGGAAAAAAGTTAAAAATTGGATATTGATACCTACCCTAAATTTTTTAAACTACGTTTTTCGTTATTTCATGAAAAAGGGCGTAAACCACGCCCAAAATTCAAAATTTCTTTTCACACACAAGCTTCTTTGTTTCGACTAAGAGACGCACAAATTTGGGCTTGTGAATTCATTACAAATACCGTTTATTTGGAAAAACCATTTTTTTTTTATAGTTTCTTGTAAAAAGTGGGCGTCAGCCCACAAGATATTTATGTGCAAGTAATACATACTCACAAAATTTAATGTTGTTCGCTTTAATATAACAATTGTTATTTTATAAAAACAATATTGATGGTTTTGTATGAAAAAAGGGCGTTAGCCACACCCAAACTGAATTTTTTTTATTTTATTGGAAGAAGGTTTACCTAAAGCTTAAGTGTGCAAAATTTAAGCGTTATGCTTTTATAGTAACTGTACAAAAAATATAATCTAATTTTACCAAATTGAGGTTATTCATTCGGTTCAAGAACTTAGCCTTACTCTTGAACCAAAGATTATTTATACCAAATTTCAGCTTTTTCTAGCTCAAAAATTGCGACCTCTAGAGAATATACATACGGGCGGACGGACATGGCTGAATCGACTAGGCTTTTGATTCCGAGTCAGAATACTTTTCTATACCTAACGGTATTATTTCTCTATGTCACAAAATCCACACCAAATAAAATATGCCCATTCTATAGAATAGGATATAGGGTATAAAAAGAGTTATTAAAGGACCTATCAAACGGTTGAGATTTTTTTCTGATCTCTGCTTGATACTTTTGCATAGTTAATGTCGATTGCTTTCCAATATGTAAGTTACAATTTTCGATCACTTCTTAATTTTTAAAACTCTAGAATCATAACAAAAAACAAATTTAAGAAAATCAAATAATCTAACTGACAAGTTTCAATCGAAATTTAAAATCAAACATTCAAATAATTATTGCATACTTTTAGACATCTAATAGAGCCGCTGTGCATTTTTCTTTAGAACAAGAAGAAGACACAAAACAAGTTCGTTCAGTAAGTCAAGTGCATTTATCATGTCGCGTCGGTGTTCGGCTTGTCTCCGCGATCGTTTGAAAATAAATTTTAATTTAGTATGTTAATTTTAAATTTAAGGCTTTACAAGTATGAAATAAATATTTTTGAATCGATAAAGTGTATATTTACAAATAGTTTCGCGCATTTTAATGAATAGAAAGTAGTTACATTGCAAAATCTAAATTCAAGTGCAATAATTCGTTCTTGATTGGGATTTGGATTACCTGTGTCTGATTGAGCGTCCGTCGGTTGTTTTGTATAGCCCCTGTTTCCATTTTGAATAAAAAAAGCGACTACATTGAAAGTGGTCTGATCTTTGCTTTTATTTAACCAAGAAAATGTTCCCTGCCCAACGAGTACCTTGCGTCTGCAAAATTGCCCTTTCTATCGTTAAAATAATTAAAATCTTTGTTTTATTTAAAAAGAAATATTTGTATGTATTATAAATCGATATCAAAGTGTTTTTTGTTGTTGTTTAAATGAATTCATTCAACGCTGGATTTGAAAACAGTCTTTTTTCGGGTAAGTTTTAAGCAATATTTATTTCTTTAAAAAAATGTCAATTTACTGTTTCACTGATTTAAAGGCCATGATTCTTCACCTGTAAAATATTTTCCGCATTAAATAGCCCATTTACAATATAGTCATGATTCCAAATGTTGATTTTTTGATGCTTCGCTGAAAACATTATTTGCTGTCTGCTAATATCCAATCCAATACGGTGTTCGAATTTTTTTCTGGGCACAAGGCAGTTTGTGCACAGCGACAGCAGAACTGCAACAGAAAATCCTGCCGTTTAGACTTTGCTTAGCCATATTTAGAGTTAAGCTTATAGTCCCTTGTGGACATAGTCAGTCACCTAGCTGGTAAAAATAAAGGGTTTTCCAATATGAGGTGTTAATTTGAAGAACCCGCTAATTCGGTAGTTGTCACTTTTGAAGCTGTAATTTTTTGACAAGTAGAAACTACGCCATTAATAAAAAAAGGAACGATTAGGTACGCATTGAAATTATTAAAATTAACTATAAAAATGGTGAAAGTTTGGCAGAGACGGTTCGTAAAACTATGAAAAAATGTTTTGTTCGACGTGAAGCACCTTGTCGGACCGCAATTCAGAAATTGGTGTACAAATTTGAGCTGTTCGGACAAGTTAGCGATGTAAAGTATAAAAGCCCGTGCACGTCGCTCAAGAACAACTGAGAATATTGATGCTGTAGTGTTGAAGAAACGTCAGACTTGGGTCTTAAATGGCTGCGCACAATGGTGTAGCAGTAGCAGTAGCACACAGCAATGTCAAAGTTAAATGTATGAAAATCGTATTGCACGGCTACAATGTGAAGTAGCAGATGCAGCAGAGAGAGTCGCTGAAGTACAAGTCGACTCGACTTGAACTTCACGACCAAACCAAAATGGCAGACATGATTTTTGTTTGAGTTCAGTGCTACACATTGTATTCGCGTATGCTGCTTTGTGAGCTACCGATCATCACCAACGTCGTGTCTTTGTTGATTGGGTCCTTAAAATGCATGAATATGATCTGGAATTTCATCGAAAAATCATCTCGACCGATGAGGCCCATATCCACCTCGGTGGCTACGTCAACAAGCAAAATTGTCGCATCTGGGGCACGAAAAACCCAAGATTTATTGCTGAAAAGCCTCTCCATTTTCAACGAGTAACTGTTTGGTGCGGTTTATGGTCCGGCGGTGTCATTGGACCTTACTTTTTTCAAAATGAGGCTGGAGCAACAGCTACGGTGAATGGACTGCGCTATCGAGAGATGATAAATAATTTTTGTATGGCCGGAATGGGATGGTATTGTTACAACGTTTCCTTTCACCAAGACGGCGGCGCTACGTGCCACACAAGCAACGACATCGATCTTTTACGGGAAAAGTTTCCGGACCGTGTTATCTCTCGAAGAGGCGATCACAATTGGCCGCCGAGATTTTATGATTTAAGACCTTGCGACTTCTTCCTTTGCAGCCACGTCAAAGATAAGGTCTACGCCAACAGCCTATTATCAATTCAAGACTTTAGAGATGGAATTCGTGAAGCTATTGAGGGCATAGAGCAGCTACTCTGTGATTTGGTGAGGGAAAATTTCATGAAAAGGATATTGTTCTGTAAGCGTAGCCTTGGCGGCCATTTGGCTGATATTGTTTTTCATTTTTAATGGCATGCTCTTTTTTCTTTACATTGAAATGAATGTCCGATCATTCATCTCAAAAAATGCAATTTTTCTTTGAATATCAAAATAACACCTCTTATTGGAAAACCCTATATATACAAGGTGGACCAAAAGAAATCATCCTATTGGAAGATGATCTTATTTTTGCAAATGGCAGCCAATCCCAAATCTATTTTGACATTTGTGGACTAGACAGATGTAGAATACAAGTAATAATGGATATGCGGAATAATCGTGTCTATTTTTTGCGTAACAATTCGTCTGTAGTGTTGGCGCAGCGCGAATTCCGTCACCGATTCCACGGCCTTCCGAAACCCACTGTGCAAACACTGCGCCGTTTGGCCACCAGCCTTGAAGAGTATAGAACCACACGAGACGTAACCAAGAGTGGCCGGCCCTGGAGCGCCCGTTGTGCTGAGAATATCGCCGCTGTTGACGAGGATGTCGAGCTGTCACCGGAAACATCGACCAGACGCCGTGCCTCGCAATTAGCCATCAGCCGGTCGTCCCTAAGGCGAATTTTCTTCAAAGACTTGTACATGTTCCCGTACAAAGTCCAGTTCGTGCATCAGCTGCTGCCTGTCGACCGCCAAACGCATGTAACCTACGCCCAGTGGAAGATTTGTCGACCAAAATCATTTTGAGCGATGAGGCTCATTTCCACCTCAGCGGGTACGTGAAAAAGCAAAACTATCGCTTCTGGGGCACCGAAAATCCACGAGTAATGCAGGAGGAGCCATTACACTCTCTCAAAGTTACTGCATGGTGCGGTGTTCACGCACTGGAGGAGTTATCGGGCCGCCGCGCCGGTCAAGCGACAACAGTGGATGGTACGCGCTATAGGGCCATGTTAACCGAGTTTTTTCTGCCGCAATTAGACGAATTATGATTGGAGGACATGTGGTTCCAACAGGACGGAGCTACGGCACACGGCGTTACCGGGTCACTTCATCTCTCGTTTTAGCGATTTGCACTGGCACGCAAGATCGCCCGATCTAACAGGTTCTTGTGAGGTTTTTTGAAGTCCCGTGTTTACGTGAAGTGATGAAAAATGCCATAAAACGAGCCCGTATAGCAAAAAATTGTGACGGCGCCCATTTGGCCGATATCATCTTCTCGACTTGACCAATAAAATGAAGACTTCTTTTGGCCCACCTTTGTATGTATACAATGCCTCAGCTTTTAAATTAAACCGCTTATTACTAGCTGATATTGTTTCTCAAAGTGTTAGCAGTCAGGTTGCGTGCTAATTGACACTTGCTTCTGCGTGGGCGTACCAAGCGCGAAAATATTGTTTTTAGCACTTGGAAAAAGGAACGCAAAAAAAAAAGAAAATTTTTTTAGAGCATAGTTATGTGGATTTTACATACATACCTCTCATTTAATCAGAGCATAAGCTTATAGCTTATAACATAACAACGACTTCAAATGTTATTGCAAATGTTTTTAAGGTCAGTATTTGGCTAGGTTACCTTAGCCGAAAAAATTAATGTTTCGCTTTACTAGCTACAGTGACGATCACACGAATTGCGCAAGTCTGTCATTGGTGTCCCAAAATGCGATGACGGGCCAGAGCTTATCATTGTGATTTTTAACGTCGGTTTCATTGCCATGACATGTCAAATAATTATGAGAGTTCAAAGCACCTGCTCCACCAAAAATATTGAACCCCCGCATGGAGATAAGGCTTTTTAATTATTAAACTTTGTATTTTGTTTAATAAATGGCATAATATAAATAATAAGTGATAGGAACTTTTTTTAATTTACTCAGCCAACGTTGACAACAATGGCACGGCTGACATTCCTGCCATGTCATTGTTGGGACACTGCCATTGCAATAACAAATTAATCAAAAAATCTGTCATTGTATTCTATGAACAATGACAAGGTGATTACACGGCAGTGCTACCACTTCAGGAAAAAAAATCGAAGCAGATTTGAAGAAAAAAGTGAAGTAGATTGAAAAAAATCGAAGTAGATTTCAAAATTAAACTTTTTTATAAAAATCTACATCTAGAGTTGGCTATTTAGTGGTTTATTTTTAAATGGTAGGTTATTTTGACATTGGAAGCTGTTTCCCGCTCGAAATCTTGAAAGATATTCAGTTTCATACCTCCGCCGAACGAAATGTGTGGCTTTATGCTTGAACAGCGTTGGAAAATATTGAAAACTTATTTCCAAAGTGAAACGGTTTTCGGCGAAAAATCAACTTTTCTGATGAGGCGTATATTCATCTCGGCGGCTACGTTAACAAACAAAATGTCTCGGGAAAACTCGCCCGTTGTTGTCGAGAAGCCAATGCATCTACAAAGAGTGTAACAGTTTGGTGCGGATTGTGAAGTGATGGGTTCATCGTTCATTAGACTATTTTTGTTCGAAAATGAGGCTGGGAACAACGTTTCGTTCAACGACCTCTGCTTCATGCAGGTTAACGCGCTATGAAATACAGCCCATTTTTCAATAGATCTTTTGCTCACTAAATTCCAAAATCGTGTTATCGATTGGCCGCCTCGGAGCTACGATTTGACTACTTTGGACTTTTTTGTGGGAAACCGTGAAGGACCGACGTTATGCCAACAATTCGGAAGCTTTTAAATCACTTAAGGCTTATATTTCCCAAGAAATCCGTGAGCTACAGCCCGAAAAAAACGGGTTTGGACACCCTCTAAATTATTAAATTTTTTTAAATAGAATTAATTCAATCAAACGAAAACCAAACTCAAAAACTTTCCGACTTCTTTATTGTTTCATAACACTTTTAAATTTAATTTAAAAAAAAAATATTTTCATCTTCATTTCTACACGTGTAGTATGTAAAACAAAAATTAGAGTGAAATGGAAAAAAGGGAGTAGAGCGGCTTTTTCTGTAAAGTTGAAGTAGGTTGAAACAGATATTTTTAAAATGAAGCAGATTTCAGTATTTTGGTGATGGTGCGAAGTAGGAAGTAGATTTTAAATTTTTTTGATAAAAAAGAAGCAGATCTACTTCAATTGAAGTAAAGTGGTAGCGCTGTTACACGGTCATCGAAAATTGTCCATTCGATGACGTAAACATTTCTGTCATTGTACTTGTTATTCTGGTTGTCAATACAATGACAGCATTTTACGATGGCGATCACACGAAATGACGACTTTAGGACAAATAACTACATCATTATGACGTCAGAATGTCATTGCAATGCCAGATTTCGATGACCGTGTAATTCTAGCTTTACGAGGAATATTAAACCAACCGGTCATTAAAATAACGACAACAAAACAGTGCACTCTCAGTGCCTAGTGGGCTTTATGAGTTTCTAACTCGCAAGCCGCCATAGCCATTGCTAACAAGTACCTGGATAAAATTAAGTTTCTTAACAACTTTTTTTACATATATTTTAAACACAATTATATAATTGGCAATAAGCTTTATTTATTACATCGCTTACAAATACAAAACAATCTTGAACGGTTTTCATGTGCGATATTGTGCGTTATAATTTTTTTAAATAAATTACATTTCAGTCATTACTTTCCTAAACTTTTCCAAAAACAAATGTGCATGCTTTTCCTCAAAAATAAGAGCAGGTCTTAAACGAATAGAAAGGTCTCCGCAACCACCAGACTGTACGCCACTCATTTTTAATTTCTGAATTGCCTTATCTCTTAATTCAGAGCTTGTTAGATTTATGGCCAAAAATGTTCCACGACCTCTTGTGGAATTTAACAAATGCGGAAATTCTTTTTCGATATCCAAAAGCCCGGACTTTAAAACATCTCCAGTTTTACGAACTCTATCAAGAAGCCTGTCTTCCTTAATGACTTTCAAAATTTCTTCAAGTAATAAGACTTTTGAAGGATCTCCCATCCAAGTGTTAAAAATTCTATACGGTTCAACCGGTGTAAAATCATCCGTATGGAAAAATCCTCCAATTTGCATTTTTTTGCTGAATGTAACGATATCAGGAGGAGATTCTAAATTAAAGTGCTCGTGACACCACATCTTGCCTGTTGGGCCACCACCCGTTTGAACTTCATCGATCAGCAATGCGCAGCCATGTTTTTTGCTGATTGCCTGAAGTTTTTGAAAGAAATGTGGTGATGCTTCGTTGTCACCACCTTCACTTTGAATAGGCTCAACAACAATGCCAGCTACTGGGCTTCCATTTTTCTCATACTTCATAATGAGGTCCTCAACTTCGGCTAGACAGCGGATATCTTCAGCTTTGTTCTCTTTTTCATTTTCAGATAAAGGATACTTGTAAATCGGAAAAGAAGCGACAGGCCAATCGAATGATGGCACATCTATTTTGTGAATGTACTTTGAGTGAGTGGTTGCTAAAACTCCAAGAGTTCTTCCATGAAAGGCACCCTTAAAGGACAAAATACTAAGGTTTGGTGACCCTGGCGCTTTGTTTATCATGCATGATTCCATTTCTTCTTTTGTAAATTTAGTGTTGACTCCTCTCTTTTTTCGTATATACCTGCAAATAAAAATGAGTTAGTTTGTAGGTACATTTTATAACAAAAAACAGGCTTTATAATAAACGTATATGTAATGTACAGAGTGAAACCTCCTATACCGGACAGATTTCTTAAGCGAAAAATTCTCTGATGTCCTCGATCTTACGCTGACACAAATCAGCTGAATTTTGTTTAATTAAATTCTATTAGACGGACAAACATTTTTTCAATTATTATACATTTCTACCTTTCTTTTGGGTTATCCTCATCATACCTTCTTTTTCATTAAAAACGGGCACACTACTAGCTTACATAGGCAAAAGATAAGCAAAGATGACAACATGAACAAGCCAAAACGAAGAGAAAACATATTTGAAAGCTACAATACGTTTGCAACGAACTGTTGGATACCCTATTCCCTATTTTTTGTGTGTGTGTATGCGTTCGCTAGCGCAATAAAAAATTAAATGCACGACTGGGTCGCACGTACTTGCTTTGTGGGTGCAATAGTACGATGAAAACAAAGTTTTCGAGCAATATGAAGAACTCCTGTTTGAAAAATTTGGGGAAAACTACAAAATTTTGGTTAAAACTGAAAAACCCGAGCGGGAGCTTACGTTAAGAAACCTTTGAATTTTTAAAATTTAGATGTCATCTTTTGGGCGCTATAAATGATATAAATGTCCGATTATGGCCAAATTAATAAAATTGTTAAAATAAATTTCCGTTATTATCATTTGTAGCCAAAAACTTAAATGCAGTTTTCTTCAAAACATTCTATGTATATTCAATACAAAGTTTAATAAAAATCGGTAGAGCCTTTTTTGAGAAAATTAGAAAATACTAAAAAAATTGGCCAAAACCTAGTGGCTATGGGAGCCACCATTTAAATAAGAGAAACTGGAAAAAATGCAATGACATCTGATAGAGAGTTGTAAGGAACTATACCAAACAAAGTTTGTTTGAAATCGATACAACCGTTTACAACTTATGGCAATTTGAAAAAAAGACGTCAAGACCAGATTTCCGTTATTTGCATTTTTAGCCAAAAACTAAAAACGCAGTTCTCTTAAGAACACTAAAAAAAATATTACACACAAAGTTTAAACAAAATCGTTAGAGCCATTTTTGAGCAAATTAGAAAAAACAAAAAAAGTTGGCTAAAACTGAACTGCTCGTTGTATGGGAGCCACCATTTAAAAAGGCTTTACTGAAAAAATTGCAATTTTTTCTTATAGAACACTAAAAAAACTATGCCCAACTATGTTTGAGTCAATTCAATTAAGCCGTTGCGAACTTATGGCCATTTAAAAAAAAAACCGCTTAAACCTTATTTTCGTTACGACCATTTGAGCCAAAAACGAAAAACGCAGTTTTGTTAGAAATGCTTAAAGTTAGCTAAATTTTGAGTTTAATCAAAATCGTTAGAGCCATTTTCGAGAAAATCCGAAATGAAAAAAACCGTTACATGAAAGGTACCAGTTTAAGCCGGGCTAAAACGAAATAAAAAAAACCTCGACAATCGTTTTTCTTCAAACTGCTATATATGAAGTTTGAAGAAAATCCGTCAAGCCGTTTAGGCTGTAGAATGACGTGAAAAAGCGCACATCCGCACAGACAGACCGACGGACGGTATGGCGAAAACCACTTTTTTGGGCTTCTCTATCATCGTAATGTCATGTTTGATTAAAACCTCGATTTTTTTTTCTGCACGAAACCAATACTTGCCCTATAGAGCAAGTAAAAAGCGTGTTCCACGTCCAAAGTTGAGACTTTTTATTGCCAAGGCAATTACTATGAGGTTAGTGATATTCAATTTTAAGCTTGAAGCTCGATTTGATCAATACAAGACATAAGTTGAATTTTTAAAAATTATAAAAATCACACTCACGGCATAGTGAAATAAAGTGCACGACTGGGTCGGACGAACTTGCTCTAATGTATGACTGTAGTCTTGGGTTTTAAGATTTTGGAAAAAAAGCAGGGAAAAAAATCATATGAAATTTTTTTGATCACTTAAAAGTCACTGATTTGGTTTTTTCAAAATCGTTCGACCAGTTTAAAAAAAACAGTTTTTTTGAAAAACTTTTCGAAAATACATATATGTATTCCAAATTTTTTTTTTGAGTATGCCAGTTTCTAGCACTTTGTAGTTTTTATCAGAAAAATAAAATTTAAAAAAAATAGATTAAACCGCTTTTGGAAAAAATGTTGAAATGGTGGAAGTTTTTGTTGTTGCTTCCCATGTTATTCTAGAGCTTAGTTTTTCGTCTATAGATGGCGCACCTCAGGTGGTAGTACTATAGTTTATATATATACAATGGCATAGCTCATATTTCTGTTTATCATAGAAGACATTTGATGTAACGTAGATAAGGCAACTAGCGCCCCCATTGATGAAGTTCAGAACCAAAAAAAAAATGTTTCATGAAATTACAAATTACATGAGTGTCTGGGTCATGTAAGATTGTAGTGTAACGTTGTAAGTGTACATTTTGTAACATCGACTTCCTGGATTGAAAAAAAACAAGATATGTTGTGTTGGTGTATCAGAGAACAAATTAAAAGGAAGAAGAAGGAAATACCGTTTTCAATTTTTGCTGCCAAAGTTCAGTCGCGATGGCTGATGATGAAGTGCATACTCTTTAAAATGCATGCAGGTTACGATTTTTTTTTAATTAAATGAAGTGTTCTTCGAAATTTAAATATTGTTAAAACCAAAAAAAAGAAAGCGTAACGGATACAATTATTGGCACATATATATTGAACCAGCTATTGGCACCCCCTCATTCATTAACGATTTAAAAAAAAAAAATATACCTAGCTAGGTATTAATTTAGCAAGTCACTTTAATTTTTTCGGAAACTGCAACTTATTCCTCACAATTGTGTGTCAATTTTTTTACGAATTAACTCTTCATTCGGTGTAAGGTAGTTAAGTTGTCAGCACGTTTTAAAATAGTGAAAAATTAGCAAAATTTTGTGTATTCCTGCCATCTGCCAAGGACCTAAGATTTGGTAAGCCTTATTTAGTTATTTACAATTTACTACATGTAGAATTATTTTATTAAAAAGTATTGTTTTATGATATCAGAATATTACAAAATATTCAATTTTAGTCATTTTTTGTAAAAGTAATTGGTAATTTTATAATAAAAAAGGTGCCAATAGTTGGGGTTCAATTATCAGCACCCGGAGTGACAGTAAATTGGTTCTATGAAATTACAACTTTTGGCACTGCCAATAAATATACTTTAAGACTTTAGGGTCTGAAAAAATGCCAAAATCAATAAAAAATATCAAGGAAAAGATGTTCAAGAATCTTTATTGGACATACAAAATGGAATTAGCTAGAAAATAATAAAAAATCTAAAAAAGTATAATTTTCTTTAAATTCAAGGCTGCCAATAATAAATTGTACAATGTACAATGTACATGTTGGGGTGCCGACAATACTGTGGTCGGGTGCAAATAATTGTTGTTTTTGGTAAGCTTTTTTAAATTTACCATTTTCTTAAAGACAAAATACAAAGTGAAACATACTTTTAAATATATCTACAAAATAGTTAAAAAAACAATCAAACATGACATTGTTCTGTCCGAATTTTGGAATAAGCATTCGAGCTCAAAAAACTAACGGTAGGTACCTGCCATATGATTTTTAATGGAAAACTTTAATAAAAGTTTTTGGAGTTAACTTCATATATTTTGGTTGGAAAAGATTTTTCAGGAAATGTCTTATAACGGTACCTCCCATAGGATCGGTTTTTTCATATCAGATTTTCTCGTAAGCCACTTGACAGATTTTGATGAAATTTTCAATGTGAAAGCCCCATATTGTAATCGAAATAGTTTTGTAACGTACAATTTCCCAACAAATTGTTTGAGTTTTAAAAAAAAGATAGGTTCCTTTTTTTTTAGTTTTTCATTAAGTAGCTAGTTCAAAAACATTTGAATCTTTTTTTTTTAACTTTGTTTTCCTGATAAAAATAAAAAAGTGTCGGAAATTTGCATTCTCGAAACAAAAATGT
Organism: Platycheirus albimanus; assembly: GCA_916050605.2. Taxonomy (NCBI): domain Eukaryota; kingdom Metazoa; phylum Arthropoda; class Insecta; order Diptera; family Syrphidae; genus Platycheirus; species Platycheirus albimanus. Next base: position 69,906,635 of record OU696698.1, read on the forward strand.
GGAATATGATTTTGAAATGTTAAAAAAAAACTGGTCCAATGATTTTGAATTTTTTTTTCTCAAAACTCAAAACTGTACAAGAAATCAAATGGCTTCGACTTTATATTTTTAACGGGGATTATATGCATATAATTAATGTTAATGTATGTGGGAACCAGGAAAGTAGAAAATGATGAATACACATATTTCTGACAACGAATAAATGATTTTTTTTTCGGTTGCTTGAGAGTTATTGAGACTACTTTTACTGAAGCGGCCAATACATGATGCACACCGCACTTGCGTGCGAAATTCAAAATTCTTTCTGATGTAATTTCCCCCCCCTGGTGTTGTTATATAGAAGGGAACAAGTAAAAATATTTTGGAAAGGCATAGCTATATTTTAAGTCCTCAATTCAAATGTTGCCGCCCTTGAAATTTGCCGCCTGGGCAAATGCCCGGTGCGCCGCCCCCTAGATCGGGCCCCGATGAGAGACCGTATACTACTTGGAACAGCATTGTAATTGAAGTGCACTTATTATTTGTATGAAACTGTGCGTACTATGTTGCACTATGCAAATATGTAATTTTTTTTCATGTGAAAATTTCCTCATTGAAATTTTGATTTGAAACGAAAAGGCGACATAAAGGGTGGTATTGACGGATCAATCTTATTTTAAGATTCTTTTGCTATAGCTGTAATAAATATAAATTTAAAACTGCACAACGTGGTTTAAACAAGGCGTATTGTAGACATCAGACCAGAAGATTTAGAGGAACAATTACAAACTTTTTAAAAATTACGGCTTACCACATAAAAATACTTTTGTATGCATTTTCGTTTGAGCAAGATCCACACATCATCGTTGTGAGATTGTTGAGTCCTTTTGGTGCTATAGGCAGCAAAACAGAGTTGAGTTTTTCAGGCCAGTCCTTGCCAGGGAAAACTCCCAGAGCTGGCCTATTGATGAGCGCTAAAGGGGTTAAAAGTTACAGCCTAAAATCTTTATTTAATTCAAAGACACTAACTTACTCTTTAAATTGTGATCATTTCGAAAAACATTGAGCAATCTAGGGTTATTGTAACCCAGTGGAACTGACGATATTTGGGTGTATGTGTCCAGTAAAACATTATCGTCCACATCAACAATATAGTTTCCTACTGATTTGTCATAGTCAGCAAAAAACTGTACTGATCCCGAATTCTGAAAAAAGAAAACAAATGTTTAGTTAACTTTCAATTCCACTGATTCAAATTCAATAAAATCTTAGGCTGAAGTAAGATTTCCCTGAAAAGAGTTAAAATGTTACGAATGTTGAAAAAAAGTCTGCGGGAAGTTACATAATTGTTGACAGTATTTTTTCATATTGTGCTTCATCAACATAATCTTATAAGCTTTTGGCAAGATGGTTTTTCTATTTAAAAATGTATGTATGTTGGAGAAACAGCTGATTTAAGGAATTACTTTTAGCATCTGAGAAATAAAATGACAACATAACTTTTCTTATCATTATCCCAGCGATAAACATAATTTGGTAAGTTCTATAGCTGAAAACCAAAAAGTGGGCCATCTTAGGCTACTTTCCCCTATTCACATTTGCATACGTCCGCTAATTGATAGACAACACCCCCAACTGATATCGTAAGAAATCTATAATACTGGCATTTGACTGTGTCGCACTCTAGTGCCTCAAACAAACTTTGTTTCTACAAGCTATATACGAGTACAATACAATCTGAAGATAGCAGCGGTGCTTAGTAACCACTGATTGCAGCGGTAAATAGTTGCTGTTCATAGTACTATATTTTATATTTTGTTATTATAGATTAGGTTTCTATTAACCGTATGAATGTTGCCTATGTGAAGTGGACGTGATTAGATAAAAATGTAAATTCTACTTTCACTCGTGCCTTTTTGTGATCCAAGGCCAACGGCAAAAAATAGCCCCCCTGTGCCGTGTCGGTAAAAATTAAAAAAACAGTCATTTTATGCTGGACAGGTTACCTATCCATAAAAACTGAATATGAAGCAATATTTTTACTTGCTGCTTTCTTCATAAGTGTTTTCCTAGGACATACACTTATTTGGGCTTTCTGAAATCGATTTTTTTGGTACTACGTCCCACAAGAACTAAAATGATTCTACGTGAAACGCACAACATTATCATCAAAACAAGTATTCTTTACAATCTTATTTGGTTCATTTACAAAACTAGGGAGTCTAGATGAGCCAAGTGATCATGATCAGAGACCACACCAGTATTTTCTAAGACAACTATGATTAAGTCACCCAAACTAATACATTTTTAGTTTAACATTTTCTATAAGATCTTTCGAAGATAAACGGGGAATTTAACATACATACAAATGTCTGCAGACATTCTCTGCTTGGGACATTTTAAAGAGACTTTAAGAATATGCGCAGAAGAGAAATAGGGTTGAGTCGAAATTCTGGGTGCATAAAAATTCTGTTTTCAAAATTCTGCTTTCAAAATTCTGATTTTCCAAATTCTGTTTTTCATAATTTTGCTTAACGAAATTCTGCATTTTGTTTATTATTTGCAGAATTTAAGTGCGACGATATTCATCAAAACTTCTTGTTGGCAACATCTTCTTGAACATGCAACGGGAATTTATGAGATGATTCGTAATATAGATCTCTCTCTTTTTACTTGCGATTATAGGTACTATAAGGCAAGTTATGCATTCGTAAAAAAAAAAAATTTTTTTTGGACAATCAAACATAACATTACGATGATAGAGAAGCCTAAAAAAGTGGGTCCGGCAATTCTGTCTGTCTGTCTGTCTGTCTGTCTGTCCGTCTGTCTGTATCGGCAACTACAGCCTAAACGGCTGGACCGATTTGCTTCAAACTTGGTACACAGTATTATTATGGCGTCCTACAGAGGGGTTTTTGGAATTAGCATTCTAGCTCCAAAACTAACGGTACCTGCCATACGATTTTTAGTGAAAAATTGATTTTTCTCGAAAACGGCTCCTACGATTTTGATAAAACTTTCTGAATAGTGTTTTTTAAGTAAACTTTATGTTTTGGCTGGAACAGATTTTTCAGGAAAAGTCTTATAACGGTACCTCCCATAGGACCGGTTTTCTTAAATCAGATTTTCTCGTAAGCCACTTCACGGATTTCGATGAAAATTTTAATATAAAAGCTCTGTTATAAACAAAATAATATCAATTCTTTAATTTTCAAAAAAAAAAAATTTTTGAGTTTTTAAAAAAAAAGTTAAATTTTTTTTTTGACTTTTGGTTTTTTTCGAAAACGGTTTGTTCAAAATTTTTAAAATTTTTGTTTTCTTATAAGAACTTTAAACCGCTAGATTTTGACATACTCAAAATAAATTTGGAATATGCTTCCGAAAAGTTTTTTAAAAAAAACCGTTTTTTGAAAAAAACGGCTCCAACGATTTTGAAAAAAAAATTCCTTAAAATTCAAAAAAGTAAAAGAAATCTAATGGCTTACTTCATTTTCTCCAAAAAACGATTTAACGTTGATTTTTAAATGATTAATAAAATTTCATATGATTTTTTTTATTGCTTTTTTTTCCAAAATCTCAAGCCCCAAGACCACTGTAACACATTAGAGCAAGTTCGTGCGACCCAGTCGTGCACTTTATTTTAATAATTCAATCAAAATTCAAGAGAAATAATTACTTGAATAATAATAATAATAATAAAAAAAAAACTATTCTGAAAAATAAACAATTTAAACGAATTTAAAAAAAAGAACAGAACACAGTCAAATTGGATATCTTAAGAGAATCGCTAAAAAAATAATTTCTCTATGGCTCTGTTTAATTTTTGTGTGCGTAACATGCATTTAAAATGTTACTTGTTGTTATTTTGCTAATATAAGTGAATGTTCAATTATTTAATTTGTTATGGACCTTTTTTGTTGAATTCTTCTAATAAATAATAAAAAATTTATTTGAAGTTTTTGTTTCTTAGTATAAATTAACAGAATTTTTGAAAAACAGAATTTTGAAAAGAAGAGCTTTGTTTTCCAGAATAAAAAGAAACAGAATTTTGAAAAACAGATTAAAACAAACAACACAAAAAAAACAAAAAACCGGAATTATAAGAAACAGAATTTTGGAAACAGAATTTTGACCGGATCCCGAGAAATATCCTAAAAAAAGTTTTAAATTGTAGAAAAGTCTAACAACACTTGCGCACATTTAATTTTCAAAAGCTTTGGATATGTAAACAATTATGTACATATCTATTAATATCCCTGTCTCATTCGCTTCTTCGAAAAATTGATTTTTGACAAGACTCACATAAAAAAAAAAAAAAAAAATTTGGAATGAAGGGGAAATGCTTTGTCCTATCACCCATTATTAAAAAATAAAAATAAAATAAACGACTGGGTCGAACGAACTTGCTATTATACTAGACAATTGCGTAGTGGCTGCATTATGTGGCCATATTTCAAAATATGGCCATCTGTCGCTTTGTCAAAGTGTCATTTGGCCATATTTTTGTGCGACTTTTAGCCATATGGTCCAATGACACTTTTCTAAAAGCGACAAAAGGCCATACAATTAAAATTATGCCCAAGAGAGAATTAATTTGGGGTGTGAAAAAAAGAATTCCCCTCGAAAACTTATCTTTAAAAATAATGCTATTCTTTGTCCTATTTGCAGAAGAATAGTAGAAAATAGTACTATAATTTATTGTTAGAAATAAATTAATTTAATACTAGGTATATACAAAAACATACATATGTACATAAATATATTTAAATAAGGTACAAAAATATATGAATTCTTTATATTTTTTGTCGTTTGAACTTTTTGTTTGAAAACTCACCGATCACAAGCAATTTAAATTAAAAATTTGACAGTTTGATAAGGGATCCGGTCAAAATTCTGTTTCTTATAATTCTGTTTTTTTTTTGTGTTGTTTGTTTCAATCAAAATTCTGTTTTTTTTTATTCTGGAAAACAAAACTTTGCTTTTCAAAATTCTGTTTTTCAAAATTCTGTTAATTTATACTAAGAAACAAAAACTTCAAATAACTTTTTTATAATTTATTAAAAAAAGAGAGAGATCTATATTACGAAGCATCTCATAAATTCCCGTTGCGTGTTCAAGAAGATGTTGCCAACAAGAAGTTTTGATGAATACCGTCGCAGTTATATTCTGCAAATAATAAAATAATCGTTTGGAAAATGTTAAAAAGCGCGCGCGTTATTTTATTATTTGCAGAATTTTGTAAACCAGAATTATGAAAATCTGAATTTTGGAAGCAGAATTTTGAAAACAGAATTTGTATGCACCCAGCCCTAATAATTTTTTTTTTTTGCTGAATGAAGTGCTGAATCAAGAGAGAGAAGAGAGATAGTATGTTTGGCTTTATTTTGTGTAGATTTGCGATGACAGTTACGCAATTTAAAATAAATCTAGCTTAAATCACGTAAATATAAATCATGAAAAGGTATGGTAAATCACATAATTAATTATATGTCTTATCTAAATCAAGTGATTTAGCTAAATCAGGCCCGTGGAAACATAGTATAAGAAAAAATATTGAAAATCGTTCGACCATTTTTCTTTTTTGAGAAATGTTTCGAAAAATATTTGAATATTTTTTGGAATATGTGATTTTGAAAAAATCTCTAAAAAAATAAATAAAAAATTTCAATTTTTTGTTTGAATTTTTTTTTAAAATATTAATTCAGCCAACGATTTCCACCTTTTCTTAAACAACCGAAATTAAGAATCAAACATTTTGCTTTCTTGCGTGTGTTTACTGTTAATGTTATACGCAGTAACATTACAAGCATTAAAAAGAATTTTATATTTACTCTTTGGATTACATTTCCTGCAATATGAATTAAAACAAATATCACCAAAACAAATATGTTCAAGTAGTAAATCATGTGATCCAATCGCGCGCGCGACATATTTGTTTTGGATATATTGGTTTGGGGATTTTCGGCTTGTAGATTTTCTCTTTGGGAATTTCGGGGATGGGGATTTTAATGTGGGGATTTTGCTTTTGGGGCTTGTGTTTTGGGGCAAACTTTACCAACACATTTTTTGTACATAAAATCTATAGTATACTCTGGATATAATGTTTGACTGTGTCGCCCTCTTGTACCTTAACACTTCGTTTCTAATGGCTTTATACAATACAATCGAAAGATATCAGCGGAGCGGCGCGGCGCCTATAGTACCCTGATTGCAAAAGTATTTACTTCCTTTTCAGTGCTTTAGTTTGTATAGCAAAGTTTATGACTGTAAATGCGATAAATACTAACATGTTTTGCTTGGGAGCAGGTCATAATACCGGTTGTCAAAATTCTGTATAAAAGAAATTCTGTTTTTTTTTTTTTTTTTTTTTTTTTTTTTTGAAAATACTGTATGACTAAAATTCTGTAGGTATGCCGAATATCTGTTTATCCAAAATGCTGCTAGTATAAAATTCTGTTTTTCAAAATCTGCTCATGCCCAAATTCTGCATTTTGAAAAAGTTGTTGTTTTTGTTTTTAGTGTTGTTTTTGTTGTTGTTGATGTTTATATGTTGACCATATAATTCATTTTGATGTTCTGTTTTCAAAATCCTGTATTTAAACAAAATTTGTTTTGATAATGTACAAACAAATAGAATTTTGAAATACAGAATTTTGTATACCTACAGAATACAGTATTTCGACCCCAACCCGTTTTGCTTCCGCGCCAATCCGAACATTATGGATAGCGTGTTTATTTGACAGATACTAAGGAGACGGTTCTTTCTGTTTTGACACAAGCTTACGCCTGCTTCTGATTATTATAATTGAACCTAAAGACTTTTAGTAAATCTTTTAAAAGTAATGTCAAAATGATTGATAGACCATTACCTAATTTAAAACATGTTTGTTTACAACCTATCCATAGATCATTTCCTTAATAATTTTGTACGAATAAGACAACACCCTGTGTAATACTATAAATACAAACTATTTATAACAATAAGTTGGTATCTTCTTAAGAAAATATTTTTTTCGTCATTGATTATGGACTCATGAGCTATTCAGTTCAGCTTTTATCGTCAGGTGGTGCCTCTATACCTATTTTATCTGCTGATTGCCGCATATACCAAATAAGACGTTCCCAAATTATGTCCTCCGGTAAAAATCAATAAACCTCAGGAATGTTCATTTTAACGAACAAAACTTGCCATCTTTTCGTATAGAATATTTCAAAAGAGATTGACTTAAAACAACTTATGTATGTTTTAATGTGCGAAAATGTTTATACATAGGTAATGCACAACATTATATTTATCTTTACAGTGACCCCAGAGATCTATGGATTGTATTAATATTTCATTCAGAGTAGCTTTGTTAACGTCCGTGCCAGAATTTAGCTTTGTTGAAATGTTCACAAACAAGATGCCTTTTACAAGCTTCACATTAATATGTACATTTGCACAATGCATCAAAAAGTTTACATAATCAATTAAAGATTTTCCAAAAAAATCATAGTTCACTTTCTAAACTGTGTCCTCAAAGAAATTCATCTAACAGTTTTCGATTAATTTTTCATCATTGCCCCTGCCAGGTACATAATATGTTCATGTTTATATGTACCTTTTTTGTTTACAAATGTTTGTTTTATTATTTTCTATCACAGAGAGCCTTGATAAAATAATTTGAAACAAACTATAACAGTAAATAATTTACCTGTGATGCACTTAATTGTTTAAGTAGTTCCAGGGATTTCGGGCCGGGAATTTTGTCAGTATTAACTTTGGGACACGCAGGCTCGCTAATTGTTGATAATTTCCGAATTTGTTGAAAGGCTACAGAAAAAAATATTAATATGACGTAACAATTCGATTTCAATTGATTTTAATATAGGTACATACCACCATTGATAAAAACACAGTTATTATTAATGTGCCTCACAGCGTTTGTTACATTCATATTTAATTTATTGGAAGACCGAAAGACTGATAAAATCACTTTAAATGCTCATGTTCAAATGAAATTTTTGTTTGGCTATTTGGAACTCACTGTCGCTACCCCTACCCAATTTTTATCTCATCAAACAAATTCTACCCACTTAACGATTTTATTTGAGCTCTGACAAAACTAACACACACGAAGATAGATGTCATGCTATACAATACATGTATCATATACAGTAGGACTTCGGTAATTCGAACGCTCCACTAATTAGAACACCTATTTCTTTGCATAAAGTATTTTGTGATTCGAACACGTGCCAAAATTAGTACTCTGTAATTGGGATTTGACCATTGTTTTTCTGCTTTGTGATTTTGCATTTTGTAGAGTAAAAATTATTTTCCTATAAAAATATAATATAAGGGAAAAATGTTTCTGCGCATTGATTTTAAAGCTGTTGGCTGTGAGTTTAATTTTTTTAGAGACAATTGTACATACAATTGAGATTTCCGTGAAGTTGTTAATTTTTTTCAACTAGCTATGTGAATGGTTTGTTATTTAAATTTGTTCCTGTAAATTTTAAAGCAGTAGGTATATTTGTCAATTAATACCAAAAACAAAACTCAAAAAGTAGTACAAGTTTTTGACTCTTAGGCTGTTTGTCAATTGCGTCAAAATGCTGGATAAATTTGATCCCATGGTTGAATTTTGACAGGTTAAATTGGGATATTAACTAGCCTGCTGCCGGACCAGGTTAAATTTTAGCCACTGGGTTAAATTTTGACGTCTTTTATTCCTTGTGAAGGTGTAAGAGAGGTGAAGATAAATATGAATATTTTTTAGTTTTCTGTGAACTTCTGAACTATTGTTCACAGACTTGTTGGATTATCTGTGATGGGAAATATTTTACATACCTACATTTAAGATTGATGTTTTATGAAAAAAAATTATTGGCGAAAAATCAATTAAAAACATGTTAGAATATAACTTTTATGTATGAGTAAATTTTTGTTTTGGTATTTCTTAAGCTGTCTATTATATAAGAAAAACTAATAGACTTCATCAAGATACAATGTTTTCTTAAGGAAATAAAGTGCACGACTGGGTCGTACGAACTTGCTCTAATGTGTTCAAATGGTCTTGGGGCTTGAGATTTTCGGAAAAAGGCATTGAAAAAATCATATGAAATTTTATTAATCACTTAAAAATCAATAGTTAAAACGTTTTTTGGAGAAAATGAAGTAAGCCATCAGATTTCTTTTGCTTTTTCAAAATTTAAGGAAATTTTTTTTCAAAATCGTTCGACCAGTTTTTTCAAAAAACGGTTTTTTTTGAAAAACTTTTCCAAAATATATACCAATTTTTTTTTGACTATGCCAACTTCTAGAACTTTGTAGTTTTTATCAGAAAAATAAAATTAAAAAAAAATTGATTAAACCGTTTTTGGAAAAAACAAAAAATAAAAAAAAAATTTTAAACTTTTTTAAAAAACTCAAAAAATTTTTTTTTTAAAAATTAAAGATTTTTTATTATTTCGTTTGTAATAGGGCTTCTACATTAAAAATTTCATCGGAATTCGTCCTGTGGCTTACGAGAAAATCGGATTTCAAAAAACCGGTCCTATGGGAGGTACCGTTATAAGACTTTTCCTGAAAAATTTATTCCAATCAAAACATTAAGTTTGCGGAGAAAACATCATTCAGAAAGTTTTATCAAAATCGTAGGAGCCGTTTTCGAGAAAAATTGAATTTTCACTAAAAGTCGTATGGCAGGTACCGTTAGTTTTAAAGCTAGAATGCTAATTCCAAAAACCCCTCTGTAGGACGTCATAATAATACTATCTACCAAGTTTGAAGCAAATCGGTCCAGCCGTTTAGGCTGTAGGTACCGATACAGACGGACGGACAGACAGACAGACAGACAGACAGACAGACAGACAGACAGACAGACAGACAGACAGACAGAATTGTCGGACCCACTTTTTTAGGCTTCTCTACCATCGTAATGTTATGTTTGATTGTCCAAAAAAAAAATTTTTTTTTTACGAATGCATAACTTGCCTTATAGTACCTATAATCGCAAGTAAAAATTGATATTCAAGTGGGAAATAAAAGCAAAAAGTAGATGCTGACACACTGCCTTAAGAGAAAAGGGAAGAGTCAGACCCATGGTTTCGTTCATAAATTCGAGGAAGATTTTAGCATACATTCTATTCAAATTGATTCGGGCACTGGAAAACTTAAGACTTTGAAAATTCCAGAAAATGATATAAAATATATTTGATTATAGGTACATACCTACTTAAAACCATTTTACACTGCTATCTCATCCAACTTATTGAATACGCAAAAAGTATTCAGTAATTCGGACACCTCCTTGGTCGGTTTAATAGTTCCAATTTGCGAGGTCCTACTGTACCTACAATGTATAAAAATGTTCTTGATTTAAAAATCATTTCGTTGTCCCCTTTAGCACACCTCACAGTTCACCGTCAAACTCGTTGACCATTGATACAATAATTTTATTGCAGTTGGAGAATTATATTTTGTATTATATATACCAATTTGTGTATTTATTGAAGTGTCTTACAGTGTGTTTCCTAATTCGCAGGCAATAATTTGGGAAATGATTTAGCAAAACAAAATTGTTCTACAGTAAAAGTGAATCAAAATTCCTTACTTGCTATTTATCGGTGCTTTAAGGCAAGATATTCATTCGTAAGAAAATAATAATATTAAAATTTTATTTTAATTTAACATGACATTTCGACGATGAAGTCATTAGAAGTGGGTTACAAAATTTTGTCTGACTGTTTATTTCCATAACATTTCCTGAATGGTTTTCTTATGCAAATTCTATTGGTACCTAAATATTATAAAACCGGTTTCTTAAATCAGATTTTCTAGTAAAATACTGACGGATTTTGATGAAACTCTTTTATAAACGAAATGATGTTGTCTTAAGTAAATTCAAAAAATGTCTTTTTTGAGTTCAAGAATAGTTTTTAATTTTTAAATCTTTTAAAAATGTTGATCATTTTCAAAGTATATTCTTTTCCCGATTAGCTAAAAAATTCTAGAAATTCACATTACTCAGGCAAAATTTAAATAGGTTTATTCGAAAAGTTGACAAAAAAAGTTTTTTCGAAAAAGAGAAAGAAATCAGATGGATTGTGTAACTTTTCCCGAAATCCTTGTAACTGGTGATTTTAAAATGATAAATAAAATTTGATTGCAGTTTCCAATTTTTCGTTCTCACAATCTCAAGCCACAAAATCACTGTCACACATTAGAACAAGTTCGTGCGACTCACAAGTGCATTTTATTTTCGGTGAAAAATTACCCGAAAGTCTATTTAAAAATTGAAGTATTTGGGTGTTTTGAATTATGTTATAAGGCAAACATATTAACACAATTTGTGTATTACGCAGATTTGAAGGACAAGTGGGAAGAACACATTTTAATGCGCAAGAAAAACGGACAGGCTTGGAAACGAAAAATCTGAATACTCAACGAGAGATACAAATTAAATATTTAGCACACCTTACCTTCTGTAACAAATCCATAAATATTGTCCGAAATTATTGTCTAAGGAATAAGGAAACACCCTATATATGCAAATGCCGAGGGAAAAATATAGTGGTAGGTACGTGATTATATTGTTCTCTCCAAAAAAAAGACCGCAAAATTTGTGCTTCCAAAATAAAAATGGGTATAGGTAGGTATACTCATATGTTCCTGTTCCCCCTGAAGTCAAACAATGGAACTAACTAATTTAAAACTGGATTTAAATAAGTTATTAAATTTTTTATCTTGAAGAAAAATTTAAGTTGCTTTGTTACTTTTTTTGAAAAAGAACAAGAGACAAAATATCAGTGATGCTGCTTGTGAATCCGACTGAAAAACAATCTCACTCCCATCAATTTATTTCGTTTTGCAAAACAAAAATGCACCCCATAAATTTCAATTAATAGCTAGTAGGTAGGTATATATTTAATTTAAACAACAACATACTGAAAGTAAGAGCTTTATACACGTGACGTAGGTACTCAAATCATTCAGTCTTCATTCATTTTCAAATGTTTAAACTATTCTGAAATAGATTTTTGTCTACTGCAAGGTGGGCAAAATAATATAACAGTTTGAGTTATTTTAATATATCAGTTTTCAAGATTTTTCAAAGTTTTTCTGCATTTTTTAGAGTCAACAGAAATTCAATTAAAATTTTGGATGTTTGAGAAACAAACAGCTGATTGTTCGTAAAAAAGTATAAAGGACTTAAAGCACCTACTTTCTTTCGATTTCTCGGAGCCGCTCATTCCGAAACCCAGTTTGAATGTGACGTTTTGTTTTTATGTATAATCGAGATCGAGTTAGTGTTTGTTTGGTTCTCAAGACGAGCCTCCGAATGATTCTGAAAGCATTCGGTTGGTATTAGATAACAACTTTTGTCAGAAGAGAATATTGATTTATTCGAGGTCAAATCCAAACAGTCTTTTCATTTGTCACAATCGGTATTAATTATACACATATTTTATTATTAAGATAGTCAAAATTTTCATGATTTCGGATTTTTTTTTAATTTTTAAAAATAGACTAGTTTCAATAAATAAAAAAAAAAAGCGAGAGCTACAGCAGGTACATTTGCAACAAACTGTTGAATACCCTCTACCAACATGAATTTCCTTACAAAAATTCCCGCCCTAAGTAGGTGTGTCATACACCTACAACAACCTTCAACATTTATTTTTTATATAAAATTAGACCTAGTTCAGAACGGTGATATAAGTCGATTATGATGCATTTTAAGATATAAACAGGGTTTTGAACCTTTCCAGTTTCATGATTCACAAAAAATGCAAAACGATTTTTTTCGAGTGGCCTTAATGTTTGACAAGTTTTTTTTTCTATGTGTGTAAATGTATTGTCTGAAGGGCAGCTGCTCATTTTGCATATTTCCCTTTCCTTCATGTTTGTGTGATTAAAAAGGTCCGTGTCCAAAACTTGTTTAAACATACCTAAATTAATTTTTGTTAACTTTAGTAGAAGGTGCTCTCAGCTTTCGCTTTTAATAAGCTTAAGAGCGCAGATGATAGAGGAATTCCCGTGTTGAAAACGACGTACAGCTACAGGTAGCAGGCTCCTGACAACTTAATATATGATGCAGAAAGCAGGACACCAAAATCTGCCATGCGCAATACTCTCTGAATGGATGTTTTTTTTTTGTATGTCAATGTGTCTTTTTGTATTAAGATGAAACAGTGACCCGTACAGTTCATCCACCATAAAATCAATGTCCCAATCACAGATATTCAATACAGATCGCCGATTCGTGCCTACCCCTCTTGCCTTAAACACCCTTTAAATATTTCATTCACCACGGTAAATGTACAATGAACATATACTATATACCTACTGCCTCTGCATTCAGAGCGCACGGAAGAATTTGGTTTTTTCAACATTATAACTGGTTATAGAAAATAAATATATATAAGCATGATTCGTGCAAAAAAAAAATAGAAATCCAAATCACACATGACATTACGATGATGGATAAGTCCAAATAAGTGGGTCTCGAAATTTCATCCGTCTATCTATCTGTTCGCGCCTCTACAGCCAAAATGGATTTTCCGATTTGCTTCAAACTTGAGGGGTCAGTTTTCATTTTTGCTCTAGGTCGAAAAATAACGGTACCTGTCATACCATGACCATGAAATTTTAAGGTAAATCTAGTTTAGTGCAGGGATGGTTCCTGGTTCCTGTGCGAAGGTTTCGTGCCCATCGGGTGGAAGCAAAAAAGTTTTCCGGTTTTTTGTAAATTGCTAAAATGTTGTACCTACATTTGTATACCAACCAAAAATATTGTTTTTGCTAGCATTAAGATGAAACAGAGAATTTAATTTCACATTAAATACATGTTTTTCTTGGGCGTAGATCGAAGGTTTTTGGGGCACAACAACATAACTTTAATAAGCTATTGGGCCCTATCATGGTAACCGATCGGAGAATCCTCCGACCGGGGAAATATTCCGATCGGAGCATTTATTGTGTTCATGGTAACCGAATCGGAAGAGAAATACAAATGCGTACCGACGCGCATACCATGGCATGAGGAAAACAAAAAAATATAGTATGAACCTCCTTTGTAGTAGAATAAAACTGCACAGCGCAGCTGTATTTTTAGGATAACAATCATACATGAATTACGATGATGGAGAAGTCGAAAAATGTGGGTCTGGAAATTCCGTCCGTCTGTCTGTCTGTATGTCTGTTCGTGCCTCTAGAGCCTGAACGAATGGGCCGATTTGCTTCAAATTTGGTAGGATTTATTTGGCCTTCCCTCGGAATTTGTTTTTAATTTTTGCTCTAGACCCAAAAATAACGGCACCTGCCATACAATCGAGAAGAAAAAAAATTGATTTTCTCAAAAACGGCTCTAACCATTTTGATTAAACTTTCAGAATACTATTTTTGTGAGACAATTTATCTTTTGGTTAGAAAAGATTTTTCAAAAGTGGTCTTATAACGGTAGGTACCTCTCATAGAACCAGTATTTTCAAATCAACTTTTCTCGTAAGCTATAATCCGATTTCAATAAAATTTTGGGCACAGGAAGTCATTCATGATTTTATTAATATGGCATTTCGATGTTTGCAAAAACTTTTTTTTTAATTTTTTATATTTTTTCAAAACAAATTTTGGTTTTCGAAATATGTTTTAAACGGGTATATTGATTTTTTCGAATGTTAACTGCAGATTGCCTTATATTTACATACTTAAATAAATTTCAAAAATAACCTTTAAAAAAAATACTGGTCGAACGATTTTCAATATTTTTTTTCCTAGATTGAAATATAGCTTTGAAATTTTATTGCATACTTAGTTTTTCCGAGAAAACACTTAAACTAATTCAAAAAATAAAAGAATTTTTTTTAATACATATCCATATATGCAGCCACTAAGCAATTGCTTATCATAAGAGCAAGTTCGTGCGACCCAGTCGTGCATTTTATTTATTACCGTTCCCGATTTCGTTAAAACTAGAAAAACTTTTAATTTGTGTGATTTTTTTTGTAATAGTTAGTTAAATAATTTTGGGGACTTCTTTTTTTTAATGTAAATACAAATAAAACATTGTTTCATGTAAATTTGGCGTTCTTTTTTCTAAAATAAAAACGTAAAGTAATTTAATTTTAAGGACTTATTTCACAATGAAATTATATCCCAATTTGGGAGGTTATTTCATTCTGTTTTTAGGAGCTAATTTCATTGGGATGTTATTTTTATAAGCCTATGATTTTAAGTACCTATTTAAAATTTTTCTGAAAATTAAAAAAAAAAACAATTTTTTTTCTAAAAAAAAACCGCTCCACCCATTTTGTTAATTTTATTCTCATACCTTAATTGAAATTTATTTAAAGAAACAAAATGGTGTAATTTTTTCAGCTCAAATCAGTTAAAATAATCATTTAGGTAAATATCTAAATGATTTCCATTTTAAAACGCACCAATCGTTTAGTTATACCAAAAGCAAGATGGACTGAAACCTGTGCCTGCATCAAATAATAAATAAAAAAAAAATTGGTTGTCTGTAAAGACGGTTTACGTTTACGGACGATAATTTTACGTCATAAGCAGTTTACAAAACAGTTCATGTGTAGGTTGTATCTCCCCCACCACCAAAAACCCACCAACCACCCACCATTTTCGAATTTTTCTCCTCACCCCTTCCCCTCCAAACACCAATCACCCACCCACAACAAATACAACCCACCATTTCTGACAATTTTTTTTTGAAATTTTGACAGATGATGTATTATTGTGTTCGCTCCCAGCAAACATTTTCCTTCAAAAATGAATCATTATGATTCATTTAAATGAAGAAAACCTTCAGATATGAATTCACTAACGATTCAATTCCAATCAAATCTCCTGAGAAATGGGCATTCATTTATGAAGCTTTAAAAATGATATATAAATGATTAGAGAAACATTCACCAAAATGAATGTATTTAAGCGCTTTTTCTTTACGATTGTATGCTTACATTCACTTTTATTCATAAGAGTGAAGGAAATTTAGATAGATTTATTAAGTTTTTGTACATTTCTTGATCACACTCATTTTTGTTCATATATGTGAATGAAAATCCAGTGTAGATCTCTTTTTAATTCGAATACAATTTTGATTCTTCATTTTTGCTGAACATAAAGTGAACCTTCATTTTAAGTGAAGAAAAATGTTTGCTGGGCTATAACAACAAATACTAAAACCTAAATAAAATAAAAATTTAATGGGGGCTCCCATACAACAAACGTGATTTTTTGCTCGTTTTTGTTGTTTGTCCGTCCATCACCAGGTTGTCTCTTTTCTTCTTAAGAAATTTCTGGAATTCTGGAATTTACAAATATAACTGTCTCTGTTAGTTCTTCTTTTTGCTGATTTGCTACATTTTCTTCACTCACGCTAACAAGATCATTTTTGGCGCGATTTTTGTCTTTAATAAACTGTCATCACGTTGACTTCTGCTATTCATAGTCACCTTTACAATGAGAAATGTCAGTATTTTTTTTTCAGCGGGTTTTTTTTTTACTATTTCTTTCTAGAGCGCAAGAGCTTAAAATCACTAAAATCACCTCTAATGCCAATAAAAACAATAAAAGAAAGCCATATTTAGTTGAATTTACGTTTTTTAAAGATTTAAGGATTTAATAATAATATCTGGATTAAGGGTTTTTTAACGTAAATATGCTTTCTTCTTTAT
The DNA here is from genome assembly GCA_916050605.2 of Platycheirus albimanus. Classification (NCBI taxonomy): domain Eukaryota; kingdom Metazoa; phylum Arthropoda; class Insecta; order Diptera; family Syrphidae; genus Platycheirus; species Platycheirus albimanus. Next base: position 69,923,294 of record OU696698.1, read on the forward strand.
TTTATTGTAATTGGGGGTGATTTGAGTGATTTTAAGTTTTAAAACTCTTGAAAGAAATAGTAAAAAAAAAACACTATGCTTAGAAAAAAAATTACTGAAATTTCTCAGTGTAATATTTGACCAGGATTATCAGAAGACGTCTTGGTGACAGTTTGTTTAGGAAATATCGCGCCAAAAATGTTCTCGTGTGTGAGTGAGAAACAGCTTTACCTACATGTAAATTCCAGAAATTCTTTTAGAAGAAAAGAGCCAACCTATGGATGCTTTTAAAGCTCAGTTTTCTTCTATTCGTATTCAAATTCGAGTTCGAACAGAAAACAAAATAGAAAACAAAACGAATGTCAAATAAAGAACAAGAAGTAGGTATTGTTGGCTCTTTTTTCTTTGGGAGATTTCTGGAAGTCTTGAATTTACATGAATAGCTGTATCTGTTTGTTCTTCTTTTTGCTGATTTGCTCACAGCAAACATTTTTCTTCACTTAAAATGAAGGTTCACTTTATGTTCAGCAAAAATGAAGAATCAAAATTGTATTCGAATTAAAAAGAGATCTACATTAGATTTTCATTCACATATATGAACAAAAATGATTGTGATCAAGAAATATACAAAAATCTAATAAATCTATCAAAATTTCCTTCACTCTTATGAATAAAAGTGAATGTTAACATACAATTGTAAAGAAAAAGCGCTTTAGTACATTCATTTTGGTGAATGTTTCTCTAATCATTTATATATCATTTTCAAAGATTCATAAATGAATGCCCATTTCTCAGGAGATTTGATTGGATTGAATCGTTAGTGAATTCATATCTGAAGGTTTTCTTCATTTAAATGAATCATAATGATTCATTTTTGAAGGAAAATGTTTGCTGGGTACTTTTCCTTACGCACACAAACAAGATCATTTTTGGCGCGATTTTTCCTAAACAAACTAACAAATCGTTGTCTTCTGCTAATCCTGATCGCCTGTTACAATGAGAAATTTCAGGAAGTGTTTTTATTGAATAAAATAAATATTGAAGGAGGGCTCCCATACAACAAACGTGATTTTTTGATGTCTGTCATCAGGCTGTATCTCATGATTCGTGATAGTTAAGACAGTAGAAATTGTGACAGATGATGTATTATTGTTGCCGTTATAACAAAAATACTAAAACCGAATAAAATAAATATTTAAGGCGGCTCGGCTCGCATACAACAAACGTGATTTGTTTGGCTTTAATTTTTTAGGATAGCTCGAGTTCAAAGATTTTAGAGCAACATTTTTATGATGACAATACAGTGTTGTAAACTTTACAAGGGTGGCGAAATGAATGTTTCTCAAAAATCCCTTGATATTTTTCATTTCTAGATCAGTGTATCGAATTCTGAAGCTTGAAAATTGCGTTTTCCTATATTTTGTATTCAGGAAACAATTATTTCAGGTTTAGCTTTTTGTAAAACAAAATAAAAACTCTATTAAAAAATGGATTGAGGTTGAAATTCTGCAGTCTTATGGCGTTTCAGAATTATTACCACGGCTCATTATACAAATAGAGGAATGTAGAAATAATCTAATAATTTCTGAATGTGTCAGTGTCATAATTAGAAACATTTATGCATTTTCCAAACTCCATTTACGAAATTCCCCCTTTGTAAAATGTGTCTTGAAATTTTCAATTTTCTAATTCCAGGCGTTTCCTGTTGTACTAGCCATATAAAACTACCAACGTAACGGACTGCCTGAAGCCTATGGAAGACGCTACGCAGCTTCAACAGCGTCTGAATTTATTGCCGAAGCAGAAACGATGAACATTTTGCAATCCGAGCAGGATCGATTAAATTGTGTAACCTGATTACTGAAGTGGCTATAAACAAATAAACAATACAAAAACAACCAAAAGAATATTTTTATTTCAAAAACTACAATTTAGATAAAAGAGATTATTTAAATATTTGAATCATACAAAGGAAATCAGTCGAAATAAACTACCTACTTTTTTGTTTTATTTATATCACATTCAAGCGAAAAAATAATTTCACAACAAAATACAAAATGGTCGAAGTAAACATACAAAAAAAAAAATTATGTAAACAAACCCATAAAGTAATCATAGAATAAAAAATTATTTTAAAGTATGTACTTAAACTGGAAAATAAAAGAAATTATTAAGATAGAAACAAAACAGCACGAACATTTTTATCTTTTCTCTTTATAAACAAAAAGTATTCAAAACAAAAGCAGTCACCCTGTTACATATAAAAAATATCACCTGACTCAAGCACAGCGAAAAAATGGTCGCCACTGACCCCAGCCAATAAAAAGCCCTTTTCTTATTTTCTTTTGTGTATCAGACAAGAGCAAACTTTTTGTTCCTCCTTGTGATCGTCATCCTCATCACACACTTAACATATAAAACTTTTGGCGGCAAATGGCCTCTTCAATGTCTACACCACTGCTTAAGGTTCATGGTTTTTAGATTGCGAAAGCACATGAAAACGGTTTGGATCACCAGGCGCTCAGAAAAAGCAGGAAGCCTTTTATTTTTGCCAATAATTTGAAAATGGGTGGAGCCAAGGTAGGATATGAATATCAAAATAAAGAAAGAATGAAAAGTTGTTAAAGCGGTTTTTACCGTTTTCTTCCAGCTTTTGACTCCACCCATTTTTTCAAATTAATGCAAAAAATAGCCTGCTTTTATTTATGAGCGCCTGGTAAATCAACACATTTTGAAGAAAATGTTTGAGATGCGAGGCACCAAACATGTGGCGCTGCGGTGGCTAAATATGTAACCAAAGCTGCATTTTTTTTTATTTTTGCAAACATTGTAGCAACTCGTCTGATTATAAAAGGTGTCCACTAATTCGTAGGCAATATTCAAGGGCATGATTCTTGGGAATATTTTAAGACACAAATCGTTCTACAGTACATTTTTGGAGATTTAAGAAAATGCTAGCTTTGGTGTACCCTGACTCACGCTAACGGTAATTGCGCTTAAACTTCGTTTAGGTCTTGATTTTTAGAGGAGATAATGACCTAAATAAATAAATGCGTTTAAATTGATTTGATATCTTGTCTCAGTTGAAAAATATGTTAAGTTGTCCTGGTTTTATGGGGCCTTGTTATGAAGATTTAATTCCAAGGAGTTTTTATAGCTTGAAATAAAACAAACAAAAAAACAGACCTAAGTGTAATAACATTACTTTATTACAAAATAGTTTAACATCGCTGAGATGAAAAGATGATATTATACAGCAATTAAACTTAGAATTAAAGTTGTAGCCTAAAATTAAAATCACTTTTTATTTGTTCCTTTCACAACATGCTCAACTTATATTTCAATTTACGTTTTTAGTTTAAATCTAACTATGTTAAATATATATATATATATCATTTAAGACTTTATAAGGTACATTTTGCTTAAAATTTATTAAATATAACACAAAAACATTTGTGGAGTAAAAATAAAACAGAAGAAAGCTCATATACAGTAATTAAAAACTTAATAAATGTCACATGTTTATGTTTATAAAATATATAACATATGTAGATATACATCTTAATATATATTTTTTAATTATTTACAAAATCCTATTTAAACGTAAATTACATCATTAATATACACTTAAAACAATATCTATAGATAAATTTTTATAATACAAGAAAAAGTTTAATGTTTACTTTTACAGGACGCTTCTTTTTCTGCGTTTAACAGTTTTAATTATACTTTTCTTTTAGCATGGAGCATTTCCATTAGAAGTGTTTGTGTAGGTGCACTTCCTGCGCAGTGTTTTAAGTATAAATGTTCCTCGCCTCTAGCTGCCATTGCGTGTATTTCCGGGAGGATATTCAAAAGTCTGCTAAACTTGTCCTGTTGAATAAACAATTTTATGATCAATTTTCGTTTTGGGCATACATGAGAATCATAAAAACAAAAACATTGTTGCGCCACCCACCTTTCTATCAATTTTAAAAGAAAGGTTGTTTTGGACTTGATAAATCATATTTTAGGAAAAGGCATTAAAGCCTTAGAAACGTTTTGAATATGAAGGAAAATATAAATTACCACCCTAAGAGAAGTAAAGACGTCTTATTATAAGTCGTCAAGGGGGCAGTAGCGGATTTAGGATTAGGACCGTGAGGCCCAGGCCTAGGACGTCAAATTTTGAGAGGCACCAAATTTAAGGCGACTTAAATTAAAAATTGCTTGGGTTTTCTGTAAACGGCAAGACCAAATTTTTAAGTTTTTTTTTAAACTTGAAAAGAAAAATTGTCCTGAATCAAATATAATTAAATCGCTATACGGGAGCGAATGGCATTATTTTATTACACACACATATGTATAATCAGTCGACTCTCGATATTTTAAAACTCAAGGACCACAAAAAAAGTTCAAAATAATGGGAGTTCAAATAAACAAGAGGGAGACAGGGAAAAATTCAAATTATAGAATGTTAGTGTTCAAGATGCCTACTTCGTACCAACGGCAGGTCTGTGTATGAAACAAATTTCAGACTTCACATTATAGAGAGTACGGGAAACAGAAATTCAAATTATAGAATGTTAGTGTTCGAGATGCCATTCCTACAACTTAAAATTACAGAGGGGACCTAATTACATAGATTTTTTTCAATTTATTGAGAGTTCTTCAAGGGACCAGAGGAAAAATTCAAATTACTAAGATTTAAATTAACGAATGTCAAATTATCGAGAGTCGATTGTATACTGTTTCGAAACAAAAAGGGCGCCATTTCTTCTTGGGCCTAGGGCACCGACAAACCTAAGTCCGCTTTTGCAAGGGGGATCAATTTGGAATACGCCATTTGATTTCTCTCTCAAAATGTTTGAAGTGGTATACCACTCAAGGTTGTATAATTCGAATAACGGATTCATCCATGGGCCTTTCAACCGTTATATCTTTTATTTAGGGAAACGCTTTTTTCTATTGACTTTTTTTTTGAGAGCTCTTTACACAATGCATAGATTTGTTTTATAAAATGATTGCATTTAAGCTAGCAAGAGTTATACCACTTTGTGGTAGTGTCGAAAATGTCTTGCAAATAATTCAGCTTCCGCTTGAGAGCTGACAACAAGAGTGTCATTGGAAACGAGCGTTGGAACCGAGGACGAAGTAGTATTTTGAATGTTTACTACCTGTGGGACAATAAGAATTTTTTGAATTAATGTTTGTTCATGTATAAATTTGGTTTGTGGGCGTTTCAAGTCATTCTAGCTTGTTTAAAATTATTCCGGTTTTCCTCGGAAAGGTTGGCTTTGAAACGTTGAAACTTACTTTCTTCACCATTAAACATTTACTTAACCCCGGTAGGTTGACGTCCAAAAGAATGACATGTATTTTATTCTTTTTGACATCTCTGTTACATTACAAGATTAATTCACAATTGCATTATTTAAGAGTTCATTATACCTAATTCACAATAATAATTCATACATTTTTGTAACATTCATCTCGTTCCGTCAGTGGACGTAAGTACTTGTTTGTCCTAGCAAAAAGATTGAAGAACTGAAAAATCCCAAAAACTTTGATGGAAAGAACATTCCTTTTTCTATGGTTCGGGAAGGTTTATTGAAATAAGTCAAATGTGGTATAAGTTTGTTTTTATCGACTTAAAAAAAAAAATCGTCGTACTGCCTCTTGCGAGGAAATGACAAGTCCTACAAGAGTAAATCATGTCATGAAAGTGCTTCTCTGTCAGACGTTCGGATTCGGCGGTAAAATGTAGGTCCCTAGCATTCTTGCAGAATACCAACGCACACACAGGGATGGTTAAGAGTGTATGTCACAGGCCCCGGCCCCGCTTGGAGCTGTTGTGTCCAGTATTTATAAATTAATTTGTTTCTAGTTTTTGTAGACTACTTTTAACAAAATATTGAACAATTTAAAGGCATAATTCAATTCCTTTCAAATAATCTGAATTATAAAGGTTGTTTTTTTACGTGCGGTTTTCAATGTAGAAATCCTTATTTTCGGAGTTGGTCTTTTTGACAGCTGTCACATAATTTATGCTCAGTTTGGTTTGCCATTTCATAATAAATAGACTTAGCCCTAAACAACGTTTGCAAATCGTGCAAATTTATTACCAAAATAATGGTTCGGTTCACGCGACGCATCAAGAGAAATTTTGTTTAGCGATGAAGTTCACTTTTGGTTTCGGTTCACGCGACGCATCAAGAGAAATTTTGTTGAGCGATGAAGTTCAATTTTGGTTGAATGGGTACGTTAATAAGCAAAATTTTCGTATTTTGAGTGATCATAATCCACAAGAGATTGTTGAGACCCCGTTACATTCTCAAAAAGTCAATGTTTGGTGTGCTCTATGGGCAGAGGGAATCATTGGTCCATATTTCTTCAAAAATGAAGTCGGCCATTATGTTTTCATGATTAATGACTTTTTCGTGCCTGAATTGGAGGATGTTGTTGTGTACGACCTTTGGTTCCAACTAGACGGCGCTACATGCCATACAGCCAATGAAACAATCAATTTTTTGAAGGAAACTTTTGGTGAGCGCATTATCTCGCGTCGTGGGCGATTTAACACCGCTGGACTAATTTTTGTGGGGTTGATTGACGTCTTGGAAGAGAATATGCGGCACGTTATTGGTGACATACGACCCCAATTGCTGCAAAAAGAGTTTTAAAATTGGGCCTCTCGGCTGGAATTTATTCGAGCCAGCCGCGGCGGCCACTTGCCTGAAATCATTTTTAAAACATAATGGCAAACCTTTATCTTTATAATAAAGCTTAATTCTTGGCCATAACATCAAATTATATGCGTTTTATTACTTCTTGAAAACCACACGTCAAAAAAAAAACACCCTTATTTTTGAAAAAAAAAAATTGAAGTACATTCAATTAATCTGAATATTTTGTAAATCGATTAAGGATGATCATTTACTTTGAAATGTCTACTTCACTAATTTTAATGAACTGTGCATTTAAAAATGCACCTTCTTTTCCTGCTCCCAAGAAACAATTTTTAATGACATCAATATTTGTTGGTTTTTCGAATCCTTAGTAAATTCTACCTCTAACTCAAACAAGAGATAAATATATTTCTATTTAATATGAATCCTATTTTTAGTTTGCTAAGGATTCAAATGAAAGGCTTGAAATATTTTCAAGGCACTAGCTTTCAAGTCTAGATATCAGGTTTCAAAATTGGGTATTTCACTTCATAAAGTACCTACTTTAGGTTTGATTTCGTTTATGATTGAAAAAATTATTATACAAAAAATTACCGTCACTGATGGGTAACATGTCAAAGTATAGTCCAAAAGAGCAGCTTGAACATTTTCGTGGCCTTCCAGAACAGTTTTCTTATTCACAATACCTCGAACGTCTGTAAAATAAAAGTGATTTAAGGAAATATATATGTCTTCATATCACAACTAAGGTGAATGCATACTTGGATTCAGCAATATAAGAAATTTCATGCAGACGTAGTCACCCATATCGAATTTTAAATCTTGTAGCTTATTTTGTAACTCGTTGAAATAATCCGAAAGTTGCGGAACTCCAAGCAATCCGAGCCCCAAGAGATTGAACAGTTGGCCGTTGTTCAGCTGCGTTTCATCCGGTAGTCCATTGTGAATCCTCTGGTGTAAATGGTCCAGGACTAACATGTCAGACCAAGAATATTGAAGAAGTTTCATTTGGTCGTCCACCTTTCAGAAAGAAAAAACAAATTATGAAATATTTGAAACAATTTAAAGGTATTATGTTTGTAAACAATCATCCATCTTTGGATATCCTTTTTGACTAAGCAGTAATTTCTTTTAAAACGGTGATCCTTAGGACTATTTATGTACTTTCGATTTAAAAAAAAACAACTTCCATTTGCTCTCTGACGAATTTATTATATCTTATATTGATAGTTTATCAGTCTACTTGTATTCAAGATGCGGTTGCTAGCTTTAATGCTACCTTTTACAAATGACACTAAAACATTATCTTTTAAAAGATTAATAAAGCATGGAAGAAATATGTTAAAACGAATCTTTCATGCTCACGAAAACATTTGTCCTGTCTTCAGATAAAAACCTAGTATTAACAAGCTCTAATGATTTGATTGCGTCGTAACCTCATCTTCCGTCTTGGTTAAGTTGCTGCCTTATGCTGTAACTCATCTGTCTCAAACGAGAATTGATTCGTTCGAAGAAGCTGTTTGCAGATTCCAGCTATATGTATGCTCTATAAAACAATTAATTTGCAAATGTCACAGAAGGATGTTTCAGAAGCCTCATTCGGACAAATTTTGAAATACAGAATTTAAGAATTCGAATTTTGGCACATACCTACAAAATAAAGACCCCAACCCAAATTAAAATTTTACAACACTCAATCGACGTTGGCTCTTGCAAGACAGCAACAATAAGTAATATGTCATCAAAGACTCCTCCAGCCCAAGATAGGCGGTCTTTTTCGTTTAATGGCGTGAATTGTCAGTTTGGCTGCTGGGAAGTAGCCAGATTTGCCCTAATGGCAAATTTACTAGTCTTCCGATAAAACGGAACTAAGTTACTTAAACAACGTAGGTTTGATAAAATGAATCCTTCTTAATACAGTTTATTTCGAAGATATTTAATAACTGGTCCATGTGATAAATGCATAAATAAATACAATTGATCAAAACTAACTTATGTCTCCAATCCTCAGTTAGAAAATGTGTGGTTCTTCATCAACTACAGTTCGTTCCTAATTTTATTAAGTTGGAGCGTCCCTTTCCAAAAGTTAATGGAAAATGATTTCGAACTCTATGATAAAGTTTCAATGTTAATTAACTGTTTGGCGATAGAAAATTATTTAACTGGGCTATCAAGGCTGAACTTTTGTTTAAAATAACATGTACACCATGTCAATCCATAAGATTTGATGAGGATTATTTCTTTGCTTTCTCAATCAGGTGAACTTGTAGAAGAAAGGTAGCCTGACATAGCTTAACTGTTACCTTGCTGCATATCAGGAAATCATTGAACAATCTATATTCTTGAATGTACCGAAGGACTTACCTTAAGACCTACGCTTGGACGCTGAAAGATCAACTGGAAAAGACATAAGGCATGTAATGGTTTCGTTCAAAAACATTATGGAATTTTCAACCAAACATAACAAAATTCACACTTACGATAATAGAGAATCCCAAAAAAGTGTATTTCGCAGTTTGAAGAAAAACGTTTGTTGAGGGATTTGAATGAATTGAATTATTGGCACAATAGCTCCAAGCGGGGCCGGGGCCTCTGACTTAAATTCTCAACTATTCCTATGTGAACGTTGATATTCTGTAGGAATGGAAGGGACCTACAATTTACCGCCGAATCCGAACGGCTAACAGAGAAGCACTTTCCATGACATTAATTACTCTTGAAGGATTTGTCACTTCTTTACAAGAGGCAGTACCCCGTAAAACAACGGGATTGGACCCAGAACCTTCGGCGTGGCAGTCCGACACACTAACCACTACGTACACGGGTTGTTGAGGGATTTATTAGTTCGTTTAAGCTCTCACTCCGTCCGATTTGTAAAAGCCTCTACACCCAGATCTAAGGATAAGTACAATCTACGCGATTTTCTTGTATTTAGTGAAATAAATTTTATGAGGACCGAAAGAGTCCTCAACGCACCATATGCGTTTCCTATCACGGCGTTAATATGAGTTTAAAATCTCTCAAAATTTTATTCTATTTTGAAGTCTTAACAAAACAATTTTCAAAAGCAACCCAAAAGACTTTTGAATGCAATATTTAGTTGATGGTTGAAACTTATTCATTTCAGAAATTATATTAAATCTCGATTTATAATTTAAATTTTACCATAGATCCAAAAAGTTTTCATTTTCAAATGTATTTAAAATAAAGTGCACGACTGGGCCACACGAGCTTGTTTCTAATGTTTGGCTTGAGATTTTGGAAAGAAAAACATGAACATGAAAACCAATTAAAATTTTGCGAACCATTTAACAAAATATTTTTTTTTAGGAAATTATGTAAACTATCTGACTTAATTGACTGTTTTTTTGAAGGAACAAGCGAATTTCAAAATAGTGCGACCAGTCTTTTTCAACGGTATATTTTGAAAAAAAAATTTTAAAATATATTTTAAACGTTGTATTGTGAATATGAAGAAACTTGTGCTTTTCAGGAAAAAGAAAATTAAAAAAATATAAGAAACAGTTTTAGAAATATAGGGTTTTTTCGGTTTCGAAAGTAAAGCTAAATAAAACACATACAGGTATACATTTTTTATGACAATTTTGTACCATTAAGTATGAAAAGCAATATCATTCAAATGACCACCTCGGGAAGATTGGCAGCATGTGGTTCTTTTGGGGTAATTTTTAAATATGTACTTATTATTACAGTTCGAAAGGTATCTCGGCCATAACTTGAATATTGTTGCTTTTGAATGCGTCTAGAGTTCGGGGATTATTTGTGTCAACAAGGTCTTTTGCTTAGCCCTATTGAACAAAATCTAACAGTGTCAAATCGATGATTTTGGTAGCCAATTACACGACCACGAAACTTCTCACACAATAAAGCCATAATTGGTCGTGATGTGTGGCTTGTTGTCCCGTCTTTTTGGTACCACATATCGCCGAAGTCATGATCTTCAATCGCCAGCTTCAATTTTCGGCTGCGAACGCTGGGAAATCCATAAATTGGGATCATCAGCAACATTTGCACTCGCAGCAGCAATATTTTCGATAATGCGTGAATTACGATGATGCACTGCACAGGCCATACGACATTAGTGATGCTCCCATTCTCTTCAAATTTCTTGCGTAAATGGCAAACATTAAGCTAATATTATGACACTTCACAGGACAGCTGAGTTTGACAGGTGTCAAATGCAAGCGCTACCAACTTGAAACCGAAATGAATGACTCTATTATTTAAAAAATTACATTTCTTATCAATAATTCTGGATTTACGATGAAAGGAAAGTCGAAAATGTGGGTCAGACATTTCTATCTTTCTGCCTGTATAGACAACTACAGCCAACAGAATTGGTAAACAATCTTTTTACAACGTCCTATAGAGGGGTTTTTAGAATTATCATTATCATATGATTTTTACCAAAAATGGCTCGTGCCATTTTGATGATTTTGAAAATTAAAAGAAATCAACTGGGTTACACTGTTACACTTCAATGTTCCCATATAATTTCATATACATATATGATTGTTTCGCTTTTTTTAACATCTCATGCTCTAAGACCACTGTCTCAAATTTGAGAATGAATAAATGTTTTTCTAATCTAAAATCTAATTCAAACCAAGACTTATTGCGGCATCCTTTAAGTCAGTGGTATTTCAACGAAGACACTATTGAAGTTGTCAAGGAATATTATGTAAGTTATCTTAAGGTACATATTTCTCCCAAAGATTATGGAAAAACACCTCAAAGAAAAGCTGTTAAGAACGAAATCCGCAGTTAACGTTCCTTGCTTCAATATCAATCACAATCACATAGCACACAACACAAATACTATTTATAATGTAGCAATACAAATGCCAAAATTTTAGCTATCGTATAAAAACAAATTATCTACAAATTGAAAAATTATGCGTAGTGTCCCGTGGCGTAGTGACTAGTGTGTCCAACGGGATCCGGTCAAAATTCTGTTTCTAAAATTCTGTTCCTTATAATTCTGGTTTTTTTTTTTTTGTGTTGTTTGTTTTAATCTGGTTTTCAAAATTCTGTTTTTTTTTTTATCCTGGAAAATAAAACTCTGCTTTTCAAAATTCTGTTTTTCAAAAATTCTGTTAACTAAGAAACAAAAACTTCAAATAATTTTTTTATAATTTATTAAAAAAGAGAGAGATCTATATTACGAATTATCTCATTAGTTCCCGTTGCATGTTCAAGAAGATGTTGCTAACAAGAAGTTTTGATGAATACCGTCGCAGTTATAAAATAATCGTTTGGAAAATGTTAAAAAGCGCGCGCGCGCTTAAACAGAATTATGAAAAACAGAATTTTGAAAAGCAGACATTTGTTAACCAGTATTTTTATGCAAACAGAATTTCGACCCCAACCCTTGTCCAACTGCTACGCCTAATAGTGTAAGAGCTAGCTATGTAAAAAAGTATATAATTTATAGAGCAACGAAATCCATCTAGTTAGTCTGCCATACTATCATTATTCATTGGTCCGGTCACCTGGCACCTGTCCAGCGGTGGGTGTAAGAGTGCTACCACTCTTACACCCACCGCTGGACAAAAGAGTTTTTTTTGCTCAAATTGACTTATATTTAAAAAACAGTGAGCTTTAGACAAAAAACATGTTCTACAATCTTATAGCTTGGTAAATTTTAAATAAAATTGATATTGAAAGTTTTCGCATACCATTTACCATTTAGAAGTTCTATCACTTTTATCCAGTTGTATGTGTTTCCCAAAAGTATGCAATGTTTTTAATTGCTTCACTGTCCAGCCAAAACTCTTGGCAATGTTAATATTTAAATAAATAACAAGCTTTAATACGACACCAAATCTAGGTCTCTATAAATTGTTTGACAAATAATTTGGAAGAAAAGCACCTAAAACATTGCATACTTTTGGGAACCACATACAATTTGAAGTGATAGAACTTCTAAATGGTAAATGTTATGCGAAAACTTTCTTCAGCAAATTTTTTTTAAATTTACTAAGCTATAAGATTGTAAGAAATTTTTTTGTCTAAAGCTCACTGTTTTTGAAATATAAGTCAATATTAGCAAAAACAACCTTTTTTGATCTTTGTTGGCCTAGCACTCTCACACCCACTGCTGGACAGGTGCAAGGTGACCGGACCAATGAATAATGATAGTATGGCAGACTAACTAGAGGGATTTCGTTGCTCTATAAATTGTATACTATTTTCCGTAGCTAGCTCTACGGTTATAAGGTTCTGAATTCTATCAATGATTCCACCTAAGTTTATTTCCTTGGGCCTCTTGCGAGGAACTGACAAATCGAGAAAAGTGCGCCTCTATTATGCGTTCTGATCCGTCGGTAAATTGAAGGTCCCTTCAGTTCTTACAGAGAGAACACAGACACACTGGCATTTCTGAAGCTGAGTCATTTTAACATGTACTTGTCGTTCGCTTCAAATAATGTTCGTTTCGTGTTTTTACAAACAATGCTTAAAGTTGACATTGAAGTTTAACGTGCGGTCAGGCATTAAGATAAATTCCTGTACCTATTTAAACTTAAAAGATAAGTCAAATGTTTGCACACCGCCAGCATGGTATTTTATAAATCAGGCTATTTAACCTAGTTTTTGTTTTACAAAGTCATCTACTCTACCAATTGATTTACTGAACATTTTAGTTAATGAAAAAAAAACTATAATTGTTGTTGCTATTTATTTGGTTTTTTCACCATTTTCACAAGCGTTGGCTAAGGCTAAGCTTAATCGTACGCCCCAGATCGAATTACACCAGTTTATTCCATTGAACTTTGTGATACTGTTGAAAACTATGTTCGCTACATAAAAATCGATTGAGAAAGTAATCCTGGAAGATAAACGCAAGGCTGAACAGCTGATCTAAGAGCTGTTTAAACTTTCTGATAACTCTATCTATTTATAAATTTAAACATTTTTGGTGTAAAACAAAGAATTACGATTCCTAAAATCGTATGTGTAACGTCATAAAGAATGAATGTTCCGCATATTTTATATTTCTAAACTCACCTTCAGGTCCTTAAAAAATACTGTGTTTCTGGCCCAATCGACTTGAGAAAAAAGGTTTTGGTCTAAAACCTTACACATAAGCTCAAACAGATCCACTTCAACTTGGTTATATGACTGTTTTTGAAGCAATGCGAATAATTGGGTTTGCCACTCACGGTCGTCTATAGATTGCACAAACTCCCTTATCATCGGCGAGACCCTAAAAAACAAGAAAAAAATTTACTAGTTTGGTAGCTGATACTATTTATGCTTACCTCAAAGGTTCAACATTGTTTACTGAGTCCGCGGTACTAGATGGATTGGTACTTGAATCAAAACTGAAAAAAAAGTGTTTTAACCCATGGCAATAACATGTAACCAATATACCATATCTTTGAATCAGTTGGATGCTGTAAATTCACTGACGCACCATCCTGGCAGGTACTTGATTCATTTCGGGTTAAATTTTCATTCACATTTGCAGAACTTGTTGTACTTGACCCGTTGCTTCCACTTAAATTATTAGATAATGTTCCTGCAGATTGATGAACTTGTCCCAGAGCGATTGCAATTGGACTCGGCGATGAGTCCGGCGATTGAGTTAGAGATGATACCTTTAAAAGACATAATTTTACATGTTATGAATATCACTTTGTAAAATAAAACAATACTTAATTACCTGGGGTATTTGAATTTCTTGCTTAATGTTCATATTTGGATACGGCTGTTGATAGGCAGTTGGTGACATTGAACCCTTAATATCTGTAGAACCCATAGTTGTTCGGATAGCTTGTAATGCTAACTGTCTTTGGCGCATCATTTGGAGTTTCCGCGCTCGATCTCGTTTGTACATTGGTCCAAATTTATTTCTTCCTCCCCGCATTCTATCAGCCCGAACAGCTAAAAATATACAAATAATTTGCTGATATTAGGTATCTAAAAAATTAATTACATGGCATTTATTACAAAATTGCTTGACAAAATTTTCACCGATCGAAAAATATCGGTTTTCGAAATAGAAAAATTACTCATGAATTAATCCCTCAACCATTATAATATGTTAAAAAGAAATATGTGTCAGAAAAAAATGACGTATGCAGACATTTTTCTCGTGTGCAATTCAATCAGAAAAATTTGGTGTGCAATTCAATCAGAAAAATCTGGTTGTATTCGCGCGCACCGTGTCATGCCGAAAATGAATACACTGCTACGTGCATATAAACGCTTGTTTTGTGAGATGTCAAAAGGCATATTTTTCTGACATCTTTTTTCTAAACGATCGATCACAAGCTGTTCCAACTTTTCCAGTTTGGTTTTTCTGATCTATATGACTGGCCCTTAAGGGGAGCAATTACAAAAACCAAATTGAAAAAGTTGTAACAGCATGAAAACTATAGTTTTTTCGTGATTAGCATTTATAGCGATCAGAAAAAGATGTCAGTTAAAATGTGTCTTTGACATTTCAAAAACAAAGCATTTGCTTGTATTTTTTGCTTTCATTATGGTCAAAACAGATGTGCAGAATTTTCCATACAGTCTTTATACAGGCTCTTATGGAACAGGCCAACCCAAATTTTTTAGTGGTTGCAGTGACTGCGCGATTTCTCTATTTCTAAATTGCATACCTAGTTCTATTGCTGCCACAACAACAATCGAAAAAAATTGAAATAATTGCTATTTAGCATAACTTATTTTGACAGTACCTGTCCTTTTAAAACAAAGATAGCGTGTATATTCGCAAGCATCAGTGTCGACAATTATACTAGTTAAGCTACATAGATTCGACAAGGTTAAATTTTTTTAACTAAGAAACTGTTGAGTAAGGTGCTAGCTTGACAACTTTACATACTCTAAGTATAGTAACAACGTTGCATGAAGGAGACGGACTAAGAAAAATAAAATGCACGACTGGGTCGCACGAACTTGCTCTAATGAGTGACAGTGGTTAAGGGGCTTGAGATTTTGATAAAAATAAAATTTTCAAAATTCTTAAATAAATACTTAAACTAATTTGAGCTTAAAAAACAGTACGCCATTTTATTTCTTGGATAAATTTGAATTTATGAGAATAAATTTATAAAAATCTGTGGAGCGGTTTTTGAGAAAAAAAGTTTTTTTTTGAAAAACTTTTTAAAAAATTAAAAAAAAAAATTCAAAACGCCAGTTTATAGTATTCAGCAAATACATTTATTTAAAAATTTTAGAAAAAAATTTAATAAGCAGTTTTCAAAATATTAATTTTTTAAAATTTTTTTTTAAAATGCTTTTAAAAATAAAAAAAAAAAATTTCAAAAATTTTGGTATGCAATACAAATTGAGCTACCTACAGCTATATGTGTGTGAAATTTCGAAAGAATCGGTTGAGTCGTTTTCGAGTTAGTCGAAAGCAAAAAAAAAAACGGTCCTATGGAAAGTACCGTTCTTAGCCATTTTTTTAAACTTTTTTTTCAGCCATATGATTGGTCGTACCTAAAAAGCAACACTGATTTTTTTAAATCGAAATCCTTAGAGCCGTTTATGAGAAAAATAAGCTTTAACGTAACGGTTATATGGCAGGTACCGTTATTTTTTGAGCTAAAAAAAAATTTCAATTTCCCCCCTGTACAATACCTAAAAAACTCTTTATGCCAAGTTTGAAGCAATTCGGCCCACCCGTTTGGGCTGTAGGTCTCTATACATACAGACAGACAGACATACCTACAGACGGACAGAATTTTTAGACAATCTTTTTTCGTATTCGCTATCATCGTAATGTCATGTTTGATTGTTATCTCAAAACTTTTTTTTTCGACGAATGCATAACTTGCCTTATAGTACCTATAATCGCAAGTAAAAACCGAAAAAGTGCTAAAATTTAGAAATAACTAGCGGAACCCGGCGCGCGTTGCTACGCTAAACAAAAAACACTTATTTAATGTGAAATTAAATTTATTTATTTATTTCATATCAATGCTAGCGGATAAACAATATTTTTGGTAAAATCCTGCATGTTTTTTTGTCTTCGACCCGATTTTCGCTGATGTTTCAAACAACTAAAATATGTATGAAAAAAATCAAAAATCAAAAAAAATGAAAATGATCAAAAAAATGTTTAAAGCCTGCATTTTATTTTTGTCTTCCACAAGATCGGGAATTGCGGAGTTTTCGCCGATGTTTCAAACCGCTAAAAAACTTATGAAAAAACCAACAAAAAAAATTGACCAAAAAATGTTAAAAGCCTGCATTTTATTTTTGTCTTCCACCCGATCGGAACCAACCCTTCACAGGAACCATCCCTGGACTAAACTATATTTACCCTGGAAATTTCATAAAGATCAATTGGGCGGTTTAGGAGTCCAATGTCCAACATACATACAAACATACACACATCCATTTTTATACCCTATTCCATAGAATGGGTATATTGTATTTGGTGTGGAGTTTGTAACATAGAGAAATAATACCGTTAGGTATAGAAAAGTATATATATTCTGAATCAGAATCAAAAGCCTAGTCGATTTAGCCATGTCCGTCCGTCCGTCCGTCCGTATGTATACTCTCTAGAGGTCGCAATTTTTGAGCTAGAAAGCTGAAATTTAGTATATATAATCTTTGGTTCAAGGCTAAGTTCTTGAACCGGAAAAATCTGCCCACAAACACGCCCACAATCGCCATTTTTGTTGAACAACCTCAATTTGGTAAAATTAAATTATGTTTTTTGTACAGTTACGAAAAAAGCATAACGCTAAAATTTTGCACACGCAAGCTTTAGGTAAACCTTCTTCCAATCAAATAAAAATATTTCAGTTTGAACGTGGCTGACGCCCATTTTTCATACAAAACCATCAATACTGTTTTTATAAAATAACAAATGTTATACATATTAAAGAGAAAAACATTAAATTTTGTGGGCATTACTTGCACATAAACATCTTGTGTATGAAATCAATAAATTTGATTTTGGGCGTGGCTGACGCCCACTTTTCAATAGAAACTATTAAAAAATTGTTTTCGTAAATAAACGGTATTTATAATGAATCCGCAAGCCAAAATTTTGCGTCTCTTAGTAGAAACTAAATCGTTTGTGTATGAAAAGAAATTTTTGAATATTTGGCGTGGCTTTCGCCCACTTTTCATGAAAGAACGAAAAACGTAGATTTAAGAATTTAAGGTACCTACTACAATATTAAATTTAAACCTTTTTCCCTTCCGTTCGTTTTATGAAAAATATATCTCTACATTTTCTTGTGTAAATTTTTTCAATACGCCCACTTTTGAAGGCGTGATTTTGATAAAATACCTTTGTTCAGGTAAGATTGTTTAAAAACTACTCGATTCAGCTGTAGTTTTACACATATGCTTAAATACTGATCAAAGCTCAGTTAGTGCTTCAAATTTTTAAGACACGCCCACTTTTAAGGGGCGTTTCCGTCAAAAGTTGTATAATGAATTAATTTTTTAACGTTTTTTAACTATCGGTCACAGTTTCGAAGTAAAAAGATGAACACTTAGATTTAATTCCTTGGTTATGTAGCAGAGTGTGGTCCAAGAATTTGTAAAAACACCCATAATCGCTATTTCCATTCAAAACCTTATTTTTAAAAATTTAAGTTTTGTCTTGTTTTGTTCAAATCGATCTCCACGAATAAAATTGAATGTCACTGAGCTCATAATAATTGCCTTGGCAGTAAAAAGTTTTAACTTTGGGCGTGGCGTACGCCTTTTTTTATTTTGCCAGCACTAATTGAACATCACACCACACAAAATTAATGTTATTGAATTTTTGTCTGTCTGCTAAAGAATTTTGTTTCTGAAACTGAAACATCGGCTGGCTACGGGAGGCATACGCATACACATACAAATAGGGAATAGGGTATCCAACAGTTCGTTGCAAACTTACTTTAGCTCTCGCTTATGTTTTTTTTTTTGAAATAAGTAAAAATTTGATTGAAAGATTTTTTATTTTAAAACGTTGCAAAGGATGTTAAAATTCCTTCTTTTGGTGAAAAGACTATATAATGCAGAGAAATTTGGCAGATGATTAAAACAACATTACTAACAACAAAAACAAAGAACATAAGTAACAAAAACGACAGCACCAATATCACCACCCCAAAAACATCAACTACAATAACACAAATTTTAACTTTAAGTGAAGCAGGACTATCGTGAGGACCACATCGCCTCGAAATAATCGAGTTACGGAATGGCCCTCAAGATCTTTACAAAAAAACGAAACAAAACTAATTGCAGCTCATCAGAAACTTTCATTTATCGTATTTTTTTCAGAATGGTAGATGTCGTTCAAACCCCATTTGACCTTATTTTAACAATAATTTTTCAAGGTTATACCAGTTTTTTTCAAGAAATATTTATTTCCCATTCTCTGAACACTATTTTTCTGCAAGATTTGGCAGCACATAGTGCCAAGCAAAAATCTGAGAAAACAAACGTCAAACATTTCAAAGCATACAATTTAAAAAAAAAAATATCGACGCTGACGAAACTGGTGATGCATGTGAGTGCATGTGAATAGTCACTACCTGCGTACGAAAATTACTAAGAAACTAAGTTACTTATGGTTTCTTTGCTTGAACCCTGTTTATCAATTTGAAAAGCTACCTAAACTAAATTGAAAGTAGGTAAATAGAAGGATTAATAGGATACAAAAAGATAGGAACATAGATACAAAATAGATGAAATAAAATTTTCATTAAAAATCGTATGGCAGGTACCACTCTGAAGGACATCATAATAATACTATGTACCAAGTTTGAAGCAAATCGATCCAGCAGTTTAGGCTGTAGGCGCCGATACAGACAGGCAGACAGACTTCTCTATCGTCGTAATGTCACGTTTGATTATTATAATTTTTTTTTTCACAAATCCATTGCCTCATGTAGGTATGTACTTATAATCGGAAGAAAAAGAACCGACTACAGCTGGAGCACACCAGCACTGAAAACTTTTCAAAAAATATATAGTTTTTAACGGTGCGAAAGGAGTTTTTAATGCAACTAAGAAAAGGTTCTACCATCATTGATTTCTAACATTTAGCACAAAAATTAAGTCACATTTACATACACACATAAGTGTTAAGAGTAACAAATGGTGTCTTCAATCCAAGGCAATTCTCCAGACGTACACTGCAATGGCATGACGCATGACTAATTCTCACATACATATATTAATCAAGTATTTGGTGGCCAGCAAAGTTTAAGGAAAGGTTACCATTGGTAACAGCACTGCTATTAGATTCTGTCCAAAAGATTCCCTATATGTTATTCTGAACCCTCGATCGAATTTCAAATAAATATTTGGTGTCCTGTAGTGCATTCAGACTAAAGGAAGTTCCACACTATCACACAGTGTAGCACGACATGTCAAACAAAAGTGTGAAGGAATGTGTGATGGTTTTACATTTAATCCTAAAAAAATATATCAGATCTAAACACATGTCAAATCGTAAGAGATCTGCGCTGTCATATTCTGTTTCCACACTATTATACACTTGTTTCATAACACAGTTTTGACATGTCGTATTACACTGTGGGATAATGTGGAACTACCTTAAAGGATACTGTTGTTGGACTGTAAGCCGTACAGTCACAAATAAATTTTCAATTGCCTGCCGATAGCTCCGAGCCCCTGTACGGGTTTTTAAGAGGATTTCACTTTTAGATCAGATTGAGAACATTGAGTTGTGAAGAGAGACAACATATACATCTTTTTTTATTTATTTACATAGCTAAAGACTAGCTTCAGATATAAGTACTTATGTCTATAATAAGAGTACAATTATATGATTGAATACAAATTTGACTGAAATTTAGATGAAAAATTTAACGATTGGTCAAATAAGTTGTTACATCTATTATTAAGAAGATTTAATAATTCAAACATTTTGTTTAAGGGAGAAAATCGTTCATATTTAGTACGACAGTTTGGGACTTTTATGCAGCTAGGTAGATTCCTTAAGTTTCTTTGAGGAATATCAAAATTTATTCGAGACAAAAGGTACAAAGAGTCTATGTTACCATTTATTAATTTAACGATAAAAACAAAACTTAAATAAGAACGTCTATTCACAAGGGATGGCAAATCAATTAGTTTCAGTTGACTGATGAATGCGGGAAGCTTGTAAGGATTTTCCCAACCTAAGCCCCACAAGGCAAATCGCAGAACACGTTCTAACCTTAATATATGGCATTCGTAATGGGGTGACCAAACCTGGCAAGCATATTCAAGAATGGGACGAACAAATGTTATAAAAAGCGATTTTGTAACAAAAGGATCTGAAAATTGCCGTGACTCTCTCTTAATCCAGCCTAGAATTGAATTGGCTCTATTTGATATGGAGTTGATGTGCTGAATAAATTCAAGCTTTCGATCTAATATTACGCCAAGAACATTTAAGTTTTCCATACAAGATAGGGAAATTCCATTTAACGAATAATTAAATGGAGTTACTAAAAGTTTTCTTGTGAGGCTCATAAAATTACATTAATTAATATTAAGACAAGCAATTACGAACACACCAGTCAAAAAACGAATTAAGGTCGGATTGCAACATTTCACAATCACTAATACTAGAAATAGTTTTAAAAATTGTCACATCATCCGCGTAAATGAGGCATTTAGAATACTTCAAGATAGATGGTAAGTCATTAATAAATAAAATAAAAAGTAGAGGTCCTAAATGGCTACCTTGTGGTATTCCAGAGCTAACTGTAAAATAATTTGATGGACAATCGCTAAACAACACTGCATAAGATCTGTTTAATAAATAAGATTGAAGCCACATAACAAAATTTTCGCTAAAACCAAGATTTCTTAGCTTTTTTAGCAAGATCTTATGGGATAGATTATCAAATACCTTACTAAAGTCCGTAAAGACGCAGTCAATTACTTTCTTTTTCTTAAATGCATCAATGCAAAGTTCGGTTAGCTCCATAAGAAATGTTACAGTAGATCGACCTTTTGTAAAGCCATGTTGATTGTTGATTCAGAAAAATGACTGATTTGACATAGAAACACAGAGATTCACAAATAATAGCTTCAAAAAGCTTCGGAATAACCGATAGTTTGGCTATAGGCCTATAGTTTTGAATTTCGTCTTTTTTACCTTTTTTGTGTAAAGGGATTATGAAGGATTTTTTCCAAATACACGGAAATTGACAAGAAAACAGAGAACAATTAAAGAGAGTGGATAAGGATAAAAGCAAATTATTTGCTCATTTTTTTAAAATAATAGAAGGTATACCATCCGGACCTGGTTTACAATTCTCGTCAAGATTAGATATGAACTTAGCAATGTTATCAGAATTAATATTGAAGTTTATATCAGTCAAGTAAGAGAATGATTTGAAAAAGCCAACATTTTGGCTATTTTCGTCAAGTATATCACAGTTCGAAGTATCACAGTTTAAAGTATCACAGATGTTAGTATCATAGTTAGGCAAAAGTTTTCAAAGTCGGCTTCACTTCGAGATAATTTATAATCTTTACAGATGGCTCGAGAAATAGTGCGGTCTCCGTGCTGGTTTCTTATTAGAGACTCGTAGAGATTAAATATCCTATTCGCTTTAATTCAGTTCATTTAATTTATAAAAAGTACTTTTTCAAAATGTTCAGTTCCTTTTATTTATGCTACACACTTACTCGTAACATATGATTTATTTTTGTCCATTTTCAGACTCCACGTACAAAATATGTATAGTACACATTTTTGAGGATGATTGCAGATGTTGTTATTAATTAGGTAGTTATAGCTATGATAGGTAGTTTTCGTTTTAAGATCATGTTCTACCTTTTCTTATCTGTGTTATGCCCTTACCAAATTGCAGTTAACACACGGTAGAAGTGAACATTTTAAGAAACTTTAACAGTGGAGAACTATACAACGATTGGTAAATACGAGTGGAGAGGCTATACAAATCACTGCATAGAGCGGAACGAATGTATGTATCTAATAGATGTTTAAGTGCATTTCTGTTTAGTGTCACTTTTTCGTTTCACTGAGTTCACTGAGTGCAATGAGGACATTTTAATGGCTTTTTTTCGAAAGCAACTCCTATTTTTAAATGCCATTGAGAATAAATAAATGCATTTGGGTTAAACAGGGTATAATTTTTAGTTTTGTAATGACTGATTTTACGGAAATAAAAATTGCTTTACGTCAAAATGACATTACAGTTATATAAATATTTAGTTTTTACGTGTGTCATTTATTGCTTTATCTTAAGGCGTAAAGCTCAGTTTTTGTATGAGTAATGGGATTCAAAGGCTTGACATTTTATTGCTTGAAGTACAGAAAATAAAATTATTCTAAGTACAAACGTTTGTTGCAGGATTTGTCTCGTGTAGGCTAAAAAAACTCCGATATAAATTTGATTTGGTGCACGGATTCGTTAATCTTGTCTTTCATACTTAAAATTGATTATCGAATTATTTTTGTTTAACCACTTCAAAGCTTTTTCTTCTTAATTAGGATAAGGTGTGAAAAACAGACTTCTTGGTTAAAATCTAATATGAAATCTGACATTTATTCAGTATCTGTAGAGAGCTACATATTTGACACAGCTTACAGACTGTGCTGTTGAAACTAGAGCGCATTTGATTTTCTTTTCATTTATACTGATTGATTAGTGGAGGACAGTGTGACCAATGAAATATTTGAAATAATGCTAAATCCAGCAATTTAGCATGTTTTTTTTTTGTTAGAAAAATGCTAAAAATCATGCTTAATATTTTTTCGGGGACAAAAAATGCTAAAAATCCTGCCAGCAACCTCAAACTAATATAAAATTGTTTTTTTCCTAGCAGGTAGGTATATTTAGTTCTTACATTTTTATTTATTTATTACAAACATAATAATCACTTCGTACCAAAAAAACATAAAATATATTAAATTCAGTCATTTTCTCAGGTTTAATAAAAAAAAAACGTTCAGCTTCGTTTAAAGCCTCCTCAAAAACATCAATTCGCGTTCTTTTCCCACTTCTTTCACGATGTGGTTTGGAATTTTGAAACTATCGCAACAAATTTCTGCCAAATTGTCTCTGATAAGAAGAATACTATTAAGCAGCGTTCACACGCAGACAAGACTATGAGACGATACTCAATTGTCTTATCCGAGACAGTCGATATATCGATATTGTCCTCAGAGAAAGCTCGGAAGACAATATAATGAAAATTGTCTTGTCTTGCAAATAGTTTTTCACATGGAACAACAATTGTCTTGTCTCATTGTCTTGTCCCATGTGAACCCCGCTTTAAGCATGTTTATTTTCATTCTTTTTCTCCATTGGTCTTTTACTAAGTTCATGAGCCAAAGAATATGACAGGTAAAATATAAAAAATAAATAGGATGCGAGTACGAAAGAGATAGAATTATTGTTTATTGTTTGACAGGTTGATTGTTTTGTTAGCTAACTGAATTCGTAGAAAGTGGCTTTGTTCAAAGCCAATTTGAACGAAAGTTGTATTTGGCTTTGTTCGCACTTACGTCTGGTTTGATTTTATTATATACTATTTCAATTCAAATTAAATTATTTTAATTCTACTTTATTTTAAACCAAAATTATGCTAAATTTTCGAGCTAACATATTTTTTTTTTTTTTTTTTTAAACGGCACACGCGCTCAAGGGGTTTGTTATAGCCCTTTTAATAATAAGTCACAGCGCGAGCGATAGGAAGTTAGGGAGGAAGGGAAAGGAGGTGTCGATGAACATTGATCTTGAATGTCTGCAGATCAAAATGGCAAGGAAAAATTGTGCCAGGCAATCTATTCCACATTCGTGTTGTACGGCTAAAGAAAGAATCCCTATATTTCACGGTACGTCCGAAATTGGGCTCAAGTGTAAACTGATGAGCGTTCCTAGCAAGACGAGTGTTACGGGGGAAATGTTTAAGGGGTGGAACGCAGTTGGCTACCTCGAGTGAGCATTTTTTATAAAAGAACCTGTAAAATAAAGAAAGACATGAAACATTTCGACGATGTTCGAGTGATGGAAATGTTTCCATAATGTTTCTCTCTCCTATCAATTTTAAAGCTTTTTTCTGAACTCTGTCGAGCAGGTGAAGAAAAGTTTGAGAAGCACCTGCCCAGAGATGGGAGTTATACTCGAGTTTAGGGCGTATAAACGCCTTGTAAATTGTAGCCAGATCAGAAGGGGTGAAAAACTTCTTGCATCTATTAAGAAAGCCTAAGCATCTTGCAGCATTCTTAGCAATCTCAAGTATATGATCATTCCAACGAAGGTTGTGACTGATACACATACCGAGTACTGATAGCTTTTTGGCCTCTTCGATGCAAGTACCATTCATAGATAATAGCATAGGGGGTATGTTTAGCTTCAACGACAAAAGACAGCATTGAGTTTTCGACGCATTAAACTCCACACGATTTCTAATACCCCAATTCACAATGCTGTTTAAATCGGAGTTTAATGAGCTTATCATACGGTGTCGTTGTAATAACACGTCCGAAGGCGAAGGCCGTGAATTATCAAACGTATATGAAAAGCTGAGGGTTGAGTCGTCAGCAAAACAATTTAATGGATTAGAAGTCACAGACAAGAGATCATTTATAAAAATGAGAAAGAGAGTCGGAGACAGAACGGAGCCCTGGGGCACACCAGCATTTATTTTGTGGAGATCAGACTTGAAACCGTCTAATACAACTTGTATTGAACGGTCCAGAAGATAGCTTCTAATCCAACGAATAAGAGTATCATCGATACCAAATGCACGCATTTTCGATAAAAGAGCTTCATGCCAAACTCTATCAAATGCCTTTGAAATATCAAGCGCAATAATCTTGCTTTCGCCAAAGCGATGCACAGATTTGTTCCACTGTTCGGTGAGATATGCCATCAGATCACCAGTGGAACGATTGCTGCGAAAGCCGTATTGCCGGTCATTTAAAAGCTCCCGATTTTCGAGATATTTCTTGAGCTGACGATTTATCAGCGTTTCCATGACCTTGGAAAGAAGGGACGTAAGTGCAATTGGTCGGTAGGAGGAGGGGGAGGAGGAGTCACCTTTTTTTGGGACGGGCTGGAAAAATGCTGTTTTCCATCTACTAGGAAAGATTCCTGAACGATAGGAGCGATGAAAAAGCTTACGCAGTGGTTTTGCCAGAGATGAAGAACACTTCTTCAGAAGAATAGGGGGTATACCATCCGGGCAAGCGGATTTGTGTATATCCAGATCTTGAAGTACTCTTGCTACTGTACGAGTGCGGAAAAATATCTGTCCCATAGAAGAATTAACGTTCTCAAGTACAGGAGGGGCATTGTTGCTTGCAGGCAACGTAGAACTTGCAGCAAAATGAGCTGCGAGCATATTCGCCTTCTCTGAAGAGCTGACAATAGGTTTATCGTCGACGATGAGCGTTGAAACTGATGATGACGTTGAGTTCTTGACATTTTTTACAAATGACCAGAAGTTTTTACTGGCTTTGGGACATTGCAGAATTTTTTGCCGTAACTTCTGGTCATGTAAAAATTTCGTTTTGTGTATAAGGGAGTTGCACGAGTTCCTAACTTGTTTGTGTTTCTTCCGATTTTCCTCAGTTGGATTGGCTTTGTAGGATCGGAAGCTTACTTCTTTCAACCTGATAGCTTCTTTACACTCTTCGGTAAACCAAGACTTTTCTTTTGGTTTGATACATTTTGTTCTGTGAGGAAAAAAAGTTCTCATTCCAAGAAAAATCACTTCTGTAATCATTTCAGCACTGGCATCAATGTCATTATCGAGGAAGCATAATGACCAGTTAAAGTTGCGAAAGAAATTATTCAGACCGTCCCAGTTGGCTTTCTCGTATTGCCAAACGGTCCTAGTGGGAATTTTTTCTTTAACTGGATGGTTGGAGATCGAGAAATTAGCTGAAATGACACAATGGTCCGAGGTGCCAAATGGAGAAGTTACTTTAATAGTATATTTATCAGGATGGGAAGTAAGGAACAAGTCAAGAGTATGGGCGGAATGCCCATCAACATCCGGTATACGAGTAGGCTCATCAACAAGCTGGGTAAGATGGTTATACTCAGCAAAGATCTCGGTATACCTTCCTTCGAGTGTTGTCTGGCCAGAATATCGGAGCCAACTTGAATTGTGTACATTGAAGTCGCCCGTAATCACGACTTCAGTGTGAGGACAATGGGAAACAATTCGGGAAATTGAATCTGACAAAACATCTAACTCATCACAAGTAGACATGCTGTCAAGATTCGGACTCCTGTAAAGAAAACAGTAATGAATGATATGCTTGCGGACAGTGAATTTGAGCCACAGGAAATTAAAGTTCGTATTAGAACAATGCCCATATTGGGGAAGGCTCTGGCAAGCAATATCATTCCTAACATAAACGACAAGACCATGGTGGGAAAAAAGTAATGGCACTAAGTTATATCCAAACAAACAAAATTCTGATAAATCAGTATTCTGTCCAACCTGGGTTTCACTTAATGCCAAAACAGCTGGCCTGTATTGCACAGTATGGGTGTACACAGAAAAGAAATTCTTTCTTAGCCCACGAACATTTGAATATACAACACAAAAATCACTTACCATTTTGAAAAACTAAACACAAAAGATTCAACTTTGACGAAACTAATTTCAGCCGTGCAGTATAGGCCCATATTAATTCCAATTATAAACAAACTGTCCTAGGTGTTATGCCCATAAAACAATTTGCAAACGGGAATTAATATAGACAAAAGACACGAAAGAAATATACATCAAATGCTGCTCACTTATCCAATGCAAAACCTCTTGCGATAAGCCTCACAAGAGGCTTGCATTGCATAAAAAAGCAACAGTTATGGGTGGCGCGGGTGGAGAGGATGGGTAATGTTGGTTGTTGGATGCTGTGCTGCGAATGTGAGCAAGGTTTGGTGTATTTTTTTTTTTTTTCTTTTTCTTTTTCTTTTTTTTGACACTGGTTTATTTAATTATTTGTAATTTTGGGTATTTTAATGGGCTGGGTTATTTTTTTGCACTATTTTATATGAATATGGGGATTTAGTGTTTATTTTGATTTTGTTTGATTAATTTTTGGGGGGGGGACACACGCGCACAATTAGCAACGCGACCGCACACGACAATCGACCGCCCACGACGAGTACTTGATCGACATTAACATATGATAAAGTGCTAAAAAAATGCTAGCATTATTTGAAAAAAAATAATAATGCTAAATTTAGCATGAAAAATGCTCAATTGGCCACACTGGTGGAGGATATACCCGATGACGTCTCAAAAATGCACTTGAATCATCCACTCTCTCTCTCTCTCTTTCGAGTGATCTCTGATGTTTTTGTGTTGTAGATGCAAATGTTTGTGCAGGGACTAATGCTCTTATACTGTGATTGACTACATGATGCATTTTGTTACTTTGAAGTTTGCTTAGAAACAAAATATCAAAGCTTTTTAAGTAAATTATAAGTTCTGCACACACATCGCCAGCTGTCTACGCGAGACAGGAAATTGTGTTCGCATAGCCAAAGCTTAGATCAGTGCTGAACCACTATCTGAGAGGAGTGAAAAGAGATTTTTGTTACATTTTTCATCAGAAACACTTCGTTTCATCTTCTTTTTCAGCACAGAACCTATTGTTCCAATTCTTGATCCAGGGATCAACTTTACTTAATTTGTTGAAATCAGTAGAGAAGTTTACGATGAAACCTGATTTTAGGAGGCAGTGTTGCAACGTGATAAATTCAAGTCGTATACATTTTAGAACTGTCCGGTGTTCAATGTTTGTTGCAAGAAAAGAAAAAAGAGAAGCATGTAATATGCTGTAGACAAATTTATTACTTATATGGACATAATTATACTGGGTAAACATACACCTTCAATCTAAAAAACTCAATAATATTGTAGGTATTACAATCTTTACGGTAAGGTATAAGACACTCCAGCATGCTTAAGAGCAATAACAATCGTAAACTTGTTGAAATTCAAAAATGTCTCTAATTCAGAAAAAGCCTACTTATCCTAAACGAATAATAAGGATTACCCTGACAGTTGAAATAATTATAAGATCCATTTATTTAACTTCAGAAACGAAAAACTACAATTGATAAATGAAGTGGCAACACTGTTGTTGTGAAAGTGCAGCACAACCTTAGCAATTGAAAGTAGGCAACGAAAAGATAGTAAAACACAAAGCAATAAAGGCAAGAAAAAGTCATCGAATCTTTAATAAGTAAGTTGTCTTTATTCAAAATAAAAGAAAATCTAACGCGTAGGTGGAAAACAAAGTAAACAAGTCTTCACCAGAAAGCTGACAGCTTTCAGTACTAATCCTTAATAGCAACTAATCAAAGAATAGATCGAAATAAAAAAAATTAGACAGAAACAAGTCGATACGATATTACATTGCATACTTCTAGGAGAAATAGTTAACAACTAATATTGGGCGGAAAGCTTCAAAGAATTGGAAGGAGATATAACATAGTGTTACATGAATAGTGTTTGTCTCAACTACATTCTTATGAATGGTTTTTGTTTCTACTACAAAAATATTACTATATGGTTTTTGTCTATACTACAGTAAAATTCTGAACAATTCTGCTGAATGATTCTGCTGAATAACAATGTTGAATTTGAAAGCTCTGAAAGCTTTTAAAGCATCTTGACAATTCCGAAAGGTTCGAGACTTAGACTGTTCGGGAAACTTGATCCCAAGTATAAATAGGACATTTTATTCGGAAATGGACACAGTTTCATTTTAACCGTGGTAACGAATAAATGGTGAATAATTAGTGGTGCTAAGATAAAGAAATAAATAAAGAGTTTGAACTTAGATAAAAGTGAGTTTCATTTATAGAGATAGTAGTAGTGATTGAAAAGTAAAGGAAAATAAGTTTTAATTTCGAACCCAAGACTAAAAACATTACAGTGGTGTCAGAAGTGAAATAAAACTTAAGTGCATAATTCATTTGGACAAATAAAAGTGAAAAGTGATAAAGTGACTATGGGTAAACTTGTAAATGCCCTTAACTTGATTGAACTTAGAGCAGTGTTAAAGAATCGGGGTCTTCCTACTGCTGGAACCAAAAATGACCTCATTATTAGACTGCAGGAAAATATGACTCAGCAAAATGAAAATCCAGAAACATTTCTTCTGGATGTTGAAATACAAAACGAACAAGAGCAAGTAAGTACAAGCTCCGACATGTCTAATATGATGGCTTTCCTTCTCGAACGTTTTCAAGAACAAAAGAATCTTCTAGAAGAGCAAAGAAACGAACAAAAGAATCTTCTAGAAGAGCAAAGAAACGAACAAAAGAATCTTCTAGAAGAGCAAAGAAACGAACAAAAGAATCTTCTAGAAGAGCAAAGAAACGAACAAAAGAATGAACAAGCGCAACTTCTAGAACGTTTTGAAACACAAGAGAAGAATCTTGAAGACCAGAAAAACCTCCTTGAAGGAAAGTTCTCTGACATTGAAAGCAAGTTTGTTGCTGCTGACGAGCGTCTCGAAAGCATCGAAAAACAAATTTTGACTGTAGATGAAAGGTTCGAGAAAGTTGAAGACAAATTCGAAAAATATGCAAAGGAGTTGGACAAGGTAAGAAAAATTAAAATTAGAGAAAGTTCTGGTGACTGCATACGAAGAAAGGAAATGCATCCGCCAACTTTTGATGGACAAACTTCTTGGACGATCTACAAAAGACAATTTGAAGCAGCTGCGACAACAAACGGCTGGGACGACGAGGAAAAGTTTGTTGCACTGACACTTGCTCTCAGAGGACCTGCTGCAGAACTACTGCAAACAATACCAGCAGAGTTACATGGCAACTTCAAAGCTCTTACTCAGGCGATTGAAAAACGCTTTGGAGATGGCCATATGCAAGAAGTTTTCCGGGTCCAACTTAACACCAGGGTTCAGAAAAGAGGTGAGACTCTTCAACAGCTCCAAGCAGACATCGAACGCCTGGCTCACCTGGCATATCCAACGGCGGGTGAGGAAATTATTAATCAATTTGCTGCTGAAGCATTTGTCCGTGGATTAGCTGACATCAACCTCCAGCGAGCAGTACGAACGGCCGGAAAACGGACGCTTCCTGAAGCATTGGCGTTTGCCCTCACCATGGAAGCAGCGGAACAGGCTTCTCAAAGTATTCATCGGGTAAGAGAAGTAACTGTAGAGGAGTGCGCTTGCCAGAGAACGACATTTCAGAGCAACCACCGTGATGGACCTCTCCGATGCTGGAACTGCAACAGGACCGGACATCTCCAGCGCCAGTGTCGTGTGCCATTAAGAAAAGGAGTTTGCCAACATTGCGGCAGCAGGAAGAACAGCCAAGAGGAGGCTCACAAAACCCCTGCTGGACTTGTTTCCCACTCGGGGAAACGAGTAAGGACCAACTTCACGGGGCAGAAGCTGGTTCCGGGTATCGATGGCCCCAGAACTACGATCCAGGTCTCGCAGACTAAACGAGACAATAAAAGTCTGACAATGGAAGCAGCTATAAACGAAAAGAAATATGTGGCAACTATCGATACCGGTGCCACCGCCTCCATTGTAAGAAGAGACGTGGTGAAGATGACATGGTTACACAACACCAATAGCTACTGTCTGAAGACGGCAACAGGTGAGTCAGCTACAGTATATGGGGAAGTACAACTAGTGATCCGATTGGCAGAACTGGAGTTTTCACATAAATTCCTAGTGGCAGATATTTGCGATGAGTGCATTATCGGAATTGACTTCATGAAAGCACATGGAGTAATTCTGGATATCGGTAACCAGGTTCTGAAATATAGAAATGTCGAGATTCCGATGATCTATGGTAACGAAAACTCGTCAACCCTGAGAACTGTCGTCAAAGAAGACCTACGCCTGCCTCCCTCTTCAGAAGTCTTTGTTTGGACAAACATAAAAGGCGATTCAGGAAACCATCGATACCTTTTTGTAGAACCGGACTCTGAACAACGTTCCCAAAACTACATCGTGGGAAAAACGCTTGCCGCACCTAAGAACAACATGGTGCCTGTAAGAATAGTGAACATCAAACCTTATGAAGTCAACCTTAAAGCAGGAGAAGTTATTGGACAATGTGGTCCAGTCGCAGCAATAACAAGAATCACCGATGAAGAAGTACGAAATCCTGTAGAGGTCAACGCTATAAGGTCCAAAATTCTCAAATCCTGCAAACTAAATCAACAACAACAACAGGTTGCTGGAAGCCTTATTCATGAGTTTGCTGATATTTTCGCTTCAAAGGATAAACCATACGGAAGAACACAATTGGTGCAACATCGCATCGATACTGGTGATGCAAGGCCAATCCGTCAACCTGCAAGGCGCCTTCCACTAGCCAAACAGGCGGAGGTTACGGATATGATCTCGACGATGCAGAAAGAAGGTTTGATCGAGAATTCCAAAAGCCCTTGGGCATCACCAGTGGTCCTAGTCAAAAAGAAGGATGGAAGCACCCGGTTCTGCGTGGATTACCGAAGGCTGAACGATGTCACAAAGAAAGACAGCTACCCTCTGCCCAGGATCAGCGACACTCTGGATGCAATGGCAGGAGCTCAATGGTTTTCAACTTTGGACCTGAAAAGTGGGTACTGGCAGGTGGAAATTCACCCAGAAGATCGAGAGAAAACCGCATTTTCGACAGGTAATGGTCTGTGGCAATTCAAAGTTATGCCCTTTGGCCTGTGCAACGCTCCGGCAACATTTGAGCGTTTGATGGAATGCGTTTTACAAGGGCTTACTTGGAAGACATGCCTGGTTTATTTGGATGATGTCATCGTTTTTGGGAAAACATTTGACGAACACTGCAGGAACTTGAGAGAAGTTTTCCGGAGGCTTCGAGAAGCTCATCTTAGGTTGAACCCAGACAAATGCACCTTTTTCAAGACTGAAGTGAAATATTTAGGGCATATTGTCTCGTCTCAAGGGGTACAAACCGATCCAGAGAAAGTGGAAGCTGTGAAGAACTGGCCAACTCCACAAGATAAACATCAGCTGAGAAGTTTCCTTGGGTTAGCCACATATTACCGGCGATTCGTGAAAGACTTTGCTGGGGTTGCGAAAAGCCTGCACCAACTTACAGAGAAAGGAAAACAGTTCAAATGGTCAGGTGATTGCGAGAAAAGCTTCCAGGAACTAAAAACACGCCTCTGTAACGCTCCCGTTCTGGCATATGCTACTCCTGGGAAACAGTTCATCATCGATGCAGACGCAAGCAATGTTGGAATTGGGGCTGTTTTGTCGCAAGTTCATGATGGCCAAGAAAAGGTAGTAGCCTATTACAGCAAAGTGCTCTCGAAGGCAGAAAGGAACTATTGCGTGACCAGGAGGGAACTTCTAGCTCTGGTACTAGCTACGAAACATTTTCATAAGTACATCTATGGGCAGAAATTCCTCCTTAGAACAGACCATGGAGCGCTAAGGTGGCTTTTGAACTTTAAAAATCCCGAAGGACAAGTAGCAAGGTGGATTGAGAGGTTGCAGACATACCACTACGAGATTCAACATCGAAAAGGAAAACTACACTCCAACGCAGATGCATTATCCCGACGACCATGTAAATCAAACTGCAAGCATTGTTCACGTCAGGAAGAAAAGGAGTCCCTAGTCACTCAACGAGTGAGAGTCGAGCCCATTGCCGGCTGGAGTAACGAGGAAATTAGGAATGCTCAACAAGAAGATTCTGACATTGAACCCATCCTTGCATGGAAAGAGCACGAGGAGAAACCACAATGGGTTGACATTTCCGATAGAAGCCCGGTGTTAAAAGCCTATTGGGCTCAATGGAACTCTCTCCATGTACAAGAAGGTGTACTCAAACGGAAGTGGGAATCCGCAGATGGCAAGTCCTATGTGATGCAGGTAGTTGTGCCTCGGTCCAAAATCAATGAAGTTCTCCGTGAGATGCATGATGGCACTTCTGGAGGCCATTTAGGAATCAACAAAACGCTGGAAAAGATCCGAGATCGTTTCTACTGGCTTCATGCAAAAGAAGACGTCGAAAGATGGTGCAGGAAATGTGACACTTGTTCTGCTACAAAAGGACCAGGCAGAAAAATTCAAAGTGTGATGCAGCAGTACAACGTTGGAGCACCCTTCGAAAGAATTGCAATGGATATTGCAGGTCCTTTTCCTGAAACCAACGATGGAAACCGATATATTCTCGTGATCATGGATTACTTCAGCAAGTGGCCTGAAGCGTTTGCCATTCCAAACCAAGAAGCAAAAACGGTTGTGGATCAGATTGTCTTCAATTGGATAAGTAGATTTGGTGTACCTAAAGAACTCCATTCTGACCAAGGGAGGAACTTCGAGTCAAATATCTTCCAACAGGTTTGCTCACTCCTTGGCATTCATAAGACAAGGACAACACCGCTGCATCCACAATCAGATGGAATGGTAGAACGGTTTAACAGAACGCTCAAAGAACACCTTTCCAAAGTAGTGGAAGACTGTCAACGAGACTGGGACCGATGCATTCCACTGTTTTTAATGAGCTATCGGAGCGCAGTTCATAGCACTACAGGACATACTCCTTATGAAATCTTGTTTGGTTCAACAATGCGACTACCAAGTGAAGTGAAATTTGGATGCCCTCCAAATGAGCCACAAAACCAAGAAGAATATGTGGAGGATCTCAAAAAGAGACTCATGTACATTCATGAAAGGACCAGAACAAAGATAAAGGATGCCAGTGATCGCATGAAAACACGTTATGATGCACATGCAACGACGACAGGGTTTCAAGTGGAAGATCTTGTGTGGTTATACAACCCCCATCGGAAAAAGGGACTGTCACCGAAGCTCCAGCAAAATTGGGAAGGCCCTTACAAAGTTGTCACCAGAATCAATGATGTTGTTTACCGCATTCAGAGAGGTGTTAGAGGCAAAATGAAAGTTGTTCACAGGGACCGACTATGCCGCTACAATGGCCAGGGAAGTGATAGACTTGTTCGGGACGAACAATCTTAAGAAGGGGGCAATGTTACATGAATAGTGTTTGTCTCAACTACATTCTTATGAATGGTTTTTGTTTCTACTACAAAAATATTACTATATGGTTTTTGTCTATACTACAGTAAAATTCTGAACAATTCTGCTGAATGATTCTGCTGAATAACAATGTTGAATTTGAAAGCTCTGAAAGCTTTTAAAGCATCTTGACAATTCCGAAAGGTTCGAGACTTAGACTGTTCGGGAAACTTGATCCCAAGTATAAATAGGACATTTTATTCGGAAATGGACACAGTTTCATTTTAACCGTGGTAACGAATAAATGGTGAATAATTAGTGGTGCTAAGATAAAGAAATAAATAAAGAGTTTGAACTTAGATAAAAGTGAGTTTCATTTATAGAGATAGTAGTAGTGATTGAAAAGTAAAGGAAAATAAGTTTTAATTTCGAACCCAAGACTAAAAACATTACAATAGATTAAATAATAGTTCAGATAAGTAGGTAGAATGAAATTGAAGTTCTATTTAGATAAGGTTAGTCGGAATTAAAGAAAACACTTAGGAGGAATAACAAGATGATGAATTTAGAAAATCAACCCTTCAACAATCAAGATATTTTTGAATAATACATTCCCAACGCGATTTAAACTCAAGTGGAAATAGCCCCAAAATTTACTTAATTCTTTGGCTTTTTTATTTGAATATGATTTCCGTCATATGGCCACCGCGGCGGCGGCTGACTGGCTCGAATGTGGTCCAATCTTGGGGTCGTATATCAAGGCGAATGTTGTTTTCCAAGTCGTCAATCCACTCTGACTCATCGGTGTGGACTAGCGACTTCACATACCCCAATAGAAAATAGTCTAGATGTGTTAAATCGCACAATCTTAGAGGCCAACTCGCAGCTCCAGAAAATTATGCACTCACCAAACGTTTCCTTTGTGGAAACCACAGCTTTCCCACATCAAGGCTATTGAATTCAGGAACGAAAAAGTCATTGATCATGGCTCTTTAACGGTCTCCATTATAACTTGTAACCCTCTTGCTGGCCGGCATTGTTTTGAATAAAGTAATGACCAATAATTCTACCGCCAATAAAGCACACCAAACTGTCAGTTTGAAAGTTACGGCGTCTCAACAATAGCTTGAGGATTATCTACACTCCGATGCGTTTCACGAACAGAACCATGTTTTTCGAAATAAATCTGCACAATTTGTAGACGTTGTTCAGGCGACAGTCGATTCATAATGAAATGACAAACCAAACTGAATATAAATCACATGGCAGATGACAAAATCTCTGTCAATTAAAACAACTTTAAGTTCTATACCTCTAAAAAGACACCCTGTATATAATTGGAGATTTTAGATTACTAAAAATTGCAAGAGTAGGACAAAAGCCGAGAGAAAGTTCTTAAATTAAAAAAAGAAAAGGAAAGAAATAGTAGTTAGAGGTCTACGGCTAATGATTTCGGTTAGATGGGGTGAATTCCTTCCTTAACAACGTCCGAGCCGAATCGAATGATCGGTGGGTTTTTTCCAGCTTTTAGAGTTTAGAAAGTGCACGCACTTATAAAAAAAATAATAACAATACAATATTTAAATATATGGCTGTAGGCCCTAAGGTCCTTTCTTTGCACGCAAATTACACGGCATTACTTAGAAGAAAATAGAAAGATAGGAAAGAATTGGTGGCACGGAATTGAGATAAAGGTGATAATTATCTCACAAAAAAACCATACAGGTGGGGCCCAGTTGAAGCTGGGGGAACACAGGACAATTGCTGCCCAGGCTGGGGACACCTACAACAAATCACTTCATCACCACTGTACCATTGCCACTCGCACTCCCACATTGCATTAACGTGCACTCAAGGGTTATTAAAACCCTTAAGATGAATTAACACAGTGCGAGCGTTTAGGAAAGTTGGATATGAAATATAAACATATTGGTTTCGATTGTCTATAAATCACAATAGGAGAGAAAAATCGAACCCGCTAAATCATACCACATTCTTGTAGTGCGGCTATAAAATGAGTCTCTATACTTAACAACTAACTTTCATTTGAATTAAATGACGTTGTTCTAGTTGTACGTAAGATTTGCAAATTTGCAATAGGGTGCATACAAAGTTATACGGCTGGCACAGATCTTACCAAATTTTATAAAAAAAAAGTCAAGCCAAAGTAGTTCCCTTTTAGCCAAACACTCAAACCCTACCAAATACCGGAAAATTTCGGTTGGCAGCCTAACTGCAAGGATAAAAATGCATACATACATAAAACCGCCTTGATTAATACTTGACCAGCGTCCAACTTTTTTGCCTCATATCCTTCCTCATACGAATCCAATCGAAATGTTTGGCTTATGAAAAAGAGCAAAGAATATAGAAAGAATTCTGAATAAACAACAACAAAAACCTGCAATTGGCTTACAGATTTCACGTGGGTGTGGTGGCGTAGTACATAGTGTCCCATCTCTTCACACGCTAGGTCGCTTGTTCAAGCCCAGTTCGGGAATGAGTTCTTCAAAAATCACATTGAACAAAAAGCGATTGAGCACTACCAAAAAAGGCTATAACAAACCCCTTGAGCGCGTGTGCATTATATATATAAAAAAAAAAGTAGTCTGATGATCAAATTGGTCAATCTTGACAATTATTTTCAGATGTCTTTGGATTGTGATAAGCTGACACTACTTGTTATGCTTAAGGCTTTTGATTCTATCAGTCATATCATAACTTTCTTGGTGTTCTTATTGATTCCACTCTAACTTGGAATGAACATGTTAATAACGTAGTGCGGATTATTTATGGAGGACTGCGATGCATGTGGCTCTCTAGCAATTTTACGCCACATAACATTATACAATGTTTAGCTCGTGCTTTTTTTATGTCATTGTTTACACCCTGCTATGGGAAGTGTTTGGAAAACTTTCAAAAATTATCTATTGAATGCAATTCAATTACATATAAGATAGGTAGAGTAAGTGTCGCAAATATGACCCATGTTGGTAGTATGGCTCACTGCAATATTTCATGAATAAAGCATAAAACACGCACTGTATTGTATTTTCGAGACAGTAGTTGATCAGTGGTGGGAGTGAGTGCATTTGGTTAATTTTATTGGTTTTCGTTATAGTTTTTAGGTGAGTTTACTTAAGGATTTTTATATTAAAATTTTTGGAAATTATATAAGTTTTTTCTTAATAAAATATAACACTTATGTATGTGATTAAATTTGAAATCAAATTTTTAATTGCAATCAATTTAGTGCCTTCAAAATTAAATAAAATGCACGACTGGGTCGCACGTACTTGCTCTGTTGGTGCAATAGTCCGATGAAAACAAACTTTTCGATCAATAAGAACAATTCATTTTTGAAAAATTTGGTAAAAAACAAAAAAAAATAGGCTGAAACGTTAAGAAACCTTTAATATTTAAAATTAAGACGTTATCTTTTGGGTGTTATAAATGATACAAATGTCCACTTTTGGCCAAATTAATAATACTGTTAAAAGCAATTTCCGCTATTATCATGTATAGCCAAAAACTAAAAATGCAGTTTTGTTTGAAGTATTCTATGTATGTTACATACAAAGTTTCATAAAAATCGGGGTAGCCTTTTTTGAGTAAATTAGAAAAAATTAAAAATTGGCCAAAATCTAGTGGCTCTTTGTATAGGAGCCACCATTTAAAAAAGAGAAACTGAAAAAAAAATCAATGCCATCTGATAGGAAGCTCTAAGGAACTATACCAAACAAAGTTTGAGTGAATTCGATGCAACCGTTGACAACTTATGGCCATTTAGTGGCTGCATATATGGATATTAAAAAAAATTAAACAATTTCGAAAATTCTTTTATTTTTTAAATTAGTTTAAGAGTTTTCTCGGAAAAACTTAGTATGCAATAAAATTTCAAAGTTATACGGCAATCTAGGAAAAAAAAATATTGAAAATCGTTGGACCAGTTTTTTTTTTAAAAGGTTATTTTTGAAAAACTTTTTCAAAAAATATTTTGAAATTTATTTGAGTATGCAAATATATGGCAATCTGTAATTTACATTTGAAAAATAATTTTAAAAAAAATCAATGTACCCGTTTCCAACATATTTCGAAAACCAAAAATTTTTTTGAAAAAATTATAAAAAATCAAAAAAAAAAGTTTTTCAAAATTTTGAAATGCCATATTAATAAAATTATTATGAATGACTTCCTGTGGTCAAAATTTTATTGCAATCGAATCTATAGTTTACGAGAAAATTTGATTTGAAAATATTGGTTCTATGAGAGGTACCGTTATTAGACAAATTTTGAAAAAAAATTTCAAACCAAAAGATAGATTTTCTTGCAAAAATAGCATTCTGAAATATTTATCAAAATCGTTAGAGCCGTTTTTGAGAAAATCAATTTTTGTCTTCAAGATTGTATGGCAGGTGCCGTTATTTTTGGACCTAGAACAAAAATAAAAAATATGTTCCGAGGGACGGCCAAATAAATCCTAAATACCAAATTTGAAGCAAATCGGCCCACCCGTTCAGCCTCCAGAGGCGCGAACAGACAGACAGACAGACAGACAGACAGACAGACAGACAGACGGACGGAATTCCCAGACCCACTTTTTTCGACTTCTCCATCATCGTAATGTCATGTGTGATTGTTATCTCAAATTTTTTTTTCTGCACGAATCCATAACTTGCCTTATAACGGGTGATTTTTTAAGAGGTTTAGAACTTTTTTTTTTAAAAAACACAAAAAATTCAAAAAAATGAATGAAATATTTATTTGAATCGATAGTTTGAACCTTGCAATTTAATGTTTAAAGATAATTTCATGCAAATGTTGACCGCGGCTGCGTCTCAGGTAGCCCATCCGCTGAGTCCAATTTTGGCATACTCTTTCACACATATCGGCCGGTATCTCACAAATGAATGCATGGATGTTGGCTTCCAGCGCGTCAATCGACGCGGACTTGTCCCTATAGACATTAGCCTTGACATACCCCCACAAAAAATAGTCTAATGGTGTCAAATCGCACGATCTAGGCGGCCAATTGACCGGCCCGAAACGTGAAATTAACTGTTCACCAAACTCGCCTCGCAATTGCGCCATTGTTTCGCGTGCTGTGTGGCATGTGGCACCGTCTTGTTGAAACCACATATCATGCAAGTCAAGAACTTCCATTTCGGGCAAAAAAAGTTTGTTATCATCGCTCGGTAGCGTTCACCATTGACAGTAACGCTGCGATTCGCATCATCTCTGAAGAAATAGCCCAATAATGCCGCCGGCCCATAAACCGCACCAAACAGTGGCTTTTTCGGGATGCATTGGTAGCTGTTGCAATGCTTCTGGCTGATCTTCACTCCAAATGCGGCAATTTTGCTTATTTACGTACCCATTCAACCAAAAATGAGCCTCATCGCTGAACACAATTTTCATTTTTTCAACATTTCGAACCGAGCACGAATTTTGATAGTAAAATTCAATAATTTGCAAGCGTTGTTCATTTGTAAGACGATCCATGGTTAAATTGCAAACCAAACTGAAGCTGTTTGACAGTGACACAAGGTACTAAACACACGTCAGCTGTCAAAACCACTGTTGCCAAAACCAAACCAGCTAAAAAATCACCCGTTAGTACCTATACAAACTGGATTTTTTTTTAAGGAATCATATCATGACATGGAAAATGGAATGAAAAGCAATTTTATTTTATATGTGAAGTCTGCATGCCTTCACAAAATATTGTTTAAAATACCCTGGTCCATTTTTGAAAACTAAGTGGGCTATATTTCCAAAAAAAAATTTAAGTTGTGAATTGAAAGTCCTTTTTGTTATGTTTCTTTTTTTAAACGTAGTTTCTAAAGATTAAAGTAAAAATAATTTGAAAACAATAAATGAATTAGACTTAAATAAACAAAAACAACTGTATTTCGAAACTCATACTTATGTAGGTACGCGAACAGTTATTTATTGTTAAATATATTCATTTTTATATATATATGTTATGGTTGATATAGCAAACGTCGAACCAAAAAATGGACATATCTGTTGGTAATGAAGAATTATATCGGAAATATTCGAAATTGGAAAAGGGGAACTATTGGAAGAATTGAAATTTTTAGTCAGTATGAGGTCATGGTAGAAGAGATCACCAGAAGCCATCAATCATATACATTATACATCCACAAATGTTCATGACCTAAATATATTTGGGTTCAAGGACACACCAATTTATTAAAGAAAAACCTAAGGGGTTTCGCTGCGGTCGCAATTTTCAAAAATTCTTATTTATGGACCTACGTTGACAGGACTTTCACAGGCAGATAGCTGATGTTCTAAATTTAATTAATTTGTTAAGTACCCCTAGATGGCGTTGGTGATACTTTTTTCGAATTTTTATTTATGGGCCGTATTTACTTAAAATCACACTGTATCTATACAATAAATAAAAATGAAGTGTCTGTTTGTATTTTAAAAAAATATCAGCTTTTTACTAAATGCATATAAAAGAATTATTATTTTCAATACATTAATGAATTTTGGCGAACCGAAGTTCGCTGGGTCAGCTAGTACTTTATAATTTTGCATAAAATTCATTTGTTTTGCTTACTGAGCTGATTTTAACCCAATCTAACTCCAAGATAATTATTACATTAAAATTGTTCCTAAATTTGGGTTTGAAGCCGAGCAAAAAAATGCAAATTTGTGAATAACTTCAAATATAACGGTTTTATTCATCTTTTTTAAAGAAATATCGTAATTAAATATCTTAATATTTTGTTGCAAGGGGTTTATTCACAATAACCGCACGCAACATATTAGGCATTGAGTGAATCAACGACACCAAATGGTTTGAATATATTCGGTTACACTTTGTCCTTATTTGTTCCATTAGCTTTCGCTTTCTTATCTCACGATCTACAAGATCCCATACAATTTCTATGGGACTGCGGTCGGAAAATTGTGCTGGCCAGTCCAAAACATCAACTTTCTCCACTTCTAAGAACTGTCTTACCTGGTGTGTTTTGGGTCATTATCATGTTTTCATGAATATTCGACATCAAATGTGTTTTTGGATAAAGTAAATCATAGCCGCGGCGGATATATGCCGGAAATCATATTTAACAAATAAATGCATTGAAATTAATTACCAGATTATAAAATTAAAAAATTCATTTTAACAACATTTCTGTCTTGTATTATTATTTAAAGTTTTCAAATTCTTAAAAAAACGCCAATTACATACTTCGACATAATTCTATCAATCATTGTTTGGTATAGGGTAGGGTGGGGCTAGTTGGACCACGGGGGAAGTTGGGCCACGCGAATTTATCACAAACCGAAAGCACTACAAAAACATTATTACACAGAAGCAAAGCGTGTTCTTTGAGCAGCACTGGTTTTAGTTGCATTCTTCAGAAATGGAACCACAAATATTTTTGTGTTTTTAGTGTGTAGATAGTTTTTTTATTTTTCTAGTGAAAAAACTGAATTTTGAACTGAGGTAAAGTTTTTTTGTTTTTAGTCCAGTCTAATTAAACAAAAAAATCGAAAATATCTACAAAAATAGGTAAGGAGAATTTTATTGTTTTATTTTAAAGAGTATCTTTTGGGGATACTTAAACCGAAAAACTCGAACAAAAAACCTTCTGCGTCGTCCGCCATTTTGAAAAAAGCTTTAAAAAGCGTTTTCTTGATTTTCTCAGCCACAATTAGTCGTAGAGTACTTATTTTGGTTTCCTTTTGTAGGAAAAAATATTTTCTAGAATTTTTGTTAAACTTTTTTTTTACAGCTCTTTCCAATAAAAAGTTAATGTCAAAAAACTGTCAAATTTTCGAGTTAAAAATGGATTTTCAAGTTTATCTCATCCAATGTCTATCCGAACCAAAAAACACTCGTAATACTTTTAATAGAACATTCAATTTCCTAAATATTTGTATGTTTCAATTTTATGTATGTACGTCAAAAGGTTTTCAAGACAGAGCACGTCAACGTCCCAATATTATTTGGAGTTTTTTTTTGGCCCACATTTTTGAGGGTATTATGTTTTTAATTTATGTTGAGACATTATTAAACCAGTTTTGTATCATAGAAAAGGGACAATATAGCCTCATTTTACAAATCTTTCTCGTCATTTTCAGTTGCTCCTGAAATGGGAAACAGGTGCCTTTATGTGGTAGACGGAGGGTTTTTACCACATAAAGTTGTTTGGGGCACTCATTCAACATTCGAAAATATATGCCAAAAGTATATGTTAGTTACATTCGTAACCATTTTTCCAAAAATGTGGTGGTAGTTTTCGAAGGTTATTCTGAAAATCCACAGTTTACAGGTACAAAGGAACCAGAACGCTAGAGAAGAGCTATGAAACAACAGAGCGTAGACAATTTTTTTCGTGAAACTACGACGGTAAGCATTAGTCAAGAAAAATTCCTTATCAACGGAAAAAAAAAACAAAGCGCGTGTTATTACTATGCTATCACAATTTTTAAAACTCTCAAATATTACCGTGGAACAAGCTTCTGAGGATGCAGATACATTGCTTGTTATGACAGCGATAGATAAGGCACCATCATACGACTAAATAACAATTATCGGAGAAGACATCGATCTTCTCGTTCTTCTCACAGGCTTAGGAAAGAATACCTCAAATGTATTTTTCCATAAACCTACAAAAGGACGATCTAAGGAAGCAATTTACTCGCCAGCTAGTTTCAACTATCCAAGTTTAACCGACCATATCTTGTTTCTGCACGCATTTACGGGATGCGATACAAATTCCGCTTTTAATGGAAAGAGCTGTCAAAAAAAATTAACAAAAATTCTAGGAAATATTTTTTCCTACAAAAGGAAACCAAAATAAGTACTCTACGTCTAATAGTGGCCGAGAAAATCAAGTAAACGCTGTTTAAAGGTTTTTTTCAAAATGGCGGACGACGCAGAGGATTTTTTTGTTCGAGTTTTAGTATCCCCAAAAGGTACTCTTTAAAATAAAACAATAAAATTCTCCTTACCTATTTTAGTAGATATTTTTGCTAATTTTAATGGACTATTTATAAAAATTGTATTTTCATACTTTGTGTGTTAAATTGAACAGTTTTGAGTGCTTTTATACATATGATGAAATACGTCATCAGAACAGCAGCGGGGCTAGTTTGGTTCAGACACCTCATCAAAATGCATAAAAAGACGTGTTTAATATGTATCTGTTTTTATTTAAAATTCATAGAATGAAGTATTTTTTTTTTTTTTTTTTTTTTTTTTTTTTTTTTTTTTTTTTTTTAATAATATTATATCTTAAATTTTGGATTTGTTGCCCTTTTTAGAACATTATTTCACTTTTCAGGGCTGGGTTCAACTAACTTGCTCCATTTATTATTCCTACATTGTTTATTAATACAATAATTATTTGCGACAATAGATATAAAGAAAATTCTGTGTGTTTGGTTTTCATTTGTCAGATAGATAAATACGAATTCGTAAGGCGTGAGTTTTGTTTTGTTTTGTTTTTTGTAAATATTATCGAAATCTGAAGTCATTTTTGTGTAGGTAAGGCTTTACCTTTATCAATGTTCTTTATCAAGAGTATCAAATAAATACACAGACATATGTGTAGTAAATACCAAGTTGTTTAATTTTAGGGAAGCTATGTACTTTTTCATTGTTTTTTTCCTCATTGGAATCAATCGCATAGTTTTTTATTCGTCGTTTTAACAGGTTTATGTGTTAATCATAATCGTCCTAATCATTTACTTTGTTGTGTCTAATGATCATGAAATGCTTTAATATAAGAAGGTTCCTTGGTAATAAAATGCACGACGGAGTAACATGGGTTTGCTTTTATTTAATTAGTGTCTTGGGCTTCACCGAGTTATTGAAAAATAACATTTGAAAACAAATAATGTTAAACAAAAAATTTATAAGAAAGAATTTAGTGAGACATCTTATTTATTTTGTGTTTCTATATTTTAACATCTTTCTTTTTTTCCTTCTGAAGGTAGCTTATTCTGACAAAATAGCACCCAAAGTTTTGTCAAAATCGTTGAACGAGAAGAACTTTTTGTTTAAGACTGTATGGCACAGGTAGCGTAATTTTTTGGAGCTTAAAAAACATCTTCCAGAGACTTCGAAATAAATA
Source organism: Platycheirus albimanus (assembly GCA_916050605.2). NCBI lineage: Eukaryota > Metazoa > Arthropoda > Insecta > Diptera > Syrphidae > Platycheirus > Platycheirus albimanus. The sequence goes on from OU696698.1 coordinate 69,968,017, forward strand.
TTAAGTACTAAAACCACAATAAATTTTCACTTCACTTTATAAATAGTTGAAAAAAATTTGTCAAACAAAAATGTATAAAAAAACCGGTCCTATGTAAGGTACCGTTTTAAGACTTTTTCAGAAAAATCTATCTAAGCGAAACCATAAAGTTTATACAATCGTAGGAGCCGTTTTTGAGAAAAAATAGTTTTTCATTAAGTCATTGGGCAGGTAGATACCGTTAGTTTTAGCACTAGAATGCTAATTCCAAAAACCCCTCTGTAGGACGCCATAATAATACTATGTACAAAGTTTGAAGCAAATCGCTGTAGCCGTTTAGGCTGTACCGCTTGTCTGTATAGACAGACAGACATAATAATTATCGGACCCACTTTTTTAGGTTTCTCTATCATCGTTATTTTATATTTTTGATTGTCCAAAACCTTTTTTTTTACGAATGCATAACTTGCCTTATAGTAAATATAATCGTTAGTAAAAAGTGAATAAGGTTGATTGTATTTCCAAAATTAGTAGGTCAGAATAATGTTTGTATGTATGTATGTTGTCCAAAAACCATAGGGTATTTTTCTGTTGTTTTTTTTCTTTCCTTTTAAAGCTCCATAGGTCAAACTGATAAATTTTAAATCAAGCACTGAAACTGAAGGATTTTCATTTTTGAAGGCACGCATTTAAAAATAGGAACGTTCCTACCTACAAAGTAAAACCTTTACTTTTTTAATAAATTGGTTTGAGAGTTTTCTTGGAAAACTAAGATATGGATAAATGTCTATCTAAGAAAGAAAATATTCATAATCGATCGACCACTTTTAGGACTTTTACACTTTTCGGAATTTTTTTATTGAAATTTTTTCGGAAGTAAAAAAAAAAATTAAAAATTAAAATTAATTAAATCTACTCATCTCCAAAGTATATTTAAAAAAAAACATGGTTGTCTGTAAAATCGGTTTACGGACGATAATTTTACGTGATAACCACAAAACACTTCATGTGTATAGGTATCTCTCCAACCACCCAACCTACCTACAACCACCCACAATTTTTTAATTTTTGTCACCCCTTGAACACCAACCTCCCACCCTTACATACAACCACAAACCAACAGCCCACCATTTCTGAACATTTCTTCCTCCTCCCCCACACAGTAAATCTCCCTTTCCTAACCACTACCAATCACCCACACCACCTACAACCAACCACCCACTATTTTTGACAATCCCCCCCCCCTGCCCCTACACCAAATTCAACCACCCATAACACCTACAAAAACTTGCGACTCACCCAACACCGCCAACCACCCATCACACCTACAGCCACCAACCAACCATTTTTGACAATTATTTTTATCTCACCCCCTCCCAATACCCAATTCCCCAAATCCAACCACCTACCCCACCTGCCAACACCTTCCACTCACCCACCTTTTTTGACAACGTATTCATCGCACCCCATCAAATCAACCTTCCCCACCACCAAAACTGCCAACCAATCAACCCACCCACAACCGCCAACCAACCACCCACCATATTTGACAATTCACCCCCTCCCCCAACCATACCAAATCCCCCCAACACCAAACACCCATCCCACCTACAGCCACCAAGGAACCACCCATAGCCTTGACAATATTTATCTCACCACCCAAACCAGCTACAACCACCCACCATTTTTGACAATTCCCCCCCCCCCCGGCCAGGCCCACACACACTCCCACCACAACCAACCAACCACCCAAAACCCTCCCCTCCCACTTTATCGACTTTCTAGGCTATGAAAGCAGCTAGGTAACGTGACTGTTACTGTGAAGTTGGCATTTTTCCGTGCGCCGCCCACATATTCCAAACCGATTTATTAGACGTTATCACGTCAAAAATATAAGAAAATTTTAAAAAATTATTAAAAATCTTTGAAAATTTTTAAACGCAATTTTAATTAAATTATAAAACATTATATCTTTGCAGAAGATTACGAAAAAAATCTGATTTACGAAAAACAGTTCTGTGAGAGGTATACTGTTACAAGACAAATTTCAAAAACCCCAGTCTAACCAAACGATAGATTGTTCTAACAAAACATACAAGTTTTATCAAAATCGTTGTATCCGTTTTCGGGAAAATTAAACTCCTTTTTCACAGCAAAAATTAAAAATATCTTTTTGCCGAGGGACGACAAAAAAAATACTAAATATCAAATTTGAAGCAAGTCGGCCCATCCGTTCTACAACCGTGTATGTAGAAACGAACAAACATGCAGAATTGCAGACGGACAACATGTTCAGACTCACTTTTGTCGACTTCTCCATCATTGGAATATGTGAATTGTTAACTCAAACAAATTTCTTTGCCCATAACTTGCCTAATAGAATAATCGCAAGTAAAAATCCTAGCTGTTTAAAATATTTTTGAAAAAATAGCTTAAATATTTAAATGGGACGAAGATATGTTAATTCATTAATTATTTTCCGCTTAAAGTGAAAGATGTAACCAAATGAGGATTTTGAGTTTGATTTTTGTAGTAGTTCATTTGAAGCCATTCGCAAGTATACTAACTTTTTATGTTTTACGCACGAAGTGGGAGTATGCTGTTAATGTACATATATGTATGTAATATGTATATGTAGACAGTTTTAAAGGGTATTTTCAGATAATAACTAGTTTGGGAAATGATTCATGGTCCAAAGTATTTCCAAACTGATCTGAAAATCAAAAAATTGTATTACCTATCTACCTACTGCGGATTTTTTCAAGTATAGTAATATTGGTAGCGTTTTCTCCATTTAGGATTTATGGAAAACAATAGCAACACGATATGTTTACCGCATATTCTTTGGACAAAAGAGTCTGGAAGTAACAGACTAGCATGGGAACGGAACAGACTAAGAACTCAATCAAAATATCGATTTTATTTAAACGCACTTCAAAGACTAATTTTTGTTCTTATGCAATGAAATGAAGCTCTGAAGGGAGCTTTTTTAATTGGTATTAAGAGATCTTGTTGCGTTACATATCATATCAATAAATTTCCCGAATCTGTATCCACGAAATAGGATATAGGAAATATCTACCCTTTATACATGAAAACAGGCGAGAGATATGGGCCAATTAAAATAAAACGCATGCAGATCATTGTTAAAGAAATATCAAGGAAATCGAACCAATTATATAAAGTTTGCCCAAAATTATTGTAAAGAAACCAAATTTGTTGGACCCTTATAATAGGTAATAAAAAGTATTTAGGTCAATGTGAAGATTATAAGAAATGATTTATAACATTTATTCACATCATCATTATCATTGCAGATAAGACAAATAAGATGAGAGTACCTATACCTACTTTAAAACTGAGGGAATATAGCTCGTGAATAATATTATGTACATATTATGAATTGGACACAAATGTCGGTCCTGTTGAACTCCAAAACTTACAAGTCATTCAATTTTTGGAATAGTATTCATTAAGATGCAGGACGAGGTATCTGCCAAGCAAATAATACTTGAGCCAAACAACGAACTTTTGCTTGCTTGCTCATTAAATTAAGTGAAACTCAATAAAAAAATTTAAAATCCATAAGTACACAATCGGTTCTTTTTTGTATGTTTAAGATTATATAAAACTCCCACAGTCCAAGAGAGAAGTAATGTTCGGACGGCTCTTTGAGAAAGCATGAACACGAACAGTGTTTGAATAAATCTTAATTTTTTGTTTTTTTTTTTACAAGGCAATTATAATTAAAGCTTTTGGATATGAAGATTATTGAATATTTTATTTTGCATGAATATTATTAAGTTTATTGGTTGTAGGTACTGGATATTGATACATAATATGCAGATCGGTATGTGCTGAAATTTCTGATGTCTTGACGCATCTAAAATTGTATGAATTAGCTATGTTGTTAGGGATATGAGATATAGTGTTCAAGATTTTTGTCGTGAATTTTGTTAATGTTTTCTCCCTGTAAAAATGAACATTCTAAAACAACTGCCTTATGGTCAAAACAGATGTGCATAATTTTCTGTGCAGTCAAAATAATTTACACAGGCTCTTATGGGACATCCCCACTCAAAATATGCAGGGGTTGCAGTGAATGCACGATGTCTCTATTCCTAAATTGGATGCCTAGTTTCATTGCAGCCAAAACAACAAACGAAAAAACTGCAAATAATTGCTATCTGGCATCACTTATTTTGACAGTACCTGTCCTTCTCATTTTTCAGCATTATAATCCTCAAATCTATCTGCCACACTTAAACTCAAATGTCCTGGCTATAATACTATAAATGCGAATGTCTGTTTAAAGTCCAATCGACAGATCGGAAAAAGGGGGCTTAGGTGGAAAAAGGGCGCAAGTTAATGAAACTGTAAGATTTTGAGGTTAGTCGTGGCCGAATAATTTATTCGCTGCGCTGTGGATGGTATGTGGAACGCGAATAGACTTTGACAATTTGTAGCAATCACTTTGCAGTTCGCGTTGAACAGTTGATTTTATGCAATTTTAATTATTTAAACAATAAAAAAATACATGTCTTATTTGTGTACTAACATATTTTAAAATTCAATCTCTATCGATGGGTATAGTTTAATCTACGAAATAAGCTACCTATGTAAATGCTCAAATTATAATTTGTTCGCCAATTCGTCCATTCTTCGGTGGCTCTCATGTAAACACTCCTTAACGCTCTACAAATAAAGTGCACGGCTGGGTCGGCCGAACTTGCTCTAATGTGTGACAGTGGTCTTGTGGTTTGAGATTTTGGAAAAAAAAGTAGGGCAAAATGATATGAATGAAATTTTATTGATCACTTAAAAACCACTAGTTAAAACGTTTTTTGCGCAAAAAAATGAAGTAAGCCATCTGGTTTCTTTTACTGTTTAAAATTTTAAGATTTTTTTTTTTAAATCGTTCAACCAGTTTTTCAAAAAAAAATTTCGAAAATATATTTCAATTTTTTTTAGTATGCCAACTTCAAGCCCTTTGTAGTTTTTATCAGAAAAATAAAATTTTAAAAAATAGAGTAAACCGCTTTTGGAAAAAACAAAAATAAAAAAAATTTAATTTTTTAAAGCTTTTTTTGAAAAATTTAAGAATTTAGTAAGAATCCGTATATAAAAGGGCTTCTTCATCAAAAATTTCATCGAAACCCATCAAGTGGCTTACGAGAGAATCTGATTAAAAAAAAACACCGGTCCTATGGGAGGTACCGTTATAAGGCTTTTTTCTGAAAAATATTTTCCAACCAAAACATAAAGTTTGCACAGAAAACATTATTGAGAAAGATTTATCAAAATCGTAGGAGCCGTTTTTGAGAAAATTTAATTTTTCACTAAAAATCATATGGCAGGTACCGTTAGTTTTAAAAATGGAATGCTTATTCCAAAACCCCTCTGTCCAGACGTTTAGGCTGAAGGTAACTATACAGACAGACATACCGACAGACAGACAGAATTTTCGGACCCACTTTTTTCGACTTCTCTTCATCGTAATGTCATGTTTGATTTATAGATTTTTTTTACGAATGCATAACTTGCCTTTTAGTACCTATAATCGCAAGTAAAAGCTGAACATGCTTTCACCGTAGGATGTTAGGAAAAAAAAGAAATTGAGGAAAAACCGGAGCAAGGTCGAAAAATGTGCAGTTCACCCCCCCTCTTTTTTCCACAGGGCCATCGAGGACAAAAATTTAGCATAATGCTACTTAACTACCCCTAAACAAAATCCCCAAATTTCATTAAATTTCGACCTCTTTCTACCTAATAATACCTATCGACTGGACTATTATTTGTTTGATTGTTTCGTACGCTTGACCGCTTAACTACTCAACCGATGATCAAGAAATTTTATTTTTTTATCAGGGGTTCAGAAAACAACATTAAGGTACATTTATATAGAAAAATTAGTTCTATTACGAAGTAATTTGAACCTTAGCAAGTACACTTTCGACTTGGACCAAGTGTCGAATTTATGAATTTTAACTTCCGTACGAAGATACTATAAAACCAACAAAGCTCTGCAAATGTTTCGAATAATGAAATCATTATGATTCATTTTTCAAACTGTCCCTTTTGAACTTTTACTTGCGATTATAGTTAGGGTAGGGTGGGGTACTTTTGACGAGGGGACACTTTCGACTTGCTTAATTCCAGAAAAACGGTTCATCATAAAAGAAATATTTTGACGATAAATAATACAACACTGCATGTATGCATTAAACGCGAAATGGTTAGACCTGTTTTTGTGTACATTTGTGTACTATCGCTTGTTTACGAGTTAAGTGATGGTTTGCTGTTTTGTCTTAAACTTCTTGGTATCTCACTGTTAAATAATCGTGGTATATATATTTAAAGTTGTCATAGTAATTATTTCAATTACAATTTATGTGTTTTGTGAAAAAAAAAACTCAAAACCAAAAATAAATAGTATTGGGCACTTTCGTACACGTTGGTCTTCAAGATTTGTAGTGTAATAAACAAATTTTCGTCTAAGAACCAAAAAATATTAAATTGTTTATTAAGCAAGAAAAAGTGTCAAATCTACCGCACCCTACCCTACTTTAAGACAAGTTAACCATTCGTGGAAAAAAAAGTTTTGATATCACAACCAAATATGACATTATAAGTACGGTGATAGCGAAGACGATCAAAGTCGGTCTAAAACTTCTGTCCGTCTGTATGTCTGACGCGCGCACCTCTTTATCCTGAACGGATGGGCCGATTTGCTTCAAATTTGGTATTTAGTATTTATTTAGCCATCCCTCGGAAAATATTTTTAATTTTTACTCAATGCTTAAAATTTGGGAAACGGGTATTCATTTGTAATCCAAATAGTGTTGCATTTCAATATTTTCAAAAATTTCAATTTTAGATTTTAAATAATTTCTTGAAAAATATTTTCAGTTTTTGAAATATTCTGAAAACGGGAGGATTGATTTTCTTCGAAGTTATTCATTCTTCAAATAAAAACAAAAATAATTTTCGAAATCATTTTTAAGAAAAAAAAACATATTTTTTGTAAACTGGTCGAACGATTTTCAATATTTAGTTTTCCTAGATAGACATTAATTATAATGAAATTTTATTGCATACTTAGAACAAATATATAAACAAAAAAATAATTTTGTAGTTTTATTTTTGCAAAATTCATATAGCCCTTAAGCAATTATTTAGCATAACAGCAAGTTCCTGCGACCTAGTTGTGAATTTTATTTTCAAATGGCCGCTAATGTCAAACAAATCAAACATTTCGTTTTCTTCAGGAGTATAGCGATTCGTGTTGACGTGTACACTATACACTGAATATACACCTTTTGTATCTTCACAACTGTCAGAGTAGAATTGACTTGTTGATGAGGTGGTTACTATTGTCCCACCTTGTGTATATAAAAGCGAAAATGGCCAATATCAGCCCCACCAAAAAAATGAGCTTAAGACTGAATAACTATTATAGTGAGGGCAGGGCAGGGCATTAACTAATACATATATAAAAGCTTAGCCAAAAACCACAGCTCATTATGAATTTAAAAATGTGTACTTCCGAAATAGTGAGACTAAAAGCTATGCGCTCCTAAAAAATAAAATTCGAATATCGAGATTAAAATCAAACATGAAAATACGATTATATTTTAGTCGGACAAATGGGTAGCTGTTATGTTTTTCTGTGGTATTGATATATGTATATGTATGTATGTATATGTAAAATACATGGTATAGTATTAATCTCTTCAATCTTAACAGCTAAGCCAATTTTTTCGAAATTGAAACAATAACTTTTTGTGTTGAATTCTGACGAAATAAATTTAGTATGTTTGGCATAAAGCCGTCCAATTTTATTTGAAATAAAATAGATGCAAACGTGAATCTGTCGAATTTGACAAAACTTGTGTTTAGATGGAAAAAGGTTTTTACGTGGGAGATCTTGGGTTGATTTGTTTCTCAGGCCAGTCAAGCAAGTTTTTTAATTAAAAAAAAATATTCATAAAATGAAACTGAAGATGATCGCAATCAAAGAAAGAAAGATAATTCAAGTAGGTCAAGAGAAAAAAAACTAATACATTTTTACAGAAGATCTTTATTGAAAATAATTTGACAAACAAAAATATCAATCAACCAAAATTTTATTTTCTGTGGTCAGGGAGAAAATACAACAATAAAAGCTTTTCATTGTGCAAATCGAAAATTAAACAACACTAGACGCTTGATATAGTGAACTAATAAAAACGAAGCCTGCTCACTACTTCGAGCTCGAGTTTTTACTTTTACACTTTATATGATTAGATATACATAAGAATATTCTATTGACCAATTTGGAGTTATTAATTTGTGTTTGGAAAAGTTCTTTCCGTCGGCTTTTTTGGTCACTGTAGTTTTAGCAATGAAACAACTCTGTTACATTTGCTTTTCCCGACGTTTCGGCAGGGATTGCTGCCTTCCTCAGGGGAACTTTATTTGAACAAAAAATACATTTATTATACAAAATATATAGTGACATTTAAAACAGTGGGAATTACACTTACTTTGTTTTTTAAAATTATATAAATTTAAACAATTTTAAAACAAGAAATGACACTTCGAATGAAGTTTCGTCTGTGTATTAAAAAAACAAAGGAATGAAAGCTATGAGGATGAAGACACTAAAGAGCAATAGACAGAAGAAATGTTTTGTGTGTCTTGTTTTCTGTTCATATTATTATTGTTATTTAGTATGTGTAATGTTTCCAAGGTATATCGTTTAGATACATGTTTCTCCGTTTGTAGGATTTTGACATCTTCAAAGTTTGGAGAATGACCACTCTCGATGCTATGACTTGCCAGGGCTGTTTTCCCAGAACTATTGGACTTAATATCAGATTTGTGGTTTGAGATCCGGTGTCGAAGAAATTGTTTTGTGGTTCCTATATAGCATAGGTTGCAAGGCTCGTTTGGTTTGCCGTTGCAATTAATTTTGTAGATTACGTCTGTTTGTTTGTCTTTGTCAGGTTTTGTTTTTAGTTTGGTGTATAGATGGTTAAGCGTTTTGTTGGATTTGAAAGCCAAACGAACGTCTTTTACGCTTCTGTTGATAACCTGTTTGAAGTTTTCAGTGAGTTTTGGAACATACACTATACTTTTGTAGAAACCATTGTTTGTATCTGTTTCTGTTCTTGTAGCTTGTGTCTTGTATTTGTGTTTGAAGATTAAAGCACGAATTATATTAGGAGGAAAGCCATTGTCCTCGAGAATTTTCGTTATTCTTTTTTCATTGGAGGGATGAAATTGTTCGCTGCTAAGAGTGAAAACCTTACTTACGAGGTTGGAGGCAGTGTTCATGATGATGTGTTTGGCTTGGTTCGAACGAAAATTGATGATTCTGCCTGACGCAGTATGTTTTTGATGCCAATTGTACAATAAGCGGTCGTTTTCCCTGTGGACTTTAACATCCAGAAATGAAATTGCCTCCAACCTCGTAAGTAAGGTTTTCACTCTTAGCAGCGAACAATTTCATCCCTCCAATGAAAAAAGAATAACGAAAATTCTCGAGGACAATGGCTTTCCTCCTAATATAATTCGTGCTTTAATCTTCAAACACAAATACAAGACACAAGCTACAAGAACAGAAACAGATACAAACAATGGTTTCTACAAAAGTATAGTGTATGTTCCAAAACTCACTGAAAACTTCAAACAGGTTATCAACAGAAGCGTAAAAGACGTTCGTTTGGCTTTCAAATCCAACAAAACGCTTAACCATCTATACACCAAACTAAAAACAAAACCTGACAAAGACAAACAAACAGACGTAATCTACAAAATTAATTGCAACGGCAAACCAAACGAGCCTTGCAACCTATGCTATATAGGAACCACAAAACAATTTCTTCGACACCGGATCTCAAACCACAAATCTGATATTAAGTCCAATAGTTCTGGGAAAACAGCCCTGGCAAGTCATAGCATCGAGAGTGGTCATTCTCCAAACTTTGAAGATGTCAAAATCCTACAAACGGAGAAACATGTATCTAAACGATATACCTTGGAAACATTACACATACTAAATAACAATAATAATATGAACAGAAAACAAGACACACAAAACATTTCTTCTGTCTATTGCTCTTTAGTGTCTTCATCCTCATAGCTTTCATTCTTTTGTTTTTTTAATACACAGACGAAACTTCATTCGAAGTGTCATTTCTTATTTTAAAATTGTTTAAATTTATATAATTTTAAAAAACAAAGTAAGTGTAATTCCCACTGTTTTAAATGTCACTATATATTTTGTATAATAAATGTATTTTTTGTTCAAATAAAGTTCCCCTGAGGAAGGCAGCAATCCCTGCCGAAACGTCGGGAAAAGCAAATGTAACAGAGTTGTTTCATTGCTAAAACTACAGTGACCAAAAAAGCCGACGGAAAGAACTTTTCCAAACACAAATTAATTAGATATACATACATAAATAAAATTCTTTTTTCATTAATTCAAAAGTTTAAAGAAGGAAAAAGAACATATCAATTTTTATGAAAGCAGCCTACTTCCATTTTTTTTTTTTTTTTTTTTTTTTTAAATAAAAATATTTGTTTTTCAAACCTTAAGACTTAACACACTTCGACGTTTTCCTGGGCTTTACTTGCACGATTACAATAAGTATGAAAAGCAAAGCAATATCAAGCGTTCGTTTGATAAGGCTACTGTATACAGTAAGACCTCGATTAATCGAACTATTTATTAGAACCGACCAAATGACTGAATACTTTTTAAGTATTCAATAAATTAGATGAGAAAGCAGTGTACTATGTACTACATTATGTGGTTTTAAGTACATATTATAAAATTTTTGTTTTTTGGTCGAAAAAAGAAAATATTTATTGAATGTATAAAAGATGAAAACAGTTTCAAGGTCTTTGAAAGAAATTTAACATTTCTGTTTGCTTCATTTTTCAATCAATTTAATTTTTTAATGTGTTGAGTTCTTCGATATAAATTGTTGAAAATTCTTTTTCCACAAGATGGTCCAGTTATTGATTCACACTTTTTAGAGCGTAGTCGCTATTAATAGATTTTTGGGGTCAGTTAAAACATTTTCACTGTCAAGGTTTTCGTAAGGTGTATCCTTCACCCAATCACGAATTTCTTATAAATTAAACTGACAGCTTACTGCACTAAAATCAACCTAAATAAAAAATCAACGTAAAATCAACTAAAATCAAATCAGATCTTAATTTTCCATTATATTTTTAGGAAAAAAATGGTTTCTAAATTTTCCATTATATTTCTAGGAAAGTACTTTTGACTCTGCGACTGCAAAAGCTCTCAGCTGAGAAACAACTGAAAAATTCGAATTACAGAGTACCAATTTTGGCACTTGTTCCAATTACAAGATACTTAATATAAAAAATAGGTTTTTGAATTAGTGGAGCTTTCGGATTCCTGTACCAAAGTGTGAAAGACACACAATGGAATAGTTAATAGGCCAGAAAAAAAGTTCAAATTCACAAGTTGACATTCACAGTTGCAACAGAAAAATTTTTCGTTAAATTTCGAGCAAACAACAATTTAGTTCACTATATTGAGATTCTGATAATTCACTATTTAGAGTAGTGTGTTTAATTCTGGTGGTTTACTATAATGGATAGTTCTTTTACAAAAAGGTTCACAATAATGGGCGTCTACTGTATTTAAAAGAAAAAAAAATTGTTTGACTCGACATTATGTTCCAATTTTTTGGAAAAAAATATTTTCGAAGAGTTAAACACCCAACTCTATACCTAAATACATACATACATATATGTATTTTGTTTTGACTGGACTGGGCGATTTTGACGAATGAATGAAACGAATGATTATACCTAAAAAAACATGATTTTTCATTATTTTCAAACATTTTTATGTTAAATAATTTTTCAAAATCATTCTTTGTTCACTTTAATGCCTATACCTATGTAAGTATAGGTATTTGTTTTAGGATTTTAAAAACGGAAATGGATTTTGAATTCCGTGTCCAGTTAACGGTATTAAAGATTGCAAATTCTAAAAAACCTTTCGAAAGGTAGGTAGGTATGTATTTCTGATATGAACTATCAAAAATGAAAAGACAAAAAACATCAATAACCTACATAGTTAATTATGTAGGCCTACCCATATGTAAGAAGAAATCAGAGAAACTACCTCTTCCGATGTCCTTTCAGTACCTAACCGAAAATATTTAAAAGCCAATTTTTATAATTTTTTAAAAACACAAAGCCAGTGGTAATGGTTTACCAAGCGAACGAAGACCCATCTACCACTAGGTATTTGGTGTAAGCCAAATGGAAGCATCAAAAAGTTGAACAGAATGTTCATATTTAGTCATAGGCAGTTACTGTAGGTAACCTACCTATATAAAACATAAAACAATTGTTGAAAACACAAGTCCAAACAAAGCATTTCTTATGACAGATAAATCCAAAAACGCATTTTATTAGACGCAAACGATTGAAAGCTTCTCAAATCAGCAAGCTTACAAAATTTAGGTCAAGCATATTTCTTTTCGATATAAGAAACTTAAAGCTAAAAACGTTTACGACCATCTTAGTTGCAATACACTCACATCCTATTCTCCTACGTCCTACCTCCAACATCCAAGTTACGTATTTAAATCAAAAAAAAAAAAATAATAAAGTACCTCTCGCCGTTGAGCTTTGCGTCAATATGTTAAAGCTTTTGCGCACGCACACCTCTCTACTCTCTACTCAAAACCAACCACAAATCTAGATTATAAAACAACATTTTTCTTAAATCTAGAGTAGGTCAAGGACAGCATTATTGGAACTTTACAATTGAAATGTTGAAATGCCTAGTAGGTTTTTTTGTACATACTTTTATTTTCTTGCACATTGTACCTATTTTCTGTTTAAATTATAATACCTATATACCTACTATGAAAACGAAATCTCTATCATCTGCAAAAAAAAAAATGTTTTAAAGCTGCTTCGGTTCGGTTGAAACATTTTAGCATTAAGAAATCTACATGTTTTCAATTCATAGAGGCTCTCATTATGTGCCGTGTATCTATCTGTATTTGTATCTATATGTGCATCTGTGTCTGTTTATGGCACCACACTGTATTCTCTTCATTCGTATATATATTAATTGATAAACACAACACATAGAAGAATTATGAAAACGTGATCGAAAGCGTTTTAAAATATTATTCAATCGCACAAACACAAGCAAATGCCAATTATACAACGGAAAAAGCTTTCAGCATTGCACAGATAATATATAAACAAGAAACTAGGTCATGATTGTAAGCGACAACGTTTTATAATAGCCATGGGAAGTTATGTGAGATATAAGTTTTGGTAAATATGAAATATTACAGACATATGGTTTTGTTTTAATTTGTTGTACCGAAAATAAGTTGACAAATAATGCATTAAATTCAAATGACCTAAATAGCAAAAACAATGCCGTGGAACGGTTAAGTTATGTATTATAGGTAGATAGGTACATAAAATAAATTATTGCTAAGAAACTTAAACTTTAACACATTTAGTAGGTATATGTAGATAGGTTAGGTATTAATTTGATGAAGGTTGGGGTAGGTCAGAACAGAAGGTTTAACAAAGAGTAAGGGTGGTACCTTATAAAGGTAAATAAAATAGATACATAATGGTAGCCAACTTTATGTAGTACATACCTATAACATGCCTACTTTCATTGTGTTGTGATTTCATACATAAATACATACGTGCATACCTTATGTATAATGTAAAGCCAAATAATGAAACACTGAATTTATGAAGTCCTTTCGATATTCAAAAAGTGAATTTGCGAATGTGAAATTTTTTATGGGAGTTATGTAGAAATATTGTTTTATAAAGGTCCCTGTTGACTTTTTAAATTTTCTTGATGTTTTTGAAAAAAAAAATTTTTTGTACCTAGGTATCATAAAATAAAACTTACCTTCTAGTTTCATTCCAACTTCCAGACATTTTTGAAACCGGCAATATGGACATCTTTTGCGTTGTGTTTTATCAATGTGACATGATCTCTCAGCTACGCAGGTATATACTTTTTTGTTTTGTACGGTCCTTTTGAAAAAGCCCTTACAAGATTCACACGTCAAAAGTCCATAGTGATATCCACTAACTTTATCACCACAAACAGGACACAATTCTTCAAATAGATGTTTAAAGTCGATTCCTTCGCCATGGTTTTGGGAACCTGTTGTACCTACTGGTGGCGGTATAAGTGATATATATCCACTATTTGGATTCGAATTTATAACACTACCAACGCCTCCTCCTCCACCACCACCATTACTACTGCTATTGCCCGTACTATTTGGACCATTATTTCCAACTATACTTCCACTTCCTCCAACACTTTGTTGAGAATGAGAAGACGTGTTATCTTGATAACCTGTTGGAAATATATATTGTGAATCGAAATTGTAAATGTACGAATATGAAAAATTTGAATTGGCAATATTTTGATTCTGTTGGTAAATTGGGTGATGATGTTGTTGTTGCTGTTGTTGTTGTTGCAATTGTTGCTGGGGATGATGGTGCTGTTGCTGTTGTTGCTGATGATTATGTAAACTGTTGGTTTGGTTGTTTAAATGCAAGTTTGTATTCCCAACTGCATAGGTGGAAAAGTCATTTTGAGAAACATTGCCTTCGGCATTATTCATGGAAGGAGAATCAGTATCATTATTATTATTATTATTGTTCCCAATATTTTGTGTCGAATTAGAGGTATTATTCACAACACTAGAATGTGATGCTGCTCCAACAGCCGGACTAGGGGGAGGCTGTTGTTCTATGCTCCCCATTGAAAAAGGTGGCATATTAAGCGACGAAATGAACGACGCTGCAGATTGTTGTTGTTCCATTTCTAATAACATTTTTTTCTAACACACCATCAAAACAAAAAAAAAGTGAGTAAATGACTCAAATTTTTTGTTGAATTTTGAATTCGCAGAATATTATTTTTTATTTGTCTTGTCAAGATTACTCGCATAAGAAATATAGGTAGGTAATGTTTCAAAAATATAGTTTTCAAGGCAAAAAAAAAACTAAACTTCAAATTCACTTGGTTCGAAAGTACGGTTGCAGGATCATGTTGAACACAATATTTAAGTAGAAACACCAGAATAAAAAAAAAACTATATTTTGTTTTTTAAATCATAAGCTCAAAGCAATGTAGGTTGGTCTTGGTAGGTATCTATGCATAGATAGAATTTAAAATTCTAAATTCCACATGATATTATATTTTGTCTGCCGGTGCGGCGGCGGGGGGGTTGATTTTGTTTCGTTTTATTTATATTTTTATAAACAAACTTTTTTTTTTAGTTTTGACACACAACAAAGGGGATTAAAAGATTTAATTTGCAAAAACCATCAAATTTGTTATGTTGAAGAACTTTTTTTAAATTATTTTTTTTTTTCACTGACAATATAATACAATAATCATAATCCTGGGCTGATATTGTAAATATTTAATTTGATATGGGGGAGTAAATTTATACATATATTTTATTTTGAAATAAGTTTGCAATTCGGGGGCTAGGTAGGTTTAATCGGTTTGTTTTTTTTTTCAACACATAGGTATGGTATACAACACTTAATTGACGATAGCATTTATAACGCAACAATCCAGTTCGGTTTATTTATTTTTTCAATTAACAGTGTTTCAGGAAAATGCAACTGCTAACCGCCACGGTCCACGATTGACTAAACTAAGTAAATGCTAGGATTCCCGTGAATGTACCTACTCCACATTCATTACGTATTCTTCAAAAACTCAACTAAATCAATCTATCCATATCACATAATACCTCACAGTAGCAGTGACGAGTCGTCATCGCCGTTGTTCGCACTAAAACACCAAACGTGTTTCGAAATATATGGAAAAAAAAGCTTTTCAGATGAAGTGAAAAACAAAACAGTGTGGTCTCTGCTGGTCTCTTGGTTTGTGATGTGTTGTTGCCTTGTGCGCTGTACTGTGCGCTGAGAAGAGCTTGTGAATTTGCTCTCTTCTTTGCGTAAGCCTGTTGTATTGTGTTGGTAAATAATATAGATGATGTATCTATATTATGTTCACATATTCAAAATTACCACAAGTTGTGCTACTCATGTATTGTGCTTCGAAAGCGAAAGTGAAACTTGCTGGAAGCATATGAAAAGTTTTGGCACATTAAGAGCTTTTATAAAAACTACTTGTCTTTTTATTTATTATGACTTGTGAGTTGTGAGGCTTGTGGTAAGTTGTTCGTATATCTTTAATTTTACTGCGATTGTCTACCTCTATTGTAATGGAACTTTTGTTTAGTTTTAAATTATACAATGGACGAATAATTTTTTGTTTGATTTTTAAAAATAATTAAGTTTTTTTAAACTTTACTGCATTAAGAAAGTATCTTTTAACTAATTTTAATTCAAAAGCAGGTACATCATAAATATGTATGAACTTTTTTTTTTGGACCAGTTTAAGGTTGCATACATTGGAGCCATATGAATATTTTTTTTTTTGAAACCAGAAGGCTGATTATGTAGTGCATTCGTAAAAAATAATAAAAATATCTGTGGCTTCACTTTGGTTTTTTTTTAATAGATACCTACATATTTCAATATAGGGTAGGGTAGGGCACTTTCTAAGATGGGGCATTTTTTTGACTTACTTAATTCCAGAAAAACGGATAAACAAAAGAAATATTTTGATGATAAATAATACAACACTGCATGTATGCATCGCAAGAAAATGTTTTTATACACTTTTTGCGATGGGTAGACCTTAGTTGTGTTTTTTAAAAGATTCCTTTGAATAAAAAATACGTGTTTAGCAGTTGACTTTAATGTAATTCGCTATTAATTCGAATTAAGAGCGTTTTACTGCTTCACAAAAAATCATACTGAAAGTGCCCCACCCACATGACGAAAGTAAAATTTTGAAAAAAAAAATTCAAACTGTTTGAGCTTGGAAAACTATTCAATAATGATGCGTATTTGTAGTGTAATAATTAAAGTTTGATATGAAATCCAAAAATTATTTAAATGTTTATTTAGGAAGCAATTATTTGCAATACTCAGAAAAAATTTAGAACCTGACTCACCCTACCTTATGTATGCACATCCAAATCTATTTTTTTTTATTAAACCTTTTTTATATATTTTTTTGAAAAAGGATATGAATTTGACTTTTAAATGCAATTTTTTAATTTAAATCGTCTAAGTGATTGATTAACTAGAGTCTGATTTTAAAAATAATGGATCCAAGGTATCTTCATAAGACATGCCCGAAAAATTCTCTAAAACCAAAAGTTAGAGAGTTTAATCAACATCGTTATGGATAAAAAAAAAAATGTGTGCGTGTAACCTTTACGAGCGATCGAAGTAAAACTTCTTTGACGATTATGGACATAATATCACTGAAATGATTAAATTTTAACTTAAAAAAACGAAGAGACTAAGAGATCCAACCACTGGAAAGAACTCCCCAAGCTAATAAAGGCAAAAATGTTACTGAGAAACTACAAACAAGAACGATTTACAGCCTGCATTAACTTATACAGAAACTGCCTAAGAATAATAACGGGCTTCCTCACAGGGCACTGCAAACTAAAAAGACACCTAAATATCTTAGGGCTATCAAGCAGGGCAGCATGCAGATTTTGCGATGAAGAAGAAGAAACATCGGACCACATATTAGGTGGATGTGGTGCACTAATGCACAAAAGACTAAAAAAACCTGGGTAGTTACCAGATAAATAAGGGCAGATTACCTTTTTTAAAAATACCTCAAATACTAACCTTCCTAAAAGAAACCAATTTGGAGGAAGTGCTGTAGGACGAGTATCCTCATCCAGCTCTAAAAGGGGCACAATAGATCTTTTAGGTCGCAGTGCGCTTTTCCCCAATTTAATTTATTCATGCAACTTAAAATAAAATGCATACGATGAAACATATCACAGTTTCCGAGCAAAGAAGTTCAAACTCTTGTGTTTATGTTCCGCATTTTTATTTATTAAATTCAGTCGTTTATAAACAGAGATGTCCGTTATTTGTATTTTTAGCCAAAACAACATTTAAAAAAAAATACTGTTTTCTTCATGTCTATTCTTTGTTACGAATTTTGAATGCTTTCGTAATATGTATGAATAATCATGAGAAAACTGACGATATATCGATATATTGATTTTTTTCGCCCGATAATAATTATCGATACTGTTAAAGAATATCGATACGATAAATATCGATATATTTTTTACTTGCCCATCCCTACATTGATCAAAACAAACAAATGCCATGGAGCACGTGCATGAATGAGTAAGATTATAGTATTTATATTCTCACTCGTGCGTGCACACGGTGAGCTAATGCGAGTCATCGGTGCCGCCATATTGGAATACTGAGCGTTACTTCCGTCAGAAAAATAGTATGTATATTTCTGTCTCATTCTTTCCTGGCTTCATCCTACACATTTTTGTATTTGTTTCTCTTACCTGCCGTTTTTTCCGTTGCATCCGGTTTGAAATCACAACGATTCTAAAGAAGTTTCACTTCAAAAAAAACGGACGGATAGATCTTTGTGACTTTTAATTTTTTTCCACTTCCCTATCAACGCAATTGTCAAATTTCCTAAAAATTATATTCAATATTTTATAAAAGGTCCTACGTGTCTGTGTGTATTTGCTTCCGTCCGTCCGTATTTAACCCGTGGAAATCGTTGGGTTTAATCTTAAACCACTGTTGAACCACCGTCTAAGACACGGACCAAGAAGATACAGACCGCCAACTCACCATATGGTCTCTCTTTTTGCCTACAAGCTTAAAATCAGCTGATATGCCATTTATTTTGAGTGTGACGCTCTCTCTTGCTTTTAAAACCCATTTAGCAAACACACCTAAAAAATAAATGGCATACGCAGGTATAGTTGCCATTACAAAATGCACAGAGAGAGATGTACACTTATTCACAGACAGGAAAAAATATTTTGAGGGTGTTTCAGGCAAGGGGAGTACGAGTTGGCGGTCTGTGTATGGTCTGTGGTCTAAGATTTGATCCGAGGATGAACTAGTGTTGTACGACTGGTCGTTGACGGTTTTCATGCTCTTTTTTTTGTTAGGTAACAATGCACAGAAACACGCAACAGTTGAATTTTTGTTTAATTTTCTTGCAAGGTACAAAAAGAATAAAGCAAATCAAGACAAAGTATATAAAACGCCATGCATGATTGTGATTGGTCCATGTTTATAGAAGAGCTACCTTCTATGACGGATATGAAAATTGGTGTCCGTCTCCGTGCCCGGTTACAAAAGAGAGACAGAGAGAGTCCGGTTGTGGGAGAATTTTGTAAATGAAAAATCGTGTATTTATTTCCGTTCGTTGAAATCTTTCCGGTTATTTGAGGGGTACGTAAGGGGCTTGTGATATCGCTTTAAAAACAAAATCCCTCGAACACGGAAATCTAAACGTTGCATCAATTGGTATTATCTTAAGTAAGGCCATTTTGCGTTATAAACAGACAACATCTCGCACAATCATTACACCATAAAATATTCTTTTTGATTGCATTTTGCTTTATAATCATAAAAATAACATTTGAATGTATAAAATATGAATTTCAAAATCATATTTAAATTTGTTCAGCACGATCAGAAATTTGGATTTCATATAGCATCTGCAAATGCTAGATCGTACGAGACCTGCATAAAGGAACAGGAATCCATTGCTTTTAAGGGACATGTTAAGGGCAGTATTACACACACGTAATAACGAATCTGGTTAAAAAAATTAATACAGAAGACTTAAGATTTTTTTTTTGACTAAAATTGTTTTTCTAACGATAGTACTCCCAGCTTTTCAAATCCGTTTCTGGATTCACAACCCTGTTTTTCGGATATGGATATGCAACTGCAGTATATGATAAACTCGTTTAATTCCGATCTTGACGGCATTGTACATGTTGGAATTACCTCCCCTTTATACAATTTTCGCTCGGAATGCTCATTGTCATCAGTTTAAATTAAAGCCCAATTTCTGAGGTACTGTTAAAATTATATACCCCCCTCCTCCTCCCCACATTATGATTTACAGACATTCAAAACCAATGAGATTCCGATTTTTTTTTTTTTATTTTCTATCCGATAATTTTTATTTTTATTTTTTCTATTTACTAGCTGTCCTGGCAGACGTTGTTCTGCCCTTCTAGCAGATAGCGCGTTGATAGATAAAAACATTTTGAACATTAAGCCATAAGTTTAATTATTCATACCGTCCAATTAGTGTGTCTAAAACATGAGGACATGGACGATTTTTTTTTTATTTAAAAAAATAAAAATAAAAGTACGTATACGCCCGAGTGTACTATACTTTTTTTGTTGCATTTGCAGGTTGAAAAATGGACAATTGCGATTCAACGATGATACATAACACAGTTTCCGAGCAAAGAAGTTCAAATTCTTTGTTTAAGAAGCATTTTGAGCATATTTACATCAGCGTTATCAGATACCTAAATTTTGCTAATTATTTCGTTAAACTAAGACCTCCAATGGAACTAAGCCAACATTTTAGAACGCAGTTATCAACGAAATATTACCAAAAAAATACCCACTAAATAAAACAAAACTGTTAAAGTCATTTTTGAAAAATTTGGTTAAAACTAAAAAGTGTTGTCTAACACTGGAAAACACGATATACGGGACCTACCGTTAAAAATCCTTTACTATTTAAAATGAAGATCATCTTATGGTAGGCAATATTTTAGGGCATGATTCTTTAGTATATTTAAAGGACAAAATTGTTCTACAGTAAAGACATTTTTTTAGGATCTAAGAAAAGGCTAACTTTGGTGTACCCTAACTTACGTTAAGGGCAATTGCGCTGTTAGTAATAACGATAGAAACTTCGTGTGGATCTTCATTTTTAGGAGAAATAATAACCTTTGTTAATGCGTTTGAATAAATTTTATACCTTGTCTCAGTTTTAAGATATCCCGTTTCCAGCCTGTTCCATTTTGCCTGCCCATGCTAATTTGTTGACTTTCGGGTCGTTTTTCTCGAGAAAATGCGTAATAAACATAGCGTTCTAATATTTGTTTTTTTTTTTAATGAAAATAACAATTGTTAAAATAAAAGTTAAGTCAGAAAAACACACTTTTATGATATACTTGGAAAAACGGCTAAAGGAAAAAAATTTAAAAAAGGTTCTTATTGCCTTAAGCTGCAAACGATATGAATAAAAACGATTTATTTTTGGGCTCAGGTAAATTTTATTACAATACGCGGGAAAACCTGCAGCAGCTTATACGATATATGGTAGATCCCGTATATCGTATTACCAGTTTTAAACAAATTTTTCGAAAAATTACTTCAACAATTATTTTGGTTTACTTTCTGTTTTTTTTTTTTTTTTTTGAGTATTTTATTGAGAACTGCGTTCTTAAGTTTAAGGTTGTAGCTGGATTTGAACAAAACAAGAATAAGCTTGTATTTAAAAAAATTAGATTTAGAATGGACATTGGACATAGCAATTATAGGTGTATTTAACACTTCTTGAACCGCGTACATATACAAAAAGCCCTTAAAAATTTATACAAAAGAAACTTTAGATATATATATTTTTTTAATATAACGAACGAACAAAAATAGCTTAATTGGGACCTTAAATTTTTGAAACTATGTTTTTTGTTCTTTTATGAAAAGTAGGCGTAAAAAAACCCGAAATTCAAAAATGTCTCTTCATATACTCGTACAAGCTTCTTAGTTTCTACTACTTGTGGATTTACTATAAGTACCGTTTATTTGCAAAAATAAGTTTTTTAGTTTCTAATAAAAAAGGGCGTCAGCCACACCCAAAATCAATTTTTTTGTTTACATACACAAAATATTTACGTACAAATAATACCCACAAAATTTAAGGTTTATTTCTCGAATATAATCAGTTATTTTATAAAATTCAGCTACGCCCAAACTGATATATTTTAGTGTTCAAGAACATGGCCTTACTGTTGAACCAAGGGTTATAATATGTATATATTTTTTTTTGTTGAGCCCGCACACAAGGGGTTATTAATTCCCTTAATATGAGTCAACTCAGTGCGAGCGTTTAGGAAATGTGGATAGGAGATAAAAGGAGGTGCCGGTGCACATTGGTTTTGAATGTCTGTATATCGCAATGGGAGGGAAAAATCGAGCCGGGTAAAACATTCCACATTCTTGTAGTGCGGCTAAAAAAAGAGTCTCTAAATTGATGGGCATTCCTTGCGGTGCGGGTGTTACGGGGAAATTGTTTTAAGGGAGGAACGCAACTGGCTATTTCGCTGGAGCACTGATTGTGGAAGTAGCGATAAAACAAGGTTAGACAAGAAATATTACGACTATGTTCAAGTGAAACAAATGTTTCGGTAATGGTTCTTTCGCCTATCAATTTTAAGGCTCTTTTTTGAATCCTATCCAGGAGGCGCAAGTGAGTGACAAGAGCACCTGCCCAGATATGAGAATTGTACTCTAGCTTCGGGCGAATGAATGCCTTGTAGATTATAGCCAGATCATAAGGGGAAAAATATTTATTGCATCGATTAAGGAAACCTAAGCAATTTGCGTCAAAGATGTGATCGTTCCACAGAAGATGATTTGTGATGCACATACCTAGAACGCAAAGCTGATCGGTTTCCTCGATGCAAGTGCCACACATGGACAGTGGCATAGGGGGTAGGTTATGCTTTAACGACAGGAGACAGCATTGAGTTTTTGAAGCATTAAATTCCACGCGGTTGATAATTCCCCATTGGACAATACTGTCAAGATCGGAATTTTGTGAGCTTATCATATGATACCGTTGCAGTTCCACATCCGAAGGACATGGATGTCAATCTGAAAACGAATATGAAAAACAGAGAGTACTGTCGTCAGCAAAACAATTTAGTGGAATAGAAGTATTAGACAAGAGATCGTTAATAAAGATTAAAAAGAGAGTCGGAGACAGAACGGAGCCTTGGGGCACACCAGCATTTATTTTGTGGGTAGCAGACTGAAAACCGTCCAAAACAACGCGAATTGACCGGTCCGAAATGTAATTTCTAATCCATCGAAGGAGGGGTTCATCGATGCCAAATGCACGCATTTTCGATAAAAGAGCTTCATGCCAAACTCTATCAAATGCCTTTGAAATATCAAGTGCAATAATCTTACTTTCTCCAAAACGATGTAAAGACTGGACCGATGTCACCAGTGGACCTATTGCTACGAAAACCGTACTACCGGTCATTAAGAAGTTTCCGTTTCTCAAGATATTTCTTGATCTGAAAGTTTATCAGAGTTTCCATGACCTTGGAAAGAAGGGAAGTCAGTGCAATTGGTCGGTAATTTGAGGGGGATGATGATACGCCTTTTTTTTGGGATGGGCTGGACTAATGCTGTTTTCCATCCACTCGGAAAGAGACCTGTAGAATAGGAAAGATGGAAAAGCTTACGCAGTGGTTTTGCCAGCGTGGAAGCACACCTCTTCAGAATTATGGAGGAATACTATCCGGGCCAGTGGATTTGTGTATGTTGAGATCGTTTAGTACTCTTGCAACTGTACGAGTGCGAAAGAAGATTTGTCCCATAAAACCATTCACGTTCTCAAGTACATGAGGAGTCATATCACACTGGGGTAGCGTTGAATTAGCAGCAAACGTTGCTGCACAGGAGTGTAATTATCGACGAGCGTCGGAACCGAAGATGTAGTTTGAGTTACGTACATTTTTTACAAATGACCAAAAATGTTTACTACCGCTGGGACATTTCAGTATTTTTTGCCTAATTTTTTGTTCATGCAAACATTTGTTTCTTTGAATGTGAATATTACAGGTCTTTCTAGATTGTTTGAACTTTTTCCGGTTTTCCTCAGAAGGGTTGGCTTTATTACATCGGAAGCTTACTTCTCTTTCCTTGATAACCTCTTTGCAGCTCAAGTCGAACCATTAATTCTGTTTTGGTTTGATACTTTTTGTCCTATTCGGAACAAAATTTCTCATCCCGCAGAGAATAATGTACCGAATTTCAGCTCTCTAGCTCAAAAATTGCTACTTCTGGACAGTGGCGTATCCAGGAGCGTACACGTAAAATTTAGTTTTATGTATGTATGTGTGAGTGTATTTTACGCATACTTTAGCAACTAATTGCAATTTAAGCTTGCGGACAAAATTAATTCTTGCGCCTGTACTCCTTATTCCTCCACAAAACACTCGCAAAGCTTCTCACTTTCTCAATGCTCACCTTTGTTTTGTTTTTGTTTGTTTTATTTGCTATTCAGATTTACGATCTCAAAAAATAAAACGCGTTTGGGGGGGAGGGGGGTTTGAGAGAATTCCCTTTCCCCAATCACCAAAAAAATCCCTTTTTCCAACAAATAATTTAATTTCCCTCTTTTTATTTTCCTCAGAAAAAATACAGCAAAAATCTCATTATTTATGTAGAGGTCATTTTTTAAAAATTTTCTTTAATGAATTAAGTTCTTTTTTTTACATAATAAAAAATAGTTTTAATTTGTTTATTAGAAACATTATTTAGTTTTGTATTATATCGTTTGGAAATAGCTCCAATTCGAACAAATAAAGAGAAGAAAAACCTAATACTACGTTTTCATTGGGGCCGAAATCAGCTCATTTCGAAATATAGAAAGGAAATGTGTTTTCATTTGAGTTTGCTAATTTCGTTGACACCAGACTATTTTCCTTCTTTCTCTTTCGAACTTTTCTTTCGTAAAAAAATCAAAAGAAGAAGAAAAGAATTTCTTCTGTTGTTTTGTTTACTTTTTACATAATGACATTTTATAAAATATCTGTTCAATTAAAGTTGGATTGTTTTCAATTTAAAATGCATTCGATTTGCAACGTAATTTCATTAAAATGAGATAATTTCGAAATAAGAATTTGTATGGGCAATGAGGTAATTTGGAATCTTATTTGGAAATTCGTTACGAAATTATATAATTTGCCCTAGCCTAATGAAAACGTAGTATAAGCCGCAAGCACATGGCGTTTTTTTTATCTTAGATTTCAGATTTTGCTCGCCCAATGGAAATCAAAACGAGATTGATCTTTTTTTTTTTTGTAACTGTATCAAAATGACAATATTTTCATTGATTACCACACCCTTCCGCACACTTGTGTCGGTGCACTGAAATGTGTGGTGTGTATCTGCCGGATACTCGGTGTGAGACAACGACCGTGCCAGAAAAATCAAAATTTTTGATTTTTAAAATTGAATGTTTTTAATATTGCAATTCTTGTTACAATAATTCTAATTAGAATGGAAGGCAAATTTAGCGTTTTTACTTAATTCAAATTGAAAGAAGTCATCATTGTACATAATGATAAAATCACCTGAATAATAACAAGATCTGTGGCTTGCGGAAGACCGGGCCCACCTCAATACGCAACTGAATCTGGAGAGTATACATACGGATGGACGGACGGAAATCGCTATATCGAATAGGATTTTGGTTCTGAGTCAGAATATATATATGCTTTTCTATAGCTAACGGTATTACAAACTCCATACCAAATAAAATAAACCCATTTTATAGGACAGGATATAAAAACAGCAAGTTCCATTTATGTTTTTATTTTGACGAGATGTCAGACCCACAACACATGTTTCATTAACAAAACAAAAAACCTAAATATGTATTTAGATCTCTTAACAAATTGTATTGTTAGTTTTTATAATTCATATACAGTCAAACTCCTTTACAACGAACTTCCTTATAAAGTAATTTTCTCTATAGCGAACTTCATTTTGTTTCCTTTTCCCTTAACAAAATATCTCATAATAATTACATATAACGATATTCTCTTTACATGAAACAAATTTTTTGGCCTGAAAGCAAAGTTCTTTCTTTATAACAAAAAATGTCAAATTTCAAACACTTTTCTAATTTTAAAAATGAATAGCCCCAATTTTTGGGAAGAATTTTCTTAGAGTGAATGTATGAAAAAATGTACAGATCACTACTTTGAGTTTGCATAGACGTTCTGTGCGTTGATGTTTAAACAAGTTCAATCCTCAGTTGTTTTGATAATTGGTCCAAATCAGAGTTTTACCAAGCGATGATTTTTCTATTACAATTGATGTTGGAACTTCCTTCAGACGAAACGATTTTGAATGTCATTGCTGAAATCGAATTTGTTCGGAAAAACCTTACGATAGTGATAAGATTTGTATAATAGAAGATATGTATTACTTTCATTCAGTTTGTACCAATTTTCTTATTTTCTTCAAAAATAAAAAAAGAACAGCTGTAGTGTTAAAACACATTTTTTTTTATAACGATTTTTATATAAAACTTCTTTATAACGAAGATTTGTTTTAAGGAAGTTTGACTGTACTCATATAAATTAATTGGGAATACCCGCTTCCTTATTTTATTGCGATAATACTAATTTCAAGCAAACTGTGGATTCGTGCAGAAAAAAGGTTGCGCTATCAATATAAGATCTGACATTACGATGATTATGAAATCGAAAAGTAATTGATCCCTCACTAGGGTATTTTTCATTTTTAGCCTCGGTACAAAAAATGCGGAGCACCAGCATTAAGTTGCCTCCAGAAATGGAACAATCAAAGACCACAAAGCTTTTTGAGGCCAACCCGGCGAACCCTAAACAGGCGGATCAATATTGCGAAGCAGGCAAGTGGATCTCTCCTGATCATCCTGAGATCATAACGGCACCGAAAACAAAAGAAGACTAAAATAAAGGTATCTGCCATGCAAAAATAAGCAATAAGATTAGTTCTCTCGAAAATGGCCTCAACAATCTATTTTTTGGTGATAATGACATTTTTAGAATTTGTCTTAAAACGGTATGTATCTATGAATATATCTTTCATGAAACCACTTTTTTCTAATATAAGCTTTACTCGTTAACCAAACAACCGATTTAAAACTAATGTGCACGACTTGTTCGCACGACCTTGCTCCATTGTGTGACAGTGGTCTTGGGGCTTGAGATTTTGAAAAAAAAAAATTAACAGGGAAAAAATCATATGAAATATTATTAAAATCGTTCAACCAGTTTTTTTTTTTAAATTATTTCTTTTTAAGAAAAAAAATTCGAAAACATATTCCGATTTTTGAGAACTTCAAAGTTCTTATTAAAAAATTAAATTTTATATGAATTGATCAACCCGGTAATGGTATAATAATTAAAAATAAAAAAAAAATTAGTAGTCGTTAAAAAAAACCCAAAAAAATGTTTGAATTTGAACATTTTAGGATATTACATTATTTTGTTTATTAAAGGGCTTCTGAATTAAAAATTTCATCCACATCCATTGAATGGTTCACGAGTAAATCTGATATTTAACCAGCCCTATGGGAGGTACCGTTATAGGACTTTACCTGAAAAATGTTTTGCACAAAAAAAACATTCAAAAAGTTTAATCAAAATCGTAGGAGTCGTTCGCTAGAATTCTAATTCTAAAAACCCCTCTGCAGGACATCATACAACCTACCAAGTTTGAAGGAAATCAGTGCATCCCCTTAGGCTGTATAGGTGCCTATACAGCCAGACAAACAGATAGACAGAATTGTTCGACCCACATTTTTTCGACTGTCCCAAAATCGAAATGGTTTGGTTGATTGTTAGAATGTTTTTATAATTCAAATAAGCAAGGTACGTACTACATTATCAATATTGAATTTCAAAATTGTCGCTAGAAATGGTTTTTTGAATTGCGAACGGTTAGATTTCTTAAAATTCGTTTCCCATGTGAAAGCTATCAACAGCTCAAAAAAATTATATTTTTTCGAAAGTTTTTCAACAATTTTTATTTTTGAAAATCCATCTTAAATTATTTTTTTATAGATAGATATCTAGTCATTTGCTGACTGATTTTTTAAATAATTGCAGTTTTTTTATTGCATTCTTTATATCCCCACAGGGATTGATTTTGCAACATTACCGCGCAGATAAAATAGACAAAAACATGCCAATCAATATTAAAAGTACTCGTAGAATGATGAATTATGAATTTTTGTTGCAATTTCAATTACCTACCTATAGGTACCTACCTACATTGGACAAAAATGTACGCAGAATTATATATTTACATAACTATGTACCTACGAGTAGGGTTTTACATTTTGTAAGTCAATTTGTATTTATTTACAGATAAGTAGGTACCTACATCAATTTCGAATTGATTATAAAACTTTAGCTCTATCATAATAAAAAGTATAGGTAATTTTGAATAG
The DNA here is from genome assembly GCA_916050605.2 of Platycheirus albimanus. Lineage (NCBI taxonomy): Eukaryota > Metazoa > Arthropoda > Insecta > Diptera > Syrphidae > Platycheirus > Platycheirus albimanus. The sequence goes on from OU696698.1 coordinate 69,996,209, forward strand.
ATATTTTTTAATAAAACATTTAAACATCAAAATAGGGGAATTTTGTATATTCGTTTTCTTTCAGTTTTAAAGTTAATATTTTTTCCATTTTAAAGCTTTACGCAGATTAAACGCATACATCTTTTTTCTTATTACAGCACACTTTTTTTATGTATGTATGTAAATACGTACATATTTCGAAAGCTTTCGTGTCTACCATGACTTTACTTTTGCTTTCAATATGAAATAATACCTACCCACCCATACAAAACAATACGAGTACAGAAAAAGAGCTCGCATCGCAATGCTTGCTCGCTCGCCTCGCACACAACACAAACACAATAACAATACACAATCTTCTTATGAGCACATTACTTTTGCTTTTTTGAGGCGGTTAGACGAGTTCGCCGGCGCGCGCTGAGTATGAATAATGTAATAAGTGAAAGTGTATCGGTGACCCACTTTCACGATTGAGGTCTATGTTAGAAAAGAAGTATACCTTACCTATCCCTCCTCAGCACTCGGTACGGCATCAGCACTTAGCTTAGTCACTTCGATTCATTGTCGATTTTGATCGTTAAAAAGAAAACATTAAAGCTTTTATTATCATTGATACGAAACCAAACAGTGTTTACTACATATGTAGGTAGGTTAGGTAGGTTAGGTTAGGTACTGTGCGTTTCAATACACTAACAGAATAAGGTTTAAGGCCTTGGCATATATATTTTGAGCAGATATAGGTAACGTACAAATATGGGTTTGTAAATAGGTCTTAACATTGCTGCTGAGAAATTACAAAATTGAGCAGTTTATTTTAAAATTGTTATAGGTACTGCATATGCATATAAGTATCTAAACATAATGACGTAACTTAGTGCAAGTACATAGTGCAATAAAAAAAAAAGTATCTATGTACATACATAATCTCACAAATCACAAGTAACTATACAACCAAACAATAGTGTTTATTAAAAGCCGACAAGATATACTCGTATCGTACCTACCTACATACATAATATTGTGACCCACTCACCTAGTTTACAAAAATGAAAAGCTTTTTTAATGTTATGAAATTTTATTTTATTTTTTTTTTTTTCATTTTCATAGCTCATGCAGTAGGTAGGTAGGTATATGAATACCTAATGTAGTTTAATATGTAGATATGTATGTACAGGAACTCATACACTTTGTTTAATTACGTGCAACACACCAATAACAAATTGACAAAAAATCAAAAGTTAAGTTTGTTTCTTGTAATATTTATTTTAGGTACCTAATGCTGTTGTAAACACTTTCAAAATAATATATGTAGGTATGTACTTGTTTTGTATTTAAACTCGTCATAAATAAATATTTTTTTTTTTTTTTTTTGAAATCAAAAGTGTGAAGTCACAAGGCTAAGTGAATACTTTTAAATTAGATTTGTTCATTACAATAAAAATGTAGGTATGTATGTACATTGTACATAAGTTTAAGCTTATGAACGGGTTGAACAAAAAAAAAAATGAGAAAAAACTGGTCAAGTGCAGTAGGCCATGCAATTATTGAAGTAGGTCACCACTCACCACAACCTCAACTATACATTCATATTGTTGCTTTAAAGCTTTAAATAGGTTACATCATACTGCTGTTCAAAGTAAAGTGATGAGATCAAAATAGGTATATAGTATGCTTGTTCAGTTTCACTGAATTTGTATTGTAAAATTTTCCGTTTTCAAGCTGTGGATACATTTTGAGAGTAAAAACAGGACTTGAATTTAGATTCATGATTGGTAAACAAATAAAGGACACAGATTGTATATGTATCTAGCTTGGATAAGTTTTACTTTTTTGGACAAAGTGCAGGTCTAGATCGCACAAGCTTGTTCTAATGTCAGACATAAGAGACATAGGATGAAATTTTATTAAAATTGCAAAATGGGAAAAAAGCAATTTTTTGATCTACTGTTGCCTATTGTTGCTTTCATTTATGTAGTATATTTCGAAATCCAATTTTTTATTAGTATGTAGTTGTACCTATATGCCAGTTTTTATACACAGACTTAAAAAAAAAAACTTTTTTTAAAGTATTCAAAAAGATTGTTATCTTTCTCAAGTTAAATTTTTGATCAGCCAAATGAGCTTTAAGTAATACATATAGGTAGGTATTCGATTATAAAAAAAAAACAGATCCTTGGTAAGGTGTCGTTAAGACCCATTTTTGGGACACACAGTAGAATCTCGAAAATATGAACGGTTCTAAAACATGAACAATTCGGAAAGATGAACGATTTTTTTCACACCATTGCTGTGTTAAAATAGATTAACGAGTTGAAATGTGGGTACTCGAAAAGATGAACGCTTCATTTCCGACAAGTTTTTTTTTTCTATGTCTTCCTCTCTATTTCGTCGTGTCATTTTTTAGTCACGCTATTAAATTTTGGTAAAGGTACTTCTGGGCCCGGTTACCTTGAACAACTTTTTTATGTATTTCTGTTATGTTTTAAGTTTTTTTTCTTTTTTTAGATAAAATGATTCGTTATCAAATTAACGAATGCAATGCTTTTGTGGGCGTAAGGAAATAACGCCCAAGGAAATATCGCCCAAACTGATTTGGAAATAACGCCCAAAAAATTGTTAAACAAATTGTTGTTGTATTTATTTTTCCATTTTGGGTGTTATTTCCTTGTTTTAGTTTGTTTTTATAACAGGCAATAATGCCCGAAATATGAAGCTGAAATTGTGTAAAAGGAATTAAAGCCCAAGCGGCGGCACACTTGACCGATTTCTATAAAACTTTGAATGTGATTGCTGACATTGTAAGGAGTAACTTAGAACGTTTCTGTTAGACCTCATAGATGGAGTTGACACAGAGTTTTCTATAACTTTTATATACGTACCAGTTTGGCTCGAATTCACAGTACATAATACAAACTTTAGTGAAAAGAAAATTTTTCACGAAATTTGGAACAAATAGGTAGGTGGTGCTGAAGTTTTTGATGTGAAACATCTATTGGCGCACCTAGCAGTAAAATCGATCGTAATCGTCACGAAAAATGGCATGACGCTCGATACAAATTTCCAAAGTGTGACTGGAGTTTGTTTGGTGGTTGTAGGTTGGGTGGTCGTTGATGGGGTGGGATGGTAGTGGTGGAAGGGGTGGGGTGGTAGTGGAGGACGGGGTATGGGGGGTTATGTTGGGGGGGGGTGAAAATTGTCAAAAATGGTGGGTAGTTGGTTGCAGGCAAAAATTGACTAGCATGGTGTGTGGTTTGTTGTAGGTGGGGTGGGTGGTTACTGGTGGGGGGTTGATGTGGGGGTGGTGTGTGGGGAAATTGGTGAGGAAAAAAATTACGAAAATGATGGGTGGTTGGTTGTAGGATGTTACTGGTGGGGAAATTTGGCTTGGACTGAGGAAAAAATTTACAAAAATGGTGGGTGGTTGGCTGGTGATTCAAGGTGGGATGTGTGGTTACTGGTGGGGGGGAACTGTCAAACACAGTGGATGTTTGGTTGGTGGTTGAAGATGGGCTGAGTGTATGATGGAACTTGGTTTGGGAGGGGGGGGGTGCAGGTGGATTGAGTGGTTACTGGTGGTGAGGATTTGGTGTGAAGGGGAGGGTGAGGAAAAATTTGTCAAAAATGGTGGATGGGTGGTTGGTAGCTGTAGGTGGACTGGGTGTATGGCGGTGGTGGGGGGATTTGATGGGTGGGTTGAGGAAAATGTTGTTCCTATTTATTTAAATGAATACGTAAAATCTGTAATAATTATTATAATAAAATAATAAGACAAATATATTGATTTTATTAACGAAACACTAAATTATTAAAAATTAATTCATGCCATATTTTTTTTTGTTTTTAAAAATTATGAATTTTAATGTTAGCTGAAATATTTCACATCTGCCGGGCGTCCCGTGACGGCTAATTTTCTTTAGTTTTAGTTTTAAAATACATGTACTGTACATACATAGCTTGGTATAATCACCATATATGTTTAATGTTTTGAAACGATGATTTTGAGTTTGTCATGCATTGTTGAATTTTTTTTCCTGCATTTATCTCAAAACAGGAATCTTTTCTCATCTATCTAGATATATCGTCGGTTAAACTTTATAACCTCGTAAGTCTTTTTTGCAAGTTTTTCAGAAATCCAAAATTACCTGATTGTCTATTTATGCAATACCTCGTAAGTATGTATATAAGAATTCAATTCGATTTACTTGCGTATAGTATGAGACTAACGAGGTACTGCTTAATTTTTTTAATGGGATTTATAAATCCTAGTTTTTTAATGTTGTCATTCCTGAAAGCTTTTCGGAACAATATTGTTAAGCTAAAAATACCAAAATATGGCTCTGAATTTTCTGATTATTTTGCATTAATAATATTTTTTTCGAATTTTTCGAGTTACGAGGTACTGAAGTTTAACCGACGATATGTACATATAAAAAAATAAACAAATTGTTGGCACAACAGCTCCAAGCGGGGCCGAGGCCTGTTACTTACACTCTCAACCATTCCTGTGTGTGCGTTGATATTCTGCCGGAATGGAAGGGACCTACAATTTACCGCCGAATCCGAACGGCTAACAGAGAAGCACTTTCCATGACATTAATTACTCTTGGAGGAATTGTCACTTCCTCGCAAGAGGCAGTACCCCGGAAAAAAACTTAAGGTGGCAACGTCAGGGATCGAACCCTGAACCTTCGGCGTAGCAGTCCTACACACTAACCACTACGCCACGGGGTACTATATGTACATAAACAGAAATATATTCATATGTTAACACATAACTTTCGAACGGCTCCGCCTAATAAATTGGATAATTCTTTTTTTGGGGTTTTTGTTATTTTTGTTATATTTGTCAGGAGAAGGTTTGAAAAGGGTGTTTTTTTTAGAGGTATAGAACTTTGAAATGGAATAAAACAGAGATTTTTTAATTGACATAAAATCCCCAAGACAAAATCGCCGAAATGAAAATCCCGAAAACCAAAATTCCCAAGCATATAATCCCCAAAACCCAAATTCTTAAGCACAGATTCAGCATATTTCGAGTATATCTAAGAAATTATGTTTGGCGTTATTTTTTGTCTTATGTGTTTGGCTTTAATTTTATCACATGTTAAGAAATTTCGCGCGAAGAGATCAGTCGAAGACTCACTCCTGCCAATTGCGGTTTCTTCGGGCTTAGAAGGCAAAGCCCTTTCTCAAAGGACCAAGGTGACACTATACAAGACCCTAATCATCCCAGTTCTGCTGTTTTATTATTAATTTGACAAAATGCACTTAAAGTGCATTTATGGCAAACCGATTTTTTAAAAATTTCTTTTGTATAGGGTGTTTTGTTCGAAGTATACAACTTAAAGTTGGCAACACTATTTTAACTGACGGCCATTTTGTCAGCTGTCAAGTGATGTTTTTAGTTTGGTTTTGTTCGAAATACGTATCGCGTACTACGTCAATTTTACGGTGTTTAGCGATGAAGCTCAGTTTTGTTTGAATGCATACGTCAATAAACAAAACTGCCGTATTTGGAGTGATGATAATCCTCAAGTGTATGTTGAGACACCGTTACATCCACAAAAACTGACTGTTTGGTGTGCTATATGGGTTGGTGGAATCATTGGTCCATATTTCTTTAAAAATGAAGCCGGTTATAATGTTACAGTCAATGGTGAACGCTTACTGACCATGATTACTGACTTTTTCATTCATCAATTGAACAACCAGGGTATGCAGGAGCCGTGGTTTCAACAAGACGGCGCAACATGTCCCACAGCTCGTGCCATAATTGATTTGTTGAAGGAAACGTTCGGTGAGCGCATAATTTTGCGTTTTTTTTAGTGTGAATTGGCCTTGGCCTCCAACATCATGCGATTTAACGCCTCTTGACTATTTTCTGTGGGGATATGAATGTGAAGTCGCTAGTCTACGCCATCATCGAAAATGGGACCTTCAGATTAGATTACGTCCGAGCCATCCGTGGCGGTCATATGCCAGAAATCATATTTTAATTATAATGTCAGAAGATTATCTTTCGAATAGAGCGAAATTCAGCAATAGATTTAATGTCAATTTAAAAAAAAAAAATCGTTTTATTCCATTTCAAAGTTTTATACCTACCTCTTAAAAAACACCCTTTATTATGCATTCGTAAAACAAGAATTCTAACAATCATACAAAACATTACGATGATGGGGAAGTCGAAGAAAGTGGGTCGGACAATTCTGTCTGTCTGTCTGTATAGTTACCTAGAGCTTAAATTTTTGAGGAAAAGCCTTATAACGGTACCTCCTATAGGAACGTTTTTTTTTTTTCAAATGAGTTTTTCGTTTTTTAAATTTTTGGTTTTTTTCAAAAACGATTTGTTCAAAATGTTTAACAACAAATTGCTAGATGTTGGCAAACTCAAACGAAAATTGAAATATGTTTTCGAAATTTTTTTTTTTTAACTGGACGAACGATTTTTAAATTTTTTTACTTAAATTTCAAATACATAGTAAAAAAAAAATCACATGGCTTTCTTTATTTTTTCAAAAAAAAAAAAAAAAAAAAAACGTTTCAACTAGTGATTTTAAAATTGATAAAAACTCATATAATGATTTTTTTCTCTGATGCTATTTTTTTAAAATCTCAAGGCCCAAGACTCTGTCACACATTAGAGCAAGTTCGTGCTACCCAGTCGTGAATTTAGTTTTTATTATGGTGTTGTATTGGGTAATGCAGAAGAATCTTTTTCTTAAAACATGCCCATAATTAATTTCCCAAATTTTTTTTGTTCGAATTAGGAAACACCCTGTAAAATTATGTAATTTTTGATCGTAAATTGGTTTTGTTTTACTTTACGAAAGTATTACTGGCATTTTATCCTTAACGACAGGCAAAATTTAGTTTTAAAGAATTAAGCTACTTTTTTGCTATTTTTGAGTGGAAGAATGATTTCAAAATAAATACCCGCTGTATGTAAGTACTGTCTTGTCATACAACATAATTTAAAACCTTTTCGAAATCTCAAAATCTGTGCGATTCAGTCAAAGGTACATTTTATTTATAAATAACATACCGAGTCGCAATTCACCATTGACTTTGTAATTACATTTTAAATCAGTAACTTCGTAACATTTCATGTGTTGTAAATGTTTTTATGTTTCTAGGGCTTCTTTTGATTTTTATTTATTATATTAATAATTGCAGACCAAAAAAAAAAACTTTTGTAGGAAGGTACTTATACTATATGAAGGGTTTTGTAGGGGGATGGGGATGCCATCATTCACATAAACCAACAAAAACAAAAACAGATATACCTACAATCCTACGTGTCTTGAATGTATGAAAAAGTAAACCAAGACCTTCCACAATATGTTTTTTGATGTTTCGGCAATTCAATATGATTGTCATTGCAGTGTGGTAGGTAGGTACATGAACTTTAAAAACTCGCGCAAACGTATTGGTTTTAGTTGAGGTATCTACAGATGGTGTCTTTCTTAAATCACTTTTCTGAAATACATGGCTGATGATGAGCTTTTTTACAAATACTTAGATTACAATGATACGAATACTGATATACCGAACTCCACAAGGCACACAACAATATAAGTTTTAAATGTCGTACTATTTTCTTTAGTGGTGGAAGTGGAACCTGAAGCAGTATGTCCTCACTCCTCACACTAATAAACATTTCGACATTATAACACAATATTCCAAATTAAATAAAAAAAGCTTTTTTTTATTTCTCTTGTGTCAAGTAAGGAACAAGAAGAGGGAAAAAATAATGTATTTCTTTGTATGTTGTTTTCTATAAGCGTAAGCGCGCGATGAAAGTGCATTGCATATAAAATAGACTCCCATACATTTGTACAATGTACACGCTTTTAAAAGTTTTCAAAAAGCATTGCATGTTCAAATAGCCACAGACAGACAAGCTTTATTCAACTAATTGTAACTAGGTCAGGGTGCATACCCATCATCTCTGCGTGTGCTAGTGTGGTAATGCGTTGTCAGCAACACATAAATAAGAGATATTTCACTGTTTACAAAAAAAGTATATAATGAAAGTAGTACAGGGTTATTAAGCGACCTATTAGCATACTTTAAACAATGACTGTTTTCATTAAGTTAAGGTTAATATAGCATTATGTTAAACAAAAACGATGTATAGAAGTGACGTAATATTTTGTAGAAACATTTGTTTGTAACAACTGGTAATTACAAGAAGATACGTACAAAGAAAATAGTAAAAAGATCAGGAGATTTCAAAATAGCATCAAAATCCTTTCTAATATCAAAATTGCAAACTAAAGAACGTCTGTGAATTTTCCATTAGGCTGAAAAAGGTAATAAATGACAAGACATTAAGATGATAGTGAAATTTATCATTTCCAAAACAGATCAGTCAATTTTCAAACATGCATTAAGGTAGTAAACCACAATTTTATGAAAATTGAACAAATGTTAAGATTTCATTTTTTCAAAATTATTTTTTTATTTGAATGAGAAACCAAGATATGTACTTTGATTTTCAACTGTTTTTCATAAACAGTGAAAGAACTCATATGACGTTCTTTCTACCAATACCCACACCAAAACCACGTCAACACCAACACCAACACCAAACAACAAACAACAAACAACAAACAACAAACAACAAACAACAAACAACAAACAACAAACAACAAACAACAAACAACAAACAACAAACAACAAACAACAAACAACAAACAACAAACAACAAACAACAAACAACAAACAACAAACAACAAACAACAAACAACAAACAACAAACAACAAACAACAAACAACAAACAACAAACAACAAACAACAAACAACAAACAACAAACAACAAACAACAAACAACAAACAACAAACAACAAACAACAAACAACAAACAACAAACAACAAACAACAAACAACAAACAACAAACAACAAACAACAAACAACAAACAACAAACAACAAACAACAAACAACAAACAACAAACAACAAACAACAAACAACAAACAACAAACAACAAACAACAAACAACAAACAACAAACAACAAACAACAAACAACAAACAACAAACAACAAACAACAAACAACAAACAACAAACAACAAACAACAAACAACAAACAACAAACAACAAACAACAAACAACAAACAACAAACAACAAACAACAAACAACAAACAACAAACAACAAACAACAAACAACAAACAACAAACAACAAACAACAAACAACAAACAACAAACAACAAACAACAAACAACAAACAACAAACAACAAACAACAAACAACAAACAACAAACAACAAACAACAAACAACAAACAACAAACAACAAACAACAAACAACAAACAACAAACAACAAACAACAAACAACAAACAACAAACAACAAACAACAAACAACAAACAACAAACACCTTGGCTAATATAGTGACGGGGTAATGGCTATGTGTTCACGGTTCACGCGGCTAGTGTTGAACACGGAACTACTGCTGTTTTGGGTCTCAATACGCATTTATGACACCGTTAGGGAGATACTTCGGGCTAAGGTCTTTTTGGCGACAAGCGACATGGAGCTATACAGAGCCATGTCGCTTCTTGGCATCCCTGCCAAACTCGTTCGATTGTGCAGGATGACTATGGAGAACTCACTCATTTAATGTCGAGAAAGGCTTAGGTAAGAACACCACCGACTCATTTAATGTCGAGAAAGGCTTACGACAGGGTGACGCGCTGTCATGTAACCTCTTCAACATCATTCTTGAGGCAATCGTACGCAACTCGCATGTCAACACCAGCGGTACGATTTTTTTTAGATCCGTTCAATTACTTGGCTATGCTGATGATATTGACATTATTGGAAGAACGAAGCGCGCTGTCAGTGGAGCATTCGCAAGTATTGAAGTGGAAGCGGCTCGAATGGGTCTGGCTGTAAATGAAGATAAAACAAAGTATATGCTGTCCTCGGGTGAAGTAGATCATCATCGTAGGCTCGGACAAAACGTCACAATGGACAGATATAACTTTGAGGTTGTCAAGGACTTTGTCTATTTGGGTTCCACTATAACCTCTCAGAACAACATCAGTGAAGATATCAGTCGAAGAATCACTCTTGCCAATCGCTGTTTCTTCGGGCTAAGAAGGCATCTTAGTAGTAAAGCCCTCTCTCAAAGGACCAAGGAGACACTATACAAGACCCTTATCATCCCAGTCCTGCTGTATGGGGCAGAAGCGTGGAAACTGGCACAATCGGATGAATACAGGCTGGGGTGCTTTGAGAGAAAGATTCTTCGGGTGATATTCGGGCCTGTATGTATCAATGGAGTATGGAGGAGAAGATTCAATGACGAACTGTACGGGCTATACAGCGACATTGACTTGGTTAAGAAGCTGAAAATTCAGGGGTCATGTGGAGCGTATGGACGAAAACGCTCCTGCCCGACGAGTCTTCAATTCCAACCCGGAGGGCCGACGCAGTTCTGGAAGACCCCATCTAAGGTGGCGCGATCAAGTGGTAAACGACCTCAACGAACTTGGTGTGCGCAACTGGAGGCCACTGACTAGGGACCGGCCTAGCTGGCGAGGATTGTTGGTTGAGGCCGTGGTCCACAATGGACTGTCTGCGCCGCCTTAAGTAAGTAAGTAAGTAAGTAAGGTCTTTCTGGCGCATGGACCATAAAGGGGAATACGGTAGCATTCCTTTGGTGGGTTAGTTAATTTGGACTTTTCAGCTCTTTTTTCTTAAGATGATCAGCATAACGCTAGACCTTCAGGTTGTTGGTTGTACGTCAGGGAAACTAATCTACCACATAAAAAGCAATGAAAAGAGGAAGCCCTAAATGAGGCCAATGCCTGCACAACAACCATCTAGGAGGTTTGATGGGATACTGAAGGCCAAAGGGATGGTTAAATATTATGACATTTACTTCGGCAAGATTTGTATTTCGTGACATAAGCGATCAACTGGTAAATATCTCCTTAAAACACAGATTCAATAGCAACTCACTGATTTGCGACCACCCCCTTTTGAGAAGAGATATGACATAACCAAAAAGCGTTATACAACCTTCTCTATAGAAGATGTACGATGAATATCCAAGTACGCCTATATGATTTCTCTTGGCGACCTAAACACCCACGGTAAAGGACTCTGGCTAATCAACTTTGTTAGGGGTGCAAATCGATATGATACCGATCAAATAAGAGTGAGTTCCGAACAATGGAACCAAACTTTACGTCGTTTTGAAGAAAGTAAGATAAATTGTGTACCACCTTCTGTGGAACGAACACAAATTTGAATTGCCAAAAAACCCCGGGGAATGTTCTGGTTTCTTATAGATCGTTGGAAGAAATATGTTTTCTTATCTGATCTGGATACAGGTGGTTTTAAAACCCTTATCGTGAATAAAACCAATACAAGCGTCTGGGAAAGTTGGATAGGTGATAAAATGGGGTACCCATGCTCCATGCACATTAGGTAATAAGTGTCCGTAAATTGTAATGAGAGGTGAAAATCGAGCCATGTTAAGCTTTCTACCGCATTCGTGTTGTGCGCCAATTTAATGAGTGTCTTTACTTTAGTAACAGTATATCCAAAAAAGTGTCTAGGGTGAATTGATACGCATTCCTTGCAATGCAACTGCTATCGGGAAATCCTTGAAGGACAGTAATGCATCTGGATATTTTGCTGGAACAGGAACAGAAAATATTTCGACGATGTTCCACCAAAACAAGTGTGCCTGGTATGCTTTTATCTCTGAGCTTACAGATTATATCAGATCAAAGGCGGGATAAATGCTGTACGCTGTAAAGCACGTTTTCATTGTTCTATTTTTCTTAGCCAGATTTCTTCTTTATAATCACAGACAGGACGTTCCCAAAATTTTTTTCTGAAATACTGCAAGGAAATTTTCTGGGAGAGGCTTTATGCTTGTGCACTATAACGGAACCTGTAGTCTTCTGTAGAGCTTATCCTGGGATCTTCCCGACGGGGCTTAATTTCTCAATTTCTAACTTTGCTAAAGGAAACAACTATTAGCAAGAGTTGTACCTAAGGCATCGTCCAGATGGACAAACTCACTCACTACCTTGAACTTATACCTATCAATGGCATGTCCATTCTGACCTAGTTGGATGTAATAGGATTAGATTTTTTTTTAAATGAAAGCCCGCGTTGATAAATAAGAGCCATTCTGCTTGGTGCTGACTATATTACTGCTCAGCGAATCAGCTGAGCTTAGTTTATAAAAGATAATACCCGATGTACTAGCATAGATGTTACGTAATGCCGAAGGCTTAAGTAGAACTCCTATCAATTTTGACGGAACAGTAAGCAACTTAAAACGTCATCCTGATGAGTTTCAGTTTAGCCGGAATTGGAAAAATGGATTTTGACCCATCTTATTCTTTGCTATTTACATTTTCGTCGGCTGGATAAGCAGTAGTAGTAGTAGGTTTCGGTCTTACATTTTTGCCTCGTTACCTGCTTTTTAGTCTTTTTTCTTTTTTTTTAAGAAGAATTGGGTGAACATTTTTCGCGGAAAATTGGTGAAAATTCACCTAAAGGCCAAAGGTAAAAGAACTACAATGGTTAGGAAAAATTAAACAGGCTATATAAACCGGATATATTAAGATTGAGACAACAGGATACCGATGATCCCAATTGATCTGCCGATTACATTTAAACTGCTTTAATTTCCGGTCAAAACATCCTTCGCGTTAACTTTTCACAATTCGAATTAATATAGAGCAACCTACCCAAAAGAATGTTTTACTAATTGCCAATTGTATTTTGGTCCATCGCGGGTCGGAACTCATGAAAACAAAAATTATTTTGCTGTCACAAAATTTGAAATTTTTTTTAAATACCTGTGCGACGATGGGGCGGGCCGCTAGTATAATATATATAGAGTTATGTTCTTTTTTGCTTCTACGTTTAACTTGTTTGTATCTTGTGTTCAAGGAAATTTGTAAGTAGGTAGGTATGTAAAATTTATTTATTAATTTTCCTAAATTTCTTGTAAAAATTTGTTCGATACCGAAAAAAACCTGACAATAACGCTTCAGATATAATTTTCGGAATACATTTTTTTGTTGAATGAAAAATTTCTTTTTGCTGCACTTATAGATCCTTTGACGACTTTGAAGCCATCATGTTTTTTTTTTTATTAGAACACAGCATTCGAAGCTAAGTTATAGCTTATAGCTTAAGTTCAGCACAATATACAAATCATATGCAACAACAACATATCGTTTGAAACTCAAAGTTTCCTTATTATTAAAACACACTTAAACCTATAACATTCATATGATCACTTTTTGCACTGCTAAAAACGCATTGGGCTTTACAAAAAATGAAAAAGGAATCGACAAACGACTACGACAACACCTTGCTTCTCTCAAATTTATTTGCACTGCTCTCAAAAGCTTACAAAAGCAACACAAATTCATAAGCTTTTTGACAAACAACTACAACTACAACATGATAGAAAAGCAGTGGCGATATCCGTTTATTGCTATGAGAGAATCTGCAGGCACCATTGTAATTGTTTAGAAAAAAGCTCTTTCATAAGGCATGTGCGTACATTCTTCTTGGACAGAGTATTCAACCGTCTGGTTTTTAGTGCTCCGAAAATGTTTATGGGAGAACGTTTTCGTTGATTTTTTGAGAAAAATTTTGTTTGATTTTTTTTTAAATTTTTTAACATTTTAAGAAATTAATTTTGCAAAAACTATTATGATTTTAAAATAACTAAATCATGGCTTTGTAAGGATTGTCTTTGGTTTTTAATCGTTTTTTTTTCTTATTACATAGGTACTAAGTTTCTTAGAAAGTTGGCTCCCATTTCTTGATTTGAAGACACAATGCACTTTAGAAACACAAATAAATATATAACTCAAATGCCAACCAAAAATATTTATTGAGGAGTGTCTATTTGCATGCAGTATTGCCAAAAGTTGGGATTTTTTTGAAAAACCTATCGAAAGCATTTTCCTATTGGGTTTTTTTTTTGAGAATTTTATTTTTAAAATTGAAATTTTATCGAAAAAAAAAAAAAAAAAAACAAATTGAACAAACTATTTTTGAAATGGGCAAAAATTAAAAAAAACTTTTTTTTAAACGCAACGTTATTTGGTTTACGAACTACAGTCATTAACGAGAAAGTCTGATTTGAAAATAGTTTTCTGGGAGTTACTGTTATAAGACCATTCGGAGAAACGAGAAAGCCAAGTGATAGAATTTGCATTCCATCATTCAGAGAGCCGTTTTTGAAAAGAGTTTTCAATTAATTTAAAAAAAAAAAAACTAAAAATTCTTTCAGAATTCATGTTTAGTCATTCATTTTTCGGTTGTAAAAGTTAATAACACATACACAGCCATACGTTTTCGATGAAAATTTTATTTCATTACAAAGTTTGGAGTTTTCCTTTAAGAGTGGAAACCAATATCATTCAAATGGTAATTTTTAACCACTTTTTCGAACATTTCGGGTAGTATCTGGGCCATAACTTGAGTAATGTTGGGTTTTAATGCGTCTTGAGTTCGGGAATTATTCGAGTAGGCACGATCTTTCGCGTAGCCGCACAGAAAAAAAATTTAACGGTGTCAAATCGTATGATCTTGGTGGCCAAGTACGCCGTCAAAACTTGAAATTACGCGACCAGAAAACTTCTCACGCAATAAAGATATAATTGGTCGTGTAGTTGTTGTTGGCTTGGTGCCCCTTTTGTTGGCATCATATATCGTCCAACTTTGGGAAATTGATAAATTCTGATCATGAGCAAAACTTGCAGCTGCAATATTTTCGACCTTGATGATGCACAGGCCCTACTACTACGCTTCTACACTCTTGAAATGTTTTGAGTAGTTAGTCCTTGGTCGATTATGACGACCATCGTCGCGTAAAGCGCGAAAAGTGTCTAGGTTTGAATCACAACTTTTGTAGAAAGTTTTAATAAATTTTAACGCGTTGTTCGATTGTTATGCGATCCATTATCGTAATGGCAAACATTCAACTATGTAATATCATGACCCTTCAGATGACAGCAGAGTTTGACAGGTTGTCAAATAACGGAGCTACCATCATGAAACTACTAAATGAATGACCCTGTATTTGTATATATTGTAGTAACTCGTGGCGTAGTGATTAGTGTGTCGGACTGCACGCCGAAGGTTCTGGGTTTGATATCCTAACTCCACCTAGTTCTTTTCCGGGGTACTGCCTCCTGCGAGAAAGTGACAAATAATCCAAGAGTAAATCATGTCATGGAAAGTGCTATTCTGTAAGCCGTTCGGATTCGGCAGTAAGTTGTAGGTCCCTTCCATTCCTGCAGAATATCAACGCACACACAGGAATAGTTGAGAGAATGCCGACCCAAAAATGTCTCTGTAGGATCTTGGATGCCCTAAATACTGTGTAGTGTTAACCATGTTTTAAGCAAATAGACAGTAGGTGCTGATAAAGCCAGACGGGCAGACTAACAGAATATTCTGATTCACTTTTCGACATAATTGTCATACAATTTTTTTCCAATGCATCCAAAAACGACTTAAGTGCTGAACAAATGTTTAAACAAATAAAATTGTTGTTAACTTAATTTTTTTTTAAATTTCGAAGTCAAATAATTTGGAAATAAATGTGGAAAAAGTTTTAAAGGAACATTTTTAGGGCGAATAATAAATTTGGAAACAAATCAGACAGCAAATTTAAAAATGGTACCGTAAAATCCCTCCCAGCTCAATGTATACGTCCATTGGCGTGTCTTTCCACAAGATATAATTTTCGTTTTACATACATGCAACCAACATAATATGTAAATATTTGTACGCAATCGCAAATGAGCATTCTAATTCATGAAGAAGTGCCAATAATTGGAGATAAAATATTTTTAAAAAATTCACAAAATATTGCCAATTCATATTAAATAATTGTTTTTGTAACATATTTTTTATAGCTTACCCTTAAGTCCGTCAACATCATTGATTTCCAAATTCAGGTCTTCACAAGACGACGAATCAGAATCAATGCTTAAATTTAAATTTGTATTAGTCAGCTGTGAAGATTGGACATTTTTTGAAATGCTATCACTGGTAGCTGCTTCCGATTCCAAGTTAGCAATGGGCTGCACTGAAAAATTCGAGTTCATTCTATCGTTATAGTTGTTACTTTCACTTTTGCTACGTTTTTCGTCATAGCAATCAAGGAATGTAGAGTTGTTAGGGTTAAGTTTTTGATATGTTGTGTCATAATGCGGTTCTGAGGTAATAAGTCCATTTTGTTTTATTGCAAAATTGGCATCGGAAACGGAAACTGATCGGAATTGTAAACCGTCAAAAGTAGAATCATTTGTCGTTGTGGATACAGTTGCTTGAAGATAATTATCTATTCTTTGAAACGTATTTGATTCTTCCAATTTTTGAAAAGCATCATTGGGCATGTCAACCAAAAGATTTTCTCTTCTTATTGTATTTAAAGCAGAAGTCCCGAAACAAGACTGATTTAAAGGGCCACATTCGTTCAAATGTGTATTTTCTTGGGGTTCATACTTTTCTAAATTGCGTAGTAACTGGTCATCTTTTTTACTAAGATTTGGATGTTCGAATGTTTGCGATGTTGTGCTGGAACAGGGTAAGAGCTGGTCCTTCTCACGATGGTTGCTGAATGTTTGAACCACGGCCGTAAATTCTTCCATATTTTTATTTTACACATAGACGTTTGTATCCATAAATAATTTGAGTCAATCAAGAATCTAGAACAGGAAAAATTATTTAAGTATTATTAACGAGCAAATAACATGTCAAGGTTTTAATTTAATTTTGGGTTTATTGGATAGTCGATTTCTTATTCCTCGCCGTTGCTTTGTCTTACATGAGACATGCGGGTAACAGTTAAAGTTTGCATTTGGTCAGAAGAGACAAAATTCAAAATAGACAAATGAAATACTTTTCAACAGGCCAGACGCCAGAGAATTTAGTTAAGCTTAGAGCTCCTAATTTTGTTTAATAGTTTGCATCCACTACTCGTTGGTAGCGAGTGGGCTGGTTTTTTTTTTAGTTTGTGAATTTCTGTAACTTTGTAGTCTTAATCAGGAAATGAAAATTGAACAAAAGTTGTTCAAATATTTAATACTTTTCTATAAAAAAAAAATCAAAATTGAATCAACTTGGTTTCAATTATAAAAGAGTTTCCTATACTCTGTCCAACATAAATCGGCAGTACAGGGAAGATAGGGATGTTGGTCCTTCATTCGCACTCTTTTGCTTTCCATAAGTGCTTTTTATACAAAAGCTCTTACAGGGTTTCCATAGTAGGTAAGCATTTCAAAATAGCAAACATTTGAAAGAGTTGTATGCAGGGTTACCGTCCTTTTTTTAAATTGCACAATAAAATACACGACCTTAAAATATATTCTTAAAAAGACAGGTAATTTTTCATAAATGTTTGGCAATTTTTAACTATTTCACAAGTGACCTGATTTTCGAAGCGCCATATTTAGGTAAACAAAATTTTTGTACAGCCGTTTAGGCTGTAGATGCCCATTTGCCCATACAGACAGACATGTAGATAGAATTGCTTGACCCACTTTTTGGCACACATCGAGAACGTTGGAACAATTTGTTTTACATTTCGAATTCATCTTATAAAAACATTATAAAGTCCCATTTTTAGTGTCTTTATAATTGCTGGTTGCTACACTTCTTTTTTCCCTCTTTTTCTCTCGGTTATCGTCAGTTTTATCTGTGGTCTGTGCACTGTGTTATATTTGAAGACCTGTTTTTTATTTCACATCTTCCTTACAATACGCCGTAGGTGATCCCACAGAAACAAAAAATCGGATTTTGAATATATGTTTGAAATACCCTGTTCTATGTATTTGCAGAAAATCAAAACTTTGCTGTCCCAATTCAAACATTTTTGGATGCCCTTCGAAAGAAACTAATAAAGTTTTGAGAAATTTGTGGATCGAAGCCTCCGGATTTCAAAGCGAGGGCAAATATTTTGTATGTCAAAATCATGATTGCCCTTAATGAATGGGAACAAAATTTCTTAAAGGGAGGCCGTTCTTTAAAGAACTAATATTTAAGTTTAAAAAACCTTCCACCACCACCCCCAAAACGAAGAATAATTTCCGATTGCTCAAGCATTTCATGTGACAAAAGCGAGAAACCAATAATTAAGTAAAGTGCACGGTCGGACAAACTTGCTCTAATGTGAGACAGTGGTTTTGAAGTTTGACATTTTGGAAAAAAAGCAGGGAAAAAAATGATGACAGAAAATACTATTCAGAAAGTTTTATCAAAAAAGGAGCCTTTTTTGAGAAAAATTAATATTTCACTAAAAATCGCATGGTCTTCAAAATCTGCATCAAACAGCGGTTATACTATCTTACAGAATAAAAACGGCAAGGGGAAGAACTGTGGCTGTAAATGCTCAAACGGCTGGGAGTCTGAGAGCAAAAAGACCCGCTTGAGTACCGTTGCTCACGCTGCCGAATAGAGTCTGCACGCATTTACCAAGTTTGAGAACATAATTTGCAATGGTGACGGTGAGAGCCAACTGACTGGCGAAAGTTCACTACACTTTTCCGTGACGGTTGCCCAAAGGGAAATCTTCTAGAGTGGTTCTGTCATAGTTTGGGAAGGAATTTCCCCGAGTGGAAAAAACCGAGATTCAAGCTATTATGCCAACAACATACTCAAAGAACAAGGCGTTCCATTAGCACCATTTATTGGTGAAAACTTCTTACTGATGCAGGACAGTGCTAGGCCACATGTCGCGAGGTGCATTATGAATTAAATTGGTAGAAGTGGAAATCCCGGTTATGGATTGGCCTGCGATGAGCCCGAACATGAATAGTATTGAACACTTTTTAATATTAATTAGCAAAACGTATTATTTAAATCGCTTAAAAATATTGCAAAATTTTAAAGTTTGCACCTTTGTTTGTGCTAAGTGTATTTATTTCAAGTACATAAGCCATTCAAATAAAACACTTGATTATTTGCTATCTTAAAAGAATGAAACGAACTAAATCTTTAAGACTTAATAAGCACGAGCAAGGAAATCACGAGAAAAAAAAGGCACAAGAAAAAGGAAAGCAACATCGAACTTGCCAAACCAACCAAATTTGAATCAACAAACATGTCGCAGTATATTAAACAAATTGGATTGAGCTGGGCATTTTAGCAAATATCAGTTGGTGTAAAATTGATCATTTTTGTGTACTGAATGTGATGCCTAGGTAACTCTATTATCTGTGACTCGCGTTTGCATCTCAGTCCGGTTGCATTGGCTTGAATACATCCAAGTTAAAGCTCTCACAGAGTTTACGTATTTTGCATTATGAATTGCCGGAAATCGGCATCCGACGATTTAAAAAAAAAAATTATGTATCTTTTCCCACAGCACCAAAGGGTTTAATATAAGGAGCGTTTTTTAAAGTGTATTCCCGGTAAGCCTTACCATCTTGCAGTTGTTTTTTAAAAACAAAACAAACAAAAAATATAATTTTATTTATTTAAAGGTCTTACAGTTATTATGTTGCTTGCCTCATCAATATGATGCTTTTTTTTCTGCACTGATATCCTTTCAACACTTTGTAGTCATTTGTCCACTTATTCAGACAAAACCTACATGAAATTTTACACAGTACAGTGGTCCCTCGATAATGTGAACTAATTAAAACAAGTCGTTTCGGATTTTAGAGGTGTTCACATTACTGGAACATTTTCTTCGGTTCTTATAAAGGGTTTGAAACAACTCGTATCCACTTATTACACACAAAATAACGAGTTAAGCACAGTTTCAACATTTATTCAGAAAAAAAAAACACATTTATTCAGAAAAAAAAAACACACGTACCTAATTACTACGCAAAAAAAAAGCATTAAAAAAACATCTGTATCGACATAGTGAGCAGCCTGACTTGATCTTACTATTGCAAGACTTCGAAATTTGTTTAGACGAATATCAGTTAAGGTAGCTCCACACTATCCCACAGTGTTGTACGACATGTAAAAAAAAGGGTGAAGAAATGTGTGATGGTTTTACATTAAATCCTACAAAATTATTTCAGATCTAAACACATGTCAAATCGTATGAGATCTGCGCTGTCATATTCTGTTTCCACACTATTATACAACTATTTCATCCCACATTTTTGAAATGTTGTATTACACTGTGGGATAGTGTGGAACTACCTTTAGGTAGTCCTTTCTTTTATATTGCATGCAAAACTATCAAGAGAAAAGAAAAAAATATGTATGTGTAGGTAGGTTTACAAAATTTTCAAAGGAATTCACATTTTAGAGTTCCAAAATTTCGGAAGCTCACATTATAGAGATGACAATGTTAAGTTTTTGCGATTCACATTTTGGAGAAATTCACATTATCGAGAGACTACTGTACTATTATTTATAATTAAAATCAATATATCATTTAAATTATTATGTATCAAAACAAAATTCATTAAAAACATTGCACTGTATTTACTATTTATTTATATATGTATACAATATCACGAATTAAAAAAAAAAACGGCAACACTGTTGGCTCTCACCGTCACCCTCACCATTGCAATTTGCAAATTATGTTCTCAAAAGCTTCACAACCGAAAGTTCTTTGACAAAAAAAAAAAAAAAAAAAAAAAAAAACACTGAAAAGCTTCTTGCTTTCTCTAGTGTCTAGTGGAATATGATTTTTTATTCCAAACAGCGAAAATGAAAACGAAAGCGAGTGGAGTATACGATCAGATATCAGTTCAGTTTCAGTTCAAAATGCCTATTTCATTGAAATGGACAGTTCGTGAGTCGTGACATTGCCATCATAGCGAAGACGAAAAAAAGTTGGTCAAAAAATTCTGTCTTTATGTCTGTTTGTATGATAGACTTGGTATACAGAGTATTTTAGGTATTTGTACAGAGGGGAAATTTAGGTACATTTTTTTTTAAGCTCAAAAAATATCGGTAGCTGCCATATATTCTGTTAAAGCTCATTTTTTCTCGAAAAAGGCTCTAACGATTTTGATTTTTAAAAAAATGAGTTTCATATGGCTGGGAAAAAAATTACCAGCAATGGCTTACAACCTGACCTAGCATATGGGTGAAAAAAAATCACCAACTATGGCTGAGAAAGGTATTTTCGACTATCTCGAAAACGGCTTAACCGATTCTTTCGAAATTTTACACATATAAAGGTTTAGGTAGCTCAATTCATGCTGCACTTTTCATAAATACATTTTGTTTTTATTTTTAAAGTGAAAGTCAAACATTTTTGTGGGATTTTTTTTATTGTGATCAGAAAACACCATGCTGTAGGTACCTATTTGAAATTCTGAAATAATACCTACTTATGTAAATTGATTTGAGCTGAACAAACTCGGAACACTATTTCATAATTTCATGATTTCTTCAATTTAATAATTAAGTATCAAAAATCGCTCTTGGGGAATATAATTTTAAAAACATTTTTTAGAAAATTTTTTAAAATGCCAGAATTTGTACATAAAAGTTACAGTCGCTTTTTTCTTTTGCAAGGAAGCCATTCCTTTCAGCAGCAAAAACTACAACTTGTTTAGAAATTCGCCTGAAAAACATCTCACGGTGGTATAATACAAATTACGGATATGCCACCATAATAACACGTTCAGAATTTCACATTGAATACTTGTCATTCCCACAAAAAAAAACTTTCAAATAGCTAGGTAGTATTTTTTCTAGAATCTAGATTACTCTAGGAGGAACTAAATTGGCAAGACTAGTGCGTCCGAAAAGACACTTCTCCTGTTTGCAAAAGCTTTCAATAAGTTATAAGATTTATTAAAGTAACAAAAGTGGTTGAAATAATGTTACGGAAGCATTTTACATTTCCAAGATTTGCAATATTGAGAGGATAGACGAATAATTGTCAGGTCAATTCAACATTTAACGAGGAAATTTCAGTGGGTACATGTTAAAAAGTGGATGAGATTTTGAAACAGCATCTGAAGTATTTAGCGTAAAACGCCTTAACATTGCCTGGATTGTTCGGTGCATGATCATCAAATCTTCGTTAAGAATTCTTGTCTTTCGTTTCAGTTACCGAAAACAGAAACAAATGGTAGAAAGTGTAATCGATTGCTCGTTTTGGTATGGGCAGGGTAACGATGGAGCCTAGAATTCTACGAAGCGCAGAACCATATGCGACACAATGGAAGAACTAGTTTAGGTATAAAAATTGAGAGCTGCGGAGTAAGAAACTATGCAATGGAATTCACGTTTACCAATGTGAACCCCAGAAATGAAAATACAGTAGAATACATGAACAATTTGGAAAAATGAAAGCTTTTTACGTGCGACAATCTACGAGTACCAAAAAAAAACTTTCTAAAGAAGTCCGTTTTTTTATTCCTCATGAACGAATTTTGTATGTAGCGATTTATGTTCTTTTAAGTTATTTTTTTAAATAAAATGATTTGTTAACAAACAGATGTTTATGTTTTTTTTTTAAACTAATGCTCGATGCTTGGAAAGATGAACAACTGTCTTCCCCAATCATTGGAGCGAGTTTTCAATGAAATTCTTTATTAGTGAACTTTAAAAAAAAATAGTTCTAAAAAAACTGAAAATACTACTACTAAAAGCTTTTTAAACTTAATATCAATAACGGTAAATAAGCAACCTGAGGTGCTGGGTGGAATTCTGTTTTATAAAAATAAAGTCATTAGATACTTTTTAATAATTAAAAAATCAAAAAGAAATGTTCGAAAATATGTTCAAGTTTCTAAAAATACTTACATATGTTTAATGTTAAGGTTTTACATTAACTAAAAAATATAAATACAATATTTTTGTGTTAGAAGCCAGTTATAGCGATCAGAAATACCAACCCGAAAAAGTTGGAACACCATGAAAACTTGCTTTCTTTCTCATTTGCAGCTTTAGCAGCGCTCTCAAGTGGCAGAGCAAGACAATACTAAAAACTATCAAGTGATGTTACTAAAAATTTTATATAAAGGGTGTTTTTTTTAGACGTGTGGTTTTCAAGAAGAAATAAAACGCATATAATTTAATGTTATGGCCAAGAATTTAGCTTTATTTTAAAAATAACGGTTTGCCATTATGTTTCTTAAAATGATTTCGGGCAAGTGGCCCCCGTTGCTGGCTCGAATAAATTCCAGCCGAGAGGACCAATTTTCGACCCCTTTTTGCAGCAATTAGGGTCGTATGTCAGCAAAAACGCACCGAATAAACTCTTCCAAGGCGCCAATCGTTTCTTGTAAAAATCGAAAATCGTTTACCGAGTCAATATAACCATGTTTTTCAAAATAAATTTGCATAATTTGCAAATGTTGTTCAGGAGTAAGTCTATTCATTATGAAATGGCAAACCAAACTGAGCATAAATCAAGTAACCGCTGTCAAAAAAACCAACTCCGAAAAAAAGTATTGCCAGATTGAAAACCACACGTCTAAGAAAACACCATTTACAATGGTTATCAAAAAGCTAAAGCAAGTAGGTTGGGTTGAGATAAGGAACCATTTTATAAGAAATTGACTTAATACAAGAAAACATTTTTTTTTTAAAACAACGCTAAATTTTAGAATGCCATGCCTAGGTATACCGTGAACCCGGGTGACTTTGGCCTGGTTGGGTGACTTTGGCTTTTGAATGGATACATTTTTAAAAAATTGTTAAAATATGAAGGAGTTGTTCAATTTTTTCCAAGCTTCTTTGTAAATTTGTATAATTGAACGAATTAAAAAATGACCATACTAACATTATTTAACTAAATTTAGATAATAATATATACTAAAATTTATTTTTCTTGAAAATGTAAATAAAAAAATCCTCTGAAAATGTTGGATGGTTTCAACATGTTCCAGAAATATGATTGCAAAATGACTTTAACTCCGATATATGTATTGTTTTCCAATTTGAATTCTTTTAATTCAACCCTTGTAACTACTTTATAAACAATAAATTTTATTTTGTTTATAATTTACGCCAAATGGTAGGGTGACTTTGGCATGCATTTCGGGTGACTTTGGCTGGGTACAAAGTACCTCTTACGAAGAAGTGCTGGGTGTAGCTTGGTAAACCCAGAGAAAAAAGACGTTGCACAAGTTAACAAAAGTGATCTGGAGCAAAAACTTCCTGTTCCAACAGTCGATCCCCGAGAGAGACTTTTTTGTCAATATCCTTTCAAGGAAATTAACATTAACGTACTTGAATTTAAAAAAAATACCAAAAACCAAAAATTCGGAGTTAGCTCATAAAAAAAATACCTACATATAAAAAAAATATCTGGTCTTTCATTTGGGTTGGGTGAGACTGACTTGCTGCTTGTAATTCGCAGAAAAATGACGAAAACGAACTTCCGGCCAAAGTCACCCGAAATGGGAGGGTGACTTTGGCCACCCATATTTTAGCTTCTAACGGGTGATTTTTTAAGAGGTTTAGAATTTTTTTTTTTTTTAAAACACAAAAAATTCGAAAAAATGAATGAAATATTTATTTGAATCGATAGTTTGAACATTGCAATTTAATGTTTAAAGATAATTTCATGCAAATGTTGACCGCGGCTGCGTCTCAGGTAGCCCATCCGCTGAGTCCAATTTTGGCATACTCTTTCACACATATCGGCCGGTATCTCACGAATGAATGCATGGATGTTGGCTTCCAGTGCGTCAATCGAAGTGGGCTTGTCCCTATATACATTAGCCTTGACATACCCTCACAAAAAATAGTCTAATTGTGTCAAATCGCACGATCTAGGCGGCCAATTGACCGGCCCGAAACGTGAAATTAACTGTTCACCAAACTCGCCTCGCAATTGCGCCATTGTTTCGCGTGCTGTGTGGCATGTGGCACCGTCTTGTTGAAACCACATATCATGCAAGTCAAGAACTTCCATTTCGGGCAAAAAAAAGTTTGTTATCATCGCTCGGTAGCGTTCACCATTGATTCGCATCATCTTTGAAGAAATATGGCCCAATAATGCCGCCGGCCCATAAACCGCACCAAACAGTGGCTTTTTCGGGATGCATTGGTAGCTGTTGCAATGCTTCTGGCTGATCTTCACTCCAAATGCGGCAATTTTGCTTATTTACGTACCCATTCAACCAAAAATGAGCCTCATCATTTCATCATTTCATCATTTGAACATTTCGAACCGAGCACGAATTTTGATAGTAAAATTCAATAATTTGCAAGCGTTGTTCATTTGTAAGACGATCCATGGTTAAATTGCAAACCAAACTGAAGCTGTTTGACAGTGACACAAGGTACTAAACACACGTCAGCTGTCAAAACCAGTGTTGCCAAAACCAAACCAGCCAAAAAATCACCCGTTATATATAGATCTGATCGATATATTTGTTCAAGACTTATCATACCTATAGAGTTAGCGAAGTAGGTAAAAAGGTTCAAATGTTCATTAAAACAAAAAAAATATTGCAAAAGTTATTCACATTTTAAAATGAAAAAGCGCCAAAGTCACCCGGGTTCACGGTACCATTTTGGAATGCCAGAAACCCCTTCTTTAATTTTAATTTTAAATTAAATTGTGTTAGTGAGTAGTTTTTTTTAAATAAATTTCCAAACTAGAAATTTTGAAAAAAAAAAATTCAAAAATTTACGTAATTAGTACTATTTTTGTTGTCAAAATTCAATACTCTTATTAGTTTTTAGTCCAACACTGAAAATTGTATGGTTCTAGGATTCTTTGTTGCCAAGCTATTAAAAAAAAACCGAACCTAAAATGATTACCGTGTGGTGAATAGAGCTAGATATTCTTGTTTTTGTGAAGAAGTCGGTTCGGTTATTTTTGAATAGCTTGGCAACAAAGAATCCTAGAGCCATACGGTTTTTAATGTTGGACTGAAAACTAATAAGAGCATTAAATTTTGACAAAAATAGTACTTAATTACGAAAAATTTTGAAAAAAAAAATAATTTGAAAATTTATTATTAATTTTGTTTCAAACTTTTGAGTTTGAAAATTAATTTTTCAAAAACTTTTCATCAACACAATTTAATTTAAAATGAAAATTAAAGAAGACATTTCTGGCTTTTCAAAAAGATATAGATAGCATGGCATTCTAAAATTTACCGTTTTTAAAAAAAATTCTGTTTTAAGTCAGTATTTTTAGTAACCTCCAACACGATTTTTTTCTTTTCTCAACCCAAAATATACTCGCTCTAGCTTGTTGCGGCACCTTATACGAATTATTTTGTATAGGTACAATGTGTCAAACTGTGTTGACATTTCTTTCCAGTGAGGTTTGACAATTCATCATGAATAGTTTCGTCACTTTTACGGTGAACATAATCGGCCTAGGGAGCAAGCAATTCGTGCAGTTATTGATTGTTATTGTCGTATATGAAGCGAAGACAACCCCCAAGCTATTAACGAATCAACATTGACTGTTAAATGGGGTTTACACGCTGTCGGGGTCATCGGTCCTTATTTTTTTTTGAAATGATGAATGAGCTGCCGACCGTTACGGTGAATGGCGAGCGTTATCAAGCCATGCTGACTGAGTTTTTGTTTCCAAAAATTAATCTGCAAAAACATCAACGACATTTGGTTCCAACGAGACGGCGCAACTTGCCATACAGCGCGCTTAACCATCAATTAATTGCATAATCAATATGGTGACAACTTTATTTCCAGATGTGGTCCTGTTAACTGGCACCCTCGATTTTGCGACTTAAAGGGCTAACCATAATTAAAGAATGGGTGCGTACGTTGCCTTACGAAACAGTAGAAATACATGTGACTTGTATACCCAAAACCCAACCCGAAATGACTTTTTGTTCAGTTTCGGCAAGTTTCGTTCACTTGCGACTTCGTACGTAATATACGCTTTGAGTCGTACATTACGTACGAAAATCTGACATTGCCTTTTTTCTAAAGGGTATTCTTCTTCTTTCTTTTTTCTTATTTGTAAAGGCTATTATGGGCAACTGATGAACTTAACAATTTCGTTCGGTTTTGAAACTTGCTTACTTTTTCTTTCGCGTATTATGGTTGGGCCTTTATTGTTATGAGGTTATGTTAAAAGCTGAACTATAATGGACGGAAACAAACGGAAGCTAGTGTCAAAACCGAACGAAACATTGCCGGCCAACCTGTGAAATGAACACGAACCCATAATGGACGGATTGGATGTATTTTCGTCTGAACAATAAGATAACTGTGACCTCACACACAAAGTCAGCATACCTCTCACTCTCATATCTAATCACAGTCAGATGTCAAATTTTTGTCCGTACGTAAAACGCAATAGGGAGCGCAGTTTACGCCCGTAAACTAAGCTGATCAAAATATATCACGAAACGGAGCAATCCGCTATTTCGGGCGTGAGATACGAATTACTTGTTCTCGCACAATTACGGACGGGCACGTCCGCGCTGTTCCAACTATTATAGTCCAGCTTTAAGTCAGCTTAAGTAAGCTTATGCCGACAAACCAGCAACTCTTGAAGCATTGGAAGCTAATATTCAAGCCACCATTGAAGACATACGACCAAATTTTTTGGAAAAAATAAGTCCTAGCCGCGGCGGACATATGCCGGAAATCATATTTAAAAACGAAATGCCATGAAATTATCTACCTACCAGATTGTAATACCTAATAAAAAATTAATATCAACATTTCTGTCTTGCATTATTATTTAAATTTATCAAGCTCTTTAAAAAACACCCGTTATCTACATTGATTCTCTTATAACTTTTATACTCTCGAATTCGTTATTATGAGTTCCAAAAACATGGGAAAGTGGTATCTACTGCATGAAACTTAGTAATTTCTTCGTAGTCTAGAACTATAATTCCAAATGCGTGGACAAAAAGCAACCCAAAATAATAGCGAACATACTGCAGCAACGGCCCCTGATCTTATTTTTTAAAGAGCAAAATATCAAAATGTCATTTTGGAGTACCTAATATTTGCTTGCGTTAACTTAATACTGGCCGAGTGTGCGGAAAGAGACGGAGAGGGAGAGGTGGACAAGAAAACAACTTTAAATTTAAATACGTAACATTTGCATACAAGCAAGCATAGCATACATACCATTCCAAGTCAACCGCAGGCGGGTTTAAATTTTGAGTTTGAGTTGGTTCGGCTCATTAAATCCAGAAGAAGAAAAAAAACAGAAAGAAAAAGCACAATATTTTTCAACAATATTAAGTCTTAAATGCCGAAAAATACAAGCTTTTAATAATATGTAAGTGTTCTTCAAAGAATTCTACATTTTTTACAAACTTTTCACAATAATTTAAGATAAACATTCTTTATGTGGTCATATAATGTAGGTATGTATTTAATAGCCACCTCCAATTTGATGTTTTATAATATTTATATCCGCATTTAACTTAAATTTTTATAATTACGTATGTACATAAAAATATACGTAGGTAGGTCGGAGAAAAAACAATAGATTACCCGGGTAATTATTACACATCGCGGTCTTTCGTAGGTATTAAAATATATTTTTTTTAAATAAAATAATTATCAAACGACGACGAGAAAATTAATTATTAGCGAATAGCGATATTGTTTTTGTCAAAATTATGATTGAACAAAACTGTTGCACGGAAAAAGCTCTGTGGAGCACATTGTGAATCAAGCAAAAATAAATCAAGGGCAATAATACATTTCTTTTCTTAGTTATTTATTTAATTTTATAGTTATATGAAGCACTGTTTAGAATATTGCATTAATATTGCAAACTTTCTGTTTTATTATAAATATCCTTGGTGTTATTAGTGTTTTTGCAAATTATATTTTCTACTAAAAAAAAAAATGTAGGTTTGTAGGCCAAATGCACTCATACTATAATAAGAACTAAAAACAATAGAATATTAGGACTCTTCCCTCCCATTGTCTCATGCGTTGCTCTTGGCCATCAAAATCATCTGAAGAACAAGGACGGAACTTGATGCGAAAAAGCGAAACTGCTCATAATGTTAACGTAACGTAGCGCGTAACACTTATGAAAGCATTATTTGGGTTAAATAAAAAGCTTTTATGAAGGGTGTGTTCAAAATTAAACACTAAAAGTCAGAGCTTATTAGAAAGCCGCGTAGTAGGAACTGCGCGACACTACGCGCTATATTTAAAAACTGACAATGCATTACAAGTTGGGTTGTTAAATTTTTAATTCAACGAGAATTCCAATTTATGCGAGCAAAAGAAATGAAACGGCTTCAATTAGACTGAAACAAATAGTTCTAATAAATATTATGCCAGCCATATGAATGGACCTAGATTTTTTTCTTTAACCGATTTTTAAAAGTTTATTCAAATATGAATTAAATTATTAACTTGCATAAAAGTAATATACTGTGTAATGCATTATTTTGCTGTCACATGTGAAAGTAACTGAGAAGAAAATTGATATAAGTTTTAATTTAGCCATATCAACGCGTGACCGAACGGACGGGAATTTCCTCCTATTCGGACCCATTATTCGAGTTTTGTATCTGGTAACCGTTGCAATCGATCAATCAGACATTTAAAAAAAAATCAAGTCTGTTCAAATCACGCTAACGCAAATTCATGCGTAGCTTGATGATTTAAAAATAAAAAAAGACAGACACCAGATGATGCACGGTTTGCTTAATACCTATCTTTATTTCTCTTATCGGAACTTTACTCTGGTCGGTGTATGGATTCTCTGGAGGAATACGACAAAAGGGCTGAATCATATTACGCAGCTTTTAGTTCACATTTTTCTCTCCAAACATTAGCTAAAACTCCAGCATTGTATATAAAATCTAAAGCAGTCTAGAGGAAAGCATCGACTGTGGCGGCACCTAGACTTTCCAAACCATATCTCCAAACTTCTCGTTTTGGAGAGAAAATATGCGTAAAAAGGTTAAAATATGTGATATTACCAGCGACATCCATAGCTCAACAACAGCATTATTTTTAGTCGCGCTCCAGACTAATATAGATTTTATATAAAATGACTCCAATTAAATTTTGTCAGAGACTCAGAGAGCGTTGTGTAGAAAGTGAGACTACAAACATCTGTTCTCTAAAAATTGATGTCAAAGATTTTGAAGTGAATTTTAAAAAATGCTCTTGCCTCAAACTCAAACAGGATGATCAGACCTAGGCGATAGTTGCATTACTTTGGGAAGATGTTTGACTGTGTCGCCAAACCACAACACTCATCAAACAAAAGTTCTTCAATATCCATTCTTTTTTTTGCAAAACCAAACCCAAAATTATTCGCCGACAAAAGCTTTAAAGAAATGAAAAAACAGCTCTGTTTTCTAATTCATAAACGTATCCACAGAAAAGTTATAAAGGAGCATCAAAATATCGTAGTTCTAGGAGTACTTTTGTAAAAAAAACACTTACACACAAATATGTATTTTGATTTCTTTTTACGGAACAATTATTATTTGTCCACTAAATTTTGACAGCAGACAAATGTACACTGCGAAATAAAAATTTCAAATTTTAACTGGAGCTGCGTACTATGCTTGATTATTTATTAAATTCAAATTTGTGGATTTGCTGTTACAGACCGACAACTCGTACCCCTCTTGCATGTTTCACACTTAAAATATTTTATTCAACACTTCATATGATTAACTCTGCCTGTGAGTTTTTTTTATTCGTGGAAACATTTAAAAATGCACGGCGACGGCAGAGCTTCACCATTGTACAATAAAATCTATAGTAGTCTGGAAAACGAGTAAGAGATGTCGGGGTTTGGAGACACACACATAGATGTCGCTGATAATTACATATTTACACGTTTCCACATACATTTTCTCTAAAAAACGAGAAATTTGAAAAAAAAGGTTTGGAGGCTCACGGTGTCGCCACAGTCGATCCTGC
Source organism: Platycheirus albimanus (assembly GCA_916050605.2). Classification (NCBI taxonomy): domain Eukaryota; kingdom Metazoa; phylum Arthropoda; class Insecta; order Diptera; family Syrphidae; genus Platycheirus; species Platycheirus albimanus. The sequence goes on from OU696698.1 coordinate 70,026,992, forward strand.
TATTCATATTACTATAGATTTCATATACAATGGTGGAAAGGTTTAAATATGTGATAATTATCAGCGACATCTATGTGTCTCCTAACCCCGTTATCTCTTACTCGTTCCCCAGACTAATGGCTACATTCAATAATTATTATTGTCAAATGTCTCCAAAATAACAAGTCACCATCTATATATATAAAAATCAATTTAATTTTTGTGTGTGACCTTATTTCTAGAGTTTGGATGGGTGGATTTTTATATATATTCATTTAAATGAAAATGACCATAATGTAGATGGTTTAGAAGAAAAAGAATGTTAAAACCGTCAAGCTGAATTTTTTGTAGCCCATTTATAAGATTTTTTCCACTGTAAAGTAATATTTATTCGTAGTATTTATTGGAATTTTTTTCAATAAAACTTACTTTATTTTTAATGTTTCAAAATAAAAAAAATAAAACATAAGGGAGAGCTAGAGTACGTTTTCAACGAACTGTTGGATACCCTATTCCCTATATTTTTGTATGTGTATGCGTGCGCCTCCCGCAGCCAGCCGCTGTTATAGTTTCAGAAACACAATTCTTCTTTAGCAGACAGGAAAAAATTCAATAACATTAATTTTGTGTGGCCCATGTTCAATAACTGCTGGCGTAATAAAAAAGGCGTGTGCCACGCCTAAATTTGAAACTTTTTACTGACAGGGCAATTACTATGAGCTCAGGGACGTTCAGTCTTTAACGAATCTGATTAAACTTTGTGTGTTATATTCTTTTAGTGTTCTTAATAGAACTGCGTTTTTAGTTTTTGCAAAAAATGCTAATAACGCAGATCTGGTCTTAACGTCTTTTTTTCAAATGGCCATAAGTTGTCAACGGTTGTATCGAATTCAAACAAACTTTGTTTGGTATAGTTCCTTTCAACTCTGTATCAGATGACATTGCATTTTTGTCAGTTATTCTTTATTAAATGGTGGCTCCCATACAAAAAGCCACTAGGTTTTGGCCAAATTATATAGTTTTTTTTCTAATTTAATCAAAAAAAAAATTCCGCCGATTTTTATTAAACTTTGTATGTAATATAGATACATAAAATGTTTTGTAGGAGCCGTTTTTGATAAAAATCAATTTTCCACTAAAAATCGTATGAGAGGTACCGTTAGTTTTAGAGCTAGAATGCTTATTCCAAAACCCCTCTGTAGGACGTCATAATAATACTATGTACCAAGTTTGAAGTCAATCGGTCAAGCCGTTAAGGCTGTAGGTGCCGATACAGACGGATGGACAGACAGACAGAATTGTCGGTCCCACTTTTTTCGACTTCTCTATCATAGTAATGTCATGTTTGATTGTTAGATTATTTTTTTTACGAATGCATAACTTGCCTTATAGTAAAAATGTGAAAAGTAAGTGCGTTTATTTGTAAGGCTTGCGCTCCTAAGCTACTTAACCGTGTTTTAAAATTCTTTAATTAAAAGAAAGCTATAATACATTATCTGTGAGTTACATAGGCTATACATTTCTTTAGTCTCAACTCTCAACTAGAGATCCTTATGAAAATTGAAATAATGAAACCCAAGGTATCAAAAGTATTCCTTTAGAAGTCAATAATTGAAACGCGCTGATGGAATTTTTACATGCGGATTGTACATAAACTGCAAGTTCGTAGGAAAAAAAAGTTTGAACGATGATAGCGAGGACCAAAAAAGTTGGTCAAAAAAATCTGTCCGTCTGTCTGTATTATTTGTTTGCCTTTCCGTCTGACTATATGCATGTACCTAAAGACACCTATACAAAAGCCCAAACGCGTGTGCTTAATTCTTTCAAACTAGGTATATCGAGTTTTTAAGGTATTGTACAGAAGGGAAATTGATTTTTTTTTGCAGCTCGAAAACTAACGATACCTGCAACTATAGTTATGTTGAAGCTCATTTTTTCTCGAAAATGACTCAAACGATTTTGATTAGTTTAGCTTTTTATTTATGACCGTATATGACCTATCAAATGGCTGGAAACAAAGTTTTTTCTGTCGGAAATTTACACATACATATATATAGGTTAAAGTAGCTTAATTAATACCTAAGTATACATTCCTATATTTTTAATAAATATTTTTTCGTTTTTTCATAAACATTTCTCTTCATAATTTAATATTTTGAAAACAGATCATTAACTTTTTCAAAAATAATAAGTAGTTATATGATAAATGCAGAATACCTATGTATTGGGGGAATTTAATTTCTTTTTGAAAAGTGTTCTCCAAAAATGTTTTTATTCTAAGAAACCAATACACAAATTTTGATAATTTTACTACCATACATTGAAATTCATCCAAAGAATAAGAGTTTCGAAAAATAATTTTTTTTTTAAATCTCAAGCAAAGACCAGTGTCTTATTATAGCAAGTTTGTGCGATCCAGTAGTGGACTTTTTAAAAATTACTATGGCGAAGGCCAACCCTGAATTTGCCGCGAGCGAAGCCGCGGGTGAAAGCTAGTTGTATATAAAATCTATAGTAGTGTGTATTAAAAAACCGACTACGGCGACACCTAGACTTCCCAAACCACTACAGATTTTATATACAATGAGATCACAATGCTAGCTCTCAACACTCACTTCGAGGAAAAATGGACAAATTATGACATAGAAGCAAGCTCGCATTGTCTGTTCTTAAAAATTCAAAATGTCGCATATACCAACAACATTTTATAAATTTCATCCCTAGAAAATATATTTTTTTAATTTCATTATTGAAATGTGCGATGTATATGACATTTTGCCTTTAACAATCCCAGGTAAAGGAAAACGAGCGCAGGCAGAAGAAATTTGTTGCCGCTAGTTGCAAAAAAAGGGCTAGTGTCGCGAAAAATGATTTTAGCTTAAATGAAACGAACTAGTGGTAGGTAACTAGCAGAGTCCATATATATATAAAATAGCGACCGCTAACTCTATATATGGTCTCTCTCTCTTTTTGGCTACAAGCTTGACGATTTTTTGACGACTCTATATAAAATCTTTAGTAGTCTGAAGATGTCGTTTAAGTGTGTCGCCGTTTTTTAGTGCCTCAAAACACTTCGTTACTAGCTAAAATCTGAAGTTAGCAGCGGTGGCTAGTACCCACTGATTGCAACAAGAATTATTTCATATTCATAGTTATATAGTTTGTACAGCAAAGGTGAGTATACTAAAGCTAAATAAAATGCACAGGTACCGTGGTGAATAAAATATTTCAACTGCTTATGATATCTTTCTTTGCCTGCAAGGAATTAGTATAAATTAATTAAATAAAAAATAAAGTACACAGGCAGGGATAAGCATATAGCATGGTCAACAATATTTGCAAACAGCAAAATTATCATGTCCGTATTTCTAATTAAATATTTTTGTAATAATAGTGAATTTAAAAATATTTTAAGGGTATTTCCAGCAAGAGGGGTACGAGCTGGCAATCTGTATTGTATTTCCGTGGAGTACCGGTCACTACTTGTCTGTTTTGTATGTGGTGCGTTCTTTTTCTGACAATAGTCGACATTTGTTGTTATGTCAAATCAAATTCGTTGAAGTGTCATTGTTAAGATTTGTTGGGTTTTTTACAAAGCATTTAGGAACGATACATTTGTTAGAATTTGTTAGACTGTCAAACAACCACTTTCAATTTATTTAAAATTCTCAAAATGAATAAAGAAGGAAAAATTTTAGTTGCGGTTACTTTACTGGAGAAATACAAAAATGAAATAAATTGTCTTTGTCCTTCTTCATTCGAAATTGGCGTGAAATCCATTTTATTGTTTCTTGTTGATCACTCACTTAAGATTCATTTTTAAACAAAGCATCCAATTTGACAGATCAACAAACGCAACTCATATCATGGAGGTGAATTGGAAATAGTAACGAATCGTAACTAATTGTCGAATTTAGGAACGCTGTTATGACGTCATATTCGTAACAAATCGTAACGAATTAGATTAAAGGAACACGTTTTTGTTGACATTCGTAACGAATGTCGACTATGGTTAGAAAAAGAACGCACCAATGGTCTTTGCATATATAATTTATAACATAGTAGGAATTTTTCTTGTTAGCCACGGAGCGGCAAAACAAAGCATTAACTCATGTCAGATTATTGGTGAAGAAGGAAGTGATGGATGGGAACGTCTCAGCATAGCAGCGCCCTTAAACGGCTGAAGTAGGAAACACGAAAAACTCCCAATACCAATTGTGGTATGGTGTGGTAAAGGAAAGCTGGGAACTAGCGTCGCTGTTCTTTTGTTATTGTCTGTGACCCAGAAACAGTTATAGTAGCAAACGAGACAAATTTCAAAATTCAAACACCGTTGCCGGACAAAATGTTTCAGAGTAAATATTTTTTGTAATTTCTAAATTCCCGTTTTGTTTCTTCGTTTGTGTTAAAAAGGACTAATTTTGGCTTTGCTTATTCCTCCAGACCAGAGCATTGTTTAAAAAAAATTCATCACAACGCAGAAAAATGTAGGTAGATGGTGTTTTATTTGTTTTCAAGACACTGATCTAAATTGTATTCACAGGTTATGAGAATAATACCCAAGGTTTGAGCCAATCCATCCAAAGCATTTTGAATTGGCAATCGAAAAAGAAAAGGTGAGTACTTACTTCAGAACACAAAAAGTAGAGTAAATGTATAGAAATCATTTATAACTGAGCCTCGGGGCACATCTATATTTATATTTTGACTGAAATCCGTGCAAAACGCGATTAGAACTGTTCGAAAGTTAATAATTAGTAAAATTAATAATAATTAAATAAACTACAGTCTCCTTCTCTGTCTGATTCTTACAAGATCGGCAGTAGTCGTTGAAAGGCAAACCTAGCCTCGCAGCATCTACACCTACTGGCCAGTGGCCCGTCTGGCTATGTCTGAGCGGTTTTTGTATATTTGTTTTTTCGAGATCTGTTGTAGGCAGGCCATATCTTCCTAGATCTGATGCAGTTAATCAAATTGCCTATTGCGAGCTCCCACCGGAATGTTGACACCTTCGGCGAGTGAACTGTGAAAGGCGGTTCATTGCCTTGTCAGCTCATCTGCTCTTTTGTTTCCCTAAAAGCCAATAAGCCCTGGAAGCAGAGTAACCTGCGGGTTTGGAGGAGATAAAGGTCGAATTTTAACCCTGATAGTGACCTGACTATCAATTAGTATAGCAAAATTTAAGTTTACATGCGAGTAATTGCAGTACTTTGCTAGCATCCCTGATTGGAAGATCTTTTGCCTGGAAGACGCTAGCTATGTCAGCTAGTCGGAGGGATTTGGATATATTCAGCATCTCTGAAAATAAAATAGAACCTACTCCACACTCCATCTTGGTGGAGCCATCTGTGAAGATAGTTATATTGAAGTCTCTTGTCACATCTTCGTTTTCCCATTCTGTTCTGGAAGGCAAACCTGTTTTGAAACTATTATAGACTCTAAGTGTTGTTTGCATCAGTCAGTTGGGTACGGAGCTAAATCGGCAGGCAGAAGATTTGAGGTATAGCTATGACCGTATGGTCTTTTGGTCCAGCAACCGTCCTCCTTTAGTCTAATTGAACTGCAGGACACCAGGTATTTAATAAGGTCGAGCAGTTGATGGTTTACAATAGCTTTAAGGACATCTGTTGGGCAAGATTTATAAGAGCCCCCGTGACACCGATGCTAGCCGTTCTTTGAACCTTTTTTAACTTGGCAGTGTTGTAAGCTTTTACACCCAAAGAATCACCTTCGACCGAAGGCCCCATTTTTTTACGAATGTTTTGCTACAGGCCTAAAATGCTATGCAGGCCTTATTCACCCGTTCTTCTAAGTTTATTTGCCAGCTGAGTTCTGGACCAAGAATTGCTCAGCACGGGTGGATAATGACAACACTTTTCCATTGAGGCAGAGTACAGTGAAGGATGGTATTTTTGTGTTGGTTGTAAAGAGCATCAGTTCTGTTTTGCTTTGATTTACTCCAAGACCACAACTAGTGGCCCGGTTGCTAACCTTCCTTTAAACCCTTTCTGTTATTTCACTGATACCATGTAAAAACTTTCCTGGTACCGAAACGACCAAGTCATCATATGATATCGCCTTCACTTCACTGACTGTCCTCCATTTCGACAAGAATTTAGTCTGTAACTAGAAGACATAGTAGAGGGGAAAGAACACCTCCCTGTGGTGTACCTCTGTTAACGTAGTTGATCGTTTGGATATTGTCTAAAGATGCCTGACTTATTCTAGCATTAAGCATGGAAACTATCTAGTTACATGTGTATTCATCATCTCCAAAGTCGATGAGTGATTTATGAAAAGATTCAGTTAGAACGTTATTAAGGGCACCTTCCACGTCAAGGAAAGACGCCATGGTAAATTCTTTTCGTGTCTGTTTATGTATTCTATTCTTGATCGATATTTCCTTTTTTTTATATCTATAGCCTTAATAACTTAATAACTATAGTTTTAATGTTTGCCTCAAATTGTCTTTACTTCCTGGTCTTTTAAAACAAAAGGCGTTTAATTTGAAAAGAAGTGGACATCATACCAAATTATCATCCTACAAGCCTCTGAGAGGCAAGATATGTTCTTCATTTTTTTATACATTAAAATCAGCGTTCAGGTTCTGTTCATGTTCTCTCATTTTGGCATCTTTTTTATATGCATTTCTCAATCCGCATTACGACTTCATCTGCTTGTATAATTAAGACGCACTTATTTCAATGTTACAATATATTTATTAAAATACAAAATAAGACACATGGTGTTGCAAAGTATTGGTTAACTGTTTTCTTAAAGACACTTCAATAATAAGTGTCATAGTGAACTATTACGATTAGGACGCTTTAGCCTTTTCAAGCATATTTCTTGATATTATAAGTCGCTGGATCTGTGATGTTCCTTCGTAGATTTGATATATTTTGGCATCACGCATTAGTTTTTCGACTGGATAGTCGCTGTTAAAGCCGTTGCCACCAAACACTTGGACAGCATCAGAAGCTATTTTGTTGACCATATCTGCGGCATGGCATTTGGCGATCGATGCATAATAACTGTTGCGGCGACCTACAAAAAAGTATTATATTTTTAATATCTTTTAAACAACTTGTTGTTATGTACTTTAATATTTTTAATTTCACTACATATTTTTAAATTAAGAGTCCTAGCCTGATATTGTCTTCCCTTTCTACAAGTCTTCTATGAATCATTTTTCTTTTTACATTTCCATAAATCTTATTTCCTGCCAGCGTCCTACATTCTTAGTGTATGATGGTCACCCATTTTAAAAGATCAATTTGAAATCAATAAATTAATATTATTTTCCCTCCTTAAAGGACCAAGTTGAACTGATGGTCCAAAATTAAAATATGTTCAAGCATACCCAGTCTCAAAATCGTCAGAATGTCTTCGTTTTTATAACGTTGACACGATTACAAGAAGTCCAATTTTGTTGTAGATAATTGGCTGACAATTTTGGAAGATAATATTGAATGTTTACAAGGTTGGTAGACAATTGATTATTAAAGATCTGCCAATAGTGTATACTAACTAAGCTTTATCCTTAAAGAGTCGAAGCAATTTAATCGAAATTGTCACGGAAAATGAACGAAATGTTTAGGTTTCCTCAAGTCTAGGTTAGGTGGGGTGGTGACACGGCAAACCGAACCTTTTCACTCGGATCTCGTTGGATCCATTGTGCTCCCCGGGTTTGGTGTGATGATAAGGCAGAGGGGTTAAGGAATGAAAGGGAGTGAATGGGTTAAGTGTTGGGGGCCTCCCTGAACCAACCTGAGTTCTGAATGCATTTCAGGATATTTCTTGGTGGCATGTGAGAGATTTCGACCAACTCGCTGAAAAAATATTCACGGGGGGTAACTTTCCTAGTTCGGGCTAAGCTGGGGCATTCACAGAGGAAGTGAAAAGAGTCCTCTTCTGCCTCCTCGTCCTGGCATCCTCTGCATAAGTCAGATGTTCTGATGCCTTTTCTGCTCATGTGGTTTCCCATCGTGTTATGACCAGTCAGGATACCAACTAGGAGGGGTAGTTGAGGCCTGCTTAGCATGAGTAGGGATTCAGATTTCTTCTTTGAAATTTCTGGCCATAGTTTCCTTGATACCCGACAAGTGTTAATTGATGACCATCTGTCATTAGCAGTTTTAAGGAAACTAAGGGTGATTCTTGTTTTTGTCTCTTTCCAGTGGAATGTAAATTGAGGTTACCATTTGGCTCGGTTCGAGAAATGAACCGATTTTGGCCAGTTGGTTGGCCATTTCGTTTCCGTGTATGTCACGATGTCCCGGGACCCATCGAAGGGTGACTGGATTCGTTGCGTTGAGTAGTCTCAACTCATTGCGACAACGATCGACCAGTTTGGACTTTGTAACGATAGAGGATAATGGCTTTTATGGCCGCCTGGCTGTCGATAAAAATATCAATATTTTTATTTGCTAGTTCACACGTTGCTAGGCTCCACAGCTAGCTTCACAGACTGCAAGCACTTCCGCATGGAAAACGCTACAAAAGTCTTGAAGCCTTAGTGACTTTTTAATGGGTGGGTTATTTGAGAAGATGCCTGACCCTACCCCATCTTCCGTTCTGGAGCTGTCTGTGAAGACCGAAAGGTGATTTTCATTGATTACCTTGTTTTCCATCCAGCATTCTATTGCAGGGAAGTCTGTTTGGGCTACTGGGTTAAAATCTATGTGCGGATTAATAGTCTGAATGTTTATGTGAGTGAAGTTAATTATTATCCTGTAACCTGAATGGCCCCTAATCCAACTGGAGCAAGTTTTGAGTCGCAATGCACTTTTGGCCGCCATTTCTTTCGCAAATACCTAGATCGAGTGGGTCTAGTCGAAGGAATGTTTCTAGGGCTGCGGTTGGTGTAGCTTCCATTGCACTGGTTGTGCCAATGCACGCAAGTCTTTGGATTTTTGTCATGGTTTTGAGATTTATCGCCTTTTCAAGGGCTGACCAACAGACCGGACATGCGTATGTCAGGATGTGTTCATCAAATGAATAGTCTTGGGATTGGGTCCCCATTTCCTACCAAAGATTCTACTACAAGTGTAGAATGCAATTGATACTTTTTTCCCCCCTTTCTTTTATGTTTTGTTTCCAGTTTAGTTTACGGTCCAGCACCACTCCAAGATATTTTGCCACATTTGAAATTTGAAGTGGTGTTTATAGTGATCAGGTCTATCATTGGAATATTGTTTTTCCTCGAACACAAAACAAAATTAGTTCTGCTTTGTTGGGTTGACGTTGAGTCCGCAGCTGGCCCAATTACAGTGCTTCTTTAGGGCTATTTGAAGGAGATCACACAGTGTGGAAAGTTAATGAGAGCAAACGAAAGAAAAAAACATGTTCAATTAAATTAAACGTAACGAGAAAATGGGAGCGATATATAGCCCTGGATTGATGTCCCCTGCCCGATACGTACTTACAAATTCAGTGCAAAACCTACTAAACTGTTACGTATCGAAAAATCAAGTGTATCTGCAAGATCTTGACAGTTGTAGTGTGATAGTTTTATTAGATCCGCGTACTACTGAGCTTGACTATATTTTAGCTAGACTAAAATTAGGAAAACATTTTGTATTCCAGCTCAAATTAAATTCGAACTGCCTTCTAAGTTTAAGCGAAAGTCAAATTCATTAAAATTAAATAATTTCATACCTTGGTCAACTTCCCAAGCGGAGAGTTGGTAAGCCAGTCTCGAAGTCTCTACTCCAATAGCCATATCAGCTAATATAAAGGAAATTGCTTGATGATGGGCGATTGGAACACCAAACGTTTTTCTTTCCAAAGAATACTTAAGAGCTTCGTCCAAGCAACGTTGTGCTAAGCCAACAGCTCCAGCGGCAACCGGTGGTCTTGTTTTATCAAATGTTCCCATTGCAATTTTAAATCCAGCACCTTCGCCGATTAAAACATTTTCTTTTGGCACTCTTACGTCCTCGAATGTAATTCCTCGTGTGTCTGAAGCTCGTTGACCCATATTTTGTTCTTTACGACCTGGTGTTAGCCCAGGTGTATCGCGCTCCACTATAAACCCAGTGAAAGCTTTGCTCGCCGGAGCTTTTGGATCAGAATCAGTGCGGGCTAATACAAAATACCAGTTGGCAACACCACCATTTGTAATCCACATTTTCTGTCCGTTTAAAATGTATTCATCGCCTTTTTTCACTGCTTTTGTTTTAACTCCATTAACGTCGGAACCAGCCCCTGGTTCTGTTACACAGTATGCAGCAACCAAGGGTTCTTCAAGAAGTCTTCCAAGGTACTTCTTTTTCTGAGCATCATTGCCTGATAGAAGCACCGGTGTTTGCTGAAAAGGAATGAAATCAATTAAGGTTCACCTTTGCACAAAGTTTTGAAAGAAGCTAACCTAATAGAAATTTAAAAAAATATTAAAATTCCAAACAATTTTTTTCTAACCCAATATTTCTATGCAATATTGTAGTATTATTTTTCTCTAAAGACGGTTATCAGTTTTGCCATTAACCTGAAACCCGGAATCTTAAATATTCTACTAAATTCCACCTTGAAAATTTTATATAAATATGCTTTTTTTTTCATTAACGGTTATACACTGAGTTACAAAAAAAAGTGGCGCACTTTTTCATCTAAATTTTTGTTTACAAAATTGGAAGACCTTAAAATTTAAAAAAAAAAATTACAAAACCTATCAAATTATCATTTAAGACTCTTTTTTTATTTTATTTTCCACCGCGTTCTCGTTCCTTTAAAAGTTGGTTTTGCCTCCTCTAACATTGACCAAAGCTTTAATTCAACGGGACATGCCTTGGATTAAGCTTCTGACCAGCCACCGTGTCGTCTAAATTACCACACTCCTCTAGCAATGCAGATTTCAGTGCACTGAGTGTCTCTGGTAAGGACGACCAATTTCCAACCATTCTTATAACCACGTCCCAAAAATTTTAAAAAGCATTCATGTCCTGACTCATCTCAGGCCAATCCATAACAGCGATTTCCACTTCTTCCAAATAATCCATAACGCACGTGGCGACATTGCATCAGTCAGAGGTTTTCACCAATAAATGGTGTGAATGGAACGCCTTATTCCTTGAGTATGCTGTTGAGAATATTATTATATACTCAGGGAAATTCCTGCCCAAACCGTGACCGAACCTCCCCAGAAGTTTTCCCTTTGGGCAATCTTCACGAAAGAGCATCTCTCTGGTCGTCTCAGACAAAATCTGGACTCATCAGTAAAAAAGAACTTTGCTCCAATTAGCCTCGGTCCAAACTTGATGAATGCTAATCTGCATCGCTTGTACTCTACCGAGAGCCGCGGTACTCGAGCGGGTCTTCTTGCTCCCAGACCACCTTCCACTAAACGTCGCCTAACCGTTTGACAGTTGTTCCCCTTAACGTTTGGACCCTGTTTGATTCCCATTTCGAAGACTTTAAAATAGCAATTATCGGTCATCTCTCGCAGAAGTTTTCTCTGCCGTCTCTTGACCGACCTAAATCTTGACGGCGAGTGAAGGAGTATGTTTTTCTGACCCTTTGGATGGCTTTTCTGACGGTTGACTCTAGTTTTCTAATAAAGAGAGCAGCAAAGAGAGCAGGTGGCAATGGTACAGTGGATAAAGTGATTGGTTGCTAACCTTAAAGCTGTGGGTTCAAGCCCCAGCCTGGGCAGCAATTTTTCAATAATCCCCCAGCTTCAACTGAACGCCACCGTGAGATAAATATCACCTATTTTCAATCCGTTGTCCCAACAAAAAATCTTTCCTATCTTCCTATTCCTTCTAACTAATACCATGTAGTTTGCATTCAAAAGGCCTTGGGTCTTACAGGCATATAATTAAAGTTATTAATTATTATTAAACCGCACACTCTGTCCATTCTCAACTAAATCTACTGCATTTGCGACTTTTTCTGGTTTAATTTGGAATTCTTTTTCATGAAAATATCAAAAAACTTGCAAAAAGTCCATAAAAGTTGACTTACCAAAACATTTACAGGAGCACGAAGAATAAAATTAGTTTACTTTACTACAGCTACGAAAAAACGTTTTTTTTTAAATTGGTACTCGTAAACGCGGGACAGGAAAATTTTCGAAAAAAAAGCATACAAACTTATCAGTTTTTTATCATTTTCCAAACCTTTTTTTTTTCTTTAAAAAGAATTTTGACCCCAACCAAAAAAACGCCCCGAGAGATTCAAATAAACACTCACTACCAATTTTTGAATCGGCCCACCCACACCCACCTTGTCTGCAGAGTTGCAAACAGAGAGCCAGGCGAAAAGATGGTCTATTGTGGTAATTAATGTCATTGTCTTATTCTCTTTGACTTGTTTTAGTTTTGTCTTTTCAATATTTGACGCCAAAAATATAATACCCCAAGTCATTATCTAATATTGAATAAAAACAAATTTATAAATAAATGGGTCATCTCCTTTGCAATGCTATCTTCATATTAATTAAAAAAAAACTTTCGATAACCGTATATCTTCAAACTGTTACAATATGTAGTTTGAAGAAAACCCTCGAGCGGTTTAGGTTGTATCTTGGCGTTAAAAAGCACGCGCACGCACTTAATTATCGATATGTTATGTTTGATTAAAATTATTTAATTGAAAACAATTTTTTTAATTGCAACCAGATCGGGAAATCAAATCTGATATTGTCGTGTGAAAAACACCATCAGTTGCAAGACCAAAATGGTTTGAACAAGTCATACGGTTCATACGGTTCTTATACATTTAGGCCAATTTTTAATTTCAGTCGTCTGTACATATACATAGCTTTAAGCTTTTAATTCGGCCAAGAAGAACCTGTTACCGAATCTCACACACAAAATTTCATAACAATACTGTATACATACGCCAAATTTCTTGATTTTAATAGACCTAGGAAATTGGACTTTGTATGCACACGAAAAATAAAAATATATGATGTACCTATGTATTCCTAATTAAGAACTAATTTTTAATTTCTTTTTCTGGGTCGCCAAGTTCAATTTTAGGTTTGACTTCATTTTGTGGGTATGTGAACCGATGATATAGTATTAATAACCATACTTCAAAGCATCAAGTGTATAAATATACATAATGGACCATTAATCTTACCCCAAGTGAACTAGCTTCCAATGCAGTCATTATGCCAGTACATCCATACGCCAATTCTTCGGCAATAAGACAAGTCGTAAAGACATCCAATCCAAGGCCACCTAATTCTGTTGGTATATGATTATTGAGCAAACCAACTTTCCACGCCTTTTTAACAATATCCCAAGGATATTCTCCAGTCTTGTCATGGTGTGCAGCAACTGGTATAATTTCTTCTCTAGCAAACTTTCTAGCAATGTCCTTCATTTGTTGTTGATCATCGTTTATGCCAAACCATGGGCCAGCTGCAGAGTAGCTCCGATACGCAGTGCTACGTATGCTTGAGCTTACAACCTATAGAAGGAAAAAATAGATAAAAATATAGAAATAATATGAATATTTTCATCTAATTTACCCTGTTTAAAAATGCCATAACTAGGTTTTATTGAACTGTAAACTTGTGTTGTTCTGTTATCTCTCGTAGAAAGTTAATGTGGTGGAAATAAGATGTGGAAATAGAATAGAGATAGATTGGACTATGGACGTTGGACATTCACCTCCCACTCCAACAACCTAGATGACGACTGACGGTTACCATAGAGGAATATTGACAATGAGGGCAACATTGTATACAGAACCTATAGTAGTATCATCACTTGGGAGTTTTCAGTAATGTCTTGTTTTGCCGCTTAAAAGCGCTGCTTGTGAAGCAAATGTGTAATGCTGGCTGACAGCATTTTTTTTTCTATAGGAAGTGGTTTCGTTTTGGCATTGAAGAAGAGAAATATATTTCTTCTTCTAAGGGTTTTGGTTACAATTGTAATTATGTAAAGCATAATTCTTTGCAGAACCTATAGTAGTATCATCACTTAGGAGTTTTTAGTAATGACTTGTTTTGCCGCTTAAGTGCGCTGCTTGTGAAGCAAATGTATTAGAAAGTCATAAGCACAGACCATATACAGACCGCCAACTCGTACTCCTCTTGCCTGAAACACCCTCGAAATATTTTTTTCTGTCTGTGAATACGTGTACATCTCTCTCTGTGCATTTTGTAATGGCAACTATACCTGCGTATGCCATTTATTTTTTAGGTGTGTTTGCTAAATGGGTTTTAAAACAAGGGAGAGCGTCACACTCTCAAAATAAATGGCATATCAGCTGATTTTTAGCTTGGTGGCAAAAAGAGAGACCATATGGTGAGTTGGCGGTCTGTATCTTCTTGGTCCGTGGTCATAAGAAGTAAAACCGATCAAAAACAACTCTAATCTGCTATGAGTTAATGCTTTGTTTTGCCATCCGCGGCTTACCAAAAACAACTCCCAAGTGATAGTACTATAGGTTCTATATATTTACAATGTATTCATATTAATAGCGAATTTCATTCAAATTTGGAAGAATTGGTCCCAAAATAGAGAATTGCCCTTTTCAATGAAACTTGTTTTGGTTATCCATGGCAATTTGAATTTGACTTTTTGTCATTTGATTTTTGTCTTTTGTCATTGAAAGAAGTAATCATTGGTTAAGGCCCCGACCCATAGAATCCGTTGCGTCCGTGCGTCCGGCAAATCAACTGACAGCTCTATTAAATACACGTGTTCTTACGAGAAGTGGTCCATAGACAACGCATGCGGCAACGCAACGGACAGAAGTAGCCGAACTTTTAACTTTTTCTTCTCCGGCAATCCGTTGACAGCTGGCTGACAGAATTTTTTTTTTTCTATTTGAAGTGGTTTCGTTTTAGCATTGAAGAAGAGAAATATATTTCTTCTTCTAAGGGTTTTGGTTACAATTGTAATTATGTATAAAGCATAATTTTTTGCAGCATGTTCGAAGAAAAAAAAAGAGGCAACAATGGAACGTCAACGCATTCAATGGGTCACCCCCAATCCGGCGATCTGGCAAACGTCAACGGATGCGTTGCCGCAACGGACCAACGGATTCTATGGGTCGGGGCCTTTAATTGATAATTAATTGGATAATTAAAGTACATATTAAGTCCTTCGTTCATTATTATTTGTTTATTTTTGATTTATTTATCACAGACTGGCACAATTTCACAACAAACGACAAGAAATAACAAATTATTTCTCATTTGGCGTTTGACAGAAAAGTATTCAGATCGATTCTCCCAACCCATCAGAGATGCAATCTTTCGTTTTGAGCATTGATCTAGAATTGCACTTTTGTTTGCAATGAAACTTGCAAATTTGAAAAAGATCAATTCTTTTGACAGAAAGAACAAATCTTTTCTTGAATGAAACTCGCTATAAAAATATGCTGAGGCTGACTTTGCGTATGACATCACAATAATAAAATTTTGTTCGGAGGGGTGAAATAAACAATTTTTAACTTGTTTTGGTTCTCATATATCTTATTGTAGTAAAACAATTCGTTTGTATTCATCAAAAAATAAAATAAGAAAAGACGATTGTGATGATAACCGTCCCAGTTGGCTTTCTCGTATTGCCAGAAGTTCCTAGTGGGAATTTTTTCTTCAACTGGATGGTTGGAGCACGAGAAATTTTCTGAAATGACAATGATCCGAGGTGCCAAATGGAGAAGTTATTTTAATAGTATATTTATCAGGGTGGGAAGTAAGAAACAAGTCAAGAGTAGGTATGAGCGGAATACCCATCAACGTCCGGTATACGAGTAGGCTCATCGACATGTTGAGTAAGATGGTTATACTCAGCAAATATGTCGGTATACCTGTATACCTTCCTTCCTTCGAATAGCAGAGCCAACTTGAATTGGGTGAATTGAAGTCGCCCGTAATCACGACTTCAGTGTGAGGACAATAGGAAACAATTCGGGAAATTGAATCTGACAGAGCATCTAACTCATTACAAGTAGACATACTGTCAAGACTAGGGCTCCTGTAAGGAAAACAATAATGAATGATATGCTTAGTGAATTTGAACCATAGAAAAGTTCGTATTAGAACAATGCCCATATTGGGGAAGGCTCTGGCAAGCAATATCATTCTTTACATAAATAAAAATACCATGGTGGAAAAATAGTAATGGCACAAAGTTACCATATCTAAACAGACAAAATTCAACGACACAAAAATCACTTACCATTCTAAAAAACTAAACACACAAAACTCTACTCTAACGTTACTAAGTCAAACCGCGTAGTGTAGGCCCATACGAATTCCAATGTAAAACAAATTGTCCACGACATGACAATTTACACACGAAATCAATATATGGAGGTATAAACAACACGAAACACATACAACTATTCACCAGATGCTACTGTGCTTCGACTGCGAATAAGGTTTTGAATTATTTGTTTTCACTGATTTTGCTTTTAATTTTTATTATTTGTTTAATATTGGGCAAAAGTAGTTTAGTGAATTTGTTATTGTTAGTTTTTTTTTTTATTTGTGAGGGTATTTTATGTGTTTTTTTGGTTTATTTTGCTTGGGGTTTGTTTTTGGGGTTCGGGGGGCACACACGCGCACAGTTTGTTAACATCACGACAGCACCACACGACGAGTACTCAGTAGTCAGTACTTATACTTAACTTAATTGACACCATAGAGAAAATACTATGAAGAGGCCAATCTTGTGCATCTTTTGATTTTGAATACAAGCTACAGCTGTCATCCATTTACATTTTTTAAACATGTATGGGTAAAAACGCACACATAAACAAAATCCCGCCATTTACATCTATCACACCAATTTCCCCGCCAAGATTGTACACACTGGAATTATTAAGTTGCGAAGTATTATACACTTCGAAGTACTGCATTACATTATTTTGAGACAAAACTATTTTTTTGTTTGTTAATTACGTATTTTATTTTTGCTCACACACTATATTAACAAGAAAAAACAATACATTGGCTTTGAGACTACTGGATATTTATCAAAAAACCCTAACAACGGAAACGGACTGTAGACAAACAAAAATATGACTGCCTAAGGGGCCAGTTATAGCTATACGGAAACCCAAACCGGAAAAATTTTCATATGGAAAATTTTGTATGTTATAAATCGATTTGAAACACAAATGCTACACTGATCGATGCTAAATAACTCAGAGAATTTTTTTTGCTAATAAAAGTTTCAATTGAACTAATATTTTTTGTTAAAAATGTATTTATTCTTTTTTATGGTTAAATTTGGTTTTTCGCACAGCTGATTGACAATTCCACCAAAATGGAACAAATAGTCTTGCTGTTTCAATCCAATTGTTTTCGCTTTCCACTGGAAGGTGAGCTGTCAAAACATTTTTTTCGTTGTAAATTGGGCCATGAAAAGTTTTTCGTTGCAATTTTTGAACAAAATATCATAAGTCAGACTGAGACAGAGGCACTGACCACTGACTTCTGTTTGACATTTATCAAGGAAGTTGTTTATTCACACGCACCGAGCCACCAGTGTCGCCAGCAACGCAGTGTCGTAATGATTTGGAATGTGATTTTTTTGGTAAATGCAGATTTGTGGAAAAAGAATTCTTTTTAAATTAATTTTGGATTCATAAATAAATATTTTATTTTTTATTTATTTAGGAGAAACATACGAACATAATTTAATTTAATTAATGAATTCATTAATGCATTTTTGCGTGAGTGAACAAATAAATGTGAACTAAAATCATTATACAATGTACCTACATAATATTTTTAATTATCTTATTTTTTTATAGTTAATAAATTAAGAACGTCAAAAGAAATACAAATAACACAATAAGAAAAACAGATCAAATCTGTTGTATGTGATTTTTTCTTGGAAATATAGATTTGATCTGATTTCACTTCTGAAAGAAATTGAAACAGATTTGGTCTGTTTTTGTAATTGTGTTATTTGTGTTTCTTTTGACGTTCTTAATACATAAATTATAAAAATATAAGAAAACTTATGATTTTAATTCACATTTATTTGTTCACTTGCGCAAAAATACATTAATCAATTCATTACACTCCTTGAACCGTCTGTATTTATTTAAAAACATTAATCACTTCTACAAACAAAAATTTTCCACAGTGAATTTCACAAAATTAAAAAAAAAAAACAGAATTGACGCTTGAGAAAAGTCAAATTATTGAAGGATGTGTGCAAATGTGTGTTAAATTTGATCTGTAGTCCGATCTGGGGTCAAAAAAATGATCCGACGCACGCACCAACAAAAATCACATAAGAATCGATTCGCACTATAATTTGATTTAAAATCCTTTTTCTTGCTCACTCTCACTCATGCGACTTCGTTTCTCCCCGAAATAATTTTTTAGTAGTTTTTTTCGTCTTTATTGAAAATTTCATTTTTAAACAATGCAGGAAATTAATACACTGCGTGCGTGTAGATAAACGCCTGTTTTGTGAAATGTCAGAGTGAAATATTTTTTCTGGCATCGTTTTCTTGATCGCTATAAACGCTAAAACCGAAAAAAATATTATTTTCACCTCGTTCCACCTTTTTCGGTTTGGTTTTCCGAATCGCTATAACTGGCCCCTAAGGGGCAGTGCTACATTCATGTATAAATTATATACATACATGAATGTAGCACTGAACTAAAAAAGAAATTGTGTTTGCCATTCGTTTCGGTTTGAATTTTAAAATGTTTGATAATTTTATCTTACTGTTAAAATGTTTCCACGTCATAATTTAATTATTTTAAGAAGTGAAAATGAAAATTATAAAAAAAATAAACAATACGAATGCGGACACAATTAAGAGACAAATCCAATCATTTAGCTCTTCCAAGTCGTATGTAAGTAGGTACTTACTCTTTTTATATTAAAGTAAACATTTAAATGTTTGAATGTAATGATATGAAATATCCCAGTTTTATTCAACGCTTTCGCTTATCACAAGAAGCATTCATTTTTGTACTGGAAACAATAAATTTGTCAGGCGGTTGCCGTTCAACTTATGTTCCTCCAATATTAAGACTAGCCGCTACGCTTGAGACTTTCGGTGGTGGAGGCTATCAATGGTTGAATGGTAACGACTTCGGAGTTGCTCTAGCCCAAGGCACGCTATCTAAAATAATTATTAAGACTACGAGCATTGTGGAAGCCAAGATGTGTCCTTTGTGGATAAAATGAAGTGTCTTAAACAAAAATACTGAAACAAAGCAATTCTTTTGTGATAAGTTCTCCATTCCAAACACAAAACTATTTAAATTCACATTAAATTTGAAATTTTTTCTTAAATAAAGATCAATAAAACCGAAACCGCGAATGCACGAAAAATTAGTTAAACCTAATCAAAAATGCGCGAAAATTAAAAAAAAAATACACAAGTTTCATTCACTAACTCTATTATCTTGAAACATTTTTAAATTTAATCAAAGAAAATCGTAACATTTTTGTTGTTTGACATTGCAAAGACAATTTGAGATTTTCTGAAAGATACTAAACGCTCTCAAACTACATTTTAAAATAAACGATAGGCGACACGATAGACGAGACGATAGTAGTAAGTTACGCGAAGCAAATTATTGACTATATCGTTCACGACTATCGTATGGACGATGATCGTTTTGAAAATTACGGAATGACCCCCTTGGTTTTTAAAACCCGCCTTCTAAAATCCCACTTGTTCAAAATGAGGTCATCCGTAGCAGGGCACGGTTAAATAATTGCAAAAATACACCCATAAGGGCCAGATGTACAGTCGTAGTTCATCCTCGGATCAAAATTAAAAACGGTATACCTCGGTTCGGATTTGCATAATTAAAGTTTAGACAGTGGTTTAAGAGTTAACCCACCGATTTCCGCTGATTAAATAAAGTTAATGCAAGGATCAAGAGTGTAAAAATGAGGTTCAGTGCTGAACCAAGATTGTACAACTGGTAGGGTAGGGTGGTAAAAGAAAACAAATGATAATTAATACTACAACACTGCTGTTAAATGATTGTCCTTTATATACATAGTACATACCTATGTATATAGATAGTTTTCATAATAATTATGTCAATTACTTTTATAAGTTTTGTAAAAAATATTAAAAAAGGAAATAAGAAGTATGGGGCACTTTCGACTTAAGCACATGGAGCACTTTCGAACACCTGGATCATCAAGGACCATCAAGATACCCATGATGGAGCACAATAGTAATTTTTTAGTAAGGATTTTGAAAAAAAAATTGTTAGAGCTTCGAAATATTTCAATAATGATACATAATGTAATAAACGAAGTTTCATATAAAATTCAAAAAATTTTGAATAATTGTTTCTTTTGGAAGCAATATTTTTTGCAATTTATTCAGAAAATGTGTCGAATATCCCCCACCCTACCCTACTATCGCCAACAATCGCCATTTTCATTTAAAATAAATTTTTTTAAAAATTCAACTCATAGGTGTTGTTTTGTTAAGGATCGCGCTGCGGGTCTAAAATTCTGCGTCAATAATCTCATTATCATTAGTAATGGTTTTATATTAGCAAACGACTTTTTTTTATTGTGCTATAAGGTAAGAATTGAATAACATATAATTAATATTGTTGTATTGTCTCCTCTCTTTTCAAGAAGAATTTTATTTAATATTGGATTGGCGGACGCCTGCTTTTTATAGGAATAAAAAAAAATATATTTGTGGGTTGTATTTTATGCCGAAAACCTGTCCATATCTTAAAACGCACCCCTCTTGTTTCCTACAAGCTTAAAATCAGTTGATAATAATTTTGAATAGATAATGTTAAACAATGTTTGAAAAATATCAAACACTAATGATCGGTAGTAATTTTTTAAGCATATGCGTACAAATTTAGCTGAATTGAGTCTGTTTTTTAACAATCTCATCTGAAGTAGATACATAAAGTCTTTTATAAAAATCGCGCCCCTTAAAAAGGGCGTATTGAAAAATTTTACAAACAAATTTTAAAGACAGATTTTCGTTCATAAATTGTTTGAGTTTGATTAATGTTTCAAACTACGTTGTCCTGTTCTTTAATGAAAAGATGGCCTAAGCCACTTCCAAAATCAATTTTTTGTATTCATACACCAGATATTTTTAGTTTCGACTAATAGGCAGCAAATTTCTGCTTTGGAATTTTGTATAATATGCAAAAATAAGCTTCTATTGTTTCTTATGAAAAGTAGGTTCAACCACGCCCAAAACCAATTTTTCAATTTTTGTTTACACAAAATGTTTGTTTACAACTAACTAGCTGACCCGGCGAGCTTCGCTCCGCCAAAATTAATAAATGAAAATAACATAACATCAAAAACAAAATAAAAATAATCCTAATACAATCACAAACAACAAACCTGGCAATCCTAGATACTTCTCCCTCGCATACATCCCGCTCCTCACTGATAACCTCTCCATCAACCAAACAATAGAAATTGATCGAGAGAAAACAATATTTGCACACAACCCAACTCCACACTACGTACAATATTCACCAACACCAAACCACCCATCAAAATAACCGAACAACATGATGTCGTATATGAAATTCCCTGCAAAGGGAAACTAATGTGATTTTTTTTTGGGTCGCTTGATCAAATCTTTTTCGTGTGAAATATGATCAAACATCAAAAAGTGTTTTTCTTTTGGGCAATGATCATATCTTTTTGTGGTGTTTGATCAAATCATACCTCCCAAATGAAATCTCATTTTAAATTGAGATTTAACACACATTTGCACGCACACTACAATAATTTGAAATGTCTCAAACGTCAAATTTTGTTGTTTATTTTTTTAGCATTCTGTGAATTTCATTGTGGAAAAAGAATTCTTTTTAGATAAGTGATCAAAGTTTTAAAATAATAACAAATAAATACAAACGGTTGAAGTGAAAATTAATTGACAATTTAAAAATAAATAGGTATGAACTATGAACTTGCAAAATTAAAATGAACAGAGTGTATAATGAATTGAATCGCTTTGAAAGGGATGCAGTGATTGAGCCCGGATTTTATTCCTACTTCATAACATAGCTGTTCCATAAGTTGGCAACGGTTGTGTCGAATTCACTAAAGATTTGTTAGGTATAGTTTTTTATAGCTTTCTATTCGATGGCTTTTCATTTTTTCCGGGAACACTTCTCCCATACAACGAGTCATTTGTAAACTTTTGTTTATTACTCTGACAATGTTCATGAGAAGTGATTTTAATGCATCCTTTAACGAATCCTAGGTAGTTGTTATTTTATATATATATAGACATATTTAAGGGTGTGGGAGGCCATTTAAATAAACTATCTACTTTGCGGCAGAACTAAAATTAAATAATGTCCACCCGAATCGAAATTCCGTTTACAAATTGTTTGCATTCCCTCGTGCTTGTGTGTAAAAATCTGACATTTGCTTGGTTGGGTGTGTTCAGCCGGTGAACTTTATTTAATCAATATTAAATTATGACTCAACTGCGAACAAAACTTTCCGACTTACAAAACATTAAAAAGACATTGAAGTACATTTTAACTTATGAAATAATTAATTGCAGCTACATTATTATATTAATGTTGAAATATATTACACGAAAATCTAAAAAAAAATTGCTTAAAGATTATTCCAACGAAGATAACATGACAGAAAAATCAATCTCGTTAGACATTGTCGTATGGTTAAACACGCCTCAAATTAAGAACGTCAAAAGAAACACACACACACTAACAAAAACTTATCTTAGCTATCTGCCGTTTTATTGGACAGCAAATTTGATCAAATTTTTGATCAAATTTCCTTTTCCCAAAAAAAATCCACATAAACGAAACTTGTCAAAAAATATATATTGGAACAACAAAACGTGCACTAGGAGTGAGATTGTCAGAACATGAAGCCGATATCAGGAAAAAGAAGACAGCTACAGCAATCTCACAACACCATGCTAGACCATCAACACAACGCAGACTTTGACACAACGTTAAAATATTAGACAAGGAAAGAAGAATGGACACACCCCAGCAAACATTTCCCTTTAGAATTGAATTATAAATAATTCATATCAGTGAACAAAACCTTTATTTATGAATTCATTTCTGAAACTTTTTTGATTCTTTCTTCGTTGCTAACGAAGCAACGAATTCGAATCATTTGTATGGTTCATATATGATGAAGGAATTCTTCACATAAGTGAATGTAAATAAGACGCTTATGTATTCATTTTACTGGATAGTTTATGATTAGTTTTTGAACCATATAACTGGGTAAAATATGATTCATAAAAATGAAGATATGTTGAGTTTTTCTCATTCAATTTTGTGAACAAAAATTGAATCATTTCTAATTCATTAAAAGGATTGATTTTTAGCTCGAATGTGAACCATAAAATTGAATATGTTAATGTTATGTCGAATTCCTTCAAAAAAAAAATTTGATTGATCTTGCGGCGGTTTTTTTGTTGTAAAGAAAATGTTTTACAAAAAAAAACCGGAATCAATTTTTGTGTTGAATTGAATCCGACACGTGACACAACAAAACACTGCTTATCGTTCCAAGCCAGTGTTGCCGATTAAATAACAAAAATACAATGATTTTTTTTCATAAAACAAAAAAAAATCATGAGATTGCTTTTTCTTCGTTGAGCATACAAAAATCACTGCAAACTTATGATAATAGAAGAAGAATTATAAAGGGGAAAATGTTTCGTACGTTCTATCCCCCAATACCCAATAAAAACAGAGTTGTTGTTGTGGTGTCCGTGAATGATTGAGAACACTTCTTCCCTTTTCGTCTTATTCCTCTATGGTCAAATTATAGGATATGCTAACATGTGTGGTTTTTTACGAATACTTTTCCGCAATCTTCAATGATTTGACAGCTCAGCTTGTGGGCATTGTCAAAAGAAGGCACATTTTTATCTTTATAATATTTTTTCTATGCTTATTATTCACAGAAATTAGACAATTTTTAAGTAAAAACAATAGGGTTCCATTTCATTTTATTAAGCTTCAAAAATAAAATAAATAAATTATTCTATAGTGTGAATGTATGTATGTATGTCGTGTATGGAATCCTAAACCACCCAACGGAATTTTTCAGGCTAAATATTGTTAAGTCCAGGGGTGGTTGGAAGACAAAAATAAAATGCAGGCTTTTAACATTTTTGTCTTAATTTTTTTTTTTTGATTTTTTCATACATTTTCTAGCGGTTTGGAACATCAGCGAAAATTT
Source organism: Platycheirus albimanus (assembly GCA_916050605.2). Lineage (NCBI taxonomy): Eukaryota > Metazoa > Arthropoda > Insecta > Diptera > Syrphidae > Platycheirus > Platycheirus albimanus. The sequence continues at coordinate 70,051,117 of OU696698.1, forward strand.
CGGAATGGCTGATCGGGGCGAAGACAACAAAATGCAGGCTTTAAACAAAAATACTGTTTATTTGCTAGCATTGAGATGAAATAAATAAATAAATAAATTTAATTTCACATTAAATAAGTGTTTTTTTTTGTGCGTAGCAACGCACATTTTTGCTAAAATAATTGTCAATCAAGGGCTTAGTTACCTTATAATCTAAACAGTCCTGATTTTTGGTGGAGTTCCCAAGAAGTAACAGCCAAGCCCTACACAGCAATGAAAGGGTTTTCGAAGAAATAGGTCAAACAATTATCTCTGTCTGTATCGTCGACCACTTATTTGATTTCAGGTTATCCTACAGGGGAATTTTGAAATTTTCATTCTATATCTACGTCTAGCGTAAATATCATTATAGTCGTCAACGACAAGCTAATATATCTCAAAAAAGCTATAACGATTTTGATAAAACTTATTTTTTCTATATAATTGATTTATATGTTTGAATATCAAGCCCATGAGCACTTAAGAATGAGTATGAGTACCTAATCTATTTTGTCTATATTTTTTATCTTGTAAATCCAAATTGATATTTAGTGTTAATTATTTTTATCCAATCTCTCAGCACCATTCAAAAATTTACCAAAGTCCGAAAATTTTTCAAGGCAGAATTTTTATTGAACTCACTAGCGATTTAATTTTTTGTCACCATTTGTTTTTGCAATTAACAAAATTCAAACAATGTAAGGTTTTGCTGTATTTTAAAAAACCATATATTTTGATAAAACTATCTAATTTAATTCTTTTTTAATGTGCTACTAGCTGATCCGACAGACGAAACTGTATTCTCCCCGTTAACTTTTTGTCTTAAGGTGCTCCCGAAAACTGTATAACATTTCTTTCTTCTGAAAGCTCCTTTTTAAAAATTACAAACATTAAAAGAAAGTTTTTATTTAAATCAGAACGGTGATGTTCCTGGATTTCTATCTTTTTGTTTCTCCAAAAGACTCCTAGTAAGAAACGCATTTTATTTGCTTAAAATTCATAAAGCGTGCTTTTTATGTTTTATTCCATTATTTTCATCTACCCCGATAATATTATCATCTCAGTTGTCGTGTCATTGTACTGAACAAAAGATGATTTTTGATGACTAGACACTCGCCGTATCCGTATCTGAATTCGGATGCCTATCCAGTCGAGTATTTTTCCGTTCCATTGATTACTGATTACTACTTCTTACGCACGAACAGATTGAAATTCAACTCCATTCCTGCCAAACCAAAGATGTGGAAAGTCAAAAATCTGCTAATCAATACCGCGTACATGTGGAAGCCTGATTAAACTTTCCACTATTTCAGCCCAATTTCAACCCACTTTCAACCCAATTTCAACCAAATTTCAACCCGATTTCAACATAATTTCAGCCCAATTTCAACACAAGTTCAATCCAATTTCAATCCAATTTCAATCCAATTTCAATCCAATTTCAACCCAATTTCAACCCAATTTCGATCCAATTTCAATCCAATTTCAATCCAATTTCAACCCGATTTCAATCCAATTTCAATCCAATTTCAACCAAATTTCAACTCACTTTCAATCCAATTTCAATCCAATTTAATTCCAATTTCAATCCAATCTCAATCCAATTTCAATCCAATTTTAATCCAATTTCAATCCAATTTCAATCCAATTTCAATCCAATTTCAATCCAATTTCAATCCAATTTCAATCCAATTTTAATCCAATTTCAATCCAATCTCAATCCAATTTCAATCCAATCTCAATCCAATTTCAATCCAATTTTAATCCAATTTCAATCCAATTTCAATCCAATCTCAATCCAATTTCAATCCAATTTCAATCCAATCTTAATCCAATCTCAATCCAATTTCAATCCAATCTCAATCCAATCTCAATCCAATTTCAATCCAATTTCAATCCAATCTCAATCCAATCTCAATCCAATTTCAATCCAATTTCAATCCAATTTCAATCCAATTTCAATCCAATTTCAATCCAATTTCAATTTAATTTCAATCCAATTTCAATCCAATCTCAATCCAATTTCAATCCAATTTTAATCCAATTTCAATCCAATTTCAATCCAATTTCAATCCAATTTAATTCCAATTTCAATCCAATCTCAATCCAATTTCAATCCAATTTCAATCCAATTTTAATCCAATTTCAATCCAATTTCAATCCAATTTCAATCCAATTTCAATCCAATTTCAATCCAATTTTAATCCAATTTCAATCCAATCTCAATCCAATTTCAATCCAATCTCAATCCAATTTCAATCCAATTTCAATCCAATTTCAATCCAATTTTAATCCAATTTCAATCCAATCTCAATCCAATTTCAATCCAATCTCAATCCAATTTCAATCCAATTTCAATCCAATCTCAATCCAATCTCAATCCAATTTCAATCCAATCTCAATCCAATCTCAATCCAATTTCAATCCAATTTCAATCCAATCTCAATCCAATCTCAATCCAATTTCAATCAAATTTCAATCCAATTTCAATCAAATTTCAATCCAATTTCAATCCAATTTCAATCCAATTTCAATCCAATCTCAATCGAATTTAATCCAATTTCAATCGAATTTTAATCCAGTTTCAATCCAATTTCAATCCAATTTCAATCCAATTTCAATCCAATTTCAATCCAATTTCAATCCAATCTCAATCCACTTTCAATCCAATCTCAATCCAATTTCAATCCAATCTCAATCCAATTTCAATCCAATTTCAATCCAATCTCAATCAAATTTCAATCCAATTTTAATGCAATCAAATTTCAATCCAATTTCAATCCAATTTCAATCCAATTTCAATCCAATCTCAATCCAGTTTCAATTCAATCTCAATCCAATTTCAATCCGATTTCAATCCAATCTCAATCCAATTTCAATCCAATCTCAATCCAATTTCAATCCAATTTTAATCCAATCTCAATCCAATTTCAATCCAATTTCAATCCAATTTCAATCCAATTTTAATCCAATTTCAATCCAATCTCAATCCAATTTCAATCCAATTTCAATCCAATTTCAATCCAATTTCAATCCGATTTCAATCCAACTTCAATCCAATTTGAATCCAATTTCAATCCAATTTCAATCTAATTTCAATCCAATCTCAATCCAATCTCAATCCAATTTCAATCCAATCTCAATCCAATTTCAATCCAATCTCAATCCAATCTCAATCCAATTTCAACCCAATCTCAATCCAATTTCAATCCAAGTTCAATCCAATTTCAATCCAATTTCAATCCCATTTCAATCCAATTTCAATTCAATCTCAATCCAATTTCAATCAAATCTCAATCCAATTTCAATCCAATTTCAATCCAATCTCAATCTAATCTCAATCCAATTTCAATCCAATCTTAATCCAATTTCAATCCAATCTCAATCCAATTTCAAGCCAATTTCAATCCAATCTCAATCCAATCTCAATCCCATTTCAATCCAATTTCAATCCAATCTCAATCCAATTTCAATCCAATCTCAATCCAATTTCAATCCAATTTCAATCCAATCTCAATCCAATCTCAATCCAATTTCAATCCAATTTCAATCCAATCTCAATCCAATTTCAATCCAATCTCAATCCAATCTCAATTCAATCTCAATCCAATTTCAATCCAATTTCAATCAAATTTCAATCCAATTTCAATCCAATTTCAATCCAATATCAATCCAATTTCAATCCAATCTCAATCCAATTTTAATCCAATTTCAATACAATTTCAATCCAATTTCAATCCAATTTCAATCCAATCTCAATCCAATCTCAATCCAATTTCAATCAAATTTCAATCCAATTTCAATCAAATTTCAATCCAATTTCAATCCAATCTCAATCCAATTTCAATCCAATTTCAATCCCATTTCAATCCAATTTCAATTCAATCTCAATCCAATTTCAATCAAATCTCAATCCAATTTCAATCCAATTTCAATCCAATCTCAATCCAATCTCAATCCAATTTCAATCCAATTTCAATCCAATCTCAATCCAATTTCAATCCAAACTCAATCCAATTTCAAGCCAATTTCAATCCAATCTCAATCCAATCTCAATCCCATTTCAATCCAATTTCAATCCAATCTCATGCCAATTTCAACCCAATCTCAATCCAATTTCAATCCAATTTCAATCCAATCTCAATCCAATCTCAATTCAATTTCAATCCAATTTCAATCCAATCTCAATCCAATTTCAATCCAATCTCAATCCAATCTCAATTCAATCTCAATCCAATTTCAATCCAATTTCAATCCAATTTCAATCAAATTTCAATCCAATTTCAATCCAATTTCAATCCAATCTCAATCCAATTTTAATCCAATTTCAATACAATTTCAATCCAATTTTAATCCAATTTCAATCCAATCTCAATCCAATTTCAATCCAATTTCAATCCAATCTCAATCCAATTTCAATCCAATCTCAATCCAATTTCAATCCAATTTCAATCCAATCTCAATCCAATCTCAATCCAATTTCAATCCAATCTCAATCCAATCTCAATCCAATTTCAATCCAATTTCAATCCAATCTCAATCCAATCTCAATCCAATTTCAATCAAATTTCAATCCAATTTCAATCAAATTTCAATCCAATTTCAATCCAATCTCAATCTAATTTCAATCCAATTTCAATCCAATTTTAATCCAAATGCAATCCAATCTCAATCCAATTTCAATGCAATTTCAATCAAATTTCAATCCAATTTCAATCCAATTTCAATCAAATTTCAATCCAATTTCAATCCAATTTTAATCCAATTTCAATCCAATCTCAATCCAATTTCAATCCAATCTCAATCCAATTTCAATCCAATTTTAATCCAATTTCAATCCAATTTCAATCCAATCTCAATCCAATTTCAATCCAATCTCAATCCAATTTCAATCCAATTTCAATCCAATCTCAATCCAATCTCAATCCAATTTCAATCCAATCTCAATCCAATCTCAATCCAATTTCAATCCAATTTCAATCCAATCTCAATCCAATCTCAATCCAATTTCAATCAAATTTCATTCCAATTTCAATCAAATTTCAATCCAATCTCAATCGAATTTTAATCCAATCTCAATCCAATTTCAATCCAATTTCAATCCAATTTTAATCCAATTTCAATCCAATCTCAATCCAATTTTAATCCAATTTCAATCCAATTTCAATCCAACCTTAATCCAATTTGAATCCATTTTCAATCCAATTTCAATCTAATTTCAATCCAATTTCAATCCATTTTCAATCCAATTTCAATCCAACTTCAATCCAATTTCAATCCATTTTCAATCCAATTTCAATCCAACTTCAATCCAATTTCAATCCAATTTAAATCCAATTTCAATCCAATCTCAATCCAATCTCAATCCAAGTTCAATCCAATTTTAATCCAATCTCAATCCAATTTCAATCCAATTTCAATCCAATTTCAATCCAATCTCAATGCGATTTCAATCCAATTTCAATCCAATCTCAATCCAATTTCAATCCATTTTCAATCCAATCTCAATCCAATCTCAATCCAAGTTCAATCCAATTTCAATTCAATTTCAGTCCAATTTCAATCAAATTTCAATCCAATTTCAATCCAATTTCAATCCAATTGCAATCCAATCTCAATCCAATTTCAATCTAATTTCAATTCAATTTCAATCCAATTGTTTAATAAGGGGACAAATTGATTGGACTTTTTTGCCTACAACGTTCATTGGAGTAAAAGATTCCATATCTTTGAACACATTATTGTAAAAATTAAATATTGTGTAAATTTGTTTAATACCTTCAACTAAGAAAGACAAACAAACGGCATTGAAAGCCTTGTAGCACTTGTTTTTCAATTGTAACTTTTTCCAAAAAAAAGAGATACCTTAACACCGTTATGACTTTGACTGTCATTTTTGTTGCATGAAGTTTGAATAGGTAGTTGTTTGAATCTTCTTAAGTTAAAACAAAGGAGTTGGTAGATATCATATCATAGAATAATCGCTTCATTTGTTTAGAAATTTTGAGTAAGTGTACACAATTAATTTATTTATTGTTTTTTTTTTTTGTTGAGAAAAATAGAAACAAATCATGAGATTTCCAATGAATTCATGATTTCATGAGATGAGGGTGAAAAATCATGAAAATCATGATAAATCATGAGATTCGGCAACACTGTTCCAAGCAAACGAATGAAACTGACGCATTTTGTTTTTGCATTGCTTTTGTTTCATTTACTGTCGCGACTAGGTCCCGTTATGTATTTTCAAAAGAAAACATTCACATTCATTCACTTTATGTGAATAAAAGTGGGCGCACAAAGCTATGGGCGCTTTTTGAGGATTTACCTGTTCACATTATGTGAAGGAAATTTGAATCTGGTTGCATTCATTCATATTTGATCCACTAAAGTGAATTTTTTTCGAATAAATATTCTTCACAGAAACTGAATGTTTAGTGAACATTCATAAAAATGTTTGCTGGGACGGTTCACTCTGGAAAACCTTCGCATCCAACAAAAAATAAAGAAAACGATGAACCACAAAGAGGACATTGATGACAAGCGCCATTTACAGTGTTGCCATATCAGAATCTAAACTGTGATATTAGTTCTAAAAAATTCTTTTTGTTAGTAATCCGTGTTTTAGTGTTTTTGTTTTTTAAATGTTTAACAATTTTTAAATTTTATTTAAATCAATAGTTCGTTTACATGTACCTAATACAATAGTAAATGTAAAAAGTGTAAGTGCAATAGTTTTTTTAATTGTTAAAATTAGTTAAATCATAATCTAAACCTACTATGTTTTATTTACTCGTTTGATTTATTCAAAACTATTTTTGTATTTCGTTTTCCAAGAACTAATAAATCTGAACCCCTGATGATGCCGGAAAAAACCGGAGAAACGTTGGGCAAAAATGAATTAGTTTTTTAATTAATGAATTGCATTGTTTTCATTGATCATTAAGCCCAAATATCAAATCAACAAAAATTAGAACAATATATGATCAAATTCCATAATACATACGAAAATAATAATTCTTTCATATGAATTTAGTTAAAAGTTGACATTTTAAAAATACAAACTGACACTTCATTTTTATTTAGGTGTATAGATATTCCCAAACTGCTTGGTTTTTCGATCACATATAATCACCGTTAATTCATAAAATCAATATTAATGGTTTTGTATAAAAAGTGTATTAGTCAGCAGTCAGCTGGTTTTTTTTATCATTTGAAAACTGTAAAAAATTATGATTTCATTTTGCCAAATAGAGGTGTTGTTGAAGATTAATGGGAATTTCGCATCAATTACGAGTTTAAACTAGCAGCTATTAAAGCTTACTAATATCCTTTCATGAATGAAATTCAACATTATGTTTTGTTATCACAACTAAGTATCGCGTCCATCTTGAGAGTGTGAGATGCAGGATCGGTTATTGTTGAGCGGGTTTTTGTGGGCGGATTTTACCGGTTCAAGAACTTAGTCTTACTATTAGGCCACAGATTAGATATCCAAATACCCTCTAGCTCCAAATTTGCGAGCTCTAGAAAGTATGTATACGGATGGGCGAACAGACGGGCATACATCGCGCTTTATCGACGCAACTTTTGGTTCTGATTAAAAACATGCGTATTTTTATATACCCAACGGTATTGTTAAAGTGAAACTTTTTTTTTCATCTCCTCAAATTGTTTCCTTCATCTATCTTATCGCATGTAGCAATATGGCGGCGCCGCCGGCCGATACGACTCACATCAGCTGATCGTGTGTAGCATTTATATTCTCAACCATTCGTGCACGTGCTGTTTTGATCAGCGTATTGATTTAAATGTTGTAGTTCAATTGATCGTGATGGACACTGATACAGCTAGTGAGTCAAATGAACCGCTAAACAAGGAAAAAGCCAAGAATAGTGCGTGCGAATTGCAAATGATCCGAAAAAAGTTTCACTTGCATCGTGGTTTCATAAAACCACACAATTTTTTTCCTGTATGTTACAAACTCCACACCAAATACAATGAAGGCTTTCATTGCAATAGGTTATAATCATTTGTATGTCCACGTTCGAGTACAACGACTTGTGTACATAATTACTTTCACTACATCTATTTTTTGGAGTAGGAATCTTAGGTACCTACAAGCCGAGTCTGTGGAAATTTTCACACATGTGCCGACTCCACGTTTTACTTCTTTTCGGCATGTACCCACCTATCATAAATGTGCCATTTTTAAGTGACGTAAGAGATACTTGCGCATTTGAACTTTCACATTGGAATTAATTTTAAACTTTTGTCATACATAGAATGGGCTAACTTTCCAAAAAGCCCAAGAAAAAAATATCCGTTTGACACAAAGGACTATTTATTTACATGTGTGAGTGATATAAGATGAAATCTCTCATCCTACCAGAGATCAAATCTTTTATGTTGCGATAAAACTTGCAAAATTAAAAAAAAAGGTTGAATAAAGTTTCCTTCCTATAACCTATAAGAGAACTACATTCCCTAACCGCCATGCCATTTCCTCTGTAACTGTGTAAGCACAGCTTGACAGTTATAGTTTTTTGAATCATCACGAGGCAGAGCTTTTTCCTGGACTTTCAATTAAATCTGCGCAAAAGCGATTTTGCAATACAAATATAGTAGGTATGTATAAAAAATGTATGTCTTTATATTCTCCAAAGTATCTTTCGGTGTTGACATAGTCTTTCTTCGTCTTTCAATTCGTTTTTTGATTCAGTTTAATATAGATTATCTTTTCAAAACCCTCGCTTGCTGCTCAAATTTGTAAGTTAAAGCTACTATCTACTGTTTAAGCGCGAAGGATCAAATTCTATTGCTAGTTTTATCTGATTACCTACAACAGGAGATGGCACAATTTGTAACTCACATCCAACCAACATTGGTAGAAGCTTCACAGGGCCACATACCATTCCATCATGGACATCAAGTTGGACACCAGCATCAATCGCATCTTCCGCATAGCGGACATAATATGCCTTCATTACCCATACATAATTCGCATCCTCATCAACAGCAGCACCATACTGCCCAAACTCATAACAAACCCCAAAACACTCAGCATTCCAAAAATCATCATCAGTATAAAAATTATCCAACCGGCTATAATGCGGTGAGTATCTATCTATCTGTAAAATATGAATAGTAGAAGAGGTACATACCCATATTCCTTACTCCGATGTGAGTCAAAAAGACTGAGATTAGGTCATTCACATCACCTCTATTATTTTGCATAATCTTATGTATGTACCTACATATCTATATGTACTGTACATTTATGTAGGACATTCACGTTTGAAAAAATAGCGTGCCCTTTTTTTACAAATCCTCATCATTCTCATGCTTTGAATCTGTTTTTATTTTTTAACGAAACTATAAATGAATCTCTTTATTCCTGCCTTTCCCATATGATTTCAAAATATTTAAGAGACTTTAAAATGCATTCGATGCTAAAACATCTAAAAATAGGTTAATTTTCGAAGACAAAAAAAACTTTTAGATATCACACGTTTGTAGACTATTGTCTTGACAAATATGAATGTGTACACATAAATTTAGTTTCATTCTTGTTCGGGTACAAAAAGCACAAAATTCTTACTCAATATCAATATTTAATTATTTTATTATAAAAATTTTATTAATATAATACTATGCAAAGTTTAAGGAAAAGATTTCCTTCACTTTCAAGTTTGGGCGTAAGTAAAAAGCATTTTTATGCTTATAACTTGCAACAGAAATAAAAAGTGAATATTACCTACACATGTAGGTACATTTATATATTTTTAAAATTTTTATAATGACATTGTCGTTTGTCTTGAAACAATTATACCGTCAATATTGAGGAAGAGACTGTTCTTGAATATTAGCACAACAAAATAGAAAAAAAGACACTTCTTGTAAACTCTAGTTCTAGAGCCTCATCGATATTTATTTTGAATCATGGTAAGGAGTGCGATGTCTATTTGTATTTAGATTTGTGAAAATGAGACTATCAAAACTAAATTAAAAAAAAAAAACATGAATTTAAAAAAATCAATAGGACATGGGTGTTATCATCGGTGATTGGCAATCGTAATCGGGTGTTTTTTAAGAGCTTGAGAGTTTTAAATAATAATACAAGATAGAAATATTGTTGGAATTAATTTTGTGTCATTTTAACCTTATAGATATTTTCATGATTTCTGTCATATGTCCACCGCGGCTACAAGTTACACAGTCCATTCGATCAGTCCAATTTTTCATTACTTTTTCCAATAAATCTGGCCGTGTGGCGCCAATGAATGGCGGCATAAACCAATGACTTGACAAAGCCCCATAAAAAGTAATCGAGAGACGTTTAGTCGCACGAACGAGGGTGCCAGTTAACAGGACCACTTCTGAAAACAAAGTTGTCACCAAACATCAGTAAATTGATGGTTAAGTGCGCTGTATGGCAAGTTACGCCATATTGTTGGAACCAAATGTCTTGGATGTTAAGTTAATTAATTTTTGGAAACAAAAAATCAGTCAGCATGATAGATATCTAGTGCTCGCCATTCACCGTGACGGCAGCGTGTAAACCACACCAAACAATCAATTTTAATGGACGTAATTGTGATTCGTTAATGTCTTGGGGGTCGTCTTCACTCCACATACAACAATTTTGCTTATTGAAGAAGCGAATTGCTTGCTCACTAGGCCGATTATGTTGACCGTTAAAAGGACGAAGTGCTCTTTGAACTTCACAAACAGATTTATTTTTTTCAAAGTAAATTCCCACAGTTTGGAAGTGATTCAAAGATTAATGTTTAAATTGTGCCATATTTTATAATAATATGATCTTTTAAGTTACATTAAAAAATATTCTATTGCATGCAATTTAGTTCAGGCTATTTGCCGCTTCTACCGAAAGTTTAAAATTCGATTCCATAGTTTAGAATCATAATAATTACAATTTGCCAATGAAAGTGTAAATCAATAATTTGCAATTAGTTTATGATTGTGAACTAGTGGACCGATTTATCAGCATCTAAATTATTTTTACAGCCCGACGATTTATGGTGAATTTTACGACAATTTCAGATTTGCTCTCAAATTCGATCTAGATCTTATGACTTTTCTGGTTGCATGGAAAATAAAAAGAGATAGATATTCTTTTTGTTATTGTGAGTGGGCCATTAACAGCTGGTTTGTAATCATATTTTACACGAAATGATCAGCCACTTCTTCGTCTGAATGGTGTGCAACAACATCCTTGACGGAATTCCTATCGCTTTTCTTTAACAAATTTCCAGTTTTGAAAAATTCTCCATTATCAGATGGTATTGACTTTTAAATAAATTATAAAATATTATTTTGCAAATAAATTGTTTCTTTTCACAGAGTCACAATTAGAAAATCAAATTGCCAACTGACGCATAACGTTTAGAAATGTCCATTTTGATAGTATGTGTGAATGAAATCGAGATTCGCAAAAATTGATCTACATATATTCAATCTGAGATCAAATCTACATTACTTTCTTGGCTTCATGGAAAATGAAAAGTGCTCTAGATCAAATCGAATTTTTTGGTTTTCATGGAATTTAATATTAGTTAAGATTACACGAAAAAGTATATTTCTGAGCTAATACGCGGTGATAAAGCTGAAATAAAAAATAATCGGGCGATTGCAATTTTATCAGCTATCCCCAAACTATTCGAAAAAAGTCACTTTTAAGAAGCTAAGTATAGTGTGGCACCTAAATCGGTCATTGTATTTAAAACCTAAATAAGTCCGGAGGAAAGGATCGACTGTGGCAACACCTAGACTTTCCAAGCAATCTCTCCAAACTTCTTGTCCCAACAATTGCGTTATTTTCTAGGGTTCCGTACCCAAAGGGTGAAAACGGAACCCTATTACTGAGACTTCGCTGTCCGTCTGTCACGAGGCTGTATCTCATGAACCGTGATAGTTAGACAGTTGGAATTTTGACAGATGATGTATTATTGTGTTTGCTATAACAACAAATACTAAAAACTAAATAAAATACAAATTTAATGGGGGCTCCCATACAACAAACGTGATTTTTTGCTCGTTTTTGTTATGTTTGTCTGTCCAATTTCTGGAATTCTGGAATTTACAAATATAACTGTCTCTGTTAGTTCTTCTTGCTGATTTGCTACTTTTCCTTCACTCACACAAACGAGCATTTTTGGCGCTTTTTACAGAAACAAAACAAAGCTGAGCATTTATTTTATTTGATAAGGTAAATATATGCGTGTGTTTTACGCACACTTTCACATCTAATCTGAATTTCAGTTTTTGAGGGAAAAATTAATGTGTATTACTACACAGTTATTCTTTTTGTTCGTCAACTATTTGCGTCCAGCAAATTTTCTCTCTGATTTCGATGTTAAGTTATAAATTAAAGGCAAAACTTTTTTGTAACGCGGTTATTGCAACAACCTCAACTAACGCAACTGCTCGAATTTTCATCGGTTGCTTATACCGAGGGCATACTGTATGTATATGGTACTTATATATAACAAAGAAGGAAATTTTAAATTTTTTGTCTGTCTGTCTGGTTTGTTCCGGCCAATCTCGGAAACGGCTGCATCGATTTTGGTGGGACTTCCACAAGCAGATAGCTGAAGTTTTAAAATTTAATATTACGATGTTAGGTTAGACGTAAAAAGTGAATCTGGGAAGCCCGTCCGAGTGTCTGTCTCTACAGACTGAACTGTTGGGCCGATTTGCTTTAATTTTGGTTTTTAGTTATTCGTCCCTCGGAAATTATTTTTATTTCTTTTAAAATAACGGCACCTGCACAATCGTAAATAAGAGGGTTATATTTTCTCGAAAAACAGCCCCAACAATTTTGATAAAAGTTTGTGAGTGTTGTTTTGTTAGAACAATCAATTTTTTGGTTTAAACAGGGGTTTTGGAATTTGTCTCATAACGGTACCTTGCATAAAACCGGTATATAATAATAAGTTTTCTCGTTAGCGATTCTTCCGATTTGAATACAATTTTAAAGAGAGAGGAAGTCATTTATAATCCTATTTGATTTTCGATTTGATTTTGAATTTTTTTTTTTTTAATAATTTAAGTGTTTGAAAACGAGTGGATTGAATTTTTTTTTTATTTTTTCCAGATACTCTTAGGTAGTCTTTAGATTTCACTGTTTTCACATATCTCAAGCAGATTTGTTTCTCCTAGACAGGCACTTAGTAATGAACTTTTATTGCATGTGTAGTGTATACATACTTAGTTTTTCCATGAAAACTTTAAAACTAATTTTTGAAAATAATTTAAATTTCTTGTTTGTTAAAACAAACCCATTATCTAGCATATACTTACCTAAGAACATGTTCGTGCCATCCAGTCGTGTATTTTATTTGTATTTCAATAATGGCTGTTTATATAAGATACTTGTTCAGTTGAACTAGAGGAGTTATGTTATGTGCCTTATCTGTCTATAATAAAATGTATAGTTCTTCTTAAAACTTAACACGGCCTGTGTTACAGCTAACTCAATGTAGGTATACAGTGAAACTTCTCTTGGCCGGACACCCACGGTGCAAAATTTTTTGTCCGCCCAAGAGAAGTGTCCGTCCAAGAGAAGCCTAGTGAAAAGATATTTGTAATTAAAATAAAACGTTTATTTTATATATATATACATATATTATTTATTTATATAAGGAACGTAAACCATTTAAATAAAATTCATTTCTTTTAGAACATAAAATTTCTTTCAATATACATAAATAAAAACTTCAATTTCTCTGAAAATAAAAAAATCTAATGTAAAAAAAAACTTTAAAAAAATAATACTCTGAATTTTTATGTTTGTAGTAAAAAGTCTCTCATATTAGTTTGTTTTGTTTTTGCAAACATGGCTCTACTTTGGAACCTATTTTGCAGATCAATTAATTCGTTTACAACACCGTGTTATACCTTTTTGGAAAGCCAAAAACTTCTTCTTTCATTTTGTTTTTAAATTAAATTGTTTTAACGAATAGTTTAAAAAATATAAATTTTCAAACTCAAAATTTTGAAAAAAAATTTAAAAAAATTATTTTAAAACTAATTTTTTTCAAAATTGTACGTAATTAAGTATAATTTTTGTTCTCAGAATTCAATGCTCCCATTAATCTTTAATCCAACACTGGAAACCGTATGGCCCTACGACTTTTTGTTGCCAAGGTATTCAAAAATAATCGAACCTACTTCTTCACAAAAACAAGAAAATCTAGCCTTACGGGATGGCACAAGTGATCATTTAGCCAATTTTTTCGTGTCTTTGTGAAGGAGTAGGTTCGGTTATTTTTGAATACCTTCGCAACAAAAAGTCGTAGAGCCATACGGTTTCCAGTTTTCGATTAAAAATTAATGGGAGCATTGAATTCTGAGAACAAAAATTATACTTAATTACGTTAAATTTTGAAAAAAATTAGTTTTAAAATAATTTTTTTTAAATTTTTTTTCAAAATTTTGAGTTTGAAAATTTATATTTTTTAAACTATTCGTTAAAACAATTTAATTTAAAAACAAAATGAAAGAAGAAGTTTTTGGCTTTCCAAAAAGGTATAACACGGTGTTGTAAACGAAGCCGTTGATTTTTAATATTTTTTTTTACAAAATAAGTCAATTTTTCAGAAAATTGCCCCTCCCGGCTAAACGGGGGGGAATAGACACCCCCCTCCCATACGATTTTTTTCTTGTCTCAACTCAACCTACATGCTCTAGCTTTTTGGCACAACGCTCGTGAATCACCCTGTATAAGATAGGTACTTGTTCAGTTGAACTAAAGGAGTTATGTTATGTGCCTTATCTGTCTATAATAAAATGTATAGTTCTCGTTAGAACTTAAGACGGCCCATGTTACAGCTACCCCAATGGCCCTATTTAATTCATACCTACAGCTACAATATATGTATATTGCATTTAAAACATTGCTTTTATATTTAAAAAAAATAGGCGAATCTATTGTATCAAAATCTTTAGTGACACATCGGTGTTGTCAGAAAGTGTACCCTTTTTACCCCCCCCCCCCCACATGCGTGACATTATGGAAAGTGTTGCTTCATGAAAAGCTAAATGATTCATTCGTACACGCAAAAAGAAATAAGGCGACATCTTATCATTTGGAAACCTGGTGTCATTAAACACACCATTTATCAATTTATCTTTTCGATACCTACCACCAATTTAAAACTTTCCAACATTCGATTTAAAATTCTTATTCGAATCCGAGGTTTAAGAAAATTTTGGTGTAGCAGTAACAGCCCAACATCTCACTTATAACTTCGCAAATTTAAAAGATAAAACAAAATTCAAGCGATGAAATTGCTTGTGAGTAGATAAATTTCATGATTACAGAATACAAGGTTTTTCAATTATTGCGCAATGCGCATGATATGTTTACGTCAAGTAAAGGGTGGGTTGTCTTCGCTTTGTCTAATTCAAATTTGTTGGTTATTTTCCTGGAAGGTTTCTTTTAAAAAATCCTTTTCTGAAACAAATGTTTGATATCTAAAACCATTTGCTTGAACGTCATACGAATGAACTTACCTACCCCATATTTTTGTTTTGAGAAGAAAAAAACACGGACGAAGATTGTTTTTGATCATCATACTAAAGGTCCAAAGCCATATCCTACGTGAGGATATATTAAATTTTGTGTCATTTACCCACTAAATCATGAAATCTGGAATGCATAATTTCTATTGATTTTAATTGTGCGATCCAGACGGATGTGCATTCAAAAAAATAGTGGCCAACTAGGTCGCATGAACTGGCGTTTATTTCAGATATTAGATAGGATAAGGACTTAAGATTTTGAAAAGTACACGACAATGAAACATGAAAAAATAACTGTTCTAAGTATACATATAGGTAACATTATTTATAAAAAGTTTAAAAATGCAGTTTAAATAAATAGTAAAAAGAAGTTAATTCTGTAAAACTAATATTTCGCACCTGCATGTCCTAATTTTAAAAAATCAAATGCAAACCGTCTAAATCGAAATCGTTGGAGCCATTTTTTAGAACAGAAACATTTTCTTAAACTGTTATTGGTTGCTATAGCAATTAGGAACCTACCTTTTTAAGCTACGAAACACAATTTTTCTCCAGGAACAAATAACAAATTTGAAAAACAATCAAAGATGCACATTCTGAAACCTAGACAAACAGACTACAAGACGGACTGAATGCCGGACCTACTTTATAGTCTGATTTCCGCCTCAATTTTTTTTTGTGAATGCATATCTTGCCTTATAGTACATATCGCAAGTGAAAAAGAGCTTTCTGCCATGAATTTAATTTCGCATGTTTGTATGTAATTATGCACAAATGACATCACCTCTTTATGTAAAACATGAAACGCGCATGCGTTGAAATGGCACATGCTGTTTACGAATACGAAATATCCTTTAGAGACATTGAAAAGGATAAACGAATAGTGGCAATTTTTCCTTCCGCCCAGTCTCGATTTTACTTTAATAGCATAGGTATGTGCTATGAAAAAACTTGATATTAATTATAGAAAAAAAAAAAAACAAGAGACAATCCACTAGATAACATTTAAGAACATTTATAAATACCTTAAAATATATACCCTTTTTCAATGAGTGCAAAGTGGTACCGGGTTACTTAATTTGTGTGTCATTTATTATTCAAAAAGTATTCTCGATTC
Source organism: Platycheirus albimanus (assembly GCA_916050605.2). NCBI lineage: Eukaryota > Metazoa > Arthropoda > Insecta > Diptera > Syrphidae > Platycheirus > Platycheirus albimanus. Next base: position 70,067,798 of record OU696698.1, read on the forward strand.
TTTTTGTACATCAAGAACTTAATTTGTGAAATTCAAAATGGTGACAGAAAGCGGACCTCAGGTAAGACCTACCTACTCAATATACAAAAAGATTAAACAATACCGGACCTTTTACTTGGTTTTCCATATTTATTTGTACCTACACTACATACTATCCTGCCCTTTTTTTAGTTCATGAATCTTTAAAATGTGTATGAAAAATATAGCGTTTGAAATGGCGTCCATGAGCTCAATCGATATTTACAACTAAAAGGCGTGTAGCTTCAAGATGCGGTTTAAGGATATATCCAACTATTATTGCACACAATTTAAAACATTTTATTTGTTGTGTTTCCAAAATGAACATTGAATTGATTTTTATACTATTTGCCATAGAAAAGCAGGTACTTTATAAAATTTGCTCAGGGTGGGGCACCGAACAGAAAAGATAGAAAAGATACATTAAAACTCTTACGGGAAATTTATTGCAACTAGTGCAGTCACATTTTTGGTGAAAAGAAAGATGGCATTACCCGGCGAATCTACATGGTTTTAGTTCTTTTCTGCATTTTTGAATACCTTCAGTGGTGCATTCATAGTTCAAACCCTTTCAATTGGTTTTGTGCCAAATGTATGGGTTGGTAATATGTACATACATATAAAACATACCTACAATATTTTGAAATATTTTACAGACAGACGCCAAAGAATTTTTTTCTTTTAACAGTTTTTCATTTATGTAAAAAGAAAGGTTTTAACAAATCAACTTTCTTATACAGGGTGTTTCCTTACTTGTAGACGAAGATTTGGAAATGATTCAGGGTCATCATTTAAGAAAAACTAAATCTACAGGAAGCGTCCATCTCTCATTTGTACTTGCGATTATAGATATCTAATACGAGTATAACTATAAGATAAATGCATTCGTAAAAACAAAAACAACAATTTTAACAACCAAACATGAAAACCCGAAGTTAGAAATGTTGAATAAAAATTGGGTCTGTCTGTCCGTTTGTCTATCTGTATTGGCACTTACATCCTGAACGGCTTAAACGATTTTCTTTAAACTTGGTACACAGTATTTTTATTGCGTCCCCTACAGAGGAGTTTTTGCAATTGACATTCTAACATAATACCTGTCATATGAATTTTGTTGAGCAACTAATTTTTCTCAAAAACTTCTGCTTTTTTTTGTAAATTACCTAGGTATATCTTTTGGTCTGAAATGGTCTTAGAACCATAATCCACTTAACTAATTTCGATGAAGTTTATAATGTAGAAAAGAAATAATATTGTTTTTAAGAATTTGCACACGATATTAAAACTTTTTTAAATTTTTTGGAAATTTTTAAATTGTAAATATTTTTTTTTTAATTTTCTTTTCCTGATAAAAACTAAAAAAAAAATGATAAATTTACATACCTAAACTCCAAAAATAAATAATTAAAAAAAAGTCGAACGATTTTGAAAATATTTTATCTGAAAATACAAAATCGTAAAAAAAAGCAGATGGAAAATCGTACAAAATACCCAAAAAATATTCCCATATGACGTATTCTCCAAAAAATTAGATTCAACTAACTTTTTTCCCACACATAATGCACATGGGTAAAATCTCCAACTAAACAATTTATTCTGCCAAAATCCCGACATCTACCGGAAACATTACGTTATCTCCAAAAACAATATCTCAATCGAACGAATTCCCCAAAAAAATGTAAGCTATGACAAAATCGCCATGGGGAATGCCGCCCAAACGACAAAGTACCCAATAAATAATAATTTCTTCTGCTGCAGTTAACAATTTATTGTTTACATACTCATCATAAATTATTTGTGCACAGGTTTCATCCTAGCTGCTCAAGTTCGTGTGACCGAGTTGTGCAATTTATTTTTGCTAAAGAAAATTTAACTTAAAGTCAAAAAATTTTATGGAAACATTTTCACCTGCTGCGGGTTTTTCCATGGAAGTATCGTAAAACCTGTGGGTTTTCTCCATGCTCGTTACGAACATTTTTTATTACTGATACGACGATAAGAAAACTAAGCCATGTCATTAATATTAAAGGGGCTTTTGCGATTGTAGGGTCATGGGTCAGGGCATTAAGACAAAGTCAGTTGATCAAAATTGGAGATGGACTGCAAAATTATTTTCTGTCAATATGGTGATGAATTATTACACAAGGAAACAACCTGTATAAGAAATGATATGAGAAAAGAAATTTTCTTGTGCACAAACATTAATACCTAACTGAGAGGGCCCGATCCAGCTTTTCCGCCGCCCTCGGCAAACATTTAATTTGCCGCCCTTTGCTATGAAAACATTATAGATAAGTTATAAGACTGCTTTTACGAAGATTGCATGATTTTTGGCCAACTTTTGCAAAGTTGAGGTTATCTTTCTTTGTTGGAGTTGTATTATATTCACATCCATATGTTAAAATAATAATTCTTTTTAGCGAGTATATCAAATTTGCAAATTTCGCAGAGCTACTAATAAGATTTAAATAACCTTTTTCCATTGACTTACAAATTCATGAAAATCGGTTCAGTAGCTTAAAATTATGCACTAAAATGTTTTTTTTTTAAGTTAGTATTTATTTTATGTTTATATTTTGTAACATCGACTAGCTTGACCTATTTTTTGCATGTTTACACTAAGTTTTAATATAATGAGGCAGATGACGTGTTGCTACAATGTTTGCAATACAATATGCAGTTTTGGTTACATTTTTCGCCACCGCAGCGCTACATGTTTGGTGCCTAAAATCTCAAACATTTTCTTCAACATTAGTTGGTTTACCAGGCGCTCATAAATAAAAGGAGGCTATTTTTTGCATTTATTTGAAAAATATGGGGAGAGCAAAAATTGGGAGAAAACGGTAAAGATCAATTTGGAAGTTATGGTTTCCATAACAGTTTGTGTGTGGTTCGCCATAACAACTTTCCATTCATTCTCTCTTTTGATATTCATATCCTACTTTTGTTCCACCCATTTTTAAATTATTAGCAAAAATTAAAGGCTTCCTGCTTTTTCTGAGCGCCTGGTGGGTGATCCAAACAGTTTTCATATGATTTTTACTCGCAATCTAAAAACGTTGTGAGGTTAGGAAGAAGAAACACCTTAAGCAGTGGTGGACATTGTAGAGGCCATTTGCCGCCAAAAGTGTTATATGTGAAGTGTGTGATGACGATCACAAGGAGGAACAAAAAGTTACCGTTTCTGATACACAGAAGAAAGTAAGAAAAAGGCTTTTTATTGGCTAGGGTCAGTGGCGACCATTTTTGCGCTGTGCTTAAGTCAGGTGATATTTCTTATATGAAACAGGGTGACTGTGCTTTTTGTTGTGAATATTTTTTTTTGTCTTGTTCATAAAGAAAAAATATAAAAATGCTCGTGCTGTTTTTTTTTCTATCTTGATCATTTCTTTTATTTTCCAGAATTAAAGTACTTAAAAATAATTATTTATTTTATTATTACTTTATTCGTTTGTTCACTTAATTATTTTGTATGTTTACTTCGACCATTTTGTATTTTGTTGTGGAATTATTTCTTCGCTTTTAATGTGATTTAAAGAAAATTAAAAAAATAGTTTATTTCAACTGATCTCCTTTTCATGATTTAAATATTTAAACATTATCTTTTGTCTAAAATGTAGTGTTTGAAGAAATAATATTTCAAATACAAATATTCTGTTGGTTGTTTTATTATTTTTTATTTGCTTATAGCCACTTCAGTAATAAAGTAACACCATTTAATCTTTTGCCCCGTTCTGCTCGTATCGCAAAATTTTCATCGTTTCTACCCCGGCACTAAATTAAGAAGCTGTTGAAGCTGCGTAGCGTCCGCCATAGGCTTCGGAAAATTTATTACGGTGGTAGTTTTATATGGCTTGTGCTGTACAACAGGAAACCCCTGGAATTAAAAAAATTGAAAAGTTCAAGACACATTTAACAAAGAGGGGATTTCGCAAATGGAATTTGGGAACTGCATAATTATTACACTAAAAACATTCAGAAATTAGTAGATTTCTTCTACGAAAATCGAAATTTTTTGTGAGTTATATATTTGCCCCCTTGATGTTGTTGAAAAGAAGGAAACAAGTACAATTATATTGGAAAGGTAAAGCTATATTTTTAGTCCTCAATTTCAAACTTTTGCCGCCCTTAAAATTTGCCGCTCGGAGCAAATGCCTGGCACCCCCCCCCCCCCCATTAGATCGGGGCCTGCTAACTGACATTTTTAGTTAGAATTAGTTACTCATACTGTATAGTGGATTTTTGAAAAAGTGACGTAGCCTTATGCCTTGATAATACATAGTTACTTACTTAAAATGGGCTGACAGTCCATTGTTGACCATAGCATCCACCAACAAACCCCACCACCCACTAGCCAGTTGCCTCAACTTACGCACGCCATGTTGGTTAAGGTCGTTCACCACTTGACCGCGCCACATAAGATGTGGTTCCAGTAGTGCGTTGGCCCTCAGGTTTGGGAATAAAGACTCGGCGGGCTGGTATTTTCGCTTTTAATGTTGCTATATAGCCCGTATACAGTGCGTCATTGAATCTTCACCTACCTACTCAATTGATCCATACAGGACGACATCACCCATGGAATCTTTCTCTCAGTGCACCCCAGCCGCATTTTATCCGATTGTGTCAGGGTCTTCTCCTATTTTCCATACAACAGGACTGGGATGATTTTGATAAGGGGTTGCATTCTCCATGGTAATTTAAGAGTGAGAGCTTTGCTACTAAGATGCCTTCGAGGCCCGAAGAAACAGCGATTGGCAGGAGTGATTCTCGCCCTTGACTACTTGACAGTTATATCTGATGATGATGTTCTGCACCTGAGGACAGAATCTACTCTGTTTTATCTTCATTAACAGCCAGACCCATTCCAGCCGCTTCCTGTGCGTTTCTTATAACCAAATTTTTCTTGTACGAGTATAAGATATTTTGTGCTTTTTCAGAAAAGTGTAGGTATGTTAGTAGGCTAATATTTGTTGTCTTTAAGAAGATCTCACCTTAGCTCCGTACTTGGTATCATAACTGAAAAATATACCCTAAAGGTAGACATGCTACTAGACTGGGTGTTTTCTCAAACGACTTCTGCAGACGTCGCATGGACGAGGTGGAAGAAGAGACTATCCACCACCTACTAAGCACCCGTGTAATGCTCTCTCACAAAGATGAAAATTACATTTAGAAGAATTCTTCTTCAACGATACCAGCCATAACACACACAATAATTCCTCGCCTCCATCGCTTTATTGAAAGTTCCATGTAGTTTAATTAGTGAGGTAGGTAAAGTTCCTCGCTTTTCCATGTTGTATCACAATGGACCTAGACCTAGTATTAGTCTAAGTGTGTCAGACGTTTCCTGTCAGCCACCTGATCCTAACCAAACCTATATAACCAACTGGGCTAGGAAAAAGCCTGAAGGTCATATCATAACTCATATCATAACCCATACAATCCGTCGCTTGCGTTAAGGCAACGGAGTCATTGATGTTGCCGGGCGCAACCGATAGGGGTGACTTAATGAATATACGATGTTTTGCGGCACACAAATATGGTTGCCATAGCGGTCTAAGCAAACCTAGGACAAAGGGTGTTTAAATCGAGGACTTTGCAGGACACTCTTAAATAGAGGGCAAACCAGAACAAAAATTAGACTTATTTAATCATACAAAAATATATTTCTTTATTCAAATAATTTGTCAGAGGAATGAATTTTTTGGAATAATACCATCATTGCTATTATTTTAAATGACTCACAGATAAGGTTTGACATTAATTTTATGTGAAGTATTCCCTTGATAATTTGGGTCAGCAACTAGTCTATTCCTCTTCTTTTTTTATTGTGGCGCTTTTTATTGAGAACATCCAATGTCCGCGTTGTGGCTCTGAAACTAAAAGAAAACATAATGCAAACAGATATTAGGCGAATTAACATTGTGGCGAACCTCCATACTTATTGTTATTAGGTCCATGGCTAATATTTATATAATACACTCTGAAGATAGCAGCGGCCCCTAGTAGCCAATGTTTGCGACAGTAATTACTTCCTCTTCATAGTGCTATAGTTTATATAGCAAAGGTACCGGTCGCTGTTCTATTTTCTTTTTTCTGTGATTGGGAGTTATAAATCAAAAGTAAAATGCACGACTGCGTCGCACGTACTTGCTTGTGCTGAATAACTGCTTGGGTAGGTAGGTATATTGAAAACAAAAAATTGCAAAATTATTCATTATATCGAAAATCGTTCTACCAGTTTTTTTGAAGCTTTTTTGGAAAATTTTCGAACAAATATTTCAAAATTCATTTGACTATGTGAATTTACAGAAAAAATTTACGAAAAAAAGAATTTAAAAAAATTCAATCCACCCGTTTCCAAAATATTTCACAAACCAAAATTTTGTTTGAAAATTTATTGAAAATCAAAACAAGTTTTTGTATAATTTGAAATGCAATATTAATTGGGTTGTAAATGACTTCCTGTCGGTCTCCTGTGTGCAAAATTTTTTAAGCTAAAGTCAAAATGAAATGAGATATGAGACCCAATCAATTCCAGAACCAAGTTTGAAGAAAATCGGCTCATCCGTTCAGACAGACGACGCACGGTCAAAATTTGCACCCATGTGTCATGTTTGATTGTTATATATACATAGGTGCAAATATTTTTTTAGTGGGCGAATATACATTATGGACCGCTAGTTGCCTACCACAAGTTGGTTTCATTAGTCTCAGTAATTTTTAGTCGTTTATAATAGGTTCATGGCACGTAGGTACAATCCCTACCCTACCCCATACCGATAAATAGAAGTGATTACTTTAAGGACGCATGCCTCGAGCATTCTGATAACAGAGAGAAAAAGAGAACAATTTATTATCAAACAGCAACAGCTACAGCTACAGCCTACAACAGTCGCAGGAACATAAACATCAGAGAGAATATATGAAGGAGAGTTTAATGTATAGGCTGAAAAAGGCCCACCAGCTAATTTGACAGGTATCGCGGATTAGCTTCGAAAGTGTGCGTAAAACTTCGCATACAGTCTAAGCTGTTCTCACATTTATTCACAGACACGATGTCAAATAATAAAAAAAAAAATAGGAAATGGGTTTAAGAGCGTGATACGTACGAAAGATTTCCCTCTCCTTCTGTCTTCGTAGTTAAATGAAGTTCTAAAAAAAAGTATTAAAAATAACTCAGAAAACAAACCTTAATATTTTTCTGAAGACCAGAAATGTTCTTCCTTTTTAAATCAAGTTGTTTAATTAAATAGTTTTTAAAAAATAAATTTAGAATTAAAATTTTTATAATTAAAAATAAATGCAAATTTTGTTTTAAAATGTTCAAAATAAATTTTCTCAAATATGTACAGTTTTAAGGTATACTATATTTCATTAAAATGGAATGCTGTCAACAATTTCAAGTCTAAACATTGAAGAACGGGCTGATCTACGATTTTCGCTCACAACGCATAAAAACATACAAAATAAAATGCACGACTGGGTCGTACAAACTTGCTTTTATGTGTTAAAATGGTCTTGGGTGCTTGAGATTTTGGGAAAAAAAGCGTTGAAAAAATCATATAAAATTGTATAAATCACTTAAAAATCAATACCTTAAGCGTTTTTTGGAGAAAATAAAGTAAGCCATCAGGTTTCTTTTACGTTTTTGAATTTTTACGAATTTTTTTTTCACAATCGTTCGACCAGTTTTTTCAAAAAACGGTTTTTTTTGAAAAACTTTTCGAAAATGTATTCCAATTTTTTTTTAAGTATGCCAACTTCTAGCACTTTGTAGTTTTTACCAGAAAAATAAAATTAAAAAATAATGGTTTAACCGTTTTTGGACAAACAAAAAATAAAAAAAAATTTTAAAACTTTTTTAAAAAACTCAAAAAAACATTTTTTTTGAAAAATTTAAGAATTTTTATTATTTCGTTTGTAATAGGGCTTCTACATTAAAAATTGCATCGAAATTCGTCGAGTGGCTTACGAGAAAATCGGATTTCAAAAAACCGGTCCTATGGGAGGTACCGTTATAAGACTTTTCCTGAAAAATCTATTCCAACCAAAACATTAAGTTTGCACAAAAAACATTATTCAGAAAGTTTTATCAAATTCGTAGGAGCCGTTTTCGAGAAAAATTAAATTTTCACTAAAAATCCCTCTGTAGGACGTCATAATAATACTATCTACCAAGTTTGAAGCAAATCGGTCCAGCCGTTTAGGCTGTAGGTGCCGATACAGACAGACAGACAGAATTGTCGGACCCACTTTTTTCGACTTCTCTATCATCGTAATGTTATGTTTGATTGTCAAAAGTTTTTTTTTTACGAATGCATAACTTGCCTTATAGTACCTATAATCGCAAGTAAAAATCATAAAAACATAATCGTAACATCTCAAGAAAACAAAAGGATTTGCCGAATCAGTGTTTTCGTTTCACTGTTTCGTTCTTAACAATTTTTATTGTTATTGTTCCGCCCCGGGTGGTGGCTAATATGGGTGCCATCAATAAAAGCAAAATAACTTTGTTGCACATTACCCAAATAAAATTTTTTTTTTCCAAATGCATAGGTATTCCCTTTAAACTGGTAATATGGAAATAGGAAAAACATTATCGCCCAAGGGCAACAACCAAGCATTCGAGAAAAGCCGCGCAGTCCTGTGTTCTGTTCTTTTTTCTTTACTGTTATGATTTTTAATGTCTTAGTGCAACTGGACCATCGGTCTGCTGCAAATAATGTTATGAAAAACTGCAGAAAGCTAAAAGGTACGCGCATGTCCGTCCTCAACGATTTGTCATCCATATTCGCCAAAAAAGAAGAATCCTCGGCCAAATACAGTCTGCGGTTAAGAGGCAATTTCCGGACATAAAATCATTTGTTCGAGACGATCGTATGGTTCTAAGGCCAGGTCGTAAAAGGCTTGCAAACATTATAATTTATTGTAAATCTGAATTATCATATAAATAAAGTCAATTCTAATCTAATCTTATGATTACCTACCCAGTAGGAAATTTCGTTTGCATTGAAAAATTAAGCTATACATTTCACGAGGGCCACTTCATCGAAGGAACAGATAGCATTGATTTTGGTAGTGAAAAGTGATGCATCGTGTCATCTGTTTATGGTTTCAATCACCGTGTCTGCTTTGTGTTTAGAAAACATTTCGAAAACACCCCTTTTCTTTTTTTGCACAAAATTCATATGCGATGATTTAATGAATGCAAATTAGATACGTTCACATCCATGACAGCAAAGTTTACGTGAGGGTATCCTTTCTAGGGTTTTTTCCTACATCTGGAAAAACTGTCAAATAAAACTTACCGAAGATTTATTAAAGATAGTCTTGACATTAACCTTTGCTGGTTCAAATATTATGATATTGCTGTGTGTATGGTGGGTATTCATGGAGATGTTCAGACAATTAATTAAACATGTGCAAACCTTTGTGGAATTCTCTCTTTGGGAAGCACCCCTTCAAAAAGATACAACGTTTTTTGGGAGAGTGCAATGACTTTACACATTTTTCTCAGAATCTACGCATAGTTGGGATATTCTCATACGAAATGTAGGTGTGTCAGTCAAGAGACTTGTAGACACATATTGGAGCGCTAAGCCATTGAAGAAAAATTTCGTGAAGGTAATTTCAACTTTTGAACTCCTTTGTGATCTTCAAAAGGTAAACTTGGATACAAGAGGTGGCAAGCCACTTCACGTTTTTGTGTTATCTTTCATTCTGGTGCGATAGTTTGGAAGAAGTTGATGCAACACAAAAATACCAGAAAAAATCCAGACTCACTCTAGAAAAAAGTGTAGTAAAACTTAAAGTATTCGCGAGCTTTCGTCATGAACATCGTGATGAAACCATTAAAAAGGCCATAATATATGCAAAAGAAAACAATGCACTGAGCTAGAAATTTCAGGTATACTTTCAATCGAAAAGGAGCACACAAACAAATATAGATACAGAATAGAATAGACCATTCGAACGCTTCCCGTACGAATGGTCGACAGAAAAAAAGTCGACTGGATACATACAAATTGCATCTTCTGTGAAAATGTCGACGGATGCTTGCTCGACAAAAAAAAAACGTTGACAGTTTAAAATTCAGACTATGAAAATGTCGATTGAAAAAGTGTCGGTAAAACTGTTGGCTTTTATCCTGGTAAGAGATGCTGTTCCTTGGATTGCATCGAGAGTTAAAATTTTTAAATTATTTTTAAATCATAGTAGTAGGGGCGCGCAACACTGATCGATGTTGTCCACTCACTTTGCCACTGTCGACCTTTTTTCGAGTCGATATTTTCAAAATCGACTTTATAAGAGTCGACATTTTGATCAGTCGGTATTTTTACCAATCGACTTTACGAAAGTCGGCATTGTCATGACGATCGTTTTTTTCAAATCGACATTTTAAAAATCGACAAATCGTACCCAACCCAGAACATTTAAATATATTTAAATCAAGGAACAAATACTAAATACTAATCAGTCCCTTAATTCATTCACTCTTGTCATTCACGTTGACTGTATTAATCATTCACACTTTACTGTGAAAAATAAATTATTTATTCTTATACCAATTCCATATTTAACAATTTAACAAATTTAGAAATTATTTCTTTATACTTTTATATTTTTTAGGGTGATGGAAATACCTCATTCCTTCGTTCGGCCCGTGCAGGAAACTTGGAGAAAGTGTTGGAACACTTGAAAAATAATATAGACATTAACACATGTAACACTGTAAGTATTTATAAACTTTTTTTATACATTTATTTTTTCTTGGCATTAGCATTATTTGGTATAGAAATAAATTTTTGGAAAGTAACCTATTTCTAATCTGTGCCATTACGGTAAAACAGCTTAAGTAATTTTGTATCACTTTTCAGTACACATATAATCAAATAAAGTTTTGCAAATTGGGTTTTGAAAACTTATTCGGTGATTAGCTACTAATAAAGTTTTGGTGCTAGACTAGTCAAATTTTTTTTCAGGGCTCACTCTTGTAACTGACTTAATATGCATATGTATCACTTTTTGTTATAAAATAAAGATAAAGTTAATAAAAAAAATGTGTTTTATGAACTTAAGCCTTAAAAAACTAGCTTTAGTTCAAAATCATATTTTTACAATGGCTTATGTCGATATAAGCAGTCAAATGATTCGATATTGCGTAGGTTTAAATTAACTTAGGTTGACGTTAGCGATCATTTCATTTGGTTTCTACAAGGACTAAGAGCTTATTTCAGGACTTAAGCCATTAAAAACAAAAATATTGCTGTTTATGTTTTGATCGATTTTGGCTTTAGATAGACATAAGCCGTTTTGCAAATGCATTTTTCGTCCGTATGAATGTAAGCTACTTTGATTTTTCATTTAAATTAACAGCTATATTTTGTATGGGACCCAGACTTAAAAATAATATAGGTAAGCAAACGGGAAAGTGTGTGACGTCGACTTAAGCTCTTTTAACTTATTACCACAGTCATATTGGCATTTTTGGCAATGTTTTGAATTATATTTGAGGAGGCTTCAGAAACTGATATAAGTTTAAAAAGATTTGAAGTGTTTCAAAATGTATGTAAAAATGTTAACTTTGCAGTACCGTTCATCGTTTTTTTCTGCAATAGTTTATTTGCTGTTTAAGTAAGTAGGGCCCAGTTGTACAACAGTGGTTCATCCTTGGATTAAATTTTAAAAACAATATATTGACGGTTAAACTTCATAACCTCGTAAGTCGAAAAATTAAAAAAAAAAAATATTATTAATGCAAAATAATCTCAACAATATTGTTGGGAAAATTTTTCAGGAATGACAAGATTAAAAAACTAGTATTATAAATCGCATACAAAAAATTAAGCAGTACCTCCTAAGTCTCATACTACGAAAGTAAATCGAATTGAATTCTTATATACTTAAGAGGTATAGCATAAATACACAATCAGGTATTTCTTAATTTCTGAAAAACTACTTAAGAGGTTATGAAGTTTAACAGTCGATATCTCGGTTCGTGTTTGTATTGTCAAAGTTCAGACGGTGGTTCAAGAGTGGTTTAAGAGCTAGCCCACCGATTTTCACGGATCAAGTAAAATTTATCCACGGACGAAGAATGTAAAAACGAGGTTCCCGAGCTGAACCACGATTGTATTACTGGTACTAGGAGTAGGTATAGGTAGTATACAAAATCCGTAATCGGTGTCACTACTCCACACTACTTGAGAGGCTATAGAAATTTAATTTTGTAAGCCAGAATTAGACAATTTAACAGGATTTCAAGCCTAACTAAAATTCATATTGAAATTTTTCCTAATAATAGTTTAAATAAACAATAATAATTAAATATAAACACTTTTTCTTTTTAGAATGGTTTGAATGCCTTGCACTTAGCTTCAAAAGATGGCCACGTCCATGTAGTATCCGAATTACTCAAAAGAGGCGCTATAGTTGATAGCGCAACAAAAAAAGGCAATACAGCTCTACACATTGCTTCTTTGGCGGGTCAAGAAGAGGTGGTAGCTCTTTTGTTAAAATCATCAGCGGCCGTCAATGTTCAATCTCAAAATGGATTCACTCCATTATACATGGCTGCACAAGAAAACCATGATTCGGTTGTTAGGTTACTACTTGCGAATGGGGCCAATCAAAGCCTAGCAACAGAAGATGGTTTTACACCGCTAGCTGTTGCAATGCAACAAGGACATGACAAGGTTGTTGCTGTTCTTTTAGAAAGCGATACTCGTGGAAAAGTTAGACTACCAGCCTTGCATATAGCGGCTAAAAAGGACGATGTAAAGGCTGCAACACTTCTTCTTGAGGTATGTTATATATTCTATTATTTTCATTTTGTACTATGTAAAGGGTGTTGTTTTTAGACGTGTGGTTTTCAAGAAGAAATAAAACGCATAAACAATTTAATGTTATGAACAAGAAAGAATTAAGTTTTATTATAAAGATAAGGGTTTGCCGCATTATTTTTTAAAAATGATTTCGGGCAAATGGCCGCCTCAGCTGGCGGGAATAAATTCCTGGGCGATTATGTCGACCGAATATTGGAACCGAACCATTTTTTTGGTAATAAATTTACACGATTTGCAAACGTTGTTCAGAAGTAAGTCTATTCAAAATGAAATGGCAAACCAAACTGATCAAGTGACAGTTGTCAAAAAGACCAACTCCGAAAAAAGTATTGAAAGATTGAAAACCACAGGTCTAAAAAAAACACAATTTACCTATGTATTTTGTAATCTACGTTTTATAGTTCTTATTGAATTTTGGTGTGAACGGTTGGTTTTGTATTTCTCTTAAGACTTGAAAAAGCCCTTATCAACCCTGGCTCATTTTATAGTTGTAGACCTACATAAAGCTTTTTTACAAAATAAAAACTAAAAAAATTCTAAATGTAGGCCCGTGGTATTATTGTACTTTCAGAATGAGCACAACCCCGATATTACTTCAAAATCTGGGTTTACACCCTTACACATAGCTTCCCATTACGGGAATCAATCCATTGCAAATTTATTAATTCAAAAAGGAGCTGATGTTAACTTCCTAGCCAAGCACAATATAAGTCCATTGCATGTTGCTGCTAAATGGGGAAAAACCAACATGGTGTCTCTGCTTCTTGAAAAGGGTGCTTACATTGAAGCAAAAACCAGAGACGGTTTGACGCCCTTGCACTGTGCGGCACGCTCCGGCCATGAACAAGTGGTCGATATGCTTCTCGAGAGAGGTGCTCCTATTAGTGCTAAGACCAAGAACGGACTGGCTCCACTTCACATGGCTGCACAAGGAGAACACGTTGATGCTGCACGAATCCTTCTGTATCATAGAGCACCTGTTGATGAAGTTACGGTTGATTACCTGACTGCCTTACATGTGGCTGCGCACTGTGGACATGTGCGTGTGGCAAAGTTATTAGTCGATCGCAATGCAGATGCTAACGCCAGAGCTTTAAATGGATTTACACCATTGCACATTGCTTGCAAGAAAAATAGAATAAAAGTGGTGGAATTATTACTACGCCATGGAGCTAGTATTAGCGCTACTACCGAGAGTGGATTAACACCACTTCATGTTGCAGCTTTTATGGGATGTATGAATATTGTCATATACCTTTTGCAACATGACGCAAGTCCAGATGTCCCAACTGTTCGTGGGGAGACACCTCTTCATTTAGCTGCTAGGGCAAATCAGGTGCGTACTTTATCATTAAACAAAATAATTTATTTAATAAAATTGCCATTCTATATTCAAATCAAAAGACGGACATTATACGAATTCTGCTTCGTAATGGTGCCCAAGTGGATGCTAGAGCTCGTGAGCAACAGACGCCCTTACACATAGCTTCTCGTCTTGGAAATGTTGATATTGTTATGCTTTTGTTACAACATGGCGCCCAGGTTGATGCAACCACAAAAGATATGTATACAGCTCTTCATATCGCAGCTAAAGAGGGCCAAGATGAGGTAAAACAATTAATTGCTCAAAAAATAATGGATCACGTAGATACAATTTATCTTATGCAATTGTTTTGGATACGACATAGAGAATATTTCTTATGAGTTGTCATTCTTGTATTTATTTATGTTTTATGTTTTATTGGTTATTGAATGTTATAAGCTTTATTTAAATTTATAACTGTTTTATTTTTGTTGAATAAAAATGTTTTTTAATTGAGTTTTGTTTTTTAATTTTTATTTAATTTGTAGATATGGTCCAAGTGTAATGATTTGTTTTAATGTAGAAAGGGCGCATAATTATTCTGATGAAAAGAAAATTTTATTTGAAGGTTTCAGCAGTACTTATAGAAAACGGAGCTTCACTGGAGTTTGCTACAAAAAAAGGATTTACACCGTTGCATTTAGCTGCAAAATATGGACACATGAAGGTAGCTCAGCTGCTTCTACAAAAAGATGCCAATGTTGATGCACAAGGCAAAAATGGAGTTACACCTCTCCATGTTGCATGTCATTATGATAATCAAAATGTGGCATTGCTTTTACTTGAACGAGGTGCAAGTCCACACGCTCCAGCCAAAAACGGTCATACTCCTTTACATATTGCGGCTAGAAAAAATCAAATGGATATTGCCACAACTTTACTTGAGTATGGAGCAAACGCTGATACCGAGAGCAAAGCTGGATTCACGCCTTTGCATCTAAGCAGCCAGGTAATTTTTTAAAATTTCTTTAAATAAAAAATAAAAATAAAAAAAAATATTATGCTGGTAATAGCTTTGATTATGAACATTGAGTTCTTTCAAGATTTTTTATTTAAAATTTTAATAAATGTATGAGGGATAAGTTGTGTTTGTTCTTAGGGTTCTAACGGTAATCTACAGGGTACAGGGAGGATTTGGGAATTGCCATTCTAGCTCTTTAACTAATAGTACCTATACCTGATATGAACGATAAGGAAAAGAAGTTTTTTTTCGAATTTCGAAAACGGCTGCAAAAATTTTCAAAAACTTTCTGAGTATTGTTTAATATTGTTGGAATTGTATTATATATTCATACATATGTATGTATAATATATTGTTTGAGAATTTATTAAGGGTTGCCATTATGGAAGAGACGTGCGAGAGATGTCCAACTACAAAGAACAAAAGAATATTAGTATTTAGATACCTTTAAGTTATGTGTAAGATGGGGTCTATCCTTTATCACTGCGTTTTTTTTTTACACTAAGGTTTAATATAGTCAGGAGATACCAACGTGTTGCTACAATGTTTGCAATCAAATATGCAGCTTTGGTTACATTGTTCGCCACCGCAGCGCCACATGTTTGATGCCTAACATCTCAGACATTTTCTTGAAAATTTGTTGGTTTACCAGGCGCTCATAAATAAAAGGACGCCATTTTTTGCATTTATTTGAAAAAATGGGTGGAGCCAAAAGCTGGAAGAAAACGGTTAAAACCGCTTTAACAACTTTGCATTCTTTCTTTTGATATTCATATCCTACTTTGGTTCCACACATTTTTAGATTATCGGCAAAAATAAAAGGCTTCCTAATTTTTCTGAGCGCCTGGTGATCCAAACAGTTTTCATATGCTTTTTGCTTGCAATTAAAAGACCTTGTGAGGTTAGGAAGAAGAAATACCTTAAGCAGTGGTGTTGACATTGTAGATGCATATTTGCCGCCAAAAATTTTATATGTGAAGAGTGTGACGACGATAACAAGGAGGGACAGAAAGTTACGGTTTTTTCACTCCTTCCGATTTATCTGATAAACAGAAGAAAGTAAGAAAAATACTTTTTATTGGATAGGGTCAGTGGCGACCATTTTTTCGCTGTGCTTGAGTCAGGTGATATTTCTTATACGTAACAGGGTGACTGTGCTTTTTTGTTTTGAATATTTCTTTTTGTTTTGGTCATAAAGAGAAAAGATAAAAAAAGATCGTGCTGTTTTTTTTTGTTATCTTGATCATTTCTTTTATTTTGCAGAATTAAAGTACTTTAAAATAAATATTTATTTAATTATTACTTTATTCATTTTTTTACTTAATTATTTTTTCATGCCATTTTGTTTTTTGTTGTGGAATTATTTCTTCGCTTTTAATGTGCTTTAAGTAAAATAAAAACGTAGTTTATTTCAACTGATTTCCTTTTTATAATTTAAATACTTAAACATTATCTTTTATCTAAAATGTAGTCTTTGAAATAATAACATTTCAATTAAACATATTCTGTTGGTTGTTTTATTATTTTGTATGTGCTCAAAAACACTTCAGAAATAATGTTATATCATTTAATCTTTTGTCCTGTCGCAAATTTTCATCGTTTCTGCTCCGTCACTAAATTCAGACCCTCAGATGCTGTTGTAGCGTTTGCCATAGTTTTCGAAAAATTCATTACGTTGGTAGTTTTATATGGCTTGTGCTGTACAGCAGAAAACGCCTAGAATTAGAAAATTGAACATTTCAAGACACATTTTACAAAGGGGTAATTGCGTAAATGGAATTTGTGAAATGCATATCTAATTATGACATTGAAACATTCAAAAATTGGTAGATTCCTTCTATATTCCTCTATTTTTTAAATGAGGCGTGGTAATAATTCTGAAATGTCATAAGACTACAGAATTTCAACCTCTACATATACCTATAGTCGGAAAATTGGACTTTACTCCCGAGAGTAGCTGAGAACTGCTTTCAAGAAAGTCGAGCAGCATTTCCCAAAAGAAAACAGTGCATAAATATTCAAATCTTACGGTAAGCCTCCATACACATAGTTTTAATGAGCTTGAATACGAAGAACAATATCCGCCATCTGATGAAAAATTGGTTGCTTTTAAGTTCGGTACTTATGGCTCTTCTGAAATAAGCGAACGCTTCTACTCTAAGTTATTTAGTCGGTATTTTTTGCCATATAACACTTTGGAAAAACAACAAAAGCCATACCTATTATTTGATATGGCCGTATAACACATTGTGAAAGTGTCATATATGGCCATATTTCATGCCACGACATGGCACCTCATTGCGAAATAAATTTTCGATGTACCTATAAGGGGCTCGTCTGTGCCAACAACAAAAGCTTCCATGATCCTATAAGTGTCATTACATGTTGCCACAAATATAATGATTCTAAAAATGCAGCACCAGACCAACTAAAAACAGGTAATGTTTGTAAAAAAAAATAACCTGCTTATCCTTATTATAAAGATTGCAATATGTACTAGCATTTTGATAAAGGCTTGGTTCTATTTATGTAAGTGTATGAAGGGATTTTCTTAATGCAGGTGCTACGGTTTTTATGAAAACAAATCCTGGATAAATATGTGCCTTTTATATCGTTTATAAAACTTGTCTCAATGGATTAGGAATCATAAATATTAAGTTAAATTATTTTTGAAACAAAACTCAAAATAAACTTGAAGTTTCCCAAGAATCAACACAAAAAGTGTTCGCTTACTTTTCGGTTTGTGAAGGAGAATTTTCTCATATCTATGTACAGTATAAGAATTTTTTACAGTTCTTATTGCTTTGCACAAAAAGTACACGAACAAACCTATTTACACATCGAAATATGTCGAAAACTATTTTAAATCTTACTATAGCTTTTGGACAAATACACTTCGTCTTTATTATATTTTCTATCAAGAAATCCAACTTGACGCACTGTTTAAGAGTTTCACAATACCATTGAAAGTACTGGTCATTTTTAAATACCAATAAATCCCGATTTATTGTTCTTATTTTAAGTATATAAGCTCGAGGTACCTTTGAAAAAATTTACCTGGAAATTTTGAAGGTTATCGAGAATAACACAATAATTAAATTCATACAAATCTTCTTCCCAAATTTTTTATAGATATTATGAACTTTATTAATGTTACTGTTTTAAACTACTTTTATTTCTAGGAAGGACATGCCGAGCTATCGAGTCTTCTTATTGAGCATAATGCCAACGTTAATCATGTAGCTAAGAACGGTCTCACACCGATGCATCTATGTGCTCAAGAGGACAATGTAAATGTTGCAGAAGTAATATTTAAAAATGGTGCAAACGTTGATATGGTAACTAAAGCTGGATACACACCCTTGCACGTGGCTTCTCATTTTGGACAGTCAAATATGGTCCGCTTTTTGCTTCAAAAATCTGCTAATGTCGATGCAGATACAGCTATAGGATATACACCTCTTCACCAAGCTGCACAACAAGGACATTGCCATATTGTGAATGTACTCCTAGAACACAAAGCTAATGCAAATGCTCAAACTGCAAATGGACAAACACCACTTCATATTGCTAAGCGTTTGGGATATATAAGCGTCCTTGACTCACTCAAATCGATAACAAATGTAGATGACCAGAACATTGAGGCAAAGGAATTGCTGGCAGACAAGTATCGAGTTGTTGCACCAGAAGCTATGCATGAAACGTTCATGTCCGATTCAGAAGAAGAAGGTGGTATGCTCCTAGCCAATTATTTTATTTTTCTTGAATCTTATTCTTGTATTAATTTTTTGCTAAGGCTTAAATTAGACGATAAATAGAACCCAACCCACATATTTGTTAAGAAATATCCTGAAAATCTTAAACATTCTGACAATTCAATTTATGTTTTTAATTAAGGTGAAGATAACGCACTTACTGATCAGCCATACAGATATTTGACAGTCGATGAAATGAAATCACTTGGCGATGACTCCCTGCCATTTGATGTCACACGTGATGAGAGGATGGACTCCAATAGGATGACGCAAAGCATTGAAAACACTCCAAGGCAGGCTGTTGAAGAAACAGTAAGTCCTCATAGAGCTCAAATGCAGCACACAATGAAAAGCACATTTGATGGAGCATCATGGAATATCCCCGATCAGGAGTTTACACACATAGGGTAAGAAAAGAAATTAATATGGTGGAAAACAAGTTTATTTTATTCCCCAAGTTTCAACTGGATGCCACCCGTGGGATTTTTGTGAGATAGTTATCACCAAAATCTCAACCCACTGTACCCCCAAAAATTATTTTCTGTCATTCTATTCCTTCATTGTCCCGTAAATTTCCAAAAATTATATTTTAATGCAAATGTCATCTCTATAGGTCGAAGAAGGAAAGAAAAACCATTTTGATAACAGAAATAGGTGATTTTAAAATGCATTATTTGGAAGAATGAAATAATTCCCACCATCTGACAACTACTGTCAAATAAAGAAAGTATTCAGTTTTTTGCTCTTCCCCAAAAGTAAGGTCAAATGGATCAATTCACTTCTTCCAAACGAGGATTCAATAAGATTGACTGGTACCTACTTTTTCACATTTCACTGATTGGTGGCATATTGGCTGTTATCAACACCAAGCAACAGTTTGAATCACCTTTTCCGCGTCCGCAGAGTTCAGAGCGACTATTGAATTCTGATGTTGATTGTTACACTCTTCTAAAGAAGTGTAGTACTTTTTTTTTTGCTAAAGCATCTCTGTAATCTTCTGGACTCGAGTCCGTTTTCGAAAGTAGTGCCCTGTAGATAGTGCATTACGACCATCTTGCCAAGTTGTGCTTTCTCTCAATTTTGGCATAAAGTTCTGCCAAATAATTTTCAATGTTATGCTTGGTCATTGCTATGTAGTATGTTTTAGCCAGGAGGTCGTAAAACTTTTTTCTAAAATGTCATACATATTTCTCTCCTGTAAGGCTGTAAGGGCATGTGTCATCACTCATCACTCTCTCGTCTTAGCATCCAAACAAAGGTGACTTGCTATCGAGGTGACATTTCCCATACCTAATAGAAGTCACCGTTTTTTTTTTTTTTAATTTTATCGGGGGGCTATTAAATCAGCTGGGAAACTGTAGAGGTTCAGCTTTAATTTTTAATAATGCGAGGCAATTTTTTGCTTTTATTTTATAGTAAAGTTTTCAAAGCAAACTATTGCTCCCACAATTTTTGATTGTAGATTTGAAGCACAATCATTTAAAGTGAAATAATTATATAAAAAAAAACCGCACAATTTTTTTGGCTGGCTATTGCGACATGCGACAGGTGAACCAAAAAATTTGAGGTGATGTAAAAAAAAGTTTCACTTTAAAAACCACTATACACGCTTTATGCCTTCTCTATCGTATGCCTGCTTATAAATAACTTTCGTTCGTTTACAGAACAAGCTCATTCTTTCGTTAAGTTTTATTTACTTTCTCAAACTTTAAGGCTGAACTATATAATGGACGGAAACAAAGGAAAGCTAGTGTCAAACTCAAAACCGAACGAAACGTTGTCGTCCAACCTGTGAAAAGGAACACATTATGGACGGATTGCCGCGGAAGGAAAACATGTATTTTCCTCTGAACAATAATATGACTGTGAAGCAGAGGGGACATACATAAATAAAGTTCATAATAATATTCTCTCTGCTGTGAAGTCACACACAAAGTCAGCGTACCTATTACTCTCACACTCACTCTCATATCCATTCACAGTCAGAAAAAATTTTTGTCCGTAAAGTGCGATAGCGAGCGCAGTTTACGTCAGTAAATTAAATTGATCGAAATTTGACGAAACGGAGCAATCCGCTATTTCGAGCGTAAGATACGAATTGCTTGCTCTCACACGATTACAGACGGGCCCGTACACTCCCTTCCGACTATTATAGTTCAGCCTTCGATTCGATACAAGGTTCATAAAATTGGAATTGAACCAAATAGTAATTTTTTAAGTCAGCTCTACACTTAATTCATTGGTGACACGCCGCGGACAAAATATCCGGGTCAAAATATCCGCGACAAAATATCCGCGGACAAAATATCCGCGGGCAAAATATCCGCATACACCCAACCTCGCACCTACCCCAAGTCCTATAGTGTGTCCAAGCAGGGGGGTTGCATAGGTCATTGCTTATACACCGTAATATTATGCGTCGCGGATATTTTGACGCGGATATTTTGTCCGAGGATATTTTGTCCGCGGATATTTTGTCGCGGATATTTTGACCCGGATATTTTGTCCGCGGATATTGAGGCGCGCAGCCAATTCATTATATGAAATGATAAATTGGTAACGTAAGTTTAATACTAATGCCCCTCTGCCTCTGTAAACAGCCCTTTTTATTATTTCTAAAAATACTAACTTTTGTTCTAAGATTTTTAGTAAAGTTAAGTTTTCTTTTTTTATTTCAGTCGAAAGCTGCAATGGAAAAAGTAAGATTACCATCTAAGATTACAACTTTAGTACCCGGTTCTTATGCAATATTTGTTGCTTATTTGTTACAGCTTCCTAGTTTCATTTCTGGTCGATGCCAGAGGTGGAGCGATGAGAGGTTGCCGTCATAGTGGAGTAAAGATGATAGTTCCATCCAGATCAACTTGCCAGCCAACACGAATAACATGCAGATATGTTAAGCCCCAGAGAACAATGCACCCGCCCCAATTGATGGAGGGTGAGGCATTAGCGAGTCGAGTTCTAGAGCTTGGTCCAGTTTCGGTAAAATTTCAAGGACCCGTTGTTATGGAAATACCGCATTTTGCCTCGCTCCGCGGCAAAGAACGTGAAATAATAATACTTCGTTCCGACAATGGAGAAACTTGGCGTGAACATTCAATTGATAATGCGGAAGAAATTACACAGGAAGTTTATGCGGAGTGCTTTGAGCCAGAAGGTAACTTAAAAAAATTTCAATATTTGATTCGGGCCTTTATACAAACTTCACAAATGTTTTCAGAAATAAAGCAGCTAAACGAGCAATCTGGTAATCATGTGTGCCGATTTATAACATATGATTTTCCGCAATATTTTGCGGTCGTTTCACGAATCCGACAAGAGGTGCATGCTATTGGTTCAGAAGGAGGTATGGTGACGAGCACCGTTGTTCCACAAGTTCAAGCTGTTTTTCCACAAGGAGCTTTGACTAAAAAGATTAAAGTGGGCCTCCAGGTAAATCTTTTTAAACCACGGAAAGGTGTTGCTCCTGAAAAGTTACGAAAAATTAGTGTAAATCATGTACCCAAGAAAAAGCGTTTCTCACTCATTTGGTAAACAATTCAATTCATATATACCTACATATACAAACATATTTTGCTCACCCAAATGTTGGCTAAGAAAAAAATTATAATTTTACTTTATTCTTTTAAAATTTGATAGAATTTAACTAAAACATGTACACAGAGCTTCTTAATCCTAATTTTAATGTAATCAAAAAAGCATAATGTCGGTGCATTCATCCTTTGAAATGTTATTGTTTCCATTTGTGTGATAGTATTTGATATTATTTGTTCGTTTTAGAAAAAAAGCCAGAGAACTGTAGTAATTCCCGTTCCTTATAAAACTACATTTCCTTTGAATTTGACCTAGGAAAAATAATTGTAAATGTAATTACAAAATAGATATCAAATTGGAAACGGAAGTTGAAAAGTATTGATAAATAGATAATAGAGTTGGATGAATAGAATTTATTATAAAATTTTCCAAGAACTATCAAACATCTAGAGGCAGTGGGTTTTATTTAAGGGTGATTGATTAGTATAAACACAAGTTTAAAGGTTCAGTTAAATAAGGTCGTGTGGATATTTTTGAAGACGGCAAGGAAACAAAAGGTTTCTTAAAGCCTTAAAATTATTCCATAATTATTTAATAAAGTTGACATACAAATCTGTTAGAAAACTGGTATCAAACATACCAGAAAAAGAAATAGCTTGACCAGTTTGTTTTTTTTGAAACAGCCTTATTACAATGAGGAATGGCTCCAATGCGTTTGGGTACATGTTATACGTATCAACTTAATTAAATGAAAATGAGCAACATCTTCTGCTTTTTGTTAAATTTTACTTATGACGCGACGCGTCTCCCGAAAGTTTTATGGTAAAGTTAAAGTTCAGATTAAGCACCACAAAAACACAAGGAATCGTCGTCGAAAAGCATTGAAATGTGTTTTTTCTCGCAAGAAAATCGTCATCACTTCTTCGAGTAGCTTAGGGGCCAGTTATAGCGATCAGAAAAGCCAGATTGAAAAAATTTAAAACTTAAAATTTTGTTTGTTGATTCGATTTAAAAAAAAATGCTTCACTGATCAATTATTTTGCAAATAAAAATTAATATATAAATAATACTTTTTGCTAAAAATGTCTTAATTTATTTTTCTGTTATATGTATAACTGTATAACAGAAAAACAAATAAATAAAGGAGTATGGGCAGTTTTGGGCGCTCGCGGCCATTGACAAAATTAGTCTCAAATTAAAGTTTTGTTATTGAGGAACAAGTTTTTCTATGGACATAACAATGTATTTCATTTAGAAAAAAGATATTTAAATGGTAATATCAAGTTTTATTGTATGGAATCAACAGGCTCGCGCAAGTTTCTTCCACTCTTCAATAAACATATTTACGTTGACTTTGTTTATACTAGATACAAATTATGCAAATGCAGAATACTAAGTGAAATTGTATGAAGCATTCAAAAACAAAAATGCATTTTGAAAATTTAGAATGAAACAGCAACAACTTGTGTGTGCTACCACCAAGTTCATAGGCTGGAGTTATAGCTATTTCACGGGGACCAACCCGATCATCAGACTCCTTTAGTGGTGCTTAATCGCTTTATGTTCAATTTAAATTTTGAAGAACTTTTGCCCGAGCTGGGCAACCCACATGAAAGTTGTAAGCCAATTACAGGTTTTTTCGTTCTATCGAACTACTGAACCGATTAACATTTTTCTAAGCACACAAGTAATTGTTGTTGTTTATTCAGGGTTCTTTCTTTTCATAAACCAACGATTTCGCTTGGATTCGTATGAGGAGGGAGATGAGGCGAAAGAATGACATTTTAAAAATTTTAGAAGAACACTACAGTCATAAAACTTCTAGAAAGTAAAAGTAGAACTAATTCAAACCAATAAATAACAATATCATTCTTGGCCGCCCACGCCCACGATCCATACAAAATTGCCCATTTTCCTTTTTAGCATAACATTTTTTTTCAATTGAAGTTATTATTAACAAAAAACATTCTCTGAATTCGTTGCCATCGATCAGTGTAGCATTTGTCTTAAAAATCGAATCATAACATACAAAATTTTCCATCTGAAATTTTTTTCGGTTTGGTATTTCTGATCGCTGTAGCTGGCTCCTTAGATTTGAATTCATTTCTAGCGCACTTCATAAATAATATAAAAACTAGTTGCAGATTTGCAAGTTCTTTGCAACCATCACAGCGGCACCAAAAAAAAAAAAACATATACTTACACATATGTATTTATATCACACGTACTTTCTTATCGTTCTTAATGGAGGATATACGTTTTTAAGAAAATCGTTATTGACTAAGAACAGTTTGGGTAAAACTAACCCTATGGGAGTTAGTCATTAGGAAGTCTGAATCATTGTAAATGTTGTTTTTATGTAATGGCCAGTTAAATAAAACCGTTAATACCAGAATTTGCATTTTTGGCCAAAGTTAAAAACACAATTTTTATCAAAGTACTCTTAGTATATATGACAAACGGAATACTAAAATATTTTCTAACTTAGAAATGCAATTAAAAATACAAACTTATCTTTTTTTTAAATATTGGGACGCAGCAAGAATCGAACTACCTTAACCTATGTACATATATAGCCAAAATCATAAGACCCAGTTTTGTCAAAAATGCTCTAGGTTTGTTAAATTATAAGTTTAACGAAAATTGTTAGAGCCATTTTTGGGTAAATTCAAAAATAAGAAACATCATTTGAAGGATTCCATTTTGAGCTGAGTTTTTAAAAATATTTGATAACCGTTTTTCTTTCAAATACTATATGCACATGAAGTTTGAAGAAAATCCATTAAACCGTTTAGGATTTAGCTCAAAGTGAGATGGGCGGTATGGTGAAATCCACTTTGTTGACTTCTCTAACATCGTAATGCCATTGGCCATAGCTGATCAAAACTTTGATCTTTGGGGCAAGAAAAGAAAAAAGGCATTGCTATTTCATAAAAATTTACTTTTCATAGGGGATTTTATTGTTGGTTAGAGTTTTTTTTAAAGAAAAGGGAAATAGACTTTTTAGCTTGATCAACACTTTTGGTCTATAAGATTCATTGTGATCACCTGAAGCTTTAGGCCCATATGCATATGTGACGTCCGAAAAAGCTTAAATCTACGCAGGCTATTTGTTTATTTTCCAAAATCTCAATCCCCTACACCTCTGACACTTGAGAAAGGTGACGTTACCAAGTCGTGCAGTATAATTACATACACAAATTTCATTTCATCGCTGATAGAAATTAGTTTTGAAATTTATGTCGCTGATTTTATATCCTTCAGCGAGGCTAGTAATTCTAATAAGTCTTACCGTCATTGGAGGTAGTATGTATACAGATGGTTTTGGAATAGCTTTATGTTCCTATTCATTCAATTAACCGGAAGCTGGTTTGAGACCTAAGTACGGGGAATTATTTTCGAAATGCAGATCTGGTAGTACTTACAGATTCGTCTGGTTTCCTACCCCTTTTGAAGTGCAAAAGGAATATTAATTAAGATTTGTTTGGGTTTTTTTTTCCAAATTTACTTTTTTCTAAAATATCTTCAATGATTTTGATTAAACATATTTTTGGAAGTATTGAGAATACTTTTGAAAAAAAAAGTTAAAAAAATAAACATCAATAATAATAAATATAATATTTTGGCTAAGACCTTCAACGTATAGCACAAGTATAGCACAAACAAAATTATCGGATCTACCCGAAATCGGTGGTTTGATTAAATTTCTTTGTGTAATTAAAGCAACCTTTTTTGCAAAGGCGATTTGATATGAACGTGCACCTTTTTTTCATACTGATTATATTTTTTGATAGTTCTAATAAATTAACACTCACACAAATTAAATCTTAAGCCAAGGCTCAAACTATAGGATAGTTGTATTAAATTTTGTTTAATAGTTTCGATAAAAAAAAATGTCTGTATTAGCTAAGGTCTTTTAAATGCAACTTGCACTAGTTGGATTGAATAGAAAGATAGGAAATCATTCCTTTTTTTGGTGCAATGCATTCTTATATACGTGATTCAGTTGAGGAATATAAGAAAAAAACATCTTTCATGTAAGCAATCAAGAACTACATCCACTGTACCATTTCTACCCGCTTTTCTGTTTCTATAAACAGCCTTGTTAGTTTTATGCCTACAGAGGTGGTTTTTTTTTATTATTAAGAACACAATGCTGTTAGTTAATTTATCAATTTATTTTAGTTTTCGTTCCATTTCAATAAATAAATAACTTTATTAATTATATATACTCTGATAATGCTTAATGCTTCCATACTAAACTTAAATTCGAGCAATAAAACCTATAAGATAAAGTGAAACATCTCAATATCTAAGTAAAGATACTAACCAAATCCAAAGAATAAGAATAATATGTTAACCCTTCAAATTGTGGTAAAAAAAACCTAAAATATTGTTAAGTTCGAAATCTTTAATATTAAAATAAGAATGAAGCAATGATATCTATTGTAACAATGTATACTCTACAACTCAAATTCGAATCGAATACATATTTATATTAATAATTAATCTAATTTGAAAAGATGTCTGTAATCTTCTTAAAAATATATCTTAACGAAAATATTATATAATAACATTAATACATATAAGATTTTGCCCAATAAATTTAGTTTGAAAAATAATAAAAACGTGTTTTAATTTATTTTTGTTAACAAGTTATTTTATTTCGGTCCAAAATTTCATAACACATTTTCTATATTTTTTCGAATTATTTTAAATATTATATAGATTGTTAAACTTTGAGTGAAATAACAATACGCCTTGACAGAAATAAAAACTAAATTTATTGGGACATACACAAACCAAGTGCCCGTGCTTATTTTGGGTGTGAGTGAAATCAAAAAATTATTGTTATTTTTGGATATGTCATTGGATTTCATTTCTTAATTTTAAATTCTTGCAGCTACTTTAAGAGCCAGTGGTACAATATTGGTTCATCTTCGGATCAAAATTAAAAAACGATTCACCTCGGCTCGGTGTTTGTATAATCAAAGTTAAGACGGTGGCTCTAGAGTGGTTTAAGTAGAGTAAACCCACCGATTTCCACGGATTAAATAATGTTGATCCAAGGATAAAACATTTTAAAACCAGGTTCAGTTATCTAAACCCACGATTGTACAACTGGCACTTAGGAAACTTATGCATTTGTAAAACAATATTTAAAGCAACTGATAGAGAATTCGAAAAAAGAGTCGTAGCAGTTCGGTTCGGACAATATATGTCTGTCCCTATCGATTCCTAAATCACTAACGGTTGTGTTGATATGTTCGAATCGGGTCCAAAGTGTTGTCAGAGATTTCTGCTAGATTGTTTTTACAATGGACCTTCTTGGTTTTCAACGAAAAGACCCAAGACCACTGTCACACCCGACATTCAGCCTTGCTATCACATCGACATGACGGGCAAAAAGCTAAAGGACCGACAGCCTTACTATCAGAATATTTTAAAAAAGGTTTGTCACTGAGATACAGCAAAATAGTCTAGCTATTACTCACATTTCACATCAAAAATTCGCTGATGGGTTCTTAGTTGAACACGGAAATTTTAAATCTGCTTCTTTACTTTTTAATTCTTACGAATTGGTAAGAGTGACTAAAACCGCGGGAGCAAGATATTTTATCACCACCATTAATCCAGCGAATCCTTGCTCTAGAAATTTCATTTTAAGCCACAAAATGCCCTTAAAACACAGTAGAGAAAATAGTCAGAGGAGAGCTCTAAAAAACTCTAGAGCTAGAGAAGGGAACACGCTACAAACAACATGCGAGTGCGAGTGCAATTAAACTTTTTGGGAATATTTTTTTAGTGTAGACATTTTTTCAGGTGCTGTCAACTGCTTTTTGTAGTAGCCCGTGGTGTAGTGGCCTTGTTAGTGTACGAAGTAGACATACTTAAGAAAACTGGCAACTGAGTCCATCGACTCAACAGAACACGACAAATACACGACAGAAAGACAAGACAGAACATAAGAAAGAAGAAAATAGGACACATGTCAACTGCGGGAAGCAAACGAATGGTAGACAAAACAAATGTCGACTGGACAAATATGTACAAATTTCATCGACTGTCAAAATGTCTACTAATGTTTGATCGAAAAAAGAAATTAAATGAATGAAAACGTCGATTGAAAAAGTGTCGGTAAAAATGTCGACTTTTATCCTGATAAAAAATGTAGTTCTTTGGATTGCATCGACAGTTAAATTTCTTAAATTATTTTTAAACCATTGTAGTAGGGGCGCAACACTGATCGACAGTGTCAAAGTGAAAGATGTTCACATGCATGCGGCTCCCGATATTTTCAGAATCGACTTTATAAGAGTCGACATTTTGATCAGTCCGTATTTTTACCAATCGACTTTTCGAAAGTCGACATTATGGCGACCGATTTTTTAAATCGACATTTTAAAAATCGGCAAATCGCAATTCTATTTTATCCACTGCTTTGAACATCTATACATTTAAAGTTTTTGCTCATTTTGTAAGTTCTAAACATCGAAGGCAATACAAAATTTATTTTAAAGGCAACAAAAACAACGGATAAATATTTGATGAAACGTGTGAAAACATCTATACGTCCAATTTCCTACTAAAAATCGTTCAGGGCGTTTACAAATATAGAGCAAGCATTATCCCCATTTCTCAAAAAATAAATCAATAACTTTTATCTTAAAATCGCATATTAACGAAAGCTTAAATTGCTGTGAAAAATTAACTTCCTGAATAATTAATGAAGCGACTTAAATCTGTTTATTTGGCTTTATGTTAGTTTTATATCTTAATTCAACTTAAGACTATTGAACTTGAGGCTCAATGTCAAAACTAAGAAACGGATAGATTTCATTGGAATTGATTGTTTGGATGATTCGGAAAAAGGAGTTTAAAGCAGAATGTGGTGAGATTAAAGTTGAAACAGTTTTCGTTTTAATTAAGTCTCCACAGTATTAGCTTAATAGGTTTTTGGAAGTCTTAAGAAGCATACGTTGGGAAGCTGATAGAAGAGGCAAGTTATCTCAGATTCTGGTGGTGAGTGCTGAAAAAGATAGAGTTGTTAAGAGTTTAAAAATCAAAGGAATCTGAGAAGAGGCGATGAATCAAAGGATCTTTTTAAGACATGCCAAGGGGGAAAATCTTAGAAAAAGATGATTCTAGAGAAAATGACTTCTTTAAAATGGTGACCGCACTTGGCAGGCGTATTCAAATATTTAGAGTACAAAAGTTATGTATAGTCATGTACCGTTTCACAAAATCAAGTACTGAATTAGCTATACGCCGAAGTCGGGAATTAAATTCTTATTAGATATGGGTTGGTTATGGAAAAGGTAGAGACGGGGAGCAAATTTTATACACTTACGAGTACGTGCGAACATGTTGTTGATTAAAATTTGGCAATATTTAGGTCTAAGCAGGTTTTGAGGCGCAGGTGTCGAATAACTCGAATTGTATCCCAAGATTTATATTCAAAAATGTTTGGTGACCATTGGAATGTCTTAATTAGTTAGAATAAAAAGAAAAGGGCCTTGGGATACCCCGGAGGTAGCTAAGAATGGACTGGAGAGGGTGGATCTGAAACGATTAATGTTTTGAAAGTTTTCAAAAAAGACCAAAGATAGAAATAAACAGTTTTTCATATTTACTCCAATAGAGTTTTAAATATATTTTATTTTCTAATCATTGTAATATGTATTATTTTCTTATTAAGAAAACACATACCTACACGAAAAGTTTGAGTTTAAAAAATATGCTCCCGTCATAAATAATGTAAAATGATAATAAAAAAGAATTTTCAGTTTAAAAGCTTAAAAGCAGGTGTCGAATAACTCGAATTGAATGCCAAGATTTATATACAAAAATGTTTGGTGACCATTGGAATGTCTTAATTAGTTAGAATAAAAAGAAAAGGGCCTTTGTGGCTGCCTTGGGATACCCCGGAGGTATCTAAGAATAGAGTGGAGAGGGCGGATCTGAAACGACCAATATTTTGACAGTTTTCCAAATAAGATTAAAGATAGAAAGCAACATAGTTTTTCATATTATTTATTCCAATAGAGTATTAAATATATTTTATTTTCTAATATAATTTTCTTATTAATAAAAAACATTCCTACACGAAAAGTTAAAGTTTAAAAAGTTTACTATCGTCATAAATAATGTAAAATGTAGTTAAAAAAGAAATGTCATTTTAAAAGCTCATTGAAAATGTGTTTGGTTTGTTAACACAACTCATTGAATTATATTGCTTAAAACACAATGAACAGAAGAAAAAATGCAAACAAAAGTGGTATTGAACCGAATTTTTTTTACTACCATTAATAGGCGCAACCTGTCGACCCTGACTTAACTGCAAAATTGCTAGGGAGGGGCGTTGCTGTTTCACCCATTGTAACCGTTGAGCCAAGGAGGCGAAAATTCCATAAGGCGATAACTCTGAGCATGCCTGCCCCTAAAGCTCATAGCCAGGGAATGATCAATCAATACTCTGGAAATGCACCAACCCTTCGATTGCTGTGCTCAATAACAGGTATGCTACATATTTTTCATATAATAATCGTTTATATTTAAAATAGGTATTTAAGTAGTATACATTCTTGTGTCGGCTTTTAACTGGTGCATTGGAACATTAAATTATGTAAAATATACGTACAAGCTATTTAAAAATAATTAAACAGAAAATATTTACGCCATAACTGGGATTTATTAAATAAAAATTTCATTTTGATAGAACCTTATAAACAGAATTTCATAAAAAAAATGCAGATGCGTAAAGATAGAAAAAGACCCTTTCTTCATCGAAAGCGACATTGTGTATAATTTTGTAGGTACCTATTTGCTGGGAATTAATATGAGTTGCTAAGCATAATAATATTCATGGGTTAGGTACTTACCTCTATACCATGTGATTATAAGTTGACAACTATTTTATTACTTGTCAAACATAAGCAAATAGGACCAGCTTTCATTTTTTATTTCATTCAATAGTTGGGAGTCTTAGAAACTTGTTTGATGAAAGAAACAATATTTTTTAAATAGTTTGAAATTGTGACTTTTTAAACTGCAATGCAAAGCAGAGGAACAAGTGATTTTTTTTTAAATCTTTTTGATTCTAGGGTTGCAAATAACTGGAAATACTTACCAAAATAAGTTTATTTTTCTCAAAATCTGGCGCTGTTTTCTAGGATCCGCCTTATTCAGACGAGACCAGATTTATTAAAATCAGACTTTCTCTTCTAAACCAACAAATTCTGAATTTAATATTTTTTTCAACTATTTTTTGTATGCATTTTCAATATTTTTGTTGGTGGTTGTGGATAAACCCAGACTTTTAGGTTCGAGCTCCAGTCCCCTAGCTCCAACAGGATGTAATACCATCTAAATCTCAATCCACTGCACCAAAAAGAAAATATATTTTATGGTGCACTGTTTTAACCGCATATGACCCATTCGATGTCAGTATGACTTTAACTTCCCAACACCGCACCGTGCAACGTTCTTATTTTATTTTTGAAAAGTTCGTGAAGCTTCTTATACACGATACACCCCACCCAGAACGAATCTTAATTTTTTTAAGTGAAAAAATGGGGCCTATCATGGAACCGATCGGAGAGAAATTTCCTCAGATTCGGACGAAATTTACGAATTTTGTATCATGGTAGCCGTTCCGATTGATTAACCGGACATTCTTCCGAAAAAAATTGAAGCATGCGTTTAAATGTCAAAATCACAGCGACGCACATTGAATTCATGCGATCCAACGCGTCTATTTGATTTGTGTTTCTTCATATTCTCTCCGACAGCAAATCACATGTGGAACTTTGTCGGATGGTAATAAAGTAAAAAATATTTTCAAATTAAAAGGAAAGACAAACTACATATTTAATTTCTTGTGTATTTGTTTTGTGATTCTCTTTTCATTGTTTGAGGTTCTCTTCTTGTATTAATATATTTCATCCCTTAAAATACGGCTGTGCTGTGCAGGATTATTCCACTACAAAACAGGTTCATACTTGATTTATTATTTGTTTTGCTTATGCCATGTGTGTGCGTCGGTACGCATTTTTATTTCTCTTCCGATTCGGATACCATGAACACAATAAATGCTCTGATTGGAACTTTTCTCCGATCGGAGGATTCTCCAAACGGATACCATGATAGGATCCAGTGTGAATGATGTACATTTATGTGGTTTTTGTATGCCTACGACATTTCAAAGTTTTTTGCTCCAACAATAGGTTTGGAAATGTATATCAAATGTTATAGACATGACTTTGTAGTAGCCCGTGTCATAGTGGTTAGTGTATCAGACTGCCACGCCGAAGGTTCTGGGTTCGATCCCTGGCTCCACCTATGTATATGTTGTTTTCCGAGATACTGCCTCTTGCGGGGAAGTGGCAAAGCCTCCAAGAGAAAATCATGACATAGAAAATAGGTACTTATCTTTTAGTCATTCGAATTCGGCGGTAAATTGTAGGACCCTTCCAATCCTGCAGAATATCCACGCACACACAGGAATGGTTGAGAGTTTAAGTCACAGGCCCCGTCTCCGTTTGGAGCTGTTGTGCCAAGTATTTTTTTGAATAGACATAACTTTACACGAACATAAATAAATTTATGTGCTTTTTGTGATCTGCATTCAGAAATTTTGTAATCCATACACTGTTATAAAACGGCTACATCGCAACCAGTTTATTCTAGTACCACGCAAAAATTTTCAATTAGTTTATTGTGCTATCGCTTTTTTATCATTAAAAATTTAAATAAATGTGAATCCATCGTTTGCCTGGCTCTGAAAATATTCAACAAACTTTGTCGAAAAAACGAATGAAAGAAATTATAAACAAATTATTTAAAGTTGATACACAGCTTTAATAATTTTGTAACACTATATATTAACGTTTTTCCCAATTGAATTTGGGGCTTTTGACCCTCCATATATAATTGGAAGCTTCTACTTAACCATTTAAACTTTTAAACATACATAAATGTTTTATTGTTCAGTGTAACTATATATAGTTAGCACTAGCACATTAATGTACGTATATATAACATAAAAGTGTGTCCAACGTAACCCAAGTTATCAATTTTTCGTTATGCAAAAATGTCATTGATTCAATATGTTAATTTTGTATCTTATTTTCATAAATGCGATTTTATTTAATGCTCTTTAAAACGATAAAATAACTAGTTAATTTTGGTACTAATGCGTTAATGCATAATGTGCACGCATTCCATTCTTTTTTTCATCGTTGAAGGTGTGTTTCGGAAAAGATCTCTAAAAGGTAACTAACAAAACAAAAGAACTTAAAAAAAAAAAAAAAAAAATTATAAAGCATACATAAACAACAAGACATTCGCAAATTTTACTCTGCATAATAATTTACTATGAAGTTGCAACTTTCCTTAAAGATGAAAATGCTTTGGCAATTTTATAATTTACAACAAAGTTCTATAATGAGATCAACATATTGATATATTTTACTTTCCTCTGTTAGAGTTTTTTTGAATACCTATACATTTAAATAATATGGCAGTGCATTTTGAAAAAAGATCAATAATAATTTTTAACATTTTATTTGATTAATTTAAACTTTTTGGTCTGGTATTTTATATTATATTTTCACTTTTTGTGTATATTCAACCAGTGCAAATATGTACATGATATTTGAATAAAATTATTTTCTTTTACACACTAACAACACCCACTTAAGGAACAGAATAAAATTTAATTTCAAAGTACCTACACGACTTTTCAAATACTAATTCAAAAGATTGCTTCCTTACCTTAAAGATACTTAATTATTCAATATAAAGTTTGACAAAAAGCTAGAGCGTGAAAAATGATTCGAAACAAGAAAAATAATACGGGCAAGTGCGAGTCGGACTCGCGCACGAAGGGTTCCGTACCATTATCTATAAAAACGGCCAAAAATTACGTTTGTTGAATGGGAGCCCCCCTTAAATATTTATTTTATTCAATAACACTTGCTGAAATTTCTCATTGTAACAGGCGATCATGATAAGCAGAAGACAACGAACCATTGTATTTATATTTTATAGTATTCCCAAGAAGCGGAACGTTTTGTGCGGCATCTATGGACGACGTTCACAAGCTTTGATTTGAGAGTTATTTGAGTGGTTTTTGTCTAAACTCCATGGGAAGCAAAAACGACAATATATGCAAAGTAGATAATACAACTAGCGCCGCCATTGACGACGTTCAGAACTAAAATAAAATGTTCCATGAAATTACTATACAAATGTAAATACAATGGCAGAAGTCAACGTGATGACAGTTTGTTGAAGACAAAAATTGCGCAAAAAATGGTCTTGTTTGTGTGAGTGAAGGAAAAGTAGCAAATTAGCAAAAACAAGAACTAACAGAGACAGTTATATTTGTAAATTCCAGAAATGTCTAAAGAAGAAAAAAAACAATCTATGGTGATGGACGGACAGACAAACATAACAAAAACGAGCAAAAATACACGTTTGTTGTATGGGAGCCCCTATTAAATTTTTATTCTATTTCGTTTTTAGTATTTGTTGTTATAGCGAACACCATTGTATTTATATTTTATAGTAATTTCATGGAACATTTTATTTTAGTTCTGAACGTCGTCAATGGCGGCACTAGTTGTCTTGTCTACTTTACATCGAATTTCTTCTATTGTTGTTTTTGCTTTCCATGGCAGTTTAGACAAAAACCACTCAAATTTCTTTCGAAGTCAAGCTTGTGAACGTCATCGCTAGATGCCGCACAAAACGTTCCGCTTCTTGGGAATACTATAAGATATAAATACAATGGCGAACACAATAATACACCATTTTTAAAAATTTCAACTGTCTAACTATCACGGTTCATGAGATACAGCCTCGTGAAGGACGGACAGCGAAGTCTCGGTAATAGGGTTCCGTTTTCAGCCTTTGGGTACGGAACCCTAAAAACATATGGTCGGGGAAGAGGGGCCTGTTTGCCCCGTTCAGGCGGAATGATGATAAAGATACATTGCTAAGCAAGCCTTTAACAAATAAAGCTTTTTCAAGCTACAAATTCGTTTCTTATAATCATATGAAAAGGCGTTTTTAATATATAAAAAATATCGATTTTTAAGTGTTTGACCTGAAATAAATGAGAGTTTAGCACATTAATCCATCTCCTCTGAAAATTTTTTTTTTATAAAAAACAACATAGGTACTTATTGATTTGATTTATAAGTGACATTAAAAAAGTATTTTTTACTCAAATAGTTATAACATGGAATCGAAAATATTTTATTTATATATTTATTAATGTTTTATTAATGTTTTATTATTTATTATTTATTATTTATTATTTATTATTTATTATTTATTATTTATTATTTATTATTTATTATTTATTATTTATTATTTATTATTTATTATTTATTATTTATTATTTATTATTTATTATTTATTATTTATTATTTATTATTTATTATTTATTATTTATTATTTATTATTTATTATTTATTATTTATTATTTATTATTTATTATTTATTATTTATTATTTATTATTTATTATTTATTATTTATTATTTATTATTTATTATTTATTATTTATTATTTATTATTTATTATTTATTATTTATTATTTATTATTTATTATTTATTATTTATTATTCATTATTTATTATATATTATTTATTATTTTTTTATCTGGAACCTTTGCAATATTATATATTTCTTTATTTTTTTAATTTAATATTTTTTTTTTTAATATACATAGTTGGATACAAAAATCTGTGGCCACAATTAATATTAATACTAACTCTTTATATTGTACATCATTAAAACTTAGTGAAATAAATCGCTTGAAAATAGCTCTAAACAACTGTCAGAAAACCAAAAAAATAAAAGGAACGTATTGGGTGTCCAATGGCTCCATAGTTTGTTTGTGACTTGGAATCATAATAGAAGTTAGTAATTCCAGATATTTTATTCTGCTACTGAGGATATCAAATATCACTCATGAAAACTCCGCTTGAGGTTTTTTTTCCAAATCTTAAAA
The DNA here is from genome assembly GCA_916050605.2 of Platycheirus albimanus. Lineage (NCBI taxonomy): Eukaryota > Metazoa > Arthropoda > Insecta > Diptera > Syrphidae > Platycheirus > Platycheirus albimanus. The sequence continues at coordinate 70,104,298 of OU696698.1, forward strand.
TAGAAATAAAGCCAAAAAATAGGGGAAAAAACTCGAATTCCACTGAGAAATAAAGTCAAACACTACTTTTCGGCAGAATTGGTGCCACAACAACGTTCGACCTTATTACCCTAAATTGTTAATAAAGTAGACAGCAAAATTTGAACTTATTTTCTAACTTTTGTTAAATAAAGTCGATTCGACCTTATCTTTACCACCTACGGCATTGTATATATAAACTATAGTACTATCACCTGAGGTGCGCCATCTATCGACGAAAAACTAAGCTCGAGAATACCATGGGAAGCAACAACAACAATTAAAATGGTGGAAATTGTTGTTGTTGCTTCCCATGGTATTCTAGAGCTTAGTTTTTCGTCGATAGATGGCACACCTAAGGTGGGAATACTATAGTTTATATATACAATGCCTACGGTCCTTTATTTCACTTATGATTGAAAGACTTATTACGGAAACCATTTATAAGTAAGCAGCACTCTCGCATCGAACGGAAGACTCTGAATATAAACCAGTTGGAAGTAAGTGTAGGCATCAATTCTAGATATGTATATGTACATATTTGAAAATTATTTAGTTTCAAATCATTCGCGAACCTCAGAAAATGTAAAAATTGTAAACATTCATATAGAATAGTAGTTAGTAATAGAATGAAAAAGGTGGGCCCAAATGCCTTCTCTGTGGTAGGATTGATAATAATCTATCGATTTAGAAAATGCGTGTTTCTTATTTGGCATTATATCATTCAAACGATTTAAAATATCTGGATTTGAACCCAATTTTTTAAACCTTATTATGATTTAATGGCGAACTATATGATACATCGGTAGTTCGAAATCTGTATGCAAGTCATAAAATTGAATCCGTTTTTTCAAGGAAGATTACACACAAATTTGTTAAAATGCATATATTTGTTAGTGCCATTACTATCAACGCAAAAATGTACATGCGGTTTTCACTGCAAAGCCTAATAAATTATTTTGTGTTTCACTCTTTATATCTACCAGTCATGAACTCCCAAAACAATCAAATTCATCTGTAAAAGAAAGAATAAAATCGAAACCTAGTTGGGAACAGATACTAGTATATAGGTTAAGGTTGGTAATTTACAGATTTATTCAACAAATTTCGCAAAAAGATTTTATCAACGTAAGAATTTTCACTGTCAAGTTCCATAAGACTGCAAAAAACCCAGCTTTGTCGTTTCGAAATGAAAAAAAAAAACCAAAAGAATATTAATGTAAATCTGTAATTATATTTTATGTTTCTTTCAACTGAACTAAAAGGATATATAAATCTACATAAAATCAAACTCCCTCCTTAGAAAAAAAAAATCACAAACAAAAAACTAATAGATAGTTGGCAATCCAGATTTTAAAACGCAAATATAGGGTGTTTATTTAATAGCTTGGAAACTTTAAATAATAATATAAGACAGAAATATTGTTGGAATTAATTTGGTATTATTATAAACTGGTAGATAATTTCATGTCATTTATTTTTTAAATATGATTTCCGCCATATGTCCGTCACGGATACGAGTCGAGTAGTCCAATTTTTCATTACTTTTCTTTTCACTACCTTCCTCATTTCGAAAGAAATAAGGCCCCATGATGCGGCCAGCGTGTAAACCGCATCAAACAGTCAATTTTAATGAATGGCTTGAGGAATGTCTTCGCTTCATATAAAGCAATAACGATCAATAACTGCACAAATTGCTTGCTCACTAGGCCAATTATGTTAACAGTAAAATGAACGAAATGCTCTATTAACTTTGCGAACAGATTTATTTTTTCAAAGTAAATTTCCACAAATTGGAAGTGTTGTTTCGGCTTTAAACGATTCATGGTGAATCGCATAACCTTACTGAACAGAAATGTTAACACACATTGACATTTCCAACTGTCAAATCATAGACAACAACTTCTTCTGCAGCTAAAAAAAACACTTTTTATAACAATCAATGTCTGAATTTGATTTGTTATTAATAGAAATTCTGATTCAGAGAATTTAAATTGAATCACTACAATACCAAGAAGCCTATTTGAACTAATATGTTATTAATTTTAAATAAACCCTAAAAATTTATCAACTAATTCAACGTCCGCATCTATAGAAACGTTGAATGTTTTTATATATTTTTTTTTTAAATTAACATCTTAGTTTAAATCTGACCCAAACAATTTTTTGTATATTGAACACATTTTACACGTTAAAGCCTTTTGTCACACCTTATTAAGAACATTCTGTATATCAAGGTGACAGTTTATACCTTGTTATCCAAATTGATTATAAACATTGAAACAATTATAAAAAGTAAAAATGTCCTTGAAGCAGAAGTCACATAATAGTACCTAATGAAAAAAAATACAACTTTATCAGTCTTGAGCATAAATCTGATGATGAGTGAAGACTTATTAATTGTGGACTTCTGATGTCATATCGAAAGGACGTCAGGAATAACCATTTGTGTGACTGTTACACGTTGGCATAACAAACCCTTACAATTTTCATATGCGCATTACCAAAAAATAAAACATACATAAAAAGTTAGAGAGGTTTCACTAGTTAACGAAATTCATTGAACGGATTTTTAACAAATTAGTTAGTGGCCCTTAAGGGAACTTTTCTGAAACCAATGAAATAAGATAATCAAGAATTCAACCTAACGTAACATACCACCAACATTTTGTTGTTGTTTATTTATGCAAAAATGTGGATACTTTTGCTGAATTTAAAATAAATTTTTTTTGTTATTTCTGCTTGTTTTTGTATAAATTTTATGTTTATTAAGTAATCACAAAGCTAACATTGGTGTCCACAAATATAATGAATTCTTTCATATTTTGTACTTAATAAAGTTGTTTAAGCATGATGTAGAAAGCTTTAAGTTTTGTTTAAGTATATTTTGAATCTATCACTTTAGTGTGCATTTCCATAATAACCTACTTCATGTTTTTATACTTTCTGTTATGTATTTATTCTTGATTTAATTAATCACTTTACAATCAAACAGGCTAACACATTAAGTTAAATAAAAAATCTGTCTCAATAAAAAAAAAATGCTCGAATCAAAATTCATATATACTTGTTGTTACTGATTTATATTTTGATTGATATTTTAAAATTAAAGATGTTAACATAAATTAATCTTATGTATTTAGGTGGTGCATCAAGAGCTCAATGGGAAGATGTTACTGGATCAACTCCACTGACCTTTGTTAATGACTGTGTTTCATTTACAACAACAGTTTCCGCCAGGTTTTGGTTGATGGATTGCAGAAACATTTCCGAATCAACAAAAATGGCCACTGATCTCTATAGGTAATTTTTTTTTTTAGTTAAAAAAGTCTTCCGTATTAATTTAGTTGTTTCACTCAAATATCTGGTTCTGACGGTTTTGTATACAAGTGGTCAGATAAGACACATAAAGACTCTAAGAGCGTGGTATGGTTAAACGTAAGCTAATTGACAAGATCTTTGGAAATTTAAAATTTTTGAAAGATAAATTAAAACTAGACATCACATTTGAATCATATCAAAAAAACATGGTCCCTCTTATTCTAATTCAGTATGACAAGAATTTCCGGGAAATTTTACTGAGATGTGTTCCAAAGTTCGTATTTTTATTTTTATTCTGATTGCGCTAGACAAAGAGTAGGTATTTATAAATGTGTTTTGTAACATCGACTTGCTTAACCCATTTTTTGCATTCAATGAAAAAAAAAACAAGAAATAATTTTTTATATGTTAGATGAGGTCTATTCTTTATCACTTTGTGTTGCTTTTTTGCATTCAGTTTTAATATATTCAGGCAGATGACATGTTGCTTCAATATTTACAATAAAATATGCAGTTTTGGTTACATTTTTCGCCACCGTAGCGCCACGTGTTTGGTGCCTCACATCTCAAACATTTTCTTCAACATTGTTTGATTTACCAGGCGCTCAAAAGCAAAAGGAGGCTATTTTCTTTCATTTCTTTTAAAAAAATGGGTGGAGCCAAAAGCTAGAAAACGGTAAAAACCGCCTAAACAACTTTACATTCTTTCTTTCTTTTGGTATTCATATCCTACTTTGGCTCCACCCATTTTCATATAATCGAAAAAAATAAAAGGCTTCCTGCTTTTTCTGAGCGCCTGGTGATCCAAAAAGTTTTCATATTCTTTTTCCACTTAATGGTTTACCCTTGTGAGGTTAGGAAGTGGTGTAGAGACATTGTATAGGCATATTTGCCGCCAAAAAATTTATATGTGACGTGTGATCACAAAGAGGGACAAAAAGTTACGGTGTTTTCACTCACTCCGTTTTATCTGATATGGTCAGTGGCGACCATTTGTTGCGCTGTGCTCGAGTCAGGTGATATTTTTTTTATGTAACAGGGTAATCTGCTTTTTGTTGTGAATATTTTTTTTTTGTTTTGTTCAGAAAGAGAAAAGATAAAAATGCTCGTGCTGTTTTTTTTCTATCTTGATCATTTCTTTAATTTTGCAGAATTAAAAAACTTAACTTAACTATTAATTATTTAATTATTATTTTATTGGTGCGTTTACTTTATTACTTTTGTAGGTATACTTTGTACATTTTGTATATTGTTGTGGAATTATTTCCTCGCTTTTAATGTGATTTACATGAATAAAATAAAAATGTATGTTAATTCAACTGATTTCTTTTTATGATTTATAAGTATTTAAACATTAATTATCTTTTGTCTAAAATTAAGTCTTTGTAATAATAATTTTAAATAAAAATATTCTTTTGGTTGTTTTATTAATTTTTATGTTTTTGCTTATAACCACTTCAGGAATTATGCTACACTATTTTATCCTGGGCCCAGTCCTGCTCAGATCGCAAAATGTTCATCTTTTCAGCTCCGGCACTAAATTCAGACCTTCAGCGTAGCGTCTGCCATGGGCTTCAGAAAATTCATTGCGTTGGTAGTTTTATATGGCTTCGCTTGTGGCGTACAACAGGAAACGCCTGGAATTAGAAAATTGAAAAATTTCAAGACGCATTTTACAAAGAGGGAATTTCAGTGTAAAAACTAGTGTTTTCTAAGTGATTAATAAAACACTTCGACTTTGAATTTTTGACGGGGATAAATGCAGAGGTAGGTACCTAACGTACGTGGGTACTGGAAAGGTAGAGAAAGTAGGATATACATATTACTGATGACGAATAAAATGTTGTGTGTTTTTCTTGGGTTGCTTGAGAGTACTTAAACGGCCCAAAAACACTATACTGCGAAAAATTGAAATTTTTTCTAATTTATTATTTTCCCTTGATGTTGTTGAGAAGAAGGAAACAAGAAAAAATATTTTAGAAATTTATTGCTATATTTTTAATCCTGAATTTTAAAGTTTTGCCGCCCTTGAAATTTGACGCCCGGGCAAATGCCCAGCACTCCCCCCCCCCCAGATCGGAGCCTGGACACATCGTTAAGTGACCTCTCGTATAAACCCTCGTCTACATTAGGTACACGACAATAAGTTGAAATAAATTAAAAGCTATGTCATACCTATTGCAGCCACTAAAAAAGTTGAAGGTTTTCAAAATGGAGCAGAACATTACTAAACCTTCTAGGTGACCAGTTAAAAACGCTGAAATGCTATGATTTCATCCTAGTATCAAAGAAGTGTTGTTTAAAACAGCATTTTAATCATTTTTAGAATTGATATGCATTGAAACGAAGATCAGTTTTGTCTGATATTTGTTAAAGAATGAACAGATCTTCATTTTTTTAGAATTAAATTTTAAACCCACTTTATTAATTCTTTTTTAGGGAGGTAATACATGTCCCCTTCATGGCGAAATTTGTCGTTTTCGCTAAACGCGTTGAGTCCAATGAAGCCAAACTTCGTGTTTTCTGTATGACAGACGATAGAGAAGATAAGACTCTGGAAAAGCAAGAGCTTTTTAGCGAAGTCGCAAAAAGTAGAAATGTTGAAGTTCTTGAAGGAAAACCACAATATATAGAAATGGCTGGAAATTTAGTTCCTGTGACAAAATCTGGAGAACAGTTACAACTTATATTTAAAGCCTTCCGTGAAAATCGCTTACCTTTCTCAGTTCGAGTGAAAGATCAACATGCTGATATTGTTGGTCGAACTTTATTTATGAAAGAGCCTAAAATTGCGAAAGGAGAACCACCACAGCATCCTATTTGTATATTGAATATTATTCTTCCAGAAATTGTGATACCCGATCAAACTCAACATGTTCAAGAAAAATATGAAATCGTATGTTCCCAGTATTCGAATAGCCACTTTATTGGAGATTTGAGAATAGCTGATGTTTCTAATCTGTTAGGGAAAGATTACATACTATTAGCGCCTGAAATTGGAATAAGCCAATCTGAGATCAATATTATAGTTAACAGGTATCCAAACAGCATCGCACGCCAGGCACAGGATCTTATTCGACTATTTAAAGAAAAACCACATTATGATATTAATATTTTGGAACATGCATTGAAAATGATTGGCAGAGAAGATATCTTTCAAAAATGTAGGCCAATCCATGAAGATAATAAGACCGAAGAAAAATCAAATGCGTTGGAGAATGGAAAAAGTAAGTAATATCTTATTTTATGTATTGAAACGTGTCCAGGATAACAAGGGAGTGATCAGGACATTTTCTTATAGAACGCTACTTATATTTTGTTAAATTTTCTTATTCATTAAACTCTTACAAATAAAATTTTGTTAAACCTTTCAGATACGATACAACGAATTCATGACAGAGAAGAAATTAAATATTCAGCTGAAGAGAAGGAGGTCGAAGAATCTGAATCTGACGACGATAATGAGAAGCGAACTGTAGCTGAACGCCGAGAAAAAATTGTCAAACGATTATCTGTTGAACGCCAGATACCCGCTTCAAGTCAAAAAAGGGAGATCGTCCAAGAGATAACTGAAATAAAGCGGACAAGTTTAATTGACGACAAAAAAGCCATACACGAAGAAGAAATAATGTTGCAGATGCCCATTGATAATGTCATCAAATCCTTCGCACCTGAAAATGTTGTTAAGATGAAATTAAACAAATTTGAGACTGTTGAAACGTCTATTGCAGACTTTGAAAAGGAGCTTCATTTCAAGTTCAAGACATCAGTTAGAAATGACAAAAGTGACAGATTCCCCGATGCAACCTTAAAAATGCAATCTAATGTTGAAGAAGTCAGCAAAACAAGTAAATTTAATACAAATGAAGAAATTCGGAAATCATCGCAACATACTAATATTGAAACGAAACCATGTTTAGATAATTTAATATTAAATGAAATTAAAATTGAACCCCAGTTACAAGAAATGGACAAGCATAGTGTAAACATTAAAGATGAAACGAAAGAGATAAAAACAACTTTAGAAAAAAGTAGTGAAATTAAGAAACCCACAGAGGAATTCAAGACAGACCAAATTCCCCATTCGGAACCGATTCCCAGTAAAATCCAGAGAAGAAGCATTGATTTAAGTGACAAAACAAAAGGTAAATGTTTGGGACAATATACATACTTTTTTATTATGCAAGTTGTTTAAAGAGTCATTACTTAAATGTTTAGCTTTTTGAAATTTACCTAAAATTTTTAAATAACATGAGATCATTCAAAATATATAAACACGCATTTGTATATTGATCCATTTTTTTTTTTGAACGTTTAAGGCTTCATCCACTGTCAGACTTTTTATTTAATCTACTCTAAAGATAAATCTTAAATAATCATAAGCACTCTTGACTTACTTTGATCATTGGATCAACAAGACAATTAACACAGGATAGAGAGGCAAACAGAACAGAGAACAACAAATATCAACAGCACGCGGCTGGTGTTGCACGGTCCTCCATACAACTATTGGTTAACAGTGATGCTTGATTTCGCTGAACTATCGGGAAGAGATGCCTTATCAAAGCCAAGACCTTTCACTGTCAGACTTTTATTGACTCGTTTAGTCTGCAAGATCATGATGATACTATTTTCTTAAAACCGGTAGGGGTGTTGTTAAGAGTCTTATCTTGACTGTTGGGTTTTGCAGTAGTGAGATGTCTAGTTGTTGCACTTTCAAAATAGCAGTAGTGTTTCTGCACCTTATAATGCCTTTTGTTATTGCAGCTACTGCCTTTTGTAGATTGACCAAAAAGTTTACCCTTCAAATGTTGATGGAATTTTCTTTTCCTCCTTTTCAATGGCCTAAGTGAGAACACTGAAGTTGTCAAAACTTTTCTTCGTAATCCCAGCCGTTTGTTGTCTCAGCTGCTTCGAATTGATTTTTGTAGATTGGCTAAACAGTTAACAAATCATAACTTTCTTTTTACCTTATTTATATCAACTTGTCCAATTTTCTGGTAATATCTTCAAATATCAGTTTTCCGTGGAACAATTGTCTTGAATCACAAAATCTTCTTCAACATATCGAATGTCTTAAAAGGAAAATGAATGAATAATGTCATGAGTTAGGTACACTACTATCTACGACTTAAGTATTTATTGGGCCCTTTAAAGAGCTAGATAAGAACGCTGTCTACACACCTCCAAATACAAATAAAGGACTTTAAGATCTATTGAATCTTCAATCATTTGTTGGCATTAAATCGGTCCTTTTCGATTCACCACAAAAAAAGTCTAAAGGGGTCAAATCGCAGTTCCGAGGCGGCCAATTGACATGGACAAGATTTAAGAATTTGGTGCTCAAGAGATCGATTGTGGCATGGAGTGTGTGACATGGCGCGCTGTTTTGCATGAACCAGAGGATGTCCAAAAGTCCAAATCAATGTCTTCAATTTGATTAAAAAAAAGTCGAGAATACACATCAGGCAAGTGCGTGAAATGTTGAGCTGTTGAGATCGATGATGAGTTCTTGAATTGAGTCTCACATTCTCGGCTACAGCAGCCACATTCTCATCTGTGAACACCATACGACGACGGAGACCATGACCATGAGTGCTGTCTACTGTCTGCTAGCATACCATTCTCACGAACTTTTTGCACTAACATGCGTACATTTCATGTCCGCGGAGGTATGATACTGGCTAATGGCTTCTGTGGCTTTCCCAGCTTTGTTTTTTTTTTTATAATGCACACGCGCTCAAGGGGTTTGTTATAGCCCTTTTAATGATAAGTCACAGCGCGAGCGATAGGAAGTTAGGAAGGGAGGGAAAGGAGGTGTCGATGAACATTGATCTTGAATGTTTGAAGATCAAAATGGCAAGGAAAAATTGTGCCAGGCAATCCATTCCACATTCGTGTTGTACGGCTAAAGAAAGAATCTCTATATTTCACGGTACGTCCGAAATTGGGCTCAAGTGTAAACTGATGAGCGTTCCTAGCAAGACGAGTATTACGGGGGAAATGTTTAAGGGGTGGAACGCAACTGGCTACCTCGAGTGAGCATTTTTTGTAAAAGAATCTGTAAAATAAGGAAAGACATGAGACATTTCTCCGATGTTCAAGTGACGGAAATGTTTCCATAATGCTTCTCTCTCCTATCAATTTTAACGCTTTTTTCTGAACTCTGTCGAGCAGGTGAAGAAAAGTTTGAGAAGCACCTGCCCAGAGATGGGAATTATACTCGAGTTTAGGGCGTATAAACGCTTTGTAAATTGTAGCCAGATCAGAAGGGGTGAAAAACTTCTTGCATCTATTAAGAAAGCCTAAGCATCTTGCAGCATTCTTGGCAATCTCAAGTATATGATCATTCCGACGAAGATTGTCACTGATACACATACCGAGTACTGATAGCTTTTCGGCCTCCTCGATGCAAGTACCATTCATGGATAATGGCATAGGGGGTATATTTAGCTTCAACGACAAAAGACAGCATTGAGTTTTCGACGCATTAAACTCCACACGATTTCTAGTACCCCAATTCACAATGCTGTTTAAATCGGAGTTTAACGAGCTTATCATACGATTTCGTTGTAATAACACGTCCGAAGGCGAAGGCCGTGAATTATCAAACGTATATGAAAAGCTGAGGGTTGATTCGTCAGCAAAACAATTTAATGGATTAGAAGTCACAGACAAGAGATCATTTATAAAAATGAGAAAGAGAGTCGGAGACAGAACGGAGCCCTGGGGCACACCAGCATTTATTTTGTGGAGATCAGACTTGAAACCGTCTAATACAACTTGTATTGAACGGTCCAGAAGATAGCTTCTAATCCAACGAATAAGAGTATCATCGATACCAAATGCACGCATTTTCGATAAAAGAGCTTCATGCCAAACTCTATCAAATGCCTTTGAAATATCAAGCGCAATAATCTTGCTTTCGCCAAAGCGATGCACAGATTTGTTCCACTGTTCGGTGAGATATGCCATCAGATCACCAGTGGAACGATTGCTGCGAAAGCCGTATTGCCGGTCATTTAAAAGCTCCAGATCTTCGAGATATTTCTTGAGCTGACGATTTATCAGCATTTCCATGACCTTGGAAAGAAGGGAAGTAAGTGCAATTGGTCGGTAGGAGGAGGGGGAGGAGGAGTCACCTTTCTTTGGGACGGGCTGGACAAATGCTGTTTTCCATCTACTAGGAAAGATTCCTGAACGATAGGAGCGATGAAAAAGCTTACGCAGTGGTTTTGCCAGCGATGAAGAACACTTCTTCAGAAGAATAGGGGGTATACCATCCGGGCCAGCGGATGTGTGTATATCAAGATCTTGAAGTACTCTTCCCATAGAAGAATTAACGTTCTTAAGTACAGGAGGGGCATTGTAGCTTGCAGGCAACGTAGAACTTGCTTAATTTTGAAGAGATATTTTAAGATATTTTACTACTTTCTTTGTTTCTATCAATTCTCAATATAAAAATTCATGAATGCAACAGATTATTCATTAAATTTTAATTTAAATATTACTTTTTTTTTCTTCTCTTAACGACAAATTTATAATATCTTATTGTCTTTAATCTTAGACATGTCCAACTTAATTGTGAAAGCTGAAGAGAAAAGGGACCACCATGAGGATGAGGAACCAAATCTTTTAAAAGGTATGTAAAAAGAAATTTATAAATTATAATACTGGGGTGGAACGGGTTAAAGTTATAAATGACGGTCTCAATTTTCTACCATCGCAATTGATTGTCAATAAATGTCCATTTTGTTTTACTCCCTGTCGAACTTCAAATGCATCAGTTGTCAGTTCTGTTGATGTTATATGCACATGATTCACCACTGTCAAACTTGGTGCCTCTTGAGCACAAAATCGATACTATGGACTTTATCTTCTCAGGAATAATAGTTTCCATATTAACTTGGGAAATACGGATTAAATGATGATACCACACAAGTTATGACTTTTCTTGAGTTAACCTTTCTTTGGTGGCTTGATGATTGTCGGTCCTTCCCTGGGAAAACTTTCGTTTTCAAAAACAACCTTAACGAGTCTCATTTGCTTTCAGAAATCCAGCAAACGTTCCAACAATTCCAGCTGGTTTTGTTTTTTTTTTTCAAAAGTAAGATATGTCAATACTAATGTTCTGGGAAATCAACGAATACCTGGCAGTTGAACATTTGCATTTACGGTCTATACGTCGTTGAACAGTGCACAGAAATGTTTCTTCAACCTTCGTATCTGGGTTTCTATTAACACTTAAAGACTAACGTTCGTGTCAAAATGGGGATGTTTTTTTTTTTTTTTTTTTAATAATAATATAATGTGCTCGCATTCTTAAAGGGGTTATTAATACCCTTGAATTAAAACTGTGCGGGGGTGTTTAGTAGAAAAGGAATAGATAGAATTTCGGGTGGTAAAGTGGAATGAGATTAAAGGATACTTCTCTCATGAACATCCCACGGCGGAATCTATAATCACAACTCTCTAGCCTATAGGTAAGCATACAAGCAATACAACCACTATACATACCATTGGTACTACTTGAAGATCCTTAGTATTACTACAACGCCCTTTTAATGCTCACACAATTCAATCTTTGACCACAGAATGTCTCCTCCTCTATAAAAAGCTATATATGAGTCTTCAGTTGCTTGCACTGTATGTATATTGCTTTTCCCCTCTACTTCGACTCACTCAACCCAAGAACATTAAAGTTTTGTCGGATGAAATTCACATTCTATCTTTTCACATTCCGAGTCCATAAGGAGAACGAAACAATAATATTGTCTGCATCTGCAGCAGTTGTATTTCTGTTTTATAAATCTTCTAAGTTGGGGAGCATGTTGTCGATTGTATATTCAAGTTCCTTTGAAATGGATTGAATACTTCAACAGTAAGATGACTTGGGCTTTTTTTGTATGTATCAACCATTATCAATAATAAGGTGTTCTTTGTAGGTTGACATCTTCACAGAAAGAGTCTTGTTTAAAAATCTGGACTCATTAATTTGATTAAAACTGTGCTAAAAACCTCGTTCTGAAGGTATTTCTTTCATTTATTTCGGTAATATTTCCTTCTTTAGTATCTGTTTACTTTACAAGTTTCAAAATAGAATTGACATTAACCGCCATTTATAAATATTATGCATCTTCCGAGAAGTTGAAGACTTTCGCTACCTTGTATCACTTTAGAAAAAGTTCTTGTTCAAACAATTTCAATGCTTATTGCCCAAATGGAACAAAAACCTCTCTCGTGCGATAGAGTCTCATGCATTTACTTTCTATCTTATACTTATTACTTCTTTTGCTTTTCATTCAATGAAAATTACAATACGATATACATATTATTTTTTATCTTAGACATTCCCAAACAAATTGTGAAGGCAGAAAAGGAAAGGAAAAGTGATGACGACGATGATCAGGAACGAAATCTTCCAGAAGGTATGTTCAAATAAATAAAATAAAAATAATAAATACTTGGTTTGAATCGAATTTGATTGTCAATTAATTTTCCTCTGGATAAGATGATCAAACTACTTCCAAGCAGTGGTGTAGCTAGGCATTTCCACCCCTGGCATTGTCTTTTTTTTAATATATTATCTAAAATCAGAAATATTTCGGAGCGGGGTGAAATTATTTATATTGTTTAAACAATATACTTATCTATTATATATCTAGCGGACTCGGCGAACTTTGTCTTGCCCCAAATTTAACTCCTTCAGATAAACTCCAGACTGATGATAAACTACAGATAGTTCAAATTTCAATGTGATTTATTTGAATGGAATCGAAATCAGTAAAGAGCAATATGATAAACAATGTTATTTCGTTTTCTTTTCCGGCACAAAAACAAATAAAATGCACGACTGGGTCGCACGAACTTGCTCTTATGATAAGCAATTGCTAATTGTGGCTGCATATATGGCTATTAAAAAAATTTAAATAATTTCGAAAATTCTTTGATTTTTTAAATTAGTTTAAGAGTTTTCTCGGAAAAACAAAGTATGCAATAAAATTTCGAAGCTATACGTTAATCTAGGAAAAAAAAATATTGAAAATCGTTCGACCAGTTTTTTTTTAAAAAGGTTATTTTTGAAAAACTTTTCCAAAAAATATTTTGAAATTTATTTGGGTATGCAAATATATGGCAATCTGTAGTTTACATTTGAAAAAATAATTTAAAAAAAAATCAATATACCCGTTTCCAACATATTTCGAAAACCAAAAATTTTTTTGAAAAAATTATAAAAAATCAAAAAAAAAAGTTTTTGAAAAATTTGAAATGCCATATTAATAAAATTATAAATGACTTCCTGTGGCTAAAATTTTATTGAAATCGAATGTATAGTTTACGAGAAAATTTGATTTGAAAATACTGGTTCTATGAGAGGTACCGTTATAAGACAAATTTTGAAAAATATTTTCCAACCAAAAGATAGACTGTCTTACAAAAATAGCATCCTGAAAGTTTTATCAAAATCGTTAGAGCCGTTTTTGAGAAAATCAATTTTTTTCTTCACGATTGTATGGCAGGTGCCGTTATTTTTGGGCTTAGAGCAAAAATAAAAAATATGTTCCGTGGGACGGCCAAATAAATCCTAGATACCAAATTTGAAGCAAATCGGCCCATCCGTTCAGGCTCTAGAAGCGCGAACAGACAGACAGACAGACAGACAGACAGACAGACAGACGGACGGAATTCCCAGACCCACTTTTTTCGACTTCTCCATCATCGTAATGTCATGTGTGATTGTTATCTCGAAATTTTTTTTCTGCACGAATCCATAACTTGCCTTATAGTACCTATAATCGCAAGTAAAAACGAGGGCGGTTAGCCAACACGCGAACAGGCAACGTACAGCTGACCGCGTATGCCCTGATTATGATCGCTCCCAACTTTAGCTGTTAACTATGCGGCGGAGTTCCTGGCGCATCAAGCGAGTTTAAAAATTCCGTTGGATATTTGGTCCCTTTATCCTCTTCGGTCACGGTGTCAACGGAATTTTTCAAACGCAGTCCGATGTCCTTATTCTTCGCTGCTAGTAGTATTGCCCGTTCACTAATCCAATTATGGTTTTTATAATATAGTGCAATGCCGGGGAACACTGTGGTGATGAGCAAAAATTCGCTGGGAACGATATGAATCCATACTCGAAACATCAACGGGAATTCGGCCTTTGCCAACCGCTAGTAGTTATATCTCGAAACTTCAGCAGCCGATAGGTCGTTCTACAATGCGACTCTCATGTTTGTGGCAAATTTCAACTTATTGACATGCTGCGCCGGCACGTTGGCTTTTTACCCGTTAGAAGAGTCATCGGCAGCTTCAAAGCGGAATGTGTACTGTGCAGTTTGACCGCCTTCAAACAATATGGCACTTATGCCAAAGGATACAACAACGTAATTTGAGATCTTGAACGAATTTTACCAGAATCAACCAAATGACGAATGGCTTTCCTGTCCCACGCACCGAAAGTATCCAGAAAATAACCCAACTTTTTACACACAAACTTATTAAAATACGTACGTTTTTTCACAATAATTAGAAGAATTGTACACATTTTGGATTATCCCTATTTCCTGACTCTTCCGGAAGGTTTTCCCAAAATGTTCTTTTGTAAAACATTCTCCTGGCAATTACGAACAATGAAAAATGAGTCAAATCGGCGCAGCCGTTCTCAATTGATCAATTACTATACAACTTTCACACCATTTTTATATAATCAATATATACTAGCTGTCCAGGCAGACGTTGTCCTACCCTACCGAGCATGAGGGTGATTAGTTTGACTTCCTAATTTATTATATTTATACCGTCCAATTAGTTTGTCTAAAATATGAGAACATGGATTATTTTTTTTTAAATTAAATAAACTCAGAAAAGTACGCATACGCCCGAGTGCCGGGTGTATCATACTGTTTTATCGTTGCATTTAGGTTGAAAAATTGGCTATTGCAGCAAATGTTCCTTTAGTTCATCCGTTCATTAGTTTACTTTCTTACTGGAAATGTGAGTCATTTTTATTGAATCTATTTAATTTAGTAACTTAAAAAAAGATACTTGCGATTATAGGTACTATAAGGTAAGTTATGGAATCATGAAAAATAAAATCTAACAAACTATGATAAAGAAGTCGAAAAATCGGATCTGCGAATTCCGTCCGTCCGTCTGTCTGTTCGCACCTCGAGAGGCTAAACTGATGTTCCGATTTGCTTCAAATTTGGTATTTAGTATTTGTTTGGCCGTCCCTTGGAATATATTTTTAATTTTTGCTCTAGACCCAAAAATAATGGTACCTAACATTTATGTATACAAACAATTAGATGTGTGTAATGTGTATGTATGTATGTCGTGTATGGACTTCTAAACCGCCCAACGGAATTTTATGAAATTTTCAGGGTAAATATTGTTTAGTCCGGGGATGGTTCTAGTGAAGGTTTGATTCCGATTGGGTGGAAGACAAAAATAAAATGCAGGCTTTAACCAAAAATATTGTTTATCCTAGCGGATAAATTGAGATGAAATAAATAAATAAATTTTACTTCACATTAAAAGTGTTTTTTTGGGCGCAGCAACGCGCGCCGGGTACCGCTAGTACAATTATAAACAAAATGTTTGATTTTCTTCAAAACTTTCAGAATGCTATTTTTTTTTAGAACAATTTATCTTTTGGTTGGAAACTCAGTTCTCCATGTTCTCATAGATTCACCGCACTGTTCTTCGGATGTGGATCTTGACAGCATTTTCCCATCACGGGAATAATCAACCGTGTGGAATTATATTCTTCAAAAGCGCTGTCTTCTGTCGTTTAAGCACAACCTATACGTCCCATATGCCAGTATCCATGAGTGGCACTTGGACTGTGGAAATCGAACACCTTTGCGTTCTAAGCATTGTGTATTACTATCGACCTTTAGTAGAACAACAACATATTTGACGTCGCAAAAAATGCCGCAAAATGCTTAGATTTCCTAAATCGATGTAAGAAATATTTTTCCCCTTCTGATAAATTCCCCCGAAGCTTGAGTATTATTTTCATACCAGGACAGGTGCTACTGTTACACATTTTCATCTCCTGGTTAGGATTAAAGAAGAGCCTTAAAATTGCACCATTTCCGGAACCATTTGTTTAACTTGAACATCTGCTGCAATATCTCTTGTCTCGCCTTGTTGTATTAGATGCATCCCTCGACATAAACTATTTCCCCGTAACACTAGCATCGCTTAGGAATGCCGATCTATTAACCCTCGATCCTAACTTCGGACAGCCTCTCAAGTATAGAGACTCATTTTTAAGCCACACTACAAGAATGTCGAATATTTACCCTGTTCGATTTTAAGCTCCCATTGAGATTTACAGACATTCAAAATCAATGTGCATCGGTATCTTTTTTTGCTTTTTATCATCTATAGGCACTTATAACTTTCCTTAAAGCTTGTATACTGTGTTAATTCATGTTAATGGTATTAAAAACCGCTTGAATGCGCGTAAATTTTTATTTAAAGAAATTGTTTAATATCGTTTTATTTTTTGCTCAGTGGAAACATAATGTTAGTTGTGAATTATTATTTTGAAAATCACCTTACAAAGATCGATTTATTTTTGTGGCTGTCATCATCGTAAATCACCTTAGCCATTTCCAATCCTGTCTTCCACCGATAGTTAACAATAAAGCGCAGTTTATTTCTTCAAACTTTTATAGTGCCTATGACGACAATAATTACTATTGCGTCATAATGTTTATATTTTTGTGTGTTGCTTTGTAAAATTTAAATCTTCACCTTGAATATCAAGCTTGCCAATAATGATTTGGCCATTTGCTTTTCATTTCAATATAAGTGTAGGATTTTTTGCACTTTTTTGGTTTCTACAATATATTTACTACAACAAAGGTACATTATATGTTTGTATGAACGTGTACCTTTTTACAGGGTAGATATAGTACACATACATATACATATGTACTTGTACAGTGAGTTTAAACTAATCCAATTACTCAATTTGTTCTATGGTTCCGCAGTTCTCTTGGTACCGGGTGATGTTGACATTCTATGATTTATAATTCTGGCTAAGTCCTTTTAGTTATTCGTAGCCTATTATAGGTAGTGCTTTACACGGTACGGTTCTGTTACTTTAAATTAAGTGTTTGTATTACGGTAAGATTTCTAAATGATAGAATCTTAATTTATATACGATTTGACTAAACGTTCTTAACGATAAGAGAGCAGAATATTTAAGAAAACGTTTCAATAGTTGCATTTTTTACGTATAAACGAAAATTAAACATTCTTAAATATTGATTTTTTACGTTCGGTATAGATTTAAAATAGAAATTTCACTGCTTCAACGAATAAAATAGTTCATAAGATATGTTAGAATGTCATCGGGAGGACTTCTTAGTATGGTCGGGGAACACTAAAATATTAAAGGAACACACACAATCATTAGACAAACATTAACTAAGCTTTATGTATTATACTCGTACTGTCGAAAGTTTAAAATTAAATATTTTGTTCATAATAGTTCCACATCAAACCCTCGAAAAGACCAAACAGAAAACAAAAACTGATATGTTGTTGGAAATCACTATCGAGAAGTTTAATTCATGAAAGGTTTTTTGATTTTTAGGGCTACAAAGTGATTTCACTTTAAATAGAAATATGTATTGATTATAAAAAAAATAGCAATTCGTATAGCCTTTGCATAAGTTTTGCCCAAATTCATATAAATGAATGTGCACATCAGTTAGATGACGTCACAATCTTTGAGGATGCGCAATTTGGTCATGGTCGGTGGATACCAACAGGAGATTTAAAACGCAGTTCAAAATATTCCATTATCCAAGAGTTCACTTCGCCGTTTAAGCAAATTAAATACAGTGACACTAATTTTTGCTGTAGTTTAGCTTTGTAAAAATTAGTTTGGCCTTTTGATCAAATGTGTAAGCTCGTTTAGTTAAATGGATATGGATAATTTTTTTTTAGTACGATTAAACAAAAATGTATAATTTAACATTTGGTGTTCCATATTTAAAGAAATCGAAAATTTGTTTAAACTAACTTGCAACGGGAATAAAGTCGTAACAACCTGATGACAACATTTATTACATTTTTAATTTTGGATTTAATAAGATACCGGAAATTTGTTTTCTTATAAAAATTTTAATTTGGTTCAAATGCCTATTGCCTACACAATCAAAATAGTCCAACAGTAGTTTATCTTTAATCAATTGGAGAATTTATGAATACAAATCACACCAAAAATTTAAAATTTACTTATAAAAAAAATATGACACGCTACTGATTTTGAAAAAGCTTTCCCATAACACCTGTGCTGCCAATTTATTTTGCACAAATTACATATCGACGGCTTAGTGCACAAATGTGTTAAGTGCTCAAAACATACATGAGATGATTTATAAGATTTGGAGATCAATATATTGATTGATTGATATTGATGAAAACCAAAGTATAATAAATAAAGTCTTTAATATAGTACAAAACAAAAAAAATATTTTGTTCGAAGATATTGATCTCCAAATCTTAAAAATCACCTCTGTAAAATTGAGCACTTAACACATTTGTGCGCTAAGCCATCGATATAGTCAATTTAATACAAATTCAATCAATCGACTTATGAAAACGGACAATAAAATCATGTAGTAAAAGTTGTTATCATGATTTTTCAGGACAAGTCAATTTTTCATATTTTTTCACACCATGTAGCATCGCTCTGTTTTTTTTTTTTTTTTTTTTTTTTTTGAATAGATATTGTAGGAAAAACAAAATAAAATATTTTGAAATGCTCTGAGATGTTTACTATATAATATGGATGTGATATAGGTCAACACAAAAAAAAAAATTCAGATACATATTAATCGCACAGAACAAAAAGAAAGGCGGTCAGAAAATCAGAAATTAATTAAAATGGGCGGCTTAAAGTTTTAATAAAAAATAAATCACTGGAGAAGTCTTATCAACCTTCTTAAAATATAGCACAATCATTTAACAGCGAGATACCAAGAAGTTTAAAACCAAATAGCGAACAAATCACCTACCTCGAACACAAGGGAAAATACACACATTTTCACGAAAACAGGTCTAACCACCGCAAAACTTGAACAAGAACTGCCACGAATCACGTGTGATGCATACATGCAGTGTTGTAGTATTTATCATCAAAATATTTCTTTTATGAAAAACCGTTTTTCTGGAATTAAGGAAGTCGAAAGAGCCCATTCGTCGAAAGTACCCCACCCTGCCCTACATTCAATCAGTCCAGTATGGGGTCAATGGTGGCTTGAATATTGGCTTCCAAAGCATCAATAGTTGCCGGTTTGTCGTCATAAACCAATGACTTAAGATAGCCCCAAAAAAAGATACCGAGAGGTGTTAAGTCGAACGAACGAGGGGGCCAGTTAACAGGGCCACTTCTGGAAATAAAAATGTCACCAAATTGATATTGCAATAAATTGATGGTTGAGCGCGCTGTTGCGCCGTTTTGTTGGAACCAAAGTCGCTAATGTTTAGCTATAATTAATTTTTGGAAACAAGAAATCAGTCAGCCTCAGCATGGCTCTATAGCCAGAGTTACAACGGACACTCATATGAGCCAAAAGGACACATTTTTCTAAGGTTGACTCATCTTTTTAAGATTTGGCTCATTTTTTTAAATATAAAAATAAACAGTTTAATATTGTCAATTTGCAAGTTCAAAGACTTTTATATATCAATTTTCAGAACAAAAAATTATTTTCAAACATTGATGTATAGTGTGACCTACGCTTCTTTATACTCTCTTAGACGCTTTCATTTAAAAAATTGAAACGTTTAAATACAAAAAGCATTCACTTATAGAGGCGCATTCATTGCTGGTTTATGAAATAATTTCAAAAGGACTCATTTATTTCCAAAACGACTAATTTTTTTGCCTCTGGGACTCATACAAATTTTAACCTGCGGTAACACTTTCTATAGCGTTCGCCATTTTCACCGTCCTCGTTGGATGTAATGGTTATTCGTAAATGGCTTGGGTTTTGTCTACGCTACTTATATGGAAATTTTGCTTATTGACGAAGTCATTTAACCAGAAATGAGCTTCATCACTAAGCACAATTCTTCGGTATAAATGCTTTATAAACCTCGCTAGTAGAATTTTTTTTTCTTTCAAAGTAAATTTGCACAATTTGGAAGCCTTGTTTCGGCGTTAAACGATTCATGATGAATTGCCATCTTTTTGTTGAATGCAAATTTGATCGGATTTCCCGCCCAAAGAAATTGAAACAGGTTTGATCTGGTTTTGTAATTGTGAGTGTGTTTCTTTTGACGTTCTAAATGAGGAAATTATGGCTGAATCACAACGACGCGTTCACCTTGGCCTCGCGTACTTACGTCGAACGAGCTTTACGGAAGCGTCGAGATGAAAGATGACATTTGAGTAAATGAACTAATCGAAAATAATAGTTCTAAGGAAACAAATATTTTTGTAGAGTATCTTGTTGAGAAGGTTTTTGTATAAATGAATTATTGTACACCAAAGAAGCGTCCTGACTCTTAAGTCCCTTACTCGCGGAAAACTCCGCTAAGTTCTGTGATCGAATATATGTAGTTCAAAACCTTACTTAGGTCTGGCACATGCACATGGTTCACAATGTTGCACAATGTATGTACGAAACGTATGCGAGTAAAATATTTTCGAATCAAGGATACATATTATTGACAATCCTTATAATATTGCGTGCCACTTCCACAAAAACAAGATGTTTTCACTCATAAAGATCATTGTTTGGATTTTAATCTTTCACTGATTGCACTCAAAAGAGGCGCAGACAAGCATACATAGCTAATTCTAAAAAATCCAAACCCTTTTCAAACTTTTTTTTTATTTGTTCCAAATCCTTAAAAAGGTTAAAACTTTGCTATACATAAATGCACACATTTAGGAACAAAAATACAACAAGGCAATGATCCATTGGCCGAAATTTATTGAAAAAACTCAAATTGAAACACACAGAAACAGTAATAATAATTATTTGAAACGTCAAATGCGCGCAAATGTTCAAATATTTCAACTTTTGCTTCAGCTTCGCTTCATGCTACGTGGTTTGTGTACTTACTTTTTTATATCAAAACGTAACGTTAAAGCTCAACGCCTCATTGTGAGCATTAATACATGAATTCCTATGTTTGAACTTTTGCGTTCTGTCAAAGCGAAGATCAAAGCGTCGTTGTGAAGCAGGCATTATGGCTGAATCACAACGACGCGTTCACCTCAGTTTCGCGTACGTTACGCCGAACAAGCTTTACGGACGCGTCGAGATGAAAGCTGACATGTTTGACGTTTGAGTAAATCAATTAATCGAAATTAATAATTCTGAGGAAACAAATGTTTTATTTTTCTTGCAATGGAAGCAGAAAACCTAATTTCAATTATATAAGTTTATGGAAAAGTGGCTTATACTGCCTTTTTAGCATGTGAACAGTTTGATAAAGAGGATTCAAATCGGCGTTGGTGGGTTCGGGAGTTAAATCTAAGAAGGGATGAAGAAGGATTCTTCGCCCTAAACTTCGAAGCAACGAAACAAAAAGATCCGGAATATTTTTTTAATTTTTTCCAAATCCTTAAAATGCTAAAACTATGATATAAATGCACACATATAGAGAACAAAATTACAACAGGGCGATGATCCATTGAATGAGGAAATTGAAAAAACTCAAATTGAAACAGTAATAATAATTATTTGAAACGTCAAACGCGCGCAATTGTTCAAACATTTCAACTTTTGCTTCACGTTCGCTTCATGCTACGAGGTTTGTGTACTTACTTTTTGATGCCAAAACGTAACGTTAAAGCTCAACGCCTCATTGTGAGCATTATACACGAATTCCTATGTCTGAACTTTAGCGTTCTGTCAAAGCGAAGCTCAAAGCGTCCTTATGAAGCAGGCATTATAGTCTCACTAAATTATTGTAATTATTCTGTTCGTTGTAAAATCTCATATCAAAAAAATTTGATCCGACGACGTACAAAAAAAAAATGACATTACTAAACAGGATTGTCAACACAGTTTGACATTCTCAACTGGACATTAGGACTAAGAAAAACTGTAAGTTACTTATAAAGTTCGTTCACATTAACAATGCTAAAATATTAAATTTTTTTTAGGAGTCTCCTTGCATTTACATTTTAGTGGAGGTTTTTTTCTATTTTAAAAAATCGGTTGCACAACATGTATATGTTTTAGGATTAGGGCTTGAATTTATGAAATGTCTATATTCCTTTGAAATCAAAATTTATATGTGTGTTACGGCCGAGATCACTGGTGTTGAATTATCGTTGACGCGTCTGTAGAGTACGGTGACGTGAACGGATCTCTTGCCACAAGCTTTAACTTTAAGTTGAATTGCTGTATTATGCAGAGTATATACTCTGGTATTATGTCTATAAACAACCTGTTAAGTTATTTTATGAAGGGTACAGTAAGGATTCGCTAAGCAACTTGCACTTTTTGACTGTTCTGACTAGAAAAATAATTTTTATGTTATAGGTATAGGTATTAGTATCATTCAGTTTATTCATTTGTCCATTGATTCATAGGTACAATATTTAAAGAGTAAACAAAAAATTATATAAAATCTTGTTTCATTATTTTAAAGAAAACTTCGAACATGTCTGGAATACCAACAATTTCGGTTACTAAAGACGATGATGAAGAAGAGCATGATCACGATCACGTTGACAATGGCGATTTTGATGTCTCAGTATTGAGTGATGTTCTGACCGATATAGAAGACATGGACAGTAACGATGACGAAGAGGTTGGAAGACAATTTTTCAAGATTAATAGTAATAGCAAAAGGGGATCCAAAGCCCTCACTGATATTGAAGATTATAATGATTCCTGTTCAGACGAAGAAATAAGCACCAAGTATCCTGTTTTAAAGCTATCCCTTCAAGAATTTTTGAGCCATGGCTTGACTGAAGAAAGAACTTCTAACAATCAATGCAAAGGCACCTGTGATATGATAGCAGGCAGATCCTTAGGTTTAGAAATGTTTAGTAAAGTGGATGACTGTCCGACCGATTATGATAACTACAGCATTTCCTCTGATGAAGAACATTGCAATGAAAAATCAGTCTGTGTTGACTTTTCCCTTATGCACTTGGAAAATAAAAATACCGAAGAACACGTAGAACACGGTGAGATATCCGATGAGGAATTCTCAAAAAGCGATTGTTTTGACTATTTCAATGAAGGCGCCAGAGCATCAGGATATTTATCTGAGGACGAAGTTATTGAAATGTCTAGATCTGAACAAGAAATGATAGTTGAAGTAAATAGTTCAGATGAAGACGACATACTTGATCAGCAAACCTTCCCTACTCTAAATGTAAAATTTTCATCTGAAGATACAAAAAGAAAAGGCGAAGAATTTTCGCAGTCACATTTTCTTCAAGTTTCAGCAAATTGCGAAGAGTCACTCACAGATATTGAAAAAATAGACCTATCTGCCGCTGAAGATAGCGGCGATGAAGATTCTATGCCAATGGCAAGAGCTATAGTGGTTGATAATGCTGACAATTCAAATACGGACGTCGAGGACATATATTTAAATGAGCCAAGAAGATTTTCTGCAGAAATTGAAAATGTAAATCGTCAATACATTCCACCGCCCCACCGAGAAATGGTTTTGATTCGAGAAGACAAAAACGGTGATCCAATTACAAATGTGGTAGCAATGGAGAATGATTTCCGCTTTGGACTGGCCGATTCTGGTCACGATGACTTACTTACGGATGTTGAAGATATTTCCAGTGCAGTTGATGATTTTAATGATTTTTCAAAAGAAGAAACCGCACAACTGGGTTCATCGTTTGAAAATGAAGTTGTACTAACGTCTGAAAATATTAAACCGACAACACATAAGCGAAATGAATATTTAGATAACATAACTGACACTGAAGAAATATTTGTAACTGGCTCAGTGCGAAGGAAAAGAAATAAATTGAAAACTCAAAATAAATCAAAGTCAAAGCAAAACAATCTTGGAAATAAAACAATCGATAACTTTGAATCAGATGAATCAAACATTTCATCTAGAAGTATGAACACTTTGAAAACGGATTACATGGAAAATTCAAACGAAACTAGATTCAACAGAAAACACCCTCACGCTCATAGTTCACATAATATGTCAAATAGTGCTGAAATGTATACCAATGACAGTTTTACTGTTGTCCATGAAAAATGTGTGAACACGTTCAATGTCAATTCAGAAAAAAATTTTATAAAGGGATTAAAAGAATGCTTGGAGACACATACAGATGTTGAATACGTTGAAGAAGATCAGGCGGCCTACAAAAATTAGACCCCCTATTTGCTTAGTTAAAAGAATATGATAAGACAAGTAATACAATTAATCAGTAAGTATACTCGTATGAAGTTAAGTAGTGCTAGATTTCCATGTTTCATCATTCAATACCAACATAAGACGCACGCTAGTAATATTTCAAAATAATCGGTCCAAGCACCTTTTGTAAACTCCAATTACAGCTGAATAGTGTATTGCAACCAAAACTTTATCTGAACTTTATTGGTAAGAGATTGAACCTGTATTGTGTTTTTGATACTGCAAGACCGAATTTACACAGAAATAATGGATAGAAATGTAAGGTATGCTGATTGTGTGTGTGAAGTCGCAAATAAATCAGTTTGGGCGTGGCTGACGCCCACTTTTCATTAGAAACTATAAAAACCTTATTTTTGCAAATAAAAGGTACTTATCATAAATCCACAAGTAGTAGAAACTAAGAAGTTTGTATATGAAAAAAAAAATTTGAATTTCGGGCGTAGTTTACGCCCCCTTTTCATAAAAGAATAAAAAGCATAGTTTTAAAAATGTAAGGTACCAATATTCAATTTTAACTTTTTCGGTTCGTTATTTTTTCGCTTGAAATTATTTTAATACGCCCACTTTTAGGGGCGTGATTTTTATAAAATACCTTTATTCAGGCAAAATTGTTGGAAAACCACTCAATTCAGCTGTAATTTTACTCATATGGCTAAAAATTGGCTTTTGATCAAAGGTCAGTACGTGCTATAAAATTTATTTACAATTTTTTTGGACACACACCGCTTTTAGGGGGCGTTTACGTTTAAAGTCGTAATATGCGTTAATTTTTTAAAGTTTCCTTACCATCCGTTGGAGTTTAGAAGTAAGAAGATGAACTCTTCGGTTTGTATTTCTTATTTACGTAGTAGGGTGTGGTTCGAGAATTGTTAAACACACCCATAATCGCTATTTCCATTCAAAATCTTAATTTTGTATATTCAAGTTATACCTTGTTTTGTTCAAATCGAGCTGCAAACTCAAAATTTAATGTCACTTACCTCATATAATGATTGCCTTGGCAATAGTCTCAACTTCCGTGACAAACGTACTGTAGCTCTCGCTTAGGTTTTTGTTTGTAATTCTTTCAATAGTCCAACAATCAGTTTAAATTCTGAAATTTTAAAAATTACAAAATTAAATAATAATAAAAGATGATTCTGTCGTCACAAAAATGCAAGATGTCAATAGTTTTAAATGTATCAACTCAGTATAACCGTTTTTCAGTGTTTCAAGAACTATAGGTATTTGAAATGTTTGGAATAAGAAACTTTTTAGATCATATGGGTAAGTTTGATAAGTTGGCTGCATGCCTTAATATCCGCAGACAAAATATCAGGGTCAAAATATCCGCGACAAAATATCCACCGACAAAATATCCTCGACATAATATCCGCAGACAAATATATATACAGGGTGATTGATATAAGGTTTTTCAAAAAGCTATAGCATGTAGGTTGGGTCGAGACAAGAAAAAAATCGTATGGGAAGGGGTATATTCCCCTCAGTTTAGCCGGTAGGGGATATTATCTAAAAACATGACTTCAATTTGAAAAAAAAAAATTATCAAAAAAAACGGTAACTCCTACAATACCATGCCATGTCTTTTTTTAAAGTTAGGAATCTCTTCTTTTATTAAGGTTTTAAACAAAGTTATTTTATTTCTTAAATAAATTTATTTGAACCGTTTTCAAAATATTAACTATCAAACTCAAAATTTTGAAAAAAAAATAACCAGAAAATCTGGTTTGAAAAAAACCGGTGCTATGGGAGGTACCGTTATAAGACTTTTCCTGAAAAATCTATTCCAACCAAAACATAAAGTTTATTCAAAAAAACACCACTCAGAAAGGTTTATCAAAATCGTAGGAGCCGTTTTTGAGATAAATGAGTTTTTCATAAAAAATTATATGGAAGGTACCGTTAGTTTAAGAGCTAGAATGCTAATTCCAAAAACCCCTCTGTAGGACGTAAAGACAAACATACATATGGATAGACAGACAGACAGACTTCTCTATCATCGTTATGTCATGTTTGATTGTTAGAATTTTAACGAATCCATATTTTGCCTAACATGTAGTTACCTATAACCGCAAGTAAAAAGTAATAGATTTTTAAGTCGATATCTTGTATTAGAAGGCAAGTTATGGATTTGTGCAAACAAACGATTTTTTTAATACTTTTTTCAAGAAAAATACTTGTCTTCAACAACTTTGCTAAAACCTTTTCAGTGCTATTTTGTTAGGACATCTACCTTTTGGTTAAAATGGGGTTTTCGGAATTTGTCTTACCTGCAACTCATCGGCTTTTAAAATAAGATTTTTTCGTAAACAACACAATCGATTCTAATAAAATTTTGCTCAAAGAAAATATTTCATTGCTTTATTAATGAAAATTGTGCTTAAACAAATTTTCAAAAAGAAAAAATACCTCTTGATACATTATGTAAGAACAAGAACGTAGTGGGACTCAGTCGTGCATTTGCTTCAAATTTGGTATTTAATATTTATTTGGTTGTCACTAGGAAAATATTTTGAATTTTTACTCTAGGCCCGAAAATAATGGTATCTGCCATACAATCGTGAAGAAGAAGATTTGAGCAATGAAATATTATTGCTTAAAACTAGGGAAGTTTACAAGATAAGTTAAAAGCTTGCCCCCAATTTAAACATTGCATACTATCTCTGTTAGTCTTTTGCTGCTGCCCATAAGATACCCCTGATGTTAATATAAATTAGGAACTTTGAATGCAAAATTATATAAAATAATCCGGGACCCTTATTTTTGAATGGGGAATATCTCACCGAATAGTGGAAAAAATTCTTGCATCTTTTTCATCAATCAAGGACTTTCACTTGTTTTAAAGAACTCTGCTTCCATTTCATGATACCAATCTACTTAAAATTACTTCTGATCCAAAGAATTTTTTTATTGATATGATCTCTTTGTATATAATCATCGATCTACTTTCTTTTATTTTTTGTATTACACTTCGGCTTTGTAACATTTGAAAAACCTTGTTAAGAAACTGGAATCTAAGGATATATTTTACTGTTTTTCAGGCACTGAAGCTAAAGGAACAATAAAGGCAGTTAAACATGAAGAATACACAACAGAACAACCAAAAGTCATTGCAGCCTCCGAAGGTAAGCTTACTATTTGTATACTTTGGTTTACTACCGACACTTCATTTTTCAGATTTTTAGTTTTCAAGCATGTTCCGTTATTCTTGCCCTAGTTAATTTTTGACTTTTGGGATTTGATTTAAATTATCAATAAAAACACTTGCAGTAAGCTAATGATTTGAAAATATAAAGAGTTCAGTTTTTTCATTCGTGTGCACAACAAACCCTTCAAGTCTGGCAAGTTCTAAGTTTCTAAGATAATTAAAAGTGATCCATGATGTTAGTTATCAAAAATAAAATGCACGACTAGGTCGCACGTACTTGCTCTAATGAGTGACAGTGGTCTTGCGGCTTGAGATTTTTATAAAAATATTTTTTTCGAAATTCTCAAATAATTACTTAAACTAATTTGAGCTGAAAAAAACTACGATATTTTATTTCTTGGATAAATTTGAATTGATGAAAATAAATTTATAAAAATCTGTGGGGCGGTTTTAGAGAAAAAAAAATATTTTTGAAAAACTTTTTGAAAACATTAAAAACGCCAATTCATAGGTATTCAGCAAATACATTTATTAATAATTTTTGAAGAAAATTAAGTGAGCAGTTTTCAAAATATTAATTTAAAAAAAAATGTTTTGAATGCTTTTAAAAATACAAAAAAATATTTTTTGAAAATATTTGAAGTAAATTACGTGTGAAATTTCGAATGAACCGGTTGAGCCGTTGTTTTCGAGATAGTCGAAAGCAAAAAAAAACGGTCCTACGAAAAGTACCAACTGTTTTTAGAAATTAAAAAAAAAATTTCAGCCATATTATTGGTCGAACCTAAAAAGCTTCACTGATTTTTTAAATCATTAGAGCCGTTTTCGAGAAAAATAAGCTTTAACGTAACGATTATATGGCAGGTATGTAATGTTATTTTTGAGCTAAAAAAAGTTTGAATTTCTCCTCTGTACAATACCTAAAAAACTACATAATATGTACCAAGTTGGAAGCAATTCAGCCCACTCGTTTGGGCTGTAGGTGTCTATACATACAGAAAGACAGACAGACAGACATACAGACATACAGACAGACAGACGGACATACAGACGAACAGAATTTTAAGCCCATCTTTTTTGTCTTCGCTATCATCGTAATGTCATGTGTGTCAAAACTTTTTTTTTCGACGAAAAACTTGCGTATAGTACTCATAATCGCAAGTACAAAATTATGTATTTCTCAAGATCACTAAATGG
Source organism: Platycheirus albimanus (assembly GCA_916050605.2). Taxonomy (NCBI): domain Eukaryota; kingdom Metazoa; phylum Arthropoda; class Insecta; order Diptera; family Syrphidae; genus Platycheirus; species Platycheirus albimanus. The sequence goes on from OU696698.1 coordinate 70,133,381, forward strand.
AAAATGCATACTTTCTCGATTATGCATCGCAATGCCTACCACTGTGCAAAGTCTTACGATTCAACTATGATTAGGAGTGTTCCACGAATTTGGAAACATTTTCCAATATATGGGCGAATAACACTCCCCTAAATGAAAAATCCGAAAATTTTCCTTTTCCAGTCAGTAAGGTACTATTTTTTGCCTTTTTCGAAGCCCTTTATTTGAAGCTTATCAAAGAAAGAATCTTAAATTCTTTAACATAATTTGCATAACTGCAATTTTTCCTGATCGAATGATCAAATCAATTTAATTTTTATTTTTCATTCATAAACTTTCTTACTGTTTGGATTGTTTTTGATTTTGTCAGATATATTCAAATTATATTCTTGACTATGGGTTTTTCATAACTTGAATGTGTTTCAGAACATGAAATGGATATTATCCGCAAGGAAGCTTCTGTACTTATAAAAGAGGTTTTAGAGGAAAGCGTTACTATTTTAAATACTCGACAACAAACTCCAACAGAGGTGTTATGTGAAAACCTAAAATCTGATGAACAACAACACACTTCCAACGACAACGGCGAACTTCGTCAAACTAGTTACACATCTGAATCAATTTGTGAAATTCCATATGATGACAATACAATCAGTCCAACAAAACTTACAAGTCCAATAAAGAACGATGGAGCAATCTCACCAGATACAAAAGGTAAAAATTTGACAAAAATATAAAATTGAATTAATAGCTAAATATTTTGTTATCCTTAGAAATACCACCAACAATTATGAGCTTTAAGAAGGAACAGAAAGTAGAAAAAAAGTTTCAAAAAATTTCTTCAGATGTCGATAATATTGACAAGAGTGTCGAAAGCTTCGATCAAACATTTAGTTCTTTTGTAAATGATGACGAAATAAGTAGTCTTCATCAAGAATTCTCAAAAATTAGTTGGAACGAAAGTATATCTACAACAACAAGTACTATAGCAGATATTGAACAAAACACACCAGACACTGATAATCAGGACCTTCTAACTGGTATGTATTCAGCTTAGGTGTATACGCTGATGTTAATATTAAAATTGATCCCATGTTCCAAATATTTTGAGAAAAACTGAAAATCCTTCGTGGCATGCGACATTTGAAACTCCTTTCTGCTTCTTTCCCTTTAAATATGTAAGAAATTATAAAAACCCTAATTCCAATACCCTTTACAAACTTTTGTTTTAGACACAGGAGGCGAAAACATCCAACGTGATATCAGTGAAGAAATGCTTAATGTAGCACCTTGTCCCACGCCACGTACATGTCTAGAAAACTTAGACAAAAGCGAAGGAAATAAAGAATTATTGAAATCCGAAGAACTAACACACCATGAAGATCACACAAAAGATTTTCCTGTGCCACAACCTCGACAAATGAAAAATGTCGTATCACCTACGGCAAAAATCCCAAGTAAAACCGATGATTTTATTGAGTCTGTTACATCAATTCATGAAATATCAGGCATGGTTTCTGATGTCAAAGAAGATATCCTTAATATTAAAGAAGATCAAGCTCCGTTAAGTGAAGTAAAAGTGGATGATGACATCATTGACCAATCTCTGGCTAAAGCAAGTGAATTGATCATTAAACCATCATTAATTCAACATGAAGAAAAAGCGGATGATGTCATCATTGAACAATCTCTAGCTAAAGCAAGTGAATTGAGCATTAAACCATTATTAATTCAACATGAAGAAAAATCGGATGATGTCATCATTGACCAATCTCTGGCTAAAGCAAGTGAATTGATCATTAAACCATCATTAATTCAACATGAAGAAAAAGCGGATGATGTCATCATTGAACAATCTCTAGCTAAAGCAAGTGAATTGAGCATTAAACCATTATTAATTCAAAATGAAGAAAAATCGGATGATGTCATCATTGACCAATCTCTAACTAAATCAAGTGAATTGAGCATTAAACCTTTATTAATTCAACATGAAGAAAAAGCGGATGATGTCATCATTGACCAATCTCTGGCTAAAGCAAGTGAATTTAGCATTAAACCATTTATAATTCAACATGAAGAAAATGATCGACTAAGCCCAACAAAACCGTCTCTTCTTGATGAGATTGATCCATTAGAATTCCGTGATTCTATTTCTCCAGGCCTCTCAAAAGGATTGCCAGAGATGTCATTATCACCAAAGCAAGTTACGTTTGAAGATGCTTTACCAACCGATATTGATTCAATAGGTGAAGATTTCGGGGAAACAAAAATTTACAGAAAAAATACATTTGAACCTTCTAAAAACGTAAGACTTGAGAGAAAACCCAGTCTGTCGGGGATTCACGAATATACTACACCGATAGATATGGACAATTTCGAAGATAGGAAGGGTGAAATAGAAGATAATGACGAGCCACAAACAAGTTTTTATATCGGAGAATCAAGTAGGAATATTATAATTAAATCAAAATCATCACAATATGATGATGAAGAGGAAGGATCTAGTCATGATGATATTTTGAAAGATGTAGTAGATGAGAAAGAACAAACTCAGGAAGAAGGAACAAAAGAGGATAAATCAATTGCATCAGAATTATTAGAGTGCAACTACATTCCAATAGAAAAAGTTGTACGACAAGGATCGGAAACGCGTAATGACATACTTGAAATTGAAAATGAACTAGAAAAACCAAGTCTGCAAGTAGAAAAGGAAAATCTCAACGAAACTTTAAGTCATAGTTTGATCGAAAGTAAGGCTATAGAACCATCAGATGAAAGCTCATTAATGATGAGTTCCACAAAGGAACTCATAGAAAATGAAAAGCAAGATGTGCAAATTAACAAAGTAGAACAACAAGTTACCAACAAAACATCCAAACTGGATCTTTTGTTAGAAAAAAGTGAACTTGAGTTATCAGAGAAATTGTCTACACTTCCAAGTGTGAAAAAATTAAGTGACATGATTGAAAATTACAAGGCTGACACTTCTTTATCTGACCAACTTTTAGTAGAACGCACATTAGAAGAAGTCGAATTGTCATTAGATGCAGCAAAAGAGGAGCTCATTCAAGTGGTGCGAGATGGAAAAGGAATTAAGGAGTCACCATCAGAGTTTGAATTTAAAAATATATCCCACACAAACCTCAACATTGATCAAGGTGATGCTAAATGTAAAAGTCTTATAGCTCCACCAATTCTTGATGATATAGAGGAAGCAAGTGATCTTCATGATTTTATGGATAAAATTGATAAACTTTCAGAGATTGTCAGTTCGGATAAACTAACGGAATTCACTGATGATACCCCTGCTGAGAAACCGGTGAGTCCTGTTTCCAACAAGTGTTCTTTTCACGAAGTGGATAATTCTAGCTCGAGTGAAAGTAACTACAAAAACATGAGCAGACCCTGTTCCTCAGATTTTGATACAGTTCAGACATTTCACACCTCCTCTGAATATCAGACAGCAATGGATGCATCGACTTTTAGAGGATCAACTGAGTATGTAAGCGCAGTTGGTACTTTAGAAAGCAGTGGGAAAACTTTGAGTTCACGTGAAAGCATGAAAAGTTTGAGCTCTGAAGCCTCTGGAAACTTGGGAAGCATTGATACTTCAGAATTGTCGGAAACATTGATTGCGTCTATTGCTGATCATGATATTCAAATTGAATTGGAAAATGAAGACCTCGAAGCACTAGAAATTGATAACAATGTTTCCAACAAAGAAGATATTAACTCACGTTCCATTGAATTCGAATCACCGCAGACGTGTATGAAAAGATCTCAAGAAATGATATTCAATAAAGACGAAAGCGTTGAAAGCGTCCCTGAAATTCCAACAACTATTGAACAGATGTTGGAAGAAGGTAAAGATGAATGTCTTTATAGCAAGGATATCCAACTAGAAGAACCTACTAAGACAATAACATCCCATGAAGATAATACTGTTCCCAGTAATTTTGAAAATTTACTTGCATCGGAGGGTCCATCTTCACTATCTGAAATTGAAGCCCTGGCATCACTCAATTTCGACGAATCTGTTGATTTGAATAGTCAAATTCCTCAAACAACTGAAATTTTTAGTCCAGATACAGATAAGCTTTCAAATGCAGACGAACCAGAACCACGTCGTCGAGGACACAAGCGACATGAAAGTACTTCAGTCAGTAATGAGCTTGTCAAAAATTTACTAGAAGAAGAAGCTGAAAATACTTCGCTTGAAGATACAAAGAACAAAACTGCTGCTTCTAGTAATCTTTCAGAAGATGATTTCAAAGGCAGCGAATCGGAGTCTGATCATGATCCATATGAATCAGAATATTCAAGGGCATTTAAGTCACCAACTCAAAGAAAAAAGAAGAAACGAGAGAATAAGCAGGTTGATGCTTTAGAAGAAGGCCAAGAAAGTGTTCTTTCCGCTTTAAATTTAGCTGAACAGACTATTATTGAAGATGTTGTTACAGAGGAACTTGAATCTCTAATAACTGCTGAAGATGAAAGACGTCCATCGCAAAACTTGCAAGACTATTCGAAAATTCCAGACATTACTGTAACAGAAGAAATTTCTCAGCATACTGAAACTGAAGAATCAGATGATTTTCCTGACAACACATTGTATAAAGTCAAGACACAAGATGAATTAAATAAAGTAGAAGATACACCTATCCCACGAACTACTGAGGCTGCATTATCTAAAAGTGAAGAAGAATTTAATGTTCTTATTGAACAGCAATACAAGCAAAAACTTGCTGATTTAAATGAATCGGATGATTTTGAAAGAAGAGCACCAGAATCACCGGACTCATTTGAAATGGTTGATCAACCCGACATTACCGATGAATTTGTTATAATAGAAGAAGTTGCTAAAGAAGCAAACGAATTTGATGTTGAAGGTAAGAGCATCAAGATAAGCTCAAGTAAAATGGTTAAGAAACACGATGAAGAAGTTGAACAAATTTTGATTAAATCCGCCCCAGCTGCTACTAATTTAGGATCACAAATTTTCAAAGATGACTTGAATTTTGAATTTGAAGAAAGCCCACCTTCATTGCAAGCAGAACTAGACACAGAATCAGCTGATATGAGTGGTAATAAAAAATGGGTCGAAATGCAGCTGTCTGATCATGCCGCCCAACTTAGGTACCCATATGAACTAGAGAGAGGGGTTTTAGAAGATATTAAAGAAGAAGATGCCGAGTTTGAAGTTGGAAGCAGTCGAATAAGTAGCTTTAAGGATTCCTTTTCAAGTACACCTGACTATGATATTTTAGCTGGAAGAAAGTATTTTTCAAAAGCTGAAAATGATAATATTTCGATGAGTAGTTTACAAGAGTTTGAAAGTCTGGAGCAGGCAATATCGCTGGAAAACCGAAGAATACATCAAGGCTCAACAGATTCTAGCAACGGTAGTTTTACAAGACGTTATACCATCAAAAATGCTGCTGGTGATGATATATCATTTTCCAGCTTAAAAGAATTTGAAGGTTTAGAAAATGCTTGCATTGAGGCCCATTTGATTGAGATAAAGGCGAAGGAAGAAGCCGCTTTACTATTATCACGCTCAGATGAATCAAATAAATCAAACAACGGAAAAGAAAGTACCCAAATAGTTGTTGAGACAAAACAGATTACAAATATCGTTCAGTCGATACCCAAAGAGAGCGTTGCAGCAATTCTTAAATCCAAGCTTGAAGAATGTGAAGATTCTAAGGTTAGTTTAATAAAAACCTCATATACAACTACCGTTCAGTCAATACCCAAAGAAAGCGTTGCAACAGTTCTTAAATCCAAGCTTGAGGACTGTGAAGATTCTAAAGTCAGTTTAATGGAGACCTCAAATACCGTTCAGTCAATACCCAAAGAAAGTGTTGCAACAGTTCTTAAATCCAAGGTTGAGGAATCTGAAGATTCTAAAGATAGTTTAATGGAGACCTCAAATGCCATTCAGGCAATAACCAAAGAGAGCGTTGAAGCACTTCTAAAATACAAGCTTGAGGAATGTGAAGATTCTAAAGTTAATCTAATGGAGACCTCATTAGACAGTATTGAAATGGAATTAGAAGGATCAAGAAACAAATTTGGATACAACGTTTCAGAACACGAAAGCGCTGATAGTTTGGAAATAAACAAAAGCGTAGAGTTAGTCACGAGTAGTATAGATTCCTTTGACATATCTAAGGAAATAACAACAAAATCGGATGTTGATTCTCTAGAACCAATATCGTGTCGTGAAGGGAGTGTCGACTCTATTGAAATAGAACCAAAATGTGTTTCAGATATTATAGCATTGGAAGCTGAGAATCAAGGATCAAATACCAAAATAACCGAAACTGTTACTACTACAACAAGCATTAGTGTTGCACAAAGTTCTGTTAGAATTTCCATGGATATGTCGAATGACTCTTTGAATCTATGTTTAGATCCAACGAGCTCAGCAGCAACGAATGCAACTTACTTTAATGAAGGTGATTCTTTGATGTCAGACAGCTTGGCCAGCTGTGCATCTAGTACACTTATTGAAGATTCTGCTTTTCCAAATACAAGTCAATCTTTTGTATTACATTCACATACTGAAAAAGTTTATTTTGAAGATAAATCGATTCCAGCTAATTCAAAAACTTTAGGTATGTACATACATTTATGGTCTATAAGAGTATTTTATTAGTTCCCTCAGTATCATAATAATTTCCTTGAACCTTCAACTTATATTCTGAGAGCCAGCGACAAAAATTGTTAATACATAACAGGACAATAGGGCCTACTCGGCCGCCGCCGCTTCTGCCGCATGCCGACTTGATAATATTTTTTTAACCCCCATTTACCTTGAAAACCATAAATCTTATAAAAAATAAAATGCACAACTGGATCTCACGAACTTGATCTTATGCTAAGTATTTGCTCAGTATTTTGAAAAAAAATAATTATTTAAAAGAAATCTTTGATTTTTTTTAAAATTTTAAGAGTTTTCTTGGCAAAACTAGGTATAGGTACAATAATATTTCATTGCTATCTACATTATCTAAAAAGAAGTATTAAAAATCCTTCGACCAGTTAAAAAAAGACCTTTCGAAATATTTTTTAAAAATTGTTTGAGCATCTGATATGGCAATTTGTAGTTTCCATTTGGGAAAATCATTTAAAAAATATAACCGTACCTGCCATACAAAAATTAACAATACGTTTAATTTGCTCAAAAACGACAAAAAACGATTTTGAAAAAACTTTGAGGGTACTATTTTTCTCAGGGTTTAAAATTTATCTTTTGGTTAAAATAGATTTTTCAGAATTTTTCTCATAACCGTACATATTTACTACTCATAGAATCGGTTTTTCAAAATCAGATTTTCTGGTAAGGTGTTCTATCGTTTATACAATTAAGAAAAGTTTTTGAAAAAAAAGAACTTCTATTTTATTTAAACTGATTGAACGACTTTCAAAACTGTTTTTTCCAAGATAGATATTTAGCAATGAAATATTTTTGCATACTCAGTTTTTTCAAGAAAACTCTTAAGCCAATTTAAGAAAAAAACTTAAGATTTTTGTAATATTTTTTTTTTCAAACACATAGCCTCTTAGCATTTGTCTAGCAGAAGAGTAAGTTCGTGCGACCCATCTTGCCTGTTTTTTTTTAGATATACATAAATAAAATTGCCCAATTGAACATGCAAGGAAAGAGTTTTTTGTTTATAACTTTAAGAGTAAATGTATGTATAATGTTATAGAAAATTTGATAACCTACAAAATTAAAGTCAATAGTTTTGTGTTAGATTAAAGTTTTTGAAGACAATGTCCATTAAACTATTTTTAAGATAGCGGTCAAATAAATTGATCCTTAGTCCCAAAAACAGAGTTTCATACACAAAGATGAATACAAAAACCTATCACAGTCACATATTAAAGATTAATGGGCCGATAAGATAAGATGCTTCCCCCAGATCGTGATAAATATAGGGTGCTATAGCTTCCTCAAGCTGTTTAAACATTGCGAGAGGTCAACAAGAGCTTAACCGAATTTAACGTACACCCCAAAAAGCTAAAATAAAACTTTGAAAATCCAAATCTATTTCAAGCTTACGTTTGATCAGTTTTCTATAACATCGGTAGAATTCCAGTTTTTTCCAAAATTTCTTGGGTTATCTTAATTTTCTTCGAAATATTTAAGAGATTTTGATACACTTTGTGTTTGATACGTTGGAAGTACTATTCAGAAAACTGCATTTTTTAATTTCGGCTAAAAATGCAAAAGACAGAAATCTGATTTTAAGGGTCGTTTCACCATGATTAAAAATTATCAAGGACATTTACAAATTGTTAAAAATTCTTGTTTTGTGTACATCTTTAACAGATGGAATAGCAATTTCGGAGCTTAATAATGGACAATTAAGTTCTAGCCAAAATATGTATTTCCTATTGACTTCCTCAAAAACGGTTTTAGTATCGATTTTGATTCAAATTTGTTTGTAAAATATTGAAAGAATTTTCAAGAAAAACTATTTTTGTTTTTGAATAAACCACAAATTACCGAAGTTGGTTTCAACGGTTTTATTAAATTGGTCATAAACACTGACAAAGGTCGAAAAATAAATCCAATGCTACTAGCTTCTAGCGTTAGTCATTTTTTTAAGTTACATTGAGTAGACAAGAACATGTCTGATTTTTCCGGAACTTATTTTGAAGGGTTTTTTCCGAACAATCTTCTTCTGTTCTATATCAGTCTTTGGAATTTCTTAAGGTCCACAATAATCGCTTAATTATTATTACTAGAATCGCCCAGTGGCCAAAATTTGGTCATTAAAATGCCCAAAACTGTGGGAAAAAAAGTCACAGCGAATTTGTACGCAAAAAATTGTAAAAAAAAATACACCAAGACATTTTCACCTGTATTTTCCAAAAAAAAATACAAAATAAAATATTCCCAGTACACCTACTCAGTAATACCTTCCCAACGATATATATATCATCTCAATCGGTTGGGTAACCACCTCGCAATTGGTACCACAAAAAACTGCTTGCCTATTTATATATAGATTAGTAGCTTTAGTTTATACAGACTCAAAAAATGTATCCGAAATTTCGCGATTAAGATATGATAAAGGAGGCCTTATTTGAATGTGGGTTTTGTGCAAGGTGGGAACATCCACTTTAACATATTTCCTTCGTCAATCTATCAAAAACAAAAGAGTTTCAAAGACTCATCAAAATCAACTTGATTTCTATACAATTTCAGGCTTCCAATTTTAAATCTCATAAAAAAAAATCTGCGAACGTTGTGTCAGCAAAACAGCTGAAAAATATAGTTATCAAGTCAACAATCTATGGTGATAGTAGCTTTGTTTGTTGAACTTTAACCAGGGTCGCCCCAGGTTTTCTTGACAACGCCAAGAGTTGTCAAAAAAACCTGGGGTTTTTCGTTTTCAAAAAAAAAAAAACGCATTACGGCTGCTGATTATATATTTTTCACAACGCACAAATCATAAGTTTCCATTTTGCTTTATTTGTATAATTTGTTGTATATTCTTTTATCAAAATAAATGCCTTCACTTGCATTTCTTTTAGTTTCATTCTAAAAAAAAGATATGAAAAATCATATACAGGAGAAAAATACACGAGAAATGCTTGACAGCAAAAGCCACTTCAACAGCTGTCTCGTTAACTCAATTCTCCCCAGCTAAATACTAGGGTGACTTCATGACCCCAGGTTTCAAAAAACATAGAATTTTCTATTGAGGGCGAGTTGAAGTATTTCAAAAAACGAGTTTTGGCGACCCTAGGTTGACTTCAGAGCTCAACAAACAAAGCTAGTAAATTATCACTTTACGTTGAGAAAAATGTACGATTTTGACAATCAATTATCAACTATAACCTTACTTGATTCAACTACAGGACGGGATAGGTACTATCTTATTTTATTTGTTACTGGTGCCTAAAATGGAGTAGAAAGACCCCTATTTCCCAATGGCTGGTACTTCGTCCCTCTATAAGAATCCATTATTCCGGATCCTCTTGACATTTCTTATCTTTAAAATTGCGTGCCCCACCCCCTTTTTATACCATATTCAATAGAATGGGTATATTGTAATTAGTGTGGAGTGCGTATCATAGAGAAATAATACCGTTAGGTATAGAAAAGTATATATGTATGTATATTCTGACTCAGAATCAAAAGCTTAGTCGATTTAGCCATGTCCGTCCGGCCGTATGTATACTTTCTAGAGGTCGCAAATTTTTGAGCTAGAAAGCTGAAAATTGGTATATATAATCTTTGGTTCAAGAGTAAGGCTAAGTTCTTGAACCGGTAAAATCCGCCCACAAACACGCCCACAATCGCCATTTTTGTTGAACAACCTCAATTTGGTAAAATTAAATTATGTTTTTTGTACTGTTACGATGAAAGCATAACGCTAAAATTTTGCACACGTAAGATTTAGATAAACATCCTTCTAATTAAAAAAAAATATTTCAGTTTGGGCGTGGCTGACGCCCATTTTTCAAACCAAACCATCAATATTGTGTTTATAAAATAACAATTGTTATATTAAAGCGAAAAACATTAAATTTTGTGGGTATTACTAACACATGAACATCTTGTGTATGAAATCAAAAAATTTGATTTTGGGCGTGGCTGATGCCTACTTTTCACTAGAAAATATAAAAAAATTGCAAATAAAAGGTATTTATAACGAATCCGCAAACCAACATTTTGTTTCTCTTAGTAGAAACTAAAAAGTTTGTGTATGAATAGAAATGTTTGATTTTTGGGCGTGGCTTACGCCCACTTTTCATGAAAGAACGAAAAACGTAGTATAAAAATTTAAGGTACTACCAATTCATTCAAAACCCTTTTGCCTTCCGTTCGTTACATGAAAAATATATCTACATTTTCTTGTGTACATTTTTTCAATACGCCCACTTTTGAAGGCGTGATTTTGATAAAATACCTTTGTTCAGGTAAGATTGTTTAAAAACTACTCGATTCAGCTGTAGTTTTACACATATGCTTAAATACTGACTAATGATTTAACCTCAGTTGGTGCTTCAAAATTTTAGGACACGCCCTCTTTTAAAGGGCGTTGCTGTTAAAAGTCGTAAAATGCATTAATTTTTTAATGTTTTCTAAGCTATCGGTCGCAGTTTTGAAGTGAGAAGATGAACAATTTGGTTTGTATACCTTGGTTATGTAGCAGAGTGTGGTTCAAGAATTGGTAAATACACCCATAATAGATATTTCCATTCAAAATCTAGTTTTAAAAATTTAAGCTTTGTCTGGTTTTGTTCAAATCGATCTGCAAGCTAAAAATTGAATGTCATTGAGCACATAGTAATTGCCCTGGCAGTAAAATGTCTCAGACATTTTGGGCGTGACACACGCCTCTTTTATTGCGCTAGCAGTTATTGAACATCTTCCGCACAAAATTAATGTTATTGAATTTGTTCCTTTCTTCTATTGAAAAATGTTGTTTCTTAAACTTTAACAGCGGCTGGCTGCGGAAGCGAACGCATACACACACAAAAATATGGGGAATAGGGTATCTCTAACAAGTCGTTGAAAACGCACTGTAGCTCTCACTTATGTATTTATTTGGTTCTCAAGCACAAAGTACATATGTACATAACTTAGGGAAAGAAGAAATTTAACCTTAATAAATTTAATTTAATTAATAAAGAAACTCTCCAAATTTGATTTCCTCTTTATTTCCCCTGATTTTAGAGGTGAACCTCTTGCAATGGCCAATCTTAACCTTCAATTTCTGTGAAAACAACGTTAAAGGTAATATTAAATGCTTGTCTTTTTCTTGCGAATTATACAAAGATGCTTTAATAATAATCTTAAATCGTATCTTTAAAAATCTATCACCCAAAAACTTAGTCCTTAGCATATTCCAGAAGGCAAAAAGCCTTCGTTTATTGATAGACAATTGATTCACTAATAAATTTCAATTATTTCCATTTTCAGATGATAACAGCAAAGAAGCAGAAACAAAGCCATAAAATGGTATGTATAAACTAAACATATTCTAAAAAATCAAATAATATTTTGGAAAATAAAACTTATAATTTTTTAGTCTTCATCAAATCAAATCCTGTATTTTGATTCACTTTTAATTTCCATATTCTATAATGTGATTATTATTATTGGAAAACTTGTTGAATAATTTATTCGTCACCTATTTCTTACTACAGGTTAAAATCAGAAATTTAAGGCTCAGTGTTCTTATTATAACTATAGTTTGAGTTTAATAGCACTTTCCATTGGTTTCACTCGGGGAACCACTCATTCTGGAAACCAATGGAACAAGCGAAATCGCTTCTCTTCAATTTTAACACAATGTAGTATTCGCAAGCATCAGTTTCACAAGTTTTGCCAATTCAAAGTGGTGTTCGTAGCTTGATTCGCGTTATAAAGGGATTTTTACTGGTTCTTCGTATTTAATACCACTCACTAAACTTCGTTGCTGACCTTCAACTTATTTATAATCAGGTTTGAATTCAACAATATGTCACATTTGTCGATATTATCAAAACATTCGGCATTGCTGCATGCGAATAGACATTTCCCCAATGAATATTCTATGGGTGACATTTGAGTTATACTTGTATTTGTGCTTCTTGAGTGGATTCTGACTTCAAATCCAGAAGCGAAATTCTCTTCTCAGAATCGTCAGAAGTGTCATTTCCTTACCAATGGAACGGTTTCAGAAGACTTCCGGATGCTTCTGGACGCTTCTTTTCCTCCAATAGAAAGTGCTATAAGTTTGACTAGTTCACACAGCAAAATCCCTAACAATTTAGTAGTTTCCGAGAAGTTTTTACCAAAAGTTGTGCTAGTTCTCCAATAATATTAGTTTTTTTTTTGACGTCCTAAATAATGTTTGTCAGATTCAAAAATTTAAATTAATTTGAGTTTCTATTTGATAGCAGGGTAGGTAGTTAGAAATGGCGGTTCTCATTTAAGCTGAAAAGCCCCTAAGAAGAACCCAATTAGCGCTAATATGTGCTGTTTTGTTATCAATACTAAGCAACTTAACAAAGGATTGGTAGGATGTTATAGGACGGGATGAACTCTCTTTAAAGACTACTTAATCTGCCAAGCCAACTATACGACAATTTTATGTAACCGTACTTAAGACTTTATGCCACCTAGGCAGGTTGCTGATTGGTTATGGTACACTGGATCCGTCAAAGAATTGGTTTGATAGAGTTCAAAAAAAAAAAATCGCAATAATTTTTATATAAGCAACTTAATGTTTAATTTTTACTTGCGATTATAGGTACTATAAGGCAAGTTATGCATTCGTCGAAAAAAAAAGTTTTGATATAACAATCAAACATGACATTACGATGATAGCGAAGACGAAAAAAGATGGTCTAAAAATTCTGTCCGTCTGTATGTCTGTCTGTCTGTATGTATACCTACAGCCAAACGGGTGGGCCGAATTGCTTCAAACTTGGTATATAGACTTTTTTAGGTATTGTACAGAAAGGAAATTGAAATTTTTTTTTTAGCTCAAAAAATAACGGTACCTGCCATACAACCGTTACGTTAAAGCTTATTTTTCTCAAAAACGGCTCTAACGATTTTTAATTAAAAAAATCAGTGTTGCTTTTTAGGTACGACCAATCATATGGCTGAAAAAAAAGTTTTAAAAAATGGCTAAGAACGGTACTTTCCATAGGACCGTTTTTTTTGCTTTCGACTATCTCGAAAACGACTCAACCGATTCTTTCGAAATTTCACACACATATAGCTGTAGGTAGCTCAATTTGTATTGCATACCAATATTTTTGTAAAATATTTTTTTGTTTTTTTAAAAGCATTTTAAAAAAAAAATTAAAAAATTAATATTTTGAAAACTGCTTATTAAATTTTTTTTTTTAAATTTTAAATAAGTGTATTTGCTGAATACCTATGAATTGGCGTTTTTGAATTTTTTTTGAAAATTTTTTTCAAAAAGTTTTTCAAAAAAAACTTTTTTTCTCAAAAACCGCTCCATAGATTTTTCTAAATTAATTCTCATAAATTCAAATTTATCCAAGAAATAAAATGGCGTACTTTTTTTTCAGCTCAAATTAGTTTAAGTATTTATTAAAGAATTTTGAAAATTTTATTTTTATCAAAATCTCAAGCCGCAAGACCACTGTCACTCATTAGAGCAAGTTCGTGCGACCCAGTCGTGCATTTTATTTTTTTAAATTTTAATTTTATTTAATTATAATTATGGGGCTTGAGGATATGTGTATGAAAATAAAATGCACTACTGGGTCGCACGTACATGATATGATTACAAATTTTTGTGGCTTTTCGTATGGGAGCCACCATTTAAAAGAGTAGGGGAAAGGCTGAAACAGTGAGACACCTTTTTTTCAAACGATTATATCTCCGAAATCTTTTAAGCTATTTAAATGGTTTTTTGATGGTATATCTTACGACATGTTTTCCCTGAATTTTGCCATTAAAATTTTGAGTGAATAAATAAAGACAGTTTCACCATGACTTGAATTGTTGAAAAAGGTCAAACTGTCTCATTGTTTGCCGGGGGGTTGGAAGACTGAGACAGTGTAGTACTGTACAGGAATTTTAATAAAAATGCGTCTAAAACAATTTTGGCCTTTTTTCTGTCTTTACTCACTAAGAGCACATGCGCAACTGGGTGTTGTTGGGAATAGAAACAAAAGATGGAAAATGGAGAAGGAACGTCATTGTCTGCATCGAAATGTCTGTGCGTATTTCGGGGAACCACTCCAATGAAATGACTCACTGTTCGCACTGTCTCACTGTTCCAACCTATCCCCTAAGTAAACAAAATGGAACGCCATCTTATAAAAAGCTGTAAGGAACTATACCGAACAAAGTTTGAGTGAATGCGATACAATTGTTGTCAACTTATGGCCATTTAAAAAATGCCATTAAGACCGTTATTTGCATTTTTTGCCAAAAACTGGAAATACAGTTTTCTTAAAAACTCACAGAATATTACACACAAAGTTTAATCAAAATCGTTCGAGCCGTTTTTGAGCATATTTTTCTATGACATGAGTTATGACCATTCAAGCCAAAAATTATTAAAAATGCGTTAGCTTTTTTTCAATTTTGAGTTTAAACAAAATTGTTAATGTCGTTTTCAAGCAAATCTAAAATGAAAAAAACCGTAACTTCAAAGGTATCAGTTTGAGCCAGACTAAAACGGAATAAAAAAAAACATCGACAACCATTTTACTTAAGATTGCTTTTATATGAAGTTTGAAAAAAGGCGTTTTAGACTGTATAGCTTGACGTAGAAAAGCGCACAGACCGACGGACGATATGGCGAAAGCCACTTTTTTGGGTACCCTATCGTCTCGTCGTGATGTCATGTTTTATTAAAACCTCGATTTTTTTCCTCCACGAAAGCCCTGCAAGTAAAAAGTTATTTAGAAAAATCTTTCATTCCTTTTAAGTATGTGTTTGAAAGTTTCTTGGAAAAAGTAAGAATGCAATAATAATTTATTTAATGTTTAATCTAACGGAAGAATAGTTAACGAAAAAACCTGATTTGAAAATAAAAGCAGTGGAATTCCAAAAAATCGATTCTAGCCAAAAGAAGATTGTGTAGGCTGTAGAAATGCAACCAGATAGACAGACAGAGGGCAGAATTTTCAGACCCACTTTGTTCACCTTCTCCATCATCGTGATGTCATGTTTGATTGATATCTCAAAAAAAAAAATTGCATGAATCTTAAGTAATCTTTTAGAACCTTAAATTGCAAGTTAAAAACATAGATGTTTCCCTATACATTTAAAATACAAATTATACATAAGACCTCAGTTTAATATTAATTTATGTATGTATTTGTTTTCAATTTCAGATACTTCATAGATTATCCTGAATTATCCTGAAGAAGGTGAAACATAACATTCTTAAAGACTTTTGATACGATGATCAAGCTAGGAAGCCACACAATAAAAATTCTGCTTGATACCCATTGAAAATCCGGCATAAACATATAATATTTCATGCATTTTTTGTTTTAAATTTGAAAAATTAAGCATTATGCATATAAGATAAATTTATATGTACAATGATTTGTTGCTACTGTTTATAAACAATCTTTTTTAATTATTTTTCTAGATATCTACATAGTAAATATTAAAAGAAAAATCTGCCTAATTATTTCTTTAGCTCAAATTAGTTTATTTTATCCGAATTATATTGAAATCCATGAGATCGCATTATTTTATCGCAAATGAGTACGTGTAAGCCTTTTATAAATGTTTGTTTAAATAGAGAAAACTTCTCAGAATAAAATAAAGTTACACTTTTAAATGTTTGTCATGCGCATATATGAGCCTAATAAATGCTTAAAGGAAGTTTTTTGATTTTTTTTTTCTTTGAAAAGAATCTACAAGACCGATTTCCATATTAAACTGAATTTTTACAAGCGCATTTATAATGAAGGATTTACATTCTGCAGCATCTTGATCTGCAAATTTAAAAAAAAGTAAAGCGGGAGTGAGCTTTATGTCATTATACAGAAGAGTTAAAAGATAAACACATATACGTAGGGGAAAAGTAGGAACAGTACATTGTCTCAGTCTTAATCCCCGTCAAACAGTGAGACAGTTTGACATTCTTCAACAATTCAACTCTTTTTTTTTTATTCATTCAATAAACTTTTGATGGCAAAAAGAGCAGGGAATACATGTCGTAAGATATGTACTATCAAAAAACCATTTTGATAGCTCAAAAGAGCTCACTGTTCCATCCTTTTCCCTACTCGTTAAGATGAACATGTTTGTCTTGATCTTGATTTCTCCTACTTCCTTTATTATCCTGATTTATCAAGATGTTTTACATTTTTATCTCCCCTCACTGTCCATAACTGTAAGTTTACCAGGAGGTGCACACGTCCTCACATAAACCACCGCATGACCGAACGGAGCGGTTTGCTACGAGCTACAAAGCCGTGGTCATGAACACGGTCTGAATGGGGTATACATTTTGAGGGTTCAGGAATTTATCGTACGCTTGGAGGAGCTTGCTACCTAGTACGACTTCCAGCTCGACCATATTGTTTGGGCATTTCCGGAAATTTTTCGGGGCTATGCTCTAGAATGGTTCGAGTGAATCGACCCGTCCTTCAAATTGGATTTCTACATAAAAGATAACAGTTTCATAACTCTATTATACGGCTTTTTCTTCCCGCTCGATATGTGCACGAATTGGAAGACAAAATTATGAGGAAGAACCAAGGCCCGCGTGAAAAAGCTAAGGAATTTATCCGGGCATCTCAATACCTGATCAAATAACATGCCCGCATGAGCGATGAGGATAACATTACATAGAGCGGGTTTACGATAGCGTTCGACCGGATTACCGAATTTACATAAAACACTGGAACTTTCATACAACCTGATGAAATCACAAGAGTATGAATACATCCGGAGTGAATACAGAACTACCCGAGCCAGTCCCACCGTACCGATACCAGCCGCGGCCCGATGGAAAAGTTACGTTCAACCACCTGCCCGCAGACTGAGCGGCCAACACAGGTTAAGATAGAAATACTCATTGTTGGAGTTGTAAACAACGAAGACCCAACAGGGGTAGTGTCGGGAAGAGGAAAAATTGTAAAAAATGGTTAATGGTTTGGGTGGTGGCTGTAGGTGTGATGGGTGGTTGGCGTTGTTGGGTGAGTGGCAAGTTGTTGTAGGTGTTATGGGTGGTTGGATTTGTGTTGAGGGTATAGTGAAGGGAATTGTCAAAAATAGTTCTACTGGGGAGGGGTTGGGGTGAAGAAAGAATTGTCAAAAATGGTGGGTGCGTAGCAGGTGGTTATAAGTGGAGTAGGTGGTTGAATTTGGTGCATGGGGGAATTGTCAAAAATAGTGGGTGGGTGATTGGTGGTATTTAGGAAGGGCTGGTTTTATTGTGTGGGAGAGGAGGAACAAATTTTCAAAAATGTTGGGCTGTTGGTTGTATGTGGGGGTGGTAGGTTGGTGTTTGGGTTAAGGGATGAACAAAAAATGTCACAAATGGTGGGTGGTTGATTGGCTGTTGTAGGTGGGGTGGGCAGTTGGCGGTGGTGGTGAAGGGGGGAGGAGGGAGAGTGATGAGGTGTAGGGGGAATTGTCAAAAACTTTGGGTGGTTGGTTGGTGGCTGTAGGTGGGATGGGTGGTTATTAATGTTGGGGGGTGATTTGGTGTTGGGGGGAATGTTAAAATATGTGTGGGTGAGTGGCCTGTGGTTGTATTGGAATGGGTAGTTGAGATTGGGGGCGGGGGGAGAAGTTGAAGGAATTGACAAAAATAGTTGTGGTGGGTGGTTGGCGGCGGTGGTTGGGGGTGGGTGAGTAGCAGGTGGTTGTAGGTGGAGTGGGTGGTTGAATTTGGCGTAGGGAGGGGGGGCGATATTGTCAAAAATAGTGGGTGGTTGGGTGTAGTTGGTGTGGGTGATTGGTAGTAGTTAGGAAGGGGGGATTTACTGTGTGGGGGAGGAGGAAAAAATGTTCAAAAATGGTATGCTGTTGGTTTGTTGATGTATGTGGCGGGAGGTTGGTGTTCAAGGGGTGAACAAAATTAAAGAATGGTGGGTGGTTGTAGGTAGGTTGGGTGGTTGGTGGTTTCAGAGATACATATACACATAAAGTGTTTTGTGAACTGGTTATCACGTAAAATTATCGTCCGTAAACCGACTTTACAGACAACCATGTTTTTTTTTTAGAGAAATTTGGCATGAAAGGCAAAAATGGAACAGTCTTAAAAACACCTTTTAATGTATACAGGGCGTTCCTTAATTCGCTACAATTGTTAAAATATAAATCACAGATTATAGATGATGCTTCAGAAAACCTGCAGCAAAAGGTTTTCTGCTTTTGTACCTATAGATTTCTAACACGGTTGACAAAAAAATGGTTTCCAGTGAAAGATTTAAGTCCAATACACATATATGATAAATAGAACTTTTTCAAATACAGGTACAAATTATTTACTGCCAATAATTAGTTACTTACTTGCTTGTGTTGGCTCAGCTAGAGCGTGGTGCTCCTAGGCCTTGCTTATTATGCCTCTCCAGCCGGCCCGATCTCTAGCCTGTCGTCTTTAATTTTGCTCTCCAAGTTGTCGGACGTCTCCCTCTCTATCTGGTCACTCCATCGAAGATGAGGTCTACCTTGACTTCAGACCTCTCTGGTAGCGTTGAAGACTTTACGAGCTGGAGTCTTGATGTCCATTCGCTCTACATGGCGAAACCATCTTAGTCGTTGGAATCAAATTTGTCTGGCTAGGCTTATGTTACTGTTCAGAACGTATTATAGTTCACCGTTGTATCTTCTTCGGCAAATTTTGTTAAAATCGTACGCAGAACTTTTCACTCGAAGACTCCAAGCGACTTTTCACCCGATTGGGAGAGAGTCCATGCTTCTGTAATAGCAGGACCGGGATGATTAGTGTTCTATATAGTCTCCTTGGTTTTACTCGATAGGGCTTACTTCCTCAACTAGCCCAAAGAAACAGCAATTATCAAGAGTTAGTCTGCGTTTGATTTCAGCGCTGATATTGTTGCCTGTGGTTGCAGCAGTGCCCAGGTTGTCTACTGGGACTTCTGTTGATGAAAACTTATACTTCGTCTTGTACTTGTTTGTTTTCAGTCCCATTTCGCTTGCTGCTGACTTCATAGTAGTGAAGGCACTTTCTATCACGTCAATGTCGTCCGCAAACATAAGTAATTGTGTCGATTTATTATAGATGGTTCCCGATGTGCTGGTATGGGTGTTCCGTATGACATTTTTAAGCACAATGTTAAAACAGTTGCATGACAGTGCGCCGGCCGACTTGTCTTAGCCCTCTGGTGGTTTCAAAAGTTTCAGTAGCGTCCCTACCAACTTTGACGGAACAGCGGGCATTTTCCACCGTTATCCTGATGATAAGGCGTATCAGTTTAGCAGGGATTCTAAAGTTAGATATGGCACGATACAGTTCAACTCTATTAACACTGTTGTAGGCTACTTTAAAATCGACGAACAGGTAGTGGGTATCGATGTT
This sequence comes from Platycheirus albimanus, assembly GCA_916050605.2. Classification (NCBI taxonomy): domain Eukaryota; kingdom Metazoa; phylum Arthropoda; class Insecta; order Diptera; family Syrphidae; genus Platycheirus; species Platycheirus albimanus. Next base: position 70,153,375 of record OU696698.1, read on the forward strand.
ATATTCTTGGTTTTCTCCAGGATCTGGCGTAATGTGAATATTTGGTCGGACGTAGATTTTCCAGGTCTGAAACCCCATTGGTAAGGACCTATAAGGTCATCAGCAAACGGCTTCAGACGTTCGCATAAAACGATGAACTTATAAGCGGTGTTTAAAAGACTTATTGTTCTATAGTTTAATGGCGAAATCAGTTCCAGTATGCAAAATTGAATTTCCAATATATTAGGTACATTCGTAGAATAATTTTGAATACACTCCAGCTTAATGATTATGAAAAACTAAAAAATATCAATTTGATGGCCATAGATAGAATCTTTCAACTTCAAAAAAAAAGTTTATTTTGTAAAGAACTAGGAAATTGGCACATTGACGAAGATTCGTCAAAATTCTTGAATTTGAACAACTTGAAAGCAATGTCTAAGCCGTCCCAAATCTGATTGTTAACTGTTATTCGTTGAGGACTTAGGTATAATACACAAATCTTGCAAAAAATCAACTCAAAACTTTGAAAATGTTGGCAGTTTTAAAGGTATTCAATTTAATTACGCAAAGTGAAGTCCTTCAGAGTTAAATGCAAGTAAAAGTTTCATAAAATCATCAATGTCCATGGTCCTGGCACGTGACGTTTCCATATTAAGCTTTTTCAAAATAACTGCTACCATTTCGATGGGATTGGATTCATCTGGTTCCTACAATAAATTAATAGAAAATATAATAAATCTAAATTCCAACCAAGTTACAAACCATATTCCTCAGGGAACAATAGAGTCTGTGATTATTCTTCAGCAGTTGAACTACAGAATCTTGCTTAAATATTGCAGCTAAGGTTCTGTTCTTTCTCGTAAATACTATTCTAGTAAGTCCATCCCATTCCGAAAAATTAATAGCTGGCGGGGGATTCTTTGGTTCAATTCTTACAACGCACGATTCAACTTTTGGAGGAGGTCGAAAATTATTTTTGCCAACATTCATCAACATATCCACTTTTGCCAAAAGCTGTGTATTTATACTCAATCGGCAATAGAGTTTATCCCCTGGTTTGGCTAATAATCTTTGAGCAAATTCTTTTTGGAACATAAGCACAGCGCATCTGAATATTGGACGATGGAGCAATAATTTAAATATTAGTGGCGAGCTGATTTGATAAGGCACATTTGCTACACAAACATCAAAATACGGGAATTCTGTTTTGAGACAATCCCCAATTAAAATTTTAAGCTTAGGCTGCAGTGGAGTGCTTTGAATTCTTTTAAGCAACTCTGCTGCAAGTCTGCTATCAATTTCGCACGCGACAACCTTCTTAACTTTTTCTAATATTTTGACGGTCATGTTTCCTGTTCCAGGACCAATTTCAAGAGCTACATCAGTGGATCTCAGTCCTGTTTTTTCAACCATATCGGTAATTATTAGGGGGTTTTTGAGAATATGCTGTCCAAAGTTTTTGTTAAAAACAATTCCTGAAATATGTTTACATCCATTATAATACATATTTGGGAAATGAAAACAAGTGTGTGTATTAATTTTACCTTGTTTGACGGATTCATGATTAGTTTTTATACGTTTTTCTTTAGGCATTTTCGAATGTGTTGCGTTTTAAATAATTTAGAATTTTATTATGAAATGATTGTCATCAAAACACAAAATAAAGAAATCAGCATGGTCGTGATTGGGAAGTTCCACAAACTGTCACAGCTGTACACTCTACTGTCATTATCGAAAAAAAAAAATGGAATGACATACGGTTATCAAACTCTCTATAGGTGCCTTTACATGGAGTTGCAGGCCCTGAGTTGCAAAAAAAGAGGATGCAAAATCAATAAATCATACTTGTGTGATAGAGAGGGAAGGCAAAAATGCAGACGGTCTTCATGGATGCAGATTATAGGAAAATTATAGATGCAGCTTGAAAATTATAGTGAAGATGAACATGTTCGTTTTCATCGTCTGCACTATGATTGTTGTTGTTGCGTTTTTGTCTGCATTTGCAACTCCATGTAAAGCCACCTTATATCTACACTTTTTCAAACTACGACTTGAGTTTAATTATAAACAGCCATGTTGATATCCTCTAGACCAGACATACGGCCAGTGATTGATTGCAGGAGAAGTGCTACGTTTTCTTGCAATACAACAACAAATATACTGGCTGTCATTTTGTTACACTTTTGCAACAGGAAAATACAAAGGTGCAAAATTTTTACTTTTGATTTTGACATTTGTGTCAACCTGATTTTGACATTTGTGTGAGTTTTGCTACAGATTTCAAGAAGTGAGTTCACGATCTACAAGAAATACAAAAAAATTCGCATTTTTACAATACTTGTTTGCACCAGATCGTGAATACCCCTTATATAAAACCTACAGTATTATAAGTTGGGAGTTTTAAGTATTGACTTCTTTTGCCGCAGAGGAGCACTGCTGAGGCGGCAATTGTGTGAAAGTTACCAAAAACAAGACCGATTAAAGACAATGTTCTTTACACCCTTTCATCTCTTCCAATAATCTAAAATGAGTTAATACCTTGTTTTGACGTCCCGCTTTTATGATCAGGGAAACCAATGCAAATGTATTAAATATCAATGCAATCCTCAGATTGTATTGTACGTTCCTATTAGAAACGAAATATTGAGGCACTAGATGGCGACACATTCAATTTCTTTCTGGAGTGTGCAAATCCCTTCACAAACAAGTGCAATATTTGAAAGGTGTATTATATTATATACCGTTCGCAGGTCTTTAAAATATGTCTGTGGCTCTGATTTCTGACATTGACATTTGCATTTTGTTTTTGTTGTCGCTCTCGCTAGTCAGTAAAAGTAAACAAATAACAAAAATATTTGTGATGTCTGCTTAAATTCTTGCAATTTTAAATAATTTAAATGTTTAAATAAACAAAGAACTTAAAGTTTAAATCTTCAAATCCACTGCCAGTAAAAATGGAAGGTTGCTAAGAGCCTATCCTCCGGCTTAATAGATTTTCCCTGTTTCGAATAACGGTTGTAAAAAGTTCCAACAACGAAAACATTTTCGTCCATTGTCAAGAAGTTCTAATAGTCGTTCGGAAAAGATAATTACACGTCTTGAAAGTATGGAATCACCAAGGTATTTGTTTTAGCATAAAAATGCAATACTGTTAGCTACTTCATACAAGTTGAGTCTATCTTTTTCAAGTTAGCAGCAACAAGTTCATTTTCAGTGTTCAATAATGCGTTGAATCAATGTTCATTGACAGAATTTGCCTCCAATACTATGTATAATTAGTTCTCAAGTTTTCTTTTTTAATGAAATAGCACAATTGCTGGTCTCCTTAAACTAGCTATAACTCTAGCCTATGAACTTGGTATTACAAAGTACACGCGTAGCTTTTGTTGTTTCAGAAAAAACCCTCAAAATGTGCAGGCCTTTAATTATGTTCTACCGAATTAAACAAAATAATTGCATTCGATTCGTCTTCACTTTCCAGAAAGCTACGGGAAGTGGGAACCTTCCTATCATGACTTATGATTTCCTGTTCCTCCTTAAAAAATGTGACTTCTCCATCCTACCCATTGCACTTGCGTACCTTCTTTCCAAGGTAATGGAAACTGATAAATTGTCAGCCCAAGAAGTATGTATATATATATTTAAATGACCACCAGTACGGCTTTCGCAACATTCGTTAAATTGGTTATCTGATGGCATATCTCACCGAACAGTGGAACAAATCCTTGCATCGCTTTGGCGAAAGCATGATTATTGCACTTGATATTTCAAAGTCATTTGATAGAGTTAGGCATTAAGGCTCTTCTTTTTATTCGTTGGATAAGAAGCTATCTTTTGGACCGTTCAATACAAGTTGCATGAGCTTATTTCAAGTCTGATCTCCACAAAAGAAATGCTGGTGTGCCCCAGGGCTCTGTTCTGTCTCAGACTCTCTTTCTCATTTTTATAAATGATCTCTTGGCTGTGACTTAATCCATTAAATTCCCAAGACACGAACTCAATTTCGGACGTACCGTGAAATATAGGGATTCCTTCTTCAGCCGTACAACACGAATGTGGAATTAATTGGTACAATTTTCCCTTAGCATTTTGATCTTCAAACATTCAATGTTCATCGATCCTTTCCCTTCCTCCCAAATTACCTATCCCTCGCGCTGTGACTAAACATTAAAAGGGCTATCCGGAACCCTTGAGTTTGTGCGCCTTTAGCAAACAAAAACCTAATCAATGACAATATAAATCCTATTTTTTTTTTTTTTTCAAAACGTAAGACCTAAACTTTGTTTTCAGGTTCATGTAGTCTTGCCGCCTTTTTGGTCAAGGTGTTATTGTGTTTTTCACAACCTATTTCCTAAATTATATAGAAAACATTGTTAGATAAATAATATTTGATATTAATTATAGCAATCTCAACTTTACTATGGACGAATCAGAAGCTTATGATGAAAGTTCGGATTGTCTGTTTAATTTTGAAAGCGATCACCTGGCGTTAAGAGGCAATCGTGAATATTCAAGAATACTAAGAACTATTGCACTTCTAAGTGCTCAAAAAATACAAATTCATAATGATATCGAACAACTCGTTTCGGACAAAAATAAATACCTAAATGATCCATCTTGCTTTGTAAATGACATATTTGAAGAAAGATTTGTTTCGCCAAAATATAGATGTATCCCAGAGGTAAATTGTTTATATACATTGGTTTGATATTGTTTAATACATATAAAATATTTCGTCTTAGATTCAAGAAACGGAAACACAATTAAAAAATTTTAGTGAAAGTTATATGGATTTTAAACTTAACGCAGACATCAAAGTCCGAGGACGAACATTTGATCAGACAAAGCCAGAGACATTCAATCAAGTAAGTCTTCAATACTTAGTTTGTTCACATATCTACTTTATTTTACTTCAACTACAAGTATCACGCGTTAAGTCTTGAGTACTTTTTTGTTGCAAATTCGCTTACTGCTTATTGCTCAAACGTAAAAAAAACTGTGCAAAATAAAATTACTTTGATATAATCAACTTCATCTATTGTTGTGCTTAAAATCATTATTTTTTTTTTTAGCTATGGACATGCGAAGAACAACGACGCCTTGAGCAGCTTTTAATAGAATATCCAGTTGAACCTGTAGAGATGCGGCGTTTCGTAAAAATTGCCCATGCTTTGGGTAATCGCACTCCACAACAAGTAGCTAGCAGAGTTCAAAAATTTTTCAAAAAATTGCATTCTGTAGGAATGCCAGTACCAGGAAGACTTCCAAAAAATAAAAAAAGCGTACTTCCTAAATCAAAAAATATTTACAAAAACTTCTACCGTCGCTCAACATTTTTCCCGGCCCATGATGTTCCTGTAAACATTCCAGAAGATGATGGGCTGAGTGAAGAGCTTTGTGGAAGCAATACTTGGTCGAATCATAAGGGCTTTACAGCATCAACAACAATATCGGAAAATCAAAGCTTGCTGCACATACTGCAAGAAGTTCGCTCCAGTAAAACTTCGAGATCTACAGAACAGTCTTACAATAATACTGAAAAATGTGAAAATTGCTTGGAGTCAACAAATTTTGAGAACAGATTGGTCTGTAACACATGCTTCTGTTATATAAGCCTATGTGGGGACTGCATCATTTACCAACTTTCAAATAAAACATTTTTGCATTTAAATCACGAAGTCATTGCTAATAAAGAAACTTTATGATTGGTTAACTTTAAATTGTTTTCTTTAAAAAAAATATAACAGAAGACCTTGTACATTTTAGAAGCTCAATATATTTCGTAAAATATATCGAGTTAGGTGGGTGACAATGTTACAGTGGATATTTTGTTTGGTTGCTAAGCCTAGTTGTGAGTTCAAACCCATCCTGGGCAGTAATTTTTATTTATTCCCCCCGTTTCAACTGGATGTCTCCCGTGGGGTTTTCCTGAAATAAATAACGCCCAAATTTCTTTCCTATCCTATTCACAATACATACATATATTGATTTCATTGATTCAAAATAGCTTTTTATGGCCTTTAGTCCAACAAAAAATTGATTGGCGTTTCATCCAGGAATCTCACTTTGGAATCATCAGTTGACATACAGTGAAAGAAACCTTGTCAATACGCAATTTTTAAATTTTTCTAGTACAACTTACATAGAAAAATTGCTTTCTTTCACTGTATGTCAACTGATGATTCCAAAGTGAGATTCCTGGATGAAACGCCAATTTTTTGTTGGACTAAAGGCCATAAAAAGCTATTTTGAATCAATAATTCAACAGTCCATTATTAGTGCTGAGTCTTCTACTTGGTTGATTTTATTTATCAATGCAGTATATAGAGTTTGTATTAAGAAAAATTTAAAAACTATATTGATTTCAACCAAAAGACAGAACGTACAAAGTTCACTCACGAAACACTTAACGAAATTGTGGGAGCCGTATTCCGAATAGTTTTTTTTTTCAAGCGAAAAAAAACCTAACCACTACCAAGAAAGGAGACAACCAAGGGAGCGTATAGCAATCCCGCTTTTTAAGATCAGGTTTTTCAAAAACAGAACATGGATGATTTTTTAATTAAATTAATTAAACTCACAAAAGTACGCATACGCCCGAGTGTACTATACTGTTTAAAGTATACCCTATTCCATAGATTGTGTGTGTATTGTATTTGGTGTGGAGTTTGTAACATAGAGAAATAATACCGTTAGGTATAGAAAAGTATATATATTTTGACGCAGAATCAAAAGCCTTATGTCCGTCCGTCCGTTTGTCCGTCTGTCCGTATGTATACTCTCTAGAGGTCGCAATTTTTGAGCTTGAAAGCTGATATTTGTTATATATTATCTTTGGTTCAAGAGTAGGGCTAAGTTTTTGAACCGGTAAAATTCGCCCACAATCGCCATTTTTGTTGAAAAACCTCAATTTGGTAAAATTAAATTATGTTTTTTGTACAGTTACGATGAAAGCATAACGCTAAAATTTTGAACACGTAAGATTTAGATAAACATCCTTCCAATTAAATAAAAATATTTCAGTTTGGGCGTGGCTGACGCCCATTTTTCATACAAAACCATCAATATTGTGTTTATAAAATAACAATTGTTGTATTAAAGCAAAAAACATTAAATTTTGTGGGTATAACTTACACATGAACATCTTGTGTATGAAATCAAAAAAACTGATTTTGGGCGTGGCTGACGCCCACTTTTCACTAGAAACTATAACAAAATTGTTTTTGCAAATATACGGTATTTATAATGAATCCGCAAGCCAAAATTTTGCGTCTCTTAGTAGAAACTAAAAAGTTTGTGACGCCCACTTTTCATGAAAGAACGAAAAACGTAGTTTTAAAAATTACCACTATTCAATTTAAACCTTTTTTCCCTCCCGTTCGTTATATAAAAAATATATCTCTACATTTTCTTGTTTACATTCTTTCAATACGCCCACTTTTAAAGGAGTGATTTTGATAAAATACCTTTGTTCAGGTAAGATCGTTTACAAACTACTCGATTCAGCTGTAGTTTTACACATAAGCCTAAATATTGACTAATGATCAAAGCTCAGTTAGTGCTTCAAATTTTTAGGACACGCCCACTTTTAATGGGCGTTCCCGTCAAAGTCGTAATAATGCATTATTTTGTTTTGATGTTTTTTAACTATCGGTCGCAGTTTTGAAGTAAGAAGATGAACAAACCGAAGTTTGTATACCTTGGTTATGTAGTAGAGTGTGGTTAAAAAAATGTCAAGTACACACCCATAATCGCTATTTCCATTCAAAATCTAATTTTTAAAAATTTAAGTTTCGTCTTGTTTTGTTAAAACCGATCTGAAAGCTTAAAACTGAATGTCATTGAGCTCATAGTAATTACATTGGCAATCAAAAGTCTCAACTTTGGGCGTGGCAGACGCCTTTTTTTACTGCGCCAGCAGTTATTGAACATCGGGCACACACAATTAAGGTTATTGAATTTTTTCCATTTTATGCTTAATTTTACTGACCTATGTACGTACACAAATTCTTGTTTTTTCTAAATTTTTATATGCACGTTGCAAAATTAGTATACAAAACCTATTCGCCCTTAATTTTTTAGTTTGACCGCTACTACTTACTGCAGTTAAAATTGCATGCTGGGCCAAAGGGCTGGGTTCGATATTTTAAATTATTTTTTTTTTTTATTAATATTTCCTTTTAAAATCAAAACAACAAGTTTTGATTGCAAAAGCGGGAAATGTAAAACAGGATTGCAAAAACCGCGGTTATAAGAGATGGGATTATAAAATATGTAGATTTAAAAAAAACGGGAATGGAAAAAGCGTGTGATATGGAACCTAACCCGAAAATCAATCCAATCACTTAAACTGCAAAGCTGCAAACAGACTGACAGATATACATAATTTTCTGACTCATTTTAAGGACTTTTCTATTTTCGTATTGTGGTGTTATCTGAATTGTTTTTATTTATTTAGGTATTCGTTTACTTAGCGCCAGTTGTAAAATAGTGGTTCAGCACTGAACCTCGTTTTAAATTCTTGATCCGTGGATCAACTTTATTTAATCCGTAGAAATAGGTTTATTAACTCTTAAACCACTCTTAAAACGTTTTTTTCACTCGAACAACGCCGTAATGTTTCTTGTCCAACCATGTTTTATCGCTACTTCTATAAACAGTGCTCCAACGAAATAACCAGATGAATTCCTCCCCATAAATAATTCAACCGTAATACCCGAACTGCAAGGACAGCTCATCAGTTTACCGTTGAGCCTTACTTCGGACGTACTGCCAAGCACAGAGATTCTTTCTTCAGCCGCACCACGAGAATGTGGAATGCTTTACCCGGCTGTATCTTTCCCTCCCATTTTAATATTCAGAGCTTTAAAACCAATATCCATCGATATCTCCTATTTAATCCTTATGTTTTTCCTAAGGCTCGCACTGTGTTTAAACATCTTAAGGGTATTAACAACCCCTTTAGTGTGCGCACATTATAAAAAAAATAAAACCGCCGAAGCTTTGATTATGCAAACACGAACCAAAGTAAATGGTTTTTCAATTTGAAACCGAGTATGAGCAACTATTCTAGAACTGAGAATTAGCTAACTATTGGTATTGACTTATATTGAATTGCATGAAACCAAAAAAACAATCTTGATTTGATCTTGAACACTTTTCATTTTCCATGAAGCCAAAAATGCAACTTTTTTTATAATTTTTTAAAAAGTGGATCACCAATTAATAATTATATTTCAATATCATCATATGATGGAGAACTTTTCAAAACTGGAAATTTGTTAAAGTAAAGCGATAGACATTCCGTCAAAGATATTGTTGCATATCAATCAGACGAAGAAGTAGACTATCATTTCTTCATTTGTTAATGGCATTTGTTAACGGCACACACACAATAATGAAAACAAAATCAATCTCATTTTGTTTTCCATGCAACCAGAAAAATCGTGAAATCTAGATCTCATCTGAGACCGAATCTGAAAATGTGGTGGAATTCAACATCAATGATCTTTTTTTTGTTGTACCGTGTGGATCAGTCACTAGCTTTGTTTGTTGAGCCCTGAAGTCACCCTGGGGTCGCCCTGGGGTCGCCACAGCGTGTTTTTTGAATTACCTCAACTCGCCCTCAATACAAAATTCTCTGTTTTTTGAAACCTGGGGTCGCCCTGAAGTCACCCTGAAGTCGATCTTGCTATTTAGCTGGGGCGAGTTGAGGTAACGAATCAGCTGTTGAAGTGACTTTTGTTGTCAAGCATTTTTTGTGTATTTTTCTTCTGTATTTGATTTTTCATGTCTTTTTTTCGATAAAACTAAATGAAATGCAAGTGAATGCATTTATTTTGATGAAAGTAAATACAATTCAAACAAATAAAGCAAAATGGAAACTTTTGATTTTGTGCTTTCTGAAAAATATACAATCAGCAGCCGTCATGCGTTTTTTGAGAACCGAAAAACCCAGGTTTTTTTGACAACTCTTGGAGTTGTCAAGAAAACCCAGGGCGACCCTGGGTAAAGTTCAACAAACAAAGCTACTTATATTATATGTTATTTAGGACTGATTTTTACTTAAGCAAATTGAATAATTGAATGTCAAGCCAATTCCGCGTCTAATCTAGTAGGTTTTTTACTTGGTCCTGCTGGTTTCCAATTCTAGGTCTATGTTTTCTAAAATAAGCTCATCTTTAAAAATTGCATCACTTTATAAAAAAAGTTTTTTGACCCTAGTTCGCTGCATCCTTGAACAATTGTTCCAATTAAAGATTGGGCACTATTTACTCTTAAAGAATTAAAAAAAACTTTCAAGTGCCTTTTTATAATCAATTAAAATCATTAACTAATTAATCTCATATTGAATACTCCACTGCTATTCGACATACACAAGCACTACACAGGTCAACAAAATAGAAGCATCCATTAGTTTATTAATTTTATAGATAATTTTTTTTTAATAAGCTAATGGTTTCGATTTTGTAATATAATGCAATGTTTCGGACAATAAGACAGTACCATTTATTAGTAGCTGAAATGGCTCAGTCAGAACCACTTGTATCTAGTTTTGGCTTTTTGTTTATCCTCTGTAAATTTTGTGGTATATATCCTCAATCGTTAACGATTTTCCGCAAGGAAAAAATACTTCAATCTTCAAAATGGGGAACATTTATTGTCCTGGTTTATATGGTGGTAGTATTGGTTCTCTATAATTTTCTTATTTACTCCTTAAATGATGACGACCAAGCAAAAAACTCAAAACAAAGTAAGTTTTCGATAAAAATACGCTTTACACTTTATAAACAAAATAATTTTTTAAAGGCACGTTGACCTTCGTAATTGGACTATTTTTGAACTATATCGCACCAGCCATGTTAGTGGTTGACCAGCTATCTGCAATATCGAATCAAAAACAAATTGGAAATTTCTTCGATCGAATAAAGAGCGTTGATGATAAACTTAGTTCTGAAAATATTCATATTAACAATAAAATCGTTAAGAAACGTATATTAATTATTGTCCTTATAACCGTTACCGCAGAAATGACGATAATGTTTTCTACTTTCGTATGTCTAGTTGATACTACGAAATGGTATTCTGTTATATGGATCATGTCTTGTATTCCAACGTTATTGAGTGTTTTTGATAAAATTTGGTTTGCATCTCTTTTGTATAGCTTGAAACAGAGATTCAAAGCAATCAACAGCTGCTTGGATGAACTAGTAGAGAATCATTACCGAACACTACGGTCGAATGCAACTAAAATACAAAAAGAATTGCAAGAGATTCATGTAGGGAGCAGTAATTTGGATACGGATTCAAGAAAATCTATCATGACTGGGAAAAAAGGAAAAATTTATCCAGTGGCTTACAGAGGTAAGTTAAACTTATTTTTTATAACTATCACCGAGGTATAGCATAAACATCTTTTGTATATTGGTAGTCATTTTTTTAAAGGCAGTAGACGCGCAAAAGGGGTTATTAAAGTACACTTAACACAGTGCGAGCGTTAAGAAACGTTGGATAGGAGATGAAAGGAGATACCGATTTAAATTTGTTTTGAATGTTTGTAAATCATAATGGGAAGGAAAAATCGAGCCGGGTTAAGCATTACACGTTCTTGTAGTGCGGCTAAAAAAAGAGTCTCTATACTTAACAGTACGTCCGAAGTTAGGCTCAATGGTGAATTTATGGGCATTCTTAGCGATGCGAGTGTTACGGGGAAATTGTTTAAGGGGGGAATGCATCTGGCTATTTCGCTGGAGCACTGTTTGGGGAAGTAGCAATAAAACAAGGTTAGACAAGAAACATTACGACGATGTTCAAGTGAAACAAATGTTTCGGTAATGGTTCTTTCACCAATCAATTTTAAGGCTCTTTTTTGAATCCTATCCAGAAGACGTAAGTGAGTGACAAGAGCACGTGCCCGAATATGAGATTTATACTGAAGCTTTGGGCGAATGTATGCCTTGTAGATTGTAGATAGATCAGAGGGAAGAAAAATATTTCTTACATAAATTTTGGAAACCTAAGCATTTTGCGGCATTTTTAGCGACGTCAAATATGTGATCGTTCTTCAAAAGGTGGTTTGTAATACACATACCTTGAACGCAAAGCTGGTCGGTTTCCTCAATGTAAGTGCCACTCATGGATAATGGCATAGGGGACAGGTTGTGCTTTAACAACAGAAGACAACATAGGGTTTTTGAAGCATTAAATTCCACACGGTTGGTAATTCCCCATTGTACAATGCTGTCAAGATCTGAATTCAATGAGCTTATCATACGCTGCCGTTGCATTTCCACGTCCGAAAAACATGGATGTGAATCTGGAAACGAATATGAGAGGCTGAGAGTACTGTCGTCAGCAAAACAATTTAGTGGATTAGAAGTATTAGACAAGAGATCATTGATAATGATAAGAAAGAGTGTCGGAGACAGAACGGAGCCTTGGGGCACACCAGCATTTATTTTGTGGATAGCAGACTGAAAACCATCCAAAACAACGCGAATTGAACGGTCCGAAAGGTAATTTTTAATCCATCGAAGAAGGGGAGCCTGGTGCCAGACTCTATCAAATGCTTTTGAAAGTTTGTTTTCATCGTACTATTGCATCCACAGAGCAAGTGCGTGCGCCCAGTCGTGTATTTTATTTATATGCCAATGAAAACCAGTCTTATTGTCAACTGTTGTTAGAAACTTAGGTACAAAAACAGAGAAACCTTTCAATATTTGCAGCGTCAGACAATAACATCCTTTTTGACAATTTTTACTTGCAGCAGGTTTTTCTAAACGAAGTTTATTTTAACTCTGCAATTTCCGTTTACGTGGGTCAAGGTCGGTAGGCCTTTTCTTAAATCACCAAAAAATGATATCAAAATTGTAGATTGGCCCTTACTGTACAACGATTTTTTTCTTAACATATACCCAAGAATCATGCCCTAAAATATTGCCTACGAAAAAGGGGACACACTGTTAAGAAAGGAATCTCGATTATTTAAAATAAATCTTGTTGCATAAATGACCTTTAAAATTAATCTCATTTCTTACAGTGTCAACATCGAATTCCGACAATTCATTTTTATTCAATAATAAGTCCAATAAGATCAAAACGGAACATTTTCTGACTGAGCTGGGAGACACCAATCTAATGGATATCAAGTTGAGTAACTTCTGTCAACTGCATGACGAAATTTGTGAATTGGGAAAGTGGCTCAACGAATTATGGAGCTATCCTGTGCTGGTTCTGATGGCGTATGGTTTCCTCATATTTACTGCGCAATTATATTTTCTATACTGTGGAACACAAGGCCAGGTAAAAAACTTATTAATGGTTGTTTTGTGTACCTTAAGCTGGCACAACGGATGCAACTTAATTCTAAAATATTCATGCTGTCCAATTAGTTTGGCTAAAATATGAAAACATGGATGATTTTTTTGATTAAATTTTAATTAAATTAAAAACTCAGAAAAGTACGTATACGCCCTAGTGCACTAAACTGTTTTATCGTTGGTTTTAGGTTGAAAAATGGACAATTGCAGTAAGTTTTCTTTTAATTTAAATGCGTTTATTAGTTTATATTGTTCATACTAAACCAACATACACTGGGTATGTGAGTCATTAATATTAAATAGTTTTCACATAAGAACTTAAAAAATGAAAATGGGTCGCATGTAATTGATCTATGAGTGCGCAATAACACGGCGATAACACAGTTTAAGAAGTGTTTATGTCAAGCAATTTTAACATAATGACAGTGTTATCAGATACGTAAAATTTAGCAGTTATTTCGTCATAACTATTCCAAATAAATTAAATCGTTAATAAAAACATAAGCCAGAGCTACAGTACGTTTTCAACGAACTGTTGGATACCCTATTCCCTATATTTTTGTATGTATGTAAGTACATATAGATGCATTCGCCTCCCGCAGCCAGCCGCTGTTAAAGTTTTAAAAACAAAATTCTTCAATAGAAGAAAGGAACAAATTCAATAACATTAATTTTGTGTGACCGATGTTTAATAACTGCTAGCGCAATCAAAGAGGCGTGTGCCACGCCCAAAGTTGAGACTTTTTACTGTCAGGGCAATTACTATGTGCTCAATGACATTCAATTTTAAGCTTGCAGATAGATTTGAACAAAACCAGACAAAGCTTAAATTTTTGAAACTAGATTTTGAATGGAAATATCTATTATGGATGTATTTACCAATTCTTGAACCACACTCTGCTACATAACCAAGGTATACAAACTTCGGTTTGTTCATCTTCTTACTTCAAAACTGCGACCGATAGTTAAAAAACATCAAGACAAAATAATACAGTTTACAACTTTTGACGGGAACGCCCATTAAAAGTGGGCGTGTCCTAAAAATTTGAAGCACTAACTGAGCTTTGATCATTTGCCAGTATTTAGGCATATGTATAAAACTACAGCTGAATCGAGTAGTTTCGTAACAATCTTACCTGAACAAAGGTATTTTATCAAAATCACGCCTTTGAAAGTATGGGCGTATTGAAAAAATTTACACAAGAAAATGTAGAAACATTTTTCATATAACGAACGGAAGGGAAAAAGGTTTAAATTGAATATTGATAATGGGCGTAAGCCACGCCCAAAACTCAAAAATTTCTTTTCAAGTACCAACTTTTTAGTTTCTACTTAGAGACGCAAAATTTTGGTTTGCGGATTCATTATAAATACCGTTTATTTGCAAACATTTTTTTTTATAATTTCTAGTGAAAAGTGGGCGTCAGCCACGTCCGAAATCATTTTGTTTGATTTCAATTGTTATTTTATAAAAACAATATTGATGGTTTTGTATGAAAAGTGGGCGTCAGCCACGCCAAACTTAGGTTGTTCAACAAAAATGGCGATTGTGGGCGGTTTGTGGGCGATTTTACCGGTTCAAGAACTTAACCTTACTCTCGAACCAGAGATCATGTATACCTAATTTCAGCTTTTAGCTCAGAAATTGCGGCCTCTAGAGAGTATACATACGGACGGACGGACGGACAAACAGACAGACGGACATGGCTAAATCGACTAGGCTTTTGATTCTCTGTCAGAATATATATACTTTTTTATACCTAACGGTATTATTTCTCTATAGAATAGGATATAAAGATGTCCGTATCTTGTAATTTTTGAAAAATCAGTTAAAAACTAAAAACTGTTGGCTAACACTGGAAACCCCGATTGAAGGAGTATCCGTTATTTTTCAGTTAATTTTTTTTACTTTTTTTTACAGTTTAGGTCATCTTTTTTAGAAAATTGCCCCTTTAGGCAATCTAAGGGGAATAAACCCCCCTCACATACGATTTTTTTCTTGTTACAACCCAAACTACACGCTCTTTTTTGCATACTAGGTGAATCACCCCTTATAGAAGACCTTTTAAAAAGTTAGGCATTTTGTAAGTGGCAAATGTATATGTACCGTTAGTTTCCAAATTTGAAAAAAAAACCAACCAGGTTGTCCTAAAAATAGTACTGTAAGTACGAAGACAGACAGACAAGCAGAATTTTACGACCTACTTGTTCGACTTCCTTATCATCTTTATGTTATATTGTACTAGCGGTACCCGGCGAGCGTTGCTACGCTCAAAAATAAAACACTTATTTAATGTGAATTTAAATTTATTTATTTATTTCATATCAATGCTAGCGGATAAACAATATTTTTGGTTAAAACCTGCATTTTTTTTGTCTTCGACCCGATCAACCATACCGGAATGTTCGCTGATGTTTCAAACAGCTACAAAATGTATGACAAAACCAAAAAAAAAAAAAATCATCCAAAAAATGTTAAAAGTCTGCATTTTATTTTTGTCTTCCACCCGATCGGAACCAAACCTTCACAGGAACCATCCCTGGACTAAACTATATTTACCCTGAAAATTTCATAAAGAACCATTGGGCGGTTTAGGAGTCCATAGGCAACATACATACATACACACATCCATTTTTATATATATAGATAGATTGCAGTTCCAAGGACTCAAGTTAACGAAACCTGGTAAGAGTGGTCACTCCAAACTGGTTTTATTTTACCATTCAAAACCACATGAGTTTGTATACCTATTCTATAGAATTACGATAAAAGCACAACGCTAAAATAAAAAAAAATAAAATAAAAAAGGTAAGATCGTCAAAAAAATAACTATTCAGCTGTAGTTTTACACATATGTATGCCTAAAAATTGACTAACGATCAAAGCTCAGTCAGTGGTTTAAATTTTGTTTTCCAAATTTTTAGGACACACCTACTTTTAAGGGGCGTTTCCGTCAAAAGTCGTAACATGCATTGATTTTTTAACTATCGGTAGCAGTTTTGAAGTAAGAAGATGAACACTTCGGTTTGTATACCTTGGTTATGTAGGTGTGGTTCAAGAATTGTTAAAAACTCCCATAATCGCTATTTCCATTCAAAATCAAATTTTTAAAAATATAGGTAATTGGGTATCCATCGTTGAAAACTTACTGGGAAAACTCTTCACTTGTTTTCACATAATGATTTTCACGAAAACCGGTCGGTGTGAAAACCTTATAAAAATCCCTTTCTATGGGTTCATTTGATGATTTGGGGTCAACAGGTGGGTTTTCAGTTGGTTTTGAGGTTAACATGTTAAGTAGCTATGTATATACAAATATAATCAGCACACACTTCAAATAGTTTATTAAGAATATTGAATTACTCAAAATAAAAATTTAAAGAAAATAGAAGGTACAAAATAAGTTGAGAAGTCTGCAAAGAACTTTAAAGCACCTTACGTATCTTTGATTTTAAGATTAAGTACAAACAAATTGGATTCTTATAACATTGTTTTCTAAAACTTTCTTTTGCAGCCTATTCCGTCTCTCTTTCGGTCTGCTAAAAATGCTTTGATCACTAGCATTTATCTTCTTTATACATCTGGGAAATGCATTTACTTAATATATCTTAGCTGGAAGACCTCTTTGGAATCCAAACGAACAGGCATTTGCCTCCACAAATGTGGAGTAGCTGCAGATAACAATTCATTTTATGAGATCGTAAGATTAATCAAATAAAAAATACTTAATGAAAATTTTTAATTTTACATGAATAAGGTTAATCATTTATCACTGAAGTTGCTCAATCATTCGGTTGATTTCTCAGCCTGTGGATTTTTTACTTTGGATATGGAAACGCTTTATGGGGTAAAAATTTTGATGAAGCACTCACATAAAGCTTTGACTTATTTTATTTTTATATAACAGGTTAGTGGAGGAATAACAAGTTATCTTATCATCTTAATACAATTCAATTTGGCTGCCCAACAAGCTAAGGAAGCAGTAGTTCCTTACGAAAGCTTTAACGAAACTTCAACTATGATGGTCGAAGGCATCCGAAATAATTCAGAACTATAGATATGTCGACAATCGACTGCTATTAGTAATGTTGGAATGTTTGTTGAAATTCTAAATTAAGTGTCTTCTTATTTGTTTTAATTCACTTTCAAACAAAACAACTTATCACACATTTCAAATATAAACATCCGAAGGGGACGGTTTTAGCGTAGGGTGATGGCGATGGGTTTAATTTCTATATTGGAAATACCAAACAATGCAATCTTAAATACCCATTTGCAAGTTGTAGTAAAACAAAAAGCAAAAACAATTGAAGAATTCTCAAAATGTAACTGTACTTTCGCAAGTTGAATATGGAAGTTATATAAAATTGAACACGTTGAGTGCAAAGTTATGTAATTTATTTTGATTTACAAAACTTAAGCATACAAAAAAGTTCTTTTTAATCGCACTATGTAATCTATACAAATAAATAAAAATGAAGTGTCTGTTTTTAATTTCAAAATATCAGTTTTTTACTAAATGCGTATGAAAGTATTTACGGTACTTATAACAAAAACGGAATTTTTAAAATTTTTGTCTGTCTGTCTGTTTGTTCCGGCTAATCTCGGAAACGGCTTAACCGATTTTGACGGCATTTTCACAGGCAGATAGCTGATAAGCTGAATTAACTTAAAATTACACAGTATCTATACACATAAATAAAAATTAAGTGTAAAATATCAGCTATTTACTAAATGCATATGAAAGAATTATTATTTTCAATACACTGATTCATTTTGGCGAAACGAAGTTCGCGGGTCAGCTAGTTGTATATAATATGTATATGTGTATTGTGTACCTTATTTTTTCAAAAAAAAATCTTCTTTCACATTAATAAATCGTCTCGATTTCCTAAATATTTTGAAAAATATTCTTTGAGATAAAGTAAGTTGCCTAAATACGAATATTGAAGGTGGGAATGCTTCAATGTTTGAGGTTCGTATGTGCCCGGGAGGCAGGGTTGGCCCAAAATTAATCTGATTAACGATTCAAAATCATAATCAAACAATTTGATTAAGATTAATTAATCATAATCAAATTTAAATTGATTAAAATTATTAATCATAATCATTTATCGTTAATTTGATTATTCGATTAAGTATTAAACTTGCCTAAACAAAGTGTACCTATAATAAAAAAAAATGTGTGGTTTTATGATCAAGTGATACTTTTTTTCGGATCGTAGGCATTTAACTGAACATTTTCAGAAAATTATTCGATTTAGGGTATTGAAATCACGTTTTTGATCTTAAACTAGCTGTCCCGCAGATAGCGCGATGATAAATAGATATAATTAATCAATTACTAATTAATGATTAACACCAGTAATCATGAATAAGATTACTTTTTAAATCATGATTAATTTAATCTAATTTAAATTAATCAAATTAATTAATTGATTAAAAAATTAATTGATTAATGTCAACATTGCCGGGACGCAGCTAGACATGCAAAATTGTTTTGATTTGTTCAATTCTTTTGATTTTAATATAGAGGGTAATGCACCTAAGGTGTGACAAGAAATAAGAGCGTTTAGGTTGGGTCGAGACAAAGAAAAAAAACCCGTTTGATCTTTACATACAGACGGACAGAATTTTTAGACCAACTTGTTTCGTGATCTCGACGAACGCTTAACTTGCCTTATGAACCTTTAATCGCAAGTAAATAAAATGGTTAATCCAGTTTTCTTAGAAAAAAGTAGTTTTCGTGATTTTTAATTTTTTCAAATAGTACAAGCAGCATCCAGTTTTCTGTTTTTGAGTAAAAATAAGTAAAAGCATTGAATTTTCTTACTTACTTTTTTTTTGGCTCATTAAGAGCGTGGTGCTCCTAGGCCTTGATTAACATGCCCCTCAAGCCGGCTCGATATCTAGTCTGCCCTCTCCAATCTCGCACTCCTAGTATTCGGAGATCTAACTCTGCCTGGTCACTCTGAGGTCTACCTTGGCTTCTGACTCCCTCTGGTCTGCCGTTGGAGTCTTTACGAGTAGGAGCGTTGATGTCCATTTGCATGATTCAAATTTTGTTGGCTAGGCTTATAGTTCGTCCTTATTTCTTCTTCGCCAAATGTTGTTTTCACGGTTTACGCAGACAGGACCATAAATCGTACGCAGAACTTTTTCTCGCGAAGACTGCAAGTGACTTTTCATCCGGTCCTTATAGCAGATGGGATGAGGAGTGTTATGTACAGTGTCTCCTTAGTTCTTCTCGATAGGGCTTTATTCTTCAATTGCTTATCCAGCCCAAAGAAAAAACGATTAGCATTAGTCTGCGTTTGTTTCCTGTGTTTACAGCAGTGTCCAGGTAGACGAATTCACTGACTACCTCGAAGTTATACATATCAATGGTGACGTTCTGACCAAGTCGGTGGTGAGATTGGTCTTTTGATAATGGAAGCATATACTTCGTTTTGTTCTCGTTTATTTTGAGTCCCATTCTGCTTGCTGCTGACACCATGGAAGTGAAGGCACCAATTAATGCTCGTTTTGATCTTCCTACCACATCAATGTCGTCCGTGAACCCAAGTAATTGTGTCGAATATTTAAAGATGGTGTCCGATGTGCTGGTATGGGTGTGCCGTATGACATTTTCCAGTACAATGTTAAAACAGCTGCATGACTTAGTCCTCTGGTGGTTTCGAAGGTTTCAGAAGCGTCCCTAACACTGTCGTAGGCTGCTTTAAAATCAACTAGCAGGTGGTTGGAGTCGATGTTTATTCTTGGGTTTCAGTTCCAGGATCTGGCGTAATGTGAATACTTGGTCGCTTGTAGATTTTCCAGGTCTGAAGCCGCATTGGTAAGGACCTATAAGTTCATCAGCAAACGGCTTCAGACGTTCACATAAAACGCTGGACAGGATCTTATAAAAGATGTTTACAAGACTTAATGCCTCTATGGTTTAAAAAGTTCCGCTTGTAGACCATCGCATTCAGTTGCTGTGTTCATCTTTAGTCTGGTTCGAATTTATTTTGGTCGCCCGGATGAAGCTCATGGTCGTCATCTAGATTAACTGGTACAAGTTGATATTGGGCGGGATCTTGGCTTTCATCGCCATTTAACAACTTCTGATTGAAGTAGTCTCTCCAGATGGCTAACATCGACTGCGTATCAAGTATGGAGTTTCCTTCCTGATCTTTGCACTTTTACTTTCACTTTTTCACTTTTCTATAGAAGTTTCGCAAAAACATTCTCGACTCGCGTTGTGGGTGTTCCTTTTTTCTTCCTCCTAAGTAAGCGTTTCTCATCCTTTCTTCGCTCAACGTAGAGATTTTTGTAGTTCTACAGTAGTTGCGTTGCTTCGTTAGGTTTTCCAATTGCATGGGAATCCAATATCGCACTTAGCTCGATGGAAGCTGAATAGGTTCGTCAACATTTTTGTGTGAAGGCTTTTTTTTGACAGAAACTATATTAAACATAAACATAAAAAGCAGAGATATATTGAACACTATAATACATAAGTTTATACTTTAAATGAAAAAAAAAAAACTACCGATATGTCGACTAAGGTAATGTTTTTTGTCAAATGTTTTAATAACATTAAATAATTGGTCTTATGAAAGAAATGTGTAGGCAAAAAAACATCCTGGCTTTATTTAATTGTAAATTTTAATTTTATTTAAGAAACAATAATAATGTATATAATTTTAAATGAATTTCGGTTTGGATGATTGCACATTCAGTTCAATAAAATGAACGTCTTTAAATAAAGATAAGTTTTGGTCTTTCTCTTTGCTTGGATAATGCTTCACGGAATTTTAAAACAAAACTCTCTCTCAGAAATCGAATATACAAATGATATATGTATGTAGGTAATATTTTTATAAATACATATTTAAGTTTTAATTAAGTATAATAATTATTATTTGAATATTTAATTAATTTAAAGAATAAAGAATTTGTATTTTCAAATTCTATTATTTAAAACTCTCTGTCTGTTAAAATGATTGGTGCAACTAAGCTCCATCCATATAATCCACCACATATCCAACTAGACACAATTTTTACCCACATTGAAGCAGCATTCGCATTCAGGTATTTGATATCCGAATTTGGTCTGAGAAGTAAAAAATTACAAATATTAAGTTTTATAAAGCATTTAAAATAAGCATACATAACAAAAAAAAAAAAAATACAAAGATATGATATAGGGATATGTAGTGCATTGGCTCCAAATTTCTATTTTTTAACACTTTTAAGAACTGTGTTTGTTAACTTATATCATTGAATTCATACATATACAAGACATTCTACTGCATTATTACTTGGTGACTCCAACTGTAAAAAATCGAGGTTTTATAATTTTGCGAAACCATACTCTGTCCAAACATAAATTGACAGTACAGGGAAGATAAGGATGCTTGTCTCTTATTCCGCACTTTTTTGTTTACCGTAAGGTGTTATTCTAAAAAAGCTCTAATAGGGTTTCCGTAGTAAGCATTTGAGATTAGCGAAAATCTGAAAGGATAGTATGTAGGGTTACCGTCCTTTTTTTTAAATTGAAATTTGCATTTAATTTGTTTTTTTTTATACAAACTTTTTTTCAAAGCACAACCAAAGAGAGCACACTCAGATGTGTGCTGAATAAGACGGGTTTGGTCTACGTCAAATGAAATTGGAAATTCATTGGCGGGTAAGCACTACTACTGATTTTGAAAAAGCTCCCCGATAAGACTTGTACTGCCAATTTATGTTGGACAGCTTATAGATCATGTGATTTGAAAGGGTAGGCATAATATTTTATTTTTATGTTTACACTTGATTGAATTGGTTCAAAATCGCGATGTTGATGTGTTGCATTTTTAGAGTTACAAGAAGCTCAATGTTTGTGGACTTATGTAAAATATTTTACTATAAACCACCTCATATCCATACAAGCCATAATTTTTATTAGAAAAGTGTCTCAAGAAAGTGTCTATATTTCGTTCAGTTTTTATAAAAATAGTGATATCTTTGTTGTTTGCGAACTTATATAAATATCTTTTCCAATTCAGAGTTTTACTTTTAAGATATTTCAAAAACAGAAGTGGTGAACATTTATTTCTTAGTTTTTTATATAAAACTTGTATATTTTATACTTTCTTTTAAAATTGCTCAGGCAATTCACGGTTGGCTTGCACACACTTTATAAAACAATATAAATGTAAACGTCATATTAAACGCTGGTTTTACTTCTCTCTCCAGCAATTATAGTTGAAATCTTTTTCGTTCATCGTCCAATAAAAACCATCTGTGGTTTGACTTGAAAATGATGTGAGCATTGAATATTGAAGTAGATTTTTTTAGATTATTTTGATTTATTATTTTCAAACATAAAATTTGGTTGCTCTTTTCCTAATAGTTGCTTTTATTTTCTAAAAGTTTCCATTTATGAGTTTTTCACAATAGGCTAGTGCTTTTTACAGTAGTTATTTAATTTTGCTTCTTCCATTTCATTTTATAAAATTTGTATACATTCTTCATCTACAAAATGTGTGCCAAAGTAATATCTCCTTGGTCCAAAGTTACAAATACTGCATATAAATGGTAGATCATCCCGATGTGGAACATATTTAAATTTGACTAATTCTACTCTAAGCTCTGCCGTCATTGAAATTTGTTGGATGCTATATTGATCTCGAAAATAGTTCAATTCTTTCAGATTGTGGTCAAAAACACTATACTCTGTGTATCAAACTTGATGCTTCTCTGAGGAAATTTTTTCTACACTTCCAATCCACTTTCTTGGTCAGGCCATAGATAGAGTAATAGTTTCCATAGGAGATGTTGCTCTACTTCCAGATTCAGTGGGATGCCAAATGGCTCTGCCAATTTCAACCATTCACAACACCATCCGGTCCTGCTCCTGATTGTGATAAGTGCAGCTATCTCAGGTAGTCTTTCGTGTGGCATATTCATTACTTTAAGGATATAATCCACTTGATAAAGAGCGGTGAAAGTCTGGTTTCAAGCATTACTGCATAATATGGTGTACAAGATGGTAGATGGCATGGAATATTCGTTTCACAAAGTATCTTGACGACGTCATCCGCATATAATATTTTTGTTACCATATTAAATTTAAACTGGGAAGTAATGCGTTATATCGTCGATGAATAAAGCAAACAGTATAGGGCTCAATGAGCATCCTTGTCTCACATCAAATTTCGTTTCAAAAGGTTCGGAAAGGTTTCATTCTAATTTTTTTTTTTTTTCAATTAGGGTGCAGAACATCCTTGAAAAGCCTTTGGCATATAATTTTTGTAGGGATGAGCTGTGCGATCTATTCATCATTTTTACTTGCGATTATAGGTACTATAAGGCAAGTTATGCATTCGTAAAAAGACAAAAAAAAAATTGGACAATGAAACATAACATTACGATGATAGAGAGGCCGAAAAAAGTGGGTCCGACAATTCTATGTATGTCTGTATCGGCAAGTAAGTAATTCACATTTAAATAATTTAACCTGGTCGTTCAGCCTGGAAAACAAAGTTCCCAAAAAAAAAATACTCTAACAAAATGGTTTGAATCAAACTTCAAACCATTCGCCGCCCATTCACTTCGTTTGCGCCAATTGTTTAATTTTAGTGTTTTATAATAAGCCCTATTCACAAAAAGTTCTGTTCACGTCGAATACTTCAGTTAAAGAATACCTAAGTAAGTACTCGGTTTGTATTTTTCAATTGAAAATAGTTATTGCAATATTAAAACTTAAATTACTTTTAAGCTTTAAAAAATATTGTTAAATATGTTGGAAAAGTTTACTTACCTATACCAATTGGTTAATGTCATCATCACGTACAGAGAAGCGGTTACAAAAACAATGTGGAAAAGTGACCACGAGTAGGCAACACCTTCTTCTTCTTCACTTTCACCAGCTTCGACCATCTTTCCTGATTCGCCATCTGCCAAATTTGTCATTATAACTAATTAATTGTGTGTGCATAAATAAAATAGATTAATTTTATTAAAATTTTCTGTTCAAACCCATTAAACTCTAACTCGCAGCTAACAAATTTAAACCAAAAGTACAATATTAAGCATTTAGTATTAACATAAAGGAAATTTATAAGATAAATGGATCATGGTAAAATTGAAATGAACTTTTAATAATAAAAACTCTACTATGTATATCTTGTTTGATCGAAAAATGCTGAATTGAATGGACATGCGCTACAGTATTATCAAAAGGTAGCACCCCGTGGAGTGTCTGACTGCCACGCCTGAGGTTCTGGGTTCGATCCCTGACTCTACCTTAGTTATTTTCTGGGGTACCACCTCTTGCAAGAAAGTGACAAATCCTCCAAGAGTAAATCATGTCATGGAAAGTGCTTTTCTTTTAGCCGTTTGGATACGTCTCGATAAATTGTAAGACCCTTCTATTCCTGAAGAATATCAAAGCACAGAGGAATGGTTGAGAGTGTAAGTCACAGGCAAAGGAATAAGAGTAAATAAACGACATCTGAGATGAAGATTCCTTGCAAGATAGAAAGAGAAGTCCACATTTATAGAATGAGTTGTACGATGATGAAAGGAAAATTTCAAGACAAGGATCCTACCATCTTTGCAAAAATACAAAATTACTGGCTCAGTTGATATTGCCTATTTTAAGAAGAGTTTTTAAATAGTATAGCCCCTCGGAAAAGGTCATTGTTATTATAATAGTACAAGCTTCCGAAACACTCGCTAAAAGTAAGGCAGTGACAACACTTGAATAAAAAAAAAAACCGGAAGCATAATAAAACCTTGTGCGACTTAACAGACAAATCCAGTGGCGAATGCTTAGTGAGAAGCAGTTCACTTTAAAAGCTTTGATTCCAGTGAATATCGCAATTTCTCCGGCAGAAGAACAAAAATAACAAAAATGCATATAAATCGATTCTTCGGTGAAGTTTATAAATGCACGTACCAGAGCCCAAAAGGCACATACACAAATTTACAAATGATTCTTTTCTTCAGACTCCAGAGGCACAATAAAAACGCTTTATCGATAATCAAATCGAGAGACAGCGTTAAGTTTGTGCTTGAAATCCACAAAATTCAGAATTGTAAACATGATGTTATAAACGATTCATTATAGTCCAAATCGGATGTTTTTCGACGGATGGATAAAATGAACATCCCAGAACAATGTCAGTGAAGAGATCAGTCGAAGAATCACTCTTGCCAATCGCTGTTTCTTCAGGCTTAGAAGGCATCTTAGTAGCAAAGCCCATTCTCAAACGACCAAGGAGACACTATACAAGACCCTAATCATCAAAGTCTTGCGTGGCGCTGACACAATCGGATGAATACAGGCTGGGGTGCTTTGAGAAAAAGATTCTTCGGGTGATATTCGGTCCTGTATGTATCAATTGAGTATGGAGGAGAAGATTCAATGGCGAACTGTACGGGCTATACAGCGACATTGACCTGATCGAAAAGCTGAAAATATAGATGGCTGGGCCATGTGGAGCGTATCCACAAAAACGCACCAGCCCGCCGAGTCTTCAATTCCAACCCGGAGGGCCTACGCAGTTCTGGAAGACCTCATCTAAGGTAGCGCGGTCAAGTGGAGAACGACTTCAACAATTTTGGTGTGCGCAATTGGGGGCCACTAGCTAGTGACCAGCCTAGCTGGCGAGGATTGTTGGTTTAGGCCGTGGTCTGCGCCACCTTAAGTTAAAGTTAAGTAAGGACAAAATGATAAAAATATGTTTTTTTTTCCGATTTTTTTGTGCCAATATATGCGACAAGGAAAACTTAAATTTTCGTTAAACTACTTATTGCCTCGGCAAGGCCTGTTGCTTTTTCAACTATCCCCTTTGATGCACTTTGCTACGTTATGTGAGTCTCCAGGATACATATCTACATAATGTACATCGTAACATTTTGAAAAAGTAAAAGTGTCCTACTTTTTCTGTTTTCTCACAAATTTTAATAAAAAAAACTACCTGCCCTTATTTTTCATATTTGTGATGAACATTTCGGGAAACTATTTTTGGGTATATTTAGAAAAAAAATCCGGTTCACGGTAATGGCCTATCTCTAGAATTTACATAATTTATAGAGCAGTTAAAAAAGCTTCTTTAGTGCGTCCCTGACCCATGAAAACAAATCGCTCAGATGGTGATATTATTTAAGTGAATGTTAAAAATTCTTACCTTCTCTGTCGGGGTCGGTGTTTGTTATTTTTGAAACTTCAACAGCAGAGCTCACGCAATTGTAGAAAATACATAGCAACCATACCACAAGACCAATAATGTTAGTTGTAGTAAAAGTAGCTTCCGGATTCTCTTTGACAAATGACATAGTTCCTGGATTACATTCCACTTCTGTAACAATAAAAACAGTTTTGGATGAAACAACAACAGTGCATGATATTTTACAATTATTACCTGGGTTATTTGTAACTGCTGACCATGTCAAATATACTGTATAAATAGTAACCATAGAGCTTTGCAGAAGACCCGAATGTGGCAACTTTTCTTGCACTGCTGGTAAAATAGAGATGACACTCAATATAACACACAAGATTATGTTTGCAGAAATAAAAAATTTATTGAGACCGCAACCATCAGACTGAAAAAAATTGAATTGAGTTTAGAATTTCTGATCTTGAAAATAAAAAAAGACATATTTTTACGTTTGTGAAGTAAATATACAAAAGTGAGACTCCAACTATAGAACCTATGTATTGAACAAGAGTTACTGTAACCAATGCATAAAAATATCCACTATTGGATTCAGAATTTTCTGAAAATAAAAAAATCAAAAATTATATCAAATCTATAAGCTATTATTCTCTAGATAAATATTTACCTATCCATTTTTCAGCCAATGAATGAGCAAAATCAACAATTATGATAAGTTGAACGACGATAAAAGCCAATCCTCCAAACAGGCCAATCCACATCATAGTTGGACCAAAAGACCCATCTGGAATGAAAATCGCTCCAATGGCCGCTCCTATGCACAGAAGAAACTTCAATCCCCAAAATTGGTTTTGTATATGTGATCTAGGGTCCCGTGATGATTTAACTCCAATCATTATTAATGCCATCAGTGCAAAGAAACAAACGAGACCAAAACAGATTCTGTAAACAGCCATATAGCCTAGAGCGTATTTACAGTCAAATTGTCCTACTGTTCTGTTTATTATCTCGCTCGTCGCTGAAGTGTTCGAGTTTAGACAAAACGGAAGCTTTTTCAGAGTATCCTGTAGTCCTGGTGACAAGGAAATGGCTCCAAGTATGGTTCCTATTAGAAGCATAAGGGCATACATCAACCGAGAAGAAACAGAGTTTTTGCATGACGGACATGCTGAACAGCATAGAGAACACGCTGTTCCGGTACAACAGCAGGCTAACTGTAAAAGTAACAAGGAAACATTTTGTAAGACAAATACGTAAATAATCAAACACAAAGGGTTAATTAAGCAATACACATTCTTTTATAAAGTGCACGCACGACTGGCTCGCACTGGCTTGCTCTTAAATGGCATAAGCCTTCAGGCTTGAGATTTTGGGAAAAAAAAAACGAAAAGTGGTGTCATTTTTGACCACTCTACTAATATTAAGGTAATGGCATTTCAACAGTGCTAGACAAACCAGTAGAAAAACAAGTAGTGTGAGGATATCTCCGTGACAACATGTGTGTTTACTAAGAAGTTTTGTTTTGATATACCTGGATTCACATATGCCTTGGTATCCTTTGCGATAAAAAAATCAAGTTTCTGCGATTCAGAGTCGACCATGGCAATGTACAAATCAGTCTTGAGAAAATCGATCGAACTGTGGATTTTACGGTTCCCAAGATGATGATAAAATTATGGAGATTTTCAGGAGTGACTATATGGCGGTTAGAAACAATGCGGTTCCAAAAAACCCCTTTTTTAGAGGTGGGAATGTTCTGTTAGTAAAACCCTTCCGAACGAAAGATACCATAAAGGCGAACATGCTTTACTGCGGCAATAACCCAAGGCCCATCTTGTGAGAGTTAATGTTGAGAAGGTGTATTTTTTTTTTTTTTTATTTGAGTTTTTGAGTGAGGTACAGACTAGTAAAGACGAAATTATCTTCGCTGCGAGCTTGGCCATACGTCGTACGCATGCATGATGTGAGGTCTACGTAGGTTGGTAGAAATGGCGATTCTTATTTGAGCTCGAAATGCTCCTAAGAGAAACCCAATTAGCTTAACACCTTAACGAAGCATTAGAATGATGTAATATGATGTTTTTAGGAAAGAGGACGGGATGAGCTAGCATTCTCTTGGAAGACGACTAAATCTGCCAAGCCAACCGTAGAACAATTTCAGGTAACCTAACTACAGACTTTATGCCAACTAGGCAGGTTGCTGGTTGGTAAGGGGACACTGGTTCTGTCAAAGATTTGGTTTAGTAAGCGAGTTGGTCGTAGAAAACATTCAAGAGTCATACCCCACTCCTTTAATTGTTTTGGTTGAAGGTATTTGTGGAGGTAATTTGTTCATAGCCATTTCGTCGCATCGAGGAAGTTGATCAGATCTTTGATCTTTTTAATAGACCTGGCTGAAGGCCTTCACCTAAAAATCGCACCTTTATGCGAAATAAAGCTGGACCTTGACACATTTAATGAACTACAGTCTCCTTCTCTGCCTGATTACTACAAGGTCGGCAATAGTCGTTGAAAATACCTGACATCGGAGCATGTACTGTACATTGTATAATTTAGAAACACTGTCCAGTGGCCTGTGCATATTGCCACCACTCTCGAGATTTGTTGCAGGCAGGCCACATCTTCCTAGACATGATACAATTAGTCAAATTGCTCCGCCTGTTCAGGGTTAATACTTGCCTAACCAGCTTATACAAACCTGGTGTAAACTTTTTTTCAAAATAAATTTCCCTGGCCAGTTTTAAAATGTTCCCTTGATTTTTTTTTTTTTTTAATATATTTCATTGGAACTAGAATTGAGACCCTCAAAAGTATAGATAAGGTCACTAATATTTTAACAGCATTCTCAGGGAACCACTTGAGAAAGCATGCCCTAAGATGATCAGAAAAGGAACAAGAAAACTTTTCAACGCTGCCCGGAAGTTATATCCCCAGCTCAGAGCTCAGCATGCTTATACCAAAGGTGAATGTGTGGAAGCAGCAATTCACAGTGTTGTAAGAACTGTGGGAAACCATTGGAACACAAGGAGTAATCCCTTGCTTCTTTCCTAGACATTGAAGGTGTCTTCAAAATGATGCAATGAAAAGGGCCCTTGTGAACCATAACGTGAACGATACGATTAAGAAACCAATAGATTAACTCAGAGTTGTGAAGTGCGTTGCTTAAAGTATCAACATCCAAAGGGACCGCACAAGGTGGTGTTCTCTCTTCCCTCTTCTGGGTACTCGTTGTTAACGAGGTTCGTAAAGGACTCAAAAATAGTATAGTCAGAGTAGTAGCAATTTCTCTCGACTTTTAGTGAACAAAAAGAAGGCGCCTTGTCTTTGGTAAATACCTGGTTAAAGAAATGTGGGCTAGCGGTCGATGCGCTAAAAACAGAACTGGTCCTGTTTACCAACAAAAGAAAAATACCAGTTTTTAATCTACCTATTATAGAAAGGATTCCACTAATCCTGTTCAATCACGCCAAATACCTTGGTGGACTCTGTTGCGTTCCTGGGATAAGGTCTGAAAGGATCATCACTTGAACTCAACCGAGCAGACAGGATTGGGAATAAATTACTCGCTGTAGCTAACGAGAGATGGATCTCGCTCGACTCCTGGTCATAACCAAGAAACTCTCTCTTGTCACTCCTCTTTAATAAACAATAAACAAAAAACAGAGAACATTCTAAGATCCCTTGCGAGCTATACTGACCGGGTAGCATGTTGCGCTGCGTTACCACAAAAAGAAAATGAAGTTCAGCACGGACGACTTGAGCATAGTTGTGGCGACATAGATGTGCATGAGGACCTGCTAAGATTATCAACGCCTCAAAATGGTTTAAGAAAGTATAGGTTTTTCATTTGTACCATGTTTTAGGGCCCGAAACCCCCCAGGGTATCACAATGGATTTATATTGATCTGAGTTTGATACACACAACATCATCCACCATCCCATTAAGGGGACAGTTATAGAAAACAGAAAACCTTACCATCGATCAGTGTAGCATTTGTGTTTTAAATAGAATCACATTCAAAATTTTCCATTTAAAAACTTTTTCGGTTTGGTCGACCGAGCGATCAGAAAAAAATTCGTACCTATGTTAAAAAGTTAAAAACGACTTAGACGACTCAAACATAATTGATTGAAAAATATCCCTAACCGCTTTCTGAAATCCCTGACATTCCCTTACCAAATTTTGTTCGCGCCCTGGAACCCAGAGCAGAATGACTTCCAGGTTGGAGCCAAGACCATTCATGGGTCATATACATAGTTCAAAAAACATGAACTTGGGTAGTAGGTATATTTACTCCCTTTGTACACTTTTTTGTTCCTTCTTGTCAATAACTTTCCAAAAACAAATTTTCTTGGCCGTCTAATCTAACCTATCTTTAGGTAATTTGAAAAAAAAAATTAATAAGTTCAAGACACTCC
This sequence comes from Platycheirus albimanus, assembly GCA_916050605.2. Taxonomy (NCBI): domain Eukaryota; kingdom Metazoa; phylum Arthropoda; class Insecta; order Diptera; family Syrphidae; genus Platycheirus; species Platycheirus albimanus. The sequence goes on from OU696698.1 coordinate 70,184,247, forward strand.
ACAAGGAATGAGTCACTAGCATTCAGTGTGATTTCTAAAGAATGTGAGACTAAAGCGAAGCATCATCTTTTAAAAATAAAATTCAATTCAAACAATAGCTATATCTGTATTGTTATATTTTGTTGCTAATACGTTCACCGATGTCCTTTTTTTTTAAGCAAGAAAGAAAGTGTAGAAGCTTTTGTAATACAAAAACAAATCGTTGCCAAGTCAAAGTGCACGGGTGATTAGTTATTTTGGTAACGAACAACCACAACTAGCTAGGCAATGTTGAAATATGCTTAACAAGAAATCGTAATCGTTTTTGGACACATCATTAAAAAACATAGTTCTTATCAGTCAAAGAAAAGTAGGTACTTAAGAGTTGTAATAAAACCCACTATCCAAATGTTCAATTATGAACTCAAGGGCAGCAATTTCACCCTTTTCATTTTAAATATGTGTAAACAGTAATTAAGTTATTCCTTAAATAAACAAAGAATTGAAAAAGTTATTAAACATGATGACGAGTTTGTCCATGACAATCCCGTTGCTGTAATGATTTTCTTTGTTCCCTTTTGAAACTTGCAATCGCAATAAAGAATAAATCCTCATACGAAGCGTAAACATAAAGTGTAGACTATAAATAAACCTCGGCAATAAATCAATAGGTAAATACTTTAAATCAATATCAACAATAAAATCAATTTTTGCAAATCTGATACCTATTAAAACAATTAAACATATTATTGTAGTTATGTACAATATAATTGTATCTAAACACCAGATTGTATTGACTATTATCTTACCTGTGCTGCTGAGCAAAGTCCCAAAACAGCTCCCATTTTAAAAGGTTTGTAATTTGTTTTCGCTTTATTATTGGTTTTATTATTTATTTGTTATTATTATTGTGGTTATTATTATTATTATTTTTATATCGTCTACACTTTGGCTGACTAGGAAAAGTTAAAACTTAAAAGCTTTCTCTGTAATATTAAACAAACGTCAAACTGCATTGGATAGTTCCAAGTACTGTCAGTAAAAAAAGTAAAACAGATAAGAGATGGTTATCAAATTGTGAACGTTTCCTAAAGGCAAGACAGCACTAGTCGGAATCGGACTGTACTGCACTTTTCATTACTTAACTTCAATTTTTGCTATTGAATTGTACTCGAACTGCAATTAAAGTAAAGAACGCTTTATTATTTTTTTCATTAATTAATTTGTAGAATTCAATATTATTTTATAATAATAATTTATGACTTAGCTTCTGTTATGACAGCTATGACTTATGACTGTGACAGAATCAACTCAAACAACAAAGAAAACTCCCAAAAAATGCTTAGTACCATTATTGTATATTAAATCTATAGTAGTGGAGATATCGTTTGACTGTGTCGCCATCTAGTGCCTCAACACTTCGTTTCTAATAGCTTTATATAATACAATCTGAAGACAACAGCGGCGCCTATTACTACATTTTCTATAGCAAAGGTGTCACTGAAATGCAGTTTATCTGTAGTGTATTGCGGTTTATCACATACTATCATTGTATAGAAAATCTATAATAGTCTATAAAGTATAGAGGAATGGATCGACTGTGGCGAAACCTAGGCTTTCCACACAATCTCTCCATACTTCTCTTTTTGGAGAGAAAATATAGGTGATCAAAATATGTGGTAATTACCAACGACATCCAAAGCCAAACAAACGTGTTATTTTTTACTCGCTCTCCAGACTACCACAGATTTTATAATACAATGATACTATATTGCACAGTCTTATTTTAACATTTTTGTTTAACATTCGTATTTGGGAAATGATTAATTAATTAGTAACTTATTGTATTCGTTTTTATTCAAACAAGCGACACCTAAATACAAAATGTTGTATTAAAACCTATAGTACTGTCAGTTAAGTGTTTTCCTGGTTGGCCGTGGGCGGCAAATTAAGGCATTAACTCATTTCAGATTATATGTGAAGAAGTAAGAGATAGAAGGCATTGTATATACATTTTTATAGTAATTTCACATAACATTGTATTTTAGTTCTAAACGTCGGCAATGGTGGCGCTAGTTATATTATCTACTTTACATATATTGTTATTTTTGCTTCCCATAGCAGGTTAGACAAAAACCACTAAAATTACTCTCCAATAAAAGCTTGTGAACGTCGTCCATAGATGGCGCACAAAACGTCCCGCTTTTTGGGAATACTATAGATTTTAAATACAATGTAGATGTAGTTAAAAACATGATGAGAATTGTAATAACTAAAAATAGTAAGGAAGCGAGAGCATCAGCAGCACTCTTAGCGGCAAAACAAGACAATACTAAAAACTCCCAAGTGATAGTGCCACTAGTCGAATAATTAATTCTTCTAGGTCCTTCTATCCGCAACATATTATAATTCGTATGTATTCTATATTTTGTCAGGCCCGGCGTGTTTCGATCCGACTACCGCTTCATTGTGTTCAAGCATTCAGTTGCTTTTATATTGGAAATATTATTAGAAGAAATCATAGAGGAATAAATAGAGGTAAAGCTGAATTGTCAAACCTCTGATAATTTTGCACAAGTGTGAGTAAAAAGTCAACCCATGGTAGGAATAAAAACTCATTTTCCCAAACGCAACCATGTTTACATTCGTTGTGTGAGGTGAAACGAATGATTTCTATATTCTTCTTTTATATCTCTGCGTCAAACAAATCTAAAATTTTTCATAATTCATTTTCATAATACCGCCGTCGCCTTGGTCAATTGAAGTAAGGATACGTGGAAAGCAAATACAAAGTCAAATAAACTCAATTATAAAATGTCGATTTTCGAAAGTATTGAAAAAGGACCTGCTATTGAAGTGTTTGCACTAAATAAATCATTTCTTGAAGACACTTTCCCTAAAAAAACTAATTTAGGAGTTGGAGGTATGTATATTTTATTGTTGATTTTGTGCCTATACCTACAAAATTGTTCCAGCAGCGAGTATGGAAGCTAAATGTCAAAATAGAGGTCAAACTGATTGGTTTGATTTAAAATCGGTTTGAAGCGCATTTAAGTTTATTTTTTTTTTTAAATCTGAACTCGTAAAAGGGCAGTTGACGTACTTAGCCTTATCTGTTAGTGGATTGTTATTTTTAAATTGTTTTGCCAATAATAATTTCTTATCAGGTATTAATGTTTATTATTCCAAATTGTACCTATATTATTGATGATGTTATGCAACAGACGGTTACCACCAGCAAATTTTTCAGATAAGGTATACAGTAATCCCCGTTTAATTGCTCTTCGCTCAACTGATATCGCCACTACTTAGTAATGCACCTAATGCTCGATTAATTTGGCCTCGGTTTAATAATTAATATTATGTTTTATCTTCAATTACTTGCGAATAAATGTACATAGGTATATTATGTACCAAGAGATCGTATGCACTTTTGGAGAAAAACAAATTAGATAACTACTTAATCCGGCATTATTCATGATAGAAAATTCAAAATAACTTGGTTGGGCAATATAGTAATGTTTGTCTTTTCGTATCAAAACCCACAGGCTAAACGCTGGGTGAAATTCGCTTTAAACACAGTTTGAAGTGGTTTTTATGGTATGGTATGTATGATAGATGCACATACACCTATGTACTAAGGAAGGTTTTGAATTAGTATTGTTAGTACCTAGGTCTAATTTTAACGGTAGGTAACTGCATTATATCTTAACGGAAACCCCAGGTTTATAGTTCCAACGATTTTGATACTATACCCATTATGGATGGTTTTTTTTAGGTAGGTAGGTAGGTAGTTATAGACAATAAAATGATTAAATTTCCTAATTTAGGCCAGACAATTCTGTCCTCATACTTCATACTGCATTTTAGGGACAGGGATTTTTTAATTAATGGTACCTCTGTCATAAAAATCTTAAACTAATATTTCTCGAAAACGCTTCCAACGATTTCGATAAAACTTTCTAAATGGAGTTTTGTATGCAAATTCCATCTATTGGTTAGAATTTTTTTTTTACCAAGTGGTCTTATAACAAAGCTCCTACAGAACCATTTTTTTACGATTAAGATCTACGTATTTTGATGAAACTTTTATTTTTTTCAGATTGTAGGGTTCCAGAGTACATTATTGCAAAATCGTTGATGATAATGGTGTAAGTTTGTCTGGGCTGCCTTAGTAAGGTTATTGGACGTTAAAATAAAACTACATCTTGTACTCTATCTATATATGGATCTATGAATTTTAAAAGTGGTCTTGATTCGTAGAGTTTTTTTTTCTTCTGATCTTAGTCTCTTCACTTACATAATGTAGAAATTCAATTATTTTTGAAAACCTTGGCAACAAAAAGTTTTGAACCATGCGGTTTCAGAGTTCGATTACAGGACCTGACTGCATTCCGGCAGTGGTCCTCAAAAAATGCACAAGTGCTTTCGTTCATCCACCGACCTCTTTGTTTAAACTATCAATTTCTCAATATGTTATTATTATTATTATTATTTATTTTATTAAATGGTAAATAAATTACAAATTTAATAAGGTATATAAACTAGAAATTAGCTGCCAGGGCTATCTACTAGGATAATATAGAAATTTTTTCTGTAAGAGAATATAAATAGGTATATGTAGGTTGTTATTATAATTATAATTTTTTTTTTTTTTTAAATAGAGTTTTCAAGTTTTAAAGTTGTCATTAAATTGAATACTAAGTTTATGTTATCAATGTTGATGTTTTTTAAGAGGTGGTGCAAGTGGTGGTTGGATAGTTTTGCGCAGGTTGAAGAGACTTTTGGGCAGGAAAGGAGATGAGTCATTGTGAGGGTGGGTCTATCTTCACAAAGATGGCAGAGAGGAGGTGGCTCTTTGTTGAATAGGTGTTGATGTGTGATGTATGAGTGGCCCAGTCTGAGCCTGATGTATAGCTTTAGTTTTTTAAGAGATACGTTGCTGGGATATATTGCTTTGTCGCCGTTAGGATTTATGTTTTTGTAGGCGTGGTTGTAATTTGACCAAGTTTCTTTCCTTTTGTACTTCCAATTTTCTAGTAGTAAATTCGTAGTATCTTTCTTATTGTGTTGAAAGAAAGTTTTCAGTGGTTCTTTTATGGCTAATTTTGCTTCTGCGTCAGCTGCTTCGTTGCCGTTGATACCAACGTGGCCGGGAATCCAGATGATTTTTAAGGTTTCGGCGTTTAGAATGAGATGGTGCCGTATTGTTTCTATTATTTCAATAGAGTTGGAGATGTTTTGTAGAAAGGCTGTCAGAAAATATGATGGTTTTTTCTGCGAGTGGGTTATGGCATTGTATATAGCAAATGCTTCAGCAGTAAAAGTTGATGTGTGGGCTGATAGTAGTCCTTTCGAAGCAACGGAACCGGTCTCGTCAACAACAGCAAAAGAGGTATAGGTGTCTGTTTTGGAGGCATCTGTAAATAGTAGCTTCCAACCAAGAGATTTGTAGTGTTCTGAGATGTCATGAAAGAGAGATTTGTATATGGCATCATGGGTTGAACTTTTTGGATAGTTGCAAAGTTCGCTGTTTATGGTGTAGCTTGGGAGGTTCCAAGGTGGTTGGCTGTTTTTGTCATGATTTTTTATAGAAATTGGAATGTTTAGATCCTTTGCGAACGTGAGTGCCCTGCATAGGGTTGATTGAATTCTTTGATACCTCTTCCTGTTTAAGATTTTTTTCACTTCTGGATGGATGGATGTTTTGTATGGGGAGTTTATTTTCGTAATTATTTTGGCCGTGAGAAAGTCGATTCTGTCCGTTAGATGAGGAAGTATAGCTTCAGTTAATATATTAACAATGGGTGTTGAGCGAATGGCTCTCATGCAGCTTCTGGTGGCGGGGTGGTAAGGTGTTGTTATAAGTCCCAGAGATGATTTAGAGCATTTTCCGTAGATTGGTAAACAATAATCAATTTTTGATAATACTATGGATTTGGTTAAATTTAAAAGAGTGTTAATGTTTGCGACGCTATTTTTTGAAGACAAATATTTGATTATATTAACCCTGGCAGTTAAACTTTTTCTTATGTAAATACAATGGTTCTTAAAATTAAATTTTGAATCAAATATAATGCCAAGAAATTTTAAAGAATTAACATTTTTTATCAAGCTGTTGTTTAAATTGACATCAACAAGTGTTGTACAATTGTGTTTTTTACATGTGTGAAACAGTTCGGATTTTGAACATGAAATTATCGAACCCGAGTAATTACTCCATTGAAGAAGAGCATTTATAATGGAAGAAAAAATATTTCCTAATTCCCGCAGGTCTTTAATTTTAGAAAAAATAATTAAGTCGTCGGCATAGAGTGAGTGTTGAACTTTATGAAAGCTGTCAATTATGTTGCTTACTTCATTAAAAGCTATTATAAATAAGACCACAGATAAAGGTGATCCTTGGGGGATGCCATTCTTAAGTTGGTGTAGGTTTGAGTGGATGTTGCAATATTTTATTCGGAAGTTCCTGTTTGAAAGAAAAGATTGTATGTATTTGTATATTTTTGGCCCGATTTTCCATTTTAGTAGTTGATTAAGAACAACATGAGCCCCGATCCTATCAAAGGCTTTCTGAAAGTCAAGGCTGAGAATGGTGGCATGGTTTCGCTCAGACAAAGTAGAGGAAATAAAATGGTCAATATGTAGAAGGGCATCTAGAGTAGATTTACCTTTTTTAAATGCGACTTGTCGGTTGTCAACTAGTTTGTCTTTTTCTAGGAACCAAAATAAGCGCTTGGCTATGATTTTTTCCAAAATTTTTCCTGTACATGGAAGGAGCGATATGGGACGATACCCAGAGATTAATGTGAGATCCCCATTGGGCTTCGGTAGAGGAATTATATTTGCAGCTTTCCAGGCATGTGGGATTATTCCCGTGTCGAAGATGTTGTTGTACAGTTTCAGTAATCGATTTTTTAGAGCAGGGGGGGGAGTTTTTTAACATAACAATAAATAACAAACATATGAAATGCGGTCAAAACCCGGTGATTTGCCTTTTGCTGTGTGTACGCAAGAAATAAGTTCCGACAGGTTTATTTTCGATTCTATAGAGATAGCTGAAGAACAGGGGTGGGCAGATATATTAGAATTGTTAAGAATTTTGAATTTTTCGTTGATGAAAATGGATTCGAAATTGGAGTCGTCTGAGAATTGTTCCCATGTTTGCGCAAAGTGTTGAACGATTTTTATAGGGCAAGTTAACGTCGCAGTGTCTGTTTTTATTGTTTTTATTGTGTATGGGGTATATGTGCCTGTTAAAGTTTTTAAATCGGCCCAAAGTTTTTGGGACGTTGAATTTGGATTTATGTTAGCAGTAAATTTTTCGAAACAATTCTTTTTTTCGGCTTTCACTGTTTTGCGAAATTTGGCATTTATTTTACGGTATACAATCAGGTTGGAATCGGTAGGCGATCTTTTGAAGATGTACCATGCCTTCTGTTTTTGTTTACGCTGGTAATTTAATTCTTTATTCCACCAGGGGACGTTACTTTTGTGTATTTTGTCGCTAGTTTGAGGAATGGATAGGTTTGCTGCAGTGCGTATTGATTTATGAATCAAAGCAGATTCTCTGTTGATGTTAGAAGAATCATTTCTTAGGAGCAACTCACTAGAGACAGAGGATCGGAATAAATCCCAGTTGGCTTTGTTAAGTAGGAATTTTTTGGGTTTTTTTATTTGTTGGTTGTATGGACCGGTAGTGAGGCTGATGAAAATGGGAAAATGATCGCTCCCAGAAAGGTCATCGGATATATCCCAGGTAGTTTTATTGAGTAGAGAGGGCGTGATGAGTGATAAATCAACGTGCGAAAACGTTCTATGGGTGGAGAAGTGGGTTGGACGACCGTCATTGAGTAAGGCTAACCCAGAGTTAGCGATAAAATGCTCGACTGTTTTGCCACGCTTATTTAGTTTCTTAGAGCCCCAGGAAGGACTCCATGAATTAAAGTCACCCGTTATTAAGACGGGTGTGTTAATTCCGTTTATAACATCTCCAAGGTCTTGTGTTGAAAAATTCTGATCGGGGTGGATATAGAGGGAAATAATTGTAAACTGAATATTTAAATTGATTTTAACGCCTATTGCTAAAATATTTGAGTTAATTGTAACTGCCGAATGGGGGATTGAGTTATGGATGAGGATGCCAACACCTTGTTTGGCAGTTGATATAGAGTCAATATTATGGAAGTATTTGGTATATTGTTTAGGAGAAAATGGTTGGCGGTCGGGTGTAAGATGGGTTTCTTGCAAGCAAATAATTTTTGGCTGTGTGGATTTTATTATGTTTTTATTGAGAAAATGGTTATGTTTAGATATATTGGGGTTGACAGGAATGTGTTGTTCAGAAATAAGACTCTGCAGTCCAGATGTCGAAGCGATCGCCCTCTGTGAAGAGGTCGGTCGATTCGTCATCTGTACCGCAGAGTCTGTAATTTGGTGAATAGAGTTTTTATTATAAATCGCCATCTTCGGTGTTTGAAATGTCCATGTAATAATCATTATTGTCTATTAAAGCTTTAGTGACAGCTGATATCGGGGAAGGTGTTGATTGTGTGGGTTCCGTGTTAGGTTTGGATTGAATTGTTTTGTCTGTAGTTATTGAAGGTAGTGTTGAGGATGCAGATGATTGCTGAGTATATGTTTTAATATTGGATTGAGTGGTGTGAGTATGTGTATTTGAATTAGTGTTTAAAAGTAGTGTATCGTTTGGTGTGTGCGTAATTGTTGTTGTGGAGGCAGGTGTAGAGACAAGTGAATTAGAGTTTAGGTGAGAGGGTAAAGAAGTGAGAGGTGTGGGTGGTGTTTTGGTAAAAGTGATTGATTGAGTGGTACCATTTGTGATTGAGTGTGTTGTTGAGGGAAGAGGGGCTGTATGATGAGGTTTGTTTTGAGTTGAGTTTAATTGAGTAGATTGGTGAGCATTTTGTTGAACCGGTTGTTTTGTTGTATGTTTTATCTTATCAGCAAAGCTTGCAGTAAGAGGCGGGGTATGTGTTGTATTTTGTTGGTTGTACATTTTCTTGGCGTCTGACATTGTACACTTGTTTAAGGTTTTAATTTTTATGATTTCTTTTGCCTGTTTATACGACGGGCAGTCTTCGGATGATGCGGGATGGGGAAGTGAGCAGTTAGCACACAGGCTGCGGTTGCATGGTTGAGGAGTGTGAGGAGGGAGATTACAAGAATCACATTTAGCACTACCGTTGCATCGTTTTGTTGTGTGACCTAGCAATTGGCAGTTTCGACACCGCATGGGGTTTGGGATATATTCCGTTACCTTGGCTGTATAGAAACCTATGTCTACCGACTTGGGAGGTTGGAATAAGTCGAATGTGAAAAGTACCAGTCCACTTGGTTTACTTTTGCCATCTGCATCTTTCTTAATAAATTTAAATATGTCTGTGACACCTTGGGGCTTCATCTCACTGATTATTTCACTTTCGGTAACATTTATGAGACAGGGAGCGTAAGCTATGCCTTTCGATTGATTTAATCGCTCATGTAATTTGACATTTATAGGACAAATGCTGGCAAGGTCTTTAGCTTTGAGGAATGTAAGTGCAGTTTTTTGTGAATTTACGAAGACTAGAAGACTACCGTCTCTAAGTTGAGTGATAGATGTATAGTCTTTACTGATGGCATCGATGGCTTTTTTGAGTAGGAAAGGGCTAAGGTCGGTAATGGGATTTTCACTTGTTTTTGGGGAGATTACAACAAAGCGAGGATTTTTTTGAGTCGGATTCGAAGGGAGTACTGGGAAGGGGTTAATGGGGAAGGAGTTGAGCTTAGGTTTTTTACTGGGTTGCGATCGAGGATCAGGGGGATCCGGGTCAAGAAGATGGTAATAATTACCTAACGAGCTTGGCCCGTAAGCCATTTTGACACAAATTAGCGAAAGACTCACTTACACTAGTATTTCTTATTAAGAGAGATGATAAGGAGAATACGGTTTGAAAGGGAAAACCGGTTTGCGCACTTGGCGGAAAGAAAATCACACAATAAACTTAAGAACGATGTACACTGTTCGAGAGCTAGACTGTGACTGATTTTCTCAATATGTTTTTCCTCAATCTTGGAAAGTATCATTCATAGTTCCTATCCATAAAAAAGGACTAAAGAATAATCTGTCTAACCATCGCCCAATAGCCAGGCTTTCTTGCATACCGAACATTTTTGAAAGTATTCTTAATAAACTATAACAAACCTTGTGCATTTTGTGTCTCATACGCTGTATACCATGGAAAAAGAGGATGAAGTTGATGTTATATCCTCCGACTTTAGCAAGGCCTTCGACCAAATGTCTCATACAATTATTTTCTACAAACTAATATACCTATCCAACAGGAAGGTCTCCCTACCAACACCTCTAGCCTTCGTAAAATGTACTATTCCTTTCACGAAGCTTATAACGTTACCGATCAAATGGTCTCGGATGACCTGGCTACCTACTCTTCTTACATTAATTCAAAGAGTACCGCATATCGCCAACGTAATCGACATGCCAATAATAATTATCTTTAACATTGAATACTCTACTTCTAATTCTCTTAAAACCCGTCCAACGTGTCTAACGATCTACTACCAAAACGTAAGAGGGCTTCGCACTAAAACGTCAACTGTCTTTTCCAACTCTCAAAAACTTCCCTACGACATTTTTGCATTGACAGAAACAAATCTTACTCCCGATTTTCTTAGCAGTGAATTATTTACCTCTGACTACGTTACTTTTCGGTGCGATGGGTCACATAAGAATAGCGATTTCTCCGGACGTGGAGTTTTAATTACAGTTAATAATAATCTGGACGCTTCCCTTTTTAAGTCTTCAAATACAACCCTTTTCGAGTTTATTTCTATCAAAATAAAGTTAGATAATCGAAATATATACATAATGTGTTGCTACATTCGCCCCGCACAACCAACTAGTTCTTACCAACTCGCCATTAATGCAATTGATCTGCTTTTTGAAGCCGCTGATATGAATGATGATATTTTGTGTTTGGGAGATTTCAACCTTCCTAACATTCAATGGTGCCAATCTGATGATGCAACTTACTTTTCGCCAGTAAATGTCAAATCTGAAAAAGAAACCTTGTTCACGGACTGCGTTCAAAACTCCTGTCTTTTTCAAGTGAGTGGGGTCACAAACTATCTGAATAGGCAACTTGACCTCATTTTCACATCTGACCCTGCCAACTCCGTGGTGACTGTGAGTGATCAATTATTATCTACCCTCGATCAGTTTCATCCACCCTTGTTAACTTCTTTCTCTTATGACGCCTCCTCTTATAATATAGATCCAGAATATAGTTTTAACTTTCGTAAGGCCGATTTTCAGAATTTTAATACGCTTCTTAGTAAAATCGACTTAAATATTTTCTCATAGATCGATCGAAGATGAGCTTTCAACCTTTTATTCTAAAATCTTCTATTGTTTCTCTCAATCTGTCCCTTTTCAGCCTCGTAGAAACTATTCTTCTTCTCCACCATGGTATAATAGAGAACTTCGGTATCTTCGCAATGTAAGGAACAATTTATGGAAAAAATACTTGAAATCTAAATCTGATTACGATTACCTAATCTTCTCAAATGCTTTTAGACAATTCTCCGTTCTCTCCGAACAACTCTATAATGAATACATTTTATGTATGCAATCCTCTGTAACTTCCAATCCTAAACGTTTCTATGAATTTATAAATGTAAAAAGAAAATCTGATGGTTACCCTCCTTCATTCATCTACTTGAATGACTCTTCATCGGACCCTGTAACTATAGCAAATTTCTTTGCAAATTATTTCAAACAATCTTTTTCGGATTGTGTTACTGAGCCTGATGCACAATATTTCGAGTATCTAAAACATTCTTCACAAACTTCTTTCTCATCTCTTAATATTTTCCCAAGCATGGTTGGTTAATGATAAAATTGATAAACTGAAAGAGGACTACTCTACAGGACCTGATGGCATTCCGGCAGTGGTCCTCAAAAAATGCTCAAGTGCTTTCATTCATCCACTGACCTCTCTGTTTAAACTATCTATTTCTCAATGTGTTTTTCCACAATCTTGGAAAGTATCATTCATAGTTCCTATCCATAAAAAAGGACCAAAGAATAATGTGTCTAACTATCGCCCAATTGCCAAGCTTTCTTGCATACCTAAAATGTTTGAAAGTATTCTCTATGATGTTCTCGCCTTTTATTGTAAGCCTATTTTGTCCCCCGTTCAACATGGTTTCTTAGCCGGAAGGTCAACTACAACAAACCTTGTGCATTTTGTGTCTCAGACGCTGTGCACCATGGAAAATGGGGATGAAGTAGATGTCATATCCACTGACTTTAGCAAGGCGTTCGACAAAATATCTCATAAAATTATTTCCTACAAATTAAAATACCTCGGCTTCCCCCCTCATTTCATTTCATGGATTGACTCCTATTTATCTAATAGAAATTACATTGTACGTTTTAGATCCTCCCTTTCCTCTCCTTTCAGCGCATCCTCCGGTGTTCCGCAAGCAGTCATCTAGGCCCAATGCTTTTCATTTTAGCAATAAATGATGTTGCAAACATTCTGGAGTGTGATCTTTTAATTTATGCGGATGATATGAAAATATTTAAAAGTATATCAACAACCACTGATTTCCGATATCTGCAAGACAACCTTGATAGATTTTCCCATTGGTGCCTAAAAACCCATCTCGAATTAAATGTAAGCAAGTGTCTTACTATGACTTTTTCCAGAAAACGCCAACCTGGGCCACATAGACCCTATTTTATTGAGGGGGAGTCTGTGCCATATGTTACTTCCTCTCAGGACTTGGGTGTCCTATGTGATAGAGAGCTTAATTTTCACTCCCATATTGACAATATCATCAATAAGGCTAATTCTATGCTTGGGTTCATCAAACGTTGGTCCAAAGAATTTCCAGACCCATATGTCTCCAAATCACTTTATATTACCTCTGTCAGACCTATTATTGAATATGCTTCTCAAGTTACACCGCACCGCATCAAGTTACACAAACCAAACGAATTGAAACTGTTCAGAGTAGATTTCTTCGATTTGATTTGCGTAGCCTTCGGTGGGATGATAATTACTACCTATCTCCCTGTGTTGATCGATTACAACTTATTATTATTATTATTATTATTTATTACAATATAAAATAAATTTACATTATAATTTACATAACAGCACTAGCTACCAGGGCTTTTGGCTGGTTCGTAATAAATTAATTACATTAACAGGAACTGATAGATGGAAATAATTATTGGGACTGTTGGGAGACAAAAATCCCTTGCTCCAGGTCTGAAGCTTGGGAGTTCTAGTCCCCAACAGCCCCAAAGTTAAAGTTAAAATAGTTGATGCTATACAATTGAATCTAGATTCAATGTGGTTAGGATCGTTCGTTTTTCAAAAACGCGTTTTTCAAAAACGAAGGAACTTGTGCGATAGTTCTCATTGTGTAGGTATCGCTTTTCGTTAGCTTTGTTTTTTTACTTTACCCAGGATCGCCCTAGGTTTTCTTGATAACTCCAAGGGCTGTTAAAAAAGCATGGGTTTTTCGGTTCTCAAAAAATACACGGCTGCTGATTGTATATTTGTATGTTTTGATGAAAAGGCGGATACTTTGTGCCATGGAGAAATATTTTAAGTTTCCATTTTTTGTTTCTAAAGAGTGCCCTAAAATTTGAATCTTCACAACATATCCTACAAACAAATCAACACAAATGAATAACCTCATTTTATAGGTAGGTATACATTTTTATAGTAATTTCATGGAACATTATATTTTAGTTCTGAACGTCGTCAATGGCGGCGCTTGTTGTTTTATCTACTTTACATCAAATGTCTTCTATTGTTGTTTTTGCTTCCCATAGCAGTTTAGACAAAAACCACTAAAATTACTCTCAAATCAAAGCTTGTGAACGTCGTCCATAGATGGCGCACACAACGTTCCGCTTTTTGGGAATACCATACATTTTAAATACAATGATAACCTCTAATTAATAAAATAAAAAAAAAAAACAACAACAAAATGATTTCAATAAATTTATTATGGTCTTTTATCCTGTTCGAACTGATGCTTTTCTTAAGTCTTAACCAGCCGGCCCTGTTGCTCCAACTGGCCCTGGATCTCCGGCTGGTCCTTGCAGTCCTACTGCTCCTGGTGGTCTAGGGTATCCCATCATACCTTGCACACCTCGATTACCTACATCTCCTCGGGGACCTATTTCACCCGGTGCTCCAGGAGGTCCAGCTGGACCTACAGGACCTGGTTTACCCGGGTGTCCTGTATCACCTGATTTGCCTTTTACACCTGGTGTGCCTTGTGGACCCATAAGGCCAGGTGCCCCAGGTAGCCCAGGTGGACATGGAACTGACATCATATTTCTCGGTTGAATATATAACATTGTTCCATATTTGTCATCCTTATAGCTATCTTCACTTATTGCATAATATTTGGCAGCAACACAAGCCAGCAGAATTGCTTTTGAGGTAGAAAAGTAAAAAAATAAATTAAATTTTTTTTTCTCAATTGACGGGTCCTTACCAAAAACAAAACACTTGAACTTTCTCATGACTGTCTTCTTTCTAACTTCACATACCGATACTGATACTGTACTGACTCTGACGATGAGATGATTTTATATCAAATTCAAATCTATACATTCCAATGCAAGAGGTTATCGTTATGAGAACTTTCCTTTCCATCGGTTAATCATTTTCCAATAATTTCCCCTCCGCGTTTAATGGCGTTTTTAATTGGCAATCTGGAAGCAAAAAAAAAGCAATCTGAATGCGTTCAATTGGGCAAAACTGACAGTTCTGTTCTGACTCTGAAAAAAAGAGAATTTCTCTTCTGGTTTTAAAAACAGAATCAGAAGCAGAATCACTCACACCACACATTCATAGATTTAAATGTCAAATGTCACACTTGACCAATGTCATATTTTTTTGTTACACATTTGTTTGGAAATTATAACAGCAGTGAAGTGATTTCTTGAAATTGAAATAAAAAATTATAAAAAATATAATCAAAATGGAAAATAATATTGAAAATATTGTAACAACTGTTCCTAGTTTGTTAGAAACATTATTGGAGTCGTCGGGATAAAATGTCTGCAATTTTGTTTATAGCTTGCAGCTTTTCGTAAGGTTAGATTTTCTTGTTTTTGTGAAGAAGTTAGCCCCTCCCGGCTAAACGGAGGGGAATAGACCCCCCTCCCATACGATTTTTTTCTTGTCTCAACCCATCCTATACGCTCTAGCTTTTTGGCACAACGCTCGTGAATCACCCTGTAGAATACTATTTCTCTTAACACCAACCCCCGTGATGTAAGAACTATTCCCTTTTTCCGCATCCCTTATCACCGCACAAAGTATTCCTTTTTTTAAACCCATGTCTCAAATGCTTCGCAATTTTAACAACTTTTCAAATGCGTTTGATTACAATATATCTAAACAAGTTCTTCGCAATACCCTCCTCTCAAACCTACCCCAGTAATGTGCTTAAATCTTTTTCTGCATTTTTAATCTTCTTCTATTTTTTGTATTTTATTTTAAACATTGTACCTATTTATTATTAACTAGTTTTTAAGTTCTGCTTGTACTAAGCGTCGAAAAAATTGAAAACTGATATTTTATTTATTTTTCGAAAGTTATTCATAAAAACAAAGATTTAAAAGGAACAAATTAAAAAGGCTTATTGTTAGTGTTGCCATTGTTTTTTTTTTTTTTTTTTTAATTTTAAGCTAATTCCAAAAATAACAATGCCACTCTTAATGGGAGGACAAATAGCCCTCTTCCTTACGATTTTTTAATCCATTATCTTTCTAGATTTTTCCACAACCTTTATCATGTAGAATTAAAACAGATAAAAATTATTTGGAAATCGAAATCCATCCTACCTTTCAACAGTCAAAAGGGTTCACTAAAATTTTTGTACATTATTAATTTTCAGCATACCGAGACGCAGACGGAAAGCCATGGGTACTACCAGTAGTAAGAGAAACTGAAATCAAGATAGCAAGCAACGAATCTATTAATCATGAGTATTTACCAGTTTGTGGTAAGTAAGATCATCCAAGAAAATTGAAAGTCTTGTCAAAAATGTTTAAAAAAAAATTTTAAAATATTTATACCGTCACGCGCACATTTAAATTACACACTACTTGTGAAAATTCCACCTTCCCCGTCGGAAATTAAAGTCCCTTCGCTGTTCCATACAATTATTTTCTGGTTTTACTAGCGAAAACCTTGTTGAATGACAAGATGTTTAAATTAAAATGTATATCAAATAGAATCTATAGGATTCGAGGAATCAAAACACATTCATCTTTTAATTTGCTGTTCAAAGTAATTTAAGAAGAACTAGTTTTGTGTCAATTACATTTGGCATTTACTTCTTGACTGCGAGCCTTGTGAGTTTACAAAGTTTTGGTTGATTTAGTTGCAAAGAATAATAATTAGCTCACAAACTTTGAGCTGTAGAATGTGTGATGGTATTTCTGGCAAACCAAATGAATTCACTGAATCTCATCCGGATTCATGATGGTGTCCTCTGATTTAAATGTTGATAACTGACCTAGTATTCCTTTCGGAATTGCTTCGTTAATATCGTTGTTCTCAGCCCCAGAACTGCACGCTCAAACATGGTTTTTGTACTAACTGTTGTGTTAGTTTGGAAAAAAAACGCCAATAATCAGTTTTAATAGATCCAAAAAATTATAAAACGGCTACGACGATTTCGAATGAACTTTCGGAATAGAGTTTATTTTCAAATTAAATTTTTTTACTGATTAAAGCCACAAAGTTTAAATTCACATATACAAAATATAATAAATGCCGAGGGCCCAACGGAATAATAAGGCTCCGTTTCGACTCCGACCCTCCCCCTCATATTAAAAAGATCTCTTGTCTAACATTTCTTCTATTCCACTTAATTCTTTTGCTGATAACCTAAGTACCTTAAACTTTTCATATTTGTTTCTTGATTCCAAACTCTGTTCTTCTGATGTGAAACTATATCGACGACAGCGCGATCTTTTCATTTTGATTAAGCGTAATCAACCTTGCATGCCGCTAGCCATGAGTGCCCAAATCTTATTTTTAATTTTCCTATGTAGGCACGCCGCAGCGTCGCCTGGTCAGAATTCAGAATATAGATTTTGAGTTTTTAAGTGAAAGATCTATTACGGAAAGATTTGTTTTAGCGTCGTTAGGTTTATTATTCACATTTTTTTATCGTTACTTTTATACAAAACCAATCTTTAGCGAAATAACAAGTTGCATTCCTCCCTTAAAAAAAACTTAAAAAAATAACAATCTTTTTTAACGTCTGGCTAATTTAGATGCCTTACTAATACATTTATCAAGTTAGACGATAAAGGACTGCTTTCATGACCTTATTGGGAACAGTATCATACAAATTGAATTTATCTTCTTAATCCGAATTTGGGTTTCCATATCAAAAACATATTATATCCTTCTTTCATATTCAATTTGATTTTTCCTAGATTATCCAAGGACTACAAAATAATCGTAAAGTTAAATTAAAAAACTAACTGTTCATAATCATTATTATACGAAAACCATAATTATTGTTATATTAGCACCCACAGAGAAAATAAGTGCGACCCGATCGTGTTTATTATTTATAGCTTCTCCAATGATAACATTCCTTGTTTTTTGTTTTATATTCTTTTGACATGCACTGAGTTGTCTAATATTATCTTTAAAGGTACGGAGTTATATACATCTGCCGCAACCCAACTTCTTTTGGGACAAAATTCTCCTGCAATAGCAGACAAACGGGTAAGTTCATATTATAAAAAAAAGAAGACAAATGAACAAGATCTATGCAAAAAAATATAACTTTCAATTTACATTGAGATAAGCGCACGCACGCACGTAATTGTTATTAAGCCTAGTCAAATTAGAAATAAAAATAAAATACAAAATCCGTGGCCTGTGTGCGTTTTGCCCAAGTATGAACGGTGGGCTCATCAGTTAGATGCCGTTCATACTCTTCTAAGACGCACTTTTTTCGATAAAATCGACACTGTTATATAATTTTTAGTGCAAAACTACACTGCGAATTATATATTTTTAGGGAGCTTTATAAAAAGCATAAACCCTAATTAATGCCATGCTAAAGAACTTGGCTGTGCACTACCGTGCCCTTTGATCGAATTATGAGCTCCGCTAATCTCTTCAGTTAAACTGGAAATTAAATCTTACAATTTGTTAATTTGTTATTTTTTTAACAAAAGACTTCGATTGTGGCGTATGTGGAATCTTTTTTTTTTAATCTTCTAATTAAAAATGTTTTAATTACTTTATGGGGTGGTTGTGATAATCTAAAGTTCATCCGAAGGCTTATTAGTATAACTGATGCCAATATGATAAAGAAGAGCCAAAACTACGAAAAAACTAATGTGATGACTAGTGGAAACAGAGGGTTCCGCTACTTCGCTATACACAAGATTCGGCTCAAGGTTAGGTGGCACATATACAATTACACAGCAACATAACAAATTATGTTGTTGTGCCCCAAAAATCTTCTATCTAGTGTTTTTCTTAATATAAAGTTTGAAGAAAATCCGTCAAGCCGTTTAAGTTGTTGCTTGACGTGAGAAACAAAACAGACACACAGACAGGCAGACGGACGGTATGTCGACGTAATTATTTGGGAAGAAACATTTTAAAATATTGCAAACCTCTTTCTATAAAACAGCTTTCAATAACAAAACTTACTTTTAGGCATTTGGAATTCAAACACTGTCTGGAACAGGTGCATTGCGTCTAGGTGCCGATTTTCTGTGCAAAAAGTTGGGCAGAACAGTGTTCTATTATTCTGATCCTACATGGGGTATACAATATTAAAACATTTTAGTATAATGTACCAATCTTCTCATCTAAAAACATTTTTAGAAAACCATCGAGCCGTGTTCTTAGCTGCAGGATTTACAACTGGCAAAACTTATAGGTATTGGAATCAAGAGAAGCGTGGAATTGATTTCGACGGGTTTATTTCGGATTTGAATGATGCCCCTGAAGGAGCAGTTATTATATTGCATACATGCGCCCACAATCCTACTGGCTGTGATCCTACCCAAGAACAATGGAAGAAACTCGCAGAAGTTATAAGCGCAAAAAAACTATTCCCATTTTTCGACTCCGCATATCAAGGATTTGCTAGTGGAGATCCAGACAAGGATGCTTGGCCTGTGCGCTATTTCGTTGAGAACAACTTTGAACTGTTAGCTGCTCAGTCTTTTGCTAAGAACTTTGGATTATACTGTAAGTTTGAATACCTGAGTGAGTGATTATGTATAGTTTGATAGACACAAATTATTGTTTAGATGCAGCTGGCCTGCCGGGCCAGCTAGTATACACAATAAGATGAAATGGCAAATATCGCTCTCTTCAATGTTGGATTCAAAATTGTTTTCCTATATTTAGATACATTAACAGATTTTTTTTAAATATGTACTTGTGTCAAAGAAATAAATATTTGTCAATATTATGTACTCAAATTATGAAATATGAAACTAAACAATACAATTATTTTGTTTCATAAACAGGTGAACGTGTTGGCAATTTGACAGTGGTTCAAAAATCAGAATCTACTACAGCAGCGGTTCATTCACAATTTACACTGCTTGTAAGAATGACATACTCCAACCCCCCAGCATACGGCAGCAGAATCGTATCAACGATATTGAACGACCAAAAACTTCGACAACAATGGTAAGATTGACTTAATATTGAACTTAGCTTGTTTATGTATTTGCGAGGAAGTGACAAATCCTCCAAGAGAAATTAATGTCATGGAAAGGGCTTCTCTGTTGTTAAATTTTAGGTCCCTTACATTCCTGAAGAATATCAACGCACACAAAGGAATAGTTGAGAATTTAACAACTTATTTTATTTACATACTAGCTTACCCGGCGAACTCCGTACCGCCTTTTTTTGAATATTTTCGAAATACCTTAATTTTTGTTTTACTATTTATATGCGTAGATATGCCTCAGCTCCATTATTCCAATCTGTTGAATTATTAAAAATTACATAAATGTTGTCGCTTTTAATGTCTACCATCTACCATCTACCATCTACCATCTACCATCTACCATCTACCATCTACCATCTACCATCTACCATCTACCATCTACCATCTACCATCTACCATCTACCATCTACCATCTACCATCTACCATCTACCATCTACCATCTACCATCTACCATCTACCATCTACCATCTACCATCTACCATCTACCATCTACCATCTACCATCTACCATCTACCATCTACCATCTACCATCTACCATCTACCATCTACCATCTACCATCTACCATCTACCATCTACCATCTACCATCTACCATCTTCCACCTACCATATACCATCTACCATCTACCGTCTACCATCTACCAGGAGATGCAAGATGATAGAAGATATCATCTTGCATCTCCTGCCATCTACCATCTTCCAACATCTGCTCCTATCAAAATGTGTTTGTTTGGAAAAGCTTTTCGAAGTTTTTCCATGAAAAGCTAAGACTAAACTTAGAAACCACACCTCTAATTTAAAAAATTCTTTTTATTTTGAAAGGCTGAGTTTGCGATTGGCTAAAAGGTTAAATATTTTTTGCAAGGTTTAGCTGTGAAATTTGATAAAATAGAATATATAGTAGGTATCCTACATACATATATATTTGTTTATATGTATTTCAAATAGAAAAAGCTAATAAAATGTTTTTTTAATGTCAAAAGCATCAAAGTCTTGGATGGAGGCTGAACTGATTCAGTTTTCAGTTTTTTTTTTGTATGAGTGTTTTCATTTTTGTCAGTTAGTTTTTATAATATACCTACATCTACAACCTACACATTTCAATGCTTTGAAAAAAAAAACTACTGTGATAATCTTTCAGAGCACCCACAAGGTTGCATACTTTTTTTTAAATAATACATTTATTTTAACGGTAGCTTCCGTATATCGGAAACTGTGTTCTCATCGTGCTATTGCACCACAGATCAAATGTGCGGCCCACCATTCAATATCAATTACTTACATTCCCAGTAAATGTATGTTGGTTTAGTATACAAATGTAAGAACGCAGTGAAGCTAAAAAAAATTGTCTGTAATTGTACATTTTCAACCTAAAAACAGCAATAAAACAGAATAGTACACTCGGGCGTATGCGTACTTTTCTGAGTTTTTAATTCAATTTAAATTAAATTAAAAAATCGTCCATGTTATCATATTTTAGCCAAACTAATTGGACAGCATGAATATTTTAGACAAAGTAATTGGACGATATGAAAATAATTAAGAATTCAAATCTATCGGTTAATGTTCCAAATATTTATATCTATCATCGCGCTATCTGCTCCGAAGGGTAGAACAACGTCTCCTGGGACAGCTAGTTTTAAATATAATTTATAAATACATTTGAACTTACTTCTGAAGTTGATTTTTTTTTGAAAAAAATTATTGAAAAGTCAATACTATAGAAGTTAGTATAGAAATGAGAATATTGTATATATAACCTATGTATTTTTCAGGATGGATTGCATTCAAGTTATGTCAAAAAGAATTTTGACAATGAGAACAAAACTTCGTGAATGCCTCATTGCTTTGGGAACACCTGGAAATTGGGATCACATAACAGACCAAATTGGAATGTTTTCTTATACAGGATTGAATGGTATGGTTAAAAATAATCGATTTAAATTTCAAATTAAAAACATTTAATATTTTCAGAACAACAAGTTAAGTTCCTCGTTGATGAATATCATATTTATTTATTAAAGTCCGGAAGGATAAACATGTGTGGACTTAACGACAACAACATTGAGTATGTTGCAAAGGGAATTTTCGATGCCGTTACTAAAGTCAACAATGCAGTTTAATAAAAAATGCTATACGTAAATAAAAGAGATACCTAACGAAGTTATCATGTCATGGTGCCGTAGTGTTGGGTACTATGTCTGTAGAATTCCTAAAGTGCATTTTTAAAATGAGTGTGTTTATCTAGCTTGATGTGTGTATTATATTTTAAAATACATATGTAATATTCGTGTTTCATGTTAAAATTGATTAAAACATTTTTCAAAAGAGCGTTTTGTTTGTTTTAATTTACACAAACTAGAAAGTAGAAAGTTTTTAACTACGCAGGATAATGTGATATGGACGGTTGATGCGGTACATTTATTTCGAACCGATGTAAACTAGTTTTCAATGTTACATGGCAGAATCTGGAAACAAAAAAGAAACGTAAGTGATCCTGTTTTTCAAAAAACCAAAGAACTTGTGCGATAACTACAGATCTCATTAAGTATCGCTTTTCAGTAGCTAACTTAACCCAGGGTCGCCCTAGGTTTTCTTGACAACTTCAAGGGTTGTCAAAAGAGCCTGCGTTTTTGGTTCTCAAAAAATCAGCAGCTGGTGAAGGTATATTTGCCACAACACAACGCACAAAATCAAGTGTTTAGATGATGATAATGCTCAGAAGAATGTCCAAAACATAGATTCGGTGGATAACAATGTACAAAACGAAGATGCGGAAGGTACCTACAAATGTTTAAATGTTGTTTAGTTTTATATTTTCTTAGAGATTTATTAACAAGATTAGTTATAATAAAAAGAGTATCGGTTCACTGTATAACATTGGTTGACTGAACAAATTTTGGAGCTTCTCAAAACAGTCCAAATAAGCAATTTCCCATTTCATATTTAAAGATATTTCTGGTGGAAAACTAAGCCAATAAACCAAAAATTAAGTCTTTTTGAACTTTCAGGTGTTTGAATCAATAGTTAAGAAACTACAACAAGTCAAGTGAACATTGGTTCACTGTGTGACAGTTTACCCTACATGAAAGTAAAAATTATTGTTCATTTTTTTAAAAGTGGTTGCGCTTCATTTTATTTGGCAAAATATTACTTTTTTTCTAATTTCTTAGCTGAAAATTTCTTAATATGTAATTAAGTTAAAGTAAAAAAAAAAAATAAGAAAAAGCAAAAACCAAAATAACATTTTGCCAAATACCGAAAACATTATAGTACATGTATATATGGGTATTATTTCTTCGCTAACTTGGCAACTCAGTGTCGTGTGATTTTTTAAACGAAATTTTTAAAAACATTGTATTTTTGATCTTAAATATTAATAAATAATGAATTATTTACGTGCATGTTATTAAATTTAAGAAAATATTTCTCTCATCATTATTTATTGATTTTCTTAGTAACGAAAAAACAGTCCCCTGGTTGGTCACCAATTCAAAAAACACGTTTCAATACATTATTTTAAATGCAATTAGGTAGTTGTAAGTAAATTGTTAAGTAATATTTTTTAATACATTTGTAGATTATATATTTACAAGCTTCAATAAAGAAATACATTTTCGCACAACAGCTCCAAGCGGGCCGGGGCCTGTGACTTACACTCTCAACCATTACTGTGTGTGCGTTGATATTCTGCAGGAATGGAAGGGACCTACAATTTACCGCCGAATCCGAACGGCTAACAGAGAAGCACTTTCCATGACATTAATTACTCTTGGAGGATTTGTCACTTTTTTGCAAGAGGCAAACAACTTTTTAGGTGGAGTCGTCAGGGATCGAACTCAGAACCTTCGGCGTGGCAGTCCAACACGCTAACCACTACGCCACGGGGTACTACTTACATGCTTCAATTCTCAGTCATAATATTGATTATGAATAGTATACAACTGAGCTAAAGTTTGTACACAAATTTTGAGCACCGTCCCCTGGTTTAACCATAAAATGCTACCAATAAAATCTTTTTACATTTTCGCGCGATGATTTGAATGTAATCTAAAATTACTAGTGTTAAGTTTGCTCCCTTGATGTTAGAGGGCGCCATCTCCGTTTAGTATGTATGTATGTAAATTTTATTTAGTAGATTTTACTATTATAATTCATTTAAATATAAATATAAATTTACAAAGATAAATAGGTATACGACTAGAAAACTAAGTAACAAATTTATACAAATGTATCTCTTATATGTGATATAAGTAGTTTTTTAAATCTAGTTAAGGAACTTTCATTTTTTATTTCTGAGGGCAATTCATTAAATAATTTAAGGCCACGATAATTAAGCATATATTGAGTTCTAGAGTCTCTGTACAATTGAAGTCTGAAATCATAATTTGATCTTAAGTTATATGGTTGATTTTCTCCTACATATGATAAGTTCAATGTTAAGTATTTAGGTACCAAGTTGTTTTTCATCTTAAACACAAACATTAACGTGTTGAACATTATCCTCTGTTTAATGTTTAACCATTTCAGGCACGATAGCATCCATACAATTGGCGTGTAAATATTGCATTTTAGAATGGTTCTCATTGCTTTATTTTGTAAGACCTGCAGCTGGTTAATGTGCTCATTGTTACCTAAAAATAATATAGTTGAACAAAATTCAAAGTGAGATTTTATAATTGTATTATAAATGTTAACTGCACATATTGTTGTTATATTTTTTCTTATTCTTTTAAGGAACCCAATTTTTTTAGACACTTTTTTTGCTACATAATTCATATGACTTTTAAAGTTCAACTTGTTGTCTAACATGATTCCTAAATATTTCATTTCATTCACTTGTTCAATGAGGTTTCCCTCAATAGTTATATTAATTGTTTCATTACTGTTCAGTACCATGCATTTAGTTTTACCAACATTGAGCTTAAGTTTATTAAAATTTAACCATGAACAAAGATTGAGTAAATCCTCATTTATATACTCCAAAAGTTCACACATCTTTTTCCCACTTACGAACATAAGAGCATCATCGGCAAATAAAGATATTTTTGAGTTTTTTAATGCTTTGCAGATATCATTAATGTAAATTAAAAATAATAAAGGGCCAAGTATAGTGCCTTGCGGCACACCAAAACACGTTTCTATTGCACTAGATGTTGAATTATTAACACAGGTTTTTTGAGTTCTTTCAAATAAGTAAGATTTAAACCAATCTAGTTCAGGGCCTTTAACACCATATTTACACAATTTGATGAGTAGTTTATCGCGATCAACTGTTTCAAATGCTCTTTGAAAGTCCAAAAATATTGCAACGATTTTATTGCCACCGTGTATTTCTTCTTTCATATTCATTATTAACCAGTTAAGGGACGTTTCACAAGAATGATTATGACGAAATCCTGATTGATTTTCTATCAACAAATTAACATCACAAACGTACTTATAAAATTGTTCATATGCGCACTTTTCAACTATTTTTTCTAATAATGGCATCATATTTATTGGTCTGAACTTCTCACATTCATTTGTTCCAGACTGTTTAGGTATTGGTAAAACAGTAGATTCCTTTAAATTTTTAGGGAACACTCCATTTCTAAAAGACTCATTTATTATTCGTAATATTATTGGGCCTATTATATCAAAACAATCAAGTATAATGTTAATATTAAGATTCAATGCATTTTTAGTATTCATTTTCTTGCATATTCTTCTTAACTCATTGAAATCAATTTCATGAAATTTAAAAACATTTTGTGAATCAGATAAGTCAATGTTTAGCTGATTATTATTTACAACGGGTATTGAAAGACTAATCGCGTTTATGCTTTCTACGAAATAGGAATTGAATTTACTAGCAATGACAAAGCTTTCGGATTCCAATGTATCACCAAAACGAACTTCACTAATTTCAATTTTGTTTTCATTTAAAACCAGGTTTTTAATAGTTTTCCACATTTCTTTTTGACTTTGACAAGATTCAATTGTGTTACATATATAATTTCTTTTTGTTTGGTTTAGTTTATTTTTGTACGTATTCCGTAAATTTTTGTAAGTAATCCAATCGATTGGTCTATTGAATATACTTGCCTTACGAAAGCACTGTGTTTTTTTATATTTTAAAGTTCTTAGTTCATCAGTAAACCATTTATTAGAAGCATGAACTTTAATTTGTTTTGTTTGTTTATTTACACAATGTAATAAGTTATCTTGGAGCGATAGTGATAACACGTTAAAATCGATATTTAAATTTAACCGTTCACATTTTTCATGAAGCAGAGATCTAAAAAGAGTTTTATTATATTTGAACAGTTTAATGTATTTCGTATCTTTTTCAATTTTTTTATTAACCACGTGCACTTTTGCTAAGATTGCTTCATGATCACCAACTTTCAGTTCAGGAGCTGTATCTGCCCAGATATTTTAGTGTAGTTGTGTAGAGCGAACTATTCAAGCGGACAAACACGCATAAACTAGTTCGAATCACAGTCCTCTGGTCAGTTCCTATTTTTATTTTATTTTTGCTATTTCATTTATTACTATTTGATTTCATTTTCTTAAATGAACACTAAACGCTGGGAATGCCAATGAATTCCAATAATGCAGTAATATTTTAGATTTCATTAGTTCAAACAGTCCTTTCCCGCTATATTCCTAAAAAAGTGCTCTTCAGCCCTCTCTTTACCCCTTTCCAAAATTTTCAGTCTATCACTATCTCAAGGCGAATTTTTCCTCCTTTTATAACCCCAATATACAAAAAAGGTACTAAGAGCGATATTAAAAACTATCGTCCCATTGCCAAACTCTCACATATCCCTAAAATATTTGAAAGTACTCTGTACGAAATTTTAAGTTTCCGTTGTAAGTCCCTCATTTCCCCTAGACAACACGGCTTCCTCAAATGTAGGTCTGCAACCACTAACCTAGTTGAATTTTTATCTTATACCGTCTCAGCTCTAGAGAGCGGAATGGAAGTAGATGTTATCTCTACTGACTTTAGCAAGGCTTTTGACAAAATTTCGCATAGACTAATACTTTTCAAACTTTCCTCCCTCGGTTTTGAACCTATCTTCTTAAAATGGATTTCTTCTTATCTGGAAAACTGGTATTACAGTGTTCGTTTCAGATCTCCCCTCTACAATTCTTTCTTAGCTACCTCCGGGGTCCCCCAAGGCAGTCACTTAGGCCCTCTCCTTTTTATTCTTACAATTAACGATATTGAATTGGTCATTAAACAGAGAAATAACCGAGATTCTCTTCATCCATCGACTCCTCTCAGGTTCCGTTGACTGTGAAACCCTCTACAACTCTTATCGTTTTTAGCACTAACCCCCGAAACCTAAGAAACCCTCGCCTTTTCTACCTACCTACTCATCGTACCTCTTATGGCTTCAATGAACCTATAACCCGTATGCTACGTAGGGTTAATTTAAACGAAAACTGTTTCGACTTCAACCTCAGCACTCCCAGCCTAAAACTCCTTTTGTTAAATCGTCCACCCAATTCAATCCAATCTTAGTTAGCTGTAAGTTTTAAATTAAGTTAAATTAAGATAAGTAGCTTGTATTAAGCTAAATAAATGGGGGTATTGCCCCCACCAAAATCAAATCCCCTGGGCAACAGTCCCCTTCTTTAAACTAACGACTTTCTTAGTAGGTATTATTATTTTATAAAAAATATAGTCCCTTGAGCTTAGCAAAGACAGAGATTTTGAAGCATTGTTTATTGTTTAGTTGGTTATACAATTTATTTATCTCAGTACAAAAAAGAATAAAAATTACTTTATTGGATTAATTCGAAGTCAAAATCAAATACAGTGTACACTAAGCAATATTTTTCTAATACCACAATTAACGCACCAAAAACAATAACAACGATCACACGCCAACCCTGATATGCCTGATATTAACTCAAATGCTTTTCGCATTTGCATCACATCGATCTCACTCCCACCACCTCTCTACGTATAATATAATTCGAAGAAGATGCAATGCAGATTAGTTTGAGTGTTTTTTATCCAGTCTCAGTCTAGATGTCTAGATCTAAATTCTAAACTCAAAAGTCACACGATCGAAAAATAAAGTTCCGTTTTTGGTAGTCGTCGGTTCGGTATGGTGCATTTAACACAACTCTAGATCCGGTCCGCAATATTAATGTAATTATTGAAAATTGTTTTTAAAGAGTTTGTGAACTAAACAATGTATCCGCCATAGTTTAAAAAGCAAATATATTGTTTTTTAAAAGTGTTTAAACGCAATTCTCAATTTTTGTTGTAAACGTGAAGTTAAATTTGTTCCGATCACATAATTTCGGAGTGTGCGTGTGTGTGTGTGTCTGGCACTGGCCGTCGTCCATTTTCGTTTTGTCTAGAAAGTTGTGTCGATATCGAAATTCGATGTTTAATATGAAAGTTCAAAATTAACGTCTTTTTTTAATCCGATTTCAAGTTCGTTCAGTGCGTTTGAAAAGTTGCCTTCACTTCAACTTCAAAAGTGAATGTGTTATATTTTTTTTTAAATAAAAATATCATTGTGTTTATTAAGTTAAAAGGCTTGTAAATGCTAAATGCCGTCGGAAATAGTTGTTTCCGTGTTCTATTCGTGCTTCGTTTTATAAAGTTTAAAATAAAAGGTTGCAGAGAAAAAAGCATATTTTTCCAAAAATTGGGATCAATCCTCTTTCTTGCCTTGCTGAGTGGTTGTTTGGGCTTGGTAAGTTTTTATTAAATATATTTTTTGATTTATGTTTATCTATATTTTTATATTTTACTCAACAAAATCAATGAAAACATTTTTTTTTTAAATGAAAAAATTATAACTGTTTTAATGTCTGTTCCTTGTCCCTCGCAGCATTGCATAGCGTTTGTGTTAAAATAATGTCTCCAGCTTCAACGTTCTTAAGGCTGATGAGTATATTATATGAGGCAGAAGTGGCGTAACCTTATAGGAAACATAAACTGGCTGCGCACAATGGTGTGGCAGTAGCTAGTAGCACGCAGCAATGTCAAAGTAAATGCCAAAAAAAGTAGCTCACAAAGCAGCATACACGAATACAATGTGTAGCACTGAACTCAAACAAAAATCATGTCTGCATTTTGGTTTGTTGTTGTTTTGCAGCGCAGCAGGTCGTGAAGTACAAGTCGAGTCGACTTGTACTTCAGCGACTCTCTGCTGCATCTGCTACTTCACATTGTAGCCGTGCAATACGATTTACATACATTTAACTTTAACATTGCTGCGTGCTACTGCTACTGCTACACCATTGTGCGCAGCCAGAAAGGGTTACGCCACTTCTGCTCTCAATGCCTCATATACTATAGACACTCGTGCTCCTGTGTACTACTTATTTAATGCGCCACTGTACATAAGTCTGTTTGTCCGTTTCATGTTTTAAATAATTAGCTTTATTTGTTGAACTTTACCCAGGGTCACCAGAGGTTTTCTTGACAACTCCAAGAGTTGTCAAAAAAACCTGGGGTTTTTTTGTTCTCAAAAAACGCATTAGGGCTGCTGATTGTAGGTAGGTATATTTTTCACAACGCACAAAATCAAAAGTTTCTATTTTGCTTTATTTGTTCGAAATGTATTTACTTTTATCAAAATAAATGCATTCACTTGCATTTCATTTAGTTTTATAGAAAAAAAGACATGAAAAATAAAATACAGAAGAAAAATACACAAGAAATGCTTGACAGCAAAAGTCACTTCAACAGCTGATTCGTTACCTCAACTCGCCCCAGCTAAATAGCAAGATCGACTTCAGGGTGACTTCAGGGCGACCCCAGGTTTCAAAAAACAGAGAATTTTGTATTGAGGGCGAGTTGAGGTAATTCAAAAAACGCGCTGTGGCGACCCCGGGTTGACTTCAGGGCTCAACAAACAAATGTGTAGTTTCTACTTGTGAAATGTCAAAAAATTACAGCTTTAAAAAAGACAACTACCCAAACAGCGGGCTATTCAAAATAACACCTCTTTTTGGAAAACCCTTTATAATAATTCATTTATACAAAAACCTTCTTAATAAAATAATTCAAAAAAATTTTAGTTTAGAATTATTACCTCTGTTCGCGTACCCAAATGAAACAGTTTGCATTCGATTTCATACGTTTACATTAACACAAAAAGCGTTCGCGTACTGAGAGATGAACGAAAGATGAACGAAAGAAAATAACAGCTGTTTTATTCTTTCGTTCATTTATTTGCAAGTTTTTGCCCACTGAAATTTCATCTGGTAAAAACTTGAACTCTGTCAAAATCGAATGACGTAAACATTTGTTGTTGCAGATGACCCTTACCGCGAAGAGCTAACCAATCAAAAAATTCGAATTTGACGTTTTTTAAGTTTTTACACAAAAAGCGTTCGTGTACTTTTCGGTAAGTGAGAGAGATTTTTCTCTCATTTGAGAAATTTTGACAGTTTTCATTTTTTGGCACAAAATGTACGCGAACAGAGGTATTATTTTCGATTAGTTGATTTACTCTAATGTCAAATGTCACCTTTCATATCGAAGCGTCCGTTAAGGTAGTTCGACGTAACGTACGCGAAGCTGAGGTGAACGCGTCGTTGTGATTCAGCCATAATGGCTTCTTGAAATTCAGAATGGCTTCAGAAAATCTGAATTCAATTATAGAAGTTTTTGGGAAAGTGGCTTATTCTGCCCCGATATCCTCAGTCAACGAGGAGTTCTAGAAAACTTGTGCGGATGTTCATAGATATGTACGAGAGAGCAGTGACAAAAGAAAGATTTCCAGCTAACCACTGAAAACCGCTCTTATTGTCAACTGTTTTAGAAACTTATGTATAGGTGCAAAATCAGAAACCCAAAAAATGATATCAAAATTGGAGATAGGCCATTACTGTAAAACGATTTTTTGCTTAAAATTTACCCAAGAATCATCATCTAAAGTATTTCCTACCCTGTATAAATTCACACCCTATTCAGGCTAAATTTTGTATTATTTGTTCCAAATCCTCTGACTAAATGCTTAAAACTTTGAAATCAATGCACACACATAGAGGACAAGGGATATTAACTCATTTTTGAAATTGAAAAAAACTCAAAATGAAACTCACAGAAACAGTAACAGTAGTTTGAAAAGTCAAACGCGTGCAAATGTTCAAATATTTCGAATTTTGCTTCACCTTCGCTTCATGCTACATGGTTTGTGTACTCACTTTTTGATGTCAAAACGTTAAAGCTCAATGCCCCATTGTGAGCATTATACACGGATTCCTATGTCTGAACTTTTGCGTTCTGTCAAAGCGAAGCTCAAAGTTATGAAGCAGGCATTAATTCTCGTGAATTTGACGTAAATTTGTCGGAAAAACAAAAAAAAAATTAAAAGTTTGCCCCTAGTAATGCGAACTTAACAGTCAAGTTAGCACAACTACGCCCCTAAAAATGCTTTGGATGTTCAAAAACAAAAGAGTAGGTATGCCGTGAACATGAAGATTGTCATGAATTCGTCATACATAGATAATCCTAATCATTTTAAAAAATTTGAGATTTTTTTTTCCGGGAACTACCTAAAATTTCATATCATTTTTTCCTTGCTTTTTTCCAAAATGTCTAACCCCAAGACCACTGTAACACATTAGAGCAGGTTCGTACGACCCAGTCGTGCACTTTTTACTTGCAATTATAGGTACTATAAGAAAAGTTATGGATTCGTGCAGAAAAAAAATTTCGAGATAACAATCACACATGACATTACGATGATGGAGAAGTCGAAAAAAGTGGGTCTGGGAATTCCGTCCGTCTGTCTGTCTGTCTGTTCGCGCTTCTAGAGCCTGAACGGATGGGCCGATTTGCTTCAAATTTGGTATCTAGGATTTATTTGGCCGTCCCTCGAAACATATTTTTTATTTTTGCTCTAGGCCCAAAAATAACGGCACCTGCCATACAATCGTGAAGAAAAAAATTGATTTTCTCAAAAACGGCTCTAACGATTTTGATAAAACTTTTAGGATGCTATTTTTGTAAGACAATCTATCTTTTGGTTGGAAAATATTTTTCAAAATTTGTCTTATAACGGTACCTCTCATAGAACCAGTATTTTCAAATCGAATTTTCTCGTAAACTATACATTCGATTTCAATACAATTTTGGCCACAGGAAGTTATTCATAATTTTATTAATATGGCATTTCAAAATTTTCAAAAACTTTTTTTTTTGATTTTTTATAATTTGTTTGGTTTTCGAAATATGTTGGAAACGGGCACATTGATTTTTTTAAAATTATTTTTCAAATGTAAACTACAGATTGCCATATATTTGCATACTCAAATAAATTTCAAAATATTTTTTGAAAAAGTTTTTCAAAAATAAACTTAAAAAAAAAAACGATTTCCATTATTTTTTTTTCCTAGATTGACGTATAGCTTTGAAATTTTATTGCATACTTAGTTTTTCCGAGAAAACTCTTAAACTAATTTAAAAAATAAAAGAATTTTCGAAATTATTTAATTTTTTTTGAATATCCATATATGCAGCCACTACGCAATTGCTTATCATAAGAGCAAGTTCGTGCGACCCAGTCGTGCATTTTATTTTCTTGTCCCGACCCAACTTACACGTGATTGCTTTTTAAAACACTTTAGGCGAATAACCATGTATAAGAACTGTTTCTGAGGTCTTAAGAACTTTCAAAGATTGCCTGTTTTACGGCTTCATTGACTCGACTTTAATCAACTTTAAAAAAAATTGTCTTTTAACGGTTTCTCCAAAAGAGCAACGTTTTCATCCAGACAATACTTTTAACGCATTTCCAATTTGTATAAAATATTAAATGTCCAACCCTTTATAATCCAATATAGCGTATCGAAACTCTATCACTTTTGTCGAGTCTTCGAATGTTTTTATTTATGGAATCCATTCAATGAAATTGTATGAATTTTATTACGAAAACTCACTGTCTTACTGTCAGTGGTAAAACCAGGATTCATCTGACCGTGCGCTCTGTATATTTGGATTTTAAATGCGAGGATTGTCAGTGAGATTTGAATTTGGATATCTTTGTATTAACAAAAATATTTTAACTTTTGGAAAAAAGTTAAGAAAAGATAAGACCATTTTTAATTTCAATACACGATCAAAGATGTTTTTTTTAGTTGTTTTATTTGTAATCAAATGTTTAATCCAGTAATTGTGTCTGTTTTATTTTACATTCCTTTAATAAATTTACAATTGTACTTAAAAAAAATATTTAAACATAACAGACTTTATTAAAATACTTATTTATTACTTAACAAAATTCTAGGCATTTTATTATTTCCTATCTTAGTGTATTATTTGTGTTATTTAAAATTAGACTTAAAGTTATCATAGTAATAAGTATCGAAAAATCATCACATATACGCACTCCGTCTCCGTGGTGCAGTTCAGCAAAACTTTCACCTAGAAAAACAAAATTAGATGTAGTCAGTTTTTTTTTTTTCAAGTATATTAAGTTTTCTTATTTAAAATTCACATAAGCAAAGCTTAACATAGGTACTTAAAATAAAATACACACTCGCAGATTTAGGTACAGATTGGACGCAACTTCTTCCGTCGTCGTCGGTCACTGTTCTGCATAGTGCAAACAAAAATATCTTCTACTTAATCAAACAGCATTACGATGATAAAGAAGTCGAAAAAGGTGGGTCAGACAAATCTGTCTGTCCCTATGTTTGTCTGTCTGCATCAGCACCTACAACCTAAACGGCTGGTCCGATTTGCTTCAAACTTGGTTAATAGTACGAGTAGGTACTATTTTTTGGAATAAGCATTCTAGCTCTAAAACTACTATTATTTTTAATGGAAAACTATTTTTTCTTATATACGGCTACTAAAGGGTGTTTTTTTTTAAGTGTGGTTTTCAAGAAGAAATCAATCGCATATAATTTAATGTTATGGCCAAGAATTTAGTTTTATTATAAAGACCACATGTCTAAAAAAAACACCCTTTACAATTTTATTAAAACTTTCCGAATGGTGTTTTTGTGTAAACTTTATTTTTTAATAGGAAAAGATTTTCCAATAGAAGTCTTATTACCGGTACCTTCTTGATGGATTGATGGATTTCTATGAAATTTTTACTGTGGGGAAGCCCTCTTATAATCGAATTATTATTAATTCTAACATTTCCGAAAAAGGGTTTTTTGGTGTTTTTTTTAACATATTTGTTCATTTTTTAATAATAAAATATAATAAAATTGCAATGTTAATACAAGTAATAAGTATTAATTAATGTAGTTTAAAATACCTTTAAGTATATGAACCAAAATGGTGTAGTCCTGTGAATCACTAATTGAACACGTGTAGTTACCGGAATCTTGTTTGTTTACTCTGGCAATCGACAGAGATGAATTAGCACCATCTTCCATTAAATCTGTCCTCACGCTGAAATAAATAAAAACAATTATGTACTTTTCAACAAAACATATTAGGAAAGGGTATGTGGTTCAAAATACTGAAAACCAAATCACAGAAAAAAAAAATCAAAATCCCGAAAAGTCAAATAATTCGTCCTTTAAAGTAGGTACCTACGTCCTGTCATCTGACAGGTTTCGTGCCTGGTTCAACAGTTTTCTTAATGAACAGTACTCGCGTTTTGCGTGATATAAAGAATTCAACTCTTTTATTTTGAATTTTATTTGAATAATCGGCAAGGTCGTACTGATTTTGAGGGTCTGCTACGCGTACCAATGTTCGAGGCTTTGCCGGGCATATTGTAAACGAGGCCTTACGTAGGCTTTCGATGAGCCTACGAAGTATTAAATTGACCACACTAAGATCCTTCTTTGATTTACGCTTTAACAACGTCAACCTCAACATGTCTCCAACCCAAAAAGTGCTGTAGGGTCAAAGAGTATAGATGGCTCACTTTCAAGTATTCAAGTATAAGCGGGGTGATGAACTCAAAACTCCCCACTAAAAGAGTAGGGATTCAGGGAGATGGCTTCGTAAAATTTTTTTGGGAACTCAATAAGTTTACTTATTGGACAGGTCGATTTAAATTTGAAATATGAAAACCCTTTTAAACTAATGGTATAAATCCATAATCTCTGACAAAGCAAAATACCTTAGCCTGATTAAAGATAGAAATTTAAGCATACAAGAAAGAGTATGAAAATCTGAAGTAGCTCTGGAGTATTCCTAAAAGCTATTATTAATTAATATATTGGCTTTGAATTCCGTACCCACCAATTGGCCATACGCCCATACTTAGCCGTTATAAGACCTATTCTCCCATACAGCTTGGTTGTTTGATGGACTCCATTTGGCATAAACGTGAATAGTGAAGATAAGCGAATGATGTGCTTCAAACTACTTCCTCTGCAGCACTTGGCATACAATTTGAACTGATACCCTCATACCTCATACAGCCAGTCGTTTGCGATTTAAGTCAAGTTAAGGGACTTACTGTTTACTTCTCCTTCCATTATCCAAATCATTGTAGCATGTTCCAGACGGAATAACTGGCGTTATACCTGGGAAAATCATCATTCTCATGATTTTTTCGGAGAGTCCCCTGGGCTTCATAATAAAGGTGTAACAGGACACTTTCTCATAGGCGCGCTGCGAAATATGCCATGCTGGTGAACGGCTTTTCCAGAAGCTGCTTCGATAGAGAAGTCGTAAAGGCAGACGTCCATCTCCATTGCACATGGTATGCACTGTTATGAGACAAAACCTCTAACTGGGATAATATTTTTTCAGTGACATAAATGAATAGTTATGTTGCAATAATACAGTCCATGTAGGGCTTGGTTGCTAACATAGAGTTGTGAGCCGCAGTCTGGCAGCAATTTTTCTATATCACCCTAGCTTCAACTGGATTCTGGATGCCACCCGTGTAATTTTCATGATATAAATACCACCTTAATTCCAAACTACTGTACGAATAAAGATTCTTTCTTATATTATTTCTATTGCTTCTTACAGCCATAGGTTAGGTTAGGTTAGTTTTGATGGCAGGCAGAGGGAAACAGGTTCCTCTCCACTACACCCAGGTCTATATAGACTCATTGTGATGCCAATATGGAGGGCTTAGCATTTCCTCATCTTACCATACTCGTTTTTGTTCCGGTCGCCCTTGTGAACCTGTAAAGATCTGATATTTCACTCTGTAACACTTCTTGGATGTTATCGAAATAGTGTCTGCCAAGTCAAGAGTTTTATTTTCAAATTGTGACAGAGGAAGTAGGTTGTATCAACATTTTCATCCTCGTCATTGCAGCCTCTGAGTTTAACTTCAGTTAGATGTAGTGTTTCGGCATGTTATCTAAGCATGTCACGTCCAGTTAGCACACCTATACTAACATTGCAACTGCCTTTCTGTCTTTGTATAATTTTTTCTGTTCCTTTTTTGACTTATTTAGACCATAGTTTTCTTGCAATTTCACATGAGTTCAGATAAGTCCATCTAGTGTTTGCTTCTGATAGGATTTCACTTGTTAATTTGCTTTTGAGATCACATAGGATGGGTGTGATTGTATCCTCCATAAATTCAAGGCCAAGATCCGATCCTTTTCTTGACATTTCGTCAGCTTTTTCATTTCCCTGAATTCCCCTGTGATTGGGTATAGCACTGTGCTGAGAGGTAAGAACCTCAAGCTCTTCGCTGAAGCTTTTCACAAGCTTTTATTTTATTTCAACAGTTGAAATTGCTTTTATTGCTGCCTGATTATCGATGAAAACGGTATCTCCAACGTCGATGCCTCTCTGGCTGCTTTCGTTACCACTGTTGATTCGGTTGATTTGATTGAGCTGCTAACTTCTAAAGCTACCGATTAGAAGCCAGCTCCCTTTCCAATATCCGTTTATGATCCATATGTGAAAATGGATTAAGATGAGATCTGTTGAACGCTGCTCTTACCCCAGTCCTTTTTGCTTGGGAAGATACATTCGAACTCTTTGTCAAAATCTAGATGGGATATACTCAGTGGCGTAGCTAGGGGGACAAGGGCCCTGGTACATAGGGAAAGAATCGGACCCTCCTCCCCTCTTTCCGCGTAGTTTGAACTTATATTGGCCTTCTAAATTATTGATAGGAATAAGAATAGGTAACAATGAGTTGAACTTATCCCTAGTAGGCTAAATCCATACGTGGTCTCTATTAGAATCTCCATGTGTTTAATAGAAGAAAAAGGTAATAAATAAACAACGACGCACATGACAATATAGAATATTTATTATACAGAATTCGAATTCGTCTTTAATTTCACTCAAATCCAAGTTTAATGCTGCCTCATTTTCTATTGCAATTAACGATAAATGTCGGAGGCGATCTTGTCGAATGCAGTTTCTATACATATAATAAAATTGTTACGGGTCGATGTCTGTACATTAAAGATATAGATGCAAAACTAATATGGGGAGTCTCTATTAGACCCACAGAAGCCAAAACAACCGTTTTTAGAATTTTTGTCTGTCTGTCTGTCTGTCTGTCTGTCTGTCTGTCTGTCTGTATGTTTGTACGCGCATCACGCAAAAGCTACTGCATGGAATTGAATGCGGTTTTCGCAGACATATTGGTAGTACGCCAACTTAAAATATAGGCTATATTTTACCGCAGGAAAATATATAATTCTGGTTGTTTTTTTAATATTGCTGCAATCGAACGTTATTCAATGAACTTAACGCAAAATTAAAAGATTTTAAGGAAGTTAGCGTCTCACTAACAAAATAAAATAGCGCCACACTTACCTACGTATACATGAATAGAAATAAGTTGGTCGTTCTGAATAGAAGTTACGTCAAAAACATCATAGATGGCGCTATTTACCAACACATAGACAATGCCTCATTCCGCGAAAGTAGAAATCGAAAAATAATGTAACCATAAAGAACGGTGAACGAGCAATACTAACGCCCAAAATTGATAAAGCGGAGCTGCCATAAATAGCAGTATCGGCGCGTATAATCGTTTTGAAACTGGGCATTCCAATTAGGTATATTGCTCAGAACTTAACCCCCCTCCAACTTTGCAATTTAAGCCGTTCTGATAGTTCGAAATAATATTATACAGAAGCCAAAAATCTTACGGCTATAGAGCTGGTAAAGTATGTAGCTTTTATACCACTCATACCCCCCATTTTGAATCGGTTGTGCAAAAACAAAAATATACTGAGATACCTACTTTATTCTAAGATCCACGCGTACGAAGTAGCGGGCAAAAGCTAGTCTTAAATAATATTTTCTAATCTTCAGTTTATGGAAGTAACAGGAATTGTATGTGCACCATGCATTTATTTGAGAAGCAAACAACCAACACGGTTGGCAGTAGGCAGCATCCAGCATTTTCGAGTAGTATAATCCAAAAACGGACCATATTGCGACGTAGAAACGTAATACCCTTATGAAAAGCTCCTGTTGTCTTGGTGGGGTCCTTCGGAAAATGTCCCGTAGGTTTCAAAGGTCCCTTGTCAAGAATCAGCCGTTTTTCGTTACCGTTCAATTTCTTGTTCATGTACTTTCCCAAGTCATTTAAAATTTCAAGAACTTTTGAAGATGTAGAAATGGATGATTCCTCTACTGTAGGTTGTACGGAAGCGTTGAGGTAGTCATTTTCAGCAGTGGAATTGATGGTAGTTATTGGACCCTGATCTACTCGATTCGCTTTATTAATTAACAGAGCTGTGTCCACGCTATCAATAAATAAACACTTGTCACTTTTGACCGATATTTCGGCTGTTGAAGGAACTGTAGCAGAAAGCGGTTTCGTAAAAAAGCTGTCTAGCTGGTCAATTTTTTTTTTTACTTTCTGCCTTTTCATGACGTTGTTTCCGCTTTGCGGCACCGCTACGTTCCTTTTTTCTTTCCATTATTTTCAATTGTTAACTATCGAAATTTCGGTCAATGTTTAGTAAAGATTACAGGAAATTAACCAAAAAACAGCTTATTTGGTAATGATGCGGTAAAATCAATATTAACTCAGAAGAAAATATTATAGTTTCTATAGGTAGTAGCTCATTTGTCAATTTAAATTCGAGTTTTGAAAAACGTTGTTTATTTTTTTTTTGTCTTATCATGTTGAGAGCTATCATAGATTATACGGTTACTATTGTGCTATAACCTATGTATATGTATATATCATACATATTTTGTCATCGGAAATTTTTTAGCGAAAGTGAGTTCTAGCAGAATTCGTTGCCAGATGGATGGATGTGCGAAATAGAAATCATAGCATTAGTGGTGATACTTGATGAAATAAGGCTGGTAGTAGGGAATTACGAATTACAACAGTGAGCGAAGTTGAAAACATCGCCACAAATATCATAAATGAGAACTGAGGCAAGAGCGAATGAAAACTTCATTATAGAGTTGATGGGTGGAATTGGCGAATTGATCTCACGACTGTCAAGCACGTGAGCTTATCGCTGATCCAAAGTGCTACGGGCGTACTCATCCAAACTACCAAATAACTGAAATAACGATAACAAACAGCACCTGATTATCGAGGACGCTTGGCGCATGTGTTGAAAATTTTAAATAAGGAGTTCTATAATTGGTGATGTTGATTTGAAAAAAAAAAAAAATCTTGTGAGCAGGCTCGATACTCAAGGCTCGAGCCTGCTCACAAGAATTTTTTTTTTAATTTATTTTATTTTTTTTTTTTTTTTGTCTTTTTTCATAATTATTTTTTTTTTCAAAGCTGACGTTAGGGAGCCCCTGAGCTCCGGGGCCCTGGTGCACTGCACCACCTGGCCCTATGATAGCTACGCCACTGGGTATACTGTAGTCAGAGTTTTCATTTCTTATCATTTAAGGGCACTTTTTGCTGCAGTTTCTTTCATGTACAAATCAATGAGCAGCAAGGGCGTAAGTTAAAATTATTATTTTTAATATTGTTATTATAATAAAAATTTTAATTAAGTATTTCATATTTTTGTGGAAATTAATTTCGGAAGTGTATTTTTAACTAGAAACCCTCCAAGATTTCCCGATAGAAACCGGTAAGCCTTAAAAGCTGACCACGCCCTTTCTATTCCGATTTGCATTATTTAAGATTTTGAATGTATAAAAATTTTGTAAAAAAAAAAAACATTTTTGATTAAGAACAGTTCTAAAACTAATATTGTTAACTGAAATCTTTTTATAGTATGATCTACTTTAAACTCACCTTACTCCACCTCTTGTAGTGTCGTAATTTAAAATTTGATCACCGTGTCTCCAATACACCACCGAAGAAGTCATAACAACATTTCGCACAGTACAAGTCAATTGTAGTGTCGAATCTATTTCATAATACTTTTCTTGTAATGGAATATTGTACTCGTCCACAATCATAACTTTTGGTGCTGCAAAAAAAAAAAGAAGAAAAAGTGAAACACCATAATTTTTGTAAATTTTTGTTTGGCCTACCATTTACACTTAGATGAATTTGTATGACTCTGGGCGGATGCGTTGAGATCTGACATTCATATGTGGCTTCATCTTCCTTCTTGGCACTTGTTATTTTTAATCTCCAGTTGTTAGGGTACTGGAATTCCATTGTATATCTCTTATCACCTGTGTAGGTATGTAAGCCAACTGTCAGCAATTCAAGTGCATCTTCCCCCATGGTATTTCTTCGGACCCAAGATACCTGTGAATGCAAAAATAAGCTTAAATATAGATCAAACCAATGATAAATCGATTTCAATGTTTCTAAAGGAGTGGAAGCCCTCCCTTTCCAACATCCCAGTTAATGAAAAAATCCCAACAAGATATGTTGATACGAGAGAAGCAACTGGTACGGTCTCAACAACTTCTTTGGAAACTTTAATTCGTCACTATGCCTCCAAGTTATTACGTAAAAAGGCTATTAAGGGTGCCTTTTTTAGACGTGTGGTTTTCAATCTGGCAATACTTTTTTCAGAGTTGGTCTTTTTGACAGCTGTCACTTGATTTATAATCAGTTTGGTTTGCCATTTCATAATGAATAGACTTACTCCTGAACAAGGTTTGCAAATTTATTTTGAA
Source organism: Platycheirus albimanus (assembly GCA_916050605.2). NCBI lineage: Eukaryota > Metazoa > Arthropoda > Insecta > Diptera > Syrphidae > Platycheirus > Platycheirus albimanus. The sequence continues at coordinate 70,224,960 of OU696698.1, forward strand.
AAACATACTCGTGAAACGATTTTCGATTTTCACAAGAAAATTTGGTTCAGCGATGAAGCTCAGTTTTGGTTGAATGGATACGTGACGTCAATAAACAAAACTGCCGTAATTGGTGTGATGATAATCCGGAAGTGCGTGTTGAGACACCGTTACATCCTCAAAAAGTCACTGTTTGTTTGTTGTGCTCTAGGTCCATATTATTTTTTTAAAAATGAAGCCGGCTATAATGTTACAGTCAATGGTGAACGCTATAAAGCCACAGAGATATAGATTGTTGATTTTTTGTGCCTGAATTGGAGGATGTTGATGTATATCGCGTTGTGGGCCTGTGGCGTGGCCTCCAAGATCGTGCGACTTAACACCGCTGGACTACTTTTTTGGGGGTTATGTTAAGTCGTCTGTCTACGCAGATAAGTCCGAGACGATTGACGCCTTGGAAGAGAATATTCTTCGCGTTATTGCTGTCCAAAATTGGGCCTCGGCTGGAATTTATTCCAGCCAGCCGTGGCGGCCATTTGCCCGAAATCATTTTTAAAACATAATGGCAAACCCTTATCTTTATAATAAAGTTGTATTCCTGATCATAACATTAAATTATATGCGATTTATTTCTTTTTGAAAACCAAACATCTAAAAAACACCCTTTACATGATGTAGGTACACAAATTTAGACAGAAACTACTAGTGTCCAAAGATAGTACATAGTTGGACTTTCTTAGTCATTTGTAAAAAGGAACAGAACTCAGTGCATGCTTCTTTATTTCCTTTTCAACAGGTTTCTTCCCAAGTGGATAGAAAATAGGTGGTCATTCAACCCCCTCAAAATACCGAACAGTTTCGGATCAAATTATGAAATATCATGAGAAACGTAGCAATATGTCTTCTGGTGATTTAATGACATGTCTCAACAACTATATTTGTAAAACCTTTCGATAAACTACCTACTTAATCAGTCTATCGAACTATCAATTGATTTTTCTAATCAAAGCAAATACTTATGTAGGTATAATTTAAAATGATTAAACTTACAGTTTTATCTTGAAGCAAGGAAATTCGGCAGTTAAGATAGACACTTCCTCCAGCTTGAACTGTTATGTTTGAGGTTCCTGCCTTTAGTATGTCTTCAAAGTGTGGACCATATCTGAAAGAAAGGAAATCCAAGTTTAAAATTTATCAATATTATATCATTCTTTAGGTACTAAATTTAATCTAAGTGATGCCTAATGCTGAAAAATGTTTTTCTGTTTTATGTATACATTTATATTATTGACAACAATGCAAATAAAATTGTCTTCTCTAAAACAATTCACTCAAATTTCATAGACTTAACCTACCTTGCAACCAAATCAAGGTTTATTAGTTTGGAAATGAATATTTTTAATCGCGATTCGGCATATACATTTATTTATAATTTTTGAAAAAAAAAAAATGGATGAGCAGTTTTCAAAATATTAATTTTTGAATTTTTTTTAAATGCTTTTAAAAATAAAAAATTTTTTTTTTAATATTGGTATGCAGTATAAATTAAGTTACCTACAACTATATATTTGTGAAGTTTCGAAAGAATCGGCTGAGCCGTTTTCGATGGAAAGTCTTAGACCATCATATTAATGTCCTCGCTATCATCGTAATGTCAGGTTTGATTGTTATCTCAAAACTTTTTTTTCGACGAATGCATAACTTGCCTTATAGTCAAATTTTGAGTTTAATAAAAATCGTTACAGCCGTTTTCGACTTAATCCAAATTGACATAAACCGTTACATGAATGGTAAAGGTTTGAGCCGGGCTAAAACGAAATAAAAAAATCCGACAACCATTTTCCTTTAAACTGTTATATATAGAATTTGGAAAAAATCCGTCAAACGTCTTAGACTGTAGATTGACTTGAAAAAGCGCACAGATAGACCGACCAAAGGTATCATCGTAAAGTCATGTTTGATTAAAACCTCGATTCTTTTTTACTGCACGAAACCAATACATAATTGCCCTATAGAGCAAGTAAAAAGACCAGAAAATGTGTTTGGTTATTCTTCCTAGGAAGAAAGGCCAGAATTTATTATGAAGAATTTTTTTAGCGTTTTTTCCAACAAAAAAAAATCTGACGTAATTTCCGGGAGCCATTTTGTACTCCAATCAAATTTTCAATTGAACTCTAAATACCAGATGATTTGAGTTTTGGAGTTAAGCGAAAACTACGAAAACTAGTATTTTATGAGATATAATGTATAAAGGTTTTGTTGACAAATGGGCCTGCTTGACGATTGTATATACACTAACCTAAACTTTCCAAAGTAATGTTATTTTCTTTGAAAACCCAATTTTCCAAGGACTAATCCATACCTATTTTTACTTGCGATTATATAGGTACTATAAGGCAAGTTATGCATTCGAAAAAAAAAATTCTAACAATCAAACATGACATACGACGATAGTCGAAAAAACTGGGTCCGACAATTTTGTCTGTCTGTCTGTCTGTCCGTCCGTCCGTCTGTCTGTATCGGCACCTATAGCCTAAACGGCTGGACTGATTTGCTTCAAACTTGGTAGATAGTATTATTATGACGTCCAACGTCCTACAGAAAACTAAGGGCCTGCGATATGATTTCTTATGAAATAAAATGCACGACTGGGTCGCACGAACTTGCTCTTATGATAAGCAATTATTGCTTAGTGGCTGCATATATGGATTTAAAAAAAAAATTTAAATAATTTCGAAAATTCTTTTATTTTTTAAATTAGTTTAAGAGTTTTCTCGGAAAAACAAAGTATGCAATAAAATTTCGAAGCTATAAGTAAATCTAGGAAAAAAAAATATTGAAAATCGTTCGACCAGTTTTTTTTTTAAAAGGTTATTTTTGAAAAACTTTTCCAAAAAATATTTTGAAATTTATTTGGGTATGCAAATACATATATGGCAATCTGTAGTTTACATTTCAAAAAAATAATTTAAAAAAAAATCAATATACCCGTTTCCAACATATTTCGAAAACCAAAAATTTTTTTGAAAAAATTATAAAAACAAAAAAAAAAAAGTTTTTGAAAAATTTGAAGTGCCATATTAATAAAATTATAAATGACTTCCTGTGGCCAAAATTTTATTGAAATCGAACGTATAGTTTACGAGAAAATTTGATTTGAAAATACTGGTTCTATGAGAGGTACCGTTATAAGACAAATTTTGAAAAATATTTTCCAACCAAAAGATAGATTGTCTTACAAAAATAGCATCCTGAAAGTTTTATCAAAATCGTTAGAGCCGTTTTTGAGAAAATCAATTTTTTTCTTCACGAATGTATGGCAGGTGCCGTTATTTTTGGGCCTAGAGCAAAAATAAAAAATATGTTCCGAGGGACGGCCAAATAAATCCTAGATACCAAATTTGAAGCAAATCGGCCCATCCGTTCAGGCTCTAGAAGCGCGAACAGACAGACAGACAGACAGACGGACGGAATTCCCAGACCCACTTTTTTCGACTTCTCCATCGTCGTAATGTCATGTGTGATTGTTATCTCGAAAATTTTTTTCTGCACGAATCCATAACTTGCCTTATAGTACCTATAATCGCAAGTAAATATCATTTATCTCAAAAACAGCTTCTACGATTTTGATAAAACTTTCTGAATGGTGTTTTTTGAATAAATTTTATGTTTTGGTTGGAATAGATTTTTCAGGTAAAGTCTTATAACAGTACCTCCCATAATATCGGTTTTTTTAAATCAGATTTTCTCGTTAGCCACTTGACAGGTTTTCATTAAATTTCTAATGTAAAAGCCCTTTTAAAGACGAAATAATAAAAAAATTTAAATTATTGAATTATTGGGTTTAAAAAAAAATTAAATTTTTTCTTAATTTTTTGTTTTTTTTTTTCAAAAACGGTATTTTTTTATTGTATTTTTCTGATTAAAACTACAAAGTGCTAGGCATTCTCAAACAAAATTTTGGTTATATTTTCGAAAAGTTTAAAAAAAAACTGTTTTTCATTTCATATCATTTCTTCCCTGCTTTTTTTCCAAAATTTCAAACCCTATGACCACTGTCACACATTATTTTAAACGGTATATAATAGAAAGTTGTGTTTAAGTTCCATTAACATAAAATGTTCTTTTCTAAACGAAAAATAGCCACCCCTGATTAAAAAAAAACTTGGTTGTCTATAAAGTCAGTTTACGGACGATAATTTTACGTGATAACCAGTAAGCAAAACAGTTCATGTGTAGGTTGTATCTCTCCAACCACCAAATACCCAACCCACCTACAAACACCCACCATTTTTGAATTTTTTTCACCCCTTAACCCAAACACCAACCTACCACCCCCACATACAACCACCAACCAACAGCCCGCCGTTTTTGAAAATTGTTTCCTCCTCCCCCTCACAATAAATTCCCCCCTTCCTAACCACTACCAATCACCCACCCACCTACAACCAACCACTCACTATTTTTGATAATTCACCCCACCTGCCACCACCTTCCACTCACCCACCATTTTTGACAACTTTTTCATCGCACCCCATCAAATCAACCATCCCCACCACCAAAACTGCCAACCAATCAACCCACCTACAACCGCCAACCAAACACCCACCATATTTGACAATACACCCCCCCCCCCTCCCCCCAATCATACCAAATTCCCCCAACACCAAACACCCATCCCACCTACAGAAACCAAGAAACCACCCATTAGTTTTGACAATTTTTGTCTCACCACCCAAACCAGCTACAACCACCCACCATTTTTGACAATTTTTCCTCTTCCCGACACTACCCCCCCCCCCCCCCCCCGCCTGCCCCACACACACTCCCACCACAACCAACCAACCACCCAACACCCTCCACTCCCACTTTAACGACTTTCTAGGCTATCAAAGCAGCTAGGTAACGTCAGTGTCAGAGAGAAGATACTATAGAGAGAGACAACTTTCCTCGCCTCCGTCCCCGCACAGATTTTTGTTTACATTTTTTATAACGAGTTGAATTCCTATCGGTGTATACATGTTTTCACCTCGAGCAGAACAAAAAAAAAAAAACAAAACAAAAAAATCAATCAAGTCAGCGGTGAGATTCTGACATTTGTGACATTTGTGTTGATAAATTGAAAAGTGTGATGTGTGATTTGGAAGAAGTTTGTAATTTAAACAATAATCTTTTTTTGCGTTCTTTTTACTTTATAAATATTTCTTTTTTGCAGGAATACTCAAATACAATAAAGAAGACCTTGATAAGATCTCTCAGCGATTTATAGTTGGCAAATATTTGCATAATTAATTACTTATCGGACAAAAAAAAAATGAACTGCGAGTGAAGTGAAGAAAATCACAAGATATTAAAAACACGGGCACAAGAATCGAGAAAAAAAATGTTAAAATCGTGGATTATGATATAAAAAAGAAGAAGGCGAAGCTGTACCTACTTATTGTGAGAAGTTATCAAGTGGAATCGAAAAAAAAGTCCAAATGAATTGCATTTTTCTCCAAGTAACCCACTACCGAGTAATTTTCTATCAAAATGTTCACTGACTTCTCGGAAAATCGTTTAACAGCACCGAGATTATCTATCAGCCAAAGAAAAAGAATATAAAAATGGTAGGGAAGTACCTGATGGGTGGTGTTCTGGGCGAGGGATCCTATGGCAAAGTTAAGGAAGTTCTTGAACCGGAGAATCTTACGAGGAGAGCTGTACAGATAAGGTACTTTCTGAGTTGATTGCATTGTCTTCTCAGCTTAATTTTTTTTTTAGAATATTAAAGCAACCTAGTTTTAAAAATGATTCTTTTAATTTTCCTTTCAGGCAGTGCGCTATGTTTCAAATAAAAATTCTATTCGGATCCAATGGTTTTCAAAAGCATACATGAGGATTTGCCAGATCTGGAGCTACCTATGTGGGCGAATTGTCCGGAGGATTTTATTGCAAAACACCGAGAGGCACTCAAGAGTCAGCATGTAACATGTTGAACACTTTTATAAACCAAAAAACAGATTCTTACAAAAACTTTTTTGGAACAATAAATTGCGCGAATAGTTCTAAAGGTAGATCGTGGTGTATTTTATTTTTGGGTGTTAAGAATCATATAACTGTCTCTTTCTCTCTTATTCAAAAGTCCCTTGGTTGTAAGAAAAGTACAAGAGAATTCTAAAGTAGATAGTTCTGTTCAGAAAGTTTGTAATTTATAATTTCAGAACTCTTCTTTTCCACTTTTAAGAATTTTGAGTAAAACGAAAGAAACTGTTATGCGGGCCTTACACCACGCAATATTATTGCACAGTTATATTGACCGTGTAAGGTCCTTATTGCGCAGTAATTTCGGTTTGCCCAATATATTGTGGAATGTTAAATCAATTTAATATTTTTTGGAGGCAAATTAAAGACAAATCTCAATATTTGCTTCACATACATACTTTTTTTTTATTAAATACAAACATGGCCAACGCAAAAATAAGAAAGATGAAGATTGAAGTACATTCAGGTAGTAGGTAGCTAAAAATTCGATTCCTATGTAAACAAAAAAATCATTTTCACACAGCTTGTGTGTATGAAGGCAATAATATTGTATCGTGTAAGGACAACTTTCACGCAATATTTTTGGCCAATATCTTGAGCAATAATATTGCGTGGTGTAAGGCCCACATTAGAAGTTGCTAAAATGATATTGGCTATTGGTCTGAAGCTGAAGGCAACGTTATAAGTTTGTAATAATCTTTACCATTTTCCTATGGTTTCAAACCTATAAGGCAGACCTAAAAATTATAAAAAATCTTTTTAATTTGGAAAAGAAGAGTTTTAAAAATAACGGAGTTTTGAAAGAAACAAATTTTTTTAAAGATTTAATTAATTTTTTTTATTATATAAAAGAAATAACTAAAAACATAAAACCTTCAGTCTTCAAAGAAATCACGATGTAATAATTTTTAAAAAAAAAGAAACTTTAAAATAACTTCACAGCATTTAAATTATTTATAAAAATAGAAACAAAAACAAATAAAAAAACTTAAAGTTATATGCGAAGATCTTAAGCTTTTCAGCTTGTTTGGCTGAGAAAATTCGAATTTTCTTTCGCCCTTTTCCCAATAGAACTTCGTTTATATACTCCGATGGCTCCATGATCTATTAATACAAAATAATTTACTTATTAAATAAAAATAATCTCATAGAATCACTATTTTCATCTGCGAGCTTACCAAAGATTTTTATTCTTTTTTTTTTTTAATTGGGGGTCGTAATTATTTCATTAAAACCCATGGGTGAAATCCAACTGAAGAAAAAAAAAGACCTAGAGGTCAAGTCCAATATCATGTACCTACATATGAATCTCCATCCAGCGTATACCTTCTATAGTAAAAGTAAATAAAATAATAAAGAAAAAGAAGGTAGATAATCATGTGTCAAACAAAATACACAAACTAAGATGAAAACACGTTTTTTAGCAAATTTCCAAATGACCTCATTTCGGCTCTAATGAAAACTTAATATAAAAACACCATCAATTTTGATTTCCAACTTTTTCGCGCCATTAAAGAATACAAATAACAAACACTGACAGCTGTCAAAAGAGCTGAGTGAGATATCGAATACAAACATTTTTCGATTTTGTTCTATCATTGTATATGAAATCTATAGTAATATGGATAGCAGGATCGACTGTGGCGACACCGTGAGCCTTTTTTTCAAATTTCTCGTTTTGGAGAGAAAATGTAGGTGGGAAGGTTTAAATATGTGATAATTATCAGCGACTTCTCCAAACCCCGTTATTTCTTACTCGTTCCCCAGACTACTATAGATTTCATATACAATGGTTCCACTTACAAAATCTCAGAGTTCTCAGTTGGTAGAACTACCATAATTTATTTTCACGAATGTTTTCATTATCTGCAAGTAATGTGGCTCCATCTGGCTTAAACTAGAATTAATTCTATATCTCTGTTGTAAATTAACTTAAAATACTAAATCCCAATGGAACACTTTTTTTAATATAGAGCAAATAAAAATTATTCTGAAACTCATATTTCCTGAACATAACCCAACAGCTGACTACATCTGACATTTTCCCGACATGGTGAATATGTACAGCGACTTGCATCTGTATTGTCACCACATTTTTTTTATATGGAGTTTAATACAGATGCAAGTCGGTGGCCGAATCGCAGCTTGTAGGCTAAAAGAGAGCCATCGTCGAAGTTGCCTCTCTCTATAAGTATCTTCTCTCTGGTCAGTGTGACTGACTGTGACTGTGACTGTGACTGTGCATTTTTTCGTGCGTGCTGCCCATATATTCCAAACCGATTTATTAGACGTTATCACGTCAAAAGAAAGTGTTTGGAACTTGTATGCTATGTATTTGTTGATAGCTTTACACCTTTTTGGTCCTGTTCAAATGAAAGTATACAAAGTTTTTAAAAATTCCTCTACAATTATAAATTTTATTTCAAAAAACCAAAATCATTTTTAAAACGAAACAACGAATTGTTAGCTATGTAAATATTCCAGTTGACAAATTCCAAGAACAAAATCTGGACTTTCGAGACCATAAAATGCTTGGCATCTCAGAAGCTACAAAACTCCGTTCAGGAGGAATTCTTTTCGGGCTTTGTAAATTGAGTTTGAAATTAACTCCAAGTTCTTGTATAAGTGCGGTGCAAAAGCGACAATTTATTGACCAACCCAACAATTTGTTAAGCTTTACTGAGATAGAACCTGCAAATCAATGTGAACCATTTACAAATGATTCATGGAAAACAAAGCCAAAGGCTACACCCATCAATTAAGAAAAAAGAACTAATTTTTTTTTTATAGGGCAGAGTATACTGGATGATATAATTAATCAAAGCCAAATCGCCTTACTACGATGACAACTCTGCCTTGCAGCAAAGTCAATTACCCGGTGCCTGAAGGTGCAAGTATTTTGTACTACGACCGTCAGTCAAACCATGGCTACTTTTTTGGATCTTTCTGAAATGCCCTGTCTATATAAAGAGCTAATGAAATCGCAATATTTCGTTTCTAAACCTGGTCGACACGACTTCTCTACTGATGGAAAATCGCTTCTTGCAAATTGTGACGAACAAAATTATTCAAAAAAAGAATTAATGAAAAAATCGTTTGCATCTTTCGCGACTGCGAGTGGCACTGCAAAATGAATCTTTTGAGAAAAAATGGTTGATGTTTTGTGTTCAAAAATGGTTCACATAAATTCCCTTTTTTTACCTTTGATCATGATGATGATGCTTGTTTGCTGTGGAAAACATGTCAAATATATAATTCAGCATTGGGGCATCCGTCTTTTGGAACTTCGGTAGTGTCGATTTATTATCTGGCTTAGTTGGTGCAGGCCTTATCGTTGAGATATTTAAACTGAGTTTTTGAATAACAGATGCAGAAGTGGTTGTTTTTGTTGGTGTGACCAGGTCTGCGGAACTGTTAAACATTAGCAATTCTCTTGAGTTGTTGAAAACTGTCCTTTCTGTTGAATGGTCTAAAACAGCATCTGGTATGTGTTGATTATTTAATAATTTTCTTGAATGATCTTCTTTGGCGAAGTGCGAAATCATTTTTAAATGATTTGAATCTGTAAAAGAAAATCGTTGAAAATATAATGTTCATATGTATGTTTTATTCGATTTTTTAAATATTATTTGAAATTTGTATTTTAATTTAGATGAAGGTAACTGAAATCTATCTCAGACCGGACTTTGAAAAATTGATTATTTTGTGTTTTTTTTTTTTATTTAAATAATGAATTCAATCATGGTCAGAAAATAAGATTTGAGTTTGATATGTATTTGCGTTCTTTGCAGTTCCAGCCAAAAATTTAAAACTCAGTTTTCTTTAAGAAAGGTGCTCTTAGTAGGTAACTATATAACACCAAAAAAGCCTGTTTTTGAAATTTGTGTGAGTGATCAACATCACTTTATTGTGGAACAATTTTGTCGAAAAATATATCAAAAAATCATATTCCATTGCTCAAATATGGAAATACCTTGATTATTCATAATTTATAAAATTTATTTGTCAAAGAACTAATTAAGTTTTCGAAGATTTGTATGCGTTGAATTTTCGAGTACATCATTAAGGGAGATGTTTTGCAAAATATATATAGGTACATCATAATATTTTTTGTAACTTTCTGTGGATACTTGATAATGACCTTTAATACGATAGCAAGGTAGACGGCTATTCAAAATTAAGTCCCAGGAAATAAGTTAGAACCCAACTTTGTACTAATAAAAAAAAAACATAAGCGAAAGCTACAGTACGTTTGCAACGAACTGTTGGATACCCTATTCCCTATATTTTTGTATGTGTATGCGTATGCCTCTCGTAGCCAGCCGATGTTTCAGTTTCAGAAACAAAATTCTTCTTAAGCAGACAGAAAAAAATTCAATAACACTAATTTTGTGTGGTGTGATGTTCAATTAGTGCTGGCAAAATAAAAAAAGGCGTGCGTCACGCCCAAAGTTAAAACGTTTTATTGCCAAGGCAATTGGTATGAGCTCAGTGACATTCAATTTTACTCTTATGCAGATCGATTTGAACAAAACAAGACAAAACTTAAATTTTTAAAAATTAGATTTTGAATGGAAATAGCGATTATGGGTGTTTTTAACTATTCTTGGACGACACTCTGCTACGTAACCAAGGAATATAAATCTAAGTGTTCATCTTTTTACTTCAAAACTGCGACCGATAGTTAAAAAACGTTAAAAAATTAATGCCTTATACAACTTTTGACGGAAACGCCCCTTAAAAGTGGGCGTGTCTTGAAAATTTGAAGCACTAACTGAGCTTTGATCAGTATTTAGGCATATGTGTAAAACTTCAGCTGAATCGAGTAGTTTTAAAACAATCTTACCTGAACAAAGGTGTTTTATGAAAATCACGCCTTTAAAAGTGGGCGTATTAAAAAAATGTACACAAGAAAATGTAGAGATATATTTCTCAAATAACGAACGGAAAGAAAAAGGTTTAAATTGAATATTGGAAGTACCTTACATTTTTGAGACTACGTTTTTCGTTCTTTCATGAAAAGTGGGCGTAAGCCACACCCAAAATTCAAACATTTCTTTTCATACACAAACTTTTTAGTTTCTATTAAGAGACGCAAAATTTTGGCTTGCGGAATCATTATAAATACCGTTTATTTACAAAAACAATTTTTTAATAGTTTCTAGTGAAAAGTGGGCGTCACCCACGCCCAAAATCAAATTTTTTGATTTCATACACAAGATGTTTATGTGCAAGTAATACCCACAAAATTTAATATTTTTTTTTATAAAAACAATATTGATGGTTTTGTATGAAAAATGGGCGGCATCCACGCCCAAACTAAAATATTTTTATTTAATTGGAAGAAAGTTTACCTAAAGCTTACGTGTGCAAAATTTTAGCGTTATGCTTTTATCGTTACTGTACAAAAAATATAATTTAATTTTACCAAATTGAGGTTGTTCAACAAAAATGGCGATTGTGGGCGTGTTTGTGGGCGGATTTTGCCGGTTCAAGAACTTAGCCTTACTCTTGAACCAAAGATTACATATACCAATTTTAAGCTTTTAAATTTGCGACCTCTAGAAAGTATACATACGGTCGGACGGACATGGCTAAATCGACTAGGCTTGTGATGCCCAAAATTCAAAAATTTCTTTTCATACACAAACTGTTTAGTTTCACTCAAGAGACTCAAAATTTTGACTTGCGGATTAGTTAAAAATACCGTTTATTTACAAAAACAATTTTTTTATAGTTTCTTATGAAAAGTGGGCGTCAGCCACGCCCAAAATTAATTTTTTTGATTTCATACACAAGATGTTTTTGTGCCAGTAATACCCACAAAATTTAATATTTTTCGTTTTAATATAACAATTGTTATTTTATAAAAACAATATTGATGGTTCTGTATGAAAAATGGGCGTCAGCCACGCCTAAACTAAAATATTATTATTTGATTGGAAGAAGGTTTACCTAAAGCTTACGTGTGCAAAATTTTAGCTTTATGCTGTAACTGTAACTGTACAAAAAACATAATTTAATTTTATTAAATTGAGGTTGTTCATCAAAAAAGGCGATTGTGGGCGTGTTTGTGGGCGGATTTTACCGGTTCAAAAACTTAACCTTACTCTTGAACCAAAGATTATATATTCCAAATTTCAGCTTTCTAGCTCAAAAATTGCGACCTCTAGAGAGTATACATACGGACATACGGACATACGGACATACGGACATACGGACGGACGGACGGACGGACATGGCTAAATCGACTAGGCTTTTGATTCTGAGTCAGAATATATATACTTTTCTATACCTAACGGTATTATTTCTCTATGTTACAAACTCCACACCAAATACAATATACCCATTCTATGGAATAGGGTATAAAAACAACAATTAAACATGCGATTGATAGGGAAGAGGGAAGAAGAAAAAAGTGGATCAGACAGTGCAGTCTGTTTTTATCGAACCTACGACCTTAATGGATGCTCTGATTTGCTTCAAACGTGGTACACAATATTTTTAAAACATATAGAAGGGTTTTTGGAACTGGGGTGTATGCTTTTAAATTGTTCTTATCCGTTATACTGATTTTTCTATAACACGGCTTGTATTTTCGATAAAATTTTCTGAAGGTGATTTTTATGTAAAGTCTAAAGTCATATAGATATTTTACAGAAAAAGCAGTACAACGATACCTCATATCTATGTAGAATTCCTTTTTAATATTTTTACTTGCAGTTGTAGCAAGTTATGATATATTTATGCATTAAAAACTTAAAGATATCAATCACTATAAACTATAAGGCAAGTTATGGATTTGTGCAAAAAAAAAATTGAGATAACAATCACACATGACATTAAGATGATGGAAAAGTCAAAATAAGTGCACCTGGAAATTTCCTCCCGTCTGTCTGTCTGTTCGCACTTCTATAGCCTAGACGGATAGACCGATTTGCTTTAAACTTGGTACTTCGTAATTTTTTGGAATTCCCTAGGGGGTCTTTTTTCATTTTTGGTATTATTTGCAAATGTGTAATTATTCCCCTCTTAGTCTAGGCTAAAGGTGTTACACACTGAAAGTCCACTTCTATTCACTGAAAAGTTTGGGGGCTTTATATTTTTTAGTTTTTTTTTTTTTTTTTTTGTAATGCACACGCGCTCAAGGGGTTTGTTATAGCCCTTTTAATGATAAGTCACAGCGCGAGCGATAGGAAGTTAGGAAGGAAGGGAAAGGAGGTGTCTATGAACATTGATCTTGAATGTTTGAAGATCAAAATGGCAAGGAAAAATTGTGCCAGGCAATCCATTCCACATTCGTGTTGTACGGCTAAAGAAAGAATCTCTATATTTCACGGTACGTGTGAAATTGGGCTCAAGTGTAAACTGATGAGCGTTCCTAGCAAGACGAGTATTACGGGGGAAATGTTTAAGGGATGGAATGCAGCTGGTTACCTCGAGCGAGCATTTTTTGTAAAAGAATCTGTAAAATAAGGAAAGACATGAGACATTTCGACGATGTTCGAGTGACGGAAATGTTTCCATAATGTTTCTCTCTCCTATCAATTTTAACGCTTTTTTCTGAACTCTGTCGAGCAGGTGGAGAAAAGTTTGAGAAGCACCTGCCCAGAGATGGGAGTTATACTCGAGTTTAGGGCGTATAAACGCTTTGTAAATTGTAGCCAGATCAGAAGGGGTGAAAAACTTCTTGCATCTATTAAGGAAGCCTAAGCATCTTGCAGCATTCTTGGCAATCTCAAGTATATGATCATTCCAACGAAGATTGTCACTGATACACATACCGAGTACTGATAGCTTTTCGGCCTCCTCGATGCAAGTACTATTCATGGATAATGGCATAGGAGGTATGTTTAGCTTCAACGACAAAAGACAGCATTGAGTTTTCGACGCATTAAACTCCACACGATTTCTAGTACCCCAATTCACAATGCTGTTTAAATCGGAGTTTAACGAGCTTGTCATACGATTTCGTTGTAATAACACCTCCGAAGGCGAAGGCCGTGAATTATCAAACGTATACGAAAAGCTGAGGGTTGAGTCGTCAGCAAAACAATTTAATGGATTAGAAGTCACAGACAAGAGATCATTTATAAAAATGAGAAAGAGAGTCGGAGACAGAACGGAGCCCTGGGGCACACCAGCATTTATTTTGTGGAGATCAGACTTGAAACCGTCTAATACAACTTGTATTGAACGGTCCAGAAGATAGCTTCTAATCCAACGAATAAGAGTATCATCGATACCAAATGCACGCATTTTCGATAAAAGAGCTTCATGCCAAACTCTATCAAATGCCTTTGAAATATCAAGCGCAATAATCTTGCTTTCGCCAAAGCGATGCACAGATTTGTTCCACTGTTCGGTGAGATATGCCATCAGATCACCAGTGGAACGATTGCTGCGAAAGCCGTATTGCCGGTCATTTAAAAGCTCCCGAAACTATTTTTCATCGCCTCAAATTTTTTCGTCCATCTATCGCATGTCGCATTACAGCCGCCAATATAGCGGCGGGTATCAGCGTCGATAGCCCTCATCACCTAAAAGTGTAGAATTTTTGTGTTTAGGATAAAGCTCACCCTTAAAACCCAAGGACGTATAGACAAACAGGTGGACAATATAGCGAATCACATTTTGTCAGGCTTTTCTATCCGTTTAATTAAAATCTCAATTTTTTTCCAAAGCTAGACCAGTACTTGCCCGTTTAGATGATTTAAAATAAGAAAACAGCTTTAAATGTATATAGAGTGAAAAATCCAAATTTAAATTTAATTATTATGTATTACTTTTATTTAAATGTTCAACGCTTTCAATTCGCTGTCTTAAGCGAAGCATTGAACAACAGTGTCGATGGAACTTACACTAAAAACGATTGGGCATTGTTGACAAAAGAACAATATCCACCGAAATCACATTGTTTTATTGGACTGCACAAAACTTTAGTAACATCTGAAACACTTATATGTACGTAACAAATAAGGAAACTGCTAATAGCGGAGAGGCTTAGATGAGTAGATGATTTTTGAAGAATCGCCAACAAAAATATTTGGCAAGAGTTTGATTATCCTTAGTTTTTAAATTTACTGTAGTTATTAGGAATGGAGAAATTTTAGAGGTTGATATTTACCAAACCGACAAAAAATACCTATATATGTAAATTATAATAAGAAATAACATAAAAATCTTTTAAATAATAATTATTTTTAATAGTTTTAACATTGGAATCTGAGTTTTACCTTCTTTTTTAAGAACTCAATATTCCAATGACGAAAGAAAAAGAATGTAAGGATAAGGGAATATGGTCAAAATGGGTACACCGAAGATTTAGTTGCACTTCCCTGTTGCAGAAAATGAAATCAAAAAAACATAATAAATTTTTTATACCCTATTCCATAGAATGGGTATATTGTATTTGGTGTGGAGTTTGTAACATAGAGAAATAATACCGTTAGGTATAGAAAAGTATATATATTCTGACTCAGAATCAAAAGCCTAGTCGATTTAGCCATGTCCGTCCGTCCGTCCGTCCGTCCGTCCGTATGTATACTCTCTAGAGGTCGCAATTTTTGAGCTAGAAAGCTGAAATTTAATATATATAATCTTTGGTTCAAGAGTAAGGCTAAGTTCTTGAACCGGTAAAATCCGCCCACAAACACGCCCACAATCGCCATTTTTGTTGAACAACCTCAATTTAATAAATTTAAATTATGTTTTTTTGTACAGTTACGATAAAAGCATAACGCTAAAATTTTGCACACGTAAGCTTTCTTCCAATCAAATAAAAATATTTCAATTTGGGCGTGGCTTACGCCTATTTTTCATACAAAACCATCAATATTGTTTTTATAAAATAACAATTGTTATATTAAAGCGAAAAATATTAAATTTTTTGGGTCTTACTGGCACATAAACATCTTGTGTAAGAAATCAAAAAAATTGATTTTGGGCGTGGCTGACGCCCACTTTTCATTAGAAATTATAAAAAAATTGTTTTTGTAAATAAACGGTATTTATAATTAATCCGCAAGCCAAAATTTTGCGTCTCTTAATAGAAACGAAAAGGTTTGTGTATGAAAAGAAATTTTTTAATTTTGGGCGTGGCTTACGCCTACTTTTCATGAAAGAACGAAAAACGTAGCCTTAAGAGTTTAAGGCATTTCCAATGTTTAATTTAAACCTTTTTCCTTCCGTTCGTTATTTGAGAAATATATCTCTACATTTTCTTTTGTAAATTTTTTCAATACGCCCACTTTTAAAGGCGTGATTTTGGTAAAATACCTTTGTTCAGGTAAGATTGTTTAAAAACTACTCGATTCAGCTGTAGTCTTACACATATGCCTAAATACTGAAAAAAAAGCAGTTAGTGCTTCAAATTTTTAAGACACGCCCACTTTTAAGGGGCGTTTCCGTCAAAAGTCGTATAATGCATTAATTTTTTTAACGTTTTTTAACTATCGGTCGCAGTTTTGAAGTAAACAGATGAACACTTGGATTTATATTCCTTGGTTACGTAGCAGAGTGTGGTCCAATAATTGTTAAAAACACCCATAATCGCTATTTCCATTCCAAATCTAATTTTTAAAAATTTAAGTTTTGTCTTGTTTTGTTCAAATCGATCTGCAAGAATAAAATTGAATGTCACTGAGCTCATAACAATTGCCTTAGCAATAAAACGTTTTAACTTTGGGCGTGGCGCACTCCTTTTTTTATTGCGCCAGCACTAATTGAACATCACACCGCATAAAATTAATGTTATTGAATTTTTTTCTGTCTGCTAAAGAAGAATTTTGTTTCTGAAACATCGGCTGTTTGCGGGAGGCAGACGCATGCACATACAAAAATATGGGGAATAGGGTATCCAACAGTTCGTTGCAAACGTACTGTAGCTCTTGCTTATGTTTTTTATTTAGAAACTAGCCTTACCCGGCGTACGTTGTTACGTCCTTTCTCGATTTTTCATTTCATTTACTCCTATTTTCGTATATGAACGTAAAATTCCACGCGATGATAAAATACCAGCACCATCTATCGGCAGGGGGTCGGACCGCTCTATAAACCTTCCTTATGACTTGTTGAATAAATTGCTTTTACCACTCAAGGGGGTTGTGTGCATTTCGAGACTATAGCAGATAACACCAAAACAATATTCATCGGACTGAGTAGTGAGTGAGTGTATTGAGAGAAAAATAAAAATCTTATTTGAGGGCCGATATAAAAATTTAAAAAAAAAAGTACAGCTCCAAGTGGGGCTTACTTACTGACTTACTCTCTTTACCATACACTTTACCGCCGAATCCGAACGACTAACAGAGAAGCCCTTTCCATGACATGATTTACTCTTGGAGGATTTGTAATTTCCTCGCAAGAGGCAGTACCCCAGAAAAGAATTTAGGTGGAGTCAGGGATTAAACCCAGAAAAAATCAAAAGCCAACTCTTTTGGACATAACGATTACAGAAAAGAAGAAATTATGCAAATTCGTATACCATTCAATTAGGTAGTATGCAATTGATTCTTCTAAAAAGAACATTTGAAAGAATGATATTTAAGTAGCTTAGACTTTTTAACTTATGTAATTATATATGTATAAATAGGCAAGCAGTTTTTTTTTGTGGTACCAATTGCGAGGTGGTTACCCAACCGATTGAGATGATATATATATCTTTGGAAAGGTATTACTGAGTAGGTGTGATGGGAATATTTTGTTTTCTAATTTTTTTTTGGAAAATCAGGTGAAAATGTTTTGGTGTGTTTTTTACCATTTTTTGTTCGTATAAATTCGCTGTTTTGGGCATTTTAATGGCCGAATTTTTGCCAAAGGGCGATTCTAGTATACATACATATATAAAATTCTCTAAATTTTTCAAAGATCATAGGCTATATAAATATATATAAGAAAAGAAACTGTATTTAACAATTTATTAATA
The DNA here is from genome assembly GCA_916050605.2 of Platycheirus albimanus. NCBI lineage: Eukaryota > Metazoa > Arthropoda > Insecta > Diptera > Syrphidae > Platycheirus > Platycheirus albimanus. The sequence continues at coordinate 70,242,889 of OU696698.1, forward strand.
TCATCATAATTTAGTTTGGCGTAATTGAAATCAAAATATTAATCACACACAGGTTGAAAATAACCAAGAGTATTAAATTTCATTTTAAGTGCAATATGTAAGTGCAATATGTTTTGTAAACAGCTAAGGCATGATATTGGGAAGGTGTCCTTGAAAATAGGCCCCAAGTAATAGGAACCGAGAAACGGGCCTTATTTCATTTCCTTATTTGAACTTCTCTTTCATTTTATATAATAGGCTCAATGAAATTCTTCCCCTTAACGGTTCTTGGGGCAGTATTTAATTTCTATTAAAAAAAAAAAAATATTCTCGTTCGCCTACTCACCCCCTGTTAACCTAACCCACTGAGTCTCGTTGAAAAGTAGTTACCTCTGCCTTACCTAGTCACAGCGGGTAAGCTAGGTACATCTTCAGCATGTAGTAGATAACTATATTGGACGACGATATTTTTTGGGTTAGTTTTTGATAGAATAAATTCAAAAATGAAAATTATTAAAAGCACTGGAAAATGTTTCATTTTTTTTTTAAATTGGTGCAAATGTTTAAAAATTTAAACCTAGCTCTAATTTGATTTCAAATAGGACTTGACTCTTAAATATAATAATTTCAAAATGAAAGTCAATCCTTTTTTAATTTTGAACAATAAAAAATAAACTCAAACGTTAAGAAAAACAATTCTTCATCTTTTTATAGTACCCATACTTTATTCAGTTGAAGATTATTATTTAATAAAAATAATAGAAAAAATGATTCCTAGGGAGCGAGGTTTTGCAATTTTTGAAGATTTTCAACTTCTTGGAGTGTTCCATTCTTATGATAAGTATTAATTATTCATCAACTGGCAGCATGCGTCTTTTTTTGATCCTATAACATTAAATGGGAAATGTTAAATACAAGGAATGGATGTATTTGTAGTTAGTTAGTATTCTACATTTCACATGATATATACAGATACACTTTATTTAAAATTAAAGAAAATTTAAAATAAGGGCGTGTCTCCACTGCCGTCTGCCTGAAATTATTCATAAATTGAAAAATTTATAAAATTTGCCTGTGTGCGGCGCGGCGCCGGGGCCACCAGACTGAAGCGGTGCCATGCCATTTGGCCATATGACACTTTTGAATTGTGTCATATGACCATATTTTGATATATGGCTATTTGTCACTTTGGTAATGTGTCATTTGACCATTATGGCCAAATGACACTTTAAAACTTGTTCTTAAACTGCAAAAACAAAAACGAAAGAAAATTTTGCATATGCAATATTTCTTTCACCGACGATAGCAGCCGCGATTCAAAATTTGCAAAATATTTCGAGCAGGAACTATCTTTTAGATGGTACCTACTTTTAGTGTTGTACCAGCTTGCGGCTACAAACAATTGATAATTGTGCACTTCGCTCATGATACAAGTACACAAACATTCATACATCATATATACATAATACGCGCGAATTTTTTTATTTTCACACCCCAAATTGATTCTCTTTTGGACATTTTTTTCCCCTCGCTTCGCTCGCTACCAATTATTGTACCTGAACCCTGAAGTATGAATGTACATTATGTATATATGATGTATGAATGTTTGTGTACTTGTATACACTCTACAGATATCCAATTAAAAATATGGCTATATGACACAAGAAAATATGGTCAAATGACACATTACCAAAGCGACAAATAGCCATATATTAAAATATGGTCATATGACACAATTCAAAAGTGTCATATGGCCATATTTTGAAATATGGCCATATGGCCAAATGGCATGGCACCGACTAAAGCTCCATTAGATTTTCCTTTTTATATACCCAACATGACATAAAAGTCTCATACTTTCGGTGATTAGGGAGGAGTAGATTTTAAAAATAACCTTTTTTAATTCCTTATAATTAAATGTTAATTAAAAACCTATACATAAGTAGTTATCTATGAAGACAAGCAAGGATGCATTCGGGTTATCGAATTGGACGAAAGCGGAGCTACACTGAGGTCCTCATGTGAGGAAACTCAAAAAAAAAAAAAAAATTTAGTTTACCTATGATCCACTCTCAGAAATAATAACTGGCATATTATTGACAAAGTAATTTTAAAGTTTTTTTTTTGTTCCTGTCCTGTTTTTTTTTTGTTTCCTGTCCAGTAGAGGTTGACATTTGTGATTCATTACCTACATACATATTTACATTTCCTTATTTTCAATTACCAAAATCGTAGGATATTTAAAATTTAAGAAATTCATTTACTATTTTAATTAAAGCCTTAAATACTTTTGTTTGAATATCTATAATCTGAAGACTTTTTGATCACCCTTCGCAATATTATAACGACTAGCTTTTACCCGCAGCTTCGCTAGCGTCAATTACAGTGTCTAAGGGATCGCCATAATAATCTTAATTTTTAAAAATAAAGTCCACTACTGGATCGTAAGAACTTGCTCTAATAAGACATTGGTCGTGGCTTGAGATTTTGAAAAAAAAAACAATTATTTTTCGAAACTCTTATTCTTTGGATGAATTTCAATGTATGGTAGTAAAATTATAAAAATCTGTGGAGGGGTTTCTTGGAAAAAATTAATTTTTTGGAGAACATTTTTCAAAAAAAAAAAAATGAATTACTTCAATACATAGGTATTCTGCATTTATCATATAAATACTTATCATTTTTGAAAAAAGTTAATGAGCTTTTTTCAAAATATGTATATTAAATTGTTAAGAGAAATGTTTTTGAAAAAACAACAAAATAATTATTAAAAATATTGATATGCAGTAGGTATTAATTGAGCTACTTTTAGCGTTTTCGAAAAAGCTGAAAGCAAAAAAAATTGTTGATAATTTTGTTTCGTTTGAGTCGTAAAATGAGAAAAATGAGCTTCTACATAACTTTTATATGACAAGTAAGTATTCATGTTTTCATTTTTTTGAATTCAGGGTTTCAAAATTTTGTTGATATAATGCAGCATTTAATTCATATTCAATGAGCACTTAATCCAAGAAGCAGGTTTTGAAAAAAAAAAAAAATTAAGAAAAAAAAAATTATTAAAAAAAACATTTATTGAAATTTTTTTTTTTTTTTTCAATTTTTGTTTTTGTTTTTGTAGAGCATTTAATAAGCATTTAATTCAAGGACCAATTTCGTATTTTTAAATTTTAATTTAGTGCACTTTAGAGATACTGTTCTGCTAACTTCTTGTGAAGTTAGCAGAACATTAATTTTTTCGAAAACCATTAGAGCATTAAATTTGTTTCTTTGGCATTTAATAAGCATTTAATAAGCGTCTAATTATGCAATCAAAAAATGTTGGTTCTGCTGACTTTGTTCTGCTAACTTCAGAAACATGATAAGACAGACAGACGGACAGATTTGTGTATGTATATTCGAACGTACAAATGGCAGTGCATTTCAATATTTGTGATACCTGGGGTAACATTATTTTAATTTTCGTAAGGATCTTTTATTGATGAAAAAAATGTACAGCCTATGTTACTAACTTTTAAAATCGGTTAAGTAGTTAAGGTGTGGAGCCTTACTTTCACATTTATAATATTAAGTGTGATTAACAAAAATATGTTTTTTTTATAACTTGGGTTATGGGGGAGCAATTTCTAATTAAATATTGATCATACAAATATTAAATAGTTTGCAAAATGATTTTTTCCGTTTATATTAATAAAGGCAATGGTTTTTGAGTTACTTTAGAAACATTTGAAGAGCGTTCACAAACATCATCTTTCTGAACGAGCGTTTGTAACACTACTCCTAAACGCTTGAACCGATTTGGAAGCAATTTGGTGTATATGTGGTGACCAAATTGGTATTTCAGGGAATAATCCAAGTGTTGTTGACCGCGAAATCGTGGGTGGTAGGGGTAAGGGGGTAGACTGCTTATTGACATTTAATTTGTGCATCAAAAAGCACTTCAATTAACAGAATATACAACTGTAACATAAAAACGCATACAGGGAACGGCGTAACTTTTGGCTGTATGTCATCCAATTTTTAATGATGGATTCGTATCCAGGTAAACACATCACGAAACCGTAAAGTGGAAATTTTGAAAGGATAATTTAATTTCTGGTGGAGGGGGGTGAAGTTCGCGGGGTTGGTACAGCTAAAATCACAAGTCTTGGTCGTTTCGCGATTACTTATGAAACACGATTTCCATCGAAAAGAATTAAAATTTGTTGACAAAACATTGAAAATAATAACAAAGAAAAAGATGGTGTATTCCTTTCTATTCGTGATGATATTAACAAAATTGATACTACATAAATGTAATACATATTTCTATTAAACCATTTTCGGGATTAAGTTCATGCGACCCATGCAACAAGCTGAAACAAATTCGTTTGATGTAAGAATGTAAATACAAACTTTGTTTTAAAAATTAAACACATTTCTATTAAATGGAAAATTCAATTTTGGGCGGGACGAAGGCGAAGTTCGCCGGGTTTGATAATAGTTTGTAAATATCAAAGCAAAGCAATATCTTTCTATCTTTTACACAATATCATTTGTTTCCTATAATAGGGCAAAGTGAAGCAACAATTTAAATGAATGAACAAACCCAACATGACATTTTAAGATCTCATAGTTTTTGCGAGTAAGGAGGAGAAGGGATACAAAGTTTTGTTGCTTCTTGGGTCGTGGTCGAAATTCAACCGCAATGCACCTTAACTCACTACAACTTCGATGCTGATCGTTTTTTTTCCCTCTAAATTGATCCTTTTCACCGTTTTACCTCTCTTGAGCCATTTAACCTATTTTATATGTGTAATAGCACTTTCCATTGGTTTCACTCGGGGAACCACTCATTCTGAAAACAAATAGAACAAGCAAAATCGCTTCTGTTCAATTTTAACACAATGTAGTATTCGCACGCATCAGTTTCACAAGTTTTGCAAATGCCAAAGTGGTATGTGCACAGCCCGATTCGCGGTATAAAGGGACCTTACTAGTTCCTCGTATTAAATACCACTCACTAAACTTCATTGCTGACCTTCGATGCCTATCATCAGATTTTGTTTTAACACTATGTCACATGTGCCGATATTACCAAAACTTTCGGCATTGCTGCATGCGAATAGACCTTGAATATTACATGGGTGACATTTGAGTTATATTTGTATTTGTGCTTCTTGAGTGGATTCTGACTTCAAATCCAGGAGAAAAATTCTCTTCTCAGAATCTTCAGAAGTATCATTTGCTTACAATGGAACGGTTTCAGAAGACTTCCGAATGCTTCTGGACACTTCTTTTCCTCCAATGGAAAGTGCTATAACTGTTTGCCTATAACTGTTTGTCTGATAATTGACATAAACACAGTCAAAAAGGGAGGAAACCAAATTTGTAACTGCGTATTATGTACCTACACAGATTACGCGAAGCAAGTTTATTGTCAATACAATATCGTATAGCTTACGGAATGACCCCCCTAATTATATATTCCCTCAAAAATTTCTGTTTTATGTTTCATAACTATACCCCAAAGACAAATATTTTTCATGTACCTATTACTAGGTGCCATCTTAACTTTGGTCCCAAATAAACCCACAGATAGAGCCATTAAATTACACCATCAAATAAAATGAGCATAAGGCAGCCAAAACTTCCGCCAAGGCTGACTTCATCAATTAAAGTAGGGGCATCTACCCCAGCCATTTCCCTTTATCCAACTTCTGCTGCTGTCAAAAAAAAAATGGAATTGGTCATCGTTAAATAATACATAACAACAAAATTATAACAATTAGGTCGAACGGACCTGAATTCAGATACAACAAAAAAATGGGCTAAAACTTCCATTCAACGTAAGCCAGTATATAATAAAGTTTATTCTCCAAAGGCAAATTGAAGATGCATTAACTGACATAATGGTTTCATTTAACAGTGGTGGAAAGCTAATGGGAAACAAACTATTTTCCTTCGAACTTAGACCTACAATTTTATTTTTATAAGTTTTATAAAATGTTCCCTTACATGAACTTGACATTGAACGATAAACAAGAAGTAAGTACGAGTACATACAATGCAATCTTAAATCTCCAAACCCTTATACTTTTTGTTAATCAAGTTAATCAACTACAACTTTAAAGAGAGGTTTTATTATAGTTAACGTTCAATCAAATATTTTATACTGCACGGAAAAGCAATACTCCAGTTACCTACATTATTGGCATATTTGTGCAACCTTCAGTGTTTCAAAACTAGGGAGCAAATATTTTCCCACAACCACAAAGCAATATAAAGTTTGCTGAAAAATAACCTAATTAATTTTGATATATCGAGTTAGCAAGCTTGCCAATCCAATAATTTTGCGTCTATGCGCCTATGTCCTTAAATATAAGTACAACATATCTTACCATTTGAAAGTTTTGTATCCATACTACTCGTTCTTTTAAGATGATTCAGAGAAGCTATTGTGGTGTAAAAAGCTGTTGTTGATGTTAAAAATTCTTTTGAAGTATTAATATCATTTGTTTGACATCCACTGTAAGGATATCCAATCGATGATATTATTAGAAAATTTAACGTTTCAGCGAATATTTTTTTAACAATTAAATTGCTATGCATTTTGATTAGTCGTAAAATGCATTTTACTCCTCGCACACAAACATTTTCATGAAACTTTTTCATAAACTATATTTCTAACTTATGTAATTTTTAATTTCACATTCATATAGAATTTCACTAGCAGCACAAAAAATTCACTCAGTAGCTAGGTATATGGGCATATTTTTTATTCACAAATATTTTTAATTATAAGTGATATTTACAAAAGACTTTTATAAATTATTATTGGATGTTAATTTTTTTTTATTGAGGTCCTCCCGATTTTATTTTTCACTGAATTTTGAAATCGACGATTTGCTATGCAAATATGCGCACCTCAAAATCATATCCGGGTTGAATTTGTTTATCCAGCGTAATTGTTGTCAATGAGATAAAGATTCGGCTTTCGTAAACCATATCAAAAAGTTACGGTTGCTTAATTCGGTAGAACAACAATTATTCACGTCATTATACGAACAGCCTTAATTTGTCACTGTTTTTAGGTTCAAGGAATTGCTGATTTGTAAGATAAAGTTAGTTGGAGGAGCAAAAGCTTTTAGTTTCGTTGAGTTTTTTCTCCTGTGGTGAATATTGTGTGGAGACTTTTTTTGAGTTGGGGATATGAATTGTAGGTATTCAATCCGAACATGCGCTATGCGAGTATTGAGAATTTGAGATTCAAACTGAAAGCCCCTTCTTCTTACATATTTCATTTGAACCAAATGTTGATAATTACTTAATTAAAAAAAAAATAAATTAAATCTAGGTTCAAAGCTAAATTTATTTCTCACAGGACAATCAAAATTCTGTCTTATTTATAAGTAACTAGCAGACCCATGCTCCATTCGCTGTGCAGATTTCCAAGGGTAACATTCTTTCAATTCATTGGGATTGAGAAATACTTAAACCTAAACTTGGAATAAAATTAGTTTTTAATATATCTTTCATTTCATTCTAATGCTTCCTTATAAACTGCATTTTTGGATTTTCAATCTTTTTGGTAAACAAAAAGTGCGGTCGGTTTCCCCACTCTAGAACACCCAACAATTAGAAAACACGGTATATTATAAATCTACCGCAAATTTTCAAATACTGACCTTGGGGCTTCTTGTCGTACCCCCTGGCGTAGTGGTTAAGTGTGTCAGACTACCACGCCGAAGGTTCTGGGTTCGATCCCTGACTCCACCTAAGTTCTTTTCTGGGGTACTGCATCTTGCGAGGAAGTGACAAATCCTATAAATAATGTCATGGAAAGTGCTTGTAGGTCTCTTCCATTCCTGCAGAATATCAACGTACACACAGGATTGGTTGAGAGTGTAAGTCGCAGGCCCCGGCCCCGCTTGGAGTTGTTGTTCCAACAATTTATTTATTTAGACCTTGGGGCTTCATACATAGTGATAAAAATTAATGCAAATAAGAAATTGAAGACGTTTAAAATCAAATGGCAAAACAGTTGGAGTCATTGGTATTCTGTGGATTAAAACTTCTTCACCTTAATATTTGCCACTCAGAATCAGAATTAGTGTTAGGGGCCAGTTATAGCGATACGGAAAACAAAACCGAAAAAATTTTCTAATGGAAAATTTAGTATGTTATGGTTCGATTTAAAACACAACTGCTACACTGATCAATGGCAACCAACTCAGAGAATTATTTATTTTGGAAATAAAAATTTGAATTGAACTTGTACTTTTTATTAAAAACAAAATTTTTTATTTTTCTTTTATACGTATAACAGAAAAAAAAAAAATAAACACATTTTTAACAAAAAGTATTTCATCATTTAAAATTTTTATGAACAAAAAACATTCTCTGAATTAATTGCCATCGATCAGTGTAGTATTTGTCTTAAGAATCGAATCACAACATACAAAATTTTCCATTTGAAATTGTCTTCGGTTTGATTTTCCGTATCGCTATAACTGGCTCCTTAGGGGCCAAGCCGAAAAAATTTTCAAATGGAAAATTTGGTATAATATAATCAGATTCAAAACACCAAAGCTACACTGATCGATGCCAACCAACTCAGAGAATTTATTTTGCAAATAAAAATTTTAATTGAACTTTTACTTTTTGTTAAAAATGTATTTAATCATTTTTCTGTTATACGTATAAAAGAAAAATAAAAAAATTAAAATTAAAACAAAATGTATTTGTTCAATTAAAATTATTATGAACAAAAAACATTTTCTGCATTGGTTACCATCGATCAGTGTAGTATTTGTCTAAAAAAATCGAATCAGAACAAACACAATTTCCCATTTAAACATTTTTTCGGTTTGGTTTTCAGTATTGCTATAACTAGCCCCTTACGCAGCAATATTATCGGGGCTACAACTTAAAGCGCAACATAATGAGGTTAATCAAGCGAATTAAAAAATTCATTCGGGTAATTCTGATTTGTAGGCGAAAAATTGGCCTGTAAAATAGATGCATAAATTTCCGCGACATCTTTATTTTTGCTAGCCAATAAAGCTCTTTCCTTTAACCAAGCATGGTTCTTATCATTCCCCTTTATGTTTGGGAACAAATTTTGAACATTTGAACTATCAACGACCATTTTCCTATTCTCAATATCCAACAGCTTTTTTGAAATTTTTTGTGGCACACGTATCCACTTACGTAAGTCTTACAAAAGTAACTTACAGTTAGGTTTACTATTTACTATTTAGATGAACTTACAGCAAGAAATGCTTCCCGTAAGTTGTAAACTTATCACTGGCGGGTGTGTATGTGTATGCTGTGAAATTTCCGTTAGTGTAAAAAAAACGTATTTACACTTGTAAGTTTCTCTTTCAACTTACAGCTTACGTAAATTGATAAAATTTACTGTAAGTCACTCACAGAGCCGTTTACATTAGTAATTTTTTTTCAGAAGTTCCTTACGTGAGTAACTTTCGTTAGTAAAACTTATATGTGTAATCTTAGCAAAACTCACACAAATGTCAAAATCAGGTTGACACAAATGTCAAAATCAAAAGTACACATTTTGCACCGTTGTATTTTCCTGTTGCAATGGGGTTGAGGTGTAGATAAAGTGCAAAAGTGTAACAAAATGACAACCAGTATATTTTGTTGTTGTATTGGAAGAAAACGTAGCACTTCTCCACTTTTACAATGATGCAAGACAAGTTACACCAGATCGTGAATACCCCTATTGTTTTATGAAATTTCAGAAGAGGCCAGTGCCAATCGTATGGATGCAAAATGAATAAGAGCAAACTTGTTTTTCCCGTATCACCACTCTCATTGCTCACAACTTGCATAGCAGTATCCCAGTATCATGTTTCTGTTGTTCATTTAACTTCTCAGCATTAGTCTGCACCAACATTCTTAATTCGTTGCAGTCGTATTGCCTTTCGTTTAGCATTTCCTGTTCAAAAATATCATGCGAAAGTTAAGTTTGCGATAATTAAAAACATTTATGTCTTCGAACAAAACCAAAGCTTCATTATGTATTTCAGGTGTGATTTCTAAATAGGGATTTGATTTTGTGCGACGAATTCGATGTAGAATGTCTTCTGACATGTGATCCCGATAATTTAACCAAAGTTCAAGTGGATTTGAAGGGAAACATGTAGATAAAATTATTGCAAACAGTGTTTGATCTCCAGTTTTGATATTCCGATTTTGATAAATTTTTTAGTTAGAACGGTATGTATTGTACATACAAACCTGCTTCAATAAAATATCTTTCCACCAAAAAAGAATCACTAAATTTGGCTTTGTTGAACTCGAGATATAAACGGACAAACATATATCACTGGAAATAAAAATTACCTTTCCAATAGCTTAAACTACAAGGCATTCATGCAAAAGTTTTTGGGATGAATCAAAAAATTTGGGAGCACATTCAGCATATACAAAACATAAGTTAGTTTATTTGCGAAAAATGGATTTTAAATATCAAAAGAAAAGGGTTTTTCTGTTAAGATACGTGAAGTGTAGGCTGGTGTACGAAACTACAACGAAAGTGAAAGTTTCCCCCAAGTTTTTCATCAGATTCTTTCGGTGGCGCTTAGTCCAGTGTATGTTCATTTTATCTGAACAACTTTGTCCGTTCTCCAAAGCCGATGCTTTCATTTTCCTCGAAAGATAAGTATTAAAGACGAAGTATGGAAACGCTGTTGGTATAACGATTTGTATATTTTTTTTTATAGACTCGGTTTCATAAAAAACGTTATAGCGTACCGCTTGAAATTTGCAGCTCTGTTTTTTCCGCCAAAAAGGATGTTTCAAGGAAATTATGAAAATTGTAAGGGAGGAGGATTCAATCTTAAATTATTTATTGATTAGGTTTTATTTCAATTTTATTTGTGTTTAATTAAGCTTATTAATTACACTTTTTGTGAGCTTTTCAAATGAACTCTCTACCCTTTTAAAGTGTTGAGAATGTTATAGTCCAGGAGGCGACAGTCGGACTACTTACCTCATCCGGAGATGAAAAAAAAACTATAATTATTCGATAGTGTTTGTAAAAACATTGTTTAGTAACCACTACTGGGGCAAACTTTTTCGAAGAAGTTCGGTTGGGAAACGATCACTTCCCGTACCGTTTTTTGAAGAGTAACTCGTCATCGGGAGAGAGAAAATCCTTATGTAGTGTAGAAAGTGTATTGTAACTAGGTTTGAAAACTTTTGGTCGGGAAAAAAAATCGCAGAATAAATGCTTCCCCGAACGAATTAGATATTGCAAGCAACGTCTCTTTCATTATTGGTGGACTGACATCTCGACTATTACGTCCAAGTCAAATTTACAATAATTCCACTACGTCCATATAGATGAAATAGATCTGAATCCACCAGCTCATGATGATTGCTTTGCAAATCAAACTGCAATAGCTTAGGATCTTCTAAGCAACCCAAGTGGGAGTTTGCAGGAGAGGCAGGTCATGCTTACGATTTTGAATGAATATCTCAAAAAACTTGGTCTGCGAAATTGCAGGATATAAACCAATTATCTGCAGGTGTAAACTAATTTTACTACTCTCTCAGAATCAGTTGATAAATTAGGTAAAACAACTTTACGTTGATTCCAGTTGAGAAAGGACCATACATTTTTGCGAGATAAAAAAGTACCTACCCTAAGAGTTTATCCAGTGCTCATCCATCATCTACCTTTCAAATTCATTCAAATTCGTTCTGCCGTTCTTTGGGGCGTGATATAGGAAACTACATCCAAACATAGAAACTTTCTTATTTACAATATTTAACAGAGAGAGAATGTAAGACAAACCTGCCTACTAAATCAACCAATGTTAAACGAATAATTGTTTTTTTGTAAAGATTTTTATATTTGCTTTTCGAATGCTTTCAAACAAAACAGGGGTGGTGTGGTAAAGGATATTTTTGGGATATTTTTTATCGAATACACAATACTCCGGTTGTAAATAATCTAAATTTATCGTCATAAGAGCTATAACCATTGTATATGGAAAATAGAAACTGTAGTACTCCCATGGTGGCGGTTGAAGGTGGTGACTCTATTACAAGAATGTGCATTTCTTATAGCTATCTCTGTATTATATACAGAGATATAAGAAGTTACTGCTTCATTATAACACTATAATAGTTCTTAAAGAAAAGCTACTATAAACTATAACTCAATGATAGCGTCGGGAAACCCCAGTGTCCCATTCTAAATATGTATGTAATAGATAATATGTATAAAAAGAACCTTTTGGTTTAGCGTATATCAAAACCAATCGTTTTGCCCAACTATGCCTACAGACAAGAAAAATATATTTTTCTTATGTCTGCCATAATGGTCTTTTAAGTTGATGAAAGCTCATTTATAAAGGATAATTGGGAAGGCATTTTAGAATGGAAATTAAGTTTTCATAAAATCAACTAATTTTTGATATAGATATCTATTAATGTAAAACTGCATGGCTTTCAATGTAGCACACATTGTTTTCCTTATTCTGAGATTCCTACCATACGGTTAAGTGTCCTTTTTGCTTTAGTGTTGTTTTCATTCAACTGTTTTTGCCTTAACCTTTGTTTTAATAAATTATATGACAGAAAACCATTATTATAGCGTTTAACGTCATATTACTCTGTAAAACACCAACGTTATCCCATGTATTTAGTATGTTTACTACGAGGCATGAACAAAAATGTATTCAAGCCTACACACACAGTTTTTATAGAATTAAGCTTTTTCTATTAAATATAAATCCTAATTGTATAAATGGCTTGAACAAATTCCTTCGCTCTGATTCTGACCATTTTGGATTGCAATAAGCTATCTTTATTTGAATAAAATTGAGGAAAATATTTTCTAAATATTTATTGCGCTACAAGCTCTACTCGTAGGAAGGGAAGAGATTTTGTTTTAAGTTCTGTGGCAATTTCATAACTAGAGTGCAGTTATTGTGTTTGAAAATGCTCCCCGTTAAGACCAGTACTGCAAATGTACGAGTAGATTGGACAGAGTAAAGACCTTTCTCGTAGCTGGTTCTCGAATAAGTATATGGTAGCTTCAGAGAGCTTTCGACTTTGGATGTAAAGGCTATTATATTCGAAAGATGGTTGCCATTGCCATTCGAAAAAAAAATTAACAGCGAAAAATGTTTTGTAATGGGGTTTTTTTAAGAACTTGATAACTTTAAATAATGAAACAAGATAGAAATATTTTTTGAATGATTTTTGTATTATTATAATCTGGTAGATAATTTCATGGTATTTATTTTTTAAATATAGGTATTTTAAGGCATATGATGTTCGCCTTCGCTACCAGTTGCATAGTCCATTCGATCAGTCCTATTTTCCACTATTTTTCAATAAATTTGGCCGTATGACGTCAATCGTGACTTGAAATTCAGCCCTTAATGCTCAAAGAGTTGCTGGTTTGTCGTCATAAACAATGACTTGCCATAGTCGCAAAAAAAGTAATCGAGACGCGCTAAGTCGGACGAACGAGAAGGTCAGTTTGCAGGACCACTTTTTGAAATAAAGTTGTCACCAAATTAATTTTGCAATAAATTGATGGTAAAGCGGCGGCGGCGCTGTATGGCAGGTGCGCAGTCTTGTTGGTACCAAAAGTCGTAGATGTTTAGCAGATTTTCGGAAGCAAGAAATCAATCAGCATGGCTCGCTCGCTAGCGCTCGTCATTTACCGTAACAGCAACTCCTTCCTCACTACGAAACAAATAAGGACTGATGGATCGATAAGAGTAAAATTACTGCAAACGATCAATAACTGCACAAATAACTTTCTCACTAGTCCGATTATGTTGACCGTCAAATGGACGAAGTGCTCTGCGAACTTCGCGAACAGATTTATTTTTTTGAAAGTAAATTTCCAGAATCAAGAAGCGTTATTCTGGAGTTAAACGATTCATAATGAATTGCCAAACCTTATTTTACAGCAATGTCAACACAGTAAAACATTCTCAACTGTCAAACCATAGACAACAACCATCGAAACTTCTCATGCAGGATGCAGCTAAAAAAAGACACCCTATAAATATGCTTATTGCACAAATTACCAAAGTTATAAGTGTTTGTTTCAATAATAACCGTACAAAAAAAGCTTAGGAATATTTTTAAAGTTTATGTGTTGGAAAGCTTAAAAACTTCTGATTGATTATCTATGATTCAAAAAAAACATTTTTGCGATACCTCGTTGAATTTACTTTCCATAATACTTAGATTATGTTTACATGTACAATTACATACATTGCCAACTATGCTACATATATATTGTTGGTGAGTTTCAACAATAAGGAAATTATTTTAGGAAAATGTTAGTATAAGGCATTTCAAGTCTCTTAAATCATTGGTGTATATTTCTGCTCAATCTACCACGAAATTATTGTGCCTTTTATGTTAACAGAGTGATTCCTAATTCGATGGCAGTAATGGGCATATTTTAAGAAAAAAAGTTCCTATATATTCAATTTTGTTATCATACAATTAAGGATATAAGGATGGAGAAAGTGAAAAGCATTCTTAATATTGTTTTTTTTTTTTTTTTCTATAATGCACACGCGCTCAAGGGGTTTGTTATAGCCCTTTTAATGATAAGTCACAGCGCGAGCGATAGGAAGTTAGGAAGGAAGGGAAAGGAGGTGTCGATGAACATTGATCTTGAATGTTTGAAGATCAAAATGGCAAGGAAAAATTGTGCCAGGCAATCCATTCCACATTCGTGTACGGCTAAAGAAAGAATCTCTATATTTCACGGTACGTCCGAAATTGGGCTCAAGTGTAAACTGATGAGCGTTCCTAGCAAGACGAGTATTACGGGGGAAATGTTTAAGGGGTGGAACGCAGCTGGCTACCTCGAGTGAGCATTTTTTGTAAAAGAATCTGTAAAATAAGGAAAGACATGAAACATTTCGACGATGTTCGAGTGACGGAAATGTTTCCATAATGTTTCTCTCTCCTATCAATTTTAACGCTTTTTTCTGAACTCTGTCGAGCAGGTGGAGAAAAGTTTGAGAAGCACCTGCCCAGAGATGGGAGTTATACTCGAGTTTAGGACGTATAAACGCTTTGTAAATTGTAGCCAGATCAGAAGGGGTGAAAAACTTCTTGCATCTATTAAGAAAGCCTAAGCATCTTGCAGCATTCTTGGCAATCTCAAGTATATGATCATTCCAACGAAGATTGTCACTGATACACATACCGAGTACTGATAGCTTTTCGGCCTCCTCGATGCAAGTACCATTCATGGATAATGGCATAGGGGGTATGTTTAGCTTCAACGACAAAAGACAGCATTGAGTTTTCGACGCATTAAACTCCACACGATGTCTAATACCCCAATTCACAATGCTGTTTAAATCGGAGTTTAACGAGCTTATCATCCGATTTCGTTGTAATAACACGTCCGAAGGCGAAGGCCGTGAATTATCAAACGTATATGAAAAGCTGAGGGTTGAGTCGTCAGCAAAACAATTTAATGGATTAGAAGTCACAGACAAGAGATCATTTATAAAAATGAGGAAGAGAGTCGGAGACAGAACGAAGCCCTGGGGCACACCAGCATTTATTTTGTGGAGATCAGACTTGAAACCGTCTAATACAACTTGTATTGAACGGTCCAGAAGATAGCTTCTAATCCAACGAATAAGAGTATCATCGATACCAAATGCACGCATTTTCGATAAAAGAGCTTCATGCCAAACTCTATCAAATGCCTTTGAAATATCAAGCGCAATAATCTTGCTTTCGCCAAAGCGATGCACAGATTTGTTCCACTGTTCGGTGAGATATGCCATCAGATCACCAGTGGAACGATTGCTGCGAAAGCCGTATTGCCGGTCATTTAAAAGCTCCCGATCTTCGAGATATTTCTTGAGCTGACGATTTATCAGCGTTTCCATGACCTTGGAAAGAAGGGACGTAAGTGCAATTGGTCGGTAGGAGGAGGGGGAGGAGGAGTCACATTTTTTTTGGGACGGGCTGGACAAATGCTGTTTTCCATCTACTAGGAAAGATTCCTGAACGATAGGAGCGATGAAAAAGCTTACGCAGTGGTTTTGCCAGAGATGAAGAACACTTCTTCAGAAGAATAGGGGGGTATACCATCCGGGCCAGCGGATTTGTGTATATCAAGATCTTGAAGTACTCTTGCTACTGTACGAGTACGGAAAAATATCTGTCCCATAGAAGAATTAACGTTCTCAAGTACAGGAGGGGCATTGTTGCTTGCAGGCAATAGGTTTATCGTCGACGATGAGCGTTGGAACTGATGATGACGTTGAGTTCTTGACGTTTTTTACAAATGACCAGAAGTTTTTACTGCCTTTGGGACATTGCAGAATTTTTTGCCGTAACTTCTGGTCATGAAAAATTTTGTTTTGTGTATAACGGAGTTGCACGAGTTCCTAACTTGTTTGTGTTTCTTCCGATTTTCCTCAGTTGGGTTGGCTTTGTAGGATCGGAAGTTTACTTCTTTCAACCTGATAACTTCTTTACACTCTTCGGAAAACCAAGACTTTTCTTTTGGTTTGATACATTTTGTTCTGTGAGGGACAAAAGTTCTCATTCCAAGAAAAATCACTTCTGTAATCATTTCAGCACTGGCATCAATGTCATTATCGAGGAAGCATAATGATTGTTGTTAGAATCAATTGATTGGGAATAGATTTTAGAAGATATAATCAACTTCGTGTCTTAGTTTAGATAAATTTGTGGTACCTATCTTGTTAATCTTGAAAATTTTAGTTCCCAAGCTGGTTCCGTTGTTCTTGTCCATTCCAATTTTTCACTTTTAGACCACTTTTTTTAAATATAAAAATTGTAGATATAATGCCATTGCTATAATTTTATTTTCTTAAGAATGTATACAAATGTCAAATTATTGCCATTCGAATAAAGCTAAAGCCTGATGCCCGAGTTTTAAGATATAGGAAATATGGGATTTGATAAAGGAAACAATTCGAAAAACATTTTTGTATACTTATTTAAGCTTTCTAAAAAAAGGATATTTAAAGCTTATGTGATATAAAGCTCTAAGAACATGTTTTTTGTATTAAAGCCTATTTCTATCTATAATCTGAAGAAAATATTTGCTTGTTCTCGTTAAATTTACTTTCCATAATATGAAATGTTAATTTCAACTGTGCGATGTTGTTCGTGTATTTCAATAATGAAACTATAAAAATCATTATAATAAAAATATGCATACTTTCCTATAAACGGACACTCTCATAAACGGACGCGGACAATATTTCTTGCTCATTTTAAATAGAAAACCTCCCACAGTCAAACACAAAATAATTGTATTTAGGGATTACTTTTTAACAAGAAATGAAACAGAAGAAAAAAGGTCCGTTCTCAGTAAAGAGTTTCTGTTTTATTTTTAATACGTTAGCAAATCAATAGAAAATCTCCGATAACCGGACACGTAGCGCTGATACCCCGGACAGGGTAATGATATCTTAAAAACATATTGGGGGATTTCCCGAGTTAGTTACTCGGTGAATAGTTGGTGTAATTTTGAGAGGGTACCTTCCTCATCGCGTTCCGTTATTGCACATGTCATTTCCTTCTTTATAAATTAAAATAAATATTAGTTTCCCTCTCCGCTTCAAAATTTTGAGTGATGTGTTTTTAATAATACAAAATTAATATGAAGTTAAAAAAAAATTATTTCTTTCCTTTAACCGAAAAGTTCTCATAACTGGACAAAAATAATTGGGGAAGTTGTGTCTCCGCTTAGCAGAGCTTTCAATGTAATTTTATAACAATGAACAACTATATATGTGCACAGCGCACAGATACATACAGACCCCCAACTCGTCCTTCTCTTGCCTGAAACACCCTCGAAATATTTTTTCCGCTCCCTGAAATTACGCCATAGGAAATTACGCAAAAAAAATGGAAAAAATGCCAAAAAATCTCCATACACTATTTTGGTTCTCTTTCCTAGAAAAAAAGGCCCACAAATGTTAGCTTTATTTCCGGAAATGTTGGGTCTATTTTCCGTGATTTTTGCCTTTAGGATTAAGTAAAAAAAATTAAAAGAAATTTTGTTTGGAAAAAACGCCAGAAAAAAGCATTTTGGCTTTTTTTCAAATCGAAAAGGAAAAAACGCCAAAAAATTAGCGTTTTGTTTTTTTCCCAAATAATTATTGTGGCGATTATTATAATGTAATCTGTTCAAAAATCGCGCGATATTTACACAGATTACATTATAAAATTGTTTGGGCTTTTTTTCCAAAACTCATTTGGGCGTAATTTCCTATGGCGTAATTTCAGGGAGCCATTTTTTCGTGTCTGTGAATACGTGTACATCTCTGTCTGTGCATTTTGTGATGGCAACCATCCCTGCGTATGCCATTTATTTTTTTGGTGTGTTTACTGCACCCACTCCCATTTAAAAAGCAAGGGAGAGCGTCACACTCTCAAAATAAATGGCATATAAGCTGATTTTCAGCTTGTACTTGTAGTCAAAAAGAGACCATACAGTGAGTTGGCGGTCTGTATCTTATTGGTTCGCGGCACAGCGACGGAACTCTATTGTTAAGATGTCCGTGCTGTGAAGAGCGAACGAAAATTATAGCAATTTATTGCTCTTAACTCTTCAACGCCAAACTCCCTAGAATCAGACGCCCTGCTAGATCACATAATACGATGTTATAATCGAACTTAAGGGACCTCAAATGATTTAAGAAGCTAGAAATTTCGAAATACATAAAGTCGAAAAGTAAAATAACTTCAAAAAAATTGGATACATTAATTATCTGAGTGCCTAACCTAAGTGGTAAAATGAAGATGAATGCGCGGGTGTGTCCTCGAAGACTGATTAAAAATCCCTTGATTTTACCGAAGCGGCGCCACCCAGGTTAAAGAAAAGCATTGATCGAAAAGTAAATAATTTTGAAGATACAAATTCGAGACTATACACTGGTTTCGAATTATTTTTTCGAGTTTATTTTTTTTTTAAATTAATTCCTAGTTTCGGGATTGGAGACTTTATTTTTGATGTTTGGTCTTTCGAGATTTTGTTTTTTCAAGACATCATCATTTATCGAATCACGAATCTTAAAATTACGTTTCAACTGTTTCAAGTCATCGTTGCTGAAATTTCAAACATGAAAAAGCTTTAAATTTAGCAAACTTTTAGTACAAAATTATTAATAAAGTAATACCTAGTGCTTTTGAAATTGAGCTTTAATTCTGTTAAACAACAGTCCTTTTTTAACAGTATTTAATTCCCAGAGCGATGCTACTAACATACCAATGTTAAAAAATAATATGAGTTGAGTATACAAGTCTCTTTAAGATTTGAAATTTAAGAGCATCGTAAATTTTGTGTTCAAATTAAAATCATAGAGAAGAGAGAGCTATATTTGGTATCTGGCAAGAAGCATTTTCACCGCAAAGTGTTATCAGAAATCAGACACATCTTGAAAGCCGTTTTGTTCAGATGTTCATCTTGAAAATTGTTAAAGAATATTGTTTTGCACGCTAAAAACTGGTCTTTGGAACAGATTATTTTCAAATAATAAAAGCGCAATTACGAGTGATGGTTCTGTTATTGATTTGTGTTGAATGTTCAGTTAAAAACGCCTAGCATTTTTCATTAAAGCCAACAAAAATAATGAAGTTTTTGATGCATACTCGTATAAGATAATAATTGATGCATTTGTATGTATCCACTTTGCTTGAAGTGCTTTAAAAAAGAATTTGTATATTATTCGCGTTTTTTTTAACAAAACTATACATATATTTATTATGAGTCTTAGAAAATCTACTTTTTTATCCGGAAACGTTAATTTTTCACTGTGACTAAACAACTCATAGTTTTAGTAGATTATACATATTTGAGAGTTGTGTATGTGTTTCTATATTTAAAAAGTCATCCGTATAGGTTTTGTAATGCCTTCAAAAGCATCTTCACAATGTACAACAAGAAGGAAACAATCCCTAGGGAAGTTAAGGCGAGCTCATCCGGCTTCTGGAGCTACTTGGAACGTACAAGTCGTTCGTGGGAAGATGTCATCAAAATGTCTCTGGCATGCCTGTCGAGCACTGATATTAGGAATTATTTTGATGCTTTTGGGAGCAGGCATGGCAACTGTTGGTAAATAGTTTTATAAGAACCAACTGCAAAACTGCTTGTTTTTCAACCATGAAATCTTGATATACAGGGTATTATGCCGATCAACTATCTATTGGGTCTGAGATCAGAGGAAACTCTACAGTTCGTGTCAAAAATGAATCAAAAGGCTTTCATTTGAATAATTTATCATATGTTGGGCCTATTGTGATGGGCTTTGGAGGATTTATAGTTGTAGCTTCTTGTGTTATGACATTTGAAGCTCGTGACTCCGCAGCAAAAGTGGTGCCTGCTCGTCTTAAGGCAGTTTCAAATAGTAAAATGAATATTAGAAGCAATTCTAGCAGCGCATCATCGCAAAGGAGAGCAAATGGTTTGTGTTTGAAAATCATGTGTACTAGTACAGAAATGTATTTTATTTTTCCATGTACATCGGCCAGGGGTTTCCTATCAAAACACTAGATGGGATCATCACTTGGGAGTATTTCGGTCCTCACCAGCTGAGCCCCCTCCAGCAGCTCAGTTAGACCGCCAAGCATTAACAGCAGCATTAGTCCATTTTTCTAAGACATTGGGGTAAGACATTTTTTTTATTATAAATTTGAAAAAAAAATTTAGGTAATACACAAAAATAACTGGAAAAAAAATATCGACAACTTCCGTAATGACTAGAATCTTGAATGAACTTTGTTTCTTTAATAACCACTAAGGCACATGGAATTATAAGTTCCAGCATATCTTTTAGGGTGGTATTCATCGATCGCTCTAGACTTAAGAGCCTCGTGAGTCTATTTACCAAGCACCATTCGTAAAAATTTACGAGCGGTATCTTCGAAAAGAATAAGCTAGCTGTCTATTCATACACAGTATTATTACCAGTCTCATTTTTTCAACTCTGTCTTCACTTGCGAATGCGTGGTTAGCCGCCCACTTAATACTAGAGCCAGCTGTACAGTAGTGGTTCATCCTCGGATCAAAATTTTGAAACAATTTACTTCGGTTCGTGTTTGCGTAATCGCCGATTTTTAACGGATTAATTTAAGTTGATCTACTTATCAAGAATTTAAAAACAAGGTTCAGCACTGAACCAATACTGTACGACTGGCCCTCTTATAGTGGTTCAGCAAAGAAGTTGTTTTTAAATCCTTTATCAATGCATTGACTATAGTTAATTCGTCTTAGATTTTATGCAAACAATTATTTTGGGAAATTTAATTTTGATGTCCAAAAATACTTTAGAATATATACACATTTCTCTACCCGTGTATTTTGTGGTGGATTCGCGTCGATAGTTGTCGATGTGTGTGAATTGTATGTGTTTTTTATAGTGAACTAGTGTCTGACTTACAGCTTTAAGGGAAGACTGCAATAGGCGGTACGAGTATGTATTGCACTTCAGTGGAACGGGACTACAAAAGCTGGGTAGACTACCAACTATGCCGTTTACTGTTGCTAAAATGCAGCTCCACTGCAGTGTAGTGCAATTTAATTCGTACGATTTCATATAAAGAACACGTGTATTGTGCAAAATGGCGACTATATTTTGTACAATTATTATCCTCATATCAGCGTTAATAAAAAATAATTATCGGTCTATTCGATGAAGAGTTTTTTGCGTAACATAATGTAAAGGAAAACTTATAAATAAATTTGATAAATCAGAGAAAAATTAAGAACTTAGTCCTTAAACATAAGTTACAGCTTAAGCATAGGTTTGTTAAAGTTTTCTTAGCAACCAGCAACCACAGGTCGTTTCACGACGATATTCCAACAAACTTTTTCTGTCTCTGAATTTGTTTTGGAACTGAAGTTTATAATTTTGTATCTCTTAGCCGTCTAAAACCAACAACTTAAAAAGTGTACTTCAAAAGCCATGTTTTCATTTGCTCGATTCGCAAAATTGGCTGCTTTTTAATTGACGATTGATTATATAGTAGTGCTTAGTATTTCTCTTTACAAAAAAATTATAGAATTAGATACGGAAAGGGTTTCGGGAGTAAATGTCAATAGTTCGCTATGGGGCCTGTTATAGCTATCATTGAAACACAAATCAGTGATACGTTTACAGCAATCATTAAAATAGTCATCATTGATAGCAATTTCGTTCACACAAAAAGCAACATATTGAGGTTAGAGTTGATGATTGAAAGTAAAACTGATGTATGAAAACACAATGAGAAATGAACACATTCGTTCTAAATCATCCTTGTACACTTCAACATCCATCTTTGTATTGTTAATTTTTAGACCCTTGGTAAGCTTATTTAGATACTACTAAAAGATTTAATCTTACTGTATCATGTAATTATTATTCCTATGCAAGTACAAATACATTGAGTGGAACGATTTCGTTCCATATGCCAGAAACGAAAATCAGCTATATACATTGAAATCGATTTCTGTCAGTTATATATAAAATTGGATTTTAAGAGAAATGTTAGTATATATAAGATATTTTTTGAATGCAAAAAATTTTAAAATGCATTATCTTTAGTTTGTTGTCAATAAAACACAGTTCTGTTTGGTAAATCGTCTAAAAATCGCAAATCCAAATTTTAACGGAAGCATTTCAATGATAGCTATAATTGGCCCCTAAGTAAAGCAATATTAAACAAAAGTATTCTTATTTAGATAAGTATAGTCATTTTTTCACTAGAGTTTGTCAATAAATATTTTATTTTGAAACCACGTAGGTCTTTTAGCATTTAACTAACACACAAAAATATACCTAATCGAAAACGAAAATTATCGGAAATCATATTTAAGAGTTAACGAACGGAAGCTTCCGAGCTTATTTCGCTGAAAAATCATTGATGATTTCGTTGAAATCCAGTTCCTGAAGTAACTCACTTTCAATTCTTAGGAGCGATAACTTTGATAGACGGTTTTGTCCCATAGTGGTTCGCAGTCTATTTTTTATAATTTTCATTTTTGAAAATTAGCAAAATTGGACCAACTCATTACCAAGACTAGGTTCTAAATCATCCTTGCATACTTTTACCAATGTTTCTGCTGCTGCGTGCAAGTTTTCAGCATCCATCTTTTCAATACGATTAATAAATCCAAATCTCGATTAGATTCAAACTAGAGCAATCTTTCAGTCCGAAAAACACACACCTGGTCGACGACAACTGGGATGAAACCGGATACTTTGTATTTCTCCTTCGGTCGGTGACAGTTTTGCGGATTCAACCTCACATTTCTTTTTCTCTTGCGCTATTGTACCTACTGATCGGTCTGTGCTATTATTTTTTTTCCCGAGCTTTCTCGTTTTTATCAAAATTGTTTCTTTCGGATTCCACGAATGTTTTTAATTATTCACGCACTGCAGATTCAAGAATTATTTTCGAGTCCTGCAACATCATGTTTGTAGCGTTGAATTGCTCCAAGATATTGTTCCAAAGATTGCAAATAAAGCTGATCAAGGCGACTCGTCTTCTGTAGTAGCCTCTTTGATTTCCAAATAGCCGTCGACAATGACCTTCGTTGCTTCAGCTCGACAAAACCAACGCTAAGCTTTTTTAAAACTTAAAACTATTTGACTTAGTTCTTCGATAATTTCTCCTTTAGAATTCGGTATCGTTCTGTACTTGCTGTGAAAAACAAAACAAGAGTTAGCAGTTCCTTTTCCAACTAAATTGAGAGAATGACCAACACCGATAAATGATTTTTCTCCAAAATTAGAGCCTCTAGAGCTTTGTATTTGCAACTTATGTCTGCAGCATTGTCATATGATTGGCCGCGACAATCCAAAATATCTATTTAATGGTCACCTAAAAATTTGAATAACCGCAGTTTGGTAAAAAGGTGTGAAATCTTTCATTTTGCATATATCGAACAACTATACTTACATATTTGATTGAAATGAATTCGTAGGGAGTAGAGACCAGAGACCACTGATACAGAATAAAATTTGGATTTTTTTTTATTCTGGATGCAATGGTCAGTTCTTCGTTCTCCCTTCCCACTCCCTATATTTGCATGCTCTTTCAAATGGGCTGCCAATATTTTCCGCTTTTGTGGAGGCCCCGGAGCAGTTGCCATTTGTCGTTGAAATACTAGGCATAAACTTCGTGTGCAAATAATCGGTTTAGTCGCTGGAGCGGTAAGTGTCAATGCGAATAGAAAGAATTTTCGAACCGCGTTTTATTGTTACCTCAAGAATTTTCTTATAAATGTATAAGTGACTTTAAAGTACCTAACATATGAATTGTATAAAACAACATTCACATTAGAACGCAATATTCAAATAGAGAAAATCTATGGCCTCCTATATTCTTAAACACATTTTTATTTTTATTTTTTTTAAAATATCATGGTAATAGCCAACAAGAATATTAAGCAAAGCAAAAGTATGACAACTGTGTTTCCCACAAACATTTTTTATATTTTGTGAAAACAAAAACAAGGAACACCCTTTACTTTAATCAATCTGAATTTTGTTTTTTATGATGAAAATGATAACCTGAGCTTAACATAGAAATTCATACCTAACTTGACTCATTTCTATCGACTTAAAAATACAAACCATCAATCTTCTTCCCAAGATACAATAATTCCTTAAAATCTCACATGAATTGAAAATATGAATTTGGAGAGTTAATCAAACATTTTTGAAAATTTGGTGGCTTTCTTGTTCTGTACAGGGTGGGCCAAAAGAAGTCATCCATCCGATGATGTTTGGCTCTCTTTTTTTTTCTAAATGAAAAATTTCGATTCTGTTTTTGAATATGATTATTTGAACCTTTAGAATTATATTGGTCAAGTCGAGAAGATGATATCGGACAAATGGGCGCCGTCACAATTTTGATTGATCTTTTTTGGCATTTTTCATCACATCAGCGCGAACTTTGGGCGAGAGATTCTCGCACTCGTGTCGAATGTTGTCTTTGAGGGCTTCCAGAGTCTCGGGCTTATTCACGTTAACACGGGACTTCAAAAAACCCCACAAAAAAGTCTGAATCGGTTAAATCGGGTGATCTTGCGGGCCAGTGCAAATCGCCAAAACGAGAGATACGAAAACGATACGTGAACGATGATTTCGCTGATTTTCGCAACAGAAATAAACCGAAAATTTGGAAAACAATCAGGATTGTCTCAACCACAACTCATGCACACAATATACCTACAAAATATAGCAATCTACTTATCTTTTCTCTTGGTAATAAAATGTCCTTCCTCCTGACATTAACTTTCCCTCCTTCTGCCTTGAAAACCTCGTACGCTCGTACCACAAACACAAGATACATTTTCTCAACTCTAACAAAAAAAACTCTAAGCTTTAATTGCTTTACTCTACAGTACGAAATTGATTTCTTTTTCTCTGAAATTTTTTTTTTACTTTTTTCCTTTTTTCAAACATCTGGGGTGGAATCGGCTACCTATGTGATTTGTGATAAGTGATAGTCACAATCAACAAATTTCGTCTGGCTAAGGTGATTGTCACATGTGACATGTGACATGTGTGTGTATTACAAGTTTTCCGTTAAGGAAATAAAAGGCTTGAGATTTTTCGTTTGCCAAGTGCCACGATACTTGCCATTATAGTCTTCCAGAACATTAGTTCAGATAGATAATCTTTTTCTTATTTTAAAAGGGCCCACCAACTTTGGTGCCAACTTTGCTGCATAGTGGTTTGCCGCGTCCGAAAGGACAAAGTTTCTTCGCCATACGACCCGGGAACGCCGCCTTAATATCGGTTCATGTATCGCTCCATGGCTTGTTTACTTGTATTCTGCATGTGTCTAGTTCACAAATGTCAAAACAGATTTGACATTGGCGGCCATTTGCAAAAATGAGAGCATCTTCCAATAGGGTGATTTCTTTTTGCCCACCTTGTACAATAGTGGCCTATTGTTGATCTCTTTGTGACATAAATCCTTTGTATAGGTTTGATATTTGTCTTGTGTTTGATATTTGAAATCAATTTATTTCTTTTTTGAGGTATTATTAATTTTCACATTCTTTCATTATTAACAGATATTCATCTCAATTGCCTTCAAAACACAAGCTTCCTCGGTGTGGTTCAGTGCCTAATCTGTCGGGCCATTCATCAAGTCACATGGATACAACAACTCTGGCGCATTTATTGTCACCGAATCGTAAGCTTGTACATGGAACAAATAATTCACACAGACGACATCGGCACCATCATCATGCATCACACCAAGTGAATGGACGTCATCCAAGAACCCGAAGTCCTCGGTTAACTGGAAGTCTCATTCAAAGAACTTCGAGAGAATCTTCAAGTTCTTTACTTCAACCGACGCTTTACCAAAAACAACATTGGAATGCTATGTCTGTGGATGAAACAGGTATTTTATTAAGTTTACCCTTTAATAGCCATTCGAATGAAAACCAGATAGTTTATTTTTTTTCCTAGATAATTTGATAGTGAAATTTTATTCTTTACATAGTTTTTTTTTCAAGAAATTTCTTATAAAATAAAAATTTTAAGATATTTCTAAATAATTTTGAATATTTATTTTTCGAACTATAATCACTTTAACAATTACTATTAAGCATAAATAGCAAGTTTGTACGACCGTGTTCGTCTTCGTTCATTTTTCAATTATTAAAATTAATTGACAAATCAATTTTTATATACATAGAATTTACAGACAGCCTGTCGTCAAGATATGGAGATCAAACAAAACGATCTGACACTGCAAAACGCCATCTTCTACTAAGACAACAACCTATAGAAAATGAAGACTTGCAAACCGAAGCGGAAAGACGGTATTCAAAGCCGTAAATATGCTGAACTCTCAGATTTTAATATATTCATTTCTTTTAAGACGGAGTTCTACTCTATCTGATCTCTCTTACGGAGCGCGATGGTCAAATAAATGTTCATTAAATAGCGCGCTTCGCACACAAAGTATTGACTCTAAAAAAATTCAAGTTGATTTACACAGTCCACAGAGTCAGCGTTCAAAATTGACTAAAAGGGTACACTCTGGACCGTCGTCTACACCTTCTGTTGAACGGGAATTCAGGTTTGTGAAATTAAGACAATGATTGGGAACTTTGTTATTTTTATTTATACAAACAAAATTTAAAAACTGTCATAAAAGTTTCTTCCCCAATATACTTTTTTATTTACACGAAAACGGTTTTCGAACCGCTATTAGACACGAAACGCGGGTGGCAATGGTACAGTGGATGTAGTGCTTGGTTGCTCAACCTGAGAGCTGTGCGTTCAAACCCAGCCGAGGGCAGCAATTTTTATTTATTTCCCAAGTTTCAACTGGATGCCACCCGTGGAATTTCCATGAGATAATTATCACCTAAAATCTCAAACCACCGTACCACCTTTCTTTCCTATCTTTCTATTCCTTCTCTTTCCTCGCTCGCACATGTTAATTCATTATAAAGGTATTAATAACCCTTTGAGTGCGAGCGCATTATATAAAAAAAAAAAAAAAAAACTTTGTATGTGACATATTGATAGTATTTGCAGGAAATTTCTATTTTAAGATTTCGGCATAAGCCACAGTAACAGAAGTCTTGTTTCTAAATAACTTAAGAAAAACACAATCGAATGGGCCAAAGTCTTTTGATTTTTCTAACAATACTGGCTTTACAAAGTGGAACAACTCCGGAGAGCCAAGGCCTAGTGCCCCACACTATTCACCATTAATATATGTGCGTTGATACTCTGCAAGAATGGTGAAAGAACCATTTCCGAAACATTTGTTTCCCTCGAACATCGCCGTAATGTTTCTTGACTCACCTTGTTTTATCGCTACTTTTATACTGTGCTTCTGCCTCAGCTACACATTTGTGGAACAAATTTTTTCTTAAACAAACCGTTTATGATTAAATAAAAAACAACATCTTTTCTTCGTGACCTTTGACCTTGAATAAAATTTTTGCACACATGAGATCGATGGCGACTTTTAAAAATTTCATCATAATGGTATCCTTAAAGTTTATACAAATTTTCAACTTCATAAGAGTTTATGCAAGGGTACCCTTATTTTTCGGGCTAACTTTACCGGACTATCAATGTTTTTGGTCGTTTTGGTTGATGTAAAAATAATGTAAATTTTTTTTGGATTGCTAACTCGAGAGCAAGCAACATACCTACAACTGACAATCCGAAAAACATGAATTTTCCAATTGTAAACCAACAATAGCTAACGATTGCCCGTGTGCTTTGTTGAAGGTAATTGCGAAAGCAAGTCGTAAGGAAAACTAAGCCGTTTGAATTCATATGGCAAATCGTTGGTAATCTTTTCTGTGAGCCTGGCTTTTTTTTCGCAATGTATGCTTCCAGCTTTTCAAGTAATGATGTGGTTTTTGTTTGAAGGTTATCGGTTTAACTCTATGACTATCCCAAAAAACAGTCAACATTCACTTCTTTGGTCGAAAATCAGTTTTTGCTCTTTGTTTCAGCTCACAAAGCTTAAATCAATTTCGTTTATAGTGTCGTATGAAACATTTTGAACTGTTCTATAAGCCATTCAAAAACATACGACACAATCAGATAAGACAATCAAAAGTCAAAAAAATGTAATTAAAACAAACCAATCAAATGTGAAAACGTAAAATTAATCTTTTAAAAAAATTAAAAAATAAAATGCACGACTGGGTCGCACGAAGCTGCTCTGTGTGCAATAATGAAAACAAAATTTTGGAGCAATAGGAACAACTCATTTTTGAAAAATTTGGTAAAAACAAAAAAATACGGACTAAAACTAAAAAATCAGATATACGGGATCTTTAATATTTGGAATTAAGATGCCATTTTTTGGATGCTATAAATGATATTAATGTCCACTTATGGCTAAATTAATAAAACTGTACAAATCAATTTCCGTTATTATCATTCTTAGCCAAAAACTAAAATAGCAGTTTTTTTTAAAAACACTCAAAGAGTATTACACATTAAGTTTTATCGAAATCGTTAGAGCCATTTTTAATCAAATTAAAAAAAATCAACAAAGTTGGCTAAAACTGAACTGCTCGTTGTATAGGAGTCATTGTTAAGAAAGGTTTTACTGAAAAATTGTAATGCTGTTCTATATGATATTCTGAAAAACTAAGCCAAAGTTTGAATCAGTTCAATCAAGCCGTTGCGAAATTATGGCCATTTGAAACAAAAGTCGTTTTTACCTGATTTTCGTTTCGACCATTTAAGCCAAAAACAAAAAACGCAGTTTTGTTAAAAATATCTTAGGTAAGTTTAATCAAAATCAATATAGCCGTTTTCGAGCAAATCCAAAATGAAAAAAACCGTTACAGTTTGATCTGGGCTTAAACGAAATAAAAAAAACTTCGACAACTGTTTTTCTTTAAACTGCTATATATGAAGTTTTAAAGAAAATCCATCAATCCGTTTCTGATGTAGCATTGCGTGAAAAAGCGCACAGACAGACCGACGGACGGACGGTATGTCGAAAACCAATTTTTGGGGTTTCTCTTTCATCGTTTATTCTTTGAAAACGAAAATGCATATAAGAACCGCATAAAATTTAGGAACAAAACACTTCATGCCACCGAACTTATTTAACACCTTTAAAGTATTTAAAATATTATAAATTAATATTCATGAAAGAAAAGTAATCTCTTGAAACACGTACAAATTCTTAGTACATCAAAGTTGATCACGACGTTATCAAGAGTGACAGAATCTAAAATTAAGAAAGACCGACATCTAGAATAATCAAGAAAAAAAGAAATTTTAGATTTTGTTTACCACACGTTTACTTGCATTTTAAATTTGTCTGCTTACGATGTGCTAAAAGACCTTGTCTGGCTGAACTAAACTACATATATTTACCTGCCCTATCCAGCCATTAGCCATTTAAGACACATGGCTAATATTTTCCAAAACCAACTTGATTCTTTTTTAGGGAAATTCTTAATCTTAAATTAATATTTATTTTTAAGACAATGGTTACAATTCACGCGCATGCGTTTTCTGATTAATTCTAGATTTTTTTTAGTTTTTATTCAAAGCATTTTTTGTAAGAACAAAATCTAGTTAAATAATGTGTATTGTAGCTGAAACGGTTGGGTTTATACGATTAAAGTTTTATACTTTGAATCGTATCTCAGTGGACTGAATACAAAAATAACTACTTTATTAAGTCGCGTGAAGTTGAAACCAAACTGGTTTTTCTTTAGAGTTCTGGTATTATTACCAATAGTTCCTCATAACAATTTTGAATAGATATGGCAAAAAACCATCAAAATCGGGACTACTTACTTAGAATAAGAAAAAGGAAAATACAAGGATTTAAAATGGAAAAACATACAAAAAACACTATGCACGTCTTCTCATTGCCTGCTACAAATAACTAAAGAAGATTATGGTTTCGTTCAGTTTTCCTTCGTTGTATATTATTGCATGGGTCATAGGTGTTTTTGTTAACATCGAACGCAAAACAGCAATAGTCATGCAGTTCGAAACATACTTAATGTTTTAAGAGAAAGTTTTTCAGAAAGTTGAGGTCTCAAACTAACGGTTAAAAACTTATTTTCCTCTAAAATGACATATAGGATTTTGATATAATTATCTCATTGCTGTCTTGGAAGTAGAGTTAAATCAAGCTTTTGTTTTAAGTTGATTTTTACAACGAAAGTCTCTTATCAAAATTCGATGAATAATAATTAGGTATGAATGAAAAGTGATTATGACATAATTATAGATACATTGCCTATTAACATTTTTCCAAACCAAATAAACATCTACATTCCACTATTTCAATTAAAGATACCAGATACAAGCAATAAAATTTATTAATTTTAACCATTTAATACAGGAGCCAGCTTTCCATTTGCTCGGAACCAATAACTGCACGTCAACTATCAGGACAATCTAGTATAGAACCTTGTGTATTAGAAGAAAACCAAGAATGTGACGAAAAACCCAACGATTGTGTAAGTCCAAATATTGTTGAAACTAAACCAGAATCCTTGAAGAAAACAAGACCGGAAACATTACCAATAAATTCTAACATGAAATCATCACTTAAAGAGAAGAGCTGTCGGATAAATAAGGAACTTTACCGAAGTAATTCTTCACATGCATTTTATCGACCGAATCCAGGTATTTTAAACAAATATGAATCTACAGTCTCGAAACAAATAGCTGGACAAAATTTTGTTTCGAATAATGAGGTATATGATTCACTGCAAGTTATTAACGAGCGGCGAAAAAAGATTCTCAAAGCTGAGAGTGAAACGACGCTTTTGAAAAACCAACTTGAACAAGATTCTCCAAAACCTTTTGAAGTATCTGCTGAGCACAGAGCGAAAGTAGTTACTAGTCTACAAAGTGGAAGACTAGATTCAGAAAGTATTTGCGATTCCCCATCTAGAAAGGATGAACCTTGAATACACGTTTTATTGCAAAAAAAAAAAAAAAAAAGTATAAAATTGATGTTATAAGTGTTGTTTATTATCCTACTTAAAAAATTGTTATTTAAACTTAAGACTGAAACATTTTTGAAAAACTAGCAATAATAAAATAATATGTGTACCAACATACTCGGTTTGAACTTGATTTTTTACATATTTTTAAGGAAAACTCGGATTTGGTTACTGTTTCCATATTTTTAATTTGGAATTGAGTTTGTAGTTTTTGGCAGCTCATATCGCAGGAGAAGAAGATGTTTACAAATCAAAGACACAATTTTTTTTTTAATTTATTGCTTATATTTATCATAACAAACAGCACAACGTTCTCTTACTTTATAAGGACTAGGCAATGGAACACCTCTTACACTTGTCGGAACTGTTAAACTAGAGTCTTTTATTTTTCTATTCGATGATTTCTTAATTTGAGCTCCTTTATTGGGTTTATCGGTGTCATCATGTCCTGTCTTGGAAATGTGCATCACAGGTCCACTATTTTCACATTCAGAGGAACCAGCATTAATGCTCCTGTCACTTCTCGCACTAGGAATTCTAGAGTGGAGGGGACTTTGCACAGGAGAGAATTCAGGAAGATCTTCGAAATAACGTGGAATTTTGGGCTTTTGGTCAGGTCTTTGGATTAAAATGCTGCCAGCATAGTTGTCCTTCTTTAATTTTCGCATAGCTTCAACTGGATTAAATTTTTGACTGCTAGCCAACATATCAGCTTGTTTTTCCCATTCTGTAGGATCTTTCGGATTAGTTGTGATAATGATTTCAGATCTATCGAATGCAAAAAAAAAAAAAAATCATAATCAGAAAGTATGCCATCGTAAGTTTAAAATGTAGAGTATTGTTAAAATATTGGAATAAGTATTTCTGATAGAAATATTATCGTTAGAGTCTTAAACAACAACTATTAACTGTGTTGAAAAACGCAGTGTGTAAACCTTTTTTAACTCTTCTGGAGGATTAAACTTTTTTTAAATTAATACAAAACTAGAATGAGTTTCGTTTGTTGGGGGGATACGTGTACAGTGCACAGCTACACTGTAATAGTGCCGCAGTTAAAAAAAAATTGTGGCTCAGTATTTAGCTCTTTCTCTATTTTTATTATAATATATATAATAACTTAGTTGATAATTTGTGTTCATTTGTTTTTAAACAGGCTGTACCCTAATTCTTCAGCAATATTTTCAGACATGATCTTTGATTATATTCGAAGAAAAAATCGTTCTACGATAATCACCTACACATCAGAATCGTTTTTGAGAAAAATTAATTTTTTATATGACAGGTATCGTTTCTTTAAGAGCTAGAAAGCCAATTCTCGAAACCCCTCTGAAGGACGTCTGAAAATCACTATATGCCAAGTTTGAACCAAATCGGTCCAGCCGTTCAGGCCGACAGATAAAACTGTGAGACTAATTTTTGTCGCCTTCCCTATCATCGAAATGTGATGTGTGATTCTCCAAAAAAAAAATTGTAGACGAATGCATAATCGCAATTAAATAACTTCATGTCTACTCGGGCGTATACGTACTATTATGTAAGTATATTTTTATACATGTATGATAGATTTTAATTTAATTTTTTTTTCGTGGAACTTTCATTTATTTGTGAAAATTATTAATATTTTATTGTTTCGCATGGTCTTACGATTTTTGTTAAGAGAAGCTTAATTATTGTTCCGTCTGAACGATCGCTTTGTCATTTTGTTCGTTCTTCAATCATACGATTTTTAAGTATTCTCTTGTATGATCGATCATTCAAATACTTTTGCAGTATTTGCAGGCTTTTTGATAAGGAAATAGCTTGGTCATACTTAAGTGTTCACTTATAGTAACGATAGAGGTGTTTTCTGAAATAAATTTTATTGGTATATACCTATGTGAATACGGTCTCATCCGAAACTGTACAAAGACAGTCAAGAGCAATATCCCTTTAGACACCTGGGACATAATCACATATCGGAGATCTGTTTTAGTAAGGATGAATTCAGAAAACAATTGAATTGATTCAATTGAATCTACGGAATGAGTACAGAGCATCTCATAAGACAGTGCAGCGCTTTGCGATTCGTAATATATGGGCAAGGATGGAGAATGCGGAACATGCTGCAGGATAAAGCAACGCTAAAGAGCTGTATTAAATCACTATAAGCACATTGTTGGACATTGAATTTGTTGGACTGTTGGATTTGAACGGCAACCTTTTGGTGACGATAGAAACTTATCTGCAAAGATGGATGGAGTACTTTTGAAAGAAAAGCAATCCATGTTCTAGAGGTAAGCAAAGCAGCTATACTTGACGGTATACCTGCAAAACGAGGATCCTGAAGCACCGGTATTTTTCTCAACCTAGTACAGGCTGTTTAAGAGACGAAATCTTAAAGTTGTTGTAAAGCTGCAAAAGAAACGTTATCTCGAAAACTAGAATATGTGGTGTGTTATTATCGGTCAGTCTATTTTTGCGAAGTAAATAGAAACCATTATTCTCGAGAGGATATTCTTTAGGATTGATTCTTAGCTTAGCAGACATCAATCGAGTTTTCGCAGTGTTCAATCATCTGAATATCAATCACCCCTGTGCCTGTACCTAATGTTTGTAGATTATAAGCAGGTGTTAAATCGTGATCTGGAGAAACTCTTCGATTCCAACATTTAAACTGTGCTGCTTTAATCTTCTGAAACATCTCAAGCAGACCGAAGGTCTTCAAAATTGTTTGTCTGTGATACATTCTTAAAATCTAAGAACAGTGGACAGAACCGGGTAGACAAAATTAGATGCAGGCATCATGCAACTGAAGTTGCGTTGGATAGGCCCAAAACTGAGGACACCAGACGACCACGGATAGACGCGTTGAAAGAACGAAATAAGTAATTGGAGTTCATCTGTAGGAAAAGAAGCTTAATCTCAAGGAATTAATTCATGGCGACACTTAAGGCCAACTGCGGTGAATCAGGACAGGTAGAAGGATCTTGTTGCTACCCCTGTTTTCATGCCCCGATCAAGAGGGAGCGTGACGGGCATTTACCCAGGTGGCAAATTTCAAGGGCTGCAAAATTTTTAAAATTCAGGATTAAAAATATAGCAATACCTTTCCAAAACATTTTTAGTTGTTTCTTCTCAACAACATCAAGGGGGAAAATATATACATAAATTAGAAAGAAGTTCGATTTTTCGCAGTGTGGTGTTTAGGTATAAGTAAAGTCTCAACTATCAAGCCACCCAAAATGTTTAAATATTTAAATCATAAAAAGAAAATCAGTTGAAATACAGTACGTTTTTATTTTTATTTAAATCACATTAAAAGCGAAGAAATAATTCCACAACAAAATACAAAATGATCGAAGTAAACATAAGAAAATAATTAAGTAAACAAACCAATAAAGTGATAATTATTAAATAAATATTTATTTTTATGTACCTTAATTCTAAAAAATAAAAGAAATTATCAAGATAGAAAAAAAATTAGCACGAGCACTTTTTATTTTTTCTCTTTATGAACAAAACAAACAAAAATATTCAAAACAAAAAGCGCAGTCACCCTGTTACATTTAAAAATACCAGCTGACTCAAGCCCAGCGCAAAAATAGTCGCCACTGACAAAAGCCATTTTCTTTTTTTCTTTTGTTTCACATAAATCGATGTGAGTGAAAGTATTTTAATATATGTATGTACAAGTGCGATGGGTGAACTTCGAAACCGTAACTTTTTATTCCTCCTTGTGATCGTCATCCTCATCACACAATTCACATATAAAACTTTTGGCGGCAAATATGCCTCTACAATGGATACCACCGCTTTATGTGTTTCTTTCTTCTTCGTAACCTCACAAAGTATACGAGCAGACATGAGAAATGTTTGGATCACCAGGCGCTCAGAAAAAGCAGGAAGCCTTTTATTTTTGCCGATAATGTGAAAATGGGTGGTACCAAAGTAGGACATGAATATCAAAAGAAAGAATGGAATTAACGGAATCTGTGCACACACATGCAAAAAAAAGCCTCTGCATCTATACTGCCAGCCAAAAGTGTCGACGTGCCGTGCATAAGTGCCATGTGTATGTGTATGGACTGGTTATTAAACACACCTCCTCTAAGCAAATTGATCTTTACCGTTTTCTTCCAGTTTTTGGCGCCAACCATTTCTTTTCAAATAGATGCAAAAAATAGCCTCCTTTTATTTATGAGCGCCTGGTATACCAACCAATTTTGAAGAAAATGTTTGAGATGTGAGGCACCAAACATGTGGCGCTGCGGTGGCGAAACAAATAACCAAAGCTGCATAATTTTACTGTAAACATTGTAGCAACATGTCATCTGCCGGATTATATTAAAACTGAGTGCAAAAAAGTAACGCAAAGTGATGAAGGATAGACCCCATCTAACATATAATTCAAAGGTATCTAAATACTAATATTCTTTTGTACTTTGCAGTTGGACATGACACCTCTGGATCTCTCGCGCGTCTATTCCATAATTAATAAAATCTCGAACAACCTATTCATGACCAATGCGTGACTGTTTGGCTGAAGTGTGTGTGGAAAGGATAAATTGGAACGTTCTTCATCGAAAAAGCCACTAGAGCAGCTGTAACCATCAATGGAGATCAATTCTGTCATACTAATTCTGACTGCTAATGGCATGCACAACCTTTGCGCACAGTTGGCATAGCTGAAACTTCATTCGCTGCATTGCTCCCATTGTTCCTACATCGTCTAAACTTGGGAAATTCGGGTAGAGTCCACGATTGCCTGGCGCAACTTTTACAGACTTTTCGTTGTAAGTATGTCAACTCTTAGCTTTGTATTAATATTTTGATAAAATAAAAAAAAAATTATTTTACATAAAGTAACAAGTAACTTAAAAAAAAACTCGTTATTGAAGGTACATCCTTTAAACTATCTGAACCGACTTTCATGAATTTGCTACACGTACCTACTACATCCTACATACCAGACAGATGACACATACACTTATATGTAATTTGATATACTCGTTAAGAAGAATTTAGTGTCAGACTAAAATTTATGGATGTGAATATAATACAGCTCCAACAATAAATTAAATTCATACTTTTCGGACTGAGAACCTCCACTTTTCAAAAGTCGGTCAAAAATCGAACAATCTTTGCAAAAACAAAGGGCGGCAAATTGAATTTTTGCCCAGGTCGGCGGAAAAGCTGGATCTGACCCTGCATGTACTCTAGGGTTGGAGGTTGAAGCACTGCAGTACTTGCAGCCGGACAAATATATATATAAATAGTTACGTTCTTCCAAAGCGTATGCATTTGCACAGCTTTGTTATAGCTACTGTTGAATAAGGCTGAAACCAGGCACCATAAAACCAAATGGACCGAAATAGAGTGGGCCCCAATTTCTCAACACATCAACTATTTTGTTTTGAAGATTTGTTTTGGACTACATATAATTTAATACATTTTATAAATCATTTGGGATCAGTTGTTCAAAATTTATCTTCGGATCAAAATTTAAACATGGTTTACCTCGGGTAGTGGTAGATAGACCTTCGAATTAGAAACACTACCAATTGAAGCCATCGGCTGAAGACAACACAATACAATAACGCGACAGAGAGAGAGAGAGAGAGAGAGAGAGAGAGAGAGAGAAGGACAGAACAGAAGACGGAAGAACATGCAACACATGTCAACAGCAACTGGTTAGTATTGACGATGCCTCAGCCAACTACTAAGCTAAGATAAACACTTTGTTCTGTTCACCCTTTTTTAGTGGTGAGAATAAGATGGCACAAAACATTAAGGTTTTAACAAGCCACAACTTTGCAGACCTATCTTATTAATATTACAGGGTCCGTCAAATGTTATCAACTCAAAGTTAAATAAATCCTTCATTTTGCACAAAGGTGGTCCTCTGGAATTCGTGCCATTCGTCGCCAGTGATGCCAACATAAAATCAGTAACACTTCATTTGAAGAACCCTGTATTAAGTACACAATAATTGACATATAATACAAAATACACTGGAAAAAACTTCAGAAACAAATTAAAGTAGATTTGAGGGTCTACTGCAAATCTTTTTGAAGATTGGTTCATCGTCGCTAAAATTTTAACAAGGTTTTTATCAACTCTACACTCATAAAATGAAAGTGTTGGCATGCAAGAGAAGAACTATTTACTAAGTGTGCTTTGATTGCATCAGTGATGTTTTTATGAAAAAAAAAAAAAATATCAATTTCTATTTGTGTAGTTAATTACATACTAAGTTTTGGTGAAGCATTTTGTGTACTTACTTCGTTAGTATTTTAGTAGCAAAGTTTTATTTAAAAGTTAAGGCCTTGTTGCAAACATTTTAAGTGAAGAAACACACACAAAAAAATTATTTTATTAAACATCTATATACAAATAAATATGCAAGAGTATATTTACACAGGTGCTATTAGAAATTAATTTGTAATTACTTAATTATGTAATTTTTTAAAGAACATGCTCAAAAACGCTTACTTTTCAGAGTTATCAATAGTGTAGTCAATAGTAGTTGCTTTTTGTTCAATAGCAGCGATGATTGGAACACTGTCAATTGTTTTGACAAAGTTTTTAATAATTGTATTGATAGGAAACATCGCAATGTTTTGAAGCTCAGAAAATGTTGGCTTCGGCGTCGGTGGATTTTGGTAAGCAGTGTTTGCAAGCGCTTGTTCAATCTCTGAATCTGATGACGATGTCCTTAAGCTATCAGTATCAGTAGAAAATATTGTTGTACTGCTTTTGTTAATAGACTGTTTGTTTTCCTCAAATATTTCCAGTTCAGATATTTTTGAAGATGAAGAAATACTGTCCAGGGGAGTTCTCTCAAAAAGTTCCGGTGGGGAGCCTTTTGTGTTTGGTTCTTGCATTGGTTTCACGTCAATAATATTCGCATTCGAGGGGTTTTCTTTCATCTCAATTAAATTTGAGCTTGAAACTCGTTTCAATAAAACCTTGAGGTCTTTTGAATCGGATTCTTTCAGTGAATAAATAACCTTTTCAACAATATCTGGCAAATCTATAAATCAATGAAAAAATGTGTGAAAATTGTTTTTTTTTTTTTAATTTAAACGTGTTAAACTAAATAATTGTACCTATTAAAATAAAATGTTATATTAGATAATGGGGAATGAATACATTTCTTCTTTCTATCTTTTGAAGAGTGTCCTACAGAATCGCGCCCGCGATTTAATCGCATGATTCACTACTTCAACATATTTGTTTTGGGGATATTGGCTTGGTGATTTTCGGGTTGTAGATTTTCTCTTTGGGGATTTTGGGGCTGGGGATTTTACTGTGGGGATTTTGCGTTTGGGGATTTTCGTTTGGGGCTTATGTTTTAGGCAAACTTTACCTACCCTCTTTTGAACCCCAATAGCATTGCATTTCAAAATTTCAAAAAAGGTTTGTCCTCCAAATTAATTGTACTTAAATATTTAAAACCCTAAGACCAAATTTAAACGTTCACTTTATTAATGTTCTTCAGACAAGAAAAACCCATAAATCCTTTTAATTTGTTTTGATCTCAGGTAAGATATAGGCCTACATTCTACATTAACTTACTTTCCCGTATGTCATACCATTTGAAAATTTCACTAAGCAGTCCTTTTACTTACGATTATAAAGTGTAGGTATTTAAAGCCCAGTTATATGCTTTCCTAGAATCAAAAAATTAAGAAAAAAATCAGAAATGCCATGACGATGATAGATGAATCCAAAAAATTAGGTCCGAAGTCCGAACAATGTATTCGTCTGTTTTTCTTAATCTTCTCTTAACAATAAGGTAAATATCTTCAAGCTACATTATATAATTTGTATAAGCCCGCCCAAGAGGCGATATCAAGAAAAGTATTTTTTGTTCGAAAACGATTCCATCGACTTTTTAGTCTTCAAATTGAAATAAATATTTCAGGAATTATTTTTATAAATTTGATTGCACTATTTAATATGTTGTTTTATTTTTTATGGCCGACAAGATTTTACAGGCGATATTTAGGGGACTTATACCTCTGTAGTTGGTGCATTTCAGAGTATTTTCTTTATTTTTTTTAGACGTGTGGTTTCCATCTGGCAATACTTTTTCGGAGTTGGCCTTTTTGACAGCTGTCACTTGATTTATGCTCAGTTTGGTTTGCCATTTAATAATGAATAGAACAACGTTTGCAAATCGTGCAAATTTATTACCAAAATAATGGTTCAGTTCGCGCCACGCATGGCGCACTGCGTCCATTATTCGATAGACCTAATCGCCCAGGAATTTATTCGAGCCAGCCGCGGCGGACATCATTTTTAAAACATAATCGCAAACCCTTATCTTTATAATAAAGCTAAATTCTTGGCCATAACAGTAAATTATATGCGATTTAGTTCTTCTTGAAAACCACACACGTCAAAAAAAAAACACCCTTTGTATAGTGCACACGATGCTGAGGTTCCATTTGTTAGACATACTTTTATTTGACCAAATTGTACAGATGAGTTGGTGTATGCTCCTCACCAAGTCATCTCTTTGCCAGTTCTCTCTTTTTCTTTCTGAAAAGCCGATGTTCATCC
The DNA here is from genome assembly GCA_916050605.2 of Platycheirus albimanus. Lineage (NCBI taxonomy): Eukaryota > Metazoa > Arthropoda > Insecta > Diptera > Syrphidae > Platycheirus > Platycheirus albimanus. Next base: position 70,282,883 of record OU696698.1, read on the forward strand.
TTCCTCTAATAATTTTGGTATTTGGTGAAAAGTAATGAATCTTTCAACTCTTTCTAATGTTCTGTAGGAAAAGAATTAAAAACTTCTTTAATTATTCGATTCAATCGCAACATATACTGATGGTGACGTTATTTTAAAGTACTTGGATATTTAACTTAGTGTTTATCTTGACACTTGACACATTAATTCCATTAGTAATGACCCTTACGTAAACCTGTCATCATATAAGTAATTGCCTTTCCTGAAATTAAGTACGCCTGACAGACGTGGAAGCCATAGAACATGTATTGGAATGTACTGTACATCTGTACAACATACATTTATTAACCTTGCATTAAAACGACTACCCTGGGATGATGCTTATAACCTGACCCCATATGAACATAGGATTCGGCTTCAACACAGGCGAGCCAAAAACGATTTAACCTTTATTCATCAACTTATTGCATGGCTTAATAATGCAACTGGTTTGCTTTCGAGTGTTTAGGTCTCAACTACCGATGTGGATCACTTGCGAAGACTGCTAAGCATTAAGCATATAGCACCAATTACGGTTCTCATGAAATTCTCACACGCTTGAGTCAGCTTTTTAATATTAAAATCTTAATGCTTGTGGTATTGATTTTTATGTCAGTAAAATCTCCACTCTCGTAGCATGTACATTGTACACAATGGCGCAGCTAGCCCTTCGTGGGCCCAGTATCAAAAAAATGTAGGGGCCTCTTTTTTCTCTTTTCATTATATGTATGAATTTCGTTAACAAAATGAACTTAAACACATGCATTACTGGCACGTTAAATTTAGTGGTTTAGTCTTTAGTGCATTTTGTATAATACTTTAAAAAAAACCAAAAGATTTAAAACTTTTCTGTTGATGATATCTTCTATAGCTGAACAACATATCTTTTTCTTTTTTATTTTCAGCTTCTATGAACAAAATTGATGGGCTACGCACAGCCGTTCCTGTGCCATAGGAGTTCTTAGGTAATTTTTTATTAGATTAAGCTTTGAAAAAGTTCTTTCGGCTTTTGCTGTAGTAACCGGAAACATTAAAAAACAAGCAGTTATAATTTTGAGGTAACTAGAAGCTATACCAGTTAATTTGATCAGCAATCAGCCAGTTCCCTTATCGAATGAATTTTTTCATTTTAAGATTTTAAGCAAGTTTTAAAAGATTATGAATTAAAATCATGGGTGGAATCACGTAAAGTGATAGTTGACTGTCGCTCTGGTGATAGTCGATTTTGATTATCACATATACTTGGTATCATGTAAGATGATCGCCAAATTTTGGTGGGTTTTTGGCAGCACTTACAATTTTGACATTTTGATTTATGTACTGTCCTTGTATTACTTTTAGGTCTGTTCAGGAAAAGAAGGGGTCTGTTCTTCACTTTGGCAGATACTGAAACTGAGATCTCAGAAAACGGGCCTAAACCTAAATAAAAGAGTACTTAATAAAGACAATTTGTGGGTTTTCACTCTATTGTGGTGGGTTTGACTAGCTTTGGTGACAAATTAGTTAAAGCGAAAGCATCCATTTTCGTTTATTTGTATGTATATGTATACGCACGCGAAGACGTAAAGTTCTTTTGATTAATGTTTTAAGTGATCATTTGTGAACATTTATTTGAAATGTTGGTGGGGTATGTATGTACGACTTTTCTTTGTCTTTTTTAATCAATAGCTTTTTCTAAGCCTAAAAGCTATTGAACTTAGTAATTTTCTTTCCTTTTGTAGCAATTTAATACGTCTAAAACAAAGTATTACTGACCAAGCCAACAGCATAGTTGAGAATCTCTGCTCTGAAAGTGATCAGAGGATAAAAGACGTCAGAGGCTTACATTTTCTGAACATACTTAACCTTTATATGTTGACATATGCACTTATAAGTATATGAACATACTTACGGGTGGTTCAGTCTTCATCAGTAAATTTGTTTGTTGTTTATATTTGTGTTTGTTTAATTTTCTTGTGAACAAAAACAATGTGATAGTGAATACTTTTGAAGACACAACATTTGTTTATAAAGCAACTTTTTGTTTTGTTTAAAACAACATTAAAGAAAAAATTTCTTTTCTTTTCTTTCAAGCAGTGGACGGGTTTCAAAGGCAGGAATAGGCAGTTTTTTTAATTATGTTATAATGTTGATTTTTTATTATTTTTGAATTAATTTGCAAATAAATCATTTCTTATCCTGTGCAGTTAAACTGTGCCTTGCTTTTTGATTATATTTTCGGTAGAAGAGAGCTCCAATGAGCAATAAGTTAACAAAGCGCTTCACTTTTCTCTCTTTATTTGAATATATTTTAATTTGAAATCATATAACACTACAGCAATATTTTCAATTTTAACTTTTGTATTCTTTGCCGTCAAATTACTTCTCAAAAATCAAAAATGTATGGGTGTGACACCTAAATAGGTGTCACTCGATTTTCATCGCAAAAAGGTGACAATCACGGTGATTATCACCTTACATGATACCAAATTCGCGATGGTGACTATCAACTATCAACTATCAACTATCACCTTACGTGATTCCACCCCTGAATAGTGTTTTCTGTGCAAACTTTGTTTTGGTTGGAATAGATTTTTCAGGAAGTCTTATAACGGTACCTCCCATAGGACCGGTTTTTTGAAATCAGATTTTCTCGTAAACCACTTCACGGATTTTGATGAACATTTTAATATAAAAGCTCTTTTATAAACAAAATAATATACATAAATTCTTCAATTTTCAAAAAAATGAGTTTAAAAAAAAATAATTTTTAAAATTTTAAAATTTTTGTTTTCTGATAAGAACTTTAAACCGCTAGATGTTGACATACTCAAAAATAAATTTGGAATATGTTTTCGAAAAGTTTAAAAAAAAAACTATTTTTTGAAAAAAAATCGTCCAGCGATTTCGTCGTCCACTTTATTTTTATGGTTTTTAAGATTTCAGTCTTTAGCCCGTGTTAATAATATACAAGCGAAGAGTTTCGTTTGTCTTTGATGTGCCCCTTAAAGTCTGGGGCCTCGTATCTTTAATAAGTGTCTGATACCTCGGTAGCTACGCCCCTGATTGCACATAACTTGGTTTTATTGCCGCTTGTGTCAGCTATTTTATTTATATTGCTTACTAACGCTAGCGCAAATTTATGAATCCTCTTTGTTCGTACATACGATTGAAGCTCACACCTAGTTACTTAGTTATTTTATTATGTTTAGTTAATCAATAAACAATCAGCATAATGCTCATATAAATGCCCTTGAACCGTGAAGTAAGTCAATTTACCAACATTAAATCGCTTTTACCATGGACTGCTTTAAGATAAATCTGTTAAACTTAATGCTTTACCCGCATGTTTCCAAAAAAGTTAAATTTTTGAACAACAGTTTATGTTTTTATATCAATTTTCCAATTTGGTAGGTATACTTTGTTTTTTAGAGACAATAACAGTGGAGATTAATATAAGTTTTGTGAAGGGGATTTAATAAACTTACTCTTAACAGAATTTCTTAGAAACATGCTTTACTTGAAAAACGCCTCTTAAAAATAATGGGACACTTTTAGCCGTTGGTTGTTCAGGGGACCTTCCAATACACAATCGTAAGACTTTTGGCAACATATGATTTAAAGCAGCAACCTTTTCTTTGTTGTTGTTAATGAAATAGACTTTAAATAAAATTATTTTAAACTATTCTTATTTTATGAACCCATAAGATGCTATGTATTTTAATAGTTAGATATAAACTTAATATACTATTTGAATTATTTATTTGTATTTTATATCAACGAAAATTCTAGGTTTTAAAAAAACATTACCTTGAAAGATTACTTCGCTCTTGGGAACGGGGTGCTCTGCAGGAACAAGTTCTGGTTTTGATAATATGTCACTAGTTACAGGCACCATGTGTGTACTCCCAGAGCATCCCATTTTGTTTTTATTTTCAAATTTGTTTCTCAAAAAATATTTAACATTTAATAATACTTTACTAAGCCTAATCTGGCATTGTATACTTTTAAGCTATAACTTTCCACACACAATCACTTATATGTTTTGAATTTCTGCTTAGTCCTAGTGAGGTCAGGATTTCGATGAGGTCATACAGCTCCAAACCTAAACAACAAACTGACCACTATCGCTATTTGTAGATACTCACAAATCAACGGAATATATTAAAAGTATATTTCGGTGAAAGCTTACCATATCGATAAAAAGTCGCACATGTATAAACAAATTACTTGTTCATGTGTAAGCTAAGGACCAACAACTTGTTGTGGGCAACAAGTAATACATATTTTTATGAAGCTAATATTAAAGCTCTTTCTCGTATTTTTTTTTTTTTATTATAGGTACCTACGCTTTCCAAGAGTCAGTGACTCCTTGCTCATTTCTTCGCTACCACACTCGAACTTAACTACACTACCCACCCACACTCTACAACAAATATTTCTCTTCTGTGCCACACATTAAACTTAAAGATTTGTCGACGTTCTTAGTTTATTTGACATGACGTCTATATTGACTTTTAAAATATATAAAATTCCCTTTTTGTATAATGCGTCTTGAAATTTTCAATTTTCTATTTCCAGGCGTTTCCTACTGTTGTTCAGCACGAGTCATATAAAACTACCAACGTAATCCATCTTCAAGAGCATCTGGAGGTCCGAATTTAGTGCCGGAGCAGAAACGATACAAATGTTTCGATCCCAACAGGGCGATGCCCTGTTATTATTCCTGTTATTATTCCTGAAGTGGCTATAAGCAAATACAAAATAATAAAACAACTCACAGAATATTTTTATTTGAAATGTTATTATTTTTTATTAAAGATAATGTTTAAAAATGAAATCAGTTAAAACAAACTATGTTTGATTTAAATCACATTAAAAACGAAGAAATAATTAAACAAAAAAATACAAAATTGTCGAAGTAAACATAAAAAAAATATTTAAGTAAACAAACCAATAAATTAATAATTAAATAAATATTTATTTTAAGAAACTTTAATACTGGACAATAAAAGAAAAGATCAAGATAGAAAAAAAAACAGCACGAGCACTTTTTATTTTTTCTCTTTATGAAAATAATTTAAAAAAAATATTCAAAACAAAAAGCCTGTCACCCTGTTAAATATAAAAATATCACCTGACTCAGGCACAGCGAAAAAATGGCCGCCACTGACCCTAGCCAATAAAAAGCCTTTTTCTTATTTTCTTCTGTTTATCAGATAAATCGGAGTGAGTGAAAAACCGTAACTTTTTGTTCCTCTTTGTGATCGTCGTCACACACACACTTCACTACTTCACATATAAAACTTTTGGCGGCAAATATGTCTCTACAATGTCTAAACAACTGCTTAAGGTGTTCTTCATCCTAAACTAAACTGCGAGCAAAAAGCATATGAAAGTTGTTTGGATCACCAGGCGCTCAGAATAAGCAGGAAGCCTTTTATTTTTGCCGATTATATGAAAATGGGTGGAGCCAAAGTAGGATATGAATGTGAAAAGAAAGAAAGAATGAAAAGTTGTTAAGGCGGTTTTTACCGTTTTCTTCCAGCTTTTGGCTCCACCCATTTTTTAAAATAATTGCAAACAAATAGGCCTCCTATTGCTTATGAGCGCCTGGTAAACCAACCAATTTCGAAGAAAATGTTTTGGATGTGAGGCACCAAACATGTGGCGCTGCGGTGGCCAAAATTGTAACGAAAACTGCATATTTTATTGCAAACATTGTAGCAACACGTGATCTGTCTGGTTATATTAAAACTGAGTGCAATAAGTAAGGAACGCAAAGTGATGGTTGTTTTTTTACTAAGGAAGTTTTGAAGTTTTTTTATTTGTTGGTAATTTTAGAAAACTTGCCAAGTTCCCCATGAATTTTATAACACTTCTGAACCGAATGGAAAATCTTCAATGTTCGATTTCTATTGTGTGCAAAAATGTACAGGTACTACGATGACGATAAGTTGTCCATAATTTTGGGGATCTGTCATTGAGAGAGTTAATGTTTTTTAAACCCCAATAACTCAAACAAGAAAATAAACCTATTTTAAACGATTTAAAATTTACTTCAACAATAATTATTACATATGAAAATTAATTTAAAAAAAAAAAAACTGTTAATGATGATGCCTATATCAAAGCATTATCCTCACCAGGCACCACAGGTGACATTTATATAAATAGCTTTTGCACGAATATTTTTAATAAATCCAAGTAGTGCTATCGAGTTTTGTGACCGATTGCTGTTTACTTTGTTTCATGTAATAGTAATTCTATTTATAAGTCGCAATTATTTTCTATTCCATTGCTTTGTTTTGACAAGGTTAAGTTGAGTGAACATTCGGTCGACTTCAGCACTTGACATAGGAAGGACTCCAAAAATTACGAAATCATGGAAAAGATTTCCACCCTTGCATCGTTGTAATTAAAAACTTCACACTAAAAGAACGTTGTGTTTACAGTATTTAATAATAGACTTAAAACTTTTTGACATCCTTTTTTGAAGTTCACAAATTAAATATATTGAAAAGCTACAAATATCACGGGAAAAATTATACATACATACATTTTTATTATTATATTTTTGTTTTATTTTTTCTTACAGAATTTTGATTGAATCTAAAACATGAAAGTGCTGTCTCATTTCAATTATTTTAATCATAGTTAGCCTCAAGAATTCTAGGTCCCTGACTTGACTACATATTTTAGACTTTTTTAGAGTATTGTCTTTACAAAGGAAAATATAAATATTTATTTTTTTAATCTTTTAACTAATACATATCATAAACTGGACGACTTAAGCAGCAGAAAATTTTGTTCACGCACTTGAAAATAGGTTCTGGGTTCAAAAAACTGTTCACGGACTCTTGTAACTGCTGATTTGAAGTGACAGCATGATTGCGTGATTATTTCAGGGTTATTTTTATCATTAATTAATTCATTAAGTTTTATAATCATGGTGCCGGTTGGAAGTGAAATTATTACAATGTTTCACTTATAATAAATTCTACTACAGTTGAAAGGAATGCAGACGTAACTTATTAAATCAACCACCCATAAAACTGTCCAAGAAATCTAAGAATATTTTTTTAACGAACATTTTACATCAGACTTTTTTTTTGAACTGCATACTCCTAGTATATACACACTAGGTTATCTATTATTGTTTCTCGAATCCTGTGATGAAAATGGTGACTGTAACGACCTTATAAGATCCCTTCACTGTAGAACATTCAGGGATCACCTGTAAAGAAAAGAACCATACTGGTCTTAATATTAAACATATTCAATTCATTTTATAAAGAAATCAGCTGGCAACTGGGAAGTGTTTTAAGAAATTAATAAAGTATTTAAAAGTTCGGTTTTTAAATAAATCTGTCGTACCTACCTTCAATCGTGAATACTTCTCAAGCAAAATCTAAGCTTATCGAAGAAGTCTAACGGGTCAAATCGATCTCGGTGGCCCTTCACATGAGATAACCTTATTCGGAAAACGTTCGTGCGAAATGTTCATTATGGCACATGTTCTTGTTGATTTGGGAAATGTCATCCAGTTTGACAGATGAAGCTGCAACAATATGGCCACAATGACCAATAAAAGTTCGGAAATTCCTATTGAAATAACGAAATACTCCGTCAACCAATTGAAATAAAAAGAGCTCTTAGAAAATGGGACTATTTATAAGAAACATTCCAAAGATATTTAAAGGTAATTTAAATTTTGGTGATTTGAAAAGCCTTTTGTAGAAATTTTTGTATATATAATTTAACCACACACATTTTAACGTGCCCCGTAGTTTTCAAAAATATTTGCATTATGAAGCTGGAAGATTTGGTTCCTCACTCAAATGAAGATCAAAACGAGAACATAAATGACACTTTTCAGTACCAACTTTTCAATGAAAGCAAACAATATTCAATTTCAGATGCCTAAGGTTGGTATTGGATATTCCATCTCATTCTCTGGCCGGCTTTGTCTTTTATATTTATTTGCTTAAAAGTGTCATGACGCATTTCCGTTTCATTGAGTTTCAAATCCCAACGATACTAAAGAAGGTTATTATTATTTTATTTAGGCTTAGTTACCTATCACAAAAAAAAGAAGTTTCTATTTTCAATATCAAAATTACAGTTTTTTATTAAATGTATATGAAAATGCTGTTGTATACTTAAAATAACAAAAAAAAAACATTGTTAATATTTTTGTCTATCTGCGTTTCTGTTTGTTCTGGATGTTCCCCGGAACGCCTGAACCGATTTTGAAGCAACTTTTACTGTCAGATAGCTGATTTGGATCTTTATTATAAAATGAACATTTGGATTTGATGGAGGTGGCGGCGCTGGGGGACTTATTTACGAATTACAATTTTTCCTGTATATTATTTGCAAAACTTTTAATGTAATCAAGAGTAGTTTTGTATAGTCACACAAACGGTAAGAATTTCTGGCATTTACATAACAAACAATGAAGTACAATAATTAGCTTTGGCGCGTCCAATCGAAAAGGGGGAAAAAATAGTCTTCCTGGCCCTTGAATTTATAAATTTTGGATCGTTTCAAATTATATAGTGTGCGTTGTGTATTATCGTATTATTTATAACAACTTTATAGTGAATGTGGCGTATATAACATGTGTTGCGATTTTCCTCTTAAAAGTTTTCAACTTTTGATGCACCTTTTTCTAGGGTTTCTCGGGTACAATCATCGGTAAAATAATGGTTATTAAAAAATTTTAACTGGGTATATATACACTTTCCAATATTTTGTTGACAATGATTACTTATTTAATTCATAGTCACATGGATAAATCTCAAAGAAATCGTAATACGACAAATCATTAGCTTTCCATGCTCCTGAATCCACTTTTTATATGGCAGGAAAGTTTGAAGAATTTACCCTTCCATTTTTTTAAACGTGAGCTGTACCTGTACATTAAAATGAAACAGTTATAAAATTTAGTATTTATATTTTAAGTTTATTTTATTTGTCATTATATTCGGTAGCATATAAAAAATGGTTTGTTATTCTAATTGATGAAATAAATAATTATAATAATAATTTATAAACAATTCACATTACAAATTTTGTAAAATAATATAGATAAGCGTAACATATAAATCAAGAATTAAACTAATAATAAATATAATACCACAGGCTTGTTTTTTTTTTTTTTTTTTTTTTTAATAGTTTATGTTTCTGAGATCTCCAAGACTTAAAGGCAAAAGGTATGTTTAAAAAAGCATAGTGTAAGAGAATCACCCACGTTTATCTACTATATAAAAAAAACTGATTTATAATAAGTTGAGTTCCATTGCTCAACACTGTTTTTAAGTCTGTTCTGCTGCTCTTAAATTACTCAAAATGTAATAGATATTTACTAATTATTCATCCGCAGTCAAACAAAGATTTGCTGCTTTGGAATTATACCAATATAAAAAGAAATCATTTGATCTTATTCAGTTTAGTAATCTCAAGTTTCATAACAACAAAAGACTGACAGAGAAAAAGATATATAGAACCAGATTGATTCAAGTGAACAACTAAAGAAGATCGATAAAAAAGACTCGATACAATTTAAACTTAATAAAGATTAATGTTCTTATTAAAAATAGTAAAGATCTCTTTTATTATGTGCTCACATATATATATAACAAATGCACCACACGTTATCACCGAAAGCATACAATTTAGCCTGGTCTCAAGTCAAAAATAAAAATTGGTTACATTGTGAAAATTAATGAGTCACCTTAAAATGTGCAGGAAAATTTACTGCAACAATTATATGATTTTAAGGTTTTTTTATGTCTAATAAGACCCTCCAGCCCATATAATTATCCGATATAGATATTGCCCAAAAAACCAAAACCAAACGGAGACAAACAATACAGAATGGTTATTGATTTCAAGCGCCTAAACGCTGTAACCATCGCTGTTGCGTATCCCATTCCGGATATTAACGCTCCACTTGCGAGCCTCGGTGACGAAAGATTTTTCACAACCCTTGACCATACCTCTGGTTTCCAACAAATATTAATGCACGAAAAAGATATTCATAAAACTGCTTTTTTCCACCATGAATGGAAAATATGAATTCCTAAGGCTATTCATAACCTATAATATTACACATGTTCATGTACAACATTAATTTCTCATCTCAATATATTATTAACGTAGCTTTACAAACATTACATTCATTTCAACAAATTGTCAACGTAGCTTTAAATTCTTCGTAATTGTATACTTTTGCATTTCAATATTAAGTTCAGGTGTGTGAACATTTAATTTTCCATTCTCACACCGAACAATAATTATGTATCTGTACCTACTTCTTTGCGACGAACAAATAAAGAGAGTTCGCATTTGGTTTTAAGACGTTGGAAAGTAAAGTTGTTTTTTTTTTTTTAAGCTTTATTGGTTTAAAAACTTAACTCCCGCCATATTTCGATGATTGATGATGTACTCAAAGAAATAATCGGGAAAAATTGCCTATCTGAATTAATGATGAGTCTATTTTGGTCTCTGTCTATCGACGTACTGCAAATGAATCGGTTGGCGTTCTATATATTTTTTGAAGGTTAAAATACGAAGTTTATAACTAATTATGATAACTCAATAATTCGTCATCCAAACTTTAAGGACATGAAGAAGAACAACAAGTAAAATAAATGGTGTCCTTTCAAAACGCATAACACAAATTGCAGCAGACAAAGGAGTTTTCACATACATAGGACTTCACACTTCACACACAGGATGCGAAAAATCCACGTGCCACAACAAAACATTCATGTTCACTTTCATTCTTAGTGCGAAGGATTAAATAAAAGATCTTCCAATCTATTGATTGAAACTTTAGTGTTTTGGAATCACCCTGTGACTGCAGATATATGACAGCAGATTTCAGACGAATGACACTGACACCTGTCAGAAGAAAACGTGCGATGAGAAAGAAAAGAGATTAACAAAAGAAGCAGAAATTTCGAGCTGTCCCGCGACATAGTTTTAAAAAATAAATAAAATCCGTATATTGAATTACTCAAAGTATATACATATTCTTTTATTTGGTAAAAACCACAACAGAAACTATTCCAAAAGTTTATTGGAACACGTATCGTTATGTTTTATTATTTAGATATAATAAAATATGGTTATAACTTTTATTCACAACTACAAAAGCAGATACACATATCACCATATATGGGATTGAAAGAAGACAATCTAACACTCCCCATATCATGTGTAGATAACATAGTCTCAAAAATCAACTGTCCATGCCAATATAATCAAATCAACTTCTGAAGTCCACTCTAAAACACAAGTAGTGCCATTAATTGTCCTCCCAATTTATCAAAGACGTTAAAACAAATTTAATTATAGAAAAATATTACTCAACAGTTGGTTCTATTATAGAACAAAATACTAGAATTATTACAAAAATTTAGCCTGTCTAAAAATTCATAATGATCCTTAAAAAATAATAATTTTAGACAGGTTCACACTCATAATTAACAGTATAACAGTAATAACAACAGTTGTAGGCAAGTGTGACAAGAACTAATGGATGTCAATTGTCGCAGTGACGAACAAACTCATAATAACGAATAAATAAATAATTGTATTCAAGAGGGCCAGGCCAACAAGCCTTCATGTCGTAGAAATTATTGTACAAAACGATAAAATTAAAGGCCTTCTATAACCCTTCTTGATATTAATAAAATTAAATCCGGTGGTAGAATAAAATTAGATAAGGAAATCAGAGTCAACACGGTTAATTCACAAGTGTGACAAATTATATCGATGTCAAAATTAATTTAGGAATTAATGATGACATTACAGAATGGATACCAGAATGAACACAGTTTATTCAAAAGTGGAAACGGAAATGCAACACATCGAGTTTTACTTTGCTGAGTAGAACCTTTACTGTGAAAAAGTAGAATAATAAGGTGTAAAAAGAGATTTGACTTTCATTTTGTACTCTCAGTTATATTTTAATGTCTATCTGTTTCACGAAAACCTTTTTTCATCTACTGATTGCTGCGAACTATAAATCAGTCATAGCAAATTAAAAAAAAAAATAATAACCAGCAAAACCCAAACGTTCATGGACAGGGAAAACTGTCCAGTTCATTAGTTAGTTAGTATTAATTTCAGGACTGCCGTCGAAGCTCGATGGATGTGGCAGGGTATAGTGGGTTGAGTTAATTTTGAATTGCTTACCACCAAGTCTGCTTCCTGAGGTTCGTGCAAGCAAAAATCAATAGTTTAACAGTAGAGTCCATAAGACCATGCCAGAACAAATAATTCAGTGATTGTGTTACGTTCAATTAAAGCAACGTAAATCCGTACATAAACTGTAATAAAAAAAAGTACGCGTTGCGGAAAAGTGACCGTCGAACCGAGATAGTGCCGATTGGAGTGAACTGTGTGCGAAGTGGAGGCAAAAAATTGTACATGCGTCAAAGGGAGTCACATTAATTGGATAGATACGAATTTTTGAAAGCTTCGCACTAAAAAATCTACTGGTTTTGGTATTTGGATAGAATTAACCATGCAAAATTCTGATAACTTTTATCAATTTCCGGATTAATAGTATCGTTTTCTACATAAAAAGATATTTTATCATTTTTCTGGTAAATAGAATCAGAAATATGTCTAATGAATATTGTTCTGGTATTTTGATAGAATTGATCAGACAAAATTTCTGATAAATACTGAAATGGAATGCAATATATAATATTTATCTCCGTAGGCCTTGTGGTTTGGAAGAGAGGGGCAGATCCATTTCGCACTTTGATGACTTTTTTATAAAAAGATCAATTTTGGTAGAAACATCTGAATGGGATCTGCCTCTCTCTTCCAAACTACAAGGCCTAGGGAGATGAATCTTATACATTCTTTGTATATTTAATTTTTTTTAATTTTTGAACTTTATGCCTAGAAAAAGTATACTCGTAAAAGTCCTTATAAGCAAATATTAATGGAGCGAGTCTTTCTTTTTGTTGCTTTCATTAATAGATTCTTAAGCTGCAATGGTTTTCAGCTATTTGCATTATGTTCTTGCACCAACCGGACGGGAAGGTTACAAAAGATTCAGCGTGGCAGACAGCCAAGAATCATGCATCCGCGTCTTTGCCTTGGCCCAGGATTATAAAGAGCACCAAAATGCAATGGCTGCAGACCGGTCAAAATCGCAGCCACCTGCAATTACGGTAATTGGGTCACTGAAAAAGGTGGAAGAGCTGCATGTTGACTTCGACAACACCCACTACAAAGTGTTTACCTTTGAACGCGCCTTGGACGTTTGTGTGAAAACATTTTGTACGCTTAACATGACATACCCCAAAGCCAGTAAGAGCTTCTGTGAGTTCAAAGGCACGGGCGATCGTTAAGCTGATGAATGCATACCAAAAGGAAAATACACCAAGCAATTGAAAGGTAAGCCGTCCATAATAGGGATATAAAATATAAATACTGATTTTAATATGCAATTTTTATTTAAGGATTTGAGAGAGAACTCAGAACGAGCCACCATTTTTTTTTTCTTTGTGAAATTACTACATATATTTTATTATAATTATAACGTTTCAATTGAATTTAAAACCAAAAATTTTGATTGTCATGTTTTTATTTTAAGTAAGGTTATTTTTTTAGCCGGAATAAATTTGAAAAAAAACTCGGCATAAGCGCTGCTGTGTGGGTGAGTAAAAGTTTATATTATATTATGATTATATTTTTAGTACATAAAGTTTAATTTTTCATTTATGGTGTTGTACTTGCTATCCTTCTTCCGATAGCATGTATCTGCAAAATAATCTTTTGCACTGGTAGGTGCTATCAGAAAAACGATACATTTTACCATAACGCGAAATAATACTGCATGGTACTAGCTATTAGATATGTATGATAAAACCTATTGGCCCTTCTGGGAGATTCTAGGAATTATTCCAAACCACCAAAAGCTGGCCTTGTATTTTCCTTTTTATTTTCGTCAGAAAACCAAATAAATATTTTTCTTTCATTTCAATAACACTATAATTATGCCCATAACACTGACAACTGTATAATACAGATAATATCGAATCAAAAATGTAAAAACAAATGTAACAAAACAGTTTTATAACGATTATAAAAAAAAAAAAAAATATATATATTAATATACATGTATAGATTCATAATAAAATAAATAATGTATTGTGATGATCATCTATTCGTCATCATCTTGCGCACCTAAAGCCGAAAGATCTCACTCGTTGCCTCGTACGCCTTTCGTATTTTAAGGGGGGAGGAGTGTTGTGCCCTTAGTCACAGAGACCACACACAGTTCCCACAATTACCCAATTCCTATGAATCGCATTCAAGATACTTGACATAGTTCGATTACGGCCAAGTGTTCCGCATGTGTCATGCATATTGGTATACAATCGTAGGAACGGCAATCGAACTATGTCAACTAAACAAACACAATGCAATAAGGGATCATATTGCAATACTGACCCATCGTAGTGCAACTATGTCAAATGCGACATATGTTGATGTTGCACTATTGTATTGTTATTTGTTAAACAAACAAACTGTGTCAAGCGAATGGAAATGACCTGGAGGAAGTGACGATCTAGGCAATAGAAGAGGTAGCGTAAGAAATGATGAGTAGAAGTTCAGACACTCTGATTCAAAGACTCAAACGGAGAAGTTGTTTTCATTAATTTTGCAACATACAACAAATATTTACGGAATCAAAATTTTTTAAACACTATCATTGAAAGGCTTCAATTTAGGATCTATTGTGTACACCCAAAAAAATCGTCGTTGTAAATTTTACAACAATTACGTACAAGGTTGTATATTTAACAGCAAACGCGTTCAATTCCACAATTAATTGCAAGTTTAACAGCGTTTGCTTTCATTTTTACAGTTTAACTGTCAAAATAACAACGATTTCTTGTTGTTAAATTAACAGCGCGTTGTCATTTTTCGATGTCAAATGTACAAATACAAAATTGTAAAATCTACAGCAAACAAATGTGAAATCTACATCCACTTTTTGTAGTTATTACAACCAGGCTGTAAAAACTACAAGTTTTATAAGCCTAGAAATAAAAGTGAATTTACGGATTTTTGTCACATTTGGAGCGACTGTTTGGTTTAGAGAAATAATTCTTACATATTCAGACTCCATTCACAGGCCCCAGTTATAGCGTTCCTAGATTTGAAGTCCAAGCGATATTTAAAAAAATCCTATGACAAAAGTACTTCCACCTCTTGTTTTCTGAACGTATTTTCAAAAGACCTGAATGAAACTACTTTTGTTCAAGGACTTTTTTAAATATCGCTTTGAGTTCAAATCAAGGAAAGCCATAAGTGGGACTTATGAATGCAGAATCTGAATATGTAAGAATTATTTCTCTAAGCTAAACCGTTCAGATATGACATAGCAAAATATTCGTTTAATATATAAACAAATTAATTATTTATGACTTCATTTCTGAACTGTTTGGTTTAGAGAAATAATTCTTACATATTCAGACTCTCCATTCACAGGCCCCAGTTATGGCGTTTCTAGATTTGAAGTCCAAGCGATATTTAAAAAAATCCTAGGACAAAAGTACTTTCACCTCTTGTTTTCTGAAGACTTTTTTAAATATCGCTTTGAGTTCAAATCCACGAAAGCCATAAGTGGGAGTTATGAATGCAGAATCTAAATATTTAAGAATTATATCTAAGCGAAACCGTGCATAAGTCTTATTTACGGCGTTCTTAGATTTAAACTATGATATATTTAAAAAATTCCTAGAACTATAACAGAAATGACGTTTATTATTCATTCAGCTCAGAAATTGCAGCACCATTTACACCGATACTAGCACCGCAGACGACAATAAAACGACAAATTCCGGAAGGAGTTGTGATCGTCAAATTTAGTGGTATGTATAATGTCAAAGCAAAGAAAGTTTTTAGTAATGCTTTTGTTATTGTAAAATAGGCAGTAAAGGATATTCTACTATTGTTTCTAGCTGGGAGGGATGTCTTAGATAGTTTTAACTTCAACAAAACTCTGACCCAACGACAACAAAAACGATTAGTTCAGCTTATAATTGAATACTATGGTCTACAAAATGAAAAATTGCATACATACCAATTAGGAAAAATAGCAAAAGATATAGCTGCAACATTTAATAAAGAGGACGAGGTGGGTACATTTTTTCTTTAATTATAAAAGTACCTGTTCTCATAGATTTTCGTTTAACAAATAGTCAACATATTTTATTCCACTATGCACAATTTCAACAGAGGTACTCGTAGAACAAAGCATACGGCAAAATATAAAAATCAATCGACAGTCCCGGAAGAAAATAATTCGAGCTTGCCCAATCCTGAAATTGACGAAACAGAATACGAAGAAAAAAAACCATTTCTTAAATTTAATGACCGGCCATGGACAACTATTGAAGAGAAATGGAGAAAAACTACACACTATCGGCTTAAGGAAATAAGGAAAAGCAGCGACAAAAATAGCTTGGATATTCTTAACGAATGGTCGCTGTATAAACATGCCGATTCGTTTTCATTGGTAATTTTTATTTCAATATTTTACGATCATTCAATTTATTTCATTATTTCAATTCCAATAGATTAATATTGATTTTCAATCAATGTACAGCGCATCGTACAATAAACTATTTTTAAAACAATCTGAGATAAATACATTGCTTCTAAAATATTATCAAACGGAGGATGTTTTAAAAAATAAAGATTACAAAAAACAGCTTGCTGACATAAGTCTACTCAATGAAATCAATTAAAATCTCCGGTATAAAATTTTATATTTTATTTCTCTCAAGACTGCAGTACTTCTTAACGACTTATCTTATAGGAATGGATCCAATACACAATAGATACTAAATTGAAGACTCTCAATGATAGTGTTTAAAAAATTTTGATTAAGTAAATATTTTGGATTTTGACTTTTCGGTAATGATGACCGGTGTGATAGACCGGCGGCGCCGTCGATTGCCTTTTTCGTCTTCTCTTAAGGGGAATAGTTGTGTTCGATGTTTGAATATTAGATAGCAGGGGGAAAGGGGAATTAAATCGGATAAGATGAGAACGCCTTTTGGTTTCGGGACTCATCTCTATTCAAACCCCTATTTGTCAAGTTCAAAGCTAGGGATGAGAATTTATTTTGAGGTTGCTCATCATCCGAACGTAAAATTTGACAAAACATCGTTGCATAAACCAAAATACTTAATTGCAGTAAATTTTCTTCTCTAGGCTCTATTAAGCTCATGCTTACAACAAAATTTAGAAACTATTATTGTTCTCAGCAAGTACGAGATTAATAATGCGCTTGATGAAAGTGATCGATCCAAGATCGCAAAAACAATAATAAATACTTTATTATTGCAAAA
The DNA here is from genome assembly GCA_916050605.2 of Platycheirus albimanus. NCBI lineage: Eukaryota > Metazoa > Arthropoda > Insecta > Diptera > Syrphidae > Platycheirus > Platycheirus albimanus. The sequence goes on from OU696698.1 coordinate 70,300,279, forward strand.
CTATGATCGCTTGTAAGTAAAATACTTAAGGCCCCAACCCATAGAATCCGTTGCGTCCGTTGCGTCGCCGTATTCAACTGACAGCTCGATTAAATACACGTGTTCTTATGGGAAGCGGCCCATAAGCAACGCATGCGACGGACGCAACGGAAAAAGTAGCCCAACTTTTAACTTTTCCATCCGGCAGATCCGTTGACAGAAGTGTCTATGCATGCAAAAAAAATTGATTGTTGTGATTTGGCTGTGTTTTAATGTTTAATAATATTTTTGTAACAAGAAATAAATATTAAAATATTTTCCTTCAGCATGTTCGAGGAAAATTTAATCGAAGCTGTGAGAGAGCATAGTTGTTTATACAACAAAGCCCTTCCCTCCTATAAAAACAAACTACAAAAGGAAAAGGCATGGCTGGCAATCGCGACTGCTGTTGGTATGACAGGTAATAATTAATATATTTAATGAATTGGAAACAAAATGTATCAATTTCATTATATCTTGGTTTTTGTTAAACAGTAGATCAATGCCAAAGCCGCTGGAGGTCACTGAGGGATCGCTATCTTAAAGAAAAAAAGAAGCAACCATCTGGAAGCGAAGCCTCTGAAGAGCTTAAATGGAAGTTTTTTGATGCGATGAGCTTCCTAAAAGAACACATTGCTCCACGAAGGTGAAGTATTTTTCTTAATTGCATACAATAATAGGTACCTGTAATATTTTTTCTTTTAGAACATTTTCTAACACTGATTGGGAACCCGAGGTTGGCCATTATTTGTGCAACGCTTCGGATATTCCTGGTATGGAGGGTGAGCTTCAAAATGAAGTTGACACACCACCAGGAACATCTGAAACTTCATGTGGGTTCTTTGAAAGTTGCGCCACTGATAGCCAATCCTCTGCGGATACTCCGGAGACGTCCAGGCGATGCCTGAAAAGGAAAAATCATAATCAGCAGGCAACAGAGGCTGCTGATCGCTTTGAGGTAAGTTTGATATTTAAAAATAATAACAATAACTCAAGTGACTAATTTTATTTAATTCTTTGAAGGTGTTGGTAGGTGCAGTTGAGAACATAATAGAGGCCAAGATTTTGACCATTCATTATCCGTAAACACTCGTGAGCCTCGGACAAAAGCAGCACGAGAATAGTGACTAGCAAAAGGTCATCAAGCTCCATAATTTGCAAAATTCCGATTATTAAATTTTATGTTTTAATTAAAAAAAAAAGTTATTTATCTGTAGGCACAAATTAACTTCTTTAAATTTAAACAAGTTGTGAAAACACCAGCTGTCAAAAAAAAAAGAAACAAAACGTCAACGTATTCATTGGGTCACCCCAATCCGTCCAGTCCGGCAACGTCAACGGATCCGTTGCCGCAACGGATGCAACGGATTCTATGGGTCGGGGCCTTAAGGCTTCAAAAATCGGAGTACATTTTATTGTCAACATTAATATGTGAAATTTTTCCTACCGAGGCTAAAGAAACATTCTACTCACCTGCTGCTGGTAGAGTTAAGGCTGGAGGGAAATTGTGGAGTGCCCAAATGAACACCCGAACAGCCCTTAAAGCGTGTGGGTTGGTGAAACGAAGGTCAATTTTAAGTGGGCCAAATCATCAGGTAAAGTTGTAACTTCTAAGACATAGTTACTTTTTTTTTTTTTTTTTAAATAGGTTATGATAACTAATTTCTACGTATGTAGGGCTGAGCTTTTCTTTTCTTTTCTTTTTCTTTATCATTTCAACTTCGAAAGGAAATAACATGAAAAATTCATTCCTGTCAACTCTTTCCTTTTAAGATTACAGCGGTTTGCCATCAGACCAAGCCGATAAATAATTGGTATCAGGTGCACTGGAAGTGGAAGAAAGCGAAACAGAAGATTTGTGGGGAGCTTCTTTTTCATGCAGAAGGAAATTCGTGTGCGAAAACGGCATAGAGAAGTACTAGCTGGCGATAAAGCCATTAAATTGGTAAGAAACTTTTATTTTGATAAAAGTGTTAGTTTAGTCTGTTCTTTATTTCATAGATACTTGCGGATGCTGAGCGTTACTTAAAAGGAAACTCAGAAGGCTCGTCTTTTTCCGGTGATAATTTGGATGTTTTTGCAGATGCCGTTTTATCTTTGGCTTCCAAGACGACAAAAAAAGAGCTCACACATTTTTCTATATTAGCAGAACAACATCAAGATAGAGGTTAGTTTTCCTTATATCCACTCAAACTTTATTGTTTCTTATTAAAATTTTCTTTTTAAGAATCCCGCACCATTATTGGTGTAAGTGCACTGCCATTTTTTTCCCGGTAAGGGCATTGTCTGGTAAAAAAAAAAGTTCAAACGACCCAAAGAGGTCAACGAAAGCTGTCGCCGCCGCGTTTTTCATCCCGCGCTTCGACACTATTGAAAAAGCTAACGACTTTTTTTGTAAGCACAAAGTTGTGTGGCAACCAGATGTCATTTGGTAGGTAATTTTAACGATATTAAGAATGTATATGGTGTAGTAACTAACTGTTGAAAGTAGGTCCTTTACCTTTACAACATTTAAAGAAGCTTTGGTGTTTTGTTTCGGATGCTACTTCGCTTTTGACGTCCACTACCCGGACGTAACAAGTTCTTTTTGAGCACTTCTGCAGCAAATAGTCTTCAGCACGTTTTTGAGCACTAATAGGAAATACGAAGTGACGCGAAACTCCTCGCTTAAAAAAGAGTTATCGAACGAAATTATTGCGTTGAAAGCTAAATCCGACGATACTCTAAACCAAAATGATACCCTGTTGGGTGTGCAATCAGGAGTTTCCGTTATACAAGGAAGGCGTGGTGTCCACCAATTTTTTCAACTGGAGTTACATCCAAAACTATATTGAACTTTGTAAGTAGATCTAAATTTAATGTCGAAGATGTACAATTTTACTCATATGGAGGCGGTAAATTAAAAATATTAACGAAAGACAATGAATTGCATGCTTATTTAGTTAAAAAGTTTAGGGAAAGAGGAATTGGCTCCTTCTTTTTTGCTCCAAAGGAGCAGAGGAAGTTTAATATAGTACTTAAGGGTGTGTCCGGGAACTTCTCTCAGGAGGAAATTCAAGAGGAACTTGACAGGTTGGACCCCTCGCTGAGGGTCAAAGTTAAAAGATTTGAGACCAGGTGGTCAAAGCAGAGTGATATTCCGCTGGACCTTTTCCTTTGCGTTCTGGAGGACAGGGAGGGCTTGGTTAAACTTAAGGCAATTAAGTTTTTGCTCAGACATAGAGTAAACAAGCGACAATGTTTCAATTGCCAACGGGATGGCCACATGGCGGCCTACTGCACGTTCCCCCACAGGTGTATGAAATGTCTAGAAGAGCACGAACCTGGTAAGTGTTACCTCGGCCCAAAAACCGAAACTTCAGTGGCATCCTGCGTCAACTGCGGTGTCGTAGGACACCCTGCGAGCTACAGGGGTTGCCCCAAAAGAGATGAAAACATATCGAGGAAGAAGGCAAAAGAATTGCTGATGCAAATAAATGTCCAAAACGATTTGATATTTAAATTCCTCGAAAATGTTGTGCCTGCAGAAAATTTGGCGACTTTTGAAAAAATCGAACAAATCAAAAGCATTGGCCGAAATTCTTTTTCACGGAGAATATAAATTTTTAAAAGAACTTGAGGATTTTGGAATTTATCACAGAACTTGAGGATTTTGGAATTTATCACAGAACTTGAGGATTTTGGAATTTATCACGCTCCAATCGAAAGAATTATTGAAAAAAAAACAAAGTCTTCTGCACAAAAACGCTTCTTTGCAAACTAAGGTGGTTATGTATTCTGTAATGTTATTTCCTCTACGGAAAATATTTGAAGTATTGCTCAGTCGCAGTTGTTTTCTGGAAACCATTTTAAATTATATCGAAACAATAAATCAGTGCAAATTTCAAGGCGAAATTATAAATGTTATGGCAACCGATTATTGGAAAACAAAGATTTTTTCTTATGAAACCGATCCCAGCACATAAATTAAGGGAAACGAAATTTTCTCTCATAAATTCCAGACGGGACATACTTAAAATCTAAACTTATCTCCTCATATTGCAAGGAATTGGAGGAGAAGCTGAAAGCATCTTTGGATAAAGTTAGCTACTGTTCAATCACAACTGATATGTTGTCAAGTGTGGCAAATGAAGAGATATTGGCTGTGCCAAGATCGTTTCACGGTACGGCTTAAAAAGTTCGAGGCACAACCGACGTAATTAAAATCAATGAATTCACAATCTACATTCACTTTGTCGCGGGAAGTTAGCTCAAATCGACATTGCATAAAGTCGTTCAAATCGAAGGTTGATGCAAGAGGTCAGCACAAGGTGGAATAGCACATATTTTGTGTTGAAACTTCTTTTAGAGGTACGAAACGAGTAATATCGACACCCGTCAGCGAGTCGATTATAGAAATACGCCAGTATCTAGAAAAAAAAAATAGAGACGAAAACGCATTGGCTTATTGGGAAAAGTCCAACAACTTGCTGAAAGAATTAAGCTAAAAGTATTTATGCATCCCGACCATGAATGAAAGAATAATAAGATTACGACACGCGCATGTGTTACTTTTTTGACATTAGATGTGACGTGTGAAGAGACAAAAAGCGGTAACTTAAAAAGGAGATCCGGTCAATTTTTTTTTTTTAAACTTTTTTAAATTTAAAATTCAAAATGCGAAATGATAAGCATTAATAAGGAAGATGTGTCCTTCTTTACCTTTCAAAAGATTCCAATTTAATTAAAAGGTGGATTCATTTTTGCAAACGTAAAGGCCAAATCAGCACGAAGACGGGAAGGATTTACAGTGATCATTTTGGACCTGATGATTTCGAGAGGAACCTCCAGTACGAAATGGGTAATCACACGGAAATATGCAAAAAGAGTTCTTAGCAATGCTAGTATTTATTTTAGGTTTTGTAACTCATAGACGCTTACTGAAACCTGGTTCTGTTCCCTCTATTTATACCACTGGAAATGTGGACGTAGCTTCCAATCAGGGAGACAGAAAAAATAGAATAAAGGCGAGAGAAGATAAGAAGGCTATAGATTCTTTGTTAAAGGAAGTGACGGAAATTCCACCGTGTATTTTAAATGAGGGCATTGAAGACGATACCCAAATCAGTTCTTGTCAGAACTGCGATATCCTACGAATACAAATCGGAGAGCATTTAACACTAATGTTTGTCTTAGGAAGATGTCTATTTAGTTCTTTATTGATTTATTTATTTTCAGACAAAAATTAGAGAACGAGATCATTTTGTTAAAGAAAAATGAAGAGAAGCTCCGAACATCTTTGAAAAAAAGTAGGTTTGAAAGCAAAAATGTGGAGAAAAAATTGGCTTCTATTTTCACCAACGGCCAGATTCGAAAATTGAAGAGCGGTTCCAAGATTACGCATTGGTCGGAAGTTGACGTAGCGAGGTCAATTACGTTTTACTCAGCGAGTGCAAGGGCATACAAACTTTTGCAAAAAAAAAGAAGTTTCCACTGCCTTCGATTAGAACGCTTCAACGCTGGGCTCAAAAAATCGACATCTCTCAAGGTATTTTGAAACCAGTTGTCAAAATACTTAAAGCAGCAACACAACTTGATATAAGCCAAAGAGTTTGCATACTCAGCTTTGATGAGATGAAAATTAAAAAGGCATATTGCTACGGAAAGCCAACAGATACCACTTTAGCTCCTGCAAATTACGTGCAGGTGGCGATGCTGCGTGGTAAAATTATTATACTTTTGGAAGTACATACCAAATTTTCCTAATGTTTTTTTCTTCTTAGGATTAATGAGCAATTGGAAGCAGCCGATTTTCTACTCTTTTGACTGCAAAATGACGACTGATATCTTAAAAGAAATTTTAAGTACCACTGAAGACTGTGGCTATACCGTTGTTGGCATCAAAGATTCTCAAGAGGCGTTTCTTTTCATCGCCAAATCAGCACAGGAAGTCGAAGACCACCTCCTCCACCTACAACAGAGGTCAAGGGCAATACAGCCCTTTATAATTGCGATTGGTGAGAGCATCCCAGAGTTAAAAGACTTTTTTGTGTTTTTGATAGTGTTAAATTTCATTCGAGCAGTAGACATTTGTTTCAAGACATTTCATCTTTTATACAGACTTTTATACAGACTTTTATACAGACTTTTATACAGACTTTTTTTTTAAATTATATTGAAAGGATCAAATCCAAAAACTCAAATTCTTATTGATTTCCTTCAGAAAAAAGAAAATTTAAAATAACTTTGGTACGTTGAGCCAATGTACCAAAGTACATTGGCTCAATGTACCAAAGTACATTGGCTCAATGTACAAACTCGATAGCTTTCAAAAGGAGCTTTTTTGGATGTTAATGTACTCTTTCAATGTATCATACATGGACTCAATGAATAGGTACATTTGGATGTGAAAATCTGCTTTTACGAACTTTTTACATTCGTCTCAATGTTAAGTGCATTGGTTAATGAACGCCATCATTATTTAATGAACTAGCATTTATCGTCTCAACGGACACCTACATCGGCTAAGAAATAATGTAAAAAAAATTGAGACAATGTAGTTTTACATTGTATTTACGTCCCTTTTTGGTTCAGTGCAGATATAGTAGCTGTTAAAGATGGGAAAATCAACGTCATAGATTCCCAGGAAGTTAGTGGTGCCACATCACTCAACGATGCACATAAGGAAAAATACCTATACTATTTGAGTAATATGGACTTATCTGAGTCACTTGCAAACGAAAACAACATTAACCCAACAGAAATTAGTTTCTCAACATGTACGATCTCATGGAGAGGAATATGGTCTTCCAAATCAGCCGATTTCCTACAAGGCCTTGCCCTATCGAAGAAGCTGTTGGCTGGATAACCACAAGGGTTCTGCAAGGAAGTTCGACCAACTGGACCAGATGGAAGCAGATAACTGGAGTGGTTAGAATGGGTGAAGGCTGATTTACATCCTCTGGGGAACTCGCCCCATAACATCTACAAATCCGCAGCGAGAAATAAGGGGTGTAGATTTTTTCTAGATTTTTCAAAATTTTAACCGAAGATACCTTTTCGCTTTATTAATTCTGGTAATTTGTATCCTTTATTGGCAGGTTTCAGAAGCATTTATCAAGGCCAGCGAGCACAGCCATATACTGCCTGAATATTCGCAATCAAAGACATTGAAGGACACTTCTCGCAGAGCTTTGGTAGCCTGTGCCACTAATTATCTGCGGAGCTTGTGTGGCAAATACCCCTCGAATGAAGAAAAAGTAGCGTGCGCTGAGGCTGTAATTTCATTATTTCCCTCCCACAAAGTTCTCGACAACATTTTTGTTCCGTTTCGTCCTAGGACTTATTCTATAATCGCATTACCAACACCGGTTATCTGCTCAATAAAATAAAAAACAGCAACATCAAGCGACAAGGGCACATACGGCAAATCAAAGATTTTAAAAGCAAGCTGCAGTCAAAACATTATAACCAGCGATGATTCCGACATACTCGTAGATGCGGAAGATAGAGATTCTTTCGTGTGGAGCAGGAAGACGCCAGGGAGAAGCAAATGTGAAATTGATGCAGTCTGAAAAATAAAGTTCAATTGTTAACATACAACGAAAGTTGGAGTAACAAGTTTTTTTATTTCTTTCAAACTGGTCATCGTCCATCGACAGCTGTAGACAGGTTGAACATTTTTTTGGTCGCCTGGCTCTGCTCTTCTTTTTTTACGCTCACCGCGCCGTCTCTAAAATACAGACAATCGTCGACGTCACAACAGTGGACGGGCTGAACAAACACTTTTGGTCGCCCGGCTCTGGTTATTGGGAATTTGCTAGTTTTCCACTCATCACACACACAAGCACAACTTTAACGCTTCACATTTGATTAATTTCTAATAACTCGAATATCAAGCAATTTCACAGTTTTATGTTGTCCTGGACCATAAAATTGTATGTGTTCCAATAAATTTTAATTTTAAGGAAACGTTTGATTTCTTTTATATTTTTATTTATAAAACAGAGGAAAAACCAACCACCAAATCAAAGCGCTTACTTTAAATATTTTTAAAATAACTTCCAACTTTAACTTTGCTCTAAACAAAAAAAAGGTACATACATTTTAGTGATTTTTTTTTTTAATCAAATGAATATTTTTACTACTTTTTGTACCTTATATCTATAGATTCGAGGTTAAAATATTTCCTTTTTTTCTTGGCGGTACGCCTCTTTTTGAAATAGGTCATACCGAATCCCATCACACAAATCTGACCATAAAAACCCATTGCATGAAACTGACATTTAGGAAACATAAAGTGGACAAAGCTATCGTAGGTAGAAACCTACACATGAGTACTGTGGAAAGCCTATTCCACGATCCATCCACCAAAGTGTTATAAAACTGCTGTGTAAAATATCCTCTTTAGTTGAGATTGTCGGTACCAATCCCAACATAAACACACAGCAATATGCTGATTCAAATTTAAAAGATTGTGAAGTGGTATCATACTGAATCAACAAACGATAAATAATAAAGTAATGATACCAGCTGCACATTTTTCTATGACAGAGTTTGCCAAGTGGACATAATATTAAAACCAAAAGATCATCATGAGTATGCTCTTGATATGATCAGTTCAATGTAACCATTTAAAGAAGAATGTTCTTCTTCTGATTTAAAATTAAATATAAAAATAAAATTGCTTTGATTATTTTTTTAAAATTCCAACAGTGTAAAATCATTGTTAATTAGCGAGGGAAGCTTCTTTAATATTCAGTGAAGAAATGGATGATTTCGAAGATCCTTTATGCGCGAAGAAACGTTATTGTCTTACGTTGCCTTCATGGATATCTAGTCCCGACGCAGAAAAAAGTATGAAAGGAAAAAAACTGGGAAAAGGAGCACCCATACACCATCAAAGATTCTCAAGAATCGTTTCTTTACATCGCCAATACAGCACAGGAAGTCGAAGACTATCTCCTCCACCTGCAACAGATGTCAGGGGCAATACAGCCCTTTATAATTGCGATTGGTGCGAGCATCCTAGAGTTGAAAGACTTGGGCTTTTATACAGTCTTTTTTTTTTAATAAAATTATATTGAAAGGATCAAATCCAAAAACTCAAATTCTTATCGATTTTCTTCAGAAAAAAAAATAAGTTAGAATCCTAACCTTTAAATTAATTTGGTGTAAACGCAATCGTGCACTGGCAGAAAACATATGGCTGGCGATGCTGGTAAGAACACCCAACCAATATTATGTGTATCAATTTGCTTATATTTTTCTTTGATTACAGGGTGTTCTAAAAGAACAAAAAGTATTAGTGCTGAGGATGAAGCGAGGGAAACTTCTTTAGTATTCAGTGAAGAAATGGATGATTTCGAAGATCCTTCATGCGCGAAGAAACGTTATTGTCTTAAGTTGCCTTCATGGATATCTAGTCCCGACGCAGTAAGCAGTATTAAAGAAAAGGAGCACCCTCAGATACACCATCAAAGATTCTAAAGAAGCGTTTCTTTACATCGCCAAATCAGCGCAGAAAGTCGAAGACCACCTCCTCCACCTACAACAGAGGTCAGGCGCAATACAGCCCTTTATAATTGCGATTGGTGGAAGCATCCTAGAGTTAAAAGACTTGGGCTTTTATACAGTCTTTTTTTATAACCTTATATTGAAAGGATCAAATCCAAAAACTCAAATTCTTATTGATTTTCTTCAGAAAAAAAAATAAGTTAGAATCCTAACCTTTAAATTAACTTGGTGTAAACGCAATCGTGCACTGGCAGAAAACATATGGCTGGCGATGTTGGTAAGAACACCCAACCAATATTATGTGTATCAATTTGCTAATATTTTTCTTTGATTACAGGGTGTTCTAAAAGAACAAAAAGTATAAGTGCTGAGGATGTAGCGAGGGAAGCTTCTTTAATATTCAGCAAAGAAATGGATGATTTTGAAGATACTACATCCGCGGAGTATATCCGTAGGATAATACAATAAAATAAGAAAAATATAAAAATAAGATTTTTTGAATAAAATAAAAATATTACAAAAATTCGATTTTTTTCTGTTTTGTTCTGTCACCTTTAATGATAATATTTTGTATGTGTAGTAAGTTGTCTCAAATCGCAATTTTCAAAATTTCATGAAATTCGGTCCACAATCATCAAAAATATGACTATTTTAGTTAAAGGAACCAAAAAGTGTGTAATTAATTCAGAAAATAAAATATTCTAAGCTGCAGTCTTCTGTCGTAAACTGTCGCGTGCTGAAGTTGAAGTGTAATGGAAATTAAATAAACTATCCTACCTTAGGAACGCTTGCAAAACAAAAAATATAAAAAAAGAACGTGAAAATCGGTTAGATATTTTCGGAGTTCATTGTGTGTAACAACGTGACACCTGATTTATATATAATATATAGATACCATCTTTAAAAAAAAACCATTTCAATAACGTGAGGAGAAGACACTATCCTAGACCAACCGGAAAATTGTTTTGAAGATTTCCAGTAAATAGCCAGCAGAAGACTCCAAAAATAAAAAGACGATCAACACAAGAAACATTAGAACGAAGAATTTAATGTAAGTTTTATTTAAATTTGATTAAACAAAAAAAAAATGAAATATGATTGAAAACGGTTGATGGAATAAGAAATAAAGCTGATGAGTAAAATATTGAAGAAAAAAGGTGAATCTTTTTATTTCTGACAAGGAAAATTGGTCGACCTGCATTGGTGCATAACACATGGTTCATTCAATTCAACGTAGGACAGGACAACGGTCGTATACCAGCTAGACAACAAAAATATCATTCCAGGCGATGAAAGCAACAAGACATTCGAAAGACCCTCAGAGACGATATTCGGGGAATCCCTCTCCCCCCCCCCCCCCCCCACCGAGGAAATCTAAAAAGTTTTGTGACAGGCAGTGCGTAGAGTGCGCCGTCCCGTACTGAGTGACACTCACAAAACTCTTTTTGGACAACATTTGAGTCGGGACACCAACACCAGTCATTCCTGTGCCCGACGAAAAAGCTTCGAGACAACATCAACAGCGATTTAGAATCTCCCTCCATTAAAAAAAAAAACTAAGTATTGTAGCAGTAATAAAGAATGAAAGAAAGAATAATAAATACACACACACAAATCAAACATGTAAAGGGTAAACTGGCTGCCGGTGTAAGTAGGAATAAGAAAGAATAAAAAATGACTCGTCAGTTCAATCCTGACCGCCAAAGGAAAGACGTGGTTTAATTGGTATCGATTATAAAAGAAAAAAAGAAGAAACGTTTAAAGTTTCTATGTTTTATTTTTTGTTTGTTTTGAGAGTATAAGCAAAGAGTCATCTCAATGTAAAGAACAATTCTTTCTTTTAACAACCTTATACAGTACATTAGTTCCAGTGGATACATCAAACAACAACCGTTCGAGCAAGTGCACTTTTGCGGTACATATTGGTGAGTTCGTTCGTGAGCCAGAGCGAAAGAACTTTGAAATGTTTAACTTTTTTTTTAATAGCATGTCCACGATATTCTTAAATCTACGAATAGCAAGGTTTGATCGGACAATATGCAGATCAAATCAAATTAGAGAAAGAGCAGCGGAGAAGTATTGTCAATTTCATTATTGAGTTGTGCAATTGACTTTAAAAAAGATACTTATAATATTCCTAAACCACGTTAGCTGACGCAATTGTGGAAAATTGTTCCCACAGAAAACAAAGAAACTTATTTTATTTCCCGCAAAGAAGGAAAGCGGCAAAATCCGTTTGGACTTCTTTTTAATAGATTTAATAATATAAACAGAAACAAACGGAAAACTGGGTGTAAGCAATTCATGAAGCTGAGTTGTACTACCAATACGGAAGAAAATGTTCAAGCCAACGAGCAAAATGTTTTTTTTTTTTTTTGAAAAATAAGATGCAATATATGCAAAATAATGAAGGCGAGTGGTTGTCGCTTTGGAATTCTACGTTTCTATGTCGTCACAATGAAATAGCGAATAAATTCTTAAAATCAACATTGGATGACTGGCCTTTTTATGAGCAAGTTGGAGTAAGAAAGTTGTTTAGTAATACGTACGAACATTTCGTTTACATTTTTATTCACAGATCGAAATGGACTTTGATCTTTTGTATCCAGGAAAACAGTTTAATTTAACGAACAGATTTCCTGAACTAAAGTAAAAATTGAACAAATACTACGCAAAATATATCAAAGACAAGCACTACAAGCAGGTGATTGAGAGCATCAAAGACTCTTCAACTGATGAAAGCAAGATAAATATTATTTTTCTGTTAATACAATTTTGTAATATAAAAAATGTTATTTCCTGTTTATAGATAGATAGCTGTCCAAAATACCATTGAAAGCAGTGTAAATCACCTACTACAAAGGATAAGTGAGGAAATTGAAAAAACTCATTTGTGTGTGGATGATTATGATGTTATATCAGAGGCCTCTTGTGCACCCCATCAAATACAAAAACTTTAAAATAAAGATAGATAAACCCACACAAGTTCTGGACTTCAAATTTAATCAGTAAATGTGATGCAATCGCAAAGAACTCTGCACATTCAGCACTTCTTCCCATCAAGTTGCACATCAACGCTTCTTGCCATTCAAATACAATACAGATTTCTGGTGTCAGCAATTTAATAAAACGGGTTTCACAATACTTTGTTCGCCCAGTCAATCGTAGTTCAGTCTCTTAGCATAACTTCTGATTTTCCCCTACCCAAGGTAAGGAATCTGAAGTTTCGGAGTGTTTTGTTAATACATAACTTTAAAATATAAACCGTTGTTTTTTTCATTTTCTATTCTCCAGCGGAGCTTTAAAAACGAGAAGAACCATCAAAGACTATACAGCTCCTGATATTGACCACGATCATATAACAACATATAACGCCAAATCTGTGATTAATTCCGTAGAAAAGTAAATGACTACTGACACATTCGTTTATATCCGCTTTGAAGGAATTTAGCAAAAATGTTACACAGAATTTTAAAACTAAAAAGTGAACTTGCTTTGAATGAATGTGAAAAAGCTCCAAGTTAACTAAATACAGAATGCCTCGTTATCATGATAATAATATAATATAATCATAAAAAATCACCCAAGTGCCAAAAACATTTCATCCCCTGCTTTCACCATCTGTTGCTCAAAGCTCACTCCAACCTCCCCTCGAGACACCCGTCCCGCTAGAAAGACTCCTCATTTGTGACTCCCGTTTCTTCCACTGAAACTCAAGAAAAGGCGTCCGCAATGATAATGAAAGAAACCAAAAAAACCCGCTCTCCCCAAACCTTCGACCAAGCCTACAATAGCGGCCAAACCCCCCAAGCTTCATTCCAAGGACTATTTTGCAGGATCATCAGTGCGAGTCACTCGAGATGATGAGCTAGAAGTAATCTTGGGAGCTTGGATGTCAGAGGTCCCATCATCTAACTTTGTCCCCCTGCTGATGAAGCACCGATACACGATCCCTGCGGGGTTCCTAACTATGATCACAAACCATCTATGGTCATATTGAGTCAAGGAATTATCTGGTTGGGGAATCCTTCTTACACGGGTACCTTTCCGGGATTATAGATTACAGTCTAGAAGAGTAAAAAAAATTATTGGATACCACAATTTCATCCCTTACAAACATCATCTCCGGTCACAGTGCGGCCCTCAAAAAGAGTAGTGACGCTGTCAACACTTCGTCACAAAATGTGACAGTGCTGCAGACTCATGTTAGCAAGTTAGTGGAAAAAATCCAAATCTCAGACAAAACAATAGACAAGATTATCAATCTTAAGGTTCCATCTCCCAGTCCCAGGTCCACATCAAAAGCAAAACTTCCTGTACCTCCTCCTCCAACAACTCGCGAACCAACTTATCTTGATGTGAAGATTAAAAACCATAAGGTCAAAACTACCTTCACACCACCCAAAAATATTGTTACCCTGGGTCCAGAAGCAACTCAGCTGATCAAGTCTATTAAAGGAGCGTCAAATTCTTTAATTAAGGCCAATTATAAAGGACTCATTCCTTATATAGAATTTGATTTATGGGACATCATATCAGCGAAGGCTGTAAACAAACGGGTAGAAGCCACCATCTTCCAGGCAGAATAAGCTTATCCCAACACTCTCTGACATTCATTTTGACTATCTTAGAAATAATTAAAGTGTTGGAACCTACAATGGCTCCATTGTGTTCCTGCCCTAAACATTGTAAAGAGCTGCCGCTGTACGTACAGCTAATAAAGAAAAGGAGAAACGTCAAAAATATTTTTGAAATATATAATTTTTCATTAAATATTTAAGCGGATCAAACATACTTTGTGGTTTTAGGTCTTGTGAAGAGTCAAAAAAAGCTTCACAGTTGTTGGAAAAAACGTATACTTCACATTTAATAACAAATCAAATTGAAGTGAGTGTATAAATTGTACTTCAGTGATAGCTCTTGTTGAAGAGCTATTCAAGCACTTAGAAGAAAGAATATATGTTGGGATGAGTGTATGTGTATGTATGTTATAAAAATAATTACAAATCTTTGATATTATATTCTTTGATGAATGGTTTGACGTGATGAACGTCCGAGTACCCAATGCTGATTCAAGGGAAAAGGTACACACTCGTGGGCTAGCGATTGAAATTCAAAATGGGATATTGGATACAATGTCAAAGAAAATTTTAGAAATAAGAGTAATAATTGGCAAAAGCAATTTTACAAAAAGATTTGCTTGTATAACTAAATATTTTTTATAATTTTTAAGTATCATTCAGTCAAACACAGCGGTGAAGCTTTTGTTCGAAGAACTGAAAACCCGCTTATATATAATTTTAACCAAGATGTGTTAGAAAACATGTTTACTGCGTGCAAAAGTAGGCCCCCACGACCATCCGGAACGTCAAGAATTAAGAATACACATACCCGAGAATTTTTCTCTCGATGAAGTTAGGAAGGGGCTTACCATCTTGGGCCCCTCGTTGAAGGTGGCGGTCAAACGCTTCGATTCTCTCGTCCTCGTCCTTCACGGAGTCCTTGTCTGATTGCTGAAAGAAACCACCAAGATGACATACTCGAATTTTCTGCATTTGTAAAGGCGCCACAATTCTGTCGAACATACCCAGACATGCATTTTTTGTAACTCTCTTACCAGAATAAACTCACAGCTGCCAGTATACTACGTGCTGTGATCGCGATCGGTTTTAAGGAAAAAGCTTGAGAAATATTTTTTTTGTGTATACTTGTGTTTTTAAAAAGTGATTAAAAAGGTAAGTGGTTTTCTATTTCCTTTGTGTTGTATTGTATCAATTGTAAAGTGTTGATGTATACATTGTTGAAAAAATTCTATTGCGTATCGGGTAAGATGACATATAGCTTATCCGTCCAAGATGACATACTATGTCATCTTACCCAGATGGTAACATTTTCTTTTAATGTTCAAATAATTTTGTTTCAGATGCCCAATAAATATGAAAGGAAATCAACTAGACATTCATGGTCTAAAGCAGATATGGCTATGGCCATTCAAGATGTAAGAGAACAGAAATATGGTTGGAAAGCAGCTTCGAAGAGGTACAATGTGCCTCAAGCAACACTTCGTCGACATTTTAAGGCAATACCCCACAACTTAGGGCGGTTTAAGCCAACTTTTAACGAATGCATGTAAAAACAAATGGTGGAACTCCTTCTCGAATTCGAAAGCCGTTTTTTTGGTTTCACAACCACAGATGTTAGAAAACTAGCTTTCCTGTTTGCCGAAAAGTTAGGAGTTAAAAACAACTTCGATAAAAATACTCAGATGGCAGGTTGGGATTGGCTATCTGGTTTTAGAGCCCGCAACCCCAGAGTGGTATTAAGAGCACCTGAACCAACGTCAGCGGCAAGAGCAAGAGCTTTCAATAAGCCTCAAGTGATGAAATTTTATATGTTGGAAGAAGTTTTGACTAATATACAGCCACAAAACATATATAATATGGACGAATCTGGCCTGAGTACAGTGCAAAAACCACCAAAAATATTTGCTCTTAAGGGGAAAAAACAAGTCGGGGCCTTAACTAGTGCAGAAAGGGGTCAACACGTGACAGCTGTGGTTTGCGCTAGTGCCACTGGAAACCTCGTCCCCCCTGCTCTAATTTTTCCAAGAAAAAATTTTAAATGCGAATATTTTGATGGTGCGCCACCTGGAACATTGCAGTTGTGCTATGAAAGCGGCTATATGGTGGGTGAACTATTTTATAAGTGGATTCAACATTTCGTGAAATTTTCTGGCTGCAACCTAGAAAAAAAAGTGCTTTTAATACTTGATGGCCACGGAAGCCATACAAATCTGGAGGCAATAGAATTTGCCAAAGCAAATGGTGTTATAATGTTGTGCTTGCCTCCTCACTGCACACATCGAATTCAGCCCCTGGATGTTTCATTTTTTGGTCCTCTTGGCGCTTTTTTCAATAGAGAATCAACAACATGGCTCAAAAACAATCCTAGAAGGACAATTGGACTCTACCAGATCAGTGCTTTATTCGGAAAAGCATATGGAAGTGCTGCCTCAGTTAAGAACATAACGAGTGGCTTTGAAAAAACCGGAATTTATCCTTTTAACCCCAACATTTTTCGCGAACATATGTTTTTGCCAAGTGAAGTCACGGACATCGATTTGTGTACTGGTACTGATGCCGATTCTACTAATTTGTTGGTCGAAAACAGAGAACATCCATCAGTTGAAACTCTTACAAATGAAGCAGTGGCTACATCGGTTCAAGAAATCTCACAACATGCAGGCCCTTCAACATCAACAGGACGCGTTCACACAGAAAATATGCTCCTAGAAATTTCTCCTTTGCCTAAATCAACTCAGAGAAAAATCAATAAAAGGAAGACTACCGGAGCACAAGTTCTGACTAAAAGTCCATTTCTTAATGAACTTAAAGCTCAGGTTCAAGCAAAAAATGAAAAGGAGAATCGCAAAAACCTTCGAGCTCGTAAGCAAACGAGATGTGCGATTTTCCAAGATCAAGAAAATGAATCTCCAGACGATTTTGCAGACGATGACGATAATGATGTGGGGTGCATTTATTGCAATGAGCTATTGAGTCGATCACGTCCTGGGGAGCATTGGCTTTGCTGCCAAGTTTGCGCCAAATGGTGCCACGCATTATGTGCTGGTGTTGATCACAAAACAACACATTTCATCTGTGAGCTTTGCCATTAAGTAAATGTTTTTTTCTTATAACTTTTAAACATTAATAAAGAATCATTATTATTTATTTTAAAATAACAAAATTTAGTTTTTTATTGGAACATTGAAAATCAAAATTTAAAATAAATACCTACTAAAATTTCAGCAAGCACAAAATATAAACAGGAAAAGTTAAAAGACCGAAAATATATGGTCCAAATATGAAGTTGTACTGATTGAAGCTGAAGAACCAAATAATGCAAGTATCGTTACAGTATGTCATCTTACCCTAATAAGGTATGTCATCTTATACCCAACTATGTCATCTTATGCTTAGCCTCGCACTGTTTTTAATTGTTTATTTTTAATAACTACTTTTTACTTTAAATAATTCATTCCTATTTTATTTTTACCATAAAATCATGAATTAATTGATTACATAACAATTTTTAAGCTAGGGTTTGTAGAAAATTTTATTTCTTACTTTGAAGAAAAAGTATGTCATCTTGGACACAATTCCCCTACATAGTAAACACAAGACCGCTTCTCTTAACCACCGAAAAATTACGGATGAAACATTGAATGTACTGAAAATCACAAACATTCGCTCTCACTCGCTCCTTCCAAAATTTGAGTTAGTCTTAAGTAAGCCACGAACAGACGATGTTCACTTTGTATAGTCGCGAGATTAATTATAATAAAAAATTGATTGTCTTTTAAAGTAAAACGTGTCGTGTTTTTCATTGAGGCTTTTGAGAAGAACCAACTTTATAAAATACACGTGAATTGTATCCGATACCATTTATTAAATTGAATTTCTATAAAGATGAATACTCCATTATATAGAGGTTGTCTTCGTTAGCGATCTCTCTTCAGTAAGAGTCTATAATTTTTCGGAAGAGAAACAGGCTCTATATCCATCTGCCTGGTTCGCAGCCAACAACACCAAGAACAAACTTCACTATAAGAAACCAAATACCGAGGTTTCTTTAGAAGGAATTCGTCAATCAGTATATCAAGGAATAATCAATAATTCAGTAAAGAAGCATGAAGTTATTCTTTATATGATTCTCGTTGCAAAAGAAACCATCAAAACCGATCTGGTTGAACCTTGGCAATCTTATGGCATAACAATTGGAGAGAAAAACCAAAGTATAACTCGATTGTTTATTATTGGAGTCAACAAACATTGAATTTTGAGGGTTACTCACTAATAATTTTACATGCACCAAGGAGGATGACCTGTGGATGATAACTTACATCTGTCTCATTTACAGAGTAGAGAAATGTGATACCGCAGAATATCGTGACAGTATTGTAGAGAAAGGAAGAGGTATAATATTAAGCCTCAATGCAATTTGCACGGATTTGACTCTACATATGAACACAATGCATACTAAATATGCTATCATTGCAAGGGATTTGCAATTCAGGAAATTAATTGCGGCATATGACATGTATTTCTCCAAATTCGAAAACCATGAGTATGCAATCTGTCGATTTGGTACCGTGAATTCTAGATATAAGGATTGTGCAGCACTATTATCTAGTCTCTGTGCATCTAGAATCTTAGGAATGGATGGTCCGTGGTCTCTTCTATACTGGTTATACACAGATAACTTGGTTGCAGACATTAAACGGATGGAGAACATCACCTGAAGAATATCACAAAGCAGATTCCTACTTCCATTATCAAATAGATTTTGGTCTAGTAACTCGGTCATTCTATTCAGCGACTATTAATCAGAGTATACACTTTTTCAACAATTTGATAGTGGCATTTGCGATGAATAATCGCGGTCTAAACGCACGTCACATATGTATATCCGATTTAAACGACACCTTAATGAATGCGCAAGTTGTCTCATATGTTTACAAGACTAGGTCATCCATGTCCATTAAAGCTGTCATGTACTGCAATAGGCAACGGAAAATGTGCCTTAAAGTATGCATTAAATTATGCATCGAAGAATGAATTAAGCCACAACCCAAAGGTGGACAGTGCATTGTGGTAAACCAAAACATAAACCACAGAATAATAATTGGAGGCAAGGCCTAACATGACGAATACAGTATCAGGGCATACCTACTGAAAATACTGCTGCCCTGATACTGGATAAAAAACCGAAGACCCCAAAAAGAACGAATGGAGAAAAGAATTGACATACTGCCAGAATTGATGACAATTGAAAAAATATGACCGTTGATGAACCCGGTAGCAACTGAAAGTGCGAGTGCTGCAGTTTTAGTATTAAATATTATTGAGTAGGTTACTATTATCAAACATTGTAACAGAATAGTAGAATAAGCAGATTTGTAGGTATTACTAAATATTGTAAGTAGGTTATTATTATTGAAAATGTTAATGTTAAGGAGTCATAAGTCGATCAAGTACTCGTCGTGAGCGGTCGCGTTGCTAAATCTATCCGCGTGTGTCCCCCAAATATATATATATAAAAAAAAAATAATAATAATAAAAAAAAAAAAATAGACCAAACCAAAAAATCTCACATACAATTTACATACAAATTAAAATCAATCATTTTCAATACCCAAAATTCGCAAAATCAAATAAGCCAGTGACAAATTAAAGAAACAAAAAAAAAAAAACCCCCCGAAACCTCGCTCGTAGTCGCAGCACAGCATCCGACACCACCCATCCCCTCCACCCGAGCCCACCTATAACTGTTGCTTTCTATGCACTGCAAGCCTCTTGTGTGGCTTATCGCAAGATGATTGCAGTGGATGGGTAAGTAGCATTTGTCGAATAGTTCTATTGTGTTGTCTATACCTATATATTAATTTCGTGTGCAAATTGTCTTATTGGCATAACACCTAGGACAGTTTGTTTTTCATTGATTTGATATGGGCCTACACTACACGGTCGAACTTAGGTACGTCAAAGTTGAATTTTTTGTGTTAAGTTTTTCAGAATGGTAAGTGATTGTTGTGTCGTCTATTCAAATGTTCGTGGGCTTAGGAAGAATTTCTTTTCTGTGTACGCCCATACTGTGCAATACAGGCCAGCTGTTTTGGCATTAAGTGAAACCCAGGTTGGACAGGAGATGATCCCTACTTGCCTAGGGTGTAACCTGCCTCACATCAACTCTGGAATTTCTGGTGTGATTAGCCGTCTTTGGGTACCACACAGTGGGAGGGAGGGATATGCTGAGAATGGTCTGTGGCGGCTGCTGCGGAAACATTTCTGATCCCTGACGTTTTTAAGGATAACAGGATGAGGGAGTATGATAATGAAAATGAATTATAATCAACGAAACATTACCTCGGGACAAGGAAGATACCCAAATATGGTGACAGCTGGGCGCAGCTCACAAAACGCATATGAGACACCGTATAGTACTACTACTATACCTAATGTTAGGAATAAGTCTATTTTAGGCTTTTTGACACGTTTAACATAATCAAGCAAAGTATATACAAGTTGTTTCTTTTGTCTCCATACAAAGTTAAATAATCCAAAGGAAAAAACCAAGAAGTAACCAGGAAGACCAAAGGTAAAATACAAAAAGACCAAGGCGAATATTTTCTCTCTCTTCCTTTCCATTAGGTACAAAGAACAAGGGTCTCCTTAGACTCATTAGAAGGCCTTAAGGCTAAAGAGTATCATCTGCCAGGGCTTTATAAATCTGGAACTCCCCGCGAATAGATAGGTAGAAAAAATAAAGTAAAAACAAAAGATTCACACTGTCTTCCTCATACGTAGTCATCAGGTCGACAACCATCAACAATATTGTATAACAAAGCATATGAAAAAACAGATACGATAATGATTCGTTTGAAGGCTGAGGCTAAACGTGTGGAAGAATTAGAAAAGAAGGATGGGAAAGAGAGAAGAAAAAGAAGGAGTCAGATGCAAGCGCATCTGAGGATGAAAAAGGAGTCGATTTAGATGGATTAGAAGAACCTGTTGGCAGAAATCCAGAAGACTGGATAGAACATATAACATCCAATGGGTACCAACTAACACCAAGGATGACTCGATATTTTACCGATTATAAGGGGAGAATGCCCGTGCCTAGACCTGGTACAGTTGGTCGATATCTATTCAATTTTCTTTAACAATTAATTCAATTGTAAATAAATCATGAAAAAAAAAGAAACAAAAGGTTAAGTCCCAGTCAACAAGTATTATTCAGCAGGGTTGACATCGGACATACTCGTAAAAGGTTTTTATATATATTTCGACAAAAATTTACTTAAATTTAGTTATTTTCGTGAGGGGTTGAACATTTGCTTTAAAATTTTTCAAACACTGTCATTAGAATACCCAAAAGCAAGTCAGGAACTGGAACCAATTCCATACTCGAATCTGTCACTGAACTTCTATTATAGTCCAGAGAAAGGGAAATTTGCAGGAAAAGGAAATGAATTTTCAGAACCATTTTAGGAAGTCTGGTAATGCTCTAACCACAGAAACCATTTCGTTAATTTAGTTGCCATCAATCAAGGAGTAAAGTTGAAAACTTAAAATATATTTTTACAAGAAAAAGAAAAGTGGTGCAATATAAAATAAAGTAGTGAAAAGAACATAAAGAACAATTAAATTAACTAAAACATAAAGGAGAGAACAGCAAAAATAGGATTTAACGAAGGTAATTAGATTTAGGAATAGTTTTCCAAAAATTAAATCAGCACCTATAATCTTTACTAGAAAAGTGAGGCGAAGACGCCATATCTGGTAGGCTGCGAGGGTTTGCCCCATTAGGAACATTCCTATCATTAAATTTCATATAAGATGAATTGGCTTTTTATGCAAAAGCATTTTTTTCGAAATTAACACCAAATTTGATCCCAAATCTGCAAATATAACTTCTCTTCTCGATTTTATGCAAAAATAATTAATACAAATGTACATATGTTGCAAATGCCACAACAACTTTCCAAAGCCTTTTAATATCCCATTACAAAGTAGATAATTTATTATCAACAAAACTCTTAAAGATTGTATGTATGTGTTTTACATTTACATATATGGTTTAGTGTTTCACCCATATAATTCCCTGCGGTTACTCAGGAGTAACGTAATTTGAACAATTTTTAGGTTATCCCAAAAGGAAACGCCACACCGCCGCCGTCCGAAAGGGAATAGTTAAACCCGTCTAACAAGGAAATACCAGCGATGTACGTACAGTTTAAAAGGCGGATCCCAAGATGTGGAATCTTAAACAAACAAGGATGTAGTGAAGTATCATTACCAGCGTCAGCAAAGAGACCACCTTCCATTCCAGTTCACTTACAAAAAAGCAAGACAAGAGAACCAAAAAGTATCTGATCGGTGATAGTTATAACCTGGCTGTGGAGGGTGAAGAACACGAACATCAATCATCCGCCTCTGATACCCAGGAAAATCCTACAAAAACATCGATAAAAACACACAGCGCAATCGCTTGGTAACAAAAAGTCCTACATTGAGCTAGAGATAGAACCTTCTATCTATCTTTTCTGACTGCAATGCTGAGATCGATAAAGAAAAGTGTTTGGCGTCGCGTCTTGACAAGTTCCTGTCAATATCGAAGTATTATCGGTATTCGTGGCCCAAATAAAATAGGATTTTAATCCTCTTATCACCGGAAAGAACTACAAACAAAAATTGCTTCGTGAAAACTAACAACGGCTTATTGTCAAGTGAAATTAATTAAAAGACAACAATAAAAAATTTACAATATAAATTCAGTTGATTAATCTCGACGGGTTATCGGGCAAATAAAATATTAATAAAAAAAAAAGTATAAATTCAGTTAAGATGTTGCGCTAAATTTTACCACAACAAGTTCCACTGGCCTATTCGTTTCCTTTTTTCATTTTTCACCCTTCCTTCTCGTTTGTTCTCCAAAATGCTGGCAGAGTAAAGAGTGCGCTTGGCCACCAGCAGGAAGCCCGCTCCAAAAGCATTTTGGAAAGACAACACAAGCAGGTCTCAATGCAAATGTGGTGAAAGACAATCACAACTTTCTAACGTGCGACAGTTGGTCCACGAGATGACCGAACACAAATGTGCGACAGGCTGTCCACAAATCCGTCCTAGATGAAGCTGTTGAGTTCAAAGTCCAGCCAACGTTTGAAATGGCCGAGAGCCCAACCTAGCGTGTCTTCAACACAAAGAAAAGAAAATTGACTTTTGCATCTAGTATTTCTCTTAAATTCAATCTGCACGAAGACCTACAATATTTTAATCCTTAAAATGTAAAGAAAAACAATCGGGTTAGACTCCGGATCTTTTCTCGCAAGGCGAGTGGAAAATGACAGAGAATTTACTGCTCGAAAAATTTTCCTCCATACTGTAGTCTGGGCATGGGACGGGGACTTTGTCGAGTTTATAAATGATTTTTCGCTTTTTCTCTTAAAAAGTTGGGATTGCCAAGAATGGGTCTGAACTCGTCCATTGAGCTACTCTTGTTGGAAATATCACCATTAGCCAGGGATATTTTGCATAATTCGAATGCGTGGCTTGGGTTCAACAACGGTACACACTCTCGCCCGTGACAGAACACCACCACAGACATTGACTAAAAAGAGAAGAATGTATTTTGGATATGGCTAAATGGACGAGAAAAGTCGGCCATTTTGGACTTTTGGTTCACTTTTTGGTTTTCGACCGAAAGGCTGAGACGAAAAAAATTTAAGAAGAGCGAAAAATCAGTTTTCGGATTTTATTAAAATCATTTTTGAGTTTATTTCAACTCCCAACTAAGGTTTTTGGCAGATTAGGCCAACGAGACACTTGTGTTAACTTTGTTTGCGAGGAAGATCTTTCGGGAGGAAATATCTCAGGCTCTAGAGAAAGGATCCCTATAGGAAGATAAGTACCCTTTTTCATTCTTTTCGTTTTGTCCCAAGACAGTATTTTGCGTGTTTTGATAGTTGTGTTTTTCTGGCCAAAAGTGGCAGAAACTCGTTGTTTGTGGAGTCTTCGTGCATCCGTTGTCTATTCCGAGATTGCGGGACTCGCGACCCAATTTTTACTCATTTCATTAATTTTCATAATCAACCCCGTCATTTTTCACTCCTTTGTGTCTTTTGTGACACTAAATAAAACTACATATTAATTGTACCTACCAATTTTGTTAATTTTCATATATAATTCTATCTTTTGATTTGGCCTTTCGCCATCTCTTCCAAACAATTCATTGTAAATTTTTGTTTACGAAAAAATTTAGGGTTTTTTACCTATATTTAAAGGTTTCCCTAATAAATCATTTAAATTTCCTTTTGGAAAATAATTCGTTTGTTTTCTTCCATTGGAATTCTTCTTTTCAGTTTGTATGACGGTTACCTGGCGCCTAACATAATTGCTAGTACACCCTGTACGAAGAATTGATTTTGATTCGACTTCCATTTATTCTTTTCAGAAATTCCCAAATTTGATTGATACGATCAATAAAAGTATTCATCGATCAAACCCACCCCCTTCTGAGCGAACCGGCAAGCCACCTATCGAACGGGACTAATCTCGGTTTACTTACCTACTTGCGCGAACGGAACCAAATTTGACATTTCTTTTTTTTGTTATCAATCATCGTCATTCAACGAAAATTCTCATCGCGGCACGACGGGTGTGTGCATTTGTTTTGTTTTGCGTTTATTAAATAATTATTGGTTGCTTGGATTCGTAAAATCCATAGTCTGCGGTTTTATAGTACGATTTCATTAAACATCCTAAAGTTAAATTTATTTGTTCGCGTTTAGATTCATTAATTTATTAAAAAGTAAACCGTGATAAAGAACTTATAAAAAAAAACATAATTATTAATTCAACGAGTGAAATAATTATTGTACGTTAAACTTTACATTATGATGCTCATGATTTTCAGACAAATATACATAATAATTGCTGTAACGGCACAGAAAAAAGCTCATGTAATATCCTCAGAAGTGGGATCGAAGTCTGGCACCATCCTAATACACTATGAAAATTGCGACATAAATATTAACGGAATTATCTACAAAAACAACCCGAATATATTTTGGGAAGAAATACATCTTCTACCAACAATACACCAGGAAGTTAGTTCCAACCTCACTATCGAGAAGCTAAACCTCCTTAAATTATTAGAGGAGAACCACAACTACACCGATTTTGCAACAAATCTAACTCCAATACACTTCTGCCAAACTTCTGTGTTAACACGAAACATATCTTTTAGCATTGGAGCCATTAAATCGAGTGATAAACACAAGCTGTTGAAAAGTGCACGCAAATTTTGGTGATTGGAAGGAATATTATACATTATTGCATCTGAAGAGATAATGTTCGTTTCATTGGCTTCAAGTTTGTTTTGGAGTGTAATTATTTCAGATGCAAAATTGTTGTTAGTGGTTTCCTCCCGTGGTTTGGATTGGAGTTTTTTTTATATCCGACTTGACGTTTGTGAGTGCTTCTTCAAAACATTTAATTTTATTTTGCAAAGACTTATTTTCATTGCTTAAGTGAGTGTTTTCCTGTTCAATTTTTACAAGCCGCGAGCTGAAATTTGTGATTTCAATTTTTATATCGCTGATTGATGTTTCAATGTTGGACATCTTGTTTGACAATTTGTTAAGAGTTGCTTTTTGTTTTTTGAATTGTTTTTGCATCTCTTGTATTAGGGTATTTTCGTAGGATGATAATTGTGTCTGTCGTCGAAGCTTGGGAAAAGTTTGCACCGGGGTTTTCGGAATGGATTGTAAGGGGGTTCTGGGAGTCCCTTGCGTCTTAATACCGGCAACTTGTTGCTGTTCCACTTCGGCTAAGGGTTTCGTTCCTGACATTGCGTATCAAAATACAATTATATATATACCAATTTTAATGTCACAAAATTAACAAAATTAAAAGTAATTTTCAATTAGTTCAGATAAACAAACTAGAACACAGCGATTAAAATTAAAATATTGAACTACCCAATCAACAAACTATCGATATTTAAACCACTTGGAAACTTGTAGTGCAAAAGAAACTTAGTTTAAAATTGCGCTGAACAAAACGCGTCTACTGCTTACAGTGTTCCATTACTACCTACTTACCTACCTACTTAACCAAAAAACTTACATCATAACTTAAAACAACAACAACAACAATTATGTATCGAACTGAAAGCTGAATTGAGCTTTCTGTTAGATGTTTGAGTATTCCCCTTCTTACAAAAGGGAACTACTCTATGAACTTGAATTTTTCCCTGCCTACGAAAGTGAAATTCTCACTCAATTTTTATTATTCAAATCGAGAACAGCAAAGCGATAGGTTGTGATAGTTTTGTGCTTGTTAATAAAATGTGAAAGATAGTGGGTTTTTGGCCCATGGCTTTTTCCCACTTTAAAATCTTGTTTTTCTTTATTTCAATTTAAGTTTCAGTCCATAGCTACTCCACTGGCCGTCGATAAATTTGGTCATTCGAGCCCGGTTTGTGAAAGGTTTTGAAATGTGCAAGTGTAAAATCAGTGATAGAAATAAGCAACATGTGAAAGGCTAATTAAAAAAAAAAAAGCAGCGTAGTGAGAAAGAACGAAGTTTTTGGGTATTCACTTAAAACTTCAACAAGGTTAGAATTTCATTTCAAGTTCTAAGAGAAAAACCGTTGGGTACGAATAAGTCACGTACGCCACAACATAAGAACAAGCAAAATCCCTCTAGGTAAGTTGCCATATAATCGCACATTCATGTACTCACAAAAAGTAACAAACACAAAGCCATTCGACGAAACCACCAAAAAATACACGAGAAAGAAAAATTATACAGACAGACATACACAAAAAATTATACAGAGATAGGCACACACAGAGATAGGCACACACGAGCGAAAAAATATTCAAACAGAATAAATAAAACAACAAAAACGAGAAAGAATGTCGTCATACAATGTCGTCAGGAAGCGCACGCAGCTGCCTGCCTTACAACAGCAGCGATAGATAAATAACAGATACACATTGTGTGTGTAGGCACATAATTTGTTATATAGAAGAATATGAGCAAGCGGTGGTTGAAACTCCCTGCTTGCTTCATTCAATGTGTATACTTGGTGGTGTCAACATCGATTTTAGTACAGGTTCAATCTTAACAAGTTTTTGCAAAATAAATCAGAAGGCGAGGGCAGTTTGTTTGTGAAAAAAAGAAGAAAATTTTTTTTTTGGAAAGTTTGTCCAACAGTAAAAAAAAATTTTATACACAAGAGAAAGATATAGTAGAGAAAGATGCAAAGCGAAAGGTAAGACACAAAAAAAGAAAAAAACTCCTAATAAATTCTACAGTCCATAGCTACTCCACTGGCCGTCGATACAAATAAATAACAGAAAGGGCAAGACATACTTGGCAGTATAAAATTTAAGCCCGATGATGGACAAAGTCCGAAACGCGCGTCGCATCTTTTAAATTATTTTATAAATATATAATATATGTTGTGATAATTATTAAATTATAAATAATAATAAAATAAAATATTAAACAATATTTAGTTTTCATTATTTCATTAATTACAACACACAACATGGAGACTAAAACACTCAAAAATTAAATTCAATCAACAAGGAGTCCATTGATATTTTACAAATTCACACCAGATAAATGGATCATTACACATTTGGAACAATGTTGGGATCACCTTAGCGTCACAATTTTGAAGTTCCTTTTAACCGAAAACCATGTCAAGGAAAAAAGGATACGGAAAAAGTTAGCGCAGTTGTCAAAAGATGAATCAAACTTAATACCCGACAGTAAGTAAGTTGTACAATCACTCTTTTGTTTCTATAATCACATTTTTCTGTCTGTCTGTCTGTGTTTCTGTCCGTCAGTCTGTACGCACATCTAGAGCTTGAAAGGTATTTCATTCCTTATAGTGACGCGAAAGAACCAATTAATTGGAGCTTATCTCGGAGAAGACATGAAAATTTCTTCGTCTAACGATCATTTTTCACAAAAGTTTGTTGTAAGTTAAGGAAGGGTGAAGGAAGAATGTTTGTCGTGGTGTGAAAATCAGTCGTCATTCTCTAAGCCCCCCCAGAAAAAACCCGGATACCGGAAGACATTTGCGTTTAAAGGAAGATAAAAGTCAAAGTGGTTCTAGTTCGGTCTACTACGGTAGACACTCACCGACTTAAAACAAAGCTCAGAGGGTTCATCATTGAAGATCCTGTGTCATAAACGTATTGTTGTTATGAAATTCCAAGTTAATTAACCCCAGTAAAAGTAGGGGCATATAGGTCAATTCTGAAGCCAAGAAAGCTAAGGTACATTATTTGAGTGGTATATTTAATTTTGGTCATGGCATTCATTTTATTTCGTGGTAGGCAGGAAAATTCCGAGAATTCTTACTCGAAATGATTTTTTTCCAAATTGCAGAAAAAAATAACATTCCTAATAAATTTTCGTTGCTACATAGAACCGCAGGAAAAGATTGGCTATACAGTTTTCTTAAACGCCATAAACATGAAATAAGCTTTCGACATCCCACAGGAACCTCAATTGACAGAGCCAAGGGCTTTATACCAGAAAATGAGGATACATTTTTCAATATTTTGGAGGCTTTGTATATGAAAAATATAACTTCCCCGCATCCCGAATATGAAACGTTGATGAGACCGGTTTAAGCATTGTTCAGTCCAATGGAGCACTACTCCACAATACCCGAACCCATGGGTCCACATTACCCGCCACTTTTCAGAAAGGCCAATTTTGCAATTTTTCCAAACTTTTGCATATAAATATAAAAAATAAAAATCAAGTGAACGAGTGGGTAAATATGCTGGTCAACTCTCCAGACAAACATAAAACCTCAACATCTGAACAGAAAACCTTTTGATTTCAAAGATATGAACGAAAATATTAAGGGTACCCCAAATTATCCGAACTTACTGTAATAAGGTTAATGGAACTTATGTTCAGCGTGCTCAACAAAAAAAGATATGACTGCTTTAAAAATAAGGTGCAGTTGCAGGTGGGCTGCCATCATCATTGCAATAGGTGAAAAAATGAATTATTTTGAATTCTATGTATCAATTGATAACATTAAATACAAAATGCAAAGTTATATAGAATATACCGATTATTATATAAAATTAACTTATGTTTTAAATAAAGAATATATTCCACAATGTATTGCAGTGTGGACATTTTTACAAAATTTTTGTTTTAATATAAATGAAGGTAGAACTATTCCATCAGTTCAAAAATTACTTCAAATGATGTATGTAAGTTATTTCAAACAATACTAAGCAATACACTTGATAACAAATGCTTACTAAGCATATTGAGCTAGTTTAAAGTTACTCAAAAACTTGTCTTACTGCTGTGCAGTCGCACTCGTGCATTTCCAAACGATCTACCCTGAGAGCTCAAGTATCCTGTCTTTATGGGAAAAAAAGGACTTCTGTATGTTTAAAATGTTTAAACAAAAAAATGCAGATTCGTCATTCTCTGTGGCACAGATATGGTTTGTACATATTTGGAATTTACATCAAATGGTGCTAGTAATAGCAACAAAGGAAAAACAGATCTAGACCAGCATTACCAATCTGAAAGTTAGATAGATTATAATTTTGACAGGAGTGCTAATTTGGAACATAAAAACATTGATCACACTTGTTGAAAAACGCATATATTTGGTTCATGAATGTTTATTAAAGTACTAACTGATTTTTCGTTCCCAATGGTTATATTCTTTTACTTTTACATTACATCCGATTCTCCCAATCATCAAAGATGTACACGGTGTCTTTATACACGTATGTATCAGTCCTATTATCGGACAGAATATAGCACATACAAAGCTATGTTTTTATCAAACGTGTACAGATGTGCTCTTAAGGCAATAACTAAAGTCTTTGCCCCACGTTGGGCGCCACTATGTAACGAATTTTATAATAAAATTGGGGATTGATAGTACAATATGCTCCATAAAAATCAAACCACTTGAAATTATTAAAAGTCAAAAAATATTCCATCTAAATCCAAAATACATAAATGTCTATATCTAACTTACTTTGGATTCTGCAATTAACGACGATATAACATTGAAATTATTGTAAATGAATAATATTTTTTTCTTCAGAATCTTCGGTGGAAAATCCTCCAAATATAACCTTCTGTTCATTTGACCCATTCTCGTACACAGTCACTCTATATTACTTTGAATGAGTTCTGAATATTCTTAACTCCGGAATTCCACAATTTGCAGTCGTGTGCATCACTTAAAAGATTAAAGGTTATTTAGGTTTGAAATTTCCCAATGTCTCATTTGACTTTTTTCTTAAGGTAGGCCTAGTTTTTCTTTTTTTAGAATTCGCAGGGAAAAGTTTGAATCAGAAAATAAATAGTGAAAAGTTCATATTTAATATTTGCGTCGGATTTAATTTTTAACAAAATTGAGCATAATTTTGTTGTATTCTCTTTAACCCCCCTCTCCCCATTTGTTCAATGGGTTTCATTCTACTGTATTTTTTTTTATTTCAAAAAATATCGAACCTGATATTTAATATATTCAGGATTTATATTAAAAATGAACGTTCTCTCTTTAATGATCACCATCATTGGTAAAAATATATATATAATTTTTTTAAACCATAACACATTTCTCTATAATTCACTATTCAAATAATCATCACAAAAGCTGCCGACCTCTTTGACCTTATCACAAGTTTTTGCCCCACGTTAGGCGCCATTATATAACGTAAATTATAATAAAATTGGAGATTGATAGTACAGTCTGCTCCATAAAAATCAAACCACTTGAAAATTATTAAAATTCAAAGAATATTCATAAGAGTACATTTTATTTTTAAACAACATTAGACATTATTAAATCGCTAGCATTTGTCTTTTGTCACAAGTTCAGTCATCAAGCAAATTCAAAGTATATAATTCACAAATCATTTTCACAACCGAAACAACAACACATTCCTGTGATACAGG
The DNA here is from genome assembly GCA_916050605.2 of Platycheirus albimanus. Taxonomy (NCBI): domain Eukaryota; kingdom Metazoa; phylum Arthropoda; class Insecta; order Diptera; family Syrphidae; genus Platycheirus; species Platycheirus albimanus. The sequence goes on from OU696698.1 coordinate 70,331,331, forward strand.
GTGTTACGTCGATACAATCATCATTCAAATTGTTTAATAATCATCATATCATCATATTATACAAATCCATGGGTACCAGTGCACTGACACCGACCGACGGAGTATTGGGTGAGTCCATCTGTTTTCATTATACTATATTGATTTTTGAAATACATAATATATGTATTGTTTTATTTGAGTGAACATTGATTTTGAAAACCGTAAATACAAAATTTGAAGACAGGCATCCCTCGCCGTCGAACATTTCGGAAATCAAGACTCTGCTATTGTGCACAGACCATTCGCAAAGGAAAATTGCAACAATTGGAGGAGTGGCAGTCATCAGTGGACAAAATAAAACAAAAATTAATGGAAAAAAAAACCACGGGATGAGCGCAAAATTAGAGATATATGCGTCCAACATAGGAAGAAGCCACGTAAGATTCTTACAAATTTAATCCAAGAATCAGGAATTAAAATAAGTTGTATGACGGGTGCCCATCTAGCGTACCATAGAGAATGGTACACGGGATGAGGAAAACTTTAAATTCCTTGTCAACACAGGAGCGAATACAAATTCCATTCGATCTTCCTTGTGAAAAAAATAGCACCGAAATGTCCAAACCCTTCACGTTCATTCGGCAGCAGATAACATTAAAATAACCAATAAATTAACTGTTTTATTGAATTAATAAATAGAATGCCAAAGTGTAAATGTACTTTTAACGAAGATCTTTAGAAAAACTATCCAATGTTTAATACAGAGACAGTATAAAACAATTTTAAAGAAAGTCTGCTTATACAATAATGCGGATGTTAATAACACGGATTTTAAGGAAACTGAAGAATCAAATGTAAATTTTAAGTGAAATGGTCTTATATACCCGAGAATGAACTCGGAGTTCCAACCAGATGCTATTCGAATCATCCACTCCGAACGATCGCTGAACTTTATGTGATGAACAATTTGAGTTCAGCAAGAAATAAATTAAATGTATATATTCCCCACACGTTGTAAGGAGAATTCTTTCTAAATGTTATCTGCCATTGGATATTTTAAATATTGTACTCGTTTCTACATTTCTACAACGTTTTGAGCTAGAGTCAGTCTTGGGAAATTTAATAAATAAGGATATAGAATCTTTGCAAACGCACATCACACACAATGGGGAAGCAGAACCATTTACAAAACAACATTATTACTAACAAGGACATACAAAGACAGTAATCAGATGGCTTAAACGCACATCACACACTCTGGGGTAGTAGATCTGTTTACTTAACAGAAATAGTAATCAGAAGGCTTAAACGCACATCACACACAATGGGGCAGTAGATCTGTTTACTTAACTGAAAAAGTAATCAGAAGGCTTAAACGCACATCACACACTATGGGGAAGCAGAACCATTTACAAAACAACATTATTACTAACAAGGAGATACAAAGACAGTAATCAGATGGTTTAAACGCACGTCACACACTCTGGGATAGTCACTGAGAAAAAAAAAGACATAATATCATTTTGATATTTTTTCAATATCAATACACATATCATATCAATTTGACGAAAACTGCTGTAAAAAGTTGTTGTCCTGATATCAAAAATATCACGATTATACTTTTAATATCAGGATAATGATAAAATATCAATTTATCAAGCTTTTTTTTACACTATAATATCAATTTTTAATATCAAAACTACTATTTCCATTACTCATATTATTTCCACAATAAAATTGTAAGATTAAGGTTTTTTAATATCAAAATGATACATAAAATATAAATAGTATATTTTTTGATATTTTAAGATATCAAAACAATATTTTTTTAATATCAATTCAATAAAAAAAATTAAATTTTATACTTTTGATATTTTAAAATATCAAAATAACATTTTTCGATATCAATTTGATGGGAAAAATGTAACAATTACATTTTTTTGATAACTTAAAATATCAAAACAACGTTTTTTTAATATCAATTCGATACAAAAAAACATTATGTTACATTTTTGATATTTTAAAATATCAAAACAATATTTTTGATATCAATTTGATGGGAAAAATGTAAAAATTACATTTTTTTGATAATTTAAAATATCAAATACCCCAATCGGTCTAACGGGATTCTGTTATTATGCGATAATTTTATCTAGAAGCCTTGCTTTTACATTTTAATCAGTCATTGATTTTAAACCAGTGGTGAAGTATCTAAGACCTTTGTGATTTAGTGTATACATTTTCTTCTAATAATGGATCAAAGTGAAAAAGAATTAGTTACAACCATTGACTTTAATGACTGTGTTGTTTGGTCTCAAGATGAACTGACATCTTTTGTATATAAGTATAAGTGCAAGTGTCGGTGCCGGTGAAAATACTGCACACAATTCCGATTGCTCAGAACTTCAAAATATATTGAAAGAGTGGAAATTAGAAGAAACACTCAATGACTTGAAATGTAAGCATTTATTTTTTACTTACGACGAATGTATATGTATATAAATAAATAATTTCTTTAATGACAAGTTTTGCGTTCGTTAAAAAATTTTGTTTACGAAATATAAAACGTGTATTTATAAACACTAAATAGTTTCATTCCAGAAAGCTTTTTAAAGAGTTTTAAATTTTTTTATATTTTTATATTTTCTTCAATCCATGTTTTTTCTAACACCTTGCGGAATAACTATCGAAAGGCTTAAATACCTATTAAAAGAAGATATCGATGTTATCTTCCCAGGACGGGAAAATTTAGGTCTTCGTGAAGAATTCAAACATAAATGGATTTCATGGAAGTTTAAAAATGTAAGTTTCGAGTTCTCAATAACTTTATAATTTATATTATATTTAGTTCCCAGAAGAAATCCCAGCCGCTTCTACCCTTACTTGCAACTCGAATATTTGCAGTTGGCTCCATAATCAGGATATCAGTAACGCTAGCATTTCTAAATCGACCCGGTCTGCATCTACAAATAGTTCATTGTTTCAAAAGCAAAATACGGTAAGTTTATTTATTTTATTGAACGTCAAGATCCAGAAGCGACCGGGCCACTTTTGACCTCAAATCGAGAAAACAAATCTTTCGAATCTGTCAGTTGACGAAAGTGAAAAAAGCGTTTTCAAAAGACTCCCAATTGCTTCTGAATATCCAATTGAATTGTTTCTAAATAGTGAACACAAATTATATAAAACAGCATGTGCGCGCCATATTGTAAGCAACAAGTAGTGGGCAGGATATTCTCAGTTATTATCTGAAAAACAACATTTTAGATAGAGAAAACCGAAAAAAAAGTTGTGAACTCGATCGTCGAGTTCTATTATGATCCGGAAAGAAACAATTACAACGTGCCCAAATCTAAGCAATTGGAGACCATAGCCGATCAAATTATTGAGATTTTCCCAACCGAAAACAGGGGCGTCTACTACATCCCAAGACGGGCAAACGAAAAACCGAATCCATGCGGACTGCTTTTTAACCGCTTCAACAATATTAATCGAAACAAGCGGAAAGGTTAGTTGACCAGCTGTTTACCTATAGATCTGTTTACTTAACAGAAATAGTAATCAGAAGGCTAAAACGCACATCACACACAATGGGGTAGTAGATCTGTTTACTTAACAGACAGTTATCAGATGGCTTAAACGCACATCACACACTCTGGGGTAGTAGATCTGTTTACTTAACAGAAAAAGTAATCAGAAGGCTTAAACGCACATCACACAAAATGGGGCAGTAGATCTGTTTACTAAACAGAAATAGTAATCAGAAGGCTTAAACGCACATCATACCCAGTGGGGAAGTAGATCTGTTTACTAAACAGAAATCGTAATCAGAAGGCTTAAACGCACATTACACAAAGTGGGGTAGTAGATCTGTTTACTTTACAGAAATAGTAATCAGAAGGCTTAAACGCACATCACACACTCTGGGGTAGTAGATCTGTTTACTTAATAGAAATAGTAATCAGAAGGCTTAAACGCACATCACACACAGTGGGGCAGTAGATCTGTTTACTAAACAGAAATAGTAATCAGAAAGCTTAAACGCACATCACACACAATGGGGCAGTAGATCTGTTTACTTAACAGAAAAAGTATAATCAGTAGGCTTAAACGCACATCACACACAGTGGGGTAGTAGATCTGTATACTTAACAGAAATAGTAATCAGAAGGTTTAAACGCACATCACACCCAGTGGGGAAGCAGAACCATTTACAAAACAAGATAATTAATAACAAGGACATACAAAGACAGTTATCAGATGGCTTAAACGCACATCACACACTCTGGGGTAGTAGATCTGTTTACTAAACAGAAAAAGTAAACAGTAGATTTAAACGCACATCACACACTATGGGGAAGCAGAACCATTTACAAAACAAGATTATTATTAACAAGGACATACAAAGACAGTAATCAGATGGCTTAAACGCACATCACACACTCTGGGGTAGTAGATTTGTTTACTTAACAGAAATAGTAATCAGAAGGCTTAAACGCACATCACACACTATGGGGAAGCAGAACCTACAAAACAAGATAGTTAATAATAAGGACATACAAAGATGACTCATATACGGATAATTATACGAAATATAATTTTTTTTTGAGTGAAGTCAATGCATAAGAACTCAAACGCACATCATACAGTATGGGGGAGTAGACCTGTTCACCTATCAGAAATAGTAATCAGAAGGCTTAAACGCACATCACACACAGTGGGGTAGTAGATCTGTTTACTAAACAGAAATAGTAATCAGAAGGCTTAAACGCACATCACACACAATGGGGCAGTAGATCTGTTTACTTAACAGAAAAAGTAATCAGTAGGCTTAAACGCACATCACACAAAATGGGGCAGTAGATCTGTTTACTAAACAGAAATAGTAATCAGAAGGCTTAAACGCACATCACACACTATGGGGTAGTAGATCTGTTTACTTAACAGACAGTAATCAGATGGCTTAAATGCACATCACACAGTCTGGGGTAGTAGATCTGTTTACTTAACAGAAATAGTAATCAGAAGGCTTAAACGCACATCACACCCAGTGGGGAAGCAGAACCATTTACAAAACAAGATAATTACTAACAAGGACATACAAAGACAGTTATCAGATGGCTTAAACGCACATCACACACTCTGGGGTAGTAGATCTGTTTACTTAACAGAAAAAGTAATCAGAAGGCTTAAACGCACATCACACAAAATGGGGCAGTAGATCTGTTTACTAAACAGAAATAGTAATCAGAAGGCTTAAACGCACATCATACCCAGTGGGGAAGTAGATCTGTTTACTTTACAGAAATAGTAATCAGAAGGCTTAAACGCACATCACACACTATGGGGAAGCAGAACCTACAAAACAAGATAATTAATAATAAGGACATACAAAGATGACTCATATACGGATAATTATACGAAATATAATTTTTTTTTAAGTGAAGTCAATGCATAAGAACTCAAACGCACATCATACAGTATGGGGGAGTAGACCTGTTCACCTATCAGAAATAGTAATCAGAAGGCTTAAACGCACATCACACACAGTGGGGTAGTAGATCTGTTTACTAAACAGAAATAGTAATCAGAAGGCTTAAACGCACATCACACACTCTGGGGTAGTAGATCTGTTTACTTAATAGAAATAGTAATCAGAAGGCTTAAACGCACATCACACACAGTGGGGCAGTAGATCTGTTTACTAAACAGAAATAGTAATCAGAAGGCTTAAACGCACATCACACACAATGGGGCAGTAGATCTGTTTACTTAACAGAAAAAGTAATCAGAAGGCTTAAACGCACATCACACACTATGGGGCTGTAGATCTGTTTATTAAACAGAAATAGTAATCAGAAGGCTTAAACGCACATCACACACTATGGGGTAGTAGATCTGTTTACTTAATAGAAATAGTAATCAGAAGGCTTAAACGCACATCACACACTATGGGGTAGTAGATCTGTTTACTTAATAGAAATAGTAATCAGAAGGCTTAAACGCACATCACACACTCTGGGGTAGTAGATCTGTTTACTTAATAGAAATAGTAATCAGAAGGCTTAAACGCACATCACACACTCTGGGGTAGTAGATCTGTTTACTAAACAGAAATAGTAATCAGAAGGCTTAAACGCACATCACACACAGTGGGGTAGTAGATCTGTTTACTTAACAGAAATAGTAATCAGAAGGCTTAAACGCACATCACACCCAGTGGGGAAGCAGAACCATTTACACAAGATAATTAATAATAAGGACATACAAAGATGACTCATATACGGATAATTATAAGAAATATAATTTTTTTTTAAGTGAAGTCAATGCATAAGAACTCAAACGCACATCATACAGTATGGGGGAGTAGATCTGTTCACCTATCAGACATAGTAATCAGAAGGCTTCAACGCACATCACACACAGTGGGGAAGCAGAACCATTTACAAAACAAGATAATTACTAACAAGGACATACAAAGACAGTTATCAGATGGCTTAAACGCACATCACACACTCTGGGGTAGTAGATCTGTTTACTTAACAGAAAAAGTAATCAGAAGGCTTAAACGCACATCACACAAAATGGGGCAGTAGATCTGTTTACTAAACAGAAATAGTAATCAGAAGGCTTAAACGCACATCATACCCAGTGGGGAAGTAGATCTGTTTACTTTACAGAAATAGTAATCAGAAGGCTTAAACGCACATCACACACTATGGGGAAGCAGAACCTACAAAACAAGATAATTAATAATAAGGACATACAAAGATGACTCATATACGGATAATTATACGAAATATAATTTTTGTTTAAGTGAAGTCAATGCATAAGAACTCAAACGCACATCATACAGTATGGGGGAGTAGACCTGTTTACTAAACAGAAATAGTAATCATAAGGCTTAAACGCACATCACACACAGTGGGGTAGTAGATCTGTTTACTAAACAGAAATAGTAATCAGAAGGCTTAAACGCACATCACACACTCTGGGGTAGTAGATCTGTTTACTTAATAGAAATAGTAATCAGAAGGCTTAAACGCACATCACACACAGTGGGGCAGTAGATCTGTTTACTAAACAGAAATAGTAATCAGAAGGCTTAAACGCACATCACACACAATGGGGCAGTAGATCTGTTTACTTAACAGAAAAAGTAATCAGAAGGCTTAAACGCACATCACACACTATGGGGCTGTAGATCTGTTTATTAAACAGAAATAGTAATCAGAAGGCTTAAACGCACATCACACACTATGGGGTAGTAGATCTGTTTACTTAATAGAAATAGTAATCAGAAGGCTTAAACGCACATCACACACTATGGGGTAGTAGATCTGTTTACTTAATAGAAATAGTAATCAGAAGGCTTAAACGCACATCACACACTCTGGGGTAGTAGATCTGTTTACTAAACAGAAATAGTAATCAGAAGGCTTAAACGCACATCACACACAGTGGGGTAGTAGATCTGTTTACTTAACAGAAATAGTAATCAAAAGGCTTAAACGCACATCACACCCAGTGGGGAAGCAGAACCATTTACACAAGATAGTTAATAATAAGGACATACAAAGATGACTCATATACGGATAATTATAAGAAATATAATTTTTTTTTTAGTGAAGTCAATGCATAAGAACTCAAACGCACATCATACAGTACGGGGGAGTAGACCTGTTCACCTATCAGACATAGTAATCAGAAGGCTTCAACGCACATCACACACAGTGGGGTAGTAGATCTGTTTACTAAACAGAAATAGTAATCAGAAGGCTTAAACGCACATCACACACTCTGGGGTAGTAGATCTGTTTACTTAACAGAAAAAGTAATCAGAAGGCTTAAACGCACATCACACACAATGGGGCTGTAGATCTGTTTATTAAACAGAAATAGTAATCAGAAGGCTTAAACGCACATCACACACTATGGGGTAGTAGATCTGTTTACTTAATAGAAATAGTAATCAGAAGGCTTAAACGCACATCACACACTATGGGGTAGTAGATCTGTTTACTTAATAGAAATAGTAATCAGAAGGCTTAAACGCACATCACACACTCTGGGGTAGTAGATCTGTTTACTTAATAGAAATAGTAATCAGAAGGCTTAAACGCACATCACACACTCTGGGGTAGTAGATCTGTTTACTAAACAGAAATAGTAATCAGAAGGCTTAAACGCACATCACACACAGTGGGGTAGTAGATCTGTTTACTTAACAGAAATAGTAATCAGAAGGCTTAAACGCACATCACACACAGTGGGGTAGTAGATCTGTTTACTTAACAGAAATAGTAATCAGAAGGCTTAAACGCACATCACACCCAGTGGGGAAGCAGAACCATTTACACAAGATAATTAATAATAAGGACATACAAAGATGACTCATATACGGATAATTATAAGAAATATAATTTTTTTTTAAGTGAAGTCAATGCATAAGAACTCAAACGCACATCATACAGTATGGGGGAGCAGACCTGTTCACCTATCAGAAATAGTAATCAGAAGGCTTAAACGCACATCACACACAGTGGGGTAGTAGATCTGTTTACTAAACAGAAATAGTAATCAGAAGGCTTAAACGCACATCACACACTCTGGGGTAGTAGATCTGTTTACTTAATAGAAATAGTAATCAGAAGGCTTAAACGCACATCACACACAGTGGGGCAGTAGATCTGTTTACTAAACAGAAAAAGTAATCAGAAGGCTTAAACGCACATCACACACTATGGGGCTGTAGATCTGTTTATTAAACAGAAATAGTAATCAGAAGGCTTAAACGCACATCACACACTATGGGGTAGTAGATCTGTTTACTTAATAGAAATAGTAATCAGAAGGCTTAAACGCACATCACACACTATGGGGTAGTAGATCTGTTTACTTAATAGAAATAGTAATCAGAAGGCTTAAACGCACATCACACACTCTGGGGTAGTAGATCTGTTTACTTAATAGAAATAGTAATCAGAAGGCTTAAACGCACATCACACACTCTGGGGTAGTAGATCTGTTTACTTAATAGAAATAGTAATCAGAAGGCTTAAACGCACATCACACACAGTGGGGCAGTAGATCTGTTTACTAAACAGAAATAGTAATCAGAAGGCTTAAACGCACATCACACACAATGGGGCAGTAGATCTGTTTACTTAACAGAAAAAGTAATCAGACGGCTTAAACGCACATCACACACTATGGGGCTGTAGATCTGTTTATTAAACAGAAATAGTAATCAGAAGGCTTAAACGCACATCACACACTATGGGGTAGTAGATCTGTTTACTTAATAGAAATAGTAATCAGAAGGCTTAAACGCACATCACACACTATGGGGTAGTAGATCTGTTTACTTAATAGAAATAGTAATCAGAAGGCTTAAACGCACATCACACACTCTGGGGTAGTAGATCTGTTTACTTAATAGAAATAGTAATCAGAAGGCTTAAACGCACATCACACACAGTGGGGCAGTAGATCTGTTTACTAAACAGAAATAGTAATCAGAAGGCTTAAACGCACATCACACACAATGGGGCAGTAGATCTGTTTACTTAACAGAAAAAGTAATCAGAAGGCTTAAACGCACATCACACACTATGGGGCTGTAGATCTGTTTATTAAACAGAAATAGTAATCAGAAGGCTTAAACGCACATCACACACTATGGGGTAGTAGATCTGTTTACTTAATAGAAATAGTAATCAGAAGGCTTAAACGCACATCACACACAGTGGGGTAGTAGATCTGTTTACTAAACAGAAATAGTAATCAGAAGGCTTAAACGCACATCACACACTCTGGGGTAGTAGATCTGTTTACTTAATAGAAATAGTAATCAGAAGGCTTAAACGCACATCACACACAGTGGGGCAGTAGATCTGTTTACTAAACAGAAATAGTAATCAGAAGGCTTAAACGCACATCACACACAATGGGGCAGTAGATCTGTTTACTTAACAGAAAAAGTAATCAGTAGGCTTAAACGCACATCACACACAGTGGGGTAGTAGATCTGTTTACTAAACAGAAATAGTAATCAGAAGGCTTAAACGCACATCACACAAAATGGGGCTGTAGATCTGTTTATTAAACAGAAATAGTAATCAGAAGGCTTAAACGCACATCACACACAATGGGGAAGCAGAAACCTTTACAAAACAAGATTATTACTAACAAGGACATACAAAGACAGTAATCAGATGGCTTAAACGCACATCACACACTATGGGGTAGTAGATCTGTTTACTTAATAGAAATAGTAATCAGAAGGCTTAAACGCACATCACACACTCTGGGGTAGTAGATCTGTTTACTAAACAGAAATAGTAATCAGAAGGCTTAAACGCACATCACACACAGTGGGGTAGTAGATCTGTTTACTTAAAAGAAATAGTAATCAGAAGGCTTAAACGCACATCACACCCAAAAAATTTTTTCGCTGTATGGCTTTTCTACTTAATTTTTGACTTTTTACTAATTATATGTATGTATTTTTATTATTTACTCCAAACAGATAATGCAGCGGTAAAACTTATGTGGTGCCTCCATGCGTTTTTGATCCCAACGCAAAAACAAGTGAGAAAAAGCAGCGACGGGAAGAAAAGCGTATTAAAATTCACGGTAAAGAGCTCACAGGAAGCTTTCCTATTTATAGCAGAAACAAGCCAGCAAATTGAAGAGCATATTGCTTTTATAAAATCCAAATCTGTAAGCATTCAGCCATTCATTTTGGCTCTTGGGGATAAAAACTTAAACAATATTTCAAACTTTTACGTGTATTTGGACAACATAAAGTACAGTTTTAAAAGTTTTTTGGGGGCAGTAGATGCCTGTTTTAAATGTTTTCACTTATTTCACTTGGAATATCCTATTGCGTGTTCCCAATTTTGGGCATTTATTGAGAACCATTATTCTGAAATTAAAATATCTGCCAGTAAGACACCAAAAATGTTTCTTCTCTCCGAAAAATTAAATAACTAATTTAAAATTTTATTTTTAAAAAGTTGAAAAAATTTTTTGTTTTTGTTAATTTTATTTTTAAAAAGTTTTGAAAAATTTATGTTATGCTATTAATGTAAATAAAATAAAAATATTATGTTATGCTAATTTAAGTATATAAAATAAAAATACATAATGGTTAAAAAAAAATAATGCAAATTTTCTTTTTTTTTTCAATTCTTTTTAACGAGTTCTGGTCGCATTTTGGTTGAGTTTTTTCTCAGCTGGGTTTTGTTTTTTCTTATAGTTTTCTGGGACGAGACAAATTGGAAAGGTAAGAGTATACTTGCATAAATAAATACAAATTCATATTCATTTCAATTTCAATATCTCTTATGAATTAAACTTTACGTTTTAAGTAGCTGTTCTTATATATTAAGAATAATTTTATAAAACGTAAGCTATGAAATTTTTCTTACGTTTTCAGCAAATTTTTTTTTTAAATTTATATGTTTCAAGAATTTATTCTTAAAATTTAAGAACAGCTACATACAATTTAGGTTTAAATTTATAAAAAGTTTAGAAATTGTTTGTGAATAAGAATTATGTAGAAATTCTTAAATATTAAAAATGTTTCATACGCGTATGAAAAGTTTCATACGCGAGTTATGCCGCCACAATAACATCAACGTTTAACAATAATATACGTGTATACATAACATACATACATATGTAATCATAATTCAATATTTAATTTTTTTCAAATGTAAACCTTTTTATTCTTTCAAATACTAAGTAGATTACATTTCCATTCATTTTATCTGCAATTGAACAAAAAATGCAAAATGCACACAAAATGTTAAACTCAGCATTAATTCATAAAACTCATATCCATTTCGTTCTTTTAAGTAAAAAGTTAAGATTTCATTTCAATTTATTCTCTCATAAGTTAACAAGAATGCGAATGCAATACAAAACGTAAACTTCAGCATTTAATCAAACTCATGTTACATTTCCTTCCTTCAAATAATAATTTTTCAGATTGCATTTTATTCATATCACCTTTCATTATTTTTCCATAGATAACTAGCTAAGTACAATGTCTTTATCTTTTTATGCTGAAGTAACAGAAACACAATTTTAAAACCCCGTGTAAATTATTCAGAATTGTTCATTGTGTTAAATAAAGTGTCTTACGGCGGAAGCTCTGCCCGAATTTGAAATCGTTTTATTTTTCAAAGACTACGGATCGGAACTATAACTCGCGTATGAAAAAGAATACTTAGTTTTTAAGAAAATCGTGTTTGGCGCGTTTTCCATGATTTTTTACATGAAAAGTAAGTCAAAATTCATTGTATTTAAGTACGTTTTTGGTTCAGTGAATCAGAAGGCTTAAACGCACATCACACACTATGGGGAAGCGAACCATTTACAAAACAAGATAATTAATAATAAGGACATACAAAGATGACTCATGTAAGGATATTTATATGAAATATAATTTTTATTGTATTTATACTTTTTTAGTGACGTCAATACATAAGAACTCAAACGCACATCATACAGTATAGGGGAGTAGACCTGTTTACTAAACAGAAATAGTAATCAGAAGGCTTAAACGCACATCACACACTCTGGGGTAGTAGATCTGTTTACTTAACAGAAATAGTAATCAGAAGGCTTAAACGCACATCACACAAAATGGGGCAGTAGATCTGTTTACTTAACAGAAATAGTAATCAGTAGGCTTAAACGCACATCACACACAATGGGGAAGCAGAACCATTTACAAAACAAGATTATTACTAACAAGGACATACAAAGACAGTGATCAGATGGCTTAAACGCACATCACACACTCTGGGGTAGTAGATCTGTTTACTTAACAGAAATAGTATCAGTAGGCTTAAACGCACATCACACACTATGGGGAAGCAGAACCATTTACAAAACAAGATTATTACTAACAAGGACATACAAAGACAGTAATCAGATGGCTTAAACGCACATCACACACTCTGGGGTAGTAGATCTATTTACTAAACAGAAATAGTAATCAGAAGGCTTAAACGCACATCACACACTATGGGGAAGCAGAACCTACAAAACAAGATAGTTAATAATAAGGACATACAAAGATGACTCATGTAAGGATAATTATACGAAATATATTTTTTTTAAAGTGAAGTCAATGCATAAGAACTCAAACGCACATCATACAGTATGGGGGAGTAGACCTGTTCACCTATCAGAAATAGTAATCAGAAGGCTTAAACGCACATCACACACAGTGGGGTAGTAGATCTGTTTACTAAACAGAAATAGTAATCAGAAGGCTTAAACGCACATCACACCCAATGGGGCAGTAGATCTGTTTACTAAACAGAAATAGTAATCAGAAGGCTTAAACGCACATCACACACAGTGGGGTAGTAGATCTGTTTACTTAACAGAAATAGTAATCAGAAGGCTTAAACGCACATCACACACAGTGGGGTAGTAGATCTATTTACTGAACAGAAATAGTAATCAGAAGGCTTAAACGCACATCACACAAAATGGGGCAGTAGATCTGTTTACTTAACAGAAATAGTAATCAGTAGGCTTACACGCACATCACACACTATGGGGAAGCAGAACCATTTACAAAACAAGATTCTTACTGACAAGGACATACAAAGACAGTAATCAGATGGCTTAAACGCACATCACACACTCTGGGGTAGTAGATCTGTTTACTTAACAGAAATAGTAATCAGAAGGCTTAAACGCACATCACACACTATGGGGAAGCAGAACCATTTACAAAACAAGATAATTAATAATAAGGACATACAAAGATGACTCATGTAAGGATAATTATACGAAATATAATTTTTATTGTATTTTTACTTTTTTAGTGACGTCAATACATAAGAACTCAAACGCACGTCATACAGTATGGGGGAGTAGACCTGTTTACTAAACAGAAATAGTAATCAGAAGGCTTAAACGCACATCACACACAGTGGGGTAGTAGATCTGTTTACAAAACAGAAATAGTAATCAGAAGGCTTAAACGCACATCACACCCAATGGGGAAGCAGAACCATTTACAAAACAAGATTATTACTGACAAGGACATACAAAGACAGTAATCAGATGGCTTAAACGCACATCACACACTCTGGGGTAGTAGATCTATTTACTAAACAGAAATAGTAATCAGAAGGCTTAAACGCACATCACACACAGTGGGGTAGTAGATCTGTTTACTAAACAGACATAGTAATCAGAAGGCTTAAACGCACATCACACACAGTGGGGTAGTAGATCTGTTTACTAAACAGACATAGTAATCAGAAGGCATAAACGCACATCACACACAGTGGGGTAGTAGATCTATTTACTAAACAGAAATAGTAATCAGAAGGCTTAAACGCACATCACACCCAATGGGGAAGCAGAACCATTTACAAAACAAGATTATTACTAACAAGGACATACAAAGACAGTGATCAGATGGCTTAAACGCACATCACACACTCTGGGGTAGTAGATCTGTTTACTAAACAGAAATAGTAATCAGAAGGCTTAAACGCACATCACACCCAATGGGGAAGCAGAACCATTTACAAAACAAGATTATTACTGACAAGGACATACAAAGACAGTAATCAGATGGCTTAAACGCACATCACACACTCTGGGGTAGTAGATCTGTTTACTTAACAGAAATAGTAATCACAAGGCTTAAACGCACATCACACAAAATGGGGCAGTAGATCTGTTTACTAAACAGAAATAGTAATCAGAAGGCTTAAACGCACATCACACACTCTGGGGTAGTAGATCTGTTTACTTAACAGAAATAGTAATCAGAAGGCTTAAACGCACATCACACACAGTGGGGTAGTAGATCTATTTACTAGAAATAGTAATCAGAAGGCTTAAACGCACATCACACACAGTGGGGTAGTAGATCTGTTTACTAAACAGAAATAGTAATCAGAAGGCTTAAACGCACATCACACACAGTGGGGTAGTAGATCTGTTTACTAAACAGACATAGTAATCAGAAGGCATAAACGCACATCACACACAGTGGGGTAGTAGATCTATTCACTAAACAGAAATAGTAATCAGAAGGCTTAAACGCACATCACACACAATGGGGAAGCAGAACCATTTACAAAACAAGATTATTACTAACAAGGACATACAAAGACAGTGATCAGATGGCTTAAACGCACATCACACACTCTGGGGTAGTAGATCTGTTTACTTAACAGAAATAGTAATCAGAAGGCTTAAACGCACATCACACACAGTGGGGTAGTAGATCTATTTACTAGAAATAGTAATCAGAAGGCTTAAACGCACATCACACACAATGGGGAAGCAGAACCATTTACAAAACAAGATTATTACTGACAAGGTCATACAAAGACAGTAATCAGATGGCTTAAACGCACATCACACACTCTGGGGTAGTAGATCTATTTACTAAACAGAAATAGTAATCAGAAGGCTTAAACGCACATCACACACAGTGGGGTAGTAGATCTGTTTACTAAACAGACATAGTAATCAGAAGGCATAAACGCACAACACACACAGTGGGGTAGTCGATCTGTTTACTAAACAGAAATAGTAATCAGAAGGCTTAAACGCACATCACACACAATGGGGAAGCAGAACCATTTACAAAACAAGATTATTACTAACAAGGACATACAAAGACAGTGATCAGATGGCTTAAACGCACATCACACACTCTGGGGTAGTAGATCTGTTTACTTAACAGAAATAGTAATCAGAAGGCTTAAACGCACATCACACAAAATGGGGCAGTAGATCTGTTTACTAAACAGAAATAGTAATCAGAAGGCTTAAACGCACATCACA
This sequence comes from Platycheirus albimanus, assembly GCA_916050605.2. Taxonomy (NCBI): domain Eukaryota; kingdom Metazoa; phylum Arthropoda; class Insecta; order Diptera; family Syrphidae; genus Platycheirus; species Platycheirus albimanus. The sequence continues at coordinate 70,347,153 of OU696698.1, forward strand.
CCCAATGGGGAAGCAGAACCATTTACAAAACAAGATTATTACTAACAAGGACATACAAAGACAGTGATCAGATGGCTTGAACGCACATCACACACTCTGGGGTAGTAGATCTGTTTACTTAACAGAAATAGTAATCAGAAGGCTTAAACGCACATCACACACAGTGGGGTAGTAGATCTATTTACTAGAAATAGTAATCAGAAGGCTTAAACGCACATCACACACAATGGGGAAGTAGTTGCTAGTTCAGAACCAACAAAGTTCGGTAGTTTGATTGATTTGGATAATCAAAAAACCCCTAAATGTAATAATATTATTAAGAATCAAACCACCTCCACTGAAATAGTTTCTCATAATGATGCACTTTCGCCAGTTGCTAATTTAGAACCAAAAAAGTTCGGTAGTTTGATTGATTTGGATAATCAAGGAGCCCCTAAATGTAATAATATTGTCTTACGTTTTTGACTGCATGTTTCATTAAAATTATTTTTTTAATCTATGCAAGCCAACCAACTATGCAAACAAAAAAATGTGTCAACGATTGACGGACGAAATTTTTCACATGAGAAAGGAGCTTCGTGATGAGAGAACGAACATTTAGGTAGCAACAAGCGCAAGAACATTCAACGATAATTCCACGAAATCCCTTTGAAACAGTTGAAGATTTTTTGACTTTTGAAATAAGCAATACATGATTCTTCGAATAAATTCAACGACCTGGTAAAGATTTAAATTTTTTTTTGATATGAGTAGGTACTTATAATATTAAGAACTACTATCTATTTTAGAAAATGGCTTTTATTCAATACGGACGTCATTTCGACCCAAAGAAATTTATCAAAACGAATTTCAAGAGGATTTTTGACGACAGAGTAACAAAGGAGTTTTCGTGGAGAGGCACGCATTCTAAAAGGTGCGCAAAAGCTCCATCTACAGTAGCTGCCTTAAAACGTATATATTGACACAAAAAAAATTAACTGATCTAAGCTAAGTTACACGTTTTTCTGTTTTGATAGATGCATTCTATTCGGGCCACAGCCTAACGGAAGAGTTTTTTGACCAAACGGCTATGAAGTATTTTCAATATCCAAATGGCCGTTTAAATTCAAAAATAAAAAAAAAAACTGAAATCATTTTTTCCAAATTTGTACTACCTTTTTTAAAAAACATTTTTACTGTCTTACATAAGTTTCCTAAATGATTTAAAAAAATATATTATGTTCCTTTATTATTTTGAAAATCTATATTTATGTGTCAAATAAGATAAATGAATTAAAAAATTATGTTTTTATACCTAGCTGTGAAAATAAAAAAACACTGATTTGAACTATTTTTTCATTTTTAAACTTAGATTAAAAATTATCGACATCACTTTACTTTTGCGAACAACAGATAAACCTTCAGAAAAGGTTAAAGTAAATATATAAGCGCCTTTTTTACATTCGGGAATCCTTCATATTCCCCAATCATAAATAAACCACCTCGTCTTTACAAAATCATTTTGAGACGATGCACCCAAAAGAATTTCCATATTTGAGAGCATGAGTAAAGAAAAACAATTACAAAAGATATAATCTGACGCTGGTAAGTTTTTAAATTAAATAGTTTTTCCTTGAGGCATTATTTAGTTTAATAGTTTAGTAAGTGTGTCTTTTAGGCGAGGTTTCCATAATGTTTTTTTTTTTTTTTACCACATAACTAGTTAACTTGTATTTAGGATTAAGATAATTTACTATCTATTTACGAGGGCGGATTGATATTGAAGCTACCTAGCGCTAGATGGCAGCACAAACAAAAGTAAATCAATCGAAACAATGGGTGGAAGCTGGTGGAAGTGCTCCGAAGAAGGCGAAGGCAGTGAAATCGGCTGGCAAGGTTATGGCCAATGTATTTTGGGATGCACAAGGAATATTGCTTATCGATTATCTTGAAAAAGGATCCACAATCACAGGAAAGTATTATCGTGCATTATTGGATCAATTGATTGATGCAATCAAGGAAAAACGACCACATTTAAAGAAGAAAAAAGTGCTCTTTCTTCAAGACAACGCACCGGTTCACACAGCATTAGATACGATGCTAAAATTACGTGAAATACACTTCGAATTGGTTGATCATCCACCTTATAGTCCAGATTTAGCTCCTAGTGACTTTTTCCTGTTTCCAAACTTGAAAAAATGGCTCGCAGGAAAAAAATGCATCTCAAACGAAGAAGTGATTACCGAAATTACGGCGTATTTTGAGGGGTTCCCGAAATCGTAATATTCAGATGGTATACAAAAGTTGGAATATCGTCTTACTAAGTGTGTCGAAGTAAAAATAAAAAATAATTGGTTTTTGAAAAAAAAAAATTTCCTACTTAGGTAGCTTCAATATCAATCCGCCCTCGTAAAAGTCTTAGATAGATTTTGAGAGATATTTACAAAAATATTAGAACCCTCATATCCTCTACGAAGCCATCTAATGACAAAGTGAGAAGACATGGTTTTGGTATAGTATTAAGTCGTCTTCGAGGCCACAAATACCTATGCCACCTCCGCTAGTTTCTCTCCTAATTGGAATATGATTCTTATAACTTAAGCAGATTTGAAGGACAACCAAGGCTGCTGACTGTAATAAACCAACATACATTTTAATAAAAACATGTTAAGTCAATTTTTGCTGACAGACAAAATCTGTAACACAGCCTAGGACCTAGGCAATCAGTGTTGCCACTGGGTTATTATTATTAATGGAATTTCTCGTGTTTAGATAAAAAGCATTTATAACAACACCATTATTTATTATTTATTTTTGTCCACTTGAAATATGTACTTATTTATTTTATATTCTTTTTAATAATTATTTACATTTGTAAACCCATTCATTGTACCTATTCTAATTCTTTGAAATAATTACTTACATTTGTAAACCCATTCATTAGTAACTATTCTTATCTGTTCATGTACAAAATATTAATGTACTAAACACACAAGTAATAAAAGAAAAAGCTCTTTCCTAAATATTCATGAAAGCTCACTAAGAGTATAAATTACGGGTCACCGACCAGACAAATTCACAAATTCTTGCGACAGCAACCAGCACGGCTGAACACTTCTGCCTCTGAGAGCTCCATAAGAATTAAGTTGAGAAGAAACAAGTCAAGTTTACATATAAATGTATCTATCATATTTACTTTTCTGTTTAAATAAAATAAAAACAATAACGCCATAAAGATTTATTTTGTGTTGTGTTCTTTCTTCTTTGCTATCCTCTGCGTAAGAACCCCGAACCTCTCATTCACTCATCCTCTACATTGGCGCCCAACGTGGGGCCAGAGTTTAGTATACGAAATTATTTTGGCAAATACAACAACAACTACCTACCAATGGCGTTTACGGAAAAGCAAATGCAGCGCATGCTAACAGCTGTCATGCAATCAACTATCCGTACAGGTAGCTTCAGTAGTTGTACGAGTCGGTTTAAAGGAGAAAGGGACCCAGTTAAGGTTGAAGAGTTTGTCGCGACAATAACATGCTATAAAGACATCGAACATGTAACTGCAGAGGATGCAATTAAAGGATTTCCTCTTCTTCTTGAAGGTGACGCTCGGAGTTGGTGGCAGGGAGTAAAATCCGAAGCCAATACTTGGCAAGATGTGATTTCATTGTTAAGAAACGCGTTCGCCCCTGCGAAACCAGCCTTCAGGATTTATTCTGAGATATATGAAACCAAACAAAAATCGAAGGAAGCAACAGACAATTTTATACATTGAAGTAAGGGCCAAGTGTATGGTTTACTTTGTGGCAGTAGTCACACCAGTGGAGGTGGTCGAGGTGGCAGTTGTAGCAGTGGCGGTAAGAGCGGATAATATAGTGGTTGTGGTGGCTGTATTATTGTTGGTGGTGGTAACGTTAGTCATGATGCACAAAGAGAATATTAAAGGAGAGCAGGTTGAAGTTCAATTATAATTGTTTTTATTATCAATTCAAGCTTTAAATTATCACTTTGGGAAAAAAGCTTCGACCAATTTACACAAGAATAATAAAGATAAAAATGCCGGAAAAAGAAAAACAATGTATACAGCGAGCTGCGCTTTATAAAGAATAAGATAACGTGATACGCTTAAGTATCTTAGGGAACCATGGCTAGAATACAGATAGCGTTACACACATAATGTACTTTTTACTGCAGCGGTTTGCACGCTGACGGCAAGCACGCAGTTAAGTTAGTTATAAGCAGGAACTCAAAAGCGAAGGAATAAACAGAGCGAGAGTGTAACTCATTCTAGTCGCGATACTTTCAGTGGACGATCCGTATGTACAAGAAAAATTTAAAAAAAAAATAACAAAAATTATTAGAAACTTTTAATAAATATTTATTTAGAGCAGACGCAGCAACAGTAAACACTGTGAATTATTTTATATTTATTCGCACAGTGGGAAATATATATTATAGTGCAATTTATTATTATATTTATATTTTGCGTCAGGCATTCTTTGATTTATGATACAAAACCAACTTATCAAATAATTGCAGAGAAAGACAAAGAGAAGGAAGAAGGAATTGACCTAAGCTGTCGACCATGGAGAAGGACCGCCGATAGCAGTGCAGGTTTATCTGCCGTTGACATGGGGCGACTTTGACGGAAGCTTCACAAAGTGGAAAAGCTTCCATGACCTCTTTGTGGCGGCGGCGCGCGGCGGTGCACGATAACACGATAAAATATCGCGATACTTTGTTAAGTAAGTGTGAATTGAATTAGATAATTAAAAATCATAGAATCAGTTTTACGAATGGTGTTAAAAAGGGCATCTAAAATATCAAAAAGAACATTATTGTATATTCACCAAAGAACTCCAGTTGCAGTGGTCACTTTATCAAAATTTTGGTTTTTATTGTATTGTACTGATAGTGATTTTTTTTTATTTGTCCAATATTATATACATACATACATAATAAATTATAAAAAAAATAAGTTCATGAAGGTTTTGCATGACAACAAGAAGCATTTCCACACCACAAGCCGTTCTTGATGACTCTACGTCTGGTGCATGAAAGGTGAAACGACACCTTTGCATTCCATCACGTTCGTGGTGGCAATGCAAAGTTTAGATTTAAAAAAAAAATTGTTAAGATTAAGTCAATCGTATTTCGGCTGTCGAATAAAGAGGTGCAAGCCTCAGAGACATTTTTTTTTACACCGAATTGAATAAATTTCACAACACGATACACTTTACAACAGCTCTGCCCCATGTTGGGCGCCAATTATTGCTCGGTTCAAACATTTTCTTAGTTTTAGTTATCAGAGTCTAACGCACGGTTGATGGTCCGACCGTCTACTAGAAGGCAAGTCGCCGCCGCCGCCGAGGGGAAGGGAACCTGAATGTACTGGTAATCCAAGTAGGTCCAGATGAAGTCAGGGTAAAAGAAGATTAAGTCGAAGATCATAGCAAAATCGACCGATTTTTATAGAAGATTTAATGCTTATGTGTCGTTAACTGTATGATCGGTGATAGTTTTTATGAATATTCGTTCCAAAAAGGCAAACAAAAAACACGATACATACTTTGCATGAATGTATGCATATTTTGCATGTAAAATTATTAAATTTCCGTTATTTGGACGCATAATTTTTGTAAAATCATGTCCTTTTTTGTCCTTCGGTAGAAGTGGAAAAGATTTTGTATCACAGTCAGAAAGCTCTAAAGAGCGCGGATTGCTGTTACCATGGGAACACATCAGAGTTCAATCTGATTTCTAATTTTCATTAAATTGAAATTAAAAATAGCTAGTATTCCACTAATACCCATGAGAACATAGTTGGAGACCCAAATAGGACTGAAGAACATGAAAGTGAAGTCAATCGTGTCATTAGCAGGTCGCGTGAGTTACATACAAAACACAGGAACCGGATACATATGATACATTTATAAGCAACATTACCAAGAATAACTGAATTGCATAAATTGCTGACCTATTGTCTGCAATCACCTTGTTATGAAATTAAGTAAGCCAACTGCAATTGGCAATAATTCTTAGAATTATTAAAAAAAAATTTTTTTTACATTTGGTATTTTAACTATAATTTTTAACAACGGGTAAAGTAATCTTTTCCCTGTGTTTAAATAGTAAGTCGAACCGTTGGGACGGTCTTTTGGGCTTGCGTTCGCATTTTTTTTAATTGACAGGCCCACGAGTCCTTAACTGTGGGCCCCAAACATATTTAATAGATAAACACACACAAAAACTTGACTTCAAATTTAATTGATAGTCATTAAATATTCCTCAATGATGATGCAATGATAATAAACATATGCACATAAATGTGGGATAGGAGTTTAACTGCACGACAGCAACACATCTACGATAATACACACGCACACATACAAACACTTAAAACGAGCAACGACGACAGCATACCGGACAGACTGCCCAAAACAAAATTGAATTGCGTCCCTCTTTTAACTTTTGCATTATATAAACAATAAACCAGAGTCAGTTCTCATTTAGAATCGGAATAAGTTAGTCGAGTGCGTAGCCGCCGAACCTTGCTTTTGTAAAATACATCTAGTTAACAGAATATGATTAATATTCATAAACTTTAATTTAGATATCCTTAATTGCGTCGTTGATTCATTTTCCCCTAGACAAGCGAGTTGGGATTTCACCAAAAATCCCATATAAATTGCATATCAGCACTTTCTGAAGCTCAAATAAGTTTTAAAATCAAATTAAATAAAACGGTCTTTTATTTTTGGTCTTCATTTTTTCTGGTTTTCTTCTAAAAAACTCAGCACTTTTGGGGGGATGAACGCAGCCAAACAATTCGCACAATTTCAAGGTGCATGTTCTGCGATAAGCTGCTCTCGCTGTATTCGTGGTACGGGACATCAAGCAAAAAAACTTTCGAGGGATTTTTACGGCAGAAGTGGAGGTGGTGAGGGAGAGATACCCTTCCTTCAGGGACACTGAAGGTTACGCATATTTCAAAACGTACTTAAAGCAGGCCCGCCTTAGGCTGGGCAAAACTTCACTGTAAGTCGATTTACTTCTTTTAAAACTAGTTTTACTTCAAAACTAGTGTCAAGACGACCAATGAAAGAACCCATATTGTAAACGCTCAGTTTATTATTTTTGGCCTACACTGTAGCGAGAGATGAAATCCCGATCACTCCGTTAGGTCAAAGAAGAATAAGTATACTTTGCAGAATACATGTGTAATGGTATTCGCAGCTCGACTGAGTGAAGTTGGTGGTTGAGTATCATTATTATTCATATCCACATCAACTGTGACGGGCGCTCGGTCGAGTTCGTGAAACTGTTAATTATTTATTTATCAATAATATCTAATTGTTATAAGTTACTGTTATTATTATCAGAAGTGGGATTCTTATCCAAAAATAGTTGCTTAATAAACTTAAAAACAATTAAAACAAAAACGCAGCAGTGGCTTGGCTGTGGCCAGAGAGTGGCGAAAGTGAACAAATCAAAATCAGAAACCGTTCTGTGGTTGTGAGAGAGCGGTGTGAGTGCGTGCCGTTTTTAAATTCAAATCTAAAACCGTTCTGTGGTTGTGAGAGAGTGGCGTGTCGTGTCCTTTCAGAATTTTTTTATTATTTATATATCGAAACGTGTCAGTAAAATTCAAATTTCAAACAGTCCAACGGTTGCGGCTAGAGAGTGGTGTTTTTTTTTATTCTGTATGCTCTACTGCATACTGTATTTTATTTGATATAAAGATTTTCACACTCGCTCAGGAAGTTGTGTGTGTGTTTAAGTGTTTCCCTATGCTTCTTGCAAACATATACCGCTCAGTGATCATTTAACTTAAACTGTGTGTGTTAGGTATCTGCTCCAATCTCGAGTCAACACTCACCACTCACCACTCGCAGTGAATTTTGTGTGTAAGAGAATTTGTCTCTGTTCTTTGAGTTCTGCCTCATCCGTTTCGTTTGTGATTTGCCTTCCCCTGCATTCAAGTTGTGTTATATTCGTCTTTTTTTGGTTGTTGCTCTCCACTGTCTGGTTGTATTGTTCACGCGTTGCGTTTTGAAAAAAAAAAGCTTTGCCCTTAAGCTTGAATTTTATTATTCAATTTTTTGCTTACCCCCGCACTTTTAGTTACCTTTTTTTTCCCCATCGTTCTTGTTTACTTTTTTTTCGTTTGTTTTTTTGTTTATTTGTTTGTTCATTACAATGAATAAGTGCCATGCCGATTGCAACAACGATCAAAAAAGTGCCGTGTTGATTAAATGCAATGGTCTTTGTGGGAAATCTTACCACTCCCAATGCATTGGCCTTAGCAGGCGAGCCAGTGCGTATGTAAATGAATATCTGGATCATTTCGTGTTTAACTGTGATGAGTGTAAGGAAATCTCACTATCACATGTGTTACTTGCCATTAAATGTGTCAGTGAATCGACAAACTCAATTATCGCTGAAAATAAACTCTTTCAAAAATATGTGTCAAGTCAAGTTCAAACAATTAATGACTTTGATAAGTGCTTCGAAGATATAAATTGTGCTATTGAAAGTGCAAGTAATCGATGTGCTTCTCTAAAAATGACTCAAGATAAAAAGGATCTGATTGCAAGGATAGCCCGATGGTGGCTTAAAATTCAAGAGTTTGATTTTAACTCGGAATATAGAACAGCCAACCAGATGCAACACGCAGATGCTCTTAGCCATAACCCAACAGGAAAAGCTTTTGAAATGGATGAAGCCGGATTCAACATAAATATTGTGGGGGTGGACGACACCGATTGGATTGCTACTTTGCAGTTCCAGGATCAAGGACTTAATGAAATCAAGCAGACTCTACAAAGCGGTGATAAAAAGACGGAGAAGCAATCTGTCAGTCTATCATCGACATTCAAGGTATGTGTAAGTATACGTAAGTAAAATGGATGACGTTAAATAGTAAAGTTCAGGTAAGTATAATTTAAGTGAAAGTATAGAATTTCATAGCGTAATGTTATTAGTGTGGTGTAAGTAAGCATGGTATTCGTAGTGTAGTATATGTAAGGTAAAGTATGTAGAGTATCCGTCTTCTAAGTCATGGTTCAGTGGAGTTAGTCATATGTCTATGTTCTGTCATTCTGATGGAGTGGAGAAAACCGCTTCCGTCGCCCACCGTGATTGTTTTATTTGTTTTATTAAAGAAACTTACATCTAATGCAGAAAATAGATACAAATGTTTAATGATGAAATCCAAATATATACAATAACAAAAAAAACTTTTCTTACTACAAAAACTACATTGGACACCTATACCACTGTTGTGTATATACATAACGTGGAAACACTGACCTACATTTAAACAAACTACAATAGAACAATTAATGACTGCACCTGAATGTGTCGCGGTGGCTAAGGGCATCGAATTGCATTTGGGTGGATTGAGCTGAACGTTCATTCTGTTCAAATGGAATTCGAATCTTTCTCGTCATTCGGGCCATTGTTTGTGGGTTGATAATGAAATAGCATATTGAGAACTAAAATCAAAATTGTAATAGGTATAAGAGTGTGGATGAACCCAACTATTTGTATAATAGATTTAAGTATAAATACTCGGAGCCTAGTCATTTGTAGATAAAAATCAGTCTTAAACCAATAAATTTTTGACTCGCTATTTTCGGGTGAAGACCTCAGTAATACTATCGTGCATTTTGATGCTCGGATTCAAGCGGCCGAAGAGCTCAGTATAATACTAAACAATAGGGCAACGATAAACTTTACATGGCGATGCTGCGGACTGCGCACAAAAACATTAATGACTTCACTCGAAGAGATTAATAAAATCTTTGAAAAATGAAAGAAGTTCTTAGAATATGTACCAAAACCGATAGCAGATGAGACAGCAAACCAAACACCAACATACACTCCAACGCCGATATCAGCTGGCCCAAAACCATTGTCACTGGAGGAATACAGGAGAAGACAGGAAAAACAAAAATATAACATCCAGTGAAAAAGAACAGCAGCGGCTACTCTAACTACAAAAAAGAAGAGAGGAGGAAGAAAAAGAGCATTCCAGAGAAGGTGTGCGGAACTACAAAAAATAATCAATATAAGCTCTGGAGCACAAAAAAGAAAACTCGTAGAGGTAAACAAAAATCGTGTGAGTACATATAAATTCATTCATTTATTGAATAAAATTTCCTTGTACGTTTTTTTTTTTTTTTTTTTTTTACAGTATTTCCAATAATCTCGGCTCAACATCTGCAATTGCTTTGTTTACTGAGACCAACTTCTTGTCAAGAGTGAGTGCATTTATTGAGTTGGCTTCAATGCATTCAACTCGGTGCACAATCTCCGCTATCGTGTTGTGTTATTTACTTTTTTAAGCTTCTCTGACCAAATTTGTTCAGTTTGTTCTAGTTTGGCAAAGAGCTCGCCACGAATTTTAGAGATTTCGTCCGTTATGCGGTTGATGATCGTGTCGGCATGTTTGTTTAACCGGTCTTCGAGAGTTGCAAGTGTGAGATAAGAGTCGTCATCTCTGCTGAATTTGTTTTCTTTTTGTGTATTAGGTGTTAAAAAAGAGCCCTTCGTCGGTGTATTTGAAGAAACAGTAACAGGTGTCTGTGTTTGTGGTTGTCTGCCTCGGGAACGGATTCGATTTTATAAATTAATAGATTTAAATCACTTAATTCTTTGTAAATATTTAGTGTTTAATAGAAATTTAGTTTTTTCTTAATGTAAATGTAAATTAAAATTCGCGTACTTAGCAAAACAATTTTAGATAAATACAGGGCAAAAGAAATCTGACCTCGGACGTTACAAATTTGCTTCTATACTCCGCGACTCTTTATTTTCCTTTATTACTTTACTTTGCAGGCCCGGCCACTCACGATTTCCTTAAGAATTTATTATTTGATTTTATTATTTTTTTGAATTAGAATAATAATTTGCATTACTTTTCAGGCAGAGAAAGATATTACCGAGAAAGACCAAGAGAAAGGAAAGCTGGAATACATTTATGATGCAGCTATCCATGCGATCATTCGCATTAGAGAAAGAGCAGCTACCCAAGATTACCCTAAAAGATATCGAGGTTAGACTGGAGATCCTCCAGGAATCCTGGAAGCGCGTGAGAGTATGAAGCCATACTGGCTAAAACGGGAGACCTATCGGACAAGGCCGACATAGAGAAGCGAGCCATTAAGGCGGAGAAAGCGTATTTCACTGCCCGTGCAACGTTGAGAAAGAGGGAGAAAGAACTGCTACCAGAATCTATTAAGAAAGAAGCGCTGCCCATTGCAGTGCAGGTAAATATTTACCTAGGGTCTTAGCTAACTTTACCTAGAGCCTTATGTGACCTTCTATTTAAGAAAGAAAAAATAGTTAAACGAATTGTAAAAAGTAAAAAAAGTGAATAAAATTTTGAGAAATAATATTAAAAATATAAAAACCAAAAAGGAGAAGACAAAAATAAGTATAAAAAGTTTATAATATAAAGCGTTTGGATAATTATATCAAAGTAAGTATTCCTACAAACACATTGTTTCTCTAATTACATCATTATATTTGCGTGTTTATTCCACTCAGAAAAAAATTGTTATTAAATCTTGAATGAATGAATATAATAATAAGGGTTAAGTGCACTGCGAAATAAAGATCTAAGATCTATTGTGTCAATTCACAGAACTGGATGACGACGCTTATCCTCATCATCTGCTCAAAATTGGTTTCTTTAAAAATGTTTTAGGATTTGGTATATTTGTATAGTGTGAAGATTGCTCTTTTCTATCTGGGAACATCCCAGATAGTTTTGTCTTCTGTAGACTTAGTGCTTCTTACCTAGGACATGATCTGACGTTATACCTACTTCTTTTTCATCACAGAATCTACGTGTGGCACTACTAGCCAGACCTAGTAAGCTAAGGAGATTACTTTTTGGTTATTTTTATTCTAACTGATGCTATCCTTAAACTGCTACTGGTTTAAGTTCCCAAGTAGCAGTTTGGCTTCTAAGTACAAAAATCCTAAAAAAATTTCTAAGTCCAAAAATCCTAAAAAAAAAATCTAAGTAAATTTTTGCACCAATTCATAACTTGCCTTTTAGGTAGTACCTATAATCGGAAGTAAATTTGTTTTTTGAATTGAACATGGAACTTCAGTCAGTTATCGTAATAAATGAAAATTTCGTTTTTATAATTTTAGATAACAGTACTAGAAATCTTGAAAAAAACAGAGCAGGGCAGAGCAATTATAGAATCCAATAGCAGCAACAGTTTATTGACTCCAGAGGATCAAAGAAATTTGGTCCATAAGATTGTTCAATATTTTACAGAGAATAAAAAGAAAATTACGGTCAAAAGATGTGAAATCTTAGCAGGGGAAATCATAAAAATGTTTCCTAAGGAAAGCTTGGTAGGTTATAGGGATATATATATAAAGTGCTTTAAATTGCAATTTTTAAATACACGAGTTCGTATTTTGTTCGTGGGGTAAACAAATTTCCCTCCAAGGGTAAAGTATATGACAGATATATAGGGGACAACGAAGATTTTTGAAACAGCTCTATAAAAATGTCCTTTATCGTCTAAGACGAGGATTGCAATATAGTTAGAATTTTTTATTTAAAAAGCCTCAATTGATGTATTTAATTAAAATTATTTAATATAACTAGAACCACTAAACAATGCAGATGTGTCCCAACACAGTTATCAAGCAATGGATGCCAACTATGCCCTTCAGGAGATATATGATAGACATTTCAAAAATCAACAACGATAACGTAAACATTGTGTATGCAACTCTTTTACATGGAGTGCTCCCTCCCTCAACCAAAAAGTTCAACGGAAAGATGATAAAATTTACAATTCAATACTCCAAATCTTCCTTTACATTGGAAGATTTCAAAAATCAACAACGATAACGTAAACATTGTGTATGCAACTCTTTTACATGGAGTGCTCCCTCTCTCAACCAAAAAGTTCAACGGAAAGATGATAAAATTTACAATTCAAGGCTCCAAATCTTCCTTTACATTGGAAGATTTCAAAAATCAACAACGATAACGTAAACATTGTGTATGCAACTCTTTTACATGGAGTGCTCCCTCCCTCAACCAAAAAGTTCAACGGAGAGATGATAAAATTTACAATTCAAGACTCCAAATCTTCCTTTACATTGTAAGTGGAAAATGCCAGCCAGATCGACCAACTTATACAAAGGAAAAGAGACGAGTGTCTCAAATTCAGCATAGGACTTCAGCCCCTAATACTAGTAGTTGGTGAGCAATTCAATTACACAAATTTCCTAATTTGTATGTCTGCTTGGACAATGTAAAATACAAATTAGACACGTACTTAGATAGTATCGCTTTTTATTTAAAACTTGTATATGTTTGAAGAAGAACAAATTTTAAATTGGGCGAGAAACAAGCTAAGTATTTTTATTACTTTTTCCACTGTTGTTTTTCTGTCCTTCAAAATTGTTGTCCTTCCCTTCCATTTTTCGTTTTTTATTTGTATGAAACATTTTTATTTTTTGAATTAGTCGTTGTCCAGATACGGAAGAGGAAGAGTAAAGACTGTATCTAAGGCAACAAATAATATATGAATCTGCATATAAGTGAGTGTGACGATGACAGAACCTTATGATGGAAAATATGAAGATCGAAAATAAAGATCTAGAACTAACTGAATGCATATTTTACATTTTCCATTCCATTTTTCCATATTCCATTTCCTTTATTTAAAGATTACATAAATTCAAACTTTTAAAGAGTTGGTATTGTAGCAGTAAAAGAAAAGAATGAAAGAAACAATAATAAACCCACGCACATACATCAAATATGTAAAAGACAAACAAGCTGTCGATGTAGGTAGGTAATAAGAAGAAAGAATAAATAAAAACGAAAAGACAGTTGAATTCTGACTGCCAAAGAGAGCAGACGTGTTTTTTATTAGTACCAGTGTTTTTTTTTTTATAAAGAGAATAGAAACGTTTTAAGTATTAATAAATATTTTCCTTTCAGTCCTTAACAGAACTGCTTGAAAGTAGCTTAGAAGTGAAAGCTTTGCTCACCGTTCCAAGAACTGCTGCACTCTAGAATACATCTCGAATACGTCTTGTCCGTATAATCGGGACTTACATTTTAAAAAGTAATCCCAAAAGAAACATTACGGCCGATATCTATACACATATTGGACAAATCAAATTATACAAATTGTTTAAGAAGAAACGAGGGCAGTTTTATATGCACACAAGGCTGGTTGAATCTGGTCCTGGTATTGCAAACGGTTTGGTTGGGAAACTACCCGATAAGATTCACAATTTAAAAAGAAAGTATAGGCAATCGGGATTGATTGAAGCGACAACGGAGCAGTGTTTCAAGAACACCATATCCTTGTGGATCACCATCACCATCATGACGACTTGATTGCTTTAAACACATTAATGCTAATGATACTGACTGTGAAGAAAGTATTCAGTGGCTTAAGAATTCCAGTCATTCCTGGGTAACTGTGGACGAAAAATGGGTTTAAACCACACGCGCTCGTCTGCTCCAGCTCAAGGAAATGACCATCGACCGACGGCTACTTTTAGGAGTTCCCAGTATTACAAAAACCAAGCGGTTATCTTTTGGTATATATTTGTGCTTACTACTTAATTTATAAAAATTCATGTACGTTTGTTTATATATTTTATATTTTTTCAGTTGCTGAAGGACTTTGAGTGTATGTATCCTGACAACTACAACGGGTTGCTCGAGTATTTTCCGACCTTAAAACCCAGTATTTTTAGATAAAGCTGCCAAGCAATCAGGGAAGGATAAGTACATCCAAAACTTGCTGTTCCTTGAACATAATAAGTGAAATTGCATAGTTTTTGTAATACTTAATATCTATTTACTTCTAATTTAAAAATTATTTTGACTTTTTCAAATAAATGATCCGTTTTGGGTGGATGATATTTGGCGAACTGGGTCAAACTTCAGCTTTATAGGCATGGCCTTTAAGAATATCAATATGAATCTGCATATAAGTGAGTGTGACGATGACATCGTCTTACAGAACCTTTTGATGGAAAATATCAAGATCGAAAACAAAGACCTAGAACTAACTGAATTGAATCGAATTCAAAAACATACATGTACAATATCTTCATTGCCAAACTACAAGCAGAAGCATCAATGACGAAATGAAGACTTCCCGATGACGTGGGGAAAATATTTCTGCTGACAGCTAAATCTTCCCTTAAAACACGAGAAAGTGAACCACGCCTAAGATTTTTTAACTCCCTGAAGAAATTTAAGCCCCCAAGTAGCTGCAATTCAGTAAAAAGGAGACAGTCTTGCTGCAAAACATCATTCTCGAACTAGTGTTAAATAGTAAAAAAAACCTTACACCCCTTAGATTTTGTTCAGATAACTGAAAAAATTTCGACAATATTTCCAAATGAAAATAAGGTATGTAGGGTATGGGGTGGTGAGTGTAAGTGATGGGGCGAATTTTGAAAATAAAATATGTTTGCCTGCCTTATAGTTTCATAATGAAAATCGGGTTTTTTTTTTAATTTGACATAAGACACCTAATTTGTTGGAAGAGAAAAAAGGAAAAATCCAGGAAAGCTCTATGATAAATACCACAACCTTCAAAATAAAAAGCGAAAAATAAATTAAATAGCAACAATAGAGGATATTGAAGAATCAGACATTTTCGATTGTGAACTTGATGAAGAAGACAAATGTCGGACTCAGTTTGCCAGGCACTGGTGGTGAAGACATATGGGGAAAAACTTTCCTCTTGCGACGACGAGACCTTAAAGCTCTTCAAAACAACTTCCAGTTTTTAGAAGATTGGCCATCGTTCAAACAGTCTTTTGATGGAGACCTCCCAACGTTTTTTATGATAATATAAAGCCACATTCCACAAAATAAGTGGGACGACTTCAAAATTCAAATAAGAGACTACACGAAAAAAAGTCTTAAAAACCAAAAATCCCGGAGGAATTTACTTCTTGCAAACAGCTCACCTGTAAAGGTACGCCATAGGTTCCTTACATTTTATATAGTGCTGATTACATTTTGACTAACCTCCTAAACAGCGTTATAAGGCCAACGGCAAGATTCACATTGACAGATGGTAAGAACAAAAGAAAATTCGCAATTGCAGATGCCGAGGAAAGTTTTGTGTAACATTTAATGTCCATAAACAATTTCCGATTTAAAATTGATAAATTAAAATCTTAATACTTATCGTCTGCCTAAACAATACAACCTATAATTATATTTTATTTAAACTACCCTCTTTTTTGGAAGCTTTAAATTCATGTTTGAAAATTTTTCAAGTCTTTTTATAATACTATTAATTTGAGTGTTTAATTAAATCAATGGGGTTGCAATAAAACAAATTTTATTGGGGATGTTGATTTGGCATCACTGAATTAAGAAAAAAATTATTTTTGTTAGTTTGGTAATCTTCTTTGAATAAACTTCCTTCTTCATAGTTTTACCTTAGCTGCAGTTCCGGCGTGATTTTGAAGTTTGTTATAAGCTTTTATTCTTTATTTAACGATTTCGAACAATACAATACTGTTTGTTTGGTTTGTGTACACAAATTTAATAAACTGCAACTTTGCAACATTTTGACCATGGGTAAAAGAGGAGACTTTACAAGACGTAAACAAGCAAAGGCCCTCATTAATGCTTTAATTTTTTCAAACCGCGAAGATTGGAGGTATCTGAGGCTAGTTTGCGAAGAATTAAAGCAACAGTTGAAATAGGACACGGATTGAGCCGGAAGAGGAGGAAAAGATGCGAAAGAAAGCCAATTTGTACTCCAAGTTTAGAAAGGTGTTTAGCTAGAATTTGTCTAGAAAACAGACTTGCGACCACAAAAAAGATGAAATCGCAAATGAAGGTTGTCAATGTTAATGCTTATGAGCGCACTGTGTGAAGAAAACTGAAAAGTCTTCATTTCAAGGCCCAGCGACCCGCAAAAAAAGCCCAAGTTAACACATGGAATGAAAAAAAAAACGTCTGAACTGGGCCAGAGAGTTGCATGATAAGGATGTGGACTTCACAACTAGAGATTTATTCGTATATTGACTAGCGGAATAACCGGATCATTCTTGTTTCGTAGTTTTAAAATACTTAATACTAACATCGGATTCGGAAGATGAAGGCCATGCATCATTCTACACCGCAAAACGCATGAAGAATAAAAATATATTCGACTCTATTCAGTGGAATAAAAATCCTCCAACAACCAGGCAACGATATGGTAAGCAAAATATATTAGTTCACCTCCCAAGTTAAATTGGAGAAGCAAGAAAGGCAGAGACCATTCTAGAGACTTGGCTTCATCTTTTTGATGAAAAAATGCTTAGCTCTATTGTGACGTGGAGAGATTTATTCGTATATTGACCAGCGGAATAACCGGATCATTCTTGTCTCGTAGTTTTAAAATACTTAATACTAACCCCATAGATAAGTTTGAAAAGTTATTATTTATCAAACTTCAAACGATGTACAAGTTTATTAATTGGCGCCCGAGCAGGGACCTGTAATTGTGCCGTGATTAAAAATTGATTAAATATTGTGATCAAATTATTTAAAAAAAAGGGTAAAATCAAAACCCCATCGCAAAATTAAAGGTGCACCAGTGAAGTTATTTAAAAGGTTATAATAACATGCAACTGTTACAAAAATCACAACGACAGAAAGTGCATCCAATGTAATGCAAAAAAAAAAAATAAAGTGATTACTAGCACCAGGAATTTTGGAATAAAATTGTTATTCCTTATTTTTTCTTTAAAAAAAGACGATACTAAATTTTTTTTGAATCCCTACCAAGACGAGACCGAGCCAAGACATAGTTCTGCGAGACTGAGACGAGACCGAGACGAGACTGGTGATTTTTTGATTTTAACGAGACCGAGGCGAGACTTACAAAAGTCTAACCTGGGCTCGTCTCGTGGCCAGCCCCTGAAAGGGACTGGCGAGCAGATGGTTGAGGTAGTTATTCAAGAAGTGGACCGATTTGGGGATAGACAAAATAATTGGTGTCTTTTTCGACACTACAGCATCGAATACAGGGCTGATCCACGGGGCATGCACCAGAAATAAAAGTGAGTTCGGACGAACTTTGTTGTGGTTGGTTTGCCGTCATCACACCCATGAACTTATTCTTAAAGAAGTGTTTGAGGAGTGTTGTAGCACACCATCAAGTGGTCCTGACATCCAGATTTTTCAGAAGTTTCAAAGTCTCTGGAATTCAATTGATAAGAAATCATATACCACAATGCTGGATGAAGAAAATTCACTTCAAGAATTTGAAGAAGAACAATGGGTGAAGATGTTGAACTACATTAAGAATGTTTTAAAAGACGGAAGTCATCCAAGAGAAGATTACAAGGAGCATTTGCAACTTTCACTCTTGTACGTGGGATGTTGGTCTCAAAATGACTTCAGTTTCAGAGTCCCAGGGGCATTACATCTTCTACAAGCAGTTGAATGTTTCTCAACAAGATGTGAAAGGAATGAAACAAGTTGCACATTTTATCAGCCTCATTTACGTTCGCTTTTGGCACGAGGCAATTGTAAGTCTTAGGTATGGATGGTCGTTGGTCACTCTTGTACTGGATTTACACCGATAATTTAGTTAATGATGCACAGAGAATGTTTTTAGTGCCTGAAGAGTATGATATCCCAGATTCTTATTTTCACTATCAGATCGAATTTGGTTTGGTAACTCGGTCCTACTATTCTGCAACCATTAATCAAAGTATCCACTTTTTTAACAACTTGATAGTCGCTTTTGCTATAAACAATCGTGGATTGAATGCAAGACACATCTGCAACGTTGATGTAGCAGACACCTTGATGAATGCTCAGGTAGTATCTTATGTGTATAAAGTTAGATCTGCATGAGCTCTTCAGAAACATGAGAAAACAACAGCTATCATGCAGAAACTTGCAGCTGAGAAAGGTCGATTAGCTCCGTTAGAGAAAGAATAAAGAAAAAGAAAAGCGAACCGAGACTCAGACGAAGAACAATCTGATGAAGATGGAGAGAACCTTGATGGGTTGGGAGGGATTGGAAGAGCCTAGCATAAGAGATCCTTCAGAATAGATCGAGCACATTGCTGCTAATCGGCATCAATTGACACCGAGAATGACTGGATACTTTACTGATTACAAGTCCCGATTGCCTGCCTGCAAGGTTGGGACAGTTGGACAATTCCTGTTTAATTCATTATAAATATACCTTAAATAGAAACTATATGTATATAAGTTATATGTGCTACTGAAACTGTCCGAGACGATATCGGTGGGCCTGAGCCTCTGCCGGCTTAATTTTCTTTTTAGGAATTTACTTAACTAATAAACTAATATATTTTCTTTTCCTTTTCAGAATTTATGAATGTTGCAGGAGGGCATAGAGGCCACCCCAGGAAATAAAAAGGAGGAAGGAGGAGGCTTAAAAAAAAATCTTGCCCATCGCAGCGCGTTTACCGCCGCGGCAAGCGCATTGGATTTTTTTTTTTTTTTCTAAATTTGCTGCAATCAACCAAAGGGGTTGATTGTGTTCCGGAATTGGTCAGGTAAGATTTATCTTGGAAAATCTCACGCAACAAACCCCTAAAAAGACTGATACTGATATCAAGTTCAACCGGACATGAACAACATTGCGAACAACTTTATCTTTACCAGCCGGAAGCAACCACATGACTTGAAGCCGAATATATTTTAAGATAATAATTATGTATAAATAGGACTAACAATAAATATTGTAGTTAGACAATAAAGTAACGCCAGCGGCAAAGGAAGCTTAAGTGTTTGTGGAACAGCCAGCAAACTTTAGAACTAATAGCTGCTGTGCAGAAGCGGCCATCACTATGGGACGGCGGATGCAGTGAGTAAAGACTCACAAATAAGAAGACTGACTGTTGTCAGCAGGTTGAGAAGGAACTTGCCGTCCCTAGACCATACTTATGACCAATATGTATAAATTCCTAGCATCTCGAGGCAGTACCTACTGTTTCGCTAGGAAAAGGTGGAATGGATGACGAAGATGAAGTTATGCTAGAAAGAACATTGCTAAGTCGAAATTAATGTCAACGAAGAAGATTATAAAGCATATCTTTATGTATATTTATATTATTGTATTTGACAGAGCAATTAATTGAAAAAGTGAGAGAGGAAAGTATACTTTACAATATGACTAATGTAGAGTATAGAAGCAAAAAGAAAGACACACAGTCATCTTCAGCTGTTGAGTAAGTGCTGCAGATGAGATTGAAGACTTGTTCAAGGGGTGTGTGCAAAAACGATGAAGAAATTCTCTTATCGAAGACAAGCTTTTCTTAAGTTTATCTCAGTTGTTTTTAAATGCTGAGATAGCACAATTAAAGGAAGAAGAGCAACATAACTCAACGGGAAGTTGGTAAACTTGAATAATTAATTTTTTATGTAAGTTAAACGAACAATAATATTATTATCGCCTTGGTTTGAGCAGTTTTTTGGCCGCTTCTTTACCGCGCGACCAACAAAGCCGCCACCGCAAAAAAAAAAAAGAAACATCCTGAAAGTGTTATTGATACCCTCAAACAATCATTGATAGGCATTAAAAACAAAATTGAAACACCAACGAGTGCCGCTCGGAAATATAATTCAACATCGCATGAATAGATGCTGAGAAAAGTGGATATTTGTGTTTCTTTTGTAGGAAAAGCGAACCAGCTTGAGCAAGGCTTGCAGTAAATATTTTGTAGGTCACGTCCTAACATCGGAAGAAGTATTAAGTAAGCATTTTAACTTTGTTGACAAAAGAGCCAGCTTCGGGACAGCAATAAATTGGGTTTTTTTTCCTCATAGAGGTTTTCCCAAACCAATTCAACTGAGTTTTATTTCGGTCGGTCAGTTAGTTTTTTTTTACAGTTCTATTTGGAACGAGAAAGAGGTATCTAGAACATTTTGGCCCGTGTCGAACCGGATGTGAGCCAGCGGAGAGTGATACAGTCCACTGAGCTAGCGTAGTGAGATAGTGCGTAAAAACTATGGGCAAGTGAGAAAATATATATCAAATTATCAAACTATAAGTTATGAGCTCACAAAAATCTGGCAGTGAAAATAAAGTAAGGCAAAGCAGAGCTAGTGTAATTAGACCCAATAGCAGAGAGGAAGCCAGCATGTATTCACGCGCGATATACAAAGCTGCCACCACCAGCGCAGCCGCTTTGGTTTGTAGTTTAACAACAAAAACCTGCTACTGATAAATTGCAGAGTGATAAGAACAATGACGAGGAGACTGGGTTTGACAAATGAGAAAAAAGATAATTTGACAAATAGTCAAATCCTCCTAAAAAATTTGATTTTAGTATATATAAGTAGAAAATACATTTTTAGATACAATTATTTAGGAAAACATGCCGAATTTTTATAAAACGAAACAACCTGAAAGGGTTATTGATAAAGATATCATTGATAGACATTAAAAACAAAATTGTAAAACCAACGAGTGCCGCTCGGAAATATAATTCAACATCGCATGAATAGATGCTGAGAAAATTGGATATTTGATAATTCTAATTTATCGGCTTAAGCTTTTGTCGGAAAAGCGAACGAGCTTGAAAGCAAGGCTAGCAGTTAATATTCTGTAGGTCAGGTCCTAACAACATCGGAAGAAACCGAGTTGACGGAATATTTTTAAATATATTCAAATCTACATCACAGTCTGACATTTGATATGGCAAAGCGACTTGTGTACGACTATGCCATAAAAAATAAACTCAAATGTCCGCTGGAAAAGTTTGGCTATCGGGATTCATGAGGCGGAATCCATCAATAAGTCTGCGAAAACCGGAGAGTATTGGCTAGAACCGCCTTCGAACTTTTACAAAAACTGCTGCAGCTGATTTTTTTTTTTGTAACCTTAAAGGTCTCCTTTTGAAGCATTCATTTGGACCCGAAAAACTGGGCTTACAAAGGTCATGAACTAGATAAGAGTAAGTTTTTTTTTTACAAGTAACGAAGAAAATAAAGAAACGAGGGAGTCAACTGCTGCTGCCTCAATAATTTTATAAGCTCCGATTGAATCCTCTTACATCGATACAACTGCACCATTACCAACAGCAGTTGCCATTGAATAGAGGTCTACTTCAGCTTCACCACATCTAACTTGTGTAATTGAAAAAACTCATACCACACCGGAATCTATTCGTCCTTTTCCGAAATAAGGGAAAAAGAAATTCACAGCTCGTCCGGCTTGAAAATCCACAAAAAGACCGTTTAGAGGAACTCGCAACCAAAAATAGCCTCAAGCTCCAAATGAGCAGCATTCCAAGGTAAAAAAAAAAAAAAGGTCGTGAAACATGTTCTGAATGATTCTTTGAGTGGAAACTGCGGTAAGTGGAGCCTCCGGGATTCAGACACGTCACAACGACGGGAAGACAGTAACAGAGAGCAACTGGACCGAGTTAAATTCAGCAAGCATATTATCGCCAATCCCGAAGATTATGTTCTTATAAAATTTGGTGATAAAAAGGAGTTCCTTTACGTTGGATTGGTAGCAGCTGTTGATCAGGATACCGCTTTACCATACACGATCACGACTTTCTATGTAAGAAACGGAGAAATCGCACAGTTATACTTGGAACGAATTAAATGGATGGATGCGAGGGAGCAATGAGATAGGATCAATTTTGTTGCATTTGCTCAAAACATTGTCCTTAACCGTGACAGATGTTTCACTGTTCTGTGACACTTGTGGTGGTCAGAAAAGAAATCAACAAGTAGCAACTGTTTTAATGTACGCTGTTCAAAGTTTGGGCCATTTGAACAGAGTTGAGCTTACATTTTTAGAGTCAGGACATTCACACATGGAATGTGACTCTATGCATTCCGCAATAGAGTCTGCTAAGACAAATAAGAGCGCCTATACAATGACGGATTCGACACGAATCTATCAATCGGCTAGTTAAACTTTGCGATACAGCTCTGATTCCAGAGGAAATAGTTCCAGTGTACAAAAGGTAACCAACAATTAATTTGGTACAACCTGAGAGTTAGTCCCACTAAACCACTCTGTGCTTTTATCCGTGGATTTGGAAAAGGCATTCGAAGAAGTAACAACATTTGGAGTAATAAAACAACTCAACGATTGGGGAATCAACTCACAATTATTGGAAGTTATAAAGTCTTTCATGTCCAACAGAACAATCAGGGTAACAGTCAACGGTTATTGATCCTCAGAATTGAAAACGGAGTACCACAAGGATCTCCAATTTCAACGTAAACTCATTGCTGGAAGACCTAAAACCAGAAACTCCAAACATAAGAGCAATCCAGGCTTTCGCCGACAGCATTTTTATCTTGGGTCCTGGCAATCAAGAAGAAGTGGCGCAGGCGCTAAGAGAAAAAACTTCATATAGCAGAAACATGGTGTCAAAAAACTGGAACTAAATTACCTTTCGCGAAAATGGAGGCTCTACATATATGCAGGAAAAAATCTTGTACAAATATAAATATTTGTATTAATAAAATAGCACTCCCCCTAAAAGAAAAAGTACAAATCCTAGGGATGGCTTGCACCAAATCGTGGAAGTGGCATGCACACGCCAAATTTATAGGTGACAAGCTTAACAAAGCATTAAACCTGATCAAAATTATCTGTCACAAACACAGCAATAAACATAGCTCAAGCGTTCATAAGGGATGAAACACAACACAGCCTCTCCATCTACTCACACAGGACGAAAGGCAATGATCATAATATAACACAAACTAAAATCAACGCCCTTCTGCGAAAAGCTATTGGCCAAACAAAAGGATGCAAGGAACAAACGGGAAAAGGCTCGATGGCCCTCCACAAACGTATCTCCGCCAAAAGTTGTCCCTTAAAAAAGAAAGCGAAGTCACCAGAGCTAGGTAGCCAACACCGCATATAACATCACAAAGCAAACTTAAAGACACTTTTGACACAAAAGAAGAAATAAAAAGCTATCACAAATCAACCAAAAGTAAATTTCTATACCTTTCAGACAATTGGAAAATTAAAAAAAGGGAAATTAATTAACAAATGAGTGTAGTTGTCATTCTATAACGGAAGATGAGCTTAATGTTTATGATGGCATTAGAGGTACATAGATATTGTTTCCTACTACGAAATTTTAGTGTTTGGAAAGACAATCTTACACATAATAGAAAAATTAACGTGGGTATTTTAGAGAAACTTTACATTAAAACTCCCGTTATGAAAAGTTCGGAAAAAACATTTGAGTTATATAGGCAGGGGTAAAATGTATGCACGGGATAAAACAATAGGGATATAATTTGACTTTAAAATGCCGTCAGAGACACATACACATGTAGCTTTTACATTCTAGATGCTTGAGTAAGAATTTAAGAGCAGAGGAACGGAACTTTTGTTTTAAATATTGTCCCCAGTCTGTTGAGATGCCAGGAAATGTTCTTGGAGCTCAGAAACATAAACTTGGCTATTTGTACAACATATAAATATACACATAATATTCTATATAAAAATAACTATAAATAAAATGGGATTATTTAAAATTATATGATAAAAGAGCGAATACATACATAATGCGTTTTAAAAACCAATACTTTAAAGTATAAGGAATGTGTGATTTTTAGTTATAGCCATCAACGGAAATATGTTGCCATTGACCCTGAAAAAAGAAGGAATCTTGTTAGAAGTCTATTAAATGTCATGTTAAAAAAAAAAAAACTCACTGGAATGCCAAAATGCCAACCATTACCAGCTGGATTTTCTTTGGTGATACTGCAACGTTTACAAATAATTCCATTTAACGAAGTGGCCCAGACTTCTTTTCCGACAGAAATAGATTTAAAGCCTACATTAGTCTCACTATGGGGAGGAATGTTTGGAATATTAGGCAAGAATTGCCAATGAGATCCTTCTGGAAAAGTTTGGCCAATCTCTCTGCGAACGGCTAAGCGATTATTTGAATCAATAGCCCAAACTCCTCTCTCTCCAGCTGATATAACTTTGAAAATTACTCCGGGAGGAGTATCAATTGGTTGCCAGCATGTACCAAGAGCATTCTCGAAGTTTGTACCACATCTGAAGTAAACAGTTCCATTTTTTCCAACGACCCAAACTTTCCTTTTTGGGCCTATACTTATGGAGATGAGCGGTTGCTCACAGGTTATATGGTGCCAAGATTCACCCTTTGGGTTGGAATGACTTACTCCGTTTCTCACTAATACATCTCCATTAGTAGCCACTGCCCATAGATCAATGATTGGTTCAGCAGAATCATTTACGTTTACAATAGAGGCATCAATAATTTTCGAACTTCCAATCTCCTGCCAAGGACCGCTCGTAACAAGTCGACATTTTTTCAACCATCTCCTTCGACGAACACAATCTGTCATTTTTTTCGTAGCATGGTATGACGCGGGAAAATCAACAGCATATTGCCAACCATCTTTGTCAACTCCACCAGGTGCATTAAAATCAACCATCCAATCTGAGATCCATTCGCAATGCATAGACAGAAGCTTCGTATGTTCCTTGCTCCTTTTGTGTTTACCAGTAACATCACTCCACATGTGTCTATCAGTTGGTAAACCTTTTGTCGTATATCCACTCAAGGGATTCCATCTCTGGTTTTCATAGACATAGAAGTTATGAGAATCGGTCATCGTATTTAACTTGCCGGAACTACTTTCGAGACCTTTGAGAAAAGTTCCACCCCAACCGCCATTGTATGCCCAAGCTGTACTATCACAACTGATTCCCCAAACAATGCCTTCGTTGCTGGAAAATACTTTTTTTATATGACCTCCAATTTGGCGCCAAAATATATCACGTAATGGAATTATAACTGATGGGCTTTGGTAAACAATGTTGAAGAGCTTAACTCTTCCGCTTACGTATAAACATGACACTGCATCTGGGTCAACGCGGTGGTGGTACTCCGTAAAAAACTCGTCATTTACAAAAATATTGTAGCCAACGGATGTTGATCTAAAATAAAAACAAAATTTATTAAAACCAGTTAAAGCTTTAAATGAGAGAACATTATTATTATTAGAATTGGCTAAAAAGAAAAAAATATTTTTTAATTTATTTCAAATCATATGGCAGGTACCGTTAGTTAAAGAACAAGAGTGTCGTTATAATATTGTGAACCAAGTTTGAAGCATATCGGCTGTTTAGGCTGTAGGTGCCGAAACGGATAAAGGGCCACACGGACAGGCAGATAATTTATTAAACAAATTAAATATGAAGACGCTCAACAATACTTCAATTTCACTCCTATGATCGTAGTTGTGCCAGTGTTTTGAATGGAATCAGAACATAAACAATTTTATAATTGAAATTGTTTTCGGTTTGGTTTGCTATAATTGACGCCCATAAAATAGCTAGGCACTCGATTCCGTCATTCAATATCAATGAAGGAAAGACTCCTCTTGACGCTGCCATTCTTGGCATCTGGTAGGAACATATTAGTTAACGACAGTATGCATGCAGCAGGTTGACTCTTTTTTTTCATGAGACTCATACCATTCACGAACTCTTTTCGACTACACTTTTCTATTAAAAACAAAGACATAATTCAGCCGCGATCGCGAGATATACGAAACTGTTTCGATAAGCTAGAACTGTAGTAGCGAGTCAATGCAAACCTTTTTAAACTAGCAATCAATTGTACTCGCAAAAACTAGCAAGAAATTATGAAAGAACTATATTTGAGATCGAACTGGATTCGCAGTTTCCACTTGCAAGTCAGACATTTCTTGCAGAAGTTTTCTGGCAAATGGAAACCCGGCCTAAGAGCAAGTGCATAGATGAAATTGTTAAAATTGTGGCTCAAGAACTTGATTCGCGGAAATTATCCAAGACTTCAATTTAGCCTGGGATACAAATCTATCGCGGAGTAACTTAAGAGAGCGTTTGATAATTTAGCTTTTTAAAAGTAAAAGTATGATTTTTTAATAGATAACTAAATATTTCAATTCCAAATTACTTACGTTATTCTCAATGTAAACGTTGCTCCCGGTGAAAAAACCATATTTGAATTCCGAGTTTCAGAAGACCATTCAGAGTTTTCCATTGAGTTCAACACAATAACATCCTCGTTGAATCTGAAAAAAAAAACAGATATCAGTATTATACAATTTGGGTTAATTCTGAAGTTCGGTGCATAAAGCAAGTGGCAAGTAGCCACCCAATCTCTTTAAATATATTCTAATTTTTTATAATTTAATACTTTTAGAAAATAAATTTTATAATTATGTTTTATAAAAAAAAAAAGATGCCACAATAAAATCAAATGAATTCGACAGGAAGAAGACCCTAAGCAGACGGCACATAAGCTCCATTATCGGTGCCATTACAGGATACTATCTCATAAGTAGACACACTGCAAGGCTTGTCGTGCTCGCAAACGACTATTTAAGAATTTAATCTAAATTGATTAACCTATTACATACTTTAATAAAAACTTAAGCTTCTTATATGATTTTTCAATGCGTTTTTAAAACTATTAAAAACCGGCAGCGTAAACAAGAAATCGCAGCTTGGAAGTGGTGAAGAAGATTAATATTTTACTATCTAAATAGTTTTACTACGGCTTATTGAAATGTTTTTGGAGAATAGGGAGACAAGGGCGAACCTGTGAAGACATATACAAAGCGAACAAAGCTGTTAAAAGCAACACGAAACTTTCGTTGACTCACACTGTCTAGACAGCAAAAAATAACACACCATAGAAGAGCACTGGTAAGGTAAGATAAGAGTTTTAAGGAAGATTATTTGAATACTGATTGGTAGGTAACTGCAAGCAGAATGGAGACCTCACCATAGGTTTTTCCAAGAGCGCTTTAAACGGGATATTCTCAACTTTGTATTTGGTAAAATATGTATGTATAAATATGATGCCCAGATTCTTAACTTTATCAACGTAAGCTACCGTTGAGTTGCCAAGCATGATACGGGGAAATCAAAGGGTCAATTTTATTTTTTAGTACTTAGTTGCAATTCATTTCTTGTATTCCATTAAAAGATACTCTCCTGGTCTATATTGATGGGCTGCGGCTTTTTCTACCATATCAATATGCTAGCTGAAATATATTTGGACATCATCGTCATACATTAGAACATAACAAAATTGTAGTATGTATAAGACCATGTTTTTAAAAAGTACGACAAGACTGCTGGGTTCTTCCTGTTGAATTGGTTTCATAATTGATCTTTCAAAATGAAAATTGCATTTTAGTTTTGTTAAGAGAGCATTCTTCATCGTAGCCTGCATTATATCATAGACGAAAGGTCTTTTCATTAGAATTTGTCGTATATGGTATTAATAAACTATGAGCTAACTTCAGCTAAGAAATGAATATCCTTTATCTGTAAGGCATCACAGCGGTCGTCTATTGAAATAAATGTGTCGGGTTGTCATTAGCTGACAGCCACGAGCGCTCCCTCCATCACTTCCTTCTTCACCAACTAATACAACAATAAATGCAACTGACCAACAAATTAGATAATGGCCCGTTCGATCTACCAGCAAAATTAGGAAGGAGGAACATTGGCTTTTCCTCTATTGAAAGAAAAAGAGAGAGAGCTGGAGAAGCGAGCGGTTGGATCTATTAAGGGCTTCAATGCTGTTCATACGGTTGTAATACTACGTCCGAAGGCCGTGAATTATCAATCGTATATGAAAAACTGAAAGTTGAGTCGTCAGCAAAACAATTAAATGGATTAGAAGTCACAGATCATTTATCATTTATAAAAATGAGAAAGAGAATCGGAGACAGAACAGAGCCCAGCATTTATTTTGTGGAGATCAGACTTCATCACCGTAGGCTCAGGCAAAACCTAATGATGGACAGATATAACTTTGAAGTTGTCAAGGTCTTTGTCTATTTGGGTTCCACTGTAACCTCTCAGAACAACATCAATGAAGGGGTCAGTCGAAGAATCACTGTTGCTAATCGCTGTTTCTTCGGGTTTAAAAGGCATCCTAATAGCAAAGCCATCTCTCAAAGGGCCAAGGAGACACTATGCAAGACCCTAAGCATCCCACTCCTACTGTATCGGATGAATACAGGCTGCGGTTCTTTGAGAAAGATTCTTCGGGTGATATTCGTTCCTGTATGTATCAATGGAGTATGGAGGAGAAGATTAAATAACGAACTGTACAGCGACATTGACCTCAACGAATAAAATACAAATCGAAGAATTATACAGCTTTTGGCAGCGACATACGACTTCATGAACAAATATTTGAATATTAAATTCTATAAAGCTTTATGAAATCGGGAGCGGTCCGAATTCTGGTCTTGAAAATTCTTGTTACGATAATATTATGTTAAAGAGAAAACGTTCTGATAATTTAAGTAAGTGAGGACTTTTTTACATTATCAAAACGATTCCTCGTGTTCAACATATTAACAGGATCTTTGAAATCAGTGCTATGAAAAACAGAATTTTGACAGCAGGATTTTGAAAACAAAACTGTGGTCCATGAAGGATTGCAAATCCAACCATTTGAAATCATTTAATATGGTTAACATGTTACTAGTTCAATTCAATGAGCTCAATTAACAAGGCCAATTTGTTTGTTAGACAAATTGCGCAAACTTCAGCCTACCAATCTGCAACTTGAGTCCTCATGTACTTGAGAACGTAGGATCTTCTATGGGACACATTCATTTTCGCACTCGTACAGTTGCTAGAGTACTCAAAGATCTCGACCTACAAAAATCTGCCAGCCCTGATGGAAGACACCCTACCGTTCTGAAGAAATGCTATTCCACGTTTGCGAAACTAATTCACATCTAACTGAAAAATGGAATGAATCATTACATCGCTTCGGTGAAAATAAAGTTGTTGCGCTCGATATTTCTAAGGCTCTCCATGGAGTTTAGAATAAAGCTCTTTTATCTAAGTTATGTGTTTTTGGTCTTGATGAATCATTGCTTCATTGAATTTGCAACTACATTTCAGACCGTTCAGTTCAACTCAAGCTGTTTTGGACGGCTTTAAGTCTGAAATTCAATACATAAATGCTGGTGTACCTCAGACTCCGTTTTGTCTCCAACTTTGTTTCTCATTTTCATTAATGACCTCTTGTTTGAAACTGCTTGTCCAGTTAATTGTTTCTTTTTTGCCGACGCACGACAGCACCGTCAGCTTAGAAGATGCGAAAACTTTTTTCCCCTTATGATCTAGCAACAATTTATAAGCCCATGCAAAGCTACAGAACAATTCTCATATCTAATTTGGAGCTCCACAAACATCATTAGCTTTGCTAGATAGAATTCAAGACAGAGATTAAGAAATGTTGTATCGCTATTTTTGTAATCAGTGCTCTAGTGGAATAGGCAGTTGTATTCCTCTCCTTAAAAGTTTTCCCCGTAAACCCCGCTCTGCTAGGAATGCTCATAATTGTAATCTTGAGCCAAACTAAAGTACAGAGATTCTTTTTTTGATCGTACTACACGAATGTAGAATTCCCTACCCAACTATATTTTCTTTCTCATTTCAATGTCGAATCATTTAAGACAAATGAACATTGTTATCTCCATTCTCCAATGAAATTCTTCCCTTTATTCCTAATCGCGCGCACTGAATTATAACTTAAGATGTAAAGGGTAGTCATAACCCCTTGAGTACGCGTTAATTATAAAAAAAAATGCAAAACTTACCTTGGATTTATATGCATTGCAATGACTCTTAATTTTTCTACTTTGTGCATTACTTTTATGTGTGGGTGACATTGTAAATCGAATCGGATTTGATCTGCATCATCGTACACACATCCAGTTATTGTAAGATCTGTACCAACAGCCATTCTGAAATGCGTTTTCCCATTAAGATATACATACATAAACAATTTGTCCATTAAATCATTCTTACCCATTATACAAGGTGTTATAATAAGGTGTTTCAGTTGCAGAAACATCAACATGTTCAATACATGCGTTTTTGTCTTCATCGAACTGAGCGGTCTTCAAATTGCTTGGATCAAAGACAAAAACGTCGCCCATATCGGTGGTTGCCCAGACTGAATTATTTGAAGGTTTTCCCGATACTTCGTTGATCTGACAACATACCGAAGTCAAATGAGATATCCAATCCTCCATTTCGGTATCACCAGAAAACAACAATTTTATTGGAGAACAATTAATAGGAAGTCGCGGAGCATGAATAGATATACGAGGTGATCCAGGCTCACTGCAACACTGGACACAAGTAATCTCCGACAAAGAAAACTGAATTTTTGTCGTTATTCCATCGGGATTTAATACGGTGAAAGTACCCGAACCCGAGTCCTGTGAACATGAACTAACCCATTCCAAATCGATGTGACAATCTTCGAATATGCCACCTGGTTTTTGAACTCTCGCTTCACCTGATTTGATCCATGATGACATTTCGACTGCTTTTTCATATTTATCAAACTTTGATGCATTTGAAGCCTTTTCACACAATTTTAGCTGTTTTATAATATCTAAACGCCATTCTCGATTCAACTCTTCGTTATTATCCGAGAAGAAACTATCATTAAACCAATTCGGAACATTTAATGGATCAACATCAACCCCTCCTGCTGTAATACAACTCCACATAACTTCAAATTCTGCCCAGTATTGAGAGCCACCGTGGTCGTCGTCTTCTCCAAAAACACCAGAGTCTCTAGTACTATCAGCGTCAAATACCGCAGAATCGCTTTCGGGATGCGCTTCTGTACCAACAATCGAGCCCACACTACGAACTGGAGACCATGCTCTAGGATTTTTGAGTTGGGTTTCAAAATGTTTTGCTGTCAGTTCACCAATATCGGCGGCTGGAGCGCTGGAAGCTTGAGTATTTTCTTTTAAAATAGACGCATACTTTCTGCGATGATCTTTTAAACTTCCTATGTTTGGAGGCGAGGCAGAATTATTCTTCCATAAATCTGGTTTATGACGTATTTGGTCAGATACTTTAGATTCTACTTGGCCAACGTTTTCAATAACTGCACAAGTTTCAACCACAGCTCTCTCTTTATACAAACTACAAATGCTTCGATGCTTTGAGCCAGGAGATGAACCTCCACTCTTACGCGACATCAAACTCATTGTACTCGATGTTCGGCTTACTTGCATTTGACATTGCAAGAGGCGCCACTTTTTCCCAGTAAGATCTGATGTTGATACTCCTGACCTGAAATATAATCTACGATCTTCGGAACCGATAGCGAATACTTGGTCGTTGGGCGCAACTGCTACCATGGATATATTCCCAACCATTTCAACCCAACCACTGCCAATGGCAGCGTCTTCGCTTATTCCAGCTGCGTCTCCTTTCACTCCTCTTCGAAACCATACA
The DNA here is from genome assembly GCA_916050605.2 of Platycheirus albimanus. Taxonomy (NCBI): domain Eukaryota; kingdom Metazoa; phylum Arthropoda; class Insecta; order Diptera; family Syrphidae; genus Platycheirus; species Platycheirus albimanus. The sequence continues at coordinate 70,379,459 of OU696698.1, forward strand.
CGGTTATCGTTAGTTACACACCATACAGCATCTGTTCCTACTGATACCTGTAAGATTTTAATACCAGTTCCAGGCGGCTTGACTTCTAGCCATGACTCTCCGCCTAAGCAATCTCTTTTAACGCCAGAACGAACAATTGCTCGACCATTATATAAAACTCCCCAAACTAATCCGATTGGGCCAACACTTATTTGGGCTATTTCACACCCAGATGGTGTGGAGATTGCAGTCCATCTAAGCCCTTCGGGGGATGAAGTACTTACTTCTGAGCGCATCATTGCCTAGAAATTCAAACAAAATTTGAGGAATTAAAACTAAAATAAAAACAGAGTTAAAATTTTATCATTGGTCTGGTTTTCACACACGTGTTTCAAAAAGGGCCTACTGAAGATAATTATCGTGCTTGAATATAATGTGTCCTCTCTCCCCACTATAGTATATACTCGACATGAATGGGTCCCGCTGCAAATTCTGGCCTACATCTAGGTAAGCTGTCCAAAAACTCAGTTAAGAATAGAAAGGGCTTCCTGGTAGGTTTTGATACAAATGCCAATCGAGCACACCAACAATGTGTCAGGGAACACCAAAAATGCACTATTACTTTATCTGACTATTATGACGATTGATATGTAGGTATAACTTCGAGGTGGTCAGTGAATTTGTCTACCTATGCAATGCTGCGTATAACTACAGCTAATCGCTGTTTCTTAGGCTATGTATGAGAATAAAGGAAGAACCAAAGAAACGTTTTACAGAACAGTAATCATCACGGTCTCGTTATTTCATCTACAAGTCTCTTGTAGTGTTTGAGAGACAAGTTTTGCGGTCGATTTATGGTTCTGCCTGTGTTAACGAAGAAAAAAAAATTGTAAAGCGAATGGAAATCAGCGCTTCATAGTCGCTCGCACAGTCTTCAACACAGTGCTAGAAGGAGTCAGAAGCCTAAGTTGATTTAGGAATAGTGACGGGGAGAAGATTGTATGCGTTTTCGTGAAAAAGTGACTACTTGGTGGTATTTGGCAATTATTAGCTCTGCCGTTTTAAAGAAAATTTCACCAGAAATGGAGAAAGTCACTGTGCTATGTTCGCAACGAAATAAAGGCTGACGCACGTAGCGACCATTACTTACTACTGGGTTTGCTTTGTTATGTTCAGCTTGGGATGAGATATTATTTTCCCAAAAACAGAGTAGAGTGAGCACTTTTAAATCTGCGGCTGCTTCAGTCCGGGGTGGGTTTTTACTCTGTGTCTCACCAAACAAAACAAAAAAATTATGTGCTCGAAAGAAAAAAGGATCTAGGGAAAAAAAAAACTAGTATGGATCTGTTTAGCGATGAGTTTGAGACCGGGTTGTTGATTCGGTCATCACGTTTCCCTCCCAACCATGCACATTCGAATAATTATTGAATGGCCCAAATAAAAAAACTTGAAACTTTTTCTTTCGGTGTATACCCTACTTTACAAAGTTTTATTTAAAATTCATTATGTTGCCTTACAATTTCAAATTAAAGTTAAATTCAATTTTAGCATTTTAGAATTTTATAGAAAAAAAAGAAACGAGAAGAACGCCATAACGGAAAAAAAAGAATTTTGTAAGTTTTTTTTTTTTTTAACACACGGAGCCGATAATACGGGGATGGTATGCAGCTATACGATCTCCAAAGCATTTAAGCACACAAATTCGTTATCACTTCTTTAATATGATTTTGGCGTAAAACTACAAATTCCCTATAGTTATAATAGGCCTATTATCTAAGAAATTCGATCGCCTAACAAAATTGAGAAAAAAAAAATTATTTCCTGCAAAGAAAACACAATGCCTTGAAGACTATACCTACGGCTACCTATGATCGTTTTATCAGATCCGATTTTAAAACACTGATGGGAATATAGGGCTCCTTTCAATTGGCTTTTCTTTTCGTTTGTACAATATTATAAAAGAATTAATACTTGAAACTATTGAATTGGAGTTTAAAACGAAATAATTGAATTTGATATTAAAAAAAAAGGTTTAAATCTGAATTTAGTATATAATAAACAAATGTTATGGCAAAAAAAATGTAATTAAAGGAAAAATTGGTAATTTAAAATGGAAAATTTAAGATGGTCAAAAATTGCCTGTGACGGTTATCCTCATCTGCATTTTCTTGATGGAAATCCGGGATAGACGGATAAGTAATACTCGTTGGTATTTTCCCTTTAGGAACTTTCACTAGATCCTAATGGAGTTCGATAGCTTCTTATCGCCGATCTATGCCCCGACCTTAGGGGCGAAGTGATGTTGTCTCCGTTTCTTTTATTTTTTTATGGCTTGTAACACTTATTGAATATCGAACACCTGGACGAATAAGTAAATGTTAAAAAAATTATAGATAACGGTGTTTTAGTCTTTTTTCATTGCCTTGGATATTGTAGTCCTTGTTGTTTTTTGACTTATTTTGTATTAATTTTCCCAGAGATTTAATGGTTCAATGAGATTCACCGACACAATATTATTTTAATTAACTATGGCAAGTATACATTTAAGTTTTAATAATTTTATCCGTTTTTAAATAATCTTAAGCGAAATTGGAAGTGATGCTTACGCCTTGCCAATTCTAATCCAACTGTCCCGCAGTGGATTTTTCTTTTTTTTCGATGCCACTTCGATCTCTCGCTTTAGCTCATCACGCGATTTAACTGTAAGGTTAACTTTCATTTTCTTTTGTCCCTAAATTCGTAGGTATGCATTCTATGCATTCTTGCAGAAGTTTTTTTTTTAGTTTTTTTTTTTTTTTTTCACATACATATGAAATGACAAGAGAATACAGTTATTATTTTTGATAGAAAAAAATAAATTTGTTTGCCATAGCAAAGGGTAGTGATGCGCGTTATTATTATTTAAGGTTTTGATACAGGGGTATCAAAAATAGCACATTACAAAACAGGCTTTGGGTGCATATGTACTTACAAGGAGCACATATGAAGATCACAAAGGCTGGGAAATCAAGTTCGTATATCTTTGGTATGGTATACGGCGGTTTTACCATTATCATCTTTAAGTTTGTACGAGGTGTTGCCGACTTTTTGGATCACTGTACACTTTACAAATTTCGGTGCCAATTTAGCGTTGAATTTTTTCGTGGCATCGCTTTGAGCAAAGTTACGCCGAAACACAGTCTGTCCTGGGTTATATAAGGATTGAGTACTGCGAGTGTTATATCTTTTGGCACTGTTCTCATAGGCTTTTTGGATGTTGGCTTGCACGGCTTTTCTTATAACCTGGATTCGGTCTGTGTGATCGAGAATAATTTCATCAGATTCTAAATTGTTCAATTTTCGCAGCAACTTATAAGAGGAAGCATGCGTCACCATTTCCTGGCCAAAAAGTGCGAAATAAGGTGAAAACCGAAGCGATTGATGGTATGAGCTACGAAGAGCGGAAGCAATGAAGGGGAGGTGTTCATCCCAACGGGATTGTTCGTTGCCTAAGTAGGATCGAATACCAGCAATAATGGAACGGTTCACCCTTTCAGATGAATTGCTTTGTGGAGAATATACTGCAGTATAAGTATGGTGTATGCCATACTTTTTAAGAAAATTGTTAAAAATATCACTTTTAAATTGGGCTCCATTATCCGTTAACACATCTTCTGGGACACCAAAAATACTAAAGACATTGTTTTCTAGGTAATCCACGATTTTTGAGGAGATCATTTTCTTAATAGGGATAAAAAGAGGAAATTTCGAAAAATTATCTAAGGCTATAAAGATGGCTATGTTGCCTGACCTAGACCTAGGAAAAGGTCCTATTATGTCCATATATAATTTCTGAAATGGTCTTTCTGATTTCAGTTGCTGTCCCATCGGGGTACGCAAGACTTTATTGGGAGCTTTAGACTTTTTACAAATCTCACATCTATTCACGAAATTCCGAACATCGATTACCATTTTTGGCCAATAAAAATGCCTTTTTAGTTGCTCTAATAACTTGTGAATTCCGGCATGATTGTGAATAGGTGGACTATGAAATCTGTTCATCAGGTCGCTAATCATTTGGGAAGGTATCCATAACTTCCATGGAGTGGATTCATTTTCGGAATCTTCTACCGATTCAGTACGGCGATAGACGAGGTTGTCAACAACTCTGAGATTCGGAAGCTTTGATTCGTTCGCGAGTATATTTAATCTCAATTTTTGGTATTCATCCGAGTTGAAATGTTGTGATTCTAAATCGATTCCAGTTTCGACAGAAACAATCGCGGAGATGTCATTTTCATTCGCGCGAGACAAAGTATCCGGAACAACGTTTTCAGAACCACGTCGATGTTCAATCGAAAAATCATAACCTTGCAGCTTAAGTGACCATCTTGCTAAACGGCCAGACAAGTCTTTTTGCTGCATTAGCCATTTTAGGCTAGCGTGGTCCGTTATGATTCTAAATCTTTGTCCTTCTACGTACTGTCTAAACTTTTTCAAACTTAGGATGGCAGCTAGACATTCAAGCTCAGTTACGCTATACTTTCTCTGAGCCGAATTAAGCTTGTGAGAAAAGTATGCGATGGGTGTTTCCAGATCATCTGCGTTTGTCTGAACGAGGACACCCCCTACACCAAACTGACTTGCATCGCAATGTATCGCGAATGGGCGAGAAAAATCGGGATTGGCGAGGATTGGAGCAGTAGAGAGCAAATTCTTTAAAATTTCAAAAGATTTTTGGGCTTCATCAGTCCATTTAAAAGTTTTAGATTTCTTTAAAAGGTCGGTAAGAGGCGTGGTTGTACCAGCGAAGTCGTGAATGAAGCGACGGTACCAACCGGCCATTCCAAGGAATCGTCTAAGTTGGCGAACGGTCGTTGGTTGAGGAAAGCTCGTGATGGCTTCAACTTTATCGGGGTCTGTACGAAGAGTGCCGTAACCGACAATATACCCAAGGTACTTAACTTCTTTTAAGCAGAATTTACTTTTTTCTAGATTAACGGTTAATCCAGCTTTTCTAAGTCTTCGTGCTATATCTGCAAGTAAATCGAGGTGTTCCTCAAAGGTTTCAGACAACACGAGGAGGTCATCCAAATAAACAAATACTTTTTCTCGAAGGGTTGGTGGGATAACTTGATCCATAAGGCGACATAAGGTTTGGGGCGCGTTGCAAAGCCCGAATGGCATTACTTTATATTGATAAAGCGGACGGTTTGGAACGGTAAAAGCAGTCATTTGTCTAGATTTTTCATTTAAAGGTATTTGCCAAAAGGCCTCTTTTAAGTCAATGCTTGAGATAAATTCAGTCTTAGGCAATCGACTTAAAATTTGTTCAATTAAAGGCAAAGGGTACGCGCTTTTAATAGTCTTTTCATTGACTTTGCGAGAATCGAGACAAACTCTGGCCTTTCCGTTTGGCTTTTGAAGAAAAACCACTGGGCTACTCCAAGGACTGTCCGATTCTTCAATGACCCTAAGTAAGAGCATTCGATCGATTTGTTCGTGGAGAAGTTTTTCTATGGCAGGGGAGATAGGAAAATATCTTTGTTTAATGGGTTTACAACCTGGCTCAATTTCAATTTCGTGCTCAATGAGACTTGTTTTTCCTAAACCTTCGGAAGCGTACGATGGAAACAAACATACAATTGCATCAAGATTTTTCCTTTGCTCAGGTGTTAAGAAGTGAGCATTACTTGGTTGGCTGACACTTTCTGTTAAGACACTACCTATGACATTAGGTGCGATGTTAAAAGCAGACCAAAAGTTTATGCCTAAGTATATGTCTTCTAACAACGTTGGAATTATAAAGAATTTAATTTTTTTAACGATGTTTCGAAAAGTGACATCAACTTCAATACATCCCTTGATTTCTTGTTGTTTTCCATCGGCAGTTGTAGCATAGGTGTTAAAGTTACGAGGTTTAATTATTCGGGGAATTAGGTCTTTCGCAGCTTGGCCACTTAAACAGGAGATGCTTGCGCCACTGTCAAGCAAACCAGTATAATTTTTCCCGAAAATAGATATGGTTGCGTAAGGGCGAATATCTGAAGAACCAGTCTTTAAACTAAATATGGAATTCTTCAAAAATTTTCTATTCGATTGAACTTCTTTCCAATATTTTCTTAGACGAATGGTTGAACGCTTTGGACTTTTAAAATTAGGTGAAAACGTTTCCATCGGATTGAAAATACTTGCTCTTTTCTGATTGTAATAATCTAACCGCATTTGGTATGGAATAATCGGGTAAAGTTTTGGAATATGTTTTGGTAAGTCAGGTAAAAGTAAATCAGGTAAGTGTAAATCCGGTTTTAAAATCGTAATTTTCTTTGAACTATCAGGTAAGCTTTTGTCTATATCGGAATAAGCAATATCGTCTCCAAGCTCATCTTTTAATTCGAACGAGGTTGAGCTGGAGTAATTTTCGGTTTTCCCGCGTTCGATTTCAAGTTTCCCTTCTGAGAACACTTGCCACAATTAGGTTTATATGTGTCCGGAGCACCACAGCCATAGCAGAATATGATTCTTTTTACCAGACAATCCTGGTATGAATGGCCCTCATGACCACAGTTCCAACATTTGAATGGGGTTATTCCAGATATATCAAGTGTTGGGTTATAGTCATCAAGTCGAATATCGTTTTCGATAACTATTTCGTTTACAGGACGTTTGTAATAAGGAGGTCTAGTCGATAGTTGAGATTTATTTGAGTTTTCGCTAAAAACTACATCTCTTTTGAAACAAAAGTTCCGAAGCTGTGCTACAGACGCAAATGCCATATAAAATGTTTGTTGTCTAATTTCTGGTCGAAGATTTCGATGTAATATATCAACAAGTTCATGGTCCATTAAAGGAAATCTGAGCTTATCGCACAGTTTCATTACATCATTATAATAATCTTCAAAAGGTTCTTTTTCTTTTTGTTTTCGTTTCCCAATAAGTTCTTTAATATCGGTATCGGTTTTATAATCTTGAAATTGTTGACGAAAAGCAAAGCAGAACGGTTCCCAGTTGACGCGATCTACGCCTCTTCGATACCTCCAGTACCATTCTCTGGCCCGATCGATAAACAGAATGTGCAGATTTTCGCAAAGAAGATTAAAATTACCATTAAGGCAATCTTTCGTAAGAGCAGTAATTTGATATATAAACTGATCAGCGGAAATGTCTGATTTTATTCCATCAAAACGCAAATTCCAGCTTTGGAGTATATTTGCTACACGATTTATCTCAGTTCTAGGCACAACATTGTTCGGATGACTTTGTATCTGGTCATTATGATTGTAATTCGAAGTTTGTGGTTGTGATGGATAGTATGAATCTCTAGTGTTGTTGACGGACGCAATAGTTTCTTGGTTGGCCGCAACGTTTTCAAAAACATGGTTGTTCTGTTCTACATTTTTGATTTGGTTCAAGACCATTGTTTCTAGACGATTCATCATGGAATTAAATTTTTGTTCAAATTTGTGTTCGATCACACTTTCAATTTGATTTGTCAAATCTTGTATTTGGGAAGGTTCCTGAGGTGGTCTCAAAGGAATGTTTTGAGAGCAAGCTCCGTTTTCATTTAGACTACTTGGATTAAAATTAGGATTTTCACAAAAAATTCCAGATTGATTCAAAGTTTGTTGAGTTATTATAGCTCTTCGCAAAGAGTCTTCAACATTTCGTACGGAAGGCATATTTACTATTGGAGATGGATTCAATGACCAATCATTAGGATTTTGAACCAAAGGTAATTGCATCTCGAGTTTTTTCTGAGAAGAAAGAGTATTAGAGGCCTTGTTTCTAGGTATGGTTCCTGTTGATGAAGATGGAATACTCTCTTTCCCTATTTTGGATATGTCATTGAGGGTTAATTTAGATTTACATACTGGACACGTCGAAGAATGTTCAATTGTATCAACAATGCATACTTTATGGAAGATATGGTTACATGTTGTTTTAACTATATTGTCTTTATCGGTGAATGATTCCTTGCATAACAAGCAGAAATTATTTGCAGTAAGATATTCGGAAAAATTTTGAGGTGTGCGTGATAGAGGCATGTTTCAAATTTAAGGTTTTAATTTATATCATGAAAAGTAAGTTTCGGGTATACACACAAAAAAAAAAGCTTCAAATTCTTTGAACAATAATTTGACTCAGACAAAAACAGATCCAAAAGCTAAAAAGAGGAAGAAGGCAAAAATAAACACCAAGGTTTATAAATTGATATAGTGATGGATTTCAATGAAAGGACAATCTTAAAAGAAACTCTTAAGGATTGTAATTCCTTCTCTTAAAAACCACACTGAACTTTAAAAATGCAAAACTTTACACGGTTTTCGGTTTATCATAGTAAACATCCATCTACACGATTCATCGGACGATTATGTAGAATAAACTACGTACATATTCGTGATTCACGGTATCATATAGAGTTGCTCACTAGGTAAGAATTTTAAAATGTTGTTGAATTTGATAAGAAAAAACTAGGTAGGATCATCGATAACCAATGATCAAAATTCCAAAAGTTACAAAAATAGAATCTTAAATTATTAAGCTTTCGACAAATTTTATTCATAAACTCAAACGAAAATTTGTACTTCGAAAGAGTTATAATTCAAGATAGATGTGTGGACATTCATAAAGAAGAAGCCTCACGCTTTGGGCGCCATTTGTTATGTTCAGCTTGGGATGAGATATTATTTTCCCAAAAACAGAGTAGAGTGAGCACTTTTAAATCTGCGGCTGCTTCAGTCCGGGGTGGGTTTTTACTCTGTGTCTCACCAAACAAAACAAAAAAATTATGTGCTCGAAAGAAAAAAGGATCTAGGGAAAAAAAAACTAGTATGGATCTGTTTAGCGATGAGTTTGAGACCGGGTTGTTGATTCGGTCATCACGTTTCCCTCCCAACCATGCACATTCGAATAATTATTGAATGGCCCAAATAAAAAAACTTGAAACTTTTTCTTTCGGTGTATACCCTACTTTACAAAGTTTTATTTAAAATTCATTATGTTGCCTTACAATTTCAAATTAAAGTTAAATTCAATTTTAGCATTTTAGAATTTTATAGAAAAAAAAGAAACGAGAAGAACGCCATAACGGAAAAAAAAGAATTTTGTAAGTTTTTTTTTTTTTAACACACGGAGCCGATAATACGGGGATGGTATGCAGCTATACGATCTCCAAAGCATTTAAGCACACAAATTCGTTATCACTTCTTTAATATGATTTTGGCGTAAAACTACAAATTCCCTATAGTTATAATAGGCCTATTATCTAAGAAATTCGATCGCCTAACAAAATTGAGAAAAAAAAAATTATTTCCTGCAAAGAAAACACAATGCCTTGAAGACTATACCTACGGCTACCTATGATCGTTTTATCAGATCCGATTTTAAAACACTGATGGGAATATAGGGCTCCTTTCAATTGGCTTTTCTTTTCGTTTGTACAATATTATAAAAGAATTAATACTTGAAACTATTGAATTGGAGTTTAAAACGAAATAATTGAATTTGATATTAAAAAAAAAGGTTTAAATCTGAATTTAGTATATAATAAACAAATGTTATGGCAAAAAAAATGTAATTAAAGGAAAAATTGGTAATTTAAAATGGAAAATTTAAGATGGTCAAAAATTGCCTGTGACGGTTATCCTCATCTGCATTTTCTTGATGGAAATCCGGGATAGACGGATAAGTAATACTCGTTGGTATTTTCCCTTTAGGAACTTTCACTAGATCCTAATGGAGTTCGATAGCTTCTTATCGCCGATCTATGCCCCGACCTTAGGGGCGAAGTGATGTTGTCTCCGTTTCTTTTATTTTTTTATGGCTTGTAACACTTATTGAATATCGAACACCTGGACGAATAAGTAAATGTTAAAAAAATTATAGATAACGGTGTTTTAGTCTTTTTTCATTGCCTTGGATATTGTAGTCCTTGTTGTTTTTTGACTTATTTTGTATTAATTTTCCCAGAGATTTAATGGTTCAATGAGATTCACCGACACAATATTATTTTAATTAACTATGGCAAGTATACATTTAAGTTTTAATAATTTTATCCGTTTTTAAATAATCTTAAGCGAAATTGGAAGTGATGCTTACGCCTTGCCAATTCTAATCCAACTGTCCCGCAGTGGATTTTTCTTTTTTTTCGATGCCACTTCGATCTCTCGCTTTAGCTCATCACGCGATTTAACTGTAAGGTTAACTTTCATTTTCTTTTGTCACTAAATTCGTAGGTATGCATTCTATGCATTCTTGCAGAAGTTTTTTTTTTAGTTTTTTTTTTTTTTTTGCACATACATATGAAATGACAAGAGAATACAGTTATTATTTTTGATAGAAAAAAATAAATTTGTTTGCCATAGCAAAGGGTAGTGATGCGCGTTATTATTATTTAAGGTTTTGATACAGGGGTATCAAAAATAGCACATTACAGCTTCGCCTAAGAACAGCTGTTGCCTATCGTCGCTCAGAAGGTATAGCAATTAGCCCAAGATTCAACACAAGCGTTCTAAATGACCCTAATGTACGTATTTATTTCGCGACTACGCTCGGCATCAAAACGTCAAACTTACAAGACGCTAGGTTATCGATAGATGCCATGCTGGAAGCTGGAACTGAAACTAAAACAAGACAATCAAGAGCGAGATTCCTGGATATCCCAAGGCACCCCGGACATAATCACATATGGCAGATCACTTGGAGTAGGATCAATTCAGATTATGATGCTCTTAATTGATTCTACGGAACGAGTATAGCGCATCTCATTTCTCATAAGACAGTGCAGCGGTGTTAGAGTATTATGAACGAGTAGCACCACCGGATATTATAACGAAAGAAAGAATAAAATGGACTATTAGTTCCTTCTTTCCATTTAAATCCTCGGGCAAGATGGCATCTTTCCCGTGATGTTACATAAAAGTGAACAGATTATCGCACCATAACTAAAAAACATATTCCTAATTAGTCTCAAATGTGGATTATGTACCAACAACATGGCTTAAAGTGAAAAATTGTCTTTATACGGAAAGCTGGTAAGAACAGCCATACTAACATTAAAGACTTCAGACCAATTAGTCTAACACCATTCATATCAAAGACTTTTTAATGACTAATAGATATCTATATTCGCAGCGACATAAGTCCTGAAGTTATATCTGCAGCTCAGCATGCTTATACCAAAGATAAAAGTGTGGAAACAGCACTCAGTTTTGTAAGCACTGTGGAAGACACACTGAAACACAAGGAGTATACCCTTGCTGCTTACCCTTGGTAGACATTGAAGGAGTCATCAATGTTGTAAAAAATGATGCAGTGAAAAGCCCTAGTGAACCTTAATGTGAACGATACCATTATCGGTTGGATGTAAAGAAACCGACAGATAAACTCAGAAACGCGCGTTGAAATTTCAACATTATTTTCCAAAAACGCACCACGAAATTTTGTTGGATTTTTTCAGATTCGGTTCAGCGACCCAAAAAACATAGTAATCAAAAAAAAAATAATTTGTATATTTTTTGTACCATGAGGGGGATTTTAACTACGCTTTGGCTGGGCTATTAGTGAGAACATTTACAACGAAAGTTTGATACAAATAGACAATAAACTATTACAGTTTAGTGATAAAAGACTAAGTGATTTTTGATGACCTTCTTCAGTTCGTATAGAAAACAATGCTATAGATATTATGACACATCACTATAATACAAATGATTTGACCGCTTTTGTCAATGGAAACATATCAAAATTAGTCCCAGATTAAAGACTATAGTCGATAGTGTGATCAATAACAAAAGAAAAAATGTTTTCCTGTAAATTTGATACTTGACAATCAGGAAAGATAGCGATAGCAGTTGCTTCGTCAGGAATTGCTGCAGCTCTCTTAGGATGAAAAAAGTTCTCATTCAACTCTTAAAATTCCGCTATCCGTAAAATTTGAGCAATAATCTGCATGTTCTATGCGCGAAAATGGGTCTCTTGTTAAATGACTACAAGACGCATCATTGATTATGTGGGATGAATGCACCATGGCCCATGAGCCATAGAGCACATATAGAAGCCGTGGACAGAACCTTAAAAGATCTTAGGAACTCCTTTGCTGTTAATGGCGGGATTACATTTATATTTGCTGGAGATTTCCGACAGACTCTTCCCGTCATTAACAGAGGTACGCGAGCCGGCATTAGCAAAGCATGCTTGAAATAGTCTCACTTATGGACTTCAATTGGAAATTTGGAATTACGGACGAATATGAGAGCTCATCTTGATACAATGGCAGAAAAATAGTGATTTCTACCAATAACTGTTAAAAATTATGGAAGGCATTTTTCTCGTTCCACATTTAAGTAGAAATTGTGAAATCCTTTGGGGTGAGTCTCTTGGCCATTTAATTTAGAAAATTTGATAGACGCAGTATACCCTGACATCGAGAATTTCCACGAAAAGGACTTCAATTGGTTTTGTTCTAGGGGAATAGTGTCACCTAGGAATGATAGTGTCAACGAAATAAACAATCTGGTAGGTACTCTTTTTTTGGCCGCTAGTTTGATATAAATTTAAACAAGCCGACAGGTGACTTTTGTCATTATCTTAAGTTTTGTATTTTTAACTTAGATTTAAATCGACCGCGTATTCCTTGAGCTTGCAAGAAATCCTTCGACCGATGATATGAGCACGGAAGACAAATGACAGCTGTCAACAAGCCATAAGAAGTGGTGCGTCAGAGGTATTGGGCTTCTCACAGCCTCCCCCCAGGAACCCCTGCTTCGACTCCGAATGTGATCAGGCAAACAAAGCTAGAACGGAGGCATACAAGCGGGGGGCAAAGGTACAGTGGATGTAGTGCTTGGTTGTTTAACCTGTGAGTTCAAACCCAGCCTGGGCAGCTATTTTTATTTATTTCCCAAGTTTCAACTGGATGCCACTTGTGAAAATTCTTTGAGATAATTATCACCTAAAATCTCAAACCACTGTACAACCTTTTTTTCCTATCTTTCTATTCCTTCTCTCCTTGCTCACACGCTCACACATGTTAAATCATTATAAGGGTATTCATATCCCCTTGAGTGCGAGTGCATTATAAAAAAAAAAGTCTTGGCTCCAGAGAGATATTAGAGCGTCCAGAAATCTCTGTTGAGCGAAGAAAGGATGAGAAACGCCTACTCAGGAGGAAGAAAAAAGAGCACCAATAACGCGAAGTCGAGGAGATGCAGAGATGTTTTGGAAGGGGTTGCGAGACTTCTACAGGAGAGTGAAACAGTAAACATCAGGTTTCATAAGCCGCCTCGGGACCTGCAGAGAACAGGATGGAAACATCATAGTAGAAACTCAGGTGATGTTAGGCATCTGGAGAGACTACTTTAACCAGTTATTAAATGACGATGACAGCCAAGATCCCGCCCAAGACCAACTTGTACCAGTTAATCTAGATGACGACCATGAGCTACATCCGCCCGACCAAAATTAAATCAAAGTAGCTATCACCAGACTAAAGATGAACAAAGCACCTGGATGCGATGGTTTACAAGCTGAGCTTTTTAAACACCCTGGAGATGACCTGGTCAGGAGCATACACCAACTCATCTGCGAAATATGATCGGAGGAAAGTATGCCCGATGAGTGGAATCTCAGTACCATCTGCCCGATCCACAAAAAAAGGAGACCGTCTGCTTTGCGCCAACTATAGAGGCATAAGCCTTTTTTGTGTATAAGATCATGTCCAGCTTTTTATGTGAAAGTCTCAAGCCGTTTACTGATGACTTTATAGGTCCTTACCAACGCGGTTTCAGACCTGGAAAATCTACCACCGACCAAATATTCACATTAAGCCAGATCCTGGAGAAGACCGAAGAATATAGCATCGACACCTGTCGATTGCCATGTCCAACTTTAGAATCCCTGTTGAACTGATACGCCTTATCAGGATGACGTTGAAAAATGCACACTGTTCCGTCCAAGTTGGTAGAGACTCTACTGAAACCTTCGAAACCACCAGGAGGCTAAGACAAGGCCACGCACTGTCAAGCAGCTGTTTTAACATTGTGCTTGAAAATGTAATACGAAGCACCCCTGCCAGCACATCGGGCACCATCTTTAATAAATCGAAACAATTACTTGGGTTTGCAGACGACATAGACGTGATAGGAAGAACAAAGCGAGCAGTAACCGGGGCTTTCACTGCTATGGAGTCGGCAGCAAGCAGAATGGGGCTGAAAATAAACGAGGACAAGACGAAGTATATGCTTTCATCGACAAAAATCCAATCCTTCCACCAACTTGGTCAGAACGTGACCTTTGATAGGTATAACTTCGAGGTAGTCAATGAATTTGTCTACTTGGGCACTGCTGTAAATACAGGCAACAACATCAGCGCTGAAATCAAACGCAGAATAACTCTTGCTAATCGCTGTTTCTTTGGGCTGAATAAGCAATTGAGGAATAAAGCCTTATCGAGAAGAACCAAGGAGACACTCCTGCTATATGGACTCTCAGAATCGGATGAAAAGTCACTTAGAGTCTTCGAGAAAAAAGTTCTGCGTACAATTTATGGTCCTGTCCACGGACCAATAAGATACAGACCGCCAACTCACTGTATGGCCTCTCTTTTTGCCTACAAACTGAAAGTCAGCTGATATGCCATTAATTTTGAGTGTGGCTCTCTCCCTTTGCTTTAGCCATTTAGCAAACACACCAAAAAAATAAATGACATAAGCAGGGGTAGTTGCCATCACAAAATGCACAGAGAGAGATGTACACGTATTCACAGACAGGAAAAAATATTTCGAGGGTGTTTCAGGCAAGAGGAGTACGAGTTGGCGGTCTGCATTGGTATGTGGTCCTGTCTGCGTAAACAGAGAAAACAACATTTGGAGAAGAAGATACAACAACGAACTATACGAACTGTGCAGCGACATAAGCCTTGCCAGAAAAATTAGAATCCAACGATTAAGATGGCTGGTCCATTTAGAGCGAATGGACATCGACGCTCCGGCTCGTAAAGTCTTCAACGCCAAACCCGAGGAGTCAGAAGCCAAGGTAGACCTCATCTCCGATGGGGCGAACAGGTAGAGGGAGACCTCCGACAACTTTGAGTGCAAAATTGGAGACGGCAGGCTAGAGCCAGCTCGATGGCTGGAGGCGCATACTAAACAAGGCCTAGTAGATCCACACTCTAGTGGAGCCATCATAAGTGAAGTAAATTTGATATAAATTTAACCTAGCCGACAGATGACTTTTGTCGTTATCTTAAGTTTTGTATTTTTAGCTTGATATTAGAACTTACATTTAAAATTTAAACTTGTAAAATTCCTGATACGAAGTTTGAAATAAAAACATTTCCCCTACTACTCCTACTGCTATCCAACATTATATTTTAAAAAAGGCATTTCAATTTCCCAAATTATTTCTTCGACTTTTACAAGTAAAATTTTCCACATCAACTGAACTATGATGGGTGTAACGAAACCCACCCATTTTGTTCTGAACTCGTGGCGTCTACACAAGACACAAGCACTCATGCCATGTTTGATTGCTATGTATCTGGAGTGTGATTATTTACAACAACAAATTACCCAAGTCTTAAAATAAATATAAAATCTCAGAGATTGAGTATATCCCCGTGCCGTGCGTTGATGAAGAAAAATACAATTTGCATTAGGAACTAATCGATACTTACTCTTCCATGGGCGGTCACTGCCCAAACAAGCATAGTTCCTGCAGGAGCGTTCGGAATATTGAATCCACCTATAGCGACATCGATAAATGGCTCTTGTGTTGGATCTTTGTGCAGGGGTGCCACGGCACACCAATTATTCAGCGCACTATAACGTCGGAAGCGCACCTAAACAACAAAGTTACTTCTAAATAAAAAAAAATGTTAAAATAAGAAAAGATGTTCTTACCCATTTCCTTCTTCGCACATAACAATTCCAAGCATTTTTTACTTGGTAAGTTGCAGGGAAATCCAAAGCATACGACCATCCATCATGATCAAGAGGTTGTCCATCTAAAGTGCAGTCTAGATGCCAGTCGCCTTCCCATTGCCACGCCATTGAAGGAAGCCTGATTTTATCAATACTTCGGTCAATTGTACCGTCCATGGATGAGAAATGGTATCTATCTGTTGGCAAAAGTTTCTTCGAAAAGCCTTCTATAGGCAGCCATCTCTCGTTTTCATAAGATTCTTCTTTAACTCGAATTGGGACGTCGAGCCCGTGAACATGTACGTAAACTTGCCTGTCTCCACCTATCGCCCACATAAAATTCGTCACTGCTGAGATTTTTTTGAACTCCAACCCAAGATATGGGAATTCTCGCCATCCTGATGAAGATGTGGATAATGTATAAACGCGTCCTTCATTGTTAATGCCGAATAATACGCTACTCGGCATATTGATGCGGTTAACAAATTAATTTTGTTAAAATCAATAATTTTCCTTTTATTAATCGTATTCGTTGGGCGATAGATAAATGTTTGTTGTATATATATATATTCCAAGAAAGGACCCGAGGATCCACTTTAATAGTCAACGAACGCCGACTGAATAAGAAAAAAGAAAATGAATGACAAATATTTGGCGGAAAGTTTTAGCAAATGGAGGCGCATTTAGTGACGCCACAGTGGCGAAATTCTGAAGCTTAACTAGTTATTTTCTTAGTAGTCCTTCAGTGGCTAGAAATTGAAGCTTAGCACTACTGCTTTTCAAGCCTTCATTTGTAGCAATTGCGTGAAAATTCTAGCTAAATTTGATGTTTGCGTGAAAACGGACACAATTTTTAGTCTTTGCATTGTCAAAAGGACTAAAATTGGTATTTGAAATAAATAAATAATTTTTTTTAACTTGGCCAGGTATATTATTGGTTTCCTTACAAAAAGACAGCTTCAAAAATACCAAACTAAAACTTTTTTAAGGATGTCTCCATATAGTTTTTTCAATAAATAACTGATTTTCTTCACTCACAGCACTAGGAAAACAATAAATTTTACCTGTGAAAGGAAACACGCTTGGAATAAATGTTTTTTCACCCAATAACAAAGCACTTCATTATTGTTTTTATTAATTTTTAAATATTTTCTCGCTTATAAGCTTTACAAACTTTTTTCTTCTAAATAAAATCAAAAAGTAAAAAGTGCGCCAAATGAAAATGACAACGAAAGAAAAGGACAACAACCAAAGAAATGTCAAAATTTTAGTTCTATCTTTTTCCGGAAGGGATCAAGCACGCTGGTGTAAAAGTGGAACCAAAGTGAAGTTGGCAACTAGCAGTCCATGTATAGTATGTCAATGGATATTACTATAGGTTATTATGTTATGTAGAAACAGAGTGTTGAAGCACTAGATGGCGACACAGTTAATCGAAATCTCCAGAGTGCTATTAATTTTAAAAACAATACAAGCTCTTACGGGAAGCGCCATAAGCAACGCATGTAACGGGCGCAACGGAGGAAGTAACTTTTTAAAGACCCTACACCACAGACCAATGCAGACCTCCAACTCGTACTCCTCTTGCCTGAAACACCTTCAAAATATTTGTTCGCGTCTGTGAATACGTGTACATCTCTCTCTGTGCATTTTGTGATGGCAACTACCCCTGCTTATGCCATTTATTTTTTTGGTGTGTTTGCTAAATGGGTAAAGCAAAGGGAGAGAGCCACACTCAAAATTAATGGCATATCAGCTGACTTTCAGTTTGTAGGCAAAAAGAGAGACCATACAGTGAGTTGGCGGTCTGTATCTTATTGGTCCGTGTCCTTCACATAGAATTTACGTTAACGTTTCTTAATGCGATGTATTAAGGACTTTTCACTTGAGAGCGACCAACGAATGAACAAATAAATGAGATTTTTCATACTTCTAAACAATACTTTGCAAAAAAAACTATTTCAAAATGATAGAATTTCATTAAATGTAATGTTGATGCTAAAATTTTCATTTTAATCGAAGAAAAGAGAAGTTTTAATGAAAACAAGCTGTTCATCGCTAATTTTAATCTGACTGGTACGAATTGTCAAACCCTATTCGCGTTCCACATACCATCCACATCGCAACGAATAAACTATTCGTGCGCGACTAACCAATGAAACGTCAAAATGTACGAATACGAATGTTCATTTTTGGTCGCTTTCATGTGAATAGTCCTATAGTGCTAATCAAAAACTAAAGTCGTGCATACATACATTAAACTTTGAGAGCGACACGTACTACAGCTGCAGCCACACCATTGTGCTCAGGCAATTATGGTCTTTATTTCCCTGTGTTCACCGCCTTAAGAGGCTAGAAAAAAAAATCAACCTGAATGAGTCCATTTTTTGGCACAAAACGTTCTCGTTCTGTCAATGTCATACAAAATAAAAGTTCTGCAAGGAGCAAGAACAAGGACGTTTTGAATAAACTTTTTTGTGGGAAATCACGCATTCGGACCTTGGGAGACATATGATCATATTGAAATCATGTCTGAAAATATTGTTCTCAGTGAATTGCAAAAACAAATCTTTGAAAAGTTATCTAAAAATGACACAAATGAGTTCAAGCAGTTGATTACACGCATCAAATCTACGGTTAACTTTGTAGATGAAAATGGAATGAGCCCCTTGCAGCATGCTTGCAATAAAGCAAACATTGAAGCAGTCAAAATTTTGCTGGATCAAGTACGTGTGTTATAAATTAAATTTACAAATAAGACGCTAGATTATTCGATTATTAAACGATAATTAAGAAGAGAAACTACTTGTATGCCCTAAGTTCAATCTTAAATGTATTCCAAGAAAAAAAAATTAACAACACTGTCTATGTTGAATCTATAATTTAATTTTGTCGTAAATATAATTTGTTATTTGTATCTTAACGATATAGGCGAACTTGAACTTCCCATTGATGGAAGCTAAGCACCAACGCTTGCACTTTAATGTTCTCGAATAGTGATGAAATAGCCTGTAGGACTAGCGGCTGTGGCCTCACAAATTGTATGTGAGCCTCCCGATAGTGGATTGTTCCTCTTCCAAGGCCAGCCGAATGTTACTCTTTTTTTGCTTGTTTTTGTGTTCGAATGTTTTGTTTGAAATCAAGTATTGGTCGGATTTTGAGGGTCTTCTTAAACTGAGTAGGGAAATATCAACTGGGCCTTACGCAGTTCGCTTCCACTGTTCTTCGTGCATTTTATTTTATGAATCTTCTAGGCCAGCCCTTAAGCAAATCTTCTTCATATCCGCTGCCATTAATTTATGTCATAATTGTTGAACCTAAATTTACAAACACTGAGAACCGTTTGTGAGTTGGTCGCACAAAGGCTGTGCAGAGCCTCGTAGCATTCTTTGATCCCACTTACTTACTTACTTAGTGGAGTAAGTGGTGGCTTAGACAGTCCATTGTGAGTTGGAGTTGAGGTCGTTCTCCACTTGATCGCTTCACCTTTTATGGGGTGTTCCAGAACTGCGTTGTCCTTGCGAGTTGGAATTGAAGAATCGGCGGGCTGGTGCGTTTTCGTCCATACGCTCTTAATGACCCAGCCATCTTGGCCGCTGTATTTTCAGCTTCTTAACCAAGTCAATGTCGCTGTATAGAGCCCGTAGGTACAGTTCGCCATTGAATTTTCTCATCAATACTTTACTGTTTTTCATTCGATTGTGTTATGGTCCACGCTTCTGTCCATACCTCAGGACTGGGATGATTAGTGTCTTGTATTTGCTTAGCATTTCTTTAGTCCTTTGAGTGAGGGCTCTTAGTTTGTAGCAAATAGATGAATCTAAGCACGATGAAACAGCGATTGGCAAGAGTGATTCTTCGACTGACCCCTTCATTGATGTTGTTCTGAGAGGTTACAGTGGAACCCAAATACACAAAGTTCTTGACAACTTCAAAGTTATCGTGACTTTTGCCCGAGTCTACGGTGATGATGTTCTGCACCCGGAGGACAGCATATACTTTGTTTTATCTTTATTTAAAGCCAGACCCATTTTCGCCCCCGCCACCACTTCAATCGTTCGTCCAATGATGTCAGTATCATCAGCATAGCCAAGTAATTGAACGGATTTAAAAAAAATCGTACCGCTGGTGCTGGTGGTGACATGCGAGTTGTGTACGATTGCCTCAAGAATGATGTTGAAGAGGTTACATGACAGCGCGTCACCTTGTCGTAAGCCTTTCTCGACATTAAATGAGTCGGTGGTGTTCTTGCCAAAATCCATAGTCATCCTGCACAATCGAGTTAAGCAGGGCGCCAAGAAGTGGTATGGCTCTGTATTGCTCGTTCCTATTCACTCTGTAATAGGCGACTTAAAAATCGATAAAGAGGTGGTGAGTAGCGATCTGGAATTCCTAGGTCTTTTTTAAAATCTGCCGAAGTGTGAACATTTGGTCGACGGTTGACTTACCGGGCCTGAAACCACACTGCTAGGGGCCAATCAGTTCACGTGCGAAAGGGTTCAGGCGTTTACACAGAATGGCCGACAAGATTTTATAGAGGACATTAAGAAGCAGTACAAAGAATCTCCTTTTTTGTGGACAGAACACACGATGCTGAGGTTCCATTCGTCAGGCATACTTTCAACCGATATTATTGTACAAATGAGTGGGTATATAATGCTCCCCACCAAGTCATCTCCCCTTTCGATCCCACTAGAATTAGATAGTGTAAATCTTGTCATGAATAAAGTGCATCTCTGCTTTCCGCTCGTATTAGGCAGTAAATTGTACGCCCCTTCCAGAGCCAGGACCTGCTTGGAGTTGTTGTGCCAACTATTGGACCATAACAAAAGGTTTTTCTTGAACATAAATGTCTGGAATAGGCCTGTGTTGATCGGGAGCAGGAGTATTTACTTCAATGCCTTTTAAAAATCAATCAACATTATGTATAGACATTTGGAAAATAATTATTTAACATTTTAGAAAATGATTATATCCTTCTTCTTGGTTTCCGAAAGCTGATATCGACAGCTACATCTTCCCCTGAAACATAATGCAGCTACCACATTGATCCATCTCTCTCTATTAGTCGGAAGATACCTCGACTCTTAAATGTGAGACGCAGGTTGCTTCTTAACAGTGGACCCCCATGTTTCCTGTGGTGTTCCAACTTGCCCTTCACCTTCATCATTCCGTTCAAAACACACTAGTGTTTAGCCATTCTTTATGATGTCAACATCCACTGTTGTTTTTTCAGTCCTAAATCCACAGTTTTTTCTATATATTTTGTAGCCACCGGATCTTTTATATGTAAGGTAGATAGGTAACGTTAGGTTAGGTTTGCTGGCTGGTAGAGGGTAACAAGTTCCAATCTAGTAAGACGTAGTTTTTTGGTTTGCCAACGTTGCAATTGCTTTTCTGTATTTTTGCATAATTGTATCTGTTCTTTTTCTGTCGTATTTAGGCCATAGTTTTATTGCAATCTCACATGTCTCCAGATTAGCCCAAGCTAAAGTTTGCATCCGATAAGGTAGCACCTGTTACTTTGCTTTTGAGATCACTAAGAGGGGTTTTGATTGTATCCTCCATAAATTCAAGGGCAAGTTCTGATCCTTTTCTTGTCATTTCGTCAGCTTTTTCATTTCCTTCAATTTCCCTGTGAAGGGGACATAGCAAAGTTTAGCATTGTGCTGCGAGGCAAGAACCTTGAGCTCTTCGCGAGAGCTTGGATTGTATTTCAACAGTCGAAATTGCTTTTATTGTCGCGCGGTATTTCCAACATCGATGCCTCTCTAACTGCTTTCGTTACTGCTAGAACGTCTGCTTGAGTTGGGTAATGTGCTGCTAATTTCTAAAGCTTCCGAGTAGAAGCCAGCTCCCGTTTCAAAGTCCATTTTTGATCCATCTGTGAAAATGAATTTAAATGAAATTTGTGGAACGTTGTTCTTATCCCAGTCCTCCCTCCTTGGAAAGATACATTCAAATTGTATGTCAAAATCAAAATGTGGTATAATGTTGTTAGAGTCTTCATTTGTAGGATTGTGTTATCCAGAGGGCAGTTTTTGCTGCAGCTTCTTTCAGACCAATGGGCAGCAAGTTTTATATTGTTTCCATACCTGCTGTTGGTGTTGTTCCCAATGTACTGGTCGATCCAATGCACCAAAGTCCCTGAGTTTTCGTCAATGTTTTTAGATTGGTGGTTTTCTCATCTTTTTTGTCCACCATACCAAGCAACCATTATGTCTAAATTGGCCTTGCTTTTGCCGTGTAGAGTACATCAACAGAATGTCTTTGTGACTCGGGTACAGGTTTTACCAAAAACTCTGTTACAGAAGGCAATGGGCTTTCTTTACTCCTTCTTCAACACTGAACTTAGATAACAAAAGTCTGTAATTGATTGGATTCAATAGAAATAGCTAGATTCCCCCGTAATACGCATTTATAACATAACCTCTAGCACCAAGAAGTCTTCAAAATAACATCAAGATTAACACGATAAAAGGCTTTTTCGAAATCGATGAACATAAGATAGAGCGGCGGGCGTTTGATCCTTCGATGATTAATTTATTGATTTTTCGCAAGGTGTTGATGAGATTGACACATAACCAACCACTACGAATTCACGACTGGTAGCTAGCGCGATTATTTAATTTTATTAATGACAAAAAATGCAATATTATAAGCTGATAATCTTCACTTTTTCTTTTATCTAGGGGGCTGATGTCAATTTCAACCAACACGGTGCAAACTACACGAGCCTTCATTTTGCAGCTTTATCGGGAAACAAGGACATATGCAATTTACTTTTAGATGCGGGAATCAACCCAACCACTTTGAACTCAGTTTCAAGAACTGCCTCTCAAATGGCTGCTTTTGTTGGTAACCACACATGTGTTGAAGCAATTAATAATTATGTGCCAAAAGCTCAAATCGAAGCATTTACCAAAATTCAAGGAAAACAAACCGAACCTAATTTACCGCCTCAGCTGCTTGATAGTTTTCATAAATTTGTCATTGAAGTTAACCTCCATCCTGTTCGCATTGCACTGAACTTACAAAGAAGTAGAAATTTAATAAAATGTTTACCAAATTTGAAAAAGGTACTTCAGCTGATGACGGAAAGGGAAATGAATAAAAAGTACGGAATTAATGAATTGATGGCATTTAAATATCATTACTTGATGTGGATAATATCAGAAATTATGCGTTGTGAGGAGCAATGTCAAATGAGGAAGGAAAAAAACAATGAATCAGATGGCAAACATGACTTTATTGAGTTGTTTATTAAAAGGGTGTTGAAGGAAAATAAACAAGGACAGTTGGAGTATATAGAGTTTACAATCAGAGATTGCGTTCGAGAGTTCCCGTTCAGAGAATGCACTATATTCCGTCAGGTTGTGTCCCAACTAGCAAATAAAGACTCCCCACCAGCTTTGTTCGTATTGAAAAGTGCCATTAACGGACAACGTGGCTTTGTCGTGAGTATTATATTAATACAAACATATTTAAGGCTTTTTCAAAATAAGTTATCAATCATTTCATTTATTTATTCAAGCGAGATATAAAAATACTCTGTTTTATTTTGATTCTTTGATTTTCTTGTTAGCTATTAGAATAAGTTCTCTTAATGGCGTAGTGCCACGAAGTCTTCTTTTGTCATAATGCAAACTGTTCCACTGCCTGTTAAAATTAACAAAACACAGACGTGCCGAGTTCCCGCAAGTAACATAAATGACCGATTCGAGTTTGTGAACGGTATCTTTTCATAGAGATATGATGGTTCCTTACTGACTATAATTGTATTCAGTTTTTTAAGGGTAGAACCACAGACCATACACAGACCGCCAACTCGTACTCCCCTTGCCTGAAACACCCTCGAGATATTTTTTCCAGTCTGTGAATACGTGTACATCTCTCTCTGTGCATTTTGTTATGGCAACTATACCTGCGTATGCCATTTATTTTTTAGGTGTGTTTGCTAAATGGGTTTTAAAGCAAGGGAGAGCGTCACACTCTCAAAATAAATGGCATATCAGCTGATTTTTAGCTTGTAGGCAAAAAGAGAGACCATATGGTGAGTTGGCGGTCTGTATCTTCTTGGTCCGTGGGTAGAACCTTGAATAGATTGAAACATGGTCATATCGCTTGATATTGAATACGTTACGAACGACGTTATTAAACGCTACTGTTAAGTTTCTTTTCGTGTCTGAGTTATGGGTTTTTACTACTTGGCAACCATATATTATAATCGGAATAATTAGTGTTTTCGCTAAGCGAAGATGAATATTCTGGGGAGTATAATGCTTTGATAAGGAGAGACTTTGTAAGGATCCATATATTTTGCCGATTACAGTTCGAACATGATCATCCCAGGTTAGTGTGCGATTGTAAAGTATGCCTAGGTTTTTTAGCATTTTAAACATATTCAAGCTCTTGATTGCCTAGATACAAGCTGGATAAATAGCTGTAATCAAGGAAATTTTTGTATACTATACATTTAGACTTGTCTGGGTACAGGGCATTTACGTTTGACCAGGTCAATATGGATATTGGATCGGTGTTTAATTTACTTGAGCATCGTCAGCATACAAATCTACTGAGGAAAATTTAACCTGAGACGGGAGATCATTTATAAAAATTGTGGAAAGCAAAGGACCAAGTATTGATCCGTGGGGATGCGCTTTATATTTCAAAAGCATTTGATAGAGTTTGACATGAAGCTCTTTTGTCAAAAATGCGTGCATTTGGTATCGATGATACTCTTATTCGTTGGACTAGAAGCTATTTACTGGACCGTTCAATACAAATTGTATTAGACGGTTACAAGTCTGATCTCCACAAAATGAATGCTGGTGGGCCCCAGGGCTCCGTTCTATCTCCGACTCTCTTTTTCTCATTTTTATAAATGATCTCTTGTCTGTGACTTCTTATCCATTTACATAATTGTTTTGCTGACGACTCTACCCTCAGCTTTTCATATACGTTAGATAATTCACGGCCTTCGCCTTCGGACGTTTTATTACAACGGTACCGTATGATAAGCTCATTAAACTCCGATTGAAACAGCATTGTGAATTGGGGTATTAGAAATCGAATGCATCGAAAACTCAATGCTGTCTTTTGAGTTAAAGCTACACATACCCCCTATGTCATTATCCATGAATGGTACTTGCATCGAGGAGGCCGAAAAGCTGTCAGTACTCGGTATGTGTATCAGTGACAACCTTCGTTGGAATGACCACATACTTGAGATTGACAAGAATGCTGCAAGATGCTTAGGCTTCCTTAATAGATGCAAGAAGTTTTTCACCCCTTCTCATCTGGCTACAATTTACAAAGCGTTCATACTTCCAACTCTGGGCAGGTGCTTCTCAAACTTGTCTACACCTGCTCGACAGAGTTCAGAAAAAAACCTGAAAATTGATAGGAGAGAAACATTTCCATTACTCGGACATCGTCGAAATGTTTCATGTCTTTCCTTATTTTACAAGTTCTTCTACAAAAAATGCTCACTCGAGGTAGCCAGCTTTTCCACCCCTTAAACAATTTCCCTCGTAACACTCGTCTTGCTAGGAACGCTGTTTAGTTTACACTTGAGCCCAATTTCGGACGTACCGTGAAATATACACGAATGTGGTAAGAATTGCCTGGTACAATTTTCCCTTGCCATTTTCATCTTTAAACATTCAAGACCTTCCTAATTTCCTATCTCTCGCGCTGTGACTAATCATTAAAAGGGCTACACAAACCCCTTGAGCGTGTGTGCCGTATACAAAAAAAAAAAAAACCATTTCGCCACGGGGTACTCCATTTACGTCCTTCAAAATTTTATTACATATTTTCGAATATAATTAATTTTTTAACTTTTCCTTCTCAAAAACCAAACGTTTTTTCCCATTTTAGGATGAAATATCATTTTGCAGCACATGCGGAGAAGAGAAACCCGATAAGAAGTGTTCAAAGTGCAAAGCTGTACAATATTGTGACAGAGAGTGCCAGCGTCTCCACTGGTTTATGCATAAGAAGACATGTGCAAGGCCAACATCAACTGCTGGAAATTCAAATCAGCTAGCGGCGTCAGCAGAACACAAGGAGGGCATAGACGAGAGTGAAATCAGAGAAACACTCAAAAACTTGGGGGTTAGTTAAATAGATGTTCACAAATCATTACTTCATTTTGTAATAATGAATAATTCAAACACATTTTTAACTATTTTTTTTTTGTAAACTCCTATCAAACGTTTTATAACTAGTATTGACACAAAGGACTTGTTGAGAGTACATTATAATTTGTACGTATAGGATACACTTAGTTCAAATAATATAAAGATATTGTGCATTGCATTTCTGATAATGATTTTTTTTTGTCTATTTGTAAGCTTATACGAAATAAAATATTTGTGTTAAAAAAGAAATGTGTGTATTAAATAAAATACATGAAAGAAATATTTTCAATCATTTTTGGAAAAAAATGTAACGGTAGGATTATCATCGAAAACTAAAATGCTACTTCCTTTTTATTTGAATCGGGTAATAAAGACGACTGGGATGGTTGGACCATGTAGAGCGAATGGAAATCGACGCTCCAGCTCGTAAAGTCTTCAACGCCAAACCAGAGGGAGTCAAAAGCCAAGGTAGACCGTATCTCCGATGGAGCGACCAGATAGAGGTAGACCTCCGGCAACTTGGAGTGCAAAATTGGAAACGGCAGGCTAGAGATCGAGCCGGCTGGAGGGGCATTCTAAGCAAGGCCTAGGAGAACAACACTCAAGTGGAGCCATCATAATTAAGTAATAAAGAAGATACCACTACCCTTGAAATGCTTTTATAAACACAATTTTAATAAGGAGGTAAAGTAGAGCTGGGCAAGGGCAAGCTTTCTACATTAGTGTCATGCGGCTTAATCTCTACACCTTACAACAGTCCGTTAACAGTAACAGTAATGTAAAATAATAAACATTCTTTGTAAAGAGGAATGCAGCACTAAACTTCTTTGAAACGCTTTAATAAAATAAGACCAGAAACGTTAATACGATGTTCAAGGGAATCAAAAAATGTTTTCAATTATGATCTAGCCCCTATCAGTTTTAAAGCCTTTTTATTTGGTGCTATGTTAGGGAATTGAAGAAGTACCTCTGATTGAATATAGGATTGTACTCATGTTCGGTTACACAGGGTGATTCACCCAAGGTTGGTTCGAAAAAAAAAAATCGTATGAGAGGAGGGGCTATTCCACTCCGTTTAGCCAGGGAGGGATATGTAACTACTACAATGCTATGCCATACCTTTTTGGTTCTTACGTGAGTGGACTTAATAAAGTACAGGATTGAATATGCAGCATACCATTATAGTCCAGGTAGTACAGTCGACAGATCGGAAAAATTGGGTTTAGGCGGAAAACGTTTAGAGATTAATGAAACTTGGGATTTTGTTTAGGGATAGTTAACTAACATTTTGCTAAGGCCCTGTGCTAAAAAAGGTTTTTCCTCAATAACTTTTTTTTCTTACGTCCTATGGCAAAAGCATATTCTATTCGCAAAACATGTAATTTTTAAAAACTTTTTGGCACTTTTTATCGATTTGAAAATTGGCCTGTTTTTCGAAGCGCCATCCATATCTTAATAACAAATTGACATTCAAAAATGTTTGTACTAACAAGTTCTACAAAAAAGTCTCTAATGCATTTGCCGTACAACGCAAGGAAAAAAAGTTAATGATGGAACACCGGAGCAATGTTGAAATTTTGGAGTTCACCTCTACTCTTTTCCCATTTCTTGGTACAGAATTGACACACAACAATTTTTGTAGTAACGAAATTGAAGGAAATTTAACGCTCTACAAAAAAGTTACATATGCACATGACGTGACGAAAAAAAGTTATTGAGGGTAAACCGGAGCAAGCTCGAACATTTTGCAGCTCTGAAACTGAAAATTGTTTGACCTTGCTCCCGTATTTCCTCAATAACTTTTTTTCGTTACGTCTCACGGCAAAAACGTAATTGACAAAATGCTTTGTGACTTTATTGTAGATGCAGGATATTTAAAAATAATAAAAGGAAAGATAATACTGTAATTCATTAAGTGACCTAAACGACAAGTCACGTGAGAACTTAAAAAAAAGATAAATAAATAGATATGACATAGCGAGTAACCATAATTTTGTAATGTTTTTTTCCAATTAAGCATTAAAAATTGTCACGTTCATTACGATCACATGGCATTACGATGATAGCAAAGACGAAAAAAAGGTCTAAAAATTCTGTCCGTCTGAATGTCTGTCTGTCTGTATGTATGTGTAGACACCAACAGCCCAAAGGGGTGGGCCGAATGGCTTCAAACTTGGTATATACAGGGTGATTCACGAGCGTTGTGCCAAAAAGCTAGAGCGTGTAGGTTGAGTTGAGACAAGAAAAAAATCGTATGGGAGGGGGGGGTCTATTCCCCCCCGTTTAGCCAGGAGGGGCAACTTTCTGAAAAATTGACTTATTTTGTTAAAAAAAATATTAAAAATCAACGGCTTCGTTTACAACACCGTGTTATAACCTTTTTGGAAAGCCAAAAACTTCTTCTTTCATTTCGTTTTTAAATTAAATTGTTTTAACGAATAGTTCAAAAAACATAAAATTTCAAACTCAAAATTTTGAAAAAATAATTTTAAAACTAATTTTTTTCAAAATTTTACGTAATTAAGTATAATTTTTGTTCTCAGAATTCAACGCTCTTATTAATGTTTAATCCAACACTGAAAACCGTATGGCTCTACGACTTTTTGTTGCCAAGGTATTCAAAAATAACCGAACCTACTTCTTCACAAAAACACGAAAAAATTGGCTAAATGTTCACTTGTGCCATCCCGTAAGGCTAGGTTTTCTTGTTTTTGTGAAGAAGTAGGTTCGGTTATTTTTGAATACCTTGGCAACAAAAAGTCGTAGAGCCATACGGTTTTCAGTGTTGGATTAAAGATTAATGGAAGCGTTGAATTCTGAGAACAAAAATTACACTTAATTACGTAAAATTTTGAAAAAAATTAGTTTTAAAATTATTTTTTCAAATTTGTTTTCAAAATTTTGAGTTTGAAAATTTATGTTTTTTAAACTATTCGTTAAAACAATTTAATTTAAAAACGAAATGAAAGAAGAAGTTTTTGGCTTTCCAAAAAGGTATAACACGGTGTTGCAAACGAAGCCGTTGATTTTTAATATTTTTCTTTACAAAATAAGTCAATTTTTCAGAAAATTGCCCTTCCCGGCTAAACGGAGGGGAATAGACCCCCCTTCCCATACGATTTTTTTTCTTGTCTCAACTTAACCTACACGCTCTAGCTTTTTGGCACAACGCTCGTGAATCACCCTGTATAGAGTTTTTTTTTGGTATCGTACAGAGGGGAAATTTAATTGTTTTTTAGCTCAAAAAATAACGGTAAATGCCATATAACCGTTACGTTAAAGCTTATTTTTCTCGAAAACAACTATTACGATTTTGATTTTAAAAAATCAGTGAAGCTGTTTAGGCTGAAACAAAAATTAAAAAAAATTCTGAAAACAGTATACTACTTTCCATATGACCGTTTTTCTTTTGCTTTCGACTATCTCGAAAACGGCTCAACAGATTCTTTCGAAATTTGACACATACATAGATAGCTTAATTTATTCTGCATACCAATATTATAAAAAAACATTTTTAAAATTTTGTTTTAAAAAATTAATTAAAATAATGCTGATTAATTTTTTCAAAAATTATTAATAAATGTATTTGCTGAATACCTATGAATTGGCGTTTTCGGATTTTTTTTTTTTTTGAAAAATGTTTTCAAAAAAACTTTTTTCTCAAAAACCGCTCCACAGATTTTTATAAATTCATTTTCATAAATTCAAATTTATCCAAGAAATAAAATGGTGTACTTTTTTCAGTTCAAATTAGTTTAAGTATTATTTAAGTATTTCGAAAATTTTATTTTATCAAAAACTCAAGCCCCCAAGACCACTGTCACACATTAGAGCACGTTCATGCGACCCAGTCGTGCATTTTATTTTTTCTTAGACTAATTTAAATTTAATCTTACCAATCGACTGACGAAAACGTATCCGTTGAACAAACGTTGGTGATCTTCGAATCTCCAAACCTGGCTCTGTAGATAATTTCATAATAACTTAACTCTTTCTGTTTTACAACTCAGGTAACCACCCAAAAAATTTTAAAAATGCAACTAATCGAAAGAAACTACATATTTATTTATTTATGCACTAGCTGTTCCGGTAGACGTTGTTCTGCCCTTCCGAGCAGGTAGCGCGATGATAGATTAGGAATTAACATTTTCAAACCCCAAGTAACAATTTAGCTTGTATAAGGGCCAATTGTTTGAGTTTGGCAAGTAATACCTTATACACGGTTCGTATAAGGCACATTTTTGCAAGCCACACATTTCAAACGCTGACAATTAAAATAATAGCTGGTATAAAACCCTTTAGAATTTAATTTGAAAAGTTCTATACAAGGCTTGCTGATAAAGGTACAATATGGCCTGTATAAGGCCTTCTGAAGACGTCAACTGAAAATTTAAAAAATATAAGCTGCTATAAGGCTATCCACGACAAGTCAATGCAAACAATTTGTGTAAGGCTGGCCATTAAAGGCCTTACACAAAATAAATAAATTTGCTATTATTAATAGTCTTAGTTCTTAAAAATGTAAATAAAGAGAGAATGGTATGTATGTACTGATTACTGGAAAACAGAGAAGTTTTTAAATTAATTCCAAACTGCGGCCAAAAGGCTACTGCCTTTATTATAATGTTATAATAAAAATACAATACATACCTTGAAATAAACACAAAATTGATATTTTTTTTTTATTAATTCAATTTTTTAATTTTGCCTTATTTTTTGTATTAAAACAATAAATTGTTTTTTTTTTTATTCCTCACCTGTGGCATGCTAGAAAATGGTATTTCTCTGTAATGCGAAAATGGCCCTTATAAGACCTTTATGTAAACATTTACGGCAAGAAATTGGCATAAGCTGTCATCGAATGGCTTTTATTGGGTCTATTTTTAACATCATAGGCAAGCCAAGTGCTATTTTTGTCATCAAATGACTTTTATAGGGCCTTTTTACAACATTGGCGATAGCTGTCATGAAATGGCTTCCTAAAAAAAGCTAATTGCATTTCATGATAGTCTATTTGATGCTATAACACCTGCCAACAAAAGTCTTATAGCAGTTAAATAGCTTGCGCAATGTGCGCCAAAATGATTGGCATAAGGCCTTTTTTGTTCTTATAGCAGTATGAAAATAACTTGCTTAGAACCTTATACAAATTAAATTGTTACTTGGGAATTAAGCGATAAGTTTGACTTCTTAATTATATTTATAGCGTCCAATTAATTGGTCTAAAATATGAGAACATGGATGATTTTTTTAATTAAATTAATTAAGCTCAGAAACGTACGCATATGCCCGAGTGTACTATACTATTTTACTGTTGTTTTTAGGTTAAAAAATGGACAATTGCAGCAAATTTTCTTTTGGCTTCAATGCATTCATTAGTTTTTATTTTTCATACTAAACCAAAATACATTTACTGTGAGTCTGAGTCATCAATATTGAATGATTTTCACATAAAAACTTAAAAAATAAAATGCATGGCAATAGCGCAATGGTAACACAGTTTTTGAGCAAAGAAATTCAAATTCTTTGTTTAAGAAGTGTTTTTGTCCCGCATTTTGAGCACATTGAAAGTGTTATAAGTTAATTTTGCTAGTTGTTAAAATGAATAAGATCATTGAATTTGGACAACAAAAATAGTACTTAAGTACGCGAAAAAAATGTCAAAAATGGTGGGTGGTGTTGGTGGGTTGATGGTGGAGGGGGGGGGGGGGGAATTGTAAAACATGGTGGATGGTTGGTTGTAGGTGGGCATGTTGAGGTGTGAAAGGGAGGGGTAGAGGAGGGTACGGGAAGGGGTAGGGGAGGAGTAGGTAGATGAAGGGTCAGAGGAGGAGTGGCAATAGTGGGTAGGGTTAAGGTCGGGCTGGGGGTTGAGAAAGAAATTGACGATGAAGTTTTTAAAAATGGTGGGGTCTTAGATGAGGAGGCGCGTTGGGCTTGGATGGTGGTGGGGCTGGTGGGTTTTTTTTCCATAAATAAGTTTTTAAGAGAAAGATGAGATGAATTGGGGTTGCAGAACAATTAACTTCTAAACACCTTACGTGATACCTCCCTCATGCTTTAAGAAAAAGAGTATTATAACACTCTACTTACATCTGCAACTTTTTGTGCGAAAGAATCGATTGGAGCCTTAAGCCGTGCCGTCACGAAAAACGGCATATTGCTCTGTTGACATCCGGCCAATAATTTATTGAATACCGTCTAGTACACCTTTAAAGCTACTGTTACAGAATAATAAAAAAAAAATAAGAATAAGGTTTACATCTGCCGGGCGTCCCGTGACGGCCAATTTTTTTATCTTAAACGATTCACTAATATGACTTTATTTAAAAACACAATTAAAGAAGAGGTTTCTGACTTTTCAAAATGGCATGGCATTGTAGGAGTTACTGTTATTTAATTTTTTTCTTCCAATTTAAGTAATATTTTTCAGAAAATTGACTCTTCGCTAAACGGAAGGGAATAGACCCTCATCTCCCATACGATTTTTTTTTTGTCTCAACCTTACCTACTCGCTCCTGCTTTTTGGTGCACCTTATACGAATCACCCTGTATATGGCAAGTTCCGAAAAATCCATTCTAACCAAAAGATAGATCGTTCTAATTAAAAGTCAGCAAAAAAATCTACTTTCCGAGGGACAACCAAACAAATACTTAATATTAAATTAGAGATTAAATTTCGTTATGTCATATGCGATTGTTATTTAAATTTTTGTCATACACATATTTATAACTTACCTATAATCCTATAAAACCTATAATCAAATCACAAGTTAAAACTATTAGTAATACTTTTTTCGATTTTGCATTACCCTATTGTTGTAATACAATATTGAAAACCTCAAATATCTTATTCCCAGAAGGTACACAATCTTATCTTTTGGGAAAAAAAATAAACGTTACCATAAGGGCATAGGGAATTAGTATTAATATTTTGTATTTGTTTTATACCGGCGACTAATTATTTTTTTTTTTTAAAGTGAACTTAATGAAAAACAAAAATTTACTTCAATTAAGAATGTACATTTTTAATGACGTGTCTTAAGTCTTCAGAAACATTAATATTTATAGAATTTGCGAGCAATGTGTGTGGCATTTTAAATTTCCGACAACAGTATTGCGGTTTCTCTTGTATATCACTTTCTTGCTGCAAAATATCAGTCACATGAAAGAGTCTATACCAAAATTATTTTTTAGATCGTATAATTAAAAAATTGTTCTGAAGGAGAACAAAAAAGACGATAGTCAACATTTTTTCAATATTTTAAATATAAAATGCTACGTCATCTTATAAAAGCATTGTCTATAGCATCTTATATTTATACATTCATTGCCTGGCAAGTATATACATTCATAGGTATATCCATTACTTGGCAAGTTTTTCTCGTCAAAGAATTCCTTAAGTTTAAATAATGTTTGATGCTGTATTAATTTCTTAGGTGTATTCAAACAGTTCTTAACACCTACAAAAATTAAGCCCCAATAGACGAATCGGCAGTACAAAGAAAGTGAACAACTTGCGCGTTACACCAAAACAATTTATTGTTTTTTCGAAATAAACTAACTTGAATTTCAATGGTTGAATCACATCATATACATAGGTTGACTAATAGAACTTCAGATGGGGCCTTCTACCTGCAATATGCACTTGAACTTGGGGGTTTGCCTTGTTATAATGGCTGATTTGCATAAGATGTGACAAAAAGCTTGAACATGCAAGATGGGTCGAGACAAGAAAAAAAAAACGTATACAAGGTGTGTATCTATTCCCACCGTTTTGCCAGAGGGACAATTACGAGTAAATGTCTTAAACAAAATTAAGACTTGAAATCAAAATCAGGTTTTATAGGTACCTAAATAATTACCCCTAATTTGAAAATATGTGTGATGGGGAATCAAATGGGAGTACATCACACACTCAAATACATTTCTTGCCGTCGCGTTGCTGAAAGGCATCTTAGCAAGAAAGCTCTTTCTCAAAGGACTAAGGAGTCCTGCTGTATGGGGCAGAAGCGTGGACCCTGACACAATTTTATGAGAGAAAGATTCTTCGAGTGAAATTCGGTCCTGATATATGTACCTATCAATGAAGTGTGGAGTAAAAGATTCAATGACGAACTGTACGGGTTCTACACCGACATTGACATGGTCAGAATGATTAAAATACAGCTGCTTAGATACGCACCAGTCCGCCAACCTGAGAACCAACGCAGTATTAAAAGACTCCAAATCTAAGGTGTACTGGACGCGCTACCTTAATATATTATATAGGGTGTTTTTGTTTTAGCTACACGAGAAGTTTCGATGGTTGTTGTCTATGGTTTGACAGTTGAGAATGTCAAACTGTGTTGACATTTCTGTTCAGTATATAAGGTTTGGCGATTCATCATGAATCGTAAAACGCCAATTTGTGGAAACTTACTTTGAAAAAAATAAATCTGTTCATAGAGCACTTCATACCAACATTTTACGGTCAACATAATCGACCTAGTAAGCCAATTCGTACAGTTATTGACCTTTTTTGGCAATAATTTTACTCTTCTCGATTCAAAACCTACAACAAGACAAAAAAAATGCGTACTGAAGAGAATAATCTTCGAAAAATTTTGCGAAGTGTCAATTCTTCGCCGTTGCGGTGAAAAGCGATGGCGTAGCGTTCGAACCATGCTGACTGTTTTTTTTTGCTTCCAAAAGTTAATCAGCTAAACATCCACGACATTTAGTTCCAACAAGACGGTGCAACTTGCGCGCTTAATTTACTGCAAATTCAATTTGGTGACAACTTTATTTCCAGTAGTGGTCCTGTTAACTGGCCCCTATACGTTTAGTTATTGGGACTTAATGCCTCTTTATTTCTTTTAATGGGGCTATGTTAAATCTTTGGTTTATCCCGACAAACCAGCAACTCTTGAAGCATTGGAAACCTATATTCAAGCCATCATTCACACTATACGGGCAGATTTATTGGAAAAGTACTGAAAAAATGGACTATTCAACTCGTAGCCACGGGGGCGGCTGATATATGCCGGGAAACAAAAAAAAAGACAAATGCCATGAAATTATCTACCAGATTATAATAAAAAAAAATTCATTCCAACATCTTGTATATTATTATTTAGAGTTCTCAAGCTCTTAAAAAACACCATATAGTACATAATGTTCGAAAACGTTAGGTTGTATTAAATATTTGGTATTGTTTTGCATACAACATGATGTAATATAATAAATGTGAGAGTTTTTTGAGAATGAGAAAACATTTAGTAGATAGTCAATTTTCTAGGGATTAGGTACTATCATAGTAAAACATATTAAGTACATACTTGTCAGTGCTTTTATTTTTTGCTTCAAAATAATAAATACAAATAAAACAAGTAGGTACATATACCTACCTACGTTTATTATAATAATTTTCTGCTACAATTATGTTAACCTATTTGGGTTATTTTCCGGCATTTGCGTCACTTTCTAGGCTTAGTATTCTCATTCCTCAGCGATTCCCCAATCCAGATCGAAGCCTCTAAAATAGTATAATGTCACTTGTCTGTCACATCTTTAAATATGTAGTTTTTTTTTTTTTTTTTTTTACTGCTATCGGCTATTTCAAAAGGAGCACATTTCGGATGTTTTTATACACGTACCGTGTACACATTCTTTCAATCAGGAATCAGGATCAGGTAGTTACGTAACTAAAAACCTGTAGAAAAAACACTTATCAAGCCAATCTTGCGAAAATACCCTTGTTCTGATACAAATAAAACATTTCAGACACAGACAGACAATGGGAAGTTTACGAGCATTTCAATTGTATATACCCTTCTTGATGACAAGTGGCTCATCACAGACGTAAAGATGAGAGAACAGCCGTCACGTCACAGTCAGACAGAGGTTGTGCCGTTAAAGTATAGGCACCACAGATTAGGCGCCGCGCCGCACTACACCGCCCGCGCCGACATATCGGCCTGCCGTTTTCTTTTTCAAGTGCGGTTTCAAAGTGTGAAACTATTCAATTATTCAAGGCATTCGAACAGGTACTACTCGAGTTGTGTCGCCTGATAATATTTGTCCCTTACAACACAACATAGTGCTAGTGCATTAAGTCCCGGCGCCTTACTTAGGTCAGTAGTTCAGATTTATTGCTTGCTTGCATCTTTAGATTTTAAATGCAAGACGCTCATCTCGGTTGGTAGAAGTGTATACCAATACCAAATATGAGTTTATACATAAAATACAACGGTGTCTGCTTAATAATTAAATTAGTCTAGGGGGGAGGTTACTTAAAACAATGGTATTAGTTTTAAAGAATTATTTTTAACGATATAATGGTTCGGTTTGAATTTAACGCGTCTTTCTTGACGATGGTTTCGATACTTTAATAATAATAATAGGTATACCTACATACTCGTATATGCCCGTGAGACCTGAGGTATTTAAAATGAGAATTCCACGGCACTAGTTAGAAGGAATGGAAGGATTAGAAAGAATTTTGTTTGATTACTATCGTTTACTATTCAATTATTCAAGACATTCGAGACATAGTCGGTATTTATCTTAAGAAGATATCAAGAGTGGCATCCAGATGAAGCGGGAGGAATATAGAAAGCTACGTAAACTCACCACATAAGGAATGTAAATGCAAACAATTCGCGTCTCATCGATTAATAAAAAATTACAACATTCAGATATTCGCTTCCAAACGGAAATGCAATGAGCCATATTGTAATGCAATGCTTTTCTAAAACATGGCTGATTGCTATTTTAAGTTTAAGATAGTTAAGGTGAAAATTAAATTTATTTAGTCAATTATAGGTAATGTAGTAACCTGTGCCTAATTTTTTGCTGATGCTTAGCTCTTCTTAATAAACCATTTAGTACCTAAACGGTCTTAACGCAATTAAAAAGTGCTAGTACAGATCGAATCCTGCGTTTCCACAAAAATCAGGGGTGGAATCGGCTAATGTGATTTGTGATTGTCACATTTCTGACAATCACATGTGATAAAATAATTTTGTGCGTCTGCATAATGTGATCACCGGAATTTTGTTTATTTTCATTATGTCATTTTCCGTTGGGCAATTGGAGAGAACTCCGAAGACAAATCGTTTCTCTTCGGAGTTGTGTTTTACGAGTCTTACTTCTTCTGCTTTTTATGAAATATGCGGTCTGAAGGCGCATATATACGAACGTCACAGTTTCTATATATTTTGTATTTCAAATTAAACAATTCGAACAATTTTATTTTTAATATATAATTTACATTAAGGGACGTGACAATTATGTATTTATTTATAGTCTAAGAGCCCACAGCAAATTTCGGGAGTGTAAAAGTCCCGAAAAATATTTATATCAATGGATAGATCTTGCATTGCTAGACATGGAAATCAAAGTCTGGCAGTCAAAGGTGGGGGAAATTGTGAGTAATACTGCATCAAAAACGGGATTTTATTGACTTTTTGGATTCTCATTTGGCTCACCTAATTTTTTTTGGAAATCAAAATTTGAGCCACCCTTAACACGAATATATGAGTCCCAGACGTTTTGAGCGGGACAAAGGGGCTGCCAGACGCCCCCAAAAATTCCCAATTATCGACTTTTTGGATTCTCGTTTGGCTCACCTAATTTTTTTTGGAAATCATAGATTGAGCCACCCTTAGCACGAATATATGAGTCCCAGACGTTTTGAGTGGGACAAAGGGGGTTGGTGTTCAAGGGGTGAACAAAATTAAAGAATGGTGGGTGGTTGTAGGTAGGTTGAAGTGTTTTGTGAACTGGTTATCACGTAAAATTATCGTCCGTAAACCGACTTTACAGACAACCATGTTTTTTTTTTTTAAATATAATTGCTTGTTTCCATTTGTTGTTTATAAGCTGACTTTATCTGGTGTGTCGTGTGTGCAATTAACGTATTTTTTTATTATTAACCATGTTAAATACATTAAAGTGTGTTTTAAAAATTAAATATTGGAAACATATCAGTGATAAAGTTATTCCTTTTAATGAAAAGACATTACAAAAATGCCACGGGGTTACAGAAAACGATTCAAGGTAAAATTCGAAAAGCTTATGTGTGCTCAACTATCAACCTTAAACCACATTGAGTCCAAAGCATTACTTCTTGGCAACGCTGCGATATACACGAAATTGGAAAATAAAAATAATTTGCAAAAAATTAAATATCAGAAGAGAATCCAAAAAGTCGATAATTGGGAATTTTTGGGGGCGTCTGGCAGCCCCTTTGTCCCGCTCAAAACGTCTGGGACTCATATATTCGTGTTAAGGGTGGCTCAAATTTTGATTTCCAAAAAAAAATTAGGTGAGCCAAATGAGAATCCAAAAAGTCGATAAAATCCCGTTTTTGATGCAGTATTACTCACAATTTCCCCCACCTTTGACTGATAGACTTTGATTTCCATGTCTAACAATGCAAGATCTATCCATTGATATAAATATTTTTCGGGACTTTTTCACTCCCAAAATTTGCTGTGGGCTCTGGGTCTATTAGAAAAGATTAATTTAGTTGTCACTTCACGTGATTGCTCACAACATATACGCGTTTCAGAAAAATATCTCAATTAAAAAAATGTTCATTTCTGTTTTTTTTTTTATTGTTTTTATTTTTACTTTAATCATGAGGAGAAACTAATTTCTCCCAATCGAAAACAACATTAGTATAGATCTTTGACAAATCTTTGACAGCAAAAGCAAATAACTTTGTTTTATAAGTCAGCGTCAGAGGTTTATTTTTTATTTATTATTATTTTTGTATGCAAGTGACACCTAAATAGCTGTCACAAGAAAAAGTCACAAAAATGTGATTGTCACATGTGACAATCACCTTAGCCAGACGAAATTTGTATATTGTGACTATCACATATCACAAATCACCTTAGCCGATTCCACCCCAGATTTTTTCTTTCCGTCTTAAATATATAATTATGCTTTGGAAAATTGAAAAACTACAAAATTGGCAATCAATCCTTCAAGAAGTATACACGATACAAAAGAAACAAATAAAGAAGCACATACTAGACTGTCAACAAGAGTGAAAATAAAAGTGGAACATTAAACACTTCACAGAAATTGATAATCACATAATCTATAAGCTATGAACAAGTACGACCGTACAACAATTTGCTTTCAATTAAAATAGCTGTATGTACATAATATTACTTTTAACAATTACAACAAACAAATATCTAAATATTATACAAAAGACTACAACCTTGTTTCTAATCATGAATCTATTAAAACTGATAAAATCTTAACCAACTGAAAGATTCTCATCAACCAACGAAAATCCCCCTCTAAAAATGACAAATTAAACAGATTAAGAAAAGATTCAACTTAAAATGTTTATACAAAAATCAAGAATAAAGTACAAAATGACAGATGTACACATACATGATGCACATCTAAAAACACAATATCCATTAAAGTGACGAAAAACGATTTTGGATTATTAAAAAAAAAAAACAATATTCTAAAAGGATAGACACGAGTTTAAAGGAAATATTCCAGTTTTAATTCTTCGAATCGCTATTCAAATAAAACATCAATATTGATTGAACAAACTATTTTTATGTCATTACAACATTGACAAGCTCATTCAATTTTATGGAAGCTGATATCCCAACATCTATGTAGATATTGTCATCATGAAAACAATAAAAGTGTGTTGGAAATGACGAATGTTAATGAATCCTAAATGTTTAAATTTGTAAAAGTAGCTCTTAACTCTAATTTTAACTACACAACAAAAACCAAAACAAAAAACCTACATATAAACAGAATCTTATAATTTTATTACATAAAAAGGACAATGAGATAACATCAATAATTACAGACCTATCAGCCTAGTGTCTAAAATAAACACAATCGGGCATATTCATAGATGACGTTTAAGCTGTTGCTAAGAAAAACTGGAGTTTACCTGATGAAGTTTCGATAAGCAACAACTTAAACATCATCTATCAATATGCCCCAATGTTTTCTTGGACAAATTATAAAAAACCCTTTTACATACTCTTTATTAAGATTGGGTCACATGTACTTGCTCTGTGGGTGCATTAGCACGATAAAAAAAGACGTTTTTAGAATAGCTATTTAAATCCTAAATTTTGAACTTTTTAATTATTATTTTCATAAGATATTTTATTTTTGTTGCTATATATACAAAACTTCCGTTGTTCGTAGTTTTGCTTAAAAGTTACAGCGCAACATTAAAGGTACCCTAAAACTATAATCAAATTTAATCTTTTTCATTAAGGAGTATTTGGTATAAATTGTATACTTGGAGTTAGGTTGCATTCCTTAAATTTTTCTTCAAAAATGATCCATTGGCCAAATTAATTCTCCGAATAAGGATAACAAACAAAAGCTATTTAAAATTTTTAGTTTTTCAGTAATTAAAAAAAAAATGGCTTAAACTAAGCGGCTCGTTGTATATTTAAAAAAAGAGTAACATAAAAAGCTGCACTGCCATCTTATATTAAAATTTAACGAACTATGCAAAACAAGTTGCAGTGAATTCGATTAAGCAGGTGTTAACTAATGACCATTAGAAAAAAAACCGTTAAGAGCTGAATTGATGGTGACTATTTAAGCCAAAGAAAAAAATGTGGTTTTGTAAAAAATGCCCTACATTTGTTAGATTATGAGTTTCGTCAAAATCATTAGAATTAGAGCTGTTTTCGAGCAAATCCAAAACGAAAAAAAAAAAAAATGTTGCTTGAAAGGAACCAATTCCTGGCAAAATAAAACAGTCTCCACGGCGCTTTTTCTTTAAGATGCTTTATATGAAATTTGAAGAAATTCCGTTTAGGCTGTAGCTTGAAGTGAAAAAGTGAACAGTGACTTATTTTGTAAAAAAAATATTTAAAATCAACGGCTTCGTTTGCAACACCGTGTTATACCTTTTTGGAAAGCCAAAAACTTCTTCTTTCATTTCGTTTTTAAATTAAATTATTTTAACGAATAGTTTAAAAAACATAAATTTTCAAACTCAAAATTTAAAAAAAAAAATTTGAAAAAATAATTTTAAAACTAATTTTTTTCAAAATTTTACGTAGTTAAGTACAATTTTTGTTCTCAGAATTTTGGTGAATAGTTCAAAAAACATAAATTTTCAAACTCAAAATTTTGAAAAAAAAATTTGAAAAAATAATTTTAAAACTAATTTTTTTTCAAAATTTTACGTAATTAAGTATAATTTTTGTTCTCAGAATTCAACGCTCTTATTATTGTTTTATCCAACACTGAAAACCGTATGGCTCTACGACTTTTTCTTGCCAAGGTATTCAAAAATAACCGAACCTACTTCTTCACAAAAACAAGAAAACCTAGCCTTACGGGATGGCACAAGTGACCATTTAGCCAATTTTTTCGTGTTTTTGTGAAGAAGTAGGTTCGGTTATTTTTGAATACCTTGGCAACAAAAACTCGTAGAGCCATACGGTTTTCAGTGTTGGATTAAAGATTAATGGAAGCGTTGAATTCTGAGAACAAAAATTATACTTAATTACGTAAAATTTTGAAAAAAATTAGTTTTAAAATTATTTTTTCAAATTTTTTTTCAAAATTTTGAGTTTGAAAATTTATATTTTTTAAACTATTCGTTAAAACAATTTAATTTAAAAACAAAATAAAAGGAGAAGTTGTTGGCTTTCCAAAAAGGTATAACACGGTGTTGTAAACGAAGCCGTTGATTTTTAATATTTTTTTTAACAAAATAAGTCAATTTTTCAGAAAATTGCCCCTCCTGGCTAAACGGGGGGGAATAGACCCCCCCTCCCAAACGATTTTTTTCTTGTCTCAACTTAACCTACACGCTCTAGCTTTTTGGCACAACGCTCGTGAATCACCCTGTATAGCAATTTGAAGAAAAACAATTGTCGAGGTTTTTTACTTGCGATTATAGGTACTATAAGGCAAGTTATGCATTCGTCGAAAAAAAAGTTTTGAGATAACAATCAAACATGACATTACGATGATAGCGAATTCGAATGG
Source organism: Platycheirus albimanus (assembly GCA_916050605.2). Taxonomy (NCBI): domain Eukaryota; kingdom Metazoa; phylum Arthropoda; class Insecta; order Diptera; family Syrphidae; genus Platycheirus; species Platycheirus albimanus. The sequence continues at coordinate 70,421,484 of OU696698.1, forward strand.
TATAAAAATTCTGTCCGTCTGCCTGTCTGTCTATAGATACCTACAGCGACAGCCCAAACAGGTGGGCCGAATTGCTTCAAACTTGGTATATAGAGTTTTTAGGTATTGCACAGAGGGGAAATTGAAATTTTGTTTAGCTCACAAAATAACGTTATATGTACCTGCCATATAACCGTTACGTTAAAGCTTATTTTTCTCAAAAACGGCTCTAACGATTTAAAAAAATCGGTGTTGCTTTTTAGGTACGATCATATGGCTGAAAAAAAGTTTTAAAAATGGTCTAAGAACGGTACTTTTCATAGGACCGTTTTTTTTGCTTTCGACTATCTCGAAAACTACTCAACCGATTCTTTCATGGGGTTTCTCAGTTTTAACCAATTTTTTTTTAGTTTTTCCCAAATTGTTCAAACATGAGTTCTTCGTATTGCTCGAAAAGTTTGATTTCATCGTACTATTGCACCCACAGAGCAAGTACGTGCGACTCAGTCGTGCATTTTATTTTTGTATACAACACACGGATAATTTTATTTAAATTTTTTTAGTCGAAATAGTTCATGAAATCGGTTCGATTAGTTCGATTCTTTGAATTGCTATAACTTTTTAACGGAAAATGCTACATAGAAAACTCTCACAAGTCACAACCAATTGTGTTGGAAATTTCAGAAGATATTTTTTCTCTAAAACTAACCGTTTTTGAGTAAATTAAAAAAACACACACACATTTTCATGAGCTTTGACTCCTCGTAATTGAACTAGCGGTCATCGGATCGGTGAGGAGCTCTCTCAGTTTATGAAGTGCCGCATTTCCAATGATCGTTCCAATTTTCAGACAGGATATAATTATGCCCTATTCCATAGAATAGGTATATTGTATTTGGTGTGAAGTTTGTAACATAGAGAAATAATACCGTTAGGTGTAGAAAAGTATATATATTCTGACTCATAATCAAAAGCCTAGTCGATTTAGCCATGTCCGTCTGTCCGTTTGCCCGTCCGTCCGGCCGTATGTATACTCTCTAGAGGCCGCAATTTTTGAGCTAGAAAGCTGAAATTTGGTATATATAATCTTTGGTTCAAGAGTAAGGATAAGATCTTGAACCGGTAAAATCCGCCCACAATCGCCATTTTTGATGAACAACCTCGATTTGGTAAAATTAAATTATGTTTTTTGTACAGTTACGATGAAAGCATAACGCTAAAATTTTGTACACGTAAGATTTAGATAAACATCCTTCCAATTAAATAAAAATATTTCAGTTTGGGCGTGGCTGACGCCCATTTTTCATACAAAACCATCAATATTGTGTTTATAAAATAACAATTGTTATATTAAAGCGAAAAACATTAAATTTTGTGGGTATGTGTTAGTACATGAACATCTTGTGTATGAAATCAAAAAAAAATGATTTTGGGCGTGGCTGACGACCACTTTTCACTAGAAACTATAAAAAAATTGTTTTTGTAAATAAACGGTATTTATAATAGAAACTAAATGGTTTGTGTATGAAATGTTTGAATTTTTTGAACGAAAAACGTAGTCTCAAAAATTTAAGGTACTTCCAATATTCAATTTAAACCTTTTTCCTTCCGTTCGTTATTTGAGAAATATATGTATCTCTACATTTTCTTGTGTAAATTTTTTCAATACGCCCACTTTTAAAATCGTGATTTTGATAAAATACCTTTGTTCGGGTAAGATTGTTTAAACACTACTCGATTCAGCTATAGTTTTACACATATGCCTAAATACTGATCAAAGCTCAGTTATTGCTTCAAATTTTTAAGACACGCCCACTTTTAAGTGGCGTTTCCGCCAAAAGTCGTATAATGCGTTAATTTTTTAACGTTTTTTAACTATCGGTGGCAATTTTGAAGTAAAAAGATGAACACTTTGATTTATATTCCTTGGTTACGTAGCAGAGTGGGGTCCAAGAATTGTTAAAAACACCCATAATCGCTATTTCCATTCAAAATCTAATTTTTTGAAATTTAAGTTTTGTCTTGTTTTGTTCAAATCGATCTGCAAGAATAAAATTGAATGTCACTGAGTTCATACCTATTGCCTTTGCAACAAAAAGTTTTAACTTTGGGCGTGGCGCACGCCTTTGTTTATTGCGCCAGCACTGATTGAACATCACACCACACAAAATTAATGTTATTGTAGGTACTTTTTTCTGTCTGCTAAAGATGAATTTTGTTTCTGAAACTGAAACATCGGCTGGCTGCGGGAGGCAGACGCATACACATACAAAAATATAGGGAATAGGGTATCCAACAGTTCGTTGCAAACGTACTGTAGCTCTCGCTTATGTTTTTTCCTTGCAAAAAGCTATTTTTCCTGGACTTTAACACATAATCCCAAAACAGATCAAAAGTACCAAAAACTTCTTAAGGACACAATTTCTAACAACAAAACCACAAACTTGAACGGATAAATTTATTTTTTTTTTTTGTATACAAATTTATTCTAGATTTCTGGTTATGTGGTTCCTGGATTAGTTTTTTTTCACGATTTCGTGCATGGTTAAGTTACAATCAACGAATATTGAGTCTCGAGGACAACACAATTTAGGAATGTTCTTATTAAATAAAACGACAGAATGAAATTTTACAAAGGAAATTTAATTGGTCACAAAATTTGACTTTCATCGGGTAATATTGTTTGTGCTACCATAGCTTCCTACCTACCACAAAAACAACACTCATTATAATATTTCAACAAGAATGAAACCAATGCAACTAAGGCATGCACAACACACGTAACGAGCTTAGTTCCTCCAGCATGAATGTAGACATCTTAAGGGATTTTCGCAGGTACACCTATGTTTGTCGAAAAAAGATAATAAGGTATAGTAGGTGCATACCTAATTAGTCAACTCGTACCAAAATTGAATAGGAAAACATTTGTTATATTGCCAATGACGCCTAGATAATTTAAACCCTAAGTGTGTTACACCTACAATTTGAATTCAATACCTATCCAGATACCAGACTAAGAGCACTCAAGGAACCTCACTTTGTCCTTCGAATAAACAAACAGGCTGTAAAGGTCTGAGCATATAATTATCGGAGGAAGTAGACAAGATAGCGATATTGGTGCCTACTCTTATTTCCGGTGGTATTTCGCAATGAATGATGAATTGTTGGCATTCCTTTCGCATGTGTCGGAAACGATTTTCGAAACAGGTTTGAGTTGAAAAATCCTTCACTTACAAAACAAACAAAAAATATCCTTAATTGATTGCGTTTGTTGGACTTTGTTATAACAACCAAAATGGACTACATGTTTGTCTTGTTTATGTATTAGTTAATGTATTTTTGTTTATTGTTGTGTTGGCATTCCAAATGGGGTCGGAGCTTAGTGACCCTAAAAGATTCCTATGTTCGCAGGTATGGACTTTTAACGAAGAACTGAATTTGAACGGCTAGTAACATGACCTTATCGATTGCAAGATAAACTCTTGACTAATTTCTCACTTTTTACAAAAAGCAGTTCCCTGGAAAAATACAGTTTTGACATTCTGACATACTCTTAATTAAAAACTTTTTCTGAAGCTATTATAAAATCATTTTCAACCACTATAGTTATGAAATCAATATCTACTTATTCGCATACGGTTCTTTAAGGAACTGTTTTTTTTTTTAACGGGGTGATTTTTTTATGAGAAATTTGCAGTTAGGTTGATGTGAATACTCTGAATTTTTAGTTGACAGGATCAGAGGTTGACCCATCAACAAACACAATTCGGTATTTTAAGGTTACTCTGCTTTGGGTTTCAGGGCATACTATGGTATTCAAGGAAACGAATAAGCCAAAAAGCTGTACAAGAAGCAATCAGCCTTTCAGAGCTCTTGCTGAAGCAGTCAAAATTCCGCTTAGGGACCGATCTGACATAGCCACGAATCCTACTGTCGTTTGTTTTCTTTGTTCATTAACCTGCCCAGGATAGCAAAAGGATGCGGCCCCTTGGTGAAACTTTTTTTGAAGACCTTCTCCGATGAAAGGTTCAAACTTGATCACTTGCCTCTATGCGACAAAGTAGTTATGATTAATCATTTTTCAGTCTATTTTCCTATTCCGATTAAGTAACCATTTACAAGAACTCCACTTTTTCCACCTAAGATATCGGCTAGGCTAATCGCTTTTGCTTCCGTGTCAGCACCCGTAAAGGAGCAGGTTTCAGCAAACACGCAAGGGGGATACCAGGATACGATATTCGAGCTTATGGCTAATTCAAGTTCTCTTTGAAAATATTTCTAACCATTCTTGACGTGGTTTTATATGTGCTATAATTAGGTTTCCCACGATATTTAGGAAACCCGAAATCTACAAAAAATTAATCTAGAATGAACAAAAACCCACTGTCTCAAAAATGAATAGATATTATTTCAAGATTAAGAATTTCTCGAAAGTAGAAGTAGAATTGTAGATATTTTCTACGTCTTGATTTTATCTTTCTTAATTTTTCTTTTTATAGATTTTGGCCTTTCTAGATTCTGTCATACTAGATAGCGTCGTGATCCCGGTATAACTGCTTGCTCTGAGAGGTGTAAAAAAAGTTATTTCTGCTTCAGTTGCATTGGCTTTAAGTTTCCATTTCTCAAAGTTGTTTTCAATATACTCAAGTGATTTTTGCATATACCGAGATTTTAAACAGGAATAGTATTATTGCAGTATCCTCCACAAAAATTCTAAAATTCTATTGATATTAAATCAGCTACAAAAGCATAGAAGAGTAACAAAAAAAAAACTCAAAACAACTCCAAAAGGGACATCGAAATAATCAGAATTTCAATTTGCACTAAAAACATCAAAAAGTCTGTCCCTCAAAAAGTCTAAGGTCAATTTGAATAAATTTGAAGAGATCTTAATTTAAACCGTTTCATTCAAACTTCATGCCACATAGTATCAAACTCCTATTCGATGTTCCGATAAAAATAAAATTTAGTTTAACAACATGATGATGATTTGAACTGTACCCTGACCGAAAACCAAACTGTTGTTTTGGCATACTTGAAAGTCTGTAAAATCACTGTTTACGAATTAGGAAACATCCTACATAGAATGAAATATTTTTGAAGTTCACATATTTTGTACGAAATCGTTAAAGTAATCTTAGAAGCCAGGAATCTCACTTCGGAATCATCAGTTGACATACAGTGAAAGAAACCTTGTCAATACGCAATTTTTGAATTTTCCTAATACAATTTACATAGAATTTTTGACAAAACCCTAATGTAAACTATATCCAACAAGATTAAGATTTAAATGGTTCTTCTTTTGTTTCGTTCAGGTGATAAGTATTCAGAGGCGAAAATTTAAATTTTGAAAATCAAAATTCGGAAATTGGTGTAAAAACGAGCAAGACTGCTGGCTTTGGTGAAGAATATGATATAATCAATATGGTTTCTCCTACTTCCTATAATCTTGATTTATCAAGATGTTATGCACATTTATCTCCCCTCTCTATCAAACGAGTACGAGTTTTTTTGCAGAAATCAAGATGCAGATTAATGTAAGTCCACCATTAATGTATCAATCGAATAAGCATCCGATTCATATATTCTCAAATTTAACGCGCCATGAAATTATTCGAGGATTATCCATTTTGGTTTGTAATATGTATTTGTTTTGTCCCGTTCATTAAATAAATTATAAGTTCAAGCACAAGTATGCGAAAGTTTTCATCTTTAGACCTCCATTCCAGCTACGTTTTAAACAGTTTAATTTTGTGTTGATTTGATGCTTTGAAAGTTCGGGCTCCGGATACAACCGTCCTACCGACAATCGTAGTAAATACTTAAATTTAAGTAAAAGCTCCAATTTTTAATATTTGCTTCGTTTCGTATGCATAAAAAAGTGTTTACTTGATTGCAAATACTTTAAGCAACAACTTAATTCATTCAAGTTAATACTTAAAATTCATCGAAAATCATAGTAAATACTTTTTTACTTGCGATTATAGGTACTATAAGGCGAAAAAAAAGGTTTTGGGATAACAATGAAGCATAACATAACAATGACAGTGAAGACGAAAAAATTGGTCTAAAAATTCTGTCTGTATGTCTGTATGTATAGACACCCAGTGGCATAACTACGGGGTGGGCATATGGGGCAATTGTCACCCCCAGACCAGACAAACAAAAATAATTTTTTTTTATAAAGCTTGTATTTGTAAATTGTTCCAAATAATAATTTTAAAAGAATAGAGCTGTAAATATAGAACCACTTTATCATAAATTGTAAAAACAACTCCTCTAGTTTACACAAGGCAGCTAGCTTGTACTTATTAACCGTCCTGTTTCTCTTTGCTCCTTTAAGATTTTTTACTTGCGATTATAGGTACTATAAGGCAAGTTATGGATTCGTGCAGAAAAAAAAAAATTGAGATATCAATCACACATGACATTACGATGATAGAGAAGTCGAAAAAAGTGGGTCTGGAAATTCCGTCCGTCTGTCTGTCTGTCTGTTCACGCCTCTGGAGGCTGAACGGGTGGGCCGATTTGCTTCAAATTTGGTATTTAGGATTTATTTGGCCGTCCTTCGGAACAAATTTTTTATTTTTGCTCTAGGTCCAAAAATAACGGCACCTGCCATACAATCTTGAAGACAAAAATTGATTTTCTCAAAAACGGCTCTAACGATTTTGATAAAACTTTCAGAATGCTATTTTTGCAAGACAATCTATCTTCTGGTTAGAAATTTTTTTTCAAAATTTGTCTAATAACGGTACCTCTCATAGAACCAGTATTTTCAAATCAAATTTTCTCGTAAGCTATACATTCGATTTCAATAAAATTTTGGCCACAGGAAGTCATTTATAATTTTATTAATATATTTGCAAAAACTTTTTTTTTTGATTTTGTATAATTTTTTAAAAAAAAATTTTGGTTTTCGAAATATGTTGGAAACGGGTATATTGATTTTTTTTTAAATTATTTTTCAAATGTAAACTACAGATTGCCATATATTTGCATACTCAAATAAATTTCAAAATATTTTTTAAAAAAGTTTTTCAAAAATAACCTTTTTAAAAAATAAAACTGGTCGAACGATTTTCAACATTTTTTTTCCTAGATTGATTATTGCATACTAATTTTTTCCGAGAAAACTCTTAAACTAATTTAAAAAATAAAAGAATTTTCGAAATTATTTAAATTTTTTTTAATATCCACATATGCAGCCACTAAGCAATTGCTTATCATAAGAGCAAGTTCGTGCGACCCAGTCGTGCATTTTATTTTTTGTTGGTACATATACAATGCATTTTGATTTGCATAAGATACATGTAAACATGTAAGTCAATTTTATGAAAAATTTATAGTCTTAAATTAGAAAATTATTAATTAAAATACAACAGCAGATTCCACTTTATTCCGTTTTAACTTTTCTTTAAGTTCAAATTACATCAACTTTTTTTAAATCAAATTGTTTGAGCGAAAACTGTTTGCGAAGTTAATTTTATTTTTAAACTGATTTTTTTTTCAAAATTTCACTGTATTAAGGACTAGTTACATTTTTACTATTGAATGCACTTATCAATAAAAAGTAAAACGCTGACAACTAACGGGTCTGCCATCTAACGTTTTTTTTTTCAACTATAGTGCTTATTTCGTGAATGGTAACACTTAGATATTTATATATTTATTTACATAGCTAAAGACTAGCTTCAGATATAAGTACTTATGTCTATTATAATAAGAGTACAATTATATAATTGAATACAAATTTGACTGAAATTTAGATGAAAAATTTAACGATTGGTCAAATAAGTTGTTACATCTATTATTGAGAAGATTAAATAATTCAAACATTTTGTTTAAGGGAGAAAATCGTTCATAATTAGTACGACAGTTTGGTACATTTAAGCAGCTAGGTAGATTCCGTAAGTTTCTTTGAGGAATATTAAAATTTATTCGAGACAAAAGGTACAAAGAGTCTATGTTACCATTTATTAATTTAACGATAAAAACAAAACTTAAATAAGAACGTCTATTCACAAGGGATGGCAAATCAATTAGTTTCAGTCGACTGATGTATGCGGGAAGCTCGTAAGGATTTTCCCAACCTAAGCCCCGCAAGGCAAATCGCAGAAATCTTTTTTGAACACGTTCTAACCTTAATATATGGCATTCGTAATGGGGTGACCAAACCTGGCAAGCATATTCAAGAATGGGACGAACAAATGTTATAAAAAGCTGTTTTGTAACAAAAGGATCTGAAAATTGCCGTGACTCTCTCTTAATCCAGCCTAGAATTGAATTGGCTCTATTTGATATGGAGTTGATGTGCTGAATAAATTCAAGCTTTCGATCTAATATGACGCCAAGAACATTTACGTTTTCCATACAAGATAGGGAAATTCCATTTAACGAATAATTAAATGGAGTTACTAAAAGTTTTCTTGTGAGGCTCATAAAATTACATTTATTTATATTAAGAGACAAGCAATTACGAACACACCAGTCAAAAAACGAATTAAGGTCGGATTGCAACATTTCACAATCACTAATACTAGAAATAGTTTTAAAAATTGTCACATCATCCGCGTAAATGAGGCATTTAGAATACTTCAAGATAGATGGTAAGTCATTAATAAATAAAATAAAAAGTAGAGGTCCTAAATGGCTACCCTGTGGTATTCCAGAGTTAACTGTAAAATAATTTGATGGACAATCGCTAAACAACACTGCATAAGATCTGTTTAATAAATAAGATTGAAGCCACATAACAAAATTTTCGCTAAAACCAAGAATTCTTAGCTTTTTTAGCAAGATCTTATGAGAGAGTTTATCAAATGCCTTACTAAAGTCCGTAAAGACGCAGTCAATTACTTTCTTTTTCATGCATCAATGCACAGTTCGGTTAGCTCCATAAGAAACGTTACAGTAGAGCGACCTTTTGTAAAGCCATGTTGATTCGGAACAATGACTGATTTGACATAGAAACACAGAGATTCACAAATAATAGCTTCAAAAAGCTTCGGAATAACCGATAGTTTGGCTATAGGCCTATAGTTTTGAATTTCGTCTTTTTTACCTTTTTTGTGTAAAGGGATTATGAAGGATTTTTTCCAAATACACGGAAATTGACAAGAAAACAGAGAACAATTAAAGAGAGTGGATAAAGGGAAAAGCAAATTATTTGCGCATTTTTTTAAAATAATAGAAGGTATACCATCCGGACCTGGTTTACAATTCTCGTCAAGATTAGATATGAACTTAGCAATGTTATCAGAATTAATATTGAAGTTTATATCAGTCAAGTAAGAGAATGATTTCAAAAAGCCAACATTTTGGCTATTTTCGTCAAGTATATCACAGTTCGAAGTATCACAGATGTTAGTATCACAGTTAAAGGCACTTTGAAAAAAGTCTGCAAACAATTGTGTGATAACACGAGGGTCATGACTAGATATATCGTTTGACTTAAGAACAGACGGATATGGACAAGACTTCTTTTTACTATTTATAAAGTTCCAAAAATATTTTGGATTCATTTTAAGATCTCTTTGTACCTTCTGCAGATAATTCAAATATTTTAAACTTGAAGATCTATTGAAATTTTCACGAGCACGACAAAAGTTTTCAAAGTCGGCTTCACTTCGAGATAATTTATATACTGACCAAAACTTGTTTCTGAGGTTCTTAAGGCTTTTAATTTCACTATCATACCAATCTGGAACGGATGATCTCGATTTTACAGAAGTTAGAGGTACAGATTTTAAAAAACAATCAAACAAGACATTATAAAATTCAAAGACCATAGTGTTCACAGTTAAACAATTATTGAGATATGACCAATCAACTTGTGACAGCAGCATATTTAATTTGTTAAAATCTGTCTTTTTAAAATTAAAAGTGTAAAAGTTTTCATTAAGGTCAGAATGAAATATTAAATCAAAAGAAAGAGAAAAAGATAAAGATGGATGATGGTTATCTTCAACTACTAAAGGATCTGTTGATTTTTCCACAACAATATCTTCATCACAGCTTGCGAAAATTAGATCCAAAATTCTCCCATTGCAATTAGAAACATCGTTAAATTGGTGTAGTCCAAGTGAGTTTAAATCGTCAATTAGTTTTGAGTCACCAGATTTAAGATGTCCAGTTGGCAACATTACGTTCGATTCAGGACATCGTAACCAAGCAATATTGCTAAGATTAAAATCGCCGAGGCAAATCAGCTCGTCGTTATATTCTAATAATTCATTGATATATTTAATGAATTCAAAAGCTTTATCATAAACATCACAGCGACTTCCCGGAACTATATATACAGTAACAAGGTAAATGTTTTTGTTACTTAAAGATATTTTAACGCAGAGAAATTCATTGTCAAGGGCTACAGGAACATGTACTGGCGTAGATATGAAAGACGATCTTACAGCAATCAAGATTCCACCTCCCACGGTATCTATATTCGGATCTGAATACCGGTCACGTCTAAAAACATTAAATGTGCTATCAAAAAGTTCGCAGTCATTGATACCAGCATACAGCCATGTTTCGGTGAGGGAAATAACGTCATACGAGCAGGTTATTGTTGAAAAGAAGACCTTATTGGTCTTTGTCCGAAGTCCTCTCACATTTTGATAGAAAAAATTTATTAGTGGCGACGATTTGCATGTCTTGTCAGTGTGTTTTGAAAAGGGCGAATATTATTCCTTTTGTTTACAAATTCATGAATAATTATATTATCCGGCCATAATGATTTTTCAAGTAATTGATTGAATATTTCCTGGGTAACATACAGTTTAAAGGATGTGTAGTCATTACTTTTTGTTTGAAGTCGTTCAATTTTTAATTTAGCATTTGAGAACAGGGAAGTGACGAATTTACAAATATACAAATAAACACTTAGCTCATGTCTGATTTGACAGATAATTAGTTTTATCCTTCCGCTGAACGAATCCAATGCGTTTTCGCTTCGCTAAGTGGGCCTGCGATCGACTTAGAGAAGATGCCCATTTTGCCAAAAAAATTATCTTTTCAGATGAAGATCTTTTTGATCTTGGCGGGTATGTAAACAAGAAAAATTGTCGCATTTGTGGCACAGAAAACCCGAACGCATACATTGTAGCCATGACTTTTAAGTAAACAAATTATTTCTGAAAAGTCAAGTTATTGCTGTTAGGTTATATGACAAACCCTAAGCATTGTAAATTTTTGATTTTGTGAGCCGTTTTTAAGATACAATTTTTTTCATAAAAAATCATATGGCAGGTACCGTTAGTCTTAGAGCTAGAATGCTAATTCCAAAAACTCCTCTGTAGGACGACATAATAATACTATGTATATACCAAGTTTGAAGCAAATCGGTCCAGCCGTTTAGACTTAAGGTGCCGAAACATACAGACAGACAGACAGAATTGTCGGAAATATTTTTTTTTACGAATGCATTACTTGCCTTATATGTAGTACCTAAATCAAAAGTAAAAATCGGCGAATGGACATATGTAACTGTGTAATTTTGAAATCAGATCAGACGGATGTTTTGTTTACATACATATGTATATGTTACGAATTCTTACCCTATTAATATACACAGTAAAAAAGTAATTGATAATAAATTTTTCCATCTTAAAATAATTATAATTGTTACAGAAAAATAAATATTTTTAACAAAAAGTACCTATTATACTTCAATTCAAACTTTTATTAGCGGAATAAATTCTCTGATTTGGTTGCCATCGATCGATTTTGCATTTGTGTTGTTCAATGTTACTATCAATGTACAATATTTATGCATGTTCTCGTTGTTTGCGATAAAAAAAAATGGCTATTTCTTGCATGTTCCCATTCTAAATATTCTCTTATTGCTTATAATGAATCCGATCTTACCATTTTGTTTTAATAAAAGTATAAAAGTAATACAAAAGTATGAAAGATCTTATATTAACCCGAATCCTACAGAATTACATAGTTTATAACTAAAGTTATTGCAAATCCTTTTTTTAATAACTAGCATTACAAAGGTAAACTATTGGTGAATAAATAATTAATGAGTTGTCTGTTTGGGGATTGTAGCTTAGCTTGCACAAGCTCACTATGACAAAGGTTATAGTGCACAATTAAACAAAAATTCCTTATAAAATGTTCATCTTTTCTGTTATGCAGTGGTTGTTTTTCTTGGTCAAAATATTAAGTGAATAATATTACATATTGTAGGTATAAATGCATTTTCAAACTAAAGAAAACTTTTGATCAAATAATAATTCAAAACAATTATTTCGCAAAATACTGTAGGGTAGCTAATAAAATTAGCCATCAAATCAAAAAAAATTCAATTTCTTGCTTGAAGGACGTCTATCTTAAGGAACAAGGTATAACTTATAATAGGTACGTATTCTTAAAATAATGTAAGCCGCTTCGATCTCATATCTCGGACATAACATATACCTAAATATTTACATATTATGCATTTCAAACAGTGGAATATACATTTCATCAGTTAATTGGTACTGCAGTGTAATAATTCGTCTCCTTATTTACCTTCGTAATTCGAATACAAGGTGTCAATTCAATCCTGGCTTAATAATACAAACACACAAAAATTTCCATCTGCATGATACTATCAAGACCATCTCTCAGAAAAGTCATGCAGTATAAAGGTGGCTTTTATAAGCGGCGCGGCCAGCGAAGCGTATGTCTACTCCAAGACCAAACTCAGATAAAATCTAGAAGGAGGAGCTTGAAGTTGGCTTTGTATGCGTATGCGTGACGGCCGCGGTGGCGTTTAAAGATTTAAAATGGTGTCAACTCACAAAGTGTTACAGTGCTATAGGCTTGGTATTCGACGCTGGTAGCCAATAAGCGTTCGCTAAGCGATTCCTATGAGAATTTTTTAAAATACACTAAACTGGATAACCTGTTCGGCCTCTTTCATTTAGGTATTCACTGGTATTGGTTTAAAATGAAGCATGATATACTAGCTAAATGCACCACACCAAGTGAGATCGGAAAATACTTCGGCTTCTGCAAGAAGTGTTGAAAACAGGTAGTTCAGCCTCAGATGCTAAGATTGCCTGCATTGTATCTTTTTATCTTTTGAATCTCTTTCGCAAGAAAACAGGCCACACATAAAATAACATATCGAAATCAGTCGGCCATACAAAAATATTTTGGAGGTACAAACTTGCTTTGAATAGATCGAATCATGTACCAGCAACAGGTCAGTTTAAGGACGAATGTCGTTTCGATAAGACGTCGTCGGTCGTGTGAATTTTTCGTTGAATAGGTCATACCTTACGAAATTTACGTTTTTCCGGTCTCGTAAGACAAAAAAAAAAACCATAGGCTTATATGCATATTTTATGTGACTGAACCAATTTTGACTAAGTGATTGTGAAAAAAAACCAAAGGTGTAAATTGATTGAAAGAATAAGAATTTCTATACAAAAACATGTTAACAATGAATGATTTTGTGGATTTACGGATGCAGCAGCACATTGCACATGAAATTTATCGGCACCAAATAATGCAACGAATTCCTGGTAAGGCTTTCCAGATACCCATTCATTTAATATATGCAAGCATTGTAAATAGTCTTAGTTTGAAACTTCAATCGCTGCGTGGAGGATTCTTATATTGGGGTTCGCTAAGCTTATAAATAGTTCGGATATTAATTTTTTAAAGCTTACCTCAACCTTGATAACTCAGATGATATTCATACCACAATTTTGATCGTACGTTCCTAACATGTATCATCTTTATGTTTACTATGATAACAAACTGTCGGAACACCAGATAAATGTTTCGCAGAGGCATAAGATAAAATCATTTATAGCTGTGAGGATTTATTCAAAATTTTGAACCTTTCTAAAGAAAATTTCAAAATGATATCAATTGTCTTTGCACTGCAAGACTTAAATTAATGGCTATTTCTTCTTATTTTTTGTGAAATAACACATCAAAGGATCGCCTTTGTCTAGTTTACCGTATAGGTACACATGTCTGTCTTGTTATGGTACCGAAGTAGAATGCATGTAACATAAGGATCAAATGCCTTATACGACTAGCCCATAGAAGTATTTTAAATCATTTAACTGACTTCTTTTTTCATAGAAATTAACTTCAAACGTTATTATTTCATTGTTCTTTTTTCCTACTCTGTTTTATTCAAATTTTTAAATAATGAAATGCGAGTTTTGAATTTCGAAAAAGAAATTTGAAATTTGAAGCCACGTTAAAAATGTGTCATTTTATTTTTCGAACATCAAAAGCTTACTCTTGTAATTGGCCTTTTTTAAAATTGAAGTTGGAATCCTGTTGTTTCTATTTTGGCAATTTTCTTCATATTTATTTCTATCTCCATAGATGCCTGCATCTCCTATATACCCAAAGTTAATTATCGTTAAGCTCAAAAGTTTAACCTTTAAATGAAGGCTCTTTTGAATAAGATATAACTTTAAACTTTAGGCAGCAACACTTGTACTTTCAAATAAAGGGACCAAAAAGAATTTACGTGCTGCAATATACAAAAATTTTAAACGCGATCTGCATCACCGTTTTACCGACGGCGCGGCGGCAGCAATTCAAATCAAAATTTAGCTGGAGAGATTTTGTTGCTTCAATTTGCTATTTGTATGGATTTTCAACAAAAAAGGACAACTTAGCAGAGTCTTGGCACAACCTTGCAGATTTATTAGAATTTTTTAATAAGAAAAGCGAGCTTCTAAGAATAAGAAGGCAACATTGATGTATCAGTACAAAAGTTCCGTGTAGCTTAAAATCTTTTAAGATCTTTCCCACAGAAAGGCAAAGATTAAATCAGCACAAATTTAGTACTATCTAAGTTAATTTTAAATTCCAAAACTGGATAGAGAATTGACGATTTCAAGAGCTTATTTTATGGCCTATCAACTACATTTCTACTGTTTGGAATATTTTCCAAAAACAAGTAGCGTGACGGGTCATGTTTCATTGTAGCCTGGAACAACCATCCAGTATTTTCAATAAATCAAAGTTCATACAAATGACCTTGACACCGTCAATTCATAAAATACAGATTTAAAAAAAAAAATTGTTGCTTGGTACTAACTCAGCACAACGTTCGAAACGTCTAATATAAAAAAAGATACTTATTTCTTGCTCTCAATATTATCAAAGTAAAAGAATCTGAGTTAGGCCTTATGAGAACGTGAATTTTGTTAACGTTCGATCACAAAGCCTAAGACATCTTACTCTCAAGACAATATTTACCGACATGTTTGGGGACTGAACAAGATGTTTACAGATTATATATACTTGCTCGTGCGGCTGATAATACGACGTGTTGAAGTTAACCAATTTGTTTCCAAACCTTAACATGCATCTATACAAAAAATGACATTAGCTAATTGACTGTAAAATGCATATCTGTACATTTGTACATATGTTTAAAAGTTTTCTTACAACACATGGGGTTTTTCCTGAACAAGAGTGGTTCCATATTTCAATTTGATTCAATAAGATACCTAATAGTAATTTTAATTCCATTTTAAGTTATATTTTAATAAGCTTTCGATGGAAGATATCATTCATGAATAAAATGTGCATTCACATTTATGCAAATACATACATATTACAATATTACATACTTATTAATCAAAAATATTTCCTTGAATTTCAGATCCTTTTCCACAATTATTACCAATCCCTATTCCAAGGCATGTAATTCTTCCCCCTCGTGAAAGTTTACCAGGAGTTGAGGCAACTCTTCAAAATGACGATTTATGGAAACAATTTCATCAGATTGGCACCGAAATGATTATTACAAAAAGTGGAAGGTAATATTTAGAATGCTTTTAACATTAAACAATATAGGTACCGCATCTTTTGAAAGTTTTTAGTTCTTGAAAGAAACCGTATTAAATAACAAAATGGCTCTGGATTTGTGCTCCCTTATATTTAAGAAATTCGAAAAAGAAAGTAAATCCTCTATTTGCTAAAAACAAAACAGTGTTTTGTTTAATCAATAAAGCTGTTTAGTAAACAAATTTTAATCAATTTGATAGCATCATACCTTCGAATTTATTGAAACCTTTATTAATTTACATAGAATTGTATCTATCAAACAAAATTTTGTTTCCTATATGTATGAAGGTTTGAAAAAAAAGGAAAATTGTCAATATTGACTGAAGTATCTAACACTTAATTGAGTGAGCACTTTGCTATAGATAATGGATACTATATTGCTAAAATCGAGCAGTAATTTATGTCGTAAGTCGCAACTGCTGGATACTATGTATGTGCCGCAGCTATGCATCTTATATGTGCATTCATTAAACATTAGTTATAAGATAAGAAACAAATGTTGGCAAATCAGAGTTCAATACTGTTAAAAGACACCATGAGAGTACTATGCAATGGCGAGCACAAAATTTTCTATAATAAAATTTCTTGTAAATCAGGCCTAAGATGTGTTCTTTAAATTTTGGCCATTTCCGGCCGCCAGTACATTTAAAGAAGTGATGGGATCGTAAAACTCTCAAATAAACTTGAAAATCTAGAAAAGTATAATCACCGGTTCAGCGAAAAGTTTTGCCCTCGCTTTATAATGTCAAAAGTTTACTTATTGAAGGTTTGAACAAAAAGTATTATATCACTGTCTAATTCACTTATATCTACAACAAACTGATTTCTAACAGAACGCATATTTCTGTCTAAAGAAATTTCTTGGATTTAATTTGGCAGACAGGTGAATCGTTTTGTTCTCTCGTACTTCTGTGCAAAACTTAACCCGATTTATGTGTTAACGAACACGACCTGGCTTAAATGTACATATAATTAAAATTCGTAGAAATTTTTCGTCTTAGGAAGTATAAATATTTTGACTTAAAATAATTTCCTGCATGGATCTCATTTTTGGACACTTTAAAAATGTGTTTGATCAAACAAAAAAATACGTATCTTTTTTGTAACGCCACTTGGATTTTTTTCACTTATCTTGTTTGAACATGGGTTCTGGTTTATATCCACCTTTCTTAATATATATATATATATATATATATAGGACCATTATTTCCCCATACACTCACTCATCCTTCGTTAGAGATATTGAAGGCGAGACCTCCGCGCCGCCGTCGTGACGCTGTCGGTTGCTTCTTAAAGACTATAGACAAATATTTCAATACGTTTCAAGGAATTTTCTTTGAAGATTCTTGTGTTTGTTTAAGGAACATTTTTATTTCCAGCTATGAATATGTATATAGGTATAAAGATAGTAAACACTTGTATACTAGCTACATTTTAAACATTAAATTTAAGCAGTTTGGATATCAAACTAAAAAGCTGAACGTAAGGTTTATACAAGGAAACTGTAGATGTATTAAAATGGATAAATAAAGCTAATATCTTACAACCCAACGCAGGTATCGATCATAACAATCTCGATGCTTAAAGATTTATTAAATTCCTTTCCCATTTTCCATATAAAGCTTGATAAACACTTCTTCGACTTTAGATAAGCTTGTATCGAAATCATGGAAAACCTAAAATTGCCATCAGATACATACTTCTTCACGGTAGAATGCATTTTCCGGTTAACTGAATTAATATTTTATACATTAACAAAACTTTTAACATAATGTATGGGTTTCCATTTTTAGTAAATTATTTCAGAAAGAATTGGCAAGATTAAAAAAAAAAATATATCTTCTTAAATTTAATGTTCGAACTAAAAAAATGTAATATGCGGACTTGGGAAACGGCTACAAATAAGATGATAAATGGATTTTTGATAAAAATGATTTTACAATCAATCTAGACATTACTATGATAAAGCTAAAACTCTGGCTCCAAAAACTATTTCTGTTATCTGTTCGTAAATGTCTGCCTGTCTCTCTATTTCATAGCCTAAAAGGATAGGCTAATTATATATAAGCATTTTTAAAAAGATAATTTTTTTCAAAAGCTGCTCCACGTAATTCGATTTTATTTCCCAGATGGAGTTTTGGAGGTAAAATATCTTCGAATTGAAGTATTAGTTTAGAATTAGATTCGTGATTCATCATTAAGGACTCAGCCTATTTCAATGAAATTTCATGCATAAAACAGCTATGATGCTGTGTATCCAAAATTTGACAAAATTGTTTTTTGAATAAACGAACATATGTAATTAAAAATATTCAGTGTTATACGCTATGATCTCCGAAACCAATGCACCCATTAGGTTCAAAGTTTCAGCCAGTCTTTGGCATTATTCCAAGATAAAGTGGGTTGCCAAATAAGAAGGGATATTGTAAATTTGTATCAATTTTTGCGTTTGGAGTGTTCTTTTAAGATTTTGTTTTGGTTCTAAGTGTACGTGGTTTATATTTCAAAGCCTATATGCACTTTTTTTGCGATTCTGAACACAGATGTCTCGGTTTTTCCTATCCGTGAGGGGTGCTGTTACACGCTTTCTTCCACAATTACCGGTTTTTTTGGTGTAATTGGAATATTTTCGTCCAAATTCAATTTAAATATGTTAACAACAGAGTTTGAAACACCTTTTGTCTTGGAGTGATATCCATTCATTGACGCATTTGTTTCCGAAAAAAATACTAAAATCACTAAAAAAGAATGTTTTTTTTTTTTAAATATCCACAAACATTTTTCAAAAAATATCAACACTAAGGCTGTGAAATAAAAACTACCACGTACACTTAGAACCAAAACAAAAGTTCAAAATGCTCTAATGAATATTATTGCAAACTCAAGTTTTTTAAGAAACCCTTCCCAGATTTTCACAGATTTTTCTTAAATGTTTTGTACTGTTTTTTTCCCCAGTATAAAAGCAAGATCATTCGACCCAGTCATGTACTTTATTTTAAACTCAAAAATATAATAAACGAATCGACATTTGCCTTAATTTAAGTTACAATGTATAAAGTGGAATATATTAAATTAAATTGAAATTTAAGAATCTTCAAAAAAGTACCTTTCCCCAAAAAAAAAACACATCCATAAAAGCTCTTTGCTTATATTTTATTCAATCCCAACAAGATATCTAATGCAATCAATGAACTACGATTTATTTTATTATAATTAATCATTCTGGTGATAGGGCACACTGCATGCCTACCCAACTGTCAGACAAGCAACAACGCGCCGGCGCCACGGAATACCACCTGCTGACCTGCTAACTATGGGAAAACAATCCTGGTCAGTTCAAATAAGAGATCTCATCCTTTGGGTAGCGCCTCTTGAATTTTGCTCAGGATTTTTTTTTTTGTTTCTTTTTTTGTTTTCATTTTTTTTTTTTGGGTTGATCTTGTTGATGTTTTATATATGTATGTTGTATGTTTTTAAAAATACCTCTTGTTTGTTTTTTGTTTATTTCTAACCAGACGTATACGGTGACGTGTAATTTATTCTAATTTTTAATTATTGTAATTAGTGCCCACATAACCACCATGAGTTGAGGTGTATATTTTAATGTTTTTTTTTTTGTTTTTTTGTTTGTTTTGCAGGCGAATGTTTCCATCAATGCGTCTGTCACTCTCCGGCCTTGAAGATGAATTGAATTATTGCGTACTTTTGGAAATGGTGCCGATTGGTGATAGTCGATATAAATTTTCAGGATCGCATTGGGTGCCGGCCGGTGGGGCAGAACCGCAGAGCCCACAGAGAATGTTTTTGCACACAGATAGTCCAGCTTCCGGTGCGCATTGGCAGGCACAGCCAATTCTTTTTAACAAAGTTAAACTAACGAACAACACCTTGGACAGCAACGGACATGTAAGTGGAGTCATTTTTTATTTGAACTTTAATTTTAACTAGTGGCTTTATTATGTATTTAAACCAGTTAAAGACTTTAATTTTATAAAAAAAAAACCGTGAAACGTAATCCACTGAATATTTCAGATACACGACAAAATGAATTAAGGCGATAGTAAACATACATACATTTTTGATAGTTCATTCAAATTTTTATTTCGACATCTTTTAAATTTTTTGATAATTAAGAGCCCCTGCACAGTACAAATTTTTAATCAAGCTATAATTTGGTACATCATTGCTCTTTTCACGAACAGATCCAAAAATAGCAATATAGGCAATAATGGCAGTTCTCGTTTCTCACTTTGAAAAAGAACTGAAATGCGTTTTGATCAATTATTGTGTGAACAGTCTTACATCACATTTTACGTTGAAAACATTTCAAAAGCACTGAAGTGAGAAAGAGGTAATGAAAAGCGTTTCAGTGCGTGTTAAGCAGAGCGTATAAGTGCTACTTAACGTTGACATCGAACAAATCTATTGGTGGATTCATTTTGTTGGAAGATTCTTTGAATATCTCATTTTTGTATTAACATGTTAATCAAAATGAAACCACATGATTCAATGCGTTTGAATCGAAATCCTACAGTTTGTGAAAATAATTCTGAAAATAAAATGCTGTTCTGAGCTTAGAAATTGAACACTTAGTACGTAAGTACCAAACAAAAGCAATATTAAAACAGTTTTAATTCGTTCTAGACATTTAAACTTTTGTTAAACTATGCGGTGAATCGATCAAACAAAAAACTGAAATGACCTTTTTTTTTAGTGTTTCATTTTGTATGTTCGATCAAAACAGTGTATGTTGGATATTATAAACTCAAAAACGCTTTGTTTCAATATTTTGAAATCAACACATTGAATTGATCGCAAAAGTCTTCATATAAAAGGTGTTTTTTTAGAGGTATATAACTTTGAAATGGAGTAAAACAAAGACGGTTTTTTTTAAAATTGACATGAAATTTACTTTATTCGAAAGATAATCTCCTGGCATTATAATTTAAATACGATTTCTGGCATATTAATACCATAGACATAGTCTAATCTGGAGGTCCAATTTTCGATGACTTTTTCCAACATTTGTGGCCGTATATTGGCAATAACGCGACTAATGTTGTCCTCCAAGTGGTCAATCGTTTTGGGGTTATCAGCGTAGACTATAGCGATATCACTTATCATTGACATCACCTGACAGAAAATAGTCCAGCGGCGTTAAATCGTACGATCTTGGAGGCCAATTTACAGGACCAAAACGCAAAATTATGCGCTCGCGAAAGTTTTCTTCAACAAATCAATTGTGGCACGAGCTATGTGACATGTTGCGCCGTCTTGTTGAAACCATATCATGGTTGTTCAATTGATGAACGAAAAAGTCAGTATTCATGCCTCTATAGCGGTCAATATCGATTTTAACGTTCTGGCCAGCATCATTTTTAAAGAAGTAGGTACGGATCAATTATTTCACCTACCCATAAAGGTCACCAACAGTCAATTTTTGTGGGTGTCTCAACATACACTTGAGGATTATCATCACTACAAATGCATTTTTATTTATTGACGTATCCATTTAACCAAAAGTGAGCTTCCGTAAAATGGACGTAGTTACGCAATACGTGTTTCGAACAGAACCATGATTTTCAAAATAAATTTTGCACAATTTGGAAGCGTTGTTCAGACGTCAGTCTATTCATGTTGAAATGCCAAACAAAACTAAAAATAAATTACTTGACAGCTGACAAAATGGCCGCCAGTTAAATAGTGTTGTCAACTTTAAGTTCTATACCTCTAAAAAACACCCTTTATTTATATTTGTATTTAAATTAAATTAAAATTACCGGAGGAAACGAGGAGGAGCTTCAAGTTTTAAGCAAATGACGCTATCCGTTTGGTTTACAGAGGTGCGAACATATACACAGACAAACGCGATTGATCGTCCGAATTTAACCCCTATTCAAATAAAAATATCGGATTGACCTACGTACATAATATTAATACAAGGTGGTGCAAAAGCCATCAATGGTGGAACATGAGAATTGTTTCGATATGAAATACACCGCCAGTTTAAAGAAATTAAAGCATCCTACCATCGGGTGACAACTTTGGCCCCCAGATTTATTTAGCCTATGAAATTTTGTCATTGAAAACTAGAACCAGTCTTATAGCACAATGAAATTTGTTATTATATCTATGGTTCTCTATAAGATGTGCGGTCTCTTTCATTTCACAAAACGCGCATACGCTTAATGCTTTGGTAGAGTAAAAACTGATAAAATTAAATGATGCAAAAAGACATCGACTTTAATCTGTCCAACATAAATCGGCAGTACCGGGTAGATAGGGATGTTTGTCATATAGATACGGAACGAAGATCCTAAATCTATTTTCATTAAATACGATTTCTAATGTACATAACATTTTCTTATGTTCGCTTTTTTTCATTTATAGATTGTACTTGCAAGTATGCACAAATATCAACCAAGGATTCACATTATTCGAACATCAGATCCAACACAGATACCATGGTCACCACAACAGGCTTTCGTATTTCCGGAAACCGAATTTGTTGCCGTCACAGCATATCAGGTATGTCATACTAATTTCTTGTAAAAGTTTATCACACAAATTGTATTGTATTTCTGAATCAAATTATGTGGAATTAAAAATCTAAATCTAATGAAAACCTTAAATCTGTTTGTCTTTTCAGAACGACCGAATTACTAAATTAAAGATCGACAACAATCCGTTTGCAAAAGGATTTCGAGAAACTGGTCAATCGAGGTGCAAGAGAAAAATGTCAGCCTCTCCCGAAATTCAATCCACCAGCAATGTCATCTCACCTCATAAAACAAACTCATTACCAAGCCCAAGTTCATATGACATGCTTCAAAATGAAGACCACAATGAATCACCAGCCTTAAAACGAATTCGGTCGAATGAATCTACTTGTTCTGCGTCATCTCTTGATGAGGTTGGGTTCCTCACATCTACAAGAAGCAACAGCACAAGTGGTCAAAACTCACCGACCATTGATCTTGGCGCTGGCGCTGATTTACAAATTTACCAACAACAACCACCTCCACCACCGCGAATTGATACTTTAAACGAGTCCACGGTGCAAAATATGCAAACCTTCATGAATCCCTCCTTTGTTGACTTGGCTTATTCATATTTCGAAAGGTCACATTATCCCGTACATATGCATCGACTAGGTAGTTTTTGTCAGCAACCAAATAAAATGTCATTCTGTCTGGAGACGAGTGAAAATGAAAAGTCAGAAACGTCAACATCAAACGGAGAAGTTTTTAATAACAGCACAACAATGGCGCAAACGGAAGCTTCTCAGTCTGAAGCTGGGGCTGGGGCTTTGCTGAGAGCAAGCAAAAGCAACAATTTTTCAATATCGGCAATATTGGGAAGTAAAAGTTAATAATTGTTCAAAATCAGCTTCAAAGTGCAAATTAATTTAAGCTTAAAACTTATTTTAAATCTTATTAAGTTAAAAACATATTTTTAATTTTAAAACATTTTGTGATTGTGTATACAATGTTAATGCTTCACATATTCATAACATTTCCTATTTATAAATAAAGATTAAGAACTAATGTAATTAAACTTGTAAAATAATTAAAAACAAACAATTTAATGAATTAAACGAATCCGAAAATATTTATTTTTTGTTTGAAATTGTCGGCAAACCTAATCGCCCAGTGGCAGCTACTTAACAGTTTAATGATTTATCGAGCAACTCTATACTCTGTCCAGTTAAAATGTTCAGTATACAGAGATGGTAGGCTATTTGCTGACTCTGACTGCAGTACATAGGTTTTTAAAAGGTTTATCTATTTCACGGGAAAACTTGACGGACTTTTTACAATTCTTAGAGAACTTTTATTAAAGAGGGGAATGATGACTTGGCATTGTAGGAGTTACCGTTATTTTTAATAAATAGTGGAAATAGACCCTCTCCTAACCGATTTTTTCCTGGTGCGACCCAAATTATACGCTTTTAGTTTTCAGCACACCTGAGTTGTATAAAGAACTTTTTTTTTCTTTACGTCCTATGGCAAAAGCATATTCCACTTTTTTTGAGGGAAAACCAGAGTAGGGTCGAAAATTTTGCAGACCCCTCTTTCCTCTTTCCACATTGCCCTCACATTCCAAAACTTCGTCAAATGTTAATAACCTATTTTTGGACAACATCCCAAAGTTTCATTACTGTTTCTGCCCAAAAATACGTGCCGACTGGACTAAGAACAAAATAATAAATTAAAATTACGGCGGGATGACAATAATAATGGGTATGAAATGACCCCTGATGGGCAAACAGGGATAAGTGGGGGACTGTCAGAAGTTAGTGATTTTAACGAGGAACTATAAATACAATAACATTTCATGATAATTTGGGTATATCCGTAGAAATAAGGTGGAATTCCTCATTTTTTGGAAGTTTTGGGGGAATTTTGAAAAATGACCTGTTTTTCGAAGCCCCATATCTTGGTAACAAAGTGAAATACAAAAATGTTTGTAGTTTGTACTAACAAGATGGAGAGAAATTGTAAATTAAATTATGCTCTACAAAAAAGTCGGATATGCTTTTGCCGTAGGATGTAAAGAAAAAAAAGTTATTGAGAGAAAACCGGAGCAAGGTCAAAAAATGTGCAGTTTTTAGCCCCCTCTTCTTTTAGCACAGAGCACTAGGTCAAAAACTTTGCAAAATGTTAGTTTACTATCCCTGAAAAAAATCCTCAAGTTTTATTAAGTTCTGACCTTTTTCCACCGAAAAGTACCTGTCGACTGGACTAACATAGGGAAAAGGAAAACAAGGTTACTGTGCTAAAAAATATAGTTTCTAAAGACATCTCGAGAAGCTGTGCGAAAAGTTCTGAAACTCTTTCGAAACGAGACGCGTCGCGCCAGTCGTATCGGTTAATTGATTGAATTGTGATTTTCTAACCTTCGTATTCAAGATTGCGAAAAATTTCGCAGCCGTAAGTATAAGTCAAGGCAGATCTGTGTTTTCACAAGTATATTTAGTTTAGCAAAGTGCACTGCACAAGTAAAAAAGTAAGACGTGAAAGTTTTTCGCAACGTGTAGCATGATGTTCCATGTTAAAAGCTTTCGAAAGCCTTCCTTTTAACTCCAAATACAATTTTAAGGCTATGATGCTGCTGATCGTTCTTTCCAAATCCAGTTTTTTTAGGTTAAAAGTGGGCGTGTCGTAAAAATTTGTAAAAACAAATTTAAAGCACTAACTGAGCTTTGTGCGTTAGTCATTTTTTAATTTTACCTATGTGTACAGCTGAATCGAACTGTTTTTGTAACAATCCTACCCGAATAAAGGTATTTTATAAAAATCACGCCCTTAAAAGAGGGCGTATTGAAAAAAATGTACCAAAACAATATTAAGAGATATACATATTTTTTATATAACGAACAAAAAAATGGTTAAATTGAATATTGGTACTTTAAATTTTTAAAACTGCTTATGTTTTTCGTTCTTTCATGAAAAAAGTCACGACCGAAATTCAAAAATTTCTTTTTAGTTTCGTCTATGAGACGCAAATATTTTTAGCTTAAAAAATAACGGTACCTGCCATACAACCGTTACGTTAAAGATCATTTTTCTCAAAAACGGCTCCAACGATTTTGATTTAAAAAAATCAGTGTTGCTTTTTAGGTACGACCAATCATATGGCTGAAAAAAAGTTTTAAAAAATGTCTAAGAATGTTACTTTCCCTAGGACAACTTTTTTTGCTTTCGACTATCTCGAAAACGGCTCAACCGATACTTTCGAAATTTCACGTATATGTATATATAGCTGAATTTATACTGCAAACATTTTTTTTAAAACAACGGATGCCACTGAAGTCATGGCGAGCATTTAGCCAATATTTTATTTCACACATAATTGTCATAGATCTTTCTATAAAAATAAAAAATAAAAATTAAGAAAGTGCTCTGAAAACTTTTTAATTTATTTACATTTAACATCGTACGTTGTGGCTGGACCACCCTTTACTCGGTCATTTTGACAATACGTGAACTTACTGATAAATATGTATACCTTGGATGGAGCAAGCACCATTAACCAGTTTCGATTTTCGAAGTTGTTTCGAAGACGTTTTACTTTTCGTGATCACGGGATCAGACTGATTCTGCGAAGTAACATAACAACACACCGCCATTACAACAAATTAACAACAACAACTAATGCAACAATTAAATCTCAGTCTGATCATTTGCTTACTTTATAGGAATACCACCCGCGATAAGATCACGGTAATAATATGGAGCACAACTATAGAGCTGGACAATATGTTAAGGGACCCAATTGTGTGTGGAGTCGCTCCAGAAGTCCCTTATAGAGCGAACAAAACTTAGATTTCAAGCGATTGTATGAGATTGCAACAGCCCATGAAGCTGCCAAAGACACGTTATCGTACGAGGCAACATCATGGAGGAAGTTATGGCGGTATCTTCAAAGAGAACACCTGGCGTCACCGGTGTGTGTAGGTAACCTTTTTGCAGATAAGTGTCATTTCAGGGATAAGTCGCAATCTTTCGTCACATAAAGGGACATTCAAGTCGGGTTTGTTATCCTCTCTCTCTCTTTATTCCGCTGAGTTAGTGATCGCGATTGCTGGTGGTCAAATATTAACAAAGATTGACTCGCAGTATTAGGCTTATCAAGAGCTTTTGGTAGGTGATTCTTGTTTGAACATTCACTGTATCGCATGTTGTCTCAGGGACGATGAAGCTAAATTGGAGATCAAGAAAAATTATCAGAAGCTGGCTTGCCGGACGTTATATGGGCCGTCGCCCCACAAAAGGTTGCTTGCTGTGGATAAGTAGAATAGTCGGTTCACAAAAATGGTGCCGTGAAATAAAGCCCAACGAATGAATGCCGAGTTATAATGATGCGGCGCCGCATGCATGTGAACATCATTCACTTTGCCACTGTCGATCAGTGTTGCGGCCCTTCTATACTATGATTTAAAAATAATTAAAAATTTTACACTTTCGATGCAATCAAAAGAACTATACTCTATTCAAGTAATTCTTTCAGCACATGCCTTATGAGGGAGCTTTTTATATACCAATGATGCCTAATCCTAATGGCAAACTAAAACAGAAACTGCCTCTGAAATTAAACCCAAACCACTGAACTACACAAGAATTGTTGTTGTGATTTTCTATAAATTTGTCCGCACCCATGACCTTTCGGTTTGACTGCAAAAAGCAGACTGATTTTTGTTTCGATTTTTTTATTGTTTGCTCAGTTTTTACAGCTAACAGTAAAGTTAAAACAGATTTTTGGCAGCTAATACATTTGCAGCACCAAGCGATCCTCCATCTTAATTTTTCCGGCTTACCGGCTACTCTGGTAAGTTCTATTTTCCGAAATACGCTGTAATGACAGAATAGACTCTTTAACTCATAACTATAATTATTTGGGCAGTGTCTTTACGCACGCATCAGTTTCTAGAGACCCTCACTGAGGTAAAAGGCTCACTTTCATGGAAGACAAATATATAACACACCTTCTTTATATTAATTCAGTTATCTTAAAGGCACAGGCACATAATGTACATACATTAAAATTTCTTAATTCAATAAGATATCACTCAGTGTACACTGGCGATATGCTCGCCTCAACTATGGGTTACTTATTATTACACTTATAAAAATTTATTTATTTTCTTAAAATCCATTAAAGAAAATATAGAGTAAAATAATGCAAATTAAATGCATACGACTGACTCGCACGAACTTGCTCTAATATGTGACAGTTATCTAGGGGCTTAAGATTTTGATAAAAGTAAACTTTTCAAAATTCTTCAATAAACCAATACTTAAACTAATTTGAGCTGAAAAAATATGCTATTTTATTTCTTGGATAAATTTGAATTTATGAGAATAAATTTATAAAAATCTGTGGAGCAGTTTTTGACAAAAAAAGTTTTTTTTTGAAAAACTTTTTGCAAACATTTTCCAAAAAAAAATCAAAAACGCCAGTTCATAGGTATTCAGCAAATGCAATTGTTTATGATTTTGAAAAAAATTAATAAGAAGTTTTCAAAATATTATTTTTTTAATTTTTTTTTTTTAAATTAAATTTAAAATTTAAAAGCATTTAATGCTTTCAAAAATACAAAAAATTATTTTTTAAAAATATTGGTATGCAGTATAAATTGAGCTACCTGCACCCATATAGGTGTGAAATTTTTAAAGTATCTGTTGATCTGTTTTTAATAATAATACATAATAATAATAATAATTTTAACTATATGCCTGTAAGACCCAAGGTCTTTTGAATGCAAACTGCACGGCAATAGTTAGAAGGGGCTCGAACCCACAACTCTTAGGTTAGCAACCAAGCACTACATCCACTGTACCGCCACCCGCGTTTTTAATAGTCGAAAGCAAAAAAAACGGTCCTATGGAAAGTACCGTTCTTAGACATTTTTTAAAACTTTTTTTCAGCCATATGATTGTTTGTACCCAAAAAGCAACACTGATTTTTTTTTAATCAAAATCGTTAGAGTCGTTTTTGAGAAAAATATGCTTTAACGTAACGGTAATATGGCAGGTATACAATACCTAAAAATCTCTATATACTACGTTTGAAGTGATTCGGCCCACCCATTTGAGCTGTATAAACGGCTCCCGGAAATTATGCCAGAGGAAATTACGCCAGAATTTTTTTTTTTTGAAAAAACGCCAGAATTTGTTTCTGGCTCAAAGATGGACAAAAGACCAGAATTTTAGTTGGCAAATAAGCCAGAAATGTTGGAAATTACGCCAGATAGATGTGGAAAGGGAATTGGAAATTAAGCCAGAAAATTAATATTTTCTGGCCAAAATTCCAAATAACGATTTGGAAAAGAGGCAAGAAATGTTTTTTTTTTTAAATTTTAAACAAGACGAAGTGACTGTGGGGATTGCATCCCCGCCTCCGTGCATCAGCCACTGCCTACCATAACTATAAATAAAGTACAGCAATTCATATAAAATAAAGTTTTCTGGCTCTTTTTTCAAAATAAGAAATGGAAAAAATTCCAGAAATTTTTTGGAAAATAGGCCTGACATATGGGAAAGAATTTCAGAAAACTTTAGCTTTTGTTCCTAGTAAAAAAGGCCAGAATTTTGTATGAAGAATTTTCTGGCGTTTTTTCGAAAAAAAAATTCTGGCGTAATTTCCGGGAGCCGTCTAAACATACACTGCCCGCCAACCGATTAGCTCCCCTATGATTCTTGCCTTTGGAGCTTAATATCAGCTAATCAAATAAAAAATTTAAACGAATTTTTTACCAACGAAAGTTTATAGTATTATACGTGAAAAGAAATGAAAGTTATGGTGGCAACTCAATTATATATCTCTCAATTTTTTTTTTAAATACGCCCAATTTTAAGTGGAGATCGTTAAAACACTACTCGATTCAGCTGTAGTTTTACACATATGCCTGAAAATTGACTGATTTAATTTTTTGTATAAATTTAACTGGCGTTGATTTTAATATGAATTAATGTTTTCTAACTGGTCGCAGTTTCTAAGTAAGAAGATGCAAATTTCCATTTGTATTCCTTGGTTACATAGCAGGTTGTATTTCAAGAATTATTAAAAACACCCATAATCCCTATTCCCAAGTGTTGGACTTAGAACTAACAAGAGCATTAAATTTTAATAACAAAAGTAATACTTAATTACGGAAAATTTTGAAAAAAAATTATTTTTTAATATTTTGTTTTGCAATTTAAGTATTTTTTTGAAAATTGCCCCTCCCCTAAACGGAGGTGAATAGATCCTCCTTCCCAACGATTTTCTTCTTGTCTTAACCCAATCACCCAGCTCTATCTTTTTGGTGCACCTTATTCCGTTCACCTTCTGTAAATTCCAATAGAGACCGTAAGCTCAGATATATGTATAAACAAATAAAAAAAACTTATATTTTACTTTTTGAGCAATGGTACTCTAAACAATTTTATCCGCCCCCAAAATCGTATTGTTTATTGAAAATCATAAATATATTCGGCATGCTTTGAGGGCGTCTTGAAGGCAGTAATGGCAAAGTTGTTATAACTATTTGAAAAAAAACTGTGTACCTATTTGATACAGTATTACTTTCCATTGCTCCCACTAGGGCATGCAAGACTATAGATACATACATAAGGACTATCTGACTATAGGTACCTATTTTGTTTTTGCTATCAATCCCACCCAAAAATTGCTGTGGGATCTATTATCCAAAACTCGTCTATCTTCAAACTCCGTAAAATGCTGTTCGAAACTCAATATCTTTCTATAAGATATGAAATACTTTCTTAAACATAATTAAAATTTTATAGTAATAATAAGTGCGTTTATTTTTATATGCCTTCATAATAATAAATTGATATTCTAGCAGGGCGTCCAAGTCCAAGTTGTCCAACATGCCTGCACTCTGCACAAAACAAACAGGTTCCTTACCTACACAACTAAGGTCACTTCATCACATCACTTCTAATATTATCATTTGTTTCTAATGTGGTAAAATCTGTGTAAGATATCAAAATTACAAAAACACAAAAAAATAAATCACTACTGGCGCATTCAATTCATAAAGAAAGAATCCGAACAGCATCTACAAAATACAACCTGCCGCATCAGGAATCGAATTCGGCTATCAGTTTTTCACAAGAGACCGCATCTTAAACGCTGGCGCCATGTCAAATGGTGAGATTGGGCATATTTACTGATGTTATGTTTCTTAACCTTCATCACGCTTAACACAAAAATGTCTAATATCAAAGGTTGTTGTTTTTTATTGCCTACCAAATCCCAGCAACTGTTCCTTATCTTTTTCTGATGTAGATGTTCACAGACGGACTACGTCGGCGTTCGACGACTACGACTACGACGACGGAGACCAAGGCATGTTTTTGGTTTTGTCTTTCCGTTTTCCTTGTTTCTCATTCTGATTCTGATGGCAGGGTACAGATATTTTAGTGCAGGTACATTTTTATTTTAATCCAGCATCCATTTAAGTTTTGTTTGTTTATTATAATTGCAGAGGCTGGTCTCAGCAGAAATGTAAATATGTACATTAATACGAATATGTATATATCCATGTATATGTATGCATGTACAGATATAGATATATATGTCATTTTGAATCTTTATGTGTAGATTTATCCTTTTCCCATAATTCAGATGTCATGTGTCATTTTGTGATTTAATATATAATATTTTCTTTTTGTAATTTATATTGAATTCCATGAAACCAAAAAACCACTCTCGCTTTGATCTCGAGCACTTTTCATTTTTCATGAAGCCAAAAAAACACTCTAGATTCGATCTCAGATTGAATCTAGATCATTTTTTGCGAATCTCGATTCAGAGCCAGATTTACACACACACACGAATTGACATTCCTTAACGTCACCATATGGAAATTTGTTTTTCTCATTGTGGTTTTGTGTTTTATTTCCAAAATAATATTTTTTTATTTTTTAAAAGTGAAACAGCAATTTTTAATTATATTTCAATATCATCCGATGATGGACAATTTTTCAAAACTGGAAATTTGTTAAAAAAAAAACGATAGACATTCCGTCAAAGATGTTGTTGCATATCAATCAAACGAAAAAGTGGACTATCAATTCAGCTGTTAATGGCACACACACAATAACAACAACAAATTCAATCTCATTTTGTTTTCCATGCAACCAGAAGAATCGTGAAATCTAGATCCAATCTGAGGGCGAATCCGAAAATATCGTGGAATTCAGCATTAGCCAAAATGCATCAGCGATACGATGGGCCATCACAATTGAGTCTGAGCCTACATTCCAATACATGAGCAGGAGCACCTACCTACATATATGTATATATCATCTAGATCAACCGCGTTGTTTCAATAAAGTTTGTTAAGTATGTTCCCATAATATCACTTGAAGAAGATGGCAACCACAACCGAAACGTCGTCTGTGAGCAAAAATACCACATTTTTAAATTTCCACAATGAATTATATGAATGAATAAAAATAGCATAATTTTGAGAAATATTTGTTTGGTCACAAAAGTTCTCTTGTGACATTTCATAGAAGGAATCCACTGATTTGGACGATCATGAACAAAACTTCCGTCCACCCGATCAAGAAGAAGTTCGGGTATCGATATATAAACTAAAGTCCAACAAGGCTGCTGGAGCGGATGGCCTTCTGGCTGAACTTTCCAAAGCAGAGGGAGATGACTTGGTGGGGAGCATACTCTAACTTATCTGTACTGGTCGATGAAAGTATGCCTGACAAATGGAACCACAAGAAAAAAGATTCTCTGAACTGCCCCAATTATACAGGGGTGTCTCCTAAATGCCGCATATAAAATCTTGTCGGCCATTCTGTGTAAAAGCCTGAACCCTTTCGCACGTGAACTGATTGGCCCTATCATTGTGGTTTCAGGCCCGGTAAGTCAGCCGTTGACCAATTTTTTACATTTCGAAAGATTTAAGCAAAGACTCAGGAAATCCACCACCTTTTTATCGATTTTAAAGTCGCCTATGACAACGTGAATAGGGATGAACTAAACAGAGCCATGTCTCTAATCGGCATCCCTGCTAAACTCGATCGATTGCGCAGAATGAAAATGTAGCATTCGCGATGCTCCATCAAGGTTGGTAAGAGCGTCATCGACTCCTTTGATATCAAGAAAGGCTTAAGACAACAGCTATTATGTAATATTCTTCTTGAGACAACTCACATGTCAACACCAGCACAAGCGGTACGATTTTTTATAAATCCGTTCAATTACTCTGCTATGCTGATGCTGACGTCATTGGAAGAACGATGCCCGCTGTCAGTGGAGCATTCGTAAGTATTGAAGTGGAGGCGGCAAAAATGTGTGTGGCTACATGAAGATAAAGCAAAGTCGAGGACTTTATTGTATAGCGAGATTGAACTGACCAAAATGCTGGAAATACAGCGACTTAGATGGCTGGGTCATGTAGAGCGTATGGACGCAAACGCACCAGCCCGCCGAGTCTTTAATTCCAAACCGAGATCCGAAGCAGTTCTGGAAGACCCGACTTCAACCAACTCGATTTGCGCAACTGGAGGCTACTGGCTAGGGACCGGCTTAGCTGGCGGGGTTTTTTTTTTTTTTTTTTTTTTTTAATAGCACACGCGCTCAAGGGATTTGGATAGCCCTTTTAATAATTAGTCACAGCACGAGCGATAGGAAATTAGGGAGGAAGAGAAAGAAGATGTCGATGAATATTGGTCTAGAATGTTTGAATTTCAAAATGGCGAGGGAAAACGGTGCCAGTCAATTCATTCCACATTCGTTGTGTACGGCTAAAGAAAAAATACCTATATTTCTTTCACGGTACGTCCCATATTGTGCTCAAGTGTAAACTGATGAACGTTCCTAGCAAGACGAGTGTTACGGGGGAAACGTTTAAGTGGTGGAACGCAGCTGGCTACCTAGAGTGAACATTTTTTATAGGAGAACCAGTAAAATAAGGAAAGACGAAGAAACATTTCGACGATGTTCAAGGGATGGAACGGCTTCCATTATGCTTCTCCCTCCTATAAATTTTAACGCTTTTTCTGAACTCCGTCGAGCAGGTGTAAAAAGTTTGAGAAGCACTTGCCCAGATGGGAGTTATACTCAAGTTTTGGGGTATAAATGCTTTGTAAATTGTAGCCAGATCAGAAGGGGTAAAAAACTTCTCGCATCTTTTAAAGAAGCCTAAGCATCTTGCAGCATTCTTGGCAATCTGCGGCAACCTCTAGTATGTGGTCACTCCAACGAAGGTTGTCACTGATACACATACCGAGAAATCATAGCTTTTCGGCCTTCTCGATGTTAGTACCATTCATGGATAATAACATAGGGACATTGAGTTTTCGACGCATGTCTACGATGGACCGTCTGCGCGCTGCGCAACCTTACAAGAAGCTGTCGGAGCATGTTTTAGGGCCCGAGAAGATCGTCAACCTTCTTGCCAACTCTTGGGTGTTACAGGAGGGAATTAAGAGACTAATGTGTCTATACTTTAGCGAGTTAGTTTTCATAGGATTTCCGAAAACTTCCTGGCAAGGGAGATCATCGTCATAAATAATACACGATTAAGAAAATATCAAAAAACCACAGACATACAATACAACTTTTTAAAGTTTCTGTCTTTGACTACAAACTTGATGTGTATTTTATTATGAGTATGTGAAAGCTCTCCCTTATTTTAAATGGGAGCCAATACTCGAAA
Source organism: Platycheirus albimanus (assembly GCA_916050605.2). Classification (NCBI taxonomy): domain Eukaryota; kingdom Metazoa; phylum Arthropoda; class Insecta; order Diptera; family Syrphidae; genus Platycheirus; species Platycheirus albimanus. Next base: position 70,455,478 of record OU696698.1, read on the forward strand.
AATTAAAATGCACAGGCAAAGGATTACGAGAGTTGGCGGTCTGTATTGTATGTCTGTACATTTTTTAAAAGACATTGTGAAACAATAAAATTGCGTAAGCAATGTAGCCTTTGTATACAAGTATATAGAAAAAGGTATACATACAAATTTGTTGTTTTATTTAATTGTTTAATTTAAGGACATTTATGAAAAAGTGGTCAAATGTTAAATTTCCTTGTTAAATTGAACAGAACCTTCTTTTCACATAAGTAGGTGCGAGCATATTATTTAAAAATGTAGGTAGGTATTTAAAAACATTTGTTCAGATAAATTGAGTGAGTTATTAGGCGATTTATTTTTACAATGCACCTACATGAGTATCTACTTTGTATAATCCGTTTCATTGTCCACACAAAAGGAAAGATTGCTCTTACAATGTTTTTGTGACAATAGTTGTATTTGTATCTGGCGTTTCGTGGCACAGTAGTATTTCATTATATTCTTCAAATGAGTTCTATTCAATTTACAAAATTATAATAATGTATACGACATATAGGTACTTGAGTACTCGAGTGGCATTAAAATAAACAATGGGAAGTTGCGGTGACGCCAGGTATACATTTGCATTCAACACCATTATGATGGTATAAGTACTTATTTTATCAGAGCATGGATTTAATTATAACAATTTCCAGTGAATGGCATATTTCAAGAATACTATTAAAAATAATGAAAATCTTTTGGTTCGGTTTATCAAGGATGAGAGTTTGTGCATATTTGTGTCCTTTGTAACACACATGTATCTTAAGAAACATAATTTCTTTTGTTCGCTAAGACTATGGCAGAGTTTCCTGTACAATTTGTCAATATGGCGCTGACAAATTATTGTAGACAGCTTTTAAATTTCTGAAGATAATTTACCGGTAACCATGCTATATCATTGATATCAAATAGACAGCTGGTATAGAAAAATCGTAAAATGAAAAAATTATTAAATTTCTTAAATTTTTAGAAGGGTAAGCATCTAAACATGGGGAAATATGTTGAAAGCTCAAGATCTCATTTTCATTATTTGATAGAGTTTGGCACGATTAAAAATTGCCTTTCAGACCTCTCAATTCGAGTAGCTTTGGCCGGCTACCAGTCTCATATTCATAAAATAATAGCTGGTGTGCCCCAAGGCTCCGACTCTCTTCCTAATCTTTATATAAATGATCTATTGTCTAAGACTTCTAATCCACTTAATTGTTTTGCTGACAACAGTACCCTAAGCTTTTCATATTCGTTTCCAGATTCAGAACCTAGTTCTTCGGATGTGGCACAGTTAGAAAAATTAGACCTGCTATGTGGATATAATTACAGTTTTGACGTTTTCCATTTTATTTTGAATAATCCCACTTAAAATACAGAAACGATTTTACTAAACTTAGTTGAATAACTTCATGGACAGTGTTAGATGCAAGATTTCTTGTCGAAGAAGTTATTTGTATTATAATTTATAACCATTTTCGTTTGGCTATAGCATTAAAAAAACAGAAGATTATTGTCAATCCTTTTCAAACCATTCTGCATAATGTCTATTTCCGATGTTAAAAGCTTATATTTGGACGTGGAGTGTCTAAAGTGTCTACTTCTTACCTAGAAAGTTATCAGAAGTCGAGCCATTTAGGCTGTAGGATACAGACAGGCGGACAGACAAACAGAATTGTCGGAAGTACTTTTTTAAGGCTTCTCTATCATCTTAATGTTATGTTTGATTGTCCAATTTTTTTTTTTTTTACGAATGCATAACTTGTCTTTTAGTACCTACAGCTGATTTCGTTTGTGTCTGCTGACCGAAAGCCAATATAGTCCAATCGACAGGTCGGAAAAAGTGGGTTTAGGTGGACAAAGGTCAGAAGTTAACTAACACTTTGCTAAATTGTTGGAGCTGCAAAATTTGCCGACCTTGCTCTGGTTTTCCTCAATACCTTATTTTTCTTACGTCCTATGGAAACAGCGTATGTTATACTTTTTCGTAGAGCCATAAATTCAGTACAATTTTGTTACTACAAAAAGAGGAGGTAGGAACTGCAAAATGTTCGACCTTGCTCTGGTATTCCCTTAATAACTTTTTTGCTAACGTACTACGGTAAAAGTCTGGATAAGTTAAATTTCCTACAATTTTGATAAAATAAAAATTGTTGTTTGTCAGTTTGTTACCAATATATGGCGCTTCGAAAACAGGCCATTTTCAGATCGATAAAAAAGCCAAAAAGTTTTGAAAAATTACCTGTTTTTCGAAGCGTTAAACGACACATTAAAGTTCCATTAACTTCAGATTACTTACTTTGCAGCTGCCCTCACTTTTTTCGACTATTAATAAAATGGGCGTTGGTTAACACCCAAAATCTTAAGCAGTGGAATGTTAATTGAATACATATGTACAAATTTGTATAAAATAAGATACAACTGTGATGTCAGTTTCAATACAAACCGAGACACGTTTTCAAGATATTGCAGTTTATTTTTTTTTTTTTTTTTTTAACGCAAGTGTTATATTTATTTCTTATTAATAAACGTGATAATTTGTATAAGATGAAGAAATGATGAATCACGAAGTTTGGGATGTAACAATATAAGTATAAGGAGTTGCAAAATAAAAAAAAAACTACTTTAAATAAAAATGTTGAATTTGAATTTTGAAATTTAATTGAGTTTGAAATTATGTAATTGATTTGAAAATTTTATATTCTGGAAGAAAAATTGTTGAATGCTTAAGTTCCTTGTAGAGTAGATATACCTACTGACTTTTGACCTGAAGATAATCTGGTACGAATTATGTTAAACAAGTTTTTAAAGTTTTCAGAAATGCTTTTAAAAATACAAAACGAATTATTAAAAATATGAGTATGCAGGAAAAATTGATCTACCGAAACCTATATACATTTGAAGTTTCGAAAGAATCGGTTAAGCCGTTTTCGATATAGACGAAAACAAAAAAATTGGTCTTATGGAAGATACCGTTCTTAAACATTGTCGGTAAATTTTTTTCCAACCATATCGTAAAAGCCCTTTTCGAGAAAATTTCCCTCTGTCAACACCTTAAAAATTTATACCCAGTTTGAATTAATTCGGTCAACCCGTTTGGGCTGTAGGTGTCTATACATATAGAGACAGAGGTAGGTACATACGGACAGAATTTTTAGAGCAGTTTCTTTCGTCTTCACTATCATCGTAATGTCAAGTTAGATTTTTATCCCAAAACCTTTTTTTTACGAATGCATAACTTGCCTTATAGTATCGCAAGTAAAAAGCATTGGTTTGAACTAGATGGCTCGTTCTATGGGTCTGCCGTTAGTGACGTAGGTTTAAGCAAAATCGTTAGAGCTGTTTTTGAAAATTATCAAGAACTTAAATATTTAGGCTTAAACTGTGTTGCCTTTAGAGAAAATTTGTGCTTTTTGTTATGAGCAAAAGCAGTTTCGTCAAATTTTATCAAACTTTATTAGAGTTTAACTATTCACCCCCGATTTAATTTCAAAACTAATAAGTCTTACCGAAATGTTCCATAGTTTAAAAATGTTGCTTCCTATTTTTATAAAACAAGGATGAAATCGTTTTTATTACAAACCAATTTCTGTGAAAATATAATATGAAAATCTAGCCTCAAACCTCTTCCCAGCCTAAAAAAAAACTGCACTACTACATAACTATGTACATAATTTTCTTCACAATGCTCTTATACCAGCCTTAAAGAAGCATCAAGCCAAAAGAACAAGTACGTTCGACCAAGTCCCATTGTTATCTGCCTGCCTGACAGATTCCAAGAATAATACACCAACAATAAATTGAAAGAGTAAAGTAAGCACTTAAAATGTATCGTGACTTCTTATTCTCAAATGTTAATTTCAAAATAGATAATGTAGATGATAGGTACATAAGATATTATGCAAATTTAATTTCTCACCTACCGAAGTGTCGTGAATAACATAGTGTTTACGAGCAACGAGCATAGTATTTGTCAGGTGAGCAATATTTTTAAAATTTCCTGCAGCTACAGGTATTGTGTTTTGTGTTTCACCAAATTAGCAGTAGGTACCTGCTTTTGTAATTTTTTTTTCATAACAATCAAACATGACATTACGATGATAGCGAAGACGAAAAAATATGGTCTAAAAATTCTGTCCGTTTGTAGACACCTGCAGCCCAAACGGGTAGGCCGAATTGCTTCAAACTTGGTACATATATATAGATTTTTTTTAAGTATTGTACAGAGGGGAAATTGAATTTTGTTGAGCTCAAAAATAACGGTACCTGCATTTACGTTAAAGCTTATTTTTCTCGAAAACGGCTCTAAAGATTTTGATTGAAAAAAATAATTGAAGCTTTTAGGCACGACCAATCATATGACTGAAAAAAAATGTTTAAAAACAGTACTTAGGGGCCAGTTATAGCGATACGGAAAACCAAACCGAAAAAATTTTCAAATGGAAAATTTTGTATGTTCTGATTCGATTTTTAAGACAAATTCTACACTGATCGATGGCAATCAATGCAGAGAATGTTTTTTGTTCATAATAATTTTAATTGAACAAATACTTTTTGATAAAAATGTGATTTTTTATTTTTCTTTTATACGTATAACAGGAAAATGAATAAATACATTTTTAACAAAAAGTACAAGTTCAATTCAAATTTTTATTTGCGAAATAAGTTCTCTGTGTTGGTTGCCATCGATCAATGTAGCATTTGTCTTAAAAATCGAATCATAACATACAAAATTTTCCATTTGAAAATTTTTTCGGTTTGGTTTTCCGTATCGCTATAACTGGACCCTTACCATAGGACCGTTTTTGTTTGCTTTCGAATATCTCGAAAAGGGCTCAACCGATACTTTCGAAATTTCACACATATATTGGTGTAGGCAGCTCAATTTATACTGCATACCAATATTTTTAAAAAATATTTTGTTTGTATTTAAAAAAAAAATTAAAAATTATTATTTTGAAAACTGCTTATAAAATTTTTTCAAAAATTATAAATAAATGTATTTGCTGAATACTTATGACTTAGCGTTTTTGAATTTTATTTGAAAAATGTTTTAAAAAAGTTTTTCAAAACAAACTTTTTTCTCAAAAACCCACCCAGAGATTTTTATAAATTTATTATCATAAATTCAAATGTATCCAAGAATTAAAATGGCGTACTTTTTGTCAGCTAAAATTAGTTTAAGTATTTATTTAAGAATTTTGAAAAATCACCGTCACACATTAGAGCAAGTTCGTGCGACCAAGCCGTGCATTTTATTTTTGTATGCAGTACGCGGAATGTCAAAGACTATAGCCCTTGGTTAATGAAGGGTACTCAGACTCACCCATCCGCATAGTACCTAAAAATCCTTCGTTACAATTAAGTAGAAGAGTAGTATAATAGTAGTAGTAGTGGAAGTAGTACATAATTATAAAATATACCTTTCAGGTAACGTTTTTTTTTGGGAAGCGTACGAATGGTCGACAAAAAAAAAATGTCGACTGGATAAATACAAAAATTTCATCGACTGTCAAAATGGCGACTGATGTTTGGAAAAGTGATGCGCTCCAAACCAATGGAAAAAAAAGCTTTTAAGTGGCCACCGACGGTATTTTATACGTTTAAAAAAAATCCGTTTTTTTTTTTAAATGGCATGAGAAAAGGAGATGAATGGTAAGGTAACACAATTGGTTAAGAGGACGTTCAGAGCGAGCTCGATATATGTACTCGAACTCTGTTCAGACCTCTTCTCTGATTGAAAAAAAGAAGAACCCCTATTATAAAGGAGTTGCGTAGGAAATACTATAGTTTCTAAAAAAGCTCCTACAAGCTAGTGAATTCTGACTTAGAAAAATTCTCGCTCAAAATCTGCGGGTCGTTTAATATAATATAATCTATATATATAAAAATCAATGCCACTTTTCGTTGTAATTTTATAACTCAAGAATGGACTCACCTATCCAAACCAAATGCTTAGACTTTGTTCGGACTAGTTAGTAGATGGTTTATGTGAAGTTTGCACAAAATCGGCCGAGCGGTTCTTCATTTATCACATTTTTTGTAACAAATGAATTCAATAAATTGCGGATCATTTTGTTAATGGGGATTTTGCTGTCAAATTGAAACCTTTTTCAGATGGGGACTGTGCTGTCAAATTGAAACTTTTTTCAGTGTTGACAGTACAAGCATGTTATTATGTCATTCATGCGGTCATTTCATTTTGGACGTGCTTCGATTAAAGCAAATTGTCAGCGATAATTATTGCTTTGTGTTTATATTTTTAAACATATTGCTTCTACATTATTAGAAGGTGGTCGGACCGCACACTCTGCATTAAAGTTGCCATTGAATGTACATACATTGTACAGGTGATTGAAACTCCAACTTGCAATATCTGCTATAGCAAAAGTTCTGCGATTAATGTCAATTATTTTATGGGATGATTGTACAATGGCGAATAAAAAATCACTAGAAGCATTTAATCTAACAATGCAAGATTTACGTGGTAATCAATAGCTTTTTGGTGGTGCTTTGATAGGTATTACTGTCAGGGGATTTTCGTCAAACATTGCCTGTCATTACTCGATCAACTCCTGCTGATGAAATAAATGCCTGTTTGAAGTCATCAGTTCCTTGGAGATATGTACAAAAATTGACACTGAACATTAATATGCGTATTCACCTACAAAATGATCCAGCTGCCCATGAGTTTTCAAAACAATTGTTAGAAATTGGCGATGGCAAAATACAAATCGACAGTACCAATGCATTAATCGTTGTACCGAACGATTTTTGTACAATTGCGCAATCAATAGATGAATTGATTCAATGTGTTTTTACGAATATTCTTCAGAATTACAGAAATCATGATTGGTTGAGAGAACGCGCTATTTTAGCACCGAAGAACATTCATATCAATGCCATTAATTTTCGAATTCAAGTGAAACTGCCAGGTGTAGTCACGACATATAAATCAATTGACAGTGTTATGAATCAAGATAAGGCAATGAATTATCCAATTGAATTTTTAAATTCATTCGAACCGGCTGGTATGCCACCGCTTTCTTGAATCTGAAAGTTGGTTCTTTGATTATATTATTGCGAAATATTAATCCACCAAAACTGTGTAATGGCACCAGATTGGCAGTGAAAAATTTATTGCCAAATTTGATTGAAGCTACCATTTTAACTGCTAAATGAAAAGGGAAGTTTGTTTAATACCGCGTATTCCTATGATTCCAACTGATATACATAATACATATGTCATTTGAATTCAAACGATTGCAATATCCTGTGCGTTTATCATTTGCGATGTCCATCAACAAGGCCCAAGGGCAAACACTTCACATTTGTGGTGTGAATTTGGAGGAATCATGTTTTTCACATGGCCAACTTTATGTTGCCTGTTCCAGAATCGGTACCCCCAGCCGTTTGTTTATTCATGCTCAAAATGAAAAATCAAAAAAAATATTGTTTATCCAAATGTTTTGGATTAAGTTTTAAAATAGCTAGCAATTAATAAAATATTTTTTTGTTTGAATAAATGAATTTGATGTTCCAATTAATTTTTTTGTTATTTCACTTTATACGTAGCGAAGCACGTAACGGGCCGCTAGTATTTATATATATTATACGTTCATATATTTGTTTTGCTGTTGATAATACAGAGTAAGAACGTGCGACCTAGCCTGTGTTTTAGTTTCAGTAATTAAGTTAATTTAATTGGAATTCGAGCATTTTTTCCAAAGCCCATTTCTTATAGGTATAAACGTCATATTACAGCTTACGGCCAAATCTAAAAATATGCTTAGTGTAGGTAACCAGAAAAGAGTTAAACAAAATGAAGAATTGTAGGACGATGGATCACCAATCAAAAAATCACTTTGCAGTCTTTTACCGAAGGCTTTCTTAGACTGCCGCCGTTTGTAGTCACACTTCACTTATTGACAAAGGCATTTTCTCCAGACGAATAGAGTTAGATTGGTTCATGTGTCATGTGTTTAAGGTATGCACTAAGCGGCAAGATCAGTGACATAAAAAAGTATGGTTTACCTGATGGGCACCGAATATATCCGTTTTCATCCAGGATTATGATTATGGTTTAAGATTCAAGTAAAGGTACTTTCTGTGTTCGTGTGTATTTTCTGGGTAGAAACAAATCCGCATAAGTGCAATAGGGCGTTAAGCTACCGATACTCATGTTTCGAAAAGGAACAAAAATTGCAAGGAATATAGTACCTAACCAATACAAAAGAAAACCAATGATGTGAACTGTCCCACTTTTTTTTTACTTGCCGCGGACTTCTGTCAGCGTGTGGTGGCGGTGCGGTGGCACTTTCGGATTATGAATTTTGATTAAAATGGATTGGGACTTGTATATGGAATCGCGGACACCGATATGTAGGTATTTCGTTGAACGGACAATTAAAAAGACCGGTATATGTATTGTATATCCATAAATACATATACGAGTAGATAGACAGCAGTCCATTAAAACAGACAGAAGAGATAAAACATAGAAAAAGGACGGATAGACTGACGCGACATTTTGTAAGCAGACAGAAAAGTGAGCATCCAGGTCTAGTGATTTTATGGGGGTACTATTTCTATACAAAGCTTCGACATATCAAAAGGTTTGTGTTTACTTAATATTCAATTTTTTCGTGAATATTTGATGTAGGCATAAGTTAGAAATGTTTAAAAAAAAAATAAGATGGAATCAGACTATATAAAAAACATTTGGCATAGCAGTCCGACACACTTGCTACTACGCCACGGTAATCACTACGATGATAGGGAGTTCGAACACGATTGGTAGGACAATTTTTGTCTGTATTCGTAACGATCCCTACCAGCCTTAACGGTTTGGCCGATTTGTTCAAATTAGGTGCATAGTTATATATCAAAGAAAGTTTCATCAAAATCGTTGGAGCCGTTTTCGAAGAAATCAAGCTTGTTACAATTGAATGACAGTAGGTACTGTAGGCCAAGAGAAAAGTTGACAAATTCCCTCCGAGAGACTTCCTATTTAACCCTAGAAGACTAATGTTCGTCGATTCGACGAACACATTTTTCTTTTTCTTGAATTCCTTTTTACCCTTTTACGCAATCGCTTTCGTTCTTTGTGTAGCTCTAGTCATCCATGAGTTCTTGTTGTGTGCGGACGCTGGGATACTTGTGTGCTCAGGTAAGGGTGGTTTTTAGGGAAAAATAGCACGATCGTTCGTCGAAACTACGAACATTAGCTTTAATGTAACATTTAGCGACTAGGACTTCCAACATTGCACTCAACTCTCAGGACTAATATTTAACTTAATACTGCCAAATATGAAAAATCTTCAACAGAAAACAGCACAGTTGAAATCAGCCCGAAAAAAAGAAAGATTTTCAAATTGTGTCCTTCAAAAAAGCGGCGTATGACGAAATCCATATGTGGAAAGTGCAAAATCAATATATGCGGAGAACACAAAATTGAAGTTTGCACCAAATGTACAAATTAATTTTTTTTACTATTATTGTTATTTTTATTCGTTTTTTTTATGAATTAATGTTTATGTTTTTGTTATTTTGAATTAATATTTTTATTTATTTTTATAAAAAAAAAATCAAGAAAAAGTGATCTCATAAAAACTTATGTTTCTGAAACTTAAAATTAAAACTTTGTGTTTTATTACAAAAAAGAGTTAAAGAAAATAAGTTATTGATAATAAAAAGAATTTGTCAATTACTTTTTCCACAAATTGATTTTGAACATTACGTCGTCGATTCGACGAATGATTAGTCTATATGTACTAAAAATATGATTAGTCTTCTAGGGTTAATAAATACAAACAACTTAGTTTGAATCGAATCGGCCCATTTGTTAAGGCTGAAGAGGTGCGAACAGGCAGACAGACGGACAGGATTTCCAGACCCTATCATCGTAAGGCCATGTTTGATTGCTAACCCAATTTTGTTTCTTTGCACGAACTTTAATTTCAAATAAAATAAAATGCACGACTGGGTTTATTAGAAAAATCTTAAAAATGTTTTCATTACTTTCATAGATTTCTTTGGAAAACTAATGGCCACTTGTATAGAGGTTCATTTTCGTATTTTAATTTCAAAACTATTTACCTTGGTTCGTGTTTGCATTATTAAAGTTTAGACGGTGGTTCAAGAGTGTTTTAAAAGTTAACAAACCGATTTCCACGGATTAAGTGAAGTTGATTCACGGATCAAGAACTTAAAACTGAGTTTCGAGTGCTGAACCTCTATTGTAAAACTGCAAACTGGTGCTAAGTATGAAATAATATTTCATTACAATCGTTCGACCAGTTAAAAAAAAAAACGGTTGGTTCTTTGCCACTTCCACCTATACCTACTGCTGGACAATCAAAATTATCGAGCCAAGAAATGAAAAAACAACAAATCTAAGGACTTTGACGCTACCCCAAGGAACATGTAAGTATAGTCCATTTAAGATAGAACTTACCTAACTAAACCTGTATTTAAAAGATATATCCAATTGTTTCTTCTCTTTTGCCGATTTACGGAGGTAACCCCTGTTTTGAGCCAGGTTTCCACTGGGAAAGAACCTACTTTGGGAATGTAGAAGTGCAACGACAAGCGTAACGCCGCCCTCCTACTTTTCCAATGCACTTCCCCCGTGGAAGCCTCGCTAACAACACTTCGAAAATATGTCTAAACATTTTTTTTAAATTAAAATTTATAGAAATGATTAAAAAACAAAGTTTGTACGAATTTTAAACCGCATTATTAATCAGGATATAATACTTTTTTGCTCAAAATTTTTTTGAAATCGGTTGTGTGGTTTTATACGATAAAATCTTACTTGAACAAAAAAAGTGTACCAGCAGAAAGTTCTAATACCTAATTCTAATAAATTCACAATAAAAATGAAATTCACTTACCAGGAGCATTTTTCATTTAACTAGGTACACGGAATAAAATTAATTCATCGTTTTACTATTCGCACTATTCTTGGTTTTTCTCTTGTTAACCGGTTTATTTGACTCAATATCACTAGCTATATATCGTTGTCCATCACGATCAAGTTAGTAAACAAAAACATTTTTTAAATTAATACAAAACACACAAATGCCGCGGAGCACCGAGCACGTGCTTGAATGAGTGAGAATATAAATACTACTTACTACACGGTTAGCTGATGCGAGCTTTTGTCTGGCGCCGCAATATTGCGACATACGACAGGTGAAAATTTGAGGCGATGTAAAAAAGTTTCACTTGAAAAAATATTAAAAATGTTAGTTGGTGGGAGAGAAAATTGACTAAAATGGTGGGTGGTTGGTTGTAGCTGCGCTACTGGTGGGGGTCAATGTGGGGGAGGGGGACAAAAATTGTCAAAAATGCTGGATGGTTAGTTGATGGTTGTAGGTGGGATGGGTGGTTTGAGGAGGGGGGTGGTAGGGGGAATTGTCAAAAATGGTGGGTGGTTGGTTGTATAGGTGGGGTGGGTATTTCGTTTGTGGGGGGAATTGATAAAAATGGTGGATGGTTGGTTGGCAGTTGGGGGTAGCGGTTGACGGTTGGCGGGCGATTGAAAAATTGACAAAAATCGTGAGTTGTTGGTTGTAGGTGGGATGGGTGGTTACTAGTTGGTTGAATTTGGTGTGGAGGGTTGAGAAAAAATTGTCAAAAATGGTGGATGGTTGGTTGGTGGTTTTTGGTGGGCTGGATGGACATTTTTTCCTATTTATAAATGTATATAATCTGTACTAATTGTTATTATAATCAAAATAATAAGACAAATCTATTGGTTTTATTAACTAAACACTAAATTAATTCACAAAATATTTTCTTTGATGGTTTTTATTAATTATGAATTTTAATGTAAACTTGAATGTTTCACATCTGCCGGGCGTCCCTTGACGGCTTACTTTTTTTTAAAACAGGTTATTTTTGTTTAATTTGGTTAAATTTGTTCAAGTACGTTACCATAATGGCAATTTGTAGTTTTTATATGGGAAAATAATGATAGATATTTTGAAAACCAAATATTTTTTTTTAACGATTAAACATCAAAAACAAAAGTTTTTGAGAATTTTAAAATACCAACTCAATAAGGTTTTATCAAAAATGTTATTGAAATTTCTGGGAAAATAGTTTAAAAGAAAATCTGATTTAAAAACCGGTTCTATGGAAGACATTTTTCACGAAACAATGGTTCCAACCAAGAGATGGACTTTTTACACACACAAAAAACTACTGTTTGTTCTAACTTTAATGTCAACTGTTAAAACCCGTATATGAACGCGGAAATTTTTATTGTGTACCAATTTTGAAGCAAATCGGTCCAGCCGTTCCTCTAATTATTTCAATCTTAGTACCTTTATTATCTTTTAATAAGAGAACTAGAATTTAATGTATATTCCCACTATTGACTACAAAAATTTACCTCTTATATGGTAATGTACGTACAAAAGATTTCATGAATCAAAGTGTATAAAATAAAATCAACAGCTGTCTTAAACAACCTCAACTCAACTATGAGATTACTCCCTGAATTTAAGCATATTATATTAATGAAGGAAGGAAAAGAAAGCAACAAATATTTTCTTAGTAGCGGCTAACGAAAAGAAATCGGTCCAGCACTAAGAGGTTTTGTCTTAATGCGAACAAATATGGGATAGTGATGGGAACATCTATAATCTAGTGTGAGAAATTAAAGATTTCTTACTTACCTAATTATGTTGGCTCATCTAGGGGATGGTACTCTTAGGCTTTGCTTAATATGCCCCTGCAGCCGGCTCGATCTCTAGGATGCTGTCTCCAATCTCGCACTCCAAGTATTCGGAGATCTCCCTCTACCTGGTTGCCCCATTGTCTACCTTGGCTACTGACTCCCTCTGGTTCGCCGTTGAAGACTTTACGAGCTGAAGCGTTGTTGTCCATTCACTCTACTCTAATTCTATCTTAGTCGTTGAATTAGAATTTTTCTGGCTAGGCTTATGTCGCTGTATAGCACGTATAGTTCGTCGTCATAGCTTCTTCGCCAAATGTTGTTTACGCACACAGCAAAATAAATCGCACGCAGAAATTTTCTTTCGAAGACTCCAAGCGACTTTTCATCCGATTGGGAGAGGGTCCATGCTTCTGCGCCATATGGCAGGACCGGGATGATGAGTGTTCTATACAGTGTCTACTTGGTTTTTCTCGATAGGGCTTTATCTCAATTGCTTATTCAGCCCAAAGAAACAGCGATTAGCAAGAGTTAGTCTGCGTTTGGTTTCAAGGCTGATGTTATTGCCTGTGTTTACAGCAGTACCCAGATAGACAAATTCACTGACTATCTCGAAGTTATTCCTATTAATTGTCACGTTCCGGTCGGAAGTCGGTGTTGGGATTGGACTTTTGTTGATGAAAGCATATACTTCGTATTGCCCTCGTTTATTTCCAGCCCCATTCTGCTTCCTGCTGACTCCATAGTAGTGAAGTTACCGGTTATTGCTCCCTGTGTTCTTCCTATCACGTCAATGTTGTCTGCAAACCCAAGTAATTGTCGATTTATTAAAAATGGTGCCCGATGTACAAAATGTTTTGCTATTGCATTCACAAAGGAAGTACGTAAATATTTTGTTTTGTTTTTCACCACTGTACGAATTTTGTTTACATTTCTCTAATATTCTAAAGTTTCTTGTTTTATAATACCACGAAAATATTAAGTAGAACGTGCAGGTTGCCCATAGTTTGTAGCGTTGAAATAGCCAGCTTCTCTGACATCTCAATCGTATGAGTATTTAATAGATTTGACTCTGCGACAATGGATAACTTTGCAACGAAGAAAGCACTTTTTGAATTTGGGTCCATGTTGAAGGACGAATTAAAAATACTGTCGGATAAAGCGAAAATAATGTTTCTGTATGTACCTGTGCGAATCAGGATCCTCTGTCCAGTTCCTCTTCGGTTCCAGTTTTCCCTTTTTCAACCAGGTATAACACCATTGTACTGATCCAAACAATTCAAACACACTAGAATGAAACTTTCAAAGCCGTTGTTCCGTCTGTTGCATTACACATCACAATTTTCCATCATTTCCGCGAGTATATTCATTTATTCATCTCAACAACAATAGACCAGAAAGACACCGCGAATGCTAAAATCGATTATGATAAAAAGTATAAAAGAAAAGTATTAATTTGTATTTATTTATATATTAAATAGATATTTTTATGTACCTATACCTACATTCTTTATCTTAACAAACATATTTGTAAACATATACATTTACATTAATTACATAATTTAATCTATCACAGATACATACACAATATGTAAATTCATGTCAATAAATAGTTTATGAGAACATTATGACCAATCAATGAAACATTCAGTTTCTGGTTTTTAATAAAAATCAAAGCGCTATGTCCAGATTGCCCTATTAAATTTCAATCACATTAATTTGATTTATGAGTTAGAGTTTTGATTTACCTTTTTTGTGTGACTATGACAGCTCAAATCCAGTGTTACTACACACTGCATAACGAAGTTTGTCTCTTAGTGTTGACTTCTTTTGGTAGTTTGGTAACTTAAGTAAATTAAAACATGTTGAAGAAGTTGGAAGTCTATTTAGGGGATCTTTTTTGCGAATTGTAAAAAAGCCACGAATAACACTTCCAATAGTATCACCAGTGTCTTCATCGTCACCTACTTCCACACATCGTATGGAAAACGGTGGTTCCAAGTGGGCGAATCCTAATAACGGTGGCTTGGAGCAGCTTGTTACGAACTAAATGGTAAACATGAACAAAAAATAGCATTACAAATGATTATTATGATATAATGTATATTATTCTGCAGCAACACTTAAAATTAGGCAGATTTTGATATTGTCGACAGTTTGCAATTACACGTCTTGAAATAATTTAAAAAACAAAATTAATATTAAAAAAATTCCCCCCCATGAAAACTTTCGCTTAATTGTTCTTTATAATTAGGAACGCTCTTGAGGTTTGCATTTTCCTATTGCCAAAAACTTACAGGCGCCCGTTTTGCTAACTTCAATTTACGTATTCACCCCCTTGTAATAAAATGTAAATTATATATTTTTGATAAGCATTACTAATTTGGGTTTTACAAATGTATATTTCCAGGATAGCTCAAAAAAGATAGGTCCCTAACCCTTAAACCCTAACCATTCCTCGAGAAACACTATTAATACCGAGGGGCCCAGAAAACCTTAACTTATTTTCACCCTTATTAAAATTAAAGAAATAATAAAAAGACAAGTTTGGATGGCAAAAAAAAAGTTAAAATTAACAATCAAGGCACTCAGTTTTTTGAGGAAATGGCTCCTTTTTGGGACTAATGTGTCGCCATTTTCAGGAGAACATGAGTTTACACCCACATGTTAAACCATAAAACACAACCAACGGCCACTGTTTTGTCTGTCTGGATACACTGTAACTGTACACTATTTTAGGTCTAGGAGCAATTATATCAGAGACTGCACCACACAGTTTATGAATGACTGATGAAATTACTTATGTTATTTGAAATTAGCTTGAATTTTTGCATCGTGCGTTTTGTTGAGGCTACTGGCTTAGGAAAAAAACATATATTGCCACCGTCTTGGTAAAGAAAGTCAAAGAATTGACAGCACTTGTTATCCAAATTCTCTTCCCAATCCCATGCCAAGGTATTTTCGACACCACTAACAAAATTTTAAAGATTCTACATCAAGAAGATCATCTATAATTTTACCTTTAAAAACAACTTTCGTTCCTCTTCTGTAAAGTCTTTAGCCAAAATGTCCCATAACCATCCAACGACTCGATGAGAATCGTGAAATCCACCATAGTATTGCGTATGCTTTCGTAAATCTCTTAAATCTAAGGGAACAGTATCGCCGGATATTAGTCTTTGAAGTTCAGGGGCAGAAAATAGCGATAGCCATTCAGGATTCACAATGCTACGAAATCCACGATTAAAAGCAGCTGTTTGTTCTCGTATTTGAGTATGCATATGAAAGTAAGCCATGTAGTGGATGTATATGATCCTGCAAAAGTAAAGTAAATAAACAGTAAATGAAATCTGTGATTGCTTTTTTCCTATTTTAAATAATCGTCTGTTTAAGTCTCGGCCACCTACTTGTTGTGATCGGTAACAGCTCGACCTTTCCCACCAGGGTGTAACTCATGAGTGACTATCTTCCCCATAACGTCTTGGTCAACTGAAAAAGTCAAATTCAAGTCCGAAACATCTTGTTTATAGTGTTTGATAAAAGTCAAGCTTCTATAAAGCTCATTGTCTAAAGACGGTAATTCATCCATGCAAGAATAAAGAGCCTGCTGTGTTTGGCCAAGTAATTGTGAGAGAAAGAATGACGCAAAAGGAACATCAACAACTATTCCTTCATAAACAGCTTTTCCCAGCATTCTTCCAACGAACTCAAACAGCTGCAAGTGATTGTCTTGGACAAATGATATTGGTGATGGATAAAGGCGTTGATCTGATGTCGTTTTAAATAAATTCAAAGATGGATCAAAAACTCTTTTAATAGTTTCTTCTAAAAATTCTTTAAAAACACCGTCCTGATCTATTCCGGCTTCATGCAAACCTTGCTGATTTATAAATCTCACTCGAATAACACCCTTTAGGGCGTGTGGACGTAGTGCAGCCAATTGTCGATAGCCATCTTCCACAATTCTTTCTCGGTGTATTACAATTAAAGCTGATCTTGGCGAAGCACATGCTGATTCAGTAAGACCCAGTACTGCTTTTTCATTTTGTACATATCTGCGGAATAGCTTAACACGGTTTTCGTGCGGTATAATGTGTGGCATTTTTTGTAACAAAATCTGAGCGTTCTTTTTTCCTTTTTCCAGATCGGCCGAAAAATGTGAAAGTTTTATTTCTTGAATAAGCCAATGATTTGGCAAGGCGAAAGGTCTGCGACAATCTCTCCGATAGAGGCACAGTAAAAGTGTGTGCAACGATACAAAGAGAGGTAAAGATGTTAAGTTCTTGCGATCTAGAATATATTTGGATTAAATCAAAAATTCATATTCAATATTGTATCAATTGTTACCAAGGATGTTGTCCTGAATGATCTTATACAAGAAATTATTCAGGAAATGCGATAGTCCAACGAAGTCATTCAACAAAAAGGGTTTCTGCTCTGTATACATTTCATACTCATCCAGTATACTAGAACGAGTGTGTTTTAACATTAATTAATACTATACTTTGTGTTTTAGAACAAATTGACATTACTCATTCAAAAATTCATTCTAATATTTAAATTTTATTAACACATTAAAGATAAAGGCCCACTAGATACTTTTTGTCACGGAACAGTTTAATTGGTGTAAAATATTTCAAAAACCAGCCGCCCCGACAAAAACGAAGGTCGTCTTGCATTTTAAATTCAGCCAAAATATTTAGTCTTTATATCCACAGCTCTTCAATTTCACTGTTAATATATCTAGGATAAACACAATAAATCCAAACAATTATTGGCTAATTTATGTTATTGTGGAAGTAGGCTAGACGCCACTTAACATATTTATCTCTGATTCAGTGAATAGCGCACATGAGCAATTCTACAGCAACTCTAGCCGCAATCAAAACAATTTTTGTGAGTGGATACTTTGCGACCCGAAAATTATAAATATCTACATAAGAAACAAAAAACTATTTAGTTCAATATCAGCGCATTTACGCTTGCTCACATAGGTAATAAACACTTTAGAAGCTATCTTCTGGACCGTTCAATACAAGTTGTATTAGACGGTTTCAAGTCTGATCTCCACAAAATAAATGCTGGTGTGCCCCAGGGCTCCGTTCTGTCTCCGACTCTCTTTCTCATTTTTATAAATGATCTCTTGTCTGTGACTTCTAATCCATTAAATTGTTTTGCTGACGACTCAACCCTCAGCTTTTCATATACGTTTGATAATTCACGGCCTTCACCTTCGGACGTGTTATTACAACGACACCGTATGATAAGCTCATTAAACTCCGATTTAAACACCATTGTGAATTGGGGTACTAGAAATCGTGTGGAGTTTAATGCGTCGAAAACTCAATGCTGTCTTTTGTCGTTGAAGCTAAACATACCCCCTATGCCATTATCCATGAATGGTACTTGCATCGAAGAGGCCGAAAAGCTATCAGTACTCGGTATGTGTATCAGTGACAACCTTCGTTGGAATGATCATATACTTGAGATTGCCAAGAATGCTGCAAGATGGTTAGGCTTTCTTAATAGATGCAAGAAGTTTTTCACCCCTTCTGATCTGGCTACAATTTACAAAGCATTTTTACGCCCTAAACTCGAGTATAACTCCCATCTCTCGGCAGGTGCTTCTCAAACTTTTCTCCACTTTTCTTCAGAAAAAAGCGTTAAAATTGATAGGAGAGAGAAACATTATGGAAACATTTCCGTCACACGAATATCGTCGAAATGTCTCATGTCTTTCCTTATTTTACAGATTCTTTTACAAAAAATGCTCACTCGAGGTAGCCAGCTGCGTTCCACCCCTTAAACATTTCCCCCGTAATACTCGTCTTGCTAGGAACGCTCATCAGTTTACACTTGAGCCCAATTTCGGACGTACCGTGAAATATAGGGATTCTTTCTTTAGCCGTACAACACGAATGTGGAATGAATTGCCTGGCACAATTTTTCCCTGCCATTTTGATCTTCAAACATTCAAGATCAATGTTCATCGACACCTCCTTTCCCTTCCTCCCTAACTTCCTATCGCTCGCGCTGTGACTTATCATTAAAAGGGCTATAACAAACCCCTTGAGCGCGTGTGCCGTTTAAAAAAAAAAAAAAAAAAAACTTTCTTTAGTTTTGGGTTCTTGTACTTTAAGAAATGTATTCAACTTCAAGCTACTCTGGCAACTTTTTTGATTTTTAATAGCCCAAATGCAACGATATGAAATTGAGGAGAAGGATATACTTTATTTTCTGAAAATCGCAATGAGCGGGGTATAGCTGGGCAGAGCATTCCACATCCGTGTTGTGCGGCTAAACAACGCATCTCTGTACTCTAAAGTGGGGCTCAATGGTTAACTGATGAGAATGACAGCAAGAAACAATGCGAGGGTGATTGTTTCTATAATTTTAAAGCCTCTTTTCGATGTGCTGGGTCCGCAAGGCTAAAGTAAGTTGTATCAGCACCAGGCCAGATATGGAAATCAGTTATATTCAAGCTTTCAACGGATATATTAAAGATACATCAGAAGGGGAGACACATTTCTTGTATTTCCGAAGGAAACCCATACACATTTTGGCATTTTTAGCGAGATTAAAATAAGTGTACATTCCAACGATTGCAAGTTTCTTAAATACAAGTGCCATTCGTGGACAATGAGAAGGGGCGGCATTGTTTTATCGAAGCGTTTAATTCTAAGCCGCAGTCTTTTCAAGATTTGCATTTAATGTGCTTATAACACTTTGTCATTGAAGTTCCACATCCGAAGGGCAACGACGTAAAAATAGCAAATAAAAATGTAGAAATGTGAATCTAGAAACGAGTAAGAAAAGCTGAGTAATTTCGTCGACAAAGAGGGTTGAACTATGACTCTCTTTAGGTTTTTGAACGCTTAATCAAGGCAGCAATAAATCGCAACACTCCTTCTGCTGCGTTGAGGCTGCGGCAACTCTTCGCCTTTAAGGAACGTGTTGGGCTTATTTTTGACGATATTTTGTAGCTGGCTTCTATCCAACCATTACTTCTTTGAAGTGGAGGTGGCTCTGAGATAGAAGTTGGAACTAAAGAGAGCATAGACGTGCCCATCTTCCGCCTCCGCGTGGCAACCCGGGAAAAATATGAATGGCAGGGAAATTTTTCTTTCTTGGATGCAAGAGGTGTTAGATAGACCTCGCCCCTCACCAAGGAGTGAGGACATGCCTCAACATGTTCCATAAAATTGGTAAGATTTCTACCTTAGGGTAGATCTTAGGGCTCTGGTCTAAGCCCAATTTGACTCTGTATGCGAGTAGGCTCGCCGTGGAATTTAAGGCTTAATTGCTAGGTGTCCACGTAAAGCTTGCCTTCATACTATCGTCGGCAAAACTATAAAATGACAAGAGATTATCAAAAAAAAATAATAAGGGGTAGGGACAAAATGAAGACCTGGATCACGCCAGCATTGATTTGTGTATTATAGACTTAAATCCGCCCAATACAATTTGAAAGGATTTGAAAGTTTCTAAACAATAACAAAAGAGAGTCATCGAGATTGAAGCACAATTATCTCACTTTCACCGAAACAATGTATAGACTTGTTCCTTTGTTCGGTTAGATATACCATCAGATTTCCAGTGGTTCATTTGCCACGAAAACCCTTATTGCCGGTAATTGAGCAAAGTATTAGTATGTCGACCTGCTACGCCATAGGTTCTAGGTTCAACCTGACCTATGTTTTATTCCCGGTGTACAATATCTTGCGAGGGAGCAAAAATCCTCCAGGAGTACAAATTGTAGACAAAAGTGGATCTCTTTAGCCATTAGAATCCGGCAGTCATTTATAGGTCCCTTAGATTCATGAAGAATGTCAACGCACATACAGGAATGGTTGAGAGTGTAGGCGCACTATTATATATCCGTGACAGAAAGTATACATTTCAAAAACCCATCCCCTAAACTAAAAGATTCAATTAACGTATCTTTCTCAAATATTTAATGTAAAAAAAACTTTAGCAAAAACCAGAATGGATTTCATAGATCAAATCGGAAAAATATTACAAGGGTAGACCAGTGTTCTAATATGGAATTAGTAGATCGAAAAACGACCTTAACGCTTTGGGTATATTATACCCTCCAGGGCCTCTAGAAACAATTTTACAGGACTAACAATGGGTCAAATTAATTGGGCTCTTGATAATCAAATATTGTCCTCCCACTGGCAAATATTAGCGACTTCTTCCTTAGATCCTTTTACCCCATTAGGCATTGTTAATGGCACTGAATTGTGATCACACTGAGAACACAAAACGAAAACATCGCGAAGCGATCTTAACAACGGAATCCTCATCGTGCTAAAAAATAAAATAAATGGTTGGCACAATAGCACCAAGTGGGGTCGGGCCTGTGACTAAGACTTTCAACCATTCCGGTGTGTGCGTTGATATTCTACAGGAATGGAAGGGACCTACAATTTACCGCCGAATCCGGGCGGCTAACAGAGAAGAACTTTATGATTTACTCTTGGAGGATTTGTCACTTTCTCGCAAGACGCAGTTCCCCGAAAAGAACTTAGGTGCATTCAGGGATCAACGTGCTCCAAGGGTTAAAAACGAACAACAAAGATATGTAAAGTATGAAAAGGAGCCAAGTCCTTGATAAAATTTAAATACATTTAGACTCTTGAGAAATTGAAAATGTTTATGATTGAATACAAAACCAAGCCTCTGCTTTAAACTTAGGTATATCTACAAACAGTATAAGTCTGATTTAATATTGTTTAAATATGGTATTAAGCAGCACGTATGGGATAAAAGTTTGTTTGATACTTACGTTACATAATGCGTCATACAGTCTGAAAATAACATAAGCATACAAATTTGCGGTTGCGAGCCAGAAGGGTCGGATTTTAATAGTTCAGAAAATTCCCGTATTCCACAATGCTGGCCAGCCGATGTGATGAGTTGCCAAATATCATAAAGTATTGAATCATTGTAACAAATTCCTATTAAACGTAAAATTAAATAATGCATTTAAATAGAGACTCAATTTAAATGTTACCTGATAAAATATCCAGTTTTAATTGTGATAGCGTAGTAAGTGCAGCAAAGTACATTGAACATACTCTTGCTACCATCAAAAACTCCGGAGAGTCCAATCTTCTCCACTGTCTTCCATTTTTGCTGAAGCTTCCTTTAGTCGAACTTCTGTCAAGTGCCCTGCGCAATAAATTATTTCCAGAATTTTGAGGAGGCGGTTGAAATTCGAGTCGTTCAAAGTTCTTATTAATTTCTTTAAGGACATCTCCTAAGACCAACTTTATGCATTTGTGACCCCATAACATATGAAATTGTTTTTTAAGCAAAGGAACATTTTGATTTTGAGCCGTGTCTTGTGATGGTGTATACCACCCCAGTAAATCGTGCCACTGAGAAAAAACACCTTTCGTACCAACACTTTCTGGAATTTTTTTCAGAATATAACTTGTCACTTCCTAAAATACAATATCAAATGATTTTGAAGTTTTAAGTTAACATGTAGTGAAGTAATTTACATTCATTTGGGGATAAGCCAGCAACCGAGCTTCATCTATATTTTCGATGTTGAAAAGGTGTATTAGATTACCCAGAAACGCCAATGATTTTGTGCCCTGTAAAGTGCTTGTTAGATTTATGTTGTTATTAATTTATATTTTGGCTTACCGAAGATGTCTCCACAAATTCTTTATGCCAATCTCCAGTTTCTGACATTTTCAGAGCTCTTTTGAGAATATTCAGTGATTGCAGCTGTGTGACGCATTGAGGTACATTCGTCTCTAAATGAATGATCAACGCAGGAATAGATAATATTTCTGTTAGAAATTTTGAAACCAGAGGGTCGCTGTAATCTCCATCGATTAAAGGGCGAGTACACAACGTTATGATTGCTTTAATCGAAACTGGCTTCAAAGAAAGTTCTTCACGAACACACCCTTTAAGCATTATGCACTAGAGAAAGAAAACAGTAACATATTATTGAGCATTTTTGTTTGTGATTTCAAATATTACTCTCATTGAATGGAAAAATCCATTTTGAATCAAATATCCTTGTATATTGCAACAAATTTTCTGTAAAGCTGGAAGGATCTTGTCCATACCTTTGTTGTGTAATAAGCCCCATGATCTTGGTGATGTAAAAACAATTAACGTATGCAAAAACAATGTCAACGAAACGCTGTCAGTATGGTTTTCTAAAAGAAAAAGAAAGTACATTTTATTTTGTCATAAAATTAAAATTAAATATAGGAAAACGTAAAGGTGAACTAAAGAAGAGGATTGGGTCTACCGGGTTTATAGGTTGTAGATTCAAAAGTTATTTTCTTTTATATAAATGCTCATGTCTAATTAAGGCCAAACAAGCTGGTCATGAACGCGAAAGTATATTGTGATCAAATGTAAGATTTTGTAGGGTACAAATATGGTGTTGAGGAAGACAAGATTCCCACGCTTCAATATCTGTAATTGATGGTCGAACCTGCATCTAAATCAACCATGTTCCGATAACTCTTCTACCATTCTGAGTATCCATACATCTAGTGAAACCAACATCTGTTCGAGTCACTATCACTGGTGCCAAACCTGAGTACGGATATTCAGGGAAGATATTTATTAGGGGAACAACAATTACGCCGCGGAAATTTAGTTTTGGACAACAATCAAAGGTGATCGATAGATCCTAACCCGACCGCATATCCAACTATTGTTGATTACGGCTATGTCAACATCAATAAGAAAGGCAACCTCAGAACTTTTGGGCTTCAAATAACGGACTCTTTCAGGTCGTGCCTCAGGAAGTTATGTAGAAGAGTGTCAACATAGGGATTCACTACTACAACTTAGAACGGAAGTTCTTTTTCCAAAATCTTAGGATGAGAAAATGGCTGCCTAAAGGATCAACGCAAATAAGACCAAAATCATTACAACGGACCAAAAGATACAATAAGTTATTTTAAGGCAGGGACCCATGAAGGAGGTGAATGGAGCCTGATGGCGGAACGGACCTGTATATTTACAGTAGAATAATCAAAGCCCGTAGTGCATTTAGAATCCTTTCTCCTGTGTGGAACTCCGGCAAAATATCGCTTCGCACCAAGTTAAGAACTCTTCGAATCCAACGTAAAATCTGTACTGTCATATGCTTCACAAACATCTCCAGCTGAATGCAAGCCTTCGTTAACCGTTGTATGCGGCTCATTCCACGTTGAACTGTGGAAAATGACCGGACAGAAGGAGTTGGGTACTACCAACATCAGGCAACGGAAGTGGAAAGGTCATACTCTGAGTAAATACAAATTAAATATGTTTTCGAAAAGTTTTTCAAAACCCCCTTTTTCCGAAAAAAAAACTGGTCGAACGATTGTGAAATTAGTTTTTTAATGTCTTATTTTTTTTCCAAAAGAGTTTTGTCTTTTTTCACATTTTGTTTCAAAATGTGAAAAGTTAGAGAAGTTGAGGAGCTTAAGATTCCAGACTCGCAGCAAAATTTTGTACTATGCTGGCGCTGGGTTCCCGATCACAGGGAAATTAAAAGAAATGAAAAAAAACTGGCGATGACCTAATCAATTTTAATTTAACTTAATTTTGGTGGGGGGGGGGGAGCTAAATACAAATTACAAAAGAACTTAATCTAACGGAAGGCTGGGTAACTTATAGCTAAAAGGTTGTATTGGGATGGTTTTGGAGACAAAGTTTCAGACTGGACGTACTGAATCTGAAGTCAAAACAATGCACATTTGATTCGTGTGCCAAGGTAGGACACGAAGAGCGAAGAGAAGAAGCACCGTTGGACACTTTCAATTCTCGATCTATGAACAAGGTAGTACGGAGACCAAACTTGGGAGGCGTATTCCAGTAAAGGTCTAACGAAGGTTATATTGGAGGAACCAGTCACATAGGGGAAAGAAAATTCTTTAGATCATCGTTTTACAAATCCAAGCTGAGATTGCCTTCAGAATTATGTCGTTCAGGAAGTTAAGTTTGCGATAGCATATAAGACTAAGATCTCGGATCGATTCAACGATGGCAATAGATTTATTGTAGAGAAAATAGTGACGGGAAGGAGATCTAGTTCGCTTACGTGAAATGGTCATTGATTGGCATTTGTCAGCGTTTAACTAAAATCAATTTTTAAGAAACCAGACAGAAAGAGTTGAATCATAAGCCGTTGACACAGATTTAAAAAACTTAGTATTGTCGGCATGAGATATTGAATGCTTAAGCGCACACTGTAGAAGCGGTTTTTCATGTAAGAGGATATCCATTTCAAAAAGATAGGTTCGAAGCCAAGGGCATTAAGTCTGAAGAGTATAAGACTATGAGAAATTTGTTCAAAGGCCTCACTAAAATCGATTTCTATAACCAACTTTCGATAACTGGTAGAGTGAAGGAAACAAATTCGACTAGGTTTGTGGTAGTTGAATTATATTTTAGAAAGCTGTGTTGTCTTGGGGATATAAGGGACTTACAGCGAAAGCATAGTTCGTATCGGATACATTCAAATATTTTGGAAATATGAGACAGTTTAGCAAGATGGTTAGTGGGAGAAATTTGCTAAGTAATTGATATTTGATTCATATGATGTAAAAGAATCATCAGCAAAAGATTTTTTGAAAAATGAAACAAATAGAATTGAATTATGTTGAGGATCACTTGAAGTTTCGCTGTTAAGGGAAATAGAGGAGGGATATCCATCAGACTTTTTTTTTGTCTAGTTGACGAATTGAAAAAAAATGTCTTGGGATCGTTTATAAGTACCTAAGGCTTGAGTTTCAACTAAATATCGTTGTAAAATTCAGTAAATTGATAATAAAATCCGAGATATTTAGAATAATCATCAGCATTGAATCGTGAAAGAAGGAACACTTCATTATAACATTTTGGTTATACCTTTTCTATAGAATAAGGCACAGAGAAGTTGTCTAAATTAAAAGATATTCTACTGAGATGTTCATTTATTTCTCTGAATTTGGCTATATGAAAATCTAATGAACCAATTGTAGTAGGTATTGCAGTTCTGGTTAGGATAATCTTGAAATATGGAGAGAAAAAGAGGAGGATGGTAATTGTCAATTCTAGCGTATCAATTTGTACTCTTGCAAACAAATTGATACGCTAGAATGAAGGGGGTTGATTGAAAAAATAAGATCAAGTTGTATTCCCATGTTATTTGAGATACCACAAACTTGACAAAGGCCAGAGTCAGTTAGTCGATCAACGAAGAGGTAGGGTTAGATGCGATTGAGATGTGATTGATATTCGTATGGCTTCTGTTTCAAGTGAGGAAAAAAAATAAAAATAAATAAATACTTGGCACAACAGCTGAAAGCGGGGCCGGGGCCTGTGACTTACACTCTCAACCATACCTGTGAGTGCGTTGATAATCTGCACGAATGGAAGGGACCTACAATTTACCGCCGAATCCGTAGGGCTAACAGAGAAGTACTTTCCATGACATGATTTACTCTTGGAGGATTTGTCATTTCCTCGCAAGAGGCAGTTCGGCGGAAAAGAACTTAGGCGGAGTCCGGAATCGATCCCAGAACTTTCGGAGTCGCAGTCCACCACGGGAATACTCCAAGCAGATTAATAAATTATTCTAAAGTGAAGTCTTATATGTAGGAACTGATACATAGTCAACCCCTTTTATAAAATATATGAAAAAGATACAGATGCAATCCTTTAAGAAGCAAATACTAAATGGGCGACTCTGAACAGTTCCGAGATTGCAAATAAATATTGCTATGCAAAAAGACAGAAAAGTTGCAAGGTTAGTTTAGTAGGCGTGCTAGCTAGACATAATATGCTTGAATACTAAGCCAAAAAACTACGTCTGAACATGAAGACATAACCGATTTGCTCTGCCACTTCCCTGGAAGAGGCACTAGCTACGCCGGAGGAAACACTATTTCGAGGAATTCTTATAATTTATCTTTAAAAGATCACAACAGTTTCCTCGCAAACACGAGTATGGTTTTTTTGTATACCTATAAATTACGGCGCACTCAAGGGGTTATTAATACCCTGTGGGATAGGAGATAAAAGGAGATATCGATGCACATTATTTTTGAACGTGTATATATCACAATGGGAGGGAAAAATTGAGCCGGGTAAAGCATTCCACATTCTTGTTGTGCCGCTAAAAAAAAGAGTCTCTATACTTAACAGTACGTCCGAAGTTAGGCTCGAGGGTAAATTGATGGGCATTCCTAGCGATGCGAGTGTTACGGGGGAATTGTTTAAGGGGAGGAATGCATCTGGCTATTTCGCTAGAGCACTGTTTGTGGAAGTAGCGATAAAACAAGATGAGGCAAGAAACATTACGGCGATGTTCGAGTGAAACAAATGTTTCGGTAATGGTTCTTTCTCCTATCAGTTTTAAGGCCCTTCTTTGGATCCTATCCAGGAGACGCAAGTGAGTGACAGGAGCACCTGCCCAGATATGAGAATTATACTCAAGCTTCGGGCGAATGTATGCTTTGTATATTGTAGCCAGATCAGAAGGTAAAAAATATTTCTTACATCGATTTAGGAAACCTAAGCATTTTGCGGCATTTTTGGCGATGTCAAATATGTGACCGTTCCACAAAAGGTGTTTTGTGATACACATGTTATGCCTGTTACATTTCATGTATATTACACATTCCATATTTCCTCATCAACCCACTTAATCCATTGCACAACAATTATGCATATAATGCATAACTGCAGTGTCACACTGAATGTGACGCAATGGTATAGTGGGTCACTTCCACAATGCGTTTCAGGTCAAAGCTGAGTAATGCATTCTGGAAGTGTGTGACACCAAGAAGTCCCAGCTAGGTCGCCAGAACTGTGAGTCGAAACCTTACTACCGAAACGAACGGTCGTATTTATTACAACATTTTGGCGCAGCCGGTTTTTCGAACCTCGATTGAAAACATTCTCAAGTGTTCTATCGACTAGTGAAAAAAAAAGAAATAAAAAGTTGAAGTGCAAGTGAATATTGGAAAGACAAATTTCCAAAAAATATAAAAAAAAAGTGATAAAAAAAAGAAATAAAAAGTTGAAGTGCAAGTGAATATTGGAAAGACAAATTTCCAAAAAATATAAAAAAAAAAGTTTCAACAACAGTCAGCAGGTAGCAACATAACGACGAACGTCAAAGAGGAATTAAAAAAAATATAAAAATCGCAAGTATTACAATAACTTTTTACGAGTATTACATACATTTTTTTTTTTTAATTTTGCCAGAGTTTGATTGTTGTGTACATTTTCTTTCTTGTTGTTTTTGATTGTTGTGACCTTTAGGCTTCAATTTTTTTTTTAAATTATCGTATTAAATTTCTCTTTGAGGTAGGTTAGTAAAAATTGCAACCGACGTTTTCAATTTATTGTATGTAGGTCAAGTTCTAGTTCTAGTTCTTGTTTTACTTCGTTTGGTTTTGGCTCCACAATTTGTTTTTGTTGTTTTTTATTTATCGTAAAAAAAAAAAACATTGTTTTTAGTTTATGGACAATATAGTAGGTTCTGAAGCTCAATTAATAGAACAAATTAATCAATTGAAAAAAGAGCTAAAAGACCAAGGTCAAGAAATTAAAAATTTCAACCATACTTTGTTGTCTGAACTAAAAGCAATAACAAAAAGGGAAGTGTATGCGCTTATATATGCACAATTAAGTTCTCAGTGGGGTAAGTTTACCAGGCTCGAGGCAACTGATCTTATACTCGCAGAGTATTTAGAAGCAGTTAACAGGCTTACGGATAATCACCAAGGTGAAATCCAGGCGCTAAGGGCTGAGCTTAACAATATCAATAAGGTAAGAGTTAGCTTAGACCGCAGCCAGCTTGAGGCCGAGCGGGTGAACACTGAAGCCGAAGAAACAATATCAAAATTGAATTTAGAGATTGTTGGGCTTCAGTTACATAACACCCAGTTAAAAAGAGAATTAAATTCTTTCCGGTCGGTACAAGAGAGGAACGGAGAGGAAGCACAAAAACTTCTGAGCTTAAAACAGGAGTACAGTGCAAAAGAAGAAGAATTTCGGAGAATAAAAATACGTCTTAAGGAAAAAATTACATCTTTGCAGTCAATTTTAATCAAAGAGACCGCAGAAAAATCAACAGTCGCAATTATGTCTCACGAGAAGATCGCAAAGATAATTGCGCAGATCGTGCCACAGTTCTCCGGGGCAAGAACACCCAACCTATCAGGGCAGGTGTATGAATTCCTTAACGCGTGCTCTTTAGGTCTCAAATGTATTGACGAGGGTAGCGAACCAGTTTACGTGACAATGCTGTCAACCAGATTAATTGGGGATGCCTTTGAGTTGGTTAGAGGCAACCAACCAGATACTCTTAAGAAGTTTGAGGAGTTAATAAAAAATACATATCTGACCGTAAGAACGTTGGACTGCGTGACTGCAGAAATAAAACAGTCCCACCAACTTGCGACGGAAGATATTCATGCATTTGCCAGGCGTCTGACTACCCTCCAAACTAAGGCGATAGACATTATTGACGCAAGCTATAAAGAGACAGAATCAGTGGCATTAAAGCGAGAACTCAAAAATTCAGTTATAGCCAGTTTTAAAATAGGTCTCATAGATTCTGCATTGCGTCAGTTTATGTTAACAGTCAGTGGGGATGAACTGCAGACTCTTGCCGACACGGCACTTAAAACGTCTCAGCTCTTACATCCCCGATATCCGCAAGATTCTTTTGGTAATTATTTGCAGAATTCATCTTTTGCTAACCCTTCTGTCCCGCAAAATTTCCAGCCTCGTCAATCATTTGAGTATATCCCCCTGCTACCACAATCTGTACCACAAGAGCTACAAAACAGGCCTTTTTCAAACGACCCTTTTTCAAATAATCCTTTTTCGAATAGCATTCCTGCCAATCACCAAGATTGGCCTACATCTAGTTTCCCTCGAAGTAAAGGACATTCAGGTGGACACAATGCAGATGTTATCAAGTGTGGTTTCTGCAGTAAACCAAACCACACATATGCTGAGTGCAGAGTACGAAAAAACACACCATACTGCGAGTCCTGCAAGGCATATGGCCATGGTCCTGGTTCATGTCCTAAAGCTCAAGTATTCGCAGTTCCTGCCAAACCATCACGAAAGCCGAGGTTTAAATGCGATTGGTGTTCTAGGCCAGGACATTCGGAAAACGAATGTTTTAGTAAAAAGAACTACTTGGCAAAACATGGGTCGGGAAACGTGACGGGGGCCAGCCAGAGCTCATGAGCTGTGCCCCAAAAATCTGTTCCTCAGTCAAAATTATCAATAGTATTAATACCCCAGAAGATAAAGCTCTTCCAGTAAAAGCTATGAACAGTAGTAAAACCCCACAAGAGCAATCTCCCCCAAATTCGTCTAAAACAGATAAAACTGTTAAAAAACCTAAAAAACGTGTTCTTCAGAAACCTTCTTCAACAGCTAAAGCTAAAAAAAAACCTCAAAAAGTATTCCTAATTGGGAAAAAGCTACAAAAGAAAGCCAAAAGCTTTTTGGCACAATTTTTAAATTTGTTTGTGTTGGGATACATGTGGATATTTACATCTGTAACAGAGATTTACCATAAATATAAGAATATCTTCAAAGCAAACAATAGATTTTGTGACATTAAGCGAAGTCGATTTTGTTTAATAAACAAGTTGAATAAAAGCGACGTTTTTGTAGAATTACCATTTCCTGAGGCAAAAGAAGGGAAAGTTACCGTACTCGTAGATACAGGTGCTGATTTAAGCCTTTTGAAACAGGGCGTTTTAAAAAATACATCAAAATTTTGTTCTAAAGTAACAAGAAATTTAGGTGGAGCATTTGGTGGAAACACTACAACGTTGGGTACAGTCCAATCAAATAAAAGATTGGACAAAATTCACTTGAAATGGCACATTGTGGACGGTCTGACAGACATACCCGCCGATGGTATATTAGGCCGAGATATTCTCTGGAACCATGCTATAGTTGACTCTGTTACCAAAACATTGAAGTTTTTGGATAGCAACAGAAAACTGGTTTCAGAATTCCCATTGATTAACCCAGGTAAACAAAATAGTTATCGAAATAGGGAAGTAAAACCCCGTACTCAAGCTATTGTGAAGCTAAAGATAAACACTGGTTTACGGGAAGTTCTTGTGCAAAGCCAAGAATTAAAACCAGGAGTTTATTTGGCTAACACTATATCCAGAGTAAAAGGAAACCATACGTTGATTTCTATCATTAATTCTACTGAAAAAACTTACCTTTTACCTGATAATTTTATTCCCAAGTTTCAAAATTTCAACAAGTTTCGGGTGCAAAGCCAAGAAAAGATAAATCGTTCAATCTTCAGCATAACAGAACAGGAGCCGAATAAAAGACTCGCTAAGCTTCTGGATACACTGAAAATAGGTGCAGACCTTAATAAGGACGAAAAACGGGCAATTCAAAACATATGCATTCAGTTTAATGATATTTTTCATTTAGAAGGCGATCCACTAACGCATACTGAAATTTTAGCTCATAAGATTCCAATTAAGTCAGATCAAGGACCAATAAATCAGAAACAATATCGTCTGCCACAGGTTGCTAGAGATGAAATTAATAATCAGGTAAGCCAAATGCTTAAAGATAAGGTAATCTCACCTAGTAAGTCACCATGGAACTCACCTCTTTTGGTAGTCCCAAAAAAACCCGGGTCTGATGGACAAAAGAGATGGCGAGTTGTGGTTGATTTTCGAAGACTTAATGAGGCTACGATAAAAGACGCGTTTCCTCTGCCAAGAATAGAAGACATTCTTGACCAGTTAGGAAATTGTCGTTATTTCTCAACACTTGATCTGGCAAGCGGCTATCACCAAGTGCTAATTGACTGTAAAGATAAAGAGAAAACCGCTTTTAGCACAGGCTTGGGACATTACGAGTTTAATAGGATGCCTTTTGGTCTCACTGGAGCACCAGCCACTTTCCAGAGGATTATGAATTACATATTAACTGGTCTTCAAGGAATAGACTGTTTTGTCTACTTGGACGACATCGTGATCTATAGCACGAATTTGCATGAACACAATGAAAAATTGATGCGAATTTTTGCAAAGTTAAGAGAATATAAACTGAAACTTAATACCGAAAAATGTAATTTTTTGTGTAAAGAGGTTGTTTATTTAGGGCATGTATGCTCTGAGACCGGTGCCACCCCTGATCCTTCTAAGACGAGTTGTGTAACGAATTTTCCGGTCCCGAAAAATATCAAAGAGGTTCAGTCTTTTCTAGGTTTTGCTAACTATTATAGAAAGTTTATACCCAATTTCGCCAAAATATCGGCCCCAATAAATTCTTTGCTAAGGAAAGAAGCGGACTTCAAGTGGACAAATGCACAACAGGACGCCTTTGAACAACTCAAACACGCCATTACAACACCACCTGTTTTAATTTATCCAGATTTCTCAAAACCTTTTATTCTAACAACAGATGCAAGTAACGAAGCTCTGGGCGCAGTCTTGTCGCAAGGAAAAGTTGGGTCAGATAAACCGATAGCATATGCAAGTAGGTCATTAAGTCCTATTGAAAAAAGGTATTCCACTATAGAAAGGGAACTTTTAGGTATTGTTTGGGCGGTAAACAATTTTCGTTCATACTTGTTAGGTCGTTCCTTCACGGTATATACGGACCATCAACCACTTAAGGGTGTCTTCCATGTGAAAGATCCCACAGCTCGTCTAATAAGGTTCCATCACAAACTTTCGGAGTACGATTATAAAATCGAATATAAACCCGGTAAAATGAATACGAATGCGGATGCCCTTAGCCGTATACCTCAAATAAACAAAGAGGAACATTGTCTGGCTATAACTAGGGCACAAGCATCTAAGATTTCCGCTTCTAGGAATTCCACTTTAAACTCACCGACGCACCCGAACCCGACTATCCAAAATAAAAACCTAGCTAAATCTAAAAATGATCTGAATGTTAACAACATACCCCAATCCACTGAATTCTTAACAGACCGGAAAGAGATTGAAACTGTGTTAAAAGACTTTCATGATTCAACACTCGGAGGCCATCAAGGTTATAAAAAGACCCTGGCACGAATTAGACAACAATATAAATGGAAAGGTATGTCGAAAGACGTTCAAAACTTTGTCAGAAAATGTCCCATGTGCCAAAAGAATAAGTCTTCTCCAACCAATAAAATGCCCATGTTAATAACCGACACTCCAAATCTTCCTTTCGATAAGGTTTATATGGATATTGTATGTGGACTTCCTATTTCACACTCAGGGAATAGATATATTTTAACTTTTCAAGACGATCTCACTAAGTTCATGGATTGTGCACCCCTCCCTGATATGGAAGCTTCCACAGTTGCAAGAGTATTTTACGAACAAATTGTCACAAGGTATAGGATTCCAAAAATTCTCGTTACCGATAATGGTGCCAATTTCACTTCTAATGTCTTCTCACAAACATGCAAATTACTTGGCGTTAAGAAAATTCACACAACAGCGTATCACCCACAAGCAAACGGTTCGTTAGAGAGAGCTCATCGGCCTTTAGCCGATTATCTGAGGTCTTTTGTAGCCAAAGACGAAAGGAATTGGGATCAATGGTTAAGACAAGCTATGCATGTTCATAACAACTCCGTGCATACTGCTACACAGCTCACCCCCCTTAATGCGCTTTATGGTTTCAAGTTTGAAATGCCGACGAATTTGAGTACAAAACCAACACCACTCTACAATGCAGACGACTATACTTTGCAGCTTAAGTATCAACTAGGAGTAGCGCACCAACTAGCCAACGAGAATCTTAAGAGGGCCAAAGTAAAATCAAAGAAATTTTACGACAAAGGTTCGAAAGTCGTGTCGTTTAAGGTGGGCCAAAAGGTTCTGTTAAAGAACCCGGTAAGAAAAAATAAATTTTCAGCTTTCTGGTTGGGACCTTACGAAGTTTTGTCATCGGGAAATGGCCCCAATACGAGAATTCAGATGGGCAACAAAATAAAAAGGGTTCACAACAACCAGCTTAAGCCTTATTTCATTTGACTTCACCACCTTAAATAACTCTTATTTAAAAAGGAAATATTTAAATAACACTCTTTTTTCTCTTTGCAGCATCCAAACAAAGTGTTTAAATAAAAATTTAGATTTAAATTAAATTTAAAAAAAAATACAGATAATTAAAATAAAAAAAAATCGTATGCTTTATTTAATTAAATTAAAAAAATACAGATAATTAAAATAAAAAAAAATCGTATGCTTTAACATCTATATAAAAACGAAAGCAAAACACACACTACAAAATTGTG
This sequence comes from Platycheirus albimanus, assembly GCA_916050605.2. Lineage (NCBI taxonomy): Eukaryota > Metazoa > Arthropoda > Insecta > Diptera > Syrphidae > Platycheirus > Platycheirus albimanus. The sequence continues at coordinate 70,489,443 of OU696698.1, forward strand.
TTTGAAAATATAAAGTAACATATTTAATTTTTTATATCCACTTTTTCTTTTCAATATGTTTATGTTAAAATTATTATTTATTATAATCAAAGTAATCTTAAGCTTACACGCCGGGCACACACAAACAGACATACCGTACGAGCTCCAACAACTACAGAAGAATTCGCCAGTAGTATTCGAAGCAGTGGGAGCAGCAAGGTTCTACAGTGATACATGGACTGTCTTCACTAAATTCGTACCCATGGACTACGGAGTGGTAATCCAGACAATGAAGGAAGGTGTTACAGCTCTGGAAACGATCTGCAATAATGTTCCAGATGACGATTTCCACCGGCATTGCTATTTGACCAGTCGAGAAACCATGAAGAATATATTGAATCTTGAGAAGACCTTAAACCAAATGCAAGGTTTGACTCGCTCAAAAAGGCCAAAGCGCGCTTTAGAGTTCATCGGAGGTTTCTCGAAATGGGCCTTTGGAACAATGGACAGCGAAGACGCAAGAAAAGTTTACCATCAGCTGGAATTTCTCCACAAGCGGGATATGGAATCCCTACAGCTAATGCATAAACAACTATCCGTCATGAGCTCAAATTATAACACATTGAGCAAGCCTATAACTGAGCTGACGGGGGAAATCGAAGCAGTCGCCGCTGGGGCAAAGAATTTGAGCGAAGCATTTCTTTCATATGCCAAAAACACAAACAACGAAATCGCTGTTCTTAAACTGAGGAGTGACTTCAATACGCTAATTTCAGGGATGACAGCAAAAATAATGGAAGTTCAAAATCAACAAGCCATGGAACTTTCCATTATAGATGACCTTTACCAGGGACGACTACACCCATTCATACTTGATGAAGGGAATATTACGGGTCTCTTGAATAACATCACAACAAAAGGGAGATTTTCGTTTGAGAACCCAGTTATAATACACCAAGCTGCCAAAACATCAGTATACTTTGTCGGAGAAAAGCTGCTGATTAAAGTAACGCTCCCCCTACCGGAATATCTTCGTTACAAAATTCAGAAGATATACCCCTTGCCAAGTCCGTTAGATGAACACTGGGACCTGGTTCTCGATACCAAACACGAGTACATCGCAGAATCTGAGGATCACGACCGCTTCGTTATCTTAAACGAAAGAGAGTACTCGGAGTGTACTTTTGTTGCGACAGGAGGTTCCAGCACCAGCACTGCTGTTTGCCGACACGAAAAGCCGATTCTGACATCTGGGTCTAACGAGTGCCTAATCGAGCTCCTACAACACGTTGCGTCTTCAAAGGACTCGTGCAAATATGCCGTGATACCAGCAACAGAGGCAATATTCCTGAAGATGACGTCCTCAAACGAATGGCTATTCAAAGTAAGAGAGACCATGTCGTTGAACCTGAAGTGTGATAGTCAAAACTATGCAGTCACGCTCAATTCATCAGGAATCCTGAAAATGCTGCAGCGGTGTGAAGCAAGTGCAAAAGGTTTTAAACTTTTTTATGAGTTCCATGCGGAAACCTCTGCCGTATACAAACAACCTATGGTGGACCACTCGGAACTCAGAGAAACACTTTTGTTTAAATTCAACATCACGAAACCAGAGCCTATTCCAAGACTACGCCAGATAAAAGTCGGAAACCACAAAAATCTCGCCAACATTTTAAACGAAGGCAAGAAAAATATTGACGACCTCGCACAGTCTTGGAACGTCCTAGAAGCAGACCGCAAAATATCCAACCAAGACTGGGAGCTGGCCATTCACCGATACTCTATGATGTCTATTATTACTTTAGGAGCGGCAGTGGTAGTGCTAGTGTTCCTAGTCCGCCGGTTTCGAAAAAGATCACCAGCCATTTCGTCCAAACGTCACAACAAACAACACTAGCGAAACAGTTTTCGGAATCACCTCTGCCCGGGTGTAAGCAAGAATAAATTAAAAAAAAAAAAAAGGAATTAAGTAAAGTAATATTTACAGAAACCTATGTAAAATTAATTAAAAAAAAAATGTATACCTATATTTCATAAAAAAAAATCTTTTATCAGTCAATGTTTATCGTAAGAAAATTAAAGTTTAAATTTATTAAAACAACTTAAAATTAATAAAAAAAAAATTATATTTCATAAAAAAAATAATTGTATATGCAAATATTTTGTCACTAAAAAAATGTTGTTTGTTTCAAAAAAAAAAAAAAAAATATAAATGTACCTACATATTTATAATATTTTAGAAAAAAATTATTTATAACATTTTATTCAAAAAATATTTAATGGAATAAAATAAAATAAGACAAATCAGTTTCTGGAAACCTGGCTTGGACTTTTAAGGGGGGAGGAATGTTATGCCTGTTACATTTCATGTATATTACACATTCCATATTTCCTCATCAACCCACTTAATCCATTGCACAACAATTATGCATATAATGCATAACTGCAGTGTCACACTGAATGTGACGCAATGGTATAGTGGGTCACTTCCACAATGCGTTTCAGGTCAAAGCTGAGTAATGCATTCTGGAAGTGTGTGACACCAAGAAGTCCCAGCTAGGTCGCCAGAACTGTGAGTCGAAACCTTACTACCGAAACGAACGGTCGTATTTATTACAACACACATACCTAGAACGCAAAGCTGTTTGGTTTCCTCAATGTAAGTGCCACTCATGGATAATGGCATAGGGGCAGGTTATGCTTTAACGACAGTAGACAACATTGTGTTTTTGAAGCATTAAATTCGACACGGTTGGTAATTCCCCATTGTACAATGCTGTCAAGATCGGAATTCAATGAACTTATTATACGCTGCCGTTGCATTTCCACGTCCGAAGAACATGGACGTGAATCTGGAAACGAATATGAGAAGCTGAGAGTACTGTCGTCAGCAAAACAATTTAGTGGATTAGAAGTATTAGACAAGAGATCATTAATAAAAATAAGAAAGAGTGTTGGAGACAGAACGGAGCCTTGGGGCACACCAGCATTTATTTTGTGGATAGCAGACTGAAAACCATCAAAAAAATTCTAATCCATCGAAGAAGGGGTTCATCGATGCCAAATGCACGCATTTTCGATAAGAGAGCCTATTGCCAGACTCTATCAAATGCTTTTGAAATATCAAGCGCAATAATCTTACTTTCTCCAAAACGATGTAAAGATTGGTTCCACTGTTCGGTGAGATATACCATCATATCAGTGGACCTATTGCTACGAAAACCGTACTGCCGGTCATTAAGAAGTTTTCGTTTCTCAAGATATTTCTTGATCTGAAAATTTATCAGGGTTTCCATGACCTTGGAAAGAAGGGACGTAAGTGCAATTGATCGGTAGTTGGAAGGGGATGAAGATACGCCTTTTTTTTGGAACGGGCTGGACAAATGCTGTTGTCCATCCACTCGGAAAGAGACCTGTAGAGTAGGACAGATGGAAAAGCTTACGCAGTGGTTTTGCCAGCGTGGAAGCACACCTCTTCAGAACTATTGTGGAGATACTAACCGGGCCAGCGGATTTGTGTATATCGAGATCTAAGATGAGTGGTAAACCCTCAAATGAGTCTACATAGACCTGAGCGTGGTGGAAGGGATATGGCTACCAGCCCATGTTAAAACAATGTTTGTTTGTATTAATTAAGGATACTTATGATTCACCTGGTTTGAGTGTTTCCAATATTTGGCAGCAATAGCTCAATAACTTCTTTATATGTGCGATCCATTGTAAGCTTAAATTAGTAATCAATACAGTTGTTATCCAATTAATAAAGTTATTAGTTTGTGTTGTTACCTTAAATCCTTTTGCAAACAAAGGCTGGCATAGTTGGTTTTCAAAGATTCTGATTCAACTGATTTGTTGACATATCTGCAAAGCTGTTCAAATCTTTCTCGCTGGCTTAAATCGTTGGGATGAAACTGCGCCAGGAATCGGCTTGCGATAACATAAACTTCCGAACATGAAAAATCAGATTCTAGTTCGCAATCGTCCTCCGATTGGAAACAATTAACAGCCTTGTCAAAATCATCTCTGTGGAAGTTGGAAGGTTGAAAGGAATGCATTTATTTATACAGACAGAGTGCAGAAATCGAAAAATACTTACAATATTTTTTGTTTATATTTTTTTCGTGCCAGGAATCCCTTAACATATGATTGAATAGAAACTGCAGCTATATCTCTTTTCTTTTCCAGTGCTCTTTCTTCGCGGGCAACTTTTGTGTGTTCAAGAAATGAATCCTTTTGGGATTCAGCCAAACCGAACATAATTAGTAGGATATTGAGAACTTGTGTCGGTATTTAACTATTAATTTAGCGATTCTAATGAGAATGTTGTTGGAGCAAAGAATTATCAAAACATTCTGCCTGCCCTTCTAAAACAAAATTTTACAAAAAGAAAAGATACACTATGGGATGGGTGTGAAATTTCGAATTACGCTATATAGCACCAGATGTCACTTGTGTTTGTGATAATTCCTTGCAGTTATATAATTTTAACAGATGGTTTACTTTGGAGGGAAATTTATCAGCAGACCCATACAGTCATACAATACACACCAGCGACAGAAGTTTGGTTCTTTGTTTTTGTCTACAAGGTTACAATCTACTTATATGTATTTTATTATGAGTATGTGTCGGTGTTGTAAGACAAATGAGGATATTTGGAAGGAAATTTGGAAATTTGCTTCGAAATTACTACAATTGGTTTGATGAAACACAGATCTTTTTTCGGACGCAATTATAACGATATATTATTGGTATTCACGGTCTGGTGTAACAATTCTTGTAAAAGTGCGAAATTTTATTTATTTTTTGAAGATCGTGAACGAACTTATTGTATTATGAAGAATCAGCTTTTATTGTTGCAAGGTTTTGCCGCTTGAGATTGCTGCCTACGCTAGAATTGTGGACACTTTTTTTCAATTTTCCGATCTCGGTCTATTATGTAGGGAATACATAATAGACCGAGATCGGAACTATATTATGACGAAAGACAGTTGTAGGGTTCTGACACACCGACACCGTGGCGCACCAAACATATAATCCTAAGTCCTATGCTAAGGAAAACAATTTTTTTTTTATGTTTTTAAAACTACAGTACTATGAATAGGAAGTAATTACTATTGCAATCAGTGCGTAGGTACTAGGTGCCGCTGCTATCGTCACCTTGTATTGTACAAAGCTATTCGCAACGAAGTGTTGAGGCACTACAGGGCGACGCAGTGAATAATTATCTCTATATTGTATCTATAGATTTTATAAACAATGTGCTCATTTATTGACTGAGCACAATAATGTAGCTGTCAATGTCAAAAAAAGTAACTCACTAACCCTGAAGCAACACATGCCAATGCCAGCTACTGGCAAGCAAGTTATTCTATGTGTTAATTTTTCAGATACCTATCTGTGTTCCAGTTGGCTGGAAGTTTGTTTGTGTGAGTGGAAAATGTAAGTTTCCACCATTTTAACTGTTGCTGTTGCTTTCCATGGTATTCTAGAGCTTAGTTTTTCGTAGATAGATGGCGCACCGCAAGTGGTATTACTATAGTTTATATATACAATGCAGTAGCTATCATGTGTGGCGTCCGTGTAAAGCAGTATTCACGAATACAATGTGTAGCACTGAAAACTGAAACAAAAATCGTGCATGTCATTTCGTTTGATGTTGTTTTGCAGCACAGCACTTTTGTGAAGTTGGAGTCGAGCCGACGTTTACTTCAGCTACTTTCTGCACTGCATCTGCTACTTTGCATTGTAGCTGCTTGCAATATGAAAAAGCATGTAGGCAAAATTAGAGAAACAAAATCTGGTCGCTGGAGGGTGTACTGCGTGTCTGTGAGTGAACGAATTAAAAATGCAATTCAAGTGAACGCACCTCACCCAAATCCAGTTACTTCGAAGTTCGAACCGCATTTAACTTCACTCGGTTCGCCGTTCTCTCTCTCTCTGCATTCTGCATATAATATTGACAGTTGTTGTAAAATATTTTGGCAGACATTCTTAATTTATCTATGAATTTTGTATGTTAAAGAAAAGTCGTGTTTTTAGATTTTTCACATTTTAATTAATCCATAATGTAGTAAGCATACTAGTCAAAAATATCGTTTAAAATAAATCATTTAAATCAAATATGAAATTGTTAAAGGTAATTTGTATGCATTGTTGATTGGATTGACTTGAAATCAATTATTGAACGAAGATCTACTAAACGGGGCTCTCGAACGGTAAAATCAAGGAAGAAAAACTGTTTTAACAAGAAAAGGCGCCGAAAAGGTACACTTCCTGCTTAATATTATAATGGTGGGCCCACCAACGTGCAAGTGTAAAATGTAATAATTGTTCCAAGTGCTCTAATCCTATTTGCAAAACTAATATCAATTAATTGGTATTGAAAGTGAAGCAGTACCTCTACCTATCTATGTGCAGTACTTACCTATGTACATAGGTACTGTGAATTGGACGGCCGATAATAAAAAATGTAAGTTACAATTTACAGTATTGTTATACCTCATATCACTATAGACTATACCAACTTCTTTGGAAAATAAATTTACAAATTAAAGTCTTGAGAAAATATCCAATTAGATTTGGCTATAACGGTGTTTAGTACTCAAAGTTACTGAAACTAGCAGGTTCTCAAGTTTATAAAGTTCGAACTTAACTAGGGTGCTTCCACCCTTCCACCATTGGTACTTTTGTCTGCCTGTCTATAATACAAAAACAAAATAATGCAGCAGAAATGGCGGCTCCAGCTTAGTAACCAATTACTACACGAATCCACAGTTTTAATGACCAAACTCACGTGCACCACTTTATGTTCGATACCTTTGAATCCCTATCAATGTGCTGTTTGAAACAAAGGCCAAACAAAAAGTTCCAAACTTTGGTTCTAAACACAAAAAATTCGAATTAAAAACTTAATATTGCGAAAGTATGGTACAGACACGTTTTATTTAGAACTTGCGGGTACCAGTGTTTTGCTACGGCTTTTGTAGCCATTGGGAACAGTGTTTTTTTTGTCGTAGTAAAGCGTTTTCTATGTCCTTTCCTGTAACCCTGACAACGTTTGTACAGAATTTCATGCTGATTGGTCGAGCGGTTAAGGCACGAAAGCGTTACAAACAATCAAACAAACTAACATTCGCTAGCTTCGAACTTCGTCTGCATGGTCACTACTCACAAGAATTGCGATCAGCGAGAGTGAGTATTAAAAATCATTGTTTTTGTAATTGTTTTCCACCAGCACGTGAAGTTTTGGGCACTTGATACTCTTGAGCAACCGACATAATACTGACTGTGGTAAATGCTCATCTCCGTGTCTATTGAAGCACATTTAAAAAAAGAAAAAATGAAATTTAACAATCAAACAGAACATCAAGATGATAAGGAAGACGAAAAGAGTTGGTCTGTCCCTCCCTGTCCCGCTCAACTAGACCGTGGTACTCCTAGGCCTTGCTTTAAATTCGCCTCCAGGCTCGATCTCTAGCCTGTCGCCTCCAATTTTGAACTATAAGTTGTCAGAGATCTCCCTCTACATGGTCGCTCCATCGAAGATGAGGTCTACCTGGGCTACTGACTCCCTCTGGTTTGGCGTTGAAGACTGTACGAGCTGAAGCGTTGATGACCATTCGCTCAACAAGGCCCAGCCATTTTAGTCGTTGAATTCGTATCTTTCTTATATCGCTGTACAGCACTTATATTTCGTCGTTGTATCTTCTTCGCCAAATGTTGTCTTCTCGGTTTACGCAGGCAGGACCATAAATCGTACGCAGAAATTTTCTTTCGAAGACTCCAAGTGACTTTTCATCCGATTGGGGGAGGGTCCATGCTTCTGCACCATAATATGGCAGGACCGGGATGATGAGTGTTCTATACAGTGTCTCCTTGGTTTTTCTCAAAAGGCCTTTATCTCAATTGCTTATTCAGCCCAAAGAAACAGCGATTATCAAGCGTTAGTCTGCGTTTGATTTCAGCGCTGATGTTAAAACAGCTGCATGACAGTGCGCCCGTTACCTTGTCTTAGCCCTCGATGTTTTCAGAAGAGCCTACCAACTTTGAAGGTTTAGAGTTGTTTAGCAGGGATTCTAAATGTAGACATAGCACGATACAGTCCAACTCTATTTACACTGTCGTAGGCGGTTTTAAAATCGACGAACAGGTGGTGGGTGTCGATGCTATATTCTTGGGTTTTCTCCAGGATCTGGCGTAATGTGAACATTTGGTCGGTCGTAGATTTTCCAGGTCTGAAGCCGCATTGGTAAGGACCTATCAGATAATCTGCTAACGGCTTGGGCGTTCACATAAAACGCTGGACAGGATCTTATAGGCGATGTTTAAAAGACTTATGCCTCTATAGTTGGCGCAGAGCAGGCGGTCTCCTTTTTTGTGGATCGGGCATATGGTACTGAGATTCCACTCATCGGGCATACTTTCCTCCGCCCATATTTTGCAGATGAGTTGGTGTATGCTCCTGACCAGGTGATCTCCAGCGTGTTTGAAAAACTGCGCTTGTAGACCATCGGATCCAACTGCTTTATTCATTTTTAGTCTGGTGATGGCTACTTTGATTTCATTTTGGTCGGGCGGGCGTAGTTCGTGGTCGTTATCTACATTAACTGGAACAAGTTGATCTTTGGCGGGATCTTGGCTGTCATCGCCATTTAACAACTGGTTAAAGTAGTCTCCCCAGATGCCTAACATCACCTGCGATTCCACTATGGTGTTTCCATCCTGATCTTTGCAGGGCCCAGGGCGGCTTGTGAAACCAGATGTAGACTGTTTCACCCTTTTGTAGAAGTTTTCTGCAAAAACATCTCTGCATCTCCTAGACTTCGTGTTGCTGGTGTTCTTTTTTCTTCCTCCTGAGTAGACGTGTCTAATCTTTCCTTCGCTCAACATAGAGATTTTTTTATGCTCTAGTATCTCTCTGGAGCCACGACTTGTATGCCTCCGTTTTGGCTTTGTTTGCCTGATGCGGAGTCGAACCAGGGGTATCTGGGGGAGAATGTGAGAAGCCCAGTACCTCAGACGCAGCACTTCTTTTCTTATGGCTTGTTGACAAAGTTGCTTGGTCTTCCGGGTTCATGTCATCGGTCGAAAGATTTCTCGCAAGCTCAAGGGATGCGCTGTCGGCATAGGCAGCGGCGGTCTCTTCCGATTGAAGACGTCCAACATTGAATTTTCTCAGTGTAGTCGGTGTTCGCCTCAGAACTTCCATGGCGATCGGTACCCTAAGTTTTGCTCCGACTAGGTAGTAGTCCGAGTCGCTGTTTGCTCCTTGGAATGTACAGACATTCATAATGCTGGAGGAGTGTCTTCCATCAATCGCAACATGGTCGATTTGGTTGCAGGTTCAACCATCTGGGGATCGCCATGTGCCCTTGTGGATGTCGGGACGTGGGAATCGTGTTGAGCAGCACCATGTTTTTTCCCGCTGCAAAATCGATGAGCCTGAGTCCGTTATCGGAAGTGGTGTCGTGCGGGCTGTGTTTTCCGACAGTCACACCAAATATGTCCTCTCTCCTGATTTTGGCGTTAAAGTCTCCCAAGAGGATTTTAATGTCATGTTTGGGGCAGTGTCGTCTTTCTCTTCTGTAGGGGTATGGGCGCTTATGAGGCTTAAGGGTGGAATTTGGCCTTTATGTGGATCGTTGTCACTCTCTCGCTGACACAATCACAATATCATATCATTTTTTTCACGACCGGCTTGTGAGGCTGTGCATAACGTGCAGACCTTGTTGGGGTTGGATCTTCAGAGTGTATCTTTCCTCCTGCTCCTAGTTCCAGAGAAGGAAATTCAAAATGTTCTCATGCTGAAGACAATATTTAAGCTTACATTTTTCCGTGGTAGGAGAAGACTATGTGTTGATTCAGTCTCATCCTTTTATTTACCAAATTTCATCAAAATCTGTAAAATGTATGTATGAGTCCTTGAACCAACATCCAAACCTAAAAAAATTTCCCATTTAGCCTTACCAAAATAAACTTAACTTATGACGGTAGGTAGTGGTAGTTATAACCACTATAATGAACAATACGTTAATATTATTCCTGTGTGTGCATAGTGAATCTGCAAACATTGAAGGCACTTATAATTTACTGCCTTATCCGAATGGCTCACGGAAATTAATTTCGTTACGCCCTAAAGTCACATTGTTCGATCCTACGCATACAAAGTTAGTTAAGGTTATCCATCGTGGCTTAGAAATAGGGTTTCCATCGGCGGGCTCCAAAAGCAGTCACGGAAGACAGCATATAATTTGTCTTATCTTAGCCAGACCCTTTCCCACCGCCTTCACTCTACCGCATCGTTTTTCCGATAATATCAATATCATCAGCATAGGTGTTTACGCAAGTAATGCCTTCAATTTCCCTAAGAAGGATGTTGAAGGGGTTACATGACAACGCGCCACCTTAGTTTAAGCCTTTCTCGACTTCAAAACAGTTGGTGGAGTTCTTACAGTTGATGCTGTTAGCGGTGAAATAAATGCAATCTGCAGTCCTTACATGTTTTTTGATAAACTACATCTTTCTTGAAAACTCTTCAAAACAGTTGGTGGAGTTCTTACAGTTGATGCTGTTAGCGGTGAAATAAATGCAATTGGCAGTCCTTACATGTTTTTTGATAAACTACATCTTTCTTGAAAACTCTTGGGGTAGCTGGCTAACGTCGGCTAAATGTGGTCAATTTGATGCCAGAATTATTGTTTAGGAAACCGCCCAGTCCCTCTGTGTATATTTAAATGTATGAAATGGCCTGAAACCTTTGTCTGATGTGTTATCTGTTAGGTTGAAAAACTAAATGCCGAACCAAAGTCGCCTTCCTTTCCGATGTTTGCGTTAAAATCGCCAAGAATGATATAAGTGTCGTACTTTAGGCATTCATGGACATCAAGACCAGGCCCTATGCTGTTATCCTTGGGTTAAAGGAACTGGATACTCCCGAGCAACTAACCCACTACATGGATGGGAATGTTACCGTCGCCTCCTGAATCCGTCATCTTCTCCATTTCATAACCCTTATTTTTTAAGAAAGGGCCCCATGATTTGAATGCCTACCATGATGACTGGTATACGTCCCTCAAAAAATCTTCAAAACTTGGGTAAAACGTTGTTAAATCTATTTTTTGACGTCCGCAAGATAGGGTAATTTTTGAAACAAATTTTAGATACAGTATTTTTTTAAGCAACAATTTTTAATTTACTCTGCTGGTTTGACTCTATCAGCTGAATTAATAAGGATTAAAGTTAAACTTCAAAGGGTAAAAATTATTAAATCTTAAACATTTTACTCTATAAATAATAACTACAACAAAATTCACTGTTTTATTTTATTTCAAATAGAAATCAACATGATGAAATACTCCAACGAAAGTTCTCCGACGCTTTTTTGCGAACAAGTTAATACAGTTACTTCCTTATTTGAAAAATGGAGCGATTGTGAGCGAACAGTTGTCATATATGCATTATTGAAACGATTACGTTATCCGAGTTTGAGATTTCTACAACATTCAATAGAAAATAACTTGACTCAAAGTTCTGGATTATACAACGGCATGCCGACATTCGATATAAATGCCAACAGTCCGTTATATCTAGAAAATTTGATAAGTGCTTACAAATCACTCTCACCCAGCTCAAGTTCGGATAATACAGACAAGGAGGCAAATTATTTTGGATCCGAATTCATCTTTAAAAACGATGTTAAACTATACAACAAAAAAGAGGACATACTCCATGAAGTCTTAGAAATACTACCACTTTTAAAACCAGGAAATGACGAAGCCAAGATGATTTATTTATCACTCATTCCAATGGCTGTAGAAGACACAGGTCGAGAAATTGTTTCAACAGAGTTGGTGCAGCAGATTTTTTCGTACCTTCTTATCCATCCTGCTATTTCAAATGAAGATAGAAGGTAAGCATGTTTTAATAATTTATTAATTATTTTTCTATGCTTTATTGTAAAATGATCTCCAAACTAGAGAATTTGTATTAATATATTTACTAATGGTACCTTTAATCTTCGTTCAGGACTTTGTTTTTTTAAATAAAAACCTTTTTCAAATGATGTTTATAGTTTTAAGATATTCAGTTTATGTTCCACTTTTCTTGTCCATGTTAAATTTTGACTTTCAGGCCTATATAGACACATTGTGATACAAATATTGAAGGCTTACCATTTCCTCACCTTACCACACTCATTTGCGTTCTATGTTGATTCCAGCCTTCCCGTTTTCCTTGTGAACCTGTAAAAATCAGATATTGCACTTTTTGACAACTCTTCAATGTTATTGAAATAGTGTCTGACAAGAGTTTTATTTCTTAAATTGCAGAGGCTTGGGCAGTGGCAGAGAAAGTGGGTGACAACCACATGTTCATCCTCGTCTTTGCAGCGTGTTCAAAGGTATTCTTCAGTAAAACGTAGCTTTTTGGCGTGGTATTTAAGCATGTTATGCCCAGTTAGCAAACCTACTAACGTTGCAACTGCTTTTCTGTCTTTGTGCATAATTGTATGTTTTTTTTCTGTCGTATTTAGGCCATAGTTTTCTTGCAATCTCACATGTGTCTGGTCAGCCCATCTAGTGTTTGCTTTGCTTTTGAGATCACATATAGGGGGTTTGATTGTATTCTCCATAAATTCAAGGTCAAATTCTGATCCTTTTCTTGCCATTTCGTCTGTTTTCTACATTTCCTTCAATTCCCCTGTGACCAAGCAAAGTTTTATATTATGCTGGGAGGTAAGGACCTTCAGCTCTTCGCGACAGTTTTTTACAACTTTGGATTTTATCTCAACAGTAGAAATTGCTCTTATTGCTGCCTGGCTATCGATGCAAATTAATATCGACTCGCAATCTGATTGAGCTGCTAATTTTTTAAGCTTCCGAGTAAAAGCCAGCTCTCGTTTCGATGTCCTTTTTTGATCCATATGTGAAAATGGATTTAGATTAGATATGTGCAACGTTATTCTTATCCCAGTCCTCCCTGCTTGGGAATATTCATTCAAATTGTATTTCAAAATCAAGATGGGGTATAATGTAGTCAGAGTCTTCTTTTGTTGCCAAACAATTTTGCAATATTTCTGAGTGCCCTGTTGAAAAGTTCTTCCAATTATTAGATTGGCTTATTCTTAGAGCACTTTTTGCTGCAGTTTCTTTAAATGTTCAGTTCAATGGGCAGCAAGTTTAGTATCGTTTCCATACCTGTTGTTGGTTTTGTTCTCAACGCACTGGTCGTCAAAATAGGCTTTACGATTGCCGTGTACAGGTTTTACCAAAAATTCGGTTGCATGAATATAATGTTCTGGAGGCTTTCTTTATTCTTTCTTCAACATCCAACTTCCAGTTCAGTTTTCTATCAAGTATTGACCCAAGATACTTAGCGCTATTAGATACTTTCAGGGGTATTCCCTCGATATGTTTCTTTTGTTCGTGAAGAAAACAAGTGCAGTTTTGAGGGGATTTTTCCAAGACCACAGCTTTTGTCCACAAATCCAGTGTATTCGCTTATATGTAGTATTAAAGAATTTTCTTATTACTTCGATATCATCAGCATAAGCAGTGACCTTGATCCCGCTATTTTTGAGCATCATTAAAACCTCGTTTACAACCAAGACCAATAAAAGTGGCGTGATGACTCTCCCTTGGGGAATACCTCTTGATGCCGTCCTCCTTACTATGGTTTTGGTGAGAGGGGCATTCACGTGCCTTTTGCATAACAGCTTCTTTATCAATCTTATGAGACCACTGTCAATGAATAAACCTTCTAAGTTTCTCTCAATCGCATTTATCTTGACATTATTGCAGGCTCCTTCAATGTAATGGAGATGCTAAGAGAAAGGTAGTCAGTTTCAAATGAGTCGAATTTGGCTGATCAACAAATACTGGAAGGTGTTACAACTGATCCATCAATCAACATCAGACGCTTAGTTTTGCACAAAGTCTTTATCCACCTCCATAACCCTGTGAAACAAATGGGCAAAATTAAAATATCAACTTTATTGAAAGATACGTTCCTACCATTAGTATAATAATTTCCGTTGACATGGTTGAGGGTACAGCATAGGAAGCCTTTTTTAACTCCCCGATAAATAATGTCAACTTTGGTAATAGGCCCTAACTGTTTAATGATTTTTTCCTTAGAATATTGGGAAAACTAGGCTCCATAAAATATCTTATTTTCAAGAGTTTTCATTTGCATTTTATTATCGCCTTTTCACTGCACTTGTCGTTCCATTGGCCCAAAAAGAAGTCTGCTGACGAAACAAAGCCGGTAGATAGATAGATATATTAACATTTTATTTTTCTTGTATTAATAAACAAATTGTGATTTAAATTAACGACATGGCTTAACATCGTCTGCCCAAGTTTAACAAAACTCATACCTAAATTCAAATAAAAAAGGTTCTTCGATAATATATTATGATAAAGCTTTTTTACAGTTACTGTGCAATGTATTCCAATCTGAACCATTCATGATATTCCTCTTCTCAGATTCTTCCAACACTCTATTTCCACAAATTTGAAGCCTGGCAACTGCCCAAGAGGTGATAAATATTCTCCCTCTCTCGTAGATCGCATAATGAGCAAGTAATTGGCAAATCTTCTCTATGCGGGATAAAGTTTAGGTGCAATAACTCGCTTCTGGCCTTTGAAGATCGTGGATATTATTTCTGTGGGATATCTTTTGTTAAAATAGTTGTTTTCACATAGTATGTGGTAGCAATCGTTGCACTGGTGATCTGATGGCATATCTCACCGAAGAGTGGAACAAATCTGTGCATCGCTTTGGCGAAAGCAAGATTATTGCGCTTAATATTTAAAAGGCATTTGATAGAGTTTGGCATGAAGCTCTTTTATCGAAAATGCGTGCATTTGGTATCGATGATACTCCAATCGTTGGATTAGAAGCTATCTTCTGGACCGTTCAATACAAGTAGTATTAGACGGTTTCAAGTCTGATCTCCACAAAATAAATGTTGGTGTGCCCCAGGGCTCCGTTCTGTCTCCGACTCTCTTTCTCATTTTTATAAATGATCTCTTGTCTGTGACTTCTAATCCATTAAATTGTTTTGCTGACGACTCAACCCTCAGCTTTTCATAAACGTTTGATAATTCACGGCCTTCGCCTTCGGACGTGTTATTACAACGACACCGTATGATAAGCTCATTAAACTCCGATTTAAACAGCATTGTGAATTGGGGTACTAGCAATCGTGTGGAGTTTAATGCGTCGAAAACTCAATGCTGTCTTTTGTCGTTGAAGCTAAACATACCCCCTATGCCATTATCTATATATGGTACTTGCATCGAAGAGGCCGAAAAGCTATCAGTACTCGGTATGTGTATCAGTGACAACCTTCGTTGGAATGATCATATACTTGAGATTGCTAAGAATGCTGCAAGATGCTTAGGCTTTCTTTATAGATGCAAGAAGTTTTTGACCCTTTCTGATCTGGGTACAATTTACAAGGAGTTTATACGCCCTAAACTCGAGTATAACTCCCATCTCTGGGCAGGTGCTTCTCAAACTTTTCGTCACCTGCTCGACAGAGTTTAGAAAAAAACGTTAAAATTGATAGGAGAGCGAAACATTGTGGAAACATTTCCGTCACTCGAACATCGTCGAAATGTCTCATGTCTTTCCTTATTTTACAGATTCTTTTACAAAAACTGCTCACTCGAGCTGCGTTCCACCCCTTAAACATTTCCCCCGTAATACTCGTCTTGGTAGGAACGCTCATCAGTTTACACTTGAGCCCAATTTCGGACGTACCGTGAAATATAGAGATTCTTTCTTTAGCCGTACAACACGAATGTGGAATGGATTGTCTGGCACAATTTTTCCTTCAAACATTCAAGATCAAAGTTCGTCGACACCTCCTTTCCCTTCCTTCCTAACTTCCTATTGCTCGCGCTGTGACTTATCATTAAAAGGGCTATAACAAACCCCTTGAGCGCTTGTGCATTATAAAAAAAAAAAAAAAAAAAAAAAAATTTCGAATATATTTTAGGGTGCAGAGATAGTTTATAGTTTTTGTCAATATGTCAAATTCCTCTTTACAGTGACTCATCATTTCCAAATCTAATTGTAGGTTGTATCCTCAGAACTCAGAAAATTGTTGCCATTCCTCAAAAAACAGTATTTTCGCCTCAATAACATATTTTAATACACGGTTACTCAGTCTTTCGTCATCAAATGACATAACTTTTGAAAGCTAATTCAAATGCAGTTTGAGTGATTCTGTGAGTAAAGGTGGAAGACTTGTTTCAACCATCATCATATTATTGGGTGTAGACTGCAGAAGTTTAAATACTCTTTTTTAAAAGGAACCGAAGAAGTTTTTTCAACTGTTTCGAATAACTTCAATTCCCAGACTCGGTCACCATACAGCATGATTGACCTGGAAACAGCTTAAAACATTCGATATTTCATTTTCAACGGTATTTTTTTTATCTTCTAAACAGTTTTTCCAGGCTACACTTATGAGTTATGACTGACTTAGCTAAAGTTGAAAGTTGAAAAGCTGAATGTTTCTCCTTAAAATCATGTTTCATATTCAGATTACTACAAATGTTCATTCCCAAATACTTGAATGTTTTGGCTGTGTCTATATCTTGTC
This sequence comes from Platycheirus albimanus, assembly GCA_916050605.2. Classification (NCBI taxonomy): domain Eukaryota; kingdom Metazoa; phylum Arthropoda; class Insecta; order Diptera; family Syrphidae; genus Platycheirus; species Platycheirus albimanus. Next base: position 70,506,034 of record OU696698.1, read on the forward strand.
CGTCAAAAAACCACTTTTCGTTTCTGGCATACCTTCTCCCACCTTTTCTGAATACCATTGTTTTCCTGACAATAACCTTTGTACCTGGTTGAACATTCTCTGTAAATTCTCCGGTGAATCTGCCAACAACACCATATCGTCTGTATACAGCAAACATTTCCACTTCTTATCCCAACAGATAAATATTTTGTTATGTCAATGTTATAGTGGATGTAGTGCTTGGTTGATAACCTAGAGGTGGTGGGTTCGAGCCCAGCCTGGGCAACAATTTTATTCCCCCAGATTCTACTGGACGCAACCCGTGGGATTTTTGTGAGATAAATATCACTAAATTTCAATCAACTGAACCATCAAAAGTTCTTTCATATCTTTCTATTCCTTCTCACTAATGCCTTGCGATTTGCATTTAAAAGACCTTAGGTGTTACATGCATATAGTTAAATAAACATTAGTATTATTATTATTGTTTTTATTATTAAATGAACATGATGAAGGCTTGGGGCTTAAACTGTATCCCTGTTTTACTCCCGTCATAGTTTCGAAGAAATCTCCAAACTGCTTTCTGTCCCAAACTGCGGATTATATTCCATCGTACAGCTTTTCGATAAGATTTCCGAACTTTCTAGATAGGCCTTCATTATATAACTAAAAGTGCATTCTCTGGTAAAGTTCTGTGAAACAGTTATAAAACGAAAATTTGATTAACTGTAGAGAAATTCTCTCTGAAGCCAGCCTGGAACTCGCTAAGAAGATGATTTTGTGAGTTCTACACGTGGATCCCATCAATATTTTTAACCACGAGTTTAAAAAAGCAATTCCTCGGTAGTTTTCTGGCAGGCTCGGCCGTTTTTAAAGATAGGAAAAATTACGCTCTGTTTGTAAAATTTGCAAATTTAATATCCTATTGCATCCATTTGCAAGCAGAACTATGAGCTCATTATTTCGCTTTGTTCCATTTGCTTCTCTTACATGGACAAAACTTCTAAACTCAGCAGAATAATTAATGTTGCTTATTCTATTGGTGTTACTCTGAAATGTATGTATTTCTTACTTCGTACTTGCTTGAATGTACCGTTTTTCTTCAATTTAGACAACCTACCAATAAAATTCTAAATTTCATTAATAACTCTATTATACTTGATCGATTTTTTTAAATCTAAAACCCGTTCTTTAATTGATTTCGCTGTGAGGGAAAAGAATTTGGTAATTGTTCTGGCTAATGTCTCGACACAGAAAATGTTGACTACTTTAGTTCGGATTTTATATAAATGAAAAAGATAATAAGGAGCTTAAGAGATAAATGCAAAACCTAAAATTTCGTCATAAGACTATTTTTGAAACGTTTCTATCTTGTAAATTTTCCTCAGAACATAAAATATTTCAAAAATGTTTGACGCTCAAATAAAAACGCTAATTTTAACATATTGCAAGCGTTTGAAAAACTAGCAGTTGTGAAAAGATGGAAACATTATGCACGTGTAAGAAATATTAAGTACACATATTCTTTGATTGAGTTATAAACCAATAATTTCGAGAATTTAATACTTTTAAAGCATAATATAATTTTTCGAATGGATCTAAGGAAGACAACCACTGTGAAATGTTTTTTTTTTTTGCAAAACGCTGTTATTTAAAAGAAATTCCAAGATTCTTTTAAGATTTTTGAATCGAAATATTTATCAATTTTCGATCATATCAAACTGTGTAGAACTTTGGATGAACAACTGATGTTTTCGACAACCTAGAATATTTTTTTGTCCACGGATTAATGCGAAAAAACTTTACTCTTACAATTATTTTAGCTTTCTTTTTTTCAAGTTTATTAAAAACAAAAAGATCAAATCTAGAGAAAATACCTAGCATTACTAAACATTTTGAGCTTGTACTTGTAAATTATTATTGCATATTGTATTTTGTTCTTGTTTTAGATCCCTAAGTCATTGGTTGCGGAATTTAGAAGAGAATATCCAATCCTCATTCGCAGCAGTTGGTCAACAAAGCTTCTACGTTCTATCCAATAATACCGATGCATGCTCTTCTAATTCATCTACATCCGTGGCGTCCTCAGTGGGTAGTGTAACATCAAAAAATGCTTGGCAAGCAATCGCTCCACCACAGCCATCAACCCATAAGGCTCAGTTACAATCACAACTCCAAGCGTCCGACACAACTGAATGGAATGTCAATATACCGACTATTCCCGATAATAATCTCTGTGATAATTTTAGCGGTATTAAAATAAACGAATTAGGTTCTAGTCAAAATACTTTAGGACTGAGCTATGATGATACCGCCGGTGCAGTCGGCATTATAAGTACAGTTAACACCAATGTCGAAGACCATCATACATCATTTTCCCGTAATGGCACAGAAATAATTGATTTCGATTCAAATACTACTTGTAGCTGCGCTCAGGTTGGATATCCTTCATCCCTTAATACCTGTGATAATTTTAACGAAAATCGTTGGAGTCTGGATGGAAAAATTGGATGTATGAAAACAAGACGGTCAAATAGTTTAACAACTGCAATAACATCGTTTGCATCTCCTAATGCTTCGGTGACTGCCGTCAATGAAAACTGCTCCAATTCATCAGAGAATTTGGCTCAATATGCTCAGAAACCGCGCAGTTTTTCACTTTCAATCGAAAATCCACGATCCTCATTGATATCAAGCGATTCCGATTCAAGATTGGATGATATAAAATCAAATTACCTAAAATTCTCTACACATAACAGTGGAATGTCAAATATTGGACAATGGCTAAAAAGCTTGAGACTTCACAAATACATTGAACTTTTCAAAAATATAACATATGAATCAATGCTTGAAATCACAGAGGAATATTTGCAAGAATTGGGTGTTACAAAGGGCGCCAGTCATAAATTAGCACTTTGTATAGAGAAACTAAAAGACAGAGAAAACAATTTGACACGAATTGAACAAGAATTAATAAATGGTCAATTGAAACTAAACTCTGCGATTGAAGAGCTTGCTGGTATTGTTCTGACACCGATGAAACCTCTAGATTCAGTTGCGGAAAATGTTGCTTTTAAGTTTTTAAAAGTAATTGATTTAAGTAAGTTTTCAGATATTTTTTGAGGGAAACTTATTTTGAAAAATGTATCTTCTAGTTTCGAGTGTTATCCTTCAAAAGGAAACATGTGGCCAACCGGATGAGGAAAATGTTTCAGTACTGCTCTGGATATTAGAACGAACTATTCATGGGGAAGCCTTTGCAGCGCATATTAACCAATTAAAAGAACTGAAATTTAAAGTTGCCAAATTGAAAATGTCTTTTGCTCCTAAAGCACACCACCTTAAAAGTTCAAGCAGTTGCAACCTAAGCAAACCAAGGTATTTTTTAGTAATTTAAATTTCTAAATTCAATACAATTTTTGTTTATTTTTCCCAAATAGGTGGAACTGCAAAACACGTAAAACGGACCAAAAGAACGGCAGCAGCGATAAAATAAATCGTAAAAACTCAACGGATATGATAAGCTTTTCATTGGGTTGTTCACAACAACTTCACGTGGTAACACAGGTAAAAATGTTTAACCCTTATTGTTTTGAAATTATTAAAATATTACTTTTATACAGCGAACCCCTTTAAATAAGAGTGCAAATAGTACAGCTACCAGCAGTTCCCAATATAAAAGTTCTTCATACCCAAATTTCATCAGTGGAGGAGGTAGTACAATTCCTGTGCAATCATCATTTCATCATTCGAAGGCGCAAATGAGTCAACAACAATCGATGTTCGTCAACCAAACAAACTTTACACCTACATCTACAAACCAGCAACATCGACGATCCCTTAACAACCTTATTGTAGTATCGCCAGGTCAAGGAAGTTTGTCATCAACAACATCAACATCAACAACAACGAATGCTTGCGGAGTCAGTCCTCCAATATCTTCAAAAAACAATTCAATGAGTTCAAATGAAGGTAAAAACAGAAAATCTTTATCAAACAGAAGTCAGCAACCTGCTGATTTACAAACCAAGCCGACAACCTCAAGTGTTACTATTGCAAAAAAACCTCTGGAAAAAACAATGGCCGCTGTCGTTTTGGTTAGTAATAAAAATAGTAATCTACTAGAGGACTTAAGTAATTTGGAAAACAATAACAATAGCCTTAATATCAACCGAACTACTAGTAGTAAAGTTTGTAGCGTTGGTTTGTGTTCGTCTTCAAATGCGTGTGCGTCTGCTTTATCTAACAACGTTTGTACAGAAATAACAAGTAATTTTTTTTTATCTCCTGGTTTATTAATGGGCAAAGAGAAGCATCTTAAAAATAATAACATAAGTGATATAAAAAGCTTGGAACAGTTAGAGTTCCTGTGTTTGCAAATGACAGAACAAGCAATTAACTAAAAAAAAGCGATGGTGCGTGGGGCAAAACTCAGAATATTCTTTGAAATAGTGGGCTATTTAAAATACATATCTCTTTATTGCTTGCTTGTTTTTTGAGATGAGAAAAAATAAACATAATTTTGAATTATTATCTGAGGATAAAAATGAGTATCAAAGAATATCACGTACTAAATCTATTACTTCAACATATAGGGGGATATTGACTAAGAATATTTGTATGTAATGGTTTGATTTTTATGAATGCTTAAGTCTTCTTCGAATACTGTGTGAGTGTGCCCAGAGTGAAGTGCTCAATGTGTAAAGGGCTTAGATTATAGTGAGATTCGCAAGTTAAGTTCAGTTACCAAATTTCATTAAGTTTAATGTAAAATTTTAGCCATGCTCTGAATATCAAGATTCCTCTGGTTGCATGGAAAACAAACCGATGAACATTTTATTTTCTAGTTGTGTGTATGCTTTCCATCGAATACTAGTGAGAGAATAGAAGTGTGCTTTAAACAATAACTATAGCTTCATATTTTTGGACTCAAATATTTTGTCTGCGACTTCTCTTTGAATTATTATCCAAACAAGATATCGAAGAATCAATAACAGCCGCTTACCAGTTGAAAAGAATACGTGGAGTCCCCAATGCTTTGGTTTATCTAATTACGTATCTATAATAGACATGCAAGCCATTGCAATACAGCTTGCAATTCGATCAGCATAAAAATCCATCTTGCTGATGACCATGGGCCACACAATCCTTTGTCTAAATACTACGATATGTTGCAATTCTTTGGCGTTTTTCAATACGTTACGTATGCAGTCAATTTTTTTTTTTAAATTAGATACTTCTCAATTCATTAGACATCGAAAAAAAAAAATATTTTTTACATTGGCTGATAGCGTATATGACAATTTATAGTCGGACAAAAACCTTTCAATCGTGTGATCTGAAATCAATTGCTTTGTTCGTTGAGCCCTGAAGTTGGCCTATTGTCGCCACAAATCGTTTTTTGAAAAACCCTAACGAGGAAATTCTCTGCTTTTTTTTTAACCTCGGGTCGACCTGAAGTAACAGAAGTCGATATTGTTATTTTGGTGGGGCGAGTTGAGGTAACAAACCAGCTGTTGTAGTGAAGTTAACCGTCAAGAATGTGTTTTTTTTTTGGGGTTTTAAAAAAAAAACTTCGGTCGACCCTGGGTAAAGATCAAAGAACAAAACAATTCTCAGACCAATCAGCTGACAATGCAATTGCCAGACTTTTCCAATTAAGCATTGCAATATACATATGTGCAGTTGTCAGCTGATTGGGAGGACAAATATTAGTAGACCTGAAGATAGTCGTAGTTTTAGCTTGCGATGAGTGCGTCAATGTAGTATGGTCAAACAAATTCCACTCAAAATAGCCAGGCATGCGATTTGTGTAAGCAATCTGTTTTCTGTGAATGAATCATTTAAGGATAACTCGAATTTCATTATTTTGTTTAATGAACCTCAATAATACAAATACTTTCAATTTGACGAAAAAGCATCTAGATGCATCTACAAAAAATAACTACACAAAAAAAACTCTTCTTATGATTTCAAGAAGAGAATTTTGCTTCTTGATTTGAAGTCTGAATCGGTCAAGCCGCACAAGCACATCATGTAACTCAAATTTCCAACACAGAATATTTTTCTGTTAGCGGTTATGCTCTTTCGAATATAAAAGCCGTTGATATACTTGTAGTTGTTTTCAGAATACGTGATTCAAATAGTGAAACTATTATTAACAAATCCTTAGTCGTGTTTTCTCTACGGAAATTGTACCGTTTGAGGACAGAACTAGGTGGCTGCTTACTTTATACCAGGATAAGACACCGGCTCTTTTTCTTTATGCCTGAAATATGATACGTTCACCTACAAATAATTTAAATTTATTGTGGCGATATGATTTTTTGATGAACTGAGTCATAAGTGAAACGTTCTCGTTTTATGTGTTCTTACTCAATGTCCGAACAAGAAATACCAATTGAAACATCAGAAGACAACTTAATTGCAATTAAAAATAATGATAATGCCACTTTATAATATTACACAGCCTCATAGGATGGTTCGTTTATTCTTCTATCTCTGATTATTATTCTTAAATCTAAATGTTGGCTTTATTCTCTCTTGTATCGAATTTTATAGTTGGTTATTGCTAACGTGTGTATTGTTGGTATGTCCCTTCCCAGTTAAGATTGAATCTCGGACTGTTGGCTGCCTTAATTATTTTATTTGTTTCTGTATATTGGATTCGGCGTCTTGGTGTCAGACATTTACGGATAGCTGGGTAGGGTTTGTAAGACTTTCAAAAAAGTGATAATTAGTGCTTGAGGCAACATTGACATCAGTCATTTGCTTTTAATAATTCAATTGCTTCTAAGAAGTTTTTGGTTTTGAGCGTTAGTTGTTGTATCTGGGGTGGAATGGGCTTAGGTGGTTTACGATTGATAACTATCACACTTTACAAACGTTGAAATGTTAAATGTCAATGTTTTTGGCCAATGTTTTATTTGATCTTGATAAACGGAAAATAGAGCTTAAAATATTACCATATCATATCATTTCTTTAACAGCAAAGGAAAAAAAATCGGGAATTGATTAAAAAATATTGCATAGAAAGTAGTTGTGATCACCAGGATTGGTTGTATTTGCTTACCATCTTCCTGGTTTCTATGTTCGCTCCAAAGTTCGTTTCGTTTAAATTACGCATGTACCTACATAAAAAGAACTAATAGAATACATTTGGTTTGTCCACTGAGAAGAATTGATGGATTGATACTTTAAAGTACTTATATTCAAACTACTTTTTCTCAATTTTCGCACGTAAGTGCACACCAGTGATCGGCTTGTTGGGTTCAAAATCGGACAAAGACTGTTCCTTGTTTAAATAAAACCAAACCATTGTGTTACTGTCTGTCTAAATTCGAGACTATGTTTGAATATAAATTGTATGAAATAACTATTTTGGCAGGGTTTTAACCCTAGAACCCCTTCCCATATTTGTAGTGAACTTTTCCTACCCTGGGTGCCGTGGCACCCTAGTTTTTATTTCGAAATATTTTTATAAATACAAGTCTTTTAACATTTTTTAAATGTTAATTATTAACTTTATTAATTATTTAAATAGAAAATCACAAAAATTTCAATCAAGAGTCTATTTAATACATTTGGCACACATTTTAATTTGATGGTCGCCACAGATGGGTGTTTTGCACCTGTTGTAAAAAGTCTTACTTTTTCGGTCCTTCGAGTACGGACAAAACCTACATCTTCCTTGTTTTGGAACATCAGGTGCTGGTGGTTGTGGGATATTAGGTATATTCAAAATTCCATTAATCATTTGGCGGAGATTTGTATGTAAATTGGGCCAATTTTTCCGTTCCTCAAGCCACGGTGTTATAAGTTCCATAGCTAAAGTCTAAAAGTAAGTTCGTCTGTTAGGAATTTTTTCTTTGTTTTGAGCTGAGCTTAACTGCAGCAATATCATAGAATTTATACCCACTGCATTCAGCAGGCCATAAAATATACATAATGGCCAGCGGAGTGTTTTTCGGGATACTGAGTTGGTCAAATGTATCGACTCCGACACTTTGACTAGTACTCGCCATTTTGTGACAGTAACTGGATAACATAAAAACAACACATTTCTTAGAACAAAATTGAATACACAAAAGAACAAACGCTGGTAAACAAACACGAAATGCTTTTCTAATTACTACCACTTTTACTACCCAAGCGTGTTATACAACTTACCGGTCCAACAGCCCATTGACAACTAGAACAAAATGTAGGATACAAACTTAAAAGAGAATAGAAAAAATAACGAACCTGTGCTCCAACTTGTTTAAAAAATACTATCAATTAAATTAAGCACAGGGTCATACAGCACCCTGGGTAGGGTTCTAGGGTTTTAAACATGGCAATACCAAATATGCTGATTGCACTGCGTTTGTTATATTCTTCGTATGTTTGTAATCTTTTATTACTCCTAGCATCCGAGTCATCTTTGTCTCAGCTGCCTTTAATTAACCCTCAAACGTTTTTTACATTGTTCAACATTGTGAAACGTTTATGGATTCTAGAAGCTATTGCATTAAATAAACATTCATGGGGATTACAAAACGGACAGCAAAAGTTTTCAATCTGTTTCTACTTATACGGTACCAATATCCCTTAACAACATCCACTCATGTATTAAAGTGCTCGTTGCAGGGATGTTTAATCCTCGGTTAAGCTGATTTTAATATCCACAGCACGAATAAGTAAAGCTGTCTGGGGGTGGTAACTTTACCTTCAAGCACGGAAGTTAAGGATTGAAAAGCATGCTTTTGCAACTGTTCCCTCATACATATCATTCCGTATGTTTCTATAATCCTGGTTGACCGCGTGGTTGCCTTTCAAATTTTATTTTCAAAATCAACCAAACAGAGTATGCGAATCCACAGGCTTCTTAGTCTCTTCCATATTATTTTTGATATGAAAATCGAATTCGTTCGATAATCTTTTCCTCGTGTTACAACTATGTACAGAAAACCTAATATTTCATTCTTTTAACTATACACACGGGAATTTTTTTTACTTCAAGCTTTTAACTCACCTCCTGCGAAATGGAAAATGAATACGTTCCACAATTTTCTTTCGACAGAATATTTTTAATTTCACGAGGTACGACCAAAAGTAAAGTCTTAACCGATGTTGAAAGTGTCAAATCAATCAAAAACTTTGTTTTGTTTACGAATTTTAAGTTATGGAAGTTACTTTGCTACTACTTTGCTTGAAATTTAAATTTTTACGAATAAACGTTGACTATAACTCCTAACCACCTTAAGAAGAATAAAATGGTCAGAATGTTGAGCTTTACCTCAAACACTACTGACAATGGTTCTTAAAAACTTGGTTTCCAATTTCAGTTACCATTGAAAGTTGTCGTTACGATTCGCCTTGAAATTTGGTTATTCAAATTGCAAGCCCAAATAAGAACCACTACCATCATTTACAAAAACTTCGTTTGTCGAATTAAAGCAAACTCCTATGTTCAGACATTATCACAACTAAAACCATGACATATTTTGACAATATCTACGAGTACTTGGTTTATGGTCGTTGCTAGGTTGACCGTAGACAATATACTTCATTTCCGAAATTAACCTTTGAGAAAGTTGTTAGGAAAAGTGCATGAAAATAAATTTCTTACACAAGTTTGCTGATATTATAAATGTTGAAAAGTTATAAACCACAAGGATTTCTTTATTCTTTATCAATTAATAAACAAGATAACAGATGTATAAATGAATGGCCAATATTGGTCGGGCCCTCTCTGCTCATTTCGTCCTTGGGTTTGTATTAAAGTAAAAATCTAAATGTACATTAAGTATTTTGTTTGTGTTCTCCTATAATAGATTTTAATTAATGGATTTCCTATCGAAATTTAATGTAATTTTTCATAAACACATATAACGCAAAAACGAAATGCTATAATATTATTGTTTTTTGATTTAATTAGGAAAATTTGGCGAAGTTAGATCAACATTTTAAGAAGTAGGCCATTGATGTGAGCAAAACAATTCAGACCTACATTATGATTTAATAATAGTGTTGCCATTATTATTATTATTTTTTTTTTAATTATTAAAACAAACAAAAAATATATTTGCTGAAAATTAAATTAATTATTGCTATACGTAGAATAATTAAAATAGTGCATTGCGACAATGAGACTGACTGATATTATTTTTCAAAAATTTCCACTCAGGAAACAACCTGTGTGGTATGAATTTAAGGAAAATAATTGCTGAATGAAATATAAAACAAGTAAAAATTAATGTAGCAAGTTTCTTGTTTCCGAATATATAATATTACATTTTTTAAATTATAAGTAAAATTTTATAAGTGTTTTATATAAATCTAATGTTTTTTTTTTTAATTTTATTTTTGTTGTTGCTTTTGTTTTAATTTGAAATTTAATTCATAATAATTATTCAAGAAAGAAAAAAAAACAAATGACAATGATTTAAATGTACCTTATTCCAAATTTTCACGTTTTTATAGTCAATTATATTTTTCTCTAATATTTAATGTAAACCTTATTATTATTAAGTGTATAAAATAAAATTATTGTATTCGTATTTAACCTAACCATTATACACACCATAGAAGTATACATTATTATATATATTAATATAGGTAATTTTATTTATACAAAAATTATAATAATAATTATGTTGTTAATATGTAGGCAGGCATTGATACCATGCTTATAATTTAACAAATTAAATTCAAATTCAATTGTGTTGAACATTTTGGTACGTACATATATATACTAGGCAGGAAAGATATCACACATTCAATGTAATAAAGTTATAAAATTTAAAGACAAATATCAGTATAAATAATATGTTATGAAACAAAAAGAATACTTCAAAGCATGTATGTAGTAATATTAACCAAGACATTTAGTTCAAGAAAATATTTATGCTCTTTCACATAAACAGAAATTGTAAACTTTGACACAGTTAATAAACTACTTAATGTAAATTAAAAATATTTTAATAAAAGTTATCCTTGTTTTTTATAATAACTTTGAAAGGGAGGCCATAGTGGTGTTTTGGCCGAGAGAGATCTTGAGATCAAAGAATGTTTTGTAAGCGGAGGCCATTTTTTCTTTTTCAGAAATGTAAGTAAGCTGTCTTCAGAAAATACTTTTTCCTTAACTTGCTAACGGAAGTATGTATATTGTTGTGGTTTCCAAAAAAAGGGATACAAATGTTAAACTTCAGAAACAGAACATCTTAAAAGTATGATAGCCACTACAGAAAGTGATTGTAATACACGATAAAAAAATGCTGCTAGACTTTAAAACTGTTCGAAATTAAAAAAAATAAATTGTTTGCAAACTGAATTATTATTTAATTGCGATTATAAGGCACTATAAGGAAAGTTATGAATTCGTTCGTAGAAAAAGTGTGTCTGTCTGGCTAACTGTCCGTTTTGGCACCAACAGCCTAAACTGCTGTACAATGCTTTAAACTTGGTAAATATTTAGTACTTTTAGGGTGTCCTACAGAGGGTTTTTTGGAATCGTCAATATAGACCTACAACTATATTAACGGTATCTTCCATATTACTTTCTAAATGTACTCAAGTTATACCCGTTTTTGAGCAAATTTACAAAAAAAAAAAACTAAAAAATTTTGGTTAAAATTGATTGGGTGTTGTATCGGAGCTACCCTTAAACTATTAAGCGTTTAACGTCGTTTTGACTATCTTATAGAAAACTACAAAAATTACTAGACCAAACAAAGTTTGAATGAATTCGATTAAGTCCTTTTCAACGTACATATATGTGTGTCCCATTGAAGAAAAAGCTGCCAAAACCTGATTTTCGTTATGACTTAATATATTTAAGCCAAAAACCATAAATGTAGCTTTGTCAAACTTGGCTTATGTTAAACTGTGAGTTTCGTCAAACTCGTAAGAGCTATTTTTGAGAAAATCCACAACGAAAAAAATATTCTGCAGAGAAGCACTTTCCGTGACATTAATAACTCTTGAAGGATTTGTCATTTCCTCGCAAGAGGGAGTACCCCGGAAAAGATCTTAGGTGGAGTCAGGGATCCATCTCAGAACCTTCGGCGTGGCAGTTTGACACACTAACCACTACGTTACGGGGTACTGCAGTTGTTTAGAAAAGTTTTTGGAAATGTCTAGATTTACCAACCAAGAATACGCAGACATTATTAACTTTTATGGACAGTGCAATGGAAGTTCAACTAGTACGTTCCACCCCTTAAACCTTGTCCCCATAACACTCGTCTTGCTAGGAACGCTCATCAGTTTACACTTAAGCCCACCCAATTTCGGACGTACCGTGAAATTCTTTCTTTAGCCGTACAACACGAATGTGGAATAAATTACCTGCCATAGTTTTCCCTTGCCATTTTGATCTTCAAACATTCAAGACCAATGTTCATCGACACCTCCTTTCCCTTCCTCCCTAATTTCCTATCGCTCGCGCTGTGACTAATCATTAAAAGAACTATAACAAACCCCTTGAGCGCGTGTGCCGTATACAAAAAAAGATACCATGAACTTTATCCAAATAACCAAAAAAAAAACTTATTGTCAACTGTTGGTAGAAATATAGGTACAAAATTAGAAAACCCCTTTTTTCCTGCTGCAGGTTTTCCCAAATATCAAATCTATACAACAAAATTCAACTATCACAGATTTGTTCAAAAGAACTGAATATTAAATTATTTTTGAAAAACATTAATATACAACATATACATATGTGAATTCTGTCTGTACTTGTACATACATAATGTAAAATTGGATTACTTTCTTATTTAAATGAAATAAAAATAAATATAACAACATAGCTATTATGCATAGATTAACATTAACAAAGTGACATCGGCGTATAACGACGGAAAATGTATCTCCCATGAGCCATGCCATGAGTGGTCGTTATAACCAGAGAGGACCTTAAAACACATCGAACGCAATTAAATTGAAAACAATTGAACAAATAAAAAGGTAACGGCAGTAGTAAACAAAACAAAACAAGAGAAAAGAATGAAAAGGCCGTAAAAAAGAACAGGAAGGAAGATTGCTTGGTGTCAAACCAAATGCGCAAACCTATAGTTGAAAACACTTTTTTAGCAGATTTCCAAATTACCTCATTTCGCCACTAATGACAACGTAGGAACGTAGTATATATAATTCTTCGAAAAATAAGCACACTGCTTGCTATAGTCTACCTCTTCTTAAATTGTTCCATTTGAAACACTAAAATGTATACTAGAACAAACTATAATATCAATTCTTCTATCAAACGTTTTAATTATTTGATCAATTTTAAAATCAGCTGTTAACATAATTTTTACATCATTCTGTATTACCTTATGTTACAAATCGATTAGATCTATAATAATATAGGTATCAATTTCAATATCATAGGAAAAGTAAACTGATTGTGGAGCACTTTAAATAAAATCTTACCATAATGTGAAAGGGCATAACAGAAAAATCAATTACCTCTGAACATACCCATAACAATTCTTGAGCTTTCAAAAATAACCGTCAAATTTTTAATATAACTGACAATTTAGTGGTGAAGTTGTAAATCCCTTGAGTGCTAAGACTGTGTGCGTAAAATTTCGCAACACAATCTGTTAAATCAGCTTGTATGCAAAATGGCTGTGTAATATAACATTACTGAACACTCTCTTCATAGTTATCTCTGGTCGAAAGTAGTTGTTTCCGTGTTCTCGTCGTGCCGTGTGTCGTTTTATAAAGTTTAAAATAAAAAGTGTTAAATTTGTTGATTCCTAAATCAAAGTGTTCAAGTGCTCGTTTTTGTTATTGGTTTCTAAATGTGAATTCGGTTTCTTAATGTAAAGTAAGTGTAATGTGTGTCAAATGCTTAATACCGTGTTTTTTCTTCCCCTTGGCATGTTTTTGTCATTTATGTTAAAAAATCATAAAAAATATCATTGATAACAAATAAAAAAAGTGTTCGTGTCTGTGAACGGCAATGTTAAACAGAAACAAAAGCATATTTTCCAAAAAAAATTGGGATTTATTCTCTTCCTTGCCTTGCTGAGTGGATGTTTGATTGGGTAAGTTTTTATTAAATATATTTTTTGACTTAATTTTATCAGTTTTATCTATATTATTATACTTTACTCCACAAAATCAATAAAAACATGTTTTGTTGTTAAATGGCAAAAGATAATATATAACTGTTTTAATGTCTGAACCCTGTCCCTCGGAGTCTCTACCATCAACATTCTAAAGGATGGTGAATATTATATAGACAATCGTGCTCCTGTGTATTTCTTATTTAATGCCCGACTGTACATAATGTAAGTCTGTTTGGCCATTGTATTTACATTTTTATAGTAATTTCATGGAACATTTTATTTTCGTTCTGAACGTCGTCAATGGCGGCGCTAGTTGTATTATCTACTTTACATATACATATTGTTGTTTTTGCTTCCCATGGAGTATAGACAAAAACCACTCAAATAACTCTTCAATCAAAGCTTGTGAACGTCGTCCATAGATGCCGCACAAAACGTTCCGCATCTTGGGAATACTATAGATTTTAAATACAATGGTTTGGCCGTTTTATGTTTTAAATATATGATGTCCCTGCCACTTACGATTTTGTTTTAAATGACCAATTATATTAATAATTATTATCGTAAATACGCATGCATGATACTGATACAACTAAACGAGATGGCGCTGTTGCATTTTCATTTTTGATTCGTTTACGTCACTGGCACCCATCGCCTTTGCGTTTTTGTTTTTGTTTTGTTCTGCGCTCTACGTTGCTCTACGTCACGGGCACTCTCATGAAAAAACGGAACAGCGCTACCTTGTTTAGTTGGATCATGGTACGAAAGATAATATAACAAGTACTTGTCATAATTATTATCTTTGATGGTACTTACATTATGTATAAATGTATATTATTTGTCGTGAAAGAAATTTTGTCGCTCTACGTTTTTATACCCTATTCCATAGAATGGGTATATTGTATTTGGTGTGGAGTTTGTAACATAGAGAAATAATACCGTTAGGTATAGAAAAGTATATATATTCTGACTCAGAAACAAAAGCCTAGTCAATTTAGCCATGCCCGTCCGTCTGTCCGTCCGTCCGTATGTATACTCTCTATAGGCCGCAAGTTTTGAGCTAGAAAGCTGAAATTTGGTACATATAATCTTTGTTTCAAGAGTAAGGCTAAGTTCTTGAACCGCCCACAAACACCCCCACAATCGCCATTTTTGTTGAACAACCTCAATTCGGTAAAACTAAATTATGTTTTTTGTACAGTTACGATTAAAGCACAATGCTAAAATTTTGCACACGTAAGCTTTAGGTAAACCTCCTTCCAATCAAAATAAAATATTTTAGTTAGGGCTTGGCTGACGCCCCTTTTTCATACAAAACCGTCAATATTGTTTTTATAAAATAACAATTTTTATATTGGAGACAAACATTAAATTTTGTGGGTATTACTTGCACATAAACATCTTGTGTATGAAATCAAAAAATTTGAGTTTTGGGAGTGGCTGACGCCCATTTTTCACTAGAGACTATACAAAATTTATTTTGTAAATAAACGGTATTTATAATGAATCCGCAAGCCAAAATTTTGCGTCTCTTAATAGAAACTTAAAAGTTTGTGTATGAAAACAAACTTTTTAATTTTGGGTGTGGCTTACGCCCACTTTTCGTGAAAGAACGAAAAACGTCGTCTCAAAATTTTAAGATACTTCTAATATTCAATTTAAACCTTTTTCCTTCCGTTCGTTTTTTGAGAAATATATCTGCATTTTCTTGTGTAAATTTTTTCAATACGCGCACTTTTAAAGGCGTGATTTTGATAAAATACCTTTGTTCTGGTAAGATTGTTTAAAAACTACTCGATTCAGCTGTAGTTTTACACATATGCCTAACTACTGATCAAAGCTCGGTTAGTACCTCAAATTTTTAAGACACGCCCACTTTAAAGGGGCGTTTCCGTCAAAAGTTGTTTAATGCATTAATTTTTTAATGTTTTTTAACTACCGGTTGCAGTTTTGATGTAGGAAGATAAACACTTCGCGTTGTATTCCTTTGTTACGTAGCAGAGTGAGGTCCAAGAATTGTTAAAAACACCCATAATCGCTATTTCCATTCAAAATCTTATTTTTAAAACTAAGTTTTATCTTGTTTTGTTTAAATCGATCTGTAAACTTACATTAATGTCACTGAGCTCATAGTAATAGCCCTGGCAATAAAAAGTCTCAACTTTGGGCGTGGCACACGCCTTTTTTACTGCCCCAGCAGTAGTTATTGACACAAAATTAATGTTATTGAATTTTTTTCTGTATGAAGAAGAATTTTGTTGCTGATACTGGAATAGTGGCTGGTTGTCGGAGGCGAACGCATACACACGCAAAAATATAGGGAATAGGGCATCCAACAGTTCGTTGAAAATGTACTGGAGCTATCGCTTATGTTTTTTTATTTCAAAAATGAGTTGATATCCCTTGGTGAATGAATTATTGCCTTGTTGCATTTTTGTCCTCTATGTGTGTGCATTATGCAATTCAAGGTTTTAAGCATTTAATCCTTAGCAAAATAAATGACTGGACATTTTTTGCAAAAAGAAAAAAAAATATCGACGATCCAAGTGGTGGTAAGTGCCCCATGAGCTTTAGAATGAAGACTTTAAATATATCTATATAAGTACAATGATTTCACAGTGAGATACCAAGAAGTTTAAAACAAAATAGCGGACAAATCCCTTACCTCGTACACAAATTTACACAAAAACCCACCCATTTACACAAAAACTCACCCAAAAATTTCTTTTATCACAAACTGTTTTTCTGCAAAAGTGCCCCACCATACCCTACGCAGCTACGCTTTGAGGTAAAATTTAAAAAGTTTTTTTGGTTTGAAAACTCCTAAAATATTAATTTTATCTAATGTTTGACTACGACCTCGGGGCTTCAGGTTTAAAAAAAAAAAACTAGAAAAAAATAATGTTATTTTAGTATCACTTAAAAATAACAATAATTCAAGTCCGATTTTCAGTAAAAAGCCAATTGATTTATTTCACTGTTCTTTGTTTAAAAATAAAAGACATGTTTCTCAACGTTTTTTTTTTAATTCCTTCAAGTTTTTTTTAAGAATTTGAATTCTTTTATCAAGAACATAAAATTTAAAAAAAAACACCGATTTTCAAAATATTCAAAATCTATGAGGTAGCAGGCACCTATTCTCATGACTTAATTTCTGAAAAATGCATTGCACCAAAAAAAAAAAAATATGCCTGCAAAACATACCACATAAGGGGTTTCATCCAAATTGTATTTTTTTCTTCAAATTTACATTTAACTGAAACAATTTTTGTAAGCAGTTATGTACATACAAAGTTTATTCTCCTAAAAATAAATTCCTAAAAAAACAATCCAACCGTCGCGCCACATTATAAAGGAAAAATGATTCTTAAATTTGGAAGACATGTTTATGAACAAATACGTTAATTTTGAGCAAAAAAAAAAAAAATAAAAAAAAAATGGCAAAACTACATGATCTAAAAAATTCAATAATCTTACGAAAATTGTCCCTTATGTGTAACATACGACTCATATCTGGCTGTTTGACTTGTAAGATTTTTAATTTTAAAGCATGTTATCATCACCAATGCGGACAAGATACATATCAATAAAGATACAGCAGCTGCAGCAGATGAGAACATTGATGTCGTTACACAAATTTCTGGGATATTCCTAACTGAATATAATTTTATTGCATCGTCGCCATAGTCTTCTTCTTCTTGTAATACTCGCAGGGATTGAAATAGATTTATATTTTCAGAAAGTGATCCATTTGATTCAGGACTGACAGTTGATTTTAAAACATCTCGTTTTGAAATTGCTTTTAAGTTCCTCCAGTGGCACGGTTGACTCTGAAAGTAAAAACAATATTAATTTCATTAGTTTTTATCACTTTTGAATACGAATCTTATGCTATGATTTAATCTGTAGGTATGTATAGCTTAGCTACAAATTTTACAAAAATAAAACAGAGAAATCAAACTGATTTCTTTATAGATTCTAGCATCATTTTAAAGAATCAAAAAATTTGATTCGGTTCAAAAGGTAGCATGGAAAATTAGCTTCTCAAAAAAAATCTTTAACACGCTGCATGCTAGTTTGAGAAGGAATGCAATGTGTCTTAAAATGCCTGACAACGTATCGCACAATTTAATATTGATATAAACCTTATGAAATAAAGCCCTTAAACAGAGTTGTCAATTAAAAAAAGCTTCAAACAAAACTATGAATTATGTTTTCGAAATCGCGAATTTATGTACTGACATACATACATATATTTTATAATATAAATTAACTGGCGGTCCCGGCAGACGTTGTTCTGCCCTCCCGAGCAGATAGCGCGATGAAAGATACATACATATAAACATTTTGTCATTAGGCGATAAGTTTCACTTCTTAATTATATTTACATTATATCGTCCAATTAGTTTGTCGAAATATGAGTAAATGGATGATTTTTTTAATTAAAAAAGTACTCATACGCCCGAGTGTACTATACTCTTTGATCGTTGTTTTTAAGTTGAAAAATGAACAATTGCAGCAAAAAAAAATGTATGACATGCTGAAGTCTATATTTAGCAAGGATTGGACTAGTTTTTTTGTTGTCTCAGCTGGAATCTTTTCCCATTCTTTCATTATCTTCTCTCAAATCTTTTGCGTTTCTAAAGGTCAGTTTTCGAAGTTGCTGGTTTAAATGATCCCGTAAATTTTCGATCGAGTTCATATCTGGTTACTGGGTTAGAGTTTCCATCACTCTGGGGCAGTTCTAAAGCAGCCACATTCAAGTGCTATAAGCTTTATGGCTTTGGGTCATCGTCCTGGTAAAACGTGAATTGGTTTTGTAGATCCGATTTTTGTGCTCTGTCTTTCAAATGTTGTTTTACAATATCAATACATTTTTTTGTGGTCTATTATCCCATCAATGATATGTAGCTTCCCTACTCCAGCTGTTGAAAACAACTCCAAACTATAACCGATCCGCCTCCATGCTTCACTGTGGGAACTGTATTTTCTGAAATGAGCCCAGTATTTGGTTTGCGCCATACCATTTGCCGTCCATCTGAACAACAGACATTGAATTTCGATTCATCTGTAAAGACTACTTTTTCCAAAAGTCAAAATCCTTGGCTGGTGCTCTTCCGTTAAAACCATGCTCCCGTATGCAGTTTCTCAGCGTTTCTAGGCAAAACTGCTTGTTCAGTTCGTGGCGCAACTTTTCTGCAAGCTTTGGTGGTCTGGTTCTAGATGGTTGGTGAAAATTTCGCGTGTAGTGTTTCTCGGCTTATTATCAATTCGTTGTTCATTTAAAAAAAATTTCACATATGATTGGATAGTTGACCCCGTGGTCTATCAACCAGGTCAGATATTTATTTTAAAAATTTACCATTGTTGTGGTACTTAACAATAAATTTTACTTGCTCTATAGGGCAAGTATTGGTTTCGTGCAGAAAAAAAATCGAGGTTTTAATCAAACATGGCGTTACGATGATAGAGAAGCCCAAAAAAGTCGTTTTCGCCATACCGTCCGTCGGTCTGTCTGTGCGTCTGTGCTCTTTTTCACGACATGCTACAGCCTAAACAGCTTGACGGATTTTCTTCAAACTTGATATACAGTAGTTTGAAGAAAAATGGTTGTCGAGGTTTTTTTTTGTTTTGTTTTAGCCCGGGTCAAACTGGTACCTTTCAAGTAACGGTTTTTTTCATTTTGAATTTGCTCGAAAACGGCTCTAACGATTTTGATTAAATTTAGAATTTAACTGACCTAAGATATTTCTAACAAACTAGCGTTTTTTGGCTTAAACGGTCGTAACGAAAATCAGGTTTAAACGGCTTTTTTAAATGGCCATACGTTCATCATACTATTGCACCCACAGAGCGACCCAGTCGTGCATTTTATTTATTTCAAACATTTAACTTATCTTTTGATAAAAAAAATTAGGACCACTTTTGAAAAACTAGTACATTAGAAATTTTATAGTTCACTAGCTATTCCGACAGACGTTTTGTGCTGCCCTAACGAGCATCAGATAGCGCGATGATACAAACCATGGTAGATACAAAAATGTTGAACATTGAGGGATAAGTTTGACTTCTTAATTATATTTATACCGTCCATTTAATTTGTCTAAGATATTAGAACATGGATAATTTTTTTAAAATTAAATAAACTCAGAAAAGTACGTATACGCCCGAGTGTTGTTTTTAGGTTGAGAAATGGGCAATTGCAACAAATTTTTCTTTTAAGTTCAATCCGTTCGCTAGTTAACTTTTTTCATACTAAATCAACAGCAGTTTTAAATCAAATTATAATACAAGATAATTTGCATTTGAAAATATTTCAGTTTGGTTTTTCTGATCGCTATAACTTGGTCCCTAAGTCTTATATCACTTTTTTGCTTTTAGCCCATTTCACCCTATTAACAGCTTAGCCTTGCCAAAGATTTGTATCACCTATTCCACGCGCAAATTACAACCTTTCAATCTTTGTGGTTTTTTCAAGGACTCGGCGCGTCGAACCTTTCTTCACCGTGTGGCTAAACTACATGATCAACTTTAAAGAAACCTTCCAGAAAAACTGATGGAACAATACCAAAATTTTTTTTAGATATTTTTTAATCCATCAACATCGTAGCCATCCTTCGATAAAATTTGACTTTTTGTAGCTTGAAAGACGGGGTACAAACTATATTTTGACGTGAATATAGTATTTAGTTTTAACTGACTCCCGAAAGCACTAGAATCGCACTTTTCCCAAACAAAACATAAAAACTTGAAATTTCTGAATCCGTTGACATCGTAGCTATCCTTTCGATGGAATTTGACTATCTATGGTTTTAGATTTCAAGAATTCCACATAAACATCCCAAGAATGTGTCGCTTCTATGATTACTGAATTTGTATCGAAGTTGACCCTTTTGTTATTAAATTCTTATTTTTTTTAATAACGCTCTTATTTCAGAACCTCAAGGCATTGAGCCAAAAAACAAAAATAACTTTTATAGATCCAGGTGCTGAAACGAGTCAAAAATATCAATCATCAACTCAAACTGAAATGATTTATCCATTATTCAATGCTTTAATAGCATTTAGTAAGTAATGCAGATTCAAATTATGATTTTAAGAAAGCTTCCTCATATTTGAAACTTGTTTCAGCAAATAAGATATTGGAAATGGAATCTTACTTGTAAAGTATATACTTGAAGACCGTTTTTTAACTCTTGTTTCTTTCTTCATCTTACAATTCTGCGCCGCCATGAGAAGCGACAAATTTGTTTAAAGGGCGACGAAAGTAGTTCATTACATATTTCTTTCATATTTGGAATAAGAAATAAATAAACATTGCATTACTTTGGCGCCCTGTTCAAATGTTGAATACCTTTGCTCTCCTATATTTCTTCATCTTCCATTTGGCGCCCCCCAAGGCCAGGCGCCCGGGGCAAGTGCCCCCCTTTGCCCCCCTAGATCCGGCGCTGGATACGTATATACATTTTGCCAGTTATTTCGTTAAACTAAGACAGCCAATGGAATTAAGTTGCTTGTATACAAATGTCCGTTATTTGTGTTTTAAGCCAAAACTTAAGAACGCAGTTTTCAGTGAAATATTTCCAAACTATACCCTCAAAATAAATCAATTTTGTTAGTAATTTTTGAAAAATTTGGTAAAACTAAAAAATGTTGGTTAACACTTAAAAACCCGGGCATATTATAAAACCTAACTGACTTATTTCAAAACACTGCTTGCACAAAAGTTGCAGATCTTTTTATTACCTACAACTTTGCTATAGAACTTTTTCCCATAGGACTTGTAGTTTTGCCGGATATCGGCAATCTTTTTACCATTCTCAAAGGCTTTTCAGCACTGATGGTCTACCTTTATACTGTTTTCATAAAAATATTAAAAAAGATAGATGATAGTCGACATTGAAGTCTTGAAATATATGTAAAGAAATATTGACTTGTGATTAAAACTTATGTTTATAAATAAAACTTACTGGACACCTTCCATGACACATTCGGACATCACACTCTATATAAAGAGCTGGTGAGCCTGTGAATCGAAAAGTCTTCATGTAAGCATAAACTTGTGTCTCATATGTACCGCCATCCGACCAAGATCCTCTAAAGCGTGAAATAAGCTTTTCGTTAACCGGACACCCATACTCATCTATGAGCTGGATACGTTTATTTGCTCCGTTGTGTGCAAAGCAATCGTTAACAACAATGTCAAATCCTTCTGAAAAATAGAAAAAAAGAAAAAATGTTGATATCAGCTTTGTTATTGAAACTCATCTAGAATATTTATGATTCCATTGTGTATGTAGTCCAAATAATATAACTTATAGTTTTGAATTTCATCGTTTCGACCTTTCATAATAGACCAGGGACGATAATTTTTGAAAAAAAAAATTAAAGTAGAATAGAGAATATTGTATCGAATCGCATGAGTCCTGGCAACTCTGCATTCGATGGTCAAATAAGTATAAGAAAATACAATCAAACGCAAATAAAACTTAACGTAAGAACTTAACGAAAGAGTGCTTGTTCTGCGAACAAGCACGAGTGAGAGTTAGTCTTAAGCAGGATTTTGAACAGTGAAGGAATAAAAAATGTGCTTAGTGGTTTTTTTATAATATTTTTTCCACTCTTAACTATTGTGTTTTATTTCTTTCCACATATTTATTAATTGATCTCGATTATACAGTCCACTTGAGCTACGATACATTGGTCCATGTCGAGCGTCGGATATTGTGCCAGTGTCGGAATGGTGCAGGTTTCGTTTTCTTATAAAAAAACAATAATAAAAAAAAAAAAAATAAAAAAATAAGTGCAGTGATTGATTGTGGTTCGTTTTAAAACGAACAAAATATTGTGAATAATAAAAATGTGCTCAATTGTGTCACAAAAAATTAAAGTGTGCGCAGCAGCAGCAGTTTGTCGCGACACGCGACAGGAGTATGGGCAGGAAACTGTGTATCACCAGCAGGCGATGTGCAAAACGGTACTTCATTATATAATAATGATCAATATGTACCAACCAGCATGTAAGTAGATCAATATAAATTGTTGTTGTTTTTCCCCTTTTTCAAACGACGGCGAGCGATGAAAATTCTTCGTCAAGAGAGCAAGTGCAGGTAAGAATGTACGTATTCTCTCCTCAGAGCAAAAATACACACTTACGACTCATGTGACATGAGCAGCGAGCCGGAGTGAAGGAATACGCATACACAAAACACATTATGTATATGCGCAACTGTGACAAAGAGAAGGAGAAGAATGACAAATTTCGTCATTCGAAAAAAAGCGGTCTTTCGACAGAAAACCAATTTAAAAAAAAACAACAAACAACAACAACAATATCTATACAATAATAATATTAACATATTTGGATTTTAAAAAACATTTATTTAAAAAAAAAAGGATGAGCTGAAATATAGTCCTAAAACAGGACAAAGTATTTTTTATTGTGTGCAAATATTTGATTGTGTGAATGGTGGTGGTTTTTTGGAGTATTTTGCAACGGAGCAGGTTCCCTTTTTTCTCTTCTTTATCTTTTCCTATTGCATTGAATGTGCCCCGATGTATGTGTGCAGTGTCTATGAGCGATTTTGTTTTGTTTTCGGTGAATTCAAATGAGGGAATGAGCAATGAAGGGGTAGAGGGCGATCTGAGTTTATTTGTTTTCTTATGGAGAATGAGAATTTTTGAAATGAGTGAAGTGCGCAGGTTGTTCTTTTTCCTCTTTTGGTGCGTGTGTGATTTACATACCTTTTTAATATCGTTTTTTTTTTTTATGAATAAGATATTTTTTCAATATTACCTATACTCTGTTACTTATAATTGGGCAGCACAGGGAAGATGGGGATGTTTGTCTCTCATTCGCACTCTTTTGTTTTCCGTAAGTGCTTTTCACACAAAAGCTCTTGCAGGGTTTCCGTAGTAAGCATTTCAAATAAGCAACAATCTTAAAAAAATGTTAAAGCTCTTAAACCAAAAGCTCTTCAGCAGAAACCCAAGGAAAGAAAGCTGAACGAGTTACCAAAAGAACACTGGTAACTCTGAATGCACATCAATTAAAAAGGGGTTGAATTTTAAATAGCAGCAGCCAGCAGCCAGGCCACAAACAATCAGTGCACATTTAGATGTGCCTTGAATAAGACGTGGGACTCACGTCAGATGCAATTGGAAATTCAGTGGTGGCTGAACAATTTGTATGGGGGTTTCCTTCAATTTAGTGTGGTGCAAAAATATGTCACGCTACTGATAAAAGAAAAGCTTCCTCATAAGAGGTGTACTGCCCAATTATGTGTAACAGAGTATAGATATATTACGGTGATGTTGCTGCTTTGTTGTTTGGTAGGGATCAAAAATTAATTTCTTTTATAGGTGTTAAGTTTTTTTTTGTGTGTCACTTTTTTTTCTCTTGAAGACTTTGTTGCTCGAGATATAGCAGGGGCGAGTGGAACTCAAAGCACGTTTGTGCGAGTTACCAAATTTGAGAGAGAAATTGTGGACTCGAAATATAGCAGGGGCAACTCAAAGCACATATGTGCGAGTTACCAAACATGAGAGAGCAGGTATGAAGGAGGAACTTGAGTGCAATTGCACCAGTTGCCATGAACAAATTATTATTAAAAAAAAAAAGGACACATAGCTGGGCAGGAAAAAACTCAAAGCACGACGGTGCTAGTTTTTAGAGAAGGAAAGCTTGCAAGCGGCAGGAATAAAATATTTTAAATTCAAAAAGAATAAATATTTTTAAAGCAGGAATATGAGCCACAAAAAAAAAAAAAAATTTCTTCTCGATGCAACATATCTTTTCTTATAATAAATAAACTTTATTGGCAACGACAAAAGCAGCAACAGCTAGCCGACCTTTTTTTTTATTATATCTACTATTTATTTTATTTTATTTTTGCATACTGGGAATTTTAGTACCTGCTGCAAACTATTATTTATTTATGTATCTGCACATTGGGAAATTGAAGTACCTACTGCAAACGAGTATCTCTTTCATTTTCAGGGTAGGACATTTTTGAATCATCATTTCTAATGCAATACGATTTTATATATTTACAGAAAAGAGTAGCGAATACATAGAAAATGGACAACCAGCAGGAGAAAAATCACCAATACGCATTGGATGCCAGTGTATTTTCAGTGAGCAGGATGCTTGCCTTCGTGAAATCTCCAGATTTTGGAATTTGCACGATGGCAGATGGTGCTGGTCTGGTTTGAGGCCTTGCAAGACGCCTGGGCGCAGGTCAAAATCAGCGAGAGAAGGATTGCGTTGGCCGACGATATGTTGGTCAACGTGGAGATACAACGCAGGATTGCTGGAGCGGAAGAAAATTACTTTGCTGCCCACGCAGGGTTGCAGGAAAAGCTAACAAAATGGATCCAAGAACACGCATAGCAGGCATACCAGGTAGAGCAGTACAGGCATTGAGCGGAGCGATGGCAGGAAATTTGAGCAGCCGTTGTCACAACTTCAGACGCATCTGAATTTAAGCAGGTATGAGGACATGCGAGCAGCTGGCAGTAATGCCCGAAGGGCAGGAGCACCAGGTGACAAGAGGCTGTTGCCTTGCCACTCGTGCAAATTTCGGAATCATCCAATGTGACGTTGTCAAGAGTTTGCAGTACTGAGCATTCGTGCTAAGCAGGATCTCGTGAAGGAAAAAGGCACTTTGCCCCAATTGTCTTAAGACGTGCCATGCCTCAAATGACTGCTTCCAAAGGCCGTGTTGTCGACGCCCCGGGAAGCAAATGCAAAATAGTGCTACGAAAGAGATTGGGAAGGGTGCAGAAACTGTTCTATATGCTCAAGAAAAGTGAAAGAAGAGAAGGAGCCAGACAAACGAAAATAAGCAAAAGGCAGATTGACTAATTAATTATGCCTCCCAGGAAACGTCCTCGGTTGGAGAAGGGCAGGTCGGAAGAAGTAGCAGGAACAGCAGGAAGAGAGAAAGCAGGATGTGATTTGGAAGAGGTGATGTCCTGGGGGTATTTTAAGAGAGCTAGGCGTTTGCCTTCTAAAAATTAAAATATGATTAAAATTTATTTCGTCTTTTTATGTCTTTTAATTATAATGAGCAAGAGCAGGATAGAGTTACTTTGATGCCTACGGCACAAGTAAGAATCGAGGTGGATAGCAGGAAGTATGGGCCGGTAAGAGAATTTTTAGATACGGGCGCACAGCCCAATCTTGTTTTAATAGAGCAGGACTTTTGGATTCTTCATAAGCAGGTTAATTGGCATCCAGTAGTGCCAACACACAACTTGAAATCGTCACGGATGAGCATTGCTACAGCATCTATTGCTGATCCACATTATTGGAAAGCAGGTCCTGTAGATTTATTGCAGGTTCATAGCAGAAGCATTTACTTCTGTCTAAGAGCATCGACGAGGTGGTGTCCTGAGATGGAAACTGTTTTCGGCAGAATAATATGGGAGTATGGTGATGAGAAGGATAGCATGAACAATGAGCAGGTATCGCAGGCAGTGTGCATGGATAATAATCAACTTCATGAATCGCTTTAGCGTTTTTGGCATAAATGGTTTGAATTACATAGAAATGTCGTTGAGCAGGTCAAAAGAGCAGGTGGAGAAAAATTTCATCAAAACAAATTCGCGTGATGATTTTGGCAGGTTTGTTGTGACGATTCTTTTGAAGGAAGCAGTGAAAGAGCTTGGAAGTTCAGACATTACAGCCAAGTGTAAGTTCTTTGTTTTGGAGAGAAGGTTGGCAGGAGATCCTGAGTTGAAACAAAAATACCAGGAGTTTATGAGAGAACATGAAGAAGCAGGACATATGACACCAGTGACTGGCACAGTGCATGGCAAAACCATATACCACATCATTGCGTCACCAAAAAGTTAAGGATCGTATTTGATGCGAGCTACAGGACAAATAAAGGTACTTCATTAAATAAAGTGCAATTGCTTGAAGAAAACTAACAGAAGGATCTGCACGAAATTTTAATGCGCATCGTGTCGCTATTACTGCGGATATTAAAATGATGTTCAGAATATTGAAAATGGCGAAGGAACAATTTGATTTGCAAGGTATATTCTGGAGAGAAAACCCACAGGACAATTTGAGACAATATTGGCAGACAATTTGAGAGAATATTGGCTGACAGTAGTCACCTATAGTATGACCTCATCAGCTTATAATACTGTACAATGTGCAAGGGAGGCAGGAGTTTCCAGAAGCTGCAAAGACAATTAAGCAGGA
Organism: Platycheirus albimanus; assembly: GCA_916050605.2. NCBI lineage: Eukaryota > Metazoa > Arthropoda > Insecta > Diptera > Syrphidae > Platycheirus > Platycheirus albimanus. The sequence continues at coordinate 70,533,289 of OU696698.1, forward strand.
ATTTTATATGGATCACTGCACCACAGGTGCTGATTCTGAAGAGAAGGCGATCAAGTCATCAAAAGATATCGATCATGTTTTAAAAGGGGGAGGTTTTGAGCTTAGAAAATGGAAATCCAATTCCAAAGTTCTTGTGAAGGACATGAACTATGAAGAGCAGGAGTCAATAATGTTCCAGGATGATGAGAAAACGGCAGTTTTGTGATTTAAGTAGCTGTTTGAGAAGGATTGATTCACGCTTGTGGTAAAAACACCGGAGACTCAGCAGGCAATAACCAAGAGAAGCGTAGTGAGCTGTGTTCACTCCCTAGAGAGATAAATGAGAGATGGAGATATTTCTGGCAGGAAATTACATATTTAGAGAACGTGAAAATTTGGCGATGGATAGGTACTTCAGAAGAAGTACGAAAAGAGCTACATGGATGTTTGGATGCTTCTGAGAGGGCATATGGAGCAGCGATTTATCTGAGAACGATACGTACGGCAGGATCACAGCAGATCTCATCACAGCAAGAACACGGGTTGCACCACTTACAACGGTGGCAATACAGTGCTAAGAGCAAGCAGCAGCGGAGCTATTGGGACGGTTAATTGTAAATGTCATTAAAACAATGGAATGGGAAGGTATCGAGTATGATCTTTGGACAGATTCACTCGTAGCGCGGCTTTGGATAAGTAAATAACCATGCAATTTAAAAACGTTTGCAGCGAATAGAGCCTCGTCTATACAAACATATACCGAAGTCAAAAGGTGGAGACATGTTGGAACGAAGTATAACCCGGCTGATATTCTAAGAAGAGGAATAAAGCCATCAGCATTGGTTGATAACAAGTTGTGGTTGCATGGGCCGGAATGGTTGGCAAAACCTCGGTCGAGCTGGTCATCTGAAAAGTTTGTGCCAAATGTTTCAGATGGGGGGAGGGATGAGATGAAAGTTTTTGTGATAACAAAATTTACAGAGCCTTTATCTATTTATTTGAAGTGCTGGAGAAGGAGTATTCCATTGATTGAATACACGTCTACATTAGAGAAGGCGATTAATGTAATCAGCTATGTAATAAAAAGCAAAAATAAAACAACGAAAAGAAGATGAAGAGATAGATGTAAAGAAATGGAGACGTTCTGCACGTCAAGTGAAGAGAAGGAATAGATCAGGTGAGAGTGCAGGAGATACAGCAGTACTTGGGCAACCATCTGAAGAGAGGATGAAATCAATCGGTCACCTGTTGACAAAAGAGCAGGAAAAGTATTTTGCGAAGGAAATCATTTGTATAGAGAAGGACAGGTGTTTGCCTGAAAAGAGCAGGATATAATTCTCAAAGCCAATCTTAAATGGTGAATAGATTCTGAAAGTAGCAGGGAGATTGGAAAGAGCAGAGATGGAATACGAGAGAAGGCATCCAGCTATCCTGCCAAATGGTTCTCGATTGGCTTGGTTGATCATGTATAATGCGCATACAGCAGTGCAGGTCATGATGCAGGACATTCGTCAGAGATTCTGAATTCCGAAGCTCTGAAGTCAGCTGAGGAATTACTTATATAATTGTTTGGTTTGCGTGCGGTATAGTCAACTTTTTGAGATGCAATTGATGGCTGATTTGCCACCAGAGAGAGTAACAGCAGGGAAGGATTTTCTACACACAGTGGTATACTATATGCAGGTCCATTCGAAATAAAGATGATCTACAGAGCAGGTGAGCAAATAGTAAGACAGAAATGTTGGGTTTCCGTCTTTGTTTGCCTTAAAACTAGAGCAGTACATATAGATTTGGTATCAAATCTGACGTCAGTGGCGTTCATTGCTTGTTTCGAAAGATTCATAGCAAGGAGGGGCAGGTGTGAAAGGATATATAGCGACAATGGTACAGCATTTGTCGGTGCAGCTAAGGAATTGCAGAAAGCCAAAGAGCGTTGGTTAGTGAAGGATACATTTGAACAGTTTGAAAGAGAGAAGAGACGGAATGGAAGTTTATGACTCCTGCGGCACCACATCAGATGGGATATACGAAGCAGCGATAAAGTCGATGAAATATCATTTGACGAGAATTGTTGGAGCGAAGGTTATGGCATATGAGCAGGTTTTGACATTAATAACTGGGATATAAGCCATCTTGAATTCAAGACCGCTACATCCATTAAGCGATGATCCTGATGATTTGCAGGCGTTAACGCCGGGACATTTTGGTTGGTGAACCACTTGTTTTACCGTTAACGTTTATAACCAATGAGATGCCAAATACCAAGGGCATACAATTGTGCAAGGAGCGCAAGACTATGCTTGCACTCTTCTGGAGCAAATGGAAGGAAGAGTACTTATCTACTCTATACGAGAGAAAGAAATGGCGAAAGAAGAAATATGGCTTGAGAGAAGGACAACTCTGCATAATCAGGAGAGAAAATTTCCCATCATCGGCGTGGGCGAGGGCGCGGATACTAAAACTAATACCAGGCTGGACTAATAAGGAGCGTGGTTCTGCAAACAGCGAGCAATCAACTCACGACACCGGTACAGAAGATGTACATCTTACCAATCAAGGAGCTGGAATTATTTATATATTAAAATAAATTTGTATAAATCAGAGATACATTTCAAATAAAAGCGAAAGGGGTGGAAAACCGTAGGTTTTCGCCGGGACTGTATCGAATCGCATGAGTCCTGGCAACTCTGCATTCGATGGTCAAATAAGTATAAGAAAATACAATCAAACGCAAATAAAACTTAACGTAAGAACTTAACGAAAGAGTGCTTGTTCTGCGAACAAGCACGAGTGAGAGTTAGTCTTAAGCAGGATTTTGAACAGTGAAGGAATAAAAAATGTGCTTAGTGGTTTTTTTATAATATTTTTTCCACTCTTAACTATTGTGTTTTATTTCTTTCCACATATTTATTAATTGATCTCGATTATACAGTCCACTTGAGCTACGATACAAATATAAACAAATATGATAGGAAAAATAAATTACAGGGTTTTTAAGGGTAAAAATGGGTTAATCTCGATTTCCGGCAAAACTACAGGTCATGTTAAAAAGGTAAATGGCAAAGTTGTAGCTTATTTAGAGATCTACTATTTTTAAGCATGCACTTTTTTCACATAACCTCAAAATGTATGTACAAAATTTAAAAAAATTTTGGTTTTTTTTTAATCTTTTACAAAAAAAAAACATTTTTATTTCACGGCATTTGGTAAAAACCTGCCTTTTAAGGTCCCAAACAGTTTTTTTCAGTATCTCCTTACCATATTTGCTTCGCATGTAAATTATAAGAGTTAGCGGATCTCCAACCCGAACTGGTCCCGTAACACGTGATCCACCGATTCCATATCCGTTCTGAATTTCCATAAAACACTCTGGGGGACTCAGAGTGAACACTACTGGATTTCCCGTCGCAACCCTAAAATGTTAAAACTTTTAATAAGAGCGATTAGGTTTTTATAATAAAGTAATATAGAAGCTTTGTCTGCCGAGTTAATAATAATTTACTACACTAATAGTGTGAATAGGGGTAGGGAAAATGGAAGGGCACATAGAAAACTAGGTAAAAAGATGTAAATCATGATACAATTCTAAATTTTAATATAAAATCAAACATCGAAAAAATTTAACTTATTCTGCCAGGACTAGTTTTTCACCTAGAAAATGACTTATTTTTAGAAGGAGTATATAAATTCCAATCATTTAAAAAAAAAATTAAACAGAACTGTTTTAAAAGTAAATCAATACTCACTCAACATCAAGGAACGGGAAAGTTACCGTCTTCCAAAAGTCATAGCCATATTCACAAGTTACTTTGAAATGCTCATCGAATTCCTCTTCTATTAAAGGGTTGTACTGCACACTGACTGTGTTCCACATGAAATTCTAAAGAGGCAACACAAAATAAAGAAATGCGCTATTTTATTTTTGTTTCTATACTAATAATTAAAAAATAACTACAGGATGTAATTTAAATGCAACTTCCTTATTTTTTAAAAGAACAATGTTCGATTACAGCTCATTGCCAAAAATTTGATTTTGATATTATCTACGAAAGGGTTACTTTATTTTAATGGTTTTTGAATATGAATATTACCGTAGGATTCTTCCTCTTTTCATCGTGAAGTGCATTTTTACCGAGTGTCCCGCATCTATTTAATTGTATATAGAATTCAAAATAATCGCTTCCTGTTCCATTTATATACATACAATCAGGATCGTATGCATATCCTATAAAAGCAAAATGTATCAGTATTTGAAATAATTTCACGAAATGTATCTATACACCTTACCTGCTGAGTAAACGAGTCCATTAAAAGTACCGTTGAAGCCAATCCGTATCTTCATATAATCGTCCTGGCATTCAGCTTCTATATCTGAAAAGCATACACTATGTCAACAAAGCTAGTAATTTTATTTAATTAAAATTATTACGTTGAACTCGAGTACTGTTGAATCGCAAATGCTTTTTGGTGTAATCTAAATCCCAGTTGTCAGGTTTCCAATTTTCACTGTCGTATATCGCTGTGTGATAAACACTTTTGTGGGCTATCGAATTGATTGGAAAGTGATCGCGATCGCGAGGAGGGATCTGTGTTCTTGTGGTTCTGTATGAAGTTATCGGCACATATCCCGTTGAATCAGGAACATTATCTTCCTGAAAAAGATAACCAGCTTTGAGAATTATTCAAATGCTATATAAATGTATTTTTATATTCAGAATATTCAGATATATGTAAAGGGTGATAGATTTTAATGAAACTAATGTTATAAAGAGTAAAGATTTGATTGTTTGTTTGGCTCCGAAGCGACTGGCCGAATTTTAGAAATTCTTTCACATTAAGAATCATAAAAAAAAATGTGGAGATTATTGATAATATGACAATAGAGCAAAGTGATGAACTACAGTTTTGTAGAGGACATCAATATCTACAAAAAAGTCCGTGATTCCTTTTATGTCTAACTATTACAGTTATGTCACAATAACTACTTTTTCATGTTAAAATACACAATAGTAAAGCCGGCCGGTACAAACTTATCCAAATAAATAACTTCATATTCATGGCTATATCAGTACCGGTAAATTATTTTGTGAATTATACCATTCCCAAGTTTCATACAATTCAAAAGTTATCGTGAGTGAAAAGTTATCAAAGCAACCTATTACATTAACAACATTATAAAAATAAAATTTGTGTCCGTCGTGATTAATTAGGTACATATTACAAATTTATTATAAAAAAAATAAATTTTAGAAACTGTTCTGCTTTCATGTGCGGGATTAATTTGTATTTGCTGGAGATTTCTGACAGACTCTTCCCTTTATTAACAGAGGTACGTCAACAGATATCATCAAATATGCTTGAAACCGTCTCTCTTATGCCTTTCGATTAAAAATTTAAAATTACGGACAAATATGAGAGCTCATCTTCATGGAATCACATATAGAGTAAGTGTGGCAAACATGACCCACGTTGGTAATATGACCCACTGAAATATTTTATGAATAAAACATACTAGGCATTATAAACTAACCGTTCAAATCAAACACATTCAAACCGGCATTGCATTATTGCGTTTTAGAGACAGTAGTTGATCAGTGGTGGGAGTGAGCGCATTTGATCTTGATAATTTCATTTTCGTTTTAAGTTTTGGGTTTAAGACTTTCTGTATTAAAATTTTTGGGCATTTAATAATTTTTTTTTGTAATATACAAAGTGTTATATTTTATCTCATCAAATTAATTACAAAATTTGGTTGCTATTAATTGAGGGTGTTAAAAATTAAAAAAAGTGATATTATCAAAGTGTCAATAATATGGCCCAACCAGTGGGCCATATTTGAAACATGGTTTAAACTTGATTTTTGTTTTGTTTTGTTTTAAGGAATCATGGCTGCCAATGAAGAGCAATATTTTATATGTGAATTCTGCATGTTTTACCATCACAAAATATTTAAAAAATATTGTTTCAAATAAGTACCTCACTGGTCCATATTTGAAACTTAGTGGACCATATTACAAGCATTTTTTTTTAAGTTGTGAAATGAAGTTCCTTTCATTATATGTTTTTAACTTTTTGTTATGTTTGCTTTTTCAATTATAGTTTCTAAAGACTGCAGTTAAAATAATGTGTAGGGCTGTTTACAAAAAAAAAAGAAATTAATTAGACTTAAATGTAGGCATAGTTTTTTTAAGAAAATGTTAAGGGTGCGCCATATTGGGCGCACTTACTCCGCAATTTCAATGGGAAGATACTGCTAATTAAGGATTTACAAAACAATATAATTGTAGCGACCAATACCACAGGTCCAGCAGCTGATCAACTAGCTCATATACCAAGGATACCGATGATTCCAACTGATTTAAACGGTTTCCATTTTAAACATCTTTTGCGTTAACAATTAACAAATCCCAGGGCCAAACCTTTGTGTCGGAACTCCTAAAAAACAATTTATTTTGCTGTCAAAAAATAAAACAACAACAAAAAATATCGTTTACGGAGAAGCTCTGTCCCAATAACTTTAATGGCGTATGTTTTGAAAAACATTAGAAAAACAAATGAAATAATCAAATATTAAATACCCGTGCGAAGCCGGGGCCAGCCGCTAGTAATTAAATAAAAATATTGTAATGTTTAACGATTTAGAAATAAAGTAAAATTAAAAGTTTTAATATTGTTACATCTTTTTATTTAAATCAACTTTACTCAATATGGAGTCTCCCCACATAATAATATTACAGTTTTTGATTAATTGGTAAACAATTAAATGCAAATCCTTAACCTACCCAAAATTCCCAATCCCTTTATTTAGAAGCTCAACGAATGAAAGGACAAAATAAGGTCCACGCCCGGTATTGTGAATAGTATATAGGGTTCTCTAATAAGAGAGTGTTATTTTGAATAGCCCGCTATTTTTGTAGTTGTCACTTTTAAAGCTGTAATTTGACATTTGACAAGTAGAAACTACGCTATTAATAAAAATGGAACTATACACGCTTCAAGAACGCATTGAAATCAATAAAACTCACAAATAACACCTCTTATTATAAAACCCTATACTTTGTTGAGAATTACTGAAAGAAGTTATACTGCCACGCACTTTACTACGTTTGTGTTACAAATTAACTATGCTTTAGTGAGTCATTGACTATTACGTAAAGGACAGCGGACATTTATGAAATAATATTCGACACGCATTATTGTACTTCATTTGCTCTACCCATAATACCAAAATTTCGTTACAATAGATATACTCGTACCTTATGTTTTGATTCTGATGATAAGAGTCCAGATCTTTTCGCAAGCTTAGGAACATCGGTTGGGGAACTGTTTCGCAGAGGATGCAACAAGAGGTTTGTTTTATTGCTTCGGCTTGTTACGCTTGAGGTCTTACTTATAACAGTAAACTCAGTCGTGGAATCTATAGGTTCTCCTGAGCATTGTGAAACCAACTGAAAAGCAAACAAAAAAGATTAAAATCTAATTTCGATTTGTAAACATTTACAAGTTGTAAATACGAAATTATTAAACAATTTCAATTTGATAGGAGCCTGACACTGCATACAAAATTTATTGAGTTAAAATTTGATATGAAATGAACACATTGAAATACTTGATCGAGCTGATCGTATTTTTAAGATTTATAAAATCGGTACCAACTTTTGTCTTTAGTTCTAGATTATTTGAGTTTCGTGATGCGTGATGGGGAAAGAGCAATCATGTTTGTAAATTTTTGTTTCGGAAATCTGTCTGTAGTTTTTGGTTCTTATATTTTTTGGCCAAATTTAATATTGTTAAAATGCACTTGCTCAAGTGTATGACATTATTGTCTTAGGGTATGAGATTATGACAAAAAAAAAACCTTCAAACATTTTACTTATCACAATCAATCAATGTTCAAAACCTTTTTGGAAACAACTAAGTCAGCCATTGGATTATTTTTACTGTTCAGCGTTTAAAAAAACAAAAACAAATTTCAAAATTTCAAGATACAATGTTCAATGTTTTTCTTTTAGACATTTGCAAAATAAATAAATATATTTAAAAAAAATGTGAATTTAATAAACTTCGTTAATTTAAAAAATTTAGAATGAATTTGAACATGTCTAAAAAACATTTTTAAACAGTGAACACCTGTCATAGTTTATTTTTGTACATATTCTAAATGTTATTGTATGAATATTTTTTATTTTTTTTCGAATTTTCTTACAATTATGATAGGTATGATGTATTTTTTTTTTTTTAACTTGCGTTCACGAAAGGGGATATTAATACCCTTAATATGAGTTAACACAATGCAAGCGCTTGAGAAGTGTGGAAAGGACATAAAATGACCGGTGCACGTGCATATTAGTTTTGAATGCCTGCAAAAAACAATGGGAAGGACAAATCGAGCCGGGTAAAGCATTCCACATCCACATTCTTGTAGTGCGGTTAAAAACAGTCTCTTTTATTAAAACTACCTCCAAAGTTAGGCTCGAGGGTGAATTTATGGGAATTTCTAGCGATGCGAGTGTTATGGGGAAATTCCTTAAGGGCAGGAATGCCAATGGCTATTTCGCTGGAGCATTGTTTATAGAGATATCGATAAAACAAGGTTAGACAAGAGATATTACGACGATGTTCGAGTGAAACATATGTTTCGGTAATGATATTTTCACTTTTCAATTTTAAGGCTATTTTCTGATTATAGCATCAGAAGTTGAAAAATATTTCGTGATCTTTCCACAAAAGTTGGTTAAAAAACATATTATAAAAAAACAGTTCTGTTGGAGGTATGGTTATAATGGAAAAGTTGTAGATCTTTGTATTACCTACAAGTTTGCCATTTAATTTTTTTCCATAGGACTTTTTTTTCGAAAATCGAGACAGACCGTTTTGCACCCTTAAAACCGCTACTTTTTCAACTTCCCGCACTCAGATTTTGTATATTCTATTTCTCTTCCAATAGGGTTCATCCTACTATAATTTTGTTTCTATTTTCACCATTTTCAAAGACTTCAGCACTGGTCTATAAGACCTTTTCGGAAAATTGACTAAAAAAAGCCGTACTTTACTTACGAAAGACCAAACTCATTCATGTAAGTACTCGTAGTTTCTTTTGGGTTTGAAATAACTTTTAGTTCCGTTAAAGACATACAAAAATAAAAACACTTTTCGTTAACTGTTGTTGTGCCCTCAGATGTTAATTTTAGACCTAAAGGCCCAACTATAATAGGCGAAAGACAAAGTAAACAAGTGTCAAAACCGAACGAAAAGCTTCCTTCCGATTTGTAAAGTACATCAGTTGCCCATAATAGCCTTTAAAAATAAGAAGAAAGAAAGAAGAAGAATAACCTTTAGAAAAAAAGGAATGTCAGATTTTCGTACGTAATGTAAGACTCAAAGCGTACATTACGTACGAAAACGCAAGTGAACGAAACTTGCCGAAACTGAACAAAAAGTCATTTCGGATTGGGTATACAAATCACATGTATTTCTACTGTTTCGTAAGTCAACGTACATACCATTCTTCAATTATGGTTAGCCCTTAAAACACATTTCAAAAACAGTCAGGTAGAATGTTATAATACAATATGTGCAATAAATTTCAAGCAAACCAATTCAACCGTTCAGGCTGCAGGAATTGATACGGACAGAATTTTCTAACCAATATCGTTCCATTTCCATATCATTGTAATGTCACGTTTGACTGTTAAAGACATTTTTACTTGCGATAGTAAATAAGTAAAGGCATTGTATTTATATCTTATAGTATTCCCAAGAAGCGGAACGTTTTGTGCGGCATCTAGCGACGACGTTCACAAGCTTGACTTCGAAAGAAATTTGAGTGGTTTTTGTCTAAACTGCCATGGAAAGCAAAAACAACAATAGAAGAAATTCGATGTAAAGTAGACAAGACAACTAGTGCCGCCATTGACGACGTTCAGAACTAAAATAAAATGTTCCATGAAATTACTATAAAATATAAATACAATGGTAAAGGTACTGTAATAAATAAAAATTAAACATGACAACATCACAGTACGATGATAGAGAAGTTTGTGTGCCTGTACGTAAAAAGTATTATGCATACTTAAGGGCTTATAAAACTGACATTTCAGCTCTAAAAATCTCAATTATAACATTTTAAAAAGTCAATATTATATAGCTTTCCATAACATATAGTGCTGCAAGAGTAAAAACAAACAATATTCTTAAATATCCGGCACAGACACTTTAGTAAAATTAAAAACCATCAATCAATCAATTTGTTGCACCTCATTAGTATACTACCATTTTAAAGATCATTCTCTAACTTTGGCTTGAAGTTTAAATTGGGACTAACCCGGAGGTATCTGAATAATGGAAAGAGCTTAAAATTAAATAATTGTGCATTAAGTGAAGTATAAATGAAACTCAGTTTGTATCAATATTGGATTTTAATTGTGCTAAAGCGACTGTATATAGAGTTAAGATACAAACACATTATTGGGGTGGCTAATATTTTAAATATTTCCCATATTTCAATATATATATTAATAATATATTAGTATACTGTATAAGTACTTACTGTCATAAAAACAATTGCGTCTATTAGAAATGATGAAGGCGGTCCGTATCTTGTCCGCGATTTAAGATGAGTGTTGGCATTGTATTTGTTTTGCATTTTCATATCTACAATGAAAAATAAACATAAACAAATATTCATAATAGATACTGTGTATATTTTTAAATAATTTAATAGTTCTAGAGCCAGAGATTAATTTGGATAATGTGTTATCGAAAAGTTTAAAAAACCGATTTTTTCAAAAAAAAAGAAAAACTGGTTCGACGGTTTTGAAAATTGTTTTCCTTAAAATTCAACATAGTAAAAAAACAGATGGCTTATTTCATTTGTTCCTTAAAACACTTTAGCTAGTGATTTTTAAGTGATTAATAAAATTTCATATTCTTTTTTCCTTGCATTTTTTTCCAAAATGTCCAGCCCCAAAACCACTGTCACACATTAAAGCAAGTTCGTGCGACCCAGTAGTGCACTTTATTTTTAACAATTTAAGGACAGAAGATCCTGAAATTCGAAATTGAAATGAGCGATGGAGTATACATTTTCGAACTCATTTGGAGATTTCCCTTTATTGCATTTGCTTTTGTTCAAAATAAATAAGACTATCACTGTTCTTTTTATAAATATGCTCGCACTAAAGGGCTTGTTAATACCCTTAAGATGTTTAAACAGAATGCGAGCGCTAGGAAAAAAGAGAAGGATTAAATAGGAGATATCAATTGACATTGGTTTTAAAGCTCTGGATATACAAATGGGAGGCAAAGAGACAGCCTGGTAAAAGCATTCCACATTCCACAGATTTTTGTTATGTATATTCTTGGCCGCCAGAAAGGACAGCGGTTTTATGGCCTAAAATCTGGAAAGAAAACTCAACGAATCAGTATGGTTGCAGCCTTAAGTAGAAGAAAGATAGTTCCTTCAAAGGTTAATGGAGCGCTTATTGGTCTCTGTTTCTTATCTTCTGTGTGTTAAAATGGGCAGGCTATCAAATATTGAAGAATGGGGATGAAATTCTCTCAAAATGAGAATATTTGTAAAAAAGTAAAGAAACGTGTTGAACATTAATTTTTTTCACAACTAAAAGACGTGAAGAAAACTGTTATTGTTTTTCAACCTTCAACAACACTTACATTTATGTTCCTAAGTGCACTAAGTATTTCACTTCAATATCGACACCAACACAAAAACGCGCATGAATTAGTAAAATTTGCAAGTACATTTTTCTTAACCGTCAAATTTGAATTTTGAATTTGAACTCACAATTCCTGCCCAAAGAAATTTCTTGGCCTAAAATCGACAGGAAGGCGAAATGTTTTATTCTTTCGCGAGCTCTCTCTTCTGCCGAAAACTACCTATATTTTGTGTTTAGAAACAGGATTTGGTTAAAATTCGTAGAAATTTGTTGTGTTCGGACCTTATAATGCGGTCTTCTTAAAACTACTCTTAATGTTTTATTTAATAAGATTTAATCGTTGGAGCTGTTTTTGAGAATTGGGAAACTGAAATCATGGAGGCAGCCTATGTATATAGCCGGGCTGAAACAGAATTGATGTGCTTGCATTAATACAAACATTTTTAAAAAGTAGGCTCCTTACGTACTTTGAAGAGTATCCATTGGGTTCTTATCAATTGATTGTTTTTTAATATGAAGAAGCAGATTTCAGGGAAGTCTGTTTTTACAAAAAAAAAGTTTTCTAAGAAACACGTTTGATTAGTTATTGAGAAAGCTTTATCGAAATCTTGACAGCAGTATTATGGGAATTACCCTTAAAAGTTGACATAAAACAAAAATACATTTCTTAGTCTCTACAAATCATCGAAAAATTCAACACACAAAGTTTGAAGAAACTCTGCTCAGTTCTTCTACAATTATTGCCTTTTTCTCAAAAAAACATTTTGAACCAAATTTTATTAATGTGGCTAAAAATGACAAAAACAAAGAACACGGTTTTTTAGAACTTACTGATTACTTGTGAGTTAGTACAATGAAAATCGTTAAAATCGTTTTTGAGTAAATTAGCAAATACTAAAACTAGGTTGTATATATCGGTGCACTCACAGACGAAACACTCGCACATACTTTCTTATGCACGTCCGCAATTACAGAAAAACGGACGGTGTGCAGCGAAAACCACTTTTTTGGTCTTGTAATATAAAGTTTGCCTAATAGCTCAATGTTTTTTTCTGCACGAAACCAAGACTTGTCATTTAGAGCATGTAAAAAAAAAAAAAGGAACAACATGAGGACTACATACCGTTTTGTTCATTACTTTGGGACAAATTCACAAAATTTAAATTTGAGTTTAAACGCTCAGAACGCTATTGTTAACACCAAACGAGAAAAGGATGTGCTCATATTTTTATTTTCAAAGGATTTATCACAATTGATTCACATTTTAAGTAAGATAACACAAAAGGAAATCATATACTTAACACAAGGTTGTTGCGTATAAGGATAAGTTTAATTAACACTCACAACAATGTTTCATTTTCGAGTCCTTTTTCCAAAAATCATATAATCGTAAACCTTAACCCGATTGTTTTGTTTTGAATAAGAATGGTATGAATTATGTAAAGAAACATCAGAAGCGAACTCTGCCCGCACAAAACCTTATAAAATCCGCAAAGTGTTTCGTTCAACGCGCTATAATGTAATAATGAAATCAAATAACCGAACTTACTACATTGCACACAAATATTTTTCTAGTCGACGATTAAAAAACAAAAAATAAAGAAAATCACTCATATGAGACCTGCTAGGGCCTTTCTTGCGAAAAATTAATCTTTTTTTTTTCTTTCTTAGTGAACGTTACAAGAGTGTTTAACTTTGTTTGAAACTTCTAACGAAGAAGACTTATCTTGTTATACTGACGCGACGCGACGCGACGGATGGATAGGAAAAATGTGAAGTGAACCGCAAAAGACTATGACTTATACGTTATACCAAGTGCATTGCCTTGTAAGAACATATTTTGCAGAAAATGTTCATGGTCTCAAAAGCATTTTGTATTTGGATACGAAATTCAATCGTATCTTGGATTTAATGAAATCTATCTTTATCTACAACACAACACCTAGAACAACTTTTTTTTGACCAACACACATTTTGTGTTTAAAGAAACGGGAGAAGAAAAGATAAACAGATTATTTGTTGAAGTCTTCTCTAACTCAACATTTACATTATGACGAAAAAGTTAAAGGTCTACTAATAATTTTTACTTGCAGCCTAGCAGATGCTATGATGCTTACACTATTCCGGCTATCCTTGGAACTAAAAATGCTTTTGACTTTTCGCAGTTGGTTGAATACGTTCTGTCGCGTACTAGAGCATTCCGCCTTTTAAAAGGAGCCAGTCAAAATTCGGTTTTCAAAATGTAAGTTTTTGTATTCTGCCAGAGAATTTTTTTTTTTCGAATTCTGCCAATTTATACTGATACCCATTACGTTTTCATTGGGGCCAAACTCAAGAATGTTTTACATTTTTGGCTTCCTTTTTTCTTCATTCAGTTGAAATTGTACTAGAATAAAGTTAGGTGTTCAACGATTTAACATAATTTGGAAATGAGATGAAATTTTGAAATGAGATGATTTCTAAATGAGAATTTGTATGTGTAATGAGGTAGTTTGTAGTCGAGTTTTGAAAATTCCAACGAAATAACATTTGGCAAAATGTATATGGTTTTCACACCGAGCCGAAAACCCGGTTTTCAACTAAAAGTTTTCGAAAACCTGAAAATCATCCACACCGGCCTTTTCACTTCATTTTTACAACAACACTGACTATCAAATTTTGAAATGAAAATATTTTCGGCTGCTATGATTGATTTTTTTTTGACGTTTATGCGCTTTTTAGGTGTGTTAGGGAAGAATCGCAACAAACTTAGGTGTGTTCTGAAAGAATCACAACAAACTCAGATGTGTTTGCTTTGTATTCCAACAAGTTTTCAACAGGTTTTATATAAAACCAGTAACTTGTGTTTTCGTTCAGGTTTTGGGGTTTTTTTTTCGCGAAAACCGCGTTTTAGCTCGGTGTGAAAACCCTATTAAACACTGTGTAATCGCCTTGTACTATTGTTTTATTAGACCGAATTAGGTAATTTCGTAGCGAAGTTTCAAATTCAAATTCGGATTAGCCTCGTTTCGCATTCAAATTGTCATTCCGAAATTATTTCATTTCAACACCGAACTAAGTTCTAGTACAATTTCAAATGAATGAAGAAGAAGGGAAGCTAACAATGTAAGATAGAAGAAGAAGGAAGTAGGTATATCGAGTCATCAAACGAAATAAACAAACTCATATGAATACACTTTTTTTTCTAATTTCGAAGTCAGCTGATTTAGGCCCCAAAAAAGTTGTATTTTTCTCGAGCCTGATTGGGAAAGTACAGATAATCTTTTTATAGACACGAATGTAGAATGCCTTATCTGGTTATAACGGGTATTATTATTGCGTTTAAGCTCAAGTAACGGTATTTTGTGTTTGTTGGGTTTGCTGGAAAATGGCTGTAACGATTTTGATCAAACTCATAATATATACAACCAGGGAATTTAAATTAGAAGTAATTTAAAATTTACTTTGTTTTTGGCTAAATTTCCAAATAACAGAAATCTGGTTTTCATGGTTATGTTTAACAGTCCAAACTTTGCATTAGACTGTCCTTGTAAATAATCCTTGCAAGGACACTCTGACGTCACAGAAAATGTGTCTTTGTGCTGTCAGTGAATGGTCATTCTTCACCGTGTCTTTGCTAGTTGAAATGACCATTACACCAATGAACCAAATCTGCCATTCTTGTCCCAAAGTACAATGTCCAGCAAATTGGACATTTTTACTTTTGCAGACAAGCATTACAATGTTCATTATGCGACATGACCATTTTGACAGTTGGTTGTGAATAAAACCGCGCTGAAAAATGTAATTTTTCGCCGTGACCATTACACGACGTTTATAAATTGGTCATTGTTAAAAGTAAATTTGACGGTTCAGGTTTCATTAGGGACGTTCCCATACTGTGATTTTCTGCAAATAATCACTGTCTTCACATTGCACATTGATGTTTAAAATTTATATCACAAATCTTAACTACCTTCCATACATTTTTTTGAATTGGAAAATTATGTCAAGTGAATCAAGATTTATTATAAAACTACTACCAGAATCTAAAAAATACACAAAACAACAAAGTAGCAAGCTACGTTAACGTTAAACGTTTAAAACCGATTACAATATCATTCATTAATTTTCCCAATACACCAGAGCTTACTCCGCGAATCTTCCGCGATACTTTTATCGTATAGAAAAGTTGATCATCCGTAGAATGTTTGTTCGATTGCTCCCATATATCAATGCGGCTCAGTTTAAGCAAAATATGTAATTTCTTGTATATTTTCCTAAAAATGACTAACGATTTTGTTCAAACCTCGGGTGTGACATGTGACATATTGAGATTGAGAGTCCTACCAACAAAACTACATTTTTAGTTTCTGGCAAGTCTGGTTTGAGTTGTCCTCTTAAATAAATTGGTCATAAGTGAACAATAGGGTTTAATTATTGGCAGGGGGTGCAAAAATTACATCATAACGAAAGATTCCCTTTTTAATCAGACTTGTCTGAAATACAAGAATTTATGGAAGCCTTATTCCAACATTCCAACACAATCGTCAAAAGGGCATTCCCATGCCCTAAGCACTACCAGAAAATAGGAATCAGAATAAAAGCATTTTGTTTGTCATATGCATGAAACTATCAAAAATCAAAAGACATATTCACATTTTCTGAGGTCAAACTTTCAATTATTATTTGCAGCAGTTGAGTGGGAGAGTTTCGAGTATAGCAGTGATCTTAGACTTCGCAAAAAAGACATGAGCCACTTACTCCAATTATACTAATTGTCTTTCAAAATTCAGAAGGTATCTCGTCTGGCCCAACCACTTTGCCCTTTTTGGAGTTTTTAACCGCCTCACTAACTTCCTTGATTGTACCCGAGGTTAGCGTCGGGTTCTTTATTGAAGTATCGAGTCAGCTATTGGAAACTTCATAAGTTCAAGTTAATGGACTTTTAACTGTTCATTAAAAAGTCCACCACAATACTGTCCTCACATGTAAAGAATTTTTTGGACTTCTTCAAGAAGTTGAACTTAAGCATTGTTCATGAACTTCAGCGAACAAATACTGAGAATTTCATCTGTTTTGAGCAACTATAGAAACTTTAGAACCTTATTCTTGCAAATTATACTTTTAATAAAGCCACAATCTCAAAAATGTGTGTCTATGGTGCTATGGTGGAAACGGGATCACGACGTTATCTATAGTGGAAGAATCTGAAATGGACAAAACCTGTAAAAAAAAAAAAAAATAGAAAGACAAAATCTAGAAGAAGAAAAAAATCTATAAAGACCGACATCTAGAATATAAAAAAATCTAGATTTGTTTACCTTTCGTTTACTTGCATTTTAGATTTGTCTGCTTACGTTGTGCTAAGAACCTGGCCCAACTGAACTTAATTATATTTATCGGCCTTATCTGTTAACATCTTAGGCACTCATGGCTAAATAACATATTGTGCCCCAGTCATTGATTCTACTTTAGATACATTTTTAGTTTTTCGAGTTCGCGAATTGTAACTATTGTCTCGAAAATTAATATTAATTATAGATTTTGTCAGTTCTAGATTTCTTTTTCGAGATCTTGGGTTTCCGGGATTAAGTAGATATTCTAGATTTTCGTCTTTCTAGAAATTTTTAGTTTTAGATTTCTTTTGCTGTAGATTTTGTTTTCTAGATATCGTGGTAAACCCGGTGAAAACTAAATATCTTGCTTATTAAACAAAATTTTTAAATTTCGGGCGTGGACTACACCCACTTTTCAAAAAAATTAGGGGAGATGGGGCTAAAAGTACCACTATTCATTGAAAAAAAATGACTAAAAGGAAGAATCTTCATCCGTGTCACATCAGTTTAATCATACGAATACACGAAGAGATCCTTTAACGTACTTGGTGTGGGTCCATTTTTTGCATAATATGCACTGAACAAAATTTTCCTTCGGACAAGCTGTCAGAAAATGCCCCACAAAAAATAGGACATACATTTTGTTGACCATCAATTCCCGACGAAGAGACTGATGTCTTTACCTGTTATTTTTGCTTGGTTTTGGGCGCCTTTTTGGTTCCGTTCTTGGTTTCTTTTTTGGATTCATTTCTGGCAAAGACTTTGTTTATTTCCTCAAAAATCGCAGTTGGTGAGGATAACCTAACCCATTGACCCTTTTCTAATTATCTAAAGAAAATTTAACTTTTTTTTTAAATTAAAAAAAAGTTTTTTTTGAAAAATCAAAGAATTAATTTTATTTTGTTTGACATTAAAATGTTCATAGAAATCCGTGAAGTAGTTTACAAGAAAATCTGTTAAGAAAAAACTTTCTATGGGAGGTACCGTTAGTTTTGGAGCTAGAATGTTAATTCCAAAAACACCTTTGTAGAACATCATAATAATACTATGTACCAAGTTTGAAGCGAATCGGTGTAGCCGTTTAGGCTGCAGGTACCGATACAGACGGACGGACAGACAGACAGAATTGTCGGAACAACTTTTTTAGGCTTCTCTATCATCTTTTTTAGCTGTCACTTCTTACTCCCGTTACTTAAAGCCCAAGTCTCCGCTACAGATAAACTTAACCTCCAACTTTCAGGGGGTAGATTTCTATAATACAATTTTATTCTGTTTAAATTAATTAAAATTTAAAGGTTTTTATGACACACTAACCAAGGGCATGAATTTTTGCAAAGAAACAATTCTTATACCCAATAGATTGTCACAAACTAACTCATGTTGTAATTGGGTATTCAACAGTTCTCTGCAAACGTTCTGAAGTTCTCTTTTATCTTGCGTTAATTTGTTAATAGATACCTACCAGTTGTACAATTGTGGTTAAGCACTAAACCTCGTTTTTAAATTCTTAATCCATAGATCAACTTTATTTAATCCGTGGAAGTCGGTGGATTAACTCTTTAACCACTCTTGAACCATCGTCTTTACTTTGATAATGCGAACACGAACCTAGGTAAATTGTTTTTAAATTTTGATCCGAATATGAATCATTATTGCACAACTGGCCCTTGGAAACCTAAAGCTCCATCTTTGAATTAAGTAAAACCAGGAATCTTCATTCATAAATTGACTCTTTTATTTCATTGATTCGTACATTTAAACATCATAGTGAACATCTATGCGTACATAGTAATGCACTACTGATTTCAACCTTCTATTGGCATTGAAAACTCAAATAAACTTTCTGTTTCTTATACATATATACATAAATTAAAATAACTGTAAAAGAATATAATACACAAGTAGAATAGTTTTGCTAAAAAAACCTTATATTAATAACCATGCCGTAAATTATTCTGCTTCGATGTTAGATAGAAATCAAAACAAAATAAATTGCGTTCAACAACGTTACTTAACAAAGTAGTGTCGAGGTTAGATGAACTTCCATTGTAAGGTTTAAGTTCTAAAGCAAGAGAATCTTCTTCGATGTGGTGTTGGTGTGGTGTCATCTCCCTTTTCGCTATTCATCTATTAAGTACAGTTTGAAGGTAACCAGCAAAGTGTGAAAAGTTACATCAACGAAGTTAATAATAATCACTCTTTTTAGCCTCTTTTGCAACTTTTGCAGGTAACTATGTGTATTTATTCTACGTCCCCATTTATATAATAAATAATATACTATTGCATTATTGATGTTTATCTTACTTTATAGGTACCTACGTTAAGTACGAGAACTAACGACATTTTTGGTTATTTAAGATGTCTAGTCTCAAAGTTATTCTTTTGTGATGCAGAAATATAAATTGAAAACAATTTGAAATAAGATGTAAGAGAAGTCGAAAAAGTAAGTCTCGAAATTCTTTCCGTCTGTCAATCTGTTTATAATCCAGTCGGCAAATACTTTCAGGTTGGAAGTTAGAACTAATATTTTGCTAAGTTTTTGATCTCGCTGGCATTGTGGTAGAGGAGGGGAAAACTTCAAAATTTTCCCTCAAGGCTTTTTTGTAGAGCATTGCATTTCTTACAATTTATTTTGTACAAAAATTGTGGTATGTCAATTCGTTGCCGAGATATGGAACTTCGGAAAACAGGTCGTTTTTCAAAAATGGTTTGCATTTTGTATTGAATTTTAAAAAATGACCTGTTTTCGAAGCGCCATATCTCTGGCTGTATTCAATTTGGAACTGCCAAGACTGGTTTTCCAAGCTATATTGATTAATTCAGGCTGCAATGAGAACAATAAATTCAGCTACCACGTTCAAACTACTCAAAAAATATACCAGGAATAACAAGATTGTCTTAAGCACCAACTAAAAGATTACTCTGCTCTGAATGCTAGGGCATTCAGTTAACTAGCGAATTGATGAGCTGGCCAGGCAAAAGTTAACCCTTCATTTTACACCCGCCGAAACACCCAATATTCTACTATGAACCATTACTTTCTATCACTTTCTTATCAGAATCTTATCGCAGGTGGAGCAATTTGATTAACTACATCATATCTGGGAGGATGTGGCCTGATTACAATAAAGCTCGAAAAATCGAATCGCTCTGTACGAAACAACATAACAACCAGTACTGGCTAATGGCCTCCCTCATAACGACTACTGCCGATTATACAGAAATGAGACAAAAACATAAGCGCGAGCTACAGTACGTTTGCAACGAACTGTTGGATACCCTATTCCCCATATTTTTGTATGTGCATGCGTCTGCCTCCCGCAAACAGCCGATGTTTCAGAAACAAAATTCTTCTTAAGCAGACAGAACAAAATGCAATAACATTAATTTTGTGCGGTGTGATGTTCAATTAATGCTGGCGCAATAAAAAAAGGCGTGCGCTACGCCCAAAGTTAAAACGTTTTATTGCCAAGGCAATTGGTATGAGCTCAGTGACATTCAATTTTATTCTTGCAGATCGATTTGAACAAAACAATACAAAACTTAAATTTTTAAAAATTAGATTTGGAATGGAAATAGAGATTATGGGTGTTTTTAACAATTCTTGGAAGACACTCTGCTACGTAACCAAGGAATATAAATCCAAGTGTTCATCTGTTTACTTCAAAACTGCGACCGATAGTTAAAAAACGTTAAAAAAATTAATGCATTATACGACTTTTGACGTAAACGCCCCTTAAAAGTGGGCGTGTCTTAAAAATTTGAAGCACTAACTGCACTTTTTTCAGTATTTAGGCATATGTGTAAGACTACAGCTGAATCGAGTAGTTTTTAAACAATCTTACCTGAACAAAGGTATTTTACCAAAATCACGCCTTTAAAAGTGGGCATATTGAACAAATTTACAAACGAAAATGTAGAGATATATTTCTCAAATAACGAACGGAAGGAAAAAAAACATTGGAACTGCCTTAAATTCTTAAGGCTACGTTTTTCGTTCTTTCACGAAAAGTAGGCGTAAGCCACGCCCAAAATTCAAAAATTTGTTTTCATACACAAACCTTTTCGTTTCTATTAAGAGACGCAAAATTTTGCCTTGCGGATTAATTATAAATACCGTTTATTTACAAAAACAAATTTTTTTATAGTTTCTAATGAAAAGTGGGCGTCAGCCACGCCCAAAATCAATTTTTTTGATTTCATACACAAGATGTTTATGTGCCAGTAAGACCCACAAAATTTAATGTTTTTCGCTTTAATATAACAATTGTTATTTTATAAAAACAATATTGATGGTTTTGTATGAAAAATAGGCGTAAGCCACGCCCAAACTGAAATATTTTTATTTGATTGGAAGTTTACCTAAAGCTTACGTGTGCAAAATTTTAGCGTTATGCTTTTATCGTAACTGTACAAAAAAACATAATTTAATTTTATTAAATTGAGGTTGTTCAACAAAAATGTCGATTGTGGGCGTGTTTGTGGGCGGATGTTACCGGTTCAAAAACTTAGCCTTACTTTTGAACCAAAGATTATATATATCAAATTTCAGCTTTCTAGCTCAAAAATTGCGACCTCTAGAGAGTATACATACGGGCGGACGGACGGACGGACGGACGGACGGACATGGCTAAATCGACTAGGCTTTTGATTCTGAGTCAGAATATATATACTTTTCTATACCTAACGGTATTATTTCTCTATGTTACAAACTCCACACCAAATACAATATACCCATTCTATGGAATAGGGTATAAAAAGAAGAATATTATTTATTTTCTAAGTCATTGTCTGTCCTGCCTATAGTATAAGGGTGCTGTCCCTTGGTTATCCTCGATCCTTGGAGATCCTCGATGGGACAAAGTGGTTATGAGCTATCACTCTCCAGTGGATATTCCAATCATAAACAATAACCTCTTACAAAAACCCTTCCTTTTTCTACCCAATATGGTATCTAACCATACACCTTGGGACAGTGAATGTAGTACTTGGTTGCTAAACCTAGAGTTCTGAGTTCAAACCCAACCTGTGCAGCAGTTTTTATTTATTCCCCCAGTTTCTACTGGATGCCAGCCGTGGGACTAATTGAGGTAATTATATCACCTAAGTCTCAATCCACTTTACCAACCTATCGTTCTATTCCTTCTCTCCTCGCTCGCACATGTTAATACATTATAATAGGCAATAGCATAATAATTTGTAAGCATTCCCATGGAACATAATTTTGTATTTGTGAAACTTCACGTTTTCTGCGCTAGTAATCAAATTTCTCCATTAGCAGAAATAAAGTGCTTCTCCAACTTGTCACTAGATGACATACCGTTCTTTCCGCAATTTAATATTATTATAGAAACATATACATACAATGCTAAAGGGTATAAGGTCTGGCGGCTGGTCACATTGGCCTTCCGATGTACTGTCCGGCAGATTAATGTTAGATATGTTATAGTAACAAAACGGCGCAGGGCACTAGAGCTCTAATTGGGTCTTATGAGTTTCTGACTCACAAACCATCATTTCTAGCTACTTACTGTGAATACCTTAGACCTAGAATGTTTTTGGGATATTGAGTTTAGGTTTTAAATAAACAATACCACCACCTTATAACGCTATTTTTATCGAAAATGTTTCCAACGATTTTGATAAGAATCGTTAGTATTGTTTTGCAGATTTGGTCTTTCTTTTGGTTCAATTTAATTTTGTCGGATAGCTCTTTTAAAGGTACCTCACAAGGTCTATGTTTCGACCTTGTCATAAGCCAAAGTATCGAAATACGAGAGATTTAAAATACGTACATAAGACTTTAAAACATTATTGCAGTTTTTTCTATTTTCAATATTTTTTTTTGGTCAATTTATTTGAAAACGGACTTACAGTTTTTTTTTAATATTTTTACTTGCGATTATAGGTACCTACCTACTATAAGGCAAGTTATGCATTCGTAAAAAAAAAATCTAACAATCAAACATGATATTACCAGCATGATATTACGATGATAGAGAAGTCGAAAAAAGTGGGTCCGACAATTCTGTCTGTCTGTCTGTCTGTCTGTCTGTCCGTCCATCTGTATCGGCACCTACAGCCTAAACGGCTGGACCGATTTGCTTCAAACTTCGTAGATAGTATAATTATGACGTCCTACAGAGGGGTTTTTGGAATTAGCATTCTAGCTTTAAAACGAACGGTACCTGCCATACGAAATTTAGTGAACAATTAATTTTTCTCAAAAACGGCTCCTACGATTTTGATAAAACTTTTTGAATGGTGTTTTCTGTGCAAGCTTTATGTTTTGGTTGGAATTAAATTTTCAGGAAAAGTCTTGTTACTGTACCTCCCACAGCACCAGTTTTTTTCATAAAAGATTTTCTCGTAAACGACTCAACGGATTTCGATGAAAAATTTTAATGTGAAATCTCTTTTATAAACAAAATAATATTATTTCTTAAATTTACCAACAAAAATTTTGTTTGAGTTTTTTAAAAAGATTTAAATTTTTTTTTTAATTTTTGGTTTTTTTTCAAAAACGGTTTGTTCAAAATGTTTAAAAGTTTTGTTTGCATTTTAAACTGCTAGATGTTGGCATACTCAAACAAAATTTGAAATGTGGTATCGAAAAGTTTTTCAAAAAAAAAGACTGTTTTTTGAAAAAACTGGTTGAACGATTTTGAAAAAAAAAAATTTCTTAAAAATTCAAAAAAGTAAAAGAAAACTGATGGCTTACTTCATTTTCTCCAAAAAGTGTTTAGGTATTGAATTTTAAGTGATTTATAAAATTTCATATGATTTTTTCAACGCTTTTTTCCCAAAATCTCAAGCCCGAAGACCATTTTAACACATTAGAGCAAGTTCGTACGACCCAGTCGTGCATTTTATTTAATATGTAGATGAAAACCGATAAAAAAAATTGTTTTGAAAATGTATTAAAGCAAAAAGAAACTGGACGAACGAATTTTTTTCACTTTAAACAATGTTAAACACGAAACGTTAAAAGAAATCAGATGACATAAATGTATGTACAATGAAAATGGTGTGTTTTTATAGCTGCATGAGAAGTTTTGATGGTTGTTGTCTATATGGTTTGAGGTTTGACAGTTGCCATTGCATATATAAACTATAGTATTCCCACTTGAGGTGCGCCATCTATTGACGAAAAACTAAGCTCTAGAATACCAGGGGAAGCAACAACAACAATTTCCACCATTTTAATTGCTGTTGTTGCTTCCCATGGTATTCTAGCTTAGTTTTTCGTCGATAGATGGCGCACCTCAAGTGTGAATACTATAGTTTATATATACAATGCAGTTGCGAATGTCAAACTGGGTTGACATTTCTGTTCAGTAGGGGTTGGCAATTCATCATGAATCGTTTAACGCCAATCTGTTCTCAAAGTTCATAGAGCACTTCGTCCGTTTTACGGTAAACATAATCGGCTGAGTAGGTAAGCTATATTCGTGCAGTTATTGATCGTTGTCGCACTAATTTTACTCTTCTCGGTTCAAAACATCCAAGAAGACAAAGAAATGTGCGCATCAAAGAGAATATTGCTGCTGTAGCGCGAAGTGTTGCAGAAGACGCCGAAATGTCGATTCGTTGCCGTTACGGTAAATGGGGAGCGCTATCGAGCCAGAAGTGGTCCTGTTAACTGGCACCCTCTTTCGTGTGACTTAACGCCTCTCAATTACTGTTAATGGGGCTATGTTAGGTCATTGGTTTATGGCGACAAACTCTAGAAGCAAGCCGCCATGAACACCATACGGCCAGATTTGTTGGAAAAAATAGTGAAAAATTGGACTGATCGAATGGACTATGTAGTGTAGGTACATAGCCGCAGAGGACATACGCCGGAAATTATATTTAAAAAATAAATACCATGAAATTGTCTACCGGATTTTAATAAAACAAAAATCAATCTAACAACATTTATGTTTGTTTTTGTCTTTTTTAAAGTTCTCAAGCTATTAAAAAACACCCTTTACATGAATATGTATGTTCAAGCTGCTTGTAACTTAAGAAGAAGAAGAGGCTGAAACCGCGTCGCTAAATATTCGCTAAAAACTATTATTTTTATCAAAGTTGATTGTTCTTTTATACCCTTTCGTGTGAGCTTCTAAAATGTTAAGCCTAAGAAAACACAGGTTGGTTATTTTGATTTGTGTTGAAGAGCTTTAAATATAATTGAAAGTTGAATTGATTGAAGAGCTTTTTAAGCTTAAGAGTTTGCTTGAAAAACTGAATATAATATGCGATTGAAATGAATGGTATATGTTAGAAGAGGTTAATTTAATAGTCAAAACAGATGTCCAGTTTTTTCCGTGCAGCGTGCAGTCAAATTAATTTGCACAGAATGTTATGGGATAGGCCAACTCAAATTCTGCAGGGGTATTTAGATTTTAAGATTAGATAGATATTTATTGTAACAGAATATTTAAGTACATAGTATGATTGACTGCACCATGTCTATAATTTTTAAATTGAATGGGTAGTTTCATTGCAGCTACAAATAAAAAAAAAACCGAAACAATTAAAATAATTGCTCTCTGGCATTACTTACTTTAAAAGTACATGTCCTTCTTTCAACCAAAATCAGCGTCTACCTACTTGCACGCACGTTAAAGGTACTCTAAGTACAGGTTGTACAATAATGTTTCAGAACTGAACCTCATTTTTAAATTCTTGATCCGTAGGTCAATTTATTTAATCCTTGGAAATCGGTCTGTTAACTCTTGAACCATTCTTGAACCAGTGTCTTAACTTTAATTGTGTACACACGAACCGATTTAAGTAGTCTTTAAATGTTTATCCGAGGATGAACCACGATTGAACAACTGGTCCTAAACGGAGTACAAATTTTGCTTAAAGGGGACTGACTACGAAAAAGAACTTAATCCTGCAAAAGTTGGCTACCCACATTGACATTAGTGTGACCTTAAACTGGTGCATACGAATAAACAGCGATTAAATTATTTTTTATTAAACATTTTTGGAAGCGTAAGCGGATTAAAAGTCAGTTCAAATAATTTAAAACAAATAATAAATTTTTTCTTGGCACATATTCGTATGGTTGTTGTTATTTATAAAATTTCTTTCAGTCATAATGATTACGATGATATTTCTATAATCCCAAAAAAGTTTTTTCAAACAAGCTAGTCTGTAGCTTGTCAAAATTCCTTCAGACTTTAGTAATTTAAAGAAAAAACGTTGTCGGCTTTCTTTTATTTTAGCTCAAACTGGTACCTTTCAAGTAATGGTTTTTTCGTTTGAAATTTACTCTGTTCTAGATCTGAACATCTAGCAGAAATGCACTTTTCTCTACGAGTTTTGCTCTTGGAGCGTATGTGAATTCTTCACAAGAGGCAGTACCCCGGACAAAAAATTAAGTGCAATCAGAGATCTAACCCAGAACATTCTGCAAAGCAGCCGACAGGTAATCACTACGCCACGGGGCACTACATTAGTAAAGCAAAACGATGCAACAAGAAATTAATTGCTATATTCCTTAAGAACAAGGAAAAATTGTTTCCATCTCACATTGTCCGCCGCTTGTAAAAATTATTGCAAATATCGCCTAAAATAGACAGAAATACTGTTATACAATTTTTTGGGCGATTGTTTATAACGCTTAATTTAATAATAATTTAATAAGCCTGTTACTGTGAAACATGCAAAAACTTATCTTAATGATACACACTTTACTTTGAATATGTGGAAACAGTGGTCATTGATCTTGAATAATTTGTTAAAGCCTCTAAGCGATTATTGAAAAAATTTAATCAATTTAAAATTAAGAGTCTTCGTAACGAATTTGTTGGCGCAAAAAAAGTTAAAAGAGAGTTTTCTTAAATCCTCGAAACATTTTAACTAGTCTTATACAAATAACAATTAGTTCAAAATGGGGGAACCCTATTGTAAATAAAGAATTTGGACTTCTTAGTTTATTTTTAACGAATAAGACAGAGCAGAGTAAATAAACGAGATCAATTATTCGTATATTTTATTTATTAAATGATTTTTTTGTTTGTTTTATTAACTTTTAATATCACTTAAGCATTAAGTTTATAACTTTTGATGTATGTTTGTATTGAAAACGTTTTTTTTTCTGGTTTGTTTTCTTTTGGAAAAGTAATTAATATGTAAGTGGTGGTTTTTTAAAGAGCTTAAGGGGCCAGTTAGGGGCTAGTTATAGCGATACGGAAAACCAAACCGAAAAAATTTTCAAATGGAAAATTTTGTATGTTCTGATTCGATTTTTAAGACAAATGCTACACTGATCGATGGCAATCAATGCAAAGAATTTTTTTTGTTCATAATAATTTTAATTGAACAAATACTTTTTCTTAAAAATGTATTTTTTTATTTTTCTTTTATACGTATAATAGACAAAAGATTAAATACATTTTTAACAAAAAGTACAAGTTCGATTCAAATTTTTTTTCTCTGAGTTGGTTGCCATCGATCAGTGTAGCATTTGTGTTTTAAATCTGATTATACTGTACCAAATTTTACATTTGAAAATTTGTTCGGTTTGGTTTTCCGTATCGCTATAACTGGCCTCTAACTGGCCCCTTAGAACTTTAAATAAAAATACAAGACGGAAATAATGTTGAAATACATTTTTTATTTTTATATTGTAATGGTAGATAATTTCGTGGCATTAATTTTTGAAATATGATTTCCGGTATATGTCCGCCGTGGCTACGAGATACATAGTGAAATCGACCAGTTTAGTTTTTCACTACTTTTCACGTGATTACGTCTCATAAATTGAAATATATGGACAACACGCATGAAAAAGTGTCACAATGTCACAGTCACGTTCCATATCTGCTTTGATAGCATAGAAAGTTGACAATGTGGAAGGGGAGGGTGTTGGGTGGTTGGTGATTGTAAGTGGTGGTGGTGGTGGGTGAGTGGGGGGGGGGGGTGGTGGTGGTGGTTGGGAAGAGGAAAAATTGTCAAAAATGGTGGGTGGTTGGTTGGTGGTTGTAGTTGGTATGGGTAGTGAGGCAAACATTTTCAAATGTAATGGGTGGTTGGTTGGTCGCTGTAGGTGGGATGGGTGTTTGGTGTTGGGGGAATTTGGTATGGGAGGGGGGACATTGTCAAATATGGTGGGTTGGGTAGTTGGCGGTTGTGGTGGTGGGGTTAGTTGATTTGGTGAGGGGCAATGAAAAAAATTTCAAAAAATGGTGGGTGATTGGTTGGTGGTGGGGGGAGATACAAACCTACACGTGAACTGTTGTCAACTGGTTATCACGTAAATAATTATCGTCCGTGAACCGACTTTACAGACAACCAAGTTTTTCAAATAAATCTGTCCATATGTCGTAAATAGTAGCTTGAATATTGGCTTCCGATGCTTCAAGAGTTGCTGGTTCATTGGCACAAACCAATGACTTAACATAGCGCCATAAAAAGTAATCGAGAGGCTTTAAGTCGCACGAAGGAGAGGGCCAGTTAACAGGGCCACTTCTGGAAATTAAGTTTTCACCAAATTGATTTTGCAATAAATTGATGGTTAAGCGGCGCTCTGTATGCCTTGTCTTGTTGGAACCAAATGTCACGCCATTCACCGTAACGGCAGCTCCTTCCTCATTTGGAAAGAAATAAGGACCGATGATGCCGCTAGTTATTGACAAAGCCATTTAACCATTTTTATGTTTTTACAAAGTAAATTTCCACAATTGGGAAGCGTAGCTCCGGCGTTAAACGATTCATGGTCAATTTTCCAACACAGTTTGACATTCTGAACTGTGAAATTATAGACAACAACCATCGAAACTTTTTCATGCAGCTAAGAAATCGCCCTTTATTTCTTGGATTAAATGATGGCTGTTTGTTGATTGAGAATAGATTACGGGATTCTAATCTCTAACACATTTTTCAAATTATATTTATGTAATTCTATAAACACCTATATTTAATTCTATAAACACCTATCTTAATTATGATTGTTAGAAATTGGTTTTTTCAAAGTATCTATATATGGGGTGAACAAACTCTCGGGCAAAGAATTATGCTATAGAACGTGTTCTGGCTTCTGGTCACCTTTCGTTTTTTTTCTGTTGTAATCCAATAATAAATATGGAAGTCTCAGAATTGTGGATACAAGACCACAAGGAAGCGTTGAAATGGAATAAACACTTGAGACAGTCAATCACTGATGTGGAATTCATTGATTGACTTAATCAATAATCGATGATTTTAACAATTTTTACTTATTTACAAAACTATTAAACTGTTAAACAATGACGCTGAAAGGAAAAATAGTACCACTACAATTTTTTGGGGAAAAAGAGCTTATGGCGCTTCCTAAATGTTTGTGTCACCAATAATTTGCAAATGCGTTAAAAAATATGCATAAATATGATTATGAATTATCGTTACTTAAGAAACATGGCATCAGCATTGCTAATCAATAAGTAGCATGATTTTCAAAAACCACAACTTATGAAATAGTATATTATAATTTGAATATGAAAACAAAAATGATTGATAAAATTCAATATTCATCTTCTTAAATACCTTTACACACTTCATTCAGATTATTTTATGTTTATTGCATACAAATTTAACTATCAATAGCTTTATGTAGTTTAATGAATGTATGTGTCCTTTCAATGTTTTACATAATATTTTTTTGTTTGAACATGGTATTAGCTAAAACTACAACACTAATTGAGGAAATGAACTGCAATGCGTCTTATCTGTTTTAAATCGCATTTAAATATGTTCAACTTTAACAGACAGCTTTTAATCTTAGCATCAGATGACTCCCACAGTGATGATATTATAACAAACAAAAATATCTTCATCACATCTTAAGATGGATCTTCTCCAAAAACCAAAAACTCATGAGAGCTTAACTAGTTTGGAAAGATACTTACCATCAATAATGTGAACACAACAGTCACTTGACCTTGACAAACAAAAGCAACAAGAAGTAGATAGTATAACAATTTGAAAATATCATGATGATGCTTACTAGCTATAGTTGATGATTCTCTATAAGCAAAGCATTTAAAATTCAATTGATTTTGCCTACTCGCGCGCGTCGTGCCATCGCCATTCCAATCTTTTGGATAAAAGTGAATGTTTATAGATAATAAAAATTAAAAAAACAGAAAAAAATCAACCTAGAATCTTCCTGAAATACATATCACCTCAGGTATCAAAAAATAGAAAAAAAAAAATTATTCAAATTAATTGAATGTTTTTGACGCATTTTTTATGGCTAGAGCAAGACATCAAGCATCACCTAACCACACCAATCGTTACCATACCCATTTGTTTGATAATCTTTTACTTTTTTGACTTCGAGAAAAACATCGTGCACCGCTACTACTCCTCTCCCTTAAACGTGTGTGTTAGCTTTTAGGTATAGTATCGAAGGCGTTGTGAACTGTGAGTCGTCTTCGGCATTGATTTGGTGCTGGCTGGTCATCTGAATGCCATGCGGTGGTCCATATAAATATCAAAGTATTTTGAAAAATCATTATCATTCGTCTTTAAACTTTGTGGTGATATAGAAACAGACAAGTTTTACAAAAATGGTACGTTCTCGTTAATACCTAATAGTTTAAATTTGGTGTTCTACTTTTGCACTTTCTTTCAATTACTTAAAAGTTATATTAAAAAAAATTCAATTAATTTGTAAATTTAATTTATAGAAGTTCACGTTTGTTTTTATTGCATTAATTGGATATGCTTTGGGAGATGTATCACATTTGAGTGCCGGTCGCCGAGCAGTGTTGGACTCAGCAACTCAAGGACCAAATCCCCAAGATATTGCCACTCCTGAGCCAGAGTACATTGACATCGATCTTCCAGAGCCACCACGACCAGCCCCACTTCCAGCCCGCCCTCAATTCTCTTCATTCAATGCTATTCCATCACATCATGTTGAACCTGCTCCAGCTCATGTCTTTACATCAAGTGGATACCGTTATAAGCGTCCTGTAACTTACTATAGACGCACACATCGCATTCGTTACTAAAAATGTTGACCATTGAAAACCGTTTTCGTACGACACTAAATCCATTTGGTTGCGCAAGCCTATTCCATGTGAGAAAATTATATACTAAACTTGGATTAATGCAATGCGATGACCTCTTATCATAAGTGAAAACATTTAAACAAAGTCTAATAAATTATTTATAAATCAAATATTTACCTCTGTCCAAATTGCATATTAATTTAATGATCGAGTCACATGAGCCAAACTTTGCAATTACACAACATCATCATAAGTTGACGGATTTTATGTTGGCTTCTACTAGGAGTATAGAATTAAGCTAATGATTCCTAAAGCAACATTTAATTGTGTTTCATTATTTCCTTCACAATTACTCATCTTAAATAAAAACACACATAAGAAATTACTATCGGTGCGATGCGATGTGCTACCCACTTAAGATGCGTTTTTATTTACATCCCATTAAACTATAATTATTTTCTCACGCGAATCGTTTAATGAATACACTTTCTAATTTAGTTAAGCCTTGCTTTGTGTGGCCTTGCCAGGTTTTTTCCGGTAAATCCGTTACAGAGTAGGAGCATTTATATTAGGTACTCGTATTTAATTGTGTTCTCACAATCACATCTAGACCCTGTGTAAGGGTCGTCTTCATTATTTTGAGTGGAATATTATATTCCTATAAATTTGTATCTATTCTTGTTACTTTAAAGTATGTATGTTTATCTTTTGTTTGTTTGTTTTTTGTTGAGTTTGAAGCAGTTAACCTTGGCCTCAGGTAAACCCTAATTTTAAATGGTCATGGATCATAATATTGCATGTGGCCAGCCAGCCAGAGTGCTACCTTCACTCTGGTATACTTAATTATGATTATGTAAATTTACAGAAGTTGTTCATCGCTGGGCTTCTTTATTAATCAAGGTTTCGTGCATAATCGCATTTGAAACTAAAGATTAGAAAATTCCATCACATTCAAAAAGTGCGTATGTTACAACTTGTCAATGTTGCAGGATAATGAAGCATGCGAAGTTTTGATGGTTGTTGTCTATGGTTTGACAGTTGTATTGACATTTCTGTTCAGTAAGGTTTGACAATTCATCATGAATCGTTTAGCGACAGAACAACGCTTCCAAATTGTGGAAATTTACTTTGAAAAAAAAAAAAAAAAATCTGTTGGCGAAGTTCATAGAGCATACTTACTGAAGAATTGTGTTTAGTGATGAAGCTCATTTCTGGTTAAATGGCTTCGTCAATAAGTGAAATTGCTCTGTATGAAGATAAGATAGTCCTCAAGCCATTAATGAATCACCATTACATCCATTGTAATTAACTGTTTGGTGCAGTTTGCACGCTGACGGCTTCATCGGCTCAAATTTCTTTCCAAATGAGGAAGGAGCTGCCATTTCGGTAAATGGCAAGCGCTATCGAGCCATGCTAACTGATTTTATGTTTCCAAAAATAAATTAGTTAAACATCCATGAATCTTTAAGCATTTGGAAGCCAATATTCAAGCCACCATTCACTCCATACGGTTGGGAAAAGTAGTGTAGTAGCCGCGGCGGAAATATGCCGGAAATCATATTTAAAACAAAAGCAAGAGCTACAGTAGATTTTCAACGAACTGTTGTATACCCTATTCCCTATATTTTTATATTGTGTATGCCTTCGCCTCCCACAGCCAGCCGCCTGTGTGGCCAATGTTCAATAACTGCTGGCGTAATAAAATTGTGCCACGACCAAAATTGAGATTTTTAATTGCCAGAGCAATTACTATATGAGCTAGCTCAGTTACATTCAATGTTCATCTTGCAGATCGATTGGAACAAAACAAGACAAAACTTAAATTTTTAAAAATTAGATTTTGAATGAAAAAAGCGATTATGGGTGTATTTAACAATTCTTGAACCGTACTCTGCTACATAACTAAGGTATACAAACCGAAGTTTTCATCTTCTTACTTCAAAACTGCGACCGATAGTTTAACATCCGATTGTAAATGTTTGGGCATTGGAAGTCATTCACAATTTTATTAATTATGGCATTTCAATATTCTCAAAAACTTTTTTTTTGATTTTTAATATTTTTTTTCAAACAAAATTTTGGTTTTCCAAATATGTTGGAAACGGGTATATTGATTTTTTTGACATTATTTTTTCAGATATAAACTACGGATTGCTATATATTTACATATGTATGTACATGCTCAAACAAATTTCAAAATATTTTTAAAATAAACTGTCCGAACGATTTTCAATATTTTTTTTCCTAGATAGACATATAATTTTGAAATTTTGTTGCATACTTAGTTTTCTCTGAGAAAAATCTTAAATCAATTAAAAAATAAAAGAATTTTCGAAATCATTTAAAATTTTTTTAAATATACATAATGCAGCTACTAAGCAATTGCTTAGCATAAGAGCAAGTTCGTGCGACCCAGCCGTGCATTTTATTTTCTGTTATTATTATTTAAAATTCACAAGCTCTTTAAAAAACACCCTTTATGATATAATTTGAATTTCCGGTCTATCAACATGGCACGTGGTCAGTCATCAGTCATGGAATATAATATCTGGAAGGAGTTATAAGAGAGTCAAGTTTTCTCCTACGTTGCATGCTCACGAATCGGGAAACTGTGTGTACTTTTTATTTATACCGATGATAACAAGATGCAAAATGTTGTGTATTATACTACAGGGTGCGCCAGAGAAACTTACTTATTTGAAAGGTCAATAAAAAAAAAGTACTTCAGTTATTGTTTTAAATTTTTTTTTTATTTGAGAATACAATATCCCAATTTTTTTTTATGCAGTCTTAAAAATGACATCGGATAAATGGCGACCCCCATTGCGCATACACTGATGAAGTCGATTTTTGAAATTCGTATCCACTCTTCGCAGCATATCAATCGGTATGTTGGCAATGGCGTCGCGAATGTTGTTGTTCTTGAGGTGTGCTATGGTCCGTGGTCGATCGACATAAACCAGGGATTTCAAATAACCCCATAAAAAGAAATCGCATGGAGTCAAATCTGGAGAGCGTGCCGGCCATTGGAGATCGCCTCTGAGAGAGATGAGGCGGTCGGGGAAATGTTGTCGCAACAAATTCATTGAGTCTCGTGCTGTGTGTGCTGTGGCTCCATCTTGCTGAAACCACACGTTTCTAACGTTCATTTCTTCGAGTCTTGGAAGAAAAAATTTCAAAGCGAGCGCGGAAGGCACGTTGCGTAGCAACAAGTGAGCGACCGTTAGAAAAGAAGCTCTCAACTGCGAAGGCCCGCTGCTCTCTAGACCAGAGCATGATGGCAACTGACTGGAGGGAGAAACAAACTTGGGAACTTCCCCCTCCAGATGCGCCCCCTCTTGCCCCTCTACCCGCCCAACTCACCGCGCGGGAATTTTTTCAAATAAGTAAGTTTCTCTGGCGCACCCTGTAGTAAAGTATATTAATCGGTCTTTATAATACTAAAAGATAAAAACAAAATATTATTCCATGTCATACTGCCTGCCCAGACTCTGGATTGTAACCACCTTATGTAGCACTTCACTCATACTTGACAAACTGATAACTGAACTCTTTAAATTAAGGTTGAACACCTTGCCAGCAGAGTAAAAGTTTTAGGAAAAAGGTAACTTATTGGTTCCAAAGAGGAATACGAATAGATGGTTAGTGGAACCATTAACCTTAATTTATTTATTTTTGCCTGTAAGCTACTGTTCTGTCAAATAATTTACGATTTTAAGCAGGTGTGCATGAAAACCGAAACGTGATAGCGAATTGGAAACATAATTTGAACTCGTTTTTTATATCCTATTCCATAGAATGGGTATATTGTATTTGGTGTGGAGTTTGTAACATAGAGAAATAATACCGTTAGGTATTGACTCAGAGTCAAAAGCCTAGTCGATTTAGCCATGTCCGTCCGTCCGTCCGTCCGTCCGTCCGTATGTATACTATCTAGAGGTCGCAATTTTTGAGCTAGAAAGCTGAAATTTGGTATATATAATCTTTGTTTCAAGAGTAAGGCTAAGTTCTTGAACCGCCCACAAACACCCCCACAATCGCCATTTTTGTTGAACAACCTCAATTCGGTAAAACTAAATTATGTTTTTTGTACAGTTACGAAAAAAGCATAACGCTAAAATTTTGCACACGCAAGCTTTAGGTAAACCTTCTTCCAATAAAATAAAAAAAAATCAGTTTGGGGGTGGCTGACGCCCATTTTTCATACAAAACCATCAATATTGTTTTTATAAAATAACAAATGTTATATTAAAGAGAAAAACATTAAATTTTGTGGGTATTACTTGCACATAAACATCTTGTGTATGAAATCAATAAATTTGATTTTGGGCGTGGCTGACGCCCACTTTTCAATAGAAACTATAAAAAAATTGTTTTTGTAAATAAACGGTATTTACTATGATGAATCCGCAAGCCAAAATTTTGCGTCTCTTAATAGAAACTAAAAGGTTTGTGTATGAAAAGAAATTTTTGAATTTTGGGCGTGGCTTACGCCCACTTTTCATGAAAGAACGAAAACAGTAGTCTCAAAAATTTAAGGCACTTCCAATATTTAATTTAAACCTTTTTCCTTCCGTTCGTTATCTGAGAAATATATCTCTACATTTTCTTGTGTAAATTTTTTTCAATACGCCTACTTTTAAAGGCGTGATTTTGATAAAACACCTTTGTTCAGGTAAGATTGTTTAAAAACTACTCGATTCAGCTGTAGTCTTACACATATGCCTAAATACTGATCAAAGCTCAGTTGGTGCTAAAAAATTTTAAGACACGCCCACTTTTAAGGGGCGTTTCCGTCAAAAGTTGCATAATGCATTAATTTTTTAGCGTTTTTTAACTTTCGGTCGCAGTTTTGAAGTAAACAGGTAAACACTTGGACTTATATTCCTTGGTTACCTAGCAGAGTGTGGTCCAGGAACTGTTAAAAACACCCATAATCGCTTTTTCCATTCCAAATCTTATTTTTAAAAATTTAAGTTTTGTCTTGTTTTGTTCAAATCGATCTGCAAGAATAAAATTGAATGTCACTGAGCTCATAACAATTGCCTTAGCAATAAAACGTTTTAACTTCGTGGCGCACGTCTTTTTTTTATTGCGCCAGCACTAATTGAACATCACACCGCACAAAATTACTGTTATTGAATTTTTTTCTGTCTGCTAAAGAAGAATTTTGTTTCTGAAACATCGGCTGTTTGCGGGAGGCAGACGCATACACATTACACATACAAAAATATGGGGAATAGGGTATCCAACAGTTCGTTGAAAACGCATTGTAGCTCTCGCTTATGTTTGTATTTTTAAAAACATTATTTAAAAATTTAATGTATTCGGAAAACAGTTCATTAATTTTTTGTTATTTGCTGAATACCTATATGAATTGGCGTATTTGAAATTTGTTTAAAAAAATGTTTTCAAACAGTTTCTCAAAAAAAAAAAAA
This sequence comes from Platycheirus albimanus, assembly GCA_916050605.2. Classification (NCBI taxonomy): domain Eukaryota; kingdom Metazoa; phylum Arthropoda; class Insecta; order Diptera; family Syrphidae; genus Platycheirus; species Platycheirus albimanus. The sequence goes on from OU696698.1 coordinate 70,569,693, forward strand.
AAATTAATTTATACAAGAAATAAAATGGTGTGCTTTTTTCAGCTCAAGTTAGATTCAGTATTTATTTAAGAATTTCGAAAAATATATTTATTTCAAAATCTCAAGCCCCAAGACTACTGTCACACAGTACCTAGTGCTCGTACGTGCGAACCAGTTGTGTATTTTATCTTTAAGCGGAAAGTCGGTTGTTAGACTGGTTAAACCATTACTTGGCTTAAATTCTTTTCTAAGTACAAATCTAGAAAAAAGTTTTCGTATTTTCCTTCCAATTTACAAGTATTAAAATTACTGATCTAATCAATCCAAATGAAGATGATTGGTACTTCTTTCAATAATTGAATTGAATGTTTATGTTGCGAGAATCATTCAAAATATAATTGCTTTAGTGCTTTATGTTAAATGCATCTAGTATAGCTCACTGCAAGGCCACGCGCCCACTAGATACTTTTCGTCACGAAAGAGATAGGTTGCCCAATTGATTTTTGAGCAACCAAACTAATCCGTGACAAAAAGTATCCAGTGGGCGCCTGGTCTAAATATCGGAATCGGCACCCAAGGTCAAGCAACCAACTCATAGTATTTTGAATCGATGACATTGCACCCAAAAGGAAGAATGCACTTTTTATGTACCTGCAGTGTGGTGTGAATTTAAAATCTAAGTCTCCATAATCGTGGTGAGATGTATGAGTTATGAGTTAACTGATTAAACATCTATTAAACTACAGTAACCACGTATCAAAAACCAAGATCTTATCAACTCAACATTAAGTCTGGGATCTGATCACCATCATATTATCTGATAGGTAAGTTGAGTCCTCAGGTCATTCCAAACGTTTAATACCACTACTCTCAAAGAACAGCATGCATTTTTAGACCTGTGGAATTGAACATGATCTTGAAGAATCTTCAGAATATTTATTGCTATTCATTATGCTTTCGATCGGTTTCAAACGATCGGTTCCAAAACATCATTTAGAGAGGTTTTTCATTGTCACTTCTCCAATCGAGACCTCATATACGATATTATCCTTTCTTGAGTCCTATGTCCAGTTTGCACGATCCCTTGCCTATTGCAGTTTTTTTTCCTCAGTCAGAAATTGCTACTGACCCACTTAGCTGCTGAAGCCAAATATCTTTGTAGCTCCAATTCTCCAAAGATGCATTGCGCAATTTTTTTGAATTGGAGCTTCATAGTTATTAAAAACAGTATATTATTCTATTTTGCCATTGATTTCGATGAAGAACCAAGATGTGACACACACTCAACTACAAAAGGAATCATGAATAGTTTTTTATTTATTAAAAGCGGTTTCTAAAATATTGGAAAGCACAATCATTATTTGAATAGTCTTTTGAAAAAAACAAAATAAAATTTGGAATCCTCTGAATTGAAACATTTATGTTAATTGTTTGACAACTCAAAAATTGTCAGATGCCTTTTCATGGTATACCCGCAGAATTACTAAAAGCAGACCCTGAAGCAGCTTCTCGTATTTAGCTTAAACTGCTTTTTGGGAGAGTGAAACTTACCCACGGGACTAGAAGAATGGAGTTATTGTGAAGTTACCAAAGAAGGGGAACCTCAAAAACCGTAGTAATTGGTGCGGTATAACCATTCTGTCCATTTTTCCGAAACTAATGGCAACCATTGCTCTCGAAAGGATAAAATCCAAGATCGAATCTACCTTCGATAGTCACCAAACGGGGCTTCGCATACGGCCGATCGTGCGTCGCGACCACATCAACACCTTGTGTATCATATTTGAACAATCGTCTGAGTACCAATCCCCTGTCCGTAAATGTGCAAGAACAAGCAATTAGTATCTCACGCCCCAAATGGCGGATTGCTCCGTTTCGTTAAGTTTCGATCAGTTTAATTAACGGACGTAAACTGGGCTTGCTTTCGCACTTTACGGACGTAAATTTGCTTCTGACTGTGAATGGATATGAGAGTGAGTGTAGGGAGTGAGCTATGCTGACTTTGTGTTTGACTTCACAGCAGAGAGAATATATGATTTTTTTATATGTATGTCGTCTCTGCTTCACAGTCATCTTTTCGTTCAGAGAAAAATATATACATGTTTTGCTTCCTCGACTATCCGTTCCATTATGGGTAGCGTGTTCATTTCACAGGTTGGACGGCAACGTTTCGTTCGGTTTTGACACTAGCTTCCGTTTGTTTCCGACTATTATAGTACAGCCTTTAATCGTAAACATCTGGCGATCGCTTATAGCGAGAACAAATTGTCGCTGTTATTAAAGGGTGTTATCCTTGATCCTGAATCATTGCAAATAAGACCAAAATATTGACCACGGGACGAAGCACACAACACAGTTATTCTATGGCAAGGATAGGGACCTCACAGTTTAATTATCTGGGCTGTTTCATAGCACTCGATGGCGGAACGGAACTATGGATGTTAACAGTAGAATACAAAAATCCCGTGGTGCATTTGGAATCCTTTCTCCTGTGTGGAACTCCAGCAAAATATCGCTACGCATCAAGATAGGAACTCTTCGAATCCAACGTTCAATCTGTGCTATTATATGCTTCAGAAACATGGAATACTCTGCAAACATTTTGAGCAGGCTGCAAGTCTTCGTTAACTACTGTTTGCGGTACATTCCAAATATCCGGTGGCCGCAAACCATATCGAATGTTGAACTGTGTAATGGGACAGAAAAAACTTAATGCTGACATCAAGCAATGGAAGTGGCGTTCGATAGGCCATACTCTGAGGAAACCCAACGACAATATAGGGAAACAGTCCTTCGAATGGAACTCTCAGGGTAATCGATGCGTTAGAAGACCCAAAATCAACTTGAAGGTCATCTGTTTTAAAGCTCGGTCTCAATGTAGGTACTCCATCGTGACCACAGCTAAGGCCAGTTGCAGCGAATCGGGACAGATGGAAGGACCTTGTTACTGCCTTATGCTCCAAGTGGAGTTGAAGCGCTGTTTCGCAACCAGTCAACACATATAAATCTACTTTCATAGACCATTTCTAGTCAAATATGTCTCAAATGTCAAACAATGGTAAATTATAAGTTCACACGGTTGTAAGACATTTTTTGGTATAATTTGTCAATGAAATTTGACCGTCTGTGCATAGTATTAGTACTGAAGCCAAGTTAATAGAATTAACATTCACAGTTTTTTGTATGATTTCCAGGATTTGAGTGTGTCTGTTTATGGTGCTTATTCCATTATCAATTGAAATTAGTATGTAGATAGATGTAAATATAAATATTTCCTTATTATACACGTTATTGCAAATCATTAGGTCAAGTAATTATTTATTCAGCAAACTTAACTTAACAAAGTCAGCATATTAAATTAATAATAATACACAAAATGAAAAAAAAGGTGCAAATGGAAATAATGTTCATCATCATCTTTATAAGATATTTACCAATCTGTACCCACACAACGTCATTTTTTTTAAAGACAAATAAATTAACACTGTCAAAAGAACTGAAGAAGCTAGACATATCACTCATTTTCCTCAGCTACTTGCAAAGTATAGTGCCGACAGTGGATTAGGTAATCTGCACACTTTTGTTAGTACCTATACCTACCTAGATACTTACTATCGTATATTATTCATCTAATTCACTATAAGGCTCAGATAACTAACTAAGACTTTGGTCATACGGATACACGACTTCTGTATATGCTGGGATGGCAATGGATGGCAAGTGTATTGTGGTTATTATCAACTGTCTTCGTGATGATGATGATGATGATCTGTTGGATCTTGTATAGGTAGTCTGAAAACGTTTTATTTTCCATTCCATAAGCAGAAGCACAATAGATAGACTTTGAACTTTTACAAGTTTTATATAAATATTGCTGAGAGAGAACTATTGGCCATCATTCATATAGTTAGCTTGCGTCAGATAACTTTGCCGAGTGGAACCTCTTATACTCTCGTATTAGCTGCAGGCATCGGCATCGGCTTCGGTATCGGTAGAAAACATAAAAAAAAACTTAACAAAAAATTGTATGTGGAAATGGTGAGTTCGTTGAATTTGAAAAAAAAGTAAACAAATGTTAAGCAATCAGCTAGCACCTACATATTTATGTATACCGCTATGAAAGTGATTCACGAAGAAGTATCTTAAACACCGGCTAATGAATAGTGGGAGTTAAAAAAAGTATTGTTACCAAAATTGCACAAATGCTGCAAAATTGTAAAGTTAAAAAAAAAATTCGTTTCTACACAAATGTTTTTGAATGAATAAGTTACAAGAAAAATAATATCTGGATAAAAAAACATCAACTTGATAATAATAATTGTCGTTAAGTGATGATGTTTATAAAAATAAATACAATTTTTTTAACGATGTCTAAGTTTGCATTGCGATGATGATATTATTCAAGCGGAACTTATGTAACTTCTAGCAAATACCCAACGATAAATAGGATGTATTTATAAAAAAAAGTGACTCAATGACATGTTAACGGATCTACGATGATTATTTTTTTTAAGCTTAATCAAATAGATTGTTATTTGGACGTCTTGTAATTAATTATATATTAACTATTTACAGTTGTTACCAGTGTTTATAGCTGCATTAGTGGGATTTTGCTTGGGTGATGTTTCTCACCTCGATACAGATTTACGAGAAGATGGTTACCATTATAAGCAACCGTCACAACCCTTTCCATCACCCGACAATAATGGTATTAACAATCAACTAGCACCTGATGAGGTGCTACCAATGCCTCGACCTAAGCCACCGCGACCCACACAACTTACACCGGAATATCTTCCTCCAGATGATACTCAACAGACAGATCAACAATCTTCACCTTACCCGAAACCCCAACCCCAACCCCAACCACAACCCCAACCACAACCCCAACCTCAACCAAAACCCCAACCGACACCTCAAGAGCCAAGCTATGAATATGGACCACCATCATCTCCCGAGCCAGCGGTAGAATACGGTCCTCCACCCCAAACTGCTAAGCCAGTTGTAATGCCTAGGCCACCACAACCAAACCTCCCACCTTCCCCTCCACCAGAAAATCCCAGTAATGAATATGGGCCACCTCCCCCTGTATCACCACTTCCAACACCAAGTCAGCCTAGTTTACCAGAGGAGCCAAAAAGGGAGTATTTACCCCCTAGCGCTGAAAACGAAATAAACCCAACACAAGAGACACAACAGACCTATCCTTCTTCAAAACCTGCAGAAACACAGCCAACATATCAATCACCAGAACCAACGATTTCCAAACCAGGTCCATCCCAACCTACGTATCCAGAGCCCGAGTCGACTTATCAGTCACCGCAGCCAACATATTCTGGTGCTGAATCTACGAACTTTCAACCTCGACCTACATACCCTTCACCACAACCCTCGTATCCAGATGGAAGTACACTTACCCAACCTGAAGAGCCGGAGCCTGCCCATGAACTTGGAGAGGATGGTTATAAATATAAGGTACCATCAAAATCATTCAAATACTAAAAATCATAAATATTATGTATAATTAATGTATGTAGTTCAAAATTATCTTATTCATTAAGTTTTAAGTAAAAAATGTGTATAAAATGCCAAATAAAATGTATCAACATAAATTAAAAACTACTTATAGCCTTCAAAAGCCTATAATCATCTTAAACACCGTGTCGTCCAATATTATATTTTGTCCCACCAATACCCAGCACGAACAAGAACTCATCATAATTATTTTTCGTCTTAAAAGTCATAGGTTCAAATCCGGCTGGGAAATAACGTGAACAATAAAATAAATGTTTTACCACGAAAAACATTACGCTGGCCTGTTGCGAACAAAAAGCAAGCCAACAGATACATTCATACACTTGCTTTGCGCGCAACGAAAGAATTGCGGCTCAAGTACTTGCACACTCAATGCAAAATATAACCTTTATATTGCAATAACTGAATGTCAAAATATAATAATTAAAGCTTAAGAAATTAACTGCAAGAACTAGGTACTAATATTTTGAAATCAACATCGAATTTCTCATTTAAAATTCACGTCTAAATCCTTCTTTGTTTTACAATATTAAAAACCAGACAAACTGACCAATAATGGCGGCTCTAACGAGAGCTCAGCTTTCATATTCCATATTGCAATTGATTAAAATGAATGCAGTTAATCATTTCAAATGCAAAATTTCTGAAGTTCATGCCTTCAGATATTTTTTAAATTGCGATCATAGTCCATGAAAAATTAAAAAATAAGTTTATTTGCGGTTACCTTAAAAAAATGACGTTTTGTTGGTGTGATAGCATCATTTGCGGCTCCAGAATTTCATTTTAAAGGCTTTCCCCGAAATCAGTCACTTTATAAATGTTAGTTAGTAAACTTCCAACGTGCTGTTACATTACCGAAAAGTATGTATGTTTTTCAGTAAGCATACTTTTTGGCGCTATAGCTAGTTATACGCAAAATGTGATGATTCTTGTCAGAAAGAAATTTAAAACAAATTTCACATGTTTACTACGAACTTTCAAGATTTGTATAAAATGCGTTTTTCAACGCATTGAAAGTCAAAAAAATGTATTTGCAATATCAAACCCAGGGACGGATTTAGGGGAGGGAATCTATGACTACAGCTCCGTGGCCTCCACAAAAGAGGGTGCCCCGCAATAGAGACTTCGGAAAAAAATCTTTTAAACTCTTATTGAACAACTTTTCTTTTGATATTTTTACTTGCGATTATATTTATGTACTCCAATATAAGGCAAGTTATGCATTCGTAAATTTTTTTTTTTTTTTGACAATCAAACATAACATTACGATGATAGAGAAGCCGAAAAAATTGGGTCCGACAATTTTGTCTGTCTGTCTGTCTGTCTGCCTGTCTGTCTGTCCGTCCGTCCGCCTGTATCGGCACCTACAGCCTAAACGGCTGGACGGATTTGCTTCAAACTTGGTACATAGTATTATTATGATGTCCTATAGAGGGGTTTTTGGAATTAGCGTTCTAGCTTTAAAACTAACGGTAACTGCCATACGAAATTTAGTGAAAAATTAATTTTTCTCAAAAACGGCTCCTACGATTTTGATAAAACTTTCTGAATGGGGTTTTCTGTGCAAGCTTTATGTTTTGGTTGTAATTAAATTTTCAGGAAAAATCTTGTAACGGTACCTCCCACAGCACCAGTTTTTTTCATAAAAGATTTTCTCGTAAACGACTCAACGAATTTCGATGAAAATTTTAATGTGAAAGGTCTTTTATAAACAAAATAATATTATTTCTTAAATTTTCAAAAAAAAAAATTGTTTGAGTTTTTTAAAAAAAGTTAATTTTTTTTTTTAATTTTTGGTTTTTTCAAAAACGGTTTGTTCAAAATGCTTAAAAGTTTTGTTTTCTGATAAGCACTTTAAACTGCTAGATGTTGGCATACTCAAACAAAATTTGAAATGCGGTATCGTAAAGTTTAAAAAAAACCGTTTTTTTGAAAAAACTGGTCGAACGATTTTGAACAAAAAAATCTTAAAAGTAAAAGAAATCTGATTTCTTACTTCATTTTCTCCAAGAAAACGTTTTAACTATTCATTTTTAAGTGATTTATTAAATTTCATTTGATTTTTTCAATGCTTTTTTCCCAAAATCTCAAGCCCAAGACCATTTTAACACATTAGAGCAAGTTCGTACTACCCAGTCTTGCACTTATTTTTTGTCGCTGTTATACATCTACCTAAAGTACTTTGTACAAAGAGGATTATATTGTTCTTAAATATAATTACAAAAAAACTTAGGTACATCTATATTAATTTATTCAATCAGTAAAATATCAAAATCTCAAATAGCCCCCCTGATAAGCAATTGCAATGTTAACCCCATTTTCAGCGAGTTCCTATCCCAATGTCTCAGTTCGGGGTGGTGTACTTGCCCGCAGCCTCGTAGGTAAGGTGATTTTGGTAATTTTTTCCATACTTTTGTATGTGTATAGTTTGATAGGTAAAAAAAATATCGTGACACAATTAAATGGCATCAAATTAAAAAATCAAAGTTGATCAATAATAAATTCATATAATAATTATTGAAGAACATCAATTGTCATGCCAAACCCACATTGTTGCGACGAGGAGTCAAACGCTAATATTAACAATCGAGCCTAGAGTCAAGATCAAGGAAATTATGTGTCAGTTGAAGTTTCCGTGCATAATTTCGGCTTCATTTAGTTTTTGGTCTTATATTTTTATATTTTTCCAAAAAAAATTGTTTGCTGTGACCGACAAGTAAGTTTTCTTACAAAAAAAAAAAAAAAAAAAAAAAAAAAAAAAAAAAAAAAATAGCCCAACTGATCAACAGATTTTTTTTTTTTTTTTTTTTTTAGATTTTTAGATTAGATAGATATTTATTGTAGCGAAATATTCCTTTACATAACAAAATGGATTAAATATCATTAAAGCTTGGCAAAAAGCCGTCTGCCTGATTGACTATACATTTTTATTAAACGTTACATAACATTTTTAAATTATAATAACAAAATATACAAGTTAAGCTATACAATTAGTGATTTTCAAAAATCCCCTCTATGGATATTATTCCTGTAATTTAAAGCTAATTTGCAATAATTAAAAAGACTGATAACGTCCATATCGTTGAGTAAAACCACAACTTGATCCTCCGACAAAAAGTCTCTTCCAAAAACGTCTCTTCTTGATTCTCTCAGGGTGGGACATCTTCCGACGAAATGTATTATATCCTCTCGTTCATTTAGATTGCAAATTTCACAAATAATCGGTAGATCATTTCTATGAGGAATAAAATTTAAGTTTAGAAGCTCGCCGCGTAGCTTAACCATTGTTGAAATTAGTTCGATGCTGTTTTCATCCCTGAAGTAGTTTTTATCCCCCAAGTTGTAGTTCAGTTTGTTATAAACTTGTCTGTACAATGACCCAGCTGCTTCCGCTTCAAACTCCTCTCTGCAACGTTCATCCACCTTTTGAATTATCTCATAGAATTGGTTCTTACAACTTCCGGTTGCACCGTTATTGATGTTAAACACCACACCGCATCCTTCCGCCAGTTCTCGCCACTCCTCGTACCAGCTGCTCTTATCTTGCAAGGCTTTAAGCGCTACAATTTTCGGTAGCCGTTTTTCTTGCATGTGAAGGACTTTATCCAAGTAGTCTGCTTGTAGCTTTAGGGTCTTGACGAATAAGGGAGACAGCCCCGTTTCCAACATGATCAAATAGTTTGGAGTGTTTTGTGCCAGGCGAAATGTCCTCTTTACATAGTACGTTAAAAGTTTCTCCACATTATTGTACTTCTTACCACCCCATACTTGCGCCCCATAGAAGAGAATAGACTCAGACACTGCTTCAAATACCTTAAACTTAGTGCTGTGGGCTATGTTTTTATTCAAGAAACATCTTCTCCAGGTTATGTTTAGAGCTATTTTTGCTTTTTCCAATTTTTCTTTTAGGTGACGTTCCATACTAAGGTTTTTTGAAAAATGTACTGCTAGGTATTTATATTCGCTTACTACCTCAATATTGGCGCCGTTATACGTCCATTTTTCGGTAGCTGCATTTCTTCCTCCCCCTTTTTTGAAAACCATCACCTTCGACTTTTCTAAATTAACAACGAGTCCCCATAAACTGCAGTATTCATACAACCTGTTTATCATGAGTTGTAAAGATGTGGATGAATATGCGAACATGACAATGTCATCTGCAAAAAGGAGGGCCTTAATTAGCACTCCCGCAAATCTTACTCCACCAGGTAGAGCATCAACTATGTCCTCAATAAATAGCGAAAATAACACAGGGCTTAATGTACATCCCTGTCTTAGCCCCGACCTTGTTTCAAACTTGTTCGATAGTTCTTCGCCATTCCATACCAAAGCGTTAGTTTTTTCATAGAGATCCTGCAGTGTACGACCAAATTTTTGCGATAATCCCAAGTTATACAGCTTATAAAGTAAGGCACTTCTGTCGACTGTATCGAAGGCGGCCTTAAAATCAACAAAGAAAACATACAGTTTTTGGCTTTGTTCAAGGAAGTATTCTGCCATGCTTCTCAAAACAAATATGTCCATTGTTGAGTAACCCGGTCGAAACCCTGCTTGGAACTCCTTCAGTAGGTTGTTTGTGCTTATCCACGTTACAAGACGCTTTTGTAAAATCGCAGTGAAAATTTTATATGTCGCATTCAAAAAGGATATGCCTCTATAGTTTGCTGGATCAGATGTGCAACCTTTTTTGAAAATCGGGAAAAGAATTGAGTCGTGGAACTGCTCCGGGGGGCTACCATAATCCACTATATTGTTAAATAGTCGCGTTAGACAGTTTTTCAACTCGTTCGTTCCATATTTATAAAATTCCACCGGTATCCCATCAGTTCCAGATGCTTTGCCATCTTTCATGCGACTAAGTGCTAGATCTACTTCTTGCCAACTGATTGGAAGGTCCAGAATATCATTTTGAGTTCCTGGTGTTGCATAATACCATCTTGGAACATTTAAGATTGGGTTCAGGAGTTTTTGAAAGTGGTTATACAAAATGTCTGGGCTTAATTTCGAGTGAATAATGAAGTTTTTCCCATTCAGCTTCCATGCGAGCTTCCAGAATTCGGCTGAATTTCTGCAATTCGCCAATATTTTGGTCTCACTTTCATTATGTTGTATTTTTTTTAGCTTGCAAATGTCCTTATAAATTTTATTTGATGCAATATATACTGCTCTCTGTAGGCACCATCGTTGGAGTTTCTAAAATCTCTAAGCCATTTAAAAGATGTTTTGCGCGCCCTTTGGCATTCTTGATCAAACCACGGTTCCTCCCGACGTTCAAGTTTATTTCCTCTGTTTTCATGCACAGGGTATGAAGATTTTATAAGCGCCTCCAAAATGTTGAAATTAATTTCGTGTTCATTTTGTAATTTGGAGTCCAGAAGCTCTCTGTATTTTGTTGCCTTTGTGTCCTTCCATTTAAGCTTGGGAAGGAGTCGCATGGTTCTTGTTTCCTCTTGTAAAACAACCTGCTGTTGGAAGGTGACAACTATTGGAAAATGATCCGAAAAAGGAACATCTTTTACCTCGAGATCTATAACATATAGTTTCCAATCTCCCCCAAGAAGACTGTAATCGATGACAGATGATCCTTGCCCACCGGCAAACGTATAATTTCCTAATATGTCGCTTATACTAGTTCCGTTTTGGATTCGAAGACCATAAGAATCGCAGAACTCTAATAACTTCTTTCCCCTTGCGTTGCATATTAAGTCTTTTGAGTGCCTGATAATACCATCGAATGCGTTTACACTTCCTGTCTCCTGCCCAACTCTAGCGTTTAGGTCTCCGATAAGAAGCACATTAACGTTATCCACCAGAGTTATCAATTCGGACATTTTCTCGAAGTCTGCCTCCCAATTATTACAATTTAGGTATGACGGAAATAGCCAAAACTTCTTATTGTTCATCTGGAGATCCACATATATCATCCCATTGCGCTCTTGGAACTCGCATTTGATGCTTTCGAGCTGTTTTTTAAAGCCAAAATAACAGCCTCCACTTGCTCTGCCTCTTGACTGTGTTCTAGTTGCTGGAACCCACATAAAATTGAAATTTAATAGCTTATTTTCGACCAAATCATAGCTATTTTCTGTCAAAAAAGTCTCATACAAAAATATAAATTCGAAACTATTGGCAAAAGTATAAAAGTCGCTAAATAATGATTTGTTTATTAGGCCTGCAACGTTGTAAGATAATATTTGATATTTTTTCTGTGATCAATATTTACAACTACTAGAGGACAAGAAATATGAGGTTGAATCGGCTCGATTGTATGAAAGCGCAAGAGGTAAATCAGTCATCGAAGGAGAAAAATAAAGTTTCCGGCTTCGTCCTAGTAGTCGACCAGCTGTGTGTTTCCCTGACTGAAAGATTGTACGCGTATCAAGCTATACGTTCTAGATTTGGATTTCTTAATCGCACAGGCGTTGGTGAAAGTGTACAAGGATGATTAATGATTAAGAACCTAGTCTAGTCTAAGGCTTAGGTAATGAGTTGGTTCAATTTGTATCATTTATAGACGTGTACAAAAAGGACTAAAGAAAAGAGCTATTTTGCTTTGCTTTCAAATTCTCGAAGATCAAAATTTCAGAGTTACATTCCCAAAACTCGAAATTGCATTGGGAATGTATTTGGTTTTGATGGTGTCTTTTTCATTAATTTTCAAAAATTAATATAATACAAAATAGGCTGCGAACCGCAATGGCACAAAACCGTCTACGAAAGCTATCGCTCATTAGCATTGATTTACTTGGGGAAATTTGTTCAGAAAAATCATCAACGATTTTTCAGCGACAAACGTTCGGAAGGTTCCGTTCATTAACTTTAAAATTTGATTTCAGATAATTCTCCAGTTTCGATTATATTTGTTTGTGTGTGTTTGTTAAATGCTAAAAAGAGTCTTTTATTTGGTTTCACACTAAATTATGTATTGAAAAAATGTAGTGAAACAAATTTTTCATTTTATTTGTTAGTTAGGGTAAAATTTGTTCAATGCAAAAACAACAATTAATTTTATTTAAGAATAATTATTTATGCTCGTTTTGGTATGGCAGGGTTACAATCGAGTGCCAGATATGATTGGCTAATTCCATGAAACTCTGGGCCTTTTACAATACAGAGTTGCTTTAATAATAGCGGTGAGTGAGGATGCTCTAAAAGGATTGATTCTTAGAAATGTTATTAGATTGAGCTTCTTTGGACATTTATGAATAGCGGTTTTTCATGTGCTAAGAATTGTCCAAGAAATCAAAAAAATTGTAAGGGAAAACTATGATATTTTTTTAAATCTTTCTTAATTTAGGAAAAAAGTCTTAACAAGCTTGGGCTAATTCTAGACAATCTTTTCTGGCTATGTATATGGGAAAAAAGATTATCTACATGTTTAAAAAAAAGCATATTGTGAAAAATGTTAAGAATTTTACCTAGCGTCATTTAAGAGTGTTCTTGAAAATTATTTTATTCCCACGGTCTGAAATTGTGTTGAAACTATAATCAACAATTCAAAAAAATTTCCAAATTGAAGATTTTAATAACAATTTTTAGTATTATCGAATTATTCGTACCTATACGTTATATGTATAGGTACTTATTACATATGCAAATATATCCAAATCAGTAGAGATGTTTTCGAAGAAAATAAATTTGTTAGACAACCGTTATCCAGGTTTTGTAATGTTCACACCTTTTATGGTAAATGCGACAAGAACTACTGTCGAGAGACTTACCAATAAAATACTCTGAATGTGAATTGCCATTTTCGCATCTTGCTCACCAACAACGTGATGTTTTGAGTTCTACATTGCTTACAGCATGTTCCTACAACTGTAGATATGTATAATCACAAAAAAAGCCAAGCCATGATTTCTACAAAGTTTTCTGTAAGCTGAGACCAGTGTACTCATCACAGTATACATAAAATAATTTTAGGAAAAAAAAAATATTATTTTCTTCATGCTTAACATTTTTAATTTAATTTGTACAGATATTTTCAAATCCTAAAATCCCGGCTTGTAATCCCTATAATAACAGACAATGGGACCAAACTTATGCGACCTTCTCGTTTACTTATGTAATTATGTCGAGATAGGTATGTGAGTACAAGTACTTTTCATGGCATGAAATTCTATTGTGTAATTCATCTACCTAAAGATGTTTCTTCAACTCATAGCTTTGACGGTAGATCAAAACTGCTAAGCAATGGCTCTGAAGTGGTATTCGTATTTCATTATAATAATTGTCGTTATTATTATAGACATTAATGCAATTATTTTTTAGAATAATATAAGTGATACGTGAACGTGCATAAATATGTAGGTACAGTGAAAAAAAAAACTTCAATCAATGTCCGAATGAAATCTAGCCAAACGACAATTTAATTGTATCATTATGCTCAGTCGAACACAATGAATTTTAATAAACTATTGTACATTGAACGAAGACACAAAGCTAAAAGATACTGATGAAAGTGATCCTTTGGTGATCGTGACAGTGACACACAAGGTAGTTTTTGTATCCCATGATTTTGTAATAGCTTACTAACTTTATACGTCACAGCTTTCAAGAATGGTACGAAAGCTTTGCTGTCCAGGTTGCTCTCCTCCCTTTTATTCATGTGACAGAACTGGTCACTGGTCTCCATGTTCTTTGCTTTTAAGACGTTGTCAATCAGATTCAGCTAACTCTAAACGGTCAGATGGTCATGGTCGCATATTCAATGGGCGCAAACGTCGAGAAAAAAGTGGTGCGTTTTTTTTCTCCAGATATCAAATAAAGTTCACGACTAGGTCGGACGAACTTGCTCTAATGCGTGACACTGACATTGGTCTTATGGTTTGAGATTTTAGAAAAAACAAACAGGGAAAAAATGATATAAAATTTTATTTATCACTTAAAAATCACTAGTTAAAACGTTTTTTGGAAAAAATGAAGTAAGCCATCTGATTTCGTTTATTGTTAAGAATTTTAAGAATTTTTTTTTTCAAAAATCGTTCAACCAGTTTTTACAAAAAACTGTTTTTTTTTTTTTTAACTTTTCGAAAATATATTCCAAATTTTTTTTTTGAGTAAGCCATTTTTTAGCACTTTGTAGTTTTTATCAGAAAAATAAAATAAAAAAATAGATTAAACCGTTTTTGGAACAAAGAAAAAATAAAAAAAATGCTTAAACTTTTAAATATTCAAAAAAAAAAAAAAAATTTGATTTTTTTTTTATTATTTCGTTTATAAAAGAGCTTCTTCATTAAAAATTTCATAAAAATTCGTCGAATGGCTTACGAGGAAGTCGGATTTCAAAAAACCGATCCTATGGGAGGTACCATTATAAGACTTTTTCTAAAAAATCTATTCCAACGGAAATATTAAGTTCGCACAGAAAACACTATTCAGAAAGTTTTGTCAAAATCGTAGGAGCCGTTTTTTTTCCACTAAAAATCGTATGGCAGGTACCGTTAGTTTAAGTGCTAGAATGCTAATTCGGTCCAGCAGTTTAGGCTGTAGTTGGCGATACAGACTAGACAGACAGATTGTCAAAATTTTGAAATTAAGGAACGATACGAGTTAACTATCGTTGACAATAGTTGACCATATTGAAAAACAAAACATACTACAGCTCTTAAATTTGCCAGTTGACTAACAGCAACGCCATCTGATTTCAAATAAAAGTTTTGCTAAAACGAAAATAACCAGATGATAGACAGAATTGCAAAAGCGGCTAGCGGCATACAATAGTGGTTAAGTTGAGATAAGCTCATGGATAACAACTGACATAGGGGCAGGTACATTCATAACTTGACTCAACATCAAAACTTACCACAACTTCATCCTTTAAAAACCTTGAACTACAAATAATAAAAATGGTTCTGTTGACTAAAGTTAAGGTTTCTTAGTGCTTCGCTTAAAGATAAAAAGGTTCACTTATTTGGCGTATCAGTGTGAGAAGAACTAATAGCAAAATCGCTTTATTTCCGTTGCTGAGTTTTGTAAATTTTTCAAGACTGTGGGATCGTAATCGACAGGCATCGAAATATTGATCAGTCTATGCCAGTTTTATTTCCAGCTTGCTTATAGCAATGAAGCGGCCATACAGCGGGATCACGACGCGACGTTATCCAGAGTGACAGAATCTAGAAAGGACGAAATCTATAAACAAAATTATAGGAATATAAAATCTAGAAGGAGAAAAAATCTAGAATGTGGAAAAATCTAGAGAGATGGAAATCTAGAATAATCAAGAAAAAAAAGTGTTCTAGATTTTTTTTTTACTTTAGAGGAATTCTAAATCTAGAATTAATATTAATTTATCTTTCTATATTTTTTTTGTATAGATTTTGTCCTTTCTAGATTCTGTCACTTTGGATAACGTCGTGATTTGGATAACCGCACCGATGTGATGGTTCTGGTTTCAATCCCTGATTCCAAATCTGTTATTTTTCCGGCACACTGTATCTTACGAGGAATTACATATCCTTCAAGAATAAAATCTGTTGAGAAAAGAAGGTACATTTCTACTTCCATTCCAGCATAGTTAAGAATGAAAGTCAATAAATCCTTGACTCTCCGAACCTATTCGTGTCACCATCTTTTTTATATCGATTTTAAAAACATTGTTTTTAATTTTAATAATATTGTCGTGAACACAAAAAATAAGAAAAAAAACTTATACAAAATTATTGTAATCAATTGATTCAAACATGAATGGAATGGTTGTTGTCATCTAAAACTTGAACAACTAAAATCAAAAATCAACCTGCTTAGAATTGTAGATGATATATTTACATTTATTATACCGGTTATAAAACAAAATTGAATATTGAATTGCCTATTTTTATCAAGCGGAACAAAATTTCAAAAAATAGTCTACGAACATGTGTAGAAAGTATATATTCTGGAGACAAAGGAAGAAATCGTAGGCAGTATCGCATGCATCATCTTTGAATTTATTGCTTTAAGTCTCACAATACTTAGTATGCATGAAACAGTGAGTTGCTCATGTCCGTTTTAGAAATATTATAATTTAATCGTAGATTATTTAATTTCGTTATAAGAGTTTTCTGACATCGCCTTGCTAAAATCAGTGAAAACGCAATAAACTTGATGGTTTTGAAAATTATGAAAACATAATTTTTGTAGAGAGGGAGAGAGGGAGATAGAGGAAAACAAGTTGTTTAAAATTCGTGAAAGTTCTTAAGTCTCTTCAGTTATAAATTATGTCCAAGTCCAAGCTTGGTTTTTTATAAAGGGTGTTTTTTTTCAGCTTCGTGAATTGTTTCGATGGTTTATGGTTTGACAGTTGAAAATGTCAAAGTGTGTTGACATTTCTGCTCAGTAAGGTTTAACAATTCATCATGAATCGCCTGAACGACGCGACGTTTTCAAATTTTGGAAATTAACTTAAAAAAAAATAGATCTGTTCACGAAATTCATAGAGCACATCCCTTTTTTTACGGTCAGCATAAAACCGGTTAGTGGCTTCGTAAATATGCAATATTTTGCCGAATACGGAGCGAGGAAAATCATCAAGCCTTAAACTAATCAGCATTTAATCCATTAAAATTGACTGTTGAAGGAGCTGGCGTTACGGTAAATGGCGAGCGCTATCGAGAAATTAATTAACTAAACATCCAGGACATTTGGTTCCAACAAAAGGGCGCAACTTCACACTTAGCGCGCTTAACTTATAATTTATTGCAAATTAATTAGGTTACAACTTTACTTCCAGAGTTGGCCTGCTAACTGGTCCCCTCGTTTGTGTGACTTAAAGCTTCTCGATTACTTTTTATGGGGCTATGTTAAGTCAATGGTTTATGCCGACAATCCAGGAACTCTTGAAGCATTGGAATATTCACGCCACCATTCACGCCATACGGCCAGATTTTTTGGAAAAAAAAGTAGTGAAAGTTGAACATAATGCCGGAAATCATAATAATAAATAATAATACAAATTTATTCCAACAATGTTTCTGTCTTGTATTATCATTTAAATTTCTCAAGCTCTTAAAAAAACACCCTATATTTATTATTTATTTAAAGTTGAGCACGAGCATATCGATGTTTGCTTGGCTTGTCTGTTTCTAATGGAACAATTTTTGGTTGACTTAGAGCGCCTGATTACATAATCCATGAACTCGTTCGTGTTTGTCACACACTTATCTTTGGCTCCTAGATTGAAAAGTTTTCCGCCATACTTAAAGAGCGGATATCTGGTTGAAGGAACAGGAAATTGAAAAAAACAAGCGTAAGAAAGAACGATCTATTGGGGGCAGATTAACTCTTTTGTTATAAAATTTAAAGCAAAAAAGCCTAATACAGAACACCCTGCATATATCCATTTTGTTTGAGTTTGCCCAGTTCTCATACAATTCACTAATTGAGCTTTTAAAAAGACAGCAAACGTAATTAGATACAATCAAGTTGATCGGGTTTGAATTAATATGTAAACGAAAAAAAAAAATTAAACGCTTTGAAATACATTTACTTAAACTTTTATGTTTTTATTTTAACTTTTATTCACTTCATGGAACTGAAATCTATCGTTTCTCATATTCTACTCGTACAGTTACAAATTAGAAACTGAAAGATGGTGTTGGATCATTATTGTAGACATAACCATCTTCAGCATGACTGGCGTATTGTTCAACAGCAGGCTGGTATACTTGAGGTGCTGGTTGTGGTTGGTAGGATACTTGTGGGGCTGGTTGTGGTTGATAGATGACTTGAGGTGCAGGCTGTGGCTTGTAGATAGGTTGTGGAGCAGGCTGTGGCTTGTAGATTGGTTGTGGGGCAGGCTGTGGCTTGTAGATTGGTTGTGGGGCAGGCTGTGGCTTGAAGATAGGTTGTGGGGCAGGCTGTGGCTTGTAGATAGGTTGTGGGGCAGGCTGTGGCTTGTAGATTGGTTGTGGGGCAGGCTGTGGCTTGTAGATAGGTTGTGGAGCAGGCTGTGGCTTGTAGATAGGCTGTGGTGCAGGTTGTGGCTTGTAGATTGGTTGTGGGGCAGGCTGTGGCTTGTAGATTTGTTGTGGAGCAGGCTGTGGCTTGTAGATAGGCTGTGGGGCCGGCTGTGGCTTGTAGATAGGTTGTGGGGCAGGCTGTGGCTTGTAGATTGGTTGTGGAGCAGGCTGTGGCTTGTAGATAGGTTGTGGGGCAGGCTGTGGCTTGTAGATTGGTTGCGGTGCAGGCTTTTGTACTGGAGGCAGGTATTCCCTTTCTGGGCTAGGAGCTAAAGGTTGACGAATAGTAGGCTGTGGTCTTGGTGCATAGGTTGGCTGTGGTTGAGGGATTGAAATTGGAGCATAGGTTGGTTGAGGCTTTGGAATAGACACTGGGGCATATGTTGGTTGTGGCCTGGGAGCTTGTTGCACTGGAGCATAAGTTGGTTGTGGCCTGGGAGCTTGTTGCACTGGAGCAAATGTTGGTTGTGGCCTGGGAGCTTGTTGAACTGGAGCATATGTTGGTTGTGGTCGTGGAGCTGCTTGCACTGGAGGAAGATACTGTGGCTGAGCGTTTGCTGGCTTCTGAACAAAAGTTGGTTGGACTGGTTTGTAGGGTGCAGGTGTGGGTGAAGGTTGGAGAACGGGAGAATAATTCTGTACTGGTGCCGGAACTGGAATATCTACTACGGGCTGAGCAGGAAAGGGTTGACTAGGGATTGAGTAATGATATCCATCTTCTTGTAAGATATGCGACACATCAGCGCAAGCACTGGCTAACAGAGCAAATAAAATTATAACCTTCTGTAAAAGAACAAAAAAAAAAAAAATATAGTTTAGAAAAGATTTAGTTCGAGTGTATAGCAACAAAATTACCATATTTTCGTGTGTTCTCCTCTTCGAATTCTAGACGAATGACTGCACTAAGATTATATTCACAATTTATATAAAAATTGTTAAAAAAAAATTTCAAAAATACATTCAAAGCAGTTTCAACTATTTACCGGATTTTTTTACACTACCACAAATATGCGGAACTATGGATCTCCTTCATATTTTATAATATAGACATTTATGGATTTTATTGGTATGTGCAAATATGTTAAATACACACAACAAACGTGAACATAATCTATTAATTTCTTGATATTCTAAATTGATAATGTTCACAAAAGAAAAAAAAGATATAATCTATCGTATATTTCAGAGCCTAAACCAGAAAATATTAATGAGGTAGGTCGGAGGAAGTTCATTCATTCAAAATCTTATAACCGTAGAACAGATTATATATTAAGTATACCGCAAGAGGCAAAACTAAAACTTAAATATAAACAGTAACGTATAAAGTATATACCTGTTTATGTGTTTCTCCCAGTACACTTTTTATTTAAAACAAGTTTCAAGTTTATTTTTATCGATTGTCGATGAATCTATAAAACCTTAAGATGATACGTGTTCTACGTAAAGTATAAAAAAGTTTTACAAAAAGCATCCAAATTGTCATACATTTATCTTGTTTGTTATTAAGTTCTTCATATCTCACGCTGGGTCTTTGAAAATACTTGTATAAAATGATACATGTGTATCTATTGAATTTTTTTTTTTTTTAAATTTTTTTTTAATCAAAAGCGGATTTCCAACTATGAAATACCCAGTAGGTCTGTCTTAACAATAAAATATCATAATTTATGTCCGTTACCTTGAACTTGCGTCGAGACCCCGACAAATTTTTATCTGATGAGTTTGGCTGTCTTCTTAACAGTAGTTGCTTATGCAGTCAATATCATCAGACTGTTTTAATTTATTCTTAAAGGAACACAAATTATGGAAAACAAAATAGTTTTTGTTTGGATTATTATTGAGCTAATAAATAATATGGTGCATATTTCTGCATAACAAGTTTTCAAATTAACACATTTTTTAATATTCTGAAACAAAAATGCTCTGAAAAAAATTCTCACATCTTTGAAAAACAAGCATTTTGAAAGCGTATAGCACGCACAATTGTATTCCAACCTGAAGAAATTTTTATGCACCTGAACTTAACACCTTACGAGTACATCCGATACTCTGATTTTTACGCAGAAACCATTAAGGCTTGATTTTTAGTCTCAATACTGGATTACCGAAATTACTTCGTAAGGAAAGATAGAGGGTGTTCCATGACTCGCTATATTAGTTAATTAGTACAAATCTTTTCTTCTTTTGGATATTATAGGACTTTTGCTTTTTGCACTTATTATATACATATATGTACTTGTTCTGTCTTTTTTACATATAATGTATGCGCACACTACCTTTCGATCCGAATAAAACATTTTAAAATTTCGTGCTCATATTGTTAGCTTCGACCGGATAGCACTCCTTGAAATTTTGGGGGCACAACGACCTCAGCTTTTCGAAATTCGAATTAACATTTGCCGTTTTATTGGAAAAATATTCTTAAACAAGTAATGACCATCATTTAATTTATTATGTCAGCTTTTCCATATATTGTGCTCTGAACAAATTACTCAGAAGTGTGGTATGCCAGATTGCCAGTTAGTTTTAGTTGACTTCAGACATCCATACCGATAGTGACGAGGATGACTAAGTTAATAAACTGCCATCAACTGAACTAGAACTCTATCCAACATAAATTTGCAGTACACATCTTATGAAAAGCTTTTTCAAAATCAGTAGCGTGCCGTATTTTCGCACCATATTTAATTGACAGAAACCCCTCTCTTACTTAGCTCAGAGTCGTCTGAGCGTGCTCTGACTTTGATTGACTTGGTCTGTGTCAGCTGCTTTTCAACCCCCATTAAATTGATGCGCATTCCATTCAGAGTTATCACTGTTATCAAAAAGTGTACGTTTGGTAACTCGTTCAGTTTATTTTCCTTGGATTTCTGTTGACGAGCTTTGTGCTTTGAAGCTTTGAAGAAAGTTATTAATGATAAATGTTATCGAATATCGTGGACATATTGTTTCGATCTTTTGCATGTGTGGAAGTTTTTTTCTTTGATTAAAAAGTTGATCTGCGTAAGTTTTGTACCACGCGGCCAATTACCTGTATTTTTCTGAGTTTTGATTGTGTTTTTAAAGTGAAGTAACGTGTTTTTTTGTAAATTGTATTTTTAAAAAGCGTACACACCCTTCTAAAACGCGCTTTTTATCTGTTCTCTTGGTGGCGGTGAAAACGATAAATTCAATGAAAATGTCCAGCTAAAAGAATGGACGATAACCCTACAAACTATTCTTTCCTTACGAAAAACAAAAGAGGGACAAACATCACTATCTTCCATGTACTTATACTGCCAATTTATGCTGAACAGAGCATAAGGGGGTGCTTACAACACGGTGTAAGAAAAATTGAAATCAAAAATTGATATAATCGTATATTAGGAATTTAGATTTTTGATAAAAGTATAAAAAGTAGAATAAGTTTAAGCCAAATAGAGAAAACGTTTTACAAAAACAGTAATAAACAAAATACGAGAAGCATGCGGAAATAGAAAAGATGTAGGTATGTATTTCCCAATTTCAGAAAATGGTACAATTGATAAGAGTTTAGGTCGCAGTACAAAATTAAAAAAAAAAATTCACGACTGGGTCGCACCTACTTGCTCTATTTATTTTTTGGACAATCAAACGTAACATTACGATGATCTGTTTGTCTTTCTGTCTATCTATCTGTATCGGAATCTACAGCCTAAATGGTAGATATGAATGATCTTTAATGACAAACTTATTTTTCTCAAAAAACAGCTACTACGATTTTGATAAAAGTTTCTGTATGGTGTTTTTTGTATAAACTTTATGTTTGGGTTGGAATACATTTGTCAGTAAAAGTCTTATAACGATACGTACCAAAGGACCACTTTTATTTCAAATCAGATTTTCTCGTTAACCACTTGGCGGATTTCCATAAATGTTTTAATGTGAAATCCCTTTATAGATAAACGAAACAATAAATTCTTATCTTAATTCTTTTGAAATCTTAAATTTTTCAAACAAGTTTTTTTTAATTTAAAAAAGCTATTTTTTCTATTTTTGGTTTTTCGAAATTTTTAAATTTATTTTGTTTTCTGATAAGAACTACAAACTGCTAGATGTTGGCACACTCAAAAAAGAAAAGTGCGTGCGTACAAAGTACACATGTCAGAAGTGAAACTTCTTTGGCAAACTAATTTTTATTTTTTTGCACCGCATCAACCGACCAGTGCAGTTCCTTAAGCTGCTTACCCGCCTAACACATTTAATATTATACACATCACATTTTTCATATCAACCTTCCAGCGCTCATTTAACCACATACCAAGTCACATCATTGCTACCCGTCAATCTTTTTAAAAGCATCAACCACCTGACTGCCAATGATGCGAGATAAAACATATGAAATCCCACCGGATTTGAAAAAAATCCCACTAATTTTGTACTGTAGGGGAAAAAACACTAAAAGCCTACTCAATGCATTTTTCAAAAAAACAACAACAACAAAAAAAAAACACATTAGAACCGCACGTTCGCACTTGCGTCAATTATTTGATATCCCAGTTTCAAACCGTAGTGAATTTGATCGCGTTGCAGTCAACTCGTTAAGTTTGCGCATGTAATTATGTATTCAGCTTAAATTCAATCCATTTAACACCAGTTTGAAACTGGAATTGCAAAATTGTTTATTCGTGTAAGGATAGCCTTATGGAATGAAATTAAAGCCTTGTATTTTTTCAATAGTTACCTAGACTATAAAAATTACAATTGTCATAATTTGGTTTTCGGGAAACAATAAAAAAATCTTACTTTTTTGTGTAAAAAATACTTGCTGAGCTCAATTACTATTTTTTTTGTTAAATCAAACTTTAAGCCTTAATTGTACATATTTTTATTTTTGGTGATAAAATAGTTTTTTAATATTTATTTATGTAGGTAAGTACATACTTACATATTTCGTACTGAATTATCCTTAAAATAATATCACCCCATAAAATAACAATCCAATCGGATAATTTCCAACGGTAAAACCCACCAACATTTTTTCCCACTTCCTTACCCACCATAGTTGTGCTTTTGTTCACACAGAGCAAGTACGTGGGACCCAATCTTGCATTTTATTTTAATATTGCTCCAATCGCACGTTATTCAACGAACTTAACGCAAATATGTATATGAACATGACATGACACATGAATAGAAATAAGTTAATCTTTGTGAATAGTTTTAATTTCAAAAACATTAGATGGCGCTAAAAACCGCTTTAAAGACTGTATCATTCAGCGGCTTTGCTGGCGAGGATTGTTGGTTGAAGCCGTGGTCCACAATGGAATGTCTGCGCCACTTTAAGTAGTTATATCACACAAAGAACAGTGCTAACGTCACGACTCATACGACAATGCTTGTTTTGGTGAACGAGTGATACATACGCCCAAAACTGATGAAGCAGAGCTGTCATAAATCATAGTACTTTGGAAAAAGTTAAAGGAGCCTATTTGGCACACCGGTCCATAAACATTGTTCTATACCAAACCGATGCTACCACTTATTCGATAGAGTTTCTTTACTCTATTTCTCACCCGCGCGTAACATCGTTTTGAAAAAAGGCATTTCGATTGGGTATATTGCTTCGCAACTTAACCCTCCAACTATGCAATGGAAGCTGTCTTAAAGTTATGTTAGTTCTAAATAAAATTATACAGAAGCCAAAAATCTTACTGGCTGTGGAGTATGTAGTTTTCATGCCACTCATACCTCCCATTTCCAGCAATTTCACGTTTTGAAAGTATGTTTCACCACGACCATCTCAGGTCGAACTGTTCTTCACACGGATAACTATAAGTTTCTTGCTCTGGGGTCACAAGCTCAGTTAATTTGCTTATAATGGCTAATAATGGGTAGAACATAAGACACGCGTTTTGTATCAACAAATTGTTTAATTTTTGCTGTTTCAATTTGCACAAAAATAAGCACTGTGTACCCGTCCCAAGTCCATTTGATTGGTTTTCAATTTTGAACTGGCTGAGCAAAATAAAAAAATATACTTGGGATACTTGATTCTAAAATCTACGCGTACGAAGTAGCGGGCAAAAGCTTGTAGCTCATAAAATCTCTCAACACACTCATTTAATTTTAGTGATAGCCTTGTTTTATAAGCTACGGAACCATTTTGTAATATGAATATACTTTGTTCCGAGAGCTTTCATTATTAAAGCGACAAAAACCCCCGGATGCAAGCGTTCACTTAGCATCATCCTTAACTTAATATTTTGTACTTAAGAAGACTTATAAATGTTCTCCTAATCACCTGTGAACTTTAGTTCTGAAATGTTTATATCCTCCTTAAGACCTCAATAAATTCAAAATGGAAATTATAAATACTATAGACACTACACACCTTTAAATTAAACACACCTGTTTAAATTAAATGTTTTTTGATTTATGTACATATACTCGTAAATTTACTAAAGAAAACACAACATGTTTTGATTAGTTAGTGACGTCACGTCGGTGACGGTATTTCAACCTACGAACGGTCTTGTAACGGTAACCATCATCAGCGACAATATTCTCAGGTTCATAAGATGCACTAACTGGAGGCAAATATTCTTGAGATGGTGCAGCGGCAACAAATGATTGCTGAACTGGTGGAAGGTATTCGTTGGATGGCAATTCATTGACGTCACGACGGTGTCGGTACTTCAACCTACGAACGGTCTTGTAACGGTATCCATCATCAGCGAGAATATTCTCAGGTTCATAAGATGCACTAACTGGAGGCAAGTATTCTTGAGATGGTGCAGCAGCAACAAATGATTGTTGAACTGGTGGAAGGTATTCGTTGGATGGCAATTCATTGACGTCACGACGGTGGCGGTACTTCAACCTACGAACGGTCTTGTAACGGTAACCATCATCAGCGAGAATGTTTTCTGGTTCATATGATGCACTTACTGGAGGCAAGTATTCTTGAGATGGTGCAGCAGCAACAAATGATTGTTGAACTGGTGGAAGGTATTCGTTGGATGGCAATTCATTGACGTCACGGCGATGACGGTATTTCAACCTACGAACGGTCTTGTAACGGTAACCATCATCAGCAAGAATGTTTTCTGGTTCATATGATGCACTTACTGGAGGCAAGTATTCTTGAGATGGTGCAGCAGCAACAAATGATTGTTGAACTGGGGGAAGGTATTCGTTGGATGGCAATTCATTGACGTCACGACGTTGGCGGTATTTCAATCTGCGAACGGTCTTGTAACGGTAACCATCATCAGCGAGAATATTCTCAGGTTCATAAGATGCACTAACTGGAGGCAAATATTCTTGAGATGGTGCAGCGGCAACGAATGATTGTTGAACTGGAGGAAGGTATTCATTTGATGGTAATTCATTGACGTCACGGCGATGACGGTACTTCAACCTACGAACGGTCTTGTAACGGTAACCATCATCAGCGAGAATGTTTTCTGGTTCATAGGATGCACTTACTGGAGGCAAGTATTCTTGAGATGGTGCAGCGGCAACGAATGATTGCTGAACTGGTGGAAGGTATTCGTTGGATGGCAATTCATTGACGTCACGGCGATGACGGTATTTCAACCTACGAACGGTCTTGTAACGGTAACCATCATCAGCGAGAATGTTTTCTGGTTCATAGGATGCACTTACTGGAGGCAAATATTCTTGAGATGGTGCAGCAGCAACGAATGATTGTTGAACTGGAGGAAGGTATTCGTTGGATGGCAATTCATTGACGTCACGGCGATGACGGTATTTCAACCTACGAACGGTCTTGTAACGGTAACCATCATCAGCGAGAATGTTTTCTGGTTCATAGGATGCACTTACTGGAGGCAAGTATTCTTGAGATGGTGCAGCGGCAACAAATGATTGCTGAACTGGTGGAAGGTATTCGTTGGATGGCAGTTCATTGACGTCACGGCGATGACGGTATTTCAACCTGCGAACGGTCTTGTATTGATAGCCATCATCAGCTAATGTGTGAGCTGGCTCTGCCTCGACTGGCGGTAAGTATTCGTTGCTAGGGAAGGATAAAGTATTTTCCAAAGGTGGTAGATACTCGTTTGATATTTGCCCAGCAACTGAAGTGGCAGCGATTGCCAACAAAACGATGCAAAATTTCTGGAACAATTGATTAAATAAATTAATTTGAAAAAAAAAAACACACAATTTAATTGCTTACCATTTTTGTGGTTTTTCTTTTCTTGGTCAAAGAAGAACCTTAACTATTATGAGAGTTCAGTAATTTTCCTTGTATTTATACAATTTTTAGAACCATTCTTAGTTTCAAGTTTTTGGGTTGCTATTATGTTGTAAAATAGTATAAATAAGTTCTAAACTGGTTTTAAATATAATTTAAATAAATTTAACATTAAGTTAAAATCGCTTATGTTTCAACTTAAATAAATTGATGCCCATAGGCTTTTAGTTGCGTAACGTACAAGGGGTACCACCAAGTTATACAAGAAGAAAAATAGGAATAAAAAAAAAAAAAAAAAAACAGACGCGTGGAATTAATATATATTTTTACTTATATCATATTAAGAACATACACGAATTTAAACAGAAATGGTCTTAAGCTTCTGAGCATGTTTATAGTAAGGTACAATTAAGATTGTTTGTTTAGGCCAAACTTATTATCACATCTCATCTAAAAGTGCCTATTTATTTATTCAAATTTAATTTATTTAATTTAATTGCTAAACGTAACTTTCTTTCGTTCTGGAAGTGGGCACAAACATAAGCACAGTTCATCTAAGCGTTCCAAGTCCATTTTATTGTTTTCTTATTCTGAACTGGCTGTGCAAATAAAATTTTCCTGGACTATTTGGCTTAATTTGGTCTCCCGGAGGGATTTTCCTTAAACGTTCTGGTCACGAGTACGATAACTGAGGGGCCAAGAATTAATATCGGTTTTACGTAAATAAAAGGGTGAAATACAAGTATTTTTCGAATGCGCATGCAAATATTTTGTAATCTATTGTAACAAATTCTTTAATTGAAATGTAGAATTAAAGAACAAATTTCTGGCTTTTAAAACTGTTATAGTAATGTATTTTAAGTGTTGTTGTTGTTTTTTAATATTTATTTTTCCATTCAAGGCATTTTTTTCGAAAATCGGCCCTACCTCCTAAACGGGCCGAGATAGACCTCCCCTCCCACAGTAAAAAAAACAATAACAGTAAAACAATTTTTGGACGTGATAACGTCTGAGCCGAGCGTGCTAACGGGAGCGCGGAACAAGTGCTAGAGAGGCACGATAGGCCTTAGCAATAGCATTTGGCCTTTGACGCATCCATATCTCTTCACTTCCACTCCTTCGGTCGATGCGACCGAGTAGAAAAGAGACATTATTAGCACACAACCTACACCATACTTCGTTTTCATTAGGGCAAAAGATATTATTCCGTAGCAATTTTTATACCCTATTCCATAGAATGGGTATATTGTATTTGGTGTGGAGTTTGTAACATAGAGACATAATTCCGTTAGGTATAGAAAAGTATATATATTCTGACTCAGAATCAAAAGCCTAGTCGATTTAGCCATGTCCGTCCGTCCGTATGTATACTATCTAGAGGTCGCAATTTTTGAAATTTGGTACATGTAATACTTCGTTCAAAAGTTAGTCTAAGTTCTTGAATTGGTAAAATCCGCCTACAAACACGCCCATAATCGAAATTTGTGCTAAGCAACCTCAATTTGGCAAAATTAAATTATGTTTTTTGTACAGTTACGATAAAAGCATAACGCTTAAATTTTGCACACGTAAGCTTTAGGTTAACCTTCTTCCAACTAAATAAAAATACTTCAGTTTGGGCGTGGCTGACGCCCATTTTTCATACAAAACCATCAATATTGTTTTTATAAAATAACAAATGTTATATTAAAGAGAAAAACATTAAATTTTGTGGGTATTACTTGCACATAAACATCTTGTGTATGAAATCAATAAATTTGATTTTGGGCGTGGCTGACGCCCACTTTTCAATAGAAACTATAAAAAAATTGTTTTTGTATATAAACGGTATTTACTATGATGAATCCGCAAGCCAAAATTTTGCATCTCTCAATAGAAACTAAAAGATTTGTGTATGAAAAGAAATTTTTGAATTTTGGGCGTGGCTTACGCCCACTTTTCATGAAAGAACGAAAAACTTAGTCTCAAAAATTTAAGGTACCTACTTCCAATATTCAATTTAAACCTTTTTCCTTGCGTTCTTTATTTGAGAAATATATCTCTACATTTTCTTGTGAACATATTTTCAATACGCCAAGTTTTAAAGGCGTGATTTTGATAAAATACCTTTGTTCAGGTAAGATTGTTTAAAAACTACTCGGTTCAACTGTAGTTTTACACATATACCTAAGCACTGATCAAAGCTCAGTTAGTGCTTCCAATTTTTAAGACACGCTCACTTTTAATGGGCGTTTCCGCCAAAAGTCGTATAATGCATTAATTTTTTAACATTTTTTAACTATCGGTCGCAGTTTTGAAGTAAAAAGATGAACACTTAGATTTATATTCCTTGGTAACGTAACAGAGTGTGGTCCAAGAATTGTTAAAAACACCCATAATCGCTATTTTCATTCAAAATCTAATTTTTAAAAATTTAAGTTTTGTCTTCTTTTGTTCAAATCGATCTGCAAGCTTAAAACTGAATGAACCGGAGCTCATACCAATTGCCTTGGCAGTAAAAAGTCTTAACTTTGGGCGTTGCGCACGCCTTTATTATTGTGCCAGCACTTATTGAACATCACACCACACAAAATTAATGTTATTTAATTTTTTTCTGTCTGCTAAAGAAGAATTTTGTTTCTGAAACTGAAACATCGGCTGGCTGCGGGAGGCAGACGCATACACATACAAAAATATAGGGAATAGCGTATCCAACAGTTCGTTGCAAACGTACTGTAGCCCTCGCTTATTTTTAATTTAAACAATTTAATTTAAAAATAAAAAACACAATTGAAAAAGTTTTATCAAAGCCGTAGGACCCTTTTTTGAAAAAAATAATTTTTCAATATAAAATGGTATAGTTTTAAAGTTTTTTTTTAAACGAATAGGGCAGTCCACGAAGCTATCTCTTTCTAATTTTTAGGTTAACACTTCGAGGGAAACATTGAATAATCGGGCAAAAAAATATGTATGTACATATGTAGGTATATTAAATTTTCACAATGTTCGTAACTAATGTGTTTTCTGTTCATTTATTATTTTTTTGTATGGTTTCTTTAAACATTTGGAACCTATTTTGAATGAAATTTTCTTGCCGCCATCAATGTTTTCTCTCAAAGTGATTGACACTGACGTATTCGTGGACTGCCCTATTCAAAACTTGCCTTATATTATCTAGGTACCTATAATCGCGCAAGTAAAAAAGAGTAGAAAAGGCTTACTCCAGTACCTATTTTGCGACTTTTTTGTAGGCAGATAATATCTGCATCATATTATGATGCTGGATATTTAAAAACAATAAAAGAAAGTTTAATGCCATATATTAATTTATTGACTTAAAAGCCCAGTCATGTAAAAATTAGAAAAATAGGTTTTGCTTAGAAAAAAAAAAGGTTTTTGTTATATTTTAATTTTATCAAAAAATTCAAGACACTTAAGCATCCTGTTTTCTGGTTTTGACTTAACATTAATAAGAGCGTTGTCAACGGATTTGGCTCAGTTAAAGCGTCGCAATTGAATATATATTTTTACAGTAATTTCATGGAACATGTTTTTTTTGTGTGTGAACTTCGTCAATGGCGGCGCTAAATGTCTTATCAGCTTTACATCAAATGTCTTCTATTGTTGTTTTTGCTTCCCATGGCAGTCTAGACAAAAACCACTAATAACTCACAAATCAAGTGTTTATGAACTTCGTCCATAGATGGCGCACCAAACGTTCGTCTTATTGGGAGTGCTATTATAGATTATAAATACAATGGGTATGTGTATCACAAATCATCTTCTGCAGAAGTTGTTGCACATGTGGGACGATCACTAAATTTGACGTCGCCAAAAATGCGGCATAACGCCTAGGCTTCCTTAACCGATGTAAGAAATAATTTTTCCCTTCTAAACTGGCTACAATATACAATTCCTTCGCCCGAAGCTTGAGTATAATTCTCATATGTGGCCAGGTGCCCCTGTAATGCATTTACGTCTTCTGGATAGGAAGAATCCAGGAAAGAGCCTTACAATTGATTATTGAAAAGACCAATACGGATACACGGCCCAATCGACGTATCCGTCGGAACGGAAATTTCTCCGTAATTTTTGACAGCAAAGGTACAATTTATTTCCGGTTTCCTCCGACACAAAGTGTTGAACAATATAAGTATTAAAAAAATTACGATTATAGATACATAGCTACTTCGAACGCAATTGAAACCTCCGAAAAGTATGCGTTGCGGAAAATTGTCTGCTGCGACGGATAGATACCTCTCGATAGGGCCGACAATTGATTCCCTTATAAATATATATATGCACTACAGATGCATCCCACCTCTTAAACAATTTCCCCGTAACACACGCATCGCTAGAAATGCGCATAAATTTACCCTCGAGCGTAACTTCGGATGTATTGTTAAGTATAGATACTCATTTTTTAGTGGAATGCTTTACCTGACTCGATTTTTCCCTGACCTTGCGATGTACAGGGTTTCGTCGATACCAATGAAAAGAACACCACCGGAAATATCAAAATTTTATTACTACACCTTAAAATCTATACAGGAATACAAACTATTACATAAAAATAAAAATTTATTTACTATCAGATGTCTGTTGTTTCAAAACCTAAATGGAATTGAAGGCTTTGGATATCTATATCCAGATACAGGTTCCTCTCGAACTTCATTGAAGCGCACAGGCTCAAATGGAATGAGTGGTTTTGGGTATTGATACCCGCTAAGTGGTGTAGGTGTGGTCCTTGGAGCAGACGTTGATGTTGGCAAAGTTGGGGGCCTAAAATAAATGGATGGTTCAAGATATTTGTGATATGATAATAAAGAACTCACGTTGTTGTTGTTGTCGTCGTAGGTTTGGCAATTGACGAAGGAATTTTTAAAACTATCGACG
Organism: Platycheirus albimanus; assembly: GCA_916050605.2. NCBI lineage: Eukaryota > Metazoa > Arthropoda > Insecta > Diptera > Syrphidae > Platycheirus > Platycheirus albimanus. The sequence continues at coordinate 70,601,205 of OU696698.1, forward strand.
GCTTCGGGTATTCATATCCTGACGAATATGTCTTGGAGGAAGGAACTACAAAAGATACCGATGGCTTTGGATAGTTATATCCAGTTTCTTGTACTGAATACTTAACCGGAGTAGCTGTCGTTCTTGTTGTTGTTGTCGTAGGTTTGGCAGTTGACGAAGGAATTTTTAATACTATCGACGGTTTCGGGTATTCATATCCTGACGAATGTGTCTCGGGAACATTTCTGGTCGCTGTGGGTGTGGGTGAAGGAACTACAAAAGCTACCGATGGCTTTGGATAGTTATATCCAGTTTCTTGAACTGAATACTTAACCGGAGCAGCTGTCGTTCTTGTTGTTGTTGTCGTAGGTTTGGCAGTTGACGAAGGAATTTTTAATACTATCGACGGCTTCGGGTATTCATATCCTGACGAATGTGTCTCGGGAACATTTCTGGTCGCTGTGGGTGTGGGTGAAGGTACTACAAAAGCTACCGATGGCTTTGGATAGTTATATCCAGTTTCTTGAACTGAATACTTAACCGGAGCAGCTGTCGTTCTTGTTGTTGTTGTCGTAGGTTTGACAGTTGACGAAGGAATTTTTAATACTATCGACGGCTTCGGGTATTCATATCCTGAAGAATATGTCTCGGAGGAAGGAACTACAAAAGCTACCGATGGCTTTGGATAGTCATATCCAGTTTCTTGAACTGAATACTTAACCGGAGCAGCTGTCGTTCTTGTTGTTGTTGTCGTAGGTTTGGGAGTTGACGAAGGAATTTTTAATACTATCGACGGCTTTGGGTATTCATATCCTAACGAATGTGTCTCGGGAAAATTTCTGGTCGGAGTGGGTGTGGGTGAAGGAACTACAAAAGATACCGATGGCTTTGGATAGTCATATCCAGTTTCTTGAACCGAATACTTAACCGGAGCAGCTGTCGTTGTTGTAGTTGTAGAAAGTGGTAGGTTTAAGGATTTGGACGGTTTCGGATAATCATATCCATGGTTCGGTACTGAATAAGGCTGGGGAATAGACTTTGCTGTTGTTGTAGTCGGTGCGGGGGTTGAGGTCGTTTTTGGATAACTGAATTCAACTTTTGGTTCCGGATACTGGTATCCGGCTTGATTATTTTCTGTTGGCGGTGCTTTGTAGATTTTAGTAGGCAGCGTCTCAATTCTGTTTCCAGGAATTTCAAATGCAATATTTGGTTTTGGATAGTCATAACCACTATGTGGCTTTAATGGTTTAGGGACCGAAAATTCTTGTTTAGGCTTGGGATAGTTGTAACCCTCTTTGGCTGGTGCAATTGTCGAAGTTCGTAAGACTAAAGGGTTATTCGGTTTTGGATAGTTGTAACCATTTTCAGCTGGAATATCTGTTTTCAATGAAATGGAATTTGGCTTTGGATAGTTATAACCCTGATGAACCGGTGCCAGTGTTGAAGTTGGTAATGTAAATAACTCATTTGGCTTTGGATAGTTATAACCCTCAGCTTGTACTTTCACTTCTGGTGCATCATAAAAATACTGTCCTGTTGAAAACTGAACTAAACCACAGATGAATAGCAATGTGAAGCGTTTCTGAAACATAATAATATTATTTAGTTTTTAGTATTTAAAATATCAAGTATATTTTGGTTAGTTACTCAGAAGCAATCTTCCTATTATTTTTATTTAGCAACAAAGAAATATGTTTACACGAAAAAACCCTAACACTCAAGAAAACGGCTCCCAAAAATTACGCCAAAGTTTTTTTTGAAAAAAAAAACCAGACAATTCTTCATACGTTAATTTGTGTTTGGAAAAGTTCTTTCCGTCGGCTTTTTTGGTCAGTGTAGTTTTAGCAATGAAACAACTCTGTTACATTTGCTTTTCCCGACGTTTCGGCAGGGATTGCTGCCTTCCTCAGGGGAACTTTATTTGAACAAAAAATACATTTATTATACAAAATATATAGTGACATTTAAAACAGTGGGAATTACACTTACTTTGTTTTTTAAAATTATATAAATTTAAACAATTTTAAAATAAGAAATGACACTTCGAATGAAGTTTCGTCTGTGTATTAAAAAAACAAAAGAATGAAAACTATGAGGATGAAGACACTAAAGAGCAATAGACAGAAGAAATGTTTTGTGTGTCTTGTTTTCTGTTCATATTATTATTGTTATTAAGTATGTGTAATGTTTCCAAGGTATATCGTTTAGATACATGTTTCTCCGTTTGTAGGATTTTGACATCTTCAAAGTTTGGAGAATGACCACTCTCGATGCTGTGACTTGCCAGGGCTGTTTTCCCAGAACTATTGGACTTAATATCAGATTTGTGGTTTGAGATCCGGTGTCGAAGAAATTGCTTTGTGGTTCCTATATAGCATAGGTTGCAAGGCTCGTTTGGTTTGCCGTTGCAATTAATTTTGTAGATTACGTCTGTTTGTTTGTCTTTGTCAGGTTTTGTTTTTAGTTTGGTGTATAGATGGTTAAGCGTTTTGTTGGATTTGAAAGCCAAACGAACGTCTTTTACGCTTCTGTTGATAACCTGTTTGAAGTTTTCAGTGAGTTTTGGAACATACACTATACTTTTGTAGAAACCATTGTTTGTATCTGTTTCTGTTCTTGTAGCTTGTGTCTTGTATTTGTGTTTGAAGATTAAAGCACGAATTATATTAGGAGGATAGCCATTGTCCTCGAGAATTTTCGTTATTTTTTTTTCATTGGAGGGATGAAATTGTTCGCTGCTAAGAGTGAGTATGTTCCAAAACTCACTGAAAACTTCAAACAGGTTATCAACAGAAGCGTAAAAGACGTTCGTTTGGCTTTCAAATCCAACAAAACGCTTAACCATCTATACACCAAACTAAAAACAAAACCTGACAAAGACAAACAAACAGACGTAATCTACAAAATTAATTGCAACGGCAAACCAAACGAGCCTTGCAACCTATGCTATATAGGAACCACAAAGCAATTTCTTCGACACCGGATCTCAAACCACAAATCTGATATTAAGTCCAATAGTTCTGGGAAAACAGCCCTGGCAAGTCACAGCATCGAGAGTGGTCATTCTCCAAACTTTGAAGATGTCAAAATCCTACAAACGGAGAAACATGTATCTAAACGATATACCTTGGAAACATTACACATACTTAATAACAATAATAATATGAACAGAAAACAAGACACACAAAACATTTCTTCTGTCTATTGCTCTTTAGTGTCTTCATCCTCATAGTTTTCATTATTTTGTTTTTTTAATACACAGACGAAACTTCATTCGAAGTGTCATTTCTTATTTTAAAATTGTTTAAATTTATATAATTTTAAAAAACAAAGTAAGTGTAATTCCCACTGTTTTAAATGTCACTATATATTTTGTATAATAAATGTATTTTTTGTTCAAATAAAGTTCCCCTGAGGAAGGCAGCAATCCCTGCCGAAACGTCGGGAAAAGCAAATGTAACAGAGTTGTTTCATTGCTAAAACTACAGTGACCAAAAAAGCCGACGGAAAGAACTTTTCCAAACACAAATTAATAACTCCAAATTGGTCAATAGAATATTCTTAAATTCTTCATACGCAATTGTGGCCTTTTTTCCTAGGAAAAATCCAAAGTTTTCTGACATTTTTTCCCAGATTTCAGGCCTATTTTCCAAAAAACTTCTGGCGTTTTTATATTTCTCGAAATATTTTGGAAAGAAGCCAGAAAAAAAATTCTGTCGTTTTTTCCTTTTCTTATTTTGGAAACAGAGCCAGAAAACTGTATTTTATATGAATTGCTGTACTTTATTAACAGTTATGGTAGGCATTCTTCTTGTTGGATAATATTTGAAGCACTCTCATTGAGTTTGTTTCAAGTGATTATCGCAGACATGTGTTACCTATTGTTTAATTTTTTTATTGGTTACAAATAAAAGCACCTTAAAATGTTGACTACTTTTTCAATTTAAAGTTTAAACTGTTTCAGAGACATATCAAATCACCGCGCGGAGGGGGGGGGGGGTGCGACGCAACCGCGCCCTCCGCACCGCCTGCGTTAGTCGCCCGTCGCTCAGGAGCGCGGCGCCTCTGTCTCTCTGAAACAGTTACGGGCGGGATGGGTGCGCAACACACGCACTTCGTCTTGTTTAAAAACTTAAAAAAAACTTTTCTGGCCTTTTTCCAAATCGTTATTTGGAAATTAGGTCAGAAAATATTAATTTTGTGGCTTAATTTCCATTTTCCTCTGTGGCTCTTTTTCCACATCTATCTGACGTTATTTCCAACATTTCGGACTTGTTTGCCAACTCAAGTTCTGCTCTTTTTCCATTTTTGAGCCAGAAAACAATTCTGGAATTTTTTCCAAAAAAAAATAATTCTGGCGTATTTTCCGGGAGCCTATTATTTCCATAAAAATAAAAATTACACATTAATTTGTTTTTCTGGAAACTTGGAATAAAATACTCGTGATGCAAGAGCAAGACATTATCTAATTTTCAAAAATGTTTTTAAAAATCAGGATTTTGAAAAGAAGCATTTTGAAAAATGTGATAGTATGTTCTCATATAAGTTCACGTCAACAAGGCCAAACATGTCCAACTACAAAGTTGAAAGTTTTGATTTTACGAAAATTCTTTCGCTTGTATAGGGTGTTTTTTTTTCAGTGCATGAGAAGTTTCGTTGGTTGTTGTAAACGGTTTGACAGTTGAGAATGTCAAACTGTGTTGACATCATAAATTGTTTAACGTGGAAATTTACTTTGAAAAAAATAAATCTGTTGGCAAAGTTCATAGAGCACTTCGTCCATTTCACAATCTAAACATAATCGGCCTAGTGAGCAAGCAATTCGTGCAGTTATTGACTAATTTTACTCTTTTCTCTTTACTATCAACAAAACGGAGTTGAATTGATCACGGCCGGGGGAGTTTATGTCATCTGTCGAAGTTCGATGGGAGTGCTAGTCTAAGAATATTAAAATTTAGTGCCTACATTTTTTACTTGCGATTATAGGTACTATAAGGCAAGTTATGCATTCGTCGAAAAAAAAAGTTTTGAGATAACAATCAAACATGACATTACGATGATAGCGAAGACGAAAAAAGATGGTCTAAAAATTCTGTCCGTCTGTATGTCTGTCTGTCTGTCTGTCTGTCTGTCTGTATGTAGACCTACAGCCAAACGGGTGGGCCGAATTGCTTCAAACTTGGTATATAGACTTTTTTAGGTATTGTACAGAAAGGAAATTGAAATTTTTTTTTTAGCTCAAAAAATAACGGTACCTGCCATACAACCGTTACGTTAAAGCTTATTTTTCTCAAAAACGGCTCTAACGATTTTTAATTAAAAAAATCAGTGTTGCTTTTTAGGTACGACCAATCATATGGCTGAAAAAAAAGTTTTAAAAAATGGCTAAGAACGGTACTTTCCATAGGACCGTTTTTTTTGCTTTCGACTATCTCGAAAACGACTCAACCGATTCTTTCGAAATTTCACACACATATAGCTGTAGGTAGCTCAATTTGTATTGCATACCAATATTTTTGAAAAATATTTTTTTGTATTTTTAAAAGCATTTTTAAAAAAAAAATTATATGTATTTTCATCCCGTTCCAAATTTTTCGGTGTGGTTTTTCGGATCGCTGTAACTGGCCCCTCCCTAAGTCACTTGGCCCCAATACCCAGCTTGAAGCTATTGCCCCAACAATGTTTCTAGTTTATTTATTTTTTAAGTTAAACATTTAATCCAAGTAATTCTGGTCTCATTCATTTTTAATTGCTCTATATTTCTTGCAGACAAAAAATCGAGTTTTAAATAATTAAACATGACATTTTCGTCATACCGTCCGTCGGTCTGTCTATTCGCATGGGCACTTTTTCACGTCATGCTACATGACATGCCTATGCCTAAACGGCTTGACAGATTTTTTTAAACTTCATAAAAAGAGATTTAAAGAAAAACGGTTGTCGAGATTTTCTTATTTCGATTTAACCCGGCTTAAAATGGAACCTTTTAAGTAAGGGTGTGTTTCATTTTGGATTTGCTCGCAAACGTCTCAAGCGATTATTATTATTTAAGGCATATTTTTGATAAGACTTAGATTTTTGTTTTGGCTTAAATGGTAATTTTTTGAATGTTTTGTACATCAAATACCTAATAATTGTTATTGCTCAAAAAAGCATCGTGCTATTGCACCCGCAGAGCAATTTATACGTTTAAAGATTTTCTTTTAATGGTTAACCCAGAACATTATGAACTGTTTTTCAACTGCTCGAACGATTTCGATCTGTGCGATTTATTGAATAAAACGGTTGTATTTCTTCAAAAAACAATAAATTTGTGGTTTTTTGGTAGTCCCGCAGTTCTTGCTTTACAATTTGCACTGGTTGATGACGCAAACTACTGCAACCTTGTTGATTATATTCATTCATTCCTGTGTGTGCGTTAAAACCCACAAGGAATATAAAATCGACACTTTTTGGTGACAAGTTTTACTTTTGCAGAATTTTATACTCAACTCCGAAATGAAACATAACTTTAAATTCTTCTTTTTGCCATTCAAACAAATACAGCTTTAAGTTACGAAGAACTGCATTGAGTCAGTGATCATCAATAACCAACTTCAAGGTCAAGGAACCGCAACCGGGAGCAGTGCCGAGCACTCTCAGACAAATGAATCACTTTCACTACCAGCCAAAGGCAAACCTATATCATCTGGTATTGACTCATATTCACATGGGTAACATGAATATTGAATATCCTATACGCACAAGCTAAAGTAAACTCAACCTTTTCGTTTTTATAAAACAAATAAAATTCAATATTTAGTTCACTATCCAAATCATAAATTGCGAGAGTTCGTATAAAAACAAAATATGCAATTTTACATCAAATGTTGGCCAACAAGTAGCGCGTGCATTCAATATGACATAGTTTCAAAAACACTCCTATAGTTCAACATTATGCTTTGCGTTTGATGGCTCTCCATCTCCGTAGTGTGTGGAGTGTAGTCTGATTTTCGCTTTTAATGCGTATGTTATTTTTTATTCCATTCCGAAGGACGTTACGAACCGTGAAAACACCTGTGGATTTTTTCTAACTGATTGATTGACTTATCCGCCTTCGACATTAACGAAATCACTTAAACTCTCGATCTACGAATAGTATGTTTCGTATGAGTCTTACGTTACCCAAACTATTTAAAATAATTCACTTTGATCTTATAGCAGTTAGAACTTTTATGCCATATGGCGCACATAAACCCAAAGAATTTAGTAGCTAATTATAAGAACACTGGTTTACAACAGATGAGGTGCGGACTCACCATGATCGTTTAGGGGATTCCAAGATATCTTGGTTGGATTCAATGTTTTATTTTAATTTTTATATCACTTGAGCTCGATCTACTTATAACTCGTAGAAACTTCTCCCGATGCCAAGCAGAACAACGCACCAAATAACAACAAAGTCGGTATTGAGTGCTGTATTTATAAGAGCGCAGATACGCTTCAGTCTACTCCAATTTTAGAGAATGTTCTTTAATCATTTGCTTTATTTTTATCACTTTATAGACTTGACTTAGGTATGCTTACCCTTTTTTTTTTAATTCTTAAATATTCGCAAAGTATCATCTTCAACTTTTAATTATTGTTAAGTTAAACCTTCAATTCACTTCACCACCGCACCGTTACGTTAAGATACAATAATGTGACTCAGATATTTAAAAACTTGTAAAATGTAGGTGGAGAGTTAGGCGCTGTAAACATTTTTGTTCGCCTTAAAAGTATTTACTTTAAATAAAAAAAAGTTGTTCATATATTCTTAGTTCATTGCATTGTTGGAACTTGGAACGAGAGATTTTCAAGGTCGAGATTTACTAAATTAAATGGAGGTATGGCACTTTAAATCTCGTTTGATTTTTGTTTCCGAAAAGAGATCAAAAATTAAATCAATTCTGGTACTGGCTATAAATAGATTTGTGGATGTTATTTCTATAAATTGATATGGTTTCAGGCTTAGAAGTATACTTAAGCCGACATTTTTGGCTTGGATTTTTCGGAAAAACATTTGTAACTTCCTTAAACTAATTTTTTTAAATACATGAATGTGTAAGTAGTTAAGATATTTTTTGATGTTGTTTTTTTATAGGATTTTCAATTTGTATTTTTTTTTTGTATTAAAACTTATTGAATCTTTAGATTGAGTTGAGACAATTAACAATTGATGTTCAGCAGGAATTTAGTTGGGGGGGGGGGGGGTATGTCAATATGGCTCAATAGTTACCAATTTTTAATTTTGAAGTGTAGTGTCATGTACCTAAAATATATATGCAAAACTAAGAATGCAAACTTAAGTCCAACAAAATGAAGAAAGTACAGGGTTTTCCAATAAGAGGTGTTATTTTGAAAGGGTCATTTTTTGAAATAAATGATCGAATGTTTATTTCAATATGGAGAAGAAAAAATACCAATAATAATGAAAGACAATATCAGGCAAATGGCCGCCGCGGCTACGCTTATACAACAATATCCTTTTCATGAAATTTTCCAAATCGCGAAGTGGCTGCTGTATGCCCCCAAGGTATTATATCAAAGATCGATGGTTTCGTTGCTTGTGTGGCACATAGCACCGTCTTGTTAAAAGTAAACGTTGTCCAGATCAATACCATCCAATGGAAAGAACGACAAGTAATGGACAAACTTTGGTTTTCTTCAACACTTTGGGCTACAGCAGCAATATTCTCAGTTGTATTGAGCGACGTGCACGAGTTTTAATCTTCACATCGCTAACTGGTCCCAAAAACTCAAATTTGTTCACCAATTTCTGAATTGCTATCCGACAAGGTGTTTCACTACGACCAAAAAATGTTTTAGTTTTACGAACCGTCCCTGCCAAATTTTCACCATTTTCATAGTGAATTTTAATAATTTCAATTCGTTGTTGAATCGTATATCGTTCCATTTTTTAAACGGCGTAGTTTGTACTTGTCAAATGTCAAAAAATTACAGCTTAGAAGGTGACAACTACCAAAATAGCACGCTATTCTAAATTAACACCTCTTATTGGAAAAAGCCTTTACTAGTGTAGGTTTTTATTTAAAATAATACGGGCAAGTGCGAGTCGGACTCGCGCACGAAGGGTTCCGTACCATTATCTATAAAAACGGCAAAAATCATGTTTGTTGTATGGGAGCCCCCTTAAATATTTATTTTATTCAATAAACACTTGCTTAAATTTCTCATTGTAACAGGCGATTAGGATTTGCAGAAGACAACGAACTGATAGTTTGTTTAGGAAAGATTGTGCCAAAACTGATCTTGTTTGTGTGAGTGAAAGAAAACTGGCAAATCAGCAAAAAGAAGAACTAACAGGGACAGATATATTTGTAAATTCCAGACTTCAAGAAATTTCTAAAGAAGAAAAGAGACAACCTGGTGATGGACAGACAAACATAGCAAAAACGAACAAAAAATTACGTTTGTTGTATGGGAGCCACCATAAATATTTTATTTTATTTATTTAGTATTTGTTGTTGTAGGGAACACAATAATACATCATCTGTCCAAATTTCAAGTGTCTAAGTCTTACGGTTCATGAGATACAGCCTTGTAAAGGGCGGACAGACGGACAGACGGACAGACGGACAGACGGACAGCGAAGTCTCAGTAATAGGGTTCCGTTTTCACCCTTTGGGTACGGAACCCTAAAAACTATCGATACTATCGAAAAAACCGACTTTCGATGTCTAAGAAACCCCATTTTGACTAAGTTAAGTACACTAAAATTGCAAGTGCCCATCATGCCTTTCTCTCACAAATCCCTTTCAAAGCCTTTCCTTCAAGTTCTTGCAAAAAAATTGTTTCGTTTTGGCAAAAGCAACAACTTTCTTCGTAGTTGCAGAGGCTTTTCGTCAAAATTTTACTTTAGAAGAGTTTGCCAAGGAGTTGTTGAAGGCATGGCTATTGCATTTACATCGTTTCGATTGAATAGCTCTTTTGCACAACTCATGGACTACATTCTTGTTTCAGAAGCCATTACTGAGCAACTGTCAATTCTTACTCCATACTCCTACACATTTTGCTATATCGATGTCAAAGGGTGACACCATGACTCCCCTCTGGATCCGCCTTCAACCATGTTTTTTTTTTGAATAATATTGGGGTCTATTTGTTAAATATTGGAAATTTATAAAAAAGAATTTCTTTGTATGTATGTATATATATTTTTCTTAAGAGTGCTAGAGTCTCTTTTAATTTATAACCATTACAGGGACCTATTTTAAGTTTGAAACGCAAGTTTTTGTGGGCATCAATGCGCCCCAACCTACTTGACAGACAAAAATATGAAACGGAAATAAAACAACGCTCAATAAAGCAAATTTAAGTTAATATGCATTCATGCGTTGTAGTTTTGGTTTCGGGAACAATTTCATGAAACATTTTCGGGACATGAAATCACTTGTAGATTATTTTAATTCCTTAAAATTTAATTTAATCTCTTGTTGGATATTATGTAGACGTACATCGCGCAAATTAATGCGCCAGAACTATAATGGCTCAAAGGCTCGTTTTCCCGCTTCACTTTTCAAAGATTTTTTGGGTTGAATAGCGAGCGGCCATTTCATGTCAAGAATCTATATTGTTTTTCAAGGCTTACAGGATCCGTGTCTTATTGGTATAAACTTTGAACGTCAAATTACTCCAGAGGAAGGAGTCTGGAGGACATGCCGAAGATTTAAATGGCTATCCTGTGCTATTCCGATGTCCAGATACCTAAAATGCAGTTAATTTGCGGCAATCTTCAATGCCTGTCCAAATGAATTTCATTTGGGTGAGAGCTGCAATCAAAACATCATTTCAACTGAAAACTGTTACCGTTTATGTTAAAACATTAGGAAAAAAATAATCAAAACATGATGGTCTAATGGCGCCCGACAGTATATCATAATCATAAATATAAATAGCTATAAATATGTATTTCAACAACACAATTTGGGCCATTTTCGATTATGAATCATCAATGACTAAAATAAAAGTGGCTTTTGCCAAAAATGGCTTGTTATATAGGCTACCGGAAAAAAACATTGCAACACCAGCTAAAAGAATTTTAAACAAAATGCACGTCTGGGTCGCACGAACTTGCTATTATGTTAGATATTTGCTTAGGGGTAATTTATTTAAAAAAAATATATTTAGAACAAATGTTTAATTTTTTTTAAGAGTTTAAAGAGTTTGCTTGGAAGAACTTGAACAGCTTTTAAAATATCTCTAAAGCAAAAACAATTATTAAAAATGGATAAAAAAGTTTTTGAAATGCAATATAAATTAAATTATAAATGGCTTTTAATAGAAATCGGAGAAAACCTAAATTGAAAAAAAACGGGTTCTATAAGAGGTACCGTTATAAGACAAATTTCGGAAAATCTATTCTCACTTAAAGACGGATTGTTTTTAAAAAAATAGTACCCTGAAAGTTTTATCAAAATTATTAGAGCCATTTTCGAGGAAATCAAACCTTTTGTCTATGATTGTATAGCAGGTACCGTTATTTTTCTACTAAGAGCAAAAATGAAAAAAGAGACTCCCCCCCCATGGAATTCCAAATAATTACTAAGTGCCAACTTCGAGGCAAATCGGCCCATGGGCTAAGGCTATAGAGGTCCGAACAGACAGACAGACGGACGGAATTTCCAGACAAACTTTTTTCGACTTCTCCATCATACCTATAATCGCAAGTCAAAAAGAAAAGGCTGATTCTGGACAGATACATTGCTTTTTTTGTTGTAAAGAAACAGTGAGTAGTTCATACTGCGAGGGAATGAGACCTTGTTCGGCAGAAAAGTGTGGAAGCCTTATATGCACCAACAAGGACTAGACGACGAAGATAAAAGACAATACTGTAGATTTATATTTTATCGCATTTTATTCTTGATGCAGATTAAATTGTATATACAAAGATTGAGTTCAAATCACAACGTCATCAACGAAGTTTTCACTAAAAAATGAATGTATTCTTCATTGAAACTAATATTACTAATAGATTTGAAGTCTACAATACAAAATACTTTAAGTTAAAAAAAAAATTATTGTTAGTTTTAAAAATGTATATAAAATTCACGACTGAGTGAACGAATTACCACCAGTAAAATTTTTGTATGAAAGACCCTTTTATCATAATCAACTATCTTTGGTTTGGTAATGTCCCAAAAGTGTTTTTTTTTTTTTTTTTTTTTTTTTTTTTTAAAGTTTGTTCGGATCAGCAGTTTCTCACCAAGTGTTTTATAAGGCGCACCGGATATCCGCTTGTGTTGAATTCATAAAATGCAAGACTGGATCGCAGGTACTTGCTTAGACATAAGAGAACCGCTATCTTCTTTTTATGAGCAAATAAAGCTTTTGTAGTGTAGGAGTAGATTTTGTATACTGTAACTTCTACTTATTTTGTATTACAGCATTTAGGGACGTGAGGAAAGATCTAAATTTTCAAGGATATATAAATTAACATGACCAAAAAATAAAATATATATAGAGTTGCAAAGGATCATTATTGAATAATTTATTGAACACGCATTTCCATTGCAATTGAAATGATTTCATTGGTTAAGAAAAGATAGCTAGGTCTTCAGGTACATGTGTTACACTGTTACGCATACGAGTATATGGGTTATTTTCTTTTCCTGTTGTAGAACGTAAGTATATATGTCACATCATTATTATGTAATGTTAGTATTCATCCATTAAATAATCTGGCTCAAAAGGGATTTAGTTTTAACGAATCAGTTTTTTTAGGATTTATATTGCAAACAGTCTAATGTTACCATCACCAACCGGTAACCACTTTAATCTTGATTAAACAGATGTTCCCTGAACAAATATTTCAAAAGGTAAAAGTTGTAGGCAGCAAAAAAAAAAATAAAATTGGTTTCAGTCGGTATTTTTTTCTGAATTTGAAATTTTGTATTTTTGTTCTGAATAAATCAGACAAATTAATTCGAAATATATGCTAAAACTTATTTGAGCTGCATATAAGCATACGCTTTTTTATTTCTTTGGTGAATTTTAATTAATTAGAATAAAATTATCAAAACTTGTGGAGCGGTTTTTTTTAGAAAAAAAAATCCTAAACGCTAATTTATAACTTAAAAGTCCCTGCCCCTCTTTGGGACAGACAGATAGACAGACAGACGTTTAGACGGGCAGACATCTTAGACCAACACTTTGCGCCTTCGCTATATGGTGAATTTACATTGTTGGCCATATTGATTTCTGCAAAACTAAGGATGCAGCATATAAAAAACATATACATAAATGTACCTATTTGATAGAGAAGGAAGATACAAATGCAGAACATCTGGATAAATTAAGATTATAGGAAGATTGAAAAATCAAGACCAAGACAAATATGTTCTACTTGACGACTACGTATGTATGTTTATCTTTTCACTCTTCCGTTTAATGACGTAAAGCTCTCTCTTACTTCACTTTACTTGAAATTTGCAGATCAAGATGTTGCAGAGCAATGTAACTCCACATAGTCGTAATGTCATGTTTGATTGTTATCTCAAATATAGTTTTTTTTGACCAAAGCATAACTTACCTTCTAGTTATTATCTAGGATTAGGATCTACCTACCTTTAATAGTAAAAAGTGAGTGCGATATAGACTTCCATGTTCTTGTTCATACTGACAATTAGTGCATTAGCCAACTAAGTATAGTCAATAGTCATAAATATTTAATTCAAGCGAGTTCCACAAACTCGTACCTGTTTAAAAGAACCATATCAAAAATTTGTCTAAGTAGCACTAAATTAAGGAGGAAAATCGTAGACCGTAGGATTTATGATCATCCTAACCATTTTCTTATAGGTTGGTGTCAGAACATTCAAACTAACTTATAGTTTAAATGAAATTGGTTTCGAATAATAGTTTCAATGAGGTACAACATTTTACTCCAGTTAAAATATTTATCGCTTAGAAGCTTCTCAAGTTTCTTAAACCATTTAAGAATTTGAAAGGTGTACTTACAATAATAAATAAGTAGGTACTTGAAGAATCTGCGAAAGCGGGTTTTTGGTCGTAGACCGGTTGATTTTTTTCTTAATTAATCAAACTGCTGTAGGTATGGCGATGGAGTGTCAGCGTCAAGACTGATCAAATCAAACCAGCTAAGAGTTTAATCTCTAAACAAAGAAAAATATACAACAAACCAAATTTGTATTTACCTTACTATCATACATACCTACACAATTTTTATTATTTTAAACAATTCTCTTTCGGTTGAGACACTTTAAATTTATTTGTTAAATAAAAATTAATACCAAAACACAAAGATTTTGCATATAAAGTGTGATGCCGAAAAAAAGCAAGGAACAGCTCAACACAATGTTCTTTGTGTACCTTGTCTTTTATGCTCTGATGCACCTATACAAAAAATATGCCCTTGCCAAATAACTGTGTACTAAGCAGTAAGCACACCTTCACGGAAAGGTGCGTTGGGCTTAAAAACGCTTTCGAGGCAAGGTTAGTACAAAAATATTGATATCACTCCTCAACAAGAAGATCCGGCAAAAGCGGCTGAGATTAAAGTCAAAGCCGCGCAATTTCGTCATACATCAATTTCGTTTATATGCAGCGCTTTGTTTGTGAATCGATTTGTTTATAATTAAAACACAGAATGTATTAGTATTGGATATCAACTTATTAATTCAATGAATGCTCGTAGTAAATTGGACTGAAAAGATGACAACAAATAAATTGCAATACATTCAAATGAGGAGTTGTATGACCTTAATATAGGTGCGGCACACCTACAAATACGCTGTGATGGAAGCTTAAGTTTCTGAATTTGTAAATGACAAAGAAATATAAAATGCATCTTTATACATTTGAATGTATGTGTTCATTATACTTGTTCTTTTTTTTTTTTGGCTTTGGTTCGCACATGTGTGTGTTTTAAAGTAATAAAATTGCATAAATTGAATTATTAAGGATATTGTAAATAAAACTGTGTTGTTTTTAATACCTACTTTTTATATCAATTTTTTTGCCAACTATATATGTCTTGGTGCCGTAACAATTAATTTTCGCAACTATACACCCTGGCAACAAAAGATCCCCACGACGAATTATCCTTTTAAGTATGGGTATGGCCCACCAGTATTTAAAATTGTCTTTGACTTTAAATAGAAGATGGTGCAGTTTCAGGGTTGCATGGAACTTGGTTCATATGAGCGGGTGTGCTCCCAAAAGGGGGAAATTATAAATCACTTAATCTCGCAAAGCAGGAGACACACCGTGAGCGAACGAACAAAAATGGAGTTAAAATAATTAATATTTCAAGGTAGGCCACTCGGGTATTGCTAAAAAAAGACCTGTACCTGTACTCAGGCTTAAATCACTTCGTGATCTAATTTTAAACTAAATTCAGGATAGGATTGGTACGACTTATAAATGATTTTTACTTGCGATTGTAGGCAAGTTATAAATGGGTGCAAACAAAAATTACTCTAATGGCGAAGTCGAAATAAGTGGGTCTGGAAATTCCGTCCGTCTGCCTGTATATGTTGGCACATCGAGAGCCTAAACGGATGGTCCGATTTGCTTCAAACTTGGTATTATTTAGTAATTAGTTTGAATTCCCTGGGGGTCTTTTTTCATTTTTGCTCTAGGTCCAAAAAAACATTTCGTGGCAAACAATCATTTCTTAAAAACGGCTTAAACGATTTTGATACAATTTTCAGGATACAATTTTTTATGAGAGTCGATCTTTTAGTACAAATTGATTTTTCGATATTCTTCTTATATCAGTACCTCTGATAGAACCTGTTCTTTTTTTTTCAAATTAGGTTTTCTGGTAACCTTTTTTCCGATTTCAATAAAAGTATCAAAGTAAGAAGCCGTTTATAATGAAATTTATATTGCATTTGAAAATTTTCAAAAACTTGTTTTTTTTCCATTTTTAATAGTTTTCTAAAAATAAGTGTAGTTTTTTGAAATACTTTAAAAATGTGTGAATTGAATTTTTAAATAATTTAACCTGGTGAAGATTTTCTTATAATAGACATACTCAAAAAAATTTAAAAATATTTTTTGAAAAAGTTTTTTTAAAAGTTCATTTTTTCAAAAACTGGTCGAACGATTTTCAATATTTTTTTTCCTAGATAGATATTGAGCAATGAAATATTATTGCATACCTAGTTTTCCCGAGAAACCTCTTAAAAAAATTAAGATTTTTCTAACAATGTATATATATTTTTTTTTCAAAAAACATTCCCCTAAGCAAATTCCATTCCTTCAGAATATCAACGCACACACAGGAATGGTTGAGAGGGTAAGTAACACTCCCCGGCCCCGCTTGGAGCTGTTATGCCAACAATTTATTTTTCTTTATTTAAGCAAATATTTAGCATAAGAGCAAGTTCGTGCGACCCAGTCGTGCATTTTATTTTCTTGGTACTCAAATAGGGGCTATTTAATTGGAGCAGTACCTATGAAATAAAATGAGCGACTATGTCACACGAACTTACTCTTGTGCTGGATAATTGCTTAGGGCTATGTATTTAAAAAAAAAAAAAAGAAATACAAAAATTATTAAGAAAAATCTTTTTTTTTTTTTCTTAAGAGTTTTTGGACAAACTGAGTATGCATAACATTTCATTACTTAATGTGTATCTAGAAAGAAAAGGTTTTTGAAAAAAATTTCGAAAAAATATATTGCAACTAGTTTACGTAAGTATAAGAACATATAGGAATGTAAAGTTAATTTTTGGAAAAATAATTTTGAAAAAATTCAAACTGCAAAACTAAAAATATTTTCAAAAAATTATGAATTGCGATATTAATGAAATCATTTAAAAAAAAATAAATAAATTGTTGGCACAACAGCTCCAAGCGGGCCGGGGCCTGTGACTTACACTCTCAACCATTCCTGTGTGTGCGTTGATATTCTGCAGAAATGGAAATCACTTTATTTAATCTTAATGCCAGCGGATAAATAATATTTTCTCTCATTTTGGTTGAGAAAACTAACTAAGTTTCTTGAAGTTTTTTTTGGATGTCTTCTTTTTAACTTAACATTCGTCATGGAACTTTTAATACTTGAATTTTTATTGCAGTGATATTTCGTATAGGTTATGCCGTCCGTCTTGGAAATTATTGTGGAGATCATTTTTAAGGCTATGATTTTTTAGCGTGGATCATTTTACGCAGAAAAATTGTTTTTCTCTGACTAATTACAGAAATTTAGTTAGTAGCATTACTTTAATTTAAAAACATTTTCAGGGATCAAGGTTAGACAATTAATCTTTCAACCTTGAGAAATACCATAATGATATTTGCAATAATTTTGCTAACAACTTTCAGACATTATTTAAGTGACTCAAATTTCAAAATGCATTACAAAATCCTTATGAAGTGGACAATATAAACAGACTTTTCTAAAGCTTTTCAGTAAAAGTGTTATGTTGTTTAATATTGGTGCATTCGATATTAAAAGAACCTGGATTGGAGGATTGAAGCCATACAAAATAAATTATTAGCTTTGCAGTTAAAGAATAAATGATTCTTAAAACAGAAACGTGGTGAGTTCCAAAAAAGTTTCTATATTTAATATAAATCTGTATTTTTATATGGAGAACATTCTAATGTTATCTGTTTTGTTGCATTTATCTACAAGATGTCCTTGTGGTATATCAACACCTATACTGATCGCACAAAGAGTTGTAGGCTTCATATTTTATAGAACTTCCAAGTACATTATCATTGAGCTCCACAACTATTTTTCTAGTACAAAAACATATAGTAGGCTCGATTTATAAATAATTGCATATGTATCACATTATTCCTAAGCCCTGTCCCCGAATAAATAAAATGCACGACTGGGTCGCACGAACTTGCTCTTATGATAAGCAATTGCTTAGTGGCTGCATATGTATATGGATTTAAAAAAAAATTTAAATAATTTCGAAAATTCTTTTATTTTTTAAATTAGTTTAAGAGTTTTCTCGGAAAAACAAAGTATACAATAAAATTTCAAAGCTATACGTGAATCTAGGAAAAAAAAATATTGAAAATCGTTCGACCAGTTTTTTTTTAAAAAGGTTATTTTTGAAAAACTTTTCCAAAAAATATTTTGAAATTTATTTGGGTATGCAAATATATGGCAACCTGTAGTTTACATTTGAAAAAATAATTTAAAAAAAAATCAATATACCCGTTTCCAACATATTTCGAAAACCAAAAATTTTTTTGAAAAAATTATAAAAAATCAAAAAAAAAAGTTTTTGAAAAATTTGAAATGCCATATTAATAAAATTATAAATGACTTCCTGTGGCCAAAATTTTATTGAAATCGAATGTATAGTTTACGAGAAAATTTGATATGAAAATACTGGTTCTATGAGAGGTACCGTTATAAGACAAATTTTGAAAAATAGTTTTTAACCACAAGATATATTGTCTTACAAAAATAGCATCCTGAAAGTTTTATCAAAATCGTTAGAGCCGTTTTTGAGAAAATCAATTTTTTTCTTTACGATTGTATGGCAGGTGCCGTTATTTTTGGGCCTAGAGCAAAAATAAATAAAATGCACGACTGGGTCGCACGAACTTGCTCTAATGAGTGACAGTGGTTTATGGGCTTGAGATTTTGATAAAAATAAAATTTTCAAAATTCTTAAATAAATACTTAAACTAATTTGAGCTGAAAAAAAAAGTACGCCATTTTATTTCTTGGATAAATTTGAATTTATGAGAATAAATTTAGAAAAACCTGTGGAGCGGTTTTTGAGAAAAAAAGTTTTTTTTGCAAAACTTTTTGAAAAAATTTTTCAAAAAAAATTCAAAAACGCCAGTTCATAGGTATTTAGCAAATACATTTATTTAAAGTTTTTAAAAAAAAATTTAATAAGCAGTTTTCGAAATATTATTTTTTTAAATTTTTTTTTTTAAAATGCTTTTAAAAATACAAAAAAATATTTTTCAAAAATATTGGTATGCAATACAAATTGAACTACCTACAGCTATATGTGTGTGAAATTTCGAAAGAATCGGTTGAGTCGTTTTCGAGATAGTCGAAAGCAAAAAAAACGGTCCTATGGAAAGTACCGTTCTTAGCCATTTTTTAAAACTTTTTTTTCAGCCATATGATTGTTCGTACCTAAAAAGCAACACTTATTTTTTTAATTAAAAATCGTTAGAGCCATTTTTGAGAAAAATAAGCTTTAAAATAACGGTTGTATGGCAGGTACCGTTATTTTTTGAGCTAAAAAAAAAATTTCAATTTCCTCTCTGTACAATACCTAAAAAAGCCTATATACCAAGTTTGAAGCAATTCGGCCCACCCGTTTGGCTGTAGGTCTACATACAGACAGACAGACAGACAGACAGACAGACAGACATACAGACGGACAGAATTTTTAGACCATCTTTTTTCGTCTTCGCTATCATCGTAATGTCATGTTTGATTGTTATCTCAAAACTTTTTTTTTCGACGAATGCATAACTTGCCTTATAGTACCTATAATCGCAAGTAAAAATACGTTCCGAGGGATGGCCAAATAAATCCTAGATACCAAATTTGAAGCAAATCGGCTCATCCGTTCAGGCTCTAGAAGCGCGAACAGACAGACAGACAGACAGACAGACAGACGGACGGAATTCCCAGACCCACTTTTTTCGACTTCATCATCGTAATGTCATGTGTGATTGTTATCTCGAAATTTTTTTTCTGCACGAATCCATAACTTGCCTTATAGTACCTATAATCGCAAGTAAAAATAATTGTTTCCACTTTTCAAAAGACATCTTTTCAAGTGATGACAGCTCTGAATTCTCAAGTCTAGCAAACCGGGGATGCGTTGGTGCATAGTCAGTACGTACACCAAGTACAGAGACAAAACTGAGTTGAACAAAGTTTCAAACAAAATGCTCTAGGGCATACTGATATACAAAAACATGAATTGCTTATAAATGTTTAAATGTCATCGAATCAATGATGCAATAAATTTAATAGGTATATTTTTAATTGTGTGTGAGTTTAAAATGGATTTATTACCTTTTAAATTTGAATTGCGTAGGATGCTGCATGTCAATACACCATAAATGACTTTTGATTTGCTCTTATGGGCAAGTATTGGTTTCGTGCAGAAAAAAATTTGAGATTTAAGTCAAACATGATATAACGCTAGAGAAGCCCTAAAAAAGTGGTTTTCACCATGCCGGCCGTTCCGATTTCTGTCTGTGCTACAGCTTAATCTTGGACATCCCATTTGAGGTCTAAGTATAACTAAATGACGGGATAGATTAACGTATCTTTTAAATCTTTCAATATGCACCAATTGCGGTTTGCGGGTCATAAACACTTCTTAAACAAAGAATTTGAACATCTGCGCTTATTTAATACAACAAAGAATAGTTGTTAGTTGCTATTGCTCAAAAAATTAGCTATATCATCGTGCTACTGCACCCACAGAGCAAATACGTGCGACCAAGTCACACATTTTATTTTTCTCTCCTTTATAGAACAAAAAAATATACGTAATGCAAAAAACTATGTTTGTCCGACTCATCCGACAAAAAATATAAGGCACTGGAAACCGAAACATTGAAAGGTCAGTCTAGACACATCATGGGCCGCAAGTGTCGGCAAGTAGAGCTTCGGAAACGTCTGAAGAGCTAGACGCATACCAGGAACCAACCGGAGCAGAGTTTCTTGTAATTAAAGCAACACACATTTAAGCCAAAAGTAATTTAAAAGATGTGCTGATTACGCCCATTAAAATGATCAAACTGATTTGGCTATCATGTTCAAACTCTCCAGTTTCCGGTGTGTTTTGCTTTCGCGGTGACAGTATTAATTAAGCTCAAGGGCGTTTAAGGGTTAAACTTAGAAATGTTAATATTATAAGCTGTAGCCTCCAGAGAAGGTATGCTAAGAATATTTATACCAAATCAGAACACAAATAATAGGTATATAGTTGTTCGGCTCAAGTTACTATAAGTTATGTATTTGTATTTAAGCTTGTATAACATATATGTACACTTTTAACTACATTTATTAATTTGTATATACATTTTCAGTAGAATACATTAAAACTTAGATCGGAACGTTTGATGAGTATAAAATTCTATCTTCAGATTCCATCTCCTTTTTCTAGCTTCTACCCAATAGTTCGTAAACAACAATTTTGCATGATCTCGCTTTTGCTTAAAAGGTCTTCCAGCCCTTCGTATTTTCTCAGTGTAAGCTAAAGACAAACAATACAGTTCACCAACTCGTACTCCTCTTGCCTAAAACAGATCTGCAGGAAAAAAAAATCGTGCATTGAGCTCGTTAATATATTTACCTATTGAATTCAATTCTTCCTTTGCTTGCGAAAAAAAAAAAAAAAAAGGAAGAAATTGTCCCATACAGCAGGACTGGGATGATTAGGGTTGTATATAGTGTCTTCTTGCTCTTCTGGAAATGAATTTTGAGAGATTATAGAGCAACACAAATAAACAAAGTCCTCTGCACTTCAAAGTTATACATATTTTCCCTTCAGTGATGATCTTCTGCACCCGAGGACAGCAATGCTAGATTCCCTTCTTCCTATAATGTCAATATTACCAGCTTAACCCAGTTATTATGTAAAAGGACCTATATAAAATCGTACCGCTGGTAATCAAGAAGGATATTGAAGAGGTTACATGATAGGGCGTCACATCGTCTTAAGACTTTCTAGGCATCAAACCTTGACTGATCAGCGGAAGTTCCCCATAGTTATCAGGTTCAATCGAACGAGTTTTGCAGGGATTGCGGAGTAGTGGCATGGCCTTTTATAGCTCGTCCCTATTCACGCTGTCATAGGCGACTTTAAAATAGATAAAAAGGTGATGGTGATTGTCGTCGATCTAGAATTCTCTGTTTTTTTTTTTTTTTTAAATTCTGTCTAAGATGAAGTGTGAAAATGTTGTCGATGATTGACTTATCTATGGCCCGAAACCACAGGAGACTAACATATAAACAGATATTAGTAATCTTTAACCCCATATCGTAAAAAAAATAAGTTTCAAATTCGCCTTGTTGTTGAAGTATACATACATATATGTAATTAACTATTCTCAATACCCTACTACTAACTAGGAACTGAAGTGTTACAATTTCATAATGGTTTCAATGCTTTTCGATTAATGTAGGTATATAAATGTATTTACATTTTATACCATCTACCTATTTAACTTACATACATATTTTATTAATTTATTCTTCACGCTCTTCCGTAAATGCAAATAATATTGTATATCTATATTTGGTACTCTTGTGCCAAAAATTCTGAGGTAAGGAACATTCTCTTTTTTTTTGTCTAAAAACAAACAACTTAAAAGATAATAAATTTATTTATTATCAAACAACCTTACAAGCAGCAGAAACAAGGGAAGAAAATAGCTCACAGGCAATAAGGCGACAAAATTACAATGTATTTAAACAGGGTGTTTTACATAAAGGAAAGAAACTAGAGCATGTAGATTGAAGTGTCTCTAAAAAAACATAGGTTTGTTCCTTATCTCCAGAAAACAAAACACTTCTAAGAATTTCAACCAAATCCTGTTTCTTAACACAAAAATATGTAGTTTTTAATAAAACATTTCGCCTTCCTGGTTCTGGCCCAGTTTAGCCCGATAAATTTCTTTGGGCCGAAATTGTGCATTCTGTCAATCCAAATTTGATAGTAAAGAAAAATTTAATTGCAAATTTTACTAATCCATGCGCGTTTTTGTGTTGTTGTTGATATTGAAGTGGAATGCTTAGTCGACTCAGGAACAGGGACATAATGCTGGATTAACATTGTTCTGCATTATCTTGATCTGCAAATTTCAAGAAAAGTAAACCGGGAGAGAGCTATACGTCATTATACAGAAGAGTGAAATGATAAACACATACCTATACGTGCTCTTCAAGGTGATCATGTTTTTCTTGATTTTGATTTTTCCAACTTTCTATAATATTGATCTATCAAGATGTTCTGCATTTTTATCTCCTCTCTTTATCGAACAAGTATGGTTTTTATTATGTTGCATTTTTATTTTTTGCAGAAATCAAGATGCAGAACAATGTAAACCATAAGCCTTGTTTAAAGTAATACTGAACCAATCAACGCCATAGTTTTTGGAAGATGTCAGGAACCTAATTTTTTCAGAGATATCCCCAAACAATGAGGAGTTCGAAAAGGAAGGAAGTAGGTAAGTCTTCGAACTAGCCTTTTATGCAGTTCCTTTTTTTTAAAGGGTTTCCTCCACTGACGCGAGAAAAACATCATCACTTTCTTCCATTTCATATAAATCTTCAAGAAGTCGATAAAGAATATGAACTAAATTAAAGTTCGGAAAATAACTTCAAAAAATTGTGAAAAATAATTGTTTTTCTTGACGGTTTAAAGTTGTGAAAAAAAAATTTGTTGTTCAACTCCTTATCAGTGCTCTATGGGCAGGATGATCTGGTCAAATAACTCAATCTATTTGTGGGCTAACTATGTGGGAGCTATTAATTACAGTCATACAATTACTATGCTGTCAGTAAAAAATCGTTTTGAAGTATTTTCCAACTATAAGCCCCACAATGAATTTTTCCATCATTCGCTTCATTAAAAAGGGTTTTCTCTCCATCGGGGCACCGATCTGGGAACACCAGCCTTAGTGCAGTTCTAAAGAAGGGTGCTTAGGTGGAAAAAGGTCAGAAGTTAATGAAACTTAGGTATTTTGTAGGGATAGTTAACTAACATCTTTCTAAATTATTTGACCGCGAGGGTCCTGTCACACATTAAATCAAGTTCGTTCGACCCAGTCGTGCATTTTTATTCCTTACGTTCTACACCAAAAGCATTTCAGACTTTTTTGTAGAGCGTTAAATTTGACAAAAATTGTTGTATGTCAATTCGTTACCAAGATATAGAGAAATGGAAGGAGGTGGAAAAACCAGTGCAAGTTCGAAAATCTTTTAGCACAAAGCCTTAAAGGTCAATAACTTAGCAGAATGTTTCATTAACTTGATCTTTTTCCACCTAAAAGTTACCTGTCGACTGGAATACCTACATTCTCTATAGGCTTTGGTCACACGTTAATGCAGAACACCCTGTTAACATAAACCTAATTGAATCATAATGAGATGAAATTCACGCAGCGTTGAATAAAAATCGTTGAATATTATTATGTGCCTATAGTAGATACTAAAAAGCCAATGAACAAATAATCAGCTTGGAATAGTTTATATTATGGAATGGGCAAAAAGTGCGATTCTAAATAAATGGAAACAAGTTCTTCTATTATTTTGAGTGGTATTTCTTGTTTTAGTGTTCAGACATTGATTTGAAAAATTATTTGAAAAGTTGTTCGCAGATGTATTAAATAAGGCAAAACACTTTGTTGTCCATAATAATATATCCTAAAATGCAAATTAGTTGAGGTTAACAAATTAATACATATTATTTTATTTTGCAATTTATTTAAGGAACATAGCTATTTAAATAGTTCCTAAAGAATTGTGGAAAATACGTCAATGAATACTTTATGATTTCTTTGATATGTGCTTTAAAGCACATTTGACGCACTAGAGGTTGAGGTCTAAATAGTTGTGTTCGTTTACTTCCCAAAACAAAAAGTTTCTACAAATTTCAAACACATTCTGCTCGATAACACACAAATTGGGTAGTTGTCACACGAACTTGCTTCTATGATGAATATTTGCTTGGGTGGTTTTTTTTTTTAATACAAAGATTTTTAGAAAAAAAATTTCAAAAAAGTAAGAATGCAGCAATTCTTCATTACTTACTGTCTATCTAGGAAAAAATATTGAAATTGCAGACCCACTTCATTCGACTTCTCCATCATCGTAATGTAATGTTTTTTTGTTATCTAAAAAAATTATTTGCGAATTTTATAATTCATCCCCAACAACAATGAAACACGTCTTATTATAAAATATATTACCTAAGCCAATTGACTGTCGTATCAAATCGGTCAGCCGAATCTCTAAAATTGCGACCTTCGTGCCTCCGAAGCACATCACGCTGCACTCATCCTTTTGTCATGTCAAAGTCTTTGATTATTTTACTGGTTTTTCTACGACAAATGCTTACTTGAGGTTGCCTTCTGCGTTCCACTTTTTACCCCTTAAACGATTCCCCCGTAATACTGGTCTTGTTAGAAACGCGCATCATTTAACACTTGAGCCCAATTTCGGACGTACTGTGAAATTAAGGGATTCCTTCTTCAGCCGTACGACACGAATAAGGAATAAATTGCCTGGTACGATTTTCCCTTGCCATTTCTTCAAACATTCAAGACCAATGTTCATCGACACCTTTTTTCCCTTCCTCCCTAATTTCCTATCGCTCGGGCTGTGACTAATCATTTAAAGGGCTATCTGAAACCCTAGAGCGCGTCAGAAGGCTCAAATCTATCAGCGCTGGCCCTCAAATAATGACCCTTTAACTCTAAAATGACAAACTTGTTTCCCAAGAAACATAGTATAGTAGTCCTTTGAGCAGTTACGTTTTTTCCTCTTCATCGGAATCTTAAAGAAAAAAGGCCTCCATCTTCCTTCACCGAATTTTAATTCTTTTCCACTTAGTTTATTAGTTCTAAATTAGGAAAAACGCTACCAAAAACTTTGAAAATATTATTAAGTTTTTCACTAAAAAATTGTATTGTTCAATCTCTCTGACCACTTTTCAAGAAGTGAGCCCGCAAAATTAAACAAACACAACTAGATATTAAGTCAAGTAAAATTGGGATACTATTTAGTCTGCTACAGAGCAGCAATTTTTAAAATTCGCAAATATGTATAAGTATATTCTATTACACTAATTAGCTAACTAATATGATCAATGCGAATGTGAGTTTATTTTTATCCGTTGGTCGAATTTATAAAGCGTCTTTCAAAATCGTTTAAACAATTATTGTAGCAATACAAGTGATTTCTTAATTTGGTTTTAAAATAGTTAAAAAATTTTCGGAAGCAGAAACATTGATAGCCAAAATCTATTTCACACAAAATAACTTTGTCTCGTCAATTATAGCAATTAATGAATCATTTATCCATTGTCTACCTTCTTCGTCTTCTTATTTTCCGGTTGGTGTTGTAGGCAGTAGCACGTTAACTTCTCTTGAGGGTTAAGGCATTCCTTTCGCGTTGCAACAAACAGCTTGAAACTGGTATGGAAATGCGTGAACAATACTTGGAAAGAACAAAAATGTAAGAAAGTAGCGCTTCATTGGGGAATGTGATCGATCTACAATTTTTAAAAATATCCCAAATTCAAAAATTGCTATAATATAATGAACCGATTTGAGAAAGATGCTGCAGATGAGCTATCTCATCGAGCACTTTCAGATATCTTAGGGATACTGTACACTCAAACATTAATTTTTTGTTCATGCATAATACAACGCTTAATTAATTAAGACCCAAAAATTTAATTATAGATTTACGTTTTTACGTATAGGTGTAAGGTGACAAATTGACATTTTTAACACATTTTGACATTGAAGGTTGATGAATCAAATTAGAGCCTTGTTCATAATAACATTATACATATTATACACTCCTTCATACAAGATTACAAACAGGTGGCTTTTTTTTGGTTTAATTTTTTTTTTAATTTTCCGTAATATTGGAATGCAGGATATTTTATTTGTATGATACAAAAACGAATATTCTGGTTAAAAAGATTAATTCAATATTAATTATGATTTTTCCAATAAGGTCATAATATCTGTCCTTATTACGTCTCATTTGATACAGAAAAGTAGCTTAATATACCTGTTATCATATTTTTAATCAAAAATAAAAGCACCAAGAGTGTTAAGAAGCTTGCTTCAAGACATAAAATCATCGGGAAAATAACTATGGGTAAAAGAAATTCTTTTACCAAGGGGGAATTATGCCAAATCTGAATTCAAATCTTGCTGTTCATTGCCGGTAAGATTGGAAGAGGATCCACTGTTTTTCATATTCACCGGACCTGAACATTATGGAAAACGTGTGGGGATGGCTTATATGAAAAACTCTAGAAAGGAAGAAGAGCAAAGCAATTGTATAATACGAAAGAGATAATTGAAGCCACACAACAAGCCTTGTGCGAAATTTCACTAAGTAAGTTGGAAGAACTCAGTAGATTTCTTTATAGGTACCAGACTTCTTGAAGTGAAACAAAGATCGAGTGGTGATACACATTATTAAAAGCAATTTTTACTACTTAAATAAATCCCAAATTAATTTATTTCAAGAAATTTTGGGTTGTCTTTTAAGCATATATGTGGTAGATCCATAACTGCTCGCAGAATCCGAAAACGGATGCAAAAGCACATGGCTGTGAATTTTGTATGAAAATCCGCATTAAAACAATGTATAAATTACTAAAATATAATATATATTACATCTATGTATATAAGTACAATTCAAAGTTAAAAAAATATGTCTATTTCTTCTGAAATGGTGAGTCTTGGTCTAGAAAAAGTGTCCGCCGTGAGAACCGAATCCTCCATAGTAAGGATAGTATCCTCCTGTTAAAAATAAATGATTATAATAGCCAATGAAATAAATTAAATATTTAAAATACGTAAAATAAAAGTACATACCATAATATCCACTGTGCAAACTGTAGCTGTACGGGTAGCCTCCGCCGCCATATAATCCACCACCATATAATCCTCCGATCGGGTAACCATAATATCCGTAGCCATAAGAAGCTGATCCTTTAAGATCGTCTTTGTCAGCTCCATCCTCGAGATCGTCCTTCTCTTGCTCTCTGTTTTCCACCGATTTGTCTAAAACTTGCCTTCGGAATTGAGGCCTAGCGGAAATGCTCGTTGACAGAAGCACTATCAAGGCGACTACACTCAAAAAAGGAAATGATTTCAACATCTTTAGAACCAGAGATGTATGTGTTGGGACGTATTAATGTTAACTGACATCAAGTCGGCTCACCCGATGCACTTTTATACTATTCAATTTACCCTACAAGAATAAAGTTAACATTCCCAATTAATAGGCCTCATTTGAAGTCACGCTAAGGTTTTCTTAGCATATACATATGTACGCGTTATTTTTTGTCATTGACAAGAGTCACTAAACCCCTTGGTTTTCGTTTTACATGACCGATCGCTAATTAATAGAATCGCCAATGTCAAAGACCAAGAATAATTGTTTTGAGACGAAGCTACCCAGTTCTCACAAACGGTTCCCATTAAATTATGTACATATGCAGATATGCAAGTATGCAAAACAATAATTCTAAAGACATTTTTTTTTTCAATGCTGTTGAGAATTTTCCAACTGCCCCAATAATTAATGTCTTAAACTTGGGTTTCTTGTGAAACCATCAGCATGTGTATCGACTTGGAATTTTACAAATAGTTTTGGAAGTTATTTTGTTTGAGATTTAGTAAAATTTGAAAAATCACGTTACTGTTTAAATAATGTAATACAAATGTCAAGTGCGTAACTATATTTCATTGCGAACAGTGGTTAACAAAATTATTTACGCGGCACACTTAACACTTTCACACTCAGTCTCTTGGCATAACTTTTAAAGTTTGTAATTTATTGTTTAATGGTACGGAAAAAATGGGATCACGACGTTATCCAGAGTGACAGAAGTGACACAAGAGTGACTAGAAGGACAAAATCTATAAAAAAAAAAAAAAATTTGAAAGATAAAATCTAGAAGTAGTAAAAATCTAGAAAGGTAGAATAATCTAGAAAAAAAGTGTTCTAGATTTTTTTCAGAGGAATTCTTAATCTAGAATTAATATTAATTCTAGATTTTGTCCATTCTAGATTTTTTTTTCTAGATATCGTGGTAAACCAAAAAAAACCCGTACATTACTGTAAGGCACATATAAAAGAATGTGTCAAAATATTGTTTATTTCATTTACTCTATTGTATTTTAGGAAAACAAAATCAAAATAGTTTTTAACTCTTGCCTGCGTAAATATGGGCCTTGTATTTTTTCTTTCTATTGTGCACTTCTGCAACGAAAATTATCAATTTAAAATTACTTTGTTAATGTTAATCGTGTGAAAGGGTGCATTTTTTCACCGTGTTAAAGCGGGAGGTGCAATTATGTTTTTAATCCAACATGGATAACAAGTTGGTCTCATGTCTTCTAGTTTTTATGAAAATTGAAAATCACGAAACTTACTTCTTTATTAGATAATTTGTTTACTTATGTTATCATGATAGGCTTTTGCTCTTACCACTGTATACAGTACGTAGTCAGCCCCTTAATCGATGCAAACAAAGTTGCATGAGCAGATATATATTAGTGTCTTCCAATAGGGACTTCCGGAATATTAACAGTTGATAGCGGCCATCTTGTTGAAGCTACATCTTTTAATTTGGCTAACATTTATTCAGTCTGTTTGCCAATTAACCATGGATGGATATATCGTCTAACGACACGTGAAAATATAAAATTGTTTTATCAAAAGGGTTGTTGTGTTCAGGGAACGTTCCGCGCTTCTTTCATTGTAAGGTCACGGCGTAATCGTGCTATTGAGAGCACTATTCGCAGTCGCAGTGTGTTGGATAAATGTGAACTGACCACCAAGATCGTCCAAAAGACTTTTTTTATAGGGTTTTCTTATGCCTCAAGGTTATGCGAATAGGCCACACGCCATACAGCGGTCGTCAAAGCTAACATAACTAATGCCATCGGTCAAATCCATCCTGATTAATGCGCTAAAGTCGTGGATAAATTGGACACATCGGATGTGCTCCACCAAGAGAAGTCGAGGCTGAAATTTAAACGATGTTATATTCTACACATAATGGCTTGGATGGGCCTTTCAAACGAATACAAATTTCGATGATACATCACACATACTTTGTGTTATTTAAATTTAAAGTTAAGAAGCGCTTAATGAAAGACCCTATATACCTATGCTATAGGTGATTTCGTATGTTAATGCTAAATAATTCATGAACTTTAATGCACATTCACCCAATATGTCACTAATTTATTAAAAAATTTTAGCAAATAATACAAATATGTACTTTGTTCTTGAAAGTTATGTATTTTGGTAACAAATACCTTAACACCCCATAAAGAAAATATTCTCCAAAAGTAGGGGGTGGTATCCAAGGCTTGAATTGACAATTGCGTTAATAGCAGTCAAAAATCACTTAAGATGTTAAGAATTTTTTTTTTTTCAAATTTAGTTGTGTTATCGTGCCCGTTGATTTTCTGCCACAATATATTCATGTCCCTTATACCTATCTCCGCAACATGTATAGTTTTAATGTTATACGAGACGCATCGAAATTTAAAGCTTTGACAGAGAAAATAATTTTTTTATTTGAATATTTATATTTCAATTGATTGAAAAATGTATTTAATTTATTTCACAAACTATGTATGTGCCTATATATATATTAAATATTTTGACTGAGCCATTTTATTAAGCAAGAAAACTTTTAGTGCGTGAGGTGATTTAAATCGCTTACATTTTCCACTTAAACATGAGTATTCTTACAAACAAAACGACTGATATTTGTTAAGATAAAAAGCTATATAAAACAATGCTTCTGAAGGCAACAGGGAGAACTGTAGCGCTGGACATTGTGGTGGCATTTGAATGATCCCCAAACAACCAAATATGTATGCGATTATGCATGTTTAGTTGACAAGAAAAGATGAATGATCTTGAGTTTACATAACAAAAAGTATTTAAAAAAAAGTGCACAATTGCGCCAATAAATCAAGATCTTATGTCTCAAAGAGGTCTTGGGGCCTAAGATTTGGAAAAAAAATAAAAAAAAAAAAAAAAAAATGCACGACTGGGACACAAAATTGTTGTGTGTGCGTAATATCACGATAATAACAGTTTTTAACAATAACTTCTACATACTGTTATACTATTATTTACATTTTGAATTAATTACGTGAAGAATATTAAAAAAAAAACCTTGGCTTGAACTGAACGGTTCGTTCTTTTCGTCTCTCCTTTTAAAAAGTATCAACATAAATAATGCGCCCACTAATATAAAACAGTCTCATACTTAGTTCCTGTGCATGTGATTTCCATGTCAACTTATGGTCGATTTAATAAGACAAATCAAATCAGTCTTTTAATACGCATTTTCCTTACCAAAAACTACAATTACAAATGTTCTTGGAATAACTCCCAATATGTCATATACGAAGTTTGAACAAAATTATTGCAACCATATTTGCAGAAACATACAAGAGAACTTACTTATTTGGACTGTAACTAGAACTGCGTGATAGTTTGGAGTAATCGCTTAGAAAAATCTGATCTGGAAAATCGAATAGAATAGATGTCCTTTTCAATTGATGGCCTGTTAAATATAACAGCTAAACCCAATTTAATCCCAACATACATAAAGTAAAACCAAAATTGTTTAAGCCATTTTTGGTAAAATCGGTAGGGTTGGGTTCGATATCCTAGCTTTTATAATCCCGATTCTAAAAAATAACGCTTTTAATAATCCCGCTTTTTAAAATCGTATCTTATAATCCCGTTTTTCATAATCATGTTTCTTGATAATAAGAAAATTAATATAAATTAAGCAATGGGGTGATTTTTTATTTTAACATGTATCATTTTTATAAGTACATATTAACAAAAAAAGTAACAAATAATATGAAAATCAAGTTTAAAGTTATAAATATGACAATCTTCGATAATTTCTTTTTGGTAGAGTATTTTAAATATTTTTAAAATTATAATAATATGTTTGATAAAAAAGCGCATATAACCAACATCTTTTTTTTGATAATAATTTTTGTAAAAAAACAGGACTAGCGGGATTTCAAAAAGCGGGATTATAATAGATCTGGATTTTGAATAAGCGGGATTTTAGAAGAAGGGATTTTAAATAATACGGGTAAGTGCGAGTCGGACTCGCGCACGAAGGGTTCCGTACCAATATCTATAAAAACGGCCAAAAAATCACGTTTGTTGTATGGGAGCCCCCTTATATATTTATTTTATTTAGTTTTTAGTATTTGTTGTTATAGCGAACACAATAATACATCATCTGTCAAAATTTCAGCTGTCTAACTATCACGGTTCATGAGATACAGCCTCGTGACGGACGGACAGCAAAGTTTCAGGATTTTTGAAAAGCGGGATTCCCAGACGCTCCCAATCGGTAACATCAAAAAAATATGGGCTAAAACTGAGCGTCTCGTTGCATGGGAGCAACCGTTTGAAGAGAAGTCTCTGTAAATAATTATTGTAATGTCAATATACAGGGTGATCAGTATAAGGAACATCAAATATCGGTATAAGGAACATCGAGCAGGCTGGGTCAAGACAAGAAAAAAATCGTATGGAGAGGGGGTCTATTCCCCTCCGTGTAGCCGGAAAATGCAATTTTCTAAAAAAAAAATTACTTGAATCAAACATGACATTACGATGATAGTGAAGCCCAAAAAAGTGGTTTTCGCCATACCGTCCGTCGGTTTGTCTGTGCGTCTGTGCGGATGTGCGGATATGCGCTTTTTCACGTCATGCTACAGCCTAAACGGCTTGACGGATTTTCTTAAAACTTGGTATATAGCAGTTTGAAGAAAAACCATTGTCGAGTTTTTTTTGTTTCGTTTTAGCCCGGCTCAAACTGGTACCTTTCATGTAACGGTTTTTTTCATTTTGAATTTGCTCGAAAACGGCTCTAACGGTTTTGATTAAACTTAGAATTTAACTTACCTAAGATATTTCTAACAAAATATAGTTTTTTGTTTTTTTCTTAAATGGTCGTAACGAAAATCAGGTTTAAACGGCTTTTTTCAAATGGCCACAAGTTCGCAACGGCTTGATTGAATTGACTCAAACTTCGTTTGGCATCGTTTTTTATAGCGTTCTATAGAATGGTTTTGTAAATTTTTCAGTGAAGCCTTTCTAAATGGTAGCTCCCATACAACGAGCTTTTCAGTGTTAGCCAACTTTTTTAGGTTTTTTCTAATTTGCTCAAAAATGGCTCTAACGATTTTGATTAAATTTGGTGTAATATATTCTTTTAGTGTTCTTAAGAGAACTGCGTTTTTTGTTTTTGGCAAAAAATGCTAATAACGGAGATCTGATCTTAACGTCTTTTTTTCAAATGGCTATAAGTTGTCAACGGTTGTATGGAATTCAAACAAACTTTGTTTGGTATAGTTCCTTACAACTCTCTATCAGATGGCATTGCATTTTTGTCAGTTACTCTTTTTTAAATGGTGGGTCCCATACAAAAAGCCACTAGGTTTTGGCCAAGTTATGTATTTTTTTTTAATTTACTCAAAAAAGATTCTACCGATTTTTATTATATACTTTGTATGTAATACACATAAAATGTTTTGAAGAAAACTGCATTTGAGTTTTTGGCTACAAATGATAATAACGGAAATTTGTTTTAACAATTTTATTAATTTGGCCATAAGCGGACATTTATATCATTTATAGCACCCAAAAGATGACATTTAAATTTGATATACTAAGGGTTTCTTAACGTAAACTTCTGTATATTGGGTTTTCCAGTTTTAGCCAAACTGTTTTGGTTTTTCCCAATTTTTCCAAACATGAGTTCTTCATATTGCTCGAAAACTTTGTTTTCATCGTACTATTGCACCCTCAGAGCAAGTACGTGCGACCCAGTCGTGCATTTTATTTAATAAAGTAATTAAGGTGAACCATTTTTGTAAAACTCACTTTCAAACTCGAAATTTTGAAACAAAAAAATTAACAATTTTAAGAAATTAAATACTATTTTTGTTGCCAAAATTCAATGCTATTATTAGTTTTAAGTCTAACACTGAAAACCCTATGGCTCTAGGACTTTTTGTTGCCAAGCTATTCAAAAATAACCGAACCTACTTTTTGCACACAAAAACGAAGAATTGGCTAAATGATCACCTGTGCAATCCGTGCGATGATCATGATCGTAAGACTAGATTTTCTTGTTTTTGTGAAGAAGTAGGTTCGGTTGCGGTTGTTTTTGAATAGATTGGCAATAAAAGTCGTAAAATGTAATGAGAGCATTCAATTTTGGCACCAAAAATAGAAATTAATTATGTAAAATTTCGAAAAAAATAAGTTTGAAAATATATTTAAATTTGTTTCTTCTTCAAAGTTTTGAGTTTGAAAATTAATTTTTCTATAACGGTTCCTTAAAATAGCTTAATTTAAAAATGCAATAAAGAAAAAGATGTCTGCTTTTACAAAAAGATACTGCATGGTATTTTAGAAGTTTCTGTTTTTAAGGAATTTTTCTTAGAAAGTTGCCCCTCCCATCTAAACGGAGACCTCCTTACATACGATTTTTTTCTTGTCTCAACCCAACCTACTTGCTCTAGCTTTTTGGTGCACATTTTACCGATCACCCTGTATGACCACTACTATAATACCAAAATCCACTTAATAGCGGGTAATAAAATAAAATTCCTAGTAATTTTATTTTTATTAAATTAAAATTTATTCAAACATAACCAAAATCAAATTCTCTAAGTGAGAATATATGAATTGTTACTCCAAATATTATTCGTCAAAATACACAGACTCATAAAATGGTACTCGAGGAACTCCGTCAACATAAACATCCGCATGTGGAATATCTGGAAAGCCGTGAAATATTGGCGGATGATTACTTTGCCTTTCTTCAGTTTGGTAGATTCTACCATCTGGCTTAACAACATACAAGATTGGCATTTTCGGGTGACTTGCACTGAACCAAATTTTTCGGTTTTGATAATTCCTTGGTGTATAGTGTGAACTATGTATTTGGGGAGAATCATACTCCTCTATAGGAAGCACAACTTGCTGGAGATGAGTTAAGTCGTCCACGGGTAGTGAATAGAATGCAATTCCATTTTTTGGTCGCACTAAATTTTTTATGTTGCTCATAACATCAGCATAGACCAACGCAGCTGGAAGATTACTAATGGAGTAACGTGAAGAGTAATTTGCGTCGAAATTACTTCTGTCGAACATTTTGCGTTTCATACAATCGATTTTATTTTGTAAGGCCTTAAAACGGTTTGATGTCTTTGAAGAATCAATACAGTTAAGATATTCATTGACGTAAGTGTTGGTCAGAAGTGAAGAATCATTTATTGAATTGGCACCAAGAATAGTCAACATGCTAGGATCGGTTAAATTCATTGAATTGTCCATTATTCGATGAAATTCTTTTTCACTGAGGATCATGTCTGGGCTGACGAAATCGTTGAAATTGTTCTCACTTTCGACACTTTTTGATTCAAAGGTTGAGGCATTCTTTAGTAAAAATGTAATATGTTGAAGAAGTGCCCTTCCCGTCAATAGCTCGCCATTCTGACCCATTATTGTAAGCGCAACAGGCAACAAAGATCCCCTCATAACTTTGGCAGATTTATAAGGAGAGTTGGTATCTCGTCGTGGTCTATTTTTGGGCACTTTCACGTTTGCATGAAGCGTATCCAGTTCCATAAGTTCAGAATTCTTTTCGAAGTTAATGCTTTGTTTTTGTATCTTGGATTGAAATGTATTTATCTTTTTAAAATGCACTCTATGCTTGGGGGAGTGATGATTCATGATGTCCATTGGACGAGTTCGGATTATTTGATTGTGCCTCACCATCGCCATTACTTTCAGGGGAAATACAAAATGGGCACCAGTGCCAAAATGGTAGTTAGGATTTTCTGCATGGTGAGGTGCATTTTTATTGATTGCAGTGCGACTATGATGGACCAATTTTTGTTGAGGTGACATGGAATTGCTGTTATTTGAGATCATTGGTTTCATGATGAAGGTTGGTGATGTCCGTATAAATGGAGAGCTGGGCATCATACTATTCGATAAGCTGTCGATGTTGGTTGTCCGCTGTAGTGGTTGTGGGTTGATTTTGGTGAAAAAATGTGTTTGTTCTGGTTTTG
Organism: Platycheirus albimanus; assembly: GCA_916050605.2. Taxonomy (NCBI): domain Eukaryota; kingdom Metazoa; phylum Arthropoda; class Insecta; order Diptera; family Syrphidae; genus Platycheirus; species Platycheirus albimanus. The sequence goes on from OU696698.1 coordinate 70,637,052, forward strand.
GTGGAGATATTAAATCTGCCACGTCTTCTTCTTCTAATCCCTTGTTGAATTGGATATCTTGTAAATATTGAGGCACTTTATTCAACGGTTGTTTTGCTTTTGGAAACGACAATCGATAATTGGATGGTGATGGTAAGATTTCTTTTTCTTTGAACAAAAATTGTGTTTTAGCAGTCACTAAACTGAATTCCAAAATAAAAGATATTAAAATACTACTCAAAACCGAACAAGAGCCAATTCTAAACATGGCGAACAACCGACAAACAAAGCTAGTCTAAAATAATTTCAACAAAACTTAAGCTTTATATAAAGTTTATACATTTGATTCATCTCCTAGAAATTATCGTAATAGTTTTTTTTTATAATTGAATTTTACTTTCTGCATTTGCAGATTTTCCATGGAAGCAGCAGATGATGATGCTGTAAGAAGAAAATAGAAAACAAAAACGAACTTACCGGTGAAATTGAAAGAGGAAGTTGGTTAGTGGCGATACGCGTGTATGCACATAGGATCAGTGAAGTCACAAAACTGAAACATTTATCTTGGAGTGCAATGCCCATCAGAGGAGAAGATATTTTTTTAGGTAGGTACATATATTATATACTTTTCATCCATCTGAGAGGTTATATAGGTCAAAAGTAGGTGCTGGTTTTGCTTTTCATATTTGATTTGGGTTTTATTTTACTATATTATGCTACTTCTCAAAATTCTTACGGCTATGAAGTGGGAACGCATTGGAGAAGACTTAATTTTATTTTTGTTGGTTTTGACATAAATCTAATGGGAAGCGAAAAATTTGACCGTTAAATTATATGTAAAGCTATATGAGAAGTTTCGAGGGTTGCTGTCTATGCTTTGACAGTTGAGAATGTCAAACTGTGTTGACATTTCTGTTCAGTAAGGTTTAGCGATTTTAGCATGAAATGTTTAACGCCGGAACAACGCTTTCAAGTTGTGGAAATGTACTTTAAAAATAAATCTGTTCCCGAAGTTCATGAAGCAGTTCGTCCATTTGAAGTCAACATAATCGGTTTAGTGAGCAAGAAATTAGTGCAGTTACTGATTGGTTATTGAATGCAATTATTGAAGACAATCCTCAAGCCATCAACGAATCATGATTACATACATTAAAATTGACTGTTTGGTGCGATTTACATGCTGGCGACATTATTCAATATGAGGAAGTTGCCTTCACGGTGAAATTTGATCAAAAAAGGTTATAACGATTTTGGTTAAACTCAAAAATTAACAAACCTAAAGCATTTTTGATAAAACTTCGTTTTTCGTTTTTGGCGTATTTTAACGTATCTTATAATATGCTCAAAGACACTTCTTAAACAAAAAATTTGAGCTTCTTTGCTTATTTTTTACAAAAGAGAGTAGTTTTCATTGCTTAAAAAATTTGATATCATCGTGATATTGCACCTACAGAGCAAGAACGTGCGACCCAGTCGTGCAATTTATTTTTTTAAAGAATTTGGGTTGCAAATAAATTCTGTAAAAACAAGCCAGTACTGAAGGCAGGACAGTTTTTTTGATTTTATTTAGTCCGTTCGTCTTCGGTGCCGATATATCTTTAATTTTTTTAGGATAGCTCGTATTTAAAGATTTTAGAGCAACATTTTTATGATTATAACGCAGTGTCGTAAGCTTTACAATTTTATGACATAGGGTGCGAAATGAATGTGTCTCAAAAATCCATTGATCTTTTTCATTTCTAAAACATTGTAGCGAATTCTAAAGTCTGAAAATTGCGTTTTCCTATGTTTTGTATTCAGGAAATTATTTCAGATTTAACTTTTTGTAAAAAAAGGATTGAGGTTGAAATTCTGTAGTATTATGACGTTTTAGAATTAATACCCCATTAAAACAAAATAGAGGGATTTAGAAGGAATGCACCGAATTCTGAATGTGTCAGTGTCATAACTATGATTTGCCCAAATTCCTTTTACGAAATTCCCTCTTTGTAAAATGTGTCTTTAAATTTTAAAATTTCAAGCTATATAAAACTACTAACGTAATCAATTTTCTGAAGACTTGGCAGGCGCTACGCAGCTTCAATATCATCTGAAGGTCTGAATATAGTGCCTGAGTAGAACCGAGCCCATGACAATTTTTAGATCCGAGCAGGACAGGACCCAAGATTAAATAAATGGTGAAACATTATTCCTGGAGTGGCTATAAGAAAATAATAAAAGAATCAACAGAATATTTGTATTTAAAATGTTATTATTTCAAAGACTATATTTTAGATAAAAGATAATAATAAAATCAAATATTTAAATCATAAAAAGGAAATCAGTTGAAATACACAACGTTTTATTTTATTTTAATTCCATTAAAACGAAGAAATAATTCGACAACAAAATACAAAATACGAAAAAAAAAATATTCAAAACAAAAAGCACAGTCACCCTGTAAGATACATATAAAATATCACTTGACTCTACTCAAGCCCAGCGCAAAAAAGGTCGCCACTGACCCTAGCCAATAAAAAGCCTTTTTTAACTTTCTTAATATGAGCAAGTTCGAAAGGTGAACTTTGAAACCGTAACTTTGTGTTCCTCCTTGTGATCGTCGTCGCACACTTTACATATAAATCTTTTGGCGGCAAATATGCCTAGCTACAATGTCTACCATTGCTTAAGGTGTTGTTTCTTCTTCCTTACATCTTAAGGCTTTTAGATTGTAAGTAAAAAGCATACGAAAACTGTTTGGACCACCAGGCGCTTAGAAACCAAAGTGGGACATGAATATCAAAAGAAAGAATGGAAAGTAGTTGATCTTTACCGTTTTCTTCCAGTTTTGGCTCCACCCATTTATCAAACAAATGCAAAAAATAGCCTCCTTTTATTTATGAGCGCCTGGTAAACCAACCAGTTTTGAAGAAAAATGTTTGAGAGGTGAGGCACCAAACATGTGGCGCTGCGGTGGCGACAAATGTAACCGAAACTGCATATTTTATTGCATCTGTCTGATTATATTAAAACTAAGTGCAAAAAAGGCACGCAACGTGATAATGGGTAGACCGGTAGACTGTATCTAACATTATAACTTAAAGATATCTAAATACTAATATCCTTTTTTTCTTTACAGTTGGACATCTCTCGCGTCGCACCTCTCTTCCATAATGGCAACCCTTAATAAACTCTCAAAAAACCTATCCCTGAATCATGACCAATGCGTGACTGTTTGGCTGAAGAATGTATGTGGAATGAAAAGGGCAATTCTAACGGTCTTCTTCGAAGAAGACACTAGAGCAGACGTACGTAACTATCAATGGAGAGCATTATCGGGCCTATATAACGAATTCTGTTAGGTATACCAATTCTGACTGCTAATGGCATAGACGGAACTTCATTCGTTGCATTGCTACCATTGTTGAAAAATTTGGAATCCACGATTGCTAGGCTCAACCTCTGCAGACTTTTCGCTGTGAGTATGTCAACTTTTATCTATATACTATGTGTCAATATTTGGTTAAAATATAAAAAATATTATTCCTTGTTTTTTTTTTTTTTGTATGAACAAATGGGTACATAAAATAAAAAGTAGCGTAAAACAAATATTTCAATGTATATCTTTCAAATTCTGAACCGATTTTCATGAATTTGTGAGTCGATGAAAAAAGGTTATTTAAATCCTATCAGTCGCTCTGAGAAACTTTCAAATATGTATACATGTACCTACTACATACATGACACATATACTTATGTAATTTTATGTACTTGTTAAGAAGAATTTATTATCAGACTAAGATATATGGATGTGAATATAATACCCATACACTTTTCAAAAGTCGGTAAAAAATTGAAAAATCTTCGCAAAAACAATTTTATAACCTAATATACATATGCATTACGTTTTCATTGCAAAAGGGCGGAAAATTAAATGTATGCCCAGAGTGGCGGAAAAGCTGGATCGGGCCCTGGTCATAATAATACTGTGTACCAAGTTTGAAGCATATCGGTTCAGCCGTTTAGGCCGATACAGATAGACAGACAGACAGACGGATAGACAGAATTGTCGGATCAACTTTTTTAGGCTTCTCTATCATCGTAATGTTATGTTTGGTTGTCATAACTTGCCTTATACAGGGTTTTCCAATAAGAGGTGTTACTTTGATATTTAAAATTATATGGCACTTTTTGAGATAAATGATCGGATGTTTATTTCGATGTAAAGAGAAAATTACGCCATTAATAATAAAAAACAAAATCAGCCTAATGGCCGCGAAGGCTACGCTTACACAACAATATCCTTTTTATGAAATTTTCCATCACCAAATCGCAAAGTGGCTGCTGTATGCCCTCAATAGCTTCACGAATTCCATCTTTGAGGTCTTGTATCGACGCTAGGCTGTTGGCATAGACGTAGACCATATCTTTCACACGTGGCCCCAAAGGAAGAAGTCGCAAGGTGTTAAATCACGGTGGCCAATTGTGATCACCTCTTCGAGAGATAGCACGGTCCGGAAACTTGTCCCGTAAAAGAACGATGGTTTGCCTCTTATGGCCAAACCCTGTATAATTCCTTACCCAATTCTGTTTTTCAATTTCATAAAAAAAATATTTATAATATAACGTTTGTGAAATTAAAACCCACTTTACAGGAAGGAAGTTTTAATTTTCTGAACTCATACATTTGGAGAACTTTATCAGTCCACAACACTAAGAATGGGGAACGTGTTTAACCATTGTATATTTATAAACTATAGAGTACTCCTAATAAGCAGACCGTTAGGTTCGCCATCTATGGACGTAGTTCAAAAATACTTGATTGGAGGGTTAGGAGTGGATTTTTGTCTAGATTACCATGGGAAACAAAAACAACAATAGAACCCATTGAATGTAAAGTAGATAAGACAACTAGCGCCGCCATTGACGAAGCTCACAACTAAAAAAACATGGTCCATGAAATTACAATTACAATAACTAAATCATGTGGGAAATGATTTTATTTTTAAAGAATAAATAAATTAAACATCAATAACTAAGCCAATAAATAATAAAGTATGAAAAACTAAGACAGTAATAAATTAACTTTTTACGACAACTGGATGCCAATTACTTTCAGACCCTTCCATTCCGACTTCGAATCTCCGATTTCTGTATGTGCTTGTTTCAGCACTCATAGGAATGGAGTTTGTTGCAGTATTTCGTAATAAGTGTTGTTCACCCTTTCCAGACTTTTGGTGGTTTCCAAAGAAATCAATTATGGGGTGATAATTATAGTTGATGCGTTTACCATTGACAACTTCCTTTCTGCTGTTTGAACCATTTGCAATTGGATTTGAACCAACGTTATGTAATGGTGTTGTTGAACGTGATGTAGAAGTAACGTAATTGGGAAATGATTCAGAAGAAACAATTGGACCTGATAATTGGTATCGGTTTTCATCGCTAACTGCTCCTGAATAAAGTCGTGTACGTTTGTGATGCACTCTTGAGCTGTCACTTATAGCGTTTGCCTTAACTTCAAGGTCTGACTGTTCAGTTCCCGAAATAACCAAATCAGATCTTGATTCATTTGGTACAAAATTCTTATATGGCTTTCGACTTCTTCCACTAAGTGGGATACTAGATTTTGTGTAATAGGTTGGTCTCACTTCTTTCGATTCATAGCTATCGGAAGGTGGACTTAAATACGATCCTACCGTAGGGTTTAAACTTGATGGGTGATTTACTTTAGTTTTAATTTTCTTGCTCTCCTGTAGAAGCTCCAAGTGTTGGTAATTGTTTTTATTAAAACCACCGCCAAAGTGGTAAGCATTTGAGGCATCATCATCTTCTTCATCTTCGTAGTCGATTTCATCATTTACGCTTATGTATGGGTTGTTGTCGGGCACTGGCGTATAATCTTTGTGTTTTGTGGCTCCAAGGGGTGGAAACGTTTCCCTGTAGCCGTCGACTTGACATGAACAACAACTTGGAACTTTAAATATGTCGACATGGAGTCCTCTTGTCTTATCCCAACTCAAAAGACGGTGATAATTATAAACTTGTGTACAACGTGAACGATAGTTGTGGGATAAGTAAGAACAGCTTTCCTGAGGAGTGCTTAAATGAAATAAACAAAAAATTAGGTTCATATTCATACCTAAAGATAGAATAAAGTTCAGATGTTCCAATAACCTGCATTTTTCAAGCCGAAGAGTTTGCGTATGCCTTCCAGTATTGACAATGTATTTCCATTCACCTGAAGCTGATCTAGCCTTCTGCGGACGGGCATATCTTACGACACTCGCACACATCCCTCCAGGTGTGATAACGCTTCCATCCTCTCTTCTACGAAAATGATAGAATTAAAGTAATCAATGTATTTGTTAAATACTTATACAAGTTTATATGTTTATTTTACAATTGATCTTTTTTTAGTTGAGAATTCTCAACATAATGTAAAATACATTCTTCTAAATTTATTTATTTATATTTATCATCTATTTGATTGTGTGCACCCAATGTGCTCATGGATATATCTTCGAGAATCTCTAGAAAGGAGTTCATCATTCCCAAAGAAAGTTAATGTTAATTTTTCGTTGAACTATATCCTTAGCGGTTCGATCAATTGTCTTCAAACACTATTGGTGAGTTCTTTTTCTAACCATAGTCAAAAATTGTCAACAAAAAGGCGTTTCTTTATTCCAAATTAATTACGATTTATAACTATATGACTTCATAACAGAGTTCCTTAACTCACGTTGAAGTGTCAAATAGTTACGATTTGTTACAATTTCCAACTGAACTCCATGATATGAATTGAGATTGTTGATCTGTCAAATTGGACGTTTCGTATTAAACAAAAAATTACAAATTCTCGATTTGAGTAGCAAGAACGTCTTTATTTTCTTTGAGTGATCAACAAAAAAGAATGAAATGCATTTTTCGCCGCAATGCATTTTGAGCGACAAAAAATGTTAAAAGTGGTCGTTTGATAGTTTAACAAATTCTAACAACTTATCGTTCTTAAATGGTTTGTAAAAAACTTAAGAAATCCTAACAATGAAACTTCAACAAATTTGTTTGACATAACAACAATTGTTGACTATGTGGTTAGAAAAAGAACGCACCATATAGTTACCTAATCTGTGGATAGAAGAATTATTGTGAAAAAAATGTTGACAAAGATAACATTGCCTATTCAAGCGGTTATGATTTTTGAAGGGAAGGAAGTTAATTTTACATTTACTGTTCTAACTTTTAAGTTTGAAAATAAAGGAATATATTAAAGGCTTAAAAATACTGTAAAATAGCATCGTTAGTAATGCGGATAATTTGAAATAGCTTTTTTTTCATATTTGAGCAAATTTTTTCCTCCATCTTCAGATATATTTTTGAAAAAGTCGTTTTGTGTTCATATTGATAAATCTTGTGTGGAATTATACCTTTTAGTGTTGAATTGGTACTCCTCCAACTGCTCCTGGTATTCAAGCTCTGCTGCTTTGTCACGATATTCTGCCAATAATGCTGACATTGCATTTTTGTGTCTGCGAATACTTCCCATAATTAGTTCTCTGCAAAATATTAAAGATAAATATGAAATTAGGAAAAATATATTCAAAACTGGTTCTTCTAAAAAAATAAAAATAGAAATCGAAATGTTCATATTTTAAGATCTTCGTCCGTATTATTCAAGGTAGATTTGTTTTAATAATTTTTCAGGAAAAAGAAATCACTAAGCATTTTTGAAGTGCTAATTGAACATTTTTTAATTATTTCATTTATAAGAGGCAGACAAATAAAATTGTCAGGCACGTTTTTTGACTTCCCTATAAACATAATTAAACCTCTATCTCTAGGGTCTATATAAATGAGTTGTTTTTAACGCATAAGTACTTGAGTACTGTAGTACCCCGTGGACAGTGGCATAGTGGTTAGTGGGTCGGACTGCCACGCCAAATGTTCTGGGTTCGATCCCTGATTCAACCTAAGTTCTTTTCCGGGGAACTAGAAGAATAAATCACGTCATGGACAGGACAATGCTTCTCTGTTAGCGGTTCGGATTCGGTGGTAAATTGTAGGTCCCTTCCATTCCTGCAGAATATCAACGCACACACAGGAATCGTTGAAAGTGTAAGTCACAGGCCCAGGCCAGGCTTGGAGCTATTGTGCCAAATATTTATTTATATGTACGAGTACTTGAGTGGTTTGACAGGTTTTGAACATCCGTCTTTCTGTCATCTCTGCCAGCCTAAGCGGATTGACCGATTTTGTTCAAGTTTTTATTTAATTTTTACTGTAGGCCCAAAGACAACGGTAGGAATACCTGCCCTACAATCGTGAAGAAGAAGTTTGATTTTCTCAAACATAAGGCTACAACGATTTTGATAACTTTCCGCCTACTGTTGGTTGGAATAGATTTTTCGGAATTAGTCATATACCGGTAACCCTGACATTAATGGTTTTTCATATTAAATAAAATTTTGAACACAGGAAATAATTTACTAACCAATTTATATTGCAAACAATTTTTTTTATTTTTAAAAATTTTGAAATATGTTGGTATTTTGAAACGGGTCAATTTTTTGTTTAAACTATTTTCCCAGGCTAAAGCCTTTGAAAATGGTAAAAAGTGATACAAAAATATTAGTACGGTGAAACCCATTTGAAAGGAAGAGAATATAACAAAAATGAAAAAAAATTAATAGTGACCTGTGGTCATGAAGTGAAAGAAGAAGGGGGGAGGTGTTTAAGGATATTTTAAGTGTAAAAAACGGATAATCTCGATTTTCGACAAATCTACAAGTCCTATGAAAAAAGTCATATGGCAAAATTGTAGGTAATGAAAAGATCTTATGTATTACCACTTTTTTCTCATAACCTCAAAATGTATGTGAAAAATTCAAATAACCAAGTTTTTGGTTTTTAATTTTTATCTTTTACAAAAAAAACTGTCCTCGAAATTTACCTTTTCATGTATCAAATACACTATAATTTTTTTGGATTTAAAATATTTTTGTTTACCTTATTTTGACTTAATATCGAAAAAGCACATTAATTTTCAATCGAAAATTCTCACGCCAAAATATTTGTTTTTACTTGCGATTTAGGTACTATAAGGCAAGTTATGCATTCGTAAAAAAAAAATTTTGGAAAATCAAACATTACATTACGATGATAGAGAAGCCTAAAAAAGTGGGTCCGAAAATTATTATTCTGTCTGTCTGTCCGTCCGTCTGTATCGGCACCTACAGCCTAAACTGCTGGACCGATTTGCTTCAAACTTGGTAGATAGTATTATTATGACGTCCTACAGAGGGGTTTTTGGAATTAGCATTCTAGCTTTAAAACTAACGGTACCTGCCATACGATTTTTAGTGAAAAATTAATTTTTCTCAAAAACGGCTCCTACGATTTTGATAAAACTTTCTGAATAAAGTTTTATGTGCAAGCTTTATGTTTTAGTTGAAATAGATTTTTCAGGAAAAGTCTTATAACGGTACCTCCCATAGAACCGGTTTTTTGAAATCCGATTTTCTCGAAATGTAGAAGCCCTTTTATAAAAGATAATATAAATTCTTTAATTTTTCAAAAAAAGTTTTTTTGAATTTTTGAAAAAAGTTTCAAAATGTTTTTTTAGTTTTTTGTTTTTTCCAAAAACGGTTTAATTTATGTTTTTTTAATTTTATTTTTCTGATAAAAACTACAAAGTGCTAGAAGTTGGCATACTCGAAAAAAAAAAATTGGTATATATTTTCGAAAAGTTTTTCAAAAAAAAACTGTTTTTTGAAAAAACTGGTCGAACGATTTTGAAAAAAAAAAAAAATTCTTTAAAATTCAAAAAAGTTAAAGAAACCTGATGGCTTACTTCATTTTCCCCAAAAAACGTTTTAAGTATTGATTTTAAAGTGATTAATAAAATTTCGTATGATTTTTTCAATGTTTTTTTCCCAAAATCTCAAGCCCCAAAACCATTTTAACACATTAGAGCAAGTTCGTACGACCCAGTCGTGCACTTTATTTCCATAAGACTTGTAGTTTTGCCTGAAATCGAGATTATCCGTTTTACTCTTAAACCCCCTCCCTTCTACAACTTCCGAACCTCAGATCGCAAGTAATTTATTTTTCCTTTCATTTTTAGTATATTCTCTTCCATTTGCAATAGATTTTATCCAACTATTATTTTTTTTTTGGTTTCAAAAATTATCGACCCTGGTTTTAAATGGAAATATCAGTTTTGGCTTTTTATAAATACACAAAAGATTCTCTTTAATCAAAACCGGATTAAACGCCTAACGATTTATTATTTTCTTTTTTTTCCTTCACTGAAATAAAAAATTTCTCATCACATGCAACTCAGGACTCCTTCCTATCTTTTACAGTATCGATACCATATTTTACACGCATTTTAGTTAATTACCCATTATTATTTATATTATCTTAATGGCCATCAGCAAGAAGTAAAGTTCGTAAAGATAGCATGTCAAACCAATTTCCTTGTTTTCCGATGAAAATGCATTCTCAGAATTAATCAGAAGATTCCAATTGCTACAACAGTGGTTACTAGTTACACACCATTAAAACAGTTTTTTATTTTGAAATGTATATTTCAAAGTTTTTTGTGCTTGTTCTTCCATTTGCTGTGGTGATGGTGTGCGGAAATAATTTTGAGCTCAGTGAACTCATTGCTGAAATTCAAAAAGAAAGTAGTCCAAAAACATTGTGTTTCGTTGGAATGCAGGAAGACGTCTTACTTCCGTTTTTGAAAACCAATTTCGAAGCAGCAATTCTGGTTTTCTCCTCGCTATTCAACAGTTTCAATGAAATTCCCAGGAACAATGTCCTTCTAATAGTGGATGGCCAGAGTCAAATTAAGGAACACTTCAACATTCTCTTACAACAACTGATAGAACATCTGGATGTTCGTAAATTCGTTATAATTTATGGAAGGACCTCAGAAAGTCTTCGAGAGTACTTCTCTTTTTTTGCCAATTGTAAATTTACAAGGATATTTGGAATAGCTGATAAAGTTTCCTATGCCTATATGCCTTACTCTGCCGACAATAAAATTCAAAGGCTTTCAAAACGTGCTCCTCTTCCCAATTCATTGAAGGATTTAGGGGGCTTTGTTTTTCGTACAACAGTTCAAAATGATTTGCCAAGGGCATTTTGGTACCCGAACCCACAAGGAATAGATGAAATTGGAGGATGCTATGCACAGATCTTCCTTAACTTTCTCCACAGGCACAACGCAACCTATGATGTAGTTCTGATAAATAATTCCACGGAACTATTCATGCCGGGAATTATAAATGCAACTTTGAACAACGAAATAGAAATTAGTTTGAATATTTATTCAAGAGTCGATAGACTTGGCTTTAGTCCTGTAAAGCCATTAATTTGGACAATAATGGTACCACTGACAGGTCATTTAAATCCCAATGAGTACTTTCAGAGGCCTTTTTCAACAACGGTATGGATATTCATAGGATTAACTGCAATTTATATTGCCCTTATGGATATTGCCACTAAAACACTTTTAAATAATTCAAAACCCCCCTGCATTTGGTTTAGTTTAAGTGAGGTCCTTCTGGCATTTCTTTGTAAGCCTTTCCAAAGACTCACGACTTTTGCTTATAGAATACAAATTCAAGTGTTTCTTTTTGTGTTTGTTCTAAGCAATATGTATCTCATTTGTTTCACATCATTTCTCACAGTTTTCATAAAAATCAAACAGATGAATACATTGTCAGATCTCATTGAAAACAATGTTCCTGTGATGATGCCTGACTTTAATTGGAAAGTTATGAAGGAACATGGCAGTTACCCAAATGGATTTGAAAAAATTGTGAAACCTGTTGAATTTTCAGTGTATGCAAGAGAAATGAATACAGTGAAAAACACAAGTTTTGCCTATGCAGGAGGCTCAGATAGAAGTGACTTTCTAATTGGATTGCAGAAACATTTCGGGAAACCATTATTCCGTGCGATACGAAGTGGTAATATTCATTATGAAATCGGATTTTTACTGGATTTGCATTCACCTTTCAAGGAAGTCCTCGATAATTTTATATGTCAGGCGATAGAAGCTGGATTAGTTGAGAAGTGGGACTATGATACGTTGATGCAGGCAATCAAGGCGGGTTTTCAAGTGGAAAAATCTAACTGGGTAAATGATCGATCGGAACCCGTTTCGGTGAACTTGGATAGATTGCATTTTGCTTGGACGTGCATTGCAAAAGGTTTGACAATTGCAACTATCGTTTTTGTTGGTGAAGTTATAGGAAATTTTGTTGTAAGGCTGTGGGATTATTTCGTTCATTTAATGTTCAAAAAAACAAAGGTTTGATTGTATAAATATTGTTGTGATTGGTGACATTTTAAAATTTCAATAAATACTCAAAAAATTATTGTTTTCGCTTCATAGAAATGTGTAATTTTTATTAAGTCTAGATAGGTGCAAGACCTTAAGATCCGACAAAAGTATACGATACATACTAGATTCTAATAGTTGTTATAGCTTGTACAGGGTGATAAGACAAAAATCATATCTTATGGGAAGATATCTTTTCTCATCTTTTATTTTATTTTTTAACAAAGTTAAATGAACATTTATTTTTTATTTTTCAGTTTTAAAACTTTGAAAAAAATAATTAAAAAATATCAAATTCCTAGATACCAGATTAAGTACGAAGGTAGTTCCGTAAAATAAGCCCCAAACCCAACTCGCGAAATTCGCTAATGAAATCAGCGTTACCAGGCTTCAATAAAATTGGCTCAACAATAAAAGTAATTAGATTCATTTAGAATTTAAATTTGTTAAACGCAAAGAAAAGCCTTTAGCACATTCATTAGAACATAGTATATCACTTTAAATAATAAAGCTAATTTCACTTTTATATAATAAACAATGTAGAAATTATTCTTTAAAACTTATAACAAAGAAACCTGATAAGAAAATCTAAAAAAAAAAAAATTGGCTTATACCCAAGCTTTAGAGGTTTTTCAACCAGACTGAAAGACAGAGGAACAGACAGATCTCTCTATTATCGCCAGAAATTTTCGTCCAACGTCCTATAACTTAAAAAGTATGGAAATTAGAAAAAAAAGAGGATAAACTGATCCTGAAAAATGGTTAGATGCATTTTATTGATTAATCGAATATTTTAAGAGCTATCGGCCGAGGCAGAAAACCGGTTCATTAAATGGGCCTGAAATCGTGAACGGTAAGTTCTACAAAAAAGTTTAATTAAAACAAAAGATGTTATAACCTTTATTTTCTACAATAATCATTTCGATAACTTTTGACCTAAAGTGCATAGTTTCCGAGATATCGGCCAAAAACGTTTTTTCAAGATTTCGCCTGAAGCTCCAACTAGATCTTTCAGCATTTTGTGTTTTTATGCTTAGTTAGTAGTATAATAAAGCAAAATTGGATCGGAAATTTAGTGCGAAGTTTAATTCCATTTCTGCTGGCCTAATTGCCCGTATGAATAATGTAATATTGCTATGGTAATGTTATAATTCACATCCATCATGTTAGTCTTTTTAACGAGTATATCAATATCAAAAATATGCTAAATGCAGTACATTTTGCTTGGAAATTTTTCAGAAGCACTGATAGGATTTAAATGGCGCAGGGACATAAGGCCCAGGGACATAAAGCCCAAATTTTTTTTTTGGGCGTTATGACCCATTTACGTGGGACATAAGACCGAAAATTAATTTGGGCTTTAAATCCCACCCAAGTGGGTCATAAGGCCGAATTTTTTTTCTGAAAAATGGGACATAAAACCCAAATTCAAAAAATTAGTTTGAATAAAAAAATAGTTCATTAGTTCATTTTCATGTTATAGGTATATATTTCAAAATCAAAAAATCCAATTCAACAAAATAAATTAAACAGCTTATATAAGCATAAACATAAACAACAACAAAAAATATAATTCAACAATAATCTTGAAAACGTTAATTTTATACATAAATAATAGAAGTATTTTGAATTATCTGTCTGCAAAATGCACATAATAATTCATTTTTTCGAGCTATTGACTCTTCCTTTAGGGTTGAAAAGCAACTACTACATATTTTAAAATGATTACAAGGTAAGAGCAATAGATTTCTTGGGTTCTCGAAACATGCATATTGAATTTAAGTTTTAGAGGTTTTATAAAATTAAAGCCCAAAAAATCGCGCGATTTTTTGGGCTTTAATTTTATAAAACCTCTAAAACTTAAATTCAATATGCATGTTTCGAGAACCCAAGAAATCTATTGCTCTTACCTTGTAATCATTTTAAAATATGTAGTAGTTGCTTTTCAACCCTAAAGGAAGAGTCAATAGCAAAAATTCAAAACCACGATTTTCCATTTTTTTTTAAACTTTCAGTTCTTATAAGAACAACACTCAATCAACACTTAATGTACTTTGAAGGTTTGAATATATGCATTTTTTTTTCTCAACATTAAATGTAACAATAGTCTTAATTTCGAAACCAATGAGCGCTTCAAATTTTGGGAGAGATTAAAAAACTGGTTTGAATGTCAACTAAACCAGGTGCGGAAGCATTAAAGTTAAGGGCTCAGGAAGAAAAAAAACTTTTCTCGCATTGAAATACATTTATTTTTATCATTTGTCAAGTCATATTATGTGGGACATAAAGCCCAACTTTTTTTTGGGGGCCTTATGACCCACTTGGGTGGGATTTAAAGCCCAAATTAATTTTCGGTCTTATGTCCCAAGTAAATGGGTCATAACGCCCAAAAAAAATTTGGGCTTTATGTCCCTGGGCCTTATGCCCCTGCGCCATTTAAATAACGTTTTATTTCATTGACGAATGCACAAATTCATTAAAATTGATTCAGTAGCTTTAAAAGATATACACAGAAATGTTTTCCTAAGTTACTTTATATTTATTTGTATTTTGTTACATCGACTTGTTGTTACTAGTCTTCTATTTTCTTCGAACTTTCTGTTCTGCAATTTTTTTAATAATTTTCATTAAATTCAAACCTTGTTTTCTATATAGAAATCAAAGTCAATCCAGAACAAAGATTGTTGTGCCATTGTAGACCGAAGATAATTTTTTATTTGTATTCATTTAGAAAAACTTCTTTTACCACTTGCAACTGTAACAGGAATAGTTAAAATAATTCTAAGAACAATACTGATATTTGGACCTAATCTTAATTAGTCTGTAATAAAAAAAAATTAAAACGTCTTGAGGAGACAAACTTCTATCTAAAATCATACATACTCGTAAGAATGAGAACTCCTCTGAAAGTTCTTGTCCAATTATGTCAGATAAGTTCTCGTGGGTTAAAATAGTCTCGATATTTTTACGATTTTACAACAATTCATCTTTCGTCAAATCTCTAAGGGCATATATGTTACCTATACAAAAAAGCAACATTTTAACTATGCTAGTTATCTCGGAAAACCTTAGCTCCAAGGAATTTATAGCTGTATCCATTATGTGGAAAAATACTTCGACTTTATAGTTTTGACGGGGATCTATGATTGGTTCATCAACACACTCCTAACCAAACTGCTTATTTTTGCAGCGAACACGATGTTTACGCACATTTTTAAAGTCTTACACTTCACTGTCAATTTCAGCAGCTCTGTTTTTTAGGTCTTTGAGAAATTAAATTAAATACCCACCTGAATAAGAGTTTAAAAAGAAATTTTTGGTGTTTTTATCAATATAATGACAGAAAACTAAGCAAAAATCTTTACTGTGCATTAATTTACTGACAGGATCTATTCGATTCAAAGTTTCGTACCAAATTATCACAGAGCATTCAAATTCAAATTGTTTGATTTGATTCAACAAACCCGAATCTCCTTCTCGTGCAGGGATATCCATGTCTGTATTTAAGTAAACACCGAACAATGTATCGTAAATTTGACCTATTTGATGTCTAAGTGGTTTTATTGCCTCAATTCGCCTTTCCCATCTCATGCCAATCAAAGGTTTAAGAGTAGTACCTTTTAAAACGTCAAGACGGAAAGAAAATGTACATCTTTTGCACGATATTGGAAAAATTGTAGCTTCCAGTGAATATTTTACCATGTCATTTACTACTTAGTTTAAAGAATGAATACTGCAATTCACATAAAATGCCTGCGGATGCAAGTTTCTTATATTGGCGTGCACCGCACTTTGAATTCTTTCAATATTTGATCCATAATCGAACCCTTGGCTCTTATAGTCTCTAAAGAAAATCCAAGTGTTAATTGTTCTTAGACCTTTCGGTTGGTATAAATCCTAAAAACTTTCATTTATTACAAATTTCTGACGTTCTGTGATCCTCTTTAGTTCAAATAGTAGATATTCTTGAAAAGCCAAGCAACTTTTTGCGAACCTTTTGATAATTGAGGCAATACCACGCACTCCATTCCATTTTTCGATTTCCGAAAAATATTTTGGAAAAGCATAGCTATATTTTTAGTCCTCCATTTTCAAAATTTTTAACGTATAAGAAATGCTGACAGAACTTACGATCGGATGAAGTATGGATTAAACACTAAAGCTAGTATTACACGGTCATCGAAATGTGTCATCGCAATGACATTCTGACGTCACAAGAAAATAGGTTATTGCCCCGTCGTCAGTGCACTGTCATTTTTAACCATGTCATTGCTATCAACAGAGACAACGAATGTCGCAAGTCTGTCCCAAAATGCGATTACGGACAGAGCTTTTTGTTGTTATTTATGACAAGCAAATCACTTTCAACACTTTGAAAGTTGACTGTGACCTGAAACAGCGATGACAGAAGTAATTCTTCGCAAATTGTCAGTTCGATAACCCACAAATGTGTGCCATTGTGCTTGTCGTTCTAGCCGTCAGTGTGCAATGACACCATTCTATTACATCATTATGACGTCATGGCCCATTTCGATAACCGTGTAATACTAGGTTAACCAATTCAAATCTGGAGTTAAGACAAACAACATGCAATACGAGATCAAATAATTGTAAAATCACCACATTGATTAGGTACGTGAAATATAACCTTTACCCAGGCCAAAAAAAATTTTGTTCGTCATTTATTACATTAAATAAAAATAGCAAAATGTAAATAGAATTCATTTTGTATTATTATTAAAAAAGCTTATAGTAAAAATAATGTAGTATACTCACAGGGGATAGTCATCGGCTTTTATACACATTGATGCTGTAAAACGTTCACATTGCTTTTGTAATAATTTGACATGATGTGATTGAACTGGTATTCGCTTCCGCTTGTTATCTCCTTTAACATAATGCATGCGATGGTATTTGTTGGAAATCCTATAACGGGGATTACCAACCAACTCCTCAGGATTGGGCAATTGTTCGATCACGGAATCGTTTCCCTTGAACTCAGTGTCTGTCCCATTCAAATCAGCGAACGCAAGATCTTCGATTTGCTCATATGATAACACTGTGCCATTAACTGGACTTTCTGGGCTTTTTTCCGTAATAGGACGTGGTCCTAGAAAACTGCTTGTATTTAATTTTAAATCAGAACTGTCATGTTTTGGTGACTGTATTTGTTCTCCGGTCGAATTAGAAGGAGATGTTCGGATGAGCTTATGAAGAAGTTTTGAGGCCGATCGTCTGCGTCGCTCGTTATATTTCTTTTTTATCGGGCTAAGAATAATATCCTCCTTGATTCCCTTATTAATGGTGATTGGCCCGATGACATCATCTTCAAGGCTCGCGTTTAACTTTTCAGTACTCGATACTTGAGATGATTGTCTATTTGATTGTATATTAAGGAAACCACTTGGCTCAAGCCCGTTGAAGATATTTGCAGAGCTTCGAGCATAGTTTGCTATGTCATTAACAAGCTTCAGTACCACCGCGCTTTTGTTCCCAAAAATAATCTGTGAAACCTAAAAACAAATTCTGTAAAAAAAATGGTTTTTAATTTTGTTTAACATTAAAATCATACCTTTCCAATTTGTTCGTCACTGGATGGCTTTGACTTTGTTTGCAAAGAAATAAGTTTAGATAGTTCAAATAACTGCTTTGGCGATAATTCGCTTAGCATAGGCGTGGCTTCGATTAACTTTTTCCGATAGTACTTATTGGTTAAAGCTTCTGATAAAATAATCCTTACATTTTCCCTTTGCAAATTAGCTTTACGAAGGTTAAGTCCATCAAGTGAAGGGGGCCTTTTTTGAAATTTGAATTTATCTGGATCAGACAAATCGATAACATAACTTCCTTCTTTGGTGGCACAAGCTGAGTGCATAACATAGTACAGGAATGCACAAAAAATGCATACAATTGATGTAATGCTCCTCATAGTAGGTAATAGGGTGTTTCTATAAAAACAAATTTATTTATTTATATAATCAATTATAGAGTTACAATATTACTGAGATAGATCAGTGAATATTTAGCGAAGTGGTAACTCAATATCTACTTATACAACCAATTGAGCTCAAACTTTCAGGAAATTGTTGGTATTGTTCCGAAAGTGTTTCTATAAGGTGTGGTCAAAATCGATGTACACAAGCGTTTGGCCACAAAGCGAAGAAAGACACGGTGGGTCCTTGAAAAGATTCTATATTAGTTTGTTTTCTAAGACTTAAATCAGAAATCACACCTTCAATTTAAAAAAAATGTCTTTCTGTTCTGAAAGGTTGTAGTTTGCGAGTGGCTTCAGGGCCAAATATTTTTTTGCAAGACTATACACAGTATAGGGTGAATTGGCAGAAATGCAAAAGAGTGCTATCAGATTATAATAATTCTTACTGTGTTTGATACATAGAAGTAGTACGTACGTAAAGGCCTGAGGGCTGATTTTCTTAGAAAGCTGTGGAAATGGGGTAAATAGACTGTAGTAAGAAGGTATCGTATTGAAGTTTTCTTTTTTTAGTCATCTGCTCGGAAGGACAGAAAAACGTCGTATATTTCTCGCAAGCCTGGTACAATACGTTCATTTATGACCTCAAATGCCAAATTTCAAAACATGGGCGGTATTATAAACAGACAGGTCTAATAAATTTGAGCAAATTTTCAAATTAAAAATAAAATTGAAACTTGCAAGCAAGTTTATAGTAAAGCTTCATTCTTTTTTTTTTAAATACCCTATTTTTAGGCAATAAAAGAATAATATGTTTGTATATGCACATGCACATAGGCACATATTATAATGGATGTTTTTTTTTTGAGCTGCATGAGAAGTTTCTATGGTTGATGTCTATGTTTTTGACAGTTGGGAATGTCAAACTGTGTTGACATTTCTGTTTGGTTAGGCAAATCAATTTATCGTGAATAGTTTAACCATTGCATTTATAAACTATAGTACTACCACTTGAGCTGCGCCATCTATCGACGAAAAACTAAGCTCTAAAATAACATGGGAAGCAACAACAACAATTAAAATGGTGGAAATTGTTGTTTTTGCTTCCCATGGTATTTTAGAGCTTAGTTTTTCGTCGATAGATGGCGCACCTCAAGTGGGAATACTATAGTTTATATAGAATGGTTAAACGCAGGAACAAAACTTCCAAACTGTGGAAATTTACCACAAAAAAAAATATGTTCTCTAAGTCCATAGAGCACTTCGTCCATTTGAAGTCAACATAATCGGCTTGGTAAGTAAGCAATTCGTGGTGTTATTGATCGTTTTCGCGATCGTTCGTTGGAGGGAAGACATTCCTCAAGACATTGATGAATCATCATTACCTCCATTCAAACTATTGTGCGGTTTACACGTGGCGTCATTATCGGTCCGTATTTCTTTCGAAATGAGAAAAAACTGCCTTTACGGTTAATGTCGAGCGCCATCGAGACATGCTGACTGATTTTTGGTTTCCGAAAATGTATCAGCTAAACATCCATGATAGCGGGCCCCCTCGTTCGTGAGACTTAACGCCTCTAAATTACTTTTTATGGGGCTATGTTAAGTCAATTGGTTTGTGGCGACAAACTCCAGCCGCATTGAAAGCCAATATTCAAGTCATCATTAATGCCATACCGCCAGATGTGTTGAAAAAAGTAGGGAAACATTGGACTGATCCAATGGACTTTGTATTATACTCGTAGCCGCGGCAGTCATTATTCCTTCCATTAAATTTCTAACGAATTTTAATAATATAAAATTCAATCCAACAATATTTCTGTCTTGTGATATTATTCAAAGTTCTCAAGCTCTCTAAAAAACGCCCGTTATAAGGCCTGTCATGGATTCGTGCAAATAAGATGCTACCAATCAAACACGAAATTTCGATGATAGAGAAGTCGAATATAGTGGGGCCGACAATTCTGTCTGTCTGTCTGTGTCGGCACCTATAGAGCCTAAACGGCTGAACCGATTATTATTTTTGAGATTTAATTAATTTTTGGTTTTTTTCCAAAAACGGTTTGATCAATTTTTTTTTAAATTTGGTTTCCCTGATAAAAACTACAAAGTGCTAAAAGTTGGCATACTCAAAAAAACTTTGGAATATGTTTTCGAAAAGTTTTTCAAAAAAACCGTTTTTTGAAAAAACTAGTCGGAAGATTTAAACATTTTTTCTTAAAATTCAAAACAGTAAAAGAAAACACATGGTTTACTTCATTTTTTCCTAAAAACGCTCTACCTAATGATTTTTAAGTGATTAATAAAATTTCGTATGTTTTTTCCCTGTTTTTTTTTCCA
Organism: Platycheirus albimanus; assembly: GCA_916050605.2. Taxonomy (NCBI): domain Eukaryota; kingdom Metazoa; phylum Arthropoda; class Insecta; order Diptera; family Syrphidae; genus Platycheirus; species Platycheirus albimanus. The sequence goes on from OU696698.1 coordinate 70,657,637, forward strand.
AAATTTCCAGCCCCAAGACCACTGTCACACCTCACACATTAGAGTAAGTTCGTGTGATCCAGTCATGCACTTTATTCTAATTTCATTTTTCTGACAAAAAATTCAAATAAAAACAAAATTGGAATTAGTAGGTATGTTTTCGAAAAAATTTAAAAAAAAATGTTTACGAAAAAAACTAGTCTAACAATTTTGAAATTTTATTTTCTTAAAATTCAAAACAGTAACAATCATTTGCTTACTTCATTTGTTCCAAAAAATTTAAGCGACTCAAATAAAAAAACTGGATCAAAATTAAAGTTCACCTCAAATGGACTGCAAAAAAAAGACTAACATTATATGAAAAGGATTTCACTTTCATTATAAGTTGTATATACAGTACAAGTTGAATCACCAAGGGCTAGTTGGACAAAACTGATTCAGTCTAAGGCCACCGACGATCCTCCGATTTTCTAGTTTCAACCGCTGCAATCTGTAATCTGCAATCAACAACGAGAAAGCATAGCCAAAGATTTGAGAGAGATTTTTCTCTCACGCCCGCCCACTTGGGACCGAATACCAATAGATACCTATAGTTTCTGATAATACTTTTAGAAAGTTCGTTTACTTTTGACCTAAGGGATACAATTTAACAAAAAAAAAAATGAAAACCTTGAGAGTTCCCCGGGTTAGCAAGCATTTTTGAAGAATTTTCATTTTGTTAAAGCTATATCATAGACACAAACTATATAGTTGAAGTAAAAGCGGTGTTGCGCACCTCGCAATGTCAATGGTTCCTTCTTCTTTTTTTTTTGCATCTCTACAAACAAGTTATGAAGTGGGATCATTTACTATGAACCTCAAACTACACAAACAGCATTGAAAGGAAAGAACAACTTTTCTTCGTTCATATTGACGCAAACGAAAGTTTTGTCGCTATACAGGTAGGTACATCATTAGGTACCTATAAGATACATTTTAATAACATTGAAAAAATTCACGAGATCAATATTCTTTGCTATTAATATAATAAATTTCATCAACATAACAAAAACATTTTCACCGTTTCTTTTTATTTAAAAAAAAAAAAAATATGTAACTCTTACCTGCCCAAGGGGTTTTCAATTCAAAGAAAGATTCTAGCACAATCCAATAACTCAATCGTCGAATCAGATACCGAAACGAATTTCTTTTTAAAATAAACTTTACAACTCATTAACACAAAAATAGTAAAGATAACATCTTTATTAGAAAAACTAAAGAAACTTGACACAATTTCATTTAAAGGGTGATTTTTTTTACAATTTCGAATTAAAAAAGTACTCTTGAATAAAAGTCAACATTTGCTTATCAATAAAATTTAAAAACTGTATAACGTAGTATTATTGCATTTTTTTTAAAACATTCTGAGCAACATAGCACTGGCTATGGCTTATTTACGAAGTGGTTATATTGACTCTCACCGTAAACTAAACGATGGAATCAACTCAAGCAACGCAACGACTCCTTCTTCTTTCTATAGAATGATATTCCTGTTACCTCTAGATTTATCATATAAATGCTGTTAAGATGTTAGGCTTAGGCCATGCCAAAGAAGAGGAAAACAAAACACAATAACAAAAATATTTCGCTTTTACTCCATGCACCCAACCATTGGAACAAAAATTTTACAATCTTGTTGCTGGAGTAGAGGTATATAGAGAGTATGGAATAGAGATGCTTTCTGGCTTAAATAACGGTTCAATGCTCTGTTCAGTTAAGACATTCTATTTGATGCCCATCTTTAAAAGAAGATGATGCATTCTTTAATAACTTACTGTGACTTGACTACCGATACCGACGCACCCAAATTTTATATTTTTTTGTTTGAAGTTAAAAGTTTCCATTTCTAAACAAAACCTACCTCACTGAAACAAGTTGAAATCAACACATAAACAAATATAAACTTCGATTAAGCTTGGACCCTGAGTGAAACCTCAAAGTAACCAGAACCATATTGTAAGGTCGGGGGGATATGACACCCATTTTCATTTTTTTGTCTCTCTAATTAAAAAAAAAATAGTATTTTTTGCAATTCATTTTACTCGTATGGTAGAGATAACCATAAAGTCGCGATTTTGAAAGTACCAGAATTATGTAAAAAGATTATAAAATGTAAGATTTTGAGAGAAAAAAACGAAATGTTCTATAACTTGGTCGCACGTTAATGGAAAAACAACTTTTAATTAAAAATCCAAATTCTGTATGTTGCTGGAACTATCGAAACGAATTTGGTTTAAATGTTCTTTCTAGCTTTCGATTGTTAGTTAGCCTAACTTTTCCGTTTTGGTTATGATTATTCTTGCGGTGACCCGCCTAAAGCGAAAATCGGAAAGGAGGGTAACTTTGGCTCTACTTCCGGTAATGGACGCAGGTTAATTCACTTTGCCGCGGTCTCCTGATCAACCGTTAGCCAAACTGACCATATTGCCTGAAATTACCTAGGAGCCTCCATAGACTCAGAACAATATACCTGGTAGTAGCTAAAGGGCTTCATTTGCTTCTAGTCTTACCTCTCGACAAGCCTGTCATCTGCGCCAAAAAAGAAGATCAGTTGCAACATTGCAAACTGTCAATCCTCCATCAAAAATACAGCTACTGACGTTTTGGGTTTCATTAGTCAACCGACAACATTTAAACATCTGAAACGGAAGCAATGTTCGAAAGTCCTACCAAAGGGTAATACAAGGGGCACAAAACCCGAGCTGGAGCCTGTAGAGACGAGCAGGTCCCGATCTAGCGGGAGGGGGGGCGAACATTTCAAGAACGGCAAATTTTTTTAAATTGTTGGTATACCTATATAATATAGATTAACTTGGTTCCTTATTCTCAACAACATCAAGGGGGAACTTCAGAAAAAAAAAATCAATTTTTCGCAGTGTGGTGTGTATATGCGCTTAAAGCATAATTAGTCTCAACTCTCAAGCGATCCAAGAAAAACACACACAAATTTAGGGTTGGTAGCGTTTTCCCCAAACACAAGCCCCAAACGGAAATCCCCATTCCCGAAATCCCCAAAGAGACAATCTACAAGCAGAGATTTCGTGGAGATTTTGGCAAAAAATATTGTTTGGGTGTGGATTTCATCCATGTGCATTATGTCTTTGGGGATATTAGCTAGTTGGATTATAACTTTTGGGGTTTTTAATCGATGGGGATTTTTTTTGGGTATTCTGTAGGACACCCAAAAATGTATTCGTCATCGGAAATATGTATATATTTTAGGGAATAACATATTTTGACTCAATATATTCTTTAATGGTTATTATTTATTAGGAATTCTAACATTAGCTTGAATGTTTCACATCTGCCGGATGTCCTGTGACGTCAAACTAATTTTTTAAAAAACTTTGTTAATTTTGTTGTTTTTATCAGGAAAAAAATCTAAAAAAAATGATCAAACTGTTTTTGAAATAATCAAAACCCAAAAAAAAAAAAACTAACATTTTATTTTTTTAAACTCAAACAAATTTGTTTTATAAATTTGAAGTAACAAAATTACTTTTTTTTATAAAAGGGCTTCCACATTAAACATTTTCATTGAAATCCGTCAAGTGGCTTAGGAGAAAATTTCATATGGCAAAATAAAGTTGGCAGTCATGGGTAGCCCGGCCGATGTGAAACTTATTCTAATTTATACACACCCTGCTGCGTGGTTATTAATTATTATGAGCTTCACTTTCTTGGATAAGGCCCCAAGGAATTCTTTTGCGCTTAGAGTTGGCGATTTATGTAAAGTTCTATATTCTATTTTCCTTACAACGGGAGCAAGGTATCACGTAAGGTATTTACAATTGAGTTGTTCTGCAACTCCAGCCACTTTGAAGGGTTAGTGATGCTTGGCCAAATGGCATAATCCCAAAAAGAAAATTCCGAATCACACGCGCGATTTTGATGCTTGATTCACTACTTGCGCACATCATCAGTTTGGTCAAGTTAGAAAATATTTGTTCTTTCTATAAAAGACTTGGTGAGTTCTTAAACTTCCTTATTTTATGAAATACCAACATTTTGTTTTAATGCGTTTTACCTTAATTTTAAGTGATAAATACGAAAATTCACATTGTTAACAATAATAAGTTTTATTTAATGAAAGTTACATTATCCATTTTAAAACGCATTAATCGTTTAATTACCAAGCGCAACTAAGATGGACTGAAATCTGTGCGCATATAATTATGATGAGTACAATAATTGTTAGCTGTAATTTACCTGCATCAACTAATACCTTAAACAATATGTTGGGGATTATTGGGGGTTATTTGGGATTATTGAAAATTTTGATATAACGGTCAAAGAAATTATTTATTGCTTATTTTGCCGTTTAGCTTACATTTTTTTGGGGATTTCGATTAAGATATTGTTTTTTAAAGATAACTTATGTTTCCCCGCTTTGAATTGTTGTGTATTTCTGTTACAAAAATATTTAGGAAAAATAGGTAACCAGCCCCACTACCACCCAAGCCTCCCCCATTACCCCCCCCCCCCCCCCCATTTTTAAAAACTTCATCATAAATTTAGTTCTCACCACAAGCAAATTGTGATCAAAAATTCAAACTGGAAATAGTGTTAAACATAAAATGTAGGTTATTTATGAAAAGTATGACACTCGCTAACATTGAGCCCCCATCGCAAAGTTTTTGACAGCTTTTTAATCGTCTATGTGGAGTTTTCATGGTGGTAAACGAATACCCAGACTTATAAAGGGAAACATTTTTCTTACAAATAGTACCTATCATTTTTACTTGCTCTATTTGGCAAGTATTGGTTTCGTACAGAAAAAATAAATAATACGGGTAAGTGCGAGTTGGACTCGCGCACGAAGGGTTCCGTACCATTATCTATAAAAACGGCCAAACAATCACGTTTTTTGTATGGGAGCCCCCTTCAATATTTATTTCATTCTATAAAAACGCTTGCTGAAATTTCTCATTGTTACAGGCGATCAGGATTAGCAGAAGACATCTTGGTGACAGTTTGTTTAGGAAAGATCGCGCCAAAAATGATCTTGTTTGTGTGAGTGAAGGAAAAATAGCAAAAAGAAGAAAAAACAGAGACAGCTATGCATGTAAATTCAAGAATTCCAGAAATCCCTAAAGAAGAAAAGAGCCAACCTCTATGCTTTTAAAGCTCAGTTTTCTTCTATTCGTTTTCGAATTCGAATTCGAACGGAAAAAAAAACGAATGTCAAACAAAGAACAAGTCAGTATTAAATTATATTATATTAATTAGAAATAAATACATAATGTATAAATAAATAATAATAACTTTAAAAAAATCGAATCGAGACCTCCCACTACTTTTTTTGTAAGTTTATTTTATATTATAGGATTAACAGAAGTTTTAATAATCTATATTTAATTCAGTGCTTCAACATTAGCATCAGAAGATTAAGCAAATTATATAGAATTTTTTTAATAAGAAGTTATTATTATTTAAATTTATTTGAAAAATTTGAAAGTTCTTTATTTGACATTCGTTTTGTTCTCTATTTTGTTTTCCGTTCGAATTCGAACGAAAACTGAGCTTTAAAAGCATACAGAGGTTGGCTCTTTTCTTCTTTAGGGATTTTTGGAATTCTTGAATTTACATGCATAGCTGTCTCTGTTTGTTCTTCTTTTTGCTACTTTTCCTTCACTCACACAAACAAGATCATTTTTGGCGCGATCTTTCCTAAACAAACTGTCACCAAGATGTCTTCTGCTAATCCTGGTCAAATATTACACTGAGAACTTTCAGTGATTTTTTTAAGCATAATGTTTTTTTTTTACTATTTCTTTCAAATCACCTTCAATGACAATAACATAAAGAGGAAACTTACGTTTGAAAACCCTTAATAATGATTTTATACTATTTTATAAATATATGTAGGTATGTATATGTATATGTTAAACAAATGTCAAATCCTTAAATCTTTAAAAAGGTAGATTCAACTAAATATGGCTTTCTTTTATTGTTTTCATTGGCATTAGAGGTGATTTGAGTGATTTTAAGCTCTCACGCTTTAGAAAGAAATAGAAATAGTAAAAAAAATCACGTTTGTTGTATGGGAGCCTCCATTAAATTTTTATTTTATTTAGTTTTTAGTATGTCAATCTCATAATCATGCATTTCCTAAATCTCATTTACGAAATTCCCTCTTTGTAAAATGTGTCTTGAAATTTTCAATTTTCTAATTCCAGGCGTTTCCTGTTGAACAGCATACAAGCCAAGCCATATAAAACTACCAACGTCTGGATTTAATGCCGGAGCAGAACCGATGAAATTTTTGAGATCCGAGCAGAACAGGACCCAAGATTCAATGATGTAACATTATCCCTGAAGTGGCTTTAATCGAATAAAAAATAATAAAACAAACACGAGAATATTTTTATTTGAAATGTTATTATTTCTAAGACTACATTTAAAATAAAAGATAATGTTTAAATATTTAAATCACTATAAGGAAATCAGTTGAAATAAACTACGCTTTTATTTTATTTAAAAATTCCATTAAAACGAAGAAATAATTTCACAACAAAATACAAAATGGTCGAAGTAAACATAAAAAAATAATTAAATACTGTAATATTTAAATAAATATTTATTTTAAGGTATTTTAATTCTAGAAAATAAAAGCAATTAAAAAGATAGAAACAAAACAGCATAAGGTCTTTTTATTTTTTCTCTACGAAAAAAAAAATATTCAGAGCAAAAAGCACAATCACCTGACTCAAAAGCCCAGCGAAAAAATGGTCGCCACTGAACCTAGCCAATAAAAACATTTTTCTTATCAGATAATTAATCGGAGTGAGTGAAAAAACCGCAACTTTTTGTTCCTTCTTGTGATCGTCTTCACACATTTCACATATAAAACTTTTGGCGGCAAATATGCGTCTACAATGTATACACTACTGCTTAAGGTGTTTCTTCTTCCTAACCTCACAAAACCTTTAAATTGAGTGCGAAAACCACATGAAAAATATTGGATCACCAGGCGCTCAGAAAAAGCAGGAAGCGCCTTTTATTTTTCGCCGATGTTTTGAAAATTTGTGGAACCAAAGTAGGACATGAATATGAAAAGAAAGAAAGAAAGAATGGAAAGTAGTTATGGCGGTCCACACACAAACAGCACAAGTTGACACACAGAAACCAATCCGCCATTTATACAACATAATATAAATACATATATCCAAACCGAGGTTAAAAATTAATTTGTTTTTCTCGACAACGGAGTCTTTGCACACACACACATACCCACAAAAGCCTCTGTACACAATAACATATAAAACCTTTGGCGGCAAATATGCGTCTACAATGTCTACACCACTGCAAGGTTTTTTCTTCTTCCTAACCGCACAATTGAGTGCAAAAAGCATATGAAAAATATTGGATCACCAGGCGCTCAGAAAAAGCAGGAAGCGGTTTTTATTTTTGCCAATACTTTGAAAATGGGTGGAACCAAAGTAGGACATGAATAGCAAAAGAAAGAAAGAATGGAAAATAGTAATGGCGGCCCACACACAAACAGTAATGGAAACCATTACTTTCAAACTGATCTTTACCGTTTTCTTCTAGCTTTTGGCTCCACCCATTTTTTCAAATAAATGCAAAAACATAGCCTCCTTTTATTTATGAGCGCCTGGTAAACCAAACCAATTTTGAAGAAAAATGTTTGAGAAGTGAGGCACTAAACATGTGGCGCCGCGGTGGCGAGAACTGTAACCAAAACTGCTACATATTTATTATTCGGTACCTAAATACATATTTGGTTTGTGCTTAAAGTTTCACTTTCATGTTTTGGACTCAGTTTACAAGGCAAGTATGTTTCGTTTGTTTAAAATTTATAAATTCTTATCAAAAAAATAACTTAAAACATTTTCTCTGATGTTTCATTGCTATGTAAATTTTCGCTGTAAATAGAGTTTTAAAGACATATATTTTTTACAATATTACCCACCTGTGTGTATAATTTATTATTTGCTTTCAATCCAAAAAACGAAATCACATGCACAATTTTTATTGAACTTATCAGTTTCAACAAAAAAAAAAAAAAAACAAAATATAACAAGGAACGTAAACTAAAATAAATGATACGTATAATAATTTGTTTAACAAATAACTTCAAATAATTTGTATGTTTAAAATATATGCACATTAATATTCTTCTTATAGGTAAGTATTCTGAACTATTACGTTAATAATTTTTTTAAGACTTATATGAATCTTATAATATTCTCAATAAGAAGACTAGATTAAACTACATTTATTAGCGGTGTGTTTACTAAACATAACTAAAATAATAAAAATTATAATAATAATGATGCACAATATATGAAACAAAAACCAAATTAGTTTTAACTATACAACAATGTGGGCTTATATCAGGCATAAATTACTATAATACTGTCCGAGACATGTGTGGATTCTATTTAAGCTTATTTTGAAGATGTTGTACATACAGAGGCCAGAGGCCAAAGGGCGTTTTAAGGATTTCTCATTCATTGTCAAATATCACACTCGAATTCCGATATCCTTTGATTAAAATACACCATTCCATGTTCCAGGTCTTCACTGAATCCACTCACATCCATGTAATCAGATGTTGCAGCGTCTTCATCTAGCCATTTGCACACAGATCGTGAAATTTCCGAACGGGCTTCACGAAATGTTGGACGGAGAGCAGGTTCCATATGCCAGCACTGTAACATTAACTCAAAAAATCCATGGCGACCATCTTTTGGCAGTTCTGGTTTTGTTCCTTGAAGAACATGTCGAATTACTTCCCGACCCGACAAATTCGAATATGGAGTTGCTCCTGTAATTAAATTTAATGTTATTCTGGGTGTTTTTTTGCATATTCATTAAAATATAAAAATATTTGTTTTCAAACCTAGAGTAGCTATCTCCCATAGCACTATTCCAAAAGCCCAAACATCGGTTTCTATAGAGAACTTGTTGAATTGAAGTGATTCCGGGGCCATCCATCGAATCGGCAAAGCTGGTCTTCGACCTATTGTATTTGTATCATTATGTTTCTTGGTGTTATGGTTACCAAAGCCTTGGTTCCAATTACTTATAAACCGTTCACCAAGATCAAATTTAAATTTATCAAGTTTGCTTGTATTTGTCCTTATAGTTTTTATATCGAATTGGTTATCGTAATTCTTCATAGCAACATCTAAATCGGTAGACATACCAAAATCACAAATTTTACAAATTCCATTGTGATCTATTAAAACATTTCGAGCAGCAAGATCTCTGTGGACGATCTAATAAAAATATATAAAAAAAAAAAACATTTTATTAAGGTTGATGTAGATTATTATATATAAAAATATTAATTTGTGTTTTACACGATATTTTTTTAATGAAACAGCAACACATTTAATGTTTTTAAACCTGCTTTTATCTGCTTATTAATTATAAGTTTTGAAGCGTATTTTCTATAACTTTATACTTTAAAAAAATTTATTATATTATTTCCTTCGAAATTTCTCGCTCGAATGTTTCCATTTGTATCAATTTCGGTACTTCAAAAATACGTTATGTACAAAATGATTGTGAGTGTATTATTTTTGGTTGCATCATAAAAATGTATTATTGTATTGTCAAAGGGGAATTCTTAAACCACACTTTACTTTCACTACAAATCCAATTTTCTCTAAAGCAGCATTGTTTTTTAAGCTAGTAGTATTACACGGTCATCGAAATGTGTCATCGCAATTACATTCTGACGTCACAATAAAATACGCCCTTGCTCCATCAATGCACTGTCATTTTTAATCGTGTCATTGCTATCTACAGTTACGATTACACGAATAGCACAAGTACGTCATTTATGTAACAAAATGCGATAACGGACAAAGATGGTCATTGTGATTTATGAAACTCGGCGTCATCGCGACGACATGCAAAACAATGACGATCACACGACTTGATCACATTCAACACTTTGAAAGTTGATTGTGACCTGACACTTTCCTGACAGCTCATTTTTGCGATGACGATCGCACGAAATTCATAAATTGTCATCGTGACTGAAAATAATGATGTGAGTTTTGTGAAGGTGTGAGCAACAAATAATACATATAAATGTATATGTAATTCCTCTTGCAGCAATTAAAGGACCAGTGAAAATTCAAAGCAAAAATATACTGGACAGCAATTCTCGTTGATACAGTGGATTGAGATTGAGGTGATATTTATTTCACCAAAATTCCACGGGTGGTACCCAGAAGAAACTGGGGGAATACAAAAAATTGCTATGAGGCTCGATCCCATAACAAGCACTATTATATCCACAACCATTTCCAGCTCCCTCTGGTATGGAAATACTATTTCCTTTGGCCAGGTAGACTAAAGACTATCACCGTTTTATTTTTGCTAGATAAAAAATGTCAGCTTTTCGAAAATTCTGGATCAATGAATTAAACCGTATATTTCAGTATCAAAACAATTCCAAAAATGTCTCATGCCAAGCAAATAAGTTTTCCTTTTTTTGACAGCTACCTTGACAACTATTGGTCTTCAGACATTCCTGCACTGCCATTATTGCGACACGGCCATAGCAATTGCAACTTAATCAAAAAAAATCTGTCATTGTGTCCTATCAACGTTGACAGGGATATTACACGGTTATCGAAAATTGTCAATTCGCTTGTCATTCTAGCCGTCAGTGCAATGACAGCATTCTACTATGGCAAACACACGACATGACGACTTTAGGACTGATAACTACGTCATTATGGCATCAGCATGTCATTGCGATGGCACATTTCGATGACTGTGTAATACTAGCTTTAAAAGGAAGATCTACAGTAACACAAGCCAAATCGAATTTGTTTCCAAATCCTGAATGGACTGATGAGAAGAAATGAAGTGGACATTATTACCACCGACCTAAGCAAATAATTGGAGAAAATAAGTCACCAAAATAATTACCTTTAACTTAACGCCTTGGTATTCCACAAGGCAATTCTCAGTAAACGAGGTTGGCGATATAATTATTGGCTCCGATCTTTCCATATACGCAGACAATATGAAATTCGTCAAGGTCACCTAACAATTTAAAATAGAGCAGGCTGGTGGGTGTTGTCACTTGTCACGTTTAAAGGAGAAACCCCAATAACCTTCGATAAAGACCTGATTTCGTATAACGTTCCAATATGATCGCGAGTGGAAGAAGAGAGGCATGCCCAAAAACTTCTAGTATAGGGTGTTTTTTTAGCTACATGAGAAATTTCGATGGTTGTTGTCTATGGTATGACAATTGAGAATGTCAAACTGCTTTGACAAACCAGCAACTCTTGAAGCATTGGGAGCCAATGTTCTAACCACCATTCATGCCATACGACCAGATTTATTGGGAAAAGTAGTGACTAAGTAACTCGTACCCGCATAAGACATATGCCAGAACCCATATATAAAAATAAATGCCATGAAATTATCCAAGAAAATTTCTGTCATGTATTATTATTTTAAGTTCTCAAGCTCTTTAATAAACACCCGTTACAAATAAGTACAGCGACACAAAATTCAACGCGCATGGAAGTATTAAGAGCATGTTTGAAAATTCTGTGGTCTCAGTATTTGGCAAGAAAAGGCTTGAAACGAAATGAATTTATCCTTAAGCTTTTTAGCTTTGTTACAGGTTGCTTCCATATTAGAGAAGTTAAGTTAAAGCCGGAATTCTTTTTCTTTTTTCGTCCATTTTTGCAAAAACTACTAAGATTCTGATAAACTCTTTCAGGTATACTTGGAGGGAGGACTCCTTTCGGAAAATGGCGGTTTAAGTTTAAATTATCAAGTATAGATACTTGCAACCTAGTCGTGCCTCTTATTTCAGAGTTTTAGAACAATTAGGTAAGGTGTGCACAATTTCAAAGTTCAAATTAAATGTGAGTTTACCTTATTTTCTGCTATATATTCCATCCCTGTCGCAATATCCAGGGCAAAGCCAGCCAGAGTTCTGGGAGATAATGGCGCTAAACTTTTACCTCCGGGAACTGATGCTGGTAGAATGTTTGTTGCACTTCTGGCTGCTCTCAAGAGTGACAGTAGCCTTCCACGCATCGCAAACTCCATAATCAACATTTGTGGTTCTAGAAGAATAATACATTTCAAAAAATTCTTATGAATGAATCTTAATCTACATACCACTTTCCAGACATGCTCCTAATAGGGTAACTACATTAGGATGCGATCCAAGCTTTCGCATTATATTCGCTTCATCTCTAAGGCCGTTTTGAGGACTGCCTGATCTTACCGTCTTAACGGCCACGATTCGCGTAGCACCCATGTGACCGCACAAGTCGTCTGCTTCAGCTTTCCACACCTTCCCAAAGTTTCCTTCCCCGAGTAAACTCTTCAGTCTTAAGTTAGCTCGATTGAACTCATCCATACTGCTAATAGAACACTGTTCACATATTGCGCTTCTTCCCTCATCATCGCACTCTTCTATCTTTTTCACTGGACTTATGGGCTTTTGGTCTGTTATACAAACATCAAAATCCTCGTCGTGCTTTAGGTATCCTTTCAAAATCAAGGACTTACCAAGATACACTATAACAACCAAAACTGGAAGCAACCCCAGTCCAGCTAGCATATATGTTGCTATATTCAGTCGTGTCAAATCACTTTCTTTAGGCAGACGACTTTTTCTTTGATCAGTAAGTTCTGTCACTGAACGAACTGTACTGTCAGTTGTTTCGTATACGGATGAAGTTTTTTCAACGATTTCTTCCTCCGCTTCGGCCTCCGCTGCATCGCTAGATTGAGAATTTTGTTTAACACTCGCGGTGTCTAGAGTCTTGCTTGTCACAAGTGGAGGATGGACCGTTGATCGAACTGACGAAAAAATTGATGTTTTAACAAACGTCATACTTTCTGTAGGTTCGGTGACATTTTGAATTGTTGGTGCTGTCACAGCATTGCTGCTTCTATTGACAAAAACTATTAAATTTGTTTTATCTTCAGATAAATGTGAAGGAGCCTCTATTTTGGCAAGATGAGTTCTTGCATCTTCGACATCTAAAGTGGTAGGGTTGGTGTTATTCTCTAGATCCGGCGCAACCGTTGTTTCATCCTCGTCAATTACACTTATTAGCAAAGGAGTCGATATGTCTGTTGATGAAACAATCACTGCACGTGGCTTGTCTTCCACAAATGAACGCTCGGTAGTTTCTTCAATAGGTAAAGTGACCTCAGTCAATGGCGGTGAATCTGCTGTTGTTTTGAGAGAATGTACTTCCGCTTCAACTGTTTTGACTTCCGAGCTATTGTTTTGTGGTGAACTGGGTTTAAGTATTTGGTCGTTTTTCAATGGAGCTTGCTCAGTAACTGCTGTGGAACGTTGCGAAACAAGAGGAGTTAATTTTCCTGCATTAAACTTTCTACTAAATGCTGACGGGATCCTGTCTCTAGAAATTAATTTCTCTGAACTCTTGGATGGAGGTGTTTTTTGTGATACAGATACTTCAAAAACTTGTGGATGTTCATCACTGACAGTGGAAATACTGAGAAAAGATGGACGTAATGATGGAATTTTCCTTCCAAAATACATGTAAGAATCGGAGGATTCTGAATCTGAATTTGCAACTTGTAAGGAAGAGTAAGGCCTTTTCCTTGGTCTTGCTTTGAACACACCTCCCGATAAAGTTCCTGGATTTTTCCCTAGCTCTGGGATATGGTTCATGGTGTCATTTACATCTTTGGCAACAACGAAAAAACCATGCGATGATTCATCGGTAAAAAGTATTTCATTGTTATCTTTTTGTGGTTTTTCTTTTTCTTCTTCGGAAGTATTACTATTATTGGTTGTAAGAACATTTGTTGCATTATTAAATCGCTGAATACTGTTACATTGTCGCATGCAACTTGCAGTCGTTCTTCGAGTAAAGTTTTTCGTGCAGTTGCGGACACATACAGATCTTGAATCAGGTGGAGATTTTGATGTTGCTTCTGTTGAAAGTCTGGTTCGTCCGGTTGAAGCCGTTCTACTATGCGTTTTAAATCTGTCATGATGAAGAGCACTTCGTCGAGATGCTAGAAGATTCATTAATTTTGTATCTCTCTCGTGTGCAGAACTTGTTGAGCTGTTAAGTCGGACATTGCGAAACGTTGCTGTTGAGATAGTCTCCAATAAAACTAGAAAATAAACAGAAAGTTTTTTTAGTAATTTTTTGATTTAATGTAAAAAAAAGAACGTTAATTTGAATGTTCCAGTAAACCTCCCTAGTAGCGTTTTATTTGTATACCCTATTCTCTATGTAAATAAATCTATTGTAAAAGATTCTTTATAATAAATAAATCTAAATCTATTGTTTAGAATGGGTATTTTGTATTTGGTGTGGAATTTGTAACATAGAGAAATAATACCGTTAGGTATATAGAAAAAAAATATATTTTCTATGACTTATGAATCTAAAGCCTAGTCGATTTAGCGATGTACGTCCGTCCATCCGTCCGTCCGTATGTATACTCTCTAGAGGTCGGAATTTTTTGAGCTAGAAAGCTAAAATTTGGTATATGTAATCTTTAATTCTTGAAAAAGCTTTTGAAAATATTTTTCAAAAAAAACCCGAGGAGTCGTCTCTCGTAATCTAGCTACTTTAATAGCCCAAGCATTATTATTCCATACATATTACCGTAATACAAAGTAGCCAATGGGCTATCCCAGACTATATAATCTATTTGTGTGCTAAATTTCATTCAGATCCATTTAGTCGTTCTGGCATTATTGAGCAACACATCGAAACTTTCACATATATAATATTAGTAGGATTTTTGAAAAAAATTAAAAAAAAAATAGTTTTCAAAATATTAATTTTTAATTTTTTAAATATAAAAAGAAAAATTTTTAAAATATTGGTATGTAGTATAAATTCAGCTACCTAAACCTATATATGTGTGAAATTTCGAAAGTATGGATTGAGCCATTTTCGAGATAGTCGAAAGCAAAAAAAAACCCTCCTAAAATTAGTGTATAACAGTTGAAAGAAAAGCGGTTGTCGATGAATTTTTCGTTGCGCTTTAGACCGACTCAAATTGGTTCCTTTCAAGTAGCGTTTTTTTCATCTGGGATTTTCTTGAAAATGGCAATAACAATTTGATTAAACTCAAAATTTATCAAACCTAGATCATTTTTGACTTAAATAGTCATATCATAACGAAAAACTGGTTTAAACGGATTTTACCAAATTATCATAAGTTAGAAATGGCTTGATTAAATTCTTTCAAACTTTGCTTGTCATATTTAATAATAATTTTTTTTAAGATGGCATTAAAATTTTGTAAGTAAACCTTTTTAACGGTGGCTTCTATTCAAAGAACCGTTCATTTTTAGCCAAATTAGTTTAGTTTTTTTTTCTAATTTGGCCAAAACCAATTCCAAAGATTTGGATTAAACTTTATGTGTAATATTCTTTGAGTTTTGAGGAAGCTGCGTTTTTAGTTTTTGGCTAAAATTACAAATAACGGAGATCTGGTATAAACAGCTTTTTTCAATTGGCCATACGTTGACAACGACTGTATCGAATTCACTGAAATTTTGTTTTATAATAGTTTCTTACAGCTTCCTATTGCATTGCATTGCATTTTTTTTTTCAGTTACTCTTTTTCAAATGTTGGCTCCGATACAAGGAGCCACTTGGTTTTAGCCAACTGTTTCATTTTTTCCAATTTGTTCAAAAACTATACTTTAACAAAATATTTTTAGTTTTTACCAAATTCTTAAAAATTGCTTAAATAATTTTGATAAACTTTGTGGGTATTTTTTCGGGAGCATTTTAAAGATAACAGCTCTCTTAGTTTTTGGCTTAAAATACAAGAAGTAATGGACGTCTGCTTACAAGCAACTTAATTCCATTAGAGGTCTTAGTATAACGAAATAACGGGAACAATTTACGCTTCTTGTAAAAATGTCAATATATATTAAAAATGCGCGACATTAACACTTCTTAAAAAAAAATTTGAACTTCCTTGAGGTGCCGTGCGAGGAATAAAGAGAATTGGAAGGATCTGGTATTCTGGTTGCCGCCCTATGCTCTATGAAGTGTTGCTGCCGGGAAGCGTACGAATTGTCGACACAAAAAATGTCGACTGGATAAATACAAATTTCATCGAATGTCAAAATGGCGACTGATGTTTGATCGAAAAAAAAAGTTGAAGGTTTTTCAGTCTTCATTTTCGGCAGGATGAAATAACGTCCACGGACATAATGTCCATGGACATTATGTCTGTTTTAAGTAGGCACCAGGGAACTGCGACGAGTAGCTCAAATTGTGAGCCACTCGAAATATTCGCTGCCTAATGCAGTATTTCAGCACATTCCATTTCACCCAAGGCAATACAAGCAATGTATTCGCTAAAATGGAATGAGCCGAGCCCGAGCTCATATTCGTTTAAGCGAATGAGATTCAGGCAGTGATTCCTTTTCTGTATACTGGAATGTGCCTGAATACCACAGTACACTTATTGAAGGTAATATATTGCGCAGGTTGTCAAAACCTGATCTGTCACTTTGGCAGCTCAAATTAAAAAAAATGGCTGAACAGGGAGACATAATGGTGGTAAAAATCAACAAAAATTTATCTTTTTTATTAAATATATGCTTATTTATATAAATTTAATCATCTAAGACAATCACTTTTAAAAAAACCACGAGATTTCTGTACTATTTTTACAAGCAAAAAAGTTAAAGTGTCTCCAGAGCCAGCCATTTTTCTTTATTTTGGCAGATGCGCAGAAGTATGCAAAAATAAAAACGCTAAAGATATTACCTTTAATATGTGTACTGTGCCTGAATACTGCATAAGGCAGCGAATATTTCGAGTGGCTCACAAATTTTTGGAGTGGCTCTCAAATCGTGATTCTCTACAATGCTGTGTGTGTGTGTATATTTTATACTCTGTAAAACTAAAGAATGTATTTAAATTGTTGCTAATAAAATAAGCCAAAAAAAACCATTGTCAGTAATCGTTGGCGTTGCGTTGTTACTTTTTTTGGCTCGGAAAAATTGAGAGTGCACTCTCAATTTATTCGACCTATATGAATCTATGAGCCTTTTGTGTGAGAGTCTACAAAACACTCTCAATTCATATTAGCAAGCAGTAAAATACACTATAAGGCTCGCGAGTGTTGTGTTCATGTCCTACACGATTCAAACTCGTTTCTTTTCTTTGAATGCGAACTTGTGTGCGGCTCGTTAAAAAGGGGATGATTCACAAGTGCAAATGAATGTATTCATGCAGTTCTCTGGAGGCACAATGTCCATGGACATTTTGACCAATTGGAAATAGTCATAAGGTCCAAGAACGAAATAGACGTAATGTCCATGGACCTTGTGGCGAAATCAAAGATTTAGACATTGTGTCTAATTAGCAAAATTTTTAATATACATAATGTCCACATAATGGAAATGCCAAAAATCACAAATTCAGAAAAATTATTGTTTTGGAACATAACTTTTATTTGTATATTGTATTGTTGTTGATATGGAACAACAATGCCGGTTTGAGTAATCGTTTGTCTATACTAAAACTTCTTAAGTTGACCCATTCAGTCGGTAGCGTCTAGTTTCGAAGAAAAATGCCATCGGAATCAGAGACGCATCATAACAAATAGACCTAAGCAAAAGCATTTGATATTTATGTAAAATAATGCAAAAGCATTTGATATTTATGCAAAAAATAAAAGCATATAATTCACGCGAATTTTATGCTACTATTTTTTACATAAATATCAAATGCTTTTGCTAAGGTCTATTTGTTATGATGCGTCTCTGATTCCGATGGCATTTTTCTTTGAAACTAGACGCTACCGACTGAATGGGTCAACTAATTTCAATAGTATATCAATAAATTTATGATTCTTTTTCCTTTACTTATGTTTTATATTTTAAATTGTTAAAATTAATAATAAAATAATTATAAAAAATCCAGCATCACACTCAGTCGCGTGAAGTTAGCCGCAACTTTGAAACCAAACTGGTTTTTCTTTTGAGTTCTGGTATTATTACCAAGAGTTCTGGAGTTCCTCATACCAATTTTGAATAGTTCTGGCAAAAAACCATCAAAATCGGGACTTTGAAATTTCTTAACCCTAAAAAATGTTAGCCGCAACTTTGAGTTCTGATGCAATAAATGTGTTCACAACCAATAGTTCCGGAGTTCCTCGTACCAATTTTTAAGAAATCTGCTCTAAAACGCCCAAAAAATGCATTTCATGTTTGTATGTTTGTAAGTTAGTTTTTCGAGTCGATATTTTCAAAATCGACTTTATAAGATTCGGCATTGTGATCAGTCGGTATTTTTACCCAATCGTACCGTTGCTGTCATTAGAAGCTTCAGGAAAGCAAAGAGAACAATAAAGGTACAATAATTATTAAAAGGTTATGATACCATCGACTGATATATCTTAAACACGGCATCGTGGGCTAGGTTATTAAAACTTCCATGGTTTAAGTGGAAAATATTTTGGTGCATTAAGCTTTACATAAAACATACTCTATTTTTTAAAAAAATGAGGTTCTTCAAATTGGCTCTTGCTGATAATGCAGAACATTATGGAAAGTGATTTATTCGGTAGATCTCGTAAAGTTTAGCTGTAAGTCGCTGATTTAAATCAAAGTACTTTGACACATTTTGTGAAATGTTATGTTAAGGTTCGAAAAACAAACTAATAAGCGTATAAAACGGTTCAAAACCGTTAAGTGAACCAAGTTCATAATACTTGCCATAAACTTATTAAGTATATTCTGATTTGTTGGTAATAGGTTATAGAGAAGAATAAAATCAAAGTATGTTTTGAAGACAGATGTCATGAAGAAGCTGAACTAAAAGAAACCAAATAAATTTATTTTATTTGTCAATATTCATACCTAAATAATTTGAATTAAAATGAAAGCGTCAATATTTAAATAAATTACGCATAAATTATGAAAAGCAAAGTGACAAACGATCATCGTAACAGCTTTTTCTTTCAACAAAATTCAACTCTACGAAAAAAAGCTTATTTTGAGCTCACAAACTTTAAAATACCTACTTTTGTGTTTGGTGAATTGTTTTCGCTTAAGGTACCTACCTAACCCACAAGGTATTTAGGTATGCGGCCGAGTGGCTATAATAGCGGTCGAAACGAAAACTACGCTCACGACACGACCAGACCACGTCTGAGCTGAGCTGTCTTTCCCACTATACACATGAATAACCTGTTTGATAGTTTAGACTTCAGATATTCGTGGTAACATTACATCATATTAATGTGTTGTGTACACGAACACGTTACTCGATTCATAACGAATTAATTAATGTTAAAGCCAAAAGAAAAAGAGTTAAATTATTATAGCCAATACATCTACCATCACAACCACAAAAACTGCGCAAAGTGTAGAGCCAATTGTGAACAACTTTGTTTTTGATTATGCAGTCGTACGCGTTCGAAAAGACAACATTGTTGGAATGTGTTAAGAAGTGCCCACAGCCAAGCCACAGCAGTAAAGGCTTGAAACTTCTACTTAACTCAACCATTTAAATGCCTTGGTGTGTGAAATGGGTCGTGAATGTAATTATGTACATGCCTAAGAGATAAGGGGCATACTTACTTAAATATTTCTGGCCATCAACAATAATTATTTTATAACTCAGTTTAATTGCACCTAGCTAGGCTACATATTTTAATAAGTGAAAGTTTTATTTTCCCTTTAAACATTTAATTTTTGCAGAGCAAGTTCAAGCTCTTATCAATATGCTGCAATTCAAATTCAAGTCGAAAAAGTGTCATATGGTATAACTTTTATAATATATGCTTATAAGTAGCTATTGATGGTAATACCGACTAATAACAGATTTTTGTACCATAACTTCAAATTATGACTATTTATCTTTGGTAGGTATACTTATTAAAATATTCCCTTAATACTGAGGTTGGATCCGAACGGAACGCAGATTCCATATACCTATAAGTTTTGGCCAAAGACCGATGTTAGTCAATGCTAAACTTTGAACCAGGTTATCGGTCAATATCCGTTTTTGTACTTTGGCTGGTAAACGACAATCTTTTTTTTTTTTTTGAGTGAGAAAACAGGGTTCCCACCATAAATTAATATGCTTCATGATCAATTTAGCAAGATTTATACAAAAGATCCTTCCTAGCATAACGAGACCTAATATAGAATTTGTATGAAGATTTTTTGAATGAAACAACAACTTGTGTGTGCTACCACCAAGTTCATAGGCTGGAGTTATAACTATTTTTTACGAGAACCAACCCGATCATCGGACTCCTTTAGTGGTGCTCAATCACTTTACATGATCAATTTCATTTTTGAGAACTTTTGCCCGAGCTGGGCTTGAACAAGCGACCTAGACTGTGAAGGGCTAGTACACTACATACTATACGCCATTGCACCCACATGAAAGTTGTAAGCCAATAATTAGGTACCTATAAATTTTTTCGTTTTATCGAAACAAGTTGTTGCTGTTTATTCAAGATTTTTTCTATTTTTTTGGATAAAACAAAATTAAAAATATAAAGCTCACCTACAAACTCATCCGAAACCCACATTGGACTTTAACCCATTCCCGTGTTCAATGTTGAGCAACCTAGCTTTGACTAAACATCGAACTTTGACCATAACACACTTATTGCAAACCATTGAGGTATGAGGTACTGTTGCTTAAGAATTCTGATGATATTGCACCTGCCAGACGACTGTTCGGTCACGACCTAAGCGGACCAAGAAAGTACGTTAGCGGGTGCGCCTCTGAAAAAGGGAGTTATAATCCATTGATCCCATAAAACAAGCCATCCAGTTTTATTGATTCCCCAACCTTTTATAAATAAAATGCAAGACTGGGTCGCACGAACTTGCTCTATTGAGTGACAGTGGTTTAGGGGCTTGAGATTTTGATAAAAATAAAATTTTCAAAATTCTTAAATAAATACTTAAACTAATTTGAGCTGAAAAAAAAGTACGCCACTTTATTTCTTGGATAAATTTGAATTTATGAGAATAAATTTATAAAAATCTGTGGAGCGGTTTTTGAGAAAAAAAGTTTTTTTGAAAAACTTTTTGAAAAAAAATTTCCAAAAAAATTTTAAAACGCCAATTCATAGGTATTCAGCAAATACATTTATTTAAAATTTTTATTTTAAATAAATAAATTTCAAAATATTAATTTTTTAATTTTTTTCTTAAATGCTTTTAAAAATACAACAAAATATTTTTCAAAAGTATTGGTATGCAATACAAATTAAGCTACCTACAGCTATATGTGTGTGAAATTTCGAAAGAATCGGTTGAGTCCTTTTCGAGATAGTCGAAAGCAAAAATAGACGGTCCTATGGAAAGTACCGTTCTTAGCCATTTTTTAAAATTTTTTTTCAGCCATATGATTGGTCGTATCTAAAAAAGCAACGCTGATTTTTTCAAATCGAAATCGTTAGAGCCGTTTTTAAGAAAAATAAGCTTTAAAGTAACGGTTGTATGGCAGGTACCGTTATTTTTTGAGCTAAAAAAAAAATTTCAATTCGCTTTCTGTACAATACCTAAAAAAGTCTATATACCAAGTTTGAAGCAATTCGGCCCACCCGTTTGGGCTGTAGGTGTCTATACATACAGACAGACAGACAGACAGACAGACAGACAGTCCGACAGACAGACAGACGGACAGACAGACATACAGACGGACATAATTTTTAGACCATCTTTTTTCGTCTTCGCTATCATCGTAATGTCATGTTTGATTGTTATCTCAAAATTTTTTTTTCGACGAATGCATAACTTGCCTTATAGTACCTATAATCGCAAGTAAAAAATAACAGAAAGAACATGAGTAAAACTCTTATCTATTTCTGGATGGAATTGCGAATTTTGTTCGTTGCATCCCGTTCATGCATTTGCAAATTGAAAGGGGATATCCTTTAATTACGTGAGCTAAAAATGAGCGGAGGGGTTTAATAAAATCTTTTCAAAACTTAATTCAACTGTCTTCCTGAAATATTCCAACAACTGCTGATCAACACCTCCATTTTCGTTGCTCCAATCTATAATGTCGTCGAAATTTTTCATAAGCTTGGTTGTCCTCTCTCATATTTACGGAATCACTCTGCTCTAACTCCGATCATTACAAGCCATTGAAATTGATATACATACTTTCTGCAGTTCAGCTTATTAATACGACCACAGCTTGTCTGCAGAAGCAACGTGAAACTTGTACAGACACATTCAAAAAACTTTTCAATTAAGCTGAGGCCGTTGCAAATGAAACTAGTGCACTAATCATGGTCCGCAGAATCAGCTTTGACGGGATAGCTAAAAATTTGGCAACAGATGGGAGAAAATATCCCAGTACCTCCAGCAGATGCCTACAAACGGGCAACGGTGCTGCCAAATATTATAACTCTTTGTCAATTTCTGTGTACGTTTCCAGTGAATATTAGTACTGCCGATCGATCTTTCTTCAACTTATGCCGGTTAAAGTCATATCTTCGCAACAGGATGACAGAAGAGCGTTTGAATGGATTTGCTTTAATGCATATCCATCAAGACATTGCTGCAAAAATGGACGCTAATGAAGTCATGGACATCTTTGGCAGGAAACATAAAAGAAAACTGTCTTTATTAAACTTTAAATTTGTTTACTATTTTGACACTTTCATAAACCTTCTTATTACATACTTAAACTTGTAGAAATAAACTTAACTTGAACTATGATACTTCTAACTAGCATTGTTGTTTTTTTTCCGTCCGCCCCTGGTGCCCCTCCCAGAAAAAGATCTTGGATCCGCCCTTGGCCCAATATACTATCAATATGAGTGACTGGTACCAGTCAACTTCAATTACAACCAAGTTTGCTTCTGCCCGCATGCCCGCAGCTGGAGCCGATGGTCTACAAGAGGAACTGTTTAAAAATGCCCCAGATGACGTGGTCAGAATCATGCACCAATTCAAAATATTTTCGGAAGAAAGTATGTCCGACGAATAAAATCTCTCTACTCGTTTGGCCCTTGCCAATGTAGATCCTGGAGAATACCCAAGAATTCGAAAACCATTTTTCTTTTTTTTTTTTTTTTTTGTTATTTAAAAGTATGTTAACATTACAAACTGAAACTTGAATTTAATCTATTTGCTGTAATCACTGCCGTAAATATAGACGTGACAGCAAGCCATATTGTAATCCAAAATACCAGCAAAATATGTAGGGCGGCAGCAGTTAGTGACGATATTTTCTTTATAGATTATGACCAATCGCAAAGCAATGTTCTCTTAGTAAAATAAATATTATAACTTAGAATTTGCAATTTGCTAATTATTCAATAACGTGCTTGATTGCTGATTTAAATTCTAGATAGAAAATTTAAATAATTAGATTATTTCATTGTTTCATTTTTATAAATAATCTTGTGTGGTAAATGATGTTATGTTTCTATTTTTTATTCATCAAAAATACCTACACTTTCCTTTCAACTTAAAATGAGGACACACTGTTACTTATCTTATAGCCTAAGCATTTTAGACTTCCATAGTAAAGGTGTGCATGTACCTCATCGTCAAAGGTTTGTATAGACTTAAGATAAGAAAAAAACCAAAGCTATACTGATCAAACTACAGGGTACCTACCTATTCCTCCATTAAAATGTTTGTTTAAATTTTCAATGTGCTTCCGTATTTTGCACCACTAGAGTTTTGGCAAAAACCCAATAGTGCCCATCCAATGTGCAAATGCTTTCATTTCAGATTCTAAATTTTCCCATTCGCTTACAAGCAGGGCTGGAGTAGCAATTAGGCAGAGTATGCAATTGCCAAGGAGCTTCTGCTACGGGCCCTTCTCACGAACAAAAGAAATTGAATATAGTTCTTACATAATGTGAAATTTTGTATCCTCAATCACAATGGGTATCATTAATTTTATCGACGCATATTGTCAGTTGATGAATACTTGCATCATACTTATGAAACATTCAAAAAAGTTAAAAATCTTCAAAAATTGCAAAATCCTGCTCCCTAGGAAACATTTTTCTATTATTTTTATTAAAAATTTATAATCCTCAACAGGATAAAGCATTTAATTTTGGATAAAGTCTTAAAGTTAGACGACCACTTTTCTTTAAGTAGCTTTCCGGTAGTTTTGAAAACTCCAAATTTGCCAATCGTCGTCCAATATAATATTATCTTCTTTATTTTCCGAACACCTGGGTTAACAACTTTGTTATGGGGAGTAACGATTAAACTATTTCATTGAGCCCCAATACGATACCTTCGCTGTAACCTGTAAGTACTTGATGATGCTGTTGTTGCAGCATCAGGTTGAGATAACCATGTTGTTGCCATATAATATCACTGCATGCATTAAAATTAGAAAACTATATACAATTTAGAGTCTCTCACATGTAACATTTTTTCATCAACAAAAAAGGGCCCGAGAATTACATTACATATAGGTGAACCGACATGGCTAATCCGGCCCTGCTTACAAGTCTGCATTTGGAATGCAACTTCAATTGAATCGAATCACTAGCGCGTAACTGGAGAAGAGAAAGTTGCACCATGCTGCCCGAAAGGCAAGTAAATTGTTTACAACATGAACAATGAACTGAACATGAAGGTAGGAAAACTTTCTTTTTCTCAAAAAGATAAGATGTGAGCGTGATTTCTTGTTTGGTGTTTAGTGTAATGTGGGTGTAATTATACAAATATGTATACTCAATTCTGGTGAAGGTCGCTCTTTGCAAGTAGTTTAACATTATAAAAATCTAAGTGCATTGAAACAACATTTTGTGTAGGTAATACAGTCACACTACGAATTGTGTTCACTCTATTATTAACAAGAGTTTTTTCAACGCAAGATACAAACGGCTTATTAATATATTTATTGTTGAAAAATTAATTTCAATTCATGAATTGGACTTGTAACCATTTTCAATCGTTTAATTACAGCCCGATACCAAAAGATTTTCTTATGTTGTTCAATAGCCAAGAAATACAAAAATATTAAAACAATTTTAATTCATTTATATTCTTGAGAGACAAGACCTTTCGAAATTGGAAAATATTTCTTCTACTCCCGTTGGTAAAAGAAAATTAGGGACAGGTCGAATGGAGATTGGGTTGAAATTGAGAAGAGTCTTACAATTTATTAAATTTTTTTTTTGAGCTCTAAGATCCCAAGCATCAAAGTTGGATGTTTCCTTTTTTCTGTCAAATAAAACCAGTGCGCTAAACGGATTGTGTCAGTCGATAGCTCCAAGGCTGTGTTCAGGTTGTTTTCAGGCCTGGTATTTTTAAGGTCTATGTAATTGCTCTAAGTTGTGACTATGGAAGATGCATTGGATAAATAATTGATTTTGCATTTAAGTGAAAAAAAAAGAAAAAAAAAAATTATCAATAAAATTTAATTTCATCGAAAAAAATTGCAAAAACTTATAAATACACAATTTTTTTTTTACAAATAATTTAAGAAACTTTTTTCCCTAACATTGAAGGTTTTCGGAAAAATTTGGCTGCTAGAAATGCTTTTAATAGAATTTAACCTGCCAAATCGATTTGAAATAAACATAGGGCTGTTTGTCCAAGGTTTTCACTGGGCAAACAAAAATATGCATATAAAAAGTATTATGGCATGTTTTTTTTGTATAAAGTACTCGCACTCAAGGGCTATTAGTACCATTATCGTGAATTAACACTGTGTGAGCGTTTAGGAGAGAAAGAATACAAAGATTTTGTACAGAATTTTTGGTGGTACAGTGGATTAAGATTAAGGTGAAATGCATTCCCAAGGAAACCACAGCGGTGGTATCCAGTTGAAACTGGGGAAATATAGAAAAATTGCTGCCAGGCTGGAGCTCGTAACAACCAAGCACTGTATCCACTGCACCATTGCCACCCACAAACACCAGGGATGACTTAATCAAATGCATTACGCGCTTCCAAAAATGTTTGGGGATTAACGATACAAGGACAAAAATAATGCACACCTATGACAACATAGAAAAACAGTGCTTTGAATGGAACCCTCAAGGTGAACTGTTATGAATATTACGCCTCAAATTTTCACTTTCTATTCAGAGAACTATAGTTTTTATAACAAAGCCTGATTCCCAGAATTTGGGGTCGTCGTCACGGCTGAGATATAAACCAGTGAATAGAAAAAGATTTAAGGATCTGTTTTCGATCTATTGTGTTCTGCAATTTGTTGTGCTCTTGTTGTTACCATATTTGATAAGTTCATTCCGTTTACAAAATATTTCAAAATTAAAATACTGCTAGATGCCAAGGCATAACGATTTCCCAAAATGTTGACAATGGTAAAATTGTGATATCAGATGAATTTCAGGTAACTGACAAACCCCTTGTTAGATGGAAGCATAAAAAGTCAGACAATAGCTTTATTTGTTGAACTTAACCCAGGGTCGCCCCAGGTTTTCTTGACAACTCCAAGAGTTTTCAAAAAAAAACTGGGTTTTCCCGTTCTCAAAAAACGCAATAGGGCTGCTGATTGTATATTTTTTACAACGCATAAATCAAAAGTTTCCATTTTGCTTTATTTGTATGGTTTGTATATACTTTTATCCAAATAAATA
Organism: Platycheirus albimanus; assembly: GCA_916050605.2. NCBI lineage: Eukaryota > Metazoa > Arthropoda > Insecta > Diptera > Syrphidae > Platycheirus > Platycheirus albimanus. The sequence goes on from OU696698.1 coordinate 70,684,214, forward strand.
AATTACCCACATGCATTTCTTTTAGTTTTATGCGAAAAAAAAGATATGGAAACCAAATACAGAAGAAAAATACACAAGAAATGCTTGACAGCAAAAGTCACTTCAAAAGCTGATTCGTTACCCCAACTCGCCCCAGCTAAATACTAAGATTGACTTCAGGGCGACCCCAGGTTTCAAAAAACAGAGAAATTTCTCTTAAGGGCGTGTTGAGGTAATTCAAAAAACAAGTTGTGCCGACTTCAGGGCTCAACAAACAAAGCTAATGTATTTTCTTTTAAGCGCTTGCATTTGACACCTGTCAAACTCAGCTACCATCTGAAGTGTCATAATATTGTTTGAATATTTGCCATTTACGATAATGGATCGTATAAGGATCGAACGACCCGTTAAAATTATTAAAACTTAATACAAAAGTGGTGATTCCAAGATCATACGTTTTGACAGCGTTACATTTTTTATTTTAGAACTAGACAAAACACCGTGTTTACGAAAACTATCCATTGACATTAGACGCAGTAAAAACCAACATTACTCAAGTTATAGCCCAAATACCGCCCGAAATGTGCGAACAAGTGGTTAATCAAAATAATCGCATGCTGCGAATCTTCCCTAGGCGGCCACTTGAATGATATTGTTCACTAAATGGCAAATTCCAAACTTTAATATGAAATACAATTTGTATCAAAAATGTATCGTGTCTGTTTTATCTAGAAAAATGAATAACCCTATAAGCGATGAAAGTATATAACACTCTATAAATTGCAAGAGATAACTATTTAAGAAAGTTCACATTTTATAAAAGTAATAGGGGTATTCACGAACTGTTGCAACTGGTCTTGTATCATTGCAAAAGTGCGAGATTTTGTTGCACTAAATAACAAAATATACTTAATGTCATTTTGTTGCACTTCATCTAAGCCTCGGCCATATAGCAACAGAAAAATACAACGGTTAAAAATTTTTTGATTTAAACTTGATTGTGAAATTTGTGTGATTTTTGCTATAAACCTCAATTGTGTAAAAGTCTCTTTACTTAAAAATCTAACACTAGTTCGACTCTCGAGGTATTTTAACTTCTATTTCGAATGCATACCCACACACATAGGGCAACCCCTCCCCCACACATACAGTCATCAGAGGGGTGGAGGCCTCTTCACAGGATCAAAAATCCTTACACCCTTTTCGGGATAGTTGAATAAGTACAGTAGTTATACTCTCTCATAATATTTTTCATTCTCAAAATCTATAGAGATAACAATAGGGTTTCTTACTCCTAAACTATTTATGACGTAAACAAATATTGATATTGTGAATTATTTAAAATTAAACAAATATTTTACCTTCTGCTTTAGATTCCTTTGGTGAACTTGATGCCACAGCGTCAACTTTCTCCTGGCTGTCCTTGCTGTCACGGGAGCTGATTTTGCCCCTAGCAACGGATGTATCATTCTTACTGCTTAATCCCACATTATAGCTAACAACTAGTAACAGCACCACAAATGAAATAAAATAACTCTTCATTATATCACTCGTCGCATATATAAAAATACATATATGTAACTGTATTATATAATATTTAGCTCCAAAAGGTAAGGAGTTTGAGTTTTCAATAACTTCGACTACATTATGAACGAAAACACAATTATTATAACGAATAGTCAGTTTTAGATCACCGGTTTTTTGTTATCCATCTGTTGTAAAGAAGTTTAAATCTGAAATTAAAAAAAAAAAACATGTATCTTTAATGGAAGTACATACATATGTTAATTAAGTGTCTCGTGTCTCTAATTGATCGCATAAGGAAGTTTTTGAGTAAGTTAGTAAGTGTTTATGTCTTATAATATTCTTCAATATTCTTCCCAAATCTTAGAAAATCACACGCAAGCTAAATTATTGATCTCATACATAAAAGCCTATTAGAAAAGGACAAAACCAAACTCCAGGCCAGCTTCCAGGGAACTGAACGAGAAGCTAAGCGGAAGTCAAGACTCATGAGCTTCCCTAATGCACTGTTAGAACTCACGTTGATTTTGTAGCATAAACATAATAATTTCTTAAACAACATCCCTTATTATCGAGTCCATGGGACTAGAGAATTTGATTGTTTACGATGTTTTGTTATCAGTTATCACTTTTGCGAAGTCATCAGCCTTAGTTTTAAAAAATAAAATGCACGACTGGGTCGCACGAACTTGCTCTAATGTGTGACAGGGGCTTGAGATTTTGATAAAAATAAATTTTTCAAAATTCTTAAATAAATACTTAACTAATTTGAGCTAAAAAAAGTACGCCATTTTATTTCTTGGATAAATTTGAATTTATGAGAATAAATTTATTAAAATCTGTGGAGCGGTTTTTGAGAAAAAAAGTTTTTTTTTGAAAAACATTTTGAAAAAAAATTTCAAAAAATTTAAAAATAGCCATATCATAGGTACCTATTCAGCAAATACATTTATTTATAATTTTTAGAAAAAAATATAATAAGTGGTTTTCCAAATCTTAATATTTTAATTTTTAAAAATACAAAAAAATATTTTTCTAAAATATTGATATGCAGTACAAATTGAGCTACCTATATAAAAAACGGTCGTATGGAAAGTACCGTTCTCAGACATTTTTTAAAACTTTTTTTTCAGCCATATGATTGGTCGCACCTAAAAAGCAACACTGATTTTAAAAAAATCGAAATCGTTAGAGCCGTTTTTGAGAAAAATAAGGTTTTACGTAACGGTTATATGGCAGGTAACGTTATTTTTTAAAGCTAAAAAAAATTTTCAATTTCCCCTCTGTACAATACCTACCTAAAAAACCTTGAGCCTTGAAATAATAAAATCTTTTTCTGTAATAAAAGAAATTCTTCGTTTTGCACTCATTTTTAAACACACTCTTAACATGAGTTCAATCGAAATGCGAAGCTTGCAAATAAAAATACTGAAAAAGGGAAATCTCCATCAATTATCATTTTAAATGCACGAAATTTAAATTGCCTACAATTTGTTTTAAAATTTTCCATTAGTTCGCAATGACCAATATTTCGTTATAAGCGATGTCGGTATAACCGAATTTGACTGTAGAGAAAGCAGTTTTGACACCATAATAATGATCTAAAGCCAAAAATTAGTATTGGCAAGAAAAACGGAAAAAGACTAGAATCTAAAAATCGTTGTTTAATAAAATGAGTGAATTTGCGTTAACATATGTCATGGTCATGATACGCCAGTGAAAGCATCATCTTAAATGTAAAGAAGAACTTGAGACGCACCACTCCTCACAGTAGAATTTGTAGATAATAAATATTTTTACAAAAACGGCAGACGATGTTGTGCCATTCCAAACATATGGCGCGATGATAGATATAAACATTTTGAACATTAAGCTATAAGTTTGACGTCTTAATTATATTTAGATCGTCCAATTATATTGAAAACACGGATGATTGTTTTTAATTAAATTTTAAGTAAATTAATTAAGCTCAAAAAAGTACGCATACGCCCGAGTGTACGATAGTATTTTATCGTTGTTTTTAGGTTGAAAAATGGACAATTGCAGCAAATTTTCTTTTAACTTCAATATGTTCATTAGTTTACTTTTTTCATACTAGACCATAACATACATTAACTGGGAATGTGAGTCATGAATATTGAAAGGTTTTCATTTAAGACCTTAAAAAATAAAATGCACGGCTGGGTCGCACGAAATTGTTTCGTGGGTGTAATAGCACGATGTTAACACAGTTTCCGAGCAAAGAATTTCAAATCCTTTGTTTAAAAACGTTTATGTCCCGCGTTTTGAGCATGTTGACAGTTTTATAAGGTACGTATATTTTGCCAGTTATTTTGTTATTTTGTTACATACTAAGACCTTCAATTGAATTAAGTCGTTTATGAACAGATGTCTATTTTTTGTAATATTAGCCCAAAGTTAAGAACACAGTTATCAATGGAATACTTTCAATTTCGAATAGCTTTCTCTGTGGGAAATATAAATGTATATATGGGTACTATTATTACCTAGAGGATATCCACAATATTCTTTTTACCCTATTTCACCCTATAAATTTTTTTAAATCGGATTCCGCTTTTTTGCTTTTGCCCATTACACTCTATAAACAGTTAAGACTTTCTTCGCTTCGTAGCCAAACTACATGATCGACTTTGAGTCTTTGACCAAACCTTACAGAAACACTATCGAAACAATACCAAAGATTTCCTGAAAGTTTGAGCTCAATTGAATGGGCGGTTTCGGAGTCCATAAAATATTTATAAACAATCAAATATACATATATTTTTATATGCACATATATGTTGATAAAGATAAGGATATTACATAAATAATAGTAAATACATATTTCTTGTTTGTTTTTATATTATAGCTAACCATGATAAATTTACTAGTTTTAAGCTTTATTAGTTTATAAGATATTATATCTTTAAATGCAGGCATACCCATGGCTGTGTGCCATTTTTTAACTAAAACAAACTTTTTTTCAAAATTTGAAGAAGCAACATTATTTCGTTTAAAAAGGGCTTTTTTATTTTTTAATGCAAAATCTATATACTGCATTGATAAATAAAATAAAATAATAAAATAAACGAAATAGAAGACTTAGCACTAATAATGATTAAAATCTTAATCTTGTTGGATATAGTTCACATTAGGGTTTTGTCAAACGTTCTATGTAAGTTAAACTGGTATTGACAAAGTTTATTTCACAGTATGTCAGCTGACGATTCCAAAGTGAGATTTTTGGATGAAACGCCAAATTTTTGTTGGACTAAAGGCCATAAAAGGCTTGGGTAAGGCCTTATATAAACATCTAAGGCAAGCTATTGACAATAGCTGTCATTAAATGGCTTAGACAAGGCCTTATATAAACATCCAAGGCAAGCTATTGGCAATAGCTGTCAAAATGGCTTTCGTAAGGCCTTATATAAACATCCAAGGCAAGCTATAGCTTGTTCAGCCAAGCTTATAGCAGTTCATGAAAAGCTATTTGCTGCTATAAGAACTATCAACAAAAGTCTTATGGCAGTTAATTAGCTTGCGTAAATGCGCCAAAATGACTTGCATAAGGCCTTTTACTGTTTCTATAGCAGTCTGGAAATAGCTTGTATAGAACCTTATAAAAGTTAAATTGTTACCTAGTTAGGTAAAAAGGTATTTTGAATTAAAAAGGGACTTTCACATTGAAAATTTCATTAAAATCCGTCAAATGGCTTACGAGAAAATCTGATTTGAAAAAATTGATTTAATGGGAGGTACCGTTATAAGACTCTTCCCGAAAAATCAATTCTAATTAAAATATTACATTTACAAAAGAAACACCAATCAGAAAGTTTTATTAAAATCGTAGGAGCTGTTTTTGAGAAAAATTAATTTGTAATTAAAAATCGTATGGGAGGTACGTTTTAGAGCTAGAATTTTATTGACAATGTAGGACGGGTGTAGGCACCTACCAAGTTTGAAGCAAATTGGTCCAGCCGTTTTGACTGTAGGTTACTAAGACAAACGGACAGACAGAATTTTCGGACCCACTGTTTTTGGCTTCTCTATCATCGTAATGTCATGTTTGATAGTCCAATAAAGAATATAGTAGGGAACCCATAATCGCAAGTAAAAAAGGTAGTTTTCACATAATACCTATTATCTCCACAACTAAAAAGTGTTGCCTTTTATCTACTTACACCTCTCTATACCGACAAAAAAAATATATGTAGTATTAAAATTTTCAACTCCGTTTTTGACTTAATATACAATTTTGTAACTTTACGTAGCTTTCGTACCGGGTCGTGATCGTGACCCTTATTAATATGCAGTTCAATCTCAGGTATTTAACTGCTTTTCGATCAAATTTGGTCAAAATCGATGCTGTTGTTCACGGTTAATTCAAATCTGTCATCATCGTCGTTATGTCATGTTTGAGTGTTACGTTATCTCGAGTACGATTTCTATTTTGCGAATTGATTAATTAATTACCTGCCCTTATATGAAAGTATGTTTGTATATGTACGATTAAACCATAGATATTATTAATCAAGAAAAGCATTTTATAAAAACTACTGGAATCTTTAACCGAAGAAATATACCGAAGCTTCTGGCTAGCCAAACCTACCCAAAATACTTTCAAAGTGATTACCGTGGTCATAAATTAACTGCATCACATCCAACATGGCGACTAAGTCGCGCATTTTGTTTTCTATAAAAACAAACCATACCAGTTTCTCTTTAAATATGTATGTATGTATAGAAGCAACTACAGTCGATTCCAATACACCAACTCCTCGTCGTCGACACAAAAAAAAAAGGTGCTGGCTGACCTCAGTGGAAATCACCTGTTATAAGCATTCATGAGTAGGTATGCCTAGGTATAGGCCGATATAAAGACTCTAAAAATGCATTCGGCTTTCTATACAAATTTCTATGTATAGGTATACCTATATGTGGAAGCTAAGATTGCAGGCCAGGCCATATAGTAAAGCTAAGTTTCTTCATTATTTAAAATATTTTTCCAAGACTCAAAACATAAGCATTGTTTTGCAATTATACCATCGCAAGTAGAAGGTTAGTATTATTGCATGCAACTTCAAAGTCCCAATCCCAACAGCAACCAACGCGACCGACGAAACTTGGCTCATAAAGTGCTTGCTATTCTAATGGCGCAGTACGGTTCACTATCGCTATTGTTGGCTTGAAAATATTTGAATTAGTATGAGAACTATTGAGCTAATGATCCGGTCGAGTAGCTTCTAGAAAAACAATGGTTGGTAGTTGGTATACAATATACATTTTCTTATGTAGCTATACATACATATACAACAATCAAACATTGCATATTTGCAATATGGCACTCTAAAGTGGCGGTACCGGACCTGGACTAACTATTTTATGTATGTAGGATTGTAGGTATATTGTATAATTACATATTGTATCTCATGAATGCTGAATGAGTGCTGGAAAATATTAAAAAGTAACTATGTTCAGGTATGTTCTCATCATGCAGCATTTACATGTTTGCGTTGTTTCTTCGTACCTGAAATACCAGAGCCGGTACAATAAATGTGTCTCCTTTATGAAAAGTGGGAAAAGATCTTTTTAAAGATAACTTCTAAATATTTTATAGTCCAGTCAAATTAAAAGTACCTGAGTGTGTAAGGGTCTTTAGAGCGATTTTGAAATTGGCATTTTACCTCTTAGCCCTATCTCTTGATTGGATACATTCTTCATGACACATCTTAAAATGGCAGGACTACTCATTGCACCGATTCTTTTAAATCGGTCTATCTTGTAATTTACTCGACCGATATCGAACAAATTTTATAGCGGATTAATTTTTTTTTTTTTTTTTTTTTGATTCTGTCAATTTATTCAAAACCGAATAAATTTTTATTTTTAGTTGCGTTTGTAGGTAGGTACCTAACCTACTATAAGGCAAGTTATGCATTCGTAAAAATAAAAATAACAATCAAACATGACATTACGATGATAGATGATTCTGTCTGTCCGTCTATCCGTCTGTCTGTATATTTACCTACAGTCTAAACGGCTGAACCGTTTCGCCTCAAACTTATTACACAATTTTATTATGACGTCCTACAGAGGGTTTTTTCTAATTAGAATTCTAGCTCTAAAAGTAACGGTACCTGTCATACGATTTTTAATGAAAAATTAGTTTTTCTTAAAAACGGTTTAATAAAATGTAATAATGTTTTTTTTTCCTGCTTTTTTTCCAAAATCGCATACTCTAAGACCACTGTTTCACATTAAAGTCGTGCACTTTATATCAATTTTCAATTGCGGTTGAAATTTACAAATTTCATTAAAATACCTAACCGTTAAAAAATACTAGAAGTGTCGTTCCCTGAAGATTCAGGGAATTGGATTCCATTTAATTTTTTTTTCGGGGCAAGTATACTTCCTTTTATTAAAGAAATGACAAATCCCACAGAATAGAATTTGACGAGGAAAGGATCTCTTTAAACCACGATTTCAGCGGTGAATAATTGTAGAGGTCGCTTCCAGAGTATAAGTGCACATTAGGCGTTTTTCTTTTTTAGTTCACAACAGAGCCCTGAGTTGTCAAAAAAAAAACAAGTGTTTCTTTTTTGCTTCAGAGTGTTCAGAGCTTAGAATTCGTATTTCTTTTTTCCTTCAGAGTGTGCTCAGAGTGCGCTCTACGAGCTCCAAATAAATAGATGGGACAGACTGAGCAAAAGCTGAACAAAAATATAAACGTCAAAAGTGAGACGATTCCAAAGCAATTCAATTGATAAAAAGAACTTTTTAGCGGCGGCTGAAATTAAAAAATGGCCGCCGAAGGTATTTTAAATGTTAAAAAAAAACTTTATTTCAGGTTTTTCAAGTGGCATGAGAAAAGGAAATTAATGGGATATTAAATTCGTTTCATTAATAGTTCAGAGCGCTCTGAACACAATTGGTTCAGAGGACATTCAGAGCGAGCTCAATATACTCGAACTCTGTTCAGAGCTCGTTTCTGAATGAAAAAAGAAAAACGCCTATTATAGGAATTGTTGAGGCCGTGTAAGACACTAAACTTTGGCTTCACCGAGTTGTTCGTATCACAAGATTAATTAAGAAAAGATCGACAGATTTGTATATTAACCCCCCCCCTCCTAGTACAAAATATTCAAAAAAAAAAAAACACAGACGGCAGCGACGTATTGGATTCTCAAACATGTTAAAATAGTAACTAGATAACTTTTAAGTGTTAAATAAATTGTTATATGTTTTTTAATTGTTTTCCATTGTCACTTTCTCTTAAATCTGGCAGTAGTCTTAAGGCTCTTTAGTATCCCGTGGCGTAGTGGTTCTGGGTTCGATCCCTGACTTCCCCTTAGCTTTTTCTCAGGGTACTGCATCTTGCGAGGAAGTGTAAATCCTCCGAGATCTTTGTCATGAAAAATGCTTATCTGCCTAGCCGTTATGCAGTAAATCGTAGGTTCCTCTCATTCCTGCAAAACACCAACGCACACACATGGTTGGTCACAGGCCCGGGCCCCGCTTTCAGCTGTTGGTGCAGACAATTTATTCATTTATTTTGTTGGTCTTAGGGCTTCAGAGTTTGAAACAGAAACAAATGAGAACTTATTTTTAATTTGAAAACCACATTTCTAAGTTTTTTTTAATACTTTCAAATGAATGCTTCCTTATTTATCTTTTCAACATTGTTCTGGCAGTTTTTTTTTTTTATAAAATTTAAGGAATTTTTCATTTTTACCGGAAAAGTAAACCTAAAATGAGTTTATTTGAAAGATAATTCTTTGCCATTTTTATTTGAATATGATTTCTGGCATATAACTACTCCGGCTGTCTCGGATGTATAGTTTAATTTTTAGGTCCAATTTTCGATCACTCTTTGCAGCATTTGGGTCGTCGTCGTATATCAGTAATTTGTTACGGAGATATGGCGCTTCAAAAAACAGGTCGTTTCTAAGATTTGCCAAAAAATTTCAAAAAATGAAGTATTCCACCGTATTTCTTCGGATATGCCCGAATAATCATGAAATGTTGTTGAATTAATGCTTCTTCTTAAAATCACTAACTTTTAACACTTCCACACCCATCCCTATTTTCCCAATAGGGGTCAGGTCATACCCATTATTATTGTCATCCTCTCGTTATTTTAATTTATTATTTTGTTCTCAGTCCTGTCGGCAGTTGTTTTCAAGGTGAAAAAAGGTCGGAAGTTAATGAAACTTCGGGATGTCGTTCAGGGATAGTTAATGAACATGTTACAAAGTTTTGGACCTCAAGGGCCCCATGGAAAAGAGGAGGAGGGGAAACTGCAAAAATTTTGACCATGCTCTGGGTTTTTCCTCGGTACCTTTTTTTCCTTAAGTCCTACGGCAAAAACATGTAAAAAAAAATTTATAGAACGTCAAAATTTCTTAAAATATTGATGAAACAAAAATTGTTGTATGTCAATTTGTTACCAAGATTTATGGTACTTCGAAATCCATAAAAATGCAAACAAAATTGAAAAATAAATTGTTTTTTGAAGTACCATAAATCTTGTTAAAGTCATATTTGAAAAACTTGATTAAAACAAAAAAAATGTTGGCTTGAACTGGAAAACCGGCGATATACGGGAGCTACCGTTTAGGCTTTAATATTTGAAATGCAGATGCTATCTTTTGTTCGTAATAGTCAGTTTAATAAAACCGTTAAAACCGATTTCTTTTATAATCATTATTTGTAACTCAAAACTAAAAATGCAGTTTTCTTTGAAGCCTTCTATGCATATTACAAACAAAGTTTAATTAAAATCGTAAGAGCTTTTTTTGAGCAAATTAGAAAAAACCAAACAAAGTTTTCTGAAACTGAACGGGACGTTGTACAAAAGCCACCATTTAAAGAGGGCTTACTGAAATAATTGCATAATACAATCCTATAGAAAACTAAGAAAAACTATGCAAAACAAACTATGAGTCAATTCAATCAAGCCGTTGCGAACTTATGGCTTTTTGAAAAAAAACCGTGTACAACAGATTTTCTCTATGACCATGAATATTCAAGCTAAAAATAAAAAACGTAGCAAACAGTGTTTTTTTAGACGTGTGATTTTCAATCTGTCAATACTTTTTTCGGAGTTGGTCTTTTTGACAGCTGTCACTTGATTTATGCTCAGTTTGGTTTGCCATTTCATAATGAATAGACTTACTTACTTCTGAACAACAGTTGACATAATCGCCCAGGAATTTATTCGATCCAGCCACGGCAAACCCTTATCTTTATAATAAAACTAAATTCTTGGCCATAACATTAAATTAAATGCGTTTTATTTCTTCTTGAAAACCACACGTCTAAAGAAACACCCTTTATTATAAAAATGACATAGGTTTGTTAAATGTTGAGTTTAATCAAAATCGTCAGAGTCGTTTTCGAGCAAATCCAAAAGGAAAAAAAGCCGTTGCTTGAAAGGTACCATTGTGAGCCGGGCTAAATCGGCGGAAATAATCGAAAACCGTTTTTCTTTTATATACCTATGAAGTTTGAAGAAAATCTGTCTGCGGTCTAGGCTGTAGCTTGACGTGAAAAGTGAACAGAAGCACATCCGCACAGACAGACCAACACGGCGACGGTATGACGAAACCCAAATTTTTGGACTTCTCTATCATTGTAGCGGCACGTTTAATTAAATCCTCGATTTTTTTGTCTGCACGAAACCAATACTTGCCCTATAAAAGCAAGTAAAAACGTGTAATTTGCTCCGATTAAGTTAAACAAAAAAAAAAAAACATTATGCAACCATACCCTTACCTTAAGCTTCAAACCTAATTCATTGTTTTCTTCACATTTACGTACCAAATGGAAGACACTACTTTGACTTTATGCCATTAGGCACAGTTGATACCAACCTATAGCCTCACTTTATTGTTCGTACTGGCCGCTACTAGCTTTGTATACCAAAATGCCCATTATCTATTTTATAACAATGGAGCTTCCTGAATTAACTCCGTGGCCATACAATTATAATGATCGTGGGTGTGTACTTCCCTACTTTTCAAATCAATAGTCATTGCATTGATCAATTTGTTCTTGTAATTATTTCTTATGTGGCTTATAAATTTTATAAATTGGAAAACGCTATAACATTATTGAAAAATTTTTAATTGTAAATTAAATAATTAAGTTTACACTAGGGAAACCAAACTTTTTATCATATAATTTTTCTATACCCTACTGAAAAAAATCTATTTCAAAATTTGCCTTTTTTTATTGGATATTTTGTTGTTAAAATGTCAATATAATATTTTGATTAAGTATCTATATCTACGTAGTTATTTGGCTGTAGAGCTTTTATTTTCAAGTAACTTACCAACACAGAGTAATTGTAATTATCCAATCCAATGGTGTTTGCGTGTGTGTGTTTGTCCATCTTACAATAAGAAATCTAATTTTATATACATTTTATGTTGTTGTTTTTTTTTAACACAAATACTCAGCGAAGATTTTGAATTAATTTGTTAAATAAATCTTGGCTTTTGCAATTTCAGAAAAAAACGAAAATTCCGTTTTTAACATAACACTACACAGTGCGGATCGGGGTAAACATATTTTTTAAACTTCACTCATATGAATGATCTTTCTTGGGGACAACAATTTTGATTTCAATTGTTTAAATTAAATCAAATAACATTAACAAAAAATCACAACACAAATTAATATTGTATACACCATCAAGGTAACGAAATCACATCAAAATTTTTTTTAAGAAAAGAGAAACCGAATGAGGAATGAGCTAGCCGAATTCAAGCGTTGCTTTCAACTTACTGAAACAGGTCTATACCACGGTTAGGCTCAAATGGCACGGTTAGTGTGAAATTCCACCAGGGCTGTCTTCGTATGCTTACAGAAAAAATGTGTACTCCTCTCGATCGTCTGCTTGTTTGCATCAAAAAAACGAAAACGGTATTGTAGACAAGCCATGCATTATTTTGAAGGCCCTCTACTGTTTTATGGGTTTTGTGTTAATTTTAATACAGGGAAATTAAGTATGAAAAAGTTGCAAGAAAAAAAATGCTGCCGTTTCTTTTTGGGAAAGTAATTTCAAAATTTTCAATCCACCTGTTTTCAAAATATTTTCAATACCTAGGTTATGTACTTAAAACTCTTTTTTAATTAATCAAAATCAGAAATTAAAGTGTTTGAATATTTCGAAAAACAATTTAATTTGAGTTTTTAATGGCATCATGTGACCATAACGGTTACTCCCATAGAACGAGTTTTTCTTGCATCGGATTTTCGATTTGATCATTTTTAAACCCTATTCTATGGAATGGGTATATTGTATTTGGTGTGGAGTTTGTAACATTGAGAAATAATACCGTTAGGTATGGAAAAGTATCAAAAGCCAAGTCGATTTAGCCATATGTCCGTCCGTCCGTATGTATACTCTCTAAAGTCTAGAGGTCGCAATTTTGGAGCTAGAAAGCTGAAATTTGGTATACTCAATCTATGGTTCAATAGTAAGGCTAAGTTTTCGAACCGGTAAAATCCACCTTCAAACACGCCCACAATCGCCATTTTCGTTAAACAACCTCAATTTGGCAAAATTAAATTATGTTTTTTGTACAGTTACGAGAAAAGATAAAAGAACAACGCTAAAATTTTGCATAAACAAGATTTAGGTGTATCTTCTTCCAATTAAATCAAAATCTTACAATTTGTTCTTGGCTTACGCCCGCTTTTCACAAAAGAACAAAAAACATGATTTTAAAAATTTAAGCTACATAACAGTATTCAATTTTAACCTTTTTTCCGTTCATTATCTGAAAATTATATCTCTAAATTTTGTGTGTGTAATATTTTTCAGTACGCCCACTCTAAAGGGCGTGATTCCCCCCCACTCCCCCATAAAGTAATAAAACTTTTGCAACATTTTTACCTAGAAAATTTAAAAAAAGATTCCACATACGCCACAGTGAACGAATATCTAATCGAAGTCTCTTGGTAAAAAAATAGCAAATTCTAAGATTTAATCCCCAGTCTAACTGAATTGAGTAGCGGAGCTCATAATCCGATCAAAGGGCACGGTAGTGCCCAGACAAATTATCTAGCATCGCATGAGACTAAACTCTGGACGATTTTTACCCAATCTTACTTCTGAGCCTATAGCTCTTTCCTTCTATTTTTTTTAAATATGGGGGATTTTGTTTAGGGATACTTAATTAACATTTTGCTTAGTTTTTGACCTCAAGAGCACTGTGGAAAAAGAGGAGGGAGAGATCTTGCTCCGGTTTTCCTTCAAAACTTTTTTTATACGTCCTGCAGAAAAAGCGTATTTAATTTTTTTGTAGAACGTTAAATTTTCTACAATTTTGATACGAAGAAAATTGTTGTATGTCTATTCGTTACCAAGATATAAAAAGAGAAAACTATTTATAAAAAAGTAAAATAAATTTTCCCCGTAGGGCGTAAGGAAAAATAATCATGGAGGAAAAATCGGAGCAAGGTCGAAAAATGTGCAGTTCCCCCTTCTTCCCTTTTTCCACAGGACCCTGAGGTCAAAAACTTTGCAAAAGTTTCATTAACTTCCGGCCTTTGTCAACTTAAAAGTACCTGTCGACTGGATTATAGAGGGAAGAGCAAGTAATTATCTCAAACTTTTGCTACTAGGCGCCGCTGCTATGTAGAAAAATAAGAGTTGTAGTTTCGAATTGATTTATACAAACAGATCTTTCAGTCAAAAAAAAAAATCATATTATTGTGAATAGACCTTACGAAAAAAAAGCACAGCTGACATTTTGTTGCCAAAACAAATTCATTTTTTTTTTTATTATATTTAGGTACAAAGTACTGTGGGTAACAAAGAGTCATAGAAGACGAGGAGTTAATCAATACATAACCCAATATGGACCAAAAACCAAGATGATATTACCCAGAAGGAATATGAAAAGCTTTACAAACCTATGGACAAATACTGGGGGAACCATTTTGTTGTAAAGCACATCTATGTATGGTCAACTAGAATTCTGTGCTCTTGAACTTTATATAAACTTTATTTCACCTAGTAGATCTCTGTAAGTTCTAGAAAAGCGTATCAAAATCAAGTTGGACGTGTGTTCACACACAATGGACAACTGAAGATCTAAGTCCAAAATTTTGAAACTCTGTTGATTTCGGGAATCTCCCATTGAACACACTGAAATGCTCCAACAGAACAAATTTCATGGAAATCTACAAGTTCTATGACCAGTTCAGCAAGAACCTAACACTGAGTATCTGAAGATTATTCCATAGTCATTGGCCATAGACACAATTTACAAGAGAGTCCAAGGAATGGATCTTAGCAATAAACGAGTATTAGAGGTTGTGCACATGACTTAACCAATCATGAAACAAATGCAAAGGCAACCAGCTTGTACCTATTTGTGTTCAAGTAAAGTCTGGAATTGCCTGAAGCATAGTTCGAAAATCATTTTCTTTAAATAAAAAAATATAACTTAACTATATACCTAAGTCTTTTTATTATCGGTGTCCTTGTCGCCAACATTCTCAACTTTGGAATCGTCAGTCTCTATTTCCTTCTTATCTTTCTCCTCCCTTTAAACTTTTGATAGCCGGCTTGAGTTTGGCGTGAACAGGCTAAAGTGGTCTTGACTTTTTGTTCCGCTAATACTTGCATTTTTTGTAGGCATTTATTTTAAACTCTGAAAGAACTGAAATTCTTGATTTAACCTCTTCATTGTTGAAAAAACCAGAAAATTTCAAAAATGTCACACATCCCCTTCTTCATCTGAACGCTTTATCCCTTTTCGTTTTCCATGCAACCAGAAAAAACCTTGAAACCTAGAGCAACTCTGAAACTGTCATGGAAATGGAAATACAAAAAAAAACCCTTAAATGTATGTATTGCATGTGCAATGCACATTTTACACAGATGCAAATGTATTTATTGTTTTCGATATAAATAGTTTACATATTATAATTTTTATTTAAGACAGATGAAAAGACATAGTTCCCTCAGTTGAAGCCACCTTCAGTTTAGTCTTCATAACCTCACGATTCGAATATTCAGGCAATTTTAAGTAATTAACACAAGTCATCACAGATGGAAGATAATCATTTGGATTTTGGTCAGCATCAAGAGTCTTCCGAACGATTGTTAGCGGTGGCGTTAGAGACTTAAATCCTCCAGTAGGCAATCTAGGACTACCAGTAACAAACTGCAAGAATAAACGCTGTTCATTAAAATCATACGATGCCAATATTTCAAACAAAAACTGTATTGCTTGCGAGCTTTGTGTGAACCCATGATCAGTTCGACAACATTCTTGTAACATCTTTACATTCCAAGGCTGATAATTTAGGCTACCTGATCCGCAAAATACATTTTCCAATTCTTCGGGATAGAATATTTTTAAACGATGAGATGGAAATACCATATTGAATCCTTCTCGCAGAGCTTCGAATTGCTTTTGGACACCTTCAACAAGAAACCAGTGTGTTACAAGTGATATATATTGATGTAGATTATGAATGGTAACAGGAATGTCCTTTCCTCCACGACGCAATTCAATGTTAGCATGTCCTGGCAAAACAAAATCCAATCCCAAATCGGTAATGGGACATCCATCTAAGCTTAATAACTCGATTTTTTCATTTTTTTGCAATGAATCTAAATTTGGATCTTGTTTAATACTCTCACGCTGTTTCACAACATCTTTCAATCGCACCAGACTATTTTGAACTTCAGGAGCAACATATGCCAAGTCTACAAGTCCGATTGAAGATTCTTCACTCAAGATCCATCGATAGAAAGGTGTGGAAAATGCTAAATCTAGCATTCGGCTATCCATAACTGCTTTAGCCATTAGTTTGCCCAAAAATCTAAATTTGGACTTTATCATTGATACATGCGCCATCTTTGTGCATTTTCCCAAAGGCAATGGGAACAAGCCATTCATTGCGTCGATATAATAAGGCACATCCTCTTTCAACATATCCCTATCGATCTCAATTAGAATTCTATTTTCATCTTTTGAGCTATGTGGTTTTCCAATTTCTTCCATTTTGATTATGATTGATGAATCACTTGATATTGATGATTCCTTATTTTTGCCGGTCCTCAAATTTTTCTTCAATGAATTGTCCTCAGTTATTGGCTCATTGTTCGTCGATGTCGATGTGTTTTTGTAACTGTTATCTGCATTCCATAAGCCTAATTCAGTGCGTTGCAGCTCAGCTGATACAAGGGCATAGAATTCCAGAGTTGGGCCTAATCCAGTGCCAACTTCGTCATCATATTGAATCTCCAACAAAGCTTTTGAATGGCCAAAATCTTCAATTATATGCTCTGCTTGCTTTAAAATGTCCTCACGAGCTATTGTTCGCTTGCGTCGATCTAGTCGTGGAGCAACACGTTCTGAAGTTTCTGCTGAATTCAAACCGGGAGTGGTGTCCAAGAGGCGTTGAAGTGCTCTCTCCCGATCAAAGGAGACTGCATAAAACAAAAGGTGTCTGGTTTCGAAGGGGAAAAGAAAAGGGCATACCAAAGGTATTTGTTGCAGCCATTGTGGCAAATTTCCAGTCATTATAACCAATGGATCCTGCAGTTGAAGATTAGCTTTGGCTGTTAATTTGTTATGAATGAAATCGGTTTGGCTAATAATATCATGTCGGACAGCACAGTCATAAAGACTTTCCCAATTACGATTTAGTGCGTGGAAAATGCGAAGCATGCATAGTGCATCGATTGAAGCATCTTTAACGCTCACTACCTCAGCAGGTAGGTGTTGTACCAATAACTGCTTTAATGGAGACGTTATATCAGGAGCAATGCCCTCATTCCAAGAGTCTATGTTTTTACGAATAAATTTGGATGAATTTTTAATGCTATGTTTTTTATATAACGGAGCTGTTGTTAGTTTTGGTGTTGTCGAAGCAGAAGCAGAACTAGGACAAGAAGAATCCATACTTCCACTGCACATAATGTTTCCAAGATTCTGTTCTTCAAGTGGCCGGTAGTATATTGTATGCTGTTGAGCCCATATGTTGGTATTTTCTAAATATAATTCATTTTCTGCGTCTGTTTCTGAATTATCATGTATCAATGGAGAATATTGTTTTACAGCTTGGTATACTGTCATCGAGTAGGGCAAAACATTATCTCCGATTAAGAATTGCAATTTATGTTTGGAAGTACCATGTGCCAGAAGAAAGCCACCAGCATTATCATCAAAATCTTCTTCCGAATCATCTTCAGACTCAACTCGTATGCCACCATATCCTCTGGATACCAAATATCTTTCAATAGCTTGAACCATAGCTAATGGATCAATTTTAACTGTTCCTCCTTTCCATTGGCGTAGATTGTGGCAATCAGGATGACGTTGCAAATTACACTTCAGTTGGTGTGTATTGAAAAATCTTAGAGCACTAACATTTGAGTGGCTGCCAGTTCCTGTGGGGAATTCATGTACTTTAACTGGAAACTGTTCTAATTGTGTAACACAGCTGTTGAGTTTTGCAACAAATGCACTAAATGCTGATGGTTTGATACTGGATATGACGCTGCAATTAATGGCATTTGCTTCTAAGGGTAGGCCAGCAAATACATGCAAAAAAGTACGTAGTCTATCATCACGGCTTACTAAACCATTTTCGTCAGTCATAAAGTTTAGCATCGTTTTAATTAAACCCGAATGGTTAACTTCAAATGGTGAAATGTCATTTTCCATAAGTATTGATTTAAGTTCTCGAAGAGCTTCAAGGCATTGGTCGAAGGTTCCTTTTAGATTTGTTAAAACAGCTGATAAACGACATAGTATGAAGGAGCCAGATGCAATTGATAAAAGGACTTCTTGTTCGGTATAACGCTTAACGAAGGATGATGCTTGTTCACGAATCCATTGTCGAACCTTCTCGCGATTACCTGTAGAGGCTTCACTAGTATTCAATGGGTTTTTATTGATATTGACAGGAATACAAGCTGCACCAAATGAGTCTTTGACAAGTGAACTGTATGGTCCTTGACGCCCCCAACGAGATGGGTTGAGCGATGACAAAAACGATGACTTTGAACTTGTACCACTTGACGATGTGTTTCCTCCGAAACGAGATCGTGTACTCTCGGGATTTGATTTTGGAGTTGAACGATAAACCCCACTGCTGCGTCCCATTCCAGTGGCTCGATTAATGAGATCCTGAACTATAGACTCGTCTTGCCTGGATTTTGATTTATTACTTGGTTGTGACTTTCTCTTTGATGGGACATTTCGTTTAAGAATATCTGAGACCTTACTTTGTATTGCATAGCTGACACCGGCATTGGCATTGGCATTGGCACTGGCACCGCCACCGCCACCGCCAGACGAAGAAACATGGGTAGTGTTGGAAGTAGGCTCTTCCAAAAATGCACTATAAGTGTTTGAAGAAACCAATGTTGGAAGAATTTCAGTATTTCGAGGCTCATGTTCTTGCTGCTGGGGAATATTATAATGACAAGGATAAGCAGTGGGCGTTGAATATACAAAATATTTTTCTTTAACTTTCAAAGTGCTTGCCAAATTTTCTGATCCACCACCATTATTTCCTCCTTGTAAAGTAGCTTCATTGGGATCGGTTTTTATTTCAGTTGAAGACGAAGGTGGTATTGGTATTGGCATGCCTTTGGTTGCATTTTGGTGATAAGAATAGTTTAAACCAGTAGTGCTAAAACGAGATCCATTTGATTTAGATGTACTTGGTGCAGAGTCGGGCGAAAGATTAGCTTGTGGAACCAGAGCGACAGGTGTGTAAGTTGAATTTGGCAAAATAACAGGTATATTTCTACAAATTGCACTATCTGGTTCTGCCAATTGATTTATTTGATGAAGAACTCCTTCTCGTCGAAAATGTATCCCAAATATGGCTGGTAGTTTTCTCATTAGAATTTCTGACATTTGTAGACCACTGACTACAATTCGCAAATCGTTAGAAGCCAACATTCCAGCTATGTGACTAGAAACTAGCTGTTTCTTTAGTATGTCTTTGAGGACGTCTGGGCTGGCATAATAAACCATTCTAAGTATTGCACGGAGACACTTGTAGCGTACGTTAGGACCTGCTGATGAACTGTAGAGTTCATAAAGCACACTAAAGAGACTTTTTATGAATTCCGATGCCAATGCACATTCTTCAAATTCAGCGGTAGTTGTTGTTGTTGTTGTTGTTCGTTGGTTTTTAGTTGGTTTTGTCGCAGTCACAGGAGATATGACAGTACTGCTGCTGCTACTGCTGCTGCTGCTGCTTTGGGTCTGATCGAAATGTACCCTCTTCATTGATGGCCCAATTACTGATAAATCTTGCCCAGTCAATAATAAAGTAGTCGATGATGATAAACTTGGCACGTAGCTTTGATTATGTTTGCGTTGAACGGGACGAGTTGTTCCGGTTTCATCGTTAATTTGCTGCATTGTATGGAAATCAACAGTGTATGATCGACCATGAGTACTCAAACTAATCTCATCATCTGAGCTGAGATGTGCTGAGTTAATTAGCCGGGAATCAATTGGAGAATAGGATCGCCATGTTCCACGATCATCACGCCACTGCCATTGCACTTCATCCTGTGCGACACCACTTAATGGGCGTCCCACTAAAGCATCGACATCAAAAATTTCATCTGTCGGTAACCTGGGCATGAGCTCTCCTATCAAACAAGATATTTCAAAGAGTTCTGATGGACTTCGGGTGACAAGTTCAACGTCCATTGAGGTTGATTGTGTTGAGCCTGTTAGCAAAAATAGAATTGTCGATGCAATGTCTGATTTGAGTAAGACAATTGCCAAATTGGGACTGCTGCTGCACATCAAACTAAGCATTCTGACAACGCTGGTGAACGTGCCGGTGCTAAGAACTGATGGAGACATAAAAAGTAACTGCCGGCAGTTTTTAAGTAGTTCTTTACTGGCGATTTCTTCTAGACAAGACGCATCATGCTGGAAGCTCTCAACGAGACGACTAAAAGCAGTGCAGATACTATCGACACACTTTTTGTCTTGCTGGGACAATAGTTGTGCTAGAACAGGCATACTTTCTGATACAAAGTGAAATTCTTCTGCGTGTAAGTTCAAGCAGCAGTTTGCCGTAGTCGAAAGGGCAGCTCTTTGTGCATTGATTGAAAAAAAGTCCAAAAACGTAAGACAAGCAGCTACACCGCCTGCCTGGAGAATAACCTTATTATGTCGCCGCGATAAGATTTCCAAGGCTGTAAGACTTTGCTCGGCAACATCCATACATTGAATTGCTTTTAATTTTTCCAGAAACACTGGGACCGCTTCGACTACTATTCCAGACGAACGGGGTAGTGTTTCTAATAAGTAAGATAGAGCTCGACAAGCATTGTTCATAATGTCAAAATTATGCTCCATACGAAGCAATATTATAAGAGACGGGACAACCTGTTTTATGGGAAAGCCCGCCAAGGTATCTTCATTTCCCATGACCAGCATTTGACACATTTCAATGACAGCTTGCAGCTGTTGGCTTTCATCATTCGAATGGAGTCCTTGCAAAAGCTGTTGGGCTTTCGAAGTACTGCTGTTGCCTGTGCTTCGGTGTAGTATGTGCGTCATTCGAGGTCCCAACGCTCCGAACAAATGCGGAGGCAAACCTCTGGCTTCTAAAAGTGCTTGCAAACGACCAACCTCACTCTCATCACTTTCTGAGCTGGCAGGACCACCTATTCCAGATTTGTTTGCTGATGCTGAAGCTGAAGCTGTTGAGTTATTATCTGAGCTACTAGATTTCTCTGACGTAGGCTGCCCTCCTCCTCCTCCTCCGCCTCCGCCAGCAGCGCCAGTATTAGATGGTGTTCTTGATAGTTGCTGGGCCATTAAAATATAGCTTTGAACATCCGAAGCAACTCCACTCTTGTTGTTGTCAGCAGTTTTGTCTTGAATAGATGAGGAAGAACCAGCAATAAGATGATGATTATTCCGTGCTTCCGCTTGCGTTTGGGTCTTATCTATTTTCTTTTTGGTTTTTATATTCTTTTTCTCGTTGGATTTATTTGAAGTTGAAGAGTTGATGATGTTTTTATTCTTTTTCGAGCAAGGTTTAACTTTGACTTTTTGTTGAGTGGACGACGATGACGACGACACACCCGTCGTGCCCGTTTTATTTGCAGACGACTTGCGAGTTATATTCCGAGTTTTACGATAATAGTTAAATAGATTGTTCTTTGTACTTTTCGAATTCGACGAATTGGATGATGATGATGTTTGGCTTGCAATGCTACTATTATCTTTAGTTAGCTGAACTTTAGATGATAATTTTTTGTTGGTTGGTGATGATGATGATAAACGTTCTACAGATACCGAACACTCTTGGGTTGATAAAATTGTGGTTTTTGATCGTGTTCGCTGAGCAATACAATCACTGATTATAACAGATGAAGGAGTGTTGTTGTACTTTGTTGTTGTTGTTGTTGTTGTTGTTAAAGAAGAAAGACTTAAATTCTCGTTAAATAAGTTTAAACGTTGTTTTTTAATATTTGAATGATGCAAATTTAATGTTTCATTGCTACTTAACTGTCCTTTAAGTTCAGATCTTGGATGTTTTAAGCTAGAACTCGAACTGGAACGTAGATTATGGTGTATATTATTATTACCTTTTGTGTTGCGTTTGTTTTTGTTTACAACAACCAATGATTTTAAGCTAGAAGGTAACCAAGAGGAAGAAGAAGCTTCTGCTGATGCTGCTGCTGATAATGAGGAATTAATTGAATTCCGTAGAGTTACTTCTTTGCTACGAGTGCTGCTGCCTTTTATTGAAGAAGTAGAAGAAGATTGCTCCTGCCCCTCCGTCAACGCAGAGAGCAATGGGCTCTTAATAGACTTGGCCATAGACGACACTTAGCCAACTTTTAGACATACCACTTACTCAATTAGAAACGGCTCTTCTATTTTATGGTATGTTTTTTTGTCTATATAATTGTTTTATATTAATTAAGAATAGAATTTATAAAGTTAATATCTACTTTTTTGTTCGCAAACAGAAACAGTAAGTATACTCTCTCCAGAAAGTATTGTATATTAGCTATTAGAAACGAAGAACGAAGTTTTATAAGGCAGTACAGTCAAACGTCACTACCAGACTGCTATAGATTTTTATTCACAATGGAAGTACATTAAAGTTCTGTTCTTTTACTTTTGGGTGCTAAAATGGGCATGAAATCTGTAGTTATCTCGAGTGTCGCCCTCTAGTGTCGCGAAAATTCGGCTTTTAAAAACTTTATAAAATGCAACCTAAAAATCGCAACTCACTAATTGCAACAGGAATTATTTGCTATTTATATTATTATAATTTATATAGCAAAAGGTTTGTTTTTAAAGTATCTTCAATCGTGTACTTTTTGTGCAAACAAATCAAAACTGTCAACATTTCTCAAATCACTGAAAATTTTCGCTTTCTTACCGAAAATTAAGCGAACAATCTTTGTGTTAATTCCATTGTGTTTTAATAACTTATATTTTTATCACTTGGAAGTTTTTAGTATTGCCTCGATCTGCCGCTTGAGAGCGCTGCTGATGCAGCAAATGTGTTAAACAAAATTTATTATATTTTTCTCCTCCCTGTCCTCATGTTTGATGTGCTCTCCTTTCCCTATTATTTTCAATTTTTTCAATTCTCAGCATGTTCCTTACTCCCTTCCATCTCTTCCATCTACAATCTAATATGAGTTCATATCTTGTTTTGCCGCTCCACGCCTAGAGAGCCAAACACCTTGTTGATTGTGTGGACGTGTAATATGGAGGGACTGTCATTGTAAATATAATCTAGATAACATCACTTGAAAGCTTTGCTGCTCGGCCGCGGACGGCAAAACGAGGCATTAACTCATTTTAGATTGTTGGTGATGAAGAAAGAGATGGAATTGAGGAAAGATCATGCTGAGAATATTGTCATAATTGAAAATAATAATGAAACTAGTGCTCTACATTATACGATTTCAAAAAGTGACAAGTATTCAAGGGAGGAAAAAATAAAATGAATTTTGTTTCTACACACTTGCTGCATCCGCAGAGCTTTTAACGGCGAAACAAGACATTACTAAAAACTCCAAAGTGATATTACTATAGGTTTTATACAATATGGGACTGATTGTTGCCTAAATGGCATACGCATGGATGGTTGCCATCACAAAATCCACAGACAGTACGCGTATTTACAAACACACAACATATTTCGAGGGTGTTTCAGGCAAGAGGAGTACGAGTTGGTGGTCTGCACTTTAATTGTTGTTGTTGAATTTTCGTCTACACTATAATTTGTTGCAGCTCCATATAAATTATAAAGCCACCTTACTATAGGTACAAGGGATAAATCATTCGGAACGTCAACTTTATTTTGAATTTTGTTTTAAAAATAAAATTTAGCTACATGAATTCAAAAGCATTAGGCGTTTTTCTTTTTGAGTTCACAACAGAGATTGAGTTGATGATACAATTAAACCAGATAGCGCCGTTTCGTTTTTCACGAGCGTCCGTGACGTAGAGCCACGTAGGGCGCAGAACAAAACAAAAACGAAAATGCAAAGGCGATGGCGTCAGTGACGTAAGCGAATTAAAAATGAAAACCGAATGGCGCTATCGGGCTTAATTGTGTCGTGGATAGAGTTGTTAAAAAACAATCAGTTTCTTTTTTGCTTCAGAGACTTCGTATTCGTATTCTTTTCGTCTTTAGAGTGCGTTCTACGATCTCCAAATAAAAACATGGCACTATCTGTTCAGAGCTCTTTTATGAATGAAAAAAGAAAAACGCCTTTTGCAACAGTTTTTTGTGAAGAATTAATGTTACCATACCCATGATGAAAATATATACCTACCTTTGAAGTTGTTCTGGTGATGAAAAGGAAATAGGCATATATGTACGTATTTATCCAGGATTTTTTTTTTTTTTTTTTTAATAAAAACGGTAGCACTTGCACAAGGAACTATTTGGAAATGGCTGTGGCTTCACAGAGAGAAAGAAATCAGTAGACTGAATTCTAATATACGTTGTTTTGGTTCATATTCTTGCTATTGCAGCGCTACATGTTAGGGCTGTTACTTCGCTTAACGCTTACTGAGCACAATTATGAAAATTGAGCAACAATCAGCGCTAATTCAGCAAATTGCTGCTCCTTTTGTTGTGTTGATTCTTGAATCTTGATTGAAAGTAGAATATATTAAAATTAGATGTTTCGCTTTGTAAAATAAACAAAAGTGTCTAAAATTAACTTCTGCATCTTTTTTTCCCAATTGTGTACATTTCCTCAATCCATAAAATATATGAATTTTGTTGTTTCAAAAATCACAAAGAGCTAAAATAAAATGGATCCTTATTTTTTTCAACCGGAATGTCAATAAATTTGACAAAGCCGATTTGTGTTCTATTTATTTTATTCGGGATATAAAAGTTAAAATTAAAAGTAAAAAAACCTCACAAAGACTGTTTGCTTTGCTTGAATTTTAAAAGTCGAAATGTTTTTTCATTATTATTGCTAGAGTTTAGTTTCTGGTTGCTCTTGCTAGCATTTTTTTTTAACATCATCAGACATGTTAAATGAGGTAATATTGGAGCAGGAGCAGGAGCCCAATGACTGTGGCGGGCTGACTGAAAACAATATAATGTCCCTGGAGACGCCATCTTCTTCGGTGTCTTATTCGGTTGGCGATGGCGAATCAAACACCTTAGGGCTTCAGTATCAAAATGATGCCATAACTGGAGGATCAATAATACAATCATCTCCACCCCACTATCGCCATTCCCGTGCCTATAGACATTTCAAGAATCCCCCTCAGCCGCACATGTGTATTCGGACAACGACAGAGCATGGCGAAGAGCTCTTCATTAACGTTCTTAGTTGGACAAGAATTGTTATTCCCCAGGAAGCTAGTGACCCCATTCCACTTTATGGAGGCATGAGGGTACTTTTCCAATTGATATTAGGTTTTTTATAAGATTCTATTCGTTGTTGTTATCTTGCAGGTGCCTCCTGGTAGTCCAAGAAGTCCTCCAGTTGTATTTGCTGTTATGGCCAATCCAGAAGTGCTAAAAGATTCCGGAAGACATAGCAAGGATCCCGAAGAGAGGCGAGCAATGGTCGAACTTATGTGCGACTTTGTTGAAGCTATGAATCCAGGCGTTAAATTGATACGGTAATTTTTAACAGCAATAAGATTTAAATTTACTCCTTGGTTAACTTAGTTAAAATGGCGCAGACAGTCTATTGTGGATCACGGCCTCAACCAACAATTCTCTCCAGCTAGGCTAGTCCCTAGCCAGTGGCCTCCAGTTGCGCACACCATGTTGGTTGAGGTCGTTCTCCACTTGATCGCGCCACCTTAGATGGGGTCTTCCAGAACTGCGTCGGGTTGAGATTGAAGACTAGGCGGGCTCTAGCGTTTTCGTCCATGGCCCAGCCATCTAAGGCGCTGTATTTTCAGCCTCTTAACCAAGTCAATGTCGCTGTATAGCCCGTACAGTTCGCCATTGAATCTTCTCCTCCATACTCCATTGATACATACAGGACCGAATATCACCCGAAGAATCTTTCTCTCAAAGCACCCCAGCCTGTATTCATCCGATTGTGTCAGTGTCCACGCTTCTGCCCCATACAGCAGGACTGGGATGATAAGGGTCTTGTATAGTGTCTCCTTGGTCTTTTGAGAGAGGGCTTTACTACTAAGATGCCTTCTTAGCCCGAAGAAACAGCGATTGGCAAGAGTTATTCTTCGACTGATCTCTTCACTGATGTTGTTCTGAGAAGTTATAGTGGAACCCAAATAGACAAAGTCCTTGACAACCTCAAAGTTATATCTGTCCATCGTGACGTTTTGAACGAGCATACGATAATGATGTTTCGCACCCGAGGACACAT
This sequence comes from Platycheirus albimanus, assembly GCA_916050605.2. Lineage (NCBI taxonomy): Eukaryota > Metazoa > Arthropoda > Insecta > Diptera > Syrphidae > Platycheirus > Platycheirus albimanus. Next base: position 70,710,582 of record OU696698.1, read on the forward strand.
GAAAATAGACTTTAACTTGCGCACCTGCCTATTACGGCCGAGCCTACCAGCATCCAGAATCAAATTAAGCTTTGACCAGGGCAATAAGAAACCCTTAGATCTCTCACACTCCTTTTTGAGTAGCGAGGCCTATCTAAAACCTTTGCATCACTAAGATGCCACTCGTTACCGCATCCGGTTAACCACAGCCACCACGACACTCCTACAAGGGGGCATACCTCATAGATACTTCCAGGTGACAAAGCCCATTGTCGTTAAGTGAAACACCAGAACTTCCTCACCCAGGAGTGTTGCAACTGACAAACCTACCAGCTGATGTTCGTTGACACGTTTTAATACTCAGCACAAATGCATTGCTTCAATTCGATTGACCCGATTCAAGACATTTGATGAATAGACATATTGTCTTGCAAGGTGTCATGAACTAAGCAATCAGTGTGTATTACTGGTGATTTGTGCTGAGAGTTCAACGCACGACGACTACCTCTGGCATGGATTGCTAGTTACAACACTCCTGGGTGGTGAAGTTCTGGTGTCATAATATACAACAGGAGGGCTACCCGTGGTACCAGAATATAGCTTCCGGTGGTCACTTCCAGGTGAGCACCTTCAATACTCAAGGCCTGGCAGCCCTTAGATATGCGCATTCAACCACAAGCCATGGTAAAAGCAAATGGCCGAATGCGCGCACCCAGTCTTCCTCTCTTTGCCGCATACTTGCATAAGTTTCCAGCACAGGAATCAATATTGCAAGACAAAGAAATAAAGCTTCAATTACTCACCCTTATTAGAAGCTATCTTCTGGACCGTTCAATACAAATTGTATTAGACGGTTTCAAGTCTGATCTCCACAAAATAAATGCTGGTGTGCCCCAGGGCTCCGTTCTGTCTCCGACTCTCTTTCTCATTTTTATAAATGATCTCTTGTCTGTGACCATTAAATTGGTTTGCTGACGACTCAACCCTCAGCTTCTCATATACGTTTGATAATTCACGGCCTTCGCCTTCGGACGTGTTATTACAACGACACCGTATGATAAGCTCATTAAACTCCGATTTAAACAGCATTGTGAATTGGGGTATTAGAAATCGTGTGGAGTTTAATGCGTCGAAAACTCAATGCTGTCTTTTGTCGTTGAAGCTAAACATACCCCCTATGCCATTATCTATGAATGGTACTTGCATCGAAGAGGCCGAAAAGCTATCAGTACTCGGTATGTGTATCAGTGACAACCTTCGTTGGAATGATCATATACTTGAGATTGCTAAGAATGCTGCAAGATGCTTAGGCTTTCTTAATAGATGCAAGAAGTTTTTCACCCCTCCTGATCTGGCTAAATTTACAAAGCGTTTATACGCCATAAACTTGAGTATAACTCCCATCTCTGGGCAGGTGCTTCTCAAACTTTTCTTCACCTGCTCGACAGAGTTCAGAAAAAAGCGTTAAAATTGATAGGAGAGAGAAGCATTATGGAAACATTTCCATCCCTTGAACATCGTCGAAATGTATCATGTCTTTCCTTATTTTACAGATTCTTTTACAAAAAATGCTCACTCGAGGTAGCCATCTGCGTTCCACCCCTTAAACAATTTTTCCATAATACTTGTTTTGATAGGAACGCTCATCAGTTTACACTTGAGCCCAATTTCGGACGTACCGTGAAATATAGGGATTCTTTCTTTAGCCGTACAACACGAATGTGGAATGAATTGCCTGGCACAATTTTTCCTTGCCATTTTGATCTGCAAACATTCAAGATCAATGTTCATCGACACCTCCTTTCCCTTCCTTCCTAACTTCCTATCGCTCGCGCTGTGACTTATCATTAAAAGGGCTATAACAAACCCCTTGAGCGCGTGTGCCGTTTAAAAAAAAAAAAAAAAAAAAAAAATGCAAATGCTCCACCAGCATAGCCTTACTTACTTACTTATGTTGGCTCATATAGAGCGTGGTGCTCCTAGTCCTTGCTTAGTGTACCTGCCTGCCGTCTCCAATATTGCAGTCCAATAATTCGGAGATCTACCTGGTCGCTCCATCGAAGATAAGATTTACCTTGGCTTCTGACTCCCTCTAGTTTGGCGTTGAAGACTTAACGAGCTAGAGCGTTGATGTCCATTCGCTCAACATGGCCCAGCCATTTTAGTCGTTGAATTCGAATCTTTCTGGCTAGGCTTATGTGTTATTTCGCTGTGCAGCACTTATATTTCGTCGTTGTATCTTCTTCGCCAAATGTTGGCTTCTTGGTTTACGCAGACAGGACCATAAACCGTACGCAGAACTTTTCTCTCGAAGACTCCAAGTGACTTTTCATCCGATTGGGAGAGAGTCCATGCTTCTGCACCATACGGCAGGACCGGGATGATGAGTGTTCTATACAGTGTCACCTTGGTTTTCTCAATTGCTTACTCAGCCCAAAGAAACAGCGATTAGCAAGAGTTAGTCTGCGTTTGATTTCAGCGCTGATGTTGTTGCCTGTGTTTACAGCAGTGCCCAGGTAGACAAATTCACTGACTACCTCGAAGTTATACCTATCAATGGTTACGTTCTGACCAAGTCGGTGGTGGGATTGGACTTTTGTTGATGAAAGCATATACTTCGACTTGTCCTCGTTTATTTTCAGCCCCATTCTGCTTGCTGCTGACTGCATGGTAGTAAAGGCATCAGTTTCTGCTTGTTTTGTTCTTCCTATCACGTCAATGTCGTCTGAAAACCCAAGAAATTGTGTCGATTTATTAAAGATGGTGTAAGATGTGCTGGCATGGGTGTTCCGTATGACATTTTCCAGCATAATGTTAAAACAGTTGCATGACAGTGCGTCATCGTCACCTTGTCTTAGCCCTCTGAAGGTTACGAAAGTTTCAGTAGAGCCCCTACCAACTTGAACGGAACAGCGAGCATTTTCCAACGTCATCCTGATAAGGCGTATCAGTTTAGCAGGGATTCTAAAGTTGGTCATAACGCGATACAGTTCAACTGTATTAACACTGTCGTAGGCTGCTTTAAAATCGACGAACAGTTGGTGGGTGTCGATGTTATATTCTTGGGTTTTCTCCAGGATCTGGCGTAATGTGAATATTTGGTCGGTGGTAGATTTTGCAGGACTGAAGCCGCATTGGTAAGGACCTATCAGATCATCAGCAAACGGCTTGAGACGTTCACATAAAACGCTGGACAGGATCTTATAGGCGATGTTTAAAAGGCTTATGTCTCTATAGTTTCCGCAGAGTAGGCGGTCTCCTTTTTTGTGGATCGGGCATGGTACTGAGATTCCACTCATCGGGCATACTTTCCTCCGACCTTATTTACAGAGGAGTTGGTGTATTCTCCTGACCAGGTCATCTCCAGCGTGTTTAAAAAGCTCCGCTTGTAAACCATCGCATCCAGCTGCTTTGTTCGTTTTCAGACTGGTGATGAAAACTTTTTGGTCGGGCCGATGAAGCTCATGGTCGTCACCTAGATTAACTGGTACAAGTTGGTCTTGGGCAGGATCTTGGCTGTCATCGCCATTTAGCAACCGGTTAAAGTAGTCTCTCCAGATGGCTAGCATCGCCTGCGTTTCCACTAGACTGTTTGACTCTTATCCAAAGAATTGTTTCCCATTATCTTCCCACGTCGGATCATTGTTTCATATCAGCAAATTTCTCATGTTCCAATAAACTAGTTAAAGAAAACATACCAAAGAGAAGCGCTTGGCGATATGAGAAAGCCAACTGGGACGGTCTCAACAATTTCTCCAGAAACTTTAACTGGTCACTATGTTTCCTCGATAGTGACGTCGACTCCAGCGCTGATATGATTACAAACATTATGCTCTGCGGCATGGGACATTTTGTTCCGAACGGGACAAAAAGCATCAAACCAAAAACGAATTCATGGTTCGACTTGAGCTGTAAAGAGGCTATCGTGATGAGAGAAGTTAGTTTCCGATGTTATAAAGCCAACCCATGTGAAGAAAACCGGAAAAGTTCAAACAAGCTGGAAAGACATGCAATGCTCGCATTCAAAGAACCAAATTCTTACATGAACAAAAACTAAGGCAAACGATAATACAATGTCCCAAAGGTAGTAAAATGTTTTGGTCATTTGTAAAGAACGTACGAAAATCCACTACGTCTTTGGTTCCGACGTTCGTTGACAACGACACTACTGTGGTAAGCTTTTAAGCATAAGCTGATTTATTCGCAGCACAGTTTGCTGCCAATTCGATACTACCAGAGAGTGACATGGCTCCTCCTGTTCTTGAGAGCGTAAATTGTGTTATCGGACAAATCTCTTTTCGCAGTTGCAAAAGTTCTTAAAGATCTCGATATACACAAATCCGCTGGCCCGGATAGTATCTCCCGAATAGTTCTGAAGAGGTGTGCTTCCACGCTGGAAAATCCACTGCGTAAGCTTTTCCGTCTGTCCTACTCTACAGATCTCTTTTCGAGTGGATGGAAAACAGCATTTGTTTGACGTCGCCAAAATCCGCAAAATGCTTAGGTTTCCTTAACCGATGTTTCCCCTTCTAATCTGGCTACAATCTACAAGGCAGACATTCGCCCGAAGCTTGAGTAAAATTCTCATATGTGGGCAGGTGCTCCTGTTACGCACTTGCGTCTCCTAGATAGCACTCAGAAAATAAAAAATTGATAGGCGAAAGAAACATTTCCGAAACATTTGTTTCACTCAAACATCACCGTAATGTTTCCTGCTTAACCCTCTTTTATAGCTACTTCTATCAACAATGCTTCAGCGGAATAGCCAGATGTATTCCTCCAATTTAACAATTTCCCCGTAACACTCGCATCCACCTAAGTTTTTTCCGGGGTACTGCCTCTTACGAGGAAGTGACAAATCCTCCAAAAGTAATTAATGTCATGGAAAGTGCTTCTCTGTTAGCCGTTCGGATTCGGCGGTAAAATGTAGGTCACACAGGAATGGTTGAGAGTGTAAGTCACAGGCCCCGGCCCCACTTGGGGCTGTTGACACCATTTATTTTTTTTTATTTATTACAAGAATGTGGCTCGATTTTCCCCTCGCAGCGATATCTCTTTTTATCTCCTCTCCTACTTTTCTAAACGCTCACACGATGTTAATTCATGTTAAGGGTATTAATAACCCCGTTTAGGGTGCCCTAAATATAAAAAAAAATGTCATTTGCTGTACATTTTGTTCTTAAAAATGATTGGTTCAGTCTGTGGCAGTATCCGTTCCAACCAGATAGTTTCAATGTTGGGCATAATATGCAGTTCCATGTCCATCTATTTCATAAAAATATTTCTTCCAGAGTCCACTTTCAGTTAGTATCGTAAAAATAAATTTATCAGGTGAATCTTATTAGTCAGGGCTCGGGGTGTTACAAGTTTTAACCAGGATCTGATAAAGATCATTAATTAGTTACCCCATAGATCCCTTTCTTCTTACCAGCAGGAGCCACTATAACGACTTTCATTGATGTTTTTTTGTATTCAAAAAGTTACAAATCATACCATCATCAGGTCCTGTCATACCAACTTTATTAAAAAAATCTTTCTTTTTCTTATATTATAGCAACGCAGTCATTTTAAGGGACAGAGACATATCGGGCGAGTTGAAAGATGTATGGAACGCCGTACAAGCTCAACGCGACCGAGAAAGAGAGGAGCAAATGATCCAACAGCGCCAACAACAACATTATCACAACACAACAACCCAACAATTGTTTCCGAAAATTCAAAACTCTACAATTGATGAATCTCAACAACAAAGTGAACAACAAACAGACCCAAATAATCCCAACAATGGGCCAGAGAATAAAATAACATCATACACTGAGCTCGATTCAATGTTAGATTCAGCATCCACATTAAAAAACAATCAATCGCAGGTTTCATTGCCAAATCCAGTTGTGCCAGTCGAATGTATTACTAAATCCGAAACTGTCGTCGACACCGCAATTCAAAGTGTAACACCTAGTGATACATCATCGTCATCTAAAGACCAATTGCCTAGTGATATAATATCGGAACCAATAAGACTTGAACCAGCACTCATCCAAGTTAACAATCTTCATAATTCGAAATTGTGTTCGATATCAAACACAGAAGATTTAGCCAAGCCCAATAATAGCTTAACGAATGGCGGTAAGAAAGCAACAGCCACTGATGCCATTCCCAGTTCAACTACCAACAACAAAACGCCAGCGTCTACTCCACCAAAAAAAGATAAACTTGGTGGTTTTCTTCCAAATGGTTGTATTTTTCCCCGATTTAAAAACAGCAAGCATAAGGACAAGGACAAAGACAATTCAAAATCTACCCCAAAAGATAGAGAAAAAAACTTATTGCATGTCCTGAAAAAAAATAAAGACAAGCAAGAAGATCCCTCAAAGATGCAATATGAAAAAAACTGCATAAATCTCGAAAGTGAAGTCGAGAAGCTTGATCTCAATAAGCTTGATAGTGCTGCAAGCAATGACAATATGTTTATGAAGCTCAAAGTTGCTACATCGGCTGCTAAATGAGCAGCAGCAACAGGCTTGCTTGCTTATTAAAAATCTTTCTGTCAATTTAAGAACTCCTAAACGATTTGGTGGAGTGTTCATTTCATAATTTCACTTAACATTCGTTTTCACACAGTACGTTTGTTTGTAGACATTTTCAAAAAAAAAAAAAAAAATTCGTGAAGCAAAGTGCAAAACGGAATGTAAAAAGAAAAAAAAATCATTTAACGAATTCATACTCTCCATTAAGCGCCTTGCGTAATGCCTTTGCATATCTAATTTAGCAAACGTTTGTGCCATAAACAGATAATGCATTTATACACAGAATTTTAATTCTACTTTGTCACTGCCCAAAGAAAGGTATAATCTAAAAACAAAAAAGAAACAAAAAACGCACAAATCCAGTTGTTTTAAAGCACATACTTAGTTACTAACGTTGCACCTAGCCTAGAGAGAACAGTGATCGCAAATAGGTAAGACAACTTTGACAGTGTTTAAAAAACTGTTGTTACTTGTTAATTTAAGGCATGTTATAAAAAATGATATCTTTTATAAAGAAATATTTCGTCTCGAATCGTAAACAACGCTAATGTGTGTAATGTTTTTAATAATTGCAAGATTTTTTCAAACACCTGTATCTTTAGTCGAAACAACTAGTTTTGACAACTAGAAAATCTGTTATTTTAATTAGTTTTGGGTTTATATTTATTGTTCGCTCCACTCATAGGTCATGACTCTTTTGCTATAATGTTAAGTTTTGTTTTTGTTAAAGGAATATTTTTTTTATTGATTCTGGCACGTTCTTGTATCTGTTTCCGTTTTTGTTATTTGTTTTAGAATAATCCATTTGAAATTAAAATTTCAAACTTGGTTCCTATTATAATTCCTCTATCATTTAAGTATTATTTTACCTATTTGGAAACCTAAGCATTGTAAGAACAAAAAGTGCATTATTGACGTGTTTTAGGTTTTCGTAGGCAGCGAAATGCCAGAACTGATTTCTTAACAGAGTACATAATAGGCATACGCGATGCCCATCAATTACTTCGGGAAACGAAGATATAACGCAAATCCCTTCATACAAGCTATAATATCTTCATCAGGACGATTGAATTCCCTTCTAACGATTATTAAACTTTCTTGGTTGTCTTTAAAGTATACAGGGTGGCTGATGAATATTGCTCCACAAAGAAACTCAAATAATTTTGTTTTGGGTTACACTACATACACATTATAGCTTTTTTTTTGATATGGCTTAAAAGATAATTAAATTTTATTTTATTTATATAATTGTTCTTAAAAATAATGTTTGTAAGGTGACCTCCACGGTCATTGACGCAGATGCGGCATCTTTTTGGAAAATTTTCCATGACGTTCTTTAGAGTTGACCTTAGAACTGCTTGAATTGTCGACTTAATGGATTGTTTTAAAATCGTCAAATTTGTTGGTTTTGTCTTGTAGACTTACTGTTTACAATATCTCCCCAAGAAAAAATTAGGCACAGTCAGGTCTGGAGAACGAGGAGGCCAGCGAAATGCAGAGTTTCTGGAAATAATTTGTTGAATTTTTGCTGTAACTCTGCCATTACAAGCCTGGTGACATGGCAACTAGCTCCATCCTGTTGGGACCATACAGAATTGAAAGGAATTATCTTCCTGCGTAGTTTTGGGGAACGAAAAATCCCTCAATATTGTTAAAAAACGGTCACCAGTGACTGTTACAGTCTGTCCATTTTCTTCAACAAAAAAAATTGGGTCCGACAATGCAGCGTGTAGAAACTGCACACCACACTGTGACTCGAAGTGGATGAAGTTCAGTCTCATGAAGAATTTGTGGGTTGGAATCACTCCATATTCGACTGTTTTGTTTGTTCACATTGCCATTTAAGTCGAAGTGAGCTTCATCCGACATAAAAAATACTGCTAAGGATGGTTTCTACCATTTGAAGCAGCTTCTGGCAAAGTTCCAAGCGGATCACAAGATCTGTGGGGTTCAATTTGCTTGTAATTTGAATTTTATAGGAAAACAAATTCAAATCCTTATGAATAATTGTCTGCAATGTCTGTCTGCTAGTGCTGATACCCAATTGAGCAGACAAATTTCTCGTAGAAAAGCTTGGAATGTCATGTAAGGCAGCAGCTGCCGCAGCTATTGTTTCCGCTGTTCGAACTGAAGGAATTCGACAACAAGGTCTTCGAGCGATTGTCTCACGCTCAGAAAAAGATTTTTTAAATTGCTAAATGGTCCATTTACTTGAGGGCGTGCCGCCAAACGTGCGCCGAAATTCTCTATGCACACAAATTACGGACCTAAGTTCATGATAACGTTGCACAACCCAAATGCGGGTTTCCTCGTCCCAATTATTTATTTTTATTAAATCTAAATAACAATCTGTAAATTGAAAAAAAAAAAATAAAGTTGACAAACTGTTCTGAAAAAAAGTTATTAAACTTTTAAATGGTAGCACGATTCATCAGCCACCCTGTATGATGGTAATTTGAAAAGAAAACTGATTTAATTTTTGCGACAGCAGTGTAAATTTGTATCCGACATCCAAAGAACTTGTATACTCGCTGAACCTACCGGCGTTGCTCGGTTATACCAGCAATGATTTCAGTTCATATAAAATTAATCGACTTCCCGTTGTGTTTTACAATTTTCTTGTTCTTTAAATTTTAAACTTAATTTTTGGTTCTCCTATACGAAATAAAAAACGAACTATGTATCTATGTTTGAGCGTCTTCTGAATCGACAACATTATTAAAAGAGTTATATGTTTTAATTGTGCCTGATTGTTTCCCGCCACTGGTGTATAACGGGTCATATGAACAACATTAAAACCAGGTCTCACAGACACTAGGTCACCACTGGCGGCTTAAGTTGTTATCATTAATCACCATCAAAAGTACTGTTCCTTGCTTCTAAAATTGTTCTCTGACACAGCCGTTGGTTGGTTGGTTTTTTGCTCAATATTCACATCTAGATATAAATGTTTGCAATGAGATCGTGCATACTGCGAACAAGTTTACCTAGGGAATCGTCAATTGGAATAATTGTATTATTCACTGCTTGCACTCCCCCGTTTCCGTTACTCTGGTTTTAAGGCTTAGAATTAAATTTGAGCGCAAGCCCAATTGTTCACCTTGAGGTAGAAGAAAAGTCCCTATCAGGTGATAGATTTTATCTTGTACCTTAAAAGTGGGCATGAAATGTCAATGATGGATTTTGTTAGCTGCAAATGACGACATTTGAAATAAAGTATTATATTTCCGAATGTAGCTTAAAAAGTGCTTGGGATCTGGATGTACTCTCAATAGTAAGTCTGTTTGTGTTGGTTCAGCGACCTTAGGTACACTTACTCTGCCACCATTACAACATATCCATTAGCATCATAGCCCTCCACTTGTTTGCTTGGCATTTTTTACAAATATTCATATTTCGCTGTAAAGCACGTATAGTTCATCGTTGCCAGATTTTTTATTCTTCGTTAACACAGACAGGACCCTAAAACGTACGCAAGAGACTTCATCCGGCAGGGACAGGTTCTTTGCTTTTACGCTTTATAGTAGGATGCCCTTCGCCTTCTTGGTTCTTCTCGATAGGGCTTCGTTTCTCAATAGACTACTTAGCCAAAGAACCAGCAATTATCAAGATTTATTCAACGTCTACGTTTGATATCCGCACTTGTGTTGTATTCCATGCTCAAAGCAGAGCTTTCTACCTCGAATTTATAACTGTCAATGGAAACGCTCTGGCCAAATCGGCGGTGGAATTAGGCAGTTAATGAAAGCATGTAAAAAATCGCCTTGGTCTCGTTTGTAATCATGCCCATTCTGCTTTCTGCTGACTCCATGCTAATAAAGCTACCGGTAAAGAATCGCTTTGTTTTTCCTATCACGGCAATGTCGATAGAAACCCCAAGTAAAAGTGTTGATTTAGTAAAGATCGTACCATTTGTACTGGCATGGGTTTTTTTCGAATTACTTTTCAAGCACAGTCTTGAAAAAGCTGTGTGATATCGTGTCACATTTTCTTAACAGTCTAGTGGGGTTGAAGTCAGTAGAATGCCTTACAATTTGGCAGAACAGCGAGCATTCTACAACCTTATCCTATTTACACTGTCGTAAGCTGCTTTGAAATCGATGACCAGATGGTTGGACTCCAATGTGAAGATTTGTTCGATGGTAGATGGAAGCCCCATTGGTAAGGATCAATTAGATTGTAGGCAAGCGGCTTAAAATGCTGTCAGAACACGCTGTAAAAGATTTTATAAGTGATGTTTAAAAGACTAATGCCTATCTTTTGTTGGTGCAGAGTCGAAGAATTCGGATTCTTAATGTCGTGAATACTTTCCTCTAACCTTATTTCGCAGATAAGTTGATGTACGCTCGTAGCAATGTCATTTTCGGAGTGTTTAAAAGTTTCCGCTTGTAACCCATCGACTTCAGCTACTTTGTTCGTTTTTTAGTCTGGCGATGGCTGCTTTTGATCTCATTTTGGTCGGTCAGGGGGCTGCGATCTTGGTTTTTACTGGTGGGGTCTTGACTGTCATCAACGCGGCTATTGAAACTTGAGAAAAAGAATATGAAAGGAGGATGGCAATTTTGTATGAGATTTGGTCCAACCCACCAACAGAAACAATGCCTACGTCGTCGTTGGAAATTAAATGACACATTTTGTACTGCATCATTGCATTATCTTATTCTTTAACCAAAAACCAAAAAAAAAATATCATTGGAACGGTCTATTCAAGTCCAATATTTTTCGATATGGGCATGAAATTGTATTCCATATCAGACCAGAGATAACGAATATTGTTATTCACAGCAGACATGAGTTGCATATCGTTGGACAAGTCTTCTCGAGTACATCAAACTTTGGTATGTGCAAGCTCTAAATCTAAACCATGGGAGAACTGAAATAATAAAAGAAGTATGTCCGAGTCGAACATGTCTCGATTGTAGGCGACCCCTTATCCACCAGGCATTACTTAAATAAATTGGACTCTGACTGTCTGTTTAAACTTTTCAGCTCCACGTATTCGTACAGGTGGTTTGGTGCGTTCCTGTTTTGTTTGATTTTTTGGAATATTATGTTAGCATTATCTTCTATTATCAACTGCCACGTGATAAAATGTTATATATCACGTTTATAAGAGCTGCAGCTATTTTAAAATCCGCAAACATGTAAGGCAAGGCTTTGTTGAAATATTCTTGTCGCAGAAGTTTGAACCGACTTTTGAACTTGACATTAACGGTCAAAATATCACTTGTGTCGAATGATTGATTTTAGCTCGGTCTGTGTACTAAAAAATTAAAATCATGCAACATGTGCTTGGGGATAGCTAGGATAATTGGTTTAAATATCTCGTCTTAGGGTTTTTTTTTCCGAACATGATAGGCCCAGAAAAGGAAGCTTTCTGCAAAGCTTTAAAAAAATATCATTCCTAATCAAATTGCGTAAGCCTACTATGCTTCTTCTGTATTAATCAAAGGCGTTATCTGTTACACCTTAGTGGGATCAATACACGCAAGTTATAAAAATTAAAATCAGTTATTTCAATAAAAAAATAAAAATTACGATCACACTACTCAAGACCGTATTAAAATCGTGGTTAAGAAATTCAAAGCTCCTTTTCGTTTGTGATACAGATATTAAATGCTTGTGAATGTATCTTACAACTTTGAAATTGCGTATTTTGAGAACTATAAGCTAGGAACCAACCAAGTATTAAAAAACTGCCAAGAAGTGTATCGTTATCAAAAACATCATTTTCCATATCAGATGTTTTAAATCGTGGTAATGTTGCCTCGACTCCTTTGTTGCAACTTTGGCCCGAGCAACATCTTTGCTTAGTCTCATCTTTCACGTCCTCTTTCATCCCATATTTTCATCCTTTTGCTCTGTTTAAGTTAAATTTTTTTTAGTTAACATGTTTCATCCAAGTATTAATACAATTCAATGTCTAATTATGTTTTTAGTATTCGTCCTATATATTGGAGAGACCATACTTATATTAAAAAAAAAAGTATGTCTGTACATCCCACCTGTGTGTTATAACTTATAATCTTCCAAGAATTTGTTGATAGCTCCAAAAATACCTAAAAATTCCAACTATTTTCGGCTAAAAGTTTAGTGAAGGGAATGGTTGGAATAAATGTCCCTTATAAGGTTTCTTCAAAATTGCCACTTAAAGTAAGTTTTTTTAATCTGGCTTTATGGTCAAGAGATTGACTGGTTTTTAAAATTATTTGTGTTCGGTTCGATTAGCGTATACTAGTCTCATAATAGAACCTACTTGTAATATTGCAGGTTATATTTATTCATATGTTTTGAACTCTTTCGTGGAATTCCTCGTAGGGTCTCAGATAATATCCTTCGAGTGTCAAATGTGTAAAATATCCGTAGTTTCTGGACAAGATCTTGTTTTCTTGCTGACGAAATGATTTAAGTGCTTTGATAAATGCTTGGAAATTCCATAGTTTATCTTTTGGCTTCAACAAAATCACAATCCAGGCAGCTGACTCAACACTACTTTAATTAAATAATAGCTTTGTTTGTTGAGCCCTAAGTTGCCCTAGGGTCGCTACAGCTCGTATTTTGAAAAACCTCAACTCGCCCTAACTAGAAAAATTCTTTTTTTTGTACACCTGGCGACCCCAGGTCGATTTTGGTATTTTGCAGGGGCGAGTTGAGGTTACGAATCAGCTGTTGAAGTGACGTTTGCTGTTAAGCATATTTTGTGTGTTTTTCTTCTGTATTTGATTTTTTATTTAATTTATTCGAAAGAAACTAAAAGAAATGCATTTATTTTAATAAAAGCAAACCATAATAAAACTAATGAAACATAATGGAAACTACTGATTTGTGTTTTGTGACAAATATAGGGGATAGGGGGGCACCTTTGGACACTTTTTGCTTTCAACTGTCATAAAAACCTATTTTTGTAAACTATTGACTTTTAACATAATTTAACTCTTAGAAATGGATACAAACTTAAGTTTGAGTCTATAAAATTGTTATTTTTAAAATGATTTCGATTTATTATTATTTTTGAGACGAAGCAGGTAATTATGTTCAAAGGTGCCCCCCTCTCCCCTACAATCAGCAACCCTGATGTGTTTTTTAACCTGCCAATGGAAACCCACCTGTCTGTTAGAGCGGGTTTCAATGTTGTCCATATGGGCCCGTTATTCACGTCAAGACTGGTGGGTTAAGAACCGCAAAACCCAAGTTTTGTTTGACAACTATTGGAGTTGTCAAGAAAATCTAGGGTGACCCTGGGTAAAGTTCAACAAACAAAGCTAATGAAAGTAAAGTAGTAAAAAAAAAAACATGTACTGAACCCAACAAAAGTATGGCACTCAGCAAGAAAATCGCATCATCTGAAAGTTTAGTTTAGTTTACTGCCCTTTAAGTTTACAATATTAAGGACAAGACCTTAATATCGTAAACTTTTATTTTTGGGCCATTTATAGCTGAATATTAGCATGCTACGCAAAAATAATGCACTGTTCAACGGTTCTAAAATATGCCTTTAACTCATTTTTTTTATTTTGGCTCTTTTTCTATAGACGGCCTTTTCTCTATAGACGTAACATTTTTAGGGGCTATCAGTCCATTATCGGTGTTCAGTGGTGTTCTTTTACCTAATCGAATCTTTTTTTTGTCAAAGTGAATGACAAATTATTAATGGCTGTTATTGAACTCGGCCTATCCATGTTTTGGTATTCTTTTTTTATGATTATTCGAACAGGCAAATTTCTAAAGATCAAGACTTTTGCGAAATCTGAAAAAAAAAACAATCATATTCTTATGCAAAATTATATACCTTAGCTTTTTTTTAATTTTTAAAAATTACATGGATAACACAATAAAAACTTCCATCATTATAATGTCATTGCCAGCTTATCCATATTTAAATTAAATGTCAAACAATAATAGTCTACATTACTTAAAATCGATTTTTCAAATAAAATCATAAATCTAAGCTCCCAATGTTGTCTCAACCTGATTGTGATGGCTTGTGGAAAACTGGTGTCATAATATTTGTAGGCATGTACAATAACAATAATAATAAAAAAAAAAGAACTTGACTTGAACTGTAAGCCGCACATTCATTTTTGAAAATTAAATTTAAAAAGTAAAATACATTTAATAGTTAAGTACAATTTTATATGATAATTAATAAAAATGCATTAAAAAAAAAAAAAAAAACAATAAAATAAAAATAACATGCAAATTTGCACGTTAGGCAACCCTTTTTTTGTAATATATACAAACATACATACATACATTAAAACAAAATAAAAATATGTATTTGATTTATGTTAAAATAGGATAAACGAAATAAAAAAGAATCTGGTAATATATATATATAAAATAAAATATTTATAAGAAATAGAAAAAAAAAACAATATAAATGTGCAAATCTAAATATATATATATATATACATTACATTATATATATATAAATAAATAAATAAAATCAAACAAATAGATGACTGCTATTTGTAACCATTTCTATATTAAGCATGTATTTTATTCAAAATTATACAGTTTTTATATTATATATAAAAATAAACAGCATTTAGTATTTTCAAAAGAAGTTTGTTTTATATATTCATAAAAACAGCACTTAAAACATCGATACACATATGTATTGTGGCTTTAAGGAAAAAACAACATAAGTTGACTGTCGAAATCGGTGTGCTTTTAATGCTTGCGATTATAGTTAAGAAGAGTTATTTACTCGTTCAAAAAACAGTCCAACCAAACATGACATCACTTTGCGTTCCTTTTTTGCACTTATTTTTAATATTATCAGCCAGAATGACGAAGTGTTGCTACACTGTTTGCAACAAAAAAAAATACGGTGTGGTTTTGGTTACATTTTTCGCCACCGCAGCGCCACATGTTTGGTGCTTCACCTCTCAAATATTTTTCTCCAAAATTGTTTGGTGTACCAGGCGCTCATACATAAAAGGAGGCTATTTTTTTGCATTTATTTGCAAAAATGGGAGGAGCCAAAAGCTGATAGAAAACGGTAAAGATCAATTTGGAAGTTATGGTTTCCATATCTGTTTGTGTGTGGGCCACAATTACTATTTTACATTCTTTCTTTCTTTTGCTATTCATGTCCTACTTTGGTCAAACCCATTTTCAAATCATCGGCAAAAATAAAAGGCTTCCTGCTTTTTCTGAGCGCCTGGTGATTCAATATTTTTCATATGCTTTTTGCACTCAATTGTGCGGTTATTAAGAAGAAACACACCTTAAGCAGTGGTGTAGACATTGTGGACGCATATTTGCCGCCAAAAGTTTCATTAGTGAATGGTATGCAGAGGCTTTTGTGGGTATGTGTGTGTGCAAAAACTCCGTTGTCGAGAAAAACAAATTAATTTTTAACATCGGTTTGGATATATGGATATTTTGTTGTATAAATGGCGGATTGCTTTCTGTGTGTCAACTTGTGCTGTTTGTGTGTGGGCCGCCATATAACTACTTTCCATTCTTTCTTTCTTTCTTTTGATATTCATGTCCTACTTTGGTTCCACCCATTTTCGAATCATCGTCGAAAAATAAAAGGCACTTTCTACTTTTTCTGAGCGCCTGGTGATCCAATATTTTTCATATGCTTTTTGCACTCAATTGTGCGGTTAGGAAGAAGAAAACACCTTGCAGTGGTGTAGACATTGTAAACGCATATATTTGCCGCATTGCCGCCAAAAGTTGCATAATGCGAATGGTGTGCAGAGGCTTTTGTGGGTATGTGTGTGTGAAAAGACTCCGTTTTCGAGAAAAACAAATTAATTTTTAACCTCGGTTTGGATTATATTATGTTGTATAAATGGCGGATTGGTTTCTGTGTGTCAACTTGTGCTGTTTGTGTGTGGGCCGCCATAACTACTTTCCATTCTTTCTTTCTTTTAATATTCATGTCCTACTTCGGTTTCACCCATTTTCAAATCATCGGCAAAAATAAAATGCTTCCTGCTTTTTCTGAGCGCCTGGTGATCCAATATTTTTCATATTTTGCACTCAATTGTGCGGTTAGGAAAAAGAAACACCTTAAGCAGTGGTGTCGACATTGTAGAGGAATATTATTGCCGCCAAAAGTATTAAATGTGAATAGTGTGATGACGATCACAAGGAGGAACAAAAAGTTAAAATTAATTCTTTTACTCATTCCGACTTATCTGATAAACAGAAGCAAGAAAAGGACTTTTTATTGGCTCGGTTCAGTAGCGACCATTTTTGTGCTGGACTTGAGTCATGTAATATTTTTATATGTAACAGGGTGACTTTTTTTGAGTTTTTAGTATTTTTTTTTTTGTTCATAAAGAGACAAAATAAAAAGTGCTCGTGCTATTTTTCAATCTTAATAAATTCTTTTATTTTCCAAAACTACAATAATTTATTTAATTATTGATTTATTGGTTTGTTTAATTAATTATTTGTTTATGTTTACTTGGACCATTTCGTCTTATGTCATGTAGTCTTTGAAATAATAACATTTCAAATAGAAATATTTTGTTAGTTGTTTTATTTGCTTATACCCACTGCAAGAAGAATGTTAGACACACCATTTACTCATGGGCCCCGTGCTGCTCGAATCTCAAAATTTTCATGTTTTCTGCTCCGGCACTAAATTCAGACCTTCAGATGCTGTTGAAACAGAAAATTTATTACGTTGGTAGTTTTATATGGCTTGTGCTCTGCAACAACTCTTTTAAACTATTGATTTTTAAGTGATTAATAAAATACTTCAACATAATATTTTTGACGGGGATATAATACTTAAAGTATGTGGGAACTGGGAAGGTAGAGAAAGAACGATTCTGATGACTAATACATTTTGTGTGTTTTTCTTGGGTTGCTTGACAGTTGAAACTACTTATAAGTACTTAAACGGCCCATGAACACCACACTACGAAAAATCCAAATTCTTTCTGATTTATACATATGTATATTTCCCCCTTGATATTTTGAGGAAACAAGTACAATTATTTTGGAAATGTATAGCTATATTTTTAGTCCTCAATTTGAAAATTTTGACGCCCTTGAAATTTACCGCCCAAGGCAAATGCCCGGCACGCCGCTCCTTCCCTAGATAAGGGCCTGGATACATGTTAAACGTGCGATAGGCTACACCATAAAATGGCAGCTAGTGAAAATTTGTATGGAAAGTTAAGCTGAGGTATGATACCTATTTCTTGAGACATAAAGGAAATATAGTGGATTTTCTTACAAATGAAAACAAAATGATCTTCAACAATACTTGTACCTATAGATACACTATTTTCGAAATCGTATATTGAGTGTGTTTTATAAGCGCAAGTTATGGACCTACGACTTAACTGTGTTTGGTTTATTACCAATCTTAACCATTTTTCTAAAAATATGATCATGACAATGAGGCGCCGCGCCATGTCATAATAAAAATTCACATGTTCCTCGCGTGTTCATCGCCACCTTAGCTTCTAGTGACCTTAAAACAATAATAATTAAACTCATATTTTTTACATGTTTCGGAAATTAACTCTGGCAACAATGTTAGAGGAAGAAAAAATGGAAGCAAATATTGGAACCGAAATTTCTTTCCTTAAGCGTCAGTTATAGCGACCAGTAAAACGCATCAGTAAACATTTTCTTTTGTAGTATTTAATATCTTCGAATGCGGTTTGAAACAAAAAGTATATACCAATCGGCGGCGAATAACATAAATTATTTTATTTAAAAAAAATATACATTGATTCGGCAATGTAGGTATATTTTACGGAAAACCAATAATTAGATTTTACTGACAAAAATTCATTTTACGTATCAGCTAATTGTCATGTCACTCAAAATGAAACAATAATTCATTCTAGTTTCTTACTGTTTCGTTCATCCGGAAAAAATTCTTTCATCAGGATTTATTAGCGACCAGTAAAAAGCATCAGTAAAAATCGAAAACAAATGAATTTGGAGCTTTTTTACTGACGGTCGTTTATAGCGATCAGTAAAATTATGTCGGTAAAAAAATGGAAATAGCAACGCATCCTATCTTTTTCTTCTTTCTGGTCGCAAATGTACCAGTAATTTATTTCCGGATGAACGAATTCATTCCGGATGAACGAAACAGTATGAAACTAGAATGAATTATTGTTTTATTTTGAGTGACATGACAAGCAGCTGATACGTAAAATGAGTTTTTGCCAGTAAAATCTAATTATTGGTTTTCCGTAAAAAATACATTACCGAATCAATATATATTTTTTAAATAAATTAATTTATGTTATTCGCCACCGATTGGTATACACTTTTTGTTTCAAAACGCCTTCAAACATATTAAATACTACAAAAAAAAATGTTTACTGATGCGTTTTACTGGTCGCTATAACTGACGCCTTACCTGATGTTCGGTCTAATGTAAGGTTTTCATATGAAACATGATACAGAAAAATTCCACCATCATGGTGTTATCTGACGTCACAATCATCTTTTAGTATACGTAACGTATTTCATATGATTGTGACTTTACACAGAAAGTCAGCAAACCCACTAGCTATATATTCGCTTTGAATCAATTAAAATTTGGTCTATTGTCGTCTTTCTTAAGCGGAAGATTATTTTGTTCGCGTGCTTCATTGACTTCTAAAGAGGTTGCTCAAAAAATTGCTTACATAATATGCGCGCTCTCCGCTTGTGATAGAACTGTTTGTTAGAGGTGGAATTGCTTTCTAGACACTGGGCTTGCAAGAATTTAGAAAAATTAAAAACAAATTTAAAACTCGACATTTTGGATTATCTTCCCGAAATCACATTTTTATCTTCATCAAGCTGATGGTGCAATATACTTATTCGGTTTGTGAAATTCGCAGTTCAGCTTAGTTTAAAAATTGTGAATTAGAGTCAATAACTTTCAAAAATGTATTAAAATGTTGTCTTTTTTAAACTTGCAAATCCTGTTCCCTGTACCCTCTAGTGTCGGATACGAGTTCACATCAGACAACAACTTTAAGAATTTAATTTTAAAACCAATATGTGTTTTATTTTTTAGCTTATTTTTATTATAATAATTTAAAAATGGTTCAAAGTATTCCTAGGCGTATGTAATTTAAACTAAAAATGTGTCTTGAATTTAGTAGTTATGACTCACACATTTATAGGTAGATATAATAATACAACATCATTCAAAATATTCACTATAAATTACAGTTTTGTTTGCAACATAGGCAAATCAAATTTTCTAGTGATTATTTTCTGCGCGCAATTGTTCTAGTTCTTCCCTTTCCTTAATTTTACGTCCCAAATCAACATTATAGTCAAAGCTATAGTAGAAACCACGGGGATCGCCTTTCTCTTCTTCGGATGGAATATACTTAGGTTCGATATGTTCATATGCAACATCTGATTCTGACGGAGTGTATTGTCCTTCCTTCTGATAATCACTACTATAGGGGTCTGGGTTTTGACCGTTTGCTGCTGCAAGCTCACTCCATAGACGGAAATGTTCCTCCTTGGCAGCTTTAACAGCTGGAGTCTCAGTAGCTGGATTCTTTTCTGCAGCTGGTCTGTTATCTTCATGGTGGAAACCGGACTTGTCTGCATAGTAATTTGCAATGAAGTCCCTTCCCCTTGGATTGACGTATTGGTATGTGCCTTTTACAACGCCGTCAGCTGTTTTCTCTTCGGCTTTGCCTTGGTTCCAGTCCTTGTAACCATAAACATACTGGCCCAAGCCATCTTGACCATGGTACTGGTGTGCAGTATAATGTTCTTCTACATACTCGGAAGGATTATCATATTTGCGTCCCTGATAGATGAGTTCTCCTTTTTCATTTTGAACTACTGGCAAGGGATTCTCACCAGTTTTTGGAGCATATTCAATATTAAGGTTAGATGATTTCAAGAACTGTTGGGCTTCTTCAGGGCTGATATTAATTTTGAAGATGTTTTCCCCACAAATGAGTGGTACAATCTGAAAAAACGATTAAATCCTGTTAGATAAGCTTTTTTATGTAAACTTGTGTCGATTGCAATAACAATTTCAAGGCTTTAAACAAATATTTAACTTGATGTTGAAGTTAACTTGTCTAGGAAAATATTTTTTTTCAGTTTTGTATCAACTAAAACTTCAGCACACAAATATTATTAATTAAGTAAATTGCTTTCAACTATACAAAAAATAATTCACAATTTCTCATGAATAATTGGAAATTTTTTAATTTACCACTAATAACACGGCAATCACAATAGACTGCATCTTCAATCAATTTGAATCTTCTTTTAGTTTTTTTTAAATTTTTTTTTTATTAATTAACACCTTAAACACACTTTACAATATTTGCAACGATTAGTTAATGATTTTAAGATGGAACGATAGCTTATAGACAGCACGACTCTCTGCGCGGTATTAATGTTCCGGTTAGCAAGAACATCTTTTTATATAAAATTAGAATAACAAGCTTTAAGTTAAAGATGCTTTCAGAATGAAAATCTTGTTTGTTAGTCACTCTTGGCTTGGCCGCTGTTTTGCGTTTTCCCTTCGTCGTCGTCGTTTTGTTTGAGGATTATTATACTTGAATTATAACCAATTTGAAGAAGTTAATAAATATTAGATAATAGGTTATTTTCAATTCTTGGATTTGTATCATCTATCAAATTTAAATATTGTATTGAAGACCTACCGCGTGGTTTGTATTGTGGAGATAGTAGGTACGACATAATAAATAAGTTGAAAGTTTGGATACATTAATTTCTGGCAACATGGATAAACAATGGTGACGTGTTGCTAGGATTTGAACATTTAAATACAAGCAACCCTGAAGGTTGCGAAAAATTGTTTGCCTTTAAAGAAAGCTGAGTCAAATCAACTTTTTATCCCGGAAACCGTTCAAGTATATTTTATTTGAATGATTTTCATCATACGATTTACAACTCGAAATGAAAGCTTGAAATATATGTCAATTATTATTAAAATCAGTATTGATCATGTTGAGATATTTGAACTTGAAGCTGGAAATTAGAAGTAAAAGAGCTCATAATATGCGGGGAAATTAACAAAAATATGATATTTTGAATAGACTTTTTTATAATAATTTGTTTAAGATGCTTTCTACAGATTGGTATCTTGAAATAAAAACCAAATCTTTAATTGAATGAAAATTATTTTTTCTGAAATGCTCAGAAATTACAGTTTTGAATTAAAATGTCTCATACTCATACATCACAGAGCTTCTATATATGTCGTACGGCTGCAAAGCAGTGCTTCATTTCCTCCTAGAGCATAGGGCAGCAACAAAATCCTTCCATCTGTCCGCAAATGACCTTAGCTGTGGCCACGATTGAAAACCTGGAGACCGAGCTTCCTTTAAAACAGTTGCCCTGAAAGTTGTTTTTGGTCTTCCAACGCCTCTATTACCCTGAGGATTCCATTCGAAGAATTGTTTCGCTAATTGTCGTTATGTTTCCTCAGAGTATGGCCTATCCAACGTCACACTTCCGTTGCCTGATGTCGGTATCCAATATCTTTATCTGTCCAGTTCTATTCCACAGTTCAACGTTCGATATGGTTTGCGGCGACCGGGTCTTCAGAATGTACCGCAGACAATGGTTAACGAAGGCTTGCAGCTTGTTCGAGATGTCTGCAGAACATTTTCATGTTTCTGAAGCATTTATTACAGCACAGATTTAACGTTGGATTCGAAGAGTTTAAACTTTGTGAGTAGCGATATTTTGCCGGAGTTCCACAGAGGAGAGAAGATTCCAAATGCACTACGGGCTTTGTTTATTTTATTGTTAACATCCAGGTCCGTCCCGCCATCGAGTGCTTTGAAACTGCCCAGATAATCAAACTGTGTGATCTCTTTGGGTCCGCCTGCCTCTGCCTGTGTCATAATTTTGGTCATATTTGCGTTGATCTTTAACCCAGTCACTTCCCCATTTAGTTGCAGCGAATGACATATTTGATTTACACAAGCGGTGATTACATATGCAAATATCCTTAAATTAACATCATCCAACATTTCAGACCATGTCCGAAACTTTCCCTCTATGAATTTATTAAAGTGTCCCACCTACTTACTTATTTCTTGAAAATTAACTTTCAAGATAAGCAACACGAACCAACTTTTGTTGCAGAAAATAAAAACTACCGACTTATGCATGTACATTATGTGAGTAAATGTTTTTTTTTTTTACGAAATAATAGATTATAGGGGGGAAATAGGAGCTTGAACCACTTTTTGTAAAATTAAAGATAAACACCTTTCTCTCTATCTCAGGCTGTTAATATAAAAACCCTTTTTATGTTTAATAATTACAAAAGCATGTAAACCTTTGATTTTCAAATAACCTCAATTGTTTGAGCGTGTAAAAACGCTCTTTGCAAACCAATTATTGTTAAAATAATTCAATTTGGAAAGATTCAATTTCATATAATTTACATACTAAATTTCGGGTTTCATTCATTATTTGACATGGCATACGCCATCTTAATAAATAGATACCAAAAGTCAAATGAAATTATGTAAATCATTTTGAAATAGACAAATTAAATTGAATTTAATATCAATAATTTACATAGATACATAATATTATAAACAAAATACATTATGCTTTGAGAGCTGAAAACAATGAAACGCAAATGATAACAAACATCAGTTTTGTGAATCATAGATTGTTTAAAAGTAATCAATATGCTTGTTTTCGTCGTAAATAAAGTTTGTATAAGTATATTAAGTATTCTATTTTCTTGGAATTATTGAATATTCTAATGAGTCATTTTAACTGCGGCAGGATGTTAACTAAAGCACATAAATACTTAATTTGACAATAAAATTTGTTTTCAAAAAGTTAAGTTTATTTTGTAAGAGAAATGAATAATACTACGAAATTTAAAAATGCATTATCATTAAGAACATCCTGGTTAACTTCGTAAACATTCCGAACTGATTTAAGATCAAGATTAATGGTTTGATAATTAAACGTGAATAATATTTACAATTTGAGTAAAGATGCTTTGGTATAATAATAGTAATTTGTTGGGACATAAGGAGCCTTACGGAAAACAGTGTAAATTGAACACCTACATATTACATTGTAAATGTATGTATATTGATGAAAATAAAAAACTAAAGTTGGCAAGTCGGTTGAATTTTTTGCTAGCGTACCGTTTGTTAAGAAAAAATAAGGAAAAATGTATTTCAGCAGTGAGAAACACCATTATTTTCTTTTATTGCCCATAGATGGCATTCAGTTGGATTGCAATACAAACAGAAATGAAAAAGAAGCATCAGTTCAGCGATTCTTTATTATATTATATTTATCGAAATTAAAAAGTGATTATGGAAGTTTTAAAAATGCACTCGAATTAAATTGAATTTAGAATTGTACAATGGAGATTCTTTTTTTTTAAATTTGTAAGTGATTATTCCAGTGCTCTATTGGTGTTCGAATTTCATCATAACATTAAAAAAAAAAATTCCCTGCGACTGCTCGCTTTTTGGTGACCAGATTTTAGTTTCGATGTTTTATAACAAAAATTCATGAACGTTTGGAAATTAAAATACCAATAATGAAAAACATTTTTGGGTAATTTTTATTTTAATAAATAAATGTGCATTCTATATCTACTACAACATTCTAGTTTTCACACAATATATCAAATGATTTCAGATTTTATCGAAGAGTTTTTGGCCGAATTGTGTTCTTATTTTACAATATGAAGTCTGTTCCAAGTGTAGAGAATTTTCCTTCATGAAATTTCAGGCCAAAAAATTTCATTCGAATATAGAACCTCATTTTTTATTTCAGTATTCGGTTGGCATAAATGAGACATCCGATCGCGGATTTATTTGATAGTTTTATATTTTTTAGGAAATTCTAATTTTAAATTGTATACCTACTATATTATGATAAAAGTTTTAATAACCCTATGAGTGCGAGTGCATGCCAACAATAGAGATTTGCCTTGCTATTGTTTATAATTGCTGATTTCCATGTCTTGTGTAGCCCGAAATTATACTAACTTCCACTTGTTTGATCCATTAAGGTTTCTGGTAAGCGAAAATATTTGGAAATGATAGTTAAATATGAAATAAGAAAATGTAATTATCAGGACCCTGCAACAACCTGAAAATCGAGTGAACTAACAGTTTCGGAATATGTTTGTTTAATTTCCCATGCCCTACGAATTCCGATTAACATCGAACACCTCAGTGTACTATTAGATTCCAATAATAATATTTCAAGTGCCAACAAAATAAAATATTGTACTACTTTAACTATGGATTATATGGAAAACTGTTCATATTCACTATCTTTAATGAGTCCTAAACCTAATTTTCCACTTGACAACTGATTGATTTGTTAAACCCTAAAGTGCGTACACTGGAATCACATATAGAAATAGAAGGAGGGCGAAAAAAAAATCATATTTAATGTTTCAGTCTATCTTGAGAACACACCAGTCCGTCCAATCAAATACAAATATTGTGAGTTATATCTGCTATTATAAGATCATTGTTAGAGCATTGCCAGACCTGACAACCGTCTGTAAAAGTCTAAAGTTGTCTTTAAACCTACAATTCACTAATCCAAACAAAAGTATACTTATATACATATATCTATTTTAACTATTTTTGTGGCATCAATAACTAGGCTTGAAAACAGCTGAAAAGAGCTTTTCAATAAGCTGCTTTAATAAAAATATACGTACAAAAAAAAAACAAATATGTATAGGTAATATGAAAAATAAAAATTATAAAGTCAAAAAATTCATTAAAGACAGCGACCCATCTAAAATTTGGGTGACAAAAACAAGTTAGACGGTTCAAGTTATACTTTTATTGATACACGGATGGTATAAATTAAAAAGAAATAATAATATTTTTTTCTTTTCTTTAAATATTATTTCATCCGGTAGGTTATTTAGTGTCGATTTATCAACTAACATTATGATTCTTATTATCAACCACTGAATAAATAAGTTGTATTTAAAATGACTAACACTATACCTACACGTTTTTGAATTGATAGCTTGCAAATATACTCAGCAGTCAGCAATCATCGAAATCCACTCGAGTTTCATTGATATAATCTATACACGATTTTGCTGCGCTGACCGAGATCAAATTAAACATAATTGGCTGTATTCATAGACGTATCTTAAACTGCTGCTAAGATGTGATCAATCAAACCTAGAGCTTAAGTTATTTATAATTGTATTTAGACCTATGATTAGAACTTAACCTGGGATCTTACTTTAAAAGTACGGGTGATGTTGTGTTTACGTTATTTTTAAGCTACTAAACGTCGTACAATAATAATTGAAAAACGTAGGAACTTTGGTCGGCCAATAGTAAGTCGATACAAATAAAATCCCTCCGAACATAACATTTATAATAAATTCTGAAAATACGATTTTGGCAAAATGTCAATAGATGTTGAACTTGAAGGAGGTTCTGGAAGAAATGCATTAATTTGTTGTATGAAAATGTGCCACTAGCCAGACAAAGAAAAAGATATAAGACACGGTTGAATCCATTCGAGTTAAATGATAAAGATTTTTTTCAACGAGTTAAAAGATAAAGATTTTTTTCAACGGTATCGATTCGAAAGAGGAACAGCAACATTTATCATAAATGTGCTCAATATTAAAGAAACACCTTCATGGTATCTCCTAACAAACTACTAGGAGCGATATTTCTGTAACTGCAAGCAAACTGGCATTACAGCTTCCCATCTTTGTAAAATTCCCATCCACAAGTTAGGAACTTGATGTGTCTACTTTCCTGATTCATCTAAAATTAAATGAACGATTCTCTATTTAAATCAAAAAATTGATATTTCAAATGTAAATCCTACAGTTTGGCACACAAATGTTTTTGTTAAAAATGTCTGCCTGACATTAGGTGCTGTCATAATTTGAAGTATTATGGTAGTAGATTTTCGCATTGAGCTATGACTAGCTAAAAACAGCTAGAATATTCTTTATGAATAGCAGCTGTCACAACTAAAGTAAACATGTATGAATAGGGCACAACGTACTCATATATTAATAATTTAGAACGTGAAGCTAAATTTCATAGATCAAATTGTGGAAATTGCTGATGGGATAGCTTTATACCAACTCCGAAACCACGCCCTAAGCTTTGATTATGCAGACACCAAATGAAGAAAACCATGTTCAGATTTAAGTCCGAGATTATAAGAAACATATACAAACAAAATTATAGAGCTAGAAGTGCTAGTTAAAAATTTAGAAATAAAAGTTATACTACGACATATGAGTATGTCGCACTATCCAATGCGAGAAGTGCAGACAAATTGCAATATTTTTTAGGAGCTTGTAAACGCATCTTTTTTGTTTAACTGCAGAAAATCTGAAGCAAATTTTACAAAATTTAACGAGAATAGGGTGGTATATAGAAGCTGATATTAAGAATGACATTTATAGAAAAGGATTAAAAGTACTAAATATGTATGTATATAACGGAGCAATGAATTTGATCTGATTAATTAACCATCCCTTGTTGGATCTGAAAGGCAACCTTTTAATGATACAGGCTTAAATCCTCAATTGACGAACATGCGGAGCCCATCACCAGCCCCGTACAAGTACAGTGATATGAAAGGTGATCCAAATCATAAGCAAAACTAAGCAGGTGGACTTGCTGGTGTATCTTCCCGAATTGTAGTGCAGACTGGTTGCGAGGGGTCTAACGTATCTACGGGACTGGAATAATTGAGTTATTGTGAAATTTTCTAAGAGGGAGTCCTCAAAAATTGTAACAAATGACCTTTTCTATTTTTTGAAACCAGAGGTAACATAGTTATTCTTGATGGTTAAAAGCCTAGGACCGAGTATATGTTCAAGTGGTCGCTACGATCATGTGATCAAGTCAAAATCAATTCAAAAGCTAAAGGATGACATAATTGGGCACATTCATGACATATGGAACCTCAATTATGCCTCAGCGCCTTTGAAAATATGGAACATTAGATAGTCGTATGCCACCGAAGCCGTGATTATCATTTAACAGATATTTTGTTCCACACATAATTGTCATAGATTTTTCTATGACAACAACAAAGAATTAAGATAATTCTTTGAAACATTTTTGTTTTATACACAATTAGCATCGTGCGTTATGGTTGGAACACCCTTTACATCCAATCCATAGCTGTGTCATCACAAGCAAATTTGATGACTGATGACGATGAGTGTGTTTAGAGTGGTCATTGGATTGTGTACCTACTTGACACTTGTACACTTATTCAAATCCAGCATCTAAAAATAAATCATTGTTACTTGCATTATTTAAAAAATTCAGAATCAAGACAGCTTTTTATGTGAGAGTTCTGAGTTTTTTTCCAGGAGAGTACTAACTCATCCCGCCCTTATCCTTAAAAACTGTTTTCAAACAAAAACTTTTTTTAAAACACATTTATGGCTTATATTTTCAAATAGGTTGGGTACAATTGATGGTCATAATGTCGACTTTCGAAAAGTGAATTGTCAAAAACACCGACTGTTCAAAATATCGACTCTTATAAAATCGTTTTTTGAGAATATCGACTCGTAAAATGTCAACTGTGCAAAGTGAATTATTTTTCCATGCATGTGTTGCCACTACAATGTTTTTCCTATTTTTTTTTTAAGTCACTACTCACTCAATTGAAAGAACTTTTAAAAAAACGTACAAGGAACTTCTGAGCTTTTCGTAAAATAATTAAATTTTGCTTACACATATAAAATGTTTCAATAATTTGTTACATTGTTTTTGATTTCTTATTTGGGTTTTTTTTTTCGTACATAGCAGTTAAATACATTTTTGATCCTCGACACTTAATTTTTTATCAGTAACTGTATTTTGGATAAAAGTCGACATTTTCACAGACACTTTTTCAATCGACATTTAAATAGTCTGGATTTTAAACTCTAAACTTTTTTTGTCGATCAAACTTCAGTCGAAATTTTGACAGTCGATGAAATCAATGTATATTTATCCAGTCGAACTTTAGTTTCTCAAATAATATGTCCTCACATTATTCATACTGGAAGTCAATACCCATGCCACAAATATTTCGTCTCTTTAACATAAAATTTATACTACGCCCATGGCTTTTTGTGCTCACATAGCTTTCACTCTTATTTTCTTAAAATAAATGCAATTTCTTCACACTTCTATAGCCTACTTAGAATTTACAGTACACTACAATTCGTATGTGCGAAAAGAGGTGCGTATCAAAACTTATAGGTTTGGTGAACGAATTCATAGACAAGTTTTAGAACGGAACGCGTGGCTTATAATTCTTTAATTCGAAGCGAAAACTTAAATTATAAAAGTAATGTTTAATTTATTAGGTTTCAACCATTTGTCAACACGTTCAATTATTTTTACATTTGCTTACTTCTGGTGTTCTTTTGATGTGTGTTCAGTGAGAGAAATAAATATATTGACAGAACCTTCGGTTTCGTTAGCCATGTTAGCTACAACTAAAAATGTATCGTCTCTTAACAATACAAGCAGTTCATTGAATAAATTACTCAGGATATACGGTGAAGGGATTGAATCAAAGTTTCCACCTATTTTAGAAATGTTTGTACAAAGGATTCAATCGTTTTTTTCTGTTTATCAGCAACCATTGTCGGTATCAACATTGATATCAAATTTTAGTAATCTTGCACCAGTTTCAAATTCTTACAATGCAACTCTTAACAATTCTAATTTAACTGAAGACATCAAAGAAGACCAAGAATATAATGAATTTATTTCTATTGGTGAAGACAGCGAATTTATAACAGTCGGAGAGTCGAGTGATGAGAATGGAGTGTTAATAGATGCAGCCACAGAAGATATTGACAATAAACCTGGCTACAATACATGAGGCATTTTCGAGATTTCTAAATTTAATGTTATCAACCGAACTGTGGTTTTAAAATAAATCGAACAAAATATAAATGCAATGTTGTTTTTAATTAATATGTTGACTATTTTTATGAATCACATTCTTTGCATGGAAATCATGAATAAGCAAAATAATAGAATAAATACAATACAGTAAACAAAAGAGCTGACGTCCAAGCCCTTTATTAAATTCAAAAATTCAAACAATAATATTTTGTATGAAGTTTACTGTTTGTTAAAGCAACTAACCTATTGCATTTCGAAATCATTTTTAAGACGTCAACATATTCCATAAAACATATTCTTTTTTTTACATGTATGAGGTCTTAAGGACTGAAGGTTGCTCTTTTTTGCAGATAAACATTCTTTACCTTTTAATTTTAAATAACTTGAAACTTATTTAAAAATAAAAAAATAAATATGTGATTATAGAATTTCATATAGTTGGAAATTGGAATTAGTTTAAAGTTCATGTTCAGCTTGACGCCTTGTTCTATTTACTGCCAATAATTTAACAGAGCACATTTTCTTGTAATTGAATGATACCACAGTCCAAAAACTCAAATAAATATAAATACAAATGTAAGTCGAGCCCGTTTCAGCTTTTTCCACGTCTTGACAAAAATTTAATTTGCCGCTCGTTACAAGTACAGAGCTGGTGCGGTTTGTAACCGACTTTTGAAAAATTGAGGCTATCATTCCGACACGTATAATTGTAACATTATTGGAGTTGTATTATATTCACATCCACATGGTAGCCTGATATGGCTTCATAACTATCATATCAAATTACATGAATGTATGTGTCAGGTATGTAATACGTGTACCTACATATTTGTTTAAAAATTTCTCAGAAGCTACTGATAAGATTTAAATAAATTTTTTTCATTGGTGTGCATATTCATGAAAATCGGTTCAGTAGTTTAAAAGATATAAACTAAAATGTTACTTTTTAGGGTTCCGTACCCAAAGGGTGAAAACGGAACCCTTCGCTGTACGTCTTTCCGTCTGTCCGTCTGTCCGTCCTTCACCAGGCTGTATCTCATGAACCGTGATAGTTAGAAAGTTGAACACATGATGATGTATTATTTTGTTCTCCATAACAACAAATACTAAAAACTAAATAAAATAAAAAATTTAATGGGGGGTCCTATACAACAAACGTAATTTTTTGCTCGTTTTTGCTATGTTTGTCCGTCTATCACCAGGTTTTCTCTTTTTTTCTTTAAACATTTCTGGAAGTCTGGAATTTGCAAATATAACTCTCTCTGTTAGTTTTTCTTTTTGTTGATTTGCTACTTTTCCTTCACTCACACAAACAGCTTTACCTACATGTAAATTCCAGAAATTCTTTTAAAAGAAAAGAAACAACCTATGTATGCTTTTAAAGCTCAGTCATTGTATTTATATTTTATAGTAATTTCATGGAACATTTTATTTTAGTTCTGAACGTCGTCAATGGCGGCACTAGTTGTCTTGTCTACTTTACATCGAATTTCTTCTATTGTTGTTTTTGCTTTCCATGGCAGTTTAGACAAAAACCACTAAAATTACTGCACAATCAAAGCTTGTGAACGTCGTCCATAGATGCCGCACAAAACGTTCCGCTTCTTGGGAATACTATAAAATATAAATACAATGAGCCGTATTCATAGATGATGTTTAAGTTGTTGCTAAGCTAAACTGGAGTTTACCTGATGAAGTTTCCATAAGCTAAACTCCAGTTTAGCTAGCAACAACTTAAACATCATCTATGAATACGGCCCAATGTCTTCTGCAAATCCTAATCGCCTGTTACAATGAGAAATGTAAGCAAGTGTTTATTGAATAAAATAAACGTGATTTTTTTTTTTTTGCCGTTTTTATAGATAATGGTACGGAACCCTTCGTGCGCGAGTCCGACTAGCACTTGCCCGTATTATTATTTTATGTTTATATTTTATTACATTGCATACAGATGTTTGGTGCCTCACCTCTCAAACATTTTTCTTCAAAATTGGTTGGTTTACCAGGCGATCATAAATAAAAGGAGGCTATTTTTTGCATTTATTTGAAAAAATTGGTAGAGCCAAAAGCTGGAAGAAAACGGTAATGATCAATTTGGAAGTTATGGTTTTCATAACTGTTTGTGTGTGGGCCGCCATTACTACTTTCCATTCTTTCTTTCTTTTGACATTCATGTCCTACTTTGGTTCCACCCATTTTTAAATTATCAGCAAAAATAAAAGGAGCTTCTTGCTTTTTCTGAGCGCCTGGTGATCCAATATTTTTCATATGCTTTTTGCACTCAATTTAAAGGTTAACCCTTGTAAGGTTAGGAAGAAGAAACACCTTATGCAGTGGTGAAGACATTGTGGAGAGATATTTGCCGCCGAAAGTTTTATATGTGAAGGGTCAACGGTGTGATTATGATCACCTTTCGCACTTGCTCATATTAAAATTTAATAGGTACTTTCGCTCACTCCCATTTATCTGATAAAGTAAGAAAATGGCTTTATATTATCTAGGATCAATGGCGACCCAGTGGGCTTGAGTCAGGTGATATTTTTATATGTAACAGGGTGACTTTTTTTATAGTTTTGAGTTATTTTTTTTTCATAAAGAAAAAAATAAAAAAGCTGTTTTCTCTATCTTGATAATTTCTTTTATTTTCAAGAATTAAAGTACTTTAAAATAAGTATTTATTTAATTATTACTTTATTATATTTTTTATATGTACTTTGACCATTTTGTATTTTGTTGTGGAATTATTTCTTTGCTTTAAATGTGATGTAAATATGATTATTATGGTTCGTGCTGTACAACAGAAAACGCTTGAAATTAGAAAATTGAAAATTTCAAGACACATTTTACAAAGCGGGAATTCCATTGTAACTAGTGATTTTTAAGTGATTAATAAAATACTTTGACTTTATATTTTTGACGGCGATATAATACTTAAAATATGAAGGAACTGGGAAGGTAGAGAAGGAAGGATATATTTCTGATGATGAATACAATAAAATTTGTATGTATGTTTTTCTTGGGTTGCTTGAGAGTTGAGACTACTTACATATGTATACTTAAACGGCCCATAAACACCACACTGCGAAAAATCGAAATTCTTTCTGATTTATATATTTTCCCCCAAGGCAACAAGTCAAAATATGTTGGAAAGGCATAGCTATATTTTCAGCAAATGTACATCAACAATGCATACCAGGGAATAGGAAGAAGGTAGACCTCATTTTCGGTGGGGTGACCAAATAGACGGAGATTTCCGACTAACAAAATAAAGAATAAATAATAAACTGATAAAATCGAGACCGAATTTAATAAAATCCGTAAAATATAAGATATTTAGAAAATAATTGCTTCCTTCGTACTAGCATTTGTCGGTTTGTTTTAATTAAACTAAAAATGACAATGAAATTAAGGTATTATAAATTCCTAAAATAAAGACACTTCACCCAAATTATCTTTTGAGTCAAGCCCCATAAAAATACGTGCATTCTATTGCGAAACTTGCACTGAGCAGTGCAAGTATAAGTCTTTTTTATTATGTTCTTTCAATTTTTCACATGAATGATTTTTTTTATGTTGATGATAATAATGGTGATGACATGTGGTCATTTGGGGTTAGTCATGAATTCATGAAAATGTTAATTTTAAGAAAAAAAAGAATTATTTTTGTGTTGTGTCGATTCGATGGTCATCTAGGGAGTCTTTGAGATTTTCTCAATATCACTCGACCCGGCTAAAGCTGTTCCTGATGGAGCCGAGTATGCAATTCCATCCTTTCCAGTTATAGCTGATCCAATTGGTTTAGCCTGTGCCAAGCCACCTTCGCCACTTATAGCTAGTCCAGCTGGAAGAGCTTCGGCAATGCTTATCATTTGACTACCTGGTTCCTTAAGCTCAGCGATAGGGGCTGGAAAATATAAAAAATTCTCAATCCCATGCACATTTGTATATGAGTTGAATAAAATAAAATATGATCTACCATCTTTCAAGTTCAATTCTAGTGGAGCTTTCGACAGTGCATCTCTTTTTTCTAGAGAACCCAAAAATTTGCCAAATTGTGAATGCACAGCATCTTGTTTATGTTCTTTTTGGACTGCATGTTGCTGTTGGGCTGGTACTTCTATGCTCTCAGTTTTTCTAACTTGGTTTTCTATAAAATTAAAAATTATACATAAAATAGACTTTATGACAACAAAAAAAAAAAATCATACCGTTTTCTTGTGATTTAAGCTGGACACTCTCCCCGGCAGTATTTGCAAGATTTGAATTGTCTACGTGTCCTTCTGGTAGATTTGCATTAATTTTGTCTTCTTGATGCACAACACTCCTGGCACGAATTGTCTGAAGTGGTTGAATGGCAAACAATGGGTTCAATGGTGAGTGAATGACCTCAAAGTTTGTGTAGAATTGGGGAATGGCTGCGGGAACGCTATAAAAACGACCAGCATCTTGTCGCGGGGTATCTGCAAACTGTGCAGTAGTTAGACCTAAATTCAATGGCTCTCCACTAGCAGAGTTGGCTCCGATTTTCTGATCAGTCTGAATTATATTTTCAAGCCCTTGTGACAATTGCTGTTGTAATGCTTGTAACTCAGCTTGAACTGTTTGTCCAGCCGATACAAATTGATTTACAACGTTGGTTATATTTGTTGTTTCAATTTGTTTGGCTTGTTGAATAGCTTTAGGATAGGCTGTGATAATATTCTCATTGGGAACATATACAACTGTTTGGTCAAGTGGACTATCAATGCGTGCCACAGGAGATAAGTGTTGAACTAATGGAGCAGGGTACTTCAGTGATGGCTCAAGCTGAACTTGGGCCTGCGGAGTGAGTAATAAGATGTGGTTTGTTGCTGGAATCGCTGTAAGAGTTGCAGCCGGAGCTAATATCTGCTGTGCGGGAAGAGCACTTGCAATCGCCAGAAAACCAAAAAAGGCAATGAAAAACATCTAGTAAAAAAATAGAACAAAGAAAAAATTTTTTTTTATTATTTGTATACAAAATTATTTAATCTTATCCTGGGTTAAAAAAAAAAAAAGTCCACCAACTGATGCAGAAGAAACAATGATACATAATTAGAAAACCGGTCAAATTCAATGCTTTGTGAGTTCGCAGCGCACAAGTATCTTTTCTTTGTTAAAACTTTCGTGGACCTCACAGATGCAAGCTCTTGTGCATTGTCGGGGTCAAGATCATTTCTTCTGGCGGATTTCGAAGCGTATATTTTGTATGTTTAAAATGTGTAAAAAAAAACATAAAAATGTTTCTTCTTACAAAAGATGGCCACTTTAAACAATTTTGTAAAATCTAATCTATCGGGGAACTTAACTTTAACTAAATCACTTGAAATTAAGGTTTACTGTACTGTATCTGCACAAAAAATCTCACCTTTGAAGATTTCTAGTTATGTTTCCTATAAGAACGATGGTTCTGTTCTTAACTAGTTTATTTTAACTGTGTGCACCACTGGGTCTTAAGGTAAAATGATACAAGGAGCAAAGTCCGAAGCCCTTTTATAAGATTGTGCTGTAGTTATATTTAGTATATATATTTTTGCTAATATTTTGTATCTTCTTGAATTCTTCTTGAATGTGAATATATCGCTGCAATGCAAACTCGTTATGGCTATGGCCTGGCCGTTCAAGAAGAGTGGCTGGTGATACGCATCTTGTCCAATAGCATTCCTATGTATAGAAGAAGTTCTTTCTTATACATAAAGGAGAATTACTTGTATTTATGTTTGATTCCTTTTTGTATCTATTTATAAAAGATGCCTGTACTATTAAGGGCAGGTTTTTTGTCCATCTCAACTTGTTTTTAGATTAGTTGCAGGTACTAGTGCAACGATCTTTTAAAAATAAATAGCATATGTTTGTAGATAAAACTGTGTGCCTCAATAAGCATCGAGGCATTATAAAAAGTATTTTAGAAAATTTATATTACCAATGATTAAAACGAATAATTAAATAAATTAACTAGGCGTTATTTTAGTCAAACAAAAAACTTGATGTTTCGAAGATATTTAACTGAGGGAAATGATATTAAAAATATTGTTGTTTCAACAGCTTTAAAAAACATAATGTGTACCTACTTTTATATGACGTACCTACATTTAAAATTGCTGTCGATTTTAGCATAGGTTAGCTCTTTAAAATAGGAAATTGAGCAAAAAGACACTGCGATTCCAGTCAAAGTTTTTATGAAATACATTAGCAAAGTATATTTTATTCTATTTAAAATAAAATAAGAATATAATTCAATAAGTTCTAAACAGTTTATTATTTCTTATGTACATCATTTACTTATAGAAAATATTTAGTTTTCATTTTGATACGTTTCGGGAAGTCGTATTCTTCTTAATATTTTCCAATTGAAATCAATCCTAAAGTGTCTTTTACTTTGTGTAATCTTCTTTTATGTTAACAATTTGAATCCTTTTTGAGTTTTGTATGTTTTTTTATTTTTAACCTTTTCTGATGGCATATAAAAATAGCTCGATCATTGTGTATGGGATAATTTTCATGGAAAGCCAATACAAGGATTTTAAATCAGAGGGAAGAAAATGAAGTGGTTTTGAGGAGCATACATGTATAGTTGTACCTATAGTATAGTATATGCATATATGTACAATTCTTTAACAGACTAAAATGTGAATTTTGAAACCATTATCGGTCAAGTGACTATGGAGAGCCTTAAACAAATATTTTCTATCTTATACAAAGTTATTAGTCTTTTTCTGATAATGTTTTGCAACCAAAATAAACTATATGCCTACAAAACACCACATATAAAATTGTTGAATTATACATTCGTCCATTTATTTATATTTTATCAAACATCAGATATTTTTTGGTTAAATTTGTATTCTAAATAACATGTCTCTTTAATAAAGAAGGGGCTTGTTACAAAAGAAAGTTATTTAAAATCCAATAAAAATTTAATTAAAATCGTTGAAGCGGTTTTCGAAACATAAGACCTAGAATATGCCAATTCCAAAAACGGCCGAGCAGAATACAATAGACAAATATAGGTAAAACTGTTTCTATTAAGTTTTTTTCTACGAATGCATAACTAACCTTACAGTACCCACTTATAACCCAAAGTAAAGACAGGTTAAAAATGGGATCTAAACACCCTTTTGTTTTACCCGAATATAAAGGCTGCCTTTCATATTTTGTATGTTTTCTCAACAACGTCTTCATGGCTTTATATGTTAATTTTTAGGGTTTAAAAGGTTGTAAAACTATCGGAATGTGAAAAGGTCATTTCCGAAATCATTAAAGCTTGGTTTAATAATTCGTTCGTATAGATAGAAAGTCAAAATTGTTAGAGCAGTATTTAAGCAAATTAAAAAAATCAAAAAAAGTTGGCTAAAAATGAAAATTTTAATTTTAAACTTTGTATATCCAAGAAAACTGTTCCTTTCTAGGTGGTTTAGAACACATGTAACAGAAGTCGGGTTAAAGTTGTCAAATTGAAATAACCGTGAGCTAACAAGGACATATCTGAATGAGGTTTTATAAAATGATATTGCACTTTTATAGTCTCACGTAACATCAATCATTAAAGCCAACTTCTTTTGGATTTAAAGATTTCCTCAAAATTACTAGAGTCATTTAGTACGGACAAGTGCGAGTCGGACTTGCGCACGAAGGGTTCCGTACCATTATCTATAAAAACGGCCAAAAAATCACGTTTGTTGCATAGGAGCCCCCCTTCAAAAATTTTTTTTATTCAATAAAAACACTTGCTGAAATTTCTCATTGTAACAGGCGATCAGGATTAGCAGAAGACAACGTACTGATAGCATTGTATTTATATTTTATAGTAATTTCATGGAACATTTTATTTTAGTTCTGAACGTCGTCAATGGCGGCACTAGTTGTCTTGTCTACTCTACATCGAATTTCTTCTATTGTTGTTTTTGCTTTCCATGGCAGTTTAGACAAAAACCACTTAAATTACTGCACAATCAAAGCTTGTGAACGTCGTCCATAGATGCCGCACAAAACGTTCCGCTTCTTGGGAATACTATAAAATATAAATACAATGCTGTCACCAAGATGTCTTCTGCTAATCCTGGTCAAATATTACACAGAGAAATTTCAGTATTTTTTTTCTGAGAATAGTTTTTTTTTTTTTTTACTATTTCTTTCAAGAGTTTGAAAACTTGAAATCACTCAAATAACCTCCAATGACAATAAAATAAAGAAGAAAGCTTACTTACGTTAAAAAACCCTTAATCCAGATTTTATTATTATTTTATGAATATAGGTATTCTGTTAAACAAATGTTAAATATGTTAAATCCTTAAATCTTTAAAAACGTAAATTCAACTAAATATGGCTTTCCTTTATTGTTTTTATTGGCATGTGATTTGAGTGATTTTAAGCTCTCGCGCTCTAGAAAGAAATAGTAAAAAAAAACCCCGCTGAAAAAAAAATACTGACATTTCTCATTGTAACATGTGACTAAGAATAGCAGCAGTCAACGTGATGACAGTTTGTTAAAGAAAAAAATCGCGTAAAAATTATCTTGTTTGTGTGAGTGAAGGAAAAGTGGCAAATCAGCAAAAAGAAGAACTAACAGAGACAGTTATAATTGTAAATTCCAGAATTCCAGAAATTTCTAAAGAAGAAAAGAGACAACCTGGTGATGGACGGACAGACATAACAAAAACGAGCAAACAATCAGGTTTGTTGTATGGGAGCCTCCATTAAATTTTTATTTTACATTTTTTTTATACAGAACATTAGTTTTAGTTTTTTTAGTCTAAAAAAGTGAGATTTTATGATTGATTAAATCAACATAGTTAGGTCTGCACATACCAAAATTATCGGTAACCTCAAAATACAAAATTTTGTATTGTAATACTTATTCTGAATCAGATACATTGGCTTTGCAATTGACTCATAAGCAATTCAATCGAGCACAATTATGACCGCGAATAGTAATGGAATAGTTATGGCAATACAAAATCAGTTGAGATTCAAAATGCATTCGTATCAATTGATTAAAATTATATCAAAATGCTAACTTTGATAACTTTTGTTTTATTTGATCTTTCCTAAATCAGATAAATAAAAAAAAAATTTATTCTAAATTCTAAAAGAAAATACCGACTGAAACTATTGTCTATTGACTAGTTAGTTTTAACATTTTATCTTAGCCAACTGGATTAAAAAATAAAATACTAACTATATTTATATAGATACCTATCTCAACAGCAGATTCAAGAAATAGAAAGTATTGTATGTACTTATAACCTATACGCTAGAATAGAAAACTTATTCTTATCCCGCTACAATTGATTAGAATGCAAAGCATATTATTGAATTATTAATACTAGAATCGCCCAGTGGCAAAAATTCGGCGAACACCAAGAAGTGTTCAATTTTTAATTTTTTTATTTTTATTTAGTTTTGAAAAAACATTAAAATGCCAAAAACACACCAAGACATGTTCACTTGTATTTTCAAAAAAAAAAAAAGAATACAAAACAAAATATTCCCAGCACACCTACTCAGTAATACCTTTCCAACGATATATATATCACCTTAATTGGTTGGGTAACCACCTCGCAATTGGTACCACAAAAAAACTGCTTTCCTATTTATATATAGATATGAGAGTATATGTACCTACATTCCTATATATTTGTATTTATTTTATTTTATTTAATTTTTTTTAATAACCAATTATTCCTACCGTTGCTGGAACTCCAACCAAGAAATAATTTAAATTGGTGGATCATGAGACTTTACCTCATTAAAAATCGAGTATAAGTTTACCCACTGGTTTTTTTGTAAAACAATTATGTAAGCTACCTCTTTGTGGAACCACTTTGTTCTTTAGACATAGGACAGTTGAGGACTTTTTCCAGATTTTAAGTTACCTCGATAAAAACCATGAGAAGCACCTTACGTTTTTCCTTGACAAATAAAATTACATTAAAAAAGATATATTAACCATGTCAAAAAAACAAATTTTGTGTTCGTTTCATACTTTTAGGAACTATACAAAAACAACATTAGAAAAGAACATTTAATAGATTCTAGAACGAAAAGTAATTTTGTGATCGTCACACCATTATTTAGCTAGTTTCTTCATGTTTCGATCAAGAAGTTGGTTTCCTTATTGAGTTTTTGACTCGAATTTAATGGAACCATCCAAAGTAGCTATCGAAAACTTAAAGCAAATTAATGTGAATATTTTTTTTTGTCTTTTTTTCTATATTTTGAGTTTGAAAATCATTATTCTAAAAACTTTTCTATAGAATAACTTGATGGAAACGAACATTTAGAAAAGTTTTTGGTTTCGTGATTGCAAAACAGCTATATTATGATTTTGATAATTATTACTTAATTATGTAATTCATGTATTTGTATAATCTCCCTCCAAATCGTGAAGAAAAAGAAACTTAACTTGGTAATGCTCTATCTTCTTTTCTGTCGGACCTTATATGCAGCACATAGATACTGTATAGTGATTAATAAATCCTTTTTTATGTATTCATTTATTTACTATCTGTTCAATTATTTATTAATAAATAATACTCTTTCTTATTGTAAAAATTTATCTTTCTCAATCCAATTTCGTTTTGTCTAACGATTTCAGTTTTGTTTAATTTTAATTAATTTATTGTGAAACCAAAATGTCGATTGATAAATCTTTCAAAACCAATTCAATAAAAACTTTGCATTGTTTTTCGTTTTCATTTTAAAAAAAAAGTTAAAAGGATATTTTTGTTTTTATTGTTGATTTCTTATAAAAATAGATTACATATTAATGTAATTTTACATTTAAAACTATGGTGAATAATAGGATGACAAAAAATGATTAAGCACTGCCATGTCACGAATGTATTTCATTTGTTCAAAGTTTGATGGGAGTTGGTCAAAATTAAATCTTTTTGATGCGACACTAGATGGAGATTTTGACGTTTGGTGCATTCCATCCATTTTAATACTATCTATGAAACTTGGTTCTACTAACAAAATATTAATATCACTATCAGATTTCCTTTTTTGAGCATCATTTCCCGATTGAGAGTTGATATTTGATTTCATTTGTGACGTGATTCCTCGTTGGCTATTGTGGTGAGCCTTAATAATTATATCATTCCTAGTTGGAACATTGATACTAAAAGCTGCAGCTTCTTCAGGGGATACACCAGCAATTGCTGTAGCCTTTGGTGAGGCAACGGCTAGACCTTCACGTCCCGCAATGGCAACAGCATTTGGTTTGGACGATGCAACGCCTCCTTCACCGGCAATAGACAGTCCTGGAAAAGAAAAACATTAAATATAACATTTAAAATAATATTAAGTAAAGGAAACTTTGCTCTTATTGCTCTTAGTTATTAAATTGTCATATTGGACAGATGAATTGTGCAATTAAATTTAAACAAAATATTTAAACAGAATCAATATTTTTATCAATTTGACTTTTTGTTTATGGAACTGAAAGCATTATCAGATCATTGATCGGAAGGGAAATCGATTATGATTTTGATTGCAAACTTTAATTTAAAACACAATCGGCCAAGGAAATATTTTTTTTTTTACAGTAAGACGGTAGCTAAAAGCTATACTAGATTGAATGAATAAAGGAAAACGTTGCATCTTTTTATTTTATTGCTGTTGGAAAACACTGATATTTGCAAAGATCCGCTTTTAAATTTATACTAGTTTAAAATTGCCACAAAAGCACGAATCAAAACCTTCAAAAAGCTAAAACAAACAAAAATTAATGTTTTCTTAAACTCCAAAGTAGGGGAACTTAAAAGAACGGTTCCTTTCAATGACTTGAGAAAAGACAGTAATAACTAAGAAATAAGAAAGTGCCAATCAAAATTCATGCCTCAACGTAGAAATGAAGAGGTGCACTTGACTTGAAGTAGAGGATAGGCGGAATAGGTAAGGAGCTGGACCAAAATCAGGTCAAGTATCCATGATAAAGATTAGGGAAATGGTAATAGTAATGGTGATAGAGTGGATGGGATCTCTTTAAAAGTTTGATCATAGACTAACTAATAATAAAGACAGGCCGCTTCATAGAAGAATAATACGGACAAGTGCGAGTCGGACTCGCGCACGAAGAGTTCCGTAAAATGATCTATAAACACGGCCAAAAAATCACTTTTGTTGTATAGGAGCCCCCTTAAATATTTAATTTATTCGGTTTTTAGTAATTTTTGTTATAGCGGCAACAATAATATACATCATCTGGCAAAATTTCTACTATTTAACTAGCACGAATCATGAGATACCGTCTGATGACAGACGAACAAACATGAAAAAATCACGTTTGTTGTATGGAAGGAAGCCCCCTTCAATATTTATTTTATACTACGTTTTCATTAGGGCAAAAAAGGTGATTTCGTAGAAAATTTCCAAATTAAACTCCACTTCCCATACAAAATAAAATTAAAATTATTTTGTATTTGGACGAAATCAAGGTTGCAAATTATGTGAAAACAAATCAAACGCAACTAAATTGAAAACAATTGAATAGAATATTTTCTAAAATGTCAATTTGAAACAAAATCCAAGGCAACGGCAAAAGTAAACAAACCAACATGCAAAGCAACGGCAGAAGTAAACAATACAAAATAACAACTTTGAAATAAAATCCAGGGCAACGGCAGAAGTAAACAAAACAAAACAAGAAAAAAAATGAAAAGGTTGTAAAAAAGAAAAAGAAAAAAGATAGCCTGTTGTCAAACCAAATGTGCAAACCTAGATGAAAACACTTTTTTCGCAAATTTTCAAATATCATAATTTCGGCCCTAATGAAAACGTAGTATTATATTCAATAAAAATATTTGCTGAAATTTCTCATTGTAACAGGCGATCAGGATAAACAGAAGACAACGAACTGATCGTTTATTTAGGAAAGATCGCGCAAAAAATGATCTTGTTTGTGTGAGTGAAGGAAAAGTAGCAAATTAGCAAAAAGAAGAACAAACAGAGACAGCTATGCATGTAAATTCAAGAATTCCAGAAATCCCTAAGGAAGAAAAGAGCCATCAATACCGACTTCTTGTTCTTTATTCAAACTCGAACACGAATAGAAGAAAACTTAGCTTTAAAAGCATACATAGGTTGGCTCTTTTCTTCTAAAAGAATTTCTGGAATTCACATGTAGGTAAAGCTGTTTCTCACTCACACAAACGAGAACATTTTTGGCGCGATCTTTCCTAAACAAATTGTCACCAAGATGTCTTCTGCTAATCGTGGTCAAACATTACACTGAGAACTTTCATTGATTTTTTTTCCGAGCATAGTGTTTTTTTTTTACTATTTCTTTCAAGAGAGAGTTTGAAAACTTGAAATCACTCAAATAACCTCCAATGCAAATAAACTAAAGAAGAAAGCTTACTTACTTTTAACTATTTATTTTATAAATATATTACGTTAAACAAATGTTAAATATGTTAAATCCTTAAATCTTTAAAAACGTAAATTCAACTAAATATGGCTTTCTTTTATTTTTGTTTATTGGCATAGAGGTGATTTGAGTGATTTTAAGCTCTCGCGCTCTAGAAAGAAAAAGTAAAAAAAAACCCCACTGAAAAAAAATACTGACATTTCTCATTATAACATGTGACCAAGAATAACAGAAGTCAACGTGATGACAGTTTGTTAAAGAAAAAAATCGCGCCAAAAATGATCTTGCTTGTGTGAGTGAAGGAAAAGTAGCAAATCAGCAAAAAAAAGAACTAACAGAGAGAGTTATATTTGTAAATTCCAAAAAATTTTAAAGAAGAAAAGAGACAACCTCTGGTGATGGACGGACAAACATAACAAAATAAGCAAAAAATCACGTTTGTTGTATGGGAGCCACATTAAATTTTTATTTTATTTAGTTTTTAGTATTTGTTGTCATAGCGAACACAATAATACATCATCTGTCAAAATGTCAACAGTCTAACTATCACGGTTTATGAGACACAGCCTCGTGACGGACGGACAGACGGACGGACAGCGAAGTCTCAGTAATAGGGTTCCGTTTTCAAAATTTGGGTAAGGAACCCTAAAAATGAGCTAAATGGTGGGGAATATTAATCGTCCAAATGGGTCAGCGTGTAATGCTTCATTTAAGAGCTAGTAAGGGAGATCTAGAAAAAAAACGCTATTGGTTGAATTGTTCGTTTAGTACCTAGTTAAATATTAGAACTTAAGATGGCAGTTCTGTCGCATAACGTCTTGAGCAGTAAACGCCGATAATACCTCTGTTCGCGTACCCAAATGAAACAGTTTGCATTCGATTTCATACGTTTACATTAACACAAAAAGCGTTCGCATACTGAGAGATGAACGAAAGAAAATAACAGCTGTTTTATTCTTTCGTTCATTTATTTGCAAGTTTTTACCCACTGAAATTTCATCTGGTAAAAACTTGAACTCTGTCAAAAGCGAATGACGTAAACATTTGTTGTTGTTGATGACCCCTAACCGCAAAGAGCTAACCAATCAAACAATTCGAATTTGACGTTTTTCAAGTTTTTACACAAAAATTGTTCGCGTACTTTTCGGTAAGTGAGAGATTTTTCTCTCATTTGAGAAATTTTTACAGTTTTAATTTTTTGGCACAAAAAGTAAGCGAACAAACATATTTTGTATTATTTATTTACATTATCATTAGTACGTGTACAGTATGTAAACAGTGAGTGTGATAAATTTTTAATTTGTAAGTCGTCCTAAGCTAAGCAGTTGTTCAGAGTAAGTAATATATTTGTTTCCTTTTTTAATTTACAGTTTTTTATGCAAATTCGTTTGAAGGTTAGGAAGTTTTAATATTTATGTACAAAGAACATGTCGCATTTAAATTGCCAATCGTCATTATAGAATTTAATATACTATTTTTCTTTAATAATAAATATAAAATAAAAATCTTTCAAAAATTCCTTTTTCTAAATTTTAATTTAAAAAAAAAAATAATTAAAAAAAATTAGTTTGCAAAGAAATTTCACTTTTGACATGTGTACTTTGTACTTTTTGTTCATACAAAAAAAAAACACGATTTAAAAATGTAGGGTGGGAGTAGAATGATGAACATTTATATTTTATATACAAAAAAATTCATTTAAATCGGGTGACTCAATATCTGACGTCATCACTAGAACTTGACCAAATACATATTTATATAAGGTTGTGGGATTGTAATGATTCTTGATTTAGATTGTTAAAAAAAGGCCCCATTACATTAACGTTAACATTTCATCTTTCATATGTCATCTATCTCAGGTGATCTATCATCTGTCACTACGGTTGAAGTGTGGAAATATGCAAAGAAATATGCATTTTCTTGTTAAGTTTTGGCTGT
This sequence comes from Platycheirus albimanus, assembly GCA_916050605.2. Taxonomy (NCBI): domain Eukaryota; kingdom Metazoa; phylum Arthropoda; class Insecta; order Diptera; family Syrphidae; genus Platycheirus; species Platycheirus albimanus. The sequence continues at coordinate 70,755,281 of OU696698.1, forward strand.
ATCATAAAAACTGATGAGTTTAAATGTGTATTAAAAAAATATTTTCTAAATACTTATTGTTTCGCCTTTCTAATGATACCTTACAAAATAAAGGGCCAGTTTTCACTTATCTGACTAATTCATTATTTGAAAAGACTTTTTTGACAGACGGACAGAAAACGTGCACTTTTTTCAGTTTTTATCTCCATAAGAACCTGCCTCGGACATAATCGAATATTCGAAAAAAAGAATAAGACAAATTGGTCCAGCCGTTCTTGTTTTGCGAATAGAAACCCAATTAACAATCCAATTTTATTTAAAATAGATAGAAGATAGAAAGAAGATTTTTGATATTCATATAAATTTGTCTTACCAACAGGTTTTGCCTCAGCAACAGACGCATCTTTTTTAGGAGCATTCACAGATACACTCTCTCCAGAATCGTCATATGGATCGTCCATAGGTGAGGGCACAAACACATTGTCTCCACTTGGGCTTGATTCTTCATTATTTTCTGGTATCAATGGAATGTCGTTAACAGGTTGAGGCCTAATCTGGGTATTGCTGCCTTGAAGTAATTTACTAAAGTCCTTAATTTCTCCGTTTTGCTGCAGTTGTGCAAGACCCTGTGCTGCAATACCTAATTCAAAGAGACTGTCTGCATACAGTTTGTTATCCTTTTCGGTAAAACTTCCTTTTTGTTTTGCTTTGTCTTGGATTGCTACCAAACGTGCAGCAGATTCTTGAATTTTATTAAAATAAGTATCAGAAGATCCTCTTGCTTCGGCGTTTTTTTGGTTCAAAACAATAACTGTGTTGATTTTTCCGTCCTTGTTAATATTTAGCGAATGGCCCTTGAGGCCTCCATAGTAAGGATATGATACAACATCGCTTCTGTTGTTAATACGGCCCAATCTTTTGCTACGATTATAGATTTCATTCAATTCGAATTCTTGATGAAAAAAGGATCTTTTGAAAAATTTAAAAGTCCCAAGAAAAATACGAACTTTTTCGGAAGGTTTGAAAGAGAATATACTTAGAATTTGTTAAAGATTCAATAGAAAGCCTTTATTAAACATATCTATATCTAAGAAATAGCTTAAGCGTATAAGTTATATTTAATACATTTGGTGAGGAAGCTATAAGAAAATAAGATAACTAAGTATTACTCAATGACATCCAAAATCAAGTCTGCCTGGGCATGTGCCCTACCACCAACTCCAGCAATAGCCACTGATTCTGGATTAAAGAAAACGTTCGTGGGTACTCCTTTTTTAATAACTGCCCGTGATATAGGAGCTGATATTGCAGTTCCACCGTTGCCAACAATGGCCTTAGAACTCGGTTGTAATATCAAAGAAGCTGTTTTTCTGTCTTCACTTTGAATATTCGAGTTGTATGGTAGAAAATATGACCCGAATGAAATATCTGGCACTTTATTCCCACTGGAGGTTTTGCCAGTAGCTTCTACTTTAATGTTTCCAGACTCCTGGTTTCTAGAGTTTATCTCTGGATTTTTCAGAGCTGTCACTTTTTTCTTTCTGGGTTTATCAATTTTAAGCGAAGGATGCCCTTGTTTAGCAGCTGATATTAATTGGCTATCGCTTTTAGGGTCGTTAACGCTATCTTTGAATAAATTCTTGCTGTTAAAGGCAGTGCTGTTTAATAGCCTCGTTGTAGATTCGGGAATTTGTAGGTTTATATTTGGTTTAGCAATAATTTCTTGCTTTTGGTAATCATTAGTTGATAGAGTGGGCAGCACATTTGGGCTGTAAAGGTAGGAAAATGGATATGGATTGAAATTAAAGCCCGAATAAGCAGCCCATGGTGATTGTGATTGTGGCTGTACATCTACCGCGGAAATGTATTTGTATTTTTGATTAAATAGCTGTGCATTAATACTGCTCAATGTAGATGGTGAGTTGTAAAATTCAGCTGGCAGAAAGTTGAAAGGCATTTGTACCCAGGATCTAAAGCTTGGATGAGCCTGCCATCTAAACAATTTAATTTGGTTAATAAAGCATTTTTATATTTAGAATTTTGGAAAAGAAATTAATTTGATATGATATGAACGAAAATAAAGTGTTATGGATGAAGATTTGTATTTCCAAAAAAAAAAAAAATCATGAGAGAGTGTATATTTTAGTTCATTCAAGAAAATATAAGCTCCTACTTATGGTATAAAAAATGTGTCCTATTCAGAAAAAAATTGTACTACCTAAGTTAAATTAATTTATAAACTAAAAATTAAATTTGGCTATTATCATCTGGTGAATAGTAAATGACCGGTCCAGTAGCAACAACTTCTCCTTCATCAGTATAGCTTCTTCCAGAGCTAGTTCGTAAAAGAGCGTCTTTTAAGTCCGTTGTTTCTGGTATTGCAATTACTTTCGCACCTGGACCAGCAATTGTAAGACTCCTGGGATGAGTTAGAGCATAACCACCTGGACCAACGATTGCAGTTCCGCCGCTACCAGCAGTAGCAACACCACCTGGACCAGCAATAGCAATACCACCTTTGCGAACTTTGAGTCGTTGTATAATGATTCCACTTTCTTTTAGTGCTTCTTTTTGCACTTCAGCCATTTCCTTGCGCTTCGCTGAGAATATATGTTTCTGATAGTCTTGTGGATAGTCGCTTTCTTCTTCCGACGAGTCTGAATCCCAGGCGTCAATGGAGATCGGATCTGGACGTAGTTGCTGCTGTGTATACTGTGGTGACGCCAACGGCACAGATTGTAAAGGTGGCTTATTTTCTATTTTTTGAGCTGAAACCACATGTCCAGGTCGGTTAAAGAATGCAGCGAATGGTGTTTTCAGCGACGCTTTTATAGATGGTTGTGGAGTTGTCGTTGTCGTTGCCGGTGGAGTAATATATTTTTCCGCCTTTGTATTAGATCTTTGTTTTTCTGTGGTTGCTTTGGTAAAGGGTCTTATTGTTGGCACTTTTTGGATTTTAATTAATTTTTCATTTTTTTGGTAGTCCATGGATTTTTTGTTTAAGTTCAGTTGACGTGGAACAAAATACAATCGCAGTTTTGGTTCCTGTTTATTTTCATATGATTCTTCTTCAAAATTGCCAACCACTTTATACTCGACAGGTTGTAATCCTCCATCATTGAATTGTCTTGTGTATTCGTTATTGCGGGAAGAATAATCATGGTCCACTGATGGTAAATCATAGTAGAACTCCTGGTTACCCTGATTACCATAGTCATAAATATAAAGTTTAGAACTAGATGGTGGTTTCATTGATTTAGAGCTTTTGTATGGATATGGAAACGGAATAGAAACAGGGTTCAATTGACGGATCGAGGGCTCGAGAACTCCTCCGTAGGATTGCGAGTGAAAGGGATGGTAAGCAGGTTTTGGGAAAAGGAATTTGTTAGAGTCGAGGACAGATGGTAGATTTTGATCTTGTTTCTTAACGTAGCCCAAAGCAAGATTTATTTTATTGATTTCTTCTAAAATTCGTTTGGCTTCGGAGGATTTTTGCTCGTTGTTATCTTCAAATCGAAAAGTTTCTTCTGGAAATTTAATCAGCCTTTGTTTTTCAATTCTGAAAACAGATGATTTTCATTTACATATATATATATTTTGTTTTGTATTATGAAGTCGTATATTTTTTTTTTTTTTTTTTTTGAAGAAACCACAATATGTACACAGTTATGTAAAAGATTAAACTATCGATAGTAGGTACTGTTGAACGAAAATTTAAAATGTTATGACATTATTTTATCCAGTCTATATGATGTTATAATTTAATAAGATGTGCTTTATATTTTGTTGAGTGAAATAATTCAATACATAATATTAAACAAAATTACATAATTTCAAAATAAAATTTTCTTTTTTTCTTTTGTCAATATACCAAAATACTTTTCTAATAAATTATCTCTATTTTTCTAATGTGTTTTTAAGTTTAGAATATTAGGTTGTACAGAGTATTGCTCATGACATGAGTGCATTAAAATGAAAGTGTTATTATGCAAGCTAAAATTTGTGTTATTTAAAACTACTACATAAATTACTCCAATAACGACTATTGTTGTTAACTAAGTTTGCATGCATGCGGGTTAAAATTTAAATTCAAAGAAAGTGTTAGGCCAATTGAAATAATATTTTCTATATAATGTATAGATATTCAAAGCCTTTGCATTACTTACTCAACTAAGCCATCAGCTGGATAAGCAAAACTTAAAGCGAGCTTTGTTGCCAATAGAGCCACCTGAAAAGTTTTTTTTTAAATATATGTTTAAATAGTTAAAAAATAAAAGTTATAAAAATATAATGCAAAGAATAAAAGTTCATTAAAGAAACACCTTTAATTTTCTTTTTTTACCTTAAGAGCTTTGTTGGGAAAACTTAGTAAAAGTATGCAAAAAATTTTATAACTAAATGCCTATCTAAAAAAAATTGAACATCGAAGGACCAGATTGTTTTCTTTTAAAAGGCTTTATTTTGAAACTTTTCGACAAAATATTTTGAAATTTACATGAGGAGATATATGTCAATACAAAGAAACCTGCAGTTTTTAAAATTTGTCTTAATCTCAAATCCACAATTAATATTTAAAGAACTAATTTTTTTAACAAAATTATTAAAAATTGAAATACAAAGATTTTTAATGTTTTGAAACGCAATATTATGTTTAGGCTAAAAACTAGATTTTTTTTGGATTTGTTTTTTATAAAAATTGGCTTTGAAGCATTCGAAAAAATCGGAATAATTAAAAAAACCGTTTTTTAGAAGTACCGTTATAATACAAATTCCGAAAACAACATTCCAACCAAAAGTCCTAAGAAAACACAGCTACGAAAGTTTTATCAACATTACATTGTTGGTGCCGTTTTCGAAAAATTTAAACTTCTTCACAATTGTATGGCATAAGCAATCGCGTTCAACCAAATTTTTTGTGGGTATATTTTTTTGTTAAAGCATTTTGAAAAATATTAATTTTTTGCGTATGTAAAAAAAATCGACTCGGTTGCACCAACAAAAAACTATTTGATATGCATTATGAACTTTTTTTTCTTATTTTCAGGATTAAGTCGTTGGGAAAAATGTCGTCATTAACAAAAATGTAGAAAATGAAATTCTGAACAACTTTTGTTATGTGCATTTTTCGTCAAAAATTGATGATAAGCGAGTTATTTAACAAAAAACAATTTTCCTTAAAATCAAGATGGCGGCCAACGCAATAGTGCTATAGGAGGTCGAAAAGAGCTACGTACATACATAGGCTTCTAATGAACCCCTCTAACGATCAAAAGAAGAAAAAACCTATCGAATTTTTTCAAAATTGTCTAAAAACCAAGTTCTGTTGATCACCCGCAGGGCTAACTAGAATATTTCTTGAAAATGTCATCAAAATTGGTCGTCAGTTCATAGTATGTACATAGTTCATAGGAAACATAAATACACAAACATCGATTTTTAAATAAACTATATACGGGGGCAAAATGCTATATTTGCGTTGCATAGGAAAAGAACTTATCAATCAGCTATTAAACCTAGTTTATGGTTATTTTATACTTTGTTAGTCATTTCATGTTCGGGTTAATATTCCCCCAGTTATTCTAAATTATTTTTTGTGCGTGTTCTCGTGATGAAAGAACACAAAATTCATAAAATCGCGTTCTCTAATTGATCCACACTGATGTCGATCCTGACAAAGTAGCCAACTTTTAAATTCAATGGATGAACCGAAAATGTCACCATATTTATTGATATGAACAAATTGGCTCTCCAATTATTTTGCTTCGGAATTGATTATCACCTTGAAGAAAAGTTTCAATGTGAAGTTTTTCTTCTGCAACAAATCCCTTAAGGTATTTGCAATGACTATTAATAATTTATGATATCAACTTTTGGTTTGAATCTAGAAAGTCCATGCTTCTTACATGTCTAACATAATTATGTTTCATATTCGCACTTTGGAAAACCATCGAGTTTTTTAATTTATATAAATCAGAATTCAGAAACTCACAAATAACATTGGTCATCAACTCCCAATGAGGTCTTGTGGCGCAATGGATAACGCGTCTGACTACGGATCAGAAGATTCCAGGTTCGACTCCTGGCAAGATCGAAGTTTTTTTTTTTTTTTTTTAATCAGTGGTCACATGTGAGAAGACATATTGTATTAGATCATTTTTTTTACATTTTTTGATGTGAAACTATGTTTATTGTCAAAAATGCTGAATGGTTGGTTGGTGGTTGTAAGTGGGCAGGGTGTATGGGGGGTAGGGGGGGGGGGGGCTTGAGGGAAAAAGTGCAAACAATGGTGGGTAATTGGTTGGTGGGGGGGGGGGGGGAATACAACCTACACGTGAACTGTTTTGTCAACTGTTTTTGAAGTGAAGTGAAGTGAAGTGAAGTGAAGAGCTAATGTGGTTGCCATTGTTTATTACAACAACAATTGCGGCAAAAAAGCTTATCATGTAAAATTATCGTACACACTCTACATAAATCGGCATCTCTTAGCGTGAAAGAATGGTTTGGAGGAGGGTGTGGGGTGTGAGAAAAAATTGTCAAAAATGGTTTGTGGTTAGTTGGAAGTTTGGGTTGGGAGGTTGATGGTTGGAAGGGGGGGGGGGGGGAGAGAATTACATTTTCTATTTCTTTTCATCAATCAGAAAAAAATATGCCGATGAAGTTTTTAAAAATGGTGGGAGTAAGTTGGGGGAAGGGGGTTGAGTTGTAGGAGGAAGAAGAGCATACGCAAACATTCAAAGTGACTGGAATTGATTGGAACCTTATCCAAGAACGTGGAGCTCATAATTAATTACCACGCGGCAGGGTGCGTAGATACCTCTTCATCAACACTTCAACATAATATTTGAATAAATTGTAGGTAATCATATCAATGTGTTCTCATGAGTTCCAAATATGTATTTAAGCAGTGAAATCGACCAGTGTGCCGTCACGAACAACGGCATAATGCTTTGATGCCATTCTGCCAATCATTTCTTAAATACCGTGTAATAAACCTTCAACAGCTACTTTTATACAGAAGTCATAGAGAATACACGTCAAATAATATTGCGTAGCTGCGTTATTAAACTGTCTCTATTAAAATTATTAACTTTTTTCCTATTTATAAAATGTATAGATATGTACATATATATGTATGTACATAATTCTTTAATTGTAATTACATATATATAGGTAATCAAAAAAATAAGAATACGTATCACATCTGCCAGACGATTTAAGCAATATATTCATGGCATTGAAATTTTGTTCATAATAATAATAAAGGCCGATGAATTTTGTATGTTATCAAATAGATGAATCAACAGATACATCGCTTTTTGTAATGTTGAATTTTATGTGAGCCAACGAAAGCCTATGCAATACTTTTATGTTTTAAAATCAAATCAGGTAAGCAAAAAACACAACAACTGTCAACCTAATTTCTGCGCTGAGCATACTCTTTTTGTGTTCACAAAAGCTAACGAGTCCTTAAAGAAGCTGCCGGCTTTCACTATGCCTATTTTATGCAAATAATTGGCAGATTTTGTCTACACACACGCATGGAAATATCAACAAAAATCTTTTCAAAAATCATATTTAATATCTCAGTTTTTACTTTATCGCATTCAAAGGGACTGTTTGACTAAAATTTATTTGTTGTGTAACGTTTATCATTTGAAAGCTTTAGCTTGCCAATATTACAGATAATTTTCTCTGCTTTTGATTTTTTTTTTAGCAAGGGTGTTATTTTATCTGGAGTTCCAAATAAGGTGTCTACTTCGGCTGAGGCAAATTTAATTAAGATTTACCTATTAATAACAACATAAACAAAAAAGTGGGCAGCACAATAGATTTAGATTCCCGATTGAGTTTCTTAAAGTCTTAAAAACCAAGCCACCAATTTATTATGATCGCTGCTTTTCATTGACAAAACCAAACAATGCACTACAACATTATACGAGAAACAAAAAAAGTAGCACAAAAATGGCTCAGATACATTGTTTCAAAAGCCAGCTCAACATGAATCCCGTCACAACAAAAGAACAAGGTAAATAAAAATGTCTTTGAACTTGAATCCAACGATTGTTGAGAAGTCAAGATGTGAGTTATAAAGCGTATTCATACTATCATTCTTAGCATGTCATTGAACTTGAGAATCAATTCTTCCACGTCCATTGAGAGCAGGTGAAGTGGTTTGCTTTTCTTAATTCAATCAGATTCGAGTAAAATGAGTAGGCAAGAGTGTGCTCATTTGCATTCGAGTATGAAATTAAAATTAATTTGTTTCGGTATCGCTGATAACTAGGTTAAGATGACACTCAATCTGACATTCATCTTATAGATACATTGTGTTACAATGTACTTAAGAGAAATGTAAGTACTTTAAACAGGTTTTTGGTTATGTACAAAAAGGTCAGTTTAAATATTTACATGTAGGTACACTCTGCGAAATGTATGTATGGTCAAATTATAAGTGATCATATCAATAAGGTAGGGGAGAATCGCCTTAAGTGGAGCATTTAAATATCTTCAAGAAAACTTGTTGTAATTTGTTTGATTTTAAAATCAGAGATGATGAATTTTATTGAAACAGAATATAATAAGAAAATATTTACATACTAAAAGCAAGACCATACAAGTGGGAAATATCAAAAAATATTGTTTTTAGATTAAAAATAAAAATGATAATAGATAATTGTCTAGTTTTATCCTACAAGTATAAAAAAGGCCAACAAAATAGGTATAAAATAGTTTATTCAGCTTTCTTAGGTACATTTAGGTACATTAAAGATCATAAAATCAAATGAGTTTGACACATTTTTAGGAATGGGTTGACTTTTAGGGCCAGTTGTACAATAGTGGTTCATCCTCGGATCAAAACTTAAAAATGATTTACCTTGGTTAGTGTTTGTAAAGTCAAATTTAATGGTTTAAGAGTATTTTAAGAGATAGCCCACCGACTTCCACGGATTAAATAAAGTTGATCTTTGGATCAAGATTTTGAAAACGATGTTCAGTGCTGAAACGGTGTTATATAATTCATACTTTATGAAATAAAAACCACAATTAAGTCACGCATTTCTATCTCTTCTAGTAGTAAGATTTTTAAAGTCGCTTGAAATTACGAAATATTGACTGGCATTTTTACAAGTCAATCGACCCAAATTCAAGCCCTTCCTAAGGGGCATTTTTTTTTTTAGCAATATTCAAGTCGAATATTCGGTTTATTTGTGCCTATTACAAAATGAGTCTGTGAAGTATCCTAAGAGATTTGTTAAATTTCGCCAAAAATTCTTGATGACATAAACTCCAAAATTCAAATTTATTTTGTATCTTAATCTGGGCTCTATAATTCGTCATGAAACAGAATCACTTTGTTTGTATTCATTGGTATGTACAATTTATCCGAACAATAATTAATAATAAAAAAAGCAATTAAGTTCTTAAACAAATTAATATTTAACTACAGAAACACTTCTTCCCAGCACGTATCAATTCCTCGAACGCTCTTCTAGCAAAACTTTATCATTATGACTATGAACCAAAGGCAAATTTCCACATTCTTCTTATCCGATTCACCCCAAGATTCAATTAATTTAAATTCATGGTACAGTATATGGGCTTAGGAAGATTGCGATATGTTTTTTTTTGTTTTTACTTAAAATAAATTACTATTCAGAGTGCTTCTTGGGCGACGACGACGACGACGACGTGCGCTTGTCCTTCGACTTGCCCTAAATAGTATGATGAAAAATGTTTCTTGTTTATATTTAAAAGGCTTAGTGAATGGTTTTTGGTTGATGAAAAATAAAACAAAAAACACTACTTAATTATTTAGAATTATTATAATACACTTACAAATATCAAATTCATCTTTGTAACTGATAAATCTTAAGCAAACTTTGCTTCACTTCACGCACAATATTTCAGCCTCAAGTTCTGCACAATTATTATAAACTTGAAATTCCCTGATCACTGCCGGTTAGCTTGATACCAACTTGTCAACTGCGAATAATGGACTGTGGCATTAGTTGACGCTGTGGTCAGTTTATAGCATTCGATTTCCTGATTATTCACTCAGTATGAACGTACATATACACGAAAGAGATTTTTCACTGTGTCTTCTTTTGTTCTTTTTTTTTTTTTTTTGATCATACGAGTAATTCATGTCCCCACACAAAGATCTTAACTTAAGGCCTAGAAACCAAAAAAAAAAAAAAAAAAACATTAAAGAACTTTGATCTCCATACATTATACGACAGAGAATCAGTTTTGTTACATGTACTTGTACATGTCTGATTGATTGTGGTTTGTAGGACATATCTTGAGATTACTTATGTGGATACACCACACCTCGTCGTTTGCTAAGATCCTGGAGTAATGAGCTGATATGTTGCGAAATATGCCGAAAAAATGTTTTTTATTTAAAATTGCAAAGTGGCTAGAGCTTTACTAAAAAATGTAGCCTAAGACCTTTTTTTGGTTATGCACTCGCACTCAAGATGTTATTAAAACCCCTTTTAATGAATTTACATGTGCGAGCATTTAGAAGAGAAGGAATAGAAAGAAAGGAAAGAATTTTTTGTAGTACAGTGGATTGAGAAAATACCACGGGAATAATTATCAAACTGCTGGTCAGACTGGGGTTGAGCTCACAACTCTAGGTTTAGCAAACCAAAAACTATAAATCCACTGTACCAGACACCTTGGTTGATCCCCTCAATTTCTAGCAATACGTCAGAGTGAAGTTTAGATCCGAGGTTCAACCTTTTTTAACCTGGCCTTGTGAAGCTTCTTACTTTATGATGCTAAGTCTAATGACCATTATTGTGCATGAAGGAGCATATAGCAAACAAGAGTATTTATGTGGACACTTCATATTGTTTTTCGTAAATATCAAATATTTGAATTTGTACAAATCATTAAATAAAATGTTTGTAACACATGTGTAGGTGTTTAAAATCAGCCATAGAAATTTATTTTGTAATATTTCGTGTTGCTCTTTCAATAAAAATTATGAAACATTAGATATTGTATAAAGTTTTAATAAAGTGAAACTGTTAAATGGTGCATTGTGAAACAAGTTGTTTGTTAACATGCATATTAGGACTAACAAGAGTTGTTTTTTTGTCAAAAATAGTGTAATTTTAATTTTCCCTCTTTAATTGTAATAAAACAGTGTGACTTTAATTTGCATGTTGATATTTTATTTCGTATTCCATTTCCTTTCTGCAACGCGTACTGGGACATTATTTTTGAAATTAAGCAAATTTCGAACCACAATTTTACATCTATAATACTTAAAACAGATACATTTTTAGTTGTCTAAGATACATCTGGGAATATTTCTAATTTTGGTAAAGAATAATTCTTTCAATTTGTTTACAAGTTTTGAAAACATCATTACCATCAGAAATAATATGGCATAATACAATTAGTAAGTATTAAAACAAAAGAGCTGGCACACGAACTTGAAAGTAAATCGTTTTCCCTATGGTATATTCTATTTTGGTACAATAATAATATATTGTAAATGTTTTTAAATAAATTCTGGCATATCTATATATAGCCCGGGCGTTTTTTTCCTTTCCTAAGACTGCGCAGTCTGGAAATTTTCTCGTAGATCTTTATCGACGTTGCGGAGAAATTTAAAGCAGTATTTTACCGTCACACCGAAAAGGATATAGAGTTTGGTATTCATATCCACAACAACAGCGTGGTAATATTTAATATGAATTTTTTTACATATATCTAAGCACTTCACAATTCTTAAGATGTTTAGAACCCCATTTCCTAAGGCTTCAAGGGATACGAGAAAGAAACTGGAGAAATCTAGTGCACCCGACTGGCGAGTAAAAGTGTAGTAAAGTACCTTGGTATCTGGCTGGATTAGTATCTGTAATTCAACCGACATATAGATGCTGCTCTGTCCGGTTGTTTTATAGCTGCCATTTTGATAGCAATATAAGGGTGATTTGCTACACGGCCCTCCTCCGGTCGATGATTGCCTATGTGTGCCCTGTCCCCTATGTGGTTTAACGTTGCCCTATTTCTAATGGAAAAGATTCGGGTGTTTGAGAGGCAGTGTCTTGGGGCCTGTCTTAGATTACGCACAACAGCAGAGTCGGAGTACAAACATTATTACTATCCCAAAGAGGTTTTATACAATGGGGCTAAAACAAACAGGATATATAACTTTTTGTTGAAGCTTGTTCGAGGTCACACGTTGCGAGAGCGATGAAGGGCATTGGGCATACTACCCCAATGATGAATATTTTGAAATTGTTAGATTAAACGTCTTCATCCCGTGTGAGGCTTTCCTCTATTTAGAAAGTCTGTGGCTGATTCAAAACAAATTGGCAATTCCGTTAATCTACCACATTCCACGTGTCGGCCGTAAGACCGGGGATCGGCAAATCCTGTACTACCAAAAAACATCGGGAAAATGTTTTCGGTTTAGTAGAGCTGTATCTGATCAAAGTTATCGCCTTGGTCAGCTTTCATAGGTTAAAGGTGGCACCAAAAAAAAAATCAAAAAGCTAAAAAAAAATAAAAAACTACAAAAAGAAATACCGCTTGCTGTGGCTGTTCTAGCTTTAAGTAGTTTAAGTTAGTACTCCTAGTTAGTTTTTAGTATATTTAATTAAAATTTGAGTTTTTCAAATAAAATTTTCTCAAATGAACAATCTGAGATAATGAATTATAACAAATAAGTTAAATTAAGAAAGGTATACTTGCATAAAGTGGTTATGGTATAATTTAGAGCGCCCGCATATGGAAAGTAAGTTATTTTTAAATAATATTAGCGCAAGTGGCTAAGGTTTTTTGTTTAGCTCTAAAATAGTTTAAAAACAATGAAATGATATTTTATTCATAAATATTAAAAAAAAAAAAACACACAAAACGGTTCTTAACATTATAATTCATTCAAAAAATAAGATGTTTACTTTTGTTGTGGCTTAATCGTCTAATTTAAAGATCTTAAAAGCATATTATATTCGCTTTAATTTCAATAAATATTTATGTAACACCTTAATGGACTTAATAAAACTGTTTAACATTTCTTAAATAGATTTTACAATGTTGTCATTAAATCAATGGTACCATGACTAAATGAAAAAGAAGAATAAATTGTTTGCTGTTGTGTTTTGTTGTTGCATTGTGGGTGATGGTTAACCCTGAGTTAAGTGAAAAAAGTAAGATTTTTCAATTCCATATTTCATTTGCAACAAGTTTTCGACCGTCAAACGCAAAAGATTGGTACGAAATGCGTGTGCAGCTATTACTGATTTGCAGCTTGGTTATGACGAATATTAATATGTTTACATTTTTCTCTGAATTGTACAAGGACATTTCTCTAAGTTTGGTTGTAATAAAGAATTTCACATTCATGGCACTTTTTTGCATACCTAGATACCTACATGCCGAGTTTATTAAAATTATTTGTATGCTTTTGTTGATGCAAACAAAGATAGTTTGTGTAGTTTGGTCTGTTTAATTTGCATGTCGTATTCGCGGAGCTTCGTTTTTTTTTTTGTATTTATTCAATTCAACAGGCACATAACGAATTTGATACTATAAATTTTGTTTGTTGTTTCTTGTTTCAAAATTTTGTCTGCATGATTTTTTTTTTGTGAGATAATCGATCAAAACTTAATAATTGTTTTTCTGTTATAACATAATATACATACCTAAAATAAGTATATTTTAATAATTTATTATCTATCTATCATAACATTACATTAACAATAAAGGGGAAAGTCATTAAAAGTGGGTATAATTCTGTCTATCTGGCTGTCTGTATTGACAAATAGAGCCTAAGCAGCTGGGACAATGTGCTTCAAACTCGGTACACATTATTTTTAGGGTGTCCTTCAATTTTTGGAAGTGGAACTTAATTGTAATATATTTTAGAAATTAGTTTTCTAATTATTTTTAAAACTTGTACTTTGGTAGAAACTATGAAGATCTTATAACATACATATGTCTTACATGGTTTTGAAAACTCCACACTAAAGATTTCTTAATTTCTTCGTGGATACACATTTCCAAACGAAGTATTATTGCATATACGAGTATACTATTACGCCAATAATTAAAATTGAAAATGATTTTTAAATATTTTTGAAAAAGTGTAATTTTTTATATCATTTATAAAAATAATTGCCCCCAAAACGATTGTCTATCATTAAAGTTAGTTCATGCAAACCAGGTTTGAATTTAAGTGTATTTGTCTTTTGGGTTTGAAAGATATACATTGCAGTTGGAAAATGTAATGAAAAAGTCTCTATACTTATCAGTGCCATTGATATTTGGCTCAAGGGTGAACTGATTGGCATTCCTAGTGGAGCACGTATTACGGGGAATATGTTTGAGAGAAGCAATGCAACTGGACACTTTTCTATAAAATTGTTCATTAAATAAACAATTAAACAATGTGAAATGAGAAACAATGTTCAATTGGAACAACGTTTCCCTTATGGTTCTTACAGCTTTTCATTTTAAAGCTGTATTCTGGTATTCTGAATTGTATCAATTGACGGAGTCATAGGGGCACCTGCCCAGATAAAAATATTCACTCATCTAAATTAAGCATTAAGTTTATTCTATAGTTTTATTTGAGGTGCTCAAACTCAAATCGGTTGGACTTAATTCATATCAACCAAATCCCTATGTTGTTGGTGGGAGTATTTAGTGTTGCCTTTAATTTCATTTCATTTGTAAGAATAACTTTAAGGTAAATACTCTCTGAACCTTTTGTTTTGCTTGCATGTATTTTCAAATTGCACTCTAGTCGTGCGGTTATATATTCGAATGCATGTATTTAGTTACACAAAAAGTCTTTTTATTCATACTATCATGTAGTATGTGTAGTCTATGTATACAAGTAAATATATATTTACATGTACAGGCACATCCCGCATAAGAATTATTTTATCTGATGAACTCTTTTAACTGTTCACAAAAACCAAGCATAGTTATATTAAAATTGCATTCCTCTACTTCAACAGTGCATGATCTGCACTCTGCACAGCTAGAGTGCGCCAGTTGAATTAAGTTGCAGGGCAACACACTACTAACCTGCTTTGCTCCATAAGAATGTGAAGATAACAAAACATGTCCAGAAGATCTTAAGTGGAGGTTACAGTCCTATAATTTGCTACAGAAACTATAAAGACCATCAAGGTCTCCTGGGATCACATCAGTGATGATGTTATGTATGTATGACGTGCATGATTCCCACTTCATGAACGGAGCTTAAAAGAATAAAAAAATATATAGCTCCGTTTAAGAAAACCACAGACCTGACACTAGTTTTTGCAAAATCGTGAAGTCGTCGTAAAGTCAAGTAACAGAAAAACCAGAAATGAGAATTAACCGTATTCCGATTAAATAAAAAAAAAAGTAAAAAATGCAAACGTCTCATTAACTTAAAATATTTTAAATACATTTTAAATTCTTTAAATAAGTTTTGTAGTTTTTAACCAATTTTAATAAAGTTTTTACCTCTCATTTCAACAAGAATTCAACCAGAAATTTGAGCATTGAAAATAGCTGAATTAAATTTGTGCCATTTCTTTTGGGCTAAGACACAAAATAGCTAGTTGGGACAGAATTCTCTTGTTTGAGCAACCAATTTAGAACATTTGGATGTCCCATTTAGCTTTGAGCTTTAGAAATTTTGAAATAATACGGATTTAGTTAGAAACATGCAAGGTTTTAAATAGCTCTCTGAAAAAAAGGTGAAAGCTCTAAGTAATGCAACATCTGTATTCCTGGACTCGAAGAAAGGAAATCAAGTAACGCCAACACGAAAAAAAGCCCAACAGCTGGCAGTAGCATTTGTTGGTCAGAGCACAAACTTAAACACTTAAACTGCAGGTTGGTGCCAAAATCATGTAAGTAAGATGGTGATGGAGGAACGCCAACGGTAGAAGAAGGTAGTGTGTGTGCTCATAAAGGAGGGCCGCCGTAAGAGGAGTCTCATTTCCCACAGTCAGCAGCCTTACATTCGATATTTTTGTATGTGTTTGCCATCACGGTGGGGTATATACTCTTGCCTTAAAAGCGGTATTAGCCTTGACCAGGGACACTCAAGTGGAAAGAAAAAATTACATAAAAAAAACAAAGGGTAGGGTAGCCATTTATTTAATGAAAAAGACCCCGGCTAATTAGTAAGTGAACCGTACCAGGAATACATTTCTTAATTCTACTTCAATTAATATTTGAAATCATATTATTTTCATCGTGGTATTATCATCCTGTTATTTTTGGCGTCAAATATGCGCCTACAATGTCTACACCACTGCTTAAATTGTTTCTTCTTCCTAACCTCAAAAGGTAAAATTGAGTACAAAAAGCATATGAAAACTGTTTGGATCACCAGGCGCTCAGAAAAAGCAGAAAGCCTTTTATTTTTGCCGATACTTTGAAAATGGGTGGAACCAAAGAAGGATATGAATGTCAAAAGAAAGAAAGAATGGAAAGTAGTTATGGCGGCCCACACACAAACATTAGTTATGGATACCATAGCTTCCAAATTGATCTTTACCGTTTTCTTTCAGCTTTTGGCTCCACCCATTTTTTCATATAAATGCAAAAAATAGCCTCCTTTTGCTTATGAGCGCCTGGTAAACCAACCAACGTTGAAGAAAATGTTTGAGATGTGAGGCACCAAACATGCAGCGCTGTGGTGGCGAAAAATGTAACCAAGACTGCATATTTTATTGAAAACATTGTAGCATCTGCCTCAATATATTAAAACTTAGTGTAAAAATGCAAAAAATAGGTCAAGCAAGTCGATGTTACAAAATATAAACATGAAATCAAAACTTACTTAAAAAAAAACATTTTAGTGTATATCTTTTAAGCTACTGAACCGATTTTCATGCATTTGTAAGTCAATGAAAAAAGGTTATTTAAATCTTATCAGTAGCTCTGAGAAATTTACAAATATGTATGTACACGTAATACAGTATGACAGATGATTCATACACTTATGTAATTTGATATACTCGTTAAGAAGAATTTGACATTAGACTAAGATATGGATGTGAACATAAAACAACTGCAACAATATTAAATTCATACGGGTCAGAATGATAACCTCCATTTTTCAAAAATCGGTCAAAAATCGAACGGTCTTTTCTGAAACCATTTTATAACTTATCTATATGTTTTCATTGCAAAGGGTGGCAAATTAAATGTTTGCCCAGGGCGGCGGAAAAGCTGGATCGGGCCCTGACTCCACCAGCCCATAAACCACCCCATAGCTTGGAAAGCAAAAATGGAAAAGGCTAGAAACTGGATATCATAAAACTGAGAAAAGACATAAAATTAATTTAAACGCATTTACAAAGGCTTTTATTTCCTCTAAGAACAAAGTCATAAACGAAGTTTCTATCATTAGTACTAACAGAGCAATTACCGTTAACGTGGGTCAGGGTACACCAAAGTAAGCCTTTTCTTAAATCCCATAAAAAACAATATCAAATTTGGAGATAGACACTTACTTAAAACGTTTTTTTTTTTTTTTTTCTTAAATGTACCCAAAAAATATGCACTAATATATTGCTTACGAATTAGGAGACACCCTGAACAAGGAAAGAACTTTTCTATCAAACAAAGTAAAAGTCAAATTTTTTTATACACAATTGGAAAATATATTACATTACTTTTAATTCTTATTCTATTAACTTATAATAAATTTTTAAATAAACTAAATATCGGACATTTCTGAAAGTTCGTCTCTCCTTAGTGCTTCCGATGGCGATAATGTACGTCCTCCTATTGGTAAAATGTCAATATTTTGTACATGTGCCCTGACACTTTGCCCCGGAGGTAATCCAATATACCACTTTCCTACATTGGTTATGATTGTTGAATCTCTGTTTTGAGAGTTCCAATCTTTTTCTCGGCCTATTTCCAATATTCGGCGGTTGCTTGTTATAATCGGTGGTATTAAGCTTAAGTTTTCATCAAAGCTAACATTGTTGATGCGGTTTTTGTTGGTTTTATTTCCCCTGCCTTTTTTGTCTTGCGATATTTTATTAGGATTTTTGGTAGAAAAACTGTTAGAATCACTATCGTCATCTTCGTCTTCTTGTGATGAGTTGTCTTCATCCCGACTTGTTGTCTTGCCCTTTGTATTTTTTGACATCATGGCCCCTCGGTTGGAATTTGTATTTTTATTGCTTTCAGTTGACTTTGTGTTTTTATTTTTTGGTTTTCGAAAACCTTTTGAACCAGTAATGTCTGGCAAATAACTATTATCGGCTTGATCGAAGTTTGAGGTCTGCAAGTATTCTTTTGAAGCCACATCGCCAATAGCCAGGTTTGGAATGAGTGTATGCACATGTGTACCACGACCAATGCTGTTTTTTATAATTCTGTAACCAATACCTGCACCAGCTTCATATTCAACAGTTCTTTGGATGCCTTTGTCATCAAGATATGAATATGCTCCTCTAACTACACCATCTGGACCACTAACTTCTGTCCTTCTGTGATCAGGTGCAGTAGCAATGAATTTATACAATCCGTTGGAACCTCTTTGGACCGCTACTTTTCCTCGTGCATCTGCAGTTGATTTATAGAGCGGTGCAGTATACGCAGCTGAAGACTGACTGTCAGGCACGCTATTTAAAACTTTGAAACCAATACCCGCACCAGCTGCGTAACGAACACTGTGTTTTTCTCCAATATCGTCAAAGTAGGAATATAGCCCTAAAATAAAAATATTATTTGTAATGTGAACATATGTACATAAATCTTTCAAATTCAAAAACTATAAACTAAACATAAAATAAAAATTGACTCAGTATGACAATAATTAATACGGCTTATTAGAAAAAATCGATTTTTTTAAGTGCAAACCTCTTCTGAAAGACGATTTTTCTTTCTCAGCAAAAAAAAAATGTCTGAATTTCCACAGATGATTTTTGGAGACTATGTACTATTTTGAGAAAAATAAATTGTTTCGAAAAACATTTGGAAAATCTTTTAAATTTTTATAATTTCCATTTTGAGAGTTTTCGAAAAAAATCCCTAATAAGTGTATCAAGGAAAAAAAAAAATCAAAAATTGTTGTACTCGATTTTTACAAGTTTTTGTTATATTAACTTTTGAAGAAAATCATTTTTTAAAAGTTGATAAATGTCAGTCTTAAGATCTTCGTAGTTTTTACCAATGCACAAAGCTTTGAAAAAATTGAGCCAACTTATTTGAGCTTCTTTTTTAAACTAAAACACATTAAAGCTCAATTTTTTTTTCAAAATGTATTTTTATTTATTGGCGGTTTGTCATTGTGATGAATCCCCCAAAGATTCGGGTGAAGTGACATTTCGAAAATAATTTTACAAACTCACAAGGAAATCCTTGGTTCCCCGTAAATTTGTTTTAGTGCCAACTGCCAGGATACCTTGAACCTTGACTAACAGTATGGTACCAGTGCTGTTTCTTGAAAGGTTATAACAATTTATATTTACCTCTTACTTTTCCACTAGAATCAGAATCTTCATCACGGTTGTAGTCAGGTGTCTTGAAGCTAAAACTATACGTTGGGTCGTCGTAGGGATCTGCAAGAGGGTCATCAGCACTTCCTATCGGCCCTCTGGGTATCTGAGAAAGGTCCATTTTTCGATGAACTTGGGGTCCATTGACCCGAAATCTGTTATGAAAAACAATTCACATACAAATTTTATCAATCAGTCAAATAGAAATTAAGCCTCGCAATATATGATGATATAAGACACTAAGCATTCCCCGCTTTTGTCGCTCTATCCCTTTCTTACAATATAAACTTAGATTCAGTTTGTTTATTTTACAAAACTCCTCGAGAATTTCCAAGCTACTGAGGAGTGATAAAGAATGGACTCTTAATTTGGGGTTCAGGAGTGCGTACTTTTGCAGAAAGAGCCGTTGAAGACTCAGTCGTGCTACCATTCTTACGAATATGTGTATGGTGGACAAATTGTGTGGAGCGGATTGCTGGTTTTTTTTTCATGACCACAACACCAACGCTGCATAGGCTGCAAGGGTATAGAAATTATACATCTTTTGGATTTCAGTCCAGAGTTTTTCCGCATATACAACGAGAAGCCCAAAGAGATTTGGATTGTCTATGATACGTTCTAATTGTGGGTTCTACGGCAATTTACTGTAATAGACATCTACTGTTTGTCAGCGCATACATTTCCAGGTCATCAATTTCGCTTTGGAAGTAAATTTTGATAGTTTAGCTCACGGTCTCTGGACTCATAAGTTACGTTTTTGAAAGTTCCCTCAAAAGGGACAAGACTGATTTCCTTTT
Organism: Platycheirus albimanus; assembly: GCA_916050605.2. Classification (NCBI taxonomy): domain Eukaryota; kingdom Metazoa; phylum Arthropoda; class Insecta; order Diptera; family Syrphidae; genus Platycheirus; species Platycheirus albimanus. The sequence goes on from OU696698.1 coordinate 70,775,550, forward strand.
CATCGAAAAAGGATTCAATTATTGTAATCAAACCATCCAATGCATTTTCCATATTAATATGCATATTGTGTTTTAGATAGTGGGGAGAATGTGAGGGAAGATCAATAACCTTTTAGAAACATAATAAAAAGTCTGTGTTGTCATAATAAAAACCGATAGATAGCTAAAGCCTGATTTTTACAAGCGTTCCTCCGTACTTTTTAATACAACAAAGCAGGTAGACTTGATGGTTAACCTCCCGAATTCTTAGAATCAGACTTAGACCTGACAGCTTGTATTTTATTCTTACTCGCTATGGCTGTTTGGTAAAACAAAACTTCTCCTATAGGGAATGGAAGGACGGAGTTATCGTTAAGCTACCGAAGATAGGTTTTCTCAAGAACTGTTACAACTGGCGTGGTATCAACATTTTGTTCGTATTTCCGAAGTTAATGGCAACTATTATTCTACTTTATTCACAGGAGAAAGTCTTAGATCGAGTGTACGCTCAAAAGGCACCAAGCGGGACTTCGGGGTAATTGATCGTAAAAAATTGTCGGTAAAGTTAATTGTAGATACTCTAAAAGATTAAAATCTTAATGTACCATTGTAAAACAAAAATTATTCGAAATAAATGAAAAATGAAAAAAGAAATGATTATGTGTCGATCGAATTATCCTTGAACAATGATTTGGAGTATCAATCGCAGCTTTACATCTTGTTCGTTAATTTCGAAAGTTGACCGCGTTTAGAGTAAGAGGAACCTGCAACTGGAGTAAGACTAGGCCGCATTTATTTTCACTCTTAATAGAGAATATAGTAGATTGTTGCCTGGAGGCATCGAATATGCTGGAACGCTTATAAAAGCATACATAGCTGTTTGCCGACGATATTGTTATGCTCGCAAATTCTTCTAAATCACTACAACTAATGATAAATAGACTTAATGAATGAAGTGGAGGCTAGTTGATAATTTAGTAAAGACCAAGGTGATGATTTTTAAGAATGGTGATGGCAGCAATAGCTTGAATGAAAAATGAAATGGAAACATGATTTAGGTGGTAAATGATTTCAAATATCTTGGTGTTCTTTTCACAAAAAATCTCAATATGGAGCCTAAATGAAAAACTCGAAAAAGCAAAAATGGCGATTAATCTAACGTGTTTCATCAATAAATTTGTCGCTCATACTTTCACAAACTTTTTGAAGCAGTAGCAGAACCCATTTTGTTTCACGCAGCACAGATTAGGGGATGCAAACAATATAAAACTGTTGAAAAGCTTTTACGATTTTGTATTATAAAAAAAACGTTCCATCGTGGAAATAAGCTTCAACGCTGATGATCCAAAATAAACATTTAAGACTGACTTGTATCATTTAACTGCAAAGGTCGATGAGCAAGCTGGAAGCAGGTTTATAGAAGAAGCCACAAGTTTCTTGTAGTGCAAGGCTTACTTTCAGCTAAATCACGATTTGCTACAGGACAATATACTTTCGTGATGAGCTTAGCATCGAAAAAATATCCACGATGGTGCGAATTTTCAATTTAAAAAGAATATAATTATTCAAAAAGTGCAGGAAAAATGTTATAGTTTAGGTCAATTATAAATGGTATATTAAAATTGTCAATCTGCAGACGGTCGAAGCCATTTTATAATGATTTGATTTTCTTTTTGTCAAATGCATATCATGTAACGTTTATAGGAATGCTCATTTAACAATAAAATCTAATCTCAATCTAAAAATCTAAAAAAATGTATCAGTATCCATATCCACTTCAGACCAAACCCATAAGTCATAAGCCATGAGTTATAAAGTTGTGAGTGATCTATATATATCTACCTACTTTGCAATTATTATACCTTCTAAAATGTATGAAGAACATATCTGCGAATATATTCCGTTGGAGTCAGAAACCGGAGACACACTACATTGGTCGCAAATTGCTTTGAAATATGAAACAACTTGCATTAACCTCCTGCACAACTTTGTTTCAGAAATCACCTTTTGTGAGATCTAAATCTTTAACAGCTACAGATCTGCTTGATATTACAATACTTCTCTTCAACTATTGTTTACTAAATGTTGCATAGATGTTGTTTCTTTTCACAAAAATAATTAGATTGCTCTAGAATTAAAATGATCGACTTGGAACATTAAATAGTAGAAGTAGAAGAAGTAAGACTTCTTAAGACATTATTTTGTTTTTGTATTGCCTACACGTTCTAGCGATTTCCGTATTTCAGTTTCTTACCCACGTGGTCCAGCAGTGTAGACTGTTTCTTCTACCCGTCCGTTGGATGGGTTCCTCGAACCATAACGACCTCTAATGTTGTTGTCTGGATTCCCAGCCACACTGTGGTAGTAACTTCCAATGTCGTTGTTGGAATGTCTGTTCAAAATAAAATTGAAAAACATAATGTAATAGGATAGCTATATGAAAACAGAATGCTTGAGGTCTTATAGTTTTTTATAATTTTGTAAATAAGAGAACTGCAATGAACGCTTTTAAAATATTTTAAGTAAGAATTATTTATGTTTATTAATAACTGTAAAACTAAACAGAATATCATGATGATAGTTGAGTCTCTTTATAAAAGAGCATAGTTATTTGCATCCACAAATTATTAAACTGAATGAATGAAAATATAAGTATTCAGATTTTAATTCCATTTCCTTTGATTATATATTTAATATGAAACAAAAATTATTGGCTTTAATCGAATTGTTCAATCTATAGGTCGACCGTTATAAAAACGTCATATTTAAAGTTTTATTAAAACCAATTCAGCTATTTTTAAGGAAATACACAAAAACTTACTATAATTTAGCCAACGTTAACGTTAAAAAACCAAGTTTCGTCTGCTTAGTAATAGGGTTTGTTTAAAAATAGATTTTATCTTTAGTTACCTCTTGAATAACATAAAGCTTACTTTAAGCAGTTAAAATGGACAAAAAACCTTTGTGTCAACGAAATTATTTTATATAAATCTAATTAAAAGCGGAGAAATAATTGAACAACAAAATACAAAATGGTCGAAGTACCTAAACATAAAAAATAAAGCAAACAAACCAATAAAATAATAATTAAGTACATATTTATTTTAAAGTACTTAAAATCTGAAAAATAAAAGAAATTATCAAGATAGAAAAAAAACACGATCACTTTTTATTTATCCTCTTTATGGAAAAATAAAATAAAAAAATATTCAAAACATAAAGCACAGTCACCCTGTTACATATACAAATATCACCTGACCCAAGCCCAGCGCAAAAATGGTTGCCACTGACCCTTGCCAATAACAATAAAAAGCCAATTTCTAACTTTCTTCTGTTCATCAGATAAATTAGTATGAGCAAGTGCGAAAGGTGATCTTCGAAACCGTAACTTTTTGCTCCTCCTTGTGATCGTCATCACACACTTCACATAAATATACAACTTTTAGCGGCAAATATGTCTCTACAATGTCCAATACTTCTTCCTAACCTAGCAACTTACAAGGGTTTTAAACCTTTAAAATGAGTGCAAAAAGCATACGAAAAATGTTTGGATCACCAGGTGCTCAGAAAATGCAGGAAGCCTTTTATTTTTGCCGATAATTTGAAAATGGGTGGAACCAAAGTAGGATATGAATGTAAAAAGAAAGAAAGAATGGAAAGTAGTTATGGCGGCCCACACACAAACAGTTATGGAAACTAGTGTTGGCTAAACATCGGAATATTTTACTATCGATAGTATCGATGTTTTTCGGAAAAACTATCGATACTATCGATAGTTTTTTAAAATCATTAATCAATCAAGGTGAAAATGAAATAATTCTGTTTAAATAAAAAATAAATAAAAAACAAGCTTTAAACAAAATAAAACAATGCCATGTTAGTTTATTATAAGTTCAAGAGAAATGTGCAAAGCATAGGTAAAGCGAAAAGAAACATAAAATAAGTCTTCAATTTTTTTTTAATTATGTTTGATAAAAAGCAAAAGGTTAGTTTTTTATCTTTGAGGCGATTTCTTTTTTTCGTCATTATCTTTCCTGCTTTGGAAAAAATTCATTCAGAAGGAACCGAAGGAGCTGGAATGCAGAGATATACTTAATCCAGATTTCTCGTAGTTTACTTGTTGATTCCAATACGAAAGTGAACAAGAACTTCTATTTATTAAAGATTTTTCCAAGTAGTGACGTATGTCAATTATGGCTTCTGCTTCTGTCAAGCGAGTTGAAATTGACATCTGGTCACGTACAGTGTTATATTCCATTTAAACCACCTCTTCACTTGGAATGAAAAGAATGCGTTCCAAATATTCCAGTTTGAATAAAGAAACTAGGAAATAGTTTATCCGGAATATTCCGTAGAGTTAAGAAACGCAAAAAGGACGTTCCATATATTCCGAATATACGGAATGAATAAAGAAACTCACTCATTACTACAGTTTGTGTATCAAAGAACTGGAATTTGAATTTGCAAGTGTACAGGGATGTCGAAGAGCGAAGACAAATTTTAAAAAAATGTGTATTCAATTTTAATATTAAAATATTTGTTGAAATATTTGCCCTCTTCGATAGCATCGATAGTTTTTTACTATCGATACTATCGCCGATAGTTTAAAACTATCGATAGTATCGATAGACTATCGATGTTTAGCCAACACTGATGGAAACCATAACTTACAAATTGATCTTTACCGTTTTCTTCCACCCATTTTTTCTAATAAATGCAAAAAAATAGCCTCCTTTTATTTATGAGCGCCTGGTAAGCCGACCAATTTTGAAGAAAATAATTGAGATGTGAGGCACCAAACATGTGGCGCTGCTTTGGCAAAAAAAATTAACCAAAACTGCATATTTTATTGCAAACATTGTAGCAACGAGCCATATGGCTCATTATAGTTAAAAAGGAATGCAAAGTGGTAAAGGAAAGACTCCATCTAAAATATAACTAGAAAAGGTATCTTAATACCAATATTCTTGTGTTCTTTGCAGTTTGACATCTCGGGATCTCTCGCACGTCTCTTCCATAATGGCAACCCTTAATAAATTCTCGAACAACCTATACACGACTAATGCGTGACTGTTTGCCCAAAAATGGGTCACCTCTTTTAATATACATAATAACGGTGGGACATGTTACACAATTACAATTATTGTCTTTGAGATAAAAAAAAAAACCATAATGGCATTAACTACCTTTATTTGTTACATTTTAAAAGAACTGAAAGTTCATAAAAAGAATAGAAATAGAAACACACTTTTGTTGTTGAGTTTTTATAAATTGATTTTTTTTTTTTTTTTTTAATTGTAGATTCGGGTAAAACACTTTTTAAAAATTCAAACGAATCACTAATTTAAAAACTTTTGTAAACAGTTATCTTTAAAATTATTTTTGATAAGACCGATGATGATAAATACGACGACAGCATTCGATAAAACTGAACTGGCAATGTAATTCAATACTACACTCAGGTTTTTGTTTTAAGGTATCCTTACTGACAAGACTGCTTTTAGTTTTGAATCTTCTCTAAACAACGATAAATTTAAAACCTTTCCAGGTTTTATTATGTTCCTGATGGATGAAGTTTATAAGATTCACTTTTAAAACTTTTCGTATCCGTTTGCGAGGTAATAGAAAATCTGCTTAGACCAACCAATCAGGAGACTAATTAAGATTCGAAAAACCATAAACTTTAACAAAATTTGTTTAACAATCACAATAAAGTTCTCATATTTAATTGAAACATGTCTAAATAAAATATTACCGAAAGGAAAAGGATCCATCTGGATTTAGATTGTTGTATTCAATATCACATAATGCACTTTCAAAAAATAACACAAACACGAATATAAATTCACTTGCTGACATAAGTTTCGCCCGCAACATTTTGATCAAGCAATAAGAAGTGTCCTTGTATAAGAATTAAACCAAGTTTGAAATCCGATATAAATTGCAGTAGTAAAACGAAAACGATCCAACGGAAGACACTTAAAAACTCCGACTGCTTTGTGAAAAGCGGGAACTTTTCTTAAATATTGTTTCACTTGACCACCCACTCAACTCATTTGTGAATCTTTGAAGTTGCTTGCTGGTGCGATGGTGTGGCCCTTCTCTTTCTTACTACTGTTTGGTTCAATTACCTTAAGTTCTCAGACGTATCTCAATATCTCATACAAAATACAGATTCTAAGAATAAAGCTTCACCAATTAGATACCACATCCAACTTTACGGGAAGTGGTTTTTCTCACTCATTTCATGAATTAAAACTTGCCTCTGAGCACTCATGCATCCCAGAAAAGAATATTCTTAATACACCTAATGTTCCCTAGCATATTAACAGTTGGTTTTGATTCTCTGTCCTAATGTACATAAGGGATTGATTCAACCAAAAATTCTATAAAAGAGTTTTATTTTAACAATATTGGATTAAGAATGTTACATATAAGTTCAGAGCAGGAAGTCGGAAGTAAAATAAGTTTTATCGGCTTAAGAACCGTGACAGAAAGTGATGACAAAAAATGTAGGAAATATATAAAATAAACACTTTACTTTATTACATTTAAATGTTCTTAATCTAGAAGTCCATTTTTCTTTCTGGGTTATAATTATTATAACACTAAGAACTTAATTAAATTTCCGTGTTATTTATCCATCTATTGTTTAGCTACTATTTGGGGGTAGCAGTCATCAATCATTTATGAAACTTGCAATAATTAAGCTCCTACCTAGATAAAAATCTTTCAAGCGGTTTGGATGTACATTTATTGTTTTTTGGTTTTGTTTTATTATCAGACATAACGGAAATATGGTGCTAAATAATTCTCGGTCTTGTCCGAATTCATTTAATTATCTAATTGAAAACTTTTCAGGAGCTTTGTACAAAGTTTTGTAATGTACTTAATTGGAGAAAAAAAAACCCAAATAAATAATTGGGTATATGTAAATATCATTAGATGTTTAATGATTAATACAAAAATTGAAAACGATCAATTATTGAAATATACAATTCTATAAAACCTTCCACACCATTGGAGGTAAATAATGCATTACATTTGGTCAGTGGCTAATTAAGGGGTTACGGAGGCCATGCGCCCATAGCCAGGACTATTTGTTGTAGAGATTTGTCGAACATTTTGAGAGCCCAGCAGCATGTAGAAATTTTGGTTTAAATGACTTTTATTTTTATTACTAAGGGTTTTTTTTTTTAGATTTATAGAAATTTAAGTTGGCAACACTATTCTAACTATTCTAACTGGTGGCCATTTTGTCAGCTGTCAAGTGATTTGTTTTTATTTTGGTTTGGCATTCCAACATGAATAGGCTGACGTCTGAACAACGCTTCCAAATTGTGCAATTTTTTTTTAGAAATCAGGGTTCTGTTCAAAAGACGTATCCCAATTTTCATAAGCGAATTTTATTTAGCGATGAAGCTCACTTTTGGCTGAATGGATACGTCAATAAACAAACCTGCTGTATTTGGAGTGATGATAGTCCTCAAGTGTATGTTGAGACACCGTTATACATCTACAAAAACTGACTCTTTGGTGTGCTTTATGTGTTGGTGGAGTGATTGGTCCGTACTTCTTTAAAAACGATGCTGGCCAGAACGTTATTGTCAGTGGTGACCGCTTTAGAGCCATGATAACTGACTTTTTCGTTCTTCAATTGAACAGCCATGACGTGCCATGATGTGCAGGAGCTGTGGTTTCAACAAGATGGCGTAACATGTCACACAGATCGTGCCACAATTGATTTGTTGAAGGAAACGTTCGGTGAGCGCATAATTTCGCGTTTTGGTCCTGTGACGAATCGACTATGTAATTCGTAGCCGCTATGGACATATGCCGGAAATCATATTATAGAAAAGTAAATTCCAACAATATTTCTGTCTTGTTCTCAAGCTTTTAAAAAAACACTTGTTATTAACCTTAAAATAAGGCACTAAACAAAGTTTCTATTTTTAGTATTAAGAGAGCTATTTGCGTAAACATCGGTCAGGGTATGACAAAGTAACCCTTTTCTTAAAACCTATAAGTAAAAGCGAAATTGCAGATAGACCCTTACAACTGTAAACATTTTTTTTTTCCTTCAAACATGTCGATCAACAATTTCCGAAATTGTTGTCTACGAATTGGGAAACACCTATTATTGAATCTGTTAAAAATAACTACCAATTTTTCCCTAAGCTTATGGATATCTCCAACCCTTTCACCATACTCACTATTAGTACCACACTTCTTTCTTTCAAATGCTTGGCTTGACATCTAATAAAGGCCATCACCATTCCTTTCAATGAAATCTCGTACTATAAGGAACAGTAACAGTTCAATTGAGATTATGTTGAATGCTCTTGTCCATTGAACAAAGTCAATGCTTTAAAATAGCTATATGTGTAAGCATTTTGCCCCAAATAAGGAACAAAATTAACAAAATTAATTGCTATAAATGGAAACCATAGTCGTTGATACCTTAACGCTTTGCTATTACACTGACTCCATTATAAAACTAGAGACAGGTTTGCCATGCCATCAAAGACGATGTAATCCCCCTCAATAGGAGTGTATCATCACAACGAGTATTTTCAATAACCAGAACCTATGAATGAAAGTTGCGGAGAAGAAAGTTTTTTCATCACCATCATTAAATCTTCATTTCGATTTCATTTGAAATAAAGTCCTCTCAGCCAGCGGTTACAACATTACTTTTGTGTTCAAGTTCAAATATAGTGATTTAAAATGCGTGACCACATACTTGCCCTCACAATTTGGTTAGTTTTACACTCGGCACAAGCTCATCTATCCAAGGTTAGATTTATATTATCAAAATCAAACGATAAGTAGTGCAATTTTTTTTAAAGTTGTCCTTCCGTTAAAATTTGAAATTTTGATATAAAGATATTTCTTAATGTAGTTTTCTTATGTTACCGACCTAAACCAAATTTTAGAAAACCAAATGCTTGAATCCGCCAAGAACCGCAAAGAGGGTGGAGTTATACATAAAGGAATGCCAAGAAGATGTCAAGAATAAACTGGTCAAAGGTAAACCCAGAATAAAAGCCCTTCTACGCTATCCCACAATGTACTATGGCATTTCAAAAAATGTTTAAAAAAGTTAAACAACAAGCATTAGACAGTGTCACAGGATTTAGTTAATGAAACTATACATGAGTTTTAAGATAAGACGTAGCCCACAGACATACAATAAAGACTGCCAACTCTTTATAGTTTCTCTCTTTGCCGGCAGAGATATGCATACCGTGCTGAATAATATATTTTAAGGGTGTTTAAGGCAAGAAGTGTGCGAGTTGGTGGTCTGTATTGTATGTCTGTGGTTATACCTGGAAATTTTGTAGGATTGTTTCTTAATTCATCATTTATTCCACTTGTGGGCCGGGTTCACCCCTAATAACGGCTTATGTGTAACACAAGTAAGATACTGGCGTGGAAGCAAAATAATGAAGATGGGCTTTGAATGTCGGATGGAATTCCGACACACTTATTTTTTGACATGTCGTATTTCGCTGTGGAATAATGCGGAAATACCTTAAGTAAACATTGGAAATACTAAAAAAATGTTCCCTTTTAGAAGCATATCAAATCTTAAAAGACGAAGCTCAAGATGATGGAACCACAGAAGAAGATGCAAATACGAGCTTTGAATTTCATTCATACGGCTACGCTAGTTCCCATGACAGGATACTACCCCTAGCGGGTAACAGAAGAAGCTATGGTGACATTTATCATCCAACATTAGTTCCATATGAAGACAAACGTATCGCAGGGGTATGTATACAAAAACGTACAACATGATTAGTTTGGTCAATACGCTACCTTACCTTTCTTGGTTCCATGTGAATATGCATTATAATTAACCCAATTGTTGCAATCTGACTGGCTGGCAATGGCGTGGTGCAGCGGCGGCGCCTCGGTCTTGGTCTCGGCATCAGCCTGCTTACAATTAAAACATCATATTCTTTTTTTACCAAGAAAATAATTGCTCAAGGTTAAGTGTGCATAGAAAGTCATGGCCCTTATTTATCATATGTGCAAAGTGCAAGCTTGTTAATATATTTAAGAAAAATTATTTAATTTTCCCATAAACAATCTTTTGCATCCAACATCTCACATAAATGCTAAAACAATACAAAACAAATAAATCTTCTTTTTTTTAGTGTCTTTTGCATTGCGTGTATGCTAAGAACAATGCTATTGATCAAATGGGATGGCCAACACTAGATGGCCTTGTTGACTTCTACTCTGAGGGTGTAAACGAACATGGATTCTTTATGGCAACACTTCGATCTGTTAATCTGTGTTTAAATGTAGTAACTGCTAAATATCATGTTAATCGCCGAAAACAGCCTGAGAAGGGCGAAAGCTGTGACTTGGCTTTTGATGTGTTTGACTGCATTTCTGATCAAATAACGGGCTATTGTTTGGATCACTTTCGACAAACATAATCATTTTGATAGCGTTATTTTCCAAAGATGTTTTGTACATATTAATTGTGTAAATTATTTTTAAGTACCTACACTATGTTAACTATGGCAAGATGGCATTGCTAATTTAAAATTATATACCTATTGATTTTGTATTTTTGTTTTTTACTGTGTCTAAAGTTCAACCAAACCTTCAAAACCCTATTTAATTTGTAAATATTTTGTATTTATGATCATTTCAGGTGAGACTTTAGCCGAAAAGAATACAGTAAAGGCGAAAGAAACAATGGTTACTAGATTTTTAGCAAAATCACGATTTTTTACGTCGGGGATGTACTTAATCACACTGATACACCCACCGTGTTAAAAAAATCGAAATCGCTCTGTTAATCGTTTCATACAACTCTGAAGCGTAAACATGTTAAGACGTTGACAAAGAAGCAATTCGTGCCTTTTCACAAGCGTTTCATTAAAGAAAAGAAAACGTTTACACCTAGTTAAATGTCGATAACAGAGTTTTTGAAGAAACATTAAAATTGAATTCCATGCAACCGAAAAACCACTCTCGATTTGATCTCGAGCACTTTTCGTTTTCCATGAAACAATCTAGATTTGATCTAGATTAATTTTTGCTAATTTTGATTGGTAGCAAAATTGACATTCCTAAACGTCAATTGGAAAAGGAACACATTTATTTGCAAAATACTATTTTATAGTTTACTAGCTGTCCCGCGGCAGACGTTGTCCTGCCCTACCAAGCAGATAGCGTGTAAAGTTTGACTTCTTTATTAATTTTATTTATACCCTACGATTAGTTTGTCTAAAATATGAGAACATGGATATTTTTTTTTTTTAATTTAATAAAGTCAGAAAAGTACGTATACGCCCGAGTGTACCATAATGTTTTATTGTTGTTTTAAGGTTGAAAAATTGGCAATTGCAGCAAATTTTTTTTAAGTGCATCCGTTAATTACTCATTAATATTGAATGGTTTTAGCTTAATAACTTAAAATAAGAAGTCGTATCATATTTTTTTTTATTGCTTTATTGATATGATTTGTATGCCTATCAACGAAATCAAATGAAGGATTTTCTCCTACATAGATACATAGTGTTGTTACGGGGAAATTTGTTAAGGGGTTAATTCAGCTGGCTGTTTTGCTGGAGCCCTGTTTATAGAAGTAGTGATAAAATATGACATGAATAAAATGAGACAAGAGATATTACGCCGATTTTCAAGTGAAACTATTGTAGGCGTGATGGTCTTTTCACCGAACAATTTGAATGCTTTTTGCTATATCCTATCTAGGGGACTCAAATGCGTAACAGGAGCGCCTGCCCATCAGATATGAGAATTATATACTTAAGCTTCGGGCAATTGTATGCCTTGTAAATTGTAGCCCGATCAGCAGGTGAAAAATATTTCTTACATCGATTTAGGAAACCGAAGCACTTTCGTTCTATAAAAGGTGATTTGTTTCCTCTAAACAAGTGCCACTCATGTACAAGTTGCATTGAAGGCAAATGCCACTCATGTATAGTGGCATTGAAGGTAGGTGCTGCTTTAGCGACAGAAGACAGCATTGAGTTTTTAAAGCATAAAATTCCAGGCGGTTCACAATTTATCATTTGACAATGCTGTCTAGATCGGAATTAAATGAGCTTATCATACGCTGCCTTTGCAATTCCACATCTGAAGAACAGGGCTGTGAATTTGGAAACGAATATGAAAAGCTGAGAGTACGCTTTATATTATAATATACGCAGCTTCAAAAGTCTCTGAATTTAGTGCCCGAGTAAAAAAGATGAAAATTTTGCGATACGAGCAGAACGGGGCAAAAGATAAATGGTGTAACATTATTCCTGAAGCAAAAACAAAAAAAAAAAAAAACAACCAACAAAGTATTTGTATTTGAAATGTCATTATGCATTTCAAAAACTGCATTTTAGATAAAATATAAAGTTTAAAAATTTAAATCATAAAAAGGAAATCAGTTGAAGTACATTATACGCTTTTATTTTATTTAAATCACATTAAAATCGAAGAAATAATGCAACAACAAAATACAAAATGGTCGAAGTAAACATAAACAAATAATTAAGCAAACAAACCAATAAAGTAATAATTCAATAAAAAAAACAATACATATAAATATGTGTTACATATAAAAATATTCAAGCCCAGCTCAAAAATGGTAGCCACTGACCCTAGCCAATTAAAAGCCTTTTTCTTACTTCCTTCTGTTTATTAGATAAATCAGAGTGAGTGAAAGTACACATTACATTTTGATATGAGCAAGTGAGAAAGGTGAACTTCGTAACCGTAACTTTTTGTTCCTCTTTGTGATCGTCATCAGTCATCACACCCTTTGAATATAAAACTTTTGGCACCAATTATGCGTCTACAATGTCTACACCACTGCTTAAGGTGGTTCTTCTTCCTAACAGCACAATTGAGTGCAAAAAGCATATGAAAACTGTTTCGATCACCAGGCGCTCAGAAAAAGCAGTAAGCCTTTTATTTTTGCCGATAATTTGAAAATGGGTGGAACCAAAGTAGGACAAGAATATCAAAAGAAAGAAAGAATGGAAAGTAGCTATGGCGGCCCACACACAAACAGTTATGGAAACCATTACTTCCAAATTGATCTTTACAGTATTCTTTCAGCTTTTGGCTCCACCTATTTTTTCAAATAAATGCAAATATAGCTTTCTTTTATTTATGAGCTCCTGGTACACCAAACAATTTTGAAGAAAAATGTTTGAGATGTGAGGCACTAAACATGTAGAGCTGCGGTGGCGAAAAATGTAACCAAAACTGCATATTGTATTGCAAGCATTGTAGCAACACGTCGAGTCATCTGCCTCATTATATTAAAACTAGGTGTAAAAGCGGGACGCAAAGTGGTAAAGGATAGACCCCATCTAACTAACTAAAAGGTATCTAAATATTTCTTTTGTTCTTTTCAGTTGGACATCTCTCTACAGTCTCTTCCATAATGGCAACCCTTAATAACTTCTCGAACAAACTTTCCATGACCAATGCGTGACTGTTTGGCGGAAGTGTGTGTGTGGAAAGGATAATTGGAACGTTCTTCTTTGAAGAAGCCACTAGAGCAGCTGTCACCATCAATGGGGAGCGTTATTATCGGGCCTATATAACGAATTCTGTCAAACCAATTCTCACTGCTAATGGCATGGACAACTTTTGCGCACAGTTGAGTTGGAACTTCATTCCCCCTGCATTGCTCTTATTGTTCTTCCATCACCTAAACTTGAAAAATTTGGTTGGAAAGTTTGCCTGGCTCAACCTCTGCCGACTTTTCGCTGTGAGTATATGCCAACTTTTATCTACTGTGTGTTAATATTTGGATAAAATATAAAAAAATAGTATTTCTTTTTTTAAATGAATGCAAAATAAAAAACATAACATTTTATTGCAGTTATATATTTTAAACTACTGAACCGATTGTCATGAATTTGTAACTCAATAGAAAAGTTGGCCGTCACGGGACGCCAGACGTGAAACATTCAAGTTTACATTAAAATTCATAATTTTTAAAAACCATCAAAGACAATATGGAGTGAAATATTTTTTAATAATTTGGTGTTTCGTTAATAAAGTCAATATATTTGTCTTATTATTTTAGTATAATAACAAGAAGTACCTATTGCAGAATATAAATTCATTTATAAAAAGAAACACCATTTTCCTCAACCCACCCATCAAATCCCCCCACCATCCCCATACACCGCCAGCCCACCTACAACTACCAACCAACCATTCACCATTTTTGACAATTTTTTGAATTTTTAAGCTGTGTGTCAATTGCGTTAAAATGCTGGCTTAATTTGATCCCCTGGCTAAATTTTGACGTTTACATCGAAATGGACACAATTTTAACTTTTTGTTGTGTGAATTGGATTAAAAGGGATATTTTTTTGTCTACTTTTCGACTTTATTTCCCACTTGAACATCAAAATTTTCCTAAAGAAAACATTGTGTCTTGATGAAGTATATACGTTTTTTATACAGAAGACAGCTTAAAAGAATACCAAAATAAAAATTAACTCATATTATTTTGTATTTTTATATATTTTTATTTAATTTTTTTCTATCAACAATTTTATTTTATAAAACAACAATCCCAAATCTCTGTACAATATTTCCCATCGCAGATAATTTATTTACTAGTCTGTGAACACTAGTTCTTACAAAAGTGATTTGAGAAAAATAATAATTTTAAAACATAAACAATCAATTCGGTTTGCAAAATGAACAATAATTTGAGGAAGTATCTTATAATAATTCCTTTAATTCTTTTAAAATATCAACGTTGTATCAGAAGTCATTCGATTAAATGGAAAAGGAGACATCGTGAAGTAGGAGTAAGCGAAAATAAAGAAAGACGGTTCAAATTTATCTCCACCTTTCTTACACCTTCATAAGCAAGGAAGACGTCAAAATTTAACCCACTGGCTAAAATTTAACCTGCCCTGGCAGCATTCTAAATAATATCCCAATTTAACCTGTCAAAATTTAGCCATGGGATCAAATTTAGCCAGCATTTTAACGCAATTTACACACAGCCTTAAGCCGAGATACTATTGCTTTATATTTTGTGGAAGTCCGATCTCTTTTGCCTGCAAAAATCACAAATATCGGTTTGTTTTCCTAAAAAAAATTCGTTTGACGTCTCGGAGTGAGAGAGACAGAATTATAATGCCGTTTACTTAAAAACTCTATTCGCATAGAATTAAAGAAATCTCATTTGAATGAAACTAAAATGGAAATTTTCCTTTCCCACTCGCATATATGAGTAGTCCCTTACCATATTCTTAAGAGTACCAGTGTGAACGATACTTAATTATAGCAACTTGAAAAAAAAAGATACACTCCACGATCCACATACCACATTCCAGTTTCCAAATCCCACGTATACCAACCTAAGAAAAAATATAAATTTTACGTTTACTAAAATCTAAAAATTAAAATCAAGTCGGTCCTGCTTTTGGGTTCAGTCGTTCAGTCCGAATAAAATAATTATATTTTGTATACAAAAAACGTTCTGACGATTAAAATAATCTCAGAACATTTATCAAATCCTGTTTGTAAATAGCATAACGTTCGGTGAGTCTTGAATCCGGCTTATTTAAAGTTCAAAAGCAAAAAAAATTACACAATTCCTAAAACTAAAGTCATCAAGAGATAAAAAAAAAAGAAAAAACTTAAGTAAAAGGTGAAATGTCTTAATTATTTCAATATTTATCCTAAAAAGTTGATGAGTTAGTTACGTATAAAATTATTTTGGACAACATTTGTGGTTGGTTATTGAGTAGAAATGTAAATCAATCTTCTTTACGTCACGAAAATTTGGGAAGCAAGCAATTGCCTAACCTTCTGGTGAAAGTTATTCTCTAAAAAAAAAAGAAACAGAAACTTATTTGCAAATGCCTAATTTAATTCAGTTTCAGTGATTATCCGATGAGTGGTTCAACTTGGAACACGTTGTGCAAGTTCTATCGCACAGAGCGTGCCTCGCTAATATGTCAAAAATAATAACATTGCTACTTGTCTTAACCAACCCATGAAATTAGAGTTGTGTGCCCGCAATCAAAACGACAACTTGGTTTGGTCATATATATTTTTATGGGTTATTCTGTTCCTTATCTCAAGTTCAACGATGAGGGCTCGTCCAGTTTTTGTTAAGGCTGCTTTTACCTTTTCAAAACATCCCTCTTCGTGGTGTCATAAATGATGATTTGAAAAAGCTTTCAAAGTAAATTCAAATTGGCAAAGAATCTTCGAACTCTTGCCTCATAAGACTGAATGACATTGGTTGCTTTTCCTTTCTCTCCGCTCTTGAGAGGAATATTGTTCTAATCAAGCAATAAATTCAAATGTTTTCACTCCTCCACTGACAAATCGCAGTCACAACAAGATAAGATCCAAGAAGAGAGATTTATTGTTTAAAAAAATAAATTGATTACGTATTGAACCTAGATAGCTCTTCTTTTTTTATTTGCTTTGCTTTGCTGTTCATTGGTGTTTGTCTATCCAATCCAGTGATATCAAAGCTTTGTCAAAAAGTCTACTACAACTACAACTTTTTGTCAGTTCTCAGTCATCGCAGAACGTTTTCCTCGACCAGAAGGGGAATCGAATCGAATTGAATTGAAAAAAAGCTCGTCCGTCGGTGTAGCATATTTTTATGAACTTGATTTAAGTTCTCGTGCATCTGGAACATAATATTTAATTCGGTAATATTGCGATAAATTTTAAAATCCATCTTCATCACTACCTTATAGGTAACTTGGTTGGTTCTTAGTTCAAAAATTCAACTTTTTTTTAGTTGAAAAATCCATTTTACAATCAAAACTCGTGACCGAATTGGATAATCATTAAATTTTTGCCTTCAAAGAGCAGCGAGCCCTTCCCTTCTTGGGGAACAAGTGTTAATTTATTTCATTTTTTCCTATAAAAAAGTATGTATTTCAAACCAATTCAGTCAAAATAAGGTGTGCAGAACAAATCGATGTTCTTTCTTCTTGGTTAAATGGAATTGTACTCACAAAAATTATATATCTCGTTATGTAACCAAAGTGATTTGCTTAAAGGAATCTTTCTGAATCGCAAAATAAGTTGTTTTGCTTTCAATTTAAAAAAAAATACCAACTTTTCGTATACTATTTTGTTTTATATAACAAAGCTGTGAAATTGGTTAAGTGTCTTGACTTTATCAACTCATTGCACTATCGTCCAGCAATTTTATTTATCCAAGGTCAAGGCCAATAGTCTGCATTTATAATCAATCAATTTAGCTAGTTGCTAAAGTTCTTATTGATTTAACACAAATTTTATGCATTAATCTGGTTTTTTTCTTTTGCCACTACCTTAGCTGGACAGCTAAGTTTCAACGGAGAAAGTTCATAAAACATGTGACGGACGATTATTGTAGTTTTGTTTTTAATTAATTTAACATAATTAAAGGCAGAGATGAATGACATAATCAGAGTTGGTTGAAAGTGAAATTATTTTAACTTATTTTGTTCGTTGGCTGTCGCTGTCGTTGTCGGTGTCGGGGTATTTTTTTCTTTTTTTATTTTTTTGTCATTTAGACATGTCAACTATATTTGAAGATTGTTTTGCAGTTTTGTTGTTGTTCCTTTTTTTTATTTTTTATCTACATTTATATCTATACTGAATTTGAAAAGCTTTTTTTGTACATACACCTAGGTATAGGTATTTATTTATTTAATCAGGTGAATTTTAAACTTTGGTTTTTTGTAGATACCTAAATACTACGGGCGTTCTCTTCTCATCATCTTAAGCGCAAGCGTCTTTAAGACTTTATTTTTTGATTTTTTGTGACGTTATAAGTTGCAAATAAAAACATTTCCTATAAATATGCGCAAACCGACAATTTTAACATATAATAAGCTAGGTACAGTTAACACAACATTGCTGGCTGACGAGGATGACATTCTTAAAGAGGAATAAATTGAGAAAGTGAAATTGTTGTAGGTTAAATGACCTTGTTAGGTTTTGAGATTCGTCGACGTTTGAATCGATTTATTTGGCAGAATGTCGAGTGGCGGAAGTCTAGCCTTGACGTCACCAAAAAACTACGAAGTACATAGATTGGCATCGGTAAAAGATGTTTTTTTTAAATGAAGACGTTGATTTGTATCATACAATTTTTTTAAAATCTTTTTATCATTCAAATTCATACATGTAAACACATAGGTATACACTGAGTTACAAAAAAAGTGGCGCACTTTGAAATTTCGCAATATTTTTAACAATTATTTTGATACTGAGTATTATAAATAAATTGTTGCCGCAACAGCTCCAAGCGGAGCCGGGCTTCTGACTTACATTCTCAACCATTCATGTGTGTGAGTCCATATTCTATAGGATAGTAAGGGACCTAACATTTACCGCCGAATCCGAACGGCTAACAGAGAAGCACTTTCCATGACATTAATTACTGTTGAAAGATTAGTCACTTCCTCGCAAGAGGCAGTACCCTGAGAAAAAAACTTTGGTTGAGTAAGGGATCGAACCCAAGACCTTCGGCGTGGTAGTCTGACACACTAACCACTACGCCACGGGGTACTACACTAACAGGTGTTATTTTGATATTCAAAGAAAAAAAATATCAGCCCAATGGCATCACGTCTAAGCTTACAGAACAATACCCTTTTCATGAAATTTTCCATCACCAAATCGCAAAGTGGCTGCTGTATGCCCTCAATAGCTTCACGACACTGGGCTGTTGGCGTAGACATTATCTTTCACATGGCCCTAAAGGAAGAAGTCGCAAGGAGTTAAATCACAAGACCTCGGTGGCCAATTGTGATCACCTCTTCGAGAGATAACACAGTCCGGAAACTTTTCTCGTAAAAGATCGATTGTTTCGTTGCTTGTGGAAACCTTTTCTCGCACTCACCTGACCATTTGAACTGTTTTCCTTTCTCTGTGAGTTGGTGCAGGCTTTTCGCAACTCCAGCAAAGTCTTTAACGAATCCAGGGAATATGTGGCTTACCCAAGGAAACTTCTCAGCTGATGTTTATCTTGTGGAGTTGTCCAGTTCTTCATAGCTTCCACTTTCTCTGGATCAGTTTGTACCCCTTGAGACGAGACAATATGCCCTTAATATTTCACTTCAGTCTTGAAAAAGGTGCATTTGTCTGGATTCAAACTAAGATGAGCTTCTCGAAGCCTCCGGAAAACTTCTCTCAAGTTCCTGCAGTGTTCGTCAAATGTTTTCCCAAAAACGATGACATCATCCAAGTAAACCAGGCATGTCTTTCAAGAAAGCCCTTGTAAAACGCATTCCATCAAACGCTCAAATGTTGCCGGAGCGTTGCACACGGCAAAGGGCATAACTTTGAATTGCCATAGACCATTACCTGTCGAAAATTCGGTTTTCTCCCGATCTTCTGGGTGAATTTCCACCTGCCAGTACCCACTTTTCAGGTCCAAAGTTGAAAGCCATTGAGCTTTTGCCATTGTATCCAGAGTGTCGTTGGTCCTGGGTAGCTGTCTTTCTTTGTGACATCGTTTAGCCTTCGGTAATCCACGCAGAACCGGGTGCTTCCATCCTTCTTTTTGACTAGTACCACTGGTGATGCCCAAGGGATTTTGGAATTCTCGATCAAACCTTCTTTCTGCATCGTCACCATCATATCCGTAACCTCCGCCTGTTTGGCTAGTGGAAGGCGCCTTGCAGGTTGACGAATTGGCCTTGCACCACCAGTATCGATGCGATGTTGCACCAATTGTGTTCTTCCGTATGGTTTATCCTTTGAAGCGAAAATATCAGCAAACTCATGAATAAGGCTTCCAGCAACCTGTTGTTGTTGACTCAGTTTGCAGGATTTGAGAATTTTGGACCTTAAAGAGTTGACTTCTACAGGATTTCGTACTTCTTCATCGATGATTCTTGTTATTGCTGCCACTGGACCACATTCTCCAATAACTTCTCCTGCTTTAAGGTTGACTTCACAAGATTTGATGTTCACTATTCTTACAGGCACCATGTTGTTCTTAGGTGCGGCAAGCGTTTTTCCCACAATGTAGTTTTGGGAACGTTGTTCAGAGTCCGGTTCTACAAAAAGGAATCGATGGTTCCCTGAATCGCCTTCTAACTTCTGAAGAGGGAGGCAGGCGTAGATCTTCTTTGATAACAGTTCTCAAGGTTGACGAGTTTTCGTTGCCATAGATTATCGGAATCTCAACATTTCAATATTTCAGGACCTGGTTACCGATATCCAGAATTACTCCATGTGCTTTCATGAAGTCGATTCCGATGATGCACTCATCGCAAATATCTGCCACTTGTAACGTAAATAAATTAATGTAAGAAAGATTATTGTTGTAGCAGACACATACTCCCGTAGCACCGTCTTGTTGAAAGTAAACGTTGTCCAGATCAATACCATCCAATTCCGGCCATACAAAATTAATAATCATCTATCGATAGCGCAATCCATTCACTGTAGCTGTTGCTCCAGTCTCATTCTCGAAAAAGTAAAGTCAAATGACCCCGCTGGACCATAAACCGCACCAAACAGTTACTCGTTGAAAATGGAGAGGCTTTTCAACAATAAACCTTGGGTTTTACGAGCCCCAGGTGCGACAATTTTGCTTGTTGACGTAGCCACCGAGGTGAAAATGGGCCCATCAGTCAACATGATTTTTCGATGAAATTCCGGATCATTTTTATGCCAAATTTTCACAATTTTTATAGTATATAATTACAATGCGTTGTTGAAGCGTTTATCGTTCCATTTTTATTAATGGCGTAGTTTCTACTTGTCAAATACAATACTGGGTATTGCCTCCCTTAACATCTAGCAGAGCTTTAATTCGACGAGACATACCTTTGATAAGGTTTGCTACAATCGTGTCGTTCGAATTTCCCCATTCCTCGATCAGAGCAGATCTCAATCCATTGGGTATCTCTGAAAGGGCAGGTCGCCACTTTATCATTTTCCCCAGCAGGTCAAAAACGTGTTTGTGGGATTCATGTCTGGGACCATCGCAGGCGAAGCCATCACCTGAACGTGTGGTCTAGCATTGTCGTGCACCTGCAAAAAGTTATCGCCAATAAATAGTGCAAATCGAACCACAATTTCCTTTAGAAAGTTGTTTACGTAATATACTAGACTTCACAGATCCTTCCACGCATGGAAATTCCTGTCCACACCATGACTGAACTCAGAAGTTTTCCCTCTAACATTGTATATATAATCTAGCACTCTTAATAAGCGAAATGTTAGGTGCCATCTATGGACGAAATTCATATCATTTGATTGGTGAGTTAGGAGTTGTTTTGGTCAAGATTGCCATGGGAAGCAAAAACAACAATAGAAGACATTTGATGTAAAGTAGATAAGACAACTAAGCACCGCCATTGAGGAAGTTCAGAAGACAGAAAAACATTTTCCATGAAATTACTATACAAATATATATACAATGCCTCTGGGCAACCGTCGCCGAAGAGTATCTCTCGCCTGGTCGTCCCCGGACTCTGTTCCACTCCATCTGGAGATCTCTGACAAAATCTAGACTCATCAGTAAAGAGAACTCTGCTCCAGTCTGCCTCAGTGAATGCTTGTCGCTTGTGCTCTACCGTGAGTCACGGATCACGGTACACGAGCTTGACTCTCACACCACCTACCACTAATCGTCGTTTTACCGTTTGGGCATTCACAGTTTTTCCACTTACCGCTTTGAGCCTGTGAGACGGTTCAACCACTGTTTGATTTTCACCTCTCGCAGAAATTACTCTCTGCCAACTTGAATCTTGATTCTTGACGCTGAGTGGAGGAAATTGTTTCTCTGAACCTTTGAATGGCTTTTCTGACGGTTGAATCTAGTTTTCTGATTAAGAGAGCGCCATACCACATACTCTGTCCGTTCTCAGCTAAAGGTACTGCACGTGCGACTAGTCCATAAAAGTTGACTTACCAAAACATTTACGGGAGCATGAAGCCTAAAAGTAGTATACTTTACGACAAGTACGAAAAAACGACTTTGTTTACTTGGTACCCGTAAGAAGCGAAATTTTTGAAAAGAAACATACCGAAGAAACAAATAAAATATTTAACTTTCCAAAACACTGCGGCATGTTGCCATAATCATAAAACAAAATTAAAAAATATGAGGGCGCCACTTCTTTTTTCGTAACTCAGTGTAGTTATGTAGGTGCAAACATTTCAAAAGAAAATATCATCCAATAACCAACCCTATCAGCAAATTTATCGTAAAAAAATAAATTCAATTTGAATGGCTTTTTTATCACTTCTTGTTTGTGGAGCAATTAATTTAATAGCATAGTTTACTTTCGAGGCCAAAGTGACAACTTCAATGCACCAACCTCTTCAAAATAAAACAAATATGTAGTTGCAATTTAAAGGTATAAATGTTATTTACGATATTATGTGTTGCAGACACAAAAATGCCTCTTTGCCAGGCTAAAATTTGAGCTAAATCAAGTGGATTAATTTATAGACTATAAAGTACAGACAAAATTACATTCAGTTTGATGTATGAATGTAGAATGTCAACTTTATTTTTTTAACATTCATTCAAGACAAGACAAACAGAAATTATGTTAAATATAAATTTTTAAAAATGTTAATAGCTTAAGGAAGAAATGACGCTGGGATGCGCCGATTTGCTACCATAGCTTGCCTAAGAAGTACTGGGGTAAAAGATTTAATGAGATCCATCTGCCGGACAAATCCACAATCTATAATTTGCCTCCCATATTTGTTAAAAACTGTGGATTTAACCTACTTTACTTTATCACTCTCTCAGGGTTTGTTTTTGGATTCCTGGAAGTAATCTTTTGTCGCTCCAATAATTCATAAATCTGAATCTAAAGTTGATATTGAAAATTATAGGCCAATTGCTAAATTACAATTATTTCCAAAAATATTTGAAGCTATTGACATACGGAAACACAGTTCATTGGTCAGATCTCATACAAATTTTGTATTTGAATAAAACATCAAAGGCGAAATTGTGTTCCTCTTTTGGTACGATTCGCAACTGCTTCGAAACATTAACATCGTTCTTTTTTGCATGTTGAAAAGTCATAATGTTATACATTCTGTAACAACATCAAACTCATCTCCAAGACTTTAGTTGAGAATGTCGTATTGTCAGTATAGTGTGCAAATTGAATTTAATTCTACCTTCTTAATAAAAATATTCAATTTATAAAAAAAAAAACACATCTAGTGTTTTTGAAATAAACTACTCAATTTATAAAAAAAGATCTAGTATTTTGGAAACTAAAGTCAATAAGTTTTTTTTTTTTTGCCAAATTTACTGAGCGATATAGACCTATACGTTAACCTATTTTAAATATAACATTAAAATTCTCAAAAGTTTAAATTCGTGCAAACCCCCATTATTTGTTCGGCGCCTTTCCTTCACAGTTTCGCTGAAAAATGTTTAAAAAAGAAGAATTCAATCTAATAATTTAGTTTTTCTCTAATAGAACTATCTTTTGGTTTAATTCGGGAATCCATATGTGCTGTTAACCGATGGAACAAACGAATTGGCTCCTGCTCAACTTTGAACCAGTGTCTATTCCCACGCACCACTTTCACCAGTTTTTTGAATGTCACACTGGTGTGTGCCGCCCGATTCGCAGGATACATAGGATTTTAACCTCTTCAACATGCTCATATTTATTAGATTTATTGTAAGGGAGAGCTTATACAGCTCGGGCACTGCGGTATCTCGATGAGGTCTATTGTGGCAACCCGTGTGAGATTCTAGGGCAGCTCTGTTGCTCCAGTTTGAGACCAGAACTTTAAAATATTCTGTGGGTGAAGGGTTTTGAGTTTTTCCAGAGAAACGATCTTATCACCAAGTGTCTGCTTTCTCAGAATGTGCAAACGGGTTGCCAGTCTCATATTGTGAAGGTGTTTTTTCATAGAGCAGTGTCCGGTTATGATTCCAGTCACTGTTTTGAGAGTTTTCCTATCCAGGTTGAGTAGAAATCTGGTGGTTTTGCCAAGCTGCATTGGATTCCATGAGTATGGTGTTCTTGGCAGTGTTTTTGAAGTAGTTTTTATTTACTCGGCAGAAGGGTTCAGGAACGACAAATGGCAGTGAGGCGCCCTCTTTGGACAGGGTGTCGGCCCTTTCATTGCCATCGTACCCCTTGTGTGCCGAAATCCAATGGATAATTACAAAGTTGTTCTTTGCAAGTTCAGAGAGTATTAAGACAGTCTCCTGGACTAGCATGGATCTTATGACAGGTGAAGCCAGAGCTTTTAAGGCAGCCTAGCCTGGCTAAGATAAGATGAATATTGTTTTATTTTTCACGTTCGATTGACATATTACCCTTGCGCATTCGATAATAGCGAAGATCTCTGTCTGGAATATGGACGAATTAAGACCAAGACTGACCGAGAGATTCTCAAGGTGATTCCTCAAAAAATACGGGAAGAAGTACCTGTTTCCAACTGCATATGGACTTTCTGGTTTCTAAAGCAAATGCTTTCCTTGGCCTTATGTTTAGAAACCCTAAATAATTTAATGATCCAAACCTTGAGTATTGTTGCGTAGAACTTGTTTAAACTCGAATATGCCTTATGACGAGGTAAGGTGTCAACTTACTTACTTTTGTTGGCTCAACTAAATCGTGGTGCTCCTAGGCCTTGTTAAATATGCCTCTCCAGCCGGATCGATCGCTAACCTGCCGTCTCCAATTTTGCGCTCCAAGTTTTCGGAGTGAGATGAGATGAGGTCTTTATTGGCTTCTGACTCTCTCTGCTTTGGCGTTGAAGACTTTAGGCGCTGGAGCGTTGATTTCCATTGGCTCTACATGGCCCAGCTATCTTAGTCGTTAAATCGCAGGAGCGATTTCATGCTTCTGCACCATATAGCAGGTATAGCTTCAACTACTAGGTTTAAAACCACTGCATAGCAGACGTGTTTACTATTTTGCTTTGTTTGCGAGAGACATAATTTGCAGTTAAAAAAAAAACCTAAACTAAACTAAAACTAATATTCGACCACGAGTTTACGACTTCTTCTGCATTATACTAACTACGGTCTGAACAATCCAATATGCAATGCTGTTTCATACATATATCAATTAATTAGATACACCACCTAAGCGAGGTGTGTGCTTCCCAGACTGGTTATCTGCCAAATTTTTGATTGTCGAGGTCGAAAAGTTGGTGTTTTTGGAAAAGGTAATTGGTTGGGATAGGAAAATCTACTGGGAAGTGTGATGAAGCGTTTTGTCGTATTGACCTAAAAGATCAAATCTTTGATCTTGTTATCGGTATGTTGTTTCACAAGGTGTTCATAAAAATGTTAGGACCGCACCGCAGGGCAATTAAATAGAAAATGGTCTCCTTTTCTTTTTCATGTCTGCGTGATCGGCAGCTGTCGTTATGAGGGATACCTTTCCTGGTGACATGTTATTTAAGCTAAACTTAATTCAATTCCACTGTAAAATATGAAATTATGACCTTACCTTTAAAGGACTTGTTTAAAGTTCTTTTCCCAGGTGTGTTTTGCATATCACATAATTGCTTCATTGGACTTTGGAGCTGCATCCATACTTAGCATTACACTTCTTCATTTTGCATTAAAGGCGTTTTTTGATTTGACGAAATTGAATATCATGTATTTCGGTATTAATCATGCCTCAGTATTTGTATTCATTACCGATTTCGTTGTCCTGATAATGTAAAGTGTCAACTTTCCTTGATTTAATTATTGGTTTGCTAAGATTCACATGTAATTTCCATGTGGAATCCGCTAAGGTGATTTTGATCATCGAATTTGATTGTCGCTAATTTTTCCGTCCGGTTGATCAAACTTCCAAGGATTGATTCAACGTTACAGTTTTTATTTTCCACTAAATCACCCAAAAATTCTCATTATTTGGCTTTTGCTGTTAATGAAGTAACACAACACTGCGATTAAAGCTCTGATTTGGTTGATTGGGTGATCAAGATTGAAAAAAAAACAGTGAATCCCTCGTGACATATGGCAGCAAACAAGAAAAAAGATGCCCATACATATTCAGAGCAAATGTGATATGACCTTACACTGATCGAATATATGTTAATTGAGATTGTCACCAATCGCAAATCACTATAGCCGATTCGACCCTAGATTAACAGTCACAAACTATATTCACAAAACTATAACGACAAGTCAGAAATTTGGGAAATAAATTTGATAAAGCTTTGTTCTTGAAACTTTGCCCTTTTCTTGACAACCCCAAGAGTTTAAAAAAACAACCTGTGAATTGCCAATTTTCAGTTCTCAAAAGATACATTAGGGCTAGGGCTGCTGCACAACCCAAAACATCATGATTAATTTCGATTTAATTTTAAATAAATGCACTCATTTATATTTATTTTAGTTTCTATGAAATGTATGACGGAACACGTCTTTCAACACCTGGTTCGTTACCTAAACTCGCACCAGAAAATACCTAGATCAAGTACACTAGGGCGGCCTATTTGTGGCGACCCAGGGCGACTTCAGGACACAACGAATAAAGCTAATCTGTGGAAACAGAATCACTCATGATCAGACAAATCAAGGATTCTTAGAGCTAGTGGACAATAATAGATCGCGGTGAAAAAAATATTGTATTTTAATACAGTTTTTAAAAGTTTTATTAAGATTCTCTACCTCTTTCTCCCTTCCTTCGAACTCTCTTGCTCTCTCTTGATGTCCAGGAGTTGCTGTTGGCAGAATCCATTCAACTCCTCCTGGAGCATAGGGTAGGGTGGAAACCAGATCCTCTCTCTCTCTCTCTCTCTTTCTCTCTCTTTCTCTCTCTTTCTCTCTCTCTCTCTCTCTCTCTCTCTCTCTCTCTTTATTCACAACCAGCACGATATCTCAGTGCCAACGACTAAAAATTTTCTGACTCTGATTCTTCAAAATTGTGGACCTCAAGCTTGTCTTTGGCCTTCTCACCCGCCTTTCACCTGGAGGATTCCATTTAAAAAACAGCTCTGCTATTGTGTCATTTGTCTTGTCACTTTCGCTGTGTGATTTTGACTTGTTGTCCAGTCCTCAGCCATATTTCGTTGTTGGATATGGTTTGTTTCCTTGGAATCTAAGTTTTAGGGGTTTGGTTGAATTAAAATATTCTAATTACATTGTTTTTAATCCCTAAGTTGAATCTAATTAATATCAATTTTCTTATTTTTAGATTAAGGCAAAATGCATAGAGCAAGTACAGCGTTTAGTTTGGCAATAACACCCGCGGGAAACCAACATTTCGCAGCATGGCTTCTTCGTGGACCAAACAAAAGCAAAGTAAATTTTAAATTAGTATATTCGAATAAAATAATTATATGAGTCATTTTGCAGATTGTGAAAGATATTCTGGCTGCTTCATCAGTCAAGCTTTACAGCTCGGCAGCATCTGAGCCATTTTTGAATGGTACAACATCCAGCTATGTAGAAGATATGTATAATTCGTGGTTGCGTAATCCAGCTTCTGTTCACATTGTAAGTTTATTATAAATAACGAATAGCACTTTCCATTGGAGGAGAACTTTGGCACAAAAAATACTCTTCTAACCATTCTGAGAGGATAATTCTGTATATTGATTTGAATTCAGAATCCACTCAAGAATCACAAATACATACTATAACTTGAATGCCCGCCAAAAAATAATTTTTGGAAAGTGGCTATTGTCCGGCAGTAGTGTTCGCTAGTGCCGATAAATGTTTGCATGCAAAAAATGTTGATACAAGTCGATCAGCAAAGTTGTAGGAGTGGTATTTAATACCAAGAAGGAGTCAAAAATGTTTATATCACAGTTTCAAAATATGTAGCTTGTTCTGTTAGATTAATGAATAAGTAGTTCCACGAGTTCAATGAATGGAAAGTGCTATAAAATACAAAAGAGAATCATAATCAAGGTTTGTTTTATATCTGTCAGTCCTGGGATGCCTACTTCCGCAACAACACTTACTCTGCTCCACCAAATTATGCTCCAGTCGAAAGGAACACAGTACCTCTATCAGCATTACAATCGATGGATGGCGGTCGCCCTGATGCTAAAATGATTGATGACCATTTGGCTGTTCAAGCTATCATCAGAAGTTACCAGGTATGAGCAAATTATTTTAGGGCAATACTGTTATACATAGTTGCAAATTAGGTCTTTATGCATACGAGTATAAATCCAATAACAGATGTATAGTATACCTCCAGTTCAGTTTTTATAAGCACAACACAAATGTTCATTTCATGAAGGCAATGTATGTTCGATACATATGTGTCATAAAATCATTTACCTATATTATATTTTGTTGTATTGAGACGCATGCTATAATTAAACACAGAACAAACAAAAAATGAATACTATATTACAACATACACTATACATGTAACTTTACTTGGTTTTCATATAAAAATAAGAGTGATAGGAAAACTAAAACTAAACTATTTTCAATTGAAATTAATGTTACGTACATATTTCGCATTTCGAAAACCATATTTGTGCCTTTAAGGTCTTATCGTGAGCAGCCTTCTCTACCTTGCAATTATTTAATAACTATGTTTTCATACTTTTATATCCGAACATAAATATAATAATACATACATCTATTAAAATTGAATAAATTACTAGTCTCGTGGGCATTTGGCCTCGGATCTGGACCCACTGGGAATTCTTAATCAAGAAATATCCGTTAGTAAGGATGGTGTAAGGCGTCGCGCTAACGAAAACGTTCTAAGGCAACATAATTGGTTCATGACTGGTAATTTGCTAAGAGTATTATACTTATTTCAAAAAAAACAAGCATTTTTTTATTCAGTACAAATTTCGCTTTTTCTAAGTAAAATAATTTGGAATTCGGAGTCAAAAACAAATACAAAAACAAACATTTAGCTTAATAAAACTTTGTTTTATAAAGGTAATTTAAATTAAAAAAAAAAAAAAACTGCTAATCTTCAGCATTTTGTCCTTAACACTCAGCATAAATACAAACATCCTAATTGGCTAGCCAGTCATACACAAACATTTTTAATTAGTTATAACAACCTTATAACAACCTATATACCTAGTATTTAACATTTCTGTCTCATTCTTTGTATTGTATGTAATAACTACTCGTACTCGTACAAGGTTTTTGAGCATGTAGTAATAAATTATAGCTCAAAATAAAAAATCTTTTTTAACGTGGTGGAAACAATTAACGTTATGTTGTGGAAATACAAATCAAATATGTATAATGTTAATAATTTCATCCTATTATTCTAGTGCTCTCTCTTAAGACTTAATATGTATATTTTTTTTTCTTTAAAAATTAATTTTCTGCTTTTGTAATTCATTTAATTGTCCGTAAACATAATATAGATTCGAGGACATAACATTGCTCACCTCGATCCTCTTGAAATAAATATTGCTGAATTGCCAGAAAACTCAACGACACGGGCTATTTATGCTAATTTCAGTTTTGGTAAGTAAAAGCCGACCTCATTGATACGATAATAATCCAACTACCCATGCTCCCTGTGTTGTATCCATCTATTGTAGAAATAAATTCATTTGTGCATGGCTTCCTTCCAGAACTCAACTTTATTAATCGTATATACATACAAACTTGGCGAAGTCACTTTTCGGAGTTGATTTCAAACTAACTGCTTGCGACTTTAAACTAATGACTTGCGAGCTTTGTTATGTGTGGTGGTTACAGAAAATTACATCATATTATCACCAACGTCCTGAGGTTATAAGCTTATTCAGCTATTAGTTCGGGGAACTATTACAAGGACGGCGAACCTTCCTTAAATCAATCAAATTAAATGTGTGATTTCCACGCTAATATCAACAATGTAGGTGTTGAACTGCTGATAGGAATAATTGAGGTAGATTTAACTTAAGGCCAAAAGTCAACCAGTGGCCGTTACTGTTCATATTTTCAGCTTAAGAACTGCTTATATTGATGGAGACCTGTCTTTCAAATTAGACTTACAAATATATTTTACTAGCTGACCCGGCGAACTCCGTTCCGCCTTTATTAATATTTTGGAAATTATTGATCACTATTTATGCATTCCTCAGCTCCACACGGTTGAACAGTAGCGGACTGGAAAAATCTAACACTTCCAGTAAATTAAAATCAGTTTAATTATCAAAAATTCCATATGTTGACGCTTTTGATGCAACAATAAGAGCTCAATGCTCGTTAAAACTAAACATACCCTCTTTGCCGTTATCCATGAATTGCTATCAGTAATGACCACATACTTTAGAATGCCAAGAATGCTGTAAAATTCTAAGGCTTCCTTTACAGATGCAAGAATTTCTTTACCCCTTCTGAATAGGCTACAATTTACAAAGCGTTTATACGCCCAAAAATCGAGAATAACTCCTCTCTGGACAGGTGCTACTTAAAAAAGTGTTAAAATTAATAGGAGAGAGAAGTATTATCAAAACATTTCCATCGCTTTCCTTTATTTACCGCTTCTTCTGCACAAAATGCTCACTCGAAGTAGCCAGCTGCGTTCCACCCCTTAAACATTTCTACGTAACACTCGTCTTGCTAGTAACGCTCATCAGTTTACACTTGATCCCGATTTCGGACGTACCATGAAATATAGGGATTCCTTCTTTAGTCGTACAACACGAAGGTAGAATAAACTGCCTGCTACAATTTTCCTTTGCCATTTTTTTAAACATTGAAAGGGTTATCCGAAACCCTTGAGCGTGTGTGCTATATAAAAAAACGTACTTTATGTGAAAAAAACTGAGAAAATCTTCCGTTTATAGTTAAAAATAAAATAAAATTTTAATGGAATACTTCCAACATAACTATTAAAATGCTTCATAATTGTTTGTTAGCTTTCGACCAAGAAACGTACATCTGTCCAGGCGAAAGACACGGCAATTCAAGATTTATTTCATACACTTCTATTTCTGCTAAGCCGGCGAATTTCGTCCCGCTTTCTGCCTTAAATTTTGAACTTTTCATTAAAATTTGTTTAACCTGGTTCGAATCAAATCCAACAAAAAAAAAATACCATGCAAATCAGATGATATTCAGCCGAGTTGCCATTAAAAAAAAAAAACAGTGTTTTGTTGTATATTCTGTGCTTTTTCATGCACAAAAATTCATTGCTGACAAATTACTAAACTTTTATTTTGAATTTCAATTCAATAAAGTCCACTAAAAACAAAAACTACTTCATTACTTTACAGACTTTTGACCAAACTTTCGTAGACAATTGGAATTCAGCTTACACGGGAACCGCCTAGTTCCAATATTATTTTCTTATCGTCTCGGTCTCCCAAAGTCCCACTCATTCAACTATTTTATTTAATTATAAACACTGTCTTTTAACTCCAAAGATCAATTTCCATTTTATTTTGAAGTCGTGAATAATGCAATCAACCAAAAGCAGTCTTGAATTGAAACCCTTCAAAAAGGGTTTAAAACGTTAAAAAGACTTCAATATATTGAATACATTTAAAAGACTTGAATGCGAGTGCTTAATAAGAAAAATGTATGTAAAAGACTCAAAAGACTGCAAGCAGTCAACAGGAATAACTGAGGATAAATTAAAAAAAAAACTTTTAAGACATTGTTTCAACTACTTAGGGCCAGTTGTACAATCGTGGTTCATCCTCGGATCAAAATTTAAAATCAAGTTATCTCGGTTCCTGTGTACATAATTAAAGTTTAGACGATGGTTCAAGAGTGGTTCAAGAGTTAAACCACCGATTAGGGTGGATTAAATAAAGTTGATCCACGGATCAAGAATTTAAAAACGAGGCTCAGTGGTGAACCACAATTGTACAGCCGGTACTTACGAATTCAATGCGCTGCCTGACTTCATCCAAAGAACTGGTTCCCATTATCACACTAAATGTGTTGGTATGGGCGATTTCAATTTATACAATTCTACTGCTTTCATCGCGGTAAATAACTTGACAAAGACTTGAGCTGTAAAGAAGCTATCAAGGTGAGAGAAGTAATTTTCAGATGTAACAAACACCACCCACCTGAGGAAAATAAATCACGAATTATTTCAAACAAGCTAGAACGTTTTGTAATGCTTACATTCTAAAAGTAGTAAAAATCTTTGGTCGTGTGGAACACTACGTCTTCGGTTACGAGGCTCTTTGACAATGACACCTCTGTTGTCAGCTCCCAAGATGTTGTAAATGGTTGTTCTATGGGTCAAATTTTCTTTCGCACTCGTAGAGTTGCAAGAGAACTGAAAGATCTCTATATTCACAAATCCATTGATTCGGATAGTGTTTCCAAAATGGTTTGAATAAGTTATCGAAAATGCGTGCAATTGGTATCGACAAACCTCTATTTCGATTGATAAGAAATTAACTTCCTGACTGTTGCATTTAAGTTTAATTTTACAGTTTTCAGTCTGGTAACCACAAAATAAATGCTGGTGTGCCCCAAGGCTCCGATGTGGAAAACTCAATACTGTCATATGTCGTTCCATCGAAACCTAAATATATGCCCCTATCCATCAGTGGCATTTGCATCTAGAAAAGAAGCTTCTCGTTCTAGGAATGTGTGTTGCAAATAATCTTTTGTGGAACGAACACATATTGACATGACATAATCACTTCGGGAAGTGTTAAAGTTTCTCATGTTCCCGATAGACACTAACGTCTCCTGAACGGATGCATGTCTCGTTTTAAATGATTTCTTCCTAATACTCACGTCGCTAAGAATGCCCATCAATTGCAAGGACTTTTTCTAACTAAAAATTTCCGTCTCATTGTGATTTATAGACATTCGATTTATAGACATTTTGTAGAGAACAAATCAAGTCGGTATTCGCACTCATACATACACTTTTTAAGACCACAGCTAGTAGGCATTACACGGTCACTGAAATGGGTCATCGCAATGTCATTCTGACTTAGTTATCTGTCCTAAAGTCGTCATGTCATGTGACCGCCATCGTAGAATGTTGTCATTGAACTGACGGCTAGAAGGACAGGCACAATGACACAAAATTTTTGGGTCATCACCCTGTCACCGTTAATAGCACACCATGACTGATTTGGTTGATTGCACAAGTACAGCATGAATTTCTTCCGTGCCATCGTTGTCAAGGAAGCTGTCACTAATGAAACGACAAATGTACTTCTTTATTTGATTTTAATACAAAACAAAGATCAACGATGCTACAAAAAGCGTTTTTCTTTTTGCATTCAGAAAAGAGCTCTGAACAGAGTTCGAGTAGATCGTGCTCGCTGTGCACGTCCTCTGAACGAATTGTGTTCAGAGCGCTCTGAACTATTTAGGAAACGAATTTAAATATGCTGTTATTTCTTTTTCTGACAAAAAGTTTTTTTTTACATTTAAAATACCTTCGCCGGCCATTTTATTGTGTTTATTATTTACTTCTTCTTTTTATCAATTGAATTGGTTTGGAAGCTTTTCACTTTTGACGTTTTTATTTTTGTTCAGCTTTTAGCTTAGTCTGCCCCATTTATGAACTTACTTGGAGCTCGTAGAGCGCACTCTGAACACACTCTGAAGGAGAAAAGAAATATGAATTCTATGTTCTGAACTCTCTAT
This sequence comes from Platycheirus albimanus, assembly GCA_916050605.2. Taxonomy (NCBI): domain Eukaryota; kingdom Metazoa; phylum Arthropoda; class Insecta; order Diptera; family Syrphidae; genus Platycheirus; species Platycheirus albimanus. The sequence continues at coordinate 70,809,040 of OU696698.1, forward strand.
TTTTTTTTTTTTTGACAACTCGAGGTCTGCTGTGAATTAAACAAGAAAAACATCTTAAATAACTTTTTTGATTTTTGCATTTGCAATTCAAATTAAATTGTCCAAAATTAAATTTGGCCTTAGAAAATAATTCCATACGAAATATTTGTACCATCTCTGTTGTCTGTTCGTACGTACATTCATCTCGCGGCGACGGACGCGTTTTAGAACTTAGAATATATAAGTTTTTGGTATAAATTCTGCCCTAGAAAACTTTTTTGTTTGGTATGGACATGAGACATTTTTGGGAATGTTTTGATACTGAAATATGCCATCGGTTTAGTTCGTTGATCCAGACGTTCTTAAGAACCTCGAGAGTTTTCAAAAGTCTGAAATTTTGTATTTAAAAAAAAGGAGACGGTAATAGTTTATCAGGCCAAAGGAAATAGTATTTCCATACCAGAACGAGCTGAGGTTATCCAAAAAATTATAAAAAGAATCCTCTCTGGCAGCTATTTGTTATTTGTCTATATTCCCCCAGTTTCAACTGGGTGCCACCCGTGCGATTTTAGGTTTTAATAACCCATTGAGTGCGACGTCATTCATTGAACTCCATGTCCAGTATATTTTATCTTGGTATTTTGACTTGTCCTTAAATTGCTGTAATTAGAATTATATTATTTATAGTTTAAATTTAAATAATTTGAATCAAGGAACTTCACAAACTCTCGTCACGATGACTCAATTTATGTTTGAATGTATCGAAAAATGACTTCTGTCAGCGCGGTTCCAGGTCACTATCAACCAATCAACAGACTTGCTCCATTCGTGCGATCGTCACTATAGATAGCAATGACATTGTGAAAAATGAAAGTTACGATTACACATTTCGATGACCGTGTAATACTAGCTTAACTAAAAACTACAAAGAGTTGGTTTACTTTCAAACCTAATAAATGCGCGAGACCTCAACACTCATGTAGATAATTAGAATGACATTTTGAAATTACTAATTAAATTTGAAAATCATAACCAGACCAATCCATAATTTTCATATACATACCATGTACATACATAGTTCATTTGATAGCCTCGCAAATTTCTATGCAAAACGTTTTTATTTGCGTTTGGTTTTGATTTGTTGTTTGATGTATAATGTATTTTATGCAACATTTAAGGAAATAAATGTATTTGTGTGCAGTTATTTTGTTTTCAACCGCATGAACCGTCCTCCGAATTTCAAAGCTCAGTATTTTATTACCCTTTTCACTTTGTAAAACAGAAATTAAAATTTACTTTATTTGAAACATTAAGGTCAAAATGATATGGATAGGAAGTTCAAACTTCCTAGCACAACATTTATTGGAGGAGATGAAACGGCCTTATCGCTAAGGTAAGATCAAACGCTTTTTTGTTTTTGAAATTGGATTTATCTCGTTATTGGATTTATGTTACAGGGAAATTTTGAATAGACTGGAAAATGTTTATTGTAACAAAATCGGCGTTGAGTTTATGTTCATCAATTCCTTGGAACAATGTAACTGGATTCGAAAGAGGTTCGAGACCCCTGGTGTACTGAACTTCTCCCCCGAACAAAAACGTTTGATTCTTGCTCGTCTTACTCGAGCTACTGGGTAAGAGAATGAAATGCATAAATATTGAAATGTTTTTAATATTATTGTTAGTTTTGAAGCGTTTTTGGCCAAAAAGTACTCATCAGAAAAACGATTCGGACTTGAAGGTTGTGAAATGATGATCCCTGCATTAAAAGAAATCATCGACGTGTCCACAGAACTTGGCGTGGAATCGGTCATCATGGGTATGCCACACAGAGGTCGATTGAATACATTGGCTAATGTATGCCGCAAGCCCTTGCATCAAATATTTACTCAGTTCGCTGGGCTTGAAGCAGCAGATGATGTAAGATTGTACACAACCAACTAATATTGAAAAACATTTTAGAATTAAAAGCTTTTAGGGCTCTGGTGATGTCAAATACCATTTGGGAACCTATATCGAGCGCTTGAATAGAGTTACAAACAAAAATATTCGGTTGGCTGTCGTTGCTAACCCATCCCATTTAGAAGCAGTTGATCCAGTGGTACAAGGAAAAACACGGGCAGAACAATTTTATAGGGGTGATAGTGAAGGCAAAAAAGTTATGTCCATTCTTATCCACGGTGATGCTGCATTCTGTGGACAGGGTGTTGTTTATGAAACAATGCATTTGTCCGACTTGCCAGACTATACAACACATGGAACTATTCATGTTGTTGCTAACAACCAAATTGGATTTACTACTGATCCTCGTTTTTCACGTTCGTCGCCATATTGTACAGATGTCGCCCGAGTGGTCAACGCTCCAATTTTCCATGTTAATGCTGATGATCCAGAAGCTGTGATGCACGTTTGCAAAGTTGCTGCTGAATGGCGTGCAACCTTCCACAAAGATTGTGTTATTGATTTAGTTGGCTACCGACGCAATGGACACAACGAAATTGATGAGCCAATGTTTACCCAGCCACTTATGTACCAAAAGATCCGCAATCACAAGAACTGTAAGTGGACTTTTTATTTTGAACTTGAATACAAAAAAACTTATCAAAACATCTTTCCAGGTTTGGATTTGTACGCGGATAAATTGATCGCAGAGGGATCTTGTACAGCAGAAGAAGTTAAATCTGTTCACGATAAATATGAAAAGATTTGTGAAGAAGCTTTTGAATTGGCCAAAAAGGAAACTCATATTAAGGTAAAGTATAAACTTATAGCATAATGCTTTTGATTCGTAATGCTTTGATTGTTGTCCGTAATAAAACTACTTTTCGAGTATGGTAACCTGATACTTTCATCGGTCCATGATATTGGAGGTGATTTTAATACCCGGGTAACTGTGTTCAGTTGAAATTGGTAGTTTCGTACCTTTCTTGGCAAGTTTGGACTTTGTTGACTAACTATACATCGCTTTGTCTAAGGCAGTCCACCAAAAGGACCGGTATTATGACCTATATAGTAGATATGTTGCCAATAGGTTATGGGGTTACCTTTCATTGCCAAGCGATGGATTTCTTGTTTTGTAAACTTGTATTTTATTTGCAGCTTATCCAAATTTGTTTGGTTTTTAGAAAATATTCAATTTTACCATTAATAGGGGACAAGTTCAAGATCGGCTTGCCGATTAAATTCGCTTTTTAAGCGTTTTAAGCGTGGTGTTGAGTTGTTTCCATGAAACGACAATCGCAAAGTATCCCACACAAGCAATCGGCCCGGAATCAAGCCATTCCCAGTATTGTTAGCAGTCGTTTTATCTACGGATAGACTAAGGCAAAAGTCTAGTGTCAATGTTTTTGCGTAGGTGAATATATTATATCTTTGGGGTTTCTTTGAGAGCTTTAATCGCTTTTGTGACTGCACTACTTTGACTTCACTCCATGACTGAGGGATGTGGACCAATTCAAAACAGATTCTAATTATATTTCTTGGAGCACTGAGAATAATTTCTGAATACTTCTGAAGTTCAGCAGGTCACATGGCGTCTGGCTGCGCAGTCCAGTTCTGTCACAGTTTTTAATAAAGGGTTTTCCAATAAAAAGTGCTATTTTGAATAGTTTGCTATTTCGGTAGATGTCACTTTTGAAGCTGTAATTTTGTTTGACATTTGACAAGTAGAAACTACGCCATTAATAAAATTACGGAACGATACACGCTTTAACACTGCATTGAAATTATTAAAATTCACTATAAAAATGGTGAACATTTTGGCAGATATGGTTCGTAAAACTAAAACATTTTTTGGTTGTCGTGAAGCAATCCAGAAATTGGTAGACAAATTTGAGCTGTTGGGACAAGTAAGCGATGTGAAGAATAAAACCCGTGCACGTCGCTCAAGAACAACTGAGAATATTGCTGCTGTAGGCCAAAGTGTTGAAGAAAACCCAGGTTTGTCCGTCCATTCCTCGTCGTTCTTTGGAATTGGTCATTTCACAAACGTCATTACAACGTATTTTGCATAAAGACTTGGGTCTTAAGGCTTATAAAGTTCAATTAACACAAGAACTCAAGTCGGCCGATCATGAACAACGTCGTGTCTTTGCTGATTGAAATGCATGAAAATGATCCGGAATTTCATCGAAAAATCATCTTGACTGATGAGGCCCATTTCCAACTCGGTGGCTACTTCCACAAGCAAAATTGTCGCACCTGGGGCTCGTAAAAACCAAGATTTACCCAAGGAGTAACTGTTTCGGGTGCGGTTTATGGTCCGGTGTGGTCACTGGACCTTACTTTTTCGAAAATGAGGCTGGAGCAACAGCTACGGTGAATGGATTTGCGCTATCGAGAGATGATTAATCATTTTTTATTGCCGGAATTGGATGATATTGATCTGGACAACGTTTACTTTCAACAAGACGGAGCTACGTAATACACAAGCAACGAAACCATCGATCTTTTACGGGAAAAGTTTCCGGATCGTGTTATCTCTCGAAAAGGTGATCAAAATTGGCCACCGAGATCTTGTGATTTAACACCTTGCGACTTCTTCCTTTGTGGCCACGTGAAAGATAAGGTCAACGTTAACAGACCAGCGTCGATTCAAGACCTCAAAGATGGAATTCGTGAAGCTATTGAGGGCATACAGGCACTTTTCGATTTGGTGATGGAAAATTTCATGAAAAGGATATTGTTGTGTAAGCGTATCCTTGGCGGCCATTTGGCTTATATTGTTTTTAATTATTAATGTCATATGCCATTTTTCTTTGAATATCAAAATAACACCTCTTATTGGAAAACCCTGTACATAGTTGGAGAATGTTTTTAGCCACCTGTTCAGCAGAATGTTTCGCAGAGAACGATAAGCATACGTTTGTTACAAGATGTTTGTAAAGCAATTCAAGAGTTGTGGTGTTCCGTACATCAGACTACGAATTTCGAGTATGGTACGGAGTATCCAGAAGTTCCATTCACTTGGACACAAGTTTTCACATATTTTTAAAGACAAATATAAATGATAGAAATAGAAATAAAAAAATGCTTTATCCTTAATTGCAAACATATTGGAAGAAAGTGTTTTTGTTCAGACTGGCAAAGATCTGTGCTTGCAACATTTGTTTTCAAGTAGATTAACAAGATAACCATAACAGCATCAAGTTGTGATAATTTTTTTGATTTCGAATTCTGTAACCCAAAATATTTCTTGATTATTTTGACTATTTTGAGATATAATTGAAACTACCATATAAAGCATACTAAAATATTATAAATTTTCTTGCAGTACAAAGATTGGATTGATTCGCCATGGTCTGGCTTCTTTGAGGGCAAGGATCCACTTAAATTAATCTCAACCGGTGTCAAGGAAGAAACTCTAGTTCACATTGGAAACCGTTTCTCAAATCCTCCTCCTAATGCAGCTGAATTTGTGATCCACAAGTAAGTAAATATTGTAAATACATCTACGAGCATATTAATTTGTTAATTTGTAATCCTACTCTTATTATAGGGGTTTGTTGAGAGTTCTGGCTGCTCGCAAAGATATGGTAGACAAACGTACCGTTGATTGGGCTCTAGGAGAAGCTATGGCTTTCGGCTCTCTTCTTAAGGAAGGAATCCATGTCCGTCTCTCAGGTCAAGATGTTGAGCGTGGAACATTCTCACATCGTCATCATGTTCTGCACCATCAGTTAGTTGACAAGGCCACATACAATTCACTGTGCCATATGTATCCAGATCAAGCTCCTTATTCTGTGTCAAACAGTTCCCTTTCCGAATACGCTGTACTTGGATTTGAACATGGTTTCTCAATGACCAATCCAAATGCCCTTGTACTATGGGAAGCCCAATTTGGTGACTTTAATAACACAGCCCAATGTATCATCGATCAATTTATCTCAAGTGGACAAGCTAAATGGGTCCGTCAATCTGGATTGGTAATGTTGCTTCCTCATGGTATGGAAGGTATGGGACCAGAGCACTCTTCAGCTAGATTGGAACGTTTTCTTCAATTGTCTTCGGACGACGCAGACTACTTCCCACCAGAATCTGACGAATTTGCTATCAGACAACTTCACGATATTAACTGGATCGTTGCAAATTGCACAACCCCTGGAAATTATTTCCATATTCTAAGAAGGCAAATTGCTTTGCCTTTCCGCAAACCTTTGATTCTCATGACTCCGAAATCTTTGCTTCGTCACCCCGAAGCTAGGAGCTCTTTTGACGAAATGTCTAAGGGAACCGAATTCCAACGAATTATCCCCGATAATGGCCCAGCCGGTCAGAATCCTGGAGGTGTTAAAAAAGTGGTGTTCTGTTCTGGTAGAGTGTACTATGATCTGACTAAAGCACGAGCTGATCAGAAGCTTGAAAACGAGATTGCTATTGTTAGAGTTGAACAGGTTAGTTAGCTTTAGCTTCTCAAATATTTCACAAATTAATTTTTTGATGACCCCTTTATTTTGAATTTGTTTTGTTTTAGATTTCACCCTTCCCATTCGATTTAGTAAAGGAAGAAGCCGCTAAATATAAAGATGCTGAACTTGTTTGGGCCCAAGAAGAACACAAAAATCAAGGTGCATGGACATATGTGCAACCTCGCTTCCTAACAGCTTTGAATTCGTGTCGGGACATCAGGTAATTGCAAACGTTTTTGTTCCTTCCTTCTTAAAATAAAAATAAGAGAGAGTAGAAGATTTTTTTGTATTAAGTTTCGGAACACTATCAAATTCTCTACGCCATGTTAACATTTTTTTCTTAGACTATTTAATTACTTTTTAAACAAAAATTATTGCTAAATTTTCTGGCGTATTTTCCTTCATTTTCCTCTTCTGTTAGTATGCAATTTATAACAGCTGCACAATCATTGGTAGCATGGCTTTTTATACATACAAAGAGTATTTTCTTTCAATTTTGTTTAAACCTATTTGATTTGTGAGTGACAATTTGATAACAATATTACTAGTTTTATTGCTGAACTACTAAAAGTTAAGTTAAAAAAAATATGACTGAAAGTGTTGTTTTTTTTTTTTTTTTTGTATAAAAAAAATATGTTTTAATTTGTTTGTGAGCCCACTGTGAATTTGTTACTTGAAAATTATTGTGTTCCAGCCCAAATGGTCAAGATGTTTCCCCATCCATAACCACCTCTAGCAATCATAATAACAATAGTGCTAACAGTGGAACATGGTTGAGTCGAATGTTCGTCCCAACACAATCATCTACACAAAACAACGGTGGTGATTCATATAGCGCCAAACACTTCGATCTGAAATTTGATTCACGCAAAGATTTTAATAGACCCTCAGATGGAAATGCAGCAAAGAACCGTAACACAAAAATTGGAAGAAAAATTAGGTGAGGGACGGGAACACAAATCGCAAGAATTCGATTTTTTAATTGGATGTTATATTTTTATATGCAAATGACAATACGATAACACCTGCGTATTTCATTTAGCTTGTTTAAAAACCAAAAAAAAAATATTAATGCATTTAATAACCCCCTTCGTTATTTTTTTCTTTTTTAGTTTCTTTCATTTCAAAAGTTTTAGATTTTAGAATAATTATTGTCATTTTAATTTTTGTGGTAGTAATTGTACATTTTTCATTCGATTGTAGTTATAAGGTGCATATTTTAATCCAGATATGGTTATATTTTCACATTTAAAGTGGGTTTTGATATTCACCGATAAATTGTGAGAACTATTTCCATATGATTTAATCACCCTCATTCCGCCCACATCCAAATAAATTACAATTTGATAAGAATGAAACACTGAGAGAATGCTGAAGTTTTCATTTCTATTTATTTAATGACGTTTTGTCAGACTGGGTATCGGAATAAGGGTGATAATCTGGACAAATTAAAACTAACAACGTTTCATATTAATTTTTAGCTTTTAGATGTTTCTTTATCAAAAAACAAAACATTGTTGTTAGTTAAATTCTCATTTTTAACAGAACTGTCAAATACTTTTTCAAATACATTAAAATTGAAATGATATATTCCTATTCCTTTGCATAAAATATTCTCTTAAAGTCAGTTTGAATAGTTCAACTAATTTAAATTTGTTTTGCTTTGATTGCGTTAAAACTCTCGTTAGCTTGTGAGAAGCTCAATATGAAGGATTGCTATTGGCTTTTTTTTATTGTATTCAATCTTTATTTTCATCATTTTCGTTTTTGTTTATTTCTTTGCCGAGGTGTTTGTCTCTTATTGTGATTTTAGCTATGAGCCCTATCAACTTTTGTGGCATTGCGTTTAAAACTTGTGAGGGGTCTTAGATGACCTCGGGCTTTATTTGTGTGATACATTGAGTGGATAGTATCAAGAAATCCGTGATCCTTATTGCAACACCCCAATGTTCCTTGATTTAGATAATTTTTATATTGGTTCTTGCAAGCCTGATCGGTCCGAGACTTTAATATATTTTAGCGGAAAATCTGCTGCCTGTTTACACCATGTTCATCGCAATGATCGATCGAAGAGATCAAAAATCGGTGACTGAGTTTTACTTCGCTCTAACCGACCAGTATACCCAGCTTTCCAAACTAACCTTGGAGAGCCGTCTTGCATTTAAAGTATGGTTCGCAAAACAGTCATTTTCTTTATGTCCTTTAAATATCCATTGAAGATGTTAATGTTTTTAGTAAAAGTCTATAAGGACCATTTTTACCAAGTCTGCTATTCTATTCTATCATGTTCAATAAGCTCCTAAGATTCGACCTGGCCTCTCTTCATTTGAATTTATAACTCGTTCACTTTTATTTTTTAGTTTTGAAGCAACACTTTCAATAAATCTTATTTGCCTTCATACTAGGACACAAATCATTTAATTTATTCCTAGAAGCCAGTAAACTTTCACTGAATCTCATAATTGAAAAATGCTAGTTGTTAATTTTGAAAAGCTTAAAAAACCGAAATCAGTTGTTATTGGATTGAATTTAACTATTTATTTGAGTCAGTAAAAATTCATATTGAATAATCTTTTATCGAGCTACGAACTACTTTATTATTAAAATCTTAAAGTGACAAGGAGGATTTGTCGCTTCCTCGATACAGACAGTACGAAAAACTTTGGTGGAGTCGGGGATCGAACCCATAACCGTTGGCGTGGCAGTCCGAGGTACTAACTACTACGCGCCACAGCCCACAGGGTACAGATACAAGTAGCATATCCAAATCAAAAAGATGTTATTAAGTCACTAACTTTTTGTTAAACTCGATTATTTAGTCCTTTTACAGTCCCCCGGTATACCACTTCAAAGACTTCCTAAAAGGTGTTGTTTTCCACTTTCATTAAGAATCGGCATAGGCGCTCACTATATACGTTTTGTAAGGTAACGCAACAGTTTGGTTTTGTTAAAGATTGTACGTTGTTCTGCAATTTAATAAAATGAGCTGTGTGCTTAGAAAAATGCTAATCGGTTCAGTATAGTTCGATAGAATGAAAAAACCTGTAATTGGCTTACAACTTTCATGTGGGTGCGGTGGCGTAGTGCGTAGTGCACTAGCTCCTCACACGCTAGGTCGCTTGTTCAAGTCCAGCTCGGGCAAAAGTTCTTCAAAAATTAAATTGAACATAAAGCGGTTAAGCACCACTAAAGGAGTCTGATGATCGGGTTGGTCCCCGTGAAATAGCTATAACTCCAGCCTATGAACTTGGTGGTAGCACACACAAGTTGTTGTTGTTTCATTCTAAATTTTCAATTGAGCTGTGTTTATTTATTGCCGAAAACAACACACAAAATAGGTAGTTTTCGGCAGAAGGGAGAGCTCACGAGAGCATTAAACATTTCCCCATCCATCCAGACGATTTTAGCCTAATAAATTTCTTTGGAAAGAAATTGTGAGCTCTGTCCAAATTCAAGTTTGACAGTTAAGAAAAATGTACATGCAAATTTGGTGACACGCCTCAATATCCGCGGACAAAATATCCGGGTCAAAATATCCGCGACAAAATATCCGGGGACAAAATATCCGCTGCTAAAATATCCGCGGCCAAAATATCTGCGGCCAAAATATCCGCATACACCCAACCTCGCACCTACCCCAAGTCCTACAGTGTGCCCAAGCAGGGGGGTTGCAGGGGGGCAGCATGCCCCCCCCTTACATAGGTCATTGCTTATACACCGTAATATTATGCGTCGCGGATATTTTGACTCGGATATTGTGTCCGAGGATATTTTGTCCCCGGATATTTTGTCGCGGATATTTTGACCCGGATATTTTGTCCGCGGATATTGAGGCGTGCAGCCGCAAATTTTACTAATCCATACGCGTTTTTGTGTTGATATCGATATTGAAGTCCACTCAGGAACAAGGGCATAAGTTTTATTGAAAGGGATACTGAGCCAATTAAATCAAACCACGAAAATATTGCAAGCATTTCGCTGCACTTATCGCTAAATTTTTGGAAGATTTAAGGAATCTTATATTTTTCAGAGATATTCTCAAGCAATGACTTTTTAGTTCTAAAATGAGTAACAAATTCGTTTTTCGAAAAGGAAGGAACTAAATCTTTTTATGCAGTTCCTTTTTCCTAAGGGTTTCCTCCACTGATGCGAGAAAAACATCATAATTTTCTGCCACTTCATAGGATACTTCAAGATAAAGTCGATACAGGTTTTCATCTTTTTAAATAAAGTTGGAAAAACCACTGCGAAAAATAATTGTTTTTAAGTTGTGTAGAAAATGTGTTTTTCAATGCATTCAATTACTTTTTCAAAGTTTGAGTATTTCATCCCCGCTTCTCAATATTTTTGGCAGTCTGCCCATTTTAACACACAAGAGTAAATGAACGAACCTATTTTATTCGTTTTGTTGGAAATTAGCACAACAAAAAAAATAATAAACACCAACAAACCACTGTCGTATTGTGAATTCTCTTTCAGAGGGGATTGAAAAACTTTTAGATTATCAGAGCTTAAAAACGTTAACTTTAAACACCATTTCATAAACTCGTATCTAAAATAACCACGAATCCGACTCAGTTATGTTTGATTAACAAAACATTTTATCTATGCTAAGCCTATCCCAAAAATCACAAGCTTCATACATATATATATTTTCTTTTAACTTTAATAAACAGAACAAATAAAATAAATTAAAAAGCTTGATACAACAATCAAGAATCAATTACAACAATCTATCAATGCGATCATTATGAAATTGCAGTAATATTTTATATTTTTTTCTTATTACATATTTGGTAAACTTTTTATATTGAATCTCGAAATTGAATCGAGCCAAAGTTAACTAAAACATTTTTTAATGAACTTTCAACCCTATTAAATCTTTGAAACGATAATTTTTTCCAAAGAAAACACTGTTTATGTTTTAACCACAAAATATATTTCCTTTCTCAAATATTTTAAACATTTTTCGAAAGAAAATTGAGTTATTCCTAAAAGTTTGATTTGTGTCCCTAACCCCATATTCCGCAATTTCGCCTTAGTATTAACTAATCTCAGTGGAGTACATATTTTTTATAAAAACAAATCTTGTGTTCACGTACTAAATATCTTAATGAGTTTTGTGACTTTTTGTTATCTTAATAAATATATGTTGCTTTTTTGTAGGCTATAAGTTCAAAAAATATCGATTTCGTTGTTTTTTGAAGATGATGCTCTTTATCGCAATAAATTTGTGAAACACGTCGTCAGAAAAAATTTAAAGAATTTATGCAACTTATTGGTCTGACATGTTAGACAACATTTTACTATGTTTAAAAACAAGTAGTAATTGGTACATTCGTAGAGTAATAGCATTCCAGTTGAAAAACACCCATTCCGCATCACTTTCATCTAATATTTGTTCGTCTCTTGATTGTTTTGGCTATTGATGTTGCTAAAAGCTTTAATGTTGTTACTTTGTATATAAAGCATCTCCAGCATTATATTTGGAATAATAATGCTCATCTATAATATTTCATAATTTTCAAAATCCTTCTACATTTTTTAAATCTTTCGATTTTCTAATTTGTATTTGGAGGTTCGGGTGCATGTCGGGTCATTTCCTTCTAAGCAATTGATCTTGGAATGAACAGAGATCTTTTATAAGATGAAACTAACTCAGCAGCAGCTGGTGTCTTTGTTTAGTGCTCGGCCACGGCTCAGCCTTTTTTCAAAATCTTGATCCCCGGATTAGAGTTTTTTTAATCTGAGGAAATCGGTCGCTTAACTCCTAAACCATGTCCATTAACTTACATTGAAAGGTAAAATTAAATCTATATATAAATAGGCAAGCAGTTTTTTTGTGGTACCAATTGCGAGGTGGTTACCCAACCGATTGAGATGACATAATATGTATCGTTGGAAAGGTATTACGGCTCCCTGAAATTACGCCATAGGAAATTACTCAGAAAAAAAATGGAAAAACCGCCCAAAAAATCTCCATGCCTTTTTTCCAAATTGGAATGAAAAAACGCCAAAAAACAAACTTTTTGGCCTTTTTTCCGAATTGGAAAGGAAAATGTTCCAATCGGAGCATTTATTGTGTTCATGGTAACCGAATCGGAAGAGAAATACAAATGCGTACCGGCGGGCATACCATGGCATGAGTTTGAACCTCCTTCGTAGTTGAATAAAACTGCACAGCGCAGCTGTATTTTTAGGGGATGAAATACATAACACAAGCAGAAAGCCTCAAACAAAGGAAAAAGAATAAAAAAAAAACAAATACACACGAAATTAAATAGTTTGCATTTTTTTTTATTACCATCCGACAAAAGTCCGCAAGTAATTTGCTGCCGGAGACAATCGAGAGAAATACAAATATATGTAAAAAAGCCATGCATCGCATGAATTCTCTGTGCGTCACTGTCATTTTGACATTTTCAACGCATGCTTTATTATTATCGGATGTGTGTCCGATTTATCAATCGGAGAGGTATCATGATACAAAATTCGTACATTTCGTCCGAATTAGAGACAATTTTTCTCCGATCGGTTACCATGATAGGGCCCATTAAATTTGTTTTCGAAGTAAGGAAAGTTTGTTTACCTAATATAAACAAACTTTTAGTATAAATAATGTTTCAATAATAAATAAAAATCAGTTTGGAATCCAAAATAATGTAATCTGTGTTAAAATCGCGCGATTTTTAAACAGATTACATTATACAAATCGCCTCAATAATCAATTTAAAAGTTTGTTTATATTAGGTAATTAATTTTATATTAGTTAAGAGATTGTGTGCGTTTTTTTTTTTAATTTAATAAATAATTTTATTTATTATTTAAGGTAAACAAACTTTTCTTACTTGGAAAAAAAATGTTAATTTTTTGGCGTTTTTTCCTTTCAAATTTGAAAAAAATGCCAAAAAGTTTGTTTTCTGGCGTTTTTTCCTTTTCGATTTGGAAAAAAAGGCAAAAAGTTTTTTTCGGGCGTTTTTTCCAAAAAAATTTTAGGCGTTTTTTCCAAAACTCTTTTGGGCGTAATTTCCTATGTCGTAATTTCAGGGAGCCGGTATTACTGAGTAGGTGCCGGAAATATTTTGTTTTGTAATTTTGTTTTTGGAAAATACGGGTGTTTTTTTTACCATTTTGTTCGTATAAATTCGCTGCGAAATTTTTTTCCCACAGTTTTGGGCATTTTAATGGCCGAATTTTGGCCACTGGGCGATTCTAGTAACAATAACTTGACCGCAAGTATTGAGTACAAGTACGACTACTTTCCGTCTCCAAGACACAATTCGTATTGTGCTTACCATATGCTAATGCCAAATGAAGTTATTCCATTTCAATTAACAGACCAAACATAGTGTAGGCGCAGTCAAGTATACTATAGTTTCCTTCTGTTTTATTAAATGATATAACGGTTCAGTTATATCATTTTCTCCTAAACATATCCGTTAAACGATATACTGATTTTACCGTCGTCAGACTGTTGTATGACATTGTCAGGCTCATTACACAGTTGTTTGAAGTGCTATGCATTGACATCTGACTATTTTGCTTTTTATGTAAATATCTTGAGTTGGATGTAGAAAATTAAATTTCGGCGTAACCTATGTGCACATAGGTGGCTTCTTCTTTAATATGAAGGAGCTTTGAAATATTTTTGAATGAGCGTCATCCATTTTAACTCTAAAATATATATTATGCATTTCTAGTTGCGTGAAAAAAGAAAACGATTTTTTTTATAATTTTATAAAGATAAAAGTAGAAACTGCTGTATTTCGGAAAAAAATATATTTATGAATTCTCCAACGTTTTTTTGAATGATCATATCATCCAAGCAAAGTGCTGTAGAGTCAATCGCTTAAAAGCCTCGGGCTCATATTCGTTTCTTGCTTTTGGACATATGTTTGGAGTCTGTCGAGCTGTTTAAAATTCATATACGAAAAATAGCTTTTAGAAGACTTGATAGGTCTAACAATATTGTGAGATCTTCCAATTGTGTTTGCAGCTTAAGAATCATTGAAAGGGCATTAGTTTTGTTCTTTGAACTTTACCCAGGGTCAGCTCAGGATTTTGTTTTTGACAGAAGAGTTTTCGAAAAACACGTTTTTTGTTTCTCAAAAAACAAGTTAGGGCTGGCGATTGTGTACTTATCAGCACCTATAAAATCAAATGTTCACATTATGTATTATTTTTTTGATTTGAATCTTCTCTTATTGAAATACTCGTAAATGCATTCATTTAAATTACTTTTAGTTTCTGTTTAAAAAACTAAATGACAAGAAAGGTGAGATGAGGTTTTTCAAAAATCGATTTGTGGCGACCCAAAAGCGACTTAAGTGTTTTACGAACAAAGCTATTGTCAGCACCAACACCTCCTAATGAATAAAAAAACGTGATTTCCAGAATTTTTAAATATTTTAAGCATTTGCGGTGCCTATTTTATAAGCAAAATTTAGTGTTTGATGAGACCCTTAAAGTTAGAGGCCCTACTCGGACTTGATTGTATTTAGTGCTCTCTCAAGCATAAGCTATTCCATTATTGCTAGGGGTTCGTTGTGTGTATCTGTCCTCTGTTTTCTTTGTGAATTTTATTTTTTAAAGCATCTTGTGTTGTTTGGTGCGCATAAGATAATGCGGGTAGAGAAAAAAAGGAAGTTTTTGGTGGGGACGATTATTTAATCTTTGTTGGTTGGTTTTAAAGTTCTTGTCTCTCAAGGATTGTTTTTGTTTTTTTGTTTTATTTCTTTTATGATTTCAATTATTGATGTTATACTTTATTTCGTTCATTTATTGTGTGTAAATACATAGTTTTTTCATCGTGAAATTGCATGATCGTTAATTTTTTTAAAAATTTAATTTAACCCAAAAATGCGCCAAGAAAGACAAAACATATTTATAGTTTATTTTGATTCTAGAATCGGCATCCAGTATTATGTTCTGAATTCTTGGCTATTTTATTATAAGCAATCCAACAATTAATTTGCTGTCCTCACCCCCTTCACAATTAGTTCATTTTCATTACAATGTAGTTTAATTTCACACACAAAAAACTTAAACCAAATCTGTTTTTCTTTCTTCTTATCCTTCGATAACACCAAATATACATACACACTCCGGATGACATCACCTCTACCTATAGCTATGTTGGCCGCCCGACTGGAGCCTCAACCGCTACTGGATCCAAGGCAATGCACATCCGCGAACTGAACGCCTTGCTTAGTGATGCGATGGCACTATAGATTACTACCATTACAATATAAGCTTAGAGCTGATAAAAAATAGCGGTGTTAATAAAAGCAGACACAAAAGTTATGAAATGTGACCATCCTTTTTTTTATATTAATTAATATTTTGAAACATATATAGACCTATCTTAAAAACTATTTATTAATTTATTATTTCAGATATTGTTATCTTTTCTTAGTTTGCAACAACAGTTCACAAAGTATCGGTTGAGAATTAATTGACATTATAAATATATATATATTTTAATATTGTTTTGTTTTCCGAGAAATTTAAAATATTATTATTTGAGTCTTGTTTGCATGAGTGTTTTGGTTTTTTATATTTAAGATTTATGTAACAAAAATAGATTTAAATGTAAAGAAAATGAAATGCTCTACAAGAGATATATTGTATTACGAAGATATTTTTGATAAAGTAAAAAGCTATTTACGTTTCATTACTTTAAAATATAACAATAAAAAGAAAACCTTAGCAAAGCGAACTTATTTTTTGTCGAAAAAAAAACTGAATTCACATTTTCGTTTCGAAACCTTTTTTGTGTTACGATTACGATGTAGTACACTATTGTAAGAATTAAGAGACATAAAGAAATTAAGAACTGGCGATTTTATTCACAAGAATAAGAAATAAGTAATAAAACAAGTAAAAAAAAAATTACCTATGTTAAAAGTAGCGCCTTGATTTGTAAAATCAAAAATAAACACAACTTAAACGTGATAAAGAGCGATATTGATTTTTGATGTAATGTTTGTTATTTATTATTATAAATTAACAAAAAGCACTTGGCTTTTGTTATACCATCTTAGTTTTTTATTTCTATTGAAATAATTAATAGAAAAATGAGTATAAATATATACCAACAATTCTACACTTGCACCAAATAAAAATAAATGAAATCAATAAAATTTAATTTTATCGAGCCCATCAGAGTGAATTTTGGAAAGCAAATTTCAACCTTTGATGCAATCAAGCATTCGGATTTTGTTTGCAAAGATGATTTAAGATAGCTGCAGACTACACCACTTGAATCTAACTAAAGGCCCCAGCCCATAGAATCCGTTGGTCCGTTAAGATATGAACACGTGTATTTTATTCGAGCTGTCATCACCGTATCTATCGGATAAACCTGCGATAAAAGAAAACTTCTGATTTGAAAACAATTATCTATTTTCACGGTTTCCAAATCGAAAAGCAGAGACACTGCAGGCCAAAAGTTTGAGTCTAACATGGTATTCGGATTCATTTCATGGGTAGAGGTTTATTTTATTAATTATATTGTTGGTTTTTTACCTAAATTTGTTACAATACACAACACGTTCAGGTAAAAAAAAAAATTTTTTGGGAGTTTCCGTCCGAAAACCAGAAGTGGTTAAAAAGTTAAAAAGGTTAGAATGGGCCAAAAGCCATAAAGACTGAAGTTTCCAACAGAGTCTTAAAGAGCGATGAATCCAAATTCGATGTATTTGGCACAAATCAGAGGGTTTTCGTTCGACGCCTGAACTCAAAATACTACAGGACTGCTGAAGCAATATCCCATATGCAACAAACAAAAGCTTTTAGCTAGAATATGGTCTCTCTTTTTGCCTACAAGCTAAAAGCAGCTGATATGCCATTTATTTTGAGAGTTTGAAACTCCCTTACTTTTTAAAAAATGACCAGTAAGCACACCAAAAAAATAAATGGCATACGCAGAATGGTTGGTTGCCATCACAAAATGCACATACAGAGATGTACACGTATTCATAGACACCAAAAAATATTTCGAGGGTGTTTCAGGCAAGAGGAGTACGAGTTGGCGGTCTATTGGTCTTCCACTAAAAAAATATTTTCGGTGTTAAAATTTGGGTTTTCTTTTAAAAATGGGAGTGGAGTCAAACTTTTGGCCGACAGTGTACCTGTACCGAGATGAAAGAATTATGGGCGGCGCGGCGGAGCACTGTTTTGGTACTGTAAAAGAAATCCGTAAGTATTTAGGGAGGATCAGACAAAGGATGCTTTATTTAGTTCAGTACCCGTGAAGTTATTGGCAAAAAGGCTGCGGATCGTATTGAAATCAATAACTCAATTATTTCCACTGTCTGCTTTTGAATATTCTTAACTGGAAATGAAAATGATCTTTTTTCCATTTTTTGTATTCAAACTTAACACATTTTTTCCGTCACTATTTTTATTGCAGTTTTTGAGATAACAATCAAACATGACATTACGATGATAGCGAAGACGAAAAAAGTTGGTCTAAAAAAATTCTGCCCGTCTCGTAAAACGGCTAATGATTTTATTTTAAAAAAATCGGTATAGGTATGACCTATCTTATGGCTAAACAAAATATTACCAACAATGGTTAAGAACTGCCTTACATAGGACCGATCTTTTTGCTTTCGACTATCTCGAAAACGGCTTAGCCGATTCTTTCGAAATCTCACATTATGTATCTAGGTAACTAAATTCTAATAAATAAATGTAGGCACCTGCGTTATGCGGAATTGGTGAATTTAATTTTTTTTTGAAAATTTTGTCAAAAAGTTTTATCAAAAAAAAAAAGATTTTTTTAATTTTATTCATAAATTGAAATTCACCCAAGAAATAGTTGAAGTATGTATGTAAAAATTTCTCATTATTTTTCAAATCCCAAGACCACTGTAACGCTTTGGAGCAAGTTTGTGCTACCCAGTTGTGCAGTTTATTTGTACTTCCTATAGGTACCTATAGGAAAAGTATTGGTCTCGTGCAGAAAAAAATCGACCTTTTTATCAAATACGACATTACGATAACAGAGAAGCCAATAAAAGTGGTTCCCTCCATGCTGTCAGCGCGTCGGAGTCGGTCACATCAAGCTAATCAAGATAATAATACTAATTTCTCAGAGCTACTGATAAGATTTAAATAACTTTTTTTCATTGACTTACAAATTCATGAAAATCAGTTCAGTAGTTTAAAATATATACACTAAAATGTTTTTCTTTTTAAAGTTTACTTTATATTTTGTAACAACGACTTGCTTGACCCATTTTTTTGCATTTAAACACTAAGTTTAAATATATTCAGGCAGATGACGTGTTGCTACAATGTTTGCAATGAAATTTGCATTTTTAGTTACATTTTTCGCCACAGCAGCGCCACATATTTGGTGCCTCACATCTCGAACATTTTTCTTCAAAATTGTTTGGTGTACCAGGCGCTCATACATAAAAGGAGGCTATTTTTTGCATTTATTTGCAAAAAGGGGAGGAGCCAAAAGCTGATAGAAAACGGTAAAGATCAATTTGGAAGTTATGGTTTCCATAACTGTTTGTGTGTGGGCCACCATTACTATTTTACATTCTTTCTTTCTTTTGCTATTCATGTCCTACTTTGGTTCCACCTATTTTCAAATCATCGGCGAAAAATAAAAGGCGCTTTCTACTTTTTCTGAGCGCCTGGTGATCCAATATTTTTCATATGCCTTTTGCACTAAATTGTGCATTTAGGAAGAAGACACCTTAAGCAGTGGTGTAGACATTGTAGACGCATATTTGCCGCAAAAAGTTTTATAATGTGAAGGGTGTGATGGCGATCACATGGAATAACAAAAGTTACGGTACCGAAATTCACCGTTCACCGATTTATCTGATAAACAGAAGAGAATAAGAAAAAGGCTTTTAATTGGCTAGGGCCAGTGGCGACCATTTTTTCGCTGGGCTTTTGAGTCAGGAGGTGATTGTGCTTTTTGCTTTGAATATTTTATTTTTTCGTAGAGAAAAAATCAAAAGACCTTCTGCTGTTTTGTTTCTATCTTTTTAATTGCTTTTATTTTCTAGAATTAAAGTAACTTAAAAAAAATATTTATTTAATTATTACATTATTGGTTTTTTTACTTAATTTTGTTTTATGTTTACTTCGGCCATTTTGTATTTTGGTGTGAAATTATTTCTTCTTTTTAATGGAAAATTAAATAAAATAAAAGCGTAGTTTATTTCAACTGATTTCCTTATATTGATTTAAATATTTAAACATTATCTTTTATTTTAAATGTAGGTACTCTTTGAAATAATAACATTTCAAATAAAAATATTCTAGTGTTTGTTTTATTATTTTTTATTTGATTCAGCCACTTCAGGAATAATGTTACATCATTTAATCTTGGGTCCTGTTCTGCTCGGATCTCAAAAATTTCATCGGTTCTGCTCCGGCACTAAATTCAGACGTTGGTAGTTTTATATGGCTCGGCTTGTGCTGTTCAACAGGAAACGCCTGAAATTAGAAAATTGAAATTTTCAAGACACATTTTTCAAAAAGGGTATTTCATAAATATTATGACACTGGAACATTCAGAAATTGGTAAGATTTCTTCTACGAGGAGGTGCACATTACCTTAGCGCCGTGTAGGGACTACCCCTGGTCAGACAGAAAGAGTGTTTTCGCTGCCTTGGTTAAGCGTTCAAAATCTTAAGAGAGTCATAGTTACTCCTGGCAACTCTTACCAGCAAGAGGTAATTAAAATGACACACAAATACACAAGTCCGACTAAGCCTTTACATGCTTCATATTCCTCTAGCCTCTTTCAAATGAAGATGGAAAAACTATGTCCCTTGAGTATTCCTAAACTTCCTCAATCTATATGTAACTTCAAAAAGCAAGTATTTAAAAAGTGCATAGCTTGCCTTACCCTGTCCTTACGGTCCTTATAAGGCAAATCGACAGCCTTAATTAACCACAGGAGCTCTGCTTTGTCTCTTGCGACGACGAAAGATACTCGAAGCATATTTCGTATCAAGGACCCACCCATCAGCAGTCCAATTATAGGCAACGTGGTAGAGTATTAGCCCCCGACTGTCTAGAAAGAGAAGCCTAAGGTGGATGGAAATTAAAAATTAAAAATATGTGACTGATTGTATTCTATGTAATCCGAGTCAGGTTCTTAGCCATTGTCTCTAAAGCACCCAAACCTTCCCACTTGGGGATAATTCAGCGTTGAAATATACAGGGCACCTAAAGCCAATCTGTTTTTTTTTTTTTTTTTTTTTTTTAATTCATTCCCTAGACTTAGCTCTAGACAGGGCCCGATTCAGCTTTTCCGCCGCCCTGGGCAAACATTTAATTTGCCGCCCTTTGCAATGCAAATTTATATAGATAAGTTGTAAAATTGGTTTTGTAAAAATTGTTCGATTTTTGACCGACTTTTGAAAAGTGGAGATTATTTTTCTTTGTTGTAGTTGTATTATATTCGAATCCATAGCCTGATAATTCTTCTTTACGAGTATATCAAATTACATAGGTAAGTGCTTGTGTCATGCACGTAGTAGGTACGTGTACGTATTTGTAAATTTCTCAGAGCTACTGATAAGATTTAAATAACCTTTTTTCATTGACTTACAAATTTATGAAAGTCGGTTCACTAAATTTTTTTTTTTGTAAGTTAGTTTATATTTCATAACATCGACTTGCTTGACCCATTTTTTGCATTTTTACACTAAGTTTTAATATATTTAGGCAGATGACGTGTTGCTACAATGTTTGCAATACAATTTGCATTTTTGGTTGCATTTTTCGCCACCAGCGCCACATGTTTCGTGCCTCACATCTCAAACATTTTTCTTCAAAATTGTTTGGTTTATCAGGCGCTCATAAATGAAAGGGGGCTATTTTTTTTGCATTTATTTGAACAAATAGGAGGAGCCAAAAGCTGAAAGAAAACGGTAAAGATCAATTTTGAAGTCATGGTTTCCATAACTGTGTGTGTGCGCCGGCATTACTACTTTCCATTCTTTCTTTCTTTTGATATACCTGTCCTACTTGGGCTCCACACATTTTCAAATTATCGGCAAAAATAAAAGGCTTCCTGCTTTTTCAGAGCACCTGGTGATCCAAACATTTTTCATATGCCTTTTGCACTCAATTGAGGTTAGGAAGAAGAAACACCTAAAGCAGTGGTGTAGACATTGTGGACGCATATTTGCCGCCAAAAGTTTTATATGTGAAGGGTGTGATGACGATCACTTGGAGGAACAAAAAATTACAGTTTCGAAGTTCACCTTTCGCACTTACTCATATGATTGACAGAAGAAAGTAAAGCGGCCCACAGACACCACACTTGTGCGCGCGCATGTGTCGGTGCGCGGAAATGTGTGCTGTGTGGCTGGTGCACACACCGATTTTCGGTGTCAGACACGAGTAAAAATGAAAAGTTTTTGATTTTTGGTGTCGACTGTCTCGATCGGTGTGATGTGTATGGGGATGCACGCGCGCATTTTATATTCTGTTGCATCGAATTGTGATTGAGTAAGGAGAGTGGAAGCTTTATTTAAAATGTTTTTTTTTTCCTTTGAAATCTCTTTCACAATCACAACTAAAGTGTGTACGATTTGGTGTGCAGTGTGGCGGAATCACGCACCAGTGTCGGTGCACATGTTCGCGCACAAGTGTGGTGTCTGTGGGCCGCTTAAGAAGAAAAAGGCTTTTTTATTGGCTAGGGTCATTGGCGGCCATTTTTGCGCTGGGCTTGACTCAGGTGGTATTTTTATAACATGTAACAGGGTGACTGTGTTTTTTTTTTTTTTTTTTAATTGTATGTAATTTTTTTTGCTTTTCATAAAGAGAAAAAATTAAAAGTGCTCGTGTTGCTTTTTTTCTATTATAATAATTTCTTTTATTTTATAGAATTAAAGAACTTTAAAATAAATATTTATTTAATTATTACTTTATTGGTTTGTTTACTTAATTAATTTTGTATGTTTACTTCGACCATTTTGTATTTTGTTGTGGAATTATTTCTTCGCTTTTAATGAGATTTAAATTAAATAAAAACGTAGATTATTTCAACTGTTTCCCTTTTTATGATTTAAATTTTTCAACATTATCTTTTATTAAAATGTAGTCACTGAAATTCATAATAACTTTTTAAATACAAATATTCTGTTGGCTGTTTTATTATTATTTTTTTTTTTGCATCAGGAATAATGTTACACCATTTAATCTTTTGCCCCGTTCTGCTCGTATCGCAAAATATTCATCGTTTCTACTCCAGCACGAAATTCAGCCGTTGTTGAAGCGTCTGCCATAGGCTTCAGAAAATTCATTACGTTGGTAGTTTTTTTTTTGTGCTGTACAACAATAAACGCCTGGAATTAGAAAATTGAAATTTTCAAGACACATTTTACAAAGAGGGGATTTTGTAAATGGAATTAGGGAACTGCATAATTTTGACACTGCCGCATTCAGAAATTTGTAGATTTCTTCTACGAAAAGTCGAAATTCTTTCTGAGTTATATCCGGTTTTGCTTACCCGATGCTGCCAACCATGGTGGTTTTCCGAAATTCTTCCTAGCTGAAAGTCAAAAGCTTTTTACTTAAAATAAAAGTCCACAATTACTAAAATGCATAGTGCATAATTTAATGTTGTTGCTCATATTTACAGATTTGATCAATATTAAAAAAAAATTATTAACTTCTTTAAAAGAAAATCATTGTATAATAATTATGTAGTTAAAAAAATTACTCAAATATGTCATAATGTCTTATTCACTGAATGCAGTAGCAGTAGGAGTCTCTGAAAAGAAGGCTTTTAAATCCATATTATGGCTCGATGAGATTTTTTCGACCTACAGCATAGTCCTTCTTATTCGTTGGCCGTAATATCGTCTTTCCATCGATGACCCAAGATTTTGGAACTGCTGTCACTAATTTTTGTTCATTCTCACTGTCTCCACTACACAAAATATTTCGTCTAACAATGTACTAGAGGAAAAAACACAGACTCCTCGGTGTGTAAGGTTACTTTAAAAAGTTTGGAGGAAATACTTTCTAATTTCCACAATTGAGGTACATTTTCTTCATCATTTGATTTGTAAACGCTCAAAAATTTTGAATAAAATGGTTTTTCATAAAAATTTTGTTTTTCCTTTAAGCTTGAACCATAGATAACAGGGCTGCCTTTATGATGCGTTGCAAATTGCATTCGAACAATTTCTTCAGACTTTGTTAAAAAATAACTATCTGCACCAGAAGATTTCAGAATGAATTTTTCAAGCTTTATCGCCCTATAGATCCCAATACAGTTTTTAAATTCGCATGTTATATTCTTGTCGTTCATATAAAGCATAGGGGTCTGGTTTGCCAGTGCACCATTTAAATCTGTATTGTCAAAATCTTCTATAATTTTATTAGCAATTTGATCCAGCGCCAGCGGTCTGTTTCCGGATCTTATTTGACGTTTTAAGTATTGTAAACGATTTTCGTATTTGAAAGTACTAATATTGTCTAGAGGTCCATGGTATTTTACATCATCCACGACATGATATAAATTGTGCACGTTATAACAAATGTTTTCAGCTCCATAAATTTTAGCAAAGTTTTGAATGAATGACTTGAATAAACGGTGTGCAATGTCGATAAAAACTTGTTTATTTTTGTTCAAACACATTGAAACAGCACAGTGTAGTTCCATAAAATTACTATATACTTCATCATGAATTTCATTTTTTAAAACAACCGGACCCAAGTACAATAAAAATATTCGAAATTCAGTGGCCTTCCAAAAACTAACAACATCAAGTCCACGAGGTGTTGTATTGAAGTCGCATGGCGTACAGTTTCGGAGTGATACTAAGGCTTCGGAGATTTTTTCAATATTTTTGGCGGAAAGCTTCGTTTTGATCCATATAACCAATAATTTTTTCATGACACCCAAGCATATTAAATGCTTGTAATCTAGTGGAAAATTCATAATCATATCTATGGAAAGCTTTTCTAATGGAGATTGTTGCATGTGGTGGTCTTCGTGTATCCTAGCCCGGAAAGAAGCATTGGTTCGAAGTGATTTTGATAAGTTTAAAAAACACATTTGGTGAGACTTGTAGTTATAATCGCCTTCTTCATTACATCTTTCACATGCAAAAGAACCATTATGTCCTTTAATTCCTTTTAAGTATGAGCGAACGGGAGCGTCACAAATAAAATTTCTAATTTTAAAATTTATTTTATTTGTACCAATATTTACATCACCAATGCTACTAGCCTCCTCAAGAAATAATCGCATAAATTCGTTAACATTTAAAGGTCTTGACATTCCGTAGTAAACACCTATTACTAGCGGTGGCAAACGGAAACCGTCTGGTAAACACAAAATAGGCCAGAATTGTCCTTCTGAACTTTTGCTAACAGGAATTCCATCGATATTGAAGTCCAAGAATATTTCTGTGTGACACGATGTATCAACACTTTCAAAAACTTTAGTAAGATTGCGAACCAAACCAAAATGCCAGTATCTACCAGGTGGAACTTCGATAAAATCTGTCTCAACTGCCACAGAAGGATGTAACAATGTTCGGGGGTCTAATGGTAGATTATTGTGAGAGCTATGCAAAACACTAAGCAAATCACGCAAACAGACATTCGACACTTTATGCTTAATAGCCCAGTTGACTAAGTTTTTTTTTAAATCTTCTGGATTATTTGTAAGATTATTTGAGGGAGCGAAACTATTATCTTCAGAACCGTCGTCACTACCACTATCGCTTTTAGGATTCTTTATTTTTTCATTTCCAGAAATTTCAAACAAACTACTGTCACCGCCATTTTCTTTTTCACAAATCCTATTCGAAAGGTGGTGTTGCTGCTCTTCGAATTCCACGATAGAAATATCTTGTTTCCGATTCTCTATTTTTTCAGTTTCACGCATTTGTAAAATAACTTTTTTAACTTTTCTTTTCAATGTAGTTCTACTACATATTTTATTTTTAATTATAGAATTCATTTTTGTCGATAATACCTGACAAGCTTGGAGTAACAAATAACGCGAACCGACACAACCGACAGATGTGAGTAACTAACGCGGAATGACGAATGAAGAAGATAATGTGGTGCGTGAAACGTGCTATTTAGGTTATTTTTTAACCATTGTGGTTATTTTGTAACGCCAAAGATGCCTTTTCTGGTTATTTTTTAACTATTTGGTTGAATTATGGTTAAAAAATAACCATTTAATTATTTAGCGGTTAAAAAATAACCATCAGGTTGAATTATGCGGTTAAAAAATAACCATTTAGAGAGTTAAAAACATTACGTTAGGTATGTGTTATGGTTAGGTATGCGTTGAAAAAAATCTCTAATCTAGCCTAGGTTTTTTAGAGGTTAAATAAATACCCATAACAGAACTCCGGTTTGAAAATGAATTTTTTCAAACCAATATATGACTAAAATGTTGTTTTAGAGAGAACTTTTTACCCAAAACAAACCTTGGAGTTATACTGGGTTTATTAATACCCTATAGCCTATACCATTAACCAGAGTGATTAAAGAACTCAATTATAACCACATTAGGACCAGAGTTATTTGCAGTTATTTTTTTAACAATGGTGTTTTTGCAACTCAAGTTACAAATTGTTACTTTGGGTTTGTTATGTCAAGCTTGGAGAGAAATATATTCATGTTTGGTACTACACTGCTAGAACTTATCACTTGACATTTAAATATTTTGCAGCATAATGTAGAGTTTTGTCTATAAAAGCAGACAAATATTGGTATCAAAAATACATTATTTAGTAAACTTAGTAAATAAAAACCTCACTTTTAAGAGTTTCTAATTTATAGGTTTTTTTTTTTTATAATGCACTCGCACTCAAGGGGATATGAATACCCTTATAATGATTTAACATGTGCGAGCAAGTAGAGAAGGAATAGAAAGACAGGAAAGAAAGGTGGTACAGTGGTTTGAGATTTTAGATTATAATTATCTCAAGGAAATTCCACGGGTGGCATCCAGTCGAAACTTGGGAAACTTTACCCAGGGTCGCCCCAGGTTTTCTTGACAACTCCAAGAGTTGTCAATAAAACCTGGGTTTTCTCGTTCTCAAAAAACGCATTGGGGCTGCCGATTGTATATTTTTCACAACGCACAAAATCAAAAGTTTCCATTTTGCTTTATTTGTTCGATTTTTATTAATTTTCATCGAAATTAATGCATCCGCTTGCATTTCTTTTACTATTTGTTGAAAAAAATATATGAAAAATCAAATACAGAAGAAAAATACACAAGAAATGCTTGACAGCAAAAGTCACTTCAACAGCTGATTCGTTACCTCAACTCGCCCCAGCTAAATACCAAGATCGACCCCAGGGTGACTTCAGGGCTCAACAAACAAAGCTCTTATTACACTATAATTTTCCATGAGTCCAAAAAACCAATCTCGATTTGATATCAGATTTAATCTAGATCAATTTTTGCAAATCTCGATTCAGAGCCAGATGTACACACACACAAAATTAACATTCCTAAACGTCAGTTGGAAATGTGTTTTCCTCATTGTGGTGTTGTGAAAAGAAACACATTTGTGCAATCAATTCAGGGAATGTTTCTTGTTCATAATAATTTTAATTGAACAAATACTTTTGGTTAAAAATGTAATTATTTGTTTTTTGCGTTATACGTATAAGAGAAAAATAACAAATTTCGTTTTTAACAGAAAGTACAAGTTCATTTCAAATTTTTATTTGCAAAATAAATTCTCTGAGTTGGTTCCCATCGATCAGTGTAGCAATTGTGTTTTAAATCGAACCATAACATACTAAATTTCCCCCCCTAAGGGGCCAGTTATAGCGATACGGAAAACCAAACCGAAAAAAATTTCAAATGGAAAATTTTGTATTTTCTGATTCGATTCTTAAGACAAATGCTACACTGATCGATGGCAATCAATGCAATGAATGTTTTTTGTTCATAATAATTTTAATTGAACAAATACTTTTTGTTAAAAATGTAATTTTTTATTTTTCTTTTATACGTATAACAGAAAAATGAATAAATACATTTTTAACAAAAAGTACAAGTTTAATAAAATTTTTATTTGCAAAATAAATTCTCTGAGTTGGTTGCCATCGATCAGTGTAGCATTTGTGTTTTAAATCTGATTATACTATACCAAATTTTCCATTTGAAAATTTTTTCGGTTTGGTTTTCCGTATCGCTATAACTGGCCCCTTAAGGCCTTACCATAATACGCGAAAAAAAAGGTAAGCAAGTGTCAAAACCGAACGAAAAGTTTCCTTCCGATTTGTAAAGTACATCAGTTGCCCATAATAGCCTTTAAAAATAAGAAGAAAGAATACCCTTTAGAAAAAAAGGAATGTCAGATTTTCGTACGTAATGTACGACTCAAAGCGTACATTACGTACAAAAACGCAAGTGAACGAAACTTGCCGAAACTGAACAAAAAGTCATTTCGGGTTGGGTATACAAATCACATGTATTTCTACAGCGGAAGGCAACTTACGTACCCATTCTTCAATTATGGTTAGCTCTTTTTTATCAGCTGCCAGGCAAACGGTAGTTTGCGCTCAGTTCGTCGATGACCATTGCAATTAATTTTCCACCATCGTAAATGTCTTTTGACACTAAGATACTACAGTATGGTATGTCAACTTTGTTGACCGAAAAGGTCCTTATTCATTTTGTACAGCAATCGTTTCTCATCTTGTAGGGTCTTTCATTAAAATGCAAGGAACATGTAAATGCGTAGATTTTGTTTGGCTCGTTTCTTATATTGACGAACAAATACAAAACCTCCGATATAAACTTAAATGTTACCAAAAAGCATTTAAATATGTTAAGGATAAACAAAATTAAAGTTGTAATTCAAAAACCCAACACGATTGTCGTTCTAGTAGCATGTTGCAATTCGATTGAGAGTATTTTAAGATTTAAGATATTCTTACGTCTGTTTTCGAAGGAAAATTGAAGGTTATAACTCAATGACTAACGAATAAGTTCTAAATTTGCATTTGCTTTAGGTTAATAAGAATTTATTCGCGCAATTGGATCACTTCGCAATCAATGGGCAAGATCAATGTCAGAAGTTATTGTTTGCCAAATAGCATTGACCTTATGAATGAACTAGTTTTATTTTTTGGCAGGGAATTAAGCGAAGTTATCTGCAATCGATAAAAGAACATAGACACTATTTTGCAATTCATTTGCGTAGGGTGCTAAGAGAACCGAATAATTTTAATTCGAATTGACTCATTTATATTTAGAAAATTGGGCTTCAGTCGCTTCTTCATCAAAAACGTAGGTATGCTTGCTTATTTGACTTTTTTTTTTTTAAGTAGCATTGAGGTGTTTTTGACTCGATTATATTGAGCCCAGTTGAATTAGCTCTTAACCTTGAAACACAGACATGAATTTGAGGTTATAATATAAGTTTGTCTTATCGGCAATACTTTTACCTACAGGGCTGAAATTTGTCATTTTTTTGTTCAATAAAAAGCAACTCTCCGTTTTTGAAATGAACAATCATTCTGTGACTTTGTGATTTTAAACCCAAATTAAAGGTAAAAACTAAAAAAGGACGCTAAAAATAAACAAAGTTATACTTCTACCTTTAAGTTTTAGATGGGGTCTATCATTTACCACTTTGCGTTCCTTTTTTACACTAAGTTTTAATAAATGAGGCAGATGACGTGTTGCTATAATGTTTGCAATAAAATATGCAGCTTTTGTTAAATTTTTCGCCACCGCAGCGCCACATGGTTGGTGCCTGACATCTCAAACATTTTCTTCAACATTGGTTGATTTACCAGGCGCTCATAAATAAAAGGAGGCTATTTTTTGCATTTATTTGAAAAAATGGGAGGAACCAAAAGTCGAAAAAAAAACGGTAAAGATCAATTTGAAAGTTATGGTTTCCATAACTGTTTGTGTATGGGCCACCATTACTACACCAACTTTCCATTCTTTCTTTCTTTTGATATTCATGCCCTACCTTAGTTCCACCCATTTTCATTTTAATTATCGGCAAAAAAAGGCTTCTAATTGCGTTTTCTGAGCGCCTGGTGATCCAAACAGTTTTCATATGCTTTTTGCACTCAACTTAAAGGTACCCTTGTGAGGTTAGGAAAACGAAACACTTTAATCAGTGGTGTATATATGTAGACGCATATTTGCCGTTAAAAGTTTTATATTGTGATGAAGATCACAAGGAGGAACAAAAAATAACGGTTTCGAAGTTCATCTTTCGCACTTGCTCTTATTATTTCACTCACTCCGATTTATCTGATAAACAGATGAAACATGAAAGAAAGAAAAAGGCATTGTATTGGCTAGTGTCAGTGGCGACCATTTTTGCGCTGGGCTTGAGTCAGGTTGTATTTTTTTTAGGGCGAGTCTGGTGCTTTTTGTTTTGAATATTTTTTTTTTTTTTTTCATAAAGGGAAAAAATAAAAAGTGCTTGTGCAGTTTTGTTCTATCTTTTATTTTCCAGAACGATTAAAGTACTTTAAAAAAATTATTTTTTTAATAATTACTATTTTTTGGTTTGTTTATTTAATTATTTTTTTATGTTTACTTCGACCATTTTGTATTTTGTTATGGAATTATTTCTTCGTTTTTAATGTGATTTAATTAAAATAAAAGCGTAGTTTATAGTCCGGTCAAAATAGACAAAAAAATAGTGCTAGGTTTGCAAAAATTCGCATAAAGCTGAAAATTGGTACAGACGTTGGGAACACCATTTCAAATAAAGTAAGCAACATCCCCATCGATCCGACTGGTGCGTTAAAAGTTCTTCAAGGTCAAAAGGTCAACTAAACGGTTTTTTTCAATTTTTCTGGTAAACGGTAGGATCTATCATAAAAATACATGAGACAAAGTTGTAGACCATGAAATTATCTACAAAACTTGTTAATATCATTTTTTTGTTAGAATAACCATTTCGGAGATATCGTGTTTTTAAAACTTGGAGGAGTCACGTTCTATAATATGATATGCACATACATATATGCCACATGCATACATTTAGTCCAGTCGACAGGTTGGCAAAAGTTGGTGGAAGGTGGAAAAAGGTCGGAAACTAATGAAACTACATATCAGATATTGTTGAAGGATAGTTAATAAATATTTTACGAAGTTTTGGACCTCGAGATCCCTATTGAAAAGAGGTGGGGGAGGGGGAAGGGGTAACTGCAAAGTTTTCGACCTTGCAACGGTTTTTCCTCTGTAACTTATTTTCCTTACGTTCTATAGCAAAATATCCACTTTATAGTAGAACGTCAAATTTCCTACAATTTTCATGTTATCAAAGTTGTTGTATATTTATTCTTTACCGAGATATAGCTCTTCGAAAAACAGGTTATTTTTCAGAATTTGCTAAAAAATACCAAAAAAATTCAGCTTATTTCTTCTAATAGACGAAAACTAGTGCGAGGTTTTTGTCTGACGAGATTTTCATACGACATTTTTTAGAAACTATTAAGCAGCACAAATCGTAGTATGAAAATCTCGTCATACAAAAACCTCGTTTTCGTCTATTTGAAGAAATAAGCTGAATTTTTTGGAATTTTTTTAGCAAATTCTGAAAAATTACCTGTTTTTCGAAGAGCTATATCTCGGTAAAGAATAAGTATACAACCATTTTGGTACTAACACAATTGTAGAAAATTTGACGTTCTACTATAATATGGAAATGCTTTTGCTATAGAACGTACGAAAAAAAAGTAAGTGAGGAAAAACCATTGCAAGGTCAAAAATTTTGCAGTTACCCCTTCAACCTCCCCCTTCTCTTTTTTCATAGGGCCCTCGAGATCCAAAACTTCGTAAAATTTTTATTAACTATCCTTCAACAATATCTAATAGTTTCATTAGCTTCCGTCCTTTTTCCACCTTTCACCCACTTTTTCCAACCTGTCGACTGGACTAAATTTATGCATGTGGCATGTATGAGCATATCATGAAGAACGTGACTCCTTCAAGTTTTAAAATCACGATATCTCCGAAATGGTTATTCTTACAAAAAAGTGATATTAACAAGTTTTGTAGATAATTTCATGTTCTACAACTTTGTTTCATGTATTTTTCTGATAAGTCCTACCGTTTACCAGAAAAATTGTAAAAACCGTTTATTTGACCCTTTGACCTTGAATAACTTCTAACGCACCAGTCGGATCGATGGGGATGTTGCTTAAATTATTTGAAATGGTGTTCCCAACGTCTGTACCAATTTTCAGCTTTATGCGAATTTTTGCAAACCGAAATGTCTATTTTGACCGGACTATTATTTCAACTGATATCCTTTTTGTGATTTAAATTTTATAACATTTTTCAAAATGTAGTCTTTGAAATAATAACAATTCAAATAGAAATTTTCTGTTGGTTGTTTTATTATATTTTTTATTTGCTTATAGCTACTTCAGGAATAATGTTACACCATATTTAGATAATCATGGGCCCCATCCTGCTCGGATAGCAAATTTTTTATCGTTTCTGCTCCGGCACTAAATTCAGACGCTGTTGAAGCTGCGTAGCGTCTACCATAGGCTCCAGAAAATTCATTACGGTTTTAGTTTTATATGACTTGTGCTGTGCAACAGGAAACGCCCGGAATTAGAAAATTGAAATTTCCAAGACACTTTTTACAAAGAATGGATTTCGTAAATAGAATTTGGGAACTGCAAATTATGACACTGAAACATTCAGAAATTGGTAGATTTCTTCTACGAAAAATCGAAATTTTTTTGTATTATATATTTCCCCCCTTGTTGTTGTTGGGAAAAAATTTTAATTGCCTGACCCATAATCTTTAAATTGGAGCCTCAAATCTAAAAAAGAATGTATACTGAAAACTTCTTTTTTTTTTGTTATTATGTATTATTGTAACAGAAAATAGTTTTTATATGGTTATAATTTTTTGTATAATAACCATATGGAGCTTTTGGCAAGGAGCTGATATCATGGTGATTTTTAACCAATTTTTTTCCAGTGATATGACGTTATTTGCAAAAGTTTACTTCCTAAATATCCAAATACATTTTATTCTAATTATTTATTTTGACAAGAAGAATGACAATGCGATTTAAGGCTACGAAAAACTAAGCTCATCAATATCCCTCATATTTATTTTACAGAAAATTCCTCAATTATCATTTAAGAGGTGATATCCGCTGTTCAATAGTTTTTTCTTATCATCAAAAGATGTGAGAACTAAGGTGGCAAATTTTAGGATTTTTAAACACTCGTTATGTTGTCTATCGCTTGGACTAGTTTTTATTAAATTTGAAGGTTTAAATATTACTTAAAAAAAGCTTTTGCGCTCTTATTCATTAGTCGCTCTCAAATGTGAACAGTGCCTTATTCTCGCGTAATCGGTAAAGCAAAAGTAAAATGTATACACGTTATTCTGTCCACCCAGAACGCCATAACAGAGTGTGGTTTCTGTACGTTTTGACAATGAGTATAAGTTCCTTCGAATAAACACTACGAAAAAAGTGTACGAAGTGATTCTCTCTCCTCAGTCCACACCATGCCATGCCAATCAGACGCTGATGCCAAAAATAATATGTTTAGTTGGGTTAGATACGTTTAGAGGAAATGTAGAAAAAGAAATGAAAAGTATTAAAAGATTATAAACTATAAACCTGAGAATACTCGCACTCAAATCAAATCAAGTCACAATGTTATACGTTAATATAAAACTGCTGACACACATAAATTTCTTATCTAGATACTTACGTTTAACTACATACTAAATAATATAATGTATCTAACATTTTTGTTGATTGATATAAATTAAACAAAAACGCCTTTGACATAATTATTGTGATTAGCCTCGCTATATTCGCTGACAAAAATTGCTTTCTTCGCTTCGCTTCGTTTCAATTTCAGGGCCAATCCCAAGAACGAAATTCCGATTTACTGAAAACAATTTCAAATGTTTCGAATATTTCCAAAATTATTTTTAGATTTATCTCATCTCATAATAAAGGCAATGGCTTGTAATAATACTTATTATTATTCTCACTGCTTGCTGCTGATTTATTAATATATGCGCATGAAAATAATGATAAATAAAAAAAAAAATATTTGTTGTTTAAAAATAATAACGCCTTTATGTTTTAACAAAAAAATTTATTTATTGTTTAATTTGTTTTAAGTTTTTTTTTTTTCGTTTATAGTTTATACATTTATTTTTATTTTTTAAATCCTTCAATACAAATTAAAAACTAAACTTATTTAGTAGATACATGTTTGTGTAAAAAGATTAAAATAAACTAATAAATCAAGTGAATTGTGTTATAAACTTGATGAAAACGTCAATATCTTTTTAAAGGTTGCACAAATAAATTTTTGCAGTTTGAGTATTTTTACACGGTAGACATATTACTATAAAATAATATTTTGACAAAAATAAGCACTTTTATAAGTGTTTTCGTATTCAATTAATTTTCAAATTATTTTTTTTTTTATAAGCCAACAATTTATTTAATGTCTCTTAGTACATTTCCTATAATTAAAACACATTGGTAGGTAGGTACTACATTGTTCACCCTTTATTTTATCAAACCAAGTTCCAAATACTATAGTTACGTTCTTTTTCTTCATCCTCTGCAATTTGTTCATAGTCAATTTCCAGGTACTCTTTCCCGCCAAAATTCACCTTTCTATCTGTAAACTTTTTAATATAACTGATATGGGCGGGCCTTTCTTCTGCTTGTCCTTCTATATTTAATTTATAAGATATGCTGGTTATTCTTTCTGTAACTACGGCTTTCTTCCATCGAACTTGGGTTTTTTTGTAATGCTCGGCATACATTACCACATCACCTATTTCAAACTGCCGCAATTTAATACATGGTTTAGGTGTTTTTGAAACTTCTATTGCTTCTTCTACTGCCTCAGGTTCTTCATCTACATCTTTTTCTTCGATTTCTTTTTCACAAATTTCTATTTGAGATGCAGCTTCTTGAGTGTGGAGGAAAGTATCATCTTTGGAAAGTTTCCTTTTTATACGACGAATCACAACCTTTCGCTTGGCTTTTCTTTTTTTCTTTGGAGGAACTGCTGTCGCTGTTTCGGATTGTTGAGGTTCGGATGTTTGAGCTTCCGATGTTTGAGATGGACTTGTTTCTTTCTCCTGTTCCTGTTGTTGTTCTAATCTTTGAAGTTCGTCGACACTTTCTTGACCGGGTAAATTAAACTTTACAGCAAGAGCATCTTTGGGAACGTTTAATGGTATCGGCTCTTCTGGTTCTGCGGCATCAGACTTTTCATTGACTTGGACCTTCGGGTCAACAGAACTAGTTTTATTTATTTGAGTTAAAGTTACTGCAGCCTTTTTAGATGTTTCAGCTGTTGAATTATTTGTTCCAGGTTTTGTAATAGTGATTGATTTTTTGTTTGGGATAATTTTTTCAGCAGTTTGCACAATAGCTGCAGTCTTTTTAGATGTTTCTTTTGTTGCAGATTTTGTTCCAGCTTTTGCAATATTTGAATCAGCAACCCCGATTGATTTTTTGTTTGGGACAATTTTTTCAGCAGTTTGCGCGATATCTGCAGCTTTTGTTACAGGTTTTGTAATATTTGAAGCTGTTTGCACGATATCCTTTTTAGATGTTTCACTTGCTGCAGATTTTGTTCCAGGTTTTGCAGTATTGGAATCAACCAACTCGGTGATTGAATTCTTGTTTGATACAATATTTTCAGCAGTTTGACCGATTTTAGAGGATTTCGTAGAAAGATTACTTGAAATTTTAATTTTTTCAACGTCCTTATTTTCATTTGAATTAGTAGATATTGAACCAACAACACTAGCTACTTGATTTTGAATATTTATTGTTTCAACCGGCACAGCCTTAACAATTTGTGTTATTTCAGGAATTTTAGCTGATATTGAAGCTATTGGCATATTGGAATCTTTGCTTGGAGCTACGGTTTTAATATCCTCAATAATTGTTGTTGTTGGTTTCTTTGAATTATCAGCTTTATTTGATTCTATACTAGTCCTTGAACTGTGTTTTGAGTCGGTTGTTTTGGTATCAATTGTTGAAGGTATAATCTGAGATGAGTCGTCTTTAACATTTGTTGAGGTCACAATGGTGGCGGAGGAAGTTAACACTTTCTCAGCCTCACACGAAGGAGGAGCTTCGGTCGACTGAAGAGATGTTGCAGGTGTACCAGAAACTTTAGCTTCCACTAGTGGTAGATTTTCAATGAGAGCTGCTTCAATTGTCTTAATTTCTATTGTTTTTGTAGACTCAATGTTGGATGAAGTTGTCGACTGGTCATTGATTGGACTTGAAATAAGGTCTATCTTATCATCAGGTTTGACTATTTCTGTTGACCTTGGACTTGGTATAGAATCAGTTTTGGCGGCCTTAATATGTGAAGGTAATTTTGATTTTTCGCTTTTCTTAACCTTGACTCGAGTTGGTTGTTTGACAACAGTTCCAGAATCCGATGGCCTGCGCTGTGTTTTAAGTTCCAACTCTTTCGGAAGTTGGTCATTTGAGATTCTATTTATTTCAACTGCAGCAATTGAAGCTCGCCTGTCTTTTTTAAGAACTTTTTTTGTTTTGACAATTTTTGATTTTGAGTTTTCTGCAGCAGGATACGGTGGTTTATCGGTAACAATTTTTTGAATTTCACACTCTTTGGTAGTAACATTATCAATCCCTTGTGGAACCTGTTCAGAAGCAACTTGAATCAACTTTTTATCTGTGTCTTCAGTATCATTTTTGATTGGTTTTTCAACTTCTTTAGAATCTAGACTATCTTGAATTATATCTTTTTTACTGTCGACCAATTTTTCATTTGATGAAATTTTATCCTTTATCTCATTGGTGACTTCTTCAGAAGTTTTATTTTCAACTATGGGAGAACTTTTAACATCAGACAAAGATTTAGGTATTTCTGTTTCATCATCTTCACTAAATGCGCTTCTTCGACGAATTTTGCGGACAAATCGAAATCTAACTGGTCCATCATCGGGTGGCTCGTTAGATGGAGTAGATTCGTTTTGACCATCACAACTTTGTTCCGTACTGTATTGTTTCAAAACTCCCTTAACTTCACTAAGGGCGCTTGATATACTCGCGCGTAATTTATTCAAACGTTCAATTGGATCTTCGATTTTTTCATCTTCACATTCATTTATATTTTCAGATCTGATCAATTTTCGATTTCTTTTAATTTTTGGACTTTTGAAATGACTTCTTTCATTGTTCACATCACTTGTATTTTTGTTTGCTTGTTCCGAGTTCGCAATAATATCGCGGATATTCTCGTTACTATTTTGATGCGTTATCACTGTCATAGTTGGTATAGTATTATTTGTCCATTCACCGTTTTCCGCGACCACAACGGCGTTATGAATAATTGAATTATCTAAAATATCTTTCGGATACACGAAATCGCTTGGCGTTTCCGATAAACGCTTACTCGTCGGCAAAACCTTTCCCGTTGGCGAACTATTTGCGTCTACGGCCATCGAGTCCGCTGTGTGTTCACTATCAACATCGATATTGAATTCTTGCACACCGATGCTTACGCCATTACTAACAAAATTATTTTTAGATTCTTTAAGATCGTCACTAACTTTGTTGTCACTTAAAGAACGATTATTATTATTACTTTTGGTGTGAAAGTCATCATTATCTAAACAACATTGGTCTTGCTGATGCTCTTGCGTCATAGTAGACACGTTTGCCTTGAAAGATTCCTCCACTTCTTCCACATCTTTTCCCCGAGCAGCAGTATCGGTGTTTTCGAGCGCCGACGTATTATTTGCTTTAGAGGTGGGCATTCCCAAAATTTGACCTATTTTGTATCAATAAATATTATAAGATTCTAACACAAGGACGCGCCCGTCAAAACTCCGAAAGCCGAAAGAGGATGTTGTCTAAGTTATGTCTTTTCAATTGTTTTTAGTTTCGCAACTAAACTTATTTGAACCATTGATAGATATCTGGGCTAACTACTCGTATACAAAAAAGATTTGTTGTTTTCTTTGTTTTTTTTTTTTTCTAACACAATGATTTTATTCTTGTTTGCCTTGTTTTCATTGGCAGTTGGCTAAGGAAAATACTCTTTCAGCGATGAAAGCATTTTAAGAGTAAAAGTTTAAGGCTAAAGATTTTTTTTTTTGTATTAAATGTTGAATTTTATTTTTAAACGATAATCATTTTCAAAAGCTTATTTCAATGTTGGCGGAAAAATAGGAAAATAAAATTGAACTCTTTAGCTTTAGCATACGATTAATTATTTTAAATTAGCTGTTTTGATGATCATATTTTTTGTGTCTACAAAAAGCTGTTCTAAAATTCAATGAATGATTCCAGAAATTTTAATAATTATTATATGTACAAGTACTATCTATCGAATTTTATAATGTTATCCTATTAACAATTATAAACAAACTATGTATGTGTGTCGAAACCAAGTTCACACATTAAATTTTCGCTTGAACCATTTGGCAAAGTTTCAAACGAATAGAATGAAAATGGACATTGTAATTCATAAGATGTCTTGCCGCAAAACGCCAACATTCCTAAAAGAAACGACAGTTTATTAAAAACTTTCTTGAATATACGAGAGTGCAAGAAACGTGCCGAAAGCGGTTACGGTAACTGAGGAGCGTTTTTATGAGGCATTCCACCGGAAACGTATTACGTATGAATAAATATCAAAAAACCTGTGCATCATTTATATAGCTAATGAAAATGTATATTTACACTTTATGAACCGTTGGACTTTCAATTATTATTATTATCTCGCTGCTGAATTCCTTCATTTTATTCATTCAACAATAGTTTGAGGAATTTTGCAAATTAAGAATTATGATGGGCACGCGCATATTGCACGAATCTGTATCAAAATTATAAATTCAATGCGATGGCAATGGGTATAGGAGCCGCCTGGCGTCAGATATGCCATTCGATGAAAAGTCTAAAATCGTTTAGTATTTTCTAACGCGTTGTGCACATTATGCAAATTCAAAAAAATAAAGCTATTTTGATATCTTTTACATTACAATTACACAAGAATTTTGTATAGATAGTCTTATGAACAGAAAATGCATCTCGTTATATGTTAAATATTTTTATATTTACAGCTATTGCGGGAGATGTCCATCTGCTGTTGCATCAACCGGAAATAAATCTCAGCATGAAACCGAGTATTTGAAGTTTCTAACTGAAATATTTGGCGAATTGAACATGGTCGAATCGAAAATAGCAAAAGACACAGCATTGGCAAGTTCAAAATCAGGGGATCCAGAGACAGATCAATGACAAGTATATCTACCTATATAATGCTCGAGTCAAACATTTTAAAGACTAACTAAGGAATTGATAACTTTTCAGACAAATTTTATATTTTTATAAGTTTTTTTACAACATGTACCTATACCGCTTTTAAATTTACGTCATGAAACATGGTCTCTACTAAAAGATTTTTCGTTATCATAACGCTTTTCTCGCTCAAAACTATCAACTATAGCTCTGTGCTTTGTGCGGTGAGACGTGAAGTCACTCTTGTATTAAAAACCTTTTTTTTTAAATGTGGTGTATCTTGGTATTTTGCTGGGACGAGTCTAGGTAACGAATCAGGAGTTGAAGCGACGTTTGTTGTCAAGCGTTTGTAGTGAATTTCTTCTGTTTTTGATTTTGTATTTTTTTCGACAGAAAGTAATAGAACTGCAAATGAATTAATTTATTTCAATCGTAGTAAATTCATTTAATGTTTTTTTTTTTTTTTTTTGAGAATCAATAAACTCAGGCTTTTTCGTTAACTCTTGGAGTCGTCAAGAAAACCAAAACAACCCTGGAAGAAATTCACAACAAACGCTTGACAACAAACGTCGCTTCAACTCCTGATTCGTTACCTCAACTCATCCGATCAAAATACCAAGATCGACCACAGGTTTAACAAAAAAAAAACAGCTGATGTATCTATTTGACATTTCAATCTACTTACCTAAGCGTTTTGTATTTACTCATTCCAGTCTTGTCAGTATAACACTGACTTTCGGTGACCCACTTCAAGTATTGAAAAGATTTCAACGCCTTTTTCGAAGTTGAAATTTCATTCTTTAAATTTTTTTAAAGAAAATTAGAGTGGTCAGTGAAGGTTGCGATCTTAAGATCGCCAAAAAAATTTAAGACACTTTCACGGCTCTGAAGCGAGTAATTAGTTTTAATACCGGTTTTAATATTATAAGAGTCGGTTTAACATCAGATCAAAATTTAAATATGATTTAGCTCGGGTCGAATTTACATAATCGAAGTTTAGACGGTGGTTCAAGATTAGTTTTAAAATTAACCCATTAAAATTAAATTGATCGTCGGATCAAGAATTTTGGATTGAGTTTCAGCACTGGACCATTATTGTACAACTGACCCTAAAGTTTTTGTTTTGTGTAACACGAAAGTGAATAAATCAAGGGAAACTACAGTTTGTTAACATAATGTTAGCTAACATCAGATGTCATTAGAATGAAACAAAACATAATCTTACAAATGGAACACTATTAAACCGGTCTTAACTTATGTTCGAATAAGGCTATTCATTGACCATTATTGACTCTCAGCCGCCAATACAAATGAGATTTTCATTAAAAATCAAAATGGCAGGTACAGTTAGTTTTAGATATATAATGCCAAATACAAATCCCCCTGTAGGCCGGTCATACTGATACTGTGTATGAAGTTTGAAGCAAATCGGTCCAGCCGTTTAGGTTGTAGGTACCGATACAAAATATGCACTGATGGTTGGGATCACGGACCAATAAGATACAGACCGCCAACTCACTGTATGGTATCTCTTTTTGCCTACAAGCTAAAAATCAGCTGATATGCCATTTATTTTGAGAGTGTGACGCCCTCCCTTGCTTTTAAACCCCATTTAGCAAACACACCTAAAAAACATAAGCGAGAGCTACAGTACGTTTGCAACGAACTGTTGGATACCCTACTCCCCACATTTTTGTATATGTATATGCATACGCGTTCGCCTCCTTTGCAGCCAGCCGCTGTTCCAGTATCGGAAACAAAATTCTTCTTTAGCAGGCAGGGGAAAATTCAATCAAATAAATTTTGTTTGGCCGATGTACAATAACTGCTTTTTTTTTTTTTTTTTTTTTTTTTTTTTACACTATCAGTTCTCGAGAGTAAGAAGCTTATATCAAGCATTAACTTACAATCAGAGATTAGCCAACACATATTATGTGCTCACTGGCTACATCATTTAGTGCAGGTGTTAGTTGTTAGTAAGCAAAATATACAAAGAGCATAACACAAGCACACAAAAATAAACAAATACATTTATACAAAATAGATACAAAAACATTAAGAACATACTAAACATAAACTATAAGCGTGGTGCACTGGTTTTAAATGTTTTTTTTAGACAGGATTTACTAATATTAAAATCAACAATACTTTTATTAGAGTTGAAAAGTTTGCACATGCGGGTAAGAGGTTCATTCATGCCATAATTAGTACGGTGTTGGGGGCAATGCAATAGCTCTAATCTACGAAGATGATGAGCCCCTCCGCGATAATTAAAACCTACACATGATAGAAGATCGGGTGAGTCCAAAGATCCCGTTAAAAGTTGGTGAATAAAAATAACATCATTGTTAGTACGCCTTTGTGACAAAGTTTGAATCTGTAGAAGTTGAATCCGGTGTTCGTAAGGTGGGAGGTTGTATGGATCTGCCCAGGAGAGACCTTTTAAAGCAAATCGAATAAAATTACGCTGAACTGCCTCTATCCTAGACTTATGAACTTCGTAGAAGGGAGACCAAACCTGTGATGCATATTCTAGATGGGGGCGAACATGACAGTTATATAAAGCTAGGGTTACATAAGGATTTTGAAATTCCTTCGACCATCTTTTAACAAATCCCAACATGGAATTAGCTTTTTTAACAATAGAGTTGATGTGTTCCGTGAAACTTAAGTCTGGGCTAAAGTTAACTCCCAGATCTTTAAAACTAAAAACGCGATGCAAAGCTTGTTGTGAAATGTAATAGCCGTGTGTACTTGGCACCCGTTTCCTTGAAAATGTCATTGTCTGACATTTCGCTGGATTCAGGCTTAAACAATTCTTGCTACACCAGATAGCAAATCTGTCGATGTCGGCTTGCAATTCTACGCGGTCATTAGCTGAGTTAATAGATTTGAAAATCTTCATATCATCAGCGAAAACAAGGATCTCACTAGAATGAATACACGAAGTTACGTCATTGATAGCGAGTATAAACAGTAACGGACCAAGATGGCTGCCTTGCGGGACTCCTGATTTTGCTGGGAAAGGGTTAGAAAACGAATTTCTGAACTTAACTATGTATGATCTGTTTCGGAGATATGAATATATCCAATTAACAAATCCTACAGGGAAACCTAGAGCTTTCAATTTGAAAATGATGATATCATGTGAGAGTTGGTCAAAAGCTTTTGAGAAATCTGTGTAGATACAATCGAGCTCATGCCCACTCTCTAATGCTTTTGAGCACTTGTTCATAAAGGTCAATAAGTTTGTGACAGTAGATCGCTTCTGCATAAAGCCGTGTTGTTGATGGCAGATTAAATGTTTGCAGAAAAACGTTATGCTATCACAAACTACTTGTTCGAAAAGCTTTGGAATAGAAGACAGTTTAGAAATCGGTCTGTAGTTGGTGATATCGGACTTATTACCCTTTTTGAAAACGGAAGTAATGAATGAATCTTTCCATACTTGAGGAAATTTACCGGACTTAAGGGATAGCTTGAAAAGGAATTGCAACGGAGAAGCTAAAACGGAGGAACATTTTTTTAATATTATAGGAGGAATGCCATCAGGTCCGGGAGAGTAATCATCTTTCAGCAATGAAAGATAATGCAAAACTTTATCATTATCAATTTGGATGTTGTTAAAAGTGGCTTGGGGGAAATCACGAGAGTAGTCAAAGAAATTAAAGTCTATATTGACAGGATTTTCAATAAAGGACTTACTGAAATGCTTTGCAAACGCATTGCATATCTCAGGTGAGCTTATCAAAGCCGAATCTTTGTAAACAAAGTTCACTGGATACCCATCAGACTTCTTCTTTAAATTTACAAACTTCCAAAATCTCTTTGGATCAATCTTCAACGAAATTTCCATTTCCTTTACATATGCTGCATATAGGTTTCTGGAAAGTAAATTAAACTCTTCAAAAAGTGCAAGGAACGCATTTTGATCAGAAATTGAAAGACTTTTAATGTAAGACTTCCAAGCCTTGTTCCGTTTGTTGCGTAGAGATTTAAGCTCTTTCGTGTACCACGGATGGCTGGAGTTGATATTTTTATATATCTTAAGAGGAATTGAGTTTATCAAGCAGCTATTGAAAATTTCGTAGAATTGAGTAACTGCGTCGTCAATGTTAGAGCAAACATGAATATTCGAAATATTAGAAGCACTCAAATTGTCGTAAAGTAATTGAAAGTCAGCTTTACGGAAATCCAGTGAATAAGAAGAGTCTTCGGCATTACTGTTATTGAGTAAATTGCTGCTCATATCAAAAAATATATCCAGTGGAGGATGGTAGGAGTCTACGTTAGAAATGGCAGAGGTAGATTCTACCACTACCGTACTAACAGCGTCAGAAGAAAAGACTAAATCGAGAATTCGATTTCTACAATTATTAATACAGCTTACTTGCTGTAAGTCAGTAGAGGTTATATTGTCCAAAAGCAGAAGTTCCTGTTGCGAAGAAGTTAAGGAAGCTTCTAAATAGGACTCGTCTTCTGAAGGGGTCCAAGTAATGTTAGGTAAATTGAAGTCACCCAACAATAAAATATTGCTATTTAAGC
Source organism: Platycheirus albimanus (assembly GCA_916050605.2). NCBI lineage: Eukaryota > Metazoa > Arthropoda > Insecta > Diptera > Syrphidae > Platycheirus > Platycheirus albimanus. Next base: position 70,852,236 of record OU696698.1, read on the forward strand.
TGGCAATATCAATCATATGATCAAGGATTAACGATAGCTCGGCAAAAACTGACGCAGAACTTTTCGGTGGAATATAAACATTAATAATAAAAAGATCATTTGATTGAATCGAAACCTTAACACAAATGAGTTCAATTGAAACATTAAAGGGTAAAGAGACAAGGGAAGATGAGATGCAATTGCGAACAGCAATCAATACACCACCGCCCACTTCCTTCGGCTTATCCACATGACGGTCCTTTCTAAAAACAGAAAACTCATCGTCGAAAATTTCTGTGTTCAAAAATGAACTATTGAGCCATGTTTCTGTGAAAGCAAAGATGTCATGTGGAAAAGCTTGAGAGTTCTTAAAAACTTCAGCAGTTTTGCTGCGTATCCCTCTTACATTTTGGTAGAAGAGGGTTATCCTATTAAGTTTTTTGGAGCCGATACTTTAGCAACTCGATTATTGAGATTTTTTGATCGAACTACAAATTCTTTGACAAGTGTACCGGGAGGCCAAAACTTACTGTCGCAGAGAGGACCGAAAAATGCTGGAGGAGTAGTTATCCTGAACGATGACACAAAACTGTCAGGCTTACTGATTTTATTGCATTTTATAGCTGACGCACTCGAGATGCAGTTATTAACAACAAGGTGTTGAATTATGTCATTGGGTTGGAGTTCAGGGTCAAGTCGGGATACAAATACTAATTTTGGCTTAGGAACAGATTCTATTTTTTTAGGAGGTTCAGAATCTTTGATTTTATTGGCATTAGTATTAGTATAAGAACAACTTGAATCACTTTTCGGTTCAGAGTAAGATGGGGTAGTGCTGGCTAAAACAGTGGGAGCCGCAACCGCCGGTGAATCGATATCGGCACTAGAGTTGTTGATAGTGGTAATATCTACTTCATGAAGGGGAGGAGGCAGTGGCATACTTATTGGAAAGACTCTCCTTGAATTTGGACGCTTTGGGTCTGGGGACGGAGTTTTCAATGACGATGACCCTTCCCGACCCCTTTTCTTACCCTTTTTGAGAGCAGACTTGGTAAGCCCAGAAGTAGAGGGGTTTCTCGGGGGCAGGGATGAAGGATGAGAAGAGTCAGGTTCTAACAGCTCTGTTGATGTTGATTTGTTTGCAGTTTCAATTGGGGAAGGAAATGAGATTAAGTTAGCTGCAACTGAGTTTACATTTTCGCATAAAACTTCAAAGTTCTTAGCAATTTTTATAATCTCATCCTTAAGAGATGACATCTTGAATGAAACTTGTGATAATGATACCTTAATACAAGTTTTACAGTACCAAAAAGCAAATTTGGAAGAATGAATTTTATCAATAAAACTATTTGTTGAGCCTAGGCATTTGGCGTGGAATAATTTTCCACAAGGACCAAAGCAAGCAAAAAGAGGAGTTGAATTCGAGTGCTCTGTACATTTCTCAGCTGAGCAGACCATTATGATAAACAAAAAGAAAGAATAGAAAAAAAATTAAAATAGTTTATTTCAAAAGAAAGAAAAGAAAAAAAAGGAAAAAAAAAAAAAAAAAAATTTAGGACTCCACCAGGTATCGAACCAGGTAAGGAAATCGTCTACAGGACCGCGCTCAGACAGTTTCCGCTGTCAAGTAATTTAAACGATGGAGGAAAAAATGATTTTATGACTTAAATAAAACCCTACAAATGTTGCTATTTGCTAAGTAAATTTTTATTATTGCAAAAGCTCTTTTTTTTTTTAAATAGAGGGGAAAACAAGTTTTAGAAAGGGGAAGTAAATAGTTTATATATCTAATGCAATTTTGAAAGCTCAAAATTGCAATTAAACAAAGATGACTAAAATGACGCTTACCAAAGCCAAAGAAAAAAAAACACAAAACAATGAAATAATAAAGTTCGGCAACTGATTGACAAAATGAAAACACCACACAGATCACTATTTCTTTAAATTTACGGTGGAATATTATGACTTATTACAGATAATGATTTGCATGCAAAATTAAATAATTTTAAAGGAGCTTAAATTACACACGACCACTAAAACTACAACCAGTGCTGTCACAATAAAAAAAGGCGTGTGCCAAGCCTACAGCTGATAAATTTGATTGCCAGGGTAATCACTATATGAGCTCATCATTCAATTTTAAGCTTGCAGATCGATTTGAACAAAACAAGACAAAACTAAAATTTTTAGAAATTAGATTTTGATAGGAAATAGCGATTGTGTGTTTTTAACAATTCTTGAACTACACTCTGCTACGTAAACAAGGTATACAAACCGAAGAGTTCATCTTCTTACTTCAAAACTGCGACCGATAGCTAAAACACATTAAAAAAAATTAATGCATATTACGACTTTTGACGGAAACGCCCCTTAAAATTGGGCGTGCCCTAAACATTTTTAAGAGGAATTTAAAGCACTAACTAAGCTTTGATCATTAGTCAGTATTTAGGCATATGTGTAAAACTACAGCTGAATCGAGTAGTTTTTAAACGATCTTACCTGAACAAAGGTATTTTATCTAAATCACGCTTTTAAAAGTAGGCGTATTGAAAAAATGTACACAATAAAATGTAGAAATATTTTTCATATAACGAACGGAAGGGAAAAATGTTTTAATTGAATATTGGTAGTACCTTAAATTTTTAAAACAACATTTCTCGTTCCTTCACAGTTTTTAGTTTCTACTAAGAGACACAAGATGCTTGCGGATTCATTATAATTACCCTTTTTTTTGCAAAAACAATTTTTTTATGTTTTTAGTGAAAAGTGGGCGTCAGCCACGCCCAAAACCATTTTTTGTATTTCATACAGAGGATGTTTATGTGCAAGTAATACCCACAAAATTATATGTTTTTCGCTTAAATATAACAATTACTATTTGTAACGTAATAATTATTTTATTATAGATTTATTTAAGAAGAAGATGGAAATCCAAATATCCGTAATGAAAGAACTCGGAAATAAAAAGATATATTCCGACATTCAAACATTCAAATATTCTCTCTTTCCGGTTCAACTGCCAGTAAGCCCTGGCCTTCCCTCTTTGATACCCTATGGATGACAAAATGAGAAAACAATGCCTTCCAACAGCTGCGCCTATCGGGGAGGAAATAGAAAGAGACAAGCATCCCATATACCCTTGACTCCTATATCAAGGATCTATAACTCCAGAGTCCATCATCCACAGATCGTATACCTAGTAATTTGTAAACGAAAACCAAACAACAAAATACTTACATGACGATAGCAATGCCTCTTCCCCCTTCTAATCCTCTCCCCGTTTCTTAAATATCCTATTCATCCCGTTCACAGAAACATGAATCACCCATCGGCCCACCATAGGTCCTGACCACAAAACCCCGTGGAACAGCCTAGAGGGTGCCCGATGCCATGTTCATGCCTATCCGCTACAAGTGCTAGATGTTCCGCTTGTAGCTGTATCTCAATGTAGCCTACACCTGGAAACCATGAACCTTATCTAAACTCCCATAACTATACCTAGACCACGAATGCTGACTCAAACTATATTATCCTCATATCCAGAGACTTCACTCCGGTTTGCATCTAAACGTCTGGTTATGGCTATCTGATTTTCGCGAATTGGGATGAAAGTAACCTTTTGTCGGCAACGCCCCCTTTCTAATTAACCACTCGTGATGAATGGCCAACCAGAACGGCATGCGACAACGCAAGGTTATGGCCGAGATCGACCGTCACGGTGGCCGGCAGTACCCTAGCCTCGACTAGCTCAGTCCGGCCGCGGGCACTTGCTCCGGGATCTATACGACCGGTGTTACCTCTTTTTTTTCTTACACTGCCGACCGGTGAACTTTGGTGGTCAAGTTCGAATATTGAATGTTTTGAAGCTTAATGGCCCTCATAACCTTCGAAGAATAGACGATACTGAATTGATTAGTAAAGAACAGGTGATTCTATTGTGCACCTCCTATTAGCAGGAGTGAACGTAGACGAGAGGAGAGAATCGGTTATATTATTTCTTCTACCCACAGAACGTAAACCATGTATAGATTCATTTAAAGCTAACCATAGATTGACGTGGTTGCTATGGCTGATTACTACTATCTACGCGTTTGGCCGCCACGATGATATGCCGAGCGCGGACGTAGAGGTGACTAACTAACGGGGGAGGGAGGATCCAAGATGGTTACCGATCCCCCTGGCCTCATAACCCACCCTATTCGATGCCAAAAACCAACTCTCTTGGCGTCGACCGTGGTTGACCGTAGGCCGTTGAGTCCCCGAGACTCAATGAATTTTATCGGGCAACCCCTAAGCAGACAAGCAAGCAAAAAGTTGCTTGCTCAAGTGCTCATCTAAACCAAACTCTAATACCTATCAGAATATTATATTCTCAATCTTTAACTCTAAACTCTATATCAAAATAAATGAACACACATCATATCCCTTACGAAGTAAAAGCGAGGGATACCACCCTCCCTTGAAAAGACTTACTCCATATCTGCAAAACTAGCTGTAATCTCAACTATGAACAAAAAGTATCTAATTCTTTCTTTCATATCAAAAAAAAAAGGAATGCGAAAAAATCAACAATTTTTTTTTTTTGAAACGTTATAAAAATCTTCGTTTTATTCAATATTTGTAACCTTAGAAAACTATTTATGATTACCTTAAAAAGAAAATAAATGTAAATGTAATTATACCTATACAATCATTGATCTTCAAATCAACGGACTTAAAAACAATGTAATCTCTTTTGTATAGTTAAATTAAACTGTCAGTTGAAGTTACTTTATTAGATCAATTTCAGGATAGTTCAACTATCTGTAAATTCTTAACAGTATCTTACTTTTTTTTTTTTTTGAAGTCAACTCTTGAAAAGATGCTTAATATCTAAGTCTACAATTTCTAATCTATTTGAACATTTCAATGATTCATATACAGAAACTAATTTTTGAACTTAATTGTAGTATTTAAGGTAGTAAATTCAAAAGTGAAAAAGTATTGGAAAGAAATAATAATAGTCAAAGACGCGTAAACGAAACTAAAACAAACTAAAAAGAGTGAGTTAAACAATGCCGACCGAATGAATTGACACCATGAACGAAATGGTATCGATGCTTACGCGGTGCGGTAAGATGTAGTCACGACTGAAATTGTCTATCTCCACTTTTGACAAACGCGACAAATAATACAACAACTGTATGCTAAACGAAGCTAAGACTCCATATGCCTTTACACATAATGTGCTTGAGTGTACATATAGTAGAATCTCTTATTGAAAACGTGAGAGTTCATAAAAGAAGTAAATCGTTACGCGGACAACCGATCAAACTTATACCTGACACAAAGAAAGGTAATAAGGAAATATATTATTTTCTCGTCCACAAAAGAAATCCCAAATCAGTATCCCAAAAAAAAAAAATGAACCATATAATCGAGATCACAGTTCGTTTTCTCTCTTATAATCGATTAAGCAGTTTAATAAATTGATAATATATAGTATATGTAAACTCAATACAACACTACCGGTAGGGCAGTGAGGAATTATAAAACGATTATCGAAGCCTCGGAAGTGCACTCCAGATTGCTGAAATCAAGATGGTTAAATGTATATATGTGCCTACTGAATTATCAATATTATTTCAAACTGGTTATCAATGATAAAGAGTTCCTCTTAGGTATACTAGTGAGCATCGGTTAGGTATGACTGATAGATTCCGGATGCTAGCGAATAAATAAAAAAAAATCTCTCAATCTGTAGTAGTTTGCATACACACAATCATGACGACAATGATCAAAAATAAACGCGGACAACACGGTAGCGAAGGATAGGGTGCCTATGTACGATAGAGCACGTCCAGTAAGTAAAAAAAAAAACTAAAATCAATTTTGCGTAAACGCGAGTGAGTGATAAATTAAAAGTAAAACTCGTAGCTAAGAGCTATATGAAAAGTGTATAAACGTACGCGGCGTTCAAATCTTGACGCGATTGGTCGCTACCGACACACAAAACAGCAAAATTTAAAGAGGTCTAAAAAGACTAAGTGCAAAAAAAGAAGAAATTTTATAACCGGAAGTTATGAGTTTCAAAACGCGGATCTCGCTTAAAAAGTCGCGGAGTATAGTGGGATAAGTAATACGAGCTCGGGCTCTATAAATATTTCTGAATCAAGAAAAGAAAAAAATCAACTTGACCGGATAGTTATAGAGGTAAAAAGGTTTCAAACTTTAGGAGTATAATTTTATCCTTGATTAATTTTCGAAATATCACTCGATAGTAAACTTCACTTAAATTCAAGCACTGATAAAACACATATGATTTAATAGTAATAAAAAGATACTAATAATAATAAGCAATAAAATAAACACTGTTGGGGCTCTAGCCAAAATAATTTCGTCCTTCAATCTCAAGGATGATGATAGAATACCACCGTCCGTGGCAATTAGCGTAGACGTTGGCGTTGACGTCATCAATAGCGGCAGCCGTATGCTCGCCGCGAGTCGTAAGGTGGTGTTGGAGCTTCGTTGCTCCTCACAAATGGACACAAATAAACTAATTTGAAATGATTACCTGGGTAATTGATGAGATGACGCCGATATATATATGTATATATCTTAATATATAATAGGTCAGGAACAAACAGCTTCGGTTTCAGCGTGACTATGTATCAAATGCTGACTGCTACATCCATCGGTGCTCCATAATGTAAGGAATGTACGGAGTGATGTGCTGCTACGGGACCGGCATCTGCAACTAACGTGCACGCCAGACGTCCTGCTGTTGTATTCACAAGTAAAAACTGATTTCCAGAATCCCACGATGCGGTTCTACAGCCTATCGTGACTGGGTATATTTGTAGGATGTGCTCTCTATTGTAGACACTGGATAGAGTAGGTAATTAGGTGCGCCGAGAGGGCGTTAAAATTGGATGTTGACGGAGAATTCCTTCGTACATAACATCAAGGAGGCGCAGGATACGGTGAGGCGGTGACCGTCGACGAGTCGGTATGCGAATCAACGTACGACTAGTGATCACAACTTTGTGTCGCCTCCAATCTTTTCAGGATGGTTTAATGTTGTGTACAGTGATGGTAATTGACGAGCCGACATGCGGATCAACGTCCAATTGCCCTGTACCTTCACGTTATCAACGCCACGCGGTGGCGTTGGGGATGTATATATATGGCCCTGAGTAATGCGCTACGCGCTCCTCAGAGTATCGATGCTGCGGTTCAAAAACTTGGTTCCACAAAATAAGGAGATGAAACAAATCAAGGTAAGTAGGGTATACGCATTGCGCAGTAATATTTTATGTATATTTCACATATATATGCAAAATGCGTAGCACGCCGGCGTCACAGGGCGTCGAACAGCAAAAATCTCGGGACGATCTGCCTTCCACAACGTATATATATATAGGCAGGAACGAAAACTCTGCAGCCTCGCCTGCTTGTCCTGGATGTTATGTATCCTTGGCCGTTCCTATCCAGGGTTTTGTGTAAAATCCTATACAAAAAGGAAGAATGTCGAGGCTATAGCGATTCTAATGGGTGACGCAGTAACATAATTCTCATTGAAACGAGGCGAAGAATGCCTATTTGTTTCAATGAGTAATATTTTATGTCACTTACCTTATCATCAATGTTAATCCACTTGTAGATACAATATTTTTCCAATTGCATGCGCAATTGGAGGGATTCTCACCTGAGAAACCGAAATCGTTAAAAAAAAACAAAATGGGGCGCGACTGCTTTTTCGGGAGCAGTTCTGTGGCGGTGGTGTTACTCACTTGGCGTCTGGCTTCAAAATGACATCCACATACAGCTTTCTCATTTACCTTCCCCTACTTTCCAAGTAGCCGTACGCCATGTTGATTTTTGCTACTTCCTACTTCCAATAATCGTTCCAATACAAGTGACGAGTTAGAAGGAGGGAAGTAGCGAATTCTAATGGGTAGTGCGCACTATGCTACGTTGAATAGTGTGGCTTCGTGTTGAGTATTAGGTAAGTCTGTCTGTTCTGATATGCGGGAATTTATATGTAAGTTCAATGTAAGGTGCATCAAGTGAAAGATATACTACTTCTGCCTTTGTATAAACCTGCGATGGTTGATATATGACAGTCTTCTCACACTATTTCTGGTGTGACTAAAAACGATTCTGTCAACGGTATGGTATAAAGGGTTGCCGTTTAGACGACGGAATGCTTTATGCTTCTCGGTTGACAGTCTCTGGGCACGATTGTGTATGTTAAAACCTGAATTTGTTAAACAAACAACATGTCGCAATTCTTCAATGTTCTGCAAATTGTCGTATTGCAGAATCTTTTCAGATATCAAAATTAGGTTTTGACGGGTGCTATACTCTGTGTTCGTAGCTTATTGCCTACGTACTGTATGTAAAAGAAGTGTATTCAGTTTGCTTCATAGCTAGAATTAGCTCAAAGGAAGTAATCTGGCCCGCCCTAAGTTCGTAGAGTGGATCAAATGCGATTGAGTAAATGTCTTCGTTGGGACATTACCACCGATATTAACTTGTCTTTTACAGTGTGCTAGCTTGTCTAGACGTTATTTGTGAGGGCTAATGGCTTTCATAATGAATTTTCGGAACGTCACTGGTTCTGCACCGATTGTCCAGTAGTGTAAACTACGAATTGTAACGAAACTCTAACACTCTCTACATTCTTGTCCTTCGATTTTCGTTCGGACTAACTGACATTTGAGTGACAATATTCCATTCCATGTCACGTCTCACGCACTGACAATTTACTTTTTCCTAACATTTCCTATAATGTGGCTGTTCTGCATTTTCGTTCCGTGTAGACGCAGCTTCAAAGTGGAATAGCGAGTAGCCGCTTACTCGTCATTTCCTCGTATTTCTAGAAGATGGTGGAACATCTGCCAAATGGAAGGCAGACAAAATTTGGAAGTGCATTGGAAGGCCATTCTGGAAATGACATTTTTGTCTGGGTGGATTCTATTTGTGGAATCCTTTTAGGAGTGGGGTAAAATGACTGCGTTCAAGGTAGAGTGAGTCTACGAATAATTTCGCTGGTAGATGGCATTGGTAGGAAATTTATTTGCATGCCATTCTGCAAAAAGTTTTCCCTACAAAGCTTGGAATTTCGACTAAGCCTGCTTCGTCGAACTTCCAAGAAAAAGGAGAACTTCTTACAAAATCTCACGTCTGGGGCTTTTTACTTTTCGTATCATACCGATACTGCAACTCTTTACCGTCTAGTTGGTCGAAGACAAAAAAAAATTCTTAGTACGGAATATACATATAAGCAGTACATCTGAAATTCATAGGTTTGGTTATGCTATTATTGATGCATAAAAATAAAAAAAAATTTTTTTACAGGAAACAAGTTCCTATAGTACGTCCGGGTTTTACATTCTATAGGTCATTATTCAACATGAAGAGGTTGTCGCATACACAGACCAAGAGTCTCATGCACAGCTGAGAGCCGGGCATCTGAATGCAAAAAAAAATTTTAAAGATTTTCTAACTCTTCAGGTGCTTTCGTATGACAATAGTATAAACAAGGAACTTTGGTGTCGAATATGACAATAGAAAAATTCTTAAGGGAAAGTCAGGTTAATTGGGTCTAAATCAGGGTTATAAACATAGTTCGAAAGTTTTATCTCTTTAGGTCCTTGGTGTGACACGTCCACTTGTGTCCTCGCCTATCTTCAACTTCATATAGATTTTCACCAATTATGTTAGTAACGCGAACTTTAATAAATTTCGGACACAACTTCGCACTTAAATGCTTAGTTGCGTCACTTAGAACATGATTTCTTCGATATATTTCATCGCCTATTTTAAATGATACGATCCTGCTTCGGAGATTATAGGCTTTCTCATACGCTTCATGGGTCTTAATTAATGCTTGTTTTAAGTAGGAATGAATGATGTTCATCCTGCCAACTTTGGGAAGCCAATCTATCTCCGAACAGTTCAGTCCACCCAACTCTCTCAGAAGACGATAGTCTGCCCCATGCTCTATCATACGTTGTCCATAAAGGGCTTCGTATGGAGACATCGTGAGAGTCGAATGCACCGTCGTGCGTAGAGCACTACTGATCGAAGACAGATGGGCATCCCAATCCGTCTGTCGAGGATTGACATATGAACGTATCGCTGCCAAGATTGAACGGTTCACTCGTTCACTTGCATTTGACTGGGGAGCATACACTGCCGTTCGGTAGTGTTTGACCCCAAAAATATTCAAAAACTTCTGGAACTCCTTCCCAACAAATTGCGTACCGTTGTCAGAGAGAATACTCTCTGGTACTCCATATATCAGAAACACGTCGTCCTTCAGAAATTTGACCACGCTCGCGGCAGTTGCCTTGCGGAGTGGCTTGATGAAGACAAATTTAGTTAGTTGGTCTAACACGATCACTATATAGACATTACCAGCTTTCGATCTTGGGTATGGCCCAAGGAAATCAACATACAGATGTTGAAATGGCCTGTCTACTTCAAAACTGTTTCCCATTTCTGCTCGTAAAGTCATGTTAGCTGCCTTACTGGTCTTGCATGTCTCACACCGGTCAACATAAAGTTTGACCTGAGTGTACATACCGGGCCAGTAGAATCTGTCTTTTAACCTATAAACTGTCTTCACCACTCCACCATGCGAAGCACGCGGCGGATTGTGGGCCAGAGAGATAAGAGATTCAGTCATCTCTGAGGGAACCCACAACTTCCAAGTTAGATCGTCGGCCAAGGGATTACCACCCGCATGTTTGGTGCGTTTGTATATATACCCTTCCGACACTTTAAGGTCCGGTAACCGCTCCTGTTCCTTCCTGATATGACTGATGATGTCCAGATAACCTTCGGATTTAAAGGATGGATCCTCAAGATCGATGTGAAGTACCTCCGAGGCATCGATCTGTGGTAGACATGAAAGGAAAGCTGACACTGTCAACTCATCGTCTTCATAAGCTCTGGATAGAGCGTCTGGCACGACATTTAGTGTTCCCTTTCTATGCTCTACCACAAAATCGAATCCTTGGAGTCGCATACTCCACCTCGCTAATCTTCCGGTTGGATCTTTCATGGTCATCAGCCATTTCAGGCTGGAATGGTCCGTAATAACGCGAAAATGGTATCCCTCAACGTATGATCTGAACTTTTGGATACCTTCAAAAGCTGCTAAGCACTCGCGTTCAGTCACCGAATAGTTTCTCTGTGCAGCGTTCAGTTTCCGGGAGAAGTAGTAAATAGGCTGCTCCGCTCCGGATTCGTCTCGCTGACAGAGTACACATCCGATGCCAGTCGCGGATGCGTCGCAGAGAATAATGAATTCCTTGGAGAAGTCTGGATTGACCAATACAGGCGCCGAAGTCAAAGCTTGTTTGATTTTCAAGAATGCTTCGATAGCTTCTGGTCCTAGCTTGAAGGCTTTTCCCTTTTTCAAAGTCTCGGTCAACGGTGCGGCTAGGGTGCTGAAGTCCTTAACAAATCGCCGATACCAACCTGCCATACCGAGAAATCGGCGAACTTGGCGAGTTGTGGTTGGTAAAGGAAAACTAGTAATCGCTGCGATCTTATCTGGATCGGCTTTCAAACAACCCTGACCGACCTTATAACCGAGATAGTGAAGCTCATCAAAACAGAACTTCGACTTCTCGACGTTAATCGTCAGTCCTGCATTCGTCAAACACTTTCCGACTATCTCCAGAGTCTCCAGGTGTTCGTCAAAATCCTTCGACACAACCAACAAATCATCTAAGTAAACGAATACTTGATCTCGTAACCCCGATGGAATTACGCGACTCATGAGGTAACTCAAACTTTGTGCCGCATTACATAGACCGAAAGGCATGACCTTAAATTGGTACAGTGGTCTGCCTGGTACTGTAAAAGCGGTCTTCTCCCTTGAACTTTGCTCCAACGGTATCTGCCAAAACGCATCCTTCAGATCCACGCTAGAAATATAACGTGTTTCTGTCAGACGTGCTAGCAGCCCCTCTATGTGCGCGATTGGACGCGCATCCTTCTTCGTTACGGAGTTCACTTTTCGAAAGTCCAGGCACAATCGGTTCTTGCCAGGCTTGCGGACAAGCACCACTGGAGAACTCCATGCGCTGGAACTTTCTTCAATGACTCCTAAAGTTAGCATACGGTCCAATTCCGCGTACATTAGGGTTTGTATCGCTGGAGAAACGGGATAGTACCTCTGCTTTATAGGTACGGCATCGCCTGTGTCTATGTAATGTTGTACTAGATTCGTTTTCCCGAGTCCGTTGACTGCGAAGGAAGGAAATCCACGAACAACTGCATTTAGTCGTTTAGACTCATCATCATTTAACTTAATCTGGTTGGTGGGTCTCTCGTCTGGCCCACCGATCGCCATTCCTGAAAGACCTGCAATTATATGTGGCGCGATTTGGAATTTTTGCCAAAAGTCCACGCCTAAATATAGACGTTGGCTTAGCGTTGGCACAATATACAAATCGATATCTTTTGTTACTCCCTTATATTGGATCGATGTTGTGATCACTCCGACTATGGATTGCTTGTGTCCATCGGCCGTGGACACGGTAGTCTCTACCTTCCTTATCGTAACGTTTTTGTCTTTCAGATAGGGGATGATATCAGTGCCTAAGCAACTGATGCTTGCTCCTGAATCGAGGAGACCTAAAAAGCTGTCACCGAATAGGCCGACCGTCACATAAGGACGTGGGTCATTCGATTCTCGACCAATTGTTGCTGACGCTACGTTACGGTAAGTAGTCCGCTTCCGATGGAAGCGCTCCCTTATTCGTCGTATCCGTTTGGATAATTCTGGAAAAGTAACTAATCTCTTACGCACTTCGTTATAATTGCGTAGCCTTTCATGGAAAGGTTTACGATATAATGGTTCTGTAACGTTCTTAATTAAATTCAAATCTATATCGGGTTTTGGTTCTTCATTTATTATAGGGATTGTTCTACAATCATTTGTATTTGGTTCTAATAATTCATTTTTGTTCTTGTCTGGTTTTAAAATTGTAAGTTTTGGAAGTTCAAGAGGCTTTGTCGGCTTGGACACTTGAACTCCGGGTGAATCTAGTCGGAGCGAACCCCCCCGGTTGATGGGTTGTTCCTCCTCTCGTTTCCCGCTATGCACTTAGGGCACGATGGACTATATGCGTCTGCTAGTCCGCAGCGGAAGCAAAATATCTTGTCTATGGGCTTGGGACAATCACGGAAGCTGTGACCAAGTACTAGACAATTCCAACATTTAAGTAAACTTCGATCCCTCTGGATCGCTTCAAGGTGTGATGTGGGCAACGCCACAGTCAAATCTTGGCAAGGTTCTTCTTCGATTTCATTTACAAATCGTCGGGCAGGAGGGCGTTGTGCTGATGGCACAAAACTTGGACGTGTTGAGTCATAGTGAGATTGTGACTTTTCAATCGCACGGCATAAGTATGCTAAGTCTCTAAGGCTTGAGGTGCTATATGTTATTAGTAACTCACTCATCCTCCTTCTGACGTTAGTTTTAATTATTTCGATTAATTCTTTTTCTGTACGCGGAACTCGCATTTTCGAATTAATGTTCATAATGGCATCGTAGAAATCAGTAAATGACTCGCCATTTTGCATCTTCCTATCAGACAATTTTCGGAAAAGTTCGGTATCCGTTTCTAAGCTTCGGTACTGCTCAACTAGTGCAGTCCTTAGATCGGTCCAATTAGAATGTCGGTTCCGTTTCAAATATACCCAATACCAAGCTTCAACGGAACCAGAGACGAAGTGATAAAAGTTCATCACTATCTCGTCCCATGGTACGTTGTTGCTGTACCGGATACATTCGAGACGGAACAAGAAGTCGTCGACAGACATATTTTTGCCGTCAAATTTCAACCCCCACTTATGATACTGAGGCACTCGGCTGGATGATGTAGTGTTCGAACCTGTACGTCTACGCGGAGACGGCGGTGAATCATCGAAATTGAATGTATTCATCTTCTGTAGAAAATCGTCTACGTTTGCACCCCGAGTCATCTGTGATGGGTTGACACCTTGCAAGCACAGATTTGCTCCTGGTGGATAGGTTGGAGTAGTCATGTCTGCTAACTCATCTTCTGTCGGCATATGGTCCGTAAGATTTCTTCGGGCACTCTTACTGCCAGCGGGAGCATTAATGGTAACTACGCGTGTAGCGTCCGTACCATTAGTAGGCTTGCTAGGAAGTTTATGTGAAGTGGAAGTTTGGAGTTGTGATACCGGTCGCGTAGGTGGTCGAATTGGTGGTTGCGGTGGAGGTTGGACTGATGCTTGAGTGAGAGGTTGAGTAGCAGTAGGTGGAGGTTGGCTATGAATGTTGCCTCGTATTATGTTAGCGACTTGCTCAAGTAGGTAGTTCTGACTTTGAGTCAATTGCTCCTGAATGAACCTTCTTTCGTCGCAACGGTGCGCTTCGATAGAAGCCGACACAATGTCTTGAATGTATGCTGAATGATCAGCGGCATCCTTGCGACGCTGTGCTTCCTCTGCACTCACATCTTCTGTATCCACAGGGTTGATCCCTGTGTCATTCCCCGTTTGGTCGAAACCACCCTCCGATTGATCATCTTCCGGATCAATTGGCAGAGGTATCGGACCTACGCCTTGACCTGGTCGCAAAGGCATAATAATCACGTCACGTAAATTAGGATTGTAAGAACTTTGTTTCTCGATTTTTCGGTTCTCACCACTCATTGAACAGAATCGACAGGCAGTCGAACTATGTTCGAAAAATCCGGTAGTAAAAAAAAAAATTAAGATGTGAGTAGTCCGTGAGATATTTCCTCCAACGGGTGCTACTCGAGTGTCAAAAAAAAAAAGTATCAATATCAAAAAAAAATAGTTTTATTTCAATATATACCGTGAGCTATACCTCCAACGGAAATATTTCAAAAATTCGTAAAACAGGAAAGTAATTAAATGTAGTTAAGATAAGGGTAAATTGGTAAGTGCTTAATACTAAATATAAAAATTTATGTCTTATTTGCAATAATAAGGAATATATCAAAAGAAAGGATTATTCGAAATACCTGCGAAATATCTCTATCGTGTATTTGAATAAATGCTTAAATGTATACTTAATTAACTCAATGGATTCAAAATCTTATTACTAATGTATATTAACTGAATGATTATACTTTATACTTAAAAGTCTGAAAACAAAATAGTGTTTGAGGGTGGGCACTATCCCAAAAATTCTCAAAACTACACTGTCTCAGAAACTCAATAATCTCAAAATGCTCGAAATCTAAATATCTCAAAAAAAAAAATCTCAAAAATCTCCAAATGCTCGAAATACTCAAAAATATACCTAAATCTCAAAAATACTCAAAAATCTCAAAAATATAATTAAATAAGTATCTCAAAAAAAAAAATTAATAAATTGTGTGTATCATAAAGGATTCGGGAGGTGGTACCCCCGCTTTCTTTGGGATTTGGCGTGTACATTTCGGTTCGGTTAATGAACCAAAAAAAAAAAAAGGCAAAAAAAAACTTAGTGTGTGCGGACTTGGTAATACTATACGTCGTTCTGAATATCAAAGAAAAGACAATTCTTCATGTGCGAAAGGTTGGTCGGGTAAACAATGGTAACATTACGCTACTGCAGACGTACATCGGGTATAAAGACACCAATTACCGGTTAGCGCTTCATGTCCCATTGATTACCGTCACTTCCTAACGGAAATCAAAACTGACTGAAATCTCCAAATACGAATTGGGCAATATAATAATTAATAACAAAAAGTTGATTTTTGGATAAAACAAATTTGGGTCGTAATTGAACGAATGACCAGCTTCTGCAGCTGACGTGCGTCGGGCAAAGGCTCCAACCACCGGTCAGAAGACCTGCTCATACTATTCTCTTACGACCGAGTTCTTAGACATCACCTTCAGGATATGTCAACACCTCAGCAACTGACAATCGGGCAAAATTTACTGCCTAATCCGGACAGAGTTTGAAGACAAACCTATGTGACAAGAGGTATGAGATATTGGATAGACCTAATGCAACAGACTGATTCGGGATATGTTCACCAAACCACTGGACAAAATAGTGCCTATTCCGAGAATCTCGATGATGTTCCTCCATCTAAGAGACCTGTTCGACAACAAAAATAATCTTCAATACCAAAACTGAAAAATTCTCAAAAATTTTCAAAAATTCTTAACTTCTCTCTACGTCACTCTGAATCGACCTAACTTTAATCAATTCAAATCTAATCTTCTCAAGCTAATTCGGGCCCCACGTTGGGCGCCATCTGTAACGTAATAATTATTTTATTATAGATTTATTTAAGAAGAAGATGGAAATCCAAATATCCGTAATGAAAGAACTCGGAAATAAAAAGATATATTCCGACATTCAAACATTCAAATATTCTCTCTTTCCGGTTCAACTGCCAGTAAGCCCTGGCCTTCCCTCTTTGATACCCTATGGATGACAAAATGAGAAAACAATGCCTTCCAACAGCTGCGCCTATCGGGGAGGAAATAGAAAGAGACAAGCATCCCATATACCCTTGACTCCTATATCAAGGATCTATAACTCCAGAGTCCATCATCCACAGATCGTATACCTAGTAATTTGTAAACGAAAACCAAACAACAAAATACTTACATGACGATAGCAATGCCTCTTCCCCCTTCTAATCCTCTCCCCGTTTCTTAAATATCCTATTCATCCCGTTCACAGAAACATGAATCACCCATCGGCCCACCATAGGTCCTGACCACAAAACCCCGTGGAACAGCCTAGAGGGTGCCCGATGCCATGTTCATGCCTATCCGCTACAAGTGCTAGATGTTCCGCTTGTAGCTGTATCTCAATGTAGCCTACACCTGGAAACCATGAACCTTATCTAAACTCCCATAACTATACCTAGACCACGAATGCTGACTCAAACTATATTATCCTCATATCCAGAGACTTCACTCCGGTTTGCATCTAAACGTCTGGTTATGGCTATCTGATTTTCGCGAATTGGGATGAAAGTAACCTTTTGTCGGCAACGCCCCCTTTCTAATTAACCACTCGTGATGAATGGCCAACCAGAACGGCATGCGACAACGCAAGGTTATGGCCGAGATCGACCGTCACGGTGGCCGGCAGTACCCTAGCCTCGACTAGCTCAGTCCGGCCGCGGGCACTTGCTCCGGGATCTATACGACCGGTGTTACCTCTTTTTTTTCTTACACTGCCGACCGGTGAACTTTGGTGGTCAAGTTCGAATATTGAATGTTTTGAAGCTTAATGGCCCTCATAACCTTCGAAGAATAGACGATACTGAATTGATTAGTAAAGAACAGGTGATTCTATTGTGCACCTCCTATTAGCAGGAGTGAACGTAGACGAGAGGAGAGAATCGGTTATATTATTTCTTCTACCCACAGAACGTAAACCATGTATAGATTCATTTAAAGCTAACCATAGATTGACGTGGTTGCTATGGCTGATTACTACTATCTACGCGTTTGGCCGCCACGATGATATGCCGAGCGCGGACGTAGAGGTGACTAACTAACGGGGGAGGGAGGATCCAAGATGGTTACCGATCCCCCTGGCCTCATAACCCACCCTATTCGATGCCAAAAACCAACTCTCTTGGCGTCGACCGTGGTTGACCGTAGGCCGTTGAGTCCCCGAGACTCAATGAATTTTATCGGGCAACCCCTAAGCAGACAAGCAAGCAAAAAGTTGCTTGCTCAAGTGCTCATCTAAACCAAACTCTAATACCTATCAGAATATTATATTCTCAATCTTTAACTCTAAACTCTATATCAAAATAAATGAACACACATCATATCCCTTACGAAGTAAAAGCGAGGGATACCACCCTCCCTTGAAAAGACTTACTCCATATCTGCAAAACTAGCTGTAATCTCAACTATGAACAAAAAGTATCTAATTCTTTCTTTCATATCAAAAAAAAAAGGAATGCGAAAAAATCAACAATTTTTTTTTTTTGAAACGTTATAAAAATCTTCGTTTTATTCAATATTTGTAACCTTAGAAAACTATTTATGATTACCTTAAAAAGAAAATAAATGTAAATGTAATTATACCTATACAATCATTGATCTTCAAATCAACGGACTTAAAAACAATGTAATCTCTTTTGTATAGTTAAATTAAACTGTCAGTTGAAGTTACTTTATTAGATCAATTTCAGGATAGTTCAACTATCTGTAAATTCTTAACAGTATCTTACTTTTTTTTTTTTTTGAAGTCAACTCTTGAAAAGATGCTTAATATCTAAGTCTACAATTTCTAATCTATTTGAACATTTCAATGATTCATATACAGAAACTAATTTTTGAACTTAATTGTAGTATTTAAGGTAGTAAATTCAAAAGTGAAAAAGTATTGGAAAGAAATAATAATAGTCAAAGACGCGTAAACGAAACTAAAACAAACTAAAAAGAGTGAGTTAAACAATGCCGACCGAATGAATTGACACCATGAACGAAATGGTATCGATGCTTACGCGGTGCGGTAAGATGTAGTCACGACTGAAATTGTCTATCTCCACTTTTGACAAACGCGACAAATAATACAACAACTGTATGCTAAACGAAGCTAAGACTCCATATGCCTTTACACATAATGTGCTTGAGTGTACATATAGTAGAATCTCTTATTGAAAACGTGAGAGTTCATAAAAGAAGTAAATCGTTACGCGGACAACCGATCAAACTTATACCTGACACAAAGAAAGGTAATAAGGAAATATATTATTTTCTCGTCCACAAAAGAAATCCCAAATCAGTATCCCAAAAAAAAAAAATGAACCATATAATCGAGATCACAGTTCGTTTTCTCTCTTATAATCGATTAAGCAGTTTAATAAATTGATAATATATAGTATATGTAAACTCAATACAACACTACCGGTAGGGCAGTGAGGAATTATAAAACGATTATCGAAGCCTCGGAAGTGCACTCCAGATTGCTGAAATCAAGATGGTTAAATGTATATATGTGCCTACTGAATTATCAATATTATTTCAAACTGGTTATCAATGATAAAGAGTTCCTCTTAGGTATACTAGTGAGCATCGGTTAGGTATGACTGATAGATTCCGGATGCTAGCGAATAAATAAAAAAAAATCTCTCAATCTGTAGTAGTTTGCATACACACAATCATGACGACAATGATCAAAAATAAACGCGGACAACACGGTAGCGAAGGATAGGGTGCCTATGTACGATAGAGCACGTCCAGTAAGTAAAAAAAAAAACTAAAATCAATTTTGCGTAAACGCGAGTGAGTGATAAATTAAAAGTAAAACTCGTAGCTAAGAGCTATATGAAAAGTGTATAAACGTACGCGGCGTTCAAATCTTGACGCGATTGGTCGCTACCGACACACAAAACAGCAAAATTTAAAGAGGTCTAAAAAGACTAAGTGCAAAAAAAGAAGAAATTTTATAACCGGAAGTTATGAGTTTCAAAACGCGGATCTCGCTTAAAAAGTCGCGGAGTATAGTGGGATAAGTAATACGAGCTCGGGCTCTATAAATATTTCTGAATCAAGAAAAGAAAAAAATCAACTTGACCGGATAGTTATAGAGGTAAAAAGGTTTCAAACTTTAGGAGTATAATTTTATCCTTGATTAATTTTCGAAATATCACTCGATAGTAAACTTCACTTAAATTCAAGCACTGATAAAACACATATGATTTAATAGTAATAAAAAGATACTAATAATAATAAGCAATAAAATAAACACTGTTGGGGCTCTAGCCAAAATAATTTCGTCCTTCAATCTCAAGGATGATGATAGAATACCACCGTCCGTGGCAATTAGCGTAGACGTTGGCGTTGACGTCATCAATAGCGGCAGCCGTATGCTCGCCGCGAGTCGTAAGGTGGTGTTGGAGCTTCGTTGCTCCTCACAAATGGACACAAATAAACTAATTTGAAATGATTACCTGGGTAATTGATGAGATGACGCCGATATATATATGTATATATCTTAATATATAATAGGTCAGGAACAAACAGCTTCGGTTTCAGCGTGACTATGTATCAAATGCTGACTGCTACATCCATCGGTGCTCCATAATGTAAGGAATGTACGGAGTGATGTGCTGCTACGGGACCGGCATCTGCAACTAACGTGCACGCCAGACGTCCTGCTGTTGTATTCACAAGTAAAAACTGATTTCCAGAATCCCACGATGCGGTTCTACAGCCTATCGTGACTGGGTATATTTGTAGGATGTGCTCTCTATTGTAGACACTGGATAGAGTAGGTAATTAGGTGCGCCGAGAGGGCGTTAAAATTGGATGTTGACGGAGAATTCCTTCGTACATAACATCAAGGAGGCGCAGGATACGGTGAGGCGGTGACCGTCGACGAGTCGGTATGCGAATCAACGTACGACTAGTGATCACAACTTTGTGTCGCCTCCAATCTTTTCAGGATGGTTTAATGTTGTGTACAGTGATGGTAATTGACGAGCCGACATGCGGATCAACGTCCAATTGCCCTGTACCTTCACGTTATCAACGCCACGCGGTGGCGTTGGGGATGTATATATATGGCCCTGAGTAATGCGCTACGCGCTCCTCAGAGTATCGATGCTGCGGTTCAAAAACTTGGTTCCACAAAATAAGGAGATGAAACAAATCAAGGTAAGTAGGGTATACGCATTGCGCAGTAATATTTTATGTATATTTCACATATATATGCAAAATGCGTAGCACGCCGGCGTCACAGGGCGTCGAACAGCAAAAATCTCGGGACGATCTGCCTTCCACAACGTATATATATATAGGCAGGAACGAAAACTCTGCAGCCTCGCCTGCTTGTCCTGGATGTTATGTATCCTTGGCCGTTCCTATCCAGGGTTTTGTGTAAAATCCTATACAAAAAGGAAGAATGTCGAGGCTATAGCGATTCTAATGGGTGACGCAGTAACATAATTCTCATTGAAACGAGGCGAAGAATGCCTATTTGTTTCAATGAGTAATATTTTATGTCACTTACCTTATCATCAATGTTAATCCACTTGTAGATACAATATTTTTCCAATTGCATGCGCAATTGGAGGGATTCTCACCTGAGAAACCGAAATCGTTAAAAAAAAACAAAATGGGGCGCGACTGCTTTTTCGGGAGCAGTTCTGTGGCGGTGGTGTTACTCACTTGGCGTCTGGCTTCAAAATGACATCCACATACAGCTTTCTCATTTACCTTCCCCTACTTTCCAAGTAGCCGTACGCCATGTTGATTTTTGCTACTTCCTACTTCCAATAATCGTTCCAATACAAGTGACGAGTTAGAAGGAGGGAAGTAGCGAATTCTAATGGGTAGTGCGCACTATGCTACGTTGAATAGTGTGGCTTCGTGTTGAGTATTAGGTAAGTCTGTCTGTTCTGATATGCGGGAATTTATATGTAAGTTCAATGTAAGGTGCATCAAGTGAAAGATATACTACTTCTGCCTTTGTATAAACCAGTGATGGGCATAATCGAATGATTTTAAAAATCGAGATGTTAGTATTCGAGTGATCTGAATAATCGAATGATCATTCGAGATATGAATTATACTACTAACAAACTAAAACCTAACAATTTTCATTTCATGTGTTTTTTCCAGTAGTAGTAAGAACAATAAAGAAAAATGCTTGAATATTTGCTTCAAAGCAAAAACCTACTCGAATACCTGTTGAGCCAACCAAATACAAATTTTAAAGTTTAACGGGTAATAAACAAACAAAAAATAGGTATACCTGCTACTAACATGCAATCACTCACAAAGAAGATATTTTTCATGTAACTCCAACGTTGTTCGAGATTTGAGTGATTACCTGATTCATTCATTCTCTACATACTACATCTACATGGCGGAGAGAAGCGAGATCTGAGATACATCATACAAGATACAAATGAGACATGAGATTTATGCATAGGAGATATGAGACATGAGTGATGACTGATGAGTGATCTGATTACTATTTTCATTCGAATGAAAGCATATTGGCATGGCACCGTGAACCGAGTACCGGGAAGTGAACCGAAAACCAAGAACTGAATGAGAGAGAAGACTCATACAGTAGGAGAAATTAAGAAATGACACCAGTAAAACAGCATTTATGTGTGTTTGTTATTTATATGGATTTCTCTTCGGCCTTGGTGTAAGATAAGAAGAGAAGCTGTGGATATATTAAAATAGGGGTTGAATGCACGAATACACATAAACTACACAAAACACAACACAAACAATCAACGTCTAGAGTTCTCAATTATGTGTATTTCGTTTTCAGTTCTCGACTCTTGAGTTCTCAGGTTCTCCCTGTGCTTACCCCAGTAAATAGTAGGCAGGATCAGTATGGGAAATCATTCGAATGATTCAATTTAAGAATCGAGATATCTCGAGATATTGTCTGAATCGATTATAATCGATTATATCATTCGAATGCGCCCATCACTAGTATAAACCTGCGATGGTTGATATATGACAGTCTTCTCACACTATTTCTGGTGTGACTAAAAACGATTCTGTCAACGGTATGGTATAAAGGGTTGCCGTTTAGACGACGGAATGCTTTATGCTTCTCGGTTGACAGTCTCTGGGCACGATTGTGTATGTTAAAACCTGAATTTGTTAAACAAACAACATGTCGCAATTCTTCAATGTTCTGCAAATTGTCGTATTGCAGAATCTTTTCAGATATCAAAATTAGGTTTTGACGGGTGCTATACTCTGTGTTCGTAGCTTATTGCCTACGTACTGTATGTAAAAGAAGTGTATTCAGTTTGCTTCATAGCTAGAATTAGCTCAAAGGAAGTAATCTGGCCCGCCCTAAGTTCGTAGAGTGGATCAAATGCGATTGAGTAAATGTCTTCGTTGGGACATTACCACCGATATTAACTTGTCTTTTACAGTGTGCTAGCTTGTCTAGACGTTATTTGTGAGGGCTAATGGCTTTCATAATGAATTTTCGGAACGTCACTGGTTCTGCACCGATTGTCCAGTAGTGTAAACTACGAATTGTAACGAAACTCTAACACTCTCTACATTCTTGTCCTTCGATTTTCGTTCGGACTAACTGACATTTGAGTGACAATATTCCATTCCATGTCACGTCTCACGCACTGACAATTTACTTTTTCCTAACATTTCCTATAATGTGGCTGTTCTGCATTTTCGTTCCGTGTAGACGCAGCTTCAAAGTGGAATAGCGAGTAGCCGCTTACTCGTCATTTCCTCGTATTTCTAGAAGATGGTGGAACATCTGCCAAATGGAAGGCAGACAAAATTTGGAAGTGCATTGGAAGGCCATTCTGGAAATGACATTTTTGTCTGGGTGGATTCTATTTGTGGAATCCTTTTAGGAGTGGGGTAAAATGACTGCGTTCAAGGTAGAGTGAGTCTACGAATAATTTCGCTGGTAGATGGCATTGGTAGGAAATTTATTTGCATGCCATTCTGCAAAAAGTTTTCCCTACATATTTTATAAAAACAATATTGATGATTTTGTTTGAAAAATGGGCGTCAGCCACGCCCAAACTGAATTTTTTTTATTTAGTTGGAAGAAGGTTTACCTGAAGCTTGCGCGTGGAAAATTTTAGCGTTATGCTTTTATCATAACTGTACAAAAAACATAATTTAATTTTACCAAATTGAGGTTGTTCATCAAAAATGACGATTGTGGGCGGATTTTACCGGTTCAAGAACTTAGCCTTACTCTTGAACCAAAGATTATATTCAGCCTTCTAGCTCAAAAATTGCGACCTCTAGAGAGTATACATACGGACGGACGGACATGGCTAAATCGACTAGGCTTTTGATTCTGAGTCAGAATATATATACTTTTCTATACCTAACAGTATTATTTCTCTATGTTACAAACTCCACACCAAATACAATATACCCATTCTATGCATGATACAACTAATAAAGATATGGCATTGCGCATGGTGCCAAGAGAAACGTCAAACTATTGTCAAAGTCCCGGGTGTTCTTATGACGTAGGTGCATAGGGTAGAGCGAAACAAAAAAGTTAAACGGGAAGGCGAAAACGAGAAGGCAGGTGTTCTTAAGGTGTTCTTATGACGTGATGCGCAGAACAAATCAAAAATGAAAACTGGAATGCGTTATCTCTAGTAGTTGTATCATGCATTCTATGGAATAGGGTATAATAAATGGCATCCTGCGTATCAGGTATAGTTGCCATTACAAAATGCACGGAGAGAGATGTACACGTATTCACAGACTGGAAAAAATATTTCGAAGGTGTTTCAGGCAAAAGGAGTAGGTACGAGTTGGCGGTCTGTATATTGGTCTGTGGTTGGGATGGCGCTTCTAATTTGACACGCTTGTTCAGAAAGAAGAAAAAATCTGTTATTTTAATCTCCTGTTTATCCGGTTACTCCTTTTCTTAACTACGCAATACGAATCTTAAAACGGTTTCCACCATCATGTAATATGCATAAGCCCCTGAAAGAAAACAAAAGCTCTTAATTCTTGAATGTCTATAAGTTGTTGCTGGTCGATTACTAGGGATAGGGATTGGATTTGAAATTTGAATTTAGGACAGGCAGGACGGAGGAAGTGGATTGGACCGGAAACGGACGCATTCAGGTGAATATACGGAAGGTATGGTGAACAAAATTCGAAAATAATGGAAGTTAGGTATTCAACGGAAGGAAATGGACGTTGGTGGGAACCGGATGCTAAAATAAGAGGAAATATCTAAACGAGGGTTATATTTTACTATAGTGGCAGAAGGAAAGGGAGAATTCAAAAACAAATAAAGCAGAAAAACGATCCAAATACTTTTCGAGCGTCGACACTCGAAGCCAACAGAGCATAGGAATGGAAAGGAAACCTGAACGAGGAGGGAAGGGGTATCTACATGAGGAACTTGGCACGCTAGCGAGGCACGGCTCAGCTCGCCGGAAAAGGGGAGGATCTTGTTCCTCAATAAGACGAAGACCAACAAGCAAAACATAAATCGTGCCAGACATATGACAAACAAAAAAAAAAACCTCCACCTCATGAACAAAAAAAAAAAAACAATCACCACCACCAAGGACCTACCACACTTGGGTCCTGCAGATGTTAAGCAGGATTGCCTTGCCCTCCCAACCTTGAGTCCGTGGCGGGATTTTTCGGACTCCCCGAACGTTAGCATCAGTAGTTGCTCTTCAGGTCATCTCCTCACCGAAGGTACTTAGCCATCTCTCTTCACCCCCTGAAAATTCTTCTAAAACGCCATCAGGCTAACGCTCCATTCAATCAAAAGAGAAATCGTTGGCGTGATGCACAAAATGCATATTAATTATTTATTGAACTTAAATCTACATACAGGTAATTAAATAAAAAACTAGAAAATGGCAAAAAAAATACAAAGAAAATACTTGCTACTGAAATACACTTACAAAAAAATCTGATAAAATTGTTTCACTAAAGAAAAACTTAAAACAAAGGATTTTAATAAATTTAATACAAAAAAAAACTTCCTACTTATTTATTCTAATCGTTAACCTAAATCGATATATATATATAATGAGCACCAAAAATTCAAATTAAAGATATATAGACTAGAGATAACAATATTTTATGAAAACAACAAAAAAAAAACTTATAATAACTCTTACACAAAAGAAAACCAAGTCCTGAGCCGCAGAGACTCCAAAAAAACCTACTATGAAGCAAGTCTCGCCTCACTTCCACCCCCGTATCACTTCTATACCTTTTTTTTTTATGGCGCGTCTTTCTAGCGCTGAAATAAAATATTTAAGCAAAACGTGAGGGACCCTACCTAAATCGAGCTCGTTTTAGGAGTACCGAAATCCTTTTTGTTCAGTATACAGTATAAAGTACCGTGTTAACGCGTTTCACGGATACCGGAGGGAGGTAAGGTAAGCCTCTCCCTAGCGGGATATGAGGTTGGTTTCCCTTTTTTTTTTTTTCACTAACTAACACTAAGAATAACAAGGTATGTATGTATATAATAAAAATTAATCACGCCAAAAAAAAATATATAAATTTAAAATTATCTTAAAATCTAACAATAGAAACAATAAAATAACAGCAGCCTCCAACAAGTACCAGCATCAATCCTCGAAAATTGAACGCAACCCCAAATGGGTAGTGGCAAAAGGTAAAACGCACTATCAAGGGCATTGGAAGGTCACTCTTTATAAACTGGTGGATAGTCAACCGCCCGTCGTTAGGACCTCTTATTTGCCGATCTCTTCGTTTAACAAGATGACCTTGCTCCAAATTTTTATCGGATTTTGTAATTTTAGTATCTATTAAAAATTCTAGTTCATCCGCAAAAGTTGCGGTCCTGACGTATAAATGTTTCTGTCAGTGACCGCTTATGCAAAAACAATATTTGCTGCTTCTCTCACTCCTAAATTTATAAAAAAAAACAATGACTGGAAATCCTAACTACCCTCCCAGAACTATCATCACTCACCCTTGGGGTAGTTTTCCAACTTCTTACGTTCCTCCTTCTATGCTGGACGATTTTCCTTAGGTATAGGTAATACAAATTTAATTTTTTTTTTTTGAACTTTTATACAACAAAAAAAATCGCGCACTGCCTATTATCTATAGGGCTTTATGCTTCACCACTTAACCTTTTAAACCAACCTCGTTGGCTGCTATTTTTGATTTGCGAGTGCATAATCCCGAGCATTCATCCACAGCTTCCCATCTTCATCATCTCCACCCATACACCGCCACTCTACAGCTTTTTCATCATTTTTTCCGTAATTTCCCAGCAACAACTTAATCTTCAAAATCTTACCTCTTTCTCTGGTTCAGATTGGATTCTGCATCTACGACACCTAGAAGTAGACCTCTGTTGTCATCATGTATCTTACCCCAACATTCCCAAGTTTAAAACCCTTTATCGGTTTTCAAACCGGTGCTATAAACGAAAACTTGTTGGGAAACATTTTAAACACCCTATTATCTCTCTTGATAAAAGTAGCTATAATTATTTGCACTACCTTACCTACACAAAACTTCCATTCCATCATCATTTCGTTCCGCCAACTTGACATTTGACATTTCAATTTCAGAAAAAAAAATCATTCCAAGTTTACATTCACACCAACCACATTACCAAGAGATGTCACAACTTAAAATAAAAAAACAAAAAAAAAATAAAAATGAGCTCCTAAAACAAAAATCTCTATGCTAAACATCCTCGTAAGTAAATCTTTTCTGTATTCCTTCCATCCTTATTAGTTTATCTTATTTTTTAGCATCCATTCCTCCCGTGAGCCGTGAAGCAAGCTCGGCCAGAAGGAACCATTTGTAGTTGCAGCATTTCTAAAGGTTGAGACCCTAATCGCTGGATGTTGCGAGTTTAATGAAAAGCATTTCTCTACCAGCAACTGTTTGAACTGGATACGCATCGCTAAAGAACGTAAAATAGCTAGCTGGATTTAAAGAGAAACTTTTAAATAATCAAAAGAAGAAAATTTTATTCTTCTCAACGAGATGGAGTTGAAGGATTTGCAGTTTAACAATAATCCTCATGGTGACTTCGAAGGGGATATCTTTTTGAGTGTTGTAGCTTGGGTTAAATATGACGAAGACAAACGCAAACCTATTTAACTAGAACTGCTACAAATTTATTATGCGGGAGGTTTATGGACGGGTGTGTGAAACTGATTTGATTTTACTTTGGTTAAAATGCATTTGTTGCCAGAATCTCAACTTATCGCTCAGAATAGATGTGCAATCACTCCAAGAATGGTGAGTCAACTTGTTTCTATAGAATGGACACATAATAACATCGAATTTTCGTTTTACAATCAGAAAACCGATTCCTGGGAGGTTAATATTCGAACACTTCATCGGTGTTTTAACTCAAGTGATTTTTCTATGATTGTTATTGAAGATAAGCTAGTTTTAGTTGGAGGGAAAACTAGTACCACATCCACAAACAGAGTTGAATGCTTGAAATGGAAAACATTAAGATGGACTCCCTTGCCTTCAATGCATAGATCTCGACACAATAGTCTGCTGGCAAATTTAAATGGAAATTTGTGTGTTTTTGGTGGTTATGATCAACATTTTGTCAATTCCATAGTAATTTATAATTTTTTTAACATGTGAGTGGAAGTATACAGAACCAATATATGGGCCAACTGATTGTAGCCGAATAGTTGGACATTAGGAAATTTTATGTGTGGTTGACTTTTATTACGGACGTTTCCAATGCTTTGATGTTTCGTCAAATAAATGGGCCTTTAAGGAACTTACAGTGGAGGACATACATGGTTTTTATCTTGTTGCAAATGATACATTTCTGTACGCCGTTTTTAGCGAGGGTACAATAAATGTTAAATGCTTCAACTTAACCAACGACACCCTACTGGCATCCGCAACAAAACACCTTGTCTGGAGCGACATGGAGATCCAGAAACGGTGGACGGAATGCCTTTTTAGTTCTCCCAGTGGGGAAGACCACCCACAACAACAAGCCGGGCATATATGTATGGGTCAGTTGGCTAGTTCCTGTCTGTTTGGATGTTCCTGCCTGTCATAAGGTATTATATTATTTCTTATTACAATTTCCGACCGGTAATATCTGTTCCTTCACAGTTGTCGCTCGAGAATCTACATCCCATACACTACCTTGAATCGGCTACCTACTTCATCACCCTTGCACAGTTCCCGTACATATATCCCTACCTGGACCTAATGATGTGTAAGTTGTACCTATTTTTCGAATATGAATAGTTTTAAGATATTGCATGTGTGTATATACATTTGGTTTTTACCCTTCGAGGACCGCTATGGTTCGGACGTCGGAAAATAAAAATGTTTTGTGTGGAATCGCATTATTTGTGTTTTCGCCTTGGGTTCTTATTTTTTTTCTTTTCTCTTCCTATTGCCCTTTGTACGTAGGTACTAAATTTCCTCTTAAGTTGGAGTTGGTACCATGTGAGAGGTAGGAAATTTACAATTTTGGTTTGTTTTGGTTTTGCTCTTTCGCCTCCCTGTCCTCCGGGTGCATCATAGTTCATGGATACCTTCTTCTTCCACCTCTGTTCACTTTCCCAATCTCATTTGACCTATTTTATTCTTGATTTTATAATGCGGACGGATGAAAGAGGGGAAAACATGAAACGAGTCGTACCAAAAAAAAGGTATATATACAGAAATAGATACCATCCATGTATATGTATGTACAGTTCGTGTGGTATTTAACAATCTGAGAATGACAGGGTCACTTTGGACATTTTCATCTTAATTTCGCATCCACATCGTTTTGAGTGAGTATACCTACTCGTATTGCACTATTTTTTTACTAATATTGCACTACGGTGTTGGTTGCCCAATAGATGGGATCACAGATTATTACATAGATTGCGTTGAGACTAGTCATTTCTGTTTGTGCTGATGATAGCATAATACACAGAACAGGTATATGAGGAAGATGGAATTGGGATTTTTGAAAGTGGGGTTTTGCTTTGCTAGGTAGGAAGTTATTCTATTTCGGTTTTTTTTTTTTTTATATTTAATCTTGCGGACGGATATCAGATGGAACTATTTCATATGATACAGCAAAAAAAAAACTTGACTTCAGTGATCTCGGTCATTTGTTTGGCTTTGTGGGTCAAAACTTAATTTTGTCCCTTTACGCATTGGTGTAGGTCAGTTCTGAGATGTGGACAGATTTTGTTAACACGACGCGAAAGACGATACAAACCAGTATAGTACCTCTTCACAGTGCGTGTTTTGTTAAATGATCTGGGAATTTCAGGGTTGTTTGTTTACATTTGAAGTTATTGCACATCCATCCTTTGGGAGTATACCCACTCGTATTGCCCTATTACTATTACCTAATATTGCACTACGATGTTGGTCACCCAATTTTGGTATCCCAGATGGTATATGGATGGGTTTCTGCCTGCTTGTAACGGGGGTGTGATATTACACAGAATAGAGATGAGGGAGATGAAAATTTATTTTCGAAGGGTAGGGATGTATCGTTTAGTAGACAGTGGCTATATCTCGGTTTTAGGAGATGTTTTTGGATTATAAGCTTTTTCTTGCTCCGGACAGAGTATTGCCTATCAGAGGGGTATTGGTTGTCGAATGCACCAGGTGTTGTTTCTCCGTTTATATTGCAGAGGCATGTACTATTTTTCCGGTTTCGAGATGAAACGCAGGTACTAGTAGTGTTATCACCGTTTTTATTGCTTAAGATCTTTTGCATGGAAAACGCCTATTTTTTTTCCGTTTAGGTTTTCTAGTTCGTACATGTTTTTACCGATCGTCTTCACTATTCGACATCTTACGAACTTTGGGCATAGTTTTGACGAGAGGTACTTCGACGAGTCACTTAAGACGAAATTTCGTCGATAAACCTCTTGGCCTGGCAGATAGCGAACATTTCGGCTTCGTACATTGTACGTTTTGGCACTTTTCTCATTTGCTTTCTGAATGCACTCCTTTATTCTATCCCTGATACATTGAAGCCGACTTTGCCTGGGAAGAGTCAACAGTTCTCCATCCTCAACCGCGTTCAGCCTCTCGACCAGTTCGTAACTCTGGCCGTGTGTCATCATGTTCACTCCAAAAAGCGAGAAGTATGGTGATACACCGGTGGAAGAGTGTACGGAGCTTCTCAATGCACACGCGATGTCACTTAAGTTAACGTCCCAATCGCGCTGGTCGTCCTTAAGATATGAACGTATCGCGGCTAATAGCGTTCTATTAACCCTTTCCGAGGCGTTCGATTGCGGTGAATAGTTTGCAGTTTTAAAGTGACGAATTCCGTATCTTTCCAGTAAATGTTGGAAATCCTTTGATGCGAATTGCTTGCCATTATCGGAATGGATTACCTGGGGTACTCCAAAGGCATTAAAGATTTCGTTTTTTAAAAATTTTACGACCAAGCTAGTGTTTGCTGAATGCAACGGCTTAAGAAAGACATATTTTGTCAAGTGATCGAGCACTATAAACACGAACGAATTTCCAGTTTTCGACCTTGGATAGGGTCCTAAAAAATCAATATAGAGTTTTTGAAAGGGGCGATCGGTACAGAAACTATTGCTTATAGGTGGTCGCAGTATTTGGTTGGAAGCTTTGCACTGCTTACAAATCTCACACTGTGTTATATATTGACGAATCTGTACCGTCATATTTGGCCAATAAAAATATTGCCTTATGCGATACAGTGTCTTAGCGATACCCCCATGAGCTGTTTGAGGAGGTTCGTGAGCTTGTCTGATTATGTTATCTGTAAGCCCTGACGGAATCCACAAACGCCAAGTATTTTCTACCAGCATCTCATTCTCTCTGCTGGGAAGTAACCGTTTATATACGAAACCGTCGAGAATTTTCAAGTCTGGTAGCTCTTCAGTGTGACTCTGAATTGTAGTTATCAGAGCTTTATATTCCTCGGATTGAAACTCTTCGGACTCCAGATCGACCAAAGGAGCTACCTCTTCCATCTCTAAACTCTCTAAGTGTGCTCGAGAAAGGGTGTCTGGCACGACGTTTAGCGAACCTTTTCGATGTTCTATGTCGAAATTGAAGGCTTGAAGATCAAGACTCCACCGAGCTAGTCTACCGTTAAGGTCTTTCATCCCCATCAACCATTTAAGGCTTGAATGATCGGTTATGACGGTGAAATCCATCCCTTCGACATAGGGTCTAAACTTTTTTACAGCCATGACGGCTGCCATACACTCTTTCTCGGTCACGCTGTAGTTTCTTTGACAGGAGTTGAGTTTTTGAGAGAAATATGAGATAGGAAATTCTTCATCCTGCTCATTTTTTTGGAAAAGCACGGCGCCGATTCCAGATTCTGAAGCGTCACATTGGATATAAAATTTCTTTTTGAAATCGGGGTGTGTAAGCACCGGCGCCGTTGTCAACGCTTTCTTTAGTTGTTCAAATGCCACTAATGCCTCTTCAGTCATCTGAAACTTAACATTTTTCTTCTTCAGCGTATCCGTCAAGGGTGCCGTCAAGGTGGAGAAATCTTTTATGAAACGCCTATACCACCCCGCTAGACCAAGTAGCCGACGAACTTGTCTTGGATTTTTCGGTGTTGGGAAATCCTTTACCGCTTCAATTTTTGCCGGATCGGTTTTCATTTTCCCACCACCAACGATGAAACCCAAGTACTTAAGTTCCTTAAAGCAAAATTTGGATTTCTTGACATTGATGGTGAGATTGGCCTTCCTCAAACACTCGGCTACCTCCTCCAGCACAGTGACATGAGTCTCGAAATCGGGTGCAATTATGAGCAAGTCATCCAGGTACACGAATACACGATCCCGTAATCGTGCAGGAATTACCTTGTCCATTAACCGACATAACCTTTGAGCTGCATTGCACAACCCGAAAGGCATGACGGTAAACTGGTACAAGGGTCTTCCCGGTACCGCAAACGCAGTCTTCTCCCTACTCTCCTTCTCCAGCGGTATTTGCCAGAATGCTTCCTTCAAATCCACACTACTAATAAAGTATGTATCTGGTAGGCGACTGAGGAGGCCGTCGATATGAGGAAGCGGGTTAGCGTCCTTCTTACTCACCGCGTTGACCTTACGAGAATCCAGACAAAAACGATGTTTCGTGGCACCGTCCTCCCCTGTTTTCTTAATAAGGACAACCGGTGAGCACCAAGGACTCTCGCTTTCCTCGATAACGCCGAGCTCCAACATTCGGTCTAATTCTTGGTACAAAAGGGCTTGTACCGCTGGAGAAACAGGGTAGTGACGCTGCTTAACTGGAATCGCATCTCCGGTATCGATGACATGCTCCATAAGAGACGTTTTTCCGAGACCATGACGATCATAGTCCAGAAACTTCACCTTGACTGCATCCAATTTGGATTGCTGTTCTGAAGATAGTTGGTGGGCGTTTGACAAATCTCCTGGTTCCTCTGGAATTGAAACTGAGCTGACGATATTTGGCGCTATGCCAAATGATTTCCAAAAGTCGACGCCGAGATAGAGTTCTTGGTCAAGATTTGGTACCAAGTAAAACGTTATCTCACGCGTCTGTTTTTTGTAGGTTACCATCGCTTTTATTTTCCCAATAATGGATTGTTTTTTTCCATCGGCAGTTTTAACATCTGACTTATAGGGTTGGATAGCTATTCCTATTGATTCGATAAATTGTTCACAATTTCTTCCTAGAATACTAACACTCGCCCCACTGTCTAGCAAACCCAAGACCTCTTTATTGCCGATTGCTATTTTAGCATATGGCCGGGGGTCTGTATTAGTATCTATTACTGTTGCTACTATGTTTTTTCTAGTTTCCCTCCTTTCTTGGTATCGACTTCTTGTTTTCAAAATCCTATTTGTTACCGTGCTAACTGTCCCACCAAAAATTCTATTCCTCGCTTCAATGTATTCTTTTATTCTGGTATGTAAAGGCTTAATTTTCTGAATTTTACTATTTTTACTTACTATATCATTCTTCTCTCTAGGTAATATTTTTATAATTTGCTTCTCCCCTTGAGCTTCCCCTTCTACTGCTGGTTCCCTTGGGGGGTCTGTGTTGAACGTGACTCCCCCGGTTGCATCACGTTCCTCTGCCTGTTTTCCGGGTTGCAATTTCGGCAATTTGGAGCTATAACTCCTTCCTTCCCGCATCGATAGCAAAATATGTGGTTTGCTGACGGTGGCAATGGACAGTCCCTAAAAGAATGGCCTTGAGTTTTGCAATGCCAACAGATCAAAGGTCTTCGATCTTCATAGTGTTGGCCCTTCTTAGATCGACTTCCTGAGGGTTGAATTGCCGCTAGGTAGTCTACCTGGAATCCTGGGTCACCTTCCTCATATTCCAACTCGTTAGCCATATACCTCGCAGGTGGTCTTTGCGGCCTTGGACCCTCTCTCTCTCGACTTGGAAACATCGTCTCAGCATCTCTGCAGGCCATTCGCAAATGATCCAGAGTAAAAATCTGCTGGGGGTACACCAGCCTTCCCACCCGCTCATTCAAGTTCTTCTTCAGCAGACGCACGAGCTCTACCTCCGTTATTGGCATCCTGAGTTGAGATTTCAACTTCCCAATGGCTACAAAATATTCATCACTGGTCTCATAGGGCCCTTGGCGGCGGTCCATAATGTCCCGCATTACTTCCCACTCGGACCTCGGGTTACGATATTGGCTCATTAATGCGTCCCGTAGCATTGGCCAATCCGGATTATATGTTGTTTGTTGAAATCGCCAGTACCATTCATTCGCGGCCCCTGAAAGCAGCAGATGAAAATCTCTCAAAATCTCAACCCAGGAGCATCCATATTGTATCCGCAACATCTCTACTCGGAAGATAAAGTCCTCAACGGCTAGCGTCCCAGGCGTTCCTTCAAATTTTATACCCCATTTGTCGATTTTGATTGCCGTTTGATAACCCGTTTGGGGGCGGTTAACGGGCTGCTGGTAACACTCACCGAGAGGACTTTCTGCATACTGAGCGTATCCTGTATGAAGAGGTGGCTGATACCCCCCATTCGATTCCTCTCGGTTCCAGTTGGCCCCTCTACTTGGATTTCCATAATGATTTCCAAATTGAGTAGCCCGACCAGAATTTTGATCTGTCTGCGCATGTACTGCAGAACTCGCTTGCGGTCTCCGGTTACTCCCGGTTCCTCGCTTTTCATTTACCGCTCTAGCTGTAGGGTTTGCTTTGGGAGAAGGCTTTTCCTCCTGAGTTGGCACCGGTCGAGTTGTTCGGTTGATGTCCTCCATGAATTCCAGGAAGTTCCTCTTGATTTCCACTTTTAACGATTCGGAAATCTCTGCCCTCATCGAGTTGTTGTAGGAGTGATACGCATCCGCAACTGCCAAGTTAATAGCCGACCTCAACTCGGACGTAATACCTGGAACTTCTTGCCTGTGGTTTTCCACGTTAGCTCCTTGTTTGGAGGTTGGCCTAGAAGATTTATTTATTTCCAAGGCTTGCTGCGCTCCGGCATTCAACCCCCAATCATTAAGATTCGGTGTTGGATTTTGTGGCTTTGGAATGATCCCCGACCCGGTAGCGATTGCTTTACTCGTTTTCTCACTCTTCCCTCCTGCAGACGTGAGGCCCATCAAAAGAACGTCATTACTGGAGTTACCCAAGCCTAATCCCCAGTCTCTGGCTAACCTAGCCCCATCAAAATCAAAACCTACGCCTGCACCCACTATAGTATCTGAGCCTAAGTTACGCCCTATCCCTGTAGTCTCCTCCAGATCACTATTTGTACCCCACGAGGGTGCACTGATCGATTCGTTGCTAGCTGCTCTGGGAAGCTGCATGGCGGGTAGTGAAGGAAGAAGATAGGGGTTGCTACCACTCGCGGTTTGACTCGGCGGAAGTTTTTTCTTTGGCACTGGCGTGCGTTTTATAGGACCCATTTCAGTGGCTAAATTTAAAAATTTGTTTGTTATTGACCGAGTAATCACTCGGTTCCTAGTGGTATGATAGCGTTTACTAATTTTTCTTTCTCCCACCGGTCTCATCCAAGCAACTAGAAAATTTTACACTACCCTGTGACTCGAATTCGAAGGATGAAGACGGAAGATACTATTTGACCACCGAAGGTACGTTATAGTTGTTGTTCTTATGTTTTTCCTACAATACCTAATGCTAATAATTCCTTGCAGCCCGATATGGATAACAGGATTTGTATGAGCACTTAAGCCGAATTGACTGTAATTACTATCAACCTGAAAATGTTTCGATCAACAGACACTAATAAAAGTATTTATGAATGCTACGACAACCGGAAAGAAGACAAAAAAAAAAATGATATGGTAAGGTAACTACTAGACTTAGAGATAAAAATAAAACACCAAACAAAACTGGCCTCAGATATAAGATGAATAAACTATTAATAAATAAAACTAACAAACTACTTATCTCTACCTATTTTTTTTTCGCTATTTAAGTTGGAATCTTAACCCAAATGCTTGAACGAAAACGTTTTAACGATTCTTACAAAACTATATTTGAAACTGTAGAAACTTTACTTGGTTTTAGAATCCTTACAGAAATTATAACACTAAACGAAGTAGGCGTGATTTTACAAAATAAATGGACTTAGAAACTTTATTACTAGCTAATCTAACGAATGCCTACAAAATACACCATAAAAAAAAACATACGTTTAACAACTCTTATAATTACTATCTTACTATCTACTATTACCAGACCTAGAAAATGTAATTTTTTTTTTTTTTTATTTTATTTTCTATCCCTGATCTATCTTATAAATCTATCTCTAATACTTCCTATATGGATAACCTAAAGAATAGAGAACAAATTTGTTATCATATATTACTAATGAAATTATAAATGAAAATCTTAAACAGAAATCGGGTAATTGACGTTATTTTTCTTTTCTTTAAGTTTTGAAATCAAATTTAAAAATTATTATTTTTTGTGAGTGTGTATCTTTTCATATAAAATCGGGGGTAAATTGAGACGGCTGTTATCGGTGGTACTGCTTTTTGACGATTGAGAATGACCCATGGCAATATCTTGAGCGTTGTTTTTAATTTTTTTTTTTTTTTTTTTTTTTTTTTTTTTATATCCAGGTGTGGTGGTCTGAACACAAAAAGACGACATAAATACATTACGAATTCAAAGTTGATGTAGTCGTTGGTGTCAGCACTCCGCGTCGCGATTCTTCAGGCGTTCTAAAGAGCCATCCTGAAGAAGACATACGAATCGTACTGGCTCCCACCGCTGCACCAACACTGAACATATTAGGACGTTACCATCGCTGTTAAATTTGGAACTTCTGTCGCGATTCTATGGTACATTTGACTTCCCATGAGAAGACATACCGAAGTTTTGCATTTGACAGCGATGATAATAAAACAATTATTCATTAAGTTTTTTTTTTCATTAAAATTTTTCAGTTTCAAGTCCGAGCTCATCGCAAGCAATCAGGCATTCATTTGAGCGATCCTGATCACGACATATGAAGCGTTGGACAAACTCTTCTGATTATGGGAATTTAACACTAAACACGTCAATTTCACTTCCTCTCGATGACATCACCAATCCATTTGTCGCAAGTGCTCCAACATTCTAAAGAGCAATCCGGAACACGACATACGAATGGGATGGTGCGGACATCGGGAAAAAGTAAATTGACTATAAAGGACGAAAGACTAGGACTACACAGACGTTGGGCGCCATTTGTTGCTGGTCGATTACTAGGGATAGGGATTGGATTTGAAATTTGAATTTAGGACAGGCAGGACGGAGGAAGTGGATTGGACCGGAAACGGACGCATTCAGGTGAATATACGGAAGGTATGGTGAACAAAATTCGAAAATAATGGAAGTTAGGTATTCAACGGAAGGAAATGGACGTTGGTGGGAACCGGATGCTAAAATAAGAGGAAATATCTAAACGAGGGTTATATTTTACTATAGTGGCAGAAGGAAAGGGAGAATTCAAAAACAAATAAAGCAGAAAAACGATCCAAATACTTTTCGAGCGTCGACACTCGAAGCCAACAGAGCATAGGAATGGAAAGGAAACCTGAACGAGGAGGGAAGGGGTATCTACATGAGGAACTTGGCACGCTAGCGAGGCACGGCTCAGCTCGCCGGAAAAGGGGAGGATCTTGTTCCTCAATAAGACGAAGACCAACAAGCAAAACATAAATCGTGCCAGACATATGACAAACAAAAAAAAAAACCTCCACCTCATGAACAAAAAAAAAAAAACAATCACCACCACCAAGGACCTACCACACTTGGGTCCTGCAGATGTTAAGCAGGATTGCCTTGCCCTCCCAACCTTGAGTCCGTGGCGGGATTTTTCGGACTCCCCGAACGTTAGCATCAGTAGTTGCTCTTCAGGTCATCTCCTCACCGAAGGTACTTAGCCATCTCTCTTCACCCCCTGAAAATTCTTCTAAAACGCCATCAGGCTAACGCTCCATTCAATCAAAAGAGAAATCGTTGGCGTGATGCACAAAATGCATATTAATTATTTATTGAACTTAAATCTACATACAGGTAATTAAATAAAAAACTAGAAAATGGCAAAAAAAATACAAAGAAAATACTTGCTACTGAAATACACTTACAAAAAAATCTGATAAAATTGTTTCACTAAAGAAAAACTTAAAACAAAGGATTTTAATAAATTTAATACAAAAAAAAACTTCCTACTTATTTATTCTAATCGTTAACCTAAATCGATATATATATATAATGAGCACCAAAAATTCAAATTAAAGATATATAGACTAGAGATAACAATATTTTATGAAAACAACAAAAAAAAAACTTATAATAACTCTTACACAAAAGAAAACCAAGTCCTGAGCCGCAGAGACTCCAAAAAAACCTACTATGAAGCAAGTCTCGCCTCACTTCCACCCCCGTATCACTTCTATACCTTTTTTTTTTATGGCGCGTCTTTCTAGCGCTGAAATAAAATATTTAAGCAAAACGTGAGGGACCCTACCTAAATCGAGCTCGTTTTAGGAGTACCGAAATCCTTTTTGTTCAGTATACAGTATAAAGTACCGTGTTAACGCGTTTCACGGATACCGGAGGGAGGTAAGGTAAGCCTCTCCCTAGCGGGATATGAGGTTGGTTTCCCTTTTTTTTTTTTTCACTAACTAACACTAAGAATAACAAGGTATGTATGTATATAATAAAAATTAATCACGCCAAAAAAAAATATATAAATTTAAAATTATCTTAAAATCTAACAATAGAAACAATAAAATAACAGCAGCCTCCAACAAGTACCAGCATCAATCCTCGAAAATTGAACGCAACCCCAAATGGGTAGTGGCAAAAGGTAAAACGCACTATCAAGGGCATTGGAAGGTCACTCTTTATAAACTGGTGGATAGTCAACCGCCCGTCGTTAGGACCTCTTATTTGCCGATCTCTTCGTTTAACAAGATGACCTTGCTCCAAATTTTTATCGGATTTTGTAATTTTAGTATCTATTAAAAATTCTAGTTCATCCGCAAAAGTTGCGGTCCTGACGTATAAATGTTTCTGTCAGTGACCGCTTATGCAAAAACAATATTTGCTGCTTCTCTCACTCCTAAATTTATAAAAAAAAACAATGACTGGAAATCCTAACTACCCTCCCAGAACTATCATCACTCACCCTTGGGGTAGTTTTCCAACTTCTTACGTTCCTCCTTCTATGCTGGACGATTTTCCTTAGGTATAGGTAATACAAATTTAATTTTTTTTTTTTGAACTTTTATACAACAAAAAAAATCGCGCACTGCCTATTATCTATAGGGCTTTATGCTTCACCACTTAACCTTTTAAACCAACCTCGTTGGCTGCTATTTTTGATTTGCGAGTGCATAATCCCGAGCATTCATCCACAGCTTCCCATCTTCATCATCTCCACCCATACACCGCCACTCTACAGCTTTTTCATCATTTTTTCCGTAATTTCCCAGCAACAACTTAATCTTCAAAATCTTACCTCTTTCTCTGGTTCAGATTGGATTCTGCATCTACGACACCTAGAAGTAGACCTCTGTTGTCATCATGTATCTTACCCCAACATTCCCAAGTTTAAAACCCTTTATCGGTTTTCAAACCGGTGCTATAAACGAAAACTTGTTGGGAAACATTTTAAACACCCTATTATCTCTCTTGATAAAAGTAGCTATAATTATTTGCACTACCTTACCTACACAAAACTTCCATTCCATCATCATTTCGTTCCGCCAACTTGACATTTGACATTTCAATTTCAGAAAAAAAAATCATTCCAAGTTTACATTCACACCAACCACATTACCAAGAGATGTCACAACTTAAAATAAAAAAACAAAAAAAAAATAAAAATGAGCTCCTAAAACAAAAATCTCTATGCTAAACATCCTCGTAAGTAAATCTTTTCTGTATTCCTTCCATCCTTATTAGTTTATCTTATTTTTTAGCATCCATTCCTCCCGTGAGCCGTGAAGCAAGCTCGGCCAGAAGGAACCATTTGTAGTTGCAGCATTTCTAAAGGTTGAGACCCTAATCGCTGGATGTTGCGAGTTTAATGAAAAGCATTTCTCTACCAGCAACTGTTTGAACTGGATACGCATCGCTAAAGAACGTAAAATAGCTAGCTGGATTTAAAGAGAAACTTTTAAATAATCAAAAGAAGAAAATTTTATTCTTCTCAACGAGATGGAGTTGAAGGATTTGCAGTTTAACAATAATCCTCATGGTGACTTCGAAGGGGATATCTTTTTGAGTGTTGTAGCTTGGGTTAAATATGACGAAGACAAACGCAAACCTATTTAACTAGAACTGCTACAAATTTATTATGCGGGAGGTTTATGGACGGGTGTGTGAAACTGATTTGATTTTACTTTGGTTAAAATGCATTTGTTGCCAGAATCTCAACTTATCGCTCAGAATAGATGTGCAATCACTCCAAGAATGGTGAGTCAACTTGTTTCTATAGAATGGACACATAATAACATCGAATTTTCGTTTTACAATCAGAAAACCGATTCCTGGGAGGTTAATATTCGAACACTTCATCGGTGTTTTAACTCAAGTGATTTTTCTATGATTGTTATTGAAGATAAGCTAGTTTTAGTTGGAGGGAAAACTAGTACCACATCCACAAACAGAGTTGAATGCTTGAAATGGAAAACATTAAGATGGACTCCCTTGCCTTCAATGCATAGATCTCGACACAATAGTCTGCTGGCAAATTTAAATGGAAATTTGTGTGTTTTTGGTGGTTATGATCAACATTTTGTCAATTCCATAGTAATTTATAATTTTTTTAACATGTGAGTGGAAGTATACAGAACCAATATATGGGCCAACTGATTGTAGCCGAATAGTTGGACATTAGGAAATTTTATGTGTGGTTGACTTTTATTACGGACGTTTCCAATGCTTTGATGTTTCGTCAAATAAATGGGCCTTTAAGGAACTTACAGTGGAGGACATACATGGTTTTTATCTTGTTGCAAATGATACATTTCTGTACGCCGTTTTTAGCGAGGGTACAATAAATGTTAAATGCTTCAACTTAACCAACGACACCCTACTGGCATCCGCAACAAAGTATGACTCGATTAACGTGTAAATTGTTTGCTGTTGCACACTTCCTGTGGCGGACATGTATTTACTTTGCAGGGATGTTATAATACTGTTCACGGGGGTGAACAAATTGATTCGCGAGCAAACTTGCATGTTAAGTCTATTCAAGGGTAAGCCACAGACCAATACAGACTGCCAACTTGTACCCCTCTTGCCGGAAACAACCACGAATTATTTTTTCGTATCTGTGAATACGTGTAGAGGAAGACGGACACGGGACCACTTGACGTTTGCCGGTTTATTAAAATTTATTGAATGAAAAAAAGGCTCAAATTTCCTCACACTTACCTTAAAGTTTTAATATTAACAAAGTAAAGAATGGCTATCGCAACTTTATCACTTTTGTTTTTAAAATTAAATGCAAAGCACCATTAAACTCACTGTTTTCGATATAAAAACTTACAATTATTATTACATAGCCTTAACATTGTAAACACACACACTTTTGAAACTTTTTTTATTTAAATTTACCTTAAAAACAATAAATTTTTATTTATTCAATCTCAAAGCACTTGTATACAGAAAAAACAAATAACCAACTGAGGATGTAGATGGGCGCTTTTATTATTTCCTATAACTCTTTGGCTAATGTCGATTTCTATTGGTTACGCCAGTGTAATTTTTTGACTCTCAGAGCGTTTTTTTAATCTGACGTCGAAATTTTTGATTTCCTTTGGCCACCATAGCGCTTTTTTTCTTACACTCAGAACAAGATCTCAAATCTCATTTTCAAACGAGATTTAACACACACCACTACAATACTCTCGAATTGCTGTTTTTGAAGTTTTGTTTTTCGGTGGATTTGGTGTATTGTCATTTTGACCCACACACAGAGATACAAAAAAAGAAAAATATAGTTTTGGTTTCCATTGGGCAACAAAAACCAGACATCTGAGAGTAAAATCTAGGATTACCAATAAAAATAGCCATAAGTAACTTAAGGGCTAACCATAATTGAAGAAAAAGTAGAAATACATGTGAATTGTATACCCAACCCGAAAAGATTTTTGTTCAGTTTCGGCTAGTATTCTTCTTCTTTCTTTCTTCTCATTTTTAAAGGCTATTATGGGCAACTGATGTACTTTACAAATCGGAAGGAAAATGTTCGTTCGGTTTTGACACTTGCTTACTTTTTCTTTCGCCGTATTATGGTTGGGCCTTTACTACCCTAATCAAATGGGAGTGTATTTGCAAGCAAAACTTTCTATTTTTCATGGGTGCAACTTAATTAGAAGATCTGCAAATACAATACCAATCTCGATACTTTTTTGTAAAATTTGTTTTGACAATGCTTACTTATGGCAACGCGCTATCGCTAACTATTTAATACTCATATTCCTACACAAAATTTCTGATAAATATATCATTTAAATCGTCAGGGAGAAAGATTTCTTTAATTATTTAAATCTATAGTCTTTGCATCTTAATTTGTTATATAGTTAAACTATTAACAGTAAACAAAAACTTATGCAATCAGTAATCAGGCACCGGCGCCGCCATCAGCTTTTGTATAAAACTATAAGAAACGAAGTTTTTAGACACTAGAGGGCGACAAATCTCCGGAGAACACACAAACATTTTATATCGTATGTAGCAGCTCGAGCTAAGTTTTAGTTCATATTTTTCTGCCAAAAATTAGGTCAACTCCAGCTTAATTTATACAGAAAGACGTTGTGTAGAAATTGATGTGTGTAAGGAACTTGAAAACGAATTTAACAACACAGGCTCACATTCTTGATTAGTATCTGACCAGTGTTTCCGTTGCCTTAGGTTAGATGATATCAAAAATATTGCCCCTAGGTGGAGCCTCTATACGAAAGCTTGTGTTCTCACCTTAATGTTGTTTCTGGCTGTCAAACACATAAAGCCGGAACTGTCAAAAAAATTTCTTTCCATTTGTTCTGGATAGTTTGGTTTGTATTTTGTGAAGGACATTCTTCAATTCCAACATATTTTAAACATTTTTATAAAAAAACATAGTTAAATAAATATCATCATGTTTGGTTTAATAATTTCTGGAAGACTGGTAATATTTCAATACTTAAAATAACTGCAATATTTTATTCAAAAACTTTCCTCCTTAGCCTCAGACTGATTTTGTTCGTGTCGATGAAAACAAGTTGTTGATCAACGTTCCCGAAGTAGATAAAGTTAATTATATTGTTATCTTTCTTACTGGCTCGTCTCCACTGCCTGAGGGAATGTCTGCAGCTGTCTATTTTAGCTGGCCCGATGCCAGCTCAGCACCAGCTTGGCAATATCTGGGCCATATATCCAACAGTAAGCCCTCGGCAATTTTTAAAATCTCGCAACTCAAAAAAGGACACGAAATTGAACAAAGCCCAATGGT
The DNA here is from genome assembly GCA_916050605.2 of Platycheirus albimanus. Lineage (NCBI taxonomy): Eukaryota > Metazoa > Arthropoda > Insecta > Diptera > Syrphidae > Platycheirus > Platycheirus albimanus. The sequence goes on from OU696698.1 coordinate 70,895,616, forward strand.
ATTTGGGAGTCAAGCCATATCGCATATAGCACAAATTGGCATATCGGTGGAGCCTGACATCACAGTGTGTCAACTAACGCCTGCAATTGTAAGTTCATTCAACCTTTTACTATCATTTTTTCATTTTTTTTTCTTTTTAGACAAATCCCGACACCACCCTTCAGTTTGGTCAGAAAATGTTGGAAAGCTTCTTTAACTATGCATCAAGCTTTTGCATTACTCCTCAGCAAATTCCAAACATGGTAGGTGATGCAACGGCGTTGGTTCCACTCTCGACCTTGCAAACTTGGTACACAAACTTCCAGAGAAGACTTGAACAGAATCCAAACTTTTGGAAATACTAGTGGCCTGTAGGCCACGAACGAGCATGCCAGTGAACTGAACATTGTATGTATTTGAAGCTATTTGCCAGATCAACATTTCCGTAGTGGTTTTAATTTGTAAATTTGAGATTTTATTTTCGAAACTAAGCCTAAGGTTTGACACAGCTATAATTAAAAATTCACAAAGAATTTCAAGTTCCCTGAAATAATAAAAAAAAATGATAACTTTTTAAAACGCATTCTCATAGTTCGGCTCATCGTTCCAATCGAAAAGTTCTGAGGTCGACCTGGGATCTGGCAATGAAATTACTTGAATTTGATGTGCCCAGCTTTTATGTAGTTCTCTATCTGCTGCACTTCGGTTATTGGTGAAGTGAAACGATGAAATAAGGATTTGGAAGTGGCATCTATTTTGCTTCAAAATTAAAATAAGAACACTCCCAAAACGGGTAATCAAACAAAATGGAAACTTGACGTTGCCCTTCCCGCTTAGTGCAACAAGCTACAACCTACAATACAACTGACAAGGCCCAGCGCTAACAGGAAAGCTCTGTTCGCACGGGGACGAGGTTATTAGAATATAATCACGAACTTTGTCAACCGAGTTGGAGGAGATACAAAATAATGAGGCAAAGGTTGGGATATTCAAGGAAGATTTTATTTTTGAATTCAAACAAAATCGAAGTCTATTTTAAAAGTAGAATTTAGTGAACAATATTTATTTAAAAGTTAAGTATTCCTTCCTTACACATCCTCAAACTTCCCAACGTCTTAAACAAATAATATAAACCAGGGGACTTTGCTATATAAACTATAGTTCTATGAATAGGGCAGTCCACGAAGCTATATATTTTTTTTTTTAATTTTTGGGTTAACACTGATGGATTTTAGAATCCATATGACCTTCGTCAAAATTATGTAATTGAAAATAATATTTACAAACAAGTGCTGTAAATTGACTTCTTAAAGCAAAGCCAGAATAGCAGAGAGTACAACTGATGACCCAACCATTGCATAACCAGTTGAGTATACTTCATTGATTTTCAAACATTTGCCAGTATCCCAGATGAGATGGCGAATTCCATTTGCTGTATGGTAACCCATTGGATAGGCCAGAACGAATTTGATGGCAATTAGTGATCCTGCACTCAAATGGAGTCCCTCAACCATGGTGACGTAGTGAGAAAAATCGACTGGGGAAACAAGAGCACCAAGACCTAGAATGGTCGAATATCCAGCAAGGGCTAACCCAGTCATTCTGTGAGAAATTGAGAGTATGCTGGTTAGTTGTGGTTTATAGATGGTCAAATGAGGCGACAAGGCACGCTGGAGACGAGAATTTTTTTCGTCAAATGATTCCACGGGCTCTGCAACTGGGGGAACAATTTTCATGGTGATGTTCCTTGCAGAGGTTAATGCTCCAGCATTACGAATGGCATTTGAATGAGTTAGAGCTCTTGTGAGATTGAACCTAGAATTATAGAATTATTTAAATTAAAAATAAATTAGAAAAAAAAATCATTTTATAATTACATTTTGAAAAATATGCACTGTTTTTCACTTATTTCACCATAAACGTCAGATGGAAAAATAAGTATTAAACTTGGCAGTACCTACAATCTGAAGTTGGTTGCTGTTGGATTGTTTCAAAGACGTCATACAACTAAACAGCTAAACAAACAACATTGTTGCGTTCTTTATTTAACGAGTTCACATTTTTGTTAACAAAAGTCAACAAAAAGGGGTTGTTTTATTCCAAATTAGTTACGATTTCAAACTATTTGACGTCATTACAGCGTTCTTAAACTCACGTTGGAGTGTCAAATAGTTACGATTTGTTACTCTTTCCAACTCACCTCCATGGTATGAGTTGAGATAGTTGATCTGTGAATAGAACATTTAAGCGAACGGCAATGTACTTCTTTTTCTCTCGATCCGAGACATCACATGAAATAATTTTCTAAAATTTGTGATTTTTAAAGGCAAAAAAAGGCTGTTAAGTAATTAACTTTAAATTTATCGGGAAAGTTGATTCTGGACTAAAACAAATCCAAATCAGTTATAATAGAGCAATGAATTGTCAACAATCATAAGGTATATATTTTTCCCTTGAATTGGCCAAGCGATTTGTTTATAAGGCTACTTTCTTCATCCCTCTTTTCTCAGCATCTTTCCATGCGATGTTAAAGATTTTGGTGTTTCTTAGTTCTGCTAGATCCCCCGTTACTTTATGCATCCCCTTTTCCTCAATAAATTTTTTTAAAGAAAATTGTCATATAAGGACTGTTTTTTTTTCCTTATACCTCTCAGGGGTACGAAAACGGCTAAATCTCGAATGTTACTTCATTGTATAGTGTAATCACTTGGTAGTTTTTACTTTTTAGTTTCGTCTAATTGTCTTCTTTGCCGCTTAAGAGCTCTGCTGGTGCAACTATTGTGTAAGGTGGCTTAACATGAAGCTGCAATTCATAATCTGCAAAAAAAGAGGATGCAAAATACATAAATCATATCTGTTTGATAGGGAGGGAAGACCAAAATGCAGACATCTTCATGGATCCAGATTATAGGGAAATTATGGTGAAGACGAACATGTTCATCTTCATCGTCTGCGCTATGATTGTTGTTGCTTTGTCGTCTGCACTATAATTTATTGCAGCTCCATGTAAAGCCACTTTACGCTCTCCCAGGGATGGTTGCCATCACAAAATGCAATATTTCGAGGGTATTTCAGGCAAGAGGAGTACGAGTTGGCGGTCTGTATTGGTCTGTGATGAAAACGAAATTGTGCTATCTGGTTTAGTTGTATCATGCTAGAAAACTATTAAAATATTTTTTTTTAAACCCGATAGATGCATATGAGCGGGTGTTCATTTTTTGTACTCGTGCCCCATTTAAAATGCACATCAGCTGATTTTAAGCTTGTAGGCCAAAAGAAAGAACCAAACTTCGTTCGCTGGTGTGTCGTAAAGAAAAGAAAATACAATGGATGTTATTGGCAAGTTCTTCTTCTGTTTTCCTTTGCTGTGGTTACCCATTGCACTTTTGACGTTTCTTAAAACGTCTTATAAATCACAGTTTCGGAACAGTGCTAATAATGGCACGAGTCGTACATCTTTTAAGCTTTTGCGAACGAAATAATTTTTTATTTTCTAATAAATTTCAAACAAGTGCAAAAGTTGCAATTCGTTATAAACATCTGAAACTCTTTTCTTGTTCCCCGAGGATTCACTATTTGGTATGTGGAAACCACTTAAATAATTATAATGTGCGCTCTCTCCTCGCATGTTTTGATCCAGTGTTTTTTTTTCTAATGTATCGAAAATATTTTTCTTCCATCTATTGCAGTCCCTACGCGCCTGTTACTTAAAAACATAAAACTCGAGGAGAGAGCGCTTTAATATATGAACATTATATAGACCTTATATTCATAAAATAATCGAGTGTCACGCAATCAAATCATGGGTAGAACAAAGCGGTTACGACAGAAAAAACGCAATGGATCGATTGCAAATAAATTTGATTCATCTGTTTCTTTATATAACTTTATGAAACAATTTAGTTGGAAGAACGAAAAGAGTTTAACATGTCGAAACTTTGCCGCCACAGGCAGAGGAATTTGCTCTAAAACTAACATACTCCCAGGGGATGTCATAATAAAACTTCCACTTGAGGCGATGATTACATTGGCCACTCTGGAAAACGACCATAATTTTCGATGTCTTACAGAAGAGTTTGCTAACTCAACAGACACAATTCCGTTCCAAAGCTTGCTAGCATTGTACCTCTTGTATCAGAAGCATTTAAAAAGTTCCCTCTTCGAGTTGTATGTCGCATCAATTCCCTCAACATTTTCAACTCCATACTTTTGTCAAAGTAATGAACTGTTTTTCCTACCAGAAAACATTTTGCAGCAAACTGTTAACCAAAATAAAATAATTCGCGACTCTTACACAAAACTGCAAAACGCCTTTGGAGGAAAAACTTGCACCTGTTGTGGGCAATCTTATTTCAAAGATGTATTCAAGATAGACGATTTCAAGTGGGCTTTTTTCGCTGTTAATACCCGGAGTGTATTCGTTGAATTAGACGAAATTAAGCCACTAATTAAGGACAAAACTTGGTTAATAAAATTCCTCAATGACAAACCAGAAATGGCCCTAGCTCCCTTCTTAGATTTGTTTAATCATTCAGATGCTGCTTGTACAGACCAAAAAATTGAAAAAGAAAACAATCTATTGCACTACAAGTTGACCACCTCAAACTCATACAAACCATATGAACAAATATTCATAAGTTATGGCAGTTTGACAAATTTTAAGTTGTTCTCGGAATATGGTTTCTCACTCGATAGCAATTCAAATGATTATTTTGAAATAACACTTGTTGATATAGAATCATTGATAAAACAAGAGCGCAAGTTCAAAGGCGTTGTCTTTCACAGAAACAAGTTTAAATTCATTCGAGATCATAATTTGAACGACCAAATGTTTGTACATGCAGTCGACGGTCTCTCACATAATCTGCAGGTTGTGCTTTATTTAATATTCAAAGAGCCATCACATTATCCAAATGTCCTTAATCAAACAGCTTTTGGATCAAATGTAGTTTCTGAAGATTTGATTCAGGAAGAAGCTAATCTGTTGTGTTTGTACAAAATAAAGGAATATCAGAGTTTTGTCGAAGGTTTACTAAAGTTAAAACAATTGTCATGCAGTGGGCAGGAATCTGTGTTGTTCTTGAGACGTAGTATAATTTATCTTCAAGAATATATCGACAAAATGGAAACGAATTAAAGATATATAAGTAATGCCGCTCTGTATCATATAAATGTTTATAAAATAAATTTTGTATCTTCTTACATAAGTGTTGTTCATTTTTGAGATACACTGTAGTTCACTTGAATAAAGGCAAAAATAAAATTACACTTAACGATGTGTTATGGCCAGCTTTCATGGCAATATCAAACTTATTTGTTGACGGTAAGCAAAGGTTTTTAATCTCTCCGTGGAATACACTTACAAACATTATTTCTTTTTTAAAGTAACGGACATTTTTCAAAGTTTTTATTCTCAAATGCATGGAGAAAGTTATTGACAGACAGATTCGAAACAGCGCTGAACGATTTGGTCAACAAAATAGAATCCTCCATTCATAGCAAGGAAACCTATGTAGTCGCTTTCCTTGACATTGAGGGAACCTTCAACAACACTACTTTTGAGTCCACAGATCGTTCACTCAGGTACCACAAGTAGTATGCAATTGGATCATGTCCATGCTCAGTTGTAGAATTATCCAGAGTTAAATTGAAGATATAGACATTTCTGCACTAACAACCAGAGAATGCCCACAAAGTGGTGTTCTCTCGCCTCTTATGTGGTCCATCGTTGTAGGCAGCCTATTAAAATCATTATAGACCAATGGCGTTCATGCAGTGGGCTTCGCAGATGATCTAGCCATTGTCATACAAGGATCCCCATTAAGATTAATATCGAACAGACCTCAATCAGCCTTGGACATTGTTCTGAAGGTCTCTCCGTTAACCTCAAAAAGACAGTTATTGTTCCTTTTACTAAAAGAAAAAAACTTGATCTTACACCCCCTTCTCTTTATGGTAAAATAATCCCATTTTCGAAAGAAGCAAAATATCTAGGGATCGTTCTAGACAGCAAATTGTCGTGCAACCCACAACTAGAACGCATCTTTAACAGAGCAACAAAATCTCTCTGAATACGCCGTAGTATTTGCGGAAAAAACTGGGGACTCAAACCTAAAATGATGCATAACTTCTATACTCTTGTAGACTGCAATAAAATACGCAGCGTTGGTGTGGTGGCCAAAAACAAAGGAAATGACGGCAATATATTAGCTAGAATTGTCTCTTCCCCCAAGAAGATGTAAGATGATTTCGCTCCTCAGCAGCTTGGAAAATCATAATATAAATAAAAATATAATAAATTTAGTATGTGCCTGGATGTCACAACCCCCACATATAACTTAACACAGAACTTCTATATAGTCATCCCTCCCAGGGAAGACTGGCAAAACTTTAAACCACACCCTTCTAGCGAAGATCTGGTACTGGTTCCGAAGGTACTGGTTCCGGTATTTATGGGGAATCACCTTGCGCAAACTTCTCAGTAAGCCTTGGTCTCTTCATTCGTCCATATTCCAGGCAGAGGTCTTCGCTATTAACGAATGCACGAGGATAATATGTCATTTCAACGCCAAAAATAAAACAATATCCATCTTCTCGGACAGCCAGTATGCCTTAAAAGCTCTGCCTTCACCTGTCATAAGATCTAAGCTAGTCCAAGAGACTGTCTTAGTACTCACTGAACTTGCAAGGAGCAATTTTGTGATTCTCCATTGGATTTCAGCACATAAAAAGTACGATGGCAATGAAAGGGCCGACATCCTGGTCAAAGAGGGCGCCTCACTGCCATTTGTCGGCCCTGAACCCTTCTGCGGAGTAAATAAAACTACTTCAAAAACACTGCCAAGAACATCTTACTTATGAAATCCAATGCAGCTTGGCAAACAATATTCAAACAAACCCCCAATAGGAAAACTCTCAAATCAATGACTGGAATCATAACTGGACACTGTTCTCTAAAAACACACCTTCAAAACATGAGACTATCGACAGACCCCGTTTGCCGACTCTGCCTCGAAAGTGAAGAAACATCTTTGCACATCCTCGCGGAATGTCCAGTACTCTACCGCCTGGGAAAGCGGACACTTGGTGATGAGATCGTTTCTCTGGAAAAACTCAAAACCCTCCACCCACAGAATATTTTGAAGTTCTGGTCTCAGTCTGGATATTTCGGCTTAAGCAGACTTAATGCCACGGATAAGTCCTTCTTTGTTTTCGTAATGCCTATTTAGTATACCTTGCGTGTAAGCCACCTCCAGACATTTTTTGACAATGTTAATGTCAGGTGAATAGCTGCCAATTCATCACTTCAACTTGTTGACTTGCAATTTATGACTGTACTATAAGAGCAGTATGGATTGGTGCGTTGTCCTGTTGTAAAATCAAGGGCAAGGGCACAAAAAAATTAGCAAGGGCACAAAAAAATTAAATTAGACTTCTTTTCATCCTTGAAGGCAACAATTCGCCAATCATTTTTAGTTTGGCACTGGCCTGTACTCCAAGCCATTTAATGTTTCGCAAAATTTAAGTCGAAACTCCTTAAGCATGGCATTCAGGGCGGTTCTTTTTTGTCAGTTTTAACCTCTTCAGATGTCCATTTGCTTGCACTAACCCCTACTTCGTATTAAATTTTTAATGTGGAATAGATAGGATTGGAATGATTGAATGATTTTACGTCTGTCAGATGGTGAGATCACAGTAGGTGTCCTTCGATTGTATTGTTTTCCATAGGATGGTGTATCTTTTAAATAATTGTCAACACAAGTTGCACTACGCTTAATTTTTGTTTAAGCAATTTGACGGTTTGAATAACCTTCCGGGTGGTAAACGTCTATTTTTGGCTTCTCGCCTATATTTAACATTTTTGCTCTTCTCATTTTTATTCACATTGGTTTTGAACGTCTGTATATCACAATGGAAGGGAAAAATCGAGCCGGGTAAAGCATTCCACATTCTCTATACTTAACAGTACGTCCGAAGTTAGGCTCGAGGGTAAATTGATGGGCATTCCTAGCAAAGCGAGTGCTACAGGGAAATGCATCTGGCTATTTCGCTGGAGCACTGTTTATAGAAGTATAAACGGCGGTAAGACAAGAAACCTTGCGGCGATGTTCAAGGAAAAAAAAATGTTTCGGTAATGGTACTTTCACCTATCAGGTTTCAGGATCTTTTTTGGATCCTATCCAGGAGATGCAAGTGAGTGACAGGAGCACCTGCCCAAATATAAGAATTATACTCAAGCTTCGGGCGAATGTGTGCCTTGGAGATTGTTAGACTTTTCGGCTTCAAGCGTTGAACTTTTGCTGGTTCGGATCTTTTTACAGCTTTTCCGTTTGGTATCACGTTGGTTTCTAATATATATTTTTTTTTAAATTTAAGCAAACATTCTGTCTTGCCTTAATCCATTGTACAAACTCTAAATTGTAACGCCTTAAGATGAACACCCTGCTTATCACAATATAGCCTTCAAACCTTATTTCTACACTCAAACAAAGTTAAGAAAGCACAAACTGCATTACACCTTTGAACTGCTAGATTAATATATAAAAAAAATACAGAAATAATTATTCTAACAATGTAAATTTAATTTTCAGCGGTATTCAACAAGTGCAGCTGGAATACCTCAAGATGGAAACAAATCAACCAAAGCAAACCCAATCACATCGAAAACTCAAGTTTTGGGCGGAGTATTCGAAAAGAATCGGACCAAAGCAGGTAACAAAATCATACCTACCGATTATATGCGTAACTTTAAATTTTACAGCTGTCTTAAAGTGGTAGTGCTAAGAGCGTAAGTTAAAATGTTCTTCGTACACTCATTCAATCATCTTTTATCATCGAATTAACTAATAATTTTCACACCATCATCGAATGAGTTTTTTTTTTATCTTTTTGTATGATTTGAATTTTCTTTTGTTTTCCTTTAACACTGAAGCCATATTATAGGCTCTTTAGGTCATTATTTTTGCTTGTTGTTTGGTCCCGTAGGGATATTACTTTCAACTAGTAAATCCCCACAGGTCCTTGGCAGCATATAAGATACTGTTTCCACGTAGGAGTATCCGCTGTAGGACAGGAATCGCTTGGAAAAATTGATGCACCTCCCGTAACATCATCCGATATGATAAGAGCAATGATGGCTTACATATGGCCAAAAGATGACGCATTAGTTAGGAAAAGGTTAGCTCATTATCTTTATAAATTGGCATCGATTTTATTTATTTTTATTTTTAGAGTAGCAGTTTCCGTAGGTCTTCTTGCTGGATCAAAAATTATAAATGTGTGCGTTCCATTTTGTTTTAAAGGTGCTGTGGATGCACTGGGTGTTCTTAATATGAGTTCAGCCCCTGAAACTGTTTTGTCGGTCAGCACAGCCATGCTTCTTGGATGTAATTTGGGTGTTAAAGTTATCCGTTTAACATTAAATTCATAGTTTCTTATTATTTCAGACGGAGCTGCTAGAGCTGGGGCAGCAGCTTTTAATGAACTACGAAATGCAGTATTTGCTAAGGTGGCGCAACACTCTATAAGGAAAATTGCAACCAACGTTTTTCTTCATCTTCATAATCTGGATTTAGGTTTTCATTTAAACAAGCAGACAGGTGCTCTTTCCAAAGTAAGATTGTAATTGTTTGGAGATAAGAATGTATTTCCCTCCAATACAAAAATCAAACATCAAAATTCCCTGCTAACTTGTTTTTTTTTTTAGACAATAGATCGTGGCTCCAGAGGAATAAATTTCGTACTCACAGCAATGGTGTTTAACATTGTTCCTACAATTTTTGAACTGGCATTAGTATCGAGTATCCTAGGCTTTAAGGTAAGACATTGTCGCAAGTTATGTTAAGTTTAACCAAAATACGTTTCATTTAGTGCGGCTTAGCATTTGCAGGAATATCAATGGGCTGTGTAGGAGTTTATGCTGCGTATACGCTAGCAATGACACAATGGAGAACTCGATTCCGAGTATACATGAATCAAGCTGAAAACGAAGCTGGCAATAAAGCTGTTGATTCTCTTATAAACTACGAGACCGTCAAATATTTTAATAACGAGCAATATGAAACCAACCGCTATGACAATGTGCTGAAAAAGTATGAAGAAGCCAGTTTAAAAACCAGCTCTAGTCTGGCTGCTTTAAACTTTGGTCAAAATGCAATTTTTAGTGCAGCCCTCACTTCAATTATGGTTTTGGCTGCAAATGAAATAGCCCAAGGCAACATGACAGTTGGTGATTTAGTAATGGTGAATGGGCTGTTGTTTCAACTTTCTATTCCTCTGGGATTTCTAGGAAGTGTTTACCGCGAAGTTAGACAAGCCTTATTAGACATGCAATCGATGTTTACATTGATGAATGTTGACAGCGCTATAACAATAAAACCTAATGCTCCGTATTTGGCAGTTACTCGTGATAATGCTTCTATTGAATTCCGAAATGTTAACTTTGAGTATGAGTCAGGAAAGCCAATATTTAGGGACCTTTCGTTCACCATTCCTTCTGGTAAGAAAATAGCCATTGTCGGTGGTTCAGGCTCTGGTAAGTCATCAATGGTACGATTACTGTATCGGTTCTTTGAACCAAATTCAGGAGAAGTGCTTATTGGGGGTCAAAATATAAGAGATGTTGATATACACAGCTTAAGGAAATGTATTGCAGTTGTACCGCAGGTAAATAACTTAATCAAAAATCAGACTTTTATAAATGAATAAAGTTACCGTTTAATATTTCATTTCTAGGACTCGGTTCTCTTTCATGATACTATTTTGTACAACATTAATTATGGAAACCTTTCAAAAATGCAAGATGATGTTGAAAAGGCTGCAAGAATGGCTGACTTACACGATTCGATACTTGGATGGCCAAATAAGTATAATACCCAAGTAGGCGAAAGAGGCTTGAAGCTTTCAGGAGGAGAGAAGCAGAGAGTTGCTATTGCAAGAGCAATTATGAAAGATTCACCAATTTTGATTTTTGACGAAGCAACCAGTAGTTTGGATTCTATAACTGAATATGTAACTATACATCTTACAGACAAAAATTTTGTTTCTCATTGTTTTATGCCTTATTTCCAGAATATTCTCCGAGCACTATCAAGGGCTACTGAAGGCAGAACAAGCATATGTATTGCTCATCGTCTGTCAACTGTTATGGACGCAGATGAGATATTAGTCCTGGAACATGGTCAAGTTGTTGAGCATGGAAACCACACTGAACTTCTAAAAAAGAATGGCCTGTATGCTAAACTTTGGGAAACGCAGACACAACAACATGTTTGATGAAGATAACCATAAATGTTTAGTTTAATTTAAAAGTATAATTTTGAAAAATGTTAGTTTTGAAAAGTGTACCAAAGTGTAAATAAATTTAATTTAAAATCACTTGATTTTGTTAAACATTTTAAGAAAAATACATTTTATAAAAATGTCTAATCCCTTACAATAAATTCGATGCAATTGCTATTTGAACTCCGGAACGCTAAAAAGAAGATAAAAATACTTCCCTTCCGCTCAAATACTTGCGAGGGCACTGTCCCAACCCCACTGAACCTGAAATTACTCTACAGTCTACACTACCATAATCATAATTATTTTAAGTTTTGAAAAAGATTAATTTTGTTTTAATTGAAAACATGTAGGTACCTACTTATAAAGGGTTTTCAATCTGGCAATACTTTTTTCGGAGTTGGTCTTCTTGACAGTTGTCACTTGATTTATGCTCAGTTTGGTTTGCCATTTCATAATGAATAGACTTACTCCTGAACAACGTTTACAAATCGTGCAAATTTATTATTAAAATAATGGTTCGGTTCTCGCGACGCATCGCGCGCTGCGTCCAATATTCCGTCGACATAATCGCCAAGTAATTTATTCGAGCCAGCCGCGGCGGCCACTTGCCCAAAATCATTTTTAAAACATAATGGAAAACCCTTATCTTTATAATAAAGCTAAATTCTTGGCCATTACATTAAATTATATGAGTTTTATTTCTTCTCGAACCCACACGTCATTTAATTTAATTTATTCTAAAAATTAAATTTTCTTTTTTTTGCATTTTTGCACTAAGTTTTAATATAATGAGGCAGATGACGTGGTGCTACAATGTTTGCAATAAAAATTGTTACATTTTTGTCACCGCAGCGCCACATGTTGGGTGCCTCAACTCTTGGACATTTTTCTTCAAAATTGTTTGGTTTACCAGGCGCTCATAAATAAAAAGAGGCTATTTTTTGCATTTATTTGAACAAATGGGTGGAGCCAAAAGTAAACGGTAAAGATTAATTTGGAAGTTATGGTTTCTACAACTGTTACTGTTTGTGTGTGGGCCGCCATTACTACTTTCCATTCTTTCTTTCTTTTAATATTCATGTCCTATTTGGCTCCACCCATTTTGTATCAGCAAAAATAAAAGGCTTCCCGCTTTTTCTGAGCGCCTGGTGATCCAAATATTTTTCATATGCCTTTTGCACTCAATTGTGAGGTTAGGAAGAAGAAACACCTTAAGCAGTGGTGTAGGCATTATAGACGCATATTTGCCGCCAAAAGTTTTATATTGTGATGACGATCACAAGGAGAAACAAAAAGTTACGGTTTCGAAGTTCACCTTTCGCACTTACTCATATGATAAACAGAAGAAAGTAAGAAAAAGGCTTTTAATTGGCTAGGGTCAGTGGCGACCATTTTTTCGCTGGTCTTGATTCAGGTGGTATTCTTATATATGTATGTAAAATGGCGACTCTGTGCTTTTTGTTTTGAATATTTTTTTTTTTTTTTTCATAAAGAGAAAAAATAAAATGTGCTCGTGCTGTTTTTTTCTATATTAATAATTTCTTTTATTTTCCAGAATTAAAGAACTTAAAATAAATATTTTATTTAATTCTTACTTTATTGGTTTGTTTACTTAATTATTTTTTTTCTTCGACCATTTTGTATTTTGGTGTGAAATTATTTCTTCGTTTTAATGGAATTTCAACTGATTTCCTTATAGTGATTTAAATATTTTAACATTATCTTTTATTTAAAATGTAGTCTTTGAAATGCATTTAATAACATTTCAAATACAAATATTTTGTTGGTTGTTTTATAAGTTTTTTTTTTTGCTTCAGGAATAATTTTACACCATTTAGTCCCCGTTCTGCTCCTATCGCAAAATTTCCATCGTTTCTACTCCGGCACTAAATTCAGACGCTGTTGAAGCGTCTGCCATAGGCTTCAGAAAATTCATTACTGTGGTAGTTTTATATGGCTTGTGCTGTAAAACATTAGGTAAACGCCTAAATTAGAAAATTTCAAGACACATTTAACACAGAGGGGATTTCGATTTCGTAAATGGAATTTGGAAACTGCATAATTATGACACTATGACACATTCAGAAATTCGTGGATTTCTTCTACGAAAAATTGAATTTCTTTCTGAGTTATATATTTTCCCCCTTGATGTTGTTGAGGAAACAAGTAAAATTATTTTGGAAAGGTATGTACCTATATCTATATTTTTTGTCCTCATAATTTTAAAATTTTCCCGCCCTTGAAATTTGCCGCCCGGGCAAATGCTGAATCTTCTCCATACTCTATTGATACATCACACGAGGGTTCTTTCTTTCAAAACCGTTTTTTTTTTATCCGATTGTGTGTTTGAGGTTCGCACACATTTAATGGTTTCATTACTGAAAATTACATTGGCCTTGGCCATTTTAATAAAGTTCAATAACCAACATTCACCGGCGGCGCCTTCCATTGTCCCATTCAGCAATCTTAGTGCAAATTAAGGACTTGTTGAAAATAAAATGAAAAGGCATTTAAATTATGATGAAGATGGTAAACAAGTTTGACATGGGCAACAAAATTTCAATAAATCCTTGAGCGTTCAATAAAATTACCTTTCAGCTCAGAGTGAATCTTGTGCGGCTTTAATTTTTAAATGTCACCCCTTTTGTTCATGTAAGGCGAAATAGATGGGTCGCGAGAAATTGCTCATATACGAAAATAAACTCTTACAGCTTATATATAGTCGTATAATTCAGATGACCTATGACAAAAACAGGAGAAGTTTTCTAATGTAATCTGTAAACTACTCAATGGATCTGATAATGCTTTAGCTTTATTTAAAATTTGGAAAACAGTAGATATCGTGCTTAGCTATAAGCTACTTTTTCGTTGCAACTTTATTTTGTGTAAGATAATCGCCTAAGGAATGCCTAAGAGCTACGACTATACATCAACTCGTTGTTTATTTCTTTGCTATCGTTCTTGTTCGCAATAATCGTTTTTTAGAATCGATTTTATTATAAATCCATAAACTTACCCTTTGATTTATAATTATGCGTGGTAAGTACCTACGCAAAATTTAAAATTGTCTCTAATCAACCGCTAACATCTTGACTGGGTGTGGTGGGTGTATGAATTGTGAATAGACCACCCACGATATTAAAATGACGAAGACATTCTATACGGTTGAAAGAGCTCGTGAACTAATTAAAATTGTGAAACCCCATATGATATCAGATACGCACAAATTATGGAACACCTTTGAAAATGTCGACGAAATACATATAACCACCTAAAACAATAATTAATTAAACGAAGACACATTTTTAAACATTAACAAATCAAAAATCATTTGTTTTAGTCGTTGCTTGGGCGGAAAAATTTTAAAATTAAGGACTAAAAATATAGCTATACTTTTCCAAAATAATTTTTTCCCCCTTTATGTTGTTGAGAAAAACAACATAAACTACCAATTTCTGAATGTGTCAGTGTCATAATAATGCAGTTCTTAAATTCCATTCACGAAATCCAGTCTTTTTAAAATGTGTCTTGAAATTTTCAATTTTCTAATTCCAGGCGTTTCCTGTTGCACAAGCACATGCCATATAACATCATACGCAGCTTCAACAACGTCTGAATTTAGTGCTGGAGAAGAAACGATGAAAATTTTGCGATACGAGCAGAACGGGGCAAAAGATTAAATATGGTGTAAAAGTACCTATTCCTGAAGCAAAAAAAAAAAAAAAAAAAAAAAAAAACGAACAAAATATTTCTATTTGAAATGTTATTATGCTTTTCAAACACTACATTTTAGATAAAAGATAATGTATAAAAATTTAAACCATAAAAGCGTAGTTTATTTCAACTGATTGAAATAAACTACGCTTTTATTTTATTTAAATCACATTAAAAGCGAAAAAACACCAAAAAAAAATACAAAATGGTCGAAGTAAACATAAAAAAAAAATAATTAAGTAAACAAACCAATAAAGTAATAATTAAATAAACATTTATTTTTAAGTTCTTTAATTCTGGAAAGTAAAAGAAATTATTAATATAGAAAAAAACAGCACGAGCACATTTTATTTTTTCTCTTTATGAAAAAAAAAATATTCAAAACAAAAAGCACAGAGTCGCCATTTTACATACATATATAAGAATACCACCTGAATCAAGACCAGCGAAAAAATGGTCGCCACTGACCCTAGCCAATTAAAAGCCTTTTTCTTACTTTCTTCTGTTTATCATATGAGTAAGTGCGAAAGGTGAACTTCGAAACCGTAACTTTTTGTTTCTTCTTGTGATCGTCATCACAATATAAAACTTTTGGCGGCAAATATGCGTCTATAATGCCTACACCACTGCTTAAGGTGTTTCTTCTTCCTAACCTCACAATTGAGTGCAAAAGGCATATGAAAAATGTTTGGATCACCAGGCGCTCAGAAAAAGCGGGAAGCCTTTTATTTTTGCCGATAATTTGAAAATGTGTGGAGCCCAAGTAGGACATGAATATCAAAAGAAAGAAAGAATGAAAAGTAGTAATGCCGGCGCACACACACAGTTATGGAAACCATAACTTCAAAATTGATCTTTACCGTTTTCTTTCAGCTTTTGGCTCCTCCTATTTGTTCAAATAAATGAAAAAAAATAGCCTCCTTTTATTTATGAGCGCCTGGTAAACCAAACAATTTTGAAGAAAAATGTTCGACAGGTGAGGCACCAAAAATGTGTTGCATATGATTTTATCTTTTACTTACCAACTTAGAATGATTTAAAATTTATTCTTCTGTAATATAGCTAGTCGTTCTATTTTTTCTTAATAATCTCGCAAAATTTTATTGTTTTACTTTGAGTTAGGTTTGGATGTTTGTATTTAAATTTTTAAAAGGAAAGCTGTTGCGCACTAATAACCAAGTAAGTACCTATGTACCTTCTGTTCTGATTTCTAACCAAAGGCACATTCCATAAATTAAGAAACACCTGTGATGAAAAGATAGTTGTATTACACACCTGGAGACGTTAAGATCCCTTAAAACATTTTAAATTATGATTTATATTTTAATTTTACAAATAAGTAAAGTATAAAACGTGATTCATCAATATAATTTTAACAATCATACTAATTTTAACTGATGGTTAAGATTTTAAATTTCAAAATAAGGTAAAAAAACAGATAAATTAAAATTTGATGTCAATATAACCTGAGTTTGTGGTATGTGTTTCAGGTGAAATGTTTAGAAGGCATTTAATTAAATTAATTAATAAATAGTTAGGCACAGATATACTCGTATTTTTAAATTGTGGTACACTAGCAGATACAAAGTAAAATGTTAAACCTAGTCCAATCATCCATTTGTATAAGGAGTGAGAACAATCGCCAAACTGTCTGGTGTAAGGAGTGTTTAAAACAGTGAATGCGAAAAATCTTTCGACAGATTTGTGTGTTTGTGCATATGAACAGAATTTGTGTTTTTTGAATTTTTTTCTTAGTCAGAGTTGACAGTAGTTTTTTTTATATTATAACACCTGAGTCATGGCTTCGGTCAGTCTATAATCTTAACAAATTAATCAATAGCTGGATTTAAAAAAAGTTTTGAAAAAAAAAACTACTTTACAGTCAGTGAAAAAAAAGGAAATAACTATCAAAAATATTTAAAAAAAAATCTTTTTCCTGTGTAATCAGTTGAGTTAAGATGCTTCAATGAAATACAAACTAAGAAGAAACGTGAACTGTTTTAATAATGAAGTTAAGAATTATATAAAATTTTACAAAATAATTTTTTTTTCTTACTTGAGTTACTTTGGGTTACTTTTATTCAAAATTGATTAGAGTTTCAAAGGAATTTCATAACAGATCGGTTGGTGTGTTTTCTTAACGCTAAACATTTTAAGGGGATGGAATCTCCTCCAAGGAGATTTTCCATGGATAGGTTTACTGTTAAGAGTTAACTTCACTCCAGGTAAAGTCTTTTTACCATAATAAAGGGTGTATCAACAAAAGCGCCGAATTTAAATTTGCCACCGTTCTGTTAATACGAGTTGTACCTACTGTGTTTTTTTTACAATTTTCAAAAGTTTTCAAATAAATTACAAAAGTGGTGAAAGTTCTGCGAAAACAGTTCGCCAATAACGTCAAGTTTTCGGTCGCAATAATGCGCCAAATGAATCTAGATTAAGACGTTTAATAACAAAATGTGAGACCAAATTTACGCTGATAGATGGAAAGATCATTTTTCGTCGTCGTCCTTGTTGGTCACTTGAAAATATAGTCACAGTAAGAGAATTTATGTGGCCAAGAACCTAGGAACTTCCATTCGGCATCATAGTCAAGAATTCTACATTTCCAGAAGCACTATATGCGAAGAATTTCAGATCTGCATCTAGGGACCATGCACAGCGCCGTGGATTTGCTAATTGGGTGTTGGAAATTAATGCAGTTTTTGAAGAAAATCTTTTTTCAGATGAAGCACATTTTCAACTGTACAGATTGGTAAATAAACACAGCTGTCGGATTTCGGGTGCTGAAAATCTTTGTGTTTTGCTATGTGAAAACGTTATTCAAAATTGGAATAAAAGACTAATCCTGTTTCAGTGAATTCGTGGTGGTCATTTGCTCGATGTTGTCATCACACGTTGAATCGGGACTATTTTTCTTTATGTTGAAACAAAAATAATTGCTTGGATCAAAAAATAAATACGTTTTTGTTTAAAATTGAATCAGACGCTCTTATTGATACACATATTCATTAACGATTTTTGAAACGTTCTTCACAAGAACGAATTTAACGTTCTAAAAACGATTTGGTTTGGAATATACAATCTAGGTTAGGTTTGTGGGAGAGCTGGTGTATGTAGACCGATTGCGATAGGTTACCATTCATGAGGGTTTACCATTTCGAATTTCTCACTGCTCATTTTTGCATTCCGTATATGAAGTTCCCAAGTATACGGGAAAATTATACAGATCTGTAATTGACAACTCTTCGATGTTCTCGAAATAGTGACCTTCAAGTTTTATTTCTTAAACTATGTATAGGTACATACAGAGGCTCGGCAATGGCATAGGTAGTGGGATACTTTCTCATGTTCATTCTTGTCATTGCAGTCTCTGAACAGGCCTTCGTCAGTAAGACGTAGTTTTTTGTCGTTATTTTCGTATTTTCCAATAAGAAGAAATTTCTATTTTCGAAGTAACAGCTCTTTAACCGGTGGCTCCTATACAAGCAGAAGCTTGGTTTAAGCCAGCCACACTTCTTAATTATATTTATACTTTCCAATAAATATGTCTAAGATATTTATACCTACTTTGTCTGAAATATGAGAACATGGATGATTTTTTGTAAATTAAATAAACTCAAAAAAGTACGCATACGCCCGAGTGAACTATACTTTTTTCGTTTTTTACTTGAACTTTGGTTGTTTTTAGGTTGGAAAATGGGCAATTCCAGCAAGTTTTCTTTTAGGTTCAATACGTTCATTAGTTTACTTTTTTCAAAATAATCCAACATACCTATATTGGACTAATTTCCAAGATTTGGTCGCTTGTCATCGAATTCAATTGAAGGATTTTCTTCTACAAGTAATTTAAAAATATAAATACTTAATCGTTTTCTTCACTTCTTACCCATTTATATGTAAAACATACAATTGTAGTATGGTGATTGTTAAGTTATTAAGAAATCAACTAAAATTGATTAAAATTTTATTTTGCAAAAACTTTTAGTTATAACAAGTGATTTATTTTTTTCCAAGAATTTTAATACTGAAGCTATATTAAATAAAGTGCACGACTGGGTCGCATGAACTTGCTCTAATGTGTGACAGCAGTCTTGGGGCTGGAAATTTTGGAAACAAAAAACAGGGAAAAATTCATATTAAATTCTAGTGATTAATGAAATTTAATATGATTTCATGAATTTAATATGATTAAAGCGTTTTTACTGTTTTGAATTTTAAGGAAAAACATTTTCGAAATCGTCGGACCAGTTTTCCAAAAAAAACGGTTGTCTCCGACAGCAAATCACATGCGGAACTTTCTCCGACGGTAATAAAAAAAAATACTTTCAAATAAAAAAGGAAGACTTGTATATTTATTTTGTAATTCTTTTTTCTTTGTTTGAGGCTTTTTTCTTGTATTATGTATTTCATCCTCTAAAAATACTGCTGTTCTGTGCAGGTTTATTCGACTAAAAAATAGTTCATATACAATTTATTTTTTGTTTGCCTTATGCCATGTAAGCGCGTCGCCGATTCGGATACCATGAACATAATAAATGCTCCGATCAGAGCTTTTCTCCGGTCGAAGGATTCTCTGATAGGGGGGATTATCTACGTTCCTTCGAGCATTTTATATAAATTTATGATTCGATTGTATTATATTTAAATGCTTAAGAAATATGATCCATCTAAACAATATTTAAGACTTTAAATATTTAATTTTTTGTTTTCAGAAATTGTCGGAGATTTGATAAAAATGAAACCGAATGCCTCAACCCAAGAAACAAGATTTATGTTCTTCGCCACCATAATTGACTTGAGTAATTTTATCTCATATCGCAGCTTTTGTCAATGGTTACACAGACCTGTAGATGCAGCAGCCCTTGGAGTTTTTCGTTTCATGTTTGGTAAAACCATAAAGTGAAATTCTATATATGCTAACAATAAATTATTTGAAAATTATTATTTAATTACATAGGTGCAGCTATGTTGGTTGATATTGCAGAAGAACGAGGTGGAAGTCAAATGGACTTGAGATTTGGAGATGAGAGGACATGTCATTTCCCCTTGTTTGATTTTGTCCAAAATTTCAGTCTTCCCGTAATGGGCTTTGTGTACTTCATCATGTGGCTTGGTGCACTTGGAATAGCTTTGGGCTATAATTTTAAATTGAGCTGCTTGGCTTTCATTGTACCTTATTGGTATATTTTTCTATTAGATAAGCCAGCTTGGAACAATCATAGCTATCTTTTTGGACTATGTTCTATACTGTTATTGATGACTAGTGCAGATCAATGTTGGTTAGTTACACATATTAAGAAACAAGTCAATAATATTATTTAATATTGCATCCTTTCTTTTAACTTTTTAAGGTCACTTGATCGTCCTTACGCAAATAATACCATACCATATTGGAATTATTTTCTTATAAAGTTCCAATTTTTTGTTCTGTACTCATATGCTGGATTGAAGAAATTTTCTACCGAATGGTTATCTGGCTACGCGATGTCAAGTTTGGGATACCACTGGCTGTTTGCGCCTTTTAGAATGATGCTTTCAGTGGAAATGACTGATTTACTCATAGTACACTGGTTAACCGCAGTCTTCGATTTTACTATTCCTTTTCTCATGACCAACAGTGGTACCCGAAAATTTGCGACACCTTTTATGATATGCTTCCACTTGATGAATTCGAAACTATTTTCGATTGGTAACTATTATGTTGTTTAAGATTGTTTGTTATAATATTTAAATTGTGACTTAAAGGAATGTTTCCGTGGGTCTGCCTGGCTGAGGTTCCTCTATTTTTTAATTTTGACTGGCCAAACAAAATATGGTTAAAGATACAGAATACAAAAATTGACATTCAAAATTCACAAAATGTTAAAACTACCGAACTCAACGACAAACCTGATGTAATCAAAAGCATTAAATCGAAACCATTACCCTTGGAAAACTCGACTGAGGTGACTTGGAATGATAAACTTCGTACGGCAGCTATTTGTGTCTACTGCTGTATTCAGCTGTTTCTACCATATTCACACTTTATAACCAAGGGATACAATAATTGGACTAATGGTCTGTATGGATATTCTTGGGACATGATGGTTCATTCTTATGACACAGTGTTGACATCCGTTAAAATTGTTGACAACAAAAAGGGCAACATTCACTATTTAGAACCATTTGCATTTACTCAATTCGACCGTTGGACAAAGTCGGCAGACATGGCAAAGCAATATGCCAAATGCATTCATAGAAATATAATTAAAGAAATTTCAAAAAACCCTAAAAACAAATTAATATCATTTTCAAACATTTCTATATATTTTGATGTTTGGTGTTCGATGAATGGTCGATTTCAACAGCGGGTCTTTGACCCGCGAGTGGATATTCTAACAGCGCCTTGGTCGCCATTTGAATCAACTTCATGGTCATTACCACTTATTAATGAGCTTGACTATATGCGGCCAAGGCTAAAAGCTATCACTGATGACGTTCTTTCTTGGAGTAACTATTCCGATGTAATATTTGTTGCAGATTTTCCTGGGCTAACTCTAGATAACTTTTTATCGTCAGATTTAAATAATATTACACTTACAGTTATTGACGGAAGTGTTACTTATAGGAATCAAAGTATGGAATATAATTTGAGTGCTGGCCAAAGTATATCACTCACGCCAGGAGAGACTCATCATGTTACAACAATGAGCACAAGTCCATCGTGTTATCAGTACACTTATGTTAACAAAACAATGGAAAATCTTCAAAAGTCAGTCGATGATGGAAGTTCATTCAAAGATGATGGGGTTTTTACCATCTGGAAAGATGTGTCCCAGAGACTTGAGAACTACAAAATGTTCTTGCATCATATTATTAACTCTGTCATGTTTATTGTATATAAAGTACCAATTTAATTGTATGTACTATGTACACTTATTGACAAAAGTCTACGTACACAAAATACAAAATGGTCGAAGTAAACATAAAAAAATAATTAAGTAAACAAACCAAAAAATAATAATTAAATAAATATTTTTTTTAAAGTACTTTAATTCTGGAAAATAAAAGATAGAAAAAAACAGCACGAGCACTTTTTGTTTTTTTTTTCTTTATGGAAAAAAAAATATTCAAAACAAAAAGCACAGCCACCCTGTAACATATTATAAAAATACCACCTGACTCAAGCCCAGCGCGAAAATGGTCGCCACTGGCCTGGCCAGTAATAAGCCTTTTTCTTTTTTTGTCTTCTGTTTATCAGATAAATCGGAGTGAGTGAAATAATAAGAGCAAGTGCGAAAGATGAACTTCGAAACCGTTATTTTTTTATCCTCCTTGTGATCTTCATCACAATATAAAACTTTTGGCGGCAAATATGCGTCTACAATGTCTACACCACTGCTTAAGGTGTTTCTTCTTCCTAACCTCACAATTGAGTGCAAAAGGCATATGAAAAATGTTTGGATCACCAGGCGCTCAGAAAAAGCAAGAAGCCTTTTTTTGTCGATAGTTGAAATGAAAATAGGTGGAACCAAAGTAGAAAATGAATATCAAAAGAAAGAAAGAATGGAAAGTAGTGATGGCGGCCCACACTTGAGCGCGCACATGTGCACCGACACTGGTGCGTGATTCCGCCACACACTGCATACCAAATCGTACGCACTTTAGTTGTGAAAGAGAATTTAAAGGAAAGAAAAGATCACAATGAGAAATGAGTGATGTGGAGGTGGACACAATTCCGATGCAACTGAATATATTAATGAATGTGCGCGCGCATCCTCATACACATCACACCGATCGAGACACCGACAACAAAAATCAAAAACTTTTCATTTTTACTCGCGCCGTGTCTAACACCGAAAATCGGTGTGCGCAGCAGCCCACACACATCACACATTTCCGCGCACCGACACATGCGCGCGCACAAGTGTGGTGTCTGTGGGCCGCTTGGGAACCATAACTTGACATTGATCTTAACCGTTTTCTTTTAGCTTTTGGCTCCACCCATTTTTTTGAATAAATGCAAAAAAAATAGCCTCCTTTTATTTATGAGCGCCTGGTAAACCAAACAATTTTGAAGAAAAATGTTTGAGAGGTGAGGCACCAAACATGTGGCGCTGCGGTGGAGAAAAATGTAAGCAAAAATGCACATTGTATTGCAACCATTGTAGCAACACGTCAGCTTCCTCAATATATTAAATCTTAGTTTAAAAATGCAAAAAATGGGTCAAGCAAGTCGATGATACAAAATATAAACTAACTTAAAAAAGAAAAACATATTAGTGTATATATTTTAAACTACTGAACCGATTTTCATGAATTTGAAAGTCAATGAAAAAAGGTTATTTAAATCTTATATCAGTAGCTCTGAGAAATTTACAAATACGTATGTACACGTACTATAGGTACTCGTTAAGAAGAATTATCAGATTAAAGGGTGGCAAATTAAATGTTTGCCCAGGGCCGGGCGGCGGAATAGCTGGATCGGGCCCTGCACGCATCAGAAGATTAAGTGCACCAAAAACACAAGGAAGTTGGATGAAAGCTGGCGGGGAAGAACAAGAATATGAATGGGGAAAAGAGCGTCTGCTTTGGAATCCCCAAAAACAATTGTTCAGGAAATTTTCAAGAATTGCTTGAAATTTTAATTGGTGGAATAAATAAATGCAATTGCCTTAAATTCTCGAAATACGTGGTCCGATTTCACTCATATGGGAGCTTTTTTATTATACCGTCATAATCACCAAAGTCGCTTATACTGCTTAAAAGTAGGGTAGGAGATACCGATGCACATTGGTTTTGAATGTCTGTAAATCACAATGACATTCTTGTGGTGCGGCCAAAATAGTCTCTTTAATTAACAGTACGAAGTTAGGCCCGAGGGTAAATTAAAGGGCATTCCTAGCGATGCGAGTGTTACAGGGAAATCTTTTAACCTATTTTATATATATTTTCACCTATTATTTTAAGGCTCTTTTTCGGGCGAATATCTTGTATATTTTAGCCAGATCAGCAGGGGCATATATTTCTTACATCAATTTTCTTCGGGCGAATATCTTGTATATTTTAGCCAGATCAGCAGGGGCATATATTTCTTACATCAATTTTGTAATCCTAAGCATTTAGGAGCATATTTATCAACGTCAATTTTGTGATAGTTCCAGGCGGTTGAAGGCGGCTTGTAATACACATACCTAGAACAAGCTGTTCGGTTTCCTCAATGCAAGTAGGTACCACTATTGGATAGAAGCATAATGGGTATTGGTTATGCTTTAACGAAAGAAGACAGCATTGAATTTTTGAAGCAGTAAATTTCAAGCGATTGATAATTCCCTATTGGATAATGCAGTCTAGATCGGAATTTAATATAAGCTTATCATATACGCTGCCTTTGAAGTTCCACTATCTGGAGAGCATGGATGTGAGCTTGGAAACCAATTTGAAAAGTACTGTCGTCAGCAAAACAAAGAGATATTTTTTAAAGATTAGGACAAAAATGCAGCGCAATAATCTTACTGGGCCCTATCATGGTAACCGATCGGAGAAAAATTGTCTCTAATTCGGGCGAAATGTACGAATTTTGTATCATGGTACCTCTCCGATTGATAAATCGGACACACATCCGAAAAATAATAAAGCATGCGTTGAAAATGTCAAAATGACAATGACGCACAGCGAATTCATGCGATGCATGGCTTTTTTATATTTGTATTTCTCTCGATTGTCTCCGGCAGCAAATTACTTGCGGACCTTTGTCGGATGGTAATAAAAAAATACAAACTATTTAATTTCTTGTGTATTTGTTTTTTTTTTTTATTCTTTTTCCTTTGTTTGAGGCTTTCTGCTTGTGTTATGTATTTCATCCCCTAAAAATACAGCTGCGCTGTGCAGTTTTATTCGACTACAAAGGAGGTTCATTCTTTATTTTTTTGTTTTCCTCATGCCATGGCATGCGCGTTGGTACGCATTTGTATTTCTCTTTCGATTCGGTTACCATGAACACAATAAATGCTCCGATCGGAATATTTCCCCGGTCGGAGGATTCTCCGATCGGTTACCATGATAGGGCCCACTTTCTCCAAAAAGATAAAAGATTGATTCCACTGTTCGGTAAGGTATATCATCATCAAATTACAATATTTCTAGGAAAACCGTACTGCCAGACATAACGAAGTTTCCGTCTTCTATTCATTTTAGGATAGTTTCAGTCAAAAGGGGGATTTCCATTTTACCTGGGGTTGTAGGTACTATAACCAAAGTTATGCATTCGAAAAAAAAAATTCTAACAATCAAACAATTACAATGATAGAGGTCGAAAAAAGTGGGTCCGACAATTCTGCCGTCTGTCTGTCTGTATGTAAGATACATACAGCCTAAACGGCTGGACTTGCTTCAAACTTGGTACAAAGTATTATTATGGCGTTCTACAGAGGGGTTTTTGGAATTAGCATTCTAGCTCTAAAACTAACGGTACCTGTCATACGATTTTTAGTGAACAAATAATATCTTTCAAAAACGGCTCCAACAATTTTGATAAAACTTTCTGAATATTGTTTTCTGTGCAAACTTTATGTTTTCGTTGGAATAGATTTTTCAGAAAAAATCTTATAACGGTACCTCCCATAGGACCGGTTTTTTAAAATCAGATTTTCTCGTAAGCCACTTGAGGGATTTCGATGAAATTTTTAATGTAGAAGCCCTTTTGTAGACGAAATAATTTAATTTTTTTTTAATTTTTCAAAAAATGTTTTTTTAGAGTTAAAAAAAAATATAATTTTTTTTTATATTTTTTTTTTCAAAAACGGTTAAATCTTCTCTCTTTTTTAATTTTATTTTTCTGATAAAAACTACAAACTGCTAGAAGTTGACATACTCAAAAAAAAAATTGGAATATATTTTCGAAAAGTTAAAAAAAAACTGGACGAATGATTTTGAAAAAAAAAATTCTTAAAATTCAAAACAGTAAAAGAAATCTGATGGCTTACTTCATTTTTTCCAAAAAACTTTTTAACTAGTCATCAATAAAATTTCATATCATTTTTTCCTTGAATTTTTTCCAAGTTCGTCCGATCCAGTAGTGCACTTTATTTCTATTGGAAATAGTGGGGTGATATATATGTTTACAGCATATTGTGGTCACTTTTTTTACTTCCTAATTATCATAGTGGATACGTGTTCAAAACTTTTACCGCATTGATCTCTCCTCATTTATTACAAAAGGACAATTGTGGTGTTTGACTGTGGTGACCTCTGGTGCGCCAGAATTGTTATCTAATGCTTTTATGTAATGTACAATTAAGGTAGCAGCGACACATAGCATGCAACATTAGCAAAGAAAATTACTGCACCATAATAGAACTGCAGTTTCATTTCCACAAGTACACAGCTTTGTTATGTATCGAAAGTCCATAAACATACGCTTATTTAAAAGGAAAAATCTGAGAACTTACCGTTGAAATAAGTTGCGCTCATTAAAAAGTGTATTCAAATATTTGTCTTGTTTCAAAAGGTTCAACAGAGAATAGGATAGCTGTTGCCCCAAATATAGTAGAGATTCTCGGTTTGTTTGGTTTTGAAGAGCAATTTTCTAAAAAAAAAAAAAAAAAAAAAAATGGCTAACATTAAAATAAAATAACGGTAGCAGTTAAAATTAAGATTCATACCTTATTTAAGGAATAGCTAGTCTTTTCTTTTGAAATCAAGTCATTTCTGTAAATATTTTTTTGAAAGTTGTTTCAAGCTAAAAACTTTGACAAATAGTAAAAAAAGTTTTCCCATTTTTTAAAATTTGGTTTCCAAAACCATTCAATCAAAATTTTGAAAATTCGAGGATTAGATTAGAGGATTACAAATGGTGGACTTAATCAAATGTGAGAAATAATTGATTCGTGCCGTTTATGTTGGTTTAAGAAAAAAAATTAATGAATGCAAAATATTTCCAGAATATTATTTTACATATACATACATACATATGTAGGAACTTTAGAGCTTTTGAGATCTTTGGTAAGGTAGTTTGTTGACTTTGGTTAAAAATTAACCAGTAATGAGGAAATAAATAGATTTAATAGAGATACCAACACAAGGAAAGTTGCTTACAAGCCTCCCCAGCAAACATTTTCCTTCAAAAATGAATCATTATGATTCATTTAAATGAAGAAAACCTTCAGATATGAATTCACTAACGATTCAATTCCAATCAAATCTCCTGAGAAATGGGCATTCATTTATGAATCTTTGAATATGATACATAAATGATTAGAGAAACATTCACCAAAATGAATGTATTTAAGCGCTTTTTCTTTACAATTGTGTGTTAACATTCACTTTTATTCATAAGAGTGAAGGAAATTTAGATAGATTAATTAGATTTTTGTATATTTCTTGATCACAATCATTTTTGTTCATATATGTGAATGAAAATCCAATGTAGATCTCTTTTTAATTCGATTACAATTTTGATTCTTCATTTTTGCTGAACATAAAGTGAACCTTCGTTTTTAGTGAAGAAAAATGTTTGCTGGGTCGTTGTTACAATGGAACTGTATTTTTAGAATAGAATAGAAAATAGAATTTACGTTGTTGTAGAACGTAGAAAACCAATTTGTTTTAAGTATTTAATTGAATTGTTCTTCGCTAGGCAAATAACCCCAACAAAATTCCGAAACACATATGTAAGTTATTTTAAAAAGGAACCGTAGCAGTGGCCAAGCAGTTTAATAACCGAGGTAGTTTTGTAGAAGTCGATGTCATATAAAGGATCTGGATGATAACAACAAAACAATCAAATCCCGCATTGCATTTGAAATTCGAATATGTCTAAACTTTTGAATCCAACGTAATATTTGTGGAGAAATGCTTCTGAAACATGAAAATTTTTAGTCAAACTGTATTGAAAGATGCTTGATCATAGGGTTATTAATCGCTATCTTAGCTAAAGCCACCTGCAGCAAACCGGAACAGATAGAAGAACCTATACACAAGGTAGGGGGTGGCTGCTTTGCTTGTAGCCTAACTCTAACTTTTTGTGGCATCTTAAGAAAATTACTTCGTACATATTTCTTTACCATTTGTAAAATAAATTAAATTGTATAGAACTTCTTCTTTAATATTTGAACTCTTAAGCTAACCTTAAGCCATGTAAAAATGTTTTAAAATTTATATTTTATGATTATGACGATATAAATTAAGTCGATAATTTTGACAAACCCAACCAATAAAAGTAATAATACACTGCTTGAAACACAAATTTTATTTGTTGTTCGGCATAGACTACATTTTCAGTAACAACAATAACACATTTTTTCGATAATATTAATTTGGTTAAATTATATGAGATCAGCATATCAATTTTGTTGCTGCAAAAATATTTTGATGTGAATAAATAGTGAAATTAATATTCTATATTAAAATAATTTAATGAATCATTTTTTTGTTTTTCCCAACTACTTTTGTGTGCTATTCTTTCCATTTACATACTAATTATTGTCTCTTTTCGGAAGGAATACCCATCATAACATAACTTTACTAACATTTTCGCCCTTAAGACATAAATGTGTATACAAATGAACAATGAAGGACAAATTATGTCTTCAAACAAACATTTTTATCTCATAATTCAAAGCAACATTTGTTAAGCCTCTGAAATTAACAAAGCGTATATAGTTGTATATATGATAACCAAAATATTTATTTTTAGATCTACTAAATTAACATTTTAATAATTTGATTATGGGGTAGGTTTTATGTGATAATATTATAATATGAGAGAATCTAAACTATTCTGGTTGGATCAATAACACCACCTGGACCAGGCAAACAGCTTGGATGGCCCAGCAGGTATGAGTCCACTTGACGTGCTGCTTGTCTGCCTTCTGAGATAGCCCAAACTACCAATGATTGACCTCTTCGGCAATCTGATGAAACACGAAATGTTAAAATTTTAATAAAATAATTATTCTGATATGGTGGTGTTTTTATTTTTAGCTTACCTCCAGCTGCAAAAACTTTGGGATTGGAAGTACCATAGTTTCCGTTGACTGCTTTAATATTTCCTCGGCCATCAAGCTCCAGTCCAAGTTCGGTTGGAATAGTTTTTTCAGGACCAAGGAAGCCCATTGCCAGTAAAATTAAATCGGCTGGGTATTCTTTCTCGGAATCTTTAACATTATCCATTACCCACTGACCCGTTGGGGATTTATTCCATTCAACTTGAACTGTGTTCACAGACTTAATATGACCATCTACACCTTTGAATTCTTTTGTTGTTGTCGAATATTGCCGAGGGTCATTACCAAATTTAACACGTACTTCCTCGTGTCCATAGTCAACCCTAAAAAGAATCAAATTTGAATTTATATAAGAGTTTAACGAACTATGAATGCTTTCAAATTATGTACCTGAAAACTTTCGGCCATTGTGGCCATGGATTATCGTTTGCACGAGACTTTGGAGGTTCTGGAAGAATTTCAAATGTCGTAATACTTTTGGCACCTTGTCGCAATGAAGTTGCTATACAATCACATCCAGTATCACCGCCACCTATTATAATAACATCTTTTCCTTCAGCTGAAATAATGTTCTTAGAACCACCCAATTGTTTCTTTTGCTGGGCTTCGAGGAATTCCATCGCAAAGTGTATGCCTTTGAGATCTCGGTTAGGTAGAGGAAGATCACGTGGCCAAGTTGCACCAGTTGTTAAAAGCACTGCATCGTATCTGAAAAAGAACAAATTGCGATATATTTTAAAATTCAATTTTTACTAAAACAAAACTTAAAATTAACAAAAACTAATTGATGCCAAGTATAAAGGCCAAATACTACATCCGGGATCTCTTTTAAATTTATGTTAGTGTCGCCAGTGTGTGGAGTGGTACTGACTACGAAGGAGATAGTCCCACAAAAGCAGAATATACACATCAGTGCGACACTGGCGAAACTGTTAAAAATACTGCGTGTAAAAATACACTGCAACTACACTGAGGAGAAGCAAACTTGCTTGTTCCATTGGTTAGCAGGACGAAATCCCGAGGGAAATTAATAGAAAATGCACTGAATTGAAAATCAAAATTTTTGAGCAAGACTCCTCATTATAGCTTATTAATTACAATCTTGAAGAAATCAAGAAAAATTTCGATCTGAGTACAAACTTACTCGTTTAGCAAAAGCTCTGCTTGAATATCCTTTCCAATATTAGCCCCTGTCTTAAACTCAATGCCTTCCGCTGCCATTAGATCTACTCGTCGTTTAACAACATCTTTTGACAATTTCATTGTGGGAATGCCATATTGTAAAAGCCCTCCAATTCTGTCGTTTCTTTCGAACACAGTAACCAAGTGGCCCGCTCTGTTCAACTGTTGTGCAGCCGCTAATCCTGATGGTCCAGATCCCACTACAGCAACACGTTTACCAGTACGTTTTGATGGTATTTCAGGCTGAATCCATCCATTTTCGAATGCGTGATCTATTATAGCACATTCAATATTCTTTATCGTTACTGGTGGTTCAGAGATCCCCAAAACACAAGCCCCTTCACATGGAGCTGGGCAAACTCTACCGGTGAATTCTGGGAAATTGTTAGTTTGCAATAGTTGTCTTAGAGCTTCTTTCCATTCTCCATGGAAAATAAGATCATTCCACTTGGGAATAATGTTTCCAAGTGGACAACCATGGCTATTCGATTGACAAAATGGTACACCGCACTCCATACAACGAGCAGCTTGAACTTTCAAATTTTTTCGCACATGTGGGAAATTGTATACTTCATTCCAATCTTTTTGTCTTTCTGTAGCATCACGATAGATGGCGGTTTCACGCTTATATTTAACAAAGCCTCTGGTTTTGTCCAAAATTCTATCAGCTCGCTTTTGTTCCAATGCAACATCTTGTATAGCTTCCTCTATATCCTTGACTGATGGTTCGTTCTTTTCACCATTTCCATTTTCAATAGCTTTCATTTCGTTGTTGACTTTCTCATTTAGTTTTTCTTCTTCCAAGTCTTTCAGAGCCTTCTGATACTCGTATGGGAAAACCTTGACAAATTTGCTTTGATGTGCCGTCCAGTTCTCGAAAATATCCTTTGCAACTATGGACCCAGTCTTTTCGATGAATTCTTGGAGAAGCTGCTTAACCAAAACAACATCTTTTTCCAGTTCCAATGGCAGAAGCTCAACCGATTCAGCGTTCACCTTTGGTTTAAACGAACCGTCAATATCGTAGACATATGCAATTCCACCAGACATGCCAGCTGCGAAATTCCGACCAGTCAGACCAAGAATTAATACTGTTCCTCCAGTCATATATTCACAACCGTGATCACCAACACCCTGTAATTAGGTAAGAAATAAGTTCTTGTTCTAGCATTTTAGCCAGAATTTAATCATACCTCTACGACTGCTGTAACACCGGAGTTACGAACACAGAAACGCTCAGCAGCTATTCCCCGGAAAAATGCTTTGCCATCGGTTGCACCATAAAGACAAACATTTCCAACGATAACATTTAAATGCGACTCAAATGGCACCGTGGCTGGTGGTTTGATTACAATTGTACCGCCGCAAAGACCTTTACCAACGTAATCATTAGAGTCTCCTATCAAAGTCACATTAACACCCTTTGCAAGGAATGCACAAAAACTCTGTCCAGCAGAGCCCTCTAACTTGATATTGATGCTTTGTCCTTCTGGAAGACCCGCTTCACCATATTTGCTAAATTAATACATTTGACAAGTTAGAAAAAACCAAACAGAAATGTTATAAGAATTGTTTACATACCAAGCGATGTGATAGCTCAGAGTCGATGCAAAAGCTCGTTCTTCATTGTGTATGCTTGACACAAACTCAACAGAATTTTCATTTCCATTAAGCACTCCTTGAGCTTTTTCAATAAGTTTGTTATCAAGCCTATTTTCCAAGCCAAAGTCTTGAGCAACTGATCCTCCAACAATGTTTACGCCTGGTCTTAGCTTAGTTGCATCTTGCAACAAGTGAGATAAATCTAAGGTTGAAGCTTTAAATGCCAAGTTTTTGCCAACTGTCAGCAAGTCTGTGCGTCCAATGAGATCTTGGAATTTACGAATACCAAGGTTAGCCATTATTCTTCGAATCTTAAAAAAAAATAGGAATTATTATGTTGAGAAGTTTTCAAAAAAAAGAAAAAAATGCAAAAACTTACATCTTCAGCCAGCATGAAGAAGAAATTTATGACATGCTCCGGCTTTCCTGTGAACTTCTTCCTTAACTCAGGATCTTGAGTAGCAATTCCCACCGGACAAGTATTTAAATGGCATTTTCTCATCATGGTGCATCCTGTATGAAAAGAATTGTATGTGAAATTAGTTTTTCCTTAAAACAACAAACAATACAGTCCAATTCTAAGACGCTTACTATTATGAAAGTTAGAAACAACAATTAGAAAAAAAGTATGTGGGAAAATATTTATATACTTAAATTTATTTCAATTTTTTAGGAGCGCTATATACCAGGTACCGTTATTTTTTTGCTCTATAGGGCAGTATTATTTCCTTTCAGAAAACGCCTTTTAAGATTTTGATTGAACTCATAATTTGATAAACATGAGGAATTTTCTACAGAACGACTCACATGTTCATCGAAAGTTTAAACGGATTTTTTTTTTCAAATTAAAATAAGTTAGAAACGGCTCGGTCGAATTCAATCAAACTATGTCTGGCATTGTCATTTTTCAGTTAATCCTTTCAAATTTGCTGAAAAACGGGCCTAACTCTGAGTAGGTATATTTGATAAAACAGCGTTCTAAGTTTTTGACCAAAAATGAAAATAAAGTCAGGTCTTAACAACTTTTTTAAATGGCCCTAAGTTGGCAACGGCTATATGTTGTTCACTTAAACTTTGTATGGTATAGTTCTTGATAGTTTCCTAAAATCTTCACCTTTTTAAACGGTGACATCTATACATTGAGATATTTGGTTTTAGAAAACATTTTTTAGCTCTTACGATTTTGATTTAACTTTATATGCATCATGCAAAAAATATTTCTACAAAAGCTGCTTACATTTGCTATAAAATTTCTCAAACTTAATTGAAAATGTTTTGTATAAAATGGCACTGCAATCATATCAGTAACATTTTTTTTCAACGGTGGTACCCATGGAAACAAACCTTTCAGTTTAAGCCAATTTTTTTCAATGTAAATAGGTTCCAATAGAATATCAAATATTTTGGAAAAAAAACTTATTTCTCTTTCGCTCTGTCTACTGATCGCAATGCGTTAAGCACATCTTGTCCAATTTCTTAAAATTGAAACTGAAACATTTTTAACAAAACAAATAAACATTAAGTTCTGGTCAAGACAGAACAATGGTAAAGAAAATGAAGAACTATAAGTCTAATTTTGCACCATGTCGCTATGGGCGAGTGGCCAATGGTAACTTGGTTTTGTCTGGCGTATGAGCTTATTCGTACGATATCTATCAGGCTAGAGCTTCGAAGATAGTAGAATTTCTTGCCCTTCAAAGCTCTAAGCGGGACATGCTTACTTCTTTGCGAGCATGCAGTGAAGATCTTCCCCCTGTTTGGCAAACTCTTCGGCTTTTGCATTTCCATTAAATACGCCAAGGAATATAAAGTAGAGTACATTTGTTGTCAATTCAGGATCGTTAATTCGTACAGATAGAGTATAGGATATGTAGGCCGAGTATATCCCCTTGAAAGGAGCTTGGAGTATAGCGGTATGACGGATTCTATGTGGGCTTTGCTTATTCGATCGCCAGCAGTATCGCTTAGAAAAGTCAGCAAAAAAAGAAAGTCGAAAATCCTTAGATTGATCTGTTAACATGGTCGCCAATTTTCCTTTTTTGTCTGAT
Source organism: Platycheirus albimanus (assembly GCA_916050605.2). NCBI lineage: Eukaryota > Metazoa > Arthropoda > Insecta > Diptera > Syrphidae > Platycheirus > Platycheirus albimanus. The sequence continues at coordinate 70,929,412 of OU696698.1, forward strand.
TTACTTGTAAATTTAGCCGTATTAGCTTGTATTAATATTGTTTGGGACTGTTTCCTCGTGTGGCGTCTACAATTTCATACTTTAAAAACATAAGCGAGAGCTACAGTACGTTTGCAACGAACTGTTGAATACCCTATTCCCTATATTTTTACTTGCGATTATAGGTACTATAAGGCAAGTTATGCATTCGTAAAAAAAAAAAAAAAAATTCTAACAATCAAACATGACATTACGATGATAGAGAAGTCGAAAAAAGTGGGTCCGACAATTCTGTCTGTCTGTCTGTCTGTCTGTCTGTCCGTGTGTCTGTCTGTCTGTATAGTTACCTACAGCCTAAACGGCTGGACCGATTTGCTTCAAACTTGGTACATAGTATTATTATGACGTCCTACAGAGGGGTTTTTGGAATTAGCATTCTAGCTCTAAAACTAACGGTACCTGCCATACGATTTTTTGTGAAAAATTAATTTTTCTCAAAAACGGCTCCTACGATTTTGATAAAACTTTCTGAATTGTGTTTTCTGTGGAAACTTTATGTTTTGGTTGGAATAGATTTTTCGGGAAAAGTCTTATAACGGTACCTCCCATAGGACCGGTTTTTTGAAATCCGGTTTTCTCGTAAGTCACTTGACGGATTTCGATGAAACTTTTAATGTAGAAGCCCTCTTATAAAAGAAATAATATAATTTTGAAAATTTTCCAAAAAAAGTTTTTTTGAGTTTTTTAAAAAAGTTTCAAAATTTTTTTTTAATTTTAGTTTTTTCCAAAAACGGTTTAACCTATAATTTTTTAATTTTATTTTTCTGATAAAAACTACAAAGTGCTAGAAGTTGGCATACTCAAAAAAAATTTGGAATATATTTTCGAAAAGTTTTTCAAAAAAAACTGTTTTTTGAAAAAACTGGTACAACGATTTTGAAAATTTTTTTCGTAAAAATTCAAAAACGTAAAAGAAACCTGATGGCTTACTTCATTTTCTCCAAAAAACGGTTAAGGTATTGATTTTTAAGTGATTTATAAAATTTCATATGAATTTTTCAACGCTTTTTTCCCAAAATCTCAAACACCCAAGACCATTTTAACACATTAGAGCAAGTTCGTACGACCCAGTCGTGCACTTTATTTGTGTGTGAATTCATTCGCCTCACGCAACCAGCCGCTGTTCCAGTTTCAGAAACAAAATTCTTCTTTAGCAGACAGGAAAAAATTCAATAACATTAATTTTGTGTGGCGGATGTTTGATAACTGATGGCGCAATAAAAAAATGAGTGTGCCACGCCCAAAGTTGAGACTTTTATTGCCAGCACTCAGTGAAATTCAATTTTAAGCTTGCAGCTCAATTTGGACAAAACAAGACATAACTTAAATTTTAAACAATTTGATTTTGAATGGAAATAGCGATTATGGGTGTTATTAACAATTCTTGAACAACACTCTTCTACGTTACCAAGGAATTTATCTTCAAAACTGCGACCGATAGTTAAAGTGGGGGCGTGTCTTAAAAATTTGAAGCACTAGTTGAGCTTTGATCATAAGTCAGTATTTAAGCATTTGTGTAAAACTACAGCTGAATCGAGTAGTTTTTAAACGATCTTACCTGAACAAAGGTATTTTATCAAAATCACGCCTTTAAAAGTGGGCGTATTGAAAAAATTTATATAAGAAAATGTAGATATATTTTTCATAAAACGAACGGAATGGAAAAAGGTTTAAATTGAATATTGGTTGTACCTTAAATTTTTAAAACTACGTTTTTCGTTCTTTCATAAAAAGTGGGCGTAAGCAACGCCCGAAATGCGAAAATTTCTTTTCATACGCAAGCTACACAAATTTGGGCTTGTGAATTTATTATGAGTACCGTTTATTTGCACAAGTAAGTTTTTACAATTTCTAATGAAAAGTGGGCGTCGGCCACACCCAAAATCAATTTGCTTTTATACACAAGATGTTAACGTACAACTAATACCCATAAAGTTTAAGGTTTTTTGATCGAATATAAGCCTTCCTATTTTATAAAAATAGTCTAGTTGGTGTTGTATGAAAAGAGATCATCAACCACGCCCAAACTGAAATATTTGTATCTAATTTAGAGAAGATTTATCTATTGCTTGCTCGTGTGCAAAATTTAAGCATTGTGCTTTGATCGTAACTGTACGAAAAACACAGCTTAAATTTTCCAAATAGAAGTCGTTGAACAAAAATGGCGATTGTGGGCGGATTTCACCGTTTCAAGAAACTGAAAATTTCACTCTTTCGAGCTTTCTAGCTCAAAAATGGTGGCAAGGGTATAATGGATATAGTGCTTGGTTGCTAACGTAGAGTTGTGGGTTCGAGCCCCAGCCTGGGCAGCAATTTTTATATATTTCTCCACTTTCAACTAGATGCCACGCCTGGGATTTTCGTGAGATAAATATCACCTAATTCTCAATCCATTGTACCAACAAATATATTCTATCCTATATTTCTATTCCTCCTAACTAATGCCATGCTGTTTGCATTCAAAAAGTCCTTGGGTCTTACAGGCATATAGTTAATTATAAAAAAAAATAATAATAAAAAAAAAAAAAATTGCGACCTCTAGAGAGGACGGACGGGCGGACATGGCTAAATCGACTAGGCTTTGGATTCTGAGTCGGAATATACTTTTCTATACCTAACGGTTTTTATTTCTCTATGTTACAAACTCCACACCAAATACAATATACCCATTCTATAGAATAGGGTATGAAAAGTGGAGCTATCTCTGGCAGCCTAATAAGCCAAACTGTTTGTTAATTTTTTTGTTTCTCTATAATGAGCCCGCACACAAGTGATTATTGATTAGTAGCTACTAATGTTGCTGTTTGAATGTAATGCCCTCTGAACACTGTCTTAAACTTCGTTTCTAATAGCTAATGTATGTATAATACACTCTGCAGCGTTTGCGACAGTAATTACTTTATCTTTTTATTATAAAACAGTTTTCACACCAAAGCTATAAGCTTAAGTTAAAACTAAACTGACTTTTGAGATGACCTGAAGAGTTGGAAAACACGTGATTTAACCTATTTTATAGAATTTGTCTCTACCAATTGGCAGAGGTTCATTCCATTTAAACATATTATTACACTTTTTTAAAAATTTAATTATAGCAGTTGTAACTTTCTTTAAAGTAAAATAAGAAAATTACGTTTCATAAATTCGAAAATATCTTACCCATGACAATCAATGGAGCGGTACTAAATCCAAATTCATCAGCGCCCAGCAATGCTGCTACAACTACATCAAATCCGGTTCGTAGCTGTCCATCAGCTTGGACAACAACTCTAAGGAAGAAAAATATAGTGTGAAGATAAACGCATCCTTTTTTGAAGTTATGGGTTATAACATAAATTACTAATGAAACACCGCGCCGGAACACATACACATAGACGAGCAACAGAACAAAAACGAGCAATCAACCTACAGTCTGTATTTAACCGCATTTGTGACCCCTTAGTCTAGTCTGAAAGCACTGCGATCTCGATATATCGTGGTACCCCGTCTGTTAAACTCTGACTAGCTCTGAGGGAAGATGATTATGTGCGACAAAGTATTTTAATTGTATGATACAAAAAAACAATGCTTAACTATGTATTGTATATATGACGAAGGGAAAACATCAAAATCACATCTCACCCGTAAGATTGTGATTGAACTTTTTTACTTGTTTTTTTTTTAACCAACAACGAAGGGCTTTTTTGAAATTCAGTAAACAACTTGTGATCTGCTCTTATAAATAGCGTCCATTTGATAATATCCACAATCTGGATAGCCAGGTTTCAATGTTCGTATTATGAGTTATAAATTCTTCAAAACAATTTACCTTGATCGTAGATTATTTAAAACAAGAACTTGATGTGTTTCAGCAATACCCAATTCCCATGGTAGGCCAGCGCTTTTAATTCCTGTCCATGAGCTGGCACCAGTTCCTCCATCGTGACCCGAAATAACAATATGTTCGGCTTTTCCCTAAATTATAAAAATTGCATTGTAGCTATAAACATATTACCGTAAAAATTAATATACAAACTTACCTTTGCAACCCCAGCAGCCACAACTCCTACTCCTACTTCAGAAACCAATTTAACACTAATTCTGGCTTTAGGGTTGGAGCACTTAAGATCATAAATAAGTTCTGCCAAGTCTTCAATGGAATAAATGTCATGATGGGGTGGTGGAGAAATAAGTCCGACTCCTGGTACTGAATGACGTGTATAAGCGATATCTTTGGTAACTTTATAACCGGGTAGTTCGCCTCCCTCGCCGGGTTTTGCTCCTTGAGCCATTTTTATTTGTAGATCATCAGCATTTGCCAAATATGAAGCTGTTACTCCAAACCGACCCGAAGCAACTTGTTTGATAGCTGATCGCCTGTTGTAATCGGCATCTTGGTCTGTTCAAATGAAGAAAAGGAGTTGGAGTTTTTCTTGCTGCAAATATGAACATTTTCTCAAACTCACTTAGGTAACGATCAGCGTCTTCACCACCTTCACCAGTATTACTCTTTCCTCCGATTTTATTCATTGTTACAGCTAGGGTTTGATGAGCCTCCAATGAAATACTGCCAAAACTCATAGCACCGGTTGCGAACCTAATTAAATTAAGTGAAAAATTGCATTATGAATTTATATGTAAATATACGAACTTACCTTTTGACTATCTCACTAGCTGGTTCTACCTCAGTTATATCAATACTTTGTTTGTCTGTTACAAACTCTAACTGTCCACGGAGTGTGCATTTCTTTACACTGTTCAGGGTTGACTCTCTGAAAGTCTCGAATGCAGTTTGATTCCTACTAACAGCAGCTTCTTGCAGACTAGCGATTGATGCTGGCTCATTAATGTGACTCTCACCACCATGTCGCCAATGATACTGGCCGGGATTACGAAGAATACGAGTGTCAGGCGAAACTTTACAATAAGTCATTTGGAAACGATCAAGCCCTTCGGTTGCCATTATTTCCAAAGTAACACCCCCAATACGACTATGAGTTCCGCGGAAACAGCGATCAATCAAATCTTTGCCCAAGCCAACAGCCTCAAATATTTGGGCACTCTTATACGATTGCAGCGTACTGATTCCCATTTTAGCCATAACTTTAGCAATTCCAGTGTCAATGGCTTGAGCATATGCTGTGTAAATTTGTTTATCAGAAACATCAGGGCTAATCACTCCATCGTTACGTAAGGAAATTGCCAACTCAAATGCTAGATACGGACATATGGCATCAGCACCATAGCCCAAAAGAACGCAGATGTGATGAACTTCTCTGGCCTCTGCAGTCTCAACAATAATACCAACCTTCATTCTTTGGAGTGTTTCGATAAGATGATGATGCAGAGCGCCCAAAGCAAGAAGGGCAGAAATAGGTGCTCGGCCACCACCAGCGTTTCTATCTGAGATAATTAAAAGCTGATATCCTTTTTCAGCAGCAATGCGGCCTTCACGACAGATGCGGTCTATGCAGTTAATGTATCCTTCGACGCCTTCTTCAAAATGGAATGTTATATCCAAAATTTTAGTCTTCCATCCGCGATGAGTGTTTCTTTTGAGCAAGTCGGTATCTGGAATGCTTAAGATAGGGTTTGGTAACCAAATGCGATGAACTTGATTTGCAGATGGTTTCAGCAAATTGCCTTCTGGACCAACTGGACATTGCATTGACATCACCACCTTCTCACGGAATGGATCAATTGGGGGATTTGTAACTTGTGCAAAAAGTTGTTTAAAGTAATCATACGGAAGCGGTTGGAATTCAGAAAGACATGCCAATGGTGCGTCGTTACCCATGGAACCCAATGCCTCTTTTCTAAAAACAAAAAAAGTCATATTGAAAAAATAGAAAATTCTTTCACTTGCATCATCATATTATAAACTCACTTGTTGTTAAACATTGGGACGAGCAGCATATTCACAGTTTCAGTGGTGTAACCAAATAATGCAAGACGAGGATCGAAAATCCCTTTCTGAGCTTGATCAACGCCGTTTGTGTGGCCGTTTGATGTTACTTTAAGCTTATCAGCATTTCGAATCTCGTCCATTGTGATCTACAAAACATGCCATTCAGAATTATTAATAAAATTCAAAAACAGCTTATTTATTGAAAAAAAAACAGGTTAAGATTGTAGGTAATATTAAATTGCGAGTGTCAATGGTACAGATTGCTAACCTAGAGTTGTGGGTTCGAGCCCCAGCCTGGGCAGCAATTTTTCAATATTCCCTCAGCTTCAACTGGAAGCCACCCGTGGGATTTTCATGAGATAATATCACCTAATTCTCAAACCATTTTACCAAGAAATAATCTTTCCTATCTTTCTATTCTTTCTAACTTATTCCATGCAGTTTGCATTCAAAAAACCTTGGGTCTTACAGGCAATGTATATGTATAGATTATTATTATTATACATAGTACGCCAGTTCAGGAAACGGTCCTATCAAAAATTCCTAATAGTTTAATATTTATTACTTGTTCCGTGAAAACAAAAAAACACTTTCTATTATGATGTAGAGCAGTTTTCGTTTTAAACGCCAAAATAAAAGCTTTCTTATTGTTCGAATGAGCATAGACTGTAGCGCCATCTAGTAGGAAGTGCAACAACAGTGTTATTAAATTACAATGCATTACATGTTTGTGTAAAAATTCATGGCGATACGCGGTATGTCAAGCGATGAAGAACAAACAAGAACAATGGGTAGAACAAGCAAAGTGCGACACTTTTCAAAACTGAGGGTGCTAAACTGCTTGCAGCGCCTTATCCGAAAAAATGCATTTGACTGTGAGAAAAAGATTTGACATATAAATACTTGGCAAACCCGTTGAAAATGTACATTTTAGTTTGAATAGGGTACCCTTGGCGTACTAGAATTCTTTTCTGATAGTTAATATGTAATACAAAGAGAAGATGGCAGCGGCACCTAGCAAGCAGTAATTCCGACAGAAATTAGAGCTCCATGATACTATCATTTCTATAGTAAATGTTAATATACAAGTTGATCGGTATAAGGTGCGCCAAATAGCTAGAGCGAGTAGGTTGAGTTCGGACAAGAAAAACATCGTAGGGGAGGGAGGTCTTTCCCCTCCCTTTAGACGGGAAGGGCAATTTAAAAAAAAAAAACATTACTAAAATTGGGGGAAAAAATATTAAAAAATAACAGTAATTCCTACAATGGCATACCTTTTTTAAATCGCTTCTTTTATTGTATTTTTAAAATAAAGTTTTTTAAATGCACCGTTTTTGAAAAAAAAAATCTTCAAAATCTTAAGTATTAATCAATCATTTTGGTGTCAAAATTGAATGTTCTTATTAGTTTTAAGTCCAACACTAAAACCGTATGGCTCTAGGACTTTTTGTTGCCAAGATATTCAAAAATAACCGAATCTACTTCTTTGTAAAAACACAAAATTGCTCCTCCCGGCTAAATGGAGGGGAATAGACCCCCGCTCCATCAAGATTTTTGTCTAGTCTAAACCCAACCCAGTCGCTCTAGCTTTTTTGGGATACCTTATACACCGATCACCCTGTATAAAGGGTGTTTTTAAAGCTGCATGAGAAATTTTGATGGTTGTTGTCTATGGTTTCACAGTTGAGAATGTCAAACTGTGTTGAGATTTCTGTTCAGTTGGGTTTGGCAATTCATTATGAATCGTTTAACGCGCGCCGGAACAACTCTTCCAAATTGTGGAAATTTACTTTGAACAAAATAAATCTGTTCGCGAAGTTTATAGACCAAGCAGCACTTCGTCCATTTTAAGGTCAACATAATTGGTACTGTTTAAATGCCTTTATCAATGGTCAAAAAAACCATTAACAAATCAACATTGCATCCATTAAAATTGACTCTTTGGTGCGGTTTACACGCTCGCGGCATCATCGGTCCTTTTTTCTTTCGAATTGAGGAAGGAGCTGCCTTTATGGTGAATGGTGAACCATGCTGACTGATTTTTTGTTTCCAAAAATTAATCAGCTTAAAAACACGACATTTGGTTCCAACAAGACTGCGCAACTTGCCATACAGCGAGCCTAAAATCAATTTGCAATAATCACGTAACACTGTCAAAGTTAAAAGTACGTAGTTCGTATTGCACGGCTACAATGTGAAGTTGCAGATGCAGCACAGAAAGTAGCTGAAGTACAAGCCGACTCGACTCCAACTTCACGAACGTGCTGCGCTGCGAAACAACAGCAAACGAAATGGCAGACACGAATTATGTGCTACACCATTGTATTGTGCTACTGCTTAGTGAGCTACTTTTTTCGACACTAACTTTTTTTTACTACGTACTACTGCTGCAGCTACACCATGCGCTCAGGCAGTTTCTCTCGTTCACTTTGTATGGGGCTATGTTAAGTCATTGGTTTATGTCAACAAACCAGCAACTCTTGAAGCATTGGAAGCCAATATTTAAGCCACAATTGAAGCTATACGGACAGATTTTTTTGGAAAAAGTAGTGAAAATTTGGACTGATCGAATGGACTATGTAACTTGTAGCTACGGCAGACATTATTTATGCCGGAAATCATATTTAAAAAATAAATGCCATGAAATTATCTACCAGATTATAATAATAAAAAATTCAATCCGACAATATTTCTGTCTTGTATTATTATTTAGTTTTCGAGTTCTTAAAAAAACACCCGTTTTATATTTTAAATATAACTTCACTAAACTAAATTTTAATTAATGATGAAAGCAATTATTACTGGCCTGGACAAATTATTTCCTGATTTAGAAACGTGCACTTACTGCATTAAATAGTTTATATTGTTTTATTTTTTTTTTTTTAAATTAGCACTATAATTAAACTTTTATTGAGCTTAACAACATACGCTTATTTTAATAAACGCGGAACTCAATTTTAAGTTTTGTTTGTTTTACACACAACAAAACGAACAAGTTCATATAAAAAAATGGCGCCACATTTCATTCCAGCAACGCGACGTTTGGCGATTGGGTCATCTCACGGCAATCGTTTATCCGGCTTGGTGCACTCCATTATTTTCTCTAGGGCTACGTCAAGTACTTAGTATACGCATTGTATATATAAACTATAGTATTCCCACTTGAGGTGCGCCATCTATCGACGAAAAACTAAGCTCGAGAATAACATGGGAAGCAACAACAACAATTTCCACCATTTTAGTTGTTGTTGTTGCTTCCCATATTATTCTCGAGCTTAGTTTTTCGTCGATAGATGGCGCAACTAAGGTGATAGTAACGGGTGATTTTTTAGCTGGTTTGGTTTTGGCAACACTGGTTTTGACAGCTGACGTCTGTTTAGTACCTTGTGTCACTGTCAAACAGCTTCAGTTTGGTTTGCAATTTAACCATGGATCGTCTTACAAATGAACAACGCTTGCAAATTATTGAATTTTACTATCAAAATTCGTGCTCGGTTCGAAATGTTCAAATTGTGTTCAGCGATGAGGCTCATTTTTGGTTGAATGGGTACGTAAATAAGCAAAATTGCCGCATTTGGAGTGAAGATCAGCCAGAAGCATTGCAACAGCTACCAATGCATCCCGAAAAAGCCACTGTTTGGTGCGGTTTATGGGCCGGCGGCATTATTGGGCCATATTTCTTCAAAGATGATGCGAATCGCAGCGTTACTGTCAATGGTGAACGCTACATAGCGATGATAACAAACTTTTTTTTCCCCGAAATGGAAGTTCTTGACTTGCATGATATGTGGTTTCAACAAGACGGTGCCACATGCCACACAGCACGCGAAACAATGGCGCAATTGCGAGGCGAGTTTGGTGAACAGTTAATTTCACGTTTCGGGCCGGTCAATTGGCCGCCTAGATCGTGCGATTTGACACCATTAGACTATTTTTTGTGGGGGTATGTCAAGGCTAATGTCTATAGGGACAAGCCCGCTTCGATTGACGCACTGGAAGCCAACATCCATGCATTCATTCGTGAGATACCGGCCGATATGTGTGAAAGAGTATGCCAAAATTGGACTCAGCGGATGGGCTACCTGAGACGCAGCCGCGGTCAACATTTGCATGAAATTATCTTTAAACATTAAATTGCAAGGTTCAAACTATCGATTCAAATAAATATTTCATTCATTTTTTCGAATTTTTTGTGTTTTTTTTTTTTAAAAGTTCTAAACCTCTTAAAAAATCACCCGTTACTATAGTTTATATATACAATGGTATACGCGATTGCATATATAAACTATAGTACTACCACTTGAGGTGCGCCATCTATCGACGAAAAACTAAGCTCTAGAATACCATGGGAAGCAACAACAACAATTAAAATGGTGGAAATTGTTGTTGTTGCTTCCAGCTTGAGGTGCTTGAAGCACCGCCAGAATGGATTTTATTTCTCATCGAACAATTTTTGAATAAACATTTTTGAAGTGAAACTTCTTTAATATTTGTGTGATTTGAAACTCAACGAAACGGAAATGCGCCATGACACTTTTAAGCAAATAAATTAAACAAGCCTGAGAGAGAGAGAACGAATGAAAAAAATCATGAAACTATGACACAGTATTTTATATTCTATCTCGCATTTTCTCCCATACTACGTAACCGCTCACTCTGGTCTACTAAGCATTGTACATTATGTCAAGCTAAAGCGAGTGAGCACTTGTTGATACGATTAAAATAGAATGTTTGTTAATATACAGATTTGCATGCTGTCTAACAGTAGAAGCTCTAGAAAATGATTTGAATGAGCTTAGTTCAAAAAGAATGTAAAATGCAAAAAAATGTGTACAAAAAGTATTTAAAGGAAATTGGCGTTCAAAAAATTATTTAAATTCTTAAAAAGGGTCTTGAATTTTTCAAAGGAGTCCGTTTTCAATGACTTTTTTTTTAAATAGTGGCGTCCTGTAGTTCAGGCTTAAACATAGAGTCAAAACCACGGGAAGATCTACAGATCTAAAGCGAGAAAGCAAGCGTGTCGGTACGTTTGTTTGCTTGAATGTGTGTTAAAACGTTTGTATAGATACGTGTTGCAAGCATTTAGTCATAAAATTAAGTTTGAAAGTAAGCCGAAACTATGGTTCTGGCTGGCTGAGTTTTTCAACTCATTCTCTCGTAAGTTACTTCTCTGAAAATTCACTTTGACCGAGTGTGAATTACACCCACATATTTTTGTATTATTTTTAGCTTAGGTTGTCATTATGAATATCAGGTTTTAATGGCTAAAGTTGGCAACGCCTAAATCGAATTCACTTAAAATTTTATTTGGCATAAGTCTCAATAGTTTCTACACACAACGGGCCGTTCACTCTAAGCCGAAGGCATCTTTTCTCAATAAAAAGAACGGCTATGTTCGAACATAACTTACTTTAAGGTAAAGGGTGTTCTTTTTTAGACGTGTGGCTTCCAAGAAGAAATAAAACGCATATAATTTAATGTTATGGCCAAGAGTTGACTTTAATATAAAGATTAGGGTTAGCCATTTTGTTTTAAAAATGATTTCGGACAAGTGGCCGCCGCGGCTGGCTCGATTAAATTCAGGAGTCTATTCATTATGACATGGCAAACTGAGCATAAATCAAGTGACAGCTGTCAAAAACCAACTCCGAAAAAAGTATTGCCAGATTGAAAATCACACGTTTAAAAAAAACACTCTTTATAAGGAATATTTTGACGACGAAATAATCATTCAATGTTCATTGTGGTGCCAGGCTCAATATTTTTGAATTTTGAGTTTTATTTTTCCTGCTAAATTATTTTTTAGCTATGACCTACGACATTTACCCGAGTTAAGAGCTTTGTTCTTTACCATCGAGGTATCATTATGATCATTATTTTTGTTTAACGTTTTTATTTGAGGTTTAAAAACTTACCATCTGTTTCCACACAAAATGAGTAAAGCATTAGAAAAAAATTTATAATTGTTTAAAAAAATGCTAACTCGTGTATCACATTAAAGTAAATAAATTTGATTATTGATTAGATATTTACCTTTTCCTGAAGCCATTCAGAGTGCGGCCTGGATTTTGCAATGTTTGTCTTAAGTTCGACGTCCTGGATAAAAGTCTTTTCTTGGGTATCAACTAAAAGCATACGACCTGGCTTTAAGCGGCTTTTCAATGTGACTTGGGATGGATCAATATCATAAACACCCACTTCAGATGCCATAACTAGAACATTTTCTTTGGTAATGTAAAAACGTGATGGACGCAAGCCATTCCTATCAAGAACCGCTCCAATGTATCGGCCATCGGTAAAGGAAATCAAAGCTGGACCATCCCAAGGTTCCATAACACAGGCTGCCCATTGATAGAAGTCACGTTTCTCTTGAGGCATAGTTTTATCGTTCTGCCAAGCTTCTGGCACCATGGTCATAACAGCTTCAGGCAATGACCGTTCTCCAGCCATTGTTAGAAATTCCAGCACACAATCAAAAGATCCCGAATCGGAAAGATTTGGCTCAACAACAGGGAAGAGTTTTTTAATATCTTCCCCGAACATTTGGCTCTCCATTACACCCTCGCGGGCCTTCATTAGGTTCACATTGCCCCGCAAGGTGTTTATCTCTCCATTATGGGCCAGCACTCGAAGAGGATGTGCACGCTCCCAAGATGGAAAAGTGTTGGTACTAAAACGAGTATGAACCAATGCCAAATATGTTTCGAATTCGGGATTCTTAAGATCAGTGTAATAGTCCCACAATTGATCCGATGTGAACAATCCCTTGTACACAATGGTCCTTGTAGACAGGGAACATATATAGAATCGACGACCAGGCTTTTCCAACAGGTGACTAGCTTGCTTGCGCAAGAAAAACACTTGACGGGCAAGCCTTTCTTCATCTAAATCTGTGCACGTCACAAATACTTGACGAGAAATTGGCTCGCTTTTACGTGCAACAACCCCAATAGCAGCTTGATTAGTCGGCACTGTTCGCCATGCCAACATTTTAAGTCCAAGTCCCTCAGCAAGTGCGTTGAACTCTTTTTCAGCTTCAGCTTGAGTCTTTTCATCCAAATAAAATATTCCAGTAGCATACTTTCCAAATGGAGGCAATGTGACCCCCTGAGATTCTCTAAAAATAGAACACAAAATAAATTGTTTTAAACTTAGTGTTATAACGATGACCCATTTATTGGGCCAAATTTAATTAACACGCAATTGATTCATAAAAAAACAAGTAAAAATACAAACCGCGCCAAAAAATTGCCCCAACTAAACTAGCCATAGCAATCCTGATGTTCATATTGTTTATAATTTTATTCGTTTGGTGGTTCAACAAGTTTCTAGATGACCTACATGGCACAATCACAATCACGCTGTGCCATGCCGGCGCGGCGTCATATTGTGATTTGTGATTCGTGACGCGCTTTATATCGAGCCAATCAACAAACTGCTTTAGCACAGTAAAAAAAGCTTTAAATAGCTTTTCAAGCTACTATATATCTGAGACGTTAAAAAAAAAACGTGAATCGCAATCTCGATTAATTTTTCGTTCCTTGAACTTGACATTGATGGTGTTTGAATTTTAGATGACTCAAGTGGCGAAGTTTAAATAATTGATGGAGCACATTTTTTGAGTCTTAGCGACAGGCTCAGGTAAGCTTAAATTATTTACAAGTGCCCTTTTTTAAACAACTACATAGTTTGCACGCTGGGTGCTGTGTGAATAGGGTAGGCTCCGATCGGTATCACCTTCGCGATGCCCAGTATTCCATCGGGTACTGGTCTTATCCACCCGTACTTGACTTGCTAAACTTATAATCGCGAGTGTTGAACACGGAAAAATAGCAACACTATAATTATTGCCCTGCCAGAACGACTCCTCTGTTTTTCTTGTTCGGTCGCAGTTAACCTGGATGTGAGTGAGCGAGCGACGGTCACAATTAAGTGACCCAACTTCAACAGTAAGCATGGTAGGTGACTTCGTCATATTCGGAGCTTAGGTCATTGGTTCTTTCATTATTAGTAAGGGCAGTGAAATAGACAAGGTAGCGGATGATCCCTTAAAGAGCCAACAGTTGCTCTCGCTAGTATTTTTTTTTTGTCCAAGAGAGCAACATAGAGCCTGGGCCTCCAAGTTCGAAGTTGTGGGTCGGGGTAACTTTCCTACCATACGTAAAAAAAAAAATGGTTCCAAACAACCAACTGTCTCAAATATGGATGCCGATCCTAGCAAACGAAACAGGAACAAGGAATTTTGATTCTGTCCGGACCTTAAACAGGCCACATGCAGCCGAACAATAAGGCGAAGCTTTAAATGGTGTCAAAGTCGCCTACATCAAAGCCAAGAAGTGCGATGGGATAGTGAAGGCACAAGGAGGGTACAAAACTGTGACATCTACTACGGCAAGTGCTACAGGTTACAGGACCAGAAGCAGAAGAAGACTTGGCAAGAAGTCTTAGGGATTCGTGGCATAAGCGTACGCATAGTCACAAATAGTTTGGATGACACAGCCAAAGAAGAGTTACATGATCTTCTCGAGAAAACGTATACGATGAATGCCCGAAGTACGACACTAAGATTATTCTTGGTGACTTCAACGTCAAGATCGGAAGGGAGGGTAGCTTTGGCTCGACTGTCGGCAAGCATAGCCTGCACGACAACACTTCCGGTAACGGACACATAGGTTCAGGATTTACAGATTTTTGTTCGCTCTCCCAGGCAAAGCGCACCACTATGCGGCGGCGTGGCGGGCGGCTAGCGGTGACGGGGAATGTCAACTTTTTATACACATAGAAATAAAATGCACGACTGGGTCTTACGAACTTGCTCTAATGTGTGACAGTAGTCTTGGGGTTTGAGATTTTGATAAAAATAATTTTTTCAAAATTCTTAAATAAATCCTTAACAAAATTCAAAAACGCCAGTTCAAATGTATTCAGCAAATACATTTATTTACAATTTTTGAAAAAAACTTTAATGAGCAGTTTTCAAAATGTAAATTAAAAAAAAAATTTAAATGGTTTTAAAAATACAAAAACATATTTTTTTTTAAATAATTTTATGCAAGAAATTGAGCTACCTACACCTATATAATGTACATGTGTGAAATCGAAAGTATTGGTTGAGCCATTATCGTTTTTCTCATAATCGATAACTTCAGCCAGACCACGGGCTATACTAATTTTAGGTGCATGAATTTAAACAAATTCCCCTAAAATGTTAAAATTCTAAGAAGGGTGCAACACCATCTAACTGATGAGCCCATCGATTATAGAGATAGTCGAAAAAAAACGGTCCTATGGAACACTGATTTACCGTGAACCCGGGTGACTTTGGCGCTTTTTCATTTTAAAATGTGAATAACTTTTGCAATAATTTTTTTGTTTTAATGAACATTTGAACCTTTTTACCTACTTCGCTAACTCTGTAGGTATGATAAGTCTTGAACAAATATATCGATCAGTTCTATATATAGAAGCTAAAATATGGGTGGCCGGAAGTACGTTTTCGTCATTTTTCTGCGAATTACAAGCAGCAAGTCAGTCTCACCCAACCCAAATGAAAGACCAGATATTTTTTTTATATGTAGGTATTTTTTTATGAGCTAACTCTGAATTTTTGGTTTTTGATATTTTTTTTAAATTCAAGTACGTTAATGTTAATTTCCTTGAAAGGATATTGACAAAAAAGTCTCTGTCGGCGATCGACTGTTGGAACAGGAAGTTTTTGCTCCAGATCACTTTTGTTTATTTGTGCAACGTCTTTTTTCTCTGGGTTTACCAAGCTACACCCAGCACTTCTTCGTAAGAGGTACTTTGTACCCAGCCAAAGTCACCCGAAATGCATGCCAAAGTCACCCTACCATTTGGCGTAAATTATAAACAAAATAAAATGTATTGTTTATAAAATAGTTACAAAGGTTGAATTAAGAGAATTCAATTTGGAAAATAATACCCATATTTCTGGAACATGTTGAAACCATCCAACATTTTCAGAGGATTTTTTTATTTACATTTTCAAGAAAAATAAATTTTAGTATATAGCTATTATTATCTAAATTTAGTTAAATAAAGTTAGTATGGTAATTTTTTAATTCGTTCAATTATACAAATTTAAAAAGAAGCTTGGACAAAATTAAACAACTCCTTCATATTTTAACATTTTTTTTAAAAATGTATCCATTCAAAAGCCAGTCACCCAACCAGGCCAAAGTCACCCGGGTTCACGGTACCTATATGGCAGGTACCGTTATTTTTTGAGCTGAAAAATTTTTTTTTCAATTTCCCCTCTGTACAATACCTAAAAAACTCTATATACATACCAAGTTTGAAGCAATTCGGCCCATTGGCTTGGGCTGTGTCTATACATACATACAGACAGACAGACAGACAGATAGACAGACATACATACGGACAGAATTTTTAGACTATCTTTTTCGTCTCCTATCATCGCTATCATCGTAATGTCATGATTGAATGTGATCTCAGAACTTTTTTTTTGACGAATGCATAACTTGCCTTACAGTACTTATGTAATAAGTAAAAAACTTGCAAAAAATTAAGGCCAAATCAATAAATTATTTAAAAAAAGGGGTTTCGAATTTTTTGTGAACCTTTACACTGCACAAGTTTTATTCAAAAACCATTTCATATTTTAAAAACCATCAAAATCGACCTTATTTTGCACATTCAAAGGATTTAGGTTCGTATGACACACCGCTTAGGGCGTGAATTTCTGTAAAAAAAAAAATTTGGTACCAGACAGTTTGTCACAATCGAACTTATGTTGAAATAGGTTCGTTGCAAATGTAGTTTTTATACTTCCCAAAAATATATTTTTTAGAAATAGAGCAGACTGATAGTTGTTGCCATTGAATTAATTACACTGAGGTATAACACGTGCGATTGCACCTCATCTTCTATCAAAACAAACACTCAATCTAGAAACAACATGAAATAGGCAATATGGCTGCACATTTCGATCATAATAGTTTAAATTTGTATTATGTACTTTTATTTATTGTTAACATATAGTTTCATAATAAATGCAACAAACCAAAAATAATACTTACAATGCTTTAACGTACAACCCATGGGGAATGGAAGCCATAACGCCAGCGCCATCACCAGTGTCATTGTCACAGGCGCAGGCACCACGATGCTTCATCCGTTCTGACAAGGTCTGGGCATCACGAAGAATCTAAAAAAGAAAATAACATTAAAAATTATACAATAGGCAAATACTTATTGTAAAGGGTGACCCAAAAGTCAGTTTCTTTTGTACTTTATTAGAGAATATTTTATGTCTTGATTTTTTTTTCGTATGTCAATATATACATATGTACATATATGTATGTAAGTACATTTATTTTATAAAATATTCAATTTCAACTTTTTAAATAATTTTATTGCGTAAAATAAACTACATAGATATTTGCCACGAACTGCAAGGTGATAGCTTCGAATTATTGTCAAACTATGTTCGCCTTCCACATCATACCATGCACACCCTGTGCATAAAGAATAATTTATTTATTCCCTCGCAACTAACCTCAACATTTCAGTGTTCAATCATTTTTATATACGGATTTATGGTTTTATGTAAATGAATCGTCAAAACAATAACAAAATAAATTAAATATGGTTGCTATCGTGAAGCACCATTATTATATCAATATTCTTTAAGGTTGTGATGCGCACCACATCCCCCATTTCCCTCCTTGATTTTGTAAAGTTCACGCAATCAGCAAATGAAATATATTGATTTTTATATGTCACCCTATGTTATGAACTTTTGGAAATGCATTAATGGTATATTGTTTAGTTCGGCCAAATAAATTTAAGTGAAGAGATCAAGGCACATTTCATTGAATGTGAATATTACGATTCTGTCTTTTGAATAAGGATCAAAGTCACTGGTGTAGAGCGTAGGCAAGCTGCCTACTGACCAATATTGACTTTATAAATGTTTTACAAATATGAATTTTGAAGAAACTTGGTAGAAAACAGGGCTCGCGTATAATGCTATTAAAAGTTGTTTGATTAGGACATGGCTTTTCAAAATTCTAAAATATGTATCAATAAGTAATTCAAAAAATATTTATCCCCATAAATAGATTCTTATTGAACGAATTGTTTTTTTTTTTTTATATTATATTATTATTTCAATCAAAAATGAATTTTGAATCCAGATTTAGTATTATACCTGTTCATCAGATTAATTAATCTTTGTTCACATTACTTTACGGAACAAATATTTTTTTGAATAGGACAATTATTTCACAAAATTCAAAATGTTTGGTCGAGATGTGATGCGAATAGTTATATTCATTTACGTAAAAGTATAAGAAGCTCAAATAATATATTCAAAGTCGGAATGGAATCTGCCAATTTGATTAACGTGGATGTGGTGCGTTCTTTTCCTGGCCATAGTCAACAATTGTTAGCAATAGTAACGATTTGTAACAATATGACCTCATAACTGCGTTCCTAAACTCACGTTGAAGTGTCAAATAGTTACGATTTGTAACTATTTCCAACTACTCTCCATGATATGAGTTAAGATTGTTGATTTGTCAAATTAGAAGTTTTGTATTTACAATTTAAAGTCTTTAATACAAATCAAACCAAAAATTACAAATTCTCGATTTTATCAGCAAGAACGTCTCTATTTTCTTTGAACAAAAATGAATAAAGTGGATTTTTGCCAATTTTGAGCGATGATGAAAATTAATTTTATTAGTTCCTCAATATACCAAACAATTTTAAAAGTTGTCGTTTGACAGTTTAAATTCTAACATCGTATCGTTCCTAAATGATTTGTAAAAACCCAACAAATCCTAACAATGACACTTCAACAAATTTTGTTTGACATAATAACAATTGTTGGCTATTGTTAGAAAAAGAACGCTCCAATGACCGTTACCATTGTATATATAAACTACAGTACTACCACTTGGGGTGCGCCATCTATAGACGGAAAACTAAGCTCTTGATTTTAGAGATTTTTGCCTAGATTACCATGGGAAGCAACAACAACAATTAAAATGGTGGAACGTGAACAAAATTGTTGTTGTGGCGTCCCTTGGTAATTTGGACCAAATCACCTCTAAAATCAAGAGCTTAGTTTTCCGTCGATAGATGGCGCACATCAAGTGGTAATACTATAGTTTATTTATATACAATGCCGTTACTCCTGAAGGTGACTATCACATTTGATTGTGAAATAATTTAGTACTGAGGAGTTATTCCGTATTCCGATTATCGCCTGCGGTGTCATTTCGACGATGACTTTGCTGCACGTAACGCTTAAAATCAATTTCGTCTGGACTTAACATTCTTTGGCCCTAAAATTTGTACCTCATTAGACCAGTAATCATCAAAAATTTATCATCTTAAAGATGGTACGATAGCTTACAAATTATCGTTTCGCTTTTTTCTTAAATATTGTTAGCTTTTAAACAGCGCTTCAACGCCGAGTCATTTTGAATTAATGTGCCAAACTCTCCACCAACCTTTAAAATAAACGATATACGTCACGACAGACGAGGCGATAGTAGTACGTTACGTGAAGGTGAAGCAAATTATTGACGATATCGTCTACGGCTACTTTGCCTATATAAACTATAGTAACGGGTGTTTTTTTAAGAGCTTCAGAACTTTAAATAATAAGACAAGACCGAAATATTGTCGGAATGCATTTTTTTTTATTATTTTAATCTGGTAGATAGCTTCATGGCATTTATTTTTATACACCTTATTCTATAGAATATGTGTAGTGTATTGTATTTGGTGTGGAGTTTGTGACATAGAGAAATAATACCCTTAGGTATAAAAAACTATATATGTAAATGTATATATATTATTCTGACTCATAATCAAAAGCCTAGTCGATTTAGCAATGTCCGACCGGCCGTCCGAATGTATACTAGAGACCGCAATTTTTGATTTAGAAAACTCAGATTTGGTTCAATAAACTTTTGGTAAACCCCACTTTTCATATATTATTTTTTATAAAATAACGAAAAACCTAGTGCCTTACTTTTCATAAAAGTTTAAAAAACATAGTTTTAAAAATTTATGGTATACCAATATTCAAATTTAACCATTTTTTTCGTTCATTAAAATGAAAAATATATCTCTAAATTTTTTGTTTTTGTTCAACACAGTATGGCATTTTAAACTGTCAAACCATAGACAACAACTTCTCACTCAGCTAAAGGCGAAGTTTTGAGGCACCAGATGGCTTGGTCAAACGACACCTCCGGCTATTGTTTAAATTATGATGGTTTTCAAAATAATTAAAAAAAACCTCTGCAAAGTCGTTAAGGCTGAAGCTCAACGTGAAATAACGCACAGATGCCCACTGCCCAGACAGACTGACGGACAAATGGCGAAAACCATTTTTCGGCATATTTATGTCATCTTTGATTAAAATCTCTATTTTTTTCTACACGAAGCCAATACTTGCGCTATAGAGCAAGAACAAATCATATAGAAAAAGGAGCTAGATGCAACGTTAAGTCAGATAACTCTTATTTTCGTACACATTTTGCAATATTCCATTTCAACATCTACTCGCACTTATTCAAAAACCCACTGTATTTTGAAAAAAAATTCAAAATAAATATGAAGCCATCAGCTATTCCAAAGAGAGTTGGATGAAATCCACTTCCCATTAAAGTAATTTTATATAAATTATAATTCCTTAACACCTCGCCGCCGTTTTTAACATACTCGCATGTTTTAAAAATAAACTTTAAAAAATTCAGTTTAAAAATAAACTCCCTTCTGTTTATTGTGTGCTTATTTCATGTGAAAACCATACATATTTACACGTGTATTAGATCGAGAGCTTGTTTTTCAAACTTTTTCACAAAATCATGTAAACGTTGTTTTTGACAAGGTTTTCTATTTAAGCAACTGATATAACAAGAACGTAAAGATCCCGATCGTGATATTTGAGGACACCCCGTGTACAGCAGTTTTTCTTTACATACTCGTATTTTATTCGATTATTTATCTATCATTCTGTTTTACTTGATCTATATGGCAAATATTGGTTTTAGGATTATAAAAATATCAGCCAAATTTGATATATTTTTTTTTTTTGCAAATCTTAAAAGTTGATATATGTACATCATTATAATTTTCAAAACGCAAGAAAGTCTGGTTAACGTTTCTATTAATTTTACAAAAACATAATCGAATTCGCTAAAATATTATTCGAAATAATTTGTAATTCTATTCAAGATCGATTGCCAGTTTTGGCTTGTTTTTGTTTAAGCCAAAAGCTTTTGATATCGCTCATTTTCTCAAAAACGATTGTTACAATTTTTTTAAAACTTTGTGATAGAACAACTTTTGAGAAAAATGCATTTTAAGATGTTTGGTACAAGATTTTGGAACAAAAATATGGTTTGGATACATTTTTGAAAAAGCGTTATGCTGACGATAACATGCTCCGTTTTGTCAGTTTAACCAAGATATCATTAACACTTTTTTTTAAACTTTTTTTTGGACCGGTATTCACCGAACAATATCAAACCGCTCGTGACTGTGTGAGTTCGAAAAGTAGGTACCTAATATTCCCCGACCACTATTAACTTTAATTCGAAATTTTGAAAAATGGTTGTTTCCTTCTTCGAAAATGTACTCTCCCAAACTTCGGCATTGTATTTAAAATCTATAGTATTTCCAAAAAGCGACGTTCACAAATTTTTGATTGGAGAGTAATTTAAGTGGTTTTTGTCTAAACTACTATGGGAAGCAAAAACAACAATAGAAGACATTTTATGTAAAGTAGATAAGACAACTACCGCCGCCATTGACGACGTTCAGAACTAAAATAAAATGATCCATGAAATTAATTCGAAATCAATTGCCAATCGCATCGTATTTTGAAAAAGTGTCTATTATCATGGAGCAGTCGCTACCAGCGTAAACTTTTGAACGATGTTCTAAGAGCACAAAAAGGGAACAAAGATAAACGATTGACGAACAGATGGCTTTCCCTTTGTTTAAACGAAAGACCGCACTAGGTGGAAGTGGAACTGCACTGCAATTTAAATGCACGTATTCTTCGAATTAAATTGCACAACACTGCAGCACTTAAGTAAATTGTTGGTACCGCCTAATGCGGTCTTCCCTTAAGGATGTAAGTCAGTTGATGAGTGTTTTCTTTGCCCTGTGCATCCACAGACACTAGACACATCGACAGCTGGCGACACAAGTCTTCTATAAAATGAACGGGTTGAGAAATGTGTATATTGAAAAGTATTAACGGACAGGAAAATAAATGTTCGCATGATCAAAGCTACGACGAATTAATTGATCCATTATCTGAGGACTAGCTGTACAATATTGGTTCAGCTCTTAACCTCGTTTTTAAATTCTTGATCCGTAGATAAACTTTATTTATTCTGTGGAAATCGGTGGGTTAACTATTTAACTAACATCGGGCCACCGTCTTTACTTTGATTATGCAAACACAATGCGAGGTAAATTACTTCTATGTTTTGATCCGGGATGAACCACTATACTATACAACTGGTCAACTTTTGGAAGACGCCTAACCACGCATTCGCAATTGACGACACAGTTGCGAAAATGAGACTGGTAATTATGTTGTGTATGAACAGACAGTTGGTTTGGAAATTTTGTTCGAATTTAAGAGTGGTTCCGATCCCGTCCCGACTAGTCATAGGTAAGTTTTGCGAGCGCTCGTTTATCCCTAACTAATTAAGAGTGATCCGTGAATATCACCCTTAACTCTTCAGAGATATATGAATACGTTGGGTTTTGAAAAGTCCTGCCACATTTTTAGGTTACGATACCTATAATGAAATCTCGGAAAATATTGTAAGGGCAATTTTTCAAGGGCAATGAATATTTATCTAACTCAAAATTTGAATAACCCTTACAGGATACTCTTCTGAAATTTAAATCAATAAATGGAATACGGAAAGAAATTACCAATACTTCTATTTAAAATAAATATGGTGTCTTATTTCTTTTAAATTTAGGAATTTGGCATGATTAGAATGGTACAAGCTGAAGTGTCTATCTGATCGAATTTTTGTTTCCAGAAAGTATTGTCAAAATAATGTATTTAAGGCATACAATCAGTGTATTTTCTACTTGAAAGCAAAAGTAGGAGAACAATCCTCTTTCAAGCAGAAAGATACACATACAAAGTATTTGATTGCTGTAAAAATGGGAAACTGCGAAGGATATAAGGACAGACATCTTTGATACATACAAACATAAACTAGATTTGAACTTTATAAAAAACTATTGTCTAGAACCAGTCGTTCTTAACTGCTTTGGCACACAATATTGAAGCGGACGCTGCGGCTAAGGTTCAGTTTACTTGAACTTCAACTACTTTTTGTACTACAGCAACAACAAGCCGTGCTATACGAATAACGTACTTTAAAGTTTGACAGCGCTATGGACTACAGCTGCAGCTACACTTAATGACAAGTGCTTTAAGTTTTAATTTGTATTATTTGGCTGCCTTTTTTAAACTACTGCAATTTGCAATAAATCGAATACTCAACCATTCTTTAATAAAACTTTGAACAAAAACATTTTTGAAGTTCGCTAATGGCAAATGAAAAATTGAAGGCTACCCTTCTCCTTTGTCTTCTAATAATACCACTAGCATGAGGAAAGAGCTGCCGTTAAGGTGCATGGATAGCGCTATCGAGCCATGGTGACTGATTTTTTGTTTCCAAAAATTAATCAGCTAAAATCCACGACATTTGGTTGCAACAAGACGAACTTCCCATACAAAGCAATTTAAAAGCAAAGAAATGGAAGACAAGAATTATCTGCTACTCCATTGTATTGTTCTACTGCTTAGTGAGCTACTTTTTTTTCTGCTGCAGCTACACCATTGTTTCAAGCAGTTACTCTCGTTTGCTTTTATGGAGCTATGTTAAGTCATTGGTTTATGCCAATAAACCAGCAACTCTTGAAGCATTGGAAGCCAATATTCAAACCACCATTGAAGCCATACGGCCAGATTTATTGGAAAAAGTAGTGAACATTTAGACTGATCGAATGAACTATGTAACTCGTAGCCCAAATCATATTTAAAAAATAAATGCCATGAAATTATCTACCAGATTGTAACTATAAAAAATTACCCAAACAATAGAATAATATTGCCTAAACAAAAATTAAAACAATCTTTGATTTACTCTTTCAAAAATTTTGCAGGAGTGAACGAAAAAATACTAAATACTAAACTGTCCCCTTTTCAATCATGAAATTTTATTTTGTTTTGTATATAACACAAATACCAATCAAAAAAAAAACTAAATTAAAACAAACAAAAATTTTGTGCGCCTGAACAAGAGAATTGCGCACCGAACGTGCACAAATAAATATATGTATTTAAAAAAAGTTGTGAAATTAATTTGTTAAAATTTAATAAATAATAACTGGCATCCTGGTTTTTTTATTTTTAATAACAACTACTAAGCTCAAAAAATCAAATAATTGGGAACAAAATCTAAAGGGTGTTTTTTTTAGACGTGTGGTTTTCAATCTGGCAATATTTTTTTCGGAGTTGTTCTTTTTGACAGCTGTCACTTGATTTATGCTCAGTTTGGTTTGCAATTTTATAATTAATAGACTTACTCCTGAACAACGTTTGCAAATTGTGCATATTTACTACCAACAAAATATATGGCGAACTGCGTCGAATATTCGGTTGACATAATCGCCCAGGAATTTATTGGAGCCAGCCGCGGCGGTCACTTGCCCGAAATCATTTTTAAAACATAATGGCAAACCCTTATCTTTATAATAAATTTAAATTCTTGGCCATAACATTAAACTATATGCGTTTTATTTCTTCTTGAAAACCACACGTCTAAAAAAACACCCTTTATATAGCACCCACATAATTACACTTGTTTGCAGATTCAATTAAAATTAAAATTAATATAAAAAATTAACATACCTTGTGAGAACGCTTGCCGTCAATAGCCACAATAAAACCAACTCCGCAAGCTTCATGCTCATTCTGAGGATCATAGAGTCCTTGAGCCTTTGGTCCTTCCCATGGCATTTGTTTTTCTCCAGCATCCTCCTCCACACATAATCCATTTCCACTACTGATTGCCTCATTTGATTCATCTAAATCAATTTCACTTCTTCTATTTAAATTTTCACCAATTTCACAATTATTGTTGGAACTTTCAAGAATTTCACACCCTGATTCAGCATAGTTAATAATAGTGGGGGCCATTCTATGAACAATAAACCCTAATACAAGTCAATTTTGTTTTTATTTACAAATTAGGTATATGGTTATGTAATTTTTTTTTTTTTTTTTTTTTTTTTGGAATATAAAGCAAGCACTCTACACAAAGTGTAATTAACGTTTATAAATGCAACGTTTAAAAATAATAAACTACTCGTATTCGGTATTCCTGATGTATTTTCAAATAGAACAATTATTTTTTGTAGTTTCCACAATAATTTTATATCACTATTTTCACTTCAACAGAAATCCTTTTTTATTTAATCTGAAAAATATAAAAAAAATAAACACTTTTAGTTAAATTATCATATTGCAATAATTAATTAATAAATGCGTAATAAAAAAATAAAGCTGCACGACGTTAATGCATGATTTTTGTATAAGATAACATTGTTGATATAACATTTATATAAAAAAAAAAATTAAGCATTCAATGGAGTCTTTAACGCAACGCACAAAACTGGATTAAAATTCGTATAAAGATGTTGCAATTATAGCGCAATGGATAGATACACTTTCTGTAATTTTTTTTTTTTCAATATAGATACCTCAAATAAAAATCTTGGAATTCAACACGATGTGAATCCCACGAAAGCTTTCACGAGAATGAGCGTAAAAGTTCTCACATTTAGTTCATTCATTTATCATTTTGAGATTTCAAAAACAATCAATATTTAAGCAAGTCGCCAAGTTAAACAGCTGGCAAAGCAACGCGACGCTGACGCTGACACTGAGACACAGAGAACCAGGGCACGCGCGTTAAAATGAATCTAAAAAAAAAAAAAATACTGCTCCTAATTTATTATATCCAGACATTGGTCTTCGTAGCCATAAGGCCATACGTCTACGTCTACATCGATGTGTTTTGCACCTACCCATCAGTGGAAAACTATCTATAACTCTATCTGAAGCTCAACTGTATCTATCAATGTCAAAATCATCCAAACGCAAACGGAATTTCGTATAGAATTTATGATAATAGCATTTCCTTCAACTTTAAAAAACATGATACCCATTAATCAATAAAATTTGATAATAATAATAATTCCTTTACGTAATAACAAATTGCGTAAATGATAATATTTTTTTCTAAGAATAATACGAATAAATAAAAAAATAAAAAATGTTAGGTGACAACAATCTATATATTGACAACTCTATACACACTGGATGAAGCAGCGCCAGCGACAGCGGTGATATTCAGTCAAATGCGTAACAAAAAAATATCTTATTATTTTTCTGTTTGTATTTCATCAAAATAAACTAGTGACTCAACTAAAGTACGAGTATGTTACCCCATGAAATATTTAAACTAAAAAAAACAGCTGCATGAAAAAAAATAAATCTATACGGAATAGCGAATAGAATACACTAGATCGTATCGGTCGTATGTTATGCATTCTATTTTCCAGCAAGTGGCTGGTGTTAATGAAAAAGTATTTCATTTTTTTTTAGAAAAACAATATTTGATTTCCTTATTATCGAGTATATCAACCTAACCAAATAAATCAAACATTCTTCTTGTGATTTATGATAAAAACAAAAGGTGGAACGATCGGTTAAGATAAAATCAAACTTAATAGATTTCAATTTACTTTTGACCCAAATATTTTTTGACATTGAAAATAATAAACGAATAAGTGCGCGATAATGGTAACGGATATGATAAACATATATATTATAAATCCGATTAGGGGCCATCTAACTTTTATATGCCTGATTTACAATATCACGGCGTCACAACGACACGAGAGCCGAGCGGTGCGATAATCGCTGTCACTTTTCTTGAATCGATTCGTAAAGCCTTAAAGAGTTCAAAATAACACGTCACAAAAATAAAAGAGCAACGCGTTTTTTGATCTCTTTAAAGGACTATTCATATGAGAGCGACCAACGAATGAACGAATGAACGAATAAATGAGATTTTTCATACTTCTAAAGGTAGTTCCACACTATCCCACAGTGTAATACGACATGTCACAAATGTGTGATGAAACAGGTGTATACTCGTAATAGTGTGGAAACAAAATATGACAGCGCAGATCTCATACGATTTGACATATGTTTAGATCTGAAATATTTTTTTAGGATTGAATGTAAAACCATCACAACATTCCTTCACACTTTTTTTTTGACATGTCGTACTACACTGTGGGATAGTGTGAAAATACCTTAAGCAATATTTTGCAACAAAAAAATGTTCATTTTAATTAAAGAAAAAAGAAATTTTAATGAAAACAAGTTGTTCGTCGCTAATTTCAATCTGACTGTTACGAAATCTCAAACCCTATTCGCGTTCCACATACCATCCACATATAGCAACGAATAAATTATTCATGCGCGACTAACCTCAAAATCTTACTGTTAAATTGTGATATACGGACAAACATGACGTTAGTTGTCCGCAACGAATAAAATAAATTGCATGTGAATGAAATGTCAAAACGGACGAATGTTCGTTCATTCGTTGGTCGTTAGTCGCTTTCATGTGAACAGTCCTTAAGGCTTTACGAATCGATTCGAGAAAAGTGTCAGCGACAGGCAGTAAACCATGTTGACTAACGTTATCCATCCAGCCTGACCAGATTACATATATAGTTTCAAATCTGGTGAACGGTAAAGGCCACACTGAATGGCTTGAAATTTCACACAAAAGGCCAAATAAAGGAACTTTCATTGAGGACTTCCTAACTTTAAATTTAAATAAAACAAAGTGTGTGTGAAATATCATCGACATTTTGTATTACATTATAAAGAGTGTTTTTTTTTAGACGTGTGGTTTCCATCTGGCAATACTTTTTTTGGAAGTTGGTCTGCTTGACAGCTGTCAATTGCTTTATGCTTCATTTGGTTTGCCATTTCATAATGAATCGAGTGACGCCTGAACAATGCTTCCAAATTGTGCAAATTTATTTTGAAAATCATGGTTCTGTTCGAAATACGTATCGCGCACTACGTCTATTTTTGCGGGGTTATGTAAAGTCGCTCGTCTACGCAGTCTTGGAAGAGAATATTCGTCGCGTTATTGCTTACAAAAGCGTCATAAGGCCAAACTTCGAAATATGGCCTTATGTCACATTGCCTTATGTCATGGCACCCTCAAAAATCGCCAAATTGAGGTCTGCGAAAGACGGAGTTCTTGTGAGAGACACGAAATCGGATTCTCCTGTACACTCTCACGGATGGCAGCAATGTTTTCGGCAGATCTTGCGTTTTGTCAATGAGAGGGTGTTGGTTGATTGTTTACTGAACCAGCCAATTTTACAGATGTAGTTTCAACTGTCAAAGTTCGGAAGTCCCTATTGGAAGACCCTTTATTATCACTTGCGATTTTTAAAGTAATTTTTAAACCGACATACGCGACGCAGCGCACAAGCACTTGGTCGCCATGACAAAATTGCAAGAGTTATAGACTACAAAATCCTCCCTCATCCAGCATATTCCAAATATTTAGCTTGGCGACTATTTCTTGTTTCCAAACATGAAGAAATGGTTCGGAGGTGAGAAATTCGGGTCGAATGAAGAGTTTATTGCTAAAACAAACACTAATTGTGAGGGGCTCAAGAAATCGTATCATTTGGTGGGCATCAAAAAATTGGAAAAACGTTGGATGAAATGTTTATCGAGCTAAAAGGTGTTGAAAAATAAAATGTTTTTATTCCGAAAAGAGTGTTCCTTATTTAATTTTCCAGGGACTTATTGACTCACCCCGTACACTGTTTTCATCGACATTTCATATTCTATTTTTTTCGAGTTAGATTTTTTTAACGTTTGAACAACTTCCAATATAAGTATTGGGTACCAAAATCCCAAGTAAAAATAGACAATTCATTTATTTTTTTTTATGGAAAATAATAATCTTTAGCCATTAAAAATATAAAATTAATCGAGGGAAAATTTTCCACGCAATACAGTTTATTATAAAAAGTATTGTTTCATACATTTTATCATTGTTTTATAGATTTGTTCGCTTTATGAAGATAAGAGAAAACTTAAATTAGAGGAAGTAATAAACAAAGGAATTTTTAATCAAAATATTAATAAATTCTTTCACAATGCGTATTTGCGAGAGGTGAACATTTTATAAGGATTGTAGGCTTTGTTTTTAAGAGGTCGATAGTAGATACACTTTATATTTAAATTCTATAGCAAATTTTTAAAGTGATCAGCATGATACATTCGCCGACTATAGTCCGGTAAAATGATTATTGGGTAAAAAAAGCTAGGATGATACAAAAGGTTAGCTACATGATAATGTACTTCTGACGTCATTTTGACGTAAGGCAGCTCAGCCACGTGACATCAAAATGACTTAAGAAAAATGATGTGAACTTTGGAATAATCTTATCAATCTAAGTTAATCGGTCGTACAATGCAATCATCCCGTCTGTATGAACACTCACAGCGTTATCGACGTTATCGAGGAGTTATATATATTTTTGAATGGCTTAAGTTGTTTTGGAAAGGTAGAGTTCAAACAGTGATTCAAAGGGGGAAGCTCTAGCGAAGCGCGTATTTTAAAAAATGGTGTACCACAGGGATCCGTATTTGGCCCTCTATTTTTCTTAATTTATATCAACTCATTTTGCAGTCTCAAGTTACATGGCTTTTCTACTACCTTTGCAGATGAAATATCGTTCACCTATTAGTCTGTTTCAGAACTCGTAGTACAAACTTTATGAACCTGGTTCTCTTTTTATAAGCTTATCTTAAGTGAGAAAACTAAATTGATGAACTTCAAAACATCAGGCTACAGGCTTTATGACTACACTACAATCCGTGTTTTCGTGCTTCAAGTTGTAGACACTATAACTTTCCCATACACGATTGTGGTAAATTTAATTTTGAACCAAACGGTGCATGCTCTGATTCTTGTTTCAAAATCGAGACAAGACAGTGCCAAGCTTTAGATACTTAAGAGTGATTAATGATTCAATTCTTAATTGAAAAGATCATATCAGTAAGGGGCCAGTTATAGCGATACGGAAAACCAAACCTAAAAACGGTGGAACGGGATGAAAATAAAATTTTTTTCGTTTTTAGCGTTTATAACGATCATGAAAACGATGCCAGAAAAAATATTTCTCTCTGACATTTCTCTGACAAATATAACCTTCAAATTTCAAAAGAGCTGGCACCAAGTGCTTTATTTTTGATTAAAATTGCAACGAAAAACTTTACATGACAGAATTGCAACGAAAAAAATGTTTTGACAGCTCACCTTCCAACGGAACGCGAAAAAAAATTGGATCGAAACAGGAAAAACTATTTTTTCAATTTTGGTAGAATTGTCAATCAGCTGGTGCGAAAAACGAGATTTAAAAAAAAAACTATAAAAATGTATAAATACATTTTTAACAAAAAATATTAGTTAAATTGAAACCTTTATTAGCAAAAAAAAAAAATTCTCTGAGTTGGTTGCCATCGATCAGTGTAGCATTTGTGTTTAAAATCGATTCTTACTTACTTACTTATGTTGGCGCCACTGGAGCGTGGTATTCCTGGGCCTTGCTGAGAATGCCCCTCCAGCCGGCTCGATCTCTAGCCTGCTGTCTCCAATTTCGTACTCCAAGTTGACGGATGTCTCCCTCTACCTGGTCGCTCCATCGAAGATGAAGTCTACCTTGGCTTCTGACTCCCTCGGGTTTGGCGTTGAAGACTTTACGAGCTGGAGCGTCGATGTCCATTCGCTCTACATGGCCCAGCCATCTTAGTCTTTGGATTCGAATTTTTCTGGCTAGGCTTATGTCGCTGTACAGCTCGTACAGTTCGTTGTTATATCTTCTTCTCCAAACGTTATTTTCGCGATTTACGCAGACAGGACCATAGGTCGTACGCAGAACTTTTCTCTCGAAGACTCCAAGTGTATTTTCATCCGATTGGGAGAGGGTCCATGCTTCCGCACCATATAGCAGGACCGGGATGATGAGTGTTTTATACAGTGTCACCTTGGTTCTTCTCAATAGGGCTTTACTCCTCAATTGCTTACTCAGCCCAAAGAAACAGCGAAACAGTCGGTGGTGTGATTGGACTTTTGTTGATGAAAGCATTACGAAGTCCTCGTTTATTTTAAAATCGATTCATAACATTCAAAATTTTCCATCTGCAAATTTTTCCGGTTTGGTTTTCCGTATCGATATAACTGGCCCCTAATAATAAATCTTACTTGATGCTGGTGACTATAAAAATGTTAAAATTTTAACTCATTTTTAAGAAGGCAAAAAACTGGCTTTTCACGGTGGATTGAATTTTGTTGAAAACTATTTTTGTTAATGTTGTATAATAATAATCATTTTATATATTTTTATTTTTTCAATTCCTATTCACATTAAAAATCATCTGAATTGTATCTCTAATTTTGTCTAGTTATTAAAAAATAAGTTATAAAATTGAGGAGACACCCTATATACAGAAAGGCTGATGAATTGCTAGAATTAAATAGCTTAATAACTTTTTATCTGAATAGTGCATAAACTTCATTTTTTTTAAATTTACATATCGGTATTTAAATTTAATTAAAATGGATAATTGGGATGAAGAAAGCCGCATTTATGTTGTACGCCACTATCTTGAACTGGCGTCGGTAATTTGGGAGTAAAGAACATTTCGGTGCACGAAACAAATTTTTTTCGAAGCATGTGATAATCGTTCAAAGGTGTTATCTAAACATTCTTATAAAATATTCAGATATTATGCAAATTGAACACAGCATAATTTGCGATCCTCTTGGAATTTTCCCACGAGCTGCTGCCAACGGTAGATGAGGACGAAACCATGCACAGCATTATTTTTATGTCGGATGAAGCCCATTTCGACTTCGAATTTGGAGTGAATCTGAACTTCTTATTTTTATTATTTGTACCTATTTTTTTAAAGAAAACAGACGGACTGTTACGGTCTCGGGTGACTTTTATTTAACCCTAGTTTACAAATTGGGGTTCGCTCGAACCCCAGCACACGTTTGAGTGCTTATATCTTTTTTTCAAATCACATTTTCGACCTGGGACAACAACTCAGTTAACGAAATTAATTTTTCTTTACGTTTCTTGTCTTTTTTCCATCACAGCGGTTTCAGAAAAATTTTTGGAATATTTTTCTGAAAAAAAGTCACAAACCAAACTTGGGGTTCGTGCGAACCCCAATGCTGAAAATGGTATACAAGAAATGCGATTGAAAATAACTAAGCTAGGCGCATTTTGCAAATTTGCCACAGGGCCAATAGTTCCATCAGGTCTGAAGACATTACTACCTTGGATACGAGACAAAACTTCTGCCTCCGGCTCTTTCGTTCATTTTCGACCACTGATGGCAAGAAAAAACTCTTCATTTGACGCCCACGTCGAAGGTTCCTGATCATGCTCACTTCCAAATTCATCTGGTTCAGGCAAAATTTCTAATGGTCCTAATGCCTCTGCCGCAGCTTCGTCAAAGTCATCATAATCCACTAAGAAGTAAAACCACATATAACCTACCTAACTAAATACAAAACGTCATAACTTAAAATACTGTCAGTCGTCAAATGCGTCATTTTGCACATAGTCTGGATCATTATCAATCTCGCCCTCTTCATCAGATTTTATGTCTAGCATTGCCCTCAACGCCGTTGCCCTTTCATCTTCGTTGCGTCTATTGAATTTTCTCAATAATCTATCTAAATAAGACACTGACAAATTAATACAATGTGAATAAAAATAATAAAACTTGAAATTTTAATATTACAACTTACTTTTTGCTAATCTTCAAACTTTATTTTGCACAAATTTATACAATATTTACTAAATTTTGGGAAAACCAAATACGTTTTTTAGTTGCAGCACACCTCAACTGTCAACTCAATGAAGAAGAAAAATGCATCACCTACTAAATAATAAACAATTAGAAATGATTAAAAACTGTGGGGTTCGCGCGAACCCCAAGTTTTTTTATTCACGTATTTTGTGTGTCGTAAACTAGGGTTCAATGTTGATAGATTTTTTTTTCAAAACAACGCAGGAGGTCGAGGAGAACTTATTTCAATTTTGTATGGTTCGAACATAATCGAGCTAGTTCCCATGTTACCACGCGTGTAATTGAAAAGTTACAGCAAAATTTACCAGCAAAATTATATCCAGAAACTCGACATTTCGTTGGCCTCCCCGTTTTCCAGACCTGACTGCACTAGATTTTTTCCGTGTGGGACTATTGTAGACTTCCCGCTACAAAACGAAACCAACAAATTTGACAACTTTAAAGAAATGCATTCAGATAGCATGCCGTACCTAAGTCAATGAGCGTGGAGGCCACTTGGTAAATAATATTTTTTAGAACAATTAAATAAAAAAAAATTATATTATCTTTTAAACTGCATCAACAAAATATGAATATTTGTACCCTGAACAAAATTATTTGAGTTTCTTTATGCAGTAATATTCATGAGACACCCTTTATATATTATATGTTTTGTTCACTCCACGGCCCTATAAAATTTTTTCAATGATACAAATAAAATGACTCTTAAAAGATATTGCTTCGTAGATCATCAACCAAGTATCGAGTAAAGCTTTCCGAATTTAACATTTAACACTCCATGACACCAAAGGATTAGGTGAAACCAAAACGCAGCTGCGCTTGTCAGGGGATTCTAAAACATTGTACTATAGTCTCTTCTCTATAGGTTCCTCAAGGTACTTCCCAGCGCAGCGTCTCGTCGTCGTAATGCGGATATATGGTGTTTGGTCGATGGTCAATCAAATATTTTCGATCAGGTCCACACAATATAACAGAAGATGTTATCTTGTAACTTCAGATTTATTTCTCTATAGATTGTGCAACAAGAAGAGGATTGGACATACATCGGGATAGTACTTGAAACTTGAATAATGGCAAAGATAATTTATGCCCACTTAAGACGGACTTAATCAACATTAATCTTTTATAGAAACCACTTGAAATTTCGAAAGATAAGAAAATACCGATCGCGTAAAAGGCACACTTCATTTTGTCATTCTGAGGTGTGAGGTATAACAGTAATTCATAAGGAAATGTCCGTAAATTAATAAATGTACTATATATATTGCTATTTCGAACAATTGGCAATGCAGAAAAAATCAGTATTATTGAAGTGGCAAGATATCATTAGGCAATTGAGCATTTTTTAAAACAATATAAATAAAATAGGAACTTAACTAAAAAGCGAATGAGCACCTGTTTATGCAACCCCTACGGTTTTTTTTTACAACTTTATTTATTTACAATTTATTAGTAATCGAAACAATAAACAATAATAAGCTATTAATTTCACAGTGATTGAAATATTACAAAAGCTGTTAATTAAATGCATCATTGAAATGATCCCTTCATTACACGCTCGCTGAGGGGCTTTAAAGTGATTTTGTTCACTCAGGAGCGGCAGAAGACACTGCTGTTAGTGATGGATCATACACCTCACATAGGTGGCAGACTATAATTATTGGAGGAACTCTAAACCTACCGCGACCCTTTACTGAACGTACCCTAACCTATACCAGCAACTTTTCAAGGGCTCCATGGACTCTGGTCATGTTATAAGTCACATAAGTTTTGGTAACAAAATGGTGCGCTGCTTCGCCAAATGGCTGGAAAACCGCCATTCAATTTTAAAAACAAACTTTTTGCGGAATATTTTCATTTTCATTCAACGCAAAAAATGCGCAAGTAATTTGTATCTATTTTTACTGCGAAACAAAAATATTTTTTGTCACAAATTTAAGAATTTTGAGACAATTTTTCAAATCAGTCAAATAATTGTCTTAAAATATCCGAGAATAAATCAGAATAAATTCTGACAGGAACAAGTCAAAAATTGTTGTGTTTCAGCTAACGCTTTTAATAGTTATATTTTTCTATTTATAATGTGTACACATAATAATTACTATATTACCATAGGTGTATGGTATTCTAATTATAGTAACACTGAAAGCAAATTGTATAAAAAAAAGGCACTTAGCCATTGAAAACAATTTTCCAAATAAAGGAAGTGGAGAGGGAGTAGATAAATACATTTAATATACTGTTTAATTTGATCTTATGTCAACACTTCCCTTGGGAAAATTTATTATTTGCCTTTATTTATTCTATTCGTTTCGTATAGTTAAACTTTGAATGTCACACGTTAAGACCCATTATAAGTTTAATTGTTCGTTGTTTGCAAAAAAAAAGATAAATCCCAACAAACTGTTACGCTTTAATCCATATTATTCCTCATACATCAACCTACACCCCGCATATACTCTTTTCACAGATAGATCGATTATAACACTCTTGGGCATTAATTACATACATACATAGTACCCAGTGCCGGATTTAGACAAATTGGTGCTCTAGGCATTCTGTTCTTATTACTCGTTTTATATATTATTTTACTTCTCATATTTTCTATTATTCTCTCCGAAAATAACTTTTCATTCAATATACATATTATGTATAGGGTGTTTTTTAAGAGCTTGAAAACTTTAAATAATAATACAAAACAGAAATATAGTTGGAATGTATGGCAAGTTGCGCCATCTTGTTGGAATCCACCCAAAAAGTCGGTCAGCATGGCTCGATATTCAATGTAACGGCATCCTCATTTCGAAGGAAATAAGGACCGACGATGCCAAACCGCACCAAACAGTCAATTTCAATGGATGTAATGGTGATGCGTTAATGGCTTTAGAAATCTCATCGCTTTTTAACCAGAAATGAGGCCGATTATGCTGACCGTAAAATGGACGAAGTGGTCTATGAACTTCGCGAACAGATTTATTATTTTCGAAGTAAATTTCTACAATTTGGAAGCGTTGCTCCGGCGTTAAACGATTCATGATGAATCGCCAAACCTTACTGAACAGAAATGTCAATGCAGTTTGACATTATCAACTATCAAAACATAGACAACAACAATCGAAACTTCTCATGCAGCTGAAAAAAAAAACACCCTAGACATTTATGAAGATATTCGTAAATATATAATAACTGGTGGTTTTTTGAGAGGTATAGAACTTTAAGTTGGCAACACTATTTTAACTGGCGGCCATTTTGTCAGCTGTCAAGTGATTTATTTTTAATTTGGTTTGTCATTTCATCATGAATCGCCTGACGCCTGAACAACGCTTCCAAATTGTGCAAGTTTATTTTGAAAATCATAGTTCTGTTCGAAATACGTATCGCGCACTACGTCCATCTTACGGTGTTTAACGATGAAGCTCACTTCTGGTTGAATGGATACGTCAATAAACAAAACTGCCGTATTTGGAGTGATGACAATCCTCAAGTGTATGTTGAGACACCGTTACATCCACATAAACTGACCGTTTGGTATGCTTTATGGGTTGGTAGAATAATTGGTCCGTACTTCTTTAAAAACGAGGTTGGCCAGAACGTTACAGTCAATGTTGGCCGCTATATAGACATGACTACTGACTTTTTCGTTTATCAATTGAACAACCACGATGAGCAGGGGCTGTGGTTTCAACAAGACGGCGCTACTACATGCCATACAGCCAACGTGGCCTCTAAGATCGTGCAATTTAACACCGCTGCTTTATTTTTTGTGGGGTTATGTGAAGTCGCAGATAAGCCCGAAACGATTGACCGCGTGGAGGATAACATTCGCCGCGTTAAGCCGATATACGGCCACAAATGTTGGAAAAGGTCATCGAAAATTGGTCCTCCAGATTAGACTACGTCCAAACCAGCCGTGGTGGTCATATGCCAGAAATCATATTTAAATTTTAATGCCAGAAGATTATCTTTCGAATAAAGTAAATTTCATGTCAATTTAAAAAAAAATTATCTTTGTTTTATTCCATTTCAAAATTCTATACCTCTAAAAAACACCCTTTACGTAATAATATGCTATTAAACATCTTTTTATTATATTAATTAAAGCGTGTCTGGCTAACGAATTAACGTTGTCTCAAGTGATTTTTAAATCCGTGCATCCAATTAAATTTCAATTAATTTAAACGTGTTTCTTCTATCAAATTGATTAAAATTCGTCTACAAAAATGCTTTTCGATTACAAAATACTGTCTTTTGGATTTAAAATATTGCTGAAAATATATGCATCCAAGTATTTTGGAAAAATTGTTAGAATGACAAACAATTTTTTTTTCTAAACTTCTTTTCAGATGAACAATTGTTGTTGTAGATGAATAAGATTTGTGCACTGTGCTGTGCATGTAATGAAGAAACTGGTACTGCGGAATGCGTAATCTACACACAAAATGAGATTTTTAAATAATTTAAAAAACTATTCGTAAAATGCATCTGAAGAAAAACAAATAATGGCGGTAAAGTTTAACGTTCACCTCTGTTGGGTGACAGGGCGAAAAGAAATTCCAGAGAACTGCAAAGCCGACGAACTTCCCAAACAAGAATCTGTAGCGGACCTATGAAAAACAAATAAAAGCAAGAGGATTTCAAAAAAAAACCAAACGTTTTATGAGGTAAAATAAAATTTTACAGAAGCACTTTTTTGGGCGCATTTTAGCTCAACACTGTTGTTGAGTCAACCTTATTTTGTTTTGTCAAGAAGGCTTAATATGAAAAAAGAAGTGCTCGACTAAGTCGCATGAACTCGCTCCAATATTGGACAGTGGTCTAGGTTAAAAGGTTTTTCTTTGGAAAAATTAAGTAACCCAATTGTTTATTATAGTTTTGCATTTTAAGAACAAAAATTCAAAATCGTTTGGCCACTTGATTCGGAAAATTGTTAATTTTTTAAAACTTTTTAAAACCATATTACAATTTTTTTTGAGTATGTGAATTGCTACAATTTTGTAGTCTTTTTTAATTAAAGAAAGTATCTATATTAAAAAATTAAAAACAAAAATTAAACCTTTTTTTTAGAACTGAAAAAATCATTTTTTACAGTTTTAAAAAACTTAAAAAAAATTGTGTGACCCACTCTTTAACATTTTGGTATCATCGTTATGTAATGTTTAATTGAATGCACAGTAGCGGATTTAGGCTTAGGCCCGGAACTAGGGTGGCAAATTTTGAGGGGCGCCAAAATTTTAAAGAAAACTAAAATTAAAAATCGATTGGAAACAGTAAGACAAAATTTTATAGTTTATTTTTTGCGCTCTTACAATCTAATCATTGTACCATTTCAAGGTTAGAATTTCTTTGTTAAAACAGTTAACTAGGAAAGTACAAAAATCTAAAATATCTAAGAAAAAGAATTTTTTTAGAATCTTTTCACGAAATTAGATTTATTTTTGTATATGTTTGATTCAAAATTTAATTGTTATATTTGTTTGCTCTATATGTTATAAAAAAAAACATTAATTCACCATGATGAATTATACAAGTGTCAGTTGACTCATAAACTAATTTTTGTATTGTTCTATTTTTAGTTTCATTATTAATTTTAGACCGGAAGGACAATTTTCTAATTAAAATTGACTTAAATTGGGAAAACAAATATTAAAATATAACGGTAGTTCCTACACCGCCATGTCATACCTTTTTGTAAAGTCTTCTTTTACTCTGAGGTAAACGCGTGCCAGTTACAACCAAACCGAAAAAAAAACACAAAAGTAAAACGAAAATGAATCCCTTTTCAATTGAAATCTGAGAGAAAAACTAATAAGCAACGACGAAAAATATCATAAAACTCCTGCAAATTAACTTGCCACCTACTGGCACCCTGTTTAAAAGTTGGGAGGCAAGATATCTAAATTTGTATGTGTGACTGAGACATGAGTGTATTGTAACTTGCTTTCAAGGTTACTTGCTTACGATATATTTATCTCATTCCACAAATTAACCTCTTATTGTTTAGTCAAGACTTTCAAGCAAAACCCTTATGTTTCTTCTAAACTTAAATGTTTGAAAAATTAAAGAACATTATCACATATTTTCCTAGTATATAATTTTTTAATTTCTTTTCACAAAACATGAAACTTCAAGACAACTATCTAGAATAATTTAAGTTCGTTCGACGAAGTCGGGCAGCTGTGAGTCTGCTAATCGGTTAATCCCGCAATGAGTTCTATAGATGGCATTTCTATAACTACATGTAGCCAGAGCCACAGTTCGAAAAGCACATTTGTGAATAATTTGTTGCATAATAATTAGTCTGAAATTACATCGTATAGGTGGGTATAGATAGGTAGGTTAGGTATGTGTACATCCAGATAACTATTGAAACGTAAATAGGAAATGTACTCCTTGTTGGAGACGTTGCAACGGATTGACCTTTCAAGGGCGATCTATTGCGATGTAAATTGAGCTGATTGCACATTTGAAGAATGAACCACCTAGAAATGTATGTATACAACACTCAAGTTCTATTTGAGTTGGAGAGTGTAGATAGCTTCGATAGATTCAATCGATTACTTATATTGTAGTTCGTGTAACCTGTAACATCACTCAGATCATTCATTTGGATTGCGGTCGAGTCGACATTTGATATGGTTGACACGTAAATACTTGTATTGAATTCCACACAATAATAAATTGATTGCTTCTAAATAGTTGTGTATCAATTTTCATTGATAACAATGCTGGATCGTGGGCTCCGGTCGGTCCATATATCGTCTGTGCGTAATAAAATATCTTGCAAATGTTGTTTGAATAGTAGATTTCAATTCTGATAAGATACTCAATATAGGTCTATATCAAGTGTTGTAAAAGGCATAGACGCAAATGTTTTTATTGATTTTATCTTAAGCACGAGTATGTTATTGTGGATATATATAGTTTGAAGAAATAAAATGCACAACTGAGTCGCACACACTTGCTCTTATGATATGATTTTGAGTCAGATTATTTGATTTCTTTGTTTAAGAAATACTTTGTGTGAGCCAGCATGAATTTATCACAATTTATATACCTTATCCGGATATGCATACACTAATTATTTAAACAAAAGAGTTTGGACTTTAGAGTAATGAATGTATTTTATCGTTTTAAAGGAAATTGGACTGATTCGCCAGTATATTTTGAGACAAACCACTACGAAAGAAGCATCCGGATGATTTCTGAAACCGTTTCACTGGTAAGCAAATGGCACTTCTGACGATTCTGAAAAGAGAATTTTGCTTCTGGATTTAAAGTCAGAATCCACTCAAGAAGCACAAATACAAATATATAACTCAAGTGTCATCCATAGAATATTCATTTGAGAAGGTCTATTCGCATTCAGCAATGCCAACAGTTTTGGTAATGTCGATAAATGTGGTGACATATTGTTGAATCAAATCTGATAATGAAGACGTCGAATGTCAGCAACGGAGTTTAGTGAGTGGTATTTAATACGATGAACCAGTAAAAATCCCTTTATACCGTGAATCTGGCTAAGCACACCACTTTGACATTGGCAAAACTTGTGAAACTGATGCGTGCGAATGCTACATTGTTTTAAAATTGAGCAGAAGCAATTTTGCTTGTTCTATTGGTTTTCAGAATGAGTGGTTCCCCGAGTGAAAGCAATGGGAAGTGCTATTATCAAACCAAGCTTAAGAAGTTTCCTTTTAAATTTTTGACCAATGGAATTAAACCGCTTAACCAAATCCTAACCTATCGGAATATGCTGAAACTCAGTTCTTCTTTGACATATTATATACACGCCACGTCTATTTATTCTCCCAGAGTATTTGACAAAATTTCCAAAAAAAATATAGCACCTTCGACCTTCCGGGTGACAACTTTTTAAAAATCCGGGTGACAAAAATTAAGAATGCAGTTTTAAGGTTCTCTAAATACGTTATTTAATAGTGGCTTTTTAAGAAGCTATACCAAATGAAGGAGGTAGTGTTTAAAGCTAAAGAAATTGTCTTCTTTAAGGAAATCATCCTAGAGCAAGCAACTTATAGTTGTCCGTGTGAGAAGCAGTTCGTCCTGAGCTGGTCGTATTGAAACATACTCTCAAAACGTGAAATTGCTTGAAATGGATGGTATGCGTGGTATGAAAACTACATACTTTACTAGCTCCACAGCCTGTAAGATTTTTGGCTTCTGTATTGTTTCATTTCGAAGTAACATAACTCTAAGACGGTTTCCATTGCATAGTTCTAGGGTTAAGTTCCGAAGCAATATGCCTAATCGCTAATAGAAATGCCCACTTTAAAACGATGTTACGCGCGGAAAGAAATAGAGTTAGGAAACATCGCAGCATCGGTTCGGTATAGAACTATGTTAATGGTTTGGTATACCACATAGCCTCCTTCAACTTTTTCCAAAATACTGTGATTAATGGTAGCTCTGCTTCATCAATTTTTGGCGTAAATATTGCTCTTTAACCAAGCCAAGCATCGTCGTGACGTTTACATTATTCTTTGTGCGTCCCTCCTCCCTCTATTTCATTCTATGATTACATTATTTTCCGATTTTTGCTTTCGCTGAATGAGATGAGTCTTTAAAGTTTATTTAAGGTTTAAAGACGCTTTTAATATAACAACTATTCAGAACAACTAAACGGTGTAAATTCAGACACTCATACGCAGATAGACACACGGAAGTCTTGACGAAAAGTTTTAAGAATTTCTCTACCATCGTAATGATAGTTTTGATATCAACCTGGCTTTTTTTAAACTGAAAGTATTTAGTGATTGAATCGATTGATGAGAAAATGCATAGTGCCTGTGTGAGAAATCTAAATCATAATTTTAACATGACTTACCAGATGATTTATTATCAAAAATAAGTCACATTAAGTTTATTTAGGTCAGAAAACAGATGTTTACAGATACATTTTCATGTAGGCTAGCGAAAATGTTCTTTTTTTAGCAATCCATCATCGGATTGCATAATCTTATATGATTAGAACCACGCAACTAATTTAGTGTGCATGAACAACGCTTCCGATTCGACGGAGTATACTATCATTCGATTAAATAAATTATCGAATAGATGGCATCTTGGTACACCACGAAGGTAACTACTTTTACTTGAGATAACAACTTAACAAGTACATTATAATGTATTCGTTATAGAAAGCATGACTATATCGCACGAACTTACTCTTAAGTTAAACAGTGGAATTTTATTGCGAAAAAAAGTTTTAAACAATAAAGTTTAAAAACAACTTAAACAAAATGTAGGGGTGGACTTGCTTAAGGTGATAGTCTAATATTTCAATTTCCTCTTTAAAAATTTCAAAAAAAAAAAAAATTGTTTTTTTATTTTAAAGACGCAATTTTGTTTTTTTTTTTTTTTAGAAAAAGACTTCTAACATCAAGTAGTTTACGAGAAATCTGAATTAAAAAAGAACGGTTTTATGTACCGCTGTATTAATTTTTTGAAAAAAAAACGCCTTCATTCCAACCAAAAGATAGACTGTTACTGCAAAACACATCACAGAAAGTTTCATTAAAGTAATTGGAGCCGTTTTCAAGAAAAAAATACGCTTTACATTGACGGTTGAATGGAATGATTCTAAGACCAAAATGCCTATTTCAAAAAGTTTGAATCAAATCGACCCCACCATTTACGCTGTAGGAATCGATACGAGCAGATCACAGCCAGAATTCATCCGTTTCGCGAGATTTGATGGACTATACAAATTTTATCAAACTTATTGGAGCTTAGCAAGGTCGAATTAAATCGGCCAAATGGTTTCGGCTCTACATACACACTGACTTAATTTTAAGGCCAAGTTGGCCTTTTTCGACTTTGTTATCATAGAAGTTAGTTATCTCTAATTTCAGAGATCATCAATGGTTATATGAATGTGCGTTATTTGATGCCAAGAGCTATAATTGAAGTTAGTTCAATTAACATTTGTGTTACGATTTAAATCAAGGGTTCGGTTGCATAGGGTGTTTCCTTATTCGTAGACAAACATTTGGGAAATGATTTCTGGGCATGTTTGAAAAAGGAAAAATGGTCTACAGTAGGGGTCTATCTCCGATTTCGATATCACTTACCGATGTTTTAAGAAAATGCTTAATCTCTTAATACTTGAAGTTTGGTGAAAGAAACGGACCAGTTAACTGCCCTGCATGATCTCCATATTCTTTGTATGGTGAAGAATTAAAATATATGCGTTTTTCTGCACAAAAAAAAAAATGTCCTTTAACAATGTTTATCATGCATATTTATAAAAAAGTGCCCTGAAAGTCAAAAATTAGCAAGGCAAAACTTAAAATCTGAAGATTCGAAAAAGGTATCAAATTTAAACGCGGTTACAAAGCCCTAAACCAGCTTTATATTGACACAATGAATTGCAGTTACTCGTGGTAAGATTTTTTAAGATGGCTTATAAACCCTCAATATCGCCCGGCTAGGGCAGGACCACCATCTGCTGGAACCAAAATATTATTTGTGAATGGAATCGATTTTTCCTTTAAAAAATAACTCAGGACATTAAGTAACAGTCGTTTAAGTGCGAAATACACTGACCCATATCTCGGCCTAACTCTAACTGAAAAAATGCCAGTTTTGCAATATTATTTTTGGCGCTATCTGTTAGGATTGCATGATCCCAAACGAAGTTTTGCTAAAGAATCTG
This sequence comes from Platycheirus albimanus, assembly GCA_916050605.2. Taxonomy (NCBI): domain Eukaryota; kingdom Metazoa; phylum Arthropoda; class Insecta; order Diptera; family Syrphidae; genus Platycheirus; species Platycheirus albimanus. The sequence goes on from OU696698.1 coordinate 70,973,059, forward strand.
AAAATTTGAATCTTAATACCTCAAAATTCTTTTTTCTATAGAAACGAGATAAATGTTTGTGGACCCTGATATACAACTTGTGAATCCCCATTTCTTGTTCACGCCAATGTAGACCCCCGCCAAGTCAACCTGGACCAATTTGGGAATCACTGGTCTAAATGATATGCCTGAATGCCACCTGAATTAATTTACCGGGCCTTCCACCGCAAGTCTTGCCAATGAAACCCCCCCAATCCTCTAGTTTCATTTTAAACAAAATTGTAGTTTCCTGTTCGATTGGCATATATGTATGCTATGACAGTCATGATCAAGGTCATATTTTTTCAGAACAACTACAATATTGAATGTTCAAATGGGAAAACCAAAAATATGCTTTAACTCCATTGGGTAAAAACAACAGAGGTGGCACGAGTAATTTCGTTTATATTTGGACCAGTTATGAAGTTGTTGCTTGCCAGATTGTGTACCCTTAAGATATATAACTCTTTAAACGTTTTTTTATTAGATTTAAACAGATGTTTTAAGATTATGTATTTTTTGTTTGTTCCATTAGTTGAATTCTTCAGCACTTGGAAACAGTTAAAAAAAAAATACAACGAAAGCACGGGCAAGGCGGGTAGCACCTAAGTTTTAAATGGTATCTATCAAGTTAAATACACAAGTATATTTACCCGGCATTTGGTTCGGTATTTGGTTTTGTTTTTATTTTTAGTCTATTGATTGAAGTTCCAAAAAGTTGGACACATTTATGAAACATTGATTATAACAGACAGGTAAAGATTTTTGCTCATGGAAGACCAAATTCTTTGTTTGCTGGGCAACTTAGATGGAATAAATACATACATATATATACTTTTTGTTCAAGCATTCAATTTTTTTTAGTTAGCATATATACCTACATTTTTAAACTTCTGATTTTTGAAGAAAAACAAAAATCGAGGAAGTTTCATATGAGATTGACTAATTAGGTATAAAGGAAGCAATAAAGATGAATTCTTCGTTTTGAATTCTTCTTGTCCAGTAAAACGATTTACCTATTACGTAGGTACCTTAATTGCTGTTTTGGGGGATTTTGAGCTATAACTACGGTGACCATCCGTCCTGTTTTTTAGAGGACAGTCCTTTTTTTTGGTATCGTGTCCTTTTTTTTGTTCTTCTTAAAGAGGACAGTAATTTGTCCTCTTTTTACTCAATTGTCCTCTTAATGTCCTCTTTTTTCTTTGAAAACTTTTTCCTACACAGTATAGTACTTTCTTCAGAACTAAATTACTTAAACACAAAATGAAGACAGCACTGGTTTAAACAATTCAGATCTGTCATCTGGTTTTTGCTATTGTGAATGAATCGCAAACTGTCACCCAAATCCAATTGTCAAGTTTTCATTAAATTCTTTTGGCTTTTTATATATATACTAATAGCGAGTTTCATTCACGAAAAGAATTGCTCTTTCTGTCAAAAGATTCGATCTTTTTCACTTTTAAGAGTTTCATTCATTCAAAAAGTGCAATTCTAGATCGATTCTCAACACGAAAGAATGCATCTCTGATGAGTTGGGAGAATCGATCTGAATACTTTTCTGTCAAACGTCAAATGAGAAATAATTTGTTATTTTTTGTCGTTTGTCGTGAAATTGTGCCAATCTGTGACAAATAAAACAAAAATAAACAAATAATGAACGAAGGACTTGATATGTACTTTAATTATCCAATTAATTATCAATTAGCAATAATCCAAAGTCAGCAATTCCAATGACAAAAGACAAAAACCAAATGACAAAAAGTCAAATTGCCAAAACAAGTTTCATTGAAAAGTGCAATTCTCGATTTTGAGAACAAATCTTCCAAATTTGAATGAAACTCGCTATAAGACTCGTAGAGTTTTCGATGTCGCTTCCAGCTTCAAATGCCCCTACGGAAAGAGTCTTTTCAATTTCTAATAACATTTGGACACCTGAAAAATCGCAATTAAAAGTTGATACACTAGAGGCAATGCTGATAAAAAAGTGCAATTATGACTATAATTGTGGACTTTTCGGGAAGTCGGGATGACGTCTTAAAAAAAATTCACTGTGAAGAAAAATATACAAAAACTAGGTAACAGTTCCTTTGAGTTGAACTCTAAAATATAGCATACTTAAGTATTTATTATTTTTGGATTTTGTTTGTCTGTTATAAGAATTTTTGTTTTTCAAACTGAACTGAATTGTAATTTGAAGTAATTTACAAATATTTTGAATAAATATGGTTTGTTCCTTAACTTGTTTAAGTAAATTAAAGGTTGTCCTCTTTTTTGCATCTGAAAAAATGCTCACCGTAGCTATAACACGCATTTGCAGACGCACCTTTGCTATACATCTCCAGAGTACAATAAAATTTATATACAATGGACACACCACGATATTTGAAATTTACTTTTAGAAGTGTTGTTTAATTTCGACTTAATAACTTGTTAGAATTAAATTCTAAGATACTAAAAGGGAATTGTGAAATTCGGGAATTTAATGAATATCGTAAATTTTTGCAGGCTTTTTGTACAAAATGAAAAAACTTGCTCTTATGCTAAGCAATTGCTTACTGGCTACATATGCATATTAAAAAAAATTAAAAATAATTTCGAAAATTCTTTTATTTTTTTAATTAGTTTAAGAGTTTTCTCGGAAAAACTAAATATGCAATAAAATTTCAAAACTATAGGTATTATGTCTATCTAGGAACAAAAATACTGAAAATCGTTTGCCCAGTTTTTCTTTTTTAAAAGGTCATTTTTGAAAAACTTTTTCAAAAAATATTTTGTCATATGTATTAATAAAGTTATTTATGACTTCTTATGTTTAAAATTTTATTGAAATGGTTTACGAGAAAATTTAATTTGAAAATACTGGTTCTATGAGAAGTTTCATTATAAGACAAATTTTGAAAAATCTTTTCTAACCAAAAGATAAACTGTCTTAAAAAAATAGCATTCTGAAAGTTTTATCAAAATCGTTAGAGCCGTTTTTAAATCAATTTTTTGTCTTCATGATTGTATAGCAAGTGTCGTTATTATTGGGCCTGGAGCAAAAATTAAAAATATGTTCCGAGGGACGTCCAAATAATCTTAAATACTAAATTTGAAGCCAATCGGGCCACCCCTGCAGGTTCTAAAGGTGCGAACAGACATACAGACAGACAGACGTGCGGACGGAATACCCACTTTTTTCAACTTCTCCCTCATCGCAATGTCATGTGTGGTTATCTCAAAACAATTTTTTTGCACGAACCCATAGCTTGCCTTATGTTGTACCTATAATCGCAATTAAAAAGCACTCTAAATCTGAAATCTAAAAGAGAGATCCGTCATTATCAAATACCAAAGGAAAATTCTATAAGTTTCATTATCATTCACAGGTTTGTGCGATGTCGACACTGAACAAGCACCGAAGCATTTTATATGACACTTTTATCTACCCCATTGTTTATTCACTGTGTTCAACACCTTCCACAAAATCTTTGCCGGAAATGCCTATCGCTTTTCTTTAACAAATTTTTAATTTAAAAAAATTTTCCATCATCGAATGATATTAAAACACAATTAATAGTTGCCGCTCCATTTTTAAGTAAATTATAAAATACTAGCCTTTACCCGCGGCTTCGATCGTGTTTCAGCTGAACTAGAAGTAGTATAGCCTGAAGAGTCGTCTCTTGTAATCTAGCTACTTTTATAACCCGAGCTTTATTATTCTATATACATTTTACCGGGATAAAAAGGAGCCTATGTGCTATTCTAGACTATAATCTATCTCTGTGCTAAATTTCATACAGATGTTTAGCCATTCTGGTGTGATTTCAAAAATTACCTAAAACAAATCTATCCCACGGGAACCGTACATTTTACCGGTATAAAAGTAGCCTATATGCTATACTATAATCTATCATCCCGATCCGTTCAGTCGTTCTGGCGTTATTGAGGAACAAACATCCAAACTTCAAGTTTTGATGTACAATAATTATTATGTTAAATGAAATAAATTTTCTTTTTAAAACCATCTTCTATTGGTTTAAATATATTTGTGAAAAGGTTAAATTTATTTGCGTTTTGATTAAACTAATTTGCTATTGTGTTAATTAAATGTGCAAATGCTAAAATATTATAGTAGGATTATTTGTCAAATAAACGAGTTTCTTTTCACACCACAATGAGAAAACAAAATTTCAAACTGACGTTTCGGAATGTCAATTTTGTTAGTGTATGTGAAAGTATGTATAAATCTGGCTCTGAATCGAGATTCCCAGAGATTGGTCTCGATCAAATCTACATATGTAGATTGCTCTTTGGCTTTATGTAAAAAGAAAAGTGCTCGAGATCAAATCGATAGTGGTTTTTAGGTTACTTACATGCAATTCAACATAAGTTCTAAATCGGGGTATCAAATCACAGATGTCATTATTTGAAATGGAGTCAGTTGTGAAATGGAAAAATGAATTTGTTTGAGGTTAGGACACATAAAATGGCAAATGAGATTTTGTGCACGTGTTTTTGTTATCATTTAATTAATTCGATTTTTGATAAATCAAAAAATTGAAGATAATTTAGACTATTTGAAAATAAATGTTTAAACGAAACTTTCCGTTCGGTTTTGACACCATAATACGCAAAAGAAAAAGTAAGCAAGTGTCAAAACCGAACGAAAAGTTTCCTTCCGATTTGTAAAGTACATCAGTTGCCCATAATAGCCTTAAAAAATAAGAAGAAAGAAAGAAGAAGAATACACTTTAGAAAAAAAGGAATGTCAGATTTTCGTAGGTAATGTACGACTCAAAGCGTACATTACGTACGAAAAGGCAAGTGAACGAAACTTGCCGAAACTGAACAAAAAGTCATTTCGGGTTGGGTATACAAATCGCATGTATTTCTACTGTTTCGTAAGTCAACGTACGTAACATTCTTCAATTATGGTTAGCCCTTTAGTCTTAACACAAATCACTGTGTTCGAAATAAGGAAACTTTATGTTCGGCTTTAGGACACAAGTGTTCGATTACTGGGGAATTGGATTCTTTTTCCATTTTTATTTTTTTATAAAAAAACAGTTAAAGTTGCATAAAAACTTTAAATTTATTAAATGAAATTTGAGTTTCAGAATCTAATTAAATTAACATCAAATATTAAAGTTGAAAGGTTGTCTTATAGGGTTTTCATACCGAGCTGAAAACACGGTTTTCGTTGAAAACCCCCAAAACCTGAACGAAAACACAAGTTTTACCATACATTTTTGCTAAACACAAGTTTTCGAAAACAACTATGTAGTTTTATATAAAACCTGTCGAAAACTTGTTGAAATACAAAGCAAACACACATTAGTTTGTTGTGATTCTTTCAGAACACACCTAAGTTTGTTGTGATTCTTTCCAAACACACCTAAAAAGCGCATAAACGTCAAAAAAAAAAAAACAATAATCATAGCAGCCGAAAATATTTTCATTTCAAAATTTGATAGTCAGTTGTTTTAAAAATGAAGTGAAATGTCAAACGAAAACTTGAAACGTCCGGTATGAATGATTTTCAGGTTTTCGTAAGCTTTTAGCTGAAAACCGGGTTTTCGGCTCGGTGCGAAAAACCTATTAGTTTCAAGATAATTTATTTCTTTGCCGAAATTGAAGTTCTGCCACCAACTGATTTAAATTTTGACAGCTCTGATTTCATACCCCAAGAAAAAAACATGGGGCGTGTGAGAATGTATTCAGTGCGCGTCCCGTGTTCACATCGAACACAGTGCAAATACACTGGGTGAAAGAAGTTTCACATAAAACGCTCCAGTGCGTGTTGAGGGCGCTGCAGGGCGCCCCAATGTCGACATCAAACAAGACCTATTTATTCAAAACGGGTAAATTGATTTTTTTCAAGAACTGCAAAACACAAGTTAAATAAAAAAATTGTGAGGTACATTGAAAATTCGCACCATATAACGAACCACCTAATTTAAATTTTGAGATAAGGTTAATTTTCAAAGAAGTTAGTACGTACCTACACATAGTTGTGTATAGCTATTCTAATAAAAAAAAATTTAATCTAAACATTTCAATATTCTTGTGAGCCAATTCAAAGTAAATTAATTACTCTATTGTATTACTCCGACTATTCAGAATGTTAGAATTAAGGGCTTCTTTCAATGGCAGTCTCCATTTTCAATAAATTTCCAAAATTAATTAAAAACTATTGCAATGCTCAGAACAGAAGCTAGATACGCAAAAAGGAAACCTTGCATTTGGATAAATTGATTGTCCAAGTCCCCGTGCGCATACTCCATTTTTCCTATAAATCTCAAACACCGTCTGGTCGGTCTTTTGTAGAAAAAAAATTAGGAAAATAAAAAAATATGTATAGATGCCTATGTACATAACGTTAAAAAATACATAAAGTATAAAATATTGTTTCCGCTGTTTTGCAAAGAAAATTTAAATAGTTTTACAATTATTTAGAAAATGTAGAATTCAATTTTATATAATTCAGGTATAAGTACAGTAGATTGGAAATAGTATGTATCTTACGAGATCTGATAGGAAAGAAGGTATCCAAGAACAAGAAAAAAAGGATAGACTCGAAAGAAAATTCGCGAACAATTTGCAGAAGGATTATGGACCATCCATTCGCCAGTTACATAAATTGTTCATAACAATTCTATTTTAAACAAAACTTTAAAGAACACTGAATACAAGAAATAGTTTAAAAAAAGTTAACGAATTGTGAAATGAGCCTTTCTTCCTGCTCGCGATTACATTTAACTCCGTACGTTTCCCACACACCCCGCAAAAGAATTTATATTGTCCGTTCCGTACTCATTGATGATTGCGGTATATTTTTAATTTTTTAACTGATTTGTGGGATGATACAACTAAGTAAAATGTTTAAATGCAAAATAACTTATTTTATTTTTAAATATATAGAAAAATAGAATTTTACTTGTTTCACTCTTCTTTAGGTTAAGGTAGCTGGATCAATATTAAGCTCTAATAAATTGAACGTCCTTTACCGAACTAACAACGAATGAAACTGAAGAGGAAGACCGGCAGAAGCAGAAGCAGAAGCAAATAAATTTTCTTCTGTTTCTGTATGTTCTTCTTCTTGTTCTTATCAGAGTTCAGAGAACAGGGATGTGGATGAGAAAGTGAATTGGTGAGGCAAGAAAGTGAAGCGAGTTGGCGTAGTATAATCATATAGAATAGAATTTTGTACTTGTGAAACTTCTCGTTCATAGCGCTAGCAATCCCATACCTCATAATCAGTAGGAATAAATGGCCTCTACGATTGCCCACTAGATGACACAACGTTTGTTCTGCTTCTCAATATATGCTACACTGATGGTGGCAACCAACTCAGAGAATTTTTTTTGCTAATGAAAATTTCAATTGAAGGAGTAGTTTTTGTTTAAAATATATTTATATTTTTTTTCTGATTAAATTTCGTTTTTCGTTCCAACTGATTGTCATTTCGATCAAGATTATGTTTTTTATGTTCTTCTGGTAGATTAGCTGTCAAAAAAAGTTTCGTTTGATATTCTCTCATAATTTTTTTTCCGTTGGCAACTCAACCAGGGGGGTCATTCCGTAATTTTCAAAACGATCATCGTCCAGACGATAGTCGTGAACGATATCGTCAATAATTTGCTTCACGTAACTTACTACTATCGTCTCGTCTATCGTGTCGTCTATCGTTTATTTTAAAATGTAGTTTGAGAGCGTTTAGTATCTTTCAGAAACTCTCAAACTGTATATAATGTCAAAAAACAAAAATTTTACGCTTTTCTTTGATTAAATTTAAAAATGTTTCAAAATAATGAAGTAGTGAATGAAATTTGTGTATTTTTTTTTAGTTTTCGCGCATTTTCGATACGTTTTAACCTATTTTTCGTGCATTCGCGGTTTCGGTTTTATTGATTTTTTTTTGAGAAAAAATTTTAAATTTAATTTGAATTTAAGTAGTTTTGTGTTTGGTTTGATTTAATAGAGGAATTTCCAAAATGTAAGATATTTTGTATATATGTATGATATTTATTTAAATACATAATAACAAAAACGCATATTGAAATGAAAGTTGGCTTCCCAATCAGTCGTTTAAAACTATCAATTAAAGATAAAATTATCAAACATTTTAAAAATCAAATAGAAACGATACCTATTTAGCTATCGTGCAAACGCTATCGTTTAGACGACATTGATTTGACGATTATTGGCTTACGTGAAGCAAAAATTTAAGTATCAAAACGATATCGTCCAGACGATAGTGATTTTTAATTTTACGTGAAGCAAGTCTATCGTCCAAACGATATCGTCTGACGATAATCGAGATACGGAATGACCCCCCAGGAAAAATGGTACTGTGCGGTGTGCCAGCTACTAACAAGCAAGTAACTACATGTATTAATTGTCAGATACCTATCTGTGTTCCAGTTGGCTGGAAGTTTGTGTGTGTGAGTGGAAAATGTATGTATTGCAACTGTCTTGCCAGTAGCTGGCATGTGTGGCGCCTGTGTTACTTCTTTTTTAGTCTCACTCTAACTAATGCAACTTTCTTCCTCCACGAAAGGTTTGCTTAGTCGCTTGGTTTGCATCTTTATCGAAACTTTCAATATTCGACAATGCAGAAAATTATAACACTGCTAGCGAAGATAAACGCTTATTTTGTGAAATACTGTCAAACAGATGTTTTTGTTCTTTTTGTGATTGCTGATCAACGGTGTTCAAACTTTTCGGTTTGGTTTTTTCGATCGCTATAAGTGGCCCCTAAAATTGAATTAAAACCTCATGTAAACATGTAAAGAAAACCACACAACATGATTTAAAAAAAATCTCTCATTGGCAAATATTTTGAATTAAAATTCGTTGCTTTGTTACCGATTTCCTAAATCGTGCCTTCTTTGAAGGTGAGTATAGTAGGCTTTACATGAAGCTGCAAGCCATGATATGCAAAAAGAAAGGATGCAAAATATATAAATCATATTTATTTGATAGAGAGGGAAGGCCAAAATGCAGACATTTTTATGAATACAGATTATAGAAACATTATGGAAGCAGCTTGAAAATTATAGTGAAGACGAACATGTTCTCCATCGTCTGTGCTATGATTGTTGTTGTTGCTTTGTTGTCTGCACTGTAATTTGTTGCAGCTCCATGTAAAGCCACTTTATGTGAGCACTAGATTTGAATAAGTTTAAAAGAATATCAATCGGTTGTCTCCTCTTCTCTTTGAAACCTTCATTAGCTACGGAAGACATCAATTTTTAGCTGACTTACTCTGATCTGTAAGGCCTATAATCCCGATTTAACCTTTCAAAATGTAGCCAGCTTTTGAATGCAGTTGACACACGGCCTAATTAACACTCGTATACCTCACTAAGCGAGGGCGCTGTATGTAGTACACATTTTAGCAATAAAATAACTATTTGTCACTAGGTGTCACACCAAACGATAGAAATGCTGTAGAACATTCTTATTTTGACATAACCCATCTGGTCGATGACAGGTGCAATCGAAATCGATTTAATATAAATTTCCAAGACAACCGTTTTGTTATAAGCGGCAGCACGTTTTTTTGTTAATTTGTAATCATTTTTTAGATCTTAAAGTTTTTGTGCTGAAGCAAGGCTGGAACCTTTCTAAAAAACAATGGCAGAAGAAGGACAATATGACGGCATACTTTTAGCTATGGCTGAACAGCAAGGAGTATCCGGGGTGTGTACTTAATCAAAGTTTAAATATATGTTAATAATATGATGTTTTTAAAAACTCATTAATTCTCCACAGTTTTTGGCTACAATTGCAAATTTTTTGGCCCGAAGGACAGATTTCTTTACTGGAGCTTCGAAAAGCCAATGGGAATTGGTAATATATATCATGTGGATCATTTTAAACCACTAAAATTAATGTTCCTTACTTGTGCTGCTCCTATAGGTGCTTATAACTTCATTCAAAAAAGCTGCGGATATGGCTCAAGAAGTCGAAAATAAAAAGATGAAAGAGCGTCAAGAATCTGAACGCAAACGCCAAGAAGCCATACGCAAAAAACAGGAAGCAGAGCAGAAAGCAAACGAATCACAGATAAGTGAAATCACCGACGAAGAAGCTGCTCAAATTCTAAAAGAAGAGCAAGAAAAGTAACTACATTTTAAAGTTACCTAAATATTTGTCTTAAAATACAAATTTTCAATTTTAATAGGAAACAGATGAAGGATGAAGTTAGTGTTTCGAAGCCCGTTGAACAAGTTGCAAAAGATGTTGACGAATCTGAAAAGGGTAAGCTAATGCCCAACTCTGGTAACGGCTGCAACTTGGACAACTATTCTTGGACTCAAACTCTGCAAGAAGTTGAGGTAAGTTTGTTTATATTTTTATTTTATACAACTTAGTACACAAAAATACCTTTTTCTGGAAAATTCGGAAAATATTGAAAGTACGTCGTCACTATACAGATAGTCTAACGCCTCTTTTATCCTACCGTATAGAGGTTTATGTTCTGTACACCATAAGTCTATTAAACATAAGTCTTTAAACTTTACCCAGATCAAGTTTCCTTGAAAAGTAGTCAAAGAAACATGGGGTGGAATCAGCTAAGGTGCTTTGTGATAAGTGGTAGCCACAACGTCAACGTCTTGTCCTTACAAAGGGTTTTCTTTACTTATGATGGCGTCACTTGAGCGTGGTGCTCCTGGGCCTGGCTGAGAATGCCCCTCCAGCTGGCTCGATCTCTAGCCTGCCGTCTCCAATCTCGCACTCCAGTATTCGGAGATCTCCCTCTACCTGGTCGCTCCATCGAAGAAGCGAGGTCTACCATGGCTTCTGCCTCCCTCTGGTTTGGCTCTACATGGCCCAGGCACCTTGGTGGTTGAATTCAAATTTTTCTGGCTAGGCTTATGTCGCTGTACAGCAAGTATAGTTCGTCGTTGTATCTTCTTCTCCAAATGTTTTCTCGGTTTACGCAGACAGGACCATAAATCGTACGCAGAACTTTTCTCTCCAAGACTCCAAGTGGCTTTTCATCCGATTGGGAAAGGGTCCATGCTTCTGCACCATATAGCAATATCAGGTGATGAGTGTTGTATAAGGTGTCACCTTGGTTTTTCTCAATAGGGCTTTATTCCTTAATTGCTTATTCAGCCCAAAGAAACAGCTATTAGCAAAAGTTAGTCTGCTTTAGATTTCAGCGCTGATGTTGTTGCGTGTGTTTACCAGGCATGTGTGTTTCGGGTGTTCCGTATGTCATTTTCAAACACAATGTTAAAACAGCTGCATGACAGTTCGTCACCTTGTCTTAGCCTTCTGGTGGTTTCGAAGGTTTCAGTAGAGTCCGTACCAACTTGGACGGAACAGCGAGCATTTTCCAACGTCATCCTGATAAGGTGTATCAGTTTAGCAGGGATTCCAAAGTTAGACATAGCACGATACAACTCAACGCTGGACAGGATCTTATAGGCGATATTAAAAAGGCTTATGCCCCTATAGTTGGCGCAGAGTAGGTGTCTCCTTTTTTGTGTATCGGGCAGATGGTACTGAGAATCCAGTCATCGGGCATACTTTCCTTCGACCATATTTTGCAGATGAGTTGGTGTATGCTCCTGACCAGGTCATCTCCAGCATGTTTAAAAAGTTCCGCTTGTCTACCATCAGATCCAGCTGATTTGTTCGTTTTCAGTCTGGTGATGGCTACCTTGATTTCGTTTTGGTCGGGCGGATGTAGCTCATAGATAAGTTTGTGAAACCCGATGTAGACTGTTTCACCCTTTTGTAGAAGTTTCGTACCTCTTTTCTGCAAAAACATCTCTGCATCTCCTCGACTTCGGGTTTCTAGGGGGAGGATGTGAGAAGCCCAATACCTCTGACGCAGCACTTCTTATGGCTTGTTGACATAACTGCCATTGTTCTTCCGGGCTTATATCATCGGTCGAAAGATTTCTTGCAAGCTCAATTGATACGCGGACGGCATATGCTGCGGCGGTCTCTTCCAATTGAAGTCGTCCAACATTGAATTTCCTCGGCGTAGCTGATAATCGCCTAAGTCTTCCTCTGACAGCGAATCCGCACCCAAACAAGCGCGATCTCCCATCAAGGTGGCATTTCCCACAATAGAAATTACACAGTCCTCTGTAATGCTCAGGCCCGGTCCATCCCATCGCATCTCCTGCAGGGCTGTTATATCAGCGTTGAGACTGTCGAGGTTCTCGGATAGCTGCTCGCATTTACGCAGCCTGTTTAGCGTACGCACATTCCACGTGCATATGCGTAAATCGTTGTCCGTTTTTAGTTTGCGTGGGGGGGTTGGATCGTCAACATTTTTGGTTCGTTCATCCGAGGCATTTTTTGAGGTTTTCATCACAATAAAATTTCCCTTTCATGACCGGCTTGTGAGGCCTGTGCATGACATATAGATCTTGGTGGTGGTTGGATCTTCAGAGCGTATCTTTTCTCCTGCTCCTAGTTCCTGAGAAGAGAACTCAGGTATCTACAACCTATGAATCCGATGGATCCAACGCTAATCGTTAGTTCACCTTTCGGCTATCCAGCAGGCACCGCTTGGAGGTGACGATGCGATTTTGCCCGGGTTTTCTTTATTTATTTGAATAAGTTAAATACTAAAGGTACATAGGTAGGTGGCGGTTCTGACTTGAGCTGGAAAAGCTCATAAGAAGAACCCAATTAGCACTGGTATGCGTCGTTACCATAACTAAACAACTTAAAGAAAGCTAAGAAGAATTTGATAGGGTGTTTTTTTTTTACGCAGAAGGACGGGATGAAATAGTACTCTCTTAAAGGACGACTCAATCTGCCAAGCCAACCGCAAAACAATTTCATGTAACTTTACTCCAGAATTAATGCCACCTAGGCAGGTTGCTGGTTGGTGAGGGTGCATTGGGTCTGTCAAAGAGTTAGTTCAGTTAGCGAGTTCGGCGTAGGAATCCTTCAAGAAACTTAGCCCGCCACCTAGGCGAGGTGTATGGTCCTCAAATTGTTGCTTTGCCGACCCTTGATTGTTTAAATCAGAAAAAGGGAGGGAAGACAATCATGAGCTGCCAAGGCACCGATTCAAGTCGATATCAAGCAGCCAGATTCGAAACTTTATGCCACCTAAGCAGGGTGCTGGTTGGTAAGGTAACATTGACTCCTTCAAAGTGTTCGCCCAAGTTAGCGGTTACCGCGAAGGCGATGTCTGGTCTTGTTGCTGTTGCCAAATACATCAAGCTCCCTATAGCTTCTCGGTAAGGGACTTGTTCTTTGATTTCTTCAAATTTTGAATATTCTTCCTCCCGACTTACTGGAGTTGTCACTGGATTAGATTCATCCATATTGAAGCGTTTCAAAATTCTTTCTGTATAATTTTCTTGACTCAATTGAATTGAACCATCATTTTCAATTTTAATCTTCATGCCGTTATTTTAAATTCATTTTTGAGTTCTTGCATAAAATTTTGAATTTCTTCTTCGTTGTTGCCAATAATCAGTCCATGATCAACGTAAATTGCAACATAAAGAACTTTTTCTCTTTCGTTCTGATTAAATAGACATGGATCTGTAGTACTGTTCTTTAAACCTGTATTTGCCATGAAGTCTAGATGCAAACAGCGAGGTGCTTGTTTAAGACCATATAAACTACCTTTCAATCGGCATACACTTCCAGTACCATCTTGGAAACCTTCAGGCTGCTCTAGGTATACTTCCTCCTGAAGAGTACCGTAAAAAATGCAGTTTTGACATCAAACTGTTGAATATTCAGTCTTCTAGTTGCAGCTAAGGCTAAAAGCATACACACTCAGTCGTAACGTGCTACAGGACTGAATGTCTCATTGTAATCAATTTCTTTTTGTTGAATGTACCCTTTTGCAACAAGTCTTGCTTTAAATCGTGGCTTCTCACCGCTTGCTGAATCTTTTATTCAGAAAACCCATCGATTTTGTACAACTTTCACATTTTCCGGTCTCTTAACAAGTTCCTAAGTTCGATTTTCTTCTAGAGATGACAATTCGTCTTTCATTGCTGAGAGCCATTCTTTACTATCTGCTGAATCTAAGGCCTCAGAATAAGTGTTGGGTTCTTGATTAGACTTATCTTCTTCCTCAAACATCAAAAACTCCCATCCTTTCATCCAGCTTGGCTTTTTTCTTTGTCTTATGTTGATGGTATCTTCATCTCCAATAACTGTTTAATAACTGCGGCAATCAGGCTCAACATCAACCATCTCCCTGACATCCACTTCGTCGAGATCTTTCTAACAGTTCGAAGTAACTTTTGATCTCCTTACATTGGTTTCATCTTCGTTGATGATCAAAACTGCAGCATTTTCTTTTTCTTTTATGGGTTCTTCATATTGATCTTCATTTTCTTCATCAATAGTACTTTCGATAGTCACATTGCATACAACTGCTGGCTTGAAAATGACACTGCACATAATTAGATCTTTGATCCTTTTATCGGATAGTTGCCGAAGGTCCTCATAAAAAGCTTCACCTAATGCGAATTAAAGCTGGGCATTGACACTTCTCTGTCTCATTTCTACAAAATCGGCAGTAGTCGTTAAAAGGAATACCTAGCCTTGCAGCATGCACATTGCACACCCAGTGGCCTGTGGCCCGTGCTTACTGCCACCAACCTGGCTATAGCTGACTGGGTTTTTGCAAAGAAATTTGTTTGTTTGAGATTTGTTGTAGGCAGGCCACATCTTCTTAGATATGATGCGGAATTGACAGCTTCGGCGAGTGAGCTGTGAAGGGCTGATCCATGCCTGGCCAACTCATCTGCTCTTTCGTATCCCTGAAAGCCACTGTGCCCTGGAACCCAGAATAGAATTACATTCAGGTTCGAGCCAAGAGACCACCCAGTTCTTCCTGGCAATGTCTGATTAATTTGGAGGAAGCGGAGGTCGAATTCAAAGCCTTGATAGCGGCGTTTCGCTTTAGATGCCAGTATTGTTGCAGTAACTTGCAACCTACCCACTTTGCGAGAACTTCTGCCTGGAAGACGCTAGCGAAGTTAGGAAGTCGGAAAAACTAAGACACATTGAGCATCTCTGAAAATATACCAGCACCTACTCTACACTCCATCTGGGAACCGTCAATGAAGATAGTTATTTCGAAGTCTCTGGAAACATCTTTGTTTTCCCATTCTGTTCTGGAAGGGAGCCTTGTTTTGAAACTTTTACTGAGGCTAAGAGATGGTGTGCAGTGGTCAGTGGGGTACGGAGCTAAATCTGCGTGTAAAAGATTTGAGATATTGCTACGGGTGTATGGTCTTTCGGTCCAGCACCCGGTCTCCTTTAGCCTGATTGAACTACAAGACCTAAGAGTCCCCGTGACGCAGATGCTAGCCGTTCTTTCAACCTTTTTTAATTTATCAGTGTTGTAGGCTTTGCTGAGAGCAGGCCACCAAACAATCGAGCTGCAGGTGAGGATTGGTCGTACTACGGCAGTGTTCTTCAATATTAATTTTCCAGCTGAGTTTAGAATCAAGGATATTTCTTAAACTGGACTTAACATTATCATTTGTGGAATTTAATATGGCATAGTTTTTGTTAAATATGGAGGTATAATGTTGAAGAGATTGAGAGACCTATTAGGCCGTAGTTGGATCTACTAAAAATGTTACGTGTTGCCCTTTTAAACTAGAACGACTAAAACTAAAATGAATTCGACAAAGGACTGATGGCGCTGTAATTCATCCATTTATTAAACCCACAGTAAAACAGAATTGTAGCTAATCACCGCGATGACTTAAATGAGATTATAGTTTTATAAGTTGAAGTCTATGAAAGTAAGGTGGCAAAACAATTCTATCCAACCATAGAAGAAAACTATTGGAAATATGTTATCTGTATATTCTCCACAAGTAATTTTGAGCCCTATACAACTTTTTTTTTCATTTGAAAGCGTTGTTTAGCTATGCTTTCAGCTGATCTCTTAGTTTTTCCTCCTTCCAAACAATTAAAATGTCATCCACGTAAACACCAACATAATTAGTTTGTTACTTTGGCGAAAATAAATAGAAAGATCCATTTCTAATTGAATAAGCCCAAACAACTTTAAGACATCATCTAATTTTTTTGTCGGTTGAGGTTCATCGCGCCACCTTAGATGGGGTCTTCCAGAACTGCTTCGGCCCTCCGGGTTGGAATTGAAGACTAGTCGGGCAGGACGAGATGGCCCAGCCATCTAAGCCGCTGTATTTTCAGCTTCTTAACCAAGTCAATGTCGCTGTATAGCCCGTACAGTTCGCCATTGAATCTTCTCCTCCATACTCCATTGATACATGCAGGACCGAATATCACCCGAAGAATGTTTCTCTTTTAAAGCACCCCAGCCTGTATTCATCCGATTGTGTCAGTGTCCACGCTTCTGCCCCATACAGCAGGACCGGGATGATAAGGGTCTTGTATAGTGTCTCCTTGGTCCTTTGGTCCTTTTCTAAGACCGAAGAAACAGCGATTTTCAAGATTGGTTCTTCGACTGATCTCTTCATTTATATTTTTTGAGAGGTTCTATTGGAAATCAAATAGACAAAGTCCTTCACAACTTTAAAGTTACATCTGTCCATCGTGACGTTTTGTCCAAGTCTGACGAATTTTTGAGGACAGCTTACTGCAATACTTGCGAATGCTCCACTGACAGCGCGCTTCGTTCTTCCAATAATGTCAATATCATCAGCATAGCCAAGTAATTGAACAAATTTAAAAAAATCGTGTTGACGTGCGAGTCGCGTACATGATAGCGCGTCACCTTGTCTTAAGTCTTTCTCGACATTAAATGAGTCGGTGATGTTCTTACCAACCTTGACGGAGCAGCGCGAGTTCTCCATAGTCATCCTGCACAATCGAACGAGTTTGGCAGGGATGTCAAGAAGTGACATGGCTCTGTATAACTCGTTCCTGTTTACACTGTTATAGGCGATAAAGAGGCTACTCACGATCTGGAATTCTTGGGTCTTTTCTAAAATCTATCGAAGTCTCAAAATTTGGGTAATGGTTGACTTCCGGGCCTGAAATCACACTGATAAGGGCTAATCAGTTCACGTGCGAAAGGGTTCACACAGAATGGCCGACAAGATTTTATAGCCGGCATTTAGAAGACTTATTCCTCTGTAGTTGGCACAGTTCAGAGTGTCCTTTCATGTGAATACGGCACACAATGCTGAGCTTTCATTTTTCAGGCATACTTTCATCCGACCTGATTGTACAGATGAGTTGGTTTATGTTCCTCAGCAAGTCATCTCCCGCTGCTTTGAAGAGTTCAGTCGGAAGTCCATGCGCTCCAGTAGCCTTGTCGGACTTTAGTTTAGATATCGCTACTCGAACTTCTTCTTGGTCGGGTGGACGGAGGTTTTGTACATCATCGTCCAAATCAAATGGATCATTCTGCCTGACAGATATTATTTGGTTGTCTTCGCCATTTAACAGTTTGCAGATTCCAAATTCTCAGCACTTTGCTTAAGACCATAAATATAATTGTGAAATTTGCATTCCCTTGCTTCCATCGCTACATTCTTCGGATTGCTCCTTATATACACATATTTCTTCAGATAAATCACCTTGTAAGAAAGCAATGACAGCATCTATTTGATCGATTTTCATATTTGTTTTTACAGGTTATGTAATCAGAAATCGAATCAAAGTGTTACGAACTACAGGTGAACATTTTTCATCATAGTTTATTCCGTACTTCTGTGTAAAAAAACCGTTAGCTACTAATATAGTTTTGTGACAAATAACACTTCCGTCATGATCATATTTGGTTTTGAAAACCCATCTAAGCCACCGCTTGTGGCTGACTGTTTTGAGACCATTGGCAAATCCACAAGTGTCCATGCTTTATTTTCTGATAGATTATTGCATCTCTTTATCTATTGCATCTTTCCAACTTTTCCAGTCTTTACTATTTATTGCTTCTTTGATGGTTAAAGGGTCGTTCTTTATTTGATTTGCAAACGTTGAATAAGTTTCGAAATCAGTAAATTTTCTTGGAACTGGTGTTCTTTCTGATCTTCGCATTGCACTGGGCTTGAACTTACCGCCATTTTATTCATTTTCTTGTAAAATTGCATCAGTTGCAGCATCAAACGGTTCATGAAGTGAGGTTTCATCCTGAATGCTTCTGGATATTTCATTTTCGGCCCCCACTCAAGATTTACTATTGCAAACGAAGAAAGGGACATTTTAAGAGCATTTGAAATCTGTTTCCATGAAAACCACATCTGGAATTGCTCGAATGCCTCGGTAATTCTTTCGTTGTATATGTATACCCATTTCCAATAAAAAGCCTTTTTACAGATTTTAAATCCCATATTTGACGTTTCTATTGTGGTACGTAAACTACATCAGGAGACAAAAAGATCCTCATTGCATTCAAGACAATGATAAAACAGTATCGTACACTCGGGCGTATGTGTACTTTTCTGAGTTTAATTAATTTAAAAAAAAGTCATCCATGTTCTCATACTTAAGACAAACTAATTGGACGATATAAATATATAATTAAGAAGTCGAACTTATAGCTTAATGTTCAAAATGTTTATATCTAAAGGGTTTTCCAATAAGAGGTGTTATTTTGAATAGCCCGCTATTTCGGTAGTTGTCACTTTTGAAGCTGTAATTTTTTGACATTTGCCTAGGAGAAACTACGCCATTAATAAAAATGGAACGATACACGCTTCAACAACGCATTGAAATAATTAAAATTCACTATGAAAACTAAAATATTTTTTGATCGTCGTGAAGAACCTTGTCGGACCGTATTTCAGAAATTGGTGGAAATCCGTGAAGCTGTTGAGGGCATACAGCAGCCACTTTGCTGGTAAATTTCATGAAAAGGATTTTGTTGTGTTAGCGTAGCCGTGGCGGCCGTTTGGCTGATAGTGTTTTCCATTATTAATGGCATACCTTAATCTTTACATTGAAATAAACATCCGATCATTTATCTCGAAAAAATTTCTTTGAATATCAGAATAACACCTCTTATTGGAAAACCCTTTATGTTCGCATTTTTATACGCTGTCCGAACTGCAAAGGTAAAATTGTGAAAGTTACCGAAACATAGAGGCGTCTGGTCTAGCGAGGCAGGCTGTACTGTACTTTTTAAATTAAATTAAAAAAATTAAAGATTTTTCAAAATATTTTTTTTTTCAAAATTGTACATACAATGGTCGGAAAAAGTATTTTGACAAACAAAAAATCGCACATTTTTATTTATATATTTTATTAGGGGTATTTACCATTTGGTGCAAACAAGTATTGTAAAAGTGCGAAATTGTTTGTATTTCTTGTAGATCGTGAACTCACTTCTTCCAATCTGTAGCAAAACTCACACAAATGTCAAAATCAGGTTGACACAAATGTGAAAATCAAAAGTACAAATTTTGCACCGTTGTATTTTCCTGTTGCAAGACAAGTTACACCAGATCGTGCCCCCTGTTGTTCAACTAAAAAAATTTGAAAAAATACATATTTATGGTAAAGCCATGAGCTTTCAAAAAATTTAAATTAATTGAATTCACTGTTATAGTTCTGATACTAAAAATTATTTTTCAGAAATGTATGGTGGAAAAAGTATTTTGACATTGAATTCACTGTTATAGTTCTGATACTAAAAATTATTTTTCAGAAATGTATGGTGGAAAAAGTATTTTGACAAAACATTATTGTGAGGAAAAAATGGGTCTGATGAGAAAATTAAACAAAAATTAAGGCATAATTTAATAGAAAATGAAATTTCCGTTGCTATTAATACTTTCTGCAATCGGCCTGGTATAGATTTTACCAAATTTTGGAGAGTTTGTAGAGAAATTTCTTTCCAGAGGCTTTCGACCTCAGCGATTGTCTCTTCGCGCGTTCTTGTCAAGCATGGACTTCTTTTTCGCTTTATATATGCCCACACATTTTCTATTATGTTTAAGTCGGGGCTTTGAGGTGGCCAATCTAGTGTATTTACACCCACTTCCTTAAGAAAATTAGTTATCATCTTGGCTTTGTGACAAGGTGCGTTGTCTTGTTGCAAAATGAACGACTGTCCAATCAATTTATCACCAGAACTAAAAGCTTGATTATTTAAAGTATTTAAATATTGTTCTTTGTTCATCATTTCCCCGATTGTTACCAAGTCTCTGGTGCCATTAAAGCAAACACATCCCCAAAACATTACGGTGCCACCACCATGGGGTACACGTTGACATACAGGTGCTACTTTGTTTCGCATTTTCCTAAGGATTATGCAAAAAGTTTTCTTTTCTGATCCGTGGTACTCAAAAGTGCTTTCATCAGTCCACAATACTTTCTCCCAAAATGAAGAAGGCTTGTGTAAAAATTGTTTGGCGAACTGCAGGCGTTTAAGTTTATTTTTTTTTGTTTTGAAATTTGGAGTATTGTTATGGCTATGTAAGTAGCAAAGTCAGCCTCCTTCAAACGATTTCTTATAGTTTTTTCACAAATTTCTATTTCATACTCCTTTTACTTGCGATTATAGGTATGTACTATGTATAAGGCAAGTTATGGATTCATGCAGAAAAAAAAATTTGAGATAACAATCACACATGACATTACGATGATGGAGAAGTCGAAAAAAGTGGGTCTGGGAATTCCGTCCGTCTGTCTGTCTGTCTGTCTGTATGTCTGTTCGCGCCTCTGGGGGCTGAACGGGTGGGCCGATTTGCTTCAAATTTGGTATTTAGGATTTATTTGGCCGTCCCTCGGAACAAATTTTTTATTTTTGCTCTAGGTCCAAAAATAACGGAACCTGCCATACAATCTTGAAGACAAAAATTGATTTTCTCAAAAACGGCTGTAACGATTTTGATAAAATTTTCAGAATGCTATTTTTGCAAGAAAATCTATCTTTTGGTTCGAAATTTTTTTTTCAAAATTTGTCTAATAACGGTACCTCTCATAGAACCAGTATTTTCAAATCAAATTTTCTCGTAAACTATACATTCGATTTCAATAAAATTTTGTCCACAGGAAGTCTTTCATAATTTTATTAATATGGCATTTCAAAATTTTCAAAAACTTTTTTTTGATTTTTTATAATTTTTTCAAAAATTTTTGGTTTTCGAAATATGTTGGAAACGGGTAGAATGATTTTTTTTTTTTAAATTATTTTTCAAATGTAAACTACAGATTGCCATATATTTGCATACTCAAATAAATTTCAAAATATTTTTTGAAAAAGTTTTTCAAAGATAACCTTTTAAAAAAAAACTGGTCCAACGATTTTCAATATTTTTTTTTCCTAGATTGACGTATAGCTTTGAAATTTTATTGCATACTTAGTTTTTCCGAGAAAACTCTAAAACTTATTTAAAAAATAAAAGAATTTTCGAAATTATTTAATTTTTTTTAATATCCATATATGCAGCCACTACGCAATTATTGAACATAAGAGCAAGTTCGTGCGACCCAGTCGTGCATTTTATTTTATTTCATTTGCTACAGATTTTGGGGTGTTTAGCACATTTGTTTTAAACTTTCCAACTATTAAACGGTCCTCTTTCGCGGAAGTCTTGCGTGGGCGCCCTGAACGTAGCACATTTCACGTGGATTTGTTTTTTTCTGCTTATTTATTTGGTAATAGACGGTTTGACGAGGAACTTTGTATATTTTGCTTATTTTTTCCACCGAAATACCCGCATTATACTTGGTCACCATCTCAATTCTTAAATCTTGGCTTACTTCCGACGTTTTACCCATTATTATCAACTAATTGTTTGTAAATGTCATCAATAGCAAATCTCAACTCTGATGGCACGCGACGCGAAAGAAACTACAAAGATTACTATGTCAAAATACTTTTTCCAGTCGGTTTTGGCTCAGTCTATTCATTAAACGGGTCTTAAATAGAATGCATGTGAAAAATAAAATATTTTTCGATTTTACCGTTACCTAGGTACTATGTTTTTGGTTTTGAGTAGCAAAAGATTCCCGTTACATCTCTTAGTTTATCAAATCAAGTGGTCTAGCATTGCAGATAGTTTTGTCAAAATACTTTTTCCGACCATTGTAGCCCCTAGCCTAGGCAATTATTTAGAATAAAATCAAGTTCGTGAGACCCACTCGTGCAATTTATTACTGATCTGATTATTTACTGATCGCTTTAAACGCCCATCAGAAAAGAATTTCTATACGAACTTTTGTTTCAATTTTTAATTTTTTTGACCTAAAAAAAAGTAGGTTTTTGACGTGATACATTTTTTTTTTAATTTGAAAAATTAAACAAAAATTTTATGAAAAAGAAAATTTATTTCAAAACTAAAATCAAAGAAATCCTTACTAATTTATTTCTTACCAAAAATAATAGTATAATATAGATGTATCACCGATGCATATTTGTTGACTATAGTAACAGCCGCAAAGGGCTGTGATAAATTATTAAGTGAGGCTTATTTTTAAATTTCATTAAATTTTTTATGAAGACTAAATTATAATTACAATATACTATCATCAAACAGAAACATTTTTCTTTTGTTTAATATATAAAGTATCCAACAATTTTTTTTATTATTTTGTGGGACGGGATATACATATATCTATCGTATCTTTGAATCTTGAATGTATATCGTATCAAAATTATATGAACCAAAATGTAAACGAATCAATTCTAAATTATAAAAAATAAAACTAAAAACAAATATAAATACTTTCATGTATTGATTCAATGTTCACATTAAAATGTACAAACATTAAATAAGAGGCAACCATCAATATTGCTAGCTTTTTGGCATCTCTCGTGCTCGTACTGTAATTAAAAAAATAAATCAATTAATTAAAAACTTCAATTTGACATGAGTTAAAAAAAAAACTTACACTCGAGAGCATATACCATGCCAATGATAACAAAAAGGAAAAATAAGCTCATTGTGGTTATTAAAACAGTGACTTGTTTCCCTCTGCTGCAAATACCTCCTGTTGTCTTTCTCGAAGGACCGCCTTCACCATTGACCATTGTAAAATGCGTTGAACTGGCCATTGAAACTGTATCCACATCTTTGGTTTTAATAAAATCTAAATTTTGTTCAATTGAAATGACAGCATCCTTTCTTAATTCTGGTGACAGTGAGGCGAGCATTAAATTCGTGTTGTAGTTTGAATTGTTCAAAAATTGCTCCTCCTTTTGATTAACAAAAGTTTTATTTTGTTTTTTGTGAATCTCAGCGAAACGTTCAAGGTTTGCTGCTGTTAAGAGCAAAGATCCTGAGGAGATGCTCTGAAAAAATATTAAAAAAAAAAAACAAAATTAATGTTAGCTGTAGAGTTTGGTATGTACTAGTTTATAAAGGGTGTTTTTTTAGAGGTATAGAACTTTGAAATGGAATAAAACCAAGATTATTTTTTTTAAATTGACATGAAATTTACTTTATTCCAAGTCGTCAATCGTTTCAGGCTTATCGAAGTTGACTAGCGACTTTAGATATTTCCACAGAAAATAGTCAAGCTGCGTTAAATCGGACGATATTGTAGGCCAATTCACAGGACTAAAACGCGAAATTATACCGAACGTTTCCTTCAATAAATCAATTGTGGCAGGAACTGTGTGACATGTCTTGTTGACATTGAAACCACAGCTCCTGCACATCATGGTTGTTCAACTGGTGAACGAATAAGTCAGTGATCATGGCTCTATAGCGGTCACCATTGACTGTAACGTTCTAGCCAGCATCGTTTAGAAGTACGAACCAAATATCCCATCAACCCATAAAGCACACCAAACAGTCAGTTTTTGAGGATGTAACGGTGTCTCAACATACACCTGAGGACTATCATCACGTCAAATACGGGAGTTTTGTTTATTGGCGCATTCATTCAACCAAAAGGGAGCTAAACACCGTAAAATGGACGTAGTGCGCGATACGTATTTCGAACAGAATTATGATTTTCAAAATAAATTTACACAATTTGGAAGCGTTGTTCAGGCGTCAGGCGATTCATGATGAAATGACAAACCAAACTAAAATTAAATTACTTATGACAGCTGACAAAATGGCCGCCAGTTAAAATAGTGTTGCCAACTTAAGTTCTATACCTCTAAAAAAAACACCCGTTATAACACTTGAATTTTACTTGATATACAAAAAAAGATAGTTCGTTAATATAATCAATTTATAGATACTTTTTCTTTAAGTTCAAAAAACTTTTTTTTAATGGATTTAGTGTATTCTAATGTTCGATGTAAATTTTATTTATTCAAATTTGTTGGAGAAATCTTATGTTAAACTTAGATTTTAGCTGGAAACGTTGAATTTTACTTTTAATTCTCATTTTCTCTTTGGCTTAAAAAGAACGCCCTTACATTTAAAAATTTACTTTTTCTTTTACGAACAATTTTTAACTTTAAAGAAGAAATTAAGGACAATTTCCGATTGTATAGAAAAAAAAATTGAATTTCTTACCTGTGAACTATTGTTGCTATCACTTGATCCTTGTGACGAACGTGATCCTCTTTTTGGTTGAATACGAGTATTTGCATTATTGCGACTACTACTTGATGATGCCCAACGTCGTCCATCGTCTGTTTGATATGTCCCATGGGGAATAGTAGATTTCCTATCTATTCTCTGATGCCGATCAATTTTAGCTATTGCTTTGTGTGATGAATCATTTGCTATCTTAAAATTCCTTGAAACTGTCGATGGATTTGAATAAGACTTGCTACTATTCGAGGACGAGAGTGCACTTGATCCAGCCAAAGAGGCGCGAGGTATATGCCATGATTCGTTCATCTGGAAAAACAAAGAATTCAACGTTATATTATGTACAAATTTGATTTCCTTCGCCCTTTTTATTGTTTGAAATTGCATTCACTTTTCATGTAGATAGGTATAGCAAAACTAGTTTATACCGCTTTGTTTAAGTCAGAGCTGATCAAAGGACAAAACCACACAAATATTTTAAATCAAAGGTTTTATGTTAAAAATGTATCTTTTACTTTGTTCACATATTATCTATCAAATAAAACTCATTAAGAACTTGAAATGTCTTCTTTTTTGTTTTTATGAAACAAAATAAAAAAAAAATCTAGAAAATCTGCACACGTAGATACACATAAAAAAATGAATCTTTTGTTTCTTTAACTTACATTTTTGCACTTGATGGGTATTTTTTTTTTAAGGTTCTATCACAAATTGGTATCAAATCAGATCAACCTTTTCTTTTTTTTTTAAGATGTTTCCGAACAATTTTGAATGAAATGCCAATATGAAAATTTAGGAATAGGATCTTGTGTTGCAAAAATCGATTATCAAATTCGACGAACAAATAATGTAATTCATTCGAAAGAACCGATCTATCCAACAACAAGAATCAAACTGAATCAAGGTGACTAGCAACACCTCCGTTTCACTTTGCTTTTTTGGTTCTAAAGCAACACAGCAAAAATTATTTGCCGGATATCTGCTAGCTAACTGCTACTGCTACTGCTATAGTCTGGTATGTTGTATCTGTGTAATAGTCTGTGCTGTGCTAGTGTAAGCGCTTAGCACTTAAACAATACAGAATAGGAAACCTGATGCCGTCAGATACAATAGTAAAAATGATCAGCTGAACCAGCTTCTCAACGTTGCGTCGTCGGCGTCGGTCGCTTCCCAACGTCTTCAGTCAGTAACTAGTACCAACTTTTAAACTTCATGGGAAGTCGACAGTCACCTGATGGTTATGGTGATGGTGATGTTGATAGTGACGATGACAATGACGACGACAACGTCGGTCGGCAGTGGCAATAAAGTTAGGGGTCACGAAAAGAAGACAAAATGACTAGTAAGAATCAATTTTGGTGCACGGAAATAAAGCGGTCAAAAATCTATTAACGAAGCTATAGTGATGGTGATGGTGAATAACAATGGTAATGAACATAGCTGGGGAAACCCCATCTTAAGGTATGCAATATCTTACACTTTCATATAGCACTGTCGTTAATTTGTTGACAGGTTTTTCTTATTTTTTTTTTGTTTCTTTGAACTTCTAAAGATATCTTTAAAGATGACGGATGAGTAAGAAATCATTTCTGGAGGTCTTGTTTATGAATTTGATTTGTGTTTATACAAGAATTATTCCGTTAAATTTAAGAATACGATACTGGAATTCTTTTAAGGAAGAATCAGAGCTGTGTTTAAGATGTTTTTTTTTTGTGGATTGATGGTTTCAAACTAAAATGAAAGATCGGATTTTATTTGCAACATGCTTAAGAATCCACACAACAAGCCGACATGTCGTAGGTTAAACACTACCAAGGGAAGGTACCCCACCTTAATCTTTTATTCACCGGGACTTCTTTTTGAATGTTTCGTTAGCATATCAAATCTCAAGTTAGTTTTGATTAAAAACGATAATGAAGATCTTTTTCCTGGAATTTGTCGAACGGATAAGTCCATCGACTTTGCTTGCCTTATAAAGCTCTGTAGGTACAAAAAACAGTTAAATAGGTACTGCTGTCGCCACACCAAAACATTGTTTGACAGATCTTCTTAAATCTTCTTGTATAGTAGAAGTACGAGTATATTCTATTTTTTGCGGTTCTATACATGCAGGGTTTTCCAATAAGAGGTGTTATTTTGATATTCAAAGAAAAATGAAATTTTTTGAGATAAATGATCGGATGTTTATTTCAATGTAAAGAAGAAAGTATGCCATTAATAATGGAAAACAATATCAGCCAAATAGCCGCCACGGCTACGCTTACACGACAATATCCTTTTCATGAAATTTTCCATCACCGAATCGCAAAGTGGCTGCTGTATGCCCTCATTAGCTCCACGAATTCCATCTTTCAGGTCTTGAATCGACGCTGGTCTGTTGACGTTGACCTTATCTTTCACGTGGCCCCAAAGGAAGAAGTCGCAAAGTGTTAAATCAGAAGATCTCGGTGGCCAATTGTGATCACCTCATGGAGAGGTAGGTAACACGGTCCGGAAATTTTTCCCGTCAAAGATCGATGGTTTCGTTGTTTCTGTGGCACGTTTGTGTGGCACGTGTTGAAAGTAAACGTTTTCCAGATCAATACCATTCAATTCCGGCCATACAAATTATTAATCATCTCTCGATAGCGCAATCCATTCACCGTAGCTGTTGCTCCAGCCTCATTTTCGAAAATGTAAGGTCCAATGACCCCACTGTACCATAAACCGCACCAAAGAGTTACTCGTTGAGGATGGAGAGGCTTTTCAAAAATAAATCTTGGGTTTTCCGAGTCCCAGATGCGACAGTTTTGCTTGTTGACGTAGGCAACGAGGTGGAAATGGGCCTGATCAGTCAAATTGATGCAAATTCGGATCGTTTGTATGCAATTCAAGGATTCAATCAGCAAAGAAACGACGTTGTTGATGATCGGCCGACTTGAGTTCTTGTGTTATCTGAACTTTATAAGGCTTAAGGCCCAATGCCCAATTCCAAAAAACGACGAGGAATAGACAAACCTGGGTTTTCTTCAACACTTTGGGCTACAGCAGAAATATTCTCAGTTGCTCTTGAGCGACGTGCACGGGTTTTATTCTTCACATCGCTAACTTGTCCCAACAGCTCAAATTTGTCCAACAATTTCTGAATTGCGGTCCGACAAGGTGCTTCACTACGACCAAAAAATGTTTTAGTTTTACGAACCGTCTCTGCCAACTTTGCACCATTTTCATAGTGAATTTTGATTTATTTTTATAGTGAATTTAAATAATTTCAATGCGTTGTTGAAGGGTGTATCGTTCCATTTTTATTAATGGCGTAGTTTCTACTTGTCAAATGTCAACAAATTACAGCTTCGGAAGTAACAACTACATAACGGGCTATTTAAAATAACACATCTTATTGGAAAACCCGTTATTATTGACAGTCCTTATAATATTGCATCCATTCCGCTTCCACAGCCAATTGAGAAGGAACTTCAAATCCCATTTTTATTAATAGTACCTGCAAAAGGTATTTTCCTTTGACTGTTCCCAAAGTTATATTCTAACAAAAACAAGATGTTTTCACTCCCAAAGATCCTTGTTTGGATTTTAATCTTTCACTGACTGCAATCATAAGAGGCTCAGACAAGCAAACAGCCAATTCTATAAATTCACACCCTTTTCAGTCTTTTATTTTTATTATTTGTTCCAAATCCCTTAAAAGCTTAAAACTTGAAATCAATGCACACATATAGAGGACGAAAATACAACAAGGCAATGATCCATTCACCGAAGGATATCAACCCATTTTTGAAATTGAAAAAACTCAAAGGGAAATACACAGCTTAATAGTTACAGTAATTATTTGAAACGTCAAACGCGTGCAAATGTTCGAATATTTTGACTTTTGCTTTGTCCATTTGGAGATCTCAGACAAAATCTGGAATCATCAGTAAAGAGAACTCTATTCCAGTTAGCCTCGGTCAAAACTTGTTGAATTCGTGCAAACTCTAACCGCGGTACTCGAGCGGGTATTCTTGCTCTCAGGCCACTTTCCATTAATCGTCGCCTAACCGTTTTAGCAATCATAGTTGTTCCCCCTTACCGTTTGGAGCCTGTGAGACTGTTCAATTGCTGTTTGGTTTCCATTTCGAAGACTGTAGCAAATATAGGTCATCTCTAAAAGATGATCCTCTCGGCCGGCCTTAATCTTGACGCCGAGTGAAGGAGTTTGTTTTTCTGAACCTTTTGATGGGGTTTCTGACGGTTGATTCTACTTTTCTGATAAAGAAAGCGCCATACCGAACACTCCGTCCATTGTCAACTAAAGCTACTGCACTCTTGCGACTTCTTCTCACGTAATTTGCAATTCTGTTGCACGAAAATCACAAAAAACTAGCTGATCAAGAAACCAGCCATTTGTTGACACGAATGGTAGTCTTTCAGTGTATATAGAAGACCAGTCAAGAAAGTGAAAGGAGCATTTCTGTGCACTGTTCCACTCCACACAACAACTGCCGGCCACACGTTGATCTTCCAGAAGCATTAATATTAAGTGCGCGACAAGCGCAGAAATAAGGAACGCGATCCTACTCTTCTTAAAAAAGAAGAAATCAGCAGGACTTGATGGCAAACCTTCCGAATTTCTCAAAGCGGACTCCGACTTGGCAGCAGGTACTTTGTTCTCACTCTTTAAGGCTGTTTGGGAAAACCAAACCGTTCCCAGCTAATGGAAAGACTAAGTTTTTGTCAAGCCAATGGATGAATGGTGAAATGTATAATAAATATCACCATTTTAGGAGTCGATCACACCAACATAACACCTTGAGAATAATCCTTTTGAAAAATCATCGAAGTATTTTTGTCGATTTTGAGAAGAGTGATGCCATCTGAAGATCTCTTCGTTCTAGAGGCATTCATGGTAAAATTGTTGCTTTTATAAAAGAGTCATACAACAACAAAAACCGCTTCGTGTGTGGACAGCTTCACACCTTTTCGGTGCATTTGAAAGTGAGGCAGGTAGTGAGCCAAGATGATGTACATAATGTCACCAAATTTGTCCTTGCAGTTGATGCTACTAACTGCCATGGTAAGTGAAAATGAGAGATTAGGTATCCAATGAAACCTATTTCACAAGTTACGCCATTTCGACTATGCTGATGACATATTCTTAATGGTGATTCGTTAATGGCTTGAGGTTTGTCTTCGCTCCATATACGGCAATTTTGCTTATTGCCGAAGCCATTTAACCGGAAAAAAATGGACAAAGTGCTCTATGAACTTCGCGGGCAGTTTTTTCATTTTTCACAATTTGGAAGCTTTGTCCCGGCGCTCGATAAACGATTCATATGTGGATCTCAAAGCCGACGAGAACCCTTTTTCGATTTGGTCAAAACTTCAAAAATATCGGATTCATTATGAATTGTCAAACCATACTAAACAGAAATGTCAACACAGTTTGACAACTGTCAAACCATAGACAACAGCCATCGAAACTTATCATGCAGCTAAAAAAATACCCTTTACATGATTTTAAAAAAAATTATTAAGCTTTCAGTTTTGTGTAACAAACTATTATCTCTGATTAAATAAATCTCATTCAAATAAAAACAAAAATTCAAAATACTTATCAACAAGAAAAAAAAACCTACTCTTTCAACGTAAAACTTTTTCGGTGTTTTGTTTAATTTATTTAACTATAAGTCTGATCTAGAACTATTAACGACTGCCACTTTTACCCTAATAAACATAATTAGCTGTCAAAAAGCATGTTTAAAGCTAGGTTCTTTAACTCGAGCGAGTGGTACGGCATCACACGGACTGGTATAAGTGGTGATGGTGATGGTGATTGATTTTGATGTCGACCTTTTTCTTTTTTTGTTAATTAAATGCGTTTAATTTATACAAAAAGACGTCGTGAGCTGGTACGGCAGCTAACACATCTTTTCGCCATCAATAGCTAGTTTTTCGAATGGCAAATCGGTGAATATTTGTTTTTGTATTCTCTTTTATTAATTAAACATAATGCTTGATTTTTTGCATGGAAACTTTGCTTTGAAATATTTATTGGGGTAAACTAGTTTTATTGTTTTTTTTTTTTTTTTTACACCTATATTTTAGATAGCATTTGAATAATTGTTTATGGAACTTCTTGGAACAAAATTATCATATATAAAATAATCCACCATTCATTCAATGGCACGAGGTTAAATTGGCTAAAAATTTCAGTTTGATTTCTGCATCTTGTGTATGTCATTATACCCACGAGTATTTTCAAAAACAAAAAATACCAATGTCTTAACCGGAATTTTGAAGAGCCCAATAACAAAAAATTTTATCACAACAATAATATTTTGATAAACAAACAAATTTTCTTAGAAAAAAAAATTGATTTTATTTTAATTAAACAACTTTAAACAGAAATACGTTAGAATGACTTTTTTTTAATTAATAATGAGTAATGAGAATGACAAACATTTTTTCTTACAAATCTTAACTTACTTTCATTAAGTTAAAAAAAAAGCTCTGATTTATATAAAATTCAAATAGATTTTTAATTTTTGGGATAGGTAACTCAAGGGAGCGCTAGGATATGTCCCATATTAAAATATCAAGATTGAAAGTTTGCAGTCTTTTCTATCTCTCGAAAAACCAAGACTAGTTAATTACAAATCCTGCACTCCATTACTCGAAATTACAAAAATTAATCTTTTGACAGTTTCGCATTAACATATCGCACCCAAAAATCACGGAAATTCAAACCGAAAATCAAGAAACTAAAATTTCGCATCGAATTTACGTGAGCGGGTTAGATTAAACTAAAGCGAAATTAAATCCTTTGTTCGTTGAATTTGATGCGTTCGTTTTGTTTGTCTTTTTGACGTTAATCCTTTACTGGCTGGTGAAGCTGCAGTAGTAGCACGTAGCAATGTCAAACTTTAATGTACGTAAATCGTATTGCACGGCTACAATGTGAAGTAGCAGCTGCAGCATAGAGAGTAGCTGAAGTACAACAACAAAACAACAACAAACCAAAATGGCAGGCATGATTTTTGTTTGAGTTCAGTGCTGCACATTGTATATTCGTGTATGCTGCTTAGTGCGCTACTTTTGTTTGACATTAACTTTGACATTGCTACGTGCTACTGCTGCAGCTACACAATTGTGCGCTGCCAGTTAACCAGCCGCTTCCCTATTTCATTGAAGCGAGTGACACATTTCGTTAAGGGCTATTAAAAATATATCATCAGCATAGTCCAAATGGCGTAACTTGTCAAAAAGGCTTCATTGGCAGTTAGGAGCACCCACTGCAAGTAAGGATAAATTTGGTGACATTATTTACATCATCATGTCCCACTTCCTGCCGCACATTCAACTGCACCGAAAAACTGTTCACAGACGAAGCAGCTTTCGTTGTTGTACGACTCTTTTATAAAAGCAACAATTTTACCACGAATGCCTCTAGAACCAAGAGATCTACAGATGACATCACTCTTAACGCAATCAAAGGCCTTCTCGAAATCGACAAAAATTGATTGAGTGGCAACTTTTACTTCGGTGTTGGTGTGATCGACACCTAAAATGGTGATACCACGCCAGATATTACATTTCACCGTATCAGAAACGGCTTGAGACGTTCACATAAAACACTGGGCAGGGTCTTTTAAGCGATGTATAAAAGACTTATGCTTCTATAGTTGGCGCAGAGTAGGCGGTCTCCTTTTTTGTGAATAGCAGATGGTCCACTCATTGAGTATAATTTCCTCCGACCATATATTGCAGATGAGTTGGTGTATGCACAAATACGCTGGGCCGGATGGTATACCCCCTATATTTCTGAAGAGGTGTTCTTCATAGCTGGCAAACCTTTTCCATCGCTCCTATCGTTCATGAATCTTTCATAGTCAATGGAAAACAGCATTTGTCCAGCCCGTCCCTTAAAAAAGGTTACTCCTCCCCGCCTCCTCTACCTCCCCCTCCCCTTCCCATCCCCTACTTTACACCTTTTCGACAATTCAGAAAAAGCGTTAAAATTGATAGGAGAGAGAAGCTTTATGGAAACATTTCCATTTTTTGAACATCGTCGAAATGTTTTATGTATTTCTTTATTTTGCCGGTTCTTCTACAAAAAATGCTCACTCGAGTAGCGTTCCAGCCCTTAAACATTTACCCTTAACACTCGTCTTGCTAGGAACGCTCATCAGTTTACATTTAAGCCCAATTTCCCTTCCTTCCTAATTTCCTATCGCTGGCGCTGTGGCTAATCATTAAAAATGCCGACCAGGTCATTTAAAGCGTGTTTAAAAAGTACCGCTTGTAGACCATCGCAACCAGCTGCTTTGTTCATCTTTAGTCTGGCGATGGCTTCTTTGATTTCATTTTGGTCGGGCGGATGTAGCTCATGGTCGTCATCTAGATTAACAAGTTAATCTTGGGCGGGATCTTGGCTGTCATTGCCATTTAACAACTGGTTGAACTGGCCATCTTCAGACGGCTAACATCGACTGCGTTTCTACTATGGTGTTTCTATCCTTATGTTTGCAGGGCCCAGGGCGGCTTGTGAAACCTGATGTAGACTGAAGTTAACTCTTTTCTGCAAAAACATCTCTGCATCTCCTCGATTTCGCGTTGTTGGTGTTCTCTTTTCTTCCTCCTGAGTAAGCGTTTCTCATCCTTCCTTCTCTCAACGTAGAGATTTCTGGACGCTCTAGTATCTCTCTGGACCTACTTCTATGCCTCCGTTTTAGCTCTGTTTGCACATTCGGAGTCGAACCAAGGGTTTCTAAGGGGAGCCCAATACCTCGACGCTGCAGTTCTAATGGCTTGTTGACTAAGCTGCTATTGGACTTCCCGGCTCGAATATGCCCTCTCATAAAGACTTGCAGATATTCAACATTCAAACCAATGTGCATCGTTATCATGCTCCTAGTGAGTTAATTCATAATAAGGGTCTTAATAACCTCTTGAGTGCGGGCTGATAAAAATAAAATAATATCAACTTTTCGGCCATCTTTCTTTTCATAATTGCACACATATGTGTGTGTTTCTGTTTCGTGTATTATAAATAAGTTTAAGCTTATTAAATATGATATTATTATAACTAGCTCCGTTCGCTCTTTGAAATAATAACATTCCAAATACCTTTGCGCCAAGGACGCGAAGCAACTCGACGCGACGACGACGCTTGGAATCAGCATCACATACTCGAACGTATATGTGTGTTATGGTTTAAAGCGTTTCATTAAACGGCTGACTTTTTATTGCTCATGTATTACAAATGGAAACATTAGCAGTACATTGAGATGTAAGAAGTGAATAAACAGAAACACCAGTTGAATGCGGATATTGAAATTTAAATGAATATACATACTTAGTCGTCTCGTTAAGTTGCTAATAAATTTTTGAGTAATTTGAGTTTCTAATTAATTGGATTATACAAGCTTGTTTTTTTTATAGTATTTTTAGATTGTAAAATCCACAAAAAAAAAAGTAACTAAAGTCGTTGCTCATTGTTATATTTTGAAAACAAATAATGCAGCCAAACCAAACCAAACCAAACCCTATATTCGTATAAACCCGTTTTGCAATGAATGAGACCATAATGGAGCATTCGAGACGAGTACAACAATGGCTTATGGTAGTGTACGGTACGCGTCTTAAATCCGGTTGGAATACATGTTTGTCAGAGACATAGACATGAATGCTAAAGGGCCATATACTATACTATAAACTACAAACTACTTCAAAGACCTTAATTAGACCGCGTAATTGAAATACAAACCAATTTTTATGGTTTTCAAGGACAAGAAAACTTCCTTTCGTGGGAATATAGATGTTGTTTACGTTTACGCACGATGAGAATGTGAATTTTGATTCTAATTCAATGTCACTTCCGTTTCAAAAAAAAAAAACAAGTGTCGAAGCTTTAAAATTGAATCGTTAAAATAACTCCGTCTGTTGGGTCAAATTAGTATTATGTTTTTTTTTTTTATTTTTTTTCAAGGTTAGAGTCCCATTCGAAACTAATTTCGCATTAAGATCGCGCGATGTGCATGTGGTCATTGCGAAAAAGTCTCTTACTGTTGGACTCAAAGGTCAGGAGCCTATAATTTCGGGAGAACTCTGTTCGGAAGTTAAACTAGAAGACTCCGTTTGGGTATTACAAGACAACAAGACAGTTGTTCTGACATTGGAGAAGGTTCGCTTTTTTTTAAATTAATATTTCCGAATTTAAGTGAATTTTCATAAATTTTATTAAAGGTTAGTAAAATGTCGTGGTGGGATCGGTTAATTTCAACTGACCAACCGATTTCAACGAAAAAAATTAATCCGGAATCTTCGAAACTATCCGACTTGGATGGAGAGACCAGAAGTCTTGTTGAGAAAATGATGTTTGATCAGAGACAGAAGGAATTGGGTCTACCCACTAGTGAAGAAAAGAAAAAGGAGGACTTGCTTCAAACGTACGATTACATATTATTATTTTTGAAACAATATTAAATAATTTTTGTTTTTCATCAATTTCAGATTCATGAAGAACCATCCTGAAATGGACTTTTCAAAGTGCAAATTTAACTGAAACTCACAATAGTATTACATATTATAATTCCCTTTTATTTCACAAAACAAAAAAATACAATAATTCAACTTATATGTTCACTAACCATTTTTTACTTGTTTGAATAAATAGTAACTTACATAAAATTGTGAAATTGCAAGTATTTTAATGTCACCTCGAAATATGTACATAGGTACACTGCAGGCCAAAAATTTGAGTCCGATTTCATTAATTCAGAGGTTAAGGTATTTTATCAATTGTGTCGCTTACTATAATAGTGGTGTAACTCCATTTTTTTCAAATATGGATTTCTTTGCACCATCGGATCACTTTTTCAAATACCTTTCAGTACAATAGTGAATCAACTCCAAATATCCAGTATATTTTATATAATAAGAGATTTTCGTTTTTAAAGGGACATTTAAGGCATTATATTCATTATAATAGTGAAGTAAGTCCCAAGTCAGTTTAAGAGTGAAGTAAATCCGGACTTGATTCACTTTTACTGTGACAAAATTGTTCGAGCACATACAAACAGCGATAGCGCCTAGCAATAAAAAACAATGGGAAAACTCAATAAATGTGTTGAGCTGTTTACGGAAAATGAAAAACAGGCGATGTTTGATTCATTTTGGAAATTAAAAGGCTTTAATACACAGAATGAATATTTGTACGCTTTAGTGCAAAACAAAATAGTCAGCCGAAAAAGCCCAAAAGACCGGTCACGTCCAGGAAAAGACGTGTCGTTTAAGTACTTCAAATCTTGCAACAACACAAGCAGTTTATTTCAAGAAATATTTTATGAAGACGTTTCAAGTCAGCGATGGAAGACTATATCGACGCCTTTCTAAAGATGACGATTCTCCGTCCAAGGATTAGCGAGGAACAACTACTTCTTGACAGTTGGATGATTCGGATATTGTTGCCAATATTCAAAGTTTTCCTGCCTATCAAAGCCATTACATACGCAGAATTAATCCAAATAGAAAGTATTTAAATACTGGATTAAAATTAAAATGTACGGTCTCTATAAAGAAAAATGTGAGAATGAGTTGAACCAAAAAAATTTAAATGCTTCATGAATATTTTCAACACAAAGTTCAATTTTCATTTCAAACAACCGCGACAAGATACATGCAAGACTTGTGATGATCTTACATTAAAAATAGAAGAAGCCGTTGATGAAGAGACAAGAAATGAGTTGCAAAAGCAAAGAGAACTTCATCTGCGGAAAGCAGAGGCAGCATACCAAAGTTTTCAAAATGACGCAAGCAAAATTGATGAAGCTTACGTGCTAACTTTCGACTTCCAAAAAGCCTTAGCCTTCCCAAAGCTAACAACGTCAGTGGCATACTACAAAGGGAATACGAATTTGTACAACTTGGGAATACATTGTTTCAATAACAACACAGGCTACATAAATTTCTGGGATGTAGTTGAAGGAATGCAGAGGATCTCAAGACATTGCATTTTGCCTAACCAAACACTTAAGAACTTATGCAGTATTAAAAAACCACGTAATTATGTACTCCGATTCTTGCACTGGACAAAATAGGAACATAAAAACTACGCTTTCGCTTTTAAAGCTTGTTCAAGATCCTCATAAAATTATTTAGACCATAGACCACAAGTTCTTGGTATCAGGTCATTCCTACCTTCCCAACGATGGGGAATTCGGTATAATTGAGAATGCCAGTCGTCGTCATGCTCAAATTTATAATGCAGATGAATGGATCGAAACGAAAAACATCGCACTTCATAATCGAAAACTTCAAAAATTCAGAATTTTTAAGCAGTGCTGCTTTGGAAGCATCCATAACAAATAGGAAGAAGACAAAATGCGGATATGGCTTAAGTTGGCTCAGGATTAGATGGATAAGATTCGAAGAAGATCATCCTCTACAATTCAAATTCAAGGAAACACTTAATCCAGAAAGACCCTTTTATAAAGTTGATCTGAGTAAAAAAGGAATCGACAAAAAATAACCACCCTTATCAACATTCAACAGGCCCCACTCTATCCTTCAAGGAGACCTGTTACTGCCCCAAAGAAGAGGGATAGGCCTGATCTTCCACCCTACATTCCGCCAGTTCATCCCCAATATTATAAAAAACTTCCCTTGGAGATTGCGACTCGTTCCAGCACACAAAATGACGATGAGTGTTCATCTGATGACGAAATCATGTATGGTTGAAGTTCCAAATTTCACTCTAAAAGTGAAGTAACTCCAAATAAATTTTTTTAACTTAATTTATTTATTTAGTTTCAATTTTATTTCCTAAGCTGTTACGATTTGTAAAGAGTTTAACTTTTTAACAATAATAAGAAAATATTAACTAAACGGAAATTCTTATTGTGTTTTTTCTATACACATTTTTGCAAAAGTCTCATTATCTCGGAATGCAATTACATGGAGTTACACCACTATTATAATAAGCGACACAATTATTCATTCAGTTTCTTACCTGAACAATACTCAATACGTTCAGGTAAACAAAATTTGTTTTTTGTTGCACTTTTTTTAAAAATTGGGTGTTCTGTTTATAAATAGCGAAAATCGTTTTTTTATGAATTATTGAGAAGTATGGATTTAACATAAATATTAATATTTATGACATTCGGCTATTGATTATGCGGGTGGCAATGGTACAGTTGATGTAGAGCTTGGTTGCTTAACCTGAGAGTTGTGAAATTAAAATGAAAGTGTTCCGTGGCCTTATTGTGCGTTTCGCCAGAGTATGAACGGTGGGCTCATCAGTTAGATGCCGTTCATACTCTTCTAAGACTCACACTGTTCGATAAAATTGAATTTCAAACCCAGCCTGGGCAGCAATTTTTATTTATTCTCCCAATTTCAACTAGATGCCAACCGTGGGATTTTTGTGAGATAATTATCACCTAAAATCTCAATCCTCTTTACCACATTTCTTTCTATTCTTTCTTCTCCTTGCTCGCACATGTTGAATTATTATAAGGGTATTCATATTCCCTTTGAGTGCGGGGCATTATAAAAATAAACCGGGCAAGTGCGAGTCGGGCTCGCCCACGAAGGGCGAGCAAAAAATCACGTTTGTTGTATGGGAGCCCCCTTAAATATTTATTTGATTCAGATTTAGATTTTTACAATATAACATCTTCTGTCAAAATTTCAACTGTCTAACTATACCGGTTCATGAGATACAGCCTGGTGACGGACAGACAAACGGACAGCGAAGTCTCAGTAATAGGATTCCGTTTTCGCCCTGTTTATGACTCCAAAAATCAAAAAGGTTTTCAAAACTCAAAAAGCCGCACTTTTTGGACATGAGAAATTAGTTGAAATTAAGTGAGCAATTTCTACTAAATGGGAAAGGTCGATAAAACCACCATTGAAAAACGACCTGGAATAATTTCACCACAAAATAAGTTGAAAAGGTTAGAATGGGCCAAAAGCCATACATATAGACTCTTATTGAGCGATGAATCCTAGTTCGAGGTATTTGCACAGAGCGGAGGGTTTTCGTTCGTCGCAACGCTGAACCCGACTATCATTCCTACCGTGAAGCATGGAAGTGGTTCTGTAATGGTGTGAGATGTGTATCTTCCAGTGAAGTGAGAGATCTGACACGTGTCATAGGTAAACTAGAAGATTACGCTTTGTTTTCTGGAATAAGATTGATTGGCGAAGGATTCGTACTTCAACAGGACAACGACCCTAAACATACATCAAAACCTTGCACAAAACGTTCCGCTTTTTGGGAATACTATAGATTTTAAATACAATGGCTTAGGCCGATCGTGCCTCTTTATCGCTTTTTCCGCGCTCTCGCTTCCGCGGTCGGCTCAGTCGGAATGTGACACTCGTGCGTGCAGCCGGTGTTATTTTCATTTTCGTAACTGTACACAAATCGATAAAAGTGCACAAAATCTGATATATCTTTTGTATTTGCAATTAAAGGTATCTACTATAAGTCAAATTATAGATTCGTGAACAAATTTAGAAA
Organism: Platycheirus albimanus; assembly: GCA_916050605.2. Classification (NCBI taxonomy): domain Eukaryota; kingdom Metazoa; phylum Arthropoda; class Insecta; order Diptera; family Syrphidae; genus Platycheirus; species Platycheirus albimanus. The sequence continues at coordinate 71,011,963 of OU696698.1, forward strand.
GCAATCAAAAATGACATTATCCAATTCTAAATTCTGTTTGTCCGCCTGTTATTTCTGTTCGCATCTCTGTAGCCTGAATGGTAAGGCTACTTGCCTTCAAATTTGGTACTTACTGTTTATTTGACAGGCACCTCAGAATTTTCTGACAAATATTGCCCCATCCAATTCACCGATTAGAAAATTAAAAATTGTCACGTCTGACAATGTTGTTAGTTCTTTCCATCGTTTATACTTTGCCTAAGGAAAATACATACTTTTTCTAAGAGAGCTTTAAGGCCAATTGGAAAATTTTGAAAGTAATTCCCAGATTTTTCTTGATCATTTTAAAAGATTTTTTTTTTCTTAAAATACAAGCAATTTGCAATACAATTTATAGAAAAGAGCTGCGAACGATTTATGGTCCTGTCTGCGTAAATCGAGAAAACAACATTTGGCGAAGAAGATACATGGACATCGACGCTCTAGCTCGTAGTCCTTAACGCCAAACCAGAGGGAGTATGGATAATGGAGAATTCGAAATAAGTATGGGCCTGAGAATTAAGTCTTACTGTCTGTCTGTTTCGAAAAGACGAAATGAAAAAACAAATATACAAAAGAAATGCGTCACTTCAACAGCTGATTCGTTACCTCAGTTCGCCCCGGCAAAATACCAAGATTCGACTTAAAGGTGACTTCCAGGAACCAGGTCATTTCAAAAAACAAAGTACTTTCTCGTAAAGGCGAGAGGTTTTTCATAAAACTTTTTCCGGCGATCCTAGGATGATTAACCGAACAAAGCATTAACTACACTAATTTGCAATGTCTGCAAAACTTACGTAGTAATCTTCGTTTGAGTGTTAACACCTTTAATTGGTTCTTCAGGAATAAGTTTTCAGGTGTCTCACTCGCGTGACTTGGCTTCAGTTTAGTTGACAAAGCGTTATCTTAGTCTAGTGCCGTAAACAGGCCACTAACATTCAATTTTTTAATTTTCAGCAAATTTTTGAAAAAAAAAATTAAAAAAGCAGATTTCAAAATATTAATTTTTTAGACTTTTTTTTTTAAAATGCTTTTAAAAATACAAAGTCGTTTTCGAGATTGTAGAAAGCAAAAAAAAAAACGGTCCTATGGAATATACCGTTCTTAGACATTTTTTAAAACTTTTTTTCAGCCATATGATTGGTCGTACCTAAAAAGCAAACCTGATTTTTTTAAATCAAAATCTTTAGAGCCGTTTTTGAGACAAATAAGCTTTAACGTAACGGTTATATGGCAAGTACCGTTATTTTTTGAGCTGAAAAAAAAACTCTATATACCAAGTTTGAAGCAATTCTACCCACCCGATTGAGCTGTAGGTGTCTGTATGACAGACAGATAGACAATCATACATACAGACAGACAGAATTTTTAGATTATCTTTTTTTGTCTTCGCTATCATCTCAATGTCATATTTGATTGTTGTCTCAAAACTTTTTTTTTCGACAAATGCATAACTTGCCTTATAGTACATACCTATAATCGCAAGTAAAAACATGGGACGATTTGTGGGCACCGCACTCACACCACTATAGTGGTAAAGTATGTGTGTGTCGAGGTCACACCAGGATTCCTCAGTGTCGACATTAAACAAACCTTATGTTCTGCGACTCCACAAATTGGGTGCAGCGACCTGCACCTTTGCTCTTAAGTCAAATTTATCAAACAAAAGAAGACAGAATTTAATTGATCCGCTTCTTCATCCCATTTATTACGTTATATACTCGAAGTCCAAGATTTGTATATGTCATGTCAAAAAGAAGTTAGTACCAAAAGAAACACACACAAGTAGAAATCAACCGATTTCACACAACTACTGGAAATGGTAATACATTCTCTTTGCCATCCGGAATCCGGGTTGAAGTTGGTATCATAAAATCCGACTAAGAACTCCCCACAGATCTATTTGTTGGTATATTTTAGTTTACCTTGTGTCGGTGCTGTTACTGCAGTATTAAGTATTTTTAAGAACAAAAAGTTATTTTTAGCTTCCACCAACACGGAAACTTGAAAAGTAATTAAATTACAAAGTTATTCCCGTGAATTCCAAGTTATTCATCATACCTTTGTGTATCACTGTTTCATACTGCTTTTGCTTATGAAGCTGAGAGTAATGAAGGTGTCTATACTGACACTCACTGACGTACATAAATATATTATTATGATTATTCCGGTTATTGTTTTAGTCTTTTTTGACAGGCATTGAGTTTGTGTGATAATGTTTTAAATGGGTCAATTCTGAGTAAAAGTTAAAAAAATCTAATCGAATATTGAATAATATTAGTCAAGTTATGGATTCGTGGAAACAAAATTTTGAGTCACAAATCAAAAATGACTGGGATGTCGATAAAAGTGGTCTGAAAATTGTGTCGGTCCGTCCGTCTGCCTGTCTGTCTATCTGTTTGCATCTTTCTAGCCTCAGCCAATATGCTGATTTCCACAAAACTTGGTACTTGTAGTATTTATTTTGTAATCTCCCGAAGGTGTTTATTTTTCAGTTTTATTCTAGGTCCAAAAACAACGGTAAAGGCGTTAACAATAAGTTCAATCATCTCGAAAATGGCTACCGTTTTTGTGTTTCCATTAACCACAGAACCAATTAAATTAAATTTTTGAATATAGGAATTATTTAACTATATACAATTCATGAAGCATTCAAATGCTTACCCAACAAGTTTTTTTGAGTGTCGAATATTTTTCTTTAATTTTTTTCAGTTTTTGAGAAACGGTTAGATTGAATTTTGTAAAAATTTTGTATCAATTTATGACATATCTGCAAAAAGTGATTTTTTTATAGTTTTCTTTGTGTAAAATTTCACGACAGGGTTTGTTGTAACATTTTGTCGGGGTAAATTGTAACATGTTGAAATATATTCCGTTTGAACCAAGTTTATCAGCAAGACTTACCGTTTTCAACTTCTCCGAAACCTTGCGGCAATTGTACAAAAGTAGTTGCAATGTGCTTGGTTACTAACCTAGAGGTGTGAATTTCAGTTCCAGCCTTGGCAGCAATTTTTCTTATTTCCCTTAGTTGCAACTGGATGCCACCCACCCGTGGGATTTTCGTAAAATATCAATACACCAATTTTTACCTACCTAAAATCAGAATGCAGAGTTCCGCGGGGATGAAGTAATTCTTACAAATAGAGTGAGAGAGAAAGAAAATTTTGGCTTAAATGAAGCACAAAAAGAAGCCAAAAAACAACAAGAAAAAGGTTTTATCCTTTATACCTAGAAAAAAAAAAAATTGAAATATGTGTGCTATATTCCTGACCAATAAAAGTTGTACCAATGAATCCATTATTCTCCATGTTCTATGTCACAACCAACCCCATACACGGGTTAAAAAAAAAACGATTTATTCACAAATGTTTCTTAACAACATCTGAACAAGCTGTGTGAATATTGTTGATTTTGTAGCTGAAATAGGTCTTTAACATTTAAAAAAGGTTTCTCTGACTTGTTTTCAAGCACCTAGGGGCACATTGGTTGAAGTATACGGTCCCATTTTACGCTATAAACAGCTAAGTCTTGCAAAAAATATTTAGCCCTCAAAGCAAGTACAACCTTTCAAAAAAAAAAAGGATTTTTTTTAATTGGAGGTGTGGTTTTTGAGTTAAGTCTTAGCAAACAAACTTGTTGCTAAACTACATCACCGACTTTGACCCAACCTTACAGAAACACTCTTGAAAGTCCTTAAAATATTTACAAAAATAAAAACTTCATACAAACATCCATTTTTCTTCCTTCCGAGCAGATGCATAGATAATGTACTATACAAACTTTGAACACTTAGTGATAAGTTTGACTTCTTAATTATATTTATACAGTCCAATTTGTTTGTCAAAAATACGAGAACATGGATGATTTTATTTTTTAATTAAATAAACTTAGAAAAGTACGCATACGCCAGAGTGACCTATACTGTTTAATTGTTGTTTTTAGGTTGAAAAATGGGCAAAGAGTTGGTCTGCAAATTCTTTCCGTCTGTCTGTCTGTCTGTCTGTTCGCATCTTTACAACTATTCATTCTTTCCATTTCAATAACATTTTGAACAAATCATTGATACTTCATTTCGAAATTTTAATTTTGTTTTTATTAGATTTTAAAAATATGTATGTTTTATTTTTTAAACGAATTATTGCAATATATTCACATACTCAGACAAATTCCAAAATATCATTTCGAAAAGTTTTTCAAAAAAAAACATTTTCTTAAAAAACCGGAAATTTTATTGCAAAATTAATTTTCTCAAGAACTCAAGGAATGAAGATTTTTCTAAATATTTTTTTTTTTTCAAAAACATAGCCTCTGAGCATATTCCAGCATAAGAAAAAGTTCGTGCGACCTAATTGTGCATTTAATTTTTCTTACCCCATTTCACCCTATAAACACACCAACCCTCGCAGTACCCTACAAAACGGTACGAATTTTTCAAATCGGATACTTCGTTTTTGCTTTTACACACTATAAACAGCTAAATTCTTGCAAAAAATATTAAGCCCTCAAGCCACCCGCAAACCACAATCTTTCAAAACAATAATTTGTTTTTAAATTGGAGGTGTGGTGTCTGAATCCTAACATATTTATGTATGTTGTATACAGGGTGATTCACAAGCGTTGTGCCAAAAAGCTAGAGCGTGTAGGTTAAGTTGAGACAAGAAAAAAATCGTATGGGAGGGGGGGTCTATTCCCCTCCGTTTAGCCGGGAGGGGCAATTTTCTGAAAAATTGACTTATTTTGTAAAAAAAAAATATTTAAAATCAACGGGTTCGTTTACAACACCGTGTTATACCTTTTTGGAAAGCCAAAAACTTTTCCTTTTATTTTGTTTTTAAATTAAATTGTTTTAACGAATAGTTTAAAAAATATAAATTTTCAAACTCAAAATTTTGAAAAAAAATTTGAAAAAATAATTTTAAAACTAATTTTTTTCAAAATTTTACGTAATTAAGTATAATTTTTGTTCTCAGAATTCGCTTCCATTAATCTTTAATCCAACACTGAAAACCGTATGGCTCTACGACTTTTTCTTGCCAAGGTATTCAAAAATAACCGAACCTACTTTATCACAAAAACAAGAAAACCTAGCCTTACGGGATGGCACAAGTGACCATTTAGCCAATTTTTTCGTGTACCAAAATTGATAAGTGAAATTTCACATCATTTTTCCAAACTCCGGTTAGGTGAACTATTCGGAGTTCACTTTAGATAAAATACCCACTGGTTAATTGAGAACAAAATTTCAGCAAATTGTCGTTCCATATAAGCGGATTCGACTGTGTATAGTAGCCCCCGAGGAATGGTGACCTAAGCTACTGTTTAAATCCCAAATCCATCACTGAGTACACAGCAAGCATTGCATTCATAAAGGCATGTATTGTGTACAGTACACCATAACTAAGTATATTGCAATATGAGAATATCAACAAAACTTTGTACCTACCTACGAAGTTCAGATACGCTACGCACAGGTATGAGACAGCGGAAAACTATGTCAAGGTCATGTTTATATAGCTTTTGTGATTTCATGATTACATTGGATTCAGGTGAATGCACTCACGACTTGGTGTTTCAAAAGAATTTCCCCTACCTTATAATTACTCAGGCTCAAGCTTTGTTGAATGTAATTATAATAAATTTATTCGTGTTCTGATGTTAATTATTATTAAAATTTATAATTTTCACATAGCGGCATTGTTTATTAAGGCTACGAAAGATTTTATAATCAAGAGTCTGTTGAATGTAGTAAGTTAAGCAAAGGCGAACGATATATGGCTCCAACAGTTGAATAATTGTAACTACTTATTTTGTATAAATTATGTAGGTACTTGGTAAAAAAACAACATTATACACTACCTGATTTTCGATTGATATCCTTTGGACCTTAGAAGCTTCCATATCTCGACAAAATAAACTAGGAACGGACACTAGATTTCTTAAACATTAATTATTTAAATTAAACAATGGGTGAAGTTGTAACACATACACAATAAATATATAAGTAGGTATCTGAACACAAGATAAAAAAAATTTATTCAAAACTTTTTCGTTTCAAAGTCGGTGTATATAATTACTTTGTATAGCCTCTGACTTGGCGTGCGTCAGCGTCAGCTTCGGTGAGTGCACACTCCAATGAGGCTGTGCTTATACTAACTTTAACTTCAAAATAAGATTGTTGTCGACTGGATTGCTCCCGACCTAGACAGTAAATGGCGTTAGGCTAGGCATTGTTAATACCGAGTAGTATTTTCATTAACAAAAAAAGAAGATAAATGTAAATGGGTTAAATTAATATCATAGTAATGTTTGGTAAAAAGGTCATCGAACTTTTCTTTTGATATATTTTTATCATTACAGGACAGGGACCTTAATTCACTTTCTATCAATCTTTTAAAAAAAATGTTATTTTATAAATCTATAGGGTGTTTCCTTGTTTGTAGACAATAATTTAAAAAAAAAAGTTGGGCGTTACGGGACCCCCGGCAGATGTGAAACTTATTCTTATTTTTTTGATTATAATTACAATTACAGAATATGTTTGTATATACATTTTTGTACATTTTATAAATAGAAAAAAAAGTAAATATTTTTATTTGAAACGGTTTTACAACGGAGCTTGGCAGTATTATTTGACGTATTCTCTGTGATTTATGTAATATAGTAGCTGATAAAATGTATGTTAGACGGTATTCAAGAAATGATTGGCCGGATTGCATCAGAGCATTATGCCGTTTTTCGTGACGGCACACTGGTCGATTTTACTGCTTAAATAAATATTAGAATTCATGAGGAAAACAAAATCTCGAAGAGGGGTCGTGCGGCCCTCGTGCCTCTGCACATTGATATGATAAACTGCAGTTTATTCAATTATTTTATTGAAGTGTTGGTGGAGAGGTATGCACCCTGCTGCGTGGTTATTAATTATGAGCTTTACTTTCTTGAATAAGGCTCCAATCAATTCTTTTGCACTAAGAGTTGCCGATTTATGTAGAGTGCTATAATTCTCTTTTCCTTGAAGCGGTAGGGATTTATCACGTAAGGTGTTTACAAATGAATTTTTCTGCAACCCCACCCATTTTGAATTGTTACGTATGCTCATCTTTCTGTTAAAAAAAAACTCACCAGCCTCACCACTAAACAAGCCCCCCCCCCCATACTATACCCCACCATTTTTAAAAAAACTTCATCGTCAATTTTTACTCATCCCCAACCCCAAATCTCCCCCTCTCCACCTCGCCCCCACCTACTCCAGAATCCACCAACCATTTATAACCACCACATTCTTTTTTTTCTATGATATTAAAGATTTGATTGGATGGATGTCGTCAGAGCGTTATGCCATTTTTCGTGACGATTACGATTTTTCGGAATTTGTCTTAGAGCCGGAATTTTCAATTCAAGTTTTTTCGTAAGCTATACATCTGATTTCAATAAAATTTTAGATACAGGAATTCATTACTCATTTTTAAAAACTTTTTTTTTGATTTTTAATATTTAAAAAAAATGCAATTTTCGAAATAATTTGAAAGCGGATGAATTGAATTTTTTTAAATTATTTTCCCAGATAAAAACTGCAGATTTTCTCAAAATCACTCAAAAAAATGTTCAAATATTTTTCCGAAAAGTTTTTCAAAAAAAACCACTTTAAAAGAAAACTGGTCGAAAGATATTCAATATTTATATTGCAATTTTATTGCATTCTTAGTTTTTCTAAAACTTATTAAAAAAAAAAAAAGAATTTTCGAAATTATTTTTATTTTTTTTAGTATATTATGCAGCCAGTAAGCATTTATCAGACATAAGAGCAAGTTCATGCAACCCAGTCGTGCATTTAATTTTTTTTGTTGTTGGAAAAAACGCCTTACAATTCTCCATACAAAATTTTGCCAAGTAAAATTCTTCTCTTTTTCCATTTTCGTGCCAGAAAAAAATTCTGCCGTTTTTTCCTTGACAAAGTTCTGGCTTAATTTCTTCTGGCGTAATTTCCGGTAGCCATTTGTAATAATTGTTGAACCAGCTCTGAACTGAGACAAGAGACATTACTGCGGTGTTCAAGTGAAACAATTGTATCCGTGATGGTTTTTTCAACAAACAGTTTTAATGCTCTTTTCTGTATCCTATCTAGGTAACAGGAGCACCTCGCACCTGCCAGATATGAGTACTATACTCAAGTTTCAGGCAAATGTATGCCTTGTAGATTGTAGCCAGACCTGAAGGGAAAAATATGAACCTAAGCATTTTGCGGCATTTTTGGCGGCGTCAATTTTGTGATCGTTCCACAAAAGGTATTTTGTAATACACATACCTAGAACGCAAAGCTGATTCATGGATAGCGGCATATAGCATACCCTAGCTTAAACGACAGAAGACAACATTGAGCTTTGAAGCATTAAACTTCATCCGGTTTTTAAATCCCCATTTCTGTCTATATAGTATTTTATGAGCTAATCATACGCTGCAATTCTGGAGAACATGGATTTGAACCTGAAAACCAACACGAAAAACTTGAAAGTACTTTTTTGGAGGGGGCTGGCAAAATGCTGTTTTCCATCCACTCGGAAAGAGACCTGTTGGACAGATGAAAAAGCTTACACAGTGGTTTTGCGAGAGTGGAAGCACAAAACTATGGGGGAAATACTATACGGGCCAGCGGATTTGTGTATGTCGAGATCTTTTAGTACTCTTGCAACTGCTCGAGTGCGAAAGAAGTTTTCTCCCATGAAACCATTTACGCTTTCAAGAACAGGATTAGTCACGTCAGTCTGCGGTAGTGTCGGATTGGCAGCAAACTGTGCTGCTAAGAAGTCAGCTTTCGCTTGAGAGCTTACCACAGTTTCATTATTAACAAGCGTCGAAACCGAGAAAGTATAGTAGAGTTGCAAACGTTTATTACAAATGACCAAAAATTTTTACTACCTTTGGGACATTGTAGTATTTTTTGCCTTAATTTTCGTTAATGCAAAAATTTGGTTCTTTGAATAAATATAATGTTACCAATAAAATTGAAAAAGATTCAATCAAACAAACAAAAATAGAAAAATTAAATACCTACAAACGACACGGTACAGTATAGTCACCAAAACTGAGTCTTCACATTTTGTATGTTACGTTTTACATGTCCATGTAAATTGTTGTATTCTGCGTAGAATATATCGTTAAACAATTTGTTTCTTTTTACCCGCAGCAAGTAAAAATGTTCCAATTTAATTTTTTTACTTTCCGTCCATTTTTCTTAAAATATAAAATGCTGATAAACCCTTTCTTCAGAACCATTGTTTTCTTAATTCATACCCAAACATCACTTTCCAGTTTCCAAATTATTGTCTACGAATTAGGAAACACCCTGTATTAAAATTTCAATGACGTATTTTTGTTGATGTTAATTAAGTTGTTATAAAACCCCTTATTTTGTGTATCAACACACTTAAATTTTGTATCCAGCAAATGGTTTTGTATTTTATGGGAAAAATCGTATCAAATACATAATTTTAGCCACGTTCAACTCTTAATATAAAATTCTTCAAGGTTAAATGTTTTCTACATAAATACCTGCGCAAACAGTTTACAATCAATCCAAAAGTCGATGACCGAACTTTTAACTGACATTGAATTTGAACTTAGGCATTGAAATAATTGTGAGTAGATACATTAAAAACAGATATTGACTCTTAGCTATGTCTTGAGAAAATATAGTTGAAGTTCCATCACCTACGCTTTTTAGTCTTTGTATGCTGAAATGTTTTGTAGGTCGTCGGCTCGGAACAGTTCCTTTGCCTAGCTAGTTCAAAAGACGGTGATATTGTTTATGTCTATGCCCACTATTTGTTGAAATTTGAAAAAGGTCATAGAAGGTGGAGTTTGCAAGCATTATTATATATTTTAAAAAGAGTTTCTTTCAATGATACATTTTAATAAAATAAAGTTCAATTTTTGTTGATGGTACTAAATCTCCAACATTGTGAGTAATTGATTAGTCATCAACTTCTTGCAGAGAAATTTAAATCGTATACTATCTGAACCTCCTGAGGTAAGAAACTTAATTTTTTCAGAACATCTCGACCTAATTTCTACCGGAAACTACCTATATAACTGTTCTTAAGCTTTATAATGACAATGAGTGATGGATGCGGTGGTGGTAAGAACAACAAAATAGGTTCCTTTAAGCAATAAATTCCGTTTTACGTTTCTCTACAGGGTATTTCTAATAAAATGGCAATTATCTAAAAAAAAGAATTATATATTGTTCGTTCTATAGTAACATTAACAACCTCTACGTCAAATTGTTTTGTTGTTGAGGTAAATGGCCTGAAAGTTAACTGTTTTAAGGGAGAATTTTAAAAATCAGTCAATTGGCAACAATATTTCCCCCTTTCCCAAATTAGTGCTATAGAATTTGGAAACACCCTGCGCGAATGGGTTGCACGAACTTGCTCTTATTCATTCTAAGAAACATGTTAAAAAAGATTTAATACCCTGGCGATTTTACAGTGCAAGTAGTTCTTGATTGCTTACATAGTATGGGTTCGTGGATCGAGCCATGGATAACCAACGAAACCAAGCGTGGATCCACAACTGGTCACATTATATAGAAGGTCAAGAAATTGTAGAAGATTAAATTTAAACAGCAAACCCGGAAGAATAATAATTGTATAATTCTAAACTTTTTAATATCTTCGTCTACGAATGAAAGATTTCAGGATTTCCTCTGCAGGAATGGAAGGAACTAAAAGTTTACCGCCAAATCTCAAAGGAGATTCTCTTTTTTGGCTCCGCGAAATTAGGCCCCAGGAAATAAGGCCCAAAAAATAAACACACAGAACAACAACAACGAGATTTCTCAAATTTTGGAACGTTATTTCATTTTTTGGGGCCTTATTTCATTCATTTTTTGCGGCCCTTTTTCATAATGTAATAAGGCCCTAATGAAATAACACAAAAAAAAAATGTTGGGGCTCAATTTCATTTAATTTACAAAAAAAAAACAATTTGGGCCCTCTTTCATTTTTCATTATTGACATGAAAATGAAATTGTCTTTCACAAAAATGATGTAAAATTTTGAAGACAAAACGTTCGTCGCTCTGTTTAAATCGGAATAACGTAGTGTTTTAAGTGCGGAGTTTTAATACCAAATATCGTGTACTACGATACGTATATATTAGTTATAAATTCTGTTACTTACGGTAGTTCCACACTATCCCACAGTGTAGTACGACATGTCAAAAAAAAAAGTGTGAAGGAATGTGTTATGGTTTTACATTCAATCCTAAAAAAATAATTCAGGTCTAAATACATGTCAAATCGTATGAGATCTGCGCTGTCATATTCTGTTTCCACACTTTTATACATCTGTTTCATCACATTTTTGACATGTCGTATTACACTGTGGGATAGTGTGGAACTACCTTTACTGATTCTTTCCAATGTTAAGATCGTGGTAAAAACCATCAGCGATTAACAAAATAGTTTTTCCAGAAGAAGATATTTTTGGTGTTGAGAATCCTGTGAGGAGGACATTATACATTAATGTTGATGAACATGAACATATTTGCATTATTTGGAATAATTTGCTGGCAAATATTTTTCTGTTGTCTTGTAAGCAAATTAATGATTTGTAATGAATGCAAACATGAAATGATTGCTGAAATTCAGGAGAACAACAAAGTGTCCTTTTTGTAGACAAATTGTACAGGGTACCATCCAAGCATTTGTATAACAGTTTGGGGTGTTATTTGATTTTTAAAATGAACTTTAATAAGAAAAAACAAATTGGGGTTTTTATTTAATTTTTCCAAAAAAAATCCAAAATACGTCGGGGCTATATTTCATTTATTTTTGGGGGCGTTTTTTCATTTCGTTATGGGGCCTTACTTCACCGGGGCATATTTTCTGAATGAAAAAAAGGCCCTGATTTAGAGCTTTATTCTATTTGTTTCTTTTGAGGACTTTTTTCCTGGGGCTCAAATTTTGTGGAGCCACTTTTTTCATGTCGCAATCAAAAATAAATCACCTTAGATGGGGTCTTCCAATACTGCGTCGTCTCTCCAGGGTTGGAATTAAGAACTCGGCGGGCTGGTGCGTATTCGTTCATGCGCTCCGCATGTCCCAGACTTAAAGGCAAATGATTTTTCAGCTTTTTAACCAGGTCAATTTCGCTGTATGGCGCGTACAGGCACACATTGAATTTTTTTTTGAGTATTGTAACATCTAGCAGTTTGTTATTGTTATCAGAAAATCAAAATTTGAAAAAAACATAAAATTGAAGAAACTGCATACAACGCCATAAATATGGCTTTTAATTTTAAAGTTTGATTTTTTGACAGAAATGCAAAAATTAAAAAAACCAACGGTTACTTGAATGCATTTGCTGTTAATTGTGGCTGAGAAACATGCTTTGTTTTTTTTTCTTGTATTTTTTTTAAGGCGCGAATACCTTATTTTAATTTATCAATATTCATGGTCGGTCACGTGCTGCCGAAAAATTCACTAAATAAAACAGTTTTTTTCCAGAGGTTACAAGTAGGAGTGATTTCAAATATAATTTGTTTTACTACTAGTCCGGTCAAAATAAACAAAAAAATAGTGCTAGGTTTGCAAAAATTCGCATAAAGCTGAAAATTGGTACAGACGTTGGGAACACCATTTGAAATAAACTAAGCAACATTCCCATCGATCCGACTGGTGCGTTAGAAGTTATTCAAGGTCAAAAGGTCAAATAAACGGTTTTTACAATTTTTCTTGTAAACGGTAGGTTTTATCATAAAAATACATGAGACGATGTTGTAGACCATGAAATTCTCTACAAATATCATTTTTTTTGTTAGAATAACCATTTCGGAGATATCGTGATTTTTAAACTTGAAGGAGTCACGTTCTATATGATATGCACATAATATGCCACATGCATACATTTAGTCCAGTCGACAGGTTGGAAAAAGTGGGTGAAAGGTGGAAAAAGGACGGAAACTAATGAAACTATCAGATATTGTTGAAGGATAGTTAATAAATATTTTACGAAGTTTTGGACCTCGAGGGCCCTATGGAAAAAGAGAAAGGGGAGGTTGAAGGGGTAACTGCAAAATTTTCGGCCTTGCAACGGTTTTTCCTCAGGAACATTTTTTCCTTACGTTCTATAGCAAAAGCATTTCCATTTTGTAGTAGAACGTCAAATTTCCTACAATTTTGTTGGTACCAAAGTTGTTGTATGTTAATTCTTTACCGAGATATATAGCTCTTTGAAAAACAGGTAATTTTTCAGAATTTGCTAAAAAAATTCCAAAAAATTCAGCTTATTTCTTCTAATAGACGAAAACTAGTGCGAGGTTTTTGTATGACGAGATTTTCAAACGACATTTTTTAGAAACTATTAAACAGCACAAATCGTAGTAAGAAAATCTCGTCATACAAAAACCTCGCACTAGTTTTCGTTAACTTGCCAAAATTTAGTAGTACATTTTTTTTACACTACAGCCCATTGAATTAGGTTCATGTAAAAATTTTGAGTATTTAGTTGGGCAAAAAAGTGACATTTTCTTCAAAACTGATGCAGGTGTGTTTAAATTTTTTAATGCAATTGTTAGCGTGGTTATTCGAGGTTCCATAACAGAAAAAAAAATTGAGAAAAATTAAGATTTGTAATCACGGCACTTGAAAGGCCGTCAGAGGGTGAGCATTTTTTCGATTTTTTTTCGAATGCCTCTAACTCACAAAATTCATGTCAAAGATTTTTTTTATTAGATTTAGATTAGATTAGATAAGATTTTTATTTCACACCAAATATGTACACATAATTTTTGTTTACAAAATCATTTTGCATGGCTGTTGCCGTCTGCCTGATTGACTACAATTTAACAATTACTTAAAATTTTAATATACACAAGTACAAAGTTTTGCTGATTTTATCCTTTTTATATAAATACTAGCTTTCACCCGCGGCTTCGCTCGCGGCAAATACAGGGTTGGCCTTCGCCATAGTAATTTTTAAAAATAAAGTCCACTACTGGATCGCACTAACTTGCTCTAATAAGGCATTGGTCTTGGCTTGAGATTTTGAAAAAAAAAATTATTTTTCGAAACTCTTATTCTTTGGATGAATTTCAATGTATGGTAGTAAAATTATCAACATTTGTGGATTGGTTTCTTAGAATAAAAACATTTTTTGGAGAACATTTTTCAAAAAGAAATTAAATTCCTCCAATACATAGGTCTTCTGCATTTATAACTACTTATTATTTTTAAAAAAGTAAATGATCTGTTTTCAAAATATTAGGTAAGTTATGAAGAGAAATGTTTTTGAAAAAACGAAGAAATATTTATTAAAAATATAGGAATGTAGTACTTAGGTATTAATTAAGCTACTTTAACCTATATATATGTATGTGTAAATTTCCGACAGAATCGGTTAAACCGTCTTCGAAAAAGCCGAAAGCAAAAAAAACCCGTCCTATGAAAGGTACCTTTCTTAGCAATTCTTGGTAACTTTGTTTCCAGCCATTTGATAGGTCATACGGTCATACATAAAAAGCTAAACTAATCGAAATCGTTTGAGTCATTTTCGAGAAAAAATTAGCTTCAACATAACTATAGTTGCAGGTACAAAAAAACAATTTCACTTCTGTACAATACCTTAAAAACTCGATATACCTAGTTCGAAAGAATTAAGCACACCCGTTTGGGCTTTTGTAGGTGTCTTTAGGTACATACATATAGTCAGACGGAAAGGCAAACAAATAAGACAGACAGACGGACAGATTTTTTTGACCAACTTTTTTGGTCCTCGCTATCAGCGTTCAAACTTTTTTTTTCCGACGAACTTGCAGTTTATGTACATATATTCGCATGTAAAAATTCCAGCGCATTTCAATTATTGACTTCTAAAGGAATACTTTTGATACCTTGGGTTTCATTATTTCAATTTTCATAAGGATCTCTAGTTGAGAGTTGAGACTAAATAAATGTATAGCCTATGTAACTCACAGATAATGTATAGCTTTCTTTTAATTAAAGAATTTTAAAAACGGTTAAGTAGCTTAGGAGCGCAAGCCTTACAAATAAACGCACTTACTTTTCACATTTTTACTATATGGGAAGTTATGCATTCGTAAAAAAAAATAATCTAACAATCAAACATGACATTACTATGATAGAGAAGTCGAAAAAATTGGGACCGACAATTCTGTCTGTCAGTCCATCCGTCTGTATTATCACCTACAGCCTTAACGGCTGGACCGATTTGCTTCAAACTTGGTACATAGTATTACTATGACGTCCTTCAGACGGGTTTTTGGAATTAGCATTCTAGCTCTTAAACTAACGGTACCTGCCATACGATTTTTAGGAGAAAATTGATTTTTATAAAAAACGGCTCCTACGATTTTGATAAAACATTCTAAATAATGTTTTCTGTGCAAACTTTATGTTTTGTTTATAGATTTATATAGATTATTTATTTATATAGATTATAAATAGATTTTTCAAGAAAAGTCTTACAAGGGTACGTCCCATTTAAAATTTAGATGTCATCTTTTGGGTGCTATAAATGATATAAATGTCCCTTTATGGCCGAATTAATAAAATTGTTTAAAAAAAATTGCGTTATTATCATTTATATCCAAAAACTTAATTGCAGTTTTCATCAAAACATTTTATGTATCTATATTACATACAAAGTTTAATAAAAATCGGCGGATTTTTTTTTTTTTTGATTAAATTAGAAAAAACTATATAATTTGACCAAAACCTAGTGGCTTTTTGTATGGGAGCCATACCATTTAAAAAAGAATAACAGACAAAAATGCAATGTCATCTGATACAGAGTTGAAAGGAACTATACCAAACAAAGTTTGTTTGAATTCGATACAACCGTTGACAACTTATGGCCATTTGAAAAAAAGACGTTAAGACCAGACCTGCGTTATTAGCATTTTTTTGCAAAAACTAAAAACGCAGTTCTATTAAGAACACCAAAAGAATAATAACACACAAAGTTTAATTAAAATCGTTTTTGAGCAAATTAGAAAAAAACCAAAAAAAGTTGGCTAATACTGAACGGCTCTTTGTATGGGAGCTACCATTTAGAAAGGCTTCACTAAAAAATTTACAAAGCCATCCTATAGAACACTATAAAGAACGATAACAAACAAAGTTTGAGTCAATTCAATCAAGCCGTTGCGAACTTATTACCATTTGAAAAAAGCCATTTAAACCTGATTTTCGTTACGACAATTTGAGCCAAAAACAAAAAAAAAAACGCAGTTTTGTTAGAATTGCTTAAAGTTATCTAAATTTTGAGTTTAATCTAAAATCGTTTGAGCCGTTTTCGAGAAAATTCAAAAAACCGTTACTTGAAAGATACCAGTTAGAGACGGGCTAAAACGAAATAAAAATTTTTTTTTTATACGAATGCTTAACTTGCCTTATAGTACCTATAATCGCAAGTAAAAAAATCAGCAACCGTTTTTCTTCAAACTGCTATATATACCAAGTTTGAAGAAAATCCGTCAAGCCGTGTAGGCTGTGGCTGGACGTGAAAAAGCGCACAGACGCACACCCGCACAGACAGACCGACGTACGGTATGGCGAAAACCACTTGTTGGGCTTCTTTTTTATCGTTATGTCATGTTTGATTAAAACCTCTATTCTTTTTTTCTGCACGAAACCAATACTTGCCCTAAAAAAAGACAATACACTATTATTAAAGATAAATTACTTACTGTATGTATGTATGTATGTATGAACGTTATGTTCAAATCGATCTGCAAGCTTAAAGTTGAATGTCACTGAGCTGATAGTAATTGCCCTGGCAGTAAAAAGTCTCAAACTTAGGCGTGGCACACGCCTTTTTTATTACGCCAGCAGTTATTGAACATGGGCCACACAAAATTAATGTTATTGAATTTTTTCCTGTCTGCTAAAGAAGAATTGTGTTTCTGAAACTGGAAAAGCGGCTGGCTGCGGGAGGCGCAAGCATACACATACAAAAATATAGGGAACAGGGTATCCAACAGTTCGTTGAAAACGTACTCTAGCTCTCCCTTATGTTTTATTTTTTTTTTATTTTGAAATATTAAAAATTAAATTTTATTGAAAAAAATTCCAATAAATACTACGAATAAATATTACTTTACAGTGGAACAAATCTTATAAATGGGCTACAAAAAATTGAGCTTGAGGGTTTTAACATTTTTTTTCTTCTAAACCATCTACAGTATGGTCCCTTTCATTTAAAAGAATATATATAAAAATCCACCCATCCTAACTCTAGAAATAAGGTCACACACAAAAATTAAATTGATTTTTATATATATAGATAAGAGTTCTATTTGATTAAAAACATTCGTTTATAATATTATGTCGATAAAGCAAAGCAATTTTACAGTAAATAAATATTTTTTTTACGTTAGCTCCATTGAGAAGGGACAACATTTGTTCATCCGTCAAGTAATTGGATCCAAAAACATCTCTCCTTGTTTCTCGTAATACAGGACATTTTCCCAAGAAATGCAGTGTATCTTCCCTTTCTTCCAGATTGCATAGCCCACAGATGATAGGCAGGTCGTTTCGATGCGGTATATAATTTAACTTCAGTAGCTCCCCCCGGATTCTCATCATCATCGATATCTCCTCGCATTTGTTTTGATCATTAAAATAATTGTTTTCGACCAAATTATGATTAAGTTGACTGTATACTGACCGATGTATGGAAGTTGCTGCCTCATCAAGGTATCTTTGTCTGACTTGCTCGTCTAATTTTCCAATAAGATTGTACAAAATAGGTTTCCAGTTGCTTATGTCCCTCTCATCCAACGTGATACCACAGCCTTGAGCTAGTTCTAGCCAGTCCTCGTACCAGCTTGATCTGGATTGAATAGCATAAAGGACTACTTTCCTAGGGAGCCGATTCTCTGGCATTTGAATGACTTTTAAAACATAATCAACCTGCAGCTTAAATGTCTTTATAAATAATGGAGAAAGGCCGGTTTCCAACATAAGCATATAGTTCGGAGTGTTAGGTGGAAGTCGAAAAATTCTTTTGAGATAAAATCGCAGTAGCTTTTCTACACAATCATATTGTTTACCACCCCAAATTTGCGCAGCGTAGAACATAATGGCCTCAGACACCGCTTCAAACAACCTATATTTGCTGCTATGCGATAAATGGCTATTGGCAAAGCAATTTTTCCACGCTGTATTTATTGCTGTTTTTGATTTCGTAAGTTTTTCCTTAAGATGACGCTCCATATTTAGGTTTTTTGTTATGATAACCCCAAGATACTTATATTCCTTGACTATTTCGACTTCTTCATTTCTAAAATTCCATTTCTCATGTCTGCAATTTAATCCCCCTCCTTCTTTAAATATCATTATTTTTGACTTGCTCAAGTTAACATCAAGGCTCCAGAGACTGGTGTAATCTTGCAGTCGGTTGATCATGAGCTGAAGGCTTTCAGGTGAACGCGCCAACATCACAATATCATCCGCAAACAAAAGCGCTTTGATTTGAATACCCACATATTCCACTCCACCTGGCAAATAATCAACAAGATCCTCGATGAAGAGCGAAAATAAGATGGGACTCAGAGAACATCCCTGCCTTACTCCAGAACAAGTTTGAAACCACTCCGAGAGCTCCTCACCATCCCAAACTGCTGCCTTAGTATTGTCATAAAGGCTTTTTATCAATTTTCCAAATTTCGATGACATTCCCATATTATAAAGCTTGTATAGAAGTGCACCCCTATCTATCGAATCGAAGGCTGCCTTAAAGTCAATGAAAAAAGCGTATAGTTTCCTTCCTTTGGAAATGTAAGTTTTGGCAATGCTGCTTATAACGAAAATGTGGTCAATAGTCGCATATCCCGATCTAAAACCAGCTTGGAACTCCTTTATAAGGTTGTTGGCACTAATCCAATCATTTAGCCTACGATGAAGCAAATTTGTAAATATCTTATACGATACGTTAAGGAAAGATATACCACGATAGTTTTGGGGATCCGAAGTAGCTCCTTTTTTATGGATAGGGAAAATCAGAGCTTCCTTAAATCGCTGTGGAACATTTCCAGTGTCGAGGATGTTATTAAACAAGACAGTAAGATCATCAATCAGGTCAACAGTGCCATATTTGTAGAACTCTGAAGAAATTCCATCTGAACCTGCTGCTTTTCCATCTTTTAAGCTGCACAGTGCTTCCATAATCTCATGAAATGTGATTGGGCAATCAAGAACGTCATTGTCCAGACCAGGTACCGCATATTGGAAGGAAACACTGCTAGTTACTGGATTGAGGAGTTTATCAAAATATTCTTTTAAAACACCGGCACTTAGATCTTTATCTATAACATATCTTGAACCATTTAAATTCCTTATTTTCTTCCAAAACTCTGAGGAATTTCGACAGAGTGTCACTGATTCAGCTTCTTTTTCGTAATATCTCCTTTTTTTTTGTATGCAAATGGCTTTGAACTTTTTGTTAGCTTCAATATAGGAATTACGATCAAATGTTCCATTTTTTTTTATTATTTTTCTGATAACTGTCACCACCTACCCTATCACCCGTTTTCGTTTTGACGTTGACTTTTGGGACACCCTGTATACAACTTTTTTTTTTTGAAAACTGACTTACTTTTTTAAAATTTTTTTTTATAAAAATCTTAAGCAGGATGTGTTAAAAGTAAATCCGACAAAATTTTTTTTTTTAAGTGGGTCATAATTCATGCAATAGAGGGTGCCCAAAAAACCTTTTTTTTTTAAATCTAAGGAATTAATATTATTTCGTTTTTAAAAGAGCTTCCACCGTAAAAATTTTATCGGAATCCATCAAATGGTTTACGAGAAAATCTGTTTTGAAAAAACGGGTCCAATGGAAGGTATCTATGTACAGTGGTCCCTCGATAATGTGAACTAATTAAAACAAGGCGTTTTCGGATTTTAGAGGTGTTCACATTACTGGAACATTTTCTTCGGTTCTTATTAAGAGTTTGAAACAACTCGTATCCATTTATTACAAACAAAATTACGGGTAAAGCACAGTTTCAACATTTATCAGAAAAAAAAACACATTTACCTATGTAGGAGTACCTAATTACTACGCAAAAAAAATCATTTAAAAAAAAACATCTGTATCGACATAGTGAATAACCTGATTTGATCTTACTATTGCAAAACTTCGAAATTGGCTCAGACGAATATTAGTTAGTTTTTCCTTTCTTTTATATTGCATGCAAAACTATCAAGAAAAAAAAATATGTATGTGTAGGTAGGTATACAAAATTTCCAAAAGAATTCACATTTAAGAGTTCCAAAATTTCGGAAGTTCACATTATAAAGATGGCAATGTTAAGTTTTGGCGATTCACATTTTGGAGAAATTCGCATTATCGGTGATTCACATTATCGAGAGACTACTGTATATACCGTTTTCTTGAAAAAATCTATTCAAACCCAAACACAAAGCTTACACAAAAAAACACAATTCAAAAAGTTTCATAAAAATCGTGGGAGCCGTTTTTGAGAAAAATTAATTTTAAAACTAGAATGCTAATTTCAAAAACCCCTCTGTAAAACGTCATAATAATACTGTGTACCAAGTTCGAATCAAATTTTCAGCTGCATGTTACTATACAAACAGACAGACAAAACTGTCGGAACCACTTTTTTAGGCTTCTCCACCATCATAATGTCATGTTTGATTGTTCAAACACATTTTTTTTTACGAATGCATGACTTGCCTTAGTACCTTTAATCGCAAGTAAAAACCGTAGCTGTTGACATACGAGTTGCGTACGATTGCGTCAAGAAGAATGTCTTAAGCCTTCCTCGACATTAATGGTGGTGTTCTTATCACCCTTGACGTTACATATGGCTCTGTTTAGCTCGTTTCTATTCATGCAATTATAGGAGAGTTTAAAGTCGATAAAGAGTAGGTGCGTATCGATTTGGAATTCTTTGGTCTTTTCTTAAATCTGTCGAAGTGTTAAAATTTGGTCAACGGTTGACTTACCGGGCTGCGATAGGGGCAAATCAGTTCACGTTCACACAGAATGCCCAAAAAGATTTTATAGGCGACGTTTAGGAGAATAATACCTCTGTAGTTATTGGCACAGTTTGAAGTATCTCCAGCAGCTTTGTTGGCCTTTAGATTAGATATCGCTACTCGAAATTCTTCTTGGTCGGATGGTCGGAAGTTTTGTTCATCCTCGTCCAAATCAAATGGATCATTCTGACTGACAGGGATAAGTTGGTTGAAAGAAAAAAAATTTGTTTTGCTGTTATGACCTAGAGATTCAGAATGTGTGTTATTCGTTGCAAATAGCAATTTTTTTTGAGAAACTTTAAGGTAATTATTCACTTTTGAATTTAAATTGCAGAGTTTGTTTTTTAACAGTCTTTTTTAATCATTGGTCATTATTCATTAACTTTGAATGCTTCATATTGTTCGTTAACAATATAATATGTACCTACGTTATTCATGGTTAAAAAGCTTATAAAATTTAAAGATGGGGGGTGGGGGTACCTACCTACTGTTAATTATAAGAATAACTGAATTGTTTAAGAAATAATATTGTGATATGAAATCGTAAGACATGCAAATATTGTGACCAGATGTACGATTACTACTAACATTTCATTTTTCTGCAAACCTACTTGAACTTACCTTATATTTACTTCGATGATCGTAATTTACATTAATTAAAAAAAATATTATTGAATACTAATTAATGTACCTACAATCACGGTCATGAACATTAAACACACTTTAATCGAAATGTTGCACTTCATATTTGTAGGTAGGTATAAGTACCAAGTATTTATTATGTGGACTTTTACGTAATGCAACAGGTGGGCAAATCTTAGCGATTAATAAACTTTTAATAGATCTGTATTAACTAGACTTAAGAATAAATTGTTTTACATTTCATTGCATAAAGTCTAGCTTAGCTAGTTTTTTCTTTCATATAATTACTTTTCTTTAAATACGAGTAAGTTGCTATGGGAGGATTATAAATAATATGCACCTTTATAAATTTATGAGAAATTTATTTGAATTTTTGAAGACTAATAATGTGTTATCGGATCAATAACTCATTTAGTGTTTAGTATTATATTTGAAAATGTTCTTGGCTTGTTGAAGTTCAGGATGGATTGAAGGTAGATGAAAAAGAAAGAATATGTCCTTTAAAGCTTACTCTACGAATGGTCATCGAAAAGAGCCTAAAGAAGGTGAAAATATGTTATGCATGAAAATGCTTCCAAACAACTTTCTACCAAAAATATGAAGTGCAGATTTCAAGCATCAATTAAATGCTTGGCATTTCAAAACTTGTTTTAATTCGAAGTTACCAAGAGCTTTAAAAAAATTATGTATATTTATATTTGTCTGCCTATTTACACCTTTGTAAGGCTGAAAACCCGAATACAGATTTGCTGGCGGTCTGCACTCATGACTGCATGCAGTATCGCACCATAGATGTGCATACTCCTCGACAAATTCGATGCAAACTTTTGTCAAAAATAATTTCGTATGTAGCAATATCACCAGTTTCAAAATTGGCACACCATAAGTCCTCCTCATATAACACTGTTAATTAACTCATAGTATGTATAGTTTTCTGGGTATTGCCTCACTCAACTGTTTCTCAATTCCAAAATTCTACCGTGTCGAGTTTAGCAAAACTAATGCAATTGTCGACACCGGTGCGTGCGAATAAACGCTACTTTTATTTGAAAGAAGGACAAGTACTGTCAAAGCAAGTAATGTCAGATACCAATTGTTGTGGCTGCAATGAAACTAGGCATTTAATTTAGAAATAGAGCCATCGTACAGTCTCTGCAAGCCCTGCAGAATTTGGGTTGGAATGTCCCATAAGAGCCTGTGTAAATTAATTTGACTGCATGGACAAAACTGCAAATCTGTTTTGATTATAATAGCATTTTTTCAATTATTAATTGCATTTTTTGAAATCAGGACACCACAACGTCTGCGGGTCAGTTCTTCATACTACAACAAGCAAGCAAGAAATATGGGTTTTAACACTTGCTCTAAAACTAACGGCGCGGCGGGCTATACATGCCATTAATGGTTTTTAATGAAAAACTCATTTACCTTAAAAACGGCTCCTACGTTTTTGATAAAACTTTCTGAATGGTGTTTTTTCTGTAAGCTTTATTCTTTGGTTGAAATAGTTTTTAACGGAAAGTGTTATAACGGTACCTCCCATAGGACTTGTTTTTTTTTTCAAATCAGATTTTCTCGTAAACCACTTAATGGATTGCGAAACAATTTTATTGTGCAAGCTCTTTTATAAACAGAAATGATATTCATTCTTATATTTTCAACAAAAAAAAAATGATTTTATTTAAAATTGAATTTTTGGTTTTTTTTTTTCAAAAACGGATTGCTCAAAATTTTTTAAATTTGTGTTCTCTGACAAGAATTACAAGTTGCTAGAAAAGTTTTTCAAATAAAACTCTTTTGAAAAAACAAGTCGAACGATTTTGAAATTTGTTTTCCGTGAAATTCCGTAAAAATAAATCAGATGGCTTACTTCATTTTTTCAAAAAAAAACATTTCAACTAGTGATTTTCTAATTATTAAAATGTCTCTGCTTTTTTCCAAACTTACCACTCTTAAACATTAGAGCATGATCGTGCGACCCAGTCGTAAATTAATTCTCTCTAAAAACTAAAATATAGATTTTTTTCAACAATAAAACAAATAAAAAGAATTAATTTTTAAATTTTTTTAGTTTTCACAGAAAGAAAAAGTACGTTTACGCCAGAGTGAACAAAATGTATTTTGTTTGCCTCTTTCTAGAGGATTTGTTTAAAAATTATATTTGTTATCAAACAAGTCTTGACTCTTATAGTATCTAGTATTATCGTTATAAATACCTTTTTTGCTGAGTGTGAAGTTTTATTATCAAAGTATTTTTTTTTTTAATTTATTCTTTGTGGCCTTCATTTATTATAAGTTTTTTTCTCTGCCAGTTCCAGAAACGAAATTCTTCTTAGAATATGGAGAAAATACAATAGAATTAATTTTGTGTTTCCGATGCTCAATTACAGCTGCTGGCGCAATAGAAAAAGCGTGTGACACGACCAATCTTTAAAATACAAAATTTTCATTTTCTTACTTCAATAGATAGTTAGTTAACATATTAAGTATCAAACTATAACTAGACCTTTCATCGTTTGTCAATTTTTACGCGAATAGTGCTTAAAACTACAGCTGAATCGAGCAGTTTTTAACAATTTTAACCGAATTAAGGTATTTTATAAGAATCATGTCCCTAAAAGTAGTCGTATTGAAAAGCCTCACTCACACACCAAACTCAAAGTTACATATATTTTTCAATAGCGACCGAAAAACAATTGTTGAAATTGAGTATTGGAACCTTACATTTTGAAAAATATATTTTTTGTTCTATGAAAAGTGGGCGTAAGCCACTCCCGAAACTCAAACATTTCTTTTCATACACAAGCTATTTAGTTTGGACTAAAAGACACATTTTTAGAGGTCGTTGAACAAAAATAGAGATCATGGTATGGTAGAAGAAAAAGTGTTTTCATATGAGTTTCCTACTTTCGTTTGACACCATACGCTATATCCCTTCTTTTTCTTTCTTACATTTTGTTTTCAAATTAACATTTTATAAAATATCGGTTCAGTTGAAGTTTAATTGTTTTCAATTTAGTTGCGTTCGATTTGTTTATACGTAATTTGCAACCTAATTTCGTCCAAATCAGATAATTTCGAAATGAAAATAATTGGAAATTTGCTACGAAATTACCTCATTTGCCCTAATGATTAGCTTAATACAATATTAGCTAATTGAAATAACATAAATATATTTTATCAGATTTAACTTTCTGTTTCCTTTTCAAAATGGTATATTTTTCCATAGTTCTTTTTTTTTATAAAAAAAAAGTCCAGATTACACTGAAAACAGACCTGTTAACTAATTTGCCGGATGGTAAAGTTAAAAGTTGAGCTACTAAATCGAGCTGTCAGCTGATTTTTTTTTATTGTTTTCTTGTTGGGTATAGAAGAATAATAGAAAGAGAAAATAAAATTGCATATTTTAAAATGCCTAATGGAAAATGCTGTTAAAAAAATAGTTCTTCTAATTTATACTACGAGCGCTAGTAAGGTTAAAGAGATCACACGTAAACAAACTATGACGTCTATTTGGGAGGAAAAATAAATGCATTTATTTCTTGTAAAAATATTTTAAATTCTTTTGCTCGACTCTAAAATTGGTTCCTTTCTTCCTGATATAAAAATTACACTAAAGACACATTATGCGAACGATAACTTTAAGCAAGGAAAGTGAAAGCTACCTTTGTAAAGCCGCCGAAGAGTTGAAAGTTGCATTCGGAATAATAATAGGCCAAGTAATCTGAAAACATTCTTTAAAATGTACATTATGATTAATAATTATTATACTCTTATTGAAGAAAACAGGTGATGATAAATATACAATTATTCATTTGGCTAAACTCTTGGAAGATGAAGAGTCTTTGGTTAATTCCTCTCAGGACACAGTTCCATCCATTGACAGTGTTGATGTCCAATCATTGGCCGACCAATGGATAAGTGCATCTAAAATGACCCCTGGTTCCTTCAGTGTTATTGGTACGTATGAATGTTGAAATATACAAATGCTAAGGTTCACCTGCTTATCTTTTTTTTGATCGATTGTCTCATAATAATGTTCTGTCCTAAAACACTTGAAAAAGTCTTCGTGTTTGAGTAAATATCGAGATCTTCTGGAGCCCTGGTTGTTATTGAAGTTTTTATTTACAAATTGTATGTGACTCAAACTTTGGACTCTAAAATGTTTCTTTGTTTTAACAGGGAGGTAAGGGTCTCTTTCCTTAACTCTGACTATCAGTCGCTGTTCTCCGAAGTTTACCACCCAGAGATGATTAATACATTTCCATACGACATACGTGTCGCAGAATGGCCTCTAGTTTGTTGGGAGCAATAGATTTTGAGCTGTTTGCGGAAATTTTTGCAGTGCATTTGAAATCCAAACTTACTTACTTATGTTGGCTCCACTGTAGCGTGGTGCTCCTAGGCCTTGCTTAGTATGCCTCCCGGCGGCTCGAAGTTGTTGGAGGTCTCCCTCTACCTGGTCGCTCTTTCGGAGATAATGTCTACCTTGGCTTCTGACTCGCTCTGGTTTGGTGTTGAAGAATCTGCGAGCTGGAGCGTCGGTGTCCATTCGCTCTAAAAGGCCCAGTCGTTCTCGTTGTATCTTCTTCGCCAAATGTTATTTTCTCGGTTTACGCAGACAGGACCATAAATCGTACGCAGAACTTTTCTCTCGAAGACTCCAGCTTTTCACCCGATTGGAAGAGGGTCCATGCTTTTGCACCATATAGCAATATCAGGTGATGAGTGTTCTATACGGTGTCACCTTGGTTTTTTTCAATAGGGCTTTGTTCCTCAATCGCTTATTCAGCCCAAAGGAACAGCAATTAGCAAGATTTAGTCTGTGTTTGGTTTCAGCGCTGATGTTGCCTGTGTTTACAGCAGTGCCTAGGTAGACAAATTCACTGACTTACTCGAAGTTGTACCTATCAATGGTCAGGTTCTGACCAAGGCGGTGGTGGGATTGGACTTTTGTTGATGAAAGCATATACTTCGTCTTGTCCTCGTCTATTTTCTGTCCCATTCTGCTTGCTGGTGACTCCATGTTAGTGAAGGTACCGGTTGCTGCTCGCTTTGTTCTTCCTATCACGTCAATGTCGTCTGCAAACCCAAGTAATTGTGTCGATTTATTGAAAATGGTGCCTGGTGTAGTGGCATGGGTGCTCCGTATTACATTTTCAAGCACAATGTTAAAACAGCTGCATGACAGTGCGTCACCTTGTCTTAGCCCTCTGGAGGTTTCGAAGGTTTCAGTAGAGTCTCTACCAACTTGGACGGAACAGCGAGCATTCTCCAACGTCAACCTGATAAGGCGTATCAGTTTAGCAGGGATTCTAAAGTTAGACATGACACGATACAATTCAACTCTATTAACACTGTCGTAGGCTGCTTTAAAATTGACGAACAGGTGGTGGGTATCGATGTTATATTCTTGGGTTTTCTCCAGGTTTGAAGCCGCATTGGCAAGGACCTATAAGATCACCAGCAAACGGATTGAGACGTTCTTATAAAACGCTGGACAGGATCTCCGTTTTTGTGAATAGGGCAGATGGTACTGAGATTCCACTCATCGGGCATACTTTCCTCCTACGATATTTTGTAGATGAGTTGGTGTATGCTCCTGACCAGGGCATCTCCAGCATGTTTAAAAAGTTCCGCTTGTCTACCACCAGATCCAGCTGCTTTGTTCGTTTTGAGTCTGGTGATGGCTACTTTGGTTTCGTTTTGGTCGGGCGGATGTAGCTCATAGATAAGTTTGTGAAACCTGATGTAGGCTGTTTCACTCTTTTGTAGAAGTTTCGTACCTCTTTTCTGCAAAAACATCTCTGCATCTCCTCGAGTTCGCGTTGCTGGTGTTCTTTTTCTTATTCCTCATTAAGCGTTTCTCAACCTTCCTTCGCTCAACATAGAGTTTTTTAGAGGACCTTGTATCTCTCTGGAGCCACGACTTGTATGCCTCCGTTTTAGCTTTTTTTTGCCTGTGCACATTCGGAGTCGAACCAGCGGTTTCTGGGGGCTGCTGTGAGAAGCCCAATACCTCTGACGCAGCACTTCTTATGGCTTGTTGACATAGCTGCCATTGTTCTTCCGGGTTCATATCATCGGTCGAAAGATTACTTGCAAGCTCAATTGATACGCGGACGGCATAGACTGCGGCGGTCTCTTCCAATTGAAGTCCTCCAACATTGAATTTCCTCGGCGTAGCTGATAATCGCCTAAGAGCTTCCATAGAGATCCGTACTCTATATTTTGCAACGACTGGGTAGTGGTCCGAGTCTATGTTTGCTACTCGGAATGTACTGACATTCAGGATGTTGGAGGAGTGTCTTCCATCAATCACAACACGGTCGATTTGGTTGCAGGTTCTACCATCTGGGGATCGCCATGTGCCCTTGTGGATGTCGGGACGTGGGAATCGTGTGCTGCTCAGCACAATGTTTTTTTCCGCTGCAAAATCGATGAGCCTGAGTCCATTGTCGGATATGGTGTCATGCAGGCTGTGTTTCCCGATCGTCATACCAAAGATGTCCTCCCACCCAATTTTGGCATTCAAATCTCCTAAGAGGATTTTAATGTCATGTTGGGGGCACTGCTTATAGGTTTTGGCGAGGAGCTCGTAGAAACTTTCTTTTGTAGAAATAGGTTTCATTGGATACCAAATCTCTCAGTTCACTCACCTTGGCAGTCATAGCCTCATCAATTGCAACTTGCAAGTATGAACAGAATTGGTGGCAATTCATTACCCCTTTCAAACATGAATTGAATCGGAAAAAGAAATACCTGCCTTGTTGTACGACTCTTTTATAATTGTAACAAAATAACAAGAGATCTCCAGACAACGGCGTTTGATACTCCGATGATTGCTTAAAGATTGTTCGTCAGGTGTTGATGTGATCGACACATGATCGACCACTACGAAACCTCGTTTGGTGCCTCTTCAACGTTGTTTTGATTTTGTACTTTATCTTCTCGAGACGAATAATCGCCATTAACTTCGGAAATATGAAAGAGACTGTGACACCACGCGAGTTAATAAAGTTTATGAAGTACTAGAACTTCAAGTAAGAATACATAGTGATTTTCCTTCCGCTGATTCTTAGAATACTCGTAACCAACATGCATTGTGTTAGTCTTTTCAAAACATGTAGAGAGCTGAGAGCAATCATTACATTAATTATTTTGATATTAGGGCGAAATTAAGAACTCATTCATTTTAAATTGAATACAAAAGACTTTTAATTGATTCTAACTCCAAACATAGGTATATTCATGGCAAGTAGCGAAAATCACTCAAATGATGACACTCAAACTAAGAGCATAAAAAAGATGTTAGGGGAACTTAATAGGTATGTTATTTTTGTAACATAAATGTACTATATATTTGTTTACTAATGTATAACTGTTTCTTTCGCCAGACTAATCACAAATAATAATTCCACTTTTGGATTCGCTGAGCATACCAAGGACTTTGAAATCGTTTTTCTATCATATTCTACAAAATCTTCCAATGCTAACTGCAAGATATTTTCAAACTCGTCAAGGTAAAAATCTTAAATACTTAGAGTTAACAAATATAGAAAGCCTTACAACTTGCAGTGGGGGAAATATAATGCCAGCCGACTGTAAAATCGTTGAAAAACTTGCCCAATGGTATCTTTTTGAATCGAACTATGAATTAGAAGATATTTTTCCCATCACAGATAACAGGGAGCAAGTAAATATTGAGAATCAATTCAACGCAATTCTACAAGCTGTCAAATTGAATATTGAAAACAGTGAAATATTTGTCCGACAACAAAACGTAGATGATGATCTCACACTTGAAAATTACATCAAAGAAAACAATAAGAAAAACGACGTCTATGTATTCAACGCCTCCATATTACTCACTGCAAATGTCTCGAATGAGTTTCTGATTAAAATACGGCCATTCAATGGAACCGTAAGGTTTTCAGGTATTGTTTCGTCTCGAGTTTGGTGTCAGGCAAAGAGCACATTCAAAGAAATAAAGGAATGTATTAAAAGAGACATACTTCGTTCGCTGGCAGCTAGGATTCAGATTTACTGTGATGGTTTGACTGATATTCATTCAAACACCGTTGGTATTGTTGTTAATGAACCACCACGTAGAATCTATTTTAGTCAATCCAAGAGTCATGGAATTCAATTTTCTGAATATATATTTCGTGGTGAGACACCTTCGGTAGCAGTTGTACAAGCGAAGCAAATCCTTGATATGGATATAAACTCAGATTGTATATTCGATGACTTGGAAGGTTTGCCTGACGACGAATTGCCATCTTTAATCGAAGAACCAGTTGAGTCTGAACCAACAAAAAACACAGGTTTTGAGATAAGTCGTACAATGTATATGCTAGGCATATCTGCTGCGCTCCTGGTACTGTTACTATCAGTTTTGTTAAATTATCTATTTCTTTAAATTGTTTAAAATAAAGGAACCATTATATACTTATGAGGAAAAAACTTTCTAGGTAATGTTAAAATTGGACTCAATATACATATTTGTTTATAAACTAATTTCTCTTGCGTTTGCTTTATTTGTTATCTTAGAGGTGATGTGACACGGACTCCCGAGTTTGAAATAAATTACACGAAGGAATATGCAATTTAAAAAAAATTAATAAACCAAATAAACTGCATGACAAGATTTAATCCTGAAAAAAATTAAATTTTAAGGTAAGGAATTTTCATTATTAGCTGTGTTTATTTACTGCCAAAAACCACACATTTCTACGAATTTCAACCAAATCCTGTAGGGCTTAATTGAAAGGCCAAATATTATATTGGTAACTGCGTTTAAATACATTTTATACCTTGTTTAAACTTTCCGGTTTTTATATGAATTCCTGTTCTGTTCTCAAAGATCTGCGTTAATTTACAAAAAAAAGCGAAAGTTATTTGTATCTCATGAACGTAGCAATAATAAACATAAGAGAGAGCCACAGTACGTGACTGTTGGATACCCTTTTTCCCTATTTTTACTATACCTACCTATTTTTTTGAAATAATCACACATAGCATTACGATGATGGAGAAGTCAAAATAAGTGGGTCTGGGAATTCCGTCCGTTTGTCTGTCTGTTCGCACCTCTACAGCCTAAAAGGATGGGCCGATTTGGTTCAAACTTGGTATTTAGTAATTATTTGGAATTAGAGGGGTTTTTTCCTTTTTGGGCTGGGTCGAAAAATAACGGTACATGCCATAAAATCATAAACAAAAAATTTGATTTTAACGAAAATGGCTCTAACGATTTTGACAAAACTTTAAAGCTCGGAAATTAGAATCGCTTGGAAATAAGAACAACGTTTTATATAACGTTAACAGCTTGAAAATTAGAATATAATACTCAAATTTTCAAGCTTTAGAGCAGTAGCTCAGAAAAACTTATATTTTGTTCCGAATACATTATGTAGGCGTGTAAAAATAAAAAGACTTTCCCTTTACAACTATCGCCTACTATGATTATGCAGTATTGCAGAAACATATTGCATATTGTGCTGATACACAAAAAATTAAAAGAAAACACCTTGTCGTTGGAAATAAGATCGCAAATAAAAGAGCAAATTAAAAAAGATACCTCCAACAAAGCATTGGCTCTAAGGTATGTATAATGTTGCGCTGTCTTTTATTTCTTGCCATCAAAAACAAAAACCCTTCTTGTAGCTGAATTCCCAACAATGGAATGCAAACTTAATGCATGGTTCCTACGGTTATGTTATGCTTTGTTTTTTTTCTTTTTTGTACTATGAAACACTTGTATATATATTTTTTCTGTTGAATATATTACATATTATAAAAAATAACTCAGTCTTGAACCTACTATTTTTAATTGAAACGATATATATACATTATGTAGCTTTAAAACTAATGTAATCTCTTCTGTTAAAAAAAAACGCTTGGAAATTAGAAACATTTGAAATTAAAATTCGCCAACACTTTTGTATTCTAATTTTCGAGCTTTGCCTGTACTATTATTTTTAGGACAGTCTATCTTATTGGATAAATAGATTCTTCGAAATTTGTCTTATAACGCTACCTTTCATAGAACTGTGTTTTTCAAATAAGGTTTTGTCGTAAAAAAATTTAAACGCAGGAAGCCATTTATAATTAAAGGCGGATGGGCAATTTTGTATGGGATTTGGTCCAACCCACCAACAGAAACAAGACATACGTCGTAAGAAAGGTTTTTGGAAATGAAAGGTTTTTTAATATGGGCACCAAGCTCTAAACAATGGGAGAGCTGAGATAATGGACATTGAAAATTACCCTTTTTCTACTGCACCGTTGCATTTTCTTATTCTGCCATCAACAACCAAAAGAAAAATAGCATTGGAAAGATCTGTTCAAGTCCAATATTTTTCGATATGGGCATAAAGTTGTAATCCATATGAGACCAGAGATACAAAATATTGTTAATCACTCTTTTTTGGGTGCATCCTGGTACTTACCTTCCTCCACACCAACAGAAATGAGATGCATATCGTTAGAAAGGTCTTCTCGAGTACATCAAACTTTAGTATGGGTACAAAGCTCTAAACAATGGGAGAGCTGAGATAATGGACATTGAAAGTTACCCTTTTCTACTGCAACTGCATTTTCTTATTCTACCACCAACAACCAACAAAAATTAAATGCACGACTGGGTCGCACGTACTTGCTCTGTGGGTGCAATAGTACGATGAAAACAAAGTTTTCGAGCAATATGAAGAAACCCTGTTTGGGGAAAACTACAAAATTTTGGTTAAAACTGGAAAACCCGAGCGGGAGCTTACGTTAAGAAACCTTTGAATTTTTAAAATTTAGATGTCATCTTTTGGGTGCTATAAATGGTATAAATGTCCGATTATGGTCAAATTAATAAAATTGTTAAAACAAATATCCGTTATTATCATTTGTAGCCAAAAACTTAAATGCAGTTTTCATCAAAACATTCTATGTATATTCAATACAAAGTTTAATAAAAATCAGTGGAGGCTTTTTTGAGTAAATTAGAAAATACTAAAAAAATTGGCCAAAACCTAGTGGCTCTTTGTATGGGAGTTGTAATGAACTATACCAAACAAAGTTTGTTTGAAATCGATACAATCGTTGACAACTTATGGCAATTTGAAAAAAAGACGTCAAGACCAGATTTCCGTTATTTGCATTTTTAGCCAAAAACTAAAAACGCAGTTCTCTTAAGAAAACTAAAAAAATATTACACACAAAGTTTAAACAAAATCGTTAGAGCCATTTTTGAGCAAATTAGAAAAAACCAAAAAAAAGTTGGCTAAAACTGAACGGCTCGTTGTATGGGAGCTACCATTTAGAAAGGCTTCACTGAAAAATGTATAAAGCCATCATATAGAAGACTATAAAGAACTATGCCAAACGAAGTTTGAGTCAAATCAATCAAGCCGTTGCGAACTTATGGCCATTTGAAAAAAAGCCGTTTAAACCTGATTTTCGTTACGACCATGTTAGCCAAAAACAAAAAACGCAATTTTGTTAGAAATATCTCAGGTAAGTTTAATTCTGAATTTAATCAAAATCGTTAGAGCCGTTTTTGAGCAAATCCAAAATGAAAAAGCGCACATCCGCACAGACGCTCAGACAGACCGACGGACGGTATGGCGAAAACCACTTTTTTAGGTTTCTCTATCATCGTAATGTCATGTTTGATTAAAACCTCAATTTTTTTTCTGCACGAAACCAATACTTGCCCTATAGAGCAAGTAAAATTTAAACAGACTTTAGATTATTTTACTTTGAGAGCTTGTTATGATTGTAAAAAGGTAAAACATATTAAGTTGACTTAAGATACTTTCCCACATGCAAACCAAAAAAAAAATTCAAAAAAGTTTTTTGGAAAGCATCTTCTTACAGTTTTTTTGCTATCCTGAAAAACGTTAAGAATAGACTTAAGATAATTTACCTTTCTTGTCGAGAGTTATAGAACTTTAAAGTTTCGTTAAGATGCCACACCACCTAGGAGGTCAACTATCAGGTGTTTTTTTTTATGTGGTATCCCCAGGAGGTCTAATCTACGATGGTTTAAAAATCAAACATAATTATTATATATTTTTAATACTCTTCCAATATATGTACATACTTTGATGGGTATTTTGAGGTAAAATGTCAATGTTATCAATAACTTCTTCTTCGCCCCGTTTCCATTTTGACAGATGTTTATGTTCAAAATGTTCTCAATTACAAATGAATGCGAGATACAAGCACTTTTTATAAATCATTTTGTAGTAAAGCACCATTAAAAATAATTGCATACTTTTGGAAACCATAAAAGGCTTTAAAGTATGAAGTGATATATTTTCTTAATGGCAAATGGTATGTAAAAAAAAACTATTGTAGGGCATTTTGTTTGTCTAAAGCCCACTTTTTTGAAATATAAGTGAATATAAGCGAAAATTCCTTTTTTATCTTTGAACCCGTATAACTGACCTAGAGGTCATGGGATAGTCAAATTTTAGACCACTTCCGTACCAACCTGTATACCGAAATTAAGCCTTGTACAAATTTTTTCCTTGAAAAAAGCTATTATTACTGGGATATCAGATTTAGTAGAACTAAATAAAAAAAATTCATCAAAACCGGCCTATCCGTTCAGGAGGGTTAGTAAGATGTACAGCATATATTTTTACATTAGATATACAGGATGATCAGTATAAAGTGCACCAAAAAGCTAGAGCGAGTAGGTTGGGTTAAGGCAAGAAAAAAATCGTATAGACGAGAGGGGCAACTTTCGAAAAAAAAAATTCCTATTGGAAACAAAACATTAAAAAATAACAGTACTTTCAACAACACCATGACTTTTTTGAAAAGCCAAAGATATCCTCTTATAGAGTATTTTAAAATAATGTTGTTTAAATGAACCGTTTTAGAAAAATAAATTTCCAAACGCTCAAAATATTAAAAAAAAACTTAAAAGTACCTACATACCTACATAAATGTTCAAACTAATTTTTCTCAAAATTGTACGTTTTTGTACGTATTTATACTATTTTTGTTGTCAACATTCTGAAAATTATTTTTTTTTTAAAACGGTTTAATAAAATGATTTTATTTAAAAATATAATAAAAGAAGTGATTTCTGGCTTTACAAAGGTTTGGCAGGATTGTTAGAGTAACTGTCTTTTTGAGAAAATTTTCCCTCCCGGCTAAACGGAGCGGAATAGACACCACCTCCCATAAGATTTTTTTCTGGTCTTGACCCAACACTCCCTCTAGATATTTGGTGCCACTCATACCGATCATCCTGTATAGATAGATAGAGAGGTAGACAGAAGATGAGAGAACAAAATGCATACAAATTAGGTTGTAGCTGTGCTGTTACAACTATTAAGAAAAGTACTAACGGGTGGGCCAAAAGAAATCACCCTATTGGAAGATGCTCTCATTTTTGCAAATGGCCGCCAATGTCAAATCTGTTTTGACATTTGTGGACTAGACAGAAGATGTAGAATACAAGTGAACAAGCCATAGAGCGATACATGAACCGACATGAACCGATATTCTGAAGGCGGCGTTTCCGGGTCGCCTTATCTCTCGTTTTGGCTATTTGCACTGGCCAGCAAGATCGCTCGATTTAACGGTTTTAGACTTTTTTGTGGGGTTTTTTGAAGTCCCGTGTTAACGTGAAGAAGCCCGAGACTCTGGAAGCCCTCAAGGACAACATTCGATACGAGTGCGAGAATCTGTCGCCCGAAGTTCTCGCTGAAGTGATGAAAAATGCCATAAAACGAGCAATCACTTGGTCGACATCACCTTCTCGACTTGACCAATGCAATTCTAGAAGTTCAAATAAACATAATCAAAAAACAGGATCGAAGTTTTTTTTAGAAAAAAAAAGAGTGCCAAACATCAGATGAATGACTTCTTTTAGCCCACCCTGTACTTTCTCTAAGAATTATTGTATTTCAATATTGAATGTAAAGATGTTATTTAATTTAAGCAACGCCAACGTCATTTTTTCCGTAATAATATCCATGTGTTATACCTACCGTTACTGTCAATAAACAATAATAATCTGTAAGGCATTGTTTATAAATAAATTCCATCGTTATGCTCGCTTGGTGTTTGTCTAATTTTGGAAACACTTAACTTATAGTGACACATTTATGCTGCCTCAGGTTGCCTTTGTGGGCTAGTGTTTCCTTTCAAGTGCATTTTCTGAAATTGCTTTTTTTATGTTGTAGCAGAAAATAGATGCAGGCAATGTGATTTTACAAAAAAAAAAAAAATTCATTTTTAAGAGAGTTCCATAATAATTATGTACATATGTATGGCTGGAAATTCAAGGAAGAAATTTTTAGTTTCCAAAATCGTAGATTGTACGCTTGTAGTATTGGTTTTATCGACTAACTCCGTATCACTCCATTTGTATATCTCGAAACATTAAAAAAATCAAAAAAATGGAAAATTTTACATGCAACACTAATTCGGCTAATTAGAATTTTGTGTTTGGAATTTTTTCTTAGAAAGAGAAGCGGTTATTTTGGAGACATCTTTCAAATGGATAACATTTGAGTACGAGTATCACATTTAGATCACAATCACGAGTTAGTGGGGCATCCTTGTCTGTCTACTTTAATCCTATTCAGAATGTACCTTTTGTAGTCAGTTTAAAGAACCTGTCTGAGAGCTATAGGTCTTGCCAAAAGGTGGCGTGTTATGAATCTTAGAGAACTCCTAGGCTAAGCCCGATAACTGATCCTACTCTTTTCTAACCCTGCGTACCCTCAGCCATTAACCTGTCTTGGTGGCATAAAGTCTGCAGTGCGGTAACATGAAATTGTCCTAGAACTGACTGATTCTTCTCCGTTCAATCTTTTCTCATTACAAAAAACCCAATATTGTCCTGATCAACTAACGGCGACCAGAGGTACCACTCCGGGAATCCGATCTTTTGTTCGGGGCTGCAAAATTTTAAAATTGAGGACTAAAACTATAACTATACCTTTCCAAAATATTTGTACTTGTTTCTTTCTTCTCAAAAACATCAAGAAGGAAAATATATAAATCAAAAAGAATTTCAATTTTTCGCAGTGCGATGTGTATGGGCCACTTTAGTAAATGTAAGTACCTAGTCTCAACCAAAGAAAAACACAAAAATTTATTCGTCATCAGAAATATATCCTTCTTTCTGTACCTTCCCAGTTTCCATATAGCTTATGCACATATCCCCGTCAAAAATATAAAGTCGAAGTGTTTTATTAATCACTTATACATCACTAGTTAATAGTTACGTTTTTGAAACAAATGAATTAAGCCTTCTGATTTCATGTACCTACATATACATATTATACAGTTTTAAATTTTGAGAAAAACAAATTGAAATAATCAAAAACCAAAAAAAAACCTAACTTTAAAAAAAAACTCAAAACAATTTTTTTATAAATTAAAAGTAACAAAATTATTTATGTTTTCAAAATATATTTTTCATAATTTGAAAGCATTCTTCAGACGTCAGTCTATTCATGTTGAAATGCCAAACCAAACAGAAAATAATTCACTTGACATCTGATAAAATAGCCACCAGTTAAAATTGTTTTGCCAACTTAAAGTTCTATACCTTAAAAAAAACACCGGTTACTTACTTTCGAAATCTTATAGTGCAAAAACGGGCAGATAGAATTGTCGGACCCATTTTTTCGGCTTCTCTATCATCGTCATGTCATGTCATGTTTGATTGTCTAAACTCTAAACTAAACACAATTTTTTTTTACGAATGCATAACTTCCTTATATAGTACCTGCCTATTATCGCAAGTAAAAATCGATAATTTTTCAATTTTTTTTTCAATTTAAAACGCAATATCAAATTGTGAACAAAAATTTGAACTGGAAACAGCGTTTAAAATAAAATGTAGGTTATTTTTCAAAAGTTCTCTATGAAACTCGCTAGCATTGAGTCCCCCAAAGCACCATCGCAAAGCTTTTGACAGCTCTTTAATCGTCGTTGTAAAGTTTACAACGTGGTAAATGAACAACCAAACTATAAAGAGAAACATTTTTCTTAAAAATCGTATCACTTTTACTTGCTTTATAGGGCAAGTATTGGTTTCGTGCAGAAAAAAAAATCGGTTTTAATCAAACTGGTAGCAGTAACGTTTTGTTTCATTTTCAATTTGCTCGAAAACGGCTCAAACAATTTTGATTAAACTCAAAATTTAACAAACCTAAAACATTTTTGATAAAACTGCGTTTTTAGGGTTCCGTACCCAAAGGGTGAAAACGGAACCCTATTACTGAGACTTCGCTGTCCATCTGTCCGTCACGAGGCTGTATCTCATGAATTGTGATAGTTAGACAATTGAAATTTTGACAGATGATGTATTATTGTGTTCGCTATAACAACAAATACTAAAAACTAAATAAAATAAAAATTTACAACAAACGTGATTTTTATAACTATATATAACTGATATAAGTGTCTCTGTTAGTTCTTCTTTTTGCTGATTTGCTAGGTACTTTTCCTTCACTCACACAAACAAGATCATTTTTGGCGCGATCTTTCCTAAACAAACTATCAGTTCGTTGTCTTCTGCTAATTCTGATCGCCTGTTACAATGAGAAATTTCAGTATTTTTATTGAATAAAATAAATATTGAAGTTCGGCTCCCATACAACAAACGTGATTTTTTTATGTGTGTCCGTCTGTCATCAGACTGTATCTCATGATTCGTGATAATTAGGCATTAGAAATTTTAACAGATGATGTATTATGGTTGCCGCTATATATAAAAAATACTAAAAACCGAATAAAATAAATATTTAAGGGGGACACAACAAACGTGATTTTTTGGCCGTTTTTTATAGATACTTTTTTAAGAATGCGGGTTGCAAATGAATTGTATAACAACAAGCCAGTACTGAAGGCAGGACATTTTTTGTTTTTATTTAGTCCGTTCGTCTTCAGTGCTGAAATATCTTTAATTTTATAGGAAATATCGAATTTAAAGACAAGAGCAATTTGTAGCATTTGTATGATGATAATACTACAGTATCGATCATGGTAACCGATCGGAGAAAAATTGTCTCTAATTCGGGCGAAATGTACGAATTTTGTATCATGGTACCTCTCCGATTGATAAATCGTACACACATCCGAAAAATAATAAAGCATGCGTTGAAAATGTCAAAATGACAATGACGCACAGCGAATTCATGCGATGCATGGCTTTTTTATATTTGTATTTCTCTCGATTGTCTCCGGCAGCAAATTACTTGCGGACCTTTGTCGGATGTTAATAAAAAAATACAAACTATTTTATTTCTTGTGTATTTGTTTTTTTTTTTTATTCTTTTTCCTTTGTTTGAGGCTTTCTGCTTGTGTTATGTATTTCATCCCCTAAAAATACAGCTGCGCTGTGCAGTTTTATTCGACTACAAAGGAGGTTCATACTTTATTTTTGTGTGTTCCTCATGCCATGGTATGCGCGTCGGTACGCATTTGTATTTCTCTTCCGATTCGGTTACCATGAACACAATAAATGCTCCGATCGGAAAATTTTCCCGGTCCGAGGATTCTCCGATCGGTTACCATGATAGGGCCCAATGTGTCTCAAAAATCCTTTGATCTTTTTCATTTCAAGATCGATCAGTGTATCGAATTCTTAAGTTTGAAAATTGCGTTTTCTTATATTTTGTACTACATATAAGTCTTATGACGTTTCTTAATTGTTATCCTGGCTCATGAAAAAAATAGAGGAATTTATAAGGAATCTACCAATTTCTGAATGTATAAGTGTCTTAATTATGCATTTCCCTAATTCCATTTACGAAATTCCCTCTGTGTTTTGAAATTTTCAATTTTCTAATTCCAGGCGTTTTTTGTTGTACAGTTCACAAGCCATATAAAACTATTAACGTAATGAATTTTCTGAAGCCTATGGCACACGCTATGCAGCTTCAACAGCGTCTGATTTTATTGCCGGAGCAGAAACGATGAAAAATTTGCGATCCGAGCAGGACGGGGCCCAATATTAAATGGTGTACCTAACAATATTCCTGAAGTGCGGCTATTTGCAAATACAAAATAATAAAACAACCAACGGACAATTTTTATTTGAAATGTTTTTAATGTTTATGTTTAATATTTAAATAATAAAAAGGAAATAAGTTGAAATACAGTAAACATAAAAAAAAATAATTACATAAGTAAACAAACCAATAAAGTAATAATTAAATAAATATTTATCTTAAAGTACCTTAATTCTGGAAAATGAAAGAAATTATTAAGATAAAAAAAACAGCACAAGCACTTTTTATTTATTTTCTTTATGAAAAAAAAAATATATTCAAAACAAAAAGCAGTCACCCTGTTACTGTTACATATTATAAAAATACCACCTGACTCGAGTCCAGCGAAAAAATGGTCACATATAAAACTTTTGGCGGCAAATATGCATCTACAATGTCTACACCACTGCTAAGGTGTTTCTTCTTCCTAACCTCACAATTGAGTGCAAAAAGCATATGAAAACTTTTTGGATTACCAGGCGCTCAGGAAAGGCAGGAAGCGCCATTTATTTTTGCCGATAATATGAAAATGGGTGGAGCCAAAGTAGGACATGAATATCAAAAGAAAGAAAGATTGGAAAGTAGTAATGGCGGCCCACACACAAACAGTTATGGAAACCATAACTTCCAAGTTGATCTTTACCGTTTTCTTTTAGCTTTTGGCTCCGCCCATATGTTCAAATAAATGGAAAAAAAAATAGCCTCCTTCTATTTATGAGCGCCTGGTAAACCAAAAAATTTTGAATAAAATGTTTGAGATGTGAAGGACCGAACATGTGGCGCTACGGTGGCGAAAATGTAACCAAAGCTGCATATTTTATTGCAAACATTGTAGCAACACGCTGCCTGATTATGTAGGATGTTTTTTTTGGCGTGTGGTTTTCAAGAAGAAATAAAACGCATATAATTTAATTTTGTGGGCAAGAGTTTAGCTTTATTATAAAGATAAGGGTTCGCCATTATGTTTTAAAAATTGTCATTCCCTGCATTGCTCCCATTGTTCCTCCTTCGCCTAAGCTTGAAGAATTTGGCTGGAATCCACGATTGATAAAACAAAAAAAAAAGTATTTTTATTTTTTTTTTTCAATTGGCCTAGCAAGTCAATGTTGAAAAATACATAAAGTAAACATGTATTAAAAAAAAGAAAAAAAAAACATTTAAGTGTAAACTTTAAACTACTGAACCGATTTTCATGAATTTGTAAGTCAATAAAAAAAAAGGTTAATTAAATCTTATCTCTGAGCGAATTAAAATAAAGAAACAAAAAGTTTTTGGCCGTATTAATTATTTATTTTATATACACTGTGCAATAAATTATATTCATTAAATGTTCATATTAAGTCCTAAAATATTTATAAAAACAAATTACTTAATTTACATTAGAACTTACTTTTACAGATTATTTACAAAAATTTTTAAGGACACATTATTTATCTTGAAACCAAATTTCAGGGTATTTGGACAAATTCCTCTATCGCACGAAACGAAATATTTTAAAGAACCAGTATTTAATATTTTCTATACAAACATCGAAAAATAAATAAAGCATATACAGTAGAATCTCGAAAAGATGAACAGATATAAAACAGGTCCGGTTCATCTTTTCGAATTGAATTTTTTCGAATTATTTTTAAAATGATTTATTTATGATAACATTTAAAAATCGATTTAGTAGGATCCAAATTTGCAACAGAGTCAAAAGTTTGTTTCTATAATGTTCACGATTTGTCATAAAAGATTTTTCCGAATAGTTTCGAGAGTTCTTTAACGACGCACGTCGGAAACTTTCCGTCGGTCAATTTTGATTTATGAAACTTGTGTGAAGTTCACACTCGGTAAAGTGAAACCTTCAGAAGATAAAAGGAAACACTCTATATCTGTCTTATATCCCATTGAATGGCTGGCTTAATTTTATAGATGTAAAAGTTTGTTAATTTTTAGTGTCGCTTTTTCGTTTCATCGAGTCTGAAATCACAACGGTTATAAACAAAAATTTATAACAGATACAAATGTTTACTTGTTTAAGAAAAAATGAAAACGTTTGAAAAAAAATGCGATTGGTTTTAGAAGCACCTTTTTCCAAATTTAAGTTGTATCAAATTAAATGAAGTATACCTACTTTAGGTACTCACAATATAAAAACTTTAGTAGTGAGTCGTAGAGCATTAATACTTTCACAGCCGCTCTCTTTTTCGAATTTTACTAGATATCTTTAATGTTAGTGAATATTTCGGGTTGGCTTTGAATTATGTTGTTTCGGTCCAAGAGGGAGAGATTCTTAACTATACTTATTTAAAATATACCTTAGAAACATCGAAAATCAAAAATCAAAAAAATACTAATATCGTTTTGGCGTTTGCGGCTTACAGTTGCCATTACAATTTACAACCGACCATATCCAATCAACGTAATTGGGAACTTTGGCATAGATACCGAATTTATTGCGTTTGGCGCACCCATCACCAAAACTCGTGATACCAAATATAGTCCATGGGTGATTAGGTTTGGTTGAGTCTCTGCAGAGTAAAGGTCCACCTGAATCGCCTGCACATGTATCTATTCGCCCTCGTTTGTGTCCAGCACAGAACATATTTTTCGTAATAGTGTAATCATGATACACCGACCGACAATTCTCCATTGGGATAATAGGCACTTCCGCTTGATGTAGAACGCTTGTACCCGATTGATCGCGATTTCTTCGTTTGCCCCATCCAATGACAGTGCAGTCCATATTCTTTGGCAGAGGCTGGAATGGACGAGGTAGGCATGAAAACCCCATCCATGTTGTTGCATTTACTGGTTTTGGTAGCCTGAAACAAAACAAAATTCATGAAATTAAAATGCATTACATATTTGCCTATTACAGGAAGTCAATTTTAACTGTTACAATCATGATTTTTTAAAACATTTGACGAAGTTTTAGACCCCGAAGGTACTGTGAGAGGAGGTAACCGCTGTACAAAAATCAATTACGCTTTTAAGGAACAAAAGTTGTTGAGGTAAAACCGGAGCAAGGTCGAACATTTTGCAACCCCTCCCCCCTCCCATCCCTTTTTCACTGAGCCCTCGAGGTCGAAAACTTTAGCAAAGTGTGAGTTAACTGTCTCGGAACAAAATCACCAAGTTTCATTAACCTGCGACCTATTTCAAAATTGTAGGAAATTGTATGCTCTACAAAAAATTAGAATAATATGTTTTTGCCATAGGACGAAAGGAAAATAAGTTATTGAGGAAAAACCATTAAAACTGTGGGAAATTTAACGCTCTTCAAAAAAACGTCTTGCATACTTTTGTCGTAGGACGTAAGGAAAAAAACATTGAGGTAAAACCGGAGCAAGGTCGAACATTTTGCCGTCAAACG
Organism: Platycheirus albimanus; assembly: GCA_916050605.2. Taxonomy (NCBI): domain Eukaryota; kingdom Metazoa; phylum Arthropoda; class Insecta; order Diptera; family Syrphidae; genus Platycheirus; species Platycheirus albimanus. The sequence goes on from OU696698.1 coordinate 71,055,032, forward strand.
CTGTGGTTTTAACAAGAAACTGTTTAAAAACAATCGAGTATGACAGTGATTAGTGCGGATAGTGTTGACCCGTCAGTGAATTTCTAATTGTATCTGACGTCTTATTCAGAGCACATCTAAATAGTGGCTGCTGCTATTTAAAATGCAACCCCCTTTTTAATTGATGTGCATTCAGAGTTATCAGTGTTCTTTTGGTAAATCATTCAGCTTTCTTTCCTTGGTTTTCTGCTGATGAGCTTATGGTTTTAGAGCTATATTTTTTTTCAAATGCTTATTGCGGAAACCCTGCAAGAGCTTTTGTACGGAACGCCCTTACGGAAAACAAAAGAGTGCGAATGAGAGACAAACATCCCTATCTTCCCTGAACTGCCTGTTTATGTGGAATAGAGTATAAATGATACAGAAACACTATAGTTGATGAACTACAGACACTCTCCGAAGATTTGTACATTAAATTCTTCGAAGAAAAACCTCAACGTAGGTAAAGGGGCTATAGGGATAGTACCTACCCAAATTTCCAAAGTAGAGCTCCAGCTCATATTGGGAGTATATTGGGCATAAGCATTCTGTTTAACATCGCAGTGAATAATGTACATTATCCGAATATGTAGTTCGAAGACCGTTGTAGTGCATCCTTACTTTCTTTATATCTATAAAATTAAATCGAGGTTTTAATCAAACATGGCGTTACAATGATAGAGAAGACAAAAAAAATGGTTTTCGCTATTTTGTTCTTTCTTTCAGTTTTAGTTCAGTTCAGTTTTAGCCGAATTTCGTTTAGTGTTTACCATATTTCTCAAAAATAAAAGAAATCATTTTGATAAATTATGTGTGTGTTGTTTTGAGAGTATTTCAAAGTGAACTGCGTTCTCGGTTTTTGAGAGTAGGTAGTTACTAGAGTAAGTGTCGCAAATATGGTCCAGGTTGATAATATGGCCCACTGCCATATTTCATGAGTTAAACATAATAGGCACGGAACTAACCGTTTAAATCAATCGCATTCTAACCGGCATTGCATCATTGTGTTTTGGAGAGAGTAGTTGATTAGTGTTGGGAGTGAGTGCATTTTGTTAATTTTATTCGCTTTAAAATAAGTTTCGCGTTATGTATACAAAGCAGTGGCGTAGCTATCATAGGACCAAGTGGTGCAGTGCACCAGGGCCCCGGGGCTGAGGGGGCCCTCTAACCTCAGCTTTGAAAAAATAATAATAATGAAATAAGATAAAAAAATAATAAAATAAAATAAATTTAAAAAAAAGTTCTTGTGAGCAGGCTCGAGCCTCGAGTCTCTAGTACGCCCGTAGAACATTGGATCAGCGATAAGCTCACGTGCTTGACGGTCGTGAGATCAATTCGCCAATTCCACCTATCAACTTTATAATGAAGTTCATTCACTCTTGCCTTGCATCAGTTTTCATTTATGATATTTGTGGCGATGTTTTCAACTTTCTGGCGTCTGGAACGTACTACAATAGTTGACGCTAGGTGTGTCGCTGACTGTTGTAATTCGTAATTCCCTACTACCAGCCTTATTTCATCAAGTATCACCACTAATGCTATGATTTCTTTTCCGCACATCCATCCATCCGGCACCAAATTCTGCTAGAACTCACTTTCGCTAAAAAAAATTTCCGATGACAAAATATGTATGATATAGGTTGCAGCACAAAAGTAACCGTTTTATCTATGACAGCTCTCAACATGATCGACAACAAAAAAGCATTTCGATGAGTTGGCTTCTGATCACGCACCGATTCGAAAACCAGGAAGAATTCTTTAGAGTAACTATTTTTAACAATGTACTCGACATAATAATCAATCAGTTAGATGCGCGTTTTATTGGTATGAGTGCAGTTTGTAAATCGTTCGACTTCCTGATTCCAAAAAAATTGCCTAGCTGGAATGAAACGATTTTACTAAAGAAATGTGATCAGTTTCAGAAGAAAAATTGCGAATATCATCTGATCCTCCCTCAATTGATATAAACGTGGTCTATTCGCCAGCTTTGCAAAGAAATTATAACAAAATTTGGCGTGCTCGAATGTGACCTTACGGAAGTGTATACAGCGATGCTACTGTTTCATACAATTCCTGTTACTTCCTCGGCAGCAGAAAGATCTTTCAGTAAACTGAAGATTATAAAAAATTATTTAAGAAACAGCATTCGACGAGATCGCCTCCGATATTTATCGTTAATTGCAATAGAAAATGAGGCGGCATCAAACTTGGATTTGAGAGAAATTATAGTCGAATTCGCAAAAATTAAAGCGCGCAAGAGATTGTGAATTGGACGGGGAATTCTGTTAAAAATCGTTTTTTTGAGATTAATTAAATCTCATCTGTATAATAAATATTCTATATTGTCATGTGCGTCGTTGTTTATTTATTCCCTTTTTCTTCTATTAAACACATGGAGATTCTAATAGAGAATGGATTTAGCCTACTAGGGATAAGTTCAACTCAGTGTTTCCTATTCTTATTCCTATCAATAATTTTGAATGCCAATATAAGTTCAAACTACGCGGAAAGAGGGGAGGAGGGCCCGATTCTTTCCCTATGCACCAGGGCCCTTGTCTCCCTATCTACGCCACTGATACAAAGTGTTATATTTTGAATGCAATTGACTGTGTTTGCTAAAAATTTAAAAAAAAGGAAAATTCTCAGTATCGATAATATGTCCCATGGGCTTTGATTATAAACTGGTGAGCCATATTTTAAACATAAATATGTAGCACACTAGTCCATAACTAAATGGGCCATATTACCAGCAGTTTTTTTTAAGTTGTCAAATGAAGTTCCTTAATTTTTTGTTATTATTTTTTTGCTATGTTAGTTTTTTCAATTATAGTTTCTAAAGACTGAATTAAAAACAATTTGTAAGACTGTTTACAAAAAAAAAAATTAATTAGATTTAAATGTATAGTTTTATTTAAGAACATTTCAAGGGTGGGCCATATTTGGCGCACTTAGGCTAGGCGCGCACTAGGCGGCCAGATCGTGCAGTCCACAACGTACTTGCGCGTACTTGCATGTTTCCTAGAAAAATTCTTTGGCCGCGCAACCTGGCTGTCTAGTGCGCGCCTAGCCTTACTCTAATGCTCGGACAAAATACGAATTCTTAACTTTACTATTTCCAAAGGGTTTGACCTTTAGCAATCATCATTTATAATTCACAAGAACTATTCTTGTCCCAAAAAAGGGAATAGACGGCTACAATTCTGCCAATCCTCAGTCAATTACTCTTGGGAGTCTATGGGTGCCTTATGTGTTTCAACGTTTAACCATCTCAAATGGAAAAGATTCGCAGAATTACCAAAGTCTGGCTACGAAGTACGAACATTACTATTCTCATACAATGGGACCAATATAAACAGAATTAATGGACATTTTTTTAAAGCTCACTACCTCAACGATGAATTTTTCGAACAAATTCCTTTAAGTTGGTTTATCCCAACCGATGCTTTCCTCTCTCTATGTAGCTTAAGTAAGAATTACAAGGCTATCGAAATGGGCCATCGCCTCATTGCAATGACATTTTGACGTCACAAGAAAATCTGTAATTGCATTGCAGTGAAATGTCATTTTCACCGTGTCATTGCTAGCTACAGTGACGATTACACGAATGCCGCAAGTCTTCAATTGGTTTCCCAAAATGCGATGACGGGTAAGGCATGTCATTGTGGCTATAATTCGGTGTCATCGCGATGACGCGACGTTCAAAACAATGAAGATCACACGACTTGACCACTTTTAACACTTTTGAAAGTTGGTGGTGACCTGAAACCACGCTGACAAAAGTCATTTCTCGCAATGACGACCACACGACAATCATTTTTTGAGTCATCGTGACTGAAAATGTTGACGTGAATTCTTGAAGTTTCTTAATAATCTAATTTAAAAACAATAAATAATTCCAATTACAGCAATTGAAGGACAAGTAAAAAAGTCAAGAAAAAATAAATTGGACATGGCGTACAATGTGCATACTGCGAGTATGGTTTATTAATACACTTATTGTGAATTAACACCATGCGATAATTGAGGAGAGAAGGAACAGAATAATAGGAAATCATTTTCGGTGGTACAGTTACAGTGGATTAATATATTGAGACTTCCATTGCCCCGCAGACTGTAAAGTGGCCAGGGTACTTTTTATAATTTTTTGAATGATCTCAGTTCGCTCAGGTATGGAAATACTTTTTCTTTGGCTGTTCACTTTTTTCAAAATACAAAATTTCAGGTTTTTGAAATTTTTTTAGGTGTTTAAGAGCGTCTGGATCAACGAACTAAACTTAATACCCTCAATAATAAAAATGTCTCATGTCCATGCCATGAATAACCAAGTTTTCGAGATCAGAATTTATACCAACAACTTGTAAATTCCATCTTAACTTGTCTAAAACAGAGATGGCATGAATATTTCGTATGAAATAACTCCTAAAGCATAATTTACGTATAGTTTCATTTGTGACAGCTGCCTTGACAACGATGTCGCGGCAGGCATTCCTCCCTTGCCATTGTGGGACACAGTCATTGCAATGACAAATTGCCCAAAAAAAAAACCATTGTGTCCTATCAACGATGACAGGGTGATTGATTACATGGTAATTGAAAATGGTCATTGCGATGACCCAAAAATTTTGTTCTTATCATTCTAGCCGTCAGTGCAATGGTTTTTGAGCAATGGTGTTCGATAGTGAAAGTTGAACAGGGTTTTTCAGTTTAATGTAAATGTTATGTAATAACAGACACGGTGCGTGGCACAAACAAAATTTCATCGAAATCGGCCTAAAGCTATGAAAGATATATAGGTATACCTTAGAAATTCTGAAATATTTCGTTTAATGTAGTTGTCCCCTTATGGTTAATTTAATAAAACTTTTAAAACCAGTTAAACGTTATAATCAATTGTTGCTAAAGACTAAAAATTCTGTATTTTTGTTTAAACCATCTATTAATATTATACAATTTAAATTTAATCAAAATCGTTAGATTTTCGACCAAATCCAAAATAATCCAGTTTGACCCGGGCTAAAAAAAAATTTAAAAAAAACTTGGACAGCAGTTTTTCTTTAAACGAAGTGCCCTAGAGAACAAGTAAAAACACTGCTATGGGAGGAACGCCTACACGGGACAACCGTACCAAAACAAAACTAAGAACATATATGCCTATTATCAAACGTTAATTCAATACGAAATTTTAATAAAGGGTGTTTTTTAGACGTGGTTTTCAATCTGGCCATTCCTTTTTTTGGATTTAGTCTTTTTGACAGCTGTCACTTGATTTATGCTCAGTTTGGTTTACAATTTTATAATTAATAGACTTACTCCTGAACAACGTTTGCAAATCTTGCACATTTATTACGAAAATAATTGTTCGGTTCACGCGACGCATCGCGAGCTGCGTCCAATATTCGGTCGACATAATCGCCCAGGAATTTATTAGAGCCAGCCGCGGCGGCGGCCACTTGCCCGAAATCATTTTTAAAACCACACGTCTAAAAAAACGCCCTTTACAATAAAACTTTTTAAAAAACACTGAGAAATTATAGTAAAGAGGTCGTGTAACAATTCCATACCTTAAAAGTGCAATGTCGCTATCAACGGTCTTTTTATCAAAATTAGGATGCTTTATAGTTTTGGCCACCCTAAATTGTAACTCAGAACCGTCATCATAATCCAGATTATGCTCTCCAAGTCGAACATACAGAACTTTTCGGACGCAATGGGCTGCAGTAAGAATCCATTGCGGTGCAATCAAGGTTCCACCACAGAATGCCTCCTATACAGATACGTAATTCCAAAAAAATTGCATTACTTCATCAATAGTTAAATAAAATCTTAATGTGCACACCTTACCTTAAATCTGTTGAAAATTGCGACTTGCCAAGGCCATTCTCCTTTTCGGGCTGCCTTTCCACCAATTATCTTCAACATGCTGTAGAGGTTTCGCTTAGGGCTTTTAATGGGTGCTATTCCACACTTGAGTTTCATGGGAGTATACTCAGGTCCGCGATAGCCTTTGCTGCTCATTATAAAGTCACTTACAATCGAATTTGAGGATTCCAAAGAATCTTTTCTGCGTGCCACTACCGGCCGTATTTCATAGGGCTGGGACTTTTGGAGCTGCGCTTGAAGCCATTGTTGACAGAAACTTCCTTCTGTATAGCAGTATGCTATTTCTCGCAGCACTTCGCGTCCGCATTGTTCGCGTATTCTACATTTTCTAAAAAAAAAAAAATTTTATAGAAGAATTTTTTTTAAACCAAAAAAGTTTTCAAAAAAATTCTCACTTATATCTACGAGTTGTACATTTTGGTGTACATTTTGTCCATTTACTCCATTTTGAGTAAACTCGTCGATGGCGTGGAACTGGATCAAGAACAGCTTTTTCTTTTGCTGACATTTGTGTGAAGTTATTGTATTCATAGTCCTCGTTGTCTCCATATTCAGCCTCGTAATCTTCGGTTCCAGCACTACTAAGGTCTTCCGATTCAGAATCATCGTATTCAAAAAAATGTTCTTCGGGTGCTAAATTTCGTGTATTTTTTCGCCGGCCTAAGCTTCTTCCTTGTTTTTTCGCAACTCCAACAAAGCGTTCGAAATGATTGTATTTGTCGTCGTACTCATCTTCGCTTTCCAAGTCTTCATAGTCTCCAGCGTCGATAAGAATAGTTTTTCGTTTTTTCTTAATTTTCCCACGATTTCGGTTATGAAATATATGGAAATCATCAGAGGGTGGAGATGGAGGTCTCCTGATTTTATCTATTTCCTGGAATACTGGTATTCGAGTTCTGTGTAAATTAACCGATGATGCATGTGGCAACGGTTCATTACTTTTACTACTGGGCTGATTCGTTACAGAATGTTGAAATGACTGCGGGCATCTAGTGGTAAAATATAAATAAAATTTAATTAATATCCATATTATTATGTATAGTTACTACCTCCAACATCGGGTTTCTTCTACATGTGTTGTGTGACCACATTTTCGTTTCGTCTTACAATATCTCTCCCTTCGTTTGAAACATGAGCTATCACATTTTGACCAAGGTGTCCAGGCAGAAAAATAGATTTCAGATCGTGTTCGTGAGCGCCATCTGTTGTGATGCTTTGGCACGCGTTTACCAAAGCTTGTGCCAAAGGCTTCTTTGACTTCACCTCCTATTTGCAATTTGGCATTTTGGACAGGACTATTCTGAAAAGATTGCACTCATTTTTATTTGGTATTTTAATCAATTTTACTTGAACTAGTTATGATTTATTGTAAGATCTAGTTTCCTGCATTCAAAGTAACGATTTTTTTACTTAGTCATTTAATGCGTCTTGTGGTTGCCCTAAGACGTTTTTTTTTGTAATTCTTATTATTCGAATGTGGCGCAGATCATTTGGTTTGCAGTTGGTGGTGGGACTGGGACTATGCTACCTGCATATGAATATACGAGTCAAAGTCATTTATGATTTACCTACTTCACATATCTTGAATGGGATTGCACATAAAAGATCATATTACATTGAGACAAGAGCTGAATTATTGCACTCATCACTAGTTAGATGGATTCTTTCTTAAGGTTTTATGTCAACACAATTCCAATTCCAAGTTATACTGATAAATGTTATATTTATAGAAATTGTGCAGTTTTATTTTATTTTTATTGGATAGTTTTAAATACAGCACTAGTTCGAAGGAATAGGCAGATAGCAAACACGTTTTGTTACCTACAATATCCTTTAATATAAATAAACTAGCTGACCAGTCGAACTACTTACCGGCTTTTTTTAATACATATTTTTGAAAATACTGAATTTTTTGTTTTACTGTTTTACTGTGTTTTACTGTGTACAGTAGCGGGCTAGCGAAATCCAACAGTTGAATTATCAAAAATTAGATTTGTTGACGCGATTTACTGTATACCGAAAGTGATTAAGCTGTCAAACAGAAAAGCACGGTTAATTTAACACTTTACGTCGTGTGGAGTTAAATGCGTCGAAAACTTTATGCTATAATTTGTCGATAAAGCTAAACATTAACCCCTTTACTATTATCCGTGAATGGTTCTTGCATCTTCTTGAAGCCAAAAAGGTATCAGTACTCGGTATGTAGTTTTCCGTTACAGATGTAAGAAGTTTTTCACCCCTTCTGATCTGGCAACAATTTACAAAGCATTTATACGCCCTAAACTCGAGAATAACTCCCATCTCTGGGCAGGTGCTTCCCAAACACCTGTTCGATAGAGTTCAGAAAAAAGTTTTAAAATTGATATAGGAGAAAGAAGCATTATGGAAACATTTCCATCGCTTGAACATCGTCGAAATGTTTCATTTAAGTCTTTATTTTACCGCTTCTTCTACAAAAAATGCTCACTCGAGGTAGCCAGCTGCTTTCCACCCTTTTAAACAACTCCCCCGCAATACTCGTCTTGCAAGGAATGCTCATCAGTTTCCACTTGAGCCCAATTTCGGACGTACCGTCAAATATAGGAATTCCTTCTTCAGTCGTACAACACGAATGTTGAACAAGTTGCCTCGTACAATATACCCCTGCCATTTTGATCTTCAAACACTCAAGGAAAATGTTCTTCTCTAATTTCCTATTGCTCGAACTGTGACAAAAAAAATTGAAAGGGTTATCCAAAAACTGCAATTGATTTGCTTACACAAATTTAATAACTTTTAATATCATAAACAAACGATTTCGTGGTCAGCAACACTTGAATTGTTCCTTAGTGACCCTGCTTGCCAAAACATTTAAGGCGCTTTCAAATCCAGGAAAGTCCACCAAATTTGTTTTGTATATTGTAATATTATAAAATTTTTCGGAAGCTTACCGCGTAATTTTTTTAGAAATATATATTTATTTCTTCTTCCCGACGTTTCGAAGAAGTTTCATTCTTCGTGGTCACGGGATTAGACTGACGTTTGATTGATGTTTCTAGTTATTCTTTCTCTTAGGATGTACCGGTGTGTTGTTGTTGGTACATTTGTTGGGGGTGGCAGATCATTTGAAAGTTGTTGTTGGGTTGTGTTTGCATAAGCTTGGGTGCATACAAAGCTTACAACGTCAGATGTTTCGGTGTTCAGTTTATTCGATTTGAGTTTGCTTATAAGTGGATCCTATGTTGCAGATAGTTTGACGCTAGAATCTCTATTGAAATTCTTATGTTTTTTTATTTCAATTGCTTCTCGTACTATCCTTGGCACATAAAATCTTTCTGTAGCAATTGATTTGGCTTGATCAAATCGAATAAAATGATCGTCATTGTAGGATAAATGCTCACAAATTGCAGATTTTGTGACAGAATTATGTTGAATAGCTTTTATATGCTCATTTAAACGTGTTTGTATTGCTCTTTTTGTTTCACCGATGTAAGACGAACCACAACTGCAGGGGACAGAGTACACTCCGGGATTTTGGAAAGGAAGTATGTCTTTGGGTGTTCTAAGAAGTTGGCGCACTTTGGTTGGGGGTTTAAAGACAGTTTTTATACCGTGTTTGTCCAAAATTCTCCCAATTCCATCTGAAATCCCTTTTATATATGGTAAAAATGCGCGTTTTTCCACCGGAAGTGCTGTGGAATTTCGGGCCTGGTTTATCTTGGGCTTCCAAGCTCGTTGTTTATCATTGTAGCCATTTTTAATTAAGGCCCTATCCACATGACTTAATTCCTCCTGAATGTGGTCTGGGTCACATAATGTGTGTGCTCGATTTACGAGTGCTGATACAACCGAGGTAAAATTTGCTGGATGGTGATGGGAAGTTGCATGAAGATATCTGTCCGTATGTGTGCTTTTTCGATACACTGTGTGTCCTATAGAACCATCTGGTTTTTTGATAAGTTTGACGTCAAGGAATGGCAAGGAATTTTCATTTTCTATCTCTACTGTGAACTTTACTTTTTCATGTATAGAGTTGAGATGATTTAAGAAACTTTCTACCGTATTTTCTTTCAGGATACAGAAAGTATCATCTACATACCTCTTCCAAATTGCAGGCTTAACTAGTGATGTTTCTAATGCTAGTTTTTCAAAATGTTGCATCCATATGTCGGCTACTACTGGTGCTAAAGGTGATCCCATTGCAACACCGTCAACTTGTAGATAATATTTTCCATCGTATAGAAAATATCCCGACGTTAGGCATATGTCAATTAGTTCCAACAATTTGGAGTCGTCATCAGAATCTGACAGTTTTTGTTTTATAATCTCAAGACATTCTTTGATTGGAACATTCGTGAATAACGATGTGACGTCAAAACTTACCATTATTTCGTCTTCTTTTATTTGGAGATCTTTTATCATGGACACAAAGTGCTGTGAGTTCCTAACCGATGAAGTCGTGTTTGTCACTAATGGTTTTAGTTTTAAGGCTAACTCTTTTGCTAAAAGGTAAGTTGGTGAATCTATTTGACTGACGATCGGTCTTAACGGTACTTCTGGTTTATGAATCTTGGGCAAACCATAAAGTTTTGGTGGTTGAGGACACGAAGTCATCACATTTAGGTTTTGTAAAACCAATTTGTTTTCAGTTATTGCCTGTCGCACTTTTCTTAAAACCCTCATCGTAGGGTCATATGACACTTCTTTATATGTTTTTTCGTCATTTAGTAGAGATAGTATTTTAGAATCATATTCTTTTGAATCTAGTACAACCGTACAATTACCTTTGTCTGCAGGTAGTACAATAACCTCCTTGTCTGACGTTGTTAGCTTTGTATGCACCCAAGCTTATGCAAACACAACCCAACAACAACTTTCAAATGATCTGCCACCCCCAACAAATGTACCAACAACAACACACCGGTACATAAGAGAAAGAGTAACTAGAAACATCAATCAAACGTCAGTCTAATCCCGTGACCACGAAGAATGAAACTTCTTCGAAACGTCGGGAAGAAGAAATAAATATATATTTCTAAAAAAATTACGCGGTAAGCTTCCGAAAAATTTTATAATATTACAATGATTAATGTCCGCGAGAAGAAAAGTTTAAAATTTCATATTGTTTTGTATAAACTAAAACTTTACATTACAATGGCTGACAACTTTTGATTTTTTATAATTTTCTTTTATACCAACCTTCTCCTGATTGACTGACAATAACAAAAACACAAATATAAGAAATATCTAATTTGGCGGAGTCGTTCGGAAGTTATGTCGGAACATACATTATTGCGATTCATTTCTTTAGATAGATGTACGAGTAGATGTAGATTAACGTTGAATTTAAAAAAAAAATTAAACTTAATTACAAAAAATTTGAAATAAAATTCTAGTTTGACAAATAGTTTTTAAAAACTATTCACTAACACAATTTTATTTAAAACGAAAATTAAAGAACAGATTTCTGGCTTACCAAAAAGGTATAGCATAACATTATAATTTTGACCGTTGTTTTTAAATACTTTTTTTCTGTTTTAAGACAATTTTGTTGTTATTGAAAACTGCCCCCGTGAGTAAATAGACCCCCTCTAATACGATTTTGTTCTTGTCTTAACCCCACCCACTCGCTATGCTTTTTGGTGCACCTTATACCGGTCACCCTGTAGATATTCCTTCTTTTGTGATATTTCACACATACTTACGACACTCTTTTTTATATTACAGGGTTTCCCCTAATTCGTATAGGCAATATTTTGGGACATGATTCTTTGGTATATTTTAAGAAAAAAATTATTCTACTTCCAATTTTGATATCATTTTTTGGGGATTGAAGAAAAGGCTAACTTTGTTGTACCCTGACTTACGTTAACGGTAATTGCGCTTTAGTAATAACGATAAGAACTTCGTGTAGGTCTTGATTTTTAGGAGAAATAAAATGCACGGCTGGGGTCGCACGAATTTGCTCTAATGTGTGACTCTAGGGGCTTGTGATTTTGATAAAAATAAATTTTTTTGAGCTGAAAAAAAGTACGCCATTTTATTTCTTGGATAAATTTAAAATCCTTGAAAAAAGCGGTCTTTGAGAAAAAAAAATTTTCAAACAAAATTCAAAAATGCCAGTTAATAGATATTCAGCAAATACATTTATTTATAATTTTTAGAAACAAATTTAATAAGCAGTTTTCAAAATATTAATTTTTTAATTTTTCTTTTTAAATGCTTTTTAAAATACAAAAAAATATTTTTCAAAAATATTGGTATGCTATACAAATTGAGCTACCTACAGCTATATGTGTGTGAAATTTCGAAGAAAGAAAGAATCACTTGAGTCGTTTTCGAGATAGTCGAAAGCAAAAAAAAAAAAACCGTGCTATGGAAAGTACCGTTCTTAGACATTTTTTAAAACTTTTTTTAAGCCATATGATTGATCGTACCTAAAAGCAAGACTGATTTTTTTTAAATCGAAATCGTTAGAGCCGTTTTTGAGAAAAATAAGCTTTAATGTAACGGTTATATGGCAGGTACCGATATTTTTTGAGCTAAAAACAATTCCAATTTCCCCTCTATACAATGCCTAAAAAACTCTGTATACCAAGTTTGAAGCAATTCGGCCCACCCGTTTTGGCTGTAGGTGTCTATACAGGCAGACAGACATGCAGACGGGCAGAATTTTCAGACCACTTTTTTCGTCTTCGCTATCATCGTTATGTCATGTTTGATTGTTATCTCAAAACTTTTTTTTTTCGACGAATGCATATCTTGCCTTAAAGTACCTATAATCGCAAGTAATAAGCTTTGTTAATGCGTTTAAATAATACCTTGCCTCAGTTTTAAGATATCCCTTTTCAAAACCTGCTAAAGGAAAAAATTGGAAAAAAAGTTTCTTATTGCCTTAAGCTGCAAAGGTTATAGATAAAACGATTTATTTCTGGGCTTAGGTAATTTTTATTTTATGTGTGTTCTAAATCAATAAAAACCCCATAGATTTGATCATGCTTGGGAAACTTGCAGCAGGTAAAAAAGGGTTTTCTGATTTTGCACCTAAGTTACTTAAACAGTTGACAATAAGAGTGGTATATTACACTGTTCTGCCATCTCCGCGAATGATGAGAGACAAAGTTGAGGGTAGATGCTGCGTTTGTGGAAACCGATCCGAGTGATTTAAGGGCTGCTTGGTTGTCTGAAAAGATGCGGGTATTCGACTTGGATATCACGTTTTCATTGAGCCAGGATAGAACCTCTTTTATTGCCAGAAGTTCCACCTGGAAAACGCTACAATGGTCACGGAGACGAAATGGGAGACATATCTAGCCGCTTGACGTCAGAGGCTTGCCTGCACTTAGATCTTACGTATTGTCTAATCCAAGCTAAAGGCTTTCGAACATTTCCTCTGCCAAAGCAACCTTCAATAGATTCGTCCCCTCGCTTTTCAATATTATGGGTACATTATATTTGGTGTGGAGTTTGTAACAGAAATGGAGAAATAATACCGTCAGATATAGCAAAGTGTATTTATTCTGACTCAGAATCAAAAGCCTAGTCAATTTAGCGATGTCAGTCCGTCCGTCCGTCAGTGTATGTAGCGATTTTTGAGCAAGAAGGCTCAAATTTGGTACATATAATCTTTACACAACGCAACAATTACATTTTGCACACGCAAGCTAAAGGTAAATCTTCTCTCAATTAAACAAAAATCTTTCAGTTTGGGCGTGGCTCACGCCCATTTTTCATACATATTTTTATAAAATAACGATGCTTATATTCGGGTGAAAAACCTTAATTTTTGAAGCTATTACCTAATTTATTGTAGGTCAAGTCTGATCTCCACAAAATAAATGCTGGTGTGCCCCAGGGCTCCGTTCTGTCTCCGACTCTCTTTCTCATTTTTATAAATGATCTCTTGTCTGTGACTTCTAATCCATTAAATTGTTTTGCTGACGACTCAACCCTCAGCTTTTCATATACGTTTGATAATTCACGGCCTTCGCCTTCGCATGTGTTATTACAACGAAATCGTATGATAAGCTCGTTAAACTCCGATTTAAACGCAGCATTGTGAATTGGGGTACTAGAAATCGTGTGGAGTTTAATGCGTCGAAAACTCAATGCTGTCTTTTGTCGTTGAAGCTAAACATACCTCCTATGCCATTATCCATGAATGGTACTTGCATCGAGGAGGCCACACAGCAATCAGTACTCGGTATGTGTATCAGTGACAATCTTCGTTGGAATGATCATATACTTGGGATTGCCAAGAATGCTACAAGATGCTTAGGCTTTCTTAATAGATGCGAGAAGTTTTTCACCCCTTCTGATCTGGCTACAATTTACAAAGCGTTTATACGCCCTAAACTCGAGTATAACTCCCATCTCTGGGCAGGTGCTTCTCAAACTTTTCTTCACCTGCTCAACAGAGTTCAGAAAAAAGCGTTAAAATTGATAGGAGAGAGAAGCATTATGGAAACATTTGCATCCCTTGAACATCGTCGAAATGTTTCATGTCTTTCCTTATTTTACAGATTCTTTTACAAAAAATGCTCACTTGAGGTAGCCAGTTGCGTTCCACCCCTTAAACATTTCCCCCGTAATACTCGTCTTGCTAGGAACGCTCATCAGTTTACACTTGAGCCCAATTTCGGACGTACCGTGAAATATAGAGATTCTTTCTCTAGTCGTACAACACGAATGTGGAATGGTTAGCCTGGCACAATTTTTCCTTGCCATTTTGATCTTCAAACATTCAAGATCAATGTTCATCGACACTTCCTTTCCCTTCCTTCCTAACTTCCTGTCGCTCGCGCTGTGACTTATCATTAAAAGGGCTATAACAAACCCCTTGAGCGCGTGTGCATTAAAAAAAAAAAAAAAAAAGAAAAAAATGATTTTGTGTTAAGCTGAAACCCACCTTTCTTTAGAAACTATAAACAACTTATTTTTACAAATTAAGGGTATTTTTAATAAACACACAATCTCGAAGTTGTGCGGCTTTAAGTCCAAACTAAATTGTGTATGAAAGGAAATGTTTGGGTAAGGGATTTCAGCCGGTACAAATGTGTTTGCCTCTAAACGTACATTAAGTAAATTTTTAATTCTGTTAAAGCATTTCAAAACACATATAGGTACATAATGTATTGTATAATGCAAATGCATCGTTTCAACATTGTGCATTTTGAATTGGCTAGTAGCCCAGCACAAAAGTTTTGAAATTCCTGACGCTACACCCAACCCAATCTAATACTGAAGTTAACTTGACAGGGAACTACTAAGTTGACTTCTCAACAACAACACGACACCCGATACGCCTACCTATTGTTTTGCACGGTTAACAAAATATCTGAAATTCAAAAGATTTTTTTTAAATAATTGCTTTCATTTATAATGATAATAGCATTTTAAATATTTTTAATTATTGTATTCCTATTTGACTCATAGGAGTACATACCAAACCAAACCAACATTAAAAAATAATTCTAACGTCATCGTCATGGAGAGCCGTTTCTTTAACAAAAAAAAAATCAAAGACAATTCTATTGAAATTAAAAACAAACAATAACACACATGTTGAACACAAACGTTCACTCTGAAGCCATATGTCACCGATTTGGATTTCACTTTATTTTTTGTTAGTTGAAATGAAACGCGTGAATACTGAATATGTGGGGTGGCATAAGAGGACTAGGACTACCTATGTATACTATATGCAACGCGTGCTGGCATACGATCAAGAAAATTACTCAAACGAACAGATGTAGGTATTGCACTGGATCTGGATTGGCAATGGGCACGGGCACGGGCACTGTTGACTGTTGGCTGGCTGGGCTGCTGCGCTATCGTTCGTAATCGTAATGAATGGCAGATGAATGCGTTTTGCTTAAACGTACGAAAATAGCATAGGTTGAAATTAATGCAACATACGAATACCAAATAAGATCTCAGGTACGGATCTAGGTTCCTTTTCGCGAAGGGGAATTTTTGTATGGGCTAGGTATTTTAGGTGTTCCAGGAATTACTAGCGGATTGATTGCTATCTGTTACTGTTAGTATCTGTGATTAAAGGCAAAGTTATTACTTATATAAGAAGTAATGGATTCGTGTCAAAAAAAAATCCAAAAATCAAACACGACATTACGAGGATGAGAAGTCGAACAAAGGGAGTCCGACAATTCAGTGTTTGTCTGTCTGTATCGGCATCTACAGCCTTAAGGTAGTTCCACACTATCCCACAGTGTAGTACGACATGTCAAAAAAAAAAAAGTGTGAAGGAATGTGTGATGGTTTTACATTCAATTCTAAAAAATAATTCAGATCTAAACACATGTCAAATCATATGAAATCTGCGCTGTCATATTCTGTTTCCACACTATTATACACCTGTTTCATCACACATTTTTGACATGTCGTATTACACTGTGGGATAGTGTGGAACTACCTTTAGCAGCTGGACCGATTTGCTTCAAATTTAGTAGTGGAAAGTGGCCTAAGTGGCACACTTTTTGGTTTTCAGCTATAGAAAATATGTTTACCGCTTGGGTACTGATAAGAAAAGTAACGTTGTCATTTTATTTATTAGATGCTAAAAGTAAACGTCTCTTGTATCAGAGGTTTCACGAATATACATTTTTGAATAGAAGTCTACGAAAAACCATCTTGCCAAATGGGGTGTGAAAGATGGCATACCAAGGTTGGGCAAAACGGCAACCTTGGATGACAGTGTGCCATTCTGCCCATTAGCTTGGTATGCCATCTTGTCCTTTTTGATTTTGTATGAGAAACAGTCAATGCAGTTTAACCCACATAAGCGATAGCACTTTTATAGAAAAAATTATATTTTTTAACAAAACACTGTATACCTACATATAGCTTAAATATTCACTTTTCAATGTTCTGTTGGAACATGCAAAATGCGAGAATATTTTTTTCTTTACCTACCTACTTTTTTTTCTTAGATTTATGTCAGATTTTTGCAATTCATGCACTAGAACCGGTAAAAAGGACAGTGTGCCGTATTAGGCACTATGCCATCTTAGGCCCTATTCCCCTACACATCATTATTATGACGTCCTATACAAAGGGGTACCTGCTTAGTGATTTTTAAATAAAAACTAACTTTTCTCAAAAACGGCTCCTACGATTTTGATAAAACATTCTTAAACATGTTTTTTTGTATTACATATATTTATGTTTTGGTTGCAGGAAGAGAATTGGTACCCCTCATAGGACCGGTTTTTTCAAACCGGATTTACTCGAACACTTGACGAATTTTTATGAAATTTGTAGAAGCCCTTTTATTACCGGAATAATATTAATTCTTATATTTTTCAATTTTTTTTAGCTTGAAAAAAGTCAAATATTTGGTTGTTTAAAAAAAGATTTGATATTTTTTTTAATTTTATTTTCTGATAACTATACTTATATATGTACCTATGTAAATTGTTTTAGAAACTCGCATTCTAAAATAGAAGGAAAAAAAAGGTTTTCGAAAAGTTCTTAAAATTCAAGAAATCAGATAGCTCACTTCATTCTTTTCAAAAAAACGTTTTAACTAGTGATTTTTTAGTGATTTCGTATGATTTTCTTTCCTGCCAATTTTTGTTTGTTTTAAAAATCTCAATCCCCAAGAGCCAAGACCACTATAAGATATTAGAGCAAGATTGTGCTAGACAGTCGTGCACTTAATTTTCTTACACAATCATCGATATTTTTCCTGATCACAGGCGAAAAAGAACATTTCTCACTTGAACAGCACAATTGGGGCCAAGGAAAGTGTATCCGACATTCAAAACCTTCTCACTGATGTGACACTTTTTTGACCAGTGTACTGTTCGATGTGAGTCTGGTGTGAGCACTGGATATAGTGCACTAAAAGCAGCCCATGAAATTGTGTCGGCTGGAAAATGGAAAATTAGCATGAGCTTATAATAGTTAGCTATATCTGAACATAATCTTTGACTTTTTGTTTTGCTGATCCTTGAAATATAATTATTATAACGTTATGATGATACACTCACTGATGTTCGATGTGAAACGAAGTTAGGAGCAGCTCTGTAGTTTCTACATTTCACGCAGGGTACATCAAAAAAGCGTGGGGTCTGGTATATTATATTGCAATAGGCAATGATATAAATACATATAAAGTTTTTTTTTTTGCATAGTTACTTTGGTTTGCTGATGAGTGCATGCATTGGAAAGGTTTTTCTATAAAGCCTAGTTCACACTCCAACACTCACTCTTTTCCTTTCACTTACAAATAGCTTTTGGAGATCCTTCAGAAAGAAATTAAGAATTTGCAACACCAAAAGAATATTAACTTGCTGAAACTAGTGAAAATTACAACTTTGTTCAGAAATATGTTGGACTAGGGTTTCCGTCCAACAAGTCTTCGGCAATAAAATAAAAAAAAAAAAATGAAAACGTATGTCTGCTCATCACCAGAAATGAGTTTAAAATTTGTGTCTGTCTATTTGTTCCATTGAATGAGTAAATAAAGCATCGTTCACACGCAGACAAGACAATGCGACAATACTCAATTGTCTTGTCCGAGCTTCTTGAACGGGGTTGGACAAGACAATACCATCCAGTCTACATCTCAATATTGTCCTCAGAGATAGGTCGGCAGGCTAGCTCGGAAGACAATAGAATGACAATTGTCCTGTCCTAGAAACAGTTGTTCACATTAAACAATGATTGTCTTGTCTCATTGTCCTGGCCTCTGCATTGTCCCATGTGAACACCGCTTAAGGCTTATTTTTATTTTTGTTTGTGTTTCATCTGTTAGATGGCGTTGCTTTTTCTAAAATTATCATGTATGGGTGATTTGGCTCAAATTCATACCTAGGTATATTGAATTTCATGCAACCAAAACACCAATCTCTATTTGATCTCAAGCACCTTTCATTTTCCATGAAGCCAAAAAAGCAATCTACATTTTTTGATATCAGCCTGAATCTAGATCATTTTTTGACAATCTCGATTCAGAACTAGATTTACATACACTAACAAAGTTGACATTCACTAAACATCAGTTGGAAAATTGTTTTTCTCATTGTGGCGTTGTGAAAAGAAGCATATTTTATTTATTTTATAATTTATTGAAAAATGGAGCAGCAACTATTAGTTAAAATATTTTAATATCATCCGATAGTGAAGAATTTTTCAAAATTGAACATTTGTTAAAGAAAAGGGAAAGGCATTCCGTCAAAGATTTTGTGGAATATGTTGTTGCATATCATTTAGTTTTAGACAAAGAAGTGGGTGACAATTTCGTTTATAATATGTATGTATTACAAACACACAATAACAAAAACAAAACCAATCTCTTTTCGTTTTCCATGCAACCAGAAAAATCGTGAAATCGAGATCAAATCTGAGAGCAAATCTGAAATAATTGTAGTGAAATTCACAGTTAATTATAGGGTTACTCATGCAACGTTAAATGTCAAAATGTGTGTGGAAAGTTTTATACACAGAACACAGGGCTGATAAATTTAAGCGGTGATTATGCCGCGCAAAGGGGGTCGTAATCTTACACAAATCTTAAATTTGAAATATGTAAGTCATCATGTTTAATTTTCTGTATCTGATCAAATTGTTAGTAAGAAAGAATTTATAAGGAGTTTTTTTTTGGAAACATTTCATTCTGTTAAAAATAGAAAATGGCATTTATGCAAATATTTTCTTCACAAAATTTCAAAAAATGCAAATAATTTTCGGCAATATATTCACAGAGCTTGATTTTTTTTTCTTATTTTTGACATCTCTTCTCTATTGGTGAAATTATTAAAAAGACAGAAAAATTTAGCACTGACATTTTGAACATTCGTTTCAAGATTTAGTTTACACACCTTGCGTTATCAGTGTGTTCAACATGCAAAGTGAAGCGTAAATTTACGCAAATACAAAACCCTAAAATCTTATTGCATGAAAAGAAAGTTTTTAGCCAAATTTGGAGTGCAGAACAACATTTACTGGGCCAGCTACCAATTTGATAAGAATAAGAACAGATAAGTTCGAAAAGACGAAGATATATTTTGAGAAATTGAGTTCTAAAAACTAAAATATATATCAAAATGTTACATTTCACAAGGTCCCTCAATGACACTTTTAAGAAAATATTAACTCCCCCCCCCCTCCATTTGTTCTTTTGTATACGCTTCTGCAACGATTGCTCGTCTGACTTTGTAGTGCATCAGCAGATAGGTTTTCTAACGCGCAAGCCAAAGCCACACAGTTCCATTTGGCTTTGGCGCAAATTGTTACCAGACGCCGAGCCGGCCCATGCGACGAGTTCACCGCCACGCATTGAATTAAAAATAAAAACCTACCTCCTCATCCTCATCCACTATCCACATCCACAGCCACAGCATGAAAGAAGAAATGTGATGTCGATTGTGAGCTCATATTTTTTTTGTTTTGGTTTTGTATTGATGCATTTAGATTTTATAATTGCTTAAAAATTGTTTGTAAATGACGAACAAACGTTGAAATGAGCTATTAAATATACCAAAGCTGTATATACGCACCTACAAATAATTTATTTTAGGTTATATATATTACATATTATTTACTGCTATTAACAATAAAATAAAAAAAAAAACCTTGCCCGTTGACAAATATATAATTTATATAACAATTTCTATTAACAAAAATCAACAAATTAACATTTTCATTAACAAACAATCTCATTGTCAAAATATATACACAAAAAATGTACAGAACAGAAATAGTGATCAAATGATGTGCACAATGAACGAATAACACAAACGTTCAAGGTCGGTCTGTTTTCTGTTTAAGGAATTGAACGATGGGAACGTTTTAAGTTTAACAAAATAAAAAAAAAAAAAAACTCTGAAACGTTTGAAATAAAAGTCGTTTGAACATTTATTGTAGCCGGAAGTTAACTAGGTATACTACTACTAAACTCTGATATTGTAGGTATGACTCACCTGAACCGATGACGCTTCGTGTAGAAAAGTGAGTATTTCCAAAATTACAATGGCATGCTCCAAGTTCATATTTTTGTTCTTTTTCGAAATTGATTAAGCATGAAATTTCTCGAAGAAACAATTATTTTCAAATTGATTGGAGAACTTAACAGAAACCCAACATTATAACCTGCAAATAAAAAAATTAAATATTCTTTTAAAAAATAGGTTACAATAGGAAAATAGTGATGCAGATAATTTGTCATTTAATTATTTTTTAACACCTGCAAATGCAGTAAGCATAACAGTGGAGGAAAATTGATAACAAACATGTTACAGTAGAGTCTTGAAAAGATGAACAGATAGTAAAAACAGGTCCTGTTCTTTTCAAACTATATTCATCCTTTCAAGTACTTATTAAACCTTGGTCGAGCCGTCGAGGAAGACATATTTATTTTTGCAAATGAAATTTATCATTTTATGTAAGAAACAAATGCATAGTTGTTTTTAAGAACTCAACAACCGTTATAAGGAAAGTAGAGTTTCAAAGTAATGGGTGTTTTTTAAGAGCTTGGTGTTACTACTATAAATAATACAAGACAGAAATGGTGCCATGACATAAGGCCATGTGACATAAGGCCATATTTCGAAGCATGGCCTTATGACGCTTTTGTAAAGTGTCATAAGACCATACTCGTACATATGGCCTTATGACACATTGCTTAAGTGTCATAAGGCCATATGTTTTTGTGACATAGGGCCATACTAAAAACAGCAACTGACAACAAAACGTTGTAGGTAATATTCGCCGCGAATTTTAAGCTATTATTTTTTTATCAAGTGTTGTTGCTTTTGTAATTGCAAATTCTTGTAACTTTTATTACCATGATCATGAGCTTGATAAAAAAAATATATCTTTAAAGTTCACGTTCCAAATTCTTGTAACTTTTTTTTATCAGGGCATGCCATTATGATAATAAAAGTGAGCTTGATCCAAAAAAAAGTTTCAAAAAGAAAACGAAAGTTACATACGGCCATAATGGTCTTATGACGTTTCCAAAAGCGTCGTAACGCCATTAACGCCATATGCTGGAATATGGCCTTGTGACGTTTTACAAAAGCGTCATATGGCCATATTTCGAATCATGGCCTTATGTCACATGGCCTTATGTCATGGCACCGACAGAAATATTGTTGAATGCATTTTTTATTATTACAACCTGGAATATTATTTCATATGGCATTGTTTTTTTAAATATAATTCCCGGCATATGTATTTCTTGGTCGGCTACATTATCCATTCGAGCATTGTTCACAACTGTATCTAATAATTTTTGGCCGTATTGGCTTAAAATTAATGATTCAAGAGTCGCTGGTTTGTCGACATCCTATTATCTATTAAAATTAGATGTAATGGTGATTCGTTAATGGCTTGATGCAGCTGGTTCATGCAGTTTAAAAAACACCGTTCACAAAATAACCTGGGCTTTCTGTTATATGGGGTTTAATGCTGCAATCAATGTAAATAAAGTGCACGACTGGGTCGTACAAACTTGCTCTAATGTGTTACAGTGGTCTGGAAAAAATCATATGCAATTTAAGTAATCATTTAAAAATCAATAGTTAAAACGTTTTTTGAAGTAAGCCATCAGATTTCTTTAACTTTTCTGAATTTTACGGAATCTTTTTTTCAAAATCGTTGGACCAGTTTTTCCAAAAAACGGTTTTTTTTAAACTTTTCGAAAACATATTCCAATTTTTTTTTTTGAGTAGGTTGAACAAACCAAAAAAGTTTTTTTGAAAAATTAAAGATACTTTATTATTTTGTTTATTAAAGAAAAAAAAAAAACTTTTCCTATATGAGGTACCGATATAAAACTTTTCCTGAAAAATCTGTTCCAACCAAAACATACAATTTACTCAAAAAACACCATGCACAAAGTCTTATCAAAATCGTAGGAGCCGTTTTCGAGATAAATAAGTTTTTCATAAAAATTCATATGACAGGTACCGTTAGTTTTGGAGCTAGAAGGCTAATTCCAAAAACCCCTCTGTAAGACATCATAATAATACTAAGAACCAAGTTTGAAGAGAATCGGTCCAGCCGTTAAGGCTGTAGGTGCCGATACAGACAGACGGACAAACAGACAGACAGAATTGTCCGACCCACTTTTTTAAGCTTCTTTATCATCGCAATTTTTTTTACGAATGCATAACTTGCCTTATAGTACCTATAATCGCAAGTAAAAATGTTAAAAACAACGTACCCAGTCCCATTCAAATTTCCATAAGAGCCTCTTGCTGTCTTGCATCAAGGAAACCGAACAGCTTTGCGTTCTAGGTATAGGTGTCGCAAAATGTTTAAGGTCCCACTAAAGAAATATTTTTTCCCATCTAATCTGGCTACAATCTACAGTCAAAATAATTTACACAGGCTCTTATGGGGTAGGCCAATTTAAATTCTGGAGGGGTGGCATGGTGCCTCGTGGATATAATTCAGAAAAGCGCCTTGCAATTGACAGGTGAAAAGACCTGTACGGATTGTTTCATTTGAACATCGCCGTTATTTCTCTTCTCTCCGTTATCTCTCGTACTATAAATAATGCTCGAGTAAAATAACCAGGTGCATTATCCTCTCTAAACAAATTTCCCCATAACCTTCGCATCGCTACGAATGCCCATCAATTTAACTTCAAGCCTAACTTCGTTACTGTTAAGAATAGAGACTCATTGTTAAGCCACACTGCAAGAATGTGAAATGCTGCTCCATGATGGATTTACCAGTGACAAATTCGTATAGATCATATATCAGCATAATGTCTGTTAGGTACCTATAACACCTGTTCTAATGGTGTGTGCCATATAAGTTCGATTGAAGGGTTATCATAGCAGCTTCGCATGCCAGATTTCTCTTTTTACATTAATTAGGCAGCTGGGCAGTGCTCATAGAACGAGAATCGTATCGTTGAGCCGTTTTATTAGCCCAGAGTCTCTCAAACTTTTTTACAAGTCCGTAGGGAATTTTGTCTGTGCCAAACTTCTTTGCGACGCCGATTTTGCACCCTAATTTGCAGGCAATATTTTAGGGCATGATTATTGGGTTTAATTTTAAGAAAATGTTGTACAGTAAGGGAATATCTTCAATTTTGACATCATTTTTTGGGGATTTAAGGAAAGGGATAAAGGTGCAGTGTTGTTCCTCCACGCGTCGACTTTAATTATCTACATTTAAACGTAAACAATTGGTCGACAATGTAAATTATGTCAACAATGTCACGTCAACTATTATATAGACAATGCCAACAACTGATGTCACTTGTAAAATTGGATATAAATAAAATACATTGGTGGACATTGGACGTGAAGTGTTTAAAAAACAATAAATATGCCGGGAACTGGAAGGCCGAAAAATAAAGCGTTTGATGAGTTGGGCTTTGTTTTAGGCCAACAATTATTACTGTTCAGCTAGTTGCACTGTGTTCAACAAAAATTTGCTAAATACAGCTGAAAGCTTTGAGAGAAACGTTCTTCTTAAAGGTATCTTCTATCGAGTTATTTAATGAAATGCCGTTTCTTGATTCTTTAATTCAAACCATCATAGAACTTTCCCTGAACGAGATACAGACTTATGCCCTGCCCATACATAATATTACTACACGTATCGAGACTTTTCCAATGATTTAGGTTCGACGGCGATAAGACGAAACCGCCAAGTTAAAAACTTAAATATGTTTTTAAGAAATTTACCGATTGCCTACGCTGTATTATTTACATGTAAACAATCGAGTAGTCGACATACTGTTGTCTACTCGGCACAACACTATGGTTTTCCCTCAATAACTTTTTTTGCAGCACGTCAAATTTCCTATAATTTTGATAGTACACAAATTGTTGTATGTCAACTCTTACCATTCCATTACGTACGGAAACAAAAGTTAACGAAGCTTGCCGAAACTTATCAAAAAATCATTTCGGGTTGGGTTTCGTAAGGAAATAGGAAACGCACGTTCCCATTCTTCAATTATAGTAGGGACTTAGCTTCCGACCTTTTCCAACCTAAATCCTTTATTCGACCTGTCGTCGACTGGACTTGTAGTGCTCCCGCATAATACACGGATGGGACAAGAACCTCCGGAATTGAGGTCGATTTTTTCCGAGGCTAAGTAAAAATCACCAATTTTGTCCATCGTCTCTAATCGTTACACAAAAAAATGAAGACTGAATTTTTAGTTCGATATTTATCCAAAATACTTTCAATTTGATCTTTGAGTATTGTTACTTATTTCTTTGATTGGATCAAAATGTATCTGGAACATCGCAGCACGTTTTCTCTTGTACACACATTTATGTAGGTATCTACTAAATTCAATAAAATTGACACATTTTTATATTAAACAACAATCACAATCGAATTGATGAGTGATGGCTTGTATATTTCTGAATGTATTATTTCCAACTACGTAGGTACATTATGTATGTCATTTCCGAGCGGAAGTTATGATAATGAAACATTATATCAAGAAGATTGACTTGAACCAATATCTCTTTTAACTCTGTTAACTTTGGTTTGTATTCCAATTAGCAATATCGCATCGGTTCCTCAAACGGAAAGTTTTTTTTTTTTTTAAACCAACAAAATGCCCTTGCGTAGGGCAGGGCATTGTGATACACGTAAACTGCAAAGTTCTGAACACTGTTGATTGGCAACATTCTTTGATTCCAAATTTGAACGTTCGCAATGTGGTTGTGTTTCATATTTGGAGATCTTACGTGAGCATGATCTTCTTTTGTACAAGACGATCGTGGATCGATGCTTGGATAAAGATTCTTCTTTTGTTGTTGATGTTCTTGAAGTCAGTTACTCTACTTGTATTCCAGAAATAAAAGTAAAACAGTTGTGATATTTTTTGTTGTTGTTGTTTTTTTTGTAAGAAGATAAGGCACTTCATTATTTCAAAACTTTTACATAAAGATAAACTGAGATAAGTTTAAGTATGTGGTAAGATGTTTGTTTGGGG
The DNA here is from genome assembly GCA_916050605.2 of Platycheirus albimanus. Taxonomy (NCBI): domain Eukaryota; kingdom Metazoa; phylum Arthropoda; class Insecta; order Diptera; family Syrphidae; genus Platycheirus; species Platycheirus albimanus. The sequence continues at coordinate 71,080,851 of OU696698.1, forward strand.
AACGTGCAAATGCATTCGTATATGAAACTATGGAGTAAGAAATATTTTGGAAGCATCACTTAAATTACTCACTAGGCAAGCAAAGTCAAAAAATTTCAAAATATAATACCAGTACCTATAGTAAAATTCCCACACATTTTCTCTTGTCGACAAGGTAAAGTTTCTTTCTATTTTCTTAAAATAAAAAACAAATCACTTTATGTCTATGGTTAATTTATAGACAAATCAAAGGTAAATAGTTTTTATAAACGAATGTCCCTATTCTTATTGAACCGTTCTCAATAAAAAGTGCGAACACTTACTAAATGAAATGAAAGACAGTCTATTTTTTATAAAGTGTGCCCACTCAATGTCACTAATACCCTAATCACGTGCGAGCGCTCGGAAAGCTGGGTAGAAGATACCGATGCCCAGAAAGGTAGGTATATTAATGTCTATGTCTACGAATCGTAATTGGAGGGTGTCAGGTATAGCATGCCACATTCTAGTAGTGTGGCAAAGGAATGAGTCTCTATATACTTAATAGTCCTTGAAAAATTTTTCACGAGGGTAAATTGATTTGCATTCCTTTCAATTCGACTAATTAGAGGGACATCGTTTAAAAAGTTTACATATGGTATACCAATGTAAACTTTTGTTTCTGTAATGTTTTTTACGTCACATTTAAAGCCTGATAATAGACGAAACACAAACGGAAGCTAGTGTCAAATCAGCATGAAAAGTTGCCGTCCAACCTGTAAAGTGAACACACTACACATAAGGGACGAATTGCCGCGGAAGCAAAACATTAATTTTCCTCTGAACAATAGCTTTGTTCGCGTACCAAAATCAAACAGTATTCGATTTCATACATTTATATTAGCACAAAAAGCTTTCGTTACTGCGAGATGAACGAAAGAAAACAACAGCTATTTCATTATTTCGTTAATTTATTTTAAAGTTTTGACCCAATGAAATTTCATCCGATAAAGACTTGAACTTGAAGTAAGCTTTTGTTGTTGCATAGATGACCCTTACCGCTAAGAGCTAACCAATCCAAAAATTGAAATTTGACATTTCTCAAGAATTTACCTACACAAAAAGTATTCGCCTCGTTAAATGAGATATACTTTTCTCTTATTTGAGAAATTTTTAGTTTTCATTTTTTGGCGCAAAAAGAACACGAACAAAGCTATAAAGATGATTGTGACGTCACACACAAAGTCAGCATACCTCTCACTCACACTTTCATATCCATTCACAGTCATGTGTCGAATTTTCGTCTGTAAAATGCGATAGCTAGCGCAGTTCACGTTCGTAAACTAAACTGAATTGCTTGTTCTCGCAAAATTACGTACGGGCCCGTCCGAGCCATTTCGACTATTATAGTTCAGCCTTAAGGCTCCTTTCTGAATTCTTCCTGGAATTTTACTATCAAAATAAGTTATGCCATTTACCAATTATTTTCAGTTAATTCGTTTGCTGTTGTGGCTGCAATGAATCTAGGCATCAAAACAAATAGAGACATCTTGCAGTCACTGCAAAACCCTGCATAATTTGGAATGGCCTCTCCCATAAGACCCTGTGCAGTGCATACCGTAACATCTAACATGGGTATACTTTGCCAAAGCAAGGGTAACTTTGCCCCACTGACCAAAAGAGTTGGTTTCATAATTCACGCTCAGAATCAGGCATGTTAAATTCTCTGAATAGCAAGTGTAATGTAGATGTAGAGAGTAGACACACACTACACACACACACACACACACACACACACACACACACACACATATAATACACCTGTCACGTGTTGTAACGGACGACGGACCATCTACCGGCAGTTTGTAAGAAGCAGTTGACCAGTGAAGTGAAGGAAGCAAATTTGTGTTTTAAGTGTGAAAAAATTGGTGTGTTGTGTGATACTTGATAAAGTAAGTACAAATATTCTAGTTATAATTTTATTTTGTTATTACCATACACATGGCATTTATTGGTTTAGTTAATAAATAATAATTATTGAATTTTTGTATGTGATTAAGCAGATTTTTTTTAATTTTGGGGTTACTTTTAAAAATTACCTGGGCATTAACTGTTATTTTAATATTTTGTGTGTTTTTAAAGTGAATCTTTATTTTTATGTTTGTTAAAAATTGTTTTTTGTTTAATTTAACTGACATGGTTTAGATTAATTAAATTTTCTATTTTTTTTTTCTCAAACTTGATAATTTTGTAAAAAATTTAATGAAAAAAAAGTTTAGTGTTTTACTTGCGATTAAAGGTACTTAAGGCAAGTTATGAATTCATAAAAAAATCAAACATAACATTACGATGATGGAGAAGCCTAAAAAAGTGGTTCCGACAATTCTGTCTGTCTGTCTGTCTGAACGGCTGGACCGATGTGCTTCAAACTTGGTACATAGCATTATCATGGTATCCTACAGTGGGGTACCTGCCATATGAATTTTAAAAAAAAATCTCAAAAACAGCTCTCACGGTTTTGATGACTTTCTGAATGGTGTTTTTTGAGTAAACTTTAAGTTTTGGTTGGAACAGATTTTTCAGAAAAAGTTTTATAATGGTACCTCCCATAGGACCGGTTTTTTGAAATCAGATTTTCTCTCAAACCATTTCATGGATTTCGATGAAAATTTTAATATAAAAGCTCATTTATAAACAAAATAATGATTTTTTTTTTTATTTTTCAAAAAAAAAGATTTTGAGCCTTAAAAAAAAGTTAAATTTTTGTTTTTAACTTATGGTTTTTTCAAAAACGGTATATGTAGGTATGTTTAAATTTTTTAAATTTGTGTTTTCTGATAAGAACTTTAAACCGCTAGATATTGACATACTCAAAAAAAAATTTGGAATATCTTTTCGAAAAGTTAAAACCGTTTTTTGAGAAAGCTGGTCCAACGATTTTGAAAAAAATTTGTAAAATTCAGAAAAGTAAAAGAAATCTGAGGTTTATTTCATTTTCTCCAAAAAACGTTTTAACTATGGATTTTTAGATGATTAATAAAATTTCATATGATTTTTTCAATGCTTTTTTCCAAAATCTCAAGCCCCAAGACCACTGTAACACATTAAAGCAAGTTCGTGCGGCCCAGTTGTGTACTTTATTACTATTATTTAAATAACTTTTTTAAAGGATGTTTTTTTTTTTAAATAAAGATAAGGGTTTGCCATTATGTTTTAAAACTGTTTTCGGGCAAGTGACCACCGCGGCTGGCTGGAATAAATTCCTGGCCGATTATGTCGACCGAATATTGGACGCAGAGCACGACGCGTCGCGCGAACCGAACCATTATTTTGCGAATAATTTTGCACAAATAGCAAACGTTGTTCAGGAGTAAGTCTATTAATTATAAAATGGCAAACCAAACTGAGCATACATCAAATGACAAACACCCTCTTGCATTAATGAAATAATATGTCATAATTAATAAAATAAAAAAAATAGATAAAAAACATTGCCTAACATTTTTAAGAGGTTTTCTAAAAAAAAAGTACAAAAAACGGAACAAAGTAAACAGTTTTTCCAAGGAAGCTCTTGGATAATTTTAAAGATTTATTTGGTGTTTTTTTCAATACACAGTCCCTAAGTAATTATCTTGCACAAGAGCAAATTCGTGCAACCCAGTCGTGCATTTTATTTTACACGAAAAATTGATAAACTCGAGATTTCATAACCGCCAAAATTAAAACATTAAAACACACAGATAGAATAGCGAGATCTGTTTTTCTGAAAGAACCTATGAAAACAGCAAAAGTTGAAAAAGCTGAATGAAACTGAAACACTTCAAGATTAGAAAAAATATTTAGAATTTAATAAATTTGTATTTCAGTGCATAAAAATAGCTATACTCAATTTACCTGAAAACAACCGCACTTTAATCTGAACAACAAAACGACGAACTGTTGCGTGTATTTTTTCCGGTGATATTATTTATATCATTTTTAATTTGCATCATCTATGTAGTATGTATGTATGTGAAAATCATTCAAATTGAAGTTCTCAGACTTTCAATAAATTCATCATTTCCACGCTCCAACGTTTTGTGAATTGCAATGAGCAATGACCCAGCGTTAATTGCAATTTTAATTGATCCATTCATTCATCAAAGCAAGCTGATTGTGTAGGTCTGTTGTAGGTGATGAAGTCAGAATAAAAATGATCGAACACAACATGATAATTTTGCCCGAAATTTGAATTAAAAATTGTCATCGGCTTCGGCACATTCAAACACAAAACAACAAAAATGATAATATCGCAGGTTGTTAATAGATTTTTTGACGAAAACAAAAAATACAAAACTTCAGGAATTTTCACAACGTTAATGTTTATTTTTAATTTTAACTTTTAACTAAATTAACAAAAAAAAATTCCTCCCGCATTCGCTGAGATTTTAAATAAATTTAAACAAATTCGTCGAGGATCATTAAAATAGAGATATGAATGTACACACTCGTACGTATATGTATAGGCACATATTTTTTATTAATCAATGAAAATCAAAACAACGATCGAAAATTCCGCGGATTCACTTCGAATGAACTCAATTAATAAATTATATTTTTATTGCGGATCGGATTTATGAATGGAATCGCGATGTTTCTGAACGTTTCCGTTTCTGATACAAATTAACACTAGAAATCGGTTAGTTTTTGCTTACAAATTTTATTTAAACACGTAGGAAATAAGTTATTCGTAACAAAAGATTCAGTTAGCATACGTTTAACTACTAACGACCACGGCGCAAAAACAAAACACCTTCGCTTACGAAGGGGATTGCCGGCAGACTGAAGAACATTGAAATTGAAAGTATTTGAACACCGAATGTGGGAACATGTGCCTACGAAAAAGGGAATTTCTGCTCATGTTGCTGCTACGAGGGAAAATGTTTACAACGCATTTAATGTCACTACACTAATGTTAATGTCACATGATATAACAATTCGCATGTCGCATCTCGCATGTAATACTGTAACCCAGCAACATGCATAATGCACAGTGTCGTTATATCTATACACATAAATAAAAATGAAGTGTCTGTTTGTAATTTCAATATATCAGTTTTTTACTAAATGCGTTTGAAAGTACATACGGTACTTATAACAAAAACTGTTTGTCCGTCTGTTTGTTCCGGCTAATCTCGGAAACGGCTTAACCGATTTTGACGGAATTTTCACTGGCGGATAGCCGATGTTGTAAGGAGTAACTTAGGTTTACTCATGTAGGTGGCGCTGCGGTGGCAATTTTCAAAAATTCTTATTTATGGGCCGATTTTGACGGGATTTTCACAGGCAGATAGCTGATAAGCCGAATTAACTTAAAATTACACAGTATCTATACACATAAATAAAAAGTGTAAAATATCAGCTATTTACTAAATGCATATGAAAGAATTATTATTTTCAATATACTGTAATGTTTTTAGTCTTGGGTTCGAAAATAAAACTTATTTTTCCTTTACTTTTCAATCACCACTACTATCTCTATAAATGAAACTCACTTTTATCTAAGTTCAAACTCTTTATTTATTTCTTTATCTTAGCACCACTAATTATTCACCATTTATTCGTTACCACGGTTAAAATGAAACTGTCCATTTCCGAATAAAATGTCCTATTTATACTTGGGATCAAGTTTCCCGAACAGTCTAAGTCTCGAACCTTTCGGAATTGTCAAGATGCTTTAAAAGCTTTCAGAGCTTTCAAATTCAACATTGTTATTCAGCAGAATCATTCAGCAGAATTGTTCAGAATTTTACTGTAGTATAGACAAAAACCATATAGTAATATTTCTGTAGTAGAAACAAAAACCATTCATAAGACTGTAGTTGAGACAAACACTATTCATGTAACAATACATTGATGAATTTTGGCGAAACGCAGTTCGCGGCTCAGCTAGTTTAAACTAAATGTTTGTTCTGTTGGAATGCGCCTGTGAATGTCAACTATATTTTTGAACAATTAAGCATTCTTTTGTTTGTTTTTTTCACACTTTGACAAGAATGTAAATTATTTGTAGCTGCCCAATTAAACAAGTTTTTGAAATGGCTTTTCTTTTGATACTTATTGTAATCGTGCAAGTAATTTCCAGGAAAACGTCGAAGTATGTGTTAAGTCTTAAATGTAGACAAAATTTACGAGGCATTGATAGCAGAAGTGGCGTAACCTTATAGAAAAAAACATAAGGGTTACGCCACTTCTGCTCTCAATGCGTCATATTTAGGACATCTGATATCTGAACTTCGGAAGGTGGAAACTAAGCTATACAATGTACAAAAATGGTTCTTGGAACAACGAAAAAAATCCGCGGTTAGTGGATTGATTTTCAAATAGAAGGAATTTTCAATTTTGGAAAAACTTAATAGAAGCAGGTATGGTTCCGTCGCAAGTGCGGTGGCTGCTTTAAAATCAAAATTGATATGTTTTCTGACCTTCTGTAAACTGCTGAATCGAAAAAAAACTTTATATGTAATCAAATTTAGTAATTGGTAAACATTTAAATACTACCGCTCGAAATACTGAACAATTTCGATATAGTGAACAGGCTTGGTTTTTATTAACTCACTATATGAGCCTAACTTCGGACGTACTGTAAAGTATAGAGAATCTTTTTTAAGCCGCACTACAAGAATGTAGAATGCTTTGCCCGGCTCAATTTTTCCCTTCCATTGTGATATACAGACGTTCAAAACCAATGTGCATCGGTACCTCCTCTCATATCCTATCCAACTTTCCTAAACGCTCGCACTGTGTTATTCATTTTAAGGGTATTAATATCCCCTTTAGTGTGCGTGAATTATAAAAAAAAATACCGTCTACTGTATTTATAAAAGGTGTTTTTTTAAGGTACAGAATTTTTATTTCACAGCACTGTTCATTGACATCCATTTTTGATTTATCTTAGGTTTGGTTTGCCATTTTATCATGAATCGACTGACGCCTGAACAACGCATGCAAATACTCACAATAGTGAGTTAGAGGCTTAAGAATAGAGTCTGTCTTTGCGTCTGTGCGCTTTTTTACATCAAGCTACAGCTACAGTCCAAACCGCTTGACGAATTTTCTTCAAACTTCATATATACCTCACAGTTAAAAAAAAAAAACGATTGTCGAATTTTTTTAAATTTTGTTTTAGGCCGGCCCAAAGTGGTACATACCTTTCAAATAAAGGCTTTTTTGTTTTGGATCTGTTAGAAAACGGCTCTAGCGATTTTGTGTAAACTCACAATCTTGAAACTCAAACTTTGTTTGGCATAGTTCCTCATAGTTATCTAGTGGTATTGCAATTTTGTCAGTAAAACTTTTTTAAACGTTGTCTCCCATACAACGAGCTGTTCATGTCTTTTAGTCCAAACCAAACCAAATAGCTTGTTGTATAAAAAGAATGTTTTTCATTCAGGGTGTGGTTTCCGCCCACTTTTCATACAAAATATGAGGTTTCAATACTCAATATCAATTATATCTATTAATTTTTCAGCTGTAGTTTTACGCATAGGTATGCTTTAAAATTGATAAACGATCAAAGCTCAGTTAGTATCTACTTGATATTTTTTTTTACAGCGCTCAATTTTTAGGGGCATTTCCGTTAAAAGTCCTAATCTGCATTAATGTTATAATGTCTTCTGATAGTCCAGTCGACATCAGGTACTTGCCTACTTTCAAGTGGAAAAAGGTAGAAAGGTAATGAAATTTGGGGATGTTGTTAAGAGATAGTTAACTATTATTTTTCTAAGTTTTTGACCTCGAGGGTCCTGTGGAAACAGGAAAAATTTTCGACTTTGCTCAGGTTTTTCCTAAATAACTTTTTTTCTTACATCCTAAACAAAATACCCATGTTTCATTAACTTCTGACCTTTTTCCACCAAAAACCCACCGACCTGTCGACTGGATTTTAACTATCGGTCGTGGCTTTAAAGTAAGAAGATAAACATTTTGTGTTTGTATTCCTTAGTTACGTAGCAGGATGTGGTTTAAGAACACTAAACCAATACTTGGCTATAGAACTGGTTAAAAGCCTATAATTGTCGCCTACGACTCAAAGTGTAGCTATACCGACACCGACAGCAACTTCGGGAAATCAAGAGAGAGAGAGAGAGAACAATGTGTTTAAAAAGAAAATCGTATACTTTGTCCTTTCTTTGATTAAACTATTTATATTTTATTGAGCCTTAAATTAATATAAACTATATACAGTTAATATAAATTTGTGTCAAAGGTTTATTGAAAACTGTGCCACATTGGAATTTTGTCATTTCTCGTATGTTCCACATTTTGCCAGTGTTCTACGCCTGAACCTGTTACAGCGGAACCCACATTAACTGTCCCTAGGAAGATTTTTTTCCCCATTTTGTTTTTTGTTGCAAGCGTTGTCCTAATAAGGATATTATTTAAATCTTCAGGTGTCTTTATTGGTATTATTACAGTCGATGCATTACAGTCCCATTTGGTGGAAAGTGACGGGAAAAAATACTCCGACTTCCACGAATCCGTCAGAATATTGTGTTCAAAAACGGACGTTTTAATATAAACACTTCCAGCTGAATTCTCAAGTTCATCTTTGACCTTATTAGAACATCTCATTCTAGAAGTTGTCACTTTTAGAACTAACCCCTTGTCCTGTTTGGAATTGTTTCTTCCAATTTTACGTCTCACTTCAGATAGCCCTGGCCATGAGCTTTTACTGCCGTTGGCGTTGTTGGGAGTTTTCGTTTGGTTAATTTTTTGGTCAGTGCCATCAGCACTATTCGTATTCGTTGTGTCTTTTATTTCATCTTTAATTGAATCCTGCAACTCAAGAATCAATTCAATAACCCCTTTCGTCGAAAGCGACAGCTGGAAAATAAAAAAATAAACACTAATTAGCCAGTAACTTTATGATGATGTGATCGCTGAATTGTATTAGAAAAATGTTACATAATCTTAGAAGCGCATGCTAATTTACATCCGCCACTTTGGGTGTGTTTCACTTGAAGGCTAATTACAATGGTTGCATAAATACATTATTTAATGAAAATAAAATATGAGATACTTTCTGTGAATGAAAAAAAAATTTTGGAATAAAGTATGGCTATTATTTCAGCGAAAGCAGTCATTCCCTTGTGAACATAATGTCTGCCTACATTTTAATGTTCAGTACACCTAATAGATGCAAAGACAAACTTAAATGTAGAGGGTAATTATTTTAAAATGATCAGCGTACTCAGCTTCATAGCTAAAATATTACGAGTTTGCTCATGAACTTTAACGAACATATTTTTCACTTCACTAATTTTTCTTAATTACTTACTGCTTTTAAGATGTGATCTTTGATGTTACGTGTTTAAATTTGAAAAACTTTTTATTTTTTTATGAGATACAAAAAAAAAAAGATAAAACAAAGAAAAGATAGTGAGTAGAACAAAATTTTTTATTTATTTTTCTACTCCAAACCGACGTAACAAACCATTTGCCCAATAAGAGGTTAAATCGGACAATATTCAAGGGATTTTAAATTTAAAAATATCCTTATTAAAAATGTACGCTATCATTCATTTTAGAAAGATGCATTTAAAAATGAGCTAAAAAACTGGAAAATAAGATATACGAGTACATAAATAATCAAACCATTTCCATTTTTCATAAAACTTTAAAAGCCTCAAGACTTCTTTGGAAATTTTGATACACAGTTAGTAATTTACCCCTAAAAGACTTTGAACCGTTTTCTAGGAAAATATAGATTTCGTTTGGAGGTATATGAGAGCCTTACGGATCCATATGATGGTCCTTATGAATAGGTTTGCAGAAGTGGTAAGTCTTCGTCCTCATCTTCGTGATTGAAAAATTACCGCCTGTACAATAATCTTTCACCAGAACATTTTCCACACCTTAGCACAAGCTTCTCATGAGTCATGAGTATTCAGTAGGCCAAACAATTAAAGAGCTTAAAAACTGTTTTAGTCCTGGCGCTGATCCTGATGGTGTACGGTCTTCGGACTGATATTTTAATTTAAAAAAAATGCATATTCCAATTGCCCTACCATATATCATGATCTTATTTGATGAATCAATGAATGAATGAAGTGTCTTAGTCATAGTCTTTCTAAAAGCTACACTTTTTAGTGTTCTAAATGATCTGATTCTCTTGTCTGTAACATCTTGTTATCTTGTCTCTTAACTGCAAATTTTTAATTGGTGACGGTGAGCAGGCTTTCGTCCAAAATAACTCAACGATTGCAATTTTTTTCCGTTTCACTTCCTTTTGTCTTGCTTGTTTTGAGGATCATAATCAAATACCTAGACTGTGGTTTTATACTGATTTTATTAAAGCGTTTAATAAATTGTGTCGCAAAACTCTACCGAAAAAGCTCAAAGCTTTGGGCTTCAAAAAACGATTTTTGGTGTAGATGTGAATATTAAGATATTAGAAGCTATGCTGTCATATTTAGAAAAAGAGAGTTCTGAAAAATTCTATGTAAACTCTGGCGTTCCACAGAGGAGCCACTTAGGTCCTGGTTTCACTAATTTTAAGTTTTTCTATTCTTATTTATGCCGCTGGCATAAATTAAAAATAAAATGCGCGACTGGGTCCCACGTACTTGTTCTGTGGGTGTTTTTGCACGATACTTACTTTTTGTTGCAAAGAAGTTCAGTTTTTTTTTTAAAGAAGTGTTAAAGGCCCGCATTTTGAGCATATTGACAGTGACCTTATTTTCGCCAATTATTTCGTTATACTAAGACCTCCAATGGATTTAAGTCATTTATAAACAGATTACTTGTATTTTTTAAGCCAAAAACTAAAAACGTTGTTTTCTTAAAAATACTCAAAGCATATTCCACACAAAGTTTAATCAAAATCGTTGCCGTTTTGGAGCAAATTAGAAAAGACCAAAAAAAGATGGCTAAAACTGAACGGATCTTTGTAGAAGAGCCACCATTTGAAAAGATTTCACTCGAAAATTACAAAGCCATCCTGTAGAAAGCTGTAAGGAACTTTGGACAAACCAAGTTTAATTTAATGCTATGAAGTCGTTGCGAAATTATGGCCATTTGAAAAAAGCCGTTTAAACCTGATATTCTTTAAGACCAAGTAAGCCAAAAACAAGCAACATTATCAACAATGCCTTAGGCTGAGTTTATTAAAAATCGTTAGAGAAGTTTTCGAGTAAATCCAAAATAAAAAAAATCGTTATTTGAAAGGAACCAGTTTGAACCGGGCTAAAACGAAATAAAAAAAACTTCGACAACCGTTTTTCTTTAAACTGCTGTACATCAAGTTTGAAGAAAATCCGTCCAGCCATTTCGGTTGTAACATGGCGTGAAAAACTCATATCCGCACAGACAGGCCGACGGACGTCATGGTGAAAAACTCATTTTTTGGTATCGTAATGTCATGATTGATTAAAACATGCACGAAACCAATTCTTTATAGAGCAAGTAAAAACCTCAATGAATGAAATTGTTCAGATCTTCAAAAAGAGCTCAATATCTTTAGGGAATGGTTCAATGATAGATCTTGATCATACCTTTTTCCGGGGAAGGGATAGGAAGACAGGAAAAAAAATTTGCGTTTGTCGGTACAGTCTACAGTGGATTGAGATTTAGGTGTTATTTATCTTACGAAATCCCAAGGGTATTAAAAATTGCTGCCCAGGCTTAGTTTGAACTCACAACTACTTATAGGCTTAGCAATCAAGCACTAGATCCACTGAAACATTGTACTTTTTGAATTCATGAATCAATGATATTTTTAAGAGTTATAAATTTAAACAAACAATTTGTTATTAAAAGTAAATATGTATCCCATAAAAAAAAACAATATTTTAATTTTAGTTTTTAACACATTAAATAAACAAAAGAAACAATTTCGTTTTAACGACAATGATACTGGTCCGACTGTGTATTTACTCATTGTTTCTCCTGTGAGAATATTTTAGGGGAGCGAGGGCGTACCGTTAGCTCAGTGGTATCGGTATTCGGTACCCTAATAACTTTTTCCGATCAGCCGTTCAAAAGCTTTTCAAATTCGTACACTATTTGACTTGTTAACTATAGTTAATGATATTTTAAGAAATTTAATGAGTTATGAACACAAGAAAAGCAACTAGCCTAGTGATCATTACACCGATTCTAAGAAGCGTATTTGGTATTTTTGAAAACCTTGAAAAGTTAAGTTCATATGTTTCGAAGCCATCAGGTTTTCAGTGATTGACTTGAAATCAATTTTATTCAGTGATCTGAATATTTCATTTAAATAGAAACGGGGAAACCTTAAAAGTGTGTTATAAATTATGCTTTATCCACTATCGAAAACGAAGACGGGAGTATGTATCTGTACAAAGTAGAGTATAAAAGACTTGATAACGTGAAATTGGCCTGATTATAGTTTGGAAATAAGGCTTCCTTTTTGAACTTCGGTTATCGTAACGTCATGTTCGATTAAAACTTCAATTTTGTCTGCACGAAACCAATACTTTTCCTACAGAGCAAGTAAAAAAAAAAATTAGATACTAAAGACTAAACTGTTAAGAGACTGTCAAATTGCAAGTCAGCGACTTGGCTACCACGATTTTCAAACACTGCTCATGTTTCTGACAAAGCAATAATAGCTTTCAACAAGGTTATAATAATTGGTCTTAATTAAAAACATCTTTACTTACACTATTAGAGTCCTTTAATACTGTTGTTGTTATATCTTTTATCGGCAGCCAAAGTTCATCCGTACTAAACTGTCCTGTTCGTGTGTTTCTTTTGAAAATTTTGGGTTCCAAATAACAAGTCACAGAACCTAATATTAAAATGAATTTAATATTTAATCACGTTCATTAGTTATATTTTTTTAATACTTGTACTCTACCAATATTTCTCTTTGCTTCACTGCTCGTGAGCTGTGTAACTTCTTGTGTTTTTAAGTCGCCTGCCTTAGAAGTTTTGGCGAAAGCGTTTTCATCTTTTGGCTTGGAACTCGAATCCACAACTTTTTGTACAAGAAATGAGCTGCGTTCCCTCAGTGATCTGTACGTTTTGTTGAATCTATTAAGACTCTAAAAAAGAAAAAAAAAAAGATATTAGTCACTTTTTAAAACATAGTTATCTTTATAAATATCGTTAAAAAAAATTTGCTCTGCCAAAAGTGCAAACGGAAATGTTTTATTTGGTTTTTGGTTTAATTTTTTTTACATAATTAATTACATTAATTACATACTGGCTACGACGTCACCAAAGCTCAGAAAAGCTGGGTCTAATATCCATTGAAAATGTATGTATTTGAACAGAGATTATATATTTTTGACAACTCAGTGACATTGCTGTCTAACAGCCAAAATGACAAAAAAAAGGTTTTTTTAACTTGTTTTGTATCGGTAAAATAAAAATAAAAACAACTGTCCCTTTGGAAAAATTTCCATCATAGGGCTAAAGGTCAAAGATATATTTTTACTTTGTGAATTTGTTATTGTTAACCTTTACGTTGAATAGAAGTTATTAGATTCCAGAAATTGCTAAAGTTCTATCGCCTCGATCATAATTTAATCGCTTTTTACAAATTTTCATCAATATTCGATACCAAAGCTTTCGAACAACGGCTATGATTGGAGAACCACTCAATTACTTCATTTAAAACTGCATACATATTTTGATTTCAAAAATATTATTTTTTAAAATGCATTCCAACGATTTTCATATTCTGTTTTCAATATCCCATTTAATAATTTCATTTTTAATTTCTAAATTTGTTTTATATATTTTTTTTTTAATTCGGCAGAATGGTGTTTTTTATGTTAACTGTATGTTTTGGTTGGAATATATTTTTCAGGAAAAGTCTAACAACGGTATCTACCTCTCATAGAACCAGCTTTTTTCTCAAATGAGATTCATTCGTAAGCCGCTCAACGAATTCTGATGAAGTTTTTAATGATATTAAAAATTTTAATATACATTTTTTAGCTTTTTTTTAATAACTTTTTTAATTATTTTTAAAATAAATTGACCAGTTTTAAAAATTACTTTTTCTGATACATAATGACTTCAAAGTTTTATAATTTCACATTATTATACTCAAAACTATTTGAAATATGTTTTCAAAAAGTTTTTCAAGAAAACCATTTTCCGAAAAAACTCGTCGGACGATTTTAAATTTTTTCCTTAATACGAAAACGTCGAAGAAATCAGAAGGCCCACTTCATTTTCCCCCGAAATCATTTTAACAAGTGAAATTTTAAGTGACTAATAAAATTCCATATGATTTTTACTTTTCTATTTTTGTTTTTTTTTTTTTATATCCTTAGCCCCAACACAACTGTCACACATTGGAGCAAGTTCGCGAGACACAGTCGTGCACTATATTTTCGTTCAAGTATTTACTCCATTTGATATTATGTATTGGAATTCTAGGCCATACCACAACATTCTTAAAGCTAGCATTAGTCGGTCCTTGTAATGGTCATTGCAATGATCCTCTGACGTCATTATGACGTATTTATCTGTCCTAAAGTCGTCATGTCGTGTAATGGTTATTATAAAGTGCGGTCACTGCAATGACCCACACAATGACCGGGTAATAGCCCTGGAATTTTTTTAACAAGTGTTCTTTGCAAAGACCAAGTCGCAACAATGATCATTGTTGCTCGCAATGACCACTTTTCACAGTGGTTTTGTTGTTGTTCAATTTCAATGAGCTGCAAAAGTGACAGATCAGGAATTTCCGATAAAGCTATGGTTAATAGTCTTTCAATTCTCGTAGCAATTTTTTAACAAAGCCTTCTTTTTCACGACGTAACAACCATTGTTTGGGCCACACAGAACGAACTCAGGTAAATATTTTCTAGAGAAAAAACAATGAGAATCGTGATTGTCAATATATGTATTTATAAATGTCCCTGAAACGTCAATTTTAGGGTAAACTTCGTCAGCTGGGTCCATTCAACACCAAACTGTCAAAGTGATCATGTCGTGTAATCGTTATTGTACCTAGCAGTGACACGGTGAACAATGACCATGCACTGACAGCACAAGGACACATTTTCTGTGACTTCAGGGTGTCATTGCAATGACCATTTACAAGGGCCGTTTAATGCTAGCTTAACAGTCAAACAAAAGCATTTCAATATATATAGCCTGCTGCACGCAACGTTACTCCAATGCAAAGATTATTTCAAACGCTGATTTTGTGTAGTTCCTAAAAGTTTGCAACAGAAAATAATATGGTCCCAAAAAGTACGCAACGAATAAATAATATTCAAAATATAAAACAGATCTTTAACTGGGAGCTAACCCGCTACCGTTAAAAAATTAGTTTATCAAAAATATTCATTGTTATCATACTAAAACCTATGTGAACCTGAGTTTAAATGATATCGATAAAAACGATACAACATTTAAGCCTTTAAAACTGTATCCGGCGTTTTCAATTACAAATAACTTTTTGAGTTTGAGCCAAAAAAAGAACGCAGTTTTGTCAGGAATGGTAGAGGTTTGTTTAATCTTTGGTATACAAAATAAAGTTGTTATGAAGCAGTCATTTCTGTTGCAATTTATGCATGCCAGGTGGCACTAATTTCTTCACTGTGTATAAGCTACATATTAGCTATAAGAAATGGACGTTTGTGCTCTAATAGGTCACCACACACCACAGTCAAACGGCAGCATTGGAATACTACAGGTTATATACAGGGTGATTCACGAGCGTTGTGCCAAAAAGCTAGAGCGTGTAGGTTGAGTTGAGACAAGAAAAAATCGTATGGGAGGGGATTCTATTCCCCCCTCCCCCCCCCCGTTTAGCCGGGAGGGGCAATTTTCTGAAAAATTGACTTATTTAAAAAAAAAAATATTAAAAATTAACGGCTTCGTATACAACACCGTGTTATACCTTTTTGGAAAGCCAAAAACTTCTTCTTTCATTTTGTTTTTAAATTAAATTGTTTTAACGAATAGTTTACAAAATATAAAATTTTCAAACTCAAAATTTTGAAAAAAAATTTGAAAAAATAATTTTACAACAAATTTTTTTCAAAATTTTACGTTATTAGTATAATTTTTGTTCTCAGAATTCAATGCTTCCATTAATCTGTAATCCAACACTGAAAACCGTATGGCTCTACGACTTTTTGTTGCCAAGGTATTCAAAAATAACCGAACCTACTTCTTCACAAAAACACGAAAAAATTGGCTAAATGATCACTTGTGCCATCCCGTAAGGCTAGATTTTCTTGTTTTTGTGAAGAAGTAGGTTCGGTTATTTTTGAATACCTTGGCAACAAAAAGTCGTAGAGCCATACGGTTTTCAGTGTTGGATTACGGATTAATAGAAGCAATGAATTCTGAGAACAAAAATAATACTTAATAACGTAAAATTTTGAAAAAAAATTAGTTTTAAAATTATTTTTTCAATTTTTTTTCAAAAATTTTGAGTTTGAAAATTTATATTTTTTAAACTATTGATTAAAACAATTTAATTTAAAAACAAAATGAAAGAAGAAGTTTTTGGCTTTTCAAAAAGGTATAACACGGTGTTGTAAACGAAGCCGTTGATTTTTAATATTTTCTTTTACAAAATAAGTCAATTTTTCAGAAAATTGCCCCTTCCGGCTAAACGGGGGGGGGGGGGAATAGACCCCCCTCCCATACGATTTTTTTCTTGTCTCAACTCAACCTACACGCTCTAGCTTTTTGGCACCACGCTCGTGAATCACCCTGTATACAATGGAGTCAATTCGTTCCTTAAAAAGTATCTACTTATTCTAGCTGAGCCTTAACAAAAACCGTTTTTAAGCCGTCTTTAAGCCATTATATACAATGCTTAAAAAAAATCCGGCACACATCCACATAAACGCACAGATAGACCGACGCCGACGGACAGTTAGCGAAACTCACATTTCGGTTTTCCCAATTTTTGTTACAATCATATTTGATTAAAATCTCTATTTTTTCTGCACGAATCCATAAAGCGCGATATCATAAATCAACTTATTTAAATACACAAAACAACTCACCGCGGGTGGTAGTTCCAAAAGAGCATATACAGTGAAGACAACAAAGTGCCCGGTAAATAATTCTTCTGGCAAAAATTCCGATATGCTTTTACTTTTCGTATATTTTTTTATGGAAGGCCTACAAAAAAAAATTAAAATTAGTTGTTAAAAACAAAAAAATATTATAATATCTACTTTATGTCAGGAGCAAGTGGAAACATAAAATTTTCGTTAAACTTTGGCCATGAGTTAGTTTGAATACTGCTGTCATATCTTTTTGTTCCAGGAAAAAGTTTAACCTATAATTTGAAACAAAAATAAGGTAAAACATCGATTATAATATTTTTTAAGCAATATTTTTCGCAACTTACGAAGCTGTACCTTGATATTATATCCTTGCACTATTTTAAAGCCAAAGACAGTTGGGAGATGCCGAGCAGAAATTAGCAAAACATTTAACTCAGGCACCATTGCTCGTGAACCCTCAGCTCCTTCCGGTGATGAAGATGGCGTCGATTCAATGGAAATTTGAAATCCTATTTCCGGTTCCAAGCTGACCGAGTGTCTCTGCTTAGCTCCATTAGACGACGATGAATTTCCTCCCGGAATGAAAGATCGCAGCTTGTTTAAAGAGAATGACATTGTCTGGTTACGTTCGTTGGTACTCTGGTTGTGTATTTGAAATTATTTTTGTACTGAAATAAAATTCGAGATAACTTTTGCAAATAAATAATTCTTACTTAAAAATAAAAAAAAATTCTGTGGTTGTTTGAATGAACTCTGATTCATGTAGACATATAGGTATGTTAAGGAACGAGTACCTGTCTTCAAAGTGCTTGGAGAAAAAAAAAATAACTAACAGGCTGAGCAACAGTCTAACCCACCGCCACCACAAAATATCGAATTAAACTTTAATAAACCCCACACCCCACATATATTTTCGCCTCAAAAGCAAAAATAGAAATTCGTATCGGTATTTGTTCAATTAAAATTACTTAAGGTGTCAGGGTGGCCAGACTGTTGAACTTACAATAAATTCTGTACATTTTTAAACAATATTATATAGAATGGTTTGGGTATATTGTATTTGGTGTGGAGTTTGTAACATAGGGAAATAATACCGTTAGGTATAGAAAAGTATATAATATTCTGGTCCGAATTAAAAGCCTAGTCGATTTAGCCATGTCCGGTCCGTCCGTCCGTCCGTCCGTACGTGTGTTTACTCCCTAGAGGCAATTTTCGAGCTAGAAATTTGGTATTTATACCCATTGGTTCAAAAGTAAAAATAAGTTCTCCCACAAAAACACACACAGTCGCCATTTTTGTTCAACAACCTCTATTTGGCAAAATTAAATTTTTTGTACAGTTACGATCAAAGCACATGCACCGCTTAAATTTTGCACACGCAAGCTATAGGTAAATCTTCTTTAAATAAAAATATTTCAGTTTGGGTGTGGCTGACGCCCACTTTTCATATAAAACCATCAATATTATTTTTAAAATATGATGTTTTTATACGAGCAAGAAACCTTAAATTTTGTGGTTATTGGATAAACGTAAGCACCTTGTTTATGAAAACAAAAAAAATTATTTTGGGTGTGGCTGACGCCCTCTTTTCATACAAAATTTATTGTAGCAAATAAACGGTACTTATAATAAATCCACAAGCCCAAGTTTGTGCGTCTCTTTATCGAAACTAAGAATCTTGTGTACGAAATTTTTTAATTTTGGGCGTGCCTTACGCCTACTCTTCATGAAAGAACAAAATACATAGTTATACAAATTTTAGGTCCAATATTCAATTTTAACCATTTTTATTCGTTCGTTGTATGAAAAATATATCTCTTAATTTTTTTTGTGTAAAATTTTTCAATTCGCCCACTTTAAAGACGTGATTTTTATAAAATACCTTTATTCATTAAAAAAAACTACTCGATTCAACTGTAGTTTTACACACATGCAAAAATTGACTAATTATCAATGCTCATTTAGTGCTTTAAATTGTTTTTTTTTTTAGGATGCGCCCACTTTTGAGGAGCGTTTCCGTAAAAAGTCATAATATGCATTAATTTTTCAATGTTTTTTTAACTATTGGTTTTAAATTAAGAAGATGAACATTACGGTTTGTGTTCCTTGCTTACGTATCAGGTTATGAAGAATTATTGTTAAATACACCCAGAATCGCAATTTGCATTCAAAATATAATTTTTTAAAATTTAAGTTTTATCTTGTTTTGTTCAAATCGATCTGCAAGCTTTAAATTGAATGTCACTAATCTCATAGTAATTGAATTGGCAATAAAAAGTCTCAAGTTTGGACTTGGCATACGCCTAAGATATTTTGAAGTTTCGTTTCAAAATTAAGTTTACACAGCTTGCTTGAAGGCACTCGTATATGCAAAGTGAAGTATAAATTTTATGCAAATACAAACTCGACAAATGTATCTTATTGCCTGGAATACCTATCCCTTATTTTTCAGGTAGTATTTTTAATTTTCAATTCTTTGTAAATTAATTAACGATTCAAAAGTTATTGAAATTTGTTTGCTATTTAACAAAAAATTAAAGAAAATCTGTTTCTCAAATTGTTGGTAAAATGACAAAATCAAAATATGAAAACTTCTGTTTTGTAGATGAATAAGATTTTCTGTATCTGTTAAAAATCTAGCTCTAGTGTTTAATGCATTCGATGACGTCAATAGTGTAGCGTATTCGCCTCTGACGCGGGTAATCCAATAGGTTCGTTGAGGTAGAAGCAAATTCCTTAGAAACAGAAAATTCGAGAGAATGAAACAACTCTTTTGGCTTACAAGAGTGGGGAGACTATACGAAGTATATCTATATCGATATTCTAATTCATTCTCTCACAAACTAAATCCTATATATACACATAAATTAAAATGAAGTGTCTGTTTCTGTTTGTATTTTTAAAATATCAGCTTTTTACTAAATGCATAGGAAAGAATTATTATTTTCGATAGTTTAATGAGTTTTTGCAGAACGATGTTCGCCAGGTCAGCTAGTAGTAGCATACAATTTTGTTTGTTTAATTATTTTCGAATATTTAAGTTTTCACTTCAAAATCAAGTACGTTTTTGTTTTAATTTAAAATATAAATTTATGTAAGTCGTAACCAAAATACAGGCAAGAGAAGTACAAGAAAAGGAAAAAATAAACAACAAAAGATTTCATTAAATATTGTCAATTTCAAAGAGTTCGACGTAAAAAAAATTGGGAATCCAACTCTAGTTTTCGAGATCTAATTTTGCGAGCATTCGCGTGCAAGTCTATTAATTAGTTTGGAGCGTTATATAAAGCGTGTTTTTTTAACGTGTGGTTTTCAAGAAGAAATAAAACGCAATAAATTTAATGTTATGGCCAAGATTCTAGCTTTATTATTAAGATGAGGGTTTGCCATTATGTTTTTAAAATGATTTCGGGCAAGTGGCTGCCGAGACTGGCTCGAATAAATTTTTACAAACGTTATTCAGGAGTAAGTCTATTCATTATGAAATGGCAAACCAAATTGAGCATAACTAAAATGACAGCTGTCAAAAAGACTAACTCCGAAAAAAGTATTGCCAGATTGAAAACCAAACGTCTAAAAAAAACACCCTTTATAAGCATACCACATTCCTCATAGTTTACAATTTACTTTTTATACAACAAAATGAAGAAAAGCTTGTATACTTATGTCAAAAAAGCACTGGTATTTAGTTTGTCAATTTTTTCGGGGTTCGTTAATGTTATTAAAAAAGTTATATACCTTCTTCGATTAGCTGAAATGTATTAAATATTCAAGCACTTTATTTATCGGGTCCCTTTCTATCTTGAACACATATTTCATTGAAAAAACTTACAATTTTTTAATGTGCAAAATATCTTTTTTAATTGCAATTGTTGGAGACGCACTATGGTAACACTGTTTGACTGCACGGTTTTGTTGTTATTGTTTTTTTGTTCTTTTCGCACATCACACACAGGCTCGCGCACAAAAGTTGTAAAGTGACTCGGCCAACGGCCACAATATAGGCTCACGCGGTCATGGGTATTCGTATTCGTAGTCGGGTTCGGGTGGATGCATTAAGAAGTATTAGCAAGGGTATGTGCCAGGCGGTGCGGCATCGGCAGTTTATTAAATAATAACTGTTCTTATTTACTTATTGGCTTTAATTTTGTATATTTTTTTTTTATTTTTTAAACGTTAATTCTTTGAAGAAATGATGACACAACCTACGGCACGGGTTGTTTATAGAAAATGAACAAACAACTAAAACACGTTGTTGAATAATTATATTTTATAATAGAATTTAATAAAAGTTGGTATTGGTATACCTGGCAAATCAATTTAATTCGAAAACAAAAACAAAAAGCACTTCGCGCACTTGAAAGCTGTCTCCGTATTTAACACCACAACTCCACTACCACAATATAATACAAGTACAATCGTTTTCGTGAATCATTAATGCACATTGAACACAAAGGTGCTAATAATGGTATTTTTTTTTTTTACTTGACAAACTTTAAGATACTCTGTTCTCAGTTTGGAAAGAACATATTTTTCATTAATTTTTAAAAGCCACTTAACTGAGGTCAATTTAATCTTTAAAAAGCATCTACACTTGTTATTTAAGATTATTAACAGATGTTTTATTTATTTGTATTCGAATACCTAAATTCGTTTGGGGAACTCCCAATCCCAACCTTATGTCTCGGAAACCGTTCTTATAAAAGTCTTATAAATAAGCCACAAATCATAATGCAAGATTGACTGTATGAAGTATGAACTATCTTAAAAAATAGAAAAAATAGATGTGAAGTTTTAGATACATACATGTATGTATTCAAATTGAAAAGTGATCTAGAAAGGTCAAGTCGCGTGAATTAGTGGTAAAGTATCTTTAAAGTTTAAAAAAACGCAAAAGCTAGCAAAAAAAAAATAAATTTGTATTATTCATTATTTGTCTACGACAGTGCGCGGACAACTAACTTAGTTCAAAAATTATCTTGCAATAAGATTTTTCTCCATCTATAAAAAAAAAACTCAAATTAAATTTCTTATCTTTGAGCTATGTAGGTATACCTATAAGTAGAGAGATAACGGTTATCGTTTTCATACGGATTGTGTTGTTTGAGTATGTGTCTATGATGAGTAGGTACATGTGAGTTTGGGCGTGAGCTCATGCTGAAAGAATTATGGAAATGCTAATTTGTGAGGTTTAAATTGATCATCGGAATTTAAGCGTCACGAAATAAAAAAAAATCTTTGAAATACATATTTGTTCTGATTTGTGTACACTGTACAGCTTTAGGAGTTCGAGATGACCTCAATATAATAAATCATCTAATAGGTTCATAATTTGAAAAAGGTCTCCAGTATTTTCCAGATCTCATAAGTATGTATGTACCTAGATACAATTAACATTAAAATATTTTTGTCTCATTATGGAGAAGGAATTTTGTGTGGAGGCGGTAAAATATAAAAACTTTATTCCGGATGGGGTACCTACTACAAGGTGTCTCCTAATTAATAGATAATATGTTTGGTCATGATTTTTGGGTATAATATTGGTGTTCATATAGGTGTTCAGGAAAAATTCGATAGGTATCATTTTTTGGGGACTTAAGAAAAGGCTTAGTTTAGTGTACTTCGACCCATTTTAACGGTAATTTTACTTCATTTTTAGAAGAAATAAAAGCCTTTGTAAATGCGTTTAAATAAATTTGATATATTATGTCAGTTTTAAGATATCCAGTTTATCAAGGGTGCTACATATTTAAAACAATGTTTTTTAAATATTTTGTGATTGTAGGACATGCATTCACATATTAAATATTGCTTTTCATTGCCAGCCATGATGTGATTCCTTAAAACAAAACAAAAGAAATCCAGTATAAGCTATGTTTCAAATATGGCCCACTGGTTTATATCAAAACCTGGAATGGGCCTTATTATCGACAATTCACTTTTGTTAATTTTTAACAAACTCAAATAATTGCAATCAAATTTTTAATTTCACATTTGATCACATTAAATATAACATTTTGTATATAACGCAAAAACTTATTTAATTTCCAAAAATTTTAATACAAAAATCCTTAAGTATACTCACCCAAAAATTATAACGAACACGAATAAAATTAACAAAATCCACTCACTCCCAACACTAATCAACTACTGTCTCCGAAACACAATGATGCAATGCCGGTTTGAATGTTTTTGATTTGAAACGTTAGTTCAGTGCCTAGTACCTATTCATAAACTTGGGCCACATTTCCGACACTTACTCTGGTTGTCATTGCTTGAAAATAGTTATCATCGTGCTATTGCATCCACAAAGCAAGTACCTACGTGCGACCCAGTAGTACATTTTATTTTTTTAAGAATTCGGGTTGCAAATGAATTGTGTAAAAACAAGACATTACCTACCTATTGAAGGCAGGAAAGTTTTTGGTTTTTATTTAGTCCATTTGTCTTCAGTGCTGAAATATCTTTAATTTTTAAGGATAAAGCTTGAATTTAAAGATTTTAGAGCAACATTTTTATGATGATAACACTACAGTGTCGTTAACTTTACAAGGGGCGCGAAACGAATGTGTCTCAAAAATCCTTTGATCTTTTTCATTTCTAGATCAGTGTGTCGAATTTTTAAGTTTGAAAATGAAAAGCGAAGAAATAATTCCACAACAAAATTCAAAATGGTCGAAGTAAACATAAAAAATAATGAAGTAAACAAACCAATAAGGTAATAATTAAATAAATATTTATTTTAAAGTACTTTAATTCTGGAAAATAAAAGAAATTATTAAGATAGAAAAAAAACAACACGATTACTTTTTACTTTTCGTCTTCATAAAAAAAAAAAATATTCAAAACAAACACCACAGTCACCCTGTTACATATAAAAATATCACCTGACTCAAGTCCAGCGCAAAAATGGTCGCCACTGACCCTAGCCAATAAAAAGCCTTTTTCTTACTTTCTTCTGTTTATCATATAAATCAGAGTGAGTGAAATAATATGAGCAAGTGCAAAAGGTGAACTTCGAAACCGTAACTTTTTGTTTCTCCTTGTGATCGTCATCACACACTTCACATATAAAACTTTTGGCGGCAAATATGCGTCTACAATGCCTACACCACTGCTTATGTGTTTCTTCTTCCTAACCTCACAATTGAGTGGAAAAGCATATGAAAACACCAGGCGCTCAGAAAAAGCAGGAAGCGCCTATTATTTTTGCTGATAATTTGAAAATAGGTGGAACTAAAGCAGGATATGAATAACCAAAACTGTATATTTTATTGCAAACATTGTAGCACCACGTCGTCATCTGCCTCATTATATTAAAACTTAAGGTAGTTCCACACTATCCCACAGTGTAGTACGACATGTCAAAAAAAAAGTGTGAAGGAACGTGTGATGGTTTTACATTCAATTCTAAAAAATAATTCAGATCTAAACACATGTCAAATCGTATAAGATCTGCGCTGTCATATTCTGTTTCCACACTATTATACACCTGTTTCATCACACATTTTTGACATGTCGTATTACACTGTGGGATAGTGTGGAACTACCTTTAGTATGTAAAAAAGGAACGCAAAGTGGTAAAGGATAGACCCCGTCTAACACACAACTTAAAGGTATCTAAATACTTATTGTGTTCTCTCGCAAGTCTCTTTCATAATGGCAACCCTTAATAAATTCTCGAACAAACTATCCATGAACTATGACCAATTCTTGACTGTTTGGCGGAAGTGTGTGTGTGGAAAGGATAATTGGAACGTTCTTCTTTGAAGAAGCCACTAGAGCAGCTGTAACCATCGATGAAGAGCATTATCGGGCCTATACCTATACCGAATTCTGTCATACCAATTCTGACTGCTAATGTTGACATAGCCGGAACTTCATTAACTGCATTGCTCCCATTGTTTCTCCATCGCCTAAACTTGAAGCATTTGGCTGGAATCCACCATTGATAAAAGAAAAAAAAGTATTATTTATTTATCTATTTATTTATTTCGCCAATCAAGTTACAAACTTTATAATGACTACAATATTAATTTAAATAATAAAATTACAATAATCTAAATACTTTAACTTAGTTTATATTATTCAAATTAAATTAAAAATATCCTTCTTAATTTCTTTCCTACTTTTATTAAAATCAATGACATGATCGAACTCATTAAAAGCTATAAAAGAATCAGTTATTGGATTATGTCTTGCATAGCTTGTACTATGATACGGAACATGTAAGAAATATCCATCTCTTGGTCGCAAACAACGAGAAGGAGCATAAATATTGTACATTGATAATAAAATTGAACAATCAATGCTAGAATTGAGGACATCGAAAGCAAAAAATACTGAATACGACTTTCTTCTCAATACAAGAGGTTGTAAATCAATTAAGATACATCTGGTCTCATATGATGGCATGATCGAGTTTCTATAGATCTTCCTTAAAGCAAATTTAGTAAACTTTTTCTGAACCTTTTCAATACGATTGATACTACACTGAGTATAAGGATTCCATATAATAGAACAGTACTCAAGAAAAGGTCTCACTATTGATACATAGAGTGCTTTAAGGGTGTAAGGATCTTCAAAAGACTTGGAACTACGAATTATGAAACCTAACATGGAGTTAGCTTTAGAAATAATTCGGTCTATATGAATCGAAAAACTCATTTTAGAGTCAAAGATAACTCCAAGGTCCTTTTGACTCATTGTTCTTTGTAAAGGACGATTATCTATTTTGTAATCAAAGCTTAACGGATTCATTATTTTTGAAAAGGTAATGACGCTGCATTTATTGTTATTGAAATAAAGTCCATTTAGATTACACCAGTGAACTATGGCATTGAGGTCATCTTGTATTTTACTGGTGTCTAATGGGGATCTGACAGAACTAAAAATCTTGAGATCGTCAGCATACAAAAGACATTTTGAATACGAAATATAGTTTGGCAAATCATTTATAAAAAGAATAAAAAGAAGTGGACCAAGATGGCTGCCTTGAGGCACACCAGACAAGTTTTGTATTGCATGGGAAAACACACTGCCAATTTTGACGTATTGCTGACGTCCAACCAAATAACTTTCAATCCATTTAAGAAGTACGGAGTGAAATCCAAGTTGTTCTAGTTTTCTCACAAGAACATTGTGTTGTACACGATCGAAAGCTTTCGAAAAATCGGTGTAGATAACGTCAACTTGTTCGCGGTTTTCCAAACTACCAAGACAGTAATTTGAAAATAAAGCTAAATTAGTATCTGTCGATCTACCACTCATAAATCCATGCTGGTGTTCTGAAATATGGTTTCGAACCATGCTAAAAAGTTTGTTTTTACCATTGCTTCAAAAACTTTTGGGAACAGCTGAAGTTTAGCAATAGGTCTATAATTTTCAACAGATCCCTTAGATCCAGATTTATGTAGAGGAGTTATAAAAGAGTATTTCCAAGTCTCTAAGAAAATACCTTGACTTAAAGACAAATTAAAAATATAACCAAGTGGGGCTGCTAAATTGTATTTACAAGATTTCAATAGAAAAGGTGGGATATTATCTGGTGCAACAGAAAAACTGTTATCAAGCGATGATAAAGCTGTAAGTACATCATCTACAGATAAATACAGATTACCAGCATCAAAATTTAAATTCATATTACCAGACTCATGATCAAAGTTTTTCTTCAGATCAATGAAATTTGATTGAAAAAATGAAGCAAAATTGTTACAAATTTCATTAACATTACCAGAAGAGACACCTCTGTACGAAATGTTTGATGGAAACCCAAGGGATTTTCGTTTTGTATTTAAGAATGACCAAAAAACTTTTGAATCACATTTTATCTTTGCCTCGAGAGACCAAATGTATTGCTTGTAAGTAAACTTTTTCAAAAACTCATATTCCTTCCTAGTACGGTGGAATTGTTCACGGAAAACACCCGAAATTTTACTTTTTTTATGAAATTTGTTCATAACATTTTTCAGTCGGTTTAAACTTTTATTAAACCAAACTGGGTTCTTCGAATTTTTAAAAACCTTTATAGGTACAAAATTTAAAATAGCAGTATGTAAAATGTTCCGAAACATAGCAAAAGCTAGCTCTAAGTTATTACAATCAAAAATGTTTTGCCAATCAACAGATTCTAGATAATTATTCATAGAGACAATATCAGCATTTTTAAAATCATGTTTCTGAACAATGCTACAGGAAACTTGTGATTCTATTAACACAGAAAAGTCAAACGTAATTTCAAGTGATTTGTGATGAACATTATTTTCTAAAAGCTTAAAACTTGCTTCACATAGTTGAGCTTCAAGATTTTTGTCAATGAAAACAAGATCTAAAATACGGCCAATAGAATTTTGAACATTATTAATTTGATACATATTCATAGCCATTATATTATCTATAACATTATATTCAATATCTTTAGATACATTCAAAGGAAATAATTCTTTATCCTCATTGGAAAATGACCATTTTACATTAGGTAAATTAAAATCACCAAGAATTACGAAGTAACAATCTTCATCCATATTTTTAGCTATATCTTTGATATTTTGAATGTGAGCTTCAAAAATAGAATATTCAGACGAAGGAGGAATATATGAAACAAAAAAGTATATATGAATAATTTTACATGTAGGGAACATAGGTAAATCAACAAAAACACAAATTTGTTCAATATCATTATTACTTAAGGAAATTTCTCTGCTTGTATATAAAGAGCGAATAGCAAATAAAACACCACCGCCTCTACTCAAACCAGTCCGCACACAACTACGATCTTTACGGAATACATTAAAATCATTTGTGAAGAATTCACTGGTAAGGAAATTTTCATTAAGCCATGTTTCAGTAAGCACGATAATGTCATAGGAACAATCAGCAGCAGCAATAAAAAAATCAAATGATTTTGTCCTCATACCTCCAGTATTATGATAAAACATTGTAAAACGTTCATTAGTCAAAGCCTCATTTGAAGTTTGGTTTACGTTAGCGGAGTTTGATGTATCGGGCGCAACCCGTTTTTTGGGCGGCTTAAAAACTGCTTAATTTGAACTCCAACAGGCCAGACAGTAGTTTAAAGCGCAGCATTAAATGACGCAGCTGGTACACCCAGTTTAAAATTTATAAAACGGAGGGATGAAATATCTTCATCCTTTTTAACCAATTTGGAGCAAACAAAGCTTGTCTTTGGTAAATTAAGCTTGCCCGCAATGAAATTTATTACGCTCTCTTCAGTGACTGTATTCCTAAGTCGAGAGATATGAACAAATCGTAACCGAGGAACTGATGGAAGAGCAGTGAGAGCATCATCAGTATCATCAATGCCAAACATCTGTTTTTGTTTATGTTTTTTGTTGCTAACTCGCGACCATGGATGTTGGTTTATGACAGCACTTCTTGTTTTTTTTTTCAATTGAAAAATAGGTCTAGCAAGTCAATGTTTCAACCGATTTTCATGATTTTGTAAGTTAATGAAAAAAGGTTATTTAAATCTCATCAGTAGCTCTGAGAAATTTACAAATATGTGCATGTACATGTACCTACTACATATGTACACGACAGATGACACATACACTTATGTAATTTGATATATACTCGTTACGTCATTGCAAAGGGCGGCAAATTAAATGTTTGCCCAGGGCGGCGGAAAAGCTGGATCGGGCCCTGTTTAGCAGACAGGAAAAACTACAATAACATTAATTGTGGTGTCGAAATAAGACATAACTTGAATTTTTACAAATAAGATTTCGAATAAAATAAACTCCGTAAATGTGAGCGTTGTTAACAAAATATATAACACTAATTTTTAAGCATATATGTATGATAGAGTAGGTACAATAAGTTTAGATTCTGTGCCAATCTTAATATCGGCGTACTTCTTTCACAGTCCAGTTAAATATGAACTCCAGAAAAACAGATTCTCTATTTTTATACTTTTTTAAGTGACATATTTTATTAAATTATTATTTAATGATTTCTCAATAATAAACTATTTCTCAAGTTATTTAGTACTACAGTACTATAACACGGCCATCCTGCAGTTTTCACCGTTCTCGATGAATAATATTAAAATCTTAGGTTAGTTAGGTTACAATAGTTGTAGCTCAGAGGCAATCTTCAGCATGTCTACATTTCAGCTCAGCTCAGAGGTTCAGCTTTAAGGCATAAACTTGTCCTTTATCGTTATTATTTTTCAATAATTGTAGCTCAGAGGCAATCTTCAGCACGTCTACATTTCAGCTCAGCTCAGAGGTTCAGCTTTAAGGCATAAACTTGTCCTTTGTCGTTATTATTTTTCAATAATTGTAGCTCAGAGGCAATCTTCAGCATGTCTACATTTCAGCTCAGAGGTTCAGCTCTCAGGCATAAACTTGTCCTTTTTCGTTATTATTACCATCAATCAATAATTGTCGCCCAGAGGCAATATCGCTTGTCCTAAACTTATCTTCAAAAATATAAATTAGGGCTCACAGGTCTGTACCTACTCATTATAAATTGTTTGGTCAAGCAAGATCTGGCTTACAAATATTTTCATAATTACATAAAATACAATAACATTTGATACACAAATCATGATCAAATCAATATTTACCTAAAGAAAGACTCGGTTTTCTAAAATGTTCATTTGGTTGAAGGAGTTAACTTAAATATATTTTTTTTTTTTGACACAACATGCAATCAAAATGAATCAAATATTAAAAGATGAATCAAGGTAACTTACATTAATGCACATTATATTCATCTTGCAAAACTAGCACCCAGCAGCAATTATTTACATAGTCCTCCTTATCGAATCAGGAGTGTGTCCACTGATCATTGTTGCACAATTTGACTCTTTTTGGAACATCAGCAGGTTTTTTTCGCATGTCCAGCTTTGGAACAAAATGTACAACTCTTTGCATCATCATTTTCTTTCACCACCCAAAACAAATTCTTCCATTTTCTAAACGAGGCACTTTTCATTTGATGACTCACCAATAGACGAGGGGTAGTCTATCAAAAATTGAACAGAGGTTGGCATGACGAACACAAAGAATTTCTTAGCCCAATATTATATAGTGATAACAGCCAATCACTAGTTTAACTATTTTGTCTTCTGGTACATCAAACGACAATCGGTTGATTTGAGACACTTTCTTTATCACAAAATCAGCATCTGATCCAAACTCGTTGCTTTCCGAGCTTGCAGCTTTTCGGAGTTGACTGACAATATCTGACCCACTTGAAAATTAGTAAATAATAGATGATCTAAAGCCTGACCAAGAATAATGCTGAAGCCGAATTTGTCAAACCAATTCTTCGATCGTAAAGAAGCACGTACACGAAGAATAACTTCAATATCCTCCAGACAATCACATTCAATTCTTTAATCGATATCAGTGCACCATTTAACGATATCCACGCTTGATTGAAAAATCTTGAACATTTATAAATTAAGTTTTCATTGTTTTTTTTCATCCTCTGTTTATCCACATTGTCGACTTCTTCATATTCCAAATTACTTTGTTCTTCTTCCATTATTTAATATTTTTAATCTGCTTCAGGGTTATCCCACTTCTGATGATAGAGTACAATAAGTTTAGATTCTGTGCCAATCTTAATATCGGCGTACTTCTTTCACAGTCCAGTTAAATATGAACTCCAGAAGAACAGATTCTCTATTTTTATACTTTTTTAAGTGACATATTTTATTAAATTATTATTTATCGATAATAAACTATTTCTCAAGTTATTTAGTACTACAGTACTATAACATGTATGTGTAAAACTGAAGCTTAATCGAGAAGTTGTTTAACAATCTTACCCGAATAAAGGTATTTCATTAAAAGTGGGCGTATTGAAAAAATGT
Source organism: Platycheirus albimanus (assembly GCA_916050605.2). Lineage (NCBI taxonomy): Eukaryota > Metazoa > Arthropoda > Insecta > Diptera > Syrphidae > Platycheirus > Platycheirus albimanus. The sequence goes on from OU696698.1 coordinate 71,111,658, forward strand.
ACACGAAAGAAAATTAAAAGATATATTTTTTTTAACGAACGAAAAAAACAGTCTAAATTTCATTATTCGTACCTTTTTTGTTCTTTTATGAAAAGTGGGCGTAAGCCACGCTCAACTTCAAGGACTTCTTTTTATCACATGTTAATTTGGATGAATTTGAAGTCCAAATTTTCATGAGTCAATTAAAGATTTATTGCAAATAAACTTAAGCCGCTTTGTTCTTAAAATTGATCTCAGAAAATATCGATTCGGTAAGATTCCTTGATACAACCAGCATTTTTAAAGCAAGACCAAACCAATTAAACTTAACAAAAAAAAAAATGTTCCTTTACATTAACATAAATTTGTGTAGTATATTTCGAAAATCATCTAAAAGAATACAAATTGCATTAATTTTACGATTCAGCAACAAATGGACTTGATCTTATAGTGGTAGATACTTCAGGTGTCTTAGTAGTAGAAGTGTAAATGTGTTTCAAATATAAGTTGAAATAATCCGTATAATTCATTGGTGTTAAGATCCGATGCTTACGAACTGGTAAACGTGGAGATAAAGACAACATACTAGCCCACTGTCCGTCACATAGGTCATCATAACGAAGAAGTCCAACTTCATGACCGCCCAAATCGCCAGGCCCTCGACACATCGGCTGGCCATCCCATAACTTTGGACCGGAGTCGCGGATCCATCGTGCAAGGTAAAGTGCCCGACAATCACAATGCCAAGGATTCTTGTCTAGTTTAACAGCTATTAATTTATGAAGTCCATCCAATGATCCATGGGGTAAGAACTGTAATTTATTCGAATCGATGCGTCTGTAATTGGAGGGAAATTTTTAAAGCTAGTCTTATAAAAGTTTAAAAGCTATTTTACTAACAGTTTTTCTAGGTTCACTAACGGATGAAAGACCGTGGGCTTAAAACTTTTTAGCACATTGTTGTTGAGCATGAGATTGACCAAATTTGTCAGACCTTGAAAGTCAGTGTCGTCGAGGGTGGTCAGGTTGTTGGAAAACAGTGTTAAACGATTCAGAGATAGTGTGTGTAGAAATAAGCCATCCGGTATATTGGAAATTGAATTCTGTCCTAAAAACAACTCCCGTAAGCTGACAAGCTCTGTGAACGCTTTGGGATCTATCTGTGAAAAATAATAACAAAAATTTCAAAAATGAAGTTAGTGTTTCTTTTTCCTGTACCTAGATAGGTAGTAAAAAAAACTATAGTTTGTTGAATTGATGTATCCTTAGCACGTTCAAAAACTAAAGCTTTTGTTCGTTGCATACTATTATGCGTTGAAAAACATGGTTAAAAAAAATCTTTTTCGGCGTGCATTTTATTTATTGTAATGCTTTGGTGGTATTGAGTTTCTGTTATAAAATTAATATTTTACACATAAACTTACTTGCAATACGGATTCAACATAATTTCTGTCAAATACATGGTCTTCGAATTTGGTATGAGTGGGTACGCATGCATTTTGCTGTACTTAAAGAAAATCCAATTCATAGACTTACGTTACTTATTCGGTTCATCGTCAGGTCCAATGTTAACAACTGAGGCAAATACTCAAATGTCTTTCTTGTAATAGAACTCAAACGGTTGCTGTGCAATATCAACGTCTTTAGACTTTTGACACCAATGAAGAAATCGTCAGATATATTGGCTGTGAAATAAATACACCCATGATGTCTCAGAACATGTTTTTCTATTAAAAACTCCATTACGCATAATTCATGGCAGTAATTAGAAAATCAAAGGAGAATTAAATTAAACTAGAAAGTAATGCGTTTAATGAAGCTTAAATTTCTTTTGTTACCCTATTTTTGAAGGATTTTGAAGAGTATATTACTAGCAAACTTGTTGGTTTCATCTGATTACTGACATGATGATGAAGGTTTATTTTATTTTGAAAGGATTGACATTTTTTACAGAAACAAAAGATATAAAAATCCCCTCCGCTTCCCTAGGCATTTTTAAAAAGACTTAGTTTAAATGAAATAAACTGTATTCAAAATCTATTGGATAGACAGCATTGTTTGTCTTGCACCATATTGGTATAAATGATAGATGAAGACGGTTTTACAACTCGTGAGCAAGCTATTCATCGGACTCTGCAAATTTAAGCCGCACAATCACAAATACTAACCTATTATGCATTATTGATACTGATGTCGAATGCACGATAAACAGGTCATTAAAGACGTATTAAACTGAAAGAGAATACCAGATATAATCATTGGAATCAAAACATCTTGGCCTTTGATTTTGTCGCTTAAAATTCTTGCTTCTATAACATTTTTTATTAACTTTTTAACTGCATTATTTCAAAGTTTTGGTTAGTTGGCGTTGCGATTTGCGAAGCATAATAATTAGTATGCTCAACTTTGAGCTATTAGATCTTTAATGGCATTCCTGGCTAATAAACGGAATTCAAAAAATCTGTAGAATAATTCACTACCACACCCGTATACAAACATGATGATGTCCACTGATTTGAATATGAATTGAATTTGAATTGCTTCGAGATCTTTGTTCTTAGCGACGAGAATTTTAGACTCGCTTAGCTAAATATTGGTGTCGTGTCACACGAGTATGTTAAGGAACACGTTTGGTAGCTTTATGTATCTTGTATTTTTGTGGACTGGAATTTTGTTTAAAAAACTATTTAAAAAAAAAAAAATCATTTTGCAATTGAACGCTTTCATTAGTTTTTATTGTGTTTTTGGGTCTTCAAATATCTGTCTAAAAATTGAAGATTTAAAAAACGCGTCCATTTCATAAGCAGGTCCTAACTAGGTATCAGCTCAGAGTCCACCCTTGAAAAATAGGTACCTGGCTATTAAAATGATTGATTTAGAACTCATTTTTGTAAATTGTTCGGATATCTAACTGCGCCTCCACTCGTTAAGATAAGATAGTCAAGCTCATGTAGACACTGACTCCAATGATCGTGTTGCGGATGTATTTCCTGGAAATCACTTTATCCCCCATCCAAGGTGAGGCTATAATTAAACCAACCACTATCGATTGATTAAAGAAGTATAGGGAAGAAGAATCATTGACTTTCATTTAATCCATTACAATAAACCTCTCGACCTAATTTGTCTTCTTCTTCAAGAATGCGTTTCAAATACAAAGCATAAACAAACAAAATATATCGCTCTTTCGAAAAAACTTTTCTTTTAGGAAAATACGTATCTACTTTTAATGAATTGAATAAGATACATACATTACATATGTACGGATGATTAGATGTAATATCATTTTTTGAAATCATGATTTCTTTATAAAGATATTCCAAACGCTTACCAATCATATTCCACGAAAAGTCCAGTATTTTAAGTTTATCAAGATACTTTAAGCTGCCGGACTTTAAAAGTGCTATTTCATTTTTTGAAATATCCAGTTCTTCCAGAACAACTTGATCTCTTAACAATCCAGGTGGAAATTGTTTAATCCGATTGTCTGAAAGATTTATAACCGTTAAACGTTGAACATGATTGAAAAGATTTTCCGGGATCTCTGATAAAACATTCTTGCTGATATCCAGTAAATTTAAATTTCGAAGTTTCCATAGTGTCCGATGGTCTAATTCTTCTAGTTGATTACTTTGAATGCGCCTATATTTGAAATAGTTGTAGACACATCTCTCAATCTATTGTTATTTATAAAAGTGAAGATTAATACTCACAATTGGATCAGACTATCTAAATCTTGAAATAAATCGTAAGGTATGAAGTCCAAGAAATTATGAGAAAGATCAAGTTCTCCCAACAAGGTCAATCCTCTGAAAGTGTCTTTGTGCAGAGTCGACAAGGAATTTCGTGATAAATCTCTGAAAGAACATTGTTTTATTCATTGTATAAGTGACTGCGTTATAAGGTTAATATTCTAAGATAACTAAGGTTTACAGTGGAACAAAGAAGAATGCAAAAAAAAATGCATATTTGTCTTGTCTAAGTAGGTACTTAAACCAGTTGATATGAATATGAAGAAATTCATTGATATTAAAATTGGAAAAATTGTCATAGCCAGTCCTGGGGATTACTTGGAAAAAAAGTATAATTACATACTTAAAAATTACAATGCTTGCCCTTTTAAATCACTAAATAGACTATTTCTACCGACTCTTGGTTTTCCACCCATATTTTTGGGCATTATCCTTAATTTAGTTTTATTTTTAAGAACATTATACTTACTTTATTTAGACGATTCATAAAATTAAAAAAAAATGTTATGTAAAGACAACAACGCAGATAAAGTTTCAAAAAATAAACTATTTATTTACAGTGTAATTTGTTTGCATCAAATTATGGCCACAGAATGAGCAACCAAACATGTATCTTCGCATAGTCCATAAGGGGCCGGATATAGCGATCAGTAAAACGCATCAGTAAAACATTTTTTGTAATATTTAATATGTTTCAATGCGTTGAAACTATCTAATAATTAAATTTCGCTGATGAAAACTCATTTTACGTATCAGCTGGTTGTCAATTTAGTAAAAATGCAACAATTCACTCCACCTGATTGTGTTCTTGTTTCTTACCGTTCCGTTTATCCGGAAAAAAATTGCTGATGCATTTACGACCAAATAGAAGAAGAAAGACATGTTGTGGTGACATTATAATTTCTTAATTGACACAATTTGACTGACCACTTAAACGACCATCAGTAAAAAAAACTCCTAATTTATTGGATCTCAATTTTTAGAAGCCAATTATAGCAATCAGAAATAATACGGGCAAGTGCGAGTCGGACTCGCGCACGAAGGGTTCCGTACCATTATCTATAAAAACGGTTGTATGGGAGCCCCCCTTAAATATTTATTTTATTCGGTTTTTAGTATTTTTTGATATAGAGGCAACAATAATACATCATCTCATTTTTAATTTTCGGATTAGCCGCGTTTATAAATAATAATTAGTGAGTTATATTCTTACTCACCCCGAACGTTTCGCTCAAATTACACTGAGCGTGGTCAGTGTAATTTGAGCGAAACGTTCGGGGTGAGTAAGAATATAACTCACTAATTATTATTTATAAACGCGGCTAGTCCGAAAATTAAAAATGTCATGTATCAACAACCGCGAAAACCTTAAAAGTTATAATACATCATCTGTCAAAATTTCTACTGTCTAACTATCACGAATCATGAGATACAGCCTAACTAGATGGACAGACATAAAAAAATCACGTTTGTTGTATGGGAGTGGGAGCCCCCCTTCAATATTTATTTTATTCAATAAAAATACTTGCTGAAATTTCTCATTGTAACAGGCGATCAGGATTAGCAGAAGACAACGAACTGATAGTTTGTTTAGGAAAGCTCGCGCCAAAAATGATCTTGTTTGTGTGAGTGAAGGAAAAGTAGCAAATCAGCAAAATGAAGAACAAACATAGACAGCTATGCATGTAAATTCAAGAATTCTAGAAATCCCTAAAGAATAAAAGAGTCAACAATACCGACTTCTTGTTCTTTATTTGACATTCCTTTTGATTTCTATTTTGTTTTCCGTTCGAACTCGAATTCGAACACGAATAGAAGAAAATTGAGCTTTAAAAGCATACATACATAGGTTGGCTCTTTTCTTTTTAAGGAACTTCTGGAATTTATATGTCGGTAAAGCTGTTTCTCACTCCCACAAACGAGAACATTTTTGGCGCGATTTTTCCTAAACAAACTGTCACCAAGGTGTCTTGTCTTCTGCTAATCCTGGTCAAATATTACACTGAGAAATTTCAGTACTTTGTTTTCTGAGCATAGTGTTTTTTTTTTACTTTTATTTCAAGAGTTTGAAAACTTGAAATCACTCAAATAACCTCCCATGACAATAAAATATAGAAGAAAAGCTTGCTTACGTTAAAAAAACCTTAATCCAGATTTTATTATTATTTTACAAAATATATTATGTTAATCAAATGTTAAATATTTTAAATCCTTAAATCTTTAAAAACGTAAATTCAACTAAATATGGGTTTCTTTTATTGTTTTTATTGGCATTAGAGGTGGTTTGAGTGATTTCAAGCTCCCGCGCTGTAGAAAGAAATAGTAAAAAAAAAAACCTCGCTGAAAAAAAAATACTGAAAAAGTTTAAACAGCATTCAAACTGGAGTTTTTTCGTGATAAGCATTAATAGAGATCAGAAAAAAAATGTTCGAACAAATGTCTCCATTTGACATTTCACAAAACAAGCCTTTATATGCAATTAGTTGTGTATTAATTTTCTTTATTGTCGAATAATAAAAGGATCGATAAATATGCCAACGAGACTACTAAACAAACATTTCGTGGAGTTTTTTGTGTAAACTTAATGTTTTGGTTGAAATAGATTTTTCAGGAAAATTCGTATTACGGTATCTCCCACAGTACCAATTTTTTCAAATAAGATATTCTCGTTAGCCATTTCACGAAATTAATAGTTAAATTTTTTTTTAATTTTTTGTTATATAATTTTCCAAATAAGAACTGCAAAGTTCTAGAAATTGACATTCTCAAAAACAAAAATTGGAACATGCTTTCGAAAAGTTTTCAAAAAAAAAAACGTTCTTTGAAGTCTCATGTCAAAGCTAAATTTTAAAACGAGCTGCGTATGTTTATGGCAGGGGCTATAAGGTTAATATCTCTTATCACTTACTATGAATTAGTTTTGTTCCTTAGACCTCAATGAAAGTAAACCGTTTTTTTAACACTTTCGATAAATATCAACAAATTCTATAACCAAATGCCTTGTCAAGTTCAAGTACAGTACAGAAATTATTTAAAAGTATCAATTACACAGCTGTTTCATACTCACATGAAAACCATATTCATAGGAATAACTTGGGTTGCTGGTACTGATTTAAGATTTGTGTTCCAGCAGGTAAAACTTTTCGTATCGGGATTACAACGACAGATGCCAGATGTGCAATGATTCCATTCAATTTGACTACCTGGGGTAAGTCTCCAAATTGGCTGTTCCACCGAACGCAATCGACTTTCGATCTGCCGAATTCGTTTGTGCAAATCATTTTCTAAACTTAACGCTCCCACATCTGGAATATTTGGATCCTTTCTTTCAGATGGACCTTTTGCAGATTTCGCTTCTAGTGACACAAATAACTGGGCTATGATTTTCAAAGCTTCACATGCTGTTATTGAACAATTTGTTGATCCCGACATTATCACAGGTAAAAAGTGTCGCTTCCAAAATATGTCGAACTGAACCCCATTGCCCATGGGGATGATTATAAAAACTAAAAAAACCGTTACACACTTGAATAATTTCATACTGATCTAACTGATCTATTTGATGGACTTTTGAAAACTAAAGTATCTGTACTAAATTTGAATGCGCGCCTCGAATAAGTCATCCCTACTCGTTTTGATTCAATGAGTAAAGTAAATTGCATTGAATACTAAAGCATATTTTTTTTTTTCAATTGTGAATATGCCATAAATTCATTAGAAATTCCGTGATATAAACAAGGTACCTACTTGAACCCGGTAATTTCAATTAATTTAAGTCTTGAAAGAGAATAAACATACAACTAAGGCCATGACCCAAGAAATGTTTGTAATAATTGAATAATCAAACAAATATTTTAAATTGCTGCTAGAAGATATCATAGGGTTAAATTAAAAAGTCTTCAAAACGCAAAAGAATGTGTCTACGCAGACAGACAGAAGATTAATTCCGTCATGAAAATAAGTGCCTATATGAAATGCACTCTGTCTCACTTAATAACGGACAGGTATGTACGGTTTCTTCTCGATTTTTTTTAAATTATATCAATCCCTTCAGTCAAGAAAATCAAATTACAGAAATCCAAAACTTTTCTGCTTAAAACTCCATTGTCTAAAGGGGGCATGCCGGGCATTTGCCCGGGGAGACAAATGTCAATAGCGGCAAAATTTTAAAATTGAGGACTAAAAATATAGTTTTACCTTTCCAAAATAATTTTACTTGTTTCCTCGCAACAACGTCAAGGGGGAAAATATGTACATATATATACATAACTCAGAAAGAATTTCGATTTTTCGTAGAAGAAATCTACCAATTTCTGAATGAGTCAGTTGTCAGTGTCATAATTACATAATGCAGTTCCCAAATTCCATTTACGAAATCCTCTCTTTGTAAAATGTGTTTTGAAATTTTCAATTTTCTAATTCCAGGCGTTTCCTCTGTTGTACAGCACAAGCCATATAAAACTACCACCGTAATGAATTTTCTGAAGCCTATGGCAGATGTGCCGGAGTGCCGGAGTAAAACGATGAAAATTTTGCGATACGAGCAGAACGGGGCGAAAGATTAAATGTTGTCACATTATTCCTGAAGCAAATAAAATATAATAAAACAACCAACAAAATATTTGTATTTGAAATTTTATTATGCATTTGAAAGACTACATTTTATATTTTTATTTAAATCGCGTTAAAAGCAAAGAAATAATTTCACAACCAATATACAAAATGGTCGAAGAAAACATAAAAAAAAATTAAGTAAACAAACAAATAAAGTAATAATTAAATAAATATTTATTTTAAATTCTTTAATTCTGGAAAATAAAAGAAATTATTAAGATTATTTTTCTTTTTTCTCTTTATGAAAAAAAAAAAAATATAAAAAAAAAAAAACAGTCACCCTGTTACATTTTATAAAAATAATACGGACAAGTGCGGCCAAAAAATCAAGTTTGTTGTATGGGAGCCCCCCTTCAATATTTATTTTCTTCAATAAAAACACTTTCTGAAATTTCTCATTGTAACAGGCGATCAGGATTAGCAGAAGACGACAAAGTTATAGTTTGTTTAGGAAAGATCGCGCCAAAAATGATCTTGTTTGTGTGAGTAAAGGAAAAGTAGCAAATCAGCAAAAAGAAAAACAAACAGAGACAGCTATGCATGTAAATTCAAGAATTAAAGAAATCCCCAAAGAAGAAAAGAGCCAACAATACCGACTTCTTGTTCTTTATTTGACATTCCTTTTGTTTTCTATTTTGTTTTCCGTTCGAATTCGAATTCGAACACAAAGAGAAGACAACTGAGCTTTAAAAACATACATAGGTTGGCTCTTTTCTTCTTAAAGAATTTCTGGAATTTATATGTAGGTAAAGCTGTTTGTGTGAGTGAAGGAAAAATAGCAAATCAGCAAAAATAAGAACTAACAGAGACAGTTATATTTGTAAATTCCATACTTCCAGAAATTTCTAAAGAAGAAAAGAGACAACCTGGTGATGGACGGAGAAACATAACAAAAACGAGCAAAAAATCACGTTTGTTGTATGGAAGCCACCATTAATTTTTTATTTTATTTAGTTTTTACGGTTCGTGAGATACAGCCTCGTGACGGACGGACAGACGGACATACGGACAGCAAAGTCTTAGTAATAGGGTTCCGTTTTCACCCTTTGGGTACGGAACCCTAAAAATACCACCTGACTGAAGTCCAGCGCAAAAATGGTCGCCACTGAGCTAAGCCAATAAAAAGCATTTTTCTTATTTTATTCTGTTTATCAGATAAATATGAGTGATATTATGATAATATGAGTTAAGTGCAAAAGGTAAACTTCGAAACCGTAACTTTTTGCTTCTCCTTGTGATCGTTATCACACCCTTCACATATAAAACTTTTGGCGGCAAATATGCGCCTACAATGTTTACACCACTGCTTAAAGTGTTTCTTCTTCCTAACTTCACAATTGAGTGCAAAAAGCATATGAAAAATGTTTGGATCACCAGGCGCTCAGAAAAAGCAGGAAGCCTTTTATTTTTGCCGCTTATATGAAAATGGGTGGAGCCAATAATAGGACATGAATATCAAAAGAAAGAGAGAATGAAAAAATGTTATGGCGGCCCACACACAAACAGTTATGGAACCATAACTTCCAAATTGATTTTTACCGTTTTCTTCCAGTTTTGGCTATACCCATAATGTTCAAATAAATGGAAAAAAATAGCCTCCTTCTATTTATGAGCGCCTGGTAAACCAACCAATTTTGAAGAAAATATTTGTGATGTGAGGCACCAAACATGTGGCGCTGCGGTGGCGAGACATTTAACCAAAACTGCATATTTTATTGCAAACATTGTAGTAACATGTCATCTGCCTCACAATATTAAAACTTAATGTAAAAATGCAAAAAAATAGGTCAAGCTAGTCATGTCAATTTTCAAGGTTCGCTGTGCGATAAGTCTTAATTGGCACGTGGGCACTTTAAATCTTATTTATTTTCATGCTGCATGTAAGAGTATGGCCTTCCGCCTTCATTGACATTAATGTTCACAATGTGAATTTCCACGAATTTCAAGAAATGAGAAAATCGTATCTAGAATTAATTTTTGGGGTAACTGCACTCCAAACCATTCATCCTTCTTTGATGTGAGGCGTTTGAAGTTGTATTTGATCTTTTTTTAAATCGTGAACGAATATATTGTGTTCCGACAGATTTCACTTTTTGCATCATTTTTCACTCACGATCCAACGAGATGTGAGGGATATAATCGAATTATCTCAAGACCTGGTTGGTTTAATACGTTACGTTTAAACAATTGTATGACCCATTTCTATCGTATTTTTAATAGCATCGTAGAAAAAATGAGGAAAGTACCAAAATCCTTTTGTTTCGTGATTTAAAATTGTTTTTAAAAAGGTAATACGAAGCACCAATTAAAATAACGAAAACCGTCCGCCTTAAGGACTTTATCGCCATAAACTGAAAGTTCTTGAACATTGATTTATCATTATTTTAAGAAGTAACTTATTAAAAATAAAAAAATAACACAAATACGCCGTTTCGTTATTAACACAAAAATATATATTGTACTACCATAAGCTTAATTAAAAATACAGATTAATAATACATAACAAACTATAAATCAATTTAAAGGACTGATTTTTTTAATCAACCTCCAGCTTTCTGAAACTTCCAACAACTCCAGAATCGATGTCGCCGATATCATTGCCAGCGAAATTAACTGCATCTTTTGTAACTTTGATGAACATATCGTCTAGCGCCAATATAGCAGCTCTTTTTTGCACTAGTTTTTCTTTGAATTGTTTGATCATATCAGCCAAGGGAACAGTGCCTCCATATTCCTGGGGCAATATTGCTGGATTAATTTTGTTCTTTAGTGCATCTACAGATTTGTGAACCTGAAAAGAAATTTAAAAATTAAGTCTTAGCTAAATGAGTTATTGTTTGTTGGTTTTATGTGAATAAGGAGTAAGGTGTGAAATAAAAATTAAACTTAGTTTAGTTCAGAAAAGCTATTGAATTTGTATCTCTAGTATTTCTTAGGTTATTTCCCATGCATTCCCTATGATTTGTGGAAAAAAATTGTACACAAACAACATATTATGGATATAACTCAATATTCTCTTGTGCAGTTGAGCAAAATGACTCACTCTGCTTGGGATAAATTATTTCAATAAACTGCTTCGAACACGATCTTTAATAAATCGACACAATTATTTGGGTTCGCGGACGACATTGACGTGATAGGAAGAACAAAGCGAGCAGTAACCGGTGCCTTCACTACTATGGAGTCATAGCTGCCAACGAAATGGGACTAACTCTTGTTAATCGCTGTTTCTTTGGGCTGAATAAGCAATTGAGGAATAAAGCCCTATCGAGAAGAACCAAGGTGACACTGTATAGAACACTCATCATCCCGGTCCTGGTAAATGGTGCAGAAAGAGTGACCCTCTCCTCTCCCAATCGGATGAAAAGTTACTTGTAGTCTTCGAGAGAAAAGTGCTGCGAACGATTAAAGGTCCTGTCTGGGTAAACCGAGAAAACAACATTTGGCAAAGAAGATACAAAGATGAACTATACGTGCCTTACAGCTACATAGAAGTAGCTAGAAAAATTCGAATTCAGAGCGAATGGACATCGACGCTCTAGCTCATAAAGTCTTCAACGCCAAACCAAAGGAAGTCAGAAGCCAAGGTAGACCACATCTTCAATGGAGCGACCAGGTAGAGGGAGATGTCCGAACGCTTGGAATGCGAGATTGGAGATGTGCAGGTTAGAGATCGAGCCTGCTGGAGGGGCATATTAAGCAAAGCCTAGGAACACCACGTTCTAGTTAGTTCAACATAAGTAAGTTAGCTTTAAACATGAAGAAATCAACTCAAAATTTACTTATATATTCAACTGAAGTATTAGCACTTTCCATTGGTTTCACTCGGGGATTCATTCTGAAAACCAATTGCTTCTGCTCAATTTTGACACAGTGTATTTTCTCACGAACTAGTTTCACAAGTTTTGATAATGTCAAACTGGGTCACTCCATTTCGTTACTCCTCTTCGATGCCTGTATTGTCTGTTTTATATTTAACAATATTTTGTGACGACACTACCAAAACTTTCGTCAATTCTGCGTGCGAATAGACATTTACCTAACATTTGATCAAGAAACGAAATTCTCTTCTCAGAAGTGTCATTTTCGTACCAATGGTACGGTTTCAAGAGACTTCCGAATGATAATGGACGCTTCTTTTCCTAGTTATTTTAGTTTCCATACAATATCTGCGAAAAATGGATCGCCAACGAAATTTTCCATTGAAGATTGCGGTTGTGAAGCAATTTCCTACGAGAAACTTCAATTTCACCATAGACGTACCTAGGATTTGAAAAGGGGGTGTTGTTGAAGTTCAATCTAAGGGTGGGTTTCTTTCATACACAGCAATATTGCTATCATCTCTCATCGTCTCGTTTTTTCAACTGTGTCGTTACTTGAGAACGCGTGGTTGGGCGTCTGCCTGACTACTTAACAGTCTGTAGGGCCAGCTGCACAGAAAGGGTCAACCTCGGTTCAAAATTTTGAAACAATTTACCTCGGTTCGTGTTTGCATCAAAGTTTAGACGGTGGTCCAAGAGTAGTATAAGAGTTAGCCCACCGATTTCCAAAGATTAAATTGAGTTGATCTACGGATCAAGAATTTAAAAACGAGGTTCAGTGCTACAGAACTGGCCCTCAGATAGTAGTCGGCAGGTACTTTTAGCTGGAAAAAGGTCAAAAGTTAATGAAACTTGGACGTTTTGTTCAAGGATAGTAAACTAACATTTTTCTAAGTTTTTGACCTCGAGCGTCCTGTGCTAAAAGAGGAAGGGGGGGAACTGGAAATTTTTCAACGTTGCTCCAGTTTTCCCTCAATAACTTTTTTTTCCTTACGTCCTATGGCAAAAACATATTTCAGTTTTTTGTAGAGCGTCGAAAAATTTGCAGTTTTCCCCCCTCCCTCTTTTAGCACAGGGCCCTCGAGGTCAAAAACTTAGCAAAATTTTTGCTAACTATCCCTGAACGAAATCCCCAAGTTTCATTAACTTTTGACCTTTTTCCACCTAAACCCACTTTTTCCGACCTGTCGACTGGACTATAGTGGAACTTTGTTCTTAAATAATCCTTGATCAGTGGATCAAATGGAATGAATTCGTCTTCAATTACATTTTTCTTCGTTGCTCCTGAATCATCGTTCAAGAGTTGACGCTGGTAAGACTGCTCCATGCGAATAGACACTTCTTTTCAAAAAAACCATACGATTTGCAATTGACTTTGAACGGAAATTTGGGAGGGTGCGTTTTTGAAATTTTGAATCAAAGGTAATATAGTGGTCGGTGAATACCACTCTAAGTTGAAACTTTTTCAAATAGAATAATAAAAGCAAAAGTATGAAGTTTGGCAATAGAAACATAATTTAAAACAATTTGGCAGGAGTTAACTGCAGCTCAAACTTATTTCCGGATACCCTAATGGTTTATAATTTTAATGTTGAGAGGGGTTAGTTTCCCTACTACCTCCGCCGATGTACGCTCTGAGTGGATTTCCTAGATCTTTTTGTTTTCCTATATTTGACACCAGGGCCCGATCTAGGGGGGGGGCGCGCCGGGCATTTGCCCAGGGCGGCAAATTCCAAGGGCGGCAAAATTTGAAAGTTGAGGATTATTAAAGCTATGTCTTTCCAAAAAATGTTTACTTGTTTCCTTCTAATTAAGATAATCATGGGAGAAATTATATAAATCAGAAAGAATTTTGATTTTTCTCACACAAGTGTGATGTGTGTGGGGAGCTGAAGTAAATGTAGACTCTCAACTGTCAAGTAACCGAAGAAACACACAACATTTTATCCGTCATCAGAAAAATATTCATATTTCTCTACCTTCGCAGTCCCCTCATACATAAATATGTAGGTACAGTAAAATTACTTTATAACGAACTCTACTTTCTATAGCAAATTTCATTTTGTTCCCCTTCTTCTTAAAAAAAATATCCCATATTAGCTAGTTTCGAAGGTAAAACAAGTTCAATCCTCAGTTGTTTTAACAAAGCTGTCATTGGTACTTTTGACAATTGGTCCGATGAAGACTAAGGTCTATTGTCAGCGATATGATCAATAATAAAATCGAGAACAACAGCAATTTGAAAAGACTTTACTTCAGACGAGACGAAAAAGCCCTTCTATAGTGATAAGAGAACTGCATTTCAGAATTTTTGAAGTTTTATTGAAACAAGTGGTAAAACTAAACATGATGCAAATTTTTAACTTTCTAAATTAGAAGATTTTTATAATAAAATAAAAAACAAAATTTTTAATGCGCAATCAAAAATTGAATTTCTTAACAAAATATATGCATTTCTTTCACTAATTTCTTTTTTATAATAATTTTTTTTGAAAATAAAAAGGAACACGAGGTTTCAAAACACATTTCACATTTCTTTCTAACGAATTTTATAATTTTTTTATTTTTTGTTCCCTTGAAGGTTCGCTATAAGGAATTTTGACTGTATATTATGTCCGTCAAAAATATAAAGTCGAAGTATTTTATTAATCATTTAAAAAACGCTACTTAAAACGTTTTTTGGGGAAAAAAAATGAAGTAAGCCATCTGATTTCTTGAACAGTTTTGATTTAAAAAAAAAAACTTCTCGAAAACATTTTTCCACATTTTTTTTTCTTTTTTTGAGAATGCACTTTCCAGCACCTTAGGCGTTTTTCTGTTTTCATTCAGAAAAGAGCTCTGAAGAAAGTTCGAGTTTATCGAGCTTGCTCTGAACGTCCTCTGAATAAATTGTGTTCAGAGCGCTCTGAACTATTAATGAAACGAATTTAATATCCCATTAATTTCCTTTTCTTATGCCATTTTTTTAACACTTAAAATCAATTCGGCGGCCATTTTATTTGTTTTTATTTCCAGCCGCCGCGCCGCTAAAATATCGATTGAATTGGTATTGGTTGGTTTCGAAGCGTATCACTTTTGACGTTTATATTTTTGTTTGGCTTTTAGCTCATTCTGCCCCATCTATTTATTTGGAGGTCGTAGAGTATATTATATGTTGTCATTGCAAAAGGGCGGCAACATAAATGTTTGCCCAGGGCGGCGAAAAAGCTGGATCGGGCCCTGTTTGACACTCTTAAGCCTGAGTCGCTCATTTGGAACCATATACTTAATAGGTGCATGGTACATCATGGTTTCAGCTATATGTTCTATTCATCTTTTTTACTATGGCCTTCCAAATACATACAATATATCGGAACTACTTTCAGAGAAACGGCATTGCATTTATAAACTATAGTATTCCCACTTTAGGTGCGCCATCTGTCGACGAAAAACTAAGTTCTAGAATACCATGGGAAGCAACAACAACAATTTCCACCATTTTATTTGTTGTTGTTGTTTCCCATGCTATTCTAGAGCTTAGTTTTTCGTCGATAGATGGCGCACCTCAAGTGGTAGTACTATAGTTTATATATTACAATGGAAAAGGGAACCATAAGCTTTTGCTGACCTTTACTGGGAGTAAATTGATGTCCTTTGATATACAACTAAATCTACCGTAAAAAGTTGTTATCAAACTCTGTGTGCGAGGTTTAACAAAAAACCCTGACAGAAACTTCATCAAAGCTGACCATTCGTGTACAACAGGGCCAATACAACAACATTTCAGACTGACTATAAGACTTCAAGGCCTATCAGAAACTCAATGATAGAATGAGTTAAATAAATGAAATCGTTATCCGTTTAACTTACCATTATTCTTTTCTTCAATTTATCACTGAGCATTGAGACTGCCAATTCAATGATACGGTTAGCGTAGTGCGGAATGTTGATGAAATGTGTCTCCTTGTGCCGCATTGGTGTTGAATTCTAAACAAATTTAAAAAATCTAATTTATTTACTTTCAATATTTAAAATTATTCTACACTACTTGCCTGTATGCACTTAATAATACTTCTCAGGTCAGTTAACGACCAGAGACTTACAAATCCCATGTTCATTCCAGATTCATCATTAATATAAACATATCCAGCCACTTGGGATTCTTCATCATCCAGCAGTGCCTCACAAATCAACGAATGAATCCGAGCCATCTGAACGGATGTATATTTGTATGGATCGAATTTGCCACCTACGGAGAAAATGACTTGTCTGCCGAATTCATCACGTTCTGGAAGGGGTACAAGATAGCCATTTTCAAAAATTTCATTTAGTGCCGGATCTTCGATATCAAGTTTTGTAAACCACTGTGGGAAAAGCTGACGGATTGTAAGATAACGTTCCAACATCTCGCATGCAGCAGGTACAGAAAACTTTTTTGTTCGCAAGAATCGGAGCAAGAAAATAGAATCCGTTCGGCATTTCTTGATGTGAGGATGCTTCGTTATCCATTCGCGAAATTGTGCCAAGGCTTGTTTTCTGATGTTGTCATCTTCGTGAAGTTCTTCTTTGGCAACTGCCCTTAATTCAGAATTCAATTTGCAAACGTATGGATCATAATCATCTTCAGGTGTAGTTGATAAGTTTGTGTTGTGAATAACTTCGGTTTCCAGCACTGGAAAGTAGGGTAAAAAAATGTGCACATTAGTCAAAGAATCATTATAATTTGATGTAGGTACTGTATATGTCTATGGGTACGTATATAGAACTATGTATTTCAACTCGGGCAAGCTGTGAATTCAACAAAACGAAAACACCCTCATCGATTTTTATAAAACTTTCCACAATTCATAATGTTGCATATTACTAGTTTATTATGTACCTACTATTACGTTATTGTATTTTACATAACCTGTGCTTTTAAATCTTGAGCCTTGTGAATAAATTTAAATATCGTTTGTGAAGAAAAATAAAAATGAGAGAAGAAAAGTTGGCCCACCTGTTGGCAATGCGTATGGCTTAAAATTCATAATTATGAACCAATAATCAGGCCCGGATCTAGGGGGAGCGTGCCGGGCATTTGCCCCGGGCGGCAAATTTCAAGAGCGGCAAAAATTTTTAAATTGAGCACTAAAAATATATCTATAGCTTTCCAAAATAATTTTACTATTAATATTATTCCTGAAGCAAATAAAATATATGTTATTATTTAAAAACTGCATTTTAGATAAAAGATAATGTTTAAATATTTAAATCATGGAAAGGAAATCAGTTGAAATAAACTACGTTTTTATTTTATTTAAATCACATTAAAAGCGAAGAAATTCCAAAACAAGATACAAAATGGTCGAAGTAAACATAAAAAAATAATTAAGTAAACAAACTAATAAAGTAATAATTAAATAAATATTTATTTTAAAGTTCTATATTTCTGGAAAATAAAAGATAGAAAAAACAGCACGAGCGCTTTTTATTTTTTGTCTTTATGAAAAAAAAAATATTCAAAACAAAAAGCACAGTCACCCTGTTACATAATATAAAAATAATACCTGACTCAAGCCTAGCGCAAAAATGGACGCCACTGACCCTAACCAATAAAAAGCCTTTTTCTTACTCTCTCCTGTTTATCAGATAAATCGGAGTGAGCGAAAGTATTAAATTTGAATATGAGCAAGTGCGAAAGGTGAACGTCGAAACGGTAACTTTTTGTTCCTCCTTGTGATCGTCATATGGTTGTATGATTTTTTGTTGCCAAGCTATTGAAAAATAACCGAACCTACTTCGTCACAAAAACACGAAAAAATTGGCTAAATGATCACTTGTGCCACCCCGTAAGGCTAGATTTTCTTGTTTTTGTGAAGAAGTAGGTTCGGTTATTTTTCAATACCTTGGCATTGGCAACAAAAAGTCATATGGCCATAAGGTTTTAAGTGTTGGATATAAAATTAATGGGAGCATTGAATTCTGAGAACAAAAATAATACTTAATTACGTAAAATTTTGAAAAAAAATTAGTTTTAAAATTTTTTTTTTTAATTTTTTTTTTTAATTTTGAGTTTGAAAATTAATATTTTGAAAACGGTTCAATAGAATAAATTCATTTGAAATTACAACAAAATAATAAGTTTTTGGCTTTACAAAAAAGTATAGCATGGTATTGTAGGAGTTACCATTGAGACGAAGAATGGTTACATACGTTGCCTTACGAAACATTAGAAATACATGTGATTTGTATACCCAACCCGAAATGCATTTTTAAAAAGGTTTTGTTCACTTTTGTTTCCGTACGTAATGAACGCTTTCAATCGTACATTTCGCACGAAAATCTTAAATTTCTTTTTTTTTTCAAAGAGAAAGAAAGAGACAAATGCTTCTTATTTCTAAAGGCTATAATGGCCGACTGATGTATTTGAAAGATAGTATTCAATGTTCCCAATTAATTCACATTTTTTTAATTTTTACACGAGGGGTTTGTATAGCCTTTTTAATGATTAGTCACAGCGCGAGCGGTATGAAATTATGGAGGACTGGGAAAGGAGGAGTTGATGAACATTGATCTTGATTGTTTGGAGATCGAAATGGCAAGGGAAAATTAAACCAGGCAACACACTCGTGTTGTACGGCTAAAGGAAGAATAACTATATTTCACGATACGTCCGAAATTTTGCTCAATTGTAAACTGATGAGCGTTCATAGCAAGATGGGTGTTACGGGGGAAATGTTTAAGGAATGGAACACAGCTGGCTACCTCGAGTGATCATTTTTTTCTACAAAAAGTAAGGAAAGACATGAAACATTTCGACGATAATCAAGGGATG
This sequence comes from Platycheirus albimanus, assembly GCA_916050605.2. Classification (NCBI taxonomy): domain Eukaryota; kingdom Metazoa; phylum Arthropoda; class Insecta; order Diptera; family Syrphidae; genus Platycheirus; species Platycheirus albimanus. The sequence continues at coordinate 71,130,616 of OU696698.1, forward strand.
GAAATGTTTCCATAATGCTTCTCTCGAGCACGTGTAAAATAATTTGAGAAGCACCTGCCCAGAGATAGGAGTTATACTCGAGTTTAGGGCGTAGAAAAGCTTTGTAAATTGTAGCCAGATCAGAAGGAGTGAAAACTTCTTGCATCTATTAAGGAAAGCCTAAGCATCTTGCAGCATTCTTGGCAATCTCAAGTATGTGGTCATTCCAACGAAGTGAATGCAATGTATCATGTATCATTGCTATTGCGTGGATAGTGGGATATTATACAGTCAAAGGTTTTTAGAAGGAATAATGCTAGGCTTTTGGGTTCTAAATCTTTCGGGCTTAGTTGCGGGAGCTTTTGTAAGGACTCGCATCAATATTGTTCTTGTATTTTTTGGTAATGGACTGTTAGATTGGTGTTTCAATAATCAAGACGACGAAGAAGAAGTCTGCATAGAAAATGTTCTACACCAACACCTATGTAGACCAAAAATTCTCATTTCTAGGTACTCTTCATCGCGATAGTTGAACCCGATTAATGATAGTAGAGAAGAGTAGAGTAGTCTAAAAAAAACTTGCTGGAAGTTGGTGTACCTTTGACTTTTGTGACAAAGTTTGAATCTAGGGAAGTTCTGAAGCACGCTGCTAAAGATTTATAAAATGAATTTCTGAACTTTACTATGTTGAGGGTCTATTTTGGAGAACTACGACTTCAGTAGAGCCCATACAAAAAAGTGTAGTCTTGGTGGCCAATTCAAGTCAATCGTTCCATTCCCTATTAAGAGCATAACAAACAACAGATTTAACAACTTAAAAGTTTGGAAATCGGTTTGCGGATAGCGATGTCAGATTTACTAACCTTCTTAAAGATGGAAGTCTATTTTAGTGGATAAGCTAAAATATAGAGCTTTAGTTGGGTACTTTTTTCTATTGGACTATTGGCAAAAATGGTTTGGTTATGAAAATGAGGGAGCATTATCATTATTCTTCATCTTTATTGACAAAACCTTCAATAAAACATTAACAAAAACAAATTTTAATCTGAAATTGAGTGACTTTCAACGCCTTATTTCGTTTGATCTTTCTAGTATACCATGGATGGCAAGAGTTGATGTTTTTCAAAGTACAAAATCAATCAATCAGCATTTAACGATGTCATAAAAGTGGGTAACTGCGTCATCAATAGAAGAGTAACTATGTAAATTTAAAATATAAATATTAAACAGTAAAACTATGACTCAACGTAAGCTTTACTAAAAATAAACCATTTAAAAGTTGTACCAATCTCCAGCTCTATGCGTGTGCATATTTTCGCAAAATTTTGATTAGACTAATAAGCCCATAAGTAATTTTGGTAAGTCCCTCTCCCTATCCCATGATTAAATTCCAAAAAGCAATTAAGGTGAACGAAGAGGTATAACAAATAAAAAAATTTATTTGGCCTTGTATATTTTTGTATTTCGGTTAAACCAAATTTAATAAATTACGCAATAAATTTGGACCTGCGAGCGCCCAAAAAAAAAAAAAAACCAAAATATTGAGTAACCCCAATACCTTTATTGTGGAAGAAACTGTAACCCAAAAAAGCAGCAATCATCATTGTCTAATGTTAACCAATATCTATACGCCATCAAACCAAAAACAGGCAACGAACGTGTTGGTAATTAGCACATCAAAAGTTATTAAGTTTTGTCTGTCTTTTATTATTTTTTTAAATATGTTAACAAATAAGTATAAACTTATCTGGTTTATATCGACAAAAACCAATAAACAGTTTAAACAGAAAGTTTAAAAACAAATCGTCCTATTAAAAGTCATAAAATATAAAAATGTTGTAATAGTTGAAAGATGTCCAAATCCAAACTGTCATGTCGTTTCGTTGAAGCATTTGGCATTCATTGAATCAGCTCAAGGTCATATTATTATGTCAAATAAAAACAACGTTTCAGTATAATAATTTATGCATGATTGGTAGTGTGCCTTTTGTCATCTTTCGTTGGGCTTATCTGAATAAAATTAACTTAAAGCTTTGGGCGATAACTTAAAGAGGGATTGATTGTATCCGCAAACTAGTTTTTAAAATAAATATATTTAGGTAAACAATAATAATCGTTAGTCAGTCGGCTAAGAAAAAGCCCCGATTTATTTAAAAATGAATAATGTTTTAAGTCTTTTATATGCGTAGAAAGTTGTACATAAAATATTATTTTGTTTTTAAGGAAACCAAATAAGAAGGAATAAGTCGAAGTGTTTTGCAAACATTTTCTAATTCTAACGATAGTATTCTTAAGTCGCAGATGACTTATGTTCATCGAAGCTAAGTATAAAGCCCCAACCATAATACGCAAAAAAATGGAAGCAAGTGTCAAAACCGAACGAAAAGTTTCTTTCCGATCATTCAAATACATCAGTCGGCCATTACAGCCTTTAGAAATAAGAAGCATTTGTCTCTTTCTTTCTCTTTGAAAAAAAAAAATGTCAGATTTTCGAGCAAAATGGCCGATTGAAAACTTACATTACGTACGGAAACAAAAGTGAACGAAACTTGCCGAAACTTATCAAAAATTAAGGCCCAACCATAATACGCGAAAGAAAAAGTAAGCAAGTGTCAAAACCAAACGAAAAGTTTCCTTCCTATTTGTAAAGTACATCAGTTGCCATAATAGCCTTTAAAAATAAGAAGAAAGAAAGAACACCCTTTAGAAAAAAAGGAATGTCAAATTTTCGTACGTAATGCACGACTCAAAGCGTACATTACGTAAAAAAACGAAAGTGAACGAAACTTGCCGAAACTGAACAAAAAATCATTTTGGGTTAGGTATACATATCACTCATGTATATCTTCTGATTCGTAAGGCATCGTACGTACCCATTCTTTAATTATGTTTGGGCCTTAACTCTCAAGTAATAATACAAGGTGGGCCAAAAGAAAGCACCCTATTGGAAGATGCTTTCATTTTTGCAAATGACCGCCAATGTCAAATCTGTTTTGACATTTGTGGACTAGACAGATGCAGAATACAAGTGAACAAGCCATGTGAGAATCTGTCGCCCGAAGTTCTCGCTGAAGTGATGAAAAATGCCATAAAACGATCAATCAATTGTGATTTGACCAATACAATTCTAAAGGTTCAAATAAACATAATCAAAAAACAGAATCGAAGTTTTTCATTTAGAAAAAAAAGGGAGCCAAACAACATCGGATGGATGACTTCTTTTGGCCCACCCTGTATTATAATTGAATAGGCGCAAAAACAACATTGATTAGTATTTATTTTATAGGATGTAGCTATTTACCAGGCCTCTATTGACAGAGTTACAGTAAAAATTTAACACAAAAATTATATCCAGAACTCTTCATTTCGTTGGCCTCCCCGTTCTTCAGACCTGACTGCACCAGATTTGTTCTTCTGGGGCTAATTGCAAACAGGAAGTTTACGAGACGAAACCAACAAATTTGACAGCTTTAAAACAATGCAAGCAGTTCTAAGACCAACTCTAAATTCAGTCATGCACAATTTTCAAATACGATGCCGCACTTACGTCAATGAGCGTGGAGGTCACTTGAAAAACATTATTTTTAAGAACAATCCTAAATAGACAAAATAAAAGTCAATAATCTTTTAAAGTCCATACAAAAAAAATTTAAAAGGTGTTTTTTAGACGTGTGGTTTTCAAGAAGAAATAAAACGCATATAATTTATTGTTATGACCAAGTATTTAGCTTTATTATAAAGATAAGGGTTTGCCATTATGTTTTAAAATGATTTCGGGCAAGTATCCGCCGCGGCTGGCTCGAATAAATTCCTGGGAGATTATGTAGACAGAATATTGGACGCAGCGTGCGAACCGAACCATTATTTTGGGAATAAATTTGAACGATTTGCAAACGCTGTTCAGGAGAAGGTCAATTCATTATGAAATGGCAAACCAAACTGATCATAAATCAAGTGACAGCTATCAAAAAGATAAACTCCGAAAAATGTATTGCCAGATTGAAAACCACACGTCTAAAAAAACACCCTTTATGCACATATGTAACCTAAACAAAATTATTTGAGTTTCTTTATGTAGCAATATTCATCAGCCACACTGATGTACAATGAGGTTAGGTTAAGGTGTCAGCTAGAAAATAAATACATTGTATATTGTACCAGGAACAGGAATGGCTCGCTCGTGGATGCAATGCCTAGTTTTTTAGTGTGTGCGTTGAAGAAACTGAAATTACTGCTAAATATTCGGCAATCAATCAAAAAATCTGATCTAGATTTTGAGAAGTGCTGTTAAATGTTGTAGATTTTAGAAGAATATATCAAGTTAGTCGTATATCATAGTAATAATAATTATTTTTGCAGGATCTGAATTCTAAATATAAACCATAAATAATTCTTGGACGTATTTCTTATGTATATGAATGATACCGAAAGCACCAAGTTCAATTAAAAATCAAATTGTATTGAGTGAAACACAATGAACATTATTTTGCGCACAAGTCAATGGCACAATAATGCAAGACTTAATTGTTGTTGAAAATATAGTACGTGGGGAACGTGTTAAGTGTGTCCTTCTCCTTAGAATACAAAATAAGATACATATTTTACAGAGGTAAGTTACTTTTGGAAATATTCAAAACACTGAAAATCATAATCAATAAGATATAGTGATCATTTAATAGGTAGCCACCGTCGCATCGTCGCTTCGTATGTATAAGTTTATTGGAATCTATTTTCCTACGGAAAAATTCAACATTTGCTTAATTGGTAAATTCAATCATTTTTTTTTTTTAAGTTTAGATCTCTAATCGTTGTTTATAGTGTTTTCAAATGATATAACCGCAAAAAATGAAACAATGAATGAAAAAATGAAACCAGAATTGCTTAAACCAAAAACTTATTTATAGTTTCAAAAAGGAGTCTCTGCCACCTATATTTTTGGCGGTGAAGTAGAAGGTGAAGACAACAATGGCACCACTTTTAGGAACTGGTGGAGTTTTAAAATAAAAATCTACATCAGGAACTTCTTTTTTTTTTAATTTTCTCAAGGTAATTTAATTTTGTTTTGTTAACAACATTAAAGCAGAGCCAATTTGATAACAAACAAAAGACGAACCTATTAACCTTATTTTACAACATACGAGGTATTTATACAAACTACATTATCCGGAAGTGCATGTCGAATTCGTATTCAAGACGTGAAGTTTTGTTATGAACTTGAACATTGCGCAGTTAAGGCAACGCAAGCATGATGTATAGAAAATGGAAATTAGGCATGTAGATATAGGTACTTACATATTATAAATATAAATAATTAGTAAAAGTATCTACAAAATGCATATCAAAATTAAATCATAGTCCTATCGAATTTCGCTCTCATACCGACAAACTTTTTCCAAAATAGAGTCGAAAATTCTTTTCTTTACAACTTTTGCAATTGATTTCTATTAATTAGATGTATAATAAAGTTACCATACCACAAGTTTTTATAACTTTTATTAAAAAAAACACTTTCTTCAAAATGAACCATTTAAATTTAAAACCAACATGTTAAACATGTTTCTAGTTCAGGGAAGAGCATTTATTGTTGTTTGTGTCTCGAGTCTGCCACCGTTAGGTACAATTTACTGATAATAATGTATTACCTGGAAAGTTAAATTTAGAAAGCAATAAGAAGAAAATGATATCAATTAAGTGCGCGTGCATTCATGGACCTTTTCAACAATAAGAAATTCGCGAACGTTAGGATTAGAAAAGTTATTAAAAACTGTTGAGAATATTTCTTGTGATAGAGTGATAAAAAGAGTTTTAGAATATAAGACATAATTGATTATAATAAGTGATATTGGGTTTTGAATAATTGTGGATTTACACTATTCTGCATCTTGCGTTCTGCAAAAAAGAAAGATACATCATACAATAGACTGAGAGGGGAGATAAGAATGCAAAACATCTTGAAAATTTTAAGTTATAAGAAAAGCAGAAATCAAGGTCAAGATTATGGTGAAGACGAACATGTTCATCTTGATTATTTTTGATGTGAAACATCTATTGGCGCAACGAGGCAGTACAATCGATCGTATTTTGAGACGAAAAATGGCATGACGCTCGGACGGGCTCCAGCCAATCAAATCTTTGATAGCATAGAAAAAAATAACAAAGTCGATTAAATTTTTCAGGTGGTTGGGGTGGTAGTGGAGAAGGGAATTGGAGGGAGGATTGCCAAAAATGGAGGGTGGTTTGTTGGGAGTTGGGGGTTGAGATATGGTGGGGGTGAGGGAAAAATTGACAAAAATAAAATGCACGACTGGGTCGCACGAACTTGCTCTAATGTGTGACAGTGGTCTAGGGGCTTGAGATTTTGATAAAAATAAATTTTTCAAAATTCTTAAATAAATACTTAAACTAATTTGAGCTGAAAAAAAAGTACGCCATTTTATTTCTTGGATAAATTTGAATTTATGAGAATAAATTTATAAAAATCTGTGGAGCGGTTTTTGAGAAAAAAAGTTTTTTTTGAAACACTTTGAAAAAAATTTTCAAAAAAAATTCAAAAACGCCAGTTCATATGTATTTAGCAAATACATTTATTTAAAATTTTTAGAAAAAAATTTAATAAGCTGTTTTCAAAATATTAATTTTTTAAATTTTTTTTTTTAAATGCTTTTAAAAATACAAAAAAATATTTTTTTTAAATATTGGTACGCAGTACAAATTAAGCTATCTACAACTATATATGTGTGAAATTTCAAAAGAATCGGTTGAGTCGTTTTCGAGATAGTCGAAAGCAAAAAAAACGGTCCTATGGAAAGTACCATTCTTAGCCATTCTTTAAAACTTTTTTTTCAGCCATATGATTGGTCGTACCTAAAAAGCAACACTGATTTTTTTAAATAGAAATCGTTAGAGCCGTTTTTGAGAAAAATAAGCTTTAACGTAACGGTTGTATGGCAGGTACCGTTATTTTTTGAGCTAAAAAAAAAATTTCAAATTCCCCTCTGTACAATACCTAAAAAAGTCTATATACCAAGTTTGAAGCAATTCGGCCCACCCGTTTGGGCTGTAGGTCTCTATACATACAGACAGACAGACAGACAGACAGACAGACAGACAGACATACAGACGGACAGAATTTTTAGACCATCTTTTTTCGTCTTTGCTATCATCGTAATGTCATGTTTGATTATTATCTCAAAACTTTTTTTTTCGACGAATGCATAACTTGCCTTATAGTACCTATAATCGCAAGTAAAAAAGTGGGAGGAAAAAATAGTCAAAAACGGTGGGTGGTTGTAGGTGAGGTGGGTGGTTGGTACTTATGGGGTAGTTTTGGTAGTTTTGGTGTAGGGGGGGGGGGGAGGAATTGTCCAAAATGTACCTCACCTACATAAATATATGTGTATTCTTTTACTCTTCTTTATAATGACGTATACCTCTCCAGCAGTGTTGCCGAAAGTACTACTATCGGAGGATTATCCTCCTTTCGAGACCACCGTACTCCCGTACTCCTCCTTTCGCATCCGTACTACTATTTTGAAAAGAGAAAACAAAATATAACTTAAGCAGCAAACTATAATGTCACCCTTAAAAAAACTGTTTCCACTTCAAATTTTATGCTATTAGACAGCATTTGTATTTTACATATTCTTGTCATGAAAAAGAAGAGGATTTCCCTCTTTTTTAATTTTGTTTATCCTGCTCTGCTACATGATCATATTATTGTTTTTTTGAGTAGCTATTTTGAAAAGTTAAAAGTGTTATTTTTACTTTTGATTATGGGTAAGGCAAGCTGTTGATTCGTGAAAAAAAATCTAACAATCAAACATGACATTACGATAGAGAAGTCCGAGAAGTGAGTCCGACAGTTCTTTCTGTCTGCTTTGCTGGGTTTAACGGCACCTACAGCATAAACGGCTTTACCCATTTGCTTCAAACTTGGTACACAAAATTATGATTACGCCTTATAGAGTAATATTTGAAATAAGCATTCTAGCTCTTAAACTAACGGTATTACATATCGCATTTTTCTCAAAAATGGGTTTAACGATTTTGATAAAACTCTCTGAATGATGATTTTTCTGTAAACTCTTTGTTTTGGTTGGAATACATTTTCCAGGAAAATTCTTAAAACGGTAGGTACCTCCCATATAGGACCGGTTTTTTCAAATCAGATTTTCTTGTAAATCACTTGACGGATTTCGATGTAATTTTAAATGCGGAAGCCTTCTTATAAACGAATCAAAAATAATTTTTAGATTTTTCAATAAAAGTTTTTTGAGTTTTTAAAAAAATTTAGGTTTTTTCAAAAACTGTATGTAATTTTTTTTACTTTTATTTTCCTGACTACAAATTGCTGGAAATTGGCATACTGAAAAAAAATTGAATTACGTTTTTGAAAAGTTTTTAAAAAAAATAGTTTTTTGAAAAAACTGGTCGAACGATTTTAAAATTTTTTTCCAAAAAATTCATAACAGTATCGAAATTAAATCAGATGACTTACTTCATTAAAAAAAAAAAAAAAAAAAAAAAAAAAAAAACGTTTTAATAATAAAAGTAGACACCTACATATAATTTTTTTTCTCTGCTAACTTTTTTCCAAAATCTCAAGCCCCAAGACCCGCAATGTCACACATAAGAGAAAGTTCGTGCAAGCCAGTTGTTAATTTTTTTTAAGCAATTCATATTTACATGTTGGTTTCTTTATTTTGTAAAAAAAAACCTTTTAAAATAAAATATTTAGATAACAAATTTGATGCTCATTAATTTGCAAGGCTTTAAAAGGTCGGTACTACTATTTCTTTTGAAATACTACTATTCTTTGGTTGATTTACTACTTTAAAAAAATTCTCTCCGGCAACACTGCTCTCCAGCTTCACTTTAAATATGAAATTTGCAGATCAAGACATTGCAGAACAATGTAAAAATGAGTATACAATTAACTATATTTGACTGTGAAATTTGATTGAGTAAATAAAAACCTCAAGCTCGGAGCATTCAAAACTACTTAATTCTTTTCATATTATAAAATTTTAATTAAAAATCTCATGCAATACTACAGCTCGCAAAGTATCAGAATTTGGTTAAACCCTTAATGATCAGTTTACATGTTGGGATGGGTATAAATCCTTGACGTTAACGGACCTTATGCTGCAACCGAGTCTGATGCTTACATATTGAAAAGTATTTTGATAGACTTGTATGGGGCACTTAGACAAACTTTAAGACAAGTTGAAGTGTTTGTTTCGGATAGACTGTTCAGAGATGCAATTGCAAGTCTGGAATCTCAACGGACACAAGGCGGGTTACACTACTGAATCTGTTTCTGAAGCTAACTTTCAACTGACAAAGACGCAAGTTAATATACCCTACCCAGATGTCTAACCAGTGTAAATGGCTTTAAAAAGGTTTTAAGCTGTTTCAAGTTGACTTTTGATAAACGACTTTAAAATTGCAGCAGCACTTTTTAATAAGTACCATCCATTAATAAAAGGCATGCATTCTACTTGAACTGCTGAAGACAAACATCGATGGAAATAATCTCTTACCATTCAAATGTGCAAAATGTTATTAGGAAATTACCAAATTAAGCAAACTCACTCTCATTATGATGATTATTTGAAGGACAGTGGAACGTTTACTATCGAAGTCTTCGAGGACTGAACTCATATTTACTATTGGTCTCAATATTTACTTATTACGAGGGCGAACAAAATGGAAGCTTTAGATAAGCAGCTAATTATATATTATGTTGGTTGTTGCAGGCACCCGTGTAATGAGTATTTAAGACATCAGGAATCACTAACCATACCACCACCCCTTTTCTGATAGTAGGTATTTGAGTTGACAAAATGATGATTTTTTTTTAAATTTTTCGTAAATTGTATATATAAACTATTATAACGGGTGTTTTTATAAGAGCTTGAGAACTTTATAAAAATACAAAACAGAAATATGGTTGAAATTAATCACTTTTGGAAATCAAGTTGTTACGAAATAATTGATTTTGCAATAAATTGATGGTTAAGCGCGCTGTATGGCAATTCGCGCCGTCTATTTTAAGGAGACCAAAAATCAGTCAATTTCAATGAATACAACGGTGATTCGTTAATGGCTTGAGGATTGTCTTCGCTTCATCAATCGCGAAAACGTTCAATAACTGCACGAATTCCTTACTCACAAAGCCGATTTTGTTGACCGTAAATTGGACGGAGTGCTCTTTGAACTTCGCGAACAGCTTTTTTTTTGTTCAAACTAAATGTCCATACTTTGTAAGCGTTGTTTCGGCATTAAAAAAGATTCACGATGAACTGCCAAATTTTACTTAACGAATGGTCAACACAGTTTGACAATCTCAACTGTCAAACCATAGACAACAACTATCGAAAATTCTCATGCAGCTAAAAAATCACCCTTTTAACATTATTTATTGTCATTTACTTGTGGTAAGATAACTTTATTATACCTTGCATTTAGGGCTATCAATAATATTAAGGACTGAGGTGATGTAAGAAGTTCAAGGCAATTGTTTGCAAGCAATTAAGATTTTTTCATCCTTCAATATCTTCAAGCTCAATCTCCAAAACTAAATTTGGAAATATTTGACAGATAGATTGGGCTCAACGTTAGCTCAAAAAAAAAAAAACCTGTCTCATAAGTGGACGCCATGAGAAAAATGATTCACATAGGGAAATATATTTAAATTTTGATTTGTTTTCATCCAAAACTAAAAAAGGAAAGGCAAGCGTTAAAGGAAAGGTCAAAACAAAATGTGAAAAAAACCTAATGCAAATTTTACCGAATAGTTTTTGATATGCAAAAAAATCACCCAAAGCGCATAATGATTGATTCATTTTCGTAACCTCTCTTCTTTGTATGATTTTTGGCAAATTAAAGATAACCTTGTATTTGAAAATTAAAAAACTGACCAATCATTCCTTAAGGCGGTATAAATGACACATATTGTAGATAATAATGTTAACAGCAGGCAAAGTTTGGGAAGGTGACGCTTCATATTAAAATTTTTAACGTACATACGAGTATGTGTAATTTTTGCATTTAAATAATAAAAATCATACAATCCTTTAGTACAATCGAAATAAGCTTTAATTTAACCACATGTTAAGAATTTTCGAGCAAAATTTCTTAACATGTGATAAAATTAAAGACAAAAATTTAGAAAAAAAAAAACAAATTAAAAAAATGCGAGAAAAAACCCAGGAGTTGTACCATACCCCGTTTATGTGTATCGAAAGGAGCTAAACAAATTTTCAAAACCTTGAAGTTTATTTTATAGAAGCTAACACATGAATTTTTTGGTTATGGACGCATTTTTATTTTAATGAGATTATAAAAAAATAAACAAAAGTATTTTTATGGATACTTAAACAAACTTCAATAAATTCTTTGTTTTTCCAACAAACTATGCGTGTATCAGGAAAATTCTGCAAATTGTGTAAAAAATAAAATGAGAAAACAATCAAACATGACAATGCGATGACAAGGAAGTCGAAAAATTAAGTCCCAAAACTATATCGCTCGAATGCTCACCCATCTACAAATGTTGAAAAACGGGTTCCCAACAATCGCAAATGCATACATCCCCGTTGAGGAGTAAACTTTGCCTCACTGAATACCATTGCATGTGTAGTAACAATTATTAATCATCGTTTATGTAACCTTATTTTATGAAAAAAGTTTGGCCTTATGTCTCAAATTTGGTCCGTGTAATGACGGTTTTCAAAAACAAAGTAAGCCCAAACGCGAAAAATTCGGTTTCGAAGGCATCAAGATGCCAACTAATTGTTTTTGGTGTAATGTCGCTTGCAACAGTGTCTTGACAGTATTTTGAAAAACTTTTCGAAAACATATTCCAAATTTTCTTTTTTTTTAGTATGCAAATTTCTAGCACTTTGTAGTTAGTATTATCAGGAAAATTAAGTTTAAAAAAATTGAACAAACGGTTTTTGAAAAAACTGCATTAAAAATTTAATCAATTCCGTCAAGTGGTTAACGAGAAAATCTGACTAAAAAAAACCGATCCTAAGGGAAATACCGTTATTAGACTTTTCCTGAAAAATCTGTTTCAACAAAATCATAAAGTTTATACAAAAAACACCATTCCTTTTGAGAAAAATAAGTTTTTCATTTAGAATCATGGCAGATAATTTTAAAGATATGTAGAATGCTAGTTCCAAAAACTCTCTATAAAACGTCATTCATCATAATACTGTGTACCAAGTTTGAGGCAAATCGGTTCAGCCGTTTAGGCTGTAGTTGCCGATACAGCAAAACAGACAGAAAGAATTGTCGGACCTATTTTTTTCGACTTCTCTAGCATCGTCATGTCATGTTTGATTGTTAGGATTCCATTACTTGCCTTACACATAGTAGGTAAAAGTACTGCACATGATGATTGAATAAAAAAAATATTGGTTCTAAATAGAAATTATTTAAACCGTACCTTTCAGTGATGAATTCATTGAAACAGTTGCAAGATATTAGAGGTAAACTGACGAAAAAGGCCAATGTTGGTGAAATATATAGTTGCTTGACTCATTGGGAACATCTTCCGACTTAGAAACAACTAATAATTGTTGATATAACCATCCCATCAGATGCTGATGGACCTCATTCCCCACTCCTTAATATTTATTAGGTTGCTTGTGTAGTTATAATGTAGTATATCCAGAAACCCTGCAAGTGGGTTTTTTTTACTTGTTTACCCAAAAAGTACATTAATTAAATAATTCAATATTAGATATAAAAAACAAAGTGCTTTATTTTAAATCGATTCTTTTAACCAGTTGTCTTGGTTATTTTGGGGCTTTTTTTTCTTAACCAAAAACCCCAATTTAATTGCATGTCATTAGAGCAGTCTACTTTATTATGGATCTAATTGAGACAAAAATAAAACGATCGTTAACTTACTTTGTTTTTGTATTTCCTCATAAAAGATCTACAAAAAAAATACCAAATTTTAAATTTGATTCAAACCAACAAAAAACAAAAATCAGACACTATATTTTCATTATTTGTTTTTACTTGCGATTATAGGTACTATAAGGCAAGTTATGCATTCGTCGAAAAAAAAAGTTTTGAGATAACAATCAAACATGACATTACGATGATAGCGAAGACGAAAAAAGATGGTCTAAAAATTCTGTCCGTCTGTATGTCTGTCTGTCTGTCTGTCTGTCTGTCTGTCTGTCTGTCTGTCTGTCTGTATGAAGACCTACAGCCCAAACGGGTGGGCCGAATTGCTTCAAACTTGGTATATAGACTTTTTTAGAAATTGTGCAGAAAGGAAATTGAAATTTTTTTTTTAGCTCAAAAAATAACGGTACCTGCCATACAACCGTTATTTTAAAGCTTATTTTTCTCAAAAACGGCTTTAACGATTTTTATTTAAAAAAATCAGTGTTGCTTTTTAGGTACGACCAATCATATGGCTGAAAAAAAAGTTTTAAAAAATGGCTAAGAACGGTACTTTCCATAGGACCGTTTTTTTTGCTTTCGACTAACTCGAAAACGACTAAACCGATTCTTTCGAAATTTCACACACATATAGCTGTAGGTAGCTCAATTTGTATCGCATACCAATATTTTTGAAAAATATTTTTTTGTATTTTTAAAAGCATTTTTTTAAAAAAAATTTAAAAAATTAATATTTTCAAAACTGCTTATTAAATTTTTTTCTAAAAATTTTAAATAAATGTATTTGCTGAATACCTATGAACTGGCGTTTTTGAATTTTTTTTGAAAATTTTTTTCAAAAAGTTTTTCAAAAAAAACATTTTTTCTCAAAAACCGCTCCACAGATTTTTATAAATTTATTCTCATAAATTCAAATTTATAAAAGAAATAAAATGGCGTACTTTTTTTTCAGCTCAAATTAGTTTAAGTATTTATTTAAGAATTTTGAAAAATTTATTTTTATCAAAATCTCAAGCCCCAATACCACTGTCACACATTAGAGCAAGTTCGTGCGACCCAGTCGTGCATTTTATTTATTACATCACAATTCACAAACTATAAGACAGTGAACTTCTTTCACTCTTTTTATTATAAGATCGCCTCTGAAAAGTGGTTTGGTTTCTGCAAACCGAGTTCAAAGAGAAAGCGAAAGTTGTCTTGACCGAGAAAGACGACGACGACGACGTAACCAAATGCGAGTACATACCCCATTATTATTTTATATACTCCTAGGGCTCATAAAATCAAAACTATTATAATATACAATCATCAATTCCTTAATTACAATTATAATAAAAAGATTTGAAAATAAATTTGGGTAAGTTTTAGTTTATTCAATTCGATGTTACATCCTGTAAAAATGTATCGATTCAAGACCGCTCCGACGAACCTACAAAATACTTTCATAAACTCTTTGTGCAACAGATACTTCCTTTTGGAATCATTCACTCAACCAAAAACTTTGCATTTATGTAATGTGTGCTCAAAAAAAAAGGATTTTATTACATGAGTTCAAATTGGGACAGTCAATCAATATTTTCTTCTTACAAACATAAGTACAGTACATAACTAAATATTTTAATGTAATAATTATTTTGCATGTCATAACAAACCAAATGAAAAATATTTAAGTCTTAACTCACTTTTGACGGATTTTCGTTGCACTTACGAAACAAATTAAAAAAAAAAAGCTTATATTATTTCGTAATCAGTAGTTGATGGTTAATATAGTATGTTAAGCCGAAGTTGAGCGCGAATCCCACCGCGTTGTTTATGTTAAGAAGAACCACGACAAACTGAAGTTGTTAAAATTGTTGAAAATTTATTTTAAAATAATTCCCACCACTGAGCCGGGCTTATTCACGTAGAAACGCGCAACTATAAACTTTATATACGGAACGTGTACAACCAAATGATGCGGTCGGTGTTCCTTCGTCTACACTATAGTATCTCTGATGTCTACAGTCTGCACTTAGGTATCTTAACAATAATAAACTCTAAAATGGCTTTGTGCGTCACTGGTTTTAATCTTTCATAATGGAAATTTCGGCAATCGAGATTCGATGTTGAATGTTGAGTGAAATGTTTTCCCACATAAATATAATTCTCGTATTGTGGGTTTCGATTATTAGTTTTTACTCAAAATTTGATTTTTGTTTTTTACTCAAAACAAATTAAAAAGAAAACAAAAATATTGGTAGAACTTGGGTCCTACTTGAAAGGTAGATAAATAAAACCATCAAACCGTGGACTCATTATTTGTAGATCATTTAAAAAGCCGGCGACGTTAATTGAAGTACCATAATCCAAGCTTTGAGCACAGTACTGTGCACAAAAAACTTGCAAAAATTCTTTTTAGAAGGATGGCCTGTTCAGCTTACATTAGACACTTAGAGGATAATGTAAAACTTGATTTCTGCTCAAGAAGTATTATTCACCGATTCCATTGTGTGCGTTGGTAAACTGCAGGAATATAAGTCATCTACAATTTTTTTAACAATTCCAACGGCAAATGGCGATGACATTCGTGGTGTATATTATTTCTGTTAATTTACTTTAACAATTTTAAATCTTTTTTAATCATATTGGGTACACATGTCTATTCCTTATATTGTGATATTTTCTACCCTCTTTGAGAGTCAGGGTGTGTTCCATCTGTAACGTACAAAGAATCCTACGAAACAAATAGACCACCTTCAATGTAAATACAGCCCCACGTTGGGCACCAGCTGGAACGCACAATTTTGAAGTAATAAATATATCCACTATTAATCATCACAACTACTATACTTCATGCCACTCAACAATGAGCACTGTTCCAAAGAACTAGCCCCACGCTGGGCAACATCTGTAACGGTAATTAAATGAAATTATGAATACTATGAACACTCTCCTCTTTATGCTCTTCCGGGAAGAATATTGGTCGTTAAGATATTTTTCTCGAGCTCTGTTTAAGGCTATATTCAACATTGTGCCATTACACAATCTCGATGCATTAAGATTTCACATCAGCCAAATTGGTACGCACGTCTTTAGCTCCAGTTTATGGTATGGCCACGCTTGCTTTTTCTAAGGTGTTTAGAAGTTCTACAGGGTATTTCGTCAATGCGCATCGCCGTGTCTGGTGATGCATGTTTTTTTTTTATTCACCGACTAACCCTTCCAACATCTCTTTGTTGAGGATATTGATGGAATCTTTTCTTGACGATAGAACTGCTTTCTGCATAACCACTCTTAGTGGCTCATTTTGATTTGCAAGTTCAGGAAAACGTGTGAAGTAAGTTCATCCTCTGTTTTCACTGGATGGAGGATGGTGAAAATCGTGTACGACTGTTTCTATTAGACACTCTCCGATTTGCCCATAGCTAACTGATTCCAAATCGTTGAAAAGTTAGAAACGCATGTTGCACGTAAGGTGAAGATTTTTTACCTTGGACCGGAGTGACGACGCCTTTAGACACGCTGGACACGCTTTTGTCTCAACCGACAGTGTACCCCTCTCAATGACGGGAAGTTCCTGACTAAAATCACCAGTAAGCAAAACTTTAACACCTCCCAGCAGAGCCCGGTTTCCATGGATATTTTGCACTTGCAGGTTTCGGTTCAAAGCAAGTATATGTAAATCTGGCGTTCTGAATCGAGATTCGCAAAAATTGGTCAAGATCAAATCTAGATTGATTTTTTGGCTTCATGAGAAGCTATCGAGATCAAATCGAGAGTGGTTTTTTGGTTGCATATAATTCACTTTTAGTATGCACACTTCCAAGCATGAAGACGGGTTAAAAGAATCTTGTAAGCTTGTAACAGCTGCACAGTGAGAGAGCTAGATAAAGGCAACAACATGGGTGAATTTTAAAATGAACAGCTGCTTTACATTTTAAATGGAATTAAAATCACACTATTTTTTTAGGATTAAATTTGTACCTCACAAGGGTACTAAGATCACTTCACTAAGTATTACCTAGACTGATTTAGTAATCGGGTATCGGGGACTTATGTCTTCCACATAACTTTTTTTTTGAACAAACTCGTATATTGTTCGAGCAACTGTATCTGATATATCCTGTTTTATTTTTTTTTTTTTTTTTAGAACGTAAGGCAGCTCATTATGGATATTGTTAAAGGTATAAAAGTTCTACCACAGGGCAAGCGATACTATGAGAATTAACGAGAGCTAACAAACAATCCTAAGAAATCTTTTCTCTTGAAATAAAACACTTCGTCCAGCTAAAAAAAAAACTTAAAGAGGCGTGTCGCACAATTTTTGGATTACAGTATTATCATTCAAATATTTAATTCTTTTCAGAACTTTAACCTTGTCTATGAAAAAAAATTGACATAAATTGTTGTGAACATAAAAAATGCTTTTTTTAACAGTTTTCTTTACCAACATTTCCTACGCCGAAATTTAAAAGATTTCATAACGATAAGGACTCGAAACTAGCAATTAATTATGGTTATTCAATATTAGACGATAAATCAAAAAGCGGGCTTTCTGCATCCTGTTTTAATGATAAAATTTAAATAAATGTCTTCTAAAAACTGCTGACCAGACTTCGAAAGGACCATATTAACATAGCTCTAGCTGTAGCTTCTTCCAGAATTCGACTTTGAAATTGAGACTAAATCTTGCAAGCGAACAAGGCTCATACTGTTATACTGTCGGTTACTTATTTCTATGCTCTGAAAACGTACCCAACCTAAAAATCTCGCATTTTGTGACGTCATCAGAGACCAATAATTAAAGCTGGAATTGCTATTTCTAATTTTTCTAGCGCGTCACCTCTGACGTCATTGAATATGCGAAAAGCATAATCTTTTTTTATTTGATTCATGTGTATAGCGAGTTCTTAAAGTTTCAAAAAGTTTCACAAAAATAAATAAACTTTATTAGTTGCAATAGAAGGTCGAGCTCTTTGGTATCTGATGACGTCACAGGAAAACAAATTTATGTTTGAAATAACAGCGTTCGCTACCAATTAAAATTAATTTGAGCTAAATACCTCGGATCATAGCTATTATGCTTTAAGAAAATCTCTTCTTCACGAAGTACTATATAACTGCTTCAGTAGATCCAAGATTTTCAACAAACTCTCAATAAAAATTATGAAAGATTTTTTTTTACCGAAATTCGGTTCAGTAACAAATAATGAAAGCTTAAAACATATTAATACTTATATAATAAAATATTTTTGAATAGCACTGTTCAGCGTAGAAGAGATCCATTAAAACACACAAATTCTGTATTTAAGCTCATGTGTCGATTTAAAATCAGATAACAAGCTACTATGGTCGGTGATTTTGGATATTACTTTTTTTTTTTTTTTTTTTGATAATTATATGAAAATATTTTATTTTGGTAATCAAACAGTAATCAAAATAATTATTTCAACTACTCAATGGTGAAAATGAACGATTATATTTAATATACGTAAAAAGTCTATAGGTATGGCAAAAAAAATATACGATCGATATCTATCCTCAACTTATGTAACCCTTTTTTCTGTAAGTAGTGCATATGAGCTCAAGAAAATAGGAAACAATATAGATACTAACTCAATTACATATACCAACTTGTCGACCCCAACTATAAAGGCGCTAGGGTACAGTTAGCATATCATTATCGTAAGACATTTGCGTAAATACTTCGAACTTGTGTTGGAACCATGCCAATTACTTCATTAGATGATAAAAAATATGTACAATGTACACAAAGGCCTAACTTGTTCAGCTTGTTAAGGCAGCCTTAATATTAATTGTAGGTAATAATTGTTTTAACATCAACAAGACATATACGAGTATACAAGTATCCAGCTGAAGGAATTGTGTGTTGCATGTCAAAGGTCAGTCGTTGTGAGTAATCCACGGACTGCAAATAAGTGCTCAAATGCAAAATACACTTTAGAATACGATTACAAAACAAACGCCAAGTTCAAAAGCGTGCTGCAGAGCAGATCGAAAGGCTTGTCGAACAACATCGATATTTCCAAAGGTCCTATTTATTCTTGGAGTTCCTGGTGGTTTTCCGCTAATTAAATAAAATGCACGACTGAGTAGCACAAATTTGATCTTATGATATACAATAATTGCTTAATGGCTGCATAATGTAAATATGTATATTAAAATTAATTAAAAATTGTTTGGAAAATTCTATTATTTTTTCAATTATACTTAGTTTAAGAGTTTCTCGGAAAAACTAAATATGCAATACAATTTCAAAACTAAAAGTCTATCTAGAAAAAAAAATATTGAAAATCGTTCGAGCAGTTTCTTAAAAAGTGGTTTTTTTGAAAATCTTTTCTGTTTCAAAAATTGTATTGAAATCGGATGTATAGTTTACGAGAAAACTTAATTTGAAAATTCCGGTTCTATGAGAGTTAGCGTTATAAGACAAAAAGTCTTTTACAACCTGTTGCTTCAAGCGACAAGGTTCTTAAATATTCGAAATTTGTCAATAAAGTCTATTCACTGAAACAATTGTCATTTATTGAAAACCAATTCTATTGGTAACAATTTATTTCATGTATTAGAAAACCATAGACAATTACGTATTAGTAGTAAATTAAAGAGTAAATTACAAATTTCCTGAAACAGATACAAAATAACCAATTAACATTTCATTTTAACATTTTTTTTTCTTTCTTAATTTCTTACTTTTAGTTTTTTAAGAATATCTTATTTAATAACTTTTACTTTTAATTTTTCTTTGCATGAATTTATCTGCTGCTGCTGTCTAGCGTCGCGTCGGTTTTGTTTTGTATCTTTTCTGCGTGAAATTGTTCTAGAATGTTCTTTTAGGTTGAAGTTGGCTGCTGCTTCTTTCGAACTTCAAATTTCGAAACAGCTGTCAGATTGTTTCTTTCAAATTGTTCTCGTTGTCTGTCGGCGTTGCCAACACAACCAAAAGATAGACTGTCAAAAAAAGCATCCTGAAAGTTTTATCGAAATCGTTGTAGCCGTTTTTCAGAAAATCAATTTTCTTTTGTACGATTGTATTACAGGTACCGTTGTTTTTGGTCCTAGAGCAAAAATTAAACACAAGGGACCGCAAAATAAATATTAAATACCAAGTTTGAAGCAAATCGAACAAACAGACAGACGCATGGAGTTTTCAGACCAACTTTTTTTGACTTCTCTATCGTAACGTAATGTTTGTTTGTTAGATATTTTTTTTGTACGAATTAATAACTTGCGTTATACATAGTACCTATAATCGCAAGTACAAATTTCGTGTAAGACCTTGAGCCATCAAAAAATGTTGTTCGCTTTATGTTATGCCAGGATCTACCACATTATATAAAAACGGCTCCATGTCGTACCCCGTAATGTTATAACTCCTAACGAAATAACTCCTCATGAAGATACACTTAATTAAAGAACTCTTAACTTTGAAAAATGAAATAAGTCTAAATAAAGATGAAATAACTAATAATCTGAACATGAAAAAATTCCGAACAATTAGGAGATCATGCATAATGAAAGTTTTCCGAACAATAAAAAATGAAAAAAACTGGTTGTCTAAAAAGTCGGTTTACGGACGATAATTTTACGTGATAACCAGTTCACAGAACAGTTCATGTGTAGGTATCTCTCCAACCAAACAACTCACCTACAACCACCCACTATTTTAGAATTCGTTTTCACCCCTCAACCCAAACACCAACCTTCCACCCCCACATACAACCACCAACCAACAGCCCACCATTTTTGAAAATTTTGTCCTCCCCCTAACAATAAATCCCCCTTCCTAACCACAACCAATCACCCACCCCACCTACAACCAACCACCAGCTATTTTTGACAATCCCCCCCATACACCCACTCCACCTACAACCACCTGCTACTCACCCACCATTTTTGACAATTGTTTCCTCACCCCCCCCCCCTACCACCACAAGCCACCCACCACCCCCCTTAATCCAACCACCCATTCCACCTACAACCACTTGCACTCACCCACCATATTTTACATTCCCCTCCTCCCAACACAGCCAACCACCCATCCCACCTACAGCCACCAACCAACCACCCACCATTTTTAACAATTTTTTCCTTACCCCCTCCCAAAACCAAATCCCCCAAATCCAACCAGCCACCCCACCTACCATCACCTTCCACTCACCCATCATTTTTGACAATTTTTTCATCGCCCCCATCAAATCAACCATCTCCACCACCAAAACCGCCGACCACCCAACCCACCTACAACCGCCAACCAACCACCTACCATATTTGACAATTCCCCAACCCCCCCAGACATACCAAATCCACACAACACCAAACACCCATCCCACCTACGGCCACCAAGGAACAACCCTTTTTTTTGACAATTTTTACCTCACCACCCGCACCTGACACTACCCCCCCACACACACATACACACACTCACCACTTACAATTACCAACCACCCAACACCCTCCCCTCCCACTTTACTGCACTCGCACTCAAGGGGATATAAATACCCTTATAATGATTTAACATGTGCGAGCAAGGACAGAAGGAATAGAAAGATAGGAAAGAAAGGTGGTACAATGGTTTGAGATTTTAGGTGATAATTATCTCAAGGAAATTCCACGGGTGGCATCCAGTTGAAACTTAGGAAATAAATAAAAATTGCTGCCCATGCTGGGTTTGAAGGCACAGCTCTCAGGTTAAGCAACCAAGCACTACATCCACTGTACCATTGCCACCCGCAAAATGACACTTTTTCGTGCGTGCTGCCCATATATTCCGATTTATTAGACGTTATCACGTCAAAAAGTCATGAGATGGGAAAAAATTGTCTTTATTGAATTACACAACTGTACAAAGTTTTTAATTGTACTTGGATGTTGTCAACCACTACAGTTCCGCAGAGAGGCCGTCTTATGAATTCATTTTCGTCTGAATGTAGTTGAGCGAAGCATTCTGAGCATAATTTGAAACGCTAGCATGGCAACAACATAATATTTGGGCTTGTAGTGCAACATACAGTGCACAAATACTCGCCATCATCGTCTGTAGTTGTTGTGTTGGATGTTTCGTTGTCATAACTGTCAATGTTATCTTCGATCATCGTGAAGGCTTTAAATTGTCCGTCAAAGAGAATAGATCAACTGGAAACGCGATATTTTTATTTTACTGGCTTAACGCTTCAAAGGCGACATATTTATGTTCACATCCCAAACTGATCATCACTTAAATTTTGAAGCGTTTATAACTGATCTATTCTCTTTGACGGACAATTTGAAGCCTTCACGATGATCGACATTTTTTGTCAGCTCCTAACATCGATGAAATAACTCTTAACAAATTTGAGTTCGAGAACTCCTAATTCGGATTTGTTAAATTTCTGTAACTTTAGGAGTTATTTCATTATGAAATAAATCCTAACACAAAAAGATGTCACAACATCTAATATCAATTAAAGAACACCTAACAATTAGGAGTTCCTTCATATGAAATAACTCCTAACTTTGTATATAAATTGTTAGAAGTTATTTCAATTTATTTTGTTAGGAGTTATGACATTAGGGAGTACGACATGGAGCCAATAAAAACGCACAGTATTATCAAAAAATTTTGATTTTAATCAATATCGTTAGATCCGTTTTCGAACACATCCAATATGAAATAAAAAGTGCTGGTGTACAAAGTACACATGTCAGAAGTGAAACTTCTTTGGCAAACTAGTCCATCTTCTTAAGGCCGCTTACCCACCTAACACATTTAATATTATACACATCACATTTTTCATATCAACCTTAAAGCGCTCATTTAACCACATATCAAGTCACATCTCTGCTACCCGCCAATTTATTTAAAACTACCAACCGCCTGACTGCCAATGATGCTAAATGAAATTATATGAAATCCCACCGGATTCGGAATAAAATCCCACTAATTTTGTACTTTAGGGGAAAAAACACCATATTTTGTGTAATAGAAAGCTTAACGCTAAAAGCCTACTTAATGCATTTGCACTTGCGTTAAAAATCTGATATCCCAGTTTCAAACCGTAGTCAATTTGATCGCATTGCAGTCAATTCGTTAAGTTTGCGCATGTAATTAAGTATTGAAAACACACTATTCAGCTTAAATGCAATCGATTTATCACCTGTTTGAAACTGGAATTGCAAAATAATTTATTCGTGTAGGGATAACCTTATGGAATGAAATTAAAGTCTTGTATTTTTTCATTAGTTGCCTAGACTATAAAAATAGCAATTGTCAGAATTCGGGAAACAACAACAAAAATCTTATTTTTTTGTGTAAAAAATACTTGCTGAGCTCAATTACTATTTTTTTGTTAAATCAAACTTTAAGCCTTAATTGTACCTATTTTTATTTTTGGTGATAAAATAGTTTTTTAATATTTATGTATGTAGGTACATGTACCTATGTCGTACTGAATTATCCTTAAAATAATATCACCCCATAAAAAACAATCCAATCGGAAATTTTCCAACCATAAAAACCACCAAAAATTTGTTCCCACTACTTTACCCACCAAATAGTTTTTTTTTTAAAACAACCAATCTGGGAACACTGCTTTTCGTGGACGGAAGTCACGCTTATTTCCGCTGCATCAGTACAAATTTTACCCCCATACGCCTAAAGAATTTACACTTCAAAAAGTCGTCACTTTAAAGGTACCAGTTTGAGCCGGGCTAAAAAAAAATAAAAAAAATCTCGACAACCGTTTTTCTTTAAACTGCTATTGCTATCTATGAAGTTTGAAGAGCATCCGTCAAGCCGTTAAAACTGTAGCTTTACATGAAAAAGATGGGGCCGTCTATGTGGATGGGTCCTATCTGTTTGTACCTATCTAAGGTATTTAAATCATTTTTCTTTTTTATGATTTAGAATAATACTTTCCGGCAATAACAAAAATTACATCTTGAACATTGCAATGAGATTTCAGAAAATTGAAGGTACATACATTGGATTTGAATGCATTTTTGTATCTTGATCAGAAAAATGAATCATAAAATCATATAATATAAGTACATACTTCTTTTAATTTTATTAGCTTTTTTGAATATGTTAATATTGGAAATACTTTACATATACAATATACATATGTGGCAGCACCCGTTACAATGTTGTTTTTAAAATTCAATATTGAATGGGTAATATTTATGATTCTGCCCCTTGATGAGTGCAAAAGGCACCATTCTGTTTCCCGTGTTGAAGGAGTCCATTACGGCGATATCATCACTAGACAGTTGGAAATCAAAAACATCAAAGTTCTCGCTAATTCTATTTTTATTTGCAGATTTTGGAATTGGAATGGTCCCGATATCAATCTGCAAAAAAAGATTGGTTTATTTTATTAAAAAAGGTTCTGGAAACAATTAGATTGGTCTGTTTGAGCAAAACAATATTTAAATATTTACCATGTAACGGAGAATTATTTGTGCCGGTGTTTTTTTGTACTTATCGGCAATGGCCTTAGTTTTTTCGGAATAATAAAAATCTGGTGTCTTTTCCTCAGGTTTCGGACGACCGAGTGGGCAGTAGGCTGTTAAAATAATATCATGCTCCTTACAAAACTCCCTCAATTTCTTTTGATTTAATCCAGGATGACACTCGACCTAATTTTTGGGATGATATAAGTACGAAAGTACGAAGGTTAAGAAATACATGCCTAACATTCTACTTTATACCTGATTTGTTACTGGTTTTATTTCACAATTATCCAAGACACGTTTAATCTGCTCGCTATTAAAATTCGAAACCCCAATGCTTCGAACAAGCCCCTTCTTGACAAGTTTTTCCATTTCTTTATAGGTATCCAAATAATCGTCATCACTGCTCCACGCGTTTGTTGGGAAAGTCTTTTGATTATTAAGTTTGTGTATTAAAAACAAGTCAATCGACTTACGTTAATCGCAATTTTCCTTCTGAATCTTTTGGTAAAAGAGTTTCTTCATCAACATAAACATAGCCAACTGGAACGTGCATTAAATACAAATCAATGTAGTCAAGGCCGAGTCTATCGACGGACTTTTGACATGCGGGCTCAACCTTTTCAGGGGAATGATGTATATTCCAAAGCTATATATTACAAATACAAATTTAGTTACCATCTCTTCTTTTCGTCATACATAGTATAGTAACACGGGAACTTACCTTGGTAACAATAAAAATGTCTTCCCTTTTAACGACACCCTCTGCAATTTTATCTCTTATGGCCTTACCTACTTCGGCTTCGTTTTGATAAAAGTATGCGGTGTCAAAATGCCGATAGCCAACGTCTATGGCGTGCTTGACAGCCAACTCGCCTTCGTTTTCTTTTGACTTTAAATTATTCAAAAAAAAAAAAAATCGTTAAACCAAACCAGCGCATTTAAACACTTATGCATTTGTATAAAAAAAGAAGATTATTAGTCAAATTAGTTATGTATCTTATGTGCAATGTTTAATAAATAAAAATTTATTTGTTTAAGGTCATAAACTGTTCTTTTGAATTCGAATGTCTAATTGTCTAAAAATATATCACACGGAAACAATATATTGACATCGTTAGTACAAAAGTAGGTTGGTTGGGCGGGCAGTTTGTCTGAAACAATTCATTCCAATTTGCATACAATTTTATTCGTTAGCTGTGTTCTCTATATATATTATTCCCAAACACCGCTTCTTTAAATTGCAATGATCTTCAGTTTCCTGTACTGAATACTTTCACTGAAAAAAAACCTATACTATTTCTGAGAATCGAACCTGGGATCCCCAAGCCAAGAGGTGAGAAAGTCGTCTGTACAAACCGATGAAGACTTTCCATGGAGTTCAGAATAGATACAGAAAACCATATCCATCTACCAAAAATAATTGAAATAACATGTGTTTATTTTTTAATAACAATTTCAATGGCTCCAGAGTACATATGCACAAAACAAAGAAAGCCAACCTAAAATTAAATGAATTTAAAACCACATTAACATCTTTTGAATTGGTCAAGAATTTGGTTTCGAAAATAAAATGCACTACTGGATCGTACGAACTTGTTCTAATGTGTGAAAGTGGTCTTGGGGCTTGAGATTTTGAAAAGCAAAGAAACATATGAAATTTAATTAATCACTGAAAAACCGCTATAGTTCAAACAAAAAGTCACAAAATTATTTCGTTTATTAAAGTGCTTCTACATTAAAAATTTCATCGAAATCCGTTAGGTGGTTTACGAGAAAATTTGATGTTAAGAAACTAGTCCTATGGTAGGAACCGTTATAAGACTTTTTCTAAAAAATCTATTCGAACCAAAACATAAATCTTACTGAGAAAACAACCGTGCCATGAACTAAGGCCATACGAATTTAGGCCATAATAGCGTTAATTCACATCTAAGTACGAATTAGTGCCATAATCAGGATATGGCCTCGATTCAACTTAAAAGGAAAACTTAAGCCGTATGGCGTTAGTTCATTTTGAAAAATGGATGGACGTTAGGTAAGTGAGGAGATGGACGAGGAGGCAGACGACGAGGCAGACCCGCCCGCCGTTTGTTTGTACGCTCTTTCGCGTGAAGCTACAACCTAAACTTATTGAAGGATTTTCTTCAAACTTCAGCAGCTTAAAGAAAAACTTTCGTCTAGCCTTATTTTGTCTAAGCCCAGCTCGAACTTTTAGCTTTCGAGTACCTAACGTTTTTCTTCGCTTTGGATTCGCACAGAAACACGGATCTAACGACTTTATTTAACTTATAACTTAGCAAACCAAGATGATTTTTAACATTCTGGGCTATATTTTTTTAAGAAAAATCAGTTTTTAAAAGCTTGGTTCAAATGACCTTACGTTGGCAACGTTTTGATCAAATTCACTCAAACTTTGCTTGGTAGTTCTATCAGTTCGTTATTTTCAACGGTGGCCCCAATACAGTGTTACTCAGTTCCAGGCTAAATTTCCTGTTTTTATTCTTATTAGCTTGAAAACAGCTCTTACGATTTTCATCAAACTTTAAGCATAAAATAGTTAAAGTATAGCTTGAAAAAAACGATGCTTTTAATTCCTGACAAAAAAATAGAAATAACGGAAACCTACATGATTTTAATGGTTCTATTTAACCGACCATAAAATGAGAAGTGAAATTTGAAATGTTTGTATTTTTGGGATCTCTAAAAAGAGGGCATTGTAATGATTGTGCAGATTAAAATGTTCTTAACTTAATCTCCTAGACAAGTTTTTGTAGGTAAAAAAAAATACTGTTTTGATTTGGTTCAAACTCTGTCAACATACGTTTCATACGAGACAAAATAAAATGTATCAAAAAATTGTTGGAGCCGTTATCGATATCGATTATTAAAACCGTCAAACTTGTCCATAATCGCAAGTAGAACAGTCTAAAACGAAAAAAAAATCTTATAAAAACCTAAGATTTTACTGTTCAAAGTTTTCGTCCGTAAAGTTCGATAAAGAGCGCAGTTAACGTCCGTTAACTAAACTGATCGGAATTTGACGAAACGGAGCAATCTGCTATTTCAGGCGTGAGATATGAATTGCTTGGTTTCGCACAATTACGGACGGGCCCACCAGCGCCGTTCCGACTATTATAGTTCATCCTAATGAGCATACATGATGTGTCTATTGTGTAAGTATGCTCTGCTCACACTAACACAACAAAAGTTTGCTATAAATTTAATATTAAATCCCAATTTTACCACAATCGACAGCGCTTTTTAAGACTCTTTCATTTCTTATTTTAATAGTGAATATAATAACAAAAATTAAATTCCTACCACAGTGGCATCTCATCAGCATTTTTTCCTACGAAAGGCTTCATAATCTGCGCACTAGTTGCTGCGCATACATAACAACCTTACGAATCAGCGTAAAGTACGAAACATCTCTGTTGGTTTCATTTCATACTCTAAGTTCGTGCGTCAATTGCGTTGAATTTAATCCCCTGGATAATTCATTGTTGACGTTTGTGTGGAAATTGACCACAATTTTAGAAAAAAACTTTTACCTTGATCAACTTCAGGCAACTTCAAATCCACAAAGATACAAATTAACTTATACAAGTTTAATTTACACATTTTAATTATTATGATTTAAGAAAAAAATAAAAAAAGTACGCATACGCCCGAGTGCACTATCCTGTTTTATCGTTGTTTTTATAATTTTTTTTTTTGAAAATGGACATCAAATTTTCTTTTGAGTTCGATTCGTGCATAAGTTTATTTTTCATACTAAACCAACATACCTTTGTATACTAAGAGTGGGAGTCAATAATATTGACTGTTTCTTATTTAAGAACTTAAAAAAAAAGTCGTTTTTTGTTTCTAAAATGGAATTAGGTGTACAACTACCTCTAGCTCAAAAATTAGCAGTACCTGCAATATAACAGTTATTTATAGCTATTTTTTTCTCGTTAACGGCTTTGAAGTTTAATTTAAAAAATCAGTGTAGCTTTTATGTTTGACCTATCATATGGCAGGAAAAAAAATCATCAACAGTATCTAAAAACCGTACTATCAACGTTTCCGATTTTATTTGCTTTCGGCTATCTCGAAAACGGCTTTACTAAATTTTTCGAAATGTAACACATAAATACAGGCTTAGGAAGTTCAATTTATGCTGCATACCCATATTTTTAATCAATATATATTTTTTTTTTTAAAGCATTTTCTAAAACTTTTTTTTTAACATTTCGCGCTTTAAACAGCTAAGACTTGCAAAAATATTTAGCCCTCAAGTCACCCGCAAAACTACAACCTTTCAAAGCCAAAAGAATTTTATAAATTGGAGGTGAGGTTTCTGAGTAATTTACACACGGCCTATGTTTTCGATTTTCATTAAAAGTATAAAAGTATACCTTCATTGTGCAGACAGTTTTACATTGCATTTAAACCTTAAAGTAAAAAAAGCTTTGAGTTGACATTTGTGACTTTTTGAGAATGAAGCTTCAAAAATGTATTCTTATCAGCTGTCTAAAAGCTCCCAAATGGAATGGAAAAGAGGGATATTATTATAAATTTAATGATTTTAATATTGTTAATTTATCCATTCAATTATTTAATAGGTAAACGCTTAACGCACATAAAATCTGATTTATTTGAATAACTTACCTCGTACGTCCCTAGTCCAATCACCGGGATCTCGAAACCATTGTTAAGTTTTACTTTTGGCACGACTACGGCAGTCATTTTATGCAATGAACGATTAATCACTCTCGAAATAAATTGCATATAATATTATGATGATTATTCAAGGCACTTTTAATTTAATAATTTTTATCGAAGACTAATTTGAAAGGCTTGAGTTATCACAAGAAGTTGTAGAGCGAAGTCTAAGGTGACTATCGCCAAGTTCACGAGAAAAAAGAAAACTAAAAATACTTCCATGTGATTTCGACAAGCTGAAGCTCTCTTCTCTTCAACTAACTATCTTCCTTTGTTAAATGGTTGAATGCCGGTGTTTACATTTATGTAGAGTTTTGCTGGAATGCATTGTTTTCTATGGATCTTTTTTAAACCTAGGTGCTAGGTGTCGTGTAAATTAAAGTAAACTGAAGTGCAGAAAGGAAAGAAATGAAATTGTGTGTCTTCATTACACTCTCCTACATACTCGTACTTCCTCTCTGCTGAAGTAGTCATTGCACATGCACATTGCTTATTGTCATTGTCATTCTCAATGTACGTGAGGGGCGAGGCCACTATTTGCTGTTAGCCTAAAGATATGTTACACTTTTTTGTCTGCTGTTTTATTGCCCAGTGTGAGAAATCAGAGCTGTCATTACAAATTTGAAAAGATGTCAGTTCGATAGTGGACAATATTTAGTGTGAATTTTACCTATGTCATTGTATATAAAACTATAGTATTCCCACTTGAGGTGCGCCATCTATCGACGAAAAACTAAGCTCTAGAATACCATGGGAAGCAACAACAACAATTTCCACCATTTTAATTGTTGTTGTTGCTTCCTATGGTATTCTAGAGCTTAGTTTTTCGTCGAAAGATGGCGCAGCTCAGGTAGTAGTACTATAGTTTATATATACAATGCCTATGTTTATCTTATTCTTTTTTATACAGGGTGATTCATCTATAAGGTGTGACAAAAAGTTAGAGCGTGTAGGTTGGGTTAAGACAATCGAAGACTGAAAACCACTCTAGCTGTCAACTGTGTTAGAAACATGGGTGCAAAATG
This sequence comes from Platycheirus albimanus, assembly GCA_916050605.2. Lineage (NCBI taxonomy): Eukaryota > Metazoa > Arthropoda > Insecta > Diptera > Syrphidae > Platycheirus > Platycheirus albimanus. The sequence continues at coordinate 71,160,690 of OU696698.1, forward strand.
AGAAAACCTTTTTTTACCTGCTGCAGGTTCTCTCAAGTATTATAAAATCTTTGGGTTTCTATTGTTTTAAAACACACATTAAATAAAAATTACCTAAGCCCACAAATAAATCGCTTTTATTCGTAACTTTTGCAGTTTAAAGCAATAAGAACCTTTTTTCCAATTTTTTCCTGGAGCAGGTTTTCCCAAGTATCATAAAATCTGTGTATTTTTCTAGATATTACATACTTGTCATTGATTTTTATTTTAACAATTGTTACGTTCATTAAAAAAAATTATTAAAACACTATGTTTGCTACGCATTTTCTAGAGAAAAACGACCCGAAAGTCAAAAAATTATCATGGGCAGGAAAAATGGAACAGGCTTGAAACGGGATATCTAAAAACTGAGAAAAGGTATACAATTCATTTAAACTCATTAACAGAGGCTATTATTTCTCCTTAAACTGAAAACCTGCACGAAGTTTTTATCGTTAGTACTAACAGCGCAATTACCGTTAACGTAAGTCAGTGTACACCAAAGCTAGCCGTTTCGGTAAAATATTTTTTTTCTTAAAATATACCAAAGAACCATGCCCTAAAATATTGCATACGAATAAGGGGACACCCTGTATATATAAAAATGTATTTATATGTACTCGTATGTCTAGTATGGGACTCCCAAACAAAACGGATTTTTATGAAACTTTCAAAGTAAATAAAGTTTAGTCCAGGGATGGTTCCTGTGAAAGTTTAGAGTCGATCGGTTGGAAGAAAAAAGATTGCAGGCTTTTTTATCAACTTTTCACGGTTTTAACGGAACCGAATCGTTTCGGTTTTTTATTTTCTTGCAGTTAACAGTGATAAATTGTTCTAATACAATTGATTAAAATCATTATGTTCAGTTTAACAATGAAATTAACTGCCCTCTGTGAATCGGAAAATTATGTTGAAGTTGCGCGACAATTAAGCGATCAAAAACCAAACGATGGGAGGCGCTCTGATTAAATCCTTTCCCGTTATACCTAGATCAACGCCTGCAGATGAGCTGAACGCTTGCTTGAAAGCATATCAAAGATGATTCTGCCTAAAAATGTTCTAAACAACTTTCCGACATCGGAAACGGAATCGATCACACAAACAATTAATTTTCGTGCCCTCGACAAGGTTTTCTTGAATTTAACCAGCGACTACAAAAATCCAGATTGGCTGTGAACGTGCATTATTATAGCCCAAGAAAGATGATGTCAATAGATTGAACATACACATTCAGTTGAAACTGCTCAGCGAACCAGTCAAATACAAATCAATAAATTGACACAGTGACGGATGAACTACAAGCAGTCAACTATTCAATCGAGTTTTCAGATTCGATGGAGCCACCAAGAAAGCCACCATTTAAGCTTTGTAAGTTAGAACGCAGGTGATGCTCATTTGAAACTTGAATGCGTCAAAATTTTGCAACGGAGCCAAACTGACGACGCCGACGGTCAAAAAATTGACACCAAATTTGATCGAGGCAACAATCATCATTGGCAAATTCAAATGATTCCACGCATAGGTACTGTTGATTTTCCACGATTTGCCATTTGACTTCATCAAAGCACAAGGGCAATCGTTAGCTATTGTTGGTTTGCATTTCGGAAATTCATGTTTTTCGCATGGCCAGTATATTGTATGTTTCTTGCACTTGAGTTCGCAACCCAAAAAATTTGTACATTTATAAAATATTGTTAGTCCGCTAGCATTAAGATAAAATAAAGAAATTTAATTTCACATTAAATACATGTTTTTTTTAGGTGAAGCAACGCGTGCCGGGTACCGCTAGTTTAAAAATAAAATTAAAGAAGAACATTTCTCGCTTAAAGGTAAAGCAAAGCATTGTAAGGAGTTACCATTATTTTTGAATAATTTTTTTCTGTTTCAATTAAATTTTTTAGAAAATTGCCCATCCCGTCTGAACGGAGGGGAATATTCCCCCCCCCCATGCCTCTAGCGAAAGCGTTAGTCCCAGAGCTATGCAACAATCGTCCGTGTCACTCATATTTCCCTAACAAAGAAACCGCACCTTCCTTTCCATACCTTAAGGTGGCGCAGACAGTCCATTGTGGACCACGCCCTCAACCAACAATCCTCACCAGCTAGGCCGGCCCATAGCCACAGTAGGACCATCCATATCCGAGGCAATTGGTTGTTTCGGTACTACATATTAGTTTTTTTTAGGTGGTAGGGAAGTTACCCCGACGCACAACCCCCAACCTGGGAGACCAACCCTTATGCTGTTCTCCTTGGGCAAAAGGAGATAGAGCAATCCAGAGTCAGTAACCCACTACGGGGATGCAAAAGCTATCGTTGGCCCTATAAGGGCTCATCCACTACCTTCTTTACTTCACTACCCTGACTAATAGTATTGAAAGTACCCAATGACCTAAGCTCCGAATGTGTCGAAGTAGCTTAATGGGATGACTACAATGCTGACTGTTGGCGTCGCCGATGGTTCACTTATAACTGGAGCTTATATATTGCTAGCTTGCTTTCTGAGGGGTTCGTCCAGGTGACTGCTACCCAACAAGAGCAATAGAGGAGGTTTTCTGGCAGGACAATTATAGTGTTGTTATTTTTCCGTGTTCAACACTCGCGCTTATAAGTTAAGCAAGTCAAGTCCGGGTGGAAAAGTCCGACCAGTACTCGATGGCTACCACACGTTTGAAACAGTTACAACGCTGGACATCACCAAGTTGATACCAATCAGAGTCTACCCTATTCATACAGCATCAGCACCCAACCATCAAGCCGCACATGCAATGACATCAAAATCTACTAAAAAATGATGCTTGATGACTCATGCTTGATGTGTGTATATTCAACGCGAAAAAGAATATACAAACACATGCTTGATGAGATTTTGACCCGTGTATATGTCGCTTTAGTTTTCATCAAATAGGGTATCAAACCATAAATACAAATCTTTTCCTCTAAAGCTGACCACGGGAAGCGGATTAATCGCACTTACGCGAAACTCTCACAAGTGTTTGTTCAAGAGAGCAATGTACAAACAAATTAACGCCCTCAGAACTCAAATGTCAGATGTAAGAATATTTTCATGCATTCTTAAGATAGCAAGCAAAGCATCTGGAATATTATATTACTCCTCAGAAGATCGCTTATTCTCAGCGAGCGCGGTTTAGAGCCGGAAGATTAGTTTTGAATTTGTGAACAGAATAATTTAACCACAATAAAAAAAAAAACTAAGAAGTTTTAAGATATCAATTTTCATTTGGGTCACGTCTTATCACTTAAAATTATATCTTTGACTATTTTTGAAACCTATTCACGTCTTTTTTTTATTATCGGCTCATTACAATAAGCAAACTTTTTTTTAAGACGGGATCAATTTTTTTTTTTAAATATTGGTTTGGCATTATACCCTCGAACTTCGAAATCGACTTGGTGGTTAGTTACAGAAGCTTTGCGTGAGGAGCTGGTATTGAGCTCGGGTCTTTTTAAATCTATACTGCATAGGTTTGCATTAAGTTTGTGGAAAAATTCTTTTGATCAAAATCGAATTTAAGAAAAGAAAAAGAACCGGAAAAGTGTGTGTGATAAAAGTGTCAGAATAAGAATGATAACATCTTCAATCTGAATACTTTGGTAACTTTATAAGACATTTTTTTTTTATAAAAAGTGTAAAATATTTGTGTCTACCATGATGGACAAAATCACGAAATGTGTGATGCTAATTTTACTAGCATCAGTTTTTAAAGGTCTCTCCGCAATGAGTCAGTGTCCTGACCGTTGTTCCTGTTTTCAAAGAACTGTGCGCTGTGTTCGTTTGCAGCTTCGCGAAATTCCAAAAATTCCATTGGACACAGCTATCATGTAAGTACAAGAAGTAAACTATTAAATCTACTTCTCAATCTTAAAACTATATGAAAAATTCCAATATAAGGATTAAAGGTACGATCTTTGCAAACCAAAGAGTTAGTTTTAGGTTTAGAGTCAAGATAAGTATGAATCCTAATTTAAATCAAGAACCTTCCTTTTTCCAAATAGGACGGGATTTAATATCGCAATGACGTCAAAAGACACATTCCTTTGAAGCTATTATAGTGTATTCAATCCTTTGAATTCATAATCACCATTTACGAATTAAAATGTGTTTGTTTGATAAAGAATTCTTACCTTAGTAAATTTAAAAGATTTATGAACAAAACAAATATTTATGTATCTAAAACATCATACTCTTGAAATATTCCGTCATCGTGAAGTGTATCTTTATCATTAATTGAATAATTGCATAGTTCAAATATTTATTTTTTTCATTACATAGCTCGCATTTTCAACCCACTAAGTCGGGGGCATCTATAATAATTTTTTTGTATGACTGCTTATGAATTACGGCATATATGCAATAAACTTCGCAGAATGCATCAAACCAACTGAAAAATACTAACAAGAAAATTAATGAGTTGTAAACATAGCCAAGTCAATCAAGAATGTTTTGTTTATTGTACAATCTATTCGATTTATGGTTAATCAAAGACATACATAGGTGCATCTACATACTTAGGGTTGCTTCCATCGTTCTTTCTGTCGTAGTGCTTTTTCTGAGCAGTCTTCAGATATAGGCTCCACTTCAGGGCTCTGAACCGATTTTTCTTCAGGTTGCGTGCTGAAGATCCATAATGTGTTGACGCAGTTAAAAAGACTCCAAGTAGTAAAAAGAATTTAAGCAGTTAAAAGACTCCATAGCAGCCGAATGACTGCATTTCTTTAAATGCAATCAAAAGACTTAATGACTTGCAAAGTATCTAAAAGACTTTTACAAGACTTTAAAGAATGCAAGCAACACAAAAGTAACGCATTTCTTTGACTTCAGGTATTTTAACTGAAGACTTCAAAATTAACTGGAAAATTTATTTTCGAAGTTAAAGTAAAGTCATTTCGGGCAAGTGGGCGTCGTGGCTGGCTCCAATAAATTCCAGCCGAGAGGCCCAATTTTCAACCACTTTTTGCAGCAATTAGGGCCGTGTGTCAGCAATAACATGCAGAATATTTTCTTCCAAGGCGTCAATCGTCTCGACTTTATTTGCGCAGAAAAGCGACTTCACATAACCCCACAAAAATAGTCCAGTGTTGAAACCAAACGTCGTCCACATCAACATCCTCCGATACAGACATGAAAAAGTCATTAATCATGGCTCTATAGCGTTCCCCATTGGCTGTAACATTATGGCCGGCTTCATTTTTTGAAGAAATATGGACCAATGATTCCACCAAGCCATAAAGCACACCAACAATCAGTTTTTGTGGATGTAACGGTGTCTCAACAATGGCTTGCGGATTATAATCACTCCAAATACGAACAATTTTGCTTATTAACGTACCCATTCAACCAAAGGTGAGCTTCATCGCTAAACTAAAATAAAGTGCACGACTGGGTCGGACAAACTTGCTCTAATGTGTGAATGTGGTCTTGGGGTTTGAGATTTTGGAAAAAACCAAGGGAAAAAATGATATGAAATTTTATTTATCACTTAAAAATCACTAGTTAAAACGTTTTTTGGAAAAAATGAAGTAAGCCATAATTTCGTTTACTGTTACGAATTTCAAGAAATTTTTTTTTCAAAATCGTTCGACCAGTTTTTTTTTTTCAAAAAACGGTTTTTTTTGAAAAACTTTTCGAAAAAATATTCCAAATATTTTTTGAGTATACCAAATTCTAGCAATTCGTAGTTTTTATCAGAAAAAAAAAATAGATCAAACCGTTTTTGGAAAAAACCAAAAATAAATTTAAGAATTCATATTATTTCGTCTATAAAAAGGCTCTTATATTAAAAATTTCATCGAAATCCGTCAAGTGGTTTACGACCGGTCCTATGGGAGGTACCGTTATAAGACTTTTCCTGAAAAATCTATTCCAGCCAAAATATAAAGTTTGCACAGAAAACATTATTCATAAAGTTTTATCAAAATCGTAGGAGCCGTTTTTGAGAAAAATCAATTTTCCCCTAAAATGGTATGGCAGGTACCGTTAGTTTTAGAGCTAGAATGCTAACTCCAAAAACCCCTCTGTAGGACGTCAAAATAATACTATGTACCAAGTTTGAAGAAAATCGGTCCAGCCGTTTAGGCTGTAGGTGCCGATACAGACAGACGGACGGACAGACAGAATTGTCGGAACCACTTTTTTCGACTTCTCTATCATCGTAATGTTATGTTTGATTGTCCAAAAAAAAAAATTTTTTTACGAATGCATAACTTGCCTTATATTTAGTACCTAAAATCGCAAGTAAAAATGGACGCAGCGCGCAAAGCGTCGCCCGAACCGAACAACTATTTTCGTAATAAATTTGCACGATTTGCAAACCTTGTTCAGGAGTAAGTCTATACATTATGAAATGGCAAACAAAGTGAGCATAAATCAAGTGACAGCTGTCAAAAAAACCAACTCCGAAAAACGTATTTTCAGATTGAAAACCACACATCTAAAAAAACACCCTTTAGTTCGTCGTTGTATCTTCATCGCCAAATGTTGTTTTCTCGAATTACGCAGACAGGACCATAAATCGTTTGCAGCACTTTTCTCTCGAAGACTCCAAGTGACTTTTGACCCGATTGGAAGAGGGTCCATGCTTCTGCACCATATAGCAGGACCGAGATGATAAGTGTTCTGTACAGTGTCTCCTTGGTTCTTCTCGATAGGGCTTTATTCCTCAATTGCTTACTCAGCTTAAAGAGACAGCGATTAGCAAGAGTTAGTGCGTTTGATTTCAGCGCTGATGTTGTTGCCTGTGTTTACAGCAGTGCCCAGGTAGACAAATTCACTGACTACCTCGAAGTTATACCTATCAATGGTCACGTTCTGACCGAGTCAGTGGTGAGATTGGACTTTTGTTGATGAAAGCATATACTTTGTCTTGTGTTTATTTTCAGTCCCATTCTGCTTGCCGTTGACTCCATAATAGTGAGGGCACCGATTGTTGCTCGCTTTGTTCTTCCTATAACGTCAATGTCGTCCGCAAACCCAAGTAATTGTGTCGATTTGTTAAAGATGGGGCCCGATGTGCTGGCATAAGTGTTATGACATTTTCAAGCAAAATGTTAAAACAGCTGCATGACAGTGTGTCACCTTGTCTTAGCCCTTTCGTGGTTTCGAAGATTTGAGTAGAGTCCGTACCAACTTTGACGGAACACCGAGCATTTTCCAACGTCATCCTGATAAGGCGAATCAGTTTAGCAGGGATTCTAAAGTTAAACATGGCACAGTATACATAGATAGGCTTAAGATGTTCATATAAAACGCTCGTCAGGATCTTATAAGCGATGTTTAAAAGACTTATTCCTCTATAGTTGGCGCGGAGTAGGTGGTCTCCTTTTTTGTCGGGCGGATGTAGCTCATGGTCGTCATCTAGATCAATTTGGTAAGAGTGTGTGAATTGTGAAAACATTAGTAAATTTGGCTCTTAATCGAGATTCACAAAAATTTATCTAGATCAAATCAGGGATCAAAGCTAGATTCCTTTGTTTGCTTCATGGAAAACGAAAAGTTCTCGAGATCAAATCAACAGTGTTTTTTTGGGGTTACAAGGAAGGCAATATAAATTTTAATAAAAATTATTGAAAAGAGTTTGTTGCTAAATTTTCATCTGAAATAATTGTCCTTCAAGTAGTATAAAATCTTCAAAAACGCAAAATGTTAAAAAGGTATCAAAAAAATAGATTCCGAGTGTAGATACTTTAATTCAAACAAAACAAAATCAAAAATTTCAATTTGAAAAACATTTTAGTTTTCGGGTTAAAATATTAGCCAAATTTGGTAATTCTACCAATTGATTTTGCAGAAATCAGAAAAAAACTCAAAACAATTAAATAGTAAAAGTAAAACAGTTTTTCTTGGTAACTACTTATTCCAATAATAAATTATTAGCTTTCATTTTATAATTTTAATCATTTTCATTATAACCTCTTTCAGAGACCTTCGTTACAACAGTTTGGAGGAAATACCCAATAACGTTTTTGCTGGCTTGAATCAAGTACATACCATTTTCTTAAGTGAAAATAAAATCGGTTACATAAAAGAAAACTCTTTATCTGGGTTGGTAGCCCTTACAAATTTGTATCTTAACAACAACAGAATTAGCCAAATCGCACGAAAATCATTTGATGGATTAGACTTTTTGGAAGGACTGTAAGTATTCTTCTTTTATAAATTGCAAATGTATTAAAAAAGTCTATTCTTTTGTAAAGTTTCCTTGAAAACAATGACATTTGGCAAATCGAACCCTCAACATTTGATGACCTTTCGAGACTCAACACATTGTAAGTGTAATAACGTATAGTTGGTATACTTAAATATTTTTTAACATTTGTACCATTACATAGGTTCCTTTTTGGAAACAAGCTCACTACAGTGCCCGTGGGATTATTTGATAACTTGGTTAGCTTACGACGTTTGCGCCTGCACAATAACCCTATTAATTGTGATTGTGGAGTGGGTTCGTTGCTTAACCTTCAAAAGAAAACAAGGGAACACATTTCAATATCGCTCATCTGTGAGGCTCCAGACAATCTTTACAAAAAGTCTTTTACAGCGCTACAGGAACAGGACTTTCATTGTAGTAAGGAAAATTATTTATTAAAAAAAATGATTTCTTAACACATAGTTCGCGGAATATTGTATAGATAGAATACTAATTTGAATTTTTGAATTTATTGAGCTAATACAAAGATGCGAATGACTCTAAAATAACCAAACAACACACAGTCTAAAAAACATAACACCTTTAAATAAAATGCACGAATAGTTCGTGCGTATGTAATGTACATACTTGATCTGCAAATGTAATTATTACATGATAATTCTGACTCAGAATCAAAAGCATAGTCGATTTTTTCATGTCCGTCCGTATTGTGTATACTCTCTTGAAGTCTCAATGTTTGAGCTAGAAAGCTGTATATATAATCTTTGGCTCAAGAGTAAGTCTAAGTTCTTCAACCGGGGAAATGCGCCCACAAACACGCCCACAATCGCCGTTTTTTCAACCTCAGATCAAAACACAACGCTTAAATTTCGCACCCGCAAGCCATACGTAAATTGTTTCTAAATTATATTTCAGTTTGGGTGTGGCTGACGCCCAATTTTCATACAAAACCAACAATATTTTTTTATAAAATAACGATGCTTATTCGCTATTCGAGCAAAAAACCTTAAATAATGTGGGTATAAGTTGTACGTAAACATCTTGTGTGAAATCAAAAAAAAATTATTTTGGGCTTGGCTGACGCCCACTTTTCACGAAAGAACGAAAAACGCAGTTTTAAAAAATTTAAGGTACCAATATTCAATTTTAACCTTTTTTCCATTTGTTATATGAAAAATATATATCTCTTAATTTTATGTGTGTAATTTTTTTCAATACGCCCACTTTTAAGGGCGTGATTTTTATAAAATACCTTTATTCAGGTAAAATCGTTAAAAAACTTCTCGATTAAGCTGTAGTTTTATACATAAGCCTAAAAATTTACTAATGATCAAAGCTCAGTTAGGGCTTTAATTTTGTTTTAACAAATTTTTAGGACACGACCACTTTTAAGGGGCGTTTCCATTAAAAGTCGAAATAATTAAAAAAATAAAGTGCACGACTGAGTCCTACGAACTTTCTCTAATGTGTTACAGTGGTCTTGGGGCTGGAGATTTTGAGAAAAAAGCATTGAAAAAATCATATAAAATTTGATTAATCACTTAAAAATTACTAGTTAAAACGTTTTTTTTTTTTTTTGAAGAAAATGAAGTAAGCCATCTGATTTCTTTAATTTTTTTTATTTAATTTTATTTTATTAAATTTTATGGAATTTTTTTTTTTTAAACGTTCGACCAGTTTTTTCAAAAAACTGTTTTTATTGCAAAACTTTTCGAAACCATATTCCAAAGTTGGTTGGAGTATGCCAACATCTAACAGTTTATGGTTGTTATCAGAAAACAAAAATTTAAAAAATTTTAAACAAATTGTTTTTAAAAAAAATTTTTTTTTTTAACTCAAATTTTTTTTTTTTTGAAAAATTAAAGAAATAATGTTGTTTAGTTTATAAAAGAGCTTTTATATTAAAAATTTCATCGAAATTCGTCAAATGGCTTACGAGAAAATCCGATTTAAAAAACAGGTCCTATGGGAGGTACCGTTATAAGATTTTTTCCTGAAAAATCCATTCCAACCAAAACATAAAGTTTGCACAGAAAACACTATGTATTTAGAAATTTTTATCAAAATCGTAGAAGCCATAAAAAGAGCATGGCAAATTCAGTACATTTTTTTTCTTATAATTCGAGTTCAAGGGGTTATTACTCCTACCGAGAATAAATACTGTCCGAGCGTTTAGGAAAGAAGGAATAGAAACGAATTTTTGCTGAAACAGTGGATTGAAATAAAGATGATATTTGTCTCCAAGAATATTCGACGAAGGGCATCCAGTTGAAACTGGGGGAATAAAGAAAAATGACTGGACTGCTCAGGATGGGGCTCGAACCCACAATTCTAGGTTAGCAACCAAGCTCTATACCCAATGCTCCAATGTCAAAATTGACACGATACGCAGGATATCATCAACTATCTTACTTTTATATTTGTACTGAAATAAACACCGTAAATTGATAAAAAATAACAGTAAGAAAAACCATATACCTACTTAGTATACAGGAAAAATAGACAAAAAATGCCAAAGAAAGGAAAAAATTAGATCCTGGCTGAAAATTGGTACGATCAATGAGCTCTTTATCAACTGAGAGAGTTCTTCACCGATCCGATGACCACTAGGTCGTGTCAAATTTGAAGAAAATGCAATTTTTTGAAATTACTCAAAAACAATTTCTTTTAGGGGAACAAAAATTGTCCGTAGCATTTACCGTTAGAAAATTAAAGCAATTCAAGAAATTACTTTTACCAATTTCTAATACAATGAATTGATTTATCAAAATATATAAATTTATTGCAAAGCATAGGTGCCTTGAAATAAGGCCAAATGAAGTAAGGTCAAATGGAGAGATTTGGCCTTTTAACGCTTTGTTAAAGTGAAATAAGGCCAAGTTTTAACGTTTGTCCTTATTTCACGGCACCCAAAACATATAAGCCTGCTAACACAAATCTTTTTTTTTTTTTTTTTGAGAAAATATATGAATCGTAGTCAAAGTCGAACAATTTAAATTCTTAATTTAGGATGGTTTTTAATTGGACCATTGAGAGCTTTTTTTAATAAAACGCTGTAAAAGGTAGTCTTAATAGCCAGTCTAAAACAAAGCCGTTCTATTTCCTTCTAGCAATTGATGAAAAATTACTAGACATGAAGTTTAAGGAATATCCGTTCGGTTTTAAGTAAATTACGGCCATTTTCTATAATATTATTTAAAGCAGACGTGAGCAAAAGTCCCTATCCACCCAAAAATTGAAAACGGAACTTTCTAAAAAACACCTTCATTAAGCAATATTAAAATCATATTCTAATTAAAGAATTTTCGAAAAAACTCTACGAAGCCTATAGAAATCATCGACAAATGCCATACAAAAAGTTTGAAAAAGTCCGTTGAGTTCGTGTCAGAAATGGCCATTTTCTTAACCTTTAGAGCAGGATTTCAGTAGATTTGATTAACCCGAATTTTTCTTTTGGTACGAAACCAATACCGGCCCTATAGAGCTAGTAAAAACATAGATGAGACCTTCTTCGTATTGTTAGTTCCAGTCAGGCTAGGATCACAGGTTCAGCGTTGGATCTTAAGATCTTAAGCATGGCATTGGAGAGTAAGAATCTACCCTAAGTTAGGACAGTTTTACTTCTACATAATTTTAATGCATATTGCATATTATAAATAATGGCATAGAAAATCCTTGATAAGTCAGATATTAATTTTCCTGAAGCACAAACTGTTCATGATAAAAGCACACTCAAAAATGTTGACCCTTATTTTGTCTATCAAGGTAAACCTCAAATGATCGAAGAGCCGCATGACATGCAGATATATTCAGGGCAAACAGTTGAACTCCCATGTACGGTGATTGGAGATCCCGAACCGGAAGTCGTATGGATGCACAATACAAACGATATCTCTGACAATTACTCACCCCGAATGAAAATTTTGGGTTCGGGAAAACTCCAAATAACATCAATAAGTGACAATGATGTTGGCATCTACGAATGCATTGGACGAAATGAAATTGGCGAAGCCAAATCTCAGCCAATAAGAGTAATTGTTAACAAGGATGCCGATAGCCGCCGTGAGCCACCACAGTTCATCCACCAACCAAAGGATTTGGTTGTTGGACTGGACGATTTCGCAATACTAGACTGTTCTGCTTCTGGCTCACCAGTACCGGAAATACAATGGTTCTTCAACGGTCGCCAAGTATCTCAGTCAACACAAACAACACGAGTTCTTTCCAATGGAAGCTTAGAAATATCTGGAGCCAGTTTGATGTCGGCAGGAACTTACAAATGTGAAGCTAGCAACACTTTGGGGAGCATACAAGCAAAAGTAAAAGTCGATGTCAAAGGTTTACGATAATTTAGCTTTTCTGTTTCTGGTTTTGAAAATAAATGTAATATGTTTAGAACTGCCTGTATTTATCCTGGCGCCACAAAGTCAGACTATAAAAAAAGGACACATCATTGAGCTAGAATGCGATGCCGAAGGACACCCGTTGCCATCCATCTCGTGGAAATTTAATAACATGGATATAATTCCCGACGATCGTATCATTTTAGACAATGAGAACACAGAGTTGATTATTAAACATGTTAAGCAATCTGACTCTGGTAAGTTTGATAAACTTTTTTTTTTATGATTTAAGTTTAAGTAATTTTAATTCAAAGGTGTTTATACATGTATTGCAACAAACGAAAATGGAGAATCAAAATCCGAAGCTATGATAGCTGTTGAAAACGATCATAGTCCACCACAAATTTTATTTAGCCCATACGATTTGGAAGCGTTTTCGGGTACAACGATTGAGCTGCCATGTAAGGGGGATGATGAATCTGTACAGGTTTGTTCAAACTGAACACAATTTATTTTTTAACGGCACTTTACTCTTTAACTTTCTTTTTTTTATAGATCAAATGGCATAAAGATGGACGCCTGGTTGTAAATAATGACCGATATCAAATAAGTCTTTCTGGAAGTTTGTATATCAAAAACGCTTCACTCGCTGATACGGGGCGTTACGAATGTTCAATTAAGAACGAGTATGGAAGAGCAACTGCCTCTGGCTTAGTAACAATCAGGTAATATTTGCTTCATATTTAAAAAAAAAATCCCACAAAGTCCAGAAACTGAGAATCTGCTCATACAATTTGTCATTTGTTACACACTCAAATGAAATCACATAATGGCGACCGTAAAATGGGCGAAGGGCACTGAACGCTACCCGAACAGAACACCCATTTCAATAAAACAATTTTATTATTTGCATGTGTGTTGTTGAACTCTATATTCGTTCATGGTGATTTGGCAAAATAGACTTAATAAATTATATCCAATTTGACAGATGTAGCTTCAACAAGATGGCCGCTATCAACTGTCAAAGTATGGAAGTCTCTATTGGAAGACCCTTTAGTTTAGTTTCATCACAAATATTTCGACATTTCTTAGATCACCATTTTATTATGGGCCTGGTTCGAAATCCCGAAAAATCAAAATCCCGAAAAATAAAAAACCCGAAAAATCAAAATCCCGAATAGCAATCAATACTGAAAAATCGGGTTAGTGATGATTGGTCGAATGGCATTATCAAAAAAAGAAAATCCCCAAAGACAAATCCCACAGGAGAAACCCAGGCAAAGTCAAAATCCCCAAGAGAAAATCCTAACTTAAGTAAACATTAAGAAAGCATGTTGGGGATTATTGGAAATTTTGAGATAGTGGCTAAAGAAATTATTTATTGGGGATTTTGTAGTGTAAGCTCAAGTTTTTTGGGGGAATGCATCCGATTGAGAAATTGTTTTTTGGAGATAACGTATGTTCTCCTTACAAATCAAATACTTCGTGATTTGAAATACGTTCAGTCGTCTGTCAGGCGCCTATGTACAGAGTTTTCTTAATCAGCAGAACTTGGGTGTTCTATCATTCGGGATTTTGAACATTCTAGATTTTGATATTTTTGAACGGATCCCTCTTATTATACTTAAGTACTAACTTAAGATGGCGCAATCAATCCATTGTTGATCCCGGCCTCAACCAACAAAACTTAACCAGCTAGTGCGGTCCCTAACCAATTGCCTCCAGTTATGTACACCAAGTTGATTTAGGTCGCCCTCACCTGATCGATCTACCTAAGAAAGGGTCTTCAAATACTGCGTTGGCCCTCGTATTATCCGAAGAATCTTTCTCTCAAAGCACCCCAGCCGCTTTTCATCCGTTTGTGTCAGGGTCCACGCTTTTGCCCCACATAGCAGGACTAGGATGATTAGAGTCTTATATAGTCTTTGCTACGATAAGATGCGTTTTAAGTCCGAAGAAACTGCGATTAGTAATTCCTTGACTGATCTATCACTGATATTAATTTGAGAGGTTATAGTGGAACCCAAATAGACAAAGTTCTTGGCAACTTCAAAGTTATATATGTCCATCGTGACGTTTTGCCCGAGCCTACGGTTATGTTGTTCTGCACCCGAGGACAGCATATATACTTTGTTTTGTCTTCATTTACCAGACAGACCCATTTTCACCGCTTCCACTTCAATTCATAGGAGACTGAAAATTTGGTCGACGGTTGACTTACCGGGCATGAAACCACTCTGATATTGGCCAATCAGTTCACTTGCGAAAGGGTTTAGACGTTCACACAGAATGGCCGACAAGATTTTATAGGCGACATTTAGGAGACTTATACCTCTGTAGTTGGCACAGCTTTGAATATCTCCTTTCTTGTGGACCAGATTGTACAGATGAGCTGGTGTATGCTCCAAGTCATTTAACGCTGCTTTGAAGAGTTCAGTAGGAAGGCCATTTGTGTCAGCAGTCTTTTTGAATTATTTGAGTATTGATATCGCTACCCGAACTTATTCCTGGTAAGGTGGACAAATTTTTTGCTCATCATCGTCCAAATCGAATTGATCATTCTGACTGACAGCGATTAGTTGGTTGTCTTTGCCGTATAACAGTCTGCAGAGGTGTCTTTTCCAAATTCTCAGCACCGAATGTTCATCTACAACGAAATATCCAACCTTGTCTCTGCAAGCTTTCGCTCAGGCTTTTGTACCCTTTTGGCAAATGCTTTACCCATTATTAAAAGGTTCGATTTCGAACATTGCTTCTGCCGTAGCACCCTCAAAAGATTCCACTGCTCGCTTTTCCAACTCTCTCTTTTTTTCTGAATAGCTGATACTTCTCTCCTTATGCTAGAAGATCGAACACGTAGCAATCTTAGCGGCTGTGGTTATGATCTACACCAGTGCCTCTGATCGGCTTCGCTTCGTTCTTAGTTGCGGATGTCAACCTTCGGTTTTGGAAATAAATAAATACTTGGCACGACCGCTGCAAGCTGAGCTGAGGTCGTGACTTACACTCTTAACCGTTCCTGTGTGGGCGTTTATATTCTGCAGGAGTGGAAGGGACCTCTTAAGAAAAAATTTTATTTTTCTCTTTTTTCCTGAGATTGCATTTGAATGTTGTCAGAAAATTTTCTTTTTAACCTCCTATTTAGAATTTCCCTCTAAGGACTTGAAACTCCTGTTGTATTTGTTCGAAGCTTCATTACTGCTGTCATGCTAAAATTGCGATCCATATGTAAGTGCATTTCTTTTAGAGAATATTGGATAGACAACAAAAGGAAACCCTCAAGGGGGAGAAACATCAAAATGGGTAAAGCATTCCACATTCATAGAGTGCGTCGAAAGAACATGTTCAAAATTTGGTTTGAACTGATGGACATTTCCACGATGCCAGTATCACTGAAAACAATTTAAGGGGAAGTATGCATCTGGCTTTTTCGGCTTAAGCCAGAAATATCAAGCAGTAATCTAATTTTGTCCGAAATGGTATTAAAACTGGTTTCCCTGCGGAGCTTACCATTCCTTCATCAAGGGGCAACACAGTCAAACACCCATCCATATTTGAAGTGCTAATTTAAGGGACGTATTGTCTTTCTCGCTTATGATGGTTAAGGAATGAGTGTTTTGAGCTTCAAAAAATCAGCGATTACACATAAATCACTCTGCGAAAAATGCAAATTGTCGATGCCAATCCACTTGAACCTTCTTGAAATATTCCTTATTTCCTCTTGTTTAGTCCCTGCTTTTAAGTGAAACATTAGGTTTCCTTCCTCTCATGTCCCGAGAAACTATGAAACACTGCCTCGAAATTTTGATTCGGCATTTCCTGCTCAAAGCTCTCTGCACTTTTCAAATACTCCAAAATTGTTGTGTCTTCTTAAAAAGGAGAGGAAAGGATGGGTGAATAGGGAAGTTGGAAGAATGATCTGGAAAAAGGAAGTGAAGTAATCTTTGTTCCAACTTCCCTATTCGCCCATCCTTTCATAACTTTTTTAAAATAAGGTAAGAAATAATTTTGTTTGCTGAGTAGGTGGTGTTTGAAGAAGGGCAGCCCTTAGAGCTTAGGCGAGCCCAGAATAAGCGTATACCGCAGCTCTTTTCCTACACCAAAAGATGCCCCAGCGGCCAAACCTATAGACCCGCAACACAAGTACAATACATTTTTATTTCATTATTAATTATTTAAATATTTAACCAATGACGTGTTTTATAATAATTTTCTTGCAAATGTTTAATACTATTTTGTTGTCTTTTTTTTTTATTCTGTAGAAGCAACGATCTTCTTGCTCCAGGCGATAGATACGTTCGAGTGGCTTTCGCCGAGGCTGCCAGAGAAATTGATTTAGCCATCAATAACACCATTGAAACATTATTTACCGATCGCAAACCGAGTAATCCACTCCATCACGGCGATCTCCTGAGACTGTTCCGATTTCCAAAAGGTGAAGCGAGGCAGCTTGCTCGAGCAGCTGAAATATACGAAAGGACTTTAGTCAATATTCGAAAACATGTCCAAGACGGTGAGAATCTCTCGGTCAGCAGCAGTCAGTATGAATTCAAAGACCTTCTATCTCGAGAACATTTGCGCCTCGTAGCCGAGCTCTCCGGCTGCATGGAACATCGTGAAATGCCAAATTGCACTGATATGTGCTATCACTCCAAGTACCGAAGTGTTGATGGCACATGTAACAATCTTCACAATCCAACATGGGGTGCCTCATTAACAGCTTTCCGACGGATAGAAAAACCAATTTACGAAAATGGTTTCAGCATGCCAATTGGGTGGATGAAAGGCAAATTGTACGCAGGATATCCAAAACCTAGCGCACGTTTGGTGTCTACAACATTGATTTCTACAAAGGAGATAACTCCAGATGAACATATAACACACATGGTGATGCAATGGGGTCAGTTTTTGGATCATGATTTGGATCATGCTATTCCATCGGTGAGCTCCGAGAGCTGGGATGGAGTTGATTGTAAGAAAACATGCGAGTTCGCACCTCCCTGCTATCCCATGGAAGTGCCACTTGATGACCCACGTGTCAAGAACAGGAGATGCATAGATTTGATTCGATCTAGTGCTATATGTGGTTCCGGGATGACATCAGTATTTTTTGATGCTGTTCAGCCCAGAGAGCAAATCAATCAATTGACGTCATACATTGATGCATCTCAAGTCTACGGTTTTACACTGGAATTCTCACAGGAACTTAGGAATCTTACCACTGACGACGGTTTGCTCAGAACAGGAGTTCACTTTCCCCATCAAAAAGATATGCTACCATTTGCAGCACCACAAGATGGAATCGATTGCAGAAGGAACTTGAATGAGAATAATATGAATTGCTTTGTGGCTGGGGACATTCGTACCAATGAACAGCTAGGTCTTCTAGCCATGCATACTATTTGGATGAGGGAACATAACAGAATAGCTCTTAAACTAAGAGAATTAAATCCCCATTGGGAAGGTGACACTATATACCAAGAAGCCAGGAAAATTGTCGGAGCCCAGATGCAGCACATAACATTCAGTCATTGGCTTCCTATCGTGATTGGACCAAGTGGAATGGAGAAACTGGGTCAATACAAAGGTTACGACCCGTCAATTAATCCATCAATTGCTAACGAATT
The DNA here is from genome assembly GCA_916050605.2 of Platycheirus albimanus. Classification (NCBI taxonomy): domain Eukaryota; kingdom Metazoa; phylum Arthropoda; class Insecta; order Diptera; family Syrphidae; genus Platycheirus; species Platycheirus albimanus. The sequence goes on from OU696698.1 coordinate 71,178,843, forward strand.
CGCTACAGCAGCATTTCGATTTGGTCACACGCTCATTAATCCGATACTTCACCGATTGAATGAAACCTATCAGCCCATACCACAAGGTCATGTGCCGTTACATAAAGCATTTTTTGCTCCATGGCGACTAGCTTATGAAGGTGGAGTGGATCCTTTAATGCGTGGCCTATTCACAGTTGCTGCCAAGCTAAAGAAGCCTGATCAAAATTTAAATACAGAACTAACAGAGAAGCTATTTCTAACACAACATGCTGTTGCTCTAGATTTGGCAGCTATGAATATTCAACGAGGACGCGACCATGGTATTCCAGGATATAATATGTATAGAAAGTTTTGCAATCTGTCAGTAGCTTCAACGTTTGAGGACTTGTCAGATGAAATTAGCAATTCAGATGTTAGAAACAAGCTTAAGGATCTGTATGGGCACCCTGATAATATCGATATATTTGTTGGGGGAATACTTGAAGACCCTGTCGAGGGTGGGAAAATTGGGCCACTCTTTCAATGTCTTATAGTTGACCAATTTAGAAGACTGCGGGATGGAGATAGATTTTTCTATGAAAATCCTTCAGTTTTTCTTCCCGAGCAACTCCAGCAGATCAAACAAGCCAATTTGGGACGAGTACTTTGCGACAATGGTGACAAAATTACTGAAATAACGGACAATGTGTTTGTACTTCCTAAAGAACAGGGAGGCTATAAGAGCTGCCTTGATATTCCTGGTATAAATCTATACTTTTGGCAGGATTGTGGTAGCTGCGAAACACTTCCTCCGCTGTTGAAAAGCTATGTCCCAAACACATATCCAAAGCGCCAAAAAAGGTCAATTTCTCTGTTAGAAGACATGCCAAATGAGGACAGCAATGAAGAACAATGGGTGATAAACCACGAGAGGATTGCCGGTCTTGAGGAAGTCATAGGCAGTTTTCAGAAGGAGCTAAAGCAAATGAAACAGCATATTCAAACCCTTGAAGAAACTTGTAGTGCAGCGATGAAAAACGCAGTTGGTAAGTCAAACAAAAAACTCACTGCATTGCGCAGTGCGGGGATATAGAGCAATAAAAAAAAATGAAATTTGGAACCGAGACGACTGTACTTACTGTAAATGCTAGAGTTCTTAGACGAATTGTATTCAAAAGAGCTGCGTGCTTCGAAAACGTAAACATAGTCAACAAAAATGGTCGTTTGTCTATTTGTCGAAATCGTAAATAAAATGTAGTATACCCTATATCGCTTAGTTATAACATTTTTTATCAATAAATATCATTTAAAAATATGATTTTGTTTGAAGATTCAAAAGAACAAAAAGGATTATAGCGCACAAAACAATATTTTCCTCTATACTCTGTTCAACATAAATCGGCAGAATATGGAAGATAGGGATGTTTGTCTCTCATTCGCACTTTTTTGCTTTCCGTAAGGGCGTTTCATACAAAAGGTCTTAAAGGGTTTCCGTAGTAAGCATTTTTAATAAGCAGCAATCTGAAAACATTTTATGTAGGGTTACCGTCCTTTTTTAAGATTGAAATTTTTATTTAGGTAGCTTGTTTTATTTATAAAAAATAAAACAAATTTATCTTTTTCCACATCACCAAGAGGTAAGATAAAAGGCGTTGAAGGGAATCCCCAGTAGGCCTAATGCCTACTAAAAAACAAATTAAGATTAATATACACAGTTTAAAATTAAATAACAAATATATAACAAACATAAATTTTAATTCATCTTTCAAATACAATTATCTTTTTTTCAGCCCTTAAGTCTTTTGATGATTTGGAAGCCGTTTGGAAGCACAAAAAATACACGACTTAAAAATGTATAAAACACAAAACTTAAATAAATACACCTCTTCCAATTCTTAAAAAATCACCCGTCTTAAAAACACATATTGCACAAACTCAAAAAAAAAATACACCTTTCAAATATACACTTCACTTTTTCCTTATGTAGCTTAAAATTTTGTACCTGCATTTTAACGTATTTTCCACATAATATTAAAAGAAATGCTAAAGATGAAAACAAGATCTACATACTCCACGACAACACTGATCATTAAGAACTTCTTTTTAAAGCTCTAAAACCAAAAGCTCATTAACAGAAACGCAAGGCATTGCATTTATAAACTATAGTATTCCCACTTGAGGTGCGCCATCTATCGATGAAAAACTAAGCTCTAGAATACCATGGGAAGCAAAAACAACAATTTCCACCATTTTAATTGTTGTTGTTGCTTCCCATGGTATTCTAGAGCTTAGTTTTTCGTCGATAGATGGCGTACCTCAATAGGTACAATGCGCAAGGGAAACAAAAATTGAACGAGTTACCAAAAGAAAACCGTTAACTCTGAATGACTGAATTCACATTAATTTAATAGGGGTTGAATTTTGAAACAGCCAATCAGTGCACACTCAGGGGTTTCCTTCATTTTAGTGTAGTGCAAAAATATGACACGCTACTGATTTAAAAAAAGCTTTCCCATAAGACTTGTACTGCCAGTTTATTTTGGCTAGACCGTAGGGCCGTTCTTATATGTAGTTATTAGAGATATGTACATAGTGCGACGACACAAACAGTGCAGTTTTGAAAGCCTATTAAAAAAAACTACGCAGCTTACAGAATTAAGATTTATTTAATTTTCTTCAGTACATCATGCCTTCTTATGTCTCAAGTTTTAAAAATGGCATCAGAAAGATGATGTCCGACAGCAGCGATACATTGTTGAAAGCGATTTTCAACCGCATTTCGACACATTTCGACTGGTATAGCGCCAATTTCCTTCCGAACTCGCTCTTTGAGTTCTTCTAAAGTGTGAGGCCGATGTTTTAAAACCTTTTCCTTCAGGTAGCCCCACAAGAAAAAATGAAAAATGTCCAAATCCGGTGAGCGGGCATATGTATGTATGTACATTTTCACGATGAAAGAACGACCGTTTACGAAAAAAAACTACGGACGGCGAAGCTCCCTTGTTCACCAGACCAAACCATGGTACCATATCCTCTCTCCTCTGCACAAGGCGTCCGTATTGAGTTTCAATTGCATTTTGTGGTATCCAAGCATTGTAGAATCTTCTCGGTTTTTTACTTGTGAACAAAAATTTGAATGGATGGATGGATGGATGGATGGATGGATGGATGGATGGATAGATGGATGGATGGATGGATGGATGGATGGATGGATGGATGGATGGATGGATGGATGGATGGATGGATGGATGGATGGATGGATGGATGGATGGATGGATGGATGGATGGATGGATGGATGGATGGATGGATGGATGGATGGATGGATGGATGGATGGATGGATGGATGGATGGATGGATGGATGGATGGATGGATGGATGGATGGATGGATGGATGGATGGATGGATGGATGGATGGATGGATGGATGGATGGATGGATGGATGGATGGATGGATGGATGGATGGATGGATGGATGGATGGATGGATGGATGGATGGATGGATGGATGGATGGATGGATGGATGGATGGATGGATGGATGGATGGATGGATGGATGGATGGATGGATGGATGGATGGATGGATGGATGGATGGATGGATGGATGGATGGATGGATGGATGGATGGATGGATGGATGGATGGATGGATGGATGGATGGATGGATGGATGGATGGATGGATGGATGGATGGATGGATGGATGGATGGATGGATGGATGGATGGATGGATGGATGGATGGATGGATGGATGGATGGATGGATGGATGGATGGATGGATGGATCTGTATGAAATGTCTATACTTTTTATCCCGGTAAAATGTATGGTTCCCGTCGGATAGATTCGCTTTAATTTTTCATAGACCATAGGATCGACATGATTTTTTGAATAAGTATTTAGAACGGAATTTCAATTTAAGGCTGGGGCGGGAGGAAGTTCGCAGGGTTCGCCGATATATCCGTCTGTTTCTTAACATGCACATTGTCCAACTGATAATGGTTTAGTTCACATAAAGGTTTCAAGGATTCAGCAGTTAATCAACAGTATCTACTTTCAAAAATCACAAAATTGTATCTGCTATTTTGGGGACACAGCGGTTCATGCGAAACGGAGTCGCTCGGCTTAAAGGGATGTCCAGTCGTCTGGCAGGCGCCTATGTACAGTTTTTTTTTTAAATCAAAAGTAATCACCTCTTGGTGGCTCAATTCATGGGATTAGACAATAGATATGGCTTGAAACAGCGAACTAAAAATGGTGAAAGAGGCTTGTCAATTTTTACAACCTTCGTCAGCTGACGGTTAGTGAAATCCTGTTTCCAGGGTTGTTGTAAGAGAAAAAAGAGAAGGTCATCTATTAAGGAACTAATTAATTTGTAACTCGATGTAACAGACCTTGAAGAACCGGTGGCTCCAAAACCATATCCCAGGACAAATTGTGACTTGAAACTGGACAAAAAAAAGTGGACTCGAAAGTGCTATGCAGTATCGCAAAAGTTAATTTCTATACAGGTATTAGTATAGTCGTGTTTAATTTATTTATGTTTCAAAAGATGTTAATGTTAAACATATTTAGAAAGGTAAAAACTATCAATTTTCGCAGACTAAAATAACTGGATTGGACTCCAAAAGAAGTATGTCCTGCTCTAAACGCTTCAACTCCTGCTCTAGCTTTGCCTTACGTTGCTTCTTTGAATGAGTATCAGTAAAAATAGGCAAGAGCTGATAAGATCTCTCAAACTCTGCATGGTTTGCTCGCAAGCCCTTAGATAAAAATAAATGATAAAATAAAAAAACAATTAAAAACTCATCATTTACCAATAAAATCGCATTACGATCTGCCTCGCTAAGAACTCCTACACTTTCCGAGGCTTCATGTCGACTTTTATAACACACATTGTCTTTGAGCGCCTTTCGAATGCTTTTCAAATAGGCAGGTGGTTTTCCGTATTTTTTTGAAAGTGCATGTTCTAAAACTAGGCCAGTCCCATTCAAATCGTGGCGGTCACCAACAGCTGTGTCAACATATTTGGGTCTTAAACGTTGTGGCACAGCCGTTTTAATCCGATTAATGTTTTCCTTAATATGATTGACTTCATGAAATCCTTCCGTTTCGCGTCTGTCTTCCTTTTTCGGAATTGGTGGAAGGCCCTTGCTTGGGGGACAAACGTGATCATTCAATCGCTGCCACTTGATTCCACCATTTTTCTTCAGATAGTTAGAAGGATCATCCAATGGAGTTTCGGCATATCCCCAAGTCTTATGGGAAAACTTTGTTGATGCTGAAATGAGCTTCTTTCCCTGTTGTTCGGTTTGATTGAGGGGTGAATTTTTCACGATTTTGCGATTCACAGAAACATATTTTGGAAATTTGTAATTTTCTTCCTCAAACCTTGGCTTTTCTATATCATGTATATTCTCATTATGATAGGGTATATACACAAGTGACATTTTTGTTTAACTTTTTTGTTTTATTAACTAAACTAATAAAAAGAAAAACTGACAGAGAAGACTTTTTTAAGTTATCGATTTAACAAGTCACGAAAGCATAGCTACCGTTACCGTACGTGTATAGTGGATTCTTTAAGTCTTTTCAACTTTCATATTCCACTTCACCACTATAAACAAAAAGTTCAAACACAAGTCCTGGGTAAGTTGTAAAGAAACTTAATTTGCATTTGAAGATGTTGTAGGGATATTTACAGCAATGTTAAATGATTTATAATAAAGTACTTTTTTCACTATAACTTATTCCTAAACATCAGAATTTATAGCACTTTCAGATAGGAAAATTTTCATCAAGAGATAAAACTTATTTCATAAAAAAAGTTAGGAATTACATCACTTTTTTTGTTAAATGCAAATAAAAGTAAGATATCTATTTATAACAAAAACATTTTTTGAAGTTTTCGGGTCTTCTTGTTCCGGCTAATCTTTGAAACGACTCGATAAATATCGACAAGAGGTTGACTGGAATTTTTCTCGTATTATAAACTCTATAATATGGGAAAAATTCCAGTCTATTCCATAGAATGGGTATATTGTATTTGGTGTCGAGTTTTTAACATAGGTACAGAAAAGTATATAATATTCTGGTCTGGTCCGAATTAAAAGCCTAGTCGATTAAGCCATGTCCGTCCGTCCGTCCGTCCGTCCGTATGTATGTTTACTCTCTAGGGACAATTTTTGAGCTAGAAATTTGGTATCCATTGGTTCAAGAGTAAGACCAAGTTCTTGAACCGGCGGAATCCGCCCACAAACACGCCCACAATCGCCATTTTTGTTTAACAACCTCTATTTGGATAAAAGCACAACTCTAAAATTTTGCAAACGCAAGCTTTAGGTGAATCTTCTTCCAACGTTTGGGCGTGGCTGACGACCATTTTTCATGAAAGAACGAAAAATTTAGTTTTAAAAATGTAAGGTATACCTACCAATATTCAATTTTATGAAAGATATATCTCTACATTTTTTGAGTGTGCATTTTTCAATACGCCCACTTTTAAGGGCGGGATTTTTATAAAATACCTTTATAAGGGCAAGATCGTTAAAAACCTGTTCAATTCCGCTGTAGTTTTACACATATGCATAAAAATTGACTAATGATCAAAGCTCAGTATAAGTGCTTTAAATTTTGTTTACAAATTCTTAGGACACACCCACTTTTAAGGGGCGTTTTCGTCAAAAGTCGTAATGTGCATTAATTTTGTAGTTTTTTAACTATCGGTCGCATTTTTTAAGTAAAAAGATAAAAAACTCGGTTTGTGTTCTGTGGTTACGTAGGAGAATGTTGTTGAAGAATTGTTAAATACACCCATAATCGCTATTTTCATTCAAAATCTAATTTTAAAAAATTGAAGTTTTGTCTTGTTTTGTTCAAATCGATCTGCAAGCTTAAAATTGAATGTCACTAAGCTCATACTAATTGCCCTGGCAATAAAAAGTCTCAACAGTGGGCCAGCAGTAATTGAACATCGGCCACACAAAATTAATGTTATTGAATTTTTTCCTGTCTGCTAAAGAAGAATTTTGTTTCTAAAACTGGAACAGCGGCTGGCTGCGGGAGGCAAACGCATACACATACGATAAAGTGCACGACTGGGTCGCACGAACTTGCTCTAATGTGTGACAGTGGTCTCTGGGCTGGAGATTTTGAAAACCAAAAAATCATACGAAATTTTATTAGTCACTAAAAAATCACTACTTAAAACGTTTTTTGGAAAAATTAAGTAAGCTATATGATTTCTTTTGCTGTTTTTGAAATACCTTATCACAAACCAAAAAAACCTAACTAAAAAAAAGTATTTGAAATTTTAAGTACCTAACGAAATTATTATGTTTTAAAAGGGATTCTACATTAAAAGTTTCATCGTAATACGTCAAGTGGTTTAACAGGAAATCTGGTATCGTTACTATAAGATTTGTCCTTAAAAATCCCAACCAAAACATAAAGTTGACTCCAAAAAAAACCACTTAGAAAGTTTTATCAAAATAAAAGGAACCGTTTTCGAGAAAAATGCGTTTATCATTAAAAATCATATGGCAGGTACAGTTAGTTTCAGAGCAAGAATGCTAATTCCAAAAACCCCTCTGTAGGACGTCATAATAATACTGTGTACCAAGTTAGAAGCAAATCGGTCCAGCCGTTTAGGCTGTAGGTAACTAAACAGACAGACAGACATACGGGCAGACATACAGATAGACAGACAGACAGAAATAATTGTTGGACCGACCTTCTGTCGGAATCTCTATCATCGTTAAGTCGTGTGCCTTATAGCACCTATAATCGCAAGTAAAATGAAGCAAGCGTAGACACAAGACACAACAAAACCCAGAAAACTAAGCCCAGGAGTTCCAGCTAATGAAGAAAACACAATTACATATTTGAAAATTTGTAGAAAATGGCATGAGTTTTTAGTTTCCAACAAGCCTTATTCCTACTTGAATATAAATTTCTATTTGAACAGTTAGAGCTATTTGTAAAAAAAAAAAAACAATAATAACCCGCTTGAAAATTGTGTTCAAAATGTCAAAGAAGTGCGTATTACCAAATCGAAATTGGAACATTTTCAATTAAAGTAAATGAATAATCGATTTTTGTTTTAAAACATCAAGTTAACTCACCAAAAAATAATATCAAAAGATATTATCCTCCCAAAGAATATTTAAACAAATATATTGGCACAAAAGTGAACTCACCTGGAAGAAAAAAGATCATTTAGTTATTTTATAATAAAAATCAGCTTTTTTCATGAATTCAGTTTTTTTTAATCCTATTTCAGTTAATTTATTGAGGAAAACAAAATTAATCTTGCCTTTTTTTTAAATTTTGTTTAAAATGATTTGTTTAGATTTCTCCATGACACACACCCCTTCATTTCTGGTACTCCAGTACTTTTCGTTCACAATTAAGTCTCTTATTTAATGTTCAAACCACTGAGCCTCCGACACGCACTGCTCTATCGACAACAACGCCATTGAAAAAAATAAACGAACGAATTCAAAGCAAATTTAATTTTAATTAAACTCTTTATTACGCACTTTCCAGATCAATATTGATATCAAAAATTATAGAAAAATGATCTTTAACACTTTATTAACAATTAAATAACACTTTTAACACCACAGATTGACTTTAATATTAAAATTAAATTTTTTTACTAACCGATCGCGAAGAATTTGGAAATTCACACGCACTGAATGAGAAACTTACTTAGACTGAACACTATTGAGAATGAGAAGGCGCCAAGTGGGTGATTTGAGCTTTGTTATCATTGTGAATGGTTTGATTGGTATTGTATTGTAATTGTAATCAGCTGATAATGAGCTTTTTCAATTATTGCTTATGAAGATTGAAGAGAAGAAAAAAAGAATAAATGATGTTGGGTTGGGTGATCATTGAAGGGATACGTTTGTGTAAGATTTGCCGTTGATAATGGCGGCCATCACATGCAACCAAAAAGTATGCAATTGATGTGAGTCAACTAATGTAAAATTTAAGGCCGAATTAAGGTAGAAAGGCATCATACAAAACGTAAAAAAAATGTTTTTGTCTTGATTTAAAAAAATGGATTTGGGAATCTAGATGTTTTCTTCTGAATAAAAGAATATTTTTCAAACGGGGGTTTTCAAGATAAATTGTCGAAAATTAGGAAATTCAAAAAGGTTATTATTTTTAGCTAGAATTGGCAAACTTCGAAAAGTTATAAAAGAACAACTATGTAGTTTTTTAGTGTACCTATTGTATTTATAGTATTCCCAAAAAGCGGAACGTTTTGTGCGCCATCTATGGACGACGTTCAATAGCTTTGATTGGAGAGTAATTTTAGTGGTTTTTGTCTAAACTGCTATGGGAAGCAACAACAACAATAGAAGACATTTGATGTAAAGTAGATAAGACAACTAGCGCCGCCATTGACAACGTTCAGAACTAAAATAAAATGTTCCATGCAATTACTATAAAAATGTATAATACAATGGTGTACCTACAAATCGGCGTTGTTGTGTATCCTTTCTAATCTGAGCACACAAATTTTATACTGAAAATAAAATTTAAAAACTTAAATGCCTCAATGCAATAGTGCAGATGAAGTTGAGTTTATTTAAACTTCAACTACTTTTTGTAATAAAGCTTCAACTTCAATTGTAGCCGTGTGCTAAAGGAATTCCGTACTTTTAACTTTGACAGCGACATCTACTACAACTGCATTGCAGCTAACCATTGTGCCAAGGCAATAACAGAAAAGTTACAGACAGAATCTACCTATGTATATGCACAAATGTATATAAGGTTCTAAGATACTTTAATTAGAAGACTTAAAAGAACAACTCAAGTCGTAATATTTTGTTTGAAAGCTTTTTCAGACAATATTCTTAAATTTTATCAAAATCATTCTTCTTTAACTTAACATAATTAGGTATTCCAAAACATTTCAATTCTTGGATCCCGTCTCAGTATACGTTCCTTTTCACATCGTATAAGTCGAAGCCTATTATTGGAATGTAAGGTGTACCACAGGGAAGTCATATTGAAACACTTCTTTTTGTCTAAGCAATACCATTACAATGCACGACTGGGGCGCACGAACTTGCTCTAATGTGTGACAGTGGTTTTGGGGCTTAAGATTTTGATAAAAATAAATTTTTCAAAATTAAACTTATTTGAGCTGAAAAAAGGACCCATTTTATTTTCAAGATAAATTTGAATTTATGAGAATAAATTTATAAAAATCTGTGGAGCGGTTTTTGAGAAAAAAATTAATGGGCAATGCTTTTAAAAATACAAACAAATATTCTTTTTAAAATATTGGTATGCAGTATAAATTAAAGCAAAAAAAAAAAACCGTCGCAAGTAAAAATATAGGGAATATAGTATCCAACAGTTCGTTGCAAACGTACTGAAGCCATTATAAGGTATGTTGGTTTAGAATGAACAAAGTAAACTAATGAACGAAATGAACTTTTAAAAAAATTGCTGCAATTTGCCCATTTTCCAACCTTAAAACAACGATAAAGAGTATAGTACACTCGGGCGTATGAGTACTTTTCTGAGTTAAAAAATTATAATTAAAAAAAAATCATCTTTTGAATATTTATAAAGAAATGCAAAACTGATTTCAACCGTTGTAATGCGGGTTACGTCGAGCATCATGTCAATGACTCAAATTATTATTTGTTCGATTTTATTTAAAACCCAAAAAGTTCAACTGAGCTTCTCCATAAGTCGCGCATTATCGCACGATGAGTCTTAATTTCACATCATCAGCTGATACAAGTTTTGCTTATCACAAACGTTAAAAAATCGTTAATATGTAACAATTTGTTTGTACAATTAAATTAAACAAAATATATTCACTCTATTTCGATCTCATTTTCATCAAAAGATTCCGTTCTATCATTATGTATCAGAAACCCACAAAAAGTACATTTCATTTCATCGGCAGCGTCTGCGAAAATGCTTTTTAAATTCTCAATATCGTCTATGAACAATCTATTGCAACTGGAACAGAAAACCTTCGTAAATAAGGGAACCTATATGAAGAAAAAAAAATACATCAGTATAAAAGGCAACATTTTCTGTATCAATAGTCACCTGTAAATACGATATGGAACATCGAGGAACTGAATGCAAGTCTGGGCATGTCAAAGTTGAAAAGTCAACCGGTGTATCACAGTAGCTGCAATTCTCTTGGGCTTCATCAAACATTGTTCCCAAATCCATTAGTAGGCAGTCACTTAGTGTATTTAAGTTTTCATGAATATTTCTAAATACATCTTCTTTGGGTATAAGTTCTGCATGGAGTGACTTAAGTCTATATTTCATACATTTCCCAGTAAGCAATTGAAAATTCGAATGCTTTTTAAGACTACGAATATGTTGCAATCGTAGGTTTATGTAAACGCATTCAATAATTTTGGTTATAGAGCTTATTTCGTTGGTTACCACTTTTTTTACATGATTGAATTTTATACTGGAAAAGAAATTAAACGGTTTTATAGTTCAAGCCGGTCGTTGGAATACCAAGCTTGAATACATGAATAGTAAACTTAGGTTATTGTATTTCGTATGTGGGTATGGTAATAAGTTTGGGACTATTCAGTGGTAGGGTTTCAGGGTCTTGAATAAGATCTACATTTAAAATGGAACAGATAATATCGCACTATCACTATTCGGATTTTGCTCTGAAAGCCCTGGCAGGCTATTCTCTATTAAAGACACCTGGTAGGTCTTGATTCTCAGATTTTCAATTGTTGTTAACGAAACATTGGCCTCTGCGGATCACAGCTTTCTTCTCGCCAAAAAAAAAAAATAAACTTCGGCATAATTTTCAACCAAATTTAAATTAAGGAATGCATTAGCCTATATCGCTGGAGCACTGTTTATGGGAAGAAGCGATAAAATAAAAAGAGACAGGAAAAATTCCGAAACCATAAGAGCGAAAAATGCTTATTTTAGCCTCCAGTTTTTGAAGCATATATGTAATTCCTCATGGTAAATAATTCTTCTTTTGGCCATGCTCTCAAGATTAAAATTTTATCAGCTATGCTCCTAGAAACGATGGAATACCAATTGAATTTTTTTTTAAATAGTAATCCATATTTAAGAAAGTATATTCTCGATTAATTCAACCTCCTTTACGAGAATGCCCGTGTACCTATAAATTTTCCAAAAGCTCTTATATTTGCTATTTAAAAAAAAAGAAGATACAAATCAACCAGAGATCTACAGGGGAATGTATATTCGCAAATCACTTACATAGCAAAATATTTGCGGGGATTTAGTATGGAAGACTCCCCACCTGGGTTGACTAAAAGAATCAGCATTTTTTAAGCTGGATTTCACTCGGGGTTTTCTACAACCGATCATAATTTCGCATTGCTAAGAACTACATAGAAAAAAATAAAAAAACTTTATGTCTGCTTCGTGGATTTTAAAGCAGCATTTGATACAGTTAATAGACAGGCTTAATTTTATACACTGTCGACCATAGAAGTATACCGCAAATTCCTGATGCTTAATTTTAAATTTCTTGTGTAAAGTAAGTGCTACAGTATGGGATGGTTCGTAATTATCAAAGTGGTTCTCTTCCACTGCAGATGTCCCGCATTCTGAGCCTTCTGTTGTTCACTTTGTTTATTGATGATGTGACTTCTATTCTACCTGGCGGCGGTGTAATTTTTGCTGGAACTCTCATTAAAGTCTTACTTTACGCTGATGACTTAGTTATGCTGGCTGACAATCCATTTTCGCTGCAACTACAAATCAATAAACTTATTGCGCACTGTAATACATCTACTCTTCACATTAAAGTACAAAAAACGAAGGCGATGGTTTTGAGAGCCGAAAAAGTAGAAGACTTCCCGAAGAAGCTTGCCGACTTAGAAACGAGCTAATCAATACAGTGCTTGAATTCAAGTACCTATTTGGGGGTACTTTTAACGTACAATGTAAATCTTAGAAAACGTGCTAAGGAAAAAAGCAGTGAGGCTAAGTTGGCACTTAATTATGATGTGGCCAAAATGTTTCTCTTATTAAAATATTGACCAGTGTTCAATACATACTTGTATGTGCTATGGTACACAGGTATTCCGAGTCATTCCCTTCGAAGAATTTGAGACAGTTTAAACAACTTTTTTCAAACGGATTTTTAGATTGCCAAATTCCACACCGACCTATGCCATACATTTACAGTCTGGGCTCTCACTAATCTTCATAAGAAACCTCGAAATAAGTTCAGACTACTGTACAAAAGTCAAGAGAAGAAGTCATGCATATCTCCATAAACTGATAATGGCAAGATTAGCACGAACAAATGAATCCCCTTTCAGAGAATGGAACCAGCTGGACTAATCCTACGATCTCTCGTTGTCTTTCACAGAAAGCAATATATTTAAATGGCCGGATAAGATATTCGAAGAAAACTTAACTAGGGCATCTTCGTCCACTTCTAGAACTATCTACAGGAACCTTAACCATAGAATATTCACCAAAGAAAGCTTTGCTTCCAGAACAGGCTTGTCGCTTGTGAGTCTAGAAAAGAATATGAGAACACCTGAAAGAGAGTCAGAGTAGCCTCGGAGGGACGGGAGGAGCACTAATCAATTGTTAAACAATAAAAATGACCGACTTGGTTTCTTTATCTAATTCAACTATGAGTCTGGCTAACGTGTCCTTACTAAATAAAAAGGTTGATATGTGTGAAATTGGGGTTCGGACACGAACAATCGTTCAGTTACTAGTCCCAAATTATACATTTATCAACCTTTTTATTTAGAAAGGATATGGTTCATGAGCCAACATTTAAGAGGTAATTCAATAAAACCATCTGGTTCTAATCGAGGAAAGTTATTTTTTTGGAAACTGCGTCGATGATTGTGTGAATTCAAAGGATATCACGATCCAGTATACCGTTTTGGAAAAAATACCAGCTGCGCCAATGTTAAACAATAAAATTGAGCGACTTGACTTACTTATCCAATACAACTCATCGGGTTTCAGATGTCTTGTCATGCAACCGACCGCGAACCCCAAAGTAGGCTGGGTGGTATGCATGTACAACCATGTAGATTGGTTGCCCTGTTTCGGTGATAAACCCCATCATGTCCCCAGTATATCCATTGCTACAAGAAAAGTACTGCCGCCAATAAGCATTTTCCGCTTCTCAAGATACTTCTTTGATGGTTTATCAGTTTTCATGACCTTGCTAGGTACGTATTACTTTGGGAGGAATAAAATCGTCGTTTTTAGGAACGGGGCTGGGTAAATGCTGTTTTCCATAAACTCTAAAAGATACCTGTATTTAGAATGTCAAAATGAAAATGATTACGCAGTGGTCTTGCCAGCGTTAAAGAACAACTCTTTAGAAACATGGGGGAGAACCTTATCGAAAATTCTTAAAAAAATATTAAAATATTAAAAATATGTCTTACCGTTGATAGGTCAGTCCTGCGTTCATTATTAACAACTTTAATTGGAGCTTTTTGAAGAAATGCTTGCTAATTTTTATTTCTTGAATGCAAATTTTGTCGAATTTTGGAGAAATATTGTCCTTAAGAATCTCCAATCTAATAATCTCGGCGCAATCAATAAAGTTTGCTATCGTATTCCCAGTATCGCCTGTAAGCATTTCAAATGCATCTTTGCAATTGAAACTGCAAACGGATACGATAGCATCGTTTGGAGAGTATATTGACGGATGTGTGTATGGCTTGTTGTGATGTAAAATGAACGTCCAGGCAACTTTGTTGGGTGACGCAACAAGTCCCAAAATTTGATAGTTTTCGTGGTCGAATTCATATTTAATATTTTCATCGTTAATTTCCACTTTATCTTTGTTAACTTGCAGCTTAATTAGTTTAACTACTCCAGTGATGGTAACAAAAATGTATTCCGTTGGAGAAAGAATATCAAATCCTGGAATATAAGAAACAAAGATTATTTTATGTACCTATATATTCTTTGCTTCAAACAAAAATGTTAGGTTGTAGCGAAACATCCGAGAGGAGACATCACTATTATTATGGGGGAACTAAACGCAAGAGTTGGCCTAGATAGTGAAGGTTTTGAGAGCGTTCTATGGGTAGACAAAGCTTGGGCAAAATAACAATGGTGATATGATCGTCGGTATTGTAGCGCTTATAAGCTGGTAGTAGGTTGAACCCTGATTCCGCACAAGATCCAGACGTTATTATTTATTCCTCAGAAATCAAATTCATAGGTTTGATAAATTATTGCAATACTTTCAGCGTAAACTGAGATGAACAGAACAGTTATACCACGTCTGCATTAATCGAGGTGGTATTACCAACCATTATTCTCGGGAGGATAAAGTTCAGTCGCTGCAACTGAATAGAGAAGTGGCTGGCTTAAAGATCAACGTAAAAAAAAAAAAAGACCACAGGCCAAGGCACTTACTTACTTACTTAAGAAGGCGCAGACAGTCCATAATGGACCACGGCCTCAACCAACAATACACGTCAGCTATGCCAGTGGCCTTCAGTTGCGCACACCAAGTTGGTTGAGGTCGTACTCCACTTGATCACTCTACCTAAGATGGGGTCTTCCAGGACTGCTTCAGAGCAGAGCGAGTTCTCCATAGTCATCCTGCAAAATCGAACGAGTTTACAAGGAATGCCAAGAAGTGACTTGGCTCTGTATAGCTATTTTCTATTCACGCTGTCATATGCGACTTTAAAATCGATAAAGAGGTGGTGATTATCGATCTGGAATTTATGGGTCTTTCTAAACTAGACTTATGACTCTGTAGTTGGTGCAGTTTAGATTATCTCCTTTCTTGTGGATAGGGCACACGAAGCTGAGGTTCCATTCATCAGGCATACTTTCATTCGACCAGATTGTATAGAAGAGTTAGTGTATGCTCCTCACCAAGTCATTTCCCGCTGCTTTGAAGAGTTCAGCCGTAAGGCCATCCGCTCCAGCAGCCTTGTTGGACTTTAGTTTAGATATTGCTACCTGAACTTCTTCTTCGCCGTTTAACAGTCTGCAGAAGTATTCTTTCCAAATTCTCAGCACCGACTGCGTATTTTCTCTGAAATTCCCACTCTAGTCTCTACAGGCATCCGCTCGGGCTTTGTATTCTTTGGACGAATGTTTTAACCATTCGATTTTCCAGTTCTCTCTTGTTCTTCCTGAATAGCCGATGTTCCTTTTTCCTCTTTTGCTGGTATAGCGCCTGGGAAGCGCTCTCCACAGCTCTGGTTCTGGTCTGCAGAACTGCCTTATAAGCTTCGTTTTTGACCGTGTGTGCTAGTCACTCATCATCGAACCAGGTGTTTTGCCGTGGTCGCCTTATAAAACCCAAAAAATCAGTAGCTGCGTTTTTGATGGCCAGTTTGCAATGTTGCCACTGGGCCTCTGGGTTTGGCAAAGGTACTAAGGCACACAACAAATTATTCAACAAGTCAGCGAACCATAGAGCAATTTAATTATCTGGGCTTTAATAAAGCACTCGATGGCGGAACAGACCTGGATGTTAACAATATAATAAACAAAGACCGTGGTGCATTTGGAATATTTTCTCAGCAAAATATCGCTAAGCAAAAAGATGAAACTCTTCGAATCCAACATTTAACATGGAAATGCATTCATTCTGAAGATCCAGTGGCAGCAAACCATATAGAACATGGAATTGTGATACAGGACCGGGCAGAAAAAATTCGGTGCAGGCATCATGCAACGGAAGATGCGTTGGATAGCAGGATATAAACTGAGAAAACCTGACAATATAGCGAAACAATCTTTAGAATGGAATCCTCATTGTAAGGGATCAAAAACAACTTGGAGTTGGAGGTCATCAGTGGTTAAGGAAGCCCAATCTCAAGGAATTCAATCATGACCACAGCTAAGGCCAGTTGCTGTGAGTCGGAACAGGTAGAAAGATCTTGATGCTGCCCCACGTTAAAATAGAAGTTCTTCAACTGCTGTAGTACTTGCAGCCGGACAATGTTATGAGTGGGATTGGATTGGCAACACATAGAGGAAGCCCCATGACTCCATAGAATTGCCAAGAGATGAAAAATAAGAGAGTTTCATTTAAATTTAGCGACTGTAAACTTGCTTACAAAATCTATTCAAACACATTGGGTGAGCAGAAATCTAAATATCAGAAAAAAACATGCCACAAGTGACTCAAAAGGATTGCACATTTAATTTACCTGTTATTTTAATGTTCCCTAAGTATCTAGTGTTTTTTAAGAGCAGTTTGCCTTCTCTAGACAAAGTAAACACAATGATGTGGGATGCTTTCGAAGTCACGACAATCCAGTTATTCGTCTCTGTACAGAAACTCATGTGTACTTTTTTACAAGGAATTCGATCAGCTTTTGGCCATAACGTTTCTACTTCTACGATTTCATTAACTTTTAGTTTAAATAGTTTGATAATTCCATTTGCGCAGCAAGTCATTATAAAGTTTTTTATGAAATAGACGTAGGATATTCGACCCAAGCTAGTTTTGTACTTTTGGAAGCAACTTACACTTCCATTGTTTTTAAGGGTAAATAGAAGAATCCATCCAGTGGCATTGGCAGTTAAAAAAATAGGATTTGTATTGGCTGGGTCCATGTTCCATGAGAAAGCAGTAGTGCATGTGTTCTCAACAGCTTCTTTGAGGCTTTCAAATGTATTTTTGTGATTAGAACTTTGGACTGGAAACATCTCATAGTACAAATGGTTTAAATTGCAAAGAACTATCTTCCATTCGCGACTTATTGTGTCCCGGCGCCTTAGCTCACATGTTCCGTTGTTACATACCACAGCTAGCGTACTGACTTCTAATAAATTATTTGGTGACCATGCCAATACTATGGGTTGGAACTTGACAGGATCTTCCGACAATTCATAAACGTATACTGGATCCAAAGCAAAGTATTGTCGTTGTAGACAATTCGCTTCCAAGTATATAGCTGCCATGTCGTATTGATTAACTATTTTAGAGGCTGGGCTATCGGTTGGAAGTTTTGTAGTTCCGACTGCGTAGGGAAATGTGTGAGTGGCCAAATTTGAATGCTTCATCTCGAGTAGAACAACGTCAGAGGTTGATCCAAGGAGCCCCACGTTTAGTCCTGAAGATGTCAAGTTAAATGCATGGATGGCATTCTGCTTGAATGTCGATGTAGCCAACTCTCTTAACTCCATTATGATTGTGTGATTTTTTTGTTTCTTGGATTTTGTTTAATGCCCGCCAAACCTCCGAAGTATTTCTGCTTCTGTCTTACTTGATAGCTATATATCTACTATATTTTTTATATAAAACACGTCAAAGCTATTTGATTAGTTTTTGTACAAATAGGTGTACATTTTAAGCAAAAAAACCACAAAGTTTTCAATTTATTTTACAAATTATCAACACATATTTTGAAATTTGAAGGAAGGACTAGTAAAAAATAAACAAACAATTTTAAATGTCAAATTAAAAATGGAATCCATTTGGCATTTCGAGACTCGATAAAATGTTTGTGTTTAGAAAAAGGAAGTCTCATTAAATTCCTATGTTCTTAACTAGATGTTCCAAGGTACCAACCACAGACATACGAACGATCAGAGCTTGGTTCTCGCTTTTTGCCTACAAGCTTAAAATCAGCTGATGTGCGGTTTATTATGAGCATGCAAACCCGTGAATTTTAAATTTCAATTAGGAACTAACTATGTACATACATTTGAACTTAAGGGAAGGCTGAATTGCACTTCTATTATTCTATTGTTATTTTTATATGAAATTTATGAGTTAAACTGCACTACCTTGAAGCGGAACTGCACCTCAGTGATTGTAAATGCCATAGTTGGAAGTCTACCCAACAAGTGCAGTGCAGTTCCACTGAAGTACAGTTCCGCCTTGTGAGGTTTCGCCTAAAAAATCCCCTGTCACACTTGATTATTTGTTTTAGGTCGTGCGTCCTTTGCGGATTTGCGTTAAGGTAATGTCAGAATTTAGCTGTGGGCTATGGGGTCAAATTAAGCCAGCATTTTAACCCAATTGGCATTTTTACTCTCTTAAGAGCATGACAAAGAGAGATCTAATTGTTGAACACGATTAGTTTAAAAGAAGTCAAACAGTACTAAATGGGAGTCACATTGTGGAACCTATTTGAACCAAAAAATCAAAACAAATATACAAAAGTCAAGTCAGTCAAAGAGTCAAATAGTGGTGTCTGGTGTGGTGTTTCGTAATACTTGTAAGAAATTAAATTAACAAATATTTGCCGTACTTTGTCTGTGATTTACCGTGATGTCGGGAAAGAAAGGTGTAGATTTCTTGAAACACATAGCCGAGTATATAGCAAAATCCAAAGGATATGATAGCATAATGAAAAAAGTAAGTAACATTATATCTTTGATTCTGCATCCATGAAGACCGTCTGCATTTTTGCCTTCCCTCTCTATCACACAAGTATGATTTATTGATTTTGCATCCTCTTTTTTGCAACTCAGGGCTTGCAACTCCATGTAAAGGCACCTTGAAGCTGCAAGCCATGATCTGCAAAAAAAGAAGATGCAAAATATATAAATCATATTTGTGTGATAGAGAGGGAAGGCCAAAATGCAGACGTCTTCATGGACAACAACACAACAACAATCCCATAACAGCTGAGAGTGTATGCGAAATTTTACGCACACTTTCGCAGCTAACCCGAGATATCTGTCAAATCAGCTTGAGGGCAAAATGAAATAGAGTCTGCCTATATTAAACTTTCCTTCATATATTTTCTCTGCATCCAACATTTTGTCTTTTTTTATATTTTCTCTTTCTATCGGCCCTGGTTAAAGGAGTGCTAGTGCACAATAGAGAAGTATCGGAATACGTCAAATGAGTTTTTCAGAAAACGGCTACATACTTCCTTTTTAATCGGTTTTGCTTTTGGTGACTTGCTTACACAATTACCACGACAGCAGCGCACTTGGCGGCAAAATAAGATAATACTAAAAACTCCCAAGTGATAGAATATACACCATATATAAGAGTATACCAAAAATTTGGACCGTTCTGATATTATTTTTATATTTCAGGTTCAAATTACTAGTGGCGGTGATGGAAAGTGTGTAGCTGAATTTACTGTAGCCGAGGAACACCTTAACCGTGGCGGAGGACTGCATGGAGGTTTTACCGCGACTCTTGTTGATAACATAACTACATACGCGTTAATGTCGAAAGATTGCCATCCTGGTGTCTCTGTGGACTTGCATGTGAGTTATTTAAAAGCTGCAAAAGAGGGTGATGAGGTTATAATAGATGCAAATACTGTAAAAGCTGGTAAAACATTAGCATACATTGAATGTGAATTGCGACATAAAAAGAATGGTTCTATTATTGCCAAAGGAGCACAAACTAAGTTTGTTGGTTTTTGATAAGTCATCAATCAAGGGGTTCGTTGAAACTGTTGGATTCAATATATGTAGCTAAACATTAAAATATTTGACACTTTATCATAAAAAAAAACATCCGGTATTTTTGTTTAATAGTTTATTTTTCAAGGATCTCTGAGAAAATCGCTGAAGCTTGGCACAATAATGTATCTGCAGCTGAAGCTGAGTTTACTTGGACTTCACCCACTTTTTGTTCTGTAGCTCAACTTCAATATTGTGCACTGCTATAGGAATTATACGTACACTAAACTGACAGCGTGCTACACCTGCAGCATTTGCAGCCAGTCTGCATTTGCAGCTTCATGTAAAGCCACCTTAAAGCAGCATGCACAATGAATACAATGGTGTAGCACTTAAAAGTGGAGCTACAACAAATTATAGTGCAGTCGAAAAACAACAACAACAATCATAGTGCAGACTATAATTTTCAAGCTGCATCCATAATTTTCCTATAATCTGCATCCATTAAGACGTCTGCATTTTGGCCTTCCCTCTCTCTCACACAAGTATGATTTATATATTTTGCATCCTCTTTTTTTGCAGATGATGGCTTGCAGCTCCATGTAAAGCCACCTTAACTCAAAAATCGTGTTTGGAATGTCGTTTTTTTTTGTAATATAAATATGCAGTGCAGCACATTTGTGAAGTTGAAGTTAGGTAAAAATTGTACTTCATCTTCTTTCTGCAACTTCACATTGTAGTCGTGCTATAAGATATCGTACTTTTAAATATGACAGTGCGTTCGTAGCAAACCGCTGCAACTACACTATTAATGTGCTAAATAAAATACTACAACTTCTGCCAACAGTTTTCAGTATCATCAATGGTATCATTTAGAAATTTATCTAACGGATGGCGCTGCTTCTGTTTATCAAATATGTAGCTTTCGTTCATATTATGGACACCGAAGCGCTATATGAAATGCCAAAGCAAAAAAGTAAAAAAAAAAAGGAGATGAAGAAAGTAGCGTGTTTTTCTGAAGAGTGTGAAAACCGAAACTTTGAAACTATTCTTGGTCGTTTTCTGTAAAATTTACAGTGCCAAATTTTATTTTTATCAACCAATTTGTTGTAAAGTGTATACAAATAAATAATTCTCAATAAAACAGTGAACATTTTAATCTGCTATCGGCCTTTACTAGCAAAGATTAAACGAACAAATTTCCGTGTGAATAATTACATTTATAATTGCTCCATTAAGTATACATGAAAATGGCGTCGCAAGTTGCAAACAAACCCGGATCAGGTTGGCCACGGCGAAGCAGCCAGGGACAAGTAGAAGGCTCGTCTCATAATAAAGTCAACCAATCATTGACGATTAATAGAACAATAAATTTGTAAGTATAAGAACAAAGTTAAAATTTTATATAAGATCACGAAACTCTTCGCAAGAAGTTTATGTGTATCTTAGTTTCTTTTGCTATTAAGGGCTTCATACACTGGAAATATTATTTAATTTAATTAGCTTAACTTGTTCGTAATTCTAAGATACGCATTGACCGGTCAACAAATTGACCGGCATTATAAAGGTTACTTTGGGATGTTGTTGACTTGATTAAGTCAGTGCCTTATTGGTATTCCGATTTGTAGCCCGAATTTAACAAATAAATGTAAGATTCTATTTGATAATTCAAAGACTTTTATTTCCTATAATGTATAAATTCATGTTTTTATAAATACTTTTATAATTATAACTTCTTTTACATACGTTTGGTATTTTCCAATAAGGCCTACAGGTAAATTTAATCTTATTTTCTTATGGTTTCCTTTTCTTTTGGGTAATTTTACGTTTATGCTAAGAGAAATTTAAGTTATTATTATATGTTATTTATACAAAGTTGTCTTCTTTTTAGTAATAAGTATTTAATCATAATTATTTGTTCTAACCTTAATTTTATTGCAAATTTAACCACGTTGCCATGAAAGCAGGAAACCAAAGAAAGCTAACATAAGAAATGTCAAGTGTTTTTGACGTTTTTGATTCTTTTTTAACTTCAGTGATGCAAAGCAACTTTTCTGTCAGATGTAGTGCTGCCAGGTTAGGCAACACTCCCCCCTGGTAAGTCATTTCCTTGAAACGACTTTCCATTTTGGTCAAACCGTTCTACATCCAGAATGGCCAGCTTTGCCACGGGCCTTGTGTAGACTCCAGTTAAGGTTCTTATCACAGCGCTTCTTATTACTCCATCCTTCCCTGGTATAGTTTGAATGACCACTCCTTTTGGCCAACTGTTGCGAGGACTGTTAGGGTCAGTTATGATGACGATGTCTCTCTCTTTTATTGGAGTGGAAACTGAGAACCACTTTGTTCGCTTTGTCAGATCTGGAAGATACTCGCTGACCCAACGACGCCAAAAACAGTTAGCGAACTGTTCACTGGTCAACCAATGTTTTCGTAACACGCCTCCCTCATCTGATAAAAGGCCTGCCAATTTCTCTCCGTTTGAGGACCCCAACAAGAAATGATTTGGAGTCAGTGCCTCCGCACTTTCGTCGTCTAAAGGAACGTAAGTAAGTGGCCGGGAATTTACTATTCTCTCTACCTCCGCCATCATTGTCAAAAGCAGCTCGTCCGATGGATTTCTCGTTGGTGATATGCTCATTAAAGTTTTCTTAACAGAACGAATAAGTCTTTCCCAACTGCCACCCATGTGGGGCGATAAAGGAGGAATAAACCGCCATTTTAAATTTGGTCCCACGAAGTTTTGAGACAACTCGTCTGTGTTTATGGAGCGTACAGCTTGTTTGAGTTCTTCGCTAGCCCCGCGGAAATTCGTCCCGTTGTCACTATAAATTTCAACTGGCCAGCCTCTGCGTGCAATGAATCTCTTTAACGCCATTATGCATGAGTCGGTAGATAAACTACGTGCAACTTCAATATGTACCGCACGAACAGTCAAGCACGTAATAAGCACTCCCCACCGTTTCTCTGAATGTCTTCCGACCGTAACAGAAAGTGGTCCAAAATAATCTATGCCAATATACGAGAAGGGTCTAGTAAACGGTTTTAGTCTAGCTGGTGGTAAGTTTCCCATTAGAGTTGGCTTTGGGACGCTTCTGCGATTTTTACAAGTTTGGCATTCTCTTTTTATAGTCTTCAATATCACCCTTAATCTTGGGATACTAAACTTTTGGCGCAGCTCATTCACGACTGTCTCGTCATTTTGGTGGCAGAACCTATGGTGACAGTCAGTAATAATTAATTTTGTGATTTGGTGTTGGCCTGGTAAAATTATTGGTCTTTTTGTACAAAACGGTACATTTGCAACTGCATCAATTCGTCCACTCACTCGTAAAACAGAATTTGTATCTAAATATGGCGAAAGCTTATGTAAAGAACTTGTATTTTCTATCTTCAAATTTCCAGGATCGTTATTTTGAAGAATTGAGATCTCTTCTGCAAATGATTCACTTTGACAACTCTTAATAAGATAGTTTTCTGCCTTTACAAAGTCAACAGATGACAGAACGTTCTTAATTCTTTTTTCTTTTGCTTCTCTATAAGATATTCGAAACAAACAAAATATTCGGGCCATAGTTCGAAGCAGTCGGTTCCATCGACTAAATCGAGACACATCTACTATCCAACGAACTTCTTTTACCTGGTGAAGGTATATGTGTCTGATTTCTTCTGTTGGTAGGGTATCAGCATGATAAAAATCCTCTGGCCACTTGTCCATAGTTTCATAAAGAAAATCAGGTCCCCGAAACCAAATGCTATCTGAAGTAAAATTGTGTTTAGATTTCCATTTAGTGGCTTCATCAGCGACATTAATCCTGCTAGAAATCCACCTCCAATTTTTAACCTCTGTCTCCTCAAGAATCTGACCCACACGAAAAGCCACAAATTGTTTGTATTTGCGATGGTCGGAGCTTATCCAACTCAAAACTGTTTTTGAATCAGACCAGAAATACTTTTCTGTAATATCTATTGAGTGCCCTGAAGTTATTAGTTTTGCCAAACGTGTTCCAAGGACAGCTGCCTCTAATTCTAGCCTGGGTATAGAAATTATTTTTATTGGTGCTACTTTGGTTTTAGCAGCTATTAACTTCACTTCAATTATATTTCCACAGGCTATACGAAGGTATCCTACAGCTGAGTACGCCACATCACTTGCATCAACGAAAATATGCATTTGCACAGAAACGTCTTTGCCAAAAACAAGCTTTTTTAGATACGATCTCTCGATTGATATCCTTTTGATATCAGGAATATATTCTTTCCATCTGCACCATTTTTCGTAGTGCTGAGAGTGAATCTTGTCATCCCATTCAATACTAGAACTCCAAATATCCTGCAGCAAAATTTTCAAGAGCACCAAAAAATTTGCTATGAGTCCCAGTGGGTCAAAAATCGACATCAAAACTTTTAGAATGTCTCTTTTTGTAGGCCAAATTTCAGAATTAATAATATCAAATTTTAAAGTATGTGCCTTTATAGCGAAAGAAAACAAATCCTCTGGTGCTGACCACCACATGCCAAGAATTTTTTCTGGTGCAGATAGGATGTGCCAGTTTGTAATGCTCTTTTCATAATGTATTACTTTCTCCTTTAAGGATGTGAGTACACGTTTGGAATTCGACATAAAATTCCTGATTTCAAATCCTGCTTGACTATGTATGAATATTACCTCCCTCGCTAACTTTTCGGCTTCTTCTTCTGAATCAACACTGTCTAGGTAATCATCCACATAATGGTTTTGAATAATCGCTCTTGCTGCTCGTGGATATTTTTCAACATAACAGTTTGCATTAGTGTTTTTTACATACTGTGCACAAAACGGAGAGCATGTTGATCCAAAGGTTAACACTTGCATTGCATATTCTTCTATTTGTTTGCTTTCCTTGTTTCGCCATAAAAATCTCTGAGCATGTTGATCTGAACTCTTTACGCACACTTGGTGAAACATTTCTTTAATGTCCGCGCAAATGGCTATTTTTCGTTCCCTAAATCGAAAGAGAACCGACAACAACGATGGTACGACATCAGGTCCAGATAGCAATAACGAATTAAGGGAGGTGCCGTTTACAGCTGCCGCTGCATCCCACACGATTCGCACTTTGTTTGGCTTGTGAGGGTTGATAACCGGGAAAATTGGTAGATACCACACACGAGGATATTTTTTTTCTAATTCTTCCTTGCATAGCTTTTTTGCATATTGCTTTCGTACATACTCAACGATCTGTTCATTTAAATTTTCAAATAATCCCAAATTCTTTGACATTCTCTTTTCAAGACACAGTAGCCGACGCTCAGCCATTTGACGGCTGTCAGGCATCGCCGTGTTTTCAAACTTCCATAATAAAGGGACAACGAAACGATTACCATCTCTGCTTATGTTGTTCTGTATAATTTGTTCTGCCCTATCGTCATCGCGTGAACGTATGCCTTTATTGATTGGGATGTCAGCTGATTCAATCGCAATAAATTCTTTAAACAACGTACTAAGGTGCTTGTCTTCGTTCTTACTGCAGTCACATATATGATAATTGTAATGTATCTGTTGTTGTTTTTCAGATTTAACATCGTACGGCCCATACACTAACCAGCCTAACCTTGTTTTCGATGCAACTGGCTGGTTTTCGATACCTTCCCGCGATTGTAGGGGAATAGTCAGCTTCCATTGGTCTAATCCTAACAAGAGACTGGGTTTCGCGTTGGAATACGACTCTATCGGGATCCTTTCTAAATATGGATAACTTAATGATAAAAAGTCAGCGTTAATACTCTGTGTTGGAAGGCAAAGTGAAGTGATTGTGCGTACATTAAAGACATTAAACTTTTTTCCGAAAGGATTTGAGGAAATTTGTATGTTTACACTCATGGAGTCTGATTCCGTGCGATGAGTGTTTGATGTCCATCTGAGACACAATGGCTGTTTTCTGCCTCGCACTCCTAACTCATCTGCAATTTTAGCATCCATGAGTGATACTGAGGAACCATCATCAAGAAACGCAAATGTGTTAATTTGCTTATTCCCATTGTGGATTGTGACCGGGATAATTTTAAATAGAATACAATTTCTATTTATTTGATGATGGTTTACTAAAGCTCCTGCAGACATGTTTTCACGACTTTTGTGCAGCAAGTTGTGATGCTTGTAGCTGCATCCATCAATACCACAAACTTTTACTGCATAACACCGATTCTTTCCATGTTTACGAAGACATGTTCGGCATATGACAAACCTTCTTATTGCATTCCATCTATCATTAAGATTCATATTCAAGAATTGCTGGCATACGTCCACCGATTTACAATGGAAGGAACATAGGGGACACTCTCGTAACGTTTCTGTTTGTGATTGTGGTTCGAGTTCCTGGTGAATGTTCAGCGATGCTCGTGGTGAATATTTTTCAGCTCGTGTTGAATCTGGTATGAAGGCATTTATTTGAGCAACTTCGGAAGCTGAATGTGCTATGTCTGTAAGCCAGCTACTAAAAGTGGATAAATCCGCTGAATCTACACTTCTTCGATAACATCCCCATTCCAAACGAAGCTGCGGAGGTAATTTTCCCATTAGCTCTTGAAGAAGGCAAGGATTTGTTAAATGTGCGTATAGTTCACTTGCTTGCATTACAGAACACATATTTTGTACGGACAGAGAAAATTTTATTATAGTTTGCAGTTTTTCTACTCGAGGTGGAGGTTCTTTCCTTATTTTCTCAATAATGTTATTAATAATCACCTCGGGTCGTCCGTACAATAATTTAAGGGTACTAATAACACCTGGAACTTGGTCTGGAAGGAGCAACCGACACCTTACGGCTTCAAGTGCATCTCCTTTCAGACAGTTTTGAAGTCGCCTAAGATTTTCAATGTTTGTGTAGCCACATGAAATTGTAGAGGTATTAAACCAACTTATAAATAACGGCCATTCTTCTGACTTTCCGCTAAATATCACTTGCTCCTTTGAGAGTAATTGTCTCGCCGCTAATTGCTGTTTGCTCGGAGAAGGCGTTCCTAAAACGGTGTCAGATTCGAACGAATTTGCTGTAGGTGTATCGGCGGAAGCTGTATTGTTGAACGTTGTGAGCTTGGTTACGATTTGCGGGTTTGAAATTGTGGGTTGCATTTTAGTTAGCAAAGAACTTTTAAAGAAGGTGGCTGTGTTAATAGGGTTATTTACAAACGGCTCTTTCATGTTCTGGTGGACGGGTGTGTTATCAAGAGCTGCGTGATGATGTGACGAATTGACTTTAGAAAATTCATTTATCTTTTGTTGATTTTCTCCTTTTTTGGGTGATATTTTTCCATGTTCAAGCTCAGCAGTTGGACATTCTAGACTCCTTAATAACGCATACTTCTTTTCAATGTATTCCTTGTCGCGTTTCTCTTTTAACTCTTTTTCTTCTTCTAATTGTTGAAGCAAAAGTGCCATATACCGTGTTGAGTCTCCTGGGCGTGGTAGAGTTGACGAAGTTGTAGGTGTTGTAAGACTTGGAGCGTTCTGCTTTGGATCCTTCAGGTGGTTGGGATCTTTCTGTTGGTTGGGATCATTATGTTGGTTGGCATCATTCTGTTGGTTGACGAGGGAATTCGAGGCATCATCCTCTGGTGAAACAACGCAATTAACGCACGACCAATCTTTATTTTCTATATCCTGATTAACTCCGGCACATGTGTAGTGATACCAATGGTCGCATTTGTCGCATTGTACCATTTCGTCAGTATCAGGTTTCTTGCACCCGTAGCAATTAAATGACATGACGGAGGCAGAGATAATTGAGGACACTGTGTGTTAAAGACTTACCTTACGTAACTTTTAAATTGGAGCGCAGATCAAGTACGGTGATACTTTAGTTGTCAGATGAGATGAGATGGGAAAGAGCTTATTATTATGGGCGATGAGTTTGAAATTTTTCCAAATGGCGTGGCTTGGAATTCGGCGTTTTATTTTGCGAATGTATACGAAATATACAAACGAAATAAAAGATTATGTTGACTTGATTAAGTCAGTGCCTTATTGGTATTCCGATTTGTAGCCCGAATTTAACAAATAAATGTAAGATTCTATTTGATAATTCAAAGACTTTTATTTCCTATAATGTATAAATTCATGTTTTTATAAATACTTTTATAATTATAACTTCTTTTACATACGTTTGGTATTTTCCAATAAGGCCTACAGGTAAATTTAATCTTATTTTCTTATGGTTTCCTTTTCTTTTGGGTAATTTTACGTTTATGCTAAGAGAAATTTAAGTTATTATTATATGTTATTTATACAAAGTTGTCTTCTTTTTAGTAATAAGTATTTAATCATAATTATTTGTTCTAACCTTAATTTTATTGCAAATTTAACCACGTTGCCATGAAAGCAGGAAACCAAAGAAAGCTAACATAAGAAATGTCAAGTGTTTTTGACGTTTTTGATTCTTTTTTAACTTCAGTGATGCAAAGCAACTTTTCTGTCAGATGTAGTGCTGCCAGGTTAGGCAACAGATGTTTTACAATGAAAAAAAAAATATCAATTTTTAGCTAGATTCTACACAATTCTAAGCCGGTTCTCATTTAAAATTCAAAGATACTAGTATGCATATTGGGGGAAAACCAAAGTCGAAAATTAATGATAAATGCTCAACCTTTCATTCAACCTTACTCTTGAAAGATTTGCCACTTCCTTGCAAGAAGGAACCCTTAAATTGTTAAAGTGCAATCATTAATTCTGTAGTCAGCCCGTCGCAGTACGGCACTCATAACAAAGATAGAGATTTATTTCCTTATTATTAAGTAGGCTTTAGTCATTTGCCAGCAAGATGGCAAGATGCTGTCCAAAGTTAATGTCTTAAGGAGCAATTTGCTCTCACAAGGTCAAATGTATATCGTTTTGAACCAACCTTACAAACATTATTCTCTGCGGAATGAAAATTTTTTTCCGAACAGTACAAAAAGTATCAAACCAAAAGAGAATTGAGCTGTAAAGAAGATATCGAGGTGAGAAAAGTTAGTTTCCGATGTTACAAAGCCAACCCTTCTGAGGAAAACCGGAATAAGTTCAACCAAGCAAGAAAGACCTCTAATGCCCATATTCAAAGAACCAAGTTCTTACATGAACAAAAAAGTAAGGTAAAAAATACTACAATGTCCCAAAGGTAGTAAAAATGTTTGGTCATTTGTTAAAACACGTACGAAACTCCTTTTCGTCCTCGGTTTCGACGCTCGTCGATAACGACACTCCTGTGGTAAGCTCTCAAGGAAAGGGTGACTTATTTGCAGCAAAGTTCGCTGCCGATTCGACACTACCACAGAGTGATATGACTCCTCCTGTTCTTGAGAGCGTAAATGGTTAAATCTCCTTTCGCACTCGTTCAGTTGCAAGAGTTCTTAAAGATCTCGATATACACAAATCCGCTGGCCCGGATAGTATCTCCCCAATAGTTCTGAAGTGGTATGCTTCCACGCTGGCAAAACCACTGCGTAAGCATTTCCATCTACCCTTTTCTACAAGTCTCTTTCCGAGTGGATGGAAAACAGCATTTGTCCAGCCCGTTCCAAAAAAAGGCGTATCTTCATCCCCTTCCAACCCGACCAATTGCACTTACGTCCCTTCTTTCCAAGGTCATGGAAACCCTGATAAATTTTCAGATCAAGAAATATTTTGAGAAACGGAAACTTAATGACCGGCAGTACGGTTTTTCGGTTTTTGTAGCAATAGGTAGACAGGTAATATGATGGTATATCTCACCGAACAGTGGAACCAATCTTTACATCGTTTTGGAGAATGTAAGATTATTGCGCTCGATATTTCAAAAGCATTTGATAGAGTCTGGCACCAGGCTCTCTTATCGAAAATGCGTGCATTTGGCATCGATGAACCCCTTCTTCGATTGAAATTACCTTTCGGACCATTCAATTCGCGTTGTTTTAGACTGTTTTCATTATGCTACCAAAATAAATGCTGGTGTGCCCCAAGGCTCCCTTCTGTCTCCGACTCTCTTTCAATTTTTTATAAATGATCTCTTATCTAAAACTTCTAATCCACTAAATTGTTTTGTTGACGCCAGTACTCTCGGCTTCTCATATTTGTTTCCAGATTCACATCTATGATCTTCGGATGTGGAACTGCAACGGCAGCGTATGATAAGCTCATTGAATTCCGATCTAGACAGCATTGTCCAATGGGGAATTATCAACCGCGTAGAATTTAATTCTTCAAAAACTCAATGCTGTCTTCTATCGTTAAAGCATAACCTACCCCCTATGCCACTATCCATGAGTGGCACTTGCATTGAGGAAACCGAACAGCTTTGTGTTCTAGGTATGTGTATTACAAAGCACGTTTTGTGGAACGATCACATATTTGACGTCGCTAAAAATGCCGCAAAATGAGGAGGTTTCTGGCTACAATATACAAAGCATACATATTCGCCTGAAGCTAGAGTTCAATTCTCATATTTAGGCAGGTACTCCTGTCAAACAGTTACGACTCCTTTATAGGATAAAAAAGAGCCTTAAAATTGATAAGTGAAAGAACCATTACCGAAACATTTGTTTCACTCGAACATCGCCGTAATGTATCTTGCCTCACTTAGTTTTATCGTTACTTCTATAACAGTGCTCCAGCGAAATAGCCAGATGCATTCCTCCCCTTAACCAATTTCCCCGTAACACCTGCACCGCTAGGAATGCCCATCAATTTACCCTAGAGCCTAACTTCGGACATACTGTTAAGTATAGAGACTCTTTTTTTTAGCCGCACTACAAGAATGTGGAACGCTTTACCCTGTTCGATGTTTCCCTCCCATTATGATTTGCAGACATTCTTCTATCCAACTTTCCTAAACGCTCGCATTGTGTTAATTTATGTTAAGGGTATATTAAAAACCCCTTGAGTGCGCATAAATTATAAAAAAAAAAAAACTTTTGTCCATATCTTGATTGAAAGCTATGTTTTTGTAACAAACAAGTCTTTTGCCAACAGAGTTCCTTTTAAAAAAATATATTTTTTGTTCCAAAAAAAGCCAGCATTAATGTCATATTTAATTAAACTTCTTAAGAACTAAGAAAAGAAACTTTTTCTATTTATGGTCTACTAAATCTTCAACAAAAATTCTCAGTACAGTTTAAATGGACCGTGTTTCATATATGAGCCCAAAGCTGATATTTGAGAAGTGTTAAGGTACAAACCCGGAGTTTTATAAAAACCTAGGTTTGAGTGGGAAATGCTCAAAATTGGCCAAGTTTGTCGGTCAAAGTCAAGTCCAAGTTATGTTATTTCCTGAACTTTTTTTTAAGTGAGCATAGGGTTCCTAAAAAAAGAAGTTTGGTTTACTTCATTGACTTATGAAAATAATAAGCTACACTCTTTTCTAACGATTCATGTTGTTTGTCGGTTGTAATAGTGTGGAGTGACTCTTTTTCTAATTACTTCCACTCTTGAACACAAGCACCTTCTTTCGATATTAGAATACTTAGTACAATTTTATGTATTCTTTCTTCCTCCATTCTCCCTAGCCATAAAATCTTAAAATGAGTATCTAAGAACATTGCGGTATGCATACCGGTTTCTAAGTGTAACACGTAGCTGGCCAAACTGCAAATCAAGTTTGACTTTAAGGTTTTATTCATGTTGTTGTTTGAAGTAGTAGTTAACACCCCTAAATATTTATACTACATTATTGTGTCTCTATATTTTCTCCCTGGCACGACTGCTTCCACCTCTTAAAAATCATAATCTTAGTTTTATCTAGGTTCACAGATATTTTCGAACTCTTAGGATCCAGTTATAGCGATAAGAAAAACTAATCAATCAAAAAAAGGGAAAAATACGACTCTGACATATCACAAAACAAGCGCTTATCTACACGTAGCAGTGTATTAATTTTCGGCATTGTCGAATAATGAAAGTTTTGATAACGAGGACTAAACAAACGTTTCTATTAGCAACGAAGTTGCATGAGTGAGATTCGAACAAGAAAAAGTCCATTTATGGTCGAAGCAATTCACGTAAGTTATTGTTACACTGCGTTGCTGGTGAGGTGGCATGGTGGTTGCGAATGAACAACCTGGCACCAAATTTTTCTGATTGAATTGCATACGAAATTTTTTTCTCACATAATTACTCAGACTGTTTAATATTATGCCGACGACCTCAAGCTGATTTTAAAATGCATTGAAGATTGATAGTGTGTTCAATCTGAAATTGAAGCCTTGTCAAACTGGTGCCTTATAAATGATCTTAAACTAAATATTAAAAAGTGTAATGCGACTTCGTTCTCCAGGAAAACTATTTTCCTTCTGTTTGACTATAAAATTGATTCATAAAGCGAAATTCAAAGAACATCTCTTGTTAGATTGATTCTCCCTCTACCTGGACGCCAAACTTGACGAGATGTAGAGGCTTAATTAGAGTCAAAGATTCTTGGGGCGCAGTGTCACTAGAAGAGTCCCTTCGAAATGGTTTGAGAATTCATAGATTTTTCTTAGGTCCCATGCTTATTGGGCCCGAAACCCCCAGGGTATCACAATGGATCTACATTGATCTAAGTGTGATGGACATAACATCATCCATCAGCCCACTTACCTAACCTAACCTAACCTAGATCTGGGTCCCGCATATAAAGTACATTCGGACCGACTCGAAAAAGTTTAACGATGGCTTACGAAATATTATATTGAAACTAATGCGGTGGAGTTTTTGTCCAGATTAGAACACAAGGCTAGGTTCCAGTTACTTGGCATAAAATCGTCAGAGTCCCGACGAAAAATTCATGTATTTACATATCACATAAAAATGACCTCCACTTCTTTCATTGATTCCAATTTGTGTTCCCGCTAGAACACTGAGAGCTAGATATTTTTTTTTTCAATTCTCAACCAAGAGCCGTTCTTTCTTTTAAATACAAAGGATTAAATACTGTGGTATTGTAATAGATGACTTTTGTAAGTTTTTTATTCTTTTGTTAAAAAAGAGTCCAAAACGATAGGTATTTAATAAAATTAGAATCAATAATTTTAGTCTTTAGTTTGAAAAACAAAACTTATTTCTTTTACTTTTAGATCACCACTAACTTGTGTCTCTTGAAATCAAACTCACTTTAATTTTAATTCAAACTCTTTATTTCTCTTGTATTAAAACGTTTTCAGATTTTTTTTGTAGAGTTTCTGCATACCATCCTGGCTTAAGCCAAGAGTGCCTTTCTTTGCATTGCAAAATATAAGACTTTAAAATGTATGGTAAAAAACTACATCGAAACAAAATACTTACCAAAAAATTGTTCATTACTTAATTGTGTCGTTTTTAATACAAAATCCTAGTTTTCTCTTCAATTGTTTTATTTGGCTTTAATTTTTTGCATCAATCAACGTTGAATCAGAAACATATATCATTAGTCAGCTTTTGTTTTCTAGTCAAGACGCTTTAGCGTAGCACTTATCACTATGTAATGTACAAAGCTTAGCTTCCAGATGATACTCACACTCTTAACCATTTCTTCCTTCGACTAACAAAGATTAAAAGTCTGCAAGCACTGAAAGGTAACAATAGTTTTTCTTAATATGAAGTGAGTATTTCATGTCAGCGTGAGCAGTGCTGACAGTCGCTGGCTGGTTTGATGATGACGGTTTTGGATGTATGTACGTATGTGATCCTTGTCAGCTCTTGGATTGTGTGTTCATCTGGTTGCTTAAGCCTCTGTTGTACTGCTGCCTCAGAATTGTCTAAAGCTTTTGTTTTCTGATAACTCAAAAGATGGGTCAATTATGACTAGCACCTGGAGATATCGGTCTTCCGTGGACTTTCAAAAGTGAGATTATAGTTTATAAAAAAAAACCAAGGTATTTATTTTTTACTCGTTCTATTAAATAATTTTCTGTTAGAAGACTACAATTACAAATTTTTTTTTTTTGTCAAACACTTGCTAAAGTGATCAAAGTGTGTGTAAACCTTTCATAATTTTTCATAATTAGGAAAGGAACCCTATGCTCACTCAAAAAGAAGATCATTGATTGAAACAGCATTAAAATTAGACTTTCATCGATGGTCTTGGTCAATGTTGACCAGTCAAACCTAGGTTTGATCATTATCTACTCTGAATTTCATGCACTCACCTTTAATTTGTTCATTTTCAAAACAATGACCGACACTTTTCAAATCCTCAATACTTTCGCAAGTGAAACACACTTTCACCAATACTTTATGATTTACTCTTCGTTTTGTCCAAACATGCATTAGACTCTCCAAAAACTATTTTAAACAAATTTATCGACAACAACTCGCTTTCCAAAGCACCAAAATCCAAAAGCTCTTTTACAAAGTACATAGAAAACAAAAAAAGAAACTTCGTAAGCATGATCAAAATGAATTTAGCAAATGAACCGTCAAAATGTTCGTTCCTAAATATTGTTGTCTTTATGTTGTATAAATTGGGCATACTCCAATAAGATGAAAGCAATCTTTTTTTGATTTTAAGTTACAAAAAGTGCAAAACTGACAACAACTTCCATTGTAGGGTGTTCCATTAAGCCAAAGTATCTTACATCTGGTTTCAAATAAAAAAAAATGTGCCTGTAAACTAAACAGGTCAGAAAAATAGTTATCAGCTGCTAGGATTAAAGCTGAGTTTGGGATACAAAAATTTGCTTCCATTACAAGCAATTCTTTTTGGGTGTCTTCCAACGTTTGAATTGTATGATACAGCCGATCTTGTATTGTATTTCTATCACCTGGAATTGTATATGTATGTTCCCCATAAACTTCGCCAATTCTCCATCCGAAAACTCGTACTTATTGAAGCATTTTGTTTGCGTTTCGCGTTTCAGGAAAAACTAGTAGTTTAAAAGTATAGCCGCCTTGTATTTAAAGACAAGTATAAAGCTAAGACAAGTCTGTTTGTAAGTATACAGTATAATTCGGTGTTGTAATCAACAAATACAAATGATTGTATGGTATCAAACCCCCCCATAACTTGTTGTGGAACGTTCACAAAAACAGAATTTGCTTTTAAAATAAATACATACTTTTATGATCATTTTTTTTTATACGTAGATATCCTCTGACAAACTACACCTTCGGTACAAAAGAACCCCTCTTCGAAAAGGATCCATCGGTGCCAGCACGCTTCCAGAGAATGCGGGATGAATTCGACAGAATAGGAATGCGTCGCTCGGTAGAAGGTGTTCTTCTTGTCCACGAGCACGGCTTGCCTCATGTCTTGCTCCTACAATTAGGTACAACATTTTTCAAACTACCAGGTGGCGAACTTAACGCTGGCGAAGACGAGGTGGAAGGTCTTAAAAGACTTCTAACAGAGGTAAGCAAAATCAGACTCGCACATCATCAGCACAAATTAAATGAATTTATCGGACAACAAGATACACGTTCGTTTTGCCGCAAATGGGGATTGTATAATAAAACTTGAAACAAAAAAAATGTGTAATAATTTAAGTTTAGATCGTATGCATAGAAAAATGCATAGACTTGTTAATTTGTTAATGATTAACATCCAAAACAAAATAGATGTGTTAAAACAAAATGTGTAAAAAGCGTTAAAATTTGTAATTTATGTTAGATTGTATATGATTGTATGATTTATTTAGACATTAGGCAGACAAGATGGCGTTAAACAAGATTGGATTGTAGAAGACACTATCGGAAATTGGTGGAGACCTAACTTTGAACCACCACAATATCCATACATCCCACCGCATATCACCAAACCCAAGGAACACAAACGACTGTTTTTGGTACAACTTCACGAAAAGGGTAATGTTTCATAAAAATAATAATGACAAATTGTAATTTAATTTATTGATAAGAGATTAATTAACTCAAAACATTGTTATTTTTCCTAGTTCTAGAAATTGTAAAAAACTCAAAACTCAAACTCAAAAACTACCTACATAGTTTATTTTTCTCTATATACTTTTTATTTTGTTATTCTTCGACCAAAAAACCAAACCAAATAATGTAGAATCGACCGTCGACCTATCTTTTGTAAATCACGCTTTCTCAAAACTTAATATGTAGTTTAATTTTGTCAATATATTAAGTCTAACTAAATATTTTTTATCTTGATTGAGTTAAGTTAATAAACAATATTTGCCGCTATACAAATTCTTTTTGCCTCCTTGAATTGTTTGTTTGAAAATGAAAATGCAAAAGAAAATCGATGTTTTTATATTATAAATTTGTAAAAGAATTTGTTTTAGATTTGATGGCAAATAATTTGTGTTTTCTTTTTTTTAAAATCTGTTCTTAAGATGTATGCAAATGTTTCTGTTATTTGTACCAACAACACCACAATCAGTCAAATTTCCTGTATTGAATACATTTTATAGTATATTGTTAACTCACATGATAAATTTCTGTAACAACTCTGTACTTCATGCCGAAGTGATTTTTTCAGGATAAACATTTCTGTGTAAAAAAAAATTCTTCAAGATGAAAATTGTAAATTAAATTGTATGGAAGCTTTTGTGCAAAGTGGTTACAGCCGTGTGGCTGGCTAATCTATTTTTATAAATTATATATCTTTTTTCAAGCAGCTGCCGAATCACTTTGCACAAACTGCACCTCCAAAGCTATATTTTGCTTAGAAATATACAAAATTTTAATTTTTTTTTTCTTATACTTTTCATATTTTTTTTTTTTTATTATTGATAATGTAGACATTGCTGTGAATTTTGTAAATGTTTTATAGAGATAAGCAACTTAAAAATAAAACTTTATTAAAATTCGTTTATTAATTGAGATAATTATTATTTTTAGCGTTTTTTGCCGTACCTAAGAACTACAAGTTAGTAGCCGCACCTCTCTTCGAATTGTATGATAACTCGCAAGGGTATGGACCCATTATATCGTCATTGCCTCAAGCGCTATGCAGGTAAAGCTCTTATTTGACATCGCTCTTATTATAAAACTAAACAATTTATCATTTCATTTTAAGATTTAACTTTATCTACATGTAAAGCAAATAAGAGCGCTGCAGAGAGAAAAGCAAAGTTTAAAATTTACAAAAAAAGAAGGAAATTTTACTAAATGCTCGTCGGAAAAAAGTCATTTTAATGCTGAAATTGACATTAAGATTAATGCAGATTGTATTAGTTTGTATTTAGTTATAACAAAAACACAAATATATACTTATAGTGTAAAATATTTAAAAATAAAATAGCAATAAAGTATGTATACAAAACAGTAGTTATTCTTTCATTGATTGATTCAAAATAATGTTTTGAATTTTCTGATTACTGCAACTATTTACTGAATGTGATGCAATAACTGGGTCATGCAAACAAAATTGTATATTAATTAATATAGTCGATTATAAAAAATTGGAAGTAAACTTCAAGAATTCAAGTCAAGCGTTACTATCAATGCCGTGTAGTTGCAATCATTAAAAAAAGGAATTTTACTATGTATAGGCATAAAAGTCTAAAAAAAATTATAATTACTTTATCTTTTAATTTAATAATTACATTTTTTACTATCTGGATTGCTACAATTTATTTAGCAAACTGAAAATAACTGCCTGTCAAGAAAGAAATACGATGCACTAAATGCATTCACCTCGGTGCACTGAACACAACCACTTTTCACTTTTTGCCTGGCTGCACTCAGGTTTAACGAAGCCATTTTAGCGGAAGTCATCGTTCAATGCGCGACCATTTTTTCATATTTTATAATCTTCAAGCAAGCGGTCCACGAGGGTAGAAGAAAACTAAATTTTAAGCCGTTGAACTTTATAAATATTTACATTAATTAAATAATAGGATTATTCTTTAAGTTTTATTAAAGTCAATTGTATGAGCTTTAAATTTGTGCTCTATTTCTTTTTATTTACGTTGTCAAAATGTTTCAAGACAGCCGTTTACATTTAACCAAAAACAACTCTAATTGAGGAATAGTATTGATTGTGTCCATTCTGCAATATGCAGTCCATAGCTGTTTTGGCATTATTGTGTTGTTTAGTGCTTTTTTTCATGGGGTTCCAATTCAACGTCCAAAAACATCTTTGGTGCATGCTTTATTTGAAGAAGGCCGAATTTGTAATCTAACTTCTAATGAATTTTTTTGGACCTCTATTCAAAGAATTGCATTATCCTCACACTGAAATCGTTGTTAAGACTGATTTCAATGTATACGATTCTACGTGGCTTTAGTTTGTTGGTCAGACAACATTCGAAAGAAGGTGTGTCGGAATTTCCAGCGAGTTAAACAACTTGATTCAGTATTTCGACCCCATTATAATACTATTCATAAATACACTTAGGGCCAGTTGTACAATCGTGGTTCAACCTCGGATCAAAATTTAAAAATAATTTACCTCGGTTTCCATGTACAAAATTATAGTTTAGACAGTAGTTAAGAGTGGTTGAAGAGTAAACCCACCGATTGCCGAGGATTAAATAGAGTTGACCCACAGATCAAGAATTTAAAAACGAGGTTCAGTGCTGAACCACTATTGTACAACTGGTACTTAGTAAAATCGTGGTTCATCCTCGGATCAAAATTTAAAAAAGATTTACCTCGGTTCATGTTTGCATAATTAATGTTAAGACGGTGGTTGAAGAGTTAATCTACCGATTTCCGAGGATTAAATGAAGTTGACCAACGGATCAACAATTTAAAAAAACGAGGTTCAGTTCTTCACCGCTGTTGTACAACTGGTACTATGTTTTACCGCATCATTTTATAATATCAAGCGATATCTCTTGTGCTTCAACTTAACAGATTAAAGAAAATATTCAAACGAGAACCGTATGACAAGACGAGAAATTCAGTGGCTTCTCGACAGTGACGAAGACTCCAGCGCTGATAAGGTTACAAAAATAATCTCTATAAGATGTTCTGATGAAACCAGAAGAGAACTCCACAACCTCTCAATTTCGAATAACATATTTTAAGGGTGTTTTAGTCAGGAGAAGTACGATTTGGAGGTCTGTATTGTATGTCTGTGATAGCAAGATAGAATATAAAGCAGAGCACTCTGACGGTGACACTAATGACTGTGTTTTTGAGTGGTGCCTTCAGGTGCTTGAGAATTCGGTTGGATCTAATAGCAAATTTATAAACTACAAAGAATACAAATCAGATGGAGCACCTAGCTGTTGTTGTATACAAAATCTATAGTACTCTGGAAGAGCCATTTCGTGTGTCGCCCTCTAGCGTCTCAAAATATGGTTTCGAATAGTTTTATACAATACAGTCTGAAGATTGCAGCGGTGTCTAGTATCCTTGTATATTGATTTCCCCAGTACTACAGTTTAAATAGCAAAGATGATTATACTATGGTTTGTATAACAAAGTTCATATAATTTGGATGAGTTTCTCAGTAATGAAAATCGTTCGTAGTACAAAATGAGCCATTTTACATAGTAATTCGCACTATCCTACCGACAGTTTCTTCTATTACATTATTATTAAAATTTGACTGCGCATCTCTATCCAATATAATTGACAGAAGCTGACAACAATTTTTTTTTAATTCATTTCATGGAAAATAGATCGCAAGTGAAATCAGAAGTTAATAATTATTATTTTTTATTTATCCAATCCCATACATAGTTTTATATATTTATTTTAAATATTTTAGTTAATTAACAAAGTTTATGTTTTAAAAAGTTATTTAGTTTCAAAATCAAAATTGCATTGTTAAAACAAAGTGCCCAAATGTGTCGCTAAAAAAAAAAAGAAGCAATGAACAAAGAAGTACATTACGAAGGCTGGTTGATAAAATCACCACCAACCAAAAGGATATGGAGAGCTGTGAGTCATTCATTATTTTGTTTTGCTCTACTTTTATATTTTAACACGAAATGAAAACAAAATTTAAATTTCAAATGCAATAAAGTTAGAAATCAGTAGCAGTAGGTAGAAATTTAAGAACTTAAGTGCAACAATTAACACAGATCAAGTCATAGGGTGTAGCCTACCATTTGCTCGGGGCTCGGTGATTGTCTGATACCTGATACCGCGCCTATCCTCTTCCTACTCCTCAAGTCTCAAGAAAATAGCCTTTAACTACATAATAATAAATTCATTTAAATCAAACTAGCCGCAATCGATAAAAATTCAAATGAAAATATGAAATTAGAGATAAATTATGAAACATCGCGTCGTTCTCGCTGTCGCATCGCCAGCGGCAGAGGCAGCGGCAGCGGCAGCGGCATGGGCATCAAGTGAACTATGATAGATAATAATGAATCATACATAATTATTTATAAGTCTGTTTTGTATGCTCTTCCATATTAAATTCCATCATTTAAAACAACAATACCTTTGCCCAGTTGTATGTAAGCAGAAATAATGTGCATTTTTTTATACCTACCTATTTGAAAAATTAACAGCGCTGGAGACGTCGCTGGTTTACTTTGAAGCAAGGTGAAATTCCTGAGCAATTCTGTCTCGAATATTACACAGACAGAAACTGTCGAAAGCTGAAAGGTGTCATAGATCTAGATCAATGCGAGCAAGTAGACTGTGGTTTGCGTTTAGAGAATAGAAAGCAAAAGTTTCAGTATATGTTCGACATCAAAACTCCTCGACGAACTTACTATCTAGCTGCTGACACAGAAGCCGATATGCGTGATTGGGTGAATTGCATTTGCCAAGTCTGTCATTTGCATGATACGAAGCAGTCAAATGAATTGCAAGGTAAACGAGTTTATTTTTGTTTTGTTTTTGCTTCCGATATAGTTTTTAAACCTTTTTTGCAGATGAAAAGATACATATCGCTAAGAGTATGACAACGGAACAGTTTGTACCATCTAACGAAACTACGAGTACTACTGTAAACAGTTCGGTTTCCGGTTCTGGTTCTCAACACGAAACATCCATGACAAAGCAGTCTTCAACAAGTTCTGACTCTTGCTTACGACAATCGATTATTAGCAGTGCATCGCAATCTGGAAATGATTGCTCGTATGTTAACACAGACTATACCAACAGGGAGACCATGGTGTGCGGCGAAAATAGACCATTGTACGCATCGAAACCCTCTCAACCACCCAGTAGTAGACAAAGCGTCGTCGTCCCAAAGCCAACGACTTCCTCCTTACAAAATAACGCAGATACATCATCTCGTTTAGCTGTTAGTTCGCAAGGTGTGGTTCGAAAAATTCCAGAGAATCTAGTATTGAGTGCTACAACATTAGTTGAGGGTAGTGTTGAGCCATCGCCAGCATTGAGCACATCTTCGGGGCCTTACATTCCAATAAGTGAATGCTTTTCAGGAAGTCCAAAATTTATGGTAACTACACATCCTAATTTTTAGTTTTTCGTACATTATTGTAATTATTGTAATTATTGTAATTATTGTAATTAAAGGCGGATGTTAATCCTTCAACTCCACTCAATAATTTGGATCCAAAGTTTTATGATACACCTCGAAGTCATAACAATATTGGATTGAATTTAACCAACGATCAATCATATTCCCCCAAGATAACTAATTGTGGATTGGTAAGTTTAATTTTAACAAGGACCCATCGTTACAGTGGTTAAAAAAAAATATTTGGTTTCTCTTTTTTAAAGCAAACTGCCCCTAAAGCACGAAGTGGACGTTCCAGTCCTACTGATTCCGAAAGTGTTTTTACCGACGATGATGAATGGACCCATCCTTTGCCGCTCAGAGAAAATGTTGGTGAGTGATATAAAAAGTTATTTTTGGATTCTCTTATTTCACACATTTTATTGGGAAGGTGTATTGAATTAAATATTATCTGTCACGTTGTTTGTTAAGCCCCGCAGTCGCGGGGCCCTAACGAGAAAATCCTCTGTTTTTTTTTTGAAACCTGAGGTTGCCTTAAAATCGATTTAGGTATTTTGCTGGGGGTTGAGGTTAGGCGTTAGCTATTGAATTGAAGTTTGTTGTGAAGCATTTATTGTGGGCTCACTTATCTATTCGATTTTTGGTCTCATTTTTTCGAAAGAAACTAAAAGAGTTGCAAATAAATGCATTTATGCATTTTAATTTAAGTAAATCAAAATTAAGCTTCTACGTGAACGCCGAACTTGACGAGTTGGAGAGGCTTAAGTTGGGTCAAAGATTCTTGGGGCTCTATGTCACTATAAGAGTCCCGAAAGACAAAGGGGCACCTCATCCCCTTCCACTCCTTCCCCCTGCTATCCAATATTCACAAATCTCCTAATACAATTCCACTCCCCCTCCCCCATCCCT
Source organism: Platycheirus albimanus (assembly GCA_916050605.2). Taxonomy (NCBI): domain Eukaryota; kingdom Metazoa; phylum Arthropoda; class Insecta; order Diptera; family Syrphidae; genus Platycheirus; species Platycheirus albimanus. The sequence continues at coordinate 71,221,298 of OU696698.1, forward strand.
AATCCAAGGTGTAATGTGACCTATGACATTGAATGGTTTGCTGCCACCATTAGTGAAAAAATACAGGGTTTTCCAATAAGAGGTTTTATTTTGATATTCAATGAAAAATGGCATTTTTTGAGATAAATGATCAGATGTTTATTTCAATGTAAAGAGGAAAATATGCCATTAATAATGGAAAACAATATCAGGCAAACTGTCGCCACGGCTACGCTTACACAACAATATCCTTTTCAAAAAATTTTCCATAAAAAAATCGCAAAGTGGCTGCTGTATGACCTCAATAGCTTCACGAATACCATCTTTGAGGTCTTGAATCGACGCTGTGCTGTTGACGTAGACCTTATCTTTCACATGGACCCAAAGGAAGAAGTCGCAAGGTGTTAAATCGCAAGATCTCGGTGGCCAATTGTGATCACCTCTTCGAGAGATAACACGTTCCGGATACTTTTCCCGTAAAATATCGATGGTTTCGTTGCGTGTGTGGCACGTAACGCCGTCTTGTTGAAAGTAAACGTTGTCCAGATCAATACCATCCAATTCTGGCAAAAAAAAAATTATTAATCATCTCTCGATAGCGCAATCCATTCACCGTAGCTGTTGCTCCAGCCTCATTTTCGAAAAAGTAAGGTCCAATGACCCCGCCGGACCATAAACCGCTCCAAACAGTTACTCGTTGAGGATGGAGAGGCTTTTCAACATTAAATCGGTTTTCTGAGGCGACAATTTGGCTTGTTGACGTAGCCACCGAGGTATAAAAATATGAATCAGGTGGAAATATGTCAAGATGATTTTTTGATGAAATTCCTGATCATTTTCATGCATTTCAAGGACCCAATCAGCAAAGACACGACGTTGTTGATGATGGTCCGGCTTGCACGGGTTTTATTCTTCACATCGCTAACTTGTCCCAACAGCTCAAATTTGTACCACCAATTTCTGAATTGCGGTCCGACAAGGTGCTTCACGGCGACCAAAAATGTTTAAGCTTTACGAACCATCTCTCCCAAATTTTCACCATTTTTATAGTGAATTGTAATCATTTCAATGCGATGTTGAAGCGTGTATCGTTCCATTTGTATTAATGGCGTAGTTTCTACTTGTGAAATGTCAAAAATTACAGCTTCAAAAGTGACTACTACCGAAATAGTGGGCTATTTAAAGTAACACCTCTTATTGGAAAACCCTTTAGAAGGCGCCTTGTCCTTGGTAAACATCTGGTCAAGGAAATGTAGGCTAGCGATCAATCCGCAAAAGACAGAACTGGTCGTCTTAACCAACAAAAGAAAAATACCAGTTTAATCTTCCTTCAATAGAAGGGGTTCCACCAATTCTGTCATACCACGCCAAATACCTTGGTGTGGCTTAAGACAGAAAACTGGACTGGAATCTCAAAATCAAAGAAAGAGCCAAGAAGGCAATGATAGCATTCTATGCCTGTAATAGAATATTTGAGAAGACCTGGGGGCCTAGTCCCAAGATTATCATGTGGATGTATACGGTAATAGTGAGACCGATACTGACATGTGGCAATTTGGTCTGGTGGCAAGCGACGAAAATTGCTTCCAACCTAAAAACGTCTATAGGCACCACCGGGGCTATGAGGATCACCCCTACTGCAGGGCTGGAAGTTGTTCTCAATCTTAAACCCCTGGACCACTTTGTGTAAGAATCTGCAACAAACAGCGCCCTCCGGTTAAGCTAAAGTCAAAACTGGAAACCGCGTCAGACAGGCCATGCACAGATTCTACAGACTACAAAAAAACCCCATTCAGATTTTGAAAGTCAATTCGCCACTTCTTTTCTAAATAGAGAAGACCTCACTCACAAGCACTCGAACCAGCCGGATCATTTAGGCTCCCCGATTACAGCAGCGTCTTACAGGCTGAGTTCCTAACATTGACGGTAGCTGCTAAACAGGTTTTTCATTAACAGCCAAGCGGGGATTAAAGCGATTTCTGCAATTAAAATTAAATATCAAAGCTTGTAACTTGCTGTCGCGAAAACAGCTAAAGGTCATTGGTGCGCAGCATAACATAAGACTGTAAGGTTCTTGGACATAGTGGTGTACAAGGAAACGAAAGAGCTGGCAAGCAAGGTATCATCCCTAGAACGCAACCAAGCAGACATAACAGTAAAGAAAACAATCTGTAACATGAGACAGACTATTGGGATAAGGTACTCGCTGTAGCTAACGAGAGATGGAACTCGCTTGACTCCTGTGTCATAGCCAGGATACTGTGGACCTACTTTATTAAACAAAAAACAGAGGAGATTCTACAGCTCAACAAAAAATCGCTAAAATCCCTGGTAGCATACTGACCGGGACGACTTATGCAGAGGTTGTAGCGACATAGATGTCACAGTCACAGCCCAGCACTATGAAGCTTAAAAATGAAGAAAGCTTTATTTAAATTAAATAGCCAGTTCTTTACCTGCTGTAGTGACTCCTTCAATAAATCTCTGCCACTGCACTGGCATTATCTTAAGATAATGGCTTGAATGTAATTAACAGATTAGGTAAGCGAAAATTTCCTGCTAGCGAACTCCAAGGTTCCAGGAAGGAAGGATATTTAACGTTAGATAATATCTATTCTTTGACAAGTAGTATAGCTCGAACATACTTGGATAACGACAAGAAACTTTACGAATTCTTCGTCAATTTTAAAGTGTTTAAAGATTTATACAAAATCTACACGAGGAATAATGGCAATATTTTGTCCAACTGGTTCGAACCATCGACAGGGGGTAAAACAAAGGTGTTTCTTGACTGAGCGTCTTTTTAAATAAACTGTCTTCATTCTTACCTTGAGGTATATCGTTTGTTAGACTCGCCATTAAACTCTTATTATTATGTCATAAAGAAACTTTAAACATGCTTCATTTAATGCTTTTAAACTGTAACCCCTGCAACAAAAATCATGGTTTTTCAAAACGGCAACGGTTGCTCCGCAAAAAAAACAAGTACCTTGGAGTTCATTTTTCTTATTGCCATGGCGAAGTGTCACTGGAATTGAAATTGATCAACTATACCCGTATGGCTGTTTTGGGTTGTGGTTCGCCCTTCTCCTCTTAATGCATTAGTGGGTGATGCTTTCTTGTGCAACCAACGAAGTTACATATGACTGCCTTCTTACACACAAATGGGTACTTCATTGTGTGGGCAGTCAAACATTGACGGCAAAGCTTCAACTCCTTCATTTTATCCCATTTCGCTGAAGAAGTCATTTGCTTTCATCACTGCCTTTAGATTTGTTACCGCAGTTGAGCACTCTTAAATAGAATCTAACTTTTCTGCTTTCACTATAAGAAGTCTATTATTTTTTTCTAAATGGTAATCTAATATAATACTCGGCTGTCCAAAAGCAGTACTTAGACATTCTAATATTTGGGGCACACACGAAGGTTCAACTAATTGACTGCAAACTAAATTCCGAGCCCTCCCTCTAAGCACTTAATAGAAAAACTCAAAGAATCATAAACGTCAGCTGATGGAAAAAAGTTGTCTCCAAACGAAATGCGTGCAAAATACAAATTCTTTGAAGCAGTGTTGAAATCAATCAGGTTGTATGCAGCCCAAGTTTGGGGTATCTCCTATTTTGAAGGAGTGGAAAAGCCCTTTGACTTTGTTTAAAGAATTTTCAGCCTCCCAAAAATATACCAACTTACCTACCGCTGTCCTACGTTATTCACGCACACACTTAGATTACCCTTCCAGATTCCAACCCAATTCAACAATAAACTTGACACATCCTAGAGATCTGCTCATGAATAAAATATTGCATTAGACCTTAAAAATGGAAACCTGCAATTATTTTCGGGATGGACGACTTGACGGCGGCGTTGGGTCACATGTACTATATTCCACTTCTACGTTTTGTTCAGATTGTTACAACACACTATAAAAGTTACTTACTTTCTGAATAGTTTCTGAATTCTATATTAAACACCTGCTTCCCAAATTTTAAGACATTGCTTAAATAGCAAACAAAAACACATATATTTTGGCCAGTTTTACCTTTGAGTAACATTTTTGACACCACCATTCCTGCGAAGGTTAGTATTAGACATCAATTTGAAAACATTTAAATAGTTCTGCAGTAGCACTCGCAATGCTAGGCATGCAAAAAAGCTACTTTTTACTTTTAAGATATATTTCATACTTTTTGTAAAGTCGCCTTGCTCGCGCAACACGTATGTGGGATTCTATAAGGGGCCAACAAAATAAAAAACTTGCACAGTGTTGAAACACTTGTAGATAACATATTGTTACCACTGTGATATGGAATTATTTTCGAATATAAATTTTTGTTCTCTTGAATAGATCGAAGCACTCGTCCTTCTGATAGTTCGGTCGAAAACGAATCTTTTGTGTTCACGTACTCTCAAAGATTTTCGAAATTCCCTGGAGATAATAAAGACGAAGAATGCTTAGAGCATGCTGACGAAAATGTATCAAAAGTTGTCAAGCGGAAGAATTTGGTAATCGATTTAACGAACGAACACGAAAAGTATGATTAATTTTACTGCTGCTGCTGATAAGAGCCATTGTATATTATTTTATTTTTTATTGTTTAGAGTATTAAGAGAAATGCCTCAATTTTCGGATACAGAAAATACTTCGCCTGCCATCGGGCCTCGAGATGCATCATCGGTATAAATAAGTTATTTATGTAAAAACTAAAGAACATGTAATGACTAACGAAAGTATTTTCAGTGCGTGGAAGAGAGCTATGATATTCCGCGTTCACACAATTTGCCTTATTATAATATGGGCCAATTGTTTGATAAGGTAAACAGCCTAGAAAATCCAGTTGCGGCGTCAACACCTAACCTATTGCTTGACGCAGAACCGCTATCCGCAAGAAGCTCAAATCGCACCCTACCACGACCGCATTGCTACACAAATGCAGCACCAACTAAAATGCAGGAGGGCAATGTGTTTCGCTATGATTTCGTCGATCAGGTAAACAAAAAAAAATAGATCTTTAATAATACAAAAACAAAAAAATAATTATTAAATATTATTTACTACTTCCAGTCTGCTTTGCCTCCAGTAAATAGAAAGTTAAAACCGAAGGTTAGCCTGGAAGATAAACCTCCGGAAGAGCTTGCAGAGAAACCACCTGTTGTAAACAATGGACAAAGTACTGTTAATACGTTAACCAAAAAGCTTATGTCTACAACAATGCATAATAGTGGAGAGTGTTCTCCATTGCGTCCACCACCATCGGTGGACAGAAATTCAAAACCAAACGTATTTAAGGTACGCCATAATAAAATTCATACTTGTTCTGCATATTTTATTCATTAAATTTGTCCCTTTGCAGGCGCATGGCTTTTCTTCTTCTGGTTGTACTACCAGGATATCGGGCTTTCCCACTTCAATGGTTTTGCAAACCGAAAGCGATACTTATGTTATGGAAACTCGAACATTGCCCCGTCAAATTCGTGGACATAATATATCAGGTGTTTATAGTAACACATTGAATAAAGCAATGTCCCTTAGCAAAGCAACACCACCACCACCGCCACCACAAAAGAACGAACATAAGCTACAGTATTTCGACTTGGACGTTTCTAATCCACCCGCAATTAATCGTGCCAGTTTGAGTACTAACAATTTGACGGCTACAGGATCAAAGTTAGGCGGTTTATCTGCTGATCCTTCTTCAAGAGTTGCAGTTAAAAGCAGTGTTGTCTATAATTCAGTTGATTTTGTTAAAACCGATGCATTTAAAAAGATTCGAGAAGAAAGAAAAATGGGAATAAACAAATGATTGCCCAAATCACATCCCCATCCCCATCCCGCTCTCGAATCTTTTATATAATCTTTAAAATAAATTTACATAAACGCATATTAGATAAATTCCCGATTTGTCACATTATACATATATACACTTTATTAATATTTTACTGCACGTCTTTGTATAAAATTATAAAAAAAAACATTAGTATTCGTCTTATATACACAACGTATACACGATTTTGTAAAAAGAGAAGTACAAAATAATCAATAAAATAATCAAATCCATATCATATTTTAGAAGCGCAAGGCGTGTGTTCTGTAATTCTTAAAAACTTATTTGTATTTTATTTTTAAGAAATTCTGTACTACTTTTTGTCAAAGTCGGCCAGAACATCACCAAAGCCATTGATGCCTAGAAAGGTTTACCACAAGGCGATGCGCTATCATGCAACCTCTTTAACATCGTACTTGAAGCAATTGTGCGCAACTCAGAAGTCAACACCAGCGGCACAATTCTTCAAAAGTCCGTTTAAATTCTGGGTTATGCGGATGGCATTGGCAATATCGGAAGAACGAAGCGAGCTGTCAGTGGTGCGTATGCTTGTATCGAGACGGGGGCGGCAAAAATGGATTTGGCCGTGAATGATACAAAAACAAAGAATATGCTGTCATCGAGAAGAGAGGCACAACACCACCGACTTGGTCAGAACATCACAATGGACAGATATAATTTTGAAGTAGTCAGAGACTTTGTATACTTGGTTTTCACTATAACCTCGGACAATGACATCAGTGCAGAGATAAAGCTAAGAATCACTCTTGCCAGTTGCAGTAAAGCCCTCTCTCAAAGAACCAAGGAAGCCCTGTACAAGACCTTAATCATCCCAGTCCTGCTGTATGGGGCGGAGGCCTGGACATTGACAAGAGCGGATGAAAACATTCTGGGTTACTTTAAAAGAAAGATGCTTCGGGTAATGTTCGGTGCAGTGTGCATCGGCGGAGAATGGGGGAGAAGATACAACCACGAGCTATACGGGCTTTACATAGACCTGGTCAGAAAGCTGAAAATTCAGCGGTTAATGGCTGGGTCATGTGGAGAGTATGAACACCGACGCACCAGCCCGTCGTTTCGTTTCAAACCCCGATGGGCAACGTGGAAGAGGAAGACCTCATCTTAACCTCAACCAACTTGATGTGCGTAACTGGAGACAACTAGCTAGGGCCCGAGCTGGCTGGAGATACTTGTTGGTTGAGGCTGAGATCCATCCTGGACTGTGAGCGCCACCTTAAGTAAGTAAGTTCTACTTTTTGATATTGAAATCGTTTTGCTATTTCCAAAAGCGGTAATTACTCCTTTATTCTTATTCGCCCTTGTGGATGCCACCCGTAGAATTTTGTTGAAAGACATGAACTACCAAAACAAATTTCCTAGCTTTCTCCTCCTTTGAACTAGTGTCGGGCAAGTTGTATTTTAAAGACCGTACAGTATATAAATATTACTAGCTGTCCCGGCCGACGATGTCCTGCCCTTCCGAGCAGAAAGCGTGAAAAGATTGACTTCATAAGTTATTATATTTATACCGTCCAATTAGTTTGTCTACAATATGAGAACATGGATGATTTTTTTTTTTATTAAATTAACTCAGAAAAGTGCACATACGCCCCAGTGTACTATACTGTTGTATCGTTGGCAATTGCAGCAAATTTTCTTTTAAGTTCATCCGCTCATTAGTTTACTTTTTTACTGTAAATATGAGTCATTATTATTATTATTGGTTTTAATTTAATAACTTAAAAAAAGAAGTCGTATTATATTTTTTATTGTTTATTTGATTTTTAATAATAAAATAATTTTATTTTACTTTCGAAACCACCAGATAGCTAAGACAAGGTGACGCACTGTCATGCAGCTGTTTTAACATTGTGCTGGAAAATGTCATACCGGAACAACCATGCCAGCACATCGGGCACCATCTTTAATAAATCGACACAATTACTTGGGTTTTCGAACGACAATTCAGTTGACAAGTCACTTGGAGTCTTCGAGAGAAAAGTGCTGCGAACGATATTATGGTCCTGTCTGCGTAAACCGAGAACACAACATTTGGCGAAGAAGATACAACGACGAACTATACGTGCTGTACAGGGACACAAGCCTACCCAAACAAATTCGAATTCAGCGACTTAGATGGTTGGGCCATGTAGAGCGAATGGACATCGACGATCCAGCTCGTAAAGTCTTCAACGCCAAACCAGCAGAGGGAGTCAGAAGCCAAGGTAGACCTCATCTTCGATGGAGCGACTAGATAGAGAGAGACCTCCGACAAATTGGAGGCGGCAGGCTAGAGATCGAGCCGGCTGGAGGGGCATACTAAGCAAGGCCTAGGAGAGCCACACTCTAGTGGAGCCATCATAAGTAAGTAAGTAAAGAAGATACTCATCTACATTAAAAGAAAGTTTGCATGAATTTTTAGCATTTAAATATCTGTTACAACTGACTAATATAATCCCCCCTATCATCGTAACCGATCGGAAAGAAATTTCCTTCGATTCAGACGAAATGTACTAATTTTTTTACCATGGTAACGGTTAAGATTGATCAAATTCTATGAATAATCTTCTAGCGAAATATGCAGATTCATTCTTCTCAGATACTCGCATCACTAGAAATGCCCATCAGTTTCCTCCAGTATGATTTCGGACAGTATTGTTAAGTATATTTAAGTATTATTATTATATTAAGTATGCCCCTAAAAGATCAACAAACCACTCTGGATTTGATCACGAGCACATTTCTTTTTCAATGAAGCCACAAAAGCAATCTAGATTTGATCTCAAATTTGATGTATGTAGATGAACTTTTGTGAATCTCGATTCAGAGCCAAATTTAAACATACTTTAACACACTAACAGAACGGACATTCCTAAACGTCTGTTCGAAAATAAATTAAAAATATTAGGTACATAATAATTTATTATTTTAAAACTAGATGTCCCCTGCAGACGTTGTTTTGCCCTTCCAAGCAGATGACGATGACGGTGATAGATTAGGTATACACATTTTGAACATAAAGCGATAAGTTTGAGTTCATAATATTATTTACATACGTATACTGTACAATTAGTTTGTCTAAAATATGAGAAGATGGTTGGATAATTTTTGTAATTAGATAAACTAAAAAAAAGTACGCATACGCCCGAGTGCACTATACTATTTATAGTTGTTTTAAGGTTGAACAATGGACAATTGCAGTAATTTTTTTTTAAGTTCAATCCGCTCATTAGTTTATTTTTTCATAATCAACCAAGATACTTACAATGTTAGTCATTCCCAATATACAGCATCAGTTATTCATCACCGTCCACTCATTTAATATTCGTCTTGTCAGCATTGTCCAATGAGGTCTTTCGAACCATGTGAACTGTGTGTTATTTTAGTTCTTCAATAACTCCATGTGATGTCTTTTGTCGTTAGAATAAGCTTCCTCTCATGTCCATCAATATTTTACCCTTTTCGCTACACTAAAAGAAGATGTGCATTGGAGTTATCCTTTTATCTCCTATCCGACTTTTCTAATCGCTCCTACTGTTAATTAGAAACTCTTTGATCTTAGGCTGATTATTTAAATAAAATACTACAAATTCTCACTATACATAAGTTAGTATAGAGGGTGTTTCATATTGATATATACAAATGCACACCGTACCCTGAGACAGTGGCGTAGATAGCTTTTCGCTATGGGGGGGGGGGGGGGATGGATCTAGTTCGCTCATTTTTACTTGCGATTATAGGTACTATAAGGCAAGTTATGCATTCGAAAAAAAATTCTAACAGTCAAACATGACATTACGCTGATAGAGCATTCGAAAAAAGTGGGTCCCACAATTCTGTCTGTCTGTCTGTCTGTCCGTGTGTCTGTATAGTTACCTACAGCCTAAACGGCTAGACCGATTGCTTCAAATTTGGTACATAGTATTATTATGACGTCCTACAGAGGGGTTTTTGGAATTAGAATTCTAGCTTCAAAAATAACGGTACCTGGCATACGATTTTTAGTGAAAAGTTAATTTTTCTCAAAAACGGCTCCTAAGATTTTGATAAAACTTTCTGAATAGTGTTTTCTGTGCAAACTTTATGTTTTGGTTGGAATAGATTTTTCAGGAAAAGTCTTATAACAGTACCTCCCATAGGACCGCTTTTTCAAAATCATATTTTCTCGTAAGCCACCAAACGGATTTCGATGAAATTTTTAATGTAGAAGCCCTTTTAAAGACGAAATAATATAAATTTTTAAATTTTTGAAAAAAAATTTTTTTGAGTTATTAAAAAAAATTTGAATTTTTTTTTTGTTTTTTTTTCAAAAACGGTCCAAGCTATTTTTTTTAATTTTATTTTTCTGATAAAAACTACAAAGTGCTAGAAGTACTTAAAAAAAATTGGAGTTTATTTTGAAAAAGTTTTTCAAAAAAAAACTATTGTGAAAAAAAATGGTCAAACGATTTTAAAACAAATTTTTTTTTAAATTCTTCACAATAAACAAAATCATATGACTTACTTCATTTTTTCCAAAAAATGTTTTAACTATTGATTTTTAAGTGATCAATAAAATTTCATATATGTATTGTACATACTTAGTTTTTTCCCTGCTTTTTTTCCAAAATCTCAAACCCCAAAACCACTGTCTCACATTAGAGCAAGTTTGTCCGACCCAGTCGTGCACTTTATTTTTAAAATTTTAATAAATTGATGGAAAGCTGGATGGAAGCTCTTTTTCTTGCACGTTTGCCTATTATCAATTGTTGAGAGACGTAAAAAAAAATACTTTTTTTAAAATCGATATAAAAAAGAAATTCAAAAGATTAGGTGATTTGCCGAAATAACAAATTCTTTCAGATGAAGTTGACTTTGTACTTTCCCCGTAGAATCTAGGTATAGAATGTATAATTGACCATGCCTCTAGGAATCCTGTGAATACTAATAAGACTTAATTCACGTAGGAAGTAGGTACTTAATTTCAGAGTATGCGTTTCTTCAACTTACTTGGCATGACTGGTTATATTGAAGAGTTATCGATTCCCCCCCCCCCCCTATCTACGCCACTGCCCTGAGACAAACTTGATGTGCATTTTATTATGAGTATGTTAAGGTTCTCCCGCGCATTTTAAATGGGAACTAGTTACGCTAGTAAATTGAAATGCACAGGCAGGGATAGATGTACATTACCGTATTGAATAAAATATTTAAAATGTGTTTTATGCAAGGATAGGGTACCAGTCGGTGAATCAGGCTTGCTTGATTGTGCGATATATCGCAAAATAATATTTGGCGGTTGGCATATTTAGTGCGATAATTGCGGTATTTTTTTCGATCAAACAAAACTAAATTTTAACATAAAATAAAAAGTCCATTTATCTAGTTTTATGTGCTAAAATGGGAAGATGGTCAAATATTGTAGATTGGGGATGAATCCTCTCAGAAAGAGAAAAACTGATCTGATCTGATTTGATATCTGGATCTTAATTTTTTTTTAATTTGAAAATATGTATTTTCTATTACCGTCGGACAAAGTTCCTCATATGATTTGCTGTCAGAGACAATCGGAAAAAAACACAAATCAAATAGACGCGTTGTGTCGCGTGAAATTAATGTGAGTCGCTGATATTTTGACTTTTAATCGTTAGACTTTTCATGAATTTTCAACGCGTTGTTGTTGGTCTACATTTTAAATGCATGCTTCAATTTTTTTTCGGAAGAATATCCGATTAATCAATCGGAACGGCTACAATGATACACAATTCGTACATTTCGTCCACATAGGGCAATGTTGACTGGGACAAGCGCGGAAACTACGTAGGCCACAGCCTGGCCATTTCATCGGCTTACTAGTTTTCCTGAATGACACTGTGTCCTCGAAACCAAACCAGAGTAACCTTTAGATTAGGATGCTGATTTAGTGGTCTACATGATTTCCTGATTACACGAATTTCTGTCTGGAATACACTACCGAAACCACAAAGCCGGAAGGATTTTGATACTAGAAACATCGAAAAAGACACCAGCACCGACTCTGCATTTCATCTTCGTTTTTCCAATCTGTTCTGAAAGCGAAAAGTTTTGAATAATTGATGACTTTATATGGTTTCTCAGCTAAGCAACTATTATTCTTTAGAGTGGTAGAAATTTCAGGATGTTGCCCAAAGGATGTCCTATATGGACATAAGAGCTCCCGTGATACAAATGCTGGCCGTTCTTAGCGTCTTTATTAACTTGCTTTGTGGAGTACAGGCCACTAGAAGAGAGAATTTGTCGCACCACCAGAGTATCATCTTCTATCGAAAACCTCATTTTCGACAGACAGTTTAGGCAGGCGTAAAAGGCTATGCAGGCCAAGTTAACCCGTTCTGCAATATTTTGAGCGGCCTATAAAGATAGCGCTGGCCCTTTTTAAATTTTGTTGTAAAGAGCATCGATTCGGTTTTTCTTCGTTTAACTGCTTAACAAGTCCGAAGCTGGTAGCCTTAAAAATCTCTTAATTTTAAAATAAATTAAACAAATCAATTAATGCTTTATGTATTTATTTATTAATTTGCTTTAGCGAAAAAAATTCACCTATTAAACTTACATTTTGGTATTAATCTTAGCTTCTACGAATACATTTGTGTGAAATATGTTTTTTTGTATCAAATTCAATAATAATGAGTCATATAAAATTTTGTAAGATTGACAAAAAAAGTGTTTAAGTTTATAAATTTTGGTACGTAATTAACGGAATTTTTAAATTCATTGCCTGCATGATAATTTTGTTATATTTAAACACAAAGCTCGCACTAAAATTGCCCATTTCGCTTAGTATTTATTATCAAATTTTTAAATTATTTTAAAAATCTGTATCTTTTTATTTGTTGGAAGTTTCCTTTAAGGGAAGTCAATGAAATGTTACGTCACTTGAATTTAGTCTCTGATAGCGATATTTTGTTCTTAATTGTTCTAAAAATGCATAGGTATATACTATATATACTATTTTAAATGAAGCTTCAGTTCCGCTAAAACGCCATGTTCGTTGAGTAATTAAATAATATTATTATGTTTAAATATTCTATAGCATAAAGTTTTGGTAATATTTATTAACCGAAGATCTGTAAAATAACAAGTAGTGTGTTTGTACTTTAAAATTGTTTAACTTTAACTAAATTATTTAATTAGTGCGCTTGTGCAGTTTTTTATTTAACAAATTGCAAATAAAACAATTAACAGAATACTGAAAGAAATAAAATAACTGATAATAATATATTGTTCAAAATACACGTTCTATGTATGCATGTGTATTAAATTCTTTAAAAAAATAAGTTGACATAGTACAGTATAGTTGCCGCGTTGCCATAATATTATATAAGACTTAATATGTAGCAACCTTGACCCTGTAGATCAATTACCAAAGCTTATTGTGGTAAAATTTCAAATCGTAATAGCCTTGATCGGTAAAGCCTTCCCCTGATGAAACTGTTGACATAGCATCAGCGTTGTCTGGTGGCGGTGGAGAGACCAATTTACCAGGAGGACGATTAATTTTAACAATGCCGAATTCATCTGTTTCTTCCTGATCGAACTCCATTTTTTTTGTGGGTGTTACGGCCATGCCAACATTAAAAGAAATGTTTTTGAGACCAGTGTGTTGTTTGCTCAATTGGAACGAAGATGGCTTTTTGGAATGTGAAAAATTGTCAGAAACCCCATCTGGGTCGACGCCGTCTGTGTTCTGAGAAAATATTGTACTATTTTCTTCTTGAAGATCTAGTTTTAAATGTTCAGTAGCTTCTGGGCTTTTATGTTGGTGTTGGTGGACAACATTTTCTTCGGACTGAGTAGTATTTAAGGTTTCGAAATTCTCACATAATGAATCTAATGGAATTTCGTCTTTTAAAGCATCTTCCGCCTCACTTAACTTGCTGTAAAATATTTTTTAAATTTACTCTACCATCTACTTATATGTATAAATATTATAAGGCTGAATGGAGAACAAACACATAAGCTTTAAAATCAAATCATAAACATTTTTAACTGACGGACACTCGATTGGGGAAAAATAAAATTTTAAATATCAATCAAGTTTATAACTTCTCTGAATGAATGGTGATGGAAAAAGTAAAACATGAACATGAAATCGTGATTCTAACGAAACTATATTGGAATCAATATTACATTAAGAAGGTTCTCTTTTTTCCAAACTTTCAATAAGACTGCTTTGATCCATCAATATTGCAAATCATGAAAGTTTAAATTAAATGCATTTTTCTGCGGGTTTAATTTTTCTTGTAGACTTGGACTTCGGCTTTATTCTTGAGCATTCTCTGCAGCTGATGAAAGCCTTCCAATAAAATATTCACGATTGTTCTCAGATTAAGGATGATCACAAATGAAACCAGACAAGGTTTTGTTGAATCGGAAATTCATTGAAAATCAAGGTCCTATAATGCGGACTTGAATGGGGTCGGCATTATGCTTGATAGATTGGCTACAGAAAAAGCTTAATTTCCCGTAATACAGGTTCGGCAAGGATAATGATTGCAAGGCTTTTTCCCAGAATTAATCCAGTTTTACGCTCTTAAAAACGATGCAACTGAGGAAGACAAAACCAGGTTTTATGCTCAGCTGTCAGCTCAACTTGGTCTACAACAATGTTCCGAAAGGAGACATCACTATCATCATGAAGACTTCAATACCGAAGTTGCCTCGTACAATATAGGTGTTGAGCTCCTATAGGTAGCCATGGCATGGGCCACTGAAATAAGAATGGTAATTTTTGTCAACAGCCTTGGCACTGATAAAGCATCGCTTCCCAATAGATCAGCAAAATCAAGCATCGTTGCGAGTGATTAGTAGTTAGATAGTGGACCGTCAAAACTAATAACTCTTCTGTTCTGTCGGTCTCTCTCTGTCGTGTTATTGTCTTGTGTTGTCTTGAGCCGATGGCCTCATTTGCCAGTGCTGGTAAGTGTGTCTAGGTTAAAATAATGACATGTATGAAAATAATGACAATAATGAATGGTAATTTTCTTGTCGATTTTTGTAACGCTCGTCAGCTGGTTGTAGGTGGAACTCTATTTATACGTAAAACCTGCCAAAAAGTCACCTTTCAGTCGAACACAAAATCAAACCGAACATAATATTATCTAACAACGATTTAGGAAATCACTGTGGGATTGGGATGTAAGGAATAAGAGAAAGGTGGATGCAGGAAATGACCATCACCTGCTTCTAGCAACAATGCAGCTACTGCTATACGGAGACATAATGTAGCGTTCATCAACCAGACCTAAATTGAATACAGCCAGTCTCATTGACCCTAACATTTTTCGTTATCGCTTACGACAAAGCTGTCAAATGAAAGGTTAAACGTTACTGTTTCCTTTAAGCCGACTTAAGACAAGGGAAAGATGATTTGTATGGAAGCTGGATCTGAAACGGTTGAGAGGCAATCTGGAGATAGAGACCTTTGAATATTCCAAGACATCTGGCAAAAAATTACACACCGCAGATCCCTCAAAATAAGTATAAGCAATTAAACTGATGCCCAACGGAAATAGGTTCTTTAAAACGAATATAAAGCAGGTCACAAGGTAGTATAGAGGTGTATGACACGAGTTAGGAAGGCCAGATTTTAAAAATTGGTGGGATATTTCTAAGCACCTTGTAGATCAAAGTACATAGTATCAACCACCCTGTTCTTGACTCGAAGAAGTTGTGAAGGAAGATTTCTGTGCAATCCTTATAATCCTTAAATGCAAAATATATAAGATCTTCCAATAGCAGTGACCCCTGAAAAAAGTACGGGAGTAAGAACCGCGATCCTTCTTTTGAAAACAACCAAGCAGCTGATTTTGATGGCATACCTGCCAAGCTGCTGTCAGTCGGCATTGGCGGCAAATTTCAAGGGCGCCAACTTTTTAAAATTGAGGACTAAAAATATAGCTTTACCTTTCCAAAATAATTTAATTCAACAACATGAAGGGGAAAATATAAAACTCAGAAAGAACTTCGATTTTTCGTAGAAGAAAACTACCAATTTCTGAATGTGTCAGTGTCATAATTATGCAGTTCCCAAATTCCATTTACGAAATCCCCTCTTTGTAAAATATGTCTTGAAATTTTCAATTTTCTAATTCCAGGCGATTCCTATTGTAGAGCACAAGCCACATAAAACTACCACCGTAATGAATTTTTTGAAGCCTATGGCAGACGATACGCAGCTTCAACAGCGTCTGAATTTAGTGCCGGAGTAGAAACGATGAACATTTTGCGATACGTGCAGAACGGGGCAAAAGATTAAATGGTGTTGCATTATTCCTGAACAACCAACAAAATATTTCTATTTGAAAGACTACATTTTAGATAAAAAATAATGTTAAAAAATTTAAATCATAAAAAAAGAAATCAGTTGAAATAAACTACGTTTTTATTTTATTTAAATCACATTAAAAGCGAATGATCGAAGTAAACATAAAAAATAATTAAGTAAACAAACCAATAAAGTAATAGTTAAATAAATATTTATTTTAAAGTATACTTTAATTCTGGAAAATAAAAGAAATTAATAAAATAGAAAAAAAACAACACGAGCACTCTTTATTTTTTCTCTTCATGACCAAAAAAAAAATATTCAAAACAAAAAGCACAGAGTCGCCCAGTTACATATACAAATACCACCTGACTCAAGCCCAAAAATGGTAGCCACTGACCTAGCCTCTTTGTGATCGTCATCACGATCACACCCTTCACATATATAACTTTTGGCGGCAAATATGCGTCTACACTACAATGTCTACACCACTGCTTAAGGTGTTTCTTCTTCCTAACCTCACAAGGGTAAACCTCACAATCGAGTGCAAAAAGTATATGAAAATTTTTCGGATCACCAGGCGCTCAGAAAAAGCAAGAAGCCTTTTATTTTTGCCGCTAATATGAAAATGGGTGGAGCCAATAATAGGACATGAATATCAAAAGAAAGAGCGAATGGAAAAAAGTTATGGCGGCCCACACACAAACAGTTATGGAAACCACTACAACCAAATTGGTCTTTACCGTTTTCTTCCAGCTTTTGGCTCCACCCATTTTTTCATATAAATGCAAAAAGTAGCCTCCTGTTGTTTATGAGCGCCTGGTAAACCAACCAATTTTGAAGAAAATGTTTGAGATGTGAGGCACCAAATATGGTGGACGTTGGACGTATTTACGAATTACAATTTTTCCTGTGTACTATTTGCAAAACATTTTTTCGAAATATGTAGGTACCTCAACTATTGGTGAAATATGAAACTACGAGTAGGTATGTATGTAAATAAAAAATAAAAACACATGTCGCATGAAAAAGGGTTAAAAAAAAGTTTTTTTTTTAATAAAAAACAAAATAAAATCGCTTAACAAATAATTTAACTAGACAAACAAATTTATGATTGACATTTACAATAATTAGCAGCACAATAAAAATATTATTTGATTAACAATGTTCACATGATACGATTTTTTTAATGTAATAATGAAAATTAACATTATGTATGTAGGTATAGGTACAATATTATGAAATTAATGATCCAATCACAAAATCACATGTCGATCGTTACGATATTCTGAAATAAAAACAAAAACAATAAGAAATAAAACATTGTAAAAAAAAACAAAGCAAAATTAAAAATGGATTAAATAATGACGTGAATTGGGTAATGTGTTTGAAAAATATTTGTATGCTTTATATTACCTGCCAGCTTCACCTGTGCTCGGTTTTGTGCTGCTATGAATTATCTGTAAGAATTAAATAAGACAAAATTACATTAAACATAAATTGTATGTTTTTTTTTTTAAGTTATATAATAATTTAATTTATTACAAGACAAATATATTTAAATACATAACATACAAAAGCTAGAACGTCCTGAACTCGCAGATGAAGAATTGTTTCGTTCATGAATTTTCGTCATGTTTATTTAATGCTAATTTAAAGGGTGTTTTTTTTAGAAGTGTGGTTTTCAATCTGGCAATACTTTTTTCGGAGTTGGTCTTTTTGACAACTGTCACTTGATTTATGATCAGTTTGGTTTGCCTTTTCATAATGAATAGACTTACTCCTGAAAAACGTTCGCAAATCTTGCAAATGTATCCTTATCTATACATATAATAAAATTGTAACGGGTCGATGTCTGTACATTGAAGATATAGATGCAAAACTAATATGGGGAGTCTCTATTAGACCCACAGAAGCCAAAACAACCGTTTTTAGAATTTTTGTCTGTCTGTCTGTCTGTCTGTCTGTATGTTTGTACGCGCATCACTCAAAAACTACTGCATGGAATTGAATGCGGTTTTCGCAGATTTATTGGTAGTACGCCAACTTAAAATATAGGCTACATTTTATCGCAGGAAAATATATAATTCTGGTTGTTTTTTTAAAATTACTGAAATCGAACATTATTCAATGAACTTAACACAAAATTAAAAGATTTTAAGGAAGTTAGCATAATATTACATAATAAAATAGTGAAACACTTACCTACGTATACATGAATAGAAATAAGTTAGTCGTTCTGAATAGAGGTTACATCAAAAACATCATAGATGGCGCTATTTACCACCATATAGACAATGCCTTATTCAGCGAAAGCAGAAATCGAAAAATAATGTAACCATAAAGAACGGTGAACGAGCAATACTTACGCCCAAAACTGATGAAGCGGAGCTGCCATAAATAGCAGTATCGGCGCGCAGCATCGTTTTGAAAGTGGGCATTCCAATTAGGTATATTCGTATATTTCTTCAGAACTTAACCCTCCAACTTTGCAATTTAAACCGTTATGATACTTCGAAATAATACTATACAGAAGCCAAAAATCTTACGGCTGTAGAGTTGGTAAAGTATATAGCTTTCATACCACGCATACCTCCCATTTTGAACCGGTTGTGCAAAAACAAAAATATACTGAGATAATTACTTTATTCTAAGATCCACGCGTACGAAGTAGCGGGCAAAAGCTAGTCTTTATAATAAAGCTTAAATTATAGGCCATAACATTAGATTATTTATGCGTTTTTTTTTTTCTTGAAAACCACGTCTAAAAAAACACCCTTTAGAACGACCCAGCAGTTTGTTCCATTTAATAGGTAAATATTGTGTAAAAAAATAAGATATTTTCTAAAGGGTGTTTTTTAACTGCATTTAACGCAATTAACGAATCACCATTACATCCATTAAAATTGACTCTTTGGTGCGGTTTACACGCTGGCGCCATAGTTGGTCCATATTTCTTTCGAAATGAGGAAGATCTGCCGTTACGGTGAACGGCGAGCACTATCGAGCCATGCTGACTGATTTTTTGTTTCCAAAAAGTAATCAGCTAAGCATCCACGACATTTGGTTCCAACATGGGGGCGGAGGGGGGGGGCTATGTTAAGTCATTTGGTTTATGACGACAAACCAGCAACTCTTAAAGTATTGGAAGCAAATACATATTCAAGCCACCATTGACGCCTTACTGCCAGATATATTGGAAAAAGTAGTGAAAAATTGGACTAATCGAATGGACTATATAACTCGTAGCCGCGGCGGGCATATTCCGAAAATCGTGTTTAAAAAATAAATGCCATGAAATTTTCTTCCGGATTAAAATAATAAAAATGCATTCAAATAACATTTCTGCTTTGTATTATTATTAAAAAAATTTAAGCTCATAAAAAACACCCTTTAGTTAAATGGAAATAATTTAGACAATTATTTATGACCATTTAAATAAATTGTTCTACAGTAAGGGTCTATCTAAAATTTAGACTTCATTTACAGATATTTTAATACAAAAAAAAAAAGTTCGAGGTAGACCCTTAAGGTAGAAAACTTTGTTTCTAAGTCATGTCAATAAATGGTGTATACTTATCTATTGCCATCCAATAAGGAAACACCCTGTATTAAAACTATAATAATTTTAAAACAAAAATTCTAAGATTATGTTTTATTTTAAATCCATTCATTTAAAAAAGTTGAATAAGAAATGGACTTTTCTCTACCAATAGGGTCAAATGTCTCAAAGTAATTTCATTTGTATTCTTTCTTTAACTGAGATAAATAAATTTTATAACCAACAATGGAGTAAACTAAACAGTGCTCAACAAAATCTCTGTCTTAACTCTACTATTTCTAATGAAATAATTCTAGGAATGTCGCTTGCTTAAAGCAGGGTACTGTTGCCCAGGGGACTGTTTAAACTATAATGAAATTTCATGATATCGTAAATATTACTGAATTATTGGAATTCATTCATTCCCAGCGTTTCGTGTTCATTACAGAAATCAAATCAAACAGTAATAAATTTAATATCAAAAATAAAATAAAATAATACGGACAAGTGCGAGTCGGGCTAGCGCATGAAGGGTTCCGTACCATTATCTATAAAAACGGCAAAAAAAAATCACATTTGTTGTATGGGAGGGAGCCCCCCTTAAATATTTATTTTATTCGGTTTTTAGTATTTTTTGTTATAGCGGCAACAATAATACATCATCTATCAAAATGTCTACTGTCTAACTATCAGGAACCATGAGATACAGCCTGATGACAGACGGACAGCGAAGTCTCAGTAATAGGGTTCCGTTTTCACCCTTTGGGTACGGAACCCTGAAAAGGAACTCACCATAGAGGACTGTTATTCGAACTAGTTTTCGCGTGGCTTGAATAGTTTGTGCTACACTACACAAAACGGAGATGGCGGCCTCGAACATCAAGGGGTAAAACTGAAAACTATAGTTACTTTCCATTTCATTCAAATTATAGCGAGGAAATGTAGAAAGTTTTTATTGGTAGCATTTTATAGTTACACCAGGGGTCGGTGCTCAAAATGTGTGGACAAAATATGTAATTTCGTAGAAAATTTCCAAATTCAACTCCATTTCCCATACAAAATCAAACTTCGAAATTTTTTTATTTGGACGAAAATGAGGTTCTAAATTATTTGAAAACAAATCGAACGCTTCTAAATTGAAAACAATTGAACAGATATTTTCTAAAATGTCAATTTGGAAACGAAATCCAAGGCAACGTCAAAAGTAAACAAATCAAAATGCAAGGCAGCGGCAGAAGTACACAAAACAAAACAAAACAAGAAGATAGAATGAAACGATTGTAAAAAAGAAGGAAAAGATAGAAATTAGTGTCAAACCAAATGCACAAACCTAGATGAAAACACTTTTTTTTAACAAATTTCTAAATTACATTGTTTCGGCCCTAATGTAGTATAAGACAATTTTAGGAACATTTTCTCCTATTCTACAATCTACACAGCAAGCCTTCCCAGAAAGCTTGAGTATAATTGTTACATCTGGGCATATGCTACTACAACACTTTTGCGACCCTGGATAGATTTCAGAATAAAAATTGATTTACGGTGAAAACACCACGGCGGATACATTTGTTTAATTTGAATATCGTTGTAATGTTTCTTGTTTTACTCCTTTTATAAAACATAAATCCAGTGTATCAATCAATCGAGCTTAACCTGATTAGTACAGTTACTCATTCTTTAGCCACACTGCAAGAATGCAGAATGCTTCAACAGAATCAAAGTTTCCATATCTAATTATAATTTACAGACATTTAATTCAGTGTGTCTTTTTGTCCCTTACCCAACTTTCTTAAAAGCTGTGTTTATTCATGATTAGGGCTAGGGTTGAAAATTTAACAATTTTAAAAGGATTTTCAAAAGCTTTAAGTAGCAAAACTCAAAGTGTTTTTACTTGGTTATGGGCTCGTCTAATAATCTGTATCCAGCTCTGCAGAATATCAGTTGTATGGGTTTTGATTTTTTAATTTACGCGGGTAGATTAAGGCAGGATTTGGCGGCCATGTTTTTTTTTACTATTGATGCCAAATCAGTATGATGGCGTGTATGATGGCGTCATGGCGAATTACACGGTTGAACAGCAAGTGCAAATGATAAAACCTTTATCAAAATGATTTCTGATTTCAACGTCTACCCGCCCTTATTGAATAACCCTCTTTTACGCTTTTAACGATGTTTCATTTTTAACATCACAAAATACTCTTGCTTCAAATAAAGACAATCCTTTTTTTGGTTTCTTATTTTATAAATTTAAAATTAAATTCGAATATACCTACTCAAACTACAAGTTCGCTTTAAGTGAGTATTAAAGATAAGTAAAGCACCCATCCAAAAAGACATGCACATTTCAAATAAATTGAAAGATATTCCGAAAGTATGGGAATTCAGTAATAGTATAGCGAAACTGAAAAGGAACTTAACAAAACTGAAAACATCAACTTATTAAGCAACTGCAATATCGCAGAGATTTGCATGAAAGTAGCCTGTCTAAACCGTTCAATGAATGTGTCTAAAACAAAAAAAAAAACCCTCTTTTCAGCTATAGTTACTAGAAATATCTGATGAATAAACCACCGGATATGACCTCTTACTGACCCCAAATAGTAAATACAAAAGTATAGCATTTTCCCAACGACTAACTTGCCGTGTTGCCTTTTGTTTGAACGCTAAACGACCACTTTAAAGTTAGTATCCTTTTTTTTTTGTTAACACTGTATGTGTACAAATGTCTATACATATACTTGAAATCTTCATTTTCGTTCAGACACGATGCAGAAAGGACATCAAAAGTTTTTTGGAGCCAAGCCAATTCCATGGCACTACCCTGCATTGTCTTTACAATATTGTCCTGTTTAAGCCGGTATTGTATGCAAAGGGTGTGATAAAAGATAGATTATTTTATCGTTGAGGAAGTGGTTTATTTTTTTTTTTTGCCAAATGGTTCACGATGGGTCAGTTTGTTGTTACTTTTCGACAGGAAAAAAAGAAACTGTTACATTGTTGTGTTGTGTTTCCCGTGATTTTTTTATCACGTTGAAAATATGCGCAATTGGGAGATATGTATATGTATACTGTATAGCCTAGCGTTTTAGTGTTGTACACGTACAGGTTAAAGCTAATCCTAACGATTGAATTGGATTTTTTTGCAGGGCAGCAGTTCGATAGTATTTTTATATGTTGTCTTTGATGGAAACTACATACTTGTTTTGCTTAAACTACTCTGTTGTTTTGGCTTTTACAGCTATCTTACTCTCTTGTCCTCACGGTTTTATAGAGTGTATAGATAACATCAATTAATTTTTCATGTTGACAAAAAAATGAGGAAAATATTTTAGAAAAGTTTTTCAAAAAAATCATTTCAAAGAAATGGTCTAACGAGTTTCAATATTTTTTTTCCTGGATAGATATTTAGCAAAGAATGTTATTATTTTAAGAAATAAAACGTACAACTGGGTCGCCCGTACTTGTTCTGTATTTTAAGTATTTCAAGCACTAAGTTTAGTGTTTTAAGCATTATAACATCCAAAGACGTTCTAATTCTGTATTTAAAAAGGAACGAGCTCATAATATTGACAATTTTAGAAGATAAGTAAATGTCTCCCGTTATTCTGTCCCGAAATTAAAAAAAAAAATAAAAACTGCTCGATATATGGAAGATACTGTTAAGAAACCAGTAATAAAACCGTTAATGTTAAATTTCCGTTTTTTGCATAACTAAGCCAAAAACTGCAACCGCAGTATTTTTTTAAATACACTGGGTACATCGCATACAAAGTTCAGTCAAAATCATAAAGAAGCCGTTTTTGAACAAATTATGTCGTTATATGGGAGCCACAGTTTAAAAAGGAGTAACTGAAAAAATTGTTATACCATCTAGTAGAAACCTCTGAAGAAATATACCGAATAAAGTTTGTGTGAATTCGGTCATAAGATGACGTCAACTTATTGCCATTTGGAAAAAAATAAAGTGCACGACTGGGTCGTACGGACTTGCTCTAATGTGTTAAAATGGTCTTGGGTGCTTGAGATTTTGGAAAAAAAGCGTTGAAAAAATCATCACTTAAAAATCAATGCCTAAAACGTTTTTTGGAGAAAATGAAGTAAGCCATCAAATTTCTTTTACGTTTTTGAATTTTTACGAAAATTTTTTTCAAAATCGTTCGACCAGTATTTTCAAAAAACAGTTTTTTTTTTTAAACTTTTCGAAAATATATTCCAAATTTTTTTTGAGTATGCACACTTCTAGCACTTTGTAGTTTTTATCAGAAAAATAAAATTTTAAAAATGTAGCTTAAACCGTTCTTGGAAAAAACAAAAATTAAAAAAAAATTTTGAAACTTTTTTAAAAAAATCAAAAATACTTTTTTTGAAAAATTTAAGAATTTAAATTATTTCTTTTATAAAGGGGCTTCTACAATAAAAATTTCATCGAAATCCGTCAAGTGACTTACGAGAAAATCGGATTTCAAAAAAACCGGTCTTATGGGAGGTACCGTTATAAGACTTTTCCTGAAAAATCTATTTCAACCAAAACATAAAGTTTACATAGAAAACATAATTCAGAAAGTTTTATCAAAATCGTAGGAGCCGTTTTCGAGAAAAATTAATTTTTCAGTAAAAATCGTATGGCAGGTACCGTTAGTTTTAAAGCTAGAATGCTAATTCCAAAAACCCCTCTGTAGGACGTCATAATAATACTATCTACCAAGTTTGAAGCAAATCGGTCCAGCCGTTTAGGCTGTAGGTGCCGATACAGACAGACGGACAGACAGACAGACAGACAGACAGAATTGTCGGACCCACTTTTTTAGGCTTCTCTATCATCGTAATGTTATGTTTGATTGTCAAAAAAAAATTTTTTTTTACGAATGCATAACTTGCCTTATATGTAGTACCTATAATCGCAAGTAAAAACTTTCAAGAAATATTTCCGTTATGGCCCTGCATTTTTTAGCCAAAAACGAAAAACGTAGTTTGCGAAATGACACTCTAAATGACTATTCACATGAAAGCGACCAATGAATGAACGAACATTCGCCCATTTTGACGTTTCATTCACATGAAATTTATTTTATTCGTTGCGAACAACGAACGTCCGTCATGTCCGTATATCACAATATTGAACAGTGGTATTTTGAGGTTAGTCGCACACGAATAATTTATTCGTTGCGATGTGGATGGTATGTGGAACGCGAATAGGGTTTTATAATTCGTAACAGTCATTAGCGACGAACAACTTGTTTTCATTAAAATTTCTTTTTTCTTCAATTAAAATGGACATTTTAGCATCTCAACATTAGATTTAACAAGTTTCTATCATTTTGAAATAGTTTTTATTGCAAAATATTGTTAAGAAGTATGAAACATCTTATTTATTCGTTCATTCGTTGGTCGCTCTCATGTGAACAGTCCTTAAGTAATAACATACAAAGTTTAATCAAAAGCCGTTTTTGGAGCAAATTAGAAAAAAAAAACAAAAAAAACTTAGCTAAAACTGAACGGCTCGTTGTACGGAAGCTACCGTTAAAAAGAGTTTTACTGAAAACATTGCAACGCCATCCTATAGAAAAATATGAAAAACTACATATAATGCCAAACAAAATATAAGTGGATTCAATCAAGCTGTTACCAACTTTTGGCGATTTGAAAAAAGGCGTTTAAGTTAAAAACAAAACCAAAAAAAAAGTTGTTCAGGAATAAGTCTATTCATTATAAAATGTCAAACCAAACTAAGCATAAATCAAGTGACAGCTGTCAAAAAGACAAACTCCGAAAAAAGTATTGCCAGATTGAAAACCACAAGTCTAAAAAAAAATACCTTTAGAACACAACCCGACTGACGTAAAAAGCACGGTGTTTTTATGTGCGTGCCTGCAAGATCCAAGAGTTTCGTTAGTTTTCAGAAGTTATAGTAAGACTTGTTAGATGATTATGTTACGGATATGACAGCTAATCTCGAGCCTCGACGTATGTTTTGCATAAGTACTTTTTTCTGAATGTTTTTCTGGTGCCGTAAGGCTTATAAGAAACAAATATTGTAAGACGATATTGTTGTTACACAGATTGAAGAGAAAAGTTGTGTGAAATCGCATTTACATGGCTCAAGGAACCGAAGTAAACCTTTTCTCAAATCCTAGGTAAGTGCTGTCAAAATTGGAGATAGACCAAAAATCGGGTATTGAATATGTAAAAATCTTTTTTTTTTAATTCATTTACCTTCTGATTTTTGTTTTGAAAATATATATTTACAATGCTTTGGGCGATAATGAACTCTCTTCGGTTCTATTTTCCGATTCGGGCACCAAAAGAATTTTCGCTGAGCAATTAGGACAAGTTGTACAAAATCCACTTTCAGATTGATTGGGAATCTATCGTTAGAAATTTTTACTTATAAATTGCTAGGAACCAATATGAATTGAGAATTACGTTGACGTTATTTGAATTTGCCATCGAAATTGGCTCAGAAGGTGGAGGAGCCTATGTACAAAATAATATCTGAATAGTTTAATAATCTAATTCGAAATATGTGTGTCACCCTTTACCTTAGCTTCCACGTTTACTTGCTCCTTTGGTACATCGCTCTATTTTTAATTATTAAAATTTCGCTTAAATAAAATTGATGACAATTAAAAAAATTAATTTTTATATTACCGTCATATTTTTATCATGCTGCTGATTGTTTATTTCAAAATTATTTTTCTTATTTGAACCCTGGTCTCTATCCGATATTTCCTTTTGACAACCCTAATCCCAAAATTCATAGAAATAATACAAGTATTGAAGATGAATAAAAAATGGTAAAATTTACCGATTTTGTTTGGGAAAATGGACAGTATTTATGCCAATTTTCTTCCGTAACGTCTTGCAATCCCTATAGGTTATAATGTAGAATATAATTTAGTTTCAACAAAGTTCATACGTCACTTTGACGGATCTAGAAAAGAAACTTGAACGCCATTCCTAGTAAGGAATACTAATTAAATGAACAAACGATTCCAAAAAATCGGTCTCTAAACACCACAATTGTTGCGAATCGTTTTTTTAATTACAGAAATGGAATGTCAGAAATCACAGTGTTGAGACTTTTTCAAAAACCAGTTAGTTTATCAATAACATTGCCGTTATTTCAATTGGTCGACGTGTTCAAATTTCCAAATAATAGATCAATGTCATTAAAAAAACGTTTTATATAAATTAAAAGAATTATTTTTGATTACCGATCTTTTTTCAGGAAATTCATGTATTTTCGGAGGTCTAGAAATAGCATCTAAAGGATTTTTGCGTTGCTAAAAAAAGGGTTTAATTTAAAATTAAAAAGAAATTAACATTTGAAGTATGCATGTAAACTTTTACCAAATTCATTGTATCGCGCTTTGAAACTTGACTTGGGGTTAAACTTATTTCACTTTCTCTAGACTGAAATGGTCAATTACAAAATTTGTCAATTTTTGTAATGCTGAAAACATTTTTTGTTTTGTATTTTTCATGCTTACATTTAATGCTTGATATTTTGCAACAAATTGCCGTTTTCCAGTAGCTTTCGAAGTAGTATTTGGATCCATTTAGATATTAAATATTATTTTTTGTGAAAATAATTAAAAAATATAATGTTTGATCATCAAATGACTAAGCAAATGTGATCGCTTAGGAGAAAGTCAAAAAATATATAATACATGTTTAGAATTATTTATTTAAAAAGTCTATAGTAGATATTGTTCAAGTGGAAATAAAAATCCATTAAAATATGCGTGGATTTCTAACCTTAACCTTTCACAGCTTATATTAATTTGCGTGGTTAACAATAGACAAGGAAACAAATGATGACTCTGCTGGCCTTGCTTGCTTTTATCAAGCAACCAAGAGGGGGAGTTTGGACATCAGGATACACTGATCTAAACGATTTGACAGTTGGCATCGAATAAACATAGTTTCCCAAGCCTACATAAATTGTGTTGTACCACTCGCATAGACTTGTTGCTTGACGAACAAAAAAATATCTGTCAAGCGTTAGAACGAGAAAGTATCTGAAAATAGAAAATTTTCGAAAGGCATGTAGATGCTGTGTTTTTTGGACTCCCAAGAGCTAGCGGTCAGGGAAAACGATGAACGAGAAGAGTCTCAAAATAAGGGAAATTATGTTGAGCTTTCGAATCTATCTAAATATGACCCAAAATTAGAAACTCATTTAAAATCTCCAACCCTATTTAAAGGTACGTCTAACAGCATACAGAACAACTTGATAAATGCAGTATCAAGTGTCATCTCAAATAACATAGATAAGGAGATTGAAAGGTTCTTCAAATTTTGTATCTGTAAGTGGATGAAACTACAGATATTACAAGAAAAGTCTCAATTGTCTGCAGTTTTTCGGTATGTTGACGCAAATGGTTCAGCAAAAGAGAGATTTCACCTATTTTGGGATGTAAGCGACGACCGAACCGCCAGATCAATTTCCAAGAAAAATATAGATCTGATAATGATAAAAACTGGGGTGAAAAATTAGTAAAGCAAACATACGATGGTGTCGCGGTTATGTCAGGCGAATTAAATGGAACCGAAGCAATAGTGAAAACTCAGTTGTATTAAACCTGGTTTTAGGCTTTTTTCTCACAGTACACAAAAAGATTTTTTTTTTGGATCAAGTAATAGAAAGAAGATTGCACACTGTTGCTAAAACCAGATGGAATGGAACTATTCATCGCGTCTCGTTAATGTGGTCCAAGAACATTTAAGTGACTTGGTACAATTATTTGAAGAAATGATTGATGATACAGATACTTGGAGGGTTGACGCAGTTCAAGCGAGAGGCTTTCTTTACTTTTTAAACTCTTAACAATCAAACATTACATTACGATGATAGCGAAGACGAAAAAAAAGGTCTAAAAATTCTGTCCGTCTGTATGTCTGTCTGTCTGTCTGTATGTATAGAGACCTACAGCCCAAACGGGTGGGTCGAATTGCTTTAAACTTTGTATATAGAGTTTTTTAGGTATTGCAAAGAGGGGAAACTGCAATTTTTTTTAAGCTCAAAAAATAACGGTATCTGCCATATAACCGTTACGGTAGAGCTTATTTTGAAATGCTTTGAAAGCTAACGATTTTGATTTAAAAAAATTAATGTCGCTTTTTATGTTCGAACCTTTGTATATAAAAAGGTTTGAACAATCAAATGACTGAATTTTTTTTTTTTAAATGTCTAAAATCAGTACTTTCCATAGGACCGTTTTTTTTTTTGCTTTCGACTATCTCGAAAACGGCTCAACGATACTTGCATCTGCATGCCAATAATTTAATTTTTTTATATTTTTGAAAGCATTTAAAAAAAAATTTAATTAATATATTTTGAAAACGGCTCATTAAATTTTTTTTCAAATGTTATAAATGAATGTATTTGCTGGAATACCTATAACCTGGCATTTTTGATTTTTTTTTGAAATTTTTTTTCAAAAAGTTTTTCAAAAAAAACTTTTTTTCACAAAAACCGCTGCACAGATTTTTATAAATTTATTCTCATAAATTCAAATGTATCCAAGACACAAAATGGCGTATTTTTTCAGCTCAAATTAGTTTAAGTATTTATTTAAGAATTTTGAAAAATTTAGTTTTATCAAATCTCAAGCCCCCAGACCACTGTCGCACATTAGAATAAGTTCGTGCCACCCAGTCGTTCATTTTATTTTTAATTATTTTGGCATATAAAAACTAAAGATTTTCTCAAAACCACATACCTACCTTTTAAAAAAAATTCAAATCATTTTTTTCCTTTTTTTCTTTTTTAAACGGCTCCCATACAACAAATTTTAAATGGTGGCTCCCATACAAAAAGAGCCACTAGGTCTTGGCAATTTTTTACCATTTTTTCTAATTTACTCAAAAAAGGCTTCCCCGATTTTTATGAAACTTTGTATGTTACATATATAGAATACTTCAAAAAAGTGCATTCTTAGTTTTTGGCTATACATGATAATAGCGGAAATTGGTTTTAACAGTTTTATAAATTTGGCCATAAGCGGACATTTATATAATTTATAGCACCCAAAAGATGACATCTAAATTTTAAATATTAAAGGTTTCTTAAAGTCAGCTCCCATATATCGGTTTTTCCAGTTTTAGACAAATTTGTTTAGTTTTTGCCAAATTTTTCAAAAATGAGTTGTTCTTATTGCTCGAATTTTTTTTTTGTAAACATCCTACTATATTGCACCCACAGAGCAAGTACGTGCGACCCAGTCATGCATTTTATTTTATTTTTGAATCTTCTCTTTCAATAGGTAAATAAGTTCATCAATATATTTTTGCTTGGTTGGTTTATTTGGCGTTTGTTCCAATTTATACTTATTTCAAGCCTTTAGACGAGAGCGTAGCAATTTGGGCTGAAGATATTAAAATCCTAGAAAACAAGCAAATGTTTGGTAATGATGGGATTGCCCAGGAAAGAGAAGAGCGAAATGAAAATGCAAGGATTCGGGACGAAGTTCGCCAGGTTTGCGGGTGGCTTGAGCGCTAAATACTTTTTGCAGGACTTAATAGTTTAAAGGTTGAAATGGGGTAAAAGCAAAAAAGTGGTACATTGCATAAGAACTTTTATGTAATTAAAAAAAAAAATTCATCTATGTTCTCATATTTTAGACAAACTAATTGGATGGGATAAATAAATAATAAATTAAGAAGTCAAAATTATCGCTTAATGTTCAGAATGTTTATATCTATCATTGCGCTATCTGCTCGGAAAACCAGAACAAAGTCTGCCGGGACAGCAAGTTAATGATAAAATGAAAAACATTCTCAAAAATCTTGATGAGTCATCACGATTTGATTCCTAAAAATACAGACTTTTCTTAAATAATACCCGAACCCGAATGATTATTTATACCAATTTGTGAATGTGCATGCTAACATTAATTTATTGTTATATATACCTCAGCCATGCTGCAAGTTGGACGGGGTGCCGCATAACGTCCAACTGGTGAATTTTGGGTTATTTGCACGGTGGGCGAAGAGGCATCCTGTTGCCTTATCCTCTTCTTGTTAGCATCACCAACGAAATGTGGTCCAAATAAAGCAGTGTTAGGGCTGCCCATTATGAAATGAATTATGTTTAAATGGAAAAGTGTTATAAATATATGTAATTATTAGAAGAAGGTAAGTAAATTATGTAGCTATATGTATTATGTTAGTTATGAAAAAAAAAGTATTTGATTTTCCCCGTCACAACAAAAGAAAAGCAAAAATAGGTGTGTCGCGTGTAATAAGCAAATTTCAAGAATTGTGTCGCTACACTATACCTGCGTGTTTTGCCAACATTTAATTATTCAAATTTAGTTTGATTGCTGAATGCTGGTTTGCGGACAACAAGACTTACCTGTCGGTTATATGTAATCCATTTGCATGTTGCTGATTGCTACTCTCGGTATTTGAAGCACCAAAAAAGCCCTCATATAAAACAAAGTTATTTGACTGTGGAATAGTTTTTTCTAGTCCATAGTGTTTCTTGAGAAAACCCAAAAGCTTCTCGGATGGTCGATCGATTGAGAGTTTAATTGGAGACCAATTTTCTTCAGCCAGCATGGCTTCAAATAAATCTTTTCCCAAACCAGCTCTTTGACGCGACTCATGGACGTAGAAATCAAGTATGCATGGGGTATCATCGACTTTTTTTGTTTCGCCGGACTCGTCAAATAAATAAAGCGATTTTGTGCCAACCTTAAGTAGTCCAATAACAGCACCACTAAAAAAAAAAATAATTAAATAATTCATTTAATAAATTTTGAATGTTTTTGTTTTGAGATTTATGAATGTCTTATAATGAGAATACTTAAAAGATAAAAATCATCGCTTGTCGTGTTGCTATTCATTTTTTTTTATAATGAACGCGGCCTCAAGAGAGGAAGAGTTAAAAAAATAAATCAATTTTTGACACTCCAATATCCAAGCAAGGACGGGGCCTAGTTACTGTGACTAACCATTCCTGTGTGTGAAATGATATTCTCCAGGAATGGAAGAGACCTTACTATTAACCGCTGAATGCGAACGGCTCGCAGAGATACAATTTTATTTATGCCAAGATTAACCCTTGAAAATGCAGAAAGTCTTTGGTGTAGACGAGGATCGAACCCGATATCCTTAACAATACACCACAGATGAGTAGGCATGTACATGTACATACATTTTTGTGTTAATTGTTTGAGCCTTAAAATGAGAACTAAAAACATAGTTGGGAAGGGAGTTCCACATTTGTGTAGTAGGTACGGCTAAAAAAAGAATCTCTGTACTTGACAGTACGTCCGAAATTCACCTTAAATACAGATTGATGGGTGTTCCTCCAGGATCGGATTCTGATAGAACGGGAAAATAAAATTTTCGAGAAAAATTAATCTCTATGACCTGTTCGGAACCGCTGTTTAATTGAAAGTCTCTTTTCAGTCCTGGGGAGTATCAACGCACACACACAGGGCTCCCGAACCCAACCCGGATATTTAACATAGATATCACGTTTTC
Organism: Platycheirus albimanus; assembly: GCA_916050605.2. Lineage (NCBI taxonomy): Eukaryota > Metazoa > Arthropoda > Insecta > Diptera > Syrphidae > Platycheirus > Platycheirus albimanus. Next base: position 71,253,420 of record OU696698.1, read on the forward strand.
CTTGAGCCAGAAGTTCTGCCTGGAACACGCTTCAATGGTTGGGGATTCGGAATGAGAGACTAATATCAAATCCTTCTGAGCACACAACGCCCCCCCCCCCCACTCCATCATCGGTTTTTGAGCCATCAATATAGAAATGAATCGAATCATCTCTCGAGAATTTCAAGTCAATTAAATTACCTAATGTTGACAACAATGTCAGCACTTTAAATGTGAACACACCCTTAGGAAAAACATGTACATGAATTTCCATGATACATCTAAATCAGATAGCGCCTTCCCGTTTTCATTTTTCTGCGCATGTATGTATACGTCACGGACACACATTGCCTTTGCGTTTGCATTTTTTTTTTTATTATTATTCTGCGCTCTACGTGGCTCTACGTCACGGACACACATGTAGTCTGACTTTAAACGAGAAGGCACTATCTGGTTTAGTTGTATCATGATGCGTTTCTGTATTATAAAAGAAATGTCGTAAATGTCAGACTGCAATAAATTCTTGAATCCGTGTTCACTCTTGTAAGAAACAAAAATTGTGACATTTTTGAGTTTTTTATAAGCGTCATTTACCCACTGAACAAGGTTTTAGGAGAGAAGGATTAGAAAGATAGAAACGAAAAATTCCAGGGGTGTCATCGAGATGAAACTGGACAACTATAGGAACATTGCTGCCAAGGTTGGGGCTAGGCTGGAAACCAACTATATCAACTATCAACAGATGATCCTACCTAACAGAGCAAAGACTTTGATAGTATATTTTTTGGAATGAAAATTGAGAAACAAGGTCTGAGTTTAGGGAGTCTTGAATGAAATATTGAGAATTCTCGTAGGCTCATCTTTAAGCTAAGTTGGATGGTGGATTTAAAAGAAAAAAAATCTGAGTACATAATTTTCTAGTGTTGTGTTGTGTGGCTTGAATGCTTAAGCCAATTGAATTATGAACATTGAAATTATACGTAATAAGAATTTTAGTATAAATGGATGATTTCCATATGAACATTTGATTGAAGCCAAATAAAATTAAATTTCGTTCGGGAAAATTGGCTGTATTAAAGAAGAGTGTGATAACTGATGATAAAGCAATGTCTTTTGTAATATAATGGCGATACATTGGTATAGCATAAACACAAAAACCTCAAAATTGTCTGACTTTTTTCAGTTTTTCACTAATATCTCTTAAACTAAGCACATTTTGCTAAAATTACAATTACATTACATTGCATTCAGATCAGATAAAAAATGCCAAAAAGTTTTGAAAAATTACCTGTTTTTCGAAGCGCCATATCTTGGTAACAAACTGACAAACAACAATTTTTGCTTTATCACAATTGTAGGAAATTTAACTATCTACGAAAAATCAAATATGTAAGGACCCTCACTTTTTTCGACATTTCGATTGGACTAAAATGTGGATAGATATGGAATCTTATTATTGGGTTAAAGTCATAGGATGCCAGTCACATGCTTAAAATTCAGTTTTCCCTCATAAATTAATCTTCGTTGAGGTGACATGAGTTGGTCCCACGCAGTCCTGATGCAAGTCTTGTGGACTTTTTCATTGAGGATATATCAAATCCAAAGATTTGACTGTCGTCAAAAAAGGCACCCATTTAAGAGTCTACAATGTATATCTCAAACTGTCACATGAAACTTTTGGTGTATGACATTTATTTTTAAAAGAAAATTCTTAAACTGTTAAAAATCTAGAGGTACATTTTATCAAAAGCGTTACACCTTTCTTTAATAGATTAATTATTTGAACACAAATGGCATATATTTTAAATTTTTTTCAAGTTGGTCGAAATTAAAAAAAATTAGAAACTTACTTGTGACCTTGTTCTACATCAGCTAGCAAATATATTTTTTGGTTGTCCGACATTCTAAGCCTTTGAGACGAAGTGACCGCTTTGGATAGCTTTTGCGACGTTGCCGATAGTTCGCCAAGTATATCAATAATTTCTGACATCTTAGAGGTTGTATCTCTGAAATTAAAATGTTGCTTCCGTTATGTGCATCCTTTTAAAATGTGATATTTAAAGTGAAAACTTACAACGCCATGCGCCGATCACCACGAAAAGTGTTTGGCAATAGATTCGACGTAATCTTCACAATTGGCTGGGGAAATAAGGGCTTTATATCAAATCTGAATTCCACCATTTTGTTGATAAGTTTTTCTGTTTATATATTTAAAGCACCAAACTATCGTAAGAGATCTGTGAAAAGAAATACAAAATATTCAAACTCATGTATAACAGTTTTAATGGTATAACAATATTTAAGAAAAGTTTTTTATGGTAAACTTAGACATATGTATGTACAAAAATTAAATTTCTTTTCACTAATGCGTAGGGATCTAGACACAATACTTTCCACAAAGCCATATTCATATGGCTTTAAATCTCACAACCGCATTTAAAGAAGCCCTCGTTTGACTCCGAATGTGCTCATACAAACATAACCAAAAAGGAAGATTACAGACAGGCCTTGGTCCAGGAAATGAACTAGAGCGTACCTTGAGCAAAAGAAGGACGAGCAACGCTTTCTTGAGTGAAAGAAAAGGGATTATTAAAACCGTGACGAAGAGGAGATGCAGAAATGCTTTAGCAGAGAAGAGGTGCGAAATTGACTAGAAGCCCTCAACCTTGCAAAGATGCTGACCCATCGCTAGAATACAAATGGACGAACTTAGTGTATTCGATGAACTACCAGCGGAACTTATCAAACACGATGAACATGGTCAGGTCAGGAGCATACGCAAATGTATCTGCAAAACATGCAGATATGCAAAATAAATGAGGAAAAAAAAGGATAAATGTCACACGCGCTCAAGGTCTTTGGATATCCCTTTTAATGATTAGTCACAAATTAGAGAAAAAGGGAAAGGAGTTGTCGATGAAAATTGATCTTGAATGCTTGAAGATCAAAATGGCAAGGGAAAATTGTACCAGGCAATTCATTCCACATTCGTGTTGTATGGCTAAAGAAAGATTCCCTATATTTCACGGTCCGTCCAAAATTAGGCTCAAGTGTAAACTGATGAGCGTTCCTAGCAAGCCGAGTGTGACGGGGGGAATGTTTAAGGAGCGGAACACAGCTGGCTACCTCGAGTGAGCATTCTTTGTAGAAGAACCGGTAAAATAAGGAAATACATGAAAGATTTCGACGATATTTAAGTGAGGCAAATGTTTCCACAATGCTTCTCTCTTACGCATTTTCCTGAACTCAGTCGAGCAGGTGTAAAAAAGTTTGAGAAGCACCTGTCCAGAGATGGGAGTTATACTCGAGTTTAGGGCGTATAAACGCTTTGTAAATTGTAGCCAAATCAAAAGGGGCGAAACACTTCTTGCATCTAATATAAAGGAAGCCTAAGCATCTTCCAGCGTTCTTGGCAGTCTCAATTATGTGGTCATTCCAATGAAGGTTTTCACTGATATCATACCGAGTACTGATAGCTTAGCTTTTCGGCCTCCTCGATGCAAGTACCATTCATGGATAATGGCATAGGAGGTATACAATAATACCGGGTTAAGTCAGACTTTGTAGTGGGATATTAAAATTGTATGCTTACAAAAAAAACCATCCTTATGAACCATTTCATTCATACAATGGTCAACTGTCAGGCCTGCCGAGCAGCCATTTGAATCAAACAGTATGCGAATTGGATATTTAATTCTTTTAAAGCAACTATCTCTCGAAAAAAAGGTGTTTTTTTTAGCTACATGAAAAATTTCGATGGTTGTTCTTGTTGTCTATGGTTTGGCAGTTGAGAATGTCAAACTGATACTTCTGTTCAGCACGATTTGGCAATTCATCATGAATCTTTTAACGCCGAAACAAAGCTTCCAAATTGTAGTAATTTACTTTGAAAAAAGAATAAATCTGTTGGCAAAATTCATAGAGCACTTCGTCCTTTTTTATGGTTCAATTGCTTCGTCAATAACTACATGAAGGCAAGACAATCCTCAAGCCATGAAGGAATCACCATTCAATCCATTAAAATTGACTGTTTGGTGCGATTTATACGCCGGCCGGCGCGTATTTCTTTCGAAAAGAGGAAGGAGCTGCCGTTACGGTGAATTGCGAGCGCCATTGAGCCATGCCGACAGATTTTTTGTTTCACAAAATTAATCAAGACATTTGGTTCCAACAAGACGGCGCAACTTATCCATACAGCGCGCTTAACCACCAATTTATTGCAAAATCAATCTGATGGCAACTTTATTTCTAGAAGTGGTCCTGTTAACTGCCCCCCTCATGCGTGGGACTTAACGCCTCTTGATTACTTTTATGGGGCTATGTTAAATAATTCAATTATGCGTATGTACAAACCAGCAATTTTTGAAGCATTGGAAGCCAATAGTCAAGCCACCATTGACGCCATACGGCCAGGATTTATTGGAAAAAGTAGTGAAAAATTGGACTATGTAACTCGTAGCCGCGGCTGACATATGCCGGAAATCGTTTTAAAAAAATAAATGCCATGAAATTATTTACCAGATTTTAATACATAATAAAACTTCATTAATATCATTTATTCATTATATTTCTGTCTTGTAAAGGGTTTTCCAAAAACAGGTGTTATTTTGAATAGCCCGCTATTTCGATAGTTGTCACTTTTGAAACTGTAATTTTTTGACATTATTAGACAAGTAGAACCTACGCCATTAATAAATATAAAACGATACACGCTTCAACAACGCATTGAAATTATTAAAACTCACTATAAAAATGGTGAAAATTTGGCATGAAAATGATCCAGAATTTCATCGAAAAATCATCTCGACTGATGAGGCCCATTTCTACCTCAGAGGGCATACAGCAGTCAATTTTCGATTTGGTGATGGAAAATTTCATGAAAAGGATATTGTTGTGTAAGCGTAGCCGTGGCGGCCATTTGGCTGATATTGTTTTTCATTATTAATGGCATGCTTTCCTTTTTACATTGAAATAAACATCCGAGTATTTATCTCAAAAAATGCCATTTTTCTTTGAATATCAAAATAACACCTCTTATTGGAAAAAACTTTATTATTATTTAAAGTGCTCAAGCTCTTAAAAAAACACCGTATAAAAACCTAAAAGTCCTCTTATTTCCACTGTTTCAGCTTTTTCTTTTATTCCCTACTTTATCCGTGGAACGCAAATGGATCCATTGAGATGCGAACGAGGTGATGCGGTTACTAAATCACCACTCATTGTTACTTAACCCATTTATTTAAAAAAAAAAAGACTCAAACGATTGGGATCAGCTAAAGTCGAAAGAACCTCCCATGTTTTTAATCTTGGTTTCTCCCGCCTTATTTTATATAAATTTCTTTTTTTTTACTGAAAAGACGTTTTCCTTTCTGTGTAGACGTAGCCATAGTAAAATAAATAAACGGTTTCGTAGAAAATATTTAAGTAGGAGGTAAATTATGAAAAAAAAAATACTTGCTTATTCACTGTGAAATAATGTCATTGTTCCGTTATATAATTACGTAACCATCAGAGCGGAAGGATGAAAAAAACAACTTAAAAACACTTAAAAGAGTAGGTTTTATCTACAAAAACATCTACCAAACAAACACACAACATTTGATATAAACTCAAAATTTAGATGATGAAGTGTCGTAACCTTTATCATAGCGAAATTTCCACTTTTCTTTACCCTATTTCAGTATTAAAGACAATGTAGCTATTCCCGATTTGAAGTTAATGCCTGAAAAGGTAAATATTATGGCGCAAAACTATATATAGTAGTTGGGGAATTTTCGTGAATATACGGATAAGATTTTTGCCCCGCTAAAGACTTTCTAACTCTGAATTGCATGTTCCTTTGTTGTCATCGGGGTCAGTGCTCGCATGAATGACCGTAATCATAATCAAATCACGATTGTATAGGAGGGAGTGGAAACTTGACTCTCTTATAGTAGGTACTGCGGACACAAAACACCATGGCAAGCTTGTGTCGCGTCGTCGAGGTGACATGACACGCGACTAAAACCCGTCAAAACCCACCCTTCCATAGTCGTCGTACATATCCTTATAAACATAAATCCAATCCATTAACCAATTTAATCACTTTAATTACATAGGTTCATAGGAATTCCTTTTGCCTATTTTATGTTTTCGACAACCCTTATAATCGTGGTAGGTGTAAGTAGCTCGACAAGTTATGGTCAAAGTCCGATTTTCGGTCAAACCAAGGTTTCAATAGGTTATACTCTGTCACAGCTCATCGTATCAGCATAATTTCAGTTCTTCCAGTCGTCCATTATAACATTTTTGTCACAGAACAGTTTGTTTGCTCACTAACATGGGCTTAGTAGAGAAGGCGCTTAATTGATTAACTTATCACAAAATTTTTCGTAACTAAAGGTATCTTGCAGGCATCTAACTTTAGAACTTTTAGTTTATAAAGTGCTATTTTATGATATTATCTTCCAGAAACGTCCCATTCTGTCTGAGTGTTAATTCAAGTGTTATTAACTGGCAACTTGATAACCATATACGTCACGATTATATAAAATTATAGTAAAGGTGGAAGAGGCCATTATGTATAACAGTTTTCGATTTTTTGGGAATACCCACTCCTCAGAAAATCTAATTAAATTTGAGCGATCCTAATGAATTAAAGTTGTAAACATTGACTGCACAAGCAAAGGTATAACCAAATATTGAACTTAAGGACTGTGCCTGTAATAGAAAATAGAAAAAAGGAAACGTCATAAAAACGCGCTCCAATTACCATTGAAGTGGTTTTGAGTCATATATTTTAACTTCTTAATTCAAACAGCACATATTATTGTGTGGCACTTGGCACACGTTAACAGTTTTACCTAACAATGCAGTAAATCCTATAACGCAGGGTTATTGCAGGAATTTTATTATTAAGCTATATTAAAATAGTTTTCCATGCGATTCGTAACTACTTACTGGCTGCGCACAATGGTGTAGCTGATGCAGCAGTAACACGTAGCAATGTCAAAGTAAATGTCAAAAAAAGTAGCGCACTAAGCAGCACGAATACAATGTGCAGCACTGAACTCAAACAAAAATCATGTCTGCCATTTTAGTTTGTTGTTGTTCTGCAGGGCAGCACGTTCATTTAACTTTGACATTGCTACGTGCTGCTGCTGTAGCTGCACCATTATGCGCAACCAGTTAAGCAGCTGGTTTAAATATAGAACACTTTTTGTATGGTGATCTTAAAAAAAAAATATTCGACTGAGTCGCACGAACTAGTTTTTATGCTGGATCTGTTGAGGTTTTATTCAGAAAAGAACAATACATTGCAATGATACTATTTAGAAAAGTGTGTTAAAAATCTTTATCGGACAGAATCTTTATAAATACAAAATTTCATCCAAATTGTTTGAGCTGTTTCCGAGAAACCAATTAAATAAAAAATATCCAATCATACTATAAATTAATAATAATAATAATTTTAACTATATGCCTGTAAGACCCAAGGTCTTTTGAATGCAAAATGCACGGCAATAGTTAGAAGGAATAGAAAGATAGGAAGGATTTTTTGTTGGTACAATGGATTGAGAAATAGGTGATATTAATCTCATGAAAATCCCACGGGTGGCGTCCAGTTGAAGCTGGGGGAATATTGAAAAGTTGCTGCCCAGGCTGGGGTTTGAACCCACAACTCTTAGGCTAGCAACAAAGCACTTCCTTCACTGTACCATTGCCACCCGCATAATTCATCCAACGGGACATTCATTTCGTGGTTTCAAGTTGGTAACGCTGGCATTTGACACCTGTCAAACTCAGCTGTCATCTAAAGTGTCATAGTATTAGCTGAATGTTTGCCATTTTCGATAATGGATTTAACAATCGAACAACGCGTTAAAATTATTAAAACTTATTTACATAAGTAGTGATTCAAACGTTTATTATTGTCGTTATATTCGACCGAGTACGTAAGCAAAAGGGAAGAAATTTGAAGAGAGTGGAAGCATACAGTAGAAAATATCACTGCTGCAAGTGCAAGTGTTGCTGATGATAACCGATTTATTTTGGCTGGCGATCTAAGATCACGACTTGGACGATATATGGTTCGAGCAATACGGGACAACAAGCCAGACAACCCGACCAAGTATGGCTTTATTGCTTGAGAAGTTTCCTGGTCGAGTAACTAGACGTTTTGGCGCCGTCAATTGGCCACCAAGATCATGCGAATTGACACCGCTAGATTTTTTGTATCGCTGTTTTATTTAGCTTTACTTTCGAAACCGAAAAATGAAAGACCCTTTATAACAAAGTTGTGATCATGTAACAAATATGGAGAGATGAATGTCCTATAGTGCGAAAGTTTTTTATTTAAACTGTCTGGTGGACCAATGAAGTATAATACTGACAGGTAGCGATTACAAAATTAATTATGCATTCATTTTTGTCTGGACTAGCAACGCACGGCGGGTACTGACCAATGTTGCCATTTTGTCAAAAGTGTTATAATTTTATAGTTTTGTTACAATGTTTCTTTTGTTTCAGAGCTTTGTTAAACTTTTTTTAAATTACAATATTTTTTTTTTGCGTGATGTCACACTCTTTTGACTTTTGACACTCTTTCTTTAGAACGAGCTTCTAGCGATTTCTTTAAATGTTTTGCAAAACGTCAAACTTCAAGTGGAAATGCCGTGTCGCTGTCGACAATTATCTGCATCTGGTTAATAAAGTTTGTCAAATTGAAATTTTAATTTACAATCAACTTTGAGTGTCGATCTCGCTGAACAATTTTGTTTGACGTTTTGTAAAAAATAAAATAAACATTAACATAAATTTTTTTTTAAAACGGTCGATTTAATAGCTCTTCAACTAGCTCCTCGCACTTGTGCTAGTATAGTAAAATAACCGACAGAAATGGAAAACCTGACTCGTGACATTAATATTATTTGAATATCCGGTACTCGGTGGCTGTCACTTAAGAACGTAGTTCGCAATATTTTTAGTCAACGAAATGCTCTTTTTTGTATCTTTAACTACAGAAGATAGTTTAAACACATCAAAAGAAATATTAAAACACACACAAAGAAAAGAAGAAATGCAAACTTGTAAAAATAAAAAAAATTAAATATTTGAATTTATTGAAATTTTGTTCCGTTTGAGAAACACTCCATTTTTTATACTTTTTGAAAAAAAATAATACACTTTCAAAAAAGCCTGCGGCAACATTGATACTGACCTATTCGGTACATAAAACATCATTTTGTATGACTCATATGAAATAATGATTTCCAATATTCATTATGGGTGTATACATATTCATAGATGTATTAACATCAAATGAATATTTATATGTTTGTCTGATAACTTATCAAACCCTAGTCATTTGATCTTTTTGAGAACAAGTTTCCACTAGATCTATTGAAATAAAATATTCCATTAATACCTAACCTACTCTTATCATTTCCTACATTTATGTCTGAACATTGATGAGTGATGAGGTGATAAACCTAAAAAAAAATGTACTCTACATTATAATTAGATTTTGTATAGGAGCAGACAGGAAATTCTTAATAAGTAACCATTACCCAATTGTTGTGTGTTCGTTTAGTTTTAATTTGCACGAAAGCCTTCTCAAAAAAAATCACCCAAGATTTTTTCGATATAGCCCCTAGGGAGCACTGGTGATGTTATTCAAAATCATAAGACCGCTTTTTTAATCTGTTTTTTTTATAAAACTTTTTGAAATTTGTTTTTAAACATAATTTGATAGCGCCAATTTGTAGGTATTTAAAATAAATATTAATAAAAACTAAGTTTGAAAAATGTTCAAGAACCTTTCTTAATAATATCATTAACTTAAGTTTAAAAAAAAAAACACTTCTGTTGAACTTGCCATATGCTGACAAAGAAATTTACGAAATGCTTCGACTTGATAAGATATTGTATTTTTAAATTTTTGTAGATTTGAGTTTTTTTAACCCACTTAGCTCCCATATAACGAGTCGTTTAGCTTTAGCCAATTTGTATACCCTATTCCATAGAATGGGTATATTGTATTTGGTGTGAAGTTTGTGACATAGAGAAATAATACCGGTAGTTATAGAAAAAATATACATATATATGTATGTACATATATATTCTTACTCAGAAACATTCATTTTGGGGGTGGCTGACGCCCACTTTTCATTTATACTTATAATAAAGCCAAATGTGTGTGCTTTTAATTCCAAACTAAACAGCTTGTGTATGTGTATAAAAAGAAGTTTTCGAAATTCGGGTGTGGCTTACGCCTACTTTTCTTTAAGGAACAAAAAACATAGTTTTAAATATTTAAAGTCAACAAATTTCAACTAACTTTTCCGTTCGTTACTGAAAAATATATTTTTAAATAATTTGTGTTTAAAGTTTTTCAATGCGCCTACTTTTAGGAGCGTGATTCTTATAAGATATACCTTAATTCGGTTAAAATTGTTAAAAATTACTCGATTTAGCTGTAGTTTTACGCATATGTTTAAAAATTCACAACAATCAAAGCTCAGTTAGTGCTTTGGACACGCCTACTCTTTGGGGGGGCTTTCCGTTGAAAGTCATAATTTGCCGCTGCTGGCTGCGGCGGTCGGATATCAACTTTTTATATATGTACATTGTACATACAACGAAAAAAATAAATAAATTTAAATTTAAATTTCTGTGAATCATGAAATAGCACAAGTCTTTATCAAACACTCAATTAGGGCGTGAACTTTTGTAAGAAAAATTCGGTATCAAACATTTTGTCACAAACGAACTCATATTGGAACAGGATGTCCAACAGTTCGTTGCAAACGTTCTGCATCAGATGTGGCGATTTATCGCCAAACGGGCGTTTTTAAATTTATTTTGACTACACAAAAATCGGTTTGACGATGTACCCAAAAAAGGCGATATTTTTCGTTTTTGGCGACTTTAATTTTTTGAATCGAAGTCCTAATACTTTTTATCATTTTTCTAGTTAGCACTTAAACCTTAAATTTTTTGCATTCCTGCATGCTGAATGGAGTCATCGAAATGGAAGCTTTGAACGCAGGCACTTCAGATCGATTTCTTTATCCTCTATAAAATAAATGCCGTACGTCAAACTAAATTCATGCGTTCGTTTTCTGACCATAATCAACAATTGTTAACAATAATCAACAAAAAGGCGTTCCTTTAATCCAAATTAATTACGATTTGTGAATGTATGACGTCATAACAGCGTTCCTTAACTCATTCACGTTGAAGTGTCAAATAGTTACGATTTCTTACTATTTCCAACTCACCTCCATTATATGAGTTGAGATTGTTGATCTGTCAAATTGGACGGTTTATTTTAAACAATTCAAAGTCTTTATTAAAAATCAATCCAAAACATTAAAAATGTTTGATTTGAGCAGCAAGAACGTCAATTTTAAGCGATGAAGAAAATAACATAATTAGTTCCTCAATATAGGTACAAAAAAATGTTAAAAGTGGGACTTTGACAGTTTAACGAATTCTAGCAACGTACCATTCCTGGTTTGTAAAAAACTTAACAAATCCTAACAATGCCACTTCAACAAATTTTTCTTGAAATAACAACAATTTATTTAACAATTTATTAAAAAAAAATGGTGGGAAATTTTTAAATTTGGCGATTTTAATTTTAAATTTAGCGACCTCGCTTTTTTAAACATGACAACCCGAAACTTTTATTTTAATTAAAATCTTTAAAGTCGTTTGGAGACAAATTAACTTTTACTCAACGGGTATAATAACAAAGAAAAGTAAAAATACGTTAAATTATTTGATTCTGAAAAGGTTCAATATGGAGGCATGAAAACAACAACTATGGCGTCGCAAAATAGTAACGGTTTCTGGTAGAGGGTCAAAATTACATGTGAGGCAACAGTTTTCTAAAATGGAGACAAATTACTAAAAGTTTGCGTATGTATGCTCTTTCAATACATATAGAACACAGTTGTATTCTTGTTATAATAATTATGGAGACCCCATCAAAGTGCGAAAAATGTTGGACCTATTCAGATGCGCAGCAGTGTTTTAGTTTGGTCAAACACTTTTAAAGCTTCATATATGACGGATTCCAAAATTGATGTATTAATTAACCTAACAAGCATTTTTTATTTCATGATTTATTAGTGTTATTTTGTTAAAAAAATTTTACTCATACATATTACATTGTATATTTTATTTAACTTCTCATTTTTTTTCTTTTTTGAAGTAAAAAATTGATTTCTTTTACATTTTTTTAGTTCATATTGTGTATGTATATCTGCAATATAGTAACTCTTGACAAAAGCGATCCCCATTAAACAATTTGCAATAAATATTTTGATTGAGTACGTTTTTTTTTAAATATTGGCTTACGCAATTCACAGCTAGATTTCCTATCGACTGATCCCAGTCCCAGGCGTCATTCAAAGATAGCAGAACGAAAAACAAAAACAAAACATACCCCCCTGGTAGCAAGTTATGACTAAATAAAGCTCTCTTAGCTTTTCATTGTATTTTGTAGGAGCTGAAGGTGACGTCCGTCGTCAGTTGGTTGCCATAAGGGAAAATATAAATCTTAAAAACAAGTTGATTGTGAATTGTATGGCATGCATATGCATACGTCGTCGGTCGGTAAGCTTACAAAAATAATAAAAACATGTTTATCGTTTTCTTTACCATCCCACATACCCACATTTGAAATGCCTCAGCTTAATAGCTTCACAACAAAAACAAATTTAAAAGAATATTTCTTGAAAACAAACTAAGTGACCCTGACCATGAAGCACAAGAAACACCTGTTCGATTGGAATTGGAAAATAAATTTTTAAGAACTTTAATTATTAATAGTGAGTGGTATATCCAAGTCACTTTGTATAGTTTATTCCTTGTCATCATAGATTCGTATTTACCGTCGAAATGAATAATGCTTTAAAGAATTCGACAAACTATAGCAATTAATCAATTAAATGTTGTTTCTTTTCGCATAGTTTTTGATTGGGATAGTCAAAGCGGTTTCAGAAATTTAGGTTACAAAAATAATAAAAACATGTCAAAAACATGCCAATTAGACGACAAACTTTTTTACAAGTACTGGAAAAGACTTTAAACCTTAATTATTCTTCTTGGACATTTGTGATGTCAACAGACACAAAATAAACTTCAACAAGTCATGAAACGTTATACTCGTTGCACGAAGTGCCTTTAGAACAGTAGCTTTGTTCTTTTAACTTTACCGACGACGGCCGACCCAGGTTTTCTTGAGAACCCAAAGAGTAGTTGACTATAGTTGATGCTTTTATTTAAAATGTTGACGTCATAACAACGTCGAAGTTGAAGTGTCATAGAGTCAGTTGAGAGTGTTGATCTGTCAAAAGCTTTGTTTGTTGAACTTTACCCAGGTTCGCCCTGGGTTTTCTTGACAACTCCAAGAGTTGTCAAAAAACCTGGGTTTTCGGTTCTCAAAAAACGCATGACGGCTGCTGATTGTATATTTTTCACAACGCACAAAATCAAAAGTTTCCATTTTGCTTTATTTGTTCGATTTTTATTTACTTTCATCAAAATAAATGCATTTACTATTTCATTTAGTTTTATCGGAAAAAAGACATGAAAAATCAAATACAGAAGAAAAATACACAAGAAATGCTTGACAGCAAAAGTCACTTCAACAGCTGATTCGTTACCTCAACTCGCCCCAGCTAAATACCAAGATCGACTTCTGGGCTACTCCCGGTTTAAAAAAACAGATAATTTTCTCTTAAGGGCGAGTTGAGTTTATTTCAAAAAACGAGTTGTGGCGACCCCAGGGTGACTTCAGGGCTCAACAAACAAAGCTTATGATATGCCTTTGAATAACTTTTAAACACTTTAAAAAAATAAAATACCGGTATGATTACTGGAAAAATTGTTATTTTGTTCGCCTAAGATGTGGATTTGAAGAGTTATAGCGAGTTGCATTCACGAAAAGAATTGCTCTTTCTGTCAAAAGAATTGACCTTTGTCACTTTTGAGAGTTTCATTCATTCAAAAAGTGCAATTCTAGATCGATGAATCGACGAAAGAATGCATCTCTGATGGGTTGGGAGAATCGATCTGAATACTTTTCTGTCAAACGCCAGATAAGAAATAATTTGTTATTTTTTGTTGTTTGTTGTGAAATTGTGCCAATCTGTGGTAAATATAACAAAAATAAACAAATAATGAACGAAGAACTTAATATGTACTTTAATTATCCAATTAATTATCAATTATCTAATGATTACTTTTTCCAATGACAAAAGACAAAAATGAAATGACAAAAAGTATAATTCAAATTGACATGGATACCCAAAACAAGTTTCATTCAAAAGGGCAATTCTCGATTTTGAGAACAATTCTTCCATATTTGAATGAAACTCGCTATAAGAAACGTATAGTTCCTTATAAGCGAGTTTCATTCACAAAAAGATTTGCTTTTTCTGTCAAAATATTTGATCTTTTTTAGTTTTGCAAAATTCATTGCAAAAAAAGAGCAATTCTACATCACTTCTCAACACGAAAGATGGGTTGATGATGGGTTGGGAGATTCGACCTGAATACTTTTCTGTCAAACGCAAATGAGAAAAAATTTGTTATTTTTTTTCGTTTGTTGTGAAATTTTGCCAGTCTGTGATAAATAGAACACAAATAATGAACGAAGAACTTAATATATATGTACATATGTACTTTAATTATCCAATTAATTATCAATTAGCAATTATCCTTTGTTTACTTCTTTCAATGACAAAAGACAAAAACTAAATGACAAAAAGTTAAATTGTCATGGATACACAATACAAGTTTCATTCAAAAGAGCAATTCTCGATTTTGAGAGCAAATCTTCCAAATTTGAATAAAACTCGCTATTAATTATTAGTAAAAAAAAAACCCAACTAATCCTACCTAACAATCGATTTGTTTGTTGAGCCCTGAAGGCACTCTGGGGTCGCCCTGTGTTCGCCACAGCGCGGTTTTTGAATTACCTCAACTAGCCCTCAATACGAAATTCTGTTTTTTGAAACCTGGGGTCGCCCTGAAGTCACCCTGAAGTCGATCTTGGTATTTAGCTGGGGCGAGTATAGGTAACGAATCAGCTGTTGAAGTGACTTTTGCTGTCAAGCATTTCTCGTGTATTTTTCTTCTGTATTTGATTTTTCATATATTTTTTTTTTTAAAATAGTAAAAGAAGTGGTTGCATTAATTTCGATGAAAATAAATAAAAATCGAACAAATAAAGCAAAATGGAAACTTTTGATTTTGTGCGTTGTGAAAAATATACAATCAGCAGCCCTAATGCGTTTTTTTAGAACTGGGTAAAGTTCAACAAACAAAGCTAATGACATACATACGTCAACTTTTATTTTTTGACGTAACAACAACTGCTGACTATGGTTAAAAAAAGAACTCACTTCAGAGAGTCGGTTGCGTGAGCCTTGATTAGCTTTTTCATGAAAAATAAAAGTTAAGAACGCTTATATAAAGATAAAATTAAAATTTTAATGCATTTTAAGATATAAACAGGTTTTTGATTAGAATACGTCTAAATTTTTGTTTGTATACAAAGTTGGAATCCACCACGCCCAGGAATAAAATTCTTCTTCATCAGACGGGAGAAAGCACAATAAAAATAAAAAAGACCGAAAATAAAAATTTGTATTTCTAAAACAAAAGCATTAATATGGGCTAAGTGACACAAAATTTTAGGGTTGCGATTTGAATTTTGAAAAATACTAGATTTTGAATGAAAATGGCGATTGTAGGTGTGTTCATGTATTTTACCAAATTCTTAACTACACTCTGCTACTTGATCAAAGATTTCATACACTCATTTTTTATCTTCTTCAAAAATGCACGTGAAAATGACTTTTGACGCCTTTAAAAAGTGGCCGTGTTCTAAAACTTTATCTTAAAAACTCTGGTTAGGAGAAATTTGTATGTATAACATTAAAATTACAAATAAATCGATTTGATTTTTAAGGAATTTTAACTAGTTAAAGGTAATTTATAAAAGGTGAATTGCAAAACTTTACTTAAAAACTTTTTTAAGAAGTATTCAAATTGATTCTGGGAATTTTCGACTTTTAAAGACGATCTTTTATTTTATAATGAAAAGCGGGCGAGTAGGTATAAGACACGGACAAAATTTTAAAATGTTCTCTCATGCACAAGATTTTTATAATAATTAATAATTTATAAAATTTTTTTTGATGGTTTTGTATGATAAGTTGGGCGTCAACCACGCCCAAATTCAAGTGTGTACATTTAATTAACAAATAATTTACCCAAAACTTTTGTGTGCGAAATTTAAGCATTGAGGTTCAATCGTACCCGAAAGAAAATATAATTATTCAATTTTGGCAAATTGAAGTTGGTTGGAAATGGCGATTATGGGGGATTTTAAGGCACCTAGGTCAAAAATTGCGATCTCTAGGGAGTATACCTACATACGCCCCGACGGACATCGCATGCAATATAAAAGTACAACATGCTTTTCTAAGTTACAAACTACTACTACATATACATACATACACACAATATACCCAAAATGACAAAACTATTTAAAAAATATAGCGCATAACTCAAACCAATCATATTTCTTCACACTCATTTTCTTCAATAAATCAATGACTATCATTTTCGCTTAAAAGGCTTTAACTTTTCCCCAACAAATTAGGAATATGTTCAACCCTTTTAGAGGACCGTTTGAGTGCATAAGGTGATAAGGTGATGATTTGTGTGCTTAAAAAAAAAAAGAAGACTAAAATGCGGAAGGCCAAATAAAGTCCGATTAAATTTTTAACAACCTTTAGCCTTTGAGATAAATTTATTGCTTTATCGATTATGCAGATAATAAATTTATTTTTAACTCTAGTTGAATTATTAAAAAATTCGAACATCGCTATGTTAATGAATAAGAAAAAGTAAATGTAACAACAAAAATTTATCACACAATAATTTAAAAAAAGGAGAACAACAATCTTTATCTGTTGTTTATTATTTTTAATTAAAAATTACTCTTTTTTGGGGGGAAAGCAGCGGAGAGGAGTTGTATTTAGGTAAAAATAAGGCCACAACACAACAGTAGAAAGTATGTTATCTTGAAAAGATAAAAAAGACCTTATAAGAAAAAAAATTAAACGAAATTCATTTCTCTTTGTCAATTTGTTTTTATTTAACTTATTATTCAAAACAAAACAATTGATTTTTTTTGTATTTTTATTGTTTACTAAAATGTTTACAACATTCAACCAAAACAAAGTCACATGACTTTATGAAAAACAAATTCGCATTGAACAATGCACATATTCCGCAGAGGAATTGAATAATTGAAGCTCATTTTGCACATCTAGTGCGTTTACCCCCAAATTGTGTGCTGAGCTCCCAGAGCGTATCAGAGGCAATTAAGGTGTTTACAAAATCATGTTAAAATCGTCTATACATCATAATAAAGTGTGTTCACTGGAACTGTGTTGCACAGAAAAGTAAAAAGAAAAAAATGTCTACAACAGTGGGAAAGACTTGATTTCAATGATTGGAATCATTTGAAATCTTTCGGAATCTATATACCAAACAAAGTTTGAATGAATTCGATAAAACCGTTGACAAGTTATGGCCATTTGAAAAAAAGACGTTAAGACCAGATCTCCGTTATTAGCATTTTTGGCCAAAAACTAAAAACGCAGTTCTAAGAAAGCTAAAAGAATATACCACACAAAGTTCAATCAAAATCTTTAGAGCCATTTTTGAGCAAATTAGAAAAAACCAAAAAAAGTTGGCTAAAACTGAACGGCTTCTTGTATGGAAGCCACCGTTTAGAAAGGCTTCACTGAAAAATTAACAAAGCCATCTTGAACTATGAAGAATTATGCCAAACGAAGTTTGAGTCAATTCAATTAAGCCGTTGCGAACTTATGGCCATGTGAAAAAAGCCGTTTAAGCCTGATTTTTGTTACGACCATTTGAGCAAAAAAAACGCAGTTTTGTTAAAATTGCATAAAGTTAGCTAAATTTTGAGTTTAATCAAAATCGTTACAGCCGTTTTCGAGAAAATCCAAAATGAAAAAAACCGTTACTTGAAAGGCACCAGTTTGAGCCGGGCTAAAACGAAACAAAAAAAGAACCTCGACAACCGTTTTTCTTCAAACTGCTATATACCAAGTTTGAAGAAAATCCGTCAAGCCGTTTAGGCTGTAGCATGACGTAAAAAAGCGCACATCCGCACAGACAGACCGACGGACGGTATGGCGAAAACCACTTTTTTGGGCTTCTCTATCATCGTAATGTCATGTTTGATTAAAACCTCAATTTTTTTCTGCATGAAACCAATACTTGTTTAATTATAAGAAAACTTAGATTCAGGGCGTGAGTTCACAAGAAATTATTGATAACAAGTTGATTCGCTACGCCCCTTCTCTCCCCCCCCCCCCCCAACACCC
The DNA here is from genome assembly GCA_916050605.2 of Platycheirus albimanus. NCBI lineage: Eukaryota > Metazoa > Arthropoda > Insecta > Diptera > Syrphidae > Platycheirus > Platycheirus albimanus. Next base: position 71,271,824 of record OU696698.1, read on the forward strand.
CCCACCCCAACCAAATATAACATACAAAGATATAAGGGCAACTTCAGTGCGACCCCAGGTTTAAAAACAATTTGTGCGACACAGTTTTTTAAAGTGAACACATTTAATTTTTTGCGTTTTTAAATATTTTGCGAATTTCATTTTTTTTATTTTTATCCAGATTCAAGAAAACATTCGTATGGTTTCGCTGCATATTTATATCCCAAGAAGAGAATGGCAAATCTGGAAACAAATATGATAAGCTGAATCAACTGCCTTAGTTAAAAGAATCAACAGAATTCTGGTTTGCCGCTCCTTACCCACTGCACTACATCCCAAATACGCTCATGCTCATTGTACTATAATAAATTGTTTACTTATCCCTCACAACTAACCGGACCGCAACCATAGTGATGTCTGAAGTGCGTGTTTTCGCTGCGCTGCGCCTATTGTGCTCCTCGGAGACAGTCAACAGTAATACATGATCGTATTTTTCTCTTTGTTGCTGCCCACAGTACAAAACAGATCGTCAGATCGCACGTGAATTCTAGCTCCACACAAAATAAGAATACATACTAACACATTGATCGATGTACCAAGTGAATAGGCTAACATCATTCGCGTTTGTTGGATATATTAGTTTAGGTTTGCCTCTCTAGTCGTGTTTCCAAGTCGACGTTATTCAATAATAATCTTTTTATTGCATAATAAAATTCTTTCTTTGTTTCACGGTTATCAGTTGGATATTTGAAGTAATTTAAAATTCCATAAACAAAATCATCATAGTGCGAATAGGCTAAACTTTCAACCAACTAGTCCACTCCACCAATGTGAAAAAAAACAGGCACGTTATCACACGTCACCATCACCATCACCATCACCAGGCTATTATCGATCATTCGGAAAAAAAAACTTTCCTCACAATCGTTCAACAGACTACTCAATCAGTCTCTCGACAGAACTCGACCTTATAGCGTCGTCAAACAGCTTTCGCTTGCTTTACAAAGATTTTAATTTCCTCGCTGCTGTTTTCAAACAAGTTTTTTTCGGTATTTTTTGTGTACCTACTGTGTTCCCTTTGTTAATTAAAATTAAAAAACAATAAAACAAAAACTAAAGCTAAAACTAAAATGAATCGCTCTCCAGTGGCAATTGTACGAAACACAACAAATGGTTGTGCAATAAATAGTGCTCCAATTCGAAGTGTTGGCGTCGTAGGCAAACTATCCTGCCCCATAATGATTAATAACTACATTGATGATGTGAACAAAGTAAAAAATCCAGAATTGGCTGCAAAAATAATAAAGGAATCAAATATCGTGTGTTTCGACGTGGATTCAACGGTTATCAAAGAAGAAGGCATAGACGAGCTAGCTGATTTCTGTGGCAAAGGCTCCGAAGTATCACGCGTAACCAAAGAGGCAATGGGAGGTTCAATGACATTTCAAGATGCTCTCAAAGTTAGACTAAACATCATAAGGCCTAGCAGTAGTCAAGTAGCTGAATTCATCAAACTTCGTCCTAGTAAACTAACAAAAGGTGTTAAACAATTCATTGGTTACCTAAAAGCCGAAGGTAAACAAGTGTACTTGATATCAGGTGGATTTGATTCCCTTATCGAACCAGTGGCAACTGAATTAAATATACCAATGAGCAATGTTTTTGCAAATAAATTATGTTTCACTGAGAGCGGCGAATATGCAGATTTCGATACCACAAAGCCTACATCGAGATCGGGTGGTAAGAGTGAAGCTGTGGCGATAGTCAAACGGCAAAATGCTACTTCGTCTGTAATAACAATGATTGGAGATGGAGCAACTGATTTAGAGGCTGTTCCCCCAGCTGATTATTTCATTGGATTTGGGGGCAATGTTGTGCGCACTGAAGTTTTCAACAGAGCCAAATATTTTGTAACTGATTTCGATCAATTGTGGAGTAAGGACGATTAATCAATTATTGAAGATATTGTGTATGATTTAGATTTAGTTTAATTTTTGTTATGAGTGCTACTAACAGTATAAACAAATAGATGTAAATAAGAATGTATTATATTTGAAAAGAAATTGTTTTTAATTTATAATGGAATCGGTTGGAATTTTGCATATTTACTAAGTCCACGCTAATTTCAAACGAGGTATGTGTTTGAATTTAATTGACATAAGGTCATTCTCGTTCTCTAGGGGTCTTTTTGTAAAGCTTTTTAAAGCTTATACTTTTTTTCAAGACCGGCAAAATATGCTAGCAAAATTGAGTAAATTGAATAATGTACTGTGCATATGTTTGGTTGGATTCTGCACCAATAAAACAAACTGTATGAAGTTAATGAAGAAAGGAAGAGACAATTAAAATTGGATCCAGAAAACGAGCATTACAAGTCGATTCTGATGCAATATTCTCTATGGAATGATTAGCCAACGAATAAAGACGAAAAATCGTTTCGTAACTGAAACCATATTTTATTTTTGAGTCGAAATGTAACCAACCCGGAATGATGGCGATAGCGTCAGCGATAAGTAAACATATGATGCATAGGTTGGTCAAAAGAATACACCTACGCGATATAAATTTTAAGCGCGTATACGTTTCACAGCTGTGTTTAGTCATACTTTCCTGTTTTTAATGTGTTTTTTTTTTATGTTTTTAAGTCAAAATGAGTTTATTATAGCTGACCTTATTAAAAATTGTACGATTTGTCGTACACAAATTTAAGCTGTGTTTAATGAACGAAAACTAGATCAGAACAGATCAAGTGAGTGAAAGCTGTCATAACAAGAACAACATAAAAAGGCAAATAGTTGTTGAAAGCTCCTATCGGCTGTTAAATTTTAAATTCCAAAATAACTGAACGTTTCCGTGTAGGATAATTTTCAATGCCAAATAAGCAATGCGCCGATATCTGACCCGATAAGGGTATTATTTCGGTTTGGACGTTTTTCAATTTATTTTAAATAATCCAAAGGCTTACGACTTGACTATAGACAACTGATAATTTTGACATTTCTAACGCACTTTCACCACCTAAACAGCAGGTGCAGAAAATATTGTATACTAAATTAAGTTGGGCAACTTATGGAACACAAAGTAGCTTTGTCTGTGCACCGAAATCGACCTGGGGTCCCCACAAATCGATTTGTTTCTTTTCTTTAAACCTCAACTCGCCCTCCTTCGTTGCTTCAAACAAAGGCTCGCTCTGAAATCTCCCCGAAATAAAGCGAATGGACGTAACGAATCAACTGTTGGAGTGGCGTTCGTTTTCAAGTATTTATTATAGATTCACATTCTGTTTTTCGAAAGCAAAATGGAGTTTTTAAAAACCTACTGTGGATACGACAACTACTGGATGGTTTTGGCTCCAACCTGGAGGTCACTCTACTCTGGGTTCCATGGCAAAGTGGTTTTCAGGGAAACAAAATAGCAGATGAGCTGGCCAGGCAAGAATAAGCCCTTCACAGCTCACTCGCTGAAACTGTCAACATTCCGCTGGGGACTGTAAGGGGCATTGTCTTATCTTACTTTATATCCGCATTTAATCACAGGTTAAGCAATTTAAATTTTTACATCATACCTAGAAAGATGTCGCATGCCTACAAAAAATCTAGAACAAACGAATTAATTTATAAAAACTGGTCAGATAGAGCCAGGATGGTGGAAGTAAGCATGTGCATGCTGCAAGGCTAGGTATTCCTTTCAATAACTACTGCTGATCCTGTAAAAATAAGACGGAGAAGGAGACTGTATTTCATTTATATCGCATTAGGATGCGAACACATTTATGAATATACAAAGGTTATTAAATGTCACCTTACCAACCAGCACCCTGCCTAAGTGGCGTAGTCTGGAGTCTGGTTTAGGGGTGCCTTGGCAGCTTACAATTGTCTCGCCTCCCTCTTTTTGACTTAAGTAATCAAGGGTTAACAGATGAACGGCTTTGATTCTTGGAGGATTTCTACGCCGACTTAACTTAACGCTTACTCAACAAACTCTTTGACAGAACCAATGTACCCTTACCAACCAGCAACCTGTCTAAGTGGCATACATTCTGGAGTAAAGTTACATTAAAGTGTTATATGGTCGGCTTGGCAGATTGAGTAGTCCTTCAAGGGAGTACTAGTTCATTCCGTCTTTCTCCGTAAAAAAAAAAACATCCTATTACATCCTTCGTTAAGTTGTTTAGTTATGGTAACGAAACGGCTTATATCAGCGCTAATTGGATTCTCTTAGAAGATTTTTTAAGCTCAAATGAGAACCGCAATTTCCTACATGCCAACGACAAATACTCAATTAGCAGCCGTAACGTGATCAAAAACCCGGGGATTCGACAACTCTTGGGGTTTTCAAGGAAGCTTTGATCGACATTGGCTTAAATTTAAAGAATAAAGCAAGTAGGTAAGAGATAGGGACAAGATAATGAAACGCCAAATTCTGTGCTTGTTCTGAGTATTTTTTTTTTTATTATCATTGGCGGTTTTGTCTTTTTATTGATTGATAATCTTTAGTAAATTGTGATTGGGGCTCTGCAGGATAAAAAAAGCTCTCTTTCAAATTAGATCATCAGATGTATGTCTTATGGTTTATTCATTTTCGAAAATAACTTGGCAATGCTGTAATCAGAATACATTAACTTAATTTACTGGAATATCTGCGGATTGAACAATAAGTTTAGATTTAAACAAAATTTTATGGGTCACAGTATTGTCTGTACAGGCAAGTATTACTGAACAAAGGTACAATATGTTTCAGCACAGTTTTCAAAATATTGGCAGAACTGTGAATCTTATACATATCACATACATCAGCTTAAAAATCTGGAACCTGGAGAATAATTGTATGTCGCAACAAAACCACTCATCAAAGAATCAAATAGAATGCATCAAAACAATTGAACAACTCTAGGAGATGCCAAGAAAACTGGGGTAAAGTTCAACGAACGAAGTTTCTTTCATTCATTATTATTTTGTTTAAAATATTGTATATTGTTGAGATATGAAACTTTTGTGGAGAAGTCATCTTAAGAATCGTTTGAAAAACAAACAAAAAAACAAAATGAGTAGGTATAAATAACGGCAGCTGAAAGAAACCGAACCGAAGCTGTGGGTGCCAATTAGACTATCCAGGAATTGCGATTAGGTAACGTACAAACGTGCATAAGCAAGGGCGCAACTGTCTTCAAATTTGCCGCTCAATAAAGGTGCAATGCGCAAGTTTGTCGCGGATTAATGAACCACGAACTGCATAGAATGGATAGGTATATAAAATTTATTTAAAAAAAACATGTTGATTTCTCAAATCATTTGCATACGATCACCCCGTTAATGGACTTGTGCAAAAAAGCAACCCTTAATATAAGGTGTCCTGCCGAAGGAAACCGAATAGTTTTCAAACTGTTTTAAGTCAAATCTTTTAAATGCGACTTGCTTTCCTTTAAAAAAAAAAAGACACTTTAGGTACCTTCACAGAGCATAAGTAAAATGATTTGAAAAAGTGTTAGCTAATGTAAAATACCCTCCAAGGATCAACGTTAAACGATTTATACAATCCTTTTGTAAGCTAAGAGTGTACATACAATTTTTTTGCTATATGTACCTACATACTCTTGTCGACGGAAATGTAGATGCAGACCAAGTCCCTACCTCCAAACACTCTGAATTCGAATTACGTGTTTTATGCAGCAAAGTTGTAGGTATCTACATCAGCATCTGATTTTGTTAGGCAGCAGCTATACCCACATGTTTTTTTTAAGGCCGCCTTGAGTGACTCAAGACGAAATGTCTGGTAGAAAAAAACCTTCAAAAGTGTAGGCATATTGTAATTACCAATTGGTTATTTTGTTAATGCACAAAGCAGACTCTGTTGGTACATATAGGTATGTAACATTGAAAAACCTAGGTACATACTTATTTGGAGAGAAGACTTCCTTACATTCAATGATATCATAAATCGATGAGATCACCGGGGAAATCTTAATGTAGGTAGGTAGTATTACCTTGTTTGAGTTTAAAAATTGTTTAATATTTCTTCTTTTACAAAAAATGATTTTGATACCGTGTCCAATTGTTATTTAAGTACAATAAATTACCTTTTTGGTCAGGTCCGATATACAATTTCGATTTCGAGGAGCACACAATTTAGAAAAGCACCAATTCAACAGCTTTTTGGCTTTTTCTTATGAATTCAAGTCCAACTTAAGTACGAGTATCAATCAAGACCGATTCGAATTTTCCGAAAATATCGATTTTAAGAAAAAATAAAAATATGTATAGTTATGTTCGGATGAATGTAAAGGAATTTTCAAACAAATTCCAGTAACCAAAATAGCTTGTTTACACTCAGCGTAAATGCATTCACTATAAAACAACGGTTTATTATTTATATTATCCACCGATAGTAACACCCAAAAATTAAGTAGTTTTAAATTAACCAAGAATCAGTTGAGTTGAGGAGACGGGAAATTGGCAAGAACTAAAAACTAACAATTTCTTGCTTTTGGTCTTCAAGAAAAATGTAAAACCGAAAATTTTTGACGTCTGCGCTGGAGCAACAATAAATGATGACAACATTCGAACACAAAAATCTAGTTTACTTCTTATATGTCAAATTTGAAATAAAAGCGAACAGAGCTAGCCCTACCACAGAGTGGTCTCGTCAGCATTTGTGGGCCTAAATAGTATTAATAAGTGGAGTAAAGGACTATTCACATGGCAGTGACGGAAGATTAACGAATGAAAGACAATTCGTTTCTATTTTGTTTTACATGTAGTTTGAATGTACTTTTAAAACAGTAAATAGGTACAATATCATCAGATTGCCCTAAAGATTCATAAGCCCTGTTTTCGATTAGTGCATTTCTACATAGTCTATTTTTGTATTTTTTGAACTGTGCCAAAATGACACAATTAAACATATAATTGACAGTACGAGAACAAGGCTCGAAAACTAGCAGGAAATGTCAAATGAACTAGCAGAGAAACTGACGATAAAATCGTATTGCCAGTATTTGGTCGGCCATAACATATTGCAACCTATTTTCCTTCAAATGATTTCGTCCATAATATCGAAATGAGAAAGTTGTTGCTGTAGCATGAAAAGTAATGAAAGTTCAAGTTAACTCAACTTCAGCAGGTAAACATACTAATTAAAATATGCACATCAGCTGATTCTAAGATCTGTTTCTTGTTACTATGTGGTTATGTGTGTTAACTACGCTACTATTGCAGTGCCGTTCCATTGAAAAGCTGAATTCCCCTGATGGCGGAATTACATTGTTCTGCATTTTGATTTCTGCAAAAAAGGACACAATATATAAAAATCATACTATTGTTTGATTGAGGGGAGATAAAAATGCAAAAGATTTAAATCTTCATTAATCAAGATTTAAAGAAATAGGAGAAATGTAGATCAAGACATTCAGTTCATCTTGAAGAGTATGGTGTTCATTTTGTCTACTCTTCTGCATAATGACATATACTCTCCCACGTTACTTTTCTGGAAATTTTGCAGATGAAGAAAGTTGTGAGTCAGTTTGTATCAGATGTACATTAGTGGTTAAGTACTAAACCCGTGGATCAACTTTATTTAACCCTTGAAAATCGGTGGGTTAACTCTTGATCCACTCTTGAACTAACTTTGAAACTTTGATTATGCAAATAAAAACCGATGTAAATCTGACGATGAGTAACAAATTTTAAGAACACATTTTCGGTTGAGTGTTATCAAGATATCTTCTGATGAGTTGTAGTTGGTAATAGGGATGTTATGCAATATAGTTTATAAGATATTATATCTTACTGTTTATAGGCAAAATAAATAAATGAAATGAAAATGAAATGAATATAGTTGCAACTTGCGCATGTTACCTTCTAGTTATACTCTATCTTTCAAACCATACTTTTTGAACACGCTCTTCTTCTTGTCTACAATAATGTTTATTGTAGTACAAGATTCCACAATAAGAAAACTTTGTCGATTCCACTTCCATATCAAAAAGCCTTTCGATTTTCTTTTCCGGTATATTCGTCCGCCATGGTAGGTGTCATTTGTCAAAACTTTCTTAAAATCTTTAAATTTTATTGGCATCTGTTATTTTATTCCAATTTTGAATCGAAATATCAATAAAATGATATTTACTTTATGGAATAAAAGTTTCATTTAAAATGTATTATGTAATTGATTGTGTTACTTTTATGTTGAATAGGGTCGTGTCAGAACAAAAACCATCAAGAAGGCCGCTAAGGTCATAATTGAGAAATACTACACCCGCCTTACTTTGGATTTCCATACCAACAAAAGGATATGTGAAGAAGTAGCCATCATTCCCACAAAATCCTTGAGGAACAAGATTGCTGGGTAAGTCATTATTTGATTTCAAAAACAATAACTTGTTTATATGAAAATTATTCCTCTACCTCTAGTTATGTTACACATTTGATGGGACGTCTGCGCCACTCGCAGGTACGCGGTATTTCTATCAAGTTGCAGGAAGAGGAACGTGAACGTCGTGATAACTACGTTCCCGCTGTTTCTGCCTTGGAACAGGACATCATTGAAGTTGATCCTGACACCAAGGAGATGTTGAAGTTGTTGGACTTCCACAATATTCGTGGATTGCAATTAACCCAACCCGCTACAAACAACTTTAACCGAAGGAACTAAGAATTCCTTGCATTTTATTTATGTATTGAATATGGACTAAATACATTTTTTAAAAATTATCCCGAAGATGTTATAATTTGCGGTGAAAAAATTTTGTGAGGATTGGCAATAATGTGTGCGAGTATTTTGGTCTCAAATTCGGACAATATTGCTGACCCAAGGCTAAAGAACTGGTATCAGATTCAGGCAAGTATATTTTGTGTAGACGACTGGATTATTTTGTTGGTCTTTGGAACAGTGTATCGCTTGTGGCTGTCACTTTCAAGTTTCAAACGTTGTCTTCAAATGGGAACCTTAAAACTCAGCCTCATCCAAAGGTACTTCGGACGTTTTTGTGATTTTATTTTGAAAAGTGTTTTTGTTTAGAGGTAGCATTTGATATAAAATGTGTGCCCTAAAACTTGTATATGGACTAATGTGAATATTTTGAACTTGGTGAACAACAAGGAACTATTAAACACTTAAAGCACTCGTACACTACCCCAAACCCAAAATGGAAACGACCCATAAAATCGTATAACACAATTCGACTTTTGTTAAGGCCAGGAAATTTTAAGTATGGTTTTAAAAGCAACCATCCTTCTATAACACATCGAACAGCTGCTTTTTCACAACACTAGTTAGCAAGATGCAGGTGTGGGATCAAATATGAAAATATGTTTTGAACAGACATCTGACTCTTTATTTCCGATAAAGTCAGTTAGTCGGCGATTTAACTTTATTTTTGCGTTTTAATGTCGGTTAAAATTCAGGGGGTCATTCCGTAACTTTCAAAACGATCATCGTCAAAGCGATAGTTGTGAACGATGTTCTCAATAATTTGCTTCACGTAACTTACTACCTACTATCGTCTCGTCTATCGTTTATTTTAAAATGTAGTTTGGGGGCGTTTAGTATCTTTCAGAAACTCAAACTCTCTTTGACATGTCAAACAACAAAAATTGTACGCTTTTTTTTGATTAAATTTAAAAAATTTTCAACATAATTCTACAAATCTAGTATTCTTATGTTTACTTGTTTAGAAACTTTGAAAATTATTTTTGTATTCCTTACTTATTATTTGTTCGAGATAGTTCTCTTCTAATAAATATTATACCTATTCTTTTGCAAAAGACTTTTTTTGAACTTAGAGGGAATCAACAGACGTCGGCGGAGAGCAAAATTGTTCTAAATCCACTTTTATTCAAAAACTAAGTAATGATGCAGTTTTATTAACCAAAACATGCTCTATCCGAATTGTAAATCCGTTTTAATCTATGTCTTTCCGTTCAGCAGATATTTGGCAGTCATTTTAGTCTAAGCGCCAAATTTTTCTGGTAAAATTAATTCCCAATTGTTCTAAGAGACATTTATGTATGGGATAGAACAATTTTCCATACTCTTGCAGGTTTCAATAAAAAATATTCAAAATTGTTCTATATCCAACTTACAGTATAAATCGTACATTTAATTCCGAGATACGGTTTGTTCTAAGCGACAAAGAATTCTCATTTATTCTATCTAAAATGGAAACTTCATACTACAGTCTTATGCAAATTAATTGGGACATGTAGAATTTTCAACGTATTTTGTTTTATTTGCGAATAATCTTTACAAAATTAGTATATTATTTGTTCAAGTAGCTTATATGCCTGCCTTATGGCATAACATACTTCTTTAACAAGAACTTCGCATATATTTTTGATTTTTTGTTCATGACACTATACCTGAAAAATTGTAGAAAACAGCTTTTTTTTGTAGTGCAATCTTTTTTCTTGAGCCTCGCTTTAATAATAGACCACAGATTCCCAACTGGATTGATGTCGGGTGAGTTGCCAGTCCATTCCAAAACATTAATATCATTCCTTTTGTCATGAACACAAATATATGCGAAGCCCTTCTACGGGTGGCAATGGTGCAGTGGATGAAGTGCTTGGTTGCTAACCTATGGGTTATGGGTTCGAGCCCCAGCCTGGGCAGCAACTTTTCAATATTCACCTAGCTTCAACTGGACGCCACCTGTGGGATTTTCATGAGATAAATATCACCTATTTCTCAATCCATTGTACCTACCAACAAAAAATCTTCACTATCTTTCTATTCCTTCTAACTATTGCCGTGCAATTTGCATTCAAAAGACCTTGGGTCTTAACAGGCACATAGTTAAAATTATTACTAAAATTATTATTAATTATTATTATACTTTGTATGTATAGAAGCATTTTCACAACTCAATATGACATCTCGTTCTACAAACCGAAAAAAGATCAATGCGATGTATGCACAAAGTTTGAAAACATCATCATTCCTTCTGCAAACGAAATCAGTGAATATCAGGAGCATAAAAGGTTTAATGCAAATGCAAAGGTGCGTCGCCAAGCAGATCGTGAGCTGAAGGACACAGAAGCCGAAGTAATATCTTATGACTTGCAAAGCGTTTTTTCCATGCCGGTTGCAAACATATCAAACTTTTACTACAAAAGAAATTTCAGTATTGTGTAATTTGAACAAGACAACATACTGTTCCTTGTGGTACGAAAGTCAGAGCGGAAGAAGTGGAAACGATATTGCGAGTGCCTTAATAAGGATTCTTAAAGCAGTGTTGGAAGACAACCCTGACGTGACGAAAATTATTCTCTGGTCAGATTCTTGTATACCTCAAAACAGGAATTGCTTAACGTCATTGGCCTTGCTTAAATTCTTGGAAACTAGTCCAAGGATCAAAATTATTACCCAACGTTTTTCTTCAGGACATTCAAGAATACAGGAGCTTGATGCGGTCCACAGTGTAATTGATCCTTGCTACGCAGGGGTTGAATTTCATTCCTTACTCAAAATGTAAGGAAATAATTTATGAGCCACAAAATTTACTTCAAATCAAGTACCGTGAAGATTATGGAGAAGACATTATTTTGACAGCCGTTTACTTATTAAATGAGAAAAAACCACGAAATAAAAAAGAAAAAACAAGGAGATACTGTTTTGCCAAAAGTGTCGAAAACCTCGATTGGAAGTTTAAAAATGTCAAAGGAAAAGAAAAATGACATCGAATCAATGTTTAAGTAGATACCCATGGAGGATATCCAGTTATATAAAGCTATCCTGAAATAAGAATTATTTACATAGATGTTTGTTTTGTTTTTAATTATATTTTCTATTTTTTGTACCTACTTTGATTTAAATAAATTATGTTGTTTTAATGACTTGTTTTTTTGGTTTTTGGCTGGCTAGCTTTTAGGATTAAAAATTAAAAAAGAAATGCAAAATTTTAATAACTTAATGGGACATAGAACAATACAAAAAGAGGCAAATGATATACTTAAACTGAGCGCCATTATGCCCGCTTGTTCTAACTCCCATAATTTGTTCTAAGTCCACATTAATTTCAGAAATATGCACACTTGTATAGGAACTGTTCTATGTCCATTTCTGGGTTTTTTGTTTCAAAAAATATCTAAAAATAGTAGGTATTTATTAAAAAAGCTAAATTTTAACTATATTGAAAAGAAAAAAGCAAGCGATAAATAAAACTTTACATGTACTTCTTGTGAGCCAAAAAATGCGACCATAATTCAATTCAAAATAAAAAAATCGTCCCCTGTAAAATTTACTTTTTGTGACTTAGAACAATTTTGCTTTCCGCCGACGAGATATCTAACTAAGAAAGTAAATAATAAAACTTTTCAACCTTTGTATAAACCGATACACCTTTCTATTAAGCTCCTAGCTTTTGAGTGCACATTATTAAAATGCGTATTCATTTGGTCCGATGAGCTTCTATATGGTGCAATCATCCAAGGTTCTAGTGGATATCCACTGTCACCAGGGTTGCCATGTTTTAAACTAGTTTCATAGCCCAATTTAAAAATGTTTGTAGCCCAAAATCGGAGCCGAAAAGGTAGCCCAAATAGTAGCCCAATACCAATAAAAAACAGAACATTTCTTATAACTTCAATCACAATTCATTTTTATTCAAAAAAAAAAATTACAAAAAAATATATACATAATACATTTTTATATAAAAAACAACGAAAAAAGAAACATAAGTCCATAAAAAAAAGAAGAGTTAACATATTATCACATTTAACATATTAAGGTAACTGCTGCAAATCAGTCTAGAAAAGCGAGTTATCGTCACTGTTATCTTCAAGGGCATTTTTATCACACTGGTACATTGATTGATTAAATTTACTAATCATTTCATTCGAGGGTGAAAAATCTTTACAACAAATTTTTTTTAACTGTAGCATCAATACGTAAGCGCATAATTTCATCGAGCGATGCTGTAGAGTCAATCGATTTCTTGGTTTTGTTTTTTCACAATTCATGAAAAAAAATTGTGGAATGCATTAAGGGTATGTTTAGAGGTAGAAAAGTGGTTTATATAAATGATTTATGTGTACGGAAAATAAAATCGTCAAAGATTAGATTTGGGCTATTTATAGCCCAATTATGATTGGGCTGTCATACTGAAATTGCTGTCGGCAATTTTGGAAAAAGATAGCCCAATTTCCGATAAATAGCCCAATCTGGCAAGCCTGACTGTCACCTGAAATTTTTTGATGGACTAATTTAAAAGCATTGTTCTATTTACCCAACAACCAACAGTTCAAACCGAAACGATACCTTTTTAGCTGTCGTGCAAACCCTATCCTTTAGACGACATCGATTTGACGATGATTGGATTAAATTAGGCAAAAATTTAAGTATCAAATCCATATCGTCCAGACGAGTGATTTTTAATTTTACGTGAAGCAAGTCTATCGTGGAAACGATATCGTCTGACGATAATTGAGTTACGGAAATACAAATACATATAAAATTTAGTTCATCTGATTATTTGGAGGGTCTTAATTTCGAAAGTTAATGTTTTTTGGTGAGCTTGTCATCAAAAACAAGTTATTGAGGAATATTGAAGATTCTTGTTTAGTCGGCTTAAACTCCAGAGGTCAGCCACATGAGTCTTTAGTAATCCGCTGCTGGTCAGCCCTTTAACTTTTTTTTTTTATGTTTAACTGGTCCAGAAAATTCCATTATTTAATTGCTGAACGTGAAACTCAGTTTTACTGATTGGTTGACATTTCCAGATTGGGAAATGAGAGGGGTATTTGTTTAAATCGCTACCTTAAACAAATTATTACGATAATTCAGACTAAAGTCAGCCCCGTAAGTTCAAGTAGTCGGCCACTAGAGTTGCCAGTAGTCAGCCCCCTTTAGTAAATCCATTTTATATGATTCATAAGCTATTGCAAAATGTATTAACAACATTTTTTGCAACAGTTTGTAATAAGTAAATAGAAGACAGAGACACAATAAATAATTTATAAAAAGGAACTTATATTTCATTTAAACCTTATTCAATATAACTTTAATATAACCTACAAACTAATAAAACAAAAACCATCTACCATTTATCTACAATCTACAAACTACCATCTACCATCTACAAAAATGTAAAAAAAATAACTGTTAAATATTTACAAGGGGGGCTGACCTCAGCAGAAAAAAGTTTTGTCCATTCTTCTAAGGTCAGCCCGCCCGGCTGACTACTGAAAATACATTTAAGAAAAAAAATTTGTTTGCGCCAATCAAGATAGAATAAAATTTCCATTCATACTGCATTACTCAGATACAATTTTTTTTTTAAGCTCGTTTCAGTAGTCAGCCAGGGGGGCTGACCTTAAAAGAAAATTCTTTTAAGGGCAGCCCCCTCGTAAATATTCATTAAAAACTATTTTTCACATCATATAAAAGAATCTACTTAATTCTCTTACCTTCTTAAGTTTGGTCACAAAATCTATTTTTCTGCAACACTTCCACTAATTTGTTTTTAATAATAACAAACAAAACCGCCACTCTCAAAAACTTCAACCAAATTGGCATTTTTAACAAGAAAACCAGCAGCTGCAATGAAACCAAATTTTGCACCCAGACAGAAGAACAGTTATAGGAGACTTTCGAAAATATTACCTCTGTTCGCGTACCCAAATGAAACAGTTTGCATTCGATTTCATACGTTTACATTAACACAAAAAGCGTTCGCGTACTGAGAGATGAACGAAAGATGAACGAAAGAAAATAACAGCTGTTTTATTCTTTCGTTCATTTATTTGCAAGTTTTTGCCCACTGAAATTTCATCTGGTAAAAACTTGAACTCTGTCAAAATCGAATGACGTAAACATTTGTTGTTGCAGATGACCCTTACCGCGAAGAGTTAACCAATCAAAAAATTCGAATTTGACGTTTTTCAAGTTTTTACACAAAAAGCGTTCGTGTACTTTTCGGTAAGTGAGAGAAATTTTTCTCTCATTTGAGAAATTATGACAGTTTTCATTTTTTGGCACAAAATGTACGCGAACAGAGGTATTATCTGCCTGGATGTTAAACTGAAACCTTCACTATTACGCTGTACTTTATAAGCCAGTGGCTGACTACACATGCCAAATTTGACGTTTCTCAAGAATTTACACAAACATTTGTTCGCTTCCTTTCGGTAAATGATAGAGTTTTTCCTCGCATTTGAGAAATTTTGACGGTTTTCATTTTTTTGCTCAAAAAGAACCCGAACAAAGCTAATTACCACTCTACTCTACCACAAATTAAAAAAAAAAATGCAGGACAAAAACAACTAACTCTTTCTTGTATAAAACAAACAAAGATGTTCAAATTTTTTATTTAAGAAATATTTATGTATGTACCACATTTTGAGCATTAATTACAATGACGTAATTTCGTTCGTAATTTTATCCAAAATTTAAGAAACGCAGTTATCAATGAAATACTCCCAAAAAAATACCTACAAAGCAAATTAAAATTCTTAAAATAATTTTGGAAAAATTTGGTTAAAAGTAAAATATCATGACTAAAACTTGACTATCCGATATACGGGATCTACCGTTAAAAACCTTTAATATTACAAATGCAGATGATATCTTTTAGATTCTATGAAATATATTTATACGTCAGGATTCAGGAAGTCTCAAGTCAATTTAATAAAACCGTTAAAACTTAAAAATTTATTTAAAGGGACATTTTTAAACCACTATTTGCTTTTATTTCCCACTTTAGTATCAATTTAAAAAAAAAGTTTATTAGTTTCCAGTATATTCAGGGGTGGAATCGGCTAAGGTGATTTGTGATAAGTGATAGTCTGGCTAATATGATGTCACCATGTGACAATCACATTTTTGTGACTTTTTCTTGTGACAGCTATTTAGGTGTCACAAGAATAAGTCACAAAAATGTGATTGTCACATGTGACAATCACCTTAGCCAGACGAAATTTGTTGATTGTGACTATCACTTATCACAAATCACCTTAGCCGATTCTACCCCAGTTTATTAAATACAGCTTTAAACTTAACAAAATTTTAATTTTAATGATTGTTCCCTAATAATTTTATTTTATGCAATGCAATCTCATAAATCTCTGTAAAATAATTCCCTTTGCAGATAATTTATTCACTTAGTCTGTGAACACTATATTTGACAAGAATAATAATTTGAAACGAAAAACAAACAGTTATCTCTCTTTTACGGCGTCAAAATCAAATATAGCATGAGAGCATAAATATCTGATATACTACTAGTACTAGCTATATGCTAGTATTTTCTCTATGGTCAACATTTAGCAGAAAGCAGACTGCATTGAATAATATATTTTTGCAATACAAACCTTTGTATATAAAATTTATTAGTGTCTATATACAAGGGATTGTATTGTATTTACCACAGACATACAGATACAGACCGCCAACTCGTACTCCTCTCATTGAAAACCCTTAAAATATTTAATTGAGCACGGTATATGTGCAATTTATTTTGTTCGTGTATTGGTTTCTCACTTAAATACACTGGAGAGCTTAAACATACTCAAAATAAAATGCACATCAAGATTGTAGGCAAAGAGAGATACTATGAAGAGTTGGCGGTCTGTATCTGTATGTCTGTGGTATTAAAAAACTATAACCTACATATAAGCACAGACAATGAATATACAGATCTCTCATCGCCATAGAAGGAAAAGGGATACAAAAATTTGTTCAGCAGGTAGACTTACCTATCAACGGACAAGAAAGCTTTTGTCCGTTCATAGTCAGTTTTGTGTGTTCATCCGACTTATCCAACGGACCAATAAGATACAGAAACAAAATTCTGCTTTAGCAGACAGGAAAAAATTCAAGAACATTAATTTTGTGTGGCCGATGTTCAATAACTGCTGGAGCAATAAAAAAAAGGGTTGATACTTTGTATTGCCGGGCCAATGACTGTGAGCTCCGTTACATTGAATTTAAAGCTTGCAGATCGATTTGAACAACACAATACAAAACTTAAATTTTTAAAATAAGATTTTGAATGGAAATAGCGATTATGGTGTATTTAACAATTCATGAACCACGTAAACTAAGGTGTACAAACCGAAGTGTTCATCTTATTACTTCAAAACTGCGACCGATAGTTAAAAAAAACATTACAAAATTAATGCATATTATACAAGTTACAACTTTTGACGGAAACACCCTTTAAAGTGGGCGTGTCCTACAAATTTAAAGCACTAACTGAGCTTTGATCATTAGTCAATTTTAAAATATTAATAAAGGATTTTATAAAAATCAAGCCCTTAAAAGTGGGCGTATCGAAAAACTGTTGATTCATCGACGGAGCAGATTAATATGTAATGTAAGGTTAAAATTGAATATTGTTAGAAACCTTAAATTTTTAAAACTACGTTTTTTGTTCTTTCATGAAAAGTGGGTGGAAGCCACTCCCGAAATTCAAACATTTCTCTTCATACACAAGCTTCTTATCTTCGACTAAGAGACGCACAAATTTGGGCTTGTTGATTCATTTAAGTACCGTTTATTTGCAAAAAAAATATTTTATAATGAAAAGTGGGCGTCAGCCACGCCACAAAATCAATTTTTTTGAGATGTTTATGTACAAGTAATACCTACAAAATTTAATGTTTTTCGCATTATGTTATAAAAACGATATTGACGGTTTTGTATGAAAAGTGGGCGTAAATCACGCCCAAACTGAAATATTTTTATTTAATTGGAAGAAGATTTACCTAAAGCTTACGTGTGCAAAATTTTAGAGTTGTGCAATTTTGCCAAATTGAGGTTGTTTAACAAACATTGTGGGCTTGTTTATGGGCGGATTTTGAACCAAAGGTTATATATACAAAATTTCAGCTTTCTAGCTCTAAAATTGCTACCTCTAGAAAGTATACATACGGACGGACATGGCTAAATTGATTCTGAGTCAGAATATTTACATATATACTTTTCTAATCGCGAATTGTATTCAATTTGAATTATTTCTGGACAGAAACTAAATTGAAATAATCTCATTTCAATAAACATAAAGAAAATTCGAAAATTTAAAACAAAATGCGATGTTGTGGGCTGACCCTTTCAGGTTAACAGCTTTTGTCTTTGGATTGGCAAGGAAACCTGGGCTTTACCCATAAACAGATAGCAGTCATAATATTCCCAAAGAGTTGCCATGGAAAGAAATGTTATTATGTTATTGATAATTAGCAAAAGACAAGAAAAGTATTTTTATGAAATAAAACTAACACAAAAATAAGATATATTTTATTAATCGACACTATGGAAAACCTTGAAGGAGAAATCGAAATTAATGAATTTCTTAAATTTTTAAAAATAGCTTGTCATGTGAATGATTTGATACGTGATTCAAAAGAATCGAATTCCGTTTTAATCGATTTCGACGAGCTCGCATCTAATAAAATTATTAATAATCTTTATGGGTTCACAAAATGCTTAAGCGTTGAACATATAAATGATTCGTCAGCAATAATGGACAACAAATCTGAAAAATCAATTGTAGATCCTCGGAACAGCCATAGAGGTATGTCCAATAGTAATTCCAACAAACACAGGTCTAACTCGAAAACACAAAGTGGAAATTCTGAGCATAAGCTTACAGTCCACCCTAAACTAAGCGAGAAATTGGACTACCTTATAAACGAGGGAGTGTTGGACTCGGTGCTTCCCTTTGTGTGTCCTGCTATATCGGCAAGAAATACAAGACAGGAAGCACAAAAAGGAGCAAGTTATAAACTAAAGACTATAGAAACAAGCCCTGCGTCGAATGCTTTCTCGAAAACCGTAGCATCTGTTATTATTGATGGTGAAGAAAGACCAAATTTAGAGGAATCAGTTACTGAAGAAAATGTGGTCACAATTATGCAAAAAGATGCAAGAAATGCAAGACGGAAGTCATCTTTAAGTTCTCGTTTAAACTTGAGCTTTGATAACAACAAAAAGCCAGAGTAAGTGTTTTTGACTGTTTTTCGTATGAATTTTATTTTTTTTTGTAATGCTTTCTTTGGCACGCCCTATGATCAATGTTAACGCAAATAGCTCTCTTAATTTTAACAATAAAGACTTCGTTAAGGGTTTAATTTGTATTTGTAGGTAAATTAAAATTATTTAAGCCATACAAAATGTTGGCTAAAACCCTCTCAGTTTTTTTTTGATATATGGGAGCTACCATAAATCTTTAATCCTTTAAACGTAGGTACCATCTTCTGGTGTTGCTATAGATGTTGTGAAGATCAAAATAGTTAGAGGCTTTTTTGAAAAAAAATAGAAAAAAACGAACAAATAATGTTGGCTGATACCTAAAGTGGCTCCTTGTATGGGAACCACGGTTTAAAAGGAAGAAATTATAAAAAACTAGATCAAACAGTTTGTGTGAAATTTCTCCAGCCATTGCCAACTTATGGCCATTTGTAAAAAAAAGGCGTTACGACCAGATTTAAATTATATGCATTTTTAACCAAAATGGATTCCGAAACCGACCATCCAATAGAGCTCGAACTTTCTTTGGTATTGTTTCAAGTGTTTCTGTGAATTCGATCATATAGTTTGGCTACAAGGTAAAGACCGGGTCCTTGAAAAGCTTCTATATTAGTTTGTTTGTTAAATGCTTTTTTAACGTCAGCAGCGAAAAAGTCTGGGGGAGGAGGTGGGTAATTGACAACAATAAAAGTTCTTACAATTTATTAAACTCGCTTAGTAAGTGTGCAATTGCTCCATAGTTGGAACACCTAAAATCTTATCCAAGTTATCTATTCAATGTGTGAAAACCACATAAATCCACACAGTTCAAAAAAGTGGAAGTGGATATACTTTGTTTTCCTTCCCAAGGAGTGTATGTAAACATTGGATTTACGTGTTTTTCTTATATTTTTATATGCATTTTTGTTCTCAGATTTCTCTTTACATTGATTCAGTTGAGACTCTGGTATTCGGTCTCTATATTCTGTAATCTATTAGAAAAATAACTCCGTCCCAATCAATGCATTTTGTTTTTTTTTAATGTTGGCATAAACTGAGAGGCTCGATATATGGGAGCTACCTTTAAGAGAGGCCTTTAATTTCGTTGTTCACTTATGACCAATTTAATAAAACCGTTAAAACCGAGATCCGTTATTATCATTTGTAGTCAAAAACTAAGAATGCCGTTTTATTCGAAGCCTTTTATGTGCAGTACATTACATTTTTAGTAAATTAAAAAAAAAAAGAAATTTGTTTGGCTAAAATCAAGGGCTCGTTACATGAGAGCCACCATTTAAAAAGTAACTGAACTTATGGCCAATTGAAAAAAAAGCCGTTAAGACCAGATCTCCGTTATTAGCACCTTTTGCCAAAAACTAAAAACGCACTTCTCTTAAGAATACTAAAAGAATATAACACACAAAGTTTAATCAAAATCGTTAGAGCCATTTATGAGCAAATTAGGAAAAACCAAAAAAAGTTGGCTAAAACTGAACGGCTCATTGTATGGAAACCACCGTTTAGAAATGCTTTACTGAAAAAATTGCAATGCTATTCTATAGAATACCATGACTATGCCAAACAAAATTTTCTTCAATTTAATTTGAAAACTTATGCCTATTATTGAAAAAAGCCGTTTAATAGAGATCAGTGTTTAAACCTGACTATCGTTATGACAATTTCAGCCAAAAATAAAAACCCAAGTATCATCAAAAGTGTCCTAGGTTTGTTAAATTTTGAGTTTAATTACGTTTCTGAGGAAATCCAAAATGAAAAAACCGTTACCACAAAGAAACTTCAGGAATAAAACGAAAAGACGCTACAAAAATCGTTTTCCTAAAAACTGCTATACATGACGTTTGAAGAAAATCCATCAAGCAGTTTAGACTGTAGCGCACAAACACACATCTGCACAGACAGACCGACGGACGGTATCACGAAAATGAAACTAATACTTGGCCTATAGAGCAAGTAAAAAATTAAGTTTGTGTTTCACTGTTCTAATTGTATTTCTTTATAATTACCATTTTTAATTACTTTTTTAAATACATAATAAACTTTTATGAAAGAATGAAATTAGCGAACTATGTGTCGAAAGAAAACCTCATAAATCCTTCATTACTTTTGGTTTTTGAAGAAGAAATACTCGTAAGTACCAAAAGAATGGTAAGAAGTTAATTTTTAAAAGTTTTGTTGCTATGAGTGTTTAGAACGCACAAAATTATTCAAATGCTACACATTTTTACTTGCGATTATAGGTACTATAAGGCAAGTTATGCATTCGTAAAAAAATAATTTTTTTTGGACAATCAAACATAACATTACGATGATAGAGAAGCCTAAAAAAGCGGGTCCGACAATTCTGTCTGTCTATCTGTCTGTCTGTCCGTCTGTCTGTTTCGGCACCTACAGCCTAAACGGCTGGACCGATTTGCTTCAAACTTGGTACATAGTATTATTATGACGTCCTACAGAGGGGTTTTTGGAATTAGCATTCTAGCTCCAAAACTAACGGTACCTGCCATACGATTTTTTGTAAAAAATAATTTTTTCTCAAAAACGGCTCCTACGATTTTGATAAAACTTTCTGAATTGTGTTTTCTGTGCAAACTTTATGTTTTGGTTGGAATAGATTTTTCAGGAAAAGTCTTATAACGTTACCTCCCATAGGACCGGTTTTTCGAAATCCGATTTTCTCGTAAGACACTTAACGGATTTCTATGAATTTTTTAATGTAGAAGCCCTCTTATAAAATAAATAATATAATTTTGAACATTTTTCAAAAAAAGTTTTTTTGAGTTTTTTAAAAAAAGTTTCAAAATTTTTTTTTAATTTTAGTTTTTTCCAAAAACGGTTTAATCTATATTTTTTTAATTTTATTTTTCTGATAAAAACTACAAAGTGCTAGAAGTTGTCAAAAGAAGTCAAAAAAAATTTGGAATATATTTTCGAAAAGTTTTCAAACAAAAAACTGTTTTTTGAAAAACCTGATGGCTTACTTCATTTTCTCCAAAAAACGTTTTAGGTATTGATTTTTAAGTGATTTATAAAATTTCATATGATTTTTTCAACGCTTTTTTCCCAAAATCTCAAGCACCCACGACCATTTTAACACATTAGAGCAAGTTCGTACGACCCAGTTGTGCACTTTATTTTTCTAGAAATGTGAAATGTACACAATTGGTAAGAAATTTAATACTAGAAATCACTGTCTTGCACAATTTACAAAACTGGATTTACAATGTTTGCATCTTTAGCCGACGATATCCGCTTGCAATACGTTAGGAAAATAAAATAATTTTATTATTAAAAACCAAATAAAACAATAAAACACGACTTCTTTTTTATAAGTTATTAAATTTAAACCATTCAGTAATAATGACACACATTTCAAGTAAACTAATGAACGGATGAAAAGAAAATTTGATACAATTGCCAATTTTTCAACCTAAAAACAACGATAAAACACAATAGTACACTGGGGCGTATGCGTACTTTTCTGGGTTAATTTAGTTAAAAAAAAATTCATCAATGGCCTCATACTTAAGACAAACTAATTGGAAGGTATAAATATAATAAATTAAGAAGTCGAACTTATCACACGCTATCTGCTCCGAGGGGCAGGACAACGTCTGCCGGGATAGCTTTACATATCAAATTTAATCCTAATCATTAGAGTCGATTTTGAGAAATTAAGAAAAAAAAGTTGAGTAAAACTGAGTGGCTTTTGTTGTATCGGAGCTTCCAATAAACAAGGTGTTTACTGAAAACATTCCCATAGAAAGCTATGAATAACTATGCCAAACAAAGTTTAAGTAAAATCGGCCAAACCGTTGCCAACTTATGATCAGTTCAAAAATTTGTTCGTTATGACCAGTATTGTCAAAAATGCCCTAGGTTTTTTAAATTATGAGTTTAACCAAAATCGTTTTAGCCTTTTTCGAAATAATTCGAGCCAAAATAAAAAACGTTACTTGAAAGGTTCCCGTTCCATCTGGTCTTAATCGAAAAAAAACCTCGACTACTTAGTACTATACTCGTTAAGCCTCTTAAGGCTGTAGGATGACGTTCATTCGCGCAGACAGCCTGACGGATGGTATTGCGAAAACTACTTGTTGTTATTGTTGCTTTAAGCTGCTATCTGATAAGATTTAAATAACCTATTTTCTTTGACTTACAAATTCATGAAAATCGGTTCAGTAGTTTAAAATATATAGGTACACTAAAATATCTTTTTTTTTAAGTTAGTTTTTATTTAATGTTTATATTTTGTAACAACGACTAGCTTGACCTATTAGTTGCATTTTTACACTAAGATTTAATATAATGAGGCAGATAACGTGTTGCTGCAATGTTTGCAATAAAATGTGCAGTTTTAGTTACATTTTTCGCCGCCGCAGCGCCACATGTTTTCTTCAAAATTGGTTGATTTACCAGGCGCTAGTAAATATATGGAGGCTATTTTTTGCATTTATTTGAAAAAATGGGTGGAGCCAAAAGCTGAAAGAAAACGGTAAAGATCAATTTGGAATGTATGGTTTCCATAACTGTTTGTGTGTGGACCGCCATCATCGGTAAAAATAAAAAGCGCTTCTTGCTTTTTCTGAGCGCCTGGTGATCCAAACAGTTTTCATAAGCTTTTCGCACTCAATTTAAAGGTTTACCCTTGTGGGGTTAGGAAGAAGAAACAACGTAAGCAGTGGGGGTAGACATTTTAGACGCACATTTGCCGCCAAAAGTTTTATATGTGAAGGATGTGATGATGATCACAAGGAGGAACAAAAAGTAACTGTTTTGAAGTTCATTTCGCACTTGCTCATATTAAATTTAATACTTTCATTCACTCCGATTTATCTGATAAACAGAAGAAAATAAGAAAAAGGCTTTTTATTGGCTAGGGTCAGTGGCGACCACTTTGCGCTGGGCTTGAGTCAGGTTGTATTTTTATAATATGTAACAGGGTGACTGCGCTTTTTTTTTTTTGAATATATATTTTTTTTTCATAAAGAGAAAAAATAAAAAGTGCTCGTGCGTTATAACAAAAACTTGCAAAAAATCACTCTTATTGTCAACTGTTCTTATAGGAAAGCAGGTAAAAATCATACATTTCCAGCATATAAGCTGCGGTTGTAAAAATTAGCATAAAATCTGTGCATTTTTCTGCATACTGGTGTATACATTATGTTTGTATTATTTTTACGTTCAAAATTAGCAAGGGCAAACAAAAATGGAATAGGCTTAAGAATTAAAATTCTGAAAACTGAAACAGGGGTATAAAATTTATTTAAACTTAGTTACAAAGACTAATATTTTAGCTAAAAAACAAAGCCATAAACGAAGTTTGTATTGCTAGTAACTAAAAGAGCTATTTGCATGAGCCAGGGTGAGCCAAAGTAACCCTTTTTTAACCTCGGTAAGTGATTGAAAATCTTTAAACAGACCCTTACAGTAGAACAATTCTTACTTCAAACATTTCCATATAACATTTCCTAAATTATTTTCTACGGATTGGGAAACATCCTGTATTAATAAGTGGCCTAATTGGAACTCAATCGCGCGGTGAGGGAGGATGGCCACACGAGCTTAGAA
Source organism: Platycheirus albimanus (assembly GCA_916050605.2). NCBI lineage: Eukaryota > Metazoa > Arthropoda > Insecta > Diptera > Syrphidae > Platycheirus > Platycheirus albimanus. The sequence continues at coordinate 71,296,331 of OU696698.1, forward strand.
GTAATATTTATTATATAAAGTCAAAGATATATAGTGTTAAAATTAATAAGAACAAATAAAGGAAAAATATTTAATATTAAAAAACTATATCTTCAATTACTAGATATTCTTATCTTTATAAATCTCTTTAAAGCATTGAAGTTGTAATCCACGTCTGTGACGAGATAAAGAGCACTTCTAGGGACTTCACATGCCCTCAGAAGCTTTTAGTGAGTAAAATGGGTTATTTCACTGATGTTACTGCTGGGCAGAAGCTTGAAGACATGGACATTTCTGTTCATTGCGATATTCAAATTTTTGAATGGCTTATGAAATGGATTAAAAAAACTCCTAATCAGCAAGACCCACTTCCTCAATTGGATGCAACAAACGTTGTTCCAATTTTAGTGTCTGCTAGTTTTCTTCAAGTACAAATTGGTTTTTAAAATTCAACTATGTATCTATAAAATCTTAAAGTAAATTTTTTAGATGGAACCACTTCTTTTGGATTGTTTGTCCTTTTGTCATGCTCGTCTAAGTGATGTTGTTCGGGCGTCAACCAATCTATCATGCTTAAACGACTCAATTATAACTCGATTAGCCGCTATGTTTACCAATTTGGAACTTGAGCATGTTAAAGATAAAAAAGAACGAGTAACACCAAGACTATGGACAAAACTTATACAAAGCCTTAGTGAGCCAGAACCACAAGCACTGCGGGGTCACTACTTTAGTTTGGCTGGACTTTTTCGTTGTTCAAGGCAAATAAATTTAAAATAAATAAACTTAGTGCATAAATATATAATTTTAGTTTCAGGTGTTGTAAATGTCTGACGCAGACTATGAGCTCGTATATCAGTTGTGTACCATCAAACATTCGTCTTAATCGTTGGGGACAGTTAATAAGTCAACACACCCATGACACACTTTGGGATTTATCCAACTACATCTCATCATTATTTAAAGAACTCAAGTCTTGGCGAAAAGTTTACTGGAAGTTGTGGGGACATTGTCATTTTCTTTATTGTTGCATTTGTGAAAGTCATTTTCCAGCGTATCAGGCATGAATACCATCAATAGCTTTGGTCGTTGAGCTTTATCAAAAGCTTAACTTATTCTAATTCGGTTCTCTAAAACATCCACAATATGAATTTTTTTTTTTTTTTTTTTTGCTAAATTTTGATCTACACTCTTTAGCTAGGATTAGACGGTCCTTGTAAATGGTCATTGCAATGACACCCTGACGTCACAGAAAATGTGTCCTTGTGCTGTCAGTGCATGCGGTCATTGTTCATCGTGTCATTGCTAGCTACAATGTCCTTTACACAAATGAACTAAATCTGTTATTGTTGTCCCAAAATACAATGACCAGCAAGTTGGTCATTGTTACTTTTGCTGTTCGGTGTCCTTGCAATGACAAGCATAATAATGATTATTACACGACATGACCACTTTGACAGTTGGTGGTAAATGAAACTGCCCTGACAAAGTTCATTTTTTGCTGTGACCGTCACACGACATTTATAAATTGGTCATTGTTAAAAGTAATAAGTAAATTTGACGTTTCCGGTACATATACAATGACCATTACACGACACGAAGACTTTAGGACATATAAATAAGTCATAATGACGTCAGAGATTCATTACAAGGACCGTCCAGTGCTAGCTCTATAAGTGCATTAATTTGCATTTCTTCCAAAAAAAGCAAACCCAGGGTGGCTCTCGGGCTCAACGAAAAAAGCTAATATCACCCTTCAATAATTATTATTTATAAAAAAATACTTTCTACTTTAGATGACTTGGTGTCGTTTTCATCCGGAGGGAGCTCAATTTCTGGGACCCGTCACCGAAGGCCGAGTAGCAGGTCCAGCAGGACGATACCCATGTTGTGGCCAGCAGGCATTTAGATATGAAACGCTACCAGGACCTAATGTATTTAACTTATTTTTTATTTTATTCACTTTACTTCAAGATCTTCTCTTCAAAATTACCAGCAGATTCGTTTCTCTTTTCTCTGGTATTTTGAACAAGACGATCCTGGAATACTATGTGTTATATGTTCGGTATAAAAATACTTCCTTATATATTTCAAAGGGATGTCAATTCCGGGAACACAGTGTGCTTATAGAAAATGATCGCGACAGAGCTATTATGACCTTGTTGCAAATAGCATCCGAGGGAGGAAACCTTTTTGAAAGTCCACCCACAAAATTACGTGAAGAAGTTTCAAGCAATTTAATAGAACCAAAATGGATTGGCTTATGTTTGATGCCGACCAAATGTCGGCCTGGCCTGCTACCTATATTGACTACAGAAGGTATGTAAATAACTTTCCCAATTGAAACAAATTAAAAACGCGATTTGATCGCATGATTCACTACTTGAACATATTTGTTTTGGTGATATTGGTTTGGGGATTTTCGGCTTGTAGATTTTCTTTTTGGGGATTTCGGGGATGGGAATTTTGCGTTTGGGGCTTGTGTTTTGGGGCAAACGTTACCAACCCGTTTTTAGGGGCTAAGAACTATAGAATGAAATAAAACACAGATAAATTAGATTAAATGCCATAAAGTGGAATTTATTTCAAAGATTATTCATTGCCATTTTTATTTGAATGTGATTTGCTTATTGACGTAGCCATTCAACCAAAAATGAGCATCAAAGCTGAACAAACACAGTGTGTTTTCAACAAACTTTTTTTCGAAATAAATCTGCACAATTTGCATATGTTGTTCAGGCGTCAGTCGATTCATGATGAAATGACAAACTCTTTATTTAATTAGTCATCTATCTCTAACCAAGTTCAAATCATTTTTGACTTTTCGAGCTTCGGATGCACTCATTTGTTGATTTCAGAGGCTCAAGAATTTTCTAGTAGCTAATTTTCAAACCTCTTCGAATTCGCTAGTAGTTTCCGAAACAATTTTCAGTTCGAATAAAAAAATTATTTCTTCCAGACGTTGGTTGGTCGGCAATGTAACTCTCTGGAAGTTCTGGTTGGTGTCTTGGATCGTAGCATCGGCTTTACTATATAATAAAGATTATTATAGCAAAGATATCGGTGCGTCAGTTATTGTCAGTTATAGTTCAAATATTATGTATATTTAAAATAATTTGAGCTTGATATTGTCTAAAACCGTATCGCCTTTTCTATAGGAACTACAACCTCTTCTGAAAATCTGCTTCTATTCTCGAAATTAATTTAATTTATGCTAACTTAGCTGACTCAGGTTTACCTCACGATTGAAAAATTTGCCCTAAGATAATTTAAGAGAGGAAGAAAAATCGTTCTGTTTTCCACGTAAACTTCTATTACTCTTATCTTTTTCAGAACATAGCACCAAATTGTCACGAAGGCTACGTCTGGGAGCTTCGCATTTCGTAGAATCAAGTAGCGAAACTGATACAAGCAATACCCCAGAAAGATCCAAACAATTTGCACCTCGTTATTTCTCTACGAGTAGTGACGGTTGTGAGTCTGAGAGCAGCAGTTTAAAAAGAGTGTGTAGAAGGAGAACACGAAAGTACAAATGCCATTAAAACAACTCATCCTTAGAAAACTTTTTAATCAACCATTTCTTTTTAATATAGGCAACCGGAACTTTCTGGTAGATTATGGTCAGGTGAATTATCAGCCAGAAGCAATCAAGATCACCAGAGGGAGTTTGAAGAAAAAATAATGAAACAGGTGACTACAGCCGTTGGCAAAAAGACCGGGGCAGATATCAATACCATTCAGAACAACTCCATAAATTGTGGAACATACATTCGACTTGAAGCAGAGTGGAAAGAACAGTTAAAGCAAAAAAATACCTACAAACAAAAATTTAAATAAACTTTAACCGAACTGATATGCACAAGCACAGGTATCATAACACATATTATAGGGAGAAGATTAAAATAAAATCATTTTTTGTTTGTTTATTTTTTTTTACTTAATTTACAAATTTTAATTCGCAAATAGTTGCTCTCCGAACAATTTGTTTTCAAATAAGTTTTGTTTGTTAAATACAATTTAATAAATTGAAAAGTAATTTTCTTAAAGAAAAAATAAGCTAAATGCGTTTTATATATTTTTTTTTTTTTTTCAAGACTATGGATGAAGGAAGGGGTTATTTGTGTTACATCTTAGTTTGTTCATATTTGTCGCAGTTAAATACTTTATTGTTTTAAAAGTTTTAAGATAGACTGCACGAAGCTTCCGAAACTGGAAAATGAAGACAACTACGAATAAATAGAAAAAAGCTATAATGTGTTTTAAAAGCCGTTCATATAAATACTCAAGTCCAATTAAGTAACCTAGGTTTAACCAGGCGGTCGCAAAGCATAAATATCACAATGCAGTTTTTTTTTTAAACCGAAAATGTGAAGTTCGAAAACGCCTTCATTTTCTTAAACAGCCTTTTTTAGAACTTGTAATAACTTATAAGATTTGTATCAAACTAAAGTTGGAATGAGACAGTATTGAACACAATCACATTCAGCTTTTAATTTTATTAGAAGGCGCTACGCTCTCAAATAAAGATAAAACCAAAAGTTGAGCTCCGAATCCCAACATTATTTTGGTAACTCCTACTGCTCGGGAAAGAAAATTTAGTTTTTTTTTATCTTAACTTTAGGACATTAAATCAACAAAAATCTTGAATAAAAAAGGGTAAAAGTTCACGGTTGAAAACCCCGAATTTCAGAATTTTCAGTTTTTCCTTAAAACTCCTTAAAGACTATGAAGGAGAGTGTAATCATTGACTTTAATTTCTCTTTGTCGACGTGGTGGCTTATCAAATGAATCACGAGCTTTTGAAGTTGAGCCCTCAAGTCGCCTAAGGGGGGTAGTCACAAATAGTTTTTTTGAAAAAAATTGAGCTCGCCCTGTTTTTTTAACCAGGGCGTCCCATTAAGTCTTTTGTTAGGGAGGCTTGTGGTAACGTGGAGTCACACACTGCATGTAAACTTTCATTTGATTTATTCGAAATGAACAAAAAGAACTTTCATTTAGTTTATCGAGAAGAATCAAGGAAATGAAACAGAATTGAAACTTTCCTGTTGTGGGTTGTGGCAAATCAACCCTTGGTAAAGTTCAAAGAACTAAGCTATTGTAAACATAACTTTGACAAAGTTCCTTGTTAGTTCTTGCGATTATTTATCAAAACAAATTGATATGATAAAACCATCAATGCACGCAAACGGGTTCCGAGGAAATTAAAGCTACGAAAGATTTTCTTCCCCTTGTTCTTCCGCTATGATTGTTACTTAATGCTTTGCAAACTGACCATTGGACTACTTTATTTGTATGCGAAAATTAAAACAGTTTAAAGCTTTTGTATCGGACAATTCTGTAATCAGTATATTCACCGCTTTATAATATAGGTAATAAACTGTATTTTCTAAAGGTAGGTACTACGGGATTTATAGCTGACATTTTAAAACAAAATTTTTGCAAAACACTTTTCAGTTTCACCTCAACAATAACGATAACAATAATAATTATTAAAAAAAATCAATTTAGTTGTTTCAAAAATAAAAATTAGTTTAGCAAATAAAATATAGTAATCAATCAATTATAATATTAATAAATAACAGGACTGCTTTTTAAGTTCCTGTTTGAAAGGGGAAATGGAGTTGTTGGTGTTCTGTTGTTTAGTGTCATTTACGTTGAACATGATGTATTGTTTTGAAAGTGTTTTTAGCGAGCTATCTAAATAAATATTCAGTTGCTTTTTCTAGATCCCAGTTTTCTTTTGATAATACAGCTCGGGCATCGTGTTCGTCTATTCCCATGTCTTTGAGACGTTGAATTTTAGCATCAATATCAGTAAATTTATGGGGTCCTGCAAAGAGAAAAAAAAAGTCATATAATCGAATTTTTGTTACATTAATAAAGTATTCTAGAATTCAAGAACTTAAAGTCATAAAAATTGCACTTAGGAAAAATATTGAAACACAGCATTATATCTCTTCCTATTCTTGGGGTCTTAACGACACAGCGATAGAAAAGATTATATTTATTCCTATTGTAATGTTTTAGTCTTATGTTCCTTTACTTTTATATCACAACTTCTGTCTCTATAAATCAAACTTACTTTTATTTAAACTCATTTCTTTACTTCTTTATTTAACTAAGCACCACTGTAATTATACACCATTTAATTGTCACTACGGTTAAATCTCACTGTTCCGTTTCCGATTGATATGTCCTATTTATAATGGTACAAAGGTTCTCGAAGAATCTATTACTCGAACCATTTAGAATTTTCAAGATGCTTTTAAAGTTTTCAGAGCTTTCGAATTTCATAATGCTCAAGAACAGTATTGGTCAAACATTATTATTCCAGCATAATTACTGTAGTATAATTTTAGGCGGATTGTGACCAAAGACAAAACCATTCATATCACGATATAGGAAATATCAAGAGTACAGTTGGCCACCATGACGTAGTAGGATAAAAGAGTAGTGAACAATGCGATCATCAGTGAACTTTGTAGTCTCGATGAATAGAAACTGTTGAGGAAGCCACCAAGGGGTGCCTGGAATACCTTAGTAACTCAAATGTCATTATAGGTGCAGTTTTCTTACTGACGACTTTCAAAGAATCGGGAGAAAATTTCATAAATTCCTTATGAACTGCTGCACACGTGGAAGGTGATGTATAAGCACCTAATTGCTCAAAAACGTTCGGTTCCTGTCTTTTCTTTTGGCAACTACCCGAAATCTGATGAAAACTGGCTGTAATCATCAAGTACCTAATTCTTCTATCCTCGTGTCGTTTATTTTGAAATGCAAGACGTTCTAACTTTAGTCTCTTAGAAAAAGCTTTTTTTGCAGCTCCTTTCGCTGCTAATTTTACGCTTCCAGAAAGTTCAATGACTCCTATACATGAGGCTGCAAACGATTTAATTGGCAAATATTTTTCGTACTCGCATACGCAGTTGCAAGATTATGGACAGATTTTGACTGTGAAAGTTCTGAAGAGTTATTCTTTCACGCGATCGAATCCTTTCTTATCTTCTGCTTCCTTAAGTGGACGGAAAAGCACATCCTAAAGAAAGGCGTAAGGCGGAAATGCTTATTGGTCATTTCATTAGCAATTGGTTCACTGCTGATCTGATGGCATTTCTAAAACAGCAGTGCAAACAAGCTATCGATCGTTTTGAAGTAAGTCAACTATTGAAAAAGTTACAGAGTGTCAAGTTTCTAAAATTAACAAGAACCTTCTTCGTATCCATTGAACTGTTTTCCAATCGACGATACTAAGAGTTTGTCATGTTCGTATCAAGATTCAAATCCTTGCACTTCGAATGTGGAACTTTGAACTGAGAGCAGTGTATAATATAATTAATTCCCAGTGGGGCATGAAAAACGGTGTAGATTTTAAAAATTCAATGTTGTGTTCCTAAGAAATTGAGCGGACGATAATGCACGCACTTGCATCCTATAATTCAGCTGTGTCGCATGGATTAGACCAAAAGCTTTGAAAATTATGGGTGAAAGAAATTTGACGTACACATTACCCATGAAAACCGCCGACTTGGTTCTTGTCTCTCTCGATTTATAAAAATATATTAGTTATGTAGCGTGAGGCATTCTTCCAATAAACAAAGATATCCTCGCATTTCTAGGAATCTTTTTTTTAATTTTACAGTCTTTCAAGTACAAGTTAGCATAAGCAACACCTGACGAAAATAGAATCTTTATCGACTAAAGTTAAAGCTTTACCGATTTAATAAAAATATAAATTAATGATAGATCATGCTTTGTCAAACATGAAAATAGAAGTCTGGCTATTCAGAGTAGACAACCTATGATAATAATTTTGACTATATACCTGTAAGACCTTAGGTCTCTTAAATGCAACTTGCACGAACTTTGTTAGAAGGAATAGAAAGATATTAAGGAAGTTTTGCTGGTACAATGGAATGTGGTTTTGGTAATGGGGGATGTGGAATGTGCAAAATTGCTGCCCAAACTGGGGCTCTTTGGGTTACAACAACTGGATTAGGCACTACAACCACTGTACCATTACCACCAAGGACTCTTATTGACTTTTTTCTGCAATTTCGTTAAAGGGCCTTGTGTTGACACTAGTTAAACACTGAGGATTATATGGGTATACTATTTTGTTTTTGGTTAATTTGGATAAATTCGTTCTTTTACTAACTTTATCATTTGTAGCTAATCTTTAATAAATTAAATATTAGTAAATGGAAATTCATTACTTACCTCCAGCATATGCATTTGTCCAATGCCTTGCAGTTATTTCAAAAAGAGGGTGGTTTTCTTTATATTGTGAAGCTACAACTGCATCTTGGGGATCATCTGGTTCTGCCGCAGCCAATAATGCTTGTAATGAAAGTAAAACCGTCCGCAAAGTCATCGCTGCCGCCCTAGTTACATAAAAAAAAAATTAAAAAAATGTTTTTAAAATGTTTTCATCTACAAATTAAGATATTAGAGATATAACATATTTCTTTATACACAATGTTCTCCAATTTAATTTTAATACTCGTAATATCATAAGAATCATCAAATGTGCAACTTTTTGGTGAAAACTAGATCAGCAATGGATCTTTGGAATGAACCGCAAAGCTTGCAATCGCCTCGAGATGTTCGCTGAGGCTTTTTAGGTAACAGGCAATCTTAGCTTAGTGCTGAAAGGCAAGACTCAAGGAGATATGGATCTGTCATCCAGTCATGAAAGATAGCATTTTTATATTCTGAATCATCACCTGAGAAAAAAGATAGTTCAACGAAGTAGTGTCAACCACTTATGCGAAGGCAGGAGGAGCACTGTAACGAACAGAGTGCAAATGGAAATTATTATCTGGCGGGCAAACGTAGATTTTCCATATGTTGACACCCCGACAAGTGCAGACATAAGGACGGTGATTCTACTTCTAAAAAGCAATAACTTAAGGCAGAAACCTTGGTAGCCTGTATTTTGTTGCCACTCGTTTAAGATGTTTGGAGAAACGTGATGAAAGGACTGAGTTATCGTCAAGATCTTAAAGAAAGGTGGTCTCAAGGTGGTCTCGATCACATTAACATCATGAACAATCATCGGAGTATCAAACGCCGCTCTATTTTTTTTTTTTTTTTTTTTTTTTTTTTTTGATTATGCAGCCGATATCTGTTTACTGACAAACGACAACGGAGCCCTTCACCGAATGTGTCAATCGATTCAAAATAAAAAATGGAAAAGCGGCTGGTTTGATTACAACAGTAGGTTATGACTATGAGACAGGAGACAATATAGACGGTCCTTCGGTTTAATAATCTGGAAATTTATTTGCAACAGGGAGACCTGAGCATCTACAACAGAATAAACAAAGCTAAAAATTTCTCCATTGTAGAACTCTAACATTTCGCTTCGTACCAAGTTGAAACTCTTTCAAAAAAACATGAAATATGTGCTGCTACATGCTCTACCAACATCTCGAGTAGGTTGCAAGCCTTTTGCGTTTAAGATAAGGTGCCCACAATTCATATCCAACAGCAAACTGTGTTCTAAGGAACTGGACAAACAAAAAATGTGGATGTTGATGTCAGGCAGAGTGCCACAAAGCAAAGTGCAATGCTTTGAATAGAATTCTATTCACATTTGTTTTTCTTTCTTCTACAACATGCAATAAGTACAGAGATTAGAAACGCGATCCATCTTTTGAAGAAAAGAAAGAATTCCTAAAAGCAGACCTTGAAGCAGCTTTCCGTATTTTGCTTAAGTGCAAGCTGTTTGGGAGAGTGAAAGTTAACCACGGGACTGGAAGGATACAGTTATTGTGAGGTTACCAAAAAAAAAAGGCAACCTCAAAAAGTGTAATAACTGGCGCGGTATCACCATTTTGTCTGTTTTTTTTTTCCGAAATGAATGGCAACCATTGTTCTCGAGAGGAAAAATCTAGGATCGAGTCTAACCTCAAGAGGGACCAAGCGCTTAGCAAGGTTTCGTTGTGGCCGGATCGTGTGTCGACCACATCAACACTCATACTTGAACAATCGTCTGAGTACCAATCGCCGCTGTACCCCTTTTTTGTAGCTTTTGAGAAGGCGTTTGGCCGGGTTAATCGTGAATGCACCTGGAGAACGCTTATTGTGAGAGGTATCCCCGAGGAAATTGGTGCTTTCCGACTCCTTTAATATGTGTCAAGGAGAGAGACAAGTAGATGTTTTGTAACGAATTCTGCTTTTGCTGGCAATTGACGATGTGATCACTGCCACGGTGGGTGAAACTGAAAGACATTATCCAATGGAGTCTGTTTGACAGCCACATTGACTATGCTGACGATTTATGTCTCATGGCAAAGAACACGGCTGGTTTAAACCAAATCACTGCAACTAAATGGGGAGGTGGTTTTCTTAAGGATCAACGCAAATAAGACCAAAATAATGACCACTGGCGAAGCAGCACAAGTTATTCTAAGGCAGAGACCCATAGAGGAGGTCGGGCAGTTTGATTATCAGGGCAGTTTCATAGCACTCTGTGCTGTTATATGCTTTAGAAACATGGAAATGCTTTGCAAACCATCTTTAACCGCTGTCTACGGCACATTCTGAAGATCTGGTGGATGCAAACCATATCGAACGTTGAACTGTAGAATAGGATCGGACAGAAAAAATTGGATGTCGACATCAGGCAACGTAAGTGACGTTAGATTACAATACTCTGAGGAAACCTAACGCAATATAGCGAAAAAATTCTTCGAACGGAATCTTCAGCGTAATAGAAGCGCTGGAAAAACGAAAACAGCTTGGAGGTTATGTTTTAAAGGAAGCTCGATCCCAAGGTATTCAATAGTGGCCACAGTCAGATGCGGCGAATCGGGACAGATGGAAAGGTCTTGTTGCTGCCCCATGCTCCAGAAGGACCTGAAGAGCTCCTTTGCAGCATGACAACATAATATACATACATATGCCTCTACAAGTCTGGTTTATGTGGTAGTTTGTTTTAATTTAATTAAACGCGGTCTCGATTGGCAAGAAGACTGTCGTTTTTTTTTCTTTCTAATAAACTCTCTAACAGAGACCACCTCATTGCAGACCAAACCTTTTTTCAGAACGGAACTATTTACAGGGATAAGCAGGAATTTAAGACAGGTTTTGACTTTTTATTTGACTTTTTGATTCTAAATGAAATAGTTTCTTTTTTATCCCTTGGACAGGATTGGACTCAGCATTTCAAAGTGCTCTAGCTTTCCTAAATCTAGATCACCGATGAATGCTATAAGTTGTTTTCTGCCAACGACATGTTCATGATAGAAAGGTGTCAAGGCCAACACTTAAAACAGTTTTGAAGACACCGTGTTAGAAACCAATATTGGGTTATATTAAATAATAATACTCACCAGTTGTCTTTCAATATATCCAGACAGATAGCTCCGGTCACTGACGATATGTTGGGATGCCAAATTTTTGTAATAAATCGAACCTAAAACAAAAAACAGGAATCGTTTATTTGAGAATACATTGCAATGTACAAAAAGCCAGTAATTAATTACCTTGGGCGGATTAAATGGATAAGTCTCGGGTACTTTAATTTCAAGAATAAATTTTCCACCTTCGTAGGGTGTGTCTGGCGGTCCTGCGATTTCTCCTTTCAGCTGTGTCCAATCGTCGTGAATTAATTCAATTTTTATTGAGCATTGCACTATCTGTGAAATTTTGTTATTAAGAGTTAAATTCAAACCAAAACAAAAACAAATGTTTAAAAGTAACGAAGCATATACTAACTTATTTTTGTTTACAAATAATGTGCTATTTGTTAATAAACATTAGAAAACACCGCACGGCGGTGTCCACATGTTTTGAATGTCTTATCGACAAAACTTGGCAATAATGCAGGTCAAAGTGTAACACTTAAATAAAAACAAAAGCTACAGCAGCAGCAGCAGAAAAAAGCAAACTTCTGTCTGATATACAAAATATGAGCATTATTTTCCTCACTTGGTAGGTATATTGATTTATTCTAATTTTAGAATTGCCACATTTTTCGCTGAAAGACTTTTCAAGCTGCAAGCTGCTATAGTTTACAAATAAATAGAACAAAAAAAAGTTAATAAAACCTAATTAAACATTTCAGTTGTGGCAATGAATTGCAAACCGAATGACATAGTGACCGCGGACATAGGAGAAGAAGACTTTGAATCTGGAGATCAAATTGATTCGGGCAAGTACCTACCTATCAACTTTCCTAACCAAGTGCTTTATTGTCTTTTGTTCAATGTTTACGTAAATCCTGGCGTTGGCGTATTTTGATCATTGTTTTAAGGTTAACATTATTTAGCCGCTTTTTTGTACGTATTTAAGTATATATAATATGCCTTTGTAAAAATATGGTATTTTTGTGGATTTATCTGTTCAGTATGATGATGAACAGGACATTTAGAACTTACCTCATCGCTTCGCATGACTTCTTTGAACTCCCTTTTGATGCGGGATACTGCCATATCAGCCATTCTTGCTGTGTGTCTGGAATTATTCCTGCGGTATAAAGATTGCTTGATAAATTGTGTAGTGTTTATATTTTTTTATTTTTTTTTTTTAAGAAAATGTGAAGTATTTTATATTCTTTAATGAAGAGACGGGAACGGGACTTCAAGGGAACAGTATTCATTATATAGCTTAAATTTATCTCAACGTCAGTGCTTGCTTTAATCTTTTGTATCGGCGTATTTTGTTTTTTTTTTTGTATTTTTTTCTATGATTATTAAAAGTTTTATAAGTATTTTTTTAATCGACAATACCTACTTTTTTGATTAAAATAAAAACGGAACAATGTTAAAATTGTTAAATATTCTTTTTGATAAAATTCGCAAAAATTGTTTTTAAACTCTCTCTTTTTAACTTGACTGTAAGAATATGTGCTTTCTATCAATGAAAGAGACAGCCAAACAACTGTCAAATAATTTTTCATTTTAGTTTTATAACGTTCGTTGAATATTTTCATTCGTTGAAATGATTGCGTTCAGTAGAGAACTTTTCCATTGTAACATTCAGACAAGAACTTTTATACGTCACTTGATTTACACTGGCGCTTCATGTCCCTGTAAACATAGAAGTACAGAATTAACCGATGGAATATGTACGTTACTCATTTTCGACTGAGAAACTCCGATTTATCATATCTCTTGTATGTGAAAACAGGTGAAGGCACTATCCTTTTCTAATATAGCAAAACATCAAAAAAGTGTTGCATTTCCTCGCCAATAAAAGTGATATTAGCAATTTAAAAGTACTTCTGGAGAATAATTAGCACTTTGAAGATTTGTAATGTGTCGCTCTCTAGTGCCTCACCACTTCGTTTCTAACAGCTTTATACAATACATTCTGAAAATAGAAGTGGCGCCTAGTACATATAATATAAATTAATAGTAATAAGAAAAAAAAACTTTATAAATTAAATATTTAAAATTAAATGATAAAAATAAATTAATTAATTATAATTAAATAATTTTATAAGTATAAATATATTTATAAATGATTAAATATTTATATTGTGTAAGTTTGTATTTAAATGGTATATTAACATTGTTCTGCAACATCTTAATCTGCAAATTTCAGGAAAAGTAAGTGGTAGAGAGCTACACATCATTATACAGAAGAGTGAAAAGATAAACCCATAATATACATACGTACTCGTCAAGAAGAACATGCTTGTTTTGATCTTGATTTCTCCTACATTCTATAATTTCGATGTATCAATATGTTCTGCATTTTAATCTCCTTTACTACACCATTGTGTAAATCGTGTGTAATTCATTTGGTGTATATTGTGCTTATGATACAACCATTGTATATACATTTTAATAGTAATTGCATGGAACATGTTTTTTGTTGTTCTGAACTTCGTCAATGGCTTATCTACTTTAGATGAAATGTCTTCATGGCTATCTAGACAAAAACCACTCCTAACTCACCAATCAAGTGCTTGTGAACTTCGTCCATAGATGGAGCACCAAACGTTCCTCTTATTGGAAGTACTATAGATTATAAATACAATGGATACAACTAAACCAGAAAGCGCCGTTCCGTTTTGCGTTTTGTCTATGTCACGGACACACATCGCATTTGCATTTTTGTTTTGTTCTGCGCTTTACGTGGCTCTACGTCACGGACACACATGAAAAACGGTACAGCTATATCTGGTTTAGTTGTATCATGTATTGTGCTAATGGAAATTGGTGAAATACAACTCACTTTTGCTTTCGAGTAGACACACCCCAATAAGTGTTCAGAACCATCAGAGTGCTGTGTTCAAATTTTTTAAACTCAAACGTTTTGTTTGTACGAGTACAGTAATGACTAATGCTTTGAGAGAATGAAAGAAAGAATACAAAAATGAGATAAATTATCCGCCATTTTTTTACAAATACGGAATAACGGAATAGTGATAGTGAAAGTGATATATTCTTGGTTCTTATTATAGCTTAGGCGATAGTGAAATTATAATAATTATAAATGTAGATAAAAACAATAACAAATAAGCTGTGCATCTGTGCTGTTCTGAATTCCTCAACAATATAGTTTTACAATTTTGCTGCCGGAGTCTACGCTCTTAGGTTTTAAGCCTGGTAAGTTATCAAGAATTGAAAACTAAATTATATAGGTACCTAATGTATAAGTGTTGTTGTTTGCTATACAATAAATTAAATATTTAAGTAAACAAACGTAAGTAATAAAATAACTAACATACTCTCTTGAAAAATGGAAAATGTTCTCGACACGACTCGATAGTCGACGCTAGTGTGGATGAGTTTCCCGGTTCAAGGATGTAACCTGTCTGTTTGTTAGTTGCATTTTGTACTATTCTTCAACCGGGCTTTTAGAATCTCCCTAAAACACCAACAAATATTGTCCAAATGCCACTACATTAACTCTTGTTTCTGTTTCTTCTTGGGATTCACTTAAACTAAACAACACCTTCGATAAACCATAAACGTTTCATACATTTATGTAGCTATCTTCCAAAATTCCTATAAACCTATGGCAGTAATTTCCAAATGCCAATAAAGTACGGTTCAAATGCAACATTCCATAGCACACCAACGGCACTCGTACCAAGATGTCTGCCAGTCTGTCTATAATTATGTCGATTGCAGGAAATTTTTTAGACTTTGTTATACCCGCGATATATTATGTAAATGATTACCCATAATAATTACTCTATAAATTGTTTGCACAACAGCTCCGCAGGGCCGGGGCCTGTGAGTTCCATCCCTGTGTGTGCGTTGATATTCTGCAGGAATGGAAGGGACCTATAATTTACCGCCGAATCCGAACGGCTAACAGAGAAGTTATTTCCATGACATTAATTACTCTTGAAAGATATCAGTTCTCGCAAGAGGCAGTATACAACGGAAAAGAACTTAAGTGGAGTCAGGGATCGAACCCAGAACCCTTGGCTTTGCAGTCCGACACACTAACCTTTACGCTACCGGATATGCTCTATGCATTGTTAAACTCGATCATGTGATGAAACTTAGGCTCCTTTGAAGACGCCCACGAGGGTTTCTGTAAATTTCCCTCCAATTTACTTGTAATGCATTTGAAAAACACTAAAAAAGTAATCCCTTTTCCCGTATCGGTGATTTTTTTCAAATGTAGTAAATAGTGTTTTATGTAGTATTCTGCCCGATTGCTTTTGAACTTGGCATTCTAGGCCATAAAATGTAAAGGCTGATTTTTTAATCTGATGGAACTTTAAAGTGAGGTCTTTCGAAGTCTATGTTTTAGTTGGAATCAATTTTTAAGAAAGGTCTTATAAGCGTAGTTACTTCCTACAGAACTGTTTTTTTTTTTTTTTAAATAAGATTTGGATAAACATTTTGATGTAAGAACACATGTAAATTGTACTTACCACTAACCCAAGTCTTACAAAAGTAACTTACAGTCAGGTTTTCACTAAAGATGACCTTACAGTAAAAAAGCTTCCCGTAAGTTGTATATTTATTGCCGGGTCTTTGCCAGGTGTGTAAGCTGTGAGATTTCCGTAAGTGTCAAAAAACACGTTTACAGTTGTTATAAGTTTCTCTTTCAACTTACAGCTTACGTATAAATTGATAAAATATACTGTAAGTCACTTACAGAGCCGTTTACATTAGTAATTTTTTTAGAAGTTGCTTACGTGAGTAACTTTCGTAAGTAAAACTTACATGTGTAATCCTAGCCTTTGTATAAAATAATACATATGTACTCTAATTTTGATCCAAAATCCCAAGCCGTAAGATATGTAAATGTCACAAACATTATTTTGAATTCTTTTAAGTTAATAATACATACTTTTTTTTTTAAATACATACTTATGTACATACTTATGTTGGCTCCACTAGAGCGTGGTGCTCCTAGGCCTTGCTTAGTATGCCTCCCAGCCACTTCTATCTCTAGCCTGCCGTCTCCAATTTCGCACTCCAAGTTGTCGGAGGCCTCCCTCTACAAGACTCTTCCTTGTGCGTTTAAATGTAAGGATACATTTTTAAAAGCCACCTCGATCGAGTCTTTTTAATATACCTACATATTGTATGTAGGTACATTCTTAATAGCTTTGTTTGTTGAGCCCTGAAGTCACCCTGTGGTCGCCACCGCGTGTTTTTTGAATTACCTCAACTCGCCCTCAATACAAAATTCTCTGTTTTTTGAAACCTGGGGTCGCCATGAAGTCACCCTGAAGTCGATCTTGGTATTTAGCTGGGTCGAGTTGAGGTAAGGAATCAGCTGTTGAAGTGACTTTTGCTGTCAAGCATTTCTTGTGTATTTTTCTTCTGTATTTGATTTTTCATATAATTTTTTCAACAAATAGTAAAAGAAGTGGTTGCATTAATTTCGATGAAAATAAATAAAAATCGAACAAAAAAACCAAAATGGAAACTTTTGATTTTGTGCGTTGTGAAAAATATGCAATCAGCAGCCGTCATGCGTTTTTTGAGAACCGAAAAACCCAGGTTTTTTTAACAACTCTTGGACTTGTCAAGAAAACCTGGGGCGGCCCTGGGTAAAGTTCAACAAACAAAACTAATGGCAGATACAACTAATGAAACTCATCTTTTATTTTTGTATAGTTTTCGCTCCTCATTCTTATTTTCCACATAAAAAGAATCAAAAGTGTGAATGCGTTGGGGGTCGATCCTTAAGAAATATATACACAGCCATTATTCAAAAGTCACCTAATCTTTGATCATTGTGTCCAGGTCCTAATGTCATGTTTTCGAATGCATAACTCGTCTGAATCGCAAGTCAAAATAATTTCTTTTATAAAACCATCATAAACCACGAAAAAAAAACCAAAGACACATATATTATGTACATAACTCTGCCGTATGTACATACGTATATTCACCTGCATTGCAAGTCGTATTTGTACAAAAACAGGTAGCTAATACCTGGTTCCCACAAATATTGACGAATTTATTAACCGTTTTAAGATGCAATATAATCCCTTTCCCTAGTAGGTAGGTACGATTTATTTACAAACAAGAACGTTTTGATACCTCTAGGTAAGATCAACATGACTTCAAATACCTACGAACTCTGAAAACCCTGCAGCCTACACAGGCCTGCCTGCAACACGTGTATCTATAATGGCATGAATTTTCAAATTTTATCTTACTCCACCTTCTGTTCTTTAATACTGTATCCTGACAAACAACTTCAGTTTGTAGGAACTCGTGCTTTCAGAAGTACCTACATAATATCTCGGCTTTGTTTTACTGAAGTGTGTGGGCTTAAGTGAATATTTTGTAAGTGTAATTTATAATAATCTTCACTCTTTCTTAAGATCGTTCTAGAATTGATTTCATATATCAGTTTGTTTTGATAATTCTTACAAACAATAACTTTTTTATTGTTGTTGGTTCTGGGTTCTGGCGCACATGGCTTTGAGTTGGTATGCAGTTTCCTACGTCAACTACCTATATTGTTTTTTTCTATAAAAAATTACAAGTGAATACAAGTGTGTAGGATTACCGTGCTTGGTATTTATTATTACTTTAAAAAATGGATTGAAAAATAGATAACATAAGAGTATACATTATTTTGATTCAATTAACTTTTCAAAGAACGTCAAAATTTCATGTTGTATTTTGTATACAAATAGTACGTGTACATGTAAGAGAAGCGAATACTTTTTACGATAGAACTCTCCAAAGTGTCAATGTGTTTTTGCAAACATCAAAATAGAGTAGGTTATTTTCGTGGCGTTGCCATGTTAACCAAATCGAGTTTAATTTTGTTCACCAGAGTTGTTTGTTCTCTTAATTTTTTCAAAAATAAAATAATGACTGCGGAATTCTTCGTATTCCGTGTTGGGAATTTCTACGAATCTTTTGTTTACGTATACAGTTATTGGTATTATATGCGAAATATATGGCAGAAGGTGTGACAAAACGACCGAGCGTTAAGTAGGTTCGGTTATTTTTGAATAGCTTGGCAAACAAAAAGTCTTAGAGCCATGCGGTTTTCAGTGTGGTCTTAAACCTAATAAGAGCATACAATTTGGCCAACCAAAAATGTACTTAATTAAGTAATATTTTGAAAAAAAAAGAGTTTAAAAATATATTTTTTTTGACAAAATTATGAGTTTGAAAATTAGTTTTTCTAAAACGGTTTACTTGGAATTACTTTATTTAAAAATACAATAAAAAAAGAGATGTCTGGCTTTGCTCTTCCCGGCTAAACTCAGGGGAGTAGACCCCCTCCCATACGAATTTTTGTTTGCCTTAACTTAACCTACTCGATCTAGCTCTTTGATGCACCTTATACCGATCAACCTGTAAAAAATCCATAGTCTAAGGGCACATTATAGAAAAAATAGGGTCATGGTTTTAGTTCATGGAACACTAAATTCGTTGCTTTCTGTACTTTTCTGTACAACTCAGATTTAATATACGCATTTGACCAGTAGGTATTTGAAAGCTTCCATCTACATCTTTCGAAATAAAAGCTTTTACAAGTAAGCTCGAATATATGAACTTTCGAAAATCGAATAAATACAAACTTAAAATGTTATATTTTATTTACAAATATTATTAAGATAGTGTGGCAACCGCTACCGCTATATAAAATTAATATTTAATTCAATACAAAAAAATCGCTCTCTTACTATTTTAATTTACTTTGACGCTCAGCGCTCACTCTTTCGCATGATTCAAATAAAACATTCTCGCAGTGTAGAACTTGGTGTGTAGATTCCAGAATATAATCTCTCCACTCCGCTGTCGCGCTGTTCTATTTTTCGACGTTCTCATTGATTTTGCACATTATCAAGATTCAAGAGAAGCACAATAATCAACTGCGAGCGGGCGAACTAACTCAATTCAATTCCATACAAGTCTATTTAATGTTTAATTATGTTGGTGTATTGCTGCTGCTGCAAACAACACCACTAGGCACTATTTGATGGTTGGTGAGCTTGGTGGGTGTCGCAGTCGCACACATAAACATAAAAAAACATTTTGTTGTGTAAAATTTTTTCATTCAATGAAGAAACAAAAGTAAAAATAATAAAACTTCTATCCGTAGATTGTGTGATGCCAGTTCGATCTGCTAATCCGATACGCGCTAAAAGTTTGATCCGCGACAATTTGGAGAAACAGGCTGGTAATAGGAACTTATTACACTCCAGAATGCCAAACATAAAAGTGTTTTCGGGTACTTCTCACCCAGATTTGGCTCAACGGATTGTCGACAGACTAGGCATTGATTTGGGAAAGGTGGTTACGAAGAAATTCAGCAATTTGGAAACATGGTAAGTCAAAATAGTGATTGAATTTATATAAACTTGGTCGTTATTATTTTTTTTTTTTTCCTTTGTCTCAAAAACTGCCCCTATACTCAGTGAATACCTACAGAAAATGTGACATAATTTTATTACAAAGCAACAACTATCAATCAACTATACTCGTATAATAACTTTTGCTATCGATTAAACATAAAACAAAATTATGTTCGCATGTCAGCTAAATAAAATATTCAATTGCGCATTGATTAACGTCAGCGGTATTAATTTTTTTAAAACAAAATAATAAAAGTTTGTGTTTCTTCAAAGCATGTGAGGTGAAAAATTATTACAAATTTAAGGTTATGGAAAGCACATACTTAAGTGACTGTACGATATTGTTAGTGTCACGTTTTTTTGTTTTATTTTTCCTGTCCATGAAATTGCACCACCTAGACTACGTTCGTTCCTGTTCAAAAGGGAGGAGGCACAAGCAAGAGATAAAGAAATCTCAAACAAGTGTTCTTTAATTAAATTTGTTTTTCGTTCTGTGTTCATGTCTACTATTTGACGCACTCATACACCCATAAATTAAATTTGTTGGATACCTTCCTTCAATATTAAATTATTTTGTATTGAATTAGGGGTTAGTGAAGCTATTTTTTGTCGGCTTTGGCTTCGGCTTCGACTTTCATAGAAACGGATTATATTATTATTACGACAGAATAAGATGAATTCCCTACACTTTTGTTTGGTTCTTAAAACTAACCGGAATTTATGTGAAAGGCATACGCATAGGCAAGACGCAAGAGATTCAAAACTTTCCACTCCTGAGGCATTTTGCGGTGAACGTGAATGTAGGCACAGGCAGTAGGTAGCTAGAAGGTATGCTATATGTTTTAATAACCTCGTGCTCGTGGTGGTACATCGTCAGCTGTTTAGTTATCGAATGTGTACACAGTGTAGTTATATGTTGTTGTAAAATTGATAGATAGGTATATGAACAACCACGTGGGAAGGAATGAAAATACAAAATTTAATTTATTTAATGAGGTTTATTTTATTCAAGAAAACAGGTATCTGTACCTTTTACATTAAATATGCGATTTAGCCAAACAAATCTAGATTCTAGAAGTCTGCGCAAAAATTATTCCCTTATGTACCTTAGAAGGTGGTGCTTTTGTTCTGTTGGCTGATTTTAAAAACCGTCAACAATTTTGGTACCTACCTAGGTATTGTGTTGTTTTTTACTTGTAAGTATAATTTCTGGCAATTTGCCTAGAATGGTTTTTTTAATATGTGTTGTCACGTAAACTGTCTTTCTCATGTATAGTATAGAAATTATAATTTTACACTACCTACCTATGAACAATTGTTTATAAAAGTCCAATGAAACAATACAAAATATTTCAAGGAAATTAAATGAAAATAAATCTATTTTCAAAAATATAATTTGTATGTAGGTATGTACCTACATATACTTATCATCTGCTTATTTTTGTTATTGCTTATTTGTTATCTCCTAGTCGAAAATAAGCCCCTTATCCTATAAAGGTCTAAGAGTTGAAATCTTGTTGACACAGATTTGCATTAGCATTAACGTTTTTTCTATCTCTAATGGAAAGCAGAAGTTAATGAGCTGTGACATTTTATGACTGTTATTTTGAAACATTTGGGGCGTGATTTTAGCTTAGGAACAACTTTACATGTTTGGTATAATTTCAAGAGTACTGAAGTTACCATGTAAGGAAGTGTCGGTGTGATAAACTTTTCTTCATCATCCCAGCTTCAAATTTCCTCATATATATTGATGAATGCATCTATTTTCTTTCTATGTAATCCCCAAAACTTTCTCTCTTGGCAATATTTTTGATTTTGACTTCGAGGTTAGGATCTACAGTTTATATTTGAATTGCATTGAATTGAAATACATTTATACGTTTTCCTTGCGCAAAATACTCACCGTCCATCCATGCTGCACGATCTCTAGCTTGCTGTCAAAGAATAAAGAATAGGTCTACCTTGTCTTCGGTCTCCCTCTGGAATGGCTTTGAAGGCTTAAAGAACTAGAGTGTTGATGTCCATTTGCTATACATGGCCCAGTCATCTTAACCGTTGAATACGTATTCTTCTGACTAGGATTATGTCGCAATTAGTACGACGACTCCTTGGCTCTTCTCGATAAAGATTTATTCCTCAATTGCCTGCTTAGCCCTGATGTTGTTTTTCATACTGATTACTTTGAAGTTATACAGTTCTGATCAAGTCAGCCGTGGGACGATTTTTGTTGATAAAAGCGTAAACTTCGACTTGTTCTCGATTGTAAAAAGTGCAATTCTGCATGCTGCTGATTTTTTCTTCTTATCACGTAAGTGTCGTCAGTAAACCATAGTATTTGTGTTGATCTATTACAGACAATGCCTGCTGTACTGGCATTTGTGTTGCATATAACCTGATAAGACGATTAAGCTTATCATGGCCATATATATATTTTTCCCATTTACACTGTCGTGGAAAGATGCTCTCGGTGTATAATTTGAAAGAAACAATAAGATATTCAACCAATTCCACTTACAAAATCAATTTTCGATACTATACTGAATTTTGTAAGGAAAGAAAGCCATAAATACAGAATAACTACATGGCCTGCTATGTGGGATCAAAGGATTTCCTTGCGCTTTGTTGCTTTGCTTAGATGATGTCAAGTCGTCTCATAGATGTCACATATTTTCCTGATCAACAGTGTCATGTGGCTGCTATCGAAGAATTTGAATCCTATTATGCTGTTAGTCCCGCTTACGCAACTTCGTTGCTTTTAGGGTATTTTCAGTCGTCTGGTAGGCTATTACATACATATTTTTCTTAATCAATAAATGAATATATTTTCCTCATAATAAATGTTAAGAGAAAATAAGGCGTATTTTTGAATAAGAAAGGAAGGCAGAAACATTGGAGTTATACAGATTAATTTTTTGGTTTATTTTATGCACACATGACAGACAAAAAGGTCTCGCATAAAAAAGTAACATAATACATTATACATAAGGAATTTTGACAAGTTTGCGTATGTCCATTCGTCAGCGACTCAAGTTTTCCATTTCTATCTTGCTAAAATAATTTGTATGGTTTAAAATCAAATAAATCAAACCAGTGCTTTCAAAATGTAAAACACCGACGATTTTCTGTTATATTCCTTTATTCACTGGGAGTACTTTATTTTGAAATGCATCCTTGTATGAAAAAATTTATATTATTTATAAATCTTAAAGAAAATCATGTCTAACCACAAGTTAGCCTTTGTCAAAAAAATAGGAAACATTACTTCGAGACGAACCTTTAAACTAGATACATTGTTTCTATTTTGTGATTACTTTGAATTAATACTTTCCTATCAGAAGACTTCAAGGTGATAAGATACCATTTTACCTGCTTGTGTAAATATCTATTGCATCAACGTCTACTCAGATGCAAACACAGCAACAAGTATATTTGTTTGTGCTAACCTTATGCAAGCTATATAATTTCAAATGCGTTTATGATAATTTTTTGCAAAGCATTTTCCGAGTGTGAGTAAAAATTGTCTCATTTAGAATATAGATTGTTAAAGCCTGGCTTAACTGATTCCAAAAAGATGCCCACAGGATGCACTTGTAAACTCATAACCTACTCATACTGAGTCCATTTTGCAGATGGAACTCTCATGAACAATTTTTGTTTTAATAAATGAGAAGGAGGGCTATATTAGTGAAAACATTTTTTCTCTATTATTGAGTTTCACGAATCTGCAGATAAATTTAATATTTTCAAACATTTTATTGTGTGATCTTAGTTTAAAAAGAAAGTTGTGAAAAACTATCTTATCACATTCTATAACATAATCGAGACAAGAAAACAATGAATATGCTTTAAAGTATGCTCGAAAAATCACAAACAAATGTGAGATAAGAAACAGGTTATTTTTATTTCAACGTTTTTTGATTCGAAATTTGTCTGCATAAATTTGTGACTTGATTTTTAAACTCTCACTTATTGAGGCATACATTGTGGTAATCTACTCTGTAGTTCAACTTGGCGTAGGAATAAGTGTGCGGGACTGTTAGGCCGAAGGTTCAGGGTTCAATCCCTGATTCCATTTATGTTTTTCTGGGGTATGGAAGTTACAAATCCTCCAAGAGTATAACTTTCCGAGAAAAGTGCATCACACTATCCGTTCAGATCCAGCGGTAAATTGTTGGTCACTTCCATTCCAAACAGATAGAGAGACAGTCCTTAAGCCTCGAGGTGTTCGCGCTACAGTAAATACTTATCCTTAAACATGTAGACTTTTGTGAATTAGTTCAAAACATCCACCTAATATGTAGTCCGATAATCCCTAGCGATAGAATGTTGAAAATGTCTTTTTAGTTCAGTGCCTAGTGAAAAATCCTCGTGATGTTTCTTATAGGCTATTTCTACTTAAGCTAATGCATGCTTTAAATAATAAATACAAACAAATAAAATAATAATAATAAATAAAAAATAAATAAAATAGTTATAGGTAGATTAGAGGTCGGCTTTGCTTCCAAGCCAATCCGTAATCCTTTCAATTTGCTGTTTGCATGCGGCCTAGACTGGCCTATTTGGTTCGAAAAGAGTGTATAAAGAACAATTAATATATTAAGTATTTCCTTCGTGTTCAAAATTTAAGTCATTCGAGGTTTCAACCCTGGTATAACGGTTTCATGACTATAGGAATCAAGGTCTGCAACTGATCGCACTCTTATATATAAGCCCACGGTTAGTCCGTAGAGCAAATTATCTCTTCCGTCACAAACAGTATGAAGATTATAAAATAAAGACGTGTTACGTGCTTAAAATCTATTTTTTTTTTTCAAACCTCACACTTGGCACGTTCAACAATTATCCCTAACCCATGCATATTTTATCTTTAATTTCATTTTACCAAAGCGTTGAAATTGGGGAATCTGTTCGAGGTGAAGATGTCTACATCATTCAATCTGGTTCGGGTGAAATAAACGATAACCTAATGGAGTTGCTGATTATGATAAATGCCTGCAAAATTGCATCAGCATCTCGTGTGACAGCTGTGATTCCTTGTTTCCCCTATGCTCGTCAAGACAAAAAAGATAAGGTAATAATATGAAGTCTGTATAAACAATTAAATATATATTTAATGTGTATTTATAATTAAAAAAAAAAAGTTTTTAGTTTGTTTGTGCAATTTTAAAGTTTTTGATTTTAATATTCAGTTAAAACTTTGTTTAATGTAGTTTTATTAATATATACATAATTTTATTTTTACATACTATAATATATAATTAATTATGTATTTTCATATGATATATAATTTAAACTTGATGATAATGCTCTTAATGTGGAAGCTGTGTTAGCAAAAAAAAAATTATAACATTTATTCCAAATAATTTATACGAACAAACAATGTAATTGTTTTTGCCTCCTTACAGACAGGTGGTGATGAGGGCCCCATGATGAAAAAGAAAAACTACGATTGGAAATTTAGGGTATACATTTTTTTTATATAAATTTAATTTGAAATTGGGGAAAACTAACTCTATCTGTGTTCTCATATTTGTTCATTTTGTACAAAATTTCGAAAGCGTTTATTAAAAAATTAAAATTTAAACAAATAAACAAAAAAAAAATGTTAAATGTTCCTACATATAATATAATATATTGAAATTGGGAGTTATTGGCGTTGCATGAAGTAAATTGTATTTGTTAAACTATTGTGGCCGTGTCGATAGCATATTTATTGGTATTTCGTGTGTTTATTGTTTTATTTGCTGTACATTTTGTGCTATTTTGTGATTTAAATTGTTTTGGCTACTTCATATTTAAAAATTATAAATAATAATTGGCGATGTAATGCTTCAAAATATACATAATATATTCATATTCAAATCATTAGGTGTTGCTCTTAAACATACAAGGAATAAATATTTTTCAATTCCATAAAGAGAAACAAAATTAAAATAAAGTGCTTTTGTGCTGTTCTATATAATTTTCTTCGTGTAACTTTAAAAAACTAAAAGTATGCAAGAGGATTATATAGGGAAAAAAGCTGCAATCACAATGTTTTGTAATTTTCTTGAAGTTACTCATTAAAGTTAGTGTCATAGTTAAAAATATAGATTGCCTTTGTCAAACCAGAAATATTTTCTTTGCTTAATGTTTGAATCCAAATCTTTTTTTGAGATATGATTTGTGGCCAGTAGTTCTTTAAATTCTAAGCAGCTTGGATTTAAAAGCTGAATTCTCGTAAGGAATCAAAAACGAATTTTAATATCTATTCATTTTTGAGCCTGTTCAACAATATGTTGTGATGCAAAACTACCCGTCTCAGAAAAACTTTGTTTCTAGTTCTTAAGCCTTTATGGGTTATTTTTTGGAGTCTATAACTAAACTATTATACCTTCCAATAATCTAGCAAATACGTGAAATTCAAGTAAGCAGTACTATTTGCAAGAAAAACATCATTGTCTTAGAGTCCATGGCTTATATTGTCGAAAGGTTCTTATGTACATCATAGAACTCCTTTAGTTTTTATTAAAACAAAAGTAATATATACATATTTTGTTATGCATTTTAAATGTCGATTAATATTGAATTATTATGTTCGTTTAAAAAGTAAATTACCTCCTAAACAATTATTTCCGAAAAACTCTGCAGAAAGTCACGTCAACAAAATTTGAATATTGATATTTTTTAGTTTCATTTATACCCTTGTTCGTATTCCAAACTTTCCGCCTTGATTGGAAATAAACTCACCGGCACGGAAACTCGGACACTCTTGATTTTTGCTGAAACTCCCATATAAATGTAGGTTTAGTATCTGTGGTGGTGATGGGTAGAAACCGCTCTCTCCTTCTTCTCCATACACGTTCTCGACCATTTGGGACAAATAAAGCAACTCTGCCCCATTACTTGTGAGTCCAATTTGCCAGGTTTCTAACAAATCGAAGCCGGGCTACTTGGTGCTGTCTGAGGAGCTGTGGACCAAGTATTGGCCTACGAGCTTTTTAGTTTGCTTCCTCCATGCTTACATTGACTTTCCGTGTGACTTGAAGCTGCTGGCGAACCTCGACGGGAGTCAGGAAGCGGTTCCTTAAAATGTTTACAAAGTACAATAAATCGGTCATCCCGAACCCAAGTGCATCCGCCACCGGTCTCCTGAAGCGTTTTTAATCTATCTTCATATGAGACATGTGTTAAAAACGCTCAAAACATTCGCCATCGGATAATAATAGCTTGGCCAAGATTCCGTGCCGCTGAGTGTCGATCGTAACCGCAACAAGTAGCCCGACCCCGATCAATAGAGAAGAATTGGAACGAATTAAGTCTTCTAAAGTGGGTAGTATATATATTTTTTTTTTTTTTTTTTTGATTCAAATGATTACCAAGTTATCAGAAAAACTTTTGCTTGAACTTGAAATTATGATCTATTACATTAGGAATGGGATCCTTTATCCCTGAAATCATAATTTATTATAACTAAACTGAACTGACAAGGAACCCGTTTTGTATGACTTGCTATTATTTATATTTAACCAAGTGCGCTTATTGGTTGAGACAATCTTACATAATATAGTTTTTTTGTTGGTGTTTTTAAAGGACAAAACATTTGTTATATAAAACGCTTTAATGCAGTAGAATGAAAAACGCATTATTGTTATTAAAAGTCTTGTGTATACATGCAAATCATAATAATAGTCCAAGTGCTGGTATTGATTTTCGTCGGTGATGGGAATGTTTTTTAGCCTGCCCATCAACCCACAGTGCTTACCTGGAAAATATGCATGTCTTTCAGATTTCCAAAGAAAGTTCACTTGTGAGCGATAAAAGAATGGACGAACAAATAAGATCATGCAGCTAATTTTTGGGCTTAAATTTAAATAAAATTACATATTATATGTATGTATATAGTAAAATATAAAATTTCATTAAACTGTTTATGTCAAACTCGATTCTCTTTCCACATACTATCCACACTAATGAATAAATTATTCTGAATCGACGAAAAAAAGAAATTTCATGCCAATGGAACGCCAAAATAGGCGAATTTTCGTTGATCGCTTTCATGTAAAAATAGTCGTTAAATGTTGATTGGAAATGCTAAGATGGTTGTAGCTGATTCAGAATGTAAGGGCCATTGCCATCACAATATCCTTTTTACATCAAATTGACCTTTTAATATATAATCAGCATTATTCATTCATTTGTGATAAACTATCTTTCGAAATTTTGTATAGAGAACTTAACAATAATTGAGATATCAAGATAATAAAAAAAAAAAAAAATATGTTCCACAATAAAAAAAACATCTTCCACATTATGAAGCTGTGTCGAATGGTGTTGGAACAAACTGATCCTGATGCAATAAGTTTATGGATCACAATGAATTGTTATTAAATCCCGCTGATTGCCAAGTAACTCATTAAAGCCAAGATAAATTTGGACAACTAAGCTTTAGATGCAAGGCTGCTGATACAACATCTTTTAATTTGTGTTTTACTTGAGTGGCTCAGTTTTGTTTGCACTAAAAACATTAATTTTGTTTTCTCACATTTTTTTTGGTTCATATTGTTTTAACCTGTATAACATACCACAATATCTTCGCAAATACTCTCAGTAATTCTTGAAAAAGAAAATAATATTGGGCAGCATTTTGTTTTCTCACATTTACATATTTTTTTTTAACCTTAAAGCCTAGTACTCACCTCCAGTGCAATGGAAAATGAATACGTTCCACATTCTTTTCAACACTTTTTTAATTTTGACCACATAGGTATGCAGAAAAACCCTAATGGGATTTGCAAAAGTTCAACTTTTGTAAAAGAATTTGTTTTTAAAAAATAAAAAGAAGGTATTAATGGGAAATAGACGCCCACATATTTGTATGGGGTTTTCATTTTCACTCGAACTGATGTGTACTAGGCTTAGCCACAATACCTTCGCAAATTCTCTCAGTAATCAGTGAACAAATAATATTAAAGAGCTTTTCCTCATGATAAACATGCACATGCACATCCATTATTTGATTTTCATTTGAAATAAATTCTTTAACCATGAAAATATGTTTTATGCACCGCGTTGTATACTGTATACAGAATAATGAAAACGATTCTTTCTTCACTTAAATTTATTTATTCAAATATTTTTTAATCAATTTCTTTGATAATTTTTTTTAATTACCTTCCAAAATGCACACATTTTATTTCCACAAATCCAATTCGGACGAATAAAAATGATCTCGTGCAAGATGTTTATTTTGTTATTATTCTCTGTATTTGAATTTTATTTTCTTTTCAATATCTTTTTAGGAATTTTCATCGAAACAATATACTGTGAGTAATCGATGCAACATAGTTGCTCTTAAGGAATCCCATTTATTACCTCAACCTACACTTTTATGGCGTTATTTTTACTTTTTCATTTACCATTTATTTGTACCCCTTTCCAACTACTGTTGTTATTATTATTATTGATTTTTTTAACTTCTGTTTTTTTTTTTTTAATTCTTTTTAATAAAAAAACCCTCAAGAGTCATACGTTTTAGTAGCTTTTGTAGGCATGAGAATGAAAAAGTTTTCCCCAATTTTTGCAATTCCCACTAATAACGTTAATATTAAATCTGTAATTTTTAAATAAAATTCTTAAATTTTCAGAAAAAAAAAACTTTTTTTACTAGTCTTCTTTAAACATTGCATATCAAAGCTTTTTTGAAAACAAAAAATGATTTCCAAATAATTTTTAGTAGTGCGAGAGAAGAATTATTAAAAAAATATGTCGTTCCATAGATTTTACAAATAGCCAAAAGGATGCTCAGCCAATAATGAGCAAGATTAGTGGTTTCTTTTGCATTTATATTTTTAATTTGTATTCTCTATTTTACGTTTTAGGAAATGTTGGTTTTATTTGCAATCTCAAAGCGCTTAGTCCATACTATTTTCATCAATAGTTAATATTGGAACTTCAACGCATAAAAGTCAACAATTCAAAAAAATCTTTGTATGGTTCAATTCAAAAATGTTTCGTTCAATCAGCATTCTGGGATATTTTCACACATAATATACATAATATTTAAGTTATTTATACATATTATAATAATTTACATAATATATAACTGAAATGCGAATATTTCAATAAGGAATTTTGCTTTTGTGTTTTGTTTCTTTATTTTTGTTAATATTTTTAATATTACTAGAATTTTGTTTCTTTTTTGGCAATTAAAATGTTTAAAGTTTCATTTGGTTTGTGTCATCAAGCACAAATAATAATGTGCATTAAATCATAAAACCATAGACATAATATTATATAAAAAAAAATTCAGTTTGGACTTTAAGATTGTTAATTATATATTTTTATTTTTTTTTATATTTTCCACAGAGCCGTGCTCCTATTTCAGCGAAATTGGTTGCGAATATGTTATCAGTGGCTGGAGCTGACCACATTATAACGATGGACTTACATGCATCTCAAATTCAGGTAATTTTGTTTGGCTTTACTAATAACATTATCCAACCAGAACTCTCCTGGCTATTATGAGAAGACAATTTTACTTCCTGATATTGATAAAATTGACGAAAAGGATTTTTTCTTGTTCCCAATTTTTTACAATTTGAGGGTTATTAGTACCCAAAACATGAAAAAGCAAAGTGCGAGCGTTTATGAAAGTTTAATAGGATATAGAAGGTGATACCGATTCAAATTGGTTTTGCATATCTGTAAATCAAAGTGGGAAGGAAAAATAAATCCGGGAAAAGCTTTCTACATTCTTGTAGTACGGCTGAAAAATTAGTTTATACTCGTACTTAACAGTGCGTCTGAAGTTAGACTCGAGGGTATATTGATGACCATCCTATATATGGGGTTATACTGGGACATTGAAAAAAGAGGAATGCATCTGGCTATATCAATGGAGTACTATTAAAAGCAATAACGACTGAAACAAGGTGCGACAAAAGACATTACGGAGATGTTCAAATAAAAAAAATTGTTTCCGTATAGGTCCCTTCAATTATTAATTTTAAGGCTCTTTTGTGAATTAAATCCAGGGAAGTAAATAAATAACAGCAGAGTAGCTGCCCAGACATGAGTTATATTCAAGGTTTGGGCGATTGTAAGCCTTGTAAATTATACCCAGGTCAGAAGAAAAATATTTCTTACATCGACTAAAGAAACTTAAGCATTTAACGGAATTTGAACAAAATGTTGTTTGTTATACGCGTACCTAGAACGCAAAGCTGTCCGGTTTCCTGAATGCAAGTGCCACTCATGGATAGTAGCATGGGTGTAGGTTATGCTTTTATGATAGAAATAGGATCGGAAACAATGTTATGCATCTGGAAACAATTAAGTGAAAGTCTTAGACAAAAAATCGTTGCCTTTCAGCACGATCAGATTTCCGAGTAAAACCAATGTAAAGTGCTTCTAGCATATTCTTACAAAGAGACAGCAAATAGGCATATTGAAATTCTTAATTTATTTGGAAAGTGAACCTTTATTTCTTAGAAAAATCAATTTTATTCAAATCATAGTGCCTTTTAAATTATTGCACTTAAATAAAATTGTTCAAAACATTTACTTACGTGGGATCTGTTTTTGTTTAATCTTTCCCTTATCAAACTATTTATTTTTGAGATGGATTTTATTTGTATATACTGATATCTCTCAAATACCCCCCATTGCCTGGAATGATTTTGACCTCATGACCCTATAAAAACATGACGCAAAACAAAGCTAAGTTGGCGTCATAAATAAGAACAATCATCGTACAAAAATATGTTTTTCCCAGAGCAGAAATATTGATAACGTGTTTTTTTCCATTCAACTGTAGGAATGTATTTACATATAATATATCTATTAATAGGACATTTGGACAAACATACATACGTATATGTAAATAATTTTTTGCTGCCTAATTTACAACAGCTCAAAAATATACAATTTAAATTATCTGCCTCCCATAGTCATTATAAAAATGTAAATATTGGCCTGTCCAAATACGGGTCGTTGTCAGCTCAAAAATAATATCAGCTGATACACCTGTTCGGGTGTTTTCTCCTATAACTTAGAACCAATTTGAGCTTGAATTTGAGAAAAGATTAATTTCTTAATTTATCAGTTCATTTATTTCGTGGAAGAAGAATAATTACCCTAAAAATCTATCCGTCTATAAGGCACTGCAGGGAAAGTATTGTATAAAGGAGATGAACGTCTTCTTCGACGATACAGCTTCCGAAAAATTCGTTTGCGAGTATGTTAAGCCAAGCGGCGTATCTACCTATGACTGTCTCATCATGTACTGACATCTTTAATGAAGCTTTGTTTGATTAGAGAGATCAAAGTGTCGGGTGTATGGTATACAGCTTTGGCCAAATCGTTTTGTCGCTAGATATGTAACTTGCCCATCAAAGATTTGTCCACTTAGTAGCAACTTACCTTAGCAAAACTTTCCATGTAGTGAAGTTAATACCCAGGTAACTTTGTTCAGCTGAAATGGACAGTGTCGTTCCTTGGCTACTTCGACGGCTTTGCGATTCCATGGGATATCCCTGTGTCATGACAACGAGCAGAGGTGAATATTAAATTTTTCGACCATCCCCGTGAGAGATGATTGACTGAAAAAAGCTATCCTGGAGTTCTTGGGGATATAATCCTGGGAATTCAGCTAATCCAGGCTGTCAGAAAAAATGATAATGTGCTTGGCTGATATTGCATTTCTTAAAGCCACGATATAACGTCCTAAATCGCTATTTATTAAAACCCTCTTAATCTCCATAAAAAGTCTGTTAAAGTAAACAACCCTCTCTAGTTGGAATTTGCTTGCTGAAAATATATAGGGGTAACAGATTAAATAGTATATCGTGGGCTGTAGAAAGAGAATCAACAACCAGTGCTTTGGACTTCGTCTACTGAGTACTTATAACTGGTGTGAATGGCCAATAGAATGTTTGGAGCTCCAGACCTCATTAGGGCTAACCTAATGCCTTTCTTGCAAGAGAAAGAGCTACAGTAGACATCCTATCCAAAATAGGACTAATTATTTAGCTTCGTCAGAGAATTTAAGACTTACACCAGTAATATAGAGGAAGGTTATTCGGAATTGTGTCTATCCTTGTGCCCAGTTGGTTTGCTTGTTAAGGGAAAATTGAGGAAGTTCACAAAGAGTAATTGCCCTGAATCTCTCCTGTTGTCAGCAGCTACTTTACCACTAAGTACCAAGGGAGTAGGGATAGAATACGACCATGTGGTGTACCAAACTAACAGATCGTCTTGCAGGTGTTATACCCAGATGGTATCAATCAGATGTTCCAAGATATTTAAAAGAAATTATTATACGTTTTTGGATCTTCGTTCTTTAGGGTTTAAATGGGAGTTTTTGACCGCTTTTTGTATTTGTATGAAAACAGCTTTGATTTCTCTCCAAAACTGAGGACATGGACCAGTTCCAAATTCGTACTAAAAAGAAAAACAAAGTGAAGTAGTATCTAACCTTTCAGATGAAGCCTACTTCATTCCTTGAGTGAAAACCGACGGATGCAAAACATTAAAAAGAGTTACAGTAAGTAATTTGTGAGTTTTGATTTCGAAGCCGTAGCAATTAAAAAAAAAAAAAAAAAAAAGTCTTGATCAAGTTAGCATTTAATATAATCTTTGATTGACATTGGAAACATTTGATTTCAAAAAGAGAAGAGCTTTTTGCCGTTATTGTTTAATGACTCTTCACTTGAAAGTTTGCGAACAGATAGCTTGTTTATTTGTCCTGTCAATTCTTCAATATGCTCATTTTTCAATTCGATAATATTTTCCAAATGGACAACTTTTTGAGAAAGCCCTTCGATCTTAATGTCTTTTGCCTTTGATTCTCGCAAAATTTGTTCAAATATCGAATAAAGAATCATTTTCTGTGGAACCTGTACAATGGCGTCACCAATTTGCCTATTGATATTGACCATTACTATTTCGTCGTCATTCATGGCAACAAATGGTTCATCTTCTTGGTTTTGCTTTTCAAAAACATTTTTCTTTCTTGAAGTTTCATTTTGCATAATATTGAAAAGAAGCTGTTCAATATATCCTGGGATTGATTTTGAAATCGAATCAAGAAATACCAAACTTTGTTGCATGCCAAGTTTCTTGAAAACTTTGTTGTTGAGCGTCTCCCAATTGCTGAATTTAAGTTTAATTGAAGAGCTTGGTGGGTAGTTGTGCAAATCTATTAATTTGGGGTACATTTCTTTCAATATCGTTGCGACAATAACTCCATCCGAAAAATCTCTGTGCACTTTACTTCCAACAAAAATTTTGTGTAGAGAAAACTTATTCAACCAATCTCGAAGTGTTTGCTCTTCATTTTTCGTTAGTTTTTTAGGCATTATAGTTTGTAAATTTTTGATTTTCGAAGTGAAATCACAATCAAAATATTTGATTAATAACTCAAAGAAATTCATATAAATAAAAAACGATTCCTGTGATTACAACGCAGCCTGACATACCATAGTGTGCTCCGAGCATTAATTTGTGAGCTCTGTAGTCGTCGTACTAAAAAAAATTGTTTTATTTAATTTCAGGGGTTCTTCGACATACCAGTGGATAACTTGTATGCGGAGCCGGCTGTTCTCAAATGGATTAAGGAAAACATTCCAGAGTGGAAAAACTCTATAATTGTTTCTCCCGATGCTGGTGGTGCTAAGCGGTATGTATTCATATAAGAATTTAGACCTTTAAGCTCAGTAGATAGGTTCCATAATTATCTTAGGCAAATATTGTGTGCTGCTGAAAAAAGCATTATTTGGGAATTGAAATTATTTTTTAGAAAAATTTCTATTTATTACGGAAAACTATAGCTTTGTTTGTTGAACTTTACCCAAGGTCGCCCCAGGTTTTCTTGACAACTCCAAGAGCAAAAATCACTTCAACAGCTGATTCGTTATCCAACTCGCCCCAGCTAAATACCAAGATCGACTTCAGGGCTACTCCAGGTTTAAAAAACAGATAATTTTCGCTTGAGGGCGAGTTGAGGTATTTCAAAAAACGAGTTGTGGCGACCCCAAGGCGACCCCAGGGTGACTTCAGGGCTCAACAAACAAAGCTTATGATATACCTTTGAATAACTTTTAAACACTTTAAAAAAATAAAATACCGGTATGATTACTGGAAAAATTGTTATTTTGTTCGCCTGATGTGGATTTGAAGTGTTAGTTAGTGTTAGTTAGTGTCTGCACAAACATTGCTTTTATAATGCCCATGTCATATTATTGACCAACGTCATTAATCTTGTTTTTTTTTTTTTTTTTTTTTTTAATTTAGCGTAACATCAATTGCTGATCGCCTTAATGTTGAGTTCGCTTTGATTCATAAAGAGCGAAAAAAGGCAAACGAAGTTGCATCTATGGTACTTGTAGGAGACGTTAAAGATAAAATCGCCATTTTGGTCGATGACATGGCAGACACATGTGGAACTATTGTTCACGCTGCAGACAGACTTGTTGAAGCAGGAGCTACAAAGGTTTGAACAAACTGGACTTAATCATTGATACATTTATTTACTCCTTTTTTTTCTATTTCTAGGTTTATGCCATATTAACTCATGGAATTTTTTCGGGGCCAGCCATTTCCCGAATTAACAATGCTTGTTTTGAAGCTGTTGTGGTCACAAATACTATTCCCCAGGATGGTCACATGCGGGATTGTCCCAAAATACAGGTATGTCTTTATATATAAATATATGTTTCATTATTTGAAGCAGGACTTTTTCTTTGCTCGCTCTTTCACGACCATTTCAGGGAGTTATTTACATAATTGTATTTCTTTTTCGATGAGTATTTCATAAACTCCGAACAATATTATGCTTCGGAGACTTCAAGTTTGTGGACTTCAAATTTGTTTCTTCTTAGGAAATCCTATCAGTTTCATATATGGTTTCTAAGCATGTTATCTCCGCTCATTGTGATCAAGAGGGTCTGTTAAACCTTCTCGTTTTGTTTGTTAAATCAAAGCCATAATATCCTGGTTATGCCACAGGAGTCATATAAGTACTTTATTTCCAATCGTTTGTTTGAGATTACTGTGTTGCATCATTACCATGGGTATCTGCCTAATCGATTTCTAGAAATCATCCCTTCTAAATTAGCTTATTGGTTTTTTGATTTCTCAGCACTCTACTGTATTCAGAAACTTCTTAGCTGAGCCTTAGCTCTTCGCTGCAACATGCTACAATATTCGTTTTAATGGCAATCTTTAATCAAATAATATTTCTGATGGTGTCCATAGATTCCCGCTCTATGCTTTGTCTCCATTCCAATCGGCTATTAACAAATATCTTTAAATAATGCAGAGAAAAATGATTGGAAAGTGACGAAATCCTCTTTAAATGCAAATCTTCGTCCATAAGTAGTTCTTTTAATTTGAATAAATTCAAGATTGATAAAATACTAGCACGTATTACCACCGTAATAATTGAAAGTAAGGTTTAATTTCAATTGTTTGTCTTCTGTTTCGTCGATTTAGTTTCTCTGGCGCTGCAACGCATTGTGCTCATAAGTGTTTAATATGCTCCTCCAGCTGGTTCGATTCCTAGCCTGCCGAGCAGTCGGAGATATCTAACTCCTTGGCTTCTGACTCTTTATCTCTCTGGTATGACTTTGAAGATTTAACGATCTGGAGCTTTGATGTTCGTTCGCTCTACATGGCCCAACGATCTCAACCCTTGAATACTATTTTTTGTTTTTGTTGCGCGAATACTTTATCGTTATTTCTGCTTCGTCGGATATTTACTTTTTCTTCGTTTACACAGACAGGGTCATAAATCGTTCGCAAAACTTGTCTCTCTGGTAATGCAAAGGGCTTTTCACCCGAATGAGAGAGAGTCCATGGTTCTGGAAATTGCAGGCATATATGTATGTATTTTCGTCTTGTTTGAGTGAAATTAAAAAAAAAATTGTAGGGTTACATAGGCGTACTTTTTTGAAGCTTTCTTCTTGTCTTCTCGATGAGTCAAGAAATGATTATTTTTATAAGATTTCGGTTACATAATAATTGTTTTTATATATCACATTATATAAATAACTAGCTGTCCCGGCAGACGTTGTTCTGCTCTTCCGAGCAGATAGAGCGATGATATAAACTGTATAAATAAATATACATCACCTTCAAGTAAAATGAGTGCTTCTTTAAAAATGTCCTCAGTGTATTCTTGATGTGGATGTTTTTTCCTCATAGAATATCCACGCTTTGGCTTTGTTTAAGATTTTCCGAAAGTTTTTTTTAGATCAGTTGGTGCGTAATTCGGCAGAGTGATTGTGAACAGAGTGTGTATTTGATTTGTAAGCGTAGCTTCTGTTAGTGTTATATTCCGTTTCTCTATATATATTACACAACTCACCATCGACGGTTTTAGAGATTCGGATGATGCTGGTCCCTTGCTAACATGTAGCAGCATTTGGAAATAAAAACACTCGGCGTTTTTGGATGGACAGTGTAATCGCAAGAGCATCTGACTTTTGATTGCGTTAAAAAACCATTTTAATAGCTATGGGAAATTTCAAAACTTCAATAGGATACCTACTACATACATGTATGCCTTACCCCCATTTTACCCTATAAGCAGCTTGTCACAAAAATCACCCCTCAGGCTTTCATGTACATTTAACCTATCAAACACAATAAGAATTTTTAAATTCGGATACCAAATTTTTGCTTTTAGACCATTGGTGAAATAGGCTAAAACTAAAACAGCTAGGTCTTGCAAGAAATATTTAGCCTTCACGCCACCCACAAACGAATACCTTTCAAAATAAAAAAAAATTAAATTCCTTTAACACGTTTGCGTTTTGCCTCCCTATTTGTAATTTTAAAAATGCACAAAAATGCATTTGTGACAAAAACCACTTTATAAATTGAGATATAAACTATCCTATCTTTCAAGTTAGGTCAAATTGCATACAGTTTTCAAAATTTGATTAAAATCTGTTCATTAGCTTTGGAGTTCATCGCGGACAAACAACGTGACACTTGATTTATATATATATAGACTAGCTGCCCGGGCAGACGTGGTTCTGCCCTTACGAGCATATAGCGCGATGATAAAGCGATAAATTTGACTTCTAAATTATATTTTGATACCGTCCAATTTATTTGTCTAAAACATTTATACCGCCCAATTAGTTTGTTTAAAATATGAGATGTAAAAAAAAGTACGCATACGCCCGAGTGTACGATACTGTTATAGCGTTGTTTTTAGGTTGGAAAACTGGCAATTGCAGCAAATTTTCTTTTAGTTTATTCTTTCTAGATGGTAAGTAGAATTGCGTTTGCAGTTCCATTTTAAAATATAATTTTTAATAAAAAAATAAAAAACCCCAATTGCAACTTCCATTCAATTTAATTTTATTTTTTCTTTGCAGTGCATCGATGTGTCCATGATGTTTGCTGAGGCTGTAAGGAGAACACACAACGGAGAAAGTGTCTCATACCTTTTTTCAAATGTTCCATATTAGTTTTTTTTTTTTTTTAATGATAATATTACATAACTTTTCAATTTATACTTTTTTTCATAAAACGCAGTGAACATAAAAAAATAATAGTGTCAAGTAAAACATAGTAGCCGAGTAGTACTACATTAAGTATGATTCTTTGTTTGCATTAAATACAACAATTGCTTATAAAATAAGATAAAATCTGTGTACCATTAATAATAATTATTGAATTACATACACATTTATTGATTTTGCGTTTGGTTAGGGCAATCAGGTACACAAGAACAACAAAATCTGAATGTTTAATGAATAATGTTAATAATTGATTTATCACCTCTACTGCAGCATAGATTATTTTTGTATGTATCATTGATCATAAGCCGTAAATAATTATTGTACTTTTAGAAGCAAATAATAGGAAAATAAAAGTCAAACAAAATTCAGGATTTCTTTTTTTTATGAATTTGTATAGTTTTCTTATAAATATTAAACGAGTCTGTAAATACAAAAGAGTTCAATACACCACTATGTATGTATATCAAGCAAAAAACATTAAGAACAATGCAAACAAAAATACCTATTAAAATGAAATTGTGGACTAGAAATGTCGTAAGCAAATTAAACCGCAATTATCAAATAAAATTAATATTCTGATGTTGTCTGTAACTATGTGCTTAAGTTCCTTTTCCAGGAAGAGACTTTCCATTCTTTAATTCTCTAAATTTATAATCAACAGATATTACTGTCTTGTGCTGTACTTGTTGTAGATTCATACAGTTCATTGTCTATCCTATTAGGAATTTTAGTAATCCGCCCCCGAATATCTCTTTTTTATTTGAGTTAGTACGAATGTACTTTAAAATTACTATACTCTGTTCGAGTAATTCGTTCAGTACATGCCTTATGAGGGAGCTTTTTATCTACCAATGATGCCTGCAGTTAATCCTAATGGCAAACTAAAACAAAACCTGCCTCTGAATTTAAACCCAAACCACTAAACTACACAAGAATTGTTGTTGTGATTTTTTATAAATTTGTCCGCACCCATGACCTTTCAATTTGACTGCAACAATCAGACTGATTTTTGTTTCGTTTTGCTTAGTATAAAAAAAAAACAACCCCCGTCGTCATTGCACAAAGACAAAAGGGTTACCTTCGGGACACCTTAGTGTCAATTGGACACCTTCTCAGTCGCTCGGACACCAGGACACCTCTTTTTAAAAATAATCGCTTTCGGACACCTTTTAGAAATCTGGACACTTTTTAAAATAAACAAACAAATTGTTCGAAACAAATATTTCAACTCTGAACGCAGCCCTTTGACACTATCATAAAATATACCTAAATATCTCTATCATTCATTCTCTTTCTATCTTCAGTGCAGAAATTTAAATTGTTTGTCATACCAATAGATCTTACCAATTTCCAGCAGCTATCTTTGTCGCATCTCTTTCATTTTTTTAAAGAAAAATAAAACGAGAATCTTTCTGAAACCACTGACATTTGTAGGATAAGCCTAAAGGGCTAACCATAATTGAAGAATTGGTACGTACGTTGACTTACGAAACAGTAGAAATACATGTGATTTGTATACCCAACCCGAAATGACTTTTTGTTCAGTCTCGGCAAGTTTCGTTCACTTGCGTTTTTGTACGTAATGTACGCTTTGAGTCGTACATTACGTACGAAAATCTGACATTCCTTTTTTTCTAAAGGGTATTCTTCTTCTTTCTTTCTTCTTATTTTTAAAGGCTATTATGGGCAACTGATGTACTTTACAAATCGGAAGGAAACTTTTCGTTCGGTTTTGACACTTGCTCCCTTTTTCTTTCGTGTATTATGGTTGGGCCTTAAAATGTATTATGCCTGTTTGTATACTTCTTTAGCATAGTTCCTACTTTCGATTAATTTCTTCTTTTTTTCATTTCACTTCATTTGTTCTATCTTCTATGTGGAATTTGTTGTATTTTGACTTGGTCGAACGATTTTCAATATTTTTTGTCCCTAGCTAGATATTTAGCAATGAAATAATATTGCATACTTAGTTTTTCCAAGATAACACTTTTAAAATAATTATTTTTTCAAAATACATGCCCTTAAGCAGTTATCTAACAGAGAAGCCAGTTCGTGCGGCCCAGTCGTGCATTAATTCCAATTTGTTTATTGTTTTTGTAGGCTTTTTTGGGTCAAGATTTAGTTAAACAATGCAATGTTAAACAAAATCATACGGAAAAATCGCAAAAGAACACCGTGAACATTAGACGAAACGTTTTGACAAAGATGGAATAAGTTTGTTCAACTTTGCATTTTTATATAAATTGACCTAAACAGCCTACAGAAATATTCAAAAAATTGTTCTTTTCTTAGCTTAAAAAACTGTTTGAACAATTACAAAAAAAAAAAAAAAACATCGATATGAGTTTATCTTTGAATTGCTGAAGTTGGAAGAGAGTTCGTCAAGCTGTTCAGCACTGACATTATTGTATGACCGCCAAACTCGTACTCCTCTTGCCCGAAAAACCCTTTAAATATTTGATTTATTTATGGTTCCATTGATTGGTTCCCATTTAAAATGCACGTGTGAACTTAAGAGAGAGCTTTCACATACACATAATAAAATGCACATCAAGCTTGTTGTAGAGAGGCAAATAGAAAAACTATAAAGATTTGGCGGTCTGTATTGTGTGTCTGTGCTGTTCAGGCTGCAGCTCAAGCTCAATGCGAAAAGGTGATAATCCAAACTGACTCAAACACAGACCGACGATACAAAAAATTATTCCAAAGAAAAAAGACATTTGTTTATCGAAACTATGTGTATGTATAGGGCCTTTTATTAATATTTAGTGTAAAACTTTTTTGTTTTTTAATTTATTGATTGTATAAATTGCATTTCCATCAGTATTCGTACTCAT
The DNA here is from genome assembly GCA_916050605.2 of Platycheirus albimanus. Lineage (NCBI taxonomy): Eukaryota > Metazoa > Arthropoda > Insecta > Diptera > Syrphidae > Platycheirus > Platycheirus albimanus. The sequence continues at coordinate 71,337,424 of OU696698.1, forward strand.
CATCATCCGCAGCATCGCCATCACCATCATTTGTATCTGCTGAAACTTCTTCAAAATCTCTCTCCAAACAAGCTAAGTTTTCACGGGCTTCACAAAATTCACCTTCTTCCATTCCCTCGCCAACATACCAGTGCACGAATGCACGCTTTTGGTACATTAGATCATATTTGTAGTTAAGTCGAGTAAAAGCCTCTGCAATTGCGGTCGTATTAGATAACATGCAAACAGCTCTTGTAGTTTTGGCCAGTTCGGATCCAGGCACAACTGTCGGAGCTTGATAGTTGATGCCGATTTTAAATCCAGTAGGACACCAATCAACAAAGGTTATATTTCTATTGGATTTGATTGCAGACACACCTGCATTGATGTCTTTTGGTACGACATCCCCACGGTATAACATGCAGCAAGACATATACTTTCCTCGACGTGGATCACACTTCACCATCATGTTGCCTGGGCTAAAGCAGCTGTTGGTGAGGGAAGAAATGGAGAATTGTTCATGAACAGCTTTCTCCGCCGACATTAGAGGAGCGTACGCGACCAGAGGAAAATGAATTCTAGGATAGGGTACAAGATTCGTTTGAAATTCATTCAAATCCACATTCATTGAGCCCTGAAATCTTAACGAGGCGGTTGTAGATGAAACGACCTGCGCTATCAGCCTGTTAAGACTTGTGTAATTCGGACGATCAACGGAAAGGTTTTTTTGACAAATTTCATAGATTGCCTCATTGTCCACCATAAATACACAGTCCGAATGTACAAGCGTTGAATGCGTGGTCAAAACAGAGTTGTAGGGTTCAACGACAGCTGTTGAAACTCTTGGCGATGGATAGACTGCGAATTGAAGTTTACACAGCTTAGGATATTCACATGCTATACGTTCCATTAGTAATGAAGTAAATCCTGAACCAGTTCCACCACCCATACTGTGAAAGATAAGGAAGCCTTGCAACCCTTCACATTGCTCGGACAGTTTTTGAACTCTGTTCATGACTGGGTCTATTATTTCCTTTCCAATGGTATAGTGCCCTCTCGCATAATTGTTGGCTGCATCTTCTTTGCCAGTTATCAGCTGCTCTGGATGGTAAAGGTTTCGGCAGGGACCAGTTTTAATATCATCTATAACAGAAGGCTCTAAATCAATGAATATAGTTCGTGGTACATAACGACCGGATTCAGTAAGAGAAAAAAATGTGTGATGACTATCGTCGGTGTTTGCGTCCGTTTTACTGTTGGATCCATCTGGATTGATACCATGCTCCAATAAGTATAACTCCCAGCATGAGTTACCGATTTGAACGCCAGCCTGTCCAATTTGTAGGGAGATGACTTCACGCTGATATACAAAATAAAATAAGAAAACATGCAATATTTATAGTATTCAACTTGAGTTTTTTTTACCATTTTTAAGCTGGCCTAGTAATTCTTTTCCCGCAAGCCTTTATAAATCGTCGAGAAGACAATGGCGAATGGCGATGAGGTTAACTGTGCAAGCAGGTGGTAAAATGTACAATGCCGAAGCGTATACAAGGAATAATAAATTTGGGGGCTAATTTAATTTCTAGAACTTATTGCTACAGGACGACAATAAACTAAGGATAAGGATCTATCTAAAAACAATTTATTTATTCTTAACAAGAAATAATGAAACAATAAAAAAAAAACCGAATGCACAAATTTTCTTTCACTAGGCCGGCGCTTTTGTAACGGATTTTGTTTTGTGTGTGAGTATGTATAGATGCAGATTAGGTTAGCAGAAGTTTAATATTTTTTCCCAAAGTCGAGCTTGGTAAGTTAATAGTCGAATCAAATTGAGGCGTTCTTTTTTATTTGGAGGCTTTTGTTCTTATAAAGGGTAGGTAATGGTTTTATAAAAAATAGCTAGCTCATAAATGTAAAAATAAAAAAGCTTATTTGAAGTAATATTAATTATGTCAACAATCATAAAACTAAAAAGGCTCGCAAATATTTACGTTAGGGGCCGTAGCTAGTTATTTTTACAGAGATAAGGAACATATTATTTCTTTTTAATTTTGGTATACATACAAATCGGGTTGGGGTCAAAATCCCGAAATTTTTCATTTTATATAATTTTTCGGGATTTCGATTTCGGAAAAATAATCCTAAGTGTAAAGTTAAGAAGTAAAGGCGTAAAAAACAATATAACTGTTAAGTTCCGTTAATATCTCTTTGAACATGATTTCAAGTTGTTATTGTGCTTTCAGTAGCGTTGTGTTGTGATTAAATTAAGTGGAAAAAAGGCGTTGAATTAAAATCAGTAAAATTGTAAGTTTTTAAAATTTAAGTTATAATTTTATGTTTAAATAATTGCTATTTTAACTGTGTTTTATTTTATGTTTCATAACTAGAAGGAATATTTCAGAAATCAGGCAATTTTGAAGAGTTTTATTTTTAATTTTTCTGTTTTATTTTCGGGATTTCGGCCTTTCTGGATTTTGAATTTTCGATATTCTGGGTTTTTGTTATTAAGGGTTTTCGGGATTGTGTACGTCTCTCATAAAAATCATTGACTATGAATAAATTACAAAAATTAAGCTCGGAATTTTGAAATTTGATTTATTTTTTTCTTCTAATTAACTGATAAAGAAAACTGTTGTGCTTAAGCGCACAATGTTTATGGTGAATATCCACTGAATCAGTCTTTTTCTATAAACATTGATCGTGTATATGCTCTCTGTCAATGAATACTGAAGAAAGGAGAATACATTTTGGTTCTCATCAATGTGGTCAATGTTTTGATGGCGTTTGACTGTGGTGCCCCTTAGGGCCATATGTACAATCGTATTTCATCCTCGGATCAAAGTTTGAAAACGATTTACCTCGGTTCGTGTTTGCATAATTAATTCTTAAGACGGTGGTTCAAGAGTTAACCCACCGATTCCCGAAGATTAAATAAAGTTGACCCACGAATCGAAAATTTAAAAACGACTTTCAGCACTAAAACACGATTGTACAACTGGCCCTTAATGTGTCAAATTTGGTTTGAAACAGCTAATAAATGTAATACCATGTGAAGATAGGAGATTTAAGAAAAAAGTTAATTCAGACAGTGACTTCACCAGCAATGCTTGATAACGATATTAAACAGCTGATTGTTTACCTCAACTGACCCAGGGAAACACCTTGATCTATTTCAGAACAAGCCTTGGTTAAAAAAAAAGAAAAAGGACGCGTTGAGTTTTTTAAGATTCATTCGTAGATCGTTCCTGAAAGGTCTTGGTTTGGTTGTTTGATTTTGACAAATTCAGCTACTTCTCTATACCGCATGACGTCAAGATGGCGTCAGAATCAAATTATTGTATGGATTTAACATTAATTAGGTATGTATGTAGTTTAATCTTAGCTTAAATGTGTATACCGTTCAAATTGTGATGTGACGCTCGAATCAATATAACGAACTGATATAGACCTGAATCGAATTGTAATTTTAAGGTCAGCTTGGTACCAACCTAAGATTGGTTTGAGTCTTTGAATTTGAAATCCCAACAAGAACTGCAATAATTTATTGTGAATTACATTTCGGAGACTTTGAAAATATCTCGGAAACTAATGAAGGGTTCGAGAATAAGCTGTAACGGAAAGTTCTAAAGTTTTTAAAAATGTATAAAAGAAATCAACTGAAGCTCGGCACCTCGGTTATAATTTAAGCCTAGTAACCGATAGATGGCGAGTAAATAATTAGACAATCTTAACAACAGAACAGTTGTTCTTTTTTGGTTAATTTATTACACTCTCTAATTATTTATTCGCCATCTACCTGTTGCTAGATTAAAATTATAACTGAGTTTTCGAGCTTAATTTCTACAAGAAAGCTAATTCTTGACCCCTTTTGTATTTTAGAAGAGCTTTCCAAGTCTTAAAATTATGGCAGAAAACTTTCAAGTTCCGAATTTTAAACCGCTTTTTCGATACTATGCAAGGTTTCCGGTTGATGTCTTGAATAACTAGTTTGAGCTACAATTAAAATTATCTGACCAACTGCTTCAATTTCTTAAATTCAAATATTCATACTCATTTGAGTTGAAATTCCGGAAATATAATATCTACATAAAATAACTAGCTAAGTTAAAGCTATGTTAAGTGAGTTGATGTATAATAAAAGAACTATTTCACAAATAAATCGTCCTCTATCCCTAGTTGATTGTACGGAAATTTAAGGGAAAGTACAGAACAAAAGACAATCAGGCGATTGTAAGATCTGACTATAACGTCAGATCAGTGTGAAAAATTGTCACAAACGTCTTATATTGAATTCCATGAAGCCAAAAAACCACTCTCAATTCGATCTCGAGCACTTTTCGTTTTCCATGAAGCCAAAAAAAACAATCTAGATTCGATCTCAGATTGAATCTAGATCGCTTTTTGCAAATCTCGATTCAGAGCCAGATTTACACATACTTTCACACACACACAAATTGACATTCCTTAACGTCATCAGATGGAAATTTGTTTTTCTCATTGTGGTTTTTGTGTTTTATTAGCAAAATAATTTATTATTTTTTAAAAGTGCAGCAGCAATTATTAATTATATTTCAATATTATCCGATGATGGAGAATTTTTCAAAACTGCAAATTTGTTAAAGAAAAACGATAGGCTTTCCGTCAAAGATGTTGTTGCATATCTATCAAACGAAGAAGTGGACTATCATTTCAGCTGTTTATGACACACACACAATGACAAAAACAAAATAAATCTCAAATTATTTTCCATGCAACCATAAAAATCGTGAAATCTAGATTCAATCTGAGGGCGAATCCGAAAATGTCGTGGAATTCACCATTACTTTTATCATAATAACGATCTGATAATAGTCTGAATACACAATTTAACAATTGTTGGCCCACTGTCAGGACATTTTCAGGCTCATTCGATTTTTCAGTTATGCTAGGCAATTCATATAAAACGAATTTTCGAATATTATTTTTAAAGCGAAGGAGGCTTCAAGTCTTTATGGTTTTCTCTCTGAATGTTAATAAAAGAATAATCAATTACTGTTTGTACCATGAGGATTTAAAACTTGCTATAGACTTTAAGATTTCTGTTATTGTGTTTTGTGCGCCAACGTTTGGCATTACATGGAAGACGATGCACAAGAGGAAAGTATACTTAAATAAAGAATAACTACATCTGAATGATAGAGTAGTAATTTTGCATAAAATCTATCTCGCTGACGACGGCTTCACAATCCCTTGTCCAAACACTACGGGACTTGGGTTGCAAGGTTTTGCTTTAGCTGCTGATCCCAACTTGTATTTAATTATTTTTTTCCTTTAATTTAATAATTAACGCTTCTCAATTCACTGAATATAGTAAAAAAATTAATTTGCCTTAAAATACCTGAAGCATGTGAACTGACAATTTTCAACCTGACAATGTTGTAAGGCAAAGCATTTTAAGGATAAACATTTGATAATGCAATCGTCAGGCTTTGGCAAAAAAGTGCTAACCGTGTGAAGTAACAGTTTGGCAATGTAAGATGTTTACAATATCTTTGTTTGTTAAGTCCTCAAGTAGTACTTTGGTCGTAAGAAATCGTTTTTTGAAAATTCTCAACTAGCCCCAGAACCAACAACCAACAAAGCTATTGTAATATAATAATTTGACTTTGATTTTTGTATTTTCTTTCTTCACTAAATGCAAAAAATTCAAACCTTTGAATTCATAAAAATACACTTTGTTATCGTTTAATTTTATGCATAATACTCCGGTTTAATGAAGTATAGGAGTCGAGCTTAGAAAATCAAGTTCTTCTTTGAAGATCTGTACTCAGGCTCGTTTCATTTGTTTTAGTTATTTGTGTACTAAAAGTTCAACTGAAAAAACTTCCAATGTTTAATCCTTCATTCGCAACAAAACCAAATAATAACGTTTCTCCTCCTGTTTTATTTTTCAAATTTTAAACCATATCGAAGACGATTCAATAGATCTTATGTCTCAAATCTTGACATTAGAAAAACAGTTTTCATTAAATTTAATTTATTTTTCCAGATACATATCAAAAAGAAATATAGAATCACGAGAATAATATACAAAAAATTGTTGTGTGCATAGCATTTAATATAAAGGCAATTTTAGTTCTTAACATTATGAAAACTTTTCAAAGGAATAAAACAAAATATGATTGTACCAAGAAAACTTAATCTAAAAGCTGTTATGTTCGTTAACATAACTGAACAATCAATATATATCAATTCCATTCTCTACTACGGTACAGTGGAATCATTTAATCCTAGAATTTGAATACATACTTACAAATCACAATAAACATAAATTCTTTAAAAAACCAATTACGTGGTTTGATTAAATGGGTTATTTTACTTTTTCAAGCAATTTCTAGCTACGTGAAAGTTGCAAAAAAAAAAATCTCAGATAATCTTGAATTTACTCGAAAAAGTAGAGCAACAGGCACATTGAGCTTTTGTTTTAGCCGTGTAAAAACGAAATCATAGACTATTAATAGCACTTTCCACCGATTGCACTTGGGGAACCAATCGTACTGAAAACCAATGGAACAAGAAACAGTGCTTCTACTCAATTTTGAAACAGTGTCTATACGCACACACCATATTCACAAGTTTTGCCAAAGTCAAACTGGTGTGTGCAGCCCGATTCGCGGTAAAAAAGGTTTTTTATTCGTGCTCATTCAACTTCGTTGCAGACCTTCGAGGCCTATATCATCAGATTTAGATTCAACAATATGTCATATGTGTTTAGACAACCGAAACTTTCAGCAATGCTTCTCGCAAACAGACACTCAAACAAAAATATTTTGTGTCGGACATTTGAGTTTTAAATGTACGAGTATCTGTGCTTCTTGAGTGTATTCTAAGTCAAGAAGCAAAATTCTGTTCCCAAAATCGTCAGAAGTGTCATTTTTGTAACAATGGAAAGTGCTTTAACAAATATGAATGAAACTTTCTACAATAAAGTAATTCGGGTTATGCTTGAACAAAATTTAGTGAATCACTTTGTAACTTTAAAAATATTTAACGAATATAAATACAATCGAAATACTAAAACAAACAAATATAAAAGCTTACAGCACTGCAGTCCTTTTTAGCCTAAACCTCTTTGGTGAATCCCTTTGGTAGTGATATATCAAAAACTATAGGCGGGTTGTTTGGCAGGTAGTTTATGTCACAAGTTGAAGCATTCACAAATATTATTCGACCATCGGATGTTATTCCATATCCTTCGTGCACATGCCCAAAAACATGATATTTTGGTTTGATTCTCTGCTGAACACTTGTCAATAGCTCTACACATCCAGCTCTAACGCCCGAACAGCATAAATCACCGTGTCCAACTGGTGGCGTGTGTGTAACGAGAACATCAACTCCTTCAGGAATTGTATTCCAGCGTTCCAAACATTCTCGTCCACGCGGAATATTGAAAGCCCACTTGCAAAACTCTGGCTGCCATGGACTGCCGTAAATATTAAGGCCATAAATGGTTGTAAGTTCGTCTTCGATGTATTGGCAATTTGTCAGATATTGCCTTATATTAAGCGTTTGTACTGCGTCTTCAATGTTTTCTTTTGCATTACCTAATGTAGGCATGTCATCGAGAATCGACGGTCCTGAATGTTTTGTTCTGCAAAAAAACAAAAATTTAGAAAACTTTAAAGTTTTAATTTAAGGAGTTGTGACGACTTCTTAATTTCTACAATTTTGTTTCTACAGGGGTTGAATTTTAAATTTTCTTTCCAAATAAAGTTCACAGTCTTGCTCTTGTGTCTGACAAGTTTGGAATCGGTATGTTAAAAAGCAGCAGTCAAGGCTATATTCCCCCCCTCCCCCTTAATTTAATTAGATGCCTAATTTAGATTTTTGTGGGATAAATATTTAATTGTTATCAATTTACTGTGTCAAGAACAATCCTTTCCTTCTTACCTAATTCTTCTTACTAGCCTAGGCCTTAGAGTTGATTTATTGAGAAAACTTTTCGGACAAATATTCATATTTTTTCAGAGTGCTGTAGCTCTTAAAGAAGAGGAAAATCCAAACAAACATTAGTCAACCAGCTTTAAAAAAAAGTAAAAAGTAAGTTTGAAAATTTTGATGCATTATATTACATGATATATTTTTTTTTTTTTTTTTACTTAAAGCAACTTGATTTTAAAAGGATAGCTTTCTGTCAACTGATCGCTTTCATGCAGATCATCCATTCGATTTGGAAGATGATGAGCAAAACTTTCGTCTACCAAACAAGAAGTCCTGGTAGCGATATCTAAACTAAAGTTCAACAAGGCTGCTGAAGCGGATACGTTTCCGGCTGACATTTTCAAAGCATCGGGAGATGACTTGGTGAGGAGCATACTCCAACCCATCTGTACAATCTGGTTTGATGAAATTATGCCTGACGAATAGAACCTCAGCATTGTGAGCCCTATGCACAAGAAAAGTGATACTCTGAACTGCGCCAACTATAAACCTATAAAATCTTGTCGGCCATTCTGTGCGAACGCCTGAACCCTTTCGCCCCTATCAGTGTGGTTCCAGGCCCGGTAAGTCATCCGTAGACCAAATTTTCACACTCCGACAGATTTAAGAAGAGACCCAGGAATTCCAGATCGATACTCACAACCTCTTTATCGGTTTTAAAGTCCTCTATGACAGCGTGAATAGGAACGAGCTATACAGAGCCATGTAATTTCTTGGCTTAAGACTAGGTGACGCGCTGTCATGTAACCTCTTCAACATCATTCTTGAGGCAATCGTACGCAACTCGCAGGTCAACACCAGCCAGCAGTAAGATTTTTTAAAAATCCGTTCTATTGGCTATGCCGATTATATTGACATTATTGGAAGAACGATGCGCGCTGTCAGTGGAGCATTCGCAAGAATTAAAGTGGAAGCTACGAGAATGGATGAAGATAAAACAAAGTATATGATGTCCTCGGGTGCAGAACAAAACATCCGTCGAAGATTCACTCTTGTTAATCGCTGTTTCTTCGAACTTGGAAGGCATCTTAGTAGGAACGCCGTCTCTCAAAGGACCAAGGAGACACTATACAAGACCCTAATCATTCCAGTCTGCTGGGGCAGAAGCGTGGACTCTGAAAATCGGATGAAAAACGGCTGAGTTGCTTTGAGAGAAAGATTCGTCGGGCATGTCAATGGAATATGGAGGATAAGATTCAAGTCGGACTGTACGGGCTATATAGCTACATTGACCTTGCCAAAGAGCAGACAATACAGTGGCTTAAAAGGAGGGACTTGTTGAGCGTATGGACCAGCTCATCGAGTCTTTAATTCCAATCCTGAGGACTAACGCAGTACTGTTAGGTGGGTGATTGTTTGATTTTGTTCTTTACATTTCGTTCAATATTTTTAAAACTTCTTTTCCATTGGAGTAAAGAATATTTTATGAAAAACTATTGTCACGAAAAACTGGTTGCCAATCATATATGTACATATCTAGTGATTATTAGATACCGATATATTTAAGTGATTTTTTTGGAATGAGAAATTTTGTCACTCATAGAACCAAAGGAAAAGTCTTGGTTTACCGCAGAGTGTAAAGAAGCTATGAGGTTGAAAGAAATAAGCTTTAGGTATTTTTCCGCACAATACAATAGCAAGAGTTCTTCAAGATCTTGATATACAAAAATGCGCGGATGGAATAACCCCTATACTTCTGAAGGGGTGTTCTTCGTCGCTGGCAAAACCATTGCGTAAGCTTTTCCATCGTTCCTATCGTTCAGGAATCTTTCCTAGTAGATGGAAAACAACATTCTTCCAGCCCGTCCCCCTCCTCCTACCGACCAATTGCATTTACGTCCCTTCTTTCTAAGGTCTTGGAAACGCTGATAAATCGTCAGCTCAAGAAATATCTCGAAGATCGGGAGCTTTTAAATGACCGACAGAGAAGCTTTCGCAGCAATCGTTCCATTGGTGGTCTTTGCATCGCTTTGGCGAAAACAAGAGTATTGCGCTTGATATTTCAAAGGCATTTGATAGAGTTTGGCATGAAGCTCTTTTATCGAAAATGCGTGCATTTGGTATCGATGATACTCTTATTCTGGACCGTTCAATACAAGTTGTATTAGACGGTTTCAAGTCTGATCTCCACAAAATATATGCTGGTGTGCATCAGGGCTCCGTTCTATCTCCGACTCTCTTTCTCATTTTTATAAATGATCTCTTTTCTGTGACTTCTAATCCATTAAATTGTTTTGCTGACGACTCAACCCTCAGCTTTTCGTATACGTTTGATAATTCACGGCCTTCGCCTTCGGACGTGTTATTACAACGAAATCGTATGATAAGCTCATTAAACTCCGATTTCAACAGCATTGTGAATCGGGGTATCAGAAATCGTGTAGAGTTTAATGCGTCGAAAACTTAATGCTGGCTTTTGTCGTTAAAGCTAAACATACCTCCTATGCCATTATCCATGAATGGTACTTGCATCGAGGAGGCCGAAAAGCTATCAGTACTCGGTATGTGTATGTGTATTCCAACCTTCGTTGGAATGATCATATACTTGAGATTGCTAAGAATGCTGCAAGATGCTTAGGCTTTCTTAATAGATGCAAGAAGTTTTTCACCCCTTCTTATCTGGCTACAATTACACCCTAAACTTGAGTATAACTCCCATTTCTGGGCAGGTGCTTCTCAAGCTTTTTTACACCTGCTCGACAGAGTTCAGAAAAAAGCGTTAAAATTGATAGGAGAGAGAAGCATTATGGAAACGTTTCCATCCCTTGAATATCGTCGAAATGTTTCATGTCTTTCCTTACTTTTTGTAGAAAAAAATGTTTACTCGAGGTAGCCTGCTGCGTTCCATTCCTTAAACATTTCCCCTGTAACACCCATCTGCTATGAATGCTCATCAGTTTACACTTGAGCCCAATTTCGCACGTACCGTGAAATATAGGGATTCTTTCTTCAGCCGTACAACACGAGTCTGGAATAAATTGTCTGGTATAACTTTGCCTTGCCATTCATCGACACTTACTTTCCTCCCTATCTTGTTTCATAGACTCAAACGCTGGTGCAAAACCACACCACGCCACGCCAGACATAAAGAAAAAGTTTTAACTAGTTCGAGAAGTTTGGTTTTAAGAATCTTACCTTTGCGAAACAGATTTGTTTTGAAAGGGATGTGTGAACGTCGAATCGAAACTGAGCTCATGATTTCCGGCTATAACAATTTTGTGCTTGTGCGGCAGATTGCCAATCCAGTTGTTAAACTCTATCACTTCTTCCAACTGGCCGCATTTAGTGAAATCTCCAGCATGAATAAATATATCGCCATCAGGGATATCAAATTTTATGTAGGGCGTCAGGGAGTGTGTATCGCTCATGCAAACTATTCGCGCTTTGTTGAATGGAACTGATGTTTGCGGCGGCTTCATCGTTACTTTGATGACTCTCTGGGTCTTGGAGAGTTCCTTCCATGCAGCTGTTGGATCATTAGTTAGAGGATGTATTGGGACTTCCATAGCATTAACTAGAAGGTTTGACAAGTCATTAATATGTGAGTTAAAATATTTTTCATATCTATTGTTTGTAATGAAAATTGTCTCATGAAAAATTAAAATTTTTAATGATTTTTTGAACCAGAAACAATAGAATGGCACCTAACAGATAAACCAGAAAAGCATGGTATGGCAGAAGCCCAAGAAAGAATACTTTGACTTTTCAACATTACGTTAGAAATAATTGTTTTATAAAACTTTAGCTATGCTAACCTTCTTTCAGGAAATCAATAGTTTCTTTTTTTATTGTTTGCAAATTTTCAGTCAACAACGCGAATTTACAATCTGATCGGATGCCCAATTCACAATATCACACCGCTGTCACTTTTTGTGAATTGTTCACAATGGAGCGAATTTTGTTTGGCAGCTAGTTGTTTTCCAGTTTTCCATGATCCACAGAAGTAAAAGGTATGCTGATTTTATATTAATATTTATGACGTCACTATCATATTTTCTTTTTATTTAATTTCATCATTGATTTGTACATTTATTTCCCTCCGATCCTTACCTTTCTGTGTATTAATAAGATAATCTGTGTGGGAATGCTTGCGATTTGTATTAAATATTTTTGACGATTTAATACGTCTGAAAATTTGTATGATTGTTTTACGGTGCTTCATAGGAACCCCTTATATCACCTCAACATTAAACGACACATTACAAACAAAACAAAGAAAACAAAACCAACAGCAAATCTGAATTATGAGAGAATGTTTGAGTGTAAATTATGAGTATTTTTGAAAGTCTACTAGGGGCGCTGTTATCTTCATCTTCGGAGGGTATTTGATATCAGCTATTGGGGCACTAGAGGGCAACACAGTCAAACGCAACCTCCAGAATACCATAGATTTTATATATAAAATGCTGGCTATTTTGGAAATATAGGTAATACCGTACTATACAGATCATCGCTTCAGCGAAACTGCGTGACACTACACTACAGTTTTCTCTCAACTCTACCTGAATTGCAGCACGTTTGTTTAAAGTCCGTATGAAATAAATTTTCTATTATTTTGTTAAAATAAATTTGGGATTTGCTTTTTTTTATCGAATATATACAGCGGTGCCTAGACAAACAAAACAAACAAGAAAGAAAATCAACAAAATACGCACCTTTCTCCTCTGCACTGCACTTAATTGGAACGACGCGGCATAGTTGGGTACATCACCAGCCTTTCCGTTTAGTGTCGCTTATATATAATTTTATCAATTGCAGTTCACTACAGTGATCCTACTTTCAGGCTGCAGCTGCATTTAATTTTTATAGTACATATTATTCTGGCCACACGTTTGATTGCCATTTTGTTTCCATTTTCCAGAATACCGATAACACCTCTGGAAAGACTTTTCGACTTTTCGTAAAAACAAACAGAACTTATGCCAACACCCTTCAAAACTGACATGAGTGTTTTTTTTTATCAACCGAAATTCCCTGCAATAAGTTTTACTTAAGAATTCATAAATGTTCGGGTGAAAAAAAAACGTATTTCTATCAAATAAAAATAATAAAATAAACTGAAAATAGATTTTCGCAATCCATTAGATAAGAATTCCAGAAATTCATTTCGATTAAATTACGATTTTCATTTGAAAAAGAGATTTAAAATTGGTATTAAAAAACTACTTTCTGTTTATTTTAAACAGCTGATCATAACTGAAAATAAATTATTTTCAATTGTCAAACTTGAGAACTTGAGTTTGTGATGAAAAGAACATGGCTGCGGTTTGCATTCCGATTCCCAGCACAATAATCATATTTATTTTTCAATAAATTTTAGTTTTTGCTAAATTTAAAACATCCAAAATGGAAAATATTGAAACTAACATGGATGAACTTTACATCGAAGAAATGAAAGGTAAATTTTTCAAACATTTTTATTTCGTTACATTTTAGAAAAATGCAGGACTTTTTATATTGATCAATTAAATTTGCATCTTCTAAGCTATAAAAAAAAATCTCTTTTGGTTTGACAAAATAAAATACAATAAATCGTCTTGGTTCATACGCATTTCTAAAAAAATTGTTTACAAAAAGCATGAAGGAGGTGTTCACCATCACCATTTAATAGGCATTTTTGTGCATTTACCCATTTCTTGCCTTTGTTCTTCCCATTGTTTTACCACTTCTTTAAACACACTATAGGAACAATATGTAGGTAGGAATGTATGTATCAATATTTTATTTTAGATAAGCCGCTTATTGACTTGTTTGTGTAATTTAATGTATAGGTTGGGGTTCAAAAAAAGCCTCTTCGTCTTCGCAACTGGCAAGTCGCTCGCAAGGCACACAGCACATAGAGTACAAGACCGGCCGACTCACTTCACTCCACTCAGTAGTCCGTCAGTCCTAGCCCCGAAACCAGATGTGATTTTATGTATCTGCGAAATTAATTTTACTAAACTTAAATCTAGTTAAAGGGTGCGTGTGTCAGAGTCAGAGCGTTGAGTTGACCTAGACAAAATTTGTAAATTGTAATTTAAATTCAAAATTGATTGTGTTTTTTGTAAATCTTTGGTTTTGGTGTTTCAATCAGCTGGTTTAAAACCAGGCATGACATAACCCTTGAAGCTTTATCTCTAAAAGCCAGTGCAATAAGTAGAAATAGCAAATAGATAGCTACACAAAATAGTGGTGTGTATAAGTATTTGCCGAAGGGTGACCAAATCAAATTTGCGAGTCTTGATATATTTTCGTTTTGTTTTTTTTCTTCAATACCTACTAATGTGTAATGTTTATTTGGAAACTTATTTTGTTCGGTCGTTTTGTTTGAAATATAAGAAAAATTATTTGTAAGTAGTAGCAGTGCGGTGCCAAGATACCTACATATTGTTTAATTTTTGTCGACAATATTAATTTTTAACCAGAGTTTGTGTTTGATGTAAATATAACCATTATTCTGTTTGTTGAGATCTTCGAATTGGGTTGAAATTTTGCTTTTGCACGTAGGTATGTATGTGAATTGTATTTTGTATTTGACACTTTTGTTCTAAATAATAGCTCTTGATACCTAGTATATTCCTCTCAGTTCTGAAAGATGCATTCCTTCAATATTCCAGACATGCAAAAAATTGTCTAAAGTCCAAAGATTAGTTCCATTGCATTGTCCGTTATCAGATATGCACTTCGTTGAAATCTATTAATTCCATCTAACAAACTTCTGGAGGTAGAGCATACTTACTTTCTCATGTTGAGCGTGGTGCTCCTAGGCCTTGCTTAATATGCCCCTCCAGTAGGACCGATCTCTAGCCTGCCGTCACCAATCTCACACTCCAAGTATTCGGAGCTCTCCTTCTATCTGGACGCTCCATTGAAGGTGAGGTCTACCTTGGCTTTTGACTCTCTCTAGTTTGACGTTGAAGACTTTACGAGCTGAAGCGTTGATGTCTATTCGCACTGCATGGCCCAGCAATCTTAGTCGTTGAATTCGAATTTTTCTGGCTAGGCTTATGTCGCTGTACAGCACGTATAGTTCGTCGTTGTATCTTCTTCGACAAATGTTGTTAATCGGTTTACGCAGACAGGAGCACTTTTCTCTCAAAGAATCCAATTGATTTTTCACCCGATTGGGATAGGGTCCATGCTTCTGCACTGGGATGATAAGAGTTCTATAGAGTGTCTCCTAGGTTCTTCTCGATAGGGCTTTATTATCCAGGCAGACAAATCACGTTCACAATGGGTATCACAATTTTTCTACATTGATTAAGTGTGATGGAAATAACATCATCATAAGCCCACTTAACTAACCTAACCTAACGGTCACGTTCTGACCAAGTCGGTGGTGGGATTGGAATTTTGTTGATGAAAGCATATATTCGTCTTGTCCTCGTTTATTTTCAGTGCCATTCTGCTGACTCCATAAAAGTGGAAGCACTGGTTACTGCTCGCTTTGTTCTTCCTACCACGTCAATGTATTCCGCATACCCAAGTTATTGTGTTGATTCATGTATGACATTTTCCAGCTTAATTTTAAAACAGCTGCGTCATATTGTCTTAGCCCTCTGGTGGTATCGAGTGCGTCACCTTGTCTTAGCCCTCTGGTGGTTTCGAAAGTTTTAGTAGAGTCCCTACAAATAATATGTACCTAATCGCAATATAAACTTAAGTACAAAAAGGGAAGTTTGAATTTCATCCTTAATATGTTATCTTTTTCATACTTTTTCGAATGCAACTTTTAGCTCAAAAGGTATAGCAAGGAGACCAAGGTTTAACGCAAGCCTAATGTACTTCGTAATTTCGAGACCAGATTCGGAGTCAAAACGTCAAACTTACAAAACGCTGGCTTATAGATAGATGCCATGTGGGGTCAAATTAAGAGCGCTTTCATGGAAGTTGGAACTGAAACTGTACCAAGACAGACAAGAGCGAGAGATTCCTGGATATCCCAAGACACCTGGGACAAAATCACATTTCGCAGATCACTTAAAGTAAGGACCAGTTCAGGAAATGATGCTCAGAGTTAATTGATTCTACGGAACGAGTATAGAGCATCTCATAAGACTTTGCAGCGGTGTGTGAGACGTGATAAGAAGCATTATCATCCTGTGTTTTGATAGAAGATCAGCTACAAAGACGGAAGGAGCACTTTTGTGCACTGCTAAATGGTGACCACAATGCAGAATTGAATCCTTAATTGAACAACATGCGCAGATCTTCTAGGGGTATTGACAACAGTCTCCCAACAAGTTCAGAGATTAGAAACGTTAATCGGGGTGAATGCATCTGCAAACCATATCGAATGTAGGTCTGTGGAATCGGACCGGACAGAATGAATTGGATATCGACATCAGGCAACGGAAGTGGCATTGGATGGGTAATACTCAAAGAAAACCTAACGACAATATAGCGAAACAATTCTTCGAATGGAATCCTGAGGGTGATAGACGCGTTGGAAGACCAAAAACAACTTGGAGGTCATCTGTTTTAAAGGAAGCTCGTTCTCAAGGTATTTAATCGTGACTACAGCTAAGGCCAGTTGCGGCACATCGGGACAGGTGGAAGGATCTTGTTGCTGTCCTATGCTCCAGGGGGAGTTCAAGCGCTGCTTTGCAGCTGGATGATATATAACTTTTCTTTATGCACTCGGCTACAGTGTACATTGAGTCTAGTTAACCCTATATTTTGAACCAACAAAAATAGAATAGAAGCTGCAGAGTCCATTTCAAAGAAATCAGAAATTTAGTCTACATGCTGTGATGTTTTGAGGTCGTTGTTAGAGGTTCGATGTCAAGTCTTAAGAAGCGACCCATGTCAGCCATATACTCTAAAGGATTACAATTGATCTAACTTTATAGTAATATTCCTTCATTGTATATAAAATCTATAGTAGTCTGGAGATGGTATTTAACAGCGTCGTCATCTAGTGCCTCAACACTTTGCCTCTAATAGCTTTATACAATACAATCTGCAGATAGCAGCGGCGCCTTATACCCACTGATTGCAACAGTAATCTCTTCATATTTATAGCACTATAGTTTGTATAGCAAAGATTCCTTCCATCTGCATAGATGACTTTTAACTGATACCAATAATATGAAATCAACATTCATTACCAGATGATTATATTCCTCCACCGTTTCTCACACTTTTTGCTTGCCTTCTTCCCTTGTCGTTCAGCAATATACGGTCTTTCATTAAGAAAGTAGTAAGTTTTGTGAGCGTCGATTTCTTGCAATTTTGAAATATTCAAGAGACCTAGCAACTTAAAGCTACAAAATTATGTCTTTCTTTAAAAAAGATTCTAAAATTGTATCCATTGCAATTATGTTAATCCCCTTGTTTTCCTTTTCAAACAGTTTGTCCTTTTGCTATTTTTATTTATTTATTATTAATTATTTAAATACATTTGTATACTCATTTTAAAAACCCTTTTTAAAATTTCAGAATTTGATACTTCGAATGACAGCTTAAAAGAAGCCCAAATCCACTCATTAGACGATGGAGGACTACAAAGTTCATCAGTCAATCTTGAGAACATTCAAGGATCCCCCTCAAATCGAAACCCAACTAACTTTATCGAAAGTACACCAAATCCCAAACAATTGTCAAAAGGAGGAACAGTAAACTCTTCGACAGACTCAGCATTTGCACCTGCTCTAAGCACAGCTGATACATCTTCATCTGAATCTCATACATTGCCTAATGTTACAGAAATTACACGACAAGTGCCAACGTCCACACGTCACTCATTACTTCCTTGGGGAGCACCTTCGCGCATCTCAATAATTAATACAATCGCCTTCAATACAACCGAAACATCAACAAACGGCGAAATGGCGCTACGGCCAGGTGAAATTGTCATGAGAAATCTCTTCACAGATTTTACAGTTCAGGCAGAAAAGAAAATCGAATTGGTAATGCTAGAGAGTGCAGACAAAAATCTAGCTAAATTGTTGCAACGCGGAGAAGATCAACAATTTGATCAGTTGCTGTCTGCACTTGGATCAGTGGCTGAACATTGTTTGCCCTCGCTCTTGCATACAATACTAGCTTGGCACAAGCGTCAACTTTCCGATGCTGAAATAAAGAACGATCTGAAGCGTATGGAAAAAAGTACAGCTCCAAAGCCAATCATAGACATGGATTTTCAACTTCAACGACGAGAAGCTGCAGTGGAGTTTATTTTCTGTTTGGCTTTGATCGAGATACTCAAACAACTTCCAGTACACCCTGGACACGAGGATATTATAAGGAATATAGAAAATTTAGCTTTTAAACATTTCAAATATAAAGATGGGCTCCAAAATAATCCAAATGCAAATAACATTCACATGATAGCAGACCTTTACGCGGAAGTAATTGGTGCTTTAGCGCAGAGCCGGTTCGCCTCAGTTCGTAAACGATTTATGAGCGAATTGAAAGAACTTCGAACTAAAGAACCAAGTCCGCATACAACTCAAAGTGTTATTAGTCTTTTGATGGGAATGAAGTTCTTTCGAGTGAAGGTACTTTTCTTATAATTGGTTATGGCATTTTTTGTATATTAAAAAAAACATCAAACATTATTTTATATTCACAGATGGTACCAATTGAAGAATTCGAGGCTTCATTTCAGTTTATGCACGAATGTGGACAGTATTTTTTGGAAGTCAAAGATAAGGATATAAAACATGCGTTGGCTGGACTTTTTGTCGAAATTTTGGTACCAGTTGCTGCTGTAAGTACATTATTATATTAAATTCACGACGAATGAAAATGGAAAGCTTTGAACCCAAACAATTATCTTACCACGAACCTGAATTAAAGACTCTTGAAAAATTAATGCAGCTTTGTTAGAAACCTAGTACAAAGATCGTAGCTTTTTGATTTAAGACTTTTTAACTAACGTGTTTGCAATCCAATACAATTTAAACATATTCCAACGAATGCAATTAAAATTTTTAAACACTTTTAACAACTCGGCATCATAGGCACTTCTTCTTGTCGATGGGTACTTTATTATGTAACCTCGTCTTCAGTTGTCGAAATCTAAGCCAATTGTTTTTCAATCAATGTTTCAAAAATGCTATTCGATTGACATCTCGAAAAATAAATTATTTCACAGCTGCGTGACATTGTGTCACCTTGTCTCTTAACCCTCTTGTGGTGTCGAAGGTTTCAATTAATCATTCTCCACATTATCCTGGTAAGACGTATTAGGTTAGGAGAAATTCTTAGCTGTTCATGTCACGATATAGCTCTTCCCAATTTAAACAGGGTTAAGTTACTTTAAAAACGATGAACAAATGGTGGGTCTCGATGCAAAGTATTTGGATTTATTCAAGATCTGGCGCAATTCGAAGAGTTGGTCGGTGGTAAATTTTCAAGTTCTAGATCGGATAACACGCTCACATAAAACGCTAGACAAGATCTTATAGAAAGTCTTTAAAACACAGATTTCTATATAGTCGATGCAAATTCCTAATTCTAACAATCTCTCTTTTTTGTGGACGGGCAGAAGGAACCTACAAAGATTTAAATCATCATGCATACTTTCCTCTCCTTGATCTCTAAGCTTTACGCCACGATGCTTCTCTGTAGGCCTCAGTTTCGGCTTTGTTTGCCTGAGCACATTTAAATTAAAACAGGGGTTTCTTGAAATGGTTTAGTTTAGTTTATTGTCTTATGAAAATAATAAATACAAGTTTACATTTTACTATTGTTTAATTCAAGCCTGTTGGTTTGGCCGAAGGTTGTCTTCTAAAAGTTTTCATTGTAAAAAGTTATAAAGTATGTCCCAGCCATATGATCCATTTAACATGTTAAGTGTTTCCTCCAAGTCAATGGATGGTGCTCCAAAATAATGAACTGTTTCAAAACAGTACAAACTGCAATCAAGTGGAACACGTCTTTTCTCTTTTTACGGTTGCAAAACGTGCATAATTTAGGAAGGTCTGGACGGTGAGAAATGTAATTGAAGTTCAACATTTTCTCCCTCAAACAAAAGACCATGTTTATTAATTGCGTTGAATTGTAAGATAAAAAGTACCTTTTTTAATTCAAGAAGTGGTTCAATTTACTATAGAATGCTCTGTCCTATGAATTTTGGGCTTCTACCATAAAGTTGTCGTACATTCTGTTTCCTTCTCAACTGCTTTGTCGTAAGGCAGATTATCCGTCAGACGTATTCTCAAGAGCTTTTTTAAGACGTTGTGAGTCGTCTCCGCTTGAGGTTGAGTTTTTCTAGCTCTAGAGTCTAGATTCCGCTGCAGAAGTTTCGCAACTTCCGTAGTTTTCCACCGTCTGGACAGAGCTTTGACCACCGACGCATTCGAAGTCACTATCGGATAATGCCGCTACTGGACGGTCTATTCATCCAGCAGGGGCAGGAAATTCAGCCGTTGGCTAATAGATAGGAGAGCAATCAATAAAATTTTCTATTTAAATCCCACGAGTAGGAATGTAATGGAGTCCATCCACGCAGAGCCCCGCCTTACGTGGATAAGATTGGATTGATCCTGGAGTTCGCTGGTAAACCAGAATACACCGTTAGCAACTGAGTTGACACCTTGATACCAGCCCATGAGAGAGGAGGTTTAGGAAAGCAGGATAAAGGTAAATAGGAAAAGGGATAGGAATGGAGGATGAAGTAGGGGAACCCCGAATCTATATGAATAAATTGCATTGAGGAGTGTTGAACTATTGATGAGTTAAGTATCGACTCAACAATTTAATCTGTCTGACCTTAGCTGATTTCCATCCTGATAACGCACAGGACAATAATTGTGGTAATCATTACCAACCTACACCCCCTTGGAGGGTTTAAAACGAGGATTTCGCCTGGCTTATTGGTTAATCATAAGCTGCTACACGAAACTGACTCTGCTAGAAAGACTATGTCATCCGCAAACAGTAAACCAGGAATTTTCATCTGTTGTAATTCGATTCCACCTTTAACAGCATCTGTGATGTCATGAGTGTAAAGTATCCTTGTTTTACTCCTAACGTTGTTTCGAATTCATCAGAGAGATATTCCAGAGATGATATTTCAATCTGGTTTAACTTGTAGAAGAGAGCTTCACGGGGTATTTAGTCGAAGGCTGCTCGAAAGCCGACAAAGAAAGCTTAGAGTTTTGTTTTCCTTTTCTTGCAGATTTCTTCTAAGCTGAGTAACGAAAAGATTTGATCTACAGTGGAATGTTCTCTCCCAAACCCAGCTTGAAAATCCTTCAGAATCTATTTGTTTTCCACCCATTGAATAAGCTTTTTATACAGTATAGTGTTGAAATCATCATTTATATCAAGAAACACTGTATTCATTTACACTTAATATTTCTTGAATCATTTTAAGATCCAATTTTCTTTTCTTTTCTGTTGGGATATGTACATAACACTTCGAGCCAAAGAGTCTAAAGTGCTTGATGTTCGGTTTACATCCAGTCCATCCTTCATATGGAGTAATACTTGTTGCCGGCGTTGGTAGTCTATTCTGCATGTAGTTTGCTGCTGTCACTGCTTCCGCCAAAAACACCTTCTGGAGAATTGCATCCAACATTTCGAGCCATTTCGATCAGAGTGTGATTTTTTTGCTCAGCAACTCCGTTTTGCTGAGGTAAATATGGTGCTGTGTTTTAAATTTGAATTCCTTCGTTCCTTAAGAATGTGACTACTTCTCTACCCGTATATTCTCCTCCTCGATCGGAGCGTATTACCTTAGGTGTCTTCTGGAACATTGTTTTGGCCATTGCTACGTATTCCATTATCTTACTTTGGACTTCAGATTTATGTTTTAGTAGATAAATCACAGTATATCTAGAAAAATCATCTATAAATGCAACAATATACCTTTTGCCGCTGGGAGATACTGTTTGCATTGGTCCGCAAACATCGGTATGAACTAAATCGAGAGGAGCTACTGATTTGGTAGAACTTTTCTTTGGAAATGATAATCTTGTGGTTTTTCCTTCCATACAGATTTCGCAACGATTCTTCACATCACAATCTGATATCTTAACGCCTTCAACCAGCCCTTTTGAACACATCTCCGTCACTATTTGAGGATCACGGTGACCACACACTCTGTGCCAATAGTGAACACAATCATCCTTGTGCCCAAATGTCAAATAGGCCTTTCTGGTTGCCGTAACTTGAACAGGTTAGATTTGAGCTCAGCAATTGCGATCTGTCTGCACCCTTGCTTTATTTCACAAAGATTCTTCTTGAAATCAACGGAAAACCCTTTTTCATTGAGTTTCCTTACGGAAAGAAGATTACCACCAATAGCCGGAACGAATAAGACATCAGTTAGAGTAGCAGAAAATTCCTCATTTTTTCTGATTTAGAAACTTGATGATTCCACTGCTTTACTTGATTTCCCTTTACTACACTGATATTCTCGTGATGATTGGTATCTAATTCTTTGAAAAAACTTCCATCACTGGCAATGTGGCATCAGAATCAACTATCCAACCATCTTGATGATTTCCAACTATGAATAAGAATCTATCCTGATTTCCAATTTTATTTGCAACGTGTTTGCAAGCCTTTGTTTGCTTTTGACTTCCATTTTTATATTTCGAGCAATCTTGTTTGAAATGTCCTTTACCTTTGCAAAAAAAAAACAAATCGTTTTTCTGGTTGTTGCTGTCTTCAACGCTGTCTCTTTATAAGCAAAATCAACTTCATTCATTCTAGAAAATGCCTCAAACAGCTTTGATTGAACTAAGCTGAAAGTCAAATCTTTTTCTGGTCGGGTTTCCAGAGCCGTTATAAGTGTGTCAAAACTTTTTGGCAACGAAATTAACAACATGGCTACGCTCCAGTTGTCAGAGAGTTCAGTTTCACCGGTATCTCTAAGTTTTGAAAACAGCTTAGCCGATGTATTAAGAAATGATAATCCTCTATAGCACATTGTAATCTCCTTTTTATGTAGCGAATATATTATTGATTTAAGAAATGACTGAGGGACTTCAGTTAATTCAAAAACTCTGTTGAAAGATGAAGTGAGTTAGGTTTTAAACTCAGCTGTGGAGTTTTTGTTAGATTCAAATGAGATTCCATCTTCTCTTGGTGCTTTATGCAGCTTCGAATTATACATAACGTCTTCTATTTCATGCAGAGTTATAAGTGAATCTAAGTTCTCGTCTAAAATAAGGGGTAGGGTAGGTAGGTAGGTAGAAATGGCGGTTCTAATTTGAGTTGAAAAACTCCTTAAAAGAACCCAATTAGCGCTGGTATGCGCCGTTTTGTTACCATCAACCAAACAACTTAACGAAGGATTAGACGGATGTGATGGTATGTGTTTCACGGAGAACGACAGGAAGAACTAGTTTTCTCTTGGAAAGGTGACTCAATCTACCAGACCAACCATAGGACAGTTCCATGTAACCCAACTCCAGACCTTATGCCACCTAGGCAGGTTGCTGGTTGGTAAAGGTACACTGGTTCTGTCCAGGATTGGTCCAGTACGCCACCTAGGCGAAATGTATGATTCTCACGAGGGTTTCCCCGTCAAAAAACCTGATTGAGTGAGAAAAGGACTACGAAAGGGAAGGGGAGACAATTATAAGCTGGCCAGTCACCCT
Source organism: Platycheirus albimanus (assembly GCA_916050605.2). Taxonomy (NCBI): domain Eukaryota; kingdom Metazoa; phylum Arthropoda; class Insecta; order Diptera; family Syrphidae; genus Platycheirus; species Platycheirus albimanus. Next base: position 71,360,934 of record OU696698.1, read on the forward strand.
TAAGTCGGTAAATAAGGGGTTCAGCGTATATAGTTTGGAGGAGAAAATTGTTCTTCGGTGAGGAGCTGCATAAAGTGTACATTAAGTTGACTTGCAAGAAGACCCACTGCTATTGTACTTCTTTCACCTGTAACCACTTTCACTGCTTTCCAGAACTGTACAGGGTTTCTGCGTATTCTATGTTTTTCGATCAAATGTTTTTTTCTTAGCAGCTCATATATTTATGTATTTTTTATTGGCAGTTGCGTAAAGTGTTGTTTTTGAAATAAAGAGTTTTCCATCCTTCTTTTTGAAAAAAAAAAAATAGAATTTTGCAATATTAATGTTTGCGTTTCCTTTTCAATTTCAGGCTGTAAAAAATGAAGTAAATGTTCCCTGTGTAAAAAACTTTGTAGAGCTGTTATACATGCAGACGCTAGATGCATCGACAAAGTCAAAACATCGCCTGGCCCTATTCCCATTGGTTACATGCTTGCTCTGTGTTTCTCAAAAAACATTTTTCCTTACAAACTGGCACTATTTTCTAGCCATGTGCCTAAGTAATTTGAAGAATCGTGATTCAAAAATGAGCCGTGTTGCTCTCGAATCTCTTTACCGCCTCTTATGGGTCTACATGATTCGCATAAAATGTGAATCGAATTCTGCGACACATTCTCGTTTACAAAGCATAGTAAACTCGCTCTTTCCAAAGTAAGTTTCCTTTTGAAAGGACAGTGTAAAAAAAAAATTAAATACCATTTTATTATTCAGAGGCTCGAAAGGCGTTATTCCAAGAGACACACCTTTAAACATATTTGTAAAAATCATTCAATTTATTGCACAAGAACGTCTAGATTTCGCAATGCGTGAGATCGTTTACGATTTACTTTGCGTTGGCCGATCCATTAAGGTATATTTTGAATTTGTGTTGAGTTAAATATGATTTTGAAAATTGTATACAATTTTTTAGCTTATATTAACACCGGAACGCATGAGCATTGGGTTAAGAGCATTTCTAGTTGTTGCGGATTCCTTACAACAGAAAGACGGAGAACCTCCGATGCCGAGAACTGTAGGAGTTCTGCCTTCAGGCAACACATTACGCGTCAAAAAAACTTACATCAATAAGATGTTAACGGATGATACGGCTCGAAGTATTGGCATGTCAACATATTTCCCCCATGTCCGGCGCGTATTTGTTGACATACTACGAGCCTTAGATGTACACCTTGGTCGTCCATTAATGATGACCAACACACAAAATCAAAATAAAGAACCTGACGAAATGTTGACGGGCGAACGAAAGCCTCGCATTGATTTATTCCGCACATGTGTTGCGGCTGTACCAAGACTTATACCAGACACTATGACAGCTCAGGAGCTTGTCGATTTACTATCAAGGTTGACAGTCCATATGGATGAAGAATTAAGAATGCTAACCCATCAGTCCCTGCAGACTTTGGTTATTGATTTCCCCGATTGGAGACAGGATGTGGTACATGGATATACGCAATTTTTAGTGCGTGACGTTCTCGATACATTTCCCCAATTGTTGGAAAACTGCACTAGAATGCTTTATGTTTTCTTAAATATTTGGCGTTGTGGCATCGGAAATGTTAATGGGTCAACAGGAGGTAACAACAATATAAAAACACCCACAACTTTAGTTGCGTCGTTGAATCCGACAAGTGGAAAGGAGACAACCAACAGTCAAATATCAAGTGCAAGCAATGTTAAAAGTACAGGAGCAAACTCAACTTCCAGTGGAGCTTCAACAATAACTTCGAGTGGTGTGTCTAGCATCACTCAGACGACTGTGATAAATTTAGCTGAAAGCACAAAAAAGAACGAAGTTCCTCTGATAACAACTCTGCACTTTGTTGAAGGGTTTGCATTGGTGTTGCTTTGTAATTGTAGGCCATTCTTAAGAAAACTAGCTGCAATAATACTGAAAGAAGTAAAAAATCTGATGAAAGCTCTGGGAATGCCAGAAACTGAACCGCCAGTAATTGATGTCATTGACAAATGTTTGCCGCAGGTATGTTTTTTAAATAATTTTTCAAAAACTCAACGGTTTCCTAAAAACGAGAGCGACAAGTTTTGATTAGATTTTAAATTAAAATTCGTTCCACTTCTTCATTGGAGACAATCAACAATCATTTTATAATTGTATGTGATGTCTTTTTTTAACAGGTCTTGGAAAAATGCTTACCACATTTGCCACAAGCTGAAAAGACTGCAATTCTGAATGCAAATGCAATTGATTTACAATGGATTGCTGAACGCTCCAGCGGGGCATGGTTAGCCGGAACTGATGGTATTAAATAAACTACGTTTTAAAACTTCTTTTCATATTATAATTCTTCTTTATAGAATCGTCAAAATCATCCACTTCCACATTGAACTTGTCACAAACCAGCAACAATCCCCATCAGCAACAGTTTGATCCGTGGTCTGTATGTTTGTTTGGCTTCTTGGAAAGGCACCGTATTTTACAACAATGTCCATCGACCGTAGCCCAGGCTTGGCCAATATGCTATTCGCGTGTAACAACACTTTACAGTGTTATTGATCCAACGTGAGCCCTTAATGCATTACTTTGGCTTTAAATATAATTTTATATTACAGGCCAGTAAGTGATAATAGGGCTTCACTTTTAAGAAGCTCGGCTCCCACCAAAAAAGTGCCAACAGAGAGCCAAAAAGATTTATATTTAAGATTGTGGCGGAACCAAGTTGCTTGCGCTATGAGATTAGTTCCCCAAATTCCCAGTGTTGCTGTTCGTTGTGCGTCTCCCGATCTAAGCTTGAGGTAAGTTATGTTTGTGTATGGTTAAGGTAGCATATTTATTAGACATCGCATATCAGATTTCATTTTTTGTGAACATATAATAAATAGAAAAGAAATTAAACCATCGACTGTGCACTTTCCATGTCCAAATCACTCAAGTTATATTGGTATTAGTGTTTTTTTTTTTTTTTAGTCCGATGAATAAAACATTGCACTTGTACTACCTACTTGGTCTATCAATTATAACTTCCGCTTTAAACCTGTTGCAATTGAGAGTCGTCCTCAAATAAACCAGTCTGATAGTTTGTGTTTTGTTGAAAGATCCTATTTATTTGTTTGCTATTTATTATTTTAAACGCGTTTTTGTTTATTTTATTAAAAGGTTTTATCAAATTGATTATCTGTTGTTGGATTGATGATCTTGTAGTTATAAGACCATGGATATAATAAGGGAAATCATTATAATACAATATTTTATATTATGTGTGCGTTGATATTTTGTTGTTTTAAACGCATGCTTACCGAACACAACAACCATATTTTTTGAATTTCTAACATAAACATAGAGACAATATTTAGGAAATTTTATTTCATCAATTTTAAAACGCTCACATTTTTTTCATAGAAGAACTAAAAGTGATCCCTGAAAAAGTTGAATAAAAAACAATTTTATCATGAGTCCCTGGATTTTCTTGTGATTTTTCTATCTTTTCTCTGTCCAATATAAATTGTCACTACAAGAGAGCTTTTTTCTACCAATGGTATCTCTGGAATGTACATAGATTATTTCATGCCAAACTATATCAAAAATTTGTCTCTACACCACATTTGTTGTTGTGAATATTTTTAGCTTTGATTATCTACCCCATAACCAGTGAACAATAATACCAAAGTGAAACCGATCTTTGGTTTAAAAAAAAACACAACCCGCTTCCTTATTGCACAGACGTCCATCCCGCATAACAAAATACCCCTTCGGCTTTTCTAATAGCACTTTCCGTTGGAAGAAAGAAGCACCCGGAAGATAGAAAAGAAGCATCCGAAAACCAAACTAATATTAAAGTGCTTCAGCTCCTCCAAGACAACATCTTTCCATCTGTCATTATTCGCCGCAACTGATCTTAGCTGTGGCCACGATTGAATACCTTGAGACCGAGCTTTCTTTTAAACTGTTTTTGGTTCCAACGCGTCTCTTAAGCTGAGGATTCCATTCGAAGAATTTTTTTCGCTATAGTCTCGTTAGGTTTCTTCAGAGTATAGCCTATCCAACGCCTTTTCCGTTGCCTGATTTCGACATCCAATTTTTTCTCTCTGGTCCAATTCCACAGTTCAAATTTCGATATGGTTTGCGGCCTACAGATCTTCAGAATGTACAACAGAAAACGGTTAATGAAGGCTTGCAGCTTGCTCGAGATGTTTGCAGAGCATTTCCATGTTTCTGAAGCTTATAACAGCAGATTTAACTATGGATTCTTGTTGCGTAGCGATATTTTGTTAGAGTTCCACACAGGAGAAAGGATTCCAAATTTACTACGGGCTTTGTTTATTCTATTATTAACATCCAGGTCCGGTTCGTCATCTAGTGCTATGCAACTGCACAGATAAATTTAACTGGCTGACCTCTTCTGTGGGTTCTTGTCGAGAATAACTTGTTGCGTGCTTTGGCCCGTATTGATGTTTTTGCGTTGATCGGTTAAGCCAGCCACTTTTGTTTACCAAATATAAAACTAATGAATTGTATATCAACCTGTTTGCGTACTTGGTCTTAGAGAAACAAACAATATTCCAACAATAGAATAAACGAACATTTCTTAGGTTACAGGAGGCAAGGAATTACCATTCCAAGACACTTGAACTTTATTATTATTATTTTTGAGGTACATATAAATTAGTTAAAATTGTGACTATACTTGAGAGGCGTATAAAGATAGAGGGCGTACAAAGTTTATGCTAAGCAATCGCTTCACGTAGGGGTCAGAAAATTCTATGGACCGCAGTTTCACAAAATCAAGTGTTGAGTTGGCTTTTAAGATAACATTGTTGATAGTTGAGGATCAAATCCACAGTAAATGTTAGTTGATTTGGTCGATGAGGAAAAGATTTGACAATATTTTTCTTGAAGCAGGTTTTGAGGCACCCAGACTGAGAAGCTGTCTTAGTTTTTTTTGGCTAAAAACTCCTATGATGTCGCTGTATAGCCCGTACAGTTCGTCATTGAATCTTCTTCTCCTTACTCCATTGATACATACAGGACAGAATATCACCCGAAGAATCTTTCTCTCAAAGCACACCGGCAGGACTGGGATGATTAGGGTCTTGTATAGTGTCTCCTTGGTCTTTTGAGAGAGGGCTTTGCTACTAAGATGCCTTCTAAGACCGAAAAACCAGTGATTGGCAAGAACGATTCTTCGACTAATCTCTTCACCGATAGAATAGGCAAAGTCCTTGACAACTTTAAAGTTATATGTGTCTTTGCCCGAGCCAACGGTGATGATGTACTGCACCAGAGGACAGCATATACTTTGTTTTATCTTCATTTACAGCCAGAATCATTTGCCAAGTCCATTCACCAAGCAATATTAATAGCTTTGAAAATACGAAACGTAGCGACCCCAGGGTGATTTCAAGGCTCAACAAACAAAGCTAATGAAGAGCGCTTGCGTTTGCAAAAAATGCTGCTGTGGGCTTTTACTTTGAAAGGTTTCGATCGATGTGGTTTACATATAGAGCTTCTTTTTGAGAAAGCAACCACTACTTTGTTTCTCCAATAACATGTTCACTTTCCGACAACCTACAAGTTTTGCTGCCGTAGTTGTCTGTACCTTTTGGTAAATTGGAAAGGGTGTTTGATCTTCTGAATGAAATTTTATTGATGTTTCTGCCCGATTTTGTCTTGAACGCATTCTTTAAGTTGGATGTATCTTCATCTTAAAAGATTTTTGTTGATGAGGCTGGCTGTCTTGATGAACCCCTACTTTTAGTCAAATTTGACTCCCAACCTTGAGAACCAAAGTATGTTATTGCTATTGAAAAGAAAAACAACATTAACGAAAATAAAACTCACTAAAAAAGAGGAAGTTAGGGAATTATAGTATTAAACGTACGTCCAGGAAGATGGAAACCGCTATTTTTTGAATATTGAAATCTTATATTGCTCGGTGAATAGCGTTTACTTAAGTTAGAAGGCGCATAAAGTAAAGATCGCGGATTAATTGATTCCGATGAATACCACCCTCAATCAACTTAACATGAAAGATTTGAAAATTTGTTGTACATTCAAATAACTGCACTTTTGATTCCTTGATAATAAAATAAAGCTATGTACAGACGATTGTCAGGTCTTACTGTATTGTCTGGTCTACCAACGCTCTCACAATGACCTGCCAGTGAGCTGACAATAGCAAAAATCTTAAAATTTTTTATTCTCACTTGTTGTAAGTCTTTTGGGACAATATTGTCATATCTTACAATCGTCTGTAGCTTAACAGACGAAATTTAATTGGTAAACACAAAGAATTTTCATTTTACATTTCACATTTCACATTTTGCAAACTAATACAAATTATTATTATTTGTACATAAAAACATTCAAAATTTATGGAGTTTGATTGTCCTGAAAAAAGCATAACAAAAAGACTCATTGTATCCTGCTTAAACTTTAAATGTTAATTTTAGGGTGAAAAGAATGTTGTTAAGCCTCTGTTGTGTGTCTTGGAGTGGACAATATTTGAACCATCACTTATGATTATGACGCATATTCATTTGTTTTATTAAAAAAATATTTTAGAGTTTACTTGTTAATTCATTTCATCAAGTCAGTTTCGTTGTTCATGATATATTCCTTGCTTACCGTTCAAGTCTTTTCATTCAAATTTATGTTAACCTTCTCTGATTTGTGTTTTTCTTTTATCGTTTTTTTTTTTTTTACTTCTTTGATTGAACCACGAATGCTGACTTTATGTAACTACGTGACTACTAAATGTACATATACATAATCAATATCGAATAATCCAAGTTTGCAAGATCAATCGGATTCTCGATCGTTGTCTGATTCATTGGACAACATTCCTTCAAATGTTTTTGGGCCGGAGGGAATCGTTACAAGGTTCACATTACCACTGTCATACGGGCGCAAAGAAGCCAGACAAAAGAGGCTTGGGTAAAGTGATAGTCTTACAAACAAAGAAAATAAATATTAACAATGAACAACTTACATAAATTGTTTTTTAAAATTTATATTTTAATATTTTTTATTCGTAATAGTTTGCAATATATAGTTTTTATTCGTTGTTGTCTATGAAATAAAGAAAAAATGCATTTTTATAGTTAAACACCGTTGAACTGGTGTTACTTGCGCGCTTGGTATAGTTTAGAAATGCTTTTTACAGTTTTAAGTAAATACACTTTCATAAAATATATCTTATTTAAAATTAGGAATATTCAACAGTTTTTAAAATAGGGTAATCTGATTTTTAATCTTCGTACAATAAATTTTATAAATACCAAAATTAAATATTACAAACATTCTGACATTATTGTTCTTTTTTTTGTGATGTGATGTTGGTTACCAGCTTTTATCACAATCTGGTCAACCTTCAGACACTGTCCTTCAATGCATTTGGTTTAAATCTGTCTCCATATAAAGAATTGTTGCACATTGTTACGGCCGACTTAAAAGTATGGTTTCTACTGAAACCATCTGATGGATGGTATGTCAAGATAGATACCGAGTTAGTTGCCGTACCTTGTTGACACTAATTTCTGGCATTGCAGGCCCTTCTGCATGATTTAAGGTCTTGTTTTTATCCTCTTATCCCGATAATTACATAATTAATGTATTTGCATCGCCTCGAGGAACGTCGGATCATTTGAATCATACCAACCGATTTCTCGTGTTCCACCCCAAAGAAAACCGTATGGCGATACGAGAAAACCAACTCGGACGGTCTCGAAAATTTCTTCGGAAACTTTAACTGGTCACGAAGCTCCATCAATAGTAACGTAGAGTTTATCGCTGACATGATTACGAACATTATCTTCCAAAGCAATGAGAATTTTCGTTCCGAACAGAACAAAATGTATCACACCGAAAGATAATTAATGGACTTTTTTTTTGTATCGGGAATGTGTGCATTCGGTTTCATGAACCTACACTGAGTAACCAAAAAAAAAGTGGCGCACTCATTTTTTTTAACTTCTTTTTGTCAAGTTTTTTGGAAAGTTTAGTATTTTATTTGTTTCTCGGAATTTCGCTGATTAATTTGTATGCTTGTTTTCAAAAATTACTTTTCTGTCCCTGTCCTGAAAGGTGGTACAGTGGTTTGAGATTTTAGGGATAATTATCTCATGGAAATTCCACGGGTGGCATCCAGTTGAAACTTGGGAAATAAATAAAAATTGCTGCCCAGGCTGGGTTTGAACTCCAAGCTCTCGGGTTGAGCAACCAAGCACTACATCCACTGTACCATTGCCACCCGGTTGTCCTTATCAGAGAACCTCAGTGCACTGAATCTGAAATTTGCATTGCTAGAGGAGTGGGGTAATTTGAACGGCACGGTGGCCAGAAGCCTAATCCAAGGTATGAGAGATTACTCGTTGGAAAATGTTTTTTTTTTTTTAAATCATTTAAAAATACTTCAAAATTTCAAGGTGCGTCGCTTTTTTTTGCAACTCAATGTTTTATTTGATGGATGAGATAATACCTTTCGACAGATCCATTCGCGTTGTTTTGGACGGTTCCAGTCTGATATTAAAAAAGGGTGGTCTGTCTAATTTCTAAAGGCTAAGTTATACCTCCCACTCACTTCCTCATCTTTTTCAAGGATCTTCTTGTCCAAGACTTCTGATTCACAAAATGGCTTTGATGAAGACATTGACCTTAGCTTCTCATATTCGTTTCCAGATTCACAACCCTTTTCTTCGGATGTGGAACTGCAACGATTTTTTCATAAAGGCCAGAATATACGAAATTGATAACCTCACTATGTAGCTTCGATTGACAGCAGGTCAAATCCAGCTCAATATCCAATTATTCATCCGTTCTTGCGTTGTCCAAAGAGGAACATTCAGTTTTGTGCCATTATAAAATTTTATGAAAGTGTGTTTTACTTAATTTACTAAGTTTTGTTTAGTTGTTGATAATAATTATAATTGGAAGAATGAGGTTGCTCGATATTCTTTAAACAAAATTTCACATCTTTTTAATAACCCATAAATATTTTCAGTTCATCGCCAGATTCTTTGAACGCAGATCGGAGTGACAAATCAGCTATTGGTTCTGCTTCACCCCAAGCCCTTTATAAACTCATCGTGCCTCTTCTAAGGTGTGAGGTAATTGAAGTCAGAGATGCAGCAGTAAATGCACTTGGCATGATAAACCATGATGCCCTAAAGTAAATACTCAATCAAATAGAACCGTATTCGAGATTCCTCTTAAAACATAATAATATATTTATTTCTATGTAAAGAGACTTGATGGAAGAGCTAGTTGTCTATATCCGAGAAGCAGTCGATAGAAAACAAGAAAACATGCGAAGACGACGTCGTCGTGATGCATTACGGTTGCAGTTGGTAAGAGTTCTCGAAAAGATAGCTGAAAATGGTACCTTTGGTGTAAGGTAATTCCATGTTATTACATTTACACATAAGTTCGTTTCCTGATTATATTTCTCTTGATTCTGTTTTTTTGTACACAGCACATGTGTTTTGGAAAGAGATACTATGTCATTACATCCAACCTTTGTTGAATACATAGAAGGTGCGCGTCTCTATTTGGAATCAGAAACAGACAAAGATAATACAAGCATACGGGAAGTGAAGGCACATTTCTGTAATTTTATCCGAAAGATGATAAAGAACTTTTCACGTGAGTTTGCTAAAACTGAAAATTTCACGTATATATGTTTATTATAATTGAATGACTCTACTTTTGTAATAAAATTAAAGTCGAAGCATGTGGGACTCTTTTGTCGCGAGATCTAAAAAGGAATTTATTCAATTTGTTTGCAACATGGTCTGGTACTTTTGCGAAGGCTCTTGGAATATCATCTCAAATTGGTTCAACTGTTGACGAGGAAAAACTCCAGTTTAGTGCTCTACAGGTAGATTACGTTAATTATTTTTTTTTAATTTACTATATCAATTCTTTTAAATTTTTCAGGCAATGTCTGCACTTTTATGCTGTGGGCCTATCTTTCATACAACATACTTGGGAGACGATGGTATCATATACAAATGGTTAGATTGTTTGCTGGTTTCAAAAGATGAAAAGGTATACAAATCAAATCTTCCCATAGCAATATTCAGTTTTGTTTTTTTTGTTGGCCTGTGGTTTTCTCGCTATCATATCCTTTTTTTTTGTGAGCCACAATTAACATAGCACCTTGAATTAACACTGCACAAGCGTCTAGAAAAGAAAGCTAGATAGGGGATACATGTGCACATTGGTTTTAAATGTTGTCTGGAAATCATAATGAGCCAGTTTAAGCGCATTCAACATTCTTGTAGTGCGTCTAAAAAATTAGTCTATAACGTCTTAAACATTAGTCTATAACCTTTACACCTTTACAGTACGTCTGGGAGTAGTCTCCAGGACAAGCATTCCAAATGTTGCGACTATAAGGTGGACATTTTGTAAGGGGAAGAATGCATCTCAAGGTGAATCATGAAACAATACGAAGATATTCAAGTGAAAAAAACTGTTTCGTTATGATTCTTTCACAAATCAACTTATCAACTTTAGAGCTCGTATCGTAATTCTATCCAAGACTTAAGTGTATAATAGGAAAACCTACTTAGATATGAATATTTTACTCAAGCCAATGTCATTATAGATGGTAGCCCGATCAGATGCGAAGAAATGTTTGTAGAAAACCTTAGCAAAACTGTTCGGTTTCGCCAAGATATTGGGTGTACATATTTAACAATTCTTGAACCACAACCTGGTTCGTAACCAAGGAACACAAGCAGAAATGTTCATCTTCTTACTTGAAAACTGCGACCGATAGTAAGAAAAAATTTAAACATTAATGCATATGTGGGCGTATCCTAAAAATTTGTGAAAAAAAATTTAAAGCACTAACTGAGCTTTGATCATTAGTCAATTATTAGGCATATGTGTAAAACTACAGCTGAATCGAGTAGGTTTTTAACGATCTTAACTAAATATGGTTAAAATTGAATATTGGTACCTTAAATTTTTAAAACTACGTTTTTTGTACTTTTATGAAAAGTGGGTTTAAATCACGCCCGAAATTCAAAAATTTCTTTTCATTTCGTACTTTTTATTTGCAAAAATAAGTTTTTATGGATTCTTTTGAAAAATGGGCTTCAGCCACACTCAAAATCAATTTTTTGTTTTCATACAAAACATGTTTACGTACAACTTAATAATCACACAATTTAAGCATTTGTAACATATTTTGAAGCAGTGTAAGACTTCATTAAGCTTAAAAACCCAAAATGTTTTCTCCTTTTCACACCATAGACGTATTGCTTTATGTAATTGTTAGCAAAATTAAGATCAGAATGGTATGTCCAAGAAAAGCTACAATCAGTAGTACCTATAATAGTAATGAGCAGTGTTTTTGCCAGAATCGCCCAAGATTTTCTTGACTAGGCAAGAATTGAAAAATATCCCAAGGGCAGTGTAAAACTGTAAAACAAACAAAAAAAAGTTCATTTATGTTCATTTTGAGAAATAGAGGTCTAAAATTGGAGCCCTGCGGAACACCTCTTCTTAGAGGTCTAGGGAAACAAATATCAACAACGAGTATCTAGGATTTAGCGTTTCCGACTTTGAGAAGAATAATTAGAATGTGGCAATAAAATTTAAAATTCGAAGAGTCCCCAATGTGAAAGGGTATAGTTATTTATAAAGTTGTACGTCAAGTGATGTTTTCAGTTTTAATTTCATTTATTCTTAATCGAACAAAAAGAAATTCACATTGTTCATAGCGAGATATAATATGGTTTGAAATATTTGTTGTTTATGAGAGGGTAAAGTAATGTTATGAGTTCGGTGTTCATAAAAATGTATGTACCTAAAATTAAAAAAGGTTGTTATTATATACGGCGAAAAATATTTCTCAAGCCTACAATTTAACACTTTAATGTTGTATTTAAATTAATAATACAAATGAAAAATCTAATAAATTTGGTTTGGCTGAACCTCTACAAATAGTTTTTTTTTTGGCATATGTGCATTTATAAAATGAATTGAAGATGGCGAAATATACTCAAAGATAAGGATGGCTGAAAAAACCACATAAGCCCTAGAATTTTTGTTAATTTTATATAAAGGCATGGCTTGAGAAGCACACCATTATTTGGGAAATAAGTTTTGTGTGATTAAATTAAGTTTTGGTTTAAGGACTTTATTCATAACTTTATTTTTATTCTTATTTTTAAAAGGTATATCAACTCGCTCGTGACACTGTGGTTCTGCTGCTCGAAACAAATCCAGATATGGGACAACTACTTGAATGGGTCATCGATCGTTGTTATACATCAACACCGAGGGAAGCTGATGCTTGTTTTCTATCGTTAGCTGCCATTTTTAGTGCCAGGTAAGATATTGCTTTAGGAGTTTTTAATATTTAAAAAATCAAAAAGGAAGCTACAAAACCTTGAAAAGATTTAAGTGATTATTATTAGAGTGTGTTTCTCCTGTTTTTTTGTTTAACATATTTTACACCTTCTAGCTTTGTGTCACAACTTATGCAGATCACCCTGTATATTTTGTTTTTTACAAAGATGAAATATACTAAGTAGCCTGCACAAGGTGTGATAAAAATTCTTGGGCGTGTATGTTGAATAAGTCGAAAAGGGACAATAAACGTATTTAAAAAGGTTCTTCTATTAGAGCTGGAGTAGTATTCATAGGTTTAAATAAAAACAAATAATGGTTAGAAAATAATGTAAGCACTTACAATGTAGGAAATGCTATTATCATTTTTAAAATCAGGCATTTAATATTAAATTTTGTTTTCAAGTCAAGTTTTTTTAATGAAGATTTTTCTCCAGAATTTTCAAACACGAAATTCAGCAAAAAAAAAAACTGTGCACTCCCTTTGTGTTAAGTTTTGGTATTCACGGATTATGTGTTTTTTTTCTACTTTTACAGGGAATACCCATGCGATCATTATACATCGGTTATTAATGTTACACTCCTTATGACAGGATGCCCAAGAGTTGAAGTACATTCCACTGCACTTCAGTTGCTGCAAATATTGGATAAACGATTTTTCGGAACTGTCGGACCACTGAACACGGAAAATGAAAAAGGTAAGTCTTTTACATACAATGAAACATTTGAAGATGGGGCTGGGTGTGTTTGGTCTTGAGTGCTGCTTGTACGATTTGTAGCTCACATCTTATTTCAATGAAGAAGTAGGTCCAAGCACTTAAAATTGATAAAGGCATTGATAAATATTTAAGAACAAAACATATATAGCAGTGAAAAATGTATAACTTTGAGACAGGGTGCAAACAGTGAGACAATTAATTTTTCACAGAAAAGTTACTTTTTGTCATTAAGTTTATTTTTCCCTTCTTACTTTGATTCAATTGCACACGAACTACAGTTATGCGTTAACTTCCATCGGGTGAACACTATTAAAAAAAAAATGTTTGCAATATTTTTTTGAAGCGTTTTCAAATTTTGCAGAGCAACTCGAAATAATAGGGTAATTTATGCAGAATTATTTTTAAATTATGTCATTTATATTTCAACGGTTGAACTTCATAACCTCGTAAATCGTTTTTGCAAGTTTTTCAGAAATCAAAAAATACCTGATTGTCTATTTATGCAATACCTCGTAAGTCTGTATATAAGAATTCAATTCGATTTACTTATATTGTTTCGAGCTGAAAATACCAAACTATGGCTCTGAATTTTCTGATTTTATGCATTAAATATTTTTTTCGATTTTTCGACTTACGAGGTTATGAAGTTTAACCAACGATCTGCTCTTTCGTAATTAAAAAACATAAGCGAAAGCTACAGACTACAGTACATTTACAACGAACTGTCGAATACCCTATTCCCACATGACTTCGTTTGTGACCAAATATTTGGTACCAAATTTTTTGCAAAAATAAATGCCCCAAGTAAGTTTGTCATAATTTTACCTAAATCCTTAAATAATTACATCAAAGTTAATGATGGCGACGATATAAAGTCGATTTTAATATATTTTAAGATATAGAAAGGTTTTTGAATAAAATCTTTGCAGTGTTCATGGTTCGCAGAAAATACAAAGCCCGTTCTTAAAGGTATTCTTTGTGGGTCTAATTTTTGAAAAGGTTTTTTTTTCTGTATAAAAAAGGGGTCCGCTGGTTCCAGAAAAAATAATAATAACCTTAACTGTGTGCCATTTGTTCAATTAATGCTAGCACAGTAAGAAAAGGCGTGTGCCACGCCCAACGTTCTAAATTTGTATTGCCAATACGAAAACATGACTGTGAGCTTAGTGGCATACAGTTTTAAACTCGCAGCCCGATTCTAACTACAAAACAACACATAATTTTGAAATTCTGAATTCTGAAATTTTTGAACCACACCCTTTTACGTAACCAAGTATTTCAAACAAAAGTTTTGCATATTCTAACTTTTAAAATGTGGTTGATAGTTTGTAAACTAAGCATTGCAACATTAATGCAGATTTAGACTTATAACGAAAACTCCAAAAAAAAAGTGTGCGCTTCTTAAGGCATTGTTTAAATAATATCGTAGGTACTAACTGAGTTTTGTTCGTTTGGCATTTATGAATATAAGATTAAACTGAAAAGGTTATTTCATTTTTCATATTGCGTACGAAAAAAATGGTTGCAATTGATTATGATTATCCATTAATTACAAAAACTATGTTTTGCTGTTTTGCACGAAAAGTGGGCTTAAGAACCGAACCTACATACTTCTTCACAAAAACAAAAAAATTTAACCTAACGATCATCACACGCATTGCACAGGTGATCATTTTAGGTTTGGTTATTACTTGCGATTATAGGTATACTATATACAGGGTGATTCACCAGCGTTGTGCCAAAAAGCTAGAGCGTGTAGGTTAAGTTGAGACAAGAAAAAAATCGTATGGGAGGGGGGGGTCTATTCCCCTCCGTTTAGCCGGGAGGGGCAATTTTCTGAAAAATTGACTTATTTTGTAAAAAAAAATATTTAAAATCAACGGTTTCGTTTACAACACCGTGTTATACCTTTTTGGAAAGCCAAAAACTTTTCCTTTTATTTTGTTTTTAAATTAAATTGTTTTAACGAATAGTTTAAAAAATATAAATTTTCAAACTCAAAATTTTGAAAAAAAATTTGAAAAAATAATTTTAAAACTAATTTTTTTCAAAATTTTACGTAATTAAGTATAATTTTTGTTCTCAGAATTCAACGCCTCCATTAATCTTCAATCCAACACTGAAAACCGTATGGCTCTACGACTTTTTGTTGCCAAGGTATTCAAAAATAACCGAACCTACTTCTTTACAAAAACACGAAAAAATTGGCTAAATGGTCACTTGTGCCATCCCGTAAGGCTAGGTTTTCTTGTTTTTGTGAAGAAGTAGGTTCGGTTATTTTTGAATACCTTGGCAAGAAAAAGTCGTTGAGCCATACGGTTTTCAGTGTTGGATTAAAGATTAATGGAAGCGTTGAATTCTGAGAACAAAAATTATACTTAATTACGTAAAATTTTGAAAAAAATTAGTTTTAAAATTATTTTTTCAAATTTTTTTTCAAAATTTTGAGTTTGAAAATTTATATTTTTTAAACTATTCGTTAAAACAATTTAATTTAAAAACAAAATAAAAGGAGAAGTTTTTGGCTTTTCAAAAAGGTATAACACGGTGTTGTAAACGAACCCGTTGATTTTAAATATTTTTTTTTACAAAATAAGTCAATTTTTCAGAAAATTGCCCCTCCCGGCTAAACGGAGGGGAATAGACCCCCCCCTCCCATACGATTTTTTTCTTGTCTCAACTTAACCTACACGCTCTAGCTTTTTGGCACAACGCTGGTGAATCACCCTGTATTAAGGCAAGTTAAGGATTCGTGTAAAAAAATTTTTTGAGATAACATTCACACATGACATTACGATGATGGAGAAGTCGAAAAAAGTGGGTCTGGAAATTCCGTCTGTCTGTTTGTTTGTGTGTCTGTTCGCGCCTCTAGAGCCTAAACGGATGAGCAGATTTGCTTCAAATTTGGTATAACATATTTTTAATTTTTTCTCTAGGCCCAAAAATAACGGCACCTGCCATATAATCGTGAAGAAAAAATTGATTTTCTCAAAAACGGCTCTAACGATTTTGATGAAATTTTCAGAATGCTATTTTTTTAAGACAGTCTATCTTTTGGTTGAATTTTTTTTTTTCAAAATTTATCTTATAACTGTACCTCTCAAAGAACCAGTAGTATTTTCAAATCAAATTTTTTTAGTAAACTATACATCTGTTTTTAATAAAATTTTGGACACAGGAAGTCATTCATAATTGTATTAATATGACATCTTAAAATTCTCAAAAACTTTTTTTTTTATTTTTAATAATTTTTTCAAAACATTTTTTGGTTTCTGAAATATGTTGGAAACGGCGGGAATATTGATTTTTTTAACGTTATTTTTTCAGATTTAAACTACGGATTGCCATATATTTATATACTCCAAGAAATTTCTAAATATTTTTTTGAAAAGTTTTTCAAAAATAACCTTTTTTAAAAAAAAAACTCGTCGAACGATTTTCAATGTTTTTTTTTCCTAGATAAACATTTAGTTTTAAAATTTGATTGCATACTTAGATTTTCCGAGAAAACTCTTCAACTAATTAAAGAAATAAAAGAATTTTCGAAATTATTTTTAATTTTTTTTATACAGCCACTAAGCAATTGCTCAGCATAAGAGCAAGTTCGTGCGACCCAGTCGTGCATTTTTTGTTTGTTTTGAATTTCGTCTTATGACTCATTTTGAAAATGTACCATACAAATTTTTATATTTACTATTTGGATTTACATTTCATTAAATTTAAATTAAACCAAATATCTTCAAAACAAATATGTTCATGTAGTGAATCATGCCATTAAATCGCGTTCGCGATTTTAGGGATATAGGCTTGGAGATTTTCGCCTTGGGGATTTTCACTTTGGGCTTGTTGCTACTGAGGATTTTACTTTGGGGATTATGTCTTTGGGAAAAAATTCACCCACCCTTTAATTTTTTCCAAAATGGCTCCAACGATCTTGACAAAACTTTCTTGGTGCTGTTTTGACAAAACAATCTATCTTAGGAAAATGTTTGTATTTTATCTTTTAATGGTTCCTCTCAAACTTTCTTATATGTTTTGGGAATAAGTATGCATGTGGTTTGATTTAAAAAAAAATTCAGATGAAAACTACAGATTTATTCGCATACTCGAAAACTTTCGGAATATTTATTCAAAAAGATTTTCTAAAAACATCTTTTTTTAAACTTTTCCAAAAATTTGCAATAATTCATTGCTTCTTAAATATATATTATGACATATTGGGATATATGTACTTTATTAATTCTACTTACTTTTTCATTGAATGGTTGTTGTATTCGGTGAGCGACACAATCGACTAAAGAATGCTCCAATGGCAGTTTCTCCGGTGTCCTTTCTATTTGTATAGTTATTCAATGGGACTATTATAACATAAGGCAAGTTATGCTTTCGTAAAAACGTTTTTTTTTTTCAGGTCAGGCAATTCTGAAGTGTCTGTCCGTCTATCTGTCTGTATCGCCGCCTACAGTCTAAACGACTGGACCGGTTTGATAAAAGCTTTGTACACTGTATTCTAAAGACGTCATTTAGAAAGTTTTTTGGAACTGGAATTCTAGCTGTTTGATGAAACTAAACAGCTCGATAGATTTGGATGAAATATTCAATGTGGAAACTCTTTTATAAAGAAACAATGTTATATCTAAGCATTTAGTTAAAAAAAAAAAACATGGTTGTCTGTAAAGTCGGTTTACGGACGATAATTTTACGTGACGTGTAGGTAGTATCTCTCCAACCACCAACCACCCAACCCACCTACTACGATCCACCATTTTTGATTTTTTTTTTTCTCACACCTTCCTCCCAAAACATCAACCACCCAAACCACCTACGACATCCTTCTACTGACCTACCATTTTTGACAATTTTTTCCTCACCCCACCACACACCAAATAGATTTTTGAGTGTTTTAAAAACGCTTTGATCAGTTTCCTTTTCCTGATAAAGACTGCAATATTCTTTTTAAAAATTCATATGATTTTTTCCTTTTCAATCTTAATTCAAAATCTCAAGTTCAAAGATAACTGATATGCACATTGGTGGCAAGTTCATGCGGCCTATTCGTGCGACCTATTCATTTCCAATTGCCCACATAGTTCCCAAGCAATTGTTCTTTTTAATTGTCTATATGACAAATTAATAACTTCCCAAATAAATAAACCTTATTCCTCCTTGTCTCACAAATCACAAAAGCCTGATTTTGTTGTTGGATCCTGGCGGGGGTGTATTATGTTATTTTTGTCTTGTTGGCGATTTTTCTTTTACCAGCCGCTTCCCCATTTTGTAAAAGCGAGTGACACAGTCATCAATCATCAATCGCAAGTAAGAACAAAATCGAAGAAAGAACACAACCTTGTCTCACACCATGTCGCACTTCAAATTCATCGGAAAGCTATTCACTTTGCAAAACGAAACACTTCGCTAGATTTTGAGAATGAGAAGCAAATACCATTTCAATGGAGTATTGAAAGGGTTTTAAAAATTAATTAAATCAAAGAACATTTTCATCCAATACAAACAGCGTTGTCAATTCCGTCTAAATTTATTCTTTACATTTTAATGTTAAACATTAATTACATTAACTATATACAAACATGTACCTATAGATAATGCATTTATATATAAAAGTATCTATTTTCAGAGAGTCCATCTATGCAAAAATGAATTACTAGAACATTATATCATTTTCCGTTTCGTGTTTACATGCTATTGATCAAAGTTCTTTCATTTTACATCGTTAATAAGTTTAATTACAATCCTTTCATCTTAATTTTTTTGTGTAAAATATAAAAGTTTAATTACTTTTATAACTTCAGTAAATGAATATTTTTAAATGATGATGCATGGTGACAAATTGCACAGCACCACATAGGTACCGGATTTCTTGGGGCGTGAATCAATCTGATTCTGGGTTTCATACAACTCTCGCAAAAAGATGATAGTTTTAATTGCATAAATAGGGATTTCTTACTTGTAAAAAAATGAAGTTCACAACTACTGGGTCCCATGAATTTGCTCTAATGTGTGACAGTGGGTGGGCTTGAGATTTTGAAAACCAAAAACTCATTTGAAATTTTGTTAATCACTAGTTAAAACGTTTTTTGGGAAAAAAACTGATTTCTTTTACTGTTTTGAATTTTAAGGGAAATAAAATGCGAGACTGGGTCGCACGTAGGTACATGCTCTGTGGTAGCAATATATTACGATGTTTACAAAAAAATTTCGAGCAATAAGAACAACTCATTTTTGAAAAATTTGGTAAAAACTAAAAAAATGTATTTGACTAAAACTGGAAAAACCGATATACGGGAGCTGACGTTAAGAAACCTTTAATATTTGAAATTTAGATGTCATCTTTTGGGTGCTATATTGATATAAATGTCTGCTTATTGCCAAATTAATAAAATTGTTAACACCAATTTCCGCTATCATCATGTGTAACAAACAAAAAGTTTCATAAATATCGGGGAAGCCTTTTTTGAGTAAATTAGAAAAATCGAAAAAAAATTGGCCCAAATCTAGTGGCTTTTTGTATGGGAGCCACCATTTAAAAAAGAGTAACTGAAAAAAATGCAATGCCATCTGATAGGAAACTATAAAGAACTGTGCCAAAAAAAGTTTAAGTGAATTCGATACAACCGTTGACATCTTATGGCCATTTGAAAAAAAGGTATTAAGACCAGATCTCCGTTATTTGCATTTTTATCCAAAATATAAAAAACGCAGTTATCTTAAAAACACTAAAAGAATATGAAACACAAAGTTTAATCAAAATCGATAGAGCCGTTTTCGAGCAAATCTAAAATGAAAAAAGCCGTTACTTGAAAGGTACCAGTTTGAGTAGGGCTAAAACGAAATAAAAAAAACCTCAACAATCGTTTTTATTAAAACTGCTACACACCAAGTTTGAAGAAAATCCGTCAAGCCGTTTAGGCTGTTGCATGACGTGAAAAAGCGCACATCCGCACACCCGCGCAGACAGACCGAAAGACGGTATGGCGAAAACTATTTTTTTGGGTTTCTCTATCATCGTTGTGTCATGTTTCATT
Source organism: Platycheirus albimanus (assembly GCA_916050605.2). Lineage (NCBI taxonomy): Eukaryota > Metazoa > Arthropoda > Insecta > Diptera > Syrphidae > Platycheirus > Platycheirus albimanus. The sequence continues at coordinate 71,381,051 of OU696698.1, forward strand.
AAAACCTCGACTTTTTTTTCTGCACGAAACCAATTCTTGTCCTATAAATCAAGTAAAAATGTAAAAAAATTTTCGACGAGTTTGAAAAAAACTGATTTAAAAAAAAAACTTTTCGAAAACATTATTAATAATTAATATTATTTTATTTTTTGGAGATTGCAAATTTCTAGAACTTTGTTGTTCTTATCAGGAAAACTAAATTTTAAAAAAATGTATTCAATTGTTTTTGAAATAATATTGAAATAATGAAAAACAAAAAAACTTAAAAAAATAAAGTGCACAACTGGGTGGGACGAACTTGCTCTAATGTGTTAAAATGGTCTTGGGTGCTTGAGATTTTTGGGAAAAAGCATTGAAAAAATCATACGAAATTTTATTTATTATTTAAAAATCAACGTAAAATCGTTTTTGGAGAAAATGAAGTAAGCCATTAGATTTCTTTTACTTTTTTGAATTTTAAGGAATTTTTTTTTTTCAAAATCGTTGGAGCCGTTTTTTCAAAAAACGGTTTTTTTTAAACTTTTCGGAAACATATTCCAAATTTATTTTGCGCATGTCAAAATCTAGCGGTTTAAAGTTCTTATCAGAAAACAAAAATTTTAAAAATTTTGATCAAACCGTTTTTGAAAAAACCAAAAGTCAAAAAAATTTAACTTTTTTTTAAAAAACTCAACAATTTTTTTTTTTTTGAAAATTAAAGAATTTATATTATTTCGTTTATAACGGAGCTTTTATATTAATTTTTATCGAAATCCGTGAATTGGTTTACGAGAAAATCTGATTTAAAAAAAAAACCGGTCCTATGGGAGGTACCGTTATAAGACTTTTCCTGAAAAATCTGTTCCAGCCAAAACATAAAGTTTGCTTAAAAAATACCATTCGGAAAGTTTTATCAAAATCGTAGGAGCCGTTTTCGAGATAAATGAGTTTTTCATTAAAAATCATATGGCAGGTACCGTTCGTTTTGGAGCTAGAATGCTAATTCCAAAAACCCCTCTGTAGGACGTCATAATAATACTATGTACCAAGTTTGAAGCAAATCGGTCCAGCCGTTTAGGCTGTAGGTGCCGATACAGATAGACGGACAGACAGACAGACAGACAGACAGACACAGATTTGTCGGACCCACTTTTTTAGGCTTCTCTATCATCGTAATGTTATATTTGATTGTCAAAAAAAATTTTTTTTTTTACGAATGCATAACTTGCCTTATAGTACCTATAATTGCAAGTAAAAAAACGGGGTTTTTTCTTATTAATTTCGACTAACAAAACTATTTTACTTATAATACAGCTTTTACATTAAAAATTTTATTGGTATTCGTCAATTCCGAGAAAATCTGATTTGAAAAAACCGGTCCTTTGAGAAAAATCTGTTTGAACAAAAACACAAAGTTTTCACAAAAAAAACGCCATTTAGAAAGTTTTATCAAAATCGTAGGAGCCGTTTTTGAGAAATATGAGTTTTTCTTTAAAAATTACTCATTTACACCAGAACTTTGAACTTCAAAACTACCGTTTATATAAGATTTTCACACCTCTATAGCCTAAACGTATGGTTGGTTCGATTTGTTTCAAACTTGGTGTTTAGTAATTGGTTGGTAGTATCTCGGGGGCTGTTTTTTATTTCCATAAAATATTTAATAAAAAAATTGAATTACTCGAAAACGGCTCTAACGATTTTGATAAAATATTCAGAATGCTATTTCTTGCAACAATATCCTTTATTTAGAATGGATTTTCGGAGTTTTTCAAAAAATCCACTTTAAAAAAAAAAAGCATTAATTTTGAACCATTCACGTTCAAAAATGTTTAAACAATCAACGTTCAAAGGTTACCTAGAAAGACTAGATTTAGTCGCAATCTATCTACGTATCTACGAGTACATAGTAAAATTTCTGTCAAATAAATAAAAAACTAAAATCAGAATTATGAAAAAATCATAAGTAGCTTTTAATTTTACAGTTAGAACCTTTTTAAATACCAATAATTTGTTACAAGATTCATTTAGGTACTGCATTTACAATATTTCATTTTCTTAGTTGGTATAAACAGAATTTTCATCGAGACATGGCGAAAATTGTGAGAACATCATTTTTGTCAAATCCTTACCTAAATATTGGGCCTAGCAAGAAACTTTGTATTAAGAGAAGAAATGTTAGCAACCACACTATCTTTGACTCTTCTTACGAAGGCAACCCTTATTTTAATAAACTTTAACGATTAAATGACCTTTTTAAAAGGGATAGTGTTAAGTTATCAGCTATTTATTCTGTTAAACCTATCGTAGCTCCATAATAAATATTCGTCGCTCTCATGAGCAGACCTCGTAACTCTCAAATTAAAAATTTTTTTATAACATAATTTAATGTTTTTTTTATTTTATTGGAGTTACGAGGTATTCCGATAGAGTTACGAGATATTTCCACTAGATTCATCTTATGTCATGAGGTTTTGCTTACCACGCATAAGAGATACGAGGTTTTTCAAGAAATCTTTTTTTTTAAGTTACGAGGTCTGCCAGACAACAGAGTAGTCTGTGCTACGAAAAAAACTTGAATTTGAGTTTATTTAGAGTTCAAAGAGTGATACGAGATTTTCTGGGGTACTGCGCTCTTATATTTTTTATAAAATGGCATTCAAAAAAGTCATTTTCAGTAAAAAGTGGAGTTACAAGGTTTGCCTATGAGGCCGACACGACGTATAGAGAATGCCAAATCCTAACGAATTATTTCGCAATGTTTTCAAAATAACCCTTTAACCGTCATAGCTCTCTAGAATATTTCAATTATTATATTCTTTCATAACTGTCTGTATTTAAGGAAACCCTAAAACTTTGAAAACAAATAGATTTACATAAAACTTTTTTAAAATTTAATAAACATAAAACAAAATAGCTAGCAATTTAAACTTTTGCCCTGAGCAGGTGAAGTCGCCCCCTCCTTTTAATTAACGGTTGAAATTGCAATCTGCAATCTGCAATATCATGATATGATGATGCTGAGTTCTGAGTAATATTCAAAACAATATGCACCGAATATGCAATAAAAACACAAAATAAAACCTGCGAACAATATTGATTGATTGGTGATAGAAATTCATTTTATCAAATTTCATATAGTGTTTGCATTTTTTGTTTAGGTTTTCATTGGGATGGCGTTTTTAAATAAATCAAATCTGAAAGACTGTCATTAATCATATGAAAACTGTCATAAGGCAGACGTTCGGGACGAGTAAAAATGTTATTAACCTTTTCGTCCGCTGGCGCTGGTCCAGAACAGAATTGTGTGTCAAAAAGAGCAAAGCTTTTATTAAATCTGGGTAATATGCTAACAAATTAAATAAAATGCACGATTGAGTCCCACATATACCTTCTTGCGCTTTGGGTGCAATAGAACAGTAATGACAATTTTAATTGAACAATGAATAACTACTATTCTACGTTGTATTAAAGTTTTTCAAATTCTTTGTCTGATTAAAATTGTTCCTCCCGCTTTAGTTTTTAACTTAATCTATCTATATATATAAAAATGAACCCCTATTTTTTGTTGTTGCCCTATAACTTGGGAACGGCTTTACAGATTTAATTAATTTTTTTAAATGATTTAAGAAAATTGCACAGACAATTAGAAAATTAAAAAACAAATTTGGAAAACAAAAAAATCAATTATTTGAAATATTTATCAGTCAGAAGTTGATATATTAGTGTATTCTTTTTTTGTTTTGAAGTACAAAATATCGTTAAATACACAAACAAGGTATGTGTTTGTGTAATACGATTTTGTTTTATGGACGCTACAGATTTCATTTAAATGATGTACATATATGTAGGGTAGGTATTACAACAAAATTTTAACTTCAAAAAGTTTTCTAAAGAAACACTTTTTCAAAATAGTAAATGGTGGAAGATGGTATAGAAGGTAGAAGATGCTAGATGGTTGATGGTAGAACTTGGTAGATGGTAGCAAATGGTAGAAAATAGTTGAAAGTAGAAGATGGTAAATGGTAGATGGTATATGGTAGAAGATGGTAGATGGCAGAAGATTCTAGATGGTAGAAGGTAGAGGATGGTAGACGACAGAAGATTGTAGATGGTGGTACATTGTGGAAGATGGTTGGTGGTAATAGATGGTAGAAGATGGTAGATGAAAGAAGATGGTAGAAGGGAGAAAATGGCAGATAGGAGAAAATGGAAGATGGTAGAAAATGGTAGAAGATGGTAGATGGTAGCAAATGGTAGAAGAAAGTTGATAGTAGAAGGTGGTAGTTGGTAGATGGTAGATGGAAGAAAATGGTATATGGCAGATGGCTGGAAATGGTAGACGATAGAAGATGGTAAATGGCAGATGATGGTAGATAGAACAAGATGGTAGATAGTAGAAGATTCTAGATTGTAGAAGGTTGCAGATGATAGATGATAGAAGATGGTTTTTCTTTTTTTTTATAATGCACTCGCATACTCAAGGGAATATGAATACCCTTTTAATGATTTAACATGTGCGAGCAAGGAGAGAAGGAATACAAAGACAGGCGGTTGATGGTAGAAGATAGTATATGGTAGAAGGTGGTAAATGGTAGATGGTAAAAGATTGTAGAAGACGGTAGATTGTAGAAGATGGTAGATGATAAAAGATGGTGGTAAGAGATGGTAGATGGTACATCAAACGCGTCAATTTTTGATAATTTACTGGAAGAGTTATATTTCTCCAGCCTGCTATTGTACATACGTGTGGAGCTGAGGCGTACCTTCATTGTAAATTGTTAGACAAAAAAATTGGAAATTTCGAAAATATTCAAAAAAAAGGGGCAGCACGGAGTTCGCCGGGTCAGCTAGTTCATTATAAATATAAATCATTCTAGTAATTTTTGAGAAAATGTATAAATAAAAAGAACTTCGGGTGCAAATGCAAGGAAATGGTTCAAAATCAATGCTTTTTCAATTATCCATATGCTAAAAATGTACTTTATTTGTAAAGAATTGAAAAAAAACAAAATTTGACAATTAAAAGATGTTTTATTCTTGACTCATCAAATGATTATTATTTATTATTAAATTCTTTAATATGTTCCTACATTATAAGCATATTTTTATCTGTCGGGAATCCCATAAAAATATCATTTAAAAATATAATTTAAAAATATACTTTTCCCTGAACGCTGCAATAAAAAATATCTTTTCTAAAGCTGCAATAAAATGAAGTCAAAAATTTCTAATAAAAAGTGTCTTATAAAAAAGATACAACTATACTTTTTTCCTAGAAAAAAAATGGAAAAGGGGGAGTTTGCGAAATTCCATGTTTCAGCTAAAATTTAATTCGAGCTCTTTCGCATGATTCTGATTTCTGGGTCACGTGGATACGACTAAATTACGTTTCCCCAATGCAATAACGCAAGTTATTTATCAAAAAAAAAAAAAAATATTCTGAGACAACAATCCAAACATGACATTACGACGACAGCGAAGTTAAAAGATTTGATCTCAAAATTCTGTCTGTCTCTATCTCTGTCAATTTGTAACCCCAACCCCATAGAACGGGCATTTTTCTTCGACTACCTCGAAATCGGCTGAACCGACACTTTTCGTATGAAACGTTTTTTTTTTTTAGAGGTATAGAACTTAAAGTTGGCAACACTATTTTAATTGGCGGCCATTTTGTCAGCTGTCAAGTGATTTACTTTTAAGCAGCATTCACACGCAGACAAGATAATGGGGCAATCCTCAATTGTCTTGCCCGAGCTTCTTGAACGGGCCTGGATGACGAGACAATAAACACGACAAGACAATGTTGTGACAGAAGAATAAAGGATGTGTTTAGGAAAATGAATTTTTTAGCCGTGCTTCTTATAAAAAGAAAATTTTAACATTATTGATGGTCTTTTGCATTCTCTCGTCGTGGCTAATCACTTTATTTTTCACAATTATTGTTCCAAAGACATTCACAATCGCGATAAATATCAATTAAAAACGAATTAAAATCGGTCGTAAATTTCACAGACATTTCTATTGCATAGGTACTATTATCTATTGCCTTGCATTCATCTGTTCACATAAAGACAAGATAATACCAGCCAGTCAGTATTGTCCTCAGGAGATAGCTCGGTAGACTAACTCGGAGGATTATATGATGAGAATTGTCTTGTCCTGAAAACACTTGTTCAAATGGAACAATGATTGTCTTGTCCCATTGTCTTGGCTTCTGCATTGTCTCATGTAAACCTTGCTTTAGCATTTCAACATGAATAGACTGACGACGTCTAAACAACGCCTCTATATGCCAGATGCCAGAAGATTATCTTTCCAATTAAGTACATTTCATGTCAATTTAAAAATATCATCTTTGTTTTATTCCATTTCAAAATTATATACCTCTAAAAAACACCCTTTACAAACTTTTATACATAAACAGGATGTGCCTTAGTTTGCCTAAATACTCTTCGGTATATGCTTAGAAAAAAAATTGGGATATCCAATTTTTACATCATTTAGGGGTGATTTGAGAAAAGGCGTACCCTGACTAATGTTATCGCAAATAGCTACTTATTAGTAATGATAAAAAAGTTTTTTCGTCTCAGGCTTCGTTTTTAGAAGAAAGACTCGTCTCTGTAACTGCGTTTAAAAACATTTGACGTCTCCTTTGAGTCTTCAGATATTATAAAAGTTTTAAGCTTGTTTCCTTTTACTTGTCCATGCTAATTTTTGACTTTCATTCAACTCTTCTCTTAAGTGTGCCGAAACCCTTTACGGCTAATTGAATTGCTCTAATCTCAAAAATAACAATTTTAATTGCATATTCATATTTAAATAAATACATTAAAAAATGCCTTTCTTTTGTAGAAGACGAAAAAGTAGGGACTCTGGACATTCTGCTAAGCAACGCTTACTGTCGATCGCAACGTTTCCTGTCCAAACAGATGGCCCAGCTCCGGCCCGAACTGACCATGTCAATGTTTTCTGGTAAGAAAAACGCAAAAAAAAAAAAAAAAAAAAACAGCAACAATCTTTATCCCATTATCTCACATGCAGAAATAACGCATCGTTTCCAAACGGCAAGAGAAGAAGTCCGGGCTTTGCTGTTGCAATGCCTGTTACCTTGGCTACAAAATATGGAATTAGTGGCAACTACGGTTCCTCCCGCAACACCTTTGTCATACATCATGGTACGTTACTACGTTCACATAACCCATTTTTGATGCGTGGAGTGCAAATTGTTTCTTCCTCACTACAACATGTCCTATTTGTGTTTTTTTTTTTTACCACATTTCAGTATTTCCCAGACTCTGGAACACGGGGTCGAAGAGAAGGTACTGGCTCAACAGAGGCTACAGAGATGATATTGAATAATCTTTTTTACATTACGGCAAAGGTAAGTCTTTTTTTTTTTTTGATATTTAAAATAAATTGCTAAATATTTTTTGCCCAACCCTTTGAAATCGAATTAAAAAATAGGTTTTTTTTTTTTTAAATCGGTTATTTATACAGGATTAAAATATTTTCCAACTCGGAGCAACAAATAATAAAAAAAAAATATGCTTTAACATTGTTTAAATCTAGGTTTTTGATATTTGGTTCCTGCAGTTGTATAGGTTTCAATTCAATCAGCCATAGTAACGGACTAGCTGATGCGATAGGTGACCTAGCGGTGCAAATAAAATGGTCGAAAACTCGTGTGAAATATGTTTAAATGATTGATTTTTCCTTATTAAATTGATATAGGTGGTTATCGTTGGATCAACATTTAATCACGAATTAATCAAAGTTTAGACGGTTGCCCAAGAGTGGGTTAAGAGTTAAATATGTATAGTAATAGTCCAGTAGACATGTACTTTTAGGTGGAAAAAGTACGGTAGTTAATGAAACTTGGGGATTTTGTTCAAGGGTAGTACTAAAATTTTGAAAAGTTTATGACCTCGAGGGCCCCGTGCTAAAAGAGGAGGGGGAGGGGGTGAATTTTTCGACTTTGCTCCGGTTTTCGCTCAATAACTTTTTTACTTGCGATTATAGGTACTATAAGGCAAGTTATGCATTCGTCGAAAAAAAAAGTTTTGAGATAACAATCAAACATGACATTACGATGATAGCGAAGACGAAAAAAGATGGTTTAAAAATAATTCTGTCCGTCTGTATGTCTGTCTGTCTGTCTGTCTGTATGTAGACCTACAGCCCTAACGGGTGGGCCGAATTGCTTCAAACTTGGTATATAGACTTTAGCTTTAGCTCAAAAAATAAGGGTACCTGCCATACAACCGTTATTTTAAAGCTTATTTTTCTCAAAAACGGCTCTAACGATTTTTATTTAAAAAAATCAGTTTTGCTTTTTAGGTACGACCAATCATATGGCTGAAAAAAAAGTTTTAAAAAATGGCTAAGAAAGGTACTTTCCATAGGACCGTTTTTTTTGCTTTCGACTAACTCGAAAACGACTAAACCGATTCTTTCGAAATTTCACACACATATAGCTGCAGGTAGCTCAATTTGTATTGCATACCAATATTTTTGAAAAATATTTTTTTTGTATTTTTAAAAGCATTTTTAAAAAAAAATTTAAAAAATTAATATTTTGAAAACTGCTTATAAAATTTTTTTCTAAAAATTTTAAATAAATGTATTTGCTGAATACCTATGAACTGGCGTTTTTGAATTTTTTTTGAAAAATTTTTTCAAAAAGTTTTTCAAAAAAAACTTTTTCTCAAAAACCGCTCCACAGATTTTTAAAAATTTATTCTCATAAATTCAAATTTATAAAAGAAATAAAATGGCGTACTTTTTTTTCAGCTCAAATTAGTTTAAGTATTTATTTAAGAATTTTGAAAAATTTATTTTTATCAAAATCTCAAGCCCCAAGACCACTGTCACATATTAGAGCAAGTTCGTGCGACCCAGTCGTGCATTTTATTCTTTACGTCAAACGACAAAAGAGGTCATAAGATTTCCTACAATTTTGTTTGTAACATTTGTGTATGTCAATTTTTTACCGAGATAATGGCGCTTCGAAAAACACGCCGTTTTTTCAAAATTCGCCAAAAAATGAAGAATTACACCTAATCATAAAATGTTGTTGTATTTATGGTTCCTCATTAAAATCACTAGCGCTGACAGTCCCCCACCCATCCCCGTTTGCCCACCAGCACCAGGAGTCAGGTCATACCCGTTGTTATTTTCATCCCGCCGGAATTTTAATTTATTATTTTGTTCTTAGTCCAGTCTACAGTCGGTAACTTTTTTCGGGTAGAAAAAGATCGGAAGTTAATGAAACTTTAGGGTGATGTCCAGGGATAGTTACTTAACCTGGACCTGTAGAAATAAAGAAAGAGGGGAAACTGCAAAAATTTCAACCCTGCTCCGGTTTTCCATTAATTACTTTTTTCTTATAACGGTTCCTCCCATAGGACCGGTTTTTTTAAATCAGATTTTCTCGTAAGCAACTTGACGGATTTCGATGAAATTCTTTATGTACAATAGAATCCCTTTTATTGACGAAATAATATGAATTAAAACAAAAGTTTTTCTGAGTTTAAAATTCAATTTTTTTTTATTTTTTGTTTTTTCCAAAAGCAGTTTAATCTATTTTTTTTTAAGTTTTACATATTTTTCTGATAAAAACTACAAAATGCTATAAAATTTCATACTCAAAAAAAATTTGGAATATATTTTCGAAAAAATTTCAATAAAAATTGTTTTGTGAAAAAAAAACTGGTCCAACCATTTTAAAAAAGAAATGTCTAAGAATTCTTAACAGTTAACGAAATAAAATGGATTACTTCAAACGTTTAAACTAGTGATTTTTAAGGGATCAATAAAATTTCATATCATTTTTCCCAGTTTTTTGTTTTCCAAAATCTCAAACCCAATGTCACACATTAGAGTAAGTTCGTCCGACCCAGTCGTGCACTCTATTTCTTTACGTTCTACTTTGTAGAACATAAGATTTCCTACAATTTTTATACTACAAATATTATTGTATGTCAATGCGTTACTAAAATATGGAAAAAATGGAGGAGGAAGGGAAACTGCAAAATGTTCGGCCTTTCTCTGGTTTTTCCGTAATTACTTTTTTTCCTTACGTCCTACGGCAAAAATATATCATCAACCGCCTGACTGCCTACAGTGGATATACAAAACACTTTTGTCTGCTAAGACACACATAATGCATACCATCCCTGCTACCCACCGTTCTATTTTTAATCATCAGCCGCCGACCTACCCACAGTTGATATGCAGAACCAGTCTATGCTATTGGGCCCTATCATGGTAACCGATCGGAGAATCCTCCGACTGGGGAAATGTTCCGATCGGAGCATTTATTGTGTTCATGGTAACCGAATCGGAAGAGAAATATAAATGCGTACCGACGCGCATACCATGACATGAGGAAAACAAAAAAATAAAGTATGCTATGAACCTCCTTTGTAGTCAAATAAAACTGCACAGCGCAGCTGTATTTTTAGGAGATGAAATACATAACACAAGCAGAAAGCCTCAAACAAAAGAAAAAGAATAAAAAAACATAAGCGAGAGCTACCGTACTTTTGCAACGAACTGTTGGATACCCTATTCCCAATATTTTTGTATGTGTATGCGTCTGCCCCCCGCAAACAGCCGATGTTTCAGAAACAAAATTCTTCTTAAGCAGACAGAAAAAAATTCAATAACATTAATTTTGTACGGTGTCATGTTCAATTAGTGCTGGCGCAATAAAAAAAGGCGTGCGCCACGCCCAAAGTTAAAACGTTTTATTGCCAAGGCAATTGTTATGAGCTCAGTGACATTAATTTTTTTTTCTTGCAGATCGATTTGAACAAAACAAGACAAAACTTAAATTTTAAAAAAATTTGATTGGGAACGGAAATAGCGGTTATAGGTGTTTTTAACAATTCTTGGACCACACTCTGCTACGTAACCAAGGAATATAAATCCAAGTGTTCATCTGTTTAATTCAAAACTGCGACCGATAGTTAAAAAACGTTAACAAATTAATGCATTATACAACTTTTGACGGAAACGCCCCTTAAAAGTGGGCGTGTCTTAAAAATTTGAAGCACTAACTGAGCTTTGATCAGTATTTAGGCATATGTGTAAAACTACAGCTGAATCGAGTAGTTTTAAAACAATCTTACCTGAACAAAGGTATTTTATCAAAATCACGCCTTTAAAAGTGGGCGTATTGAAAAAATTTACACAAGAAAATGTAGAGATTTATTTCTCAAATAACGAACGGAAGGAAAAAGGTTTAAATTAAATATTGGAAGTGCCTTAAATTTTTGAAACTACGTTTTTCGTTTTTTCATGAAAAGTGGGCGTAAGCCACGCCCAAAATTCAAAAATTTCTTTTCATACACAAACCTTTTAATTTCTATTAAGAGACGCAAAATTTTGGCTTGCGAATTCATTATAAATACCGTTTATTTACAAAAAACTATTCTAATGAAAAGTGGGCGTCAGCCACTCCCAAAATCAATTGTTTTGATTTCATACACAAGATGTTTATGTGCAAGTAATACCCACAAAATTTAATGTTTTTCGCATTAATATAACAATTGTTATTTTATAAAAACAATATTGATATTACGCCCAAACTAAAATATTTTTATTTGATTGGAAGAAGGTTTACCTAAGCTTACGTGTGCAAAATTTTAGCGTTATGCTTTTATCGTTACTGTACAAAAAACATAATTTAATTTTACCAAATTGAGGTTGTTTATCAAAAATGGCGATTGTGGGCGTGTTTGTGGGCGGATTTTACCGGTTCAAGAACTTAGCCTTACTATTGAACTAAAGATTATGTATACCAAATTTCAGCTTTCTAGCTCAAAAATTGCGACCTCTAGGGGGTATACATACGGACGGACGGACGGACGGACATGGCTAAATCGACTAGGCTTTTGATTCTGAGTCAGAATATATGTACTTTTCTATACCTAGCGGTATTATTTCTCTATGTTACAAACTCCACACCAAAAACAATATACCCATTCTATGGAATAGGGTATAAACAAATACACAAGAAATTAAATAGTTTTCAACTTATAACGGACAAAGGTCCGCAAGTAATTTGCTGCCGGAGACAATCGAGAGAAATACAAATACAAAAAAAGCCATGCATCGCATGAATTCGCTGTGCGTCACTGTCATTTTGACATTTTCAACGCATGCTTTATTATTTTTCGGATGTGTGTCCGATTTATCAATCGGAGAGGTACCATGATACAAAATTCGTACATTTCGTCCGAATTAGAGACAATTTTTCTCCGATCGGTTACGATGATAGGGCCCATTATAAAACAAACCTAACCTAACCTACAGGCCTCTCTCTCTCCATGGCACTGTGCGTGATGCAACGTTCGCTCTATCTCGCTCTATCTCACTTTCTCTCACTCTCTCTCTCTCGATCTTTCTCACTCGCTTGCTTCCTACTTTCGCATCTCGCTCCATGGCTCTGTGCTTCATGCTACGTTCGCCCTTTCTCACTCTTTGTTAATCGGTCTCAACCGCTATCTCCATTTTCGGGGACGGAAGTCACGTTTATTTCCGCTGCATCAGTACAATTTTTAACCTCATGCGCCTAAAGAAGTTTCACTTCGAAAATTGTAAGGTTTTATGAAACCACGATGCAAGCGAAACTTTTTTGTCTTTTTAAAAATTGTAATAAATTGATTACACAAATTAAATTAACACATCAAGAACCTTTTTCCTTTCCCTACAAACACGAATTCTCGGCATTCTTTCTTTTACGGCGCCGGCGTGTAATTAATTTATCGTCGGATATTTTCGCACTATACTTGGTTTTTCCCTCATTGACCGGTTTATTTGAATCACTAAATGTACTATTAATTGTCCATCGCGATAAAGTGAACAACAACATTTACATCAAAACACTGATAAAAACACACAAATACCGCGAAGCACGTGCACATATGAGTGAGAATTAGTCAGCTGGTGCGAGCCATCGGGGCCGACATATTGCGACATGCAACAGGCGAACGAAAAAATTCGGAAAAAAAGTTTCACTTTAAAAAAAAACACCCTTTACATATATCTGAAAATAAGTCAACACAGTATTTCCAATATTTCCCTAAATGTGTAGCAACATCTACAGTACCCATACACATCCCCAATAATTTGTACGAGTAATATAATACATACACAATTATTGTTTAACCCGAACCTAATTGCTTAGAAAAATTCTACTGACAAACCTACAAATATCAATTAATTTCAAGGTGTAGATACGTACGGATGGCAAAGCAGAAGCACAAGCACAACATGTCTGCATAACTTGCACATATTTACAACCCAATGAAATTCGCAGTAACGAAATTACCTGTCACCTCTCCCAAGTCCCAACCAACCCCATCCTATTGATTAAATTCCAGCTGTGAGTCCTTTTACTTACAATTTTCCTGTTATTTGTGATATGCTGGGGGTATTTTGTATTACAAAGCGAACTGGAAATATTTCTAATTGCTCAGGCAGTAATCACTACAGGATCTTCTTTGTGATTACAAAGGACAACACAATTATCATAGTTAACATTATTTATATCTCATGTTTCTTTGTTTGTTGTTCGAAGGAGAAAGATAGAAGAGTAACGAAGAAGAAGGGTTCATGCGTTCAAGTGCTAAACAGTAATTTAAGAAAATGCATTTTATTTGTTCGTTTCTTAGCAAGCTTTTTAGTTAAGGGTAATGGGTTTTCGGGTTACAGGATTCTCTCTATTGTTACACTTAAAAGATTTGCATTGAATTTGGGAGGTTGTTTTGGTTAAGGCAGAGGAACAAAGTATAGTCTAGAGACTGCTAGAGATGACTTATTCTCAAAAGTTACCAAAAATATAGAAAATGACCCCAAGTTATGTAGAAAAATGTTAATTAAATTTAAAAAAAAAAAAATTGCACATGCACATTATACAGGGCCGGATTCAGAGGTCCAGAGGCCCTGGGGCAGCAAAGAAGTTGAGCCCTTACCCAAAAATATTTCCCAAGTAAAATCAACAATTTTGTTCACTCCAGTTTGTCAATAAATAATTTTTAGGTGGTTTATTGTGAAGCCAATTAGATTCTTTTGGCATTTAACAAACACACATATAAATATACCTAATCGGAAACGAGAATTACATGAAATCAAATATAAGAGTTAATCAACGGCACATTCCGAAGCTTTTTTCTCTGAAAAATCGTTGATGATTGCGCTGAAACCCAAATCACTTTCAATGCTAAGGAGCGATAGCTTTGATAGACGGTTTTTTTCTTTCGTGGTTCGTAGCATTTTTTTTTTATGATTTTCATTTTTGAAAATGAGCGCTCTCCAGCTGCGCACAATGGGTGTAGCTGCAGCAGTAGCACGTATCAATGTCAAAGTAAAATGTACGTAAATCGTATTTCACGGCTACAATGTGAAGTAGCAGCTGCAGCATAGAGAGCAGCTGAAGTACAAGTCGACTCGACTCCAACTTCACGAACGTGCTGCGCTGCAAATCAACAACAAACCAAAATGGCAGAGATGATTTTTGTTTGAGTTCAGTGCTACACATTGTATTCGTGTATGCTGCTTAGTGCGCTATTTTTTTTTTACATTAACTTTGACATTGCTACGTGCTACTGCTGCAGCTACACCATAGTACACAGTCAGTAATTCAACACCATCAAAACCAAATATGTACATTATTCTCAATCCAATTTCGAGTTTTGGGAATGTAGCTCTGAAATGTTGGTGTTTGAGAATTTAGTCTTCTTTCTTTTTGTACAAGTCGATCAAAGATACAAACTGAAACAACTCATTACCAAAACTAGGTTCTAAATCATCCTCAAACACTTTCACCCCAATATTTCTTGTCTTCGTGAGTGATTGTACGTATTGATCAATGTGGGCTATTTTTTTGTCTGCTTCCTCGTATTTATCAAAATTGTTTCTTTCGGATTCCACGAATGTTTTCAATAATTCATCTTTTCCAGAAGGTGCAATGTTTTTATTCCTAACGATACCTTTTTGCTCCTTATCGGAAGATATACTGGTTAGAGCCTCTTTGATATCCGTCGACAATGGCGTGGCGTGAATAATTTTAAAATGTAAGTAGAAGAAAAATTAGCTTCTCGAAAACAATAGCAGAATTTTGCTTACCTACTTTGTAAGGACATAAGGTTTCGACACTTTATGAAGAAAAAAGAAGATTAAATGCATTTCTACATATCACGCCGTATTAGTTAAGTAGTTCAAGCCAATTTTGTTATACATACCTTAAGTCTTAAAGTTTCAATGATCTTAACTATTTATAGAAAGTGATAGTGACTTTTTTTATTCTTGGCGAAATAAGGATTTTCAAAATTATTTATGTCCTCAAAGAAAATCGGTTAAACAACAGTCTTGACTTATTAAATAAGTCCACTGCGCATTTTTTTGTCAAATAAGTCGGCAAAAGAAGAGTTATATTTTGAATTTTTTCTCTAAGAATGAACTGATTTTTTTTTTATCAGAAACCCACCCCAACCTTGCTCGCTCAGTGCGTATTTCTCAAATGATCACAATAATTGCTTCATGCTTCTTCTTTCCTCAACCTAGTGAATGAATGATTCAGATTCACCAAATAAGTCGATGACAAGCGGGTTATTTATTTCTTTAAGAAAGCGTTTGTTGAACAAAGGGGTTAGGTGCAGCGAAAAGTAAAAGCAAAAGAGGAACAAAAAACAAATCTGTTCTATCCAGCGATGAATTTCGTGAGTCCAAGGACAATATAAGAACAATGCTGAATGTTGTGTTGTTGTATTATTTGTTTAGATGCATGTTGCAAGAAGTTTATTTGTATTGAGAGTGAGAAATATGAAAGGTAAGTCGATGGAAATCGACTTTTTTAAAACGTAAAACTGTCCGCCTTTTTTTAGAAATGGTGATTGGGTAACTGCATCAGCTCCCTTCATTGTGGTTCTCAAAATATACTACATAATATTGAACATAAGAAAAATGATAAAGACAGAAATCAGAGGACTGTAAAGTATTTGTATGTGTATGTGCATTGGTATATGCGGCCTCCCTGAGCCTTCCTGAGTTCTGAACGAACTTAAGAATGTTCTTTAGTGGCTAGTTCGAGACATCGCCCTGGTCGTTGAAGAAATATTCACGAGGACTGCCTTCCAAGTCTTTGTTGTTTGGCTTTCACGGAGTTATAAAAAAAAAAACCTATGCATAAGCCAGATGATGAGTAGATGCCCATTCACGTCAGGACTCTATTCAAAATCAGGGATGGTTGTTGCCTGCTCAGTTTGAACATTCTTTGAATTATTCGGCTTAAAATTCCAGTGAATTCGGTATCGTTTAAACTGTTTGGTCCGTAAACACCAAGAGATATGATTTTTATACATGTACTGGTTGTCCTTCCAGCGATTGTTTTTGAAAAAGCTTTAAGATACGTTATAGTCCGGTCAAGTTAGCCCGAAAAATAGGTGTATTCTTGCATAAATTCCCAACAAGCTGACATTTTGTATGAACGTTAGAGATACCATTATAATGAAACTGTAAAAAGTCCCCATCGATACCACGTGTGCAAAAACTTTGATTCAACGATAAAGTTCACGAATGTATAGCTGATGCAATTTCCAACACAAACGGTTTCGAGAGCTTTGTCCGGAGTATTTACCGTTACTTCAGACTTTTAGAGCATTAAATTTCCGATAATTTCGATAGGACAAAAATTGTTGTATGTCAATTTGTTACCAAGATCGAAAAAGAGGCCATTTTTCAAATCGATAAAAAGTGCAAAAAAAGTTTTGAAAAATTATCTGTTTCTCGAAGCGCCATATCTCGGTAGCAAATTGACAAACAAAAATGTTTGTACAAATTAAATTAAAGGAATTTTAACGCTCTAAAAAGTAAGACGCAAGAAAAACAAGATGTTGAGGAAAAACTAGAGCAAGGGCGAAAAAATTTGCTGTCCCCCCCACCATCCCTACTCTTTTAACACAGGAACCTCGAGGTCGAAAACTTATCTAAATGTTAGTCAACTATCCCTGAACAAAATCAAAATTCATTAACTTCTGACCCTTTTCCACCATAACCTACTTTTTTCGACCTGTCGACTGGTAATATTCAACCAGAAATAAGGTTCATCGCTGAACGAAACTTTCATTAAGAAAATCGCGACCAACAACAATCTCATTTTGAGCCCATTCAAGGAATTTACCCCTTCCGCGCCCGTTAGTCATATGCCAAAAAATAATATACAATTAAAGATGGCAAAGAATTATCTTTCACACAAAGTCAATATATTTACAAAATACAATTTTATATGTGTTTTTTTAATTTTATAGTTCCTTGCCTCTAAAAAAACACCCTTTATTACCTATAATTTTGACCTAAGAGTAAAAGTAAAGAATTGGCGTGAGCGAGGTACAGACTCAGAAATTAAGTATTTGAAGACGCAAACAAGAGATCAATTTTTTGAAGTTCTTACCAGTTTTTTTTAAAGGACCTTTACTGTAAATCAATTTTTTTCTTGCTTAAAATATTAACCAAAGAGACGATTAAGCAAATACACCCTGTATTGTACATGTTGTGTTCATACCGATTATTTTTGTGTTTACTTTTTAATTACAGTTCTCTGACTTACATCCCCGAGATATAGAAGAGTTGTGGGGTACTTTGTGTCAATTCTGGCCAAATAACCTGAAAGTTATCCTGCGGTATTTGGTCATCATGTCTGGTATGGCACCAACGGAACTGCTTCCATATGTAAGTAAACATTGACATAATTTGTTAAAATTAATGAATGTAATAAATGCCTTATTAGTGAATGTGATGCTCGCTCGTTGATGATGACGGTGATGTTAATTTTAATTGATTCTCATTATTACTTGCAGGCAAAGAGAGTAGCCTTATACCTTGCAAGAACTTGTGCCGATCGATTGTTGGATGAATTAATGGCAGAACTTCAAACAGTGGAAACCCTTAATTGCCTGATTGAGCGAACGGAAACACCTCCATTTTATCGACTAACGAGCATGAGAAAGGCCTCAAGTCATTCAGATGGTAAGTCAGTTCTTGCGAGGGTTTTATTGTGATTAAAAAGTGTGGAAGTTGTCAAAACTTTAAAATGTGTGTGTGTTTCAAAATGACTTATAGCCTTAAATTTATAGTTCTATCGGTTTCGATTTCGCTGCCCTTGAAATTTGAAGCAAACAGTTTAATGAACTCAATGAAACTGCCGAATGCTATTACAATTGACTTAGTTTGGTTTTGTTCCTTTGAATTTTAATTTTTTCTGGCATGTTTTTTACTTGCGATTATAGGTACCTACTATAATGCAAGTTATGTATTCGTAAAAAAAAAAAATCTAACAATCAAACATGACTTTACGATGATGGGGAAGTCGAAAAAAGTGGGTTCGACACTGTCTGTCTGTCCGTATGTCTGTCTGTAAAGTTACCTAAAGCCTAAGCAGCTGGATCGATTTGCTTCAAACATGGTGCATAGTATTGTTATGACAATACTCTGTCTGTAGGACAGAAGGATTTTTGGAATTAGCATTCTAGCTCTAAAACTAACGGTACTGCCATACGATTTTTAGTGAACAATTAATTTTTCTCAAAAACGGCTCCTACGATTTTTGATTTTGATAAAACTTTATGAATAATGTTTTCTGTGCAAACTTAATGTTTTGGTTGGAATAGATTTTTCAGGAAAAGTCTTATAACGGTACCTCCCATAGGACCGGTTTTTTGAAATCAGATTTTCTCGTTAGCAACTTGGCGGATTTCGATAAAATAATTTTTAATGTAGGAGCCCTTTTATGAACGAAATAACATAAATTCTTTTCTTTTCTTTTTCAAAAACGGTTCGATCAATTTTTTTAGGTGCATTTTGTTGATAAAACTACAAAGTGCTAGGATTTGGCATACTCAAAAACAATTTGGAATTTTATTTCGAAAAGTTTTCTAAAAAAAACCGTTTTCTAAAAAAAACTGGTCGGGTGGCTTTGAAATTTGTTTTCCTAAAATTTGAAACAGTAAAAGAAATCAGATGACTTCCTTGATTTTTTCCAAAAAGCGTTTTAGATAGTGTTTTTAAATGTTGATTTAAATTTCAAATGATTTTTTCCTTGAATTTTGTTTTTGAAAATCTAAAGCCCCAAGACCACTGTCACACATAAGAGCAAGTTCCTGATTTTTTTTTTTCTAGAGTTTCCCTTTCTAGATGTTTTTGCTCTAGATTTTTGTTTCTAAATATCGTGGTAGACCCAATATTCACTTTATGTAAAACAACACATTTTCATTTAACTTGACATTTATTTCATGAATTAGTTAATTAAAATACTTCTTTAATCAATTAAGAAAATATCATAAGCTTCAAAAAATATGACCAAATTTGGGCGTCAATGATTTAGGGGCGAAACCTTTTTGTCCGATCAGGGTCAAGTCTAAGAAAATTTGATAAAACATTTAATTTATTTAATTACAATCGTCCAAAATAATTTCAACAATTAAAAAATAACGATATTTTTATTTTTTAAAGGTCAAGCAGCCGGAATAAATGACTCTCGAATTCAAGACCTAACTGTGGAAAAAGGAACTATCCATACTAAACGGCACAGCGGAGAAGATCCCATCAAAACAGGGTGAGTAAAAGAGCTTTTTTTTATTTTATGTTTTTATTTATTAAAAAAAAATGCATTCGTTTTAAAATTCATTCCCTTAGACAGTCAATTCGTGCAAAAATAAAATTAATTTATGTAGTCATGGTTTTCATTTTATAAATGTGACTGCAAAATTCAGTTTCTGATAATTGGGGACATTGAATGTCAACAATTTTATCGTATCAAGAGTTAAATGAGGGTAGTCAATTTGATGAAATCATATTTTTCAATTTTGTTGGTGAGTAAGGATGATGTAGAACTACCCTGTCAAACACAATTAAAGATTCATCACTGGCAGAATTGGTCTTTGATGGGGTTGAGATTTTGAAAAATCCCATTCCCACTATAATATATGTAATTATTATAAACGTGAATGTTTGAATGCTTGTTTGTTACTCAATCACGCCAGAACGGCTGAACGGATCTAAATTATATTTGGCATAGAGATAGTTTACTGTTTGGTATAGCATATATGATCTTCTCCCGGTGAAAATATATGGTTCCCGTAGGATAGATTTGTTTTACTATTTATTAGAGCAAAGGATCGACATGATTTTTTGCATATGTAGGGGTAGTTTAGGGTTCAGATTGTCAGGGGCTAATTGTTCCTATTAGTAGTATACAGAAACCATGTTTTTTAGTGTTTTGTAAAGTTTGTGTAATAGATTTTTTTAGCACATTTTTCTTAAGAAGGCTTGCATAACTTAGTGGAATATCATCCCGATTTACAAAGTATTTTTTTATTGGATTTGTATCAAACGAGGTAAACTAATTTTGAACGGAAATTCAATTTAAACTCCTGAAATTCCTACTCCGGAATCACCCTTCCAATAAGTTTTAAGTTTTACCTGTATAGTTTTTAAATTAGAGTAAGATAATTGAAGCTTGTACTAAGCTAAATAAATGGGGGTATTGCCCCCACCAAAATTTAAAAAAAAATTAAGGCGGGACGAATTTGGCCGGGTTTGCTAGTAAAATTTATAAAAATCACGAAATATTTTAAATTAGTTGGAAATCACTTTATTCTAAACGATTGTTTGCACGCCATGTTATTTCTTTTAATATTTTTTTTTATGTTTATTATTTTAGACAACAAAATAAGAAAAAATTATTCGATATCTTTTTAAGGTTTCATTTTTGAAAAAAAAAGATTGCCAACATATGAATATTACAAGACTTTAAAAAAAAAAATTAGACAAAATCGAACAGTTAAAAACTTCGCTTATTTCACGTCCGTCGAGTGGTTTACAAAAAAGATTGGTTTAAAAACCCTATTCTTTGGGAAGTATTGTTATTGGACTTCCTGAAAACATCATATCAAACAAAAGATAGATTATTCATACAAAATACCACATTGAAATTTGAAACTTTTTGGAGCTGTCTTGAACAATATTGTTCTGAGAACTTTGCTTCAACCATTGAAGGGCAATATTAGTGTTTTCCCTTTAATTAATTTATTTACTGTATGTTAGAAAAACACCCTTGAATGCATCCTTATTTCTCAACTAGCGCTGAAATGAGCATAAACAATGGTTCTTGATTTAAGCCCGTAAGAAGGGGAAACAGACCCAAAACGACATACAATATGGTTCGAGATTAGCAGTTCATCCTGTTTTAGGAGTATATTTTGAAATGTTTTTGTTGGCATTCGATGTTCCTTCGTGGCATTATTCTATTGAGAGAGGAGACGAATATCAATCATTTTCAGAAGGGTAGTTCTCTTTGTTTCAGTTGGTAAATGCTTTTTGTTACGAGCCAATTAATTGAAGAAAAAAAAACCTTATTCAGAATCATTACGTTAACCTTCTGAAAGAATGAAAATCAACGCTGCGTATACGGAATTTTGCAAGCAGTTTCTAGGCTTTGAAGAGAAATAAAAATAAAAATAATATAAAATAAATAGTTCGAATGGAACTTAAGCCAGCCCCTCGCAAATGCTTACCAAGATATTATTAAGTTTGAACGATGAAGTTTTATTATACGCAGTTTTTAGAAACTAGTGAAAGAAACTTTGTATGCACTTCAAGTCCTACCGCTCTACAAAAATGTGTTCATAATAGAACAATTGAAAGTGCTCAATACAATTGATAACACTTCTGAGGTTGTGGGCAGAAAACAAACCTATCAAACCCTGCCCCGGAATCGAAAATCTAAACAAGTTCCCAGATTCCTCGGTTTGGGGAGGTGCTCTATAATTTTGATGATCTGAGTTTTATCGAGTTAAGTCCAATATTTTAGGAACCACTAACTCAAAGGTGTTGGAAACAGCAGGACACTACCTTGGATTTGGAAATAAATATTTTAATTACGGACTAAAGTACTTAGCTTGTAGATAAACGTATGGTTTACACAGTAAGCACTGTGTACACAAGTCAAGAGCTTATTACTACCCTAAACGGAAATTAACACGGTGCGAA
This sequence comes from Platycheirus albimanus, assembly GCA_916050605.2. NCBI lineage: Eukaryota > Metazoa > Arthropoda > Insecta > Diptera > Syrphidae > Platycheirus > Platycheirus albimanus. The sequence continues at coordinate 71,403,083 of OU696698.1, forward strand.
CGTTATGGAAAGCTGTTAACGAAATAAAAAGAGATAAACCGATGCTCATTAGTTTTGAATGTCTGTAAATTAAACTGGAAGGGAAAAATCGAGGCGGGTAAAGCTTTCCTTATTCTTGTTGTGCGGTTAAATAGTACGTCCGAAATTAGACTCGAGGGTACATTGATAGGCATTCCTAGTGATGTGAGTGTTACGAGGAAATTGTTTATAGACCAGGGCCGAAGCCTTTGAAAATTGGAAAAAGTGAAAAAAATTATAGTACAGAATGAAACCCACTGGAAAAGGAAATTAATATACATAGGTAACAAATATGAAAGTAAAAATATATTACGACCCACCTGTGGTCGGGAGGGGGTTTTAAAGGGTAAACATCGTTTAATCTCGATTTCAGGCAAAACTTCAGGTCCCATAACGAAAAGGTTTTATGGCAAAGCTGTAGGTTATTAACAGATCTACTTGTGAATGTACATAACCTCAAAATGTATGTGAAAAATTAAAAAAAAAAAAAAACAAATGTTTGGTTTTTAATATTTATCTTTTACAAAAATACTTTTATTTCACGAAATTTGCCCACTTCCCCACGACAGATTGCCCGTAATTTATTTTTCCTTTCATATTTGTTATATTCTCCTCCTTTTCCAATGGGTTTCATTCTACTTTAATTTTTGTTGGTTTCAAAAACTATCGACCCTGGTCTATTAAGGGAAAAAATGCATTTGGAAGTGATAAAACAACTTAAGAAAAGAAACCTTACGGCTCCTATCCAGGAAAACCTGCACAGATATGAGAACTGTACTCAAGCTTCGGGCGAATGTATGCCTTGTCGATTGTAGCCAGATCAGAGGCGAAAAAATATTTCTTACATCGATTAAGGAAACTTTGACATTTTGCGGTGTTTTTGGTGACGCGACGTCAAATATGTCATCTTTCTACAGAAGGTGGTTTGCAGTACACTACACATGCTTTGAACTGTTCGATTTGCTCAATGCAAGTGCCACTCATGGATAGTGCTGTGGGGGTATTCTATGATTTAACGAAAAAAGACAATTAAATTCTTTACGGTTGATAATTCCCCATTTGGACAATGCTGACCAAGATTGGAATTCACGCATCCACATTCGAAGAACAGGGATGTGAATTTGGAAAAGCATTATGAAATTTTTAGAGTACTGGCGCCAGCAAAATTATTAAGTGAATCAGAAGTTTTAGACCATTTATCAAGATTAGAAAGAGAGTCACTAACAGAACGAATCCTTTGGGAACACCACCATTTATTTTATGGACAACATACTCTAAACCATCCAAAACAACGCGAATTGAATGGTCAATCATATTCTTTTGAAATATCAAGCGCAAAAATCTTGTTTTCTCCAAAACGATGCGATATAAGAATAGGGTCTACTTTTTGGTGAGTTAAACCCTCATATCACAAGTACTTGTATTGCTACGGAAATGTGAAGTGCTTATGATTCCGAGGGAATTTTCGAGACTGTCCAATTTTGTTTTCTCGTATCGCCATACCGTGCTCTTGGGGATGTGATATTTAAATGGTCTGCTGGAGCACGAGAAATTAGCCGATTTGATTCAATGATTTTTGATATAATAATTAAGTGTGCTTAGATGCCATAAAAGTGTCCCTATCTGAATGAGAGGTAAGGACCAAGTCTCGGGTGAATGCGGACATGGAGTGAGCTGCGATGTCAGGGATTCGTGTTGGCTGTCCAAAAATCCTGAGTGAGTAGTTTAATTCAGAAAAAAATACGCCATACATTCCTTCGGGTGTTGTTTAGCAATTGAAAAGAAAAGCGAAGCAACGTAGAATTGTATACATTCGATTCGCCCTTAACAACGATTTCAGTCTGTAGGTACAATAGGTATGAATGATGTGCCTTTGGACGGTTAATTTGAACCACATGAAGTCAGTCATTGAAAATTGGCCCTATTGTCATTTACGCTGGATTTTGAGTTTGGGGACAAAATAAGCAGCGATGGCTTTATTTAAATGCTTAGTTTTTTTTTACAACTATTAGCTTATTGGGCTTAGTTTGAATCTCCCTATCAAAGCAAAAAGCTTTTCCATACATTTTTAGGAAGTGCGAAACTAAGATGATGACGGAGCAAGTATTGTTAGATATTGGCATGATTTTCCAATTTTGTTTTGTAAAATCTTAAGTTAACATATAATTGTTTGGTTACATTGCAAACTAGACCGAAAACAGAAGAAAGTTCAGGAAAAAATGTTATAAGGATTCCCTGGAAGTCAATACTTTATGTAAATGAATCTCCCCCATGTATTTACAAAATAGAATGTTCGCTTCAATTTACAATAGATAAGTTTTGAAGTATATTCCCACAATTGATTTGCAACTTGAATAGTTTGTGATGATTGTCTTATACAATACATAAATCCATCAACTATTATCATCATCACAATTAAATCGATATTTAAACCTTTTTAATATTCGACCCACTTGGCCTTCGACTTATACATATATATTTCATCTTCATCTATTTAGAACTTGCAAGTCAGATAGTGGCATCCGAGCATTCACTCAGTCCACCCGTCCCCCAAGAGGTGCTGATAAAATTCGTGCAGCGTCTGGTCCATCTATTATGCCACGTCCAGAAGATATTCTCATCAACGATCCAGAGGTAAAAGCCAAACACCTTTCCTCCTGCCTCCTCCTTTTTTTTAATTTTCTTCACTTTAATGTGAAAAATTATTTCAGTTGCGTCAAGAGGAGAATGTTGAACTACGTTCAGAAGCACCAACAGCTCCTCATCCTCATCCCCTTCCTATGCCAGAATACGGTGGCTATTTTGCACCACTAACTCAGTTCCTGCCAGATGTTAGTTTGCCGATAAGTGGTTTCCATAGGTTAGTGCAAAAACAAAAATGTGCAAATTTTATGCGCTAATGATTTTTTATGGAAATTTTCGCTTTTGTTGGTTTTAGATGTAATGTCGCTGTCATGTTGCTTGCTGATATTGTTGTGGATGGAATTCCAGGAGTGGATTGGACATTGCACTTGCCTCTTATGTTGCACATTCTGTTTTTGGGACTGGATCATAATCGTGTTATTGTGCGAGAACATTGCAAACAGTTGTGCATAAATCTATTGGTACGCCTGTTATTAGTCTTCAATTTTGTTATTTAATTTTAATTTTAAATATTTACTTTTTTGAATAGATTGTTTTGGCGGAACATAACGACCACTTGACAGTAGCTAAGATATTGTTGAATAGCGAAACTTCAAAGCTGGAACTTGGCCTATCCGGTCCGTCTCTGCCTGTTATAAATAACAATTTTACGGGTAAGTTTTTTTTTGTCTTTTCAAATTATAATTAATTTTGGTTTTCGTGTAAATAACAACCAAATTAATCAAACTGAGCTGAAAAAACAATTTTTTTTTAAATATGGTCTTATTGTGTGTACCATTTTAAAACCACGAGAAAAAAATAAATGTGCCAGAAATGTTAAAATTTGTGCACGTTGGTTCGACATGTATCTACTATTAATTATTACAAAATTTTATCAGGGTGGCGCATAAGTAACGTTGTTGTTTTTTTTTTTTTTGATAGATAGGTACATATTTTTTTTTTGACTATACATATTTAATATAATAATAATAATAATTTTAACTATATGCCTGTAAACCTAGCATTAGACGGTCCTTGTAATGGTATTTGCAATGTCCATCTGACCTGACGTCATTATGACGTATTTAACTTCTCCTGATGGTCAACTTTTCCATACGATAAAAGTATCGCGGAAGATTCGCGAGTAAGCTCTGGTGTATCGGGAAAATTATTAAAATTAATTAATAAAAAATATTGTAATCAGTTTTAAACGTTTAACGTTATTAATTCCTACATTATTTTGCTACTTTGTTGTTTCGTGTATTTTTGTAGATTCTTGTAGTACTTTTATAAAGTCTTAATTCACTTAACAAAATTTTCCAAAAAAAAAAAAAAATCATGGATGGTAGCTGAGATTTGTGATGAGAAGTTCAACATCGCCATGTCCTGTGGAGACAGTGATTATTTGCAAAAAATCACATTATGGGAACATCCCTAACGAAACCTGAAACGTCAAGTTTACTTTTAACAATGACCAATTTATAAATGTCGTGTTATGGTCACTGCAGAAAATGACATTTTTCAACGCGGTTTCATTCGCCACCAACTGTCAAAATGGTCATGTCGTGTAATGGTCATTGCTATGCTTGTCCTTGCAAAGACACCGAATTGCAAAAGTAACAATGTTCAATTTGCTGGACATTGTACATTACATTACTATTAATTTACTCATTCGATAAATCAATCGGTGTAGACACACTTACAAGCACTGGCAACTAAGGCCATCGACTCAAGACAACACAAACACGACAGAGAGAGACAGACAGAATAGAAGAGACAAAAAACACATTGTATTTTGGGACAAGAATGACAGATTTGGTTCATTCGCGTAATGGTCATTTTAGCTAGCAAAGACACGGTAAAGAATGAGCATTCACTGACAGCACAAGGACATATTTTCGGTGACGTCAGAGTGACATTGCAAGGACCATTAACAAGGACCGTCTAATGTTAGCTTAAGACCGAAGGTCTTTTGAATGCAAATTGCAGGGTGTTATTTAGAAGGCTGCAAGGCTGCAAGCACTACATCCACTGTACCATCGCCACCCGTATTTATTTAAGTTTCGCATTTAGGTACAGAAGCTTTGAAAATAATATTGTTTCTTTTGACCTCGCGTGCTTTTTATTACTTTTTTTAGAACTTTGAGATTTAGCCTTAATCTGTTGCTTATTGGCATACACCTTACTCTATATAGGTAGCTGAAAAAAAAAACCTGGAGCCGTTAGATGGTGAACACTCCGAAAAACCAGATATAATTCAATGACAAAAAATGTCCCTCAGGAGCCAGGAGAGCCAAAGACTATAGCTTTGTGAGTTGTGGCTGCATGCTTTTGAAACAATCCTGTGGTGGAATCGAACGCCGCATCGCATCTGATAATCAAATATTCGTGACTATTTCTGGTGATAACTAAATAGGTATCACAAGAAATAGTCACAAAAATGTGATTGTCACATGTGATAATCCATTTGTAAAGACAAATGTTGTACGTTGTGTTGTTACTATCACTTATCACAAATCAGAAATCACTTTAGCCGATGCCGCCCCTGGATTGCGTGACACCTCTGTGTTTAAAAAAATAATACGGGCAAGTGCGAGTCGGACTCGCGCACGAATTGTTCCGTACATAAAAACGGCCAACAAATCACCCTTCAACTTTACTTTACATATATTGTTGTTTTTGCTTCCCATGGAGTTTAGACAAAAACCACTCAAATAACTCTCCAATCAAAGCTTGTGAACGTCGTCCATAGATGCCGCACAAAACGTTCCGCTTCTTGGGAATACTATAGATTTTAAATACAATGAGTCAACGTGATGACAGTTTGTTAAAGAAAAAAATCGCGCCAAAACGATCTTGTTTGTGTGTGTGAAGGAACCTGGTGATGGACGGACAAACATAACAAAAACGAGCAAAAAATCGCGTTTGTTGTATAAGAGCCCATTAAATTTTATTTAGTTTTTAGTATTTGTTGTTATAGCGAACACAATAATACATCATCTGTCAAAATTTCAACTGTCTAACTATCACGGTTCATGAGATACAGCCTCGTGACGGGCGGACATACGGACGGACAGCGAAGTCTCAGTAATAGGGTTCCGTTTTCACCCTTTGGGTACGGAACCCTAAAAAGTTTAACCATTGACGGTACTGAAAGTCATCCTTATTAAGAGCAATTTGTTCCTCGTTTTTGAAGTGATAATATAGTCCAATAATCCTTTTTGGGGTTATTCCAGAGCAAAATGTGCATTGAAGTGTGTGCATTAGACCTCCACCAATTTTGTTTGGGTTTAGGGTGCCCTAAATTCAATTTTTGGCTATCCCCATTACCATTGAGGTGGAAATTGCCCATTGATCGAATGAATAATCGAATTTTTTGTGTTACAAAACTAATAAAAAAAAAAATTAAACACCACCCTGTAGAATATTTCTGGCTCTTTCTCCTCTTTTTCATTTCCAAAAATAAAAAAGACCATTTTTTTTTGAAAATATTGATTAAGTTTCCGAGAGCCTTACCCTATACAAATTTTAACGCACCTGTAATTGATTTTGTATATGCATGCACCCTTTAGAAACTCTGTTTTATGATTTTGTCCTTTGTGTCCTTTGTGTTCTTTGTGTCGCTCAGAGTTTCTTTGTTTAAAAAGTAAATATTTAAGTTTCGCTGCTGTTTTTGATCTCGATGTCGATGTAGGAGGATGAATAGTTAATTATTGAGTGGGGGTTTCTATTCATAAATAAATTTGCATCAAAAATGTGTTCATTAAAGCGGTTCGCTGTTGCATAACAAAATTCTTATTTTTTTGTGTGTGTGGACAAGTTGCAATTTTGTAGTTAGGAAACTGATTATTTAGCTTTAAAAAAATGACACCGACTTTTATGTTTTTTTTTTTTGATTCAAACTTCAAAGTGTTTATCAGCCCTTTCAAACTCCGATTTCCTATTTTTTCCCGAATGTTAAAATGGCGTTATTTTGTTTTCAGTTAGTTTCCTTTCAACAATAATTTGTATAAAAACATGAAATATAGTCCTCACACGCTAGACCGCTTGTTCAAGCCCAGCTCGGGCAAAATGTATTCAAAAATTAAATTGAACATTAAGCACCACTAAAGGAGTCTGATGATCGGGTTGGTCCCCGTGAAATAGCAATAAATCCAGCCTATGAACTTGGAGGTAGCACACACAAGTTGTTGTTGTTCAAGATCTTCTTCCAGCCTAACTGCAAGTAAAATAATTCATTATAAACCTCCTTCAAGTAATTATATTTTGCAACATTTGTTATTAAAACATAAGCGAGAGCTACAGTACGTTTTCATCGAACTGTTGGATACCCTATATTTTTGTTTGTGTATGCGTTCGCCTCCCGTATTCAGCTGCTGTTCCAGTTTCAGAAACTGGCGTGTGCCACACCCAAAGCTGTGACTCTATATTGCCAGGGCAATTACTATGAGCTCAGTGACATTGTATTTTAACCTTGCAGATCGATTTGAACAAAACAAAACTTAAATTTTAAAAAATTAGATTCTGAATAGAAATAGCGATTATGGGTGTATTTACAATTCTTGAACCACACTTCATAACCAAGGTATTAAAACTAAAGTGTTCATGTTCTTACTTCAAAACTGCTTCCAATAATTAAAAAGCATTACAAAATTAATTCATATTACGACTTGACGGAAACGCCCCTTTAAAGTGGGCGAGTCCTAAAATTTAAAAAAAAAAAATTTAAGGCAACAACTGAGCTTTGATCGTTAGTCAATTGTTAGGCATATGTGTAAAACTACTGCTCAATCGAGTAGTTTTTAAACGATCTTACCTGAACAAATGTATTTTATAAAAACACGCCCTTAAAAGTCGGGGTATTGAAAAAAATACAAAAAAATAAAGAGATATGTTATTTAAAAAGCGAAGGGAAAAAATGTTAAAATTAAATATTGGTAGTAGCTACCTTAAATTTTTAAAACTACGTTTTTCGTTCCTTCATGAAAAGTGGGCGTATGTCACGTCCAGAATCAATTTTACTTGCGTAAAAAGGGACAATCGAACATAACGTTGCGATGATAGAGAAGCCTAAAAAAGTGGGTCCGACAATTCTGTCTGTCTGTCTGTCCGTCTGTCTGTATCGGTACCTAAAGAATAAACGGCTGGACCAATTCGCTTCAAACTTGGTACACAGTATTATTGTGACGTCCTTCAGAGGGGTTTTTGGAAACTCATTTATCTCAAAAACGGCTTCTACGATTTTGATAAAACTTTCTAAATGGTGTTTTTTGAGTAAACTTTATGTTTTGGTTGGAACAGATTTTTCAGGAAAAGTCTTATAACGGTACCTCCCATAAGACCAGTTTTTCATAACAGATTTTCTCGTAAACCACTCAACATACTTTTATGAAATTAAACGTGAAAGTTCTTTTATAAACAAAACAATATTGATTTTTTCATTTTTCAAAAAAAAACTTTTTGAGTTTTTTAAAAAAAAGTTAATTTTTTTTAAATTTTTGGTTTTTCAAAAACGGTTTGTTCAACTTTTTCAAAATTTTTGTTTTCTGATAAGAACTTTAAACTGCTAGATGTTGACATAAGTACTAAAAAATTGATTTGAAATATGTTTTCTAAAAGTTTAAAAAAATCGTTTTTTGAAAAAACTGTTCCAACGATTTTGAAAAAAATTCCATAAAATTTAGAAAAGTAAAAGCAATCTGATGTCTTACTTCATTTTATCCAAAAAACGTTTTAACCATTGATTTTTAAATGATTAGTTAAATTTCATTTGATTTTTTTATTTCTTTTTTTTAAATCTAAAGCTCAAAGACCACTGTAACACATTAGAGCAAGTTCGTACGACCCAGTCGTGCACTTTATTTCAAATGAATGCAAACACTAGCCGCCTTTTATTATTTATGAGCGCCTGGTAATCCAACCAATTTTGAAGAAAATTTTTGTGATGTGAGGCACCAAACATGTGGCGCTGCGGTGGCAAAAAATTTAATCGAAGCTGCATATTTTGTTGCAAACACACTGCCTGATTATGTAGGGTGTTGTTTTTAGACGTGTGTTTTTTTAAAGCGCATATAATTTAATGTAATGGCCATGGATTTAGCTTTATTATAAGGACAAGGGTTTGCAATTATGTTTTAAAAATTAATTTGGGCAGTCAACGGCCTTGGCTCTGATAAAGCATCGCTTCCCAATAGATCAGCGAAATCAAGCGTCGTTGCGCGTGGTTAGTAGTAAGATGGAGGACCGTCAAAACTAATAACTGCGAGCTGTTGGCATTTGGTTGTGTGTTTTTCTATCTTCTGTTCTGTCTGTCTCTCTCTGACGTATTACTGTCTTGTGTTGTCTTGAGCCGAAGGCCTCAGTTGCCAGTGCTTGTAAGTGTGTCTACTTCGATTGATTCATCGACGGAGTTGATTGTAATAATAATAATAATAATAGTATTTTGGGCAAGTCGCCGCTGCGGTTGGCTCGAATAAATTCCTTGGCGATTATGTCGACCGAATAATGGACGCAGCGCGCGATGCATAGCGAGATTTGGTAATAAATTTGCACGATTTGCAAACTTTGTTCAGGAGTACGAGTAAGTCTATTCATTATTAAATGGCAGACTAAACTGAGCATAAATCAATTGAAAGCTGTCAAAAAGATTAACTCCGAAAAAAGTATTGCCAGATTGAAAACCACACGTCCAAAAAAACACCCTTTATAACTGAATAGTGAAAATAGACTCGGCCCGTTTTGAAGCTAAGGAAAAAAACAAAAAAAATCTGTTTCCTCTAAAAATTACATTTTGTCGCTTACGATAAAGAAGCAGTGGCGGTTAGGGCTCGGTAGGTGACGTGAAATAACGCCGAACGAAATGAGACCAAATTTGAAATTTGGTATAATTTCGTTTTCAAAAACGAAATAACACCAATTTGGCTATATGTATTTCGTTAGCTGTATCGAAATAACGCCAAAAAAATTATGGAAATAAGACCAAATATAAATTTAATGGTTTTTGGCCTTATTTCGCTTTCGAAATGGAAATAATGCCGAATTAAATTTTTTTTTTAATTTTTTCAAATTCTTTTAAAACTTCCAAGAGCTATTCAGTCGATATGAGATTTATTAATTTTCAAGGTATTAATTTGAACATGAAAATAAAAGTTTTTGGAAGTTTTAAAGAATTTGATAAAATAAAAGTAAAAAATCGCGCGACTTCCAAAAACTTTTATTTTCATGTTCAAATTATTACCTCGAAAATTATTAAATCTCATATCGACTGAATATTTTCTATTAGCTGGGTTATGGAATATTCGACCATAATTTTTTGTTTATTTTTTGCTACTGTAAATTGGCACTAATTTATATTTTTTGTATTTATTGTTTTTTTTATAGTCATTGAACTCGTTAAAAAATACATAAGTTTACAAGTTAATAAACCTTGGTTTTCACACGAAAATCATTCTCTTTTTCATATTTTGTAATTGAAAACGAAATAGTTCCAAATTGTCGTTATTTCAGTTCCTTAAATGAAATCAAGCCAAAATCCATATTCGGCCTTATTTCGTTTTAAAATTAAAATAACACCAAATTTTTGAAATTTTTCTTATTTTGTTCATGATTATTTCACGTCACCGGCTCGATATCCTGCATAAAAAAACTTTTTTCAACGTAGGTTGCTCAAAAACCCTCTTTTGGTATTGGTATGTTTTATTGAGAGTTATGTAAAATATTGAAGCAGAAATAGATCCAAAAAATTAGCATTAGATAACGTATGTAGTTAGTATGTATAAATTGTCTGACTATTGAAGAGTTTTCCTTCTTTCGAACACTATTTAAATTAAAATACAAAATGTTGTTCCCACCCGATTCCACCGCAAGCCCATATCCATTAAAATGTACCTAAGGATATGTCCTTTCATATAAGGTTGAACCAATTTAAAAACGAAGCTCATATCTTGAAACATAAATAAGTAAAACGGCCCACAATATAGGTACTAAATTGCATATAATAAAGTCATTCGAGTGAACTGAACTGGAACTATAGTTTCGTCGGGATCACGACGTTATCCAGAGTGACAGAATCAAGAAAGGACAAAATCTATAAAAAAAAATATATTTAGAAAGACAAAATCTAGAAGTAGTAAAAATCTAGAATTAATATTAAGTTTTGAGATTTTTTATCGATTTTTGGTTTTCGAGATTAAATTTTTCTAGATTTTGGGTTTTCTGGATTTTGGTGATTCTTTTTTTTTTAGATTTTCTCTTTCTAGATTTTTTTGGCTCTAGATATTTTATTTCTAGAAATCGTGGTAAACCCAGTTTCGTCTGTTACTTGCTTGAATTCTGCCATAATATCAGGCGCGATTAAGATTACACATTAATCAAGTACTTTCAACTTTTTTTTTTTAGAATCTAACCAAGAGTTTGACAGTTATTTGTTCGGGCCTTGCAACATACCAAATGCAGCATTGCATCAGACCTCTAATCTGACACAACCTCTTCAAATAAATCCCAACACTTCTGAAAACTCCGAAGTTCCAACAATTATAACTGATGAAAACGCTCCACCCCAGCCAGGACCAACAATGCCAATATCGCACGTCATAAAAAGTCTACTTAAATTTTTATCACAAGAGAGTTACCAGCCGCTATGGAACTATGAAGACATTAATGCAAAAGGTTCTTTAAAGACACAAATTCTAGATAAATTCGTCTTTTAATGCTTCGGTGTTTTGTTTTTAAATAGTTTGGTCGATCAAGTCAGCTGAACAATTGACATCGTTTTTAAAGCACATGGTCAAAGTGTTTGCAGATAGTTACCCACAAGCACGGATAGCAGAACGTTGGGCACAAACTGCTCTGCAACTTGGACTGAGCTGTTCGTCACGACACTATGCAGGAAGATGTTTGCAAATCTTCCGAGCTCTTAATGTTCCAATAAACTCACGAATGCTCTCAGACATCCTTTCGCGTTTAGTTGAAACAGTAGCCGAGCAAGGAGAGGACATGCAAGGTTATGTAACGGAGCTACTGCTAACCTTGGAAGCTGCAGTCGATAGTCTGGACTCAGATTTTCGACCGCTGGACGTTATGAAGGACATCTTTAAAAGCACTCCAAATCTCAACAACAAGGATGGTGGTCCAAATTCAGTTCTTGCCGGTAAAAAGTCACCATCTGGTGCTACACCTCAATCGCCGAACTTTTCTATGCCAAGTCATGCTCGCAGTACAAGCTATTCTGTGTCTTACTGTACCCGGAAAACCACGAACTCCCCATGCGATAAACAAGGTATGCAATCCAAAACTATAGACAATTTTCTTTGACTACGAGTTTCCTTTGTTTTTTTTTTTTTTTTAATTTTAGTTGAACTTCGAAATCGGGCATCAGGAATTGATGTGGAGCGCAATGTCTCGAAATTCGGCTCCGCACTTTCGCGTTCACGGAGTGCACAAAGCTTGAAAATGCTTGGTGACAAAGCAACTCAGGTTAATTTTTCTTCAAAATTTCTACTTTCTATTTTTTTATTTCAAAATTCATTTAAAAACAGGACGACAAAATGACTATCCTTGCACAACTCTTCTGGCTATCTGTCTCGTTGCTAGAAAGTGACTACGAATATGAGTTCCTTCTGGCTCTTCGACTTTTAACTCGCGTTCTACATCGTCTGCCTCTTGATAGACCAGATGCCAGAGACAAAGTTGAAAAACTCCAACAGCAGTTGAAATGGGCTGGTTATCCTGGAGTCCATGCACTTCTTCTCAAAGTAAGTCAATAATTCGCGTTTTCCCTTGACGATGAAATCAATGAATCATTTTAATTCACAGGGATGTACACACACCACAACCTACGAACCAACTATTACTCTTATATCTCAACTTCCTCCACTCCTCAATTTGCCCGTATGTGATCCAACCCAAAGTTGTGCCTTTCCTATGAATGTCATTTCTCTGCTGCCGTACATGCTACTCCATTATGAGGATGCAAATGAGATTTGTATACGAAGTGCAGAAAATATTGCACAAGTTTCTTCCGAGCTTGGAGCCAAATTGGAGAATCTAGGAACAGTAATGACACTTTATAGTAGGAAAACTTTTTGCAAGGAATCATTCCAATGGACGAAATGCGTGGTGAAATATCTTTACGACACCTATGCACACATGGGACTGCATATGTTGGCTTTCCTCATTGAAGTCCTGGAGAAAGGCCCTCAGCAGATTCAAGTGCCAGTGCTGAATGTTATTCATTGTATGTTGCATCATGTGGATCTCTCTGCACCGCAGGCTCAGACAATAAATGCTGATTTATTGAGAGCCATTGGCAAATATCTTGATGTAAGTACAAAATACATTAAAATTCGTGTCTTTGATTATTTTATATTTGTAAGATTGATTATTGTGAAGGACATGGTTTTTCTTTAAGTTTTATTTTGTTTTAAGTTTTTGGAACTGTCAAATGTTAATTCACATGGTAAATCTTGCTCTATTCAAACTTCTCAACATAGGTATAGGTTTGGAACTAAAATTAAATTTGGAGCCCAGACTATCAGTTTTTAAGCAAAACAAACGCTATGTTCTTTGTTCAAAAAATAAGTCCATAGTCCGCTGACCATTGGATAGGCCGAAAATAATCGTTACAGTAAATGACGCTTATAAAATACTTCAAAATGTAACAATTTTTGTTTCTTATAAGCGTGTGTTTCTTATATCAAAAGTTTCTTAAAGAAAGTGACGTAAAGCGCAGAACAAAACAAAAATGCAAAGGCGATGTGTGTAAGTGACTTATATGCGCAGAACGAAACAAAAATGAAAACGGGAAGGCGTTCTCGGGTTTAGTTGTGTCATGGAAATGTATGTTCATGTTTTTCCTAAGGGTGTGTTCACATTAAAATAACATTTTGATGGGCATTTTCGTGTCATAAAAAGTTTCTTATACACATCCAATTTTACAGGCAAATTGAGAATCGGTGTTGTTTAAAAAGTTCATTATATCAATGTTTGTGTTAACTGGACACACCCTGTAAAAAGCGGTCAACACAGTGACTTTCATCGATTGGGGTTGCCAAATTAAACCTCGTGTAGAATAAGTCATTCAAAATCATACTACACACGAAGCTGCGTTCAAAAAGAATTTATAATAGTAGAATTACATACCTAAAATTATTAAATTAGTTTCTTTTCTTCATTAATGCAAGGCTATTACAGTGTGTTTCTTATAAGCGTCATTTACTGTATTAAGAGCATTTCCGGCGGGGCGGGAGATTTTTTTCAGTGCCATTGCTAAAAATACCTCAAAACTAACTCTATTCAAATTTCTTGCAGTTCGTCTCAAAAAAGGATTGACATGAAAAAAAAAAATTGATAAGAAATCGTATTTAATCAGGGCATTTTTTTTTAAATTTTCAACACATAGGGCCCTATTCATAGGTGTTTACTAAAGTTTTGATTTATAAATCTACATGTTAAGCTGACTTTTTTCGATAAACAGCTGCTATTCATAAACAATTTTCTAGCTGTGTTTAGCTAGTCATAGCTTAATGCGAAAATCTACTACAATAATACTTCAAATTATGACAGCACTTAATGTTAGGGAGACATTTTTAACAATAATTATGTTGTTGTTGTACAAATGAAAGTGTGTGCCAAAATGTAAGATTCAGATTTGAAATATTAATTTTGATTTAAATAATGAATTGTTCATTTAATTTTTAATGAATCAGGGAAGTAGACACATCAAAATTATAGATGAAAAAAAATCGACATCAAAATGAAGTTCCTGCCTTATATCTTTTTCTTTATCTGGCTGGTGTCCTTCAATTTCAACATCTATTGACATTTTGCAAAAGCCGGCATTTTATGTATATTGGCTTACTAATGGCAGACAAAAGTTCCTACGATTCTTAATTATTGTACGACATTTAGTAGCTTAGTAAGAACTTAAACACGGGAGACGGAAATAATCCCGTAAAAAATGACCCCGAAAAAACGTAATCCCGAAACCCACCAATTCTGAAAATCCATAATCCCGAAACAATAATCCCGAATGGTTAAAATCCCGAAAAAATCATTTATATATAAAAAAAAAAACATTATTATGTATTTATTATGTTGTCCATAACAAAAAATACTCAACAATTATTCAAAGAAATACAACAAAAACAGCAAACTCATAATAATAATGTACAGAAATCAAACTAGATATAATGTTGTAGGCTAATACCCTTGAGGAAATTGGTGTGAGACCGATCACTTCGTTCATAGTACACTCCCAGAAGAGCAATGAGTGCGTACACCCCAATGTGAGGTCGCCCTGCAAGCACATTTAATCTTCGATGCCACGCTTCTAAACTGTTTTGTGCGCGCGGAAGATTTGCTTCAAGAAAGCTGGTAACTGACCAAAATGTCCAGAAAAATGATATAAATTGAAAAATTTGCGCAAATTTTTCGTTTTATATTATTTTTCGGGAAAACTTTTTAAAATTTTGGTTTTTCGGGATTTTGGCTTTTCGGAGTCACTTTCTTCGGGATTATGACCCCAATCCCTTAAACACAACATCACCAACTTTAAAAGTTAGACCCCAAGTTTAGTCCTAATCATAGGTCTAAATGCAGGAAGCCGTTCAAAATCCCGAAAGTTAAAAATCCTGAATGATCAAAATCCCGAATGATCAAAAGCAAATCCCTAGTGCCACCCAAAAGTACTACTTATTAAAAAAAAAAATGTGGACATCAGACACTAGACATACCCTAAGCGAAGCAACGAAGTTGAGTGAGAGGGTGTGCCCCGAAAAATTGAGTTAAAATCACTATATCCGCCAAGTGAGCCACCCAAAAATACTGCTGATCCCGAAAACTGTTGACACAGTCGCCTGCCAGACTACTGGACGCGTTATATTTGATTTTTCCGTATTTATTGCTTTTCGGGATTTTTTTTTCTGGACCAGACCTCTAAATACATTTATGAAAAGCCTAAACTGCAGATTTAGTTGATTAAAACTTAGCAGTAGTTTTTTATTTCAAACTACGTATTTCAAAAATTAAATTAAATTAACGACTGATAAAAAGATGCAAATAATATTCAAAGTTCAGTTTTAGTACGAATACTATATCCAAGGCACCACAAAATATTAACCGATTCTTATTAAAAGACAAATTACATACAAACAACTGTATATGAGGGGGTGGGTCTATCTGCCCTTGATAAGACAACAGGGGTAATTTAAAACAAGAGTTACTTACAAATAACGAACGAATGGAGTTTCCTATTATTTTAAAGACAAAAACTTTTTTTCAAAATTGTAATTTTTCTTTTAATAAACAAGCTCCTTTAATTTACTACCCTTAAAAACTCATAATCATACATACATTGAGAACGAGATGGTTTTATATTTGAAGAAATTAATAATATGTATAATCAAATGTACTTTTGATGTTAAACATTTTATGCGACGGGTTAAATTGCCACCGGCTGTTGTCGAATGGAGACGAATGGCGAATGGAGACGCTGTGCATTTATATCTGTGTTCCTTTACACTTCAAAAATTGTCTAACTTTTTCTTAGCCAAACCTTGATCGTTCACAAATTTGGTTGTTTTCCACAGGAGGGCGAGAGAATAAAATATTTCCCCCTTCTGATTAATTAAGACCAACAATTTTCTATAAGTTTCCTTAAAATATTTTGTTCCTCTGTAAGATTGATATTTATTTAGCGTCGCGCCACTGTTTTCATAGGTTTCCCTCAGTCCATTTGGAGTGTGCAACTTAAATGAGGAAAAAATCGATACTGTTTTTGAATCCTTAGATGGGCTGACAAGGAGTACTAATTTTAGTTCTCGAACTACCAGCACTCTTGCGATGAATTTAAAGGAAACTGTTTTCAACTTTTTAAATGCATTTTCAAAATTTACTGTAGTCTAGTTATGGGGACTTTTTTTTTCTGCGATTAATATTGTTTGTCTTTATCCTGAAAATATGATATGTTTACCTTTTGAGTACATACAAGTGCATCAGAAAACAAAAGTTCTGAAATCTGAAAAATTATCAAAATTGCATGGATTCGAAAATGTTTTCTTGGATTAGATCACTTGTGTATGAGACATTGCAGGTTTAAACAAAAATTAGCCGTCACGGAACGCCCGCGGCAGATGTGAAACATTCAATTTTACATTAATTCATATTTTTTAAAAACCATCAAAGAAGGTATGGAGTGAAATAATTTGTAATGATTTAGTGTTTTGTTAATAAAATCAATATATTTGTCTTATTATTTTATTATAATAACAATTATTACAGATTATATTCATTTATAAATAGGAACAACATTTTCCTCAATCCACCCATCAAATCCCTCCACCACCGCCATACACCCAGCCCACCTTCAACTACCAACCAACATCCACCATTTTTGATACATTTTTCCTCACCACCCAATCCACCTGCAACCACCTTCCATTTTTGTGGACCCCCCAAACCCAATTCCCCCCCACCACCATACACCATCTACAACTACCAACCAAACATCCACTATTTTTGACAATTTTTTTCTCCCACCCCACCTACAACCAACCACCCACCATTTTTGTCAATATCCCCTCCCCCCTTACCAACCTGCAACCCCAACCACCAACTCCCAACCAACTACCCACCATGTTTGTAAAATCTGTGTCACCCACCCCCAACACCCTCTTCAAAAACCATCCCACCTCTACCAACACAACCTTCAACCACCCACCATTTTTGACAATTTTTTCTGATTGGTGAAATGAATGGAAAATGTAGTTCCCCCGAACCCCTCCTCAACAACCCTCAATTCCCACCACCCAAACCTAGAACCACCAGCCAACCACCCACCATTTTTGTCAATTTCACCCCCTCCCAAGCCAACCCCATATTCTACTACCACCCCACACCCTCCACCACTACAACCCACCCCCACCAACGACCACCCAAAACGCTCCAGTCACACTTTGAAAAATTTTATCGAGCGTCTTACCATTTTTCGTGACGAATCGATTTCACTGCCTAGATGCGCCAATAGATGTTTCACATCAAAAAAAAAAAAATGTCGCTAACGAGAGCTTTTCAATTTCAATCGTTTTGTTTGTTTACCTGTATTTAAAGAAGCTATGTTCATAACGACAAAAAATATATTTGCAAAACGGCAAAACAAAAACAAAAATATGTATATTTTGTTTAAAAGCTTAAGTCGTGAGATAAGTCTTGTGGAGACCAAATGAAATGATTGCTAACATCGACTTTATAGTTAACTAAAACTTACTCAATATCGAATAATTTGACTGCTTGTATCGACATAAGCCGTTGTCAAAAAATTTTATTTTGAACCAAAGTCCGTTTTTCAACTACTTTGTGTTTATTTAATAATAAAAAAGTAAAATGCATTTTAAGGATATTACAAGAGTATGTGTCCTTTAAAAAAAGTTTTCAAAAACCAGTTCGCAAAACTTTATTTTCTCCTACTGTGTAATGTAAATGATAATATTTACTCAAACTTTTTTGACTCATTGCCACAGTATTTTAAATGAACGCATCAATTTTTTTAGAATAAAGTTTTATTTGACTTAATTTCATTTTGGGAATTTTTAAACCAAAATTATGTCATATATGTTAACAACCGCGGAATTTTTGATCTCAAAACGTCCACAACAAGGAGATAAGACCACAAGAAGACAAAATGTATTTTCCAAGTAGAATCATATAAGTAACATTTTAATGAGCAATGCTATTCAAAAATTCCCACCCACCCAGTCGGAATTTTTCAGCATCGTCTATCTACAACGACTTGACAGTTGACACCCATACAATCCAAACAAATTTGACGTGCAGCTAACTGTACACAAATTTAAAATTATAACCGCAAGCCATTATGTGTCTTTTATCAGTAAAAAAAAAATATATTCCATGAAAAAGTTTTCAAGATGAAATATTTTACCTTAACTTGATTGCTCCTCAATTAAAAGGGCAAACACAAAAATGATTGAAAAAGAAGAAGCACTTTAAAATGTTTGAATTTCTTTTGAAAAAAATATTAAATAAACTCCATTTTCTTTTAAGGACTAAATAAATATTTTTTATTCCATCCTAGACGGCCAACTGGAAAGAATCGCTAAAAATATTGAAGCTAATTGTGACGAGGAGTTCAAGTCTACAAGTCGTCCCGCCCACAGAGGGAGCTAGCCCTGGATTGTCGTTTAGTTTCTACGGTGCCTATCCAGATTCGGATTTGTTTTGTAAGAAAGAACTTGCAGGCCGAACAATGGAGTTTACATTTGATGTTTCGCAAACACCGCTCATTGGAAGAAGAATCCTTTTAAAGTCTGAAGAACAGCCACCTATTCACGCTACAAACACAACGACAACTTTGATCAATTCATCATCGATTATATCGGTAGTGCAACAGAATAAGAATGGACAAGGAAACTATTCGCATTTGCCTCATGTAGGTACTCCAAATTCCCCGAGGCGAAGTGCAAGTTTATCGCCTGCAGACTCTGCTCCATTAAGTGGATGGAAGCGACCATGGATGTCACAAGGTCGCGTTCGAGAGTGTTTGGTTAATCTTCTCACAACATGTGGCCAAAGAGTCGGTCTTCCCAAGAGCCCTTCGGTAAGTCAATATTTAATTCTTATTTCCTTTTTTTCTCAGTGCTCCTATTTAAGCATGCATTCTCTGAATGCAACAACCCAGAACCAGCTGCCCAACCCCCAGTCCTTTTTATTTTTATTGCTATTTTATAAAACTATGGTAGATAGAACGAATCACTATTTCAACATCCTTGATATTTTAAATATTGTTGATAGATGTTTTTTTTTTTATTTTCTCATTTCGTTTCATGCTCGTCCTCTCCTTCCCTTAAAAAAAATATTTTTAGGATGATTTTTTAAACTCAATATGCTCCAACTCCAAGGTAATAATTCAATAAACTATACTCGTCCGTCGTAGTCCTTATTTTCTTAGGAAGAGTGTGGTCCTTGAATTGTTTTGTTTTTATTTGTTTTGTGTGAGGTTTGGGGTGTGTTATATGTATCATGTTGGTGTATTTTTCAAATTAAGGGTGTCCTTTTTACAGTATCTTGCGTCCGTATGTTGTGAAGAGTTTCCTCGACGTTCGTTATTGAAATAATAAAATACACTTGTGGCAGATTATTATTATTGACAAACGATTTAAGGGTTATATTTTATAAATAACTCTATCTATTACCAGACCGCCGCCATTGCTGGCTGTGGCTGCGTGTTTGGCTTAAATGTTATAAAAACATTATGTGATACTGTGTGGAAATAATATGGCATAGAATGGATGTCATCGCTGCGCTGGTACATTACACACATATGTTTGTGTTCGAGTATAAATTAATTACTTTTCTTGAATTGAAGCTGATACGTTTATAGTGGGACGTGGGAGAAATTAATTACATAATCGTTATGTGTCTGTCTTGATATAGCTGTTTTAGTATTTCTTAAAGGATATCAAATTTGTCATGTTTTGATTGTGTAATAAACGTGTTTGTTTAAAATAAGAACATGAAGATTGACAATGTACATATAAGTAGAATATTAATTTTCAGAACTTTTTCAATTACTTGAAACCCTACGAATTTCAATAAAAAATATACCAAAGGGTGGTTTCCTATTCGTAGGCAAACATTTGGGAAATGTCTTAAGGATATATTAAAAAAAAAAAAAACATAAAAAAGAGCTACAGTACGTTTGCAACGAACTATTGGATACCCTATTCCAACATGAGTTCTTTTCTGACAAAATATTTGGTACCAAATTCTTTTGACAAAAGTTCACGCCCTAAGTGGGTGTTTGATCAAGACTTTTTCTATTTTTTTTAAATTCAAGATTTGTACAGTTTTACATATTAATCTTATCTATCTTAAGGACATGGCTTAAAGCCGTCTGCCAAGAACTATCAATTGATTGAGTACATTAACTTTATATTAATTAAAAAAAAAAAATAAAAGAAAAAGGTTTCATATTTTCTTTAAATCTATTCGTGACATTGTTTTTCTTAAAGCTTAATTTTAAAGATGTATACGTTTTCAACCCTCATATTAAGTAATGATGGAATTAGCTCAAAAGTCTTCATCTATTATTCTTCTTCTGTAATTTAATGCAATTTTACAGTATGAGTCGATAGCATCCCAATCAGTTCCATTTAAAGCATTTTTCACTTCTCCATCCGTCAAAATAGGCTTCCCAAAGTAGCATCTTCGTATATCTTTGAAAGCTGGGCATACTCCTAAGAAATGCACAGAGTCCTCTCTTTGCATCATGTTGCATATTGAGCAAAACAGGGGGAGATCACTTCTATGGGGTATGAAGTTTAATGAGAGCAGCTCTCCTCTTGCTCTAAAAATATTTGAAATTTTTCTGGTGCTGTAACAATCCTTGAAGTAGTTATTGGAGTTCAAATTAAATTCCAAGGTACTGTAGATTTCTCTGTGAGTAGAAGCTTTTGCATCCTCTCTCCATTTAACTTTCATACTTGTGTCAATATGCTCAATAAAATTGTTCAAAATTCCTTTCCACTCGGCTCTTGTATCCCAGTTCAGTCGAAGAGTATAATTGTAGCTTTCCGCTAGATCCATGATGTCCTTATACCATAGAGTGTTACTGGTGACTGCAAAGGCTACAAGTTTTCGGGGTAGTCTTTCTGCGTTCATATTGATTGCCTTGATTATATAGTTAATGTTGAGCTTTAGGGTTTGTATAAATAAAGCTGACATTCCCGTTTCAATCATCAACATATAATTTGGGGAGTATCCAGGTAGTAGAAAGGTTCTTCGAAGATAATATCTTAATAGTTTTTCGGTCGTATCATAGTATATGTGACCCCATGCTTGGGCACCGTAAAACAAAATTGATTTTGCTACTGCTTCAAAGATGTGATATTTGGCGCTATGAGAAATATCACTTTGGAAGCAGTTTCGCCATGTTAAGCTGATTGCACACTTAGCTTGTGTTAGTTTTTCAGTTAAATGAGTATCCATTTTTGTATTAGGAGTGAGTGTCATTCCTAGGTATTTGTATTGATTGACTACTTCAATTGGTTCTCTCTTAAACATCCATTTCTCAGCGTTCGACGTTCTCCCTCCCCCTCTTTTGAATATCATAATCTTAGATTTGCTTAAGTTTAGCTCAAGGTTCCAAAGATCGCAGTATTCCGCAACTCGGTTTATCATCATCTGCATAGACTCAGGTGATTTAGCCAAAATGACGATATCATCAACATACAGAAGGGCTTTGATATGCATTCCTGCGAAGGGTATTCCACCCGGAAGGTTATCAATGATGTCTTCAATATATAAGGCAAATAGTGGTGGACTTGTGTTACATCCTTGTCTCACCCCTGCTTTTGTTGTAAACCACTCTGAAAAGTCGTCACCGTTCCATACTGCTGATTTTGTTTCATCGTATAAATTTTCTAGAACTGTACCAAATTTAGTTGATAGCCCATAGTTGTATAGTTTATAAAACATTTTTTTACGGTCGATGGTGTCAAAAGCGGCTTTAAAGTCGATGAAAAAGGCATATAATTTTTGCTTCTTTTCGGTGTAGGATTCTGCTATGCTGCGCAATAAGAATATATGATCAGCTGTAGCATAGCCTGGGCGAAAGCCAGCTTGGGATTCTTTCAAAAGATTGTTTTCGCTGATCCATCGTTCTAATCGGTTTTGAAGAATACTTGTAAAAACTTTTGCTGATGAATTCAAAAGCGAAATTCCCCTATAATTAGCTGGATCTCCAGAGTCACCTTTCTTAAAAATTGGATAAATTATTGCTTGTTTAAATCCATCCGGTACGATTCCAGTTTCAAAAATTTTATTAAATGTCTCTGTTAGGGTGACCTTGAATTCGTCAGAGCTGTACTTAAAAAATTCCATGGGTATTCGGTCTAATCCTGGTGCTTTTAGATCTTTAGCTTTCTCTAAGATTTCCATTACTTCTAAGACAGAGATTGGATTGTCTAAAGTTTCATTAACATGGTTTGGTCTAGCAAACAGAAAGTGTAATTCATTATTAAGTGATGGGCTTAAGAGATTTTGAAAGTATCTTTTGAGAGTTTCAACTCCAAGGTCACTGTTAATCTTCGGCTTCGTTCCTTTCAACTTGTTCGCCAATTTCCAAAAGTCAGATGCATTGTTGCAGTTTCCTAGTTTGTTAGCCTCTGATTCCCAATATTCCTTCTTTTTGTCTCGGCATAGCTTCTTATAATGAATGTTGGATGTGTTGTAGAGTTCCTGGAAAGTTGCGCTGTTGTATTTTCGAAATAAATTTAGGTAAGCAAATGACTCTATGTATTACTTGAATATCGCAAAATGCCAACCTTACTTTCGGCCATGCGAATATAGTTTTTCCAGGCTGACTAGCCAGTAATTGAGGTTAACGCTTAGAACTTTATAGATGATAATAAAACATACGATAAAGGTTACATTTGTATTCACTTGAACATCTTCAGTGAAGAAGCCAGATGCATGTTTTCCTGAAAAGATTCGGCCGTCATACGCTTGGAGTGACCGTCATTTATAAAATGGAGTCATCATATAACTATAAAAAAAAATCAAAAATGCTGAATGTACCTATATATCGGAATCCGCTCTTTGAGAGGCTTTAAAATATAAACAAATATGGAAAGGTTAGAATTTAGAAACTGTGTTATGTGTGATTTATAGGTATGTACTTTCAAGGGAAGTGTTCCTTGTCTTAAAAATATCAATTCCAGACAATAACGATAGAAAGGTTTCTGCCTTCTCTATCGTAGTTAATAATTGGGGGGTTAATTTTAACGTTTGGCAAAAACGCCAGGAAAATGATACGACTATCAAAACTTCGGTATCGTTTTTGTAAAACGACACAAATTGGCACAAAAAGGGATAAGGTGAAAATTAACGACGTCAGTTACTGTTTCGATCTTTTTTTTTTTAAAGTAGTGTCAGGTAACTTTCTTTTTGATAAATGACTTATGAAACAAGGGTGAGAGACAGGCAAGCGTTTGTGTAACTTGCTTCCACTCCATTTTTACAGGTATCCTTTTTGACTTAAACTTTTAGTGGTACATTGCCCTGCTTTTCAAACTTTTTATTTAATTAAGCAGCACGATTCTGTTTAAATTTCTTGGTTACTATTAAATTTAAATAATTAATTTAAATTATTGTTCATGCAACAGCTTCTGGAATTCTGTGCGTTCGTGGTTTCCTACAAAATATACAAAATTTAAATGCTTCAAGATATTATTTTTAAATAAAAAAAAAACAACCAAACATGATACCTAATTGACAAAAAGGACGACAAAAGTAGAACATTCAGTTCTATATTTTCGCTTGTATTGTCTGCCTGCAGCATTAACGATTTGAACGGATTTTCCGTTCCCTTGAAATCTTTAAGTAAATACAATTAAACAATTTTGTTTAACTACCAAGTTTAGAATGGGTACATCGTATATTGTATTTGGTGTGAAGTTTGTAACCGTTAGGTAGGGAAAAGTATGTAAATATTCTGACTCAGAATCAAAAGCCTAGTCGATTTAGCCATGTCCGTCCGTCTGACCGTATGTATACTCTCTAGAGGTCGCAATTTTTGAGCTAGAAACTGAGATTTGGTATTATAATCTTTGGTTCAAGAGTAAGGCTAAGTTCTTGAACCGGTAAAATACGCTCAAAATCGCCATTTTTGTTAAGCAACCTCAATTTGGCAACATTAAATTAAGTTTTTTTGCGCAGTTACACAGTTAAAATATTTCAGTTTGGGTGTGGCTGACGCCCGTTTTTCATACAAACCATGAATATTGTTTTCATAAAATAAAAATTGGTATACTAAAGCGAAAAACTTTATTACTTGCATATAAACATCTTGTGTATGAAATCAACAAAATTGATTTTGGGCGTGGCTGACACCCACTTTTTACTAGAACTATAAAAAATTGTTTTTCCAAATAAACGGTATTTATAATGTCTACAAGCCCAAATTTGTGTTCTCTTCTATCTTTGGGCGTGAGTTACGTCCACTTTTCATGAAAGAACGAAAAACGTATTTTTAAAAATTTGAAGTAGGTACGAATACTCAATGTTAACCTTTTTTTTCCTTTATTAAAATTAAAAATTAGTAATTTTTTTCAATACGCCCACTTTTAAGGGCGTGATTTCTATGAAATACCTTTATTCGGGTAAGATCGTTAAAAAACTACTCGATTCAGTTGTAGTTTTACACATATGCCTAAAAATTGACTAGCGATCAAGGCGCAATTAGTGCTTTAAATTTTTCTACAAATTTTTAGGACACGCTTACTTTTAATGGGCGTTTCCGTCTAAGGTCGTAATATGCATTTTTTTTTTTTTTGATGTTTTTAACTATCGGTCGCAGTTTTGAAGTAAGAAGATGAACACTTCGGTTTGTATACCTTGGTTATGGAGGTGAGTGTTATTAAAAAATTGTTAAATACACCCGTAATCTCTATTTCCATCCAAAATCTAATTTTAAAAAAATTAAGTTTTGTCTTGATTTGTTCAAATCGATCTGCAAGCTTAAAATTAAATGTCACTGAGCTCATAGTAATAACCATGGCAATAAAGTCTCAACTTTGGGCGTGGAAAACGCCTTTTTTTATTGCGCCAGCACTTATTGAACATCGGCCACACAAAATTAATGGTATTGAATTTTTTCCTGTTTGCTAAAAAAGAATTTCGTTTCTGAAACTAGAACAGCGGCTGGCTGCGAAGAGGCGAACGCATACACATAAAAATAAATAATGAATAGGGTATCCAGCAGTTAGTTGCAAACGGACTGTAGCTCTCGCTTATGTTTTTAAGAGATTTTTTACTATTTGAGTTAGCATGGGTCAGTGTATGCCAAAGGAATCCTTAAATCCTTGGCAATTAATATCAAAATAAGAAATAGCGCCTTACTGTATTTTTTTTTTTAATTCCCAAAATAATTTGTATACTCTAGAGGTTATCTTAACAAATTTATTATAAATTATTCTTTGCTAAAAGACATTGCATTTTACATCCATGTTTCAAAACCAACGCCAGCGAAGTAGAAGCTGATATATGCTTAGTCTTATAGGTTTTAACCGTTCAAAATAACATACAAATTATTTTGTCAGTTATAGGGTATTTAAAACGTGCTTCCAAGTTTTTTAGATTGACGTTTAGAGCTTAAGAGTGCTTTTAACAATGCTTTTACTTAGCATAAATTGATACAAATTGCTTATACAAGTTCCTGGGTTATATATTTGAAACACTTTTTAATAATAATTAACGAAGACGGTATTGTTGAAAGATTTTATTAATTTAGTACTCTAATCATTATAATTCATTTAATGTTTTTCCAACTAATGGTGGCTTGCTGTCAAACAAAAATGCTTTGCAAATAAAGAATATTTAAAAATTGTAGTAAATAATTCAAAAATATCAATGACCTTGAATTTGTAAACTAATAATTGCTAGCAATCAAAACTTCTATGTTAAGTATAAGCTTCTCAATCATAACATTGGCGTTGAAGCTCAATCAAATAATCATTTTTGCTTGATTATTAAAACAGCTGTTTCCAATTCAAATTAAAAATAAAACTTTGTTTGCACGTTACGTATATATTAACAAATTTTTTAAAACAATGCATGTCCTTTACTTTTTAGACATCTATCATGACCTTTTTTATGGGATCTATTAAATCTAAACAAAGTGTAAGATTTTCAAATTAAATAATTTCCACTTTAAACAAGACTTTCCTGTGCACATAAGCAATAAGATTTTTTTTTTCAATAATAAGATTATTTTTTTAGCGGTTTATCGTGTCTTTAATTTTATTTTCTTCTTGATAGGTTATATTTAGTCAGTCATCAGATCTTATGGAACGACAATCATCAGCTGCATCTAGCACAGAAGAAACGTCAGGTCCGCAGGGAGACCTTAGCAGTGGTTCCCGCAGAGATGATGGTCAACCTGATTTTACTGTATTCAAAGACTTTGATTTCCTTGAGTATGAGGATAGTATAGCTGGAGAATCAACCGACAATTTCAACTGGGGTGTTCGTCGGCATCAGCTTTTTGATGGGGACAATGAAACAGTAGCTGGAGGAGGAGCCAAGGGTCTATCTAACCTAGACGAAAGTTATAGCGATAAGACTCCTATATTGAATAAGCGCAAACGCCAAACTGCAGACGATTCTTCAGATGAAGAAGTCGAATCAGAATCTCCAATGGACGATGATCATCGACAGCCGTTCCTTAAATCTGCATTCCATGTAGGGCCACCGACATCACTAAGTTTAAGAGAACGCCACCGTAGGAACTCGGTTTCGCGCAGTGATACAAGTGGTTCGAGTGCGGGTGATTTAGGAGACATAACACCTTGTAATGCATCACCTCATTTGCCAGGTCTTATTCGTTTCGGTGCACCTATGCGCGACGAAGCCGAAGAAAACTGGCGTAAACAGCTTCAGACAATGTTAACGAATCAACCATCTGCACATGCTCCCGATTTGTTGCTGCAGCTGCACAAAATGATTAAGGAACTCACAATTAAATCTATCGGAATAACTAAAGAATCCAAGAAATTTTTCTCTGGAATCGGAGCACAGTTAGGCAATCAAATAACTCAATTTACAGACTTATTGAGCTCTAAAGCGGATCCACCCATGATTTGGTGTAATCAGTCGCAGCCAACAACTCCGCGTTTGTATGAGACTCTTCGATTTAATGTTCTTGAGATCCAGGAGCATTTAGAGACATTTTTCGATCGCAAGGATCAAGTTTTAGAGGTAAAGAAAAAATTTGATTGGGTTTTTTTTTAATTTTATTACGTCACCTTATAGTTTGTTACAAAACACAAGATGGCGCAAATGTTGTCTCTAGTATAAGATGATATAATTTATGAAAAAATGGCGGCAAGTGTCAAATTCACTGTGACAGCTATATAATACAAGGCAGAGATCGCTATAATAACGCGAAATAAGTGCAGATTTGACATTTACCGCCATTTGCAAAAATGATGTAGCAACTTTTGCGCCATCTTGAATATTAAATTTACACTTAAAACTTGACAAAGAGCTCAAAACTGTTGGAACGAACTATGACGTGACATAAATACTTTATCGCCAGTGGTGACTCAGTGTCTGAGACCGGGTTTAAATGTCGTTGATCACCAATGGCGGGTTGATACGTACATTTCTAGGTTTGATAAAATGTAAAATGAAAATATGTTATTCTTTGTAGTGTCTTGATTCGGTTAAAACTTCTTGCAAGCTGTCCTTGTTCACCGAAGTTGGGGACCAGCCTGAAGCCTCAAGCTCGAGTAGTTCCATGCCATTTGACCCAGCTACTGCAGAAATTGTTTTAGACTTAGGTCGAGCTCTGTATAAGCTCATGTTTCAATTGTTGTTATTGATCGAGTCGAATCATAAGATCGCTTCGAATGTTGTCAACAATTTTCGCCACAATGAAAAGGTAAATTCCGATCCTTTTTTTAAATAAGGAAATTACATAATTTGAGATAATATTGCAGATGCTTGACATTTCCGAGTTATTTGTTCTTGTGCGTGAAGCGCTGGTGCGCTCCATCAATGAATCAGAGCAGGACTCCTTGGATACATCTACATCGACGGAGGGTGATCACACACCCACACCTTCCCCAGGACTACCAATGACGAGTGCTGAGTTTGAAACAACTTTGCACGAATTAATGGACAACCAAAAATGGTCAGATTCGGTGGCACATGTTCGACAATATAAACGGCTGTCTCATATGTCCGTATCGAATTCAAATTTGTCGATATTTCCGTACACCTCTTCGGAGAACCGTCTTAAATATGATGACGTCATTTTTATATTAAATATTTATTCCCAAAGACTTCTTAAAGACCGAACAGGTAATCAATCCAACATTAATTTTGTTTCCTTTTTTAGAATTGTCAAATTGAATCCTTTTTCAGATACTTTTATAATTTCGAAAAGCAGTTCAGAACTTTTTGAAGTTTATGCAATTTTATCGGAAAGTCTTTATCAAGTATCGAGTGCTTTGACCTCAATGGAAATCAATATGAAAAGTTTTTCCGGAATCTCGACGACGGCGACGTCTAATCGCGAAGGAAGTGACATAGTCACAAACCTTTAAGGAGAACGAAAATAGCTTCATTTAAACGTATTAAAATAGTAAGATAAAAAACATTAACGATCATGCACAATTATTTTTAGTTTGTTGTTTCTATAAATTATATAAAAAAAAAATATTAAATATATACGTGTAAGAATAAAGTAATCATGTTTTTTTTTGTTTGTTTAGCATTTAGATAATTTAGATACCGCAAAAATAAGAAATAAACAACAATATAGATCAGAAGCCGCAGAGGTGTTTTTAGTATTTTTTTACGATTTATTTTCGAACTAATGGATATGAAAACTGTTTGTCGTGAAACTTTTCGCTCGCAGTCAAGAAATTCACCCTTTCACGTTGCTTTAAATGTTTTCATCGTAAAGATGGACTGGTTAGCCGGTGCATTCACAACTAAGAAGTCAGCAACAAGCAGAAGGGGAGTGAAAATGATGATGCCCTTAGCCGCAAGAGGCAATAATCCCGAAAATCAACAAATCCAAGAGGTTTAAAAAAATAAATTTTGCAGGTAAGTTGCACCCAAACCCCTAACAAGGGGGCGTGCCAGAGCAGCAAATTTCAAGGGCGGCAAAATTTTATAATTGAGGACTACAACTATAGCTATACCTTTCCAAAATATTTGTACTTGTTTCCTTCTTCTCAACAACATCAAGGGGGAAAATATATAAATCAGAAAGAATTTCGATTTTTCGCAGTGTGGTGTGTATGGGCTGCTTTAGTATATTATATGTAAGTACCTAGTTTAAAAAAATTTACAAGGGGTGCGAAATGAATGTGACTCAAAAATTCTTTGAACTTTTTCATTTATAGATCAGTGTATCGAATTCTGAAGTTTGAACATTGCGTTTTCGTATATTTTGTATTCGGAAAAAATTTCAGGTTTAGCTTTTTTTATAAAACAAAATAAAAACTATCAAAAAATGGATTGAGGTTGAAATTTTGTATAGTCTTCTGACGTTTCAGAATTATTAACCCGGCTCATTAAAACAAAATAGAGGAATTTAGATGGGATCTACCAATTTCTGAATGTGGTCATAATTATGCATTTCCCAAATTCCATTTACGAAAATGGTGTACTATTATTCCTGAAGTGGCTAGAAGCAAATAAAAAATAATAAAACAACTAAAACAACTTTGAAATGTGACCACATTTGAGATAAAAGATAATGTTTGAATATTTACATACTAAATCATAAAAAGGAAATCAGTAGAAATAAGCAACTTTTAATTTTATTTTAATCACATTAAAAACGAATAAATAATTCCACAACAAAATACAAAATGGTCGAAGCAAACATAAAAAAAATAATTAAGTAAACAAATCAATAAAATAATAATTAAATTAAACTAATTAAATAAATAATTATTTTAAAGTTCTTACATTTAAAAAAATAAAAGAAATTATCAAGATAGAAAAAACAGCACGACCACTTTTTATTTTTTCTCTTTATTAACAACAAAAAAAAAGCACAGAGTCACCTTGTTACATATAAAATATCACCTGATTCAAGCCCAGCGCAAAAATGGTGGCCACTGACCCCAGCCAATAAAAAGCCTTTTTCTTACTTTCTTCTGTTTATCAGATCAGACTTTTTGTTCATCCTTTTGTGATCGTCATCACACACATCACATTTAAAACTTTTGGCGCCAAATATGCGTCTACATTGTCTACATCTACCCCACTCTTTACAGTGTTTCTTCTTCCTAACCTCACAAGCGTAAACCTT
This sequence comes from Platycheirus albimanus, assembly GCA_916050605.2. NCBI lineage: Eukaryota > Metazoa > Arthropoda > Insecta > Diptera > Syrphidae > Platycheirus > Platycheirus albimanus. Next base: position 71,433,567 of record OU696698.1, read on the forward strand.
TAAATTGCGAGCAAAAAGCATACGAAAAATGTTTGGAACACCAGGCGCTCAGAAAAAGCAGGAAGCGACTTTTATTTTTGCCAATAATTTGAAAATGGGTGGAACCAAAGATAGGACATGAATACCAAAAGAAAGAAAGAAAAAATGGCTGCCCACACACAAACAGTTATGGAAATCATAACTTCCAAATTGATCTTTACCGTTTTCTTCAAGCTTTTGGCTCCACCCATTTTTTCATATAAATACAAAAAAATAGCCTCCTTCCATTTATGAGCGCCTGGTATACCAACCAATTTTTAAATAAAATGCTTGAAATGTGAGGCAATAAACATGTGGAGCTGCGGTGGCGAGATTTTACCAAAGCTGCATATTATTTTGTTGCAAACACGCTGCCTGATTATATTGGGTGTTTTTTAGACATGTGGTTTTCAAGAAGAAATAAAACGTATGTATATAAATTTAATGCTATGGTAAAGAATTTAGCTTTATTATAAAGATAAAAGTTTGCCATTGTGTTTAAAAAAAATGATTTCGGACAAGTGGCCGCCGCGGCTGGCTCGAATAAATTCCTGGGTGATTATGTCGACCGGATATTGGACGCAGCGCGCGATGCGTGGCCCTAACCGAAACATTTTGTTGGTTATAAATTTGCACGATTTGCAAACGTTGATCAGGAGTAAGTCTATTGATTATGAAGTGCCAAACTAAACTTAGCATAAATCAAATGACAGCTGTCAACTCTGAAAAAAGTATTGCCAGATTGAAAACCACACGTTTTGAAGCTCAGGAAAAAAAACAAAAAAAAAAACTGATACTTCTAAAATTTACTTTTTGTCGCTTACGATAAAAAAGCGGTTAAGGCTCGGTATCCTGCGAAGAAAAACACTTTTCAAAGTTTTGTAAAAGTGTTTGAAAATTGAACTCCTGAGTGTTTTAAATCCTCTATAATTATGTAAACACCACGTAAAGCGAGAATCCGTGGTTCTAAAAAGAATCTTACGCTTTTTCGTAAAGCCTCTAACCAACTTAACCGACTCTATACGATATCTACTCTGTACACAAAAATCTAGAAAATTGATCCAATATGTTATTGAGTGTATTTTAACTTGCAATTACAGGTACTACAAGGCAAGTTATGGATTCGTGCAAAAAAAAAAAATTGGAGATAACAATCGCACAAGACATCACGATGATATAGAGGTCAAAAAAGTGGGTCTTCAAATTTTATCTGTATGTCGGTTCGCACTTCTATAGCCTAAACGGATCGGCCGATTTGCTTCAAACTTGGTTCTTAGTAATTATTTGGGATGGGACTCAAAAAGAGTCTATTTTCTTATAAGATCAAGTTCGTGCGACCCACTCGTGCATAATATTTTTTTTCTTAACAACACATTATAATTTTATGAATTATAATACGTTTTCATTATGGCAAATGAGATAATTTCGTAACAAATTTCCCAATTCGATTCCAAATTATCTTATTTCCCATACGAAATAAAATTTCAAAATTATCTCATTTCCTCCTAATTTTGGACAAAATTAAGTTGCAAATTAGGAAAAACAAAATCGAACATCCCTGATTTCAATACCATTGTGAGCGTGTGGAAAATACGTTAAAATTCGGTTACAAAATTTTAAGCTATTTTCTTTGGAAAAAGTTTATTTGCGTAGGATTTTTTAGCGCGTGGTCAGTTTTTTTTTTTTTTTTATTTTTCTGTGGTTTTCGTAACTTGGATTGTTATATATTAATGTGAAGTTAAATGTTTTAGTGCGAAGTGTATTTTTAAAAGTTGTATTTGGTGTTTTAAAAACGGGTGATTTTTCAAGAATTGGATGAAGTCTATTTATTTTTTTGTACAACATAAAAAAAGAAAAAAAAAGAAAACCCTGCCTGTTGTCAAAAGAAATTAGCAAACTCAAATAAAAATACTTGTTCTTTTAATTTAGAAATGACCTCATTTCGGCCGCAATGAAAACATAGTTTTGCTTATGAACAAATCGAAAACAAAATATTTGAATTTGAGTTCAAACACATGTTTAATTTATTGAAAAAAATTTAAAGAACTTCACCTTTGCAAACGTGAACACTGGACACGCTAGGTTTTTGATAGATCATGCTACCGCTTGTCAACTGTATGATATTAATGAAATGAATACACAATACACCTTCTTTGATGCAACAAACAAAAAATCCCACCTCAGATTCCCCGTGGGATTTTGGCGGAATAAATTGCACCTAGTTTTCTATTTACGGTAACAAAAAAAAAACCTTTCCTTTCATTCTATTATTTCTAACTTGTGTTCTGCAAACTGCGTTTAAAAGACCGTATTGAAGGAAGGAAGTTAAAATTATTTTTCTTACCTATTATCCTTCTTAGACGAGTTGCTATGTTGAAGTGCATGCAGTTCTTGAATGTTAATCCAGAGCTATGTGTTCGAGCTCCAGCTACAAAAAATGAATTCCTTTAGTGGGATTCTTTGTGACATTCATCACATCAGATTCTTAATCTACTGGCCTGCGCCAAAAAAAAAAAAAAAAAACTTATATCCTTCCTTTCTATTCCACCTATTTTGTCTACTATTTTTTATTCTTATAAATTACATTATGGAAAGGGAGAGTTCAAACATAGAGTTGGAAGGAATAATAAGTCCTACTCTTTGCAGGTGAAGCTGATAAAAATAATACTTGTCTCTTAACCTGACACCTGACACAGTGGTAAAAATGTAACTTACGATGAACAGGGAATTCTGCAATCGTAAAAGCTAGGGTGATGATGAACCTGCAAATACCAAAAATATAAGTTGTGGAGGAGGGGAGAAGGGGGGTAAAATAATTGGTACCTAACAATAATAATGGTCAATTTGGTGGCCAACATAATGTATGGTGCCTTTACCTACGTGTTTGTTGCAAATATTTATTTGGAACACTCTTATTGCCCATAATTCATAAATGACGGCGGTTTAGCGTGATTTTCAGGAATAGATAAAGCTTTGCTGGCGCATTGTTGAATATCATGCAACCAGCATTTCCGTGAGTGTTAATAGGTACTTAAAAATGCAATAACTGATTCTTGAGTAGCTTGAATTTACTGTCCCTTTAATGCACGCATGACTAGTGAAAAGAAAAATGATTGAGTTTTTCGTATACATTGTTAATAAAGCAGAAAATGTGCAGAAAACGTAACGTGCAGTAACTTCAAACTTCAAAGCCGTAGAAAATAAATTAACAGTTTACATTGTTACCCTTCCATTCACATGCATGTTGTGATATAAATAATCCAATATGAATTATTTCCGCAATTGGTAGCTCGGGAATCACGGTTGTGAATACGGCGCCGAGTACATATGACTATACGATGTATAAATAAAAGTACCTACATAAAGAATGATGTAGATTGTAGATAGGTATGTTATTTCTTATAAGTATGGCAATTGAATTAAATGGAAAACATTTTTTTTAAGGTAGAAACATTATTAAGGACTAGCTGTCCTGACAGACATTGTTCTGCCCTTTCGTTTCGAGCAGATAGCGCGATGATATAAACGTTGACAGATACAATCTTTTTGAGCATTAAGCGATAAGCTTGACTTCTTAATTATATTTACACCGTCCAATTAAATACTCAAAAATGTGAGAAGATGGATTATTTTTTTAATTAGATAAACTAAAAATAATGCGGGCAAGTGCAAGTGGGACTCGCGCACGAAGGGTTCCGTACCATTATTTATAAAAACGGCCAAAAAATCAAGTTTGTTGTATGGGAGCCCCCCTTCAATATTTATTTTATTCAATAACTTGCTGAAATTTCTCATTGTAACAGGCGATCAGGATTAGCAGAAGACAAAGAACTGATAGCTTGTTTAGGAAAGATCGCGCCAAAAATGATCTTGTTTGTGTGAGTGGAATTCTTGAATTTACATGCATATCTGTCTCTGTTTGTTCTTCTTTTTGCTGATTTGCTACTTTTCCTTCACTCACACAAACAAGATCATTTTTGGCGCGATCTTTCCGTAACAAACTATCAGTTCGTTGTCTTCTGCTAATCCTGATCGCCTGTTACAATGAGAAACTTTTATAGATAGTACGGAACCCTTCGTGGGCGAGCAAACATTTGTAATGCATGTTATGTGTACACTGTGTATATAAGTTAATATTATTTTACGTGTTCTTACCCAACCAATTTTATTTTAATTTTAAAAATGACTTTTATCAGTCATATGTACATTATAAAACAACTCGACGTACGCATCGAATTTTTTTTTATAGATTGTTGGTAAAACAGTCTTTGCTACATTAAACAACAGACAACACTTCGTTTTTTCAGTAAATCGAAAATGGATTTTTGGAATCATTGAACCATCAAACACTGACCATGGGACGATGGATTGGATTAAGTAAGTAAGAAACCTACAAAGCTTTTTCACTGATTAAAATCTCATCAATTATTGTCGAAATGGCTACCGAAAGCGATAAAAAATTTGTTGAACTACCAATCATACACACATTTCAATCGTTCTTATAGATACAGGGCGTGGGGTTTCCAACTTAGGGAAAATATTTGGACTTACCTTTATTTGCGCATCCTTTTAAGCAATTATTTATGCTATCGGCGTACATATCTGTATAAAATAAGCTGAGTGTTTCGCAGGATAGGTAAGTCAATTGGAGGTTGGTTTTATTCGAAAATAAAAACGATATTTACTTTAAACTTGAGCAACCAGTTGAATATTTTATGAAAATAGCTAAAAAAAAAATAAGAAAATCTGTTGCTTTAAGAAGTGTTTTGAGTTTTGTTTTAATAATGAAGTGACATTAATAATTTATTCAATCATGCAATAATTTCAATCTGAAGGATTACAAAATAAACCTTTTTTTCCATTTAACAAAATTCTTCTCATGTATAGTCAAAAAAACAAGTCCCGCTGGGCAGTTGCTAATGATTAATAGATTGTTTTATTGATGAGGGTTTTTTGCCTATGTCATTTTCTTTTAATTATTATGTCGCGCCTAATTCTTTCGATATTACCAAGAATTTGAGAAAATAATTATTTTTAAATGGCGTTAAATATGCACGAGGAAAACCTCTAACCCTATAACAAAATTAATTAGCACATCAAATAAATTTGTTATTTAGGCCTTGAACCAAGTCCCGATCCAGCTTTTTCGCCGCCGTATGGGCAAAAATTTAATTTGCTGCCCTTTGCAATGAAAACATATTATAATAATAAAATATGCAGCTTTGGTTACATTCTTTTGCCACCACAACACATTTGGTGCCTCACATCTCAAACATTTTCTTTAAAATTGGTTGGTTTACCAGGCGCTCATAAATAGAAGGAGGCTATTTTTTGCATTTATTTGGTGATCCAAACATTTTTCGTATGCCTTTTGCTCGCAATTGTGAGGTTAGGAAGAAGAAACAGCATATTTGCCGCCAAAAGTTTTAAATGTGATGTGTGTGATGACGCTGACAAGGAGGAACAGAAAGTTACGGTTTCGGAGTTCACCTTTCGATCATAAAAAAAATGTAATACCTTTCACTCACTCCGATTTATCTGATAAACAGAAAGTAAGAAAAAGGCTTTTTATTGGCTAGCGCAAAAATGGTTGCCACTGACCGACCATTTTTGCGCTGGGCTTGAGTCAGGTGATATTTTTATATGTAACAGAGTGACTGCTTATTGTTTTGATTTTTTTTTCATAAAGAGGAAAAATATAAACTGTTCGTGGTGTTTTTTTTCTATCTTGATAATTTTTTTTTATTTTTTAAAATGTAAGATCTTTAACATAATTATTTATTTAATTAGTTTAATTTAATTATTATTTTTTTGGTTTGTTTACTTAATTATTTTTGTATGTATAGGTACATTACTTCGACCATTTTATATTTTGTGTGGAATTATTTCTTTGCTTTTAATGTGATTTAAATAAAATAAAAACGTAGTGTATTTCAACTGGTTTGCTTTTTTATGATTTAAATATATAAACATTATGTTTTTATCTAAGATGTACATAAGTCTTTGAAATGCATGATAACATTTCAAATAAAAATATTCTGTTGGTTGTTTTATTATTTTTTATTTGCTTATAGCTACTTCAGAAATAATGTTACACCATTTAATCTTTGGTCCCGTCCCGCTCGGATCGCAAAATGTTCATCGTTTCTGCTCCGGCACTAAATTTAGATATGCAGATGCTGTTGAAGCTGCATAGCGTGTGCCATCGGCTTCAGAAAATCCATAACGTGCGTCGGTAGTTTAATATGGCTCTCGCTTAAAAAGCGAAAAAATAATTTCACAACAAAATATAAAATGGTAGGTACCTAATTAAATAAACAATCCAAAAAAATAATAATTAAATAAATAATTATTTTAAGTTATGTACTTTAATTAATAAAAATAAAAGATAGAAAAAAAAACACGAGCACTTTTATTTGTCCTCTTTATGATAAAAAAAAAATATTCATACAAAAAATATTCATAACAAAAACCACAGAATCGGCCTCTTACATAATATAAAAATATCAGCTGACTTAAGCGCGAAAATGGTCGCCACACTGACCCTAGTCAATAAAAAGCCATTTTCTTACTTTCTTCTGTTTTGTTCCTCCTTGTAATCGTCATCACACCCCTCACATATAAAACTTTTGGCGGCAAATATGCGTCTACACCACTGCTACGGTGTTTCTTCTTCCTAACCTCACAAGGGTAAACCTTTAAATTGCGAGCAAAAAGCATACGAAAAATATTTGGATGACCAGGCGCTCAGAAAAAGCAGGAAGCCTTTTATTTTTGCCAATGATTTGAAAATGGGTGGAGCCAAAGATAGGATATGAATATCAAAAGAAAGAATGGAAAGTAGTTATGGCGGGCTAAACACAAACAGTTATGCAAACCATAACAACCAAATTGATCTTTACCGTTTTCTTCCAGCTTTTGGCTCCACCCATTTTTTTTAATAAATAGAAAAAAAATAGCCTCCTTCTATTTATGAGCGCCTGGTAAACCAACAAATTTTAAAGAAAATTTGTTTGATGTGAGGTACCAAGCACGTGGCGTTGCGGTGGCAAAAAATGTAACCAAAGCTGCATATTTGTGTTGCAAACACGCTGCTTGATTATATAGGGTGTTTTTGTTAGACGTGTGGTTTTTAAGAAGAAATAAAACGCATATAATTAAATGTTATGTCCAAGAATCTAGCTTTGTTATAAAGACAAGGGTTTGCAATTGTGCTTTAAAAAATGATTTACGTTATGCTGCGTGTGAGTCGCCAACCACCTGGCACCATTTTTTGTGATTGAAACTTTTGTACTTGTTTAGTGAAATGCAAGTGAATGCATTCATGCAGCTCGTTAATTTTCACTTCGTTTTAACACACTTTTGTTTACCTGGAAAATTTGAAAATAACATTCAAGCTTCTTTTTATGTTAAAAAAATAGGAAAAACTTCTCGGAAACAGCTCAGTCAAGCAGTAGTAAGATTTTAGCAAATATTAATGTTTATAACCTGCGTTTTTGTTCCTTAAATTGAGTATCAAAACAAGTTTTTTTTAATAAAATTCACAATTCTTTTATTTAACAAGTTGCTTGAATTTTCAAAACTTCATACATTTTGTCTGTATTTTAAACTTTTTTTAATTTTACTTGATAAATTCAACAGCTTTAACATAGAGAAACCCATATACAATTATTATTATTATATACATATTATAAAAGTGCAGTGGACTAGGGCTTTATTAAAAATATACATCAAGTTACTTATATTTATTTTAATTTTAATTTGAAACAAAAAAAAAAGTTGTAGAAGTTTTTCAGCATCCATTACTCTGAAACAAATCAACTATGTTGATACGATACGAAGTACGAAGTAATGTCTTCTCTCTGCATTTTAAAATAATTATTCACCCCTCCTTATTTGAAATGGACTACGTTTTCCAGTTCGTGCTTTTCATTCCAGCAGTTCTGAGAAGTCACTCTTCTCCTTGCGCTCATACCAGTGCCACTGTTCCGAAAGTATTCCGAAACTAAACGAAGTAAAAGAAAAAAGAAAAACAATTTCATTATATTAACAAGGAAAAAGTAAACCGCCAATAAAAAAGTTTAAATACGATTTTTATTTTATTTTAAGCTTTTAGGCATATTATTGTATATTGTATATGTTATGGCCGAGACCTTTGAAACTTTAATATTTCGATTTGGTTCAGGAGATTAAAAATGTTTTATTTCATAATTTGATATGTTCAATAAGGTTGGGCAGATGTAGATATGAACACTCAATTTGATAATTAAATTGAATCATTTGGACGTTCTGTTCAACCGTGTAACATGCCATGGTGACTTTGTCATCATAGATCAAATCAAATAATGAAGAACAGGTTTGACAGATGTCACCAAAACAACATGGCATCCAAAATCTACCCGTGCCTATTGAACAATCAAATTAAAAAACGCAATAATAAATTATTTTTGTTGCACCCTTTACTTTTGCTTTATTTTATAAGTGTTTTTTTCTTTTACATAATGTAATAATCAAAATATAAATTTTAGTTTGATAAAAAAATAATTAATTTTATTGAAAATTCGGGTCTGTTCAAACTTAGTTTAGATTAGACCAATACGGTTATTAATCCATTATGGTGACCAGAAGGTGTGAATAAATAGGCAGACAAATGGACGGACGGATTGTCCTTTGACTTTACATACCTATAAACGCTAATAAAAAATCATCATGATGAAGAAATCGAAGAAAAAGGATTAGATAAATCATTGTATTTACATTTTATAGTATTCCCAAGAAGCGGAACGTTTTGTGCGGCATCTATGGACGACGTTCACAAGCTTTGATTGGAGAGTTATTTGAGTGGTTTTTGTCTAAACTCCATGGGAAGCAAAAACAACAATATATGTAAACATTGTATATGAAATCTATAGTAATATGGATAGAAGGATCGACTGTGGCGACACCGTGAGCCTCCAAACCTTTTTTTCCAAATTTCTCGTTTTGGTGAGAAAATGTAGGTGGAAAGGTTTAAATATGTGATAATTATCAGCGCCATCTATGTGTCTCCAAACCCCGTTAACTCATAATCGTTCCCCAGACTACTATAGATTTCATATACAATGATGTAAAGTAGATAATACAACTAGCGCCGCCATTGACGACGTTCAGAACTAAAATAAAATGTTCCATGAAATTACTATAAAAATGTATATACAATGGATAAATCCATATGTGTACTGTAAATTTCGATATGAGACAATTTTTAAAACGCACACACATTGATGTTCGAGAGTGTAAAGGCCTAACCATAATACGCGAAAGAAAAAGGAAGCAAATATCAAAACCGAACGAAAAAGAAGCCTTTATAAATAAGAAGAAAAAAAGAAGATGAAAAACCTTTAGAAAATAATACGAAGGGTTCCGTACCATTATCTATAAAAACGGCAAAAAAATTTCTGGAATTTACATGTAGGTAAAGCTTTCTCACTCACACAAACGAGAACACTTTTGGCGCGATCTTACCTTAACAAACTGTCACCAAGATGTCTTCTGCTAATCCTGGTCAAACATTACACTGAGAAATTTCAGTAATTTTTATTCTGAGCAGTGTTTTTTTTTTTACTATTTCTTCCAATAGTTTGAAAACTTGAAATCACTCAAATAACCTCCAATGACAATAAAATAAAGAAGAAAGCTTACTTACGTTAAAAACCCTTAATCCTGATTTTATTATTATTTTATAAATATATTATGTTAAACAAATGTTAAATATGTGAAATCCTTAAGTCTTTAAAAACGTAAATTCAACTAAATATGGCTTTCTTTTATTGTTTTTATTGGCATTGGAGGTGATTTGAGTGATTTTAAGCTCTCGCGCTCTAGAACGAAATAGTAAAAAAAAATCCCCCGCTGAAAAAAAATACTGACATTTCTCATTGTAACAGTTGACCAGGAATAGCAGAAGTCAACGTGATGACAGTTTGTTAAAGAAAAAAATCGCGCCAAAAATTATCTTGTTTGTTTGAGTGAAGGCAAAGTAGCAAATCAGCAAAAAGAAGAACTAACAGAGACAGTTATATATGTATTTGTAAATTCCAGACTTCCAGAAATTTCTAAAGAAGAAAAGAGACAACCTGATGATGGAAGGACAAACAAAAAAAACGAGCAAAAAATCACGTTTGTTGTATGGGAGCCCCCATTAAATTTTTATTTTATTTAGTTTTTAGTATGTGTTGTTATCTGACAAAATTTTAACTGTCTAACTATCACGGTTCATGAGATACAGCCTGGTGACGGACGGACAGACGGACAGCGAAGTCTCAGTAATAGGGTTCCGTTTTCACCCTTTATTGGTACGGAGCCATAAAAAGGAATGTCAGATTTTCGTACGTAATTTACGACTCAAGCGTACATTACGTTTGGAAACGGAAGTGAACGAAACTTGCCGGAACTGAACAAAAAGTCATTTCGGGTTGGGTATACAAATCGCATATATTTCTACTGTTTCGTAAGGCAACGTACGTACCCATTCTTCAATTATGGTTAGCCCTTATGTCATAGTCTTAGACCTGGCCCAAGCCCCACTTAGAGCTGTTGTACGAACAATTAATTTTTTATTTACGAACAAAATTAAAGTGAATGCAGGTTGAAAAAATATATTTCGGCACAGTGCGATATGCTGGGAGATCGTACATAGATTTTTTTGATTCGTTCCATTTTTGCTAATCTTAAAATAACTGATGTGTTTTTATATCAGGGGGTTATCAATCAGCTAAAAATTTAATGGGTATCACAAAGATGCAGAATATACACACTTGCTTTTCAAGCTAATAGGCACTAAGCAGCTTAAAATCACACAGAAAATTTTTTTTTCTATTAAAAACAATTTAAACGAGCTGAAATATAAAGGAATGTGTTATAATACGATTATAAACAAATTGAAGGGGAATAGTGAGGGTTGTTTTCCTGTGTGCGAAAACTACTAAAGTAACTAAGATAGTAAGATGTTTTATCGTTTGTGATAAGGCTTTAATAACCACACTAAATGTTGTTTTGGTAAATATATACATAAGTATGTAATTTTTTTTATTAAACGTTCTATTATTTGAACTAGGTATGTACACTATTTTTGTTTCACCCTTTACTTTAGGTTGATTTAGTGTTTCTTTCTTTTACATAATCTTATAAAAAAAAAATATATAATTTTTAGTTTGATACAAAATAATTAAGTTTCATATCAATTACGTTGACAATTTATTAGGGTCTGCTTAAACCTATACGAATATCAATAAAAATTCGAACCCAGGTCTAGCTTAAAACATAATATTGACCAGAGGTTCAAATAAACAGGCAAACAGATGACGGACGGACAGTATGTTCAATCGAATTTCGACTTCTTTCTTATCATTGTATGCTATGTTTTATGTCTCAATTTTTTTTTGAAAGAATCCAAAATTTCCCTTTAAATCTCTATAAAACCCATTAAACATTTATAAGACCTGTCTGTCTGTCCGTCTTGGTATATATATATATATTTTTGGAATTGGTAAAGGTAATTTATAATCGTATTTTGATCAAAAACAGCTCCTATTATTTTAATAAAACTTTCTAAAGATTTTTTCTCGTGTGTAAACTTTATGTTTTTATTGGAATAGATTTTTCATGAAAAGCCTTATAACGGTACCTCCCATAGGACCCACTTTTTCAAGTCAGATTTTCTTGTAAGCTACTTGACGGATTTCGATGGTATTTTCAATGTTGATGCGTTCTTAGAAACGAATTAATTTGTTTGCTTTAAATTTTCAAATTTATTTTAAATTTTTGGTTATTTCAAAAACGGTTTCATCTTTTTTTAAATATTTTTTTCTAAAAAGAATTATAAAGAGCAAGTTTGTACGACCCAGTCGTGCACTTTATTGGCTGTGAATTTAAAATCAACACAAACACCAATATCATCATCAAGAATCAAGTAAACTTACAAATATTTATTTCTCGTATGCCATATAAATTGGGCTACGTAAATCTTCATATAGAACAACATTTCAACAGAATAGGTCCGACCTTTTAGTAAAGGTTAAAGCAAACAAATCGTTTCTATGGAAGGTTTAGTTTTGGGCCTTTGTTGAACCTTTTGCATTGAAAATTTTGCAGGCTTTTTGGAAAGAAAAAAAATTTCAAAGTTAAACGAAATGGGGTTTTTTTTTACTTTGATTTCAAAAACAGTGGGCTTTAGACAAACAAATGTTGTACGAACTTATGGCTTAATAAATTTTACATAGTGTTGCTATTGAAAAAAGATTTCGCATACCATTTACCATTTAGAAGTTGTATCACTTCAAAGGCTTAGGTATATGGTTCCCAAAAGTATGCAATTTTTTTTGTATAAATTAGTTATAAAACGTGCTTATATCTCGCATGCATTTGTAACTGAGAGTATAAAGAAGTTCTTCTGGGGTTGGCAGGTAGCAGACCGTATTTTAAAATTTCATTGTGAAACAATTGGTGCTAAAAATATGTTTGCATACTCCGAAAATGTATCGCTTTGTTCAAATATTTCGAAGAATTTTCAATTTTTGTAAAACGCCGAAGAGACCGTAAATACATGCAAAAATAAAATGTTCCCTTTACATTTTGAGGATGTCGTTAAGCGTTGTGGAGGATATACTTTTGTTTCAGTCTTTGGTTTCTTAAAATATATTTTTTTATCAGAAGGCGCCCGTGCTATCAATATTGCCAACAAGTCGACATCCTCACCAAGGACAATACATGTGCGTTTCTGATATTGCTCTATGGCTGTTAATCAGAACATCAGCATCGTTTGAAGCTTGTTTAACAGATTTTTTACAGCCTAGAAATAAAGTGACTTTTTTATTTGCATTCGCAGGAAATTGCTGCTGAGAAGATTGAACCAGCATTTATGAATCAAATAAGAAATCAGCTGATCTTCTTGATCCTCGTAAGCATCGACATCCATAGATGTTTTTGTTCAAAATCTTCTCATTTACAAATGCCTGCGAGTAATAAGCACGTTTTATAACTAATTTATACAAAAAAATTTCATACTTTTGGGAACCATATAAGACTTTGAAGTGATAAATTTCTAATTGGTGAATTGTATGCGAAAACTTTTTTAGTTAACTTTGTGTAAAATTTACTAAGCTATAAGTTTGTAGAATCTTTTTTGTGTCTAAATCCCACTGTTTTTGAAATTCAAGTGAAGACCCCATTTGTTTAACTTTGAACCCCTATAACTGACCTAGCATACAATGAAAAGTTGGGGATGTTCTTTAGGATTGTAAACTAACATCAATATCAACCTGAAGGTATACAAAAATTCAGCCTGTTACAAATGTTTTTCTTGAAAAAAAGTATTCTTACTAAATTCTAATAAAAGAAATGTAGTACGGAGTATATGCATATGATTAAAATTTATTTTGATATGAGGATTTTTTAGATAAGGAATTAACCACATATTTCGAATTATGTAGAACGTGGAAAAAAGGGGCGGGTTTTTTTCAATACAAAACAACATCGCAGTGTAGTAATTAAAGCCTTATCACAAACTTCAAAAAGAAATAATATCCATCTTAGTTACTTTGGTAGTTTTCGCACACAGGATTATAGGCATAAAAACAACATTCACATTCATTTTGTTTAAAACCATACAATATCTCAGCGCGGTTTAAATTGTTTTTAATAGAAACAGAATGTGAATAGGGTCAGAATGTTTAGCAGAGAAGCAATTATTCATGACAAGATTTGCCTTTGGAAGATTTGTCATTTCATCGCAATAGGCAGTAGTGTGCTCAAGGCAAAGTATGAAAAAAATTGTTAGAATCAATAATTCGCTCCGACCTCTCTTAAATTTGGTACAAATATCTTCTTATACCAACAAAAAACAAAATATACTTAAAAAAAGAACATACATTTTATTCAAGGCCAAATGTTTAAATGCAATTTTAAACATAAGCGACAGCTACAGTACGTTTGCAAAGAACTGTTGGATACCCTATTCCCTATATTTTTGTATGTGTATGCGTCTGCCTCCCGAAGCCAGCCGATATTTCAGTTTCAGAAACAAAATTCTTCTTTAGCAGACAGAAAAAAATTCAATAACATTAATTTTGTGTGGTGGTTCAATTAGTGCTGGCACAGTAAAAAAAAAGGCGTGCACCACGCCCAAAGTTAAAATTTTTTCTTGCCAAGGCAATTGGTATGAGCTCAGTGACATTCAATTTTATTCTTGCAGATCGATTTGAACAAAACAAGACAAAACTTAAATTTTTAAAAATTAGATTTTGAATGGAAATAGCGATTATGGGTGTTTTTAACAATTCTTGGACCACACTCTGCTACGTAACCAAGGAATATAAATCTAAGTGTTCATCTTTTTACTTCAAAACTGCGACCGATAGTTAAAAAATTAATGCATTATACGACTTTTGACGGAAACGCCCCTTAAAAGTGGGCGTGTCTTAAAAATGTGAAGCACTAACTGAGCTTTGATCAGTATTTCGGCATATGTGTAAAACTACAGCTGAATCGAATAGCTTTTAAGCAATCTTACCTGAACAAAGGTATTTTATCAAAATCACGCCTTCAAAAGTGGGCGTATTGAAAAAATTTACACAAGAAAATGTAGAGATATATTTCTCAAATAACGAACGGAAGGAAAAAGGTTTAAATTGAATATTGGAAGTACCTTAAATATTTGAGACTTTCGTGAAAACTGGACGTAAACCACACCCAAAATTCAAAAATTTCTTTTCATACACAAACTATTTAGTTTCTAATAAGGGACGCAAAATGTTGGCTTGCGGAATCATTATAAATACCGTTTATTTACAAAAACAATTTTTTAATAGTTTCTAGTGAAAAGTGGGCGTCAGCCTCGCCCAAAATCAAAGTTTTTAATTTCATACACAAGATGTGTATGTGCAAGTAATACCCACAAAATGTAATGTTTTTCGCTTTAATATAACAATTGTTATTTTATAAAAACAATATTGATGGTTTTGTATGAAAAATGGGCGTCAGCCACGCCCAAACTGAATTTTTTGTATTTAGTTAGAAGAAGGTTAACCTAAAGCTTACGTGTGCAAAATTTAAGCGTTATGCTTTTATCGTAACTGTACAAAAAACATATTTTAATTTTACCAAATTGAGGTTGTTCAACAAAAATGGCGATTGTGGACGTGTTGGTGGGCGGATTTTGATGGTTCAAGAACTTAGCCTTTCTCTTGAACCAAAGATTATTTATACCAAATTTCAGCTTTCTAGCTCAAAAATTGCGATCTCTAGAGAGTATACATACGGACGGACGGACGGACATGGCTTAATCGACTAGGCTTTTGATTCTGAGTCAGAATATATACACTTTTCTATACCTAACGGTATTATTTCTCTACGTTACAAACTCCACACCAAATACAATATACCCATTCTATGGAATAGGGTATAAAAATGGTACCTTTTAATTTTGTTGTTATTTGAAGCGTTGTAGTTATACCAGAAACGAAAAATGGAAATTTACTGGAAAAGACATTGAAATCGTTAAGGAGTATGATTATCTAGGAATGAAAATAACCTCAAACTTGAATAAGAAAAGCCATTTTTCCAGCAAGCTTCAATTAGCAAAATCAGCACTGAATACCAGGTGGAAGGTATTAGTACAAGTGAACTCAGTTTTAGTGCGAAGTATAAACTATTCTAAGCAACTTCTAAATCAGTTTTGTTTTATGCCGTTCTAGTTTGAGGTTACCAGCAAAGTGAAGAAGTGGAAAAATTACTTAGATTTTTTCTAAAAAGATTGTTCAAACTTCCATTTAGTTCACCAAATTATAAGCTTTTATTGGAGACGGGAATGTCGCCACTATTTATTTCAACTAAGGCTGTGTCGCATCCAGAAAACCGTTTAACAAAACTTATTGTAACACATGCAATCTCTTCCGAATCGTTGTTTTACAAAAAGTGGGAACTTATAGCAAGGAGATAAAATTAAGAACTTAATGTTTCGGTTAATAATTTGGATGAATGATAATTTGTACATCTGCATAATAAATCTGGATGAGAAACTGAGAGAGGAGTTTAAAGACCAAGCGCAATCATCACTCTGCAGACAATATTACTCGTACAGTAAACTTAACAACAACCTAAATGAACTTAACTATTTTCGGGATGAAAACTGTATTTCCGACATACCAACATACCAACAATTGCTTAATTTAAATTTTAAACCGCACAGGGATGATCTGCCTTTATTTTGCACTCCATGCAATCTTAAGTTCGGGAGGACGTATACCATTTCGTAGCAGTATGTCCTATTCTTAAGGAGAGCAGAAGGGTCTTCTTTAATTGATATTTTAAACGGAATGGAAGGATGGAAGAATCTCACCGCATTTTGCAAGGAAACCGCCAGCTACAGAGCCAAAATAATAGCGGAAGAATTTTAGTTTTTTCTTTTTCTCATAGGAACTTAACCTAACCCATGTTCCAGCATTATTTTTTGCTTAATTATTTATATATTCATTTTACTTTTTTGAAAAATTTATAATCATATAAAGTTTTGAAATTATTATTTACTTGCCATCTGAGGTGACGGCCGAGGCCATGCCGTAAACTTTGTAATTATTATTACTTAAAAGATGAATAAAGCAATCTATCTATTAATTTATTTTTATGGTAAGTGAATGAAAAAAATTTCAAAAATATTGTTTTCTTCAATTAAACATTTTTACGGGAGAATTTATGTTAATATCCATTATTTTTACTTGCGATTATAGGTACTATAAGGCAAGTTATGCATTCGTAAAAAAAAATTCTAACAATAAAACATGACATTACGATGATAGAGAAGTCGAAACAAGTGGGTCCGACAATTCTGTCTGTCCGTCCGTCTGTTTCGGCACTTACAGCCTAAACGGCTGGACCGATTTGCTTCAAACTTGGTAGATAGTATTATTATGACGTCCTACAGAGGGTTTTTTGGAATTAGCATTCGTGCTTTAAAACTAACGGTACCTGCCATACGATTTTAATTGAAAAATTAATTTTTCTCAAAAACGGCTCCTACGATTTTGATAAAACTTTTTGAATAGTGTTTTACGTGCAAACTTTATATTTTGGTTGGTTTTTTGAGTTTTTTAAAAAAGTTTCAAATTTTTTTTTTAATTTTTTTTTTCCAAAAACGGTTTAATCTATATTTTTTTAATTTTATTTTTCTGATAAAAACTACAAAGTGCTAGAAGTTGGCATACTCAAAAAAAAAATTTGGAATATATTTTCCAAAAGTTTTTCAAAAAAAACTGTTTTTTTTTTGAAAAAACTGGTCAAACGATTTCGAAAGATTTTGGAGATGGGATCCAGGGATTCAGCACAAACTCGTTATTCGAGTAAATAATGCATGGACTGTGGAGCTAACTATTTTTATTGAATTTTATTCAATATTGGTCAACTTACAATTAAATAAAGGACAATTTCTTCTTAAATGTGAAAAAACTTGCCATATAGACCAAGTTAGAAATTCTAGGGCCACAAGAATCAGATGGGTCTGAGCCGATGAGTACTGAGACATAAAGAAACTAAAAACCAATTCCTGAGCCCACCCCGCCAGTAACCTTCATATTATTGGCACAAAAAACAGATCCTTTGGATTGGTTGTTCACACAAGTTCATTACGGAATACGTATCAGTGCAATCTATGGAATCTGGAATCTTTTCAAGTAAAATCACACAGATTGAAAGCCGAAAATTCAGGCAGTGCTATAAAGTATGTTTGACTATTCATGAAATAAGTAGAAGTTCTGACAATAATCCCCTTAGATTGAAGATTGGATTGCATTCCTGAAAATATCCTTAATGCATTTGCGTAGTTGAAATGAATATCCTGTATTTTGTGTGAAATGCAATGTTTCTGTTTTGTGTAAATTATTAGCGAGTATTAAATGTATTTTGTATTAGAAGAAAGGTCTTTTCGATGATTGATAAAGCATAAGCTTAGTGCGCGTATCTTATTTTTCAAAGAATCCCTTTGACACGAATACCGTGAAGTCATTAGCGCTAAGATCATATTGTGTATAATTTGCCAATTTGTAATATTAATCGTTTCTAATCCCTCAAAACAGAAGTTATGAATAAAATCTGTGTGTATATATCTTCTATAAGAGTTGCCAAATTAAATTATTATAATTAATTGGTCTTCAATGAATAGAATTGCCGATGTGCAGGTTAATCGTTTATCCCTTAAAGAGGAGGATGGTTTCAATATGTTTTTAAAAACATTTTATATTTCCAAGATTTCAACTTTGGGATGGGTAAGCATAAGCTTGCATTACTTCTTTTGGGTGAGTGGAAAAACAAAAAGTCTTTTAAAAGGAGAAAAGTGACAACCTTATTGAGTTTGACTTGCTCTGTAGCGATAGTATTGGTTTCGTGATTTAAAAAAATTCCGAAGTTTGATCAAAACTTTACTTTACGATGATAGAAAGGCCCAAGAAATTTTGTCGGTCTGTCTGTGTGTCCATATGCGTTTGTGCAATTAATCCTAGAGCTTAAACGGCTTGACGGATTTTCTTCAAACTTTGAATACACCGAGCATTAGAAAAAAAAAAAAAAATTCGTTTAAGCCTGGCTCAAGTAACTGTTTTTGTTTTGTTTTTTGAAGGTAATGGAAAATGGCTTTTACGATATTGATGAAATTGACAGTACCTACAACAAACTTAAAACAATTTTGACAAAAACGCTTTTCAACGAAAATCAGGTTTTAACGGCTTTTCTTCAATTTTGTATAAGTTGAAAAGGACTTGAACGAATTCTGCAAACTTTGTTTGGCCTAGTTATTTGTATAGTTTGAATTTTGTTCAGTAACACCTTTTTAAATGGTAGCCCCCATGCAACGAGTCGCTCAGTTTTAGCCTACATTTTTAGGTTTTTTGCAATTATTTAAAAAACAGGTCGAACGATTTTAATTAAACTTGTATTCATTAATTTAAGAGTACTTCTACGAAGACGGTTAAATGCAGATAGCGGTAATTTCGTTTTACCGGTCTTAAATTGTTTATTTTTACTTGAGATTATAGGTACTATTAGGCAAATTATGGATTGGCGGAAAAAAAAAATTTTGAGATCATTTTTTGAGTCGAAATAAGTGGGTGTGGAAATTCGTGTCTGGTCTGTTCGCATTTATACAGCCTGAACGGATGAGCCGATTTGCTTTAAACTTGGTATTTAGTTATTATTTGGAATTGTCTAGGGGGTTTCTTTTTTCGTTTTTGCTTTAGATCGAAAAATAACGGTACCTGCCATGCAATCATATACAGAAAGTTTTATTTTCTCGAAAACAGCTCTAACGATTTTGATAAAACTTTCAGGATACTATTTTTTAGGATAGTCTATCTTGTATAGTAAAAAAAATGTCTAAATTTGTCTTATAACGGTACCTCTCATAGAACCGGGTTTTCAAACTAGGTTTTCTCGTTAACTATAATTATTGAATTTATATTGCATTTCAAAATTTCCAAAAACTTTTTTTTTCGATTTTTAATTTCTTTAAGTTGAATTTTTAGAAAACATTGTCAATTTGCAAGAATATATTTTCAACTAAATACTTTAGTTAATATTTAAAATAGAGAAAAAAAAAGAGAAAACAAATGTTTAACCAAAAACGAATCAATTTAAGGTGTGAAAAAAAAATTCGGGCGAATTATAAAAACATATTCTTGCAAATTGACAATGTTTTCTAAAAGTTCAACTTAAATTTCACTGCAAGAAATTTTATCTATAAAAATAATGCTATTCTTTGTCCTATTTGTAGAAGAATAATAGAAAATAGTACTACAATTTATTGTTAAAAATAAATTAATTTAATACTATATACAAATACATAATGTACATGTACATTGTACATATTTAAATAAGGTAGTACAGTAGACGTTCGATATAGTGAACCTCTGTATAGCGAACTATCCAATATAGTAAACCATCAAATTTAGCACAGACTACTCTAAATAGTGAAATATGAGAATCTCAATATGTATAGTGAACGTCATTTTTACTTGCGATTATAGGTTATGCATTCGTAAAAAAAAAATTCTAACAATCAAACATGACATTACGATGATGGAGAAGTCGAAAAAAGTTGGTCCGACAATTCTGTCTGTCTGTCTGTCCGCCCGTATGTATCGGCACCTACAGCCTAAACGGCTGGACCGATTTGCTTCAAACTTGGTAGATAGTATTATTATGACGTCCTACAGAGGGGTTTTTGGAATTAGCATTCTAGCTTTAAAACTTAAGGTACCTGTCATACGATTTTTAGTGAAGAAATAATTTTTCTCAAAAACGGCTCCTACGATTTTGATAAAACTTTCTGAAAAGTGTTTTATGTGCAAACTTTGTGTTTTGGTTGGAATGGATTTTTCAACGGTACCTCCCATAGGACCGGTTTGTTGAAATCCGATTTTCTCGTAAGCCACTCGACGAAAATTTCGATGAAATTCTTAATATAGAAGCCCTTTTATAAAATAAATTCTTAAATTTTTCAAAAAAATTTTTTTTGCGTTTTTTAAAAAAGTTTCAAAATTTTTTTTTTATTTTAGTTTTTTCCAAAAACGGTTTAATAAATGTTTTTTAAATTTTATTTTTCTGATAAAAATTACAAAGTGCTAGAAGTTGGCATACTCAAAATAAAAAATTGGAATATATTTTCGAAAAGTTTTAAAAAAAAACTGTTTTTTTTTTTGAAAAAACTGGTCGAACGATTTTGACAAAAAAATTTCGTTAAAATTCAACAAAGTAAAAGACACCTGATGGATTACTTCATTTTCCCCACAAAACGTTTTAAGAATTGATTTTTAAGTGATTAATAAAATTTCGTATGATTTTTTCAATGTTGTGTTTCCCAAAATCTCGAGCCCGAACCCAATCGTTTTTGAAACTACGAAGGAAAAATCTGACAGATAATGGATTGATTAAAACAGAATTTCAACTTTGGAAAAAAGTTATGGCTTTGAAATACAAATTATTTAAACTGTTGAATTAATAAAGACAAAAATTTATTTATAACCAAATTAAGTGTTGGTAAACATTTAAAAACTCCCGCTCGAAATAGTGAACAATTTCGATATAGTGAACAGGCTTGGTTTTTAATTAGTTCACTATATCGAGCGTCTACTGTATAATATAAGAAAATGCATTTTAAAGTGACATTAGGCCATATCGGCCATATCGAAATACCTAATTGTGTATTTATGCAATACCTCGTAAGTATATAAGAATTCAATTCGATTTACTTGCGTAGTATGAGACTTAAAAGGTACTTCTTGATTTTGTTAATGGGATTTATAATTCTAGTTTTGGAATGCTGTCATTCCCGCAAAATTTTCGGAACAATATTGTTGAGCTGAAAATACCAAAAGTTGGATCTGAATTTTCTTATTATTTCGCATTAATTATTATATTATATTATTATATTTTTTTTTTCTTTTAATTTTTGGAATAACGAGGTTATGAAGTTTAAAGTCGATATGACACTTTGACAAAGCGACAGGTGGCCATATGTTGGAATATTTTGAAAGTGTCATTTTGCCAAAAAAAAAAAAAAAAAAAAAAAAAAAAAAAAAAAAAAAAATTGAAGGAATTGTAGAACAATAAAATTGTGTTCGAGAAACATGTTCATAAATCTTTTCTTGTATATAATTAGATCAATTGATTTTTTGATTTAAACGAACAGACCTATTTGAGGAATGATCCAGAACTTAAAAACTGAAGTGTAAGAAGAAAAAACTCCGAAGAGAAGAAAAGATTTATTTGATCGAAGTTAATTTACCAAATCTATCCACATATACTATGTGTATGTATGTGTGGGTCTGATTGGTAGGTAAAGATACATTAACCGAGAGTCTTTTTTATTTTGAAACGTTACACTCAAATTTTTATAGCTGAGCAGCAACAACAACATGACAAATCATAAAGAACTGATTTATGTGTCGTTTAGTTTTGGAAAAAAAATGAATGGCACAAAATCGATATCGGTTCGTCCTGTAGCAATAAAAAAATAAATAAATACTCGTAGAAGGCAATCTTCCTATCGAATTTCAAGCAGCTCATGATGTCGATCAAATAAAACTGCCAGCGCGTTAAGGGTTCCTTGTGTCGATGTCGTGTGCAATTTAAATAATTGATGGAAGTTTCATGCCATTAACTATTTTTGACACATTGCAAACTAACGAAAAATAATTGCACAAAACTCAAATACAAAGTCGGTGTTTATTTTTTTTTTTTTTTTTTGTATTTGAAAAACATGAACGAAAAACGTAAGCAGAATTCAATCGAAACATACAAATTAGTTTTTCTGATGAGCAAAAATAAAGGGCGGAGAAAATTGATATAAATAGAAATAGAAAAGAGAAATAAGCTGTGGCTCATCAAACCATTTAGAGTTTGTTGATTGTAAATAGAAAATTATTTTATTGATAGACTCGATACATTTGTCTGGAAAATATTTCTTATGAAGATGACTCCTTGTGGTGGCTGGTTTAATTAACTCGGCAAAGATATCTCCCCTTTTGATCATGATGGCTAATCGCTAATCAAATGAATGGGACTTTGTCTGTCTCCAGCTGGGATTGTAAGAATTTTATTCAGGACATAAGGCGCAGTAAGTGTTTGTATTTAAATGTAAACAGCAATGTTTATCGGATTGAATAAATTATTCAATTTGCTTATTGAAATCAAGAGGCACGGAAATAGCTCCCTTATTTGAAAGAACCACTTTAGGCCATTTTTGACAGATTATTTGATGAGCCATTTCAGGGCAAGCATAAGTTATAATAAAATATTTGCCTAGCATTAATAACTTTTGAGATAGGTACATCATCAGGCCTTAGAAAATAGTTAAAATAGTCATTTTTCTATCACTGACTCGTCAACGGCAGATCAACGCACCCATGGAGAACTAAACCATATAAACTGAAGTACCATGCATGGATATAAGTATGGACTGCTATAGTTGAATTTCGTTTTCATACAATACCAGCGAAAAATGTGCCGCCAAAAAAAAAACTAGCCCTCGAAGACTTCAGTTGTAAAATATTTATGTACAGAAGTATTTTCATTTCATGGACGTAGGTACCTAGGATATGAACAAGGGGCAGTAGCTCCAGTTTACTCAAAAGTGAAATTTTCTTAAATTTTTTTCAAATAGAAAAAAAGCAAAAGTATGAAGTTAAGGAACAGAGAAACATTTTAAAACAGTTTGGCAGAAGTAAACTTCAGTTCACATCTTTTATTAGATATCTTTATGCCCTACTTTCCTCTACCGATGCATATTTTTCGTCGTCATTTTGTTTCCATATTTGACAAATTTGAACTTAAGGTGCTAATTTGGAACCAACGTGAAATTGGCTCCTAGCAGTCTGTTTTCAATGAGTGGCTACTAGTGGCCGCTGCTATCTTTAAATTTAAAAAAAAAAATTGTTGGCACAACAGCTCCAAGCGGGGCCGGGGCCTGTGACTTACACTCTCAACCATTCCTGTTTGTGCTGCAGTTCTGCAGGAATGGAGCTAACTTTAGATTGCTTATATACAAACTGTTAGAAACGAAGGTATGAGGTATTAGAGGGCAACACAGTCGAACGCCAACTGAAAAGTAGAATACTATACTTTCAAATCCACGTAAAATCGCTCTACTTTTCCACCCACCTTTTCCCCAAATTAGCTACGGAAATGACATTGATGAGTGAAATTTTTTTGGCTGGAGTTTACTACCATTTATTGGATCAAACCAACAACAGTGCGACCTTCAAAAGAAGCACCATCTCGAGCAACAGTAATTAGGGCTCCCTGAAATTACGCCAAAACAACAAAAATTGGAAAAAACGCCCAAACATTTTGGCCTTTTTCAGGAAATTTTGGGTCTTTTCCCGTGATTTTTGCCTTTAGGATTAAGAAAAAAAAAGCTAAAAGAATTTTTTTGGAAAAAACGCCAGAAAAAGGCTTTTAGGTTTTTTTTCCAAAACGGAAAGGAAAAAACGCCAACAAATTAACGTTTTGGTTTTTCCCAAATAATTATTGTGACGCTTATTATAATGTACCTAATCAATTTAAAAATCACGCGGTTTTTAAACTTATTAGATACGTTATAATAATCGCCACAATAATTAATTCAAAAATCCTCACATTACTTAGTAACAGTAGTTAAGAAAGATCCTCCAAGTTTGGAAATTGAGCCAAAAAGTTTATATTTTTTTTTTTTTTTTGTGTAATTTCCATTTTCATTTTTTGGCCTTTTTTCCTAAATTGTGGCGTAATTTCCATGCTTTTTGGCGAAATTTCCAAAAATATTTTGGGCGTTTTTTTCCAAAACTTATTTGGTCGTAATTTCCTATATCGTAATTTCAGGGAGCCGTATTTATCGAGTTTCATGAGTTCAATCAGTTAACTTAAGGTTGAATTTGAAGCAAGTTAGTTAAGGTGAGGTGAAGGTGAAGATAACAAAAGACAGGCTTGTGATACCAGATGTAAATACGACATATTAACAAATACGCTCGAAACTAAACAACAATTGACTGCATAAATCTTTTAAAATGAGCCAAAACCGACGAAATTTGTTCACGTACGAAGCGCTCTTGAGACTTGTAACTGTTGGGAATGAGAGCTATGCGTGGTATGAAAACTACTTTGCCAGCTCCACGTCCACAGCCCGTTTTTGTCTTCTTTATTTGTAATTTTATTTCGAAGTGACACAACTTTAAGACGACTTCCTTTGCATTGTTGGAGGGCTAAGTTACGAAGAAATATAATCGGAATGGCCAATTTCAGAGCAATGTTATGCGCGGGGAGCAAGGGCTTTAATAACAACCATACGGAATAAGTCGTATCATCAGTTCGGCCTAGAACTATGTTTATGAACAACCTAGTTTCATATTACTTTTTCCAAAATACTGTGATTTATTGCAGCTGCTTCATCAGTTTTGGGCGTAACTATTGCTCTTTCATTAAGACAAGAGTTGCCGGGAAGTGTACAATGTTCTTTGTGTATCTCACTATTTCAATCTATGGTTAGATAGTTTTTCAATAATTTTTTCTTAATAGATGAAAGAAGTTTTTCACCCCTTCTGATCTGGCTACAATTTACAAAGCGTTACTCCCATCTCTGGGCAGGTGCTTCTCAAACTTTTTACACCTGCTCGAAAGAGTTCAGAAAAAAGCGCTAAAATTGATAGGAGGCAGAAGCATTATGGAAACATTTTCATCCCTTGAACATCGTCGAAATGTTTCATGTCTTTCCTTATTTTACCGGTTCTTCTACAAAAAATGCTCACTAGAGATAGCCAGCTGCGTTCTATCCCTTAAACATTTCCCCCGTATCACTCGTCTTGCTAGGAACGCTCATCAGTTTACACTTGAGCCCAATTTCGGACTTATCGTGAAATATAGGAATTCTTTCTTTAGCCGTACAACACGAATGTGGAATAAATTGCCTGGTACAATTTCCACTTGTCATTTTGATCTTCAAGCATTCAAGACCAATGTTCATCGACACCTCCTTTCGATTACTTTTTCCAACATTTGTGGGCGTATATCGGCAATAACGCACCGAATGTTTTCCTCCAAGTGGTCAATCGTTTCAGGCTTATTGGCGAAGATTAATGACTTCACATATACCAACAGCAAATAGCCAAGTGGCGTTAAATCACAAGATATTGGAGCCAATTAAAAGGACCAAAACGCGAAATTATGCGCTCACCGAACGTTTCCTTCAACAAATCAATTGTGACACAAGCTCTGTGACATGTTGCTCCGTCTTGTTTAAACCACAGCTTCTGCACATAATGGTTGTTCAATTGATGAACGAAAAACTCAGTAATCTTTGCTCTATAATGGGTACCATTGACTGCAAGGTTCTGGCCAGAATCGTTTTTAAAGAAGTACGAACCAACCCAGAAAGCACACCAAACAGTCAGTTTTTTTTTTGGATGGAACGGTGTCTCAACATACACTTGAGAATTATCATCACTCGAAATGCGGCAGTTTTGTTTATTGACGTATCCATTCAACCAAAAGTGAGGTATATCGCTTAACACCGTAAAATGGACGTAGTGCGCGATATGTTTTTCGAACAGAACCATGATTTTCAAAATAAATTTGCACAATTTGGAAGCGTTGTTCAGGCGTCACTCTATTTATTCACGTTGAAATGCGAAACCAAACTAAAAATAATTCACTTGACAGCTGACAAAATGGCCGCCAGTTAAAATAGTATTGCCAACATAAAGTTCTATACCTCTTAAAAAAGTCGTTATATTTAAGTGTGGCGCTAGTTTTAATATTAAAAGTACCATTATATAAGTGCGGCACTAACTTCCTCAAAATCTTTTAATTTTTCGTTAAGTTAATCGAATAACGTGCGATTTGGGCAACATTAAAAACAACCAGAAGAAGATATTTCCATACGATAAAATGGAGCCTATATTTTAAGTTCTCTTACTACCAATAAATCAGGCTCTATAATAGAGACTCTCCATATTAGTTTTTCATCTTTATCTTCAATGTACAAATGTATATGTACACCGACTTGTTACAATTTTGTTATATGTATAGACTTGTATGTTATTAAGTATTCTCAAGATTGTAGTTTCGATTACGATAAGATGTGGCAAAGTGATATGAAACCCTCCTGAACTTATCTATACTTTTGAACTTGCATATTGAAGCAGAACCCATATTCCGGAATGTTCTAAACACCATTAGTAATTGACGTTAATAGCCTAATATTGTTAGTTTATTAAAATTGATCATTCATGTACATTCAGCAAACAATATTTGAATTGAAGAACATCAATCATGACCAATTTCATACAAATACTAGTCTCTATTTCCATTATTTACACACAAAAATAACGTAAACATAAACAATATTCAAAATGTGTTTTCCAATCAATTCGATTTCTTAATTTAAAATATTATATATACTCTCTAGTGAGTGTTTACATTTTAATCTAACAGCATGCTTCCTCTCTCAGCTAAATAGATAATCTTGAACCAACAACTGAGTCACGATGGCCACCTACGAGGGTGTTTGTTTAATTTTAAATTATAAAATCCCGCTTCCATTTATTACATTCTTACATACCAACAGAAACAGAAGGAACAAATGTTCCTGATATTAAAAAGAATTTTTAATAAAGAATTTCGTTTTGTTCTTTCGATAATAATATGAGGCCCCGCAAATATTGATTTCTTTTGCAAACATTTTTGAATGCTGTTTTAGACAAGAAAAAAACAAATTTTTGATAGGCATTCGCATTGGTCTTGAATACATGCTATATGGGCTTCCTTGAAACCATAATTTCTTGAAAATTGAAAATTGTAAGATTTAAATTTTTTGCAGACAACGTAGTATGAAGAATACGTGCCAGCGGGCATTTAAACACAAATTGCGAGACAGTTGATAAAAGATAAAACAAAATGTTAAGTCTTCACCTAGCAAACAAATTAAAAAGAAACCAATCCACCCGTTTTCAAAATATTTTGGAAACAAACTTTTTTTTTTTAGAAAATTATTAAAAATTGAAAAAACACGTTTTTGAAAATTTTGTAATGCAATATAAATTCAATTATTAATGACTTCCTGCATTAAAAGTTTAATTGAAATCGGAAGAACGATAGATAGTTTGAAAAAACCGGTTCTATGAGAGGTACCGATATAAGACAAATTTTGAAAGAAACTTTTTTTTTACTAAAAGATACACTATTATAAAAAATAGTATAGTAGAAATTTTTTTCAAAATCGTTAGAGCCGTTTTCGAGAATATCAAACTTTTTGTTTATAATTGTATGGCAGGTACAGTTATTTTTCGATCTAGAGCAAAAACGAAAAAAGACCCTCCTAGGGAATTCCAAATAACTACTAAATACCAAGTTTAAAGCAAATCGGACCATCCGTTTAGACTGTAGAAATGCGATCAGACAGACAGACAGACAGACGGACGGAATATCCGGACTCACTTATTTTGACTTCCCCACCATCGTAATGTCTCTCATGTTACCTCAAAAGTTTGTTTTTTGCTCGAATCCATAACTTGCCTTACCCGGACGTTACTAGCAAGACAGTTGCAATACACTCATATTTTCCACTCACACAGACAAACTTCCAGCCAACTGGAACACAGATAGGTATCTGACAGTTAATACATATAGTAACTTGCTTGCCAGTAGAATAGAATTTATTCGAAGGGAGACAATCTCTAAAAGAAAATGTTCAAGTAGTAAATTAATCAATACAATCGCTCCCTCGCCTCGGCTCTATAGCTTAATTCACTACTTGCACAATGCACATCTTCTCTTCAGTTAACTTCGGAACTGCTACGTCAAAAGTCAACTCGACAACTTTTCGAGAAAAGTGAATCTATAAACATTTGGATCTAGCTGTAAATTGTAGGTCCCTTCTTTTCCTGCATTGTATCGTGGTTAGTATAGCTCTCTTGTTTTTCTTTCAAAAGACTGCAGACCATCAAAAACCGACTAATCGCTGTCAGACTTTCGTCCACCGACCAAGAAGAAGTTCGGTTAACAATATTTACACTAAAGTTCAACAAGGCTGCTGGAGCGGATGACGGGAGATGACTTGGTGAAGAGTACACCAACTCATCTGTACAATCTGATCGGAGTATGCCTGACGAATGGCATTGTGTATCCTATGCCCTAACCGCAAGAAAGGAGGTACTCTATACTGCGCCAACTACAGAAGTATAAGTCTCCTAAATGACCTGGTTATGAAGCTGAAAATACAGCGGCTTAGATAACTGGGCCATGTGGAGCGTCTGGACGAAAACGAACCAGCCCCCCAAGTCCTCAATTCCAACCTGGAGAGCCGGAGCAGTTCTGAAAGACCGTATCTAAGCTGGCGCAATCAAGTGGATAATGACCACAACCAACTTGGTGTGCGTAACTGGAGTCCACTGGCTAGGGAACGGCCTAGCTGGCGAGGATTGTTGGTTGAGACCGTGGTCCACAATGGACTACCTGCGCCACCTTAAGTAAGTAAGTATAAATATAAAATTTGCTATTTAGTGTGAAAAACAATATCATTCAAATGGCCGCGTGTCGGGAAGATTCTTTTGAGGTTATTTTTAACCACTTTTTCACAGATGTCTCGCGGTATCTCGGCAATAACTTGAAAAAAAAATCAGACGGTGTAAATCGCATGATCTTGGTGGCCAATTGACGTCGCCAAAACGTCAAATTACGTGACGAAAAATCGGTGTTTACTGTCTTTTGTTCCTTGCAACAAATATTATAATACTTAAGATGACAGCAGAGTTTGCCAGGTGTCAAATGTCAGTGCTACCAACTTGAAAACACGAAGTGAATGACCCGGTATTAACCATTGCAATTAATACGTTTTTTTTTTTTTTGATTTGAAGTAGTCCAGAGATCAATCGAGAACTTAATTATCCCGGTACCTCTGTTTAAGGGAAGCATATGGACCATGTCACAAATAGTTGAAAAATGGATTGTATGATTTGAGAGAAAGTCTATTTGTGTTACACTTGTGCGCGAATTGAGGGTGGATGAGAAGATTCAACCACGAATTGCACGGGCTATATAGAGTAATTTTTTATACCACACAGGTATATTTAACTGGATCATGTGTGGGGCGAATAAACGAATACGGATCAACCCACCCAATCTTTAAATATAAACCCCGAGAGACGACGTAAAAGTGGGAAACCCCATCTACATTGCGCGATCATGTTGATGGCAACCTTAACCAACTTTGTGTGCGTAGCAGGTGGCAACTGAATAGGAAGCTGAATATGGGTGTGTGTGTTTGTTAAGGCCATTAAGGTTAAGAAAATAATATTTCTGGGGGTGTATTTTCGACAAACTTTACCAGTCATTCTAATAATTCTCTGACAGCGTCGAACCCATGCAGATGAGTGAAGAAAGTCACAATAAAGACCAGCTCATGCAATTCATCACACATCAGGAGTTAACACAGCAACTTCTGGAAATTTTTGCCTAGTTTCTGAAGTACGAGAGCAAAAGGGAGGGTCCATCCCCTTGCGTTATGCAATTAAATATGTCAACTAATTTCCTTGGCTGCTAAAAAAAATCATGCCTTTCTTTTTGTTCGGCGTAGCAACACATCCCGGGTACCCACTTGTATTTAATTATTGTTAGGCTAATGCTTAAGGTTTACAGGATATTGGAGGAAACAAAAATTCCTGGTAAGAATAATTTAGTAACGTTTAGTTACAAGTCAAATGGATAAGAATAAATATTTGAACCATTTGCCTTGTGCATGATGTAATGTAGTAGTAATGTCGTACCTAGGAAACAATTGAAATATTTTTCGTGTCCTAATAAACAAATGCTGTAGCATTAACTACAAGGTGGGCAAAAAGAAATCATCCTATTGGAAGATGCTCTCATTTTTGCAAATGGCCGCCAATGTCAAATCTGATACATGAACCGACACGAACCGATATTCTGAAGGCGGCATTCCCTGGTCACCTCATCTCTCGCAAAATCGCCCGATTTAACCGTTTCAGACTTTTTTTTTTGGGTTTTTTTAAGTCCCGTGCTTACGTGAACAGGCCCAAAACTCTGAAAGCCCTCAAGGACAACATTCGACACAAATGCGAGAATCTGTCGACCGAAGTTCTCGCTGAAGTGATGAAAAATGCCATAAAACGAGCAATTAATTGTAACGGCACGGCGCCCATTTGGCCGATATAATCTTCCCGACTTGACCAATACAATGCTAAAGGTTCAAATAAACATAATTAAAAAACAGAATCGAAGTTTTTCATTTAGAAAAAAAAAGAGAGCAAAACAACATCGGATGGATGACTTCTTTTGGCCCACCCTGTACATTATTTTATTTATTAGATAACCTGACCTGATTAAAAGCTTTGTGCATAACTAGTTTAAAAGAACTATTTGACAAGCAACCTTTATAGCAAAAAATTATTTGTTATTAAGTTAATGACAAAATCATAGTCAGTTTTTAACCTATATAGTATAGCTGATATACGAAAGGATACATTATCTTAAAATTCACAACTCATTTAGTCTATTTGTTGAAATTCTAGCTTTTGGCTTACCTGTAACTTGAGTGTTCCCGTCTTTGTTTGATGATGATACACTGCGAAATAAACTTATCACCGCTTTTCTGGAATGAGAAACAAGTTGAAATATCGTTAAATTGTTACCAATAAAAGTTATAACACAATAATGTAAAGAAACATCTTTAATATTAATAAATATTGTGCGATTAATCTCATGTCGTTGAAAGACAGAAATAATTCTACTAGTTTCCCTTCTGGGACCCCGAATTCATTCTGAAAACCAATGCAACATGAAAAATTGCTTCTGTTAAATGGTACGTACTGCAGTGTCTATTCGCATATATCAGTTTTCCCAATGTCGCATTGACTTTAACAGTCCGATTATAGTGATAAAAGTGTTGCTTTTTTGGATTGCGCATATCGTTCATCTACAGTTTTTAAATTAAAAATAAATGTCACCCGTTTCAATTTAAGCGACAGTACTGCGTAAAAAAAGACACACCCAATATCTATTTTGTGACTGACATTTGAGTTTTATATGAATTTCTGCTTCTTGAGTGGATTTTAACTTCAAATCAGAATCTTATCCGAATTTGTTAAAATTCATCTATAGATTGATATTGATCCTTTATTTTATACTTCCCTTTCATAATGTTTTGATTTTACCATTTTTTTAAAGCCACCAAAGGCTATTTTCCAGTTGTTTTTAAGCATATTAGTCCGAGTGAACAGTGAAACATTTTTGAAAAAATGTTTCACTGTTTTCACGGTGTATGCTTCCTTGGATAAGAAAACAGGTAAACCTAAACTTACCCATCACTTTTAAAACAATTAAACGTTATGTCGAGTGATCGGCTCGTCCCAGGTCAATAGTTCCATATTTTCTGAATCGATAGTATATTTGTATGGTCTCCCTGTACTGTTTGGGATTTTGAATGTTGTTCTTTTATGAAGAAAACCAGACAGAGTTATGAACCAAAAGGCAAAAAAGCTCTATATACAGGATGTCTCTTAATTCGTAGGCAATATTTAAAACCGTGATTTGTGGGTATATTTTAAGAAAAATAAAATGCACGACTGGGTCGCACGTACTTGCTCTGTTGGTGCAATAGTCCGATGAAAACAAACTTTTCGATCAATAAGAACAATTCATTTTTGAAAAATTTGGTAAAAACCAAAAAAAATTGGCTAAAACTGGAAAACTCGATATACGGGAGCTAACGTTAAGAAACCTTTAATATTTAAAATAAGACGTTATCTTTTGGGTGTTATAAATGATACAAATGTCCACTTATGGCCAGATTAATAATACTGTTAAAAGCAATTTCCGCTATTATCATGTATAGCCAAAAACTAAAAATGCAGTTTTGTTTGAAGTATTCTATGTATGTTACATAAAAAGTTTCATAAAAATCGGGGGAGCCTTTTTTGAGTAAATTAGAAAAAATGAAAAAATTGGCCAAAATCTAGTGGCTCTTTGTATTGGAGCCACCATTTAAAAAAGAGAAAATGAAAAAAAATCAATGCCATCTGATAGGAAGCTGTTGGGAACTATACCAAACAAAGTTTGAGTGAATTCGATGCAACCGTTGACAACTTATGGCCATTTGAAAAAAAGCCGTTAAGAGCAGATCTCCGTTATTTGCATTTTTAGCCAAAAACTAAAAACGCAGTTCTCTTCAAAACACTAAAAGAATATAACACACAAAGTTTAATCAAAATCGTTAGAGCCATTTTCGAGAAAATTAGAAAAAACCAAAAAAAGTTGGCTAAAACTCAACGGCTCGTTGTATGGAAGCCACCGTTTAGAAAGGCTTCAGTGAAAAATTTACTAAACCATCCTATAGAACACTATAAAAAACTATGTCAAACAAAGTTTGAGTTGATTCAATCAAGCCGTTGAGAACTTATGGCTATTTGAAAAAAAGCCGTTAAAACCTGATTTTCGTTACGACCATTTGAGGCAAAAACAAAAAACGCAGTTTTGTTAGAAATGCTTAAAGTTAGCTAAATTTTAAATTTAATCAAAATCGTTAGAGCCATTTTCGAGAAAATCCAAATTGAAAAAAACCGTTACTTGAAAGGTACCAGTTTGAGCCGGGCTAAAACAAAATAAAAAAAACCTCGACAACTGTTTTTCTTCAAACTGCTATATACCAAGTTTGAAGAAAATCCGTCAAGCCGTTTAGGCTGTAGCATGACGTGAAAAAGCGCACATCCGCACAGACGCACAGACAGACCGACGGACGGTATGGCGAAAACCACTTTTTTGGGCTTCTCTATAATCGTAATGTCATGTTTGATTAAAACCTCGATTTTTTTTTTCTGCACGAAACCAATACTTGCCCTATAGAGCAAGTAAAAATAGTTCTAGTTTCTAGTTCTAGTTTAAAAATATTAAAGTTCTGTATTTATTGCGCATTTTCTGGAGAAAATTGACCCGAAAGTCAAAAAATTAGCATGAGCAAGTAAAAAGGAGACAAGATATCAAAGCATCAAAGGATAAGGCTAAAAAAAACCCAGCGTCAATTATTTACATTGCACATGATTGTGTCTTATCTTAGCAGGTACTCAAACCAATTGTTATTAACATGAAGAAATCCATTGATATTAAAATTATTGGATAACTTGGAAAGAAAGTAATTACATATTTGAAATTTACAATGTATGCTGTTTTGAACCATATTTTGTATCTCTATCGACTATTATTTCTTCTAAAAATAAAGTCCTGAACGAAGTTTCCAACATTAGTACCTACGTCATCTATAGATGACGAACAAAAGCACCAGAAGA
The DNA here is from genome assembly GCA_916050605.2 of Platycheirus albimanus. Lineage (NCBI taxonomy): Eukaryota > Metazoa > Arthropoda > Insecta > Diptera > Syrphidae > Platycheirus > Platycheirus albimanus. The sequence goes on from OU696698.1 coordinate 71,467,433, forward strand.
GGTTTTTGTCTAGATTACCATGGGAAGCAAAACAACAATAGAAGACTTTGAATGTAAAGTAGATAAGACAACTAGCGCCGCCATTGACAAAGTTCACAAACAGAAAAACATGTTCCATGAAATTAATATACAAAATTTATATATACAATGACGTGGGTCAGTAGGAGCGGAAAAGAGTATGTAAACAAATGAGAGCAACATTTTTATGAATGTGATTCAATTATTATGAATTTGTTTTAAACAAAATTTCATTTGTGGATCAGTTGTGTGCATATTTGTTGAATTCATTATTTTCAACTGAATGAATTGCTTTTGTAAGGATTTTCGTGACTTAACAATAGATAAGAGTAAGTTTTGGGTATGAGTGAAAGCTGGTAGGGTTTTTGGAATTCACACATGAAGTAAGCACGGTAAGTTATTACTACCTTGATGCACTTTATCGCCCACCTCATTTCCAATTCAATTCACAATTCCAAAAATTGTTTGAATTAATTTTATAAACTCATTTTTATGCACCATAATCTGATATGAAATTGATGAAGCAGTAAGCCAAATACGTTGCATTTCTTGGAAACCAAAATATTATTTCTACCTTTGTTTAAAAAGCAAATATGGAGTGTATATTTCGTCAACTGAATACGCACAAACATTTTTTAATATACTTTATCCATTTTTTCCAAACAGTGATGGTTATTATGCCATCTGTTGATGCTAACTATTCCCTTAAGATGTTAAGCAGATAATTCCGAAAGAATTATCCAAAAACAACCGTGAGTTTTTCTTCAACCACTTGCAAAGTGTTTTATATGCAAAGTAGGAGTTTTTTTTTAGTCAACTGAATAGGTACAACGCCATTTTCTCCGTTGTTTATAAATTTTTTGGAGTGCTTAACAGTTTAAATTAACGATTTTAGTGTTTTCAGTAAAATTTAATTCTTGATTTCAAATTTTAAGAAAAATGGGTAGATCTACGTGTCTTAACAGTGTTGAAAAAGCGATTTACTTAGAGACCAAGGCCTAACTGGACGTGCAATAGCTGATAAAGTTTGCCGAAGTTTTAGTGTAGTTTATTCTTACTTGAAAAATAAAGATGCATACGGCAAAAACATGAAGGGAGGTAAGAAAACAGCAACAACAGCAGCTGAGAGACGAAGAATTTTAAGATTTGCATCAAATTCTTCTGATTCTGTGGCAAAAATAAAACAAAAAGTCGGCGTAAACGCAAGTTGCTCAACAGTTTTAAGAGTAATCAACAACTCAAGCCATCTTAAACGAATGAAACTTAAGAAAAAACCACCACTTGACGAGAGACGGAAAATGTTGCGATTAGATTTTTCAAGACTTCACATGAGTTGGAAAAAAGACTGGTATCACGTGGTTTTTTCAGATGAAAAAAAAGTTTAATTTCGATGGCCCTGATGGGTTCAACTTCTATTTTCACGACTTTAGAAAAAAAAAAAGATTTTTAAAGCGCCATCATAGTCGTGAAGGAGGTGTCATGATATGGGGAGCAGTCAGTTATTATGGAACAGTTGAGCTCGAGGTTGTAACATCAAAAATGACAGCAGCTGGGTATAAAGTAAATTTTTAAACATCTTTGGACCCATAAACTGGACCTACCAACATGATAATGCGCCTATTCACTCAGCGCGCATAATAAAAACATGTGCAGTTGCTTCAATGGCCGCCGTACTCACCGCTGATCTAAACATCATAGAAAATGTCTAGGGATGGTTAGTACGCAAAGTTTATGAGGGTGGTCGTCAGTTCGAAGACAAAGAAACCTTAATTTCTGCAATCAAATTAGCGTGGAGCGAAATTTCGTTAAATTACATTAAAAAGCTATACGATTCCATGCCGGATCGAATTTACGAAGTAATTAAAAATAAAGGTGGAAGTACCCACTACTAAACTTAAACAAAAACTTGTTTCATTCCATTCCAATACCAATTTTAATTTTTGTACCTATTCAGTTGACTCAAAAAAAAACTTCTACTTTGCATAAGTTACACTTTGGAAGTGGTTGAAGGAAAACCTCACGGTTGTTTTTGGATAAAACTTTGAAATTCTGTTATTTATATGTTACGAAAATTTTTACCATCAACAGATGGCATAATAACCATCACTGTTTGGAAAAAATGGATAAAATATTTTCAAAAATGTTTGTGCGTATTCAGTTGACGAGGAGTGTATAAAATTATTGTTTCCGCAAGTGAAAGATAAAATAAAGCCTTACTTTTTAATCAACCATAAAAACTGTGTTTTTTTTTTGCAGTCGAGTTTGGCTGCAATATATAAATTAGATATGCGATTCTTGTATGCCCATCCTGAAGCAATATAGAGTTTGAGACCAACTTTGATAAATGTACAGGATATGTTTTAATGTGGTATGGTACAACTTGCGGGTTTTTTTTTCGCAATTTATTATTTTGCATATCAACAATTCGCATTTTGTTACTTCGCGGTTCTTATTTGGCAAACTTTTATATCCACTTGCGTAAATCTCGCTGAAAGGTCAACTCGCATTTATTATTTCGCGTTTCCTTTTTCACTTTATTTTATTTTACAGTTTGCAAGATAAACAAAGTTGAGAACATTATAAGCCAGTTGATGAAAATGCAAAACAAAAACAATGCGGAACAACTTATGCGAGTTAATATTTCAGCGAGATGAACAAAAGGCGAAATGTCAATTTGACAACTGACTCTTGCGAAATAAATGAAAGATATTAAGACATTCGCAAGATAATAGTTTGCGAAATGCAAAAAAAGAATTGTTGGGCACCCGTAGCTTCATAAAATCGAATATTTGATAAAATATTAAATAAATTGAAAATAATAGTAAATATTTAATGGGCTACACATAAAATAAAAATATTTTGCAGAGATAACGTTCAACTAACATAGCAGAGAAATATATCTGTCTATCTGTCCATCTGTCTATCTGTCTATCTGTCTATCTGTCTATCTGTCTATCTGTCTATCTGTCTATCTGTCTATCTGTCTATCTGTCTATCTGTCTATCTGTCTATCTGTCTATCTGTCTATCTGTCTATCTGTCTATCTGTCTATCTGTCTATCTGTCTATCTGTCTATCTGTCTATCTGTCTATCTGTCTATCTGTCTATCTGTCTATCTGTCTATCTGTCTATCTGTCTATCTGTCTATCTGTCTATCTGTCTATCTGTCTATCTGTCTATCTGTCTATCTGTCTATCTGTCTATCTGTCTATCTGTCTATCGTCTATCTATCTGTCTATCTATCTGTCTGTATAGTTGTGGTCAACGAAGTTGCACATCTTGGCCAAGCAAGTCAGTTTAAAAGTTTACCTATCTTTTAATTTATAAATTTACTTACCTAAAATTTTGACCGCTCACACAGTAAAGAACGAAATTGATACCGAAGTTCGTCACGAAAAGCGGATTTGCTATGTATTGGAGTACTGTTGTCTTCTTTGACACTTCTTTCTGAAACGACAATGAGATAAACAAATTTATTTGGATTTGTCAAAATTTTGTATGATATCTTTTATTTAAGCACTTTTTGAGTCCTGTGTAAATAAGTATATATATACATTTTTATAATTATATTGACATGAATTAAAAACGCCATTAACATGTAAAGAAGGGTGAACTTAACCCTGAAAAGTTTTACTATGGAATATGAACGTCGGATGTTTTCCTCTATGCTCCCTATTATTTGGCATGCATAGACGTATATATGTAAGTTGTGTGTCTCAATGGAACAAACTTATCCTGCTTTGTAAGTAAGAGTTTCATCATGAAACTAATGAGCCCAATTCAAAAGCGAAAATGTTTTTATGTCACGAGTTTTGGTTTTCCTTTTTGAGGAAAGTGTTACTTATTATTAAATAGAAGGAGACCAATCATGCATTCCATTAAATCCTGAATAAAAACACAGCAAAAGTTGAAATTATTGGAATTTAAGCGGTAAAGAATTTAATACCCTCGAGTCCTGGCGCTCCAATAAAGAATAAATATTTTCAGGCTATGCAAATTTAAACTTTTTGACTATTAAAAGGCTTTTTTTCTTTCTTTGAATTCAATAAGCATGTTTTCTTCAAATGTTTACTTTAATGCGAAACACACTTGTATAACATCATTCCAATGTATTTATTCATGAGTATGGAAATATTTGATTCAGAAACGCAGGCTAAGTTTTGTCTTTCCTCGTAGTAGCACTTTTCATTGGTTTCAGTCGGGGAATCAAATCGTTTTGAAATCCAAAGTTACAAGTTTCTGCCTTTGCTATGGAAACCATTGGATTATAGTGATCATATTCTTTGAGAGCCTGAATAGAAAAAGAGGGGCCACGTTGCCAGTTGTTTGTTCACATAGGGCCTCGCATACAGATTTTTGGAACTGGGCGATTTGTATGATTTTCCAGTTAAGTTCTTATAATCACCGAAGCATTGACAACAGATGTCGAGAGCAAATACCCGAAAGCAATTTTATGGTATCACGTAATAGTCTTTCGCATTGGTGTGAAATACCATCTCGCTTGTCTCTCCATTTGGAAACTACGACAGCCGAGTTTTTTCGTCCTACAATTTGCTCTTTTCTTAGCTCCTTTTGTGATTTTCGGGTAGCGTTATTCCTATTAAATGCATTCTGCGAAAAAGCAGAGGTTTTGTTAAGGCAACTGATGTATACAATTGTTGGTCGCCATAGTTCTGCCTTTTTTGCGATAACTGTATGCTAAGTTTAGCACTATTTGCGTACTAGCTATGTGAGGTTGAGTCCGTTAGTATGCCTATTTGTTTGTGATAATTGTTTTACGCGGCTTAAACATAAGTGATGTATGTATAACCAATTGGATCACAATGTTTGAACATTTTTACGCCGTACTTATGGGACTTGCCAGGATTATACTGGCGGAATTGTAGTATCCCACTCCAGGAAATCATCGACTCATCCACAACTAGGATCTCATCAGGAGTTCGAGAATTCATAAAAAATTTTCTCATATTTCTCAAAGACCGCTGACCTTACCTAGAACATTGCTACTAACTATTGCATTCTCGCCGAAATGGATACATTTCAAAATCAGTTGAAAACGGTTCCGCAACATCACTTAAGGGACAAAAGAGTTCTTCAAAAATTAATCTGTGTTTCAATAATCATTTATAGATGGGTATTTGACAATGCCCTTATATATAACTAGCCGAGAAATTCCTTTATTTCGGGAACATTCGACCTATCTCTTTATGCGCGAATTTCTAGTAAGTGTTCTACTAGAGACTAATGAAGCATTTTGAGCATTAAAATTTGTCTGAAGAACTATCAGCTCATACACTAATTGAATGACCATGAGTGAAAAAAAGCGCCAGATTGAATGGTTTCCTCAAAATCAATTTTTTTCAAGGAACAACCATCAACAGGTGTTCAAGTATCAGAAAGAGTTCCATTGTGTTTAAATATGAACCGGATTCTTCATCAGAAGCAGAAGGAAGACACTCTTCAGAATCTGACCCTTCAAAATTTACGACGTCTATCGCATCAGAAGCTTCATTATTGTCAGAAGACGTTCCATAAAATCTCTTCGGATCCATTCCTTATCTCAAATAAATCAGCTCTTTGAATAAACTCTAGAGAGGAAAACAAAATGGAGCGAGCAGAAAGTAAAACGGGTACCATGACCACCGTTGGGTCATGTAACAATATACACAAATAATGTATTATCGAGGTACCACATGACCCACTGGTGGTCATGCTCCCAAAACAATTTAAGTGAAAACTATACAACACTGATAAACTAAAAATAAAAAACATACTTTAACACACACAGAAAAATTGGCACTTTAGTAATGTTTTTTGATTTGCACGTACGGGCATTCAATTCAATGTTAATTGTTCATCTTAATAACTTATGTGAAAAAATTGGGTAGACAATTAATCTATTGTCCTTAATTAATTTGATTGTTGAGATAAAAAAAATGGATTTGGATAAAAAGGTGACTTTGAAATGGTTCAGATACAGTATGAAGGATGATATTGTATATCGTTCCATGTTCTTCGTAGTGAACACTTGATTTATAGTCCAATCGTTACATTTCTGTTTCTCGAAAATTGTGACTGTGTAGCTCTCTGGGCAGCAAAAACAATAGAAACATTAAAAAACCTGCTCGAACTGCCAAGAAAATTGCGATGGAAATCCAGCATTTGGATTGGAGTGCTTTAAAAAAAAAAACATTGAATTTATTTTTTTTCTTCTAATATTTATAAAAATACTAGCAAACCCATGCCCGAGTTATGCCGACACAATAACTCAAGATCCTTGCATAACATATTTACATACATACATACAAAAATCATAATTCAATATTTTATTTTCAAAGGCTATACACATTTTTTTCTTTTAAATAATAAGTTTAAGATTACATTTCCATATATTTTCTTACAAATAAACAAAATTGTTTAATTTATAAACACTTCGGGTTGGAACTATAACTGGCGCAGTCGGTAGGATTTAGAACTATAATTCCCGGTTCACTCCGCAGATTTCCAAGGGGCTGTATCGCGAATTTTCAAAAACTAACTTGGGCTTAATTAATAGTGATGGCAAAAGCAGGCGAATAGGAAATTGAAGAGATTTAAAATCAAATGGCAAGTCATTTGGAAATATTGGAATTCTGGGGGATTAAATCATCTTTCCCTTTATATTTGCCGCTCAGAATCTTAGCTTCAAGTCTCGTACCATTGGAAAATTTTGGTTGATTAATATTACGTAGCATTATAATCAGAGCTCCTAGCTCTTTCACTTAACCAAGTATGATTTTTGTAGTTCTCCACTATGCTTGGAAACACACTGAACCAATTCTTTCTTTGATTTCCTTATAGAAATTGGTTGGCAGTGGCATTTTTCCATTCCCAATATACAACAGCTGTTTTGAAAATTCTGCGACAGGTTGATCATTAAATAACATTTTTCTGGTTAAAACGACAATCTTTCAAGGTTCGATCTTAAGTTTCAAGAGAGGCTCTTTGTATGCCATTGTACAATAATCCCAACAAGATTTTGGCCATTGCCGACATTTTAGAAATATTACATGTAGGGTGTAGGCTAGGGTGCTTCTTAAAATTCAATATTTAAAAGTTTGACTGGGCACCCTTTAATATTGTTCTTCATGCCTAAAATAGGATTTGGGTAAAATTTGGTCATCTTTCACAAGGATTTAAGGGTCGCTACCACAATTCAAAGTTTTGAAAAATCCGCAATTTTTTTTTTGGTCAGAAAAATTTAAAATTGAGACTCATATTGCCTAAATACATTAAAGAAATTTTTGAGCGATGAATTGGCAGTTTGTCTGGATGTTGCAAAACCAAGCGACCGAAAAGCGACTGTAACACAACAACTCTTAAGACCCTTGGCTGTGACCCTTCAAAATACAATGTTAATTCGTCTACTATTCGTCGTCAACGTATTTTTACTCGACAGAATCTGGCTGAAAATCTTAAAAATGAGTTTACATCAGATGTTCCCCTTACGATTCATTGGGATGGGAAGATGATAGAAGACATTGTTGGCCATGAAACTGTTGATCGCCTTCCAATTTTGTAGTAAAATTACTATACATTGTTTATTTATTTAGTAATATTACTAAACAGAGTTTGTAGTAAAATTACTATACATTGTTTAGTAATATTACTAAGCTGAGTTTGTAGTAAAATTACTATACATTGTTTAGTAACATTACTAAACTGAGTTTGTAGTAAAATTACTATACATTGTTTAGTAATATTACTAAACTGAGTTTGTAGTAAAATTACTATACATTGTTTGGTAATATTACTAAGTTGAGTTTGTAGTAAAATTACAATACATTGTTTAGTAATATTACTAAACTGAGTTTGTAGTAAAATTACTATACATTGTTTAGTAATATTACTAAACTGAGTTTGTAGTAAAATTACTATACATTGTTTAGTAATATTACTAAGCTGAGTTTGTAGTAAAATTACTATACATTGTTTAGTAATATTACTAAACTGAGTTTGTAGTAAAATTACTTTACATTGTTTAGTAATATTACTAAACTGAGTTTGTAGTAAAATTACTATACATTGTTTAGTAATATTACTAAGCTGAGTTTGTAGTAAAATTACTATACATTGTTTAGTAATATTACTAAACTGAGTTTGTAGTAAAATTACTATACATTGTTTAGTAATATTACTAAACTGAGTTTGTAGTAAAATTACTATACATTGTTTGGTAATATTACTAAGTTGAGTTTGTAGTAAAATTACTATACATTGTTTAGTAATATTACTAAACTGAGTTTGTAGTAAAATTACTATACATTGTTTAGTAATATTACTAAACTGAGTTTGTAGTAAAATTACTATACATTGTTTATTAATATTACTAAACTGAGTTTGTAGTAAAATTACTATACATTGTTTAGTAATATTACTAAACTGAGTTTGTAGTAAAATTACTATGCATTGTTTAGTAATATTACTAAACTGAGTTTGTAGTAAAATTACTATACATTGTTTAGTAATATTACTAAACTGAGTTTGTAGTAAAATTACAATACATTGTTTAGTAATATTACTAAGCTGAGTTTGTAGTAAAATTACTATACATTGTTTAGTAATATTACTAAGCTGAATTTTTAGTAAAATTACTATACATTGTTTAGTAATATTACTAAACTGAGTTTGTAGTAAATTTAATATACATTGTTTAGTAATATTACTAAACTGAGTTTGTAGTAAAATTACTATACATTGTTTAGTAATATTACTAAACTGAGTTTGTAGTAAAATTACTATATGTACATTGTTTAGTAATATTACTAAACTGAGTTTGAAGTAAAATTACTATAGATTGTTTAGTAATATTACTAAGCTGAGTTTGTAGTAAAATTACTATACATTGTTTAGTAATATTACTAAGCTGAATTTGTAGTAAAATTACTATACATTCTTTAGTAATATTACTAAACTGAGTTTGTAGTAAATTTAATATACATTGTTTAGTAATATTACTAAACTGAGTTTGTAGTAAAATTACTATACATTGTTTAGTAATATTACTAAACTGAGTTTGTAGTAAAATTACTATACATTGTTTAGTAATATTACTAAACTGAGTTTGTAGTAAAATTACTAAACATTGTTTAGTAATATTACTAAACTGAGTTTGTAGTAAAATTACTATACATTGTTTAGTAATATTACTAAACTGAGTTTGTAGTAAAATTACTATACATTGTTTAGTAATATTACTAAACTGAGTTTGTAGTAAAATTACTATACATTGTTTAGTAATATTACTAAGCTGAATTTGTAGTAAAATTACTATACATTGTTTAGTAATATTACTAAACTGAGTTTGTAGTAAATTTAATATACATTGTTTAGTAATATTACTAAACTGAGTTTGTAGTAAAATTACTATACATTGTTTAGTAATATTACTAAACTGAGTTTGTAGTAAAATTACTATACATTGTTTAGTAATATTACTAAACTGAGTTTGTAGTAAAATTACTAAACATTGTTTAGTAATATTACTAAACTGAGTTTGTAGTAAAATTACTATACATTGTTTAGTAATATTACTAAACTGAGTTTGTAGTAAGATTACTATACATTGTTTAGTAATATTACTAAACTGAGTTTGTAGTAAAATTACTATACATTGTTTAGTAATATTACTAAGCTGAATTTTTAGTAAAATTACTATACATTGTTTAGTAATATTACTAAACTGAGTTTGTAGTAAATTTAATATACATTGTTTAGTAATATTACTAAACTGAGTTTGTAGTAAAATTACTATACATTGTTTAGTAATATTACTAAACTGAGTTTGTAGTAAAATTACTATATGTACATTGTTTAGTAATATTACTAAACTGAGTTTGAAGTAAAATTACTATAGATTGTTTAGTAATATTACTAAGCTGAGTTTGTAGTAAAATTACTATACATTGTTTAGTAATATTACTAAGCTGAATTTGTAGTAAAATTACTATACATTGTTTAGTAATATTACTAAACTGAGTTTGTAGTAAATTTAATATACATTGTTTAGTAATATTACTAAACTGAGTTTGTAGTAAAATTACTATACATTGTTTAGTAATATTACTAAACTGAGTTTGTAGTAAAATTACTATACATTGTTTAGTAATATTACTAAACTGAGTTTGTAGTAAAATTACTAAACATTGTTTAGTAATATTACTAAACTGAGTTTGTAGTAAAATTACTATACATTGTTTAGTAATATTACTAAACTGAGTTTGTAGTAAAATTACTATACATTGTTTAGTAATATTACTAAACTGAGTTTGTAGAAAAATTACTATACATTGTTTAGTAATATTACTAAACTGAGTTTGTAGTAAAATTATTATACATTGTTTAGTAATATTACTAAACTGAGTTTGTAGTAAAATTACTATACATTGTTTAGTAATATTACTAAACTGAGTTTGTAGTAAAATTACTATACATTGTTTAGTAATATTACTAAACTGAGTTTGTAGTAAAATTACTATACATTGTTTAGTAATATTACTAAGCTGAATTTGTAGTAAAATTACTATACATTGTTTAGTAATATTACTAAACTGAGTTTGTAGTAAATTTAATATACATTGTTTAGTAATATTACTAAACTGAGTTTGTAGTAAAATTACTATACATTGTTTAGTAATATTACTAAACTGAGTTTGTAGTAAAATTACTATACATTGTTTAGTAATATTACTAAACTGAGTTTGTAGTAAAATTACTAAACATTGTTTAGTAATATTACTAAACTGAGTTTGTAGTAAAATTACTATACATTGTTTAGTAATATTACTAAACTGAGTTTGTAGTAAAATTACTATACATTGTTTAGTAATATTACTAAACTGAGTTTGTAGTAAAATTACTATACATTGTTTAGTAATATTACTAAGCTGAATTTTTAGTAAAATTACTATACATTGTTTAGTAATATTACTAAACTGAGTTTGTAGTAAATTTAATATACATTGTTTAGTAATATTACTAAACTGAGTTTGTAGTAAAATTACTATACATTGTTTAGTAATATTACTAAACTGAGTTTGTAGTAAAATTACTATATGTACATTGTTTAGTAATATTACTAAACTGAGTTTGAAGTAAAATTACTATAGATTGTTTAGTAATATTACTAAGCTGAGTTTGTAGTAAAATTACTATACATTGTTTAGTAATATTACTAAGCTGAATTTGTAGTAAAATTACTATACATTGTTTAGTAATATTACTAAACTGAGTTTGTAGTAAATTTAATATACATTGTTTAGTAATATTACTAAACTGAGTTTGTAGTAAAATTACTATACATTGTTTAGTAATATTACTAAACTGAGTTTGTAGTAAAATTACTATACATTGTTTAGTAATATTACTAAACTGAGTTTGTAGTAAAATTACTAAACATTGTTTAGTAATATTACTAAACTGAGTTTGTAGTAAAATTACTATACATTGTTTAGTAATATTACTAAACTGAGTTTGTAGTAAAATTACTATACATTGTTTAGTAATATTACTAAACTGAGTTTGTAGTAAAATTAATATACATTGTTTAGTAATATTACTAAGCTGAATTTTTAGTAAAATTACTATACATTGTTTAGTAATATTACTAAACTGAGTTTGTAGTAAATTTAATATACATTGTTTAGTAATATTACTAAACTGAGTTTGTAGTAAAATTACTATACATTGTTTAGTAATATTACTAAACTGAGTTTGTAGTAAAATTACTATATGTACATTGTTTAGTAATATTACTAAACTGAGTTTGAAGTAAAATTACTATAGATTGTTTAGTAATATTACTAAGCTGAGTTTGTAGTAAAATTACTATACATTGTTTAGTAATATCACTAAACTGAGTTTGTAGTAAAATTACTATACATTGTTTAGTAATATTACTAAACTGAGTTTGTAGAAAAATTACTATACATTGTTTAGTAATATTACTAAACTGAGTTTGTAGTAAAATTACTATACATTGTTTAGTAATATTACTAAGCTGAATTTGTAGTAAAATTACTATACATTGTTTAGTAATATTACTAAACTGAGTTTGTAGTAAAATTACTATACATTGTTTAGTAATATTACCAAACAATGTATAGTAATTTTACTACAAACTCAGTTTAGTAATATTACTAAACAATGTATAGTAATTTTACTACAAACTCAGTTTAGTAATATTACTAAACAATGTATAGTAATTTTACTACAAATTCAGCTTAGTAATATTACTAAACAATGTATAGTAATTTTACTACAAACTCAGTTTAGTAATATTACTAAACAATGTATAGTAATTTTACTACAAACTCAGTTTAGTAATATTACTAAACAATGTATAGTAATTTTACTACAAACTCAGTTTAGTGATATTACTAAACAATGTATAGTAATTTTACTACAAACTCAGCTTAGTAATATTACTAAACAATCTATAGTAATTTTACTACAAACTCAGTTTAGTAATATTACTAAACAATGTACATATAGTAATTTTACTACAAACTCAGTTTAGTAATATAACTAAACAATGTATAGTAATTTTACTACAAACTCAGTTTAGTAATATTACTAAACAATGTATATTAAATTTACTACAAACTCAGTTTAGTAATATTACTAAACAATGTATAGTAATTTTACTAAAAATTCAGCTTAGTAATATTACTAAACAATGTATAGTAATTTTACTACAAACTCAGTTTAGTAATATTACTAAACAATGTATAGTAATTTTACTACAAACTCAGTTTAGTAATATTACTAAACAATGTATAGTAATTTTACTACAAACTCAGTTTAGTAATATTACTAAACAATGTATAGTAATTTTACTACAAACTCAGTTTAGTAATATTACTAAACAATGTATAGTAATTTTACTACAAACTCAGTTTAGTAATATTACTAAACAATGTATAGTAATTTTACTACAAATTCAGCTTAGTAATATTACTAAACAATGTATAGTAATTTTACTACAAACTCAGTTTAGTAATATTACTAAACAATGTTTAGTAATTTTACTACAAACTCAACTTAGTAATATTACCAAACAATGTATAGTAATTTTACTACAAACTCAGTTTAGTAATATTACTAAACAATGTATATTAAATTTACTACAAACTCAGTTTAGTAATATTACTAAACAATGTATAGTAATTTTACTACAAATTCAGCTTAGTAATATTACTAAACAATGTATAGTAATTTTACTTCAAACTCAGTTTAGTAATATTACTAAACAATGTATAGTAATTTTACTACAAACTCAGTTTAGTAATATTACTAAACAATGTATAGTAATTTTACTACAAACTCAACTTAGTAATATTACCAAACAATATATAGTAATTTTACTACAAACTCAGTTTAGTAATATTACTAAACAATGTGTATTAAATTTACTACAAACTCAGTTTAGTAATATTACTAAACAATGTATAGTAATTTTTCTACAAATTCAGCTTAGTAATATTACTAAACAATGTATAGTAATTTTACTACAAACTCAGTTTAGAAATATTACTAAACAATGTATAGTAATTTTACTTCAAACTCAGTTTAGTAATATTACTAAACAATGTATAGTAATTTTACTACAAACTCAGTTTAGTAATATTACTAAACAATGTATAGTAATTTTACTACAAACTCAACTTAGTAATATTACCAAACAATGTATAGTTATTTAACTACAAACTCAGTTTAGTAATATTACTAAACAATGTATATTAAATTTACTACAAACTCAGTTTAGTAATATTACTAAACAATGTATAGTAATTTTACTACAAATTCAGCTTAGTAATATTACTAAACAATGTATAGTAATTTTACTACAAACTCAGTTTAGTAATATTACTAAACAATGTATAGTAATTTTACTACAAACTCAGTTTAGTAATATTACTAAACAATGTACATATAGTAATTTTACTACAAACTCAGTTTAGTAATATTACTAAACAATGTATAGTAATTTTACTACAAACTCAGTTTAGTAATATTACTAAACAATGTATATTAAATTTACTACAAACTCAGTTTAGTAATATTACTAAACAATGTATAGTAATTTTACTAAAAATTCAGCTTAGTAATATTACTAAACAATGTATAGTAATTTTACTACAAACTCAGTTTAGTAATATTACTAAACAGTGTATAGTAATTTTACTACAAACTCAGTTTAGTAATATTACTAAACAATGTATAGTAATTTTACTACAAACTCAGTTTAGTAATATTACTAAACAATGTATAGTAATTTTACTACAAACTCAGTTTAGTAATATTACTAAACAATGTATAGTAATTTTACTACAAATTCAGCTTAGTAATATTACTAAACAATGTATAGTAATTTTACTACAAACTCAGTTTAGTAATATTACTAAACAATGTATAGTAATTTTACTACAAACTCAGTTTAGTAATATTACTAAACAATGTATAGTAATTTTACTACAAACTCAACTTAGTAATATTACCAAACAATATATAGTAATTTTACTACAAACTCAGTTTAGTAATATTACTAAACAATGTTTAGTAATTTTACTACAAACTCAACTTAGTAATATTACCAAACAATGTATAGTAATTTTACTACAAACTCAGTTTAGTAATATTACTAAACAATGTATATTAAATTTACTACAAACTCAGTTTAGTAATATTACTAAACAATGTATAGTAATTTTACTACAAATTCAGCTTAGTAATATTACTAAACAATGTATAGTAATTTTACTTCAAACTCAGTTTAGTAATATTACTAAACAATGTATAGTAATTTTACTACAAACTCAGTTTAGTAATATTACTAAACAATGTATAGTAATTTTACTACAAACTCAACTTAGTAATATTACCAAACAATGTATAGTTATTTAACTACAAACTCAGTTTAGTAATATTACTAAACAATGTATATTAAATTTACTACAAACTCAGTTTAGTAATATTACTAAACAATGTATAGTAATTTTACTACAAATTCAGCTTAGTAATATAACTAAACAATGTATAGTAATTTTACTACAAACTCAGTTTAGTAATATTACTAAACAATGTATAGTAATTTTACTACAAACTCAGTTTAGTAATATTACTAAACAATGTACATATAGTGATTTTACTACAAACTCAGTTTAGTAATATTACTAAATAATGTATAGTAATTTTACTACAAACTCAGTTTAGTAATATTACTAAACAATGTATAGTAATTTTACTACAAACTCAGTTTAGTAATATTACTAAACAATGTATAGTAATTTTACTACAAACTCAGTTTAGTAATATTACTAAACAATGTATAGTAATTTTACTACAAACTCAGTTTAGTAATATTACTAAACAATGTATAGTAATTTTACTACAAATTCAGCTTAGTAATATTACTAAACAATGTATAGTAATTTTACTACAAACTCAGTTTAGTAATATTACTAAACAATGTATAGTAATTTTACTACAAACTCAGTTTAGTAATATTACTAAACAATGTATAGTAATTTTACTACAAACTCAACTTAGTAATATTACCAAACAATATATAGTAATTTTACTACAAACTCAGTTTAGTAATATTACTAAACAATGTGTATTAAATTTACTACAAACTCAGTTTAGTAATATTACTAAACAATGTATAGTAATTTTACTACAAATTCAGCTTAGTAATATTACTAAACAATGTATAGTAATTTTACTACAAACTCAGTTTAGAAATATTACTAAACAATGTATAGTAATTTTACTACAAACTCAGTTTAGTAATATTACTAAACAATGTATAGTAATTTTACTACAAACTCAGTTTAGTAATTTTACTAAACAATGTATATTAAATTTACTACAAACTCAGTTTAGTAATATTACTAAACAATGTATAGTAATTTTACTACAAACTCAGCTTAGTAATATTACTAAACAATGTATAGTAATTTTACTACAAACTCAGTTTAGTAATATTACTAAACAATGTAAAGTAATTTTACTACAAACTCAGTTTAGTAATATTACTAAACAATGTATAGTAATTTTACTACAAACTCAGTTTAGTAATATTACTAAACAATGTACATATAGTAATTTTACTACAAACTCAGTTTAGTAATATTACTAAATAATGTATAGTAATTTTACTACAAACTCAGTTTAGTAATATTACTAAACAATGTATATTAAATTTACTACAAACTCAGTTTAGTAATATTACTAAACAATGTATAGTAATTTTACTAAAAATTCAGCTTAGTAATATTACTAAACAATGTATAGTAATTTTACTACAAACTCAGTTTAGTAATATTACTAAACAATGTATAGTAATTTTACTACAAACTCAGTTTAGTAATATTACTAAACAATGTATAGTAATTTTACTACAAACTCAGTTTAGTAATATTACTAAACAATGTATAGTAATTTTACTACAAACTCAGTTTAGTAATATTACTAAACAATGTATAGTAATTTTACTACAAATTCAGTTTAGTAATATTACTAAACAATGTATAGTAATTTTACTACAAACTCAGTTTAGTAATATTACTAAACAATGTATAGTAATTTTACTACAAACTCAGTTTAGTAATATTACTAAACAATGTATAGTAATTTTACTACAAACTCAACTTAGTAATATTACCAAACAATATATAGTAATTTTACTACAAACTCAGTTTAGTAATATTACTAAACAATGTGTATTAAATTTACTACAAACTCAGTTTAGTAATATTACTAAACAATGTATAGTAATTTTACTACAAACTCAGTTTAGTAATTTTACTAAACAATGTATATTAAATTTACTACAAACTCAGTTTAGTAATATTACTAAACAATGTATAGTAATTTTACTACAAACTCAGCTTAGTAATATTACTAAACAATGTATAGTAATTTTACTACAAACTCAGTTTAGTAATATTACTAAACAATGTAAAGTAATTTTACTACAAACTCAGTTTAGTAATATTACTAAACAATGTATAGTAATTTTACTACAAACTCAGCTTAGTAATATTACTAAACAATGTATTGTAATTTTACTACAAACTCAGTTTAGTAATATTACTAAACAATGTATAGTAATTTTACTACAAACTCAGTTTAGTAATATTACTAAACAATGCATAGTAATTTTACTACAAACTCAGTTTAGTAATATTACTAAACAATGTATAGTAATTTTACTACAAACTCAGTTTAGTAATATTAATAAACAATGTATAGTAATTTTACTACAAACTCAGTTTAGTAATATTACTAAACAATGTATATTAAATTTACTACAAACTCAGTTTAGTAATATTACTAAACAATGTATAGTAATTTTACTAAAAATTCAGCTTAGTAATATTACTAAACAATGTATAGTAATTTTACTACAAACTCAGTTTAGTAATATTACTAAACAATGTATAGTAATTTTACTACAAACTCAGTTTAGTAATATTACTAAACAATGTATAGTAATTTTACTACAAACTCAGTTTAGTAATATTACTAAACAATGTTTAGTAATTTTACTACAAACTCAGTTTAGTAATATTACTAAACAATGTATAGTAATTTTACTACAAACTCAGTTTAGTAATATTACTAAACAATGTATAGTAATTTTACTACAAACTCAGTTTAGTAATATTACTAAACAATGTATATTAAATTTACTACAAACTCAGTTTAGTAATATTACTAAACAATGTATAGTAATTTTACTACAAATTCAGCTTAGTAATATTACTAAACAATGTATAGTAATTTTACTACAAACTCAGCTTAGTAATATTACTAAACAATCTATAGTAATTTTACTTCAAACTCAGTTTAGTAATATTACTAAACAATGTACATATAGTAATTTTACTACAAACTCTGTTTAGTAATATTACTAAATAAATAAACAATGTATAGTAATTTTACTACAAAATTGGAAGGCGATCAACAGTTTCATGGCCAACAATGTCTTCTATCATCTTCCCATCCCAATGAATCGTAAGGGGAACATCTGATGTAAACTCATTTTTAAGATTTTCAGCCAGATTCTGTCGAGTAAAAATACGTTGACGACGAATAGTAGACGAATTAACATTGTATTTTGAAGGGTCACATCCAAGGGTTTTAAGAGTTGTTGTGTTACAGTCGCTTTTCGGTCGCTTGGTTTTGCAACATCCAGACAAACTGCCAATTCATCGCTCAAAAATTTCTTTAATGTATTTAGGCAATATGAGTCTCAATTTTAAATTTTTCTGACCAAAAAAAAAATTGCGGATTTTTCAAAACTTTGAATTGTGGTAGCGACCCTTAAATCCTTTTGAAAGATGACCAAATTTTACCCAAATCCTATTTTAGGCATGAAGAACAATATTAAAGGGTGCCCAGTCAAACTTTTAAATATTGATTTTTAAGAAGCACCCTAGTGTAGGCGTTTCGTTAATCTGCATGCTAAAGGCAATAACGTGTCTGCAATTCCAGAAGAAGCCGTTGACAACACTATTTTACTCTCAGATTGTATGGATGTCAAATTCAAATTAATTATTATAGTTAATGTTGACACAGTACATTTCAAATTTTGAACACTTTCACTACTTGTGTCATGCATGAAAAAGTTTTTAATGAACCTATTAATTAATATTCTCTAAAAAAAAAATCCAAACGCTATTACCACATTTCTTAATTTGAGATTGCCAAGAAATTGCCGCACTACAGAGCATCATAACAGGAACACTTGCCGAGATTCTTGTGTCTTCGTCTCCTACATAATCGGCATCGGTATAAGACAAATGCAGATACAATTAATTTTAAAATTTGTATATTATACCGTTCCTTTAATAATTCGCAGATAATTCGTCAAGTATTTGCAAACTGAACTGATATGGCGAAAGAGATATCTAGAATTGTTGCAACAGCCAAGTACATGAGTGATCGCCTCGCGAAAAATGATTCGGACCTTAAGTTTTATGTTTTCAAAAGGATTATCATCCTCACCATAAACTTCTTCCTGCGCATAAAACTCGGTGTTGTCGAACTCGAGATATAAATCGACAAACATATTATATCAAACTTGTAGCACTTCAATATTTTATTATTTTATTATGTTGTTATTTATTTCAATATTATTATTATTTTATTTAACCGACTATGAAATTTTGTTTAGAAAAAATAATAATGATAGTTCATGTTGTTATGGTTATTCAAATGTAAATATTAAAACTCATATCAATAATTTTGTATAAAAGGAGAGATTTCTTCTATTGATTTTTATTCTCGTTTGGTATTTCACTTACGACAGTCGGGTAATCCACTGACCAGTACAGAAAAGTATCAAACTTGAAGCTTGAGCAATATTTTGCTATTAAAGACTTGTTTTTGGGAGTTTCCTTCGACGGACGGGTTCTCCTCCGCCTTTAAAATTTCACACACAAGTTCGTTCCATTTTAATTATTAATTTATCAGTCTTCTTGTTTCATATTAATTTTAATTTAAATTAACTTTACTTTTTCCGTTTCTTAAATGTCCTAATTTTTCCTGTTTTAAATAAAATTAACGTATTTGTTTTATAAAATTTCAATCTTTGCATTTCTTTAAATTTTTTTGGACTATTGTTTGATTTTGGAAAGATTCTTAACACACGAAACTGAGACCTTAAGAGATCCACGTTACAATTTGGCGCCCAACTAATTGGAAGAACAATCCAAATCATACAAAATGGCCAACTTCACGGATAAACAGTTTAAAACTTTTATTGATGCTGTAAAAAATCAAAATCGCATAAAAGGAAGTTTTAGCCACTGCACATCTCGCTTCAGAGGTGAAAGAGACGCTGGTACAGTGGAAGGATTCATATCAACGATAACTGTTTTTAAGGATGTCGAGAGTATTAGCGATGAAGATGCTGTAAAGGGATTCCCCTTACTTCTAGAAGAAGGTGCTACCATCTGGTGGCAGGGTGTTAAAGATGAGGCCAAAACCTTTGACGATGTCATCACTCTTCTCCGCAACGCATACGCTCCAGCCCAGCCGAACTATCGAATTTATGTGCAAATTTTCGAATCAAAACAAAAAATAACGGATACAACCGATGAGTTCATATGTGGAAAAAGAGCACTTTTCGCAAAATTAAACGAATCAAAGCCAACTGAAAGGATGATGCTCGATATGGTATACGGACTTCTGCATATTCGCATAAGGGATGGCGTTCCAGTAGGTAGTTTTAAAAACTTTCAAGAACTACTGAACAAAGCCAGAAATGTGGAACAATCCTTAGCAGAGAAAACCATGCACAATATTGAAAAACCTGAATCAGATGCAGAGAAAAATAAATGTAACTTCTGCAAACACGCAGGTCATACTATAAACGAGTGCAGGAAAAAAGAAAGGTATGATTTTAAAAAGAACGTTCCAGTTCCTTCACAACAAATTGAACCAAAATTCCACTGCTATAAATGCAAATTACCGGGTGTGGTTCGGTCCAACTGCCCTAATTGCAAAGAACTTCCGAAGGGTCCCTCAACAGTTTCCTTTAATTGCATAAGGACATCGCTTGGAACAGAGTTGCCAACAATACCAATTGTAGCACATGGGGAACAAGGTATAGTCTACTTGGACACTGCAGCACGGACGAGCGTTTGCGGAAGGGAATTATGGATTCACCTCGTAAAAAATGGAACCAGATTTACGCAAATTCCAGCAAATGTAACCTTGGCAGATGGCAATACCGACAAAGATGACGTTTTTGTGGGTGAGACTCATATTATTATTGGAAACCGCACTCTACCGATAAAATTTGTCGCTCTCCCAAAAGCAACCGACAATCGTACGCTGATTGGGATCGATTTTCTCGAAGAAAATGGAATGGTTCTCGATCTTGGACAAAGATTGTGGTATTTTGCTGACCAACCGGATATAAAGTTTGATTTCTATGACACCAAAAATACACGCATAGTCAAAAACACCGATGCAGTACAGTTACCTCGCCTTAATACTGAACGTGAACTAGCTAAATCACCAAATAATGGAAGCCCTACGGAACAGATCAACGCTTTTCTTAACTGGTTTAAAGCAATTGATGTTGTCTCGCCAATAAATGCAACACCCAAGCAAAAAACTCCTAAACACATGGAAAGTACTTCAAAACTTTATTCTAAAATGAAACGGACGTTTTCAGCGATTTCGAATGCTAGGAATGATTACTCTCCACACTCTATCCAAAATATATTTAAGGACTCATTGAGAGATGAAATGACGCCAGAACGAAAACGAGAAAAAGAAAATCTTTTCCCATCACTGGTACGGACAGCAGAAGAACTATATATTGAAACTTTCTTCACAGAAATCCTAACAATTGATATCGAGTTAAGGGAAGACGAGGCTGTAGAATTAATTGAAGACGATAAAATTAAATTAAATAATTTATTGTTGATGGAGGAATCCTTGTTCAGTAAGCCAACAGAACCAACGCCGTACACTGAACACAAAATAAACACGGGTAATCACGAGCCAATATCAACATCTCCATACAGACTATCACCTATCAGGAAGGAACAGCTGAAAGAAGAACTTATGAAGATGCTTGAAATAGGCATAATAACAGAAAGTGAATCTCCTTGGGCTGCGCCTGTCGTGTTGGTACCTAAAAAAGATAAAGGGATACGTGTATGCATAGATTATAGGAAGCTTAATAGCGTTACCGTCCCAGATAAGTACCCTCTACCTAGGATAGACGATCTACTACACTCAACGTTGAAAACAAAATTTATGAGCACACTAGATCTTCAAACGGGTTACTACCAAATAAAGATACATGAAAGTGATGTCGAAAAAACAGCATTCATAACACCCTTTGGACTATACCAATTTAGCCGTATGCCATTTGGACTTCGAAACGCTCCGGCAACCTTTCAAAGATTAATGGATAAATTCCGGAAAGGTATTTTTGCAACATCAATCTTAATATACATTGATGATATTATTATATGCTCAAACAGTTTTGAAGAACATTATCAGGACTTAAAGAAAGTTTTCAACATCTAAGAATATTTAAATTAAAAGTGAACAGACAAAAGTCGAAATTCTGTTGTCCAAAAGTTGCATATCTTGGACACATAATTACGTCGCAGGGTATTCAAGTTGACCCAGAAAAGGTTTCTGCAATTGTTAATCGACCAGAACCAAGAAATGTTAAACAAATTCTGTCATTTCTTCAAACCTGTTCATGGTATCGCCGCTTTATCAAAAACTTCGCTGAAGTTTCGAAACCTTTAAGCAAACTTACAAAACAAAATTCTGTGTGGAAATGGGATTCAGATGAGGAAAATGCATTCAACACGCTAAAAACATTACTCACTTCAGCACCTATCCTTCAACAAGCAGAAGAAGATCAACCTTTCACGTTGAAAACATATGCAAGTAATTACGCCATCGGAGCTGTTCTAAGCCAGGGGGAGAGGGAGAATGAGCATCCTATAGAATATGCCTCAAGACTCCTCACAGATGCAGAACGGAATTACTCAACAACGGAACGAGAAGCCCTAGCCATTGTATGGGCTGTCAACAAATTTCGGGGTTACATCGAAGGTGGTGAAGTTACCCTCAAAACGGATCATCAACCCCTTAAGTGGCTAATGAGCCTTAAATCACCAACCGGAAGACTAGCGCGATGGGCACTGCAGCTCCAGCCGTACAACTTCAATATTGAATATACTCCCGGAAAAATGAATTGCGTTGCCGATATGCTATCCAGACCAACATGCGAAGATTCAAGTCATACTGCTTCTGAATGCAGTATCTGTAGCTTCAAAATCGACATACCTTCAAGAAACGCAACAGACATACGCAAAGCGCAAATAGAAGATACTCTGCTAAAAACCATCATTGAATCTTTTGAACACAATGACGAAAATCTTACAAGGTGGACATCACGTGGATACCTGGTGAATGACGGTATCTTATATAGATATTCCCCAGAATCTGATGCTGAAACTGCACAGCTTGTTATTCCTATACAAGAAAGAGAACAAATTTTAAAGCATTACCATGATGATACAACTTCTGGACATTACGGCATCGATCGCACATTAGCCCGCATCGCAACTCGCTATTACTGGCCTGGAATGAGAGACAGTGTAACAAAACACATAGGAAATTGTCTTGCTTGCCAACGATACAAACCGAGCAACATGCAACCGTGTGGATTACTTCAAACCGTATCTAGCAACCAACGTTTCGAAGTTGTAGCAACTGACTTGTTTGGACCATTACCTGCCACTAAAGATGGATACCAATGGATCTTGATAGCCGAAGATCTAGCAAGCAGATGGGTCGAAATATTTCCCCTAAAAGAAGCAACAGCAGAGAATTGCGCTATGACCTTGCTCCAAGAAGTATTCCTACGGTATGGTATACCAAGACGATTGGTTACAGACAACGGACCTCAATTTATATCTGTTTTAATGCAGCAACTTGCAGATTACTTTGGAATTCAACAGACACTAACTCCTGTCTACCACCCAGAAGCTAATCCGGTGGAAAGAAAGAACAGAGACCTTAAATCCCAATTAGGAATTATGGTAGGGAATAACCATACTACCTGGGCTGACAACTTACCTGCAATTAGGTTTGCAATGAATACTGCGAAATGCCAAAGCACTGGTTATACATCTTCATATCTTATGTTTGGACGAGAACTAAGAACAATTGATGACGTAAACCACGATTTAAGACCAATTGACCAAGATAGAAACTTTGCTCCGCAAATTATTCCACGATTGCAAAACCTATCACAAGCAATCAAAGAAGCACAAGCAACAACTGAGAGAACACAAGACCGAAACAAATGCTATGTCGACAAAAAACGAAGACAGCAACCAATTTTAAAAATAGGTGATCAAGTCTTGATCACCACTCACACGCTAAGTAAAGCTTCTAAGGGCATTACTTCAAAATTTGCCCCAAAACGAGACGGACCGTATGTGATCATTAAGAAGATTGGTTCAACAACATACCAAGTTGCATCTAAAGACGACCTCAACATTCCACTAGGGACATACCATGTCTCTGCTATAACTAAATACCGATCTTCCACACAAAACAATGAAGACCCTATACAACCACTACGAAGACGAGGGCGCCCAAAGAAGACAACACCTGTAACAAATCCTGACGCATCATCGGGACGATTTCAGCGCCAGAGGGGGAGATTGTAGCACTTCAATATTTTATTATTTTATTATGTTGTTATTTATTTCAATATTATTATTATTTTATTTAACCGACTATGAAATTTTGTTTAGAAAAAATAATAATGATAGTTCATGTTGTTATGGTTATTCAAATGTAAATATTAAAACTCATATCAATAATTTTGTATAAAAGGAGAGATTTCTTCTATTGATTTTTATTCTCGTTTGGTATTTCACTTACGACAGTCGGGTAATCCACTGACCAGTACAGAAAAGTATCAAACTTGAAGCTTGAGCAATATTTCGCTATTAAAGACTTGTTTTTGGGAGTTTCCTTCGACGGACGGGTTCTCCTCCGCCTTTAAAATTTCACACACAAGTTCGTTCCATTTTAATTATTAATTTATCAGTCTTCTTGTTTCATATTAATTTTAATTTAAATTAACTTTACTTTTTCCGTTTCTTAAATAATGTCCTAATTTTTCCTGTTTTAAATAAAATTAACTTATTTGTTGTGGGCCAAATTGTAACGTGGATCTCTTAAGGTCTCAGTTTCGTGTGTTAAGAATCTTTCCAAAATCAAACAATAGTCCAAAAAAATTTAAAGAAATGCAAAGATTGAAATTTTATAAAACAAAGACGTTAATTTTATTTAAAACAGGAAAAATTAGGACATTTAAGAAACGGAAAAAGTAAAGTTAATTTAAATTAAAATTAATATGAAACAAGAAGACTGATAAATTAATAATTAAAATGGAACGAACTTGTGTGTGAAATTTTAAAGGCGGAGGAGAACCCGTCCGTCGAAGGAAACTCCCAAAAACAAGTCTTTAATAGCGAAATATTGCTCAAGCTTCAAGTTTGATACTTTTCTGTACTGGTCAGTGGATTACCCGACTGTCGTAAGTGAAATACCAAACGAGAATAAAAATCAATAGAAGAAATCTCTCCTTTTATACAAAATTATTGATATGAGTTTTAATATTTACATTTGAATAACCATAACAACATGAACTATCATTATTATTTTTTCTAAACAAAATTTCATAGTCGGTTAAATAAAATAATAATAATATTGAAATAAATAACAACATAATAAAATAATAAAATATTGAAGTGCTACAATCTCCCCCTCTGGCGCTGAAATCGTCCCGATGATGCGTCAGGATTTGTTACAGGTGTTGTCTTCTTTGGGCGCCCTCGTCTTCGTAGTGGTTGTATAGGGTCTTCATTGTTTTGTGTGGAAGATCGGTATTTAGTTATAGCAGAGACATGGTATGTCCCTAGTGGAATGTTGAGGTCGTCTTTAGATGCAACTTGGTATGTTGTTGAACCAATCTTCTTAATGATCACATACGGTCCGTCTCGTTTTGGGGCAAATTTTGAAGTAATGCCCTTAGAAGCTTTACTTAGCGTGTGAGTGGTGATCAAGACTTGATCACCTATTTTTAAAATTGGTTGCTGTCTTCGTTTTTTGTCGACATAGCATTTGTTTCGGTCTTGTGTTCTCTCAGTTGTTGCTTGTGCTTCTTTGATTGCTTGTGATAGGTTTTGCAATCGTGGAATAATTTGCGGAGCAAAGTTTCTATCTTGGTCAATTGGTCTTAAATCGTGGTTT
Source organism: Platycheirus albimanus (assembly GCA_916050605.2). Lineage (NCBI taxonomy): Eukaryota > Metazoa > Arthropoda > Insecta > Diptera > Syrphidae > Platycheirus > Platycheirus albimanus. The sequence continues at coordinate 71,493,314 of OU696698.1, forward strand.
ACGTCATCAATTGTTCTTAGTTCTCGTCCAAACATAAGATATGAAGATGTATAACCAGTGCTTTGGCATTTCGCAGTATTCATTGCAAACCTAATTGCAGGTAAGTTGTCAGCCCAGGTAGTATGGTTATTCCCTACCATAATTCCTAATTGGGATTTAAGGTCTCTGTTCTTTCTTTCCACCGGATTAGCTTCTGGGTGGTAGACAGGAGTTAGTGTCTGTTGAATTCCAAAGTAATCTGCAAGTTGCTGCATTAAAACAGATATAAATTGAGGTCCGTTGTCTGTAACCAATCGTCTTGGTATACCATACCGTAGGAATACTTCTTGGAGCAAGGTCATAGCGCAATTCTCTGCTGTTGCTTCTTTTAGGGGAAATATTTCGACCCATCTGCTTGCTAGATCTTCGGCTATCAAGATCCATTGGTATCCATCTTTAGTGGCAGGTAATGGTCCAAACAAGTCAGTTGCTACAACTTCGAAACGTTGGTTGCTAGATACGGTTTGAAGTAATCCACACGGTTGCATGTTGCTCGGTTTGTATCGTTGGCAAGCAAGACAATTTCCTATGTGTTTTGTTACACTGTCTCTCATTCCAGGCCAGTAATAGCGAGTTGCGATGCGGGCTAATGTGCGATCGATGCCGTAATGTCCAGAAGTTGTATCATCATGGTAATGCTTTAAAATTTGTTCTCTTTCTTGTATAGGAATAACAAGCTGTGCAGTTTCAGCATCAGATTCTGGGGAATATCTATATAAGATACCGTCATTCACCAGGTATCCACGTGATGTCCACCTTGTAAGATTTTCGTCATTGTGTTCAAAAGATTCAATGATGGTTTTTAGCAGAGTATCTTCTATTTGCGCTTTGCGTATGTCTGTTGCGTTTCTTGAAGGTATGTCGATTTTGAAGCTACAGATACTGCATTCAGAAGCAGTATGACTTGAATCTTCGCATGTTGGTCTGGATAGCATATCGGCAACGCAATTCATTTTTCCGGGAGTATATTCAATATTGAAGTTGTACGGCTGGAGCTGCAGTGCCCATCGCGCTAGTCTTCCGGTTGGTGATTTAAGGCTCATTAGCCACTTAAGGGGTTGATGATCCGTTTTGAGGGTAACTTCACCACCTTCGATGTAACCCCGAAATTTGTTGACAGCCCATACAATGGCTAGGGCTTCTCGTTCCGTTGTTGAGTAATTCCGTTCTGCATCTGTGAGGAGTCTTGAGGCATATTCTATAGGATGCTCATTCTCCCTCTCCCCCTGGCTTAGAACAGCTCCGATGGCGTAATTACTTGCATATGTTTTCAACGTGAAAGGTTGATCTTCTTCTGCTTGTTGAAGGATAGGTGCTGAAGTGAGTAATGTTTTTAGCGTGTTGAATGCATTTTCCTCATCTGAATCCCATTTCCACACAGAATTTTGTTTTGTAAGTTTGCTTAAAGGTTTCGAAACTTCAGCGAAGTTTTTGATAAAGCGGCGATACCATGAACAGGTTTGAAGAAATGACAGAATTTGTTTAACATTTCTTGGTTCTGGTCGATTAACAATTGCAGAAACCTTTTCTGGGTCAACTTGAATACCCTGCGACGTAATTATGTGTCCAAGATATGCAACTTTTGGACAACAGAATTTCGACTTTTGTCTGTTCACTTTTAATTTAAATATTCTTAGATGTTGAAAACTTTCTTTAAGTCCTGATAATGTTCTTCAAAACTGTTTGAGCATATAATAATATCATCAATGTATATTAAGATTGATGTTGCAAAAATACCTTTCCGGAATTTATCCATTAATCTTTGAAAGGTTGCCGGAGCGTTTCGAAGTCCAAATGGCATACGGCTAAATTGGTATAGTCCAAAGGGTGTTATGAATGCTGTTTTTTCGACATCACTTTCATGTATCTTTATTTGGTAGTAACCCGTTTGAAGATCTAGTGTGCTCATAAATTTTGTTTTCAACGTTGAGTGTAGTAGATCGTCTATCCTAGGTAGAGGGTACTTATCTGGGACGGTAACGCTATTAAGCTTCCTATAATCTATGCATACACGTATCCCTTTATCTTTTTTAGGTACCAACACGACAGGCGCAGCCCAAGGAGATTCACTTTCTGTTATTATGCCTATTTCAAGCATCTTCATAAGTTCTTCTTTCAGCTGTTCCTTCCTGATAGGTGATAGTCTGTATGGAGATGTTGATATTGGCTCGTGATTACCCGTGTTTATTTTGTGTTCAGTGTACGGCGTTGGTTCTGTTGGCTTACTGAACAAGGATTCCTCCATCAACAATAAATTATTTAATTTAATTTTATCGTCTTCAATTAATTCTACAGCCTCGTCTTCCCTTAACTCGATATCAATTGTTAGGATTTCTGTGAAGAAAGTTTCAATATATAGTTCTTCTGCTGTCCGTACCAGTGATGGGAAAAGATTTTCTTTTTCTCGTTTTCGTTCTGGCGTCATTTCATCTCTCAATGAGTCCTTAAATATATTTTGGATAGAGTGTGGAGAGTAATCATTCCTAGCATTCGAAATCGCTGAAAACGTCCGTTTCATTTTAGAATAAAGTTTTGAAGTACTTTCCATGTGTTTAGGAGTTTTTTGCTTGGGTGTTGCATTTATTGGCGAGACAACTTCAATTGCTTTAAACCAGTTAAGAAAAGCGTTGATCTGTTCCGTAGGGCTTCCATTATTTGGTGATTTAGCTAGTTCACGTTCAGTATTAAGGCGAGGTAACTGTACTGCATCGGTGTTTTTGACTATGCGTGTATTTTTGGTGTCATAGAAATCAAACTTTATATCCGGTTGGTCAGCAAAATACCACAATCTTTGTCCAAGATCGAGAACCATTCCATTTTCTTCGAGAAAATCGATCCCAATCAGCGTACGATTGTCGGTTGCTTTTGGGAGAGCGACAAATTTTATCGGTAGAGTGCGGTTTCCAATAATAATATGAGTCTCACCCACAAAAACGTCATCTTTGTCGGTATTGCCATCTGCCAAGGTTACATTTGCTGGAATTTGCGTAAATCTGGTTCCATTTTTTACGAGGTGAATCCATAATTCCCTTCCGCAAACGCTCGTCCGTGCTGCAGTGTCCAAGTAGACTATACCTTGTTCCCCATGTGCTACAATTGGTATTGTTGGCAACTCTGTTCCAAGCGATGTCCTTATGCAATTAAAGGAAACTGTTGAGGGACCCTTCGGAAGTTCTTTGCAATTAGGGCAGTTGGACCGAACCACACCCGGTAATTTGCATTTATAGCAGTGGAATTTTGGTTCAATTTGTTGTGAAGGAACTGGAACGTTCTTTTTAAAATCATACCTTTCTTTTTTCCTGCACTCGTTTATAGTATGACCTGCGTGTTTGCAGAAGTTACATTTATTTTTCTCTGCATCTGATTCAGGTTTTTCAATATTGTGCATGGTTTTCTCTGCTAAGGATTGTTCCACATTTCTGGCTTTGTTCAGTAGTTCTTGAAAGTTTTTAAAACTACCTACTGGAACGCCATCCCTTATGCGAATATGCAGAAGTCCGTATACCATATCGAGCATCATCCTTTCAGTTGGCTTTGATTCGTTTAATTTTGCGAAAAGTGCTCTTTTTCCACATATGAACTCATCGGTTGTATCCGTTATTTTTTGTTTTGATTCGAAAATTTGCACATAAATTCGATAGTTCGGCTGGGCTGGAGCGTATGCGTTGCGGAGAAGAGTGATGACATCGTCAAAGGTTTTGGCCTCATCTTTAACACCCTGCCACCAGATGGTAGCACCTTCTTCTAGAAGTAAGGGGAATCCCTTTACAGCATCTTCATCGCTAATACTCTCGACATCCTTAAAAACAGTTATCGTTGATATGAATCCTTCCACTGTACCAGCGTCTCTTTCACCTCTGAAGCGAGATGTGCAGTGGCTAAAACTTCCTTTTATGCGATTTTGATTTTTTACAGCATCAATAAAAGTTTTAAACTGTTTATCCGTGAAGTTGGCCATTTTGTATGATTTGGATTGTTCTTCCAATTAGTTGGGCGCCAAATTGTAACGTGGATCTCTTAAGGTCTCAGTTTCGTGTGTTAAGAATCTTTCCAAAATCAAACAATAGTCCAAAAAAATTTAAAGAAATGCAAAGATTGAAATTTTATAAAACAAATACGTTAATTTTATTTAAAACAGGAAAAATTAGGACATTTAAGAAACGGAAAAAGTAAAGTTAATTTAAATTAAAATTAATATGAAACAAGAAGACTGATAAATTAATAATTAAAATGGAACGAACTTGTGTGTGAAATTTTAAAGGCGGAGGAGAACCCGTCCGTCGAAGGAAACTCCCAAAAACAAGTCTTTAATAGCGAAATATTGCTCAAGCTTCAAGTTTGATACTTTTCTGTACTGGTCAGTGGATTACCCGACTGTCGTAAGTGAAATACCAAACGAGAATAAAAATCAATAGAAGAAATCTCTCCTTTTATACAAAATTATTGATATGAGTTTTAATATTTACATTTGAATAACCATAACAACATGAACTATCATTATTATTTTTTCTAAACAAAATTTCATAGTCGGTTAAATAAAATAATAATAATATTGAAATAAATAACAACATAATAAAATAATAAAATATTGAAGTGCTACAAACTCGTTTTTATTTTTTTTTTATTCAAATAAATGTGATCATATCTCCCTCCTATTGCCAATGCCGTGGTATTTTTTTTTCTGTATATCAAAGAATGGATTTTAAAAACATTTTGCCAGCAAGCCGCGAAAACACATCTAGCACCTGCCCCACCGGTGGTTCATGTGCCCCTGATAAAAAATTCCCTGAACCACGCACCGGTGGGTCATGTGTAGGGAATTAAAATTGCATCAAATAATATTTCATTGAATTAGTTAAGCAAAAAAAAATTACGTTCAAATACAAATTCAAAAAGTGAACGGTTTCTGAGATTTCAGTCAAGATATGAAGCTTTGTGGTTATTAACATAATAATAATAACCGCATGCATCTATGCGAGTTAACTGCATTTCTGCTTCCAAAATCTTTACGCCATTATAACTATGTATGGCCAAAGGCAGGAAACATTCAAAAACAATCTTTTGTCCTGAATTTAACTTCCAATTCTATTAAATGAGCGAATACTTCCATCTTCTCTAGTAACCCTATGTAATTGCACTTTCTAGGACACTGTGGCGTATACGTACTATTTTTTTTTTTTTTTTAATATTTAATTTTTCGTTGTTATTCATCCCTTTAATTTGTTTTTTGTTTACCCACGTTTATAAGTATAAGAAGTATAGTTTCGAAATATACATATTCCCTCCTAAAATTTCTCCTCGAATGAAGCTTTCAAAATTGCGTACTTACCTCTAAAAACATTTTCACTCTCAAAAAGTAGCTGGGTAGATTGAGGCAAACAAACACAGTTGATACTATCAACAACATCTTTGTAACTTTCAGTTGAGATGAGTTCGTTATTGTTCGTCTTCCTTTAACGATATCAGACAAGAAGATATATGTATGGAATGTAAAAGTTTAAAATTCAGCAAAAGAGAAAATTTTGTTAAAAGGACAACACAGTTTAGGGAACACAATGTGTACGTACCTGCTGCTTCAGATTTGGATTCTCTGTGTGATGCACAATTATTGTGACCATTTGGGTGTGAACAATTTGACATGAGAGAGTTTTGTCTTTTCATTGTGCTCGTCCGATATGTTGATGAAAAAGGACTTCGTGTAATTCTGGTCTTCCTAGAAATAAAACGAGGGAAAACGAATTACAAATCGAATGTCAATTTTGTTTGTCCACATTTCTGACTTTTTTCTTTGTACTAGGTAACATTTGTTTTTGTTTTTATTTGGGACTTTTAAATTGTTATGTTTCCGGCATTTAAATTTTTTAATCAAAAATAATTTATCGATTTTAAAATTACAAAAGTAATCCAAAAGGTTATCAAGCTGTGAACACAGAAACGCAAGTTCGTTCCGCATCCAGGCATGATTTGATTTTCCAATTAATAAGGAAGTATGCTTGAATACAAATAATTATGCTTCTGTTGATGTCAATAATTAAATTATTAAAGAATGTTTTAATTTATTTTAAAATGAAAAATGAATGTTCACTGGTGTTAATTTAAATGGCATCTTTCTATCATCACAATATGAATCAAACATTTTATATTAAACAAAGCTAGGAAGCAGCTTAGTTGTTGTTTTCTTTAGTTTTTCGGTATCCATCATCAACCGAATATTGTTCACGGAATCCAAAAGAAAACTAAATGCTAAGACCTGTTTATAAATAGTCTTTTTCTCTCTCCTTGCAATTACAGCTAAAATTCAATGAAACCGCTTTTAGTGACCCAAATATTTGTCGTAATGGCACCGAGGCAATCTAGAGAAAGAGACTTTTGGATATCATAAAAAGAATGAAACTAATGCTTATCGGATATCAGTCCTGCAGAACAAGTATTAAGCGCCAGCTCACGAGATGCAGAGTTTTGTGCGTTTAGATAAGAGGATGAGGTTGAAGAAATGTGGCAGAGAGAGCCGAAGACGCTGTAAAAAGAGGAAACGCAGGTAAAAGGAGCACTAATCCCTGTGCAAATTTAAAGGACGAACAGAGTGCAAATGCAATCGATCAATTATCGGGCATTGGGATCTTATAGAGATATTAGTATTGACCACCTGACATAAATGCAGCAGGATTTTGACCCTTAAAATGAAAAATAAAAAAAAAGCGAGAGCTACAGTACGTTTTCAACGAACTGTTGGAAATCCCATACCCTATATCTTTGTATGTGTATGCGTCCGCCTTCCGCAGCCAGCCGATGTGTCAGTTTCAGAAACGAAATTCTTCTTTAGCAGACAGGAATAAAATGCACGACTGGGTCGCACGTACTTGCTCTGTTGGTGCAACAGTACGACGAAAACAAACTTTTCGATCAATAAGAACAACTCATTTTTGAAAAATTTCTTCTGATAAATCAGTATTCTGTCCAACCTGGGTTTCACTTAATGCCAAAACAGCTGGCCTGTATTGCACAGTATGGGCGTACACAGAAAAGAAATTCTTTCTTAGCCCACGAACATTTGAATATACAACACAAAAATCACTTACCATTTTGAAAAACTAAACACAAAAGATTCAACTTTGACGAAACTAATTTCAGCCGTGTAGTATAGGCCCATATTAATTCCAATTATAAACAAACTGTCCTAGGTGTTATGCCCATAAAACAATTTGCAAACGGGAATTAATATAGACAAAAAAAACACGAAAGAATATACATCAAATGCTGCTCACCATCCAATGCAAAACCTCTTGCGATAAGCCTCACAAGAGGCTTGCATTGCATAGAAAGCAACAGTTATGTGTGGCGCGGGTGGAGAGAATGGGTTTTGTTGGATGCTGTGCTGCGAATGCGAGCGAGGTATTTGGTGTATATATATTTTTTTTTTTTTCTTTTTTTTTTCCACTGATTTATTCTATTTATTTTTTTTTTTTTCTAATTTTGGGTAACGAAAAGGGCTGGGTTTAGTTTTTGATATTAATTAAATTGCACTGTGTATGTGATATATGAATAGGGTTTGGTTTATTTTTTTTTCGATTATTTTGGGTGACACACGCGCACAGAAGCAACGCGACCGCACACGACGAGTACTTGATCGACACCTTTTTCGAGTAAATTAGAAAAAACGAAAAAATTGGCCAAAATCTAATGGCTCTTTGTATAGGAGAAAATGAAAAAAAAATGAATGCCATCTGATAGGAAGCTGAAAGAAACTATACCAAACAAAGTTTGAGTGAATTTGATGCAACCGTTGACAACTTATGGCCATTTGAAAAAAAGCCGTTAAGAGCAGATCTCCGTTATTTGCATTTTTAGCCAAAAACTAAAAACGCTGTTCTCTTAAAAACACTAAAAGAATATAACACACAAAGTTTAATCAAAATCGTTAGAGCCATTTTCGAGCAAATTAGAAAAAACCAAAAAAAGTCGGCTAAAACTGAACGGCTCGTTGTATGGAAGCCACCGTTTAGAAAGGCTTCAGTAAAATATTTACAAAGCCATCCTATAGAAAACTATAAAAAACTATGTCAAACGAAATTTGAGTCGATTCAATCAAGCCGTTGTGAACTTATGGCTATTAGAAATAAAATGCACGACTGGGTCGCACGAACTTGCTCTAATGAGTGACAGTGGTTTATGGGCTTGAGATTTTGATAAAAATAAAATTTTCAAAATTCTTAAATAAATACTTAAACTAATTTGAGCTGAAAAAAAGTACGCCATTTTATTTCTTGGATAAATTTGAATTCATGAGACTAAATTTATAAAAATCTGTGGAGCGGTTTTTGAGAAAAAAAGTTTTTTTTGAAAAACTTTTTGAAAAAAATTTTCAAAAAAAAATTCAAAAACGCCAGTTCATAGGTATTCAGCAAATACATTTATTTAAAATTTTTAGAAAAAAAATTAATAAGCAGTTTTCAAAATATTAATTTAAATTTTTTTTTTTAAATGCTTTTAAAAATACAAAAAAATATTTTTCAAAAATATTGCTATGCAATACAAATTGAGCTACCTACATCTATATGTGTGTGAAATTTCGAAAGAATCGGTTGAGTCGTTTTCGAGATAGTCGAAAGCAAAAAAAAACGGTCCTATGGAAAGTACCGTTCTTAGCCATTTTTTAAAACTTTTTTTCAGCCATATGATTAGTCGTACCCAAAAAGCAACACTGATTTTTTTAATTCGAAATCGTTAGAGCCGTTTTTGAGAAAAATAAGCTTTAACGTAACGGTTGTATGGCAGGTACTGTTATTTTTTGAGCTAAAAAAAAAATTTCAATTTCCTTTCTGTACAATACCTAAAAAAGTCTATATACCAAGTTTGAAGCAATTCGGCCCACCCGTTTGGGCTGTAGGCTACATACAGACAGACAGACAGACAGACAGACAGACAGACAGAATTTTTAGACCATTCTTTTTCGTCTTCGCTATCATCGTAATGTCATGTTTGATTGTTATCTAAAAAAATTTTTTTTCGGCGAATGCATAACTTGCCTTATAGTACCTATAATCGCAAGTAAAAAATTCAATAAAAATAATTTTGTGTGGCCGATGTTCAATACCTGCTGGCGCAATAAAAACAGGCGTGCGCCACGCCCAATGTTAAGACTTTTTATTGCCAGGGCAATTAGTATGAGCTTAGTGATATTCAATTTAATTCTTGCAGATCGATTTGAACAAAACAAGACAAAAATTAGATTTTGATTGGAAATAGTGATTGTGGGTGTTTTTAACAATTCTTGAACTACACTCTGCTACGTAACCAAGAAATATAAATCTAAGTGTTCATCTTTGTTCTTTTTACTTCAAAACTGCGATTTCAAAACTGCAACCGATAGTTAAAAAAGTTCAACAAAATTAATGCATTGTACGACTTTTGACGGAAACGCCCCTTAAAAGTGGACGTGTCTTAAAAATTTTAAGCACTAACTGAGCTTTGATCATGTTAGTATCTAGGCATATCTATGTAAAACTACAGCTGATTCGAGAAGTTTTTAAGCAATCTTACCTGAACAAAGGTATTTTATCAAAATCACGCCTTTAAAAGTGGGCGTATTGAACAAATTCACACAAGCAAATGTAGAGATATATTTTTCATAAAACGAACGGAAGGGAAAAAGGTTTAAATTGAATATTGGTAGTACCTTAATTTTTTAAAACTACGTTCTTCGTTCTTTCATGAAAAGTGGGCGTAAGCCACGCCAAAAATTCAAAAATTTCTTTTCATAAACAAACTTTTTAGTTTCTACTAAGAGATACAAAATTTTGGCTTGCGGATTCCAATCACACATTATTCAATTAACTTAACGCAAAATTAACCCCTAAACCCTACCCTGGGGTCCAACGCGATGAACAAAATGAATGTTTGTGAATAACGCTCGTTGCAAGAATTTAAGCTAATTTCAAATAACGTCAGTAGGTGATATCATCAGTCACTCATAACTGTATGTGTGGTGAAGTCACATATATAATTACTTTCGGGTCTCCTAGACCCCATCAGGGTAGGAATAGTATAGCAACTGTTGTCACAGGTACAGTGTATTTAGACGGACAAAGCGGTGGCCGCTGGCTTTGTTTTATGGTTTACTTAACAAAGTGTGTGTTCTCCTGAAAATGGCATCACATAAGACCAAACAAAAAGTACCATTTCCTCACAAAACTGGCATTGGATCTCATCAAACCTAATAGTCGGAGAGCTGGTGAACGTTTTGGAAACGTCATTAGTGCACAGAAAAAAATTAAAATTATTATTATTATTATTATTGTTAAGCTTGAGTTGAAAATCAATAAAATCAACATCTGGCAGCTACCAGCTGGGGCGTTTGGGCGTGGCTAAGCGTCAAAAGCGCCAAAAAAATGATGCATTAACGTCGGTCGTTAGTGCAAAGCTGAATTTTTGTATACTATAGCAGTTGAGGTAATTAGTTATATAATTTACCTATTGCCAGACATATTAGTCAGGGCCAAAAGGGTGTCAGACGCAAGCGAAGATTAAATGTACACTCCAAATTAATAAATTTTAATATACTGCGTATGCATTTAATTATTTTAAACAAGTAAACAATAATATTTTTGCTGAGAAATATTTTTGAAAGTTACATACATACATGAATAGAAATATCTCAGTAATTTTACATACATACATACATACATACATAGTTGTTAAATATTTTTGAAAAAGTCCAAACCGGGCATAACATCGCTCTGAATTCTGAAAGTGGGCATTCCGATAATATTGCTTCCCAGCTTAAACCCTCTAACAAGGCAAAGAAGTCGAAAAAAAAATTATATTGGTAAAGTAGTTTTCATGCCATGCGTACTAGAGAAGAGCAAAAATTCACGACCTGTGAAATATGATCTGTGAATAAAAGAACACAACCACGACCTGTTAACGAGTTGCAAATAAACTGTGTATTCCTAAAGCTCGATTAAGATTTGTTCCCTGACTCCTTTCTTCATTTCGCAGTTTAAATCACAACAAACTGAAACCGCTCATGAGTCACGAATAACGACAGGAACTTCATTAACTTTTTTCATCACATAAAGAAGGAAAGTGCGATGTTAAAAAAAAAATGTTAAATCGTACAACGTGGAACATTTAACAAACATGTTACATTCAATAAGTTCGTGAAGAGTAATGAAGAACGATGAGGAGTCGGAGTGGCAGGACAAGTGAATGATGTTTTTTTGTGTATCTGTGTAATTGGTTTTTGCACCAATTCTGTGAAAAATCACAATTCACTTTTACAGTTAAAAATCACAGTGAATTGTAAATCACAGTCACAATTATACATGTGAATGAAAAATCACGACTCATCTCTGGCATTTTCATCTCGGCGCACGGCTACGTTAACTAACAAAATAACCTCATCTGGGTTTTGTTAAACCCGTACGTTATTGTCGAGAAGCCAATTCATAAACAGAGAATGACAGTTTGGTGCGGATTGTAGAGTGGTGGCATCTTTGAATCGTTTTCCTTAAAAAATGAGCCTGGGAACAGAATCATGTTAACCAACTTTTTTTTTTTATTGAAATTGAAGACATGAGTCTCGACGAACTCTGGTTCATGCAGGATGGCGCGCCATGACATGTAGCGCATGCCACAATCGATATTTTGTGCCCTTAATTCCCAAATAGTAGCTTTGTTTGTTGAACTTGACCCAAGGTCGCCCCAGGTTTTATTGACAACTCCAAGAATTATCAACAAATAATCAAATCAATCCTGTAACTCTCAGGACGAACTGTCCTTCACATGGACAGCTTTATGTTGCTTGCTCACGGGTCACTAGCTCAGATAATTTATTTATAATGGCTCATTTGAGCAGAACATCAAAAATATTTTACTCAAAGAAATACTTAAATGTTTGTTGTTTCATTTTGCGCACAAATAAACACTGTTAGCCTACCTGTCTCAAGTCTATTTTAATTATATTAAATTCTCATTTGTCTTTGCATAACAGAAACATAGATATACACAGTTGATTCTTAATTCCTCTCGTACGAAGCAAGAGACAATGTGTTTTTAGATATTGAATCACTTACCGTTTTTGCAATGTCATTGTTCTCCGAACGGTTGCAAACTTCCACACTGTGCAGCCCGTAAACGTGTTTAGTATCACAATTGTAGTTAGAGGAACTGCAAACACCACTACAGTATCCACATAGTTGAGGATTGTTCCAAAGTCCTTAAAATAAAAAAAAAAAATCATAGTAATATGCAAAATCATGTTTCAAAAATACTTAAATTTAAAATTCGTTTTATTTTAATTCTTGGCGGTCGGTGGTGACTTCTAGAGCATCGAAATTCTTTTTTAAGAGTTTATACACAATACATAGTATACAGATAGAAGCGCTGTATGACATAGCAATTTATCGAAAGAAATAACCGCTTCATGATAATATTGAGTTTGTACAACAAAGCTTACTGTCTAGTATTAATAAAATCAGATCACATTTCAAATTTATAACAGTATTTTGTCGTCGAAATGTTTCATGCCTTTCCTTATTTTACAGATTCTTTTACAAAAAATGCTCACCAGCCAGTTGCGTTCCACCCTTTAAACATTTCCTCCCGTAACACTCGTCTTGCTAGTAAAGCTCATCAGTTTACACTTGAGCCCAATTTTGGACGTACCGTCAAATACAGGGATTGTTTCTTTAGCCGAACAACACGAATGTGGAATGAATTGCCTGGCACAATTGTCCCTTGCCATTTTGATCTTCAAACATTCAAGACCAATGTTCATCGACAACTCCTTTCCCTTCCTCCCTAATTTCCTATCGCTCGCGCTGTGACTATTCATTAAAAGGGCTATAACAAACCCCTTGAGCGCGTGTGCTTTATAAAAAAAAGATGACAGAAGCAGAAATATCAGTCAGCAGATTAACAGTTTTGACTAGAAAACATTACTTTCAAGCTGAAATTGAATGAAGACCTTCACCGATTTTTTAAATTATTTTCCAATTTCCTATAAATTAGTCCCAGAAAAATAGACACAAAAAGAAAGGAAAAAAATTAGATCCTGGCTGAAAATTACCACGATCATTGGTAATGGGGTTCAGAATGCTTTTTTGGAAAAGATTTTTCGGAATTTGTATTATAACGGTACCTTCCATAGAACCGGAATTTTTAGTTTAAGTTTTTTTGTAAGCTACACAAAAAATCAGTCATTTTGGACAATATTGGTATAAAATTTCAAAATTTTTAAAAACTTTTTTTTTAGATTTTTAATAATTTTTTTTTCTTAAATTTGGTTTTCGAAATATTTCTCAAAATAACATACTCAAAAAAACCACTTTTTAAAAAAACTGGTCGAACGATTTTCATTTTCTTTTTTTTTAGTTTTGAAATTTTATTTCATACTTAGTTTTTCTGAGAAAATTCTTAAAATAATTAAAAAAATAGAAGAATTTTAGAAATATTTTTTTAATATAATGCATGGTGCAGCCAGTAAACAATTTTTAGACATAGAAGCAAGTTTGTGCGACTCAGTCGTACATTTTATTTTTTTTTTTACAACAATACATCTTTCGGTCAGAATGATTTTTTTGGAATTCGTCTTATAACGGTACCTCTCATAGAACCGGTATTTTCAAATGCGGTTTTATCGTAAATCATTCTCCAATTTCAATAACAGTTTGCACACATCAACATCGAATTTCAAGTTTTCGAAAACATAAAAATTTTCTAAAAAAAAATACATATTTGTATTTCGAAATGTTTTTGAAACGGGCGGATTGAATTTTGTTTAATTATTTTCCCAGAAAACTACAGATTTTTTAAAAATGACATAATTCAAAAAATAATCAAATATTTTTTCGAAAAGTTTTTCAAAAAAAAGACATTTAAAAAAAAAAAACTGGTCTAACGATTTTCTATATTTATTTTATATATTTAGATAGACATTTTGTTTTTAAATATTAGTACATACCTAGTTTTTCATAGCAATCTCTTAAGACTATTTAAAAAATAAAAGAATTTTTGAAATTAATAATTTCTCTTTATATACATGATGCAGCATGCAGCCACTAAGTGATTATCAAGCATAAGAGCAAGTTTGTGAGACCCAGTCGTGCATTTTTTTAAATATTTCTGAAACGACCTTAACCTTGATGAAATTCAATCCATATCAAACTGCAACCACTTAATCCTTGACTATCACACAATCAAAGTCAGAGATATGCACTTCAGTGCAACGACGGTTTTCCTCGTTCCTATTCTATTGAACCTTTTTTTTTTCTCCTTTGCTGCATAAAACATCCTCCAATGATGAACACATCTTATTATTAAAGGACAAATTAGATTGCCAACTATAAATCCTGGTCTTGCATTGTCTGACAGTAATTTGTTCAAAGTGATTGTGATGTATTTGCTTGAATTATTTAACTTCCTGAATTTTTTTTTAAGACTGGAACTGTTTGCAGTCTATAAATAAATAGACGTTATGTAAAACACCCAAGAAAGAATGTTTTCAAATATTTTCAGGTTTCAAATTAATGTTCTAATTTGGTTTCGTTGGAATGTTTTCATCAAAATTGAAAAATTCCTTTGAATTCCTCTCAAAAAAACTTTATTCCTATTTCTTGGAATAATAACAGTTCCTTTACAGAAAAAGTTGAAAACTTTCTTTGAAGCAAAAAAAAATACTATTACAAAGATATTAACATGATGTTTATATTTGGAGACAGTTAATTGGGCATCGCTTCACATTGTATTTCAAGATTTAACATAAGTTCGTCTAGATTTGAATGCCAGATTAAATTAAATGAACAATAATTGAATGGAATGGATAAGCCTTTGGCCACCACCCAGGACAGACCCTTTTTCACTCTCAGGCACATATTTTTCCTTTTTCGTGGGATTTAACTCTACAATTTAAATTCTAAATTTAACCCCAAACACACAATAATGCTGTATGCACACTTTTTTGATTTTGTACGGCTTTCTTCCTTTTAAATATGTGGCTGGGGGTTTTTGGTTTTGTATGGAAGCCCTGATAATGCATTTGAAAAATTCGATTTAACACCAGTCTTTATACAGGGTGTTTTCTAAGTTTATGGCAATCATTTGGGTAATAATTTAGAAAATGTTTTAAGATACAAAAAAGATTCTACATGGTAATGGTCTATCAAAAAAAAAATTTGAGAGACAAAAATGTGTATGTTAGTATTTATTCCTTTGGGTTTTAAATCATTCATACATTAGACAAAAAAAAAACGTTCAAGATAGGTACTATGTTTCTCAAGCAGATTTAAGAAAAAAGCTACCTCAAAAGTCAAAAATTAGCATGGACAAAAATAGGAACGTGCTTGGAAACTAAAAATCTGAACATTCAAACAAAATATAAAATTCATTTTACAGCACTTATAAGGGTAATTATAAACCTTTATCAAAGTTTTTATCATTAACATAAAAGACAGATGTTGGCAAAGTCAGCCTTTTCTGAAGTCTTTAGTTAGTATGTGCAAATTGGAGATTGACTCTGTCCTTAAATCAATTGCCAAATAAATTCCATCGAACTATAGGAAACACACTGTGTTGGAACTAATGTTGAATGAAAATAAATATGTACATTATTAATAACTTACACGTTTAATCTCCGAACACAAGACGTCTAACCGGTGCCGAACCTGAGAATTTCGCCGCCCTAGGCAAATAGTTATTTTGCCGCCCCAAAAAATAAATAATAAAAAAAACAACGAAAACAATAGCATTTACTTAGAGCTTTATTTAGTAACTATAGCTGACCTGCGAACTTCGTTCCGCCAAAATTCATTAATGTATTGAAAATAATAATTCTTTTATATGCATTTAGTAAATAGCTGGTATTTTATACAAACGGACACTTCAGTTTAATTTATGTGTATAGATAATTAAAGGCTTTCGACGAAATAAACTCTTTGTACAATTTCGAACCAAAAATGCTGCTCGGAGCGATTCCATTTTTGCAAATCTCGAAGCGATTTCTTCTTCTTCAATGCGATGGGGCATTTCTTTTTCAATACAGATAGTTGCAAGACCGTTTAATCTTTCTTAGGTCATTGTTGAGCGCAAATAGGGTTTAACAAGCTTCAAGAAGCTAGCTTTACCTGAAGCAACACTTCAGGAAACGTTAATAGTATCTTAAATACCGTTAGTAAATTTATATAAAGTTAAGTAAGAAGTGAGAAGCTAAATTTAGTTTAAAATTTACAAAGATTTGAAATCAATAGCAGTAGAAGTTTGGTTAAATATATTAATTTCATTCAAGAGATCTTTTGCTATAATATATTTTTGAACTTCGTTGAGTCTTGCAGTTAATATTGTTTTAAGTAGTTCGCAGTCTTTCAACTCCACCTTCTTCGAAATATCACAAGGAAATTCGAAATTTTGTCTGAGAAATTTATATTGTGCAAAGCGCTCATCGAGAGAAGATAACGCAAACAAAGGAGTCAGCTTTAAATTTCAATTTTGGATCGATGACTTTAAGAGGTTGTTCAGATTGATAACGACGGCTACGTAGGCTCATAAGATCGAACACAATAGAATCCAGTATAATGCTGATTTTTGTAGCAATGTTAAAAGAATATTCTTGTATAATGTTTCAAACAAAAATTCCTGGGAACGGTTTATCTGTAAGTACTGCTGGAGTTTACCTAAATGCTCCAAACAGGTAAATAAGTCCATTGATTTTGATTGAAGTAGTTTTTTAGAGAATATTTATTTTGCATTAAAACTTGTTTCAGATTTCCGTTGACATTACAAACTTGAATTTGTGTATGCGTTTACCCTTTTTTACTTTTGAAATGGTTGTACTGATTTTTCCGCTCATGTGCCGCCCTAGGCAATTGCCTGTTTTGTCTATAGGCAGGTTCGGCACCGCGTCTAACATTTCGGTCCCATGGCAACAACGTTTATGTTTAAGGATCAAAGCAGTTTCTCTTGAATATGAACGTGTTTAACGTTCATTTTTTTTTATTTCGTTTCTGCGTAACAACCGACAAAAATATTGCCTGACTTTATCTTGTTTATTTTTATTTTTTCGTCCTTCCGTTTGGAATTAGGATACATTTGTGAAGATTTTTATTTGCGGGGGAGCCGATTTAACCTTTATTTTACTTACAGTAAGCCCGAACATGACACACTGCTTTATTTCTTTTCCGCCTTCAGAATATCGGTTCATGTCGGTTCATGTATTGCTCCACTTGTATGCTTGTTCACTTGTATTCTGCATCTGTCTAGTCCACAAATGTCAAAACAGATTTGACATTGGCGGCCATTTGCAAAAATGGGAGCATCTTCCAATAGGGTGATTTCTGTTTGCCCACCGTGTACTAAGAATAGCGCCTTCCAATTCTAATTTTTGTTTTGTTCTGCGCATCTACGTCACGGACACACATGAAGTTTTCGCCTTCTCGTTTTCGCCTTTCCGTTTTAATTTTTGTTTCGTTCTGCGCTCTATACGTTCTACACATTGACATATTATACATGTATAGAGTATGTCAATGTGATGTTGTGTGCTCTACGTCACGAACACACAATGGATTTTGAAGTTTTTCATTGTACCATGCGTAATGCCATATCTTTAGTATTTGTATCATAGGCTATTTTGGCCAAAGGCCAACTGATGTATTTGAAGCTTTTCCAAATGAAATCAGTGTGGTTTCAGGCCCGGTAACCGTCAACTAAATTTTCATACTTCGGCAGATTTTAGAAAAGACCCAGGAATTCCGGATCGATGGTCATCACCTCTTTATCGATTTTAAAGTCGCCTATGACAGCGTGAATGGGAACGAGCTATACAGAGCCATGTCACTTCTTGGCATTGGCATCCCTGCTAAACTCGTTCGATTGTGCAGGATGACTATGGAGAACTCGCGCTGCTCCGTCAAGTTTGGTAAGAACACCACCGACTCATTAAATGCCAAGAAAGGCAATGTAACGCGCTATCATGTAACCTGTTCAACATCTTTTTTGAGGCAATCGTTATCGTTCGCAACTTGCATGTAAATACCGGTAAAAACATTTATAGATCTGCTGTATTGGGCAGAAGCGTGGAGTCTGAGAGGCAATAGGATGAACAGCGGGAGAAAGATTCTTTGGGTGAAAGTTGGCATTTATCAATGGAATATGCTCCCCCATACTCAACCACAGCCACTTCGAACTGGTCAAAAAGTGGAAAAAATACAGTGTCCTGGATGGCTGGAGCATGTGGAGCGTATGGATGAATACTAAAGGACTGTATGCGCCTCCTTAAGTATGTAAGCTAACACGTTCAGGACCATAAATCATACGCAAAACTTTTCTCGCAAACTGGGAGTGTGTCCATGGTTTAGCATCATAATTCAGCACCGGAATAACAAGTTTTATGTACCACGTATCCTTGGTTCTCTTTGATAGGTATTTATTCCTCAATTTCTTTCTTAGTCGAAAAAACTGCGATAAGCAAGAGTTGTTCTACGTTTGATTGCCGCGCTGATTATGTATCTTTCCTGTTTACAGCTGTGTCAAATAGACACAGTAGACAAATTCACTGACTAACTTGAAGTTATAACTGGCAGTGGTCACGTTCTGACCAAGTCGGTGCGATGGTGCCGACCACGTCTTATCCTCATCGTTACTAATCAGTCCATGATAGTGAAGGCATCGGTTACGACTCGCTTCTTCTTCCTATCACTTCAATGTAATAAGCAAATCCAAAGGATTGTGTTGATTTATTAATGATAGTTCCTGATGTACTGGAATCGGTCCTTTTCAAGGACAATATTTAAACATAAGACATGTTATGACCAGTCAATAATTCTAATGATGAGTAGGAATGTGGATCCGTGGCTATTTTGGCCTGCGATTTAAGGCTTATATAGAATTTATAGTACTCTCATGTATCATGGTAACG
Organism: Platycheirus albimanus; assembly: GCA_916050605.2. Classification (NCBI taxonomy): domain Eukaryota; kingdom Metazoa; phylum Arthropoda; class Insecta; order Diptera; family Syrphidae; genus Platycheirus; species Platycheirus albimanus. The sequence goes on from OU696698.1 coordinate 71,512,260, forward strand.
TGCCGAAGAAAGAAATAGAAACGGAAGTCTTAGAATTGGAACCAGAAATCACTGCTTTCATAATAATATTGTAGTTTACACTTTGCAATATAGTATAGCAAAGCTATAAGGTAAGTTTTTCATTAGTAAGGAAAACCACATTCAAACTTAAAATATAAACATATAACCATATAACCGGTTACGTAAAGCTTTAATTATCTCGAAAACGACTCTTGACTTTTTTGTGGTCTGTCAGTATAGATAGTCTATCATTCGGTTATAATGAATTTTACAGGAACTGGCATCCTGCCAAGAAACCGGTTTTATAAATCTCGTCAACTACTTGACCAATATGTCGAAAAGGTTTCCAGAAAAATTAATTAATAATACATTTTGTAATGAAATAAAAGATATTAAAAGAAAGGAGATAATGTAGGAGATGTACTTCATTAAAATAAAATGAATGACTGAGTTCCATGAAATTACTTTGTGGGTGTGATAGAAAACGAAAACGACACTTTTTGGAACCACAACCCTCTGAAATTTTTTTTAATAAAACAAAAGTGTTGTAAGAGAAATAATGTTATCACAAGACTCAAGACCAGGCACGAGGCACCATTCAAATGATTTTTAGTCAGATGAATTAAATTTTTCATTAAAGAGTGTTTTTCTTTTGCGGTTGGAAATGGTACAATGGATGTAGTGATTTATGGTTGCTACCCTAGAGTTGTGGGTTTGAGCCCAAATCTGCGCACTGATTTTCTAATGTTCGCCTAGATTTAACTGGGTATAACTTAGATTTAAATCCACTATACCATCAAACAATTCTTTTCTATCTTTCAATTCTTTCAAGCTGTGCTCTGCGAAATTCTTTTAAAAGACTTGATTAAAACTAGCTGCCCGGCAGACGTTGTTATAAACAATGATAGATCTATACATTTTACATTTTGAAAATAAAGCGATAAGTTTGACTTCTTAATTATATTTATGCAGTCTAATTAATTTGTTTAAAATATTTATAGCGCCCAATTTGTGCAAAATGGATCTATGAAAAAGTTCCTAATGTATTAATTCCTAACGAAATAAACCCTAATGAAAAAACTCTTAACAATGATTGAAATAAGTTCTAATACCTATGTTTAAATGAAATGAGTCAGTTAACTGGGGATGTAATATCTCCTAATCCAAAAATTAAGTTAAACCTAATTTGGAGTTAATTCATTATGACTCAAATCCTAGTTATACAAAATGAACAAACTCCAAATGTAGGACAACAATTTTATTTCATTTTATTTATTAATTATTATACTTTAACTAGCTGCCCGACGGACTTCGTCCCGTTAATTATTTGGCGAAATTAGAATAAAATCAAGTTTTAATTTAATTTAATTTTATTATTTTATATTAAAATCTAAAGGATGAAACAATGATTTTATTCAATTTAAGGCTGCATGATACAATACAACATTTTTTCTTTTCTTCCCCGAAGCGTAAATGAAGAGTGAGGATGGTTTCTCAACTCGTGAACACGCCACATATAACTGACCGTGTGAGAAGCATGTCATTTCTAGATATATTCCGCACACTTCCAGCGACTGCCCTTGTGATTTGTTAATGGTCATCGCAAGTTTCACTTGGAATTGAATGCGTTTAAACTGGAACGGCGAATCGGTTGAAGAATCACATTGTTCATAAGCTTCATCACAATCAGTAGCGTTCCATTGCATAGTTTCGGGGCATGAAGATTTCTTATAGCATAATAATGACACATCCAACTTTAAGACGCAAATGATGAGGCGGCATGCCAGCCAAATCCAAAGAGTTAAGGAATTCCACTAGATAATTCACAACTTCGTCCTCGATTTGAACGCAATTCTCCCAGAATTTGATTTTGAATCGTCCAATTCAAGTCATTGGCATCAATATTTTCAATACGTTAGTGATGAGTTCATCGAATTGGAAAATTGCATTTGGAATCGATATTAAACCGCTGGATGTATCTACCGGAATTTGCCCGTTTCCGATTCCTAACAGTTTTTTGCAGAAAACTTCTGCGGTTCTATCTGGTTTTCACGTTGCTATACAAATACGATTACTTGAGATATGCGTTTAATTCATCAGCCGCTGTTGATTTCGGAATCACAGGAAGTGTTTGCCGGAAGTCGCCCACCAACAGTATATCAACACGCCATCAATCTTTCAATGAGCGATCTAGCATTTCTAATGATCGTTTGTGTGCCATTGTGCACTCATGCCACATGATCAATTTACAATTTTCATTGATTTACAAGTTTAACGGAAGCTTCAGTTTAATGTGCCGTTCTTTCACCTTCCAACAGTGTCGCAACAATTCCGGTAGATGCGAGAGCTAACAAACGAAATTCAACTGATTTTTTAAAATCAACTTAAAAAACAATACAAACAATTGCAATAAATTAAAAAAACAATGATTACCTAACTTACTTTTTTATATCACTAATCAATTATTAGTTCACAATAATTGAGTTATTGTTTTACTCGAAAAATCAAGCAAAAATTATGAAAAAATCATGAGAAATAACGGAAAATATCACACGGAATCAACTTGCAATGATAAACATACATATTTCGTAAATATAAATTACTTTACCCGAAAAATAAGTGAAAATTAACTGCAAAACGAAATGTGCACCTGCAGCGCCACCTGTTCAAAATTGTTAAACTTTCTTTTTATCTAAAAGTTAACTTAGTAATTACGAACAAACCCACAGATGATAGTGCCTAATTCGATCCAGTAGTTTTCAATTTTAATGCACCTGCAGCGCCACCTGTTAAATCTTTTCCGACTATCTTTTTTTCTAAACCTTCACGTATCAATTACGAACAAGTCCACAGAAGGAAGTATCCTATTCGGTGGAATTTTTAAGGAATTTGATCAACTTTTTTCTGCATTGAAGAACCATGAGAGCCGCCGCTAGAAGTAAGAATTTCAAAATCAAACCTTCTCTCGCAAGGTTGGGTACTATTTGCCGATTTAAAAAAAATCGATCGACATAATGTCGACTTTCGAAAAGTCGATTGGTAAAAATACCGACCAATCAAAATATCGATTCGGAAAAAGGTTGACAGTAGCAAAATGAATGATGTTCACATGCATGCGGCGCCCCTACTGCTTTGATTTAAAAATAACTTAAAAAGTTTAACTATCGAAAGCAATCAAAAGAACTAAATTTTGATCAGTATAAAAGTCGATATTTTTACGGAAACACTTTTTCAGTCGACATTGTCATAGTCTGTATTTTAAACTGTCAACTTTTCTGTTTGTCGATTAAACATCAGTCGACATTTTGACAGTCGATGAAATTTGTATTTATCCAGTCGACATTTTTTTGTCGACCATTCGTACGCTTCCCCCTCTCTTTCTCTCACTGTTTTATTTCGCGTTAAATTGTCTCTAGTTCTCAATCCACTGTACAAACAAAAAATCTTTCTATTCTTTCTAACTTGTGTTCTGCAAACTGCGTTTAAAAGACCTAAGGCATTGAAGGAATGAAGTTAAATTTATTTTTACTACTTATTATCCTCCTTAGCCGAGCTGCTATATGTTAAAGTACATGCAGTTCTTGAACGTTAATCCAAAGTCTTATGTTCGAGCTCCAGCTTCAGCTACAAATGAGTTCCTTTAGTGGGATTCTTTGTGAGATACAGAACATCAGATTCTTAATCTACTGCGTTGCGCAAAAAAAAAAAACTTATATCCTTCCTTTCTATTTCTCCTTTTTTATATACTATTTTATGTCCTTATAAGTGACATTATGGAGAGGGAAGGAGAGTTCAAACATAGAGTTGGAAGGAATAATAAGTCCTACTCTTTGCAGATGAAGCTGATAAAAATAATACTTGTCTCTTAACCTGACACCTGACACAGTGGCAAAAATGTAACTTACGATGAACAGGGAATCCTGCAATCGTAAAAGCCAGGGTGATGTTGAACCTGCAAATACCAAAAATAAAAGTATTCAGACGTAGTGCAGGAAGGGAGAAGGGGTGTAAAATGATTGGTACCTAACAATAATAATGGTCAATTTGGTGGCCAACATGTGTATGGTGCCTTTACCTACGTGTTTGTTGCAAATATTTATTTGGAACACTCTTATTGCTTATAATTCATGAATGACGGCGGATTAGCGTGATTTTCGGGAATAGATACTTTGCTGGCGCATTGTTGAATATCATGCAACCGGCACTTCCGTGAGTGTTAATAGGTACTTAAAAATGCAATAAATGTTTCTTGAGTAGCCTGAATTTACTGTCCCTTTAATGTGTTCATGACTAGACAAAAAAAAAAATGATTGAGTTTTTCGTATACATTGTTAATAAAGCAGAAAATGTGCAGAAAACGTGCAGTAGCTTCAAACTTCAAAGCCGTAGAAAATAATTTAACAGTTTACATTGTTACCCTTCTATTCACATGCATGTTGTGATATAAATAATCCAATATGAATGAATTCCGGAATTGGTATCTCAGAGATCTCCGTTGTGAATATGGCAGCGAGTGCCGTATTTATAAGATGTATAAATACAAGTATGTGTGATGTAGATAGGTATTTTAATTCTTATAAGTGTCTATTGAATTTAATGGAAAAAAATGTCATTTTTTTAACGTAGAATGTATATTAAGGACAAGCTGTCCTGGCAGACGTTGTTCGGCCCTTTCGTTCCAAGCAGATATATAGCGCGATGATATGAACGATGATAGATCTAAACATTTTGAACATTAGGCGATAAGTTTGGCTTCTTAAATATACCGTTAAATTAGTTGTCTAAAATACAAGAACACGAGTGACTTTTTTTTAAATTTTTATTTAATTAGTTTCATCGTTTTTACTACTATACTATAGGTACTACTATGTAGTACCCCGTGGCGTAGTGGTTAGTGTGTCAGACTGATACGCCGAAGGTTCAGGGTTCGATCCCTGACGTTGCCACCTTAAGTTTTTTTCCGGGGTATTGCCTCTTGCGAGGAAGTGACAAATCCTCCAAGAGTAATTAATGTCATGGAAAGTGCTTCTCTGTTAGCCGTTCGGATTCGGCGGTAAATTGTCCCTTCCATTCCTGCAGAATATCAACGCACACACAGGAGTGGTTGAGAGTGTAAGTCACAGGCCCCGGCCCCGCTTGGAGCTGTTGTGCCAACAATTTATTTTTTTTTTACTATAGGTACTACATATAAGGCAAGTTATACATTCGTAAAAAAAAAAAAAAAATGCACGACTGGGTCGCACGAACTTGCTCTTATGAATTGCTTAGTGGCTGCATATGTATATGGATATTAAAAAAAAATTCAAATAATTTCGAAAATTCTTTTATTTTTTAAATTAGTTCAAGAGTTTTCTTGGAAAAACAAAGAACGCAATAAAAGTTCAAAGCTATATGTCAATCTAGGAAAAAAAAAATATTGAAAATCGTTAGTACCTACATATAATCGCAAGTAAAAATTGACAATCAAACATAACATTACGATGATAGAGAAGCCTAAAAAAGTGGGTCCGACAATTTTGTCTGTCTGTCCGTCTGTCTGTATCGGCACCTACAGCCTAAACGGCTGGACCGATTTGCTTCAAACTTGGTAGATATTATTATTATGACGTCCTACAGAGGGGTTTTTGGAATTAACATTCTAGCTCCAAAACTAACGGTACCTGTCATATGATTTTTAATGAAAAACTCATTTATCTCAAAAACGGCTCCCACGGTTTTGATAAAACTTTCTGAATAGTATTTTTTAAGTAAACTTTATGTTTTGGCTGAAACAGATTTTTCAGGAAAAGTCTTATAACGGTACCTCCCATACGACCGGTTTTTTTTTAATCAGATTTTCTCGTAAACCACTTCACGGATTTCGATGAAAATTTTAATATAAAAGCTCTGTTATACACGAAATAATATAAATTCTTTAATTTTAAAAAAAAGTTAAATTTTTTTTTTGACTTTTGGTTTTTTCAAAAACGTTTTGTTATAAATTAAAAAAAAAAATTGAATCACACCTCTTTTCTGTTAAAGCATTTTGAACCTCCACGAATTAACGTTGTTGATGATATTGTTCTTCCTCCTGAGTAAGCGAGTTTCTAATCCTTCCTTCGCTCGATATAGAGATTTAAGGCGTTGTTTGCCTTAGCACATTCAGAGTCGAACCAGGGGTTTCCCAGTAGTGCCTGTGAGTAGCCCATCAACACCTCTGACGCAGCGCTTACTATGGCTCATGTGACATAGTTGCCATTCAACTAGCAGTTTTTCAAATTCCTGACATCAAAAGTCAATTAAGAGAAACTATTCAACGACAAAAAGTTTCCAAGTTGTATATCCATTAACTTGTTGATAGATTTATCAATTGATGAGAATTCATTAAAAAAGTTTGACAAAGAACTAATCTTTTGATATTTGATAATACTGTTTGCCAAAAGGACACCAATCAGCCCAGCAATGAAAAGTTTTGCGAGTTGATGGTTGGGCCACCCACACTCCTATCTGGACAAAGAATTTTTTGCTTGTGACTCGAATTTATTTACTGTGGATAGAATTTCCTAGTTTTCCAAAAAAAACCAAAATGAATATAAATTGCTTGGCGTCCTTATCAGTCATAAGTTTTCGTGAAGCAGAAGGAATATCGATAGAAGAAGAATTTATTTTTACATTTTCCACAGACGAAATAATTAAAATGCAAATCAGGATGAATGCCAAGGCCAACAGTGATCCTGATCAATATGTGATTGAATGTGTTTAAATGCATTTGTGCTGAGAATGCCAAAGGACAGACAGGATTTGTATCTAAAAGAACATTTATTCATTTCAGTGTGTGCAGGACCTGTGGCTGGGGTTGATGCAAACGTATTATTAGATGTTTGATTTTTTTTTTCTTCTGAAATGCATTTTTATTCAACAATCGTTTGTGTCCAACATAATTGCCTATTTGCCGACACGGTAGTTCAATTATACGAATCAACCTTTGACATCCATTAGTGGTGTGTTTGTTTTTAATAAAGCTGCTTAGTTATTGTTTTGTCACACCAGACCCAATTAACAACGGATTGGCAAGTTGTATGGAAAACTAAATGTATTTTTAATTTATTTTCGGTCCAATTATAACTTTGTTTTCCGAAATTGAGTAAATACATAACAACAATATTGAGCCAATCAAATTTTGTTTTCAAATGGAAATAAGAATTCCAATTTTTTGATTCAATAATGACTAGTTAGGTATATGTTATGTTTTTCGTAAAACAAAAACAAGGAGAAATAAAGTGCACGACTGGGTCTTACGAACTTGCTCATATAGACCGAGAGCCAATGACATAATGAATCAAGTCATTTATATAATGTTGTAAGGCATATCAATAGAAAGCGTTAGGGGAGTTAGACAAGAAAAAGTTTGTCTGGCAGTTTTTTGGTGTGACGAACATGGGGTAAATTCGACACAAAAGTGTGACAAAAGTGAGTTAAGTCAAGTCACATATATAATGTTGTAACTCATTTCAATAGAGAGCTTTTGATTAGTTAGACAAAAAAAAGTTTGTCTGGCAGCATTTTGGTGTGACGAACATGGGGTAAATTCGACACAAAGTATGACAAAATTTCAAAAATTAACTTATTTGGGTACTTTTGTAACAGAACGAATAGGTTGTGTTAAAACAAGAAAAAAATCCTAAGAGAGGAGGGGGCTATTTCCCTCCGTTTAAACGGGAGGGGCAATTTTCTGGAAAAATGACTTATATTCGAAAAAAAAAATATTTAAAAATAACCGCACCTCCTTTAATGTCATAATATACGTTTTTGTAAAGCCAAAAATCTTTTCTTTAATTGTATTTTCAAATTAAGTTATTCTAGTACATCGTTTTAGAAAAATTAATTTTCAAACTCAAAACTTTGAAAAACAAAAATTTCAAACAATTTTTTTTCAAAATTATACGTAATTAAATATTAATTTTTTTTTCAAAATTGTATTCTCTTATTAGTTCTTAGTAAAACACTGAAAACCGTATGGCTCTAGAACTCTTTGTTGCTAAGCTATTCAAAAATAACCGAACTTAAAATGATCACCTGTGCAATCCGTGTGATGATTGTTAGGCTAGATTTTCTTGTTATTGTGAAGTAGTAGGTTCGGTTATTTTTGAATAGCTTAGCAACAAAGAGTTCTAGAGCCATACGGTTTTCAGTGTTTTACTAAGAACTAATAAGAGAATACAATTTTGAAAAAAAAATAATATTTAATTTCGTATAATTTTGAAAAAAATTTGTTTGAAATTTTTGTTTTTCAAAGTTTTGAGTTTGAAAATTAATTTTTCTAAAACGATGTACTAGAATAACTTTATTTGAAAATACAATTAAAGAAAAGATTTTTGGCTTTACAAAAACGTATATTATGACATTAAAGGAGGTGCGGTTATTTTTAAATATTTTTTTTTTCGAATATAAGTCATTTTTCCAGAAAATTGCCCCTCCCGTTTAAACGGAGGGGAATAGCCCCCCCTCTTTTAGGATTTTTTTCTTGTTTTAACACAACCTATTCGTTCTGTTACAAAAGTACAAAAATAAGTTAATTTTTAAAATTTTGTCATACTTTGTGTCGAATTTACCCCATGTTCGTCACACCAAAATGCTGCCAGACAAACTTTTTTTTTGTCTAACTCCCCTAACGCGTTCTATTGATATGCCTTACAACATTATATAAATGACTTGATTCATTATGTCGTTGGCTCTTAGACTAATATGTGTGACAGTGGTCTTGGGGCTTTAAGTTTTGAAAACAAATTGAAGGAAAAAATCATAATAAATTTTATTAAACACTAAAAAACGTTTTTTTGGAAAAAATTAAGTAAGTGTATCCGATAGTGGACTGTAAATTCATAGGATAATAGTTGAAACACTGATTTATTTAAAGTCGGGAAAAGTGAGTAAAAAACCTGACTATAGAGATACTTAATTTAACTCGGACTATTCAAATAATAATGATAGAGCGGCGGCGATGACTTTACAATCAGTCTATATGAACGTCGATTCGTTTTCCTGTACACTAATTATAGTGATAATCTTGTACAAAAAGGATCGTGGCATAAACAGGTCCTGTTCTTATGAAAGCTGAGCAATAAGTGACTTTTTTATTATAATGGAGGCAGGAGAACTACCCCCATACACATACTAAATCAAATTATTCTTGTTTACATTTATTTATTTATTTATTCGATACAGTAAGCCATCTTATTCCTTTTACTGTTTTAAACTTAAGAACATTTTTTTTTCAAAATCGTTCGATCAGTTTTTCCAAAAAAAACTGTTTTTTTGAAAAACTTTCGTAAACGTATTACAAATTTGTTTTGAGTATTCTAACTTCTACCACTTGGTAGCTTTAATCAGAAAAAAAAATGATCAAACCGTTCCTGGAAAACAAATTAAAAAAAAAACATAAGCGAGAGCTACAGTACGTTTTCAACAAACTGTTGGATACCCTATTCCCTATATTTTTGTATGTGTATGCGTTCGCCTCCCGTAGCCAGCCGCTGTTCCAGTTTCATTCTTCTCTAGCAGACAGCAAAAAATTTAATAACATTAATTTTGTGTGGCCGATGTTCAATTACTGCTGGCGTAATAAAAAAAGGCGTGTACCACGCCTAAAGTTGAGACTTTTTATTGCCAGGGCAGTTACTATGAGCTCAGTGACGTTCAACTTTAAGCTTGCAGATCGATTTGAACAGAACGAGACAAAACTTAAATTTTTAAAAGTTTGATTTTGAATAAAAATAACAGTAATGAACCACACTCTCCTACATAACCTAGGTATACAAACCGAAGTGTTCATCTTCTCACTTCACCACCGATAGCTAAAAAACATTAAAAAATGAATGCATATTATGACTTGACGGTAACGCCCCTTAAAAGTAGGCGTGTCCTTAAAATTTAAAGTACTAATTGAGCTTTAATCGTTAGTCAATAGTTAGGTAGGTATATGTGTAAAACTGAATCGCGTAGTTTCTTAGCGATCTTAATAGAATAAAGGTATTTTATAAATCTCACGCCCTTAAAAGTGGATGTATTAAAAAAATTTACGCAAAAAAATATAGACATCTATTTTACAAATAAAGAACGGAAAAATGGTTAAAGTAGAATGTTAATAATGTACCTTGAATTTTAAAAACTACGTTTTTCGTTAATACATGAAAAAGGGGCGTAAGCCACACCCAAAATTCAAAAATTTCTTTTCATACACAAACTTTTTAGTTTCTGCCAAGAGATGCAACATTTTGGCTTGCGGATTCATTATAAATACCGTTTATTTGCAAAAACAATTTTTTTTATAGTTTCTAGTGAAAAGTGGGCATCAGCCACGCCCAAAATTAATTTTTTTGATTTCATACACAAGATGTTTATGTGCAAGTAATACCCACAAAATTTAATGTTTTTCTCTTTAATATAACAATTGTTATTTTATAAAAACTATATTGATGGTTTTGTATGAAAAATGGGCGTCAGTCACGCCCAAACTGAAATATTTTTATTTGATTGGAAGAAGGTTTACCTGTAGCTTGCGCGTGCAAAATTTCAGCGTTATGCTTTTATCATAACTGTACAAAAAACATAATTTAATTTTACCAAATTGAGGTTGTTCAACCAAAATGGCGATTGTGAACGTGTATGTGGGCGGATTTTACCTGTTCAAGAACTTAGCCTTACTCTTAACCAAAGATTATATATACCAAATTTCAGCTTTCTAGCTCAAAAATTGCGACCTCTAGAGAGTATACATACTTACGGACGGACGGACGGACGGACATGTCTAAATCGACTAGGCTTTTGATTCTGAGTCAGAATACATATACTTTTTTATACCTAACGGTATTATTTTTCTATGTTACAAACTCCACACCAAATACAATATACCCATTCTATGGAGTAGGGTATAAAAACACTATTCAGAAAGTTTTTTTTTATCAAAATCTTATGAGCCGTTTTTGAGAAAAAATGAGTTCTTCATTAAAATTAAATGGCAGATACCGTTTTAAAGCTAGAATGCTTATTCCAAAAACCCCTCTATGTAGAAAGTCATAATAATACTGTGTGCCAAGTTTGAAGCTAATCTGTCAAGTCGTTTAGGCTGTAGGTGCCGATACAGACAGACGGACAGACAGACAGACAGTTCTTATTCTAGTAAAACTTAAATAGTAATTTACCGGGGGACTGAATTTCGACGTGAGCTCCGTCAATTGCTTCAATCACATTTGGAAACGAAGCTATAAGTACATAATATCAAAAAGTCCCGTTTGGTTTTTGAAATGCTATTTGCAGTTCCCGGAAATTTAATGGTTTATAGGAACTATTGGATTATTTCTCATAGAAAGAGATATACTTTTACATTTGTACTTTCTTTAATATAGTTCAAGAAAAACTGCACCTGTTAGATAGACACTCCAAAGAGCACTCTATTTGGTCCAAAATATCATTTTTTTTTATTCCCCTTGCTAAGCGAAATCTTTTGCTAAAAGATAGCTCGTCAAAAGATTAAACATATTCATTCCTCTCCTATTTAACGAGGAAATCCTACTTTTAGAACTTCCACGTCATTCTCTTGATCCAACAGTTTAAATCCATTTCCATTTAAAATGTGAATTATCTTATTGCACAAGTATCTCTACAATGCTTGACAAATAAGTCAAGAGCAATAGTAAAGTAAATTAAATGTCTATCATAAACATTTTAAAAAGAAAGTACTTTTTCTTCCACCCAAGTTATGTTCAACTTTTGGATTTTTATGTTTGAGCTTACGTTTGGTGCAAACAGGGCCCGATCCAGCTTTTTCGCCGCCCTGGGCAAAAAGTTAATTTCCCGCCCTTTTGCAATGAGAACACATAAGTTATAAAATCGTTGGTGCATTTTTTGACCGACTTTTTAAAAATGGAGGTATTCATTCCGACCCGTAAGAATGTAATATTGTTGGAAACTTTCTTTTAGACAATTAAACATGACATTACGATCATAGAGAAGCTGAAAAAATGTCTGTCTGTCTGTCCGTCTGTTTGTATCGGACCCTACACCCTTAACGGCTGGACCGATTTGCTTCAATCCTGGTACACAGAACACAGTATTATTATAACATCTGATAGATTGATTTTTTGACCTAGATTCTAGCTCCGAAATTAACGGTACCTGCCATGTGATTTTTATTGACAAACTTATTAAGGTATCTCAAAAACGGCTTATACGATCTTGTTAAAAAAATTTGAGTAAAATGTATGCTTTGGTTGGAATAAATTTGTCTGGAAAATTCTTTATAACGGTAACTCCAATAGGGCCGAATTTTGAATATCAGATTCTCTCCTAAGTCATTTAAGGGATTTCGATGACATTTTTTAAGTGAAATGTCTTTTATAAACGAAATAACTTTGTTACTTAAAAATTTATAAAAAATTAAAGTTTTTTGTTTGATTATTTCAAAAACAATTTAATAATTTTTGTAATTTTGTCTTCCTGATAAAAAGCAATAAAAGGCGTTTTTTTTAGTTCACAGCAGAGCCTGAGTTGTCAAACAAAAATAAGTTTTTTCAGTACGTTCAGAGCGAGCTCGATAAACTCGAACTTTGTTCAGAGCTCTTTACTGAATGAAAACAGAAAAATGCCTAAAGTGCTGGAAAGTGCATTCTCAAGAAAAAAAAAAATGTTTTCGAGAAATTTTTTTGTCTAAAAAAATCAAAACTGTTAAAGAAATCAGATGACTTAATTTTTTTTTACCAAAAAACGTTTTAATTAGAGGTTTTTAAGTGATTAATAAAATACTTCGACTTTATATTTTTGACGGACATACACAGTCAAAATTCTTTATAACGAACCTTTAAGGGGAAAAAAAAATTATAAAATGCGTTATAAAGAAATGTGAAATGTGTTTTGAAACCTCGTGTTTCTTTTTATTTTCAAAGAAAATTGGTATACAAAGGAAATTAATGAAAAAAATTCATATCTTTTGTTAAAAACTTCAATTTTTGATTGCGCATTTAAAATTTTGTTTTTTATTTTATACAAATCTTCCAATTTAGAAAACAAAAAATTTGCAGCATCTTTAGTTTTATCACTTGTTTCAATAAAACTTCAAAAATTCTTAATGCAGTTCTCTTATCACTATAGTACCTATTGCTTTTTCGTCTCGTCTGAAGTAAACTCTTTTCAAATTGCTTGTTCTCGATTATTATTGATTATATCGCTGACCTTAGTCTTCATCGGACCAATTGTCAAAAGTACCAATGACAGCTTTGTTAAAACAACTACTGAGGATTGAACTTGTTTTACCTTCGAAACGCGACTTTGCAAACTTAAACTAAATAACTGTACATTTTTTTAATACATCTATACATTCGATGGAACCTAACTAATATGGGATATTTTTTTAAGAAGAAGGGGAACAAAATGAAATTTGCTATAGAAAGGAGAGTACGTTATAAAGTAGTTTTACTGTACCTACATATTTATGTACTTTCCCAGTAGGGAAAGATGAATATATTTCTGATGACGGATAAAATGTTTTGTGTTTTTCTTCGGTTAATTGAGAGTTCAGAGAATACATTTACTTCAGCTCCCCACATTCATCACACTTTAGTGAGAAAAATTAAAATTCTTTCTGATTTATATATTTTCTCCCATGATGATCTTAATTAGAAGGAAACAAGTAAAGATTTTTCGGAAACACGCTTTAGTAATCCTCTATTTTAAAATTTTGCCGCCCTTAAAATTTGCCGCCCCGGGCAAATGCCCGGCGCGCCCCCCCCTAGATCGGGCCCTGGGTGCAAAGCTAAAAGTGTCACTAACTTAAGGTTTTACGTGAAAACTAAGTGTTTATGTTAAGATAAAGATTTTTCAATTTTATTTAAACGTAAAACATACCTACATATTTGTCAGCTTTTCAAGCATTGCGATTAAAATTTAAATTTAAATTATTTTTAAGATGAAACCAATAGAGCAAAGGTAAAAGTAAAAGTGAGTAACATTCAAAAAATAATCTTTTAAGTAGGATCTGATCGTAGAGTGTAAAGGGAAGTCACATACTCGGCCTGGAATCATCTTCAATGATTTTCCTTCAAAATATATACCTACTTCTCCAAGGTATTAAGCATCATACAAAATCATTGCTAAACAACAATACAAAATACTAAAGAGATATTTTGCCATGTGATTTATTTACGAATCTCGAATCCAAATCCAAATTATTGTTCGTTTCAATTAAAGGCATCATCCATAAAGACTTAACTTGAACTTAAGTTCTCTTTAAGAAATATTTATGAATAATTCTATTTCATACAGAACGTCTGAGTACTGTGTGTGAAAATAGGAATACAAAGGAATGCCAGTTTTTGCCTGCCTTTAGAAATTCCAACTCAGACATTATTATTATTATTATTATGAGTGCTGGGCTTCAATTTTTGTGATTCGATTGCTGAACTTGCTCTCTCTCTCTGAAAAAATACTCAAGGATTTTGTCTACGGCATTGAAGGGGCAGATGGGCTTTATGATAACAGCAAGTCTATTTTCTCATATTCTGTGAACTTGTTTTTGCATGAATTGGAATTGGAATTTTCTTATCGAATCGGAGGCATATGGATGCTGGAAAATTTGATGAGAGATGCAAAATGAGGGTGGCAATGATACAATGGATGTAGTACTTGGTTGATAATCTAAAACTGTGAGTTCGAACCCCAGTGTGGGCAGCAATTTTTCTATATTCACCTAGCTTCAACTGGATGTCACCCGTGAGATTCTTATGAGATCAATTTCATCTTGTTTTTATTCCAATGTACCAACGAAAATTCTTTCTTTTCCTTCTAACTAATGGCGTCTAATTCGCATTCGAAAAATCTTATAGGTCTTTCAAGCTAAGAGTCAGAATTATAATAGCAAAAGATGAAAACTATTCTCCCAGAGGATACCTTGCTATGGGGAATCCTTTTACGTCCTCTATTTAGTCGGCTTTATGACCAAGTTTCAGATTTAAAGGGGCGGGCGGCATCTTCACGGAAAGAATTTTTAGATCAGATCAAGAAAAATGAGCTGCAAATCACGAAAATCTTATGCAGTTTCTCACCCTAGCTCGGGGTTTTGTAAATTACGACTCCTTGTTCGCAATTTTCAAAATTGAACGAAATGAAGACATTGACACTCAAAAATAGCAAATTACCACTTTTTTGGGTCAATAATTCGATCCTGAGAAATAAAACATTGCCATCGCGAATCGAAAATTGATCCAAATTTGTATCAATTTTATATTTACTCGATTGTAAATTGCAAAAAAGCTAGTCGTAGATTTCCATCTTTTTGTTTTGAATCAAAAATATGTTTTTGAAAAAATGAGTGGTAAAGTCGTAAATTGCAACCCCATTTTACTCAATTTGTAACAAATTATATTGCTTTGGGAGGAGCAACGTTTTTTATTTTTTGAAAAGCATTTATTATTTTTTATTGAAAAATGAAACTTTTACTTGCTTGGTTGATTCTAGGAATCGAACTCAAGACCCTCTGCATACCAACCTAGCACACATCTACTAGGCCATGGTGATACATCCAAGTAGGATATCAAAATTAATAATAAGAAGCAACCTGAATATGAGTTACATTTTAGGGGTGTTCTGAATTAAAATTATGTTTTATTGGCGAGAAAAATATAGTCGTCTTATTTTGGACGTCTAACCTCTAATGTACAATTTTTTGTGATGATCATTTAAATAAAGGTAAGAAATTGTATATAATGTGTAGTTGAAATTAACCTTGTACTCCCTATGTACATAATAGAACTACAAAAAGGCATTATTGGAGACACAAGCGGGGCCAGGGCCTAATTACTTATATTCTAAACGATTCCTGTATGTGCGTTGATATTCTGGTGGAATATCATTTCCCGCTGAATCCGAATGACTTACAAAGATCCACTTTTAATATTAAATAGATTTATTTTTCGATGATTTTACATTTCCTCAAAAGAGACGGTACCAAAAAAAAAAAAGATAATTATTAGTTCGAGGCAGGGATCGAACTCCGGACCTTCGACGTAGCCGTCAGACACACTTGAGTTGAATTTAATACTCAGTGATTGTAAATCACGAAAAAATTTTAGCAAATCCAGATTGGTAAAAAGTATAAATGGAATTATTCCCTTGAAGTAGTAAATTGCGACAAAAAGGTTGTAATTTACTTTGAAGGGCACAAGCTTGAATTATAACTTTTAATTGTAAATCTCAACTCAGGAATTGTTGTAATTTGCGATGAATTGAAAGTTAAATTGCCAATTGTTCTATCAGTTTCGAATCAAAGCGCCGTGATTTACAAAAAAAACATGTTTTGTAAATTGCAACTGAATATTTCGCAATTGGTGATTTTTCAATTCTCTCCGTGTTTCTTGCAAATACAAGTTTGAACAAGACACTATTACAACAAACCCTCATTTTTCAGCAAAAAGTGCCCTCAGGGGGGACTGGAATAAGAACAATGTTCCACAAATCTCATCTAAATCCATGTTCACAGATGGATCCAAAAATTGACATTGGAACGGGAGCTAGCTTCTACTCGGAAGATTTAGAAATTAGCAGTGTATACCAAGAAGAGGTTCTATCAGTAACGAAATCAGCGAGGAAAGTATCGGTGTTTTGAATACCGCGAGATGATATTACCAGTTTCATCGATAGCCCAGACAGCTTTAAAAGCAATTTCGACTGTTGAAATAAAATCCAAGCTTGGGCAAAGCTGTGGCGAAGAGCTTAAGGTTCTTGCCTCGCAGCACAATGTTACATTTTTCTGGGTCCCCGATTACAGGGAAATTGAGGAAAACGAAAAAGTTGACGAAATGGCATGAAAAGAATCAGATTGGCCTTGAATTGATGGAGGATTCAATCAAACTCCCTCTATGTGATCTCTCAAAAGCAAAGTGACAGCTGCAATCCTATCAGAAGCATAGGTACACTAGATTAGATGGGCTTATCTGGACACATGTGAGAGTGCAAGAAAACTATGAACTAAATATGTACGACAGACAAAGATCAAATACAATTATGCAAAAACCGTTGTGACGCCAGTAACAACTGGGCAAAACATGTTTCGATGCCACGCAAAAAACTAACTGAAGAAGACCTCTGTGAAACTGCAATGACGAGTATGAACATGAGGATATAACCTCCTCTGTCACTGCCCAAGCAACTGTTATTTAAGAAATATCACTCTTGGCAGACACTATTTCCGTAACATCGAAGAGTTGTCGCAGAGTGCAATATCAGATCTTTACAGGTGCACAAGATGGCAGGATGGCTGGAAACAACATAGAACGCAATTGAGTATGGTAAGATGGGGAAATTAAAAGCCCTCAAGGTTGGTATCACAATGGGGGTATTTATTGTTTATAGACCTAAGTGTGGTGGGGTGAACTTGTTTGCCTCTACCAGCCAGCAAACCCAACCTAACCTTAGTCGGAACCTCCCATAAAATCATCAACAAAATCCTTAATTTTCTCGAAAACGATCAAGCTACCTAATGGTCGATTCGATTTGCACTGAAGCCCAGCAACCAATTTCAAAATTTAAATTTTCTTGGGTGCTTAGTAATTTTTCTTAAAGTTTTTTTACGTTTTTTGAATAAGTAGGTACTTATCAAACGGATTCATATTTCCTGTAATTTTTTCAAAAATGAAAACTTTTTTTAAGAAAACTACCCGAACGATTTTCGATATTTTTTTAACAATGGCATTTTTAAATGCAATATTAAGAAAACTCTCAAACTACAGTTTTTTTTATTTTTTTTTTTTTTTTGTTTTCTTTAAGAAATTATTATTTTATTTCATTATTATTTTAAATCAGTTTTACTTTCCGTTAGAGAAAAAGAACTTCCAAGAACATTCGGGAGTCTTATCAAACTATTCCTTTGGCACACAAATAATTACTCTTTGACGGTTTAAAGAACAGTTTTGACCTAAATATCCTAGTAAATACTTGGACAGTTTTTATTTATACTTACGTATCAGCGGTGCCAGTGTCACTAGTGATGTTAAAAATGCTATCATATCTTTATTTGCGATTATAGGTACTGTAAGCAAGTTATGCATTCGTAAACAGAATTGGACAATCAAACATGTCATTGCGATGATGGAGAAGCCTACAAAAGTGGGTCCGACAATTCTGTCTGTCTGTCTGTATCGGTACCTACAGCCTAAACGGCTGGACCGATTTGCTTCAAACTTGGTACATATTATTATTATGACGTCCTACATAGGGGTTTTTGGAATTAACATTCTAGCTCTAAAACTAACGGACCTGCCATACGATTTTTAGGAGAAAATTGAATTTTCTCAAAAACGGCTCCTACGATTTTGATAAAACTTTATGAATAATGTTTTCTGTGCAAAGTTTATATTTTGGTTGGAAAAGATTTTTCAGGAAAAGTGTTATAACGGTACCTCCCACAGGACCAGTGTTTTTAAATCAGATTTTCTCGTAAGCCACTAGACGGATTTCGATGAAATTTTTAATATAGTAGCCTTTTTATAGACGAAATAATATGAATTCTTAAATTTTTCAAAAAAAAAAATTTTAGGTTAAAAAAAAATAATTTTTTTTTTTGAATTTTTTGTTTTTTTTCAAAAAAGGTTTGATCTTTTTTTAAACTACGAATTGCTAGAAGTTGTCATACTCAAAAAAAATTTGGAATATATATTTTCAAAAAGTTTAAAAAAAACTGTTTTTGATAAAACTGGTCAAACGATTTTGAGAAACAAAATGTCTTTGAATTCTAAATAGTAAACGAAATTAGATGGCTTACTTCATTTTTTCCAAAAAACGTTTTAAATGGCGATTTTTTAGTGATCAATTCTTTCCAAAATCTCAAACACCAAGATCATCGATTTTTCGATTTTTCCCTCCCATTATGATTTGCAGACATTCAAAACCAATGTGCATCGGTATGTCCTTTTATCTCCTGTCCAACCTTCCTAAACGCTCGCACTGTGTTAATTCATGTTAAGGGTATTAAAAACCCATTGATTGCGCTTAAATTATAAAAAAAAGTGTCCTTAATAAATCCGATCTAATCAATAAAAAAAAATTATTCCAAACTCTGAAAAAATATCGACTTCAACTGATTCGAGCTGAAATTTCCCTTAGTTGTTTGTAGATATTTGAATACTATTCCAATTCGGTCTAATTTTAATTTTAGAAAACACGCAAAGGAAAAAATAACTAGGTACTCTAAACTCAGCGAGAAAATTAAAACAGGTAGGTAATTGAATACTTGGAAAAAATGCAAAAGTGCAAAATGATTAATGGTCAGTATTCTAATTGAAAGCTATTTTAATCCTACTTACAATGGTTGCACGTCGTTCGAGTAAAAAGAAATGTCTGTTAAAAATAAGAGCCCGACGTAAAACTTTACATTCCATCGCTTCTAATTAATTGACAAATGTTCAAAAATGACAAATTCCCACGCATCTTCCGCCTTCTGCTTGTGGTCACACATAGAAATATAAACATTAAGTATGACCTGCGAGAAATTATTTCACGTATTGATTTTGTATTTCACGGAATATTATTTTTAAGCTCTGAATAGGCAATGAATGAAATCAATTCGGTCTAACTATTAGTTTTACATCAGCTTTAAAATATACGTTTTTTTTTTTTTTTAAGTTTTTATTCCTTTTCGGTACATTGAGAGAAAATAAAAAGGTGAACAAATGATGATTTATCAATCTGTTACACGCGGTCTCCATTGGCAAGAAAACTGTCGTACCTTCTATTCTGTCTGATAAACTGTTCAATGGAGACCACCTCATTGCAGACAGAAAATCTGTTGGAACGGAACTATCTGGCTTTGTCTAGTCTTCTCCGTGGACAGAAACTCAGACAGATTTTGACATTTCGTTTGTCAAAGTTGGGTGACAACTAAAATTAATTAAAAAAAAAACGAATTATTTTGTTATTTGTTCCGCTACGTCATGTCTCGAAAGGAAACAATCGAGTTAATTAATTGTTATTCAAAATATGAGTGTTTGTGGAACTTGAAAAATATTTCTTATAAGAGGACTGAGTTGAAAAAAGCAGCATGGGCTGAAATTGCCCAAAAAGTGGGAAAAAGTGAGCCAGAAGTGAAAAAAAAAAATGTGTGCGTGTACTAGTGTACACATGTAAGAAGTGAAACTTCTTTGGCAAACTAATTTTTATTTTTTTTGCACTGCATTAACCGACCAGTGCAGCTTCTTAAGTCCGTTTACCCGCCTAACACATTTAATATTATACACATACACATCAAATTTCTCATATCAACCTTCCAGCGCTCATTTAACCACATACCAAGTCACATCCCTGCTACCCGCCAATTTAAAACCATCAACCACCCGCCTGCCAATGATGCCATATGAAATATATGAAATCTCACCGGATTCGAAATAAAATCCCAATTTTGTACTGTAGGGGGAAAAAACACCATATTTTGTTTAAAAGAAAGTTTAACACTAAAATCCTTCTCAATGCATTTTTCAAAAAAAAAAAAAACCTTAGACCCGCACGTTTGCACTTGCGTCAAACATTTGATATCCCAGTTTCAAACCGTCAATTTGATCGCATTGCAGTCAACTCGTTAAATTTGCGCATGCTATTAAGTATTGAAAGTACAATATTCAGCGTAAATGCAATCGATTTAACAGCAGTTTGAAACTGGAATTGAAAAATAGTTTATTAGAGTAGGGATAGCCTTTAGAAATGAAATTTAAGTCTTGTATTTTTTCATTAGTTACCTAGACTATAAAAATAACAATTGTCATTATTCGGTTTTCGGGAAACAACAAAAAATTCTTAGTTTTTTTTTGTAAAACATGCTCGCTGAGCTCAATTACTATTTTTTGTAAATCAAACTTTAAGCCTTAATTGTACATATTTTTATTTTTGGTGATAAAATAGTTTTTTAATATTTATGTATGTAGGTACATAATGTACCTATGTCGTACTGAATTATCCTTAACCAAGAATTTTTTTCCCACTACTTTACCCACCAAATAGTTTTTTCCAACCATGGCGGAAAAAACAACCAATCTGCGAACAATGCGGTGACTGCCTACAGTTGATATACGAAACAGTTTTGTCTGATACGACACAAATAATGCATACCGTCTCTGCTACCCACCGTTTTATTTTTAACCATCAGCCACCGACCTTCCTACAGCTGATATGCAGAACCAGTTTGTGCTATTATAAAACAAACCTAACCTAACCTAACCTAACCTATAGTTCTCTCCCCATGGCACTGTGCGTGATGCGACGTTAGCTCTATATCACTCTCTCTCTCTCTCTCTCTCGGTCTTTCTGACTCGCTTGCTCCCTACTCTCGCTCCATGGCTATGTGCAGTGATGGAATCAAAACAAGAAAAAGATTGCGCGTAACGAAAAAATGTGACGCGTAACCGAAAAATGTGACGATAAATTTTTTTCCAACGCCGATAAAGAAGTTTCACTTCAAAAATAAAATGCACGACTGGGTCGCACGAACTTGCTCTAATGTGTGACAGTGGTCTTAGGGGCTTGAGACTTTGATAAAAATAAATTTTTCAAAATTCTTAAATAAATACTTAAACTAATTTGAGCTGAAAAAGGAGTACGCCATTTTATTTCTTGGATAAATCTGAATTTATGAGAATAAATTTTTAAAAATCTGTGGAACCGTTTTTGAGAAAAAAAGTTTTTTTTGAAAAACTTTTTGAAAAAAAATTTCAAAAAAAAATCAAAAACGCCAGTTCCTATGTATTCAGCAAATACATTTATTTATAATTTTTAGAAAAAAATTTAATGGGCAGTTTTCAAAATATATATTTTTAAAAAAAATTTCTTAAAAATGCTTTTAAAAATACAAAAAAATATTTGTTTGAAATATTGGTATGCAGTACAAATTGAGCTACCTACAACTATATATGCGTTAAATTTCGAAAGAATCGGTTGAGTCGTTTTCGAGATAGTCGAAAGCAAAAAAAACGGTCCTATGGAAAGTACCGTTCTTAGCCATTTTTTAAAACTTTTTTTTCAGCCATATGATTGGTCATACCTAAAAAGTAACACTGATTTTTTTAAATCAAAATCGTTAGAGCCGTTTTTGAGAAAAATAAGCTTTAACGTAACGTACCGTTATTTTTTGAGCTAAAAAAAAAATTTCAATTTCCCCTCTGTACAATATCTAAAAAACTCTATATACCAAGTTTGATGCAATTCGGCCCACCCGTTTGGGCTGTAGGTGTCTATACATACAGACAGACAGACAGACAGACAGACAGGCAGACATACAGACGGACAGAATTTTTAGACCATCTTTTTTCGTCTTCGCTATCATCGTAATGTCATGTTTGATTGTTATCTCAAAACTTTTTTTTTCGACGAATGCATAACTTGCCTTATAGTACCTATAATCGCAAGTAAAAAAGCATATAGGTCGGCAGAAAAGCAAAAATTGTATTTAACGACATATTTGCAAATGATTATATACAAAAAGATTTGCCATTGGTCTGTCATGACAGAAATGTGCCTACCCTAAAAATGCGGAAAGATTTTTGACAGAATAGAAAACAGAAACAGAGAAACAGACTGGGTCGTACGAACTTGCTCTAATGTATAAAAATGGTCTTGGGTGCTTGAGATTTTGGGAAAAAAGCGTTGAAAAAATCATATGAAATTTTATAAATCACTTAAAAATCCATACCTAAAACGTTTTTTGGAGAAAATAAAGTAAGCTATCAGGTTTCTTTTACGTTTTTGAATTCTTACGAAAAATTTTTTCAAAATCGTTCGACTAGTTTTTTCAAAAAACTGTTTTTTTTTTGAAATTTTTTTCGAAAATATATTAAAATTTTTTTTTGAGTATGCCAACTTCTAGCACTTTGTAGTTTTTATCAGAAAAATAAAATTAAAAAAATTAAATTGTTTTTGGAAAAAAATAAAATTAAAAAAAAATTTTAAAACTTTTTTAAAAAACTCAAAAAAACTTTTTTGAAAAATTTATATTATTTCTATTATAAAAGGGCTTCTACATTAAAAATTTCATCGAAATCCGTCAAGTAGCTTACGAGAAAATCGGATTTCAAAAAACCGGTCCTATGGGAGGTACCGTTATAAAACTTTTCCTGAAAAATCTATTCCAACCAGAAAGTTTTATCAAAATCGTAGGATCCGTTTTCGAGAAAAATTAAATTTTCACTAAAAATCGTATGGCAGGTACCGTTAGTTTTAAATGCTAATTCCAAAAACCCCTGTGTAGGACGTCATAATAATAATATCTACCAAGTTTGAAGCAAATCGGTCCAGCCGTTTAGGCTGTAGGTGCCGATACAGACCGACGGACAGACAGACAGACAGATAGACAGAATTGTCGGACCCACTTTTTTCGACTTCTCTATCATCGTAATGTTATGTTTGATTGTCCAAAAAAATTGCATAACTTGCCTTATAGTACCTATAATCGCAAGTAAAAATGATTGAAAATCGTTGGACTAGTTTTCCAAAATATTTCGAACACCAATTTTTTTTTTGAAATTTTTTTAAAAATTAAAAAAGAATGTTTTTCTAGATTTTGAAATGCAATATTGAGCTTTAAATGCCTTCCTGCGTGAAAAATCTATTCTGACCCAAAAATGGATTGTTGTAAAAAAAAAATATCACCCGGAAAGTTTTATCAAAATCGTTTATGAGAAAATTAAAATTTTTGTTAAAGATTGTATGGCAGGAGGATTTAAGAAAATCAGTGTTACTTTTTAGGTACGATCAATCATATGGCTGAAAAAAAAGTTTTAAAAAATGGCTAAAAACGGTACTTTCCATAGGACCGTTTTTTTTTGCTTTCGACTATCTCGAAAACGACTCAACCGATTCTTTCGAAATTTAACGCATATATAGTTGTAGGTAGCTCAATTTGTACTGCATACCAATATTTCAAAAAAATATTTTTTTGTATTTTTAAAAGCATATTTAAGAAAAAAAATTTAAAAATATATATTTAAAATTTTTTTTTTTAAATTATAAATAAATGTATTTGTTGAATACCTAGGAACTGGCGTTTTTGAATTTTTTTTGAAATTTTTTTTTCAAAAAGTTTTTCAAAAAAAATTTTTTCTCAAAAACGGCTCCACAGATTTTTAAAAATTTATTCTCATAAATTCAGATTTATCCAAGAAATAAAATGGTGTACTCCTTTTTCACCTCAAATTAGTTTAAGTATTTATTTAAGAATTTTGAAAAATTTATTTTTATCAAAATCTCAAGCCCCTAGACCACTGTCACACATTAGAGCAAGTTCGTGCGACCCAGTCGTGCATTTTATTTTTCACGAATTCATAATTGCCTTATAGTATCTATAGTCGGAAGAAATAAATGATGCTTCCTATGATGAGAAGCATAAATAATACAATTATTGTTCACTCAATGATTTCCTAAAGGCCCCATGGCCTCCTCCATCAGTCATTTGAATCAAAGAGTATTTATACTACCGCCAGCAACTGAATTCTTCCATCATAATATACAAATGGATTTGTTTTCTAAACTGTTCTACGATTTGAAGGAGGGTATTAAAGGAGTTAAATAACAGCTAGTTATTTTGAATTTAACCTCTCACGACATCAATAAAGGAGTCGGTGATGTCGCCCTCGATTTTGACGGAACAGCGAAAAATCTCCATGGACACAGGACAGTGGACAGGGCTTTCGAGATTTGACATTATTCCTAATTAATGAGCTTGAGTGTGAAAATTTTGGTCGATGACTGACTTGGCCTGAAACTACAATGACCAGTCTGATTTTTAACGAGGGAGCTTTTAGACCTTCATTTAAAATAGCTGACGAGAACTCAAACGCGGCATTTAGAAGACTCATACAAAAATACCCCGCCAGCTAGACCAACCCCTACCCAGTTGTCAAAAATGGTGGTTGGTTGGTGGTTATGGTTGGTTGGGTTGGTGAGGCAAAAATTGTCAAAACTAATGGGTGGTTCGTTGGTGGCTGTAGGTGGGATGGGTGTTTGGTGTTGGGGGGGATTTGGTATGGTTTGGGGGGAATTGTCAAATATGGTGGGTGGTTGGTTGGCGGTTGTAGGTGGTAGGGATTGTTGATTTGATTGGGGGCGATGAAAAAATTGTCAAAATGCTGGGTGAGTGGAAGGTTGTTGTAGGTGGGGTGGGTGGTTGGATTTGGTGTTGGGAGGGGATGAGGAAAAAATTGTAAAAAATGGTTGGTTGGTTGCTGTAGGTGGGATGGGTAATTTGCGGTGATGGAGGGGGTGCTTTGGTGTTAGGGGGAGGCCAAAAGTGTAAAAATGGTAGGTGAGTGGCAAGTGGTTGTAGGTGGAGTGGGTGGTTGGATTTGGGGGGGGGGGATTTGGTGTGGTGAAGGAATTGTCAAAAATAGTTGGGGTGGGTGGTTGGCGGTGGTGGTTTGGGGGGGGGCAGCTGGTTGAAGGTAGAGTGGGTGGTTGGATTTGGGGGGAGTATTTGGTGTTTGGGAGGGAATTGTCAAAAATAGTGGGTGGTTGGTGGTGGTAAGGAAGGAGAATTTATCGTGTGGGGGTGGGAGGAAAAAATTGTCAAAAATTATCAAAAATGGTGGGCTGTTGGTTGGTGCTTGTATGTGGGGTGGGAGGTTGATGTTTGGGGTAAGGTGTGAGAAAAAAAACAAAAATGGTGGGTGGTTGGTGGGGTAGGTGGTTGGTTGGTGGTTGGAGAGATACTACCTACACATGAACTGTTTTTTGAACTGGTTATCACGTAAAATGATCGTCCGTAAACCGACTTTACAGACAACCATGTTTTTTTTTTTGGGATTATAAACGGGTCAATACAAGTCATATCGACTGACTGGGTGCTGTATGAATAAAGTAGGCACTTATTGCACCTGGTGATGCTCATTGATCTATCTCATACACATGAATTAGCTTATTTTACCTCCGAGCTGGTATCCATGTGCGCCGGAGTAACTTCCCTACCACGTAAAAAAAAAAATATTGTTCGAGGCAACCAACGGCCTCGTTTATGGATATTTTAAATATTGACGACACTAGATTACATTATTATTCATCGGTAAAGTCGATTCCCTGGAATGCGATAGTTAAGGTAAGTAAAAGCCACCATTTTACCAAGGATTAACTCTTTACTAAAAATTTTTGGTATTTTGATATCTATGAGTTTAAAATCGATATGAAAGCAAAAAAAAAATTGGTTTCTGGCATTCAATTAAAGTTCTTATGAAAAGTAGGTACGTGGGTTGGTGGAAAAACTGATTGAAAAATTCTCTACTTTTTGAAACATCGAACAAAGTACTGCTCTTTTCCATGCAAAATCTTTTAACCATTTCAATATTCAATGTCCATTCCATATGAACAACGAACACACCATTCAAAATAAAAAGAGACAAGTCATTAGCAAAACAACGAAGGATAAACGAATGTCCATGTCCAATGTTTTCTTTACATATACTGTCGTCAACTGCCATTTTGTGACGAACTTAATTAAGCGCAGAGAAATACTACACAAAATCGAAATGGTTTGTTGTTTCAAATAAGTGTGATTGAATTTTTGTTGGAAAGCAAGCCACGTTTTGTAAAGGGTGCTTATTTTTAGCTGCATGCGAAGTTTCGATGGTTGTTGTCTATAGTTTGACAGTTGAAAATTTCAAACTGACATTGACATTTCTGTTCAGTTAGGATTGGCAATTCATTATGAATCGTTTAATGTCGGAACAAGGCTTCCAAATTGTGGAAATTTACTTTGAAAAAATAGATCTGTTCGCGAAGCTCATACAGTACTTCTTCCAATTTACGGTCAACACAATCCGCAGACTGAGCAAGTGTAATTTGTGCAGTTATTGATCACAATTGCGGTATGAGGAGCGAAGACCATCCTAAAGCCATTAACAAATCACCACTACATCCATTAAAATTGACTGTTAGGTGCGATTTACACGATTGCGAAATGAGAAAGGAGCTGTCGTTATGGTTGATGGCGAGCGCTATCAAGCCATGCTGACTGATTTTTTGTTCCCAAAAATGAATCAGGTAAACATACACAACATATGGTTCCAATTTCAAGAAGACCATCAATTTATTGCAAAATCATTTTGGTGACAACTTTATTTTCAGAAGTGGTCCAGTTAACTGGCCCCCTCGTTCGTGCGACTTAACGCCTATCGATTACTTTTATGGGGCTATGTTAAGTAACTGGTTTATGCCGACAAACTAGCAACTCTTGAAGCATTGGAAGCCAATATTCATAGCTAAAAAAAAATGCCAAACAATTCTGAAAAAATCATGCCAACAACATTTCTGTCTGATATTATTATTTAAAGTTCTCAAGCTCTTAAAAAAGCACCCTTTATAACTTCATAGCGTACGAAGTGGTTGTGTATGAAATGGAAAAAATTTCAAAGAGATATTAATAAGTTCGTTTCTCCGCAGTGGGCGCTGAGAAATCTCAAAAAAAAAATTAAAAAGTACAATGTTTTACAGAGCTTCAAGTGCATCATCAGAATCCGATATCCAAATTCCAACAAAACAAAATGGCCTTCTTGTATCGATTTATTTTCCGATTTATCGAAAATTAACTTAATCATTTTCTTGAATATATTTTAAACGTATTGTTTGACAGGCGGTATGGCAGGGTTTGTTCTGTTTATACCCTATTCCATAGAATGGGTATATTGTATATGGTGTGGAGTTTGTAACATAGAGAAATAATACCGTTAGGTATAGAAAAGTTTATATATTCTGACTCAGAATTAAAAGCCTAGTCAATTTAGACATGTCCGTCCGTCCGTATGTATACAATTTTTGAGCTAGAAAGCTGAAATTTGGTATATACATACATATATTATCTTTGATTTAAGAGTAAGGCTAAGTTCTTGAACCGGTAAAATCCGCCCACAAACACGCCCACAATTGCCATTTTTGATGAACAACCTCAATTTAATAAAATTAAATTATGTTTTTTGTACAGTTACGATAAAAGCATAACGCTAAAATTTTGCATACTTAAGCTTTAGGTAAACCTTCTTCCAATCAAATAAAAAATATTTCAGTTTGGGCGTGGCTGACGCTAATTTTTCATACAAAACCATCAATATTGTTTTTATAAAATAAGAATTGTTATATTAAAGCGAAAAAAATTAAATTTTGTGGCTATTACTTGCACATAAACATCTTGTGTATGAAATCAAAAAAATTGATTTTGGGAGTGGCTGATGCCCACTTTTCACTAGAAACTAGAAACAAATTGTTTTTGCAAATAAACAATATTTATAATCCGCAAGCCAAAATTTTGAGTCTCTTAGTAGAAACTAATAAGCTTGTGTATGAAAAGAAATGTTTGAATTTTGGGAGTGGCTTACGCCCAATTTTCATTAAAGAACGAAAAACGTATTTAAAAATGTATGGTAGGTACCAATATTCAATTTTAATTTTTATTTAGTTCGTTATTTGAAAAATATATATATTTTTTGCGTAAATTTTGTCAATACGCCCACTTTTAAGGGCGTGAATTTTGATAAAATACCTTTGTTCAGGTAAGATTGTTTAAAATCCACTCGATTCAGCTGTAGTTTTACACATATGCCTAAATACTGATCAAAGCTCAGTTAGTGCTTCAAATTTTAAAGACACGCCCACTTTTAAGGGGCGTTTCCGTTAAAAGTCGTATAATGCATTAATTTTTTAACGTTTTTTAACTATCGGTCGCAGTTTTGAAGTAAAAAGATGAACACTTAGATTTATATTCCTTGGTTACGTAGCAAGAGTGTGGTCCAAGAATTGTTAAAAACACCCATAATCGCTATTTCCATTCAAAATCTATTTTTGAAAAATTTAAATTTTCTCTTGTTTTGTTCAAATCGATCTGCAAGAATAAAATTGAATGTCACTGAGCTCATACCAATTGCCTTGGCAGTAAAAAGTTTTAACTTTGGGCGTGGCGCACACCTTTTTTATTGTGCCAGCACTAATTGAACATCACACCACACAAAATTAATGTTATTGAATTTTTTTCTGTCTGTTAAAGAAGAATGAAACTGGCACAGCGGCTGGCTACGGGAGGCGAAAGCATACACATACAAAAATATAGGGAATAGGATATCCAACAGTTCGTTGCAAACGTACTGTATCTCTCACTTATGTTTTCAATTGTGTTTGTCTAGGCAAATTCTGTCTGAAATCTTTTTTTTTTTTTTTGACTTATTTAAAATAAAATGCACGACTTGGTTGCAGGAAATACCTAAAACATGAAAGATTTTGTTCAGGGTTAGGTTTTCAAAATAGGGTTGAATTTTTGTTTCAAAACCGAAGGGTTTCATTTTGATTGAGCAATTTTAACGTCGAAATCAAGCCAATATGAAAACTGTCTCACACATAGAGTCATTCATATTTTGGCTTTGAAAGTAAAGCTAAATAAAACACACACACAAAATAATGATAACAAAAGTTTTTCATAATAAAGTTTGGACTTTGCAATAAAGTGTGAAACAATATATCATTCAAAGGCCACCCGGGATTCGCAGCACACAATTCTTTTAAGGTAATTTTTACCCACTATTTTGCACATTACAGGCGGTATCTCGGCCATAAATTTAGTAATGTGGGTCTTAAATGTGTCTAAATTTCGAAATTTATTCGCGTAAACACGATCTTTTAAATAACTCTAGAGAAAAAATGTAACGGTGTCACATCAAATGATATTGGTGGCCAATTTATTGACGTCGCCAAAACGTGAAATTACGCCACCAAGAAACTCCTCACGCGATCAGTAAAACGCATCAGTAAAAATTTTCTTGCAGTATTTAATATGTTTGAAAATATTGATTCAGAAATATATTTTTTGTGGAAATCTAATAATTAGATTTTACTGAAGAAAATTCATTTTACGTATCAGCTGATTGTCATGTCACTCAAAATGAAACAATAATTCATTTTAGTTTCTTACTGTTTCATTCATCCGGAAAAAATTCATTGATGCATTTGCGACCAGAAAGAAGAAGAAAAAGACGGGATGTGTTGCTATTGTCATTTTTTACTGACATAATTTTACTGATCGCTATAAACGACCCCTAAATGGAAAACACTTCATATGACAGCTGAGTTTGACAAGAGGTGTCAAATGCCAGTGCTTCCAATGTCAAACCACGAAATGAACGACCCTGTACATATACAGGGTGATTCACCAGCGTTGTGCCAAAAAGCTAGAGCGTGTAGGTTAAGTTGAGACAAGAAAAAAATCGTATAGGAGGGGGGGGTCTATTCCCCTCCGTTTAGCCGGGAGGGGCAATTTTCTGAAAAATTGACTTATTTTGTAAAAAAAAAATATTTAAAATCAACGGGTTCGTTTACAACACCGTGTTATACCTTTTTGAAAAGCCAAAAACTTCTCCTTTTATTTTGTTTTTAAATTAAATTGTTTTAATTGT
Source organism: Platycheirus albimanus (assembly GCA_916050605.2). Taxonomy (NCBI): domain Eukaryota; kingdom Metazoa; phylum Arthropoda; class Insecta; order Diptera; family Syrphidae; genus Platycheirus; species Platycheirus albimanus. The sequence goes on from OU696698.1 coordinate 71,542,685, forward strand.
TTAAAAAATATAAATTTTCAAACTCAAAATTTTGAAAAAAAATTTGAAAAAATAATTTTAAAACTAATTTTTTTCAAAATTTTACGTAGTTAAGTATAATTTTTGTTCTCAGAATTCAACGCTTCCATTAATTTTTAATCCAACACTGAAAACCGTATGGCTCTACGACTTTTTCTTGCCAAGGTATTCAAAAATAACCGAACCTACTTCTTCACAAAAACACGAAAAAATTGGCTAAATGGTCACTTGCGCCATCCCGTAAGGCTAGGTTTTCTTTTTGAGCCGTTTTGAGGAAAAAGAGCTTTAACATTACGCATTTAACAGGCACCTTTATTTTTTGATCTACAAAAAAGATTACAAGTTCAACCTCTGTACAATATTAAAAAAAACTTTAAACACCAAATTTAAAAGCTGTAATTTAAAAACATTTATACAGACAGACAGAAAAAAAAAACCATACAGACGGATATACACTGCCCGACTCCGACAATCGATAAGAGCCCCCTATGCTTCTTGTTTTTGGTGCTTAATATCAGCTAATCAAATAAACCTTTTGTAACTAATTTCTTACCTATGACAGTTTTTAAAATTATACGTGAAAAGAAATGAAAGTTTCGGTGGTAACCCAATGAATAACATTTTAAGAAAATTTATAGAATTAAATATGAAAAATCCATTTTTTTTACGACATTTGCCCCCCCCCCTTGAATATGCCAAATAACGTAAGAAAATGGGTAGAGACTTAGCCCAACTTGTCTTATAATACCAATAATCTCAAGTAAAAACATTGACAGGGGCCTCCTGGTTATAGTTAAAAATTCAATATAAAAATGTCGTCATAATCGGTAAAAATATAAAGCAGGAAAATTAAAGCGAAGGAAGTACAAAAAAATGTGTGGTTTTATGAAACCACGATGCAAGTGAAACTTTTGTTCGGATCATTGGCATTTCGCATTATTCTTGGTTTACCAGTTTATTTGACTCACTAGCTGGTGTCTAGGTGTCCATCACGATCAAGAGAACAACAACATGTGCCATGTGCCATATTGCGACATGCGACAGATGAACGAAAATATTTGAGGCGATGAAAAAAAAAATCACTTTAAATATCTAGGATGCGTTAGTGCCCAACCTAGTGCGTAGAACAAATCCCTTTCTCAAAATACTTTAAAAATACAAATCCGTTCAATGTTGCCAGTTGCCGCATATGGAGCTTGCTCTGATTTTTAACTTGCGATTATACTATAAGGCATTCGTGGAAAAAAAGTTTTGAGATAACAATCGAACATGACATTACGATGATAGCGAAGACGAAAAAAGATGGTCTAAGAATTCTGTCCGTCTGTGTGTCTGTTTGTCTGTCTGTCTATCTGTATGTATACACACTTTCAGGCTTCAGCCCAAACGGGTGGGCCGAATCGCTTCTAACTTGGTATATAGAGTTTTTAGGTATTGTACAGAGGGAAAATAAAATTTTTTGTAGCTCAAAAAATAACGGTACCTGCCATATAACCGTTACGTTAAAGCTTATTTTTCTCAAAAACGGCTCTAACGATTTTGATTTAAGAAAATCAGTGTTACTTTTTAGGTACGATCAATCATATGGCTGAAAAAAAAGTTTTAAAAAATGGCTAAGAACGGTACTTTCCATAGGACCGTTTTTTTTTTTGCTTTCGACTATCTCGAAAACGACTCAACCGATTCTTTCGAAATTTCACACCTATATAGTTGCAGGTAGCTCAATTTGTACTGCATACTAATATTTTTCAAAAATATTTTTTTGTATTTTTAAAAGCATTAAAAAATAAAGTGCACGACTGGGTCGTACGAACTTGCTCTAATGTGTTAAATTGGTCTTGGGTGCTTGAGATTTTGGGAAAAAAGCGTTGAAATTTTATAAATCACTTAAAAATCCATACCTAAACCGTTTTTTGGGAAAAATGAAGTAAGCCATCAGGTTTCTTTTACGCTTTTGAATTTTTACGAAAAAAATTTTCAAAATCGTTGGACCAGTTTTTTTCAAAAAACAGTTTTTTTTGAAAAACTTTTCAAAAATATATTCCAAATTTTTTTTGAGTATGGCAACTTCTAGCACTTTGTAGTTTTTATCAGAAAAATAAAATTAAAAAATTAAAGATTCAACAGTTTTTGGAAAAAACTAAAATTAAAAAAAAATTTTGAAACTTTTTTAAAAAAACTCAAAAAAACTTTTTTTTTTTAAATTTTTCGAAATTATACTATTTCTTTTATAATAGGGCTTCTACATTAAAAGTTTCATCGAAATCCGTCAAGTGGCTTACGAGAAAATCGAATTTCAAAAAACCGGTCCAATGGGAGGTACCGTTATAAGACTTTTCCCGAAAAATCTATTTCAACCAAAACATAAAGTTTGAACAGAAAACAAAATTCAGAAAGTTTTATCAAAATCGTAGGAGCCGTTTTTGAGAAAAATTAATTTTTCACAAAAAATCGTATGGCAGGTACCGTTAGTTTTGGAGGTAGAATGCTAATTCCAAAAACCCCTCTGTAAGACGTCATAATAATACTATGTACCAAGTTTGAAGCAAATCGGTCCAGCCGTTTAGGCTGTAGGTAACTATACAGACAGACAGACACACGGACAGACAGACAGAAAGACAGACAGACAGAATTGTCGGACCCACTTTTTTCGACTTCTCTATCATCGTAATGTCATGTTTGATTGTTAGAATTTTGTTTTTTTTTACGAATGCATAACTTGCCTTATAGTACCTATAATCGCAAGTAAAAAAACATTTAAAAAATTAATATTTTGAAAAGTGTTTATTAATTTTTTTTTCTTAAAATTATAAATACATAAATGAATTTGCTGAATACCTATGAACTGGCGTTTTTTATTTTTTTCTTTAAAATTTTTGTTAAAAAAAAAACTTTTTTTTCTCAAAAACCGCTGCACAGATTTTTATAAATTTATTTTCATAAATTCAAATTTATTGAAGAAATAAAATGGCGTACTTTTTTCAGCTCAAATTATAGTTTAATTTTTATCGAAATCTCAAGAGCAAGTTCGTGCGACCCAGTCGTGCATTTTTTTTTTACTGCGTTGCTTATTACTTGATAAATTTGTACATTTGTCTTTTAATAAATTCGATAAGATTGCTACAATTTCAGAGCAATGACGCTCGTATTGTTTTAACTAATTTATGTCTGACAACAAGCCCCCCCCCCCCCTCTATCACAAATGAAAGTCCTAGATATGCAACTTACTGGTTAATCCTATTAACCATTAATTGAATACAAAAGTTATGTTTTTCGAAAAAAATCTTATAAATTTAGATTTGTATTCAATTTATTCTAAGTCTTCTTGAATTTCTGTAAGCAAAACACAAATTTAAATGAACAAGCAAGAAATATCTCACCTATATGTATCTCACCCCCAACAAATACATTATTTGCTATTTCAAAGCACAAAACTGCAGAAGTGCAGATATCAAAAACGAATCACAACTCCCTCAACCATAAATAAAAGGACATGCGATGTTATTGGTAATTTTACTCACAGTTCATTAAAGAAGCACAACGGAAGCACTAATACTGTTCACAGTTCACTATTTAAATATAAACATTTTTAAATTACATAACTTCCTATTTCCGATTCCGCAAAAGTGGGTTAGCTAGACAGAGCAGAGTTTTTATATAGTCCTTGCGTGAAAGCGCAAGAAAAAATATCTTTGAAAACATTTTTTTATTCTATGCTTTTAAGGGAGTGGGGTGATGGAGAAGCCTTGCATATTTGTATACACAATAATTCGAAGGAAATTGATATTTTTTATTAAATGGACGGATTACTTCCGGGCCGCATGGATATTTGAATTTTTTTGTTTTGCTCGTGGCACAAAATACAACTTAATTGGTATCTTTTTCAAATTCTTTTGTAGGGGCATTTTTGAGTTTTTTTTTCCTAGGAACACTAAAAATTTGGATACAAGTAGCAGTATCGTAGATTAAAGGATGTTATTGTAAATAATAGCTTAATAGCCTATTCACACCAAACGATAAACGAGCATTTACTCGTTTTCCGCAAAACGACTACCCAAAACGACTCGTTTTCCCATACATTTTTGATACCCAACTCGTTTTGCAAAACGACTCGTTTTCCGCAAAACGACTGGAAAACGAGTTGCAATTTCAAAATGAACTAAACGAACAGATCTTTTTGTGATGTTATAGTGAATAGACACTCAAAAAATAGAACAGCTGATGGCTTGCTGTCAAAATAAATTCATTATTTCTGCAATTTGTTTGAAGACATTCTAGTTCGTGGCAGCGGTAAGTAATATTTTTTTTACCAATATTTGTATACCTACGACTGTTCTTTTTTATAATTAGGTAGGAACACAGAAGACGAGGAGTTAAACAAGAGTAAATTCATCTGGACCAGAAATCAAGATGATATTACCCAGGAGGAATATGGAAAGTTTTACTAAACTCTAAACAACGACTGGGGAGACCATTTGCTGTGAAACACTTCTCTGTGGATGGTTGGTTTAAATTCCGTGCCCTTGCCCTGCTCTTTATTCCTCTTCGAGAACATCAAGTTGTACGTGCGTCATGTATTTATCAGTATCAGCACAAAGTTCTCAGTCATTCGAAGAACTTAGTGGAGGATTGCATGGAACTGTATGGACAAGGAGAAACACAATTACTACATCGTCATCTGGCGAAGACTAGCTATTGCTAATTAGAAGATTAGTGAACCGCATGAATATGCCAACGAACACCTCAAAGAATATTAAGGCAAACGGCTGGTATTTGTGATCAAGGAAGGGTTGGAATCGCCTTAAAACAAGGGTGAGAAAGAGAAGCGTGAAGAAAACATAAAGCAAAGTTGGAAAACAATTTTATTTAAATAAATAAATATAGCTTCATTTTAAGTCTTTTTCTTGTCGGCGTCTTTATCGATATCTTCAACCTCACCAACATCTTCGTTATTGAGCTCGTTAATATCAATTTCTTTCTTCACTTGACTTCCTAGATTAAATAGCCAATGAACTGAGATGGTAAACGATTTACTTGTTCTTGCTCTCCTCCCAATATTAGGCCTGGTCCTCTCCTTGATGTAAGTACAAAATTATCTTTGTACCATGTACCAAGGGAAGCAGCCAGCAGCAGATTCCCACACGTATTGCTCATCATCCTTCTGCTTCGAGGTCACTTTTTCGACGACCAAGTAGGCAGAATAGAAACCAACATCAAACTGTCCAATCAAACTGATATCAGCACCGGCAAGGGCTTCCATAGGTTAATTTATGCTGCTTTATCAGTTTTAATTGGTTGCAATTCAAAAATTCAATTGCTTTGTGCTCGTTTCAATAATTTCTTAAATAATAGGAATTACTTTATCTTGACATTTAAAATTGAAATGTCAAACAAAAACGAGTAAATGTTCGGTGTGAACACTTTACTCGTTTTGGTAAACGAATAGCCAAAACGAGTGCTGTGTGAATAGGCTATAAGGCAGCAAAAAGCAATTGAAAAAAGTTTTTAATAACACCAAAGGACAGCTTTTGAGAAAAAGTATTAAGTTTAAATGCATTTTTATGGAAATCAAAATTGACCGAAGATATTATGCCGGTAGCAGAAAGGGTTATTTTGGAAACTAATCATTAAACACTTTTGTTTTTAACTTAAAGAAGTTTTAAATTCCAGTTAAAAACAAATTATTCTAGAAACACTATTTTCATATTTAAATGTTTACTCAAAATGTGGTTCCAAGCACGACCATGACCATAGTTAAATATTTTTTTTTTTTTTGAGAATTGAAAATTCAAGTCATGTCTTAGCTTTGCACTTGCTTTATGAAGGGCACATTTTTGTTTCGTGCGGACAGAAACATCAAGGTTTTAATCAAACAAAACGATCCATGACAGCGAAGCACAAACAAGTGGGTTTCGCCATAAAATGGTGCAATGGTACAGTGGATTTAGTGCTTGGTCGCTAACCTATAGAGTTGTGGGTTCTGGGTGTTAAATTATTTTCTTTCTTTTCGTGGAATTTTCGTGAGATAATATAACTCTCAATCCACACTTCCGTGAATAAGAGTTCATTAAAAAAAAATCTTCCGTCCTCAGTCTGTGTGTTGAAGTTCAAGTTGAAATTAAGCCTGAGGAGCTATACAGATTTTTTTTATCAATCCTTATGTGTAGCAGTTTAAAAAAAAAACCACATTTTAGGTTGGCTCAAACTGTTACCGTTTAAGTAACATAGCTTTCGTTTTTGCTTTTGATTAAACTTTGGGTATAATCATCATCATCAAGTCCTGTAACCCCGCTCGGGGCATAGGGCGCCAAAAAAACGTCTCCATCCTTCACGGTCTGAAGCTAGATATCTTAACTGTGGCCTCGTCTTTCTCCGGGAGTTAGCTTCTGCTATAACTTTTGACTTCCACGATGTTCTTGGTCTTCCAACCCGACGTGAGCCCTGAGGATTCCATTCAAAAGGCTGCTTTGCAATATCATTGTTTAGTTTTCTAAGTGTGTGACCAATCCATTGCCATTTACGCTTTTTTATGTCGACGTCCAACCGCTCCTGACTTGTCCTGAGCCACAATTCTTGGTTAGAAATAGTTTGTGGACAGCGAATCTTTAGCATGTGACGTAGACAGCGATTCACAAAAGCCTGCGATTTTCTTGAGATGGTAGCCGAGACTTTCCAGGTTTCGCAAGCATTAGCACGGATTTAACATAGGATTCAAAGAATCTCAACTTCGTACGAAAGGATATTTGACTGGATTTCCAAATTTGAGACAGAGTACTAAAGGCAACGCGAGCTTTATTTATTCTGCTTTGTACGTCCAGATCCGTACTACCATTTGCTGATACAGTACTTCCAACGTAATTAAACTGTTCGACATCTTCAACTACAGGGGTGTCATGCAGAGTAGAACGTTGTTGTGAGGGGGTATTTTTGTCTTTTTGCTATTAATTCTAAGACCGCAAGATTCTCCTTTCACTCGCAGAGATTGACACATCACGTTCAGCCTACTGATGTTATTTGCCATGAGACCTTATATACCGTTGGCATAGTCTAAATGGCTAAGCCTTTCAAACGTTATCCATTGAATGCCCTGGCTCTCCGTTGTACCAACGCTGGCTGTCAAAATATCATCTATCGCCAACAGAAAAAGAATTGGCGATAAAACATCCCCTTGTCTCACACACTGCCGCACTTCAAAAGAGTCGGATAGCTGCCCATTATGCAACACGAAACACCTCGCATTGTTGTAAGTCTCCCGGGGGCTGAACTATACACTATACCCTCTTAAGTGTTTTGAACGCTTAGCCAAGGCTGCAAATATAGATCGCAATACTCGTTCTGTTCCGGCAGATCTTTAAAGCGTAGAAGCTGCGGTACCTCTTCGTCTTTAGGGTCCCTGCCGGGCTTAGCATTGTCGATATTTTGTAAGCTGGCTTCTATCCAATCATGAATGTGGTTGAGATTTAAGTTGGAACTTGAGAGGGATAGATGTGCCTATCCTCCGCCTCCGCGTGGCAACCCGGGAACAATATGAATGGCAGGGAAATTGTTGTAAATGAAATAGGAGTGAGTATCTGCAGCTATATTTCCTTTCCTTGAAGTATTGATTCCTTACTGGAAACGTATGCAAGGTAAAACTTGTATGCGGCAAAGAGAGGAAGGCTGGATATGCGTATTTGGCTGTTTGCTTCTACCTTGGCAAATGTTTGAGTGCGCATATCTAAGGCTTTTCTGTTGCAATGCGTCTGTGAATGCTAACTATTTTTCTGAACATTTTATCATTCCTTTGTGGGTTTTTTCACATTTTCATGAACAAACAAACCAATTTTTTTATTTGGCTTTGCTTTTAATACAGATTGTAGTCCTTCAAGTAAATTCCAACGAAAAACGTCGAAGCGTGTTAAGTAATAAGCATAAGACATTTATTAATGAAAGCAGGTTATGCTTCTTCGCAAGTGATGGCTGCTTTTAAATAAAAAAAATTTTAACTGTTGAATTAATAAAAAAAAGAATTTTATTTATAATCAAATTTAGTGTTGGTAAACATTTAAAAACTGCCGCTCGAAATAGTGAACAATTTGGATATAGTGAACCGGTTCATTTTTTATTAGTTCACTATATCGAGCATCTACTGTAATATCATTATTTTTGTAATATACATTTTTTGTAAGCAATCAAAATACTGCTAGGGTTTTTTTTTTATTTCAGGGTGATTCACATAAGGTATGACAAAGAGCTAGAGCGTGTAGGTTATGTAGAAAATAGAAAAAATCCCTTTTTCCAGGGGGATCAGTTTTCTAAGAATTTGGTTTGAATAAAAAAGTAATTATGTTCATATTGCTGCCGCAAACATTTGATGGTCGACGGCAAGAAAGAAATTTGTTAGAATCATTAATAAAAAGTAGGTACTGCACAAACAGTTTAAAGAAAATCCTTTCAATTTTTGTTCATTAGCCATTCAAACCAAAAACTGAAAACGCCGAGCTTAAATAATATTACTAGAATCATTATACAAATCTTAAGGGTTTCCTTAGAACCATTCAAACCAGATTGCCGTCATAAGCATTCTTAGCCGAAAACTAAACGCAGTTTAGTTGAATGCATTTTGCATTTTATTATGTGCATTATAAGTTAAATTAATAATTAAACTAAAATCATTATAGGTACTTGGTTAAGGCTTTTCATTAAACTGCTATCAAGGATGTTCAAAGAAAATCCGTTAAGCCATATCCTGAGGGCAATATATGGGGGAACGTGCCTGGATGTTAACAATACAATAAACAAAGCCCGTGGTGCATTTGTAATCCTTTCTGCTGTGTTGAAGCAAGTTGAAATTCTTCGAATCCAACCTTGAATCTGTGCTGTTATACGATTCTGAAACATGGAAATACTCTGCCAAGGAGCAAAACTGCAGGCCTTTGTTAACGTTTTTTGATCAGGTGGCCGCTAACCATATCAAACGTGGAACTGTGGAACAGGGCTGGGCAGAAAAAAGTGGATACAAACATCATGCAAAAGAAGTGGTGTTGAATAGGCCATACACGGAGGAAACCGGACGACAATATAGCCAAACAATTTTTCAAATGAAATCCTCAAGGCAACAGGCGCGTTAGAAGACCAAAAACTTCTTGGAGGTCATCAGTGTTGAAAGAAGCTCAATCCCAAGAAGCTAAGGCCAGTTGATGCGGCAAACCGGTACAGTTGAAAAGATTTTGTTGCTGCCCTATGCTCCAGGAGGAGCATAGGGCAGTACTGGTAGCAGTACTGGTAGCAATTGAGTATTTGCTTAAGCCTGAACTCACCCTGGCAAGTATATAATTTTGTATAATTTTTCTTAGGCGCGATATGAACACGATGAACTCTCGCTTAAGCTATTATAAGACTTCGCCGGGGTATCAATGTTTGTCAATGTTTTTTGAGAAGTGGAAATCACAGGCGTTTTAATAACATTTGGGTATGTCAAGAAAAACTTTCGTTTAGTTCAACGATCAAGTTTATTGTTTCATACATGCACCCACTCCACAGTGTTAATTAATAAGGTCTACCAATATTTCTGCATTTCTTATCGACAGTGGATTTTGCAGTTTGAATGAATAAAATTGAAAACACAAGAGTAAATGATTTATCTTGAAAGTTTTCATTTCCAACACTTAATTTTTTTTTTTTTTTTTGCAATTATACAATATCCGCCATTATTTAAACTCAAATCAAGCTAAAATCTTTAGCAAACTATTTATTTATTTGAACATATTTTCGGGTCCATTTTCTCGATCGGTGTAATCGGCACTTTCTTGGAATTACTTAAAAGCTTCTTTAATCGTCAACAATGACAGGTCCATCCAACGTTTGTTTAAACTTATAGATATTAAAGCCAAAAAAAAATGATAGTAGGATGAAACTCATTGAAAAGGAAGAGAATATAACAAAAATGAAAGGAAAAATAAATTACGTCGGGAAGTGGAAAAGGGGGTATTAAGTGTTTTTAAGGGTAAAAAACGGTTTATCTCGATTTGCTGCAAAACTAGGTACTAGTCCTATGAAAAATTAAATTAAATTATAAAAATGTAGGTAGTAAAAAGATACTTTTTTTAAACAACTTTTTTAAAGAAGCAGATATTTTAACGTGAGAATTTTCGATCGAAAATTAGGGTGCTTTTTCAATATTAAGTAAAAATTTGGTGATAAAATAAATATGAATGTATGTATTTCAAATCAAAAAAATTACGATGTGTTTGTGACATAAAAAGATAAGTTTCGCACCAAATTTCGTTAAAAAAAATATTTTTGTTTGTAAAAGATAAAAATAAAATAATTTTAGATACATTTTGAGGTTATGCGAAAAAAAGTATATATAGAAAGTTGTAGGTCTTTTTATAACCTGCAACTTTGCTCTTTACTTTTTTTTCCATAGGACTTGTAGTTTTACTGGAAATCGAGATAAACTGTTTCTTTTCCTTAAAAATTCTTAACCCACCCTCCCCCTTTCCACTTTCCGATGATCACTCGTAATTTATTTTTCCTTTAATTTTTTATATATTCTCTTCCTTTTCCAATGGGTTTCATCCTACTATAACTTTTTTCATTTTTTCCATTTTCAACGGCTTCAGCACTGGTCTAATAAGGCCAAGTGTATTTTTGTTTGAAGCCGTGAGAAGCATAGTGGCCTAACTGGTTTTTTATACCCTATTCCATAGAATGGGTACATTGTATTCGGCGTTGTGTTTGTAACATAGAGAAATAATACCGTTAGGTATAGAAAAATATATAATTCTGACTCAGATTCAAAAGCCTAGTCGATTAAGCCATCCATCCGACCGTCTGTATGTATACTCTCTAGAGGTCGCAATTTTTGAGCTAGAAAGCTGAAATTTGGTATATATAATATTTGGTTCAAGACTAAGGCTAAGTTCTTGAACCGGTAAAATCCGCTCACAAACACGCCCACAATCGTCATTTTTGATGAACAACCTCAATTTGGTAAAATTAAATTATGTTTTTTGTACAGTTACGATAAAAGCATAACGCTAAAATTTTGCACACGTAAGCTTTAGGCAAACCTTCTTCCAATTAAAAAAATATTTCAGTTTGGGCGTGGCTGACGCCCATTTTTCATACAAAACCATCAGTATTGTTTTTATAAAATAACAATAGTTACCTATATTAAAGCGAAAAACATCAAATTTTGTGGGTATAACTTGCACATAAACATCCCATGCCCAATTTTCATTAAAGAACTAAAAACGTAGTTTTAAAAATTTATGGAAGGTACCAATATTCAATTTTAACCTTTTTTAGTTCGTTATTTGAAAAATATATGTCTATATTTTTTGCGTAAATTTTGTAAAAACGCCCACTTTTACGGTCGTGAGTTTTATAAAATACCTTTGTTCAGGTAAGATCGTTCAAAAACTACTCGATTCAGCTGTAGTTTTACACATATGCCTAAATACTGACTAATGATCAAATCATAGTTAGTGCTTTAAATTTTTCTTAAACATTTTTAGGGCACGCCCACTTTTAAGGGGCGTTTCCATCAAAAGTCGTAATATGCATTAATTTTGTAATGTTTTTAACTATAAGTTTTGAATAAGAATATGAACACTTCAGTTTGTGTTCTTTGGTTACGTAGCAGAGTGTGGTTAAAGAATTGATAAATACACACATAATCGATATTTCCATTCAAAACCTAATTTTTAAAAATTTAAGTTTTGTCTTGTTTTGTTCAAATCGATCTGCAAGAATAAAATTGAATGTCACTGAGCTCATACCAATTGCCTTGGCAACAAAAAGTCTTAACTTTGGGCGTGGCGCACGCCTTTTTTATTTTGCCAGCACTAATTGAACATCACACCGCACAAAATTAATGTTATTGATTTTTTTCTGTCTGCTAAAGAAGAATTTTGTTTCTGAAACTGAAACATCAGCTGGCTACGGGAGGCATACGCATACACATACAAAAATAAAGGGAATAGGGTATCCAACAGTTCGTTGCAAACGTACTGTAGCTCTCGCTTATGTTTTCATTTGTTTTCATTAGAGCAAAAACAAAAAGTAGATTTATATTTTTATGAAGTGAGATAAAAAATATTCTTTTTCCTTTTGTTGAGTATCCGCAGAAACCCAAATTTTTTGATTTTATCAATGTTTTCCATTAAAATACCGTTATTTAATGTTAGTTAGGCCACTATGGCACTAAGGAATAAAATGCACGACTGGGTCGCACGAACTTGCTCTTATGATAAGCAATTGCGTAGTGGCTGCATATATGCATATTAAAAAAAAAATTAAATAATTTCGAAAATTCTTTTATTTTTTAAATTAGTTTAAAAGTTTTTTCGGAAAAACTAAGTATGCAATAAAATTTCAAAGCTATACGTCAATCTAGGAAAAAAAATATTGAAAATCGTTGGACCAGTTGTTTTTTTTAAAGGTTATTTTTGAAAAACTTTTTCAAGAAATATTTTGAAATTTATTTGAGTATGCAAATATATGGCAATCTGTAGTTCACATTTGAAAAATAATTTTAAAAAAAATCAATGTACCCGTTTCCAACATATTTCGAAAACCAAAAATTTTTTTGAAAAAATTATAAAAAATCAAAAAAAAAAGTTTTTGAAAATTTTGAAATGCCATATTAATAAAATTATGAATGACTTCCTGTGGCCAAAATTTTATTGAAATCGAATGTATAGTTTACGAGAAAATTTGATTTAAAAATACTGGTTCTATGAGAGGTACCGTTATTAGACAAATTTTGAAAAAAAATTTCTAACCAAAAGATAGATTTTCTTGCAAAAATAGCATTCTGAAAGTTTTATCAAAATCGTTAGAGCCGTTTTTGAGAAAATTAATTTTTGTCTTCAAGATTGTATGGCAGGTGCCGTTATTTTTGGACCTAGAGCAAAAATAAATAAAATGCACGACAGGGTCGCACGAACTTGCTCTAATGTGTGACAGTGGTCTTGGGGCTTGAGATTTTGATAAAAATAAAATTTTCAAAATTCTTAAATAAATACTTAAACTAATTTGAGCTGAAAAAAAAGTACGCCATTTTATTTCTTGGATACATTTGAATTTATGAGAATAAATTTAGGAAAATCTGTGGAGCAGTTTTTGAGAAAAAAAGTTTTTTTTGAAAAACTTTTTGAAAAAAATTTTCAAAAAAAATTCAAAAACGCCAGTTCATAGGTATTCAGCAAATACATTTATTTAAAATTTAAAAAAAAAATTTAATAAGCAGTTTTCAAAATATTAATTTTTTAAATTTTTTTAAAAAAAATGCTTTTAAAAATACAAAAAATTATTTTTCAAAAATATTGGTATGCAATACAAATTGAGCTACCTACAGCTATATGTGTGTGAAATTTCGAGAGAATCGGTTGAGTCGTTTTCGAGATAGTCGAAAGCAAAAAAACGGTCCTATGGAAAGTACCGTTCTTAGCCATTTTTTAAAACTTTTTTTTCAGCCATATGATTGGTCGTACCTGAAAAGCAACACTGATTTTTACTTGCGATTATAGGTGCTATAAGGCAAGTTATGCATTCGTCGAAAAAAAAAGTTTTGAGATAACAATCAAACATGACATTACGATGATAGCGAAGACGAAAAAAGATGGTCAAAAAATTCTGTCCGTCTGTATGTATGTCTGTCTGTCTGTCTGTCTGTCTGTCTGTCTGTCTGTCTGTCTGTCTGTCTGTATGAAGACCTACAGCCCAAACGCGTGGGCCGAATTGCTTCAAACTTGGTATATAGACTTTTTTAGGTATTGTGCAGAAAGGAAATTGAAATTTTTTTTTTAGCTCAAAAAATAACGGTACCTGCCATACAACCGTTATTTTAAAGCTTATTTTTCTCAAAAACGGCTCTAACGATTTTTATTTAAAAAAATCAGTGTTACTTTTTAGGTACGACCAATCATATGGCTGAAAAAAAAGTTTTAAAAAATGGCTAAGAACGGTACTTTCCATAGGACCGTTTTTTTTGCTTTCGACTAACTCGAAAACGACTTAACCGATTCTTTCGAAATTTCACACACATATAGCTGTAGGTAGCTCAATTTGTATTGCATACCAATATTTTTGAAAAATATTTTTTTGTATTTTTAAAAGCATTTTAAAAAAAAAATTTAAAAAATTAATATTTTGAAAACTGCTTATTAAATTTTTTTCTAAAATTTTTAAATAAATGTATTTGCTGAATACCTATGAACTGGCGTTTTTGAATTTTTTTTGAAAAATTTTTTCAAAAAGTTTTTCAAAAAAAACTTTTTTTCTCAAAAACCGCTCCACAGATTTTTATAAATTTATTCTCATAAATTCAAATTTATAAAAGAAATAAAATGGCGTACTTTTTTTTCAGCTCAAATTAGTTTAAGTATTTATTTAAGAATTTTGAAAAATTTATTTTTATCAAAATCTCAAGCCCCAATACCACTGTCACACATTAGAGCAAGTTCGTGCGACCCTGTCGTGCATTTTATTTATTTTAATTAAAAATCGTTAGAGCCGTTTTTGAGAAAAATAAGCTTTAAAATAACGGTTGTATGGCAGGTACCGTTATTTTTTGAGCTAAAAAAAAAAGTTCAATTTCCTCTCTGTACAATACCTAAAAAAGTCTATATACCAAGTTTGAAGCAATTCGGCCCACCCGTTTGGGCTGTAGGTCTACATACAGACAGACAGACAGACAGACAGACAGACAGACATACAGACGGACAGAATTTTTAGACCATCTTTTTTCGTCTTCGCTATCATCGTAATGTCATGTTTGATTGTTATCTCAAAACTTTTTTTTTCGACGAATGCATAACTTGCCTTATAGTACCTATAATCGCAAGTAAAAAATAAACAAAATTAATGAGAATATAGGCAAAATAAAAGAGCTGTTTTCAAAATGATAGTGAATAGTGATAGATGAAGTGGAAGGTACACATTTGCTTTCAAGTGAAAGGTGAAGCAATTGTCTCCGTAATGGTTCCAATCAATTTTTACAATTTTTTTTTTCGCTGCCTTAATATCTTCTAGCTGTCGGAAATATTTAAAAAAAAATGTTTTTAAGTAGCCCAAAATCCCAGTCGTATTGTAAATTAGAATATCCTATGTAGTCTGGAGTTAGGGGTAAGGAATAAGCTTAGTACAGCCATCCGTACATAAAGGCCTCATCTTTTTAATTTAAATTATAAATGCCCAAGCAGTATGCCCAAGATTAACGTTTTTAGTGGCACATTTTTTGTAGTACAACGGTTGTATGAAGTGTTTCCTTATGGCAAGAAAAATGACAGAAAGGTCAACACTGTGATCTTAAGTTATGACAAGATACCTTTTATAATTTTCTCTTGAAGCTTCCGCTTTAAAAACATGGTTCTTTTTTCCCAGTTCATGTAAATCCTTAAATTTTTCTTCTTATCCGTATTTTAATTTGTATGCTATCACATTTCTCTAAAGAATCTGTAGTGAACGCGTAAAGATAAATTGAATTTTTCTTTAAGTACTTTGCGAAAAATAAATTGATAAATTTGGGTATAAGAACCTTCACGAAAAGGAGATAAAACCATCCTATTATATAGCTCTTGATGAAGCATTATAATGGGTCTCATATTTCAGAAAACTATACCAATGAAATGTTTTAATCTACATATTTTGGCCTTCTGCTGGGGACAATGTTTTGACACCTTTAAACATTAAAAAAAGGAGCTAATACAACGAATCATTTCCGCTTAATGTTGATGAGATAAAATGGCAGCTGCAGAATTGAATCAACTTCTGGGTTGTCAAAGCATTCTACAACTCTGAATTATGGCTTCTCGAAGAGTTAACAGGTAATTAGCTTGCACTTGAATGATTGAATTATAATTCATGATGATCAAATAGAAAAATTGGCTTACCTAACTATGAAAATATTTACTTTTTTGGTGAAAGCAAGTGTCGTAATTTAATTTAAGTGAACGGTTCTCAATTTGAAAAATTTAATTTCAGAAATGATGGGAATGATATATGGATTCAATTTGCAAAAAACGGAATTTTGAAAAAAAAAAAAAAATGACAGCTAGGCCACTATGGCTCTCACTAAATGATTTATTAGGCGTTTTTCTTGTTTCATTCAGAAACGAGCTCTGAACAGAGTTCGAGTATATCGAGCTCGCTCTGAACGTCCTCTGAACCAATTGTGTTCAGAGCGCTCTAAACTATTAATGAAACGAATTTAATATCCCATTAATTTCTTTTTATCATGCCACTTGAAAAACCTTTTTTAACATTTAAAATACCTTCGACGGCCATTTTAATCTTCTTTTTATCAATTGAATTGGTTTGGAAGCGTCTCACTTTTGACGTTTATATTTTTGTTCAGCTTTTGCTCAGTCTGCCCCATCTATTTATTTGGAGCTCGTAGAGCGCACTCTGAACACACTTTGAAGGAAAAAAGAAATACGAGTTTTGAGCTCTGAGCACTCTGAAGCAAAAAAGAAACACTTATTTTTGTTTGACAACTCAGGCTCTGCTGTGAACTAACAAAGAAAAACGCCTATGGTCACGTACATTACGAAATATTCGTTCCCGATCCGAATATTTCGCTTAATAAGTTCGTATCGCAGTTAGAGTTTCCGATTTGATAATGGTTATCATAAAAAACTAAACAAATCCGTTTATATATTTTTTGATTGAAATTGCCATTCATACCGAAAAATAGCCTTTTTCAGCACCAAAATCTTCGGTTGGCAGTTTTGGCATTATGTTTAAACATAAAATTAAGTCCGAATCTGACTTGTTGGAATAAAACATAAATTTTAAGGTTGTCTTGTAGTACCTACTTGGCGAGTTCTTTTTCTAACCATAGTCATCATTTGTTGTTATGTCAAAACAATTTTTTGGGAGTGTCATTGTTAGGATTTTTTGGGTTTTTTACAAACTACTTAGGAACGATACGTTAGTTAGGATTTGTTAAACTGTCAAACGACTACTTTCAATTTATTATTCTTAAAATAAATAAAGATGGAAAAATTCTAGGTGCCCTTTTTTCACTGGAGAAATACAAAAATTAAATTAATGAAGTAAGTTTTTGAATACATACATACATATATTTTCAATTACTTTAATTTTACTATGTACCTTCATATAATGCACATATGCATATTTAACTTTCAGAGAGAAAAACAAACAGAACAAATGAAAGACAATAATTTTGTGATTGCAAATGAAAACTCATCGTCAGAATCTGAATATTTGTGTTTCTGGCCATACAATAGGTCATTTTGGGGTAGTTTTTTTTTTTTTTTTTCAAAAAACTTAAAAGGCAATAAATCAAAATTGTGGTGATGCAGTTAGTTAGATGAGCTCATTAGTGACTCAGCATGACCATAATCAAAATGATGTGATAAGTAACTTGCGGGATCTAGCCGTTTTTGTGCCCCTGAGAGGCATACGGCCAAAGAAACAGTTTTTGTATGACAATTTTCTTAAATACATGTTTAGGTGGAAACGGGGGATGCAGAAAGTAGCGGGTGATCCAGTTAAACTAGGAAACACTAAAATCTTCAACATCGCATGGATAGATGCTGAGGAAAGGGGGATGCAGAAAGAAGCCTTTTAAACAAATCGCTTTGCCAGTTCAAGGGAAAAATCTTAACGTTATAATTGTTGACAATTCATTGCTCCAATACAATTAATTTAGATTTCTTTTAGTCGAGAATAAACTAATCAACTTTCCCGATAAATTTAAAGTTAATTACTTAACAGTCTTTTTTTGCCTCCAAAAATCACAAATCTTAGAATTGTTTGACGTCTCGATCTCGAAGCGAGAGAAAAAGAAGTATATTGGAAGATCAACAATCTCAACTCATATCATGGAGGTGAGTTGGAAATAGTAACAAATCGTAACTATTTGACACTTCAACGTGAGTTTAGGAACACTTATGACGTCATATACATAGTTACAAACCGTAACTAATTTGGATTAAATAGGAACGCCTTTTTGTTGATTTTTGCTAACAATTGTTAACTATCGTTACAAAAGAACGCACTTACTTCGTGGCTTGGTAGTTAGTCTGTCAGAAAAACAGAAATGGTTGAGAGTGCAACAATATATTTTCATTTTGTTTTATAAGATTGTCCTAAATGACTGCCGCGATTACATGAAATCGTCGGTAGGGTAGGAAAACGCTGGATAAGGAAGTCTTTAGAAGGACAAAAGCGAATCGAACACGGATCGGATCTTATAATAAAGCTGAATAATGTAAAACAACACAATAGAGGTACGAACAAACTTAATAAATAAGATATCAAATGTATGTTTAATTGATCCCTTGTCGTTTATCTGAATCATTTATTGTCAAGAAATAAATACTTAATGCATTCAACTCGGTGCATTAAACACAACCACTTGTCACATTTTTGCCTGACTGCTATCAGGTTTAACGAAACCATTTTTTACATAACCTTTAGCGGAAGTCATCGTTCAATTCGCAACCATTTCTTCTTATTTTTCAACAAATTTTAAGAAGGTTGTCTAAAATTACTATAATTTTCAAGCGGTCCACGAGGGTAGAAGAAAACTAAAATTAAAGCCGTTGAACTTTATAAATACATTAAATTATTGAAATAATAGTTGTTCTTTAAAAAGTTTTAATATAGTCAGTTGTATGAGCTTTAAATGTGTTCTCTATTTCTTTTTTTATTTACCTTGTCAAAAGGTTTCAAGACAGATATGAAACTTCATATATAACCCTTTCGCGGTAAGAACCGACTAGACAGACACGACGCAGTTCCGACTTTTCAGAAATTCAACTAAATTTCGGGTTGTTATTACTGATGCTTGATTAGACCATAATGCTTCCACTTAAGTGAATGCGTATCGAACACTGATTATTTTTTTATTCTGTTCGTTAGGATCCTAAAATTGGGCTGATTTTCAAGAATACAGAATTATGCTGATTCCATCTTGCATTTTTACATCATCATTCTTCATATATTATATATTTTAGAATTAGGTACCTTATATTCGTGTCGCATATAACAAAAGGAGGAATTAGTTTCTGGATAATACTTCGGACCGGAAATCACAAGATACGGCGTACAATGCAGGCATCCGATCAATGTTATTCCAGCTAGCACAAATTTCGCCCTCCTTACAGTGCACATTGTTTGACGCTTAAGAGGATACATTACTGCTATAAACCGCTCGACAGTAAAGGCCACAACAAACCATACCGAACAGAAGCTACACAAGCTACTAAAGAATGTAAAGAATTGGCAAATAAACTCCCGATGATAGACATTCACATCCACATAACTCAACCACGAGGCAAATGTGCCGAACAAAAAAAACGTATCACTAACAGCCAAAGCTGCCAAATAAAAACTCGACGAGAGCTTCTTTAACTTTGTTTTGAAAAATACAAAAACCGAAAGTATGTTTCCAATACTGCCGCCAAAAACTAAAACTGGCGTATAATAAAAATTTAGATAGTGGGCTGCTGTGTCAATTATTTTTGAATATTGTTGCTGTTGTTGTTGGGTTTCGATGTGTAAAGTTCGATTTGGAATCACCGTTGAGCCATCAAGATCGGTGTGGTTGTAAACTAAATCGGAGTAATCCATCATGTTTTAGACGTTCTTTTTTTTAGACCGTTATATAAATGGTTAAGAGTATTGAAATTGAAACACTTTCTTCACTCTAAAGGTGAGAATACAAGAAATCATATTTGAATCCAAACGTATTTTCAGATTCTGGATACAAGGATAAGCAGAAGCACACGCCACATTTCGAGGGGAGGTATTTGTTTTATAAAAAATGTTGGTGTCGAAAATGCTGAGATAACAAATTTGAAATTTTCGCACTGACCGCGTTTTAATAAATCGCTGGTAAAGACAAGAAACCCACGGTGCAACAGATCCGTATTCAGCCGAATAGAACATTACCGGAGACCGACAGAATACGAACTGAAATCCATGAATGAAATGTATTCTATTTTAAATGTTAAAACATCGCAACAATCTTATTGGATTCGATTCCCTTCCCTATGCCGTGCTATGTGAGATGGGTAAAGCTTTCATTCCTGGAAGTCTTCCAGTTAGTTGAAAGTTTATACTTGATTTTTTTTTTTTTTAGAAAAGTCCTTGTATGTCCTTTTGCTGATGGTTGGTGACTGTGATGTGTGTTGGATAAATAAGGAAAACATCAACAGGTTCCTTTTCCAGCCACTGTTTTTCCCTATGGACTACTACTGACTGACGGTTGGAGGGAGCAGCAAAACCAATTCAGAAGTTCGGTTAAGGTCATATTTGTTTACCAAAATTTGCATGCAGTTTCTGTCCGCGTCACCCCATATTGAAAAGGCATTTGAAGCAATACAGATAAATTGAACCAGCACATGGCTAATGGATTCTATAAATAATGGAAGATAAAAATAAGCACTTAATCTTATGTTTTACTTTTACAGCATGAAAGATGTAAAATGTGTGTTTCATAGAGTTCAATGGATATACGTTTTGTTATTTTTGGAATTTAATATTTTGAATTGTTCGCGACTTTAAGATTGCACCATCTTTAAAAAAAAATAGATATTTGCTTAGCAAACTAGCCATGGCCGAGCCTAACTAGAATTGTAGTTTTTGAAAACATAAACTTAAATTTACTTAAATATTTGTATAATAAAATTAAATGCGAGACAAGAAAAAAAATTACTAAGACCGGATGGCTCGTTCTAAGGGTATGCCATTAAAAAACAAAAAAATCATACAAACTTGCAATGCAATTTCATAAAAGGAAACTGTCCTAACCTAAGTTTAAGCACATTCACGTCACGTTATGTCATTGTCAATTAATTAATTTAAATTATAATAATCTAATTTACTCCACGGAGGAATATAACTGGCAGAAACAAATAACTCCGACCCTCCTATTTCCACATGCACTTTAAGTTCGTGATCAATATCAACTGTCCATTATGTCTGTCACTAACTATGATCTATCTTTACGAAGTACATTAATTATAATTAGTACTTTAATAATTTATCTATTTACCAAGTTTCGGTTAAGATAATAATATCATAAAAATACATACATAAGGAAAACATAAGCGAGAGCTACAGTACGTTTTCAACGAACTGTTGGATACCCTATTCCCTATATTTTTGTATCTGTATCAGGCATGGAAAATTCGGTACAATTGTATCGAAATCGATACAATCGAGTTTGATCAAGTACAAAAGTACAATTTGACTTATTTCAGTACAATTCTCTTTTCTCTGTTAATCGTTCAAATTTTGAGATCCTTTGCAATTTTCTTTTATAAATCAGAGAACCACATCTTAAGACACATCTAAGCCTCATCTAAAACTTGGGTTCACTTTTTACAACACAAAATAAAGTATCTATAATTCGATATTAAAATGTATTTTAAATTTGTTTCCAAATGAAAAAAAAATAACATATTTCTGATTTTTCGAATGAGATTAGCTAAATAGTCCAGTCGACAGGTCGGAAAAAGTGGGTTTAGGTGGAAAAAGGTAAAACGTTAATGAAACTTGGGGATTTTGTTCAGGGAAAGCTCTTGACCTCGAGGGCCCTGTGCTAGAAGAGGGTGGGAGGAAAAACTGCAAATTTTTTGATGTTACTCCGGTTTTCCCTCAATAACTTTTCGTCCTTACGTTCTATGGCAAAAACATATTTTAGTTTTTTGTAGCACCATATTTCGGGAATATAATTGACATACAAAGATTTTTGTATAAACAAATTGTAGAAAATTGTATGTTCTACAAAAAACTAAAATAAGTTTTTGTCTTAGGACGTAAGCACAAAAAGTTATTGAGGAAAACCGGAGCAACGTCGAAAAATTTGCAGTTTTTCCCTACTCCCTCTTCTAGCACAGGGCCCTCGAAGTCAAAAACTTAGCAAAATGTTTGTAAGCTAGCCCTGAACGAAATCCCCAAGTTTCATTAACTTTTGACTTTTTTCCACCTAAAAGTACCTGTCGACTGGACTCTAATCAAAAATGAGTGCAATGAATTCATGTTCGGTAATATTTTTTAAATTGCACAAGCCGCTCTTTCCGTTCCCCATTCGTCGGCAAAAATGTCAAACGAATATTTTCCTATCAGAATATTATTAAGTCAAAATGTTGAACAAGAATGCAAGTAAAAACTTGTACAGCCTTGATAGCAACAAAAAACTTGTTGAATTATTCATCTTCATCTTGCTATAATTTTGATCTTAATGGAAATATTTTAAAAAATAATGTGCAAAATGCAAGCATTTTGACAGAAGAACTGTTAGACTGATAATTATAGAATAATTTTCACTTCTGGCAAAGTATGTATCTACTTGTATACATATTTTGTACGTTTTTCAACTTTTTTGTGTTTTATAATAAATATTTTTACATATATATTAATGAACTGTTTTTATGTTTTAAATAATAAAATATTTTTGTTACATATAAATTACAGTATTTCATTCAAAAAAAAATTCGGTACAATTGACTTCATTTCAGTACAATTTCAAAAGAGTTTTCAGTACAATCAAAAAATGTCATTTTCCATCCCTGATCTGTATGAGTTGGCCTCTCGCAGAGAGCCGCTATTACAGTTTCAGAAACAAAATTCTTCCTTAGCGGATACGAAAAAAAACAATAAAATAATTTTTTTTTGGTTTAACTGCTGGCACAATAACAAAATGCGTGTGTCACGCCCAGAGCTGAGACTTTTTATTGCCAGAGCAATCACTATGAGCTCATCAGTGACATTCAATTTTAAGCTTGAAGATCGATTTGAACAAAACTAAAAAAAATTTAAAATTAGATTTTGATTGGAAATTGCGATTTTGGGTATATTTTACAATTCTTGAACCACACTCTGCTACGTAACTAAGGAATACGAACCGAAGGGTTCAAATTTTTATTTCAAAACTGCGACCAATAGTTAGAAAACATTAAAAAATTAATGCATATTACGACTTTTGACGGAAACGCCTCTTAAAAGTGGACGTGTCCTAAAAATTTGTAAAAAAAAAAAAATTAAAGCACTAACTCAGCTTTGGTCATTTGTCAATTTTTAGGCATATATGTGTAAAACTCCAGCTAAATCGAGTAGTTTTTTAACGATCTTACCCGAATAAAGGTATATTATAATTTCTAGTGAAAAGTGGTCGTCATCAGCCACGCTCAAAACCAATTTTTTTTATTTCATCCACAAAATTTAATGTTTTTAGCTTTAATATAACCATTACTTTATAAAAACAATATTGATGGTTTTGTATGAAAAGTGGGCGTCAGCCACGCCCAAACTGAAATGATTTTTATTTAATTGGAAAAAGATTCACTAAAGCTTGCGGTTCAAGAACTTAGCCTTACTCTTGAACCAAAGATCATATACACAAAATTTCAGCTATCTTGCTCCAAAATTGCGACCTCTAGAGAGTATACATACGGACGGACGGACCGGACATGGCTAAATCGACTAGGCTTTTGATTCTGAGTCAGAATATATATATACATATACTTTTCTATACCTAACGGTATTATTTCTCTATGTTACAAACTCCACACCAAATACATATACCCATTCTATGAAATAGGGTATACAAAGTAAATAAAAATATGTTCTAATCTTGACCTAGACCTACACAACATTCTGGTAGTAAAAATATATGTTTTTAAACCCACTGGATGAAGTCTTCGGCAAACCAAAAACAACAACTTGCAACTCCCAGGTTATCTTCTATATTCTTATTGACGGATAGGGGAGAAGTGTCGTTTTTTGGATGATTCATTAGCTGATCAAAACAGTATCAAGGGAAACTAAATTTAAGGTTAATGTACATAGGTACATAATATTTAATTTCAGATGGGGAAATATTTTTTGGTATTTTATATTTAAAGGTATTAGCTGGAATGTGGTTCAAGATCATTCGTACCATGGAGCCAATTTTTTGGGGCTAGTTTAGTGGTTAGATCTTTTTACTTGCAACTATAGGTACTATACGCAAGAGTTATGCTAACTTACTTACATACTTAGAATGCCCCTCCAGCCAGCTCGATCTCGAGCCTACCGCACTACAAGTTGTTGGAGACTTATGTTTAACAAAAACGGCTTCTAATTTTGATATATCTTTCTGAATATTTTTTTGGTAAGCTTTATGTTTTGGTTGGAATAGGTTTTTCAGGATATATACACTTGGCGTATTTCGTTGAAAATTTGAATGTGGAAGCCCTTTTATAAACGAAATAATTTTGTTACTTAAAATTAAATAATTAAGTTTAATTTTTTTTCGATTATTTCATAACGGTTTGATCAATTTTTATTTGCTTATTTCCTGATAAGAACTATAAAGTTCTAGAAGTTTGCATTATCAAAATAAAAAAATTGTGTGGTTTTATGAAACCACGGTGCAAGTGAAACTTTTTTTCGGATCGTTGGCATTTCGCACTATTCTTGGTTTTTTCTTTTTTACCGGTTTATTTAAATCACCAGCCGTATTTGTATAGGTGCCAATCACGATCAGAAGTCAAGGTAGACCTCATCTTCGATGGAGCGACCAGGTAGAGGGAGACATACGTCAACTTGGAGTGCGAAATTGGAGACAGCAGGCTAGAGATCGAGCCGGCTGGAGGGGCATTCTCAGCAAGGCTCAGGATCACCACGCTCCAGTGGCGCCATCATAAGGTAAGGTAAGGTCAATCACGATCAAGTGAACAACAATAACACACTGATCAAAACACACACATACCTTGTGCACGAAAGAGTGTGAATATAAATGCTACACGGTTAGCTGATGCAAGCCATATCGGCGCCGCCATATTGCGACATGCGACAGATGAACGAACAAATTTAAGGCGATCGATTGAAAAAAAATTCACTTTAAAAATATGTTTTCGAAGTTTTTCAAAAAAACGGGTCGAAAGATTAAAATTTTTTTTTAATTCAATACAGTAAGAGAAATCAGATGGCTTATACTTCTGACTACCTTATTTTTCAAAATCTCAAGCCCCAAGACATTAGAGCAATTTTGTGCGACCCAGTCGTGTACTTTATTTTGTATGATAATAATAATAATAATCTTACAATTTGTTATTTTTTTAACAAAAGACTTCAATAGATATTCGTTCACTGTGGCGTATGTGGAATCTTTTTTTTTTAATTTTCTAAGTAAAAATGTTGCAATAGTTTTATTACTTTATGGGGTGGTTGTGGTAGTCTAGTTCTTCAGAAGAGACAACAAAAGACCACTAAGAAAAAACTAATGTGATGAATAGTGGAAGCAGAGGGAATTCGTTTCCACTAATCCGATATATACACATATACAATAACACAGCTTACATAACAACTTATTAAAGTTAGGTTGTGCCCCGAAAATCTTCGATCTACGCCCAAGAAAAAATGAAGTATTTTATTTGAAATTAAATTTCTTTAATTAATCTTAGTGTTAGCGGAAACATTATTTTTGGTGGTTTTGGTTGGTGTTTAAATGTACAAAATTTTGGCAATTTCCAAAAAACCTGAATCCTTTTTTCTTCCACCCGATCGGCACCAAACCTCCGTAGTATTGTCTTCGTACCACCATGTTCACAATCAACGCATAGAAGCTGTTCAATGTAGATTCATTCGCTTTTCCTTGCGTGGTCTTTGTTGGAACGACCCATATAATCTTCCTGCTTACGAAAACCGTCTAAAATTAATAAATTTACAAACTCTTAGTAGACGTGTAGCGATAATGCCGATATACTTTTTGCACACCAGCTTTTGAATGGAGTCATTGATAGCGAAGGTCTACTCAATAAATTCAAACCAAACACTCGGAATCATCATTTGAGGACCATTGGTTAGGGGCATTAGCCTGCTGGAACTTCAATTCCAAGGATCCAAACGACTATGCTCACTTTTTTTCATGAAAGCCACAGCATAAAATAGTGCTTTCCCTGAAATCAGGGATATTTTTGGAGGCACACTCAAGAAGAGGTCTAACAAATGTGAACCTTAGTAACATAGGGATTAGAGAATTCTTTCGACCAGCGTTTTACGAAACCTAGAGTAGAGTTAGCTCTATTAATAATCGAAAACTGAGTTGGTAATCACATATCACACCTAAGGCACGACTGGAAGTGACAATCGCAACTGGTTCATTGTCAATAAAATATTGACATTTTGGTAAATTAGCGAGTATGTTATGGCTTAGCATTTTGTTACATTCAGTTCGAGAAGGTTGTGTTGCCACTAAGTAAAGAAATTGTTAATCGGCTATGCATTTAATATGTTAAGAATTACGCATGTCATCAGCGTAAATCTGAAGGTCAGATCCTTCAAGGATGAGATACACATCATTAATGGTCAGCAAAAAAATCAGGGGACCTAAATGACTTCCTTGAGAGAAACAGTGATTTGCATTTTTATAAAATTTTCGAAAAAAATAACAAATTGTAAGATTTAATTATCAGTTTAACTGAAGAGTAGCGAAGCTCGTAATTCGATCAAAGGGCACGGTAGTTCTCTAGCATGGCACGACGTCTTTTTTTTAAGATCAAACTCAGGACGATTTGTACCGCCTCTTACTTCTGTACAATAACTCTTTCCTTCTTTTATTTTTAAAAATTGGTTCAATATTGCTAATATGTACTTCCTAAAATATTTGATATCAAACTGTTAAGTATTTAGAGCGTGGCGTCCATTTAGATCTCTGTTTTCTACATACAATGACCTTGACAAACCGGAAAAGTTACAAACATTGAGTGTTTTATAAATAAATGAATATTTTGGCAAGAACCAAGGCCTTATGCCATACACTCTTAAAGCTTAACCAGACCTACAATTTTCGGTTGGATCCAAAGGGAACCATACATTTCCCGGGATAAAAAGTAGTCTATGTGATTTTCCAGGTGCTTCCTTCAAAAAAATAATGGCAGCCGCTGTGTAACTTGTTGAACCAGCACAGCTCCCCACATCAAAGCGATGCGATTCAGGAACAAAACATCATTGATCGTAGCTCTGTTGACTGTTACCTGTTTTTCGAAATAAGTCTTCCACATTTGATTTGTATTTCATTTTGGAAATGGCAAAACAGACTTAAGATAAATCACATGGGAGATGACAAAATGGCTTTTCAATGAAAACCGTGCTGCCAACTTAAATTTCTACACCTCATGGAACAAAAGTTTGAATTTGTGAGACTTCTCGTTCGTTCCCCTTGTAATCCAATATCTCCAATAAATCGAAATAAAGTGATTCTGCGATTTCTCACTAGATGACGTTTGTTCCTCTTCTCAATATTGCAATGCTCTGCATAACAGGCTGTAAAAATTCAAGTGCTTAACTAAAAAATCCACAAAAAACAAAAACTACAAGTTAGCGTGGTGAATATAATGTAAAGCTTCTTTATTTATTCACATTTCAGATAATCTCAAAAATCATAACAAATTTCATGTGATTTAACCTAAAACCAATAAAAATAGTTAGCTAAGCTGTATTAATTAGGTATGATTATATCTTGAAGTCCGCTTTAGTAATTAGGTTTTATTAAATGGATTATTTTCCGTGAAAGTTCATGCCAGTGGAGAAGAGTAACATTTTTTTATTCTTTTTAGATTTTTTGCTACCACCACCACCACCACTTGCGGATTCATTTTTACGACAAGTGTTGTGTTGTTTTTGAATTATTGCTTCTGCCAAAACTTCTCCCAAGTTGGGCGCTGGATGAA
Organism: Platycheirus albimanus; assembly: GCA_916050605.2. Classification (NCBI taxonomy): domain Eukaryota; kingdom Metazoa; phylum Arthropoda; class Insecta; order Diptera; family Syrphidae; genus Platycheirus; species Platycheirus albimanus. Next base: position 71,570,383 of record OU696698.1, read on the forward strand.
ATTCTTCTGCAAATTCATTTAAAGAGTCGCTTTCACTGTAACGATCAGACGGCATCCTAGCTCGTGGTGCTGTACTTTCTTTTGACCATGTTGAATCTACTGAAACGTTGGGTGAGCATGCTGCTCCTCTTAATGTCGGCCAAAACTCTGCCTTCGGTGAGCCTATAGAATTTGCAACTGATGAATAAGTATTGCGTTTAGATGTACTTGGTTGAACTGGTATATCAATAGCATCTGTGTGGAATTCATTAGGAAAAGCGGCAAGCGTTTCCTCAAAGCCACACTAGAAATTAAATGAAAAAAATTGAAAACTGCAATGATGTAAAATCCTTAAAAGGTATACAAAAAAAAATATGATTAAAACGTCGAAACATTAATAGGAGTACGAAAAAAAGAAAGAAACCGGAATCAACAACGACACAGTCTTGTGAGCTAGTTAAATTGCTAGTCGGTAAAATTCAATGTTCGAGGTTGTCTAAGGCATAGTCTATTCAGCGAAGTCAACGAGAATGATGAAAATCTGCACCAAGGCCGAGATTTCACCATCATAAGCACACATGTCCCTACGAGGAGAACAATTACGCTGCCAAGAAAATGTTCACAACATAACAGGCGAACAACTGCGCCGAGGAAATTCAATAATGGACGACTTCAATCGGATACGGCGACTGTTAATATAAAGCCATGAGGCCAATGGCAGCTGGTATACACCTCCTTCCGAGAAAACCCTGGCTTGACTCCGAATCTGCTCACTTCTCAGCAAAAAAAAAAGCTCACACTTACTAGAATGACCCGAAAGCTATACATTGAGCAAATTAAGGATTTTTTTACCCTTAAAATTTATAACACAGTGCGAGCGTTTAGGAAAGTTGGATAGGAGTAGGAGATGAAAGGAGACACAATGGGAGGAAAAAATCGAGCCGAAACATTACGGTGATGTTCAAGCGAAACAAATGTTTCGGTAATGGTTCTTTCACCTATAAGTTTTAAGGCTCTTTTTTGAATCCTATCCAGGAGACGCAAGTGAGTGACAGGAGCACCTGCCCAGATATGAGAATTACTCAAGCTCCGAGCGAATGAATGCCTTGTAGATTGTAGCCAGATCAGAAAGGGAAAAATATGTCATACATCGATTCAAGAAACCTAAGCATTTTGCGGCATTTTTGGCGACGTCAAATATGTGATCGTTCCTCCACAAGAGGTGGTTTGTAATACACATACCTAGAACGCAAAGCTGTTCGGTTTCCTCAGTGCAAGTGTCACTCATGGACAATGGCATAGGGGGTAGGTTATGCTTTAAGAAGACAGAAGACAGCATTGAGTTTTTGAAGCATTAAATTCCACTCGGTTGAATATTCCCCATTGAACAATGCTGTCTAGATCGGAATTCAATTAGCTTATCATATGCTGCCGTTGCAGTTCCACATCTGAAGAGCAGGAATGTGAATCTAGAAACGATTATGAAAAGCTGAGGGTACTGTCGTCAGCAAAACAGTTAAGTGGATTAGAAGACTTAGACAAGAGATCATTTTATAAAGATTAGGAAGAGAGTCGGAGACAGAGCGGAGCCTTGGGAAATACCAGCATTTATTTTGTGAATAGCAGACTGATACCCGTCCAAGACAACGCGAATTGAACGGTCCAAAAAGTAACTTCTAATCCGTCGAAGAAGGGGTTCATCGATGCCAAATGCACGCATTTTCGATAAGAGAGCTTGTTGCCAAACTCTATCAAATGCTTTTGAAATATCCAGCGCAATAATCTCTCCAAAACGATGTAAAGATTGGTTGCACTGTTCGGTGAGATATACCATCATATCACCAGTGGACCTATTGCTACGAAAACCATACTGCCGGTCATTAAGAAGTTTTCGTTTCTCAAGATATTTCTTGATCAAAAAATTTATCAGAGTTTCCATGACCTTGGAAAGAAGGGACGTAAGTGCAATTGGTCGGTAGTTTGAGTGGGATGAAGATACGCCTTTTTTTTGGAACGGGCTGGAAAAATGCTGTTTTCCATCCACTCGGAAAGAGACCTGTAGAGAGGAGGACAGATGGAAAAGCTTACACAGTGGTTTTGCCAGCGTGGAAGCACACCTCTTCAGAACTATTGGGGAGATAGTATCCGGGCAGCGGATTTGTGTATATCGAGATCTTTAAGAACTCTTGCAACTGATCGAGTGCGAAAGGAGATTTGTCCCATAGAACCATTTACGCTCTCAAGAACAGGAGGAGTCATGTCACCAAGTGGTAGTGTGGAATTTGCTGCAAACTGTGCTGCAAATAAGTCGACTTTCGCTTGAGAGCTTACCACAGGAGTGTCAATGTCAACAAGTGTTGGAACCGAGGACGCAATGGAGTTGCTCACGATTTTTACAAATTACCAACAATTTTTACTACCTTTGGGACATTGTAGTATATTTTTGCCTTCATTTTTGTTCATGTAAAAAATTGGTTCTTTGAATATGGGCATTACAGGTCTTCCTTGCTTGTTTAAACTTTCATCGGAAGCTTACTTCTCTCTCCTTGATAACCTCTTTGCAGCTCGAGTCGAACCATGAATTCTCTTTTGGTTTGATACTTTTTGTCCAATTCGGAACACAATTCCTCATCCCGCAGAGAATAATGTTTGTTATCATTTCAGCGCTGGATTCTACGTCACTATCGAGGAAACATAGTGACCAGTTAAAGTTTCCGAAGAAATTCTCCTTGGGAATACGAGAAAATAGCTGAAATGATACAATAGGCGATAATACATCAATGGTGTATTTATCAGGATGAGATGTGAGAAACAAGTCTAGGGTGCTTGGGGTGTGACCCGCAATGTCAGGGATTCTTGTTGACTTGTCAACAAGCTGAGTCAAATTGTTAACCTCAGCAAAAATCTCGGCATACATTCCTTGGTGTCTGGCCAAGATATCGAAGCTACGTAGAATTGTGTACATTGAAATCGCCTGAAACAACGATTTCAGTGTGAGATATTGGGAAACAATTCTTTGGATGGAGTCCGACAGCGCATCGAATTCGTTAAAAGTCGAGTCGAAAAACAATATAAATGTATGATGTGCTTTGGTACGGTGTTAGAACACTGACCATATTGTGGAAGAAGTTGGTAAGCAACATCATTTTTGACGTATACGGCTAGACCGTGGTAAGCAAAGAATAATGGCACTAAGTTGTACCCATATAGGTTAAATTCTAACGGATCAGAATTTCCTCCCATTTGGGTTTCACTTAATTCCAAAACAGCTGGCCTGTATTTTGCAGTATGAACGTATGCTGCATAGAAATTATACTTAGCCCCCGAATGTTGCTAAAATCGACACAAAATGTTCCTCCCATTATGAAAAAACAAAACCAACCCGTACGAATATCTGAATTCAATATTTTCCAAATCTCCAATTTGAACTTTCAATAACACACTTCCATAAGTGACTGCGACTGCGCCTTCATGGAAATGTGCCTTGATCCGATCCTGGATTAAAATGTAAAATAGAGAACTATACATATACGTTAACCTAGATTAAGCAATGCATATACCTTGCAAAGAAGTTTGACTCAGCATATGCAGTGCCTAAGCCAGATTATCTGTGACGGGATGGGAATGGGAGTGAAGGAAGGGATTTAACGCTCTTGTGTTGAATACAATATTGATGATTGATTTCAGGCTTTTTGGATTTTTTTTTTTTCAATATACATATTAGTTAATTCCCTGTTGGGGTTTTTTGTTTATTGTTTTGTTGGATTGCACAATTAGGTTTTTTTTTATTGATTTGTTTAAGGTATGATGTTATGTTTTCACTAGCACTGGACTTGGAAACTATTTATGAAGCTTATGTATTTATGTAATTATTGGCACAGTAAATTAGTAACGAAGGGGAGACAAAAGCATAAACACAACACGCGAGGGTATTTCAAGTTACGAAAAAGAGACGAAATTCACACACGCGTGCACTGGCGATGGGAGGCAGGTCGGCACTCAAGGATGAGAAACTCAGGAGAAAAAAGGTAGCTAACAACGTAAAGCCGAGGAGATGCAGAACTGTTATCTAAAATAAGGACGGAACTTGAAGAGCAACAATAGGACTAGTAGATTCACAATCTATTTCAACTACTTGGAAAGGCTTCTACTACTATTATTTTATTGGCGATGACAGCCCAGATCCCGTCAATTAGCGACCGGTACCAGACAGCCAAGAGTTGCAGCCGCGCGACCAAAATACAATTAAACCAACCATCGCGATACTTAAAACGCAGAAAGCAACTGGAGCCATTGGACTACAAGCTCAACTTCATCTTCAAAACAAAATATAAGGGAAATATACCCGCGATTGGAAAATATGAGTACCATCTGCCCCATCCAGAAAATGAGATCGCCTGCTCTGCATCGACTAGATAGACATTAGTCTTTTAAGCACCGCTTATCTATCCTGAGCAGTGATTTTTTTTTTAGCGACATAAGCCGTTTGATGGCGATTCAGTTGCTCCAAATAGAAACCAATCTGTTTATCGATTTTAAAACAGTTTTCAACAATGTAAACAGGAGAGAATTATATCGTGGCATGACCAGCTTAATAATTCCTGCTTAAAGTGATACTTCTTATTGGGGTGACGTGAGAAAGCTTGCTTTTCCTCCAATTGGCTACGACATTGACGTGATAACATAGGAATGAAGCCATGGATACAGAAGCAAGCAGAGCAGGACTGATAATAAACGAGAACAAGACTTGGTCAGAGCGTTACCCATTGATATTTATAACTTTGAGATAGTTTGTTTTTTTTTACTAGACACTGCCGTAAATGGAACACAGCAGTAGGGCGGGAATCAAACTCTTGTTTTTTGCCGTTTTTTTGGCCAAAGTAAGTAATTAAGGATTAAAGCTCTATCGAAAAGTTTTTGCATTATTCATGAGGAAGAAAATATCTGGCGAAGAATATTCAACGATACAACACGATCTGTACAGCGGCAAAAACCTAGTCAGAAAAATTCATATTTTTAAGATGGCTGGGTCATGAAGAACGAATGGACATCGAAGCTCCAGCTTGAAGACTACTAACGCCATACCCAGAGTTACCTCATCTTCATTCTCCGCCTTCTTAGAGGGCAAAATTGGAGACGGCAGACTTAAGATCGAGTCGGCTGCAGGGGCATATTAAGTGAGTCCCAGGAGCCCCATCAAAAGTAATGTAAAATATAAAAAAAGAACTTTAAATATGTTACAACTTACCGATGGGAATTCATGCGAGGAAGACAGATTGATGTTAGCAGTGCTTGAAAGAAGTTTTCCCATCTGCCTATCGTTTATTGCATCTATTTTTATCTCACGCTTCTTCTCTTCTTTGTCTCTTCTTAGACGGGCTTTCTTCCGCTGCAGTATATCATCTGTAAGGGTCATCGCATTTAATTATATAATTCTTTATATAAAACAAATAGTATTATACCTTTAAAACTACGCAATACATCTTCATTTATAATGGGTGGGCCCAATTGAACTTCAACAATCTCAAAATGACAAGTCAGTGGCAAGTGTCCTAGACAAGTAAACTTCCTCCGATGGTCCTCGTCCATCGAATGGTGTTCCTTTTGTAAAATGTTTGCATTTATAATTAGCGGAGCCTTGTCAAGTGAACCATAGCATGCTTGTAACATTTTCACATTCAATGGATGGAGGAAAATGTTTTGTCCATCTACTGATTGATAGAAGTAATAATATTTTGCATTATTTTCATCTTCTACGGATTTAGTTTGAAGAGTTTCGGTGTCGCTTGAGCCTGCTTGCTTTTCTTTCAGTATGTCATAATTTTCAGTTATTTTCTTTTCCATGTTAGTGTCGATTTCTTTGTTTATCTCTAATTTTCTAGCTTTCAATAAATCCATAGCTTGTTGTACAAATACAAATTCAGGACAATCTTCTTCACCTTCGCAAAATGCTAACTCATGTTGTTCTCTTTCAATAATTGAAATAACATCTAATCTATTTGCTACCAAAAGTTTAGCAAATTTCGATTCATCGTCACTAGCCGAATACATATGAAATTGTTCCTCGGACTCGCTAGCGTGGGTACTATTGAATTTTTCAATTGTAAGTGAACCCTTTTTGCGTTGCATCAAATGTAAATGTATGGTGCTTCCAACACTGAAATTGACTTGTTGGACAATAATTGTGCTTTTCAAATCCTTTGTGTGGATTGCTTCGTAGCAAATAGGACATTTTCGCCATGTTTTATCAGATAATGCAAGATAATGAAGGATGCATGGCCAGCAATATGCGTGACCACAACGAGTGAGCTTAGCTGCAACGGGTGGATACAAACAAATCGGACATTGGGGCTCCTCAGTGGTTTGAATATTGATTTGCTCAATCAAATCCCAATCGATGAGTGTATCTGGTGAATATGATGTTGATTTTTTGTTGGCCTTCCAGTTAACAACGAATTGAAAGCTAAGAACAATTAATAAATACATTTAAATCAGTGTATATTTATTTAAACATGAAAAATATGAGTATTTTATTACAGTAAGAACTCAATAATTTCAGAATGGGATGTAGCTCTCGAGATTTTGTCAACTATTTTTGTAGAGATTAGTGGACAATTGCAATAAGTAAACATTACATAATTGATATTGACTCTGCCCCCATGAATATTTCATGCTATTATGTATGAATATTTCATTTTTATAGACTTTGCAAACGAAAACAAGCAATCAAAAAGTTAAAAAATCATAGTTGAAACGTTGACACTGGACAAAAACTGGGTTTTGGTGACACTTTAGGAATATGCGAGTGTTCAAAGAAACTTTAAGCAAAAAATGTCTTACAAGATATATTTATTGGACCAAGACTTGTCTTTGGTTGGAAGTAGGTTTTGAAGGGATTTTATCACAAACTACTTGTCTGGCTTATATGAAACGTCATGTACCATGTTTTACGCAAAAACGGATCTTGTGATTTAGTGAAAATAAGTCGGAAAATAAGGTTATTGAGGTTCAGTCCTAAGCCACTGTTCGTCCACCGGATCATCAAAGGCTTAAAAGCTACCCGAGTTTAAGGACTCCGGAGACGTTTGTTATTAAAAAGGTAGGTACAATCAGCACATTCCAACTTGGTTGCCAAGTCTGTCAGTTTTTTAATTGACCACAAAATAGGTGACATTATAACACTCTATCTCACTCCCTGTACTATTTTCCTATAATAGCAACAATTTTATCAAGCATGTCTAGTACCAAGCGATTTCTAGATAACATCACAATTGACGATATAAAAGGTCTTTTCAAAATTGATTAGAGCGGCGATTGAAAATTGAATGTTGTGAATATGTGAATATTTTTCAAGGATTATTTTCAAGGTTTTGGTGTGCTCGACACATGAACGACAGCTACGAAACTCTACGCTTCGCGCCCCTTGAGCTAAGACTCTATTTTGGACTTTATCCTCCCAAGATAATAGCTGCTTTATATGTATAAGGAAAATCGGTCATAACAATCTAATTATTGAAGTTCTTTAGATCACTTTTTTTTCGGTAGTTTGGCGATAGTTCCTTCCTTCTATTCCATGAAAAAGGTTTCTTTTTTCCAAAGAGCCTAATGAGTGACAAATAAATATAGGCTTCCGATTAAGGGTGCCATTATTTTTTTCACTTATCAGGGTATCAATATTAATTCCACAGGAAGGTCTAAGTATCCCAGACAATTTGATGCCTCCACTTTGTTCATCGTTATTCGGACCACATAAATGATCCTTCCACTTTCGCAACTGGTCTTCTATTGACACTTAAAGATTATCGTTTGTCTCAAAAACAGGGTCCTTGCTTCTACTTTGATGACCTTCGAGGTCTTTATCAATTTAATAGAGCACCCTTGCTTTTGTTTTCTCCGTCTTCCGCGCTATCCGTCAATTTGTCTTATCTGCAGTGTGAGCCGAGATAGGAAAAGGCTTCCAGCTATCTCGGCTCATACACCTCTGCACTACCTTATTAGCTGCGCTACCGTAGCAGTTGTTTTCTGAAATAAGCCCGAACAAATAAACAAATGTCCTTTTTTGAAATATTCACATCGGCTCAAAGCTTCATTACAATTCTCATATCCTATTTACATCTCTGGATCATAATTAAGACTAGAACGTTAAAAACAATTGGGAATAGTACGCTAAGCACAGCTCACTCGCCGAAGCTGTTAACATTCCGCTGGGGGCTGTGAGGGGCATTGTCTTCCCAGGTGGAGCAATTTGATTAATTGCATCATATCTAGAAAGATGTGGACAGCCTACAACAAATCTAGAACAAACGTTATTTTGCAAAAACCGGTCAGATATAGCCAGAGTGGTGGCAGTAAGCACGGGTCACTGGCTAGTGGGTGTGCATGCTGCAAGGCTGGGTATTCTTTTTAACAACTAATGCCGATCTTTAAGAAATGAGACAGAGAAGGAGACTGTAATTAATTTACTGTGTCAATGACCAGCTTTATCTCGAATTAGGACGCGAACCCTAAGTGAATCTTTTTATGAAGACCATGGGGAAACTATCCAATAAAAGGATCAAAGATTTGATCAACTTCCTCGACGCGACAAAATGGTTATGGTTACAAATCCTTATTCTTACCTAATCAACTCCACAAATACCTTCCAGCCCTAACAATCAAAGGATAGACAGAGGACCCCTCTGAGAATCATACAGCTGACCTAGGTGGTGGGGTATGATTCTTGGATGGTTCCTAGGCTACACCCGTTTACTGAACCGACTCTTCGAGTCAACCGGCCTAGGTGGCATACAGGGTACGGTTTTATGGAACTGTCCCAGGGTTGGCTTGGCAGATTGAGTCTTCATCATAGTGAATACTAGTTCATCCCATCCTTATCCGCAAAACACCTTTCAAATCCTTCTAATCAAGTGACAGAGAAACCGCTTTGAGAACCACACCTCGCCTAGGTGGCGTGATGATTCTTGGAGGATTTCTACGCCGAACCCGCTTACTAGACCAACTTTTTGATAGACCATTGTACCAGTACCAACCAGGAACCTGCCTAGACAGTCTGAAGTACGGTTACATTGGGGTGTCCTATGATTGGCTTGGCAGATTGAGTTGTCCTTCAATAGAGTACTAGTTCATCCCGTACTTCTCCGTACAAAATATCCTATAACATCCTTCCAATCTTTTGCTTAGTTGTTTAGTTATGGTAACATACCAGCGCTAATTGGGTTCTTGAGAACCGCCATTGCTACCTACCTACCTACGCTAAGCAAAGATATTTGAAGCAATTTCGCAGCAATACTAGCACCTCAAGTAGTACATGAGTTAACCCTTGGTCCTACCTGCGGATTTACTGTCAACTAGGAATATAAAGAGAAGCCGCACAACACGAATGTGGATGCTTTATTGCAGATACCAGGTATCGGAACAAGAGGAGAATAGCTTATCCCAACAACAGTGTCTTCTATGTGGATCCTTACTGTCCTACCTATTTCAGTTTATTCTTTAGTAAGAAGTAGTTGCGTTGACCATAGAAATTAATATTAAACGGTCTTATTTAGAAGACAGATAAAAATAGCTAAAAAACCTACTTTACTCCAAACTTACTTGGCCTGCAAATACTGCTCCTTGTTGTATTTATGCTTCTTCACTTGGGAACGATTATTATTGCCGCCATGTTTACCAAACACATTTAATCCACTATAGTTGTCAGAATCTCTTTGACTAAAATGGAAGTTCAGCAAATGATTCAGATTCTGCTTCTTGCATCCAGGTGCATAGACAGAATGCAATTCATAATCAAATTGGTTAGAGTCCTTTTGCAATGCTAGTCCGGCGCCGGCAGAAGACACGTCTTCGCGTAGTGATTGACCAGCAGCCCCCCCATAGTTGTTCGTTGTTCCACCCCTAGCCTTTGGCCGTTTATCAACATAGGGCTTGTTCTTTGCTGGATCAACCTTACTTCCTCGTTGATTGTCGTTCTTCGATGCTGAATAATTGGGATTTTCTCTACGATTAGAGTTTTTCGGCCAAGGTTTATTTGAATTAAGTTCTGTAGACAATAATATTGTTATTATTCCATGTGAATACATAATTATTAAATATGTAAATTTATACGAGTACATACCTGCTGAGCTCTTACGTGAATCAGAAGACAGGGCCTTGCTGGAACCCTGTCGAGAATATTGTTGTTGTTTTTTGTCCATTATTTATTTCTTGTTTGGGAATTAAATTAAATGAAAAACTTTTGATAATATTATACGATAATAATGATGATGGTGACGAATCCGACGAAAAGTGGATTTTTCCTCCACATGGAGTTTTCACTTCGAATTCTTTGAGTTGATACATTTTATTGGGCCATGATTATTACGCACACACGATACAAAATAATTACTTTGTACTTTATTTAAGAATATTCTGAGCTGAATACGCGTGCAAGGGACTTTGGAAGTATTTGAAGATTGATGGCGTTTTCACGCTGTTCGACAATTTATGTCGATTTGTTGTTAAAATCTTATGATTATCTAGAAAATTGAACTAGAAAATTTTGCAAAATCAGCCTCCGAGCTGACTTTAAAATAATGGCGACGACGACGATGAAAAAATAAAATAAAGAAAAAATACGTAAAAGAAAATCTATGTGAAACGTTGTGGAAATGGAACGGAATTGTACTTAAGGCCCCAAACACAATGGAGAACGTAGAAAAGCATTGAGATGTTCAACGTACTGTCATTGTCAAAATGTTTAAAGAAACAGAGAATATAAAACTTGCGATGGTGCAAATTTGCAACGCTTCTTTCAAATGCTAACAAGAAAAAAAAAAAGTTAAATAATTGTGAAATTATTGCATAAAAGTTGTGCATTAATATAATTAAAATAGCAAATCCTTTAATTGTCACATTATGTTTTTAAAAGTCAATTTGAAGATTTCGGTCCCCATCATGGTTTGTATAGTTCGACGGAGAGGGGAGATAAAAATGAAAAACATATATATTAATCAGCGTTCACACGCAGACAAGACTATAGGACAATACTCAATTGTCTTGTCCGAGCTTCTTGAACGGGGTTGGACAAGACAATGCCAACCAGTCGATATATCGATATTGTCCTCAGAGATAGCTCGGAAGGCTAGCTCGGAAGACAATATAATGACAATTGTCTTGTCCTGGAAATAGTTGTTCACATGTAACAATGATTGTCTTGTCTCATTGTCTTGGCCTCTGCATTGTCCCATGTGAACTCCGCTTTAAGATAATAGGAAGTAGGAAAAAACAAGATCAAGTCGAAAATATTAGGGGTATTCACGATCTGGTGCAAACAAGTATTCTAAAAGTGCGAAATTTTTTGCATTTCTTGCAGATCGTGAACTCACTTCTTCCAATCTGTAGCAAAACTCACACAAATGTCAAAATCAGGTTGACACAAATGTCAAAATCAAAAGTACAAATTTTGCACCGTTGTATTTTCCTGTTGCAATGGGGTTGAGGTATAGATAAAATGCAAAAGTGTAACAAATGACATCCAGTATATTTTGTTGTTGTATTGCAAGAAAACGTAGCACTTTTACACTTTTGCAATGATGCAAAACAAGTTACACCAGATCGTGAATACCCCTATTGATTTTACGAGTATGTATAATATGTAATTATCTTTTCACTCTTCTGTATAATAACATATTAGCTCTGCCCCTCTTTACTTTTCTTGAAATTCACAGATCAAGATGTTGCAGAACAATGTAATACACAATAAAAAAATATGTGCTAGCTACTTACCTACCATAATCTGTCATTTTTGGCGTCCGTGTTAGTAACTTCTGCTCCGAAAATAATATAATAACAATTCCTTTTGTATATTTGCATCCAATCACATAAAATGTATCTTTTTGTAATTGTGTGTTCTTCTCGCAATGGCAAAAACAAAACTTCAAAAACTGCTGTCAAAAAGGATTAAAAGAATATAAAATAAAATGAGATTTCAGATTTTGCTCTGAGATCAAAAAAACGATTGATCTGTTGACCAATGTGAATCAAAATTTCGCTGTCAAATCAAAAACTTGCTCTGACGTTACCAAACAAAATCGCCATTATGTGATGTCAGTTGGACTTTACTCCAAAACAAACATTCCACATTCCTCTAGCGATTTGTATTTGTAGAAGCTAGCACGTCTCAAACGAAGCAAATTTTTTCCATGGACAATTTTTCGTGCTTTGAGAAAAACCTATAAGAATGTCATTCCAGCATGCCAAGGCCAGGCAGCCTGAAACAATCCGCTCAATTCAAAAAGACCAAACATACACTGATGAACTGACTGAAGATCTATCAGACCTTCTCCGAATGTCTGGTCATCGAAACTGGATAAAACACAACAATGTTTGTAGATTAATTGCTGAAATCGCCTACCATGGATTTGCATCTTTGAATAACATGCAAACCCTCGGAGAAGAATACACTGGAATTATGCAAATCGACTCCAATTACACATCAGTACCACCAAAACTAGTAACTCAATCATACATAATTGTTATTCAATCCAAACTTTGAACTAATTTTTTTATAGCTTCAACTATCTGCAGTTATCCTAGAATTCGGTGGTGAGACACTGTACGCCAAAGTCCTACAAATTCTTGAAAGAAATATCGAGAGTAACGAGCAAATACTCCCCGAAGCTAAGGAAACATTGAAAAAGCTTTTGCAATACATGCGAAGTTCAGTGCCATACGCAAAGGCCCTCCACAAAACTCTGTTCTACCTTGATTCCAATAAATATCAAATTTCAAAAAGGCTCACTGGCATAAATTACACATTGGTCAGGCATTGGATGCAGCCTGACCACTCACTGTACGGCTACAAAATCCTTGGATGGTTAACTCTTCTTCAACTGGCTGTAACACTTTGTTTGAGTACATTTGAAGCGTGGAAGGAGTCGAAACAAAAGTATACTGAAAACAGAAGCCCCAACCAAAAACTTGCAAGGATAATAACCGCGCAGCAGTCCAATGATGCACCACAGTGCATTTTGTGCTTGGAACCACGAATCAATACTAGTTTAACACCTTGTGGGCACCTTTTCTGTTGGCATTGCATTTTAGATTGGCTAGATGAGCGCGATGAGTGTCCCTTGTGTAGGGAAAATATTAAAAAATCAAACGTGGTACAACTTCGTAACTTTATATAAGGATGTACTAATAAATGTTTTGGTGATTGAGTCCTGTTTATTTGTGTTTATGACTTTTCCCTATTCAAAACACCATTATTTGCTGCTTTATTAAAAGCCAATTTTGTTGTTAAACTATAATTTATAAACAATACACTAAAATTAATTAAGAAATCAAATACTTCCTTCCGAAAAGTTGAGCTTTCTTTTCAAACATTGGTGACTTGATGGGCGTGTTGATTTTGTAGAACGAGTTCATGGAATGCTTAATATATGTTTCATACATTTCGTTAAAGAAGTTCTTAATTCCTTCATCGTTTTTATTGTCATGAACTATGATGAATCTTATTTGACTGGCGGTAACAAAAGAAGTTACAAACCATTGATTGAATTTGTCTATGGACTTGAGATGCATGTTGGGAGATTTCCACTTGTGTTCATCGACTAGATCGAGGGCAGCATGTGCAATAAATTGATTTAAATGCCTGTTATCTTCTTTCTGAAATAAAATTTATGAATCCTATGATTTATTGTGTGTTTAAAGTTTCATCTTCAAGTTATTTGCCTTTAATTCCTTGCTAACGTTAGAGAATTCCATTTCAAAAACAGGATTGTCATTATGACCGACTATAACGAAATAGTAACTAGACATTGTTTTTTTGTTTAATGTTAAGTTTATATATTATTTAAAAACAAAAAAACAACTTGGAACAATGTTTTTCAACATAAAAAGAACATTTAAAAACAAATAGAAAATTTTGACGTTTAAATGACGTTCTTTTTCCGCGTTCACAGTTCAAACAAATGAAATGATTACGTGCGCACGATTTCAACACGGTATACTGTGTACATCCCTGTAATTGCGCACAATGGTGAAGCTGCAGCAGTGCATGTAGCAATGTCAAAGTTAAATGTACGTAAATCGTATTGCACGGCTACAATGTGAAGTAGAAGCTGCAGCATAGAGAGCAGCTGAAGTACAAGTCGACTGAGCTCCAACTTCACGAACGTGCTGCAAAACAACAACAAACAAAAATGAGACATGATTTTTGTTTGAGTTCAGTGCTTCACATTGTAGTCGTGTATGGTGCTGTTACGTGCTACTGTTGCAGCTACACCATTGTGCGCAGACAGTTAAGGTGGCTTTACATGGAACTGCAAGCCATGATCTGCAAACAAAAGAGGATGCAGAATATATAAATCATACTTGTGTGATAGAGAGGGAAGACCAAAATGAAGACGTCTTCATGAATGCAGATTATAGGCAAATTATGGATGCCAAAATACCAAAACACTGACCGTGCGCTACGAAAACTTTTTCCTTAAAGAAAAGAACTTAAAATTTTGTAACTGCATTTTAACGAATTTTGCACAAATCAAAAGAAATGCTTAAGATGAAAACAAGCACTCCACGACAACACTGATCATTAAGATCTTCTTTTTAAAGCTCTAAAACCAAAAGCTCATCAACAGAAACCCAAGGGAAAAAAGTTGAACGAGTTAAGGATGGGCAAGTGAATAAAATATATCGATATTTATCGTATCGATATTTTTAAATAGTATCGAAAATTATCGAGCGAAAAATATCGATATACCGTCAGTTTTCGCATGATTATTCGTACAAATTCCCAAACCATTCAAAATTCGTAAAAAAAGAACATAGTATTTTTATGTATACAGATTAGTCAAATCAGTAGTCAGATATGGACATTAGGAGCATCCTTTTGTTGATGTGCTCGCCTGTCAAACGGTTTCTATTATCGGCTACTGTAAGATTCAAGGCTGAAGCAACTCTTTCGGAAGACACCGAAGAAGCCTGGCAAATTAAGTAATTAGAGGCGACTTCTGAAATAACAGGCGTGAACTGATCAACATCAATTTAATAGGGGTTGAATTTTGAAACAGCGAATCAGTGCACACTCAGATGAATAAGACTACGTCAGATGTAATAGGAATTTCAGTCGTGGGCAAACGATTTGTACTGAGGTTTCCTTCAATATAGTGTGGTTTAAAAACATGGCACGCTACTAATTTAAAAAAGCTTCCTCATAAGACGTGTACTGCCGGTTTATGTTGGCTAGAGTATAAAGCTGTTCTTCGCCAGCTCACAATAGCGAGCGACACAGTCAAACGCTATCTCCGGAATCATGTCAAAACCACAAAAATACAAAACAGAGCAGCGAGCGGTACTCTTCTTGCCTTAAACACCCTTATTAGTTGAAGTGCGTGAATTCGTGTGCACGAATTCAACACGGTTTACATCCAATGTAAGTGCATTTTATTTGAATCGTTAGGCTAACCTTCCCACTTTAAAATGCAACTGAGAGCATAAATTTACTGATATTACACCCATCAGCGGATTTTAAGCTTATAAGAACCAAACCTTGATCGCTGGTCTGCTTTGTATGGCTGCATTGGTATGAATATGAATAAGAAGTATATTCGCTGTTGCAATTAGTGGCTATCTTCAGATGGTATTGTATATAAGCTTTTCGAATTTTGAGGCACTAAAGAGAGCGACCTCAAACGACACGTTCACATATACAATGATGGGTGCAACCGAAATTCAAACACAAAACGAAATTCTATTGAAAAGAGCGCATCTAGATTTTGAAAGCAATCTTTTTAATTTAAGTCAACGGAGGTTGAGAAGTTGTTGAGGAAGATGGGATGGCCACATACACAGGAAATGATATTAATTAAGGGATCATCTAGGCAAGTACTACGATATAGGAAGGTAGGGTGTAGAAAACAACTCGCAGCGTCAATTTCAGTCTAAGGTTGTGTAGCGTATAGGGCCAAGACTATGCCCCATTGTCGATGAAATATGTGGGGGTCTCGCATGCACCCGCCAAACAACAAGCGGGAACTAGTCCGTTACATCTTCACTCCACCAACAAGACTTAGAATTTTGTTTAAAGCAAAAAATTCAATATGTAAATAACTTACAATTAAAAATTATTAAGTACTCTGATTGTGACATTTGACTGTTGGCCCAAGTGCTTCAAACTGTAAAATGTAATGACGGCATTCAATTAAATTCAAGTTACAAATCAGCTGACATTACACCACTTCTAAATACAGGAACCCAAAGTGCCAGAATGCAAAATAGATCCGAGCACCAAATTCTGTGCGACTCAGATTCATAAACCACACTTGCAGTTATTGAAGCAATTGATACACATATCGAGTATGAAGCACATTCCACAACAAAATCACTTTTCTATAGTTTGAATTCAAAAAAAGAAAGTTAGTGATTTACATTAAAATGTATAATGAACATATATAGCCATACATACATCAAATATTTATTTCAATATTCAAGTTAAGTTAATACACAGAACTTTAATGAATAATTTCTACGTTACTATTTAAAAAAAAAATATTTATGAATAAAAATAGAATAACAGAAAAATATAGAATAAAAAAAACGAGTTTTCATGTTAATAAGGAAAATTACACAAATCACAAAAAAGTATTCTAAAATTATGTAACATAAAACAATATTATAGTATACATTACGTTCTACAAGCGGTGCGTTATGAGCAAAAGTCCTTGCTCATATTTCGAACTCAGAGCATCCACATTTTTTATATTATTGCTATGTATATAGAGGGTGTACAACTATATACACACAACGTTTACTCATTTAATTTTTCTTTACAAACAATAATTTTATTGAATAATATGTATACGTTAATATTATTATCAATAATTAGTAATATTATTCTTCTTATTTTATATAGTTTTAATAAAAAAATGTATGTATTTGTTTCATTTTGAAATTATATTTTTGTTGTTGTCTTAAAATCTATACACAGCTTTGGTGTATTCTCATTTATACATATATTTTTTTTTATTGAAAGTGGCTACTTTAACAATCTTATGGGTATTTTATACTCTTCTTTACTTTTTTGTTTTACATGATTTATTATAAAATTTAATTTATATTATTAGACTTGAATGTTAATTTACTTTTCTGTAACCGAGTCTATTATAATTTACCGACCAACATGTTTAAGCATTCTCACAATATATTATGAGAGAGAAAAATAAAATGCTTATGCTTTTTTAATAACTAGGATTTTATAAATAAAAATTACTATATATTATTATATACAACAACAATAACTTAATTCTACATCTACAAAGTCAAATAGAAAAATAAACGGTATCTTTTATTTTATTTACGTTATTCAACAGACGTAATTTTACCAACTAGAGAACATTATTATATTATTTACATTGATTGCACAAGCAAGCACCTGTGCTGCAGTTTTAATATATTTTTTTTCTGACTCGCCTTCGAGTCCCTAAATACTACTTAGATTTCTTATTAGCAGTGGTTCGCTTTTGTACAAGTCGATCCTTTAACGTTTTAATAAGATTCTCAATATCTTCTATGTTATAGCTAAATATGAGTTTGCACTGTTTGGCTTGAATATTTCCTTTGTTAAGATTTTTAAGGGCATGTTGTAAACAGTAGATGTTTCCTTCATCGGTTTTGAGCATGGATATATATAGATTTGCTCGACACAAGTCACATTCATGTTGAATGGATGCTATGGGCTGCTTTTTTGATTTTGATGTCTTTTCTGCTGGAATTTTTTCAGTCGATGTAACACCAGCAGCCTGAAAAGTTGTGTTATAATTTATATTGTATTTGAATAGATTGATATATGAAAACATGTTATTGGCTTTGCAGCAAGTAGTCCCTTTACTAACTGGCTCCTAATTCCTAAGTCCAGGTACCAACTAGATACTGAAACAACAAAAATCTTACGTTTGGTAGTAAAAGTACTCAGTGGACTATCTTCTTCGGAGATTACAGCTTACTTTTTAATATTTGTTACGATTTTTTCACAACATACTTTATATTGTTTATTTATTTAATTTATTTGTTAACTATTTTTATAAAAATCCTACATGTCATTATCTTGAGTCTGTTCTATGGCTTTGGCTTTTTTTAATCACTGAATAACAAGCCTTGGAAACATGACAAGTAAACCAAACGTTGGTCATCAAAATGACAAATTAATCTTATAGTAGTTAGGAATTATTTCACTTTACTGGGTAAAGCCTTCATAAACTTAGAACTTGGAATACTTTAATCATTTATTACTTTTCACGGATAACTTGTTTCACATAGATTATTGTTAACGAGAGGATTTGATGTCTTGTATAACATTTATGTTTTATAAAGATTCTACGATGTTTAGAAATGAAATTTATTATCGATTGGCCCCTTAACCGTAGACCTACGTTGGGGTCGTTTTCGACCGAATTTTTTTTTTTTTTACTTAAGATATTTTAATAACTAAATACTAATTTAAGCTGTATTTTCATCAATCCCTTATATTGGGTCGTTTTCGACCCGTCCGTCATATGTTTCACATTATGTATGGAAATTCCGTTGCGATTGATTGACGAAGAGTTTTCTTCTTTTATCTTACAACCCATCACAATGTGTTAGAGATGACGAACAGGTACTAGGTTTACATGGCAGATGCTCATTTAGACAGCACGTACCTTACCAGCCGGAAAAATACGGCTTGACATTTTGGACTTGCACTTGTGCTGAAACTTCATACGTCTAGAAGATTCAACCGTATTTAAGAAAAACCAGTTGGTAATGAAGCTGACCAAACTCAAGTCTTGAAGGGCCACAACATTACGAAAAGTAACCCTTTTCTCATTCCAGCTTGGGACTCAAATTGCCTAAGAAGAATCAGACCATAATGGTTGGCACGGTTCGGAAAAATAAAATAAGTATACCGCCAAAACTTCTTAGAAAGTAGGGCCTAGGCTCATAACGTGTTGACAATACCGATAAAATGCTATCCGGCCTTAGCGCAAAACTCAATACCAAAACCTACTAATCGTTGGTAAATGTACGTATTTTCGAACATTATCGATATATCAGCATTGAATGCCTTTATCCTATTTATGCAAATCGATCCAGAGTATTAGAAATGGCGATGCAAGCAGAGTCGAAAGAAGTTTTTACACGATCTAGGAATTGAATTGCCAAAAAACTACAAATATTCTAAACAGAACAAGACCACGTCGCACTTCATGTTCATTTACTCTTCAGGCTTCCATGAACAACAATGAAAGTGAAGACTTCAACACACATGCCAAAAGGCAAAGATTTTCTTCTCGCCATCCAAAAAAGTGAGGCAGATGTTCAGTTTGTGTGGAAGAAAATTCAAACACAAAAGAAAACTATGTTAATGGAGCTTGTCTGCTGCGGATGCGGCAAACATATTTGTAAAAGCAAACACAATCGTAATATGTGTGTTAAATGTATTGAAAATGTTTATATAATAGCAATACATTATGTACTGGTTTATTAATTTATTTTGTATTTTTAATAAAATCTTATCAAACTCAGCAAGGCCAATCGCTTTGAAAAATTTGAAGTTTCTACAGTGATAGTCAGGGTTTTTTTTTTATCTGTCAGTCAGTTGGTTAATATTTTTAAGATTTTTGAAAGCCTGTATCTCAGAAACTTCTCGTGCTTAGAATGTGAGGTGTTTGTTGTTTCTAGTCTTTGGGAACAGGAGTTAAAGGGTCGAACCCCCTGGCCTGGAACCACCGAACAATTATTCTCAATGAAGGGGGTTCCAACGATTCTTAAAGTATTCACATTATAAAAATTTGACCAACTACGATGAAAGACTGATAGTGTATACAATATACACGCTTGTATTAATGCCCAAGTTTTATTGCTCTTACCTTTTACTTACGATAACAGAAACTTAAAGGAAAGTTATGCATTCGTAAAAATAAATGAGATAACTATCAAACGTTGTATGATGATAGAAAAGAGGAAGTGAATTAGACAACTGTGACTGTCTGTGTTAATCATAATCTACAGCCCTAACAATGAATGCAATTTTCTGCAAATTTGGAAGGTGTGGAACGAAGGGACTTGTCATATAATCTCATCAGCAAGGCTTGTTTTTTTTTTTTTTTTTTTTCAAAAATGGAGCCATCGATTATAAGACGTCTCGTAGTCATAGTGGTTTGATTGATCATTAGTTCTTGTTTTTTTTTTATATATTCAATCAAGTTTAAAAACAGATTATAAAGTCAGATGCTGACTGACCCAATCGTGAACTCTATTTTAAAAAGGACTTAATAACGTTACAACTAGTAATAGGTTTTTGTTTTGCATTTAAACTTTTCTCTGGCAAATACTTTTATACAATTTAAACTTCTTACCTTCAGTTGTTCCCTAGCAGCAACTTCTTTTTCGAATACCTCGTTAATCATGGGAAGCATTTGAGAAAGTACATCAGCAGTTACTCGCTGGTCAGAGGCTAAGGCGAACAACAATTGTTCCAAAGAAAACATAGCCGGCTCACAGCTGTCGTGAATATCCTGAAAATAACAAAAATTTTTATTTCTTTTGATTATATAGTTAAAATGCTTATATGAACTCACTCTAAAATCATCTTTCCCCAGATCCAACCAAGAACTAGTAGCGAAATAGACACTTTCCGAAACAACATAACCAGTTGATACACTTGACGTATATGCCCTTGGAAAAATAACAACATATTCGCCAGGTTTTTGTTCTATACGGCACAAGGACACCCCACGATCTGTCAACATGTGCGGCGGAACCATAACAGTATCACAGGGCAGCCAAATTGTTTTGTTTTGAATGTGAGTTGGGATAAGTGAAGTAAGCGCCGATCGGAAGTTTGCACTTTGATCGTCGGGAATTCCGTACCACAATTTACTCGCACCAGTATGTAAATACTCGATCCATGATAATCCGTGTGGATCCCGATACCAACAGCACGCACTAAATAGCATACCAACATGAAGTGTTGGGACTGTAACTCCCATCACCGGACCTAATGAACGAAGAACTGATCCAGCATTGTTGGTCAACACTTTCAGATTCCATGGATGACGAGCACACACAGATCCCTTTCCTTTGGGTCCAGGTGATGGAAATCCGTATCCCCAACCACTAGAATCAATCGATCCGGAATGGACACATACATGACTATCTCGCACAGCAACATGACGCCAAAATTCCGCTTCAACTTCATTCACAGTAGGCTCTGTGTTTTTGAACCATAAAGACATTGTATTTCGTGCTATTCGGAAAAATTGACTCAGTGGCATACTGCGACCTTTCACTATGCACTCCATTGATACACCGTCCACTTCTTCTTCAGATTCTTCGTCATCTTCACTTGATACTTCATCATCTTCGTTGCTAACACTTTCTGTGTTAACAAAGCGATCAGCGGTCCGCCTTGCTCTGGCCTCACGTTTCGCCCAGTCACCTTCTACTTCATCGAAAAGCTTTTGTCTTTCACTCGGCGACAATGTATCATAGGGCAAGAGATACCTGCAGTATATATCATCAAGTTTAGTAACGCGATCCTGCGCTAATTTAGGAATGCACATATCTTCGGCCACTCGAGTCCATTTTTTCTTTTCGATAACCTCTTTGAGGCCTCCTAGCTCCTGAACGGTATGATAAAGTCTTGGTAGATCAACTTCCATTCCTCCAATCCATGGCGGGTGATTCATCACAACGCTTTGTGTGGCTAGATATTTTTTAATTGCACTCAGTTCCTTTGTACTGGGACCCCACCTGTGGAGCATTTTATGGACGTACTGATTATACGCCGTAAATCGCATGTCGTCAGATACTCGACACTCCGGCTTGAAACTAGCAGGTGGTATGATTTTACAAATTCCAAATCGTGCCGCAATAGGAGTGATGCGATCAATAAATTCCATGGGATCCAAAAATTCTTTTTCGGTTGGTCGGAAGATTGGTGCCTCAACCATTTGTGTTGGATCATCGTGACGAGGAAAAGCTGTATTATTGCACATTTTTATGGGGGCCTCATCTTTGATCTTTTTGCTTGATTGGCCACGCGACTTGTTAGAACCCGAGAATAGAGATGAGTTTGAATTGACGCGTGTTAAGGCGCCTGCACCTGAAGGGTGATTCGGCTGCACTGCACCCACTTCGTTTGACTTGAATCTGGGTTGAACCGTTCCCACAGGCACACTTTTTGAACTTCCCACTGAAGTCCCAGCTGTTGTATTTGCTGCCACGGCTTGTTGTGGAGCAGCAACAGACGCAGCACTACTTGTCGTAGGGGCAGATATTGTTGGCGGTGCGATAGGCGCTATTATCGTAGATTCCTTGTTATTCGCTGATAAAGATGTTGAGCTTAAAAGGTTTTTAACTATTTCCGAAACGTTCATAGAATCAGGAAGTGGTTTTGAATTAGACCCCATTTGTGATTTTGTAACCAAAGTTGCGTGCATTACAACTTTTTGATTAGGTCCTTCGGGTCCTTCACGGCCTAGTTTTACTGCTACACCTTGGATCAAATCCGACTTGCCTTCGCCACTTCCTCCAACTCCAGCTCCTTGAAGGGGTATGTAAAACGTATGAATATCTGAATCTGAATCACAAACATTATTATCTCCAGGTTTCTCAGCAACCTCAACAACAGCTTGCTTAATTTTTTCAGGGCTTCCTTTCGCAGGCTTAATTTTTTCTGTGATGAGAGCTACTACAGGATTGCCGATTTGTGATGTATTTTCTTGCTTCTTGTCTATAGTGGTTTTGTTTTTCTGAGACGCTGTTTGATCAGGTTGGGAAACATCCTCGGTATGCGATTCGCGACGACTTTGCCTACGGAATGGTTTTGATAAAGGAAGCTTTGTGTCGTCGTCTTCCTCTTTGTCAAAGGAATAAATACTCTTTTCGTTATCAGCCGAAAATGCACCGAACGTGTACGAAAATGGAGCTTTTTTCTTATGACTCGTGGTTGTCGATTCCTTCAGTTTGGAATTATAAACTGTTGTTCGCTTTGGAGCTTTTGTTGCAATGGATGTCGCGGCGGCTCCCGTCTTAGCCACGGGAGAGTTAGTTGCTGACGCCTGGGCTTTTTTACTTTCATCGCTTTTTTTCTGCTGTCGTGGTGAAGGTGCTATAGCTGTAGTGGTTGTAGTTGTCGAGTTTAGTTGTTTTACACCCTTCAGAGGGCTAGATCCTTCTTTGGATATTTTATCCTGAAGTTTCTTGGATTCTTTTTCTAGTTTAGCTTTATCAATTTTGATTTTTTCCTTTGATTTGGTCACTGTGTCGTTTTTCTTATTTGTTGCTGTAGTTTTTTGTGTCTGGTATTCTTTGGTACCTTCTTTAAATTCTTTGTTGCCTGCGTCTGAGGAGAAGGAACATTCTTCTGGCCGTTGATCATCTTTGGGTACAACAACAGGTGTAGCTTTAAGAGAAGGGCCTTTGCCTGACCAGGCGCTTTCACTCTTGCCCAAGTCTCTAGTGGTTTTTGAAGAAGAACTAAATGAAGTGCTCTCCTTGTCATCTCTTGTTGGCGGAGGCGTAGTTGCGTAGATGTTTGGACGAAGGTTGTCATCAAAATCATCATCTAAGTCATCTTGAATCTCATCAGGATTCGAAGAACATTCTATGAGCCACTTTTGTATTTGCTCATGTGTCATGTTAACCTTGGCTTTTCGTCTTTCTTTGCTAGAAAGTTGTTCACCCAGGTAGGATTCAGTTGGAACAACAGGACCAAGTACGGGTTTATGGATTGAACCACACTTTCCCAGGGTACACTTGGTGTTATCGGGCCCAGAACTTTGAGCCAGACTGACACTTGCGATTCCAAATATTTTACCTGATTCTTCTTTGCTAGGCATCAGGTTGGCAGCAAGAATACTCCCAATTTCGTCCTTTAGTGGATCGGATGACGGCTGAGCATTAGATGCTGCTGATGGCATTATAGGAATTTTTGCATTTGAAGTGCTAGGAGTTTTCGGAGTTGACATATCATATTTCACAGGCGATGGGGATGGAAAACTGCTACTTGGTCTTTGCATGGTTGAAAGCGAAGAGGATCCATCAAGACAAACGATTCGTCGGTCTATATTCCGGTCAAATTTTGGGGTGAGAAAGTTTGGATTAATTTTTGGAGACGGATATGCTTCTATCGGGGGTGGATATGTTGTTGGAGGTGTTTGGTATTTAATTGTTGGCTGTAGAGGAGAAAGGATAGTTTGGGCTGGAGGAGTTTTGAGTGCAGGTTGTCTTGGTATAAATGCAGGCACCGGAGCAGATAGAGGGGTGGGCATTTTTGGTTTATCGTCCAATTTAGGTGGAGTAGCATTCACAAGCGCCGATGTTGGAACATTACACTGCAACGTAGGTGCTGGGGCTGTTATTGGTAGAAGATTTAACATTTTTGGAGCTGGTCGTGGCTCCCTAGCTCGTTCTTCGTTAGGTGCCGAAGGCATTCTAACAATTGGTGGATTATCAGATTTTTTTGAGTAATCGTCAGAGCCCTTTGTTACTTTGATTGCCAATGGTTCATCGTCCGAGTCACTGAAGCTCTTTTCGAGTTTCCTCTTAGTCTCATTGACTTCTTCATTAAGTAGAAAATCTTCATCGTCTTCCTTTTCATAATCTTTATTTTCTTGCGGTTTTGGATCTTCTCTTTTTCGAAGCATTCCTTCTATCTGAAGGGGCTTTGTCGGCTTTTGCTTGACAGCAGCTTTTGCAGCGGCGTTTTTTGGCGGACGACCCCTTTTTGCTGGAATTTTTTCAATTTCTTTCTTCGGTGGCGATTGTTCCTCTACATGATTTTCAAGTTCATGATTAGCTTGTTTTTGTAATTGTAATTGTTTGTTCTGATCGACGTTCTTTTTTAATTCTGTTTCCATTTTTTCCATTTCCTTTACATTTGGTAGATCTGGAAAACTGCTTAATGACAACCCATCGTCGTCGAACTCATCTAATTGCAGTTTTTGTCCGATTATGCCCATATAAATTGTTGCGGCTTCTTTAGTTTTCCTAGTTGGCCGTGTACTCCGAGTTTCAACTTCCGCTAATTCCGGAGACTCTAGTATAGATTTTTTCTTTTGTCTAGTGGCTGCAGCTGTTGTTTGTGGTGACTTAGAATCGTTTTCAACTTCCTGTTTCTGTTTCTGGATGGGTTGTTCAATTGAGTATTTAGAATTTTTTTCAGAGACAACACTTTGATCTTCTGTAACTTTTTTTTTAGGTTTTCGTCCGGGTGTCTTTTTTATCTTCTCAGTTATATTCTTCTCGTTCTCAGTGAGACTTTTCTCATCTACTTCTGGTAAGCTCACAATATTATTGAGTTCTTGCGGTTGGTCCGGTTTTATGACATCTTTATCTTTATCTTTCACATTTTCACTTGGTTTGGTTTTCAATAAAATGTCTTCTTTTGACTGAGAAGCGTCTGTTCCTTGGGCAGGTAGTTTCTGTTGCTTTTTTGGTAGTGACTTTTTCGTACGAGCTTCTTTTGAATTTTTGAGTTTGATCGCTTTTGCCAACGGCTGTTCATCTTCTGAAGAAAAATCAAAAACATCCCTATTTGTGGTAGGTTCTTCTTCGTCTTTTTCGGGTAAAGGTTCCGGCACCGGAGTTTGAGTCGGAGCCGGTTCTTTGATTTTGATTTCCTCAGGCTCCTTTTTCTTTTCAATCTCTTCTTCATTTTCTTCACGACGAATTACTTTCACCGGTTCAAAAAATGCCCGCTGTCGTGTCATTCTTCCTCCAGTTGGTTCGGGCGAAGGGACGAATATTGGAGCTTCTTTTTGGCGGGGCCTTTTAATTATGGGTTTTTCTTTGGCCTGTATTGGTTTTGTTTGTTGGCCGGGTGTTTCAGTGGCATTTTTTTCGATCGGCGAGGCTTGAACTTCTTGTGAAGCAGCTGGCGTACTTGTGTCTAACTTTTTCTTAGCTGAGTTCGAAGGCTTTCCTCGTTTGCCTTTTAGCTGTGGGGTCTTTTCCGATTTGTTAAGGTCTTGTCCACTGTCAATAGAGCCTGTTTCTATTTCATTTATTTCAATTTCGTTATCTTCTAGCTCTGCAAAAGACTTGATGTTATCTCGATTTCGAATGGAGCGCCTATTGCCGTCATTAGATTTGTTAAGTTTATCCTTTGGCGGTCTGCCGCGACGATTACCTTCCGGTATTTGTTCTGCTCTCTTCCTGACAGCAAAGGCCATTACTTTATCATCTTTTGCTTCCTCAGTTTTTTTAGCTATGGACTTTTTGGTTTCATTTTTTTTAACACTCAACGTCGATGTTGAACTCTCATCTACGGTTGCACACTTTTCCTTTTTTTTAGTTGACGACGATCTAGTTGATTTTTGAACTTCTGTTTTTGTCGTAGGGGAGGATTCTGCATCTTCTTTTGATTTTTCGGTTGAATTCTCTTGAGATTCATCTTTTGTGGTCTGGGATGTATTTTGATTTAAAAAATCTAAGTGAGCAGGCAGTGCCGATGTTCCACGAAAGCAAAGGAATGTTAAAAAGTCTTCAGTTTTCGGCCTTTTGTTGGGTAAAATCTCAGTTGGAGGTTCGCGGTTTTCTTGAGTCGCAGAGCTGCCCAACGATGTACTGCCACCAGCCGCTGCAGTCGAAGATGAGGCCAACGCAGCACTATACGAAGATGTTGGTGCACTTTGGCCTTGTGCAAATTTTCTTTGTGCTTGCACTTTAGTCCTGTAAAAAGAAATGAATTATAGTAAATTTTTTTAACGCTTTTGTGAAATATTTTTCGATAGTATATTCAAATTACTTTTCAATACTTTTAATTACTTTATTTAAATTGGATTAATTTTATGGTAATTTTGTCATTGATTATGCCGTTACGTATAACTTTGAAATGTCCCTTCCAGTGGCGGATATAGAAATGTTGAATAATATGCTAAAGTTTTCAAAAAATACTAGTAGTGTTTTAGATGAGGAAGAGGAATATATTTCCCAAGATATACATATGTGGAGAACTGTATTAGAAATTAGGCCAAAGTAATTATTTTACAAACCTACTAACTCTTCTTTCTGCGAATCAGCACTCTCATTATTTTATTACAGCAACTAATCTATGACTAACAATTCCTATGTCCCTGATTCAGTTAATTATGAATATTTGCCGAACTTCTCCCTAGGTCCATTTTTTCCTCTTATTGTCGGCCTCTATGGCATCAACTTGATGATGATTTCTTATCGACTTTGATGGGCTCCCCCGAAAGTATTTATGTTCCGCATTTTGAACTTATTGCCATTTTTAAAAGATAAGCTATTTTTCCGTGATTTCGTTATAAAGGGGTTTTCAATTGGTGCGGGTAGATTTTGGCGGCCTTTAGCAAATCTGTTGTTAATTATTCAGTTACTAATATGTACCAAATCAGCATGGCAAGTAATACGATTGAATAGTACGTCCAAATGATAAACTGATTTAACGACGAAGCGCATTTTCTGATGAATGGCAAGCAAAATTGCTTTTAATTGGCGACACCAAAATACACGAGGTTCAATGCATCCTCAACGACTCGGTCACATGAACTTGCTCTTTGGCTGCAATAGCAAGGTGATCACACATTTTCCGAGCAATAACTACTCTGTTTGTTATATGAAATAAGAAAATATGTTCAAATTCTTTGTTTAAGAAGTGTTTTTTACCCATATTTTGAGCATATTGTCAGTGTTTTAAGATACGTTAATTTTACCAACTGTTATAATAACCCCTCCAATTGAACTAAGTCGTTTATGAACAGATGTCCGTAATTTGTATTTTTAGCCGAAAACTAAGAACGCAGTTATCTTTGAAAAAATTTTTACATAGTCAATCAAAAGCCGTTTTTGAGAAGAATAGTGAAAACTTAAAAGTGTTGGCTAAAACTGAGCTACCGCTAATGTTAAGAAATCTTTAGTTTTTAAACATAGATGCCATCTTGGGGACCTATGAAATGCCTTAGGAACAAGATTCCAGGTATTCGCATTTTAAGCAACAAATGTTAAATGCTCCCAAAGATTGAAGCTTCAAACGAAAATCAAAAGAAAATTAATTTAAGACGTCTCTATTATAAACCGCTTGAATTATAAAACATTGCTAGGAGCAAAAAAAAAAAATCAGCCTCAAGAAAAAAATAAATCCGCAAATCTAACAAAAATAAAAAAGATATATACCATAGATGATCTCAAATGAAAACTAAACGAACTACCTTGAGCAAAATATGTGAACTTTGGAATCTTTAAGTCTTTAAAATCGCTTCAATCCCAATATGATGAATTTAAAAAAGCTTTGCTGGTCTCAAAAATTAATACACCATAAAGCCTTTTTCTAAAAACCAGATACAATTTCAAGCACAACTATAAGGTTAATTGGAGAAAGACGAAATCTTCGTAATAAAACATATATATTAAGACGAAAACGACAAAACAAACTCTCAAATATTTGCGAAAACATAAAGAGTGCTCCAATCATAACGCACCATGTTTACTTTGAGTCAAGTTTTTGCCCAACTTCATTTTTATTTCTTCTTTCTTTGTTTCAGTCTTTGACAAATTCAACCATAGAGAGGTACCTACATAATTGAGCAGAGCGTTTAAAATTATTGAAGCGTTTTATAAAAACAAGTGTTCAAATTAAAATACATTTTGTGATTTTGTTTGGTCAGCATATTTGACCAACTGTGCCCACAATCGGGAGAATTGTGCTCGAATTTCAGCAAACCGGCTGTTTAGGATATGTGAAAACAGTTGTGCATGCTCGATCTATGATATGGCGGCGTTATTGGACCGTACTTCTTCGAAAATGAGGTCAGCCAAGCAGTTACCGTCAATGGTGTTCGCTATCGCGCGATGATAAGAGACTTTTTGTGGCCAGAAATTGAGGATATGGAGCTGGACAATGTGGTGATTCCAACAGGACGGTGCCACTTGCCACCAACGAAGCAATGGCTCTTTTGTCCGTGTTATCTCACATGCGTCGTGGCGCTCCCTTTTTTGGCCGCCACGATCTTGTGATTTGACTACGTTGGACTACTTTCTTTGGGGATTTTTAAAAAAAACGACATTGAACCTTAATTATGCTCAGAGCATTGAAAATGTGGACCACCGATATTTTGTTTCACACAAAATTTGCATAGAAAATCTGAAAACACTTTTTTTTAATTAACCCTTTGACCACCCTTTATTAGAAAATGTGTTGAAATGAAATAAATATGACGGCTAAAGATACTCGTATTTAAACATCAAAAGATCTATACACTTTCCAGCTTACTAATGACCAAACCTCTTCAGGAACACCAGTTTTGAATCATTATGACAACTT
This sequence comes from Platycheirus albimanus, assembly GCA_916050605.2. Taxonomy (NCBI): domain Eukaryota; kingdom Metazoa; phylum Arthropoda; class Insecta; order Diptera; family Syrphidae; genus Platycheirus; species Platycheirus albimanus. The sequence continues at coordinate 71,599,667 of OU696698.1, forward strand.
TGTAATGTTTTTGAGATCGGCAATAAAAGCAAAATTGTGTAAATTTGCAAAAAGATCGATTTTAGATTTGTTGACATTTATAATTTTTTTCAAATATTGTTAAATGAGTAATTGCCATATCAGTCGAGAGAATCAAATATAATTCTGGATAACAAAAAAAGGTGGAAACGATGATATCAACGATAACAAACCAATAAGCATTATCTCTTCAATAAGAAGATGCAGAGGTATAAACAATTAAACCAACCAAAAAAGCAAACGATCCTTCTGTCAGGATATTCCACAACAGACCATCATTAATCAATAAACCAATATAACAAACAATAGCATTGTATCCAGATTCACAACCCTGTTCTTCGAAATGTGGAATTGCAATGGCAGCATACGATAAACAGTGGCTACTTTCCATCCAGTATAACAACATACCATATAATGCCTCTCTATTCACTAGTTACACTTGCATTGAGAAAACCCACTCAAATCTAACCAGGTGCTCCTGTTTAAAATTATGATCACAGGAGAATATTAGAACACTTCATTTCCCTCAAAACCCCATCCAAATGATTTCTGTGTGTCTCTTTTCTATCGCTATACTTTTGAGCCTATTTTTGAACATATTGTGTTAACTCTATTCTTCTTTGGGAGAACTACACGAATGTAAAATGATTTTTTCGATCAATTTGTTTCTCGTTCTCGTACAGACGTTCAATGTTCATTAACGCTAAGAATGTAATAATTCATGTTGAGAATATCAATAATAATCTGTCGAAAGCGTGCTTAGTAAGCACATAAATCAATCTAGGTATGTTTTAGGGTATCTACACAAGAAATAAAGTGTTTAGAAAACAGAATCTGAAATATAAAAGATCGAAGGACTAAAGGCTGAACTAGAATAGTCGGAACGGCGGCGCGGACGGGCCCGTCCGTAATTGTGCGAGACCAAGCAACTTGTATCTCACCAAAATAGCGGATTGCTCCGTTTCGCCTGGTCTCGATCAGTTTTGTTTACGGACGTAAACTGCGCTCGCTATCGCACTTTACGGACGCAAATTTGCATTTGACTGTGAATGGATATGAGATTGGGTGGAGACTGAGAGGTATGCTGACTTTTTGTGTGACTTCACAGCAGAAAGAATATATGTATTTTTGTATGTACGTCTTCTCTGCTTCACAGTCATCTTATTGTTCAGAGGAAAGTACATGTTTTGCTTCCGCGGCAATCAGTCCATTGTGGGTAAAAAAAACATACAAAATATATATTACAACATAAAGAACATGCAAAAACAGAAATTATGAGAGTGGTCCACTGGGTTTAAATGTTTTTTAGGCAAGTTTTACTAATATTAAAATCAACAATACTTTTAAAATTAAAAAAAACTTGCACATTCGGGTAAGAGGTTCATTCATGCCATAATTAGTACGGTGTTGGTTGGGGACTTTCCTTTCCCTTCGTCCCTAATTTTCTATCGCTCGCGCTGTGACTAATCATTAAAAGGGCAATACAAACCCCTTGAGCGCGTGTGCTTTATAAAAAATGTAATGGCTACGAAAATAGTGAGCCCCGGCGATAGTTAAAACCAACACAAGATAGTAGATCTTGTGCGTCTAAGAATCCCGTCAAAATTTGTTTAATAAAAATTAAAAATCATTGTTGATACATCTTTGTGACAAAGTTTGAATCTGTCTAAGTTGAATCCGGTGATCGTAAGTTGAATCTTCCACCTAAGGATCTGCCCAGCAAACCGAATAAAATTACGCTGAATTGCCTCGATCCTAGAAGTATGAATATCATAGAAAGGAGACCATACCTGTGATGCATATTCTAGATGGGGCAAACAAGATGAAGCTAGGATTAAATAAAAAATAAAATGTTTGGCACAACAGCTCCAAGCGTGGCCGGGGCCAGTGACTTACACTCTCAACCATTCCTGTGTGTGCGTTGATATTCTGCAGGAATGGAAGGGACCTACAATTTACCGCCGAGTCCGAACGGCTAACAGAGAGGCACTTTCCATGACATTAATTACTCTTGGAGGATTTGTCACTTCCTCGCTAGAGGCAGTACGGAAACGAACTTAGGTGGAGTCGTTAGGGATCGAACCCAGAACCTTCGGCGTAGCAGTCTGACACACTAACCATTACGCCACGGAGTACTACTTAGGGTTACATTATGGGTTTGAAATTCTTTCGACCATATTTTAACTAACCCTAACATGGAATCAGCTTTTTTAACAACAAAATGTTCAGTTAAACTCAAACCTGGGCTAAGGTTTGCTCCGAGATCTTTAAAACAATAAACGAGATGCAAGACTTGTTGTGAAATGTAAATGTAAAAGTCATGTGTTTCTCTGAAAAGATAAATGTCTGAAATATCGCGGGATTCAAGCTTTTTTTTATACTGCACAAGCGCTCAAGGGGTTTGTTATAGCCCTTTTAATGATAAGTCACAGGGCGAGCGATAGGAAGTTAGGAAGGAAGGGAACACCTCCTGTCGATGAACATTGATCTTGAATGATTGAAGATCAAAATGGCAAGGGAAAATTGAACCGGGCAATATATTCCACATTCGTGTTGTACGGCTGAAGAATGAATCCCTATATTTCACGGTACGTCCAAAATTGGGCTCGAGTGTAGACTGATGAGCGTTCCTAGCAAGACGAGTGTTACGGGGGAAATGTTTAAGGGGTGGAACGCAGCTGGCTACCTCGAGTGAGCATTTTTTGTAAAAGAACCTGTAAAATAAGGAAAGACATGAGACATTTCGACGATGTTCGAGTGACGGAAATGTTTCCATAATGTTTCTCTCTCCTATCAATTTTAACGCTTTTTTCTGAACTCTGTCGAGCAAGTGGAGAAAAGTTTGAGAAGCACCTGCCCAGAGATGGGACTTATACTTGAGTTTAGGACGTATAAACGCTTTATAAATTGTAGCCAGATCAGAAGTGGTGAAAAACTTCTTGCATCTATTAAGAAAGCCTAAGCATCTTGCAGCATTCTTGGCAATCTCAAGTACTTGAAATATGATCATTCCAACGAAGATTGTCACTGATACACATACCGAGTACTGATAGCTTTTCGGCCTCCTCGATGCAAGTACCATTCATGGATAATGGCATAGGGGGTATGTTTAGCTTCAACGACAAAAGACAGCATTGAGTTTTCGACGCATTAAACTCCACACGATTTCTGATACCCCAGTTAACAATGCTGTTTAAATCGGAGTTTAATGAGCTTATCATACGGAAAAGTTGTAATAACACGTCCAAAAGCGAAGGTCGTAAATTATCAAACGTATATGAAAAGCTGACGGTTGAGTCGTCAGCAAAACAATTTAATGGATTAGAAGTCACACACAAGAGATCATTTATAAAAATGAGAAAGAGAGTCGGAGACAGAACGGAGCTTAAACCATTCTTGCTACACGAGATAGCAAACATCGGTCATTAGCGGAATTAATACCTAGTCTTAAAAATGTTCATATCATTAGCAAGCACTTACTTGAATGAATGCACGATGAGACGTGTATAATACACGACAACGTGTATAATAAGAAAACGGGCTGCCTTGTGGGACTCCTGATTTTGCTTGGAAAGGAACGAATTTCTGAACTTAACTACTTTGGAGATATGAATACATCCAGTTAACAAATCCTAAAGCATTCAATTTAAAAATAATGAGTTCATGTGAGAGTTGGTCAAAAGCTTTTGAGAAATCTCTGTAGAAGCAGTCAATACAGATCATGTCCAATCTTTAATGCTCTTGATTACTTGTTCATGAAGGTTAGTAAGTTAAAGACAGTAGACCGCTTCTGCATGAAGCCATGCTGTTGATGGCAGATAAAATTTTTACAGAAAAACGTTTCACTATCACAAACTTCATGTTCAAAAAGCTTTGGAATGGAAGCTTGAAAAGAAATCAATCCGAATTTTGTTTAAATTGGCTTGGAGGAAACCACGTGAGTAGTGAAAGAAATCTTCGTTTATATTGACAGGAATTTCAGTGAAAGACTTACTGAAATGCTTTTAAATCGCATAGCATAACTCAGGTGAGCTGGTTAAAGCGGAATCTTTGTTAAAAGTTCACTAGAATACCCAGCACTCTTTGAATTTACAAACGTCTAGAATCTTTTCGGATCGGATTCAGTGGAGGATGGTCGTAGTCCACGCTAAAAATGTTGGTGTTAATATAAAACAAAGACCTTAGAGCCCGGTAAATAAACATACTTCAATTCTTGTTCTAGGTTGTAGCCAGATGTACTTGAAAACATCATGTAAACACAAGTCTTAGTCAAAATTTAAACATAAGATTGAATTGCCATCTGTTTGATATCAATGAAGATAGTAGGTACATCAGCTGGTTTAGTGAAAACAGCAACAAACTAGGTACTTTGTATCAGTTGGAAATAGTAAATCAATATATCTTTCGACTCAAATAAAACTGCTATCATTTCGGACCCGACTTCAGCTACCTACCAACTTACAATAATTGCAAGTTTATTATCAAGTTTAAAGAACAAAGAGGAAGAGGCCGCATTAATATATATAAATAAGAGTAGCTAGATATTTACTTATTCATACCTACACTTCAACCTACACTAAATCAAATTTCTGAGTATGCATATAGGAATAGATATCCTCTTATTACCAGGAGATGACAATCACAAACCTAGTAATTCTGCGAAATGTAAACGATAAGGCAATTTTTACTTTTGCAAGATTCTATAAGAAAAAAGGGTCGTTTGTTTTTGGCATGAATTTCTTGAATTTGTGGGTAGAAATTGTTTATAATGTCGTCAAATTATTGAGTCTTCTATTAAGCAGACACACCCTCGATTAATATTTTAAATAAACTAAATTGTATGTTTTTAATTAGGTAGTCTTGTCTTACTATACACCGCGATATATGGGGATTCAAATTCATATAATATAAATACGCAAGCCGCACCACCCGCGCGCCTAAAGATAATATGAGACATTTTCACCAGCAGCGAGAAGAAAAAGAGAATCGAATTGGTTTGGGGGCGCTACACAAAAGTGGTATTTTCTTCTTTTTTTTTTTTTGCAATTAGATTTTTTACCTTTTTGGCATTTCTGGTGACGATTCAATGAGAGGAGACTCCTTGCGCTTTCTTTTGGAGTCTTTGGAAACCACCATTTTGGTGGGATTTTATAATCTCGAATGACCAAAATAAAAATATTTTCACTTCGGGAAACGAAATAGAAAAAAAAAACAGAACACGGTCGTCGGAACTTCAATTTTCCTGCAAAATATTTTTTTTTCTTCTGTAGTTTTTTTTCACTTTTACATTTTCAACAGAATTCACAGATTAATGGTTATCAATTATACTTGAGTAGGTTGTGTCCCATTTTAGGGAATGTTTATTGAATTCTTTTGAAGATTTTTTACAATTTAATGTTTTAAAATATAATTTTTAATATTTATTTTGGAAAAATTAACACGACGACATCACTTCGCGAGATTTTTTTTTCTGTTCTTCGCCGCTATTGCTTTGCACTTCGTACAACAGTGCTGCTCAAACTATTGGTTGGCAGTGTTTGGCTTTGTTCGTAGAGTTTAAAAATTATCCATTTTGCTGTGAACCTTTATGGTGAGCTTACATATTATATGGAAACGTTTAGTTGCGTCAGCTAATGTGAAGGTAGACATATCGCTTACATTTATTGTGGATTTACATTATTTTACAACGTGATTTCTGCAAAAAAAAAAGAAGAATACAACATATAAAAGTTATGCTTGTTCAATAGAGATAAAGTACCAGTTGTACTACGGTTACGGTGGTTCGTTTTATAGTTCTTGGGGAGTTAGCTCTTAATGGTAGATTTACATTGTTCTGGAACATCTTGATCTGCAAATTTCAAGAAAAGTAAACGGGATCTTTAAGTTATTAAACGGAAGAGTGAAAAGATAAACACATAAACGTACTTGTCAAGATGAACATGTTTTCTACTACCTACTTCCTATAATCTTTATTTATAAAGGTGTTCTCAATTTTTATTTCATCCTCTATCGAACAAGTATGATTTGTATTCTTCTTTTTCGCAGAAATCAAGATGCAGAACTATGTAAATCCACCATCATGTAAACTGACACCATATTGTATATAAAATCTTTAGTACTCCGAAGATTTTGAATGTGTTGCCTTCTAGTGCCTAACCACTTCGTAGCATAGCTTTATACAACACAATCTGAAAATAGCAGCGGCACCTAGTACCCACTGATCGCAACAGTAATTTTTCTTCCTATTCATAGTCCTACAATTTGTATAGCAAAGCTGACACAAACAAGACGCAGACAAATGAAAATCCACAATAACTGGCCTGGAAGAATGAAAAAATCGCTGAAGCTTTGCAAGCAGCTAAAGTGCAAAATGTTAACAAAGTAGCGCACTTCGTTTTTCTGTTTTTTTTTCTTTTGAAATATCAAAAATGCAGCGCAGCGTATTAGTGAGTCGACTTGTTCTTCATCTAATTCCCGTATCTCAGCTGCAACTTCATATTGTAGCCGTGTAATACGAATGGGGTGTATATAACATTGACAGTGCTACATACTACAGCTTCAGCTAAACCATTATGCTCAGGTAGTAAAGAAAAATATTTTTTAAACGCAACCCCGCCCAATTATTTCTCTGAACACAATACTTTCTATGTTTCTATGTATTGGTTCACACTTGACAGCAAAAAAATGCATATGTCACTGTCATTCCTCCCGCAATCCGTATCCGTACAAATTAAAATAACTTTTGTTCTTGATTTTTGTGTTCTCGATCTCGTTTGGGAATCAAATTTATAAAGTTAAATATATTTTTTTTTAAATAAATAATTTGAACCAGAAAATGGCTGAAAACGCTGGCAATTGGTGCTTAATTGAAAGTGATCCTGGTGTATTTACTGAGTTAATAAGAGAGTTTGGTAGGCAATTTATATTTAAGGTTCAAACTTAAAAGCCGGCAACGCGTCTTTATCAGAGCCTTTGGTTTAAACAATCTCAATCTTATTTTAGGTGTAGAAGGTGTACAAGTTGAAGAAATTTGGAGCTTGGAACCTGATTCTTTCAAGAACCTCGAACCCATTCATGGACTGATATTTCTTTTCAAATGGGTACAAGACGATGAACCATCAGGCTCCATTGTTTCAGACAATCGAACAGAAAAAATATTCTTTGCCAAACAAGTAATAAACAATGCGTGTGCCACTCAAGCTATTTTAAGTATCTTGCTGAATTGCAACGACGAAGATATAAAACTTGGAGATACGTTAACCAATTTTAAGGTGAGTGTACGTTCAAGGACTTCATACACTCCTGAATTATTTATAGAAAACGCTGAAGAAGCTAATTGTGAAACTTATATGTATTTTTCTTTGACCTTGAAATTTTTGAAAATTTTAGCTTGTCACGTTGCTGTTCAGCTCCAGCGTGATTTTCTGTTGTCAATTATCTTTTATTTGTTATTTGGACCAAGCTTCTCTTAATGCTATAGACTTAAGAGGTGTTTTAAAGTCTTACTTATTACTTTGCTCACTGGGGATTTTAAGAATGCTTAGTTCCGTTAGCCAATGGATCCTCGGAACGTAGAAATTAGACACCCTGCAGTGCAGAATATTTGTATTTAACCCTCTTTTTCATCACTAGAATAATAACAGCCTTTAGGCCACTCACACACAAAAATTACTTGACTATTCCAAATGTCGGAGAAAATTTGCAGAAACTATTAATCATAAACAAGCCTGTCTGCTCTCCGACATGGCACATCAATAAGTATATTTATCAGTTCCAAGGTGAACATGTCATGTGAACATAAAGGTACAATTATTCAGAGAAAGCCAACTCAAAAAGTTAATACCTAAAAACATTTATGTAGAGGTATGTAAAGAAACCCATCTTTCATTTAGTTACTTTGAGCATTTTTGGGTTCCTTATGGAGTTTCCACTCATCCCATTAAATTACAAGGCCTTGGACAATGCCAGAGGAAGTGGATTATAGCCTCATGCTTAAAAATAGTTTTTTTTTTTTTTTGAGTGGTATCTAAGTATTGGATGTCGACATCAGGCAACGAAAGGGGCATTGGATAGGTCATACTCTGAGGAGCGAAACAATCCTTCGAATAGAATCCTCAGGGCACGCATTGGAAAACCAAAAACAACTTGGATGTCATCTGTTTTAAAGGAAGCTCGGTCTCAATCTTGGCCACAGCTGAGGTCACTTGCGGAGAATCGAAAAAGATAAAAGGATCTTCTGCTGTCCGTCCTATGCTCCAGCAAGAGTTGAAGCGCTGCTTTGCAGCCGGAACAACATCTAAGCGTGTTATGTGCAGATACCACACTGACTACCTCGAAGTTATACCTATCAATGGTCACGTTCTGACCAAGTCGGTAGTGAGATTGGACTTTTGTTGATTAAAGCACATAGTTCGTCTTGCTTGCTGCTGACTCCATAAGATTGAAAGCCGCGGTTACTGCTCGCTTTGTTCTCCCTATCACGTCAATGTCGTCCGCAAACACAAGAATTAAAAATGGTACTGCTGCATGACAGTGCGTCAACATGTCTTAGCCCTCTGGTGGTTTCGAATTTTTTAGTAGAACTCTTACCCTCTTGGACGGGACAGCGATCATTTTCGAACGTCATCCTGCTAAGGCGTATCAATTTAGCAGCAATTTTAAAGTCGGACGTGGCACGATATAGTTCGACTCTATTAACACTGTCGTAGGCTGCTTTAAAATTGACGAACGTGTGGTGGGTATCGATGTTAGATTCTTGGATTTTCTTAAAGATTTGGCGTAATGTGAAGATTTGCTCGGTCGTAGATTTTCCAGGTCTGAAGCCGCATTGGTAAAGACCTATAAGGTCATCAGCAAACGGCTTGAGACGTTCACATATAACGCTGAACAGGATCTTATAATATAAGCAATGTGTATAGTTGACGCAGAGTAGGCGGTCTCCTTTTTTGTGGATGAGCAAATACCACGTCTTTTAAATGTAAATACTAGATTTAAGATAACTTCTTTGTCCATATTTAAATAAGCTTAAGGAAATGCTGCATGATTTTGATGTTAGTGTATCGTTGAGTAAGTGAGCCTGGCTATTCGTTGGGCTTTTGCATCACAGGAATTACTTAATCTAGATAATCGTTATTTTAGTGGCACACTGTTCTTACATTGAACTCCTTTTAATAAATGCTAGCCCTGAAATAACTAAAAATTGATAATCTTAAAAACCAACAATCATAACTTCCACTAAAGTTTTTCTAACAGTTACCTGGACGGTCAGGTTTATACTTTAAAGTTTTTCGTTGCTTAATAAATTGCTAATTTCTTTGTATAAAAAACAATCAATTTTGTAAAGTTAAAATGTAATCCTCACTAACATGTTATTTTTTTCATTTTTAGGAATTTTGTCAATGCTTCGATCCATACAACAAAGGACTAACGCTCAGCAATGCTTCCCAAATTCGTACCGTTCATAATTCTTTCGCAAGGCAAACACTATTTGAACTCGATTCTAAAAACCAAAACAAAGATGAAGATGTCTTTCATTTTATTGGTTACATACCGATTGATGGTCGGCTCTATGAGTTAGATGGTTTGAAAGAAGGACCTATAGATTTGGGGGCAATTGAAACGTCACAGAACTGGATTGACGTTGTTCGTCCCATAATAGAGAAGAGAATGCAAAAATACAGCGAGGGGGAAATTCACTTTAATCTTATGGCAATTGTTTCAGACAGACAAATGATATATCAAAAGCAAATAGATAAATTGCTTAATGGAGACGAAAATGCTATGGAAACTGATGACAAACAAACAGAAATAGCCAGGCTTAGATCAATGATTGAAGATGAAATTGTCAAGCGTAAACGTTACAGGGTAAATATAATTTTAAAACAAATCTAAGTTAAATGTTATCCGTTTTTTTGTTTGTTATTCAGATCGAAAACATTCGACGCAAGCATAACTACTTGCCGTTCATCGTTGAACTCCTAAAAATGCTCGGCGAGCAAGGCCAGTTAACTCCACTCTATGAAAAAGCCAAGCAGCGGGCATTGGAAAGAGAGACTACAACTGCTACTAAAACAAAATCATAAATGCATTTATTGTTTTTAAGTATATATTATGCTTGAAATATTCAGTCCTTTTATTAAACGTTAAAATAGTTGAAATCTTTTATTTCTGCTTCAATCAACTTTTCTGTAAGTGTCGTTGAGTTCTTTTTTATAATTTGAGTGTACTCAGGGCTTTGGGATTTTGTATCATAATTAATTACGGCACAATTGTTCAGGAGTGTCTGTATATAATAATGGAAAAAGGAAACCTGGGCGGCGGATAGAATTCTACATTTTAAAGTGCGGCTAAAGAACGACTCTCGGAGCTAAACACTTCTACCAAAGCTAAACTGAAGGGTATGGATGAGTAAAGGGTAGCCATTCCTAACGATGAGTGATGTGACCAATTTATATTGATTTATATTATGATCGATAAAACTTTACTTCGTCTTTCGGCTTTTTCAACGACGCGAGTATGACGAAAGAAATTGCTATTTGAAAATGAAATATTTCGACGGTGATGAAACAAAACAAATTTTTCTGTTATGATCCTACTCACACTTCTAATTCTATCTGAATTCAGATGTTCAAATTGTTTAGCCATTGAGCGAATATAACGTCTTTAAGATTAAAACCAGATTTAAGAAACCACCGGTAGGTGATTGATAGATCAAATTGGGAACGAAGGAAAAAAGAATTCTTTGAAGGTGCAACCCCAAGACGGTCTACGCCATGTACTATGTACAAGTCAGTCCTTAGAACTCGGCCATGAAACCAGCAAACCATTATTTGCCTAACAACAACAGTAAAGGAATTATATAGTGTAATAATAAGTTTACCCATCTCAGCCCTTGCGAACCCCATCCAATAGTTTATTAAAAATAATACTAATAAAAAGGTGAGTTCGAAAGTCGATATAAATTAGGATTGAGGATGTTTGATTTCCCTTGCCTCAGTGCAGTTCCGTGAAATGCCAGCAAACTGCAAAGATTCGAGTAAGTATTTTCAGCAATGACTTATTTTCCTGATGAATCAAAAATAAACATTCGAATCTATTGAATGTACATAGTTAGCAAAAACGCATCAAACACATCTGATATTAACTATTTTATGCGTTCATAAAAACACCATTGTTTTATTGATATTGTTCATGACATGAATAAATATATTTTATATTTTGTTTGACACTTGTTTATTATGCGTTTATTAATTTTTATTATATAATATAATATATATATATATATGTATATATATAATTTACATTGTTATATATTATAATAATTGTATTGTAAAGTAGGAATTACATGTTAATCTTTTATTTGTTGCTGTTATTTTTTTTATTGTAAGAGTTGTTATTGCTATTTTATGCAAAGACAAATATTTTCAGTTTAATGATTTTTTGTTTGCGAATTTTTCATATCAATAATATTATCTATAAATGAAACATATGATGTGTATATAGGTTTATCAATATTTGATTTTTTTTTTCAGTTGTCGCTCTTTATACATAAAACAAAAACCTTTACAAAACTTTATATAGTAATGATTCTATAATAATAATTGTAAAGTAAAAACAATCCCCTGGAGCGTTCAAATAAAATCATTATGTAAAGTATGTGGGAAAAAGCATGAGTATAATCAATTAAATTTGAAATGTTTAGCAAATACAACTAAAACAAACGGTCATATAACAAAACAAAAAACTTTCGAAAAGTGGATTCATTTTTTTTTACTTTTCCCATGTTTTTTACTTTTATCATGTTGAAAGCAAATGTTCCTTTCTAAAAGTGATTGGTTTTTCAGTAACGGATCGATGTTGAACAATAAAATAAAATGTAAATCTAGTATAAAACCGAATAAATAATTTAAGATGAATTAATTGATGAGTCAACGATGCAGTACTATTAATATTATTTACAACATTTTTAAAGTTCCAAAACTGTTGTTTTTTTTAAGGAACTAAAAACACACCTTTATTTGTAATCAATCCTTTGTTTACCTTTATTTTGTTTGACATTTTAAAAGATTCTTATTTATACGGATTTTTTCGTAACCTTTTGCCCCACAATTCTGTATAAGCCTGTGGTCGGGGTACCGTTTTTAATACTGACTCGAAAAACCCTTATGCAATAAATCAATGCAAAAATGCCGAGTTGTTGACAGATAAAATGCGATAAAAACACAGTCTTTAGCTAGTTCTTCACAGTTTAGTTATGAGTTTAATTCACATACATTTTCTTGTTTTTCTTTATGGTTTTATAAATTTCTATTAATTTTTTTGAGGAAACTACCGAACATCTTATTGTTTAAGGCTTTTTTAAGGAATCCCGAGGAAAAAGCTAGCCCTGAAGTAGAAACAATCGCATCATTTGTATCTGCTCCATGCTGGGCTTTGAATTTTGAATATACAAATTGAAAATACGTGTATTTAATGAAATGTTACTGTTATTGTTTCAAAGTCAGTTTCAAAAATTTGGTAAAAAAAGGCCTTCCCATTCAAGAATTAAAATCACTACTTAGACAAAAAAAAACAACAAAATTGTTGGCTTCTAGAACAGTATTTGTAATAAATTTCCCAAAAACTCGCAGTTTTCTAACTTTTTTTCATAATATTAATTTAAACGTTATTTTTTTGTTTACAATCTAATCAGACTTAACATTTCGCAATATGCACTGTTTGCTTGGCACCCTGTAGCACGAACGTAGTCTCAACAATATCTGTAACTGTTGTGTATTTTATATTTATACCTGGCACCTCGAAAATCATTTCAAAATTAATGGAGCTATTTTCGAGCATATAAAGCCCTTCGCTAACATTTTCGTATGTCAGGAACTGTTTAATAAATCGAAGCCTAGAACAACAACTATGTATGTGAATAATATTTTTCATTATTTTAAAGGAGAGGAGTAGAAGTGAAGCATAATGCAATGTGAAAAATAATTAACTTTTTTCACTTTATTAAGGAAACGCTATAAGTCGCAAACTGACGCGGTACAACCGATCTCACTGTTTCCTAAGCAAGGGTTAACTTTTAAGTCAAACAGCTTACAAATCATCACCACAAGCAATCCGCAGTTAACTTTAGAGTATTGTACATATTTTTACACAATAATAATATTTGCTGGTGGTAAACAGACTTATATTTTGTTGAACGTTTCTAGAACCAAGACAATATAAACCATACCTTTGCGTGATATGAAAAGTGTAAAGAAAATTAATAGAAGCGTGTTGTTTTTCAGTACAAATTTGACCCCTTTCTCCTAAGGAACTGAGGTCACTTCAATTCTCTTATTCCACTTTATGAGTGAAGTGCACTTTCATCGATACATAACTTCGTTTGCAAATACCCGGCAAACGATATGCATTTCAGGATGTTTTGTAACCAATAATTATTCCCTTAAAGAAATTCAAACCCATTACATAATATTGTTATTTTCTTGAGAAATTATATAGTTGGGCACATCACTATACGGACGCATAATGTATTCATATTTAATTCAAAATAAATTTAACAAAAATTAAGCATCAAGTTTATAAATAGTTTATTGTTAATTTTGAAAGATACATATTCTGTGATGTGGATTTTTTAAAATATAATGCTTAAGGAAATATTTATTTAATGTTATATGAATCAAATCAGTCTAAAAAATAATATATAATATCTGTGTAACTTATAAACATTATAAACATATATGTATAGAGCAAAAAAAAAATGTGATGTGATATAAATTTAAAAAATAAACAAAACTGATAAAAACTTATATAAAATACATTTTAATAATATAAACAAATTTGTTATAATCATGATTCAATTATGTATTAACAAAAGCATAAATAAAAAGTGAAAATAATGAATATAGTTGTGTTTATATAATTTGCACTTCATTTAAGTGTTTGCTCGTTATTATTTGCAAGAACAATAAAATTCAAATAAATGGTTAACAAATACAAAATCCCTTTTCGAGTATTAAGACGGTTAAATACATAACTTTAATTATTGTAACTTGTTCCGGATGAAAATTCAAATGTATATATTAATGCCTCACCATAAGCTTCCTAACTCACCTAAAACCATATTGGCTAACAAAACAAGTTGTAAGACAGGGTAAGCTTAAGATGATGTGAAAACGCTAATGCGCACCAAAGAGTAATGAAAACAATTTTTTTTTTTTTTTTTTTATGAAGAACTTTTTCTGTGAAAATCATACTACAACTTATAGACACATGCAAATTACATGGCTCGGACAACAAACAGGATCCGTATCCCTTCCAAATTTTTAACGACTCATAACGTTATTGGGCCAGCGATGCATGGTCTGTGACAACGAAGATGTTATGGTTATTCACCTTGCATTTGGTATCCGTTTGACAAACTTAGACACATACTATGCTGACTATATAATATGCAGGGACGAGGTCACGTAGATTAATTACATCCTCTGTGGAACTCCAACAAAATGTCGCTAAAAACAGTGATTGGAATTTTATTCTCAAGGTAATAGATTCATTAAAAAAATATATAAATTGTTGGCACAACAGCTCCAAGTGGGGCCGGGGCCGGGGCCTGTGACTTACACTCTCAACCATTCCTGTGTGTGCGTTGATATTCTGCAGGAATGGAAGGGACCTACAATTTACCGCCGAATCCGAACGGCTAAGAGAGGCACTTTCCATATCATTTTTTTTTTTTTATAATTGCCTGTAAGACCCAAGGTCTTTTTGAATGCAAACTGCACGGCATTAGTTAAAAGGAATAGGAAGATAGGAAAGATTTTTTGTTGGCACAATGGATTGAGAAATAGGTGATATTTATCTCACGAAAATCCCACGGGTGGCATCCAGTTGAATCTGGGAAAAATTGCTGCCCAGGCTGGGGCTCGAACCCACAACTCTAAGGTTAGCAACCAAGCACTTCATCCACTGTACCATTCACACCCACTCTTTGAAGATTTGTCACTTTGTCGGAAAAGAAATTTAGGTGGAGTCAGGGATCGAACCCAGAACCTTCTGCGTGGCAGTCCGACACACTAACCACTACGCCACGGGGTACTACTACTAATAGATTCATTGCAAGGCCAAAAGGGGGAAGGATCTTGTTGCTGTTCTCTGATATAGGAAAAGTTAAAGCGCTGCTATTCTTGCAGCCTCGAGATGCGGAGATCATTTGATTCAATTCATGATTCAAGAAATAAGATGATGAAAATGTGTACGTTCAAGCAAGTTACACGCTTTAACTCTTAAGAAGAGATGATAACATTTATTAGAAAAGTGTAGTAGACAACGGTATGAAATATCGACCTGAAGCCAAAACTTTTGCTAACTACGTTGTGTCTATGGCTATCGAGCAAATAGATTTCTTGAGTTTTAAAAGCCTGCCCACAGCAGGGTTTACCATTTTATACACTATAGTTGATCCTATATTTTCCATTGGTTGAACAGATTGATCCACACTCGTACAAATGGCCTTAAACTTAATCAATCATATCAGTCATGTAAAAACCAGTTCAATTCTAAATTGATTCAACTTGATTAAATGCATGAGTTTTGCTATATTATTGCGCAGGCAAACTATGTATAACATTTTTTGTTTGTTTTTTAACAAAGGAAAGACTAAATTTGGTAAACTTTTGTATCTAGAGTAAATGGGTTGCTATTTGTAAAATTATCAGGAGTTCTGGCTCTGGTAGTTTAAATAATAAAATCTATTTTTTCTGAATTATGTAGTAATGTAGTCGACTTTTTTACCACTGTAAATTATATAAAATTATAAAAAAAATACTGAAGTTAGATACTTATATGTAGGAAGGGATACTCTGTAATCAAACACATATTTCATTAATTTTATCATCCTCAATACTCTCATATAATTAATCTTTTGAGTATCGATTAACTTGATATTGAACGCTCCATTGTTATTTAAAAAAAAAAAAAATATTCATATAAATATATGTTTGTACCTAAATTTATAATACAATAAATTGAATCCTACTTAACAAACAATTTTTGCTCTTTAAAAACAATACAACATAAGCAAATAAAGTGCAAGTAATACGGTTTTTCTAGTGCAGCATTTTTTATAACTATACAATTTCTTTTTTTTTTTTATATTCGTTTTAAAAACGAAATGTTAGATATCTAAATATTTAAATAAAATTAATGTTTTCCTCTTTTTGCATTGCTGAATATGTTTAATGAGTTATATTTAAGTTGAATTAAAATAATTAACTAAGGTTCAGAGGGTGATGGCAAATACAGATTGTTGAATTTAATTAGGTACTAACATAAACGAAATTATCCTAATCTAAACATAATACAATCATTCTCAATAAAATATAACATGCAAACGTGTAAAACAATTTAATTCATGAAACAAAAAAACAAAAAAATAAGAACCAATGTTTTTTTTTTTTTTTGTATACGTAAATATACGTAATTTAAAAATGCGATTAAAAGGTTTAAACGTATAAATTTAGAATAGTGATTGCGTTAGCGGTTAATCAACGATTTTGTTATATTAAAAATAAAAATACTTTGCGCGCGCCTTATAGGCCTCTCTTTAACGATGCGATGGTATTCAATGTTAAGTGTAATGTTGGATTTGATAATGATAGCGAGTGTGTTTTGTTATTTTCTTCTGATTTTTGTTTTGTTTTTTTTTTCTTTTTTTTTAACTTACATGTAAAATAAATATTTGTGTTTTTGTTATTATTTTTTTTTTTTCATTTTTGTCATTTTGCTCGTTTGATTCCTTACAATTTTATTTCATATAACTTACTATTAGCATTAATTTCAAAGACACAACAGTTTCTGGTCCAGTCCCAGGAAATACTTTTTCGGGCAACGCAAATGGGCTACCCATACTAATTTAGCACACTGCAATCAATCAAATCAACTCGGTCATTAAACTCAATTGTTAAGATGCTATACTTTCTCGGTGCGCCTGTTTCGAGGCCTCAGTACTTTCTCTGTGCACTGTAAATATTTTAATTCATATTTTCACTTTTATTTAAAGCTAACAAGTTGGTCAGATGGAAGTATTGTGATGTTTACCTGCAGCATGCATACGGTTATATAAATTTTTCTTCTTTTTCTTTAGAATAACATCTAAATTGTATCCATCTGCTGTAATTCTAAAAAAAAATTAAACAAAGTGCGGTATAGTATTAGATATTTTATCTTCGGTGAATTAGATATGATTTTATTAAATTAATATTTTGTTTGCAATATGCCCTATATGCAAGATATCATTGGCTTAAAATCCGCTTCCTGTATTTAAAAAAAAAACATCTACAGCATAAGAAACTAACCATCCTTCTTGATTTAAAATCCTTGGTTTAATAATGAGCGCATACAATATGAAATCAAAGTAGCCATCACCAGACTAAAGATGAATAAAGCAGCTGGATGTGATGGCCTACAAGCGGAGCCTTTTAAACACGCTGGAGATGACCTGGTCAGGAGCATACACCAACTCATCTGCAAAATATGGTCGGAGGGAAGTATGACCGATTAGTGGAATCTCAGTTCCATCTGCCCGATTCACAAAAAAGGAGACCGCCCACTCTGCGCCAACTATAGAGGCATAAGCCTATTAAACATAACTTATAAGCTGTCCAAAGTTATATGTGGACGTCTCAAGTCGTTTGGTGATAATCTTTCTAATAGGTCCTTTAACAATGTGCCTTCAGACATAGAAAATTTGCGATCGACGAAATCTTCACATTACGCCAGATCCTGGAGAAAACCCAAGAATATAAAATCGACACCTACCGCATGTTCGTTGATTTTAAAGCAGCTTACGACAGTTTTAACAGAGTCGAACTATATCGTGCCATGTCTAACTTTAGAATGTTAGAGAACGCTCGCTGTTCCGTCAAAGTTGGTGGGGACTCTACTGAAACCTTCGAAACCACCAGAGGGTTTAGACAAGGCGACGCACTGTCGTGCAGCTGTTTTAACATTGTGCTGGAAAATGTAATACGAAGCACCCATGCCAGCACATCGCGCACCATTTTCAATAAATCGACACAATTACGTGGGTTTGCTGACGCCGTTGACGTGATACGAAGAGCAAAGCGAGCAGTAACCGGTGCATTCACTACTATGGACTCAGCAGCAAGCAAAATGGGGCTGAAAATAAACGAGGACAAGACGAAGTATATGCTTTCATCAACAAAAGTCCAATCCCACCACCGACTTGGTCTGAACGTAACCATTGATAGGTATAACTTCGAGATAGTCTGCTGTAAACACAGGCACTGACATCAGCGCTGAATTCAAACCTAGAATAACTCTTGCTGATCGCTGTTTTTTTTGGGATGAGTAAGCAATTGAGGAATAAAGCCCTATCGAGAAGAACCAAGGGGACACTGTATAGAACACTCATCATCCGGGTCCTGCTATATGGTGCGGAAGCATGGACCCTCTCCCAATCGGATGAAAAGTGACTCGGAGTCATCGAGAGAAAAGTTCTGCTAACGATTTGTGGTCCTGTATGCGTAAATCGGGAAAACAACATTTGGAGAAGAAGATACAACGACGAACTACACGAACTGTTCAGCGACATAAGCCTACACAGAAAAATTCGAATTCAACGACTAAGATGGCTGGGCCATGTAGAGCGAATCGACATCGACGCTCCAGGTCGTAAAGTCTTCAACGCCAAGCCCGAGGGAGTCAGAAGCCAAGGTAGACCTCATCTTCGATGGAGCGACCAGGTAGAGGGAGACCTCCGACAACTTGGAGTACAAAATTGGATACGGCAGGCTAGAGATCGAGCCGGCTGGAGGGGCATACTAAGCAAGGCCCGGGAGCACCACGCTCTAGTGGCGCCATCATAAGTAAGCATACAAATGTATCAATCAAATTAAGAATTAAAAGAATCGAAACGAGCAAAACTGTCCACACTTGGGCCGTTTGGGTAAAGAATAAGTCTATACTTTACACTAGATCCAAAACAAGAAATCGTTTCATGGGAGGACTGCATATGGCTAATATACTAAGCTGGAAGTAACGACAAAATAACATGAGACAAAAAACACGACGACTTTGTTCAAACGAAACAAGCTTTGGGCAAAAGAATACCTTACAGATTATAGAAAGATCATAGTGGAACGATTGATAATTCCAAATCGGACAACGCTGTTAAGATCGCAATTCAATGAGCTTATCATACGCCGGCGTTACAGTTCCACATTCAATTGTGGAAACGATTTAGTAAAGCTGTGGATACTGTGGTTAGAAAACCAATTCAGTAGATTGCAATTCTTAGAGCAGTGACCCGATCAGCGAGTCAAGAGACAAAACGGAACCTTGGGGCACTCCAGCATTTATTTTGTGACTAAAACCGTCTCATGCAACCCGATTGCAATTCTCTGAAAGGCAGTTTTAAATGCATCGAAAAAGGGTTTCCACAATCTTACTACCTCCAAAACTATGTGGATGTTGGTTCAACTGCACCGTTATATCACTATTATGTACTACGAAAACCGTAAAGCCGCAGGATCTATTTTACTATTATTATTATTTATTTAACATATAACTTAAATTACAGCTAAATATAACAAAAAAAGGGGAATAGCAAACTAGGCTTTCAGGATAATTTATATGGAAAGGTTGGCTTTGTTAAAATAGTTGTGGATTTTTGATACGGTGTCATGATCGAATGTGTTGAGGATATCATAGTGTTATTGCTGTGCAGGATGGCATTGAATTGTGAGGAGATATTGCATGTGGTTTGGCCAAGTAGGTGTGATATGTTCAAGTTGTTATTTTTCGATGCCACTATTTATATGTCCCAGATTTTATAACTAATAAAAATTAAATATATAATGTCCAGTGCCTGTCATAAGATTAGAAGCAGTAATTTTATGAAGTTAAAACGATATTTATCTTGTTACATGATGGATTAGAATTAGTCAAGAATAAAGGGAAATAAATGGGGTCATTAGATTAGAAGCAAGACAAAATGTTAAAAACTGTTGGAATTTATATTCCGCAGAGATATTTCTAATAAAGAAAAATACGTGTTTTCAATATAACGTTTTTAATCGGAATAATAATTAATAATTTATAAAGCAATGATTACTAAAAGTAAATATACATATATACATAAGTAAGAAGTTTGATGAATTATATCTACTTTACAACACTCCACCTTAATTCACAAACAAACATTATTTAATTACCATGAACTATCTAAAAAAATTAAATGGAAATTAAAAAAAAAATAAAACCAAAATTATAAAGAAATTAACATTAGATTAAGCCCATGTTCTTTAAACAAAAAAAGTGTTTTTCTTTGGTAACACTTTTGGTTAAATTGTCTGCAACCATATTATCTGTGTCCAAATATTCCACCTTGATTGATCCATCATTTACCTTTTCCTTAACAAAATGATGCCGAATGTCAATATGTTTTGTTCTTGGACTATACACTTGATTTTGTGAAATATTGATTGCACTTTTGTTGTCACAATTCATTTTTACTGCATCAATGTTCTCTCCAAGTTCACTAAGCAGTTGCTTTAGCCAAATCGCTTCCTGTGTTGCTGACGATAACGCCATATATTCAGCCTCCGCACTTGATAAAGCTATTGTTGGCTGACGTTTACTTGTCCATGAAATAGCTCCACCTTGCAACTTAAATACATACCCAGTACACGATTTTCGACTTTCAATGTCCGATGCCCAATCTGCATCTGAAAAACCAGTCAAATTTGAGTTACCATCCCGTGAAAATTGAAGCTTAAAGTCTGAAGTGCCCTTTAAATATTTGAAAATGCGCTTAACAGCATTCCAGTGAGCTTTCCCATATTCATTATTAAAACGACTAACATTTCCCACTGCAAACGAAATGTCAGGCCGTGTACACTGTGCTAAATATAGAATACTGCCCACAGCTTCTTGGTATGGTATATTTTGCATTTGCTTGATTTCGTCTGGTGTTTTTGCTGCCATGTCCTTCGTTAATTTTTGAGTTGAATCTGCCGGTGTTTTGATAGGGTGACAATCATTCATATTAAATTTGTCAATAATAGTTTCGGTAAATTTCTTTTGGTCCAATGTAATAATGCCTTTTTTCCTGTCACGAATGATTTTCATTCCAATGCAATGATTTGCTTCTCCCAAGTCCTTCATACTAAAATTCTTCATTAAATTAGATTTAATTTGATTTGTCCATCCCTTGTTATTTGAAAAAATTAAAAAATCGTCGACATAGACTGCTACAAATATCATATGGCCTTCTTCACGCCGAAAATAGATACATGCATCAATTTCAGAACGCTTGTAACCACTGTTCAACATAACTTCATTTAACTTTATGTTCCACTGTCGACTTGCTTGTTTCAACCCATAAATTGCCTTTTTAAGCAAACAAACTCGGCCGCTTCCATCATCAAAACCTTCAGGTTGTTTCATAAATATGGTTTCATTGACGTCACCTTGTAGAAATGCTGTGATAGCATCCATCTGTTGGATGTCTAAATCATATTTAGCTGCTAATGCCATCAACAAACGAATCGATGAGTATCGTACAACAGGTGAGAATGTTTCTCCGTAATCGATTCCTGCACGTTGACTGCATCCTTTCGCAACAAGTCTTGCTTTGTATCGAACAATATTTCCATCCGAATCAGTCTTGATCTTGAACACCCATTTTGAGTTGACCGGTTTTCTTTCTTTTGGCAACTCAACCAATTCCCAAGTCTTATTGTCCATCAAAGATTGAAATTCTTCTTCCATTGCTCGCCTCCAGTCTTTACTGTTATCACAAGACATTGCTTCGGAAACAGAAACGGGTTCATTGATGTGATCATGTACTAAATATTGAACAAAACCAGGTCGATGAACTGAGGTTTTTGGTCGTTCTGATCGTCTTTATGTTGCCATTGTGTTCTTACTGTTATTCTCCACCTCAACATTAGAAGATGTATCAGATTTTGAATAGGATTCATCGTTATCATTCAAGACTATTACCGCAACATCATTTTCTCTAGGTGTGTCATTTCTGTTAGTACTTATCAGATTGTTTGATTTCTCTAAATCAGGAACTTTTATAGATTCATCGATGGAATTGCTTGATTCCAAAAATATGACATCCCGGCTTATAATGACTTTATTTGTTTTTGGGTTAATCAAACGATATCCTTTGGTACCTTCACAATATCCAACGAATAAATGTTCAACCGATTTCAATTCAAATTTCTTGCGTTTTTGGTCAGGAACATGAACCATTGTAGAAGATCCAAATATTCGCAAATGAGCCAAATTTGGTTTAACTCCTGTCCAAATTTCAATCGGTGACTTATCTGCTAATACACGCGAAGATGAGCGATTCTTAATGTAAGTTGCAGTTGCTATTGCTTCAGCCCAATATTTTGTATCCAGATTTGCATCAGTCATCATGCACAAAGCTCGCTCTGTTATAGTTCGTATGGTTCTTTCAGCCAAACCGTTCTGCTGTGGTGTATAGGGTGTTGATGTTTGTCTTTCAATACCACAAGTTCGAAACACTTTTTCAAATCTAAAATTGCAAAATTCCGTTCCATTATCTGAACGAAATTTCTTCAGTTTTTGTCCAGTCTGATTTTCCACATATGCCTTGAACTCACAAAATTTTTCATAAGCTTCATCTTTTGATTTCAAAAAATATGTGAATGCCATTCTGCTGTAGTCATCAACTAAAATGAAATAATAGCGATTACCACCAATCGATTTGTTCTGAGTGGGTCCTGCCAAGTCTGCATGTACAACTTCCAAAATTTTATTCGCTCTTGTCCCAACATGATTGAATGGAAATCTGGTTTGCTTACCCTGTAAACACGTTACGCAAACTTGATTAGTTTTGTCATCAGAAAAAGTTACGCCATTTACAGCTCCTGCTTTCATTTTGACCAAATCGTTGAAATTAATGTGTCCAAGTCGTCGATGCCAAGTAAGAATGTTATCACTTGATGCTACTGCAATAAAATTTTTGCACATTGCTCCATTTAAACAAAAGAGACCATCGACCATTCTTGCAGACGCTAACAATCGATCATTTCTATCAGTGATTTTTCAACAATCTGCATAAAAATTGACTTTATGACCACGTTTTGTTAATTGACTCACCGACAAAAGGTTCGCTGTTAAATTTGGGACATATAAAACATCACGAACTTCAATTGCCTCAGGTGTTCCATTAACATCAGCATATAATTTAACTATGCCACATGACTGAACGTTCATCTTTGTGTTATTTGCAGCTAAGATTTCAGATACCATAGATTTTTCTGGTTCAAAAATCCATTCGCTGTTCATCGTAAGATGTTGCGTTGCTCCAGAGTCTATATACCAGTCATTTTTATTAAATTTGCCATTTAAAAAGACAGCACTGAAAGCCGGAATAGATTTACTGGATACATTTTTCTTGCTCGAATCATTTTGAACTTTCTTTTTTTCGGGGCAGTCAGGAGACTTATGACCCTTTTTATTGCATGAATAGCAACGAAAACCCCCTTTTTTTGGTTTGTTTTTCCGATTATTATTGAAAAAAGCAGCGTTTTTGTTCTGTGAGGATGTTTCCTGTAGTAATTTCGTTTTGATAGCATCACTGGTTAATTTAACTTCGATATTGTCAAGTGCCATAACCATAGGTGCAAATTGTTCAGTTAAGCCACACAACAAAAAACATGCAAGCCATTCGTCATCAACTTGGAAACCAATTGTATTCAAACGTTGTGCAGCTGTGATGATCGTTGTAACATACATTTCCATAGATTCACAATCTTCCAGTTTGGTTCCACTTAATTGACGAATCAAACTAATTCGACGCGATCTACCCGTATCTTCAAAAACTGTTTGCAATTTCATCCAAACATCCTTGGCAGTTTTTGCGTCTTGAACATGAATATAATTATTTGGATCAACACTAAGAATTATTGTCGTCCTCGATTTTGAAATTTTTGTGGCATCCTTTTCGGTGCCCTCAACTGCTTTCCAAAGTTCAACATGTTCAAGATATGTTTGCATAGCAAACTTCCACGAAGAATAATTTTCACGTCCTTTAAGCTTTTCAATTGTGGCTAAAAAATTGTTACCCCCCATCTTAGAATATTCTGGATAATATACAGAAAAATTTATTTTATTTTTGAAAATGCAAATACTTATTTGTACAAAACAAATGTCCAGAGTATTTAAAATAAATTAATTTCCTCGACGGTCTTCTGGGCCCATAACCTGTTGGAATTTATATTCCGCAGAGATATTTCTAATAAAGAAAAATACGTGTTTTCAATATAACGTTTTTAATCGGAATAATAATTAATAATTTATAAAGCAATGATTACTAAAAGTAAATATACATATATACATAAGTAAGAAGTTTGATGAATTATATCTACTTTACAACAAAAACTGTAGAGGAAAGTGCAAGAATAGATGAATAGGTCTTTCATGCCTTGCTACAGCCCGAAAAATAAAACGAAGTGATCATTGTGTCAGCAATTATTTAAAAAACCCTTCGCAAACCCCCGCACACATCATTAAAAATTTAATAAAAACTAAAATGAAAAACAAAATATAAATAACTGCATTATATTATTATTTATTTGACGTGCTTCTAATCTAATGACCCGGTTTATTTCCGCATATTCTTGACACAATTTACAGTTTGTTCCCAAAATTCCTTTATCATAATCTCTCCTATACACAAATTAAATATTTTGTTTTTAACAAAATGTATATACACGCTGATCTGCTGAAAATAAGGTTTTCATCAGAACTAGAGTTTTACAAGTAACTAGTTTTCGGAGTGGAGTAGGCATTTTGTTCTAATAATTTGCTGCTTCGTCAAAAACGTTTGAATTTTTGCAACTGAATCAACCTGATTGTCGAAAGCGACAACCAGTTCAAATGATTGACTATTTTTCTGCAATTGTTAACATATCTTAATATTAACTAAGGGCCAGTTGTACAATCGTAGTTCGTCTTCAGATCAAAATTTAAAAACGATTTACCTCGGTTCGTGTGTACATAGTTAAAGTTTTGACGGTGGTTCGAGAGTTAACCCTCCGATTTTCGAGGATTAAATAAAGTTGACCCACGGATCAAGAATTTAAAAACGAGGTTCAGTGCCTAACCACTATTGTAAACCTGGTACTAAATGATAAAAGGTTCAAAGAAACAAAATGCAATTAATTGAAGCAAACTGACCAAACTACACTATATTAAATGGGAAAATGTATGTTCACCAACCAAAACTCTTACCAACAAAGTATGAATCCATCATAACTGTGGGCAAGAAAAAAAAAACTTGGTTGGCAAGTTCAAATCAGAAAGGTGAATCCAATATGCGATTGGACTATACCAAATGGGTTTGTAGATGGTTTATGGTGCGGATTTGTATTTTCATATTTCCAAAAGTTATGTTCGCTTTCCAAAGTATGCTTATCTAAAACAAGCACGACGATTATGTCGTCAGTGCTTTCTGAAATATAAACAGGTACTGATATGTTTCGAATCACATAAACTACATTCCGCTCAAAGGACTTTTGTATGTTAAGTGTGCTGGTCTTAACTGGCTGAAATGCTCAGCTGTGTTCTGTGTGGTAGAAACAAAAAAGTTTTATTTACTACATTTATTATTGTTGTTTGTGATTTTTGTTGTCTTACACTAAAACACTTCCTTGCAAAAATTGTGTGAGCTTTTCAGTTTCAGTGAACTAATGAACTATTCTGGATACTTAAATAATTGTTGAGTCATATTAAAAACAAACTCATGGAATTCTCTTTTCTATTTAAAAACAAAAACATTCCAATCGTATTGTGGAAAAAAAAAGTTTTTAAATTGCTGCAAAAAAATGCAATTTTTAAAAAATAAATGGATGGTTTGAATTGAGAATGAAGAGAAGTTTAAGACGCGGAGGATACCATTTTCTCACTTTTCTGGTTTAACACAGTCAAATACAAGGCAGAATAAGGTGACATTTTTTGTTAAGAAAACTAATTGTCGAAAGTTAAAAAAAAGTTTTGAAACACAGAAGAGAGCATTTGAAAGCAGTATTCTTGTTTGTCATTATTTCAACCTCCTAAAAGTAATTTCAAGATTGGAGACTTTTGAGTTGTTCGACATACTTCAAGGGTTTTGTTTTTTGAAAAGACAACACCATTAAATGGCCTATTGGTCCTAACTCCCCCAAATCTTGGTATTTTTTTCAGTGGTTGATAAGAGATGCGAATAAGGACCTCAATCTATGCATCATTTCTTTTTCTATAACTGGTGCCTTGTCCATTTAAATACCTATTCGAGTAATTGATTGACTTTAGAATTTCCAATGAAAGTTTTTGGGGTTAACCATTGAATTGGTTCTCATTACTTAGTTTTCAAAACAACTAAACATACATATTTGATTTTAAACTGGACTTTGCTTTCCAAACGACGAGACGAAGTGAAAGTAACTTATACGAGCAATGATGATACAATCGAACAATCATAAAATTTTCAGTGTGCTATATGTAGGCACTCAATGAGCATAACTAAATCATACTCACTTTTCAATTCGATTTAGACCAAGCACATCCTTGAAAGCTAAATATATCTTATTTAATGTGAGGTTTGGTAGACCCTGCCCCAAATATCTAACAAATTTAAGTTGTTCCGACTTGGGTAGTCCGCTCTCATGGAAATCCAAAAAGGGTCTATGATCTGTGATCTTATATTCCTGTGGATATATAAATTTGAGAACAATATTATTTAAAAAATAAAATCTCTATTAAAGTCATATTATAGTTTTGACGTCAAAAGTTAAGGAAACAAAAAAAATGTCTATGCATAACCACCAAATGGGGTTTTTTCTTTCATTGCTCACATTGCAAAATTTGATGAAATTTTCGATGACTATGTATTTTTCGTAATAGGTTACACTTTGATTGCTCTGAATACCGAACTGTTTAAGGAGTTCCTGTTTCTTGGGTGGCAACCGGGCTATGTGCGTACAGACGCCATCTTCGATCCTATGGGTTTCGTGAACATCAAAGTTTTCATGAAACACTAATCGTTCTAAGACTTTAGGCATTTCTGATTTCGCAACAACTACTGTGCTGTTGCTGTTGTTATTAGTGGGGAACTCAACGCCATCGTTAGATGCACTTGTTGTTGTGAGACTCTTAAGATCTGGAAGAATATATATGAAAGGAAAAGATGTTCCACTTATTTTTGTTTGTTTGTTTGTTTATATTTGAACAAATGTCTCAAACTACGAACTGTTAACTAAACTGTAAGTAGTTCTTTCTTACAAGTACAAGCAACAATTTCATGCAAATTATAATATTTGTATTAATATTTACATAAATATATATAAGAAGAATAAAATTTATTGAAAATCATGCGGTGCAAAATATAAAAAAAAACGTGTCTCAAATATTTACTGAACATTTTGTGTGAAAGAGTTGGAAAGTAGAAGACAATTGTCGAATTAAAAGAAAAGTGATATTTACAAATTTCTCTTTTTTTTTTTTGTGTGAATAACATTAGCGAAACACCTTCAACATTTATCGAATAGTAGAGAGGTGTCATCAATTGGTCACATATAATTTCATTACAACAATAGCAATCATTTTGGCAAAATGAAAACTTCGCCTTGAATTATGCTTACGAGCAGTTCTGTAAGAAACAAATGCGTACATATAACCTTTTTTTTAATGTGTCGGAATGCCTCGCCGAAGGTTCTGACTCCACCTAAGTTCTTTTTCGGGGTATTGCCTCTTGCGAGGAAGTGACAAATCCTCCAAGAGTAAATCATGGGATGGAAAGTGCTTCTCTGTTAGCCGTTCGGATTCGGCGGTTAATTGTAGGTCCCTTCCATTCCTGCAGAATATCAACGCACACACAGGAATGGTTGAGAGTGTAAGTCACAGGCCCCGGTCCCGCTTGGTGCTGTTGTGCCAAGTATATATTTTTGTATTACATTATTTTGCTTGTAACTACATATTTAACTGATTTGTATTACTTTTCTGCACGTTTATAATTTCTTTTACAGCGTAAGTGAATAAATAAATAAAATATTCCACCCTATCTGGATTCCTATCCCAGTGACAGATATCATAGCAAGTCCGCTTAGTCTTTTATTACATAACGCTTTGGGACCAGTTGCTTTATAAATAGTTTAGAGGTACCTCATACCAGAGTCACAGACAAAATAAAAGTTAGAACAGAAGGGAAATGGACACAATTTTGAATTGCTTCAACCGAGTTTGTCTCCAAACGCACCTGGACAATATTGTATGCTTTATTTTTAAAGTCGATAAAAGATTCTTCAGTTGATATTCGGTCCCGTATGTATCAATGGAGTATGGAGGAGAAGATTCAATGACGATCTGTACGGGCTATACAGCGACATTGACCTGGTAAAGAAGCTGAAAATGCACCGGCTTAGATGGCTGGGCCATGTGAGGCGTATGGATGAAAACGCACCAGCCCGATGAGTCTTCTATTCCAATCCGGATGGCGGACCGGCCTAGCTGGCGAGTATCGTTGGTTGAGGCCGTGGTATACAATGGACTGTCCTTAAGTAAGTAAAAGGTAAGCCTGCAGAAACTTCGAAAGTTCATACTGCAACGAATAAAGAAAACGCAGATAACATAATGATGTAAGCATGCGCTTCATGCAACTTTAGCAGCAAGGAGTCATTGAAGTTCTTTAAAGATCGTGATCGTTATGAAATATTTAGACAAAATTTGAAATAGAATAGTACGTCTTATTACTTATGATATGGATGTCTTTTTTCTAGTTGGATGTGATAAAAAGCGGTATTGGCAGCGGTTTTAGGACCGTACACAGGAAAACACGAATCGAATGGGCGCCATACACTTACCCTCTTCTGAGTGAGTTTTTTTTACAATTAAGAGATCAAACATTCTTCCTTATTCTTCCCTTAATATCCAATTTCCCTTTCGCACTTTTTTTGGATATTAAAACATGATCTCAAGAACTGTTACAATTCCGAAGTTAATAGCAAATGTCACTGTGGAGAGAATAAAGTCCACGATCGAGTCTACGCTCAAGGGGCACCAAGAGGGATTTGATATAGGTTGATCACGATAATCGTGATCATTGGTTCCAGAGGCAACAACGACAAGTGTTTCGTTTTGTACAGTAAACAGCTTTCTGATGCATTTGAAGTTCTAAGTGGTGATTTGCTGTTACCGATTTGATCTTAGTGATTGATGATGTTATAATTACCACCAACAGCAAGTTGAAAATAAAGGACGTCATTCAGTTTAACTATCAGTGAAGTTATTTGGTACTTTATGGTGGAACGGACCAAGACGTCAGCAATAGAATAAATAAAGCTCGTTAAAATGAGTTGATCCAATTGGATCTTTGGATCCAACCTGAAGTATGTGGTACTTTACGCTTATGAAACGTGGAAATGCTCCGAAAAAATCTCGATCTGATTGCAAGTTTTTGTTTACGTTACACATCTTAAAGATATTGCGTCCACAAAACATTCCATGCAAGTGTGGTTTAGAAGTGGACACACAACAGTGGATATTGACATCAAGCAGGGAAAGTGGCGCTGCATTGGCCATACCCAAAAAGCCTCCCCCTCCCATGGCATAGCAGCAAAACAAAGCAATATTTAAAGTGAAAGGCGAGTTGGAAGACCAACTATTACATGGTACTGACTGCGGCTCCCGGAAATCAGGCTAAATAATTGCTTTAGAAAGTTGCGAAACTAAACCCTTAGAGTCGGGTAAGTTGCTGATAGGTTCAAGAAGAGGTACTAGCTCTAAAAAACCACTTATTCAGCTGCGAGACTTTGAGAAAAAAAAATACTTCTGATATTGGTAGGTAACAAAAATCCCACAGTTATGTTATAAAACCAACCTATACCCCCTCTTTTTTTGCTTTACAATAAAACTATTGACTAAAAATAAATAATGTACACCTTAAATCTCAATTTTCCTGTGATTTATTAATAATAATATGGTTTCTAGTTTACATTTTATAACATTGTTTATATTTTAAATTATTGAAACACAATTTACTGTGCCACCATTCACAAATAGAATTCTCATCTCGTATAGCTTTCAAAAACATAATTAATTCTGAAGCAATTCGAAATGTTTCTATATTTAGCTAGCGCGATGATTCATTTTGTATCACTTTTGTATTGAAAATAACGCAATGCTTCCTTTCCTCACAAACCACAACTATATGATACATTTATAATCTTTTCAGGTGTATACGAATTAATGAAAATAATTATTAATTTTGATGGACAATTCCTTACATCGAAAGATGTATGTACTTATGTATATTTATATTTTACATTTGCTTTCTAAAATACAAAAAAATGCGTGTTTTGTAAATGTTGTTAGATTTGTTGTTGTTAATTTGACATTTGTTTATGGTTAACAGGACTCAATTAAAAGCAAAAAAGAAAAGAGCATAATGGTTTTGAAATGTTTAAGTTGTCGATATCTTCTGGTCAATTCTGGGTTGCATTTAAATTTAAAGACTCTGTAGCTTGAGGTGTGATTGTAATTAGGTTAATTGAAATGTTACCTGCATGAGAGAAAATAATTTCATTTGAAGGCTGACAAAAGCTTGTTGTATTAACTAATTTTTAGTTTCGCTACGATACGACCACAACCGTATTACATACATTATCTCTACACACACCATTTTGCGATAATCAGATAATCATATTTGAGTTTACTTATTTTCTAAGTACATACTATCATACCGCTAACTAAATACGATGCAAGTTCGAAAAGTTTATGTTCTTTTTAAAAGTCGAAAATGTTAGCCAGGTTTGTTAAATTCACCGAAAACAATATTCTTAGAAATTTAAAACTGTCAAGGTGTCAAAAAGTTTCGAAATTTGCGAACCACTAAAGAGTTATACAAATTATTGAATTCACCACTATTCGGGACGTTTTTCTCATTCTGTTAGGGAAATTTCGACATCATTGAGTTTTAGAGGAAACCAGGAAAGAAGTGAACAAGTGAACTATGCGTTAGATAAGGTTCAGTTTCGTTTACAATCAGGAACCACAACAAGATATATTCCCAGAAATCTGTGCGGTTCGCTGAATGTCATTTTTGATATAAGGAATCTTGTTTTTGCTTGTGGCCCCATTGCAAAGGGTGTTAAGACCTGTTTTTAAGGTGGCCATAGCATGATGTAATCAGAGCAAGCTTTGACTTTGCAACTGCCTAGGATAAGCTTAGCTTAGAACAATTAGTCATAATTATAACTTTTATTGTGCTACCACCTTTTCTGCATTTACAAGTCTGGTTGGATGCTTGCAGTCAATCCGATTTGCCAGATATGTTTTTTATTGAGTATAAGGCTTATCGAATAAGTGCATTATCCTCAACATTATTGAAGACCCTCTATATCGAGAAAATCTGAAGCTAGTCTTTAGCTATGTAAATAAATAAATAAATAAAGCTGCCACAATAAATTCCTTGACCACTTAGTGGTGTGCAGTCTGAACAGATTTGGTCTTCGCGTATTGTTGGACCTGTGAAATCACACTATCAATTAGATAAAAGCGGATGTGCGTTACTATGAGCCTTTCTTTAGCCTTTCGGAAAAAGGTGGTTGAGCCTATTGATTTTCTTGAAGTCTTTAGGTTGAGAAAAAAAATACGTTGGTTCAACCATAAGCAATAAAGGGTTTTTCACCAGAGTGCTGTGAGTCATCAATCTCCTACCATATTGTTTACATATATTCTCACTTAAAATTTTCAGAAACTCAAAACATTTCTCCAAAAATTCCAAAAAATTTGTCACCTTAGAACTCGTTCTAAAGAAAAACTTAAAAACTTACTTTCTAAAAAAGGGGTGCTGCAGATCGAATGCTTTTATATGCTGATGGATAATAATAGATGATAAAAAAGCACACAAAAATGGTCTAGCCGTCCGTCCGTCAGTCTTACAACAGTGTGAACTTACAATTAGTTGTCAGAAAAGTTTAAGATATTTGCTATTGCGAGCTCATCGGCTGTTCGTTGTCAGAGCGTTGGGAGACCTGACAATATTGTAAAGACCTGACAATCGTCTGTTCTCATAGCTTTAGTTTGAAGTGTTTTTTCATATTATATTGTAAGATGACATTTCAATTTCTAAGTAACTCCTTTTTAAACGGTGGTCCCTATTCGACGAGCCGCTAAGATATAATTTTTATTAATTCAAAAGCGGCTCTAAAAATGTCGATTAAAATCTTTAAACTAATCAAAAGATGTCGAGGACATGATTGACTTAATTTGGTGTTGTTATTTTGAAGATCAAAGTTGTTTATAACATGCGACTGTTTTTCCTTCAAAAACGGCTGTTACTATTTTGATTAAACTTTGATGTGACATATTAGGAACATTTCTTAGAAAACTGCATTTTAAGCTTTTTTGCTAAGATTACATGTATGTAACAATATAGTATCACAGAAGTAGGGTTCATAAGGAAATAACCAAAAAATGTGATAAATTATTTATGTACCGTTTTCAATGAGTGTGTCGTTTCAAGTTTTTCAACTCATAGAAAGAGCTGTCCAGTTTAAATTAAGAAGTTTTGGTTTTTTTTTTTGTTGAAATAAATGGTCCTTCTTTTTTAAATTGCTAGCGTATTTTATTTGTTTACATCATAACTGACTTGAAACTTTAAGTATGAAGAAATATTCGATATTTTTTAACGGGTTGCACAAAAAGCGACAAAATATTGCTTAAATTCTTGAATTATTTTTCTATTGCTATCACAAAACATGTGCACGCGACATAGTCGTACATTTTATTTTTATAGAAACAAAATCTTTTTATTTTAATTTGATTTATAAATCATTTTCTGTTCTTTATAATTCTTTAAATAAAGGAAAGTCTTGTAAGACTGTCTGGAGTTTGAAAAACTCTGGAAAATTGGAAAAAAGTATAGAAATTTTAAATTGTTTAATCAATATAATTTTTCCAAGTCCACTAATAAAAAGCGGCGGGATGAGCTTGATCTCACTAATCAAAATCAAAAAAAATTCCCTTCGACTTGATCGATAGCAACCTATCCTGACAGCCAAGGTTTTTGAAACTTATCATTAAATATATTACCGAAAAGAGTTAAATAATGAAAATTGTTTGTTTTAAATACCGCGCCCATGTCAAAATTAGCAGCCAAATTTCACCGAATCGACCACTACATAATATGAAGCTTGGTTTAAATAAATTCTAATATCAATTTTTAAGTGCGATTTAATAAAATATTCAATTGTTGAATATAAAATATAAACAATCGTTGTTTTGCCTTTGTTTCTCTAGTGGTCGAACATTTGAATGGAACTTAACAAAAGCTTGGACAAAGGAATGCACCTAAACACTAATGCCTTTGAAAATAAATCTGAAAGACATACCAATTTCACTACGTTTTATCTTTTCTTAAATTTGAGAGCTCTCATATCACAAAAAAAAAACCCTCAAGGTTTAAATACATTTAAATTTAAAAGAATTCCATCAGTTAACTTTTAAAAACTAAGAATGAATGGAAGTAAATATGTGCGATTTAAATTCCAAAAAGATAATAAGTACGTACTTAGAGTACAATAGCTAATCCACCATTTAATTTTCATTACTTCTAACGAGTGCGGAAAATTGCTGCCCGAAATTTTGTTTTTACCTCCTTAATTAAGAAAATGCAAATAATAAAATAAATTAAATTGATGATTGAAGGTTTAATTCAGTCGCAAACAATCCGCCACCAACCTGTCACTTAGATCAATTTACCCTATGAAGGTTGCCCAGGGTCGATGCAAGTTTTATTGAAAACCCAGAGTGTAGTTGTCAAAAGCAATGTGCATTTTGCAATTAAATGCAACATTTCATGATTGAGTTTACAAGAAATTCTTGACATCGAACGTCACTTTAAAGGACTATTAATGAGAGCGACCAAAAAATGAACAGAAATTCATTTCATTCACATTTCTATTTTTTCAGAGAACAGTGTCCAGTTATGATTCCAGTCACTTTTTTGAGAGTTTTCCTATTTAGTAGATAGGAATTTTGTGGTTTTGTTTGAATATTCTGGTACAAATTGTTTGGAGCAGATTTGACCATTAGTTGTTTACCAAGCTGCATTGGGTTCCATGAATAGGAAGTTTTTGGCAGTGTTTTGAAGTATTTTGTATTTACTCCGCAGGAGGAGGGTTCAGGGCCGACAAATAACAGTGAGGCGCCCTCTTTGGCCAGGGTGTCGGCTCTGTCATTGTCATAGTAAAGCTTTTGTGCCCGGATCCAATGGATGATTACAAAGTTGTTCTTTGCAAGTTCAGTGAGTATTAAGACAGTCTGAATCTTATTACAGGTGAAGCCAGAACATTTAAGGCAGCCTGGCTGTCTGAGAAGATGAATATTGTTTTATTTTTGGCGTTTGATTGACATATTATCCCCGCGCATTCGTTAAAAGCGAAAAGCTCTGCCTGGAATATGGACGAATGAAGACCAAGGCTGACTGGGAAGTTCGAGCAGGATGATTCCCCCAAAATACCGGAACCAGTACCTGTTTTCATTTTTGAGCCATCCGACTAGGTCTTCACTAGAAGGGTGTGGTTTAAAGATTTCCCAGTCTTCCCTAGGAGGGATGGCTATAGAGAAAATTTGTGTGCAGTTATATATGGGCATCCAAGCACAAACTAAATTCTTTATGATTTTCCAAGCTGCTGAGGAGCGAAAGGTGGAACCTTGAGGGTCCTGCTTCCATTCTTATGAAAATGTGGATTGGAGGTAATCCCAATATTACATTAAGTACGAACGTAGGTGCATGTCGTTGCTAGTCTTTGTATTTTTTCTAGCTTATATATTGCTGTCATTTCCTTTGTTTTTGGCCACCATACCAACGCTGCGTATGTTATTGCAGGTCTCACTACAAGAGTATAAAGGTTATGCATCATTTTGGGTTTGAGTCCCCATTTTTTTCCGCAAACACTGCGGCATAATCAGAGAGATTTTCTTGCTCTGTTAGAGATGCGTTCTAGTTGTGGGTTCCACGACAATTTGCCGTCTAGAACGGTCCCTAGATATTTTGCTTCTTTCGAAAATGGGATTGTGTCACCATATAGAGTAGATCTAGTTTTTTTCTTTTAGTAAAAGGAACAATTACTGTTTTTTTTTTTTGGGTTAACGGAGAGGCCTTCACAAGTACACCAGTCTTGAACAATGTGCAAGGCTGATTGAAATCTGTTCGATATTGATCTTTCTGAGGATCCCTGTATGACAATGGCTAGAATTATCTGGTAAGCCCACTGCATAAAAACCAAAGGGGTCTAGTGCTCTTAATAGGCTGTCTACAACGATGGACCAGATAAGCGGCGAGAGGACTCCGAATTTCAGTCGATAATCCCGGTTGGTATGCATATAGTGTTTTCGTTAGTGGAGAGGAGGTAAAAGAATTGACACGAATGTGTCTGTCAATAACTTTCCCATGCATTTTAGAATAAACGACTCATTCTGTACAATGGGAACTCCAAAATAATTGTTACAAATTATCAAACTCTATTCGCCTTCCAAATACCATCCATAATCAAAATACCAGAGTTGAATTGTGATGTCTGGTGAGGTGTGTGCTTACTTTGCTGTTCATTGTTGCGACGAATAATAGAAATTTCATGTGTTCAATTAAACATCAAAACAGGCGAATTAGGGCGCAGTCATGTGAATTGTCATTAACAATCTCCCCAGTATAACAGTCAAATCTACATCAGGGCGATCCAAGGTTTCATAAAACAGAGTTGAGGTGAGTTGAGGTTTTTCAAAAAGAAAAAAAAAAAAAAATCTATAACGACCCCAGGGCTACTTCAAGGATAAAAGAACAAAGCTAATATCAGCAGTAAAATAGCAACCATTATACCTATGTGCTATTCGTCGGATGGAAGGCGAATCACTTTTGGAAATATGAAAATCTATTATCAAGAGCGTTTGCCGCTATTATAAAAAAAAACCTGTTTTAATTATTTGATTAGCTAGTTATTAAATAATAAATTGTTTGTTTCTATTTATTTGATTGTTTCTATTTTTTTTTAAATAAAATTATTATTACAAAAAAAAAATAGAAACAATCTGTCTTAAAAAGGATATCCCCAACTACTTTATAGGGTGATAACATGTGTAGTCAGCCACTAGCTTATAAAGTAAAGCGTAATAGTGAAGGGTTAAGTTTAACTTCCAGGCAGAAAATATTTTTCGAAAGCCTGTCCTGTCTGGGTGCAAAATTTGGGTTTCTTGTTAAAAATGCCAGTTTGGTTGTTTTTGAGAGTGACGAATTCGTTTATTTGCAATAAAAACAAATTAGTGCAAGTGTTGCCGAAAAATAGATTTTGTGGCCAAACTAAAGGAGGTAAGTGAATTATGTGCATTCTTTTATATGATTTGTAGTTTATTGTTTTTTGTTTAAAAATAGTTTTAAAAAAAATTTCCGAAGGGGGCTGCCCTTAGAAGACAAAGTTTTGGCCATTCTTCTAAAGTCAGCCCCCCCGCCTGGCTGACTACTGAAAGCAACTTCTTTTAGTTTTTTTCTAACAGAGTATATGCACTATGAATGGAAATTGTATTCTCTCTTGATTGGCGCAAATTTAGTTTAATTGAAATTTGTTTTCAGTAATCAGCCAGGGTGGTCTGACCTTAGAATAATAAACAAAACTTTGTCTTCTGAAGTCAGCCCCCTTGTCAATATTTAAGGTTTTTTTAACATTTTTTTTTTTTATAAAAAACGACAAAAAAATGGACCATAAAAAACATAAACACAATCATAGTAATCCACAGTCCTTTAATATTTTGTTAGTAACATATGATTTATTATAAGATGGTAGATTGAAGATGGTAGATGGCAGGTGGTAGATGTAAGACGGTAGATGGT
The DNA here is from genome assembly GCA_916050605.2 of Platycheirus albimanus. Taxonomy (NCBI): domain Eukaryota; kingdom Metazoa; phylum Arthropoda; class Insecta; order Diptera; family Syrphidae; genus Platycheirus; species Platycheirus albimanus. The sequence continues at coordinate 71,636,604 of OU696698.1, forward strand.
CATTAGTTTGTAGATGAGTTATATTAAAAGATTTGACTGAAATATAAGTTCCTTTTTATAAATTATTTACTGTCCTGTCTTTTATTTATTAATTACAAACTGTTGCAAAAAATTATTGTTAATACATTTTGCAATGGCTCATGAATCATATAAAATGGATTTACGTCTGCATCAGAGATTAAAACGAGTCGAGTACTGTTCACGATCAACGAATACTTGCTCTAAAAAAGCGAGTTTGAACAAACAGAGTCAACCTATCAAACTATGCTTACAAGTATTTTTGTTCATGAGTATGATGACCCGTGAATAACAACACATTTCAAACGAATAAGATCGAGTATACCTTCCAACCGAGTATGAACGAGTTTGAACAAAACGAATAAAGTGCTCATGATCAAAATGTTCACGATCAATGCGATGGATCGCGATCGTTCGACTACTCGCTGTGTAAAATGTGTATTCGGGGTTGGTATTTTAAGGATTCTGTTTCTTGTGTTATTGGGGTTGGTTTTTGTATTTAAGATACTTTTACCATTAGGGGCAGATCGGTGTTGGTTGATTTTGCTTCATGATTCAATATACTTAGCTTACGTATGCAAATAAGGTATTATTTTAGGAAAAAGTGCAGTAAATAATGTTATTAGTCACAATGATTTTTATTTTTATTAACTTGAGAAAAAAAAAAAAAAAAAAAAAAAAAAAAAACAGTAAATTAAATAAGTAATTAAAACCACTGACCTACTATAATTACTTACAAAGAAAAGAGTACCTGTTTCGGGCAATTTTAACCTGCGCCTTCCATAAAGGAAAAAATTGACTTCACTTAAATACATACACGAACCGCGAATATTGACCATATTTTGTTTCATAATTACATCCTTTGCCTACCTATCCACCAACCTATTCATAAATCTTTCCAAAATAAGAAACCCTTTTTCTTCTGCTCTATTTTCTGCGAATACAAAACATTACCCTTAAAATACAACAGATATAGATAATAAATCAGGTAGCGCCAGCAGTTTCCTTTGTCCACGCATTGCTTGTGAGTACTCGCTTTGTTCACGATCAAAACGATCAGTAGGTCTTTTTTCGAGTACCCGAAACAATTTGTTTAAGGTAGCGATTTAAACAAATACCTCTCTTTTTTCCCAATCTGGAAATGTCAACTAATTAATAAAACTTAATTTCAGGTTCAGCAGTTAAATAATGGATTTTTCTATACCAGTTAAACATAAACAAAAAGTTAAAGGGCTGACTACTGGTGCCATCACCCTACAAACAAAATCTAGCATTTTAAGCCATGCATTAAGAATAACGTTTGTTGTTTTTAAAATAGAAAGAAAGTGCAAACAAAATTTAAAATATGATTTACATAGGCAATACACAAAAATGCATGCATTTTGGAAAATTATTTTCTAAAACTCACCAGCAGTTGCTTTTGATAGGAAGCTTTTGGTCTTGTCCAAAATGTATTGTAAATTATAGCCATCTTTTTCATATCTAAAAAAAAAACAAAACAAATGTTAAACAACAATAATTACAAAGATATTGATAAAAACAAAAAAAAACATACGTTTCAGTTCTCTTAGTGCAAAAGAGATTTTTGAAATTACTATAAATGCAGAAAAGTGTAAACGATGGCAGCCCTTGACCCAAGTATCTGGCAAATTTAATTTGCTCCGGCTTGTTCATCCCACTTTGGTTAAGGGCTAAAAACGGTCGATGATCAGTCACATCATATTGCTGAAAAAGAGAAAAAAAAATTAACAAAACAGAATTGTAGATAATTAAATCAAAAAAAAAAAATTATATTCTTAAGCCAAAAACGCATATTATATTCCATACATGAATATGAACATACTTTAAAAATCGATATTTCGTATGAAACGAACGAACATGTATCTTTGCTCTAGCACAAGCACTCTCAGTATTCTCATATGAAATATGAAACATACAAATTTTATTTCATGTTTACATAATTCTCAAGACGTATGTATGTAAAGCAATGCTTAATGTGGCTAAAGAGGGTGTGGGGTTGAGGTTGGGATTGGGCTGGGTATTGGGGTTGTGTATAATATGAATAGTGTGAAGGAAGGGGTGGCGATTTTAAGTATTTATATATATTTTTCATTATGCACAGCACATTCTTTCATATACGTACTTTGCAAAATTTGATAAAGTTCTCCACCACTATCGATTTATCAGCCAAAGTCATTTGTCCCGTAAATCTAACTCCAAGCTGTTTAAGCGTATCCTTTTTCTTAACAGGCAATTTATTCATATGTTGGAAGATACCCTCTTCGACCTTGTGTGCCGGATGAACATCAAAGTTATCCTTAATACTAAAATTAACCAACGGTTTGGAAGCATTGCTTTGATTATTGTTGTTGTTGTTTGAGTTATCGCTGCCTGCTGACTCCGATGAGATATTCGAATTACTGGCATTTAGATGAACTCCAGCGAAGGCGCCCATTGGGTCACAGGAAGACTCATTTGAATTGTTGCTAGTCTGGTGTTGAAGATCGAACAAATTGTGCTTGGAATCGTGGTCGAATGTATCGATGTCCAGCGAGGAACGGTTCAATGGAGTTGCAGTCGCAGCCGCTGCAGCCAAGGGTGTACCAGTGCGATGGCTATGTGGTGTCATTGATGTACTACTATCTAAATCAATTAAATTACTATTGGAGGAGCAAGGTGTTGCCGGAGCGGGAGTGGAATTGGATTGAGAATCCTCTCCATAATCACCAGAATGACGTAGATATTTGAGGAATTCAAAAGAGCCATCAAAGTGATGGTTGTGATGTTGTTGTTGTTGTTGTGTGCTGGAAGCGGGCTGTGGTGTTGCTTGTTGTGAAGGGTGTGGGTGATGATGATGATGATGGTGATTACTATGATCTGCAGGAGCATGACCAGCTGGAGTATTACATGATGCAGTTGGTGTCTGGGCGCTACTCCATCGAGCCGTTGGCTGCTGCTGCTGTTGATGACTAAATGTCTGTGGGCTACACGGCACACTTTGCTGATGCGGATGATTGGCTTGCTGCTGCTGATGATGATGATGATGGTGGTAATAGATTTGTTGGTTTCCTAAATTTTGTTGTTGCTGATTTTCACCATTCGAATACATCGGACTATCTCCATTTAAACCAAGGCTCACCGAGCTATTGCTATAGCTTCCATTGCTGCTACTATTACCAGCAAAGCCTTGAAAATCATCAAAAGACTGCACCTTATTCTCGCCATTGCTCAAATATTTGGCAAATTCCGACGGATCATTTAAGGAGTCGAGAAAAAATGAACTAAAATTACTCGAAATGCACGACATTTTTTAATGTCGTTTTGCTGCCCCCCACACTTAACACCAAATAAGGGCTGTACTTTAAAGAAACATTTAAAAACACACACACGAAATTGTCTACTTTTCTAGGAGTTACATGCACAACAAATAGCACTTGACTTTAAACGATAACACTCCTCGAGAATTTCTAGGATAGGTAGATCACTAACGCAGCAGGCAGCAGGCAGCACCGCAGCCGCAGCAATTAAGTATTTATTTTTGGTGTTCAAGAAATTTCCCTTGGAGAAATAGAAATCCAAATCTTCTCGTCGTCGTCGTCGTCGTTGTAGTCGGTTCGGCTGTCGTCGAATTCGCCTTTCTTGTTTCTTCCTACTGAGACTGACCTCTTGCTCTTCTTCTTCTTCGTCTTTTCTTCCTTTAATGCGAACCAAAGCAAGCACAGCACAATATCAAGTTTTTCCTATACTTTTCTTTTCATGTTCCTTTTTGATCAACAATTTTTTTTTTATTGGGTTCGCTTTCTTCGCTTTTGGCCTTTCGAGCTGTGCAAATAATTTTGTTTGCTGAATTTTATGAATAGAAATTTATTTAAAATTTAACCCCATATGCTTGCTGCTTCCCTTCTTTTGGTTTTTGGTTTTTCTTTATGTTCCTCCTCTCACAAATGCACCGTCGCCGACGACCGTCTTCTTGCAACACTTTTCTCGTCGTCGTCCGTCGTCGCCTTGTCGCGTACCGTACCCAACGAAATTTTTTGATTTGTTTCTCTGTCGTTTTCTCCACTCCTTGCTGTAGTTGGCCTGGCCTGGCCTTAGTTTGAGTTGCCTACGAATGAGTTGGTTGTTTCCTCCTTGTGTGGATGGATAATGTGGAAGAAGTCTTTTCTCTTTTTTTTATTTTTATTTTATGGTGGCCTCCTCTTCTCGTGTTTGTCTTTGGCTTTTCTTCGCTTGGTGCAGCTTCCTTCCAAGTATTTTGTCTTTCTCTTTGCGTATGCTTGACAAAAAAAAAACCTTTGCCTTTTTTTTTTTTATTTTTGAGACGACGAGATAACTTTATTTTATTTCGGTGCTGGGTTCTTCTTTTTTTTTATGAAGAAGATAATACTGAATGGTTAACGAGTAATCATAATTCAATTTACACCTAATTTTTCAATTAATATTAATTATAAAACTTAATTAGGAAACAATTTCGACGAATCTCCGTTGCGAGAGAGCAAAAGCGAAAAACACTTCATTTTCAACTAACAACTACCCGTAGAAAACGTCGCGCACAAATATTGTGATACAACACCCGATATGAAATTTTCGATGTTGCATACTCTGACAAAGTATACAGTGACAGTGTATAGGCAGGCAACGAAAGGGGAAATCAAACGCCAAAAAATTATGGGAAATATCAAAATTAGAGTGTGTGTGTGACAAAACGTGCGATACGTACGTATGTCATTTTCCAAAAAGTATTCAGAAGAATAGTGCAATAAATGTAGGGTATTTTTTTTACTTGTAAAAAAACCCAAATATTTGTGATTGGGCCCTGCAAGCATTTTGTCTTTGTCTATTCTCTTTCTATCACAAAAAAAATTGTTGGTTCGCTAGTTCACAAAAACTCGAACGCATTTGTATTGCACAAATTTAAATAGAATACTAAAAGAAAAAAAAAGAACTTTTGTAATAGATACATTATTTAAAAAAAGCTTGAAAGAAGTAAACTCTAAACTGTAGTCATTGCATATATGTATATATGGTACAATCATCAAGGTGCTTGGCTTGTTAGCTACGGAGCGGCAAAACAAGGCATTGACTCATTTCAAATTATTGGTGAAGAAGAAAGTGATGGAAAGGAATGCTGTAGCAGCGCTCCTAAACGGCATAATAAAGCTATATAAAGATATTACTGTAGTCGTTTTTCTTTTTTATTCAGAACAGAGCTCTGAACGGAGTATCAAGCTCGCTGACTGAACCTCATTTGAACCAATTGTGTTCAGAGCGCTCTGAACTATTAATGAAACCAATTTAATAATATGCCATTAATTTCCTCTTCTCATGCCATTTGAAAACCCTGAAAAAGTATTTTTTTTTAACATTTAAAATACCTTCGGCGGCCATTTTAATTGTTTTCATTTACAGCCACCGTAAGAATTCCTTTTTATCAATTGAATTGGTTTAGAAGCGTATCACTTTTGACGTTTATATTTCCTTTCAGCTTTATGGTGGATTTACATTATTCTGCGACATCTTCGTCTTCAAATTTCAAGAAAAGTAAAGCGGGGGAGATATACGTGATTATACAGAAGAGTGAAAGAATACACAATATACGTACTCATTTTTCCTCGCTATAATTTTTTATAGCCCTTTGACAGAAGTCAAAGTCATATTATTTTGCTGTCAAAAAATATTACAGATTTCAATTGAAATAATAAATAATAATAAGATGAGTTTAAATTAAAATGATTTTTTGTCTAAAATTTGTTTACAAAAAATGTTTCGTTGAATTAATTCTGGAATAGGACAATATAGTTTTATATATCCTAGTTAATCGCGATCGCAGAAGAATGGTCGTCAACATTTTCTCTATTCCAAAACTATTCGTTGGTCGTCGTGTTGTGTTCGGCGGTGATGATCAATTCATAAATCTGAATCCGTCGTGGTTGTTGTCGTCGTCGATTACGTTGTCGTCCGGGGATTGTTTGCGTTGGGCGAGTATGCTTTCCGGGAATTCATACCTTTCATGGAGAAGATGAACATCTTGGAAAATGATGCTATCCCGGACAGTCTTAGGGTTGAATTCGCTGTAAGTAATGATGAAATGAGGTCGTGGGAATGGGAGATTCACTCTAAGCTTTTGAAATTTGGTGTCAAAGATTCGGGGAAGTTTTTTTTGTGTTAAGGGATGGGTTTTGCAATTATTTAGGGTTAGGATTGGGCTAAAATGCATGTCAAAAAAAATATATCAAGCGGCTGACAAAGGTGCTGTCATTCATAGACTCTGTGAAACAGTAGCTTTGAAAAGATCTAAACGTTCCTCTTTGCAATAATAAATTTAATCAATTTCTTTTAGCGCTGTGCCATCTTCCTACGCGGCCATGATGACATTTTCCTCTACGAATGGCTCAACGAACTCTGCTCAAATAGACTCCTGCCTTTCGTGACCCACTATGCACGTAAGTACACCCCAACAACACAATTTTAAAACATCGCGTCAATGATTCTTCATCATTCCCCTGTTAACAGATTACCATCAAAAGCTCATACGCCTTCGCCATCTCAAACGACGCGCAGCCACCTTTAAAATCATACCTAAGGTCTTAGCAAAGCGAATTATCATCTCGTCATCGTCTAGGTCGCCTCCTGAAAAGAAACACACACCAATCGACAACTACTTCCCAGATCTAGAGATTCCTGCCAAATCACGTGTTGCGATCCGTTTTAAATTCTCTGGCTGCCGACAAATTCCCGTTAAAGTCAAACCTACCACCAATGTGGTGGATACAAACGGCTCAAAAGCTACCGACTCATCCAAAGAGATTGTCATCGCGAGAAGAAAACTCTTCAAACCCCTAACTGATGAACAAAAGTGTGTCCATCTAAGTAACTATCATCTCTTAAGGATCTAAGAGTGTTTCTTGGAATAAAAGTCTTTGTTTTTTTTTTTTGTCTTAAACTTTTGCTGTTTCTATTTTGTATCACTAAAAGCCCGGCTCGTCGATTCCATACTTCTTCATGTCGCCAATTATGCGGGTTTGAATGATGTTTGTGATATTCGCATTGACATTGGGCAGGAGAGTGCCGGTTCGTGCTGCATGCTCGATCTTCTGCACCAGATTGATTTCACGCTGGCTTGAAACGAAATTCGTGACTAGACACTTTTGTTGGCTACCCACACGTCCTATTCGTCCACAGCGATGGATATAGTCAGCCACATGGAGGGGAAAATCAAAATTGATGACCTGTCGCGCGCGAGTTGTGTCCAGACCACGAGAGCCAACGTCTGTCGTAGAGAGAACATCGACATTGCCCTGTTGGAACTGTTCAAATCTTCCCATTCGGATTTTCATCAACATATCGCCGTGTGTTTGTGGGCATTGTCGCCGAGGCGAGAATAATTTGGCTACCCACAACTTTGTCATCTTGAATGTGGTTCTTGTGGAACTGGTAGCAAAGAAAAGATCTATTAGTTCATTAGTAAAATGAGATTTGCTTTTCACTTACCGGAAATCTTTTCAAGAAATAACACAGCTTATCAGAGAAGCTATCATCCAGCAGAGTATCTGCTTCATCCAGAACTACATGCCGAGCTTTGTCCATGCGATATATGCCTGTAGTGACGAGTTTACTTATCGCTCCTATACTGCCCACGAGAATATCGACATGCTCGAACTCTGGGTTTACCATCTTTTGTTTCGTGTTCCCTCCCAGAATACACTTGACACTCAACCCAGTGGATTTGGTTAGTTTTTGTGCAACATCTGCAATTTGTAGGGCCAGTTCCCTTCCCGGGGTGAGAATCAGCACAAGCGGACTGTTTAGTTGTCTCTCTTCAAATCGATAATTTCTTTCAAGGATTTGTTGGACAATTGGCAACAGATAGGCGAGTGTCTTGCCGCAGCCAGTCTCAGCGGCAATGAGTGCATGATTGCAGTCACGAATGATCGGAATAGCATCGGATTGGATTTTTGTTAGTTGAGTTATTTCCAACTCGGAACTCAAGTTATTTATTAAATCCTCAGATAGTTGAAGAGATCCTTGAAGTGTTTTTATATCTTGCATCTGGCTCAGGATATCATCTTCATTCACTGAAGGATGAACTATGAAATAATCACCTTTTGATCTGCGGTGCATCCAGCCTTTTGAAGCCAGTGGGATTGTTCCAAATTTGGCTTCAACTAAGGGCCTTCCGAAAGGGACATTTAGCTCGCGTTTTTGCACTCTATCAGAGGGATTTTCTTTGGTTTGGGTGATTTTGTGAGCTTGGCAGCTGGAGCTACGACAGTGTATGCTCGGGTTGAAGAGTTTTGGATAAAATTTGATAAATTTCGTAACATTTTATTTTACTTTTATCTAATAAATAACTTAACAACTTCAGAGTGATACAAAATGCGGCATCAGACGTTTATTATTTTCTGAAATAAAAAAAAAGGTTGTGAATATTGAATAATAGTTAATAATTATAATTTATTACTACTTACATTTTAACATTTTCGTTTTTTTTTTTTTTTTTGCTTTTTGCAGCTGGCTATTTCCTTGTTGTTTGGCAAATGACATTTAATAAAAAAAAAAAATGACAGAAGAATTTTTGACTTCTGTTGCGTTCAGGTAATTAGGATTCAGAGGCGAAGTTTTCAATTTGGAACAAAAAAATTCAAAAATTGGTGTCAAAACGAGAAAAACTGTTGGCCTGAACTATAGAAATTATAGGAACCTCGATATGCAGAAGAACATGCTATAATGAAGATGAACATGTTTGTCTTCACCATAATCTTCATCTTCATTTCTCCTATTTCCTATAATCTTGATTTATGAAGATGTTCTTCATTTTTATCTCCCCTCTCTATCACACGCGTATGACTTTTATATGTTGTATCCTTCTTTTTTGAAGAAGTAAGGATGCAGATTAGTGTAAATCACTAAGCTCAGTCTGCCCCATCTATATATTTGGAGCTCGTAGAGCGCACTGTAAACACACTCCAACCGAAGGAAGGAGAAAATAAATACGAATTCTATGCTCTGCTGATCTCTCTGAAGTAAAAAAAGAAACAGTTATGTTTTTGACAACTCACAACTGTGAACTGAAAAAGAAAAGCTTATTTTTTTTTTGTTTATATATAGTTGGTATTATAGCAACTAACATAGGAGGTACTGTTGCGATGCGTGCATACAAGGCAGCAGAGTTATCTTAAAGGTGCCTTTACATGGAGTTACAAGCCCTGATCTGCAAAAGAAGAGGATGCAAAATCAATAAATCAAACTTGTGTGATAGAGAAGGAAGGCAAAAATGCAGACGTCTTCATGGATGCAGATTATAAGAAAATTATAGATGCAGCTTGAAAATTATAGTGAAGACGAACATGTTCATCTTCATCGTCTGCACTTTGATTGTTGTTGTTGCGTTTTCGTCTGCATTTGCAGTTCCATATGTAAAGCCACCTTAAGATTCTAGATTGTATTTTGTAAAGCTATTAGAAACGGAGTTAAGAGGCACTAGAGGGCGAAAAAGTTGAATACAATCTCCAGAGCAAGACATACACTACAGTTACAGACCGCCAACTCTCTCTATGAACTCTCTTTTTGCCCACAAGCTAGATGTGCATATTAAGGTGGCTTTACATGGAGTTGCAAATGCAGACGAAAACGCAACAACAACAATCATAGTGCAGACGATGAAAACGAACATGTTCATCTTCACTATAATTTTCAAGCTGCATCTATAATTTTCCTATAATCTGCATCCATGAAGACCGTCTGCATTTTTGCCTTCCCTCTCTATCACACAAGTATGATTTATTGATTTTGCATCCTCTTTTTTTGCAACTCAGGGCTTGCAACTCCATGTAAAGGCACCTTTATTGTGACTATGTTAAAGCTCACATTTATATAAAATCTATCCAACATACTATGGTGAAAACATTTGACTGTGACGCCCTCTAGTGCCTAAATACTTTGTTTCGAATAGCTTTGTACTAAACATTGTAAAAATAGCAGTGGAGCCTAAAACCCACTGATTGCAACCGTATTTACTTCCCATTCATATTACTATAGTTTTTATTGGAAAGATGGGGACCAGTTATACCAGACCAGAGATATTAACATACCGTGGAAAAAAATATTTAAATAGTGTTTTAAGCAAGAGCATTGTATCTAGATTTTATATACAAAGGCTACTAAAGACTTTATACACAGAGTGAGTTTCTTTATTCACTCAGTATATTCGGAATATATGGAACGCCCTTTTTGCGTTTCTTTATTCAATGGAATATTCCGGATAAACTGATTAATTGTTTCTTTATTCAATCTGGAATATCTGGACCGCATTCTTTTCATTCCTAATGAAGAGGTGGTTTAAATGAAATATTCTCTATTTTGATAGAAGCAGTGCACTGTCAGTTTTATTCTTTTTATTCTTGTTCTATTTCTTTATGTATTTTATTCTGGATATTCTGGATAAATATTTTTTCCTTTCTGTCTTTTCTTTTGCTATCCGGAAAAAATAAAGAAACACACTCCAAATGATGATTGCGGTGAGTTCTTTTTCTAACCATGGTCAACAAACTGTTAACAAAAGTCTACAAAATACGTTCCTTTAATCCAAATCAGTTAGGATTTGTATTTTTATGACGTCATAACAGTGTTCCTAAACTCACGTCGAAGTGTCAAATAGTTACGATATGATACTATTTCCAACTCACCTCCATGATATGAGTTTAGATTGTTGATCTGTCAAATCGGATGTTTTGTATAAAACAATTTATTCAAAGTCATTATTAAAAATCAAACCAAAAAATTACAAATCATCTATTTCAGCAGCAAAAATGCCTTTATTTTCAACAACAAAGAATAAAGTGGATTTTTCGCCAATTTTGAGCGATGAAGTAGAATAATTTAATTAGTTCCTCAATATACAAAAAAATTAAAGTGGTCGTTTGACAGCTTAACAAATTCTAAACAACGTATCGTTCTTAGATGGTTTGTAAAAAATCCAACAAATAGAGATTTTAAGCAAACGGCAATATACTTCTTTCCCTCCCGCTCCTAAAGTCAAAGTCAAATGTGAAATCCTACTTTGAAGGAAAACAACAGAAAAGAACAACAGGAAACAACAGAGAATTTAATTGTTTTCCTCTAAAGTATTGATTTGACATTTCTCTTTGACTTATTCGGATATTTCTCTATCCTAACAATGACACTTCAACAATTTTTTTTGACATAACAACAATTGTTGGATATCGTTTGAAAAAGAGCGCACCACTGTACTTGCTTCGGTCGTTCGTTGGTATTTTGTATGGCTGCATTGTATATGAAATCTATAGTAGTCTGGGGAACGAGTAAGAGATAACAGGGTTTGGAGACACTTAGATGTCGCTGATAATTATCACATAATTTAAACCTTTCCACCTACATTTTCTCTCCAAAACGAGAAATTTGAAAAAAAGGTTTGGAGGCTCACGGTGTCGCCACAGTCGATCCTTCTATCCATATTACTATAGATTTCATATACAATGATGGCTGTGAACTGTGATTGCGATGTTGGCTTTTCTAGTATGTGGTTGGGCTCTTGCCGATTATTACTATTTATTAATAATTCACCACGGAGATAAGTTTTGCATTGATACGCAATCTTAGTTCCAATCTTACCACTAAAAGCGCATTCAAACTTTACAAATTTTTATTATCTCGTTCTGTGTGCTTTCGGTATTCGGATTAAACTTCGTCCAAGGGGAAATGACAGTTTGTTAAATGCTAAATAAATGCGTGAAACCATTATCTCTTCCAACGAATTCAGAAAAATAACATTTTTACCGAGAGTTATGAACTTTTCTATTGAAAGCAAAAGTGAATCATCAGGTAGAAGTGGACGCCTAGTGTATCCAGAAACTGGAACTTCAGTAAAGACACCTCTCCTTATACAATGCACAAAAGTAAGTCAAGCTCCAAGACACGTCATGGTATCAACTGCTTCATCAGTTTGCAACTATTGTATTAAATTAATTATTATTGTTTTTGTAATGTTTTTTAAGGGAGGAAGTATTCCACATTTGAGCCAGGAAGTATTTAAATACATAACAACCGATGCACCCATACTGCTTCTTTCCCTATCAAACATAACTTACATGGCTGAGGCTTTGAAAGTATTCAAAAAAGGAGTATCTGCTTTCGTAGGCTATCCAAATTCATTAAACATCTTGACTATTAGAGACGTTTGTGAAACAACACCCTCTGGATTCAATGACAAGGACATCATTCCATTATTTACACGACGAGGCAAGGAGCCACTTTCAGCGAAGCAGTAGGTATGACGAAGTTTATATCTCTTAATAGTGACTTGAAGAAATTATAATTAGGTACATGGAACTTGTAGAAGCTATTTCCCCGGACATTTACTTTGGGCTTTATGATGCCGACACCAATGAGGAGAGTTCGAAGAAGCGGGTTCAAAAATCAGTGGAAAGAACTGAAATGTTCTTTAACTATTGCTATGAGAAGCACATAAGCTCTGCTAACCTTTCGAAGAAGACAATTTTTGGTAAATGTTATATTTTTCAAGCTGTACTTTAGCTGGCAGCGATCTTCAAAGAAAGCTAAAACAAAGTCGAGAAAAGTGTTTCCTAACGCATGGATTCACGATTGTTTTTGAGTTTTTGATTGTGAGCATGAATAATTGCGGAAGGAAGCAGCTCTTCATGACTTTTGTTTAAGCACATTGAAGCTTTGTTTTCAATCAATTCAATCTTATTTATGAAATATTTTTGTTTTCCAGCCCCTGTTGTTGGTGGCTTTAATAAGTTCTCAAGATCGCTGTCAATTAAAAAAATAAAAGAAAAGTCACAAGTTGCTGGTTATGTTCTCGATGGATTTCACAATAATGGTATTAGTGCCACAGCAGTTAATTGCGAATCGCTTCTTGAAATTGTAACGCATTGTGTGAGTGAGCTAGATGTGGACAAGCCAAAAATTATGATGGGCGCGTATAGTCCTTTGGTAGTGGCTGAATTGGTTCGATCAGGTGTTGATATATTCGATACTTCGTTCGCCTATGTAGCTGCAACAAATTTTAAGGCGCTTACTTTCAACTTTAATCATGAGAATCTCGGGCCATGTAAGCCTCTGCTGGAGATTTCCAATACAATGTAAATATATGTCAATTTGTTTGCTCTTTTTATTTTAAACTAAATGTAATGTTACAGATTCAAAGAAGATTTTAGTGCATTAGTCGAAAATTGCCAATGTGAGGCATGTAGGCAGCACACTAGGGCGTATATACATCATTTGTACAACACCAGAGAGCTCCTCGGACCTATTCTTCTGATGATGTAAGTCGGTCTCTATTAAATTTGTATTAAACGAATTTACTACGTTGAATGAAAACATTACAATCAATATTATTTATATTACAGACATAACCTTCACCACACTATGGAATTCTTCAACACTCTTAGGGCGGCTGTAACGGACGACTCCTTACCCCGTCTAATCGATTTATTAAGATTCCAAGGAACACAAAAAGAAGTTGATTATAGTATTACAGAACTACCTAAGCTGGCTAGTAAAAACGATGACAAAAAAGCAATGTTTAAAGAAATGGCAACAAACCAATGATTTTTCAAATATACTTTTATTTTTTATTTTGTGCAAAGGACATCATACACATTCAAAATAGTTTAAAGTTCATTTAAATATTTGTATATCAAACTATACACATTACCACTATCGTTTGTTATTTTTTCTATCACTTTGTCCTCTGTAAGGCTGTTGTACAATTCGCTATCTGGAAGAAAACAAGGTTGACTCTTTAGTTAACTATGGAATTGAATCAATTGTATTATTAACTAAAAAGGAGGTATGAGTAAACGAATAGAAAGATGCAGTTAAAGTGCAATAGGGAGTGGGACAGGATGATGTACTAGTACCGATTTTGTTCTTACTTGCGATTGAAGATGACTTGCAGAATTAGTAAAAGTAAGAGACCTATTTTTCACAAATAAAGCCATTTGGAATTTTTATGCTGATTGCGTCTGTTTAATAGCAAACTGCACTATAACCAACAACTTGCTCCAACAAAATGGGGAAGCGGCTGGTTTCAGGATTAACACCAAAAAGACAAGCGTTATGAACAACAGCTGGTTATTGTGAGACAGGAAACAAGGAACAAGATGCAGTTTAATAGCGAGTTTCATTCTATCTGCTTAGTTATGTCTCTGCCAACACCTCGAACAACGTACAAGCGATTGTTAATCGTCGATTCGTCTGCGTATGTTGACATTACTGGGCCATATACTAAGGAAGCTCGAATACACAATAGAAAGGCAGTGCTCCGAATGGAATTCCAAAGGACTCATGCATGGTAGTAAGTTAACTGTTATGAAGGAAGCCGAGTCTCTGAATTTTGAGTCGTGGTTACAGCCGACGTGTCGTGCAAAGAATAGAGACATATGAAATGAACCGCATGCCGGCCTATGCTACAGGAGGAGTTAAAGCAATAAGAAGAAGGGAGTTCATAGAGTACCTGCAATCGTACGGCATCTTTCTTAAGAAAAAGTTGTCATAACGACATTGCTTTATAACGCACTAAATAATGGATAAAATGAATAAAAAAGGACAAAAAATATATATTAAGATGCAGCATAGCCGAAACGCTGTAGAGGGAGACCTACGACAACTTGGAGTGCAAAATTGAAGACAGCAAGCTAGAGATCGAGCCGGCTAGGAGAGCAACACTCTAGTAGAGCCATCATAAGTAAGTAAGTACATTAAGCCAAGTCATTATATGCATGCTTTTACAATTCAATATCATTACCAAAAGAATTTTTAAACTTACTTCCAACCGGAACATAACCGCTGAATTCACAAAATGCCACATTCAGTTCCGCTAGATCTTTGACATTACTATGTTTTTCGCGAGCATAGATAAATAGTTTGAGTTTTTTTACTTGTTGGGTTTTGTCTTGAGTTATAAATATATTGTGAGGTATGTTTTTGTCGCACATAAATTGGACTAACTCGTAAACTCTCTTAACAATCGACAATATGTTGCTACGATCTATTATACAGCAAATAGCTTCAGTTGGCATAGAACTGTGTAATCTGTAGGTATCCGTATTACTTTTGCCAATAGGTTCAAGTACCTAAAAAGACAATTGTTTTGTTGATTCATGAATTATTTTATCTATTTAATCAACTTACCGCATTATCAATATACAAGTCATAATCGATAAACATAAGATGCAGGTGAAGATGGTTTACAGATGCCAATGCCCCGGGACTATTATAACCGATTTGAACTCCAGTCTCATCTATTGATAAGAGAAACTCTACGCAAAAATGTAAAGCTTTTTCTGTGATAAGCTGAGGCTGTGATTTCTCGAGGTCAGGACATATTAGTGAATGATAATTAGTCAAGGGGCTCTGATTCACAATGAATGACACAATACTCTCTTCGAAGATAATGTCAATCAATTTTTCACTTGGTTTAATTTTGGTGAAGTTAAATTTGTCCGGATTAAACTTCGAGAAGAGTGAAGGAATAGTTTGAGGGATACGGCGAAGCTGCGTTCTGTCGGGATTCAACTAAAAATATAGTCATAGTAAAAGGGATAGGTATTTGTGAAAAACAAAACAATTTTGGCTCTTGTTTTGGTGTCGAGTAGGCAGAATTATTTTGTTACAAATTTTGTACAAACTTAAAGCAGAAATTTCAATATGTATTTACATTGCATACATTCAGAATACCTCCGCATGAAATTTGTGCTTTCCTGGTAAGCACTTCCGGCTAAGAACGTTTAAGTTGTATTTGAAAACGCCAGGTTCTTTTTCCAATTCTTTCCACTTTTGTTTTACAATATTGAGTTGTAGATTTCTCGGCATTTTTATTTGAAGTATTTAGTTTTAAGGATACAAGAAACAGGAAACTCCTCAGTTTTTAAAAAGACTAGAAGCAAGTCTAAAAAATATATGAATTTCAAAACATCAAAACAAGCAGCAAATATTTTGTGACACTTCTTGACAGAGAGATGTCACTTTTAAGCTGTGTTCATATCATGGTTCATACAGAGCAATGACAGTACAAGAAAATAGTTGTGTTTTTCTACTTTTGTTGCAGTGATTTACCAAAATTTTATTTGAGAAAATGAAAACTTTATCGACTTCTTGAAATGGATGAAAATTATGATATGATATGAATTTATTATGGAGGGAACCTCTATTAAAAAAGGAACTGCAAAAATGGCTTCTTCGATGAATTAGTTCTTTCCTTTCCGAACAAATAGTTTGTTATTCATTTTCAAAAAATAAATGGTCAGTGTTTAAGGATATTTTATGAAAAATATAAATTTCCTGACATCTTCCAAACACTTAAACAATACTAATAAGTTTTCATTAAAGCCGAAATTAAGATATTTGGAAATTTGCTAAAAAAGTGTTTTCATGTAGTTTTGCACATTTGGTTTGGCACCAGGCTATCTTCTTTTTCTTTTTTACAACCTTTTCACTCTGCCTTCTTGTTTTCTTTTGTTCACAACAACTAATTTGGAAATTTTTGACCTAATGAAAACTTAGTTTTAGCCATTAAATAGGATAAGTTATTGTATATACACTTTTATAGTAATTTCATGGAACATATTTTTTTTGGTTCTGAACTTCGTCAATAGCGGCGCTAGTTGTCCTTACTACTTTACATCAAATGTCTTCTATTGTTGTTTTTGCTTCCCACTCTTCTAACTCACCAATCAAGTGTTTGTGAACTTCGTCCATAGATGGCGCACCAAGTGCATTTCACTTCAGTAGTGCACATATGTTGGTTAAATTAGTCTTAACTGTCAAATTTCAGTTTTCTAATTTCTTGGGCTAAAATCTACCGAAAACTACCGTTAATAACTTGTGAAATTTTAAGATTTTTTTTTGTTTTGGGCGGTAAAAACCACTGATATCTATGATACACAATATTATAGAGATCAGTGTAAAAAACACACCTAATAGTTACGTTCGTTTACTTTTGTTTGCTAGATTGGGCCGGCTACCAACATTTTAAAAGTGTGGGTGAACGAACGAACGCGTTGAACAACAAAATGTTGTAATTACCCTTCAAGCAAATGGATCCGAATAGGACCCATGCGCCGAGTCAAATTCACATACTAGACTCCGCATACGGATCCAAATACGGAGCCGTAAAACGACGTTTGTGTGCTCCATTTAGTATGTTAATTAGAATTCCCACGGACTCACTTCCCCAGAGAGAGAGATAGAGAGAGCGAGCTCGCCCATTTATTTCGTCATTTTGTCTTGCATATTATTATTATTCCCTCTCTCTCTCTATCTCGATTCTCGAAAGCTTAAGAAGTTATGCTTCTGTGATCGTTTTTTAAAGTGGATCGCTTCTTACTTAGACAATAGATGTTATGCTGTTATTTTCCGTAATGAGACATCCGAACAATTTTATGTAAATTCTGGAGTTCCACAAGGAAGCCATTTAGGTCCTCTTTTATTTACTTTATACATAAATGACGTGACCTCTGTTATAACAAAAATTCTTCTATTCTCATTTATGCTGACGACATAAGAATCTTTAAAAAAGTATCCTCTATTAATGACTGTTCAAAACTGCAAGATGATCTTCAAAATTTCAGGGAATGGTGCAATAAAAATCATTTATTTTTAAATATAGACAAATGTAAAACAATGAGTTTTACACGCAAAAAGAATATAATTACTTATGACTATATGTTTGACACAAGTCCTTTAAAAAGACCATCTAACTTTCCTGACTTGGGGATTATCCTTGACTCTAAACTTACGTTCACTGACCACTATGATTTCATTATAAAAAAGGCCAATAAAATGTTGGGGTTCATTAAACGATTTTTCCGTGATTTCCAAGATCCCTACGTATTGAAACTTCTTTTTATATCCTTTGTTAGGCCTGTACTTGAATACGGTTGTGTTGTTTGGTCCCCTTACTATTCAATACATATCGATAGGCTCGAAGGTATTCAGAGAAGATTTATGCGTTTTTGCCTTCGTTTTCTTCCTTGGTCCCCCAGAGTAGCACTACCACCCTATGTTCAAAGACTTAAGCTTTTGAATCTTCCACTGCTTTCTAAACATAGAGAGTATTTACAGCTGTGTTATATAGTAAAATTGGTCAATGGTTCGATAGTATCACCATCAGCTTTGGGTCAACTTAATTTCAGTAGTCAAGCTAGCCTCAGAAGACAAATTCCTTTACGTTCAATAATTAGTAGAACAAATTATGGTTTGAATAGTCCTTTAAATCAATTGATTTCAGTATTTAATAGGTATTACTTTTTGATCTTTTCTGTGAATGATAACCTAAAGAGTATTAAATTTAAAAATAACTTTTTTAATACAAATTTGTAATTTGATATAATGTATGTGTATATATTTAAGCAAACAAAATAACGTTAGTCTTTAACGCATTAAATAAATAAATAGGTTCTCGAATCTCTTTCTTAATTTTGTATGCCATGCATGCAACTTTATGAGAGGCCTTGTAAAACGCTGACTCAGGCGTCAGGCGAGTTAGAAAATGAGCCGTAAATTCTGAAGTCAGTGATTTTGCTTGAAGGGCAGAGAGGACCATAAAAGGGAGTGAAATTTTTCGTACATGTAACCATAGACCAGTGCGTTGACGCGTTGCTTATTGACCGCTTCCCAGAAGAACACGTGTATATAATTGAGCTTTCAGTTGAATTTGTTGGACGGACGGACACAACGGATTCTATGGGATGGGGCCTTAAGCTCTCCTTCATATTCTCTCTGGTATAACACTCCAGAACTCATTTCCGGTTTTTTTTATGTGACCCGTGAAAATCATTGTATTGTCCCTAGGCCCAACTGAGATGAGCATGCGGCCCTGCCCATCCCATGCCCACACATGATCATAAATCATAATATGAACAACTACACACACAGCCCCAATATCGAACACCACATAGTCGCAGATTTCATCTAACTGGTTGTCACTCGTCAGTGCGTCTGTGATTTGCTCAAAATTAGTTTCATTTCAACCATTTTTTATTAAACTCATAGTTATTCAAGAAACCTAAAAACTTTTTGATAGTTTCCTGGTTTTAATTGTCACAACGGCTTTATTCAAATAGCTATAAGTTGGCAACGGTTGCATCGAATTCATTCAAACTTTTCTTGGTGAGTTCCTTACAAATTCCTTTTAGATGACGTTGCAAATTTTTTTTTAGATACTACTTTTTTAGCGGTTATTTTCGTTCTAGGTTTTAGGTAATTTTTTTTTTTAATTTGTCACCCCTTTGTGCATTTTGTTTCTTTTGCAATAATCTTGACACTTTATTTCATACTCCCTACTCCTCCAGGGCTCGCCTTGATAAACAACAGCTACCTACTATTTATTAAAATAAAAATGTTCATCATACTTTGCAAACAATTTCGTGGCATTATGCCACATGTGACATTAGCTTTGTTTGTTGAACTTTACCCAAGGTCGCCCTGGGTTTTCTTGACAACTCCAAGAGTTGTCAAAAAAACCTGGGTTTTTCGGTTCTCAAAAAACGCATGACGGCTGCTGATTGCATATTTTTCACAACGCACAAAATCAAAAGTTTCCATATTGATTTATTTGTTCGATTTGTATTTACTTTCATCAAAATCAATGCATTCACTTGCATTTCATTTAG
This sequence comes from Platycheirus albimanus, assembly GCA_916050605.2. NCBI lineage: Eukaryota > Metazoa > Arthropoda > Insecta > Diptera > Syrphidae > Platycheirus > Platycheirus albimanus. The sequence continues at coordinate 71,656,280 of OU696698.1, forward strand.
TTTTATCGAAAAAAAGACATGAAAAACTAAATACAGAAGAAAAATACACAAGAAATGCTTGACAGCAAAAGTCACTTCAACAGCTGATTCGTTACCTCAACTCGCCCCAGCTAAATAGCAAGATCGACTTCAGGGTGACTTCTTCAGGGCGACCCCAGGTTTCAAAAAACAGAGAATTTTCTTTTGAGGGCGAGTTGAGGTAATTCAAAAAACGGGCTGGGGCGACCCCAGGGTGACTTCAGGGCTCAACAAACAAAGCTATTAGCTTTGTTTGTTGAGCCCTGAAGTCACCCTGGGGTCGCCCTGGGGTCGCCACAGCGTGTTTTTTGAATTACCTCAACTCGCCCTCAATACAAAATTCTCTGTTTTTTGAAACCTGGGGTCGCCCTGAAGTCACCCTGAAGTCGATCTTGCTATTTAGCTAGGGCGAGTTGAGGTAACGAATCAACTGTTGAAGTGACTTTTGCTGTCAAGCATTTCGTGTGTATTTTTCTTCTGTATTTGATTTTTCACGTCTTTTTTTCGATAAAACTAAATGAAATGCAAGTGAATGCATTTATTTTGATGAAGGTAAATACAAATCGAACAATAAAGCAAAATGGAAACTTGATTTTGTGCGTTGTGAAAAATATACAATCAGCAGCCGTCATGCGTTTTTTGAGAACCGAAAAACCCAGGTTTTTTTGACAACTCTGGGAGTTGTCAAGAAAACCCAGGGCGACCCTGGGTAAAGTTCAACAAACAAAGCTATTGTGTTAAAATGAATGAATAATATATGAGGTTAGATTCGTTTTACTTGTCAGATTAGTGATCTGATTACATTCGCCTCAAATGCTAAATTTCAACAAATATCTTGATCTGAATCCACCTTTTAATCTCAAACCGAAAGAAAACCTTCTAAAAACAAATAAAAAAGTATTTTAAAATTTCAACCCTATAAACAAAACTTATGGTGAATTCCACGAAATGTTCAGATTCAGATTCGCTCTCAGATTAGATCTAGATTTCTCGATTTTTCTGGTTGCATGGAAAACATGAGATTGATTTTGTTTTTGTTATTGTAGGTGTGCCATTAACAGTTGAAATGATAGTTTACTTTTTCTTCTTCGTCTGATTGATATGCAACAACATCTTTGATGTTATGCCTATACTTTACTTTAACGAATTTCCAGTTTTGAAAAATTCTCCATCATCGGATGATATTCAAATCTATATTGTTGCTCCAATGTGCGTTTGTGAAAGTATGTGTAAATTTGGCTTTGAACCAATCTCAAAAAGTGACCTAGATTCAAATGTGAGATCAAATCAAGATTGCTTTTCTGGGTTCATGGAAAATGAAAAGTGCTTGAAATCAAATCGAGAGTGGTTTTTTGGTTTAATGGTATTAAGTAGCTAACTTAAGCGAGTTTTCCATTCAACTATATTTTATGGCGCAGTCACAATTTCTTATGAAAATAAGTTTTTCCTTTTTTCTATATATTAGTTTTATTTATTTAAAAAAAAAGTTTTTCACAAGACCATTTTCAAATTAAGATGAACAATACCTATTGATCGCGAAGCTTATTACAAAATGTTAGGCTTTAATCAGGAACTGCTCCTCGAGTTTCTTCTTCGGTGTGTAAGGATTATGAGCAGGATCTGCATTTAAGCTGAAAAGGTAGGACAAACTAATTTAGCTGGCAATCAAAACAGATTGGATATTGTCATTTTAAGTTTTGACATCGAGTTGTTAAGAAGATGATTAACATTTATGACTACTTCTTACCTGTAGTAATTTGTTGCATCAGCACAGTTGACATTATACCACCAATCGCAAGCGAATTCCTTCTGATTGAAAATTGTTCCATTGGTGCATAGAAAGGAAGCTCCTTGATGACCTTCTCTGCCATCATGGCAAACGTGGTAAGCCTTATAAAAGCAGAGTTTGAATAATTACATTTTTGTCCGTTACATATGTAAATACATACAATTAATAACATTTTATGATCTCGAATACTAATTTTACCCAAACAAATTTAAATTAAATTAAATGAATTCGCTTATAAAATTGCTTCCACAATAAAAATTTCATAGAAATTCGCCAAGTGGTTACGAGAAAATCTGATTAAAAAAAAAACTGGTCCTATAGTTTATATACATACATATGTATATGAATTCTAAAAAATATATTCCAACCAAAAGACACATTTTACATAAAAAAAAACATTCAGGAAGTTATATCAAAATCGTAAGAGCCGTTTTTGAGAAAAATGAGTCATATGTTAGGTACTGTTAGTTTTAGAGCTGGAATGCCAATTCCAAAAATCCGTCTGTTAAATGTTGTAAATACTGTGTACCAAGTTTGAAGCAAATCTGTTCAGCCCTTAAGGCCGTTAAGGCTGAACGAAGTTGCCGATACGATACGGACAGACAGACAAACAGCTCTGTCCGTCTGCCTGTTCGTCTGTCGGCCTGTACCGGCTAAACCGATGTGCTTCAAACTTGTCGAATAGGGTATTTTTACGACGTACTTAAGAGGGGTTTTTAGAATTTTCATTCTTGCTTTAAAACTAAAGGTACCTTCCATATGATTTTTAACGAAAAACTCATTTTTCTCAGAAACGGCTCCTACGATTTTGATATAACTTTCCAAATATTGATTGTTATGTAAAGTTCATCTCTTGGTTGGAATAGATTTTTCAGGAAAAGTCTAACATGGTCGCGGTATACCTTCCATAGAACAAAGAATTTTCAAATCATATTTTCTCGTAAGCCACTTGAATTATTTCGATTAAATTTTAAATGTAGAAACTCGCCTCAAAAACGTCACTTACAAAAAAGTACGGACCAACGAACACTCATTTTGATAGCAAAGTTTTATCCCTTGGATGTGTTCAATCGTTTAACTTGCCATCGTGATTTAGCATTATTAGAATCTGAATAATAAGCAAGATTTGACAGATGTCACCAAAACAACAAGGCTACCAAAAGCCGCCAAAATCTATCCGCCCTAGTTGAAGACCCCTTTTTTGATTATGATTAATATAATACTTTTTTTTTAATTGTAAAAACAAGGATTTTGTTGATTAAAACGTACCTAGAATTCATAATGAGGGGGCATATCTGGCTCCATTGGTGGGGCTCTTATCGATGGAATTTTTTTTTGAGTTAGGGAAAGGTATTCAGTAAAAAGTAGTAAAAAACATGAACAAATAAATACAAATTTAATTACAAAATAAAAAAATTTACATATTACGTACCAACCAGTAAGTGTCAATTTTGTGACAATATAAATCTTTAATAAATGTATATAAGCATTTTAACTTACTTGACACCCAGTTTCAACATTTGCATACATCCCAGGTACAGCTGGTACAGAGTGGCAGTCAAAGTTAGTGTGTGGTACTTCATGAAAAATAGGATAATCGACACCTGGAACTCCAGGAACTTTGCTTAGGTCCTGTTTATTCTCTTTTCTTCGTTCTTCGTAATCCTTTTGAGGGTGATATAAGCTGCCAAATGTCTTAAACAATATCGAATTTAAAGTTAGTTAAATTTCAAATTAAAATTAATATGATTGTAATTGCTCTCAATTTAAAACAAATCTTCAAAAATAAATTAAGTTAGAAGCGCAACATTTTAGGAATCCTAAGCTATCTACCTAACCTACAGACGGTTTGTATTGATTTTATGATTAGTCCAGCCGAGACTCGGCATAAACTTTTAGACGGAAAAAGGTCTGAAGTTAATAAAACTTGGGGATTGTAGGAAACTTTATGCTCTACAAAAAAGACTCGGAGCAACACCGAACATTTTGCTGTTCCCCCTCCTCCTCTTTTTCCATATCTTGGTAGCGCGTGGACATACAACCATTTTAGTACTTACACAATTGTAGGAAATCTACAAAAAAGTCGTCGTAGGACGTAACAATAAAAAAGTATTGAAGGAAAACCGGAGCAAGGTCGAAACATTTGTTTTTCCCCCCAACCTCCTCTTTTTCTACAGGGCCCTTGAGGTCAACAAATGACCTCTCGACTGAACAAGATATCATATTCATTCCAAAGCACTTGTGAGATATACTATTTTTTCTTAAATAATGCAGCTTTAGACATTGTTTATAAAATTCGTCTTCAATGGAAAGTTAACCAGCAGCATACGTACGGACAAAAAAGAATTTTTTTTTGTTTTACAAGCAAAAAAATTGGAAAAAAAATTATTAAATTAATATTATTTTTTGGCGGCACACGCACCGCGTCGATGGTCGATGGATGGTAAACGTGGTATACGTTATTTTTAATTTTCTCAAAAAGAGACAAGACAGCATCTGGTTTTATTTTTTTGACTGAATTTAAATAAGATCATTTAATTTGTACAACAAAAATAATTCTTAATATGTAATATTTTGAAAAAAAAAAATTAATTTGAATTTTGCTGAAATTTTGAAATTTTGAATTTTTAAATCAATTTTTCAAAAACTGTTCACTAAAACTATATTTAAAAATACAATCAAAGAGGAGATTTCTGGTATTAAATGTATGACATGGCATTGTAGGAGTAAACGTTATTTATAATTAATCTTTTTCCATCTAAAACTTACAAGCTCGTGTTACACCTTAGGTGAATCACCCTGAAGATCATTCATATTGTTTGAACAATAAAAATAATAATTATTGCCCCCTCTGAAAAGTTTCTGATTTTGAAAAATATAAAAAAAACAGAAATAAAAAAAACTGGTTGTCTGTAAAGTCGGTTTACGGACGATTATTTTACGTGATAACCAGTTCAAAAAACATTTTATGTGTAGGTATCTCTCCAACCACCCAACCCACCTACAACCATTTTGTAATTTTTTTGTTCACCCCTTAACCCAAATACCAACCTACCACCCCATATACAACCACCAATCAACAGCCCACCATTTTTGAAAACAAATTTCCTCCTCCCTTACACAATAAATCCCCCTTCCTAACCACCATCCACTATTTTTGACAATTCCCACCCCCATACACCAAATTCGACCACCTTTTCATCCTACAACCACCTGCTACTCACCCACCTTTTTTATTAACCCCCCCCCGCACACCAAATCATCACCCCCAACCACCGCCACCAACCACCACTGCCAACCACCCATCCCAACTATTTTTGACGAAATTGTATTCTATTTTACGTAGCTAGCTCTCTAAGGACTTTCGACGAAAACTCTTCATTGACTCAACTATTTAGCATTGAGAAAAAAATCCAAAAGACTGAAGAGCTCCTTCATTAAGCGGCATATACACTGGTCAAAATTTCATCAAGCATGCGAGAGTGTGTGCAATACGTATACGTTGAATGCTTGAAGAAAAATCAAAATTTTTTGATTTTTCGTCAATCATGACGCACTTACTCTTACATGCTTGATGAGATTTTGACCAGTGTATATGCCGCTTTAACTAAGCCGATATTTAATAAAAATGTCATTCAGAAAAGTCACTTTTATTTTGTGCGAATACAAACAAAATTCATACATATGTAAATTGTCTGACGATGATAAACTTGTCAGAGCCGGACAATTTCCTCAATGACAATGCTTTTCTGGAAATGAACTCTTGGTTCACGCGCTTTTTACACGGTTGAGAAAATTTTAAACTGACTGATCTGACGAAGTTGTCGGGTTTTTCATAGTTGTCTATGAATAGTTATACTCATATAAGTTATCCTTATCTGGTCTTTGTGTTCAGGTTCGTATTCGAATTTTCGTGTGTTAAAATGCGAATTAGAGTTTTGAAAGAAAACTCCCAAGATATAATTTTGTTTTAATTTGGTCTTACTTAACAGTTAACTTAACATTTGTGTCAAAAACCTATTAAACTAACATTGATTTCGATGTTTCCTCCTTTATGGTACGTTAGGGTTTTCACGTATTTTAAAAATATGTTATCTGCATTAAATTCCTTTCGTATCAAATGGCGACTGGAATTTTAATATTTGAAAATCCAACAACTGTTTAAAAATGATAATTGCTACAATAGTTGTTGAACTGGCAGTACTTATTGTTATAAAAAATACTTGACCAATTGTTTTTGAATTATCTTTTCGGCTAAGCCAATTCTAAATCATGGGTGTGCATCAAAGCATATGACTTACTTTTAAATTATTGCTTGCAAAGGTTTCCCTCTCCATATGTATCATGCAGTCTAATGTCTAACAGTTACAATAATTACATAATCGAGGTAATACAAGTCACTCATTTTCCCATCGAAACCGGTTCAAATGAAAATAAGAGTTAATAAGATCATAACAGTCTTCGTTACTTACTGTTACTTTTCAAATTGAAACGGTATAAGGAGTTCACCCAGTTTTCTCACTTTTTTTTTGCAGTTTAAAATTAATATGTGTGCGGTGCTACGCAGTTGTAGACAAAAACACATTCACAACCTAAGGCAGTATTAGGCCGGAGTTTTAGGTCAAAAGAGATTGGATCTTATTATGTTACATATTTTTTATGTTTAACCTTTTTACTATCACGATCGATGAGATAGAAACTTAACACTTGAAATGGAATAACTACAATAAGTAGTGCAATCTTTATCTTTTCATCTTTTTATCTTTAATAGTAATCTTTAAAACATCGTTGGCATGGCATTATTACTAAAGTGCAATGAACAATGCAAGGGCTTCCCTAAATTGTTAAAAAACACTGTATTAACTGTTTAATTTACAAAAGGTATTAGTAATTTATTGTTCACTTCAGTTCTTTGGACTTAAAATTACTAGAAACTTACTTGAATCTCAACACAAGCCACTAATCCAATCGTTAGTAAAAATCCAAATGCAAGAAACAGCTTAGACTCCATATTGATGGTAAGTTAACTTAAGTGGTCTTAAACAAGAGTGCGAACTCAAAGAAGTACTATGGCCAACTGCAGCAGTGGATGGATAGCTTTACTCGTATTTCCAGGAGCCACAATGTTTTAGTTAAAAAGAAGTGGAAATATGCATTGTGGGGGATAGGGTATTTTTTTTTTGTATCTAAGCCAGATGGTATCTTTTTTTTTGTTGATTGATGGCAAAGATACTTTCGCTTAGTTTTTGTTTTTTGCTCCATGTGATACTGTAGGAGGACTTCAGAATGTTTTCAATCAAAGTCGGAATTAATGCTGACGAATCAAGCATTTAAGATGTAAAATAACCTTGTAAGTGAGTAAGTTGATGGAATTACACCATGTATGTACTGTATGGCAGTGCATATACCCTTAATCAATATTATACGCTGAGCAATAGTACTTATAGAATTTAAATATATTTTATTGTGGGTGGTTTAAATAATTTTGATAGAGCCTTCTTTCTGTAGATGAGCTTCACAGACAGATTTTTTAATAGTTATGATACAGATGTCAGCAACAATGTAATCACAACGGCACTGTATAATCTTAAAGCGGACAGCTCTCTGGGTGAGCTGATAAATCTTATTCTAAAAAGTAGGATAATCAACTCAACCCCAGGGGGCGGGCGTCCCCGCAAGAAGATCTGTCAGCGAAGATCCACGTCAAGGTGTAGTCCTATTCAGTCTTCTATGAAACTTAGTTTTTAATGAACTTCTAATTGACCTGGAGGCAGACGCAGAGGGTTTAAAAGTGATTGCATATGCTGACGACGTCGCCATTGCGGTATCAGGAAAACATGCTCAAACTCTTATTGAGCTAATGCAAAAATGAAACTCCTCTAGTTTTCTCAAGCGAAGCAAAATATCTAAGCTTGACAGAAAATCCAACATTCAGAAAAGAGTAAAAAAGGTCAAGGTGGCTCTCTTTTCCTGCAAAAAGTCCAAAGATCATCGTGTCTATGTTTCACTGGAGCACTCAGAATGACTAGTTCTAGACATAGGGATAATCCAGGAAACTGCAAAGCAGATGCGCTCGCCAGAAATGGAACCACTGCACCAGTTTCACCCAGCAGGTTTTATATTTGTGTAACATATCCCTACATGTTAACTCACGCTAAAACATAAATGAACAAAACAAATCTAAGATGAACAAACTTAACCACTTGGCTAGCGACAAAACAGATTTGACCAATATAGGATTCAAAACGCCCCAAATGCACCTTAATTGTAGTCATAACGGGGCACTATCTCATATTCAGACTTTCTAAAATGACTTCCGCAGAAGTTGCATGGACGAGAAAGAAGAAGATATTATAACTCATCTTATTTGTTCACGCCCTGCTCTCTTATGCCTGCTTCACAACGACGCTTTGAGCTTCGCTTTGACAGAACGCAAAAGTTCAATCATAGGAATTCATGTATTAATGCTCACAATGAGGCGTTGAGCTTTAACGTTACGTTTTGATATACAAAAGTAAGTACACAAACCACGTAGCATGAAGCGAAGCTGAAGCAAAAGTTGAAATATTTGAACATTTGAGCGCGTTTGACGTTTTAAATTACTGTTTCGGCTTATTGAGCATATTAATTTTAATTGTTTTCTGTGTTTTTTGCAAGGAAAAATCGAGGTAATAATATTTAATTTGTTTATATTAGTTAAATCTTAAATAAAATGTTGCTCTTCAGATGTCTTTCAAAGAAAATTTAGTAATTCCAACTGTATAAAGTCCCATGCGGAACATCCATGCTAGTACCTGCTTAGGTACTCCATTTGAAAGGTAACTAATTTTGAAAACAATGTTCCGCTTTTATTGAACAGAGAAAGGAGGTAACATACATACATTAGCGCAAGGAATAGCCTCGCACTTGGCTCAATGGGTGTTCTCATAGATTTTTTACTTGCGATTATAGGTACTATAAGGCAAGTTATGGATTCGTGCAGAAAAAAAAAATTTGAGATAACAATCACACATGACATTACGATGATAGAGAAGTCGAAAAAAGTGGGTCTGGAAATCCCGTCCGTCTGTCTGTCTGTCTGTCTGTTCGCGCATCTGGAGGCTGAATGGATGGGCCGATTTGCTTCAAATTTGGTATCTAGGATTTATTTAGCCGTCCCTCGGAACGTATTTTTACTTCCGATTATAGGTACTATAAGGCAAGTTATGCATTCGTCGAAAAAAAAAGTTTTGAGATAACAATCAAACATGACATTACGATGATAGCGAAGACGAAAAAAGATGGTCTAAAAATTCTGTCCGTCTGTATGTCTGTCTGTCTGTCTGTCTGTCTGTATGTATAGAGACCTACAGCCCAAACGGGTGGGCCGAATTGCTTCAAACTTGGTATATAGACTTTTTTAGGTATTGTACAGAGGGGAAATTGAAATTTTTTTTTTTAGCTCAAAAAATAACGGTACCTGCCATACAACCGTTACGTTAAAGCTTATTTTTCTCAAAAACCGCTCTAACGATTTCTTTTTAAAAAAATCAGTGTTACTTTTTAGGTAAGACCAATCATATGGCTGAAAAAAAAGTTTTAAAAAATGGCTAAGAACGGTACTTTCCATAGGACCGTTTTTTTTGCTTTCGACTATCTCGAAAACGACTCAACCGATTCTTTCGAAATTTCACACACATATAGCTGTAGATAGCTCAATTTGTATTGCATACCAATATTTTTGAAAAATATTTTTTTGTATTTTTAAAAGCATTTAAAAAAAAATTTAAAAAATTAATATTTTAAAAACTGGTTATTAAATTTTTTTCTAAAAATTTTAAATAAATGTATTTGCTGAATAGCTATGAACTGGCGATTTTGAATATTTTTTGAAAATTTTTTTCAAAAAGTTTTTCAAAAAAAACTTTTTTTCTCAAAAACTGCTCCACAGATTTTTATAAATTTATTCTCATAAATTCAAATTTATCCAAGAAATAAAATGGCGTACTTTTTTTTAAGCTCAAATTAGTTTAAGTATTTATTTAAGAATTTTGAAAATTTTATTTTTATCAAAATCTCAAGCCCCTAAACCACTGTCACTCATTAGAGCAAGTTCGTGCGACCCAGTCGTGCATTTTATTTATTTTTGCTCTAGGCCCAAAAATAACGGCACCTGCCATACAATCGTGAAGAAAAAAATTGATTTTCTCAAAAACGGCTCTAACGATTTTAATAAAACTTTCAGTATGCTATTTTTTAAGACAGTCTATCTTTAAGTTAGAAAAGATTTTTAAAAATTTATCTTATAACGGTACCTCTCATAGAACCAGTATTTTCAAATCAAATTTTCTCGTAAAATATAAATTCGATTTCAATAAAATTTGGAACACAGGAAGTCATTCATAACTTTATTATGGCATTTCAAAATTCTCAAAACTTTTTTTTTTGATTTTTAATAATTTCTTCAAAAAAAGTTTTGGTTTTCGAAATACACATATACATATGTTTGAATCGGGTATATTGATTTTTTAGCATTATTTTTTCAGATGTAAACTACAGATTGCCATATGTTTACACACTCAAATAAATTTTAAAATATTTTTTGGAAAAGTTTTTCAAAAATAACCCTTTTTAAAAAAAACTGGTCGGACCATTTTCAATATTTTTTTTCCTAGATAGACATTTAGTTTTGAAATTTTATTGCATACTTAGTTTTCCGAGAAAACTCTTCAATTAAAAATAAAAGAATTTTCGAAATTATTTTGAATTTTTTGTATGCAGCCACTAAGCAATTGTTTAGTATATAAAAGTAAGTTCGTGCGACCCAGTTGTGCATTTTATTTTAATTTTATTTAAATTAAATTATAAAAACTCAGAAAAGTACGCATACGCCCGAGTGTACTAAACTGTTTTATCGTTGTTTTAGGGTTGAAAAAGTACAATTGCAGCAAATTTTCTTTTAACGCCAATGCGTTCATTATTTTACATTTTTCATACTAAACCAAAACACATTTATTGTCATTAATATTGAATGATTTTCACATAAGAACTTAAAAAATAAAATGGATGACTGGATCGCACGAACTTGATATGTGAGTGCAATAACACGACAATACATAACACAGTTTCCGAGAAAAAAGTTCAAATTCCTTGTTAAAGAAGTGTTCATGTACCGCAGTTTGAGGATATTGACAGTGTTATCAGATACGTACATTTTGCCAGTTATTTCGGTTAACTAAGACCTGCAATAGAATTGACGCGCTTGTATACAGATGTTCGTTATTTGTATTTTAAGCCAAAACTTAAGAACGGAGTTATCAATGAAATATTAACAAAACATACCCACAAAATAAATCAAAATAGTTAGTCATTTTTGAAAAATTTGGTTAAAAATTAAAAAAGTTGACTTACACTGGAAAACCCGATATACGGCAACCATTAAAAACCTTCAATATATATTTATGCCATTTGTATATGTGATCCTTTTTCAAAGCATTGAAATATGTAGGTTATAGGTATATTATAAAAACTAACTGCCTAATTTGAAAGACGAATGTGCTCTAATGTGTTACAATGGTCTTGGGGCTTGAGATTTTGGGGGAAATGCATTGAAAAAATCAAATGAAATTTTATTAATCACTTAAAATACAATAGTTTAAACGGAAATAGAATTTTGAACTTCAAGGAAATTTTTTTTTTAAATCGTTCGACCAATTTTTTTCAAAAAGCGGTTTTTTTTAAAAAACTTTTCGATAACATATTCCAAATTTTTTTGAGTATGTCAACAACTAGCAGTTTAAAGTGCTTCTCAGAAAACAAAAATTTTGAACAAACCGTTTTTAAAAAAACCAAATAGGTATTAAAAAAAATTTAACTTTTTTTTAAAAAAACTCAAAAAAGTTTTTTTTTTTGACAAATCAAAGAATTTTGTTCTTAAAAGAGCTTTCATATTTAAATTTGCATCGAAGTCCGTTGAGTGGTTAACGAGAAATTTTGTTATGAAAAAACTAGTCCTATGGGAGTTTCCGGAAACTAAAAAGAAGAAGAAGATGGGAGGTATCGTTACAGGAATTTTCCTAAAAAATTAATTCCAACCAAAACATAAATTTTACTCAAAGAACACCATTCAGAAAGTTTTATCAAAATCGTAGGAGCTGTCGCTCCAGCCGTTTAGGCTGTAGGTGCCGATACAGACAGACGGACACAAAGAGAGACAGACAGAATTGTCGGACCCACTTTTTAAGGCTTCTCTATCATCGTAATGATATGTTTGATTTTTTACGAATGCATAACTTGCCTTATAGTACCTATAATCGCAAGTAAAAACTGACAACTCAATCAGCCGAATGGCCGCCATCCCTTCCACCTAAGACTTTGTTGCTGCTGATATTCAAAAAGCATGTTAATAGCTTTTTCTATGCGAAATATAAACTATATTCAATTTTGTCACATTTCACCCTATAAACAGCTTAGTCTTGCAAAAGATATTTAGCCATCAAGCCACAATCTTTAAAAACAAAAAGATTTTTTTAAATTAGAGGTGTGGTTTCTAAGTTCAGTCTTAGCAACTAGAATAATACAATAAAAGCTTTTCATGGACCCGGCGTGTCTTTTTTCGCTATGTGGTCAAAGTCGATAATGTAATTTGGCCACAAAGCGAATAAATACCTACTCTCGAAACAATACCAAAGATTTCCTGAAAGATTGAGCTCACTTAGATGGGCGGTTTTGGAGTCCATAACATATATTAACAAACGAACAAACATATATATGTATGTACAATAACTTTTATGTATGTATTTATGTATATGTAGAATGTAGATAGATGAATCCGTTTTTAGGTTTTTGTTTGGTCCGTATTTGATTTTTTCTTTTTAATTTTCTAAGTTTCTGAGCAACTTTCTTTATTTTTCTTAGTGTATACGAACCTTAAACAAAGTATTAGAAACCATTTATGAAAAAGATGAATGAAATTGGTAAAAACGTTCTCAAGTTATAGCGTGTCCACGAAAAATGGGGGTTCATTTTATATATAAATTTAGATGTATATATTTTAATAAAAATTATTTAACTTATACTAAAAATACAATCTTGCAAGATTAATAGTCAGTAAATTTAGTGCGTGGGACAAGAATTTAGTTGATTTTTGAACCAACCACAAATAATAAACCTGAGTCACACTGAAATAGCTAGTGTGAGTCACACTAGCTATATTTCTTAGGCTTATATTAGACCATTTGCAAAAGTTTACATAATTATATGCTTCTAAGGACTTAAAATGACAACTTCTACCGCCAAAAAATGTCATTTATGACATAACTATGAAGTCCTTGCATGTCACGCATGACATTTATTATGATTTTGCACCAGTAACGCTAGCAACTTATTTTGTAGGAGTTATTTTTTTAATAATCGGGCTTTTGAGGTTAGTTTTCAATTCTTAAATAGTTCTTGCGCTGTGCAGTTGAAAGCCATTGAATAAATTGTCGAATTCGGCGAAGAGCTGAAATTACAGAAAGTTAAATAAAAATGTATATCTTATCTGGTATAAGGTGATTTTGGTTAAGCTTACTTGAGAATGTTCATAGCTAGGAACGAAATGTTTTGTAGATAGTATAGACAAGGGACCGTTTAGCAATTTCAGGGTGCTAGCGTGTGGCTGGGTGTTGTTTAATTTGTCTGTCCTGAGGGAGGAGTTTTTGCTGTATGGCGATAAGTAGAAAAAAGCTGCAATTAGAAAATGTTGAAAATCTACTTTGTTCAAAATGTGTTTCTTACTTTTTTTCTTCGCCTTTAGTTTGAGATGTAGTTTTGTTGGATTAAGAAGAGGGTGTTGTCCGTATGAAGGGTAGGCAGCCATTACTGGTGGTTTTCGTTCAGGATAGTCGTGTATTTGCGGAACCAAATATGTTGTCTCAACTGATGGTGGGGAATCATAAAAATATCGTCCTTCGTTTGGGATGTATCTTCCATCTGAACTTAGTGCAACTTTGTACACAGGCCTTGATTTTTTGTTAAAAAATGGATAAACCTAAAAAAAGTACAAATTTGATATAAAGGTATTGTTACAAATATTTTCACACAAAAATCAAAAATACTTGAGGATTGCGCTGTTGCAAGACTACTCCATCAGGTATTGCAATGCCTTCCTTTTGTAGATGATTCAAAAAGAGGCGATCAGTTTGAAAGGCCGTATCAGGAATTTTTCCGCCAGCATGAGGAAGCACTTGCTCACGGTATATTTGCCTCTTCTGAAAATATTCTCATAATTAAAATAGAACCAACTATCTTAAATCTTTACATATTTCGGTCACTGGAAAAAATGATTCTGCTTTGGAAAAAGTAATTATTTCGATTTAAAGATTGGTTCTTAAAACTATCGCTCTAGCTAGAACATGCGAAACGCCAATCTACCCTGTATCAGCCCACGACTATCTAAAAATAGGAAGATCTATGTTGGAATGAAGCCACTTAAACGTACTTTCTCAAAGTATTCACCATTGGGGTGGTGAGCCCCAAAGATGAGTTTATTAGAAGAGTTCATGGCTCTCGCAACATGGCCGCAAACAAGTTTCAACAAGAAATTATCTATGTTTGCCCCATTATATAGGACTCCGTTTGTACTCGAGCTCTGGTGTTCTCAAGTATTCAATGCAGGTCCTAAGACACTCCCTCTAAAACACCCGAATCTTTTCCATTTGAGATGGGGTAACATTGAACCACACAGGGCACGCAAAGGCAATCATCGGCCGGATGAGGAACATGTAACAAATCACCTTTACCCTGTTACCAAGACGGCTGCTATAAAGCAGCTGTTTGGTCGTCAGGGCAAAGGCTCCCCTAGTTCTTGACAGATTAGCATCTATGTGTCGGTCGGTTTAAATACGGATACTGATTTAGCCAGGTACCAAGGTACTTTATCACACTTTTACTCGCCAATGTATGTCCATTCGGTCCAACGATCACTAGATTTTTTTCTCGTATTCCTAGAAGAAGGCGTAGATAATGGGGTTTTAAACAGGGTAGTCATCGCAAATTGTTGAATATTGTCCAAGTCACGCTGTAAGCGAATTCTGGTGAGCTTGACTTTTGGAACCGTTCAGAAAGCTATAAGATCGTCGGCATACGCAATCGCAGGATTTGGACCGCTGCTGTAAATACTAAACTAGATTGGCGAGTTTATCGCTCCTTGATTTAATAGAGAAAGTTATAGCAGGGCCATGATTAATGGTTCTTTCTTTCCTGAATTGAATCGCCTTGGCTTGTGAGAGCTGTGGTTTGAACAAGGCGCCACAACAGGCCACACAGCGGCTTTGATATACTTTCTCTGAAGATTGGAAAATTTAAGTTTCGTGATTCGCAGAAAAATGGCTGTGGCCTGATTGAATTATTTAATAAAGGATCACAATTATACAAGATTATTCTACAAGATAAAAATATTATCCTTATTGGACTTCGTATATTTATATTTACTATTTTGTAAATAGGATAGGTACATACCTACGATGTTGAATTTTCGCTTGTCAAAACCTCAAAATTTCAATATATGTACATATTTATATATTCTTTTGATAGCTGAAAATAAGCTAGGATAATACTCAAGGCCAAAAAGTCTCATCTGGTCGATCTTATTTATAGTTTTTTTTCGGATCTTATAAAGTAGAATGAACACACAAATCTCAAGCAAAACATGCTAATGCCTCATCTCAATTGACTTTATTTCACCTAAGGCTTTCATCTATTTATTTGAAAAGTAAGTCAATCTACTAAGTTGGCAGTAATACTTGGATTTGAATCATGTGAGCAATGCTTCTTTAAACTTCAACTTTTAAGAAGCATTGCTAATAAGATAACATATTTTTACAATGTGTGAAGGGGTTTCAAGATTCTTGATTCCTCTTGAATACGACCTTGCCTGTAGCTAGCTATACCATCATTAAAACATTATCTGCCGCTATTCGCGTTACACAAATAAATTGAGACAACTCATTTTCTTTTTTTTATTCAAAGTATGCGGTATATACAAAGTATCTATTTTACAATATATATATCATACCTATCCTTCTATAGATACTTATTCGATAAGAAACATCAATAAAAACGATTTGATATAAAAAAAGAACAGTGCCCATCAAAAGTGAGTGCACACCAAAATATTTTTTTTTTCTTTTTTCTTTTTTCTTTTTTCTTGGTCATCGAATGTCAAAGTACCTAATGACAATGAAAAAGTACAGTTTCTAGTGCATACAATGAAAATTTGTTTCTCTTTAAATTTGATTGCAACTTAAACGTAGAAAAAAAAACACTTACGATTTTTAACAGTTATGTAAGTGAGTAACCTGTGTTTACTCTGAAAAACCTATCTCATGTTAAAATAAAAACATGGTTGTATGGAAAGTTTGTTTACGGACTATAATTTTACGTGATAACCAATTGACAAAAAAATTCAAGTTTAGATTGTGTGCTGCCGCTGCCTTTCTTCTACTCGCATCGGCTGATAGAATGGAATAGATAGATGCGTCACAAGCCGATCGTGCCTCTCTATCTTTTGTTCAGGCGGAACGCGACAAATTTTTCGTTTTTGCAGCCGGTGTTCATTGATTTATAAGACGTTATCATGTGAAAATACGATTTGTAAGGAAATTAAGAAATTTTTATTGGTATACTGGCTGTGATTGCATGTCGTATTAAGAGGAGTAGACAAAAGTAAAAATGTGACATTGAATCGATCTTGAAATCAGGAAAATAATTACTAATTTAAGTAAAGAAGGGAAATCTATTAATCGCTTAAATATTTCTTCTCTTGTGAGGGCGGTGAAATCCTCAAACCAGTGCAGAAATCATTGCCCTAGATTTGGATCAACCCTCCATAATCACTGGTATTTAATAAAAATTTCAAAAATTATACATTATGACACACTACAAATAATGAAAGTTTGGATGGATGGATGTTTGTTGCTCAATCACGCCAGGATGGATTGGCACAGAGATAGATTATAGTCTATAGTTTAATATCAAATATTTTAGTTAGTATTAGCAATATTGAACCAATTTTAAAGATAATTGAAGGAAAGAGTTATCGGCTCAGTAGTGAGAGGGGGCACTACTGTGCCCTTTGATGGAATTATGAGCTCCGCTACTCTCTTCAGTTAAACTGGGGATTACATTTTTCAATTTGTTATTATTTTAACAAAAGACTTTGATTAGATATAATGTTCACTGTGGCGTATGTGGAATCTTTTTTTTTTTAATTTTCTAAGTAAAAATATTGCAATAGTTTTACTACTTTATGGGGTGGTTGTGGTAATCTTAAGTTCGTCCGAATGCTTATTTGTATAACTGATGATGCCAATATGATAAAGAAGAGCAAAAAAGACCACTACGAAAAAACTAATGTGATGAACAGTCGAAACAGAGGGAATTCGTTTCCACTACTCCGGTATATTATAAGGGGCTATCAAAAATTATAAAATAATTTTCATAAGATGCAGTTCAAGGTTAGGTGGCACCTGGCACGTATACAATTACACAGCTTACATAACAGCTTATTAAAGTTATGTTGTTGTGATCTACGCCCAAGAAAAAACATGTATTTGATGTGAAATTAAATTTCTGGACATACTCGTATGTACAGTACATACAGACATACTAAAATTAATTTTTATATAATATGCATACATATGTATATTGCAAACAAAAAATGTATTTCTTTATTTTCCAACCGAAACCGTTATTAAATTTATAAAAAAAGTCGATAAGTAACAAAATTTATATAAAAACTTAAAAAAAAATTGCCTTAATTTTTGTTCTTCCAACCCATCAACACCGAAACTTCACAGGAACCAACCCTGGTCTAAATTATATCTACCCTGAAAATTTCATGGTACTTTTTTTTGTTACCGCTATGTATCGACTTAGCACAAAAATGAAAAAGTGACTCCCTAGGGAATTCCAAATAATTACTTAGTATCAAGTTTGGAGCAAATAGGCAGTTTTTTTTTTGTAGAGGTGTGAACAGACAGACAAACGAACGAAATTTCCAGGCCCACTTATTTGAACTTCTACATCATCGTAATGTGATGAGTGATTGTTTTCTCAAATTTTTTAATGCATAATTTGACTTGTAGTACCTACCTATAATCGCAAGTAAAAAATTTCAAATCGAAAATTTTCTATTTCATGATTTGATTTAAAACACAAATCATACACTGATCGGTGGTTTTTATGTTTTATGTTCATCAGAGATAATGTTGGATTCTAAATGTTGAAGAATTTTTCAAATCGGTGCAATAGTTTCGGAGCCTATTCGGTACAAACAAATAAATCTTGCCTCTTTTTAATATTAGTATGACTTATAATTTGTTTTAAATTTGTAAACATTTTAAATATGCCAGTTGCCCATGATCAAATAAAATCAACATGGGCACATCTTTAGACATAACATAATGTACATAACTTAAATTTTGTATTTACATCAAATTTCATATATTGTCATTGAATTAACCTATCATAAAGAACAAAATTTACTTGTGTGCTCTGACTTTTGACGCTCACTGTTATATAGGCATAGTCTCAGGTACCTTACCTACAGTTACTTTTCTTGCGTCATCATAAATGCAACATAGTAATGCAGCTTAAATCGACTTACTTTCATAGCAAAAAGTGTTCATTAGCATATTATTTATCTTACAAGAAAAGCAAGAAGAAGAAATATTCTTTGAGCTATGGCCGTGGGACATTTTTATTCTTTTGTAATGAAAGTATGTAACAAATGTGTGTAGCTGTACGTCTTGAATTAGTCTGTAAACTACATCTTGATCACATATTAAGATTTTAAGCGCAGTTTGAGAAATTCAGGCAAGAAAAATCAAACTCGCGAATAGCTCGCAAAAACTAATAAAGGGTGTTTTTTACTTGCGAATATAGGAACATAGGTACTATATAGCTAGTTATGGATTCAAAAAATATGTTGGCTACAACTGAACTGAGTTTAAGCTTTGAAACGTGAATACCATCTTGTAAGCGCTGTATGAGATTTATTCCATAACAAATAAGAAATATTTCGTAAATATCTAAGTAAATTTAAGGCCAACCCAATTTCCGATAATTTCATTTTTATCTGAAAATTAAAAACGTAGTTTTCTTTAAAATACTCTAAGATATAATATACGAAGTTTAATCAAAACCGTTATAGAAGTTTGTCCGCAAATTTAAAAAAAGCCAGTTTAAAAAGGAGTAACTGAAATTAAAAAATAGTTATGAACAATTTTTTTTCCATGACCAGTTACGGCCAGTTAAAGCAATCAGAAAAAAACAAACCGAAAAAGTTGAAACAGCATGAAAACTGGAAAAAGATGTCAGACAAAATAAAAGGTAGAAAAGGATTTTATAGGACCTTTTATGGCGCGAAGCAATTCACAGAAATTATTGTTACATGCGTTACTGCAAGGGCAAAATGGTGAAGCTGCAGCAGTAGTACGTAGCACTGTCAAAGTTAAATGTACGTAATTCGTATTGCACGGCTACAATATGAAGTTGCAGATGCAGCACAGAAAGTAGCTAAACCACAAGTCGACTCAACTCCAACAACAAACGAAAAGGCAGACATGATTTTGTTTGAGTTCAGTGCTTCACCATTGTATTCGTACATGCTACTTAGTGAGCTACTTTTATTAAATTTACTTTGACAGTACTACTTGTACTACTGCTGCAGCTACACGATTGTGCTCAGGTAGAGTGGTGACATTGGTGGCATGATGCGTGCAAATAAACAACCTGGCACCAATTTTTCTGATTGAATTGCACACGAACAAATTTTTCTGAGGGAAAAAATTTGGAATGGAACAGGTGAATTTATTTGTTCCATTTGTATCGAAATGTCAATCAACTGGTTCGAAAAATGAAATTCCACCGTAAACAAAAACATTTTCAATGGTTGTCATCGATCAGTTTAGAATCTTTAAATCGAATCATACTAAATTTTCCCCTGAAAATCTTTTTTCTGATTGACTTTTCTGCTCGCAATAACTTAATTAGCCGCTTTATGATAAAAACCAAAAATTCAGTTTTGTCAAAACATTCCTCATTTAGCTGAACTATGAAGTTCAACAAAATCACAAGAGCAACTTTCGAGCAAATCCAAAACTAAAAAAACCGTTACTTCAAAGAAACCAGTTCTAGCCGGGCTTAAATATAGTAAGAAAAACCTCGGCAACACTTTATATTTTAACTATTACAAAACTGCTACATATTAGTATGTAAAACTCCATACATGGAGTTTGAAGAAAATCCGTCGAGCAGTTTAGGCCTTAGCTTGCACAGACGTACCTACCTTAAGATAGACCGACAGACAGCATGGTGAGAATCACTTTCTTGATCTTATCACGAAACCAATACTTTGCAAGAAAAAGTCAACTTAAAATAGTGAATTGGTGATATAAATAAATAAATGCTACTAATGTTTTTGAACTTTAGCGTAATGTGATTCTATGTTCAATGGGCTCAATTAATTAATTCCTCTTAAATATTTATATAATTAATTAATTAAACAATAATTATTTGATATTAGATCAAATAGACTGTCATCGAAAATACCAAACTTACAAACCTTAACAATTCTACCTGTTGTTGTTGTAATCAATGTAACAGCCACTGATACTATCAAGATCAATACAAAATTTGATTTCATGTTAGAAAGTGCACTTCTAAGTAAATAAATTGTAATTTAATTTTTAAGTAGGACTCCTTTCACCCTAAACCTTTACTTTTTAATCAAATTATACAAAATAACATTCGTTGAACACTGTCACGTCCGCGGGCATATACAGCTCGAAATTTTTTTATTATAAACAAATTAAAGTTTAAATTAGACAGTTTAAAAGAAGGACTGATTCATTGGATTTTTTGGAAAAAATTGATTTAGTGAAAGGAAACGCACTAGAAACTTGGTTATAAATTACTTCCGACGCGACGACGAAGATTAGATACTGATGCTGTGCAAGACGACTCAACGCGCCTACCCGATAGCAAAACAATAACTGAATAGATATCACGCAGATGGTAGGAGTTTGTGCAATGTCAAACTCTGGATGGAGTCCGGGCGCGATGCTGATGCTGTGTATCTATCTCTTCAAAGCAATCAAATAAATCCATCCGATTGGCATACCAAAGAATTAAGCAATCCCACCAGCGCAGCTCAGCTCCATTCTAAAACAAAGATCTGCACCTAATGCATGCTAAATTTATTGAAACCATCACTACGAGTACCTTGGTACATATTATTGTGCTGAAAAATCAACATCACACGAAGTGGTAAGGTCTTAGATTTAACGATCTTCATCAATCTCATGTGATTTATCGGGAGTTGAAGGTATTTAGACTCAGATTGCATGAAGAGTGGGCTAGTTCTTCACCTGTGTCATATGACAATGATCGCATTTAGATCGGTTTCGATTCGAGTGCATTGTGGATTGTGGTTGACTGGCATAGAAATGTTTGTATTTTATTTCAATGCATCAAATATTATACCAATAATTATATAATTTAATCCAATTGGGATTATATTTCATTCTATTTTTTTTAATGCAGTTGAATATAATTTTGATGTTATCTTTAAGAGAATATTTTACATTTCAAATATGGCATACAATTTGTTTCATCTTGACCATTTATCGAAAAGTTACAGAACATGGAATTAAATTCAATCCTAGACTGCACGAACTTGCTTCCATATTTTTTTTGATAGCTTTAATGTATTAAAAACATTATTAAATTATTAAGAAACATCTGAAAACATTTTTCAAACTTTTGCAATTGATATTGATAAAACTAAGTCTGTTACAATATTCCCTTAGAAAATGCCCATCTACATACATATATGTATTAAAAATATTCAAAATAGTCCAGTAAATGAGGACGTACCACAAGAAACTTTTTTTGGAGACCTCCAAAACGGGTTTTTATTTATGTTAATGAAAGCTGGTGGTGTTGCATGAAAATTGAAGGGTGTCAATGTTTTGGATCATCCAATTTATATTTGGGTTTTTCTTCCCACTCCTTTTAGAGTTAACTTTTTCTTAACTTTTTCCAACTTTAAAAATTTCTAAAGAAATGAATAGCACAAAAAGACCAATGTACTGACGAGTTTCTTTAACCAAATAGATAATGCACAAAGTAATTTCAAGTTTGGAGACAGTCATTACAAAGAGAAAATATTTTGTTCAGACAAAACAAGCACCCAGAAATTCGTATCAAAATCGTTGGATCCGTTTTCAAGAATATATATCCTGGACCTAGAATCAAGATAAAAGTTACCCTCCCGGCCTTCACCAGACTATCAAATAACTACTTTAAGTGAAAACTTGAAATAAAAGCGGCCTATCTATTTAGCCTACAGAGGCGCGAACAGACAGACAGGGATGGACAGAATTTTTCCGACCCATTTTTTGCCGTGAATATCATCGTTATTTTGTAGTGTTTGTTTTGATGTTTGCATGAGTCCATAAAAAGTTTTCTATCTATTCTCAAAAACGAAGCCCACATGTCTTATACTATATTTTGTCGATATCTACTATATAAAATTTGCTAATTTTTGAATTATAATTGTTAAAAAAAAAAAAACTAACGCAATAAAAGTCCACTGCCTTTTCAATGTATTGCTTCATGATAACTTCATTCTTAAAATAAATGCTTTTGGAAATAATTTTGTGTGTGCCAAAATGTTTACCTATACTTATTTGCAAGTTTTTTAAATGAAGCCCTTCGTAGATATAGGGAGACGCACAAATGGCCATTTGAAATTGCAGAAACACTTGAGAGAATCTACTGGCTTATAACAAAGCCCTCTGTAGCTAAAGGGTGTTTTTTTTTAGACGTGTAGTTTTCAATCGGGTAATACTTTTTTCGCTTTTGGTCTTTTTGACAGCTGTCACTTGATTTATGCTCAGTTTGGTTTGCCATTTCATAATGAATAGGCTTAATCAACGTTTGCAAATCGTGAAAATTTATTACCAAAATAATGGTTCGGTTCGAGCGACGCATCGCGCGATGCGTCTAATATTCGGTCAACATAATCGCCCAGGAATTTATTTGAGCCAGCCGCGGCAGCCACTTTAAATCATAATTGCAAACCTTTATCTTTATAATAAAGCTAAATTCTTGGCCATTATATTAAATTACATGCGTTTTATTTCTTTTTGAAATCCACACATCTAAAAAAACACCCGTTAGCGAGAAATTACAAGAAAGTAAATGTATACATATTTTTTTCCTATAGATAATTTGACATTGAAAAATATGCAAATTATTTGTTAAAACCAAAATGTTTTGTTTCAAATACCTATCGTGAAAGGTGTGGGCTATTGGTAATCAGATGACCTTTTAATTTGTCTCAACAAGAGAAAGGAGATACTTTTAAAACTTTTGTATTATTAACTCGTTTTGTTTAAACTGCTGTTGTTACAGAGAAGTACCAATTCAATTCAATTTTGTTTTTTGAGTCTTTTTTCCACATTTGATATCATATGTAATATTTACATATTTACACCGTTTAATTGCAAACCCTGACTGGTTTTGCTTTTACAATATAGACTGGAAAGTAGGCTAATAAAACTTAAAACAGAAATGTATTACCTCGAAGAGGAACCAGACAAAATTAAAAAGTGTTGCTCAAATGCTAAGTCGCACGAACTTGGTATTTTGTTTGACAGTTGTCTGGGCACTTGAAGATTTGGAAAGACAAACAAAAATATAAAACATTATTCTATTAATATTTAGAAATCCCAATTTCAAACAATTTTTGCCAAAGCCATCTGCAGTAGCGTGCACTTAACATTTACAAAACATACATTTAAAATTTAGTCTCCACGACCACAGTTAATCGCATTGGTAGCTAAGTATTATTGATTTATATCATTTATACAACTTCATTATGTCATTTATTGCACTCTTCGATCCAAATATTAGTGCAAACGTTCCAAAAAATAGGATGAAAATATTCTTCCACAAAATCCAGTAACATTTTCCAAACCCAGTTTCCAAGTTCATTATCATTTCAATTAGAATCTTGAGGAAACAAAGTAAAAGTAAACATGCATAATTAGGCGCATCTTTAACAATTAAGATTTTGTTACCGGCATTATTAATCCCAGAACAGAGAAACAGAAAGCACCAATCAGACCCATGAATGGAGCTATAGAAGGTACGGCTATTGCAAGTCCCACTGACGCGATAACTAGTAGGGTTCTGAAAAATAAGAAAGTTTTAATGTGTTTTTGAAAATATTTCGATTGATAATAAAACGTTATTTGCATTGGTTTCGGCATGTTTGCCCTTTACCCAGGGTTGCCCCAGGTATTGTTGACAACTCTAAGAGTTGTTTTTCCGTTCCCAAAAAACGCATTAGGGCTGCTGATTGTATATTTTTCACAACACACAAAATCAAAAGTTTCCATTTTGCTTTATTTGTTTAATTGTGATTTACTTTTGTTAAAACAAATTCATTCCATTACATTTATTTTAGTTTCTTTCGAAAAAGTCAAATGAAAAATCAAATGCAGAAGAAATGCTTAACAGCAAACGTCATTTTAACAGCTGATTCGTAACCTCAACTTGCCCCAGTAAAATACCAAGATTGACTTCAGGGTGACTTCCGGGCGACCCAGGTTTAAAAATAAAACAGAAAATTGTCTCGTTAGGGCAAGTTGAGGTTTTTCAAAAAACGAGTTGTAGCAAACCCAGGGCGACTTCAAGGCTCAACTAACAAAGCTTGTATGGGTATGGTACAACTCGCGGTTTTTTTTATCGCATTTTGTTATTTCGCTTCAGTCAATACGCAATTTATTATTTTGCATATCAACAATTCGCATTTTGTTGCTTCGTAGCTTTTATATCCTTTTGCTTACATCTCGCTGAAAGATTAACTCGCATTTATTATTTCGCATTTCCTTATTTCGCTTTATTTTATTTGGCAAATATTTACATTGTTTTTTTCCTTTTTTGTTGGTTTTAGTTTTTTCACATGTTAAGAAATTTCATGCGAAAGTTTTATCAAATAGAATGAAGGGGCCAGTTATAGCGATACGGAAAACCAAACCGAAAACATTTTCAGATGGAAAATTTTGTATGTTATGAATCGATTTTAAACACAAATGCTACACTGATCGATAGCAACCAACTCAGAGAATTTCAATTGAACTAATATTTTTTGTTTAAAATGTATTTATTCATTTTTATGGTTAAATTTCGTTTTCGCACCAGCTGATTGACAATTCCACCAAAATGGAACAAATGGTTTTTCCTGTTTCGATCCAATTTCTTTCGCGTTCCATTTTTTTCGTTGCAGTTCTGTCATGAAAAGTTTTTCGTTGCAATTCAATCATACAAAATGGTGTCAGGTAGTTGTTGATTCGGTGCCATGACATAAGGCCATGTGACAGAAGGCCATATTCGAGCATATGGCGTTACGACACTTTCGAAAGCGTCATAAGACCATTATGGCCGTATGTCACATTCGTTTTCTCTTTGAAACTTTTTTTTTGATCAAGATCACTTTTATTATCATAATATATTCGCTTGATAAAAAAGTTACAAGAATTTGGAACGTGAACTTTAAGGTATATTTTGTTGATCAAGCTCATGTCTCATGATCATGATAATAAAAGTTCCAAGAATTTGCAATTACAAAAGCAACAACACTTGATAAAAAAAAAAGAATAGCTTAAAATTCGCGGCGAATTTCAAGCTATTTTTTGTTTCTATCAAGTTCATTTCATTATGATTATAAAGTTACAAGAATTTGAAATTACAAAGCAGCAACACTTGATAAAAACAAAAATAATAGCTTAAAAATCGCGGCGAATTTTAAGCTATTATTTTTTTTTATCAAGCTCATGTCACTATGATAATAAAGTTACAAAAATTTGCAATTACAAAAGCAACAACACTTGATAAAAAAAAAATAATAGCTTAAAATTCGCGGCGAATTTTATGTTTGAGTTTGAGTTCCACCTTTTTCGGTTTGGGTTTTCGTATCGCTATAACTGGCCCCTAACGGTGTGGCGAATTAGCTATTTGCAAGATAAGCAAAGTTGCAAACATTATTAGCCAGTTGATGAAAATACAGAACAAAAAATGTAGAATAACTTAATGCGAGTTAATATTTCAGCGAGATGAACAAAAGGCGAAATGTCAATTTGTCAACTCACTCTTAAAAAATGCGAATAGTTAGGCACCCCTTGTATATTGAAAACAAACAAAAAGATTTCAAATCTAGATCTACTCACGCAACTTCGATGATCGAATTTGGCTTCTATATTAAATTTTTTTCAATTCAAGAACATGTCACCTCTGTCGTCACTGGTGAAACTGGTAAAACTTCGGAGGCTGACATTTCAGTTGCATTATAAAAATGAATATTTGGTTCTTGAGTAGGTTCTGACTTCAAACATTGCATATATAAAATCTATAGTACTCTGGAGATGACGTTTGACTGTGCGGCCATGTAAAAGGCCTCAAGAATTTGTTTCTATAGTAACTTTATACAATACAATCTCAAGATGGCAGCGGCACCACTAATAGCCTATATTATTGCGACAGAAATTACTTCCTATGCATACTACTATAATTTAAATAACAAAAGGCTCTTAATCAAGAAACGAAATTCTCTTTTTAAAATCGTCACAGGCTTTTATTTTCGTGCGAAATATGGGCGATTTCACAAGACTCTTTTTCATTAATTGGAAAGTGCTATATGAGTCAGAAGTTCCCAAGCACCCAATGACCTAAACGAAAACCAAAACTATTTTTTGAAATTTATCCCAACGTTATAATTTTTGGCACTTTTTTGAAAATATTGAAAATTTTTTTAATCTATCCTATTTTTCCTATACTAATGGGTACCTACTTTTCTAAGAACTCAACTTTTTCGAAGTTGTCAAAGTAAAGAAAAGTACATTATAAAATAGCAAATTGCTTATGTTATGAAAACTTACCGTACAATATAATTTCCGAGGAGTGGGCTACGTGGGAAATATTTTTCAACACTGTTCCATGTGATTTCCAGACAAACAGTGAATTGTAATCCAAATGTACAAAACATAGCCATGGCAATCAACAAATTCACAAGCTGAGCAGGCCTAAGAAAGAAAATTATTCGTAAAATTATGATCCTTATCAGAAATCCGAATGGATCTTACAATCCCGTGAAGTTTTTTTTTAATTTTTTTATTAAAAGCATAGTGAAAAGTGTGAATCTGATACTTTCAGTATAGGCAGGGTAGTAGTAGGTGCTCTCGTAGTCTTTCAGTAACACCCATTTTATAGTGATACCATATTACCCAAACTTAGCATGATATTCAAAAAAAAGGGGAAAATGTATTAAGGAGAATGTCAGATCCTTCGGATTTCACAAAATGAACCACTAACAAAAGGTTGACGTCAGACTTACAACTCCTCAACTGGCAAATTAATAGTAATTGTTTCCTCTGTGCTCTCGCCATATCTCCAATAACCAAGAAATCCAATTATTATACACAGTACTGTGACTCCTGACATTCCTTGAGTAAGAATTCCAAAAGTTCCTAGAAAATGCTTAGGTGTTTTCATATTGTTCTCCAGAGGCATCATTACTCCAATGGCTTCCAAAGCAAATATTGTTATAGCAAAAAATGCTGGCAGCGTATTTAAGCGCATAAACTTCCTGTCTTCAATTGGCTGAATGTCACTCAGCAAGTAATAGCATGTTATTGCAAGACTTAATCCAACGAACAAGTTAGCAACCATTGACACCGGCGCCAAACGCTTCAGATCGGGCACCCATGTAAGAAGGATAAACGGAACAAGTAAACAGGCTATAATAACTCGATCATTGAAGATTTCTCCTGTCCAGTATTCGAGTACCTTGGGAAAACATTTTGTACATCTCTAAATAAACATGATTGCATTTTTACTTGTTGTAAGTTCTTAGCAATAATAACAGTATACACGGAACAAGTTCCAAAGTATGTAAGAAACAATCCATAGAGAACTAACATCTTCATATATACTGCACAGCTTTGGGCCCAATTGGGTCCCCTCATAAAGGCTCTTTCTGACACCTCAGCAAAGGTCATTCTTGACAGTTTTTCTGCGTAGTACAATCTGTGTGCGCAATTAACCTATTAAGGGAATTAAAAAATACTGAGTAAATAAAGTCTATTATATATAGTGCCTCGTGGTGTGTAATGTGTATAGGAGCCATCAGTACTGTCACGCAGAAGGTCAGTGTGCATTCCCTAATTCCACCTTTTCCACACTTTCCCGGGATGTCAAAGTAAAAAATCGTTCAAAATGTATAATCTTGTCACAAAGATGTGCATCTCCACGGTGCTGAATTTAAGGGCTTTTGAATTTCGATTCTTGCAGATTGGCTCAGAGTGTAAGTCACTATAGTCTCCGGCCCCGCATAAAATAACTCCGATCGGAATAGATCTGGCTTTCGGAACTGGCCTTGTACTAAGGGTATGTTCACTTGCCTGATAGACGCCCATCAGTATCGGAGCTTGATCTAGAATTTATTCAGGGGGGAGGCAAAGTCGCTAGACTATAAGCCCGTTTCGGCTGTACGGAATAAAGGGGGATACAACTCCCGATAACATAAGTCTTACTCAGTGTCATTTCGTTTTGTGATGCGAAATCAAGCCGAATATCAACATTTAATATTTTCATAGAAACTAACTCAAGCTGGGCGCTGAGCAGAACTCAAATATTGTCTTTGTTTATTCAACAAATACAAAATGGGTCGCGACACATTATACTAATGCAGAGTGTGTCAAGGCGAAGAGGAGGAGGAGGGCTCATTTCACTTCCTCTGCGAGTGCCCCATCAGCACCGACCAGGACAACAGGCCTTCGATCCATTTTTCTTCAACGAGTTGAGTGATGTACGTCCTTAGGTTCATTCAGAGCTCAGGATGGTTTATGGGGGCCCCAGATGCCCACATACACAAATAAATACCTAACAGTCCACCTTTTTCCTATCCCTCCCCTAACCTTTTGTGTACCTACACAGGGTCATTCATTTCGTGGTTTCAAATTGTTAAATCTGGCATTTGACCCTGCCAAACTCAGCTGTCATTTGAGATGTCATAACATTGGTCAAATATTAGCCATTTACGATAATGGATCGTTTTACAATCGAACAACGCGTAAACATTATTGAAAGTTACTACAAAAGTGGGTATTGGAACAACAGACAATTGGTAAACACCGATTTTTCGAACAACATTTTCTTTAGCGATAAGGAACATTTCTCACTTCGAGGGTATGTCAACAAATGAAATTGCAGCATATGGGGCTCAGAAAACCCACAAGTGAATATAAGAGGTTGCATCCAATCAAAGTGACTGTTTCGAATGCTCTATGAGCGAAAGGTGTCGTGGGTCCGTATTTCTTCGAAGATGCCATTAGACAGACGGTTACAGTCAATTCGGAGCGATATGCTCAAACGGTTACCCTTTTTCTTTTTTGGCCGGTTTGTGGTTCTAACAAGACGGGACAACAAGCGACACAACACGAACAATTATGGCTTTATTGCGTGAGAAGTTTTCTGATTTACTTAACCTTTCTGTACCTTGTGGTGGCAGCGTCCAATTTTAATTTGTATTAATCGATTATTAAGCGATGTTTTTAAGATTATAAATTTAAAATAAAAATAATTTTTTTAAGAAACAAAAGAATGCATGTGCAGAAAGTGCTTTACTTACCAGAACGTACGCACAATGTGTGCAAATCAATGCAGTCAATAGTGTAGTAAATATTCCCAAGAACAGGCCGGAGTACATAAACGCTATTGGCATCGATAGGATACCTGTTCCGAGCGCAGCTTTAAGTAAGTGGGTTAGAGTTTGGCCGTCACTGAATTGGAATAAATATCGTTAAACTTATTGAGACAATCAAACCATATTAAATGACAAATTTATAATAACATATATTAAGGTCAATACATAGAAGTTTTATAGACATTTCAAAAACCTTTTCCCAAAATTCACGGTCAATTTTATGGTACCGGTTTTTTTTTTTTTTTTAAGAAAACCAACTCTTTCATGATGTTCTTAATGCGCACTTTGTATGTACTTGTACATATATCATACAACTTACGTCATTGTATTTTCCATAATAAAATTTTCCGCAAACGGATCGAATTCCTTGTTTCCTTGTTCTTTATCCGCCATAACGATCTTTTGAAATTATTGAAATTATTTGAATTCGGGTTTTTGAATCGATTTCTTAAACTTTTAAAGTTATGCGAAAGACCTCTATTTTAACCAATATGTAATTTAATTTATGAATAAGTGTCTGACAAATCTTTAATTGAAAATTAAATCTATTTTATTTTTGACATATAACTATAACTTGATATATTATTAAAAAAAAAAACTTAAAAAAGTACTATGTAAATGTGAAAAATCTTTGGAAGTAGAATAATCTATTTCAGAAGTACATGTACATTGTACATGTACATAAATGGAACAGGATAAAATAATGTTTCTTGAATAGGAACAACATTATTTCATTGATCAATCTGTATAATACATATACTGATATACCTATAAGACAATAAATAATTAATGAAGATTTTTATTGGTAATCCCAGATTTTAGTCTCAAATTTAAAATTTTGGTCGCCCAATGGAAACCAAAACGAAATTTATCTTTTTTTGTAATTGTGTATGTGTGTCAAAATGACATTACACCAAAACCACCAAAAAACCACATTCATTTTTCACTCCCACAAAAATAAATTAAATCATTCTTTGCTAGTTCATACCTACTTTAATATGTAATGAATTATGAATAAATGTTCACCTTTTTACTAGCTCTAAGTATAGGGCAAGTATTGGTTTCAAGCACGATGATAGAAAGGGAGCGTATCGGAATCCCGCTTTTCAAAAATCCCGAAAAAAAAGTATTAAAATCCCGTCTGCTAAAATACTGCTTTTTTAAAATCCCGTCTTCTAAAATCCCGCATGTTCAAAATCCCGATCTATTATAATCCCGCTTTTTAAAATCCTGACAAATCCCGCTAATCCCGTTTTAAATATTAAAATAAAATGCATTTAAGAAAATTACTCATTGCTTAATTTATTTGAATTTTATTACTATCCCTTTTGCAATCAAAAGTAGGTGTTTTATTTTAAAAAAATCCCGCGATTTTTTAAAATAAAACAACTACTTTTGATTGCAAAAGCGGGATAATAAGAAACGGGGATAATAAATCACGGGATTTTAAGAGACGGAATTTTAAAAAAAGCGGGATTATAAAAAGCGGGATTTTAAGAAACGGGATTATAGAAAGCGGGATATCGAACCCAACCTGCGTCCGTCGGTCTGTCTGTATATGGATGTGCGTCTCGTGCGGATGTGCACTTTTTCACGTCATGCTACAGCAGTATATAGCAGTTTTTTTTTTATTTCGTTTTGGCACGGCTCAAATTGATATTTTTCAAGTAACAATTTTGATTAAACTCAAAACTAAACTTAGGTAGCTAAGATATTTCTAACTGCGTTTTTTGTTTTTGGCTTAAATGGTCGTAACAAAAATCAGGCTTAAACGGTTTTTTTTTTTGCAAATGGCTTCCTAAAAGGTGGCTTCCATACAACGAGCCTTTTAGGTGTATTCAGCTTTTTTTGGTTTTTTTCTAATTTGCTCGAAAATGGATCTAACGATTTTGATTAAACTTTGTGTGTTATACTTTTTTAGTGCTAAAAATGCAAATAACGGAAATCTTAACGTCTTTTTTAGTGTTCCGTACCCAAAGGGTGAAAACGGAACCCTATTACTGAGACTACGTTGTCCGTCTGTCCGTCTGTCCGTCCGTCCGTCACGAGGCCGTATCTCATGAACCGTAATAGTTAGACAGTTGAAATTTTGACAGATGATGTATTATTGTGTTCGCTATAACCACAAATATTAAAAACTAAATAAAATAAAAATTTAATGGGGGCTCCCATACAACAAACGTAATTTTTTGCTGGTTTTTGTTATGTTTGTCCGTCCATCACCAGTTTTTCTCTTTTCTTCTTTAGAAATTTCTGGAATTTACAAATATAACTGTCTCTGTTAGTTGTTCTTTTTGCTGATTTGCTACATTTCCTTCACTCACACAAACAAGATCACTTTTGGAGCGATTTTTTTTCTTTAACAAACTGTCATCATGTTGACTTCTACTATTCCTGTTCACCTGTTAAAATGAGAAATGTCAATATTTTTTTTTTCAGCGGCTTAAAATCACTCAAATCACCTCTAATGCCAATAAAAACAATAAAACAAAGCCATATTTAGTTGAATTTATGTTTTTAAAGATTTAAGGATTTAACATACATATTTAACATTTGCTTAAAATAATATATTTATAAAATAATAATAAAATCTGGAATAAGGGTTTTTTAACGTAAATGCTTTCTTCTTTATTTTATTGTCATTGGAGGTGATTTGAGTGATTTAAAGTTTTCAAACTCTCGAAAGAATTAGTAAAAAAAAAAAAAACACTAGCTATGCTCAGAAAAAAAATTACTGAAATTTCTCAGTGTTTTATTTGACCAGGATTAGCAGAAGACATTTTGGTGACAGTTTGTTTAGGAAAAATCGCGCCAAAAATGTTCTCGTTTGTGTGAGTGAGAAACGGCTTTACCTACATGTAAATTCCAGATATTCTTTTAGAAGAAAAGAGCCAACCTATGTATGTATGCTTTTAAAGCTAAGTTTTCTTCTATTCGTGTTCGAATTCGAATTTGAACGTAAAACAAAATAGAAAACAAAACGAATGTCAAATAAAGAACAAAAAATCGGTTTTGTTGGCTCTTTTCTTCTTTGGGGATTTCTGGAATTCTTGAATTTACATGCATAGCTGTCTCTGTTTGTTCTTCTTTTTGCTGATTTGCTACTTTTCCTTCACTCACACAAACAATATCATTTTTGGCTGTCTTCTGCTAATCCTGATCGCCTGTTACAATGAGAAATTTCAGCAAGTGATTATTGAAGGAGGGGCTCCCATACAAAAAACGTGATTTTTTGTATGTCTGTCATCAGGCTGTATCTCATGATTCGTGATAGTTAGACAGTAGAAATTTTGACAGATGATGTAATATTGTTTGCCGCTATATAATAACAAAAAATACTAAAAACCGAATAAAATAAATATTTAAGGGGGCTCCCATACAACAAACGTGTTTTTTTTTGTCGTTTTTATAGATAATGGTATTTTCAGTAGGCCATAATTTGGCAACGGTTGTATCGAATTTACTCAAAATGTTCTTGGTATAGTTTCCTTATCTTTTTATAGGATGGCAATTATCAATTTGTTCAGTTACTTTTTTTTAAATGGTGGCTCCCATACAACGAGCCAAACCTAGCGGGTTTGAGCCAATTTTTTTCGATTTTTACTTGCGATTATAGGTACTATAAGGCAAGTTATGCATTTGTAAAAAAATAAAATGCACGACTGGGTCGAACAAACTTGTTCTAATGTGTGACAGTATAGTCTTGAAGCTTGAGATTTTGATAAAAATATTTTTTTCAAAATTCTTAAATAATTACTTAAAGTAATTTGTGCTAAAAAAGTACGCCATTTTATTACTTGGATAAATTTGAATTTATGAAAATAAATTTATAAAAATCTGTGTAGCGGTTTTTGAGAAAAAAAAATTCTTTAAAAAATTTGTTAAACGCCAGTTTAAAGATGTTAAGCAATTTACATTTATTTCTACTTTTTGAAGAAAAATTAATAAGCAGTTTTAAAATATTAATTTTTTTTAAATTAAAAAATGCTTTTAAAAACACAAACAATTTTGTTTCAAAAATGTTATTATGCAGTATAAATTGAACTATGTACCAATGTACCTACACCTATAGTGTGAAATATCGGTTGAGCCGTTTTCGAGATAGACGAAAGCAAAATACATACAGACAAACATACAGACGGAAAGAATTTTTAGACAATTTTTTTCGTCTACGCTATAATCGTAATGTCATGTTTGATTGTTATCTCAAAACCTTTTTTTTTCGACGAATACATAACTTGCCTTATAGTACCTATAATCATCCAATTCCTGAATGTGTCAATGTCATAATTATGCATTTCCAAATTCCATTTACGAAATTCCCTCTTTGTAAAATGTGTCTTCAAATTTTCAATTTTCTAATTCCAGACATTTCCTGTCCTCCAGCACAAGCCATATTAAACTACCGACGCACGTTATGGATTTTCTGAAGCCGATGGCAGACGCTACGAAGCTTCAACAGCGTCTGAAGATCTGATTTTAGTGCCGGAGCAGAAACGATGATCATTTTGCGATCCGAGCAGGACGGGGCCCAAGATTAAATGGTGTAACATTATTCCTGCAGTAGCTATATGCAAATAAAAAATAATAAAACAACCAACAGAAATAATGTTTAAATATTTAAATCATAAAAAGGAAATCAGCGGAAAAACATTACGTTTTTATTTAATTTAAATCAAATTAAAAGCGAAGAAATAATTTTACAACAAAATACAAAATGGTAAAAGTAAACATGAAAAAATAATTAAGTAAACAAACCAATAAAGTAATAATTAAGTTAATATTTCTTTTAAAGAAGGTACCTACCTACTTTAATCCTGAAAAATAAAAGAAATTATAAAGATAAAAAAAAACAACACGAGTACTTTTTATTTTTCCTCTTTATGATCAAAAAATAAAAAAAAATAAAAATACAAAAAAAAAACAAAAAGCGAAGTCACCCTGTTACATATAAAAATATCACTCAAGCATTATCACAATAATGACTCAAGCCCAGCGAAAAAATGGTCGCCACACTGACCCTAGCCAATAAAAAGCCATTTTCCTACTTTCTTCTGTTTTGTTCCTCCTTGTGATCCTCATCACACACCGTACACATACAAAACTTTTGGCGGCAAATATGCGTCTACAATGTCTACACTACTGCTTACAGTGTTTCTTCTTCCTAACCTACCAAGGGTAAACATTTTAATTGCAAGCAAGAAGCATATGAAAATTGTTTGGACCACCAGGCGCTCAGAAAAAGCAGGAAGCACCTATTATTTTTGCCGATGATTTGAAAATGGGTGGAGCCAAAGATAGGATATGAATACCAAAAGAAAGAAAGACAAAATTGGCGGCCCAAACACAACCAGTTATGAAAACCATTACTTCCAAATTGATCTTTACCGTTTTTTCCAGTTTTTGGCTCCACCCATTTTTTCAAATAAATGCAAAAAAAAGCCTCCTTCTATATATGAGCGCCTGGTAAACCAACGAATTTTGAAGAAAATGTTTGTGATAGACACCAAAATGTGGCGATGCGGTGGCCAAAGCTGCATATTTTATTGCAAACATTGTAGCAACATGCTGCCTGATTATATTGGGTGGTTTTTTTTATGTGTGGTTTTCAAGAAGAAATAAAACGCATATAATTTAATTGTATGCCCAAGAATTTCGCTTTATTATAAAGATAAGACTTTGCCATTATGTTTTAAAAATGATTCCGGGCAAGTGGCCGGCTGGCCTGAATAAATTCCTTGGCGATTATGTCTACCGAATATTTCATTGAAGATTTCTCCTGTCCAGTATTCGAGTATCTAGGAAAACATTTTCAGCATCTTTAAATAAACATAAATGCATTCGTACTTGTTGTAAGTTCTTAAATCGTTTATTAAACTCTTTTTTTTAACAAAATATTCAATTCGTAAAAATGTGGACAGTTACCTAAGTGCTCGGTGTGTCGTTATTGTTTTTTTTTTTTACAAATAAATGCAGCCACATTGCTTACAAAAATAGTTTTTTTTTATATAAAAAAATATGATTTTTAGAATAAAATTATAATGATCGCTTTTGTAACGTCTAATAGCGTTTTTTTTTTTTAATAAATAAAAATACAATAATGAGTTCTTATTTAACGATTTCCGTTAATCTGTATAGGACTCCAATATCTTAAAGGTATAGAGGTAATGCTACTATTAAATTTTAAAGTAAACTTAAACACACTACAGTAAAGTTTGTAAGCTTTTTTTTTTTTAATGTTTTATGGTTATTGGTTTTTTTTTTAATTAACAATGGGACATCGTATAATTAACATTTGAAACATGCTTTATGGTTTTATAAGCATTGCGCTCTTTCTTACTTTTCTAGGCACTTCAAATAAAAATTTTTTTTTTTAATTAGCTACTGTAAAAGACAACTCTTTTTTATAGTGTCAGTACTTTCTCTCCACAGCACAGCCATAGGAAAATTTGTTTTAAAATGTTTTTATAAATCAATCCTAGACAGTATTGCTAAAATTAAACTTGCACTTGAAGAGTCTTTTGCTTCCGATAAGGTCTTAAAAATGTTGATACAAAATTTGCAACAATATTAATACGAGATAACTTTTAATTTTTGTATATCCCTTAGCAAAAACAAAACTGCATCGAATAGAAATAATGAATGTTAATAAATTTCGTCCTAAAATGGTGATCTTAGCAGATTATATTAAAAATTTAAACTAAAATTTGTTAACATACAATAATTATTTTCGGACCTCTCACAACAAAAATCACATACATTACAAGCAAGCAATGTGCATTTTAAGGCATCGTACAATCTCTGCTAAATCAATTTTCGGTTTTGATTTTTATATTTGTTTAAAAAAATAAATTTGAGATCAGGTTGAAATGGTAAGCGAGTTGAAAGTTTTTTTTTTTTAATATATATGGTCGGATTTATAAGACGAACACGTTCTATAATTCTCTTTTCTAGGTTCAAATTAAGAAAAATCAAAAATTGTTTTAAGCTTCGATAGGTTCAGAAAAATTAACAATATAGGTAATTGATATTTCGACGCGCTTAAAAACGTTGTTTTATATTTGTTTTTCTTCCTTTGGACTAGCATGCGTTAAAACAAAATTTAATAATGCATTTTTTCAAAACTTATATTTGACGAATAAAAAAAAGAACTTAAATTGTTTCCAATGATGTTAAAATGGGCCAAGGACTTTTGCTATCTTGACGCCGTTAAATTAGAAATGCTCCAAAATTGTAATCCAATGATTTAATTTACGGAATTTAATGCTTTGCAATGTATTGATAAGTGTTTCGAGACTATTAACCATCATACTCAAGAAACTGTATATTCACTTGTAATAACAGTGGGCAGTGTATTGAATTCGACTTAACGATGTTTACAATCGTGGTTATATTGCAAGGTTTCGATATAGTTTCACTAAGTTTTGATCGGCTGGGTTGGTTATATTTTATTGTTTCTTAACAAGGACAATACAAAAAGTTAAAATTCAAATTGATAAAAAAAACTGTTTATATTGAGCTAAAAATAAAACTTCGAGCAGATACAAACTTTTGATATTACAATCATATAATTTGATTTAAACTAATTGGATCAAACTGTATGACACTTATAAAACTTTAATTTTTATCAACAAAATTAAACTATTAACTTATATTTGTACACATTGTTTATCAAACACACAAACGATTTAAAAAAGAGTGTCGAGAACAATATAAACTACATATACTGACCTTTATAATTTTTTACAACTCGCCTTGCCTTTGCACTTGTTATACTGGCAAAAC
This sequence comes from Platycheirus albimanus, assembly GCA_916050605.2. Taxonomy (NCBI): domain Eukaryota; kingdom Metazoa; phylum Arthropoda; class Insecta; order Diptera; family Syrphidae; genus Platycheirus; species Platycheirus albimanus. The sequence goes on from OU696698.1 coordinate 71,693,665, forward strand.
ACAGCTTATTATTTCTTTAAAATTTGTATGTATAAAAAGCAAAATAAATAAAATTATATAAAAAAAAAATAATAAAATAAACATAAACATATAATATAGACCCTGTGGAGTTAAAAAGTGAATGTCTTTTTGTTTTCCTTTCAATAATTTAAAAAAAAAAAACTGCATTTTGTAGAACTATTTGCTGTATATCTCTAGAATGTCTGTTATAGCACTTAACGATCCAAATATTAGAGCAAAAACTCCAAACAGAAAAATGAAAATGTTTTTCCAGAGAATCCAGTTGCAGGTACCGAAACCAGTCTCCAAATCCATTATGGTTTCAATTGCAGCCTTTGAAGTAGAAAAATAAAATTTTTAATTATTTTGTGCTGCTATTTTATATAAAAAAAAACAAGTTTACTCACGGGCATTATAAGACCAAGGATTGAAAAACAAAAAGCACCAATCAGACCCATAAACGGTGCAATAGTTGGAACAGCTATTGCCAATACAATGGAAGCCACAACTAAAACAGTCCTGTAAATGTGTTAAAAAAAACTTTATGAAACATCATCTTTACAAGAATATGAATAGATAAATAATTTTATTTATGTATATTGACTGCTAAATGACAAACATTTTCGGGTCTTCATTTCAGGTCTTTCACTACTTCAAAGGCCCTAGGGATTTATAATCTCTAAAAGGCAAAAGCTCGCGAAGCGCAGTGAGAAAACTAAGGACATTTCGGTTCTATTTACAATCTTAATAAAAAAAAATTAAGCTGAGCTACAGTACGTCTGTAACGAACTGTCGGATACCCAATTCCCTATTTTTGTCTGTCCCCGCAGCCAGCCGCTGTCCAGTTCCAGAAAAAATTCTTCTTTAGCAAACAGGAAAAATATAATAACATTAATTTTGTGTGTCCGATGTTCAATAACTGTTGTCGCAATAAATGAAAGGTGCGTGCCCCGCCCAAAGTTTAAAATTTTTATTGTCAAGTTCAATTCATTCAATTTTTAGCTTGTAGCTCCATTTGAACAAAACAAGACAAAACTTAAATTTTTAAAAATTAGATTTTGTATACAAATAGCGATTATGGGGACATTTAACAATTCTTGAACCACGCCCTGCTACGTAACCAGGAATCGTAACCAGGAATACAAATATTTACTTCAAAACTGCGATCAACAGTTTGAAAACATTGATGCAGATTAAGAGTTTGAACGAAAACGCTTATTAAAAGTCGGCGTGTCCTATTTTTTTTTAAATTTTAATGTACTAACTGAGCTTTGATCTTTAGTAAATTTAAAGCATATGTGTAAAACTACCGCTGATAGAGTAGTTTTTAACAATCTTAATCTAATAAAACTATTTTATTAAAATCACGCCTTTAAGTGGGCGTATTGAACAATTTTACCCAAAACAATTTAAACATATATTTTTCATATAACTAACGAAAAAACTGGTTAAAATTGATTGTTGGGACCTTAAATTTTTAAAACTATATTTTGTTTGTCTTTTATGAAAAGTGAGCGTCAGTCACACCCAAAATCATTTTTTTTTATTTCTTACATAAGATGTTCACGTACAACTAATACTCATAAAATTTAAGGTTTCGCTCGAATACATGCATTCTTAATTTTTTAAAACAGTATTGATGGTTTTGTATAAAAAGTGGGCGTCAGTCACACCCAATCATATTTTTATTTAATTGAAAGAAGATCTATCTCTAGCTTGTCAAAATTTAAGAGTTTTGCTTTGATCGTAACTGTACACAAATCACAATTTAATTTTGCCAAATAGAGGTTGTTGGACATAAATGGCGATTGTGGACGTATTTCGCCGGTTCATTTTTATTTTTGGACTAAGGATTTTATGTACCAAATTTGAGCTTTCTATCTTTAAAATTGCGACCTCTAGAGAGTATACATACCAACGGACGGACGGACATCGCTAAATCGACTACAATTTTGACTTTTAGGCGGAATATTATATAGTTTTCCATATCTAACGGTATTATTTCTCTATGTTACAAACTCCACACCAGTGATGGAAATCGACTTTTGTCGATTGTACTGAGCGCTTATACAAAATTGTACTGAAAAAGACCAAAAAGTACTGAGTTCTTTTATATTGATAGGTAAAATAAACACACAAATTCAAAAATAAAATTTATTTATCAACAAAGAACAAAACAAAAAAGAACAATTCATTTTTGTTATACAGAGGTATTAAGGTAACATAATTACAAATAAATGAACTTCATTCTAATAACTAAATTAATAACGTACGGATTCCCGTATCACAGTAAGGCCATTTGTAAATTGTAACTTTCATAGAAATGGTGCCTAATGTAGGTAACTAATGGTGAATTTCACGACAATTTCAGATTGTGTGCCATTAACCGCATGGTTTGTAGTATCATAAATTAAATGATCACCCTTTTTTCACTTCTATCACCTATCACTTCTCTTAAACAAATTTTCAGTTTTGAAAAACTCTACATCATCGGATGATATTGAAGTGTAATAAGTTGTTGGTAAACAGATTTTGAAAAAGAAATTCCTATGCCTTAAAATTCAAAAAAAAAGTAAAAGAAATCTGATGGCCTTTTTTCCCAAAAAGCGTTTTAACTTTTGATTTTCAAGTGAATAATAAAATTTCATAAGATTTTTTCAATGCTTTTTTCCCAAAATCATAAGGCCCAAGACCATTTTAACAAACTAGAGCAAGTTCGTACGACCCAGTCGTGCAATTTGTTTTATTTTCCTGTATCTAGTTGATTCGTTGCTTCGCTGACTGACTTTTCGACTGCCTTTTACCCACGTTGTAAAAGTTTTTCAGTACAATTCATCTCATTCAGTTTTTAAAAATGATATCATGTAAATGTTGGCCACGACTACGTCTGAGCCGTTCCATTCGGAAGGTCCAACGAGACCATGAGCTTGAGTTTCAGGAAGCACGTAGTCCGTTAACATTGGCGAGTCAACAGTAGGCTAGGTGCGTACTAGGCGGCCAGGTCACGGACAGGGTGGCCAGGTTAAAAATTCTTTGAGTTAAATGCCATCGATCAGTGTAGCATTTGTGTTTTAAATCCAACCATAACATAGATACTAAATTATCCATTTGAATTTTTTTTCGGTTTGGTTTTCCGTATCGCTATAATTGGCCCTTAACGTAGAAATTGAGCCAGAAATGGACTTCATCACTAAACAAAATTTCACGATAAGACACCGAACTTGCATTAAATTTGTCCAATAATACAGCGATCTATTTGGAGACCCTGTTTTGGTGTGAGTAGTGAGTCTTTCCATGATGACTTGTCAAACGATACCGAACAAAAATGAAGAAGCAGTTTGATAATAATTAATTGCGCTTTGGGTATGTTCGCATCGCACATAGACTTTTTTAGTGAAGATAAGTGAACATTTTGTACCGACGATTCAAAATTGTACTGAAAATGGCAAAGATGTACTTACGTACTGAGAAAATCAAATTGTACTGAATTCAGTACAATAGTAAGCCTTTTTCCATCACTGCTCCACACCAAATACAATACACCCACTCTATGGAATAGGACATAAACAGAGGAAAACCTTTAATCGGGAGAATATCTGCAAGACTTTCAGACAAAAAAATAGTTGCAGTTGCAGCACAGAAAGTAGCTGGAGAACAAGTTTACTCGACTCCAACTTCACGAACGTGCTGCGCTGCAAATCAACAACAAAGAAAATAGCAGACATGATTTTTTTTTGTATTCGTGCATGCTACTTATTGAGGTACTTTTTTTGACGTTAACTTTGACAGAGCTACGTACTATTGCTGCAGCTGCCATTGTGCTCAGGCAGTAAAGCGCATCCGCAACTGAAGTTGAAGCTTTAGAACAAACAGTAATTAAAGTACGAGTAAACTCAACTCCAGCTGCAACTACATCATTTTGTTCAGGAAGAAAAATTGACTTTAGTAGTAAATCTCTTTTATAAAGAAAAGTAAGAAGGAGCCCCCTCTATATTATAGCCTAATCGTCCTGGTCCTTCTTTATAGGACATAATGTACCATAGTTAGAAAGTACAATACCCCAATTTTTCCTTATTTTAAACCATACTTAACTATAGTGTTTTTCACACCTACTAAAATTTAGTATGCTATATCTTACCTTAAAACATAATTGGCGAGAAGAGGCCTCTTTGTAAAGTTATCTTTAATACCATCCCATGCGATTTCCAGGCAAACAGTGAATTGTAGTCCAAAAGTACAGTACACACCTAAGGCGATCAACACCTTTACGATTTGGGCAGGTCTGATGAAAAAAAAAAAAAAATATTATATACATTTTTACTAACTCAAAAACAAACAAAATCATTTAAAGCACATCTTGTTTTGTTTTTTCCACTTACAATTCTTCAACAGGTAAATTAAGAGTAATACTTTCTCCAGTTTTGTCGCCATATCGCAAATATCCCAAAAATCCAAGTAAAATGTAAATTAGTGTTACTCCCGACATTCCCCTAGAGAGAACACCAAAAACTCCAACAAAATTCTGTGGCGTTTTCATACTGTTTTCGAGTGGCATAATAACTCCGATGGCCTCCATTGCGAAAATTGTTATGGCAAAGAATGAGGGTAACGTGCTCAGCTGGACGTATTCTCGTTCTTCAACAGGAGCTAATCCAATCACCAGATAATAGAAGGTTATTGCCAGACCACATCCCATAAATACATTTGCAGCCATTGATACCGGAGCCAAACTTTTTAAATTGGGAATCCATGTTAGAAGGATTAATGGAACAAGCAGAATTGCTATCAGAATTTGTAGTTTGATTTCAGATCCAGTATAATGCTCTAATACCTAGAAAAAAAAAAAACGTTACCAACCATTTAAGAACAAATTGCGTCCAGAATCTTACTTGTTGGAAGTTTCTTGCAACGATAACTGCATACACAGAGCAAGTGCCAAAGTACGTCAAAAACAAACCAAAAAGGATGATAATTCTTGAAGGAACTGCAAATGCTCGAACCCACTTTGGACCGAGCTTAAATGCTTTTTCTGAAATTTCGGCAAAACTCATTTTTGATTTTTTTTCTTTGTAGTATAATTTGTGTCCACATTTCACCTAAAAATTTAAAAAAATCGAACAATAAAATGACTGCGAATTAGAACACTTTTTTTCAATAATTGAACATACCAAAACATACGCGCAATGTGTGCAAACCAGAGCAGTGAACATTGTTGTGAATATGCCGAAGAACAGTCCTGCATACATAAAAGCTATCGGCATGGACAGAATTCCAGTTCCAAGGGCGGCCTTCAATAAATGTGTGAGAGTTTCGTTGTCGCTAAAAAAATAAATATTTTATTTTAACTTTCATTTTAAAAACAATTATGTTTAACTTACGTTGTTGCACTTTCCATAACAAGTCGCTCTGCAAACGGATCATATCCTTTTTCCCCTCCTTGTTCAGGATCGGCCATTTTATACCTAAATTATTCAATTTTGTTAATAAATATAAAATAGTTTGTATTGGGCTCCTGGTCAACCTAGCAAACCTAAACTTTAAACTCAACTAACTTCAAGATTGCTCGAAAAAACCAAACAGACATTTTTTAGGCAACTACGTCAAATGTTATACAAAATTCGCTAAATCAGTAATTTGTAATTTTGCACGTAGATGCATTTAATGCAAATCGAAAATAAATTGCATCAGAAATGGCCAAAACTAAATAATATATAAAATATAAATTTATTACTTATATGCTTCAGGTGGAAAATTCAAAGGTACCTCTGCGCTAATATGTAGGTGTGTCATCAGCGAAAAAGTATTAAATTACTTTATTTTTGTTTTTTTTTTTTAAATGAGAAGTCCCTATATGAACAAGATACCGAAGAATTTGAGCATACCTTAAATATTTTATTTGGAATGTTGCTTTGATATTTTTTATTGACATATTGCTGCAATGACTGCAGAAATGCTTTAGCTATTGTTTGGCTTTTATAAAAAAAAAATAAAAATGTCACGTTAATGAACATAATATTATAATGTATATTCAAATGTATGTATTATTTCAATTTGTTTATTTGGTGATGTACACCAAACTTAATACACTTAATACAGTGAAACCCTAATATGTCTCATTTCGGTTCACTGCTTTTTTTTTTAAATTAAAAATAGAAAAGTGATTTTAAATGACTACAATTCAATTTATATCCCTTACTTTTAAAATACCAACATTTCTAAAAACATTACCTTATTTGCGTTAAATTTAATACGCTCTTCTACGCCTTTGAATGAATTATGAGGCACTTAAGAGCCATGTTATTTCGAGCATAAAATGGGAACACACATATTTTATGACTTCTAGGAACGTTTTCCACTAAAGTAAAAAAAAAACACTCATGTCAGGACAGAGATCTTGGATTACTAACGCAGTTCGTCTTAATTTAATTTGTTATATTTCGAAACAAAACTGTTGCTTTAATTGGCCGCATTAAGGCTCAAAAAGTGACAAAGGACCTCATAATATTGGTGGAAATGCTTGCAATAAAGAATTTTTTGCTCTTCCATCGATGTCAAATATTATACGCCTGTCCTTTCTGGAAGATCTCTCTTTAGATTATGCTTCGAGTATGGCATACTTTTATTAAATCTAATGCTGCTTTAAAAAGATGTTGTTGACCCTAAAGGTGGCTTTACATGGAGCTGCAACAAATTATAGTGCAGAGAAAACGCAACAACAACAATTATAGTGCAGACCACAGACCATACACAGACCGCCAACTCGTACTCCCCTTGCCTGAAACACCCTCGAAATATTTTTTCCTTTCTGTGAATACGTGTACATCTCTCTCTGTGCATTTTGTAATGGCAACTATACCTGCGTATGCCATTTATTTTTGAGGTGTGTTTGCTAAATGGGTTTTAAAAGCAAGAGAGAGCGTCACACTCTCAAAATAAATGGCATATCAGCTGATTTTTAGCTTGTAGGCAAAAAGAGAGACCATATGGTGAGTTGGCAGTCTGTATCTTCTTGGTCCGTGGTGCAGACGATGAAAATGAACATGTTCGTCTTCACTATAATTTTCCTATAATCTTCACCCATGAAGATGTCTGCATTTTGGCCTTCCCTTTTTATCACACAAGTATGATTTATATATTCTGCATCCTTTTTTTTTGCAGATCATGGCTTGCAGCTCCATGTAAAGGAGAATGCTTAACATAAACCCAGCGCCGATTATTTACATTGCACATGAATGTGACTTGTCTTAATAGGTACAAAAACCAATTAATATTTATATGAAGAAATGCATTAGTATTAAAGTTGGAAAAATTGTCATCGCCAGTCCTAGGAATAACTTGGAAAGGAAGTAATTACCTATTTGAAATCTACAATGTATGCTCTTTTAAAACATAGATATTATGTTATATTTCTATCGACTCTGGGTTTTTCATCCATACATTTTTGGACATTCCCTTTTCTTAAAATAATATTGCCTTCAGCACAATAACAACTTCAAGCTTGCTTTCTTAGGTTTGGAAGGAAGCTAAAATCTTCCAGTTTAAACTCAGTGACTCCTTTTAAATAAGGGTTTCGAGGATAAAACTGACATAAGAGAAAATATTTACAAGGATCAAAGTTATTTTCTATTGCAACTTGATAGTAGTAGGTAGTGATAAGATTACTTCACGCTTTTTTTTGTACCATCGAAATACAGGGTGGAAAATCTAGTGGTACCATTTTAATTCATAGGTTATTTTGACACTTACAGCTGTTTCCCACTAGAAATATTGACAAAAAGTCAGTATCATACCTTCGCGGAACGAAATGAGTCGCTTTACGCTTGAACAATGTTGGGAAATATTGAAAACTTATTTTCAAAGTGCCTGATGGTTTTTTGAAAAGAAGTTTTGGACGAAATGAAGCAAATACCGCGCCTGCTGTACACAGTCTTGTTAAAAAAGGTCATGCGACTGGTATATTAGTAGACAATCAGCACGTTATTGTCGAAAGCCAATGCATCCACAGAGAGTGAACGTTTGATGAGGATTGTTGAGTGGAGGCATGATTGGACCATTTTTCTACGAAAATGAGAAGACATAGATTTGGATGACCTCTGGTTCATGTAGGATAGCGCAATCGATCTATTGCGCACCAAATTCCCAAATAGTGTTATCAGCCGTCTTGGCTATTGTCAATTGGCCGCTTCAGAGCTGCGATTTTACTCTTTTGAACTTATTTTTTTTTGTGGCAAACTGTGAAGGACCTTGTTATGCCAACAATCAGGAAAAGATTCAAGCACTTAAGGCAAAAATCATCCAAGAAATCGGTGAGCTACAGCCCAAAACCATCAACAAGTAGGTCTTGGAAAATTGGATTGACAAAAACTACTGCGAAGCCAGACGAGGCAACCATTTGAACGACGTTGTGTTGCATAATAATTAATGAGAATGTTTCTTTTCCTTTTTTTCTAAACGTTCTTACTTGGTTTATTCATAAATAGAACCAGAGACCATTTGAATATAAAGACATCATTTATGCCCCCTCCATTCAAGATCCTTTGAGTTTTGGGACAAACAGATACATAAACCGAAGATTTTTAGGGGAATAATGGAGATGGAAATTCTTTAAATTGTTTCCGTTGAAGTTCAATGATCAACTCTGACTTAAAAAAAATATAGTTGTCTGTAAAGTCGGTTAACTAACGATAATTTTACGTGATAACGTCATAAGAAAACATAACTATAGGGTGATTTTTTAAGAGGTTTAGAACTTAAAAAAAAAAAAAAAACACAAAAAATTCGAAAAAAATGAATGAAATATTTATTTGAATCGATAGTTTGAACCTTGCAATTTAATGTTTAAAGATAATTTCATGCAAATGTTGACCGCGGCTGCGTCTCAGGTAGCCCATCCGCTTAGTCCAATTTTGGCATACTCTTTCACACATATCGGCCGGTATCTCACGAATGAATGCATGGATGTTGGCTTTTAGTGCGTCAATCGAAGCGAGCTTGTCCCTATAGACATTAGCCTTGACATACCCCCACAAAAAATAGTCTAATGGTGTCAAATCGCACGATCTAGGCGGCCAATTGACCGGCCCGAAACGTGAAATTAACTGTTCACCAAACTCGCCTCGCAATTGCGCCATTGTTTCGCGTGCTGTGTGGCATGTGGCACCGTCTTGTTGAAACCACATATCATGCAAGTCAAGAACTTCCATTTCGGGCAAAAAAAAGTTTGTTATCATCGCTCGGTAGCGTTCACCATTGACAGTAACGCTGCGATTCGCATCATCTTTGAAGAAATATGGCCCAATAATGCCGCCGGCCCATAAACCGCACCAAACAGTGGCTTTTTCGGGATGCATTGGTAGCTGTTGCAATGCTTCTGGCTGATCTTCACTCCAAATGCGGCAATTTTGCTTATTTACGTACCCATTCAACCAAAAATGAGCCTCATCGCTGAACACAATTTTTCGATAAAAAAGCGGATCCTCGGCCAGATGAACATTTCGAACCGAGCACGAATTTTGATAGTAAAATTCAATAATTTGCAAGCGTTGTTCATTTGTAAGACGATCCATGGTTAAATTGCAAACCAAACTGAAGCTGTTTGACAGTGACACAAGGTACTAAACACACGTCAGCTGTCAAAACCAGTGTTGCCAAAATCAAACCAGCCAAAAAATCACCCGTTATATTTGCATTTTCTTTCTACGTAACGTGACACTTACGGAGCGTGACAATTTTTCGTGCGTGCAGCCGGTGTTCATCAATTTATAAGACGTTATCACGTCAAAAGGTTTTGTCTACGAAAAATATTTTTTTAAATGACCTGACCTAAAACTGTCCATACATAGCTATAGCTTTCAACTAAATTAAAGATATTTTGATTGATCCAAATTTGTCATGTCAACCACTTGGTCTGTCTTTCATGAAGTCACTCGCTGTCGCTTGTTTAAATGTGTTTAGTTTAACTCTTCTCTTCATGTAAGATGTGGGGAAAAAAGACAAGACAAAGTATATTCTTTCATAAACAAAAGTCGCATTCCACTCCCGCGCCATTTTTACCGAACGTGGCCATTGATAGCTCGTATATTTTAGCTCATTGGGCTAAGGAAGCCATTGAAGAATAAGGCCCTATAAAGAAAAAAAACATGACACGCTGTATAAAACACACATCATCCGGGTCCTTCTGCATGGTGCAGAAGCATAAACCTACTTTCATCCGAATAAAAAGTCCCTTGCAGTCTTCGAGATGAACCCTATACTGTATGACTGGGTCATGAAGATCGAATCAACAACAACACTCCAGCTCTTAAAATTTAAATACCTTGCCAGAGGGAGTCAGAAGCCAAAGCAATCTTCATTTCATCGACGGAGCTACGAGATAGGTAGAGGGAGTTCTGAGACTTCTTGAATTTTGAAATTAGAGACGAGGCTAAATATTGAGCAGGCTGGAAGGGCATAATATTAGCACTATATATTGGTTTCTATTGGGGAATCACTTATTCTGGACACCAATTGAACGGGGAGGGATGATTCTGGGAAATTTGGACGCAAAATGCACACGCACCACTTTTGACAATGTCAGAAACAATGGAACGGTTTAGAAGACTTCTGAGCAGTTTTGTCTTCCAATGGAAAGTGTTTTAAAGTACAACCGAGAAGCAATACGCTTCTCTTAAGCGTTAAGTGGGTCAAGTCTATCCACTTGAAAATTGTGCATTTAAAATCTTTAACGTAACAATTCGGGTTTGTAAATGTTTGCCAACTCAGTAAAGTGTTTATATGTTGTTAAAGCTTTGTTCGTTGAACCTCAGCCACCGATGATGATAACTCAGGATTTTTTAATTAATTTCTCAAAAAAAAAAAACCGTTTTCCCATTGTATATTTGACAAAGCCACAACATACAAATTTTCTATTTTACATTATTGGTTTGATTTCAATTATTTTTTCTTTAAATAAAAATGCATTCCTTTGCAAATCATATAGCTCCTGAGTCTACCTGCACACCTGGTTGGCTACCTCAACTCGCCATAGAAATATACATTAGTAGTGCGTTCGTTTAATCGGTTTAATTAACTAGTGTCAACAATATTCAACTTTGGTCGTTCTTCAATTCCGAAATTTTGACAATGTGTGACATTTGCGTAGTTCTTTTATGCAACATAAAGTTGCGTTCTAATTGCATTGTTATTTTGTTTAAAGAAAGTGCTGTTATAAATCATTAAATTTCGTTTGACAGATCAACAGATATCGTTCTTAAATGATCGCACCACAGATCATCTTCAGATTGAAAAAAAAACATAGAATTTCCCTGTCAGGGCGAGTTGATGAACCATTTGTAGCGACTTCTGGGAAGGTTTAAAGAATTTATTTCATAGCAACATGATAACTTTTTTAATTACCTCGATGTTAACGCTTGTGCTAGCGAAAAATATAATCTATCATGTTTGTCACAAAACGACAAGTTGATAATTACCATTCTGTGAAGCTCGCGGTAATTAGCGCAATATTTTAGAAGCAAAAATAAAAGTCAAAATATTTATCATCATGACAAAGTGATGCGTTTTCATTGTCGGCGTTTCCGGTGTGTGCTAAAAAATACTTCATGCATAACGTTATCAATTTTTTGAGGGAGACATAAATACTAAGTTGTAAATTGTAATCGTTGTATATGTATACGCCCGCCGGCCGCTCTTTGTATGCATGCTTCCTTGAATACATACGACAATGAGAACATTTTTTTTTTATTCTTTTGTGTGACGATCCGATCGTTATGTTAATCATCACCACATTCTGTTATGGAATAATTTGTTCGTTTTATGTAAGGAATTAATTGATTTTATAAAACAAATGACGTCGTATTATTGTATGCGCATACAAATAAAAAACAAAATATTATTCTGTTTTGTTTATCAAAAATATATGACGGGGATTATTTTGCAAACAACACACACTTGATAACAAAACTAAGTTCGAGGAAGGATTACGTTGGCAATATGGTAGTTTGTACCCATCTATTTGACCTTATTATCAATTCTTTGTAATCATCTATAGATTGAAGTTCGTTCTTCGAAACGATTCCTATAGTTTTGCCGTATAATAAATGTCGAACAAATTATTCAACTTGCTCTAAAAATAGTTTTCTAAAAAATGTATATAGGTACACTTATCTTTTCATTTTTGTACAAACAAATGTTTTTTTTTTTTTTTGGAAATTGTGTTATGTACTACTGATTACATTTTGAATACATAGGTTAAACATTATGTAGACGGAGTACTACCTTAGTTATTTAAATTAATATTTCCTACAACAACAGCGCGTCATTTTGGCTGAATGAACATTTTGTTCTTAAAATAGACTTCTTATAGCCATTTCAAATATGTGTACAAAATACTTTAAAAACATTTTTAAGAAAGCTCTTCCATTGAAGCAAACAAAGAACAATATTCGTTCAAAGATCTTATCATGCATTTACCTAAGCATCGAAAGCGAATCAAATTCTTAAATGGAATTTACGACAACATTGTGTTTCACTGAATAATGTACTTAACAGAAATACAATTTACAAAAGCAAAAAGCTTGTCATATTTGTTTTTCTATTTTAATACTTTGAACAAATGGATATCTTGTGTATCTTCTTCTTTTGGCAGAAAACAAAGGAGGAAAGAATCGCATATACCTAAATATACACCTTTATTTTGTGAATGGCAACATGGATGAATAAAACATTAACAAACGTTTTATTTTGTTGTGCTCTTACAGCTTGCCATGTCGAAATTTGAAATAAACCTGGCACAAAAATATCGGCTTTTAAAGAGCTTTAAGGCTAATTTATAGCTTTAACTACACTTATGTCAAAATGTCAAATTTGACACTGTCTTCGTTATGTTTTATATATTAAAGCGCAATCGCATTCAGAACGTTTTGTCATACGTGTGCTATTTGTGTTGTTAAAAGTTATTTAAAACATGCATCTTGGTCTAAAAATGTCTTGACAATATTCTGCAGTAAGTGTAAGTACTATTTTTGTGGCCAAAATTCGAAATTCTCTTTATTTTTGGGCAAAAACAGAAAATTGAATGCTAACACTTTTCAAAAATTGTTCACTAACTTTATTAAAAAATACAATAGAAGAAGATATTTTTGGCTTTATAAAAAGAATGAATATAGAAGAGACCCCCCTCCTCACATGCGATTTTTTTCTTGTCTCGACCCAACTTACACGGTTTGGCTTTTTGGCTCACCTTAGGTGAATCACCCTGTATAAAGAACATTCTTTTTCTTTAAACAAACAAAATATTTATTATTTTCCCCGTCTGAAACGTTCCTGATTTTGAATAATACAAAAAAAAAACAAAAATTATAGAAATCGGAGCTGTTTCTGAGGACTTTCGAAGTTTGCCTGTTTTACGGCTTCATTGACTCGACTATATCATTTGCTTGCCTGAAAGATTCAGACAAACAAGAGAAACCATTGCCCATTTCCCGTCTTTTTCCAAAAATCAGTTTGTATCTAGTCTGTCTCTGTATAACCGCACTAGCTTCTTCCACTGTGCCGTTTGATTGAAAAGTATATAGCTGGAAAAACTGTCATTGAACTGAAATACTATCGCTACATTGATTATGGGCTTCCAGCTTAATGTTTTCGTCTGATTTCACACTAAAGACAACAGCCTAACGTCAAAATGACTGCACTAATTCTGGCTTAACAGACAGCTTATTGTATTGTTTCTTTTTATATGCGTTTGGTATGATGTTATACAATTATTGTAAAGCAGTGACTAGAGAGAAAACTCTGTTAATTTTGTTTATAAATCGGTATTGAAATATGCTGCTTAGATAAATATTATTTGTCTCGATTTCTTCTGTACAATAAATTAAATCGCTTTCTGATCCTTTGCCAAGCACAAAACAATGCATCCAGCTCCGTTTTATAGGCGTTTTGATTGTCAAAGACAATTAAAAAATCATTAATTTTCTTTCAATCAGTTCCCATGATATTTGGCCTCTTTAATATCAAATCAGACAATCAAATAAATCAATTAAGACCATTCAACTGGTTTGCTTTTCTTATATCGTTGCGCGTAATTAGATCAATTTTTTCTGTCTGAGGCATTCAAATAATAATAATTGTAAATTGTTGCTTTGCTCATGTCAGTGACCGCGACCATTATAAATTATTAATATACAAAATAAATTCTAACATTCTTCTTCATAAATTAACTGAACTAACTCTCAAAAAAAAAAATGTCAAAAGTTCACAATTTTTAATTATTTAATGTAGAAGAAAATCTTTTAATTTCCTGCAATCTTTTTCCGCTAACCTCTTTGCTTAAATAAACTTTAATTAATTTAATTGGCAATGAAGACATAAGTGTGATACACTTTCTCTGTGTGAAATTATAATAAACTTTATAAAAACTTACACAATGACCGCCTTCTTTTCGCCTGGTGGAAGGAACTGCTCCATTTCTTGCGGCACATTTTTGCCGCCATCCTAGAATACAAATTAAAAATATTAATAATGTTACTGTTACATTGATGCGATCGATCGTTAAATTAAAATATTGTATTATCTAAGGTGAAGTTCAACTTACAGATATGTTGACCATGCTGCTAGTTTTATTTAAGTTTAATGTTCTAAACGTGAGAAAAAAAGAAAGAAAAAAAAAAGTATTAATACGAATAATTCATGTTCGAGTCAATTAAAAAAATAAATAATTGAAGACACATTTCTTTTGTTGATTAAATTATGTGCGAGAATGGCTGCTATTATCATCCATTAAAACTCAATTAGTCGATAGATGACAAATTGGCGGGTCATTTAATGTTTGATTACAAAAATTTTTGGTTTCAGATAAACTTATAATGAATTTCGTTAACATTAAAAAGTCAGGCGGCGACAAATAAATCAAATCCCCATTTCATTCATAATTGTCTTTAAGACAACACATCAGTGCATTTTTTTTTAAATTTAAATACCTAAATGTTTACATAACACAAACCGTTATCAAAATTGAAGGAGATTCATACGCAAAAAACGTATTGATAAAAACAGCCGACTTTTTATAACACCTTGATAAACATTGATTTATGATTTAATGTTGGAATACAAATTGTTTACGAAACAAATTCTCCTGATACCAGAAAACTTAAAAACAATTCATTTTTTTTATTTTCACTCTATTTTGCCCGACGACGGTTCGTATTTTTAACAAGGCTAAGAAACTAAGCCATAAATGCATGGAAATAAGGCCACAGTTATAAAACAAAATTTCAGACTTTTTCTTTGTTTTAGTTTGGATTAAATAAGTTAAAAACACACCAACTTAACAAGGTGGGTCTGCAGGCGTGGAGGGTATTCTACGCTATTCACGTAAAATCGGGCTCACAGTCCATTCAATTGCAAAGCTCAATAAGATTTGCTCGTGTTTGCATAATCAAGGTCAAGAGTGTGTTTTAAGAGTGCTTCAAGAGTTAACCTTGCGTATTTTATGGATTTAATAGAGTTAATCTGCGGATCAAGATTTTAAAAAACAAGGTTCAGGAGTCAGGAATAAGCCTCTGTTGTTCACAACTGGTATGTAGAGATTGGTAACATTATGAATGGCAGAACATACTTCAAATGCTCTCCCAAGAATCCTTTTTCAACATTACACACTAGAAGGCTTTTCAGAGCCATTACTTGAGTTTAATTTGATTCCACAGATCTTCAAAAAACTTGTTGTTTACCCTACAGCAAATTCAAAGTTTGTAATATACCCCGTGGCGTAGTGGTTAGTGTGTCGGGCAGTCATGCCTAAGGTTCTGGGTTCGATAACTCACTCCGCCTCTTGCGGGGAAGTGGCAAATACTCCAAGAGTAATTCATGTCATGTAAAAGTGCTTCTATGTTAGCAGTTTGGATTCGGTGGTAAATTTTAGGTCCCTTCCATTCCTGCAAAAAATCAACGCACACGCAGGAATTGTATTGAGATTGTAAGTCACAGGCCTCGGCCCTGCTTGGAGCTGTTGCGCTATGTTTTTTTTCTAATCCAACGTTTATGTGTATTTCTAGGAAAGTTTTATGTCAGCTAAACGGTCTATAAATGAAGTAAGGATTTTGGTTCGTTTTGTAAAATTTATAAAATCACGTTCTTACTTATCGGTATAGCTTCTGATAAGAAGATCGGCTATGTAGTTAAGACCTGAAAGATTATCAAACAAACAACGAAAGAACTTTCATTCGCATTTACAGCATTAGATAGTTATAATTTTATTTATTTACTGAAATGTCATTGACCTGCTTCACAATGCCGCTTTGAGCTTCGCTTTGACAGACCGCAAAAGTTCAAACATAGGAATTCGTGTATAATGCTCACATGAGGCGTTGAGCCTTAACGTTACGTTTTGACATCAAAAAGTTAGTACACAAACCACGTAGCATGAAGCGAAGGTGAAGCAAATGTCGAAATATTTGACTTTTGACGTTTCAAATAATTACTGTTACTGTTTCTGTGTGTTTCCTTTTGATATTTTTCATTTTTAAAAATGGGTCAATATCCCTCGGATCATTGCCTTGTTGTATTTTCGTCCTCTACATATGTGTGTGCATTGATTTTAAAGTTTTAAGCATTAAATCGAAGGATTTGGCACAAATAATAAAAAAAATAAGTCTGAAAAGGGTGTGAATTTATAGAATTGGCTGTGTATGCGCCTCTTATGAGTGCAGTCGGTGAAAGTGAAAGATTAAAATCCAAACAAGGACATTTGGCAGTGAAAACATCTTGTTTTTGTTAGAAAATAGCTTTGGGAAAAGTCATGGCGAAAAGAAAATACATTTTCTGATTTGAAGTTCTTTCTCAATTGGCTGCGGACGTGGAATGCACGCAATATTATAAGGACTGTCAATAATATGTTCCCTTGAATCAAAAAGGTGCATTTAACGTTTACTCTCATACGTTTTGTACATTGTCCAACATTGTGAACCGTGTACATTCGCCAGACACAACTGAGGTTTAGAGATATATTCAATCACAGAAGATAGCGGAATTTTCCACGAGTAGGGGACTCAAAACGCTTCTTTGGTGTTCATCTACTGTGATTTGGAACGCTTCAGTGTTCAGTGTTTCAATTAGTTGATTTACTCAAATGTCATCTTTCATCCCCGTAAAACTTGCTCGACGCAACGTACGCGCAGCTGAGGTGAACGCGTCGTTGTGATTAAGGTAGATGGAAATATTGTCAAGTTCGTTTTTCTACTCATACAAAAGTATGTGAGTATTAGTGAACACATATACTTGTGAAACTTTTTATAACAATATCACATCTGAACAAGATTTTGTTAATTACATAATTAAAAAATGTATTATAGTACACCTCCTAAGGATTTCTTCAATACATACATATACTCCTAAAGCAGTGATAATAAACTGAATATTTATTAATTTTTGTAGGAAAAAATATGACTCTTTGTTGATACCGCTTTACATCGATAAACAAATTGCACTTCAACAATTGAAATAGTTTTACTATCTATCTATCTGACTTGAGTTATCTAGACAAGTAGAAGGTAGAATTAATTGGAGCCTTAAATTCCGAGGCTTATCTCTAGAGCAAAGCTAGGTATGTATTTATAAATAATTAACCACTAATAACTTTTTTTTAAGAAGATATTTGTTGCATGAAAAACTTCTATAAGGATGTTGCGAAGGTTACTCATTGGAATACTAGATTGTATCTTTAAACAATTAGCTCAAAATTGATTGGCGACACCAGCAAAATTATTTCAAGGTTGCTAAGTTATCACCGGAATAGTTTCCTAGCACGAAATGTTGCTCTGGTTTAACAAAACCCACACATTGAAATCATTATCATATTTCTGAAAATGCAATTTTTAAATATTTTGACGACGATAGGAATCCTATGAGATAACGAGTGAGATAAAGAGTTAAAAGCACATTTAAATTGATATAATGAATAGATGTTTATTACCATATTATTGCGTATTGTATAGTAACGAGTATCTAATACAAAAATGAACATATAAACATATCATGATTAGTTAAGGGATACAAATATGCTAAGTGTAACAAATAATATGGTGTAATTGTGTAATAAAGCATTTTTTTTTTAAATTTAATTAGCGCCCTAATATAGAAACGCAGTTGTTTGATTTTATAATAAGATTCTACCAACCAACCTTCCCCACACTAATGCAAATTAAGTTGGTAATCGCGAGTGCATTAATTTATTATTAACACTCTGAGAAACACCATCCACTCACTCACTATAGTCACTACTCACTACATTACCCACTGCGTAATTGATATATGAAGCCAATATTTTCATTTGCATATTATCTAGTAAAACGGAAACCACCACCTTCAGAGAGTTTCGTATATTAAATGTGATAGATGTTACGGTTACCTTTTGAAAAACCCGATCAAACGTCTGCGGTTTCGATGGTATGTTAATCGTCCATGCATATTTTGGACTACTAAAATAAAACTAGAAAATATTGATGATATTTATTTAATTTGGGATTCGATATTTGAAATAGATTTATTGTCTTAGCAGAATTACCTCTAGTCAAATTTTAGATTTGGAAAATTTCAAAACTACCACGGTGGGTAATAATGAGACTTAATATGGTATCCAAAGCCATATGGACTGTGCCGATGAAATACATGTTCAATGGCAATCGGCACTGGAGCGAGCCCTTAACCATTAATAGGTATGTCACTCGCTTTAAAACAATGGGAAAGTGACGCCAAAAGACAAAAATAATGCACATCAGTTGGTGGCCACAAACCATATCCAAAAACGAAATGTGGCTTAGGATTGGACAAATAAAAGAACTTAGATGTTGATATCACGCAGAGAAAGTGGCGCCGAATTAGCCAATGGTGCAATGAATGGAATCCTCAAAGTGACAAGCGGGTTTAAAGATTGGGGAAAACATGGTGTCAACTGTTATGCAGAAAGTTCCGAGTCCGAGAATTTGGGGTCGGGGTCACAGATAAGGTATGGTGTTGAGAATTGAGAGATGGAAAGACCTCTGTTTGCCCCCAAAAGCTCCAGAAGTTTTAAAATTATTGCTGCCCAGAAACCAAGAAAGCTTGAGCTACTTGGAAAGAGACAAAGAAAATATAATCTGCGAAAAAGTTCCATTTCCCTTATTTTTCAAGCACAACTTTTATTCGAGGAGTTGGATTGTTCTGGAAAAACCTGCCTGACATAGCCAGGTCAACTGGTCGATAGGTAATACATGCCGCGAGACTAGGTATCCCTCATAACGACTACGGCCAATCGCGCAGAGATGAGACAGAGAAGGAGGCTGTCGTTCATTTGCTGCAATTGTCCTGCTTTCCTGCTTAAAGTAGAATGAATGTGTGGTTACTTGGTAAAGCTTTAAATAAAGAGCATGATAAACTATCAGATAAAACCGTCAAAGACGTTCAAAGTTCTTAAACACGTTTCTTGATGCGACTATATTTGAGTGGATTTTCACCAATCACCTTGCAAGAACTCCTTTGATGAGACATCTGAGAACCATGAACAAAGTCTAGGTGAAATGCCATAATTTTAATTTAAGGAATCCTAAGCCGATTCGTTAGCTAAACGAATGAATACATTGATTATTATAATCTAACCAACCCGCAACTGCCTCAGAAACTTGGCGGACTATCATGCAAATCAAATGTACTCTAGGAGATATCTAGAGTCTAGACTCTAGCAAATCGATCAGCGATCACCCTTAACTGCCCAACCAACAAGCAACCATTTACACGAGTTGTCGATTCACAAGTCACATAATTTAAGTTAAGGTAACAAATCGGCGCATTTTAGCTCTAATTGGGTTTTATGAGTTCCTGATGAGGATGACTCAGAAACCACCCTTTCTACCTAACTATTGATAAATGATAACTGAAGTAATGTGCTGTGCTGGGTCTACTTGCTTTGAATGTATTTTGAACCATGAAATTTGAAAGTACATACATTTATTACATAATGTAGGAACTAATAAGGCAATGAGTCAGCTGAAGGTTAGTTTTTTTTACGATACATGTTAGATTGATTAAATGTTTGTAAGACTCTTTACCCATACAAGACTTACGCACTTAAAACAGAACAAACAAATTCTTGTTCCAATTTCTTATCATTTAAAGAGAAAAATATGTTTCAATAGATTATTTTGTTAAGTACATGAACATAAAGCAAAAAATAAGGTACATAATGTTTCCCATGAATTTCAAACAATTTTTTATAAAAAGTGAGGACGTGAGTTCTTCATTTTGTTAGAACTTTGCTTTAAATACATCTATAAAAACAACGCTTTCAATTCATGTACAATGTACATTTACAGGGTGTTTCCAAACTCACAGAAAATAAATTGTTATAAGATTTATGAACATATCGTTCTTTTCTTTTTTCTTTTAATCGTTACGGTCAAAAAATAATGAGTAAAGTATGTTGAAACCCCAAAAAAATTTCTTGGAAATACCGCAGCAAGTACAAAACTTACCACAAACATTTCACAAGAAAAAAAAAACTAGGCAACACCCTGAGCCTTCGAGTAAAACCATATTTAACTTCCAAAGTAGGCCAGAAAAATTATAAGATATATTACTTGTTGCTTCTGCAGTGAAATTAGAGCTTGCAGAACGTAGATACTGTCGTTATCTGTTCTAACCACAACCATTTAGATAAGAATTAGAAGGAACTCCAAAGCAAGGCACGCTATAATTCAAAACAAAGGCAAATAGTGTGGTTACATACTCACAGGTAGATAACGGATTTAAAAGTACAACCGATATTTTAATCTCATTTTCTTAATAATCATATTTTGGTATCAATACTTAAATAGCACTGCTATCATAGGCAAAATATTTTACTGGTTTTATGGACGAACTACACTTTGGCCAAATTTAAGCACAATAAATCTTAAATATTTAGTTTTTGCATTATGGTATGGATTAACATGTTTCTGTATCTTGAATTCTACAAAAAGCAGGATACATTATACAAAAATCATACTATAGAAATGAAATTATCAAGGCAATGTAAAAATAATAAACTTACAAAATGTTTTGTGACAATTTAGATATCGGCGGCGACCTAAAAGGGTGAACTGCCGCTGGATTCGACAACATTTCACATGTGTCGACATTATAAAAACTTTCAACAATGCTGCGTGCGAATAGACACTCTCCATTGAATATTATATGGCTGATACATTCTCTTCTAAGAATCGTCAGATCAGAAGTGTCATTTGATTACCAGTGGAACGGTTTCAGATGCTTCTTGGCAATTCTTTTTCTTAAAGGAAGAGTGCTATAGATTTGCATATTTGATTTTTAAAACTAGCAAAAAGTGTTTGAAAGTTTAAGGACAACATCTGTTTATTGTTTTTGTATTTTAGTTAAAAATGTTTTATCTGTATGTACTAAGTTCAAACAACTTCTTAACAAAATTTTCCCTTACCCTTTGTTAAATTCACATACATTTTTTTGTATGTATTTTATTGACGACATTTACATTGATTCAAGTGGAATCATTCTTCTGTGACATAATAATCAAAATTGAAGAGATTCAATTAATTTAAACACCACTGTCTGAGATTTTGCGTGTTTTTTTTCTTTTTAATACAAAAGATATTTTTTGAATACGAAATTTTTTGTCACCAGGCACCAAAAGAGAGAAACCAATCTTTTGGTGCCTGGTGACAAAAAATGTACAAATAAGAAACAATTTTTTGGAAATTTACGTGTGACAATGATGTGATCTTCGCAACTAGTCTGAGATTTTATAATACGGTATGATTCATCAAAGTTATAAAATTTGTTTATAAGAATTACAATCTCGTTAACAAGTAATGATCTAATCAATCTGAATTTTTTGAATTTCTTTTACATAACACTACCTATGTATTTCAATCGAATATATTGATAAACATTAGAGGTATTCACGATCTGATGGAACTGGTCTTGTATCATTGCAAAAGTGCAAGAGTGCGAGATTTTTTTGCACCACAACAACAAAATACTGGATGTCATTTTGTAAAATTGCACTTTACCTATACCTCAACCCTCTTGCAACAGAAAAACACAACAGTGCAAAATTCTTACCTTTGATTTGAACTTGATTTTGAAATTTGTGCGTTCACGATCTTTAATAAATAAATACAATTTTGCACTTTTACAAGACTTGTTTCACCAGATCGTGAATACCCCTAATGATTTCTTTTCTATGCTCTCACCGATGCTTTGTAGGGGAAGGATAAAAGAAATATACACATATACACAATCCAACTAAAGAAACCATGGTGGAAGCCAACGCTGTTTCGATAAGTTTCGTTCTTTCGTAGACATGATCAAGATTCAAGAGTGCTGAAGGCAGCCGATAATTTGACAGTTTGTTGTGCTGTTTGTGCTTATGTCTCATGTGTCGCGAGTATCGAAAGTGGTAGACATCTTATTAAATTAAGAAATTTTAACATTTTAATTTATTTACCATTGTTTGGGCGGAACGTAACGTACAAGAAAATTTAGTTGCCCTTCTAGGTGAAATTGATTGTTTTTCAAATTAAAGAAACAAATACAAATCTTTTTAGTTTCCATAAATAAAATTTTAAAAGTTCCCTTGCAACTATAAACAATACAATTTCCATTGCCAATGTAAGGTACCTACATTTCCAAGCAAAAAATTATTTAAAATTGTTGGATTGGTTTTTTAAAGCCCAAAGCTCGAAAAGAAATAAACCAATATATGTATTTGATATTATTAACATAGGTAACAAAATAGAAATTTTAAACATTTATTTAGATATTGGCTATTAATGTGCTTTGCTCATTCAAACCATTAAGCTCAATATTGGATATACTGTTTGTGCCCCTCGAAAGATCGATTTTAATGAAATGATAATTATATCAACTGAACATTCCATAAATCCTAAAAACTAAGTACGGATACAAATTGGTCTATCCGCACAAGTTAAAAATTGAGGAATAACTATCAAAAATGACATCACCGCGATAAAAAGTAACAAAATTCCTCGGCCTGTTCTGCTTGTCCGTTGTCCGTATCGACTTATATAGCCTAAGCCGCATAGCCATTATTAGGGGCCAGTTATAGAAACAAAAATTCAAATGGAAAATTAAGTATGCTATGATGATTTAAAACACAAATTTTTTTACTATCAAAAATCTCAATTCAACTAATACTTTTTGTTAAAAATTTGTTTTTCTGATGGAATTTCATTTCTCGTTGATTGTCATTTCGATCAAAATGGGACAAAAAGTTCAATCTGCTACGACGTCCCAAATTTGTTTCTGTATCCTTGGAAGATTCCCTGTCAGAAAAAAAAATTTCGTATACAAGTCTGACAGAAATTTTTTTTCGTGTGCAATTCAATCAGAAACACTTGGTGCCACCATCAAACAGCAACGCAGTGTTTTGTGTGAATTGCTTCGCGCCATAAATGGACCTAAAATCTTTTTTCTTGCTGACTCTCACTCATGCGACTTCGTTGCTCCACGAAATGTTTGGTATCTATCGAAACTTTAATTATTTGACAATGCCGAAAATGAATACACTGCTACGGGCAGATAATGTCAAAGAAATGTCAAAGAGAAACATTTTTTCTGAAATCTATTTCCTATCAGACAAATATCAGCTGTCAAATAAATTATGTGTTCGTCTTTCCAAAAAGCTTTTATGTATGTTCTTGAAAGGCTTTATTTACTGTGTGACATAAGAGCAAGTTGGTGCGACCTAGTCGTGTTTTATGTTTTTAAATAAGCTTATTAATGCGAACAAAAATATCATGAAAAACTGAGTCACGAGAACCCGATTTTAGAACAATTAGATATATTATAGGTATTTAAGGAAAATATATGAAAAACGAACAATAAATTGTCTTAAAAGTGCTTTTGAGATTTATTGTCTAAAACATTATAACATTGTCAATCGTCTGAAGAAAAAATTTGTAAATTAATTTGAACAGTCCATTAGCTGCGATGATTTTGATAAAATTTTTGTTCAACTCGACATCGTATTATGACAAATTGTAGAGAAACAAAATTATTTTTAGCTCAAAATCGCAATAAAGTGTCTAGCTATATTTGTAAAAGAATTTATACCTATCCTAGGTAGGTAGGTACATCTTTTATAATGATGCATTGTTTTAAGTAAATCTAAATTTAGCATACAAATTAGATAGCTAACTCATCTTTTCAGCCAATTCACTCACATACCAAAGTTCATTATCAAATTCAATTCAAATTCAAATAAATTCACTTGGCTTTTAAACAATGCTCAATCAATCTGATTTTCTTATAGCTTAAGAAAATAGCTTTCTCTTGTCAAAAGAACGATATCTTCAGCAAACAGCCAAACGCATTGCATCAGCCGCCAACTATTCTATACATTTCCTCGCGACCTCATGGCGCTGCGAATTGGCTCTTTCTCCCTCTGCCTGGTCATTGCGTTGGCATGGTACTGCTGCAAGCCAAGCCAAAGATCTCTTACTCTTAGATTCAAATATTTAAAAAAAAACACTTCACATACCGACACATTGTTGCTCATTTTTACACTACTATTGCATTACTCACAAGCCACAACAATACGATACGACTTCGTCTACCACGTGGTTATTCGAAATTCGAGTCTTCAAATAGTTTAGTTAACCAACCATACAAAAAAAAAAGTGACCAATTCTTCGCGCCTAAAACTTAGGTGCTCTTATCGAGCATTCAAGTCCCAAATCGCACGTGATTATTTTTAAAATGGCCTGACTTCGACTCCGACTTCTTCATTCTTCAATGAATTATTCTAAACAAGAGCCAAGAAAACTCTTTGAAATTTAAATTCTCTTTTAATTTTTAGATATTAACTATTTGAAGAGAATTGCATTTTATTATTGGAAATTGGATTGGATTGGATATGGAAATGGATTGTGTTTAGGGAGGGATGGTAAAGGGAATTGGCTCTTTATTAATTTTAGATCTCTTCGGTATTTCGAACAATGTCGAATTGTTTTAATTCGAAGAAGATATTAAGGTAGACACATAATCACTTTGAAAAGAAAAGGTGGGATGAGGTCTGCAAATTTACCGCATTTAATGTGATACCTTGAAAAAATGCAATAGGTTTAAAAAAAAAACTCTCCCTAAAGTAAACCAGTCTTTGACATATGAAAGAAATAAACTGTCAGTTTTAAATTTATTGCGTCACACGTGATGTGCTAGAAATTCTAGAGATAGACAGTACCCACTTCGAAGAAACTAAAATAGAATGACATACATACAAATATCTACCTAATCTGACATTACATAAAAAACGCCATGCACGTTATATTCAAATAAAAAAAGAAAAAAAAGAACAATTATTGTGGAACTGTTATCCAAAAATAGTACCTTCTTGATCATGACATGAACAATTTTATGTGTTTCTTAGAATTATTATTTTGCCGGTTGGTAATATTATCAACTTCTTCGGCGAATTGGAAATTTTCAAAAGATATTTCATCAGCATTTTCCTTTCAAGGGTTGTGGCTGTGGCTGGGGCTAGGGCTGTGGCTGTATTGTTTGAGATTTCCATGACGATTTGAAAATTTGTATGACGTCAGGTAGGTAGTAGGTAGTAGGTACAACAAAATGAAATTTTTGTTTCCAAGAAGTTGATTTTATTTTGGGTTAAGGCTCCGGCCGGCCGCCTATCTTCACTTTGATGACGAAACATCCGACACATTTACATTTTATTTGTGTCAATGTATGTACAAATGTACATACAAGAAAAAAGAAAATTTTGTATCTATGTATCTAGATATTTGTGAAATAATGCTTGCTTTTATCGAATACCGATGGCATTGGCATGGCGGTAAGAATGGAACGAAAGTGTTTTGTGTATCTGTACTTTGAACGTAAACGTAGGCGGATAGACTTCACGCAACACGCCTATTGTACAGTAAATTAGTACAGAAGAGAGAAAAAGGTAAATATTAGATTTTTAAAGTCTGTTTAACTAGCTGAAGGTGAGTGATAATACTATATCTTGTTTTCGTTTTTATTTTCGAATTGATTCCTCGTGTAGATTCGCGAAGATAGGTTTGTTAGGTACTGCAAAAGTGATTACCTCACATCACAATGTTTGTGTGCATTTTTGATAAAATTCTTGTGCCGATAGGAAGAAAGTTAGGTACGTCGTACCTACGTTCAGATAAGAGTTTACCGGATGTTCCTCACATAACCTACCAGAACAAAGTTAGGTTCTCGTAACTCGCGTAAGTATATAAATAAATTTGTATATAGATACGTAAATGCAGTCAGTATTGATTTCAATGAAAGTATCTACACTACAGCCTTGGCCAAAACTATTAGACACTCAATGCATACCTAAATAATATATTCTAGTTTTTGATGTGAAACTTCTTTATCGACGGCGACGTAGTGCAGAATTTAAAGGAAATAGGTTGGTAAACAGGAAGATGGGTAGAAGTAGACTTTTGAGGCGGTTATTTTTACTTGCGATTATAGGTAGATTTATGTACTTCTACACGGAAAGTTAAGCATTCGTAAAAAAAAAAAAATTTGTTTGCCATTTCGATGACAGAAAAGCCGAACAAATTGTCCGTCTGTCTGTATTTATTATTATTATTATTATAAATTCTTTATTAAACTTCTCGATATTTTACAATTTTATATATAACTAAGAATAATTGCATGGCAAATTTTGCCGTCTGCCTGGATTGACTTATTTCGAGTTTTTTTTTCTTCAAAATAGAAAAAGTTAAAGAAAACAAAGTTTTAGAAAAATTAGAGAAAAACATTACATTTTCGTTTGAATCAATTAAACACAAAAAATACAATTATCAAATTTATTTTCAATTTATTATACAAAATCTACATTTTTGATTTGATCAATCAGTCTATAAAACTGTTACGGTAGCCTAAGGCATGATTAATATAAAGACAGAGAATTTTCCAATCTGAATACCCATTCAAAACCTGCTTTGTATCCTCAAGTGTAAGAAAGCTCTTTGAAAAATAAAGCCTGCGGATTTCTTGCAATATTGGGCATACAGCTATAAAGTGGTATGTATTTTCAATTTCATTGAGGTTACACAGACTACATATCGGGCGAAGGTCACTTCTGTGTGGTTTATAATTTAAATTAAGCATCTCGGTTCTTGCTTTAAAAATAACACTCATTTGGTCAAAGGAAAGTTTTTCATTAAAATAATTACTTTGGTACAGTATGTGGTTCAAATCTTTGTACAATAGTCTTGTTGTAGATGTTTGAGCCCTATTCAGACATTGAAGATAAAGGGAGTCATCTACCTTAGCTATACATCTATAGAACGCGTCCTGCCAGTTGGTCTGAGCTGTATTATTGAGATCGAGATTCAAGCCGTGTCGATCAGCCAACTCATTCCATTCCTTGAAAGGTGATAACTGACATCGGAGTGCGTATTGCATAATTTGTTTTTGAAGGTTTGAGTCGTGTCTATTCATTACTCTTATTATATAATCAGCATTTGATTTTAAATTCTTTAGGAATATTTGAGGTAAACCGGATTCGACGTGGATAGCATAATTGGGTGTAGAACTGGCAAGTTTAAAAATGCGTTTGAAGAAAAAACGTTGAACTACTTCAAAACCATCAATGTTTTGATACCCAAATACCTGATTTGCATAGCAAAGGCATGTACTTATGGTTGCATCAAATACTCTAAACTTTGCAGATCCATCAACATATTTGTTGGAAAAAAATTTTTTCCACATTAGATTTATTGCTGTTTTTGCTGCAATGCATTTTTCTTTAACATGTGGTCGAAGATCAAGGTTGTATGTTATCAGGAATCCTAAGTATTTATACTCGCTGACAATTTCTAATGGATCACGCTCTAAAAACCATTTTTCTTGCGGAAGTCTTCTTCGCTGAGTGCTTTCAAAAATCATTATTTTTGATTTTGTGACATTAATTGAGAGCTCCCATAAGTCGCAAAATCGCTTGAGCTTATTTATTTGAAGCTGCAAAGTTATGGGATTATCTGCCAATATAACTATATCGTCCGCATATAGAAGCATCTTTATTATAGTTTCTCCACATTTAACTCCCCCCGGGAAATCTTTGGATACATCATCAATAAACAATGCAAACATAATTGGACTTAACCCACAACCTTGAGGAACACCAGCTCTTGTATTAAAAAATTTGGACATTGAAATTCCATTCCAAACAGCAGCAGAAGTATCGGTAATAAGTAGCTTGTATATATTGAGAAACTTTGTCGATAAACCTAACGTTGAAAGCTTATAGATCAAAGAAGCTCTGTTCACCGTATCAAAAGCCGCCCTAAAATCGACAAAAAAAGCATATAATTTTTTTTTCTTGTCTAAAAACATTTTGACTACATTTGTGAGAGCAAATATATGATCCACCGTGGATAGTCCCGCGCGAAAACCAGCTTGAAAAATACTAAGGAGCTTTTTCTCTTCAACCCATCTCGTCAACCTATGATATAAAAGATGGGTGAATATTTTTCTAAGACAAGGTAGAACCGATATACCCCTGTAATTGCTTGGAAGCTGTAAATCTCCTTTTTTAAAAATTGCGCAAATCCATGCTTTTAAAAATGTTTTTGGGATTGTTTCCTCTTCTAAAAGACTGTTAAAAAAAGAGTTAATTAGTTCCAAGAAATTCAGTGTTGAATTCTTATAAAATTCTACAGGAACGCCATCAATTCCTGCGGCTTTATCATTTTTCATTGATTTGAGCGTTTCTTGTAACTCTCTTATTGTAATTGGCCCGTCAAGCTCAGGGACTAAAACTAGAGGTAAGGCATACTGGAATGTTAAGTGAGTTGAAACAGGGTTCAGGAGCTCTTCAAAGTAGTCTGCAAGTTTTTCAACTTCAATACCTGAAGATGATAAAGTTTTACAGCCACCTAGCAGTCTCACCTTTGACCAGAAAGCTTTTGAGTCCTTACAGGTTGAAAGGGTGACAGCGACATCACTAATATATTTTTTCTGTTTTTGAATACACAGATTTTTATAGAGCTTATTCGATTCTAAATAGAGCGATTTAAAAAATATTGAACTGGTCTTCCTGGAAAGGTTCAGATAGGAGAAAGATTTTCTACGAAGTTTCCTACATTCCCAGTCAAACCACTCCGCAACAAATTTACTCCCAGAATGAGGTTTTTTCGAAATCGAAGCCTCTCTAATACAATTTGAAATAATTTCAACGGTTTGGTCACAATTTCGATGTTCTTGAGCAGGAAGGTGAATTAATTGTGCATCAAGTCTTCGCTTATACACATCAGCACGATTGACTTTCCATTTTATGCAGTTAATTGCGTTTCTCGGCATCAACGACAGATCTTTAAACTTAAGCGATGTAACTGTTGGCAAATGGGCAGAGTAAATTGCAGGTGGAACTTCAAAATCCTCAATAAAACTAATCCAATTACCCCTCGCCAAGCAATAATCGATTACTGAAGTGCCTTGACCCGAAACGAAAGTAAGTTCACCTCTTTTGTCACTTTTAGTTATCCCATTTAGAACTAAAAATCCAAAATCTTCAATAAAATCTACAAGTTGCCTCCCGCACCTATTAACCGTCTCATCCATAGAGTTTCTTACACTTTCAAACACATGCGAAACGTTTTGTACCAGAGAAGCTGGGTTTTGAAAACTACCGATTCTTCCATTTAGATCACCAAGTACCAAAATATTTTGCAGCTCATTTTCATTGAAAAAGGATAATAAATCATTAAAATCACTTATCCAATTGTTACAATTAAGATAGATTGGAATAATGTAATAGTGATCATGCCTGTGGTTTAACTCTATAACAGTTTTCCTACTTATCGACTTAATTTTTATAAAGTTATTTAAATTACATTTGTATGCGATTAAAATGCCACCGCTAGCTCTACCAAAAACGTTACTTCTAGTAGCTGGTATAAATTTAACAGAGAAATCTTTAAAATATTTTATAAATTGTGATTCACTACCTTCTTCAAGAAATGTTTCAATTAAAATAATAATATCAAAAGAAAGAATAAATTTAAAAAAATCTGGAATTAATAATTTGTTTTTTAGCCCAGACACATTATAACATAAAATTTGTAAATTTAAATGGCAGACGGCAACACTACCCTAACTTTGATTTCGATGTTGATTGTGTTGTATGCTGCATTCTCCTCGTGAAACAACTGGCGCTGTCATCGCATAGTTCTGATTCTGACGTTTGTTGTTGTTGATATTGTCTATGTCAAAGAACTGCAATCCACATTCTCCAAACGTGTTTTTTATAAACGTCAATTCATCTGCGTTGTTTACAATTAAGCCTCGCGAAAAGTTATATGAAAACGAAAGATTGTTTACGTTAAGTTTAACTCCTCTGTCTGTATATCGGCCCCTACAGCCTAAACAGCTGTACCGGTTTCCTTCAATCTTGGTACATACATAGTACTTTTATGACGTCCTACAGAGGGGTTTTTGGGAACTACCATTCGAAAACTAACGGTAAATACCTGCCATATGATTTTTAATGAAAACCTAATTTGTCTCAAAAACGGCTCATACGATTTTGATACAAATTTCTTAATGGTGTTTTTTGTGTACACTTTTATGTTTTTGTTGTAAAAGATTTTTCTGCAAAAGTCTTCTAACGGTACCTACCTCCCATAGGACCAGTTTTGTTTATACATATAAGATTTTCTCATAAGCCACTTGACGGATTTTGATGAAATTTTTAATGAGGAAGTCCTTTTATAAATGAATTAATATTGCTTTTTCAAATTTCAAAAAAAAAAAAGTTTTGTTGAGTTTAGAAAAAAAAAAAACGTTAAATTTGTTTTCTAATTTTTGGTCATATGTAATCTCAAAAACGGTTCGACAACTTTTTTCTTAAATTTTATTTTCCAGATGAATACTAGATACAAAGTTCTAGAAATTTGCGTTCTCAAAAAAAAATTGGAATATGATTTCGAAAAGTTTTTCAAAAAAACCTTTTTTTTTTAAATTGTTTGGGCGATTTTGACAAAACAGTAAATGAAATTGGATGGTTTACTAGTGTTTCATAAGATTTTTCACTTCTAATTTTTTTTTTTCAAAATCTGAAACTCCAAGACCACTGTCACATATTGGAGCAAGTTCGTCCGACCCAGTGTTTTTTTTTTCGTACTCATTTTCCAAGTTTTGTATGCATAAACATATTTAGCCGATTTATGTTAAATATAAAATACAAGGAAAGGTGATGTCGTCAAATAGTTTCACAAAGTAAGTGTCTACACACACAGTTCGTATTTATTACTTTTCATTTGACGTTGAGTATTCGTATAATTTTCGCATTCACAGATCATAACGAGTGTTGGGAAAGAACAATCCTCTTGATTAAACACCTACTCAGCTCTATAAAGCAGAAGATTCAAAATCAGTTTCTAAATCTTGCAAAAATACTTTACACCTGTAAGCGTTTCCTTAGCCCCCATTAAATTTTCCATTTTCTTAGAGAGAGAACGTTAGTTTTAGTAGTACTCAGCGAGCGCTGTCAAAAGTACTGTTGCAAGGCAAGAGAAGCATTACGTGGATCGGTAATGTCAAAATGAAGGAATTAGGAAAAGATAAGTTAGGAAGTTGGGAGTTGGTCAAGACGAAACAGCCAGCAATTTTTATTGGCGGGGTATTATGAACACCGTCTAAGAATTTTTTAAATGCGTCTTTAAAAAAAATTAAATTTTTAAGTGGAAGCATACTTTAGACCAAGCCTGAATGAATGGATCTGGTGTGATAACTGGAATTGTTAGCCCACTAAATGAAGGCTTGGTTGAGTTAAACAAAAAAATAGCGCACAAATGCTATGAATGAATATTGACATTTGGCAAATAGACTTATAATTTTAGGTTTGAGAAAAAAAAAATGTAGTCCTGATTGTCAGAGGCGGATTTCGACGATTATCTAAGGCCGTACAGAGGTGTTTATCCTTGATAAAGTTCTTGAAAAGTTTTAAGGTGTTTCAAAAGATTAATTCAAGACGTTCTTCAATAGTTGAGAACGATATTAAAAGAAGCAGGATTGAGGTTTCTATGGAGTCTTTATTTACATAACCAACAGTTGTTTACTGGTAGCCTCGTCGTGTTGAACTTTAAGAGTAGGTAGATATTAGATACCTGCTTTATAATGACTTGTTGATTGCTAGAATTAATAGTTCCACAATGAACGGGGAAGTGTTAAAAAAGCAAACGATTATTAGCTGGCATTAAAAGGAATCAAATGATTTAGTCAATACATTGGAAATGATTACACGAAACAAATTACAAATTAGCATCAATCGAGAATTTCGTTTGTAAGTTTGAACTTCGCTGATTGATTTGTTAAACTAATTCGAGAAATATTTTGCAACCTCATTTCACCTGTCTGTCATAAAATAAACTATTTTGCAAAAGTGTAAGATTTCTGTTGGATTTTTATTTGAGGCAGCAAATCTAAGTGAGAATTCAGCTTGATAGTTCAACAACTATAAATGTATTTTTTTCTAATATGATTTATCACTTAGTTTTGCCCGAAAGTACATGGCAGCAAATATAATATAATTTATTAAGAAAGGCGGCATTTTTTTATGTTTATTTTATGTCCAAGCGCCACCTCGAGCTAGTGTTATTGGTTAGTGCACTTGGCCTTATCGTTTAATGACACACGGGCCTCAGACACGAAGTAGCCTTCACAAGTATCAGGTTATCAATTATCGTGGAAGCAGTTTTCCGAAACACATACAGAAAAGCTATACAAAATCTTAAAACAATATTTTCGTTGAATGAGATCACTATTATTTACTGATCTAAATTATAGATTACAAGGGACAAGGATAAGAATTGTATGTTATGATTAGTTTGATTTATTAATGAGATCAAAGAAATAATAGATCACACACAAAAAAAAGTCAATTTAAATGATCGGAATAAGTTGAAATCCGCACCTTTCACAACGAATAAAATAACCAGAAGGAGGTAACCTTTTAATTACAAATTTGAATGCTTACTTCGCATTGTCAATATTATTTTTTTTTTTTTGATTGCCAAATGAATGAAGATTAGTATGGATATTAGAATCTGACGGCCTATAGAACTAGAACTCTCTACTACAACGTTAACTTATTCATATTTTTGTTTGTTTGTATAAAGAGCTTTGTTTGTTTATTTAGCTTTGATGTCATAATTCAATTAACTTACGTAGAGCGGCGGCAGGTAGATAATAATAATAATTGCCCTAACATTAAGTCTTAAAGACTATATAGTGAAAATATAGCTTTAGAAGTATCTATGTACCTAATATTAAAGGCTATCTATGAGCTTGTTTTTTGCAGTATCTCATATAAAATGAATTTGGTATCTATAGCTGTTAAAGTTTATTATGAAACTATAATAAATAGTGTTTTACACAAAGTGTAAGGGATATTATTTGTATTATGTATCGGAATGTGAAACCACTTGAAAATTGTTTGCTTTAATTAAAATATTGAAGTATAAAATGTCACTTCTTGAAAATGAATGGTTTTCGATGTCAATGCAGTTGTGTAGGTGTATTTTTAATACCTACAATATGACAAGGCATATTCTTCTTCAATCCGGAAGTGATGACTTGACACAATGAATTGACAGATATGTACTTGTATCAAAAAAAAAAAAAAAAAAAAAAAAAACTGATAATAACACTTGTAAATACAGTTGGAGGGAATAACAAATATAAAAACAGAAAAATAATAATCTGCGTAAATCTGACGTAAACTTTTTGTTTTTATCAAAATTTTATAAAAATCGAACAAGTGCTTTGCAGTATTATTACAAACACGAGCGTTTAAAAGATAAACATGGTTTTGATTGCCATTCATCGTTATTACAAGTAGATACACACGCTTCGTCCCATTTATTTTACAGGGTGTTTCCTTATTCGTGGACAATAAATTGGGAAGTGATTTAAAAAATAAATAAATACTTGCCACAACAGCTCCAAGCGGGACCGAGCCGAGAATGGAAAGGACCTACAATTTACCGCCGAATCCAAACGGCTAAGAGAGAAGCACTTTCTATGACATGATTTGTCACTTCCTCGCAAGAGACAGTACATACCCCGGAATAGAACTTAGGTGGAGCCACGGATCGAACGTGGCAGTCACGATAACCACTACGCCACAGGGTATGTACCGTACAACCCGTGGTAGAAGTGATTTATGGTTTATTTTTTTAAGAACAAAAAATTTCTGTTCCACGCTAAAGGTCTATCCCCAGAAATTTGTTTTTGTAGATGACAATACATATATTAATATTTAAGTTAAAGTTAACGACAACATTGGGGGCCTTTAAACTAGAAAACGTAGACATTATTTTAGCTCATGCTTTTTTAACAAAAAATACCGTTGCATTTTAACAGAAATCAATATTGAGAATACTATGTGGCAGAAGCAATCAAAAACTATTCTTCCATTTCTGCAGTAGAAAAAAAAAATGCCAACGTGTTAACAACGTCGAGGTAAGATTTCCGTTTTCACGTAGATTACGTTTTTGTTTTAGGTACTTAATTCTGAGGGACGGACAATGAAAAATAGACTGCCTCTTAAGTCGACGTTTTATGCATTTTTAAAATAAGAAACGTAGAAAAATACATAGATGTACCTATGTAGGTTCTCATGGCATGGCACATGCGGCGAAATTCTTCTTTTGTACTTGTCTCCTTCGAGCCGAAAGACACCAAGTGAAAAAAAAAAATAAAATAATACAAATTGCCAATATGTGTGGCTTAAAATAACTTTTAGTGCGAATGCACTCGTAATAAAGGAGCGTAACATCTGAATTCTGAAAAAGACACAAATTCAACGTGTCTCTTCAGCGATGACGATGACGAACAGAAACTTGGGTCCACCATGAATTGATTTTTTTTCCAACAACCATGGCGATTAAAGAGGGAATTGTGTTATATTCCAGCAAAAGATTTCTTTTCCATCCACAATAATTTATTAATCACTTTGAAAAAGAAATGATTTTCAAAAATTTTAAAAACAAACACAACTTACATGAGGTACAATTTTTTGGAACTGGATTTTTTTTTTAAATTTTTATTTACTAGCGTTATTATGTAGTTTTATTAAAATCAATAATTATTTGCAATATGAAAGCGCGCTCTTCCCATTACCGATATACACTCGCACCACACACGAGGAGCGACAACCTATCGCTTCCAACAAACCGACACAAGTGAAGTGAACTTCTTGAATGTTAGCTAACTCTTTAGTTTTATATATTTTTGACATCTAACACTACACTGAGACCTGAGAGACTGACTGACTTGACTGACTATACGCTAACTGTAAATGTATTTTATATTTATACACTCAATTGCAGATAAAGCAATAAGTGCATAGTTGGCAAAATTTAAGAGAACTTTCTCCCTTAATTTGAGTTTTTCGAAGACTTGCTGCTCTTGCTTTAAATAAAAAAAATACCGCCTTGTTCTTCCTTTTATAATCGTAACAAGTTGTGAGATGACGTCATAAGTGACCTCAACTAGAATAAGACAGAATGTTCTTATACAAATCATGTACACGAACCATATTTAACATTCTTCGTTGAATAATTCAAATAAAAGCAACAGTATTGCCAACAATATTTTTGAATCATTGAACAATATTATTTTCACTTTATTCTTTAAAAACTATAATTAAAAAAAAAAAAAATAATAATATTTAAAGGAATTTAATTTCACAACTTAAAAAAAAAAGCTGGTAATATGACACACTTAGTTTCAAATATGGACCAGGGTGGTACATATTTGAAACACTGTTTTTCAAATATTTTGTGATGGTTAGGCATGCAGGAGCCATGATGTGACTCCTTAAACCAAAAAAATCCAGTTTAAACCATGTTTTAAATATTGCCCACTGGCCACTGAATTATATCAACACCCGGAATGGGCCATATTATTGGCACTATGACAGTTTCACTTTTTTTAGTTTTTAACACAATCAATTAATTTCAATCAAAACTTTAATTTCACATTTAAGAACACTGTATATTTCGAAAAAAAACTCATTTAATTTCCAAAAATTTTAATACAAAAATCTTAAAGTAAACTCACCAAAAAATTATAACGAAAACGAATAAAACTAACCACATAAGCTCACTTACCCACTGATCTCCAAAACACAATGATACAATGTTTATTTGAATGTGTTTGATTTGAATGGTTAGTTCAATGCCTTTGCCTACTACGTCTTATTCATAACATATTGCAGTGGGCCATATTACCAAAGTGAGCCATATTTGCGACACTTACTCTAATATTGGACTTGATTTTCATTTTTCTTGCTAACCTAAATAATTCAATTTAATTTAGAATTGAGCCAAAATCAATGTTTGTCGAGATCTAATATTTAGATAGGCGCAGGGACATAACTGATCGTGTCATAAGTTCCAAATTTTATTTTTGGGACTTATTTCCCACTTAAGTGAGACATAAGTCCCACTTGAGTGGGACATGTCCCATAAAGGATGTTTTTTTTAGACCTGTGGTTTTCAAGAAGAAATAAAACGCATATTATTTAATGGTATGGCCAAGAATTTAGCTTTCTTATAAAGATAAGGGTGTGCCTTTACGTTTTAAAAATGATTTCGGGCAAGTGGCGGCCGCGGCTGCCTCGAATAAATTCCTGGGCGATTATGTCGACCGAATATTGGACGTAGCGCTTTGACTGAACCATTGTTTTGGTAATAAATTTGCACAATTTGCAAACGTTGTTCAGGAGTACGAGTCTATTTATTATGAAATGGCAAACCAATCTGAGCATAAATCAAGTGACAGCTGTCAAAAGACCAAAAAAAGTATTGCCAGATAGAAAATCACACGTCCAAAAAAAAAACACCCTTTATTAGGGGTTCTTTCAAGAAAACAGAATTTTTAGATTGTGGCATAGATTAAACGTAATAAAGAAAATCTAACTTTAATTTTATAATCTTTTACTTAGTTATAGAGACTGTTTTATACAGGGTGGGGCATTTTTTAAAAAATAACTTGAATTGGAAAAAAAATATTCAAAAATAACAGTAACTCCTTAGAATACCATGCCATACTACTTTTTAAAGCTAGAAATCTCTTCATTTATTGTATTTTTGAATTAAGTTATTTTAGTGAACCGTTTTAGAAAAATTATTAACGGTTTAAGTACTGAATAAAGTAAAATTTGAACATTTATTTTTACCTTTTCCTTTTTTAATTTTGAGTTTTAAAAAATTTTTTTTTTTAAATGTTTTAAAAATAATATAAACAAAGAGGTTTCTGGCTTTACAAAAAGGTATGATATGACATTCTATGGAGTTACTGTTATTTTTTAATATTTTTTGTAAGTCATTTTTTTAGAAAATTGTCCCTCCCAGCTGAACGGAGGGGAATAGACCCCTCCCATAAGATTTTTACTTGTCTTAACTCTTAACCCAACCTACTCGGTCTAGCTTTTTGATTCAACTCATACCGATCGGCCTGTATGAATTGTAGTTAAAAGCATCTTATAAAAATGCGGGACATAAGGTACCTACTTTTCCTAAATAGTTTTTTTTCCTAAACGAATAATTTGGACTTTTTTGCTCAATTCAAACAACTTAGAATAGTGGTTATTGTTCAATTAGTTTCAATTAGCTACGTGCGACCAAATCGTGCATTTCATTTTAAAATGTCGAGTTGGGAAGTGCATGCGTTTACCTTCCCGCTCAAGTTTCTGTTTTGATTAGATATAAACAAAAAAAAAACAATTTTTAGATAACAAATGAGTGGATTGGTCAGGGCTCAGGGGCGACGCGCGAGGGTAAATTTTTTCTCAGAACTCAGATCCACTCCACACTTGACCGATTGTGTTTGTTAGTTTAGGTTGCATCGCCTTTGGGATCGGTCATGGCTCAGTTATTGGGCATCGTTCTTGCAATTGGACTTATCTTTCTTGATAAAGCAATTTCAACAAAATCAGAACATAATTTCGAGTGTGGTGACAAAGAGTGTGATAATAAAATTAGACAAAAATATGAACCTACTTGGCCGAGCTTAGATAAAAGACCCCTACCGCAGTGGTATGATGATGCCAAGGTTGGAATATTCATCCACTGGGGTGTATATTCTGTTCCAAGTTATGGTTCTGAGTGGTTTTGGACTAATTGGCAAGGCATGTGTTTATAATATTTTCTTGAAGAAATCTATAAGATTTAATTTATATATTTTGTTTGAATTTTGTTTAGGTCAGAAGATCGAATCTTATGAAGAG
Organism: Platycheirus albimanus; assembly: GCA_916050605.2. Lineage (NCBI taxonomy): Eukaryota > Metazoa > Arthropoda > Insecta > Diptera > Syrphidae > Platycheirus > Platycheirus albimanus. The sequence continues at coordinate 71,731,946 of OU696698.1, forward strand.
TTCATGACCAAAAATTACCGGCCGGGATTCACATACCAGGAGTTTGCGAAAGAGTTCACAGCAGAGCTGTTCAATGCCACACAATGGGCACTTTTGTTTCAAGACAGTGGGGCAAAGTAATTTTTAAATAAATTGAAGTTTTGCATTTATGTAATTGTTTATTTTATTACAGATACGTGGTCCTCACTAGCAAGCATCATGACGGGTACGCTCTTTGGCCATCAAGTCGTTCTTTCGGTTGGAATGCAAAAGATATTGGCCCAGGAATTGATATAATAGGTTATATCAAAGCTTATTCGCCAATGCATTTTTTACACAACATTTTATTGCAGGAGAATTATCTTCCGCCATCCGTGAAAATACTTCCATCCGATTTGGTTTGTATTATTCATTATTCGAGTGGTTTAATCGGCTCTATATACAGGACAAGCTGCATGTATTTTTGGAGAATAAATATGTGCAAGACAAGGTCTTACCAGAACTGCACGAGTTGGTTAAACTTTACAACCCAGAAGTGATATGGTCGGATGGTGATTGGGAAGCACCTCCGCCATACTGGAACTCAACTCTTTTCTTAGCTTGGTGAGTTTTTAAAATGCATTCAAAAGTTTATTAAATTTTAATTTTTTAATTTTTTTTTAAATCAGGTTGTATAATGAGAGCCCAGTTCGAGATACCGTGGTCACAAACGACAGATGGGGGTTCGCAACTCATTGTTTACATGGAGACATTTGGACTTGTTCCGACAGATACAATCCAGGTAAGGAACCGCAGTCAATTGTATTGACCAGCGTGTTTTCAAGGCGATTTTTTTTTTCCTGTTGAATTTCGAAAACAGCTTTTATTTTAGAAATTCCGTGTTTGGGGTTTGGATTAAAATAAGAGGAGACTAATATGCTTTTCAAGTGTACGGGGCAAGGGCATTTACATTATTTAAAAGCAAGAAAGTTGTTAATTGTGAGGGGGGGGGGGGGGGGGAGTTCACATATCAAAACTTTCAAGTGTTTATTTAATACTAAGGACGAGAAAACACCAATCTGTCCACTGCGCTTCTTGGTATCGGCTACCAATTTTAGTTGAAGTATACGGTTTTAATTCACTGGATTGGCATTTCGTATTTTGAGTTGTCGGCTTCAGAAACCGTTCCATTGGTGAGCTGTTGGGACAAGTTAGAGATTTGAAAAATAAAACTCGTGCACGTCGCTCAAGAACAACTGAGAATATTGCTGCTGTAGCCCAAAGTGTTAAAAAAAACCCAGGTTTGTCCATTCCTCGTCGTTCTTCGGAATTGGGCATTCCACAAACGTCATTACACCGTATTTTGCTTAAAGACTTGGGTCTTAAGGCTTCTAAAGTTCAGTTAACAGAAGAACTCAAGCCGGCCAATCATCAATAACGTCGTGTCTTTGCTGATTGGGTACTTGAAATGCATGAAAATGATCCGAAATTTCATCGAAAAATCATCTTGACTGATGAGGCCCATTTCCAGCTCAGTGGCTACGTCAATATGCAAAATTGTCGCATCTGGGGCTCAGAAAACCCAAGAATTATTGTTGAAAAGCCTCTCCATCCTCAACGACTAACTGTTTTTTCCAGTTTATGGTCCGGCGGGGTCATTGGGACCTTACTTTTTCGAAAATGAGGCTGGAGCAATCCATTCACCGTAGGGTGTGATTTAACACCTTGCGACTTCTTCCTTTGGGGCCACGTGAAAGATAAGGTCTACGCCAACATCCCAACGTCGATTCAAGACCTCAAAGATGGAATTCGTGAAGCTTCAGCCACTTTGGGATTTGGTGATGGAAAATTTAATGAAAAGGTATTGTTGTGTAGGCGTAGCCGTGGCGGCCATTTGTGTTTCATTATTAATGGCATACTTTTTTCTTTACACTGAAATAAACATCCGATCATTTATCTCAAAAAATTCCATTTTTCTTTGAATATCAAAATAAAACCTCATATTAGAAAACCCTGTACAAAAATGACACACCTGACGACTGTAAGAAGAAAATTCCCCGAGTGGATTTGAAGTCAGAATCCATTTAAGAAGCACAGCTCAAATATCCGACACAAAGTATTCATTTGGGAGTGTCTATTCCCATGCAGCAATGTCGAAAGTTTTGGTATTGTAGACAAATTTGATGATATACTCGTAAGCCTAGCAACGAAGTTGAGTAAGCGGTATTAAAAACAGGGGAAGAGTAAAAATCGCTTTCTACCTCGAATCAGGCTGCACAGTGCGCACTCCAGTTTGACATTGTCAAAGACCACTTGGAATTTCAAAATAAATTGAAAGGTGATGTGAAATAAGGCCAAATTCCAAAAATTTGGTCCTATTTCGTTTTCGAAAGCACAATAAGATCAAATTTTCAGTTTGGTCTAATTTCTTTTCCGAAAACGAAATATGTAATGCCAATTTGCGTTATTTCAATTTTCAAAGTGAAATGGTATAAATCACTTTTATATGCATAACCCAAATAAAAAACAAATATGATTTAAAATGATTATTAATGTAATCAGTTTAAAAAATCGCGCGATATTTAAACTGATGGTGATCATTGATCACTCACGTCACCAAATTCAAATAACCCTTTATAAAGCTTAAAATAGGATGCGGTTGTTGCAAGATAACGCTGAACTTATGAGCTAACCAATATGAACATAATTATTATGTAAATACCTATAACGCCCGCCGTGTCCATATATTTGAAATGAACTGATTACTCGTATGATCAAATTATTTCTTTCCGCATACCAAAGAATTTTTTTCAATTTTTTACTTGCGATTATAGGTACTATAAGGCAAGTTATGGATTCGTGCAGAAAAAAAAATTTGAGATGACAATCACACATGACATTACGATGATGGAGAAGTCGAAAAAAGTGGGTCTGGAAATTCCGTCCGTCTGTCTGTCTGTCTGTCTGTCTGTATGTCTGTTCGCGCCTCTGGAGGCTGAACGGGTGGGTCGATTTGCTTCAAATTTGGTATTTAGGATTTATTTGGCCGTCCCTCGGAACATATTTTTTATTTTTGCTCTAGGTCCAAAAATAACGGCACCTGCCATACAATCTTGAAGACAAAAATTGATTTTCTCAAAAACGGCTCTAACGATTTTGATAAAACTTTCAGAATGCTATTTTTGCAAGAAAATCTATATTTTGGTTTGAAATTTTTTTTCAAAATTTGTCTAATAACGGTACCTCTCATAGAACCAGTATTTTCAAATCAAATTTTCTCGTAAACTATACATTCGATTTCAATAAAATTTTGGTCACAGGAAGTCGTTCATAATTTTATTAATATGGCATTTCAAAATTTTCGAAAAACTTTTTTTTTTATTTTTTATAATTTTTTCAAAAAAATGTTTGGTTTTCGAAATATGTTGGAAACGGGTACATTGATTTTTTTTTAAATTATTTTTCAAATGTAAACTACAGATTGCCATATATTTGCATACTCAAATAAATTTCAAAATATTTTTTGAAAAAGTTTTTCAAAAATAACCTTTTAAAAAAAAAACTGGTCCAACGATTTTCAATATTTTTTTTTCCTAGATTGACGTATAGCTTTGAAATTTTATTGCATACTTAGTTTTTCCGAGAAAACTCTTAAACTAATTTAAAAAATAAAAGAATTTTCGAAATTATTAAAATTTTTTTTTTAAATCCATATATGCACCCACTACGCAATTGCTTATCATAAGAGCAAGTTCGTGCGACCCAGTCGTGCATTTTATTTTATTTTGCAGAAGTAATCTGAAGCATTTATATCCGTTAGCTTTTATAGCTTGTTGCTAGTTTTAAGTTATTTTGATTGTGATGTATACCACCGTTTTCAAGATAAGGTCTGGTGGACAGTAGGTACCGGAATTAAATATGCTGTTATAAGGGCTAACTTTTAATAATTGATTATAGTGGATTTTTTTGACTTTCGCTTCTTAAGATGATATACCTACATACATATATTTTGTGAGATCAAATTCAAAACTATTCTTTTATTTTAGGAGTTCTTCAACCTCATAAATGGGAAAATGCATTCACGCTTGACAAAACTAGTTGGGGACAGCGTTATGATACTACGCTTGCTGATTATATGACATCGAAAGAGCTTATTAAAGGTTAATAAAGATATTTTCGTCGTGTATACTTTTCATGTCAAGACTTAATATATTATTTTCTCATTTAAAGAGCTTGTAACAACTGTCAGCTGCGGCGGAAACATTCTAGTTAACGTAGGACCAACTAAGTATGGAACTATTCTACCTATTTTCGAGGAAAGGCTTAGAGATATGGGAAAATGGCTTGACATTAATGGTGAAGCTATTTACGGTACTAGGCCTTGGTTATATCAAAACGACACCGTTACTCCAGGAGTATGGTACACAAGCAATGAAATGCCAGATGGATCCACCAATGTCTACGCCATTGTTTTGGAATACCCTTACAATGACAATGAAATTGTTTTGTTCGCATTAAATAGATTTCTTAATAAATATACAAAAATTTCATTGCTTGGTATGCCGGGCACATTTATAAAGGTATAGATATAGAAACTGCTTAAAATTTTTTTCTGTGATAAATTAACTTTTTTTTTTATTATTTTTAGTGGGAATTTACAAAATCATATCTGCAAATCAAATTCCCAGGAAAGCATTTGGTAGATAAAAGTAATCTTAACTTTGCTTGGACTTTTAAGATAACAATAAAAACATAACCTAATCGGTGCTTCTTGAACTTAAGAAAGTATTTTGTAGATATGCAATAAAATCACTATAATCTTTGATTTCACTTAATGTTTTCTGTCTATTTGGTTCATTTTCTAACGTTAGAAATGGCAAAGCGGTAATCCCACGCAAGTAATAGCGAGTTTCATTCACGAAAAGAATTGCTCTTTCTGTCAAAAGAATTGACCTTTTTCACTTTTGAGAGTTTCATTCATTCAAAAAGTGCAATTCTAGAACGATTCTCAACACGAAAGAATGCATCTCTCATGGGTTGGGAGAATCGATCTGAATTCTTTTCTGTCAAACGTCAGATGAGAAATAATTTGTTATTTTTTGTTGTTTGTTGTGAAATTGTGCCAGTCTGTGATAAATATAACAAAAATAAACAAATAATGAACGAAAAACTTAATATGTACTTTAATTATCCACTTAATTATCAATTATCTAATGATTACTTTTTCCAATGACAAAAGACAAAAATGAAATGACAAAAAGTATACTTCAAATTGACATGGATACAGAAAACAAGTTTCATTCAAAAGGGCAATTCTCGATTTTGAGAACAATTCTTCCAAGTTTGAATGAAACTCGCTATAATAGCGAGTTTCATTCAAATTTGGAAGAATTGTTCTCAAAATCGAGAATTGCCCTTTTGAATGAAACTTGTTTTGGGTATCCATGTCAATTTGAAGTATACTTTTTGTCATTTCATTTTTGTCTTTTGTCATTGACAAAAGTAATCATTAGATAATTGATAATTAATTGGATAATTAAAGTACATATTAAGTTTTTCGTTCATTATTTATTTATTTTTTTTATATTTATCACAGACTGGCACAATTTCACAACAAACAACAAAAAATAACAAATTATTTCTCATCTGACGTTTGACAGAAAAGTATTCAGATCGATTCTCCCAACCCATGAGAGATGCATTCTTTCGTGTTGAGAATCGTTCTAGAATTGCACTTTTTGAATGAATGAAACTCTCAAAAGTGAAAAAGGTCAATTCTTTTGACAGAAAGAGCAATTCTTTTCGTGAATGAAACTCGCTATAAGAGAAGCACAAAAGATATTTTTATGTTTACGTAAAGAATACGTCAATTCAACAAACTTGACTAATTAAACTCATCTATAAAAATCAACTGCTGTTTGTTTGTCTCGCTAAAACTCGAGAATGGCTGGACCGATTTTTTTAATTTTGATTTTGAAATATTTGTGGAATTTTCAGAGAAGTTTTAAACGGTAAGAAATATTTAACTTCGGTAAAGCGGTTTGGATCTTTTGAGGATGTCTCCAATGGTTTATGTGAAGTTTCGTCAAAACAAGGTAAAGTTATTTGCCACAACTGCATTAATAGTGCATTTTGTCACAAATATCAAAAATTATTAGCAATTGGAATGAAAAATTTGAAAAAATGTAATTGACTGGATTGCAAAGCGCATATTTATTGGAAAGGTGGGTGAATAGGGAACAATCGAAGTGTTGTTGACCACGAAATCGTTTGTTTAAGTTATTTAAAGTTATAAATTACGTTGCGGAGCTAATTGTCTTTTACATTGTGCATCAAAAAGCACTTCAATAAACAGAATATAACACCAAACTCAAATAAATTAAAATTAATTTCATTGATTTGATCGTCAAGTTTATCTAAATCTATGGGTGATTTTTTAGAGGTATATAGAACTTTAAGTTGGCAACACTATTTTAACTGGATGTCATTTTGCCAGCTGCCAAGTGATTTATTGTTGGTTTGGTTTGGCATTTCATCATGAATAGACTGACGCCTGAATAACGCTTCCAAATTTTGCAAATCATGGTTTTGTTCGAAATATACACGAATTTTGTCTCATAAGTGAATTTTGTTTAGCGATGAAACTGCCGTAATTGGGTTGATGATAATCGTTAAGTGTATAATGAAACACCGTTACATCCACAAAAACTGACTGTTTGGTAAAATAATTGGTCCGTATTTCTTTAAAAACGATTTTTTCCTGAACGTTTTAGTCAATGCTGACCGCTATAGAGCCATGATTACTGAATTTTTCGTTCATCAATTGAACAACGATGATATGCAGGGGCTGTGGTTTCAACAAGACGGCGCAACATGTCACACAGCTCATGCAACAATTGATTTGTTGAAGAAGACGTTCGGCGAGCGCATAATTTCGCGTTTTAGTCCTGTGAATTGGCTCCAAGATCGTGCGATTTAAAACCGCTTTACTATTTTCTGTGGGGATATGTGAAGTCGCTACGCCCGATAAACCCAAAAAAATTGACCACTTGGAGGATAATATTTGCCACGTTATTGCCGTCACGGCCACAAATATTTGAAAAAGTCATTGAAAATTGGACCTCCAGATTAGAACACTTCCGAGACAGCTGTGGCGGTCATATGCCAGAAATCATATTTTAATTTTAATGCCAGAAGATTATCTTTCGAATGAAGTAAATTTTGTGCCAATTAAAAAAAAATCATCTTTGTTTTATTCCATTTCAAAGTTGTGTACCTCTAAAAAACACCCTTTATAAAAAAAATGGATGTATGTTTGTTTGGTTATTTGTAAATATGTTATAGACTCCGAAACATCCATTGAATTGAGCTCAAACTTTCAGGAAATCTTTGGTATTGTTGCGAGTGTTTCTGCAAGGTTTGTTCAGTCAATTATGTAGTTTGGCCACAAGACGAAGAAAGCCACGCCGGGTCCTTAAAATGCTTCTATATTAGTTTAATTATTTTTTTTTTTTAATTAAAATAATTCTTTTTGTTTTAAAAGGTTGTAGTTTGCAGGTGGCTTGAGGGGTAAATATTTTTTGTAATACTTAGCTATTTATAAGGTGCAATGGGCTAAAAGCAAAAAAGTGGTATCCGATTTTAAAAATTCTTACTATGTTTGATTGGGTTATATTTTTTAACAAGCTGTTTATAGGGTGAATGGGGTAAAAAAGAATACAGTAGGTAGGTAGGTATGTATCCTATTGATTTTTTTAAAATTTCCCATAGAAAAAGCTATTCAAATGCTTTTCTAACACCATCTAATGAAGTCTCTAATTTTGAAAAAATGCATGGTGCAATCCTTGGACGATGACTTCAACACAATAAACTATCAAATTCAACTAAAAATTCCCGGCAAACCAATAATACATCGATTTTTAAACTCGATGGATTAATTCTTGATCTTAATCTCCAATTTGCAACCTCCTAAGCTGTGCAACGGAACTAAGCTTGCCGTAAAAAAGGCGAATATATACCTATTCCGCCCATACGCATGCTTACCACAGATTTGCCGTTTACCTTTAAGCAACTGCGATTTCCCTCACGCCTAAAAATTTATTTTCAACCTTAAAACAGCGTTAAAATAGTCAAATTTAGGGATTCTTTCTTTAGCTGAACAACACGAATGTGGAATAAAACCTGGCACAATTTTCCCTTGCCATTTCGATCTTCAAACATTCAAAACCAACGTTCATCGACACCTCTTTCCCTTCCTCCCTAATTTCATTAAAAGTTCTATAACAAACCCCTTGAGCGCATGTGCTTTATAAAAAAAAAAAATAGTACACTCGGGCGTATACGCACTTTTCTGAATTTATTTAATAAAAAAAAAATATCCATGTTCTCATATTTTAGACAAACTAATTGGACGGTATAAATATAATTAAGAAGTCAAACTTATCGCTTAATGTTCAAAACGTTTATATCTATCATCACGCTATCTGCTCGGAAGGACAGAACAACGTCCGTCGGGGCAGTTAGTACTTTATAAATGTTTTGTTAGCCAACAACAAGCAAAAACTAAATTGTTTGGTATAAGAATGTAACAACAATTTTTTTTAAATAATTCTTATTGAAAAGTTTGTTTAAAAATAAAGCATATTTCTGTTCATGGAGTGTTTGTCACCCTACTCCTTCTAAACGGCTGGCCGGATTTGGATGAAATTTTGTGTTCATATTTCAATGGGTTGCCGGGTGGTTTGAAAACAAAATAAATTGGTGAAATCGATTGCAGTGTTTTATTAACATACTGGAAGATGCAATATATATATATATTGCCTTTCTGTCATGAGTTTCTATGCGCGACAACTTATTGCTTGCATTTGCATGGATTAAAGGCATATCACACAGGCGTGACGAATCAGTTTAAAGGTAAATTAAAAACGATGTGGACAAACATTTTGCTAGAAGATTTCGTGGAATTCATAAAACTTATAGAGGGAATAGTAAAGTGTTAAAGTGGGATGATTTGGATTTTGTATCCCAGTCAAAAATAAAAGATAGACGTTTACGGGCGAATCAAAAATTATACTTACAGCTATCAGTATGTTTCTTTTTTTTTGACTTATTTCTTGATTTCTTCAATCTTTTCTTAACTGCGCCGTTTTAAACTTTCAACATTCTCATAAGAAAATAATTGATCCTCTGAAAAAAAATTAAAAAATTAAAAATAAAAATTTCATGAACTTCATAAATCGGCATTTTTTTGTAACGTGCTGCCTACTCTAAAAATACTTATTAAAATTAATAAACTATATTACTCACTTTACTTTTGTTGGTGCTAATTGCTTAAAAATAAAGCCCCACCAGCGCCTCCAAATGTGTATCTCATGACGACACACCAGATCTCTTTCCACCTGATCATAGCATCGAATACGGCTTCTGAATCCATCTCGTATGCCGTACAAAATACATGCGGCTGAATACTAATTTTGCACTGTGCTCATCTTCATGTTTTTTTCGTTTTTAAAATACCGTAAATCGAACGATGATGATGAACTATTTTATTCAGGAATATTGGAACTTTCATCCGACTGCGTGAGAGCCTACGCATCTGCAGGGTGTTCGGAAGCGTATTCGTTTCTTTTACATAAGATTTTTTGTCTCTAGTGATCAATTTTATTGGCAAGATGTATTTAAAATTTGCAGAAGTATCTTTTGGAATTTACAACAGTGCCTATATGGACAAATTCACTGGTTTCTTCGAAGTTATACACATATTAACTCTGTGGTGTGAGATCCACTGTACTGGCTTGGTTGATGTACATTACCTTTTTAAGCAGAATATCGAAGAAGTTATATGATAGTGATTTATTTAGTAAAGCTCCATCCAATTTTTAAGGGAGAAGCGAGCATTCTGCAACGTCCTTTTTTCATTTTTGTATTATCAGTTTCATGGGAGTACCGAGGGTGAAAATAGCACGATAAAATTCTATACTCAATAAGGTGGTCGGTTTCGATATTGAATGTATGAGTCTTCTTCATGATAGGACGCCAATTGAACATTTGGTCTATGGTAGACTACCTTAGACTAACCGATTAAATAATCAAATACGGATTATGACATTCGCCGCTTGTGGTCTCAATTAGCTTAGGCAATTTCGTGTTATATTATTTTTCGGTGGAGCGGTTGAAACTCTTAATTTTCATCTCAATTAACTTGGCCCAAGGCTATTCGTTCATTGCCACGATCTAGTTCTAGGCTATTATTACCTTTTAGAAACCGGTCGAAGAATTAAGTCTACTAGGATCTACATATCTTTGCAAGATAAGGCACTCTCTTATAAGAAGTCACGAAGCTACTTTCTGCTGCAGAAGACTTATCGTCTACTCCCGCTGTTGATGTTAGTGCTTCTCTCTCCGAAACAAACGTCTTTCTTCCTTATTATGTCGATGCTATGCTAGTGATAAGCTCCGTTTTGGCTTTGTTGTAATGATGTTTGAAGTAGAACCATGGGTTTTCTCTATGAAGGTTGCGAGATCAAGCAATTGCTATTAATTATTTCTGATGGCTTGTTCGCATCGCATCCACTTGTATACCGATCGGAGTCATATCTCTAGCAGTGTTGATTTTTCCCAATTTCGGAAAAGTATGGAATGGTAGCCTCCGTTTCCATTTATAGTCGTCCGACGTTGAATTTTCTCCTCGTAAAGATTTTCCTGCTAAGAGCGTGGTTGAACATACATATATTCAAACAAGTAATCTTACTCCAACCAAAAAGTAGTGCGAGTCAATGTTGGCTCCTCGGTAAGTATGGACATCCAGTATGCTTGGAGAGTTGCTTCCGCCCATTAAAATTGCTGTTTTTATAGTTTGTCGGCCTCACTGTACCTTTACGAGCATTGTGATATGGAACTAAATACTTTTAAATTTAGTTAGATTTGATCAGAACTAATTTCCAAAACATACTACACAATTAAATATAATATAATCTTGAATAAATAGTAGAATTGAAGTGTTATTTGAATAAAAAAGACACAAATATAAACTATCTTATAAATTGCAATGAATCAAAGAAATTGAATGTATAAAATCATTTTTTTTTATTAAATTTGTAGAAAAAAAATTACTGATAAATGTATTTTGGAACTTACATTCTATAAGATTATGCAAAGCAAAAGATGTGCAAAAAAATGTTATTTTATAAATTAAGATTAGCATATATATTTTATAATTATGTATAATCGTATATAATCGGTAAATACTTTGACTGAATAACACTGATAAAAGAACTCTTTGTAAGAATTATTAAAAACTGTATTGTAACTGTAATTGAATTAACTGGTCTATTGCGTTTTTAAAACTGTAGTATGTACTATTTTATGGAACTTTGATGTGAGAATTGTCTAAAGTTTGATTAGGTAATTTGTTAGTATGGACGAAATGATGTTGATGTTGATGTTGGTGTTGATTATGAGATTGGCAGCAAATTGTTTCTATTTATCGCATCATTTTATTTATAATTATTGGCCTAATACAATGGCCTCTTCCTTTGGATGTTGCTTTTTCTTCCAGTTTACTATACGAACTACTGGGCATTCATAAACTTTAAATGTCAGTTGTGTCCAGGTGGCGTACGAATAACCTGAATCCAGTCCGAAACACGCAGTCGAAAGTACTCAGACTTGGTGTGAATCCAATCACGATACTGATGAGGTATAAATTCAACTAATTTCTCAGCTACTTCTGGATTCTTAAACATTATTAAATATATTATAATAATATTGATGGATAAGAGCAAAACAAATGTGAATATTGTTTTTAGAGCTGTGCTTGATTTACGCTTAGAAGCACTGCCTAATGCAGAGTTTCCTTCTGCTTTTGATTTGGTCAATTTAACATTAGCATTTGGCTTTGGTGAAACATTTTCACTTTTGGTCTTTTTTGATTTGTTTTTAGCTTTTTTTGACTTTTTTGATTTTTGAGCTTCATCGGCGGCGTTGGTTATTTCAGCTAGGGCTTCTAGTTGCGCTTGCTGTTCTTGTTGGAGTTTTTCTTTGGTTTTTTCTACTTCTTGCTGCATTCGGGCCATGCATTTTACCTAGAATTGTTAAAATCATTCGTTTAATTGATTAAGATACACAAAATATGAAATGGGTTTTGAATTTACCGTATTTCTTGCTGAAACATTACATTCTTTTGCTGTCAAACACAGACCGACAATTTTAGCCAATGCTGGAGTTAGAGGATTGCCTTTAAGATCTAAATAACTAAAAAAAAAACAATATAAACTGCAACATATTTAAAAAAAAACATCCTTCTCACCTCAACTTTGCTAAATTGCCGAAACTTAATGGCAAATGTTCTAATTTATTATTGTACAAGTCCAAATGCCTAAGGTTACGAAGATTTCCAAAGTCTTCAGGCAAGAACTTTATTTGATTCCTGCTCAAATCAAGCCTGGTAATGTTGGTTAAAGAGGGAAAATTTTTCTGAAAACAAAAATGAACGGAACGTGACTTTTCTTCAAGATTAAATTAAGAAGATAATATGAAGCTTTACCCCCAAGGACATCAATTTGTTGTTAGAGAGATCCAAAATAGTGACACGTTTGAATGAAGCCTGTAATATAAAGTAAAGATTATATTAAATAATTTCGTATTAATAATAACTAATATATGTATATTTACTTAGGAACATATAAAATGCAGTAAAGAATAATGCCCTACGTCAGCGATACTTTGTAATTCAAAGTGTATTTGAGGAAACAATCATGAGATTTAAAAACGAGGGCACTGGCAAGGGCAAAACGAGTAAGTCTTGGGTAAAGACTCGAACTTCAAAAACTATTCTCCCTACTTCGAGGACATTTTTCAAATGGAGTGAGTAGCAAGAAAGATTTGTTATAATAAACAGAAAACTACACCTTTAAAACAAAAGACATAAAATGGTGGTCAAATGTTGGGATGGATCGACAACGTCAGCAGGGACCTAGAACCAAAGTCTATGTGTCTCAAGCAACTTTTGCATTGAAACTATGTCAGAAAGGCTGCACTGAGAATTCTTGATTCCCATTATATCAGTACAATGCATAATCACTTCCCATTAGATACCAGGCCATGTCGGTATCGAGGGTGACGAAGAGGATAATTGTCTGAACAAAGTGAACACTGTGTATAACTCTTTCAGCTCAGACAGTCAAAATTGTTACTGGGAAAATACAACTACGAACGATTTAAAGCATGTATAGACTTAAGTATGAACAGTCACATTAGGCACTGCAAACATAAAAACAAAATTACTAAAAGGCATCCCTTGGCTACAAAGCAGTGGATTATGAAGATTCTGTAAAGAAGACGAGAAAACATAAAAGATCTCGATATACACAAATCCGGTGGCCCGGCAGCATTTGTCCAGCCTGTTCCAGAAAGAGGCATATTTTCATCCCCCTCAAACTACCGATCAATTGCACTTATGTCCTTGCTTTTTAATGTCATGAAAACTCTGATAAATTATCAGACTAAGAAATTTATTGATCTGGTGATATAATGGTATATCTCACCGAACAGTGGAATCAATCTTTACATCGTTTTGGAGAAAGTAAGATTATTGCGCTTGATATTTCCAAAGCATTTCATACAGTTTGGCACCAAGCTCTTCCGGACCGTTCCATTTGAGTTGTTTTGGATGGTTTCTAGTCTGATATTCAAAAAATTAATGCTGGTGTGCCGCAAGGCTCAGTTTTGTCTCCAACCATCTTCATTAACGATCTCTTGTCCAAACTTCTAATTCACTTGATTGTTTCGCTGATGACAGTACTCTCAGCTTTTCATATTCGTTTCCAGATACACAACCTTGTTCTTCGGAGGTGGAACTGCAACGGCAGCGTATGATAAGCTCATTGAATTCCGATCTAGGCAGCATTGTCCAATGGAGAGCAGCTTTGTGTTCTAGGTATGTGTATTACAAACAACCTTTTGTGGAACGATCACATATTTGACATCGCTAAAAATGCTTAGGTTTCCTAAATCGATGTAAGAAATATTTTTCCCCCTCTGATCTGGCTACAATCTACAAGGCATACATTCGCCCGAAGCTTGAGTATAATTCTCATATCTGGGCAGGTGCTCCTGTCACTCACTTGCGCCTCCTTTATAGGATCAAAAAAGAGCCTTAAAACTGATAGGTGAAAGAACATTACAGACAAATTTGTTTCACTCGAACATCGCCGTAATGTCTCTTGCCTCACCTTTTTGTATCGCTACTTCTAAAAAAGGTGCTCCAGCACCTGAAACAATTTCCTTGTGTCACCCGCACTGCAAGGAATGACGTACTGTTAAGTATAGACTCTTTTTTTTAGCCGCACAACAAGAATGTGGAATGCTTTACCCGGCTAGGACCCCCCCCCCCCCATTACGATATACAGACTTTCAAAACCAATGTGCATCGGTATCTCCTTTTATTTATAAAAAAAATGCATTTTCTGCAGTATTTTCATGTCGATCTGAAAATAAAATGGACTGGTACATTGACAGTGGTGCTTCAAGACATATGACTCCATACAAAGAATGTCTCTCAAATATAAGAAAGTCATCGGTTTGATCTAGAGTCTAGATCTAGACACTCGTCTAGTTTTTTCCGCGAAGTTTTAAATGGTGACGACGAAGTTCTCAACAAAACAAACAGTTGGTGTTTTTAAGTAAGAAAGCCAAACTGTGAGGTCATGTATGATGACCAATGAACCATCGAGGCATAGCCATGAAGAATAGAACTGTGAAAGGAATAGAGTTCCGAAAAGACCCCAGTGTGTTGAGTCGATGCGAAGTATGTCTGAAAGGCAAACAAGTGCACCATTTATACATAAGGGAACTCGTGCTAAGAATGTATTAGACCTTTTATATCCCGTTTTATGTGGTCCCATGGAAAATGAGTCTATCGGAGGAGCCAGGTTTTTTTTTTTTTTTTTTTTTTTTATAATGCACACGCGCTCAAGGGGTTTGTTATAGCCCTTTTGATGATAAGTCACAGCGCGAGTGATAGGAAGTTAGGAAGGAAGGGAAAGGAGGTGTCGATGAACATTGATCTTGAATGTTTGAAGATCAAAATGGCAAGGAAAAATTGTTCCAGGCAATCCATTCCACATTCGTGTTGTACGGCTAAAGAAAGAATCTCTATATTTCACGGTACGTCCGAAATTAGGCTCAAGTGCAAACTGATTAGCGTTCCTAGCAAGACGAGTATTACGGGGGAAATGTTTAAGGGGTGGAACGCAGCTGGCTACCTCGAGTGAGCATTTTTTGTAAAAGAACCTGTAAAATAAGGAAAGACATGAGACATTTCGACGATGTTCGAGTGACGGAAATGTTTCCATAATGTTTCTCTCTCCTATCAATTTTAACGCTTTTTTCTGAACTCTGTCGAGCAGGTGGAGAAAAGTTTGGAGAAGCACCTGCCCAGAGATGGGAGTTATACTCGAGTTTAGGACGTATAAACGCTTTGTAATTTGTAGCCAGATCAGAAGGGGTGAAAAACTTCTTGCATCTATTAAGAAAGCCTAAGCATCTTGCAGCATTCTTGGCAATCTCAAGTATATGATCATTCCAACGAAGATTGTCACTGATACACATACCGAGTATTGATAGCTTTTCGGCCTCCTCGATGCAACTTATACTCGATGTACTTATATAATCTTAATCTTTATTGACGATTTTCCCCAAACATTTTTCAGATATTTTTTGGAATATTAAAAATAAGGAATTTAAACGGACGAGATGGTGGAAACTCAAACTGGAAGAATTTAATTTTTAATTTTAATTTTGGTGGGGGAAATACCCCCATTTATTTAGCTTAATACAAGCTTAAAATATTTAACAAAAAAAAAAAAAAAATTAAAACTTATTGGATGGGTGATTCCGGAGAAGGAGTTTAAGGCATGGAGTGCTGAGCTTAAAGTCGAACAAGTCTTGGTTATGATGAACCCTCTGCAGTATTCGATTTAAGGGTTCGTTGGAGCCATATGAGGTACGGTGTGGAGGAAGATAGAAGATTCGAGAATTTCTTAGGTTACGAGGGTTCGTGTTGAAGAAAATAGAATTGTAAAGGGTTTCACAGTCAACGGAACCGGAGAGGAGCCGATGAATAAAGAGAATCTCGGATATTTCCCTTCATTCTTGTAGCGAGTTCAGGTTAATTAATTGAAGGCGATTTTAATAAGGGGGCAGAATCAAAGGATCATTTCAAGAGAGACCACGAAGAGCAAATCGTAGGAAACGACGCTAAATGCTCTCGATTCTAGAGATATGAATTTGTTGGTATGTTGACCATACTTGCCAGGCGTATTCAAGGAACGGGCGTACAAAGGTTATGTAGAGAGATCAGGTGACCTATGGGTCGGAGAATTCTTAGGACCATCGTTTCACAAAACCAAGTGTTGAGTTGGCTTTTAAAGTGATATTGTCGATGTGTGCCAAGAAGTTGAGTTCTCGGTTGCATAATATGCCAAGGTCGCGAATCGCCTCCACGGAGGATATGGGTTGATTATGGAGAAAGTAGGGCCGGGGAGAAGGTTTAATGCGCTTACGGGAAAAAGTAATTGACTGGCATTTGTTAATATTAAGCTCTAAGCAGTTTTCAAGGCACCAGATTGAGAAGCTGTCAAGGTCAAGTTGAATAAGAGAGGAGTCATGTGCCGATGATATAGTCTTATAGAACTTAGTATCGTCAGCGGAGAGCGAGGTATGGGAATATTTTATTACCATTTCTATATCGTTAATGGTAAGAATGAAAAGGAGTGGGCCTGACTGACTACCTTGGGGAACCCCTGAGGTAGCCAATAAATGATTGGAGATTGCAGATCTGAAACGGACACTGTAATAACGGTTTTCTAGATAAGAAGAAAACCATTTCAAGAAGGCGGGCTCGAAGTCGAGGGAGGATAATTTGAAAAGTATTAGTCTATGCGAAATTTTATCAAAAGCCTTGCTAAAGTCTGTATAAATGACATTGACTTGGTTCCCATTATCAAGAGCTGAGAGCGTATACGATACAAATTCAATAAGGTTAGTGGTTGTAGACCTACACTTTAGAAAGCCATGTTGCCTAGGAGAGATGAGAAACTTTCACCGAAAACTTAAAATTTCGTATAAAATGCTTTCAAATAATTTAGGGATATGTGAAAGTTTGGTAATTGGACGATAGTTTTTAACATTGCTCTTCTGCCCCTTTTTGTGTATAGGAGTTATAAAAGAGGTTTTCCATATCTCAGGTAATTCTCCTTGAGAAAGCGATAGGCTGAAAATTTTGGAAAGAGGGATAGGGAGAGCTGAGGAGCTTTTTTTAGGAAAATCGCGGGGAGACCATCAGGGCCGGAAAGAAATTCATCATTGAGTTGATTTAACTTGTTCTTAACGATATTGGGGTCGACAGTTAAAGGAAGGAATAAACCAAGGAAAAATTTGGCAAATAATCGAAATAACCTGGGTCATTTACAAAAGAATCACCGGTAAAAGATTTCTAGAGAAATGTGCCAAAAAAGTTGGCTATAGCTTCCGGATCATTCGAGGTTTCGGTATTGAAAGAGAGAGAGGTAGGATAACCATCAGATTTTCTTTTATAATTGACGAATTGGAAGAACGACTTGGGGTCATAAATAAGGTTGGTTTGTGTTTCCGTTAAGTAAGGTTGATAAAGAGAGTTGTAAAGTTCGGTAAAGTGTAAACAAGAACCAAGGTAGTTAGAATAGAATCATTAGAACGAACAATGAGACTGAGTTTGTTTGCAAAGCATTTCAATCCTTAATCATAATAATGGCACAATTCATCAAACAACTACTGGATAAATCATGTTGGGTATAAGCTGTTAATACTGCGTTCTATGTGATAAATCGATCTGTCAATTCGAAACTACAGTCGAAACATCCTGAGGAAGTTTGGTTTGGGTCTAAAATTGACTTGAATGGAATGAGGGTTTTTGGTTCACGTTCCAAAACAGAAACGTCACAAATGGGACGCAAATAAAAATGGTTTTTATTGGATATGAGGATACTTACCGATGCATCGATCCTTTAACAAAAAAGGTTGAGTCTCTGAACTGAATAAGCTTGATTTTTCAGCCAGTGTTCAGTTTAGAGAAATCATTATCCATAAGAACATACCTAATTATTTAGACTGTGTTAAAATTGCACTGTGCTAATAATATCGCCAGTGACTGAAAACCCTAGTAAGTTCAAAACCAAAACACCTTCCTTAGAGATATCAAAAGAATTCCTACGCTTTAATTTACTAAATTCTTGTATTAAATGTGTATTGCGGAAGTAACATTTTTGTATTTCATATTTGAACATTGTCCAAAATCAAAACTAAATTTGTATTTATATCAGGATAAGAGTGTAATGTGCAACCCTCATATTGTTCTTGAACTTGTATATATTTTTTCCCAAGGACGCACTAAATCGAGTATTTTTAGTTTGTATCCTTTGTATTATAATTACTCTTTGTGTCCATGTCTACCTTCTTATCCAACTTAACTGACATTGTGATTGTAACATAGGGGTGCATTTTTTTAGGTACCTATTAGAATTTCGAAAGAAAAAATGGTTCCAATTCTTTTCTAATATAATGTTGTTCAAAATTTGTGTTCGTTTTTAAGCATTGGCTTTGCTAATTAATTTACACAAAACCAAGTCAGAAATGTTCATACGTATGAGTAAAATCAATCAAACTTACTATTTCTCGAACTGGAACTTCTGTGAGCTCAGACAGACTTAAATCGATCGAATTATCCTCAACTCGGTCCTTTACGCTAACTTTAATTTTGTCGGCTTTTGGCATTTTAACTTTTTATAAATTTTAACAGGATAAGGAATAAATATTATGGGAGTAGAAAAAATGAATAAATAAAACTAATGTGAAGGTTAACTGGATTCTTCTTTTTCTTTTGTCCTTTTTAATGGGGAAAAAAATAAAATTGAAGGTCAAGGATTTGTTTGTTTATCGCAGAAAATATGCTTCTTTTTTGGATTTTGCAGTTGGCAAGACTGAATTAGGTAAACACGTATGCCGTTGCCGTGCTGCCGGGAGGTCTTGTTGTCAAGAAATGACAGCACCAGGTATGTTATTTAATGCCCCCGTTTTTAACTTTTCAGATTTTAAAAATTTTATAAAAAGGTCGTCTTTTTTATTTTGATTTTAATACTTCTGGGATCGCTAAAATGTGATTGTCACTCATGTTAAGCTATTCGTAACTATGTTTTAAGGCACTAGATGGCAACACAGTCGAACGGCATCTCCAGAGTACTACATATTTTATATACAATGCTATCACATCATAAATCAGTTTTTACACTGATTCTAACCCTGGTAACAAATGTTAGGTTGGTCAGACTTCTTATTTCCTAGATACGTTGGTGGTTACCCGGAAACCACACATGCCAGCTACTTACATGTAGTAACTTGCTTGCCAGTAGCTGACATGTTTGGCGTCAGGATCACAGACCAATATACAGACCGCCAGCGCCAACTCGTACTCCTCTTGCCTGAAACACCCTCGAAATATTTTTTCCTGTCTGTGAATACGTGTACATCTCTCTCTGTGCATTTTGTATGTATGTATGTATGTATATTTATTGAGTCTTTTTTTTTATCTTTTTCTTTTATACATAGAATCTTACTGACTATTACATGTTATTTGACAACCGGAGGCTGTAATGTATGGCCTTCCTTTTCTGTTTTATTGTGTTGAATGCCAACATGGCTTACATTTTTCTTTTCTTTTTTTTATAAAAGTGTTAAGCTCTTGCTCTCGGAGCTGTATATCTGTTGCGCGTAACGTGTTGTTACTTTTGAAAATTTACATATGTACAAATAAATACTTAAACTAGCCTACGATAAACCTAAAATAAATAACCAGAAAATAACTATATAGACTATATAGATTTGTTTCGTTTGAGTGGAATTTTAAGAGCGAATACGCTCTATATCTTGTTGTATGTAAAAAGAAATCACATTGAAAATACATGAAATAAAAGAATTATCAAGTTAACAGAAAGTATTTTTTAGAGCAGGAGCACTCTATTAAGTTACGGGAATTGAAAAAGTCACATGAAATAGTAACATGAAATCACGAAAAACGTTCACATAAAATCTTTTCTTTTAGACGATTACTTTACTATATAAATTAACAATCACTGGTTAGATTAAAAAGAAAATTTGCAAAGGATTTCTATGTGAATAGAATATTTTATAAACCAAGTTGCTGCATAATGACGTTGCTGCTGTTTGCGGTTGTGGTGCTTGTCGCTCACACCAATGTTAAATGTAGTGCCTTTTTTCCAGTTGATGGGTTTTGGTTAAAACTCCAGACAATATGTTCCTTGTGGAATTCTGTAGCCGATTAGAGATGAATTTACAGTTGCTGCTACAGAATCCGTTGTTTGAATTCTACGCCAGTTTGCGGTGGATGAGAATTCCGAAAGTTTACCGCTCAGCCTGTTGCTTTAACTGTACACTCTCCCCAAAGTTACAGTTAATAACCGTGAAGAAACTTCTAGCGGTGCTGAAGGATACGGGACTTTCGGATGACGAGTTGCTGGGCACTATTTGTGCCCTGGTTGTTTATCGGTAGACCGATGAATTTTTTTTTTTTTAAATTAAATTTACTCAGTTACTTTTTTAACTCCCGATAAAAATTGAAAAAATTTGCCAATAAAACATTTACTTTTTTTTTTTAAAGCATAGTACGCAGCTCGAGCTAAAATTTAGCTCCCATACAAAATTCTCTCCAAAATTTAGCCAAGCTAAAATTAAGCAAAGCATTTTAGCCGAGTGGTACGCAGCTCCAGCTAAAATTTCAAACTTTTGTTTCCCAGTATACTGTCAGAATTTAGCTGACTATTTAATTGCTCGGCACATTTCCTGCGAGCTAAATTTTGACAGATCTTTTCGGGTCGTAGCTAAAAAGGGGTAACGTAGGGGTTGAATCTCAACCGAAAATTTGTTTTAAAGCATAAAAAAGCTATTTCGATTAGAGAATGCTAAAACAAATAACAATTGTTCTGCTAAAACAAAAGAACACATATTTCAAATAGAGTTTTGTTCGAAAATAGTCCAATATATATGATATTTTAATGCCCCTCTTTAATTTTTCTCTGGGTACGCTTATGAACAAGAGAACTGCTGTGTTTTTATTTGCATTTGTTTATAGCTTCTGTCATCGAGTGCAATGTGATTTAAAAAAAATATATTTTCATGAAGATATGTTGCTGTGAGTGGATCAAAATTTAATTTTAAAGACTGCTTTGGCCAAGTTCTTGTATCAGAGACTACTCCTTCCCTAGAAATCAAAGATGAACAGTACATCTTTCAGACTAACAAAAGTAAAAAGGTGAGGTTCTAAAATGCAATTCAAAAGCTCTTACAAAACATGATTATTTTTTGTATTTAGATTTCAACGTCTTTGCTGCCATTGAACATTGATCCCAATTGCTTGAAGCGATAATGTATTTCGAGCTAATTGATTTACAGGAAGTGTATCTGGTTTTCAAAGGTCTAGGATATCGTTTTGACCCAGGTTTGTTACCTGTTTTATTTTCTTTTTTTAAGTGAAAGGTTTTAATTCTTCTAATTTCAACTTTTAAAGGAAAAACGACTCCAAGCTTTGCTTCCATAATTGGGCAACCAATATACTTGCGTTGGACGTTGTCGGAATCAATTTGGACTGGCCAAAAAGTGTATATAATAGAAATTAAAAAGCGCATATTTTAAAACTGAGCTTTTCTGCTTTCTTAACTTTTCCAAATCATTTCTTACTTGTTCTACAATAGTGGCAGAGTTTAAGAATTTTAAGAATAAAACATTTCATTTAAAAAAGTAATTTTTTTTAAATCTTTTTTTTCGAAATACCAACTTCGGGTCTTTATTTAAAAATAAAACAAAAACTATAATTCCCAGCTAGCAATTTTGTTACTTCCGAACTTAGTAGACCAAGACAAGTTGGTCCTTTGTCTGCATTATCCTTAGGTGTTCATTAAAACTGGTCTCTGGTTATCACATATTCTTCCATCCTATTGAGACACTTGAAGTCTGCGACTTCGACAAAAGAGATGACCCAAGTTCAAATGTCTTAATTGTCCGAGAACAGCTGGTGAACCACGCCTGGCCGCGGCCATTGGATCCATTAGAATGACTTGAAAGAATAAGATTCTCTTTAGTTAAAAGATTCTTTTTTTTTCAAATTCGTAGGTAGGTAACTCACCTGCAATCCTTCCTTTGCGACAGATGTTTCGTTTTAATGATTGGTGATGCACAATGCACATCTCTATCACCATCTTCATCGTTGGATAGTGTTCCCAGCAAAATGCTCACGAGCCTTTTAGGTGATTTGAAGAGCACAAATTGGTCATCTTGGGGACGATGAGAAGACGCAAGTCATTGTCAATGGTACCAACAACAACAACAGTTTGAGTTGGGTTGGTTGGCCTTCTTGAACAAACGGCTGACACGCTGCAGAGACATTTATGGCCGATTGATTTTGCTCATAAGCAAAAGTTTGGGAACAATTCTGTTGAGCTGCTTGTTGGTACGAGGGTACGACGCTGAAGGAAGCGGCACAACTAAGAAAAAAACAGAAACAACCGAGATTTAATAACGCACCTTGATAAGAGTTTTTTTTATTTAGATACTTATGTACCTCAGGTAAACATCCAAAACTTTCAAACAAAATAAAAGAAAATGTTTGTGTTTATTTGTCAAACAAAATTTGTTTTGACATTTTCTACACAAAGTCGCCATTTCAATCACATATTCTCCACAACTCTCCTATGTCAAAATTTAGCTGGGCTTTTAGCTAAGGTTTGGAGAGAAAAACGTGAACTAAAATTTAGCTCGAGCTGCGTACTACCCTTAATAGATTAATGGACGGCAGTGCTTGGCACAGCACAACCGTCCTCTATCACGACCTCGACATCTCTCTCCTGTGCATTTTGTAATGGCAACTATACCTGCGTATGCCATTTATTTTGTAGGTGTGTTTGCTAAATGGGTTTTAAAAGCAAGGGAGAGCGTCACACTCTCAAAATAAATGGCATATCAGCTGATTTTTAGCTTGTTGGCAAAAAGAGAAACCATACAGTGAGTTGTCGGTCTGTATCTTATTGGTCCGTGGTCAGGATTAGGAAAATAATACCTACACGCATACCTGTATAGTAATGGTGGATTTACATTGTTCTGCATCTTGATTTCTGCAAGAAAGAAGGATACAACATAATTAAAATAATACTTGTTTTATAGAGAGGGGAGATAAAAATGCAGAACGTCTTGATAAATAAAGATTATAGGAAGTGTTAGAAATCAAGATCAAGACAAACATGTTCATCTTAACGAGTACATTATATGTGTTCTGTATTATGACGTATAGCTCTATCCCACTTTAGTTTCTTTTTAAATTTGCAGATCAAGATAGTACAGAACAATGTAAATCTCCCATTTCGAATAAAAAGGTCGACCATCTCGAAAAACTTTGATACATTTTTAATTGACAAAAGTAATGCTGAATTTCTCCAAAATAGCTTTTGGTTTGACAGTGGCAACAAAATTTGCTTGGTAATCGGCTACTTGCAAGTATCTTACTCGTGTCTCGTGTGTCACCGCTCGTTGCGTTGGATGAAACGCTCTAATGTGTTTAATGATCAATAGTTGATTATAACCGATACCTAGTGAACGCACCCATCGCCATTATGCATATGATTTGACATTTCAAATCTGTTTTTTTTTGTGTGTGTTTCTGTTTACAGTTGTTCGTCGTTGTCCATAGGCACATGTTCCTGTTATCAGTTTTTACAAAATAATAATAAATATTAGAAAATGGGAAAAAGGAAACCGAATACTAGCAAAATTGAGCCCAAAAAGTCCGGAAACGTTCAAGTAAATATCAAAAGGATGAAATCACAAGACGTAAGTTTATCAGTACCATAGCCAATGATTTTGAGAGTAGTTTAAAATTGGGTCATCCACTTTTGATTGTATACCCCACATTCTAGAGTTGATGAATTGAAGCGTAGAAAAATTAAGCATTATAGTCCAAAACTTTTAAAAAGAAAGTAGAATAATGCTTCAAAAAAACTGAATTGTTGAACATCGATAGTTTCGTAAAGCTATGTTACTTATTTGACCACCAATTGCAGGCGTTAGTTTAGAGTTTCCAGCCATTAGCAGCCTTCTGTTGTGATGCTATAATGGTAAGGCTGTTGACGGTATGGACAGATGATTCAATTTTCAAACTAAAGACATAGAGGCTAACATAAATATTGACAAGGCAATTTTATTTTCTGCAACAATTTAAGTATAGGCCGGGAACCAGATCCTTTTATCTCTCTCTCTCTATTAACACGATAGACGATACCTAAGCTCTGACCAAATTCTGTCACTCGGCTTCCTTCATAACACTTGAACCGCTGTTAATCTTGTGATTTGTCCACTCTTTAGCCACAGTTCGTTGTTGGATATAGTTTGACCACCTGATGATCTTTAAGATGTAACGCAGACAATGGTTAACAAAAGCTTGGAAATTGGCCAAGGTGTTGACATAGATTTCGCTTTGGATGTAAATAAAATGACAAATATGTTATATTGTTACTCTGATGATTGTTCAAGGATTATGCACAAAGTGTTGATTCGATCGAGACATGCTCGATTATTACGAAATACCGCTTGGTTCCTCTTGTGTAGACTCTAGCTTGTATGTAGTCTATCCCCGCAAGAGCTGTAGTTGCAATTGATTAAGGAAAATGGTGATGCCACGAGAGTTAATACAGTTATTGACCTTTCTTTGGTAGCTAGGCGACAATACTATCCTTTTATTTTTCCAAACAGCTTTAACGATATATACTCCAGTATAGGGCACCAACAAAATCCCTTCATCTGTCCGAATTCTAATTGTTGAAACCTCGAGTTGCCCCAGTATGAATTCGGTCTTGATATTTTAAAAAAATTTAAGAAATAACCCAAAAACAACTCTTGGGGTAGTCAAGAAGACCTAGTTCGACTCCGGGTAAAGCTCTAAGATCAAAGCTAATGAATGTGGAACAGCGGCGCATTTGTGCAGAAGTTTTTATTTTGCATTTGCATTCTGTTCGTCGCCAAGACGTTTTTGCAAAAATCATTCTAGTTTTATGTATCACCCTTGCGTTTCCTCTTGCAGCGTCTCCGCCAACGTCAGCTATCTGGCCCTCAAACATCGTCTCGCACACCCCTGCACTACCTTGTGAGCTGCTCTATTTCCGTTCAGCACCTTTTTTATACTTATTTTGAATGGTATCTGGTGTTTTATATTCTCCCAGGTTTCTTGGGATATCCAAAGCTATCACCTCCAAATTGCCTCGGTGCGATTTCAGATCCAGCTTGCATGAAAGCATTCTAAACCTTTTTCATCACATCGTCTCTTCCACCAAGAAGATGTAACCCCTAACCCAAACTCAAGGGGCCACCTTTCGCTCCTCAACAGCTTGGAAAATCATAATGAATTCAGTATGTGTTTGGATGTCACAATCCCCACATATAACTTCACACAGAACTTCTCTATAGTCATCCCCCCCAGGGAATACTGGGAAAACTTCAAACCATACCCTTCTACCGAAGACCTTTGTCTGGTATACAGATGGCTCAAAAATGAAAACGAAATGCGCGAACCTCTCGGTCAGGCTTGGTTTTCATTCGTCTATATTCCAGGTGGAGGTGTTCGCTATTTACGAATGCGCGTGGATAATATGCCACTCCATTGCCAAAAATAAAACAGTATTCATCTTCTCAGACAGAGAGGCTGCCTTTAAAGCTGTGGCTTCACCTGTCATAAGATCCAAGCTAGTCCAAGAGAATGTCTTAGTACTCACTGAACTCGCAAGGAACAATTTTGTGATTCTCCATTGGATCCCGGCACATAAGGAGTACGATGGTAATGAAAGAGCTGACACCCTGCCCAAAGAGGGCACCTCATTGTCATTTGTTGGCCCTGAACCCTTCTGCGGAGTTAATAAAAACTACTTCAAAAACACTGCCAAGAACATCCTATCACGGCAGACAACTCCTGATCAAATCTGCTCCAAACAATTTGTACCAGTATATTCAAACAAAACGGCAAAATTCCTACTCAAACTAGATAGCAAAACACTGTTCTCTGAAAAGACCTTCACAACATGAGACTATCGACAGACCCCGTCTACCGACTCTGCCTCGAACGTGAAGAAACATCTTTGCATATCCTCACGAAATGCCCAGCACTCCTCTGCCTCAGAAAGCGGACACTTTTTGATGAGATTATTTCCTTGGAAAAACTCAAAACCCTCCATCCACAGAATGTTTTAAAGTTCTGGGTCTCAGTCTGGAGCAACAGAACTGCTCTAGAATCTCACACAGGTTGGCACAATAGGCCCTACCAATAAATCTAAATCTAAACCTTTTTCCACGTCGTCGTCTTAATGGCAACCTTTACTTTTAAATCCAAAATTTCGGTGATGCAGTAAAAAAATGAAGGAGGATTGATCAAATAGAATTTTGGAACCTAATATTACTATCCGCTTCCTAGAAATTTAACAACTTTAATATCGTCTGACGATATGTCCATAACCCCTGCCAAAGCTATTGTAACTGCTGAGTCCCCTGCTTGGTAAACAAAGCTTATGACCTCAACCAACTTAGTGTGCGCATCTGGCTAGGGACCGCCTAGCTGGCGGGTATTGTTGGTAGAGACCGTTGTCCACAATGGATCCAGCTATAAGACCCTCTGTGGCGGTACACTGATTACTTAATTGGTATCCTATTATGATAGCATAAATCTTCGATATGCTCTCAAATACTTTACCAACACTATAAAGCTTCGACAACGACAACACTAAATAAACGCTGATCTAATTGTTGAAACAAAATCAGAACAAATGTGTCCCAAAAAAGATACTTGGGATAGGTATCAAGAAAGAAATAAAAATAATCGATAAGGAAACAGTACAAGTTGTAAACTCTAGCTAGGTTTGTTCGATAAGCTCAGAAGTCACCTTAGGGTCTCCAGAAACCGTTTTCTGAGAAACCTCAATTCGCCCTGAATTAGATCTAGTTATATTGCGGGATGTTCGTTGTCAAGCATTTTTTGTGAACATACACGAAAAAATAAAAGAAACTGTACATGAACGCATTCAGTTACTTAGCGCCACCGTGCGTACGGCGCTCACAGTCCATTGTGAACTACTGCTTCAACCAACAGTTGCATCCACGCACACCGAGTTGGTTGAGGTCGTCCATAACTTGGTCCTGCCACCGCTTCGTTATCTCTCAGGCTTGTAATTGAAGACTCTGCCGGCTGGCGGTACTTGCTCGTGGCTCCACATGTACCACATGTATCTTAGCTGCTAGATTTTCTGCTTTTTGAATAGAAAAATGTCTTCTATAAACTTTGCAATGGTCGTTGGATCCTTTTGATACGTACAGGACCGAATATCAACCGGATAAATTGTCTCTCAAAACACCTCCGCCGATTTTCGTCCGATTGTGTCAGGGTCCATGTTTTTGCCCCATATAGCAGGACTGGGATGACTAGGATCTTGTATAGTGTCTTATTGGTCCTTCGAGAGAGGGCTTTGCTACTAAGATGCCTTCTAAGCCCATGCGAGTTGCGTACGATTGCCTGAAGATTGATGTTGACGAGGTTACATGACAGCGCGTCACCTTGTCGTAAGCCTTTCTCGACATTAAATGAGTCGGTGGTGTTCTTACCAACCTTGACAACTTGCACAATCGAACGAGTTTAGCAGGGATGCCAAGAAGTACTCTGTATAGTTCGTTCCTATTCAAGCTGTCATATGCAACTTTTAAAGAGGTGGTGAGTATCGATTTGGAATTCTTGGGTCTTTTCTAAAATCTGTCGAAGTGGAAAAATGTGGTCGGTGGTTGACTTACCGGGCCTGAAACCACAGTTCACGTGCGAAAGGGTTAAGGCGCTTACACAAAATGTCCGACAAGATTTTTAAGGAGACATACCTCTGTAGTTGGCGCAGTTCAGAGTATCTCCTTTCTTGGGAATAGGGCAAACTGAGGTTCCATTCTTCAGGCATACAATCATGCGATCAGATTGTACAGATGAGTTGATGCTCCAAGTCATCTCCCGCTGCTCTGAAGTGGCCATCCGCTCCAGCAGCCTTGTTGGACTTTTGTTCAGACATTTTATTCATCATCTTTTAAATAGAATGGATTATTCTGCCTGACAGCGATTAGTCAGTTGTCTTCGCCGTTTAACAGTCTTAAACAGGCAGAAGTGTTATTTCCAAATTCACAGCACTGACTGCGTATCTACGACGAAATTCCCACCCTCGTCTCTACAGGCTTCCGATCGGGCTTTGTATCCCTTGGACGAATGTTTTATTTTTTGGTGGTCGCTTGCGACTGCAGCTTCGCCACATCAAATATTCTCACAGTAAATGCTCGGTCATGCGATCTGTTCGAAAATCTGTTGGAGTGTGCAAATTTGGTGGATAGTTGGCCTGAAACCATACTTAAACAGTTCACTCGCGAAAGGGTTCAAACGGTCACATAGAATAGGCGAAAAGATTTTATGAACGATATGAGTTCGTGTATGTTCCTGATCAAGTCATCTCCCCGATGATGACCTGCGTCATAAAGTCAAAAGAAAAAAGACAATAAATCTGCAAAAGTGCAGGTCAATTTGAAACAGGCACTTCATCCTTACAAAGTTGAAACAGTGGTACAGCTGATGAGCTGATTAAAGTAACATTTTAACATTTATCGCGGTTTTTTAATCTAAAAAGAATTTTTTTTAATTTTATTGAGTGATCTCAAGTGTGTCTTTGATACAATACAACCAACTTTTTCAGAATAAACCAAAAGTGCAACCTCAAAACAAAGCAAGACAACTCAAACAACAGAAAATCGAAGCTGAAAAGGCTGAAAAGGACCGCAAAATAATGCAATACAAGAAGAAAAGGCTAGAAAAAACTAAAGTTATTAGCAAGAAAACATCGAGAGGCCAGCCACTAATGAAGAACAGAATTGAGTACCTCCTCAAACAGATACAAGAAATGAAAAAAAATTAATGTACTTTTATACAAAAAAATATAAATATTGTATATACCTTAAAAACTGAATAAAAATTGAATCAAATTAACTGATTGAATTTGTGTCATTAAATAAATTTTCTTTTAAACATATAAAATTTATACATTTTCTAAGATTTATTTTAAAATTCAAAAACTTCTACGAAATGGCTCAAAATTTTTTGTACATGTTTGAATTTGTGATTGACGATCTGCTGATCACTCGACCAAACATATGTGCCCCTGAAGAGTATCCAACTTGCTGCGAATTAACTTTTCGTTCTCACGTTTTCGTATCGATTTGCGATAAAGAATTCGGAGGCTGCATTGATACTGCAAGAAAGAGTGGAAAATGCTGTCTGTTTTCCCTCGAAGCGCCTATTAATCGAAACGATCGCCTACAGTTGCACGTTTTCAAGAAGCGAAACGATAGTTGTAAATTTCTCATTGGAGCAACAGAAATTCCTGTCCATAGAATGTTCGATAAAGTAACTGATGATTTTTATGTAAGAAATCCAAATTGGAATGCACATCTTAAGAACACGAAAACAAATGGTAGACCGTCAATATCAAAAAAGGATAAGGTAATTATTGATAATGACTGTGGAGCAGATTCATCGACTGCTAGACAAGAAGAACTATGCCCAACATACGAGCTGAGCAAGAAACTATTGGCTTTGTCCAATATGACGGGCTTACAGACTGGAAATATTGTTTTGGTTGTGCGATTGGCTTGCATGGGCTCAACAATTGTCTCGCCATTTCAATTGGGAAGCCCAACGACAAGTCCTCTACGTTGTCCGAAGTTAAAAGTACCCTGCAAAAAGAATGAAGTTCACGATTCCACAGTTTGCAAGCGTTATTTTAGTTCAAATGCGGAAAAAAGCTGTCCATGTGGGGAGTGTGAAGACGAAACTGAAAGATGTAAGTATAAAAACAGAAAAACAGTGCATTTTTTGAATGATGATGAGTATATCTTAATTTGATCCCTGTTTTGGAAGGAGAATGGATGATTTTTTTAATTTATTTTCCAAATTGAACTCATGTTCAAAATTTCGTACTCAAAAAAATTTCTTAAAAGGTACTTGTTAATGTTAATTGTTATCTTGTGGGTATATTTTTGGGCAATATAGTAATTTGCTTTGAAACATCACCGTTTTCACTGACGGTTCGAAATCAAAATGATGTGGTGGGGGAGGTGTTTACTCAAAAGGACTTAATCTCAGTCCCTTCCTGCGTCTGACAAGCCGTTGTAGGTGTAGCGTGTTCCAGGCGGACTTAATGCCAATAATGAAGGCTTTATCCTTGCTTAAAGAAAAATTAACAACCTTCAAGGACATCATCATTTCCATGGATAGTCAGGATGCGCGGAAATTCCCACTCTAACTACTTCTTTAGCTGACAGCCACCTTAATCTAACCTAAACTATTTGCATTACAAACAATTTTTTTTAACCATCCCAAGATTTTAAACATATTTTTCAATTAAAATAGAATTCGTAATACAACCAGAGACCACCTCTAGTTTTTGGTGCCAGTTTAGTTTTTTTTGGATTGCTTTAATAATAATATCACTTTATTTTATCACGAAATTAGCCGCGAGCTCTTAGTCGATAAATAAAAATGTTATATGAAATTATTCAACTATGTCTTAACTACTTGCGTCTTTTGTATTAAACTGCTAAGCTCACAAACGTCCTTCCAAAATAGCAGGATTTCTTACCTTTCGGGTAAGCAAATTTATTTAAAACTAGCTGACCCGCGAACTTCGTTTCGCCAAAATTCATCAATGTATTGAAAATAATAATTCTTTCATGTGCATTTAGTAAATAGCTGATATTTTACACTTTTTATTTATGTGATAATGTGTAATTTTAAGTTAATTACGCTTATCAGCTATTTGCCTGTGAAAATCCCGTCAAAATCGGTTTAGCCGTTTCCGAGATTAGCCGGAACAAACAGACAGACAGACAGACAAAAATTTTAAAAATTGCGTTTTTTTTTCTAAGTACCGTATGTACTTTCATACGCATTTAGTAAAAAACTGATATTTTGAAATTACAAACAGACACTTCATTTTTATTTATGTGTATAGATGATTGTATCCTTTTTTTAACTAAGATTTTCTTTTTATTTTATGAAAATTGGACGTAAGCCATGCCCGAAATTAAAATTTTTTTTTCATACACAAGATATTAGTTTCCACTAACAGACAAACAAATTTTTTGGATTTTGGCGTTATTAAAAGTACCCTTAATTTGCAAGAATAAGGTTCTATAGTTTCTTATGAAAAGTGGGCGTTAGCCACGCCCAAAAAAAAAATTTCTTTCTGACACAAGATGTTTACTTTAAGTAGGAGCATTGTATTTAAAATCTATAGTATTCCCAAGAAGCGGAATGTTTTGTGCGGCATCTATGGACGACGTTCACAAGCTTTGATTGTGGAGTAATTTTAGTGGTTTTTGTCTAAACTGCCATGGAAAGCAAAAACAACAATAGAAGAAATTTGATATAAAGTAAACAAGACAACTAGTGCCGCCATTGACGACGTTTAGAACTAAAATAAAATGTTCCATGAAATTACTATAAAATATAAATACAATGGTAGGAGCCACAAAATTTAAGGCTTTTCACTAAAATATAAGAACCGTTTATTAACACAATATTGATGGTTTTGTATAAAAAGTGGGCGTCAGCCACGCTTAAACTGAAATATTTTTATTTGATTGGAAGAAGATTATGATTTACCTTAAGCTTGCGTGTGCAAAATTTTAGCGTTGTGCTTTTATCGTAACTGTACAAAAAACATAATTTAATTTAATTTGTTTAACAAAAATACATCAAATTTAAGCTTTCTTATTCAAATGTGGCTTCTAGAGAGTATACTGTTTAATAGGGTACGGACGGACGGACATCGCTAAATCGAATTGACTTTTGATTCTGATTAAAAATATATATTTTTCTGCTAAAGGTATTATTCCTCTATGTTACAAACTCCACAATCCACATCATAAACAATATATGTACCAATCCTATGGAAAATTATAACTTTTTCGTTATTTGTTACATCATTACGGAAATTTAGTTAAGCGGTTTTATTCAAACGGTCGGAAGCACCTAAAAATTAATAAGTGCTACCAATTCGTGCATTTTATTTCATTAATCATTAATATTAAATCATTAATATTAATTAAAATTAATAAGACTTATTTACTTAAGCTTACAAAAATAAAATGCACGACTGGGTCGCACGAACTCCTCCCTCTTTTACTCGATATATGCCTAGGGACAATGTACGTATGTTTAAAAAAAAATATTTTGAAAAATTTTCAATTTTCTTAAGAGTTTTCTTGGAAATATAAGTATGCAATAATATTTCATTACTAAATATTCAACCAGGAAAAAATATATTGAAAATCGTTCGGCCAGTTTTTTTTAACGGTTATTTTTGTAAAATATTCAAAAATATATTTTGAAATTTATTTACGAATGTGCATGTGCAATGGTAGGTATGTATCGTCACTGTTTAGGAAAACCGGCATTACTCGAAAAATTCAATATTTGAGTTAATGGTACTTAAAAAATCATTCCATATCGTGCTGTAAAGTCGGCATAACTGTTTCTTTGTTTGCCAATGGAGAATTCATAAAGTGACAGTTTTTTTGTGTTGTGTGCAAAGTAATTAAGAAAATGTAGAATAGCTTACATAGTTAAAAATTAGCACTGTCCTTTATAAAGTTAGTACGGTTTTGTAATTATATATTTCTGTTAAAAACAAAATGTGTCTCTTTTATTTATAAATTTGAGAAAATATGTTTTGGAAATTACACTTTTATGAGTTATGCCATTTTTTTTATTTTTTTTACTGTTAGGTATGCTAAATAGGTAAAAAAATGTCGATATTTTGTTAAAAAAAAGGAAATAAACTGTACCTAACCTTCTATTTTTTTTAATGTAGATTTTCTAATTTTTTGTTTTTAAACTTTAACCTTAAGTTTTTATAATATCTGCCAAAGCTGTGACAAACTACCTCTGAAATAAAAAATAACTTGTCTGGATATCATAAACTGATTTTGGAATTAATTTAGATTCTCATTTTCATTAGCTAATCGTATCCTTCTTTATTTTTTACTTGCTCTATAGGGCAAGTATTGGTTTCGTGCAGAAAAAAAAAATCGAGGTTTTAATCAAACATGACATTACGATGATAGTGAAGCCCAAAAAAGTGGTTTTCGCTATACCATCCGTCGGTCTGTCTGTGCGTCTGTGCGGATGTGTCGAGGTTTTTTTGTTCGTTTTAGCCCGGCTCAAACTGGTACGTTTCATGTAACGGTTTTTTCCATTTTGAATTTGCTCGAAAACGGCTCTAACGATTTTGATTAAACTTAGAATTTAACTTACCTAAGATATTTCTAACAAAATAGCGTTTTTTTAAATGGTCTCCCATACAACTAACCGTTCAGTTTTAGCCAACTTTTTTAGGTTTTTTCTAATTTGCTCAAAAATGGCTCTAACGATTTTGATTAAATTTGGTGTAATATATTCTTTTAGTGTTCTTAAGAGAACTGCGTTTTTAGTTTTTGGCAAAAAATGCCAATAACGGAGATCTGATCTTAACGTCTTT
Organism: Platycheirus albimanus; assembly: GCA_916050605.2. Classification (NCBI taxonomy): domain Eukaryota; kingdom Metazoa; phylum Arthropoda; class Insecta; order Diptera; family Syrphidae; genus Platycheirus; species Platycheirus albimanus. The sequence continues at coordinate 71,765,596 of OU696698.1, forward strand.
TTTTTCAAATGGCTATAAGTTGTCAAGGATTGTATCGAATTCAAACAGACTTTGTTTGGTATAGTTCCTTACAAATCTCTATCAGATGGCATTGCATTTTTTCAGTTACTCTTTTTTGAAATGGTGGCTCCCATACAAAAAGCCACTAGGTTTTGGCCAAATTATGTATTTTTTTATAATTTACTCAAAAAAGATTCTACCGATTTTTATTAAACTTTGTATGTAATATAATATAAAATGTTTTGAAGAAAACTGCATTTGAGTTTTTGGCTACAAATGATAATAACGGACATTTTTTTTAGCAATTTTATTATTTCGGCCATAAGCGGACATTTATAAATCATTTATAGCACCCAAAAGATGGCATCTAAACTTGATATACTTAAGGTTTCTTAACGTAAACTTCTGTATATCGGGTTTTCCAGTTTTAGCCAAACTTTTTTAGTTTTTCCCAATTTTTTCAAACATGAGTTTTCATATTGCTCGAAAACTTTGTTTTCATCGTACTATTGCATCCACAGAGCAAGTTCGTGCGACCGAGTCGTTCATTTTATTTATTTTTTAAAATTTAAATTGTGGAACTCACTAAAATTTAAAACATAATTTTAAAAAAAATAATTGTAAGACATTAAAAAAAAAAAAAAAAAAAAAACATAAAAATTGGTCCAAAACTTTAAAATGATTCTGTAAAGAATCAAGTTTTTGAACTACGTGTATGTCGGTTTTCTTACAGCGACGATGTAATAACAATTTGTAGTTTGCATCTGGAAAAATAAAACAAAAATTGTTTTTATTAGTTTTAATTAAAAAACAAACAAAAAAAAAAAAAAAAACAAACGATACTCAGTCAAACGATTGTCAATATTTTTTTTCAAGATATCGACGGTTAAACTTTATAACCTCGTAAGTCGAAAAATTTGAAAAAAAAATATTAATAATGCAAAAAAATTAGAAAGTTCAGAGCCATATTTTGATATTTTCAGCTCAACAATATTGTTCCGAAAATTTTTCAGGAATGACAACATTAAAAAACTAGTATTATAAATCCCAATATAAAAATTAAGCAGTACCTACCTCGTAAGTCGTAAGTCTCATACTACACATGTAAATCGAGTTGAATTTTTATATACTTACGAGGTATTGCATAAGTACACAATCAGGTATTTCTTGATTTCTGAAAAACTTGCAAAAACAACTTACGAGGTTATGAAGTTTAACCGTCGATATGTAGAATTTAGATATTTAGCAACGAAATATTATATATTGTTATCTCATGAAAACTCTTAAAATTAAAAAAAAAACATTAAAGATTCAAATAATAATTTTTGTTCCGATGATCCTAGTCCCTAAGCAAATAATCTAGTTCGTGCGACCAATTCATGATTTTTGTGTGTGCACAAATCCATAATTTGACTTATAGTACCTTTGATTAACTGACCATTAACACCTCCTTGTTGTTGTCTTTTTTTTTATAATTATAGGTTCACAAAAACGGAACAGTAAGTTTGATTCCATGAGTTTCTTGTCCAACAACCACGGAAATAAACCTAAAGGTTGCCCGTGTCCAGACTGTGATGAGGATTGTCAAGCAGGTATGTAGATACTCGTATGTCATGGATTTCAAATTAAACGTACCCTTAAATGTACTACAAGTTAGTAGTGTCTTATAATTTAAAAAAAAAGGCTCAGTTCTTATCATTCTTATGTAGAGAGTAGAGATCAGTAATCCCACAGTGAGGATAGGACATTAACTTGTGTTGTCGTGTTCCCAGCTGATGTGTTTCGAACAAATCATTATATATATATTTTTGACATGCTCTATACTATATAGGAAAATTAGTAGTTTTCGTAAAAACTTCCGTCGGTTTGTCTGCTGGATGTGCCTATGTCAGCACACTTTTGTGATTCCCTAGAGAAGGTCTCAGATTTTTTTTACTAGCCCGGCTATAACGCGTTGCTTCCATAAAGCTGAACATTTTTCAAAAACCGCTCTAACGTTTTTGATTACATTTAATAAATAAAGTTATACAACTTTGTATTTATGTATTAAACAAAACGGCGTTTTTAGTTTTTGGCTATGAAAACAAACATAAATTAATAACGACTTATCGGATTTTCTTCAAACTTTGTTTGTGGTTTTTTGTAATGATTTATGTATTTTAGACGTAAAAAATTTATTGGATTTCCGTTTTTGACATTTCCCTCAAGCTTTGTCAATCCTGTTGTGTAAACCACCGATCGCCTTCCTCCTTTCAGTCATTTTAAAGCAAAATCGCATAAATATACTGGGTTGGTTAATACTGGGTACAATTAAACGTATGTAAAATAGTTTGGAAGACGATATGGTAAAACCATTTTCGACTTTTACTCTTTTTGGCGAGTTGAAGAAACCCCCAGCAAGACTTATTTAAACAAAAAATTAAAAATAAATTCTTAAAGAATAATCGCTTATTTTCAAAAATACGGTTATATGAGTAATTCCTATTTTCTCGTTATAGCCAAGGCCAAGGCTCTTCAAAAAATGAAACACCTCATGAAAAAATACGGACCAATCCAAAACTAAAACACACAATATTAAATTTAAAAAAAATTGTAAATCCAATATATACCCATAAATTGAAAACTAATTATACTTAAGGGTATGTTAATTTTTTTGAATCTCATGCTTTTTACACACAACTTACTGATTAAAAAATTTAACAAATCTATTGCAGAGGATGACGACGAAGATGAAGAGAACTCGGACATAGTTGCCAATCCCTGTATTTTGTGTCCCTCAAAGCCGGACTATGGTCCTGAGAAATACGATGAATTTGAAGCCAATATGAATGGCAGTGGCCTTACAATAAGAGTTCTAAAAGATAGCCATATGGTCGAAAATGTATGTGATATTGAACCAGGAAATGAAAGTCCTTGCGCTCATAAATCGCATAAAGCAAAACAAGCTCACTGTGGTAATCTGAATTACCTCCTGCAAAACAATCTTCTAATTCGCAATCACATTGAACGGAGAACGGGGGGCAATATTATAAACAATAAATCATTGCCGATGGTTCGAGGTAACATAAAGTACTCTGGGAATGAGTCATGCTGTGGGGACAGTATCAACATACCACTATTGAACAAACTGCCAGAAACAAAAAGTGTGGACGCATATCGCAAGACCCCGAATGACATTAGAAATTGTTGCTTCCAAGTCCAAGCGAGCGATATAGATAACACATTACGTGGCATAAACGCAACAGCCGAAAAGAAAGGAATTGAGGTAAGTCATAGTTATAACGTCTGGCTTAGAGTTTGAATTTGAATGTAGTGCAACTACTTTTATCCATTGTATCCATTCCATAGTGTAGGCTTAAAGTGTGGAAGTTGCATAACACACAATTACAATTTGCATTCACAAAACATAGAGTATTTTTTTCCGCATTGGGCAGAATTAGTTTATTGGAGCAAGTTAATGACTGTGTTAGGAATACCTGACTTGTAATTAAAATATTGGTCCGATAAACACGTAAAGATTTTGAAGGACTTATGATTAATGTAATTTTACCGAGAGTCCACAGCCCATATTTTGAGTGAAAGGAAAAAAAAAACGATCTCTGACGCGATATATGTACATTTTCCATGAGTGCGAGAAGGGTGGATCCAGGTTTATTTTTTGGGAGGGGCACAAGGAGCGGATGGGCAAACAAAAATCCAAAATAACAGTTAGAAATAAACTTAAAGTATCATTCTTCAAGCCACGTTTATTTCTACAGGTTCAAGTATGTATAGGAAGACAGTTTTCTTTTATGTTTCCTACTAAAGATGTCCAGCGTCCATTTTTGCCGCAACGTCTAGATGCATATGCATTAAAACCAATCCATTCAAACCCTCTTCTGTCTCCCTGTTGCGAATATATGACTTTAATCGGCGTAAGGTGGAGAAAGATCGGTCGGCAGTGCTAGTAGTCACTGGACACACCAATTGACAAATAGTTCTGGTATTTGGCAGCACTGGTGCTCTTTTTTAGGCATCTGCTGGAGATACTGGGATATTTTCTCTCATATGTGTTGCCAAATTTTTAGCTCTCCTTTCAAAGCTAACAAACAAGAAAGGAGTGATGTATATACTTCAGCGCCTTGCAAAACATCCTCTACATCTTCGTCGCTGAAGTTATGGGACAGTAACTTTTGCAACTGTCCGATTCTTTGCATGGCAGCGCGCGCTAGGGAACCTGGATGACATTTCACTTAACAAACAATCTAGAAAACGAACATTATGCTGAAGGTCGGTAATATTCTTAAACTGAATGAATCTGAATGTTCGACCGATTTGTTTGACGGCCGGTGATTCTGCCGACCGTAATTTCTGCACCAATTTCATTTGACATTTGTGGGAATTCGTTTTTAATTTACGTTTTTTTTATCTGTAAATTTTAAAAAGCAAACAAATCTTCTATAGGATAAATGTTATTTTGGTGGTTCCCTGAAATTACGCCATAGGAAATTACGAAAAAAAAAATGGAAAAAACGCCCAAAAATCTCCATACAATATTTTGGTGTTTTTCCCAGGAAAAAAAGCCCAAAAGCTTGGCTTCATTTCGAAAAATGTTGGGTCTTTTTTCTGTGATTTTTCCCTTTTGAATTAGGGAAAAAAGCCAAAAAAAAATTTTGGAAAAAAACGCCCGAAAAAAACCATGCATTTGTTTCCAAATCGAAAAGAAAAAAAAACGCCAGAAAACAAACTTTTTGGCCTTTTTTTCCAAATTGGAAAGGAAAAAACGCCAAAAAATTAACTTTCTTTCCAAGTAGGAAAATGTAACAAATTATTGATTATTGAGGCGGTTATTATAATGTAATCTGTGTAACAATCGCGTGATTTTTAAACAGATTACATTATAATAATCGCCTCAATAATCAACTTAAAAGTTTGTTTATATTAGTAAATAATTTTTTTGGCGTTTTTTATTTCCAATTTGAGAAAAAGGCCAAAAAGTTTGTTTTCTGGCGTTTTTTTCGATTTCGGAAAAAAGGCAAACAGTTTTTTTCGGGCGTTTTTTCCATTTTTATTTTTTGGCCTTTTTTCCTAAATTACGGCGTTATTTCCATGTTTTTTATCGAAATTTCCAAAATATTTTGGGGTTTTACCATTTGTTTACGCCCAAATTTGTTGGGCTTTTTTTTCCAAAACTCTTTTGGGCGTAATTTCCTACGGCGTAGTTTCAGGGAGCCTATTTTGGTGTTGGCTCTTGGATTGGTTAAAAACTTTCTGCATTATTAAAAAAAGAAAGAAATTTTAAGTACATTCATTGACGTTGATTGCTATCTTAAAAAAGCTGCTCTTTTTCTATCGCTGCTCATTGAAAATAGCTCTTTAGCACGGGTTGGGGTCAAAATCTCGAAAATCCAAAATCCCGAAAACCCAGAATCCTGAATGAGATCCCGTAAAATTATATAAAATAAAAATTTTTGTTTGTTTAGCCCTGAAGTCGCGGTGGGGTCGCCCTGGTGTCGACACAACTCGTTTTTTGAAATACCTGAACTTGCCCTCAAGAAAAAATTCTGTCGAAGTGACTTTTACTGTCAAACATTTCTTGTGTGTTATTCTTCTGGTATTTGATTTTTTTATGATTCATGATTTATTTTAGCAACTCTTATAATTTGATTTGCTTCTAAATATGTACTGTGATGCAATCTCCACAGTACACAAAAACTAGGAGGGGGTGGGGGCCTTCGTGCCCCCTTAAGCCCACACTTGTCTGCTATATAATTGTTTTTAATCTTGCCACGCTTTTGTTTAGATCTTTCTTTATTTAATTTTTGGTTTGTATCCGAGGAATCAAAGTTTGGTTTTTGCCTGGAAAACCCGAGTAAAGGCAAATAGGGGATATTCTTGTCTTTTTTCTTTAATAACTCAAAAACTTCAGCCTCTCGCATAAAAGTGTTTCATGAATAAACCAAAAATAGCCTTTTAATTTCTTTCTAGTTTTTATGGTGTTTTTTTTAGAGCGAAAAACATGAAATTTTGTGTGTATTTTAATGTAAATAAACATCTTGTGTATGAAATCAAAAAAAAAAAATGATTGTGGGAGTAGCTGACGCCCACTTTTCATAACTAACTATAAAAAAACTGTTTTTGCTAATAAACGGTATTTATAATGAATCCCAAGCCCAAATTTGTGCGTCTCTTAGTAGAAACTAAAAAGCTTGTGTACGAAAAGAAATTTTTGAATTTTGGGCATGGCTTACGCCCACTTTTCATGAAAGAACGAAAAACGTAGTTTTAAAAGTGTAACATATCAATATTGAATTTAAACTTTTATCCGTTCGTTATTTGAAAAATATATCTCTTTATTTTTTCACGTGAATTTTTTCAATACACCCACTTTTAGGGGTTTTATAAAATACCTTTATGGTAAGATCGTTAAAAAAACTACTCGATTATCAGCTGTAGTTTAACCACATATGCCTAAAAATTAGTTAGTGCTTTAAATTATTTTTTTACAAATTTTTAAGACGCCCACTTTTAAGGGGCGTTTCCGTCAAAAGTCATAACATGCATTAATGTTGTTATGTTTTTTTTTACTATCGGTTGCAGTTTTGAAGTAAGAAGATGAACACTTCGGTTTATATTCCTTGGTTATGTAGCAGAGTGTGGTTCAAGAATTGTTAAAAACACCCATAATCGCTAATTCCATTCAAAATCTAATTTAAAAAAATATAAGTTATGTCTTGTTTTGTTCAAATCGATCTGCAAGCTTAAAATTGAATGTCACTGAGTTCATAGTATTTGCTCTGGCAATAAAGAGTCTCAATTTTGGGCGTGGCAGACGCATTTTTTTTTTATTGTGGCAGCAGTTATTGAACATCGGCTACACAAAATTAATGTTATTGAACTTTTTCCTGTCTGCTAAAGAAGAATTTAGTTTCTGAAACTAGAACAGCTGTTGGCTGCAGGAGGCGAACGCGTACACATACACAAATATAGGGAATATGGTATCCAACAGTTGGTTGCAAACGTACTGTAGCTCTCGTTTTTTTTTTATGAATGCATAACTTGCCTTAAAGTAGGCAATTAAAAAATCTATAACTTTCGAAGAAAACCAAACTTCGTTGTAATTTGAAAAATAATTCTTCTTATTCCTAGGTATGCCATAAAACATGCGATGATCAAGACACAGATATTTTTTTGGTTAGGTTGGGAAATAAAAAGTCCTCTCAAAATAAAAAGAGTACTATTGAAATTGAACTGAGAACTCCGAAAGAACCGTCCAATGTTCGAGCACAAAAATGGACAAAAGAAACCCAAGTTGACGAAAAAATTCTTGATGCTGGTGTTAAAAACAAGAAGCGAAAGGGTAAAAATAGAAACAAGAAAAATAAATGTTTTTGAACTACATCGAAAAAAGGAAAAGTAAATTAAAAAAAAAATATCTGAAACCCAAATGAAATTCTCTGTGTTGTTTTTTACTTTCAAAATCAAAGGATCTTCTAGGTGGGCTTGCTATATTTTGTTTCACCATATAATATAGGTGAGCTTTCTATATTTTGTATCACCATATAATATACTCAAAATTTGTGGTGTTAAAACTACGAATGTTTTTTACGCAAAGGTTTTTGTAGTACAGAATATTTGGGCAAAATGCTCGCAGGATCGGTTAAAATAAATTAATTTATTTTTAAATACTCACGTCCACGGTGATCACATTTTTTTAAACCTTTTTTTTCTCGCTATAGATTAAGAATTTATGTTCGTGTTCTTGTAAAACAGAATATGTGGATTGGTTCAAAATCCTGAAAACTTAAAATCCCGAAAAATCAAAATCCCGATACGCAATCAGCAACTGAAGAATCAAATAATTAGTGATTCGTGATCATTCATTCATTTTTAGAGATTGTAGGTTGGGTCGAGACAAGAACAAAATCGTAAGGGATGGGGTCAATGCCCCCTTTATTAGTCGGGATGGTCAATTTTCTTACAAAGAACATCGGTAATATTAACAATGTCATGCTGCTCATTTTCTTTAAGCCTGAAATCTCTACTTTTATTGTATTTTTAAAGAAAGTTGTTCTAGGGAACTTTTTTTTTTCAAAAGTAATTTTCAAACTCAAAATTTTTGGAAAAATAAAAAAAAAAAATTCAAATATTTTTAGTTGATTGTTGTTTAAAAAAAAAAATTAAAAGTAAAAAAATCAAAAGGTCCATTAATGAATTGAACCACTATTTTTAAATATTCAAAATTTTATAAGCAGCAAATAAAAGAAGAGATTCCATTCTTTTCCTTAGAGGTATATATAGAAAACCTACATACTCTAGATATGACATATGAGTAACACCGTTTGCGAATCACCCTGTATTATTTCATTTCTTACTTTTGTAAAGCCAATAATATCGCTCCCGATGATATAAACATGTACTTATGAATGTTTATACCATCGGTAATAAGCTCAGGCCTTAAGCTTTAAAAGAAGGGCTAATATTCAAACCAGGATTTCAAGAAGTAGTCGTCTTAGTTGAATGGCAAAGAAAATCTGTTTAAAATTGATACAACATTCATAACAAAATCTACCGTAATTTATTGTTTCATTCTTCCATAGAATTCCGCAAAGTGTGACGAAAGTGGGTGATTCAATTTTTTACTTGCGAGTAGGTACATATATGTATAGTATACATATCATATCAAGTATATTTATTAATTTTTTTAAACGCACAATTAACATTAAAAAAATTAAGTGCTAAGCTCTAGCAATTAATTCATAAAGCTAGCGATGACAACTTCTGTAGAAAGTATTAGACAATATAACAATTTTTTTCAATTAAGACTTTCTCCTTGCACTCAAAGATCATATTTGAAAAGATAAGTTCAATTAACATACCTGACAGGTATTCAGTCATGATTAAAGTGTGTAATTGAAGAATTTGTGTGGGTAAAAGCAAAGCAAAAATGTAATCAAAAAAGTTTTTGGATTAGAAAATGATTTTTAATTACCATGAGTGATTTTCTATTTTTATTTTTAAATTGGGAATGACAGTTTGGCCAGTCTAGATATTTTCAATCCATCGAAGTGGTGCCGCCATCTTATTACATTAGCGGTAGGCTAACAAGAAGCTGGATATTTAAAAATAAAAAAAGGCAAGTTAATCCTGTAATTCATTAATTGGCCTAAAACTCGACGTTAGGCAATAGCGCCCAAGGAAATAACGCCCAAAAAAATTTTAAACAAATTGTTGTATTTATTTTTCCATTTTGGTTATTTCCTCGTTCAAGTTCATTTTTATAACAGACATTAATGCCCGAAATATAGAGCTGAAATAGTAAAAAAGAAATAAGCCCAAAAGTATTCAGAATTTTTTTTCTGGATTGAAATAAAAAACAGCAAATTTAAGAAATTATGCTGTTACATGCTTAAAAAATGTTTTTGGGCGATGAAATTACACCTTAAATTTTGGAAATATCACCCACTTATTACAAAAACAATTTCAAAAGAAAATGTTTGGGCGACATTTCTATTGGCTTAAGCGATATAGAGTTTGGGGGGTAAAGCCAACATTTTTGGGCGTTAGTAATTTTTTTGGGCGTTATTTTCAAATGCCCTAAAGTTTCAGTCACTTAAGAACTATTTAGAAAAAAACCTACAACCTACAAGACATTTTAGTTTTCTTTTTTTGACTGAAAATTTAATTTAGTTTTGACAACAAAATAGTACTAATTACAAAAAAGTATAGAATGGTATTGTAGGAGCTACCGTTATTTTTTAATAATTTTTTTCTAATTTAAGGTTTTTTTTAGAAATGCCTGAGAGGAACAGACCCCATCCAGTACGATTTTTTTCTTGCCTCGACCCAACTTACAAGTTATTGCTTTTTCCGACAACCTAGGTAAATCACCCTGTATAAACAACCAAAATAGTTATTTCGCCCTTTGAAAGGTTTCTCATTTTTAATTTATATAAAAAACAAGTAAAAAAGAATAAAAAATAAAATGCACGACTTTTTTCTTTTATTTTTTAAATTAGTTTAAGAGTTTTCTCGGAAAAACTAAGTATGCAATAAAATTTCAAAGCTATACGTCAATCTAGGAAAAAAAAAAATATTGAAAATCGTTGGACCAGTTTTTTTTTTAAAGGTTATTTTTGAAAAACTTTTTCAAAAAATATTTTGAAATTTATTTGAGTATGCAAATATATGGCAATCTGTAGTTTACATTTGAAAAATAATTAAAAAAAAAATCAATGTACCCGTTTCCAACATACATATTTCGAAAACCAAAAATTTTTTTGAAAAAATTATAAAAAATCAAAAAAAAAAGTTTTTGAAAATTTTGAAATGCCATATTAATAAAATTATGAATGACTTCTTGTGGCCAAAATTTTATTGAAATCGAATGTATAGTTTACGAGAAAATTTGATTTGAAAATACTGGTTCTATGAGAGGTACCGTTATTAGACAAATTTTGAAAAAAAATTTCGAACTAAAAGAATTTCTTGCAAAAATAGCATTCTGAAAGTTGTATCAAAATCGTTTGAGCCGTTTTTGAGAAAATCAATTTTTGTCTTCAAGATTGTATGGCAGGTGCCGTTATTTTTGGACCTAGAGCAAAAATAAAAAATATGTTCCGAGGGACGGCCAAATAAATCCTAAATACCAAATTTGAAGCAAATCGGCCCACCCGTTTAGCCTCCAGAGGCGCGAACAGACAGACAGACAGGCAGACAGACAGAGAGACATACAGACGGACGGAATTTCCAGACCCACTTTTTTCGACTTCTCCATCATCGTAATGTCATGTGTGATTGTTATCTCAAATTTTTTTTTCTGCACGAATCCATAACTTGCCTTATAGTACCTATAATCGCAAGTAAAAATAAATGAAATCGGAGTTGCTTCTGTGGACTTTTGAAATTTGCCTGTTTCACGGCATCATTGACTCGATTTCAACGTACATATTTAGTTTCTAAACTTTTCCAAAAAATGGTCGCGCTACATTCCTTTACATGAATTCTTCCTTAGTCAGATAGCTTTGCACCCTTTTACAAAGAATAATAGGGTTGGGTCCAATTTATTTTTAAAATGTCGATTTAAAAAAATCGATCGTCATAATGTCGAATTTCGAAACGTCGATTGGTAAAAATACCGACTGATTAAAATGTCGACTTTTATAAAGTCGATTTTGAAAATATCGACTCGAAAAAAGGTCGACAGTGGCAAACTGGGTGATGTTCACATGCATGCGGCGCCGCACTTTGCCACTGTCGATCAGTGTTGCGCCCCTACTTCTATGATTTAAAAATAATTTAAAAATTTGACCTATCGATGGCATCCAAAGAACTTCATTTTTTATCAGGATAAAAGTCGACATTATTACCGACACTTTTTCAGTCGACATTTTCATAGTCTAGATTTAAAACTGTCAAAATTTTTTTTTGTCGATCAAACATCAGTCGACATTTTGCCAGTCAATAAAATTTGTATTTATCCAGTCGAATTTTTTTTTTCGACCATTCGTACGCTTCCCAGAATAATAACCATCAAGGAACCGGCCAGTGGGGAAATGCTAATTAATAAGACCATAAAATGAAACCCCCGAAGAAAAACTGTTGCTTACCACCAAAGAATCAATATTTATTTTAAACATGAGAAAATTTGACATTTGCAGTTATCTGAAAAAATTATAGCGTCTTCCTGTAAGGTGAGGACTTTTGCGACTCCTTGTGAGTACCTTGCTTTGTCTTGTGGCCAGTTGTACAACAGTGGTTCAGCCTTGAACCTTTGTTTATCCTCAAAACTAAACCGGAATGAGACTTAAAAATGAGGCCCAACCGCCCTTAATGTAAATACTATAAAATTAATCCCCTTTTTGACATTTGGAGTGTGCATCAAAATAATAAGTTTCATTATTTTTATCTGCCATTACAAAAAAAAAAGTTTACAAAACTCTTAAACCTTAAATGAAAGCTCTTTCCATGCCGCCATCGCTCCCACTAATCGCTTTTGTTGCATTAAAAGCTTTAATATAATAATAAACCAACAACAAATCTGAAAACTCAGAACTCAAATTCAGAAATGATAAACAAAGCGATCCTACCTTGCGGACATGCACTATGCGGTCAGATGCCCACTGACGAAGATGCTCCATACGATCTTACAGAAAACAGAAACATCGCCATCGCATCGGATCGCCACAAGGTAGGTTATACACGACACCACAACAATAAATTGTTTCCATTAACGTTGGGGCCAAGCATCGATCGCCGCCTCAACGAGACAATTTCCCCAACTTAGTGTTCCAACGGCTTTCTGGCGTTCAGCATGGCGATTGCTATTCAAACTAAAAACTGATAGTTACCGTGATTGTGAGTGAAACGTCTTTGGCCTGGTCCGGTCCGAACGTATTTCATTGTTGGCCAACAGGTGGTCGCCTGGTCGTGGATCGTGGTAGTTTATTTTTTTTTTATTTTATAGAACCCATTTTAATATGTTTGTCGTTTTACTTTACTCTCGGTTGCGTGACGTCGTCGCCGTCGCTCTTCTTCTCGTGCCGCAGAAAATTTACTCGTAGATGGTAGAGATGGCATAGAAAACCGGACTACAAAAGCAATAAAAAAATATCCGATTGATCATTCATTGTTAATTCAATTAGAGCTTTGCTTTGAGCTTTTCTCAGACATTTGCTATCATTCTTACCGGCTTGTCGTGGTGATAACCAAGTTCAAATAAGTTATTTTTTTTTTGTTTTCTCTTAATTAGGTGTTTTTGTGATGCACGATGGAATCAAGAATAAGGAACGAAAAATTATCGAATAAATAAAAAAAAAAGTGAACGAAAGATTTCCGGATATTCTTATTAAATTAGTTTTCAAATTATTTAACAAATCAAAAAAATAATTTGTTTGTTGTTGTTGTTGTTGGTTTATTGTGAGTTCCGAATTGTTTTTTTTTTTTTTTGGTTAACACATCATCATGAAGACAATCCGCTTGATTGTTTTTGGTGGCTTACTCTTGATGTTGACTCCAGAAGCCAACAGTGGTAGGGATTTGCGACGAAATAAAAATGGTGAGTTTTGTTGTTTTCTTTTTAATCAGATTAACTTTTAAAATCCACTTAACACTTTTACTTTGCGCAATGATTCGAGGAGGAAATCAGGTTAAGATAGGCGTACTTTTTCAACAAGTTTTTATATACGTTTGTATCTATGTATCTACAAATGATACCGGCCTAAATGCAGGGTTCACTGTATCATGAATGCCATTGATTTACTAATAAAAAAAAAAATATAGATATCTCTTGCATTCAATAGCAATTGGTGCATTGCATACCCAAACCCAGCATACACAACTATCCAAGTGTAAAATGTGAATTTGAATTCGCAGGAAATGTGTTGCAATATCAATGTTGAGCTAAAGCAATGTGCAAAAAACAGGATAGTGTAAGCCTACAAGTTTTTAATTGATGTTTTTTTTTTTTACCGCAAAAAGTAAAAGTATGTTTTCAAATATTAATAAAATGTTGTTAATTAGACTTTTGAACAAGTTATGTAGGAGAAAAGATAAGGACCAAACTATTAGTACACTTTTTATTACAAAAAGACTGTACAAAATTTGAACGAGGTAAAAGCATTAAGCTATATAATCCAATGAAGTCAACTATAGCATGTATGAATATGATGTTATTACTGTTGCAATCAGTTGGTACAAGCTAGGCGCCACTGCTGTCTTCAGATTGTATTGTAAAGAGCTATTAGAAACAAAGTTATGAGGCACTAGAGGGCGACACAGTTTAACGCCACCTCGAGAGTAGGTACCTATATTATAGATTTAATACATATACAACTAGCAAACCCGGAGAACTTTGTCCAGTCTAAAATTGAAGTTTCCGTTCAAAATTTTCACTTTTCGGTTCCGTGTTTAGCATTTAAATCGGATTACATACAGCCGAGTTATGGTGTTCCCTCCCTGAGCATTGCAATCCAGTAAAGTCTATTAATTTTATTTTCAGTAGACTAAGACTTTGCATTCCTATGGCTGAGAATTTTCGAGATTTGTGACAAAATGCACCAAAAATGCATTTTTGGCAAACCGCTTTACCGAATTTTTTTTCGAGCCATCCAGCCACCTATTGAAATATAAACACCAAATTTCGTCCACATTGATCCAATCTTTTAGGAGGAGTAGTGTTACAAACGCTCGTACAAAATACATATAAACGGTTTTCCAATAAGAGCTGTTATTTTGAATAGCCCGCTACATATGTACTTCGGTAGTTGTCACTTTTGAAGCTGTAATTTTTTGCCATTTGAGAAGTAGAAACTACGAAGAGGTGATCACAATTGGCTACCGAGATCTTGTTATTAAACACCTTGCGACTTCTTCCTTTGGGGCCACGTGAAAGATAAGGTCTACGCTAACAGCGCAGCGTTGATTCAAGACCTCCAGAGATGGAATTCGTGAAGCTATTGAGGGCATACAGCAGCCACTTTGCGATTTGGTGATGGAAAATTTTATGAAAACGATATTGTTATGTAAGCGTAACCCGATCTGCCATTTGGCCGAAATTAATTTCCATTATTAATAACGTACTTTCTCCTTTACACTAAAATAAATATCCGATCATTTATCTCAAAAAATTCCATTTTTCTTTGAATATCAAAATAACACCTCTTATTGGAAAACCCTATATGTAAAGACTAGCTGACCCGGCGAACTCCGTACCGCATTTATTTTTAATGTTTTCGAAATTACTTAGTTCTTTGTTTTACTATAAATATGCACGCCTCAGCTCCACAAGGGAGTACAGTAGCGGGCTAGCGTAATCTAACACTCCCAGTACATTAAAATCAGTTAAATCATCAAAAATCTCATATGTTGAATATGCTTTTGATGCACCAAAAGTGATTTACCTGTCCAATAAAAAAGTGCCGTTAGTTTAAAACGTTACGTGCGTCGTGTGGAGTTTAACACGTCGAAAACTCAATGCTGTTTTTTGTCGTTAAAGCTAAACATACCTCCTTTGCCATTATCCATAAATGGCACTTGCATCGAAAAAGCCAAAAAGCTACCTTGAGAATGCCAAGAATGATGCAAGATGCTAAGGCTTCCTTAATAGATGCAAGAAGTTTTTCACCCCTTCTAATCTGGCTACAATTTACAAAGCGTTTATACGCCCAAAACTTGAGTATAACTCCCATCTCTGGGCAGGTGCTGCCCAAACTTGTTTACGCCTGCTCGACAAAGTTCGGAAAAAAGCGTTAATTGATAGGAGAGAGAAGCATTATGGAAACATTTCCATCCCTTGAACATCGACGAAAAGTTTCATGTCTTTCCTTATTTTACCAATTCTTATATAAAAAAATGCTCACATAAGGTGTAGCCAGCTGCGTTCCGCTTCTTAAACTTCTCCGGAATACTCGGAATGCTCATTAGTTTACACTTGAGCCCAATTTCAGACGTTACTGTTCAAATATAGGGATTCCTTCTTCAGCGTACAACACGTATGTAGAAAGAATTGCCATTTTGACCTTCAAACATTCAAGGCCAATGTTCATCGACACCTCTTTTCCCTTCATCCCTTATTTCCTATCTCTCGCGCTGTGACTAAAGGCGTGCGCCACGCCCAAAGTTAAAACGTTTTATTGCCAAGGCAATTGTTATGAACTCAGTAACATTCAATTTTATTCTTGCAGATCGATTTGAACAAAACAAGACAAAACTTAAATTTTTAAAAATTAGATTTGGAATGGAAATAGCGATCATGGGTGTTTTTAACAATTCTTGGACCACACTCTGCTACGTAACCAAGGAATATAAATCCAAGTGTTCATCTGTTTACTTCAAAACTGCGACCGATAGTTAAAAAACGTAAACAAATTAATGAATTATACAACTTTTGACGGAAACGCCCCTTAAAAGTGGGCGTGTCTTAAAAATTTGAGGCACTAACTGAGCTTTGATCAGTATTTAGGCATATGTGTAAAACTATAGCTAAATCGAGTAGTTTTTCAACAATCTTACCTGAACAAAGGTATTTTATCAAAATCACGCCTTTAAAAGTGGGCGTATCGAAAAAATTTACACAAGAAAATGCAGAGATATATTTCTCAAATAACGAACGGAAGGAAAAAGGTTTAAATTAAATATTGGAAGTGCCTTAAATTTTTCAGACTACGTTTTTCGTTCTTTCATGAAAAGTGGGCGTAAGCCACGCCCAAAATTCAAAAATTTCTTTTCATACACAAACCTTTTAGTTTCTATTAAGAAACGCAAAAGTTTGGCTTGCGGATTCATTATAAATACCGTTTATTTACAAAAACAATTTTTTATAGTTTCTAATGAAAAGTGGGCGTCAGCCACGCCCAAAATCAAATGTTTTGATTTCATACACAAGATGTTTATGTGCAAGTAATACCCACATAATTTAATGTTTTTCGCTTTAATATAACTATTGTTATTTTATAAAAACAATATTGATGGTTTTGTATGAAAAATGGGCGTCAGCCACGCCCAAACTGAAATATTTTTATTTGATTGGAAGAAAGTTTACCTAAAGCTTACGTGTGCAAAATTTTAGCGTTATGCTTTTATCGTAACTGTACAAAAAATACATTTTAATTTTATTAAATTGAGGTTGTTCATCAAAAATGGCGATTGTGGGCGTGTTTGTTGGCGGATTTTACCGGTTCAAGAGCTTAGCCTTACTCTTGAACCAAAGATTATATATACCAAATTTCAACTTCCTAGCTCAAAAATTGCGACCTCTAGAGAGTATACATACGGACGGACGGACGGACCGGACATGGCTAAATCGACTAGGCTTTTGATTCTGAGTCAGAATATATATATTTTTCTATACCTAACGGTATTATTTCTCTATGTTACAAACTCCACACTAAATATACCCATTCTATGGAATAGTGTATAAAAATTATAATCAATGAGAAAATCTTCCAACATGGCAATTCAAGATTTTTGTCATACACTTCTATTTCTAGGTAACCCTCCGAATTTCGTCCCCTCTCCAACCTAAAATTGAACTTTCCGTTCAATATTCTTTTACCTGGTTTAATACAAATCTGAAAAAAATAAAGTGCACGACTGGGTAGCACGAACTTGCTCTAATGTGTGACAGTGGTCTTGGGGCTGGAGATTTTGAAATAAGCATATTCCAATTTTTTTTTGAGTAGGTATGTATACCAACATTTTTAGCAGTTTATAGTTCTTATCAGAAAACAAAAATTTTAAAATTTTTGAAAAAAAGGGTTTTTGAAAAAACCAAAATTAAAGAAAAAAATTTACTGTTTTCTTAAATCCCAAAAACACTCCTTTTTCAAAAATATAAGAATTAATATTATTTCGTTTCACGTTAAATTTTGTCAAAATCAGTTAAGTGGTTTACGAGAAAATCTGATTTAAAAAAACCGGTCCTATGGGAGCTACCGTTATAAGACTTTTCCTGAAAAATCTATTCCAAAACATAAAGCTTACACCAAAAACGCCATTTAGGAAGTTTTATCAAAATCATAGGAGACGCTTTTGAGAAAAACGAGCTAAGTGGGTTCGGTTATTTTTGAATAGTTTGGCAACAAAAAGTCAAAGAGCCATACGGTTTTCAGTTTCGAGTTTCAAAATTAATTTTTCTAAAACGGTTCACCAAAATAACTTTTTTTTAAAAATGTCTGGCTTTGCAAAAAAGTATGGCATGGCGTTGTAGGAGTTATTGTTAAACGGAGGGGAATAGCCCCCTACCATACGATTTTTTGTCTTGTCTTAACCCAACCTCAGTATAGCGTTTTGGTGCTCCTTTCCCGATCACCCTGTACAAACTTTTTGAAAAAAAAACGACGTTGACGTGATTTATGGGGAAGTACTGTAAGGTAAACTTTGTTTGTTTGGTCATATGTCACTTTATAAAAGCGACATAAGGGCAACTTTTTTTAGGCATAATACCAAATGTAATATTTTATTTTATATAAGCAAAAAAACCGGTTTTTGGTGTAAGATATATTAGATACTAGCTTTTACCCGCTACTTCGTACGCGTGGATTTTAGGATAAAGTAGGTATCTCAGTATATTTTTGTTTTTGCACAACCGGCTTCAATCTTATTTATTAAACAGATCTTATGCAGTGTTGTTTAGCGATTGTCCATCAAATTATTTTACAGTTAACTCTGGAATACCACAAGATAGCCATTTAGGACCTCTACTTTTTATTTTATTTATTAATGACTTACCATCTATCTTTTTATAACATTTGTTCGTCCCATTCTTGAATATGCTTGCCAGGTTTGGTCACCCCATTACGAATGCCATATATTAAGGTTAGAACGTGTTCAAAAAAGATTTCTGCGATTTGCCTTAGGTTGGGAAAATCCTTACGAGCTTCCCGCATACATCAGTCGACTGAAACTAATTGATTTGCCATCCCTTGTGAATAGACGTTCTTATTTAAGTTTTGTTTTTATCGTTAAATTAATAAATAACATAGACTCTTTGTACCTTTTGTCTCGAATAAATTTTAATATTCCTCAAAGAAACTTACGGAATCTATCTAGCTGCATAAATGTCCCAAACTGTCGTACTACGATTTTCTCCCTTAAACAAAATGTTTGAATTATTTAATCTTCTCAATAATAGATGTAATAACTTATTTGACCAATCGTTAAATTATTCATCTTAATTTCAGTCAAACTTGTATTCAATTATATAATTGTACTCTTATTATAGACATAAGTACTTATATCTGAAGCTAGTCTTAAGCTATGTAAATAAATAAATAAATAAATAAATAAATAAATAAAAAATGGGGGGTATGCGTGGTATGAAAGCTACATACTTTACCTTACACCCGTAAGATTTTTGGCTTCTGTATAATATTATTTCGAAATATCATAACGGTTTAAATTGCAAAGTTGGAGGGTGAAGTTCTGAAGCAATATACCTAATTAGAGTGCCCACTTTCAAAACGATGCTACGCTCCGATACTGCTATTTATGGCAGCTCCGCTTCATCAGTTTTGGGCGTAAATATTGCTCGTTCACTGTTCTTTATGGTTACATTATTTTTCGATTTCTGCTTTCGCTGAATGAGACATTGTCTATATGGTGGTAAATAGTGCCATCTATGATTTTGTTGATGTAACTTCTATTCAGAACGACTAACTTATTTCTATTCATGTATATGTAGGTAAGTGTGGCGTTTTTTATGATTTCGAGCGTCGTTATGTAAGTGAGACGCTAAATGCCTTAAAATCTTTTAACTTTGCGTTAAGTTCATTGAATAACGTTCGATATATTAAGAAAACAACCAAAATTATATATTTTCCTGCGATAAATTATAGCCTATATTTTAAGTTGGCGTACTACCAATAAATCAATTCCATGCAGTAGTTTTTGCGTGATGCGCGTACAAACATACAGACAGACAGACAGACAGACAAAAATTCTAAAAACGGTTTTTTTGGCCTCTGTGGGTCTAAAAGAGGCTCCCCATATTAGTTTTGCATCTATATCTTCAATGTACAGACATCGACCCGTTACAATTTTATTATGTGTATAGATTATCTTTTTTAAATTATGTTGACTGGTCACTTGCCCTTAAGTCACGGCAACAAAAACGACCCCAGCGGCAAATAAGATTTAGTAGTCTTACAAAAGCTGTTTTTGAATAAACTTGCTAATTAAATGCGCCATCGAGTCATCGAACTGCTCTTCTCATAAGTCCATTAACCCTTCTGATAAAATTTCCAGGAGATTGAACTTATCAGCGGGTTTCTTCCAGGAACATCAATATACATATTCCTAAAAATTATAAATTTACACAAGAAAGGAACTGCCATCGATTTGGATGAGCGAATCGCGTTTTCGAAGTAATATACGTGATAAACAAGCTATAAAGTTTGTTTTTGGCTAGACGTGCATACACTTAAAATAAACATTTTAAACTAGTTTTTGAATAAATTTTATTTTGTCTTAAAATTGTGCGTATTAAATACAAATTATAATGTATTTATGTATGTATGTGTTTGATAGTTTAATAATCTAAACGAATAAAATTGAAAAACTTTGAATTTCTAATCAATTAACGAGTATTTGCCAAAAAAATAAATAAACAAAGTTGAACGCACTTTATTAACGTGATGTTAAAAATAAGAGGAACTTTTTCATAGTCACCTCAATCAAATAAAATACACAAAAAAGTTGTTAAAAAAAAAAAAAAAAAAAACACATCGCAATAAAAGAGCGTGATCCTTAGCTAAAGATTTGAACCTATTTTAAAAGGTTAATTTTGCTTAATTTAGTATGTAGGTATACGCATGTTCTTAAACTTATTTTCAGATTAAAATAATTAATTACAATTTTTATCGTATTTTCGTATTTAAATTAAATGCGTTATTTGCGAAGTTAAATTTAAAAAGTTAGTTAGCAGACACACGATTGATTTACTTTGGAAATAATTGCGAACTAGAGAGAAGATCCGTCTTCTTTCCAAATCTAATTTAAATTATTTTTGAATGCGTTAAAAACCTATTGGAAATGTGGGCTCTATACAGTACCCTTTACCCTTTAATGTATTTATTCCTAACAAAATAAAATTAAATAACTTCTATTAATTCCTAAACACAATTAGGAGCTATTAAAATATGAAGGAACTCCTAATTGTTAAAAGTTATTTCCTTTCTCTTAAAATTGCATTTTTACATTTATTGCTCGCAATCTTTACTGGCTGCGCACAATGGTGTAGCAGTAGCAGTAGCACGCAGCAATGTCAAAGTTAAATGTATGTAAATCGTATTGCACGGCTACAATGTGAAGTAGCAGATGCAGCAGAGAGAGTCGCTGAAGTACAAGTCGACTCGACTCGAACTTCACGACCTGCTGCGCTGCAAAACAACAACAAACCAAAATGGCAGACATGATTTTTGTTTGAGTTCAGTGCTACACATTGTATTCGTGTATGCTGCTTTGTGAGCTACTTTTTTTGGCATTTACTTTGACATTGCTGCGTGCTACTGCTACTGCTACACCATTGTGCGCAGCCAGTTAAGCGACTTGTGTTAAGTTATGTTAACGCATTGAGTGGCATTCGGAAAATGTTTCAGAATAACTGCGCAAAGTAAGTTTCGATAAGGTAACATGTATGTATACAATCTGGTCGCGTATTGCCATAGTGCATTAAATTTGCACGAATTTTTTTAATTTACCAGCTTTTTTACGCTTCAAAAGTTAAGTGAATATGAGTTTCGGCTGTGAAAAAAATAAAATGCACTTATGTAGTATGTACATGCTCTGTGGGTGCAATAAAACGATGATTACAAATTAGTCAAGCAATAAGAACAACCTTTGTTGTATAAAATAAGCGAAGATGTTAAAATTCTGGCCGGCCCGATCGCACCGTCCACGCCGACGCACGCCACTGTCTTGCCCCGCGAACGTAACACGACGCCAGCAGTGCCCCGGTCAGCGCCGATCGCATCGTCAGCTTTATTTTGTATTCATTTTAACAACTTTTGTTAAAAAGTACAAAATATTTATATCATTGCAATGCTTGATGATACATACAATTTTGATTTTGTTATGTGACGGGGGTAAAGAAACAGGTGTAAGGGGTTTTCTGATACGGGATGGGAACAGGTGATATTATACAAAATTGGTCATGGTCAAGCACTCAACGACTGTCCTTGGTTTTGTTAATTGTCATTGCGAATGCAATTTTTTTAGTGGAAAACGTTTAGTGGAAAGCAGTGGGATGTGTTGCATAAAAGCGCCTTTTCTCCTTTAAACTTTCCTTTAAGGATTGCGTTTTTTATAAAACCGATATTACACGGAATACCCGTAATTCTCTTTATTAATTAACAACAAACTTTTTATTCAGACAATGTGTACCACCGCTTGCCGTCTATTCCAATTATATCCGGCAACGTACACATACATTAAGTAAAACTAAGTACAATTTCATATAGCATTTTAGCATTTGGCCATTGCTGAAAACCACAACCACAAACGATGGCCATAGCGATGGCAGCGTAGGTACAAAAATCCATGTTCGAGTGTTTGCCGTTTGGGAAACTAGCTATAAAAATTTAATATTTATGCACTTCATTAACCCACATTAAAACGCACAATAAATAAATATAAAATTAATCAATAATCAGCATTAATATACATACATATGTACGTAAAAAAATAATATTGACATATTGCACATTTAATTAGTTAATTTTATTTTGTTTTTATTGACTTTGAGCAAATGTATTATGTTTAAACATTTTGTTTTGAAATTGAGACACTGCTATGAAAATGTTAAAATTTTAAAGAAGCTATGTACTCGTACATCGTTAACATTTAGAAAAGTTCTGTAAAAAAGGAGGTCGAGGCAATAAATATTTTGGAGAGCATCTAATATTGATATTGATACCTATGCCGCGATAAAACATGCAATGGTTCTTTAACACCTTTTCAAAATGAATAAACAAAAAACACCAAAATCGCTTATTAAAGCAGAAATTGGGAATTAATATTTCAAATGTTTTAAAATAAAAGTTTAATTTAAAATCTAAGTTTCAATCATTAAAGAAATATCCGGGTTTTAAGAGCTATTAATATTTATAAATATAATATTGAAAACAAAATTATATTTCATAATTAATGCAGGGTTTTCCAATAAGAGTTGTTATTTATTGTTTTAGTTGAAAGCCAATTATTTTATACTAGCTGTCCCGGCAGACGTTTGTAAAGTTTGACCTCTTAATTCATTATATTCATACCGTCCAATTCGTTTGTCTAAAATATGTTAGGTTTTTTTTTGTTAAATTAAATAAACTCAGAAAAGTACGTATACGCCCGAGTGTACTATACTGTTTTACCGCTGTTTTAGGTTGAAAAATTTTCAATTGCAGCAAATTTTCTTTAAATGTCATCAGTTCATTAGTTTAATTTTTTGATGGAAAAATGAAACACTAAACATACATACATAATTATTTTATGTACATATGCATATGTATGATGATTGTTAAGTAAGAAATTTCCAAAAATATTTTGCTTGCCAAAGAAATTAATAATTTTGAACCAATTTTTTTTTTTTTTTTGATAGATGATATTTTTGTTTTGCAGAAACTTTTCTTATGACAGTAGTTTATTTTTTTTTTTAAGCTCAAAATATCTAGATATACCAACTATCTGTTATAGAAAATGACTTATTTTGATAACACTCACATGGACGGTTTCGGAGTCTAAAAGATACTTACAAACAAACACATCCATTTTTACTTGCGATTAAAGGTACTTAAGGCAAGTTATGCATTCGTAAAAAAAATAATCTAACAATCAAACATGACATTACGATGATAGAGAAGTCGAAAAAAGTGGGTCCGACAATTCTGTCTGTCCGTCTGTCTGTACACGGAGAGAATTGAAAAATCACCAATTGCGAAATATTCAGTTGCAATTTACAAAACATGTTTTTTTTGTAAATCACGGCGCTTTGATTCGAAACTGATAGAACAATTGGCAATTTAACTTTCAATTCATCGCAAATTACAACAATTCCTGAGTTGAGATTTACAATTAAAAGTTATAATTCAAGCTTGTGCCCTTCAAAGTAAATTACAACCTTTTTGTCGCAATTTACTACTTCAAAGGAATAATTCCATTTATACTTTTTACCAATCTGGATTTGCTAAAAATTTTTCGTGATTTACAATCACTGAGTATTAAATTCAACTCAAGTGTGTCTGACGGCTACGTCGAAGGTCCGGAGTTCGATCCCTGCCTCGAACTAATAATTATCTTTTTTTTTTTGGTACTGTCTCTTTTGAGGAAATGTAAAATCATCGAAAAATAAATCTATTTAATATTAAAAGTGGATCTTTGTAAGCCATTCGGATTCAGCGGGAAATGATATTCCACCAGAATATCAACGCACATACAGGAATCGTTTGGAATATAAGTCATTAGGCCCTGGCCCCGCTTGTGTCTCCAATAATGCCTTTTTTGTAGTTCTATTATGTACATAGGGAGTACAAGGTTGAATTTCAACTACACATTATATACAATTTCTTACCTTTATTTAAATGATCATCACAAAAAATTGTACATTAGAGGTTATACTTCCAAAATAAGACGACTATATTTTTCTCGCCAATAAAACATAATCTTAATTCAGAACACCCCTAAAATGTAACTCATATTCAGGTTGCTTCTTACTATTAATTTTGATATCCGACTTGGATGCATCACCATGGCCTAGTAGATGTGTGCTAGGTTGGCATGCAGAGGGTCTCGAGTTCGATTCCTAGAATCAGCCAAGTAAGTAAAAGTTACATTGTTCAATAAAAAATAATAAATGCTTTTCAATAAATAGAAAACGTTGCTCCTTTCAAAGCAATATAATTTGTTACAAATTGAGTAAAATGGGGTTGCAATTTACGACTTTACCACTCATTTTTTCAAAAACATATTTTTGATTCAAAACAAAAAGATGGAAATCTACGACTAGCTTTTTTGCAATTTACAATCGAGTAAATATAAAATTGATACAAATTTGGATCAATTTTCGATTCGTGATGACAATGTTTTATTTCTCAGGATCGAATTATTGACCCAAAAAAGTGGTAATTTGCTATTTTTGAGTGTCAATATCTTCATTTCGTTCAATTTTGAAAATTGCGAACAAGGAGTCGTAATTTACAAAACCCCGAGCTAGGGTGAGAAACTGCATAAGATTTTCGTGATTTGCAGCTCATTTTTCTTGATCTGATCTAAAAATTCTTTCCGTGTATCGGCACCCACAGAGCCTTAACTGCTGGACCGATTTCTTTCAAATTTAGTACATAGTATTATGATGACGTCTTACAGAGGGGTTTTTGGAATTAGCATTCTAGCTCTAAAACTAACGGTACCTGCCCTACCGTAGAAGCCCTTTTATAAACGAAATATTATAAATTCTTAAATTTTTCAAAAAGTTTTAAATTTTTTTTTTCAAAAGCGGTTTAATCTTTATTTTTAATTTAGTTTTTCTGATAAAAAAAACTACATTTGGAATATATTTTCGAAAAGTTTTTCAAAAAAAACTGTTTTTTGAAAAAACTGGTGGAACGATTTTGAAAAAAAAAAAAATTTTTAACTAGTTGTTTTTAAGTGATCAATCAAATTTCATACCATTTTTTCTGCTTTTTTTCCAAAATCTCAAATCATAAGACCACTGTCACACATTAGATCAAGTTCGTAGGACCCAGTCGTGCACTTTATTATTTATCAACCAGCCATTAAAAATGTTATTGTCGTAAATACAGCTTTTCGTATAATTTTAAACGAATTGACATGACATTGAACATGATTCTTTTTCGTTAAGTTTTAAAAAAAAACTGATACACAAAAATGTGAAGCATGATACAAGACAGCGCATTCCAGTTCTCATGTTTGTTTCGTTCTGCGCATCTACGTCACGGACACACATGAAGTTTTCGCCTTCTCGTTTTCACCTTCCCGTTTTAATTTTTGTTTCGTTCTACGTTCCATACCCTCTATACAGTGACATACATAAATATAGTATGACAATAGTCCTATATGTTCGTTGTTCGCTCTACGTCACGGGCACCCAATGCAGTTTGACGTCTTTCATTGTATCATGCGGAATGCCATATCTTTGAGTTGTATCATGAATGTAAAGAATGCTGCAATTTTTTGATTCTGTTTAGAGAGAGAAGAGATATTTAATAATTTGGGGGTTTTTAATACGTTTTTTATTTTTGTTATTCTTATATCTACCTACATCCTTAAAAACAACCTCACTTCAGTAATAAACAATTGATAAAAGATAATTTTGACGTCAAAAACTAGAATTTTGGATGTAGCCTAAAATACATGGCGGGGGAAAAGTAATTCATGTATTTGAAACTAATTTATTTTCTGCGAATGGCGGCAAAAGTCAATGCTTTTTTACTTTGGCATTTGCCAAGTAAACCGTTGTAAAATACACGTCAGTAAGACATAAATTGCAATATTAAAAAAAAAAAAAAAAACACAGAATAGTTGGATCGCCAATTGCAAAAATTAAAGCAAATTCCGATTGAGAGGCAGTTTTGCGCCATTTTGTACATGCTTTATTTTGACAGATACTTCCGTTCGTTATGGGCAGCGTGTTCATTTGAAAGAACAAGCAAACATTTTCGTTCCAGCTTTAATTAACTTCCGCTCACTAAAACTCTTCGATACTTTTGTAGGTATATCGTATAAATTGTCAAACCCATTAACGTCTTTTGCATAGTAACTTTTTAATCTGTATTTTCGCTAAATAATAATCTCATCTTACGAGTAACTAAAGGTAAAGAGTGTCGTCAATCGACATTCCTTTATCTCAAGAGTCAAAGCAAGTCAAGTTAAACATTAGGTATAACAGAAAACAGAAATATTGTAAACTAATCAAATAGTTCAGTGACTTTTGAATTGATTAATAAAAAGAAGGAATTTAGGGAAAATGTTTTAATTAAAAAAAAAAAAAAACAAATAATTAATTCATAGATCTCGATTTAATGTGCAGGTTGTCTAATAAAGAAATCAAATTAAAGCTGATTTCTTCAGTAAATGAGATCGTCATCTAGATCTTTGAATTAAAAGTAATAAAAGTACAGTTACCTAATATATGTATAATGTGAAGTTTCTTCTTTTAACTACTACATTTCTTTGGCTTATGCAAATTTAGTGACCAAAAAAAAAAAGAGGTAAAATTAGTTTAAGTGAATCCCCACAAAGTAACCGGATTGATATATTCGAAAGAAAGCATATATGCTCAAAGCGGAAACGTGCATTAATAATGGCTAATCTGGATTTTCAATACTGAATAACTTGTTTGATTTTATGAATAAAACGTGTATGTTTAAATGTTCATTGCCTAGGCGTAAGAAGAATTAACAATAAAATTGTTTTACGTCAGACTTTTGAACTGCTCACTCATATTTTTTAGCCATCAATAAATATCCATATTTTGAATGATTTGTAAAGGTCATATTGATAAGTTTGTGGTTTTCAAAAAAAAATAAAGCATACAAATTGTTTGTATTTTAGGCATTAAAAAATATACTTTAAGTAGGTGGGCCTCATTTGGGTCAAAAAATTTTACTTTGACGTATTTTGTGTGATTAAATCAAATATCTTTCAAGGCGTTTGCCCTCAAAAACACAAAACATTTGTTTTTTTTTTCTACATAGTCCTTGTAAATTTGCATACTTCTCCCTACCATGCTTCTATCTCTTTAACGCCCAGAAAGTACTCGTAGTTGAAAGGTGACGATGGTGGCGGATATATTTAGAAGCTTCTTCGGGCTAGATCTGGTAAAGAAGATTTAACTATTTCACTGGTTGTAAATTATAGCGCAGAGTTGCCATGGGCTTACAACGATATCTAGAAAAAAAAAATCTAGGAAAAGAAAATCTAGAAAAAAAATCTAGAATTAGGAAAATCCAGAAAACCAAAAATCTAGAATACTTAATCTCGAAAACCCAAAATTTTGAAAAACAAATATAGAATGGACAAAAACTACAATTAATATTAGGTAATTCTAGATTTAGAATTCCTCTAAAGTAAAGAAAAAAAGTCTAGAATACTTTTTTTTCTAGATTATTCTAGATTTCTATCTTTCTAGATTTTTCCACATTCTAGATTCTTTCTACTTCTAGATTTTATCTTTCTATATTTTTTTTTTTTGTATATTTTGTCCTTTCTAGATTCTGTCACTCTGGATATCGTGATCCCGTTGCCATACACAAGATCCAAATACAATCCAACTTTGATCTTGCTGGCGATATTGCCTTTCAAAGCCAAATATTTAATGGTATTTTTAGATCATCTCACTCAAATGATTGTAAAAAAGGCTGAAATTCTTTTGAACGCCTATTTGTCAAAAAATTAGCAACAACGTTTTCTAGCGTGACGAGTGTTGCCGTCTTCACACTTTTCATATAAATTCGCCTCAGTTTTGTTAAAATATTTACAAAGTTTTGCTGCTATACAAAATACAGTCAAAATAATCCAACGAAGTGCTTCTAAGAAAGTGACTTTGTTTTTTTGGTTTTTATTTGTACTGTATTTAATTTTACGAATATTTCAAATTTAAGTGCTTTTTCTGACAACTAAGCCTTGGATTAACCGACTGAGAGGTGACAACGCTTCACAATGTACCTTGTAATACATACATACGTGATTTCTTGAACAGATATAGAAAGCCATATCCATCTACACAAAAGTGTTTTTATTAATCTCTTATCAACTAATTTTGTTTTTTTCAATCATTGTATTCATCAAGAAAAAACCATACATCGTTAAGCCAAAAACAGTATTTTTGTTAATCTATGAAGCTAGTTTTTAAACGATTTTATATCAATTTGATTTAAATGAATTTAAACGAATTCATTATTTTCGAATCATCATCACTCTTCGATAAGGAACATATATGTACATATTTTCAAAGCGTGCTTAGTCAGTTAAGAAAGAGTTAAAAGTAGCCTTGCAGCTTCCATTGTCAAATCTCAGCTCGCTCTAACATAGCAACACACATTAAAAAATTCTTTTTTATTTAAGTCACCACCAACAGTTATTATTTACCGTTTCTCAAGCAATCGTAAGACACAGAACAACATAGTATGAATAAATTATAAAAAATATTTTATAGCTTTATGAATCACCAAAGATTAAAAAAAAAATAATTTTAATTTTTGAATCGTCATAATTCTTTGGAATTTCGTTTTCTTCAATAAATCAAAAAAATATCATTTAATTTATATTTTATTAAAATTGAGCGAAATTTTGATTTTTTTTTCTTTAAATATGTTTGATATTATGGTTGATACTTAGTTCTTCTATTTTTTCTAATCGAAAGTACAGCAGGGAAAATTTTAGCTGCAGGCTTTTCTGAGATCGTCTCTTCTTGGATTTTAGAATTTGCTACACGGAAAGAATTGAAAAATCACCAATTGCGAAATATTCAGTTGCAATTTACAAAACATGTTTTTTTTTTTGTAAATCATGGCGCTTTGATTGGAAACTGATAGAAAAATTGGCAATTTAACTTTCAATTCATCTCAAATTACAACAATTCCTAAGTTGAGATTTACAACTAAAAGTCATAATTCAAGCTTGCGCCCTTCAAAGTAAATTACAACCTTTTTGTCGCAATTTACTACTTCAAGGGAATAATTCCATTTATACTTTTTACCAATCTGGATTTGCTAAAATTTTTTCGTGATTTACAATCACTGAGTATTAAATTCAACTCAAGTGTGTCTGACGGCTACGTCGAAGGTCCGGAGTTCGATCCCTGCCTCCAACTAATAATTATCTTCTTTTTTTTTGGTACTGTCTCTTTTGGAAAATGAAAAATCCTCGAAAAATAAATCTGGTTAATATTAAAAGTGGATCTTTGTAAGCCATTCGGATTCAGCGGGAAATGATATTAAACCAGAATATCAGGAATCGTTCAGAATATAAGTAATTAGGCCCTGGCCCTTGTGTCTCCAATAATGCCTTTTTTGTAGTTCTATTATGTACATAGGGAGTACAAGGTTGAATTTCAACTACACATTATATACAAATTCTTACCTTTATTTAAATGATCATCACAAAAAATTGTACATTAGAGGTTAGACGTCCAAAATAAGACGACTATACATATTTTTCTCGCCAATAAAATATAATCTTAATTCAAAACACCCCTAAAATGTAATTCATATTCAAGTTGCTTCTTATTATTAATTTTGATATCCGACTTGGATGCATCGCCATGGGCTAGTAGATGTGTGCTAGGTTGGTATGCAGAGGGTCTCGAGTTCGATTCCTAGAATCAGCCAAGTAAGTAAAAGTTACATTTTTCAATAAATAATAATAAAGGCTTTTCAATAAATACAAAACGTTGCTTCTCTCAAAGCGAAATAATTTGTTTAAAATTGAGTAAAATGGGGTTGCAATTTACGACTTTACCCACTCATTTTTTCAAAAACATATTTTTGATTCAAAACAAAAAAAAGGAAATCTACGATTCGCTTTTTGCAATTTACAATCGAGTAAATATAAAATTGATACAAATTTGGATCAATTTTCGATTCGCGATGGCAATGTTTTATTTCTCAGGATCGAATTATTGACCCTAAAAGTGATAATTTGCTATTTTTGAGTGTCAATATCTTCATTTCGTTCAATTTTGAAAATTGCGAACAAGGAGTCGTAGTTTACAAAACCCCGAGCTAGGGTGAGAAACTGCATAAGATTTTCGTGATTTGCAGCTCATTTTTGTTGATCTGATCTAAAAATTCTTTCCGTGTACCAATTATGGGTCTCAGTTTCATTCACAACAGTTAAAATGCATGTTTTCTTTGGTCCTCCAACCCGACTTTCACCTAAAGGTTTCTATTTGAATCACTAATTTGCTATGATATCATCGGGATTTCTTAGTTTATGGCTAATCCAGTACTACCTACTTGCTGTATATGGTCTGTGGTCTGGATCTTTGAGATGCTAAGCAGACAACTGTTACCTAGGGCTTCTGTAATTTGCTCGAGATGATGGCTGCGAATTTCCACTTTTTACAGGCATATAGCAAAAAAGACTTAACTTTGGATTCAAATAGTTTGAACATGTTACGAAGCGATGTTTTCTAAAGTTCTACACTAGACTGAGCAAAAAATAAAATAACGTCCCAAAATTGGAGAAATTTCGTTGTTGTTGTTTTGTGTTCTTTTTTTTGGGGCCTTATTTCCTGGGGCCTAATTTCGCGGAGCCAATCGGTGACAGTAACAACACCCTCTCTTACCCCCTGCCAGACTTCAAACGCATCGGAAAGCTGTCCACTGTGCTAAACGAAAACCCTTGCGTTGTTGTACTTGGCACTGATAAAGCATCGCTTCCCAATAGATCAGCGAAATCAAGCATCGTTGCGCGTGGTTAGTAGTTAGTTGCTGTTGGCATATGTTTGTGTGTTCTTCTCTCTTCTGTTCTGTCTGTCCCTTTCTGTCGTTATTGTGTTGTTTTGAGCTGAAGGCCTAAGTTGCC
The DNA here is from genome assembly GCA_916050605.2 of Platycheirus albimanus. Taxonomy (NCBI): domain Eukaryota; kingdom Metazoa; phylum Arthropoda; class Insecta; order Diptera; family Syrphidae; genus Platycheirus; species Platycheirus albimanus. The sequence continues at coordinate 71,796,607 of OU696698.1, forward strand.
AGTGCTTGTAAGTGTGTCTACTTCGATCGATTCATCGACGGAGTAGATTAATAACGTAATGTAATAAAAGCAACAATTTTACTAGACACGCCTTTAGCATCAAGAGATCTGCAGATAATATCACGCACGCATCACCGCCTTTTTAAAAAGGATGGAAACGAGTTACAGCCGCATTTGATACTCAAATGATTGTTCGAGGATTATCGCAAGTTGTTGATATGATTGACACATAAGGTCTATTTGATGTTGACACTGGGCGCCCTGGTGCGCAGTCAACACACACTGAAGCGTTTTATGTGAAACTTTTTTCACCCCAGTGTTTTTGCACTGTGTTCGATGTGAACTCGGAGCGAGCACTGAATGCACTCTCACGCGCCCCATGTTTGTACTTGGGGTAAGAAATCGGAACTGTCAAAATTTAAATCAGCTGTTGGCAGAAGTTGAATTTCGGAGAAGAAATAAATGTATCTTGAAAGTTTTGTGTACTATATCTGGTAAATATTAAATATTTTGGAGATTATTTTGTAATTTATTTATTTCTACCAAGTTCCTATCGTCACTATCTGAATCACAGATACTATCATCTTCAGATTCATCCCTGCAGTAGCTTTTTCTTTCGTCATAATAAACTTTTATCCATTTGCCACTTTTTATATAGAAACTAAATTCATATGATATAAATTTCGAAAAATTGAATGTATTGCACAGGGCTGTTCGATTTTGTGAAGAAGTAGGTTCGGTTATTTTTGAATACCTTGGCAGCAAAAAGTCGTAGGGCCATACGGTTGGTTTCAGTGTTGGATTAAAGATTGATGGGAGCATTGAATTATGAGAACAAAAATTATACTTAATTACGTAAAATTTTGAAAAAAATTAGTTTTAAAATAATTTTTTCAAATTTTTTTTTAAATTTTGATTTTGAAAATTTATATTTTTCAAACTATTCGTTAAAACAATTTAATTTAAAAACAAAATGAAAGAAGAAGTTTTTGGCTTTCCAAAAAGGTATAACACGGTGTTGTAAACGAAGCCGTTGATTTTTAATATTTTTTTTTACAAAATAAATCAATTTTTCAGAAAATTGCCCCTCCCGGCTAAACGGGGGGGAATAGACCCCCCTCCCTTACGATTTTTTTCTTGTCTCAACTCAACCTACACGCTCTAGGTTTTTGGCACAACGCTCGTGAATCACCCTGTATATAAATTGACTTATTTATCAAGTAATACTATTATTTTATTGCATTCATGTAAAATTTCATATAAATGTGATTATTATTTCGCGTTTCATCTCTAGTTAAACAGAACCATAATGCCAACTGAGACGATGATGGTGAAAATTGAGCATCGCGCTGTAATTAAATTTCTCACTAAGCAAGGAAAAAGTCAAAAAACTATTCATGAAGAGATGGTGGCTGTTTACCAGAGTTCCGCTTCCGCACCTTCATTATCAACTATGGAAAAGTGGTCAAGTGAGCTCAAGACAGGCAGAGAGATCATTGAAGACGACCCCCGCTCCGGCACCCCAGCTACTGCTTGTACGGGAGAAAGCATGAAAGAAATCGAAAAATTTGTTCTTGAGGATGCCCGAATAAAGGTGAAAATGATGGCAGAGATCACCAAGCTTTCAACTGGTTACATTCACACCATTCTTCATGACCACTTAACCTTTCAAAGGTCAGTGCAAGGTGGGTGCCACGAATGCTCACAGCGCCTCAGAAAAAAGTGAGAATCGCATGCTGTAGAGAGCTTTTGGAGATGTGTAGTGAGAACGCGGACGGTGTTATGGATCGAATTGTTACTGGGGACGAAACATGGGTTCACCACTATGACCCTGAAAGCAAACAAGAGTCCATGCAGTGGCATAAAAAAGGAACAGACCCCCCGAAGAAGTTCAAAGTCACTCCGTCTGCCGGGAAGCTCCTTTCCACAGTTTTTTGGGACTCAAAGGGAATCTTACTCATTGAGTACAAAAAAAAGGTGAAACCATCAACGCCACATCCTACGCTTCCACTTTGCATAATTTGCGGGAGGAAATTAAAAAGAAAAGATGGGGTAAACTCGCAGCGGGTGTGTTGCTTCTTCATGACAACGCTCCTGTTCACACGGCGCGAGTTTTCAAGGCTGCTGCGCGAGATTGTGGTTTCGAAGAAATCCAACATCCACCCTATAGTCCAGACCTTACCCCTAGTGATTATTTCCTGTCTTCGTGGAAAAAGATTTTCGGGTGATGAAGAACTCAAGTCGGCAATAAATGGGTATTTTGCAGGGAAAGAGGAAATTTATTTTTTTGAGGGTTTAAAAAAGCTTATCTCAAGATGTAACAAATGCATTGATGTTAGGGGAGATTATATTGGAAAATAAAAACAATTTAAATTGAATTCGCATTTTCCTTCATATCGATACCGAGAATATATTGAACGCCCCTCGTATGTGTTGATCTAGTATCTCGTCACACATACCTCTGCACTATCTTATCAGCTGCTCTAAATGATTTATTTTCTGAACGTCTTTGGATACCAGGTTTTCGTAGCTGCATTGTTGCAAGTAGCGGGTTATGTTTGCTTCAGTAAATATTGGGTAGCATAATAAGATCAAACTTTTTTATCAATTACTTTACTAACTTAAGGTGGCGCAGACAGTCCGATCGGTATTCGTCATGCCTTTTCATTAAATTGGGTATTGGGACTGGCGAATTTAGTATGCCGTTTTACATAAACAACCCTTCAACAATTTTCGCATTCTTACTATTTCGCAAAATTTTTAATGATACACATACATATTAGTCAGATAAATTTACATTTCACTTGTAACGTCAAGCCTCCCACCGTTTATTCTACACCCACATCACATAGCTTTGTCTTCAGTTTGTATTTCTATATAAGATAAACAAATCCCAGCTGAAGATGAATTGACGCAAGTTTTCAAGATGCACGTTGTACAACAGATAATCGGAGCGTCAACAAGATAAATGAAACTAAGATCTTGAAAGGTTTCAAATAAGTGTACTCGTACTCTACTACCACCCTGTCTATTTGATCCAGTTATTATACCATAATGGTGTGTTGTACAAAATAAAACTTTATTTTGCAACAGACAAGGAGCACAGTTTCTGCGATGGAACTAGCAATTATTATTAAGTCTATCAAACGAACAGTAACTGATCTCTTTTCAGTGCAGCCATCTATTAACTCTTAGTCAGTGTGATGTCCAACAATGCGACGACTTGTTGTTAGAAACCCAGGTACACAGATATGGCATCCAGTTGCAGCTCGTGAGATTGTTAAGCTAAAGGAATCTTATCTGCTTGGAATTACCGATTATGAAACAATGACTTTCTCCTAGAGAGTATAGAAGGTTCAAGATACAGACAAACTTTTCGAACAGCCTTGTTTTGTTACATAATTTCATTTAAATTTTTAACACAACATGTAGGTAATGCACTGCTCTTAGATTACTTGTAAGTACGAGGGTTGCTACTTAAGTTTAGAGATAGAAAAGTAAAAATAAATAACTTTTCATAATCGAAAAGGCTTTTCAACATTTTCTCCACGATAATCAATACACTTTTGGATGCGTTGGAAACAATGCACTTTTCCCACTCCATTTGAACCGATGTGTGAGACTTTGCAATATCGATTTGGAGGACTATTTGTCTTCCTCGATTGGTTAACTTCTTTTTCTGAATACTACTGCTGGCAAACAAAAAGGTACACACCCTCCGCATGGTGGCGACATTGTCCAAGTATTCCGAAAAAACAGGCCAGGATTTTGCTTTTAAAGTGCTTCATGCGCAAAAAACTCGTCTTGAAAGATCCTTTCAGTTGTTAGTTGTTTAGCCTGGGCATATTATGTAGACACATGGTTCATTACATGTCGCCATTTGATAGACGTCTTTTGAATTCTTTAGTCTTTTCTTGGCTTTAGTCGACCTGAGTCTTTTTTTGGGTACTCGTCAAATTTGAATGTTATTGCAGTCTTGTGTGTATGCAGGTGTAATTAATGCCTAATTTTCACACGATTATCTTAAAACATCAGTTCACACACAGCATCAATTTTTTTCTGATACATCAATCGATTTTGAATGTTCTTCAATAAATTTGCCATGTTTTCGCTACCTGGATTGAATTTGGCAAACTACCGAAACAGAACTGCACATTACCAAAAGTCGAAGCGTGTTGATCGGCGTACTGTTGTTGGTTTAATCCCCGTCGAAAATTATAGAATAAATATCATTGCAGGCCAAGATGAATGTTTCAAATAACTGTTAACAACACAAATAGCACTCGTTTGATAAAACGTTGACTAATATCCACTAAAAGTGTCAAACTTTAAGATGACATCAAATTAGACATGCTCACACTGGTGTTGCAATATCTCTAGGCCGTTGTAGCAACATCCGTGCTTAGTTTTTCTAAAAATTATAATTTGCAAAATTTTGACGATGTGATGGGAACAATTTTGACAGATTATAAGTTTGAATTTGTCTTTTGTTCAAACTACATACATACATCACTCCCATATTTCCTGGCTGCATTTTGAAATAAATTAATCAAATTTCAGTAAAATTAATTTTTGTTCAAAATGAAAATTTTCTAAGTCAACATATAAATCATAATAAATTTTATTACTTGTAACTTTGCAACTTTTGATGTTTTATGCAAATATTTTGTCAGTTTTTTTCCCCCAAAAAATGATGATTTTGTTTAAAAATTGTACTTTGGCAGTACAAGGTTCCACAGGTTATGAACCCATAGCTAGACACGAGACGGCAATTAAAATGTTAATTAAAAATTTGAACTTGAAACTGTTATAATAATAAATATTATAAATATATTTCTCAGTATCTTTTTTTGTATGTGTGTTGTTGAATTATTGAAATGGGTTTTAATTTTGGTATTTCTACTTTTGGACCGGGGAATGCAAAATGTGCTGAAAAAGATTTTGCAGAAAATAGAGCAACAGAAATTTTGAAAGTTTGAAATTAAGGATTTAGCAAATTATTTCCGATTCACTATCAGCATATAAAGCTTAATAAAACGTATAGCCGAGCCGGTTTTAAAAATGGTTTTAAGCTCTATCAATATTCGTATCTAACTGTGTTCTTTTTAGACGTGTGGTTTTCAATCTGGCAATACTTTTGTCGAAGTTGGTCTTTTTGACAGCTGTCATTTGATTTATGCTCAGTTTGGTTTGTCTTTTCAAACTGAATTGACTTACTCCTGGAAAAACGTTCAAATCAAGCAAATTTATTACCAAACTAATGGTTCGGTTCAATTCGGTGCGTCCAATATTCGGTTGACATAATCGCCCAGGAATTTATTTGATCCAGCCGTATTGGCCACTTGCCCGAAATCATTTTTAAAACTTAATGGCAAACCCTTGTCTTTATATTAAAGCTGAATTCTTGGCCATAGCATTAAATTCTATGCATTTTATTTCTTCTTTAAAACCACACGTCTAAAAAAACACCCTATCTATACAATATACATTCTACATTAGGTGATAAAATATGAGTTGCTGTGAAGGAAATAATTTCAAATTAAAAAAATATATTCTTCCATCATCATCACTATCTAATTTCTAATCCTATTTCCATTTTTTTATTTTTGACGATGCAGGTGGATCTAAATAAAAGAAAAAGAGATCGGTCTCATTCTCATATCTGAGTTATCCTTCAAAATGTCTACTAGATTTTATTTTGTCTCTTTTCTGCTCATTCTCCTGCACTCGCACTGTCTCGCCAACATGTACAGCATCCATTTTGTCTCCATCTTTTCAAGTTAACAAGTGGTATTTCTAAAACATATCCAAATGGAATCAGTCGGGTCTGCTAACCACTTCTCAGATGATGGGTATTATCATTTGGAGTAAACTTGGTGCGAAAACGTTCCATCGTTAATCGTCTAATGGACGATTTGTGTCTACCATAAAAAAAATAAAAAAGACGTAGAGTGATGCGTTTCACAAAAAGAACCATGTTTTAAAAAAATCGACATAAATCTGCACCATTTGCATTTGTGTTGTTCAGGCGCCAGTCAATTCATCATGAAATGGCAAACCAAACTAAAGATAAAACACATGGTAGATGACAAAATGGCTGGCAATGAACACAGTGCTGCCAATATAAAGTTCTATACCTCTAAAAAACCACCCTGTAAACCTTGAACACTAAGCCGCGTTTGGCAATGACCATTGGCAGTCCTCTTTCTACAAATCCCGTCATACTCTCTACTTATACTTACTAATCATATACAAAATTTTACTAACCTACCTACCTATCAGTACAAATTCGTAGGTAATTCACTCTTACTCGAATAATTTTGTGACCAATTTTGTTAAAAATCGAATCCCATGGGCAATTTTCGTGTACATAAGTGTAGCTGTGGCCGAGCACAAAACACATGCCGAACATTTTTGCTTGCAAATACATACGTAGCTCATGAATGAATGTTTTTGTGAACAAAGAAATTGTCGGAAAGATCTGCAGAACCTAGATTATAATCTATAGGCATTAATTGCAAAAGTGCAAGGTTGTAACACAATTCAAACATTGTGATCAATCTTGGCTCATGTTAAAATTTAAAAAAAAATATGAAAACATGGTTGAATTACCCGGAAGAACTTAAAACACTACGAAAAAAAAAATCGATTTGAAAATTTTGTTCACAAACAAAAATTTAAAGGAAGTAGGTACAGCATATTTTTATAGATATTTCCCAACCGCAGAAAACCTTCAGATACACTTAATCTGCTAAGACGTAGCTTTCACGTTGGTAACTACTTCAATGCCAAATGTAGGTATCTATCTACCCAATTGCCCAAAAATGTAAACATCAATTTTTTTGTTTGCTGGATAACTTTAAGCTGACTGATCTAAACATAAAACCAGATCTCATTGTTGTACTTGACGACATCAATTATATGACATTTTTACTCTCGGTTTCGTTATAAGCTTATAAGCAAAATGTAGGAAAAAAAAACAAATCTTGAAAAAAACTAGCAACCAAAAATTAAACCAAATCGTTTCGTAAAATGGGAAGTAAAAATAAACTTAACATTATTATCAAATCAAAGAAGGCTAAAATATGTATAAGTGACATAATAATACAAGTAATTATATGTATGTATATGAAGTGGATACAACACATTTATAATTACAACTTTGGTATGTGTAAATTACACTATCAAATAATTTCATTTTAATCGTCAAACAATTAAGTGATCTTGTGGTTAGTATTTCCAGAAAGTATTTTAATCTATTTGCTTAAAATTAATGTACTACCACTTTGTATGTTGATGTCAAATTTTAGGACTTCATTGTTTAATGAGGTTGTCTTAATTTTTTTTTCTCTGATGTTAAAGCACATATTCATTTTATGACAATAAAAACTTATACTTGCCACCATAAAGCTTACCCAACACTTGAAAAATGCAATCAAAAATTTGGGCGTGAAATGTTTGGCTCTACATTTTTTTTACCTTTCCTGATTATAGGAATCATAATTCATAACCCAAGTTATACATTCGGACGCAACGATTTCTATGGGTTGGGGTCACAGACCAATACAGGCCGCCAACTCGTACTCCTCTTGCCTGAAACACCCTCAAAATATTTGTTCGTGTCTGTGAATACGTGTACATCTCTGTCTATGCATTTTGTGATGGCAACCATCCCTGCGTATGCCATTTATTATTTTGGTGTGTTTGTTGCTGCTATTTAAAAAGCAAAGTAGAGCGTCACACTCTGAAAATAAATGGCATATTGGCGGATTTTCAGCTTGTTGGCAAAAAGAGAGACCATATACAGTGAGTTGGCGGTCTGTATCTTATTGGTCCGTGGTTGGGGCCTTAATTCCAGGAACTTCTTTGTAGTATGTGACAATAATACTGTGAACCAAATTGTATGCAAATCACACAGCCAATTAGCTCTAGCTCTAAGATTAACTGTACCTGCCAAATGATTTTTAAAGAAAATGCATTTTTCTCAAAAATGGTTTTATGATTTTGATAAAACTTTCTGACTGATGTTTTTTTTTTGTTTAGAAAGAGATTTCTCGGGCAAAGTCCTATAACCGGGTTTTTTCAGATTTTCAAATTTTCTCATAAACCACTTGATGTCTGTATATTTTTTAATGTGGAAACCCCTTTTACAAACGAAATAATGTTAGTTTTAAGTTTTTTTTTAAACACTTGTCGCAAACTCTTGCTTTAAAACTTTGCTCGTATTTACCCACATACCCACATAACTAACAGGCGATAATAATTAAAGAAAAAGTTTATTGTTTAAAGGGGGTATCTGAGAATACAAAAAATAGTCTTATGAATATTTTTGAAAACAAAGATGTGCTGGAAACATCTACACAACATACTGTACACAACATAATCATCGTACAAGTGCAAGGTTGAAGCAAGAGGAAAACATTTCAAAATGAACTTCGCTCATGATAAAATTGATGTAAATTAGTCTTTTCAAGCAACAATGATTTAAAGGAAGAATATTTGTATATGAAGAGATATTTCCAAACCGCAGAAAACCTTCAGTCTTCAGATCTATTAAATCTGCAAAGACGTCAGTGTTATGTTACATTTATATATGTAGACATTTCCAAACCGCAGAAAACCTTCAGTCTTCAGATCTACTAAATCTACAAAGACATCAGTTTCGGGCGTTGGTGACGTCAATACCAAATTTGTGCTAAAATGTAAATATCAATTTTTTTTTGCCGCATAAGTTTGAACTTATTAGCTGACTGATCCAAACATAAAATCAAATCTCACTGACGTACTTGACGACATTATTTATGACGTTAACTATCGTTAACAAATCTTGACTAATACAAATTCAACTAAAACATTTCGTTAAATAGAAGGAAAAAATAACAAAATTATATTATCATTTCAGAGAAGGCAAAATAAAGAAATAATAAAGGATCTTCTAATGGGTCTATGACAGTTGATAGTGGCCATCTTGTTCCTTGTTGAAGCTATGTCAAATTGGCTGTCATTTAGTCTGTTCTCTGTTTTGCAAATAATAAAATTGTTTTATCAAGATTCAAAATAAGTGTTCTGCTTGGGCACCGTTCCGCGCGCTTCACCCTTTGTACGGTCGCCGTGGTCATCTCACTAGAGGTGATGTAAACTGGCCACCGAGATCGTGTTTCGTGTGATTTTTAGTTTAGTTTAGTTTATTTCATCAATCAGATAACAATCTTTATAGACTAGAAACTAGATACTAAATAATATAATTGTTGGGGGCTATTAACTTATAAATTAATAAATAAATAATTATTATAGTTTACATTTTAATTTGTAATTTTTACAGTTAATATATACAAGTTTATGAAGCAAAGATTAAGTCTTTAATGTTTTTTAAAAAGTTAGAGTTTGAATATTATTTAACAAAATTCTTTTAAATGTATCTCTCGAAACGTCAAGATTAAAATCAATCCTATTGCAAATTAAATTCACTTCTCTAGTGCAACGTGTGATTGGTTCATTACGGCCATAATTTGTACGATGAAACTGCTCATAAAAATGAAACCGAAAGCGTGTAGTTCTAGAGGGTGTGTTAACACAGTTAATTAATGTTAATAAAGGAGGACAATTAATATGGAATGTAACAATGTCTCTTATAAACATAATTGAAAAATATGCCCGACGATCATAAAAAGAATGCATACCGAACAATAAACATTGACCCCATTAGACTTTATCTTGTGAGATTTTCTAAAGTCGCAGGTATAGGTCACAAACCACAATTGCCCTCAAGGTCAACATAACCAATTCTATCGGTCAAATTCATCCTGATTCATGCGCTAGAGTTGAGGAAAATTGAATACTTCGGATGCTCGCCACCAAGAGAAGCCGCGGCGGATGTTATATTTCACACATAATGGCATCGATAGGCCTTTCAAACGAACAAATTATTACGATGATATCTCATATAGCATATTTTAATAACAATTTTATAGAGACAACAAATTAGTATCCTTCTTGTCTTGAGTTTTCGCAGACAGTATTTTTACTGACATACATAAAATAAATTTACTATCGTTTTTTATGTTGATGTTAATTTTAAGAACTTTATTGTTTGAAGAGGCTTTTTTTAATTTTGCCAACTTGTCCGTGAACGTTGTGAATTCTGGAATGTAAAATATGCAGGTACATAAATCCAATAAGAAAATGTGTGAATTATTTCCACGTCAAGTTCTTGATTGCCAATTTTTACTATAGAGAAATAGATAAAGTCTTATGCTTTGGGTTTGAATGAAAGCGTTTTTGGACAAATCATTAGATTTTATTGATTAATTTAATTTAAAAGCCTTGCATGCTGTCGTTGGGACAATAGTGTTTTACTGCTTTCACTTTTTTTAAAATATGTATATGATAACGAAAATTTGGCCTCTTACGCGTTCAAAAAATTTGTTTCTCTATATTCCAAAGAAAAATAAGTAACTCTTGAGCAATAAATATACTCTTGTATGACTTGGTCTTATCAAAATATTAACTGAAAAAAAAACATGCCTTAAAGATTACAAAAAAATTGTTAAACTGCTAACACTTCTAGCAACTGCTCAGTGTTGCATTTTCGAACGAGCTTCTCCTTGTACATCCATATTGACATGAGGACGATGAGTGCTTACAAGGAAAAATAAGCGAAACGTTGTTCAAATAGGAAAAAAATATTTTTTTATGTTGCCTGTATTACGAGTATTTTAAAAGGCAGTCAATTTTACTCTCAAGTATGTGGATGACTGCATTCCTCTATAATTTTTTGGAGCTTTAAAACTGTTTACATTATATCAGAAAGGTCACCGTCCAAAATATGATTTGGTCATATTTTATCATCAAATCGGAGTTGTTATTTTTCTAAACTTCTGAGCCGTAAGATTTCCAATGGACTCAAACAAACCGGAATGATTTTTTCCAAATATTCCATAGGCCATACTTCTGACTTAAGTGATCATTGCAAAACTATGTGTATTAATACCATGCAACTAAAGCGAACTTCATATTTTTTCGAAACCCTAATCTTTGCAATCCGAACTCTGCATTTTTTACAATATTAACAAATTTCTAGAGTGATATCTTTAAAACTTTGATAGCCTATGGTGTTATCAATATACCCATCAGATGACTTTACTAGAAATGTTGTCTGATTAATTTATTTTCGCTAGAAAATTGCAAAAAATAAAAACGAATTCTCTTCTGCCTCAAAATAATTTCAAGCATTTGACAGAACGCCCCCTATATTTCACTTATTGAAGCAGTCGATTGATGTTTAGAAACTATAATCACGACTATATGACATAATAAAAGTATCTACTGTCATCTATTTTACGACTAAACTCCAATTTAAGAGTACGGTAAGGTAAACATTAATTTTCATCACACATTTTGTGGTAAGATATCATACTCATCAATAAAACTTAAATTGCTTGCATTTTATTTCAAATATTTGCCACATTGCCTTAGTTGCTAGAAGATGTCACTTTTGATTTAGTAGCGTAATATTTATTGTAACGTCGATAATGTCATATCTTGGCAATCTCATAAATCATAGTTTTGTGATCGACATTTAAAATTTAAAAAAACATTATATTTCCACCTACATGTTACTTGCGCGTCAGTGAAGAGCTATAATTTGAAGACCACTTAAGGTAAATTTGTTGTGTTATGATACAACAATCGTGCAAGTTTAATTTTCTCAATAAGTGCTGTTTTGTGTATGAATTAATAAAATTACTTAAGCTTGGATTAGATCAATTTGGATGGCTTGGATAAGTGTGGTGGGCTTGAAAAGAAAACGAAAATGTGTCCAGGATGGAAAGTGACGGTAACCTTTCATTTTCTTTGTCATATGCTTGAAGAAGAGGAATGCACAGTCAGTATAAGAATGAAGACAAAGATATATGTATAATATAAAGAGAGAGTTTTCTTAAAATATGGTGTTAAAGTTGGGCTTTCTCGAGGGGGAAATGATTAATTGTCAACTTATTTGACAAATGTATGAGTAGTTTTAAAGTTATGTAATGGGATTAAAGTAAACACAGTCATGGAGTTTTCTTTTTTAAAGCAATTTGAGACAAACACTTTTTTTTTTAAACTTTTGAATAGATTTGACAATTAGAGGTGTGTAAGTAAAAATTGTGGATTCAAGATCATAATAGACTTTAATTAAAACTAAAAAGTAAGAAAGGATAAGAGATATCGATTTGAGCTGCCTTCCAATAAAAGAAACTTCAAGACTTGGAAGCACGAGATTGTTCTGCTAGTGGGTAGTTGCCTAAGGGCTTCAGGTTTGTATGTAGGAACAAACATTTTAATATTTCAGTTTTCTTATTAAGAAAATATTTCAAGTTTTTTTCAAACTCACACAAAGTTTCAAAACTTGCTTGTATCTTTGAGTTATACATTTAGAAAATTTTTTAAAAAATATAAATCAGGTTTTTTTTACTTAAAAACTTCAGAGATTATGAAAAAAATACTTTTTTTTAATTTGCTATAACTAAGTCTGAAATGTTGTGAAAATTGCCTACCTAGGCTAGCTTAAATACTTCATGTTAATAGCCACTAAGGATTGGTTTGTGTCATTTTATTTTCTGTATGGTAAACAGGGGTGAATGGACATCAATCTGGTGTATAGCTAACGTCTTTATTGCATTACATAGAGAATTTAATATTAGAAAAAACTTTAGCCCACTTTTTACTTTGGATTCATTTTAAAACGCAGGAAGTATGTCCCAGGTAGTTTCTGTTTTTTAAAAATGTAATGATTAAAATAAAGTCGAAAACTGTTAGTCGTAAAGAAAATGTTTTCATAAACGAAATTGCAGAAAATTTAATTCTGAACAACTGTTGTTGTGTACATTTTTTATTAAAAACTTAAAAACAAGCGAGTTATTTAAGAAAAACATTTTTGTTTAAATTCAAGATGGCGGCAATTGCAATTGAGCTAGAAGATCATAGGGCCATACTAAACTTAAAGAGAAAACGAAAGTGACATACGGCCATAATGGTCTTACGACACGCTTCCGAAAGCGCCGCCGTAACGCCATATGCTCGAATATGGCCTTGTGACACTTTACAAAAGTGTCATATGGCTATACTTCGAATTACGGCCTTATGCCATGGTACCATTCATTTTCAACATCTACCCGCCCTTACTGAAAACCCTTTTATTCCCTATATTTGATTTATATGATAGATTATTGACGCATTTGAACAATTGCAGTACATTCTGACCGAAGTGGAGAGAGGTTTTTGGTAGACAACACCTTGTATATACCTTTCCCCTAGGATTTGCAGTATTTTAAAGCAATAGGAATCTCTGTGTTAAATTAACAGCAAGATGAAATTTCGCTTACCGCAACCCATTCGGAATGACCTTAGCCTGCATATATTTATATTTATGTACAGTGACGTACAATCCAAATCCACACATAATATAAACCATTTTTAATCTGTCCGGAATTACCCACTGACTATAACTTGCAATCCTTTTTGTATCTTTTGGTCGAACCATCATTGGCCTTGTGTTCATCAGTACCTATCACACAAGCGTTAAAACGATTTTTAAGACTTGTTTTGATTTCCAGCTACGACAGCGATGGCGTCCTCTTTTCTTTGTTTTCTTGCCACGCATTCTTCGGATTATTTTAAATTTCTGCACATCAGCTACAAGCAGGTCATCACGTGACTCAATTAAACACATACCCAAAAGAAGTTCACGTAAAGAAATAATTGCTTCCATCTTCAACAGCAGATCTCCATTTATTTTGACCTTCATATTTTCCGGTTTGTCAACCACATTGACAAACTCCACTACTTCTCTGCACCAACGCGATCGTCCTATCTTTGGAAGGCTGACCACTTCGTCAATGTCGCCAATCGAAGTGCGAATGAACTCGATTTCTGATATACGAATATTTCAGAGGATGAGTGCAGTGTCAGCCTTTCATTTTCCTTATAACCTTAACCCTACCACATTCTCGTCGGTCAGATTCTTATTCTTGATGCGAAGGAGCTCCTCTGGCAAATACTTTTAATGCATCACTTGGGTTTATATTTCCTAATAAAAGTACAATTTATAAGCGTTCAATTTAAGTCATTATTTTTGAAGTGAAACTTCTTAAATATGGGGGTGATTTGAAACTCGACGAAACGGAAATGCGCCACGACACTTTTAAGCAAATAAATCAAACAAATTAATGTATCGCAACAAGCCTGAGAGAGAACGAATTAAAAAAAGAAATCATGACATAGTATTTTATATTCTAGCTAACTCGCATTTTCTCCCATGATATACGTAGCTCCTCACTCTGGTCTACTACTGTAAACATTGTAGTCTAAGAGCCAACGACATAATGAATCAATTCATTTATATAATGTTGTAAGACATATCAGTAGAAAGCGTTAGGGAAGTTAGACAAGAAAAAAATTGTCTGGCAGTTTTTTGGTGTGACGAACATGGGGTAAATTCGACACAAAAGTGTGACAAAAATGAAATAAGTCAAGTCACATATATAATGTTGTAACTCATTTCAATAGAAAGCCTTTGATTAGTTAGACAAAAAAAAGTTTGTCTGGCAGATTTTTGATGTGACGAACATGGGGTAAATTCGACGCAAAGTATGACAAAATTTCAAAAATTAACTTATTTGGGTACTTTTGTAACAGAACGAATAAATTGTGTTGAGACAAGAAAAAAATCTTGAGGGAGGGGGGGTCTATCCCCCTCCGTTTAGCCGGGAGGGGCTATTTTCTGGAAAAATGACTTTATATTCGAAAAAAAAATATTAAAAAATAACCACACCTCCTACAATGCTTAAATATACCTTTTTGTAAAGCCAAAAATCTTTTCTTCAATTGCGTTTTTAAATAAAGTTATTTTAGTGAACCGTTTTAGAAAAATAAATTTTCAAACTCAAAACTTTGAAAACAAAATATTTCAAACTATTTTTTTTCAAAATTATACGTATTTAAATACTATTTTTTTTACTAAAATTGTATGCTCTTATAAGTTCTAAGCAAAACACTGAAAACCGTATGGCTCTTGGACTTTTTGTTGCCAAGCCATTCAAAAATTTTCCAGAAAATAGCCCCTCCCGGCTAAACGGAGGGGGATAGACCCCCCCTCCCTCAAGATTTTTTTCTTGTCTTAACACAATTTATTCGTTCTGTTACAAAAGTACCCAAATAAGTTAATTTTTGAAATTTTGTCATACTTTGTGTCGAATTTACCTCATGTTCGTCACACCAAAAAACTGCCAGACAATTTTTTTCTTGTCTAACTCCCCTAACGCTTTCTATTGATATGCCTTACAACATTATATAAATTACTTGATTCATTATGTCGTTGGCTCTCGGTCTAATGTATATTATGTCAAGCTAAAGCGAGTGAGCAGGCGCGATGATACGAGTAAGTTAGAATGTTTGTTAATATACGTGATTTGCATGCTGTCTAACAGGAGAATCCTTAGAAAAAGATTTGAATGAGCTTAGTTCAAGAAGAATGGAAAATGCATACAAGTACCTACATAAGAAAAGTATTTATACAAAATTGACATTCAACAAATTATTTAAAATCTTTAAAATAGTCCTGAATTTTTGAAAGGAGTCCTTTTTCGATGATTTTTTTAATAGTTACGTGTCCTTGAGTTCAGGCTTTAAAAATAAGTCAAAAGGACGCAAAGGATACCCAAAGGCCCCCTGCTCTACAGATCTAAAGCGAAAGAGCAAGCGTGTCGGTACGTTTGTATGCTTCAATGTGTGTAAAAACGTTTGTATAGATACGTGTTGCAAGCATTTAGTCATAAAATAAAGTTTGAAAGTAAGCCGAAAACTGGCTGCTGAGTTTTTCTCTTCTCTGAAGTTCCACTTCGACCGTGTGTGAATTAAACACACACATATTTTTTTTGTTATGTATTTTTATTCTAATTTTCACAAAAACGGATCATACAGTTTTGATGAAACTTTGTGCTTATACATATACATATGTATGTAGGTACTGTACATTGTACATTGCGAGAACAAAATTCATATTCCGGGAACCTGTTTTTTGGGAAGATGGCCATAAATTAATACGGCCTTAACGGAGTTTTCTAACCATAATATACATTATATTATACTTTTTGAAGAGACTTTAACTTTAAGCGAAATGAATAATTTCGTCGTAAATTTTTTCTCGAAAACGACTTATTCGAAACGGAAACATTATAATGGTTTATCAATTTCTACAATAACTAACTAAAAGCTAAAACATTCCCGAATTAGGTAAACAAAGGTTTGTTTTTTTGATTTCGGTCGCAGTGTCTTAACGGAAAACAGGTTTTAAAGGCTTTTTCAAATAATTATAAGCTGTCAACGGCTTGATTGAATGCACTTTAACTGGTTTTGACATATTGTTTTATTCTATAAGATGGCTAAAATAAAAAAATATAAACTGCTTTTTAAACGGTGTTTTTATTTAACCTTCTAATAAACTGAGAGTCATTTAGAAACTGCATGTTTGGGTTCTTGGCTAAGAATGTAGTTTTCGAAAATCTGGTTTTATAGATTTCTACTAACTGGCAATTGTAAAAATGTTTTGTTTAAACTTATTAGGTGTGATATATTAGAAACACTTCCAAGAACACTGCATTTTGGCTAATAAATTCGATCCGAGTTTAAAAGGACATAATGATAAAGAGTCAAGATTTAGTTTGACGAATTTACGTGAGATTTGATTAAATGACAGTGTAGTTTTGTGACTATACCATAACGTTTAACGGAAGACCCATAGAATGAACCGTCAAAAATTAGGCCTTTACAATATTTAAAGCTAAATTCTTTGGCTTATATGTATGAATTTCTTCTATAACACACTTTTATGATTTTAATGTATATACATTTATACATATTAGCTGCATTCAAGAATTGAGTGTTACCAACTAAAAAAAATATTAATCGGTCTTTTAAAAATAGCATTTATTTTGTTGAAAATGAGGGATACAAAAAAGTTTGCATTTAGTAGTGATTAAACAACTAAACTCTTCTTATAATATATATTTTTGGTTCTTTTTGGATATTCCGATTGTTTTTGTCCGTTTGAATATTCATTAGTTTATTTTTAAAATAAATTAAAAAAAAATATTCGTAACATTTAAAAAAAACATAAACTTCATAATATTCCACTGCTTTAATTTAAATATTTAAACCCCTTAATTAAACAGACAGAACCAATTTAATGTTTTTAATACTTAAATGCATGTGAAGCTAATTTAGCTGTTAAATCGAGCACACTGCTTAAAGTCCTGCTTCCTAAAACCTCAACTTCCTCTATCCTTCACACACAACGAAATTTGTATATTTTTGAAGAACTTTATTGTGAACAAAAATGTAGGTATCTATTATTATGAAGAAACATGATTAAAATATAAATCAAATAAATTGTATATAATATTAAATCATTACTTTTAATATCTTTACAGAGGAAGAACTAGACCAATCAGAGATCGACCGTCAAAATAAAATAACAAAACAAATATTTGCCAACTACCTTGAGAGGCATTTTTTCCCATTTCGAAGAACAAATCAAAGAATTCCTACCATCGACGAAATCCTTCCCAAAAATCTTCCTCATAAATACAATACCCGTTCACCGCACAGTCGTGCCAATCGACGACAAATACCCACCATAAGCAATTTGAGTTCTGAATCTGACTACGATTCAAGTCAAGATGGTGGTGAAGAGCAAGATGGCGGCGAAGAGCAGGATGATGTGGAAAAGGAATTGGAAGAAGGAACTGACTCCAAGGAAACCGATGACGAGTCCTTGCAAAGTGTGGAATCAGAACAACTTGATCAATATTACAGGGAACTGTTTGACAGAGATCCCAGTGAAAATGAAATAGATAGCGGTAAGTTTAAAATTTATTGAAATTAATACAACCATATTGTTTGAAACCAGAATCAATCAAAAAACTTAATTTGTCCATAATGATTGATTCGCCAGAAAGACAAAAAATTAGCAACTTTAAATTTACTTCTTTTAACAAAAAGAAACCAGTTGATTTCAACCATTCATTGTATGACTAAAAATAAACTTATATATTTTCAAGGCTGTCTTAGAGACGTCTAAATTCAATGTCGCAGGCGTATTATAGACAACCGTTATTTGATTTGATTTGTGGTGAAGTGATGATATCATCTTTAAACAATTTTCTCACCTATAGAGAAAGCCAAAAAATTCATATCTTCAATCCATGGTCAGTCAGAGCTCAGAGAGCTTTAGTTCCATTAAAATATTTGAAGAGCATTAAACATGCGGTGCGTAAGCGTTAGCGTTATACTGACACGCGTGAAGTTCAAATGTCAGATTAAATAAGCATTTTCGTTTTGATTGATTGTTGATAGAGAAATCTATTTTTTAGTGTTTGCCCCCTCAAATATAATGCAAAAATTATAAACAAATAATTTACCTTTTCTGCAAACATCTTTTGTTTGTTATCTGATTTTTTTCTATGAACTGTAGAATATGATAAAAAATGTTTGTGAATAAATAGCCTTGACGCTATGTCGCGTGTCTAAGATCTGAGCTAAGTATATAAATTATGCAATTAAAAAAACATTTTGTTCCGATTTCTCATTGACAACAATTGTGAAACTTGAGGCAAGATTTTCTACAAACGCCTTGCGATGCCTCTGTCACGTGTAAAGAATGGTTTTTTTTTTCTGTGCACAAGATCATGAATATTGGTACTTGGTACTCACCTACATTACGTACCTCGTATGTAGGTAAGCAACTTAATTGTTATTGAAATATGCTTTCAGCGTCATTGAGCAGAGCAACATTTTTATTCAAATTTGAGCCTCTTCTACTGGCTTATGTCAGTTTTTTTTTGTTTTGAATTATTAGAAATCAATTAGTAAACACTTGGCCATTGGAGATGTACCAGTACCTGCTGCAATGAGTATTTGATATGTAAAAACGAGACGATTTATCAAATCTTTTACATATTTAATGAGAATTGGTTTCTATACTTTGTTTACACCTTTGATTGAAAAGCAAACTCTTTAAATAGCTATACTAAATTGCATGGGTTTATTTAGGTAGCTACTTACATAAACATACTTCGTTTTCTAAGAATTACTCAACATTTGATGTGAACCACACATGATTTGTAGAAATGCAATCATGTGAATTGTTATGTGATTTCGTACTTTGAGATTGTACGAAGCATTACCTCTAGGTCAAACTGATTGTCACTATCAAAACCTGAATAACTGAAGTTTCGAAATCTTAAAACGATGAAGACACAAAATGTATATTGATCGATTCAACTCCAAATTATGTCAGAAATGACTAGTGAGTAAGATTTGATAGGTTTACTTGGCGAAATTTCTTTTTTTTTATCTTTTCTCTTAGCTTTTAAAAGTTAATAGTTAATTTTAAAAACTTGACTAGTAAATCACCAAATAAGAAATGTCTCCCATAATTTTGAATAGTTAAGACACATCTCAACTTAAAACAATTGATATGATTTTAAAACTTAGCATTGCTTTTATTTTATTTGTTTTATTTCAAATCATTTGTTAAGACTTACAATAAATAATTAATTACTCTTGGGTGCACAAAAATCAGCAGACGTCGTACTCTTCAATTTAGAAACAATTGATCACAAATGGAAACAATGAATAGAAAATCGTGTTCCTTAAACAAACGCAAACGCATTGTAATGTGTAAGCTGGCATTTGTTTGGAAGAAAAATGTATCTTTGATTCTAATCTGGTCCATTTTGAAGCACTCTTAATAACAAAGGATACCATCCAAACGGTGAACTTACGCAGTTCGATGGGTTTTGTGCGCAAATCTTTTATGCTTATGCATTAATTAGGTTCCTTATTGATGCATACGGGGTAAACCAATTATTTTTTGAAAATTTAAGTTATAAAAGGAAATGACTTATATTGAACTCCATGCAACCAAAAAACCACTTTTCGTTTTCTATGAAGCCAAATCTAGATTTGATCTAGATCGATTTTTGCGAATTTCGATTCAGCGCCAGGCTTACACATACTTTCACACACACTACAAGAACTGACAGTTTTTAACGTCGTCAGTTGTAAAAATGTTTCAAAATGCTTGTGCAATGTAATTCTTTTGAGTTTCGAAATACAATCTCGGGGTGGGGGCGGCACCGGCCAGGCCGGGCAACATTGCCGCCGCCGCACTGCCAATTATAAGATTTTGAGCAAATGCCAGCGGATGAGATCTCTACGCGTGCATCGCAGTCTTGGCAAATGTAATTTTTGACGGTACTTGCCATACGATTTTTAGTGAAAAAATAATTTTTCTCAAAAACGGCTCGTACGATTTTGATAAAACTTTCAGAATAGTGTTTTCTGTGCAAGTTTTATGTTTTGGTTGGAATAGATTTTTCAGGAAAAGTCTTATAAAGGTACCTCCCATAGGGCCAGTTTTTTAAAATCAGATTTTCTCGTAAGCCACTTGATGAATTTCGATAAAAATTTTAATGTAGAAGCCTTTTAAAAACGCAATAAAATAAATTCTTCAATTTTTCAAAAAAACTTGTTTTTAAGTTTTTTTTTAAATTATTTTTTTTTTCCAAAAACGGTTTGTTTTTTTTTTTTTAATTTTATTTTTCTGATAACAACTAGAAAGTCCTAGAAGTTGGCATACTCAAAAAACAAATTGGAATATATTTTCGAAAAGTTTTTCAAAAAAAAAACTGTTTTTTGAAAAAACTGAACGATTTTGAACAAAAAACTCCTTAAAAGTAAAAGAAATCAGATGGCTTACTTCATTTTTTCCAAAAAAAAAACGATTTAACTAGTGATTTTTGAGTGATCAATAAAATTTCGTATCATTTTACCCTTCTTTTTTTCCAAAATCTCAAACCCCAAGACCACTGTCTCACATTAGAGCAAGTTCGTCGGACCCAGTCGTACACTTTATTTCTTACCATTTTGTTTGGTGTGTAATTTTTTGGACCCTAAGACATTTTTTATTTTGGATGTTATAAACAAAACCGATAAATTATAAAACTCAAATAGTCGCTAAACTTTAAAAATATGTCATATCGCCCAAATTCATTTTCAGATTGCTCCAATCCAAAAACTACAATTCTTTTGGACAATGTGACATTTCCTCATATGGGCTTTATGACATTTCAAAAGTGTTTTGGGCGTTGTGACATTTCTTTGGGATTTTTGTCGCTTTCTTGTTTTAAATTTTCAAAAAACAAAATCAGTTTTAGGTGATATGGCATTTTGAGATTTGGGCGTTATGACCTTTAGCTATAAGACCTAAAATGTCCTTATATTGTAGCGACTTTCACAATCTTAACGTCAAATTGAAATTGCTTTATATTAATAGTCTTATACCTGAAAGGTACTTGAAATAAAAACAATTTATGCTTTCTTGCTGGGACCATCAAAACAACATATCGCACCTCCGGTGTAATATCAAACAAATTGCAGTTTTTTTTCTGAAATTGAGTTAAAAACGCTATAATTTCCCAAAAGTCAAGTTTTATTTGTAGTAAAATCGACTGAATAGTCAGTTATTTTTAGGACTCTTGAGGTCGATCCTGTAGGCCTATTTTAGGGCGTTTTTGCATTTTGAATAAGCAAGCAAACTTTAAACGTGATTCCTCAACATTTCAGAAAATTGCATTTACGTCGTTATTACACTGGAGGTGCGATATACAAAAAGAAATGTGGTCAATATCGGATATGTGCAGGCCAACAAGACAACATGATGAAAAAAGGGGGAGAAACCATAGTCTTGTGTATTTCCCCATAAAACTGAAAACGTAGTTGTATTTAAAAAATGTCTGCTACCATACCTATAGTTACTGTTAACCAAACACAAATGAATCAAAATAATTTGCACTGTTTTTGGAAAAATCCAAAACCAGAAGCTGCTGGCTTTCTGATTTTCTTTATTCGCAACAGTTTTCGAAATTGTCAAAATACTGAGTTAAGGAAAACAGCTCGCTTTATTTAGGAAATACCGTTTAAAAAGCATTGAGTTGAAAAATTGGAATTTTATCTTTTAGGGAATTTTGAATAAAGTGTTAGGCAGGTAGGTTTGACCGAAATCAATTAGATTCTTGAGAATTTCTGGCCATTAAAAAAAAAAAACAAATGTCTGACAAGTTGAGCCGAAAACTGAAATAGCTACTATTTATGTTATGTTTGATTTAAGTGTGATTTATTTTGTTTTGAAAGAAACGAATATTTGTCATCCGACCCAAGTTAAATGCCAAAAGGCACAAGTCGATTTATTCGTCAAAGAAATCTTCCTATGTCCCAAAAATTATTTCAGATTTTTGTTGCTGGTGGTTGCAGAAAATTGTTTATATCCATATCAAAATTGTGATCCAATAAACATCTTTCCATAGCACTGCAATTGAAAAACTGAAATTTCGCTGCTAAAAAAGTATATTCTAAAAACTTATTGAAATAAATCGACTAACGATGGAGCAAGAATATTTGTGAGAGTTTCAAAACATAGATAAGAGTATTAGTGATGTCATTTTCAACTGTTTTTATTTATTTTGGTTAAACATTTTATGTAGGTAGTACAGAACCCATTTGACATTTAAAAATTTTATAAAAATGCCGAAATACAAAAGAGGGTAAATTTAAACGATCTCATAATATTTCACAAAACGATAAAATAAAGCATTGATAGGCGATAACTCCGAAGCTCAAACAAGTTCTGACCATTTTATATTGGATTTTATACTTGAAGCTTACGGCAATGTGAACAAATAGCAATATTCTTACCAAACAGTCAAGTCACAAAATGCAAAACAATCAACAACCATAGATAAGAATAAACCAAAATGTATCTTCTGATAATAACATGTTGTTTCAATGTTACAAGAACTGCCTACAGCAATAAACCGATATTTAATATGTGTTTTTATGTTTAATTAGTTGCAAGTTTTACCAGAATAGTTTCAATTAAGAACGAGGATGGCGTGATTATAATTAAATCAAAACCTGCAACTTTATAGCCCCAACAAGGTTTAATCATCATTTAAAATTAGCTATTATCATTAAATTTAAGACAAGTCAGAGCACAAAGAAGATAAAGCCACATAAAGAACTATCTAATACATTTTTGATGGAACCAAGAAAGTTCGTTGACTTTGTTTTAGTGTTTTGTCTCTGTTCGGGGTGAGTGGAGTGTGTGCTTTTAAAAATACCTCCTCAATTTGATTATCAATCGAATTATCTGAGTCATAAAAAAAAACCTGCTTAAGCGGTGAATCTAAGTTGATTTAGATAGTATAACTTGTGATATGGGTTGGATAGATACTTGCTGCTAATAAGGACAAGTTGGGATGGAGGCTTTCAGTTGAAATTAAATGTTAATACGCAGTTTAGGTTTTTATCTATTAAACATAATAAAACAAACACCGTCGCCACCGGCCGATGTGTATTTTAGCAAAGCTTCCTCAAAACATATTGATAGAAACATATCATTTAAAAACTAGATTTCTATAAACTACATAGTTAAAAGCCTTTATAATAAAGTGCACGACTGGGTCGTACGAACTTGCTCTAATGTGTTAAAATGGTTTTGGGTGCTTGAGATTTTGGGAAAAAAGCGTTGAAAAAATCATATGAAATTTTATAAATCACTTTAAAATCAATACCTAAAACGTTTTTTGGAGAAAATGAAGTAAGCCATCAGGTTTCTTTTACGTTTTTGAATTTTGACGAAATTTTTTTTCAAAATCGTTGGACCAGTTTTTTCAAAAAACAGTTTTTTTTTGAAAAACTTTTCGGAAATATATTCCAAATTTTTTTTGAGTATGCCAACTTCTAGCACTTTGAAGTTTTTATCAGAAGAATAAAATTAAAAAAATATAGATTAAACCGTTTTTGGAAAAAACAAAAGTTAAAACAAATTTTGAAACTTTTTTTAAAAACTCAAAAAAATATTTTTCGGGAAATTTAAGAATTTATATTATTTCGTTTATAAAAGGGCTTCTACATTAAAAATTTCATCGAAATCCGTCAAGTGGCTTACGAGAAAATCGGATTTCAAAAAACCGGTCCTATGGGAGGTACCGTTATAAGACTTTTCCTGAAAAATCTATTCCAACCAAAACATAAAGTTTGCACAGAAAACATCATTCAGAAAGTTTTATCAAAATCGTAGGAGCCGTTTTTGAGAAAATTTATTTTTTCACAAAAAATCGTATGGCAGGTACCGTTAGTTTTGGAGCTAGGATGCTAATTCCAAAAACCCCTCTGTAGGACGTTATAATAATACTATGTACAAAGTTTGAAGCAAATCGGTCCATCCGTTTAGGCTGTAGGTAACTATACAGACAGACAGACACACGGACAGACAGACAGAATTGTCGGACCCACTTTTTTCGACTTCTCTATCATCGTAATGTCATGTTTGATTGTTAGAATTTTTTTTTTTTTTACGAATGCATAACTTGCCTTATACATAGTACCTATAATCGCAAGTAAAAAGAAATTAAAATTTAAGAACTGACCAGACAAATGAATCCTTGTATTGCTATGTTAAATGTTATGTCTATTCTATAGAATGGGTATATTGTATCGGGTGTGGAGTTTGTAACATAGAGAAATAAAACCGTTAAGTATAGAAAAGTTTATATATTCTGATTCAGAAAAGCCTAGTCGATTTAGCCATGTCCAAGCTAAGTTTGTGAACCAGTAAAATCCGCCCACAATCGCCATTTTTGTTGAACAACCTAAATTAAAAATTAAATTATGTTTTTTGTACAGTTTAGTAAAGCATAACGCTAAAAATTTTGCACACTCAAGCTTCATGTAAATCTTCTCCCAATTAAATAAAAATATTTCAGTTTGGGGGTGGCTGTAGCCATTAAAAATTAAAAATTAAAATCATTAAAAATTACACAAAAAATAGTTTTTGCAAATAAACGGTATTTACAATGAATCCACAAGCTCAAATGTGTGCGTCTCTTAGTCGAAACTAAGAAGCTTGTGAATGAATTTTTTTTTTTTTTTTTTTTGAATTTCGGGGGCTTCACTTTTCATGAAAGAATGAAAAATCAAGTTTTAAAAATTAAAGGTACCAATATTGAATTTTAACCTTTTTTCCATCCGTTATTTGAAAAATATATGTCTATATTTTTTTCCGTAATTTTTTTTTCAATACGCTCACTTTTAGGGGCTTGATTTTTATAAAATACCTTTGTTCAGGTAAGATCGTTTAAAAAATACTCGATTCAGCTGTAGTTTTACACATATGCCTAAAAATTTACTAATGATCAAAGCTCAGTTAGTGGTTTGAATTTTTTTTCTAATTTAAGGACACGCCCACTTTTAAGGGGCGTTTTCGTCAAAAGTCGTAATATGCATTAATTTTGTAATGTTTTTTAACTATCGGTAGCAGTTTTGAAGTAAGAAGATGAACACTTCGGTTTGTATTCCTTGGTTACGTAGCAGAGTGTGGTTCAAGTTGTTAAATACACCCATAATCGCTATTTCCATTCAAAATTTAATTTTTTTTTAAATTTTAAGTTTTGTCTTGTTTTGTTCAAATCAATCAGCAAACTTAAAATTGAATACCACTTAGCTAATACAATAGCCCTGGCAGTAAAAAGTCTCAACTTTGGGCGTGGCACACTCCTATTTTTTTATTGCGCCAGCAGTTATTGAACATCTGTTACACAAAATTAATGTTATTGTATTTTTTCCTGTCTGCTAAAGAAGAATATGATTTCTTGAACTGGACAGCGGTTGCCTGCGGGGGCGAATGCATACACATAAAAAAATTGGGAATAGGGTATCCAACAGTTCGTTGCAAGCGTACTGTAGCTCTCGATTATGGCTTTTTTTTTAAATAAATATATATGTATGAAATTTTTAATTTTTCTTATTTAAGGTATTAAGTATTACTAACAACAAACTCTCAAGGTTTCTTGGCCCAATTCTCAACTTGCTATAATATTTCCTTCCCCCATTTTGAATTAAACACTTTTTACTTTATCGCAGAAAATATCTCAACCATTAATCACAAGCATTCACTGATGAATAAAAAGACTAACTAACTAACTATTTTCGCATGCAGTGCTTACTAAATTATAACGGTCATATTATACTTACGGACATTCTGATTGAAAAATTAGGAGATGAGATTTATTTTTTTTTTCTCAGCGATAAATCTAACTGGCTGACCGAAACATACAAAATAGAGGTTTCTCTCAGACCTTGACCGATATTTTTTTATTTTTAGAATGAAGGTTATTGAGTGTTTTTTATTGAAAATAACAATAAATAAGAGTTATTAAAGGACATATCAAAGGTTGAGATTTGGTTCTCATCTTTGAAAGCTGTTTTTAGGATGCATTCAAAATTCACTAGTTCGATAATAATCATCAAGATTCGTTGGAGTCCATTTCTTTTTGGTGAAGTAAGTAAGCGCGTCTTGCTGTTGAAGGGTTATTTTAAAAAATCATAGGTATTATTAAACCAGCAAGTGAGATTATTTTATTCAAATCATTCGTTCTGTATTCATTAAAATCTTTACATCCCACAATGGTATTCCATAGCAAATATTGTTCTTATCCTCATTCGTTTTTATTTTCAAGAAGAAATTGAAACACAAGTGAGTTTAAACATTTGCGTTAGCAAATATTATAATGTGTATTTGACAAGATGACATTTTATATTTGCATAATTGAAAGCTATACCTATGCATTTGTGGGACTTGCGCAAGTAATAAGTAATACAAAAGAACTTTGCCATATCAATCAAAATTTTAAGCACTCGTATATTATTAATTTGTCTGGCAACTATTACTGTTGAATACCGGTTTTTAGGTGAATAATAAATCCTTGGTAAAATGAGAATAAGGAATAAAGTTGTTATTTTTTTAATTATTTAAAAAGAAAGACAACCTTGGCCTCACCGTTCGTGCATCATAGTTCATATAGAGAGACCATATATACGGTGACCATTTTTTCAGATGCAAAAAAGAGGACAACCTTTAATTTACTTAAACAAGTTTAGGAACAAACCATATTTACTCAAAATATTTGTACATATACTTCAAATTACAATTCAGTTCAGTTTGAAAAACAAAAATTCTTATAACAGACAAACAAAATCCAGAAATAATAAATACTTAAGTATACTTTATTTTAGAGTTCAACTCAAAGGAACTGTTACCTAGTTTTTGTATTTTTCTTCACAGTGAATTTTTTTAAGACGTCATCCCGACTTCTTAGAAAAGTCCACAATTATAGTCATAATTGCACTTTGTTATCAGCATTGCCTCTAGCTTATCAACTTTTAATTGCGATTTTTCAGGTGTCCAAATGGGGAGACGTACGAATGGTCGACAAAAAAAATGTCGACTGGATAGATACAAATTTCATCGACTATCAAAATGTCGACTGAAAATTGATCGACAGAAAAAAAGTTGACAGTTTAAAATCCAGACTATGAAAATGTCGATTGAAAAAGTGTCTGTAAAAAATGTCGACTTTCATCCTGATAAAAAATATAGTTCTTTTGATTGCATCGACAGTTTAAATTTTTAAATTATTTTTCAATCATAGTAGTAGGGCCGCAACACTGATCGACAGTGGCAAAGTGAATGATGTTCACATGCATGCGGCGCCGCATGCATGTGAACATCATTCACTTTGCCACTGTCGATCTTTTTTCTAGTCGACATTTTCAAAATCGACTTTATAAGAGTCGACATTTTGATTTGGCGGTATTTTTACCAATCGACTTTTCAAAAGTCGACATTATGACGATCGATTTTTTCAAATCGACATTTTAAAAATCGGCAAATCGGACCCAACCCGTCCAAATGTTATTAGAAATTGAAAAGACTCTTTCCGTAGGGGCATTTGAAGCTGGAAGCGACATCGAAAACTCTACGAGTCTTATAGCGAGTTTCATTCAAATTTGGAAGATTTGTTCTCAAAATCGAGAATTGCACTTTTCAATGAAACTTGTTTTGGCAATTTGACTTTTTGTCATTTGGTTTTTGTCTTTTGTCATTGGAATTGCTGACTTTAGATTATTGCTAATTGATAATTAATTGGTTAATTAAAGTACATATCAAGTCCTTCGTTCATTATTTGTTTATTTTTGTTTTATTTATCACAGACTGGCACAATTTCACGACAAACGACAAAAAATAACAAATTATTTCTCATTTGACGTTTGACAGAAAAGTATTCAGATCGATTCTCCCAACTCATCAGAGATGCATTCTTTCGTGTTGAGAATCGATCTAGAATTGCACTTTTTGAATGAATGAAACTCTTAAAAGTGAAAAAGATCGAATCTTTTGACAGAAAGAGCAATTCTTTTCGTGAATGAAACTCGCTATTAGAATATATATATAAAAAGCCAAAAGAATGTAATGAAAACTTGACAATTGGATTTGGGTGACAGTTTGCGATTCATTCACAATAGCAAAAACCAGATGACAGATCTGAATTGTTCAAACCAGTGCTGTCTTCATTTTGTGTTTAAGTAATTTAGTTCTGAAGAAAGTACTATACTGGGTAGGAAAATGTTTTCAAAGAAAAAAGAGGACATTAAGAGGACAATTGAGTAAAAAGAGGACAAATTACTGTCTTCTTTAAGAAGAACAAAAAAAAAAGGACACGATACCTAAAAAAAAGGACTGTCCTCTAAAAAAGAAGACGGATGGTCACCGTAACCATATAGGTAGTTCTTATTTTTTTTAAATGATTCCAAAGGAAGTTAGTACTCCCATTAAATTAAAATGTAAAAACTCTTGTTGTTTAACGCCTTCCCTGTTTTAAAGTTGATTTGGCTGGAATCGTAACGCAGTAGACTCGCATTAAAGTGAACTATTAAAAACCTAGCGAGTTCACCATTGCGAAGTTGTTCATTCTTACGAAAGTGAAGTTTTTTATTTTTTTTTCAAATGCATTAGACATTTTCACTCAAATTCATATATTTTTAGTTTCTCGGCTTATACATACGTAATTCATACGTATAAGTAGTATAGTTCTGTTTATTTTCGGCCGAAAACAAAACACAAATTTTTTACGCATTTCAACCAAATCCTGTTTAATAACACACAAATTCGGTAGTTTTCGGCAGAGGAGAGGGCTCATGAGAGAATAAAGCATTTCCCCTTTCTGCCGATTTTAACCCAAGAAATTTCTCTGAGCAGAAATTGTGAGTTCTGTCAATATTCACATTTGACAGTTAAGAAAAATGTACTTGTAAATTTTACTTATTCATGCGCGTTTTTGTGTTGATGTCGATATTGAAGTGGAGTGCTCAGTCCACTCAGGAACAAGAACATAAGTCTTATTGAAAGCCATAATGAGCCAATCAACACCAAATACAAAAATATTGCAAGCATTTCACTGCACTTATCATTTTTAATGGCTAAGTTTTTGGATAATGTCAGGAAACTTATATTTTTTCAGAGATAAAAACAAACAATGACCCTTTAGTTCCAAAATGAGTAAGAAACTCTTTTTTCGAATAGGAATAAGGAACTAAGTCTTCGAAGTAGCCCTTTATGCAATTCCTTTTTCCCTAAAGGTTTCCTCCACTGATGCGAGAAAAACATCATAATTTTCTTCCATTTCATCGGAATCTTCAAGAGTTTGATAAAGGTGTTCTTCTTAAATAAGGTTGGGAAAACCAATGCAAAACGCACTTGACGTTTCAAAGTTGTTTGCAAAATTTGTTGTTCAACGTTGTTGTTTTTCATTTACTTTTTTACAAATTTTCTCTCTCTGAAAGAATATAATCCCCGCACTCTTCAATATTTGACAATATTTTAGCCCACAAAAGTAGTTTAACACAACTTATGTTTTGTTAAGAAAAATAAAATGCACGACTGGGTCGCACGAACTTGCTCTTATGATAAACAATTGCGTAGTGGCTGCATATATGGATATTAAAAAAAAATTAAATAATTTCGAAAATTCTTTCATTTTTTAAATAAGTTTAAGAGTTTTCTCGGAAAAACTAAGTATGCAATAAAATTTCAAAGCTATACGTCAATCTAGGAAAAAAAAATATTGAAAATCGTTGGACGAGATTTTTTTTTAAAAGGTTATTTTTGAAAAACTTTTTCAAAAAATATTTTGAAATTTATTTGAGTATGCAAATATATGGCAATCTGTAATTTACATTTGAAAAATAATTAAAAAAAAAATCAATATACCCGTTTCCAACATATTTCGAAAACCAAAAATTTTTTTGAAAAAATTATAAAAAATCAAAAAAAAAAGTTTTTGAAAATTTTGAAAAGCCATATTAATAAAATTATGAATGACTTCCTGTGGCCAAAATTTTATTGAAATCGAATGTATAGTTTACGAGAAAATTTGATTTGAAAATACTGGTTCTATGGGAGGTACCGTTATTAGACAAATTTTGAAAAAAAATTTCTAACCAAAAGATAGACTGTCTTGCAAAAATAGCATTCTGAAAGTTTTATCAAAATCGTTAGAGCCGTTTTTGAGAAAATCAATTTTTGTCTTCAAGATTGTATGGCAGGTGCCGTTATTTTTGGACCTAGAGCAAAAATAAAAAATTTGTTCCGAGGGACGGCCAAATAAATCCTAAATACCAAATTTGAAGCAAATCGGCCCACCCGTTCAGCCTCCAGAGGCGCGAACAGACATACAGACAGACAGACAGACAGACAGACAGACAGACAGACAGACAGACGGACGGAATTCCCAGACCCACTTTTTTCGACTTCTCCATCATCGTAATGTCATGTGTGATTGTTATCTCAAAAAATTTTTTCTGCACGAATCCATAACTTGCCTTATAGTACCTATAATCGCAAGTAAAAAATGTAGGTTCGTTGAAAATAATGAAAAACAAAATGGGTTATCTTTTTCTGTTTTTTTTTGCAAATTGCTGAACACGGTCTTTTCGTGGAGACGTCGTTTAAGGAAACAATGGTACAGGGCCTTTTCCGTTTAATCATCAATTTTTTTTTTGTTGATAGCGCATATTGTTGACTTTTTTGCTAAACTAGTTACACTTGATCCTCCTTTAAGTTTTTCTATTGCATCCACTTTTTCCTTTAGAGACAAGAATTTTGGTCCTTTTTGTGGCTCACGAGAAATCATTCGGATAACCGACAAAAGCAGCAAAGAAAGCAATAGTTTCTATATTGAATGCGTTTTTAATTTGTTCACGATACAGAGTAGTCACTGTAAAAATAAATGTTAAATAAATCTTTTTTGGCATTTTCAGACAATCCCCAAGTAGGTGCCCAAAAATCGTAAAATTTATTTAAAAATCAGAAAACAAAGACTCAAAGCATTTTAATCACATTTTGCTTAGGTACAGGGTGCCTCCTTTCTTGTCATAAATATTTTGGGAGACGATTCTTGGTTATAATTTTTAACAACAAAAATGTTTCTCAATAGTAAGCATTATTTATCGATGATTCAAGAATACACTCACAATTACAGAGTGATTTCCGTTGACAGACTAACAGGAAACTGCTAGAATTGATCCTTCAATCTACATCACACGCCTAGCGTCGGTTGAATATTTAGAAAATGAAAATCTATGTCTATACTGCTTCCCAATAATATTTAAAGAGACTTGAATTTTCTAACTCACTATTGTATGGAGCGGAGCTTAAGTGACAACGAGCTCAAATACATAACTTTACATAATTTTTAGGTAGACGAATCTCAATCGAGCGATGACTGCAAAAAATACACACTGACAGTCATCTTTTCAACACAAATTTAGAGTTAATATATGTGAGCAGGCCAAACCACCAAATATCTCTAGTTTTTGAGAAACGTTTTACTAGAACTATTTCGGGCCATTCCAGCATTAATTCTTCTTGCTTCGCAATATTTCCAACGTCGATGACGCTCAAGCCAACTGTAGTTGAGAGGAAAAGAATTGAACCAATTAACGGGCCTACAAGATGTCCTGACATTCAGTTGTAAGGAACAATACAACAACTTCTTTATTCAACGTCAACTGAATTGACAGCTTTAAGTGAAATAGAAGAGCGTAGTGGGCACCCTGTGTATAATTTATAATTCAGATATTAATTTTAACGCCACCGGCATATTTTATCTCGAGTTATCAAAATGTTAACTCAATTATTTCTAATTTTATGGACACTTCTAAAAGTTTTATGCAATAAAGTATAAAATAAAATGATGTTCATTTAATAACCATATACGTTCTTTTTTATGAACTTATTCTTCATCTGAAGTATGGTAATAGTTAAATTACATTCAATTC
The DNA here is from genome assembly GCA_916050605.2 of Platycheirus albimanus. Taxonomy (NCBI): domain Eukaryota; kingdom Metazoa; phylum Arthropoda; class Insecta; order Diptera; family Syrphidae; genus Platycheirus; species Platycheirus albimanus. The sequence goes on from OU696698.1 coordinate 71,828,887, forward strand.
AATTGCCCTTGACATTCTACTATGCAAGTAATTAATTATTATTCACGACCATGCAACTTAGAAGCTGCAACTGTAAGTTAAGATTCCCAGACTCATTCCCATACTTAATTTAATACAATGTTTGTTTTCAATTAATATTCGAAACTGCTATTAATTTCGTTGCGCAAATTTTAGCAAATAATGAAAAGCCATTTTCAAACCATAATTTGCAAACAAGTACACAAAAACAACATTTCAAAGCCACTTGTACTCGTATCTTTGCATTGGTAAAGATGATGACAATCTTGAAGATTGAGATTTGAGGCAAACAACAATGGTTTGAGAAATATCTGGCAGTTAGCAATTTTATCGTGCCAGCCACTTGGATGTGCAAGAGTAGGTGTTTAATACAATAGCCCTGTAAAGACACCTCTATATTTTACCCAGCATTTTGCGCTCTTAAAGCTGACCTAGGCGGCTCTAATCTCTTAACAGTGTGTGTTCTGTACGATATCCATCGCCATCATAATATATGTATAACTCGCTTTCATTGAAACTTAAGATAGAAGATACTTTTTATCTGCAAGATATAAATTGATATTCGATATACTAGATCGTCTTTCAATTGTTGTCATATGAGTTGGCTTCTCTCCGGCAAATGTTATGCTCTCAGGCCCCCGAACGACCAACGACCGACGACCAACCATAATAGACGGTATTGCATATGCGTAATACGGACATGGTTTTTAAAGAGAAAAGCTGAAAATTGCCGAAACAGCTATTTACATAAGAAGCTTGTAGTTAAATATGATTGCCAACTGAGGCCAAGTTCTTAAACGATACAATTTTCTTCAGAATATCTTATTAAATTTATTAAAAAGGCTTTTGATGCCTTTAAGCTGTGTGCTAAGTTTGATAATTATTTGAGCCAATGCAATACAATAAAAATGGACGAAATCAAATAAAAGATTGATGGTTTTTAAAATACTTTGAGTTTTTCACTTTACACATTTGATTCCACCACCCCATAAAACACACCTAACTGTTAGTTTTTCTGGATGTAACGACGGTATCGCGGGTCTCAACATTGGCTTATTATCTACACTCCAAATGCGGCAGTTTTTCTCATTGACGTAACCGTCCAACCAAAAATGAGCTTCCTCGCTGAACGAAATTTTGACCATTTACATTAAATTGCCAAAGTTGCAAAAACCAATTTAGTATACCATTTGTATCATTTAATTTCTTTCGCTCGTACGGATTAAACCCAAATAGTCAACGGTTCTGCAAAGTTTGTGTACAAAACTTTTGAGCAATTTGTCATAAAATCATTTTTCACTAAGTGATTGTATATTTATGCCATTCAGAACATTGTTTTTGTTATATTAAGGAGATTTTTGTGTATGCAATTTTTTGCAGTACTTGGCAGCTTCTAGCCGAATATACAATTTGTGAAGGTTTTGAATGAAATAAAAACGTGTGTGCTACCACCAACTTCATAGATCGGATTGGTCCCCGTGAAATAGTTATAACTCAATCCTATGAACTTGATGATAACACCCACGACAAGTTGTTGTTTCATTCAAAATCTTCATAAATTATTTTTGTTGTTCAAAAAATTAATAAAATTCTCTATTCCCCATCATCACCATGTAATCTCACATAGCTTAGCTTAAATTAAAAAGGATGAATTTTCGACAAAAAAAATATACCCAGTGCCACCTAGGGGCAGTCAAAATAGTTTTAGTTTCTTCTTAAAACATCAACTATCTGCCTGTGAAAGTCCCGTCAACATCGGTCCATAAATAAGAATTTTATAAAAATTAAGGAAAAAGCTTACATATATTTTGACATAACAAAAAACAGACACTTCACTTTTATTTATGTGTATACATACCTGGATACAAATATTTACAATGACTATAAAATTTCAAAAAATAAAAACAGTTGGCAACATTGTTTGCAGCATCCATTCCATAATAACCATTAGCATAGAGACAAGCTTTGTATCTTCATATATTTAGATTCACAAACCGGATTGCTAAGCTTCTCGCTCACAAGCTATATGTGTTGGCCTTTGGGCGATTCGCATGACTAGTAGAGTATGGTAATATGGTACACTGCGAGAAAAGTCAAAAGCAGCCGCCACCGCAACCTCAAGAAAACCATCTGACCAGAAGCAGAAGCAGATACAAAGTATAACTAGCTATAAGTAAGTTAAGGTATAAGTAAACTCATCTGTCTCGCTTTGGCCGTGGACCTCGTCTGTTTTCTCTTGTGCGTCGTCGTCGTCGTCGTCTTAGCCAGTGCCGCGCCGCTCTTGGATGTCGGATGTCCCCCATCATACCTATCCGCAGTACAAAAAGTTAGTTCTCCACAAGCGGTCAATTCAAGCACACATGCCAATATCAACTTTCGATTTCATATAACGAAACGACTTTCAGTTTCACTTTTCTGTTACACTTATATTGTATACGAGTACTCTCTCGCTTTTCAGTCTTTTTGAATCTTCAGATACTTTCGTTAAGTGAGGTTACACAGTTTGACAGTAGGTACAGTTAATCTGAATCCTGATCAAGTGAGAATTTCGCGGGCAATGAAAGTGCGAATTATTATCAAACAGTTTTCGTAATACTGGTCGCTTCGCTCGCCTTTGACAAGTTCGCGTATCGAGTTTTATTGATCGAGTCGGTTTGTATTTTTTTTTTGATTTTTTTTAACCGACTCTGGATATAAAATGCAGAAATATCTGTTTGTTGCTGTGATATGTTTACATTTGCTGGGAGGACACGCAGTGGTTCCATCTTCTAAGTCATTGGCAACAGGAGGTAAACGATTGCGCAAGGGTATGATTTTTTCTGTCCATACTTCGTATGACTTGCACTTGGACACGGAAAAAAAAACACATAAATTATAGCTATTTATGCAGAAAAAATTAAGCTGGGTATTTAGATGAAAGATTAATGCTTTGAGGCTTTCTCTTCAATCATTAGATTGATTAGATGATCTTGTGGTGTGTGGTTGTAATTGTTTACATTTTAAGTTACGTGATTTCGTGGAGTTTCCGGTTTTATCGGGTGGATCGATCGATACATTGGTTGAGTATGGAATCTTGTTTTATTTGGTCCGTGCTTCTTTTGCTAAAGATTTTATTTTTGTTTGGGTGTGTAAACTTCATTGGCATCGATCGCTGTGCATAGTGCAACATACAAGCAATAGTATTGCAACATACTTTATAGCCTTAAAACATACATATTTTGAAAAATGCGACATAATTTTGATTGTAAAGTTTAAGTGTGTTCTATAATTAATTATTATGATTACTTCTCTTTAAAAAATTTCAATATCAAAAAATTTGAATATTTTGTAAATACTTTTAAATTTTGGAATTATTATGTTCTTAAAAAAAAATAAATACTATTTTGACATTGAAGCTATTCTTTAGAAAAGTTGATGTGTAAATCGAGAAAAGCTATAGTCATAAGCACAATCTAAAGAAGTAAAATTTAAATATTATGATTAATTATTTAATCCTGCTGACTTGAAAGATTATAACATTAAAACAAACATAGGCCTTTCGATTCAAAAGTCTATAGTAAGGAGTGACTTGAATATATGTACATTTTTATTATTTACCTAACTTAAAGAATAAAATAGAATATAGTGTACCTAATAAGGGCTCCAGATATAAAGTTTTTCTTTTATCGATATTTTTAAACAAAAGCAAGAGTTGTTTCCTTTGATTGATTATCCTCCCAAATCTCAGGTGGATGTGTTTAAATTCCATATTTTACCACATGTTATCACACATCATAGTTGATAAGAATTTTCAAGTTATAGAAGGCGATGTATTAACTTCGTTCAATTAATTTTATCAATTATTTGTGACCTTTGTTTCTTAAAAAGTTGAAGTCCCATACAAAAAGCAATACTATTGACTTATTGTTTGGTTTTAAAATACTACCACCACCACCAAGTTGAAAATTCTGCCACTTTTAGATACTGAGATGGTAATAAATTTCTTGATCATGTACCTTGTATGGAAAATGAAAAAAAATATCACTTACCTAAGCTATAATACAGCATGATTTCTAATTTAATGGAAAATAATTCATGGCCTTATTTCTATTTGATATTTTGGCAGTAAAAGGCTTACTTTGGTACTTTGGCATAACCAGGGGTGGAATTATCTAAAGTGATAGTTGATAGTATTTATAATAAATGTTAAAAGTGAAAAACTTATTTGCGTTTTAAAATTTCACAAATTAAAATATGTATATTCAAATAAAAAAACAAAAGTGAAGTCAAATGTTTACCTCATTGAAACTCTTTAACTTTGTAAACTTTGCAGAATTACGATATGTATCAAAGTCATATTAAAAACTTGTGTATATGTCAAAAATAACAAACATTTAATTTAAATAATTGCTTTTAACAACATAACAATACAATCAAAAAAAAAAAAAAAAGAAACAATAGCATAACTAAATAAAACTAACTATTACTTCCTTTGGATAGCCCGCTTCCACCGCTTGAATGAAAAGAAATTTGCTCTTTGTTGTTGCTTTTCTGCCAAAGTGACGTACTGAGAGACTGAGACCTTTTTTTTCCTGAACTGACCTAATCTAATAGTTATACAATGGCAGTGCAAAAATCAAAATGTCAAAATTGTAAGTGCTGCCAAGAACCCCCCATTTTCGGTGATCGCGTTACATAGAAGCAAGAATAGGTGATAATCAAAATCGACTATCATAAGAGTGACATTCAACTATCACTTTACGTGATTCCGCCCCTGTCTCATGTATAAAAGCATTTGATATCTTCTGATTTTTAGTTTAAAAGCCCGTTTAAACAACAAACAGATTTACTGGGATAAAATTTATTGTACAATGATTTTGTTTCTTAAATAATTGCTCAAAATTAATTTTCACCAGTAAGGATATATATCTTCTTTACAATATAAATTACACAAAACTGTAAAAGACGACACGAAATGATCACTTCTATGCGTTGTCTTCCGTAAAAGTCCGAAACTGAACCTTGAATTGAATATTTACAACTTCCTTGTCAAAACAGCACATCTCATTCCAAAATAACTTCTGTACAATAAAGTGTTTTTTCATACTGTCTAATATTGTGAATATAAGCTTTATATTTCTTTTTTAAATTTCAATGTCAACTATCCAAAACTTACACAAATTATAACTTTTTTAAAAAAATTGATTCGTGTTATGTCCTTGTCTTCTAAAAATCAAAAGAACTTATAAATATGGAAGCTTGGTTAATATTTTCTGAAAAGTTTTGTTTAAAAACAATTTTCAAATTAATCTTTGAGTCGGAATGATTATGTCAACTAAAAAACAATTGTTTTCATAAAATAAAAGAAAAGTAAAATAAAACTCTTTTAAACAAAATATTACAAATGCCTTAAGTTTTTGTTTTATATGTTACATTGAATGACTTATAAAAGTGTAAATATATGTAGGGTAGGTATATCAAAATTTCAGAAAAATCTGTCAAGAAGATTACAAAAATCTACATTTTTGGAGCAGTTACCTTGAATAAATTTAGATTTACACTAGTCTGCATTAGTATTTTGAAGAAAAAAATTATGTATTTTTGAGTTGTACTTTTAAATGACTTTACTAAAAATTCTTGCACTTTGAATTGGGTTTTCGATGAGTTATACTCAAAAGAGCGTCCATCTGTCCATAGAATGCTTCTTCAGAACTCTTTTGGATTTTAAGCTTGTTTGTCTTTTATATATACGGCACGTCCTAAGCTTTAAATGTCTTGAAATCTCCTTCTTTTAAACTTCGTCGGACAGTGCGATCACTTATTAGATTCTCGGCCATCAAATTCCATTGATCTGCAGCAGATTGAGGCTTAACACAAATATTTTTTTTAAATTCCCATGGAACCGGTCTTCAGTGGGCGTTGATTTGCGCCTAGCACCTGATAGGTGTCAATCACTTTAAGAGATAACATTCATAGCGACAAAAAAAATTTCATTCAAAATACATTTTAATTACGAAAATTGTAAAAATTCAATTTGTACCTATTTCTTACCCGATTATTCAATGTTTCCTCAAAGTTTTAACCCAGAAATTAAAAAGAGATAGCTTGGTGGACTACCCTATCTCTTTAGGTTTCTTAAGTCATTATGCTTTTTTAACATAATATATTTGATAATTTGACAGGTCGATGCGAGAAATTGAACTGGTTTGCAATGTATTTAACTGCATTTCCAGCGTTAAACGTTGCTACTAGTGACGTTCTGATATCAAAACTCATCTTAGGCGTTTTACCCATAGTTTTGAATGACTTTTAATAAAAATTTGTTGTCTGCATGCATTTTTATCAACTTAACTGAAGGAGAATGCCAACGATAAACAATATAAAATTTGGCATACAAAGAGCTAAAAATAATAGAAGCTTTGTTTTTTGCACATCATTTTCGCACCGTTATTTAACGATACTAAGGAAAGCTGTCCAATAGTCACAAAAAAAATTTCGTAAAAATACTTATACCGACTACTGTTGTATACAATACGTCGAAGCACACTTATGACCAAGTTTGAAGGAAATCGACCATTTAGAATGGCATTTACACCAAACCAACAGACAGGCAGAAAGAGAGAATATGTCATGTTTGATTATTATTTGTATTTGATTTCTAGTCATAATTAAAAATAACAAAATAAGCCTTACTGTTTAACTTAGTTCAAAATGTCAGTTTTTTTTAGTTTCATTGGGATAAACTAAATCAAAATATGTAATGCTCATTTATCTACAACAATCAGCGCCACTGTTAGTCTTTCAGAAATAACCTTGCAAAACTGAAACACCCTGTGTACGAGCCCCTAATAATAATTTGTTGCTATTGGTCAGAACGTATATTCAAATTGACCAAACATGTGCAAAAGTAATAATTTATAGCAGCATCCTTATCTACTACACGTGCTTTAAGAAATCTTTAATTTTTTTGAGTATTACTTCTCTTATTTAAATCTGTTTTTAATTCAAATTAATATTTGACAACTAATTTGTTTAAAATAAAACAAAAAAGGATGTTATCTGATGTAGAATTGAAAGTGCTTTCTATTTAAAATAACCTAACTTCACGTAAGGCAAGTTTTTTTTGTTGCATTTGAAAAACTGGATTTCATTTTATAATGAGAATCCGTCAATATTCTTCACACAATTAAAACAGCGGATACAAGCTCGTGCCCACCTGTTTGACTAATTAATACATTTTAAGACTTAACTGGATCTATTTATGACGAAAGCATAAATGCAAGAATTATTAATTTGGAGTGCATAAATATACAGGTAGGAATTTTTATCAGATTCCTGCAGTCATATCGTCTGGCCTACATAGTACCTACTTTGAAGCATTTTGCGAATTGGCTCTCATAAGTGGGTATGGGTATAATAATTTATAAAAGCAAACTTCTTAAACGAAGCACTTAGTCGTGATTGGGAAACATGAATTTAAAATTTAAAAAAAAAATAATATGTAGAAGACATTTCCATCGTATGGATCTGTTTGCAATCGGTTGTGTTGTGTGGTATGTATCTATACCTAATAAAAGTATCTTTACTTAGACTTACCTCATACGGAATTAAACACGACAGAAAATGAAGAAATAGATCATGCTAATTGCAAGCAAGACAAACTTTGCAGCGTGTGGGTCAGATGAAAGGAAATAACAATAAGTTTACTTGTTCGTTCAGAATCTTAAGACACGACTCCAAGAATGTCTTTGTCTTTCGGAGTTAACCTAAGACACTTATAAATGAACATTAGAAATTCATGCATTTCAGAACAATCTAAGAACGATCAGTTCTTGTTTGGCCTTGGCATACTTATGTATTATGTGTTTCTTGTTACAGACAAATATGCATGATTTTGTATTTAAAACGTAAAATTAAGCGTGAACAATTTTAAAACAATTCCGAGAAGTAGAGTTTTTTTTCGATGTAATGACATTTTTGACTTTTCTCATCTTGAGTGTTCATTGAATTGTTTATATTTTCAAATAACAAAAGATGCATTTGAATCAAACATATACCTTTTAATTTAAAATTTTGTGAATTAAAACTTTAACTAATTCCCATCATATATTGCGCAACCTCGAGTTCTCAGATTCATTATATTTTAGAATAGCAAAATGATCTTCGAATATTTTTAAAAATAGGCCGACCTCCTTGTCTGTCCAAAATATTTTTGTGCAGTCGCTTTCATAACATCCAATGGAGTAAGCTTCAGATTTCTGAAAACACTACATATTTTTTTCGGTATAAAATCCAAAGAGTTTTTTTTTAGAGGTACATATACAACTTTGAAATGGAATAACACAAAAATTATTTTTTCAATTGACATGAAATTTACCTTATTCGAAAGATAATCTTGTGGAATTATAATTTAAATATGATTTCTGGCATATGACCTCCACGGCTGACTCGGACGTAGCCTAATCTAGAGGTCAAATTTTCGATGACTTTTTCAAACATTTGTGGCCGTATATCGGCAATAACGCGGCGAATGTTGTACTCCAAGTAGTCAATCGATTCGGGCTTATCGGCGTAGACTAGCGACATCACATATTCCTACTTGGGGAGCAATTCACAGGACCGAAATTGTGGCACGAGCTGTGTGACATGTTGCGCCATCTTGTTGAAACCACAGCTCCTGCACATCATGGTTGCTCAATTGATGAACGAAAAAGTAATCATGGCTTTATAGCGGTCACCATTGACTGTAACGTTCTGGCCAGCATCGTTCTTAGAGAATTACGGACCAATTATTTCACCAACCCATAAAGCACAGCAAACAGTCAGTTTTTGTATGGATGCAACGGTGTCTCAACATAAAATTGGGATACGTATTTCGAATAGAACCATGATTTTCAAAATAAATTTGCACAGCTTGGAAGCGTTGATCGGATGTCAGTCTATTCATATTAAAATGCCAAACCAAACTTAAAATAAATCACTTGACAGCTGACAAAATGGCCGCCAGTTAAAATAGTGTTGCCAACTTAAAGTACTATATACCTCTAAAAAAACATTCGTTAAATGTAATGTAATGTAATATTTTTGTGTTTTCTTATAAGTGTTAAGTTTTTAATCAACTCTTAAGTATTCCCATTGATTTTGGCTACATCTTTAAGTTTTTTTATTTTTTAGTTTTCCTTGGTCATCATAATTTCTAAAAATCATCCAGTCCCTTGCTTAAATAATGGAATGATTCTGATGCAATGTACCGCAGAATATTTTTTAGTTTCCGGCAAATAACGAATTCTAATCTTCCTCCGTTCAGCTGTACACATACATAGTTATTCTAACGAACATGCTTCGATTGCCTCTTCAAATGTGTAATTTTTGCCTGTTGTTTAGTTTAACTCCATACTACATCATATCAAAACCAAGCTCTGTTGTAATTCTCCTGATTTTCATAATGTACCTAAGCCTAGAACACAAATTTTGTTGGTACATTTTTTATTAAATTGAAACCAATTTCCATCCAATGGTATGTATGTATGTATGTATGTATTTTGTAGTTTTGTAGGAGTTCTAAAATTTGTTTTTTTTTATCCTGGCCTAGTTAGAATTATAAAAATTATACTGCAATGATGAACAGGCAAATAATTGACAACACACCAAGAATTTTGAAATTTAAATGTTACCTGTCTTAAACCGTCAATAAAATCAGTAATGACGTTTCAATTAAAACAAATTTAAGCTTTCAAATTAAAATGTATTTCGCACTTTAAGAAACGTACACAGTGAGTAAGTTTTTCCTGTTATTGATTAGCTCATAACTGCTTGTAAGGACGGGTGTGTGTGTGCAGGACAGCACATACTTTATGGTGAATGTTGTTGACAGATGTTGAGTTGTGTTTTGGTACAATGTTGTCATTTAACACGCTTTCAAAGCCTATGAGACTATTTTACTAAGCTTTATTGACAGCACAGAATTTAATAACAAGCAAAATATTTGAAATTGTATGGTGCTATTAATTAATTGATAATTATCTTAATCATAATTAAACGACATGGCATAACACAGTTTGAAATGGAAACGTGAAGAACATTGGGCATTAGCACAAATCACTTTCAAAACCAAACTTAACTATTTGTAGAACAGTTTAGTTCAAGGATGCAGAGTCCATAAATACGTCTTTCAATATTAGTGATTTTCTTCATCGATCTTTAGCTTCAGTTCTAAATACCTACGATTTAAAAACTATTTACCTCAGTTTGCGTTTGCATAATCAAAGCTTAGAAGGTGGTCAAAAATTTAAAAACAAGGTTAAGTGCTGAACCACTATTGTACAACTGGTACTTAGATGTTAACCCTTTTAATAACTTTTTTAGGATTTTCATCTAGAACCTTTTGACCCAGTATCCCTAATTAAAATTCGAGTAACAGAATATTGTTATTTATCTCACGTTATAATTTCTTGATGTTTTTAAAAATGTGCCATGGTGTCATGTGCCATCGCAAGCGTTACACAAAACTCAATCTTTGAATTTTACCCAAAGAAAGTATTACTTAAAAAATTATCCAAATCCCTTCGTTTTTAGGTTAAATCCGAATTTGAACCTTCGAACATACATCAGTGTGTAAATTAAATTGCATAATGTACATTAAAACATTCTTTACATTATATGACTGCAGGCTCCATATATTTAAACACGAAGAAAATAAATAATCAAAAAAAAATCAAAGTATTATAATTTCTGCAATAGCCCGTGCTGAAAAACAATTTATTTAAATGTATCCTCCTCTTTTTATCTCTCACAGATTGTCCGAACTGTGTGGACGACTCACAATACTCCAACAAATGGACGATGCCGTTACTGAAGCTGGGCGAAAAGCGATACTACCTCGGGATCTTCTTCAAGGTGAGTAACATTCCATACAAGTCACTCGTTTTACGATAAAAAAGCCGTAGCCGGTCGACACCGACATAATGTTGCCGTCCGGTTTTTGTGTTGGCGTGAGTTGACCAAATGACCGAAAACCACCAAGACTCAAGACAGCCCAAGACGATGTTCTATCTATTTCTACTTCTGGTTTCGTTTTCGTTGGCAACAGATACCAGACGCAGACAGACATGTGTTGTAGATTGTAGTATACCAATGAACGAACGGTGAATGTAGAATTGTGGATTCTTAAACTAGATTTCGAGTTCTTAAGGCTTCTTTTGATAAATTGTATGAAAGTTCAGGGTTATAAGTTGAATCATTGTCACACTACTATATCTATATACTTTGTACTAATTGTAGAGAGTCTACACTAGATTTTTCCACAAATTAAATATAAAAAGCGAAAGGTATTTATGGTTGCAAATTTTGGCTTACAACAAATTCTCCAAAAAAAAAAAAAAAAAAAAAAAAAAACAAATATTGATTTGAATAAATGTCATATCATAACTTTTGAGACCACTATTATCATAAATTAACATTTTTTACTTCAAAATTGACGGCCATGTTATACATTCGTTAAAGCAATTTGAACTAACAAATATGACAGCCAGATGACAGAAGAGCTGGAAGAAATAGGAAGTTGTAGTGGCTGTTTCGATGATGATTTAAAGTATATAATTATATTCAACCGAAACGCCAGATCGATTTTCTTCACATTTGCTATTTGTATGCGGGGATTAATTTTGTTTCTTTGTTTTCAATTTCAATATAACGGTTAGTGCCATAACCAATATTAAAAAGATTATTTTCTTCCAAAATGAAGATGTGCATAAGAGACTTGCAGTTGTTTATTTGTTGCTGCTGGTGATACATATTTTGTATGAGCGAAACAAATTGTGTCAATTCAATTTTAAAAGGTGCTTTTCAAAGAACTAAAAATCAATAATTTCTTTTTGAATGTCATCAATATGAAATATGATTGAGAAATTCGAAAGTATTTACATTAAGACATGCAATGCAATCACCTTACGTTGCGTGGGTCTTTCTGTGCACATCTTTGTACTGACTCTTTCTTCCCGTTGAGCTTATAAGCCTTAAAGCTTTTAGAGATTTCCATTAATCAAAAAAAGGTATGTTTAAGCTGAGTTTTTATTGTATTCGGCCTAAACTGACAACTTTCCATTCAGCCCTATTCGTTTTTCTGAATTTGACCCAAAATTACTCTTACAATTAAACACTCATTATTTGATCCATTGTTAGTCTTAAGCAAAAAGTTGGCTTTAAATCTTGGCTTAAAACTTTCAATTTAGAAGGTTTATATTAAAGTTGACAAGATTCAGCTTGAATGTGCTCCTACTTATGCTTACTTTAAAACATTTCTTCGTTATTTCCTACAATGAAATATTTTACGTTCATTTTTTCATTCCACTTGTTCACTTTCATTTCACTCGAAAATGGTGTTAACTTGTAGGTATTAATTGCCATAAAACTGACTTTACTTCAAAGATAAATCTTTGCCATTTTTATTTGAATACGATTTCTGGCATTGGCATATGGCTAGAGCGACTGGCTCAGATGTAGTCCAATCTTGAGCTTCAATTTTCGATCACTCTTTGCAGCGTTTGGAGTCGTATATCAGCAAGTTGTCAATCGTGCCAGGCTTATTGGTGTGGACAAGGGAACACACCCCCACAGATCTTGGAGGCCAACTCACAGGTCTATAATGCGGAATTATGCGCTAACCAAACGGTTTCTTCAACCAACAAACTCACTGTGACATGCTTTGTGTAACATGTTGCGCCGCGCCTCCTTGTTAAAAATACCGCTCTCCCACATCAAGGTGATTCAATTCAGGAATGAAATGTTCTCAATTGACTTTAAACCTCTGGCCGTCATAGTATTTAAAGAAGTAAGGACCAATGAATCCACCAACCCTTTTTTTGTGGATGTTACGACGCGATGTCTCAGCAATGGCTTGTGGATTATCTACACCCCAAAAGCGGCAATTTTGCTTATTGACGTAGCCATTGAACCAAAAATGAGGTTCATCGCTGAACAAAACTTTCTTGCAAAAGTCGGGATCAGCAGTGTTTTTACTTGCGATTATAGGAACCTACTATATAAGGCAATTTATGCATTCGTAAAAAAAAATATTTTTAAATTAAACATGACATTACTATGATAGAGAAGTCGAAAAAAGTGTGTCCGACAATTGTGTCTGTCTGTCTGTCTTTCCGTCTGTCTGTATCGGCACCTAGAGCCTAAACGGCTGGACCGATTTGCTTCAAACTTTGTACATAGTATTATTATGACACTACAGAGGGGTTTTTGGAATTAGCATTCTGGCTCTCAAACTAACGGTACCTGCAATACGATTTTTAGTGAAAATTAATTTTTTCTCAAAAACGGCTCCTACGATTTCGGTAAAACTTCCTGAATAGTGTTTTCTGTGCAAGCTTTATGTTTTTTGAAATCAGATTTTCTTGTATGCCACTTGACGAATTTCGATGAAATTTTTAATGTAGAAACCATTTTATAAAAGCAATAAAATAAATTCTTAAATTTTAATTTTTTTTTTGAGTTGAGTTTTAAAATGATTTAAAATTTATTTTTTATTTTTTGTTTTTTTTTTTTCCAAAAAACGGTTAAATCTATGTTTTTTTTTATTTTGTTTTTCTGATAAAAAGTAGAAAGTTCTAGAAGTTGGCATACCCACAAAAAGTTTGGAATATATTTTCGAAAAGTTTAAAAAAAAACAGTTTTTTGAAAAAAAAACTGGTCGAACGATTTTGTAAAAAAAAAAATGTCTTAAAACTTTAAACAGTAAACGGAATCATTGTTTACTTAATTTTTTCCAAAAAAACGTTTTAACTAGTGATTTTTAAGTGATCAATAAATTTGAATATCATTTTTTCCCTGCTTTTTTCCAAAATCTCAAACCCCAAGACCACTGTTACACATTAAAGCAAGTTCGCCCGACTTTGTTCTTAAAACAAATCTGCATAATTTCCTCGCGTTGTTCAGGCGTCAGTTGATTAATGATGAAATTATTGTTTTGTGGTCATTCTCTCAATTTAGTTGGATAAGCAGCTGCTAACTACTCTGGTACATCGGCGATTCAATTCTTTGATTTGGTTCAGAATTTATATACGTTTTTCACAGCAAGTACAGAACGATACCGAACTCTGATTAAGAAATTATCGAAGAAAAAAGGCTAACAGATTTACGTTTCGAAAAATTTAGCGAACTCGTTGGTCTTGTCGAGCTGAAGCTACGAAGGCCATTGTCGACTGCTATTTAGAAATCAAAGAGGCTTTAACCAGTATATCTTCCGATAAGGAGCAAAAAGATATCGTGAAGAATGAAGCATCGCATCTTCTACCTTTTACAAAAGATGAGTCGCCTCGAAACCGCTGTATTTGCAATCTTTTGGAATAATATCTTGGAGCGATTCAACGCTACAAACATGATATTGCAGGACCCGAAAATATTTCTTGAACCTGCAGTGCGTGCATTAGAATCATTGAAAACATTCGTGGAAATCCGAAAGAAGTAATTTTGATAAATATGAGGAAGCAGCCAAGGAAATAGACCGCACACTGATCAATTCGTAGAATCACTCACGAGGACAAGAAATGTGAGGTTGAATCCGCTCGATCATAAGAATGCGCAAGACGCAAATCAGTCACCGAACAAAGTATCCGGATTCATCCCAGTGGTCTTATGAAGCTGTGCGTTCGAGATTTGGATTTCTTAATTACATTGAGAAATTGATGCTGAAAATTTAAACGCTGCAGCAGAGGCATTGGTGAAAGTATACAAGTATAATTTAGAACCCAGTCTTGGTAATGAGTTGGTGCAATTTGTATCTTTGATCGATGTGTACAAAAAGGACTATGGAAAAGACCAATCTCCATACCTATTTTACTACTCCTAGACCAAAACTTCAGAGCTACATACCCAAACATCGAAATTGCATTGAGAATGTATTTGGTTTTGATGGTGTCGAATTGCACTGAAGAGCGCTTGTTTTCAAAAATGAAAATCATAAAATGGCTTACAACTTTCATGTGGGTGCGTAGTGCGTATAGTGCACTAGCTCCTCGCACGCTAGGTCGCTTGTTCAAGGACAGCTAGGGCAAAAGTTATTCAAAAATTAAATTGAACATAAAGCGATTAAGCACCACTAAAGGAGTCTGATGATCGGGTTGGTCTCCGTGAAATAGCTATAACTCCAGCATTTGAATTTAGAATGAAACAACAAATACTTGTGTGTGCTACACACAAGTATTTGTTGTTTCATTCTAAATTTTCAATCGAAAACCATAAAAATTAGGCTGCGAACCCCGATGGGACAAAATCGTATATCAAAGCTATCGCTCCTTGCATAGTACGCAGCTCGAGCTAAAATTTAGCTCCCAATACGAAATTATCTCCCAAATTCTGTCCTGCTAAAATTAAGCAAACCATTTTAGCCGAGTGGTACGCAGCTCAACCTAAAATTTCAAATATTTGTTTCGCAGTGTACATTTTTCAGCAGTCAAAATTTAGCGGTCTGATAAATTGCTGGGCACATTTATTCCGATCTAAATTTTGACAGATTTTTTCAGAGCGTAGCTAAAAGGGGGACATTCTTAAATTTGATTTCAGATAATTCTCGTTTTTGATTAGGTCGTATATCTATGTATGTGTGTTTGTTAAATGCTGAAAGAATCTACTTGGTTTCACAATTATTTATTGACAAACTCTAGTGATCAAAATTGTTCATTTTATTTGGGAAATAATTTGGGGTGGGGAGGCCTCCACTTCTTTGTTGCCCAGGGTTAATAATTTTGTGATCCTTGGATTAATAATTCAAATAAATTATCTGACTCAAAATTATTTCAATGTTTAAAAGGGTACTTTAAACAAATTAAAAGGGTACTAATAAACAAATCGAGATATCGCACTCACACACAAAATAAATGTTAGAATCTATTTGCTATCCAGTCGTGCATCTTTTTTGTAAACATTACTATGAACAGTACTCGTTTGCAAGTTTTCTGGTTAATCAATATACCAGTACCTATTTGCATTTAAAGTCATCTTTTTGATTTAGATTTATATTAACCATAGCAGTTATAAACAGCTTCAAAAACCGCACTTTTAAAGGTCACTTTAGAGGTAACAATACGTAACACAATAATTATTTGACCCATATTTTATTTAAATTCGAATTCCATTTTCAAAAGCCACTTTCAATCAATGTCCAAAGCACACAGCAGGATTCTTTTACATTTTTTTTTCTGCTGAATCTGTTTAAAAGTGATTACTTTTTTTTTTAAAGGAGAACAAGTTATTTGATAGTCACAACATTTAACGGTGTGAATATGATCCGCTTGGATGTGAGTTTGGTTGAGTGATGTTGTTATGCAATATAGTGTTTTTTTTTTTCTTCTTTCACGATGGTAGTTAGCAAATACTTCAAGTAACAGTATGTTGATGCAATTTAATTACAGCTTATTAGCAAATCATATCGTATTTAACTCGAAAGAAATTGGTGATCAGTTAACCGGCTTTTATGAGACACTATCATTTGTATTTCTTGGATAAGTGCTTACTGGAAATTTCTTCAAAACTGACGCTTTAATTATAGCTCATAAACCTTCAAAGTGTAATTTATATGTTGTAACTTGAGAGTTAAAAGGAAACTGCAATAATTTGCTGTCAGTGTGGTTGAAAAATATTTAAATAAACAAAAGAATTCATTAAGTTTAATCCCTTTAATGTGTCGAGCTCTTCTCCGTTAAGTTGTTTTCATAAAATGATGATGATAATTGATATTAAAAATCGCAAACGGGTTCTTTTTTTTTTAATTTCAAAAAAATTTATTGTACAGTTGACCTTCAGAGGTCGGTATCCTTTTAATCGTGTGTCTTTTCACACTCTTTTTCAATATTTAATAAATCATTTAAAAGGTCATCCTTTGTGTGCTTGAACAAGGATAAAAGTTGATAAAACTTGTTAATTTGTTTAAGTTGCTCATGCTCATAACAATGGACGTTTAGTGTTATGCAACACGAAGTTTTAACTTATGTTTAAGACAGATACATTTTGCCTTCATCATTTCAATTTTAATTTCTTCACTATGTTCCTTAAGCATTTTTTATTTGTTCTAAAAAGCAACAAAATCAAAAACATTTTTAAAATCGGTATCGAAGATATTATTGAATAATGGAAACACTCCTCTAAGATGTGCATGTCATTCATGTTTATTTGATATATTTTACTGTTATGTGCTGTAGGAAAACAATCGACAATCATTCAATCAATTTTATGTTCGAAAACTTTCCACAAGCGTATTTTCAAAACTTTATTGATCGTGTCAAAGAATAGAAATGTTATTCTTTATCAGGAAAATAAAACTCCAAGGAATCGATCGGTCAATTGACTTATGAAAAAGCCGTTCGATGTTTTATTGGAAAACAAAATGTACGACTGGGTCGCACGAACTTGCTCTTATGCTAGATAATCGGTATGTTAATTTAAATACATCATACATACATACATATATGAAAAATTTAATAATTTTTGAAAAGCTTTTCGAAAAAAATTTTGAAATTTGTTCGTGTAGGTATGCAAATATATGGAATTTGTAGTTTGCATCTAAAAATAATGGTAAAAATATACCCGTTTCCAACATATTTCGAAAATCAAACTTTTTTTAATTATTAAAAATCAAAAAAAAAGTTTTTTAAGAATTTTGAAATGCCTTATCAACCATGTTATAGATGACTTCATTAAAAGCGGACGTATAGCTTACGAGGAATCTTGATTTGAAAATTCTGGTTCTATGAAAGGTACTAAGACAAATTCCGAAAACTCTTTTCCAAATCAAAGATAGACTGTCCTAAAAAAAGAACATTCTGAAAGTTTTATCAAAATCGTTGGAGCCGTTTGCGAGAAAATTAATTTTCTTCTTTACGATTTTTTGGCAGTTACCGTTATTTGGTCCTAGAGCACAAATTAAAAATACCTTCTATGGGACGGCCAAATAAATTATAAATACCAAATTTGAAGCGATTCGGCACATCCGTTCAGGCTCTAAAGGGGCGAACAGGCAGACAGACGGACGGAATTTCCAGACCCACTTTTTTCTACTTATATCGCAAGTAAAAATTCATCTCCATCTTTTTTTCGGCAATCTTTGTCTTTGTATCGGGTACAATTGCGAATGTAAACCATCAAAGGATTTTGAGTGATTCAAAATTGTTTTAGCAGTTTTGGGATGCCCACATTGGGTGCCACCTGTACTGGAACGTGTGCGATTGAGCAAGGTCCTTCGAGTAGAGACAATTTCATGGTGCTGATATTTGTTTAGAACTGGAGGGTTATAGCACTTCCCCTAAAGGAGAACAGAGGTTGTCTCAACCCGAAGGACCTTGCTCAAACCGCACAGGTTACGTAACTATTCAGTGACAAAAATACGTACAGAATAATATTATATTATGTATATAGATATGCAGAAACGGATCCACATTATCTCACTTCAAAATCTATACAAATTATTTTGCTTTAAAAGCAATAACTATGATAAAGAATTCGTCAAAAAATTGGATTATTTTAAACGGCCTCCATAATATAGTTCCTTCCGCATAATTCATGCAATTTGAATAAATTAACAAAATTTATAAAGATTTGATGACTTAAAAATCTCGAAAAAGCTATTTTTAGTCGTACAAATTGGAAGTTTATTAAAAAAAGGTTTTTGATTTCTAAATTAATTCCATCAGCTTTACATAATTTAATTTAATTTACAACCAAAACAATCGTCTAGTTAACAAATTGATAGGCATGTGCAGAACTTGTTTTAATAATAATATTGTGTTATAGTTTTGAATATTGAAGTTTATAGTGTTAGACTAAACAAAGTTATGACAAGGTTCAGTTGATATCAGTTTAGAACTTTACAGAGAAAGCGAAAAGTTTTTGAGGGTGGCTTCAGTGAAAAATTATTACTTAAGAATTGACCGAATTTATTAAAAAATGATTTTTAACAAAACTATTCAATTGGTGTTTCTTATTTAGTTTCTTGCCACAAAAAATGGCTTCAGATGCGTTCAAGTATAACGATGATGGAGGAGTTAACGTAGGTATGAAGATTATGTGAAGCCGGCTGGTGTTTGTCAATTTGTCGATACCTATAGGAACATTTTGAACGGATTCACTTCAAACCTTAAGAGGGTATTTTAAACCCGCGTTTTTAGTTTTGAAAATGCATACACAAAAAGCCAGTTCTGTTTAGTTTATTAGGTTTCTGACTTTGTTGAATATTAATATATTGTTTTAAACTCATTAAAGTCATCTCATCACTATCCCATATACAGTTTTAACTTTTTAAAGAACATTTTTTGAAAATTAGTGTTAATTTGTTTGAATAATGATTTATAGATTTGATATCTTAAACTGAATACATAAAATCATTGTTTTTGAAATATCAGCATGGACAGAGAGAACTGGTTCGTGCTGACCAGTCATGCATTATACTTTTTGTTTGTGTAAGCTTTTTGCCGAACAATATTCTGAATGCGATATTATAGAAGACGTGTTCCAAAAAAACTCATAATTAATTTATGTAGCAGCAATTCTGTGAGGTGTTTCACATATTTTACAAAAATAAAACATCAGCTTTTATAAAAGTAATTTGAAACTCGAAATCTATCAAATCTATTAAATGGGCCAATGATTTTGAAAACATGGATAGATACTTGTCTAAGGCTGACGTACAATTCAAAACATTAGAGAAATTTCGAATGCAAGAAATGTTTTATCATTTCATCATCTTTTCCCAAGATGACTTAACTAAAATAATTAGAGCATAATATGTTCGTGACTATTTTGGATCTGAAAAACTAATTTCTTTTTTTTATTTCAGGCAAACTGGTTTAAGGCTACGCAATATTGTCGATACCATGGAATGCACTTGGCAAGTATTGCTTCACAGGATGAGAATAATAGACTGGAAAAATACATCAGTGATTTTGGTAAGAAGCAATTATCATTTATTTTTGTTTGTATTTTTATGTCTTTTATTTTATAAGAACAATTAAATCTAGCATGTAGATTTCTTATATTAAAAATATAATTATAGAAGAATTAACTATATGAGCAAAAGCCTTAGCTTAGTCTTAGGATATATCTACACTAGATCAACTTCTGCGTTAACCTGGGCCTAAGCCATTTTATGGTGATTATTGAATTTCAAGAACAAACCTTATTTAAATAAAAATGGGTTCTATTTTATTTTATTCAGTTTATTGAATATTCGATTTTATAATAGGAGTTATTTATTTCAAATGGAATTTATAAACAGAATTTGAACTTAACTTTCGAAAGCCCGTCAAACCGTAGTGTTCCAAAGCTTCAACACAAATCACTTGACCTCAAAGCTGTAGTTTTATTGCTTACCTCAAGTGGTCTATAAAATCTCCCCCTTCCTGTTCACGCCATCGAAAATCAGACTTGATTTGGCTTCTTACTTCTTAGTTGGTGTAGCATTAAATACTTAACAAGCTGGTTCCATTAGCTCTACACAGCCTATCCATCTTAACCGATGTACACGATTTTTTGTAACTCATTTTCTGTTTCAGTTCAGCTTGATTTGTGTACTGAATTTTTGATAGATAATGGCACATTGCGCTTCATCTATTCAAACACCATTTCCTGAAATGTTAAGTTTTTAATTAGTTGTTCAGATTAATCACACCAATAACAACGTCAAATGATTTGATATTTTAAAAAAAAAGTGAAGATTCGTTTTCCTCAAAATATTTTAAAGCTTGACGATAAAAAAAATTCCGGGCCCTGATGGTATACCAGCCCCAGTTTTGATTAAATGTGCCACTTATTTTTGTCACATCCATCTTTCAATGAATCTTTAAACGCTTTTTATTCCCACGTTAGAAAAAGTGTTTTATCTGAAGTTTATGACAAAAAATTGAAAAAATAAATCACCGACTATCGACCAATTGTCAAATTACCTGCCATTTTGAAATTGTTTGAATCAATTGTATGTGACGAATCTTCTATTAATTGTAATTCAGTTTTATGTATTAGTCATTAGTCAATCCTGCGGAATATTCCAAGGGAGTCATTTGAGTGCTTATTTTTCCCGATGATGTTAAACTTTATACAAGAGTAAAATCTTCTACCATCTGTTTAGTTTAACATGTTGATATTATTATATTAAGGGAATGAAATAGTAAAACCAGTCTTATTCAAACATTGAAAAGCGTATAAGGAAATATACTAACACATACATTCCTGGGCAATAAGTGGAAATATTATTATCTCAATTAGTTCTTAGCCGGTTTAAATTTAATTTCAATGGTAAAAGCATAAGATTTTAGTAATCCTTGAGCTTGAGCCATTATATTGAGCAAGTCAAACTACAGGGTGTCTCCTAACCAATGAAAACCATTCTTATTGTCAACTGTTGTTTGAAGCTTAGTTACAAAATCAGAAAACCCTTTTTAACCAAGTACATAAAATGTATTGGGTTTTCCTGTTTCAGTACACATATTAAATAAAAATAACCTAAACAAAAAAAAAAACAATTTATTTATAAAATTTGCAGCTCAATGCTATAAGACCGCCTATTCGTTCTTGTTTTACATTTTTTTTTTAACATTTGTTACGTCCATTCAAATAAATATCATAACATATTACTCATTTTCTGGAGAAAATTGAACCGAAAGTAAAAAAATTAGAATGGGCATGATAAATGGAACAGGCTCGAAACTGGATATCTTAAAATTGAAACAATATGTCACATTTATTTGAACGCATTTATAAAACTTATTATTTCTTCTAAAAATAAAGCAATTAACGGCGCAGGGGTATAAGTCCCAGGGACATAAGTCCCAAATTTTATTGTTGGGACTTATGTCCCACTCAAGTGAGACATTTTTTTTTTTTTTATAATGCACTCGCACTCAAAGGGATATTAATACCTTTATAATGAATTAACATGCGCGAGCGAGGAAAGAGAAATAATAGAAAGATAGGAAAGAAAGGTGGTACAGTGGTTTGAGATTTTAGGTGATAATTATCTCATGGAAATTCCACGGGTGGCGTCCAGTTGAAACTTGGGAAATAAATAAAAATTGCTGCCCTCGGCTGGGTTTGAACGCACAGCTCTCAGGTTGAGCAACCAAGCACTATATCCACTGTACCATTGCCAAATTTGTGTTGGGACTTATGTCCCATTTTAGTGTTGCATAAGTCCCAACATTTGTTGGTGAGAAGGGACATAAGTCCCAAATTTTCAAAGTGATTTAAAAAATTAAACACAATTCGATTGAATAATACAACATTTATTATTTTATATATATTTTATTAGCAATTGCTTCTTCGTTTATCTTCGCAAAACAGCTACTACACATCTTGCAACCGTTGCAAGATGTAGTAGCTTATACACAAAAAATTATTCGGTATGACATAAGTCCCAAAATCGAATTTAGGACTTATGTCTCACTTGAGTTCGACCATTGTATATAAAATCTATAGTAATGGAACGTGCAGAATCGACGGTGTCGGCCTCGCACGCTTCCACACAATTTACTCATTTACAGAATTTTGTGTGGACTTTAAGAATGACGAGACTCATGTTGCAGAGAATAGGACAAAATGTAAGGAAATACAATTGAGTGCATTGGAATTCTGCATGAGTGGAATTGTCTTTTGCGGGTGGGTTTGTGTGTTAGTAGGATTTTATTATTATTTTTTTTTTTTTGGTTTGGTGGAAATGTATGGCAGCCATCTTTTATTTTCATTTTTTTGAACTGCTCTGATGGATTTTGGTGGCTTTGCAGAGGAAATGTATGAAATGTTCACATTTGATGTGGCTGGCATATGGTTGCCAATAATTAAATTTTTCTAGCAAAATAATATGTTTCGTGTTTAGGTAATTATTGTGGGTCTTGCACTTTTGTGTATAGGTAAGTAAATTCACTAAAGGATTATATGCGGCATATGAGGAATATTATAAGGTACGTACAATACAAATCTGGGACGTGCACAATGGGTTGAAATAAGAAAAATAGTCGTATCGGATTGGATGTTTTTTTTTGAATTAGATAACCATTATGTGCTTATAAATGTATGGTATGTATATTTTCATTCCTGAAAATTTCGATATTTGATTTTAAGACGATATGGTAAAGAGAACTGGGTTTTGTTAATATGAAATAAAGCAATATTGAATTCTAGAATTAATTTATTGCAATCAGTACTTTATTTGATTGTCGCTTTTCTTAAGATCAGCGTTTATTATTTTACCGAAAAAGATTACAATGAATACCTATATGTATTTCGTTAGATGACAATCGTTTTCCTTTGTGTTCTTTTTCTGTTCTCATCTTAAGAAATAGTTTTAAGAAAATATTTGAAAGTTAAAAAAACCTCTAATAAGTTTTGCATAAATGCGAAGAGGTGGCAATCATATAGCAGTACGTTTGATATTTTTGCAGCAAAATTTTTCACCGTTTTAAACTCCATAGCTGAAATTGTTATTGAGTGATTTTTTTATTGGGAAGTGATTGTGTGAGTGTATTGTGTTGAAATTGAAATTTGGCAAATTCTTGCTAACTGTGCTGGTCATAGATATTTGTAAAAAAAAATGCACGACTGGGTTTCACGAACTTGCTCTAATGTCTGAGAATTGTTTATTGGCTGCATAATTTATATTTAAAATTATTTCGGAAATTCTTCTATTTTTCGAGTTCAATTAAGAGTTTTCTCAGAAAAATTAAGTAATGCAATAAAATTTCAAAAATTGTTTTTTTGGAAAACTTTTTGAAAACATTTTTCAAAAAAATTCAAAAACGATAGTCCATAAGTATATTCAGCAAATACATTCATATATAATTTTTGAAAAAAATAATGGGCAGTTTTCAAAATACTAACTTTTTTTCAAAAAATTAAAAATTTTTTTAAAAATACATAAAAATCTTTTTAAGAAATATCGGTATGCAGTATAAATTGAGCTATCTACACCTTTATATGTGTGAAATTTCAAAAGTATCGGTTGAGCCGTTATTGAGATAGTCGAAAGTAAAAAAAACGGTCCTATGGAAAGTATCTTTTTAAGACATTTAAACCTAACGGTTATATGGCAGGTACCAATATTTTTTGTTTTACAAACAAATTAAATTTCCCATCTGTAGGTACCTACCTACAATATGTAAAAAAACTACGATATAAAAAAACTTTTTTTTTTCACGAATGCATAACTTGCCTTATAATACCTATAATCGCAAGTAAAAATATTGGAAATTGCCAAAAATATATAAATATCAAAATATTTCGAAAATCGAATATATTTTTTTTAATTATTAAAAATGACTTCATATTTATTAAATTGAAAAATATGTATCTACATATTTATATTTTTCAAACCCCGTCGGCATTTAGCTTTTATTTGAAATATACATATTATTTTACATTATTAGCATTTTAAACAAAAATACTGCTTTTCTACTTTACAAACGATTTTCCTTGTATGTATAGGTGTAAAATACAACCAGTTCCACTCAGTTTCCAAGCAACACCTCAACTCAACATTTATTTCATTACTTATGATATGACATTCTAAACAACATTTTCTATTATTCTTGCAACATTCTACTCTTCTTCGCAATTTTCTCTGCCAGCACATTGACAGCGACATCCAACGTTCAACAATCGCGTAATTTTATACTCATTGACGCCATTACTATAGTGTCTATATACAAGGGTTCGACATAAGTCCCAAAAATAAAATTTGGGACTTATGTCCCTGCGCCTAATTAACAAAGTTTCTATCCCTAGCACTAACAGGGCAATTGCCAAATCTTAAATCCCCGAAAAATGATATCAAAATTGGAGAACAATTTCTTTCTTAAATTAAAACTTAGAATCATGCCCTAATTGCCTACAAATTAGGGGACACCCTGTATAGTGCAAATAGTCTTTTGAATGAATTGATTACAGTAAATTTTAAACTACATTCCTTATCCTTGCTGAAAACGACAATTTAAAAAGTAATATCTAATGTTTTTAAGAACAATTAAAAATGATATGTTAAATTATTGTAACATACCAACCGTTAGTATGTAAATCCTGGACAAGAGAAGGATAATTTGATTGAAGAAATAATCTTCAGAGAACTCTGATATTTTGCGGCCAATTAGACCATTATACAGTAACACTATAATGCGCTTTGTAATGATTAATGAGATAGATATTACCCAACTTCAAAACACTTGTTTCCTTTGCATTCCAATCGAACTGTGTTACAATTAAAATCAAGTATCATCTGAGTCTTATTTGTGTTGTTCCTTCCAATTAATTTGTTTTGTCCTACTTATTCTCACTATTCGTTCGTAAAGCTTAAACCTTTTTTAAGAATCTACACTTGCCTAAATATGTAGACCATAAATAGATAGCTTCCTATACCTACCTACATACATTTATTCACTTAGGTCTTTTAGCTTCTCTAATTAGGATCATTTCCTAATGCAGTCACAGACAAAGCCATACTGATATACAAGAGTGTGTATTTCGTCGTTCAGTCACTGACATCTGAAACTCGTAATCGTAAGACATTTTTTTAAACTCCTGCCTCGTGCTGAACGTCGCAGTCACCTCGTCCGTCCTTCTTAATACATGTGCTCTAGCTTAACCAGAGCAATATTTTGTGGTTCACCCGGAAGTGCAAACAAAAGTTGTTTCTTTTTTTTTTCATCGGCATGGCGCGCACAGAAAGCGTTTCGCAACGTACAATGCACCGGCTTTAAAAAGTAGAAAATGACATCAAAGTCTGTTTAAATGGTGGCGACTTAATTCCGTGATGTTTCCATTCAAATGGTGAAGTCGACGTGCTCAACGCTCAGTATGGAAAAAACTATCTATCACACATTCCGCAGATGTGGTTTCTGATACAGGTATATTCTACTATGAACTATATAAACGTGCGCCTGGATTTCATGTCTAAGAGGAATTATGTTGCATTGTCTCTCCTTTAAACTATATAAGCGCAGTGCCGGATTTACTAAAAGATAAGCCCAAAAGAATCCTCATGCCTCATAGAAAGCTTAGTTTTAAAATATAAAAGCAGGTCACTACATCCTTCGTCAATTTTTTTCTTACGTCTTATAAAAATATACCTACCTTAAGAAAAAGATGGTCCTGCGGTTCTGTTTGATTTTCCATTTATTTGACGGGAGCATGATATCCTTTAGTTTTTCAAATGAGCTTCGTCAATTTCAATAACATTATTAAAATCTTATTTCACAAGCTTCATAAAAATTACTTGTTTTTAAAACGATATAAAGGATGATAATGTATTCTCCTGTTTATTTAAACACCAGATCCAAAAAATGAGGGCAGTTTTCCCTTGGAATCAAATGGAGTTCAATTTATGAAACATGTCATATAAAGAATGTCACATCGATTTAGTATGGCTTCTCGAGTCCCGTTGAAATTACATTAGTCCAGTCGATAGATTCTATTAGGTGGAAAAAGGTCAGAAGTTAAAAAAAAAATTGTTCGATCTTGTTCTGGTTTTCCCTAAATAACTTTTTTTTCTTTACGTCCTACGGCAAAAACATAATATTTGACTTTTTGTAGAGCACACAATTTTATTTGTACAAACATTTTGTATGTCAATTTTGTTACCGAGATTTGGCGTTTCGAAAAACACGTAACTTTTCAAAATTCGCTAAAATATGAAGAATTACACCTTATTTCTTCGGATACACCGGAATAATCATTAAATGTTACTATATTTATGGTATCTCGTTAAAATACTAACTTTTGACAATCCCACACCCATCCCCGCTTGCCCACCAGGGGTCAGGTCATACCCATTATTATGTATTTCCATCCCGCCGTAATTTTAATTTATTATTTTGTTCTTAGTCCAGTCGGTACGTATTTTCGGGTAGAAATAAATCGGACGTTAATGAAACTTTGGGATGTTGTTCAGGGATAGTTAATTAACATTTGACGAAATTTTGGATCTCGGTGGTCCCGAGGAAAAAGTCGAGGAAGGGGAACTGCAAACAGGTCCTACAGCAAAAAATTAATTAATTTTTCATAGAGCGGTAAATTTCCTAAAATTTTGATAAGACCCCCTATTTTAGCACAAGGCCCACGAGGTCAAAAACTTAGCAAAATGTTAGCTTACTCCCCCTGAACAAATGCCCTAAGTTGCATTAACGTCTGACCTTTTTCCACCCAAACAGACTTTTTCCGACCTGTCGACTGCTGGACTAGATGAGTGGGCTTTCCAAACTCCTTTATTGCTTAGTTTGGAAATGGCTCTTATAAAAGGTGATTGTTTGGAATAGGTATACTGGAAAATGGTTAATCATAACCACCTTGTCAAATCTTTGAAATTCACATTGATCATTGATCACCAAGAGACCGCAACCTTACACTAGCTAGGGCAAGTCAACGACATAAGAAATTATCGAAAATATCCTCTCCTGTCTCTGTCCTGGTTGACACTCCACTAGCTATGTCAACTATAAATACATATTTTGACAGATAGGCTATTAAAGATGCGCCTTTTTTGACAAATTTTACACTTGGAAGATGGAGCAGCACCCAAAAAAAAACAAAGCTAGCAGCCTGGCTACAGGGAGCCTAAAGGATTTGAACACGTTAAACGCGTTAATCATCCGCATTCGCACTTCATTTTCGAACCATCTGTAAAGATGGTTATGTCGAAGTCCCTCGTCTCATCATAAGGTCTTTCAGTCCAGCAACAAGCACCCTCCAGTTTGATTGCGTTACAGGACACCAAGTCCTAAACGTGAAGGTTGGGGTGGTAGAAGGTTGAGGATATTATTTAGTGCTTCTGTTTGGAATAAGAATATAAATGCCCTTACGATGCCAATTCCAGCCGTTCTTTGAACCATTTTTTGCTTATCAATATTGTAGGATAGAGCTATGATTGAGAATAAGTCATTCGATGGCCGGCATACATCTTTATTTTCTTACCGAACGTCAAAGTCAGCATGAAAATAAGGGGTGTTTTTTTTAGACGTGTGGTTTTCAATCTGGCAATACTTTTTTTCGAGTTGGTCTTTTTGACAGCTGTCACTTGATTTATGATCAGTTTGTGTTGCCATTTTATACTGAATGAACAACGTTTGCAAATCGTGCAAATTTATTACCAAAATAATGGTTCGGTTCTGCGCCCAATATTCGGTCGACATAATCACCCAGGAATTTATCCGTGCCAGCCGCGGCGGCCACTTGCCCGAAATCATTTTTAAAACATAATGGCAAACCCTTTTCGTTATAATAAAGCTGAATTCTTGGCCATAAAATAAATTATATGCGCTTTATGTCTTCTTGAAAACACGTCTATAAAAACACCCTTTATGTGCGTTCAAATAGTGTCTTTCATATTTATTTATTCTCAAAAAAAAAAAAATAATACGGGCAAGTGCGAGTCGGACTCGCGCACGAATGGTTCCGTACCATTCTATAAAAACGGCCAAAAAATCACGTTTGTTGTATGGGAGCCCCCTTCAATATTTATTTTATTCAATAAAAAACAACATTTGCTGAAATTTCTCATTGTAACAGGCAATCAGGATTAGCAGAAGACAACGAACTGATAGTTTGTTTAATAAAGATTGCGCCAAAAATGATCTTGTTTGCGTGAGTGAAGGAAAAGTAGCAAATCAGCAAAAAGAAGAACAAACAGAGACAGCTATGCATGTAAATTCAAAAATTCCAGAAATCCCTAAAGAAGAAAAGAGCCAACAATACCGACTATTCTATTATGTATTCGAATTCGAGTACGAATAGAAGAAAACTGCATTGTATTTACATTTTTATAGTAATTTCATGGAACATTTTATCTTAGTTCTGAACGTCGTCAATGGCGGCACTAGTTGTATTATTTACTTTACATATATTGTTGTTTTTGCTTCCCATGGAGTTTAGACAAAAACCACTCAAATAACTCTCCAATCAAAGCTTGTGAACGTCGTCCATAGATGCCGCACAAAACGTTCCGCTTCTTGGGAATACTATAAAATATAAATACAATGAAAACTGAGCTTTAAAAGCATACATAGGTTGGCTCTTTTCTTCTAAAAGAATTTCTGGAATTTACATGTAGGTAAAGCTGTTTCTCACTCACACAAACGAGAACCTTTTTGGCGCGAACTTTCCTAAACAAACTGTCACCATTGTATATACATTTTATAGTAATTTCATGGAACACTTTATTTTAGTTCTGAACGTCGTCAATGGCGGCGCTAGTTGTATTATCTACTTTACATATATTGTTGTTTTTGCTTCACATGGAGTTTAGACAAAAACCACTCAAATAACTCTCCAATCGAAGCTTGTGAACGTCGTCCATTGATGCCGCACAAAACGTTCCGCGTCTTGGGAATACTATAAAATATAAATACAATGCTGTCACGAAGATGTCTTCTGCTAATCCTGGTCAAATATTACACTGAGAAATGTGTTTTTTTTTCAACATTTCTTTCAAGAGTTTGAAAACTTGAAATCACTCAAATAACCTCCAATGACAATAAAATAAAGAAGAAAGCTTACCTACGATAAAAAAAACTCTTAATCCAGATTTTATTATTATTTTATAAATATTATTATGTTAAACAAATGTTATATGTTAAATCCTTAAATCTTTAAAAACGTAAATTCAACTAAATATCGCTTTCTTTTATTGTTTTTTGAGTGATTTTAAGCTCTCGCGCTCTAGAAAGAAATAGTAAAAAAAAAACCGCTGAAAAAAAAATACTGACATTTCTCATTGTAACATATGACCAGGAATAGCAGAAGTCAACGTGATGACAGTTTGTTAAAGAGAAAAATCTCGCCAATAATAATCTTGTTGCTGTGAGTGAAGGAAAAGTAGCAAATCAGCAAAAAGAAGAACAAACAGATAGACAGCTATCATTGTATTTACATTTTTATAGTAATTTCATGGAACATTTTATTATTTTATTTTAGTTCTGAACGTCGTCACTGGCGGCGCTAGTTGTATTATCTACTTTACATATATTGTTGTTTTTGCTTCCCATGGAGCTTAGACAAAAACCACTCAAATCACTCTTCAATCAAAGCTTGTGAGCGTCGTCCATAGATGCCGCACAAAACGTTCCGCATCTTGGGAATACTATAGATTTTAAATACAATGCAGCTATGCATGTTAATTCAAGAATTCCAGAAATCCCTAAAGAAGAAAAGAGCCAACAATACCGACTATTCTATTATGTATTCGAATTCGAGTACGAATAGAAGAAAACTGCATTGTATTTACATTTTTATAGTAATTTCATGGAACATTTTATCTTAGTTCTGAACGTCGTCAATGGCGGCACTAGTTGTATTATTTACTTTACATATATTGTTGTTTTTGCTTCCCATGGAGTTTAGACAAAAACCACTCAAATAACTCTCCAATCAAAGCTTGTGAACGTCGTCCATAGATGCCGCACAAAACGTTCCGCTTCTTGGGAATACTATAAAATATAAATACAATGAAAACTGAGCTTTAAAAGCATACATAGGTTGGCTCTTTTCTTCTAAAAGAATTTCTGGAATTTACATGTAGGTAAAGCTGTTTCTCACTCACACAAACGAGAACCTTTTTGGCGCGAACTTTCCTAAACAAACTGTCACCATTGTATATACATTTTATAGTAATTTCATGGAACACTTTATTTTAGTTCTGAACGTCGTCAATGGCGGCGCTAGTTGTATTATCTACTTTACATATATTGTTGTTTTTGCTTCACATGGAGTTTAGACAAAAACCACTCAAATAACTCTCCAATCGAAGCTTGTGAACGTCGTCCATTGATGCCGCACAAAACGTTCCGCGTCTTGGGAATACTATAAAATATAAATACAATGCTGTCACGAAGATGTCTTCTGCTAATCCTGGTCAAATATTACACTGAGAAATGTGTTTTTTTTTCAACATTTCTTTCAAGAGTTTGAAAACTTGAAATCACTCAAATAACCTCCAATGACAATAAAATAAAGAAGAAAGCTTACCTACGATAAAAAAAACTCTTAATGCAGATTTTATTATTATTTTATAAATATTATTATGTTAAACAAATGTTATATGTTAAATCCTTAAATCTTTAAAAACGTAAATTCAACTAAATATCGCTTTCTTTTATTGTTTTTTGAGTGATTTTAAGCTCTCGCGCTCTAGAAAGAAATAGTAAAAAAAAAACCGCTGAAAAAAAAATACTGACATTTCTCATTGTAACATATGACCAGGAATAGCAGAAGTCAACGTGATGACAGTTTGTTAAAGAGAAAAATCTCGCCAATAATAATCTTGTTGCTGTGAGTGAAGGAAAAGTAGCAAATCAGCAAAAAGAAGAACAAACAGAGGCAGTTATATTTGTAAATTCCAAACCATCCATTCCGAACAAAAAATCACGTTTGTTGTATGGGAGCCCCCATTAAATTTTTATTTTATTTAGTTTTTAGTATTTGTTGTTCCGTTTTCACCCTTTGGGTACGGAACCCTAAAAATTACGAGTATTCAATTTATTTATAAACATTTGCAGCCAAACCTTTTGCCAAAAAATAAGACTAACAAATAATAACATAAAATATTTTAAGAGTGTGTGGCCGCACTATTGGCCACCAAGTCCTCAAAGTCCAGCCATGTGTACGTATGCATGAGGCAACGACAACTCATAGATAATCTCATTTTAAACGGTTATTGACTTACATATACATATAAATAGTTGCGAACATTTTGTCTTTCTTTTTTTCCTTTCTAAATGTATATTTGTATGTTTTCCCTTTTCAGGTCTGGGGCACGAACATTTTTGGACTTCTGGCACTGATTTAGCCGATGAGGGTAATTTCTTTTGGATGGCTAATGGAAGACCAATAACGTTCACAAATTGGAATGCAGGAGAACCGAATAATTTCCGTTATGAAAATGGAGAAGAAGAGAATTGCATGGAACTCTGGAATCGAGACGGAAAGGGCCTAAAATGGAATGACTCACCCTGTAGTTTTGAGACATATTTTGTATGCGAAGTTCAGCAAAACTAAAAGCATAATATCATTTTTAATTCAAAACTATACTCCCTAAAGAAAAACCATACATTATTTCACTATATGTGTTTTCAAAAATGCGTATTTCGATATTAGTATGTAATATTATAATATAAAAATGTTAACTGTTAAGTAAGATAGACTTTTTAATAATTGACTTGTAATGTAGGACTTTTCAAATTAAATTTTACCGTATAAAAAGTGATATACAAAATTGAGTAGACAATATATAGATATATTATACACAAGTATGCATTTGTATATGTACATAGGCCAGCGACACATCGGGGTAGTTTTGGGGTTTCTTTTTATGTCCCCTTGTTTGCAATCGAATTGGGAATGTACTACTTGTACTCGTAGATTGTAAATTTAAGTATTGAATTTATAAACAACACTATGAATGTTAATATATTATATAAAAGAAAATTAAGAAATAAATAATTTATATAAGATAAATCAAATTGTTTGATTAATTGTTGTGCCACATACGAAATATTTTTTGCACTAAGTTTTAATAATAATCAGGCAGATGAAATTTTTCTGCAATGTTTAAAAAAAAAACAATTTAAGTAACATTTTTCGCCACAGACAGCAGCGCCACATGTTTTCAGCCTCACCTCTCAAACATTTTTCTTAAAAATTTGCTGATTTACCAGGCGCTCATAAATAGAAGGAGGCTATTTTTTGCATTTATTTGAACAAAATGGGTGGAGCCAACAACTGGAAGAAAACGGTAAAGATCGATTTGGAAGTTATGGTTTACATAACTGTTGTGTGTGTGGCCGCCATTTTTTCTTTCTTTCTTTTGGTATTCATGTCCTATTTTTGGCTCCACCCATTTTCATATCATCGGCAAAAATAAAAGGCGCTTTCTGCTTTTTCTGAGCGCCTGGTGTCCCAAACAGTTTTCATATGCTTTTTGCTCGCATGTGAGGTTAGGAAGAAGAAACACCTAAAGCAGTGGTGTAGACATTGTAGAAGCATATTTGCCGCCAAAAGTTTTATATGTGTAGGGTGTGATGACGATCACAAAGAGGAACACAAAATTACGGTTACGAAGTTCACTCCAAATTATCTGATAAACAGAAGAAAGAAACAAAAAGGCTTTTTATTGGCTATGGTCAGTGGCAACCATTTTTGCGCTGGGCTAGATATTTTCAGGTCAGGTCAGGTGATATTTTTATATGTAACAGAGTGACTATGCTTTTTGTATGGAATATGTATTTTTTTTTTTTTTCATAAAGACAAATAAAAAGTGCTCGTGCTGTTTTTTTTTCAATCTTTTATTTTCCAGAATTAAAGGACTTTAAAATAAATATTTATTTATTTATTACTTTATTTGTTTACAAAATATTTTGTTGTGGAATTATTTGTTCGTTTTTAATGGCATTTAAATTAAATAAAAACTTAGTTTTTTTCAACTAATTTCCTTTTTAAGGTTTAAATATTTAAACATCATCTTTTATCTAAAATTCTTGAAATCTTTGAAATAATAACATTTCAAATAAAAATATTCTGTTGGTTGTTTTTTTAGTTTTTAATTTCCTTATAGCCACTTCACGAATAATGTTACACCATCTAAGTTCAGAAATTCAGATGCTGTTGTTGAAGCAGTGTAGCGTTGGCCATATATTTTCATTACGTTGGTAGTTTTATGTGGCTTGTGCTGGTACAACAGGAAGGAATACGCCTGGAATTAGAAAATTGAAAATTTCAAGACACATTTTTAACAAAGAGGGAATTTTGTAAATGGAATTTGGGAAATACATTATTATGACACTGACACATGAAGAAATTGTTACATTTTTTCTACAATCCTCTATTTTTTTATGAGATGGGGTAATAATTCTGAAACGTCAAAAGACAGCATGGAATTTCAACCTCAATCATTTTTTTGATAGTTTTTATTTTGTTTTATACAAAAAGCTAAACCTTAAATTGTTTCCTGAATACAAAATTTAGGAAAAAGCAATTTTCAAACTTTAAGAGTTCCATAAACTGAACTGAGAAATGAAAAAGATCAGAGGGTTTTTAAGACACATTCATTTCGCACTCCTATGTCATAAAATTGTAAAGTTTACGACACTGCGTTATCATCTCATAAAAATGTTTCTATGAAATCTTTAAATTCGAGATACCCTAAAAAATTAATGATATTTCAGTAAAAACAAAATACTGTCCTGCCTTCAGTAATGGCTTGTTATTACACAATTCATTTGCAACCCGAATTCTTGAAAATATAAAGTGCACGACTAGGTCGCATGTAATTGCTCTGTTGGTGCAATAGCACGATGATAACAAAGTTTCAAGCAATGTTAACTACTCTCTGTTGTATAAAACAAGCAACAAAGCATAAATTCTTTGTTTCAGAAGTGCATCTATGAGCATATTGACAGCTTTATAAGATGCTACGTTAGCTTCATATATGACGTCATCGCTAGAATTTGCCCAAATATGTACTGATATAAGTTTGCAAGATTGTCATACTTAAAAAGATTCTGACAGAAATTATTCTTGTTATGGATCGTTAAAAAAAAATCGGCCCCATTACATAAGAATGTCATCTGTCCTTTGTCATATTTATCATATGTCATCTGTCATATCGGTTGAAAAGTGGAAATATGCGAAAATTGGAGGTTCACAAAACCGGCTCCATTACAAAAAATAACTACCAAGAAAGTTAATAATTCATAGATCAGTAGAGGCTATAATTTTGTTTTAGTATTTTTTTTGCACATTTTTAGCTGTATCATTAAGAACAATGAGTTTCAATATGTATTTAAATGATATACAATGTACATATGTATTATAAATCTTGATTGTTTCACTTGATAAGATAATTTATTGCCAGTTTTCAATTCATCTAAAATCTACCTACTTAAATACCTTATTTAAAATACCTTTTTGACAGATGGATAGAAACCGTGCAATTTTTTTGAATCTTCATAAGAACAGGCAACTTAACCGAATCTAAAAAAAAAAGAAAAAGCCAAATTGGATCAGCCGTTCTCGAGTTTTGAGGTTAAAAACACTTTTAGCCATTCATCATTTTTATTTATAAAGAAAATATAGGTATTTGGAAGAAAATTAAAAATATGTTCTTTTATAATTTAGACTTTAGAGTGTGACCGTGACTATATGTACTAAACAGTTAAGTCACTCTTCTTTTTTGCTCGTTTTTGTTATGTTTGTCCGTTCATCACCAGGTTGTCTCTTTTCTTCTTTAGAAATTCCTGAAATTCTGGAATTTACAAATATAACTCTCTCTGTTAGTACTTCTTTTTGCTGATTTGCTACTTTCTCACAGCAACAAGATTATTTTTGGCGACATTTTTTTCTTTAACAAACTGTCATCACATTGACTTCTGCTATTCCTGGTCATATGTTACAATGAGAAATGTCAGTATTTTTTTTCAGCGGGTTTTTTTTTCTATTTCTTTCTAGAGCTTAAAATCACTCAAATTATCCCTAATGTCAATAAAAAGAATAAGAGAAAGCCATTTTTAGTTGAATTTACGTTCTTAAAGATTTAAAGATTTAACATATTTAACATTTGTTTAACATAATATATTTATAAAATAATAATTGAATCTGGAATAAGGGTTTTTTAACGTAAGCAAGCTTTCTTCTTTATTTTATTGTCAAATGACAATTGGAGGTGATTTGAGTGACTTCAAGTTTTCACACTCTTGAAAGAAATAGAAAAAAAAACACTATGCTCAGAAAAAAAATACTGAAATTTCGCAGTGTATATTTGACCAGGATTAGCAGAAGACATCTTGGTGACAGTTTGTTTAGGAAAGATCGCGCCAAAAATGTTTTCGTTTGTGTGAGTGTGAGAAACAGCTTTACCTACATGTAAATTCCAGGAATTCTTTTAGAAGAAAAGAGCCAACCTATGTATGCTTTTAAAGCTCAGTTTTCTTCTATTCGTGTTCGAATTCGAACGGAAAACAAAATAGAATAGTCGGTATTGTTGGCCCTTTTCTTCTTTAGGGATTTCTGGAATTCTTGAATTTACATGCATAGCTGTCTCTGTTTGTTCTTCTTTTTGCCGATTTGCTACTTTTTCTTCACTCACACAAACAAGATCATTTTTGGCGCGATCTTTCCTAAACAGACTATCAGTTCGTTGTCTTCTGCTTATCCTGATCGCCTGTTACAATGAGAAATTTCAGCAAGTGTATTGAATAAAATAAATATTTAAGGGGGGCCCCCATACAACAAAAGTGATTTTTTGGGCCGTTTTTATAGATAATGGTATGGAACCATTCGTGCGCGAGTCCTACACGCATTTGCCCGTATTATTTTTAAATATTGAAAAATGGCAGTCTTATGTTTTTTAGTAATTACTATTTCTACTTATGAACCTACTGAGTTTTGAAAAGAAGACATATTTGAAATAACTAAAATTATAAAGAAAAATATTTTTAAACCTTGTTCAGGCAATAGTCGGGAGTCCTTTTTAAAAACTTTATTTTGTTACTAGTTGACCCGGTGAACTTTGTTCCGCCAAAATTCATTAATGAATTGAAAACAGTAATTCTTTCATATGCATTTAGTAAAAAGCTGATATTTTAAAAATACAAACAGACACTTCATTTTTTTTATTTATGTGTATTTCTCAGCTAACTGGGCAACTCAGTGTCTAGCGTGCTTTTTTGAACGAAATTTTTTGAAAACAAAGTTTTTTATCAAAAATATTAACAAATAATGAATTTATCTATGAGCATGTTATAAAATTTAAAAAAAATATTCCTCTGATCATTATTTATTGATTTTCTAAGTACCGAAAAAACAGTCCCCTGGTTGGTCACCAATTCAAAAAACATGTTTCAATTAATTGTTTTAAATGCAAGTTGGTAATTGTAAGGAAATTGTTAAGTAATATTATTTAATACATTTGAAGTTCATGTATTTACAAAATTAGTTTCTCTGTCATAATATTGATTATTAATTGTATAAAACTGAGCTAAATTTTGCCTACAAATTTTGAGCACCTTCCCCTAGTTAAACTATAAAATGCTAGCAATAAAATCCTTTTACATTTCCGCGCGACGATTTGAATGAAATGGAAAGTTACTAGTGTTAAGTTTGCTCCCTTGATGTTTGAGAGCACGAACTTTTCAAGTTGACAATCACGAAAAAAACTAGTTCGAATCACAGTCCTCTGGTGAGTTCCTATTTTTATTTTATTTTTGATATTAAATGTATTACTGTTTGATTTGAATTTAGTTGAATGCCAATGAATTCCAATAATGCAGTAATTTTTACGATATCATGAGATTTCATTAATTTTAACATTCCCCTACTTTACGCAAGCGACTTTCTTAGTATTATTTCATTGAAAATAGTCCTTTGAGTTAAGACACAGATTTTGTTAAGCATTGTTAAGTTTACTCCATTTTTGGTTACAAAATGTATTTTTCTCAGTTCAAGAAAGAATACAAATACAAACTACTTTATTGGATTAATTCGAGCGATACACTCTTTTAAACACTTTTTCAACCAAAATGACCCTGTTAGTAGAGAAATACCCGTAGATACTATGTGATTTTAAGTAAATAAGTACCCCCAGTGCCACCTAGAGGTACATAATAAGTTAATTAAATTTAGAACATCATCTATCCCTCAGTGAAAATTCCGTCAAAATCGGTCCATAAATAAGAATTTTAAAAACTACCACAGCAGCGCCACTTATATTGGTAATTAAAATAGCTTAAGTTACTCCTTACAACATCAGCTATCCGCCAGTTAAAATCCCTTCAAAATAAATCCAGCGATTTCCGGGATTAGACAACAGACAGACAGCAAAAAAAATAAAATGGCGTTTTTGTAAAAAGCTGATATTTTGAAATTACCAAAAAAACATAGACACTTCATTTGAATTTATTTTTGTGTATAGAATGGTATATGAAAAAGGCATTGACTAACGATGAACGTCCACGATGAAAAAGTAAAAA
Source organism: Platycheirus albimanus (assembly GCA_916050605.2). Lineage (NCBI taxonomy): Eukaryota > Metazoa > Arthropoda > Insecta > Diptera > Syrphidae > Platycheirus > Platycheirus albimanus. The sequence goes on from OU696698.1 coordinate 71,866,872, forward strand.
ACAACAATATCATTTTAGTGGAACTTATTGGAATTTGTATCGAACTTACTCGGCAAGTTCGATTATTTCCATTTTAACGTAAGGCCACCTTGATAAACTCATTAATACCAGACTTCTATTTTCAACATTTTTTTAGAGTGCCAGCCCAGAACTGGTAAATAGTTCCTGAAACCATATCACTCGCTTGATTTTTCCTAAAATAAAATTTATTAATAAATTAAAAATCACTAGTGAGATTTTTAATTGATTAATAAAATTTCAAAAGCTTATCAAAAACTCAAGCCCCAATACTACTGTCACACATATTAGCTCAAATTCGTACCACCTAGCCATGCAATTTCTTTTTTCCTCTGAACGAACTCTTATATAATAATAAAAATATCAAAATTATTCTGATAACATATTTGAATTTTGTATTTTTATTAAAAAAAAAAAAAAAAAAAACGATCGCGTTTTTATCTCAACACTATTTTATTTTTGTTAGCAAATTTGCAAGTGCAGGCATGGGCATGGACATGGTTGGTCCTTCGAGCAGATTCCCCGTGTGGGACATTAAGACTATGCTGGGTTTAGGTGACCCCGACGCATTTCAATTGGCTGGGTGTGATCAGTACCCCGGAATGACGATGAGACATATTCGATTTCCCTATGAATCGTAATATTCTACAATCGTCCAAGTTGCACAATTAAGGGATGTGGCCAACCTTTGTAGTGAGAGATAATCGACCGCCGAAATACGAACATTTTGTTTTTGATGTGATTCAGAGAGCGACTTGAAAAAAATCTGCGACTTCAATCGCAATAAAAATAAATACACATATTTTTTTAAAACATTTTCCAGACACAATCCCGGTTGGTGTCTTGAATACTCTATACATATTCTTTTGTCGAACCTTTTTTTTTGTGCGATCAAGTGATCGTTTTTCATTCTCATTCAACTTTTGCGTTGTGCCGTGTGCCCTATGTTCATATGTCTTATGAAATGCGTTGTTATGGAATTTAAATCAGTGTGGAAAGAAAACAGTAAAAAGTAGGTACATAAATTTATGTTTATATCTACGCAACAAAAATGGGTCCAGAAAGGCAATATATGATGATCGCAAAAGTGTTCAGCTATGGTGTCTTCTAAAGCAATGTATTTATAGTTTCTTTTAGGGTTTTCGCAAAAAAGTTGCCATACAGGTTGAGTTTTATATCAGAAAGCTTACTTTTTGGATGTTTTAATGAGGAAAGGTGTAATAGAAAAAAGGACTTAAGTTCTAATATATGTATAACGACGAAAAAAAAATGAAAAGAATGTAAATATTTCAGGAAAAAATTATAATTTGGAATATGCGCTGTGGGCATATTTTAAGAAAAAATTCCTTCCACAGTTAGAAGGTTGGAAAATGTTTGTCTCCCGCGCCCAGTTTCATAAAATGTGTGGATATTAATAACACCATAAAAATAAAGTGCACAACTTGGTCGGACGAACTTGGTCTAATGTGTGACAGTGGTGTTGGGGTTTGAGATTTTGGAAAAAAAGGGAAAACATGATATGAAATTTTATTGATCACTTAAAAATCACTAGTTAAAAAGTTTTTTTTTTGGGAAAAATGAAGTAATCCATCTAATTTCGTTTACTGTTTAGAGTTTTAAGAATTTTTTTTTTCAAAATCGTTCGATCAGTTTTTTTGAAAAAATTTTCGAACAAATATTCCAATTTTTACTTGCGATTATAGGTACTATAAGGCAAGTTATGCATTCGTAAAAAAAAAAAAAAAATTCTAACAATCAAACATGACATTACGATGATAGAGAAGTCGAAAAAAGTGGGTCCGACAATTCTGTCTGTCTGTCTGTCTGTCTGTCTGTCTGTCCGTATGTCTGTCTGTATAGTTACCTACAGCCTAAACGGCTGGACCGATTTGCTTCAAACTTGGTACATAGTATTATTATGACGTCCTACAGAGGGGTTTTTGGAATTAGCATCCTAGCTCCAAAACTAACGGTACCTGCCATACGATTTTTTGGGAAAAATTAAATTTTCTCAAAATCGGCTCCTACGATTTTGATAAAACTTTCTGAATGATGTTTTCTGTGCAAACTTTATGTTTTGGTTGGAATAGATTTTTCAGGAAAAGTCTTATAACGGTACCTCCCATAGGACCGGTTTTTTGAAATCCGATTTTCTCGTAAGCCACTTGACGGATTTCGATGAAATTTTTAATGTAAAAGCCCTTTTATAAACGAAATAATATAAATTGTCAATTTTTCCAAAAAAAATTTTTTTGAGTTTTTAAAAAAGTTTCAAAATTTTTTTTTAACTTTTGTTTTTTTTTTAAAACGGTTTAATCTATATTTTTTAATTTTATTTTTCTGATAAAAACTACAAAGTGCTAGAAATTAGCATACTCAAAAAAAATTTGGAATATATTTTCGAAAAGTTTTTCAAAAAAAACTGTTTTTTGAAAAAACTGGTCCAACGATTTTGAAAAAAATTTTCGTCAAAATTCAAAAATTTAAAAGAAACCTGATGGCTTACTTCATTTTCTCCAAAAAACGTTTAAGGTATTGATTTTAAAGTGATTTATAAAATTTCATATGATTTTTTCAACGCTTTTTTCCCAAAATCTCAAGCACCCAAAACCATTTGAACACATTAGAGCAAGTTTGTACGACCCAGTCGTGCACTTTATTTTTTTTTTAGATTGCCAACTTCTAGCAATTTTTAGTTTTTATCAGAAAAATAAAATTTTAAAAAGTAGATCGAACCGTTTTTGGAAAAAACAAAAAATACAAAAAAATTTTTTTTTTTTGAATTTAAGAATTTATATTATTTCGTCTATAGAAAGGCTCCTATCTTAAAAAATTTATAGAAATCCGTCAAGTGGTTTACGAGAAAATCTGATTTAAAAAAAACCGATCTTACGATAGGCACCGTTATAAGACTTTTCCTGAAAAATCTATATTGTTTGCACAGAAAACATTATTCAGAAAGTTTTATCAAAATCGTAGGAGCAGTTTTTGAGAAAAATCAATTTTCCCCTAAAAATCGTATGGCAGGTACTGTTAGTTTTAGAGCTAATTCCAAAAACCCCACTGTGTAGGATGTCATAGTAATACTATGTACCAAGTTTGAAGCAAATTAGTCCAGCCGTTTTGGGATGTAGGTGCCGATACAGACAGACGGACAGACAGACAGACAGACAGAATTGTCGGACCCACATTTTTGGGCTTCTCTATCATCGTAATATTATGTTTGATTGTCCAAACAATTTTTTTTATGAATGCATAACTTGGCTTATAGTACCTACCTATAATCGCAAGTAAAAAATAAACCAAAATTACTGGGTGCTTCCTAGTTCGATGCCAATAATGACCTCAAAATCAAAAGTTTGCACCTGCCGCGGGGTTTTCCTTGTTTCATGAAATCTGTGGCTATTTTGTATACTTCTTTTTGATTTTTGTATCAATTTCTTTAAAGGTTATAAGAAAAATTAGTAAAACCATATGTACATACATTCGTCTGAAGCGATCTTGAAACCTTACTCCAAACGAAGAAATATCCAACTATTGCAGAAAATAAAAATCTCTTTTTTTATGCATACAGCATTTAAAGGAGATGGCCCATTTTCCTAGGGAACCTGGGCCCAGTGCGTCCACTAATGAATCTAGTATCAAATGAAAGGTGATATTGAGGACATTATGTGGGTGAAATATTTTTAAAATCGTTCGTGGGGTTTTTGAGATATTTGAGCTTGAAGTTGACTAATTCAGAAGCAGAATTTCACTTATTTTTCCGTCAAAACTGCTTATATTTTCCGATGTAAGATACATAGGGAAATAAATCTGGTATCAAATGAAAGGTATTTTGTCCACGTTTTCATCGTAATAAAAATTATTTTTTTACGTATCCTATATTCTCCAATATTTCGTTTTAAGTTATTAGAAATCAAGTTTTTTGTACTAACTTTTTAAACGTCAATACCTTAAAAAGATCGGCAGTGATTCCTAATTTTTTAACATCATTTTAAAGACTATTTATTTACCTTTAATTTGATATATAATTTAGTGCCTTTTATTAAATACAAACTTAGTTTTGAATTAACTTACAAATGGACTTTTTGGCAACACACAGTTAAATGAAAATGACCAACCAGCCATAATCATATGTGACGGAACTTATGTTTACCTCCAAAAAGTTCAAATTATAGTTTCCAAAAAGCAACATATAGTCTGCATAAGTTTCAGAATTTAGTTAAACCCTTTATGATGACATGCTGTGACGGCTATATAATAGACGTATACGGGCCTTATTCAGCAATTGATTCTGATGCAACAAAGTTAAAATTATTACATGAGGCGTTTTGTTAAAGAAAATGATGTTTTATCCTAGACAGAGGTTTCAGGGATGCTATTTCAAGCCTAGAATCCTACGGGTACAAAGCTCACATGCCTGAAACTGTTCTGGAAGGGAATAATCAGCTGACAACAGCTCAAGCTAACAAGACAAGATGTGTTACAATGGTAAGATGGGTTGTGGAAGTTGTCAATGGACGCTTTAAGAGAGATTTTAAACTATTCCGCCAAAACTTTTTTAATTTAGCTACTCGTCACTTAATGGATGATTTTAAAATTGCAGCTGCAATCCTTAATAAGTTCCATCCTCTGTTAGAAGACAATACAGATGCCAGCGTTTTACTGGAGTTGGCTTGGAGTAGATTAAATACTCCTAACCATTTAGGCGATTTTGTTAAGGAAAATAACTTAAATAGAACTAGGGCAGTGTATGGTAGAATTAACGGACACATTCCAAGCTTAAATAACTTTCCTTTGCTTGATTTGACAGAGATTCGTAAAATATCATTGGGAAGTTATCAAATCAAACAAGCTCGCTCTTATTGTGGGGAACATCTTAAAAGCAATAGAAGTTATATAATAGAAGTTTGTGAAAATGTAATAAGAATCAATTCTACACATCAAAGCCTGGTTGGAAACAATTATTTACTTCAGGGTCGCATTAAATCTCGACACATCAGTGGGAAAATATAATTTACATACATCCTTGTCAGTAATGAATCTGATGTAGCAAATAGTTGCAACGCAATAGAAGCGTACTATTGCAATTGTCTTGTAGGAATGAGAACTGTTGGTTGCTGCGCTCATGTTATGAGTATTTTGTGGTACTTAGGATTTGCTCGTCACTAACCAAATATGAACATAGCTCCAGCTTTATTTTTAAATACTATTTTAATAGACAATGAAATTGAAGGAGAATAAATCTGAAATAATACTTAATATTATAATTAATGTAGGACGTAGGTTATTATGTGTGTAATTAAACCAAAATGAATTATAAAAATCTATTATTTCAATGCAATAACTCCATTTCGCATTTAATATAAGTTAAAAGTTATGTCTCATATTAATAAAAATCATTTCGTTTTAAATCTTTTTGTACATATCAATATTGAAAAAATAAAGACTATAAGTTATTACATCTACATAATTATGTGTCTTTTATAAACTTCTTATGAAAATAAAAAGAAAACGGTAAGTTTTTTACATGGACTATATTTTCGAAGTATAGCATGATGCATGTTTTCTTATAACATCACCTAGATTGTTATCAATATAAATGTTGTTTATCGGGCTTAAAGTAAGTAATAAATAATACATGTTTTGCTAATTTTGGTTAAGAAATTATAAAAAATAACGCTAAACGAAAAAGTGCATAGCACATAGTGTATGTAAATATGCTTTTTAGTGTAAGTTAATTCTAAACTAAGTTTGTATTTAATAAAAGGCACTAAATTATATATCAAATTAAAGGTAAATAAATAGTCTTTAAAATGATGTTAAAAAATTAGGAATCACTGCCGATCTTTTTAAGGTATTGACGTTTAAAAAGTTAGTACAAAAAACTTGATTTCTAATAACTTAAAACGAAATATTGGAGAATATAGGATATGTAAAAAAATAATTTTTATTACGATGAAAACGTGGACAAAATACCTTTCATTTGATACCAGATTTATTTCCCTATGTATCTTACATCGGAAAATATAAGCAGTTTTGACGGAAAAATAAGTGAAATTCTGCTTCTGAATTAGTCAACTTCAAGCTCAAATATCTCAAAAACCCCACGAACGATTTTAAAAATATTTCACCCACATAATGTCCTTAATATCACCTTTCATTTGATACTAGATTCATTAGTGGACGCACTGGGCCCAAAAATGGGCCATCTCCTTTAAAATACAGGGTGTCCCCTTATTCGTCGGCAATATTTAAGGGAATGGTTCTTGGGTATATTCTTAGGTACCTATATCTTAGAAAAAATCGTTTTACAGTATCTATGGCAGAGTTGTGAAGGAATTAAATCATTTTAGAATTAAACTCATTTAATTTATCTCCAAAGATGTGTAACATATGAATTCACTTAAAGACTTCAACTTCAAAATTATGAAGTCACGCTTCATTTTGAAGTCATTTATTGGAAATTCAATTTAGTGAATCCAAGAATTCCATTAAAATGAATGCAATCTTCTGTGATTTGAAGTCTTGAAGTGATTGAAGTCTTTTTGAAGTAATTGCAGTGATTTTAAACTATTTCAAGTGCAAATGTGTTAATTTGAAATAAGAAAAGTATTTTAACACTTTAAATAAGTTTACTTACCTTATTTAGTAAACTGCACGACTGGGTCGCACGAACTTGATCCTATGTCAGATATTGTATTTTTTTTTTGTTGAGAAGTCTAATTTTTTTTTAAGAGTGTACTTGGAAAAACTCAATATGCAATAATATTTCATTGCTTAATGATCTATCTGCAATTTTGATATCATCTTTTGGGGATTTGAGAAAAGTCTTACCTTTTGGTGTACCTCTCTGACCCATGTTAACTGTAATTGCGCAAGTAGGTGTACTTATGATAAGAACTTCATTTAGGACTTTATTATTAGAAGAAATACTTGCCTTTTTAAATACGTGAATGCAGTGAAACTTGCAGCATATAAAATTAGAAAAAAAGGGTTTTTGTTGATTTAAGGCTAGTATATTTTCTTAAAATAAAGTCTTAACTGAAGTTTGTATTAATAGTACTAAACAGCTCAGGGTACACAAAAGTAAGCTTTTTCTTAGATCAACAGAAAAAAATTTGTATCAAAATTTTATTTTTTTATTTACATGTTTGTTAAATTTACAATTACAAATAGATATCAAAATATAGATTAATACAATAAAAATTAAAATTAATAAATACGTTTTTTAACAATTGAGAAATATGAAAAATAATATAATTATAGAATGTCAAGAAGAGCCTTCAGCCATCATTTTTTGAATAATTTTATTTTTAAAGCAATCTCTGCTTATATTAAAAGTAAAAACGTCCAAATATTTGTTAAATGTCCTAGAGCAACGATTAAAAGTTTCGTTTGAAGCGTAATTAGTCCTTGAGTTAGTTTCATTTAAAAACCTTGTATGTCTTAGAGTACGAGCATTTGGATTGACAGACATTTTGGAACATAAAGAAAAGGAATCAATATTACATTTCAAAAGGTCTAACGCAAATAGAGCCTCAGATAATTCCCTACGATTTATGAGACTACACATACTAAGGAGTTTTAGACGGTGATTGTAGTTGGGTAACAAAAACGTGCCCCGACTCCATCCAAGATCTCTTAATGCAAACAACAAAAATTGCTTTTGTACTGATTCAATTCTCTTAACGTCAACAGCATAAAACGGAGACCAAATAACATTACAATACTCCAACTGGGAACAGACCAAAGAACAGTAGATAGGGTAATGTAAGGATCATTAAATTCCTTAGATCTACGTTTAATAAAACCTAGCATACACATGCTTTTTGAGTGCACTTTGTCGATATGGTGCTTAAACGTGAGTTTTGTGTCAATAATAATTCCTAAGTCTTTAATCTTTTCGAGCTATTGTATTTTCGTTAATAGTGTAGTAAAGAGCTATTGCACTTTGTTTCCTCAGAAAGGAAATAATATTACACTTCTCTACATTAAGCATCATTCCATTGGTCTTACACCAGTTTACAACACTATTCAAACATTGTTGTAATGATAATCCGTCGAAAATATTGTTAACATTTTGAAATAATTTGAGATCGTCGGCATATAAAAGATATCTGCACCCTTTTAACAATAATGGTAAGTCATTTATAAAAAGCAGGAGCAGAAGGGGTCCAAGATGGCTGCCTTGAGGCACTCCTGATGTAACATGAATTTGACGAGAAATGACACCACAAAATCTAACACACTGTGATCTGTCCGCCAGATATGACTCAATCCACGTTAATAATGCAGAATGTACTCCATACTTATTTAATTTGAAAAGAAGAAGGCGATGGTCAACTTTGTCGAAAGCTTTACTGAAGTCAGTATAGATTGCATAGTAAATTATAAATTATTAATCGTTTGTCAATTATTTTTGAAAATATTCGATCTTGAAAAACCTTATTAATAGGATCGTTTGTTGTCTCAAATATATTGTTGTTCTATATAAATTTATTTTTCTTTTATTACGAAAGATCCTTAACAGACCTATCACTATTTTTAAAAATTGGCGTTAATAAAGAATTTTGCCACATTTTTGGAAAATAACCACAGGAAAGTGAATGGTTGGAAAGTTTAAGTAATGGTTTGGAAATAGTTTCAGCTGTTTTCTTTAAAAACAATGGTGGAATATCATCAGGTCCACTACCTTTACTGACATCAAGGGATGTAAGTTCGCTGACAAGGTCAGACATTGATATCGACATAAAACTTAAAACTGAGTTGCTTTCACTAATGTGTTCGAAATCATTGTTATTAAATACTATTGGTCTTTGGTATACAGTTTCGAAAAATGAGGCAAATAATTCACAAATATCATTTTGTTTCAGAGTATACAACATTATCCGAATGCATTGTCGATGGAAAGTTGCTAACATTTCGTTTGAGTTTAAGGAATTTGTAAAAATTACGTGGATCTTTCTTGATCATTAACCCTGTCTTAAGAATATATCTATTGTAGCACAATTTGTCGTAACTTTCAAATTCAGCATTATAACTACGAAAAACATTATAATCATTGGAATCAGCGGAGGCTATCCATTTGCGATGAGCTTTGTTTTTGCGATTTTTTAAATTTGTCAATATTTTATCATACCAAGGAGGAGATTTATTGCAGGTTACCACCTTTTTTGAAACGTAATTTTCAAAAACAAAATATAAAAGTGATGATAGACTAAGAACTTCCTCATCAACAGTCGTTGAATCAACAAACCATTCAATATTATTCAAAAACGAGTTAATATAATAAGGTCGTAATTAGCTCTTTTAAAATCATAGACTAAGATTTTCTCAGTAACAAAAGGACGAGTTCTATCACTGTAAAAATAACAAAGCTTGAAAGTTTTATGAAAGACACTTGTTTTGTTGAAAACAATAGGTGAAGTCTCTTCTAAAACAAAATTATCACAAACATTGGTAAAGACAAGATCAAGAACATTATTAAAATTATTTTTAAGCTACAAATCTGACTACAACCATGTGTACTGAAAAATTCAATGATAGAAGATTGATGCTCGGACATTATCTTGATTGGATCAAAGATTGCGTTGTTTTCATTACAAGCAATCCAGTCAAGACCTGGTAGATTGAAATCGCCAAATATGAAGAAATTATCAGAATCATCGAGAGAAGTCAAGACCGTTGAAATAATGTTAGTTGCTGCTTCGTAAACTTCGACAGGTTGAGTTGGATGGATGTAACAGCAGCCAACATAAATATTTTTCTTTTCGACAGCAATTTTGGCCCAGGCTTGTTGGTGCAAATTGTAGTTAGATGAAGACGGCTGGACAGTTACAGGAAAACAGGGCAAGGAGATATGAATTGCCAGTAAAACACCTCCTCCTCTGCTTTGTCCAGGAAGGAGAAATCGATCACATCTAAACACCTGCCACATGGAGTCGAAAGTTTCTGCATCAAGATGATCATTTCTTAGCCAGGTTTCAACAAGTATGATGACATTGTATTCGCAAGAAGAAGTGAGGCGACGAAGTTCAACTAAATCACCTCTCATTCCAGACATATTTTGGTAAAAAATCCTTAACTCATTGCGGAGCTGCGTCTTATTTTTCGAAAATTCTGTTTCGAAACATCGGGTTTTTTTATTAAAAATTCACGCACCACACATTCTTTAGGCCATCTAGTACAATTTAAAAGTGCAGGGCTGAGTTCTTCGGGAACACTTATCTTGAAGTTGAGATGATTTAGCTCAGATCTTTTTTTGTTCCAAGGTACAATTTGATTGCAGACAATGTCAAAGCAATTAAAGTTTTTTATAACGTAATTAACAATGTCAGTTTCTGTTGTACCAAATTCTGCATTTTGTATATAAATCTGTTTACGTTTAATGCCTTCATTGTTATTGTAAGGTTTTTTGTTATTACTGACATACTCGTATGTTGGCAAACAGGGTGGTGTCAAGTGTAGCGGCGGTAAAAGTGACGGTTGCGTTTGTGATGTTAAGGTTTAGTTTGTTGGCGGAATTAAGAACTGTTGGCTGGAGCTTAAAACCCTTTAATGTGGATTGTAGTACAGTATCTTAAACAATTTAATATTAGCAAAAAAAAAAACTCCATTTAGATTAATTTATTGATAGTATGTAATTTCAAACACAAAAATAATCTAAATTTCAATATAGCATTCGCACATCTATTTAATTCAATAGCAAATTACTTTAACCGAAAAGCAAATTAACCCAAACGGAATTATATTTTACATTTTAGCAAACAACTTTAGCCCAAGCAAATATATTTCGGTAACCTAAACGCAGATAAATTTAACCTTTTAACAAATATATTTAAACCAATAGCAAATCGTTTTAATAGAAAATTAATTTTAGTTAACATAATACATATTATCGAAACCACCCATCCAATTGAGCTTAATCTTGGTATTATTGCGAGACTGTTTAAAAAAAATTGGTTTTCAACAAACGCATTTTTAGTGCATTTTGTCAAATTACCAATAAATATTTTTATTTTATTTTATTTTACGAGCAAATTAATTACAGCGTTTTATTTACATACTGAAAGAGGCAAAAGTCAATATTATTACCTTTCTGTCATGGGTTTTAATCCCCAGCAAATTATTGCTTGCACTTGAGCGAGGCCTTAGTACAATTAACTTAAAGTAGGTGGTGTGAGTGTCGTACCGGAAAATGTATTTTAGAGAACATTGAAGCAGTGAGATGCTTGAATTCGACAAACAGATCATGCAGTTTGGCCACAAGGCGAAAAAAGACACGCCTGGTCCTTGAAAAGCTTTTTTATTAGTTTTTTTTACTAAAAATAAACTCAGAAACCACAGCTCTAATTCAAACAAATCTTTTTATTTTGAAAGGTTGTAGTTTTCGGGTGGCTTAAGGACTTAATATTTCTTTCTAGGTTTTGCTGTTTACAGAGCGAAATGGGCTGAAAGCAAAAATGTGGTATCCGATTTGAAAAATTCTTTCTGTCTGATAGGTTTTACGTAGTTAAAGGCCTGAGGGGTGATTTTTGTAACAAGCTGCTTTTATAGGGTGAAATGGTGGTAAACAAATATAAGGGCACCCTATAGAGTTTTATATTTTTCACAGAAAAAGCTTTAAAAATGTTTTTTTTTAACGCAATCACAGGGCAGGTGCTCTTGGCCGCTCTAACGCTGCCCATCCAAATAATGCCGAGTGTTTTTATTTGCGAATGCTGCTGCATGTAATCAAGGAACCAGCATCATCCGAATCATTAAAAATCGCGGATGGTGAATTATGTATATTACATATAGAGAAGCGTGTTTGAAGCTTGGCTTACTTGAAGACGGCAAGCATAAGAATATAACAGACGACCGACAGCGCACCAGCTGAACTAAAAGTGCTTTGGTGAAATCATAAAGAAATCCAATGCATCCAAATCAAGAATACACTGAGGACATTTTTGAAACACTCATTTAACTTGACGCGGTGAATGTTTGTTTATATTTATCATCGTTTATACTATCGCTCTATCTGCAGAACAATGTCTGTCGGGACAGCTAGTATATTTATAAAATGATTTCTCCATTTGCTGCCTTTGCAATGAGAGAACGTCAAATAGTAAAACAATGGTTTATATTAAACTCTCTCCAGTCAAACAATATTTTTAAATCAGAAACCGTACTTCGCAAGCTGTTCTCTACAATGATTAATTTTAATCTGGTTTATTCGAAAAATTCTTTGAATCGTTACTTCTTTTCAAAATCCACAAAATGAAATTGTGGAACATACACAATGCTGATATGGAGCTGCACACCATTAGGTTGTAATTAGTTCAAAATTGTAGCACTTTTTTTTTAAAGCTTAAATATATTTTGCTTTTCGGTTAAAGTAATTTACTAAGGGGCTAAATATTTTTGTGTTTGGGTTAAATTTATTTGCTTTTCGCTTAAACATATTTCTTATATTGTGTAAATTAAGTGTGAGAATGCTAGATGTGTAAGTTCAAACCCAAAAAAGAAATTGTTCCCTTAAAATGATTCGAAACACAAAAACAGATTGTATATATGCTCACAATTTCAAAGTGATTCAAAACACAAAATATGTTAAGGGGCTTTGACATGCAGTTCATCTTTATTGCTGGTACCTACCGCTTAAAATAATTTTCAAAAATATATATTCTCATGTCACTGACATCTTCAACTTCATGGCGAATTTGCCCATCTACAGCAGCTATATACGTATGCACTATGCACATAATGCATTGAAAAAAAAAGTTCCTTTCGAACTTACTTTAATTTCATTTTATTATTTTCATATTATTGTAACGACACTATATATTGAGTACTATCTTGACGTTTATTTCAATTAACTAAAACATTAAAAAACAATCAAAGACACTTCAAAGCAACTAATTATTGATATTGCTAGCCTAAATAAGTCCCAATTAACCTGAATATTATTCATTTTCGTTTCGCATCGTAAAATTGTAGCTAAGAGCTCCTCCTCTAACAGCTGACCTATCAACCTGATTACCATTGCTTGCTCTAGTTCGACAGAAAAAAAAGTCCTTTAAATATATTTTTTTAAACCCCCATACTACATAACCTAGTCAATTGAATCTCTACGTTAAATCTAGTCCCAGTTAATAAACACATAAATCCCCAAGCATAACTTTTTACAAAATTATATAATTTTTTTTTTTATAAATTGCATCTTAAATGCCCGAGACACATCGTTTTGAATCCCTAATCAAACGGAAACATTTTCCATTCATTCCTAGCACAATAATTTCTAAAGATGTGCCATGAACCTTCTTCTGACAGAAAACAATAAAAATAAAATGACATATTTATGTGCGCTCTTAAGAGAATTACAAGCTGTAAAAGAGAAACAACCACCTTTTGACAAAACAAATACAAATAAAACATATACAAAACAAAAACCACGTTTTTTACCCCTAAAACAAATCACTACTGAATCATTATTTAGCCCAAGAGCCGACTTTCTTATCGCATCGCATTGCCTTTGCATTTGAGAATGTGCCTTGCCTCGTGCTCGGGACACTATGGCGTATGCGCACTTTAAAAAAGAGTATTTTTAAATTTCTGTTTATAATTAGATTTTTTTTTCTCACAACTCTCAAGTTCTATGTACGTTAGTTAAGGCGGACTAAAAGCTCCAGGCATATTAAACTAAAACAACAACAAAAAGAGATATTATATCCTTCGAAGTGAGATTTCCACCTCCACAGAGTCTGAAAAGCGCACCAGCACTCAGTTTTTCACAGCTTATAGAACATTTCGGTCCAAGTAGAAATTTCCTCGAAACGCTATCGGTAGAAGCAAAAAAAAAAATTCAGTGTAAAGTGTTGTATATAGAAAATGTAATATTTTTTTTTCACTTAAAATCATGGAAATGATATTAAAATAATTTTATCTTAAAAACATAAGTGGTGTTTTCTACGTAAGGCAGTGGTAAAAAATTAAAATTAAATCGGTTTTTCCACGAAAAATAAAAAAATTAAAAGGGGCAGAAAAAATTGTGAATGATTTCAATTTGTGAATATACTGCTTCTTAAGTGAATCTAAATTGCAATTTTCCACTGTTTGAAATTTTAAAATCTGTGATCGTGTACAAGACCATCTATATCTACAAAATATTCTACCATGATGAAATGAATATTCCCAAATTAAATCAATCTCTGATTTTGAAACAGAAATGTAGCATTCAATTTACATACATACGAGTACAAGTATATATGATTATTTTCAACCCAACCAACCTATACAAAATCCATGAAATTTTCTTTAAAAGGACTTCTTTGTCTGCCGAAAACGAAAACCCAACCTTGTGCTAATCCAATAAAAAAACCTCATTGCACTTATTCAAAATCATCAGCGGAAATTGTCGTCAGTCGTCAGAAGGAAGGAAATCTAGAGTCTTTTTTTTATTTTATTTTTTGCTGACATTAAAAATAGAACAAGTAAAATGTGTCGCCTGTACAATAACGAATTAAAAAACAAAAAAAGAAACACATCAAAACTTATGTAAAAGGATAAATAGGAAATTCCGCTTGTCGAGTCCCGTCCCTTCAAAAAAAAGAAAAAAAAAACACACTCCTTAATTTGTTTGAACTTTTGCATGCGCATTGACTTTGAGGAAATTCTCTAAGAGCATATACATAACTTCAAAGAGCACGTAGCAAAGTGTCAAATGCTAACATACCAACCAAGAACCAAACCAAGTAGCAAGTGAATTCCGATGTTCTCGCATTTAGGACTTAAATTCGCGAACTATAATTTTTACTATTTTCGCATAAATTTGACATTGACTGAAGCCTGTATAATACGGATATACGTACACGTCGCGTACCGTATACATGGTACATCTACATTTTCATACAATTAAGTGGAGTTAGGTCGATTGTGTGTGTGTGGTTAGGTTATGGCTGTAATCTGCTGACATTTTATTTTCTATGAGGCATAACATATAACATAAGTGGTGACGTCCTCATTTAACAAAAATCGTCCATCGTCGTTCGCAAGGACATGTGTGTGGGATTTTCTCCTATATTTTTGCAAATTTATCAGTTTTGCGGATTCACTAGATTGGAATTGGGTTATTCCTCTTGTGAGGACATGAGGATTGCGGTTTTTAGGAAGAAGGGAGAAGAGGCAAAATTGTTGGCTTATCGCGCGCACTTGAGCTCACTACTTCTTCTATACCTGTGCTTTCGGCCTTATTTTCAATAAATTTGCGGAGCAGAGTTTGTTTTTGGGGCAGGAAATGGGGTTGGTTTGCTTTTGCTTTTGCTTGCTTAATGCAGTTGTTGACCTAAAAACCTATAACAGCGAGATGCGATATGCCCACTTGGTTCTCTAAAAGTATAAATTGTGTGATTGGAAGGAAGGGCAATAATGGGTGTTTTTTTTTAGTGGTTTTCGTTTTCAAAAACCTAGTATATCGGATATTAATTGGAATTATTTACACATGAGCGAATTGATTTTGAAAAATAAATTTATTCGAAGATGAAAATTAAAGGCCAAGTATTGCATAGTGACCTTTAACATTTAGGTTTATGCTTTCTAATCAAAAGTTGATGTCCTTAGAAATTTGAGTTGCTTTAAACTTTGACAGTTAAATTCTTAAGTGTCAAAAGATGAACTTTAAACATGATACCACTCAAAAGTTTGTGCGACACCATTAGCAACATAACCTGAAGGCTCTTCAGAATGTATATTAAATGCTTTTTAGAAGGCTCAATTTAAACTTCATGAATATGTTGAGAAGATTAATCCGAATAAATTTGCCATTCGACTCCCAAAATTTAAGCAAATTCACATTGATTTTGACTTTCTGTGAATTGTAATAGGAGGGAAAATGGAACCGGTTAAGGCATTCCACATTTGTGTAGGGCGGCTAAAGAAGGAGTCTCTATATACTACTTCGTCTTGATGTCAAATCGAGAATTAGAAATGGAACGTTTAAGAGGAGCAATGCATCTAGCTTTTTCACTGAAGAACTACTTATAAAAGTTACGATAGAATTAGAAGAGACAGGAAACATTTGGACGGTCTTTAAGCTTAGCAAACGTCTATGTTATGTTACTATCCCATATCATTTTTTATGGACTCTTCTGAGCTGTACCAAGGCGATGCAAGGGAGTAATAGGAGCGAATAAGGAGAATTTCGAAAATATACGCCCGACTAATTTAAGTGAGATCTAACATGGAGATACATTTCTACTATGGTATAGTATAGGGAAACCTAAAGATTTCGTGGCATTTTATGGGACGGAGGTCAAATATGTTTTTGAAAGACAGAAGGTCGTTGAGTTTTGAAGAATTGAATTGAATGTTGTCAAGACCAAAATAAAATGGTAAAGTTCCACATCTGCAGAACAGGGTTGTTCAGATTCGGCGGTAAATTGTAGGTCCCTTCCATTCCTGCAGAATATCAACGCACACACAGGGATGGTTAAGAGTGTAAGTGGTTTTCAATCTGGCAATTCTTTTTTCGGAGTTGGTCTTTTTGACAGCTGTCACTTGATTTATGCTCAGTTTGATTTGTCATTTCATAATGAATAGAGTTACTCCTGAACAACGTTTACAAATCGTGCAAATTTATTACCAAAATAATGGTTCGGCTCGTGTGAGCGTGTGACACCGATCCTGATTTTCTTTAAAAAATTTTGTTGAGTAATAAAGCTCATTTTTGGTCGAATGGGTACGTTAATAAGCAAAATTGTCGTATTTGGAGTGATCATAATCCACAAGCCATTGTTGAGACGCCATTACATTCTCAAAAAGTCAAAAGGGCAGCTAGCCGCATCGTCCATTTGCCCGAAATCATTTTTAAAACATAATGGCAAATTCTTATCTTTATAATAAAGCTAAATTCTTGGGCATAACATTAAATTATATGCGTCTTATTTCTTCTTGAAAAAGACACGTCTAAAAAAACACCCTTTATTTATTTTTATTCTCTCGTTTTAGGTAATCAAAATTTCCGCAAGTTCTTAAATATTCCCGCAGCACCAAAATAATTTAAAAAAAATATTAATTAATTCGCGGGATTTTAAGATTTGATATTGAAGTGTGTGAGATTTTCATGTTGCAAGATTTTGTAGTAGCGAGATTTCGAAACAAAATTTTTAAGTACGAGATTTTAGTCCGCGGTCAATCATACCTAACCAATGATGCTCTGTCATTTTTATTTCCTGTAACCTGATCAACGCACAAATAGCACCAATGCGTCTTGATCTGCATCTATATTTCTAAAATTCTGATCACGTTTCCCTTGTTCCATGTTAATCTAAGGTTCTAAGTCCTTCATTACAAATTGATAAGCGGGAGAAGGATTTTTCGTCAAGTTACCTCTTGAAGACTCAGTTTCAGCTTCATACCTGTTTGCTGTCATCAAAAAGACTTGTCGTTTATCCCGGCAATCTATTTCCTAATGGCAGATTTTGTCCACCCTAGAACGCATTGATAAAATGTTAGTGCAGCATATTCTTACGTTCAAATAGAAACAGGTCATATTTTGTATCCTCTGCATGCACTAGGAACACACTGAACACATTGCAAAAACACTGGGGTGGAAAAATCAAAATTTCTTCCCAATCTTTCTATTCTAACTTAAGCCGTGCAATTTGCATTTAAAAAGACTTAGGATCTTACAGGCATATAAAGGGTGTTTTTCCATTAGATTAGTATAACTTTTCACTTCTTTTCCAATAAATCTGGCAATTTTATGTCATTAATGGTGACTTGAATATTGGCTTCAAATGCTTCAAGAGCTTGTCGGCATAAGCCAATGACTTAACATAGCCCCATAAAAAGTGAACGAGAAGCGTTTTGCTATAAATTGATGGTTAAGCGTTTTATCCAAGTGTTATACCCAATCGTCGTAGATGTTTAAGAGATTAATTTTTGGAAGCAAAAAATCAGTCAGCATGGCTCGATAGCGCTCGCCTTTCACCGTAACGACAGCTCATTCCTCATTCCGAAAGAAATAAGGACCGATGAGGTCACCAGCGTAAAAACTGCACCAAACAAATGGATGGAGAGTAAAATTAGTGCGAAAACGATCAATAACTGCACAAATTGCTTGCTCACTAGGCCGATTATGTTGTTGACCGTAAAATGAACAAGGTGATCTGTGAACTACGCGAACAGATTTATTTTTCTTTTTCAAAGTAAATTTCTACAATTTGGAAGCGTTGTTCTGGCGTAAAGCGATTCATGATAAAATGCCAAACCTAACTGAACAAACATGTCAACACAGCTTGAAATTCTAAGCTGTCAAACCATAGACAACAACCGTTGATACTTCTTTTGCAGTTAAAATTATAATTGTTATGGATTTTATTCATCATTATTATAAGCTTGTCATTAAAATGTATAACCGCACCCAATATACAAAACTGACTGTCTTAGCTTAGATTAAACATGACAATTGAATTTTTTTTACGAAGAAGACAAAACTTAAAACATTTTTGAAAAAAAGGAAGTTTTAAATCTTTTCGTCACAAAAAATAAACCTTCTCATGAATGCGTTTGAAATAAAAAAAAACACTTGTTGGCGGTTTTCAAATATACTGAAACTTTTGTTTGCATAAAAGTATTTGCTCAAAGTGATTTGCAATGTGACGAAAACATGAGTTTTTACTATTTTTTTTTTATTTTACATACAGTCATGGTAGAATATCCTTAATATATTAAAAAGTGTCTCAACATATAACATCGTTGGCAGACGGGATAATCTTTTTCTTAAAAAAGAATCACACAAAAGTGAATTGAATTTATAGTTTGTATAAAAGTGTGATGATGATTTGTGTTCGAAATGAGTTTGGTAAAGGATAAAAGTACATTGAGTAGTTGCCAATAAAAACAGTGCGGATCAAATTCAAATATTATTATGGGAGACTTGCAAGCAACTATTGAGTTTTCGGTAGAACTTTTCAAGTTTTACAATGTGGATTTGTTCCAGAGAGGGTAAGTTTAATATTGAAAATATTATTTGCCTACATAAAATGTATTATTAATATTTTGATTTCTTTCAAAGAACTTTACGAGAAAAAAGTATTCGTATTCCATATTATATTTTTATCTCCCAGACATCCTTCTTTGTATATAAAATAAAGTTGATTTGCTGATAATAAGCTGAGTAAATTAAGTGTTCAATGGTGTTGAGAGCCCAGCTGTTTTTCCAACAACCATAAATATGTCCATTAAAAACATCTTTTGTCAAACACATGACTGGAGAGGGTACCATTTCATCAAAAATAGTCAAAATAAATTATGTTTATTTCGAAACTATTTTTAATTATTATTGGTATTAGGTTATTTCGCAAAATTATCATTTCGTCAAACAGTATACGCTTCGACTTTTTATTCCACATATTCTCTATAGCAATGTGTTCTTTTCCTAAAATATATTTAATATTGTGCTAGTTGTCTTTTGATTTATGACGGTATATATGTATATATATATGTAGAATTAAATTCACGGTAAATAACTTCACATTGAAATTAACTTAGTAGTCGGTAATTAATGTCCTTTTGAAATTGTGAATGCATTTTCCACAGATACTTGTACTTAGAAATTTTTTCAGACCTTACTTACTTACTTAAAGTAGCGCAGACAGTCCGGACCACTGGCTCAACGAACAAAACACGCCAGCTAGTCCGCTCCCTAGTCAGTGGCCTCCAGTTGGGCACACCAAGATGGTTGAGGTCGTCCTCCGCTTGATCCCGTCACGTTAGATGTAGTCTTCCTGTACAGAGTCCTGGACTACTTCTGAGTTATATCTGTCCATCGTGACGTTTTGTTCAAACATACGGTGATGATGATCAGCACCCGAGGACGTCATATACTTTGACAGTGACAGTGTGCATAGTTCTTTCAACAATGTCAATGTCATTAGCATAGCCAATGAATTGAACGGATTTTAAAAAAATCCTAACACAGTGGTGCGTTATTTTTATAACAATAGTCAACAATTGTTATGTCAAAAAAAATAGTTGAAACGTCATTGTTAGGATTTTTTGGGTTTTTTACAAACCATTTAGAAACGAAATGTTGTTAGAATTTGTTAAAGTGTCAAACGACCACTTTAAACAATTTTTTGAATATTAAGGTACAAGTTAAATTTATTCGCCTTCATCGCTCAAAATTGGCGAAAAATCCATTTTATTCTTTATTGTTGATCACTTCAAGAAAATAAAGACGTTCCTGCTGCCCAAATCGCTAATTTGTAATTTTTTGGTTTGATTTTGTATAAAGACTTTGAATTGCTTAACACAAAACGTCCAGTTTGACAGATCAACAAACTCAACTCATATCATAGAGGTGGGGTTGGGTACGATTGACCGCATTTAAAAACCTCGTTTTAAAAATCTCGCATATTAAAATCCCGCATTA
This sequence comes from Platycheirus albimanus, assembly GCA_916050605.2. Classification (NCBI taxonomy): domain Eukaryota; kingdom Metazoa; phylum Arthropoda; class Insecta; order Diptera; family Syrphidae; genus Platycheirus; species Platycheirus albimanus. The sequence continues at coordinate 71,887,306 of OU696698.1, forward strand.
CGAAATCTCTAATATCAATATCTGGCAATTACAAAACCTCGCATACCGATAGCTCGCAACATTAAATTTCGCAAACTAAATTCTCGAAATTTAAAATCTCGCATTGAAATAAAATACTTTTTATTAGTGCGCGCGAATAAATTAATATTTTATTTCAATGCGAGATCATATATCAGCCTTACATTACTTATGCATAATATGCTTGTCTACTACTCCAACTAAAAAGAATTGTTTTTTAAGATTCAATAATGCTGCAAAGAGCGTGAGAAACAAAATTGTATTGTCATATGTACCTAGAAAGATCCCGTTATTTATATTACTTTTTGATTGAACACCGCTCAGGGTAATGCGAGATTTTCATATTGCGAGAATATTGCGAGATTTTGTTATTCGAGATTTTGATAAAGCGAGATTTCCACATAAAAGATTTTTTTAAATGAGAAATTTTGTGATGCGAGATTTAAAAAAAAAACCAGATTTCGTTACAAGAAATTTTAGTTTGCGGTCAATCGTAACGCGAGTTGGAAATATTAACAAATCGTAATTATTTGACTATTCAATGTGAGTTTGGGAACGCTGTTATGACGTCATATAGTAACAAATCGTAAATAATTTGTATTAAAGGAACGCCTTTTTGTTGACTATTGTTGACTATGGTTAGAAAAAGAACGCACCACAGGTGTTGGCATGCGAATTGCGTACGATTGCCCAAAAAATGATGTTTCTATTTAAAAGTAAAGGAATGAACTTCCATAACAAATTTGCTAATGTTTCTTTCAAAATTATATTCCCTTATTATTTTCTGGCTCGAAATATATTCTCAACATTCCTTGTAAGCTTAAGTGTATTAGAAGTCCAAAAAAAATTTTAGGTTTTCCTAGAACCATTGAGAAATGTATTCACTACATTTCTGTAATACTGTATTGTATTTTCCTCAGAGATAGCTCGGCAAGCTAACTCAGAGGACAATTGTCATGTTCTGGAAACAGTTGTTCACATGGAACAATGATTGTTTTGTTCCATTGTCTTGGCCTCTGCATATTCCCATGTGAATGATTAAATGATTTTTAGGGGCCGGTTATAGCGATCAGTAAAACGCAGCAGGAAAAATTTTCTTTTGCAGTATTTGATAATTATGTTTGAATGCCTTTTGAAACAAAAAATATATACCAATCGGTGACAAAAAAACATAATTTATTTTTAAAGAAATTCGGAAATGTATTTCTTACTGACGAAAACTCATTCTACGTAACAGCTGATTGTCATGTCACTCAAATTGAAACAATAATTCATTCTAGTTTCTTACTGTTTCATTCATCCGGAAAAAAATTATTGGTGCATTTGCGACCAGAAAGAAGAAGAAAAAGGCAGAATGTGTTGCTATTATCATTTTTTTACTGATGTAATTTTACTGATCGCTATGAGTGACAATCAGTAAAAAAAAAGCTCCTAATTCATTTTGTTTCAATTTTTACTGATGCGTTTTACTGATCGCCATAACCGGCCCCGTAACATCGCATGCATATACATATTACAAGGCGAAAAGTAGCTATGTTTATAACAAAAAACGGTTAAAACATGTAATAAAAAACAAAACAACAAAATGTCAGACAAACACATTGAAATAAAAATACAACAAAATATTTTGTCAAAACATTTTAGTATACAATTTTAATTTTAACAGGAAAAAAATTTAAGAGAAAGATAAATTTCCATAAAAAAAAAAGAATTTAATTCACAATGGACCAAATATTTTTGAATTCTTTTTTAAATACATGCAGTAATTTTTCGGAAATCGAAAAATGTTCATCTAGTAGACCGAAACGATTGCCAATTTGTATTGTTAAACTTCCTAATAATTTACGACTGGGGTAGTCAATAAATTGATAAAATGAGTGTCGCAAATGTGAGGGTATCAGAAATAGAATTTTGGGAGAATATTCAATTTAATAGTTAAATAATCATACGGAGGTTGCTAGCTACGTAAGTTTATAGATAAGGCAAAACACCTGTTCTGAAATGTCAAATTGTTATTGTAATCGTAAAGTTTGACATATTCAATCGTAATCGTACTCAGAACATTTTGTCATATAAAAGTGCTATTTGTGTTGTGTTCCAGTTATAAAAAACGTTAATCTTCGTCAAAAATTAAATGCTATTCGGCAATGAAGCTTCAGTCAATAGTGTAATTCAATTGTGGTCGAATTTCGCTACTGGGCAAATTTCATTAAAAGACCGTCATGCCGTTTCTTATTCTCTCCGATCAAACATTAAATGCAAAATCAAAATGTTTGACATGTGAAGATGCTGTTGATACATTCAAAATACCTCAATCGAAGTGGAATGCTTAGAAAATTGGTTAAAATGCATCCCAAATTGTATAGGACTTTATGGAAAATGTCTTGAAAAACAATACAGGCATTTTTGTTTTACTTTTCTCTCTTGACATATGTACTAAATATAAATTTATTTAATTGTAATGTTGATTAAAAACAAAATCAACCGCATAAAATACATATTCACACCCTGTAAAAAAGCATCTTTAAATAAACTGAGTGGCAAAAAATAAGACAATTTATCTATATACATATGTATATATTTATATATATATAAATTTTATATAAAAATCTGAAGCTCATATGCAGACAAGCAGACAAGAAAAAAATGTCATTTTCTGTGAATAAACGAAATCACTTGGTTGCATTGTTTTTTGTGTCTATCAGTAGGTAGGTATAGAATTAACGGTGTGCTATTTTTAAGCCTTTGCTTTTTTATGAGATACCATGTCACCAGATTTGTAAAGATTTTAAATTTTTATTTTTAAATAATGTACACACATACATATAACTACATACATATGTAATCGTATTGGCAGAATTAAAGTATTTATTGGAAATCATTGGATTTGCTTTAATTATTGACATTTATTTGTTGCCACTTATAGAGTATGAGCTGTAAGAAAAATGTGAATCGCACATACACTAGCCGGCATAAGTATTTTGACGAAATCGGTTTGTGACTATTGAACGTAATTTTTTTAGTATCGTTAAATAATGGTACGAAAATGATGCTCAAAACAAAGCTTCTAGTTTCAGCTCTATGCATGCCGAATTTTATATTGTTTACCGTTCGCTTTTCTCTTTCTGCTGATAAGAATGCATGCAGACAACGAATTTTTGAGTGCCAAAAGTATTTTGACGAAGTCTTTGTCTTAATGTTTTTACAGTTTTGAGTACTCGAAAACCAACAAATCAAGTGCTTACCTTTGATTGGTATTTAACGTAGATACAAAATTAAAATTAATTAAAAGTCATTAAAAACCATGGGTATAACGGTTGATTTGAGAGTTATGAGATCGTCAATGGCACCAAACTTTAAAGCTGGAAATGCAGTAAAAGTAAAAGACATTGCAAATGAGTTCAATGTGTCGCGTCAAACCGTGCACTATCAAATAAATAAGTTAAAAAAGCATAATGACATAATAAACTTAACGAGATCAGATGCTAAGCGCAAAAAAGCGCCCACTGAAGACCGAGTCTTTCTTGCTAATAAAACATAGTTTGTTGAAAATCCGAACACTTGAAAAAGTATTTAGCAATTATTATACTACATAATATATAATTTGTTTATTGAAATAGAAACACTTATTAGAAACCATTTGAAAATAAGTCCGTTGAGTGTAAGGTGTAACAACGGAACGTCACTAAACTTTTTCTGAAGCACCATCCGAATTTTTTAGTTGTTGACAAATATAATTAATAAAAATAGCAGGTACCGACAAAAAAATTATTTCTTTTCTCTCCTTATTCTATATAGCTTCTTCTTTAAGTAATGCCCTAGAAAAACATATACATAACCAGATGCATTCCTCACATTACGGTTTACGGACATTAAAACCAATATGCATCGGAATCCTTTTTATCTACTTTTTTAGAGAACAAAAAAATTAGTATCCCCTCGTAAGACTTCTACTGTTTATAAACCAGCCAGACCAGCAATATTAAAAGGATTACCAATTTTAAAAAATTATGAAAAACAGTTGAAAAAAATATTTGCAAAGCACTTTATGTTCTTTGAATGATATATAATTATATATTTAAATGTAATGCAGAGTTTAGTTATTGAAATAAAGTCCACGAGTGGGTCCGACAAACTTGCTCTAATGTGTGACAGTGGTTTTGGGGTTTGAGATTTTGGAAAAAAGGAGGGAAAAAATGATATGAAATTTTATTGATCAGTTAAAAATCAATAGTTAAAAAGTTTTTTGGAAAAAAACAAGTAAGCCATCTAATTTCGTTTACTGTTTTGAATTTTAAGAAATTTTCTTTTCAAAATCGTTCGACCAGTTTTTTTTTCAAAAAACATTTTTTTGAAAAACTTTTCGAAAATATATTCCAAATTTTTTTTGAGCTTGACAACTTCTAGCACTTTGTAGTTTTTATCAGAAAAATAAATTAAAAAAAAATAGAATGAACCGTTTTTGGAAAAAATTAAAAAAAAGTTTTATTACAGTAGATGAACAGATAAAAAACAGACCCCGTTCATCTTTTCGAATTGTTCATCTTTCCAAGCATCGAGCATTCGAGCAATAGTTTAAGAAAAAAATAAATCTATACATAAAAACATTGCATCTATTTGTTAACAAATCATTTTATTTAAAAAAAAATATTAAAACAACATAAATTCATAAAAAAGTCGTTCATGAAAATTAAAAAAACTTATTTAAAAAGTTTTTTTTTTGTAGATTGTCGCAAGGAAAAAAGCGTTCATCTCTCCGAATTGTTCTTGTTTTAGAACCGTTCATGTTTTCGAGATTCTACTGTATTTTTAAAAAAACTCACAAAATTTTGTGCGAAAAATTAAAGAATTAATATTATTTCGTATTACAAAATTTCATCGAAATTCATCAACTGGCTTACGAGAAAATCTGATTATAAAAATCCGGTCTTATGGGAGGTACCGTGATCGTGATAAGACTTTTCCTGAAAAATCTATTACAACCAAAACATAAAGTTTGCACAGAAAACACCATTCAGAAAGTTTTATCAAAATCGTAGTAGCAAATTTTTGATAAAAATGTATTTTTTACTAAAAATCGTATGGCAGGTACCGTTAGTTTTACAGCTAGAATGCTAATTCCAAAAACTATTCTGTAGGACATCATAATAATATTGTGTACCAAGTTTGAAGAAAATCGCTCCAGCCGTTTAGGCTGTATAGGTGCCGATACAAACAGACAGACAGACAGAATTATCGGACCCACTTTTTTCGACTTCTCTATCATCGTAATGTCAGGTTTGATTGTTAGATTTTTGTTTCGTTTTTTGTTTACGAATGCATAACTTGCCTTATCTATGTATAATCGCAAGTAAAAAGAATATAGCTATATTTGCAATTAATTTTATACTTTCTTAATATACGGCTGATGAAGAGCCCTTAGACTAGCATGAATACCGAGACTTATTGCCGCCAAATGAAAATAATCGAACAGAACTGGCAAGTGATAGTGTAGGCCTTTGGCAGGATGAAAGTTTAGTTGCAATGTCCTAGTTGACGCTAGTGAAAGACTGCTCGAACCATTGTTCTGTTCTCCGAACCATAGTTCCAAATGTAAGGAAAACTCAGCTCGTTCAATTAATTCTTTTAAGTGCTGGCTGTCAACTGGAAAACAAAGACTAAAGGTTAATAAGAGTGGTTGTAGGTAATCAGGATTAAAACTCATCATTGAAATGATCTTGTTTTTATAATAAATGTAGTTTCTTGCAATGACAAAATTGAGGAAATAAATTGAATACCAAAATCTATGATAACAAATAAAATAAATGAATTATAACGACTATATTTTTGTTATGTTTCATCATCAATTCAATTCTCAGTTTTTAAGTTTTCGGCATTGAAAATTTGAAATAAAAAAAATTAATATCCTGCAATGTCGTGAAGTGCAGCATCTTGTACAGCATCTTGACACCCATTATATACGTGCAAAGTATTATCAAAATTGTTAAAAGTAGTTTTTGACCAAGTAAACAAAATCAAAAATGTTGTCTAAGACCTAGCCAACTAATTGTAATTGCTGTCTTAATTTCGGAGATTTTAGCAAACACACAAAAATTATCAAGTATAAAATATACGCATACATAAGCATACGTGTTTATTAAGATTATTAAATAATGTCAAGTTCAGCTTTTGTTGATGCTTTTCCGTTCGAAGGACTTTGTCTCTCAAATATTTTTTTTTATAAAAAAAAGAATGAACAATCCAATCATTTAAATGGCAAATTATTATGTACAGCTTATTGTCTACAATTTTTATTTTTGTTTTTTAAAGTTCCCTCTTATGTGCGCATTCTTTAACAATTTATCACTCAGTGAAACACTTTTAAAACTTAAAAAAAAAAATAATGCGGTTTATTTTTCTTTGTTTTGTCTATTTTCAGGCTATACCAAGTTCGATGCTCTCTGCGGGTATCCCCTCGGTTGCCAGTTCAAGTTGAAACAACTATTTCCGAACAAGCTCATCCACAACCTGCACAACAACAGCAACAACAACAACAACAACCAGCAGAGGACCAGGATGAAGCGCTGCAGAATTTACCACAAAATAATGTTCTACCGGGATCTGCTTGTATAATTAATGGGGCTGGAGCATCACGGGTTTTCCAAATACTATATCGCAACGAGGAAGTAAACCTACGTGACGTTGTTCTCTTTCGAACGCACTTATTAGGTAAGTGAGCAAGGCACATAGGGCATCATAAAAATAACATGCATGAGATGCCATTTGCCAAGCATAAATATTTTGGGCTGATATATGTATCTGCTATAAACTTGTACAAATGTTGTCCTCGTCCTCATCCAGTGGTTGCTGGTAGTGATAATGGCAAAGGATTAGCACTTAATTTTAAATAACGCCGAAATTATGTGTTCTTGACTGCATCTTCCCTAGATATAGGTTTGGTAAATTTTATTTATGTTTTGAACGATTGCCAATAAGTTCTTGGTGAACAATCTATTAATTAATGAAATAAAATCATATTAGGTACATTTTCGAAGCTACGCACAGTTTCAAAATGTTTTGCACTGAGTTTAAATAGCAACCACACATGTCCACATAAACGACTTGTGTATTTTTTCATTATTATGCCGAAGTACACTGAGTTACAAAAAAAAATGGTTCAGTTTGAAATTTTGCAATATTCTTTAGTGATTAAAGAAAAACACTTTTTTTAAATACATTACATAAAAGAAATTAATTTATCAAAAAAAAATTAGAGGAATTTAGAAATAAAAAGCAAATTATACAACATTTGTACAAAACTTCATAAATTAATATTTAACACTTTTAATTTATTATTATTTTTTCCAACGAGTTATCGTGCCCTTAATGGTGGGTTTTGCCTCCCCAAACATCAATCCAAGCTTTAATTCGAGGAGGCATATTTTGGATTAGGCTTCTTACCACCATGTTGTCCAAATTATTCCACTACTCTATAGCAATGCAGATTTCAGTGCACTGAGTGTCTCTGGTTTGGACGACCAACTTCTCAACTTTCTTCCAAGCATGTCCCAAACGTGTTCAACAGCATTCATCGATGCACAGCTCGGTTTTTCCAAATCTGTTCCAGCCAGCCTCATTCAAATTTGGTGGATGCATGCAAACTCTAATCACCGACTCTACAGTGAGTCGCTGTACTCAAGCGGGTCTTCTTGCTCTCAAACCACCTTCCACTTATCGGCGTCACCTAACCGTTTGAGCATTCAACTATTTTAAGCCTGTGAGACTGTTCAACAGCTGTTTGATTCCCATTTCAAAGACTTTGAGGTATCGAAAAATCGGTCATCTATATTGCTATTGACCGACATTTATCTTGACGCTGAGTGAAGGAGTATGTTTTTTCTGAACATTCGGTTGGCTTTAGTTTTCTGATAAAGAGACCGGAATATCGCACACTTTTTCTATTCTTAACTAAAGCTACTGCACTTGTGACTTCTTCTGATGTAATTTGCATCTCTTTTTTCAATAAAATTACAAAATTAAAATTGCAACAAGTCCATAAAGTCCATCTTAAGAAACAGCTGCTGGCTGCATGTTGCCGCCTTGATGAAAATAATTTAAAAAATACGAGTGCGCCACTTTTTTGGAAATCAGTGTATTAAGAAATATGGTATTGTTTATATACTAGGTACAATATTGTAGTCCTTACAAAATTTAAGATGCTTTTCGATCACTCGTACTTGGGTTTGTAACATTATTTCGCTGAGAGATCTTCAGGAAAGATGGATAAGGAATTTTAGTTCTTGTAAGAACTACCCACGAACTTTTTGTTGATTGATTGTGGGACAATTTTAAAACACGTTCAAAAAGAACACAAAATTTACGTTAGGTCAAGAAAAATAGACAAAAAAATACCTCTCCGTATATGGAGCCTTTCAGCTTAGTCATTTTTTTTAGTTTTTACCAAATTTCTGAAAAATGACTTCAACAATTTTGATTTACTTTATGGCTATTTTTTGGGGTATTTCATGGTAACTGCATTCTCAGATTTGGTTTAAGAACACAAGTAATGGTCATGTACATATAAGAAACTTATTTAAATTGGCGAACTTGGGGCCAGTTGTACAATCGTGGTTCATCCTATTATCAAAATTTAAAATCAACTTATCTCGGTTCCTGTGTACATAATTAAAGTTGAGACGGTGGCGGTGGTTCAAGAGTTAACCCACCGATTTTTAGTGAATTAAATAAAGTTGACCCACGGATCAAGAATTTAAAAACGAGGTTCAGTGCTGAACCACGATTGTGCAATTGCTACTTAGTAAATGAAATAATGGGAAACATTATCGTCTTACTAAACTGTCAATATACGGTGACGTGAAATAAGGCCAAACGAAATAAGGCCAAATTCCGAAAATTTGGAATTATTTCGTTTTTAAAAACGAAATAAGGCCGAAATTTCAGTTTGGCTTAATTTCGTTTTCGAAAACGAAATAATCGAAATAAAAATCGCGCGATTTTTTAACGATTATTTTATCTAATTCTTTAAAATTTCCGAAAACAGATACTTGCAATACCCATGAGATTCATTCCCACACAAACGTAATCTCATATCACCAATATCCGTTTTTGAAAATTTAAAAAAAATCAGATAAACCTCAATTCCTAAAAATCGAGCGATTTTACTCATGCACAGAAAATATTTTTCTAATACATAAAAGAAAGACAATCAAATAAATACATTTTCAATCCATTGCCTTTGAAAATAGATAATGAACTCGTTCAAAGCATTTGTTGCGTTTCGTGACCACGCTTGTTGACCAATTTCCGCTTTAATCAAATCAAATGCAGTTATCATGTTTTGTGCGCTCAAATTTTTGAAAAATTCTTTGAACATTTTGGTTGTTCCTCATTTTTAATATTTTTTCAAAACTTTAAGCACTTAACAATTAGAACCGTGAACCAAAGCCGAATTCCTAATTTTTTATTTTCGGTCTTATTTCCATTATTTTTTCGCTCTTATTTCTATTAGTGCATGGAAATAAGAACAAATTGGCCTTATTTCGTTTTGGAAAACGAAATAAGGCCAAAATCTGAAATTTGGCCTTATTTCGTTTGGCCTTATTTCACGTCACCTCAATATACTCAAAACGTGGGACAATAACCCTTCTTAAACAAAGATTTTGAACTTCTTTGCTTATTTTATACAACAAAGTAGTTGGTGTTCCTCGAAAAGAGCAAGTACGTGCGACCAAGGCAAGCATTTTAATATATATTTTCTGTGCCTACACAAGTTTTTATTTTTCATGGCGTCATTTAAAACATTTTTTTTACATTTTTAAAATAATTTAATAGCAGCTCCAATACAACAATCAGTACGTTTAAGGTTTTTGTTCTAAAACGATTACCCGATTTTCATTACACTTTGTATGTAAAAAATGTAAAATTTTATTAATTAATTAATTATGGAAATAGGGATCAACAGGAATCTCGTTTCGAGCCCATTCACCGAATGTATGCAGCACCGGCTGTGTCTGGGGTAACTGCAGCTTCACTTCTTTCACGATGCGTTTTGCATTTGCAAATCTGTAAGACAAGGTCTTTCCGCGAAGTTTTTCATAAAGGCGATGGACTCAGGTCTGAAAATCCCATTCGGATTTTTTTTAGATGCTTCGCACTACAGCAGCAATAGTTTATTCGGATGTACTGTGACAAAGTCTCGGATGGGGTAGTATAGCTTCGAGTAAACGAAGTGCGAGAACGTTAAAAAGTTACTCTAAGTTAATTGCTCTGATGGACGATCGTATCGCCCATGAAATGGCCGTGAGCGACGTGGTTTAACAAGCACAACCATGTTTTTAGAAATATATCAGCACAATTTCCATGCGTTGTTCAGGCGTCAATTTAAATCACACGGCATAATATGACAAAATGGCTGTCAATGGAAACAGTGCTGCCAACTTAAAGTTATATACCTCTTAAAAAACACCCTTTAGCTTGCCTTTTCTTTTTCTATTATAGTCCCTGTCTCAAAATAATATTATCACCCTTCCTGACATCAACATAGCCATTATAGTTTCTTCTCAGCTCTTCTAGTAGTTTATGATCAAATAGTGTGCTTTTATGTGTTAAATAAAATAAATTTTCTGTTTTGATTCTATGTATTTGTTTCCTGCTAGAATTTAACAATAAATTCTGTTTTCCGAGGAGCTTTTCCTTTTTTCCTGATATCACAAAAATATCCTTAAAAAACACACTTTAGCGAGTAGTGTCTACATCAAATTTTATTTGCAAATGACATGCAATATTTGTTATTCTATCCTTTTTTATATTTAAATTTTACAAAATACCGACACATTTTTCTTCGTGAGCTTGCTGAAACACTTAAAATATTGCACCACCTTAACAGCAGACATTACTGCTGTCTCTTAATATTAATGAACGCATATGTGCTTAAAGCACAACGGATACGTAATGATACAGTTTTTACTTTCGTAATAATGGAAACGATAACAACAACTGTAAAGTGTTACTGCTTTTGTCTTTTTATAAAGTCAGGACCTCTTAACCCAGTTATTTTTTTGTTTTGATTAAAATTGCATTTCCACAGAAAGAAGTAGGAACTACAATGTGTTAATGACGTCATACAAGAAATTCTACAAACTTTATTCTGTTAAATAAAATCTATAGAACCTGGGAATTTAAATTGTGTTTTAAATTTGTTATAAGTTCAATGTCCTAATAGGAACGCTATAGGCATCTATCGTAGGTACTATGAACGTCGCGTCGTCATCGGAGTCGTGTCGGTCGGTATATTCATGAAAAATATTCCCATTCATTGGAGAATTCATTGTCACACCTCAAAGCTGAAAGTCATTATGCGCGATTATGATGTGCATAAAGAATTGATCCTTGAGCTGGCAATAAGTGCAGGTATTTTTGATGAATGCAGGCGTATCAGATAGGTAACTCATGTTATTAAAGTGTTTTGCATTGTCCAAAAAATATAAAGACTTATTGTTTGATTGAGTTTCATTATGCGTTATTGTGTATATCTACGTGAATGCTTTTGTATTGATTTTTCTCTTGTTGGATAGGTAGGTAGGCATAGGTACAAATTGTTCTTTATTCTTTTGATATTCCATAGGGCTTGGTTTTTGTTAACTTGAAATATATTTCAGCAAAAGTGCTTTCATATTTCATTCAGAAACGCACAATTTTTCATTATGCTTCTTACTTTCGATCAAAACAATGTTGGCAACTTTTCGGGTTTCCCATAAGATACACAGTTTGAATACGTGAAAATAAAATTGACCGAAAAATATACAAGAATTCCTTTTTATATCCTATTCTATAGAATGGGTAGGTATATTGTATTTGGTGTGGAGTTTGTAACATAGAGAAATAGTACCGATAGGTATAGAAAAGTATATATATTCTAACTCAGAATCAAAAGCCTAGTCCGCCAATAAACACGTCCACAATCGCCATTTTTGTTAAACAACCTCTATTTGGCAAAAAAAATGTGTTTTTTGTTCAGTTCAAAGCACAACGCTAAAATTTTGCACACGCAGGCTATAGGTAAAAAATTCCCTAAATAAAATACAAATATTTCAGTTTGGGCGTTTTTAACGCCTACTTTTCATACAAAACCATCAATATTATTTTTATAAAACAACGATGCTTATATACGATCAAAAGAAACCTTACATTTTGCGGGTATACGTTGAACGTAAACATGTTGTGTATGAAAACAAACAAAATTATTTTGGATGTGGCTGATGCCCACTTTTCTTTAGAAAGAATAAAAAACTTATTTTTGGAAATAAACTGTACTTATAATAAATCCCCAAGCCCCAATTTGTGCGTCTCTTAGTCGAAACTAAAAAGCTTGTATATGAAAGGAAATTTTTGAATTTCATAAAAGAACGAAAAACCATAGTTTTAAAAATTTAAGGTCCCTACCAATATTCAATTTTAACCAAACAACCATTTTTTGTGTGTAAAATTTTTCAACACGCCCACTTTTAAGGGTGTGATTTTTATCGGGTAGATCGTCGAGAAACTAGTAGTAGTTTTACTTACGACCAAAGCTCAGCTCGTGCTTTAAATTTTTTTTTACAAATTTTTGGAACACGTCCGTTTCCGTTAAAAGTCGTAAATTGCAATATCGGTCGCAGCTTAGAAGTACCAAGATGAACACTTCGGTTCCTATTCCTTGAATACGTATCTGTTTGTGGTTCAAGAATTGTTAAATGCACCATAATCGCTATTTTCATTCAAAATCTAGTTTTAAAAAATTCAAATTATGTATTGTTTTGTTCAAATCGAGCTGCAGGCTTAAAATTGAATGTCATTTACCTCATGGTAAGTCTAGGGGCTTGAGATTTTGATAAAAATGAATTTTTCAAAATTCTTAAATAAATATACTTCAACTAATTTGAGCTGAAAAAAAGTACGCCATTTTATTTCTTGGACAAATTGGAATTTATGAGAATAAATTTATAAAAATCTGTGTAGCGGTTTTTTAGAAAAAAAGTTTTTTTGAAAAACTTTTTCAACAAAATTTTCAAAACAAATTCAAAAACGCCAGCTCATATGTATTCAGCAAATATATTTATTTATAATTTTTAGAAAAAAAATTTATAAGCAGTTTTCAAAATATTAATTTCAAATTTTTTTTTTAAATGCTTTTAAAAATACAAAAAAATATTTTTCGAAAATAATAGTATGCAGTACAAATCTAGCTACATACAGCTATAGAATGTGTAAAATTTCGAAAGAATCGGTTGAGTCGTTTTCGAGATAGTCGAAAGCAAAAAAACGGTTCTATGGAAAGTACCGTTCTTAGATATGTTTTAATACTTTTTCTGAGCCATATGATTGGTCGTACCTAAAAAGCTACACTGATTTTTTTAAATCAAAATCGTTGGAGTCGTTTTCGAGGAAAATAAGGTTTAACGTAACGGTTATATGGCAGGTACCGTTAGTTTTTGAGCTAAACAAAAATTTCTATATCCCCTCTGTACAATACCTAAAAAACTCTATATACCAAGTTTGAAGCAATTCGGCCCACCTTTGGGCTGTAGGTCTCTATACATACAGACAGACAGACAGACAGACATACAGACGGACAGAATTTTTAGACCATGTTTTTCGTCTTCGCAATCATCGTACTCTCATGTTTGATTGTTATCTCAAAACTATTTTTTTCGACAAATACATAACTTGCCTTATAGTAGGTACCTATAATCGCAAGTAAAAATTGGATAGGATATCCAACAGTTCGTTGCAAACGTACTGTAGCTATCGCTTATGTTTTGGATTCAAGATGTCAAATTTAATTATTACTCATAAACTGAAATGGACGATTGGATCGCACAAACCAGGTCTTATGCTAAATAGTTATACAACTTGAAACCTAAAATTTGATAATCATTGTGGTTTACGGACGTTCTTCGCATACCATGTGGTTACTGAATTTCACTTCTTGGTGCACTTTTGATTATCTTAGATTATAAGGCTTACAAAAAATTAAGCTAAAAACATTAAGTATATTTTGTAGTACATAATGTTTTCAATCCACAACCGTATGAGAAGATATCGTTATCATAATGTATTTTTAACCTGCATCCCAGCATCTTTGGCGATCTCTGTTGGATATGACTATATCGTGATGGATTTACAGGAACAAAGGATCCAACACCTAATAATGGAAGTTTTTAAGTAGCCTATTAGCATACCATTACCTCATGCTATCTTAATTGGGTTCTCTGAAGGTGATGATGATGCGAGAAAATTGTATTAAAATCAGGAGCAGTGTGTTGTCGTGTTCGTTATTATGCTGTTACTTTGCATGATAAGGGCTTGCAAGTTAATTATGTCTATATCTTGGCACCAAGCTTGAAGTGAATACGGCAACAAAAGCGAAGCCTGTACGCAAACTAATCAATATATGGATGCTTTTGCAGAAGAGGATGTTGTAGAACTTGTGATATAAGGTTTTCTTAATATAAGGGGACATATCACTATAAGAAAATCAGAGATGAACATATTTGCGTAAAATTTTTTCACCTATACCTTTTTCAAAAACATGGTGTCGAAATGAAGTTTGATGTATCCAAATACGGGCCAAGTATTGTATGTGTGTAGGAACAAAGAAATTTATTTCTTTTCGGTAGCAGAAGTCGTTGGACCAGTTTTTTCAATAACGGTTTATTTTAAACTTTTCAAAACCATTTGTTTGTATAGAGAAAATAAAAATTTAAATTTTTTGAAAAAAAACGAAAAATTAACTTTTTTTAAAAACATACAGGCAGACAGAACTTTCCGACCCACTTTTTTCGACTTCCCCATCATCGTAATGTTTGATTGTTAAATTTATTTATTTTTTACGAAGCATAACTTGCCTATAATAATTGTCAGCAAGTAAAAATGTAACTTACCATGTTTTAGTTTTACCAAATTCGAATTTCTTTGTCAACTTATGTCCATTTTTACTTGCGATTATAGGTACTATAAGGCAAGTTATGCATTCGTCGAAAAAAAAATTTTGAGATAACAATCAAACATGACATAACGATGATAGCGAACCCGAAAAAAGATGGTCTACAAATTATGTCCGTCTGTCTGTCTGTATGTATAGACACCTACAGCCCAAACGAGTGGGCCGAATTGCTTCAAACTTGGTATATAGAGTTTTTTATGTATTGTACAGGGGGGAAATTGAATTTTTTTTAGCTCAAAAAATAACGGTACCTGCCATATTACCGTTACGTTAAAGCTTATTTTTCTCAAAAACGCCTCTAACGATTTCGATTTAAAAAAATCAGTGTTGCTTTTTAGGTACGACCAATCATATGGCTGAAAAAAAAGTTTTAAAAAATGTGCTTTCCATAGGACCGTTATTTTTGCTTTCAACTAACTCGAAAACGACTCAACCGATTCTTTCGAAATTTCACACACATATAGCTGTAGGTAGCTCAATTTGTATTGCATACCAATATTTTTGAAAAATATTTTTTTTGTATTTTTAAAAGCATTTAAAAAAAATAAATAAAAAATTAATACATATTTTGAAAACTGCTTATTAATTTTTTTTCTAAAAATTTTAAATAAATATATTTGCTGAATACCTATGAACTGGAGTTTTTGAATTTGTTTTTAAATTTTTTTTCTCAGAAACCGCTACTTTTTTTCAGCTCAAATTAGTTTAAGTATTTATTTAAGAATTTTGAAAAATTTATTTTTATCAAAATCTCAAGCCCCTAGACCACTGTCACACATTCGCTATTGTTAAAGCTGTTGAATTCGTTATATGCAAATCCTGTTTTCATTTGATATCACGTAATAAGAATTATGTCCGGGGATTTTTTTTGGTGCAAAGTGAATAAATTAATGATTTCCTGTATCGAAAAATTTATTAAAATCGGAGTAATACTTGACGAGGAAATCTGATTTGAAAAATAAAACTGTTCAAAAGAAAGATTGTTCTAACGAAACAGAACACAAAAGGTTTTATAAAAATTGTTGCAACCGTTTTCGAGACCGTTATTTCTTGACTCAGGGTGTAAATGAAAAATAAACTAGGGGAGTCAACCAAATAAATTCTAAATAACTAATTTGGAGCAAATCCGCAGGCTGTAGAAATGCGAACAGACGGGAATAATTTGGCTCATAAAATGTACCAATAATCAGCAATGGATCTAGGATTTGTTAAAGGTGGAGGGGAGGGCAAAAGTCGAATTTGACGCCCAACACCATTTCGATATATATTTTGAATGTTTTGCGCCCCGCAAGCTAACTCTTTCTTAATCTTCATTGGTAATCTTCAATTGTTTTGGCAGTGTTGGCAGTGGTTTTGAATTGAAGATTTCAAAGATACATTCTTTTACAAAAGCATAGACTTTTATTATATATTTTTGTTTGGAATTTAAAAATTTAATTTATTATAAAAACAAGAGCGTTTCAATTATGACGAGTTTTAATCCTATTTATCTACCACCACTCTTCTTAACCTTTAATTTTTGTTTTTCAGTTGACAGCCGGCACTTAAAAGAATCAATTGAACGAGCTGAGTTTTCCTTACATCTGGAACTATGGTTCGGAGAACAGAACAATGGTTCGAGCAGTCTTTCACTAGCGTCAACTAGGACATTGCAACTAAACTTTCATCCTGCCAAAGGCCTACACTATCACTTGCCAGTTCTGTTCGATTATTTTCATTTGGCGGCAATAAGTCTCGGTATTCATGCTAGCCTAGTAGCTCTGCATCAGCCGTATATTAAGTAAGTATAAAATTAATTGCAAATATAGCTATATTCTTTTTTCATCTGCATTGAATACAAATATATAAATTTATTATTCAAAAAAAAAAACATAAAGTGCTGTGCAAATAATTTTTTTAATTTTGGAAAATTGGTACTCCTTTTAATATTGCTGGTCCGGTTCATAAACAGTAGAAGTCTTAAAAGAGGATAATAATTTCTTTGTTCTCAACACCTGATTTTTCAACTGTTTTAGAAAACGTTAAAAATATAAAATGCAATCGTGATCAAAGACTGATCTAGTAGATGGGTATAAGAATGATAACATACAAAATATCATCATCAGTCTTATACCACTGTTTTTTGTGGCCGCAACTAAAAATTTATAGAATATTCTGTTTTTTTTCGGAACCCTACGTTTCTAACTTACTTCTCAGAAGTAATTT
This sequence comes from Platycheirus albimanus, assembly GCA_916050605.2. NCBI lineage: Eukaryota > Metazoa > Arthropoda > Insecta > Diptera > Syrphidae > Platycheirus > Platycheirus albimanus. The sequence goes on from OU696698.1 coordinate 71,904,512, forward strand.
AGATAAAAAAAATATGATTGCCAAATATTAAAATTGCATCAAAGATTATGGTTTACGAGTATCAGTTATCAATTAAGGTTGAAGTCCTGAATTGAATTCTTAAGGTTCCGACACGTACACGTAGACGTACAATGAACTTTCAACAAAATAAGAATTTTAAAACAGTATTCAAGTGCTTGCTTTATTAACTAATTTTTGCTGCGATTTAACGGCTTAAAGACGTTGGAACAATGTTTTAGACACCACATTTGAATGTAAATTTGTACATTTAAATAATAAAATCTGAGAAAATTGACCGAAACTCTAAAAGCTGCGTGAACTCATATTTTTTTTCAAGCACACGAAATCTAGAAGCAAAGTTCCAGTGAAATAGTGAGATGCACTTCTGCCCTTGAACAATTTAACCGTAACACCCAAATAGCTGGAAATGTCCATCAATTAAAGATAAATCCTTATTTCAGACGCAGCATTAAGTATAGAGACTCATTATTTAGTTACACCACACGAATGTAGAATGCCATATCGATTTAAAACGGGTTGGTAACGTTTGCCCCAAAACATAAGCCCCAAACGAAAATCCCCAAACGCAAAATCCCCAAAGTAAAATCCCCATCCCCGAAATCCCCAAAGAGAAAATCTACAAGCCGAAAATCATCAAACCAAAATCCCCAAAACAAATATGTTCAAGCAGTACATCATGCGATCAAATCGCGCGCGCGATTTGATCGCATGATGCACTGCTTGAACATATTTGTTTTAGTGATATTTGGTTTAATTCATATTGCAGGAAATGTAATCCAAAGAGTGAATATAAAATTCTTTTTAGTGCTTGTAATGTTTATTAAAATAAAAATACATTTTCAAAATTAGTAAGTAAATAAATATTCATAAAGTCTTGAATAAAACGAAAAGAAAAACTTAATCATTATCACTTATTAGTTAGATTCACAATAAAAATAATTTCATGAGATTTTTCTGAAAACTAAATGCACATAATTTAGATGTACACGGACACTGGGGATTTGGGGATTTCTTGGGGATTTTGGCAAAAAAGATTGTTTAGGTGTGTATTTCATCCATGTGCATTATGAATGTGGGGATATTAGCTAGTTGGATTATAACTTTTGGGGATTTTAAGCCATGGGGATTTTTTTTTTTTGGGGATTCTGTAGTACACCCATTTAAAACATGTTAATCGTTATATTTTAGTATCTCCTAACCATTTTTTTTAAACATTCCTTCTGGGATAGTTAATTAACATTTTACGATGTTTTAACCTCGGAGGTAGGAAAAAAGCAATTTTTGAACCTTGATTCGGTTTTTCCTGAATACTTACTTAAGGTGGCGCAGACAGTCCATTGAGGACCACGGCCTCAACCAACAATCCTCGCCAGCTAGGCCGGTCCCTAGCCAGTGGCCTCCAGTTGCGCACACCAAGTTGGTTGAGGTCGTTCTCCACTTGATCGCGCAACCTTAGATGGGGTCTTCCAGAAATGCGTCGGCCCTCCGGGTTGGAGTTGAAGACTCGTCGGGCAGGAGCGTTTTCGTCCATACGCTCCACATGGCCCAGCCACCTAAGCCGCTGTATTTTCAGCTTTTTAACCAAGTCAATTTTCCTGAATAACTTAATAATTTATTTTCCTTACGCCTACGACATTAATATTTTACACATTTTTCTAAAACTTAAATTTCAATTGCACGAAAATTGTTGTTTCACTTCGTTACCGAGATATGGCGCTTAAAAAAACAGGTCATTTTTTTAAATTCGCTAACAAATGTCAAACAAAATGCAGCTTATTGATTCTGGTATACCCGACCAATCATGAAATGTTGTTGTAATCACCGTCAAGTACCAATCGAGGGGTGCTACCAACCCCCACCACAAGAAGTAACATCCTCCAGATTATTTCTTGTAACTGCCGCAAAGGTTGTAGCACTGGAGCTTGCAGGTATTGAGGAAAAACCGGAGTAAGGTAAAAAAAAAAATGCAGTTTTTCCCCCTCCTCTTTTTCTATAGGGCCCTTGAGGTCAAAACTTCGTGAAATGTTTATTTACTATCCCTGAACAACACCCCCAAGGTTTCAATAACTTCCGACCTTTTTTACCCGTCGACTGGACTAATAAGGGTATTCATAACTCCATTGAAAAAAAAAGGATACAATTGCTGAGTTATTGCAAAATCATAACTATTCTCCCCAACTATAAGTATAAGCAAATAGTATGAAAGGTCGTGTATGACTTTATCAGAAAAAAGTTTATTTTGAATCCACAATGAACTTATAGGTATTTTAAGTATTTTAAAGTCAATGCCACTGCCATCAAGTTCATTTATGTATAGTCACCGTTACCCGTTATGAAAAGTATTGAGTATTGGGTTAACAGTTTACACGATAATGTTTTTCAAAAGTTTGGTCAACATTTTTTGCACAGCATTGTATGAAAGTATACAATCTTGATCATAAGACGCACACATTCACATGTATACACGTGACTTTTTAATAGTTTGCTCCCATTTTATACATTGACATAATTTTAGAATGAACATTTCACATGCAGAAAAAAAATGGTTGTATTTGGTTCCTCCTTGCGCTTAGTTTCCTTAACAAGGAAGGGATCTGATGTGTGCCTGTGCCGTGCCTCTGCCTCTGCCGAGGAATCGAAAGCAATGGGTGGTCTTCAAATGTGACCAGATTTACATAGGCTAAATGAGCCTTGCTTTCACGTTTTTGAGCACGAAGTGGAACGAAATACAAATGATGGTTTCATATTTTATTATACATATATAGTGGGTTGCAATCTTTATGAATTTTTGATGTGTATAAAGTTATGTTATGTATAATGAATTACAAATACACCGACGGACGTGAATATATTAATTTTATCTTTAATAATTCTCAGAGACTTTGGTTATACATTATACTGCAATTTAAATATGCGTGCTTTGATATGATGGTAAATAGATTGAAAATGAAAGTAGAGTGATGGTCATGGGGACGGGGAGGAAAAAGGAGAATAAACCCAAATTTGCTTGGCACAGATTCACTAACCTGAATTATAACGATTTTCTAAGAAAGTGTTTCACTATATAAATAATAATTACGTTTTAATTTTTTTGATAACATACATAGTTACTTTATTTAGAGCTGGTTATAGGAAACAAAAGTTTTACAAAGAAAATGGAATTTCGGAAAGCAGTTCTTATGTATCTGCATGGGGCTTGTATAGCGGCTTGTGCTCAAAATGCCATAAGCTAATTTTATTTGATTTTTAAACAACTGTCTTATTGTTGCTTGATAGTAAATTAGCTTCATGCTGCTGTTTAAGACACTTTATTTTGCCTGGAATATTTCTTCAGCGCCAATATGATTTGAATCTTAATGAAACGAAAAAGCGACACCTAAAAAGACAGACATATACACTGATACATCGACGCTGTTGCTGGTCCGTTTCTCACCCATTCTTCAATTGGGGGCCAGTGATAGCGATAAGGAAAACAAAACGAAACAAATTTCAAATGGAAAATTTAGTATATAATGCTACACTGATCCGATTTCCATTTGAAAAGTTTTTCGGTTTGGTTTTTCTGATCGCTATAACTGGGCCTGTGAAGGGAGCAAACTAGCGACCACTTAAATAATTGTTTCACATCAAAACGTACTTCGATACTTGACTCCTACTTCCCAGAATATGCATTGCTTTAAGCACCAGATACCTAGCAATCAAAATACAATGCGTGTTTCGGCTTCTACTTCAGGGTAATAAAAAGATACACATATATCTGACTCGTAGTCAATAAAAAACAAAAAGAACCATCAGTATCATATTACCCTGATGGCACGAACGGCATAAGTAAACAAAGTACATACACAAAAAAAGTAATGGGTTGATCAGTGGTCATCGACTTAGGCTACCATAATAATATTATGTCAACTCAGGATTATGCCAAGCGAACTATGCCACTTAAGATAGCTGGTCGTTTGTCCTTAGCCCGCGTCATAAGAATTATGCTGACTTGTGATTATCGATTATAAGTGGGACCAAGAATCGAAGTATGGAATTAATTTCGATAACCTAATAATTTCTGTATAAAAAGCAATAGTATTTAAAAATAAAATTGTCTTCTTCACTGAACTCCAAATATTTTTCTTTTAAGAAGCTTGCGAGCTAATAAGATTATTTAAAGAAACTACACTTGGTATGAACTTCTACGATCAAAACCTCGAGTGCATTACCCAGAGGTTTGAGCTGAGGCATTCCTTGAATGCCAAGCGATTTATTTCAAAGATCCTTCACAATACAAGTACCTTGTATAACATATGGTACCAGCTTAGCAACTAACACTACAGGACCTTATCGCGAAAGCTCCTCTACAAGTAGCCTGGAAGTTTTTGTCCAAGAGTTTTTCCGTGATGCTTAGTCAAAATCGGTTCAGTAGTTTTCCCTCAACTGTATACTTTCTTACAGAAAAAAGTGCAGAAACAACAATTGAGAACCAATATGAATACGTACATTACATACTCGCGTACAAAATGCAAATATTAAAATAATTAATATGTACCTATGTGTCTACGTTATACACAATAACCTATTTTGATTTACTGGCCATATCATTCCTATATTCCTTAAAATATAAAAAATGGATAGTAATGAAAAGTGTTTACAGAAACATCTAGCAAAAAATCTAGAACAGGTGAAAAGTTTTTATAATTTCAAGTTTCAGTTTCAGCTAAAACGTAACTTTAATTATTATCTTTTGTTTCTACTTTTGGATAGTGATATTTTTTGACACGTATAAAGAGCTTATAAAGGGTGTTTTTTAACTGTGTTTTTTAACGTTTGCAACGAACTGTTGAATACCATATTCCCTATATTTTTGTATATGTATATGCATACATGCGTTCGCCTCCAGCAGCCAGCCGCTGTTCCAGTTTCAGAAACGAAATTCTTCCTTAGCAGGCAGGAAAAAAATTCAATAAAATAAATTTTGTTTGGCCGATGTACAATAACTGTTGGCACAATAAAAGAAGGCTTGTGCTACGCCTTAAGCTGAGACTTTTTATTGCCAGGGCAATCACTATGAGCCCATCAGTGACATTCAATTTTAAGCTTGCAGATCGATTTGAACAAAACAAGACAAAACTAAAAATTTCAAAAATTAGATTTTGATTGGAAATAGCGATTATGGGTGTTTTTAACAATTCTTGAACCACACTCTGCAATGTAACCAATGAATACAAATCTAAGTGTTCATCTTCATACTTCAAAACTGCGACCGATATTTAAAAAACATCAAACAAATAATGCATATTAAGACTTTTTACGGTAACGCTTCTTAAAAAATTGAAGCACTAACTGTGCTTTGATCACCAGTTAGTTTTTAGACAAACATAGTGTTAAACTACAGTTGAATCGAGTAGTTTTTAAACGATCTTACCTGAACAAATGTATTTTATAAGAACCACGTCCTTATAAGTGGGCGCATTGAAAAAAATTACACAAGAAAATGTAGAAATATATTTTTCATAAAACGAACGAAAAAAAATGTTTAAATTGAATATTGGTATAGTACCTTAAATTTTTAAAACTAAGTTTTTCGTTCTTTCATGAAAAGTGGGCGTAAGCCACGCCCAAAATTCAAAAATTTCTTTTCATACATAAACTTTGTTGTTTCTAGTAAGAGACGCAAAATTTTGGCTGCGGATTCATTATAAATACCGTTTATTTACAAAAACATTTTTTTATAGTTTCTAGTGAAAAGTGGGCGTCAGCCACACCCAAATCAATTTTTCAATTTCACACACAAGATGTTTGTGTGCAAGTAATACCCAGAAAATTTAATGTTTTTCGCTTTAATATAATAATTGTTATTTTATAAAAACAATATTGAAAATTTTTAGCGTTATGCTTTTATCGTAACTGTACAAAAAACATAATTTAATTTTACCAAATTGGATTGTTCAACAAAAATGGCGATTGTGGACGTGTTTGTGGGCGGATTTTACCGGTTCAAGAACTTAGCCTTACTCTTGAACCAAAGATAATATATACCACCATATTTCAGCTTTCTAGCTCAAAAATTGCGACCTCTAGAGAGTATACATACGGACGGACGGATGGATGGACGGACGGACGGACATGGCTTGATCGACTAGGCTTTTGATTCTGAGTCAGAATATATATACTTTTCCATACCTAACGGTACTATTTTTCTATGTTACAAACTCCACATACCAAATACAATACCCATTCTATGGAATAGGGTATAAAAAATGTTACTTTACTTACTTATGTTGGCGCCACTGGAGCGTGGTACTCCAAGGCCTTGCTGAGATTGCCCCTCCAGCCGGCTCGATCTCTAGCCTGCTGTCTCCAATTTCGTACTCCAAGTTGACGGATGTCTCCCTCTACCTGGTCGCTCCATCGAAGATGAGGTCTACCTTGGCTTCTGACTCCCTCGGGTTTGGCGTTGAAGACTTTACGAGCTGGAGCGTCGATGTCCATTTGCTCTACATGGCCCAGCCATCTTAGTCTTTGGATTCGAATTTTTCTGGCTAGGCTTATGTCGCTGTACAGCTCGTACAGTTCATTGTTATATCTTCTTCTCCAAACGTTGTTTTCGCGATTTACGCAGACAGGACCATAGATCGTACGCAGAACTTTTCTCTCGAAGACTCCAAGTGACTCTTCATCCCATTGGGAGAGAGTCCATGCTTCGGAACCATATAGCAGGACCGGGATGATGAGTGTTCTATATAGTGTCTCCTTGGTTCTTCTCGATAGGGCCTTATTCCTCAATTGCTTATTTAGCCCCAAAAAAACAGCGATTAGCAAGATTTAGTCTGCGTTTGATTTCAGCGCTGATGTTGTTGCCTGTGTTTACAGCAGTGCCCAGGTAGACAAATTCACTGACTACCTCGAAGTTATACCTCTCAATGGTAACGTTCTGACCAAGTCGGTGGTGGGATTGGACTTTTGTTGATGAAAGCATATACTTCGTCTTATCCTCGTTTATTTTCAGCCCCATTCTGCTTGCTGCTGATTCCATAGTAGTGAAAGCACCGGTTACTGCTCGCTTTGTTCTTCCTATCACGTCTATGTCGTCAGCAAACCCAAGTAATTGTGTCGATCTATTGAAAATGGTGCCTGATGTACTGGCATGGGTGCTCCGTATTACATTTTCAAGCACAATATTAAAACAGCTGCATTACAGTGCGTCACCTTGTCTTAGCCCTCTGGTGGTTTCGAAGGTTTCAGTAGAGTCTCTACCAACTTGGACGGAACAGCGAGCATGCTCCAACGTCATCCTGATAAAGCGTATCAGTTTAGCAGGGATTCTAAAGTTAGACATGGCACGATACAGTTCAACTCTATTAACACTGTCGTAGGCGGCTTTAAAATCGACGAACAGGTGGGTGTCGATGTTATACTCTTTGGTTTTCTCCAGGATCTGGCGTAATGTGAATATTTGGTCGGTGGTAGATTTTCCAGGTCTGAAGCCGCATTGGTAAGGACCTATCAGGTCGTCAGCAAACGGCTTGAGACGTTCACATAAAACGCTGGACAGGATCTTATAGGCGATGTTTAAAAGGCTTATGCCTCTACAGTTGGCGCAGAGTAGGCGGTCTCCTTTTTGTGAATCGGGCAGATGGTACTGAGATTCCACTCATCGTACATACTTTCCTCCGACCATATTTTGCAGATGAGTTGGTGTATGCTCCTGACCAGGTCATCTCCAGCGTGTTTAAAAAGCTCCGCTTGAAGGCCATCACATCCAGCTGCCTTATTCATCTTTAGTCTGGTGATGGCTACTTTGATTTCATTTTGGTCGGGCGGGTGTAGTTCGTGGTCGTCATCTAGATTAACTGGAACAAGTTGATCTTGGGCGGGATCTTGGCTGTCATCGCCATTTAGCAACCGGTTAAAGTAGTCTCTCCAGATGGCTAACATCGCCTGCGTTTCCACTATGGTATTTCCATCCTGATCTTTGCAGGGCCCAGGGCGGCTTGTGAAACCGGATGTAGACTGTTTCACCCTTTTATAGAAGTTTCGTACATATTTTCTGCAAAAACATCTCTGCATCTCCTTGACTTCGCGTTGCTGGTGTTCTTTTTTTCTTCCTCCTGAGTAGACGTTTCTCATCTTTCCTTCGCTCAACATAGAGATTTCTGGATGTAAAAATGTATTACAACAATATTTCTGTCTTGTATTATTACTCAAAGTTCTCAAGCTCTTAAAAAACACCCGATAGTTAGGTTTCCATCTTAGAAACGTTTATAGTTTATATTTAATGGGTGCAAAATTATATTTGTTGTGAATTTATTTTGTAAAAGACATTCCATAGAATTTTATAGGTATCTACATTTTTTCATAAAAAAAAACTCGCACTAGAGTGGCAATTTTATTCCGTCACCGAATATTTAAGTTCAATTTATTCATTATTATGTCCGTTCACTTAAGCGCCCAAATGTGTCATTTCCTCCTTTTCCCCTTAAATTTTCTTTAAAAAATCTTGACTTAATAAAAATATTTCTTATTAATTAATACTTCAAACTATTCTATTATTACTTGCTTATGTACCATACATATACTTCTCTGTAACGAGCGTTAAAAAAAATAACGTATAATTACTTACTTAAAGGAAAACAATTTATCATTATGTACAACTATGGTAAGCTTATGATTTTAAAAGTATAAATTGCTTAGAAAATTAAATGTTCTAGACAGAATAGAGTAGTTGTAATCAGCTGAGCCAAATTTTGCAATGAAAATATATTATTTTCATTATTGCCTTGACGTATGAATTAGTTCACAAAAATTGAAAATTAATTAAAAAACGCTTAATACCATCACTCGTTCCACTAAAAATAATAGCTAGATTGAACGAATTTAAATGCTTTCCATTATAAAAATAACGATAACTTTCTTTAATTATTTTTAAGTGCTCCAAAGAGCTCCAAGCCATGGATGGGTGGAGGAAAACTAAGTTGTAGAGGCAGTATGTCCCCAGGACCTTTGGAGGCGGTTTTCTTTGGACCGCAAGTGGTGGGAACGACTAAATGCAGTGGAGGTGCAGCTGGTAGACTTTTGCAGTCACGACAGATTCACCGAGAAATATGTTCTCTTCTTTTGGGATCAATTGAGACGCTTAAATTAACACTCAATGAGTTTAGCACAGTTTTGACGCCTCACTTCAACAATCTTATAGGATCCCCGCCTTTTGAAGAAAATGACGCTGCTGATAGATTACAGCAAATAACCGAACAGGCTAAGGTAGTTTTCGAAATTCAATATCTTCGGTTCGATTATTAATCCTTTACAAATTTCAGATGCATGATGGTGAAGAAGACTTTGCTATCCGAGCTAATTCGGATATTGCGCAGCTGTGTGCAGAATGCATCATGTTTTGGCGTCGAATATTGCACGCTTCAACGCAAGCTTCTATTCATACGTTGTTGGCTAAAAAACATCACATCTTACGAGTCCGGAGATTTTCAGAAGGATTCTTTGTCATGGAAAATCCTAGACACTCAGCAGCGGGATGCTATGACAGTAACTATCAAAACTATGTAGCTATTTGTGAAATGGCAAGAAGAAGCCGTTATATGCAGTCTTTGCCTCCATTACCTGTTCACTGTACTCCATTAGATGGAGACTCTAACTCTCTACCGCTGATATTTGAAGATCGTTATTTGGATCCACCAAAATTTTCTCGTAGGCGTACTGGAAGTGACCCTCATATAAATGCCGTAGACAATGTAATAAACAAGGGACAACTACAAACAAAGACTTGCAAAACAAATTCAATTCATAGCTTAAATGGCCGGAAGGACTGTTCATGCCCAGTTAATTTTGAATACCATAAGCCCGCAAATTATTTAGGAGTCCTAACTCCGCGTTTTGCTCTAGGTGGTGAAATACTTCAGGCAAGTTTAACAATAGCACCTGCTGCTGCTTCAACTGCTCCACATAGTAACTTCAATCAACTTACTATGTCACGTCATTCCGTTTCAACACTTCTAGATGGTGTTGACTGTTCACTAGAACATAGAGCAGGCTATTGTGTGATGGGTAGTGGAACACTACCTGCACGACATAGCAAATCACTAGACCAACTTGATGGAACTGTTCACAGTACACCCTCACTAAGACAGAACTGTGTTCAACAAGCTGATATTTCTTTCGAATATAGGCAACCCCAAATCAATGGAAATCTTCACCTAGTTACTCCTACACCTCAAAATACAATGAATCGAAAGGGAAAAGTACAAGCGGAGGATCTTATGCGCAATATAAATGAGTTTCGTGAGAAATACAAAAAAGCTGAAGATCCTTCAAGGTGTCAACAGCATATTGTAAATGGTGATTGCAATTTCAACGATAGATCCTGCAAACATTTAGGTGGCACTCTTAATAGGTTTCCAGATACATCGACCAAGCCTGGGAAGTTTGATTATCTTCATGAAATCAAAATGCTTAATCCTCCAAAACAACTCAATTCATATTATAATTCTCTACCAAAAGGTGGTTTGAGTGCTCCTCCACCAAGAAACTCTTATCCTCCAGTTAGAAGTAAAAAACATATTCCTTGCACTACTAGCACTCCACAAATTCCTGTTGGACAAGTTGAACTTCCACGTAGCAATTCATCACAAACATTGAAGAACTCAAAGGGCAATATTGTGCAAAGTAATCCATCCACTATTCCCAGATCGGTTGAAATAGCCAGAGTAAGAGTTTCTGATCTGAAAGAAATGCTTAAGAATGGTACTCTCAAGAAAGACTCCAGTAGCTCTGAAAGTGATATCCCTAGCAAGGTAAGAAGGTCACGTGAACAAAAGATGTTGTCTTCAGCCAGCGTTCCCTTTAAACTAGAAGCTCTTAATTCAGAACAAAATCCTTGTGGGTTCAGTGAAAGCCTGCCCAATTTGGCACCGCCACCACAGTTTGACACATCTCCGATCAAAAAAAAAATTGGAAGTAGCTCAACCTCTTCACTGAGTGACCAAAGCGGCTGGGTGTCCAGTAGACGAAGCTCTGGTCCATCTAGTCCAGAAACTCTAACTAACGAACAGCAACAGATGCAGCATGTAAATAAAGAAACAATGGTTAACGGGGAGCAGCTAAGGCTTAAATTGCAGAAGCTTCTGGACCAACAAAACAGCAAAGCGCAACGTCATACACGTTCTTCAATTGCTCCCTATAAACTCTTAAATGGTGATATTCCAGTCCACAAAAAGGTTTCCACAGTTACTTTAAAGTCGAAATCAGAACGAAACAAAATAATCGATGCCGATATGAGGCGATTGAACCGAAATTTGAATCGGAATGCTTCGGATGTGTCATCGAATGCAAAAAAAGGGCCTTACCCAAGAATTCACAGGGAGTTCTCACTCTCGAAGAACTCAGCTGGAACTGGAAGCAGAGAGAACACCACTAAACGGCAAAGGGGCAAATATGGTGAAAAATCAAAGTCTGACTTTGATCTAACAACACTCAGAGACAACCCATTTGAAAACTTAAGGGTACCACCGCCACAACAGTTTCAAGATGATTTGCTTCCACCAGATGAATTTAGAGACCCACCACAAAATTCTAATTCTGAAACTAATAACACCAACGGTACTGTAAAACTGAATGAGAATATGCCAATAACTGCATCCCTACACCAACCACCGGCCTTGAAGGAAATATTTCAAAGAGCACCAGTCCAACGAAGACCAATTGGAGCAATTGATAATCCTGTGTATCATATTTATGAATCTCTAAGACCCGCCCCTTCTGTCCCGTCTATAAATAAGCCTGGTTTGAGTCTATCTCAAAGTGTTAGCGAAATTAAAAGACCAAAAGATCCCATTATGATGAATGGAATTAATGGACATGCAACTATTGACACCGAAGATGAGGACAAGGAAAATAACTGCCATCTTATTGATCAAACGGAGAGCCAGAAGTATAACAGCATCAGTAAGGCCAACAAGCGAAAGTCACAGGAATCCACTCTGTCGCTACTTGAGTTTGAGAAATGCCGTGAAGAGTTCCGCAAACAAATCAAATACAACGGAGGTATTTACTCCGACTACCCGAAGCTAGCCTCAGAGCTGCCATATTTTTACATAAGTGATGAATATAGAGCGTTTTCGCCTCACGGAATGCATTTAGTGATATGCGTCCATGGATTGGATGGTAATTCCGCCGATTTGCGATTGGTCCGGACATATCTGGAACTTGGACTGCCTGGTGTTAACCTAGAGTTTCTAATGTCTGAACGGAACCAGGGTGATACCTTTTCAGATTTTGATACAATGACTGATAGGTTTGTATCTTTCATCCTCGCAATGCTTCACTTTAAAACAATGTTAATTTTTTAGATTGGTTGCTGAAATCCTTTACCATATCGAAACCTGTGGCCTAAATCCTACAAGGATATCTTTTGTTGCTCATTCTTTGGGTACAATCATTGTCCGGTCAGCACTATCAAGGCCACAAATGAGGCAGTTGCTGCCACGACTTCATACATTCCTATCCCTTTCTGGTCCACATCTAGGAACGCTGTACAATTCCAGTGGACTGGTCAATATGGGTAAGAAAAATGTACATGACGGTCATACCGAATACCGTTAGTAACCGAAAAAATCCGATCCCATGTACATTTCACAATACACAACACAGAAATTTGAACTTAATGATTTTTTTTTAAGCAGGAATGTGGTTCATGCAGAAATGGAAAAAGTCTGGATCTCTTCTACAGCTTTGTCTAAGGGACACATCGGATTTGCGAAATAGCTTTTTATATCGCCTAAGTCAACGAAGTACCTTGCATCACTTCAAAAACATATTACTTTGTGGATCCAGTCAGGATCGTTATGTTCCAGCACATTCAGCAAGACTTGAATTGTGCAAAGCAGCGATTCGGGATAATTCGAACCTAGGAACTGTTTACAGGTAAGAAAAATAATTATTAAACGTTCCACATTTAAACATTAACATTTGGTGCGTGAGAAAGGGTTTTAGTGTCGAGACTTTCAATTTCAAAAAGGACTGGTGGACTCACTTCAATCCTTTTTGTGTGTGCGTTGACACTTTGAAAAATGAAAGGGACCTTCAATTGATAGTCGAACACGAAAACTTAGAGATCGAATTTGTATCTAAATTCGTTCAGTAGCTGAAGCACGAATATTAGAAGAATAATGATGAAGAATTTTTTATTTCTTTCTACGTATTGTATTGTTGATTTTTGCAAAATGGTTTGTTACACCAAAAACTATGGGTTGGGTCCGATTTTTCGATTTTTAAAACGTCGATTTGAAAAAATCGTTTTCATAATGTCGACTTTCGAAAAGTCGATTGGTAAAAGTACCGCCAGATCAAAATGTCGACTATTTTAAAAATATGGACTCAAAAAAAGGTCGACAGTACGGCCCTTTTACTATGATTTAAAAATAATTAAAAAATTTAAACCGTCAAAGCAATAAAAAACACTACATTTTTATCAGGATAAAAGTCGACATTTTTACCGCCACTTTTTCAATTGACGTTTTCAAAGTCTGGATTTTAAACTGTCAACTTTTTTTTTGTCGATCAATTTTCAGTCGACAGTTTGACAGTCGATGAAATTTGTATTTGTCCAGTCGACATTTTTTTTGTCGACCATTATTCGTCGGTCTCCCAAAACTATACATCCGGTATGCACTGCATTCTCCTCATTACCCCTGACATAAAATGAGGCTGGATTTTAGAGAAGTCCTATACCTTTCTAAAGAAAGCCGTTTTGAAGGGCTCCACAAAAGTCAGCTTGTTTTTTTTTTTTTTTTTTGTCAAAAGTTTATTTAACTTTTTTTGTTCTAAGGATAATTGCTTTAAAACCCTGGCTCAAATTGATCATTTGGCTTATTTTTGACGTTTGTGTCAATTTGATTAAAATGGATATTTTGAAGCAATTATTTGCCCTTTATTTCCTACTTGATAACAAATTGTTCCTAAAGGAGAAGTTGCATCTTGACCAAGTATATTAAGAGTGTTTTTTTAGTTGCATGAGAAGTTTTGAGGTTGTTGTCTGTGGTATGACATTTGAAAACGTCAAACTGTGTTGACATTTATGTTCACTAAGGTTTGGCAGTTCTTCATGAAAAAATGAAATTTACTTTGACATTCATAGAGTACTTCGTCCATTTTTACGGTCAATATAACAGCCGAGTGAGCAAGAAAATCTTGCAGTTATCGATGGTTTTCGCGAAAATTTTACTCTTCTCGATTCAAAACCATTAACGAATCACCATTCCATCCATTCAATTTGACTTTTTGTGCGGTTTACACGCTGGTGGCATCATCGAGCCTTATTTCTTTCAAAACGAGGAATGCTGACTGATTTTTTGTTTCCAAAACTTAATCGGCTAAACATCCACGACATTTGGTTCCAACAAGACGGCACAACTTGCCATACAACGCACTTAACCATCAATTTATTGCAAAATCAATTTGATGACAACTTTATTAAAGAAGTGGTCCTGTTAACAGCCCTCCTTGTTCGTACGTTATTACGTTTTTTGGAAAAAATGAAGTAAGCAATCTGATTTCTTTTACTGTTTTGAATTTTTCAAAATCGTTCGACCAGTTTTTTTCAAAAAACAGTTTTTTTATACTTTTCGAAAACATAATCAATTTTCTTTTTTTTTTTGAGTATGCCAACATTAGCAGCTTTGCAGTTCTTATCGAAAACAAAAATTCGAAATTTTTTGAAAACCCTGTTTTTGAAAAAACTTAAAGTTTACTCAAAAAACACCATTCAGATAGTTTTATCAAAATGGTATAAGCCGTTTTTGAGAAAAATGAATTTTTCATAAGAAATTATATGGCAGCTACCGTTAGTTTTAGAGCTTGAGTGCTAATTCCAAAAACCCCTTTGTAGGACATCATATTAATACTATGTACCAAGATTGAAGCGAATCGGTCCAGCCGTTTAGGCTGTAGGTGCCGATACAGACAGACAGACAGATAAAATTGGCAGACCCACTTTTTTCGACTTCTCGTAATGTTATGTTTGATTGTCCAATTTTTTTTTTACGAATGCATAACTTGCCTTATAGTACCTCTATAATCGCAAGTAAATTTAATGCCATACAATTATCTACCAGATTGTAATAATAAAAATTTATTCCAACAATATTTCTGTTCTGTAAATTATTATTTAAAGTTCTCGAGCTCTTAAAGAACACCCTATATTTTGGTGTTTCTGTGTGATGGAATTTTTTCTCGAAGACAATTTATTATTTGATATGCCTTGAAAGCATTCTATTCTGATGTATCCGGATGTTGTAAAAGCACAATTTTGACGATGATCAATATTTTATTTGAATTATATTTTGTATTGGTAAATGCAGTAAATAAGTTATTTCAAAGACAACATTTTTTATGTTTGCTAGAAAAAAGTACCTACAACAGAATGGTTTGCAGATACCTAATCTTTTAAATGTATGCGATTCCCGATTCCACATTATTGATCATTCATTCGTTATTAATGTAAGCGTGACTGCTCAGCCTTCTGACCTGTAAGAGAAAGGCTGGAACAGTGAGACACTTTTTTCAAACGATTTTATCTCCGAATTCTTTTGAGCTATTAAATGATGTTTGATGGTATCTTACCATTAAACATTTTAGTGAATAATTAACCATGAGTTGAATTGTTGAAGAAGGTCAAACTGTCTCACTGTTTACCGGGGGTTAGAAGACTGAGACAGTGCAGGACAGTACAGTAATTTCAATAAAAATGCGATTTAAACAATTTTATATACGTGTTATATTCGTTTAACAAATGATTTATTAATTTATAGGAACAAAAACAACAACAAACATATGCATATAAGATAAAAAACTTTTCGCCGGGAACATCCATCTTTGACCAGACCATGTCAACAACCTTTTTCATTGCCTCTATAGGCGTTTTCCGTAGCTTTATCGTTTATCAGACGTAATTTAATGTCTCACTTTCACGTTGTCAAAGCTGACGACAAAAGCTTTATAAATGAATTAAAAGGTCTTCGAATATAAAAAAAAAATCATTAGGGTTGAGCCATGTCTCAGTGTTCGACTTTTGAATCTGCCTCACTGTTTAATTTTTACCATTTCCTGCCAGTACCACCTGCGATTTTTTTTGTATTATGAGAGAACATAGCAACAAGCAGATATAGACAAAAAGGGTTCGCTTACCCGTATATTTGAAGTTGCTACACAAATTTTTAAAACACAAAAAAAAGCCTTTTTCCACTTGTTTGTCTGTCTTTACTCACTGAGAGCACACGCGCAACTGGATGTTGTTCGGAATAGAAAGAAAAGATGGAAAATGGAGAAGGAATGTTATTGTCTGCATCGAAATGTCTGCGCGTATTTCGGGGAAGCACTCAAATGGAATGTCTCACTGTTCGTACTGTCTCACGGTTTCAACCTTCCGTCTATGTTTATTTCACGAACTCTTCTCAATATTTTCGGTTTCAAATTTACTTGAAATGCCAAAAAATTGCAAAAGCAGCTTCCTTTAAAAATATATGACCGTTTTTGCATTTGAAATTATTAAGCACTAACTATTTTTCTTTTTTATTTTTACACAGGGAAATGGTCCACAATATAATGGCACCAATTTTGGCTCGTCCCGAACTGACACTCGCACGTTATGATGTTCATCACGCCCTCCCCCATACAGCAAATGCGCTCATCGGTAGAGCAGCACATATTGCTGTACTCGATTCGGAACTTTTTATTGAAAAGTTTTTACTAATCGCAGGTTTAAAATATTTTAGCTAGCCGTTATTAGTAACACAATCAAAATAGTTGATAAAAAAATTTAATTTTTTTGTTATTTTTTCTGTTGTTGTTAGCTATCAAGCCTAAAATAAATTATTGTCTCGAGTACAGATTGACCTAATCTTTCAAGTTAAAATCATTAAAAATTTAAAATATTTAAAAAAAAAATTAATTAAAATGAGAAAGAAACTTTTCAATACTGTCAGAGTACTATAAAACAGTGTTAGAGAAATAGATATTAAATTTTCGAATTATTGTAAAACGACTTGAAATTATATAGATATTATAAGTTTTTTTTATAAAATTATCTGTTAAAAAAAAACCAAAAACAAAACTTTAAATCAAACTTGCAAGAACCGTTACGTGTTGTTTATATGTTTGGGAAGATTAAAGCAGAAAAGTAGGTCCATAGGATTAAAATTACGAAATGTTAGTCAATTACGGCAATTCACTTTAAGATATGGTGGGGTTATTAGGGGTTAGTGTGAAGTAAAGGGGCTTTTCTCGTTTCGTTTTTAAATACTTTGATTTGTTTTACTCAAGAAATTATAGTTCACTTAAGAGTTATTTTTTTATATTTGAAGGCAGCTAAAAGACAAATACATCAAGTTCTTACTTAACACTCTGAGCATATGAACCAAAATATTTTGCATAGTTTAAAAAAAATATCGTCTTTTGTTCAGTTTTTACTTTTATATTTTAACGTAAGTTGTCTTTGTTTATTTTGTCTATTTTTTTTTTTAGGAAAAGATAATGAGATTTAAAAAGTTATATAAGTTTTACTTAAACAGGTATGAGAGCTCAAATAATCAAAGACATTCAAACGACTTTCTTTTAGACAATATATTTCTGGAATCGTAATTGGTGAAAATCCTAGTTTTTGCAAATTTATTTATATGATTGGGCAAAAGTTGGTCCAACAATTACGAATGATACTTTTGTACTTATTGCAATGGCATAGTAGCATTAAGATGGTGCTAAGTTTATTAATTCAATTGACTTTTTATTGATGAATTTTTAAGTGAGAACTTATAATAAGATTGTACCTACATTATTGGGCTATGATCTATGAAACTATCACAAAAACACAACGAAAGTAGGTAAAAAAAATACCATTTGTTGCAAAAAGTACAGGAACACAATGAAGTCGGATCTGTAAACGGATTACAAATACCAATACAGGGTTTTCCAATAAGAGGTGTTATTTTGGTATTCAAAGAAAAATGACATTTAATGAGATAAATGATTGGATGTTTATTTTAATGTAAAGAAGAAAGTATGCCATTAATAATGATAAACAACATCAGCCAAATGGCAGCCACGGCTACGCTTACACAACAATATCCTTTTCATGACATTTTTCATCACCAAATCGCAAAGTGGCTGCTGTATGCCCTCAATAGCTTCACGAATTCCATCTTTGAGGTCTTGAATCGACGCTGGGCTGTTGGCGGCCTCAAAGGAAGAAGTCGCAAGGCGTTGAATCACAAGATCTCGGTGGCCAATTGTGATCACTGCTTCGAGATATAACACGATCCGGAAACTTTTCCCGTAAAATGAAATTGCGGATCATTTTCAAGCATTTCAAGGACCCAATTAGCAAAGACAAGACGTTGTTGATGATGATTGTTGAAGCGTGTATCGTTCCAATTTTATTAATGGCGTAGTTTTTATTTGCCAAATGTCAAAAAAGTGACAACTACCGAAATAGCGGGCTATTCAAAAT
The DNA here is from genome assembly GCA_916050605.2 of Platycheirus albimanus. Classification (NCBI taxonomy): domain Eukaryota; kingdom Metazoa; phylum Arthropoda; class Insecta; order Diptera; family Syrphidae; genus Platycheirus; species Platycheirus albimanus. The sequence continues at coordinate 71,923,032 of OU696698.1, forward strand.
AATACCTCTCATTGGAAAACCCTTTACACATACAAATTCAATTTTGCGAATACAATACAAAACGGATCTACTACCGAATTAGCAAACAAAGTCGGACGAATTTAGCTTACCATCACAATAAGAATGTGACGTCACAATCATATGATTTTGTAAGGAGAGAAAATATGTGTTTTTGATTTTTATAGTTCCTAAATCCGTAAAAGAGCTTGTTTAAACTCTGATTTTAAAAAAAGTTCACTTAGGTAACAAAATAATAATATTTATAAGATGATTGTGACGTCACAAAATATCAATAATAACTCAACATACCTGGCTTTTAATCCGTACGACTGCATTGTGGGGTACTAGCTTCTTATAACGTTCGTTTTTTTTTTGGCAAGCTTATCCGATTTTCTATGGTTTACCCACAATGATGCTTCACAACTTTTCAATAAAATAAACTATTTCCCCCTTAAATTACATACAAATCCGTCAAAGTATTCTCGTGATTGTGTACCAAGCATCCTTGGATAGTTTCATTACTAAGTAAAAAGTACATATATTTGGAACTATGACGTTATTTTGAGACAAGTACATAGTTATGTGGGTTTTTCAGATCACCTTATCTAAGCTTCAAGCAGTTTTTTATATTATCTTCAACAAATTCTATTTAGTTTTATAATTTTTTGTTGAAGGCACAATTTTACTAGTGCTTTCTTGTCGTATAGGTTGCATTGTTTTCAGAAGTTCAAGAGGGGTTGCCCTTTTTTTACCCGCTGTTTCAATTTGTTCAAATTTGTTTAATTTTTGTAAGAACTTGTACAATCCATGCTAAATTAAACCACAAAAAAACGAAAAACATTCGGAACACAACTCCATCCTCGGTTCTAACGCTCGTCATCAATGACAATTCCCTCTGTGTTTGCAAATCTTACTAACTTACTTAGGATGGCTCCACTAGAGTGTGGTGCTCCTGGGCCTTGCTTATTACACCCTTCCAGTCGGCTCGATCTCTAGTCTGCCTGTCTCCAATTTTGCACTCTAAGTTGTCGGAGTCCTCCCTCTACCTGGTCTACCTTTGCTTCTGACTCCCTCTGGTTTGACGTTGAAGACTTTACGAGCTGGATCGTCGATGTCCATTTGCTTTACATGGCCCATCAGCCATCTTAGTCGTTGAATTCGAATTTTTCTGGCTAGGCGTATGTCGCTGTACAGCACGTAACATAATATCGTCGTTCGCCAAATATCTTTGCAAATCAGTTTGCTGCAAATTCCACGCTTCTTCCATGACGAAATAAATTCGTGAATTCTACTCCCGTCATTTTTTCGAAGAGGTGTTCTTTGCCCTCTAATCATTGTCCGATCCCACATGGGTTGCTTTCTTTAATAGGCTATGGAAACATTGATCAATTTCCAACTCAAGAAATATCTGAAAGAACGAAAACATCTCAATGTCCGGCAAAAAAGTTTTCGTGGCAATACGTCCCACAAGAGATTTTATAACGCATGACCAAACAGTGAAACATATAGCTAGGTGAAAGAATGATGATCGGTCTTAATATTTCAAAAGCATTTTTTGACAGAGCTTGGCATCTAGCTTTTGCAGCTGAATTTTGGACAATGACTCTCTTTTTCGATGGAGCAAAAACATCCTTTCGAACTTTCCCTTACAATGTGTATTGGATAGATTTGAGTCTGAAACAAGGTTTACCATCTTTTTCATTTTCGCCAATAACAGAGCTCTCAGTTGTAAATAATCGTTTCTAGATCAACATCCCAGCTCTTTTAATGTAATACTTGAACTGAGCAGCTTTCAATCTTTGAAAACACCAAAAATGCAGGAAAGGTCTTTTCAAGCTATGTAAGACATTTTTCTCTTCTTCTGGATGTTGTTTTTCAAATACATTATCCGTCCAAAACATTAATATTGCTCTCGTATCTGGTCTATTGCTCACGCATCCCACTTGAGCCTTTTGGACAGCTAACAGTTAAGAGCCCTAAATATGGTTTGAGATTCAAATATCACTGAAACAATCATTTCTTTTGAAATTCATCGCGATTTTTCTTGCCTATCGTAATTTTATGTATTAAAAAAGCCAGTTGCACTCGTTCCCGCAAACATTTCAACCGAAATACTCGCCAATCTATTTACGCTCATCGTTTTACCCTTGAGCCCATCTTCGCCGTACGGTCAAGTCAGATAATTGTTCTTTAGCAACATCAATGTGGAATGCTCAATTATTATGCCCTGTCATTGTGATATTCAGAAATCCATCAATATCTCCCCTTTCACTACTCTTAAAAGAAATTTAAAAATGCTTAATTTGAAAAGAGGAAGGGCACCAAGTTAAGCCTACGATCGAAAGTAAACCCGGATGCTTCAGTTCGAACTCCGCTCTGCAAAGTTCGTCCACTTTTTTGTCAATCTCAAAGAACTTGACATTAAACCTTCCTCACTCCTCGTCGTTGATGCTAAGCTTCGTTCAACATCCCTCGGCCAGCTCTCTCAAGTCCCCTCTTTTCAGCTGTTTCTATTTTGTATAGCCTTACGAGCTACATCTTTTTGAAAACGATTTTCCTGCATGCGAAGGACTTTGTCCGGGTATAGTCTATACTAGCCAAAGTGTTTTGACGGATAAGGGGGACAGTCTCGTTTCTAACACGGTCACGTAGTTTGGTGCTAGTGATCGGTGCTAGGTAAAAGAAAAATAATTTGGGGAGTATTTTTAATTATTCTTGTGTGAAATATTTTTGTTTATGAATTTGAAATGGTTTAAGATATAGTTTGGGTTTTTTTGTTATAAAAGACTACAGTGAGTATTAAAAGACATCTAATCAAAAAATTATCTCCTTATCAGTAAACAGATCAAAATATTAAAAAAATAGGAGTAAAACTTTAAAACTAGATTTTATAAAAAAATAAATATATATTTGATCTTAACACAAACAAATAATAATGATAAGAGATTCAAATGATAAAAAAAATAGTAGCTGAAACAATTCAAAACGTAGGGAAAATGTTATGTAAAGTAGATATTTATTATATTTTTTACGAAAAGGAGCTTATTTAGATGTAGATATTTATTCATATACATACATACACAATATACAAACAAAAGAAGTATATTAAACAAATTATTGTATTCCTCTGCAGTAACACACGTTTCAGCCGTTTCAATAGAAATTTTTAATTTATTTTTATCACAAGATAACATACGTCCAAAGAGTCTTGTCCATACAAATAAAAATTCAAAAATTATTATTTTGGTTTTAAGTACCTAAGCATATTTCTCATGCCTAAACAAAAATTATGAAATCATATTATTACGAATATTTAAAAAGCCTAGGTATAGATTTTCGAATTTTTGAAATCAAAATATTAATACTTTTCGAATTTTAACTAGAAGCAGCGAAATTGTGATTTTTTATTGTTCACCCGATGAGGGTTATTTTTTTTTCTAAACGTTGCATTCATTCTACTTTAACCATCAATCTTTATGAAAAAAAAAATGGAACATAAATAATTTTAAGAACTAGGTGTTCGATGAATTGTATTTCAAAATCAATAAATTAAGCTTTTCAAAATATTTTGATTTTAACTTACACAAGTACTAAAATCTTACAAATCTAATAAATCGAATTTGACAAACTATATAAAAAAAGCACCAACAAAAATATTGAAAAGTGTTTTTTAAAAATTATTTTTGTCTCAATGTGATTATTGTTCATTATATTATAAATATTTTTTTTTTAATTTGTAAATTCTTTTGTATAAAAAAAAACATAAATAAATATGGACTGTAATCTGGCGCTTTAGTAAAATAAATGGACCGATACAATCACTTAAGTTCTTTTTTTTGAAATGTACGACTGAATTGTACCAGAATTCACCTGGTGAAAGTTCATCGTCAAGAAGTAACCGTTTGCGAGCGCAGCGATGAGAACCGATTTCTTATGGCCACATTGAACCTTATGGACGGCGCTATGTGCCACACAACAGGCGCAATTTGAAGGTATGGTTATCTATTGCAAAGATGACGTGAAATGGCCAACAAAGTCATGTGATTTGACCGATCTAGATGTTTTCTTGTAGGGTTTCCTTAAGTTGCATTTTTATGCAAACAAACCACAATCTTTTTTTTTTTTTTTTTTTTTTTTTTGATTTAATCTTTATTTCTTACAAAAACTTAAGTAGCTTTCTATAATCTACCTATACCTTTGGGGTAAACATAACTTCGGCTATTGCCCGAATTCATCCGGATCCATGCGGAAGAGTCATTCAAAATTATGAAACACTCGGATCCCTGCCCACCGGAAGAAGCTGAGGAGGGCATTTCAACGATATCATAATTCTCTACACAATTTATACTTTACAATACAAAATAGAAATATGGTTAATATTTTATTGTATTTCAACATCTACCTGCCCTTATTGAAAAGCCTACTGTCTCAATGGCAACACCTATACATATAACAATTTAACTTTAATTTCTAATTCTCCTCAAACACTTTTCCACTTTATAACGCATTTGAACATTTGTGCAATGTAAGGAGATTACATTAGATTTGGATTAGATTTTTAAGCAGTATCAAGCTTTGACTGAGCTTTGATCATGTTATTTTTTAAGGATATGCTTAAGATCACTTCGAGGTCCCCCTGGCGGATGGAGTTATTGTGAAGTTACAAAAGAATGGGGCCCACAAAAACTAAAATAGCTGATGCGTCCGTATTTTAAAAATTAATGGCAACCATCGTTCTCGAGAGAATAGAATCAAGGATTTAGTCTACCTTCAAGAGGCATCAAGTGGGGTTTCATAGTGACCGATCGTGCGTCGACCATATCAAGACCTTGCGATGCATACCAACTTGAACAATCGTCTGAGTACCAATCACCGCTGTACCTCATCTTTATAGATTGTCGTAAATGCATCTGGAGATCGCTTATTGCGAGAGGTATTCCTGAGAAAATAACCGCTTTATTATTAAAGAGTCTTAAACGGTCTCAAGTTCAGTGTTACCGCTGGTTAAAATTTTTATGAGTCCCAGAGGCTAAAAAAATTAGTCGTTTCGGAAATAAATGAGTCCTTTTGAAATGATTTCATAAACCAACAATAAATGGGCCTCTATAAGTGAATCAAAGTAATAGATGTTGTTTGTGTTGGAACGTTTCAATTTTTTAAATCATAGCGTCTAAGAAAGTAAATAGAAGCGTAGTTCACACAATGCATAAATATTTGAAAATTATTGTTTGTTCTGAAAATTGATATAAAAGACCTTGAACTTGCAAATTGACCATATTAAAGTGTTTATTTTTTTCTTAAAAAAATGAGCCAAATTCTAAAAAGATGAGTCCCTGAGCCGACTTAAAAAAAATGAGTCCTTTTGGCTCATATGAGCCACTGTGGTAACTCTGCTCAAGTTATTCAATCATGGTTCATGGCCGCTGCTAAGGCCCTTTGCAGACAGACAACATAATATTGAGGATCAGAACATTAAATTTGGTAGTTTGGATAAAACTTAACGATGTAGTCAAAAAAATAAAAAAATAGCAATTTTAACTTACCCGAATAACAATGCATAACTGTATTTCATTGATTTTGTAATGTGTGCAATAGTTTAAAAGATGCAATATCGTCTCTTCGGCTTCCCCAAGTTCTTTGTCGGTGAAAACATCTGAAATCGAGTAGAAAAAGGGTTAATTTTTGGCAAAACTAAGGATGAATTGAATTGTTAGAGAGCTAGAATAGGAATAATGACTTGGCCAGCAGTGCTGCACACAGAGAAAAATTGGTATGATAAATCTGGGAGTTCTGACGGAATGAAATTCTGAAGACTGTCAGAAAACTTATTGAGTACAATAATTGTGGGTATTACTTGTACATAAACATCTCTTGTATGAAATCAAAAAAATTGATTTTGGGCGTGGCTGACGCCCACTTTTCATTAGAAACTATAAAAAATAGTTTTGCAAATAAACGGTAGGTATTTATAATGAATCCACAAGCCCAAATTTGTGCGACTCTTAGTCGAAACTAACGCCTACTTTTCATAAAAGAACGAAAAACGTTATTTAAATATATCTGTTAATTTTTTCGCCCAAATTTTTTCAATACACCCACTATAGGTTTAACTAATGATCAAAGCTTAGTAAGTACTTTAAATTATTTTTTACACATTTTTTAGACACCGACACGCCTACTTTTAAGGGGCGTTTCCATCAAAAGTCGTAATATGCATTAATTTTTTAATGTTTTTTAATTATCGGTCGCAGTTTTGAAGTAAGAAAATGGACACTTCGCCTTGTATATTTTGGTTATATAGGAGGGTGTTGTTCAAGAATTGTTAAATATGCAAATAATTGCTATTTCCATTTCAAATCTAACTAAAAATTTAAGTTTTGTCTTTTTCTGTTCAAATCGCAATCTGCTAGCTTAAAATGTAATGTCATATGTCACTGAGTTCAGTCATTGCCCTGGCAATACAAAGTCTCAGCTTTAGGCGTAGCACACGCCTCCTTTTATAATACCAGCAGTTATTGAACATCGGCCACACAAAATAATAGATTAAATTGTTTCCTGTCTGCTAAAGAAGAATATTGTTTCTGAAACTGGAACAGCGGCTGGCTGCGGGAGGTGAACGTATATACATAAACAAAATAGGGAATAGGGTATCCAACAGTTCGCTGAAAACGTACTATAGCTCTCGCTTATGTTTTGTCATTAGCTTTGTTCGCGTATCAAATATACATAAACACAAAAAGCGTTCGTGTACTGAGAGATGAACGAAAAAAATAACAGATATTTTCATCTTTCGTTCATTTATTTCCAGTTTTGACCCAGTGAAATTATATCTGGTAAAAACTTGAAATCTGTCAAAAGCGAATGACGTAAACATTTTTTGTTGCAGATGGCCCCTACCGCGAAAAGCTAACCAATCAAAAAATTCGAATTTGACGTTTTTCAAGAATTAACACAAATAAAAGTGTTCACCTACTTTTCGGTAAATGAGACAGATTTTCCTCTCATTTGAGACATTTTTTCAGTTTTCATTTTTGACACAAAAATAACCCGAACTATTATTATTTTTCCCACACTTACTTGAAGTGGTCTCCATTTTCATGCTACAATTATAATCGCGGAAGATTCATTGGTATTTTGGTGGTGGCAAAACCCTTGAACATACCCAACAAAATTGAGCAACATTGAGCTACTCGAAAAGTGTTATAGTGAACAGGCCACTATTGATTTAAAATGTCACACAAATGTCAAGATCAAAATATTGAAGGAGAGATGTCGAGGTCGTGATAGAGGACGGTTGTGCTGTGCCAAGCACTGCCGTCCATTAATCTATTAAAGCAAAAAAGTAAACGTTTCATTGGCAACTATTTTCATTTTTATCGGGAGTAAAAAAGCAACAGAGTAAATTTAATTTACAAAAGTCATCGGTTTACCGAAAAACAACCAGGACACAAACAGTGCCCAGCAACTCGTGATCCGAAAGTCCCGTATCCTTCAGCACCGCTAGAAGTTTCTTCACGGTTATTAACTGTAACTTTCGGGAGAGTGTACAGTTAAAGCAACAGGCTGAGCGGTAAACTTTCGGAATTTTCATCCACCGCAAACTGGCGGCGAATGCAAACAACGGATTCTGTAGCAGCAACTGTAAATTCATCTTTAATCGGCTACAGAATTCCACAAGGAACATTGGCTGGAGTTTTTAATCAAAGCCCACCAAATGGAAAAAAAAGTCACTACATTTAACATTGGTGTGAGGAGCAACAAGCACCAAAACCGCAAACAGCAGCAACGTCATTATGCAGCAGCCTGGTGTATAAAATATTCTATTCACATAGAAAATGTTTGTAAATTTTCTTTATACTCTAACCGGTAATTGTTAATTTATAAAGTAAAGTAATCGTCTTAAAGGAAATATTTTATGTGAACGTAATTCGTGATTTCATGTTACAAATGTGATTTATTCAATTCCCGTAACTCAATAGAGTGTTCCTGCTCTAAAAATACTTTTTGTTTACTTGATAATTCTTTTATTTCATGTATTTTTCAATGTGATTTCTTTTTACATACAACAAGATTATAGAGCGTATTCGCTCTTAAAATTACAATCAAACGAAACAAATCTATATAGTCTATATAGTTTATATTTTCTGGTTATTTATTTTAGGTTTATCAGTAGATTAAGTATTTATTTGTATATATGTAAATATCCAAAAGTGACAATACGTCATGCGCAACAGTATACAACGCTTATGAGCAAAAGCAGTTCAGCTATATAAAATTATATGAAAACTGACAGCCACGAGGCTATTCATTTTAAGATAAAAGAAAAGAAGGCCATACGTTACAGCCACTTTTATTCAATTTTATAAACTAAGTTAGACTAAGACAAATATTGTAATCGAAATTATAGTCTCAATAAAATCAAAGTCAAAGTCAAAGTCAAAATATTGAAAAAAAAAAATCGAAAAATGGTCGAGTGAAGTCACTACTAATCATATTATTTAAAAAATTAAACAAATTCGTAGTTAAATAAGTCACATATTTTAAAGTATATTATTAGTTAAAATGGCATTAGCAAAGCCGCTAGCTTTACGTATTAACCAACAGGACTTGAAGTGCCGAAAAGGTTGTGGATTTTATGGAAATGCCCAATTCGATGGACTCTGCTCGAAGTGCTTCCGCGAACGCAACGACAAAAGAAAAAGACGTATACAAATTTATATACAATTTTAAGCAATCTTAAAAGATTAGAAAATATTTTTGTTTTGTTTCGTGCAGAAATTGGTCTAACTACATCCAAAATCGATCCTGCTCTACCAAAATCACAAGCTGGACGACTTTCTCCAAAAAATATTGGACATGCACAGCTGTCACCATCACGGCATTCCAACAACCAAAGCGAGCAAGGAACATCGCGGAAGAAGTTTTCAGTGTTCCCAAAGTCCTTTCCAACACCAAAATGTTTGTATTGAACCCTAAAAAATTGTAAAAAGCTTATATTCATATTTATTTATGTTCAGCACAAAGTAAAGAAGAACAACAACGGCCTTACGTGCCTGATCCAACAGAGAGCCAGTTTATATTACAACTCAAACAACTTAGAATACCTGACGATGCAAAGCGAAAACTAAAGAGTGACATACAGCGTCTGGACAATGCCATTCGGACTTATATGAACACCAGCAATAAAAATATCGACGAGCTATCTGAAATTGTTCAAAACGCCTATACAAAACTCGGAGAAGTAGTCAACTCTGACTCACGTTTTGCCATAACAACCCCTGACGAACGAGAAGCAACGATTGATTTCTTTGAAAAGGTCATTATGACCCAGAATCACAAGTACGTTTTATTTTAAAAATTACAAACATGTTTTGTTATAAATTTTTTTATGAATTAGATTTTTATTTTCACCATATTTCACTTCGGATGAAGAGAGCGATGCCCAAATACAAAAACGCATTCGACAACTGAGTTGGATCACGGCCAAACATTTGGTATGCAGCATTGACGAAGTAAATGCTGAATCGAGAGAACTGGTTTACAACGCAATAACTGGTGAGTCTGGTATTGAATTGCTCTCCAAAAATTGTGAAAACGTACTTGAAAATGTCGTAAGATTTAATCTTAAAGAATTTACAGTGGGCGCTCCACTGAAGGTGGCACTGTTCTAAAATAAATAAAACTGACACCAGTTGTCCTCGGAAGCGTTTTGCTATAACACTGAATCTCTTACTGCGACAAAAGCTTAGCATTCGCCCGGGGTTTTTGACTGGCCCAGTCCAATGTGGCGCTTGAATAGGCAGACTTTTTGATTGTTATCCCCTGTGCCAACTTCAAAGGCATACGAAAGGTGCCTACTGCAGCTGACCGGCCATTATTATTTGAAACAAACTCCGTCTGTCAAAGATCTGGAAAAGAATTCCTTTTCCTAAACAGCCTTAACTTAATCTAGGTGATTTACCTGCCAAAGGCGGGAAGGGATCTGGAACGAAGTCCTAAATCCTTTCTCCCAATCAGCCTCATGTCGTTTATTCTCAAATAAATGGAGAAAGTTATTAACAGACACATTCGTGACACCTCTATAACCTCCTCCCCATTATCAAAAACACAATATGCATATGAATCAGGAAAATAGACTGAAACAGCGCTGAATGATTTGGTCACAAAAATAGAATCTTCCATTCATAGCAAGGAAATCTGTGTAGTCGCTTTCCTTGACATTGAGGGAGCCTTCAACAACATTACTTTTGAGTCCATGCTTAGTTGCGGAATTATCCAAAGTAAAATTGAAGATATAGAAATGTCTGCACTCAGAGGATGACACAAGGCTGTGTCCTCTCGCCGCTTATCTGGTCCATCCTTGTAGACAGCCTATTAAGATCATTAGAGACCCATGGCATTTATGCAGTGGGTGATCTAGCCATTGTCATACAAAGATTCTCAGAAGAATCAATATCGAACAGACTTTGAGACACGATTTCATACGATGACTTTCATTTGTACCCACAGTATCAGCCATAACTCCGTCAATTGCCAGTAAAAACTGAATTGGTGCGAGACATCTCTTTGACGCACATCAAAGGAGGCAGAAAGCTGTTGCTTTTGGGAAATATGCAGGCATACCGTCAAGTCCAGCTGCTTTGTCTGTTTTAAGAAGTTTTACATCGTCTTTAATCTTTGTACTTTTTGGAGGCTGGCGTCAATGCCTCTAGAGACCTGTGCATGTTGTTTGATTGACGATTTAAGTCTGCATTCTCGTCATCATTTAGCAGTGCACACAAATGCTATCTCTATCTTTGTAGCTGATCTTCTACTTACTTACTTACTTGTGTTGGCTCCACTAGAGTGTGGTTCTCCTAGGCCTTGCTTATTATGCCCTCGATCTCTAGCCTGCTTTCTAAAATTTTGCACTCCAAGTTGTCGGAGGTCTCCCTCTACTTGGTCGCTCTATCGAAAATGATCTCTACCTTTGCTTCCGAATCCCTCTGGTTTGGCGTTGAAGACTTTACAAGCTGGAGCGTCGATGTCCATTCGCTCTACATAGCCCAGCCATCTTTATCGTTAAATTCGAATTTTTCTGGATAGCCTTATATCGCTGTACAGCACGTATAGTTCGTCGTTGTATCTTCTTCACCAAATGTTGTCTTCTCGGTTTACGCAGACAGGACCATAAATCGCAGAACTTTTCTCTCGAAGACTCCACTTTTCTCTCGAAGACTCCAAGTGACTTTTCATCCGATTGGGAGAGAGTCCATGCTTCGGAACCATATAGCAGGACCGGGATGATGAGTGTTCTATATAGTGTCTCCTTGGTTCTTCTATTTAGTATGCGTTTGAATTCAGCGCTGGTGTTGTTGCCTGTGTTTACAGCAGCACCCAGGTAGAAAAATTCATTGACTACCTCGAAGTTATACCTACCAATGGTTACGTTCTGTCCAAGCCGGTGGTGAGATTAAACTTTGTTGATGAAAGCATATACTTTGTCTTGTCGTCATTTATTTTCGTTCTTATTCTGATTGCTGCTGACTCCATAGTAGTGAAGGCACCGGTTATTGCTCGCTTTGTTCCTATCACGTCAATGTCGTCTGCAAACCCAAGTAATTGTGTCGATGTACTCGCATGGGTGTTCCGTATGACATTTTCCAGCACAATGTTAAAAAGCTGCATGACAGTGCGTCACCTTGTCTTAGCTCTCTGGTGGTTTCGAAAGTTTCAGTAGATTCCCTACCAACTTGGACGGAATAGGGAGCATTTTCCCAACGTCATCCTGGTAAGGCGTATCAGTTTAGCAGGGATTCTAAAGTTGGACATGGTACGATACAGTTCGACTCTATTAATACTGTTTAAAAATCAACGAACAGGTTGTGGGTATCGATGTTAAATTCTTGGGTTTTCTCTAGGTCTGAAGCCGCATTGGTAAGAACCTATCAGATCATCAACAAACGGCTTGAGGCGTTCACATAAAACGCTGGACAGGATTTTATAGGCGATGTTTAAAAGACTTATGCCTCTCACCTCTTTTCTGCAAAAACATCTCTGCATCTGCTCGAGTTCGCGTTGCTGACGGTGTTATTTTTTCATCCTTTGTTCGCTCAACATAGAGATTTCTGGACGCTCTCGTTTCTCTTTCGAGCGACGACTTGTATGCCTCCGTTTTGGCTTTGTTTGCCGTGAGCACATTCGGTGTCGAACTATAGGGATTTCTGGGGGGAGGCTGTGAGATGCCCAATACCTCTGACGCAGCACTTGTTATGGCTTGTTGACATAGCTGCCATTGGTCTTCCGGGTTCATATCATCAGTCCAAGGATTTCTCGCAAGCTCAAGGTATACGCGGTCGGCATAAGCAGCCGGCGGTTTCTTCCGATTGAAGTCGTCCAACATTGAATTTCCTCGGCGTAACTGATGTTCGCTTAAGAGCTCCCATAGAGATCCGTACTCTAAGTTTTGCACCGACTAGGTAGTGGCCCGAGTCGATGTTTGCTCCTCGGAATGGACATTCAGAATGCTGGAGGAATGCCTTCCGTCAATCGCATTTGGTTGCAGGTTCGACCATGGGGGATCGCCATGAGTCCTTGCGGATTTTGGGAGGTGGGAATCGTGTGCTGCTCAGCACCATATTTTTCCCCGCTGTAAAATCGATTAGCCGAAGTCCATTATCTGAAGTGGTATCGTGCAGGCTGTGTTTTCCGATCGTCATACCAAAGATGTCCTCCCTCCTGATTTTGGCATTAAAGTCTCCCAAGAGGATTTTGATGTCATATTTGGGGCACTGCTCATAGGTTTTACCGAGGACCTCGTAGAAACTTTCGTTCGTCTTTCTCTTCTGTAGGGGCATGGGCGCTTATTAGGCTTATGTGGTGGAAAAAAACTATTATACCTTTCTTTTTTGTTTAATTGTAGAACTAGTCGGAATAGACTCTTACTATTCACCACAAGAAAAACTCGAATGTACGGTGCGCTGTTGTCGGCACATATTTGCACTTTTAAAACATGCCTCTGGCGGGCCCGCAAGTGCTGATGAATTCTTACCGGCATTGATTTTTGTCGTACTCAAGGCTAATCCTGTGAGACTTCATAGCAACATAAATTTTATAACGCGTTTTAGTAATGCTTCGAGACTGATGAGTGGTGAAGGTGGTTATTACTTTACAAATTTAGTAAGTCACTCAAAATTATTCAATTCAGTATTTTTAATAATTTTTTAAAATTTTTTGTAGTGCTGTGCAATTTCATTCATTGAAAAGTTAAATGCCGAAAGTTTGGAAATGCCACATGATGATTTTAATTCATTGATGTCTGGTCAAAAGTCTTATAGCACACCTTGGGAAAGTGCACTGTTGGCATGTGAAAGTCTACACTTGATATCTGAAAACATGAAGCGAATGGAACAACTCAAAAAGAAGAATTCTATAATTCTCAATGGAATCACAAACTTATCACAAGAGATGAATGATTTTAAGGTAAGCTTGTGTACAATAATTGTGCAAATTTTATAATAATCCGTTAAGTAGTTGAGGCGTGGAAGCGTTATGAACAAGCAAACTCACATTCGCATCAATAAAACTTTGTATTTTAATAAAGTTAGGATAGTCGCAATTCATACTTCAATTGGTTATCAATACCCTTATCATGACATGAGTAAGCACTAAGCAACTTTTAAGGCAGGTTGTATAGGAGATAGAAGGAGATACCGACACACATAGGTTTTGAATGTCTGTATATCGCAATGGAAGGGGAAAATTGCGTCGGGCAGAGCGTTCCACATTCGTGCTGCGAAAAAAGCAGTCTCTATATACTAAACCATTCAAATGGATTAATGTTAATACAAATAAAGACTAAATAGGGCAAAATAAACATTATGATATGACGATGTTCAAGTGAAACAAAAATATTTACGTGATTTCACCAATCAATTTTAAGTCTCTTTTCTGAGTTCTATTCAGGAGACGCAAATGTGTTTTAGGAACACTTGCGTAGATATATGAGTGAATTATGCTAAAGCTTTGGGCGAACGTATGCAAATGCTCGCAGTGTCTTGGGAAACCTAAACATTGGATTGACTAATGATGTAAAAGTTGAGAAATGTGTAGAAGGTCAATCAGTAGGAAAGAGGAATTGCTGATAGCATTAATGGCGACCTTAAGAAGCTGGCAGGAATTACTGGTGGAGAATTTAAAATTAGCAAGAAAACAACGTAGTTGGCGTCTTATTTTTAATTTTTTGCACTACGTGCACCTTATGTCTTCACAACATTTCTAGGTTTTTACCTATATAAGCTGAAACGCGCTTATAAGTCGTTTAAGACAGTATAGTACGCCAATTTGTTCGAGATCTAAAAGTACTCTTGCAACTCTAGTATTGCGAAAGAAGGATCACCCCATTAAACGATTTACACTTTCAAGTACAGGAAGAGCATGTTACTTTGAAATATCTTACTTACTTACTTAAGATGGCGCAGACAGTCCATTGTGGACCACGTCCACAACCAACAATCCACGCAATCTAGGCCGGTCCTTAGCCAGTGGCTGCAGTTGCGCACACCAAGTTGGTTGAGGACGTTGTCCACTTGATCGTGGCGCCTTAGATGGGGTCTTCCAGAACTGCGTCGGCCCTCCCGGTTGGAATTGAAGACTCGTTTTCGACATAGCCCAGGTTTCTAAGCCGCTGTATTTTCTGCTTCTTTACCAGGTCAATGCCGCTGTATAGCCCGTACAGTTGGCCATTGAATCTTCTCCTCCATACTCCATTGATAAATACAGGCCCGAATATCACCCGAAGAATCTTTCTCTCAAAGCACCCCAGCCTGTATTCATCCGATTGTGTCATGGTCCACGCTTCTGCCCCATACAGCAGGACTATGATAAAAAACTTGTATAGTGTCTCCTTGGTCCTTTGAGAGAGGGCTTTGCTACTAAGATGCCTTCTAAGCCCGAAGAAACAGCGATTGGAAAGAGTGATTCTTCGACTGATCTCTTCACTGATGTTGTTCTGCGAGGTTATAGTTGAACCCAAATAGACAAAGTCCTTGACAACTTCAAAGTTATATCTGTCCATCGTGACGTTTTGCCCGAGCCTACGGTGAAGAGGTTCTGCACCTGAGGACAGCATATATTTTGTTTTGTTTTCAATTATAGCCAGGCCCGTTTTCGATGCCTCCACTTCAATACTTGGGAATGCTCCACTGACAGCGCGCTTCCAATGATGTCAATATCATCAGCATATCCAAGTAATTGAACAGATTTAAAATAAATTGTACCGCTAGTGTTGACATGAGAGCTGCGTACGATTGCCTCAAGAATGATGTTGAAGAAGTTACACGATAGCGCGTCACCTTGTCTTAAGCCTTTCTCGACATTAAATGAGTCGGTGGTGTTCTTGCCAAACTTGACGGAGCAGCGCGAGTTCTCCATAGTCAGACTGCACAATCGAACGAATTTAGCAGGGATGCCAAGAAGTGACATGGCTCGTCCCTATTTACGCTGTCATAGGCGACTTAAAAATCGATAAAGAGGTGGTGAGTATCGATCTGGAATTCTTGGGTCTTTTCTAAAATCCGCCGAAGTGTGAAAATTTGGTCGATGGTTCATTTACCGGGCCTGCAACCACACTGATAGAGGCCAATCAGCTCACTTGCGAAAGGGTTCAGGCGACATTTAGAAGACTTATGCCTCTCTAGTTTTCACAGTTCAGAGTATCTCCTTTCTTGTGGATAGGGCACACAATGCTGAGGTTCCGTTCGTCAGGCATACTTTCATCCAACTAAACTGTTGGTGCATGCTCCTGACCAAGTCATCTCCCTCTATTTTGAAGAGTTCAGCCGTAAGGCCATCCGCTGCAGTAGCCTTGTTGGACTTTCGTTTAGATATTGCTACCCGAACTTCTTCTTGGTCCAAATCGAATGAATCATTCTGGTTCTTAGAATGTGAGCGAAATGTTTGCGAGCTTGCATGAATACCCATATTGTTTGAGTTTGTGTTAAGAGTTATTTATTCATTTCCAAATGCATTCTGATATAATTTTGTTATTTTCATTTTCAGAACGACGTTTTTCAAAAGGTTGAAGCCACATTAAGCCGTGCTCCGTTAACTGTTTTACCAATTAAGACACCATCCTTCCTTATAAGCCAAATCCGCTCTCACAACAACAGTGCTGAGTTAAGCTCACCAGCAAAAGTAGAATCTGAGCCAGCTGGGCATTTTCAAACAAATCTCCTTGCGTCAATTGACAATGACCAGTCTAAAGCCATATTTAAAAATCAACTACTCCCAATGTCGATAGTGCCATCGCAGCAGCACGATGACCTAATGGACCTTTCAAAACATGCAAATTCAACTCCAGTAATGGCCACGTTATCTCTTAAGGATACAACCAAAGATCGACTATCACCAGCTGCTGTGACTGCGGGTACATCTATGTTATGTAACAGTTCCACGGACTTGCTTTTTGCTTCACCTATTTTCAACTATACGCCGTTCGATACTACGTCTTTGGATGGTGGTGAAACTCCTGACGATTTACTAAGCACCACTACTACAGAATTTAAGGGTGGTCTGACAAACATAAACTATGACTTCGATTTATCCGATCTAAGTGGTGAAAACAGTGTTGCTGAGGAAACGAAATTTGACTTGGAGGAATTTGATCCACTTATGAAAAAAGACAACGAACAAGACCAATCTGTAGAAGTTGAAAAAACTGGCGACGAAAGTATGACTGCTCCTCCTCCACCAGTCTCAGAATCAAAGCCAAGAAGTTTGCTCGAAAGTGATTCTCCTCCGAATGGAGTTCATTTGCCGTCGCCATTAAAACCCACTGTGACCGATTACAGAGGATTTTCAAATTTTAATATTCCGTCGATATCGTGTAACACAGGAGATTTCAGTAGTTCTAGCAATAATTCCAATCTTGACGATGTTGTGAGAAGAGGTGGAGGCGGAGGGGGCTAAAATTGAATAGCTTAAACAAATAGGAAATGATTGTTTCTGTGTTATTTTTACTTAGAATTATTGTTTTTTGTCGAAACTAATATTTATCCTGAGATACATTCAAAATAAAGCTGTTGAACTGCTAAAAAAAAAATTGTCTGTAAATAGTTTTGGTCTTTGAAGTTCACCTAGGTCCCAGGTTTTATTTTTAGCTGCTTTTGGCAAAACTAAATGGAAAATCAGGTACACGCCTGAGGCCACAAATAATGCTTGAAAATAAATGCCAATTGCAGAGCTAAATCTTGGCCACAACTTCAAGGCTTCAAAAAACAATTTTCCCGTTAGAACGAATTGATGGTTTTCAAAAAAACGATTTGTGTCGGCCACAGGGCGACTTTTGAGCTCAATGAACAATGTAAGCTAATATATATGTAAAGAAATCTAAAATGAGTAGAAACGAGCTTACCTTAATGGTGACAACGGCCTTGGGGCTTCGGATTGAGATTTTGGTGTCACCAGTGTCACTTTAAATTTACTATCCAAAAAGATTCCTTTTGCTTTTGTGTTTTGAGAAAAAAGTCAGTTTTTTAAGCTTTTGATAATGTATATCAACATTTTTTTGAGTATGGGAATTTATAGCACTTCGTAGTATTTATCAGGTAAAAACGATTAGAATATTAAAGTTTCGACATGAAATTATTTGTAATTTATTTAATAGACACTTTTCACATTCAAAATTTAATCGAACCGTCAAAAGGTTAACGAAATTCCTGATTTAAAAAAAAAACCGATTCAATGCAAATACCGTTGTAAGACTTTACATACAAAACACTATTCAGAAAGTTTATTTTAAAATCATTGCAAGATTTTCGTAGTTAACGGTTAACGGTTGTCTGGGAGATACCTCTAGAAATATATAATTTTGTTTCAGACAGGCTCAGTGTCAGTACCACGGACCAATAAGATACAGACTACCAACTCACTGTGTGTATTGTATGGTCTCTTTTTTTGCGATGTGCGATGCTCTCCCTTGCTTTTTGTAAGAGAGCAGTGAACACACCCAAAAAATAAATGGCATACGCAGGGATGGTTTCCATTACAAAATGCACAGACAGAGATGTACACGTATTCACAAACTAGACAAAATATTTCGAGGGTGTTTCAGGCCACGGACCAATAAGATACAGACCGCCAACTCACTGTATGGTTTCTCTTTTTGACTACAAGCTAAAAATCAGCTGATATGCCATTTATTTTGAGAGCGTGACGCTCTCCCTTGCTTTTAAAACCCATTTAGCAAACACACCTACAAAATAAATGGCATACCCAGGTATAGTTGCCATTACAAAATGCACAGAGAGAGATGTACACGTATTCACAGACAGGAACAAATATTTCAAGGGTGTTTCAGGCAAGAGGAGTACGAGTTGGCGGTCTGTATATTGGTCCGTGTTTCAGGCAAGAGCACGAGTTGGCGGGGTGTCATCAACGTTGCACGATCGTTTATGAAGAAAGAGTTAAAAAACATGTATCTCCTTCAAAGTGGCTTTACATGGAGCTGCAACAAATTATAGTGCAGACGATGTAACGTAAATTTGTATTATTTTTACGGATATTATAATTATTAAGAAAATGGAATGAAGTCTAAATATCCCTAGTGAAGGAACTCGGAAATAAAAAAAAATATATTCCGACATTCAAACATTCAAATATTCTCTTATTCCTGTTCAACTGCCAGTAAGCCCTGGCCTTCCCTCTTTGATACCCTATGGATGACAAAATGAGGAGACAATGCCTTCCAACAGCTGCACCTATCGGGGAGGAAGTAGAAAGAGACAAGCATCCCATATACCCTTGACTCCTATATCAAGGATCTATAACTCCAGAGTCCATCATCCACATGTCGTATACCTAGTAATTTGTAAACGAAGACCAAACAACAAAATACTTACATGACGATAGCAATGCCTCTTCCCCCTTCTAATCCTCTCCCTATTTCTTAAATATCCTGTTCATCCCGTTCACAGAAGCATGAACTATCCACCGGCCCACCATAGGTCCTGACCACAAAACCCCATGGAACAGCCTAGAGGGTGCCCGATGCCATGCTCATGCCTATCCGTTACAAGTGCTAGATGTTCCGCTTGTAACTGTATCACAATGTAGCCTACACCTGGAAACCATGAACCTTAACTATACTCCCATAACTATACCTAGACCACGTATGCTGACTCAAACTATATTATCTTCATATCCAGAGACTTCGCTCCGGTTTGCATCTAAATGTCTGGTTATGGCTATCTGATTTTCGCGAATTGGGATGAAATTAACCTTTTGTCGGCAACGCCCCCTTTCTAATTGACCACTCGAGATGAATGGCCAACCAGAACGGCATGCGACAACGCAAGGTTATGGCCGAGATCGACCGTCGCGGTGGCCGGCAGTACCCTAGCCTCGACTAGCTCAGTCCGGCCGCGGGCACTTGCTCCGGGATCTATACGACCGGTGTTACCTCTTTTTTTTCTTACACTGCCGACCGGTGAACTTTGGTGGTCAAGTTCGAATAATGAATGTTTTGAAGCTTAATGGCCCTCATAACCTTCGAAGAGTAGACGGTATTGAATTGATTAGTAAAGAACAGGTTATTCTATAGTGCACCTCCTATTAGCAGGAGTGAACGTAGACGAGAGGAGAGAATCGGTTATATTATTACTTTTTTCCCACAGAACGTAAACCATGTAAAGAAACTTTTAAAGCTAACCATAGATAGACGTGGTTGCTATGGCTAATTACTACTATCTACGCGTTCGGCCGCCACGATGATATGCCGAGCGCGGATGTAGAGGTGACTAACTAACAGGGGAGGGAGGATCTAAGATGGTTACCGATCCCCCTGGCCTCATAACCCACCCGATTTGATGCCGCAAATCACCTCTCGTGACACCAACCTTGGTTGACCGTAGACCTTGAGCCCCCATGACTCAATAACTTTTAATGGGCAACCCCTAAACAGACAAGCAAGCAAAAAGTTGCTTGCTCAAGTGCTCATCTAAACTAAACTCTAATACCTATCAGAATACCATATTCTCAATCTTCAACTCTAAACTCTAAATCAAAATAAGTGAATGTACACATGCCATAATCCATTCCAAAGAATGAGTGAGGGATACCACCCTCCCTTGTTTAAACTTACTCCATATCTGCAACTAAATCCATAATCTCTTTTAAGAAAACATATCCAAATCTTCTTCCCATGTCAAGAAATAAAGGAAAGCGAAAAACCAGGAATTTTCGTGACAACGTTATAAAATATTTGTTTTATTCAATTTATAGTATTCTTAAAAATCTACTTATGGTTACCTTAAAAAAAATAAGTGTATAAGTAAAGATGCCTACGCTATCTTTGAATTTCAAATCAAAGGATACGTATACAGCGTATTCTCTTTGTATTCTTATCTTGAAATGATAGTTTAAGTTATTTTACCCTATAAATATTTAAGATAGTTCAACTATCTATATTTTCTTTTTCTTTTGTTGTGAGGAAGTCAATACTTGTAAAGATGCTTAACATCTAAATTTACAATCGCAAATCTTTATGAACATTTCAGTGTTTCATAAAAAGATATTTTTGGAATCTAATCATATTAATTTAAGTAAGATCCAAGTGTGAAAAGAAATAAAAAGAAATAAAAACAGTGAGAGACGCAAAAATGGAACAAAAATCAACTAAAAAGAGTGAGATAAATACTGCGGACCGAATGAATTGACACCATGAACGAAATGGTATCGATGCTTAACGCGGCGCGGTTAAATATAGCCAACGACTGAAATCGTTTATCTCAAATCTTGACAAACGCGACAGACAACATAACAATTGTATACAATATGACCATAAGTCAACATATGTCTATACCTATAATGTAATTCGAGTAAGAGGAAGGTAAAACCTCATAGTAAAGACGCGAGAATTTAAAGAGTGTAATGCGGATATCCGACTAATTCAGTACTCGGCACCAAAAAAAAAGAAAAAGGCAATGAGGGGATTTTTCCCACGACCACACAAGAAAACCCGAATCAGTAATCCCGAAAAAAAATAAACCATATAATTGAGATTACAACTCGTTCTCTCTCTTATAATCGATCAAGCAATTGATAAGTTGATAATATAATTGAAATGTAAATTCAATACAACACTACCAATAGGGTAGTGAGGAAACAAATATTAAATATCGAAGCCTCGGAAGTGCACTCCAGATTGCTGAAATTAAGATGGTTAAGTATATGTGTTTTCAATTGATCATCAAAATTACTCTCATTGATTATTAAAGTAATACGAGTTCCCCTCAGGTAAACTAGAGAGAGTGATAGTAGGGTACGATTTATAGGTACCGGATATTTGGGGAGTAGAATTCTTTCTCCTTACAATCGTTAGTATACATACGATCACGACGACAATGATCAAAATAGACACGGACAACACGGTAGCAAAGGATATAGTGCCTATAAACGATAGGACACCTCCAGTAGGTAAGTAAAAAAAAATTAAATCTGCGTAAACGCGAGTGAGTAAATAAAAAAAATGTAGCTAACAGCTAAATGAATTAAGTATAAACGTACGCGATGTTCAAATACTAACGCGATTGGTCGCTACCGACACACAAAACAATGAAATTTAAAGCTGTCTAGAAAGACTAAGTGCAAAAAAAAATTTATATCAATGGAAGTTAGGTATTTCAAACCGAGGATATCGCTTAAAAAGTCGCGGAGTGTAGTGGATACGAGCACGGGCTCCAAAAGTATATTTTAGTCAAAAAAAAAATTTGGCTTAACAAGGTAGTTATATAGAATAAGTTTCAAACTTTAAGCGTTTGGTTTGCTTTGGTTAGGCTTCAAAAACCAAAAAAAATCACTTGGTGGTAAACTTCACTTCAATACATGCACTGAGAAAACACATATGATTTAATAATAATGATAAGATACTAATAATAAGAAGGATAAATAAAATACATATTGTTGGGCTTCTCGCCAGGACAATTTCGTCCTTTAAAATCAATAGTGATAATGGAATACCACCGTCCGTGGCAATTGGATGTGTACGCCGACGTCGACAGCGTCAATAGCGTCGACTACGCGTTCGTAGCGTATGAATTTGTGGTGTTCGAGCTTCGTCGCTCCCACAAAGGACACAAATAAATTAAATGCCAAAGGATTACCTGGATTTTGATGATTCAGTATGCTTTATACTTCTTTCTTTTTATCTATTTATTATGTAGGTCAGGTACGGTTATAAACGCTGCAACATAAAGATGATATACACAAGCTGCTACACCCATCGGTGCTTCACAAAATTGTTCGTAAATGAGGTGTTGATCTGCTGCTGGACCGGCATCTGCAATTATTGTGCACGCCAGACGTCCTGTTATGGAATTCCCACGAAGTTAGACGTCTATCTGGATCCCTCGCTGTGGTTCCTTAGCCTGTCGTGGTGGAGTAATGGATGAGTACTGTCCGGTGTAGTCACTGGATCCTGAATGCGTACTCTGATGCGCCGAGAGGGCGTTAGATTATGCTCATAGAAGCAAGATGTCTTCACGGAATGACTCAAAGGAGGCGGTGGAGGTGATGAGGCGGCGACCGTTGACGAGCCGACGAGCGGATCAACGTCCAGCGGTCGAGTAGTTACGTTGCCTCTAATACCAACGTGGTGATGTCAGCCAAGAATTGGAGACGCTAGGGTTTGCGACAAATGCTTTCGCTTGTAGAAGAAAAACCTCCAGTAGGATTTCTGCGCTTATTGCTTCCGTAAAATAAAAGGAAATGAAGAAAGCAGGATAGGGTTGCTTATGAGAATCACGTAATTGATTGTATTTTTTTTTCCATATATAAATCTCTATACACGTGACACATAGCGTCGGGTCACCAAGAAAAAAAATTTAATTTGGGGTTTGCCGCATTTTCCTCTTGTGGATGTGGAATTTTCTCATAAGGAATGGAGACAAAATCCTGCAGCCTCGCCTGCTCGTCCTGACTATAATGGTAAATTCCTTGTCTGCTCCTATCCTGCGGTGTGTGTAGGGTTCCTATTCAACCGGGAATGAATATCAAAATTTAGCTAATTCCTAAATGACGCAGCAGACAATTCTCATCGAATCGAAGCAAATCTAATACTTGCTTGGATTCGATATATATTAATTCAGAATACTTACCTTATTATAAAGATTAATCCGGTTGTAGAAATGAAATTTTTCCAATTGCAAATGCAATTGGAGGGATTCTCACCTGAGAAACCTAATTATGATGAAATAAAATGGCGCGGCTGCTTTTACTCAAGAGCAGTTCTGCGGCAGAGATGTTTCGTAGTTGCTGTCTGGCTTCAAAATGAAGTCCACATTCGACTTACTAGTGTATCTTCCCCGCTTTCCAGGTAGCCGTACGCCATATTGACTTTTTCACTTCCTCCGTTCCATCACTCGTTCCAATGTAAGTATCGAGTTAGATGGTACAGAATGTCGAGTCTTTATGGGTAGTGCTCACTGAACCGAACCAAGAAGTGTGATCATTTGCCATGCATTAAGCATGTCAAATGGCACGAATAGAAAAGGATATCCTCCTAAAGGATGTCCAGTGTACAGAATGACGTGTTTATATCTATTGATAATACGTATATTTGCAGTTGGCAAATGACAATTTCTCGATATCTTTTTAGTACGTCAGAGGGCAATTCCGATCAAACTTAATCCATGTATGGTCGTTTGGATTATGGATAGAGTGACACTTTGTGATTTTCGTTATCTTGGTAAGACATGACTTAAATTTGTCCGGTGACAGTTTTAGCAGGAATTATAATTGCGATTCGTCTACTTCTGCATGTCACTTATTTATACTCAAGATGTGAACATCGTAAGTATATTTATGACAGGCTATGTATTATGTGCTGATATGACTATGTCCACTCGCCGATCTAATGGGAATTCAATCAATTCTGATGTTTGGAATTTATCTGCCCAAAAAAAAAATTTCGATCTGCAAAAATGCTCACAAAGTGGACCAAGTAAGAATGATTTATTACCTTCGCCACATCATTGGTTATGCGTCTGTTTGACACATATCAGATTTAGCCTTTCATAACACTTCTGTGGGTATTAATGACACTTGTCACGGATCTAAGAGTAAAATTAAGATAAACTAATTCGCTTAGTGGTGTCACCAATACTTGTATCTAACATTCTAATTTGTTCAAAATCCCATTCCTTTTATTCCCAATCCACTTAATTGACAGATGACAATTGCTATTTTTACTGGCCTGTCAATCCTCGCATGTCAATAGTTTACATTCTTCCTACTTTTTCAACAGTTTGGCTGTCATGCATCTCCGTTCCGTGTGAACGAGGTCTAAATTCTAAGATAGCGAGTAGCCGCATACTCGCCTCTTTTTGCACTTCCAGAAAATCATGGAACAGACAAAACTGGGGAAGCAGACAGAGATCTAAAATGTATTGGAAGTCCATTCTGGAAATGGCATTTTTGTCTGGGTGGATTTTATTTGTGGAATCCTTTCAGGAGTGGGGTAAAATGAATGCGTTCAAGGTAAAGTGAGTCTACGAATAATTTCGCTGGTAGATGGCGTTGGTAGGAAATTTATTTGCATGCCATTCTGCAAAAAGTTTTCCCTACAAAGCTTGGAATTTCGACTAAGCCTGCTTCGTCGAACTTCCAAGAAAAAGGAGAACTTCTTACGAAAACTTATGTTTGGGGCTTCTCACTTCTCGTATCATACCGATACTGCAACTCTTTATAGTCTAGTTGGTTGAAGACAAAAAAAAAATTTGCACAGGTTATGCATTCGCGCAATCCATCTGAAATTCATGTTTTGTTTTACCATTGCTGATATAAAAAAAAATTTTCAGGAAACACGTTCCTACAGTACGTCAGGGTTTCATATTCTATCGGTCATTATTCAGCATAAAGAGATTTTCGCACAAACAGACCAAGAGTCTCATGCACAGCTGAGAGCCGGGCATCTGGATACTAAGAACGATTATGGTATCTTCCACCTCTTCATGTGCCTCCATACGACAAAAGTCAAAAAAAAAAATTTTTAATGTTGAATATGACCAAAAAAAAAATTTTTAAGGAAAGTCAGGTTATTTGGGTCTAAATCAGGGGTATAATTAAAGTTTGAATGTTTTATCTTTTTAGATCCTTAGTGTGA
This sequence comes from Platycheirus albimanus, assembly GCA_916050605.2. NCBI lineage: Eukaryota > Metazoa > Arthropoda > Insecta > Diptera > Syrphidae > Platycheirus > Platycheirus albimanus. The sequence continues at coordinate 71,948,170 of OU696698.1, forward strand.
CACGTCCACTTGTGTCCTCGCCTATCTTCAACTTCATATAGATTTTCACCAACTATATTAGTAACGCGAACTTTAATAAACTTTGGGCACAACTTCGCACTCAGGTGCTTAGTTGCGTCACTTAGAACATGATTTCTTCGATATATTTCATCGCCTATTTTAAATGTTATATTTCTGGAACGAAGATTGTAAGTTTTTTCATACGCTTCATGGGTCTTAATCAGCGCTTGTTTCAAGTAGGAATGAATGATGTTCATCCTGCCAACTTTGGGAAGCCAATCTATCTCCGAACAGTTCAGCCCACCCAACTCTCTCAAAAGACGATAGTCTGCCCCATGTTCTATCATACGTTGTCCGTACAGGGCTTCGTATGGGGACATCGTGAGAGTTGAATGCACCGTCGTGCGTAAAGCACTGCTGATCGAAGACAGATGGGCATCCCAATCCGTCTGTCGTGGATTGACATAAGATCGAATAGCTGCCAAAATTGAACGGTTCACTCGTTCACTTGCATTTGACTGGGGAGCATACACTGCCGTTCGGTAGTGTTTGACCCCGAAAATACTCAAAAACTTTAAGAACTCTTTCCCAACAAATTGCGTACCATTGTCCGAGAGAATACTCTCTGGTACTCCATATATCAAAAACACCTCGTCCTTCAAAAACTTGACCACGCTCGCGGCTGTTGCCTTGCGTAGTGGCTTGATGAAGACAAATTTGGTTAGTTGGTCTAACACGATCACTATATAGACATTACCAGCTTTCGATCTTGGGTATGGCCCGAGAAAATCAACATACAGATGTTGAAATGGCCTATCTACTTCGAAACTGTTTCCCATTTCTGCTCGTAAAGTCATGTTAGCTGCCTTACTGGTCTTGCATGTCTCACACCGGTCAACATAAAGTTTGACCTGTGTGTACATTCCGGGCCAGTAGAATCTGTCTTTCAACCTATAAATCGTCTTCACCACTCCACCATGCGAAGCGCGCGGCGGATTGTGAGCCAGAGAGATAAGAGATTCAGTCATCTCCGAGGGAACCCACAATTTCCAAGTTAGATCGTCAGCCAAGGGATTACCACCCGCATGTTTGGTGCGTTTGTATATATACCCTTCCGACACCTTAAGGTCCGGTAACCGCTCCTGTTCCTTCCTGATATGACTGATGATATCCAGATAACCTTCGGATTTAAAGGACGGATCCTCAAGATCGATGTGAAGTACCTCCGAGGCATCGATCTGTGGTAGACATGAAAGGAAAGCTGACACTGTCAACTCATCGTCTTCATAAGCTCTGGATAGAGCGTCTGGCACGACATTTAGTGTTCCCTTTCTATGCTCTACCACAAAATCGAATCCTTGGAGTCGCATACTCCACCTCGCTAATCTTCCGGTTGGATCTTTCATGGTCATCAGCCATTTCAGGCTGGAATGGTCCGTAATAACGCGAAAATGGTATCCCTCAACGTACGATCTGAACTTCTGGATACCTTCAAAAGCTGCTAAGCACTCGCGTTCAGTCACCGAATAGTTTCTCTGTGCAGCGTTCAGTTTCCGGGAGAAGTAGTATATAGGCTGCTCCGCTCCGGATTCGTCTCGCTGACAGAGTACACATCCGATGCCAGTCGCGGATGCGTCGCAGAGAATAATGAATTCCTTGGAGAAGTCTGGATTGACCAATACAGGCTTCGATAGCTTCTGGTCCTAGCTTGAATGCTTTTCCCTTTTTCAAAGTCTCGGTCAACGGTGCGACTAGGGTGCTGAAGTCTTTAACAAATCGTCGATACCAACCAGCCATACCGAGAAATCGGCGAACTTGGCGAGTTGTGGTTGGTAAAGGAAAACTAGTAATCGCCGCGATCTTATCTGGATCGGCTTTCAAACAACCCTGACCGACCTTATAACCGAGATAGTGAAGTTCATCAAAACAAAACTTCGACTTCTCGACGTTAATCGTCAGTCCTGCATTCGTCAAACACTTTCCAACTATCTCCAGAGTCTCCAGATGTTCGTCGAAATCCTTCGACACAACCAACAAATCATCCAAGTATACGAATACTTGATCTCGTAACCCCGACGGAATTACGCGACTCATAAGGTAACTCAAACTTTGTGCCGCATTACATAGACCGAAAGGCATGACCTTAAATTGGTACAGTGGTCTGCCTGGTACCGTAAAAGCGGTCTTCTCCCTTGAACTTTGCTCCAGCGGTATCTGCCAAAACGCATCCTTCAGATCCACGCTAGAAATGTAACGTGTTTCTGTCAGACGTGCTAGCAGCCCCTCTATGTGCGCAATTGGACGAGCATCCTTCTTTGTTACGGAGTTCACTTTTCGAAAGTCCAGGCACAATCGGTTCTTGCCAGGCTTGCGAACAAGCACCACTGGAGAACTCCATGCGCTGGAACTTTCTTCAATGACTCCTAAAGATAGCATACGGTCCAATTCAGCGTACATTAGGGTTTGTATCGCTGGAGAAACGGGATAGTACCTCTGCTTAATTGGTACGGCCTCACCCGTGTCTATGTAGTGTTGCACTAGATTCGTTTTCCCGAGTCCATTGACTGCGAAGGAAGGAAATCCACGAACAACTTCGTTTAGTCGTTTAGACTCTTCATTATTTAACTTAATTTGGTTGGTGGGTCTCTCGTCTGGCCCACCGATCGTCATTCCTGAAAGACCTGCAATTATATGTGGCGCGATTTGGAATTTTTGCCAAAAGTCGACGCCTAAATACAGACGCTGGCTTAGCGTTGGCACAATGTATAAATCGATATCTTTTGTTACCCCCTTGTATTGGATCGCTGTTGTGATCACTCCAACTATGGATTGCTTGTGTCCATCGGCCGTGGACACGGTAGTCTCTACCTTCCTTATCGTAACGTTTTTGTCTTTCAAATAGGGGATGATATCAGTGCCTAAGCAACTGATGCTTGCTCCTGAATCGAGGAGACCTAGAAAATTGTCATCGAATAGACCGACTGTCACATAAGGACGTGGGTCATTCGATTCTCGACCTATTGTTGCAGACGCTACGTTACGATAAGTAGTCCGCTTCCGATGAAAGCGCTCCCTTATTCGTCGTATCCGTTTGGATAATTCTGGAAAAGTAACTAATCTCTTGCGCACTTCGTTATAATTGCGTAGCCTTTCATGGAAAGGTTTACGATATAATGGTTCTGCAATGTTCTTATCTAAATTCAAATCCATATTGGGTTTTGGTTCGTTATTCAAAACAGGGATTGTTCTACAATCATTTGTATTAGGTTCTAATAATTCATTTTTGTTCTTGTCTGGTTTTAAAATTGTAATTTTTGGAAGTTCAAGAGGCTTTGTCGGCTTGGACACTTGAACTCCGGGTGAATCTAATCGGAGCGAACCCCCCCGGTTGATGGGTTGTTCCTCCTCTCGTTTCCCGCTAGGCACTTAGGGCACGATGGACTATATGCGTCTGCTAGTCCGCAGCGGAAGCAAAATATCTTGTCAATGGGCTTAGGACAATCACGGAAGCTGTGACCAAGAACTAAGCAATTCCAACATTTCAGTAAACTTCGATCCCTCTGGATCGCTTCAAGGTGTGTTGTGGGCAAAGCCACAGTTAAATCCTGGCAAGGTTCTTCTTCGATTTCATTTACAAAACGTCGGGCAGGAGGGCGTTGTGCTGATGGCACAAAACTCGGACGTGTTGTGTCATAGTGGGATTGCGACTTTTCGATCGCACGGCATAAGTAAGCTAAATCTCTAAGACTTGAGGTGCTGTATGTTATTAGTAACTCACTCATCCTCCTTCTGACGTTGGTTTTAATTATTTCGATTAATTCCTTTTCAGTACGCGGAACTCGCATTTTGGAATTAATATTCATAATGGCATCGTAGAAGTCAGTAAACGACTCGCCATTTTGCATCTTTCTATCAGATAGTTTTCGGAAGAGTTCTGTATCTGTTTCTAAACTTCGGTACTGCTCAACTAATGCAGTCCTCAAATCAGTCCAATTGGAATGTCGGTTCCGTTTCAAATATACCCAGTACCATGCTTCAACGGCACCGGAGACGAAGTGATAAAAGTTCATCACTATCTCGTCCCATGGTACGTTGTTGCTGTACCGGATACATTCGAGACGGAACAAAAAGTCGTCGACAGACATATTTTTCCCGTCAAATTTTAACCCCCACTTATGATACTGAGGTACTCGGCTGGATGATGTGGTGTTCGAACCTGTACGTCTACGCGGAGACGGCGGTGAATCATCGAAATTAAAGGTATTCATCTTCTGTAGAAAATCGTCTACGTTTGCACCCCGAGTCATCTGTGATGGGTTGACACCTTGCAAGCACAGATTTGCTCCTGGTGGATAGGTTGGAGTAGTCATGTCTGCTAACTCATCTTCTGTCGGCATATGGTCCGTAAGATTTCTTCGGGCACTCTTACTGCCAGCGGGAGCATTAATGGTAACTACGCGTGTAGCGTCCGTACCATTAGTAGGCTTGCTAGGAAGTTTATGTGCAGTGGAAGTTTGGAGTTGTGATACAGGTCGCGTAGGTGGTCGAATTGGTGGTTGCGGTGGAGGTTGGGCTGATGCTTGAGTGAGAGGTTGAGTAGCAGTAGGTGGAGGTTGGCTATGAATGTTGCCTCGTATTATGTTAGCGACTTGCTCAAGTAGGTAGTTCTGACTTTGAGTCAGTTGCTCCTGAATGAACCTTCTTTCGTCGCAACGGTGCGCTTCGATAGAAGCTGACACAATGTCTTGAATGTATGCTGAATGATCAGCGGCATCCTTACGACGCTGTGCTTCCTCTGCACTCACATCTTCTGTATCCACAGGGTTAATCCCTGTGTCATTCCCCGTTTGGTCGAAACCACCCTCCGATTGATCGTCTTCCGGATCAACTGGTAGAGGTATCGGACCTACGCCTTGACCTGGTCGCAAAGGCATAATGATCACGTCACGTAAATTAGGATTGTAAGAACTTTGTTTCTCGATTTTTCGGTTTTCACTACTCATTGAACAGAGTCGATAAACAGTCAAACTATGTTTGGAATATCCGGTAATAAAAAAAAATTAAGGGGTGAGTAGCCCGTGAGATATTTCCTCCAACGGGTGCTACTCGAGTGTCAAACAAAAAGTGTCAGTAAAAGAAAAAGTAAAAAAAAAGGAAATAATAAAAAAAAGGATTTTAAGTAAATATATACCGTGAGCTATACCTCCAACGGAAATATTTCAAAAATTCATAACTCGAAATAACAAATAAAAGTAGGCAAGTGTAAATTTGGTAAGTGCTTAATACTAATTATATATATTTATGTTCTACTTGTAATAACAAGACTTATATCTTAACAAAAAGGATTATTCGAAATACCTACAAAATATCTCAATCGGGTACTTGAATAAATACTTAAATAGTGTAATTAATTAATTCAATAGATACAAAATCTTATTATTAATACTTAATTAAAGAATGATTATTCATTATACTTAATAATCTGAGAACAAAATTATGCTTGAGGGTGGGCACTATCCCAAAAATTCACAAAACTGCAATGTCTCAGAAACTCGAAATACTCAAAAATCTCAAAAAATCTCAAAATACTCAAAATACTCAAAAATCTCAAGATACTCAAAAAATCTCGAAATACTCAAAAAAAAAATTAATAATCTGGGTGTATCATAAAGGATTCGGGAGGTGGTACCCCCACTTCCTTGGAATTTGGCGTGTACATTTTGATTCGGTTTCTGAACCGATAAAAAAAAACAAAAAAAAACTTAGTGTGTGTGGACTTGTTAAACTTTACTGCGTTCTGGATATTCAAAGAAAAGGCAATTCTTCATAAGCAAAAAGTTGATCGGGTAACCAATGGTAACATTACGCTACTGCAGACGTACATCGGGTATAAAGACACCAATTACCGGTTAGCGCTTCATGTCCCTCAGATTACCGTCACTTCCTAACGAAAATCAAAACTGACTGAAATCTTCAAATACAAACTGGGTAATATAATAATTAAAAGTGAAAAGTTGATTTTCAGATGAAACAAATTGGGTCGTAGTTGAACGAATGACCAGCTTCTGCAGCTGACGTGCGTCGGGCAAAAGCTCCAACCACCGGTCAGAAGACCTGCTCATACTATTCTCCTACGATCAGGATCTCAGACATCATTTACAGGATATATCGACACCTCAGCAACTGACAATCGGGCAAAATCACTGCCTAATCCGGACAGAGATCGAAGACAAACCTATGTGACAAGAGGTAAGGGAAAGTGGATAGACCTAATGCAACAGACTGATTCGGGACATATCACCAAACCACTGGACAAAATAGTGCCCATGCCAACAATCTCGATGACGTTCCTCCATCTAAGATTCTTGATCACCTCAAAAAAAAAAACTTAAACCAAAAACTGAAAAATTCTCAAAAATTTCAAAAAAAAAATTCTTAACTTCTCTCTACATCACTCTTAATCGACCTAACTTTAATCAATTCAAATCTAATCTTCTCAAGCTAATTCGGGCCCCACGTTGGGCGCCATCTGTAACGTAAATTTGTATTATTTTTACGGATATTATAATTATTAAGAAAATGGAATGAAGTCTAAATATCCCTAGTGAAGGAACTCGGAAATAAAAAAAAATATATTCCGACATTCAAACATTCAAATATTCTCTTATTCCTGTTCAACTGCCAGTAAGCCCTGGCCTTCCCTCTTTGATACCCTATGGATGACAAAATGAGGAGACAATGCCTTCCAACAGCTGCACCTATCGGGGAGGAAGTAGAAAGAGACAAGCATCCCATATACCCTTGACTCCTATATCAAGGATCTATAACTCCAGAGTCCATCATCCACATGTCGTATACCTAGTAATTTGTAAACGAAGACCAAACAACAAAATACTTACATGACGATAGCAATGCCTCTTCCCCCTTCTAATCCTCTCCCTATTTCTTAAATATCCTGTTCATCCCGTTCACAGAAGCATGAACTATCCACCGGCCCACCATAGGTCCTGACCACAAAACCCCATGGAACAGCCTAGAGGGTGCCCGATGCCATGCTCATGCCTATCCGTTACAAGTGCTAGATGTTCCGCTTGTAACTGTATCACAATGTAGCCTACACCTGGAAACCATGAACCTTAACTATACTCCCATAACTATACCTAGACCACGTATGCTGACTCAAACTATATTATCTTCATATCCAGAGACTTCGCTCCGGTTTGCATCTAAATGTCTGGTTATGGCTATCTGATTTTCGCGAATTGGGATGAAATTAACCTTTTGTCGGCAACGCCCCCTTTCTAATTGACCACTCGAGATGAATGGCCAACCAGAACGGCATGCGACAACGCAAGGTTATGGCCGAGATCGACCGTCGCGGTGGCCGGCAGTACCCTAGCCTCGACTAGCTCAGTCCGGCCGCGGGCACTTGCTCCGGGATCTATACGACCGGTGTTACCTCTTTTTTTTCTTACACTGCCGACCGGTGAACTTTGGTGGTCAAGTTCGAATAATGAATGTTTTGAAGCTTAATGGCCCTCATAACCTTCGAAGAGTAGACGGTATTGAATTGATTAGTAAAGAACAGGTTATTCTATAGTGCACCTCCTATTAGCAGGAGTGAACGTAGACGAGAGGAGAGAATCGGTTATATTATTACTTTTTTCCCACAGAACGTAAACCATGTAAAGAAACGTTTAAAGCTAACCATAGATAGACGTGGTTGCTATGGCTAATTACTACTATCTACGCGTTCGGCCGCCACGATGATATGCCGAGCGCGGATGTAGAGGTGACTAACTAACAGGGGAGGGAGGATCTAAGATGGTTACCGATCCCCCTGGCCTCATAACCCACCCGATTTGATGCCGCAAATCACCTCTCGTGACACCAACCTTGGTTGACCGTAGACCTTGAGCCCCCATGACTCAATAACTTTTAATGGGCAACCCCTAAACAGACAAGCAAGCAAAAAGTTGCTTGCTCAAGTGCTCATCTAAACTAAACTCTAATACCTATCAGAATACCATATTCTCAATCTTCAACTCTAAACTCTAAATCAAAATAAGTGAATGTACACATGCCATAATCCATTCCAAAGAATGAGTGAGGGATACCACCCTCCCTTGTTTAAACTTACTCCATATCTGCAACTAAATCCATAATCTCTTTTAAGAAAACATATCCAAATCTTCTTCCCATGTCAAGAAATAAAGGAAAGCGAAAAACCAGGAATTTTCGTGACAACGTTATAAAATATTTGTTTTATTCAATTTATAGTATTCTTAAAAATCTACTTATGGTTACCTTAAAAAAAATAAGTGTATAAGTAAAGATGCCTACGCTATCTTTGAATTTCAAATCAAAGGATACGTATACAGCGTATTCTCTTTGTATTCTTATCTTGAAATGATAGTTTAAGTTATTTTACCCTATAAATATTTAAGATAGTTCAACTATCTATATTTTCTTTTTCTTTTGTTGTGAGGAAGTCAATACTTGTAAAGATGCTTAACATCTAAATTTACAATCGCAAATCTTTATGAACATTTCAGTGTTTCATAAAAAGATATTTTTGGAATCTAATCATATTAATTTAAGTAAGATCCAAGTGTGAAAAGAAATAAAAAGAAATAAAAACAGTGAGAGACGCAAAAATGGAACAAAAATCAACTAAAAAGAGTGAGATAAATACTGCGGACCGAATGAATTGACACCATGAACGAAATGGTATCGATGCTTAACGCGGCGCGGTTAAATATAGCCAACGACTGAAATCGTTTATCTCAAATCTTGACAAACGCGACAGACAACATAACAATTGTATACAATATGACCATAAGTCAACATATGTCTATACCTATAATGTAATTCGAGTAAGAGGAAGGTAAAACCTCATAGTAAAGACGCGAGAATTTAAAGAGTGTAATGCGGATATCCGACTAATTCAGTACTCGGCACCAAAAAAAAAGAAAAAGGCAATGAGGGGATTTTTCCCACGACCACACAAGAAAACCCGAATCAGTAATCCCGAAAAAAAATAAACCATATAATTGAGATTACAACTCGTTCTCTCTCTTATAATCGATCAAGCAATTGATAAGTTGATAATATAATTGAAATGTAAATTCAATACAACACTACCAATAGGGTAGTGAGGAAACAAATATTAAATATCGAAGCCTCGGAAGTGCACTCCAGATTGCTGAAATTAAGATGGTTAAGTATATGTGTTTTCAATTGATCATCAAAATTACTCTCATTGATTATTAAAGTAATACGAGTTCCCCTCAGGTAAACTAGAGAGAGTGATAGTAGGGTACGATTTATAGGTACCGGATATTTGGGGAGTAGAATTCTTTCTCCTTACAATCGTTAGTATACATACGATCACGACGACAATGATCAAAATAGACACGGACAACACGGTAGCAAAGGATATAGTGCCTATAAACGATAGGACACCTCCAGTAGGTAAGTAAAAAAAAATTAAATCTGCGTAAACGCGAGTGAGTAAATAAAAAAAATGTAGCTAACAGCTAAATGAATTAAGTATAAACGTACGCGATGTTCAAATACTAACGCGATTGGTCGCTACCGACACACAAAACAATGAAATTTAAAGCTGTCTAGAAAGACTAAGTGCAAAAAAAAATTTATATCAATGGAAGTTAGGTATTTCAAACCGAGGATATCGCTTAAAAAGTCGCGGAGTGTAGTGGATACGAGCACGGGCTCCAAAAGTATATTTTAGTCAAAAAAAAAATTTGGCTTAACAAGGTAGTTATATAGAATAAGTTTCAAACTTTAAGCGTTTGGTTTGCTTTGGTTAGGCTTCAAAAACCAAAAAAAATCACTTGGTGGTAAACTTCACTTCAATACATGCACTGAGAAAACACATATGATTTAATAATAATGATAAGATACTAATAATAAGAAGGATAAATAAAATACATATTGTTGGGCTTCTCGCCAGGACAATTTCGTCCTTTAAAATCAATAGTGATAATGGAATACCACCGTCCGTGGCAATTGGATGTGTACGCCGACGTCGACAGCGTCAATAGCGTCGACTACGCGTTCGTAGCGTATGAATTTGTGGTGTTCGAGCTTCGTCGCTCCCACAAAGGACACAAATAAATTAAATGCCAAAGGATTACCTGGATTTTGATGATTCAGTATGCTTTATACTTCTTTCTTTTTATCTATTTATTATGTAGGTCAGGTACGGTTATAAACGCTGCAACATAAAGATGATATACACAAGCTGCTACACCCATCGGTGCTTCACAAAATTGTTCGTAAATGAGGTGTTGATCTGCTGCTGGACCGGCATCTGCAATTATTGTGCACGCCAGACGTCCTGTTATGGAATTCCCACGAAGTTAGACGTCTATCTGGATCCCTCGCTGTGGTTCCTTAGCCTGTCGTGGTGGAGTAATGGATGAGTACTGTCCGGTGTAGTCACTGGATCCTGAATGCGTACTCTGATGCGCCGAGAGGGCGTTAGATTATGCTCATAGAAGCAAGATGTCTTCACGGAATGACTCAAAGGAGGCGGTGGAGGTGATGAGGCGGCGACCGTTGACGAGCCGACGAGCGGATCAACGTCCAGCGGTCGAGTAGTTACGTTGCCTCTAATACCAACGTGGTGATGTCAGCCAAGAATTGGAGACGCTAGGGTTTGCGACAAATGCTTTCGCTTGTAGAAGAAAAACCTCCAGTAGGATTTCTGCGCTTATTGCTTCCGTAAAATAAAAGGAAATGAAGAAAGCAGGATAGGGTTGCTTATGAGAATCACGTAATTGATTGTATTTTTTTTTCCATATATAAATCTCTATACACGTGACACATAGCGTCGGGTCACCAAGAAAAAAAATTTAATTTGGGGTTTGCCGCATTTTCCTCTTGTGGATGTGGAATTTTCTCATAAGGAATGGAGACAAAATCCTGCAGCCTCGCCTGCTCGTCCTGACTATAATGGTAAATTCCTTGTCTGCTCCTATCCTGCGGTGTGTGTAGGGTTCCTATTCAACCGGGAATGAATATCAAAATTTAGCTAATTCCTAAATGACGCAGCAGACAATTCTCATCGAATCGAAGCAAATCTAATACTTGCTTGGATTCGATATATATTAATTCAGAATACTTACCTTATTATAAAGATTAATCCGGTTGTAGAAATGAAATTTTTCCAATTGCAAATGCAATTGGAGGGATTCTCACCTGAGAAACCTAATTATGATGAAATAAAATGGCGCGGCTGCTTTTACTCAAGAGCAGTTCTGCGGCAGAGATGTTTCGTAGTTGCTGTCTGGCTTCAAAATGAAGTCCACATTCGACTTACTAGTGTATCTTCCCCGCTTTCCAGGTAGCCGTACGCCATATTGACTTTTTCACTTCCTCCGTTCCATCACTCGTTCCAATGTAAGTATCGAGTTAGATGGTACAGAATGTCGAGTCTTTATGGGTAGTGCTCACTGAACCGAACCAAGAAGTGTGATCATTTGCCATGCATTAAGCATGTCAAATGGCACGAATAGAAAAGGATATCCTCCTAAAGGATGTCCAGTGTACAGAATGACGTGTTTATATCTATTGATAATACGTATATTTGCAGTTGGCAAATGACAATTTCTCGATATCTTTTTAGTACGTCAGAGGGCAATTCCGATCAAACTTAATCCATGTATGGTCGTTTGGATTATGGATAGAGTGACACTTTGTGATTTTCGTTATCTTGGTAAGACATGACTTAAATTTGTCCGGTGACAGTTTTAGCAGGAATTATAATTGCGATTCGTCTACTTCTGCATGTCACTTATTTATACTCAAGATGTGAACATCGTAAGTATATTTATGACAGGCTATGTATTATGTGCTGATATGACTATGTCCACTCGCCGATCTAATGGGAATTCAATCAATTCTGATGTTTGGAATTTATCTGCCCAAAAAAAAAATTTCGATCTGCAAAAATGCTCACAAAGTGGACCAAGTAAGAATGATTTATTACCTTCGCCACATCATTGGTTATGCGTCTGTTTGACACATATCAGATTTAGCCTTTCATAACACTTCTGTGGGTATTAATGACACTTGTCACGGATCTAAGAGTAAAATTAAGATAAACTAATTCGCTTAGTGGTGTCACCAATACTTGTATCTAACATTCTAATTTGTTCAAAATCCCATTCCTTTTATTCCCAATCCACTTAATTGACAGATGACAATTGCTATTTTTACTGGCCTGTCAATCCTCGCATGTCAATAGTTTACATTCTTCCTACTTTTTCAACAGTTTGGCTGTCATGCATCTCCGTTCCGTGTGAACGAGGTCTAAATTCTAAGATAGCGAGTAGCCGCATACTCGCCTCTTTTTGCACTTCCAGAAAATCATGGAACAGACAAAACTGGGGAAGCAGACAGAGATCTAAAATGTATTGGAAGTCCATTCTGGAAATGGCATTTTTGTCTGGGTGGATTTTATTTGTGGAATCCTTTCAGGAGTGGGGTAAAATGAATGCGTTCAAGGTAAAGTGAGTCTACGAATAATTTCGCTGGTAGATGGCGTTGGTAGGAAATTTATTTGCATGCCATTCTGCAAAAAGTTTTCCCTACAACGACAAAGCAACAACAACAATCATAGCGCAGATGATGAAGATGAACATGTTCGTGTTCACAATAATTTTCAAGCTGCATCCATAATTTTCCTATAATTTGCATCCATGAAGATGTCTGCATTTTGGCTTTCCCTCTCTATCACCCAAGTATGATTAATATATTCTGCATCCACTTTTTTTGTACATCATGATGGCTTGCAGCTCCATGCAAAGCCACCTTGATAATCGGGGTACAACGACACGTATTTTATGTATGAAATTGTAACAGCTAAACTGCACTACGATGAAGTTGTGCTCTTTTCTTTATTGCTTGTTTGGCTTTTCTCATTAAGGTGGCCTTACATGAAGTTGCAAGCCATGATCTGCAAAAAAAGAGGATGCAAAATATATAAATCATGTTTGTGTGATAGAGAGGGATGCAGACGTCTCCATGGATGCAGATTATAGGAAAATTATGGATGCAGCTTGAAAATTATAGTGAAGACGAACATGTTCATCTTTAAGGTGGCTTTACATGGAGTTGCAAATGCAGACGAAAACGCAACAACAATCATAGTGCAGACGATGAAAACGAACATGTTCATCTTCACTATAATTTTCAAGCTGCATCTATAATTTTCCTATAATCTGCATCCATGAAGACCGTCTGTATTTTTGCCTTCCCTCTCTATCACACAAGTATGATTTATTGATTTTGCATCCTCTTTTTTTGCAACTCAGAGCTTGCAGCTTCATGTAAAGACACCTTTATCGTCTGCGCTGTGATTGTTGTTGTTGCTTTTTCGTCTGCACTGTAATTTGTTGCAGCTTCATGTAAAGCCACTAAAGCTTATTTTAAAATTATCGTGACAAAATAAAATTTAGAATAGTTACCTAAAATTGATCTCTATTATTAAATCATGATGTGTACTGCAGGATGATGTAGTTCAAGCGCAGTTCAATTACTTGTTAAAAGCGCGACCAATAGTGTGAATTGATAACGAAACGAAACCCATTTTTGAAACATCAATAATAGTGGATTTTTATTGTTCTGCATCTTGATTTCTGCAAAAAAAAAAAGAGGATACAATATGTAAAAATCATACTAATTCAATAGAGAGCTTAGATAAAAATGCAGAATATGTTCATCATCTTGGCGAGTTCGTATATTAGTTTATCTGTTCACTCTTTTGTATAATGATGTATAGCTCTCTCGCCCGTTTACTTCTCTTAAAATTTGCTGATGAAGATGTTGCGGAACAATGTATCTCCACCAATATTCCAATCTCTAATCTTTTGAAAACAAAATATGCATCTGGCAATGACATGAACTCGCTGTTTCCATTTGACACTAGCATATGGCCCATTCACATTTCAAAGTAAAAAAAATATTAAAAATAAAAAAAAAGGTATCGCATTGGTCGATTCCAAATGTAAAAAAGTAATCAAAAATGGTTAATAATTCCGATGACAGGTATGCTTAGATTATGAAATAACAATCATTAATAAATTTTCTTTTTGAATTGAATCGATATTGCATAAATTCTTTTGTTAATCAAGTCTATGCTGAAAAATAAATATACACAGTAAAAAAAAAAAAGAAAAGGAAAACAAAAATTATTAAAATTAATTTTGCTTCAAATCCATTACTTTCTTTTGTTATACAATTTTAAACCTATAAATCATCAAAACACACTTCAATAGTTTCTTCATAACAAAAGAAATAATAACTACATACCTACAAAATAAAGCATTTAGATAGAGTCCTTAACCTTGAACTTTATAATGATTCCTCCGGCAATGATGCGGAGTTTTATACCTCCCCGATCAATGTTTCGATTGTAATGTTTTATAAGGCACATTAATTGATTCCACTTGAAAAAAGAGAAGAGAAATGTACAATAATTGATTTAATTTAAATTTTTTGACGTTGGAACTACTGTAATAATTTATGATTTTCTTTTGTACAATAATAAATGATTTTAGTGCAGCCATACCGCCAACATTTCATTTCATCCGAGAGGTTTACGATAGCGGAAATGCCCACGAATCCTTCGAAGCGGAGCTGGATAAGGCTCTTGAGGCCAAAGTCGATTACATAATAATCGAGCCGACTAGACTCGGGGATGAGACGAGCCGTTGGATAACTGTCGGCAATTGTTTGCACAAGACAGCTGTTGTGTCCGGCGTGTCATCAATTATCTCGGGCGTCATATGGCAGGAACGTCCCATATTTAGTGCCCCGATGTGCGCTATTTCCCTGTTTTGCACGGGTCTATATACAGTTTCATGGAACTATGATCCATGTTGCCAGTACCAGGTATGACTATATAAAAGAAATGACAGAATTTCTAATTATAGAAACAATACTTCAACAAAAAAAACTACTTTGTTTCTTATTTTAGGTTGAGCGCGATATTACGAAGCTGAAAAGCATACCACTAGCAGACGTGTCCTCACCAGTAGTTTTAGGATATTCAGATAATTCTGAAGCCAAGTTCTTCCATCGGGGAGTCACATTACTATCGGCAGCATTTTGTGCATGGCAAATTTATAGGGCCTACAAGTAGTAGCTCAAGAAATAAAACAATAATTTTATTTAAAAAAAAAAAAGAAAAGAAAAAACATCTGTCTCCATATTTGTTATTTTAAGATAAGAGAAGGAACACCTAGAATAATTATTAAAGAATTGGTTTTTTTTTTTTTTTGTTTTTGTGCAAACACGGGAGTCAACTACGTTAATTTTTGTTTTAATTGTGATAAAACTTTGTAGGTATACCAACTTATACCTACATCTAAAGCTGAAAAAGCGTATAAAGACACTCCTTTAAACGCTGTATCTTTTCTTGTAATTTTTTTTCTTAAAATCCGAATGTATTCTTTTATATTTGTTTATGTATTTGATATCTACAAAATTTTATTTCAACATTTTTTGTTGCTGTTGAGAAAATAGATTACCAGGCCGCTTTTTGTTCAATGTTAATTGTTAAATACCTTACGAAAATAAATTTTAGAAGCTCCACAATAAAGTATTTTTAAAAAACCAATTTTTTTGTATTTTCATTTAACATAAATATTTTAAATATAATTTTGTGAGTGCAGCATAAGGTACAAAATCATAGAAAACCCTTATTTACGTGCTGTATGTTTTTCCAACTGTTATAAAAGCTATGCTTTTTTCTGCATAGGCATTTGTTTTTGATTTTTTTTTTTTTAAATTGTTACTGTCCTTAACAAAGTCCTAACAGAACAACTACCGTTAACATGGGTCAGGGTTCACCAAAGTTAGCCTTTTTCTTATCCATAACATTTGATATCAAAATTGGAGATAGATATTGCTTACGAATCAGGGGACAGGGACACCCTGTATATTCTCATTCAAATTAACTTAAATACATATCCGAGACTAACTCGTCACCAATCATTTTTCTTCTTCATTGTCTAGTTTCGAATTTGGCTTCAATTAATCGTTTAAACTATCTCATTTGTTTTATTAATTTGTAAAATAATATTTTATAAAGAGGAATTATTGTTAATTCCATGTTAACATTTAAAGCAACTTCACATTTGCATCTCAATTGTTGAATAAAATTTTGTCTAAAAGTTTTGTTAAATTTTACAAAAAAAAAAGAACTGCTTTATTTCGACTTCGATCAAACTTATGTTGGAGTTTTTTTTTTCGAAAAGACCACGTATTTAGATACCAAATCAAAATCTTAGCAAAGATTTTAAAACAACAATTTTTCTTTTCGACTAAAAAAAAAAACCAAGGTTCTATCAACGAATTCCCTCTGTTTCCACTATTCACGACATTAGTTTTTTCGTAGTGGTCTTAATGTTGGCTCTTATTTATCATATTGGCATCAGTTATAATAAATAAACCTTCGGACGAACTTAAGATTGCTACAACCACCCCACAAAGTAATAAAACCATTGCAACAATTTTTACTAAGAATATTAAAAAAATATTCCACATACGCCACAGTGAACGAATATCTAATCGATATTTTGTTCAGAAAATAACAAATTGTAAGATTTGATCCCCAGTTTAACTGAAGAGAGTAGCGTAGGTCATAATTTGATCAAACGGCACGGTAGTACCCAGCCAAGTTCCCTAGCATGGCACGACGTCTTTTTTATAAGATCAATAAACTCAGGACGATTTGTAACCCTTCATACTTCTGAGCGAATGACTCTTTCCTTGTATTGTCTTTTAATTTTTTTTCAATATTCCTAATACTACCTAAAATATTTGATATCAAACTGTTGAGTATTTAGAGTGAGGCATTCATTTAATTCTCTGTTTTCTACACACAATGACCTTGACAAACCGGAAAAGTTACTAACTTTGAGTGTTTTATAAATAGATGAATATTGTGGCAAGAACAGCTCTGGAAAGCCAAAGCCTTATGCCATACACTCTAAACCAGACCTACAATTTACGACTGGATCCGAAGAGAATCATTCATTTTACCGGGATAAAAAGTAGCTATTCCAGGCTATAATCTATATCTGTGCCATGTCATCCAGATCCTTTTAGCCATTCTGGCGTGATTGGACAAATTAAAACAAATCTATCCCACGGGAACCATACATTTAATCGGGATAAAAAATTCGCCTATGAGCTTTTCTAGACTAAAATCTATCTCTGTTCCAATCCAGATCCGTCGTTCAGCCATTCTGGCGTGATTAAGCAACAAACATCCATCCATCCAAACTTTCACATTATTAATATTAGTGTGATAACAAAAAATTCATAAAAAAAGTAATATCCAATCTTTAATAATATTTTTTTTTTAATAATTTTAACTAATCTAACTTAAACAATCATTCTTTATAATGTAGGGGAAAAGATGGAACAGTGAGACATTTTTTTCAAACGATTATATCTCCGCTAACTCTTTTAAGCTATTAAAATGGTTTTTTGATGTTTTCCCTGCATTTTGCCATTAAAAATTTGAGTGAATTTCAAAATGTGTTTTAAACAATTTTGTATAAGTGTTATATTCGTTTAACATTATGATTTATTAATTTATTGGAACAAAAACAACAAAAAACACATGCATTAAGATAACAAAAAAAAAAAACCCTTTCGTCGGGAACATCCATCTTTGATCATGTCAACAGCCTTTTTCATTGCCTCTATAGGCGTTTTCCGTAGCTTTATCGTTTATCAGACGTAATTTATATAAAATTGCATGCAACCAAAAAACCACTATCGATTTGATCTCGAGCACTTTTCATTTTCCATAAAGCCAAAAAAAGCAATCTAGATTCGATCTCATATTGAATTTAGATCACATTTTGCGAGTCTCGATTCAGAACTAGGATTTACTTCCACACACGCACAAAATTGACATTCCTAAACGTCAGTTTGAAATTTGTTTTCTCATTGTAGTTTTGTGAAAAGAAAGCACATTTGTTTGCAAAATAATTGGTAGGTATTTTATAATTTTTCAAAAGTGGAGCAGCAACTATTATTTATTTTTCAATATCATCCGATGATGGAGAATTTTTCAAAACTAGAAATTTGTTAAGTAAAGCGATATGCACTCCGGCAAAGATGTGGTCAGACGAAGAAGTGGACTATCATTTCAGCTGTTAATGACACACACACAATGACAAAAACAAAATCAATCTCATTTTGTTTTCCATGCAACCAGAAAAATCGTGCAATCTAGATCTAATCTGAGAGTGAATCTGAAAATGTCGTGGAATTCACCATTAATGTCTAACTCTCAAGTTATCCAAGCCGACGAAAAAAGCCATTGTATATATAAACTATAGTACTACCAATTGAGGTGCGCCATCTATCGACGAAAAACTAAGCTCTAGAGTACCATAGGAAGCAACAACAACAATTAAAATGGTGGAAATGCAATGCAAAAGCTATATAATTGAATAAAAAAGTCTAAGAATATAACAAAAATATAAAAAATCATAATGGTTCAGCCATGTCTCAATGTTCGACTTTTGTATCTGACTCACTGTTTAATTTTTAATATTTCAAAAAAAAAAAAGATTTGAACAGAAAACTGGCTATATTTTTTTTTTTGTATAATAAAAGAACACATAACAACAAGCAAATATAGACAAAAAGGGTTCGTTTACCTGTTGAAGTTGCTAAACACATTTTTGAAACACACACAAAAAACGTCTTTTCTCACTGAGACCACCACCACACGCACAACTGGATGTTATTTGGAACTGGGTTGCAAAAGTCGATACGATTGTACTTTTTTCGATACACTTGGATTAACTTAAGTACCTACACAAATACACTTTCATTAAAGTCGATGCTTTTTTAATCAATGAAAAAAAAGGTAGAATAGGATTAATCAAATACTTTGTGACTTTATTGTAGGCTAATAAGATGCTGGCTATTTAAAAATAATAAAAGGAAAGCTAATATTGTAATTCATTAACGACGTAAAAGTACAGTCACGTGAAAACTAAAAAAAAAGTTTTTCTTAGGAAAAAAGTGGTGTTTATTTTTAATTTTCTCAAAATTTTTATATACTTATTTGTTTTTAATTACGTAAAATTTTAAACAAAAAATGTCTGCCTTTATATAAAAAATATACAGCATGGCATTGTATGAGTTGTTTGTTTTCCAATTTAAGTATTTTTTTAGAAAATTGCTCCTTTCGGCTAAACGGAGCGCAATAGACCCCCTTCTTTACGTTTGTTTTCTTGTCTTGACCCAACCTACACGCTATGGTTTCTCGGCACACTCAAGGTACATAAATCGCCCTGTATAGTTGGTTTATTTATATTGCCTTACTTGATATAAAAAAACAATCTTGAATTTAAATTTTAAAGTTTTTCTATTTATAAAGAAAGTTCAATCTTTTTTTTTAATATTTATTTATGTTATCTTACATACTATGATAAAAATGTTATTTCCTTTTTCACTAAAGAAATTAAATTTTTGAATTATTGTTCAGTAAAATTCGAAAAAATGAAAAAGTACAATTCGATACACTTTTTACTTGCGATTATATAGTAGGTAGGTACTATAAGGCAAGTTATGCATTCGTCGAAAAAAAAAGTTTCGATATAACAATTAAACATGACATTACGAGTTAGCGAAGACGAAAAACATGGTCTACAAATTCTGCCCGTCTGTATGTCTGTCTGTCTATCTGTCTGTCTGTATGTATAGATACCTACAGCCCAAGGGTGGGCCGAATTGCTTCAAACTTGGTATATATAGTTTTTTAGATATTGCACAGAGGGGAAATCGAATTTTTTTAGCTCAAAAAATAACGGTACCTGCTGCCATATAACCGTTACGTTAAAGCTTATTTTTCTCGAAAACGACTCTAACGATTTTGATTTAAAAAAAATCAGTGTTGCTTTTTAGGTACGACCAATCATATGGCTAAAAAAACACAATTTTTTTATAGTCTAAGAACGTACTTTCCATAGGACCGTTTTTTTTTGCTTTCGACTATCTCGAAAACGACTCCACCAATTCTTTCGACATTTCACACATACATATATAGTTTTCGGTAGCTCAATTTGTACTGCATACGAATATTTAAAAAAAATATTTTTTTTTGTATTTTTAAAAGCATTTAAAAAAAAACTTTAAATTAATATTTTGAAAACTGCTTATTAATTTTTTTTCTAAAAATTATAAATAAATGTATTTGCTGATTTGCTATGAACTAGCGTTTTTGAATTTTTTTTTTTGAAAATTGTTTTAAAAAAGTTTTTCAACAAAACTTTTTTTCTCAAAAACCGCTCCACAGATTCTTAAAAATGTATTCTCATAAATTCAAATTTATCCAAGAAATAAAATGGCGTACTTTTTTTTCAGCTCAAATTAGTTTAAGTATCATTTAAGAATTTTGAAAAATTTATTTTTATCAAAACCTCAAACATTAGAGCAAGTTCGTGCGACCCAGTCGTGCATTCTTTTTTTTTTTTGCTTTTGATACAATGCTGCAAGGCAATTTTTTTATCCCTGATTCGGAATAGAAAGAAAAAATTTAAATTTCGAGGAAGCACTCAAATGGAATGGCTCACTGTCCGTACTGCCTCACTGTTCCAACATTTCACCTACTTTTTTTTTAAACCCTCAACGCAATTTGTAGTGTGGGTCGCTAGTATGCAAATTCAAAACAGAGTCTCTTAGAGGTGATAGGTTTTAGATCAATTTCGCAAATATTTGTTTGGTTAGAACATCGTAGACATGAATCTTGCCGTTCATTGTCTAACCCCTATTTCTTTAACTGGTGCTTTAGTTTAGTATAATTAATAGCCAATAAGCTATATGAAACACATCGTCCGAAGTGCTGGGTTTTTCAAAAAAAAAAAAGCGACAAAAAAGGGGAATTGATGGACTGAGTTCACACAATTGGTAAATTTGTCTGCCTGGGCAGTAGACACTATGGTAATCGTTTGAGATCGAAACGGCTTGAGGGGCATTTTAGGTGAGGCCCATAACAATAACGCTTTGTGGGGCCATCCAAGAAGAAGTGAAAATTAGCCGTAATGCCCATCAATAATACCTTCAGCCAAACATATAGTAGGATGTACCGTCAGGCACAGAGAGATTATCTTTTTTTAGCCGTACTACACGAATCTGGATTCCCCTATCCAAATTTGTTTTTCTTTATACTATTTGAATGTCCAAACAATCAAGTGAACATTTTGTTACATCCAACTCAATCTTTAAAAATTAGTATTGGTCGGAAAGATGCACAAAGGATCCCTCCTCCTTTTTGATTTTAAACATCTATTGGCGCACCTAGACAGTAAAACGATCATAAAGGTCACCAAAAATGGCATGACGCTCGGACGCCATTAGGCCAATCAAATCTTTGATAGCATAGAAAAATAAACAAAGTCGATAAAATTTTGTGTTGGGTTCGTGGTCTTTGGTGTGGGTGTGGGGTGGTAGTGGAGATGGTCGTTTAGGGGGGAGGGGGGTGAAAAAAAGCCATCAATGGTGGGAGGTTGGTTGTAGGTGAGTGGGTGGTTACTGGTGGGGGGATTTGGTTTGGGAGAGGAGGGTGAGGAAAAAATTGACAAAAATGGTGGGTAGTTGGTTGGTGGTTATAGGTGGGGTGGGTGGTTACTGGTGGGAGACTTGGTGTGTGGGGGAGGGTGAGGTAAAAATTGTCAAAAATGGTGGATGAATGGTTGGTGGTTATGTAGGTGGGCTGAGTGGTTGGTGGTGGTGGAGGGTTTTGGTGTGTTGAAGGGGGGAGGGGGGTGAGAAACAAATTGTCAAATATGGTGGGTAGTTGGTTGTAGGTGGGGTGGGTGGTTACTGGTGGGAGACTTGGTGTGTGGGGGAGGGTGAGGTAAAAATTGTCAAAAATGGTGGATGAACGGTTGGTGGTTGTAGGTGGGCTGAGTGGTTGTTGGTGGTGGAGGGTTTTGGCGTGTTGAAGGGGGGAGTGGGTGAGAAACAAATTGTCAAATATGGTGGGTAGTTGGTTGTAGGTGGGGTGGGTGGTTACTTTTGGGGTATTTGGTTGGGGGGTAGGGTAAGGAAAAATTAACAAAAATGGTGGGTAATTGGTTGTTAGTGGGGGAATACAACCTACATGTGAAAAGTTTTTGTGGTTTCCATCGTTTCTTACAACAGAAATTGCGGCAAAAAAGTTTTTCACATAAAATTATTGTACTCTACACAAATTTTCCGTTTTCCATTTTTTTCACCAATCAGAAAAAAATTTGTCAATGTAGTTTTCAAAAATGGTGGAGGGTTGGTTGGGCGGCCTTGTGCGAAAGTGGATATGACACTCTTTTTATTAGCCCGGATTTTTTTTTATTTTACTCGACTTTTTTTAATAATTTTTAGTAATTATGAATTCTAATTTTAAAATTGAGTGTTTCACATCTGCCGGGCGTCCTGTGACGGCTAACGTTTTTTTTTAATATTTCTAACCTTGATCACATGAATTAATTTACAAATAGGTAGGTCTTGTACCCTACATTATGGTTCAATTTTCAACGACTTAATTAGTTTCCGTTTTCTCATACATGCTGCAAGTTACATGTAGGCAGCTTTTTTTTCTTACGTGCTACCTTATTAAAGTGTCTCAACTCTTTATTAAGACACGCCTAATTTTTATAACGAAATTCTGCCATTTATGACCAGACCAACATCATCACTGTAAGTTTATTTGCAATTCGGTCGGTCAATTAATATACTGCCAAATAATTTATCCTAAACGGTAAATACCTATCCCACAACCTTTCAACTGCCAAAGTTGTAGATATTGTTTCATTCTTAAACACTCTAACTATATACATACATATTAATGTATCTTAAAAAAGGCACTTAAAGTTATCTGCCGTGTTGTATGTATCTATATTAAGTCCATTGGTAAAATCCAAAACTTTAATTTTTGCCCATTCTATTGACCATTTCAATCTATTTTAACAAAAGTGGGAAAAGAGCGAAGAATGCACTCACAACACAATATTTTTGGTAAATTTCTTACAAGAGATACGAAACCAACAAGTAAGTAGCATCTCACAGTAACAGTCTGTCTTGGGCACGATCAACGGATTATATACATTAGGTGGTATTTGAATGCTTACAGATTCATTTCAAATTCATTCGTTGAGTAGCAAACACGGTTCGTCAATTCGGTAGAGCAGAGCTAGGTATAGCCTTCATAGACAAGTTCACATTTATAAAATCGCTTCGCTAGCACCAGCTCGCATCTTTTGGCTGACTCATTAATTACGCGACGCTGCTGATAAGCCACCAACCTAGTCGGAAATTGCATAGTATTCTTCGGCTAGTGCCACGACTTGAACTTAACAATTTAAATCCATCAGGTAGGTAAATAAAAAATTCCTTAAATAAGTTTAGTGTGTGAGTTTTTTTTTTAAATAATATTTTCAATGTTAATTTATGATAAAAATAAAGATATCAATTGCAAATAGATAAGTGATGCAAGCCCCTTTTAGAAAAAAAAAAAACAAAATTAAAGTGTAACCGTTCCTTAAGAAAAAAAATTGAAATAACGTCCAAATTAATTTGCAATTGTTACATAAGTGAACAAAAAATAAAAGACGTTGTGATAGAAAGTGAAAAGGGTATGAGAAGCAATTTAATACTCAAAAGATGTGGGATTTAGAGTTGGAGTGGAATTGTTTGCAAAAATAGGGCATAATGATGCGTTGCACGATAGCGGAGCGCATGAGCTTCAAATTATTATATATGCAAGCTTTCGTAACTAATTCAAAAAAAAAAATTTTTTAGTTTTTGAAAGTTATCAAGTATGTAAGAATAACAACAATTATTATTAGCTACTTAAGTGGGCAAATATGTAGGTACGTCATGGCGAGAAATTTTTAAGTGGAAACACAGTTGAAGCTGCAAGCCAAGTTTAATTGATTTGTAAATATAACACTGTATAATATGATAAATATTTTAACTTAGGTATAGGTAAGTAGGTAAAGTTTACATCCTGTTAGCAAGTAGGTAACTCCATTATGTGCGAGATAATGCACTATTGATTCGCAAATAAAATTTAATTACCCTGATCTGTCAGATGATTATCTATACATGCAACTTTACGAATAAAACCGTACCTACATTAAAGTTACGAAAGCACTTCCTTGTACGAATAATAAGCATTTCGATTCGTCGACTCATAGTTTTTTATGATCGCGAACATGAGAAATTTCTTGGAAGTAATTACTATTAGCGATAAAACTCAATTAAATATTTTCGCAATTTTTAAAATTTTAATTTCAGACCTTGAATAGGTATTTTTTCATTTTCCCAATCGAAACTATGTTAAAAGAAACCGAAAAGAAAAACGACCGCTTTTGACCTTACTCAAGAACAAGAGGGAAAATTTTTTGTTGTTCGTGACAATGTGCATTTTTCATTGACTGTGACATTTATACATAGATACGTTTGTACATTACAGCTTAAAATGAACTTAATACGAAAAAGAAATTTTAAGATAGTATTACAAGCAAAAGCAAAAAAAAAAACATAAAAGTGCTAAATTGGAAAAATTAGTTCAAGATCATTTGCATTTTGCACAATATCTTTCGATGGACAAAAGCACAACCTCTGAAAATGAAATTCGTAGAATAGATATTGCTCATCCATTGAAGATATAGATGCAATTTTCCAACTCAACGTTGTTTGACTATAGGAAGCAACACCATAACGCCCATATTTGTATCTTATGATTAATAAAGCATGAAAAGCTGAAATATAATTTTTCGCAAGGCCTTTTCTGACTAATACTTAGTGCGATGTTGAAGAAGAGATGGCAAGGCCGACCCACCGAAGACCGACGTCGACGACGCACGGGAAAAACAATGACCAATTCAAAAAAAAAAAACCTAACAAGAAGAAAGTTATGCAATAGTTTTGTTATGTTCGGCATCGCATCAGGCATAACTCAATTTGGTCCAAACGGGTTTTAAGACTTCTCTTAATCATCCGCTCTCTATGAATTTTACGAATAAAATTAAGCAATTTTTTTTTATTTAAAAATCACTGCGGCCAAACACATGTCAAAGATTTGGTAGGTAAAATACCTTTTTTTTAAAAAAAAGACTTTGAGGTCTTTGTTTATCTGACGAATACCAAATCTTGCAGAAAGAAACTGTTTAGGTATCTGTATTATAAGAGTGTATGCCTATATTAAATTCATGCTTACCCGAGCTACTCCTACTCTATGGCTCCATATGTTGTACTTAACCTACCCAACCTTGATGGAACAAAATATGTATATATTGTTGCTCATAGTCTCAGAAGCATTTTGGGTTTCATTAAACATTTTGAAATCATTTGCTGGTATTTGTTGTTAATATTTTCAGCTTGTCATTGAAGCTTGTAATATCATGGTCAGGGAATCAATTTAAACAAAAGTAACGGTCTTATTGAGATAATTTAGATGTGTTTTGAGTACAAAGTTTTTAAATATATAAATATATGAGTTATACGTTTTTGAAATGGTCTTTCTTTCCTATAAACATATTAATAAGTACATACTTCGTTCTTTAGATTTAGATTGAGATTTATTCAGAAACTGCAGAATGGACACAAAAATAAAATTGAGTAAGAAAAATGTGAAAAGAACAGTTTGTTATGGAAACGACATTATACTTTTAAAATTTGAATATCTTCAACAATATTAAGTAAATTGGTTTAAGAATAGTAAAACACTTTCCTACAGTGATGCACCAGTATTTGCAACTAACAGTATTAACATTAAGTTGATTTTTAATGTGTTTTTTGTATTAATTCTGTTTTATTTCAAACCATCTTAGGGGTTGATTACATACTTAAAATAAAAGCGTGCTGTAAAAATTATTATTTCATCAGTAAGACGATGGCATTGGAGAATCTTTAGGCGTTCAGTCTTAACTTCATTTTATACCACCTACGCAACATTGTTGATTGGCTTTGGCGCCTATATCAACAGTATTTGGATGCGAAACCATATTTGGAAACAAATTTTCTGCGTGCGAATTTCTGCTTCCTCATCATTTAAATAAATGAATGTAATTACAAACAAATACACCCTTTTTTCTTTTCTTTTAGTCAGAGGTGTAGTTATAAGTTTTTGAAAACTGTTGTGTTGACTTTTAAATGGATAATAATTTTGCAACTTGTTGCTGGCAATAGTGAAACATCCGATCACTGGGGACTGGGCCTAGAAACTGGGAACTGGGACTGAGAACTGCACGCGTTTCAATTAAATAAATAAGATTGTATGAAAACTTCTTCTTCAGCTCCACAACCCCTGAGAATTTCAGTTTCTACAATATAATAGTTCAATTGCATTGCTTTGGAGGAGTAAGGTTTTGAAGCACCGAAAAAAGAGAGTTAAGAAACTCTACCGGGAAGTGGTGGCATCGCATCGGTTCGATCTAGAACTAAGTTTATGGACCGGTATACCACCAGGCTCCTTCAACTTTCTTCAAAATAGGTACTGCAATTTATGGCAGCTGCTTGATAATTTTTGGGCATTAGTACTTCTCGTTAAAAAGCCAAGAATTCACCTGACGTGTATACACTGTAATTTCTGTTCCACTTTGGGTGTCCTGCTTTGTCATACTTTTCTTGTATAAGATTTTAAAAGTTTATCTTAACC
The DNA here is from genome assembly GCA_916050605.2 of Platycheirus albimanus. Lineage (NCBI taxonomy): Eukaryota > Metazoa > Arthropoda > Insecta > Diptera > Syrphidae > Platycheirus > Platycheirus albimanus. Next base: position 71,974,871 of record OU696698.1, read on the forward strand.
GTTTACAAATCAATTGAGATAAACCGTCAAAATGATAAACAGCGCCATCTATGGGTTTTTATGTGATTAACAACTACATATACAGAACGACTAACTTATCTGTACAAGCAAGTGCGGTGCTAGATTCGCCAAAATTACGAAATCAAATTTAAAACAATCGGAATTAGATATTCTCCTGCCGCAATAAGGAGCTAATATTTTAAGCTAGACATTCATCGCGATGCGTCAGTGTAAACTGCATTCAATTCCAAGCAGTAGTTTTTGGGTGATGCGCGTATACAAACATACAACTTTAGCCAACATCATAACGTTTTTCTTGCAGAAATATTTAAATAGTTGCTTATAAAATAATTTATATTTCCGCAACAATTTATTAATATTAATTTATTCTTAATTTCAGATTTTGATCATGGGGTCAACCCGTGTAAATTCCACTGAGATACTAATCGGATCAGAAATCCTTAATCCTCCCGAGGGTGAATTCCATGAATCACAACTATCAGAAGCACTGCTGCAGATAGCCAAAAAAGAACTTCGTGAAGATAAATGCTCCCGAGAACAGTGCCTCCAACAACTACGCAATTGGATGGACAAAAACGAAGATATTCAAGATACCCGTCTTGATGATTCGTTTTTATTGAGGTTCTTACGTGTGAAAAAATTCAGTGTTCCTATGGCTCAACAAGTTATGCTGAAGTATCTGAATTTACGCAAAACTTTCCCACACATGACAAATGATTTGGATTTCTTAGGAACTAGACTCAATGAAATTATTTCAGCTGGTTATATCTTTTCCTCGCCAATTCGTGATAAACTGGGACGCCGTGTTGTGATAATAAATGCAAAACAGTTCAATCCAAAAATTTACTCCAGCGAAGAACAAGCAAAGGCACATTTTATAACATATGAAACTCTTATGGAAGACCATGAAAACCAGATTCTTGGTTTGACCCACGTTGGAGATTTCTCGGGTGTCACTGCCGGACATGTTACCAATTGGAATCCAACAGAATTCGCTAGAGTCTTCAAATGGGGCGAACAATCGCTGCCAATACGTCACAAAGAAATACACTTAGTTAATGTTCCTGCATCATTAAAATGGTTAATTGACTTTGTCAAGACTAGAGTAAGCCCAAAAATTAAAAATCGTCTCAATTGCTATGTAAGTGAAAAAGATTTGCCAAAGCACATGGATGTAGATTGTCTGCCCCTTGAACTGGGTGGAAAAATGCCTATGAGTGAAATGATAGAGCAGTGGAAAATAGAATTAGCAAAGAAGAGGGAATCTTTGCTTCGATTGGACCATATGAAGCTTCTAAGTGATCAAGGAATAACCACCAGCCGGAATCCAGATAAATCAAATCAAAATGGCACCAATTTTGTTGCCCATTTTGAATCCCTTGCTGGGAGTTTCCGTAAATTAGAAATTGATTAATGTTTAAGAAAATGCTATAGGTACAATAAGAATTTAATTTAAAAAAGCATTTCAGCCAGTTCACTAACTAAATTAAGATTTTCAACCATTCATGAACATACACTATCCCTGATTCATCTTAAATATATTTTTTTGTTTTTTTGTTTTTAGAAAATAAAAACTACTTTTAATTTTATTAATTTTAAAACCACAAAACAACATTTATTTCACAAAACTGAAAACTCATAAAATCTTTTACAAGACATGCAATAAAGTAACGAACCGCTGCCACTTCGAAATACGATTGAACAGCGCTTCGCCGTCAAAGTGGGAGATGGATAGATTCCTCAGACCAAAAACTTGGTAGGAATTGTGCAGTTTTTTCCTTTGCAAAGATTCATTAACAATGGACAGAGCGCTGGTGCACTGTACGTCGGTCGGCGGAACGAAGGTGTAATTACCTGTAAAAAGTATTTGAATGTGAATTATTGAAGTCAGAATGACGATTGTATGAACAAGGAAGTCAAAGAGCTATAAAAGCAAGCACGTCGTCAGGGAAAAATCACATTATACTGTTGGATAACAATTTGATTGCTCAGTGATTTGCGTTTTGAGAGTGCTGCGTAAAACTTACCAATAAAACCAATCACCAAAGACGACTGTTGTGGTAAGAGATTAAGTCCACTCTCATAGTTCCACCCCCTCGCTTCGTAGGTTTGACCATCACTACCGATGAGGAAATTGTAGTTTATCTCAGCATCTTGGGTCTTCTAGAAAGTACAATGAGCTTTTTAATTATTACATTCTAATTATGGTACTAATAACTCGACTAAAAAACTACGAGTACGTACATTAAAATGGCACCCTCTCTCTATTAATCAGCTAAAATAGTTGGCGTTTATATTTATTTACAGGGTGATTCACAAAGGTTGTGACAAAAAGCTGAAGCCTGTAGGCTAGGTCGAGTCAAGAAAAATCTCGTATGGGAAGAGGTCTATACACCCTCGTTTGGAAATACTTAGGTGAATCTTCTAAAAAAAACTGACTCAAATAAAAAACATAAGCGAGAGCTAAAGTACGTTTGCAACGAACTTTTGGATACCCTTTTCCAAATTTTGTGTATGTGCATGCGTTTGCCCCCCGCAGCCAACTGCTGGCTGTCCAGTTCCAGAAACCTTATTCTTCTTTGGCAGACAGGAAAAAATAAAATAATTAATTTTGTGTGGCCGATGTTTAATAGCTGCTAGCACAATAAAAAAGGCGTGTGCCACGCCCAAAGTTGACGCTAATACATTACTATGAGCTTAATGACATTTAATTTTGAGCATATGCAGCTCGATTTGAACAAAACAAGACATATTTTGAATTTTTTTTAAATTAGATTTCGAATGGAAACAGCGTTTATGGGTGTATTTTTACGACCTACTACGTAACCAAGGAATACAATCCGAAATAATTATCATCTAAGTTCCAAACTGCAACCGATAGTAAGAAAACATTGAAACATTAATGCATATTAAGACTATTATAATATAAACGCCCCTTAAAAGTGGGCGTGTCGTAAAAAAATTTAAGCAAACATTTAAAACACTTACTGGAGCTGTGATCGTTAGTCAGTTTTAAGGCATATGTTTAAAACTACAGCTGAATCACCTAGTTTCTTAATGATCTTACCCGAATAAAGGTATTTTATAAATATCACGCAAGTAGGCGTATTGAAAAAATTTACCCAAAAAAATTAAGAGAATTTTGTATTGAATATTGATAGATAGATATAACTGAAATTTGTATAACTATGCTTTTTGTTCTTTCGTAAAAAGTGGGCGTAAGCCACGCCCAAAATTCAAAAATTTCTTTTCATACACTTCTTCTAAATTTTGACTAAAAGACGCACAAATTTTGGATTAAGGATTTATTATAAAAATATGATTTTTCTAGTTTCAAATGAAAAGTAGGCGTCGCAGCCACATCCAAAATCATTTTTTTCTTATTCACAAGATGTTTACATCCAATACCCACAAAATTTACGATTTTTTGCTCGAATATAAGCATCGTTATTTTATAAAAATAATATTGATGGTTTGTATGAAAAGTGGGCATCAGCCACGCCCAAACTGAAATATTTTTGTTTAGTTTAAAGAAGATTTACCTATTCCTTGTGTGTGCGAAATTTAAGCGTTGTGCTTTGATCGTAATTATTCAAAAAACACAATTTAATTTGCTAAATAGAGGTTATTGAACAAAAAATGGTGATTGTGTTCGTGTTTGTGGGTGGATTTAAACGGGCTTTCATAGGGCATCAACAAGATTCATCCATCTGCACTAGTCCCAATTCACCACAACTGGGCATGGCATAGTTGTGTCCACGATTGATTCCTTTTTACTCTTTTATAAGAGATGTTTTCCAAGTTGTTTTTGGACTTCCAATCCGTCTATTACCCTGAGGATTCCATTCATTCATTTGATGTCTGCATGGTAGTTTTTCACAGTTCCACTTTCGAAACATAATTTTTAGCGTCCGGATCTACAAAATGTACCGCAGACAATGGTTAACGAAGTCTTACAATCTGCTATAGATGTTCCTAGAGCATTTCCATGTTTCAGAAGTATATACATAATGTAACAGCACAGATTTTACGTTGGGGTCAAAGTTTCGGTGGGCATTCAAATTAATATACCTATATTGCTTCAGAACTTAACCCTCCAACTTTGCAATTCAAACCGTTATGATACTTCGAAATAATATTATGCAGAAGCCAAAAATCTTACGGCTGTAGAGTTGGTAAAGTATGTATGCTTTCATACCACGCATACCCACTATTTTGAACCGGTTGTGCAAAAACAAAAATATACTGAGATACCTACTTTATTCTAAAATCCACGCGTACGAAGTAGCGGGCAAAAGCTAGTTGTTGAATATAATAGCACTTTCCATTGGAGGAAAAGCAGCGTCCAGAAGCATCCGAAAGTCTTCTGAAACCGTTCCATTGGTAAGCAAATGACACTTCTGACGATTCTGAGAAGAGAATTTTGCTTCTGGATTTGAAGTCAGAATCCACTCAAGAAGCACAAATACAAATATAACTGAAATGTCACCCATAAAATATTCACTGGGGAAATGTCTATTCGCATGCAGCAATGCCGAAAGTTTTGGCAATGTCGACAAATGTGACATATTGTTGTATACAAATCTGATGATGAAGACGTCGAAGGTCAGCAACGAATTTTAGTAAGTGGTATTTAATACGAGGAACCAGTAAAAATAACTTTATACCACGAATCGGGCTACGCACACCACTTTGTCAATTGGCAAAACTTGTGAAACTGATGCGTGCGAATAAAACATTGTGTCAATATTGAGCAGAAGCAATTTCGCTTGTTCCATTGGGTTTCAAAACGAGTGGTTGCCCGAGTGAAACTAATGAAAAGTGCTATAAATGAATGAAAATCAAGCAGAAGCAATTTTATTTGTTCCATTGGTTTTCATATTGAGCTTAACAAAGTGCTATAAGTAAGAATGATTTGAATGAGCAATAACTCGATTTTGTTTTAAGCCAGAGGTTAAAGATATTGCCTCACATAGAAATGAAAAGGTTGACCCGATTCTCCCAACGCAAATTTGCCGTTATTGAAGAAGTTTTCCCGTTATATGGGCGGTAATCGTAAGAGTCGGGCTTAAACCATAATATTTGTTTTGTCTCTAGAAAATCACCAAGTTGGAATAGCTTTAGTCAGATCGTAATCCATTTTTTGGTTATTTAAAAATAAAACTTAAGTTATAATTTAAATTAAAACCATAAGAGCCGTTTTCGGTTAAAGCCAAAAATTCGAAATTAGCTTAATTTTCAAATATTAAATTTACCTGCAAATCTCTCAGGATATCCATGCAGCTATAGAGTTCTGAACATATTTTACCTCCAGTTTGAACAACAAGAATATGCATAATTTTTGAATCGTTAAGAAGCCTACCCAAGGGAATAACTGCCTGACTCCAAACATCACGATTTACTAGGTCCAATGCAAAGCTAGCTGATGGCAGACGAGCTAAAAAGATATAAGTATATAATATTTTAAAAATATTGTTTTACTGGAAAAATCACTTTTTATGTAGATACACACATTCCGTAACCAGAAGATAAGTAGCAATAGTTAAACCTCCAGCCAATAACATAACTATGCCCAGCACTCGAAAATCACAACACAATATAGTTTCATGCTGATTACCATTATAACCATACGGTGAGTTAGTGAACATTCTTGAAGTTGACTTTGGCTTCCAGGAACCTCCCAAAAGTGGAGTCTTTTCATTTGCATCCATTGTAACAACAATTGTGTTGGCATTGTTTTCAGCCGCTGATCCTTGAATTTGGGCCGCTTTAAGAAAATGAAAGACATTAAAATCCTTAAGAATATTGAAACCAAACCCGAATTTTAAAATTATTGATAAAACATTGAGGTTAGTCTTTGTAAAGTATGATACCAATCCGGTGACATTTGTATTCGTTAAGAAAGGCATCGTATCCGTAAAATGAATCGTTCTTTCGTATCAGATTGCATATAGATTGCATGTGAGGTGGAAATCGTTGTTATCGTTTAATATAGATTATTATTTGCTTTTAGTGACATGTGAAGAGATCTTATCTTCATTTATGTAGGTTGAACACTAGTATCCAGATTTGTATACAGTGACTGTTCAAATTCAGCTTCCAGGAAGAAAATATGAGATAGTCAGATACGTAGTCAATAAAATTATCAGATTCAAAAAGAACCCATTCAACGTTTCAAACTTTTCCTTTCCTTTTAATTTAAACTTGAACTTGAAAAGATAGCCTTTTTAAACAATTATTTTAACCTTATGTGTAGCACTCCTGAGGCGCGCGAACTTGCTTTTATGTTAGATATAACTGCTCAGGGGCTATGTATTTTGAAAAAAAAAAAAAAATACTTTGCAAAAACTTTTTTTTTTAAGTTTGTTTAAGAGTGCCTAAAAAATATCTAGGGAAACAAATATTGTAAATCGTAGACCTTTTTTTATATTTCTCAAAAAAATATTTTGAAAATTGTAATTTTCATCTGTGAAATTTATTTTAAAAAAATTCAATTCACCGTTTCCAACTTAAAAAAACCTTTTTCTTATTTAAATCAGCAGTATGGCTTAGGAGAAAACCTGATTTAAAAAACAACTGTTTCTATAAGAGGAACTGTTCTGACCAAAAGATAGAATAAAAAAAAAATAGTATCCTGAAAGTTTTATCAAAATCGTTAAAGCTCTTTTCGAGAATATAAAATTTTGTGATTGTTATCTCAACTTTTTGTTTGCACGAATCCGTAACTTGCCTTATAGTATTTATAATCGCAAGTAAGGTAACCGAATAAAAAAGTGCTTGAGTGGGTTTCACGATCCTGCTATTAAAGATTTCGGTTACGAGCAGCTACAGCTATGTAAATACATAATGTAATTTGATTAATTTGATTTGCTCGTAAACAAGTAAGTGTGTAGTAAAATTGGCTATATCTAGATTACTTCTCTTTTTTATCACAAGTACATGATCATTTTAGTACCTACTTGAATAAAAAAGAATCTCAAGTTAAATCTTTAATAATTTAAAGTGATCTGCCAGAAGGCAAATGCTCACTTTTCAACTAAAAGGTACATGGCTGAAACCCGAATACCCAAAGGCTAGATTATTAGTGTATGTGAAAAACAATATAGGCAAATTAAGAAAAAAAAAATTACAATAAAAACCGGGGATACCAAAAAAACGTGTCGAAAAGGACTTTGAAATCCCACAAAGCGAGCCACAACCCAGGTACTGTTGATCAAGGAAACATTTTTACATAGGAGCCTTACCGGCAACTTTTTGTATGCATGACGATGTTACGGGGAAATCGTTAAAGAGGTGGAATGCATCTGGCCATTTCACTATAAAGCACTGTTTATGTTTATAAAAGTAGCGATAAAACAAGGTGAAACAATAATTCCTTTACCTACCAATTTTAGGCTGATTTTTTAATCCTATTCAGAATAGGCAAATGTGTAATAAGAGCACCTGCCCAGACATGGAAATTATACTCAAGTTTCAGGTAAATGTATGCCTTGTAGGTACTTGTAGATTGTATGCAGAAGGGGTACCAGAAGGGGAAAATATGTCTTATGTCGCGTCGATTAAGGAAACGTAATTATTTTGCGGCATTTCCACAGGAGTGTCATTTTATGTAATTTTTGAGTCTTTAAGTTGTGAAACCATTAGCTTTCAGGGTTGGAAAGTTGGAACTAATACGAGTAATAAAAGAAAAGATTTGTTTCTTTTCAAGAAGATGTAGGTAATACTAATTTGTGTGTGACACCGATATTTTAATCGACTTCCAATTTTAAAACGTCCCTTCTGACTAAACCCCCTTCTACCTGGGGTGGAATCGGCTAAGGTGATTTGTGATAAGTGATAGATCACCCCTGATTTTTTGCTCGTTTAAACCCCTATAGTTCTTGTGTCATTAAGAGATTTGATGTAAGCACTACAAATTATTGCATGTTATTTGACATCGCCAAAAAAATGTGTTCGTTCCTACACCATGCGGAGAAATTAATATACCTTTTTGTAGATACCTACAAAGACCCCAAGAAGCTTTTGCGTAAAAAAAAAACAGCTTGGGTGTTGACAATAATATAATGCGTCTTGGTCAAAGCCATACGGAGTCCTAACAAGAATTAAAAATATTTGTATCTAATGGATATTTGTCAAAAGGCTGAATCCATTGTAACGGGCCCTGGGTACAGTTGTTGGAGATGATCAGCTGTATAAATTGATAATGATTAATATTTTCATTTTTTTTACGAATCAACGATAAAATGATTCTAACGAAGCCAGGTTGTTGTGATAGTAAAATGAAAAATAATGTAAGGCGTTCTATTTCTGAACGGTTTTTTACCTCTCATTTTGCAGGCTTGAAAACTGTTGAAAACCTAACGCTGTGCTGTGCTGCTCCGTTTGATTAAAAATAAACGTCGTGATGATGAGTGTCGACACACTTCGGTCCTAGGAAAAACTATATTTTCTCCATATATTTATGTCTGGTATGTTTTTTAAGCCCCTTGGCACCAGAATATTAAAAAGTTGCAGCTAGTTGCAGAATCTCTGAGATGAACCCGTTCTAACACATCAATTTTCACACTTCACACATTTACGACATAATTGTCATCCGCGAAACCAATAAAAGAAATACTCATATTTTATTTATGAAATGTTACAATAACTTATAAACAATAACTGTAGACGTGCACAAAGTTTCCTTAAAGTAATTGAACTGATCGCAAAAATAGAGTGCGCGTTTTATTCGATTTCAATAAAAGTGCATTTCCCCTCCCCAATCAGTTCATTCCGATACTAGATCGCAGAAGCGGTGTCTGTGAACGCTCGAAGCGAATGCCTACTTTAAGATAAGATAATGATCTGAACGCGATCCTCTTTTGTTAACTGCTCTCCTTCCATAATTATTTTTCAGACCTGACCAAAGATCGGTCTTAACTAAATAATGCATGTGTGTGTGTCTTTTGTGGCAATTCAAATGACGAAATATGGGATTTACCTAATTGCTCATGGGTAATTAATTTGTTTTTGTATGCTTAGAATAATAAACAGGGTGTATAACAATTTGGCAAAAGAATTATGTTCGACTTTTAAGAACAAAATTTGTTTTATAGGAAGGGTCTATCTCCTTTTTCACTTACAAAAGTCTTACTTTAGCGTAACCTACCCGTATTAACGCAAACGATTTATTTCGATAAGGGTTTCATGTTTAGAAAAATGTTTTGGCCTTTTTTTAACTGCGTTTATATTATGTACATAAAAAAAATCTGGGTTCTGTTTTTCTTGCTAATGCTAATTTTCCATTTTTCTTTAAACGAACATCGGAGATACCCCTCTAACCATAGAACAATATTTTTTTTAAATAAATGTTCCATAAATTATAGGCTACAAATTATAAAACACCCTGTATAAGAATATTTATGCGTAAATGTAATAAATGTAAATGTGTTTGTATAGTTGTATTCTATAGAATGGGTATATTGTATTTGGTGTGGAGTTTATAACATAGAGAAATAAGTTAGGTATAGAAAAGTATATTTCTGACTCAGAACCAAAAGCCTAGTCGATTTAGCCATGTCCGTCCGTCCGTCCGTCCGTCTGTGTATGTATACTACTCTGTAGAGGTCGCAATTTTGGAGCTAGAAAGCTAAAATTTGGTATATATATAATCTTTGGTTTAAGAGTTTGAACCCTTAGAACCCGCCCACAATCGCCGTTTTTGTTCAACAACCTCTATTTGGCAAAATTAAATTGTGCTTTTTGTTCACAGCACAACGCTTAAATTTTGCACACGCAAGCTATAGGTTAGGTAAATTTTCTCTAAATTAAATAAAAATATTTGAGTTCGGGAGTGGCTGACGCCCACTTTTCATACAAATCGCCATGAATATAGTTTTTATAAAATAAACGAAGCTTATATTCGAGCAAAAAACGTTAAGTTTTGTAGGATTTAGTTTTACGTTAACATCTTGTGTAAACAAATTGGTTTTGGGAGTGGCTGACGCCCACTTTTCATTAGAAACTTTAAAAAACTTATTTTTGCAAGAAAAAAATCAAAATTTGTGTGTCGTTTGCTCGAAACTAAGAAGCTTGTGTATGAAAAGAAATGTTTGAATTTCGCCCAATTTAAAGTAATAATATTCAATTTTAAGCAATTTTTTTGTGTATACAAAAATTAACTCTTAATTTTTTTTTTTGTACATTTTTTCAATACGCCCACTTTTAAGGGCGTGACTTTTGTAAAATAACTTTACTCGGGTAAGATTTTTTAAAAAACTACTCGATTCAGCACACATATGCAAAAAATGTACTTGCAATCGTACTTTAAATTTTACAAATAGTAAGGATACGCTCACTTTTAAGGGGCGTTTCTGTAAAAGTCTTAATATGCATTAATGTTTTAGTAATTTCTAAATATCGGTCGCAGTTTTAAAGTAAGAAGATGAACACTTTGATTTGTATTTTTTGGTTACGTAGCGTTACGTAGAGTGTGGTTCAAGAATTGTTAAATACACCCATAATCGCTATTTTAATTCAAAATCTAATTTTTTTAAAATTCAAGTTATGTCTTATTAATTGCTTTCGAAAAAGTTTCCTTGAATGATACACAATAGAAATATTGGGTATGATAACTGTGTGTGACGTAATTTTCATCGGATTTTGTTTGTAGGAATTAATTACTTATGTTTTTTATTGAAATATTTAGTTTTAAGGATAAGATTGCACACTTACATTGTACGTATCACGTAAGTCTTACAGAAGTAACTTACAGGAAGGCTTGCATTTTAGATGAATTAACAGTACAAAATGCTTCCCGTTGGTTGTAACTGTATCATTGCCGGGTGTGTAAGCTGTAAGCATTCCGTAAGTGTGAAAAAACGCGTTTACATTTGTTAGTTTCACTTTCAACTCACAGCTTACTTACGTAAGTTGATAAAATTTACTGTTTAAGTCACTGAGCCGTAATTTTTTCAGAAGTTCCTTACGTGAGTAACTTACGTAATTGAAACTTACATGTGTAATCTTATCCTAATAGTCTACTTCTGGGACTCAGCTATCAATTCAATGTAATTCAAAGATATTTTCATTGCAAGTTTTCATCATGTTTTACAAAAGTTTTTACTAGTTTTAATTTTGACTTAGCCCTCAGCTCGATTTAAAATTTTGAATAAAGATTGAACCCAAATGATAAACAAATGTCACTATTCTCCATGTCTAGCCAACAAACTTTGCTTGCCATGCAGTTGGTCTGCAAATTGCATATGTTTGTGTTTATGAGTGTATAAACATATGCAACTTGTGCGTGTGGCCTCTTTTATTGCACAGACTAGCATGTAAATGTTTTCCTTCAACTAATAAATTGTATATTTATGTTTTTCTAAGTATGTACAGTACATATTTAAAACAGTTTTGTTTTTACATAGAAGATCTTTGTTTCACAAATACTATTTTCATAAATTAAATCGCTTATTACTAGCTCATATTGTATCTTAAAGTGTAAGCAGTTAGTTTAAATAATTAAATTAGGCAGTATACGTAAATAATTGACACTGGCGAAACTGACTGAGACTGCGTGTGTGAATAAGACACTTGCATCAGTGTGTGCCAGTTGCAAATGACTGTTTTTTTTTACAGTTACAGAAATATTTAGGTGGAGTAAGGAACTCCAAGCTTAGAAAATGAAAAAGAGGAATGGGCATATCAAGGAAAAAGTGAAGCCGCTTTCAAAATTGCGTGAGTTACACATACACAAATGCATTGACACAGGGTCGGAGTGCAGTAAGACACTGGGGCGCCCTAATTAATTTTTAGCTGTGACTTTTGCAGGTGGAGAATTAGGCACGAGAACATTTTTTACGATTTTCAATAGAAGATGCGTATTTGCTAGTGCTACATTTTGGTTTTCATTTTTACAGAAGTACCTACTTACTTGTGATTGCGAAAATCGCAAACAATTTTTATCTTCTGCAGCTGGGTTAGTTTCCACGTTTTCCATATCACCATAAGAAAGTTTCTGACTTACAAATTTGCTGCAAGTAGGTTGCTCATCTCTGAAGATAAAATAAATTAAAACATTGCACAAAAGATAAATACGTGAACCCATAATAATCGTCAAATTCATTAGAACAATAACTTACTCAAACTCTCCAAAATCTTCAGAAAAAAAGGGCATTGCAAAACGAAAAAGTATTTTATTTTTAACTGGAGCAACATTTACAAAGTCACTTTGATGAAAGTGGCTTGAATAGACAACAAACCAATCCTTGACTACATCCAATTCAAAGATTTCCATCCCCTTCTTTCTTTTCCATATTCAGCTTGTTGTTTCAGCTCTTTTTCACATGCACAAACTCAACGTAACTCGACATAAATACTGCTTGACGAAAATACCAAACCGAAACCGTAGACGAGAACAGCAGAAATTCGTTAAAACATACTTTTTATTTACAAATTGAAAACACGTCCACAAATTTAAAACGTTCAAAAATCAATCTGCACTACGGGCGGGGGCCCAATGAATTTAAGCGCCTTGCCATCACCAACAAAAATTAATGCACCCCTGGACAAGAATTTCAGTTTTGACAGACAAATTTCATCTGAATCATGTGATTTCAGAATATTTTTAATTTCAACGAATTTGCTTTTTTTTTAGAGCAAAATGCCACAAAATATCAATTTTAAATTATTCTACGATAATATTCATATGTATAAACTTAAAAATCAACACTAGAAATTACTTTAAATAATTAATTAGAAATTTACCTGTGAAACGAAAAGCCTTGCACTCCTTATGATAGGCGTTTTTACAATATTTCACGTAGCACTTCATATTGTTTTATATATTTTTTTTTATAGAATATTGCTTGTATTCACTATATTTGTTGTTTTAATTAATTAAAAACTCTTTGTGTTAACGTTTTAAAATCTAACTACACTGTTCTGTATCCCGGCGATATGACAGATGAATCTCAATTTGGTTTTTTTTTTAGATTTGCGGCTTCATTAAATACACTGTATATTTGATATACAGCTCTTTCTGTTCTTTATATTCTAAGACTATAAGTAAGGCAATTTTTTGCTTACATTAAAAATACAAAACTAAATCTATCACAACCTATCTAATGCATGTATATGTATACAGGGTGATCGTTATAAGGTGTTACAAAAAGCTAGGGCATGTAGGTTGGGTCGAAACAAGAAAAAAATCGTATGGGAGGGGGTCTATTTTTCTCCGTTTAGCCCAGAGGGGCAATTTTCTAAAAACATGACTTAAATTTGAAAAAAAAAAAATTATTAAAAAATAACGCTAACTCCTACAATGCTATGCTATATCTTTTTGTAAAGCCAAAGACGTATTTTTTTATTGTAATTTTAAATAAAGTTATTCTATTGAACCGTTTTCAAAACATCAATTTTCAAACTCAAAATTTTGAAAAAAAAATTAAAAAAAAAATAATTTTAAAACTAATTTTTTTAAAATTTTTACGTAATTAAGTATTATTTTTGTTCTCAGAATTCAATGCTTCCATTAATTTTAAATCCAATACTGAGAACCGTATGGCTCTATGACTTTTTGTTGCCAAGCTATTCAAAAATAACTGAACCTACTTCTTCACAAAAACAAGAAAATCTAGCCTTACGGGATGGCACAAGTGATCATTTAGCCAATTTGTTCGTGTTTAGAAAATTGCCCCCCTCGGCTAAACGGAGAAAAATAGACCCCCCCTCCCATACGATTTTTTTCTTGTTTCGACCCAACCTACATGCCCTAGCTTTTTGTAACACCTTATAACGATCACCCTTTATAAAATTGGATGTGTGTATGTACTCCTAAACCACCCAACGGAATTTTATGAAATTTTCAGGCTAAATATTGTATAGTTCAGGGATGGTTCCAGTAAAAGTTTGGTTCCAAACGGGTGGAAGACAAAAATAAAATGCAGGCTTTTAACATTTTTTGGTCCATTTTTTTTTGGTTTTTCATAAATTTTTTAGCGGTTTGAAACATCAGCGAAAATTCCGGAATGTCCGATCGAGTCGAAGACAAAAAAATGCAGGCTTTAACCAAAAATATTGTTTATCCGCTGGCATTGAGATGAAATAAATAAATAAGTTGTTTATATAATCTAAATTATATTAAACTCGAAATCTAGACAAAAATGTCGGTATTAAATAATCTAGATTTGTATAAAAATGGATGTACATATATGTTTGTTTGTTTGTTTGTTTGTTTGTTTGTAAATATGTTATGTACTAAAGTCAAAAACCACACCTTCAATTTAAAAAATTCTTTTTGTTATCAATATCAAAGAGTGTAGTTTGCGAGTGGTTTGAGGGATAATTATTTTTTGCAACACTTATGTAGCTATTTATAGGGTGAAATGGGATAAAAGCAAAAAAGCGGCATTCCCATTTTTAAAATTATTACTGTGGTTGATAGGTTACAAGTTCTTGTTTTTTTTTTAAATAAAAACTCTACATAGGTGCTGCATTGATAAATTAAATTAGATAAAATAATAAAATCAACCAAGTAGAAGACTAAGCACTAAATAAGGTTAAGGTTAAAAGTTCTTTAAGGCCTGAGGGTTTTTTAAAAAGCTGTTCATAGGGTGAAATGGGGTAGAGGTAGACAAAAATAAAGTAGGTATCTTATTGTTTTTTTTTAATATCCCATAGAAAAAGCTATACAAATATGTGTTTTTTTTTAATGCCATCTAATGTGGAAATTAAAATTAAATTAAATTAAATTAACACCAACCACCCACCGCAACCAACCATACCCACCATTTTTGGCTATTCCCCCCCCCCCCCTCCAAAGTACCCACCTCAACTCCCCACCAGCACCTACAACCACCCACCATTTTAAAAATACCTTTTCAACACCTAAAAACGACGATAAAACCGTAGATATAGTAAGGTACACTCGGGCGTATACGTACTTTTCTGAATTTATTTAATTTAAAAAAAGCATCCATATTCTCATATTTTAGAAAAACTAATTGGACGGTATAAAAATAATTAAGAATTCAAACTTATCACTTAATCTTCAAAATGTTTATAAATATCATCGTTTATATCACACGCACTATCTGATCGGAAGGGCAGAACAACATTTTAAAAAACAATTATTTTGTTCAAATCGAGATGCAAGCTTAAAATTCTAATCTCATAGTAATGGTTTTGCCTTGGCAATAAAAAGTTTAAGCTTTGGGCGTGGCACACGCCTTTTTTATAACGCTAGCAGTTATTGAACTTCGGACACACAAAATAAATGTTATTGAATTTGTTCCTGTCTGCTAAAGAAGAATTTTGTTTCTGAAACTGGAACAGCGCCAACGGCTGGCTGCGGGAAGCGAACGCATACACATAGAAAAAGTAGGGAATAGGACATCCAACAGTTTATTTTGCAAGCTCTCGCTAGTTTTTGTTTTTGTGTATATTTGTATCTTCCTAAAAAATAAAAAAGGTCGTTCATCTCATTCTCTTGTTGGTTACTCTTTTAAAGTTTAACTTCGACCTAGTGTGAATTTTGCACATAGACTTCTTTTGTTTTATTTTAGAATAAATGCCTTTTGCCAAATGGAGACCGGTATGAAAGATATGATTAAACAAATCAGCAACTAAACCCGATTGGTGGGGTTTTTTGAAAGATATAGGAAAAAATAGGAAGCTTTTAAATAAAATGTAATGTTTAAAATGTTCATCTGACTTAGATGTAAACCTTCAACATTTTTAATTCAAGCCGAAGCTACTTTGGAGCAGATTTTCTTTTCAAATCAAACTACTCAGGGGTTCCTAGCAACGCTGCAGTGCAAGATCTATCTTACAAAACTAAATTGCTAAATGCCAATTAGTTTTAAATGAAATAAATAGAACAATCATTTATTTAAAGCCGCAATTTTACTTTTTATTTTAAAGTAATAGGTATGTAATAAATTATGAGACAAAAATATTAAAATAAACATAAACTGTTATTCCAATTTATAAAAAGAATGTGTTATCAACAGGTTTTTATGAATTTTATTTTGAACAAAAGATAAAACTAAAAAAAAAGTTTAACATTCTATAATCCTGAGAAAATAATATATTTACACGCTTCAATCCGTTATTGTTAAATTGTTAAATTTCCAGCAACTTAATGTTGTTTTTACAATCGCCTGTTGCATGCGAAGGACTTCTAATTGCGTTATCTAAGATTTCTTCTGATTCCTAAATAAAGGGAAAAGTAATAAAAACAAAATTAATAACTTTTAATTAGTTTTTTTTTTAATAATAGGGCTTTACACTGAATCCAAAACAGTCATCCATATCTGCAAGTTGCCTTTTTGTTCCCTTAAGAATATTGACTCCTTCATCAGTAAGTTCTGTGGAAAAATGTAAAAAAGTTTAATAAAGTATTAGGTACAAAAGGAAATTTTCAAAAATGTTACCTGATATAACAAATTCTTCGCCCAATTCATCTTTGATTGCTTTATCTTCTTCATAGATTACATCATTTTCATCGTCGCTTTGTATGATTTCCACGACCATGTACTGCTGGTCCTCGACGTCTTCAACCGAAAGACGATCTCTTTCTTCCTCCTTCTTTATCATAACTTCTTCGAAATTAGTTATATCTGATGCGGCTGTTTCTATAAATGTCTCCATTGCCTCTTCATCGCCATCCATTGGTTGTTCTTCTTCCTCACCAATTTCATAGTCTTCCTCCTCATCCTCTTCAATTTCGCTTAATAACTCCTCGCCACCATCATCATTTTCAACTTTATTGCGTCCGAATTTAGGACGTGTTTTTCCTGCATTGACTCTCGCGTCAGGATCATGTGTAGCCATGTGTCGCATAAGGTTGCCTTTTCTACTAAATGAACGTTTACAATCAGGACAAGAATGGGTTTTATCCTGTGGCGGTGGCGGAATATAGTCTTTATTGTGGTAAAGATTTTGGTGACGTTTGAGAAGCTGTTTTTGTCTAAAAGACTGCTTGCAAAGCTTACATTCAAAAGGTTTTTGATCGGTGTGTATCAATAGATGAGAGTCTAAATGCCGTTGCGATATGGAAGCATATGCACACATGTCGCATTTGAAGCACTTTTCACCTTCATGTGTCTTAGCGTGTACCTTATATGTGTACCGATCAGGAAAGGACTTTCCGCATCTCTTACAAGTAAGGGGACGATCAGAAGTGTGCAACTTTTGAATATGAATTCTCAAATCAGTCTTACGACCACAAGTTGTTGGACAGAGATGACACTGGAAAACAGGTTTATCACCAACACTGTGGATAAGCTTGTGTTGTTTAAGTGAATTTGATTGAGTGAACTTAGAATGACAGATTTCACATTCATATGGTTTCTCCCCAGTATGGGTACGTAAGTGTCGTTTTAATTTGAAAGTGTCTGGCGACGCATATGTACAGTGTGGGCATTGGAACGGACGTTCTCCAGTGTGACATCGAATGTGACGCTTCAATTTGCTCAGCTCGACGCTAGCATAATCACATTCGAAGCATTTGTGCGGTTTTTCATGAGTGTGCTTGTAGCGAACGTGACGCACCAGTTCTCCAGAGGTAGTAAAAGTGCTAGTGCAAGACTTGCAGCGGTATGGCTTGTTGCCTGTGTGAGTGTTGGCGTGATTTTGCAACGAAGCGTTTGTCTTAAAACCACGTTCACATACAGAACACTTGAAGGGACGCTCGTCTGAATGGCATTTCATATGACGGGCTAATAAGTATCTTTTGCCGGTAACATATTCGCAGTGCGGACACTGATGCGATACTCCAGTTATGGGTTTTGAATTCAAACGCACAACATTTGACAAATAATAATCAGCTTTTTTTTGCACGCTCTCTTCATTTTCATCAAAGTCAAAAATTTTTGTGTCATCACTGTCTTCATCTTCTTCATTTCCTTCAATGTCTTCTTCATTCTCGTCAATGTCTTCTACTTTTTCATCTTCATTGAATTCCTCAATCTCGCCGATATCTTCACCATCACCATCACCATCACCATCGCCATCACCATCAATATCAGCATCACACTCTTCATATTCATTTACATTGTCTACTTCTATTTCATTCCCATCGCCAATTGTATAAACGTAGTTAGTTAAATTATCATCACTATTCTTAAACTTTTTTGAATTATAGTCAATAGATGTCGAATTTGTCCGACGTTTATTTGTTTCTGGTTTTAGAAACTTTGGCAGTGTCAAGCCATCGTCATCACTGTCCTCTCCAACAATATGCACATTTTCAGGCGGATCTGTAGGTATTGGTTCCGAATCTTTGGTCGACTGATAGTAATAGTTTCCAGCTTGGTCAACAAAGTATGTACCTGTTTCTTCTTCATCGTCGTTGTCATTGTCGTCATCGTCATCTTTGGCATGGGCGCTCAATAAATCAGTAGCATCTATGATGCTAGCACTAAGACTTCGATTGCCTTCTTCAATTTCTTTGTTAAATGTATCCAAGTAAGTTTGCAAATCATTAGATTCAATTTTAATAGGCATGGCGGTTGGTATTCGAGCCATGATTGAATGCTGAAAAGTAAGTTGAATTTTTATTGAAACACAAAAGAATCAAAAGACTGGTGTTTATGGACACAAATTGTAAAAAATAGAATTCAGATACCGAGTTTTAGTCAAGTCAATAAACGTTTCGTGGAAGGGTCCTTTTCTTTTTTAACTATTATAAATGTCGCGGTTCGTTGTGTCCTTTTTCGAATTTAATGGAAATTAATAATAACTTCCAGGATCGAATCTTCGCTCCAGGCTTCAAGCAAGGTCTCGCAGTGGTAGATCTTGCGTCAACAGCATCATCAACTTGCGAATAATCCTTAAAAACAATCATCTGATTGTCAATCACTGCTTTAGCTCATCTTGTTTAAGAGTCGAAAAACAACGGAGGGTGATGTGCTTAGCACCATGAAGAGCTTTCTTACTACTTCCATGAGCGCCTTGGAGCGGGACAAGGCGTGTTGTTATTCATTCTGTTATTGCTGGCAATTGACGTTGCGTTTGCCACATAGTTTATGCCGACGATAAATGTCTCACGACAAACAACAGTGCCGGTTTGGGGGCTGTATGAATAAGGTAGACTCTGATTGGTATCAACCTGACGATGCCCAGCGTTGCAACTGTTTCATACGCATCAATTGTGCTTATTTTACCTAATAGTGGAAGCCATCGGGTACTAGTCTTGTCCACCCGGACTTGACTTGCTAAACTTATAAGCGCGAGTGGTGAACACAGAACAAATAGCAACACTATAATTGCCCTGCCAAAAAGCCCTCTGTTTCTCTTGTTGGGTAGCAGTTTATTCTGTACGAACCCTTCAGAAAGCAAGCGAGCGGCGGATGAGCTTCCAATTAAGTGAACCAACGGCGACGCTTACAGTCAGCATGGTAGGCACCCCATTGAGCTACTACGACATAGTCGGAGCTCAGGTCTTTGGGCGCTTACACTACTATTAGTCAGGGTAGTCAAATAGAGAAGGTGGCGGATGAGCCCATATAGGACCAACGGTAGCTCTCGCATCCCCGTAGTAGGTTACTGACTCTGGATTTCTCCAGCTCCTTTCGTCCAAGGAGAGCAGCATAGGGCCTGGTCCCCCAGGTTGGGGGTTGTGCGTCGGGGTAACTTCCCTATCACGTAAAAGACCCTTTGTTCCGAAACAACCAACTGCCTCGGATATGGATGACCCTACTGATGACGACCCTAGCAAACGAAACAAGGACAACGATTTTCGGTTTTGCACGTGGAATGTCCGGACCCTTAACAGACCACGTGCAGCCGAACAATTAGTGGAAGCCCTAGATGGTGTCAAAAGCGACATCACAGCCATCCAAGAAGTGCGATGGGATGGTGAAGGCACAAGGAGGATGAAAAACTGTGGCATCTACTACGGCAAGTGCTACAGGACAAGAAAACAGCGGCTATTTGGATGAGGATTTGTATTAAGAGGAAGGCTTAGGCAAGAAGTCTTAGGGTTTCGTGGCATAAGCCAACGTATTGTCACAATCCGCATTAAGTCCAAATTCAGCAACATCTCGCTGATCTGCGTCCACGCCCCCACGGAGGAAAAAGATGACACTACCAAAGAAGAATTCTACGATCTTCCCGAGAAGACGTATGATGAATGCCCGAAGTACGACACTAAGATTATTCTTGGTGACTTCAACGCCAAAATCGGAAAGGAGGGTAACTTTGGCTCGACGGTCGGAAAGCATAGCCTGCACGACAACACTTCCGGTAACGGACACAGGCTAATCGACTTTGCTGCGGGGCGAAGTGTCATCTTAGCAAGCACATACTTCCCACACCTCAATATACACAAGGGGACCTGGCGGTCTCCTGATCAAAATACCGTCAACCAAATTGATCACATTGCGATTGATAGCAGACATGCCTCCAATGTCATGGATGTCCGCTCTTTCCGCCAGACCGCAGGATCGAGCATCCACTATGAGAAAGTTTGATGTTGCAAAGTTACAATCGCAAGAGACCGCCTTTGCCAACCATGTCTCCTCTTATCTCTCGACAACCCCGCGCCTGCGCCAAATCCAGAGGCCCAATGGCAACATTGCAAACTGGCCATCGAAAATGCAGCTTCTGATGTTTTGGGTTTCATTAGGCGACCAAAACGAAACAAAACGTCACAATGGACAGATATAACTTTGACGTTGTCAAGGACTTTGTCTATTTGGGTTCCACTATAATCTCTCAGAACAACATCAGTGAAGAGATCAGTTGAAGAATCACTCTTGCCAATCGCTGTTTCTTCGGGCTTATAAGGCATCTTAGTAGCAAAAGCCCTCCCTCAAAGGACCAAGGAGACACTATACAAGACCCTTATCCTGCTGTATGAGGCAGAAGCGTAGACACTGACACAATCGGATGAATACAGGCTGGGGTGCTTTGAGAGAAAGATTCTTCGGGTGCTATTCGGTCCTTTATGGATCAATGGAGTATGGAGAAGAAGATTAAATGGCGAACTGTACGGGCTATACAGCGACATTGACTTGGTTAAGAAGCTGACAATAAAGCAGCTTAGATGGCTGGGCCATGTGGCGCTCCTGCCCGACGAGTCTTCAATTCCAACCTGAAGGGCGGATGCAGTTCTGGAAGACCATATCTAAGGTGGCGCGATCAAGTCGAGAATGACCTCAACCAACTTGGTGTGCGCAACTGTAAGCCACTGGCTAGGGACCAGCCCAGCTGGCGAGGAATGTTGGTTGTCTGCGCCACCTAAAGTAAGTATATCAATCGCAAACGCAAATAAGACCAAAATAATGAAAAAAGGGCCGCTCAGTTATTCTAAGGCAAAGTTTCACAGAGGAGCCTACGTAGTTTTAGTATCTGCGCCATTTTCTAACACTCGATGGCGGAAAGGACCTGGATGTTAAAGATAAAATAAACAAAGCCTGTAGTGCACTTGGAGGTAGTGTTTTAAAAGAAAAAGTGGTTTTCATCGTGGCCCGAGCTAAGACAAGTTTTGGCGAATCGTGACAGGTAGAATGATGTCATTGATGCTCCAGTAGGGGTTAAGTCGATGCTGTCCTTGCAGCCGGACATGCCTACTTTCTACAACAACAAAAAAGCAGGGCAAGCAATTTAGGTTTGGAGACTTGAATAAGAAAGCCACAACCAAATGAGTTCTCCCAAAAACCTGCTGCACAGCCATGTTTTTATTTTGTTTAAACATTAGCTTCGACACGAAAATTCATTTAAAAAAATGGGCGCGCAACCCCTAATAGCATTCACCACACACAGGGCACAGCGTACCTATCATTGAACAAAAAAATCCGAGAAAGTGGCGCTCAATTGGCCACACACTGCGTAAACCAGATTTCAACAAAGTAAACTAGTGTTGGGTTGCTATGCCAGGAACACCATTGAGTTCAAGTCTTCAACTGAAGGAAGCCACTTTCCAGAATTTGGAATCATGGCCCCAGCTTGGGTATAGTGGCTGTTTTGGAAGCTTCGATTTGCCAACCTATGTTCCAGGTGGAGATATAGTGTTGGAACAAATACCTAGCAGCTTCCATAATCCACAAGTCCAATTGATTATAAAAATGTTTGGCGAACATAGTACACGAAACACGAGGGATGTTCTGGTCGCTTAACGAACCCACCTGGCAAGGTCAACAAGATCTCATTTAAGTATTGGCATAGAAAAAAAAAGACTACTTTGGAGTCTAAGGAACACATCCTTTGTAGCAGGACTTTCTGAAATCAAGCAAATTATTTAAAGTTGAAGGCTAACTTTTGTACGAACATCTCGGACACCACAATGCCAAAGCAAGACCACGTCAACTGAGCTTTACGAAAATAAAAAAACCAAGCCACGCCATATGTTTCGTAATCACATTTTTTCAATCAAATACATTACTTCCGCGGAAATATTATAAATTAAATATATTTTTACAGAATTTAATAAAAAACATACGAAATAAAAAAGTAAACAAAAATAATATATAAATTATTGTTACTGAAAGATAGGGGGCTCTTCAATTCACTAAAATCACTTTGGAATTTTATCACCGATTTGGGTTGGCGCTGCATGTGCTGACGATGTTTGGCGGCCATTACAAATTTCGGAGCATTGATTTTTTTTTCTATTGTTTATATCTGGTACTTACTTGATTATCCTTATTGAAAATTTAAAGGTTGATGTTCTTTTAATAATTAAAGCTTTAATTTTATGTGCGTTTTTTGTGTCAGTATATTACAAAATCACATTGCTATATTCTAATTCCAAGAAATTGACAAGATACGGAATTACAGATTATTGCCGAAAGGATTTATTGTGAATGGCTCTGATAAATCGTGCAATGGACACGGGCAGCTGCGTGCTTTATATAAAAGATGGCGTCATACACAGGTGGGGAAAAATACAGGGAATTTATTTCAATTAAACAAAAGAAAACGATGCAAATTTAAAATTCGAAAGAAATTATTTATGATAAATGGATGGGAGATGCTTGAAATTTTATAATGTTAGACCGCAGTGGAAAAATTAAAACAAAGAAAAAGAATTCAAAATTATTGATGGTGGGTGAGTTTACACTTGCATAAACTCACCAGCGCACTACAGTATCTGTCAAGAACATTGCTTCACAATAGTAAGTTACTTTTTAATTTAGCGAAAATGTGCTTTTTTGGTTTTGTAGTTCATTCGAAAGATCAAGCTGTCACCAAGGAAACCTGCAGCAGCATATTTAAGTCAAAGACAAATCCGAGTGTTTTAATTTTGGGTTTATTCCAAAGCTTCATTTGTTTTCGTCTCACTGCTAACTTTATTCAATTTAATACAAATTCAATTTAATACTATTTTAAGCTCTAAAATATTAATGCAGAGTTTGTGAACTCCATGTATTGATAAAAATAAATTTTGTATGCTCTTTCAATTGTTGACATTTACATTCCGCAGGTATCGTATTGAGTAACGAGTACTGACTCGCTATTTGATACGATGCTGAGGGAGCATGTGATAATTAGCATACTACACTTCCCACGGTCTTGATGACTCCACTCAAATTGTGTATAGAGTCTTACAATTAAGTTGGATAGTCAAAAAACAAAAGTAAAAACTAACGGATGGACTTTTGATTTACTGAGTAAAGAATATAACACTACACCACAGACCATATACAGACCGCCAACTCGTACTCCTCTTGCCTGAAACACCCTCAAAATATTTTTTCCTGTCCGTGAATACGTGTACATCTCTTACTGTGCATTTTGTGGTGGCAACCATCCCTGCGTATGCCATTTATTTTTTAGGTGTGTTTGCTAAATGGTTTTTAAAGCAAGGGAGAGCGTCACACTCTCAAATTAAATGGCATATCAGCTGATTTTTAGCTTGGTGGCAAAAAGAGAGACCATATGGTGAGGTAGCGGTCTGTATCTTCTTGGTCCGTGCACTACACCTACACCATGGTTTTTCGTTCGTTGAAAAAGTTCTCATGAAGTCGTGCCCTTAAATTATTTTTATAAAATACTGGGATTTTAAGCTGAGGCTGAATGCGTTCATCAGCAGTTGGTGTGACATTTTTGCTATGGAATTGTTTGATTTTTTTTTTCAACACAAAAACAATAAACAAAACTGCAGCATTCTTTTTTCCCGCTTTTCGTCAAATGCAAAACAAATAGTTAAATTTTTCACTATCGAATAGAGTAATTACCTATCCCAACTTAAAACAAAAACCGATTTTTTTAATGTTTACCTTTACCGCGCAGTCTAAAAACGCCACGACCAGGCAAAGTAGCGATGAAAAGGAAGACGGAATTCGATAATTACAATGACAAGGGCCCAAGTCCAATGAAAAAGATTAAACGTACATTGTTTTCTCTTCTCCTTGCTTCGATTAATACAATTACAGACAGTAACAATTTTATTAAATCCGTGGTTTTACTCTTAAGCCGCTGTGTTGTCTTTGATTATGCAAACACGAACCATGGAAAATTGTTTTTGAATTTTGATCCGAGGGTGAACCACTATTGAAAAACTGGCCTTGACGATTAATACCATTTTCAGCTATACAATATCAAGGCAGAAAATTAGTCGGTTATATATATGTATGTATGTGGGTAAGATTAATTCTTTATCTTTGCTCCTTCGATTTATTTGTTGCTTCACTCGTGTCATATAAAGTTTTGTAATTTTATATTCTTTCTCATTATAATTTCTTATACGCTTTTCTATGGTTCTCTTTTCACTGTTTTTTAGTTGGTTATAAAAGTTCTCATGAAAGCATACCCTTAATGCTTTTGTAAAATACTGGGATTTTTTGTCCGTTTTTTTAAGCTGAATGCGTTCATCAGCAATGACATGTTTGACATTTAACACAAAAACATCTGCTGCATTCTTTTACTCGTGGTTTTCCCGCGTTTTAAAATAGAATAGAGTGCTATTTGGAAAAATTAGAAATTAGAATATTTTAGATCGTCAACGCAACGCATTCAAAACTAACGGCTTTGCGTCAACAGCATTACAAAAATACATTTTTGCTTTTCTTTAATCGAGTAAGTATCTCAACGTTTACAAAAATATAGATTATGATATTAATGCAAACCTTACCCGCGCAGTCTCAAAATGCCGCGAGCAGCCAAATTAGCAGTAAGAAGGAAGACAGAATTGGATAACAACAATGAGGAGGGCCCAATGAAAAAGATTCAACGCACATTGTTTTCTCTTCCCCTTCCTTCAATTAATACCATTACAGGCAAAGTATTGGCTTGTGGTCAGGGTGATATGGGACAACTTGGACTTGGAGATGATGATAAGAATATGGAACGCAAAAGGCCGGCCCTCGTACCCAACCTCGTAGATATTGTTGATGTACGAGCGGGTGGAATGCACAATCTTTGCTTAGATAAAAATGGACAAGTCTACTCTTTTGGCTGCAATGACGAGGGAGCTCTAGGACGTGACAGCGCAGAAGAAGGTTCCGAGTTCATTCCAAAAAAAATAGACTTGCCTGGTAAGTGCCTCAAAATCTCGGCAGGAGACTCGCATTCGGCTTGTTTGCTGGATGATGGAAAAGTGTACGCGTGGGGTTCATTTCGTGATTCACATGGAAACATGGGTCTCACTCTGGAAGGAAATAAGCGCCTTCCCGTTGAAGTTTTGCCAGGTATTGTGTCCTGTGACGTCGCATCTGGCGCTGATCATCTAGTCATACTCACATGCAATGGTAAAGTCTACACTGTGGGATGCGCTGAACAGGGACAGCTTGGACGCGTTTCCCTCCGTTCAGCTTCAGGTGAAAGTCGCCGTGGCAAAACAGAACTTCTGCGTCCTGGTCTCGTCACAATTAAAAGAAGCAAACATATTGAGGCTATATGGGCTACTACATATTGCACATTCCTAAGGGAATCCGGCTCTTCAAAAATTTGGGCATTCGGATTGAACAATTACAAACAATTGGGGTATCCAAAAGATACATCGGTTATTATAAATCCTATCAACACACTCTTCCAAGACGTCAAGACAATAGCAGGCGGACAACATCACACTTTAGTGCTCAAAAATGACGGTTCCTGTTATGCTATTGGGCGCAAAGACTACGGTCGTTTGGGGCTGGGCAATATTCCTGATGATGTTACTGAACTGCAACTCGTCAAAGCACTAAGCGGCAAAGGGATCGTAAGTATTTCACGAGGAGAAGCACAGTCGTTTGCAATTACAAAAGATGGACAACTTTACGCTTGGGGAATGGGATCCAGCCACCAGCTGGGCACTGGCGAAGAGGAAGATGCCCTAGAACCTACACTTATCGTAAGCAAACAAACTGAAGGCAAGAAGATCCTTCAAGCGTACGGTGGCGGACAGCATAGTATATTTTTGGTAGCTGACGAAAACGAAACTGCTGAGATTAAAGGCATCAAAAAGAACCAGGTGGCCAAAGCAGATCCAAAAGTAGAAAAGCCAGTAGCAGCAGCTGTGGAGGAAAATAAAGAAAAAGAAGGTGAAATCTTAGCCAATGGAGGAGATGCAATCGTCGCTGAAACAAAGGAGCAAATCACCACCCAAGAAACTGCACCGCCGGCTGCAAAAAAAGGCAGAAAGAAAAAGTAGAGAGAGAGCTCTGGAATACAACTTTCCTGGACGTTTGACTTAATATTCTATTTATTTAACTTGAACAATTAATTTTTCTTTTATTTTTTTTTTTCATATAAATTTTCAAAAAATCTTTATGTTGAAAACCTTAATGTTTATGTATTTAAGAATTTGTTTACACCAAATGTGTAGTTAAAAAAAGCGTATCCCTGTATCGCATGTTTGTTTCTATTAATAAAAAAAAATTAAATTTGAACATGAAGTTCCTTACTCTTATTGTTTATTTTACAAATTCCAAAAATAGTCCTACACTGTACGCTTTAAATTAAGTAGGTTACTCCCGGAAGACGACTACATCGCTTATTTAAAAAAAAATTAGTTGCCACTAGAGAAATCTAAAGTCAGAATCCACTTTAATCCTTTTGTTATCGAATATCGTGATTCGTTTATTGGCACCATTACATTCAGGAGGAATATCGGGTATTTGAATTGGCTTC
Organism: Platycheirus albimanus; assembly: GCA_916050605.2. Taxonomy (NCBI): domain Eukaryota; kingdom Metazoa; phylum Arthropoda; class Insecta; order Diptera; family Syrphidae; genus Platycheirus; species Platycheirus albimanus. The sequence goes on from OU696698.1 coordinate 72,001,928, forward strand.
GATATATACAATACAATCAGGGGAGGGTTTCCATGGCGGCATTTATTTTGTGCATGGTATTCTAGTCGCGGAAGAGATAAAGATGCGTTCCAATGCACCGAAAAGATATGCTAAATCTTTACAATGGAATGATCGTGGGCATGGCTTAGTTTTTTACGAAATACAGACAACAGACCTAGTTCAGCCAGAGCCTCAAAGAAAGAAACAAGAATAACAACACAAACGAAATTGACATAATGGGGTACAATTATAGAAGCAATTTAAGCTACCGCTTTGTAGTGATCAACCAAATCGGAGTTTAAGTTATTCATACCATTGTCTTAGGGCCAGTTGTACAATCGTGGTTCATCCTCGGATCAAAATTTAAAAACGATTTAACTCGGTTCTTGTTTGCATAATTAATGTTAAGACGATGGTTCAAGAGTTAACCCACCGATTTTGTTGGATTGAATAAAGTTGACCCACGGGCCACGGATGAAGAATTTAAAAACGAGGTTCAGTGCTGAAGCTGAACCACTATTGTATAACTGGTATTTAATAGCTAATGTATAAAGATCTTCTTTCCAAATGTTTAAAGATAGATAAAATAAGATAAATTGTTGCAATACTGGTGAAAGTGGCAGCACTTGAGAGTGTAAACAGACATTGTCTGACATTATGTAAAAGTAATATTGTAGTAGATCTTTCAATAAATCGGTGATTACATTGTAAAGGGTGTTTTAAGAGGTATAGATCTTTGAAATTACCTTAAAGATAACAGAGGCGCCTAGTAGCGACTGATTGCAAGAGTTACTTATTCCTAGTTTTGAGGCACTAAAGGGCAATATAGAGTACTAAACATATTCACACTAAACATATAGGCTTCATGCTGATTGGTGTTCATTGTGTAATCTTTGTGATGGAGTCATTGAACAGTGGATAATAATTAAATATTTCCAAGTAAGAAAACCCCATTATCATTTTCGGAGTCGATCTACCACATTGTCTACGCTTTGTAAGAGGATATTGACTACAAAAGCGGGATAACCACTTGATCTGAGCGATCAAAACTCTCAGCTCAGATCAAAACTATCGCGCCAAAATTGGCCAGATATATGTAAGTTTGGAAAAATAAGCGTACGAATAATAGGTACAGAGCCTAGATACAAAATTATTGAAATAACTGGTATGTACTTCGGTGAATGTTTGGTTGACTTTTCACTTTTACTGCCTTGGCACAATAGTGTAGCTGCAGCTATAGTACGTAGCGCTGTCAAAGTTAAATTAACATAGTTCCTATAGTCCGGCAACATTTGAGGTAGTCAGTGTCGTACAAAAAGTAGTTTAAGTTCAAGTTAACTCAAATTCAGCAACACCATTGTGACAAGGCAGCTTTGTTTGCTCTCGCTTCATTTAATAACCGCCCATGATACATAGAATATGAGGCATGTTGACTAGTAGACCATACAAATCTCCATCTTGGAATTTTATGTCACTATCATCTTGTATAATTATTTTTTTTTCTCAAATGAAGACTATATTTTTGAATTTAGTATTTAAACAAATTGTCTTATGATTATAAGAAGCATAAAATACATTTATTTATCTTCACTTCGAAAAAAATCAGATGATAGTGACGTCACACGTACGGTCAGCATACCCCATATTTCTGTTTATCATGATTACCGCCCATCTAAGACTTTATTCAAAAATAGAAATCTACTACATTCAATAGGGTACTGCTCAAGCGGTTGTCATGTCATTTTTCATTTTCTCATATATAAAACATCGACCTGCCCTGTCAGCAGTCGCCAACCACAAATTTCTTTCTTTCTGATGCAATAAATTAAAATTCTTTTAATAAAATATATTTTACCAACAAATTGCTGATTCAATAATTAAACAAGAAGGCAAATAAATCAATATCATCATGGATATAGAAGATGCGGTAAGTAAATAAACAAACAAATGCTTCTAAAAACAAAAATGTGCAAGCCACATTTAATATGAAAAAGAATTATAGGTTATGAATCAAAGACTAATAAAACTAGAAATATCCACAGAATTTCGACACTTCCCTTTTAAAAGAGAAGAAAAAGAAAAAGAAGAAGGCCTTCGACTTGGATGCGGCTCTAGGTATTGATGATGGTTCCAAAAAAAGTATCGATGGAACTGCCGAAGAGGAAGCTGGAGAATTGCAACCAAATGATGCCGAAGATGTCTTAGATTTGGAGAACTTTGGCAAAAAGAAAAAGAAGAAGAAGAAGCCTTTCAATCTGGAAGAACTTGATGTGGCACTCCCTGCTAAAACAAGCGATTCAGAGCCTATAGAATTGCAAAACGAAGAGATGGTTCAGGAGGAAGAAGTTGACTTAGATATGGACTTCTCAAAGACCACCAAGAAGAAGAAAAAAAAGAAGGTCGAACTTGATGAACTGGTTGCTGAAAACAAGAATGAAGATAAAGGAGAAGACAAAGAAAATGGTAAGTTTTGTTTAAAGTGCTCTTTTTTTAAAATAAAGCAATCAATTTGTTATATTTTACCAAAAACATGCCTTACCGATGCGGATTTGAGCTTCAGCGAATCTGGTATTTAAAATTTTTATATAAGTTATTTATTTTAATTTTTTTTTATTTATGATTTATATTCGAATCTTTCTTCCAATGAACGAACACTCGCGACAGCTTAATTTCATTAGCAGTTTACAACAGAAAAATGTTTTCAAAGAGGCAGTTTCTGTTCTGCTCTAATTGTAGTTAAGTCGCCTGGAATATTTTAGAGCAAAGCAAAATTGTAGAGTCTGCTCTTTTGATTGAATTCCACATGCAATACCATCGGTCTCTTAATCGACGAGTATTACTCGTATTCCAGTTAAGTCGATATTGCCAACAAACCTAAAGATATTTGAAATAAGGTGTCTGATGGTCGGCCTGGTTTTGGGCAGCTACCTCTAAAGTTGTATGAGATTCCTTGAAACATTTAAGGCTGTAACCTGGGTGGTATTCTAAGGTTTGGTTAGATTTACAGGCTGGTGGAAAAAAAACAGCTTCACTTTATCACACTCGGGTCTGTGTTGACCCAGGCGATACCCATCTGAGGCTACCACAATTTCTCATCTTACCATACTGGTTTTGTACTCCTCAAGGAGTTTAGAGCCAACTTGTAAAGATCTGTTTTTTGACTGCGACAGTTCTTCTATGTTTTTCTCTTATTTCTCATTTTATTACTGAAGCTATTAGTGACAGATTAAGTGGGATATATCCTCATGTTCATCCCCTTCATTGCAGCCTCTGCAGAGGTCTTCTCAATGTCAGACGTATTTATTTTGGCGTGCTTTCTAAGCATGTTATGCCTACTTAGTACGCCTACTAGCGTTGATCTGCTGTTTTATATTTTCGGCCAGATTTTTCTTGAAATCTCACGTGTCCAGATTGGTCAGTATGGTGTTTGATACTGATAGTATGTATTGCAACCGTCACTTTGGTTTTGAGTACTTTCTCCACAAATATAGGGTAGGGTTCCATACTCTTTTTAATTCTCAGCTTAGAATACATTGCTCGAGTTGGGTAATCTAAGAAAACTACTGATTTCCAAATGCTGTTGGTAGCAGCCAGCTCTTGTTCCCATTTCCTTTTGTATCCGTCTTGTAAAATTTATATTGTAATATGTCATACGTGGGACATTATTCATATCCTAGTCCTCCCTGCTTAGGAAGATACATACAAGGCGAAGAGCAATGAAGCCAGAACCTTTCTTTGTTAAAAAGTTCTTGCATTCCTCAATGGAATTGACTTATACTAAAGCCATGATGTGAATTCTTTTATGTAGAGAACAAAAGGTAGCAGGTTTATTGTTGTTTCAGGTTCTCCCCTTGGTGTAAAGGTTGCACCAACGCACTCAAGTCTCTCAATTTTCAAGCATTCATACATAGCCACAAATTCGTTAACTGGTGGATAGGTGTCGCAACGATTCAAGACTTCTTTATCAAGCTCAAAGAAATGGCAGATTAAAGCTCCTTTATCGGTTAATCACTCAAACCAAGTAAAACAGTATCCTCTATTAGAACTTGTCGAGTATTGTGGAATCTATAACCGCACTTTTCAAAGACAAAATTACATTTCTTACTCTAGCAGAACGGGCCTCAACTATCCCTGTTGGTGAGAATGCTGATTGGTCACAATTCAGTGGTTATCAGCACATCTGCCTTATGCAGAAAGTGTGAAGAAAAGAAGCAACAGAGTGATCATTTCAATTCCTCTGTGATTGTTCCAGCTTGGGACTGAACTAGAAGGTATATCTCGGTGGATACTTCTTCGTCAAGCTGGACATCATTGAGTTTGTTTAGATATCGGATTTTTGTACTTCTTTTAGATCAATATTACTACGAAGCATCTTCATCTCAGCTGCTGTTAACTTACTCTCATAAGTTTGTCCACCATTCCGATTAGTATGTGAGTGCCAGACGCACAACTGAGGTTTAAAGTCTTCCTAATGCTTAGGGGCATTTTTTGGTTACAGAAGAAGCGGAGTTTTCTTCTTCTACCCACGCTTAAGCGATGATTGATGTCGTCATCATAAGTTGCTGCGCCATTAATCATAGATCCAAGATATTTATACTTTTCACAATTAGGACTCACTGTTCCATTCAAATAAATGGCTGGAATAGGCGTATGTATTTGTACTTAAACGTTACCCGCTTCCCTCCAAAACGTCCACCCATAAGTCGAGTGTTCGTTGCTGGGATGAAGTGTTCTCGCTTACGATAGCTCCATCGTCAGCAAAAACTGATGCACTTGGTGGTCCGTCACTTTCCCTTAGTAAGGGACTCAAGACGCTTTCTTGGTTTAAACCTGCTGTAATTTGGAGTTCTTCGGTGACTTCAGCTGGACATCTCAATTTTGTTACAGCTGCCCTCCCTCGTACATACCTGGAATTATATCAGATCTCTTGGTTGTCTATTGAATGCTTTTTCAAAATTAACGAACACAATACGCACTGGTCATCAGAGAGCCGTATTATATTTCCCAGCCGGCTATCCAAAACACATCAGCTTAATTGGACGGTAATTATCACAGCTTCGCGTATCCTCTTTCCTTTTATACATTGGGTGAAGGTATTTTTTCCTCCATTATTTATGCATCCGATCACCTCTTTGAAGCTTGGAGATGAGAATCATGATGAACCTTCTGACCCCATATAACCCACCTTTTTCCAAAATTCAGAAAGTGTATCGTCTGGCCCAATCACTTTTCCTTTTTTTTTGAGTTTTTAACCGACTCAGTAAAGATAGGCGCAGTTATTGGAAAGTATAGCCGGGGAAACTATTAATTTTAAAAGTCCATCACAATACCGTCGCCACGCCGACTTTGAAGAATTTTGTGGTATTTAGGGCAAGTCTGTGGTAATCCATTTAAACTTAATTTGGTTTCTTCTAAACAACCTTTGAATTTATGCGCGGAAAGTTCTTTAAAAGTAGGTAGCTTGACTGTCGGAGTATGTATATTTAAATAATGCCATTTTTGTTCGAACAATCGAGTAACAAAAAGTGGGTGGGAATAGGAATACTCAGTCCATTAGTCTAAACATCTCTAGCTACAGCCTAAATGATACTTATAACTGCAAACATAAAAGATTTGGAAAAATGCGTCAAGAAATTGTCATTTTGTTCGTGTCCTATTTAATTAAAATAGAGAAAACCCGACAAAATGTAAATGTTTAGGCCTTAAGTTGTAGTTTATCATTAAAATGAACCAGAAGCAAAATTCTAATTTTTCTTATTTTTTTTTTATCAAACACAGTCGATGAAAATAGTACATCATGGGCTGGTTCCGATCGTGATTACACATACGATGAACTACTGAAGAGAGTCTTCGAAATAATATTGGACAAAAATCCCGATATGGCTGCTGGACGCAAACCCAAATTCGTTATGAGACCACCACAAGTTCTACGTGTAGGCACCAAGAAAACTTCATTTGCAAACTTTTTGGATATTAGCAAGACCCTGCACAGACAACCGAAGCATTTGCTTGACTTTTTATTAGCTGAATTGGGTACTAGTGGTTCTATGGATGGTAATCAACAACTAATCATCAAAGGACGTTTCCAACCTAAACAAATCGAAAACGTTCTCCGTCGATACATCAAAGAGTATGTAACGTGCCACACCTGTCGTTCAGCTGAAACAATCCTGCAAAAGGATACACGTTTATTCTTTCTGCAATGTGAATCTTGCGGTTCAAGGTGTTCTGTGGCCAGTATCAAATCTGGTTTCCAAGCTGTTACCGGAAAGCGTGCTGCCATCAGAGCGAAAACGACCTAAAGTACTTTGTCATTTTAATAATTATGAAATCATACAATTGTTTCGACAGTTAACTATATATATTTTAAAATACAATTTATGTAAATTCTAAATGGAGATTTTTCAAATTTTAGAAAAGAAAAAAAAAAGAACAAAAAATGCAACTTATATAATGTGTTTTGTATTATTATTTACAGTGAAATAAAAGGAGTGCATTACTCGTACAATAAATTAATTATAATTGATTAAGCGAAGGCTTGTCTTTTAATTTATTAGATTTGTAGCATTTTGTGTAATGGTCTACAATGAAGTTTTTGACTGATATTTCCAAATCATTGGACTTTTGAGTGTCTATAATCATTTCAAATACACTAAAGACAACCTTGTCGTAGAGCCTATGGGGACGACCAATTAAAAGAGCTTTTGTTCCAAATTTGATTGAACCCAAATCTAATAGCTGCTTGCGAGTTGTTTTTAAAATGTTCTGCACACAGGTATAGAGGTCCTTGTTGTTACCGAAGGTCCGATAACATGCAAGGTCTATTTGATGTAATTCTTTTAGAGAGTTGTGTTTTATAAGTCTCACTTGAATGACGCCAGTTCCATCATCAAGGCAATAGCGAATTTTACCGTTTGCATCAGCACCTATTGACGAGATTCGGCCGTAAATTAGGGCAGAGGCAAATGGTATGCCATAAGCAGAGATTGCTTCAGAAAAACTACGGTCAGGTAAATGGAGCTGATGTATATCTTGTACCAGCAACGGAATCACATCAGCTTCAATTTTGTAGTTTCTGGTTGTTGGTGGCCGATGTGTTACTTGCACCTTACCCGAGCGTACCACAAACCGCTCTAATTGTTCTTCAAAGTCTAAAGCGTTAAGGGCAGGAGATGCAGGAATGATGTTTTGTCCCACTAAGGCATTTGTGGTTTTATTCATGTTAGTTATTTGTTTTAATATTATTTTGTTTAACCAAGGTATGAGACTTGAGAGTTCGCCGGTCGTGCTTAGATGACAGCTAGCTAATTGTTATTAAATGGAAATGTCTATCCGCACGCAGCACTTCTGACACTTTAGATTACCTTCGGATTCTGTTGATTAAAGATTTTGGTCTATATGTGGCCAAGACGATTCGCGCATTCCTTACGGAGCGGAGAGTGTGTGGCTCAAGAGGAAATTTAAACGCATTTATACAGTGAAGCAAACTACCTCAAACCCGAAACCAGTGAAGGCAGAACTATTTGCCCACAAGCTGATTTGACAGAAAAAAGCTATTAACTGCAAAAATATGCGTGGCTGATTTGACAGAAAAGGACTATTACATGCGAAAGTGTGCGTAAACATGGTGTTAAGTGGTTCCCTCATTTGTTCACAGACACGATTATACAAAAAAAAAACTAGAAATTGGTTTTGGAGGGAAAGAAGTATGAACGTTTTTTTACTCCTTTATGTCCTATCTACCCGAAACTATATCAAGTGTTGATAATGCTGCATGTAAATAGACACTGATAGCTCCGTCAATTGTCAAAATAAGGTACGTTCCATAAAATGTGCATGTACTTAGACACTGGTATAGATTAGCGCCGTCGTTCTCATTTTTGTTTTGTCTACGTCACGGACTTATATCGCCTTTGCATTTTTGTTTTTGTTTTGTTCTGCACTCTATGTGCCTCTGCGTCACGGACACACATGTAGTTTGACGTTAAACGTTAGGGCGCTATCTGGTTTAGTTGCTGGTAACTCGGTCAAAAAATGTCAAAATAAGGTACGTTCCGTAAAATACAGAATATATAATTCGGAATAGAGGAATACCTTTTGAGTACATTTTTATTAGTGCACGTAAGTATACCTATTAAAATAGTACACCTTGAAAAATTTCGGATTCAAATGTGATTTTGCATAGGAAAAATAAAACAAAAAATAGAAAGTGGAGACGTTTGATGCCTATTTGTGATAGGTAATTCAAGACAATTTAAGGAAAGACCATACAAGGTGGAACTGCACTACAACTGAACTGCACATATTCTCTGTATGAAAATTTATGAGTTAAATCGCTTAACGCTGAAACGGAACTGCACTTCAGCGACAGCGGCATGGTTGGTAGCCTTGTCAACTAGTGCAATGCAGTTGCGCTGAAAAGAGTCCCACAAGCAAGCCTTTAGGCTAGGCTCACACCAGGCGGCCAGGTCGAGCGGACAAGCCACAGCTGACAGGTCTTATATGAGTTTGTCCGCTCGCCACTGGCCGCCTCATGCGCGCACTCGCATGCTTCGTAGAAACTTTGATATACAAACTACAGTATACTATAGGAATTAATTAATGTTGCAATCAGTGGGTACTAGATGTCACTGCTGTCTTCAGATTGTATTGTATAAAGCTATTAGTAATGAAGTGTTGTTGCACTAGATGGCGACACACTCAATCGTAATCTCCAGAGTAGGTACTATAGATTTTATATATACAACAATGAACCCAGCACATAAAAATGTAGTAATCCATGCAATCGCACTTGATGGCGGAACTGCACTACACTATAGTTGGGAAGGTTGTCAACTATGCCGTTTTCTGTAGCTGAAGTAAAGTTTCGCTGAAGCAGCATAGTCCAATTTAACTCAAAAAAAGTAGGTATACGTGCGGTTCAAACTCCGGTCAATTTAAATAATTTTCAATTCGGCTTATATGCCATGCTTGTATTTCTTAAATTGAATATTACTACAATGTTACTTTATTTTTATAAGTACAATAAAGAAAGAATTGAATTGAATTGAATTTGAATTGAATTAAATAATTTTACTAATTCCAGTTAAATTTCATTGTATCTCAGTCCTCGAGGGGCTATTACTACCTTTTTCATAAATTAACATATTAGGGGCGTTTAGGTAAGTTGGATAGAAGATAAAAGGAGATACCGATGCACATTGGTTTCGATCACCTGTAGACCTTAAATCGGAAGATGAAGCCAGTGAAGCTAGAACCTTCGGCATACTTAGGGTGGCACTCACGCGACACTATTAAATCACTCTTTACTCACAAATAAAAATTAGTAGAGGCCTTTTATGATGTCCCCTGACCCAGTACGCTCTGAGATGTTAGTGCAGCTCCTTGAAACATAAAACAACGGCAATGGTTCTTATTCGTCTTGCGTCTATCACCTCAAAGAATCATCAGATTCCAATAACTGCTTTTCAATTGCAACCGAACCTCGAATGACAGTATGACACAGTAATACGATGCCATTGGAATTTTGCAATAAATTCTTAATTTCCGGAAGCTGTTTTTGTTGGCAGCAAAAGTTTAACTACTGTTGGAGCATGATGTGGCAACAAGATCGTTCCAACTTTTACTATTTTTCGGCCAAGACACCAAAATATAAGACACAACAACCTCCATGTTGCTTTGGTCTTCCAACCCGCATTTCACCTTGAGGATTCCTATCAAAGCATATGTACGTACCCAACCGGTACTGCTAGTTGGCCTCTTTATCCCGTCCTAGGTTAGAATGAAATCAAAATTTCAAATACTTATTCTTTTCATTAGTTTTATTAGTCCAATAACTATTAACAATCACAAATATATAAGACCAAAATGACCTTTGCTATTGACTTGTGTAAAGGTATATAGTTAAAATAACTACTATCATGTTCAACATAAATATGTATGTATGTATATATTTTGTGTGTTCTACACTTCATTTTGTTCGAATGCCTAGGGCATAATCATACCACTCTAATTATTTAAATTCATATCATACATTATATTAAATTTATATTATTTAATAAATAATAAAGCAAAATTTTTGGAATTTTCAAACGGTATTCAAATAATGAAAATAGAAAATGCAAAATTTAAAATTTAAGAAATCGGAAAATTCAAGGAAAAAAGAAAAGAAAAAACAAACAAAATGCTTTAAGTTTAAAAAATAAATTGTCAGTATTGTGCTCTTCTAAAATCTTTTTGAACAAGAATCCGAATTCTGTCCCTGGATTTCCAGTTTGATTACATATGTGAGAGCTATTGACATGATGATGAACACTAGCAGCGACAGCCAATGCAAGTTAACGCTGAGTCTTGTCCGTTGATCTATACGTTTCAAACTTTCTGATATTTGTAATAACTAGAAAAAAAAAAAATTGTTAACAAAGTGACAACTACAAATCTTGAAGTAACTTAATACTTACATCAACACCATTGACGCCTTTTCCATCTCCAACATCGTCAGAATAAGCATGACCATTGTGCAATGGGTTGCCTTGTGCATTTTGTGAACATATGCACTGCAGTCGGTATTGTTGAACACTTGGACTATTGAGCGGTAGAGCTTTCCAAAAACCTGCTAGCATATCACTGCTGTTGACATCGATTTCTTCTGGCAGGGCAGTGCACATGACCAAAAACTTATCCTTGCTCGATGTTGAAACCTGTTTGCCTGGCTGAAGAATGACATACACTGTAGCCGTACATCCTGGGTTTAAGGCACCCGAGCTCGGACGGACACGGAATTTGAGCGGTGAAGTAGTCTTAATCTTAAATATAATTTCGACGTTATTAGATTACATCGTATAAAGTTTAGTGGTTTGTTTAAGATTGTATTTATTTTATGAGCCGAACCATAAACCATTGCGACTTTAAAATCCTTTGAGATGAGAGTACTTCTTCTATTTCGTCTAGTTTAAGGATAATACTTGTCCGCTACAAGCAAGCTTTTATCTAAACGTAAGGCAATCTTTTTTTCTTTCCAGATGATCATTCTGTACCTCGATCATTTTCGGAATCCGGGGCAATTGTCTCGACGACTTGCTTCACATAATATACACATTTTTGTTGGAAACACATTTGATGAATGAATATCAAATCAAATGTACATATGCACAGACTACACAACACTTCGTTTAGATTTCGAAAGACCATTCACCACTTCTTTTCCTAATAGAGAAGACTGGCTTAACAACCAGAAACCGTGCGAATCAGTCATTCAAATCTTACAGATGGCTCCAAAATGGAAATTGGTGCAGGTTTCTACAACGTTGGGTTAGGTTAAGGTGGCTGTCAGGCAACGACTGACACACATTGACCAGATACTAGGTCCATTGTGATACCATATATAAAGGTAAGGCACTACCTTACTAATTTGGAAACCAATTGGAACTTTTAATAAGGCGATGGAGACAGTGTATGTCTGTCTGAGTTGGATCACTAATATCGTTGATGAAGAATTCTCCCAAATGCAACTTTCGTCTTTGTGAAAGAGCAGGGCATGAACAAAGAAGATGAGTTATAGTCTCTTCTTCTTCTTCGTCCATGCAACTTCTGCAGAAGTCGTTCGAGAAGACCCCGAGTCTAATAGCATGTCTGCCTATGAGACAGTGTCCAGTTATGACACCGATTAAGGAGCTAAGGTGAGATCTACCAAGAGATAACAAACATTTGGAACGTTTTGGATGTAGGTAGGTAGGTATTTTGGATCTAATTTTGGCCAGATCTGTTTTGTCGCCTGACAGGTGGTTATATTTGACCATCTTAAATTTGTTTTGTTCATGGCATCGTGTTTTAGCATGAGTTTAGATGTAGCGATAGGTATACCAATATTCATCCTGTTGGGTGAAATTGGTGCAGTAGTTTCATGTCTGGCACCCAAAAAAGGTGAATGTTAAACTGTTCTGCCATCTCCGCGAGAGATGAGCGACAGTTGCGGGCAGTTGCTGAGTTCGTGGGAACCGCCCCGAATGATTTAAGGGCTGCTTGGCTATCTGAGAAGATGCGGATATTCGTCGTGGATACCACGTTTTCCTTGAGCCAGGATAGATCTTCTTTTATTGCCAGAAGTTCTGCTTGGAACAAGCTACAATGGTTACGGAGTCGGAAAGAGAGACTAAGATCTATTCCTTCTGAGTGCACACCGCCCCCAACCCCATCATTGGTTTTTGAACCATCAGTGTAGAAATGAATCGAATCATCTCTCGAACAATTTCCTTCGTCCCAATCAGACCGTGATGGAATGGAGACTTGGAAGTTGTTTTCAAAAACCAGTTGGGGTATGGTGTAGTCGGAGTGACTTGGAATTGATCTGAATGAATTCAGAATATTAGTGTATCCAATTGCGGATTGCCGTAATCGCGGCCGTTTGTTTACCAAAGACGTCGAGGGGTGTAAAATTAAGAAGAATGTCTAAGGCAGCTGAAGGTGTCGTTTCTACAAACAAGCACTCGAACTAGCTGGATCAATTAGGCTTCCCGATTACAGGAGCGTCTTTCAGGCTGAGGTCCTGACAGTGACAGCATCTGCTAAAGAAGATGCAATGAAGGCAATACCACATGCTGAAATCACCCTTTTCATTGACAGACAAGTGTCGCGAAGAGTTCTTGGAGCGCAGCATAACATAAGACTATGCTGGGTTCCTGGCCACTGTAGTGTGCAAGGTAACGAGAGAGCTGATGAGCTGGCAAGAAAGGGATTATCCCTAGAACGCTGCAGCTAAGGAGAGATGGAACTCACTGGACTCCGAACTGTGGACCTACTTTAAGAACAGAGAAGATTCTACAGCTCAAAAAGAAAATGAAGCTCAGCACGGACAACTTGTGCAGAGGTTGTGGCGACATAGATGTGCATGAAGACACTCCACATTTCCTCTGTCACTGCCCAGCACTATGCCGCCTAAGAAATTAAGTGCTAGGAAGTCACTTCTTCCAGGACTTGGAACAAACGGGTACAAACCTGCTCAGATTTATCAACGCTTAGAAATGGTTTGCGAATATATAGGAACTATGGGTCCCATGCTTATTGTTCCCAAAACCCCCAGGGTATCACAATGGATCTACATTGATCCAAGTGTGATAGGCATACTATTATCCATCAGCTCACTTACCTAACCTAACCTATCGTTGCCAAATTAACTTATGTTTGATAGGCAGCTTTTGCAAGGAAAATAAATTTGACTAACAGTCAAGGTCAGAACATCACAACTGAGTGGAAACTGTGAGAACAAATTAAAACAGGAAGGGCAGCTAGTTGTTGACACCTCCTATCAGTTGTGAAATTGAAATTCAGAATTATGTAACTGAAAATTCCTGGGGAGGATGATTTAAATAGCACTTTCGAAGTCTTCTGAAAACATTTCACTGCAAACAAAAAATGACACTTCTGACGATTCTAAAGAAGGAATTTTGCTTCTCGACTTGAAGTCAGAAGCCCACCAAGAAGCACAAATACAAAAATATAAGTCAACTTTTAGCCATAGAATATTTATTGTTGAGTGTCTATTCTCATGCAGTAACCGAAAGTTTTGATAATGTCTACACGTGTGACATATTTTGGATCAAAATCTCAGGCTGAGGTTAGCTCATGGATGTCCAGGGTTGTTCCCAAAAGTAACCGAAAACTCAGGGTTGAAGGGTGTCGAACTCCGAGACAAAAATATTTGTATTTATCTTAATTTGCTTAAAAGATTATTTCATATTCTTAATGATAATCTTAAAATAAAAGATTACAATTTAATGCTTATAATATCTTAGATACTAGGTCTGTGGAGTTCCGAGGAACTGTCCACGACAATAAACGATTCCTTAACATTAGGTCTGCAGAGATTTCTCTAAAAAGGAAGAGCTCCACGACAATAAACGGGTTGGCCTAATGCCGGTCAGCGATCCACTCGGTCTATGGTACCCCTAAGAAAAGGAGTAGCCACGACAAAAAACGGGTAGTTCCAAACTTGGTCTATGGAGAAGCTTGCAAGAGCAGAAACCCCACGACAATAAACGGTGGTCTGCAGAGATTCCTCTAGAAAGGAAGAGCTCCACGACAATAAACGGTTGGCCTAATGCCGGTCAGCGACCCACTGCAACCAACAGGGAAGTGGAAGGCCGACACAAAACTTCACTACAAAAACTTGACTTCTGCTAGTATTCCCCGCAGCGTACTTTCGGTTGAGATCTCTATTCACGGTACTCTATTTGCAATATAATGTTCTTCCAATGGCTGGGAGGTCGAGTCTTTGTAACATTCATCAGAAGCAATTTTGTTTGTTCCATTTGTTTTCAGAATAAGAAAGTGCTATGAGTTGAACAATTTTACGGAACACAACGGTAAAAATTATAGAACAGATATGGGCGAGATTATTCTTCATAGAAAAATAAATTCGGTTATTTTTTGATCTTTTCTGAACTTTCTGTGCATCTCGAGTCACACTACTTTATTTTACTGATAGTTTTGACTTCCTCGATGCAAGTACCATTCATGGTTAATAAATGGCACATGGGGTATGTTAAGCTTTAACGGCAAAAGACAGCATTGAGATTTGGACGCATTAAACTCCACACGATTTCTATACCACAATTCACAATTCTGTTTAAATCCAAGTTTAATGAGCTTATCATACGGTATCGTTGTAATTGTCAGCAAAACAATTTAATAAATTAGAATTCACAGACAAGAGACTTGGGGCACACCAAGCGCAATAATCTTGCTTTCATCAAAGCCATGCAAGGATTTGTTTCACTGTTCGGTGAGATATGTACAGCATGTGATTCCACAAGAAATGACTGCCACAAGTCACTTTTACAGCTGATTCGATGCCTCAATTCGCTCAGCGAAGTACCTAGACCGACTTCAAGACGACCGACAACAGGTTAAAAAGGAATTTCTAGTGAAGGGTTGATTTTATTCAAGAAACGATTTGTTGCGACCTCAGTGCGATTACTGGGCACGGTTAATTATTTAAATTAACGTGAGGCGCAACAATCAGCGAGTGCTTTTAATTTTCCTTTAAACAGAACATCCACAGCTGAGTTTAGTAGAATGAAGTTAAGATTAACAGTTGTACCAAAAATTTTAACAGCCGGTGTGTTTTTAGTTTGGCTTAATTTAAACATTTCACAAACCATTGCCCACTCCAAAATAAAGACTATACTCCACTCAACTATGGTTCAAACTTTCAGCAAATAACAAAATGAGGCTCTTAAATATTTGATAAATTTCATGAAACTTACTTTATATGTAACTGGATATTTGCTTGTGCATGTTATATTAACAGATCCTCTTAGTTCTCCCTCACTGGGATCTTCAATCTTATGGAGAACAATAACGTCGCTTGGTGTGATTCGCAACATCTCTTCTAAAATGTATAAAACAAATTATTTTCAATACGACTGAATGTACAAGCAAAAAAGAAATCAATCAAAAGTATAAACTTTGTATAAAATAAGCTTTTCAAATTTTTGGCAAACAAATAAAGGCAAGTATAAAAATAAAAAAAAAATAAAAATACTTTGCTCGAAAACTCATTATGATTGTGACTTGCAAATGACCTTTGATAGCTCTAATCAAAAATGGCGGGTGATTGACTATACTTTCAGCTCTAATTTGTATGTTTTTTTAATTTGATTGTAAGATGGAAGCACAATAAATTTGACTGCACTTACTTCTCGGACTCATTGTGCACTGTTTAGAAGAATGAAGAAGAGTTATACCCAAAGCGCCAGCAGTTTGGCGAAAGAAATTCAATTTATCATTATAAAATCATCACCAATTCACTGGTGGCAGTTGTAATAAGTGGAAGGAACAATTAGAAGCTTATATTCATTCCTAAAGTGTATTTACTTACCATTGTTTGGTGTAAGGTGCTCCTCGGCATCAGACATTGGTAACCGTGTTGGACTGGAATTCGCAAAGTGTACCTGTAAGTGGGAACATTATTATAACATTGTATTGAGAAAATTGTGTTGAAAAAAAAAAGAAAAATAACATGCAGCCAGTGTTGCTATGGCACAATAAATTATCAAAATTGTATTGTCCTGATTGATTCAACTCAACAACCCTTTAAAACGTGCACCCAATCAAAACTTTTGATTTGGTTATCGTTTCAAGAATATCTTAGCGTTAAGAACCTAGATAAAATAATCAATATTTCCACTATTAAAGGTTTGGCCCTTAAAAACTGGGGCTATCTAGGACAATCTTAAACGAAAATAAATATTACTCAGGTATAGATGATGATAAATAAAAAATGACGGCACTACTTTTTCTTTTGTGGGCAGGGCTACCTTTCTGGATTTTGAAAAAGGGGCTATAAGAAGAGGATTCCAAGAACAAAAAAGAAACACCGCTAAAAACTTCTCTAAAATAGAAAAAATGCAATTTTTTTCACGGAACACTCAGAAATATTACAAAATTGTTTGGGAACAAATAATCGGAATTGTACTTAACCTGATTAAAACTGCAATCAATGGAATGCATTCAAAAGACTTAAGGACTGCTTTTTTTATAATTTACGCGCACTCAAGGGTTTAAATACCCTTAACATAAATTAACACAGTGTGAGCGTTTAGGAAAGTTGGATAGAGGATTTAAGGAGATACCGATGCACATTGGTTTTGAATGTCTATAAATCATAATGGGAGGGAAAAATCGAGCCGAGTAAAGCGTTCCACAATCTTGTAGTGCGGCTAAAAAAGAGTCTCTATACTTTACATTACGTCCGAAGTTAGGCTCAATGGTAAATTGATGGATATTCCTAGCGGTGCGGGTATTACGGGGAAATTTTCAGGGGCGGAATGCATCTGGCTATTTCGCTGGCATAGGGGTATATGATTTAACGACAGAAGACAGCATTGAGTTTTTGAAGCATTAAATTAAACGCGGTTGATAATTCCCCATTCGAAAATGCTGTCTAGATCGGAATTCAATGAGCTTATCATATGCTGCCGTTGCAGTTCCACATCTGAAGAACGGGGAAGTGAATCTGGAAACGAATATAAGAAGCTGAGATTAGGAAGAGAGTCGGAGACAGAACGGAGCCTTGGGGAACACCAGCATATATTTTGTGGATAGCAGACTGAAAACCGTCCAAGGTAACTTCTAATCCAACGAAAAAGTGGTATATCACCAAATGCACGCATTCTCTATAAAAGAGCTTTATGTCAAACTCTATCAAATGCTTTGGAAAATGAATGGAAGCGACATTTGAAAGACTACAAAGAAAGCAAGCAGTTAAAGAAACAAACAAAAATCATGCACACTTTTGATTTGAATTCATTTGACTCTTTAACATGACTGTTAAATTAAAGACTGCAAAATTGAATGTTTATTTTTGGTCCAAGTCAAATTACTAGAAGATAAATAAAAACAAACTTAGAAACGGTATTTTCATTCGATTGAATGCATTGTTTCACATCGCATATCTGGTATTGCAAGTAAGGAAAAGGAAGCCTCCGCGACATTGTGAAACAGTAGATTCCAGCCAAGGGTTGGAAGTTATTTTCCATAACATCGTGATTCTTTTAAATAATTTGTCTTTGAACAGGTCATGAGATTCTTGTTTTTTATACAAATTTTAAATTCATGTATAGCATTCTTAGACTACGTCTGTGGAGCTCCAATAACATCCAATTCGGTTATCAGCTACTCAGCCCTGCATTTGGAAATTATGATAAACTTCTCATGTTTACGAACTAATGACCTTTCACTATTATCAGGACAACAGACCCAAAATACATACTTTTTGGATCATCTCTGGATAATTACAATTACAGTTAAGTATCCGCATTCACATGAAACTGCAAGCAGAAGGATGCTGATTAAGGAGCATACAAAGGTAGAAGTAGGTACTAGGCTACTTAAAACAATCTGTTGTCGATTTCATTCTTATCTTTATTTTTTATAATTCAACGTTTAATTTAAACTTCACTTATTAAAGACGCACCCCGAGTAAGCACCAAGACGAAGCAAAACAATATTATCGAGGGCAGGAGGATGACAACAATGAGGAAGTTTAATTTATATTTATAGCGTACGTTACCTATTGCCCGATTGACTTGAACAACAAAAATACTAATCGAATCTTCTAGTTCCAATTAAAAAGAAAAAAAAAAAGATTCTCATCCATGTATCGACTGGGTGCTGATAAAATGAGAGCTGACCAAGTAGGTAGGTAGGTATTAGGTACAAGGTACCCAATGGACGGTGGTGGTGAATTAACACCATGTTCTTTTATGAAAATGCTAAAAGTCCAACTAGAGTTTATAGGTATGTACATGAAGCACATTATGTACATTATAAACGAAAAACTGTACCTACTTACCGTTTTGAATTTAATAATACGATCTATTCGACCTATTCGCTTTAATTATTATTGGAAGAATAGAGCCCTTTTGTACTTTTGTAGGCGTCCTCGACCCGGATAATAAAATAGACTCAAGAGATTCTCGATGGTTATTGATCCAGCATCAGCATCAGCCAGCAGCCACTTCTATTCAAAGTTAAAAACCACTTGACTCGATTGCAAGATTTTAAAGAAATTTCTACACTTCGACGACGAGGGTTTTGCGGCTTTAAGATTCCGTTATCAATGCGGCGAAAAATAATTTTTTTTAACTGGATATTTCTTTGCACACGGTCTGTTTCTTTTATTATTATAAATTGCTTATTGTTGTTCTACAACAGAACAATGACCAAGTATCGAGAACAAGAGATTCTGAATTTCTGATTTTTAAAAATGATTTTTATTTATATTTTGCGTTCCGCTTCTGTTTGCGATTTTCGATTCCTTCAATTTTCTGACATTTATGTTATATGCCTTGTTCAGCTGTTATGCTTTTTCAACCACGGATGACACTTTATTTTTTTGTATTGGATGCCTTTTGTGGAGAAGCTTTTGAAAAGCTTTTTATAAACAGTTACTAAAGAGTTTAACTTTGTATGAAATAATAATGATGGAAATTTCAAAAGTACTCTTGTTATATTTTTTTTCTTAGAATATTTTTTATTTTATTTGAAAACAAGTGTAAACGATAAATTCTTTGTAAACATAAAGATTGCATTGACATACAGTGACACAATTGGTGCGTTATTTTTCCAACCATTGTTTTTCTAACATTTTTTGTTATATCAAATACAATTTATTGGTTGAAGTGTCATTGTTAGGGTTTGTTAGTTTTTTTTTACAAACCATTTGGAACGATACGTTGTTAGAATTTGTTAACCTGCCAAACGACCATTTTAACTTTTTTTTTTATATTGAGGAACTAATTAAATTATTCGCCTTCATCGCTAAAAATTGGCAAAAAATCTATTTTATTCTCTGTTGTTGATCACTCAAAGAAAATAAAGACGTTCTTGCTTCTCAAATCAAGAATTTGTATTTGTTTGGTTTGGTTTTTAATAAAGACTTTGAATAGCTTAACACAACACGTCCAATTTGACAGATCAACAAATAGTAACTAATTTCGACTGGCTCAGCACAATAGTGCAGGTGCAGCTGTAGTGCGTAGCACTGTCAAAGTTAAATGTATGTAAAGGCCCCGACCCATAGAATCCGTTGCGTCCGTGCGTCCGGCA
The DNA here is from genome assembly GCA_916050605.2 of Platycheirus albimanus. NCBI lineage: Eukaryota > Metazoa > Arthropoda > Insecta > Diptera > Syrphidae > Platycheirus > Platycheirus albimanus. Next base: position 72,021,536 of record OU696698.1, read on the forward strand.
AATCAACTGACAGCTCGATTAAATACACGTGTTCTTACGAGAAGTGGTCCATAGACAACGCAACGGACAGAAGTAGCCGAACTTTTAACTTTTTCTTCTCCGGCAATCCGGCAGTTTTTTTTCGATGGGTCGGGGCCTTAAATCGTATTACACGGTTTCAATATGAAATAGCAGCTGCAGCACAGAGAGTAGCTGAAGTACAAGTCGACTCGACTCTAACTTCACGAACATCCTGCGCTGCAAAACAACAACAAAATAAAATGGCAGACTTGATTTTTGTTTGAGTTTAGTGCTATACATTGTATTGATGCTTAGTGCGCTACTTTTTTTGATATTACTGCTGCAGCTACGTCATTGTGTTCAGCCAGTAAAGGAACGCCTCTTTGTTCACTATTGTTGACAATATTATTGTTGACTATGGTTAGAAAAAGAACGCATTAAATGGAGTTAGATCCGCAATCGGATACAAATATTTAATACGAACGAATTCAATGCGGCTTTGTGATACAAGCTATAGTACTATGAATAGGAAGTAATTATTGTGGCAATAAGTGGGTACTAGGTGCCGCTGCTCTCTTAAGAAACAAAGTGTTGAGGCACTAGAGGGCGGCACAGTCAAACGTAATCGCCAGAGTACTATTCTATTTTATATACGACAGCACTAAGCAGCTGTTGAACTGGACTTCAGTGGAAAGACAAGGCATGGTTGTTTAGATTACAAACTGTGCCATTTAATGTAGCTCAAATGCAGCTCTGCGAAGTGCAGTCGTGTCTGAGGGGTGATTTAAAATGCGTTTTGAGTTCTGGCAAGAAGTAAGAAACTTATGAATTTACACTTTTAAATCAAATAATAATTATAATATATAATTGCACAATTATTATTTTACTACTTATTAGAACATTTAATACATAATAATAATTATTTTAACTATATGCCTTGTCTTTTGAATGCAAACTGCACGGCATTTGTTAGAAGGAATATAAAGATAGGAAAGATTTTTTGTTGGCACAATGGATTGAGAAATAGTTGAAAATCTCACGGGTGGCATCCAGTTGAAGCTGGGGGAATATTGAAAAATTGCTACCCAGGCTGGGGCTCGAACCCACAACTCAAAGGTTAGCAACCAAACACTTCATTCATTTGAATTTACAAAATTGACAGTGGGAATTGAAAACGCGCAATCAGGAAATCTGGGGTGGAATCGGCTAAGGTGATTTGTGATATGTGATAGTCACAATATACAAATTTCGTCTGGCTAAGGTGATTGTCACATGTGACAATCACATTTTTGTGACTTTTTCTTGTGACAGCTATTTAGGTGTCACTTGCATACAAAAATAATAATAAATAAAAAATAAACCTCTGACGCTGACTTATAAAACAAAATTATTTGCTTTTGCTGTCAAAGATTTGTCAAAGATCTATACTAATGTTGTTTTCGATTGGGAGAAATAAGTTTCTCCTCATGATTAAAGTAAAAATAAAAACAATAAAAAAAAAAAAAAAAACAGAAATGAACATTTTTTTTAATTGAGATATTTTTCTGAAACGCGTATATGTTGTGAGCAATCACGTGAAGTGACAACTGAATTAATCTTTTCTAAATAAATACATAATTGTCACGTCCCTTAATGTAAATTATGTATTAAAATTGTTCGAATTGTTTAATTTGAAATACAAAATATATAGAAACTGTGACGTTCGTATATATGCGCCTTCAGACCGCATATTTCATAAAAAGCAGAAGAAGTAAGACTCGCAAAACACAACTCCGAAGAGAAACGATTTGTCTTCGGAGTTCTCTCCAATTGCCCAACGGAAAATGACATAATGAAAATAAACAAAATTCCGGTGATCACATTATGCAGACGCACAAAATTATTTTATCACATGTGATTGTCAGAAATGTGACAATCACAAATCACATTAGCCGATTCCACCCCTGATTAAATAACCAGGCCACAGACATACAACACAGACTAGCTACAAAGATTGGCCTACATAGCCCAGTAAGAATAGCTTTTTTCAAGGAATAAATTTGTACAAGGCAGAATTTTGGTACACAGGTTGGTACGGAAATGGTTTACAATCTGAGAAACATCCCGAGCTATCCCATGACCACCAGGTCAGTTATAGGGGTTCAAAGGTAAAAAATGAGGTTTTCGCTTATATTCACTCTTGTTTCAAACACAGTGAGCTTAATACAAACAAAATGTTCTACAAACTTAAAGATTCATTAATTTTACATAAAATTGCCAAACAAAGTTTTCACATATTATTTACCATTTAGAAATTACATCACTTCAAACCTCGGTCTTTTATGGCTCCCAAAAGTATGCAATTTTTTTAAATAGTGCTTTACTACCAAATTATTTATAAAACGTCTTGCATGAAGCTATTTGTAATTGAGAAAATTTTGAACCTGACCTAGCGGTCGTGGGATAGTTGGAGATGTTTCACAGATTGTAAACCACTTCCGTACCAAATATTGTATACCAAAATTGAGACTTGTACAAATGTGTTCCTTTCTTTGACAATTTTTTGTTTATTCTTACCGGGCTAACAAGCTTGATGTGCATTTTAATATGGGTATGCTAAATGGCTATTTTCAAGGTAACAAAATTTAAGAAGTGAATGCTTTCAAAAGCTCACTTTTATCTTTGTTTGAATTTTCTTTCGCGTCTGCACATACAGTCATACAACATACAGAAGTGACGTGATGAAACTATTATATTTTCGTTTTGATTTGATTATCAATCTTGCACTACACTATGACTCTACGTCTACCTAACCTTCATGCAAAATTAATAATTACTAATAGGTAGGTATAGGTATGTATTTGTTTGAGAAGAATGTGAAAAGAAAGTAAAAGACAAAACGGTTTGTATGGGGTGGTGGTGGTCCCCATGTTTTTTTTAAAGTGCCACCATTGTAGGTGTCACCATATGGTGTCACTATAATTATGACATCACTAATAAGTTATAACAAATGACCATCACCAAAAATGTATTTATCAGATACTTTTTGTGGACACTCTTCATCACCATCTTTGTAGAGAATTTATGTTAGAATTAATATTAATAAATAAACATCTTAAAACAGAGTAGATATCTATCTACTGAACACCAGAGGAATGAGGGATGCATGCATTCATATAAATTAAAAGGAAGATTGCCCTTCGCAAATGAAATTATAAAAAAAAAACTCGAATTTGTACTCTACCTATTTATATGAATGAATTCATGGATTATGTTGTGTTTTTGTGTAGCTACGACCTACGAGCTACGAGTAGGAAGGTTTGTAAATACATATACATACTCTATATACAATTCAATTTTCTTACACATACCCTTGGCATATTTTGGAAGTTTATTTGGAACACAATTTCACTCTGTTTAATATTATGATATCTCAAAAAATCTGAATCGAATTACAATTACACCGGATGCGAGACACTAACGCGAGCACTTGAGATTAATTTGTTTCAACTTTTAACTTTAGAAAGCAGCAGGCAGAGTAGGTAGGTATCAGTTAAAGTAATTTCCACGTTGCGTATCTCCGTATCAGCGCCGAGCAACGTTCTGTTGTTCTGGTGGCCTTTTCACGATTATCATTGTGGACGGACAGATAGATAGATACTCACTGAAACGGAGCTGGGCTGTTGTAGCTATGTATCTGTGACTATAAGATGCATTCTATTCTAAACTAAACAAATTAAACGCCAAGTTGATGGCAAAGGCGAACCAAAAGACCAACCAAACAAAACCAAATAGTGGTTTGAGATATACGCGCAAATCAAAGAAGACTAAGAAAAATGATGGCGAGGCGACTGCCGTAGCAGCAGTCGCAGTGATGTGTAGCTGTAGTGCCAATAGCTTTAATGAAATAAAAAGCCATATCGACGAATCGATACAAAATTTTGTATCTTTTTTTGTTTTTGTCTTCTTAAATGCCTTTGAGCTTTAAAGATGACGTAACTAACGTAACATCAAAAAACCTACCAATGCATACCTATAGGTACATATTTTTATTGTTTAGTTCAGTTTTAATGTTCAATTACATTTTTCCTGAATACTTAAGTCAAAATCATAAAAAAAATATAAATAGGATTTTTTTTTATAATTAGTCGAGTCAGTTCAGTGATCCTAGAACAGAAATAGAAAGTGCCCAGCGAAGTACCTATGTACCTATACCTATATAAAGTAAAAGAAGCACCTACACTTTATGGCGGGAAAAGGCAATGAGTTATAAATATTAGGTGCACGACTGGGTCGCACGAAGTTCCTTATTTATTTATTTGTGGGGTTGGAGATTTTGAAAAAAGGGTACAAATCATAATATGAAGTTACCTATATTAATCACTAAAAAATCTTACTAGTGATACCTAAACGTTTTTGGCAAACAGTGAAGTAAGCCATCTGATATCTTTTACTGTTCTAAATTTTCAAAACGCAAGAACTATCAAAACTGTCAGACTTTTTTTTTTCTTCAAAAAAAAAAAAAAAAACGTTTTTTTAAACATTTTTTAAAATTAAATTTTTTTTTTTTTTTAATTTGTGAATTTGTAGAACTTGGTAGGGAAATCAATTTAAAAAAAATTGATCAAACTACAACCAAAAATTAAAACTCAAAAAACTTTTTTTTTTTAAATAATAAGAAGTAGGTATATAACCTTATTTCGTTTATTATAGAGCTTCCACATTCAAAATTTGAAAAAAATATAATTTGAAAACAAAAATATCGTTATAAGACTTTTCCTGAAAAATCACCATTTAGAAAGTTTCATCAAAATAGTAGGAGCCGTTTTTGAGAAAAATTAGTTTTTCATTAAAAATTGTAGGTATGACAGGTGCCGTTAGTTTTAGAGCTAGAATGCTAATTCCAAGAACCTCTGTAAGAAGTCATAATAATACTGTAAGTTTGAAGCATATCAGTCCAGCTGTTAAGGCTGAAAGTGCTTAAACAAACAGACAGAATTGTACGACCCACTTTTTTGACTTTATCGTACCTACATGTCACGTTAGAATATTAGATTTTCTTACGAATATAAAACTTGCCTTATAAGACCTATAATTGTAAAATTTTATTATTAACGAATATAAACGGGATAATCTGGAAACTTAACAATAACTGCAAACAAAAAAACAAAAATATTAAAAAATAACAGTAGGTAACTCCTACAAATTTTTTTTCTTTTTTTGTATTTTTAAATAAAGTTATTTTAGTGACGTTTTAGAAAAATTAATTTTCAAACTCAAAATTTTGAAAAAAAAAAAATTAAATGATCTTTCAAAGCAATTTTTTTTTAATTTTACGTAATTGGTGACCCACCTGTTTTGCTGTCAAAATTTAATGTCCTCATTTGCTTTAACTCAAACTTCAAACACTGAAAACGTTAGGTATATTTCTACGACTTTTTGTTGCCAAGCTATTCAAAAATAACCGAACCTACTTCTTCATAAAGATTTCAGAAGAATTGACAGAGGCACAGTCGTCACCTTAAAAATATCACGTGCAAACATCTAACGTGATAGTAAGTAAAGTTTTAACAATTTGTATTACAATTAAATGAAATTTTTTATTTTTACTATAAGTTAAAAAAATACGGTACATAAAGTATCTACACAACCAAATTCATTTAAATTTTTCATTTATAATCCAATTAATGTGGGATTCAAAAATTGTTAAATATTTTATTTTTCGATTTTTAATGTTTATTATTTTTTAATTTTAGATTGTTGTAAATTTTGGAAACGGGTAGGTACTTAGATTAATTTCTTTTCTTAGGTGGAAACTGCAGATCTCTCATAAAACCTTCTTTAAAATTTTTGGAACTATTCTCAATAATTTTTTTTCCAGTTTGGTAATGAAATATTATTGTCTACCTACATAGTTTTTCCAAGAAAATTTTTAAACGAATTAGTTTAATTAAAAAATTTAAGATTTGTCTGTATTATTTTGTATTTTTTCTTTTTTTTTTAATAGATGGCCCCTGAGCAATTGTTCATCTTAAGAGCAAGTTCTTGCGAACCAGTTTTCAGTTTTAATTCTCTATTAGTTGCAAAATTAAACCTGTTTACTAAACTGTTTTATTGAGGGACAAAATGGTTGTCGCAGCATAAATTAATGGAATTGCTTGAATTGTAATCGAGAAAAATTCAATCGAAAAGTCACAATTAAAAACAATATCTAGAGTAGATCCTTTTGATTTTCCAGAATACTGAGTAAAACTCTGTGTGTTATTGCCGATATACGGCCACAAATGATGGAAAAAGTGCTCAAAAATTTGACTTCCAGATTAGAATACGTCCGAGCCAGCCGTGTCGATCATATGAGAGAAATCATATTTAAATTACAATGCCAGAAGATTACCTTTTGAATAAATTAAATTTCATGTCAATTAAAAAAAAATCATCTTTGTTTTATTCCATTTCAAAGTTTTATACCTAAAAAAAAACACCCTTTACATACGAAGCTGTGAGCCTGTTTTGTGGTTTTACTATTTAATTAATTGATCCTTAATTATAATGGTCAAACTATATCAAATTCGGATTTTAGTGTATTTAATTATACATCTCATACACTATACCCTAGCTTCACATTTTTAGTTACGTTAACGCCACAGTGACCAGCAGAAAATTGTGGGTTTTGTAATTTGTTTTGTATTTCATGTTTTGAAATAAAGCGTGTGATGAGAACATTTTTATGGCTAACGACAGGCAACCTTGATATCATGGTTATAAAAAATTTAATAGCAAATAGCTAAATTTTTTGTATGAAAAAGAATTAGGGTGACGGTCAAAAACGTTGTACAGCTTTGATAAAAATATCAGTTTCGAAAGCCCTATAAGTTCTGAAAAACGTTAAAATGCTCACAAAAAGAAGAACCATTATAGGAGACGATTTGGTTGAATTGAAATATTTAAATGGAGTTACAAAAAACTAGGTACTATTTAATATCGAAATCGATAAAGAATAAATTCAGACTTAGGCTAAAAATAAAGGCAATTTAAAATATAGAAAATGTTGTATACAAATAATCTTTTTAATTACTTATTTGTTTTTTTTTTAATATTTTCGTGTTGCTGTTGTTTTTGAAAATATTTTTTTCATTTTGCAATTTTTTTTTTAAGTTTAAGTCTTTTCAAATTAAACCTAAGGCAGATCTTTTATTAAAATATGTTAACCCTTTCACAGGCACTTCTTCCTTTAGTTCAACTTTGTATGTATTTTTTGATTGAAATTCACCCAAGGCTGTACAGCGATGAGACAGAGTGATTCGATCCTCAACGTTTTCTAGAAATGCAACTCTTGTTATAGTCCCTTATTTCTAAATATGTACATTTTACAATATAAAGGGTGATTATTTTTTGACACAGTCACGCGAACCGAACCATTATTTTGGTAATAAAATAATGGTTGAGTTTGCTCGATTTGCAAACGTTGTTCAGGAGTAAGTCTATTCATTATGAAATGTCAAACCAATATACATATATATGCTCAATATCAAGTGACTGCTGTCAAAAAGACCAGATTGAAAAATACACGTCTAAAATAAGCACCCTTTACACATGGACAGTGTAGTTCAAGGTATGACAGAATATAAATCGTATGCAATGGGTCGAGAGAAGGAACAAATCGAAAAAATTAAACAAGAACAACATAGGCAACACCTATACAATGCCCAACTCTTAAATGTTTTTGCTAAGCTAGAAGTGTATTCTATTCTCATGTTTTTATAATTAAGAACATAAAATCAGTTACTCGCCAGATTGTTTTGTCTCACTACGGCCTTGTTTTAGTCTTAAAAAAAAAAAACACCATAGAATCAATTACTGTTTTAGTTTAAAGGCCATTTTATAGGTCAAAGGTTAAAATTTCCGTGTTAGAAAAAAAACCTATACCTCGGCCGAACGCCCATCCCCAAACCAAAAAATTCAATCACCTAAAAGCACCTTTCTCGTCTTAATCAAAGTTTAATCAAAGCACACCTTCTTTGCCCATTAAGTTTGAAATAGTCAAGCAGCTGCTGCTTTAATGAGGTTGAAATGACCTACATCTACTGACGTATTTATTGAAATATAAATAAAAATCGATATAAAGTCAGAACGTGATTAATAAGTATCAATTGGGCGGGTATTCTATCTCAATATGGTTTGACGTAAACGGAAATGTCTTATCGTTAAAAAAGAACTTGTATACCTTTTTCATTGAGAAAGATTGGTCGAGATCTTCTCCATTATTGTTGTTGTTTTCGTTCTTTATCGCTGGATAAGTTGAATATTTTGGCTGGATTGGTTCAAACGAAAAGGTGTAGTTATCATTTCCACCCCAACAAGCAAGCCTATTATCCGCATCGACGTATTCCGAAACATTTTTGGGATTGAGGAACTTCATAACTTGAACAGCTTTTGGTGGCATGAGTGATTTAATTATTTTAAACGCAGCTGAAAGAAGAAATTGTTTGAACTCTGTTTTTTTTTTTGAATAATTAATTGAACTTACCATTTAAAAGCCATGGCAATTCGTAGATAAGAATATAATTTAGAGGAAGAGGGTAGAGTTTAAATATTTCGATGATATTCCTTATTAGATCCATATCCACATTTCCAACACTTGTGCCTTGCATATCAAAGAACGCAGACATTGTGTCCAAGTTATTCTCTGCTGTCACTCTTTCAATCCAGTACACAACAACTCGCATCAGCTCCTTCATGTCCTTGCTACCTTTGACGTGTAATTTGGCTTTGAAAATAAGCAAAGTCTTTCCATCTTTGTCTTTGTTGCGTGGAAATACTACGCCTTGGTTAACATAGTCCATTCGAATATTACTTTCGTTAATTTCATTTGCACCGAAATTTTTCCGCCAAACGAGAATATCCCAAAGCAATTGGAGGGATAGTTTCATGTCCAAGTCATTGTGTTCAAGATATTTCTCCAAGTAAAAGTTATTGTTTTTTACCCGTTCCAAATCTTTTGGATGAAAACTTCCTATACGGCGAGGAAAAGGCAAAATAGGATTTTTTTATTACTGAAAATCTTATAATTGGCAGAAAAGTCTTTAGCATTGAAGCCCTTTTTCAAATTCAGTTTTTGTTTTAATTCAATTCATTAAACTATCTTAACGCTAGACCAAAAAAAAAAAACCTTAAAAGACTAGCTTAAACATCCACTTAAAATAACTTACTGACCCTATGCAGGCGCTCTAAAGTATCCCATTAACGTTTATTATATTGCCTTTCGGCTTAAACCAAACTTAATTTTCAAAAAATCACAATTTATTTCTTTAGATTCAGAAGATATTAAAAAAACTCAAATTAATACCTAATCATTTTATTTTTAAAATAAAACTTGCAACTATCTTAATACCTAAATTAAACCTACTTAAAACTAGAACAGCCACAAAAGATGGTTTTTCGTTTTTTTGGCGCCAGCATGTCTGTTCCACGTAAAACTGCCCTTAACCTATGAAAACTGACCAAGGCGATAACGTTTGACCAACTTTTTTTAGGTATTTAATTTCGTCGTTCATCCACCAAAAGTGGTAGCACTGTTTGTAGCACTGCTTTCATTGACAGCCATTTTGTCATCTGTCATCTGATTTATCTTAAGTTTGGTTTCCCACTTCATCATAGATCGACTGACGTCTAAACAACTCATTCAAATTGTGCATATTTATTTCGAATAACTTGGTGGCAGTGTTACCCCCCCCCCAACTGATTGAAAGCGTAGTGTTTAGAAAAAAAGTGTAGTAGAAATGTAGTAAAAAAAAAAAACAGTTCACTTTCACATTTCAATTTCACAGCAGTACTTTGTGACTGAAGTAAAAATGAGAAGAATATGCATACATTTATTTTAGAAAAAGAAAACGAATCTGATCTGTCAAATTGTGGTTTCCATGTTGGATGTTCTGGGCTTAAGGCTGAACTATAATAGCCAGAACGGCGCGGACGGGCCCTTCCGTAACTGTGCGAGACCAAGCATTTCGTATTTTGCGCTCGAAATAGCGGATTGCTCCGTTTCGTCAAATTTCGATCAGTTCAGTTTACGGACGTAAACTGCGCTCGCTATCGCACTTTACGGTCAAAAATTTGCATCTGACTGCGAATGGATATGAGAGTAAGAGTGAGAGTCATGCTGACTTTGTGTATGACGTCACATTCATCTTGTTGTTCAGAGGAAAATACATATTTTGCTTCCGCGGCAATTCGTCCATTATGGGTAGCATATTCATTTCACATGTTGGACGGAAACGTTTCGTTCGGTTTTGACACTAACTTCCGTTTGTTTTCGTCCATTATAGTACAGCCTGTACACAGAAAGTATTGGTTAAGTTAAGATATAAAGCTACAAGCTTCATTTTTAAGAATAAAATTATTTCTGATGTCAAAAAAAGTCTAGTGTTTGGAGGAGCGTGCGTAGTGTGTGTTCTTGAAAAAAAATGTAGTAAAAACACTTCTATTGTAGTAGCAACGCTGCTTGATGGTGGTCGACGTAATAAATCAGAACAATTAATTACCTTATGCCGTTAACGATGGAACGTTTTCACACCACGTTAACTCTTAATGATAATACTCATCATCTGAGACGTTAATCATTTACAATGATGATTGAAGAGACGTGGGAATTATTGGTTTTTAGTTCTTTGAAAACGATGCCGACTTGAGGCTTACAGTCACTGGAGACCGTTAAAGATTCATGATCAATGACTTTTCATTCTAAAATTAAATCGACTGGGTTTTGGGGAGCTAACAAGACGTCGCAACATGTCACACAGCGCGTGCTGATTTGTTGAAGGAAACGTTTTGTGAGCGCATAATTTTGTGTTTTGAATCTGTGAATTGGCCTTTCTAGATCTTACAATTTAACACCGCTAGACGGTATTTTCGGAAGGTAAAGTAAATTAAAGGCTAGTCTACACCGATAAGCCAGATACTGCAAATGCTGCAAGGAGTGATAGAAAAATGAACCTTAAGAATAGACCATATCCAAGCCAGCCGCGGTGGCCATATGCCTGACATCATATTCACATAAAAATGACAAAGAATTATCTTTAAAATATAGTCAATTTTATGGCAATATGTATCTACATATTAAAAAACGTCCTTTATATAAGAGAATTTGGCTCCATTTCAACATTGCAAAGATTTCTTGCTCTTGCTTGGTAAACATATTGAAAGAAATTAATAATAATCTACATAATTAATAACAATTTTGTTTAAATGGCCAATGGCATAAAATGCATCTCAAGACCTACCACTCTGCCAAATTTTAAGATTCTGCGATGATTAAAAATGCCTCATGAATTTGATACATTTTTCGACTAAAAAGACATTTATACTATACTCCCCCTTAAGTAAAACATTAAATATTTCGTTCGTGTAAAGCACAGGCTTTAGTCAAAAGAGATCCACATATTGAATGGCATTTTTTTGAAAATAAGCGGATATCAAAAATTGTACTTCGTATAAACCACAAGGTCTACCGCTGATCAAAAGCTTAAGGTTCTTCAATAAAAGTAATCGTTTCTTAGTTTTGATGATATGTAATTTTAGTAGGTCAGTTAGAAGTTACAATATAAAATTTTTGAACTTGAATGTTCTTGATAAGGTGAACAGAAGAGTGCAATTTTTAAATTATTGCAAGCGACTTCTCATATCCCCACAGAAAACAGTCAAGCAGTGTTAAATCTCACGATCTTGGAGGCCACCCCACAGGACCAAAACGTGAAATTATGCGCTCACCGAACGTTTCCTTCAACAAATCAATTGTGGCACGAGCTGTGAGACATGTTGCGCATGCGCAGTCTTGTTGAAACAACATCTCTTGCACTTTGCACATCATGTTCAATTGATTCAATTGATGAACGAAAAAGTCAGTAATCATGGCTCTATAGCGGTCACCGACTGTAACGTTCTGGCCAGTATTGTTTTTAAAGAAGTTCGAAACAATTATTCCACCTACCCATAAAGCAAAACATTCAGTTCTTTTCTGAATTTAACAGTGTCTCAACATACACTTGGGGATTATCATCACTCCAAATATTGCAGTTTTGTTTATTCCATTCAATCCAATCCATTCAACCAAAAGTGAGCTTCATTTCGAACAGAACCATGATTTTCAAAATAAATTTGCACAATTTGTGTTCAGACGTCAGTCTTTTTATGTTGAAATGCCAAACAAAACTAAAAAATAAATCACTTGACAGCTGACAATTAAGCCCGGCTTGAACTGGCACTTCGTTAGTAAACTTTTTTTTTCTTGTTTGTTTTTTTCAGAACGACTGTAAGATTTTGGATAAACATGTAACTTAATCAGCCTAGAGCAGAACTGCGTTTTTCATTTTTTTTAGCAAATGCTCAAAACGGAAATCAGGTGTTAGTGGTTTTTTTTCGAATGGCTTGATCAAATTTAATCGTAATAAAAGTCTGGTTTTAATTCTTTCATCAAATTGGCCATAAGTGTACAAAACATCAAATGTACTGAAACTAAGTTTCCAGGCTGTTATATTTGTTGAATTTTTTGAAATGTCGTCTTCAAAATTTACATCACCAAATTAGTTTACCTACCTATATGACTTTGATTACAAATTTTAGAAAATTACAAAATTGTGAAAAGGTTAAAAATAACATTATAAAATTTATCGAATTCTTTCTGATATATCATTGAGACTAAGTTTAAAGTAATTGAAAGCATAAAAAAGCAAAAGAAAGCTTCATTGACATACCTTACTATACCTAACAAATTAACAATGAAAAATTGGAATTTTAGGTCAAGTCAGTAGCCTTGATGAGTTCTGCAATGGCATAACAAATCGTAACAATTTGTTTTTTTTTTTTAACAACAGTTCAAATTGCTTAAACTGTACTTAACTTATAAACGTGTCCACTATTCAAAAAATATTCAATAGGTCCAGTCCATACTAAAATCGTTCAAATTTCGAATGGACTGAAACAAATATTAGTATTCATTGCACGATTTACCAGTTTCTGAGATATTGTATACCTTATACACCGTCATATTATTTTTCAGTGAAATACTTTCATAGCAAGTAATTATTATCAATAAAGGTACCGGAAATGTAAAAGCAAATGATTCATTTAACTTACGAGTGCCAAATAATATAGCAAACATATTTTCAAACACCTAGATCGTAGAATCTTAGCTTAATAATTTGAACGGCAAACGGGTAATTACATAAGATGCATTAAATAAATTTCAATTCATTAACAAGAAGTACCTAATGGCTAAGGCTAAGTATTTATGAAGTTGTAATTTGTTATAAAGTTTCTATTAGTTGTCATTTCCGTTTATTTTATAGGTCTATGCAATAAGACAAATATAGAAAATTTTAATGATCTTAACCCGATCTTGAAATTGATTTGTTTGTTTATTCAACAAGTCAACACATATCTTGTAAATAGTACCTAATAATTACTGAGCAAACATTTAGTTGTTAAGAAATGACTTCATAGGTGGAATATTCACAGATACAAATTGAATTACAAGGAATGTGACAAAAAAGGCTCTAGGTTGATTGGAGATAGGAATTAAAGTCGAAATCGTATGTAACAACTACCATGCCAATCGAAAGGTTAGTCTACCGCTGATAAGCCCGAAACGATTGACCAATTGGAGGATAACATTCGCCGCGTTATTGCCGATATACGGCCACAAATGTTGGAAAGTCATCGAAAATTGGACTTCCAAATTAGACTACATCCGAGCCAGCTATGGCATTCATATGCCAGAAATCATATTTAAATTATAATGCCAGAAGATTATCTTTCCAATATAGTTATAATTTCATGTCAATTAAAAAAAAATCATTTTGTTTTATTCCATCTCAAAGTTCTATACCTCTAAAAAAATACCCTTTATAAGATTTATTATTGAACCCAAAATGGCAGCTTAGTCAAAATAACTTAAGATTGCTGGTTTTAGCGAGAGCGAATATTTATGGATACCTATCTAATTAAAACGTGAGTTTTGTGAGTAAAGAACTAAAACTAAACCATGGGAAAAATTGCGGGATGATTGTAAAAATTGCACAAACTACCCAAATGTTTTTTTTTTTTTTAACAAAATACGCAATAGCAATGGTTCATAAAATCTTACGTCCATATTTTAAAGTAGGTACCTACCTATCTTATCAACTTATTTTTTGCGCAAAATTATTGTTCAGTAACAAAAAAAAATATCTTCCAATAATTATTGCCAATTATCATTGTCGTGTGTAGGGGGCTTTAGGGACTCGCAAAAATCAGATATAAAGCTCCTTCCATTTATTCTTTCAAGGTTAAGACTGTGACTTAAGATACAGACAAAAGCACATACGCACATTATGCACAATCAGACCAATGAACCGATGGAAATACTGTACAAATCAGTCTTAATTTAAGAAAAATATATGTTTTCTTGGTTGATAAGAAATTTTTTAGTTTAATTTTATTTGATAAAAAAAAACCTTGCTCAAGATATAAAATTTTCATATTTTTATTCTTTTATATTACTTATAAAAAAAAAAATTAAACAAAAAGTATTGAAATTGTTTTTTTTTAATTTTTGACTAACCACATGGAGCTGGATCCTTTTCACATTTCTTAAAAAAAAGATCACGTAACGTCTCCACTTGCTCAAGAGTTGGTTTCATTGACATTTTAAAAAACTTTTAAATCACACACAACCGATCGCCTTCAACACACTTCGAACTTAACTCATTTACTCTCAAAAAAAACCTTTCCTAATTTAAAAAAAAAAAAAATTATATCAATGCCGAATACATATAAGTCCAATTATCACAAACTGATAAGGTAATATAAATTCACTTGACACAATCTTTGGACGATCGAATCTTGAGGCGATTATTTTTAATGAAGGTACATGTAGCTCTGCTATAAACACACTGTTCACAAGTTCAATGCAAAATTATTTCTTTTAGACCAAACCATTTCGTACGGAATGCAAATATGTATTGCGATAAATATTATTCTTTTTTATCAGCCTACATAGTTCAGATTAAAAAAGCAGATGTTTCAAATGCTTGACGCGACTCGACAACCGATCGTTAATTGCGCGACTGTCAAGCTCGTCATAGAAATAACTTCTGAAAATTAAGTTCGATCATTAAACTTCTGAAAGTTTGGACAAAACAAAAACACCTGAGAGACCCAAGCGAAGTGACGTAATAGCGAAAAAAAAAATTAACTGACGTTTTATAAGCGAATCGGAAGAATTTCACTTCACTGCAGGTCTACGTCGCGATCGGAACGGAACTAATAATAAACGTTCGCCATGTAGTGACATCTAGTTCATTGGAATGCTTTCAAAACAACAAAGTGCACACATATAGCAAGCAAAACTGATAATGGTGGGTGATCGCACTTACACTAATATACCTACACTGTACAAATTAAGCTGAAAAATATAGGTCAAGTTGAATGTATGAAAAAAAAAAAAAAAAAAATAACAGTAACGCCGCGCCGGCAAGTCGACCTTGAGTCTGTCTCAGCAGTGATGATCATAAGCGCCGTCCATCAACTTGTTTTGGGGGCCAGACTGCCCGGTCATTTGCCATGTCCCATCACAACCACCATCACCAAAGTGGCCGTTTATGTTTGAATTTCTTGAAGCTTTTTAAGCTTTCCTAAAAGTTGTACGGATATACACAATACAAATGCAAGAAAATTTCATATGTCAAATTTTGACATTGATAGCTGTCAGTTCTAGTTCTCAGTTCATCGAATCGCGGTTCGTGTATGGGGTCGAAATTTTATTAATGTATCTAAACATTTTTCATTTTATTTTCTATATCATTTCGAGTGAAGTAAAAGTGTGTTTTTATTGAAAATGAAGTTTGCCGAACATTTATCTGCTCATATAACACCAGAATGGAGGAAACAATACATAAACTATGAGGTTTGTTGCTATTTTCATTGCTCCAGAAAAATGTATTATTAGATATACATACATATATGTATGCACATCAAGAGTAGGTATAATGTCATGAGGATAATTTGACGTTTGGGAAAAATATAAAATAAAAAGCTCGATTTCAAAATAAAATAATGTTTTGCGGTGCGCAGATGCGAAAAGCATTCCCGTGTTTACAAACAAACATTGCACTGCACGTGCTATCCAAACAAAATTATAAACTAGAACGACTTGTTGCCTATTCGGTCTACATTTTTATTATTTAATGTGTGCTTAAAGCTTCGCAGGACAGAATGCTGTCATTGTGTAAAACTGTTGCGGGGAGTAAAAATGTTTAAAGACATAATTATAAGGGTAGAACGAAAAGAGTCGTTTAAAATCCCGAAAAATCAAACCCCAAAAATTGAAAATCGCACCTAAATAGCTTAACAAATTTTATTTTGAATATATGTATATGAAGGTAGAAGTGGTATAACAGAAATGTTCACCAAACAAATTAAAATAGATAAAAAAGAAAAAATTGGGTATACACATATGTGGGTATTTTATAGCCGGGGAAAGGTTGGAACAGTGAGACAGTACGAACAGTGAGGCATTTCATTTGAGTGCTTCCCCGAAATACTCACAGACATTTCGATTCAGACAACAACGTTCCATTTTAAATATTTTCTTTCTTTTCCGAACAAGATTCAGTTGTGCGTGTGCTCTGTGAGAAAAGACAGAAAAAAGGGGCAAAAGTATTTTTATTTGTTATAAAAATTTGTGTAGCAACTTCAAATATTCAAGTAAACGAGAACTTTTTCGTCTACATTTGCTTGTTGTTATGTGTTCTTTCATAATAAAAAAAAAATCTAAGGATGCCTTAGATTCCTGTTCAAATCTTTTTATCATGGAAAGGAAAAAAATAAAGAGTGAGGCAGATTCAAGTCGAACAGTGAGACATGGCCCAATCCTTATGATTTTTATATACTTAGACCTTTTTATTCATTTATAAAGCTTTTGTCGTCATCTTGGACAACGTGAGAGTGAGACATTAAATTTCGTCTGATAAACGATCAAGCTACGGAAAAGGCCTATAGAGGCAATGAAAAAGGCTGGTGACATGGTCAAAGATGGATGTTCCCTAAAAGGTTTTTTTTTATCTCAATGCATATTTTTCTTCCTATAAATCAAAAAATAGCATGTAAAACAAATATAATACGATATAAAATTGTTTAAGACGCTTCTTTATTAAAATTACTGTACAGTCCCACACTGTCTCAGTCTTCCAACCCCCGGCAAACAGTGATACAGTTTGACCTTCTTCAACAATATTCAACTCATGGTGAAATTGTCTTTATTTATTCACTTAAATTTTTAATGTCAAAATGCAGGGAAAACATGTCGTTAGGATACCATCAAAAAACCATTTAAAAAAAAGTGTCTCACTGTTACAGCTTTTCCCCTATATTCTTTTTAGAAAGCTTCTCTTCATCTATATACACCTGACAAAAAAAAAAACTTTCGACGTAGGCGTCTTTCTACCGTTCGACTTACGTGAGCCATCCAGGCACTGTTAACCTGGAAATATTATGACATAAATGTGATTGACAGACAACTGGACATAGTGCGGACCGGACATACCCTAAGCCGAGCAACAAAGTTGCGTCAGCTGGACCAACCATGAAGAGGGACTTTTTTGGGGCTTTCGTATATATTCGATAGATTTTAAACCAGACGTTGGCACTGAGTGTTCGGAGCCGTCAAAACGGTCCGTCAAATTTTGCTTACAGACCTTATTGCATTTCACGGACAACAATTTGGTAAATTATCACAAGAGATGCTTTTATTTTGACAGATACTTCTGTCTCTGTCTATTATGGGGTAACGCATTTATTTGACGAACGGAAGGGATCTTTTGGCCTGTTCTGACACTAGATTTTATGTTCGTTTCCGCCTATTATAGTTGGCCCTTATCATGATTACTTTGTATAATACAAGCTTTCATAAAAACGTCTTAAAATCGGAAATCTTAAGTTTTTCATGAACGATTTCAATGAAAAACGATTAAATTTTGAAAATGGCTTCTGTTAGGTCACATCTTTTCAGAACGACATTCTAAATTCCTGAGTTACAGTTATTATTTAAAAATCAAAACGCAGGTGGTTTTTTTTAAATAAATTTTCACTTTGAAATATTTTTTAGGAAATGAAAGCAATGCTATATGCGGCTGTGGAACAAGCTCCATCAGCTGAGCTTGTTGATCCAGAGATTCTCACTCGCTACTTTGCCAAATTTGATGAACAGTTCTTCCATTACTGCGATAAAGAGTTGGCCAAAATCAACACATTTTATTCCGAAAAAATGGCCGAAGCAACTCGTAAGTATGGCAATCTACGCAGCGAGCTCACTGAAGCCCTAGAAGTTGGCTTTGTAAAGAAGCAACCCGCATGGAAAACAAAAAATCCTTTGGGAAAGAAAAATGTCCCGGCGCGCAAAATTCAAGATCTCAAACTGGCTTTCAGTGAATTTTATTTAGGCCTGATTCTATTGCAGAACTATCAAAATCTCAATTTTACTGGATTTCGAAAAATTCTCAAGAAGCACGATAAGCTTCTCAGTGTTGATTGTGGAGCAAAATGGCGCAAGGATAAGGTGGAACTTTCTCATTTTTATGTCAACAAAGACATAGATCGCTTAATTCAAGAGACTGAAACCGCATTCACACATGAAATCGAAGCTGGAGATAGACAGAAGGCTATGAAACGATTGAGAGTTCCACCTTTGGGAGAACAACAGAGCCCATGGACAACCTTCAAAGTTGGTCTGTTTTCAGGCGCTTTTGTTGTCTTGTTGGTAACTGTAATTTTGTCGGCAATATTCCATGGCTTGGGTCCGAATTGGAGATCAGCACTTCGACTATTCCGTGGACCCTTTCTTATTATTGAATTTCTTTTCCTGTGGGGTGTCAACGTTTATGGTTGGAGGTCATCGGGCGTGAATCATGTTCTCATATTTGAACTCGATCCAAGAAACCATTTGTCTGAACAGAACATCATGGAAATGGCTTCAGTATTTGGGGTCCTTTGGACAATATGTGCACTATGCTTTATATACTTCGATGCACTTGGCATTCCTCAATTTGCTGCTCCAATATTTCTCTACTCAGCCATGACATTGTTTCTTCTGAATCCAACGAAAACATTTCACCATGAAGCTAGATACTGGGCTATTCGCGTTCTAAGTCGGATTGTCATGGCTCCATTCTTTTATGTGACATTTGCTGACTTTTGGCTTGCAGATCAGCTCAATAGTATTGTGCCGGCCTTTTTGGATATTCCATTCGCTATGTGCTTCTTTCGAAATAATCCCAATTGGGAGCATGCAAAAGGTTTGTAATTCTTGAGATTTTTATATGATTTATATACCAATAAATTGAGTTTCTTTTTACATCAATAGATACCGCCACTTGCATTCAAGATGAATCAATCATCCGGCCGATAGTTGCAATATTGCCAGCATGGTTTAGATTCGCCCAATGCATTCGCCGATATCGTGATACAAGAGAAACGTTTCCACATCTTGTGAATGCCGCAAAGTATGCAACATCTTTCTTCGTTGTGATCTTTTCATACAAGTTTCAAACAACCTCCGGTGAGTTTTTTTTTATTTTTACTAAGCCTTAATTTCTAAAACAGACTGAAAAATCTGAATACACAAAACATAAAATCATATTTATTTTAACGGATTAAAAGCAGGATTTAAAAGGTACAGTGTTGAAAAGGATGCTTCCTTAAATACCATAACTTTTGGTGGTGAATTGACACATTAAATTTATGGTACGATTTTTGGACAGCAAAATATAACGGAGTGATCTAAGTTTTTTTCTCTTTAAAAATTGTATATTTGTAGACAAGAGTTCCTAAATATGAAATGTAGCATTGTGAACATATAAGTTGCTTGTCAAATACCCTTCGCCTTTTCACATCTGAGTGTAAATGGATATGAAAGTGAGAGTCAGTTGACTTTGTGTGTTTGAGTCACAGTCATCTCATCGTTCAGAGGAAAGTACATGTTTTGTTTCCCCGGTAATCCGTCCATTATGGGTTGCGTGTTCTGCCTGTAAAGGGTTACTATAATGGACGGATCAATCACCTTCTTCGTCAAACTTTTTCCTAGAGTTGACGTGTGTCGCTAGCACTCCGGCAAAAGTTAAATTTTTAAATTATGTCTGACACACTACAATTACGAGGTATACCCTTTTGGGACACAAATTGCCACCCACCCAAAGGATCCCGATACCATTATTTTCTGATTCTTGCGACAAGACCTTGATTGTGTGCAAATTGACCCGCAATGAAGACAATAACTACAGTTTCCCCCAGAAGCGTCTTTACGGACACTCTCACTTCATCAGTGACGTTGTCTTATCCACCGGAAACTACGCCCTTTCCGTTTCATGGGACAAGACCCTTCGTCTCATCTGTGGGATTTGGCAGCTGGCAAGACCACTCATCGTTTCGAAGATTACATCACCAAGGAAGTTCTCTCGGTTGCCTTCTCTGCTGACAATCTTCAAATTGTTTCAGGATCCCGGGACAAGACCATCAAGTTGTGGAACACCTTGGTTGAATGCAAGTTCACCATCCAGGAAGACGGACACACCGACTGGGTGTCGTGCGTGCGTTTTCTCACCAAACCACTCCAACCCAATCATCGTTCCGTGCGGTTGGGATCGTACCGTCAAGGTATGAAATTTGGCAAACAAACAACCACCACGGACACAAAGGATACTTGAACACTGTAACCGTCTCACCCGATGAACCTGTAAGCCCTTGAGCACAACGATATCAATAACGCTCTGTGTTCTCGCCCAACCGCTTCTGGCTGTGCGTTGCCTATGGTCCATCCATACACACCTTCGAAGAGCTCCGCGCAGAGGTTTTTTCGCCAACAGCTAAGGCCGATCCACTTTTTTAATCGAACAATATCAGCCAAATGGCCGCCACGGCTACGTAACACAACAATATCCTTTTCATGAAATTTTCCATCACCAAATCGCAAAGTGGCTGCTGTATGCCCTCAATAGCTTCACGAATTCACCTTTTCAAGAGATAGAACGGTCCGGAAACTTCCCGTACAAGATCGATGGCTATGTTGTAAAGTAAAAACGTAGTCCATATCAATACCACCCAATTCCGGCCATAAAAAATTATTAATCATCTCTCGATAGCGCAATTCATTCACCGTATAGCTGTTACTGCAGCCTGATTTTCGAAAAAGTAAAGTCCAAGTCCAATAACCCCGCCGGACCATAAACCGCATCAAACAGTTACTCGTTGAGGATGGAGAGGCTTTTCAACAATAAATCTTGGGTTTTCCGAGCCCCAGATGCGACAATTTTACTTGTTGACGGGGCCTCATCAGTCAAGATGATTTTTCGATGAAATTCCGGATCATTTTCCTGCATTTCAAGGACCCAACCAGGAAAGACACGACATTCCTGATGATCGGCCGGCTTGAGTTCTTGTGTAAACTGAAATTTATACGCCTTAAGACCCAAGTCTTTATGCCAAATACGGTATAATGACGTTTGTGAAATGCCCGATTCCAAAGAACGGCGAGGAATAGACAAACCTAGGTTTTCTTCAACACTTTGTGCTTCAGCAGCAACATTCTCAGTTGTTCTTGAGCGAACGTGCACGGGTTTTATTTTTCACCTCACTAACTTGTTCCAACACCTCAAATTTTTCCACCGATTTCTGAATTGCAGTCCGACAAGGTGCTTCACGACGACCAAAAAATGTTTTAGTTTTACGATTTTTCTAGTGAATTTTAATAATTTCAATGCATTGCTGAATCATGTATGATTCCATTTTTACTTGCGATTATAGGTACTATAAGGCAAGTTATGCATTCGTCGAAAAAAAAAAGTTTTGAGATAACAATCAAACATGACATTACGATGATAGCGAAGACGAAAAAAGATGGTCTAAAAATTCTGTCCGTCTGTATGTCTGTCTGTCTGTCTGTCTGTCTGTATGTATAGAGACCTACAGCCCAAACGGGTGGGCCGAATTGCTTCAAACTTGGTATATAAACTTTTTTAGGTATTGTACAGAGGGGAAATTGAAATTTTTTTTTTAGCTCAAAAAATAACGGTACCTGCCATACAACCGTTACGTTAAAGCTTATTTTTCTCAAAAACGGCTCTAACGATTTCTATTTAAAAAAATCAGTGCTGCTTTTTAGGTACGACCAATCATATGGCTGAAAAAAAAGTTTTAAAAAATGGCTAAGAACGGTACTTTCCATAGGACCGTTTTTTTTTGCTTTCGACTATCTCGAAAACGACTCAACCGATTCTTTCGAAATTTCACACACATATATCTGTAGGTAGCTCAATTTATATTGCATACCAATATTTTTGAAAAATATTTTTTGGTATTTTTAAAAGCATTAAAAAAAAAAAATTAAAAAATTAGTATTTTGACAACTACTTATTAAATTTTTTTCTAAAAATTTTAAATAAATGTATTTGCTGAATACCTATAAACTGGCGTTTTTGAATTTTTTTTTTAAATTTTTTTCAAAAAGTTTTTCAAAAAAAACTTTTTTTCTCAAAAACCGCTCCACAGATTTTTATAAATTTATTCTCATAAATTCAAATTTATCCAAGAAATAAAATGGCGTACTTTTTTTCAGCTCAAATTAGTTAAAGTATTTCTTTAAGAATTTTGAAAATTTTATTTTTATCAAAATCTCAAGCCCCTAAACCAATGTCACTCATTAGAGCAAGTTCGTGCGACCCAGTCGTGCATTTTATTATTAATGGCGTAGTTTCTACTTGTCAAATAATGTCAAAAAAGTGACAACTAACCGGCAGTTCAATGAATGTTTTCTTTTTTCCTCTGAACAATAAGATGACTGTGATGACGTCACACTCAAACTCAGCATAGGTACCTTATTTTTTCGTTTACTGTCAGATGCCAAATTTTCGTCCGTAAAATGCAATAGCACACACCATGAACGTTGACATTAAAGCGAAGAAATATTCTTTTGTATTTATTTTAGTTTTTTTTTTGCAATTTCAGCCCAAGATACTTTTTTAGATCTGCCCACTTATATGATCTTTTTATGTGGTTCCAAAAACACTCGTAATTTTATATGTTTTTATCAAATCCACCGTTTCCTTTGGTTGGAAGAATGAAGTAGGTATTTTAAGTGTCAATATCATTTGAAGTGTCAAAAACTGTCTTAGTTTCTGTCCACGGAAAAAAGGCTAAAGAGCCAGAAGGTTATCCTTTTCTTATGAGTTATGACATATTTTCTGTGTTCAATAGATGATCTTCTTTGGACTCTTTATCATAAAGAACACACCACGATTTCTTGTAGTGCACTTCTTCAATCTTCACAGACGCAAAATAAGATTACAGAAACAACAGCTCCAGATCATTTCTCTGCTCAGTTGAAGGTTCGATTTAGTTAGTTATTTTATTCGTATATGAAGTAAGGTCCTGAAGCGTAGACTGAAACTGTTGGTTATGTTGTTTTAGCACTTTTTTAAAAATAAAAAAAAGCATGATTTTGGACTCGAAAACATTAAAACATATTTTGAGTCCAAATAGCATGATCATCATGTAATATTATGATCTCTGACAACCCTGGTCAAAGGCTTAAACTCAAATAGGCATTTCGTTTGGCATGTGACATGGAACAATACCAGAGCAGGAAACTTTCTTACGTATTCTGCAGCAGCCGAACAGCTTAATTTCGAAAATGGACACAATTCGTTGAAGTCATACAGGAAGTATTTATATGTACGAATGTGAGCGAATGATATGCCCGACTTATGTAGATAAAAGCATCATCGATAGAACTTCATTTTGTTGTCATTGTTTCAAGTGCAATATTTTAAACCAAAGATGTAAAAGCAAACACTTGCGACCAAGTTGGGAACTTAACTTAAATTGAAAACTTTGTTCACCATTGACTGCATCTGCATCCCCCAAAAGGTAAAAGATAAAACAGATTTTTGCATGTCTGGGATGCAAAAACAATATTGTCTGACTTATTTACTTTGCATTTTTAATTTTTTTTTTCTGGAGTAAGGAAAGAATTCAGATTGAATTTCGTGTACACCCAATTTCTATCTACAAGCTTGTATTTATATCTTCATTCATCGGTTGGTAGATAAAAAAAGAAAAGTGAAAATAATGATGCAAAAACTTTATCTTATTTTGTAGATATACAATCTTAGACTCGGCAAACAAACTGTGTGCAAAAGTTAAGGTAATTCCAGTCATGCTGTCTTAAATCTTAATTGAATAAAAGTTGCGGACTTAACCTGCTTCTAGATCGATGAAGTTTTGAACGGAAGTTAAAGTTTTTCAACACACATACAAATTTAATCCTTGTGAACGCTTCAGTTAATGAAAGAAATTATTATAAAAGTTTTATAATTCACGCTTTACTTTCGATTTTTTTGATTATGCATTTTTGGAAAAGTTTTTGATCAGAATGTTGCTATGGAAAGTTTTGACATAGAGCCTTAAGTCTTTTCTGAATTTTCAAAATTTTTAATTCCATCACCAAAGCAAAATATAATTGGGCAGTAACAGTAAGTTATTTCTAACTTTGTATAAGTTTGGTGCCGTCTGGTGTTTCAACTTCGTTTTAAATAGCTCATATAAACTTCATTCAGCGGCACCAGAGTTGGCGACATAAATGACTGCCTCTTCATAATATAACACTTCGCATAGCAGAAATTCCTACTCTCATCAATTTATCATCAAATTCCCTATGTCATGTCGTCAGCATCTACCTCTACTTAGAGGATACAAATGATATGAATTTTTTCTAAACTCTGTATGAATAGGTTTAACTTCGACAAGACAATTCTCGGTGTTATAACTATCGCATACTTATTTTACTCCCATGAGGTTACAACTTAGTACTGGACTTGGCCACCGGAACTCGACTAACTTCTAAGCAGGATTTCACGAAGCAACCATTGCAACAAAACCCCTATTCCGATGATGAGTTATTACTCATCAGTCATCACTCACGCAAGCAGCTTAGAAAGATGCCTATCAGGCAATGTTGTCAAGAGTGCTACACAAAACCGGAACTTCCGTCCGTCTGTCTGTCTGTTAGCACCTTTACAGCCTAAATGGATTTGGAATTCCCTAAGGGGGTCTTTTTCATGTTTGCTGTAGGTCGAAAAAAAGGTACCTGGCATAAAATCAAAAAAATAAAGATTTTCTCGAAAACGGCTCTAACAATTTTGATAAAAATTTCAGGATACCTACTATTTTTTTGGACAGTTTATCTCTAAGTAAAAATAGATTTTTCAAAATTTGTCTTATAACGGTGTAGGGTGTACCTACCTGTATTTCTCATAGAACCGATTTTTTCAAACTAGGTTTTCTGGTAAAATATTGATCCGATTTCAACAAAAACTTTAACCCATTAAGCCATTCAAAATACAATTTATATTGCATTTAAAAATTTCCAAAAACTTGTTTTTTCGATTTTTAATAATTTTTACTTGCGATTATAGGTACCTACTATAAGGCAAGTTATGCATTCGTAAAAAAAAAATTTTTTTTTGACAATCAAACATAACATTACGATGATAGAGAAGCCTAAAAAAGTGGGTCCGACAATTCTGTCTGTCTGTCTGTCTGTCTGTCCGTCCGTCTGTATCGGCACATACAGCCTAAACGGCTGCAGAGGGGTTTTTGGAATTAGCATTCTAGCTTTAAAACTAACGGTACCTGCCATACGATTTTTAGTGAAAAATTATTTTTTCTCAAAAACGGCTCCTACAATTTTGATAAAACTTTCTGAATAGTGTTTTATGTGCAAGCTTTATGTTTTGGTTGGAGTAGATTTTTCAGGAAAAGTCTTATAACGGTACCTCCCATAGGACCGGTTTTTTGAAATCCGATTTCACGGAAGCCACTTGACGGATTTCAATGAAATTTTTAATGCAGAAGCCCTTTTATAAAAGAAATAATATAAATTTTTAAATTTTTCAAAAACAGTTTTTTTGAGTTTCTTAAAAAAGTTTCAATTTTTTTTTTTAGTTTTTGTTTTTTCCAAAAACGGTTTAATTTATTTTTTTTTAATTTTATTTTTCTGATAAAAACTATGCTAGAAGTTGGCATACTCAAAAAAAATTTGGAATATATTTTCGAAAAGTTTTTCAAAAAAAACTGTTTTTTGAAAAAACTGGTCGAACGATTTTGAAAAATTGTTTTTGTAAAAATTCAAAAAAGTAAAAGAAACCTGATGGCTTACTTCACTTTCTCGAAAAAACGTTTCATGTATTGATTTTTAAGTGATTTATAAAATTTCATATGATTTTTTCAACGCTTTTTCCCAAAATCTCAAGCCTCCAAGACCATTTTAACACATCAGAGCAAGTTCGTACGACCCAGTCGTGCACTTTATTTTTGACGTGATTACGTCTAATAAATCGGAATATATGGGCAGCACGCACGAAAAAGTGTCACAGTCACAGTCACGTTATATGTATATCTGCTTTGAAGGCATAGAAAGTCGATAAAGTGGGAGTGGAGGGTGTTGGGTGGTTGGTGATATTGGTGGTGGGTAGGGTGGTGTTAGTAGGGATGTTTTTAGGGTGGGGGAGGGCGGTAATGTCGGGAACAGGAAAAATTGTCAAAAATGGTGGGGGTTTTGTTTGTTTGGTTGTAGTTGGTGGGTGGTGAGGCAAACATTTTCAAAAATAATGAGTGGTTCGTTGATAGCTGTAGGTTGGATAAGTGCTTGGTGTTGGGGGGGAATTGCCAAATATGGTGGGTGATTGGTTGGCGGTTGTAGGTGGGTTGGGTGGTTGGCGGTTTAGGTGGTGGGAATAGTTGATTTGATTGGGGGCGATGAAAAAATGGTCAAAAATGGTGGGTGAGTGGAAGGTGGTTGTAGGTGGGGTGGGTGATTGGATTTAGGGAGAGGATTTGGTGTTTGGGAGGGAATTGTCAAAAATAGTGGGTGGTTGGTTGGTGGTGGTTGTAGGTGATGTAGATGGTTGGTGGTGGTAAGGAAGGGGTGAATATTGTGTTGGGGGAGGAAAAATTGCCAAAAATGGTGGGTTGTTGTTTGGCGGTTGTATGTGGGGGTGGGAGGTTGATGTTTGGGGTGAGAAAAAAAATCAAAAATGGTGGATGGTTAGTGGTTGGAGAGATACAACCTACACATGAACTGTTTTGTGAACTGGTTATCACGTAATATTATAGTCCTTAAACCGACTTTACAGACAACCAAGATTTTTTTTAATTTTTTTTTTTTTTTAAATGAATGATTTTCAATTTTTTTTTTTTAGAAAGATATTAAACAAATAAAATAAAAAATAAAAAATAAATTGTTGGCACAACAGCTCCAAGCGGGGCAGGGGCCTGTGACTTACACTCTCTTTGCGGGTGGCAATGGTACAGTGGATGTAGTGCGTGGTTGCTAACCTAAGAGTTGTGGGTTCGAGCCCCAGCCTGGGCAGCAATTTTTATTTATTCCCCCAGTTTCAACTGGACGCCACCCGTGGGATTTTCTTGAGATAAATATCATCTTATTCTCAATCCATTGTACCAACAAAAATTCTTTCCTATCTTTCTATTCCTTCTAACTAATGCCGTGCAGTTTGCATTTAAAAGACCTTGGGTCTTACAGGCATATAGTTAAAATTATTATAAACCATTCCTGTGTGTGCGTTGATATTCTGCAGGAATGGAAGGGACCTACAATTTACCGCCGAATCCAAACGGCTAACAGAGAAGCACTTTCCATGACATTAATTACTCTTGGAAGATTCGTCACTTCCTCGCAAGAGGCAGTACCCCGGAAAAAAACTTAGGTGGCAACGTCGAACCCTGAACCTTCGGCATAGCAGTCCGACACACTAACCACTACGCCACGGATATTAAACAAGGCAATATTATTGCATACCTAGTTTTAGCAAGAAAACTCTTGAAAAGATAAAAGATTTTCTAAATATTTTTTTCTAGCATAAGTACAAGTTCGTGCGACCCAGTCGTTCATTTTTTTTTTTATAGATTTTGTCCTTTCTAGATTATGTCGCTTTAGATAACGTCCATTTATCGGTTCAAACTTCTTTGTCATGCAGGACAATGCTAGGCCAGATATCGTATCTTTTTTGTTCCCGTATCGAACATGAACTTTTTAATTCAATCAATCATGATCATGAATCAATCAATTAATTTATCAGTAGTGCCCCGTGGCGCAGTGGTTAATCTGTCGGATTGCCACGCCGAAGGCCGAAAATTTTGGGTTCGATCCCTGACTCAACCTTAGTTCTATTCCGGGATACTGTCTCTTGCGAGGAAGTGACGAATCCTCCAAGAGTAAATCATGCCATGAAAAGTACTTCCCTGTTAGCTGTTTGGATTTCGCGGTAAATTGTAGGTCCCTTCTATTCCTTCGGAGTATCAACGTCCACACAGAAATGGTTGAGAGTGCAAGTCACAGGCCCCGGCACCGCTTGGAAAAAAATGTTTTCATAAACAATTGTAAATATAGTATAATTTTTAATTATGTATATTCAACAGATAAATATCCATTGAAAAATAAATAAATCAATAAATATAAAAAGAATGTTCTTGTACAAAATATAAGTATAAAGTCAATAAACGACAGTTATGCAATTAATTTGCAATTTCCATTTAACTTTTTCCATTTCCACAGAAACAGTACATACCTACAGACATAATATATTGTGCACATGTACACGCATCTAATTTAAATTTAAAATTGTTCCAGATATGTATCCTTCCTCAAAAGAGAATCCATGGTTTTATTGTTGGATTGCCGCATCTATTGCTTCCTCCTGCTATGCATACTGTTGGGACATCAAATTCGACTGGGGACTATTTGATGCCAAGGCAGGAGACAATAGATTCCTCAGGGAGGAAATTGTTTATTCCTCCACAGTAAGTTAGTTAAGTTATTTTTGTGTCCTTGCAGCACAATAGCAAAAAATTTATTGTAAAGTCATTTCGTATGCATGCTTGGTTCTTACTTTCCCCTTCTCTCTTCTATAATAAATCCTTGCTGACTTGATACTTTGACCTTTTTGCAGTGGTTCTATTATTTCGGAATAATGGAGGACTTTGTTCTTCGATTCGCATGGACCCTATCTATGAGTCTCATAACTTCGGGGTATATTGAGAGCGAAAGCATGGTTACTTTGCTGAGTCCATTGGAGGTATTTCGGCGTTTCATGTGGAACTATTTTCGACTAGAAAATGAACATCTCAATAATTGCGGAAAATTCAGAGCAGTTCGTGATATTTCTGTGGCTCCACTAGACTGTTCGGACCAGGTAAGGATTTTTAAGGATTGTTGCACACAAGTAATTTTTTTTTTTTTTAAGACTACAATATTGCGGATGATGGATGAAGAGGATGGGGTTGTGAACCGTCGCTTGAAAACAAAGAATAGCAAAAAGAAACCAGAACCACGGTTTATGATACAGGGTGAATCAACGGAAGATCTTTATGTTTGATTTTCGGAACGAGTATTATGGAGATCAGTGTTTTAGATACTTATCCCACCCACAATTACTGGTTTCTGGTGCAAAGCTTACAAATGGAATAAAGATATTTTATTCTAATGATGGAAGCCAGTTCAGGATGGCCAAAATCAAAGCGTCTAGTCAATGTTTTTTTTAATTTTTTTGTCTCGAATAAGAGTTCATTTAAGTACAATTTTAATAACTACTGTTTTGACTATTTTTATTGTATGGATTTTATTTCCGTTGAAGATGTGCTATTATTATACTCAAATTTATACATGGTTGTTTATTAAATGTTATAAAAAAATGAAAGTGCTTTTAGTTTTTATTAAATCATATCTTTCAGACTTATAAATATAGACACAAAAGTCGTCACCCTATCGGAATGCTTATAAAGGGTTTTCCAACAAGAGGTGTTATTTTGAATAGAACGCTGTTTCGGTAGTTGTCACTTTTGAAGCTGTAATTTTTTGACAATTGACAAGTAGAAACTACACCATTATTAAAAATGGAACGATACACGCTCCAACAAAGCATTGAAATTATTAAAATTCATTATAATATGTTAAAAATTTAGAAGAGGCGGTACGTACAACATCGTGTCTTTGCTGATTGGGTCCTTGAAATGCATGAAATTCATCCGGATTTTCATCGAAAAACCATCTTGACTGATGAGGCCCATTTCCACCTAGGTGGATAAGTTAACAAGCAAAATTGTCGCGTCCGGGGCTCAGAAAACTCAATATTTATTGTTAAAAAGCCTCTTCATCCTCAACGAGTATAGGTACTGTTTAGTGCGATTTATGGTCCGGCCGGAGCGGCGGGGTCATTGGACGTTACTTTTTCGAAAATGAGTCTGAAGCACTAGCTACGGTGAATGGATTGCGCTATTGAGAGCTGATTGAAGACTGAGCTATGCGTCACAGAAGCAACAAAACCATCGATCTTTTACGTTAATAGTTTCCGGACCGTGTTATCTCTCAAAGAGATGATCACAATTGGCCACCGAGATCTTGTGATTTAACACCTTGCGACTTCTTCCAGGCCACGAAAAAGATAAAGTCTAGGTACTCTAACAGCCCAGCGTCGATTCAAGATGGAGTTCTTGAAGCTATTGAGGGCATATACAGCAGCCACTTTGCGATTTGGTGATGGAAAATTTCATGATAAGGATATTGTTGTGTAAGCGTAGCCGTGGCGGCCATTTGACTGATATTGTTTTTCATTATTAAAGTGCATAGGTACTTCCCTCTAAACATTGAAATAAACATCCGATCATCTATCTCAAAAAATGCCATTGGTGCGTTCTTTTTCTAACCATAGTCGACATTCGTTACGAATGTCAACAAAAACGTGTTCCTTTAATCTAATTCGTTACGATTTGTTACGAATATGACGTCATAACAGCGTTCCTAAATTCGACAATTAGTTACGATTCGTTACTATTTCCAATTCACCTCCATGATATGAGTTGCGTTTGTTGATCTGTCAAATTGGATGCTTTGTTTAAAAATGAATCTTAAGTGAGTGATCAACAAGAAACAATAAAATGGATTTCACGCCAATTTCGAATGAAGAAGGACAATTTATTTTGCAAGACAACAGAATATTATCTTTAAATAAAGAAAATGGTAGGTATCATGTTATTTTTTTTTTATTTTCTTATATTAATGAATTTCGTTGCAGAAAGGATCAATTTCATTTTTGTATTTCTCCAGTAAAGTAACCGCAACTAAAATTTTTCCTTCTTTATTCATTTTGAGAATTTTAAATAAATTGAAAGTGGTTGTTTGACAGTCTAACAAATTCTAACAAATGTATCGTTCCTAAATGCTTTGTAAAAAACCCAACAAATCTTAACAATGACACTTCAACGAATTTGATTTGACATAACAACAAATGTCGACTATTGTCAGAAAAAGAACGCACCAATGGCATTGCGCATGATGCCATACAAAACGCCAAACTATTGTCAAATTCCGTGTGTTCTTATGACGTGCAGCGCACAAACACATATACATACTATATACATGTAAATTATGTCAATGTGTAGAATGTATAAAAGTTAAACGGGAAGGCGAAAACGAGAAGGCGGAAACTTCAACTGTTCTTATGAGTTATGACGTAGATGCGCAGACCAAATCAAACATGAAAATTGGAAGGCGTTATCTCTAGTAATTGTATCATGTTTATGGACGACGAACAAAAGCAAGATTGGAGAGGTTTCTGTCTAGATTGCCATGGGGAAGCAAAAACAACAATAGAAGACATTTATTTGTATGTAAGGTGGATAAGACAACTAGTGAGTAGCGACGCCATTGAAGAGATACACAAACTGAAAAAAATGTTCCATGAAACTATAAGATACAAATATAATATAAAATGTCGTTTTAAACAAATCGAAAGCGTAGTGCTAACAACTTGACGGACATTAAATTTAAAATATTGCAGACATTTTAATTTTTAACACAAACGCTGTGAAATTCTCGGAGGGGAAGGGAACAGGCTGATTAACAGACATTAAAACAATTATTATACAAACATACGTACACTCTTTTATAAATTCAAAAATAAATGTTTTCATTGATTTTATGGAGTAAAATATAATAACAAATAATACAAAAAATATATTTAATAAAAACTTACCAAACAAAACATCCACTCTTTAAGACAAGGAAGAAGGTAAATCCCAATTTTATGAACAAGATGCTCGTTTCTGCAACATTTTGTATCACATCGCCAAAAACGTTGTATGTATCTAAACATTATCTGATATTTGTTATCATTTTTCTTAAACATAAATGACATACAAATGCCAAGGGGAATAGGGAAGAAAAACGCATAATATTAAGCAGGTGGGAAACACTTTACACTTGTATTATGTGAAATTTTCTATATGAGGGAACCGAATTCACATTAAAAAACCAATAAAAAAAACGCACACTTGAACACTTTCATTAAGGATTTTAATAGATTTAATTAACTTTTTTTAATTTAAGCTTTACCTACAAAAGGACGCACAAGGGGAACAAGGAAACAACTACTTCAGACATTTACACCACTTGAAAGCAACAGATATTTTTTTTATTATTAAATAGGTAGAAATTATAACACAGGGGAACTTTTAAACCGCACTGAACGAACGAACTTGAAATCGGATTCAAAAAAGACGTTTATTTTGAACTTTTAAATTAAACATCGAATTTCGATATCGACACAACTTTCTAGACAAAACAAAAATGGACGACGACGCACGGCCAGACACACATGCACCCCGAAATTATGTTCACAAAACAGAATTGAGAATCGCGTTAAAACACTTTTAAAGAACAATATTTACTTTAAAAAACGGTGGCGGAGACATTAATAAATATAGATTTAGTGCAAGATCTCTAAAAAACAATATTCAGATTAACATTGCGAACCGAATCTAGAGTTGTGTTACCTGCGCGCACGCGCACCATACCGAACCGACAACGAATACCGAAAACGGAACACGGAACTTTACTTTTCGATCTTCTGACTAGAGAGAAAACACTCACTCAAACTAATCTGCATTCTACTTCTACTAGGTACCTTGCTCCATCTCACCACCTCCATTGAATTATTAAGTACGTAGGGTGGTGGGAATGAGATCGATGTGAAAGCGAAAAGCGTTTGAAAATCAGGGGTGGCTTGTTATAATTATGATTGTTTGTGGTACGTTAATAATACTTATTATCGTATCAGCAAAAATGATTAATAATTATAAATGTCATAATAATGTAGATGTAGATGTTTTATAAGTTTTCCTTGTTTCGAAAACTTCAAGACCACTGCCAAATATAATTTAAGAGCAAATGAGTGCACTACTTGAACAAACGCAAGCCAAATCGAAATAACCTACCTATCTATTATTTTCAAACTATTATGCACCGTAAAATTAAACGAAAAGTGACACTTGTTAATGAGTGGTCAAATATACAATAATAAATTGAAAAACCAAAGTGGTGTAATATTAACTTTGTTTGTTGAGCCCTTAGTCGCCCTGGGGTCGCCTCGAACTATTTTTTGGAACTCAACTCACTCTTACGAGGGAATTACGGTTTTTTTGTAAACTGGGGTCGCCCTAAATTTACACTGAAGTCGTTCTTGGTATTTCGCTGGGTCGAGTTGAGCTGTGAAGTGACATTTGTTGTCAAGCATTTCTGGTGTATTTCTTTTGTATTTGATTTTTTATTTGATTTTTCGAAAATGGAAGGTGGTTGGCTCGTTGTTGCTGGTGAATTGGATGGTTACTTGTTTGGGGATTTGTAGTGGAAGGGGGGGGGGGGGAATGTGTTCCTATTTATAAATGAATATAATCTGTATAAAGAATAAGACTATTAACTTATTTAAACAATGATAACTTTATTAATGAAGACTCTAAATAATACGTCTGCTCAATCCGGTCTCTCACAACTGAATGTCCTCCATTGTATCCTTGTATCCTACTCGTTTGCCTTTCGCTTTTTCCCCTTTTCGGCTGTTGAGTGTTGCCGTAGTGCTACAGATTCGTCCATCCTGACCTGTTCGACGTCCTCGTCGAATTCTTTACCCAGTGTAATCCACCGTTTAATCCTATCGGCTGCCCAAATTGCTGAATACGGCTTCTGACTTCTGGGTGCGTATGGGATGTCTGCCAGTTGGTATCGGTCATGCGGCAGTACAGCTGTGATGATGTAAGGGCCCTTATACCTTGGCTCTAATTTGCGTGATGTCCCAGTACTGCATGGACTGTCATTCAAAATCATTACTTGATCACCAACTATGTCGCGTATCATGTTGTTGTTTTTGTTTGATCTGAGTCTTCTCTATCTTATTTGCTCCGTCCTTGCGTATTTGTTCAATATCTTGCCTGTTTTGGTTGAGCTTTACTCCTTCCATCAGAGCGTTTTGAAATGGATCCTTAGGGATGTATCCCATCATCATTTGATGTGCCGTCTTACCCGTTGCTTCATTATGGGTGTTGTTAATGCCCCATTGAACAATTTTAATTTTTTGATCCCATTTGTTTTCGTCTTCAACAGTAGCTAGCAAGGCATTGAGAATGGTTCGGTTATACCGTTCCACTTGACCGTTTGCTCGTGGCGTTTTAGTCGCGTTCATCACATGTGTTATGGAATGGTTCTTTATGAACTCTTCAAACAGTTTCGACGTGAATGCCGCTCCTCTGTCCGTAATTATTCGCCTTGGTGTTCCGAAGACAAAGAAAATTTCTGTTAGGAAGTTTAGTACTGGTTTCGTTTGAGTATTTTGTAAAGCCTTCAGATGTACCTACATATTTTGTGAATGCATCTACGAGTGCAATGACATACATACTACCTTTTGACGATTTGACGAAGGGGCCTAAGTGATCTAAATGTAATGTGTCGAAGGGCACACTAATCTTCTCGATTGGATATAGTTCCCCTCGCGGTTGCGCTTCTTTTTTTGCATAAGCGCAATCTACACAAGCCTTAATGTATTTCCTTGCGAACTGAGTAATTCTTGGGAACCAGTACCGTTCTTTTATGTGCTTAACAGTTTTGTTCTCTGAAAAGTGTCCCATTTGATCATGGCTATTGCGCAAAATTCTGTTTCGGACTCCTTTTGGGACAAATAATTTTAATTCGCCGTCCACCTTTCGATAAATTCGCCCATCTTGCATTTCGTAATCTTCATGAATTTGTTTCTCATCGTCTTTCTCTGGTTTTCTCTTAAGCACCTCTACGATGTTGACAATTTGTTCATCTTGCAGTTGTAACGAGTATATCCAATCTTCTTTATTTATGTTAACCTTGAGAACATTCATATCAACGACTTCCATTTCCTTTGCAGGCTCATACGGTTGTCGAGAGAGAGCGTCAGCATGTGCCATAACGTTTCCTGATCGATGTTTTACTTCATATTCATACTCGAGCATCTTGAGCCACCATCTAGCGATTCTCGGAACCAACTCTTTCTTTTTCATTGCAGTTTTCAATGCCGCGCAGTCAGTCACTATTGTAAATGGTTTTCCTAATAGATATTGTCGAAATCTTTGAGTTGATTCGACAACTGCCAGAGCCTCCAATTCATAGCTATGATATACGCTTTCTTCCTGAGTCGTCTTCCTGCTGAAGTAAGCTACGGGGTGGAATTGTTTTTCTTTTCCCTGCATCAATACCCCCGCGAGTCCCTTGCTACTGGCGTCAGTATGTAATTCATGCTCCATCTTGGGGTTAAAAAGCTCTAACACTGGTTTATGAATGAGACAATTTTTTAAATTTTCGAAAGATTTTTGTTGCTCTTCGCCCCATTTGAAGGCACAGCTTTTCTTCGTTAAATTCGTGAGAGGAAGTGCGATCAGGGAATAATCTTTTATAAATTTACGAAAATAACTGGTCAGACCTATGAACTGACGAACTTCTCGCTCATTTGTTGGTACTTGAAAGTTTCGAACGTCATCAGTTTTTTCCTGTCCTGGCATAATGGTATTGTCCGTTAGTATATGGCCTAAATACTCAATTTTGGTTTTCAAAAAAAGAGCATTTCTTGAGGTTGAGTGTTAAATTTGCTTCTCTTAACAACAATAAGAATTTTTCCAGTTTTTCCATTCCTTCTTTGACCGAGTTGCTTGGGATAACCACATCGTCCATAAAACACACCATTAGATCCGGTTTCATCTTTCGGCATAAGTTGTTCATCATTTTTTGAAACACGGCTGGGGCGTTTGCTAGACCAAAAGGAACTGTAACAAACTCATACAGCCCGTCCGGTGTTATGAATGCCGTATAACGTGTATGGTCAGCTTTTATTGGTATTTGATAGTATCCAGAAGCCAAATCCAGTACGGTGAAGAATTGATACCCATGCAAATCATTCAACTGCTCCTCAATCAAAGGCATCGGAAACCTTATCTTCTTCGTTATTCTATTAAGTCCCCTATAATCGACACACATGCGGTCCTCGCCATTCTTTTTCTTTACCAATAGCACTGGAGATGAGAAGTTTGACTCCGATTCCTTGATAATACCATTGGCCAGCATCTCATCGATCATTGTTTTGAGTGTTTCCCTTTTAGCGTAAGGTACTTTGTTGGGACCATATTGTATTGGTGTGTTTTTCTCGAGCTCTATTTCCATTTCCACAAGGTCAGTGCGTCCTAGTTCATTTTGGCTCATCGCTATGCATTCACGGAATCTTTGAAGCAGTTCCAGTAATTCTTTGCCGTCAACCTCTGCATTCTTTTGAAGATCGTCTTTTCTTATCTTTTTCTTTGTTTCCTTCGCTTCCTTAATTTGGCGAAATGTAGAGTCTGAAACTTTATCAATGCGTTGCACAGTGAGGGTGTCTCCTTGTTTATTAACAGTACATCCAGGGTGGCTAAGTATATCCTTCCCGATGAGTACAGGTTCTGTCAATGTATCATCTTGGACTACCAGAGCTTGCACTGGAAAGTCTGACCCGTCTATTGTTATTTCGCATGAAACACTTTCCTTAACTTGGCACGAACCTCCTCCGAATCCATGCAAGGTTGTATTTTCCTTATTAAAACCTGATTTCAAAGTACTCGCAACTGTTTGGGTAATGATGGAGCGTTCGCTCCCCGAGTCGAGAAGTGCTTCATACTCCAT
This sequence comes from Platycheirus albimanus, assembly GCA_916050605.2. Classification (NCBI taxonomy): domain Eukaryota; kingdom Metazoa; phylum Arthropoda; class Insecta; order Diptera; family Syrphidae; genus Platycheirus; species Platycheirus albimanus. The sequence goes on from OU696698.1 coordinate 72,058,614, forward strand.
TCCTTCGATGTTTACTATTTTCCGATAACAGTCGATATCTACGTTTCTTCGTACTGTGTTGACCCTAAATCTTTTGTCCAGCCTTTCTTCCTTAGCCTGAGTTGGATTGTTATAGCGATTATGATGCTGATACGGTCGTTTTCTGGGTTGTGAACATTGTCTCGCAAAATGTCCCGGTTGATTACAGTTATAACAGTTGATGCCCCTATGTTTCTCTTGCAGCTGTACAGTTTTTCTGGGTTGGGAGTTGGACGGTTGGGTAGAAGTTGTAAAACCTCTTTTATTATTACTGGCGGAGTTTTGTTGGGAATTTGCTCTGATCATTTCATACCATTTCGCCTTTTCCACGACTTCCGCTACGTCCTTGAAGTTGCTGGCTGATAGACTCGAGCTCATATTCTCATTGTTCAATCCTGACAATATGTATTGAATTATTGTCTTGTCACAGAGTTGAATTCTTTTCCCCATCATATTCATCTCATGGCAATATGTTTCAATGGATTCGTGTGGTTTTCTAACACGCTTTCCCAATTGTTGGTGAATTTGTACCTCACTATGGTGTTGAGGAAAGTTCGACTTGATACGATTCGCAAGTTCACTCCAGGTCGTTGTTTGTTCTTGCGCTGTGTCCCACCAATATCGAGCTGGTCCGTTCAATTTTGAAGCGGCGGCCAACAGTAAAACTCTTTCGTCCCAAGCATAGATCCTCGTTAAAGTCTCCACTCTTTTCACCCAATCCTCAGCCGAGGTTGATGACATTTCTCCTGGGGTGAATTCTGGCAGCGCGTCAGCTATTTCTCGAACACTGCAGCTCGTTTTTGGTCTGGCGTTATCTGCAGTATCTCCTCTTTCTAATCTTCTTAACTGGTCTGCTAGTTCTTTTTCTTGTCTCATCATAGCCCGCTCCGTTGCAATTAAACGCTTTTCCCTATTTATGAGGTCCCACTCTCTCGCTCTCAACTCCCTGTCATCGACGCTATCCAAGTCTGAGTTTTCTGTCTGCTCTCGTACATTTATTTGCTGGACTTCAGGTGTTCCTGGAGTTGTTGCCTTTTCAGCTCTGATCGAGCTCGCGGTATTTGCTGACATCACATCTTGATTCTCCTTGTCGTGAGTTTGCAACCTCCTTACAAGAACCCTCTTCGTTCCACTGACAGGAAGTTTCCTCTCCTTAAGCATCGCTTGGAGCTGCTTGATATTCAAGTTCTCCATAGCTAGAAGGATAAAATAAAATATTTGATCAGAACTAGTTCAGTCTGTCCAGAGTGCATAGTTCGAGGCTTGCTAACTGTCCTGCTTTTAAACTATCCTCTTTTCTTTATATTAATGCATGGAACCATTTCTATACTCGAGTTATGCATCTGGTATCATGGTCGTATCAATATCATTATAATTTATAATATCCTTATTATAAAAATGAAGTGTGGCGTTTTTTTTTTTTTTTTTTTTTTTTTTTTTTTTAATTTATGTTATTCAATTGCCATTAACAACATTGAGCATTCCTTGTTTTGCAGACATAGATTACCTCATGTATTAAACATACATTCAATAATCCCCAACTAGCAATTCACGCTTCAGTGTTTTACAATTGCATTTCATTAATTTACCCAATAAGTAATCTAAGATAATCAATTTTCCTAAAGTATTATCGCTGATGTATAGTTCATTTTATGTATTAAACACACATGAAGTGACCAACATCTATTTAACTTTCGATTAACATTTTATGTACCCAAAAAATATAAAACATCGACTTATGCGTACACCAAAATTTTATTTCTCTTTTCCCAGTTGATTTATTTATCACAATATCAACTGCGCAATAACATTAACTTAGTGTATCCCACATCCGCTTATATATTTTGTTTTTCCTTTCGGAATCGTTCTAGCAGATGGGACAAACATAACTATCTCATTCTGACATACCATCAATCTTTTATTCTTCTTTTGACTCCTAACTTTTCTTCTATTCTATATGTATCGCAATTTTCACTTACACTGAGAAACAAACCCAGCTTCTGTGCATATGCATACCACAGACGCTTATTTATTTTGTTCTCTTTAAGAATTCTATTTCTACTAAACGAGACAACAATATTTATCTCTTTCTAACAACCACTAGCAATATTTTCAGCTTCTGTGTATACCACAGACGCTTATTTAATTTGCTCTTCTTCCCCACTCACTACGAAATAAGAATGAGACAACAATAAATATTTCACTCTAGAAAACATCAATCTTTGTTTTCTCCTTGTTCTCATGACTCTCATTTACACACTCAGATAAAGTTAACCGTTACGTGAACCGTAACTGCCAACATTTAATCTTTACCCTGATTGGATTTTCAAATGTTCACTCTATATCAATTTTACATTGTTAAATTCTTACTTTCAATAAAATCTGTATGCAAAACAAACATCTTGGTGCACTCCTATTCCTTATATATTATTTTGTATCTAATGCAAGATACTTCGAAGGCAAAAGTTGCTTACCGATTACGCACACACTTATCAAGTTTATATTTCTTTTATTTTAAACTTTTATTAGTGAATATTATTTCACTGTAAATATTATTTTACTTTCCTTAATTTTTGGGTAATCCCACTTCTGATTCTATAAAGAATAAGACTATTAACTTATTTAAACAATGATAACTTTATTAATGAAGACTCTAAATAATACGTCTGCTCAATCCGGTCTCTCACAACTGAATGTCCTCCCTTGTATCCTTGTATCCTACTCGTTTGCCTTTCGCTTTTTCCCCTTTTCGGCTGTTGAGTGTTGCCGTAGTGCTACATCTGTAATAATTATTATTTAAAAAAAAAAAATAATAATTCATACATAATATTTAAAATTTAAGTTTTTAAAAATTATTACACTCCATATTTTCTTTGATGGTTTATAAAATATAATTATGAATTTGTATGTAAACTTGAATGTTTCACATCTGCAAGGCGTCCTGTGACTTCTTTTTCTTACATGCGATTATATAGATATTATGTATAAGGCAAATTATGCATTCGTCAAAAAAAAGTTTTGAGATAACAATCAAACATGACATTGCGATGATAGAGAAGACAAAAAAAGATGGTCTAACAATTCTGTCCGTCTGTATGTCTTTCTGTCTGTCTTTCTGCAGACACCTACAGTCCAAACAAGTGGGCCGAACTGCTTCAAACTTGGTATATAGAGTTTTTTAGGAATTGTACAGTGGGGACATTGAAATTTTTTTTAGCACAAAAAAAAACACTGTACCTGCCACATAACCGTTGCGTAAAAGCTTATTTTTCTCAAAAACAGCTCTACCGATTTAAATTTAAAAAATCAGTGTTGCTTTTTAGGTATACGTCCAATCATATGGCTGAAAAAAAGTTTTAAAAAATGTCTAAGAAGGGTACTTTCCATAGGACCGTTTTCCGATTCTTTCAAAATTTCACTCATATATAGTGGTAGGTAGCTCAATGTACTAACACCTACTAATATTTAAAAAAATATTTTTTTGTATTTTTAAAACCATTTAAAAAAAAAATTTAAATTAATATTTTGAAAACTGCTCATTAAAATTATTGCTTAAAATTGTAAATAAATGTATTTGCTGAATACCTATGAACTGGCGTTTTTAAATTTTTTTTTGAAATTTTGTTTCAAAAAGTTTTTCAAAGAAAAACTTTTATTCTCAAAAACCGCTTTTCAGATTTTTATAAATTTAATCTCATAATTTCAAATTTATCCAAGAAATACAATAGCGTAATTTTTTACAGCTCAAATTAGTTTAATTATTTTTTTAAGAATTTTGAAAAATTAATTGTTATCAAAATTGCATGCCCCTAGACTACTGTCACACATTAGAGCAAGTTCGTGCGACCTAGTCGTGCATTTTATTTTTGTTTGTTGCGGCTGCAATGAAACTAGACATCCAGTAAAGAAATAGAGACATAGTGAAATCACTGCTACCCCTGTAGAATTTGCATTGGTCTGTTTTATAAGAACCTATGAAATTTACCTTGTCTACCTAGTAAAATTCTGCACATCTGTTCTGCCCATAAAAGTACATAGTTAAAACTCGGATGAAAAATGTGAAAAGAATAGTGATTTAAACAAGATTTTCCACTTAAACGTGCTAATTTACCATGTTTTCTTGTAAACCAGGAAGACATCGCTTAATTTTAAATGAATTCAGCCAAGTTTTCTAGGATGGCATAGTTTACTATGTTGGTAGTACTGTTCCACCTTTATAATTATTTCTTAACAATATTATATGTCTCGGATGGTCAAGACATAGCCAGGTCAAAATCAAATGAAGCGCACCAATTACTAAATTTCTAATACGATACTAATTAACGCACCACCAACAATGACAATTATAACAAGCGCGCCGCCCCTGATATTTATCAAACGATTTTCGCTTTCACATCGATCTCATTCCAACCACTCTACGTACTTAATAATTCTAAGGAGGTGAGCTGGTGGGATGGAGCATGGTGGTAGAAGTATAATGCAGTATGAAATAATGCAATAGAACGTAATGTAGTTTGAGTGAGTGTTTTCTCTCTAGTCAGATGATCGAAAAATAAAGTTCCGTTTTCGGTATTCGTTGTCGGTTCGGTATGGTGCGCGCAGGTAACACAATCTAGATTCGGTTCGCAATATTAATCTAAATATTGAATACTGTTTTTTAAAGAGTTCGTACACTAAATCTATATATGTATTTATTAATGTCTCCGAAACGGTTTTTTAAAGTAAATATTGTTCTTTAAAAGTGTTTTAACGCGATTATCGATTCTTTTTTGTGAACATAATTTCGTGGTGCATGTGTGGCTGGCCGTGCGTAGTCGTCCATTTTTGTTTTTGTCTAGAAAGTTTTGTCGATATCGAAATTCGATGTTAAATTTGAAAGTTCAAAATAAACGTCTTTTTTGAATCCGATTTCAAGTTCGTGCGGTTTAAAAGTTCCCCTGTGTTATAATTTATACCTATTTAAAAATAAAAAAAAAAAATGCTGTTGCTTTAAAGTGGTGTAAATGTCTGAAGTAGTTGTTTCCGTGTTCCCCTTGTGCGTCCTTTTGTAAAGTTTAAATTAAAAAGTGTTAATTAAATCTATTTAATTCCTAAATGAAAGTATTCAAGTGCGCGTTTTTTGTATTAGTTTCTTAATGTGAATTCGATTTCCTCATTTTTAGAAAATTTCACATAAGCTTAAAGTGTTTCTCAGCTGCTTAATATTGTGCGTTTCTTCCTATTCCCCTTGGCATTTTTATGTCATTTATGTTTAAGAAAAATTATAACAAATATCATAATAATGTTTAGATACATACAACGTTTTTGGCGATGTGATACAAAATGTTGCAGAAACGATAGCATCTTGTACAATAAATTGGGATTTATCTTCTTCCTTGCCTTAAAGAGTGGATGTTTTGTTTGGTAAGTTTTGATTAAATATATTTTTTGTAATTTATTATTATATTTTACTCCACAAAATCAATGAAAACATTTATTTTTGAAACTACACATGTATGTACATATAAAAAAGGTGTACCTATGTTTGTGTAATAATTGTTTTAATGTCTGTTAATCAGCCGGTTCGCTATCCCTCGGAGCATTTCACAGCGTTTGTTTTAAAAATTAGATTATCTCCAGCTTCAATGTCCTGAAGGCTGGTGAGTATTTCTTATTTAATGTGCGACTACAAGTCTACTTGTCCGTTTTGCAATGTTTTAAATTTGATGTCCGTCAAGTTAGCACTAGGTACACTTTCGATTTGTTTAAAATGACATTTTATATCATATTTTTATAGTAATTTCATGGAACATGTTTTTCTATTTGTGTATCTCGTCAATGGCGGCGCTAGTTGTCTTCTATTGTTGTTTTTTGCTTCCCATGGTAATCTAGACAGAAACCTCTCCAATCTGGTGCTTTTTTCGTGGTCCATATAGATGACGCACCTATATACCTAACGTAATTCCGCTTATTAAAAGTACCTTCTATAGATTATACACTGGGTGATTCACTTAAGGTGTGCCAAAAAGCTAGAGCGAGTAGTAAGGGGGTATTTTCCCATTCGTTTAGCCGGGAGGGGCGATTTTCCAAAAACAAAAATTAAAAAATAAATAGGAATTAAAGAATAACGATAACTTCTACAACGCAATGCCATATCTCTTTGTAAGGCCAAAAACCTCTTCTTTTACTTTTTTTGAAATAAAGTTATTTTAGTGAACTTTTTTAAAAATATACATACCTAGGTACCTAAACTTTCAAACTCAAAATTTTAAAAAAGTTAAAGTTTTTGTTTTTAAGTGATTTTTTTCAAAATTTTACGTTATAAAGTAGGTATACTATTTTTGCTGTAAAATTCAATGCTTTTATTAGTTTTAAGTTTAACACTGAATTTTGTATGGCTCTAGAACTAGATTTTGGTACAGCTTAAGTATGTTGTACATACATATGTATCAGGTCAGGTCAGGTCAGGGTCAGGTAGCGAGTTCCATTTTAGTATTCCAAACGGGGAGAGTATTGGATGAAAATTGTTCCAAGGGAGGAATGTAACTGGCTATTTCGCTGGTGTTAAAGTGAAGCAGATGTTAGCGTAATAGTTCTTTCACCTATCAATTGGCTCCTTTCCGAATTTTGTCCAGGAAACGCAAATGTGTTATATAAGCACCTTCCAATATATGTATGTATTAGAATCAATTTGGTCGGCCCAGATCAGATAATAATTCCAGGATAAATATGGGGAAGGGGTACCTACCTAGGTTATCCTTTAACGACAGACTATGGTTTTCAGCAAAAAAATGAGAAATAAAGTAGGACATAGAACAAAGAACTTTTTCGTATTTGAGGTGGATAATTTAACACAACCTACAACCAACCACCCGACATGTATGACAATTTTTTCTTAACCCCCCCCCCTACACTCTCCAGTCACACTTTGAAAAATTGTATAGACTTTGATCATTTGTCTATGCTATCAAAGATTTGATTGGCCGGATGGCGGCCGAGCGTCATGCCATTTTTCGTGATGATTACGATCGATTACCTATACTGCCTAGGTGGACCAATAGATGTTTCACATCAAAAAGAAGGAATTTCGCAAAAAGCAATTAAAAGAGGAAACACACTAACATCATCCAATTCAGGTAAATCCATTTCCCTTCTAAATTGGATTCTTTTGCGCTTTATAAAACGTCATGAGAATAGACTTATATGCAGAATTTTTATTTTAGTGCATAAAAACGTTTTTAACAAACCAGACTGCCTTATCTATCAAAAAACACTTTTCTTAACTTAATTAAAATTAAAAACAAAGTGGATGCAATATCCATCATTATCGTCCCAATAATAAAATGGCATTTTTTATAAAATTTAAAAAAAAATGTGAAAATGCAAATATCTGCGGCCCTACTGACTCCTCACATTTGCAAACTATACCGACGGGCGACGGCTCTTCCAACAACAATAATCAATTTTCGATAAAATAAAACGTAAAGCACTTAAACCAAAGCTCACTTCACAGTTTAAATTAAATATTGATCCATGTCATGAAAATAAAATTAAGTTAAAAATTATAAACTATATGTATGTAGGTACCTACTCAGCTGAAATCTTCATGCTTAACGCTTACATTTTGGCAATCCGTTCAAATGAATCTGCTTGGTACACAGCGATACAAGGATACAAAGAGTCCCTACAGGACACATATCCTGTATGGTAGGCAGATAAATATCACACTGCATCCAATAAACAGAGTGTGTTGTTTTCATGTACGTGTTACGTGTACCAGTTGCATCCCTTATATATGTATACATACATCTACTCTGCACGTATAGACAACAAACCTATAAACACTCACGTATTATTAACGCATAATCAAACTCGTGATGGCAAACAATGGATAGCCAAATTCGCGTCAATGATTCCCGTTGCTATGAAAATTAAACGAAATTGGCATGCAACTCTCCTATCGTCGTCGTTCCACTCGAATGCACATTTGTTGCAGCCGGTCGGTGGTGGTAACTGGTAAGGGCTTTTATTGGCAGAAGTAACTCCATTTAATAATATAAACATTAAAATAAAAAAAAAACTCAAGTTGTGCATCGTTGTTTCAATTTATTTATCAAGCTATACGGAATTCGAATTCCGACATTTTTAACAATGTCCAGGAACCAGGAAGCAAAAACCAACAAATCGGTTTTCCAATTTGTCCAAACAGATTACCAGACTACAAATAAATTAAATATTTTGGCATTTGAATTTCATTACTTCATTTTTTGTTTGTTTTTGTCACTTGCACCATGTAGGTATGTAATAGGCACAATAAAAGGACAAGTTGTAGAATCGAGAAAAATTGAATGAACACACGAGATAATAATAAAACACTGTCCAGGCGAGGACCAGAAACTTTGTGTATCCCCAAATTTAAAGACCTATGTCGGTACATCTGCATCATTGAAGACTAGGGTTAAGTGTAGGTATCCTTTAAGTTTTGTACTTGCAATTATGGGTACTATAAGGCAAGTTATGCATTCATAAAAAAAAATTTTGTTTGGACAATCAAACATAACAATACAATGTTAGAGAAGCCTAAAAAAGTGGGTCCGACATTTCTGTCTGTATCGGTACCTACAGCCTAAACGGCTGGACCGATTTGCTTCAAACTTGGTACATAGTATTATTATGATGTCCTACAGAGGGGTTTTTGGAATTCTCATTCTAGCTCCAAAACTTACGGTACCTGCCATCAGGGCCGACCGGAGCTAAATTAGCGCCCTGTGCAAGCTTTATCATTGGCGCCCTCAATTGCGGTGATTTTTGGAAGAAGTCATTTCCTCATTACCCAAGGGGTATACTTTGCAATGCGTTTTTTTAACGAGTAATAATAGTAACTGAAGAATACAAAAATAATTGTAAATTTAAGTCAACAAATATATCACAAAAGTATAGGAGATATACAAGATATATTTGAGGTAGGTTGTGTAACGTACAGTTTGTGAATTTTCATAGGCGAAAGCTTATGAAGGGTAATTCACTTAAGGTGTGCCAAACTGCTAGAGCGAGTAGGTTGGGTTGGGACAAGAAAAACTCATGTGGGAGGGGGGGTCTATTCCCTTCCGTTTAGCTGAGAGGGGCAATTTTCTTAAAACATGACTTAAATTGGAAACAAAAATTATTAAAAAATAAAAAAAATACCTTCTACAACGCCATACTATGCCATTTTTTAAGGCCAAAAACCTCTTTCTTTTACCTATTTTGTTTTGAAAAATATTTATTTTAGTGAAATTTTTTCAAAATATTAATTTTCAAACTCAAAATTAAAAAAAAAGTTAAAATCACATTTTCAAACTAATTTTATTTCAAAATGTTACCTTATATAGTATTTTCTTGCCAAAATTCAATGCTCTTATTTGATTCAAGTCCAACATTAAAAACCGTATGTCTATAGGATTTCTTGTTGCCAAGTTATTCAAAAATAAAAGAACCTATTTCTGCAAAAAAACACGAAAATCTAGCCTTACGAGATGGCACAAGTAATGCAAATTTGTGTGTGTTTCTTATGAACAAGAAGGTTCGAATATTTTTGAATAGCTTAGAAACAAAAAGTCATAGAGCCATACGGTTTTCAGTGTCTGACCCAAAACTAATAAGAGCATTGAGTTTTGACAACAAAAATAATACTTGAATACATCAAATTTTGAAAAAAAAATAGTTTGAAATTGTTTTCTATTTTTTGTTGCCATAATTTTGAGTTTGAAAGTTAATATTTTGAAAACTGATCACTAAAATAGCTTTATTTAAAAACACTAAAAAGGAGGAAATTTCTGGCTTTACAAAAAGATATGACATGGCATTGTAGGAGTAACCGTTATTTTTTAATTATTTTTGTTCCAATTTAAGTCATGTTTTTAGAAAATTGCGCCTCCTGGCTAAACGGAGATGAATAGACCCCCCTTCCATTCGATTTTTTTTATTGTCTCAACTCAACCTACTCAATCTAGCTCTTTAAACAACCTCACACCAAAAATAATACAACAAGTATATTTTTTGTTATATTAGGTATCTTTGCTCACACCGATTACCCTGTATTAGTCAAAAAATTCTTTTTTTTTGTAATGGAAACATTGACTGGCTGGCAAGAACAAAAAAACTACAAACCTCATCAGCAGTCATCTGTCATCACTCATCACTCATTATTTTCATATTTAAATTTCAACTCAACCCTCTGTCATCTCTCATCTCTCCAGACGAGTGATAAGATTCCACTCATAAAGAGAAGCCAATGACAAACTTAAACATAGTACAAAAAACACTCAACCGAAAGAGTTAAAATTCATAGGTGCAGTTTTAAATGTTGCACACTGTTGTGTACATGAGTATGAATTTTGTACCTCAGAATTTCTGTTGAGTAACATTGCTCACTTTGATTTCATATAGAAGTACTGACATCGTGTGCATGTTACCAACATGCACACTGTTAATTATCTGTATTTATGCTGTTGAAATTTTTTTATGTTACACTGCATAGGAGTGGGTTATCAAAATAAAATAAAATTTCTCATACGTGGTGAATGGTGATGCCTACCTACCTATAGCTAGGTAGGTAGGTATCTATTGAAGCTAACTTGGTAGATAAAGTTTTTTTTACTGTGGGACTGTGGGGTGGGTGTGAATAAGAAGGAAAACATGGGCTTATTTTTGGAATAGTGGATATGTATAATTGTACATATATCTGTTATTAAACTCAAATTAGCTGTTAGTTATATAATGAATATCAATATTGGTGTGAGCTACAAAAATAAATGAGAATTAAAAAAGAAGAAGGTGGTTACGAGGTGACTATTTTAACGCTCGCCCAAGGCGCCCATTGGTTTCAGCGCCCTCCACATTTGCACCGCTTGCACGTATAGCTTGTCCGGCCCTGCCTGCCATATGATTTTTTATGAAAAACTCATTTATCTCAACAACGGCTCCTACGATTTTGATAAAACTTTCTGAATGGTGTTTTTTGAGTAAACTTTATGTTTTTCAGGAAAAGTCTTATAACGGTACCCCACATAGGAAGAGCTTTTTATTAACAGATTTTCTCGTAAGCCTCTTCGCGGATTTCGATGAAAATTTCAATGTGAAAGCTCTTTTATAAACAAAACATAACTAAATCTTTGATTTTTCAAAAAAAAACTTTTTTTGAGTTTTTAAAAAAAAGTTATTGTTTTTGTTTTTGGCTTTTTCAAAAACAATTTTTTCAAATTTTTTAAAATTATTGTTTTCTGATAAAAACTTTCAACTGCTAGATGTTGGCATTCCCAACAAAAATTTGAAATAGGTATGTTTTCGAAAAGTTAAAAAAAAAAAATTTTTGAAAGAAAATGTTCTTAAAATTCAAGCAAGCTTAAAATTGAATGTCACTGAGCTCACACTAATTACCCTGGCAGTAAAAAGTCTCAAATTTGGGCGTGGCACACGCCTTTTTTTTTATTGCGTCAGCAGTTATTGAACATCAACCACACAAATTTAATGTTATTGAATTTTTGTTTCTGAAACTGGGCAACGGCTGGCTGCGGGGGGAATAGGGTGTCCAACATTTGGTTACAAACGTACTGGAGCTTTATCTTTCGTCTGCCTCATAAGCAAACCTCGGAACTCTACCTTTTACCGAAAATTATTTTTGAATGGCATTTTATAGAAAATATAAGAGCGCAGCACCTCAGAAAATCTCGTGTCATTCTTTAAACTCTAAATAATTTCAAATTCAAGTTTTTCGTGGCACAGACTACTCATGTCCGTCAAGTTAGCACTACCACTTTCGATTTTTTTAAAATGAACAATTGGATTAATTGTCGTGAATTTGTCGTAAATTTGTCGTGAAACAAAAAATTTGTCGCGCCCCTATTTTAAAAGTTAACCCCTGGTAGTGCTAACTTGACAGTCAAGTTAGCACTACCACCCCTCAAAATTCTTAGGATACTCAAAAACAAAAAATTAGTATGCCATTAACTGTCGTGAATTTGTCGTAGACAATCCCCATTATTTTAAAAATTTTCAGATTTGTTTCCGGGAACTACCCCTATTTATACTAAGGGGTTAATTTTTAAAAATGAAACGCGACAAATTATTTCGTTTCACGACAAATTAATTAAAATTATTTTTTTTTTAATTTTGAGTAGTTTTTGAGTTTTTTCGAAAAATGGCTGTCAATTTAGTATAAATAGTAAATATAATTTGCATCCATGAAGACGTCTGCATTTTGGCCTTCCCTCTCTATCGCACAAGTATGATTTATTGATTTTGCATCCTCTTTTTGTGCAGATCAGGGCTTGCAGCTTCATGTAAAGGCACCTTTAGTCTTTCAACGTTAATGGACCCTCGCGATGATGTTGCCTTGAGTTGCCTTGAGTTGCGTTGTCCGTTGACGATACACGGTTAACTCAACCAACGGGAATTCAGTTCGGATTTTGTGGCTAACCTCCAAACAAAAAAAATATTTTGCCTCTATAAAGTAAAATGCTCTTTTTCAAACTGATATAAATACATTGGAATGTTCATTTAATTGTGTAAAAAATTTTGGTAAGATGAAAAGAAATTGGACATTTTGATTAAACTATAAACTTAACTTATTTTAAATAAATCGTATACATATTTTTTTTTTCAATAATTTTCCAAAATCTTGTCCGGAATAAATGATGACTTTCTAACAGCACAACATTGACGCGAACAATTTTCATCCAATGGTGAAGTCAACTCGTCTATAAAGATACAAAACAGAAGTAGAATTAACATTTTTATAGTTTTTAATTTTCTATTCAAGGGAGAAATCTGTCCTTCTTTAAAATATTGATCGAAATGTTAGAGAGGAATCTAAAGAATTTCATCAACAAAAATCTACTCAAGTGGGCTTCTTTTGAATAAAAAAATAATTGTTTTGCATGGTACAGTTTGTAAATGTATGTGCTATGGTCAAAGTCCAATGTCTAGTCTAATCAGTGTTCAAAGGACATGACTCAGCAGTTTGTACAAATTGTATTCTAAAGAACAATAAATGTTAGATACCTATACTTATATATGGCATAGTCAGTACATTTTGTTAAAATTTGCGATTTAGGTAAATGTTGTTGTCTATAACCAAAACCAAAACTAGGATTCACTAGACATCGAACTTTGACTGGTACATGTACACAAATCCTTAAATCGAATCACTGTTAATGTTTCCATAAACGACAAATGCCAACATGAATGTGTGTATGCTATTAGTGTTAAAATTCAAAGAACTATGTTCAAAAGATTCAAGTAAAATTTTAATTAAATCGTTCTCATATATCCTACCTTTCTCGGAGCTCTCGTGTAATTGTGATTCCTCTGGAATGGTGGAAAAGTTGGAGTGGTGATATAGATAAGGACTTATCGAGGTTTGATTCTGTCCAATAGCGTTCAGGCAAAATGTAGATGCAGACGTATCGTTAGTTGTAATGTAATGGATGGCTTCAGTCTGAAAGAAAGAAATCCATTCTAAGAAATAGCTAGCTGTTTTGAAATATTTTAAGAATTTGAATTTGATTGCAAATTAAAAATATTGGCAAACGTGCATACATACTATTTATATTATACAACCTTGCAAGACATTTTAGTAAAATGTATAGTATTTTTCTCGGGTACTGCCTCTTGTGATGAAATACAGCTTCTCTGCTAGCCGTTCGTAACCGGCATTCAATTTTGGGTCCCTTTTCCTTCCCTACAGAATATTAACGCACACACAAGAATGGCTGAGAGTGTGTTAGTCACGGGCCCAGCTCCACTTGGTGCTTTATTTTTATGTGTTGTGTAACAAATTTCGTGATCCAATATTCCACAAAAGTTTTTCAATTTTAAAACTTTCCTTTTAAATCACTGTTCAAATGGCTTATGCAATTTTCGTGATGGTTTCCATTTCTTAACCGTTTAGAAAATTTAGGTTTTTGAGTCCTTTCTTAAGTTTCGTAAAATGTTCATTTCACGTGTTTCTTTTGAACATTTTTTCAAATCATTAGCCCCCAAAGCTTCTGGGTGACATAGGGGCAACGTAATGATGTGATCTAGTTTTGCACTTCCTTTGCCATAGCTTTGGAATTTTATCCATTCGAAAAGTCCAGTAAATTGAACTATATACAAGTTCATTTCGATCTGGATCTTTCAACCTTCCGTCTCTTGTACCAAGAAGATTTCACGAAATTTCTGAATTCTGGGGATTCACTTGGGGCATTCATCATAATAAGACTTCTTGAAAGTGTCGTTGTGTTATTTAACCCTCTTTAAAACAGCAAGATGTTTAAGTTACTTCATCTTCGCTTCGACCAAAAAATTCCAAAATGTCTTACATAACTCTTCCCTTTATCACCAAACCAGAACCCAATTACCGCAGTCATCTTGCCTTGTTATTATCAGTTTTTCAACTGCTCTGTGAACTCACTATCGCATCTGACTTTGACTCCATCCTGGGCCACCAATATCAATGTTCAAATGGCGCGTAGATTTTATGTGATAATTGGAAATTTGGTTTGCTTTGTTTTTTTTTGCTTGGATCATTTTTAGCTAAATCGTTCACATCCCGTTGTTGTTTTGGAGCAGACTTTTTTTTCCATGGTTGTGAAGTCTTCTCTGCATTTACGGAAAATTTACTTATTGACGATTTTTATCAGTTTTGTGTTGACCGTAAAATGGACAAAGTGCTCGATGAACTTCGCTAACACACAGTCCATTGTGGACGACACGTCCTCAACCAACAATCCTTTCTAGCTAGGCCGGTCCCCAGTTAGTGGCCTCCAGTTGCGCACACCAAGTTTGTTGAGGTCGTTTTTCACTTGACCGTGCCACCTTAGATGGGGTCTTCGAAAGCTGCGTCGGTCCTCCGGATTGGAATTGAAGACTCGGCGGGTTGGTGCGTTTTAGTCTATACGCTCCACATGGCCCAGCCATCTAAGCCGCTGTATTTTCAGCTTTTGAACCAGGTCATTGTCGCTGTTTAGCCCGTAAAGTTTGTCATTGAGTCTTCTTTTCCATACTTTATTGATACATACAGAACCGAATATCACCCGAAGAATCTTTCTCTCGAAGCACCCCAGTCTTTCATCCGATTGTATCAGTGTCCATTCCTCTGCCCCATACAGCAGGACTGGGATGATAAGGGTCTTATATAAGTGTCTCCTTGCTCCTTTGATAGAGGGCTTTGCTACTAAAATGCATTCTAAGCCCGAAGAAACAGCGATTGGCAAGAGTGATTCTTCGACTGATCTCTTCACTGATGCTGTTCTGTGAGGTTTTAGTGGAATCCAAATAGACAAAGTCCTTGACAATCTCAAAGTTATATGTGTCCATTGTGACGTTTTGCCCTAGCATACGGTGATGATGTTCTGTACCCGAGGACAGCATATACTTTGTTTTATCTTCATTTACAGCCAGACCCATTTTCCCCGCCTCCACTTTAATACTTGCTAATGCTACACTGACAACGCGCTTCGTTCTTCCAATATGTCAATATCATCAGCATAGCCAAGTAATTGAACGGATTTAAAAAAAAATCGTACCACTGGTGTTGACATGCGAGTTGCGTACGATTGCCTCAAGAATGATGTTGACGAAGTTATATGACAACGCTTCACCCTGTCGTAAGCCTTTCTCGACATTAAATGAGTCGGTGGTGTTCTTACCAACCTTGACGGAGCAGCGCGAGTTTTCCATAGTCATCATTCACAATCGAACGAGTTTAGCAGGGATGCCAAGAAGTGACATGGCTCTGAATAGCTCGCTCCTGTACACGCTGTCATAGTCTCATAGTCGACTTTAAAATCGATAAAGAGGTGGTGAGTATCGATCTGGAATTCTTGGGTCTTTTCTAAAATTTGTCGAAGTGTGAAAATTTGGTCGACGGTTGACTTACCGGGTCTGAAACCACACTGATAGGGGCCAATCAGTTCAAGTGCGAAAGGGTTCAGACGTTCACACAGAATGGCCGACAAGATTTTATAGGCGACATTTAGGAGACTTATACCTCTGTAGTTGGCGCAGCTTAGAGTATCTCCTTTCTTGTGGATAGGGCACACAATGCTGAGGTTCCATTCGTCAGGCATACTTTCATCCGACCAGATTGTACAGATGAGTTGGTGTATGCTCCTCACCAAGTTATCTCCCGCTGCTTTGAAGAGTTCAGCCGTAAGGCCATCAGCTCCAGCAGCCTTGTTGAACTTTAGTTTAGATATTGCTATCCGAACTTCTTCTTGGTCGGGAGGACGGAAATTTTGTTCATCATCATCCAAATCGAATGGATCATTCTGCCTGACAGCGATTAGTTGGTTGTCTTCGCCGTTTAACAGTCTGCAGAAGTGTTCTTTCCAAATTCTCAGCACCAACTGTGTATCTATATGACATTAGCACCCTCTTCTCTGCAGGCTTAAGCTCGAGCTTTGTAACCCTTGGATGAATGTTTAACCCTTTGGTAGAGCTTTCGAACATTGTTTCTGCCGTATCATTCCTTAATAGATTCAACCGTTCGTTTTTCAAGTTCTCTCTTTTTCTTTCTGAAAAGCCGATGTTCTTCCTTCTTCTTTTGCGTTCTTGGCAGCTCTGGTTCTGGCCTGCAGAACTGCCTGATAAGCTTCGTTGTTGTCCGTGTTTGCGAGCCTGAACTCATCATCGAACCAGGTGTTTCGTTGTGGTCGCCTTATGAAACCCAAAACATCCGTAGCTGCGGTTTGGATGGCCATTTTGCAATGTTGCCACTCGGCCTCTCGGTTTGGCGCTGGCACCGGGCTTGTCGAGAGATAAGAGGAGACATGGTTGGCAAAGGTTCTGGCGGTCTCTTGCGATTGCAACGTCGCAACATCAAATGGTTGCTCGATTCTACGGTCTGGTGGAAATCCGCATTCGCACTTTAGCTACTACAAGTCCGACGTCCGAGTCTATCTTGACCCCTCGGAAAGTGCGAACAACTATAATATTTTAGGCATGCCTGCTATCAATCGCAAAATGATCAATTTGGTTCACGGTATATTGATCACGAGACCGCCAGTTCCCTTTAAGTATATTGAGGTGTGGGAAGTACGTGCTTGCTATGATGACACTTCAAATGCAGCTAAACAAACACCCTTTACAAGTCCCTTCAGTATTACAGAAATTTATTTTGATAATTAAAATTTGTTGTAAGCATAATTAGTAATTTGTATGTTCGATGAAAACTTTGCTAAAATAGAAAGTAAGCATTCTCACGAACTAGTATTTTCGGTCACAAACGCTTCATGCTAGGCTCAAGAGATACAAAATTTTCTAATGAAACAAAACAAATGTTCCGAACAAGTCCATTCCTTAAAAAGCAATAAATTCTAGCGAACAACGTACAAAATAATTTTAATGGACAATGCTTACATTAAGTCTTTGTTTTCTATAACCTCGTCCGCTTTTATATTCTTGGTACTGGGATATTATGCAAAGTAAGCAATAAACCTGCAAAATATTTTCTTAATTAATACGAAACAAATGTGTCTGGGAATGTGAAAACTGAAAAGGTAAAGCGTAAAGGGAAAAAGGAGAGAACTTACATTAAGACACATAATGAAAAAATCCAGAGTAAGGACCACACTTACAAGCGGCTCGAATACCAATCTCTGCAACTTGACTAAGTAAACCAGGTGTGAGAACTCGATGAAAATATCAGCAAACATAAAGAATATCCATGGCAATAGCAGGTGACGTTGGTCCTGCAAGAACACAAAGAGAGGACATTTAGGCAAAATAGAACATACCAAACTTACTTCTTGTGTCTTTAATACTTTGGATAGTCCAATGAACACCATCAAAGAAGCCAGGACTAAGCACATGGAGCATACCAGAAACAGTATATTGAATATCACAGTGGCTGGAAGAACAAATAAATATTGCTTATAGATAGTCTCATATATCAATAATGTCATTCTGGTACAAATTCAACACAGACTTTGGCCGTTCGGTTTAATAAGGATATAAATGGACCTGTGAGAAATACCATTGATTTATGGGGCAAGGACCAACGAGAACCAGCAGAAAGACCGACTGACGTGCACTGGGAGCAGATAAAATCCACACACGTTTTCAAATTCGAATGCGGAGAGCGGAGGTCCTGATGTTTGCGTCTGAAGTACGTACGTATGGCTACGGTGGTCTGGTTATAACGCATGGAAACAGGATAATATGGCGAGGGTGTCATTTTGAAATATCAAACATTTCCGCACACATATTGCCCATTTTAAAGTCAGAAAAATGTTCACTTTTTCATAGTTTTTTCTTCTTTTCGTGACAGTTTATCACTGTCAGCTGCGGCAGTTTATAATTTAACTAGCCAGTCCATTACTAAGTCACTACTTGGGTTGGGTAGAAATAATTATAGTCCGTTTGCGAATTTGGTTCAAGGAGCAATTGTTATTCTTAACTGAATTTTAAAGCTGCAATGAATTACCTACCTAACTTTGCAAATGGTGCAGATGAATGCGGTCCAGTGTCAGATTAATAATAATTGTTGAAACTGAGAGTATGAACTATTAATTTCATCTGGTCGCTGCAGATTAAGGCATAGCGCTCTCATTTATTTATTTGAAAATATACTTTTCTTTTTATGGATCGGGTTATTGGAAAATATTATTAAATAACATATACTTACTTCATATGTACGTTGCATTTAAAAAACCTAGTTTTTGATATTCAGGCACGCAGGGAAAATTTTTCGATACAAAAAAAGTGAGTTGGAGGAATTCATTAATAATTTTAGAGAAACAGTTTCAGAATGTAAATATTTCCATGCCGAAAACTGCTTAGATCTGTTCTGGTTCCATGGTCTTGATTGTCGTATTTCAAAAAATTTGAATAGAGAATATAAAATGTATTCAATTTATAGTTAATAACCCTTTGAAAAAAATATGCTAGAAAAAGCTGGCAGGGCTCGCAGGAAAAAAAATAAAATTCATGACTTGGTCGAACGTTAGGTAAGTAGGTAGAAATGGCTCAATTGAGCTGAAAACTCCTAAGAAGAACCCTGTCGCACGTTACTTGCTCTTATGCTAGATATTTGTTTTGTCCCACTCCACCACAACCGCCAACCACCCATCCCACACACAACTGCCAACCAACCATCCACCATTTTTGAAAATTTTTTCCTCACCACCTAACACTAACCCCTCCCCCCCGGTTCCACCAACCAAACATCTCACCTACAACCACCAACCAACCACCCACCATTTTTGTGCAGCCAGTATTCATCATTTATAAGATGTTATCTCTACGGAACGTGACACTGTGACATTTTTTCGTGCATCGATTTATAAGACGTTATAAAAAAAAATTATTTCGAAAAATTTTTAATTTTTTTAAAAAGTTTTCTTGGGAAACTAGGTATGCAATAATATATCATTGCTAAATGTATATCTATCTAGGAAAAAATATAACACACACAGTTTAATCAAAATCGTTAGAGCCTTTTTTGAACAAATTCAAAATGAAAAAAACTGTTACTTAAAAGATACCAGTTTCAGCCGGGCTAAAACGAAATAAAAAAACCTCGAAAACGGTTTTTCTTAAAACGCCTTTGTAAGAATTTTGAAGAAAATCCGTCAAGCCGTATAGGCTGTAGCATGATGTGAAAAAGCGGACGGTATTGCGAAAACCACTTTTTAGGGCTTCTTTTCATCGTAATGTCATGTTAAACCTCGAATTTTGTCTGCATGGAACCAATATTTGCCCTATAGAGCAAGTAAAAGTTAACTAAGTGGTTCTTTTTTGCGCAAGTTTGGGGCTTTGGCTGCTCTTTGAAATCCAGAGGATTAAAAAAAGTTTAATTTGCTTTGAGTTTGGTATTTTTCAAACTCTGCAAAGTCAATAAGTTTTCTAGATCTTACAGAAACCGTATCTTTTTGAATACAATTAACGGCAACTGAGATATGAGAATACTTCACATAACAGTAAGAATGACTGATATTGAAGAATACCATCTAAGAAAGAATTTAGCGTGTTTTGGAATGTTTTAGATTCTGAATGCATCGGAAAAAAGATTAGGTATATCATACTGAACTAAAACAATACGTATCGAAAGGACAAAGTACTCCTGGAAACAAAAATAACACCTAGAATTGTTTGTCCTCAGCTGGGAGTTGCCTGACGAAGACGATATCTAGTCGAAAAATTCAGCAAACGGATTTTTTGGAAGGTTTTTGTTTGCTTCAGAGCAGATACGTATGAAAGTGATTTAAAGGGATTGGCGATATTTTTCCCAAGGCATTATCTCCAAAGTAAAATTCAGTAGCAAAATCCCCCAAGATTCTCCCTTTTTAAGGATTTTGCTGCCGCAGGACTAAAATCCTCAAGCCAATATAATAATAATAATAAAAAAAATAATACGGGCAAGTGCGAGTCGGACTCGCGCATGAAGGGTTCCGTACCATTATCTATAAAAACGGCAAAAAAATCATGTTTGTTGTATGGGAGCCCCCTTAAATATTTATTTTATTCAATAAACACTTGCTTAAATTTCTCATTGTAACAGGCGATTAGGATTTGCAGAAGACAACGAACTGATAGTTTGTTTAGGAAAGATTGTGCCAAAAATGATCTTGTTTGTGTGAGTGAAAGAAAACTGGCAAATCAGCAAAAAGAAGAAGAAACAGAGACAGCTATGCATGTAAATTCAAAAATTCCAGAAATCCGCAAAGAAGAAAAAAGCCAACCTATGTATGCTTTTAAATCTCAGTTTTCTTTTATTCGTGTTCGAATTCAAATTCGAATGGAAAACAAAATAGAAAAGAAAACGAATGTCAAACAAAGAACAAGAAGTCATTATTAAATTTGCAATTAATTTTTAACGTCTCAAAAATAAATATGTATGTATATGTATAAATAATAATAACTTTAAAATCGGATCGAGACCTCCCAGTACTTCTTTTGTAAGTTTAATTTAATATTTTAGGATTAACAGTAGTTTTAATAATTCATAATTAATTCAGTGATTTAGTATTAGCAGCAGAAGAAGAAGCAGCAAGAAGAAATTATATGTATAGAATTATAGAAGTATAGAATTATAGATTAATTTTTAAGATTTTAAAATTTGGTCGGTAAGAAAATCTAATACTGACTTCTTGTTCTTTATTTGACATTCGTTTTTTTCTTATTTTGTTTTCTATTCGAATTCGAATTCAAACACGAATAGAGGAAAACTGAGCTTTAAAAGCATACATAGGTTGGCTCTTTTCTCCTAAAAGAGTTTCTGGAATTTACATGTACATAGGTAAAGCTGCTTCTTACTCACACAAACGAGAACAGTTTTGGCGCGATTTTTCCTAAACAAACTGTCAGCAAGATGTCTTTTGCCAATCCTGCTCAAATATTTCACTGAGAAATTTCAGTAATTTTTTTCTCAGCATAGTGTTTTTTACAATAAAATAAAGAAGAAAGGCGTACTTACGTTTGAAAATAATTAATCCTGATTTTATATTATTTTATGAGAGAATCTAATACCGACTTGTTGTTTTTTGTTTAATATTATTGTTTTTTTTTTTCTATTTTGTTTTCTATTCGAATTCGAACACGAATAGAAGAAAACTTAGCTTTAAAAGCATACATAGGTTGCCTCTTTTCTTCTAAAAGAATTTCTGGAATTTACATGTAGGTAAAGCTGTTTGTGTGAGTGAAGGAAAAGTCGCAAATCAGCAAAAAGAAGAACTAACAGGGACAGATATATTTGTAAATTCCAGACTTCAAGAAATTTCTAAAGAAGAAAAGAGACAACCTGGTGATGGACAGACAAACATAGCAAAAACGAACAAAAAATTACGTTTGTTGTATGGGAGCCACCATAAATATTTTATTTTATTTAGTTTTTAGTATTTGTAGGGAACACAATAATACATCATCTGTTCAAATTTCAAGTGTCTAAGTCTTACGGTTCATGAGATACAGCCTTGTAAAGGGCGGACAGACGGACAGACGGACAGCGAAGTCTCAGTAATAGGGTTCCATTTTCACCCTTTGGGTACGGAACCCTAAAAACCAAGTAGTGAATCATGCTATTTAATCGTGCGATCCATTTATAATATGTCTGGGGGAAAGGGTGTGTGTGAAACCTAGTTTGATTTAACTTTTTGGGAATTTTTCCGATTTTAAGACCTTATGAAGTAAAAGTATTAATAATTATGTACGTAACGCTCAAGCAACCTAAACCTTTCGCAAATTCGTTTGGCACAATAAATATTAAAATCATGTCAACTTATATAAAGGAAGTTTCGGAGTCCTAATCAATGCACAGGTCTTCCAAAATTAAATTACTTTAGAGTGTATGAATTTATTATGATAAATAATAATTTATTTATTTCATTCCGTTTAGTTTGAGGAGTAAAACAAATTACTTTGACAACTGAATTTCAGGGGGTTCACAGGGATTTAATAGTGTGAAAAAGTTGGGTCAACATTTTCGGAACTCAGTCGAGATCGTAAATTGGTCGGGAAAAAGAAAAGGAGATTATAAGTCACATTAATTTTCGCATTGAAATTATTTATAAAGTGTTTTTTTTTTTAATTGTCTTTATTAAATCGCCTAATTCCTGAAATGGTTTGCGTCTCAAATAGAATTTCACCATTTTACTTGATTAACTTATTCGGGATAAACTTTTCAGTATATGTACTGGACATGTGGACGTGGGTTTTAAAGTGACTTGTATGTTACGAGCATAGACGTCTAATACACTTTTTAAATCTAAAAACTGCAAAAATCGCCTAAAGCTGTTTATTTTCAAAAACTTTAGCTTTTAAAATATCATTTTTATATTGCGCATTACTTTTTTCTTTTTATCCATCGGGAAAATGCAATTATTATTTTTAAAAACAACAATTTTATTTTTCCTTAGGTCTTGAATTTGCATAAGTGTTTTGTTTTGAATTGTACGGCACACACACGAAATGAGTTATCCTTTTCAAAAATAATTGTTAAATGATAATCCAGTGAAGTGCTAACACTTACCTACAATTAATATTTCCTATGCAAAACTTTCCCCAGGCTTAAATTTAATTTTTCCAGCACTGACAAAGTTCTCAAAACAGTGACTCTAAATCAACTTTATGATAAATTTCTATTTTGCATCTGAAACAAAAAGTTAAAAAATTCCTTTTTTTTAATTGGTTATAAAGGTGGGTTTTATTTATTTCGGGCAGAATATATCAATCCCAAAATTTAGGAGGCATACAGCGCCAATTACGAGTAGTAAAATAGATGCTTTACAGCGAAATAAGGACCAATTTCGAACATACATTTTGAACATGTCTGAATGGACCAACTCCATATCGCAAATGATATCTGTCTGTAAGAGCCTGATTGCATTAGCAGTGGAAAGGAAAACGCTCAGAAGTGAATTTTATGTTCCATAAGTAAAATTTGTTGCTGTTGTTATATTTAAATTCAAAAATTCGATTTAATAAAAAAAAAAGGAAATACAGGGTGTTTCCAATATTTTAGGGCATGATTCTTGGACATATTTTAAGAAAAAAATCTTTCTACTGTAAGACGTAAGAGCCAATCTCCAACTTTTATATCATTTTTTTGGGGATTTAAAAAAGGCTTACTTTGGTGTACCAGATAATTATTGATAGAAACTTCGTTTATGACTCTATTTTTAGAAAAAATAATATCCTTTGTTAATGCGTAAAAAAAAAACTAAAAACGATAATTATGCTTATTACGCATTTCCTGGAGAAAATCTACCCGAAAGTTAAAAAATAGCATGGGCAGGAGAAATAGAAGTAGGCTAGAATCAGGATATCTTAAAACTAAGAAAAGATATCAAATTCATATAAACGCACTCACATAGGCTTAAAAATAAAGTCCTAAACGAAGTTTCTTCCAAAAGTACTAACAGCGCAAATACCATTAGCGTGAGTCAGGTCACACACATAAGTAAGCCTTTTTTTAAAACTTCAAAAAATTGTGGAAGATGATTGTATAAAAATATACCCAAGAACCATGCCTCAAAATATTGCTTTCGAGTGAGGGGACACCCTGTACGTGCATATATTCGACATCTTAGTAGTTTGGCCTTACAGCAATTATTTTTTTACTTGCTCTATAGGGCAAGTATTGGTTTCGTGCAGAAAAAAAAACCGAGGTTTTAACCACACATGACATTAAGATGATAGAGAAGCCCAAAAAAAGTTATCGCCATACCTTCGGTCTGTTTCTGCGGATGTGGGTCATCCAAAAGGCATTTTTGATAATACTGCGTTTTTTGTTATGGACAGGGTAAAAATCGAGAGCACGATTTTATCGCATGGTTCACTACTTGACCATATTTGTTTGGGGATTATGTCTTGGGGAAAAATGTCACCAACACTTTTTTACTTGCGATTATAGGTACTATAAGGCAAGTTATGCATTCGTCGAAAAAAAAAAGTTTTGAGATAACAATCAAACATGACATTACGATGATAGCGAAGACGAAAAAAGATGGTCTAAAAATTCTGTCCGTCTGTATGTCTGTCTGCCTGTCTGTCTGTATGTATAGAGACCTACAGCCCAAACGGGTGGGCCGAATTGCTTCAAACTTGGTATGTAGAGTTTTTTAGGTATTGTACAGAGGGAAAATTGAATTTTTTTTTTAGCTAAAAAAATAACGGTACCTGCCATTAACCGTTACGTTAAAGCTTATTTTTCTCAAAAACGGCTCTAACGATTTCGATTTAAAAAAATCAATATTGCTTTTTAGGTACGACCAATCATATGGCTGAAAAAAAAAATGTTTAAATGGCTAAAAACGGTACTTTCCATAGGACCGTTTTTTTTGCTTTCGACTATCTCGAAAACGACTCAACCTATTCTTTCGAAATTTCACACATATATAGTTGTAGCTAGCCCAATTTGTACTGCATACCAATATTTTTGAAAAATATTTTTTTGTATTTTTAAAAGCATTTTTAAGAAAAAAAATTAAAAAATTAATATTTTGGAAACTGCCTATTAAATTTTTTTCTAAAAATTATAAATAAATGTATTTGCTAAATACCTATGAAATGGCGTTTCTGAATTTTTTTTTGAAATTTTTTTCAAAAAGTTTTAAAAAAAAACTTTTTTTCTCAAAACCGCTCCACAGATTTTTATAAATTTATTCTCATAAATTCAAATTTATCCAAGAAATAAAATGGCGTACTTTTTTTTCAGCTCAAATTAGTTTAAGCATTTATTTAAGAATTTTGAAAAATGTATTTTTATCAAAATCTCAAGCTCCTACAACACTGTCACACATTAGAGCAAGTTCGTGCGACCCAGTCGTGCATTTTATTTTTAAAGTGGCCATAAGTTTGCAACGGCTTGATTGAATTGCCTTAAATTTTGTTTGGCGTAGTTTGTCATAGTTTGCTATAGGATGGCATTGCAAATTTCTTAGTAAAACCTTTCTAAACGGTGGTTCCCATTAAACGAGCCGTGCAGTTTTAGTCATCTTTTTTTTTTTTTTTTTTCTTATTTGTTCAAAAACGGCTCTAACGATTTTTATTACACTTTGTTTGTAATGTAGGGGTACATAGTAGGATTTTTAGTTGTTGGTTACAAATGATAATAACGGAAATTGGTTTTAGCGGTTTTATTAAATTGGTCATAGTGGACAGAGAAATTAACGAAATTATTCAGACTTTTTTATGTACATATGTTTAAATATGTATACCTATTAAAGGTTTCTTAACGGTAGCTCCCGTATATCGGGTTTTCCACTTTTAGCCAACATTTCTTAGTTTTTTGCCAAATTTTCCAAAAATGACTTTACCAATTTGGATTTGCTTTGTGGGTATTTAATACTACGTTTTTAAATTTTGGTTAAAAGTACAAGTAACGGACATCTGTTTATAAACGACTTAACTAATTTGGAGATCTTAGTATTATAAGATAACTGGTTAAAATAACGTATCTTATAAGTTATAACACTGTCAATATGCTCAAAATACGAGACATAAAATACAATGAATTTGAACTTTTTTGCTTATTTTATTTAACAAAGATTAAGTAGGTGTTATTGCTCGAAAAAATATTATCATAGTGCTATTGCACCCACAGAACAGGTTCATGCGACCCAGTCATGTACTTTACTTTTTCAAACATGTTCAATCCCCAAATTATTTTCTACGAATCGGGAAACACCCTGTATTGGCCCCATTTATTGTATCCCAAGCTCTTATATGATTAAAGCAGTAATGAAAGTCAGTTACATTTAATTTATAAACTTATATTTTTAATAAAGATGGAAAGTTTTATTGAAATGTATTTCTTTTCTAAATATCTATGCGGTTTGTAAGCTGGGAAGGGGCAACCTCAAACCATTAATTTAATATGGAAAGAAAGGCAAGCTAGACCATTTTGCCTAAACCATATTTCTGTGGAAACGTAATTAATACATGTATAGATAATACCCAAGATAAATAAGGCACGTAGATGACCTCTTTTATTTTGTAAAACCAAATTTTTTAAAAAACTCAAAATACTTACACAAAAACATGAAACCCCAAATTTAAAACTTCCAAAACTTACTTGGTGACACATCGCCCTTTTCCAAAAGACTTTCTCCGGTTGGTTTTGCAATTTTACCCGAAATATATTGTTGCTCCTCTCTGAGGTACTGTAGCAGAATTATACTCGAACAACCGAAATAAATCTGGAAAAAAGAAAGATAATAGAAAACGTTTTGTTATTTGTCAAGGATTAATATAAATTGTTTGCAAGAAGCACGTGAGGGGTGGTATAATGGGAAATGGGTAGGAGGTTATGAATGAGAAGTTTGTAATAATGTTTCCTTCACATGAAAATTCTAACTGCAAAGACAAAAGCATGCTATTTATCACTTATTTGAAGTGCGTGCTTGTAAATTTATTATTTTGCCATTAGGAAGGCCAAATCATATGTGAGGTTGAGGTTGAGTACACATACACAGACTTACATAACACATTGAAGGTCCTTAGGAATTAAAAAAAAAATGGTTTCCATTAAAACTAACTCAGTTATTAATGACAAAATTTCACGCAATATGTATTGAATAAATTGCATTAACTAATTTTATTATTAAGTTGTTTATGTTAATTTTATTGAAATCACAGCAATTGGAAATTCACGTGAAAGCTTGGTAGTGTTCAGAGTTATTTTAGTTTGGTCCCAATTATGAGAATGATTCACGGGGAATATTTTAAAAATCGTTACGGCGTGTTTCGAATTTGCGTGACAATGTTAGTATAGGATTAGATAAATTAATCTACTTTAGATTATTTTTATTTAAAAAAAATATTTTTTATTTATTTATTCAACTGGCAGCGATTCTGCCTACAAAATATGAATGACAATTAATTGATTTAAAACTACACCTTAAATACCTAATCAAGCACTCTCCTCGTCTTCACGTTCCCACACTGGTGATCTTGTTGCATTTTGTTGTCGATGCACTGGATACCTCTGGAATGCCATGAGCTGCAACGTCAGCGGCTTGCTGCAGTTTATTGTGGGAAACTGTTGCTTGAATTTTTATGGTGTTAACTTGCAGTTTATTGTGGGAAACTGTTGCTTGAATTTTTATGGTGTTAACTCATCCGCCTTTAAAAATCGAACGCCCACGTTCGATACTGATGGTTTAAGTGTTTGTAGGACTTCTTCCACCCCGATTGTTCTGGACACTGGAACAGGGTGTTCCATGGATATGTTTGTTGCCGTGGAAACGAGTTCGACCGTATTAACTTCTTCTCGTACTGTTTTCCTTCTCCAAGTCTTACAAGGCTTCAGGGTTGTTTTTGATAACTTCCAAAGGGTGAAAAGTATTGCCAAAAGTGTTAATGCTGACAATACCAACATGAATATAGTTTTTCTCTGATTTGTTCTTTCTAGGGTTCGGATGTACTGTGTGTTATTGGCTTCTATCTCTTTGATCATTTCTAGCGAGAGTAACTCCTCGAATCGAGGCTTAACAGCGGATGGTTGTAACAAGGCCGGTAGGGGGTTGTGTTTCGTGACTTCTGATGCTGTGAACGTATATTGCTCGGCTTTGATGGTTGCATTATGGAAGTGAATGATGTATATCCCATTCAATGGCACTTTGTTTCCGTGTATTTCGATGTTGTCGTCAAATTGGTTTAATAAAATGATGCCAGGGGTTAATTCTTCTACTGCGGGAACGTGCTGGTTGTTAATTTGAGTGCAGGATGGAGGTTGGCTTGATAACAAATAACTAATACATTTATCGCTACTTATGTCTAGGATAACATTTTGGTTACAGATAGATAGATTATTGTAGGTTTTACATTGATTGGTTAAGCCGTACATATTTTTTTTGCATTTCAATATTTCTTTGTATTCTAATTTTATTACACTTTTTTTTCTCTTTACTGGTTTAATTAACAGTCTATTACATGATTCTGGACTAGTAATGGGCAAACTTAATATATATAGCAATAATGAATCGTTTGAGGCTATTTTTACCTCCGAAAATTCAACAGCCTCTATTATATTGTTATAGGGCATGTTTTCTTTATTTAACATTTCTTCAATTAATTTTATTTCAGAATTGGATAAGATATATGTATTAACTACCCCAGTTTTTGCCCATTGCATGGCATACTCTATATTGACAATTTCTGCTCTTAACATGTCTAATTTAAATTTCAAATTTAATAAAAGGTCATTTTTTATTTCTGCTTTGGAGCTTTTAATAATTTCATTAGTTACATTACTTAACTCATTTATTTTGCCTAGAAACAAATTGTTGACAATTCTTTGTTGGTTGTTGTTCGTAAGGACATTATTAATTTTTTCCTCAACTATTTGAAAATCATGTCTGTCGGGTGTTCCAGCGATCCATTTCCATGCCGACCCAAGAAGGTCTATAGATCGCTTATTTCTAAATTTTGGGACAAGACGATTGAGGTGAATTTGGATTTGCTTTGTTTCGTGGGATAGAAAAGGGAACATGGGATGTGGTATATTACTTAAGTGTTGTATGTTTTGCTCAATTTCCTTCAAACTCTTTTGGTATAGGTCAATGTCTATGACATGTATCAGTTTGTATGTTCCAATTTGTACCTTAGCAGTGCCAGAATTAATTGTAATAAGTTGGGCGTTGGAATAATCCAGCATTCTGACGTCCGCAATGCCAGGTGTAATGCAGAGCCTAAAAAGATTTAATTTTTTATTAAGGACTTGTGGACTACTCTACCGGATGTTGTAAGAATAGTCGTAGACCTGTTTTGTGATACTATTTCTTTTTTGAATTTTGGGGATAGTTTATTACCTATCCTTTTATTGATTTTAACATAAATTACATCTCCTACAGAATAGTTTTTGGGGGGGGGGCCTATTTTTATTGTGATAGTTCAAATCTGCAACTTGTTTACTTTTGATTCTTTCGACGTTTTCCTGTCTTTCAAATTCAAGTTGTTCTGGATTGTTAAGTGTTTCTTTGCCAAAGAAAACATCTATTGGTCTTTTCCCTGTAGTGGAGTGTATGGACCTATTGTATTCATAAATTGTCATGTCTAGCAGCTCTGCAAATGTGTTGTGGAGGTTTTTTTGTTTGATGCAACGCATCGTTTCAGAGAGCGTGGAATGAAATCTTTCCACTTGCCCGTTGGCTGAGCTAGTGTAGGGAGGAACTTTGAATACTTTAATTTTGAACAGATTTTCTAACATGAAGGACACGGAGATTGCACTCAAAGACTTTTCATTGTCTAAAACAATTATTTCGGGGACACCAAAGGCCAATACAATTTCCCTTAGTGGTTGCTTCACGTCTTCAGTTGCTCTGGACTTTAAAATTCTTGTTAGTGCGTACTTTGAAAATTTGTCGATAGCTGTTAAAATTACCTTTCCATCGGTAAAATAAATATCTACGTGCAAAATTTGACCGGGGAATTTAGGTATGGGAGTTGGTTGAATTTCAGGTTTGTTGGGATGACGATCGTATTTGTTCTCTAAGCAGATAGTGCACGTTTTGGTAACCCTTCTAATTTTTCCAATCATGCCTGGAAAATAGTATTTTTTCAAAATTTGAATTTTGTTCTCTCTTGAGTCTCTATGAGCGCGTTGGTGTGTATCAATTACGATGTTTTCTTGGTCTGACTCGTCTGTAACATCCTGAACTTGTAATTGCGTGAATCTAATTTTGAAGTTACTGAAATGGGAGGCAAATACAATTTGTACCATACCCATTATATGCTCCGCCGTTTTTATGGCGTTTATCACCGAAGGATTCAGGACCTTTTTAAGAATCTGTTTAAGATTCTCTTGGTTGAATTCCGGCTCTATTATTATGTGTCTGTGAAAGGTGGGAAAAATTACTTGGAAGGTTGTAGAAGAAGTGTCGCCTATTTGTAGGATAATTTGGTTCTTGAACACGTTTATTGGAACCTCTACGCTTGGTATAAGGTTTTGCGATGAACTGTCATCGCTGTGTTCTGTATCTGTAAGGGAGTTTACAAGCGAGTTTATTTGTGGAGGGCGTGACAGTGCGTCTGCCACAATGTTCGTTCTGCCTGGTTTGTAATGCAATTCGTAACTATATTCTTCAAGAATTGCCTTCCACCGCTTCATCTTACTATTATTATTTTTGTTGCTGAGAGCATGTGTAAGGGGCTGATGGTCGGTATAAATTTTGACGTGTGCAGATCCGTAAAGGTAGTTACGCAGGGAATTCAAAGCCCATATAATTGCTAACATCTCCTTTTCATTGGCTGCATAACCTTCTTCGGTTGAGCCAAGTGTTCGAGATATGAATGTTATTGGCCTGTCTTCTTGAGACAAGACCGCACCAAGTGCAAAATTGGAAGCATCCGTAGTCAATTCGAAAGGTTTGCTAAAATTTGGATATGACAGCACAAGGTCTTCAGAAATAAGGACATTTTTTATTTTTTCAAAAGCATCAATAGCCGTAGGGTCAAGAAAAATTTGTTTTTTAGCGGATTGTGTCTTGGACATGCGTCCTTCCTCACCCCTTAAAAGGGCAGTTAGGGGCTTCGCAAGCTTGGCATAATCCTTGACAAAGCGGCGATAGTAGCCTGACAGCCCAAGAAATGAGCGTAAATCCTTTAAGGTTTGTGGTACTGGAAAATTTTGTATTGCTATAACCTTTGCAGGGTTAGTCTTTATACCCTCGGGTGAGACAATAAATCCCAGGAATTCTACTTCCTTTTTATAAAAATGACATTTGTCCAATTGCACTTTCATATTGGCTTCATAGAGCGTTTTAAAAATGTCTGCTATGTGCTGGGCATGGTCACTTTCGGTTTTGCTAAATATGACTATATCGTCGATATAGACATAGCAGGTTTTACCTATGTGCTCTCGCAGGATGTCATCGAGTGCCCGTTGAAAGATTGACGGTGCGTTTTTTAATCCGAATGGGAGTCTTGTGAATTCGAATTTTCCGTTGTTTATAGAGAAAGCTGTTTTTTCAACGTCAGATTCCTTCAAAGGAATCTGGTGAAAACCACTTTTGAGATCGAGAACGCTAAAAAATTTGTTTTTACCTAGTTGTGAAAGGACTTCGTTGATGTTAGGAATGGGATAGCGGTCGGCTATAGTTACGCTGTTTAGCTTTCTATAATCAATTACCATTCGGTATTGTTTTTTTCCTGTTGAGTCCGGTTTTTTCGGTACGATCCATACCGGGGAGTTAAACGGAGACCTGGAGGGTCTGATTATTCCATCTTCTAGAAGTTTCTGAATCTGTTCTTCAACTTCATATTTAAGTGACATAGGGAAGGGATAATGTTTGCTATAAACAGGAGAATCTGTTGATGTTCGGATTTCTCCTACGACCTTTGTGGTGAAGGTTAATTTTTCGTTGGGTTCACAAAATAAATTTGGAAAGTTACAAACGGCTGAATTTAAAAGTTGTTGTTGCGTTTCTGTCATGTGGTCTGTTTTGAGGGTAAGGGTATTCACGCCTGGGGAATTCAACTGTTTAATTTTAATTTTAACAGAATCTAATATTGACATGGTGTTATTTTTTGTGTCTACGATGGCAGATAGTTGCTTAAGACTATCATTACCTATGATTCCATGAAATGTGCGTAAAGTAGGTAAAAGGAAAAACTTTAGTTTAATATTTTCAATATTAAAAAGATTAATATTTGTATGCTGAGTTATCTGGACGTCTCCAGCTATTGATTTGGCAAAAAATGGGTTTTCATTCTGCAAGGGTTTTTCTACAATTGAAGGTTGTATGTAATTCTTTGAGGAGCCTGTATCAATCAGGAATTTGTACATGTCGCCACTCTTCGACTTGCACTCAAAATAAGGCAAGGAAGAGTCCCTTAGCCTAAAAAATTAATATCAGTGTGTTCTAGCTCTCCGACTTCTAGTTCGTTATTGTTAAAATTTGCGTCTATGTTTTCAAGATAATTATTGAAACTTTGATCTTCTTGCTCGTTGCTCAAGCTTAAGTTCTGATAATATAGGCTTAGTTCGTCATCGGATGGGTCAATATGAAAATTTGGCTGATATCTTGCCATTTGAGGGTTTTGGGAATTTTGAGGTAGAGATGCACTTGGTCTCCACGAGGCATTATTATAGTTTTGCCTATTTTGGTAGTGGATTTCCTTAGCATGGGCACTGCGCCCTTGCGTTAAAGGTTCTTGTTTGAAAGGCTGACCTTGCGGTCTGCTATTTTGATTAGGATTTATAAAATTCTTTTGTGGATAATTGTTTTGGTTGCGATTAATAAATAATTGGTTAGGTGGTGGTGAACGAGAGGGTTGGAGTTGAATAGGTGGGTTGGGATATGTACGATAAGTTGGGAAAATAGGGGGTTGTCTGGATGGACCTACATTTATATTTCGTGGAGGAAATGAGTTTTGTGGACGTGTCGATTGAGGACCGAAATTCTTCCTTATTGTTCCTTGAGTGCTTTGAATGTAATGAGATCTAAAATGTTGATTCTCATATTTTTGACAAAGGTGTAGGGCTGTCGGGAGATCCGCGGGCTCTTTCATGCCCAGAAGATCGGACAAGTTCCCTTTTAGCCCCCTGATAAAGGTATCTAATGCTTTATCACGATACGTTTGGGTTAATAACTTCATTGACTCTTGGCTTATTTTCATGCAGGCAATGTTGTTTGTTATTAATGTTAATTGCGAGGTGACGGCCTGGTAGAACTGTTGTATGGATTGGTTACCTTGAACCAACCCCGACATCTGATATTCTAAGGTTGTGATGTCTCTTTTATCCGCATAGTGGGTTGTTAGACAATCTACAATATTATCCCAGTTGAGAGGAGTATTGTTGGCTTCTAAGGCGGCGTCCGCCTGGCCTATGATTTTATTACGAATTACGTTCAGTATTCCGTAATACTTTGTGGTTTCTTTGATAGGTTCGTAAAGTTTAATGACGCGTTCGACACTCTTTTTCCAAGATGAGAACTCAGACGCTTCTCCTGAAAATGTCCGAAGGCATCTTACGATGTCTGGTATTTTTTCTAACGCATCCATAGAAATTTGACATTGATTTATCTGATCCACTCCAGAGAGGAAGGGATTCAGTTGTTGCTCAAGTACTCGACTCACAATCGATGTAACTAGGGCATCTAATTCAGGAGTTGACCTAACCCCTTGAGCTGAGGAATTAGTATTTGGGGGAAACATACAATTGTGGGTTTGACCACTAGCCGTGGAAGTTTGAGAGTTACCATGAATTAAAGATATGGAATTTAATAGGGCTGTGGAGATGGGAGTTGTTACTTGAGAAGTACTAGGATTTAAAGCTGGGGGAATTTGACCTTGGTTTTGGCCTTGGTTTGAGTCTTGGTCGTCGCCGGCCCCTGTTCTTGTAAGAACCATAATGATTTATTTATTTTAGGAATTAAAACGGTAATAATTTTAGTTAAATTTTTAATAATTTCTATTAACACTTGAGGGTTTGTTATTCTATTCGCTTTTTTTTTTTTTAATAATCACTTTCACGTTGTAAGTTTTTGAAATTTTTAATTTAGTTTGAAAATAATACTTAATGACTATGTCTTACTATCTTACATTAAGCACCAAAGTGCGACGCCGGCCATGGGGATTGCTCCTTTTTATCCTTAGGTTTAGATTACTCGGGATCCCTCGCTGACTCCTTGCTACTGCTTTCACCGCTGCTGCGTGCACTTGTTGAATGTTTTTTTTTTTCGAGTGTGTGAACTTTGACAGCCACTCACTGGGGTTTTTTTTTTTTTTTTTCAAAGAGAACGCGGAGCTTAATAAAGGTCACTATCACTCTTTGATTGGTTCTTTTATTTTAGAACACCGGATCTTTACGATTTATAGGTGAACTCGGAACTACTTAAGAACACTATCACTCTTTGATTGGTTCTTTTATTTTCGAACACTGATTTTTTATAATTTCCAAGTGAACACGGAACTACTTGAGGTCACTATCACTATTTGGATGGTTTTTTTTCTAGAACACCGATTTTTTATAATTTCCAAGTGAACACGGAACTACTTGAGGTCACTATCACTATTTTATGGTTCTTTTCTAGAACACCGATTTTTTATAATTTCCAAGTGAACACGGAACTACTTGAGGTCACTATCACTATTTGGATGGTTCTTTTCTAGAACACCGATTTTCGCAATTTTTCTAACGAAGCGCGGGGGCTACTTGAGATCACTGGCTCTTACTTTTACGAATACCGGGTCCCTGCTGCTCGGGCGCCAATTAATCTACTTTAGATTATTTTTATTTAAAAAAAATATTTTTTATTTATTTATTCAACTGGCAGCGATTCTGCCTACAAAATATGAATGACAATTAATTGATTTAAAACTACACCTTAAATACCTAATCAAGCACTCTCCTCGTCTTCACGTTCCCACACTGGTGATCTTGTTGCATTTTGTTGTCGATGCACTGGATACCTCTGGAATGCCATGAGCTGCAACGTCAGCGGCTTGCTGCAGTTTATTGTGGGAAACTGTTGCTTGAATTTTTATGGTGTTAACTTGCAGTTTATTGTGGGAAACTGTTGCTTGAATTTTTATGGTGTTAACTGATATACCGCCAGTCAGTACTAAGAATTTGAAAGAACACTTTTGCAGTCTGTTAAATGGCGAAGACAACCAACTAACCGCTATCAGACAAAATGTAACATTTCTCCCACAAATGTTACATTAGTCTTAGTAAGGAGAGCATGACATGGGATACACAATGAACCACTCTTGTGCTTTACAAGAACGGAAATACTCTGAACCGGGTGAACTGCAGAGGTATTACCTAATTGAAAAGCCTGAACCCTTTTGCAAATGACTTGATTGGTCCCTATCATTGTGGTTTCAGGATAGGTAAGTAAACCATCTACAAAATTGTCTCTTACTTACTAATGTTGGCTCCACTAAAGCGTGGTGCTTCTAGGCCTTGCTAAAGTATGCCACTCTAGCCTGCCGTCTCCAAATTTCTCGGGGGGGTTGGTTGCAAGAGGTGTTAGATGGACCTCGCCTCTCACCAAGGAGTGTGGGCATGCCTCTCATTTTTATAAATGATCTCTTGTCTGTGACTTCTAATCCATTAAATTGTTTTGCTGACGACTCAACCCTCAGCTTTTCATATACGTTTGATAATTCACGGCCTTCGCCTTCGGACGTGTTATTACAACGACACCGTATGATAAGCTCATTAAACTCCGATTTAAACAGCATTGTGAATTGGAGTTCAATGCGTCGAAAACTCAATGCTGTCTTTTGTCGTTAAAGCTAAACATACCCCCTATGCCATTATCCATGAATGTAACTTGCATCGAGGAGGCCGAAGAGCTATCAGTACTCGGTATGGGTATCAGTGACAACCTTCGTTGGAATGATCATATACTTGAGATTGCTAAGAATGCTGCAAGATGCTTAGGCTTTCTTAATAGATGCAAGAAGTTTTTCACCCCTTCTGATCTGGCTACAATTTACAAGGCGTTTATACGCCCTAAACTCGAGTATAACTCCCATCTCTGGGCAGGTGCTTCTCAAACTTTTCTTCCCCTGCTCGACAGAGTTCAGAAAAAAGCGTTAAAATTGATAGGAGAGAGAAACATTATGGAAACATTTCCATCACTCGAACATCGTCGAAATGTTTCATGTCTTTCTTTATTTTACAGGTTCTTTTATAAAAAATGCTCACTCGAGGTAGCCAGCTGCGTTCCGCCCCTTAAACATTTCCCCCATAACACTCGTCTTGCTAGGAACGCTCATCAGTTTACACTTGAGCCCAATTTCGGACGTACCGTGAAATATAGGGATTTTTTCTTTAGCCGTACAACACGAATGTGGAATAGATTGCCTGGCACAATTTTTCCTTCCCATTTTGATCTGCAGACATTCAAGATCAATGTTCATCGACACCTCCTTTCCCTTCCTCCCTAAATTCCTATCGCTCGCGCTGTGAATTATCATTAAAAGGGCTATAACAAACCCCTTGAGCGCGTGTGCATTATAAAAAAAAAAAAAAAAAAAAACAAGTTCCATACAATTGGTACTGAGATATCTACCTTAGGGTACATCTTAGAGCTCTGGTCTTAAGCCCAATTTGACACTGTAAGCGAGTGGGCTCGCCGTGAAATTTAGGAGTTAATTGTCAGGTGTCCACATAAAGCCTAGTTTTCATACTCCAAGTTCTTGGAGGTCTCCCTATACCTGGTCGCTCAATTGAAAATGAAGTCTGTCTTGGCTTCTGACTCCCTCCGGTTTAACGTTAAAGATTTTACGAGCTGGAGCGTTAATTTCCATTCGCTCTGTCAACGTTGAACTCAAATTTTTCTGGTTAGGCTTATGTCGCTGTACAGCACGTATAGTTCGTCGTTGTATCTTCTTCGCCAAATGTTGTCTTCACGGTTTACGCAGATAGGACCGTAAATCGTACGCAGAACTTTTCTCTCGAAGACTCCAAGTGACTTTTCATCCGATTGGGAGAGAGTCCATGCTTCTGCACCATATAGCAGGACCGGGGTGATGAGTATTCTATATAGTGCTCTCCTTGGTTCTTCTTGATAGGGCTATATTCCTCAATTGCTTATTCAGAGGAACAGCGATAAGCAAGAGATATTCTGCGTTTAATTTCAGAGCTGATGATCAATGACTACCTCGAAGTTATACCTATCAATGGTTACGTTCTTACCAAGTCGATGGTGAGATTGGACTTTATTGGTGAAAGCATATACTTCGTCTTGTCCTCGTTTATTTTCAGCTCCATTCTGTTTGTTGCTGACTCCATGGTAGTGAAAGCACCGATTACTGCTCGCTTTGTTCTTCCTATCACGTCAATGTCGTCAGCAAACCCAAGTTATTGTGTAGATTTATTGAAAATGGTGCCTGATGTACTGGCATGGGTGCTCCGTATTACATTTTCAAGCACAATGTTAAAACAGCTGCATGACAGTGCGTCACCTTGTCTTAGCCCTCTAGTGGCTTCGAAGGTTTTAGTAGAGCCCCTACCAACATTGAGGGAACAGCGAGCATTTTTCAACGTCATCCTGATAAGACGTTCAGTTTAGCAGGGATTCTAAAGTTGGACATGGCACGATATACATAGTTCAACTGTATTGACACTCTCGTAGGCTGTTTTATAATCGACGAACAGCTGGTTGGTGTTGATGCTATAGTCTTGGGTTTTCTCTAGGATCTGGCGTAATGTGAATATTTGGTCGGCGATTTTCCAGGTCTGAAACCGCATTGGTAACGACCTATCAAATCATCAGCAAACGGCTTGATACGTTCACATAAAACGCTGGACAGGATTTTATACGCGATGCTTAAAAGACGTATGCCTCTATATTTGGCGCAGATTATGCGGTCTCCTTTTTTGTGAATCGGGCAGGTGGTACTAAGATTCCACTCATCGGGCATACTGCTCCGAAAATATTTGGCAATTGAGTTAGTGCATGTTCCTTACCAGGTCATCTCCAGCATGTTTAAAAATCTCCGCTTGTAAACCATCGCATCCAGCTACTTTGTTTATCTTTAGTCTGGTGATGGCTGCTTTGATTTCATTTTGTTCGGGCTGATGCAGCTCATAGTCGTCATCTAGATTAACTGGTACAAGTTGGTCTTGGGCGTTTCTACTATAGTGTTTCCATCCTGATCTTTGCACGGCCCTGGGCGGCTTGTGAAACCTGATATAGACTGTTTTACTCTTTTGTAGAAGTTTCGTACCTCTTTTCTGCAAAAACATCTCTGCATCTCTTCGACTTCGCGTTGTTCGCTCAGCATAGAAATTCCTGGACGCTTTAGTATCTCTCTGGGAGCTACGACTTGTATGCCTCCTTCTTAGCTTTGTTTGCCTGAGTACATTCGGAGCCGAACCAGGGGTTTCTTGGGGGGAGGCAATGAGAAGCCCAGTACCTCTGACGCAGCACTTCTTATGGCTTGTTGACACAGCTGCTATTGGTCTTCCGGGTTCATATTATCAGCCGAAGGATTTCTTGCAAGTTCAAGGGATACGCGGTCAGCATAGGCAGCGGGCGGCGGGCGGTCTCTTCCGATTGAAGTCGTCTGACATTGAATTTACTTGGCGTACTTAGTTGCTGTTCGCCTAAGAACTTTCGTTTAGATCCGTACTTTAAGTTTTGCACCTACTGCTGAAATTGTCTCATTCCCACATATTTTAATAAAGGTAGATATATTCCAGATCGTTATTTGACAGCTTTTCATCTATTTTAAAGCTGTATAGAAATTTGCTCCTATACACCTTTAAAATCACTTAGAGCTACTATATGTACGCATTATAAATTGTCAATAGTATGCAAATCTGTTTTTGTGCGGTTCTGCATAGTCATACGTCCAGGCTTGTCTGTAATCAGCTTTCTCAAACCGGCGTCTAAGTTTTATTGCATCCAAAAAAGCAGACGAAAAAATTGTAAATACATACAGTACTGCAAATAATATTGGGCATTACAAAAATAATTTTGACAGTAGGTATAGGTACTGCCGAAACTTATATGTATATGCAGCTATACTAATTACATACTGGCATTTTTTGTTTGTTGTTGTAGCTGCAATGAAAATAAAATGCACGACTGGGTCGCACGAACTTGCTCTAGTGGCTGCGTATATGGATATTAAAAAAAAATTAAATAATTTCGAAAATTCTTTTATTTTTTAAATTAGTTTAAGAGTTTTCTCGGAAAAACTAAGTATGCAATAAAATTTCAAAGCTATACGTCAATCTAGGAAAAAAAAATATTGAAAATCGTTGGACCAGTTTTTTTTTTAAAAGGTTATTTTTGAAAAACTTTTTCAAAAAATATTTTGAAATTTATTTGAGTATGCAAATATATGGCAATCTGTAGTTTACATTTGAAAAATAATTTAAAAAAAAATCAATATACCCGTTTCTAACATACATATTTCGAAAACCAAAAATTTTTTTGAAAACATTATAAAAAACCAAAAAAAAAAATTTTTGAAAATTTTGAAATGGCATATTAATAAAATTATGAATGACTTCCTGTGGCCAAAATTTTATTGAAATCGAATGTATAGTTTACGAGAAAATTTGATTTGAAAATACTGGTTCTATGAGAGGTAACGTTATTGGACAAATTTTGAAAAAAAATTTCGAACCAAAAGATAGATTGTCTTGCAAAAATAGCATTCTGAAAGTTTTATCAAAATCGTTAGAGCCTTTTTTGAGAAAATCAATTTTTGTCTTCAAGATTGCATGGCAGGTGCCGTTATTTTTGAACCTAGAGCAAAAATAAAAAATACGTTCCGAGGGACGGCCAAATAAATCCTAAATACCAAATTTGAAGCAAATCGGCCCACCCGTTCAGCCTCCAGAGGCGCGAACAGACAGACAGACAGACAGACAGACAGACAGACAGACGGACGGAATTCCCAGACCCACTTTTTTCGACTTCTCCATCATCGTAATGTCATGTGTGATTGTTATCTCAAATTTTTTTTTCTGCACGAATCCATAACTTGCCTTATAGTACCTATAATCGCAAGTAAAAGACATCTAGTAAAGAAATAGAGACATCGTGTAATCACTGCAGAATTTGGAATTTCCTGTCCTATAAGAACCTACAAAATTTATTTTGTGTACCCACTAAAATTCTGCACATCTGTTTTGACCATATAAGTACATGGTTACAACTCTGATGGAAAATTTGAAAATAATTGTGATTTAAACAAGTTTCCACTTAGAGGTGCTAATTTACCATGTTTACTTGTGCATCAGGAAGACATCGATTAGTTTTAAGTTAATTCAGCCAAGTTTCCTTAAAAGGATGGCATACCTAGTTTACTATGTTGGTATAGTCTACTCAACAAATGCACTGAAGTACTGTGCCGCCTAGTGCAATCTTGTCTTTATAATTATTTCTTAACAAAATTGTATGCCTCGGATGGTCTAAATCTAAGACATCGCATCGCCAGGTCAAAATCAAATAAAGTGCACCAATTACAACATTTCTAATACAATACTAATTAACGCACCACCAACAATGACAATGATAACACGCCGCCCCTGATATGTTTTTGTCAAAACTCAAACGCTTTTCGCTTTCACATCGATCTCATTGTACTAATATAATTCGAAAGAGGTGGTGAGATGGAGCATGATGCAATGGAGGTAGAAGTAGAATGCAATATGCAAATGCAGATTAGTTTGAGTGCTTTCTCTCCAGTCTACTCAAAAGTCAAAAGATCGAAAAATAAAGTTCCATTTTCGGTATTCGTTGTCGGTTCGGTATGCGTATGGTGCGCGCAGGTAACAAAACTCTAGATTCGGTTCGCGATATTAATCTAAATATTGAATATTGTTTTTTAAAGAGTTCGTGAACAAAATCTATGTTTCTTAATGTATCTGCCACAGTTTTTAAGGTAAATATTGTTCTTTAAAAGTGTTTAACGCGATTCTCAATTCTTTTTTGTGAACATAATTTCGGGGTGTATGTGTGTCTGGCCGTGCGTTGTCGTCCATTTTTGTTTTTGTCTAGAAATTGTGTCGATTCGATATCGAAATTCGATGTTAAATTTGAAAGTTCAAAATAAACGTCTTTTTTGAATCCGATATCAAGTTCGTTCGTTCAGTGCGGTTTAAAAGTTCCCCTGTGTTATAATTTATACCTATTTAAAAATAAAAAAATGTCCATGTTTGTAAATTAAAAAGGCTTGTGCGTTGGTTCTTATTTGTTGCTTTAAAGTTGTGTAAATGCTAAATGCCGTCTGAAGTAGTTGTTTCTGTGTTCCCCTTGTGCGTCCTTTTGTAAAGCTTAAATTAAAAAAAGTTAATTAAATCTATTAAAATCCATAATGAAAGAGTTCAAGTGCGAGTTTTTTGTATTGGTTTCTTAATGTGAATTCGGTTCCCTCATATAGAAAATTTCACATAATACAAGTCTAAAGTGTTTGTCACCTGCTTAATATCGTGTTTTTTTCTTCCCTATTCCCCTTGGCATTTTGATGTCATTTATGTTTAAGAAAAATGATAACAAATATCAGATAATGTTTAGATACATACAATGTTTTTGGCGATGTGATACAAAATGTTGCAGAAACGATAGCATCTTGTTCATAAAATTGGGATTTACCTTCTTCCTTGCCTAAGAGGGGATGTTTTGTTTGGTAAGTTTTTATTAAATATATTTTTTGTATTATGTATTTGTTATTATATTTTACTCCATAAGATCAATGAAAACATTTGTTTTTGAATCGAAAAAAGAGTGTATGTTTGTACAAATAATTTGTTGTAATGTCTGTTAATCAGCCTGTTCCCTGTCCCTCGGAGCATTTCACAGCGTTTCTGTTAAACTGTCTTAAAGGGCCCGATCTAGGTGGGGGGGGGGGGGGCGGGCATTTGCCCGGGCGGCTAATTTCAAGGGCGGCAAAATTTGAAAATTGAAGATTATTAAAG
This sequence comes from Platycheirus albimanus, assembly GCA_916050605.2. Lineage (NCBI taxonomy): Eukaryota > Metazoa > Arthropoda > Insecta > Diptera > Syrphidae > Platycheirus > Platycheirus albimanus. The sequence goes on from OU696698.1 coordinate 72,100,468, forward strand.
CTATTTCTTTCAAAAAAATGTTTACTTGTTTCCTTCTAATTAAGATCATCATGGGATAAAATATATAAATCAGAAAGAATTTTGATTTTTCTCACACAAGTGTGATGTGTGTGGGGAGCTGAAGTAAATGTAGTCTCTCAACTCTCAAGTAACCGAAGAAACACACAAAACATTTTATCCGTCATCAGAATTATATTCATCTTTCCCTACTTTCCCAGTCCCTCATACATAAATATGTAGGATTGTAGGTACAGTAAAACTACTTTATAAGGAGCTCTCCTTTCTATAGCAAATTTCATTTTGTTCTCCTTCTTCTTAAATAAAATGCACGACTGGGTCGCACGTACTTGCTCTGTTGGTGCAATAGTCCGATGAAAACAAACTTTTCGATCAATAAGAACAATTCATTTTTGAAAAATTTGGTAAAAACCAAAAAAATTTGGCTAAAACTGGAAAACTCGATATACGGGAGCTAACGTTAAGAAACCTTTAATATTTAAAATTAAGACGTTATCTTTTGGGTGTTTTAAATGATACAAATGTCCACTTATGGCCAAATTAATAATAGGTACTGTTAAAAGCAATTTCCGCTATTATCATGTATAGCCAAAAACTAAAAATGCAGTTTTGTTTGAAGTATTCTATGCATGTTACATACAAAGTTTCATAAAAATCGGGGGAGCCTTTTTTGAGTAAATTAGAAAAACTGAAAAAATTGGCCAAAATCTAGTGGCTCTTTGTATAGGAGCCACCATTTAAAAAAGAGAAAATGAAAAAAAATCAATGCCATCTGATAGGAAGCTGTAAGGAACTATACCAAACAAAGTTTGAGTGAATTCGATGCAACCTTTGACAACTTATGGCCATTTGAAAAAAAGCCGTTAAGAGCAGATCTCCGTTATTTGCATTTTTAGCCAAAAACTAAAAACGCAGTTCTCTTAAAAACACTAAAAGAATATAACACACAAAGTTTAATCAAAATCGTTAGAGCCATTTTCGAGAAAATTAGAAAAAACCAAAAAAAGTTGGCTAAAACTCAACGGCTCGTTGTATGGAAGCCACCGTTTAGAAAGGCTTCATTGAAAAATTTACTAAAGCATCCTATAGAACACTATGAAAAACTATGTCAAACAAAGTTTGAGTTGATTCAATCAAGCCGTTGTGAACTTATGGCTATTTGAAAAAAAGCCGTTAAAACCTGATTTTCGTTACGACCATTTGAGCCAAAAACAAAAAACGCAGTTTTGTTAGAAATGCTTAAAGTTAGCTAAATTTTAAATTTAATCAAAATCGTTAGAGCCGTTTTCGAGAAAATCCAAATTGAAAAAAACCGTTACTTGAAAGGTACCAGTTTGAGCCGGGCTAAAACAAAATAAAAAAAACCTCGACAACCGTTTTTCTTCAAACTGCTATATACCAAGTTTGAAGAAAATCCGTCAAGCCGTTTAGGCTGTAGCATGACGTGAAAAAGCGCACATCCGCACAGACGCACAGACAGACCGACGGACGGTATGGCGAAAACCACTTTTTTGGGCTTCTCTATCATCGTAATGTCATGTTTGATTAAAACCTCGATTTTTTTTTCTGCACGAAACCAATACTTGCCCTATAGAGCAAGTAAAAAATATCCCATATTAGTTAGGTTCCATCGAATGTATAGATGTATTGAGAAATGTACAGTTATCTAGTTTAAGTTTGCAAAGTCGCGTTTCGAAGGTAAAACAAGTTCAATCCTCAGTTGTTTTAACAAAGCTGTCATTGGTACTTTTGACAATTGGTCTGATGAAGTCTATTGTCAGCGATATGATCAATAATAATCGAGAGCAATAGCAATTTGAAAAGAGTTTACTTCAGACGAGACAAAAAAGCCCTACTATAATAGTGATTAGAGAACTGCACTTCAGAATTTTTGAAGTTTTATTGAAACAATTAAGTGATAAAACTAAAGATGATGCAATTTTTTAATTTCTAAATTGGAAGATTTGTATGATAAAATAAAAAAAATTTTTAAATGCGCAATCAAAAATTGATTTTCTTAACAAAAGATATGAATTTCTTATTTATACCAATTTTCTTTGAAAATAAAAAGAAACACGAGGTTTCAAAACACATTTCACATTTCTTTATAACGAATTTTATAATTTTTTTATTTTTTGTTCCCTTGAAGGTTCGCCATACAAAAATTTGACTGTATGTCATGTATGTACGATGATAGCGAAGACGAAAAAAGATGGTATAAAAATTCTGACCGTCTGTATGTCTTTCTGTCTGTCTGTATGTATAGACCCCTACAGCCCAAACGGGTGGGCCGAATTGCTTCAAACTTGGTATATAGACTTTTTTAGGTATTGTAAAGAGGAAAATTGAAATATTTTTTAGCTCGAAAAATAACGGTACCTGCCATATAACCGTTACGTTAAAGCTTATTTTTCTCAAAAACAGCTCTAACGATTTCGACTTAAAAAAATCAGTGTTGCTTTTTGAGTACGACCAATCATATGGCTGAAAAAAAAGTTTTAAATAAATGTATTAGCTGAATACCTATGAACTGGCGTTTTTGATTTTTTTTTGAAAATTTTTTTCAAAAACTTTTTCAAAAAAAACTTTTTTTTTCTCAAAAACCGCTTCACAGATTTTCATAAATTTATTCTCATAAATTTAAATTTATCCAAGAAATAAAATGGCGTACTTTTATTTCAGCTTAAATTAGTTTAAGTAGGTATTTATTTAAGAATTTTGAAAAATTTATTTTTATCAAAATCTCAAGCCCCTAGACCACTGTCTCACAGAGCAAGTTCGTGCGACCCAGTCGTGCATTTTATTTTTTTGAGAATGCACTTTCCAGCACCTTATGCGTTTTTTTGTTTTCATTCAGAAAAGAGCTCTGAACAAAGTTCGAGTTTATCGAGCTCGCTCTGAACGTCCTCTGAACCAATTGTGTTCAGAGCGCTCTGAACTATTAATGAAACGAATTTAATATCCCATTAATTTCCTTTTCTTTTGCTTTTTTTTAACACTTAAAATCAATTCGGTGGCCATTTTTTTTGTTTTTATTTCCAGCCGCCGCGCCGCTTAAATATCGATTGAATTGGTATTGGTTGGTTTCGAAGCGTATCTGATATTCGAAATTCGGCCCTATTGGAGTTACCGCTATAAAGAATTTTATAGACAAATTTATTCCAACCAAAACACACATTTTACTCAAATTTTTTTTAACAAAATCGTATAAACCGTTTTTGAGATACCTAAATGAGTCTGTCAATAAAAATCACATGGCAGGTACCATTAATTTCGGAGCTAGAATGCTAGGTCCAAAAATCAATCTATCATTGATCGTAATGTCATGTTTGATTGTCCAAAAGAAAATTTCCAACAATATTACATTTTTACGGGTTGGAATGAATACCTCCATTTTTCAAAAGTTGGTCAAAAAATGCACCAACAATTTTATAACTTATATGTTCTCATTGCAAAAGGGCGGCAAATTAAATGTTTGCCCAGGGCGGCAAAAAAGCTGGATCGGGCCCTGCTGTCTTCAGCTTCAAAGTCCTGAAGGCTGGTGCAATTGAGTATGAGTATATAGACAGTCGTGCTCCTGTGTACTTCTTATTTATTCTGCGACTCTAAGTCTGCTTGTCCGTTTTGCAATGTTTTAATTCTGATGCCGGTCAAGTTAGCACTACCACTTAAGATTTGCTTAAAATGACATTGAATACATAAGTATTTATTAAATTCATGGAACATGTTTTTCTGTTTGTGAATTTTGTCAATGACGGCGCTAGTTGACTTAACTACCTTACATAACTACTAGACAAAAACCTCTCGAATGTGGTGCTTTTGTTCGTCGTCCGCTTAGACATGTGATAATGCCTCAACATCGCATCGCATCTCTGCCAAACTCATTTGATTGTGCAGGATGACAACAGAGAGCTCTAGCGCGACCACCCAAAAGCCATTCCATAAAAATTGAGAAGAACACCACCGAGTACATACTTTGATGTTGAGAAAAGCTTAAGGCAAGGTGTCTCTCATGTTACCTCTTCAACCAACATCCTTCTTGAGGTATTTATATGCAACTTGGGAGTTAGCACTAGCCAGCAGCGGTGAAATTTGTAATAAATCCGTTAAATTACTTTGGCTTTGCTGATGATTAAACGATTTTGAAGGATAACACGAGCTGTCAGTGGGGAATTCGCAAGTTTTGAAGTGGAGGTGACGAGGATGCGGCTGACTATTGATGAGAACAGGATAAATTGAATGCTGTCATCAGGAATAGAGCATAAATACTGGAGGTTTATAGAGAAAGCATTTCCTATACCTAACGTTATTATTTCTCTATGTCACAAACTCCAACCAAATAAAATATACCTACCCATTCTACAGAATAGGGTATAAAAAGTTGTATGGCGTATAAGTGTTTTTTCCCAAGAAAATGTCGAGCAGCTGATAGTTGAAGCTTATTTTATTTTTGATTAGGGAATATTTTGAATCACTTATAATTTAGTTTTATAAACTCGTATGCATGAATCATTCAAAAATAATCTGAAATACTGAATCAAAACTGAAAACTAAATTATTTCGCCACTGAAAACCACTCGTATTGTCAACTTTTTACAAACTTAGGTGCAAAATCAGAAAACCCTTTTTAACTGTCGAAGGTTTTCCCAAGTATCATAAAATCTGTGTGTTTTTACCACATACTTGTCATTGACTTTTATTTTAGCAATTATTTTTTCATTCAAAAAATATTAAAATGTTATGTTTAATATGCATTTTCTGGGGAAAAATTAGCATGGGCAGGAAATATAGAACAGGCTTGAAACGAGATATCTTGAAACTGAGACAAGGTTTACAATTTATTCAAACGTATTTACAAAGATTACTATTTCATCTAAAAATTAAAACATACACAAAGTTTTTATCGTTAGTACTAACAGCGCAATTACCGTTAACGTTAGACAGGGTACACCAAAGTTAGCCTTTTTTTAAATCCCCTCAAAATGGTATTAAAAATAGAGATAGGCATTTACTGTAGAACAAATTTTTTCTTAAAATATACCAAAGATCCATGCCATAAAATATTGCATACAAATTAGGGGACACCCAGAATAATAAGTGGGCAATCAATGTAAACGTTTATTTTTTATTTTTTTTCAACTGTCATAATTCGACCATGCACAAAAAAAAGCATTGTCGAAATGAAAAAAGATTACTTTTAATAATATTATATTCAAGAAATCAATTGTGTTAATGTCCGATCAAAGAAGGTTTGATTATAAAATTTGCAATAAAATCATCGCGTTAATTTATCAGCCTTGGGTATGTTTTTCACCATGCAAATTTAAGCATTTGAAACATGAAGAAGTAAAGTAAGCTTGAGTTCCACTACAACCTCTCGGAACAATATCAGGGAAGAGATCAGTCTTAGAAGGCATCTTAGAGCAAAGCCCTCTCTCAAAGGACCAAGGAGACACTATACAAGACCCTTATCATCCCAGTCTTGCTTTATGGAGCAGTAGCGTGGACACTGACACAATCGGATGAATACAGGCTGGCGTGCTTTGAGAAAAAGATTCTTCGGGTGATATTCGGTCCTGTATGTATCAATGGAGTATGGAGGAGAAGATTAAATGACCAACTGTATGCTCAAAAAGTTTAAAATACAATCAAGCAGTTACTGCGAATGGTGTTCGCTATCGCGAGATGATAATCTACTTTTTGTCGCCACAAATTGAGGATATAAAGCTGGACAATATGTGGTTCCAACATTACGTTGCCACTCAGCCAACTAAACAATGGCTCCTTTGCTGTGATTTGACAAAATTGGACTTCTTTTTTTGGGAATATTTAAAATAAAATGTGTACCTACATAAATAACCCGAGATAAATTCAAGAGCTAAAGGATGAGATAACTCAACGTCATTGAAAATATGGACCATCGGATAAAAGTATGCCACCTCTAAGCCATGGCGAGCATTTGGTCGATACACATAACGGTCATGGGTCTTTCTATCATTAAGATGAACTTTTTTTTTACAACTAACATCGTGAGTTTTGATTGGGCCACCCTTTAGATTTTAGAATAATAATCAAACAAGATGATACAAGCAACATTTTTTATCCGATGTTCAAATCAAACAAATCAAACGGGGAAACGACCCAGAAAACCTAAACATTTTGCGGAATTTTTGGCGACTTAAACTTATGGGGCATATTCATAGATGATCTTTAAGTTGTTGCTACGCTAAACTGGAGTTTAGCTTATGGAAACTTCATCAGGTAAACTCCAGTTTTTCTTAGCAACAGCTTAAACATCATCTATGAATATGCCCGTATGTGTTCTTTTAACAGAAGGCGGTTTGTAAATTGTACCACACATGCCTAGAACGCAAAGCTGTTTAGTTTCCTCTCTCACTCATGTATAGTGACATGGAAGAGGGATTATGCTTTAATGACAGAAACAGCATTTAGTTTTTGAAGCAACAAATTCCTCAGTGTTGAAAATTTCCCACTGAACAATGCTGTCAGGATCAGAAATTAATGAGCTTATTATACGTTGCCGTTGCAGTACCACATCCGAAGAACAGGGTTGTGAATCTGGGAATAAATATGAAAAGCTAAGAGTACTGGGTTGGGTCATCAGGAAAATGCAAAATAATTTGTTTAGAAAAAACTATTTGTTGAATTGAAAACTTTTCCTGCACAGAGCGAAAAAGTACTACTAAAAATCAATAAGATTCCCTTATTGAGCCACTTTACTAGGAAATCTTATTAAACGCATTGAAATTTTCATAAAGAAATCTTATTGATTTTATGAAGAAAATCTTATTAAAAGAATTCCTTTTTAATTTTCAAACAAAAATTTGTACTTTCATGAGAAACAATAAGAAAATCTTAATATTTTCCAGGCTTAAAAAGGTAAACTTTTTAAAAATTTTTGTCTACGTAATACAAGGAAATCTTCTTGAATCAAAAATAATTCCTTTTTATTAGTTATTATACTGTCATAAATTCTATCATTGTGTTTTGAGCTTGGGTACACACACGGAATGTCTGGAACCAACGCAACGGTGCTGTGTATGGTTAAAATCATTTAATTGTGAAACTCGCCACGAAAGGAAAAGGATTGAAAAGTTAATTAGTTCCGGAAAAAATTAAAAAGTGAAAATTCGTCGACAAATTTTTCGGCAATTTTGATTTCGGCTATCTTGGGGACAAAATAAAATTTCAAGCCATGTCGTATTGAGGCAGTGGAAGAAGGATAATGTAAGTTGTTTTGGTATACATACCTAAAATACTTAATTTTTAATTTTTTTTCTTGCCTCAACCGAACCTTCATGCATTAGCTTTTTGGTACACCTAGGGTGAATCACCCTGTATAAAACAAACATATTTTTTAAATAATATAATTAATTATTTCCCCCCACCTGAAAGGTTTTCGATTTTGAATAATTTATAATTAAATAAACATTTAAAAAAACAATTTTTTTAATCGGAGCTGTTTCTGTGGACTTTTGGGTAAGGACCTTTATTGACTCCCCTTAATATTTTTGTGTTTTATGAAAACACGTTTCTTTAAAAAAAATTTATTTATTTTATTTATAGTTCCTTTTGTTTTTGTGCCTGTGTTAATAAAAATGTATTTATTTTGTTAACTAGTTATGTAAGTTAACGTAAACAAGAATTCATGTTCCTTAAAAAAAATAAAAAAAACAATACATAAATGGGTTTATAAGAAATATGTATGTATATTTCGTCATTTCGTTTCTGCGAGATTCTTACTCCTTTTTCAATAAGACGTCAATAAGATCCTCTTATTGTATCTAAAACATTGTCGCATACTATATCAATACGATCTTCTTTTTGTTTCGAAAAGATTGTCACATAGTTTCAATAAGATCTTATTGTTTCTAAAAGATTTTCACATACTTTCAATAAGATCTTCTTATTGTTTCTAAAAGATTGTCACATACTATCAATAAGATCTTCTTATTGTATCTAAAAGATTTTCACATGTAATCGATGAAATTTTCTTATTGTTTCAAAGAGATTTGCTCGTTCTTTTCATAAAGTTTTTCTTATTGTTTTAAGAAGTCATATTGAAACTTAATAAGATATCTTTTTAAAAATATGTGGATATCCCATAAAATGGTCATCAACATTTTGAGAAAATTGTCTCTACGGTTTTAATAAGACTTTCTTATTGGATGAAAACCAAGAAATCTTATTTCTTTTCTTCTATTGTATGTGGTACATTTTTCTCTGTGTGCACGTGATAGGTATTTTGTGCATTATTTGTGTTTGGACTCCAATGAAAATGTTTTTAAGTATCCATCTCAAAAAGTTTGAGAAAACTGAGATGAATTTAAGGCATTATCATATCATGTGCCTTCAATAGAATTCATTGTAACGTGTAGAATGGTTAATGCGTTGAAATATTGTGTGTTCAGAGCTCCTGAGAGCACCACTCACGAAGAAGTCCATTTCGCATCATTATGTCGTAAACAAAAACAACACTCGCCGTGTCGTAGCTATACTCCTAAGTCGTAACTTATGCCATCATTTGAGTGCTGTTTGTTTTCAAGGATAATCTGTTTGATTTACCCACGCACATTTCATACGAGCGATACATATAGATACTTTTGCTGAACAAATGAATCTTTTCAAAACATCTCTCCTCTTCTCTTTTTTCATGAAAGCCAGTTGTTCTGTACAAACATTTTATGGCGTCTTAAAAAACAAGCAGTGATGGCTATTTAAGTGCAATTAATAGAAGCATTTGGAACCAAATAAAAAGTAATTCCATTAAAAATAGCCATAGCCTTGAATTGTGCAAACAGCAGACGGTGACGTGTTAAGTGATGCTACACATTTTCGATACAGTTTATTGAGTTGTTTTTATACGAAAGCTCTTAATACTGCCAAAATAAAAGGGCCTATATTTGTGGCACAAGGCTAGTTCAATAAATTTTTTTTTAATAAGACAAAATCATTAAAAATTAATAAATATTTTATTAGATGGTTTGTTAAAAGTAATAGAGCTTCCAAAAGGCACAGTGAAAGTGTGTGGATGTGCTGAATCCAATTTGTCTATCAAGACTTACAATAAATAAAAAGAAACTCTTTATGATCCTGCCCGTTGTATTTAATATTTGATTTGATTTTGAATGTGTTTGTGTTATAAATGAAGGTCTGTGTCTACAACTTATTTATTGAAAACAAGAATACAATTTTCAAATTTAATATACTTACTCACGTAGCAGTCATTAATCAGTCTATAACCTTGTTCTTTAAAAATCAAAGGAAGATGGGAGCAGGGCATAGCATATCGCAACAATATGTTTGTATCATAAAGCCATAGATGGCGATGACAGAATTTTTGTTAATCCTGTGTCTTAAATCAAGGAATAAGAAATACATAATTACAATGGGTTGCACGTACTTTTTCTGTGAATACAAAAGTACATACCTACTATTCAAAGTTGTATCAAGTTATACCAAAAAAGTTTGAAGAAGATATTAGGCCATGTTTTAAAGCTTTTGGGTCAAACAATGGACCGTTCTATGGGTCTCGAGTTATAAAACGTTTAACTAAACAGAATTAAATCCAGCTTATTGCCAGTTTGTTATGTTAAAATGTTAGAACACGGAGGAAGGTATGCTGAGTTCTTCGCTGAGTCAAACAACTTGAAAGTTTTCTTCGCAAACTTTAATTGGTCACTATGTTTCCTCGATCGTGACGTCGACTCCAGCGCTGATATGATTATAAATTTTATTCTCTAAGAAATTTCGTTCCAAACCGGACAAATAGTATTGAACCAAAAGAAAATTCATGGTTTGAGGTTATCAAGTTGAGAGAGGTAAGCTTCCGATGTTACAAAGCCAACCTCTATTAAGAAAACCGGAAAAAGTTCAAAGTAGCTAGAAAGACCTGTAATGCTCACATTTAAAACCCTACAACCCATACGGGGTGCGTAGGAACCCCACTTCAAATTTAAAGTCGTTGCATTTTTTGTTAGAAAATCTGTTATTTTCCCAGACTGCCATGACTTTTATTTTTTCCATTGTCTCTTTATGGACCAGAACAATTTAGTTTATTTTCTTACTCCAAAGCGGAAATAACTTAGTCGGTGGGGCTGTACTGGCACCGTATAGGTTTGCGTAAGTTATTATTTTTTACGTAAAGGTTTTGTAAAAAATTATTTTGCCGGTTTTTAAAAGTGATTAGGTAAGTGTTGTTTTTTGAATTTTTTGAAAGAAAAATGATAAAATTTATCGTGGTGAATATAAAAACAACAACAAAATGATTGATCTAGAAAATTAACTAGGACGACACCTTTTTGAGAGCGAAGTGGACAGTGGAGGAAGGTACTGAAGCCTACGCAGAATACATTGAGGTAGATGCTATTTGTTCCCACGGATGAAGGATAAAAATACTAAGACTACGTGCAGCACTTGTGAAAGGCACATTTGCGCAGAACACCGCAAAAAAGTATGCAACAGCTGCATTTTTTTGACAAAAAAAAACTTTAAAAATATACTTATAATATTTTGAAAATTATAAATTTTTATAAAGATATATATCAATTCGCATGACTTTTTTTCAGATTCAAAAATAATTTTGGTGAATTTTGGACTAAAAGTTTTTTTTTTTTTTTTACAAGGCGCGCGTCTTAAAATCGTTATACTTTTTGCCTTTTTTGTAACATTATTTTTTTCACTATAGCTGTGATCTTAATAATTTATTTTTTTGTTATTTTTGTTTAAAATGAATTGCTCATGAACAAAATGAAAAAATAGTATGTCGTTTTTCTTTAAATTTTTCAAAATATCGTTGAAAAGTATGTGGGGTGTGCAGGAATCCCAAATAGCTTAATGTAACAAAAAACAAGGTATGGGTTGTAGGGTTTTAAAGAACCAAATTTTTGCATGAACAAAAATTAAGGCATTATTTGCCTTAACTGCAATGTCCCAGTGGTATTATAAATTGTTGGTCATTCGTAAAAGACTTACTTAACTGTATTACATCTTCGGTTCCGAAGCTCGTCGATAATGATACTCCTGTGGTAAGCTTCCAAGCGAAAGCTGATTTATTTGCAGCAAAGTTTGCTACTAGTTCATCGCTACCCCCCCTTAAGAGATATGTTTCCTCCTGTGCTTGAGAAGGTGAATGGTTATATGAGACAAATCTCCTTTCGCACTCGATCAGTTGCGAGAGTTCTAAAATATCTCGATGTACGTAAATCTGTTGGCCCGAATAGTATCTCCCCTATGGTTCTGAAGAGGTGTGCTTCCACGCTGGCAAAACCACTGCACAATCCACTGGTGATATGATGGTATACATCACCGAACAGTGGAACCAATCTTTACATCGTTTTGGAGAAAGTAAGATTATTGCGCTCGATATTTCAAAAGCATTTGAAAGAGTCTGTCTTCCGTCGTTACAGCATATCCTACTCCCTATGTCACTGTCCATCAGTGGCACTTGCATTGAGGAAACCGATAAGAATTATTTTTCCCTTTCTGTTAACAATCTACAAGGCATACATTTGCCCGAAGATTGAGTTAAATTCTCATATCTGGGCAGGTGCTAATGTCACTCACTTGCACTTCCTGGATAGGATCCAAAAAAGAGCCTTAGATCTGATTGGTGGAAAGACCATTACGGATACAATTGATTAAACACCGTCGTAATGTCTCGCCTTGTTTTATCGCTATTTTTATAGACAGTGCTCTAGCTAAATAGCCAAATGCATTCCTCCCTTTAAACAATTGCCCCGTTACACACGCATCGCTAGGAATGCTCTCAAATTTAACCTCGAGCCTAACTTCGGACGTACTGTTTAGTATAGAGACTCTTTTTTTAGCCGCACTTCAAGAATGTGGAATGCTTTACCCGGCTCGATTTTTCCCTCCCATTGCGACATACAGGCATATTCAAAACCAATGTGCACCGGTATCTCCTTTTTATCTCCATATCCATACTTCCTAAACGCTCGCACTGTTTTAACTCATTTTAAGGGTATAAGTAAAACCTTGTGTGCGGGCTCATTATAAAAGAAAATGTTTATTTGCATTTTAAGCCGAATCCAGAAAAAACATGCTTAGCTTTAAAATATCCCCAATAAAAAAATTGTGTGGTTTTATGAAACCACGATGCAAGTAAAACTTTTTCGTTCTAATATATTCACTATAAAAAACATAAGCGAGAGCTACAGTACGTTGGCAACGAACTGTTGGATACCCTATTCCCTATTTTTGTGTATGTGTATGCGTTCGCCTCCGGCTGCCAGCCGATGATCCAGTTTCATAAACAAAATTCTTCTTTAGCAGACAGAAAAAAATTCAATAACATTAATTTTGTGTGGTGTGATGTTCAATTAACACTGGCCCAATAAAAAAAGGCGTGTGCCACGCCCAAAGTTAAGACTTTTTATTGCCAAGGCAATTAATATGAGCTCAGTGACATTCAATTTTATTCTTGCAGATCGATTTGAACAAATCAAGGCAAAACTTAAATTTTTAAAAAGTAGATTTTGAATGGAAATAGCGATTATGGGTGATTATAACAATTTAACCACACTCTGCTACGTTACCAAGGAACTTTAATCTAAGTGTTCATCTTTTTGCTTCAAAACTGCGACCGAAAGTTAAAAAACGTTAAAAAATTAATGCATTATATGACTTTTGACGAAAACGCCCCTTAAAAGTGGGCGTGTCTTAAAAATTTGAAGCAATAACTAAGCTTTGATCATTAGTCAGTATTTAGGCATATGTGTAAAAGTACAGCTGAATCGAGCAGTTTTTAAGCGATCTTACCGGAACAAAGGTATTTTATCAAAATCACGCCTTTAAAAGTGGGCGTATTGAGAAAATTTACACAAGAAAATGTAGATATTATTTCACACACAAGATGTTTATGTGCAAGTAATTTCTACAAAATTTAATGTTTTTCGCTTTAATATAACAATTGTTATTTTATAAAAACAATATTGATGGATTTGTATGAAAAATGGGCGTCAGCCACGCCCAAACTAAAATATATTTATTTTATTGGAAGAAGATTTACCTACAGCTTACGTGTGCAAAATTTTAGCGTTATGCTTTTATCGTAACTGTACAAAAAACATAATTTAATTTTACCAAATTGAGGTTGTTCATCAAAAATGACGATTGTGGGCGTGTTTGTGGGCGGATTTTATCTTGAACCAAAGATTACATACACCAAATTTCAGCTTTCTAGCTCAAAGATTGCGACCTCTAGAGAGTATACATACGGACGGACGGACGGACGGACGGACGGACGGACAGACGGACATGGCTAAATCGACTAGGCTTTTGATTCTGAGTCAGAATATATATATTTTTCTATACCTAACGGTATTATTTCTCTATGTTACAAACTCCACACCAAATACAATATACCCATTCTATGTAATAGGGTATAAAAACTTTTAAATTAAAGCAAAACACACAAATGCCGCGAAGCACGTACTTGAATGAGTGAAAATATATAAATACTACATACTACACGGTCAGTTAATACGAGCCTTAGGCTGGCGCCGCCATATTGTGACATGCGACAGGTGAACCAAAAAATTTGAGGCGATGAAAAAAAAAAGTTTCACTTTAAAAAAATAAATACTTTGGCACAACAGCTCCAAGCGGGCCGGGGCCTATATATTTCAACCATTCCTGTGTGTGCGTATACTGCAGGATTGGAAAGGACCTATTATTTACCACCGAATCCGAACGGCTAACAGAGAAGCACTTTCCATGACATGATTTACTCCTGAATTATTTGTGGAGCCCAGAATCTTCGGCTTGGCAGTCCGACACACAAAAAACTGCCCCATGGTGTACTACGCATAATAGTACCTATAATTGCTAGTAAAAATGTCATCTTTAAGGAAGCTAGATAAAAACATATCAGTGCAAGCTAAAGTACTTTTGTACATTTTGTAAATTTTGTCCTAAACAACTAAAGGTGGGCAGAGGTATACCAGTCCGGGAATCATACACTTTGCGTAGGTGGCGAGTGTATGATTCCTATAAGAATTGAGTCGTGAACCGAACGACATCATTGGGGCATCAAATGTGATCAAAGCAACCCGTTAGCTGAACGAACTTTCTGATGTCTCAAATGTACCATGACCAAATCGAATAACCAGCAGCGCTACCACTTTACTTCAATTGAAGTAGATCTGCTTCTTTTTATCAAAAAAATTTAAAAACTGAAATCTGTTTCATTTTAAATATCTGTTTCAACCTGATTCAATTTTACAGAAAAAGGCGAAATCTATACTCCCTTTTTTTCCATTTCACTCTATAATTTTTTTTACATACTACACATGGAGAAATGAAGACGAAAATATTTTTTTTTTGTTAAATTAAATTAAAAAGTGTTATGAAACATTATATATAAGAAGTCGGAAAGACTTTTAGTTTGGTTTTCGTTTGATTAAATTAAGGCTATTTAAAAAAAATTAATAATTTAGAGGGTGTCCAAACCCAAGTTTTTTTCGGGCTGTAACTTACTGATTTCTTATGAAATATTGGCTTTAAGTGATATAATCGCTTCCGGATTGTTGGCATAACGTCGGTCCTTCACGGTTTCTGTTACGTATTTCCAAACGCGGTTTGCATTTGACGTTTGTTGGCTGTTAACCTGCCGAAAATATGTGTGATGTCAAATATCCTAACTAGGTGTCAAATAGCCAACGAGATTTTTCTACCTCTTTTTACTTTGACTTCCGACCCATCTGGTCACAAATTTGTAAGTTCTTTATATAATACAACTTTAATAAAACCTGAATTATATTACGTTGGATGGAAGCATTTTCACTTATTTACGAGGAACAAGTAGATTATACTATTTAGCAAGATACCCAACAGTTTCCCACAAAAAAGTCCAAAGTAGTCCAATCGCAGCTCCAAGGCGGCCGATAATCGATAACACGATTTTGGAATTTAGTGAGCAAAAGATCGATTGTAGAATTGGCTGTGTTTAATAGCGCGTTAACCTGCATGAAACAAAGGTCGTCCAAATCCATGTCTTCACATTGTAAAACAAACCGTTGACCGAAACGTTGTTCCCAGCCTCATTTTCGAACAAAAATGGTCTAATGAACGATGAACCCATCCCTTCACAATCCGCACCAAACTGTCACACTCTTTGTGGATGCATTGGCTTCTCGACAACAACGGGCGAGTTTTCCCTAGACATTTTGTTTGTTATAACGTAGCCGCTGAGATGAATATACGCCTCATCAGAAAAGTTGATTTTTCAAGCTGCTCTTAGCCCCAACGAACTTACACGGCATTCACTTTGGAAATAAGTTTTCTGTATTTTCCAACGCTGTTCAAGCATAAGGCCACTCACTTCGTTCCGCGGAGTTATGATACTGACTATTTTTCAAGATTTCGAGCGAGAAACAGCTGTCAATGTCAAAATAAACTACGATTTAAAAATAAACCTCAAAATAGCCCACCCTAGATTTAAATTTGTATAAAAAAG
The DNA here is from genome assembly GCA_916050605.2 of Platycheirus albimanus. Taxonomy (NCBI): domain Eukaryota; kingdom Metazoa; phylum Arthropoda; class Insecta; order Diptera; family Syrphidae; genus Platycheirus; species Platycheirus albimanus. Next base: position 72,115,985 of record OU696698.1, read on the forward strand.
TTTAATTTTGAAATCTACTTCGATTTTTTTCAATCTACTTCAATTTTTTCTTCAAAGTGGTAGCACTGATAACCAGCTTAGGTGGCATTAAGTCTGGAGTCTGGTCACGTTGTTCTTGTCCAGGACAGTGTTTTAGAGTCTTTCAGCTCAAGTAAAGGATCATTTCTATCTATACCTTATAGCTGTTTTTACAAGCTAAAGTGAATATAATAAAGTCGTTGCTAACTTATGGCCATTTGGGAAAAAGCCCATGAAACAAGATTTCCGTTGAATTTTGCGCAAAAATCTCAGGCCACAGTTTTCACTCTACATAATGCAGTTTATATTAAAAATGTTGTCAGAATCCTTAGAACCAGAAAACAGTTTTTGTTTACATACCATTTCGAGCCGGGCTTAGAAAAAGAAATGCTTTGAAGTTTGAAGGAAGAATGGTGTGGCTTCCCTATCATGGTTACCTTTGTTATGTTTCTCTATAGAGTAAGTACAAATATTACTATTGCTTGGAATTGTGCACATAATATTCAATGGAAGTTCTCGATATTTTCATTGCAATATTCTAGTTTAATAAAGTTTTTTACATCTAAAACTTAGTTTTAAAACTAACATGTACAAGTTCAAAGCAAGGTTACGAAGAAAGACAAACACCAATTTCAAGACAATTTGCAGAAATAAAAAATGCCCACAATAAAAAATTATTTCAAAAACGCTCCAGAATTCATAAACTTTTCATTACCTATTCAAATCCAATCTAGACGTCATGGTGGTGGCCCTCTTTGCATTTGGTTCTATTGTTGTAGTCATGTCAAACAAGAAGTGCCTATTTCAATCTGCTTTCAATAAATTTAAAATAAGTCTTCTGTTTCCAAGAAACAATCAATTTAAAGTATTTTAATTATTGACAAATCAAAACTGATATCTTTTTTTGTTTAAAAAAAAAATAAAAATAAAAACTTTAAGAACTGCACGAACATTTGCGTTAACTTCCTTTACTTAAACTTAAACTTGTTCTTGTTCAACGTGAATAAGTATAAGCATGTATAAAATAACGTCTCAAGTTGGTACTCTGAAAAGGGAATCAAAGTAAGGTGGGTAAAGTTAAAGACCATCCCCATGAGATTGATTGCTGCTCGTAAGAGTTTGAAAACTTTAAAAATAGCACATCATACCGGGTTCAATAAACCAATAGCTATATAGAGAAGTTTGATGAAAACTTTCGTTAAAGAGGAAACATTTCTGAAAGAAGGAGGCGACACCACTTGGATGAATTTGAAGCTGAAATGTTAAAGAGGATACTCTTGACTACCTTTGCAACAAATTTAAAAACATTTTCGTATAGTTCTAGAAAATAATGAGGAGGAGGAAAATATCAGAACACAAAACAAAATTGATTTAAAATTTTAATTCCCCACGAAATCTTAAGCTTTAAGTGTTTATAGTAGGTGTTTTTAAATTACTATCTCGTCCGGCAGTCGTTGCTCAGTAGTTATCGGAAAAAGTTGAACTTCGCAAGAATATTTAATATTTTGGTTGAGATGGGGTTTTGCTTTTTTGATTTATTATTGATTCGGAAAATATGGAGAAACACAAAAATTGTCATCGTCCATTTTAACTTTGATTTTATAGGTAGTTTTATATAAATGTTAAGTAGAGTTAAGAATAAAACGAACAATATTTCATATGACATATTTTACCTACATTATTTGGCTTTCTTAAAAATCAGAATCTTAAGTTTCTTCCTGTGTTATGTAGAGCCAAATCGATGCTTTATCATCATCATCAGGTGTGCAAGTAAAGTGATTGATGGAGCTCCAACACGTGAACATCCATCATAATCTATTCTCAGAGGGAGTTTTTTCTTACATCTAATCTCCGAATATATTATTGTTTTTGCGACTTATGTATGTGTGGATTTTCTAAATGAAAAAGGAAAGTAAAACATTGTTGATCTAAATCTTAACTTTCCGTTTAATATGGCCACTTAAACGAATTCGTTTTTAAATTTTGTTTTATTGCAAATTCTGAGTGCGTATAAGCTCAGAAGTAAAATCGACCATGCACCGATTCCTGAAAGTAAGCTAGGCGGCTTAAAGCATAGTTTATCGAATGAATTCGGTGATATGGTTTTATGAATTTAATTTTAACTTTTATAATACACCCCAAATTAACTTAACTAAGTGTGTTTAAGAAAATGCTGCTTTCTATCGGTTAATTCGACGAAACAGGGTAGTTTTAAAGAATTTGCATTTTATTTATTCAAGAAGATTCTGCGCCAGTGTCAAACTTCTTTATTATCTACATCGATCGAGGAATAAGACTACCAAAAATAAATGCCAGGACAATAAAAGGTTTTGTGGAAAACGATTATCGTACGGATAAGGCTGGGAACCTCATTGGATTGATTAAGGGATCTTGGACAATCAAACTGATTTTACAAAAAAAAAAAAAAATATCGCTAACTCAACGATGGTAGTGCCGTGCCGCGTCAAACTGTGGGAAAGAAGTAGTTTGTCTGCAGTTTTAAAGATCCCGTACAACGCCACCTATGTGCTCTTTCTCGGATTTAGGTTTCGTTAAGACGGTGATTCAATACGCCTTCCAAATCAACCTCCTTGCTGTTTAGCTTCCCGCTTACTTATTAAAGTTTCCACTTAATTTGTATTAATTACTGATACATTGCGTAAAAAAAACTGCACAACTGGGTCGCACGAACTTGCTCTAATGTGTGACATTGGTCTTGGGTTTTGGGAAAAAGCAGGAAAAAACCATATGAAATTTTATTAATCTTTTAAAAACTACTAGTTAAAATGTTTTTTTGGAAAAATGAAGTAATCCATTTTTAAAGTGAAACTTTTATTAGGTACATCGCCTCAAATTTCTTGGTTCACCTGTCGCATGTCGCAATATAGTGGCGCCAATAATGGCTCCCATCAGCTGACCGTAAAGCATTTATATTCTCACTCATTCATGCACGTGCTCCGCGGTATTTGTGTTTTGCTCAGTGTTATGATGTAAAACCGGTCAGCAAGTAAAAAATCAAGAAGAGGGCGTTAAATATCGGACGATAAATTAATTTTAGGCCGTAAGAGAAAGCCAAAAGATTTCGTGTTTGCAGGGAAAAGAAAAAGCTCTTGGTGAGTTAATTTGATTTTTATAGTGAATTTATTATAAGGAAAAAAGTTTCACTTGCATCGTGGTTTCATAAAACCACGCAATTTTGTTTTTACTTCTTGGAATTTTAAGGAAAAAAACGATTTTTTAAAAACTTTTTAAAACATATTTCAATTTCTTTTTGAGTATTCCAACTTCTAACACTTTGTAGTTCTTATCAGAAAAATAAATTAAAAAAAAAAAATTGATCAAATTATTCTTAACTTTTTTTTAACTCAAAAAAAGTTTTTTTTTCAAAAACTTAAGGGCCAACCATAATTGAAGAATGGTACGTACGTTGACTTACGAAACAGTAGAAATACATGTGATTTGTATACCCAACCCGAAATGACTTTGTTCAGTCTCGGCAAGTTTCGTTCACTTGCGTTTTTGTACGTAATGTACGCTTTGAGTCGTACATTACGTACGAAAATCTGACATTCCTTTTTTTCTAAAGGGTATTCTTCTTCTTTCTTTCTTCTTATTTTTAAAGGCTATTATGGGCAACTGGTACTTTACAAATCGGAAGGAAACTTTTCGTTCGGTTTTGACACTTGCTTACTTTTTCTTTCGCGTATTATGGTTGGGACTTTAAGAATTCATGTTATTTTGTCTATAAAAAGGGTCCTATACATTAAAAATTTCATCAAAACCATCTAGTGGTTCACGAGAAAATATGATACCTATAAGAAAAACGGTCATATGGTAAGTTTTATTAAAATCGTAGGAGCCATTTTTGAGAAAAATCAATTTTTCATTAAAAACCGTATGGCAGGTACTTACTGCTAGAATTCTAATTCCGTAATCCCTCTGTAGAACATCATAATAATACTGTGTACCAAGTTTGAAGCGAATCGGTCCGTTTAGGCTGTAGGTGCCCATACAGACAGACAGAATTGTCAGACCCACATTTTTAGGCTTCTCTATCATCGTAACGTCATGTTTGATTGTCCAACAAATATTTTTTTTTACGAATACATAACTTGCTTTATAGTTCCTATAATCGCAGGTAAAAAATTGACTGTTTTGTTCAGCTTTGTTGTACCTATATAATAAGAAATATCCAATTGGACTGGAGGTTTTCAACTGATGATTGTAGATTTAGGTGGCATGTGGCGGCCATGTTGGTTTGGTGACATTTGTCACCAGGCATCTGTTTGTTTTTTATCATGCAGTTACTGTTGCCAAATCACCATGGAAACTTTAACAGCACGTCCAAATGACAAAAATGAGTGTTCCTTACAACATTTTGGGTACCTTTATTGAATTACTTATATAGGTACCTACTAGCTCTTAGAAAACGAAACTTGAGCCACCAGAGGGCAATACAGTCAAGCGTCATCATTAGAGTGCTATACCTTTCATATACAATGATTTTAAATGTGTAGTAGGAAAAACACTAAGTACACAAATTTAAACATTCATAGATACAGCGTTTCATCTTTAAAGTAACAAGGATTTGGATCATTATAGGTGAGAACTAATCAAAAAAAAAAATCAACTAATTCTTGACTTAATCTTAACCATTTAAAGCTAGAGTTTTAACAGAACATTTATTATTCCTTTAAATCCACTTAATTATTTTAATTAATCTAATAAATCAAATCATAGCTTTCGAACAAACTTTATCAGTCTTAATTCATCCCCATGCTTGCCTGCAATAAAATTTTAATTGGTATGGTAAGATTGTAGAATGCTTGAATACAAGTTAAGAGATTAAACCCACTACATTTCTCATCGAATATTCAGTAAGCATCCTTTATTTGAAAAGTAAATGTATCTTGAAATTGTAATTTCCTTTTCAAAAAAAAAAATTGTTTCCACAAATTTATAATTCATGATTTGTGCGCATATAATTATGTCGCTGATATACAAAAAATTCGTTCCATCAAAAGATTTTTACTGAGAAAGTTGTAGTGTAGAGTTTCGTGCTTTCACAGAAGAATATCATACTTGAGGAGCTATTGCTCCAATGAATAAAAAACTCAGTCCTGGATGAAGCCGCAGTTTAAATTTATATTTTCCTTCCCGATAAAAAAATAAAAAATATACAAAATCACGTTTAGGTGTTCCTCATACAAGATTCTAAAGACATATTAAAATGCATACTTAAATACAGTTCATCGAGATTTTGTTTTCAACGAATACATTATGAAGAATTCCACACATCCCTACGAAAGCAATTCACAATAATGCAATAATGAAAAAATAAAGTAAGGAATTTCGCATAACTTACCAAAGTATAGATTGCACTTGCATAGCTCCCCTTACGAACGGTCTTCCAAAAGCAACAGGACTGCAATATAGCCATAACTATACCCAATACCACACTGTTACAAATAATATCCTTTACTCATTAGATACCACCCGACGGCGACGACGCTCAAGACCGTTGACCGACAAAGACTGCAATTGCATGTCCATTAAGAGCACAGGTATTATAGTAGTTATAGGAAGGAGTAGTAGGTGAAGGTGCATCAAATAACTTAGAACAAACTATCCACACCGTATACACTGTCGAGGAAAAGCATCTGTCAATCGAATTATTTCGCACTATTTTACTAGATCCCATACAATGAATGTATAGCTAGATATCTATGTTTAAAGATATCGATAGCACGTTACTTTTTTTTTATTAAAAAAAAAAAAACTTACGCCATTCAATCCCAATTAAATAGGATTATGTTTATCTACGTACACTATACGCTTCTATTCGTGCCCACGGAAAACTCCACTTCGATATCCAACTTCCCGATAGTATCTGAAACAGAAATTCTTTTGGTTTCACTTTTATTTTGCACGAAAACTTTTGTTTGAAACTATTGCGGGACAAAAGCACTGAAGTATTTAGCAGAACGTTGTGTCCTTGCACTTCTATTAGACACTCACTACTGAATTGCTCTTGGGATTTCTGCACTGGACTTTCTGTAAAGCAACATGAAGTAGTATAAAGATAAACAAATAGTATTTTTTGCGCATGACGTGCAGCAGAAAATCAACAGTTTATTTTTCTCAATTCCAGAAGGGAATTGCAGGGTCAGAACTCAGAAGGAACGTGTAAAAATTATTTAAAAAAAAAACTATTCAAGAATTATTTAAGAGACAGGGTGTTACAAAATATATGTTAACATATACATATGTTGGGGGAAAACAAAATCCAACAGAATTACAAAAAAAAAACCAAACAATCTTCCAAGATTTCTTGCAAGTCCTTGTCCATTAAACTCAAGCGCACCATTGCAATTAAAAATTGGTAAATTTTTTACAATATCATTTAATCAAATTTTGGATATACTAATACATTCATTATATCCATTGAAATCAAATTCCAGTTTTTTTATATTTTGAACCAAAAACAAAAAACTTAGGTAGCAAAGCACTATAAGTAAGTATTATTTAATCAAAATTTTAGAGCCTTTTATAAAAATATAAAGAAAGGAAAAGCGTTACTTGCACCGAATCAGTTCGAGCTGCTTTTTCAAACTTCCTATTTACGAATTTTGAAGAAAATCCTTCAAAAAGGATCACGTCTTTGTGACAAAATTTGAATCTCTAGAAGTTGAATCCGGTGTTCATAAGGTGGGAGGTTGTAGGAATTTGACCAGAAGAGACCTTTTAAAGCAAATCCAATAAAATTACGGTGGACTGAAATTCCTTCGACCATCTTTTAACAAATCCCAACATGGAATTAGGTTTTTAAACAATAAAGTTGATGTGTTCCGTGGAACTCTAGTCCGGGCTTAAGTTTACATCCAGATCCTTAAAACTAAAAGCGCGATGCAAAACTTGTTGTGAAATGTTGGCTTTTTTGTGAAATTTTGTGTGATTTTTGCATTTAGGATTAAAAAAAGCCAAAAGATTTTTTTTTGGAAAAAAACGCCAGATAAAAAACTTTTTGGCCTTTTTACCAAAAATTTTTTTTGCCTTTTTTTCAAAACTCATTTGGGCGTAATTTCCTATGGCGTAATTTCAGGGAGCTACTTGCATTTTTTGTTTGTTGTTGTGTGACTGCAATGAAACTAGACATCCAGAAAAGAAATAAAGACATCGTTAATCACTGCTACCCCTGCAGAATTTGGATTGGCCTGCCGTATAAGAACCTACGAAATTTATTTTATCTACCTAGTAAAATTTAACACATCTGTTTTGAACATAAAATGAATAATTTGAAAATATTCGTGATTAAAACAAGAGTTTCCATTTAAAGGTGCCAATTTAACATGTTTCCTTTGTTTACCAGGAAGACATCGATTAGTTTTAAGTGAATTCAGCCAAGTTTTCTTAAAAGGATGTCATAGTTTACTATGTTGGTAGTCTATTCAATTAGTTCACTGACATTGCTAAACCTAGTGCGATCTTGCTTTTATAATTATTTCCTATAACAATGCAATTAGGTGCCTCGGATATTCATCGCCAGGTCAAAATCAAATAAAGTGCACCAATTACTAGATTTCTAATACGATACTAATTAACGCACCACCAACAATGACAATGATAACACGCCGCCCCTGATATGTATTTCTTAAAACTCAAACGCTTTTCGCTTACACATCGATCTCATTCCCACCACCCAACGTACTTAATATTTCGAAAGAGGTGGTGAGATGGAGCATTGGGTTTGAGTTGAATGCAGATTAGTTTGAGTGATTTATCTCCAGTCTACTCAAAAGTCAGAAGATCAAAAAATAAAGTTCCGTTTTCGGTATTCGTTGTCGGTTTGGTATGTTGCGCGCAGGTAACTATAACTACTCTAGATTCGGTTCGCAATATTAATCTAATTATTGAATATTGTTTTTTAAAGAGTTCGTGTACTGAATATATATTTCTTAGTGCATCCGAAACAGTTTTTTAAAGTAAATATTGTTCTTTAAAAGTGGTTTAATGCGATTCTCAATTCTTTTTTGTGAACATAATTTCGTGGTGCATGTGTGTCTGGCCGTGCGTCGTCGTCCATTTTTGTTTTTGTCTAGAAAGTTTTGTCGATATCGAAATTCGATGTTAAATTTGAAAGTTCAAAATAAACGTCTTTTTTGAATCCGATTTCAAGTTCGTGCGGTTTAAAAGTTCCCCTGTGTTATAATTTATACCTATTTAAAAATAAAAAAAATCTGTTGCTTGAAAGTGGTGTAAATGTCTGAAGTAGTTGTTTCCGTGTTCCCCTTGTGCGTCCTTTTGTAAATTTTAAATTAAAAAGTGTTAAATCCTTAATGAAAGTGTTCAAGTGCGCGTTTTAATATCGTGTTTTTTTCTTCCCTATTCCCCTTGGCATTTTTATGTTATTTATGTTTAAGAAAAATGATAAAAACCTATCATAATAATGTTTAGATACATGCAACGTTTTTGGCGATGTGATACAAAATGTTGCAGAAACGATAGCATCTTGTTCATAAAATTGGGATTTACCTTCTTCCTTGCCTAAGAGGGGATGTTTTGTTTGGTAAGTTTTTATTAAATATATTTTTTGTATTATGTATTTGTTATTATATTTTACTCCATAAGATCAATGAAAACATTTGTTTTTGAATCGAAAAAAGAGTGTATGTTTGTACAAATAATTTGTTGTAATGTCTGTTAATCAGCCTGTTCCCTGTCCCTCGGAGCATTTCACAGCGTTTCTGTTAAATTGTCTCCAGCTTCCAGCAGTATATAGAATATAGACACTCGTGCTCCTGTGTACCTTCTTCGTTTTTGATGTGCGACTCTAAGTCTGCTTATCCGTTTTGCAATGTTTTAAATTTGATGTCCGTCAAGTTAGCACTACCACTTTCGATTGTTTGGCTTAAATAAAGCCCAACTCATCAAACGCTTTATTTTTTGGCTTTTCCGTTTCTGGCATATTTTTTTTAAACTCTACATCCAACGTCCAAGAATTAATTTTAGTTATTTTAAATTTTACAAGTGACAGGAGTTGTTGACATTTTATTTATTATTAGCATTCTAGCTCCTACGGCTCCTACGATTTTGATAAAACTTTCTCAATAGTGTTTTCTGTGCAAACTTTATGTTTTGGTTGGAATAGATTTTTCATTAAAAGTCTTATAACGGTACCTCCCATAGGACCGGTTTTTTGAAATCCGATTTTCTCCTAAGCCACTCGACGAATTTCGATGAAATGTAGAAGCCCTTCTATAAACGAAATAATACAAAATTTTAAAATTTTCAAAACAAGTTTTTTTGAATTTTTTAAAAAAAGCTTTAATTTTTTTTTTATTTTTTCCAAAAACGGTTTAATCAATTTTTGTTTTCAATTTTATTTTTCTGATGAAAACTACAAAGTTCTAGAAGCTGGCATACTCAAAAAAAATTTGGAATATGTTTTCGAAAAGTTTTTCAAAAAAAAAACCGTTCCAACGATTTTGAAAAAAAAAATCCTTAAAATTTAAAAACAAAACATTTCTCAAAAGAACGTTTTAACTATTGATTAAGTGATTAATACAATTTCATATGATTTTTGCAATGCTTTTTTCCGAAAATCTCAAGCCTCAAGACCATTTTAACATATTAGAGCAAGTTCGTACGACCGAGAGTCGTGCACTTTATTTTCTATAGAACGGAAACCTATCAGACGTTGCCAAAAATGTAGCGAAATGCTTAGGTATCTTGAGAAGTAGCATGAAATATTTGTCGACCTTAGATCTAGCTACAATCTATATAAGGCAAGTACTCCTCTTACTCACATGTGTCTCCTGGATATAATTCAGAAGAGTACCTATTAAAAATTATAGGAGATAGGAGTTCTCCACAGTGCAATAAACAGATGCGCATTTATCTCCCCTGAAAGCAATTTCCCCGTAGTTCTTACATGGGTAGAAATTCCCATCAATAAAATTTCGAGCTTAATTTCTGACGGGCTGTTAAGTATAGGCTCTCGTTTTTTAGCCGCACTGCACGAATGTAGAATGCTTTCCCTGTCGCCGTCTATATCTCCCAATATGATATGATTTTGAAAAATTTAAAATAAAAGTGTATTAACGACCCCTAGGCTAGAAAAAAACTTGTTATAAAACCCATTGAAATCATTTGAATCCTACAAAATTTGTACCAACACGAGCGTTCGGTATAATAAAATTCTAAAGCTATGTTGTATACTTTTAAGATTGTTGGTAGTCCTTTCGCAAAGTTCATTTAGTCTTGATAGTTTATACAATCGATAAATGAACTTGTTGAACATTGTGCTAATGACTTATTTGTTCATGACCTATAATCATTCTAAAATTGAATTTGTAGAGGCTAGAGGGCAGAAAGTTTAAGTCATAACCAGGAAGCTTTCAAGCATTAACCTTCAGACAGAGAGGTTTGACCATACCATTGACTATTCCAAAATTTCAAAATGTTACGTGCAATTAGTGTTATAAGACAAATAAACCCTCAAATATTCTCAAGGTCGATGGAATTCAACATTTCAACCCTTTGCCGTTGAGTCGCATATGATAGAAGAACTTTGGGTCATTATCATTCCTGAGTTGGTTTAAGACAAACGTTTCGGTTCTAGTTTATACGGTTTAAGTTTTTTGCTAAAATTCTAATACAATTTATTTCAATAAATTTTTATAAAAATGTTCAACGGTTTTAATAAGAACTCAATGAAACCAAAGACGGTTTTTCTCGACGTCAAGCCTTCGTTCATCAATCCTCCTGTGAGAAAATTAAGTGGCTTACAGACTCGAAAGAGTAGCATCGCCTTGTATGGCACTGATACACGTCCTTCTTTGGCTTCAGTAACTTCATTGGAAAGTTTTCAAAAAGTCTGAATTTATTTTGCAGGATGAAAAAGTGGTATTTAAAGTATATTTTGTTTAGGATGTTCTCTTCAGCAACATTGGGGCATCTTACTTTTTTATGCGTTGCCTCGGTGCTATGCCAGTAACAAGGAGGTCTCCAGGAAATGCTGTTTTTTCGATGGCATCTATTTCCTATGCGTATTCGGTTTTATTTTTTTTTATATTGATGGTAATATCTTTTTAATTATAGTTTGATTCTTCTTAATTCTTCTCCAATTTTAAGATTTATGTTGGCTATGTCGCTGACAATCGTATACAAATTGTTTCTTCCCTAAAAGGACCATTTGAAGAAGCTGTTATTGCGTATCTATTTCTGGTTAATATTTTGCCAATTTTAATCATACCAATTATATGGTCTGAAACAAGGAAAGTTGCTGAACTATTGAATGACTGGAATGACTTTGAGGTGAAAAAAAATAAATTTAAAAAATGTATCGAAGGATGTCGGAATTAATTGAAAATCTTTTACAGATACTATATTTCCAAATATCTGGCCACAGTATTCCTTTGAAAATTAAGAAAAAAGCTTTGGGTATTACTATTGTTCTGCCAATTCTTTCAATCTTATCGGTGGTCATTACTCATATCACTATGGCTGACTTTCATATTATGCAGGTGGGTCTTTATTCGACTAATAATTGATTATACAATTCAAAAATAATTTAGAAGAAAGAAACTTCTAAAATTATATTGATGAATATATTTGAGCCTTGCTTGAGTCATTGTATTGGGTACCTAGTACCTACTTTCTGTAGCTGACCAACGTTGTAGTGTCTGTGAACGATTTATAGTTCGATGTCGTGATTTAAGTGACTTGAGTTTTTAGGATTGGTATTTTTTCGAAAAAGTACTAAAAAAGCAAATTAAAATACAGAATCACCGCGAAAAATATTCTTCATATAAATACAGACTCTTGTCGTTATAATTGAAATAAGTATTTAACTATTCAAGTCCGAAACTGGGTTCTGCGAAACAAGGCCTCAGGATATAAGGCCCCAAAAGTTTTAAGATAGTCTGGAGTAAAAGACACTCTTCTAAATCAATAATTTCCACGCCGCACCGCCGCGCCGGGTTCAAAGTCAAAAAGCATCAAACAGACTTTCGCCGTGCCTAGATATCATTTTTCCGGAAAGGAATAAACCTTAAAATAATATCGCTGTTATTAAATCACCAAATTCTACGCTTAAAAAATTAGTTTCTTGTTCTTCAACTCACACTGTTTCTGATCCTTTATTATTTATACAATGTAGAAGAGTAGAATCTTGTTAAAACTACTTAGGGCCAGTTGTACAATCGTGGTTCATATTCGGATCAAAATTTAAAAACCATTTACCTCGGTTTGTGTGTGCGTATTAATTAAAGTTTAGACCGTGGTTCAAGAGTGTATCAAGAGCTAACCAACAGATATCCGAGGATTAAATAAAGTTGGCCCAGATCAAGAGTTTAAAAACAAAGTTGAGTGCTTAGCCACTTATGTACAATTTTTACTTGTAATATTGGTTTCGTGCAGAAAAATAAAGTGCACGACTGGGTCGGACGAACTTGCTCTAATGTGTGACAGTGGTCTTGGGTTTTAAGCAGGGAAAAAATGATAGGTATACAATTTTATCGATCACTTAAAAATCACTATAGTTAAAACGTTTATTTGAAAAAATGAAGTAAGCCATCTGATTTCGTTTACTGTTTAGAATTTTAAGAAATTTTTTTTCAAAACGTTCGACCAGTTTTTTCAAAAAACTGTTTTCTTTTGAAAAACTTTTCGAAAATATATTCCAAATTTTTTTTGAGTATTCCAATTTCTAGCACTTTATAGTTTTTATCAGAAAAATAAAATTAAAAAAAAATAGATTAAACCGTTTTTGAAAAAAAAATTAAAATTTTTTTTTTAAAAACTCAAAAAAACTTTTTTTTTTTAAATGTAAGAACTTTTATTATTTTTTTTTTAAAAGGGCTTCTACATTAAAAATTTCATCGACATTCGACGAGTGGCTTACGAGAAAATCGGATTTCAAAAACCGGTCCTATGGGAGGTACCTAGGTACCGTTATAAGACTTTTCCTGAAAAATCTATTCCAACCAAAGCATAAAGTTTGCACAGAAAACATTATTCAGAAAGTTTTATCAAAACCGTAGGAGCCGTTTTCGAGAAAAATTAATTTTTCACTAAAAATCGTATGGGAGGTACCGTTAGTTTTAAAGCTAGAATGCTAATTCCAAAAACCCCTCTGTATGACGTCATAATAATACTATATACCAAGTTTGAAGCAAATCGGTCCAGCCGTTTAGGCTGTAGGTGCCGATACAGACAGACAGACAGAATTGTCGGACCCACTTTTTTCGGCTTCTCTATCATCGTATTGTTTTTTTTTTTTGCGAATGCATAACTTGCCTTAAGCAGGAAATACACGATACTATCATCGTACCGATTATCGTACAATAAAGTTGGGTCGAATGCGACGATTGTATCGTGTGTGTACACGAAATGATCCGCTGTACCGATATCGCATGGTCGAATGCATTCGAGCGAAAACCAGATTTCGTCTATTTCTACTTTCATGAAATCGTAAGTAAATCGAATGGTTTGTGTGCTCCTCTGCGATATCGCTAACGATATCGGAACAACTCAAGTCTGTACGATGATTGTGTCGTGTATTCCCTGCTTTATAGTAGGTACCTACAATGTGGCGAAAAAAAATCACCCTATTGAAAGATGCTCTCATTTTTGCAAATGGCCGCCAATGTCAAATCTGTTTTGATATTTGTGCTGTGGACTAGATCGATGCAGAATACAAGTGAACAAGCCATGGAGCGGCACGTGAACCGATATAAACCGATATTCTGAAGGCGGCGGTCCGGGTCTCCTCATCTCTCGTTATGGCGATTTGTACTGGCCCGCAAGATCGCCCGATTTAACCGTTTCAAGCCTGAGACTCTGGAAGTCCTCAAGGTCAACATTCGACACGAATGCGAGAATCTGTCGCCTGAAGTTCTCGCTGAAGTGATGAAAAATGCCATAAAACGATAGCAATCAATAGTGACGGCGCCCATTTGGCCGATATCATCTTCTCGACTTGACCAATGCAATTCTAAAGGTTCAAATAAACATAATCAAAAAACAGAATCGAAGTTTTTCATTTAGAAAAAAAAAGAGAGCCAAACAACATCGGGTGGATGACTTCTTTTGGCCCACCCTGTATAATCGCAAGTAAAAATTATAACAATCAAACATAACAGTGCGATGATAAGGAAGTCTAAAAAGGGGGCCGGATAGTTCCATCTGTCTGTCTGCCCGTACCCCGTATGTCTGTCTGTCTGTATATTTACCTAAAGCCTAAACGGCTGAACCGATTTGCTTCAAACTTGGTAACAGAGTATTATTATGACGTTATGCCAGAGCGGTTTTAGGAATTAGAATTAGGTTTTAATAAAACTTTCTGAAAAGTGTTTTTTTTTAGGCAAACCTTATGTTTTGGTTGGAATAGATTTTTCAGGAAGTTCTATAACGGTACCTCTCATACGACAGGTTTTTCAAATCAGATTTTTTCTCATAAACCACTTTACTGATTTCGATGAAATTTATTCCAATAAAACATATTGAGTTTAAAAAAAAATTTTTTTTTTAATTGTTGGTTTTTTTCAAACACGGTTGGATCAAAGTTTTATGTTTTTGGTAAAAACTTCAAAGTACTAGAGTTTGCGTACCAAAAAAAAAAAAAAAAACGTTTTTTTTAAATTCAAAACAATAAAAGAAATCAGATGGCTTAGTTTTTTCCAAAAAAACGTTTTAACTAGTGGACTTTAATTGTTTAGTAAAATTTCATTTGATTTCTCACTTTTTTTTCCAAAATCTCAAGCCCCTAGACCACTGTCACACATAAGAAAGGGCAAGTTCGTGCGACCCAGTAGTGCACTTTATTTTTTAAATCTTTGTATTGGGCTCTCTAAAATTAAACGAAATAATGTTTAAATAAAACAAATTTTTCTTTAAAAACTCCAATACAGGTAGTCCCATATTGTATTTTGGACAATCTAACGGCAATGCTTGGGGCTTGGTGGTATTTATCATGTAAGGCCTTAAGTGAAACAGCCAACATACTTGCTGAACGTTTCCAAAAGGTTTGTTTCGTTCAATAGACAAAGAAAAACTCTAATTGAGTAATTTTTAAAACAATACAGGCCCTTCGCCATATTGGTCCTGCAGCTATGGTAGCAGATTACAGGGCTCTGTGGCTTCGCCTGAGTAAACTTACAAGAGACACTGGAACAGCAACTTGTTACACTTTTACATTCCTGAACCTCTATCTCTTCTTTATCATCACACTATCGATTTACGGTCTAATGTCACAGTTATCAGAAGGATTTGGAACAAAGGACATTGGATTGGCCATTACTGCTCTATGGAGTATTTGTTTATTATTTTTTATTTGTGATGAAGCACATTATGCTTCCCACAACGTAAGGACTAATTTCCAAAAGAAGCTGCTAATGGTCGAATTGAGTTGGATGAATTCTGATGCACAAACAGAGATCAATATGTTCTTGCGAGCTACCGAAATGAATCCTTCAAACATAAATTGTGGTGGATTTTTCGATGTAAATAGGAATCTATTTAAAGGAGTAAGTTTATATTGTCTATAACCTATTTGATTTTAATTATATTTCATGAAGCTCCTTACTACAATGGTGACTTATTTGGTTGTGCTGCTGCAGTTCCAAATTAGTATTCCTGATGGTAAACCTAGAGGCAACTTCACTTTTGGAGTTGGTTCCCTGATGAATGGAACTGATGTGGTTGTTAGCTTGATTAGTCATTGAGGCTGTGAGAAATAATGTAATGTGTTGCATTATAAATGTAAGAAAATGATTGCAAGTAGTATTGATTTGTAAGAGAATTTTTAAATAAAGTTATTCATGTTATACTAAAAAAATAACTTATTACAATAGTTTTTACATATTTTAATATTTTGGATAGCTTCGTTCTCAATAAAATTGTAAAATATTGGGTTATACGTGTATTATAGTCAAAAATATTTATTTACATTACTTACATTGCATTTGAATCTACTCTGTCGATTAATCGACGAAAAAGACACACTTACAAGTAGGTACTGGCAACTGGCAACTGAGGCAATCGAGACAAGACAATAACACGATAATGATCTCTTGTCTCTGTCTTCTAATCCATTAAATTGTTTTGCTGACGAGTCAACGCTCAGCTTTTCATAAACGTTTGATAATTCACGACCTTCACCTTCGGACGTGTTATTACAACGATACCGTATGATAAGCTCATTTAACTCCGATTTTAAACAGCATTGTGGGTTATTAGAAATCGTGTGGAGTTTAATGCGTCAAAAACTCAATGCTGTCTTTTGTCGTTAAAGCTAAACATACCCCCTATGCCATTATCCATGAATGTCACTTGCATCGGGGAGGCCGAAGAGCTATCAGTATTCATGATGTGTATCAGTGACAACCTTCGTTGGAATGATCATGTACTTAAGATTTGCCAAAAATACTGCAAGGTGCTTCTCAAACTTTTTACACCTGCTCAACAGAGCTGAGACAAAAGCATTATGGAAACATTTCCATCGCTTGAACATCGTCGAAATGTTTCATGCCTTTCCTTATTTTACCGGTTCTTCTACAAAAAATGCTCACTCGAGGTAGCCATCTGCGTTCCACCACTTAAACATTTCTCCCGTAACACTCGTCTTGCTAGGAACGCTCATCAGTTTACACTTGAGCCCAATTTTGGACGTACCGTGAAATATAGGGATTCTTTCTTTAGCCGTACAACACGAATGTGGAATCAATTGCCTGGCACAATTTTTCCTTGCCATTTTGATCTTCAAACATTCAAGACCAATGTTCATCGACACCTCCTTTCCCTTCGTACATAATGTTATGTACGATTTCGTTCATATATTCTCGAGTGGATAAATTCCAGAATCAATTATATGCACAAGACACACTTAAAAGAGTTCCACAGAAGTCCATCATGTGTCGATAGCATCAAGACCTTACGAATAATCCTTGAGCAATCATCGAAGTATAAATCGTAGCTCTTCATGCTTCACCCACAACCACCTGCTACTCACCGACCATTTTTTAACATATTTTCTCCCCCCCACAACCACCTTCAAAAACCACCACCGCCAACCGCCTAATCCAAAAATTTTTGACAATCCCCCCATCCCCCCAATTTTACTTCTTTCCGACACCACTTACGATCACCAAACACCCTCCACTCCCACTTTAACGACTTTCTAGGCTATCAAAGCAGCTAAGTAACGTCAGTGTGACTGTGACTGTGACATTTTTTCGTGCGTGCTGCCCATATATTCCAAACCGATTTATTAGACGTAATTACGTCAAAAAATACGGTTATACTTCTAAGTCGTGCTGGGTTAAAAAACCCAGAAAAAGGCAAACCATGTTGGGTCAGAGCAAAGAGATATGTACCCTGTGACATTTAAATTTGGAAAAACTTGGGTGTCAGGTGGCTCATGATTGTCTTTCGAAGAGGTGATTGGATGTCTTAGCAATGCAAAGAATGTTTGTTACCTTCCCCCAATGTGTATAAAGGGATACGAGAAGCTTTACTAACTACCGCTAAATTTAGCTGATGCCCTACACCACACCATGAATGAACTCATTGTAAAACCATCGTTAAGGTACTAAATTTTTAGATTTGGTGAAATAGTTAACTAACTTGAATTTCACTCAGTTAACATTTAAGTTCTCGTCCAAATACAGAAACGTTACACTTGTTTCAAATTAGAAAGAAATGTATCAGTAATCTGTCATCTATTAAACACCAAATTATTTAAGGGCCCTGTGGCGCAATGGATAACGCGTCTGACTACGGATCAGAAGATTCCAGGTTCGACTCCTGGCAGGGTCGAAAACACACTTTTTTGTTATTAATTACATGGGGTGTTAACAAAGCAAAGCTTTTTAAGTTCCCTGCCAGCTGTCAATCGCCTAGTTAAAGTGTGGGGGTAATTTTCATATTAATTAGCTAATACATTAATGTATAAAATAGTTTATTAAAAGTTTGTGAGGGTAACTATTAAATGAAAATGTGTGCTGAATTATCCTTGCATTTTTGCACACAAGAGTTTTTGAGAACAAATACAGAAAATCATGTTCTTAATTCTTGCTGATTATTAAAGCAGGTACCTACCGAAATAGAAAAAATAATTCAAATATACATTTCTGATAGCATACCTACATATTATTATGTAACTATAAAAAACAAAAACAGGGGTCCTCAAGGACATAAGAGCAAGGCTAACTTTATTTTATGTGTTAATTGAATTCTCACTGTTGAAACACAAGAATACAAAAATTCAAACTGGTACCTGCCAGATGTTGATTTTATTGATTTTCAAATAAAGCTTAATAGGGTAGGTAACTTATAAACTTTCTGTGCACTTATAACAATTAAACCAGCTCTAGGCTATACTCTATTCGAGTAATTTGTTCAGTACAAGGAAGATAGAACGTTTGCCTCTCAGTCTGGCTATATTGGCTTGCATACATCGGTCTCAAGTTAAAGCTCTCACAGGGTTTCCATACTTTGCATAGTAAATTGCCGCAAATCGAGTAAATTATACATTAGGGTTACCATCTTATGATTTAAAACAAAAAATCAAAAATTATTTATCTTCTTCCACACCACCAAGCGGTTATTCAGAAAGGATACAAAAACAAAAACAAATGACAACACCTCCCTATCAATCAAAAGCTGAAAAAGCTACAAAATCCAAATCTCAACATAGAAATGCAGTAGCGAGATCCCTTTTTTAAAATCATGGCAACACCTTTTAGATGTGCTTTGTGCGATGACGATGAGGGTTGTTTTTGTTATACTGAACAAAAAGAAACAAACATTAGTCTGCTTTTTGCAGTCAAACTGAAAGGTTATGGGTGCGGCCAAATTTATCGAAAATCACAACAACAATTCTTGTGTGTTCAGTGGTTTGGGTTTAATTTCAGAGGCAGTTTCTGTTTTAGTTTGCCATTGGGATTACCTGCAGGCATCATTGGTAGATAAAAAGCTCCCTCATAAGGCATGTGCTGAACAAATTACTTGAATAGAGTATAGTACTTCTCTTAGAACCGAGCTTTTCAAATTAGGTTTCTCGTAAACCATTCTTCCGATTTCAATAAAATTGTGGACATACAAATATTCCATTTCAAAATTGTGAAAGTTTTATTTGATTTTTAATATGTTCTTTTTTCAAAATATTTTTAAATTGATTAATGAATGAAAACTACAAATTTTCATATACATAATCACATATCAGTACTTAAACTAATTTTAAAATTATTTTTTTATGTTCATTGAATTTGACACTTAACTGCTGCACCCATCTAAGTGCATCACATTTTAATTTAGTTTAATTTCATAAATCATTGTCTCAACTTCACAAATACATCATATAATCAGCATGGTTTCGCTATCCTAACTGCAAACCAAAATATAGACAAAGGTTCCACCGAGATTTGAACTCGGATCGCTGGATTCAGAGTCCAGAGTGCTAACCATTACACCATGGAACCACATGCACAGTTAGGTCGAGGTCATTTATAGATTTGCATAAATGCCATAATATTCAATGTAAACATCCACACTGTCAACCAAAGGACCAACAAAACAATTGTATTTGGAAGAACAATTTCCTTTTTTTGGATGTGTATTTTCAACAAGAGTACATCCTAAAGCTTTTTTGAGAACTTTCACTATAATGCTCTTAGCTATAAAAGCTTTATTATTCAACATGTTTACTATAATAATTTCAACCGCTAGTTGCTATAATAATATTTCTACGACAACAAAATACTGTCCCCGTATAAATCACCCTACAAATGCAGCTTTTAAGCTTTCAAAACCAACTTTTTAGACTAAAAGTATGCAGTAAAATTAGGTATGCTTCGATTCAAAATTAAACTTTAACTGTCTTAAGATAATGGAGGTTTAAATTTTCTGAGCACACTTCTATAGACAGAAACGCAACGCGTCACATGTTTGTTTTTTGAAGTGTTTACTTGCGATTACCTATAAGTACTATAAGGCAAGTTATGCATTCGTAAAAAAAAAATTCTAACAATCAAAGATGACATTACGATGATCTAGAAGTCTGTCCGTCTGTCTGTATCGGTACCTACAGCCTCTACAGTGTTATACCGATTTGCTTCAAACTTGGTACATAGTATTATTTTAATGTCCTACAGAGGAATTTTTGGAATTAGCATTCTAGCTCTAAAACTAACGGTACCTGCCATATGAATTTTTATGAAAAACTCATTTATCACAAAAACAGCTCCTACGATTTTGATAAAACTTTCTGAATGTTGTTTTTTTTTAGTAAACTTTATGTTTTGGTTGGAACAGATTTTTCAGGAAAAGTCTTATAACGGTACCTCTCATAGGACCGGTTTTCTTAAATCAGATTTTCTCGTAAGCCACATGACGGATTTCGATGTAATTTTTAATGTAGACGTCCATTTATACACGAAAAAATACAAATTCTTAAATTAAAAAAAAAAAGTTTTTTTTGAGTTTTTTTAAAAAAAAGTTTAAACATTTTTTTTATTTATTGTTTTTTTCCAAAAACATTTTAATCTTTTTTTTAATTTTATTTTTCTGAAAACTGTTTTAAAAAAAAAAACTGGTCGAACGATTTTGAAAAATTAGAGCAAGGTCGTCCGATCCAGTCGTGAAAAAAAAACACAGGCATCAACTGACTTGCGATTTTAAGGGAAGTCCGCATAAGGGTACTGCACTTCAGTGGAACGGCACTGCAATAGTTGACGCTTGTAAGACTGCTGCGTGCGAATAGACACTTTTTTTTTTTAAGTACGATAAGATTGGCTATTCATTTCGAAAAGAAGTTGATAGGGTGCGTTCACGGCAAAAAAAAAACAGCAATTTTTCGAAATTTCGAACTTAAGTTAATAGTAGTTGGATGAATAGAATTTTAGAACTTAAGTTAAGATCCTCATAAAGTTTTGAGAGGTCTGATAGTGTTCCATGAATACCACCCTTAATGAAATGTTCGTATTTTTAAATTCAACATTAATTGAAACAATATCAAATATAAGTTTAAGTAGCTTTAAGTAAGAAGGTAACCTAAAACAATTTTTATTTATTTATATAATCAATAATATTATTTTTTTTTTAACATTATACATGTTATCCACAAAAAATGCCACATATTTTGTTTATCTATTATTTTTTATTTAAATTTATTAAGAACTAAGTCTGCAGATTACTTTGCAACAAAATTTGATAAAGCTAATATGTTACATCTGTCCTAGCAATCTTACTATTTTTTTTTTTTGTGATAAATCAAATAAAAAGCCATACTTTATTTTTAAATATAAAATTAAACGGAAAGAAAAAAACATAGTTGACAAATAAAAATTTAAATAAATAAGTTCTATATATTTAAATAAAATACTATAAAATACAAGACAAAAATTAAGTAACTATATATTTTTTTAATAATCCATCAAAATTCTCGTCAAAATTAAAATATTTCCAATTAATTAATTTTAATCATGTTTATAATCATGCCAGTTTTATAAGAAATCGGATTTCTATATCACGTTCAAGCCAATAATAAAGAACTGCATCAAAAAATTGGATTATTAAATATACCATAATCTTATAGGCTACATATTTTAAACTTTGCTAAAGTAAAAGGCTGCATTTTGATATCATCATCTATTAAGAAAAATAATGTACTAATGTTGTTTCAATCACAAGATTTTTAATTTTTTTTATTATTGCGTGAGTCTAGTATAAAGGACCTGATAGCTACTATGATTTTAGTTTTGTATTTAAACAAAATTTATCACTCGTGGAGTAGGTACTATAAGATAAAGAGATAGAGAGGTGCACCCAAGCTTCATTAAAATTACAAAGATAGGTACTTTTTATGAAAATATTTGTTGTCTTCGTTCCTAATAAACCTATCCGATTTTTTTATTTTTTTTTTACAATTGTATACCCTGCCATATTATTTTATCTACAGTATGAGAAAGTTCGTCGAACTAGAGAATTATTTAATATATTTTAATTAATTAGGACTATAATTGTACGAGAGTTATAGATCAACTGGATCGAACTGCCATACGACTGGCCCTAAGCTTTTCATCGAATACTACATGTTGGTATGTCTTGGCTTTAATAATTTCCATCAGGAGCCTCGGAGAGGATATGCTTGTAACCATTACTGCCCAGATACATGTTTTCACGTCGAAAATGAAACGGAATCTGAAAATAAAATAAAACAATTGAATTATTTTTAATTTGGAAATATTTAAAATTTGAAGCTTACAGAGCCTGGTGGTGGACAAGGTATGGCTACAGTTGCAATCTCAGTTAATTTATTCATTTGACGAAGACTCTGATAGAATGAATGCATGATGTACCATATAATGCTGTCAAACATTATGAATCCAAAACAGATGGAAACTGTAATATAAATAAATATTTGTTAGAAAGGTCTGCTTGTTAAATATCAAAGGTAACATTTTATTAAAGAAATATTTACTCCGGCAATAAGGAACAAATGGGAACTCTTGGAATTTAATCCACTAAGTAGGGACTTACTTAATTCTACAGTTGGTAAATATGTAGTTCGTCAAAACTGTGGTAGTTAATTCGTACGAGCCAAGAAGTATTCACACTACACACTTGGAAGATAATTCGTAGGGCCTCCAAAAATTGTACCTGCTTGGTTTTCATTTTAAAACCATTTTTATGAACTCAATTCAAATTCCATAAAATTCAATTTTTTTACCAAGCCTATTCGATCCCTATTGCAAAATTGCTAGACTCACAGCTCACATCTACAATCAGATCGTAAATGTGATATATCCCCCCAGTTTCGGAGTTACAAAACATTAATTTAGTAGCAAAAACCCCTCCAACACTTATTTGAAATCCTTCAACTTGCTTTGAACAAGTTTTACGTCATGAATTCTCTGCAAAATATTTGAGCCAACACTTCTCGAAAGTAATAAGCTTCTTAAAGCAAGCATTTTCTTAGGATCGAAGATAATTAAAAATAAATATTATTTTGAACAGGAAATTAAACTGGAAATCCAATATGCATTAAAGAGTAAGAAAAGTTACGGTACGGTAGCTCTTTTCTCTTACAAGAAAGCAATTTCAGATGGGTACTAGATTCTAGAGCCCCTCGAAGTATGTTGGCAATACACATCAGTATTTAGGCCGGTTCTCATTTACGGGGTGGTCCTTTGGTGGACTGCCTAAGCAATGCTACCCTTAGCTAAGCGGTGCTACCCTTAACATCGCTTGGAGGAAAATGCCTCTTTTGAAATTAACAAACTCAGTTCTTCGCCGATAGTGCAAAAACAAATGAAGAGGAACTGGTGATGTTTGCTGTACGAAACATATTAAACCTCCAGTCTCTACCCTTTCGTCTTCCAAAGCAAGTTGCAAGTAGGACCAATGGCGATTAAGAAAGGCTTACAAAAAGGTGATATCTGCCCAGAACGTCATAATTTGTACTTGCGATTAGGTACTATATAACACAAGTAATGGATTCGTGCAAAAAAATAATTTTTAGATACACAATCACATGATGAAAGTCGAAAAAAGTCGGTCTCTAAATTCCGTCTGTCTGTCTGTTCGCACCTCTAGAGTCTTAAGGGATGGGCCAGTTTGCTTCAAATTTGGAAAGAAAGAAAATTGATTTTCTCGAAAACGGTGCCAACAATTTTGATAAAACTTTCAGAATGCTATTTTTTATAGGCCAATCTATCTTTGAATAGCAAATTTTTGCTTGCAACAGTACCTCTCATAGAACCGGAAATTTCAAAACCAAGTTTTTCATAAAATATACTTCCGATTTCAATAAAATTTTGGGCCCATAAAGCCATTTTCGTTTTGAAGTTCTTAAAAACTTTTATTTAGTAATTTTTTTTTTAAAGAAAACATGGTTTTCGAAATATTTAGGAAACAGATGGATTGAATTTTTTTTAAATATTTTCCCACATAAAAACTACAAATTGATATACCTACTTATGTAGGTACCTACTCAAACAAATTTTCAAATACTTTTTTCGAAAAGTTAAAAAAAAAAACCACTTATATTAAGAAAACTGGTGAAACGATTTTCAATTTTTTTACAGATAGACATTTAGTTTCGAAATTTTATCGCATACTTAGTTTTTTTCGAGAAAATTCTTAAACTAATTAAAAAAAAAAAAATATTTTTCGAAATAATTTTTACGTAAACATTGATGATTTTGATTACTTTTCAAATCTTTTTAAATCCGTTTCAGATTATTAAATATTTTAAATTCAGCTTAACTGCCGAGTTCTGAGTTATTGTTAGTCTACGAGATGATCGTGATAACCTCGAAAACTGTTTTTCATAATATCTTGTCTCACTTAAAAAGGCCTGCAGGGCTGTGTAATTAAGAATAATTAGTAAGTTAATCACTTTGTGAGTCCCTATTGTTCGCTTAAAACCGTACAACCATGCAAAATACTGTACATTTTTCTTAAAATGTTAGAAAACAATATAGATAGATTAGAATATTTTGAACTTGCTAAGTGATTTAAAAATAAAATAATTTATCATATTTTTTTTGTTCTTGCTTGAAAAGTGGGCGTAAGCCACGCCCGAAATTAATTTTTTGGTTTTCATATACATATGTACAAGACAACTAATACCCACAAAATTTAATTTTTTTTGCTCGAATAAATGCAACGTTATTTTATAAAAATAATATTGATAATTTTGTATGAAAAGTGTGAGTCAGCCACGCCCAAACTGAAATATTTTTTTAATTTTAAAGAAAATTTACCTATAGCTTGCGTGTGCCAAATTTAAACGTTGTGCTTTGATCGTTACTGTACAAAAAACACAATTTATTTTTTCCAAATAGAGATTGTCGAACAAAAACCTACTTCTTCACAAAAACACGAACAAATTGGCTACGAGTAAATGATCAATTGTGCCATCCCGTAATTCTAGATTTTCTTGTTTTTGTGAAGAAGTAGGTTCGGTTATTTTTCAATAGCTTGACAACAAAAAGTTATAGAACCATAACGGTTTTCAATGTTGGATTTAAAATTAATGGGAGCATTGAATTCTGGGAACAAAAATAATACTTAATTACGTAAAATTTTGAAAAAAATTAGTTTTACAAATATTTTTTTTAATTTTTTTTCAAAATTTTGAGTTTGAAAGTAAATATTTTGAAAACGGTTCATCAGAATAACTTTATTTAAAATTACAATAAAATAATAAGTTTTTGGCTTTACAAAAAAGATATAGCATGGCATTTTAGGCTAAACGGAGGGGAATAGACCCCCCCACCCATACGATTTTGTTCTTGTCTCAACCTAACCTACACGCTCTAGCTTTTTGGCACAACATTCGTGAATCACCCTGTATATATTTATATATAGCAAAGGAATAGAGTATACAAATGAAGCGTCTGTTTGTAATTTCAAAATATCGGCTTCTTATAGCGAAAAGAATAATTTGTAAACTAATTTATTTCAATCATCATTTATCAATTTTCAAAATTTACTCTGTTTGTTTCTGTCTAATCTCGAAAATGGCTGCATCGATTTTGGCGGTACTTTCACTGGCAGATATATGTTGTTTTTATTGCCACTTGGTGGCACTGGGTTCACACTTTTTATGGACCGATTTGACTCAAAATCACACCATATAATATTTATAATATATAAATGTATTGTGTCTAGGGGAAAGGTTGGAACAGTGAGACAGCACGAAAAGTGAGGCATTCCATTTGAGTGCTTCTCCGAAATACACACAGACATTTCGATGCAGACAAAAACGTTCTTTCTCCATTTTTCATCTTTTCTTTCTATTGCGAACAAAATTGAGTTGCGCTTGAGTAAAAACAGACAAAAAGTGGCAAAAGAATTTTCAGTTCGTGTTTTTAAAATATTCGGGTAAACGAACCCTTTGTTTCTTTATTTGCTTGTTGTTATGTGTTCTTTCATTATAGAAAAAAAATCTGAGGTTGCCTTGTCAGTTTCTGTTCAAATCTTTTTTTCTTGGAAATGATAAAAATTAAACAGTGAGACAGATTCAAAAGTCGAACAGTGAGACATTGCTGAACCATGTTTAATTTTTTTTTAATTTTTTTTATATTCTTAGAGCTTAGACCTTTTTATTCATTTTTATAGGTTTTGTTGTGGGCTTGGACAACGTGAGAGTGAGATATTAAATGTCGTCTGATAAACGATAAATATACGGAAAACGCCCATAGAGGCAATGAAAAGGCTAATGACAGGTCAAAGCGAAACAAATTTGTATCTTACATGCATATGTTTTTTGTTGTTTTTGTTCCTATAAATTAAAAAATGATATGTTAAACGAATATAACACGAACTTTTTCAATATACAAAATTGTTTAAGACGCATTTTTATTAAAATTACTGTACAGTCCTACACTGTCTCAGTTTTCGAACCCCGGCAAACAATGACACAGTTTGACCTTCTTCAACAATTCAACTCATGGTGAAATTGTTTTTATTTATTCACTCAAATTTTGAATGGATATGACAAAATGCAGGGAGACATGTCGTAAGATACATACCACCAAAAAATCATTGTAATAGCTCAAAAGAGTTCGGAGATATAATAAATTCCTGAATCTAAGAGTACTGGTCCCTTCGGATAGAACAATTGGTTTTATATATTCGATTCAGCCTCAGCGGGTACCAGCTAGTTAAGGAATGAATAAATATTTCCTAAAGCTAAGTGTACACGATTGCCAGGTCTGCAAATATTGCCTGATCTGTCAGTGGAAAATTTGTCTCGAATGGCTGACCATCGTGTACACACCAAATTAATTGGCAGACAAATTGTTTGGCTCCCAATTTGTAGACAAATATCTGCCAATTAATTTGTAGATATCTGGCAATCATGTACACGCAAGCTGACAACCGTGTACACACAAAATTAATTTGCAGAAAAATTTGTTCATCAATCATTTTGAAGACAAATTAATTTGCAGATGTGGCAATCGTGCGTACACAAAATTCATTGGGAGATCACCAAATTTTTTTCATTTTCTGACGTTTCTGCAAATGTCTGGCAATGAATAAATTTGCATGTGCAGTTTAAGGAACATTTGCAAATTTATTCATTGGCAGACATTTGCACAAAATGAATTTGCAGATCCAAAATTAATTTGATGTGTACAGTGTACACGGTTGGCAGAAAATCTACAAATGTTTGCAAATCTATTGCCAGCTTTTTGGCCAAATTAGTTTGTCGACATTGTCAGACATTTGTAGATTTCTGCAAACCGTGTACACACAAATTCAATTTTCAGCTCATTGTCAGCTCATTTTCACACATTGTTAGACGTTTGTAGATCTGACAATGATTGTCAGACCTGGCAATCGTGTACACTTAGCTTAAGGAAGCTCGACAAAAGCAAAACGTGGCGAATAGTAGGGTGAAATGAGACAAGTTAAGTTTTCAACCCAAAAAATAATAAATTAAAAAACCATCGGTCGGGGGTTCTGTTATTTAATTTTTAAGGAAAACACTTTGGCAGTATAGTAGGTTTCGACTTTTCAACTAAATACTAAAACAATTAATATTATTTGAAAATAATTGTTCTCCCCAGCTAAATGAATGTAAACACTATTATGTTTATAAATGTACAGTACAACACCCAAAATGCACTTACAGATCATGTACTTACAATATTGAAACTTTCCACCGATAAGTCCAACGAATTTCTCATTCTGACACCAAAACGTTGCCACCATAGCCATTATGATGAAAATGAATTCCACAACCAACCATGGAAGTATCAGTTCCGAGCGATTCTTAAAGACGCCAGCAAATAATGCCAAACAACTAAGTAAATACACTGACGAAATGGCGGTCAAAATGTACAAGAGCACTTCGGTGACAGAAACCAATTGCGATGCAGTTTTCAAACGCATTTGATTTGGAAACGGGGTTAAATCATAGAACCCGTATTCCTTCTGGTCCTCGATGTCCAGCGCTAGCATATTTTTCATTTGTTCAGCATGAGCCAAACCCAACAGAACAATGAACAATAACACATGGGCAATCAGCTAAAACGACAAAAAAAAAAGAAAATATTTTGAAAAATGTATCATCGTCGGCCAAACTTAACAAAAAAAAGACAACGCAACACTCATCCCTCTAACTACCCCCCCCCCCCTCCTTTCGGCATCCATAATTTAATTGATGCAAAAATTATTTGCAAACGTAATAGTTATTTGACTCACCAATTGATAGATTGCAATCAAAATTGCGGACAAACGCAAATTTTTCGGCGAAATGGGCGCTAAAACAGTATCTACGACTCGTCTCCAAAATCCCGTTTGAAGTTGCATTTTTCCGATACAATAATAATAATATCTAAAATTGTTTGGTGTACTTGAATTCAATTGAATTGCACTTAAGTGAGAAAGTTTTCACTTTCACATCAAATGGGGACAACTGACAACTTGTTAAATCGATACAAGGGCTGTTCGCTTGGGTTCTTCTTTGACGTAAGGATGTTGGATGTTAATATTTAATTAGATGTTTTGGTCTTCTCAACAGATATTCGTATTCGGGTACACAAGTTCCGAGTGTTAATGAGAAACTAGACAAAAATATCCAAAACCAAATACTGGAAGAATATCGACTGTCTTGAAATAACTGAGACATGCGCAAATTGTTGAGCAAAGCTCACAAACTGACAGCTAAATGTTAGCTTGAATCTTGAAAGCTTTATCGGCGCATTTATTTACAAAAACAGAGAGTGAATGTTCCTTAAGACTTCATCAAAGTTCTAGTGTTGTGTTGTTTTGTGTACACTATGAAGTGTAAATATTCTCACATTTATCTGATCAGGCGCATCGAGTAGATTGGAATGACAATTGACATGTTTAGTGCCAACAAAGAAATATTGTGCTCAACGGCTCTATGTTACACACTGTTAGAAACATTTTGTTGAAAATAAGCTTTACAAAAATATACCCACTAAAAATGTTCTATAAGCTTTATTAATAATTAAATCAAATAAGTATGACATTTCAATCAGTATCCATATGTCTTTTTTTGCGCGTAAATCCAATTTTTCTGAGAGCTCGGTGGATCGTTTGGATACAAACCCGTTTTATTATTAGGGAATTTATATCTTAAAACCGCAAAAAAAGGTGTGCGTATTTGTGAAAAAAAATCTCCATAAAATTTGTACACGTTCCAAAAATGTTGTTAAGGAATTCTATCTGTAATTCACAGAACAGATGATAAATTAATTTTTAACTGGTACCAAAAACCCATAACGTCAGGAAGAATGATCAATTTTCTATCAACTCAACCACAAAAATACAAAATAAACACTGCAAAAAACTTTATTAATAAAGTTTTAGATATTTCAAACGAAAAATTCCACAAAGAAAATATCAACAAAATAAGAACAATACTGCTAATGAACAATTTTCCACATAAAATAATAAATAATTTAATTAACGACAAGAAAAATCAAATTCAATACAAAAATAATACACAAAATCAAAACGAAAAAAGTGGCAACACGGACAACATCATATTCCATAGCACGGACCAAGAAGATACAGACCGCCACCAAGCTAAAAATCAGCTGATATGCCATTTATTTTGAGAGTGTACGCTCTTCCTTGCTTTAAAACCCATTTAGCAAACACACCTAAAAAATAAATGGCATACGCAGGGATGGTTGCCACTACAAAATGCACAGTAAGAGATGTACACGTATTCACGGACAGGAAAAAATATTTCGAGGGTGTTTCAGGCAAGAGGAGTACGAGTTGGCGGTCTGTATATGGTCTGTGTTCCATAGCATACGTTACATTCCCAAGCTAACAAATAACAAATACCTACACGAAATAATAACGGGTGATTTTTTAGCTGGTTTGGTTTTGGCAACACTGGTTTTGACAGCTGACGTGTGTTTAGTACCTTGTGTCACTGTCAAACAGCTTCAGTTTGGTTTGCAATTTAACCATGGATCGTCTTACAAATGAACAACGCTTGCAAATTATTGAATTTTATTATCAAAATTCGTGCTCGGTTCGAAATGTCGAAATATCGAAAAATTGTGTTCAGCGATGAGGCACATTTTTGGTTGAATGGGTACGTAAATAAGCAAAATTGCCGCATTTGGAGTGAAGATCAGCCAGAAGCATTGCAACAGCTACCAATGCATCCCGAAAAAGCCACTGTTTGGTGCGGTTTATGGGCCGGCGGCATTATTGGGCCATATTTCTTCAAAGATGATGCGAATCGCAGCGTTACTGTCAATGGTGAACGCTACCGAGCGATGATAACAAACTTTTTTTTGCCCGAAATGGAAGTTCTTGACTTTCATGATATGTGGTTTCAACAAGACGGTGCCACATGCCACACAGCACGCGAAACAATGGCGCAATTGCGAGGCGAGTTTGGTGAACAGTTAATTTCACGTTTCGGGCCGGTCAATTGGCCGCCTAGATCGTGCGATTTGACACCATTAGACTATTTTTTGTGGGGGTATGTCAAGGCTAATGTCTATAGGGACAAGCCCGCTTCGATTGACGCACTGGAAGCCAACATCCATGCATTCATTCGTGAGATACCGGCCGATATGTGTGAAAGAGTATGCCAAAATTGGACTCAGCGGATGGGCTACCTGAGACGCAGCCGCGGTCAACATTTGCATGAAATTATCAAACTATCGATTCAAATAAATATTTCATTCATTTTTTCGAATTTTTTGTGTTTTTTTTTTTTTAAATGTTCTAAACCTCTTAAAAAATCACCCGTTACAAAACAACAAAGAGAGAACTTCATTCGCTCACAAATCCAATCACACTCTTAACAAAATATTCACAAGAACAAAGACACCATTGCAAAAGGGACAACAACATGATGTGGTATACGAAATAAAATGCAACGGCAAGACGAATGAAGTGTGCGATCTTGTATACATTGGCACAACCAAACGCACACTAGCTACAAGAATAGCTGAACATAAAGCTGACGTCAGAAAAAAGAGATCATCAACTGGACTCTCACAACATATGACTGAACATGGACACACCGCTGATTTCGATGACATACAAATACTTGACAAGGAAAGAAACACAAATAAGAGATTTACACTGGGGAGTCTAAGAATACAACAAAAGATTAAGAGAACCATGAATTTTCAAGAAGATAAAGACAATTTAAGTGCTAGCTACAGTGCTGTCATCAAATGAACAAAGTCTGTGATAACAATTAGTTGATAGTTTTCTGTTTTGTCCTGTTTCTTAATTTATTAAAAATCTTGTAATATTTTCTGTTAAGTGCAATAATTTATTGACTACTTTTAAATTTAATGAAAACAAATGTAAACTGACAATAGTAAGTAACACTAAAATACTAAATAGGAATTAAAGAAAATCCAAGTAATTGTAATTATTGTAGATCCAATAAAAATACCCTGTGAAGAAGTTGGAAAATAACCAACGAAACGTCGGGACAAAAATTTTAAAAATGGATTAATTTATTTATTAATTGCATATCAAAGATCAAAAAGCCCAATTAAAACACTCAAAAATTCTATATACTGTCAAACGCATTCTATGAGTAAGTTTGACTTATTCCCTCTGCCCGGTTTATTCCATAGTTTGAAGTCCGATATGGTTTGCGGTCTACGGATCTTCAGAATTTATAACAGATAACGGTTAGAGAAAGCCTGCCGCCTGTTCTAGATAAAGAGAGAATATCCATGTTTCAGAACCAAATGAAAGCACAGATTATACTTAACGTTGGATTCAAAGAGTTTTTCCTAGGTAGCAATATTTAGCTTGCTTTGTTTATTTTATTGATTTTGTCCAGGTCTGTCCGCTATCAATATAAAGCTGTCCAGATAAATGAACTGCGTGATCTTTTCTATAGTAGAGTAAGTGCCCCAAATATGGCCCACCCTTTACATTTTCTTAAATAAAACTATACATTTAAGTTTATTTTTTCGTAAACAGTCTTTCAAATATTTTTTACTTCAGTCTTTAGAAACTTTACCTAATTGAAAAAACAAACAACGAAAAACTAAAAACAAAAAAATAAATGATATGGCCCACTAAGTTTCAAATATGGACCAGGGTGGTAAATGTTTAAAACACAATGATGCAGTGCTGGTTTAAATGTGTTTGATTTGAACGATCAGTTCAATGCCTACTTTGTTTCATTCATAAGATATTACAGTGGACCATATTACCAACCTGGGCCATATATACCGCACCTACTCTACCCATAGTCAATAATTTGGTCTTATTTGCGATGATCCTTGAGCTAAATACTTATCCATCGAATAACATATTTCTTTAGCTTAATATAATGTGGCTAAGTTTATCAGAGGGACTCCATTGGAGACCATATAACTTTGTTGTACGACTATTTTATAACAGCGAACATTTTCTTACCCCATTTAAAGGCTTTCTGGGCCTGGTGGGGAATATCGCATCGTCACCTCCAAGCGGTGCCCGCTGAATAGCCGAAAGGTCAAAGGTGAACTAACGACGAGCGTTGGATCCATCGGATCCATAGGTTTTAGATACCTGATTTCTCTTCCCAGGAACTAGGAACTAGGAGCAGGAGGAAAGATACACTCTGAAGATCACACCACCAACACGTCAGGCACAGGCCTCACAAGCCGGCCATGAAAGGTTACAGGAAGCCGTGACATAAGGCCATGTGTCATAAGGCCATATTTCGAATTATGGCCTTATGACGCTTTTGTAAAGCGTCATAAGACCATATTCGAACATATGGCCTCACGACGCTTTCAGAAGCGTCATAAGACCATTATGGCTGTATGTCACTTTGTTAAGTTTGATTTCGAGTGGAACGCGTTGTTTAGTGTGCAAAATGGAAAATTCAAGTGACGTGATATAGTTATAATTTTGAATTTTGTGAAGGTTTAAGAAGAGGCAGTAATATTCTTTATATTCCTGAAACCAAACATCTCTATCGTTTCAAATATAGTTCTAAGATAAGTAGACATTACATCTGCTACAATAAAACGTGTAATGCTAGTGCTATTGTTGACTTTCAAAACCAAACTCTTGTGCGCATACCAAAATCCAGTGCTCCACATAAGCATCCAAACAGTGAAGAACTTAGGAAAAAAATGTAATTGCAAATTCTTTTAACTTTAATTATCATATTGACATGACTTTGATTAAAAAAAAATAATAGCTTAAAATTCGCGCGAATTGATGATTAGAGAAACATTCACCAAAATGAATGTATTTAAGCGCTTTTTCTTTACAATTGTTAACATTCACTTTTATTCATAAGAGTGAAGAAAATTTAGATAGATTTATTAGATTTTTGTATATTTCTTGATCACAATCGTTTTTGTTCATATATGTGAATGAAAATCCAATGTAGATCTCTTTTTAATTCGAATACAATTTTGATTCTTCATTTTTGCTGAACATAAAGTGAACCTTCATTTTAATTGAAGAAAAATGTTTTCTGGGAGGCTGCGTAAAGCTGGAAAGCTAGCTGAGACCCCCGCCAGTCTCAACGCTGATATAACAGACCTACAGGAGATTCGATGAGATGGACTGAAGCTGAGGATTACAGAGGAATGTAACTTCTATTAGTGGAAGTGCCACCTTGATGGGAGATCGCGGTTGTTTGGAAGCGGATTCGCTGTCAGAGGAAGAGTAAGGCAAACCGTCGAGGTTTCTCGCAGACAGCGACAGAGCGTCAACGATCCGCATTAAGACAAAATTCCAACACCTAAGCCTAATAAGCGCACATGCCCCTATAGAAGAGAAAGACGACGCTACCAAAGAAAGTTTACACGAGCTCCTCGCCAAAACCAATGAGCAATGTCCCAAACATGACATTAAAATCCTCTTGGGAGGATTGGGAAGGAGGACATCTTTGGTATGACGATCAGAAAACACAGCCTGCAACACCACTTCCGATAACGGACTCAGGCTCATCGATTTTGCAGCGGGAAAAAATATGGTGCTGAGCAGCACATGATTCCCACGTCTCAACATCCACAAGGGCACATGGCGATCCTCAGATGGTCGAACCTGCAACCAAATCGATCATGTTGCTATTGACGGAAGGCATTCCCCCAGCATCCTGAATGTCCGTACATTCCGAGGAGCAACCATCAACTTGGACCACTACCTAGTCGATGCAAAACTTAGAGTACGGATCTCTATGAAAGCTCTTAGGCGAACACCAAACTACGCCGAGGAAATTCAATGTTGGGCAACTTCAATCGGTAGAGACCGCCGCTGCCTATGCCGACCGCGTATCCATTAAACTTGCAAGAAATCCTTCGACTGATAATATAAACCCGGGAGACCAATGGCAGCTGTGTCAACAATCCATAAGAAGTGCTGCGTCAGAGGTATTGGGCTTCTCACAGCCTCCCCCTAGAAACCTTTGGTTCGACTTTGAATGTGCATAGGCAAACAAAGCTAAAACGAAGGCACACAAGTCGTGGCTCCAGATAGATACTATAGAGCATCTAGAAATGTTGAGCGAAGGAAAGTTGAGAAATGCTTACTCACGAGGAAGAAAAAAGAACACCAACAACACGAAGTCGAGAAGTTGCAGAGATGTTTTTGCAGAAAAGAGGTGCGAAACTTCTACAGAAGAGTGAAACAGTCTACATCAGGTTTCACAAGCCGCCTGGTTCCTGCAAAAGATCAGGATGGAAACACAATAGTGGAAACGCAGGCGTTGTTAGGCATCTGGAGAGACTTCATTAACCAGTTGTTTAATGGCCATGACAGCCAAGATCCCCCAAGGCCAACTAGTACCAGTTAATCTAGATGACGGCCGCATCAAAGTAGCCATCTCCAGACTAAAAATGTACAAAGCAGCTGCATGCGATGGTCTATAAGTGGAGCTTTTTAAGCACGCTGGAGATGACCTGGTAAGGACCATACACTAACTCATCTGCAAAATATGGTCGGAGGAAAGTATGCCCGTTGAGTGGAATCTCAGTACCATCTGCCCGATTCACAAAAAAGGAGACCGCCTAATCTGCGGCAACTACATATAGAGGCATAGGTAAGTCTTTTAAACATCGCGTATAAGAGCCTGTCCAGCATTTTATGTGAACGTCTCAAGCTGTTTGCTGATGATCTTATAGGTCTTTACCAACGCGGAAAATCTACGACCGACCAAATTTTCACAAAACGCCAGATCCTCCAGAAAACCCAAGAATATTACATCAATACCCACCACCTGTTCATAGATTTCAAACACGACATATTAAATAGGACAGAATTATATCGTGCCCTCATAAACTTCAAAATATCGCAAAACTGAACCGTTTTGTTATGAGAAAGTTGTAAAATGCTCGCTGTTCCCTCAATGTTGGTAGGGGCTCTACTGAAACCTTTGAAACCACTAGAGGTCTAAGACAAGGTGACGAGCTGTCATGTAGCTGTTTTAAGATTATTCATCGGGCACCGTCTTTAATAAATCGACCAAATTACTTGGTTTCGCGGATAGGAAGAACAAACCGAATAGTAATCGATGCCTTCACTACTTTGGAGTCAGTAGCACGCAGAATGGGACTGAAAATAAACGAGTTCAAGACGAAGTATATGCTTTCATCAACAAAGTATAACTTCGAGGAAGTCACTGAATTTGACTATCTTGGTACTGCTCTAAATACAGACAACAACATCAGCACTGAAATCAAACGCTAATTCTTGCTAATCGCTGTTTCCTTGGGCTGAATAAGCAATTGAGGAACAAAGCCCTATCGAGAAGAACCAAGGAGACACTGTATAGAACACTCATCATCCCGGTCCTGCTTTATGGTGCAGAAGCATGGACCTGGGCCCTCTCCCAATCGGATGAAAAGTCGATTGGAGTCTTCGAGATAAAAATTCTGCGTACGATTAAGGGTCCCGTCTGCGTAAGCCAAGAAAACAACATTTGGCGAAGAAGATACAACTACGAACTATATGTGGTTATACAGCGACATAAGCCTCTAAAGTCCTTAACGCATTTGCCAGATGGAGTCAGCAGTTAAGCTAGACCAGGCAGAGGGAGATTTCCGAGGTGACGTGAAATAAGGCCAAACGAAATAAGGCCAATTTGGTCTTATTTCCATGCACTAATAGAAATAAGAGCGAAAAAATAATGGAAATAAGACCGAAAATAAAAAATTAGGAATTCGGCTTTGGTTCACGGTTTTAATTGTTAAGTGCTTAAAGTTTTGAAAAAATAAAATGAGGAACAACCAAAATGTTCAAAGAATTTTTCAAAAATTGTTTGCGCTTCCGTTGTTGAGCGCACAAAACATGATAACTGCATTTGATTTGATTAAAGCGGAAATTGGTCAACAAGCGTGGTCACGAAACGCAACAAATGCTTTTAACGAGTTCATTATCTATTTTCAAACGCAATGGATTGAAAAGGTATTTATTTGATTGTCTTTCTTTTATGTATTAGAAAAATATTTTCTGTGCATGAGTAAAATCGCTCGATTTTTAGGAATTAAGGTTTATCTGATTTTTTTAAAATTTTCAAAAACGGATACTGGTGATATGAGATTACTTTTGTGTGGGAATGAATCTCATGGGTATTGCAAGTATCTGTTTTCGGAAATTTTAAAGAATCAGATAAAATAATCGTTAAAAAATCGCGCGATTTTTTAACGATTATTTTATCTGATTCTTTAAAATTTCCGAAAACAGATACTTGCAATACCCATGAGATTCATTCCCACACAAACGTAATCTCATATCACCAATATCCGTTTTTGAAAATTTAAAAAAAATCAGATAAACCTTAATTCCTAAAAATCGAGCGATTTTACTCATGCACAGAAAATATTTTTCTAATACATAAAAGAAAGACAATCAAATAAATACCTTTTCCATCCATTGCGTTTGAAAATAGATAATGAACCTCAATACCGTATCATCTTAGAGGTGTGAAAATTGATATTGAAATAATGCCAAATTGGCCTTATTTCGTTTTCGAAAACGAAATTAAGCCAAACTGAAATTTCGGCCTTATTTCGTTTCGGAAAACGAAATAAGGCCAAATTTTCGGAATTTGGCCTTATTTCGTTTGGCCTTATTTCACGTCACCGATTTCCGATGTCTTGAAGTGTGAAATTGGATATTTAAGACTATCAGATCAAGTCGTCTGGAAGGGTATATCAAATCAGGCTCTGGAGCACCACGCTTTTAAGCACTTTGCTCGCAATGGTGGTACAGTGGATGAAGTGCTTGGTTGCTTACCTAAGAGTTGTGGGTTCGAGCCCCAGCTTGGGCCGCAATTTTTCAATTTTCCCCCAGCTTCAACTGAGATAAATATCACCAATTTCTCAATCAATTGTGCCAACAAAAAATCTTTCCTATCTTCCTATTCCTTCTAACTAATGCCGTGCAGTTTTCATGTTCAAAAAAGACCTTGGGTCTTACAGGCATATAGTTAAAATTATTATTATTATTATTATTATTGTGGGTTTGAGCCTCCAGACTAGACAGCAATTTTTATATTCTCCAACGTTCAACTGAATGCCACTATTTTCGTAAGATTAATAAGAATACTACTAAAATCTCACTCCACTGTACCAGCGAAAATTCAAATTCTTTCCTATTAGTCCGGGGCGACCGTAAGGTTACCTTTCTCATCCGGAGACTGAAATTAACTATAAAATATTGATAGTGCAGGTGGAAACATTCACAAAACTACTAGGCGGTCAAACTTTTTCTAGGGAAAATTAGCCGGGGAGATTCACTCCCTGTGCTGCACAAGATTCATTTAAAAGACCTTAGGTCGCACAGACAGGTAATCAAAGTATTATTGCTATGGATTCTATAAGACCACGTTTTGTCTCATTTTGTTGGCCCATTGGTTAGACGTTATATACGAAAAATTAAAGTATATTTCTTTAATCCTTAGGGGCTATATGGTTTGAAAAAAAAAAAATAAAGACTTAACTGGACAAAAAATTGGGGCCTGATAACAAACCTACCTACATATTTACAAATTACACCATCGTTGGAACCTTATTTCATTTTGGAGGTTATAGAAAAAATCTTGCTCGTGAACTGTTTGTGTATTTCCAGAGTTAAGCAAGTGTTAACATTTGCCGACTTCCATCAGTGGTTAAGGCTTTAAAGCTGATATTCAATAAATTTAATAATAGTTTCTTTTCTTGTAAAATGTAAACTTTTTCTTAAAAAAAAAAACAACAACAAAGTAGGTATTCACATATACGATTTGCTCTTCGAAATCAATTCTTGATAAAATAATTGTAGCAGTTGTACAATCAATAGTTGGTCCGTGATCTAAAGGCTATAATCTTTTTAGCATACATTACCCATAAAGAATAATTTTTTTTGAATGTGTGATGTTTTTAGTAAAAGGATACAAAAACTCGCACCCTGAAGTCTGACCTGATCAAGAGAGGTGTTAATCCTTGTATACTGTATAGTATCGGTGTTAAACGCCCTATGGGCATGTTGGCTGAGCCTGGAAGCTACCACAATTAATACGAAACAGTTTTGTACATTCCAAATCGCTGAACAAATATTTCCCTTGTTAATATACAAAGACATGAGAGCTTGTAATGAACTTGCTTTTGTGTTGTCTGAATAATTTAATTATCCTTGTACATAGCCCTTATTTTTGATAGATATTTTCTTGCTCCTTTTTATCCAAGCGAATGCACAAGGGTGGATTTATATTTGATTCTTAAACTAAAGGGAAGGAATGCTTACGATAGCTGAAACAGTAGTTGTAGAAAGAGTGAGGGAGGGAGGACCTGCTTCTTGAATATGAGCATTTGACATTTGTATTTAATATAAACAAATAAAACATAAAACAATTGTACCTTCATATGAATGTGAAGTGAAAAGGACTAAGTCATATTCAATGTAAACAGTGTTGAATGATAACAAGTATAAATAAAGGTAATTTTTTCTACCTATCACAAAGCAAACTCACTATAAAAACGTAATAAAATCAGCTTTTTATGACCTTCCGTAAAAAAAATTTGTAATCATACATTTTTAATGACCATTTATGTAGACTGTGGGTAAACAGTGAAAAAAAAAATAGAACAAAAATGGTGGCTGCTCATTGCTTGACCAAAATAATTGGAGTCGCTTTATACGAAGTCGAAGTTGTAAGAACTCTCTAAAAAAAAAAAACAATCTTCAGCTCAATGTCGTTCCTCTACATGTCTACTTTGAATCTCTACATTTCTACGTAGACATTTGTGTCGACAATAGATACAATGTAGGCAATGTTGACAATGGCGTCGACAATGAAGACAAAGCTTGTCATGTCAATCTGTCAGCTGTCATTCTAAAATTTTCTGAAACATTGTTTACTTCACTTTAGAAGTACATAGTTCAGCTGTTTGCAGACTTGCAGTATGGAGTGGAAGAAGTTGATTAACTTTTAGTAAGCCCTTTTATTATTTTTAGCACCTCGTAAAAGAAAAATGGACCTAATTCATATAGAACAGTAAATTGGCGCTAGCTTTACTGGCTGCGCAAAATGGTGTAGTAGCAGTAGTAGCACGTAGCAATGTCAAATTAAATGTCAAAAAAGTAGCTCACAAAGCAGCATACACGAAGACAATGTGCAGCACTGCACTCAAACAAAAATCACGTCAGCCATTTTGGTTTGTTGTTGTTTTGCAGCACAGCACGTTCGTGAAGTTGGAGTTGAGTCGACTTGCACTTCAGCTACTCTCTCTGCTGCAGCTGCTACTTCACATTGTAGGTGTGCAATACAATTTTCGTACATTTAACTTTGACATTGCTACGTGCTACTGCTGCTATTACACCATTGTGCGCATCCAATTAAGTAAGTCACACATATCGTTCAAAAAGTTAGATGCTTCCAATCAATTAAAACTGATAATGATGCACAAGAAGAAGTCTGGAATACAGGCATGCATATGGAAGCCGGTGCTGACATCAGTATGACTGCACCTCGAAGCACAACGATGATGCTTGAGTCTCGCGTTCAACAGGACGGTTCTGAGCCTCTAGGATGTGGTACAAAGGTAGTTTTGTACATCAAAGTTGCTCGTCAAGAAAGGACGTGACCAAGTAGTCAGTGACGATAATGGTAAAAAGCAGGTGAAACAAATGGAGACTAGCGATCCCAAAATTGATCATGTTGACGAGAAAGAAGATGCCGAGAAGGACACCGATAAGAAAAAGATTGTTCAAATTAAGTTAAAATTATTTATTTAAATAAAACGAGTTTCGAAATTTGTTGTCTTCTCTAAATTTCTTTTTCTCCTCCTCTTCTTCAGGCAAACTCCAAAGCAGCCGTTTGCCTTTCTATTCCTTGAGGTGCATATTTATGCGGTAAACATAATCTGCAAATCAGCAATAATCTTCGCCAGATACAGATGCATGCGGTTTACGTTATCTTCAAGAACACTCAATATTAGGCTCTTGCCCAGCAGGCAAAACCCTTCTAGTAGATCTCGTTGTCTTTTTCCAGTTCCTTAAACAGTTCCATGCACTTCTTCACCAACTTCTTCGAATGACTTTGAGAACTTTGTTCTGTTATAGCGTTTCATGGGAGATATTCAATGGGATTTCTGGATCAACAACAACTTGATGATGTTCCTCTAGGTCTCAAAGAGATCGAAAGGTACTCGAAGTCGTATATAAAGAGCAGGGTATGGAATTCCAGATTACCCTCCACAGATATGTAAGTGCTTCACAATCAAATGGTGCTCCCACGTTGGTCAGATATTTGTAAACTAACCATAATTCCTCCTTGAAAATATCATCTCCAGTTATGATAGAGTTGATAGGTTTAGTAAAATATTTGTAAGAAATTATACTAACCGCTGCCAAATCATATCAACTCGTAACAATCTTGATTTTTACTTGCGATTATAGGTACTATAAGGCAAGTTATGGAGTCGTGCAGAAAAAAAAATTTGAGATAACAATCACACATGACATTACGATGATGGAGAAGTCGAAAAAAGTGGGTCTGGGAATTCCGTCCGTCTGTCTGTCTGTCTGTCTGTCTGTCTGTCTGTCTGTCTGTCTGTATGTCTGTTCGCGCCTCTGGAGGCTGAACGGGTGGGCCGATTTGCTTCAAATTTGGTATTTAGGATTTATTTGGCAGTCAATCGGAACGAATTTTTTATTTTTGCTCTAGGTCCAAAAATAACGGCACCTGCCATACAATCTTGAAGACAAAAATTGATTTTCTCAAAAACGGCTCTAACGATTTTGATAAAACTTTCAGAATGCTATTTTTGCAAGAAAATCTATCTTTTGGTTTGAAATTTTTTTTCAAAATTTGTCTAATAACGGTACCTCTCATAGAACCAGTATTTTCAAATCAAATTTTCTCGTAAACTATACATTCGATTTCAATAAAATTTTGGCCACAGGAAGTCATTCATAATTTTATTAATATGACATTTCAAAATATTCAAAAACTTTTTTTTTTGATTTTTTATAATTTTTTCAAAAAAATTTTTGGTTTTCGAAATATGTTGGAAACGGGTGCATTGATTTTTTTTTTTAATTATTTTTTAAATGTAAACTACAGATTGCCATATATTTGCATACTCAAATAAATTTCAAAATATTTTTTGAAAAAGTTTTTCAAAAAAAACTTTAAAAAAAAAACGATTTCCAATATTTTTTTTTCCTAGATTGACGTATAGCTTTGAAATTTTATTGCATACTTAGTTTTTCCGAGAAAACTCTTAAACTAATTTAAAAAATAAAAGAATTTTCGAAATTATTTTTTTTTTTTTAATATCCATATATGCAGCCACTACGCAATTATTGAACATAAGAGCAAGTTCGTGCGACCCAGTCGTGCATTTTATTTTTTGACAGGAAGCCGTCGTCTGTCTTTTTTTAGTGTCTATTCACACTGACATTCCAGAAAGATCTTTTCGTGTAGTTCATCTTGAAATTGAAACTCGTTGTCAAGTCGTTTTAGCAAAAACGAGTAGTTTTGCAATATTTTTTTTAAGTTTTATGGTTAGTGATATTCCAAAAAAAGAAACTCAATGGAAGAAGTTTTGTTTTGAATTAAAGGGTGCTTTTCTGCGAAATAAAGAACTTAAGGTTGGTAGTACTGTTTTAATTGACAGTCAGTTTCTCATCTGCCATATGATCTATCTTTAGTTCGGTTTGTAATTTCATCATAAATTGACTGACACCTGAACAACGCATGCAAATTGTGCAGATTAATTTCAAAAAATATGGTTGGCAAAACATTGTTGATCCCGACTTTAACAAGAAAATTGTGTTCAGCGATGGATCACAGTTTCGGTTGAATGACTATACGTCAATAAGCGAAACGGCTGCATTTGGAGTGTGGATAATCCTCAAACGATTGTTTAGACGTCTGACATCCAGACAGTAAAACAGACAGTTTGGTCTGGTTTTATGGGGTGGCGGAATCATTGGTCATTACTTCTTTAAAAATGTTACAGTCAATGGAGTCCGTTACAGAGCCATGATCAATCACTTATCCGTTCCACAATTGATGCGGCTTGGTGTGGGGGAGCTTTAACAAAGATAACAAGACGGCCATATTTGTTGAAGGAAACGCTTGGTGAGTGCATAATTTCGCGTTTGAAGTTGTGAGTTGGCCTCCAAAATCGCCCGATTTAACACCGCTGGTCTACACCAATAAGCCAAAGACGATTGATTACTTGGAATGGCCGACAGAAAAAATGTCCACTGGATAAATAAAAATTTGATCGACTGTCAAAATGTCGACTGATGTTTGGTCGACAAAAAAAGTTGTCAGGTTAAAATCGATAATATGAAAATGTCGATTAAAAAAGTGTCAGTAAAAAGGTCGACTTTTATCTTGATAAAAA
The DNA here is from genome assembly GCA_916050605.2 of Platycheirus albimanus. NCBI lineage: Eukaryota > Metazoa > Arthropoda > Insecta > Diptera > Syrphidae > Platycheirus > Platycheirus albimanus. Next base: position 72,158,833 of record OU696698.1, read on the forward strand.
AGGTAGTTCTTTTGATTGCAGCGAAAGTTTAAATTTGTAAATTACTTTTAGATCATAGTAGTAGGGGGGCAACACTAGTCGACAGTGGCCACTGTAGACCTTTTATGAGTCTATATTTTCTAAATCAACTTTGTAGGAGTTGAAATTTCGATCAGTTGCTATTTTTAAAAAAGCCGACTTTATGACGATCGCTTTTTTTTAATTCGACATTTTAAAAATCGGCAAATCGTACCTAACCCTCGATATACGCCTCTAAATGCCATAAAAAGTAATCTTAAATTGGACCTCAAGTTTGGACTATATTCGAGCCAATCGCGGTGGCTATAATGCCTGAGATCATATTCAAAAAAAAATTGGCAAAGAATTATTTTTCAAATATAGTCAATTTTGTGGCAATTACTACGATTTTTCTGTGTTTTATTTCATTTCATACCAAAAAAAAAACCCTTTAGAAAGGTAATTTTGTTCTGATTCTAATTCTTCAATAACTGATAACATCAGAAATTATTTCTCATTCTTCTAAAACAACGGGAAAAGTCTCTAAGAAAACAAAAGTTAACGCTTGATATAAGCTTCTTGCTTTCGAGAACTGATAGTGCAAAAAAAAAAATTATTAATTAATATTCCAATTGCAGCTGCTGTTTCAGGTGCTTTGTTTTTCTTATAAATTCCTTGTCTACACGGTGTATAAACATTCTGCCATTATGATGGCCATCAAACCGCCATTTGGCATTGTTAAACGTCTTCTTTGCACGCAACAATTGCAGGTACACACACACCACACGAGACACGACACAAAGAACTATAAAATTACTTGAAGAGCCAATTGAAGTACAACAACCAATTGAGTCGAACACGATGCAATTTAATGGGCGATCAACTATCAGCAACACCTGTAAGCTAAATCATATAAATCTTTGACTGACAATCGATTAGGACACGTTCCACACTCCAAGAAAGAAGATCTTTAGTCGCTTAAGGTCTTTATCATCCTTGTTCAGGGACTCGCTATATGCGAGCGCTGTTTCGGGTGCTGATGTGGAGTAGGGTCAGATTAAAGAGGCGTACGCCTTTAAGGTATTTGATCAAAGCGAGGAATGGTTTGCAATTAATCTCGCATATGAGTTTTCTTGCCTTCCAGGTTTGTGCGGATTGCAAACAGGTTGGACGACGACAGAGCATAGGCAGTCATTAATAAAAAGGAAAAATGAAATTAATATTTGACTTATTTGCAGGGGGACATGCTGATGCTGAAACATGTTTTTTGCTTTGTTTGTTTTTAATAAGAAATTAAATACAAAAAATTAATATAATAACTATTTAAATAGGTTTTGTTCGTTAAAGACCTAAACGATCGGTGACCAAAGGGTGGCTGGCTTCGGAGTAAAATGAGCTACGATTTAATTCGTTGCTTTAACATAAGTATAACCCTATAGTGATAAGTTAGCGTACTCGTAACATGCTAGAAGTCTTGGGCACAAATCACCCATTGCCCAATCCAAGGTGAACAATATTTTTATGTCTTGGAAAAATTTTAATTTATGAGAATAAATTTATAAAAATCTGTGTAGCGGTTTTGAGAAAAAAAGTTTTTTTTTAAACTTTTTGAAAAAAAATTTCAAAAAAAAAATTCAAAACCGCTTGTTCATAGGTATTCAGCAAAAAAATGTATTTAAAATTTTTAGAAAAAAATTTATTAAGCACTTTTCAAAATATTAATTTTAATTTTTTTTTAAATAATGCTTTTAAAAAACAAAAAAAATTATTTTTTAAAAATATTGGTATATGCAGTTCAGATTAAGCTACCTACAACTATAAATGTGTGAAATTTTGAAAGCACCGGTTGAGTTGTTTTCGAGATAGTCGAAAAAAACCGTCTTATGGAAAGTACCGTTCTTAGACATTTTTTAAAACTTTTTTAGTCATATGATTGGTCGTACCTAAAAAGAAACACTGATTTTCTTAAATCAAAATCGTTAGAGCCGTTTTTGAGAAAAATAAGCTTTTACGTAACGGTTATATGGCAGGTACCGTTATTTTGTGAGCTAAAAAAAAATTCAATTTCCCCTTTGTACAATACCTAAAAAACTCTATATAATAAGTTTGAAACACACCCGTTTGTGCTGTAGGTGTCTATACATACAGACAGCCAGCCAGACAGACATACAGACGGATATGCCTTATAATAAAAATGAAGAAGTGCAAATGAATATTATTTTGAGTGCTGATTGGTAAAAAAAGTGTATTTCAGCAATTAAGTTATTTTAGATGTTGATAGACTTAATGTAGGTAATTATACTTAAATGTAATGCAGGTGGAAAGAAGTAAGAAAGTGCAAGTTAGCAATAAAATTATTTTAAATGTTGATATACTTGATATATATAGATATATTTGAACCAACCACCCACTATTTTTGACAATTCCCCCCCTCCCCACCCCTACAATAAATTCAACCACCCACTCCACCTACAACCACCTGCTACTCACCCACCATTTTTGAACATTTTTTCCTCGACTTTCTATGCTATCAAAACAGATATATAACGTGACTGTGACTGTGAATGTGACACTTTTTCGTGCGTGCTGCCCATATATTCCGATTTATTAGACGTTATCACGTCAAAAAAAATTAATTAAATATAACGAATAGAAATCATATTGCAGAGCTTTTTCTTTTCCTCTTATCAACCATGTGCTTGTGCTTGTAGTGAAGGCTGACGTCTTCCATATCAGTTCTCCTGTTCATCGTGATATCAGCATTTTGCTTTGGTGTTTTTCTCGCTGCAATATTTTTACGTTGTCATAGTTGGAGGAGTGGTTGTCATTTATGCAATGTAATGCCAGTGCTGTCTTCTGGAATGCTTTGCTCTTAATTTGTGGCCTGGAAGCTGCAAATCTATACTATTCAGTTTTTGTTTAGCTGTCCCCATGTAGACTTGGTTACATTCTTTGTCTGCGTTTCCATTACAATTAATTTTGTAATTTAAATTTGAATGGTCCTTATTGTCTATTTCTCTTTTAAGGTTGGGGTAAAGTTGTGAAGTTGTATTTGTCGATTTTATAGTTAATTAGTATTTTTCAGTATCTAGAAGTTTTGCATTTTTGACCAACCACTTCCCAATGTAAGTCAATGAAATGCGTTGTGATTTGCGTTCAGGTTTGATAAAAAGAACAATTCTGCATTTTTATAGGAAAGAATAATGCTGCATTCAATTCAATTTCCATCAGCCTGTGCTCATAGACGTATCTCAAACTACTGCTAAGTTGTGATGAACCAAACCTGGAGTTTAAGCTTTTCATAAATGTATTTATTTATGATTAGGAATTAACCTGGGGTCTAACTTCTGAGTTACTTAGTGTCATATAATAATTATTGAAAAACGTATAAGTACTTTTGTCTGTCATTAGTACCTAAGTCGATACAAATAAAATACCCTGGAACCAGGGCCCGATCCAGCTTTTTCGCCGCCCTGGGCAAATATTTAATTTGCCGCCCTTTTGCAATGAGAACATATATAAGTTATAAAATTGTTGGTGCATTTTTTGACCGACTTTTGAAAAATGGATGTATTCATTCAGACCCGTAAGAATGTAATATTGTTGGAAATTTTCTTTTGGACAATGAAACATGACATTACGATTATAAAAAAGCCGAAAAAATAGGTCGGACAATTCTGTCTGTCTGTCCGTCTGTTTGTATCGGACCCTAAGCCCTTAACGGCTGGACCGATATGCTTCAATCAAGATTGATTTTTGGACCTAGCATTCTAGCTCCGAAATTAAAGGTACATGCCATGTGATTTTTATTGACAAACTCATTTAGGTATCTCAAAAACGGCTTATACGTTTTGGTTGGAATAAATTTGTCTGGAAAATTCTTTATAACGGTAACTCCAATAGGGCCGAATTTTGAATATCCGATTTTCTCCTAAGCCACTTAAAGGATTTCGATGATATTTTTTAAGTGAAATGCCTTTTATAAACGAAATAACTTTGTTACTTAAAATTTCATAAACAATTAAAGTTTTTTTTAATCCAATTTAATATTTTTTTAAATTTTGTCTTCCTGATAAAAAGCAATAAAAGGCGTTCTTCTTTTTTAGTTCACAGCAGAGCCTGAGTTGTCAAACAAAAATAAGAATTTGTAATTCTTTTCTATGTCAGAGTGTGTTCAGAGTGCGCTCTACGAGCTCCAAATAAATAGGTGGGACAGACTGAGCTAAAAGCCAAACAAAAATGTAAACGTCAAAAGTGATACGCTTCGAAACCAACCAATACCAATTTAATCGATATTTTAGCGGCGCGGCGGCTGGAAATAAAAAAAAAAATGGCCGCCAAATTGATTTTAAGTGTTTAAAAAATGGCATAAGAAAAAGGAAGTCAATGGGATATTAAATTCGTTTCATTAATAGTTCAAAACGCTCTGAACACAATTGGTTCAGAGGACGTTCAGATCGACCTCGATAAACTCGAACTTAGTTCAGAGCTCTTTACTGAATGAAAACAGAAAACGCCTAAAGTGCTGGAAAGTGCATTCTCAAAAAAAAAAAATTTGGAGAAATGTTTTCTAGAATATTTTTTTTCTAAAAAAATCAAAACTGTTCAAGAAATCAGATTAATTTAATTTTCCCCCAAAAAACGTTAACTAGCGGTTTTTAAGTGATTAATAAAATACTTCGACTTTATATTTTTGACGGACATTTAAGTCAAAATTCCTTATAGCGAGCCTTGCTTTTTATTTTCAAAGAAAATTGGTATAAAAAAGAAATTAATGAAAAAAATTCATATCTTTTGTTAAGAAATTCAATTTTTGAATGCGCATTTAAAATTTTGTTTTTTATTTTACTATACAAATTTTCCAATTTAGAAAATAAAAAATTTGCATCATCTTTTAGTTTTATCACTTGTTTCAAAAAAACTTCAAAAATTCTTAAAATATAATTCATGAAACCGTTTTTGTCTCTTGTCTGCCACAGCAGCAATATTCTCGGGTGTACAGTTCCCTTATTACTGTAGTAGGGCTTTTTCGTCTCGTCTGAAGTAAACTCTTTTCAAATTGCTTGTTCTCGATTATTATTGATTATATCGCTGACCTTATAGTCTTCATCGGACCAATTGTCAAAAGTACCAATGACCAGACCCCTCTTTACCACTGGGCCCACTGGGCCCGGGCCCAGGGCCCCGCAATCACCAGGGGCCCCCAAATTGCTGAAATATCAATTAACCTCTATTGGTCTATTATCAAGAAAAAAAATATTTCGATACAATTTTAGATGCATAAAGAATGATCAGAATTCGTACTTTCTTTGCTGAACATGGAGAAGACACACTAAACATTTCTTAAGGAAGGGCTGCACTAGGGGGCGATTAATCTCAATGGAAAAGTGATCGATATTTATTCTTTAGAATGCTATTTCACAGCTCATCTGTTTCAAAATTATGGATGAATTTTTGAAATTGGTTACAAAGTTATATACAGGGTGATTCACGAGCGTTGTGCCAAAAAGCTAGAGCATGTAGGTTGAGTTGAGGCAAGAAAAAAATCGTATGGGAGGGGGGTCTATCCCCCCCGTTTGCCCCTCCTGGGGCAATTTTCTGAAAAATTGACTTATTTTGTAAAAAAAAAATATTAAAAATCAACGGCGTCGTTTACAACACCGTGTTATACTTTTTTGGAAAGCCCAACATTTTTTCTTTCATTTCGTTTTTAAATCAAATTGTTTTAACGATTAGTTTAAAAAATATTAATTTTCAAACTCAAAATTTTGAAAAAAAAATTTGAAAAAATAATTTTAAAACTAATTTTTTTCAAAGTTTTACGTAATTAAGTATAATTTTTGTTTCCAGAATTCAATGCTCATATTAATTTTTAATCCAACACTGAAAACGGTATGGCCCTACAACTTTTTGCTGCCAAGGTATTCAAAAATAACCGAACCTACTTCTTCACAAAAACACGAAAAAATTGGCTAAATGATCACTTGTGCCATCCCGTAAGGCTAGATTTTCTTGTTTTTGTGAAGAAGTAGGTTCGGTTATTTTTGAATACCTTGGCAACAAAAAGTCATAGAGCCATACGGTGTTCAGTGTTGGATTTTAAATTAATGGGAACATTGAATTCTGAGAACAAAAATAATACTTAATTACGTAAAATTTTGAAAAAAAATAGTTTTAAAATTATTTTTTTAATTTTTTTTTTCAAAATTTAGAGTTTGAAAATTAATATTTTGAAAACGGTTCAACAGAATAACTTCATTTAAAATTACAATTAAAATAATAAGTTTTTGGCTTTACAAAAAGGTTAAGCGTGGTATTGTAGGAGCTACCATTATTTTTGAATAATTTTTTTTCAAATTTAAGTCATGTTTTTAGAAAATTGCCCCTCCCGGCTAAACGGAGGGAAATAGACCCCCCTCCAGTACGATTTTTTTTTCTTGTCTCCACCTAACCTACACGCTCTAGCTTTTTGGCACAACATGCGTGAATCACCCTGTATATGCATAACACGTTGCGCGTTTGAAAGCAATTCTGATTGACTTTTATTTGCTAATTTCAACAACTGACCCGTAGTTTTTAATGTGGGTGATTTGAAGACTTTGATCAAAAAAGCACATAGATTTTTTAAAAATAAAAATGCTTTCAGATACAAATTACTTCACACCAACATCTAACCCGGGTGCAAGGCACGTATGTGGTAAATACAAAAGAGAATTGGATGCATTAACATAATATTCGAATTTACTTGCTGGTCGGTAACTTAAATATAATGACCATATGGCAGGTTTAAGTTTCTTTTGTTTTACTTCCATGAAATTTTCTAACTGTCTTAGCAAAATAGTGTAGCTGCAGCAGTAGTACGTTGCACTTACAATTTGAAGTTGCAGTCAACAACAAGTCAACTCCACTCCAACTTCATGAACGCGCTGCGCTGCAAAACAACAACAAACGAAATTATTTTAAAAATTAAAAGAATAAATATTAATTCAAAGTTATGTGATTTTTTCTGCATATTTTTATTGCACAATATAACATTTTTATATAATCATACAGGGGCCCCATTTTCGAAAAGTGCCCAGGGCCCCCAAAAGGGTAAAGACGGCCTTGCCAATGACAGCTTTGTTAGAACAACTACTGAGGATTGAACTTGTTTTACCTTCGAAACGCGACTTTACAAACTTAAACTAAATAACTGTATACATTTTTTAATACATCTATACATTCGATGGATCCTAACTAATATGGGATATTTTTTTAAGAAGAAGTTGAACAAAATGAAATTTGCTATAGAAAGGAGATTTCGTTATAAAGTAGTTTTACTGTACCTACATATTTATGTACTTTCCCAGTAGGAAAAGATGAATATATTTCTGATGACGGATAAAATGTTTTGTGTGTTTCTTCGGTTAATTGAGAGTTCAGAGAATACATTTACTTCAGCTCCCCACACACATCACACTTGTGTGAGAAAAATCAAAATTCTTTTTGATTTATATATTTTCTCAAATGACGATCTTAATAAGAAGGAAACAAGTAAACATTTTTTGGAAATACATAGCTTTAATAATCCTCAATTTTCAAATTTTGCCGCCCTTAAAATTTGCCGCCCGGGCAAATGCCCGGCGCCCCCCCCCCCCCCCTAGATCGGGCCCTGCCTGGAACACATATCTAATAAATTCTGAAAATACGATTTTGGTAAAATATCAATAGTGATGTTGAAATGGAAGGAGATTTTTTAAATCGGAAGACATAAATATGTTGTATGAAATTGTGCCACCAGCCAGACAAAAGTAATTAAAAATGTTGAAATTAAATTAAAAAAAAGTACCGTGGCCTTATTGTGAGTTTCGTCCAAGTATGAACGGCATCAGTTAGATCTAACGTATCTATCTAATGCTTATTTCGTTATCGACAAAATCTCGTCCAGGCAAGCTACTCGGGATTAAGGATTAAAAAATAGTATAAGAAAAACGTTTCATGATGGTATTGAAAATAAAAAAAATGTTGGTAAGGACTGAACGAACGTTCCCTGTTACAGACATTTTACAATCATATTAACTGGTCATGATGCAAGTAAATTAAGCACACGTTTGTCAATAAAATTTTGAATTTCTTTTAATTTTCTGAAAAATACGTAATTCAATAATACAAACTTAATTAAATTTTCCCACATGTTAAGGGATTTCGAAATGATATAAAAAAACTTTTTAAAATCAGTTTAGAATTTATACAAGTAAACCCTCCCTATACGCGTGTTGGCTTTTTTTTTATTTAAAAGTCTTGATCCACCCTCTAGTTTCAGAAAAGTTTTCATGTCAATAAATGCAATTACCTACAGTGTCGAGCATAAGTCATGGTACTCAAAGCGCTCTTATCAAAAGCTTTGAAAGTTAAGAAAAATTAAGGACTAAATATTCATTAATCAAGTTAAACATTATAAGAAAACCTTTATGATTTTCTTATCAACAGCAAAAAATTTTAAAAAAAATCCATTTTCAAGAAAAAAATAAAAAAAACCTTGAAATCTATGAAAAAAGCAGTGCAAAAGTCTAGGTACTTCTGCCCTTTACCAATTTTTACTGTTAAAATGTTTAACGGCCCGTTAGTTTTGTTTTGTTTTTGCATGTAGCTTGCAATAGAAAATGTGTGTTTGTCAATCAGTACAAAGCGATCGGTGGTGCAGGTTAAAGCGAAGGAAATTTTAGTGTTTAAAAAAAAAAAGCGATGGGTCGTAAAGAATTAACTTTAGATGAGCGTCAAATAATAATTAATTGTTATGACCAAGGTAAAAGTTATTCGGAAATTATTGAAATTGTTGGACGACCAAAATCTACCATACAAAATGTGATTAACCGTTATAATAAGGAAAACCGAATCGAAAACAAAGTCAGGTCTGGTCGTCCGCGAAAGCTTACTGAAAGAGATGAAAGAAAAATCGCGAATATGATAAAAAAAGATCCATTTAAAAGTGCTCCAAAGATTGCTACCGATATAGAAATTACTTTAAATAAAACAGTTTCTCCGTGGACAGTTGCAAGATCACTTCAAAGATCTGGGTTTAAGTCGTGCACACCCCGAAAAAAGCCATTAGTAAGTGAAGTGAATAAAAAGAAGAGACTGGACTTTGCAAACCTGTACAAAAATAAGTCAAATGAATTTTGGGACAAGGTTATATTCTCCGACGAGTCGAAATTTAACATTTTTGGCTCAGACGGTCGCATAAGAGTATGGAGAAAACAAGGTGAAGCTCTAAATCCTAAAAACACAATTAAAACTGTGAAACATGGTGGCGGGGGTGTAATGGTATGGGGGTGTATGTCATCCATTGGTGTCGGGAATTTGAAAATCATTGAAGGAATCATGAATAAGGAGGTTTATTTAAACATTTTAAAAGAAAATTTAAAACAAAGTGCAGAGAAACTTGGGATCATAGACACATTTCACTTTCAACAGGATAACGATCCCAAGCATACGGCTACAGATGTTAGGTTGTGGATTGCCTACAACACGCCCCACATGCTAGTTACACCCCCACAAAGTCCAGATCTTAACCCCATCGAACATTTATGGGATGTCTTAGAGAAACGACTTCGCAAACACAACATAACAAGCAAAACGCAGCTCAAAGAGCTGCTGGTATCAGAATGGGAATTAATAGGGTCAGATGTCACACGAAACCTGGTGAACTCCATGCCAAATCGTTTAAAAGAGGTTATTAAGCTCAAAGGTTTTCCCACAAAATATTAGGTAACCATTTTATTAACATACGACGTTTGATGAGGAATTTAATTTCTTCGTCTTTCTAGGGTACCAAGACTCTTGCACTATTGCTTCCATGGATTAATACTATTATTTTAACTTTTTTCAAGATCCTTGAAGGATATTTTTGTTTTTCTCGTATTAATTTGGGAAATATACTCAAACTTTAATTAATCAAAGCTTAAAATCAAAATTGTGTCTTAATATCATTTATACAAAGCATTTATCAAGATCAACCGCAAGGGTACCATGACTTTTGCTCGTCACTGTATATATGTACATAACAATGAACACATTTCTGGGAGACGACGTCGCGACGCGTCGGGGGCAATTTTTATGTCTATAAAGAAATGAAGCAGGAGTGAGTTTAAAAAATTCGGCGAAATATGTATCTCGAATGTTTATGGAAAATATGATACAAAATTATTTAAGAAGTTCTTATTCCAAGAAATAAATTGTATTTGTTGTTTTGGATTTATTTTTAAAAATGTATATCATTTTATTGAAGTCTTTATTATAAACACGAGTACACAAGAAGATGCCGTTTCAACACAAATTATGGGAGCAAACTATCCTTCATTCTGCAAGCTGCATTTTTTGAGAAAAAGTTTGAACTTCGGAGGACAGGAACTATATGTATTCAAGTATCATAATAAGTGTTACACATCAGGAAAGCGTCTTGAGTTTTCTTTGCTCTTTATTGCATTTCTTGACTACCAAGGTCGAAGATACCTAGGAATGAATTCGACAATATTGAAAATCACGAGCTCACCAATTCCATCAAGTCCAAGTAAAACTTTTTATACGACACCCAATTGCATGCAATGACGATGCTACCACCATTGTTTTTTATGTTTGGTGCCACTTGGTTCGCCTCGTTATCACAGGTAAATACTCTAAGTACCACCGTGAATTCTGAAATTAAATTTTGGGACCTCCGTACCGGACCACCTGTACAACCTATACTGTCGACGTAACTATCATACAAAAATCCGAGTGCGGTAAAATTTTCAGGTATCGTCTTCTTAGAATAACATGGAATTGAGAGTAGGAAGCTTCGGATCTTCAGGGTCGACAGGAATGTGGGTAAGCTGACTTCGGTTAAGCCGGCGCGGCGGGCGATGAGTTTTGAAAAGAGCATTTCTTAAGACATCTTCGCGTGAGACAAATCTTTTTAATATGAATTGGACTGTGATTTTTATTGACGTATGAGTCTCTTTTCCATGCTCCACCCATCCATGGTGAATAAGTGCATGGGAATAAAATGCCATATTTTGCCGAGTATTCTCTTAGAGCTGTTGTGATTACAAGTAAACCTTGTAACGACTCGGTTAATAACAAAACGACGCAAACCATAGTTCACTGAAGGGATTTTTTAGCTCCAACTGTACGGCCCTGAATGTAAAGCACGTAAACATCATACCCTATCTCCTTGCGATACTTTTTCCAACTCAAAGTGTATTGATCCGAACCAGTCTACTCCAACGTGCGTTAAAGGCGTCGACTCAAAAGCTAAACGAGCTTCTGGAAGTTGATCCATCTGTGGCATTTGTTTATTTATTATTTAGGAATTTTTAATGTTTCGTTTATTAAAGGGTTTCTCCATTGAAAATTTCATTGAAATCCGTCAAATGGCTTCCGAGAAAATCTGATTTGAAAAAAAAACTGGTCCTGGTTGGAGGTATACAGGTACCGTTATAAAACTACTTTTCCTGAAAAATCTATTCAAGCCAAAACATAAAATTTATACAAAAAAAATCATTCACTAAGTTTTATCAATATCGTTTTAGAAATAAATTTTTCATTAAAAACCGTGCGGCAGGTATCTACTGTTAGTTTTACAGCTAGAATTCTAATTCCAAAAACCCCTCTGTAGAACGTCATAATAATACTGTGTACCAAGTTTGTAGCAACTAGAGTTCTCTTTTTATATTCTACTTTTGCAAAAATAAATTATGGGCTTATATCCCACCAAAGAGGGTCCTTCCTATGCCTTGCGGATTTATGTTCCTGTGCCGCTGTCCAACAACACGTTGAAGAGCAAAGTGTGTCGATGTATGTCGATGCGATTTTTCTATTCGGGCTCAATCTTAACACGTTCAAATGAAAAAAACATTGACATTTATTGCCGAGCTGGAAACGTGTTGATAGAACAGAAACCGGTTATTTTTCGAGAAACAAGAATCGTTTTGACAAGCTAACCAAACGGAAATTGACATCGCTTTGACCGGAAAATTCGTGTCCAGGTGTCAACGCAACTGTCAACTCGTTGACAGAACTTAGCACTAACGATTTCTTTACCTGATTAATCTGGAATAACTCCATAAGTTATTTTAACTTCAGAGAATCAACTAGTGGACACATTCCAATGACTTTATAATGCTGGCCTTACTGACTAAACAGTAAATGAAAACAGGGCGTGCAAAAATGCACGTCTATATTTTCACCTGGGCCTCCATTTATGGCAGTCGTGATTCAGTAAGGTATTGGAAGCATTTGCATCTGTTGCAAATGAAACTACCTTGATATTTCTATAATCTATTTTCATGGGCAATTTAATAATCACTTTAAAAAAATCCTCCAAACTTTAAGAAATTCAAGTATTTTTTTTTTGTGTGTGTCTCCTTTTGGAAATGTGTAATTGGCACTAAATAATCAAGAGCAATTGTGCTCTACCCACCCCAACTACTTCCCTTAATATTCTTATGAATTACCCTTTTAAACAAAAGTCAAATGCTATGCCACAAAACATACTATAGACGTCGAGTGTCAACACACGAGTCAGTCACATAGAGGCCCAGAGTGTGTAATTTGCGATTATTGCCACGTGCTTATCATGATTGCTCACCGAAACGTATTTCATTTGAGGGATGTTCACTATAATTCGCTTGCGGCTAGAATCTATATAGCTATACTAGGCAGATAATTATAGCCTTCGGTTGACAACATAATTTGATCTCGAGATTGTAGCAGAATCTTTTCAGTAGAAACATATTTCTCGAGCATAATAGCGTGGACCGAGGCACATCAGGGAGTATAAAAATGAACGTATGGTCTTTAAAGAGATGACTTAATATAGTTAATATTTCTTTTTTTCATTTTTAACAATTCTAACAAAACTTCAAATAAAAAGATACAAAAAATAAGTAAAAGGGTGGCTTTGAACTTTTTCACACGTTTGAATAATATACCCAGTGGCGACGATTCACGGAAACTATAAATTGAAAATAAGACCGAAAAGAAGATGTGCATTTTTAATTTGGTTAACGAAAATTTTACGATGCAAATAACGCATAAATTAATCATTAAAAATAGGTTAAAAATCCGTTTGAGACTTCAAATCAACAAGGTTTTACAAGCTTCTATAACTTGGATGAGAAATTGGATGCTTTGTAGTTTGAAGGATGCACCAAATATTTTACCCAGGTTCTATAAAAACGTCACTTTTTTAAGTTTTCTTCCAGACTCTGTTCTGTGGTTTAATTTTCTCAGCCAAGTCGTAAATTTAAAGAACGATAAACACAAACAAGGGCTTTGTTAACACTAAACGTTCCCTTTTATGATTTATAGCTTATCGCTCTTGAAAAAGATTTTTTGAATGTGTGTATCTTTAGAATGGCGGAGAATGGAGAAGGCTGCTATATAGAACTTTGTTGTTTATTGTAAAAATGACAAAGATTAATAATTAATAAATCAATATGTTAATTAAATTGAGTTCAATCAAAAACGTGTATATTTTTCACTGACTTTAAATGATTTTTAATTGCCTGTGCTTATGTCTTATTGGGTTGGTTTAAATATCGCTGAAGGCAGCTACATTTGATATTGGATGTTGTTGAATGGAAAAGCCGACGGCCGGCGCGGCATGCATGCAGAAACCAAAAGAAGTAGGCACATGTTTTCCAAACAGTCTAGTCTGGCCTGATGGAGAGTCTCAACGTATATACCTTAGTCATCGATCCAATCTCTCACGGTTGGAAAATAAGATAGTCAAACCTTTTCTACTAGTAAAAGTCATGTTTCAGATAAAAGTTCAGAAGACCCCATTCTAGAATTCTAGCATTGAAAAAATCATGTTGTTTTATCTTTCCCGCCTATGTGGTTAGTTGCAAAAAGAACTTAATATTTTATTAAAAACAGCTCAGAAATACCGAGCAAAAAAAAAAAAATGCAATCGAAATAGTAGGTATACATAGTCAGCGTAAGGAAAAACTAAGAACCAGTTTAAAAAAAAACGATTTTTTTGAAAAACTTTTCGAAAACTTATTAAAAATTATTTTTGAGTATGTAATTTCTAGAACTTTGTAGTTTTTATTTGAAAAATAAAATTAAAAAAAAAAATTGATCCAACCGATTTAAAAAAAAAAAACCAAACGTAAAAAAGAAGATTTAACTTTTTTTTAAACTTTGTCACTCTTGAAGCTGTAATTTTTTGACATTTGACTAGTAGAAACTACGCCATTTCTAAAAATTCACAAGAAAAATAGTTAAATTTTTTTCAGAGACGGTTCGTAAAACTAAAACATTTTTGGTCGTCTTGAAGTAACTTGTCGGAATGCAATTCAAAAATTGGTGGAAAAATTTGAGCTGTTGGGACAAGTTAGTGATGTGAAGAATAATTTAATTTTTTTTTTTTTGAATATCAAAATAACACCTCTTATTGGAAAACCCTGTACTAATATACATATGTAGCTACAATTTGGTGCGTTGTCTCACATATTTTACAAAAAATAAATCAGTCAAATCAGCTTTAATAAAAGTACATAATATGAAACTCAAAATCTATCGATTCTATCAAATGGTCCAATGATTTTGAAAACATGGATAGGCACTTGTCTAAGGCTGACGTAAAATTAAAAACATTAGAGAAATTTCGAATGCAAGAAATATTTGACCAAGATGACTTACCTAAAATAATACCAAGCATATGTTCTTGCTTGTATTGGTTCTAAAAAACTGATTCCTTTTTTTTTATTTCAGGCAAACTGGACTTACCAAGCAATATTGTCGATACCATGGAAGCAGTTGGCAAGTATTGCTTCACAGGATGAGAACAATAGACTGGAAAAAAATATCAGTGATTTTGGTAAGAAGCAATTAACTTTTATTCTTATTTGTATTGTTGTGTCTTTTATTTTATAAGAACAATTAAATCAAGCATGTACTGATTCCAAGATTTCTTATATTAAAAATATGATTAGTGAAGAATCAACTATAAAGTTCAGTCAATGAATGCCTCAAAAGTTTTCGAAAAATTATTTTTCCTCTTATTTTTCATCAAACATTCCTTCATATTGTCTAACCTATTGGTCAGGGAAAAAATGTACTTGTATAGGTATATATTTGTAGAGCTCTGAATTCCCTTGCAGAATATGCATGCGGATTATTCTCCAACCTGTCTACAGTTTCAGTTATTTCAAAATCGTTCATAACATTTTGTTATTTTCTGACCAAGTTGTTCTTATCACCTCTTTATTGCCAACTTTTTTCGTCTAATAGTTATGTGTGGCCATGGCCACACTTAAAAGCCAATTATTAAATAAATAGGCGAAGATCATGTTACTTGAAAATTTTCCGGTGCTGGCGGGATTCTCTGTTTTAATTGGCACCAGGAACTGTTTAACGGAATTTCCTCTCGACGCTGTTCAAGTCGGTAAAAAGGTAATAAATGCGATAGTGGACTTCACATTTTCAGACATCAAGTTGTCTCGCAAAAATCGGGCATTACTGATGTGGATGTCTTATGTCAGCTCGTCGACAAAAATTGACGATGAAAAGGTTGTAGGTGACCCAACATTGCTGTTTCAGATGATGTGTACAAGCAAAAGATCAGATGAGAATTTGATGAAATTCTTTGAATATGAGCTGGCCCCATTTCCCATGGCTGTGTTCAATGAAAGTGGGATGCGGAGGACAGCTAAATCTGTCCTATACAACTTGTTTGAGCCTAACCTACCAACAAATCTTTTTTATTTCATCAGATGAACATAGTAGTGGACGGAGGATTTCTTCTACACAGGGTAGTCTGGCAAAAAGATGACTCCGTTTCCACAATCTGCGATGGTTATATCAACTACGTCAACCACCACTATCTTGAAATGGCTCTTACGGTGGTTTTTGATGGGTACGCAAGCCCAGCAACCAGTAAAAAATCATAAGAACAGATGCGAAGATACAGAATAAGAAGATCAGATCTGACATCAATTTGACATCTCCGACTTCTATACCTGTTAAACAAGAAGACTTTTTTTCCAACAAAAGTAAATTGATCTCTTTACTAAAGATAAAACTTCAAGACAATGGGATACAGACTCTTCAGGCCTTCAATGATGCTGATGCCCTTATTGTGAAGACTGCTGTAAAACAATCCATTCACAATTCTGTGGTTGTCGTTGGTGAGGACGTGGATCTCACTGTCGTTTTAATTGCTTTTATATTTCCCCTCCCAAGACATCCTTCTACTAAAACCCGGACAAGGAAAAACAAAAACTATCCACCCAAGAGATGCAGCAGCGTGGATTCCTCTTCTTTAACTCGATTACTGGCTGCGACACAACTTCTTTAACTTTCATTAAAAGCAAGGTGAGCTTCTCAAAATTGTGTTTGGACTCAGAAGTTGATGACTTTTGCAAGCTGCAATGACCTTTAACAACCCCTCATCTTTTCACGAATTGAAGCGGCTGGGAAGATGTGCTTCCTAAAATGGTATGTGGCGCCAAACAGACCTCCCTTAATCAGTACCACTTCCAGTCATTCAAGAGGTCAGTGTCAAATATGCAGCCTGACATCAGCCCCCTCCTTCCTAGAGGGAGTGCAGCTAAACAACATTATCGGTGCACCTATACCACCAAGTTCAGCAGTGGCTCGGGATTGAGCTGCACACCTTAGAATTAGTTGGAGACACCCAGGGTGTCTGCCAATTTAAAACAAAGGATCAACCAGCAAGGGTGATCCTTCTGAAAACGATATTTTAGGATTGTTTAATTGGCAAATGTGGATGCCGGAAAGCAATGCTGTTCTGCAGCGTGCCTCCACTGCCAAGCGAAATGCCCCAAAAGCGTGTCTGTTGCCGAGGACGATGATGACGATGACGATGAACTTTTTGGCATTCAGCAAGAACCACCTGCTACTCGGATGAAATCGCCACTAACATTCATCCGTTGCCAGGACCATCACATCCAAAGATGTGGGGTGGCAATGGTACAGTGGATGAAGTGCTTGGTTGCTAACCTAAGAGTTGTGGGTTCGAGCCCCAGCCTGGGCAGCAACTTTTCAATATTCCCTCAGCTTCAACTGGACGCCACCCGTGGGATTTTCATGAGATAGATATCACCTATTTCTCAATCCATTGTTCCAACAAAAAATCTTTCCTATCTTTCTATTCCTTCTAACTATTGCCGAGCAGTATGCATTGAAAAGACCTGGGGTCTTGCAGGCATATAGTTAAATTATTATTATTATTAAAGAAGATACAAATGTGAAACAGTGTGATTAAAAAATGTATTTAATATAATGTAATATGTAACGATATGTAATATGTAGGTAGGTACCTAATAATATACAAATGTTCAAGTAACATAATTTTTGCCATTTACTTCATAAGAAGTAGACTGTAGACTGGTTGGAGATTAATCCACATAATATGTACATAATACAATTCTGAAAGGGGATTCAAAGCTCTACAACTTTATTCAAGTGAATTTTTTTATGCAAATTCTATTTTTTTGATTAAATTTTACTGACGGAATGTTCATTGTTAAAAATTATATACCAATCACATACATACTAAGAACTTTGCAAATAATGTATGCTATCTCTTTTAATTTTTTCTCTATCTATTCTTAGTTTTTATGCTCAATGTAATTTACTTTAACTTTATAAAGTCAGTCACAAATCAAAGCTTGTAGAACAAGTACCTTCTTAATAAATACTTGAATTGTAATCGTGTCTTGGTCTTTCTCATTTAGCGTTCCGCCGGGTTTTCTTAGACAGTCATTTTTTTCCACATGGTGCCGAAACCCGGGAGAAAGGCGAACAAAGACATTTAAGTATAATCTGGTCTGTGTCTCAAAAAAAAAAAAGTGTATAAATGGAGCTCTCTGCTCGATCGGCCTATAGAGGGCAAGTTACTAAAGTCGTTAAGGCTGCGTTGGAGTTTCTAAGCTCAAAAGAATCCCTATTGAACGATCCAGATAAGTACGACGAAATAGAAGAGGAGCTCACTTCTTACATTCAACGGTTGACTGCCGCACATGAAAGCCTTACGACAATGAACCAAGAAATATTGACAAGAAACCTAATCAAAGCAGATGGTGCTGATCTTGATCGAGAAATGGAGAAAATTGCAGAATATCAAGATTCTGCCATAGGTATGCTCGCAAAATTAAACTCTCGTCTGAATAAATTAAAAGAAAAGCAGTCTCCATCTTCTGACAACTGCCAGCATAACTCGTCATTCTCCTTTAAAGCAAACTGTTCATTAAAGCTCCCAAAATTGCAGTTAAGAAAGTTCGATGGGAATTTCCAAGACTGGTTGCCTTTTTGGGAACAGTTCCGTACGGTAGTGCACGAAAATAACAGTTTAACATCATCTGACAAATTCAGCTACCTTGAGTCGGTGTTAGTAGGTAGTGCCAAAAAAGTCATCGCCGGTTTTACCGCTTCAGAGATGTGTTACGATGCAGCTGTCTCACTTTTACAGGAACAATTCGGAGACACTGAACGGCTTGTCGACAAACACATGCAGCAATTGATTTCCCTTCGCCCTGTACAATTGAAAACTGACGTCAATGGCTTAAGAAATTTGTATAACTGCATAACATCATGTAGTCGCACTCTGACTGCTTTGCAGATCCCCTCGCACCAGTATTACGTCATGCTAAAATCAATTTTGTTACGATGTTTGCCTGCAGATCTTCGTGTTGATTACCATCGTATATCAGAACGAGAGAGTGATAATGGAGATACCGAAAATACCGAGTCAGGAAGCACTTCAACTCTATCACAAATTGGAGACAAACAAGTTCAAGGTCTAATGCGTTTTCTTAAGCGAGAAGTAGAGTCATTGGAAAGAAGTCGAGTTTTCTCTCTCACAACAACTAACATCAAACCATCTGCTTCACCCTCAATAACCAATACAGCAGCTAGTCTTGTCTCGGCTGTGTGAAGTTGGCACCCCACTTGTGAAATTTTTTACCGAAATTTATGCAGTTCGTTTGCCCATCGTTAGCCCACGTTTGCCCACCAAAAATTTTCGTTTGCCCACCCTTGGTTTCGGAAATAATCAAAATTTAAAATTTTGGTTGAAAGACAAAAAAAAAAAAAAAGATGTAAAAATCGCTTTTTTTTTTAATGCAGTTCGTTTGCCCATCGTTAGCCCACGTTTGCCCACCAAAAATTTTCGTTTGCCCACCTTCCATTTTGAAAATATTGACAAAATAAAATTTTAAATTTCCTGAAGCTGGCACCCCACTTGTGAAATTTTTTATCGAAATTGATGCAGTTCGTTTGCCCATCGTTAGCCCACGTTTGCCCATCAAAAATTTTCGTTTGCCCACCCTTCAAAAAAAAAATAAAAAATAAAATAGTTTTTTTTGGTTGAAAGAGATTGAATTAAAAAAAAAATTCAAAACGCCAAAGTGCTACAATTTTTGATGTAGTTCGTTGCCCATCGTTAGCCCACGTTTGCCCAACAAAAATTTTCGTTTGCCCACCCTTAGTTTCGGAAATAATCAAAATTTAAAATTTTGGTTGAAAGACAACAAAAAAAAAAAAAAGATGTAAAAATCGATTTTTTTTAATGCAGTTCGTTTGCCCATCGTTAGCCCACGTTTGTCCAACAAAAATTTTCGTTTGCCCACCCTTAGTTTCGGAAATAATCAAAATTTAAAATTTTGGTTGAAAGAGAACAAAAAAAAAAAGATGTAAAAATCGATTTTTTTAATGCAGTTCGTTTGCCCATCGTTAGCCCACGTTTGCCCAACAAAAATTTTCGTTTGCCCACCCTTAGTTTCGGAAATAATCAAAATTTAAAATTTTGGTTGAAAGACAAAAAAAAAATAGATGTAAAAAATCGATTTTTTTTTAATGCGGTTCGTTTGCCCATCGTTAGCCCACGTTTGCCCAACAAAAATTTTCGTTTGCCCACCCTTAGTTTCGGAAATAATCAAAATTTAAAATTTTGGTTGAGACAAAAAAAAAAAAAAAAAGATGTAAAAATCGATTTTTTTTAATGCAGTTCGTTTGCCCATCGTTAGCCCACGTTTGCCCAACAAAAATTTTCATTTGCCCACCCTTAGTTTCGGAAATAATCAAAATTTAAAATTTTGGTTGAAAGACAAAAAAAAATTTTTTTTAAATACACGTGTCCTAAACGTTGACAATGCATATGCATGTCCGATATACCAATTAAAATTGAAATACAAAAAAAGAAATTTATTTTGGGTGGAATCATAAAATATGTTTCTGGGCACTATACAGCTTTATGTCGAAGTCCATTAGGAACATGGTATGAACACGATGATGATTAATGATTCTATATTACCTGAACTTATATTTTATATAAATGTTTTATGAATTACCTATTAGGCCGGTATACTACCTATACATAAAAAAACAATATTGTTCTATTTAATAAGTATAGGTTAATAAGAAAAGTTAAAATAAAATAATAATTAAAAATCATATTTTCGGCGTTTTTTATTGCGATTAAAGGTACTATTGGAGGAGTTATGGATTCGTATACAAATAAATGCAAAAGCCACAAGATCCTGTACCCTCTTCGGATGTAACTACAATGACAAGTTGAATTAAATTATCTGATTGGTTAATATGTATAAATTATATAAAGCTTTCAATTTTGTTCTTATTTGGTTCACATTGACTAGTATATGTTGATGTTCCCAATTGGGAATTTTTCATTTAACCAGCAACACATTTAAGTATCTTGGAAACGTGCTTGTATGATAAAGATATTGATAAAAAATGATCTGATTGGTACGCACAAGTAGCCATTTTTAATTAAAAAAAAAATATGAGGTTAAAATAAAATATGAAGATCAGAAGCATCTAATGATAACACTATACATATATTATTAACCTGTTTGATATCAAAACTATAATTTAATTTGAATGATATTTTTCAGGTAATTATTAAATTTTTGACCACTACATAAATGATGTCAAGAAAAGGAAAAACCTAAGCGTGTACATTTCTTATTTTTACATAAATGTATGCATTGCATAGACATTCATACAGATAACACACGGATTTTACTTTTGCGTTAAAAAGGCGCTTGACTGTTACTTTTAGGAGAAACAATGTCTTTATTCTTTGATGAGCCGAGGGATTGTGTAAAGCAATTGCATTTTTATTTTTGGTAAGATCGATATAGGTAGGTAGTTTTGGTTTTTGGTTTCGTGTTAGATACACGGAAAGAATTTTTAGATCAGATCAAGAAAAATGAGCTGCAAATCACGAAAATCTTATGCAGTTTCTCACCCTAGCTCGGGGTTTTGTAAATTACGACTCCTTGTTCGCAATTTTCAAAATTGAACGAAATGAAGATATTGACACTCAAAAATAGCAAATTACCACTTTTTTGGGTCAATGATTCGATCCTGAGAAATAAAACATTGCCATCGCGAATCGAAAATTGATCCAAATTTGTATCAATTTTATATTTACTCGATTGTAAATTGCAAAAAGCGAGTCGTAGATTTCCATCTTTTTGTTTTGAATCAAAAATATGTTTTTGAAAAAATGAGTGTTAAAGTCGTAAATTGCAACCCCATTTTACTCAATTTGTAACAAATTATATTGCTTTGAGAGGAGCAACGTTTTCTATTTATTGAAAAGCATTTATTATTTTTTATTGTAAAATGTAACTTTTACTTACTTGGCTGATTCTAGGAATCGAACTCGAGACCCTCTGCATACCAACCTAGCACACATCTACTAGGCCATGGTGATGCATCCAAGTCGGATATCAAAATTAATAATAAGAAGCAACCTGAATATGAGTTACATTTTAGGGGTGTTCTGAATTAAGATTATGTTTTATTGGCGAGAAAAATATAGTCGTCTTATTTTGGACGTCTAACCTCTAATGTACAATTTTTTGTGATGATCATTTAAATAAAGGTAAGAAATTGTATATAATGTGTAGTTGAAATTCAACCTTGTACTCCCTATGTACATAATAGAACTACAAAAAAGGCATTATTGGAGACAAAAGCGGGGCCAGGGCCTAATGACTTATATTCTAAACGATTCCTGTATGTGCGTTGATATTCTGGTGGAATATCATTTTCCGCTGAATCCGAATGGCTTACAAAGATCCACTTTTAATATTAAATAGATTTATTTTTCGATGATTTTACATTTCCTCAAAAGAGACAGTACCAAAAAAAAAAAGATAATTATTAGTTCGAGGCAGGGATCGAACTCCGGACCTTCGACGTAGCCGTCAGACACACTTGAGTTGAATTTAATACTCAGTGATTGTAAATCACGAAAAAATTTTAGCAAATCTAGATTGGTAAAAAGTATAAATGGAATTATTCCCTTGAAGTAGTAAATTGCGACAAAAAGGTTGTAATTTACTTTGAAGGGCACAAGCTTGAATTATAACTTTTAATTGTAAATCTCAACTTAGGAATTGTTGTAATTTGAGATGAATTGAAAGTTAAATTGCCAATTGTTCTATCAGTTTCGAATCAAAGCGCCGTGATTTACAAAAAAAACATGTTTTGTAAATTGCAACTGAATATTTCGCAATTGGTGATTTTTCAATTCTCTCCGTGTAGAAATGGGTGTTGATAAGAAAAACAATTAGCAATTTAATGTTGATACCTACTTACTGTAGTAATTATCTATTTATTTATATAATATACATTTTAAAACTTTACTTTATATATATATAAACTTATAATATTTGTAGAAAAATGTATTTGAAAAATAACTTTAAATTTGATAAGGTAGGTATCATAAATATTCTAAGGCTATACAGGAACCTATCAGTATTAGGTACTAGTACTATAGGTGCGGAGTAGAAGCATAGTTTAGTTAGTTGTAAGTAGTACAGTTAAGCTCCTATGAGTTAGATATTTTCATATTTCTTAGCACCTTGTGCATATGGTGAAAAAAAAAACAAGCTATATGTGTAATATGGTATAATAATCTAACATTCATCACTAACTTTAACTAGTTACAGAATGTTCACAATTATTCTTTCCAAAATTTGTTAATAATGTTATGATATTTATTTATAATAATTGTAATTATTAAGCCTAAGATGGAATGAATAAATGAATTGAAATGAAAATGAAAACATTATTTGTAAATTTTGTATAGGTACCTATCGGTTTTTTTTTATTTATATATATGTATGTATATTCCGTGATTTTTGCATAGGTACCTAATTATATTGTATATTATGTAATTACATTATATTATTAGAAAAACATAAGCATAATAAGACATAATTTTCGTATGGGAAAACCGAGGTCTAAAAAAACAAATTGGATGTAGGTACCTAATATTAGATATAGATGTGCAATGTGGTACTTCAAAAAATTTAGGAATTTACTAGTTGCAATTAATTTTTTTTTCTTAGGATGCATATCAAGTATAGGTATATTATTTAGTTTGACTTTTTTTGACTTTCACAATAAGGAGCAACCTTAACAAAATTCAAAATTTAATTTTCTCAATATTTTCTAGATGGAGGGTGGTGATATAGGCTAACTATAATTTTTGATTGTCAACGTTTGTATTTAAAAAAAAATTTTTTTTTGTCTTTCAACCAAAATTTTAAATTTTGATTATTTCCGAAACTAAGGGTGGGTAAACGAAAATTTTTGTTGGGCAAACGTGGGCTAACGATGGGCAAACGAACCGCATTAAAAAAAAATCGATTTTTTACATCTATTTTTTTTTTTGTCTTTCAACCAAAATTTTAAATTTTGATTATTTCCGAAACTAAGGGTGGGCAAACGAAAATTTTTGTTGGGCAAACGTGGGCTAACGATGGGCAAACGAACTGCATTAAAAAAAAAATCGATTTTTTACATCTATTTTTTTTTTGTCTTTCAACCAAAATTTTAAATTTTGATTATTTCCGAAACTAAGGGTGGGCAAACGAAAATTTTTAATGGGCAAACGTGAACTAACGATGGGCAAACGAACTGCATTAAAAAAAATCGATTTTTACATCTTTTTTTTTTTGTTCTCTTTCAACCAAAATTTTAAATTTTGATTATTTCCGAAACTAAGGGTGGGCAAACGAAAATTTTAAATTTTGATTATTTCCGAAACTAAGGGTGGGCAAACGAAAATTTTTGTTGGGCAAACGTGGGCTAACGATGGGCAAACGAACCGCATTAAAAAAAAATCGATTTTTTACATCTATTTTTTTTTTTGTCTTTCAACCAAAATTTTAAATTTTGATTATTTCCGAAACTAAGGGTGGGCAAACGAAAATTTTTGTTGGGCAAACGTGGGCTAACGATGGGCAAACGAACTACATTAAAAAAATCGATTTTTACATCTTTTTTTTTTTGTTCTCTTTCAACCAAAATTTTAAATTTTGATTATTTCCGAAACTAAGGGTGGGCAAACGAAAATTTTTGTTGGACAAACGTGGGCTAACGATGGGCAAACGAACTGCATTAAAAAAAATCGATTTTTACATCTTTTTTTTTTTTTGTTGTCTTTCAACCAAAATTTTAAATTTTGATTATTTCCGAAACTAAGGGTGGGCAAACGAAAATTTTTGTTGGGCAAACGTGGGCTAACGATGGGCAAACGAACTACATCAAAAATTGTAGCACTTTGGCGTTTTGAATTTTTTTTTTAATTCAATCTCTTTCAACCAAAAAAAACTATTTTATTTTTTATTTTTTTTTTGAAGGGTGGGCAAACGAAAATTTTTGATGGGCAAACGTGGGCTAACGATGGGCAAACGAACTGCATCAATTTCGATAAAAAATTTCACAAGTGGGGTGCCAGCTTCAGGAAATTTAAAATTTTATTTTGTCAATATTTTCAAAATGGAAGGTGGGCAAACGAAAATTTTTGGTGGGCAAACGTGGGCTAACGATGGGCAAACGAACTGCATTAAAAAAAGAAGCGATTTTTACATCTTTTTTTTTTTTTTTTGTCTTTCAACCAAAATTTTAAATTTTGATTATTTCCGAAGCCAAGGGTGGGCAAACGAAAATTTTTGGTGGGCAAACGTGGGCTAACGATGGGCAAACGAACTGCATAAATTTCGGTAAAAAATTTCACAAGTGGGGTGCCAACTTCACACAGCCTCTTGTCTCCTTAGGTGATAAAGACACATGCTTATTTTGTTCTTCTGACAAACATGCTACAAAGGAGTGCGACAGTCAGTTGTCACTCGAGAAAAAAAGAGATATATTACGGAAAGGTAATCGTTGTTTTCGTTGCACAAAACCCGGGCACTCGTCTAAAAAATGCCGCAGTGTAAAATTTATTTCGTGTAAAAATTGCAAAGGCAAGCACTTTACATCTATGTGTGACCCGTCTTTTGCAAATAAAAACGCTTTAGTTGCACCTGCTATTACAACAACCAAAGACAATGCAATGCAGGATGTTTTAAATTTGTGCGCTTCCAATTCTGCCCCTCAAGCATCGACGATATTTTTAAAGACGGCTTGTTGCATCGCTCTAGCTCCGGAAAAGAAAAAACAATTACTAATTCGCTGTATTATCGATGGCGGTAGTCAACACTCCTTCGTTCGCGAAAGTTTATTTCAAAAGTTAAATCTTGCTCCTATCGGTATAGTAAACATGTCTGTAATTCCCTTTGGATCTAAAAGTAAATCTCCCTGCCAAAAACTACTAAAAGTAAACCTCGTTATAAAAAGCCAATACAATAACAAACACGTCCAAATTGAAGCAGTCGTTGTACCAGACATCTGTGTTGACGTATTACCAGTGCCTGACTTTTCATGTCCATCTGTCAAAGGCTTACGTCTTGCAGATTCTCGTCATGTTGCCATCGAAGCTGAGGATAGACTAAGTGTTCTCATAGGATCTGATTATTATTGGACTGTAGTAACTGGTAAACATCACATCATCACACCTGCATTAAGAGCGGTTGAAACCGTCTTTGGGTGGACATTACAGGGGGCACATACCTCTGTCGGTAAGAACCTTGTTTCGAACGTTCACTTATGCACTTCGTCTTTTTCTAGTACCAGTTTGATGCTGCCCGTCCTGAGCGATCAGGACCTTAAGACATTTTGGTCCCTAGAAGCCATAGGTATTCAAAGTGAAGATGCTGAAAACCAAACGCTAGCTAACGATTTGATCTCTAAATGCATCAGCAAAAGGGGCTACCGCTACGAAGCATCACTACCTTGGAAGAATCCAGATGTCATAATAAAATCGAACAGAAACGAGGCACTAAGACGACTTGATTCTCTAAGAAGGCGCTTATCGAGGACTCCCGAAAAATTTCAAGAGTATGATGATGCCGTCCGAAGAATGATTGTCGATGGAATAGCTGAAGAGGTTCCTCCTGGTTTTACATCAGAACGCGTTTTCTATTTACCACATCGTCCCGTCTACAAGGAAGAAAGCTTATCAACAAAGATGAGGATTGTGTTTGATGCCTCGGCCAGCAGTGTAGATTCTCCGTCACTCAACGATTTACTGCAAGTCGGTGCAAATTTGCTGCCAGATGTTCTTAGATGCTGCTTAACTTTCGTCTAGGGCGTTTTGGAATAGTGGCTGACGTTGAAAAGGCCTTTTTGCAAATAATGCTAAATGTTAATGACCGTGACACCCACCGCTTTATTTGGTACGATGTACCTTCATCACCAGATCAGAAGCCCGAATACAAGGACTATAGGATGACCAGGGTCACCTTTGGCGTCAACTCGAGCCCATTCCTTCTGACTGGCACCCTTCGTACGCATCTATCAACAGAAGAAGATCGCTTCCCTATAACTTGTAAGGTGTTGCAAGAATGCTTTTATATGGACGATTTAGTGATGAGTTGTGATACAGAAGATGAGGGAAAGCAGATTAGCAAGGAAGCTGTCATCATCATGAACAACGCCAGCATGAACCTGAGGAAGTGGAACTCCAATGGTTCTCAAATTCGAGAGTGCTTATGTCCATCTGATGCTCCAGTTACACAAAAGGTTTTGGGTATACAGTGGTATGTGATGACTGATGAAATCTCTGTGCCGTTACAGTCTGTTGAAAGCTTGCTCACATCGAATTGGATAAGAGGAACTAAACGTAACGTACTTCAGTCAATAGCGAGGATTTTTGATCCATTGGGGATGCTTGGCCCAGCTGTAATAAAGCTCAAGATCTTATTTCAAGCCATATGGAGGAATAAACTTGGCTGGGATGAGGTTTTGCCAGCGGATTTAATGGCTGAATGGGAAGCTTGTGCCAGAAGTCTACTACAGCTAAAAGATGTCGTTATTCCAAGGTCAGCATTGACGTTTAGTGCTGCAAGTGTGGTGGATATCCACATATTCGCCGATGCCAGCCTGAAAGCATATGGTACTGTGGCATATATCAAGAGCACTTATCCAACAGGTGACAGCAACATCTCATTCCTGTGTGCAAAAAGCAGGGTGGCTCCACTTAAGGAGGATGGAACAAAGGAACTCACTCTGCCTAAGTTGGAATTAACGGCAGCATTGATTGCAGCTCGACTACGTTCTTACTTGAGTCAATCTCTAAAGGTTCATGTACGCAAATACCATATGTGGACAGATTCGAAGATTTCCCTCAACTGGATTCAAGGAGAAGCGGATCGATGGAAGCCATATGTCCAGAGCCGGGTTTCTGAAATACGCCGCCACACTTTAGCCGTAGACTGGAAGCACTGTTCCGGTATAGAGAATCCTGCCGACCTCCTCACAAGGGGTATAACATCGGAGAATCTTCGAACTTCTTCGCTTTGGGCTAAAGGGCCAGCCTGGCTCGAATCTGGTGAGAACCCAAGTTGTGATGACATCAAAACAGTGTTGTACAATGCAGATCAGTTGGCTTTACTTACCAATACATCCGTTTCTGTGACTGAAATACTCGATCCTGTTATTTGCTATAAAAACTTCAGC
Source organism: Platycheirus albimanus (assembly GCA_916050605.2). NCBI lineage: Eukaryota > Metazoa > Arthropoda > Insecta > Diptera > Syrphidae > Platycheirus > Platycheirus albimanus. The sequence continues at coordinate 72,186,700 of OU696698.1, forward strand.
ACTTGGAAGCGATTGCTAAGAGTAACAGCCTACATATTGCGCTTCTGGAGATCTTGTCATAAAACGAATGTAAAGGCATCCTCTCTCGTCTTGACTGCTGAGGAGCTTGATCTCGCCGAATCCTATTGGCTTAGGTATATTCAATTTAAATTTTATTCTAACGAAATTTGTTTCTTGCAGAATGAAAGACCGATACCCAAGGGGTCCACCATTGCACAATTGTGTCCTTTTCTAGACTCCGATAGTATTATGAGGCTAGGTGGTCGCCTTCAGTGTTTAGAGGAATCTTTGGATCTCAAACATCCCATAATATTACCGAAAAATTCCTATATCACTGAACTCATAGCAAAGGACTACCACGAACGAACTATACATGGTGGAGTCAACATGGTCTTATCAGAGATGAGCTCGCGATTTTGGGTTCCCAAAGGACGCCAATTGATTAAACGATTGCTGCTAGCGTGTCCTGGTTGCCGAAGACTATGGGGAAAGCCAGCCTCACAGCCTTTTGGACCACTTCCTACTGAGAGGTTAACACTTTTAAGACCTTTCGATAATGTTGGCGTCGACTTCGCTGGTCCCCTCTATTGTTTCGACAACTCGTCAGGAGAGTTGACTAAAACTTATTTAATGGTTTTCACGTGCGCCGCTATTCGTTCAGTGCACTTAGAAATGGTGAGAAGCTTAACAACAGAGAGTTGCCTGATGGGATTAAGGCGTTTCATGGCTCGAAGGGGTACCCCTTTGGTTATCTATTCCGATAACGCCCGAACCTTTCGTAGAGCGGCATTGGAGTTAGGCGCTGTTAATCAACTTTTTGAAGATGAGCAAGTTCAAGGGTTGCTCTCAAATAAGCGCATCAAGTGGAAGTTCATAGTGGAACGGGCTCCATGGTGGGGTGGCTTCTGGGAGCGCCTCATACGTACAGTCAAAAACGTCCTCAAGATGGTTATAGGAAAGGCAAAGTTGTCGTTTGAGCAACTTAGAACCATAGTCGTTGAAGCTGAGGGCATAGTTAATGCTCGCCCACTTACATATATGAGTAGCAGTCCATTAGATTTAACACCAATTACTCCATCTCATTTTTTGATGAGTTACTGTGGACCATCTGTCCGTGAAGTGGAATCGGACTCACCGCAGATACAACTGCTGTGGAAGCAACGAATGAAGTATATTGGTATGCTGGAGAGGCGGTGGCGTACTGAGTATCTTCAGTTACTACGATCGTTCCACCACAATAAATGCAGTTCTTCGATACAACTAAAGAAAAATGATGTAGTTCTCGTTTTCGATCCCGCAAAGCCAAGGATAAACTGGAGAATGGCTATCATTGAAAACACTTTCACCGGTCGTGATGGAAAAATAAGAGCGTGCGAGATACGGTATGCAGATCAGACTCGAACCCGGAGACCTGTCCAACTCTTGTATCCGTTAGAGCTTCCTTCTTCTTCGCCGGCCGGAGGATGTTAAAAATTATATACCAATCACATACATACTAAGAACTTTGCAAATAATGTATGCTATCTCTTTTAATTTTTTCTCTATCTATTCTTAGTTTTTATGCTCAATGTAATTTACTTTAACTTTATAAAGTCAGTCACAAATCAAAGCTTGTAGAACAAGTACCTTCACGGTTAGAAATTTTGGGTTAGATTTTAATATTTTGAGGGTTACATATATGACAACACCAGAAAAATATTAAAATCTAATAAACTGCAAATATTAAAAGAAGATAAGTAATAAAGCAAATATTAAAAAATAATACTGATGAGATATTAAAAATTAATACTTTTTGTATTAAAAATTAATACAATTTTATATTAAAAATTACTAAAATCTTGTATTTAAAACTAATATAACTTCGTATTAAAAATTAATACAATTTCGTATTAAAAATTAATAAAATTTTATATTTAAAATTAATATAACTTTGCATTAAAAATTAATACAATTTTATATTTAAAATTGATACAATTTTATATTAAATATTAATAAAATGTTGTATTTAAAATATATGAATTTTTTTTATTAAAAAATAATAAAATTTTGTTTAAAAAATTAATAGAATTATATATATTTAAAATTAATAAATCTTTATATTAAGAAAAAAATAAAATTTAATACAATTTTATGGATTTGTATTAACATTTGAAAACATATGGAAATTCAGATGAATTCGAAAAATATCGAAAAGAAATACTTTCTGTATAACTTTTTGACTTGGAATACAAAATATAAGATAATAATGAATAAATCAAATTAAAAACTATACAAACCATTTTCATCGACCCACCAATAGATTAGGAAATAAAATTTTATTAAATTTTAATACGAGGGTATTAAAATGTAATACAGGCGGGTATTATATTTTAATACAAGGGTATTAAAATGTAATACAGGAGGGTTTGTTTTTAATAAAATTGTATTACTTTTTAATACATGGGTATTAGAATGTAATACAAACAGTATTACATCTTAATACAGTTACAATGTAATACAAACGGGTATTACATTTTAATGCAAGGGTATTCAAATGTAATACATGAGGGTTCGTTTTTAATAAAATTGTATTATTTTTTTTAAAATAAGGGTATTAAAATGTAGGAAAACCAGTATTAAATTTTGGTTTTAATTCCAAATGTATTAAATTCTAATCTTTTTGTATTACATATAGTAACTTTAAGACAAAAATATTAAAATTTAATCCAAAATAAATTAAAAATGAAAAAATTTATCCAAAAACATTAAAATTTAATGCAAAATATATTAAAATTAAATGTAATAATTTGAAAATATTAAAAATCAATATTTTGTGTATTGCATACAGTTGTAATACAGGAGCTGTATTAAAAAACATCCCAAAATTTTTAACCGTGTCTTAATAAATACTTGAATTGTAATCGTGTCTTGGTCTTTCTCATTTAGCGTTCCGCCGGGTTTTCTTAGACAGTCATTTTTTTCCACATTCATAATATCGGTACCTGTCCCTAACATCGAATCGTTTTTTTTTTTTCATATCAATATTATTTGGTCAAAAACACCTTTATGTCACATACACGAAATAAAATTAAAAATAAAAACAAAATTTTTATTATTTATTCTTTTCGTATTTTTATTGTCGGACAATTGTTTCAACACCGTCGCGGTGTCATCATCAGCGATCTGAATTTCGACTAAATATAAACATGAAAAGAGTAATGTGTAAGAAGACATAATTAAGCAAAGGAATAAAATTAAGTGTAATTTTCATCTGGACATGCATGTACGTTAAAAAGAGACAACTTAGAACTGACAAAATGAAGAATGAAAGAATATTATAATTAAAATATGAAAAAATGAGTTTTTATGAGAGTACACGAAAAAGAGATGAATATGCTGGGCCAGCATCTCTGTTGACGTTTGTGTTGTTTAGGTTAATATGCATCGATTCTAACTAAAACATTGAGCCGGCGTTTATTTGATTCGCATTCGATTAATCTGAAGTTTGTTGCATCGATATTGTGTTCTTCTGAAATAATATGCTCAGCAATACCACTTGCGTTCACTTCTTTGTTACGGGTGTATCGTAGGTGTTCGTTGGTTCGGGTTTTCAAGCGACGAATAGTTTGGCCCACATACACCTTATCGCAATCAGATGTGCCACACTCTGCAATATATACTCCACATTTTTCTTCGTTTGCGATGCGGTCACCTTAGCCGATTCCACCCCAGGTTTCCTCGTAAGACACTTGAAATTTTTTTTTTTTTAATTACGAACATTAAAAAAAATCAGACTTGCTCAATTTTTTCAAAAAAAAAAGGAGGTTTTGAAGGGTTTTATAAAATTTCGTGTTTTTTGTTCGAATTTTTTTTTTCAAATTTTTAAGACCCAAGACAACTTATTACATACTTACTCTTTCAAATAAAATCAACTTCGTGCAACCCCTGAACTTTATTTTTTGTATGCATTTAACCTGAACAAAATTAATTTTTAAATAAATTTAAAATGTGTTTAAGAATAATTGCGTGCTATTGCTTGATGATGATCAATATGCCTTTGCATACAGTTTTACTACGTGAATAATTATAATTCCTGAAAATTAGAACAATAAATATTTTTGGTGTCCTATGTCCTGCCCTAGCAAGCAAAAATTTAAGGACTCATTTTTAAAGATCTATTTAATACGCGTGCTCTTGCATATTTCGCCAAACGGAGTTAAAGCAATAATTCACTCATCGAACAGCACTCAAAAAATAATGAACTGTTCCAATATACAAATGTGCCAAGCCAGAGCCAGATGCTACCGTTGTTGAACCAGTTGAAAAAACCATTGAGTGTATCCTCAAACAGGTGCCCTGCGCATACCGGTTTTCCGAATGAGATACTTATCACGATTGGTGGTTGAGCTAGAGTAAAAGAGGCAGTGGTTATACCCGTTACTGCCCTGCTTTGAGTGCAGAAGGCGTGGCGGTGATCCACAAACCACTATAGAAATGGAGTCGGTGGGAGGAGGAATATTTATAATAATCCATCTTACTCTTTCGATGTTTTGCTAATGCCACAACAACAAATCAAAGATTCAAGTATGGATAGAGAGCCCATCTCTTACCTTTCTTTATTCTTTATCTATTTGTTTATACAGCGTGTTTTTTTTTTATTTTGTTGATAAAGACAAATTCGTTGAATGGAATATTTTTTATATACCTAGATACATATATACATACATGTATATGTACCTACATGCTTTAAGGTAGATATTTATATTTTATTTAAACTTCTTTAAGCATAAGATACGGCATGTGTACGATAACCGTGGCGCCGTAATATAATGGTGGATTGTTATAGAGGGACACAATACAGGCACGAAAATTGTATGGGGGGAGGATCTACTTACCCCCATTTAGACATAAGAAAAAATTACCAAAACTAAACGGCAAATAACGGTAAAACTAAAAATTATGTCTTACACCTTATTGAAAAGCTCAGACTCTGTCTCAAAATCAATTAATCAAGTTTCAATTTCAAGCTCAAATTGTGAAACATGAAATCTGAAACAAACCATTTCTTCAATACATAGTTTTAATTCTTCTTATCATCTCATTAATTCCCATTTGAACACTGAAAACTAAATTTTTTCTAGTCTTTGAAAACATTGAAAATTACCAAACCTAGGGGTAACCAGGGCAATTTTTTTCCAGGGGCATGAAGACTAATTGCCAATAACTTTAAAACAATATACAATTGTATGCATGTTCCTGGTTGTCTTTGCATTAACCACACCTATACATGGCTTTTTAGCGCCAGATGTTCGGTTCTGGTTATACCAATCTGTATTTCTAATATTAAAAGAAAGTTGAATTTTGAGCATACATGCCCTGGTCTCCCCTACTTTATTATTTATCATTGTATTGTTGTTTTAATGAATGTTAATTTATCTATTTAAAAAAATAATTCTCGGAGAAGAACAGTATAAAAGTATTGGGGCCACGCTTCGTGGGTTGGGTTCCAAGGATTTGAACCCTTTTTGAGTGCTCTGATGTCCGCAACTCCTGTGCTCGGCTTAGGTTATATCCGGTCTCCGGTGTCATCTGGCAAGTGCCTATAGTCTAACAGCCAACAGCAAATCTTGGGAGTGGAGGTATAACCAAAATTCGTTTCGGTGTATGTGTAGATATGCGCGGTGTAATATCAAATCGAAAATTCTGGTAGGGATTTTTTTCAGCCGAAGCTGTCGCTGTGGGAGGGTGTTTGAAAACGTAAATTTTTTCGATTTTCATGTTGGAGGCATAACGACTCCAATTCATATACAAACGGTGGAGAATTGCTCACTGATTTCAAATATACCTATATGTGACAGATATTTTACTTTCAGCTTTCACTTGCCAGACGCCCTAAAAAAAGGGTATAAAAATAACTTTTGATGTTAGTTGTATAACCAAATGAATGATTCACCAAAAAATCAGAAAATTCTCCCGATTACAAAAATGCACGTGGCAGACGTTTTCCCTAAAATGTCCCAAAATTTATTTTCTGCTAAAATTATAAAAAAAAACTTTTTTTTAACTATAACCATATGTTAGTCACACCAAAACACTCTTTGTCTTTTACTGATTATGAATATGTAAGCCCCAGACAAATAAATTTCAGCCTTTACCCCGCCAGACGTCCTTAAAATATACCGAAATGCATTTTTTGCTGAAATCCCTTATAACTTTTGTGATATAAAATTTAAATTATTTAACAATTTATTAATCCTTTTATTTTAAACGTCGGCGTCGGTTTTTATCAAAAAAAAACGGCTCCTGCGACTTTGATCAAACTTTTTGAATGGCTTTTTTTGTATAAACTTGATAGTTTAGTTGAAATAGATTTTCCAGGACTTCTTCCCATTCGACCGCTTTTTTCAAAACAGATTTTCTCGTAAAACACTTAACGGGTTTCGATACAATTTTCAATGTGAAAATAATATTAATTCTTAAATTTAAAAAAAAAAAACTTTTTGGATATTTAATTTTTGGTTTTTCCAATTGCGTTCTCATAAAAAAAAGGGATATGTTTTCGAATACGTAGTTTAAGGAAAAACTCGTTTTTTTTTCTTAAAACTTAAAATAGTAAATAGACCAATGCTGAAGTCTTTGAAAATAGTAAAAAGTAAAAAAAACAATTATATATGAAAACGGATTGGGTCAAAATTCTGCCGGGGTCAAAATTCTTTTTACAAAATTCTGCTTTTTAAAATTCTGCATTGCAAAATTCGCTTTTCAAAATCCTGCTTATCAGAATTCTGCCAGTTATAAGGAAAAAGAAAGTTTGGAAAAAATTATAACTGGCAGAGTTTTGATAATCGTTGCAAACTCTTCCTTTTTTTTTGACAAATAAAAAAGTAAATACAAAAAAGCAGCAGATTTTGTTTTTCTTTTTTAATAGCCAGAACTTTGAAAAGCAGAATTTTGGAAGGCAGGTTTTTGTCAACCAGAATGACAAAAAAGCAAAAAACGGAATTTTCGTTTTAAAAGCAGGAAAAGCAGAATTTTCGTTTTAAAAGCAGGATTTTGAAACCAGAATTTGTCTACAAATGTTTACTTAGTAATATTTCGTAATGGATGAAAAATGATTTTTAACTTCGAACTCAAAGCTAATAAGTTTTCTATGACTTTTGTTACCTATGTTTGCGAAACATTAAACGAATGAATGAAACTATTGCTACTACTAGGGATCCGGTAAAAATTCTGTTTCCAAAATTCTGTTTCTTATAATTCCGTTTTTTTGTGTTGTTTGTTTTAATCTGTTTTTCAAAATTCTGTTTTTTTTTATTCTGGAAAACAAAACTCTGCTTTTCAAAACACTGTTTTTCAAAAATTCTGTTAATTTATACTAAGAAACAAAAACTTCAAATAAGTTTTTTTATTATTTATTAGAAGAATTCAACAAAAGAGGTTCATAACAAATTAAATAATTGAACATTAGCTTATATTAACAAAATAACAACAAGTAACATTATAAATGCGTAACATCACACAAAAATTAAACAGAGCCATAGAGAAATTAAGTTTTAGCGATTCTCTTAAGATATCCAATTTGACTGAGTTCTGTTCTTTTTTCAAAAAAATTCGTTTAAATTGTTTATTTTTCAGAATAGTTTTTTACTTGCAATTATAGGTACTATAGATAAGGCAAGTTATGGATTCGTGCAGAAAAAAAAATTGAGATAACAATCACACATGACATTACGATGATGGAGAAGTCGAAAAAAGTGGGTCTGGAAATTCCGTCCGTCTGTCTGTCTGTCTGTCTGTCTGTCTGTATGTCTGTTCGCGACTCTGGAGGCTGAACGGGTGGGCCGATTTGCTTCAAATTTGGTATTTACTATTTATTTGGCCGTCCCTCGGAATAAATTTTTTATTTTTGCTCTAGGTCCAAAAAATTTTTGGTTTTCGAAAAAACTCTTTTTTTTCTTATAACTTAAAACAGTAAATAGACCAGTGCTGAAAAGAAAATGGTAAAAAGTAAAAAAAAAAAACAATTATATTATGAAAATGGATTGGGGTCAAAATTCTGCCGGGGTCAAAATTCTTTTTACAAAATTCTGCTTTTTAAATTTCTGCATTGCAAAATTCTGCTTTTCGAAATTCTGCTTTTTAAAATTCTGCATTGCAAAATTCTGCTCTTCAAAATCCTGCTTATCAGAATTCTGCCAGTTATAAGGAAAAGAAGGTTTGGAAAATGTTATAAAGTGGCAGGTATTTTTGATAATCGTTGCAAACTCTCTCTCAAAAACTTTTTACAAAAAGTCAAAAAATTTAGGTACCTATTCTTTTTCCAAGCCTTTCTTACCGATGGGGAAATTGTATTTGAATTATTATGATTTCACTTGAATATGAACAATATGAAGCATTAGTGAAGGGTATTCAGGAGTCATAATACAAGCCTAAGGCTGTATGTAAATATCTCGAAAGGTATTGCGAACAATTAAGTTTGCTTTGGAAAAGAAGTTCCATACTCCACCAAACTATGGCCTATATGAACCAATTGTGAATACCAGTATTGAGGGCTTACCGATAACTTTATTTACAAGAATTTTTTTTTTTAATTATTTGTATCCTATGCTTATGGACCCATTTTGATAAAATATGTTATGTGTGTTTGAGTGGGTCCCTTAGTGGTTGAGTGAAGGTTTAGGAATAATAGTGGACATGGACATAACAGGTGACGTTGCACTCTGGTTTTATTGGTGCAAAAACTTTTTATGTAAGCAATATTAGATCGAAATTCGTAAGCAATGCTAGCAAATTTTTTGAAAAGTAGGTAATCTAGGTACCCCGTGGCGCAGTGGGTAGTGTGTCGGACTGCTACGCCGAAGGTTCAGGGTTCGATCCCTGACGTTGCCAACTAAGTTTTTTTTCGGGGTACTGCCTCTTGCGAGAAAGTGACAAATCCTCCAAGAGTAATTAATATCATGGAAAGTACGTTCTGTTAGCCGTTCGGATTCGGCGGTAAATTGTAGGTCCCTTCCATTCCTGCAGAATATCAACGCACACACAGGAATGGTTGAGAGTGTAAGTCACAGGCCCCGGCCCCGCTTGGAGCTGTTGTGCCAACAATTTATTTTTTTTTATTTTAGGTAATCTAATTACTAATAAGTCTAAACTTTAAATATTAATTTTTATGTTACCATAGGAAGTCAATAGCCATGGCAGATTCCAGTTGCTTCGTAGTTTCGTAGTTTACACGTGATTTAATTTGTCTTAACTTTTTTCCTTCCATATTTTTTTTCGTTCGATATCGTCGTAGAACGATTTCGGTAAAATTAAAGGAATGATGATGTATTCACAGCTCTCTGATGTAATTATTTTCATAAAGATTTGTACCGTGCGCCGCCTGTAGGAAAATAAATACTCAAAAATATATTGAATGTATCTATTGTGGGTTATTGTTGGCCCAACTGGGTAATGTTTAACAAAACAAAAAACAAAAAAAACTGTTACAAATATAGAAGGAAAGTGTTAACAGTGAAAAATACTGTTACAACAAAAAAATTTTGCAATCTGATCAAAGGAAAATATCGACGGATCCGTCACACTCACTGCATCTATCGGCACTTTGTCAAATGTCGTTTTCAAATTTCATTTACATATTTTCTACTTAAACATAAATGATGTAATATTTTAAAAACTAAAAGCACACCGCGCTCGTTTGCTTATTAAATTGGCCAACATTTAAGCCAACAAACTTATTTACGCATGTATTGAGCTATCAATCAACAAATTTATAACAATGGAGTGCGTGCATATGTCTGACATCCGCCGTTTGACACAAGCCGCATCAACTGGCTTAGAACTTATTTTTGTTGTTGGCATTCAAGTTCTTCTCCATCATGGGTGTTTCTTCTTTTTTTTTTTTTAAGCGGCATCGTGTGAAGTCTCTCTCGGTGTTACGTATTTGCACGAAATTTATTATTTGATTTCGTTGGCAAACATCCCAACCCAACTGGAATATGTTTCTCTTTCTCGTAATGGGAACAATGGGGAATCCCATCGACCAGAAGCAGGGACACATCACACATATCCGATACTAAACAATAGTTTTCCGTATGTTGCTCTGGTTGTTGGCGTTCTGTGGGTGGATTTTCCATGTTGCTTAAAATATTTAATAGACCTCGCCTCCATTGTCTGTTTGAATATTCAAAACGTCGACTGATCACATTTTATGAACGTTTGGAAAAACGCAAGGTACAAGTAGGTACTCATATGAAATATTAAAGTACAGTAGACCGTATTTGATGAGGACTATTATTGCATTTTTATCACGAGTCAAACAAAAACAAGTCCATATAAAGAAAACAGGATCACTATTTTTGTTGATAGTTTCTCTCATGAGTTATACATATATTAAAGTTGATGGAAATTAAAAATTAGTCACCGTACAATGGCTGGAGATTTTGAAAAAAAAGCAAGGAAAAATCATATATGAAATTTTATATATCACTTAAAAATAACTAGTTAAAACGTTTTTTTTTTGAAAAAAAAATGAAATAAGCCATCTGATTCGTTTTTAAACCAGGGTCGATCATTTTTGGTTTGTTTTTTTACATTTTCTGAGAAAATTTTCCGCAGTAGGTAATGTGTTTTTTTTTTTACTCCATCAGAAGGAAGAGATTTTAACGAAAAAAAAACCTCACCGACGCGACGCCTACGTTTAAAAAATAAAAAAAAGATATTTTGACCTAAGATATTTGAATTGAAAATAAGGGTGCTTTTTCGATATTAATTCAAAGTTTGGTGAAAAAATAAATAATTCAAATCAAAAGTGTGTTTGTGACAAAAAAATATAGGTTTTAACCAAATTTCGTGGAAGTTTTTATTTTTGTAACAGATAAAAGTAAAACAACCAAAATTTGGTTATCTCAATTTTTAACATAAATTTTGTTGTTATGTGAAAAAGTGCATGTACCTACTAAAGTTAAAGATCTTTTTATCACCTAATTTTGAAAGAACCAAGATAAACTTTTGTTTACCCTTATAAACCCTTAAAGCCACTATTTTTCACTTCCCGACCTCAAATCAGTATACAATTTTTCCTTTAATTTTTGTTATATACCTACCTTACCTATTCTCTTCCTTTTACAATGGTGTTTCCATAGGGAGCGGGTCAAAATTCTGGTTTCAAAATACTGCTTTTCAAAATTCTGCTTTTTTTCATTCTGGTTGACAAAAATCTGTCCAAAATTCTGGATATTAAAAAAGAAAAAAAAATTCGGATGCTTTTTCTTATTTACTTTTTTATTTGTCAAAAAAAAGTAAGAGGTTGCAACGATTTTGAAAAGCAGAATTTTAAAAGCAGAATTTTGTAAAAAGAATTTTGACCCCGGCACAATTTTGACCCCAACCCATGTGGCTGATCAAATTTTGGCAGATTTTGTCTTGAAAATACTGTAAGCTGCAATTGTCAAGGCTAGATAAATATGTAGTTTTTAGGGTTCGGGACAGAATCCTGATATCCAAAATCCCGAAAGTCCATAATCGCTAAAAACCGAAATCCCGTTGAGCCAAAATTCATAAAATCCAAAATATCGGAATTCCGGCAAAGTCGATATTCCGAAATGTTCGGGATTCCGTTTTCGGAACGAACTTTTATACCCGTTACGACGCTCATTTTTAAGTCAGAGTATGTAGGTACCCTTTTGATTGAAATAAAACTTTTAAGGGACGTACACAATCCATACAGAAAACATAGAATCCCGAAAATAAAACAGAAAATGTAAAAACTCTTCAAAATTGTCTGTTCACTGAAACTTTAATATAATCTAGTGAACTAAACATTGTTTTGTACACCTTTACTTCCCGTCTGCAAATAACTTGGTACACTTTAAGCCTAGAATAAGTAACCTGTATTTAAAAGAAGTTTTCCAGTTTTGACAAGGAATTGATACTTTACCGGTATAATAAGGCTTGTTCTATGCGCCTACCTTTAAAGCTTAAAAAAGCGTACAAACACAAACTTCACTTGTCAACTTTTGTGGTGAGTTTAATAAAACAATTCAAACTTGTATTTCATTTGCTTAAAACTAAAAATGCAAATACGAATTTTGAACAAAATCGTTTCAGCAATAGGAAATATACAAAAACTAAAATATTTTCACCAAAAAGCTGATTAGTGTGTTATATGGGAGCAATCGAAAATAGAGGGAAATAGACCCTCTCCAATACTATTCTTTACTTGTCTCAATTCAACCTAAATGCCTTAACTTTTTGATGCATTTAATACGAATCACTCTGCATAGCAATAGCAGTTTAAAGAAAAGCGTTTTTCTTTTTATTTTTATTATGTTTTAGCCCGACACAAACTGGTACATTTCAAGTAACGGTTTTTTTTTATTTGCTCGAAAACGGCTTTAACGATTTTGATTAAACTTTATAAATGGCGCGGCGTAAACAACATAATTTTTCATTCTTAAATTTTCAAAAAAAAAAAAAAAATCAAAAAGGTTTTTTGGGTTTACAAAAAAAAGTTTTTTTCAAAAATTTCAAAATTTGTGTTTTCTGATAAAAAATAAAAACTGCTAGATGATGGCATACTAAAAAAAATTGAAATATGTTTTCGAAATTTAAAAAAAAAGTTTTTTTAAAAAACTGGTATGATGATTTTGAAAGTTTTTTTTCCTTGTGCCTACATAATTTAAAATAAATCAGATGGCTTACTTCTTTTTGAAAAATAAACAACGTTTTAACTAGTGATTTTTAAGTGATTAATAAAATTTCATATAGTTTTTCCTTGCTTTTTTTCCCAACATATCCAGCCCCAAGAAAACTGTAACACATTAGAGCAATTTCGTGCGATTCCGTCGTGTGCTTTATTTTCTTTTTATCTCAAATGGTCTTACCAAAATCAGGTTTAAACTGCAACGGCTCTATCGAATGATTCATAACTTCATAACTTGCGTATCGGCCGTGCATTTATTAAATTTGATTTTTTTTAAATTTATTTACTTGCATACTTATCTAGATTTTAAATGATAACGATAGATAGTTTTTGGTTTGTTATCTGATTAAAAAAAATTAAATTTAATTATTTATACAAAAAATCGAGAAGTTTAATGTTTTTAAGTTAATAGTTTAACCATAAAAGTGTACATAGAATTTAAGTTGTAAAGAACTGAACGCCACAGTAAGTAAGCACTCATAGCACATATAGGTATAGGTCGCAGGTACTTAATATATGGTATACGAAAGAATTACAAGACTTTCTTATATATTACGAAATGAAAGATATTCTTTAATCGAAGTATCTATAGGTATGCCTTAACTTTGTTCACGTGCGTGTTACTTAATATACTACCTACTTCTTCGTATAGCAGCATGACTTAACATTTTTTTATGGCATAATGTCGTTTTATTTTTCAATGACACACATATAAAAACTTCAAAATGATTTCATACTCAAACCATTTAAAATGCTCTTAGTTTGTGTTGTCTTGTCGGTTTTCGTGAAGCTATAACATTTATCTGAAGATTTTATTGGTTTCGCCAGCAAAGTGTAAAAATAACTGAGTCAATTATTATGACCATATAATCCTTATACCGTTCCATATATGTCACCACTTCCAGGTCTGATGCCTGCATAATGTTATTTTATATTGAGACACTCCTGTCTTCGTCTTGGGTTCTTTCTGGGCTTTCATTGAAATAATTTTCCCATGAGCCGCAAACGCAACCCAAGAATCAATTTTCACTTTCATAAAGTATCTGCTGGATGCAAATTCGATGGAATATTAACTCTAAAAAAATGTCATAAAATCCTTTGAATGACCAAATGTATATGACGATGGCTGATGTGGACTGTGGTTGTGGCTGTGCCAAGAACGATCGCGATCGGGCAGCAAAAATGTCTAAAATCTTAATCGACGATTAACGCTGGAGTCGGGCATGTTATTAGGAAATTTATTGGTCCCATAACCGTTTACGGGTATCTCAGCGGAAATTCAGGTTCTTTTTGAATATACTTATATTATGGGTATTCAGATGTAGATACTCGTACTCTTATACAGTTTTGTACAGCTTCCAACAGTATAACCGACTCTAAGATGAAGAGCAGGAGCAGTATGGTGGTCTGTAGTGGTCGTCGATTGTCGATAGCGCAAAGGAATTTATGATCGTGTTTGAAGGAACAGGAAGCGACCTAACCTTTCACTTTTATATTGTCGGCAAGTTTTGGACACTCTTTTAAAAGGTTTAGGTTAGAACGTTTTGTCAACAGGTATTTTAGGGTTCTTCTATCTAGCCATGACACATGTTTGCTTTTAGGAGGCATATGTACACTGAGGAAAATTTCAAAAGTATTAATGTTTGAACCAAACTCGAATACATACGATTTGGCATGGAAGCGGTTTTGGTTTAATTTTAATAGAAATCTATTAACTCATTGTTGCAATAACTTGAACATGATTTTGTTTAAATTAACTTTGTTTTTATTTAGGTCTAACGGATTCCTGTTTGATTTAATTAACTTTGTTTCTATTTAATTTTAATATGAACATGGTAACTCATAGTTGAAATTACTTGAACATGATTTAGTTTAAATTAACTTTGTTTTTATTTAGGTCTAACGGATTCCTGTTTGATTTAATTAACTTTGTTTCTATTTAATTTAAATATAAACATGGTAACTCATAGTTCAAATTACTTGAACATGATTAAGTTTAAATTAACTTTGTTTTTATTCAGGTCTAACGGATTCCTGTTTGATTTAATTAACTTTGTTTCTATTTAATTTAAATATGAACATGTTAACACATAGTTGAAATTACTTAAACATGATTTCGTTTAAATTATCTTTGCTTTCTATTAAACTTAAAAGTATTTCTGTTTGTTTCAATTAACTTTGTTTCTATTGAGTTTTAATATGAACATGCTAACTCATAGTTGAAATTACTTGAACATGATTTAGTTTAAATTAACTTTGCTTTTATTTAGGTCTAACGGATTCCTGTTTGATTTAAATCATTTTGTTTCTATTTAATTTAAATATGAACAGAACATGGTAACTCATAGTTGAAATTACTTGAACATCATTAAGTTTAAATTAACTTTGTTTTTATTCAGGTCTAACGGATTCCTGTTTGATTTAATTAACTTTGTTTCTATTAAATTTTAATATGAACATGTAAACTCATAGTTGAAATAACTTGAACATGATAACTTTGCTTTCTATTAAACTTAAACGTATTTCTGTTTTTTTTTTTCAATTAACTATGTTTCTGTTTGGTTTTAATATGAACATGGTAACTCATAGTTGAAATTACTTGAACATGATTTAGTTTAAATTAACTTTGTTTCTATTAAACTTAAACGTATTTCTGTTTGTTTCAATTAACTATGTTTCTATTAAGTTTTAATATGAACATGGTAACTCATAGTTAAATTTACTTGAACATGATTTAATTTAAATTAACTTTGCTTTCTATTAAACTTAAACGTATTTCTGTTTGTTTCAATTAAATTTGTGTTTGATTTAATTAACTTTGTTTCTATTTAATTTTAATATGAACATGGTAACTCATAGTTGAAATTACTTGAACATGATTTAGTTTAAATTAACTTTGTTTTTATTTAGGTCTAACGGATTCCTGTTTGATTTAATTAACTTTGTTTCTATTTAATTTAAATATAAACATGGTAACTCATAGTTGAAATTACTTGAACATGATTTTGTTTAAATTAACTTTGTTTCTACTAAACTTAAACGTATTTCTGTTTGTTTCAATTAACTATGTTTCTATTTAATTTAAATATGAACATGGTAACTCTTAGTTGAAATTACTTGAACATGATTTAGTTTAAATTAACTTTGTTTCTATTACTCTTAAACGTATTTCTGTTTGTTTCAATTAACTATGTTTCTATTTAGTTTTAATATGAACATGGTAACTCATAGTTGAAATTACTTGAACATGATTTAGTTTAAATTAACTTTATTTTTATTTAGGTCTAACGGATTCCTGTTTGATTTAATTAACTTTGTGTCTATTTAATTTAAATATGAACATGGTAACTCATAGTTGAAATTACTTGAACATGATTTAGTTTAAATTAACTTTGTTTTTATTAAGGTCTAACGGAATCCTGTTTGATTTAATTAATTTTGTTTCTATTTAATTTAAATATGAACATGTTAACTCATAGTTGAAATAACTTAAACATGATTTTGTTTAAATTAACTTTGCTTTCTATTAAACTTAAACGTATTTCTGTTTGTTTCAATTAACTATGTTTCTGTTAAGTTTTAATATGAACATGGTAACTCATAGTTGAAATTACTTGAACATGATTTAGTTTAAATTAACTTTGTTTTTATTTAGGTCAGACGGATTCCTGTTTGATTTAATTAACTTTGTTTCTATTTAATTTTAATATGAACATGTAAACTCATAGTTGAAATTACTTGAACATGATTTAGTTTAAATTAACTTTGTTTTTATTTAGGTCTAACGGATTCCTGTTTGATTTAATTAACTTTGTTTCTATTTAATTTTCATATGAACATGTTATTTCATAGTTGGAATAACTTGAACATGATTTAGTTTAAATTAACTTTGTTTTTATTTAGGTTTAATGGATTCCTGTTTGATTTAATTAACTTTGTTCCTATTTAATTTAAATATGAACATGTTAACTCATAGTTGAAATTACTTAAACATGATTTAGTTTAAATTAACTTTGTTTTTATTAAGGTCTAACGGATTCCTGTTTGATTTAATTAACTTTGTTCCTATTTAATTTAAATATGAACATGTTAACTCATAGTTGCAATTACTTGAACATGATTTAGTTTAAATTAACTTTGTTTCTATTACTCTTAAACGTATTTCTGTTTGTTTCAATTAACTATGTTTCTATTTAGTTTTAATATGAACATGGTAACTCATAGTTGAAATTACTTAAACATGATTTAGTTTAAATTAACTCTGTTTTTATTTAGGTCTAACGGATTCCTGTTTGATTTAATTAACTTTGTTTCTATTTAAATTTAATATGAACATGTTAACGCATAGTTGAAATTACTTGAACATGATTTAGTTTAAATTAACTTTGTTTCTATTAAACTTAAAAGTATTTCTGTTTGTTTCAATTAACTATGTTTCTATTTAGTTTTAATATGAACATGGTAACTCATAGTTGAAATTACTTGAACATGATTTAGTTTAAATTAACTTTGTTTTTATTTAGGT
This sequence comes from Platycheirus albimanus, assembly GCA_916050605.2. Classification (NCBI taxonomy): domain Eukaryota; kingdom Metazoa; phylum Arthropoda; class Insecta; order Diptera; family Syrphidae; genus Platycheirus; species Platycheirus albimanus. The sequence continues at coordinate 72,203,904 of OU696698.1, forward strand.
CTAACGGATTCCTGTTTGATTTAATTAACTTTGTGTCTATTTAATATTAATATGAACATGTTTGTTTAAATTAACTTTGCTTTCTTTTAAACTTAAACGTATTTCTGTTTGCTTCAATTAACTATGTTTCTGTTAAGTTTTAATATGAACATGGTAACTCATAGTTGAAATTACTTGAACATGATTTAGTTTAAATTAACTTTATTTTTATTTAGGTCTAACGGATTCCTGTTTGATTTAATTAACTTTGTGTCTATTTAATTTAAATATGAACATGGTAACTCATAGTTGAAATTACTTGAACATGATTTAGTTTAAATTAACTTTGTTTTTATTTATGAACAAGAACATGGTAACTCATAGTTGAAATTACTTAAACATGATTTTGTTTAAAGTAACTTTGCTTTCTATTAAACTTAAACGTATTTCTGTTTGTTTCAATTAACTATGTTTCTGTTAAGTTTTAATACGAACATGGTAACTCATAGTTGAAATTACTTGAACATGATTTAGTTTGAATTAACTTTGTTTTTATTTATGAACATGGTAACTCATAGTTGAAATTACTTAAACATGATTTTGTTTAAAGTAACTTTGCTTTCTATTAAACTTAAACGTATTTCTGTTTGTTTCAATTAACTATGTTTCTGTTAAGTTTTAATACGAACATGGTAACTCATAGTTGAAATTACTTGAACATGATTTTGTTTAAATTAACTTTGTTTTTATTTAGGTCTAACGGATTCCTGTTTGATTTAATTAACTTTGATGAACATGATTGAGTTTAAATTAACTTTGTTTCTATTAAACTTAAACGTATTTCTGTTTGTTTCAATTAACAATGTTTCTATTTAGTTATAATATGAACATGGTAACTCATAGTTGAAATTACTTGAACATGATTTAGTTTAAATTAACTTTGTTTTTATTCAGGTCTAACGGATTCCTGTTTGATTTAATTAACTTTGTTTCTATTTAATTTTAATATGAACATGTTATTTCATAGTTGAAATTACTTGAACATGATTTAGTTTGAATTAACTTTGTTTTTATTTATGAACATGGTAACTCATAGTTGAAATTACTTAAACATGATTTTGTTTAAAGTAACTTTGCTTTCTATTAAACTTAAACGTATTTCTGTTTGTTTCAATTAACTATGTTTCTGTTAAGTTTTAATACGAACATGGTAACTCATAGTTGAAATTACTTGAACATGATTTTGTTTAAATTAACTTTGTTTTTATTTAGGTCTAACGGATTCCTGTTTGATTTAATTAACTTTGATGAACATGATTGAGTTTAAATTAACTTTGTTTCTATTAAACTTAAACGTATTTCTGTTTGTTTCAATTAACAATGTTTCTATTTAGTTATAATATGAACATGGTAACTCATAGTTGAAATTACTTGAACATGATTTAGTTTAAATTAACTTTGTTTTTATTCAGGTCTAACGGATTCCTGTTTGATTTAATTAACTTTGTTTCTATTTAATTTTAATATGAACATGTTATTTCATAGTTGAAATTACTTGAACATGATTTAGTTTAAATTAACTTTGTTTTTATTTAGGTCTAACGGATTCCTGTTTGATTTAATTAACTTTGTTCCTATTTAATTTAAATATGAACATGTTAACTCATAGTTGCAATTACTTGAACATGATTTAGTTTAAATTAACTTTGTTTCTATTACTCTTAAACGTATTTCTGTTTGTTTCAATTAACTATGTTTCTATTTAGTTTTAATATGAACATGGTAACTCATAGTTGAAATTACTTGAACATGATTTGGTTTAAATTAACTCTGTTTTTATTTAGGTCTAACGGATTCCTGTTTGATTTAATTAACTTTGTTTCTATTTAAATTTAATATGAACATGTTAACGCATAGTTGAAATCACTTGAACATGATTTTGTTCAAACTTATTTTGTTTCTATTAAACTTAAACGTATTTCTGTTTGTTTCAATTAACTATGTTTCTATTCAGTTTTAATATGAACATGGTAACTCATAGTTGAAATTACTTGAACATGATTTAATTTAAATTAACTTTGTTTTTATTTAGGTCTAACGGATTCCTGTTTGATTTAATTAACTTTGTTCCTATTTAATTTAAATATGAACATGTTAACTCATAGTTGAAATTACTTAAACATGATTTTGTTTAAATTAACTTTGCTTTCTATTAAACTTAAACGTATTTCTGTTTGTTTCAATTAACTATGTTTCTGTTTGATTTAATTAACTTTGTTTCTATTTAATTTTAATATGAACATGTTAACCCATAGTTGAAATTACTTGAACATGATTTAGTTTAAATTAACTTTGTTTTTATTTAGGTCTAACGGCTTCCTGTTTGATTTAATTAACTTTGTTTCTATTTAATTTTAATATGAACATGTTAACTCATAGTTGAAATTACTTGAACATGATTTAGTTTAAATTAACTTTGTTTTTATTTAGGTCTAACGGATTCCTGTTTGATTTAATTAACTTTGTTCCTATTCAATTTAAATATGAAAATGTTAACTCATAGTTGAAATTTTTAAACATGATTTTGTTTAAATTAACTTTGCTTTCTATTAAACTTAAACGTATTTCTGTTTGTTTCAATTAACTATGTTTCTGTTAAGTTTTAATATGAACATGGTAACTCATAGTTGAAATTACTTGAACATGATTTAGTTTAAATTAACTTTGTTTTTATTAAGGTCTAACGGATTCCTGTTTGATTTAATTAACTTTGTTTCTATTTAATTTTAATATGAACATGTTAACTCATAGTTGAAGTTACTTGAACATGATTTAGTTTAAATTAACTTTGTTTTTATTTAGGTCTAACGGATTCCTGTTTGATTTAATTAACTTTGTTCCTATTCAATTTAAATATGAAAATGTTAACTCATAGTTGAAATTTTTAAACATGATTTTGTTTAAATTAACTTTGCTTTCTATTAAACTTAAACGTATTTCTGTTTGTTTCAATTAACTATGTTTCTGTTAAGTTTTAATATGAACATGGTAACTCATAGTTGAAATTACTTGAACATGATTTTGTTTAAATTAACTTTGTTTCTACTAAACTTAAACGTATTTCTGTTTGTTTCAATTAACTATGTTTCTATTTAGTTTTAATATGAACATGGTAACTCATAGTTGAAATTACTTGAACATGATTTAGTTTAAATTAACTTTGTTTTTATTTAGGTCTAACGGATTCCTGTTTGATTTAATTAACTTTGTTTCTATTTAATTTTAATATGAACATATTAACTCATAGTTGAAATTACTTGAACATGATTTTGTTTAAATTAACTTTGTTTCTATTAAACTTAAACGTATTTCTGTTTGTTTCAATTAACTATGTTTCTGTTTGATTTAATTAACTTTGTTTCTATTTAATTTTAATATGAACATGTTAACTCATAGTTGAAATTACTTGAACATGATTTAGTTTAAATTAACTTTGTTTTTATTTAGGTCTAACGGATTCCTGTTTGATTTAATTAACTTTGTTCCTATTTAATTTAAATATGAACATGTTAAATATTTCACTTTGTTTTATTCCACCGCACCGTTTAAGTTTTCTTTCATGATTAGATAGAATTATTTTTCCATCTTACTCTCATAGATTTCAATTAATTAAACTCTCTTCCATTTCAAGTCTTCGTGATTACCTACAATTCTGTTTTATTGTGCCGTTAATTAATGGATCAATTTAAGCTCCATCAGTCCTTTGTTGAATTAATTTTAGTTTAAGTCGTTCTAGTTTAAGAAGCCGATATAACATGTGTAACATTTTTAGTATATATGCATATTTAATCCCATATAATATATTCACATACTAAAGAAAACATTCTTAAATCCATTTATTGATACCCGATTCAACTACTAAATTTACTAATGCAAAAATTAAGAAACATAACTAGACCAATTCTATTGAAGACAGAACTTTAAGTCCTATTTTACAATTTTTTTTTGAAAATTGTTGAATTTTTGTAAATTTGTAACTTCTTTTAAAGTAAAAGAACTTGTAGCTTTTGTATACTAATAAAGCTTCACTAAAAAAGATATAATATCTAACAGTTGTAAGCAGGTAATGAAAATACTAAATAAATACTAAATTATATTAGGTATTTATAAATAACCAAAGATTGATAGATCCGCATTCAACTCAAATTAAAGCATTGCTTCGATATAACTTATCTTTTGTCCAACCCCAAGCTATTGACCTTAACATAAAAAATAAAATCTTTATCTGATTCTTCTAGCTTTTGTACTTTTGTCTATTTATATTGTTCAAAATCGAATGCCTATTAACATGGATTTCGAAGCCGACTATAAATATCATATTTAGTGATGAAATATAAATAAATAAATTACCTATTTAAATTTAGCTCACTGAACTAGCTACACATAATATTATTCATTCCATTAGCATAATACGGATAAGAGAAATAAAAAATCACCCAATATTCTAGCCATGGGACATCGACATGTCTCTCCCGAAAATTCATTACGACCAACAACGTTTTTTGTCAACATAAACAATGAAAAATTATATTCTTCCGCAAAGACAACAGGTATTTATTAATAAATATACTTATCTAATGGATACACACTTCAGATTATATCGACGACTTCGTTGTTCGTTCGGCAGACGAAATAAAAACAGAATTAAAAAAAAAAATACAAAAAAAAAACTTCCAGCTTCAAATCGTAAATCATTTTCATATCTGAGCTGTAATCGGAATGAATCACGCATTGATCGAACTCGGACCACTGCTATACACCACAAAGGTAAAGTATGATCTTAAGTCGAAATGACATCAGGAAGGAGCGGAGTTTAAGAAAATAAAAAAGACTGTCCGGGTCCGCTCTGTCCGGTGAGAAAAAAAAAATAATAAGAGCTCGTATCAGGAAGGTGATGAGGGGAAAATGTCGAAATATGTTGGTTATAATATGAGGAACCTGCTGGGCGCGCTTTCAATGAACAAAAAGGTCAGCTCAGCATGCCATGTTCACACGACGCGAATGATGTGTATAGTCTATATAGTGTAGGTATACTTTGTATAGGTAACTGGTAAACTTCGACACTTGACACAGAAAGGAATTTTTATGTTACGTTATAGTTTTTCGTTTTTGGTATGCAAGAGATCTACTTTTGGATGATCCTTGTGATCGGTATCTGTTTGCATGATCTCGTTGACATTTTGTGGGCTCTACTTATGTATTTTCAAAATTTTCCGTTTGAAGGCATCGGTCGAGCTATTGCCTAGGTTAATTAGTGACACCCATTATCAAAAAACCGAAACTCCAATCTGTAGTTCTAACTTTTTTACATAATGAATAGCCTAGTATAAATGGTTCTAGAATTGCAGACAAACCTGGAAGAGTTTGTGTGGTCTTTGTAAAAGCTCAGAGTTATTATATAAATAATTTAACTAATTGTCGTTTAGTCACCCACATATTAAAATATTTTTTCACTAAAAAAATTTCTAAAAGTTTTGCATAAGACCAAAGGCAACAGAGCACCAGGTAGTGTGGTAGAGTTATTCATGAGTTCTTCAAAAACGTTCCACAAGCGTTTTTAGTAAAAACTTTTTCACATATTTTGCATACCGCTGAAGTTCCTGCAATTTTCAGAGAATCAAGCTTATTCCCAGTACATAATAAAAAAGGGGACGTTTACAGTGCTGAAAATTATAGAGGTATCTCTTTCTTAAATGTCATCGCAAACATATTTACAGGTGTCATTTTAAAGAGACTTATGAGGTTTGGGTTAGTGAGAACAAATCGCTTAGTGAATTAGTAAACAAACCCGGTAGTTTTCCCAGCGATGAAGAACAACTTTTCAGAAGTATAAGGTGTATACCATTAGGGCCAGCGTATTTGTGTATTAAGATCTTGAAGAACTCTTGCTACTGTACGAGTGCGGATAAAACCTGTCCCATAGAAAATCAACATTCTCAATTACAAGAGTTGTTTGCAGCCAACGTAGAACTATCAGCTGCATGAGCTGCAAGCGTATAATTCGCCTTCTCTGAAAAGCTGACGATTGGTTTATCATCGAAGATGAGCGTAAGAACTGATGATGACTTTGAGTTCTTGAGTTTTTACTGCCTTTGGGACATTGCAGGATTTTTTGCCGTAACTTCTGGTCATGTAAAAATTTCGTTTTTTTGGATAACGGAGTTGCACGAGTTCCTGACTTGTTTGTGTTTCTTCCGGTTTCCCTCAGTTGGGTTGGCTTTATAGGATCGGAAGCTTACTTCTTTCAACCTGATAGCTTCTTTACACATTTCGGAAAACCAAGACTTTACCTTTGGTTTCATTCCTTTTGTACTCTGAGGGACAAAAGTTCTTATTCCAAGAAAAATCACTTCTGTAATCATTTCAGCACTGGCATCATTCTCTCTTTTATCTCCTTTGCTGTTTACGCTTTTCATAAATTACTTAGCTGTAGCTTTGTCAAACGGTATTAAATTTTCAGTAGCTTATTAACATAAAATGCCTTTCGTATGCAGATGAAGCGGTCTTGTTTGCTGAATCTCCAGAAAGCCTGCAGATCATGATAAACAGGGGTGGAATCGGCTACACGGAGAGAATTGAAAAATCACCAATTGCGAAATATTCAGTTGCAATTTACAAAACATGTTTTTTTTTGTAAATCACGGCGCTTTGATTCGAAACTGATAGAACAATTGGCAATTTAACTATCAATTCATCGCAAATTACAACAATTCCTGAGTTGAGATTTACAATTAAAAGTTATAATTCAAGCTTGTGCCCTTCAAAGTAAATTACAACCTTTTTGTCGCAATTTACTACTTCAAGGGAATAATTCCATTTATACTTTTTACCAATCTGGATTTGCTTAAATTTTTTCGTGATTTACAATCACTGAGTATTAAATTCAACTCAAGTGTGTCTGACGGCTACGTCGAAGGTCCGGAGTTCGATCCCTGCCTCGAACTAATAATTATCTTTTTTTTTTTTGGTACTGTCTCTTTTGAGGAAATGTAAAATCATCGAAAAATAAATCTATTTAATATTAAAAGTGGATCTTTGTAAGCCATTCGGATTCAGCGGGAAATGATATTCCACCAGAATATCAACGCACATAGGTACAGGAATCGTTTAGAATATAAGTCATTAGGCCCTGGCCCCGCTTGTGTCTCCAATAATGCCTTTTTTGTAGTTCTATTATGTACATAGGGAGTAAAAGGTTGAATTTCAACTACACATTATATACAATTTCTTACCTTTATTTAAATGATCATCACAAAAAATTTTACATTAGAGGTTAGACGTCCAAAATAAGACGACTATATTTTTCTCGCCAATAAAACATAATCTTAATTCAGAACACCCCTAAAATGTAACTCATATTCAGGTTGCTTCTTATTATTAATTTTGATATCCGACTTGGATGCATCACCATGGCCTAGTAGATGTGTGCTAGGTTGGTATGCAGAGGGTCTCGAGTTCGATTCCTAGAATCAGCCAAGTAAGTAAAAGTTACATTTTTCAATAAAAAATAATAAATGCTTTTCAATAAATAGAAAACACGTTGCTCTCTCAAAGCAATATAATTTGTTACAAATTGAGTAAAATGGGGTTGCAATTTACGACTTTTACCACTCATTTTTTCAAAAACATATTTTTGATTCAAAACAAAAAGATGGAAATCTACGACTAGCTTTTTTGCAATTTACAATCGATACAAATTTGGATCAATTTTCGATTCGCGATGGCAATGTTTTATTTCTCAGGATCGAATTATTGACCCAAAAAAGTGGTAATTTGCTATTTTTGAGTGTCAATATCTTCATTTCGTTCAATTTTGAAAATTGCGAACAAGGAGTCGTAATTTACAAAACCCCGAGCTAGGGTGAGAAACTGCATAAGATTTTCGTGATTTGCAGCTCATTTTTCTTGATCTGATCTAAAATTTCTTTCCGTGTAATGTGATTTGTGATTGTCACATTTCTGACAATCACATGTGATAAAATAATTTTGTGCGTCTGCATAATGTGATCACCGGAATTTTGTTTATTTTCATTATGTCATTTTCCGTTGGGCAATCGGAGAGAACTCCGAAGACAAATCGTTTCTCTTCGGAGTTGGGTTTTGCGAGTCTTACTTCTTCTGCTTTTTATGAAATATGCGGTCTGCAGACACATATATACGAACGTCACAGTTTTTATATATTTTGTATTTCAAATTAAACAATTCGAACAATTTTAATATATAATTTACATTTCTGGTTATATTGAAAATTGATACTCTTAAAAGTAGATAGTCTTCAATTTCATATAAAATCATACATACAAAATAATTTATTTTGTTTTTCAACTTTTTGACATTTTGCCCCAGATGCAATAGGCAAATCTAAATAATAATTAATATTTGGATTATGGCGTTTCAGCTCGCTTTCAAACAAAACTTTTAATATTTTGTTTATATTCTAGCCAAAAAGCATTTTAATATAATTATATAGTTTCCGGCAACTTTAAGGGACGTGACAATTATGTATTTATTTAGAAAAGATTAATTTAGTTGTCACTTCACGTGATTGCTCACAACATATACGCGTTTCAGAAAAATATCTCAATTAAAAAAATGTTCATTTCTGTTTTTTTTTTGTAATGTTTTTATTTTTACTTTAATCATGAGGAGAAACTAATTTCTCCAAATCGAAAACAACATTAGTGTAGATCTTTGACAAATCTTTGACAGCAAAAGCAAATTATTTTGTTTTATAAGTCAGCGTCAGAGGTTTATTATTTATTTTTTATTATTTTTGTATGCAAGTGACGCCTAAATAGCTGTCAAAAGAAAAAGTCACAAAAATGTGATTGTCACATGTGACAATCACCTTAGCCAGACGAAATTTGTAGATTGTGACTATCACATATCACAAATCACCTTAGCCGATTCCACCCCAGGCCCCAGGTTATAAGATTATTGTGAGTTGTGCAAGCTGGTAATGAATATGTCAAAATCAAAGGTTATGTATGATATTTCGATCAGGTAGAGGACGACATAACAGAAATGAAATATGGTTCTTAAATGGGGAGATTTAATTACCTGGGAACTTTTTTGAAGGGGGCTAGTGTCCGGCAGATGAAAAATGGTGGATGGTTGGTTGGGTGGTTGGTTGGTGGTTATAGTTGGTGTGGGTGGTGAGGCAAAAATTGTCAAAAATAATGGGTGGTTCGTTGGTTTCTTTAGGTGGGATGGGTGTTTGGTGTTGCGGGGGATTTGGTATCGTTGGGGGGGGGGGGGGGGGAATTGTCAAATATGGTGAGAGGTTGGTTGGCGGTTGTAGGTGGAATGGGTGGTTGGCGGTTTAGGTGGTAGGGATAGTTAATTTGATTGGGGAGATGAAAAAATTGTCAAAAATGGTGGGTAAGTGGAAGGTGGTTATAGGTGGGGTAGGTGGTTGGATTTGGTTTTGGGAGGGGATGAGGAAAAAATTGTCAAAAATGATAGATGGTTGGTTGGTTGCTGTAAGGGGATGGGTAGTTGGCGGTTATGTTGGGGTTGGGGTGATTCGGTGTTGGGGGAGGCCAAAAATGGTGTGTGAGTGGCTGGTGGTTGTAGGTGAAGTGGGTGGTTGGTGGTGGTAAGGAAGGGGATATTTATTGTATGGGGGGAGAGGAAATAATTATAAAAAATTGTCAAAAATGGTGGGCTGCTGGTTGGTGGTTGTAAGTGGAGGTGAGAGGTTGATGTTTCGGTTATGGTGTGAAAAAAAAATTCAAAAGTGGTGGGAGGTTGTAAGTGGGGTGGGTAGTTGGTGGTTGGAGAGATACAACCTACACATAAACTGTTTTGTTAACTGGTTATCAAAAAAAAACTATCGCCCGTAAACCGACTTTACAGACAACCAAGTTTTTTTTTCTTCATATATGACATAATTTCAAGTAGACTATTGCGAATTGCGGCGGCAGTGATTCAAACTCTTTCCCGAATATTTTTCAACTAACTTCTGTGTTTTGTGTTCTGTACCTCGCTATGCTCAAGAAAAGGCGATGTCAGGGGATATAATTTTTCGACAACATTTCTCAAAATGAACATAAACCCAATCTAATGAATTCAATTTTGGATTTGAAAAAAAAAGGAAGGAATTTAAGAAGAGAAGCGACAAACTAGTGATTAAGTAGTTTAAATTGTTATACAAAGTATACATTACATATAGAAGTAAACTCATTAAGGAAAGCCCCGAAGGAAACACTTTGAAAGCGTTTGAGAATTATACTCTTGTTGGAAAAACCCATATTGTGCCATGCTAGCTAAGAATTTCTGTGTCTGGTTGTGTCCAGAAAAAACCTTAACTTGTTCTGTTGTGTAGTAGTTTTGTTCAATTTGTTTTGGTTGTGACCCTACGTGGGGCAAATAGATTAATAGTTGAGCGGGCCTTCGCTGTTCGTTTTCTCCCAAGATTGTGGGACCCGTGAGCCGTGACCCTTCTCTTTTATTTTCCCCTTAACTACTTCTTATTTCGATTAAGAACTATTGTTCTTGTTTTACTCTATTTTTATTGAGAAGATTCTGGGTTTGAGTCCATGCCTTCAGCCAAGGTTTCCCAGCCAAACACTTCGAAACAATAAAATACTTCAACTTCCCATTGGGAATAATAATTCTTGCGTTTATTTCGTTGCAATTGAAAACATTTTTCAGCTTCCATTTGGTAAAACAAACTATCATAAAAGTTTCCCGGCGCGGCGCCCACTTCTGTATATAAGTAGGTACACTCCTGTACTTATAAACACATTTAATCAAATACTTACAACAAGCACGAATAAGTCAAAATATGTAAATAATACAATTTAATTTGCATATTGAAAATAATTGTAAATCAATATAAAAGTAAACCTTTAGATTTTTGCTTTTATAATAATTTTGCTTGTCAATTAAATTGTAATAGACGACTGGGTAACATTAATGTGTTCTGTATGTGTTGAAAGCTGTAACCTGTAAGGTGTAAATATAACTATTACATTAACCAGTCATGATGAAGCAAAAGTAGTTTCTTATTTATTGTACATTAAAGATAGATAAATAGATAGATATATAATTTTATTTGAAAAAAGGAATTACAAAAACATAGTATTTGCTGTGGTATAAAATTAATTAAGGCAATAACTTAAAGTTGCCTGCCAGGTAAAAAGTTAAATAATATAAAAATTGAGCTAAGTAGTTTGATTAAATTAATTTTAAATAAGATAGCGATATTTAAGAACGGCTTTTAAAAAAATATATGTAAGTTTATGTAGCAGTTGCCATTTAGAACACTTAGAAGCTGTGAGTGCGAGAGCACTCTGTAGGTACCCTTTGAAGTGACTAAGTGAAAAGTATTTTCCAATGCATACAGGTTGCAAAGTGTACAATTTACCATTAGTATCTCTCTGGAACGCGTTTTCATTGAGATTTAGGAGACCACAACAAGATTTTAAGATGAGAGACGGGGATTCGAGTCTTCAAAATAGTTTGCCACACCACAATACAAGAGATTGCAGTACTCATCACGAAATTGTGATTGTAAGGCCAACCAACCACGCAACCAATCACAAACCAATTTACCTCTGCGCCGGGCACTACCCCCCCTCCCCCACACACACACACACCCTCACCACCACCACTAACAATCATCAACTAACACCCTCCTCGCCCACTTTATCGACTTTCTAGGCTACACGGAAAGAATTTTTAGATCAGATCAAGAAAAATGAGCTGCAAATCACGAAAATCTCATGCAGTTTCTCCCCCTAGCTCGGGGTTTTGTAAATTACGACTCCTTGTTCGCAATTTCCAAAATTGAACGAAATGAAGATATTGACACTCAAAAATAGCAAATTATCACTTTTTTGGGTCAACAATTCGATCGAGAGAAGCAAAACATTACCATTCGCAAATGACGAATTGATCCTAATGAGTATCAATTTTATATTTACTCGATTGTAAATTGCAAAAGCGAGTCGTAGATTTCCATCTTTTTGTTTTGAATAAAAAATCAGTTTTTGAAAAAATTACTGGTAAAGTCGTAATTTGCAACCCCAATTTGCAATTTGTAACATTATATCGCTTTGAGAGGAAGCAACTTTTTACATTTATTGAAAAAATTAACTTTTACTTATTTGGTTGATTCTGGGAATCGAACTCGAGACCCTCTGCATACCAATCTAGCACACATCTACTAGGCCATGGTGATGTATCCAAGTCGGATATCAAAATTAATAATAAGAAGCAACCTGAATATGAGTTACATTTTAGGGGTGTTTTGAATTAAGATTATGTTTTATTGGCGAGAAAAATGTAGTCGTCTTATTTTGGACGTCTAACCTCTAATTTACAATTTTTTGTGATGATCATTTAAATAAAGGTAAGAAATTGTATATAATGTGTAGTTGAAATTCAACCTTGTACTCCCTATGTACATACATAATAGAACTACAAAAAAGGCATTATTGGAGACACAAGCGAGGATAGGGCCCAATGACTTATATTCTGAACGATTCCTGTATGTGCGTCGATATTCTGGTGGAATATCATTTCCCGCTGAATCCGAATGGCTTACAAAGATCCACTTTTAATATTAACCAGATTTATTTTTCGAGGATTTTACATTTCCTCAAAAGAGACAGTACCAAAAAAAAAAAAGATAATTAGCTATTAGTTGCAGGGATCGAACTCCGGACCTTGAATTATAACTTTTAATTGTAAATCTCAACTTAGGAATTGTTGTAATTTGAGATGTATTGAAAGTTAAATTTCCATATTTGTCTATCAGTTTCGAATCAAAGCGCCGTGCAGCGCCGGATCTAGGATTTGTTCAAGGGGGGGGGGGGGGGGGGGGGGGGGGGGGGGCAAAAGTTGAATTTGGCGCCCCCCCCAGCAATTTTTTTTTTAAGTTTACGTACAAAACATGAACTCATATCGTTAACCTGTTGTTATCTTTATGCTCTAATGCTTGATGCTGTTGACATTAGCTTATGTACGATACATGTCATAAAAGTCTGTGTGACCCAACCTAAGAAAATAAGGTATTGCTAAGGGTTCTCGTGTTACTGATTACTCAAAATGCAATCTTGGCGTATGTGCAAAATAAAACCTTTGGGTTATGTGCCATAATCCAGATTGATTTGATAATTTTTCTATGTCAATAAACGACAGCGGAGAACCTGCTAATGTTGTTCATACAAAGTTAAAAGGCTGTATGCTTATTTGTGATTCTGTCCGGTATTTTGATTGCACATTTAACTTTTACTCACCGATATACAAAATCATAACTAATCCATAGAACAGCTTTAGTGAAATAGCTTAGTAGTACACAACAAAAATTCTTTTTCATTTTTACTTGCTCTATAGGGCAAGTATTGGTTTCGTGCAGAAAAAAAAATCTCGAGGTTTTAATCAAACATACGATGATAGAGAAGCCCAAAGAGTGGTTTTCGCCATACCATCCGTCGGTCTGTCTGAGCGTCTGTGCGGTTGTGTTGATGTGCGCTTTTTCATGTCATGCTACAGCCTAAACGGAAAGACAGATTTTCTTCAAACTTGGTATAAATAGCAGTTTGAAGAAAAACCTTTGTCGAGGTTTTTTTTATTTCGTATTAGCCCGGCTCAAACTGGTACCTTTCATGTAACGGTTTTTTTTTTCATTTTGAATTTGCTCGAAAACGGCTCTAACGATTTTGATTAAACTCAGAATTTAACTTACCTAAGATATTTCTAACAAACTATCGTTTTTCGTTTTTGGCTTAAATGGTGGTAACGAAAATCTGGTTTAAACGGCTTTTTTTAAATGGCCGTAAGTTCGCAACGACTTGATTGAATTGACTCAAACTTCGTTTGGCATCGTTTTTTATAGTGTTCTATAGGATGGTTGTGTAAATTTTTCAGTGAAGGCTTTCTAAATGGTAGCTCCCATACAACGAGCCGTTCAGTTTTAGCCAACTTTTTTTGGTTTTTTCTAATTTGCTCAAAAACGGCTCTAACGATTTTGATTAAACTTTGTGTGTTATATTCTTTTAGAGTTCTTAAGAGAACTACGTTTTTTTGTTTTTGGCAAGAAATGCTAATAACGGAGATCTGGTCTTAACGTCCTTTTTTCAAATGGCCATAAGTTGTTAACGGTTGTATCGAATTCAAACCTAGCGCCTTTACGTTCTCATTTTTGTTTCGTCTACGTCACGAACACACATCGCCCTTGCATTTTTGTTTTGTTTTGCGCTCTACGTTACGGACACACATGCCAAATGGGAAGGTCATATCTGGTTTGCTGTCAACTTTTGAACTATGCTTAACTGGCTGCGCAAAATGGTAAAGCTGCAGCAGTAGCACTTAGCGTCGGAGTAAATGTCAAAAAAAGTAGCTCACTAAGCAGCATTCACGAATACAATGGTGTAGCACTGAACTCAAACAAAAATCGTGTCCGCCATTCCGTTTGTTGTTGTTTTTCATTGCAGCACGTTCGTGAAGTTCAAATTCAGTCGACTTCAACTTCTCTGTGCTGCAGCTGCTACTTCACATTGTAGCCGTGCAATACGATTTACGTACATTTAACTTTGACATGCTACGTGCTACAGCTGCAGCTTCACCATTGTGCGCAACCAGTTACGGCGAACAGATCTTTGTTTATATGCAAGACCGCAACGTGGAACTGCACTACAATAATTGAAATGCACGTATTCCTTGTATGAAATTATATGAATAAAGTCGCATACTAAACTACATTGGAGCTGCATTTTAGTGCCAGTAAACTATTGGTAGTCTACCCAACTATTGCAGAGCCGTTTGCTGTACCGCAAAAAGGGATTTTTCCTACATTTGTGACTCTCTCTTATTCTTATAAAGTTTTTACACTAAGCTGAAAACACGGTTTTTGTTGAAAACCCCCAAAAACCTGAACGAAAACACAAGTTTTACCACACATTTTTGCTAAACGCAAGTTTTCGAAAACAACTAGTTTTAAATAAAACCTGTCGAAAACTTGTTGGAATACAAAGCAAACACACCTAAGTTTGTTGTGATTCTTTCAGAACACACCTCAGTTTGTTTCGATTCTTTCCAAACACACCTAAAAAGCTCATAAACGTAAAAAAAAATCAATCATAGCAGCCGAAAATATTTTCATTTCAAAATTTGATAGTCAGTTGTAAAAATTAGGTGAAATGTCAAACGAAAACTTGAAAAGTCCGGTGTGAATGATTTTCAGGTTTTCGTAAACTTTTAAGCCTAGTACTCAGATCGCGCTAAAATTTATCTTCCATACAAATTTCCACCCAAGATAAATTTTAGCTTGGGTTTTTAGCTGAGTAGTACTCACTTCAAGCTAAATTCCAGGTGTCAGGCTAACGGCTAAGAAAAAAGTCTCCACAAAATTTAGCTTGCGAAAGAATGTAAAACACATTATTTCACAAGATAAATTCTGTCAGTTGTCAGAAGGTCTTGCGAAGGTCGCACGAACTTGCTCTTGAATTTGTTCGATAATTGCTAAGTGGCTACATAATGTAGTTATATTAAATAAAATGCACTACTGGGTCGCATGAACTTGCTCTAATGTAGGACAGTGGTTTTGGGGCTTGAGATTTTGATAAAAACAATTTTTTTTAATTCTTAAATAAATACTTCAACTAATTTGAGCTGAAAAATAGGTACGCCATTTTATTTCTTGGAAAAATTTGAAATTGGAGCGGATTTTGAGAAAAAAGTTTTTTGTAAGAAATTTCTGAAAACATTTCTCAAAAAAAAAAATCCAAAACGCCAGTTCATAGGTATTCAGCAAATACATTAACATATTTATAATTTAAAAAAGAGTTTAATTGAGCAGTTTTTAAAGAATTAATTTTTTTTAATTTAATTTTTTTTAAATACAGAGAACTGTTTTAAAAAAAATATTGGTATGCAGTATAAATTGAGCTACTTGCACCTATATATGTATGTGTGAAATTCCGAAAGTATCGGTTGAGCCGTTTTTGAGATAGTCGAAAGCAAAAAAACGGTCCAATTGAAAGTACCGTTTTTGGACTTTTTTTAATTTTGTTCAGCCATTTGTTTTCTAGAAAAATAAGCTTTAGCGTAACGTCTATTAAGCAGGTACCGTTATTTTTTTTAGCTAAAAAATTTCCATTTCCCCTCTGTACAATGCCTTAAAAACTCTATATATACCAAGTTTGAAGCAATTCGGCCCACCCGTTTGGGCTGTAGGTGTCTATACATACAGACAGACGGACAGAATTGTTTGACCATCTTTTTTCGTCTTCGCTATCATCGTAATGTTATGTTGGATTGTTATCTCAAAATTTTTTTTTTGTATGAATCCATAACTTGCCTTATAGTATCTTTAATCTCTCCAACTTCAAAATTTAGCGCGCCTTTTTAGCAAAGGTGCGTAGAGATAAATATTGTAGAGATAAAATTTAGTTTAGCGCGATCTGAGTACTAGGCTTTAGCTGAAAACCGGGTTTTCGGCTCGGTGTGAAAACCCTATTACTCTTACTTTTTTTTTTGCTCATCTTTTAATTTTGCTCCCTTCTGAAGGGCAAAGAATTAGTTTATAATTTTCAGAAGTTGAAGACCTTTTTTTTTACTATCGTTTCTTTTTTCATCTTCCAATTTTGCGCCCCCCATGAGGGGCGACGAATTTGTTTAAAGGGCGACGAAAGTGGCTTATTACATATTTCTTTCATATTTGGAACAAGAAATAAATAATAAACATTGCATTGCTTTGGCGCCCTGTTCAAATGTTGAACACCTTTTTTTTTTTTGCTCTCCTATATTTCTTCATCTTCCATTTGGCGCCCCCCAAGGCCAGGCGCCCGGGGCAAGTGCCCCCCTTTGCCCCCCCTAGATCCGGCGCTGGCGCCGTGATTTACAAAAAAAACATGTTTTGTAAATCGCAACTGAATATTTCGCAATTGGTGATTTTTCAATTCTCTCCGTGTATCAAAGCAGCTATATAACGTGACTGTGACTGTGACTGTGACACTTTGTCGTGCGTGCTGCCCATATATTCCGATTTATTAGACGTTATCACATAAAAATGTAGCTTTAAGGACGTAAGAAAAGCCGTAGGTATACCAGTTTCGATATGCAAAACATAGTTGGGCGTGGGCGTGGGCGTGGGCGTGTTATCCGTTAAAAGAAAACATCTCTTACAAAAAATCTTTGAAATTTTTCAATCTGGATATGTTCTTGATATCCCTTTACTTGAGCATAGTACAAACATAATTACCCTTGTAGCAGCATCATAAATTTTAAGTTTTGTTAAATTTTGAACAGATTTATCCTTCGGTAGCTTGGCCCGTTTTGTATTGATAGAGTTTTTTGACGATGCCAATCTAGAAATTAAATGCTCATTCCAAGACATATTATAGTTAAAAACTATACGCCTAGATATGTTTATTATGTACACTATATACATTCTTGCAAATTTTAAATAAAACCTGAAACGTTTGGTTGAAAATATGAATGTTCTTCGATTGGATTTTAAAAAGCTTATATTTCAAGTTAAATATAAATTGGCGGTTAAAAATATTCTTTAACAAACAAAGTCTATTTGAACACTTGAGTTAATAAAAGAACACTAACCAATCATAGTTTGCATGAAACAAAACATTTTTGAACCGCAAAACAATCAGTGGTTAATTGTATCACTTCCGAAAAGATACAATAATTTTGTATCGATTTTTCCTAAACTAATAGAAATAAAAACAAAATGTGAACAGACTATCCTCCGTTGAAGTCGGTGATAGGTTGCTTTTTTGTTAAAAGCTGAAATTTTTTATTAGAATGGGTTTCTCCAAGTTACGATACAAAAAAACTTCAAGTAGATTTAAAAAAAGATGCCATAAAATTATTATGTACCAGAGTATGATAATAAAAAAAAAATTTATTCCAGCAATATTTCTGTCTTGTATTATTATTAAAAGTTCTCAAGCATTTAAAAAACATCACGATATCTCCAAAAAAATTTCTGTGATATGGCATGTGGAAAGTGGATGTTAATATAAAGACATTCTTAAAAAGACTTATGTTAACGGAGTAATTAATTTAAACATATGATGAACTTTATCATTTCTTATAAAATATTTATATACATCAAAAAGGCTTCCCTTAAAAATTAATCCGATAAAATGGACCTGTTTTTTCTCAACACCACAAAATTTAATTTCGTATTACGGGGACTACATACAACACAACGTTACATTTTCTTATATCGATGAAATAATAGGACGAAAATAAAAAATATTTGAGCCATCACTTGTGGTGTACACTTGACTTGCTTTCTTTAAAGCCAAAGAAGAATTGTTTCCGGTATTAGAAAACACGTAAGCTATATGATTATATCTTTTATATAAAAAGCCCGAACCAGATTCAACTGCGAAATGTAAAAAAAAGAAGTGGCACAAGGATTAAAAGTCCATTTAAGGATGCACACTTGAAATGGCTTTGTTATACCTCGCAGTTTGGTTTCGTCGAATCAATTTGCAATTGTTTCTGATTATCCTTCCGTTATTTATGTCTGAGTGACGACTTCAATACATTGTTGGGTGGTGGTTTACAATTGTTGAAACATTCTAAGGAACTAAGCACAAAATTAGGTGAGATATAAGACTTGAAATGATTCTTCAGAAAAGTTATTGCCGCAATGGATTTAAAAAGCTTTCGCTTTGTGTTCAGGTATAACAAAAAATAAAAGGTTCGTGTTTCTTAAGAGCTTGAAAACTTTAAATAATAGGTAATACAAGACATAAATATTGTTAGAATGAATTTTTTACTATCATAATCTGAAAGATAATATATATAAATAATGTTCGTGCGGCTACGAGTTTAATAGTCCATTCGATTAGTACAATTTTTCACTACTTTTTCCAATAAATCTGGCCGTATTGCGTCAATGGTGGCTTGAATATTGGCTTCCAATGCTTCAAAAGTTGCTGTTTGTCGAGAGGCGTTAAGTCACAAGAACGAAGGAGCCAGTTAACAGGACGACTTCGTTCTTCCAGCGTTAAACGATTCATGATGAATCGCCAAATTTTACTAAACAGAAATGTCAACACAGTTTGACATTTTCAACTCTCAAACCATAGACAACAACCACCGAAACTTCACATGCAGCTAAAAAAAACACCCTTTAATTTCTATTTAATTTCACTCAGAGAATTCAGAATGGGAAGATATAGGTACCATTTCCGAAACTCGAAAAAGTCATGTAATAAGTGAATTTTAAGCTTTTTATTCGCATAAAATGTATTTCAATAGTTTTTAAAAATATTACTTAAAAGAAAACAAACATTGGGGATTTTGACACACTTCATAAACTTTCATTGTATAACACTATGAATTTCATGTAATGCTTTCCTAAACTATCGAAATTTTGGTTTTTTTTTAGTTTTTGTAACTCTACTTTTCTAAAAAAAAAATAACGTATTCAGGCTTATTAAGATTAATAAAACAATTAATATCTCAATTTATTCAATGAATTTGAATACAATACAGGCATTTTTCGTTTTTCATCACTTTTTAAGGATGTATTGTGTAGCATAAAATATTCTAAAAGCAAAAGTATTTGAGTAGCCCTTTTCTGACAATTTTAAAATATTTTGTGCTATTAAACTCAACCAATGACTTATCAATATTTTGTCACCTTGGTTCTATCTTGTTCAATGCCCATTTTTCAAATTGTTTCGAAATTGATTTTTAAAATTTAAGATCAAAATTTTTGTTTATTTTACTAGTTTTTGTAATACGTAATTTTTTTTTTAAACTTAAGCAATTTTGTATTCAAATTGACTGAAATAATAAAATAAATAATTTACTGTAATGCGAATTAATTAAAAACTTAAATATACCATCAAGTCATTTTGGATATTGAACAATGATGTATAAGACGTTTAAAAGTTTTGTCATGAATTGGATATTAAACAAAATAAAATTAATCAAAGTTTAACTACAGGAACAATGTAGCTAAGGGTAAATTGAACAAAAAGCCATCTTTATTAAAGTTAAAATGCAATTTAACTTTAATCAAAGAACATCAAAAAAAACTTTGAATTTGTTCTTGTGTAAAGAAGTTTTTCTTTAATTTTCCTTCTTTATTAGTATAAATTAGTTACGCAAAGAAGCAAAATTACTAAGAAATGTTTTTCGTATAAGATTTTTCTGAACTTTTCTCTCTACCAAAAAATACAAAAAGCAAATAACTTTTTTTAACCATAACACATTTCATTAAAAAAAACTTTATTAAGAACAACAAAATTTAAAAAAATAAATAAATAGATACATACCGTGAACCCGGGTGACTTTGGTTGGGTGACTTTGGCTTTTGAATGGATACATTTTTAAAAAATTGTTAAAATATAAAGGAGTTGTTTAATTTTTTCCAAGCTTCTTTGTAAATTTGTATAGTTGAATGAATTAAAAAATGATCATACTAGCGTTATTTCACTAAATTTGGATAATAATATATACTAAAATTTATTTTTCTTGAAAATGTAAATGAAAAAATCATCTGAAAATGTTGGATGGTTTCAACATGTTCCAGAAATATGATTGCAAAATGACTTTAACTCCGATATATGTATTGTTTTCCAATTTAAATTCTCTTAATTCAACCCTTGTAACTATTTTATAAACAATAAATTTTATTTTGTTTATAATTTACGACAAATGATAGGGTGACTTTGGCATGCATTTCGGGTGACTTTGGCTGGGTACCCAGTACCTCTTACGAAGAAGTGCTGGGTGCAGCTTGGTAAACCCAGAGAAAAAAGACGTTGCACAAGTAAACAAAAGTGATCTGGAGCAAAAACATCCTGTTCCAACAGTCGATCGCCGAGAGAGACTTTTTTGTCAATATCCTTTCAAGGAAATTAACATAAACGTACTTGAATTTAAAAAAAAATATCAAAAACCAAAAATTCAGAGTTAACTCATAAAAAAATACCTACATATAAACAAAAATATCTGGTCTTTCAATTGAGTTGGGTGAGACTGACTTGCTGCTTGTAATTCGCAGAAAAAGGACCAAAACGTACTTCCGGCCAAAGTCACCCGAAATGGGAGGGTGACTTTGGCCACCCATATTTTAACTTCTATATATAGAACTGATCGATATATTTTTTCAAGACTTATCATACCTATAGAGTTAGCGAAGTAGGTAAAAAGGTTCAAATGTTCATTAAAAAAAAAATTATTGCAAAAGTTATTCACATTTTAAAATGAAAAAGCGCCAAAGTCACCCGGGTTCACGGTACCTATATCAATTTAGAAAATATAAGAGAATACAAAAAAAAAATTGCCCGTGACCCGACGCCCAGCAGATGTGAAACTTTTATTCTATTCTTATGTTTCTGATTTAAATTACAATTTTGCAGAATTTGTATTGCATACCCACTTATACATTTTTTGAAAAAAAAAAAAAAATAGATTTTTTTTTAAGAGATTGTTTTACAACGCAGCTACGCAATATTATTTGACGTATTGTAGGTGATTTCTGAAATAGTAGCTTTGAAGATGTATTACACGGGTCGATTTTACTGCTAAATAAACATTTGAAACTTAGAGAAAAAGAATCTCGACGTGGGGTCGTACCTCTGCGCATATATAATAGAGGAAAGATTGCTGTTTGTTAATTGTGAGCTCCACTTTCTTATATATCAATCTATTCTTTCGCACTTAAAGTTTCCGATTTATGAAGAGTGCTATAAATATCTTTCCCTAAAAATTAATTGTTCTGCAACTCCAGCCACTTTGAACTGTTGTGTATGCTTATCTTTCTTTTAAAATATTATTTATGGGAAAATAGCTAACTCACCAGCCCCAACATCACCAAGCCCCCTCCAATCAACCCCTTTCCATTCCCCTTCCAACCCCTCACCTTCTCTCATGAACCCCCTTCACCATCCACCGTCCACCAACCGACCACCCACCATTTTTGTCAATTTTTCCTCACGGTGTCCAACAAACGAAAGAGCGTCCCAAAATTAGTAAGACTGCATACTTAACACAATTTGGCCAAAAATTGTCTATTGAACAAGTTAGAACCCAGGCGACGATTTGTCAAGTAGGAAAAAAAACTTTGTAGCAATTAATGCTACTTTCTAAATTTTACACACGTTCTTAGTAATCAATGAAATTGATTTAACAGTTCACGAAAAACTAGTTATTATTTGACAAAATGTCGCAAGGAACTTTTGACATCCGCAGACGTTTATGTATATTGTAAAGCCAAATCCCTCGATTGAGCCTTCAAATTTTCAGGAGGAACCTTGCTTTCAATAAGATATGTAATAAGTAGTGAACTGTGTTTCTTTAGAGGTGTAGAACTTGAAGTTGGAAGCACTGTTTTCATTGACATCCATTTTGTCATGTGGTTTATCTTTAGTTTGGTTTATCATTTTTCATCATGAATCGACTGACGCCTGAACAACTTATGAAAATTGTACAAATTTAATTCGAAAAAAAAACATGGTTCCGTACTTGAAAGTACTACGTACTACGTTCGTTTTATCGTCGACACGACACAGTGTAACCAATCAGATCAATATTAGTTCTATTACTGATGGAAGGTATAAAAAATATAAGTGCAAAAATTCGGATTTACTTATATTTCAAAAATTCAATCGTGCCATCCTAACGTGACGAAATTTAACAACAGATGTTCTTTTTTGAACTTAAAATATTGCGCCACACTTTCATGATGTGCCATTGATTTCTCGCTTGATCTCTTAATCGACTTTGAAGAAGTCCAAGCCAGATTTAACATAATATTATGGGGTTGTATAGTTCAAGAATGTTCACATACAAATTAATTATAAGAAAAGAGGCAAAGTCTTTCTTCAGTCTTCACACACAAAACTTTTACCAACATCTCAACAAGATGTATTAAGAAACATTTGTAATCCATTGAAAATCCTTTCGATTTGATTTCGATAAATCGCAGCTATCAATCATAATGTTAAGTGAGAAGAGGAATTTGTTGGTCTTCTGGAAGACGAGATCGACGTTATGATTGATAAACCCCAGCCGCCACACGATGAGACTGGCTCTGGCTAGCGATGATTTATGGCCAGGTTTGCGGTCATCACATTCACATAACACTGATCGAAGGCAACAGGCCAGATTCTTTATTTTCCTTTCAGATTTACCTAAATAAAAATGTTTTGTTTTGATTTGTAGAGCGAGCGATATTGTATAGATACGTGTATGCTTTTTTTTATGGTCAATATAGCTGATACGGATACGCTGACGCTGAATCGTTTAACAATGATTTACATTCCCGAATTTTTTGGTTTATTTCGTGTTTATTGGAGCAAACGATATATGAAAAGGTTCAACACAATACACAACTCACAAGATGTGTTTTTTTTTATTTTTTTGGTTCCGTATCCAATTTTTTGAAAAGAAGTTTGGGCATTTAAGCAAATTAAGGTGATATTCGTGAAAATTTTATTTCTATTGAAATTATTCAAAGAATTCCAAGGGATCATTTGTACATGCGTTTAATTCCAAGTTGTTAAGAAATAAAATGCACGACTGGGTCGCACGAACTTGCTCTTATGATAAGCAATTGCGCAGTGGCTGCATATATGGATATTAAAAAAAAATTAAATAATTTCGAAAATTCTTTTATTTTTTAAATTAGTTTAAGAGTTTTCTCGGAAAAACTAAGTATGCAATAAAATTTCAAAGCTATACGTCAATCTAGGAAAAAAAAATATTGAAAATCGTTGGAGCAGTTTTTTTTTTAAAAGGTTATTTTTGAAAAACTTTTTCAAAAAATATTTTGAAATTTATTTGAGTATGCAAATATATGGCAATCTGTAGTTTACATTTGAAAAATAATTTTAAAAAAAATCAATGTACTCGTTTCCAACATATTTCGAAAACCAAAAATTTTTTTGAAAAAATTATAAAAAATCAAAAAAAAAAGTTTTTGAAAATTTTGAAATACCATATTAATACAATTATGAATGACTTCCTGTGGCCAAAATTTTACTGAAATCGAATGTATAGTTTACGAGAAAATTTGATTTGAAAATACTAGTTCTATGAGAGGTACCGTTATTAGACAAATTTTTAAAAAAAATTTTAAACCAAAAGATAGATTTTCTTGCAAAAATAGCATTCTGAAAGTTTTATCAAAATCGTTAGAGCCGTTTTTGAGAAAATCAATTTTTATCTTCAAGATTGTATGGCAGGTGCCGTTATTTTTGGACCTAGAGCAAAAATAAAAAATTTGTTCCGAGGGACGGCCAAATAAATCCTAAATACCAAATTTGAAGCAAATCGGCCCACTCGTTCAGCCTCCAGAGGCGCGAACAGACATACAGACAGACAGACAGACAGACAGACAGACAGACAGACGGACGGAATTTCCAGACCCACTTTTTTCGACTTCTCCATCATCGTAATGTCATGTGTGATTGTTATCTCAATTTTTTTTCTGCACGAATCCATAACTTGCCTTATAGTACCTATAATAGCAAGTAAAAATTAATGATATAATTTGTCGTCCATATATTCAGGTTTGTTGCAGAATGACTACAAAAATTATATGATCTCGTCAGTTTTTCGAAACTTTCTTGCTTTTCTTGTTTTTTCTGAAATTTTGTTTTCCTTTAAAAATGTATAATAAACAAAACAATAAGGAATTAATCGAATACATCGTTCGAATTGTGGGGTATAGGGTAGGGTGGGGTAGGCTCGACACTTTTTCTGTATATTCCAAATCATTTCTTACTAAATAAACAATTAAATATTTTTTGGATTTAAATATGCATCGTTATTGAAAAGTTTTCGAAGCTCAGCTAAAAATGTTTTTGTTTCAAAATTCAACCTAAAGATGACCATAGGGGGCACTTTCGTAATGCGGATGGCACACTTTTGGCATGATTATTTGTGAAGAAGAAAACACTCTTAATTATTAATTAAAGTGAATTACATTGAAGCAAACTGATTTATTTTTATAATAGGAAATAAGAAATCAATTCAAATGTGATAAAAGTTTTGTTCATACAAAATAAATCATTGGACGTTATAGCAATCATACCAACCTTGCGTATCTTTACGATCCACGTAGTCGAAAGTGACCCATATCTACTAATTATTTTTTGTCTTTAATATCTATTTTTTTACAAAACTTATAAAAGTAGTAATTAAAATAATTTAAATAATTTTTATGAAAACTCTAAAAATAAATACCACAATCAATAAACAGAGAGATACCTATAAGTCTAAAACAAAACAGCGAAAAAAATCACTTACCTCGTGCACAAGCGAAATTATACAAATTTATACAATTACAAGTCTAACCACCGCAAAAGTTAAACAAGAACTGTCACGATTCGCATGCGATATATATATGCGGTGTTGTAGTATTTATCATCGAACTATATCTTTTGTTATAAACAGTTTTTCTGGAATTAAGGAAGTCGAAAGTGCCCCCCCGTCAAAAGTGTCCCACCCAACCCTATTTTAGGCCATATGGGAAACATTACTGATTTTTTCAGTTTTTTTCATTAACCAAAACAAGAAGTGTGTATTTTAAACATAGTTGTATTTCTTAAATTAATTGAGATAACATTGATTTTATTTTTGAAGAGTATCCACAAAAGACCAAACTGTTGGATTTCGTCGGAATTTTCCTTTAAATTATCGTTTTAACTGCTTTTAACTGAACTAACAAAATAAATGAAGTAGAAAGATAGGCCAAAATAAAAGAGCGGTTTTCAAACTGATATTATTTTTATTTTCAAATTGAATCGAAGTCAATGTATCAAGGTGTTTTGGGATCCAAAAAAACATCTTCTCGATTTTAAAGTCTTGAGATATGGTACCAATATTGTTTTTGGTATGATGAATCCAAAAGTAGCCATAAAATCCCTTTTTTGGCAATGCTTAAAAACATTCCAGGCTTGTAATTCTAATAAATTATTCTTTAATACAATTTTTTAAAACAAAACAAAGAAGATGACCCATTTTTGGGGCCAAGTGAACACTTAAGAGAATTGTAACAAATAAAAGCTTACGTTTAGCTCAATCTGTCTGCCGAATATTTACGAATTTGGTTTTGGATGTTTCGAAATATAATTGCACTTGACCATTCAAAATTGAAAAAATCTAATTTTTTTGCGAAAAATTACGTATAAATCTAAAGCATATTTTCAAAATCGTTGCGACCAATTTTTTTTTCGAAAAATGGATTATAAAAAAACGTTTCGAAAACATTATTTTTTTGAGTATGTGAGTTTATAGAACTTTGTACATACATACCGTGAACCCGGGTGACTTTGGCCTGGTTGGGTGACTGTGGCTTTTGAATGGATACATTTTTAAAAAATTGTTAAAATATGAAGGAGTTGTTTAATTTTTTCCAAACTTGTTTGTAAATTTGTATAATTGAATGAATTAAAAAATGACTATACTAACTTTATTTAACTAAATTTAGATAATAATATATACTAAAATTTATTTTTCTTGAAAATGTAAATAAAAAAATCATCTGAAAATGTTGGATGGTTTCAACATGTTCCAGAAATATGATTGCAAAATGACTTTAACTCCGATATATGTATTGTTTTCCAAATTGAATTCTCTTAATTCAATCCTTGTAACTATTTTATAAACAATAAATTTTATTTTGTTTATAATTTACGCCAAATGGTAGGGTGACTTTGGCATGCATTTTGGCTGGGGTACCCAGTACCTCTTACGAAGAAGTGCTGGGTGTAGCTTGGTAAACCCAGAGAAAAAAGACGTTGCACAAGTAAAAAAAAATGATCTGGAGCAAAAACTTCCTGTTCCAACGGTCGATCGCCGAGAGAGACTTTTTTGTCAATATCCTTTCAAGGAAATTAACGTACTTGAATTTAAAAAAAAAAATATCAAAAACCAAAAATTCAGAGTTAGCTCATAAAAAAAATACCTACATATAAAAAAAATATCTGGTCTTTCATTTGGGTTGGGTGAGACTGACTTGCTGCTTGTTATTCGCAAAAAAATGACGAAAACGTACTTCCGGCCAAAGTCACCCGAAATGGGAGGGTGACTTTGGCCACCCATATTTTAGCTTCTATATATAGAACTGATCAATATATTTTTTCAAGACTTATCATACCTATAGAGTGAGCGAAGTAGGTAAAAAGGTTCAAATGTTCATTAAAAAAAGAATTTATTGTAAAAGTTATTCACATTTTAAAATGAATAAGCGCCAAAGACACCCGGGTTCACGGTAGTTCTTATCAAGAAAAAAATTATTAAACATATTACAAATATTGCATAGATACTAGCTTTTACCCGATGCTTTAATCGGATCAAATATAGTGTATAAGGTGTCTCCATTGTTTACCTAAACTTAATTTTGAAACATAATGGCAACGCGAACGCACTAAATGACTTTGAAAGGAAAATTTTTTATGTTTTGGATTACATTATTGTGATTTTCGTATTTATGATCGAAGCTAAATAAAAATATAGCTTATGCTACTCCCTGATACTGTAGCTTTCAAAAAGTCAATTTTTAAGAATTTTTTAAATCGGTTTTGGCGTGACAGCGTTCAAAACAAACAAACTCACTTTCAGATTTATAATTTTAGTAGGTACGAGAAAATTTAAAAGAAATTTATTTTTTTCTCAAACTCAATAAAACATTTTTTGAAATCGATATTAGAAATTGCACGAGTTATTTTTGAGAAAAATCAATTTTTTGGACAAATGGCAGCTGGGAGGGCATAAAATCAAATATTTCCAGCCGAATCCGAATGGGTAACAGAGAAGCACTTTCCATTAGACATGGCATGATTTACTCTTGAAAGATTTGTCACTTCCTCGCAAAAGGGGCAGTAAGTACCCCAGAAAGAAACTTTATTTTATTTATTTATTTATTTATTTAATTTTTATTTTATATTTAAAAATTAAAAATTCTTCTTTTAAACACAGTTTTTTGCACCATATAAGTGGAATTTATTCGACTTCTTTGTCACAGCAATATGTATTGTTTTTAAAATAACGGACAAGTTAAACAGCATGTGTGTAGGTATGAAATACGAGACTCAATCAAATATTTTATAAATACGGACAACTTATGGTAAGAACCAAGAAAAAATAGGGTTGGTTTCAGTGATTAAAAGGTTCTATGAAACCGCTATGATTATTTTATTGAGGGGGTGAGCACGTCATGTCACCGCTTACTAAGAATGAATCTTTAAAATGCATGTTTCCACCACTCGAATAATTGCAGGGGTGTTTCATTTGAAATAGGGTAGGTAAGTTGAGGGAGGTCAAAGAAAAGAAGACTCGTATTTTGAGAGCGGCTATAATTTTATTTGACATGTTTTGTAACATTTTTATTGATTTCTTTGTAGGTTACTGACAAAAGTGGGCAATGCAGGTTGAACACTATAATTTGACAATATAAAGGGTGATTGTGGGTTGCCAGCGTAACATTGCGATTTAGAAATTTAATTCAATTTGATATCCTTGCTGCGGTTTTAATAATAATACAATTATTATCCCCTTGACATACAAATTTGTGATAGTTTACCCAAGTAGCAACACAATTACAATGCTTATTGTAGGATGGTAGGTACTACATAATAGGTTGTGACTTTGCAGCTTGCAGGTGCACAACAAATGTTGAATTTAAAATTTTATCAATGCTTATTTTGTACACAATTGATTTATATTTCTGTTCTATAGATCTTCTTTAAGTCCTTAAAAACTGTAAGTATAGCCGTGTTCTTATGAAGATAACATTTATTGAATTGATCCGCTTCAATTATTTTTAAGCAAAAATAAATTGATCAAAGATTTGCTACCGGGTGGATCACTCAATAGGTATGCTAGAGAAGTTCCTAGTTAGCTAATTAGCGGTACGATTAAAGATAAGAATTTTTTTTATTTCGGGTATGACAGTACGAAAACTGAGGCCAAGGATTAGTTGGAAGTTAATAATTATGCACCTATCGATGGTGATTGGTGTATACACTAGAAAGATAAGTGGACCGGACCACCAGAGAAGCGCAGGAATTTGACTCAATCAGTTACAATAGCTGCCGCTTCGGTGAGCATTTGAGCTTTCTTGTATATGGCTTAGGTCAGATGAGGACTTTCGTAAAGTGTTTCGAACTTTCGCGAATTCAGATAGAGAGAGTGATGACGATCGGTATCAAGCCTTAAAGGCGCTGTTGGGGAAGATAAAGACGCTGTCAAGGAAATTTTTAAGCAGCATGCGATTCTTAGATTTTGACATCCGTAAAGATAAATGGTGGAACCTGCAACCATATCGATGTTGCGACTGGCGTAAGATACTCCTTTACCATTCTGAATGTCCGTTCATGCCAAGGATCACACGACTGTTAATATTCTAGTCGACAGATAGGAAAAATTGGGTTTAGTTGGAAAAAGGTCGAAAGTTAATGAAACTTGGTGATTTTGTTCATGGAAAGTCAATTAACACTTTGCTAAGTTTTTAACCTAGAGGGCGAGGAGCGTGGAACTGCAAAATGATTTTTGGCTTTCTCTCTATAACTTTTTTCCTTGCGTCCTACGACAAAAGCATAGTAGACTTTTTTGTAGATTTGACTATGGTTTTGATTGGACAAATATTTTTGTATGTCAACTAGTTATCAAGGTAAATGCAAAAAAAGGTGAGGTGTAGAAAGCCATTTATATAATAAGTGTAGCAAATATGGGCCACGTTGGTAATATGGCCCACTGCAATATTTTGTTTTTCGAAGTTAGATATCTCAGTAACAAATTAACATACAACAATTTTTGTATTGTAGGAAACGCTCTCCAAAAAAATCAAAAAGCTTTTGCCGTAGGATGTAAGAAGAAAAACAGTTATTGGGGAAAAACAAGGTCGACAAATGTCTAGCCCCCCCCCCCCCATCCTCTTTCTCCAAAGGGGCCCACGAGGTCAAAAACTTAGCAAAATACTACCCCTAAACAAAATCCCCAAGTTTCATTTACTTCTGACCTTTTCCACCTAAAAGTACCTGCGTCGACTGGACTCTGTACCAACTATACCAGCGCTGTTTGTGAAGGCCTTGAGCTTTTTGCTGATGGAATAACGTCGTTACCAATCAGATCAACCACTTCTTGACCGATTTGAGGCTGTTTCCTGCACTGTTAATAAGAAACAACTTTATACTGCCACGAAGAGCTTTATTTTTCCTGCTTAGCAGGATATAAGTCTTATCAGGATGACGTTGAAATTATGCTCGCTATTCCGTCGAAATTGGAAAAGATTCTACTGAATCCTTCGGTACCACCAAAGTACGCAACACCCAGGACGATATATCTTTATCTTGCACGACTGGGTCGCACAAAATTGCTCTTATTGACTACATTTATATTCAAAAGCAAACAAATTAAAAAATTGAAAGTCTTTAAATTTGTTCAATTGGTTTGAGATTTGTCTCATAAATACTTAGTGCAATACTATTGCATTACCATCCAGAAAAATAATATATTGAAAATCAACATCAAAAAATATTTTCAAACAAATCTCCAGTTAACCCGAGAAATATTTGAGAAACTAAAAGATTTGTTAGGAAATTATTTAAAATCAAACAAAGTTAATGGAAATGAAAGACATTATTTCAAAATTTTATTGAAATCGGTTGTGTGTATACCTTACGAGAAAATATGACTTGAGAAAACTGGCTCTATGAGAGACAACGTTAACTAGAAAGGAGATTGTTTTAACAAAACAGCACTCAGAAAGTTTTATCAGAGTCGTTGCTGCCGTTCTCGAGAAAATTTAAACTTCTTGGGGAGTTGTTAACGGCCTTGAATTTGATAAAGCATCGATACCCGATAGATCAGCCAAATCAATGATGGAGGACCGCGTAACACTAACCGCGTGCTGTTGACATATGTTGTTCTCTCTTCTCTTCTGCCTGTGCATCTGTCGAGTGCTTATAAGTGTTGATTTAAAATTCAAAATGAAAAATCAAGTTTAAAATTAAATGAAAAAACAACAACAAAAGTTGCTGCATTTAAATTAACAAGTGTGTTTATTCGTAAAAAAAAGTTTGCAAGAAATCAGCCCATCCATTTTGGCTCCAGAGATGCGAACAGGCAGACAGACAAACGGGCGGGCAGAAAAATAATAATATAATAATGGTACCTGCCATAAACAACAAAATTAATTTTTTTTCGAAACGGCTCCAACGATTTTAATAAAACTTTCAGTTAGAATAGATTTTTCAAAATTTGTCTTAAACGGTACCTCTCCTAAAACCAGATTTTCTTGTAAACTATTCTTCCGATTTCAATAAAAAAAACTTAATGCAGAAAGCTATTTAAAGAGTTAGTGTCTCAAATATGGTCCACGTTGGTAATATGGCCCACTATACCGTAACCGTTCAAATCAAACACATTCAAACCGGCATTGCATCACTATGTTTTGGAGACAGTTGTATATGATCAGTGGTGGGATGTGGGAGTGAGCGCATTTGGTCAATTTAATTCGTTTTCGTTATAATTTTTGGGTGAATTTATTTAAGAAATTTATTTATTTAAATTTATTATACAAATTGTTACCTATATTGTATGTCATGAAATGTAGAATTTAAAATTTGGTTGCAATTAATTGAGTGTGTAAAAAATTAAAAAAAAAATGATATGTATTGTCAAAGTGCCGATTGTATGACCCATTCCGGGTTGAGATATAAACCAGTCGGCCATATTTGAAACATGGTTTAAAATGGATTTTAGTTTTGTTTTAAAAAATCATGGCTGACAATGAAAAGCAAAACTTTATAATATATGAATTCTGCATGGTTTACCATCACAAAATATTTAAAAAACATTTTTTCAAATATTTCCCGCACTGGTATATATTTAAAACTCAGTGGGCCATATTACAATACAAGCACTTTTTTCAAGTTGTGAAATTAAGTTCCTTTCATATGTGTTTTTATTTTTTGTTGTTTGCTTTTTTTTCAATTATACCTAGTTCCTAAAGACTGAAGTAAAAATAATTTGTTAGTGTTTACAAAAAAAAAAATGAATTACACTTAAACGTATAGTTTTATTTAAGAAAATGTTAAGGGTGGGTCATATTTGGCGCACTTACTCTAATAAAATTAGTTTTGCGTTTCAAAATTTTCAAAAACCTTTTTTCGATTTTTAAGTTTTCTAAAAAAATTAGTGAAAACGGGTGGATTAAACTTTTTTAAAATAATTTTTCCAGATGAATACAAAAATTCTTATAAAGAAATATGTACCTACTAAAACAAATTTTTAAATATTTTTTAGAAAAGTTTTTTAAAAAAAATCATTTAAAAAATATTAAAATTAAAATATTTAATATAATAGTGCATTACTAGAATTTTGAGAGAGTACAAACCAAATCCCACCATCAAAATTCAGTACTTAACGGCTGTAGGGCTATTTTGAACCCAAAAATAATGTTTCATGTTTTTGGCCGAATCTCACTCAATTAAACACATGCATTTGTCTTACACCTTTTTCCAGTGAATTCATTCGTATAAACTGCGAACCCTGCTTAAGTTTCGAAGCAACCCAACGACATCAATTGAGGGTGGATGAATATACAGTAGTTCCGCTGATGTTTTTCAACCAAAGGATACAATCCGAATTAGACAAAAAAAAAAAAAAAAAACTCTTATATTTTGTGGCGGTCTTACTTAACTGCAGAAAATACTTCCCCCACTGAGCATTTAGCACCAATTCACAAGGATTAACACCTTTTGTGTAGCACGAGACCGAGGGTCTGAATTTCCTTTTCGGTATAACTAAAGATAAGCTCACCCCTATTTGTAATGTCATCGTCATGCCATGACATGGACGGTACACGGGACGACCAGGCTTTTGGAAGGTTAAATAAAAAGAAAATAATGCAAATGTATGCTAAAAAGATTACCGCCCCAGAATTTGGTAGAAATCATGAGTAGAAACAGTATGTAAGTGAATTTCTACGACTGTTCCATTTCTGGTATTTATATATGTTGTTAGATTGACAGTGAATGAATTTTAAATTTTAGTTAGTCAAAGTAAATTCACTCCGACAGATGTTGATTGAATTCACATTTGTTTGAAGTTTTATTTTGGATTGTGGATTAATCTACTTGTTCAGCAAGAATAAGCAAGTGTTAATTTCGTTTTTTAGGGAAAGTATAGATAATCTTTGCGCCCTAGCATCTGGAATAAAACATTGGCCTCAAAAAGAAGCAGATGCGTTTCCAAAAGTCAAGCAAGCCATCTCAAAGTAGCACAAAACTACGCTAAATCAATTGACAAACAAATGCCACTACCATCGGCAGCGTCATCAGATTAATTTACCTTCTCAAACGCCCTGAAGCAATCACTGGCAAAACAAAGCTTCCGTTCTCACTATATACATTAATTTTTTTATGATGGAATTTTATGCCCTCATTTTGCGGGCTGTGGACGGACTGCGGATCCGAAGCCGGAGCCAATCCAACAAAATCGAAGCAAAAGATTGGAAAACCAATCAAAGAATTCCATTAAGCTGTGGAATGATTGCATTTCAGATATCGGCTCCAAGGGCGAAACTGCAATATCAACTTTACGCGGACGCGGATGCGGAACACTATATAGGTACGCGCGCCGTCTCCACGATCGGATCGGATCGTTTTGTTTTATATACACGTATCCCTCATTGAGCCAGATATAAAGACGTTTTAATATTCTGTGCAGCAATAAATTATCCCAACAAATTGATTTGGGTTTGGTATGGGTTGAGGCTTCTGGGCAGTGAAGCTGCCGACATGCTGCAGATACATATAAGATAAATTGAAAGGCCATAAAAACGGTTGTACGGCATATCAGAAATATAATTGTTCTGCTCCTAGTTTAAGGAAATTTCAAAGCATATAACAAACCAAGGAAAATGGCTGTTAAAGTCAAGTTAACTATCCGCCATAACTAGCCTGGAGCTTTTAAAAGACATCAGACCTGCGATATTTGCAATCTTTGACTCTTGTGTGCATTTAATAAAAACAATCAATTTAGTAAGGTCCTTTGGAAGGGAGGGAAGTACATCATTTTGTGTGGTACAATATTATGTTGAACCGTGAAATTACATTTGACCAAAAAAAAAAAAAAAAAAATACCTCATGTTATATTAGTCAGGCACTTTGATGGGGTTTTTATTTCTTGTCCACTTTTCACTGTGGTGACAACTCATTATACAAAATTTATTTACTATATAATGCAACTCACTGCTATGGGCAATTCACTATATTGTACACTTTTCACTGTTTAAGACAATGCATAGTGTACTCGCCCGCGCGAATAATACCACGTACCACAGTGCAAAAGTATCACATTGGTAATTTAATTTAAATTTTTGGGGGCCGAAATAGTTAATAAAAGTTGTGGAACATTTTTTTTCTCTAAAACAAGCAAAGATTTGGAGACAACAGTCACACATGACAATACGACGATAGAGAAGTCGAAAAAAAGTAGGTTCGGAAATTCCGTTCGTCTGTCTGTCTGTCTGTCTGTCTGTTCGCACCTCTACACTAGAGCCTAAACAAATTTGCCGATTTGCTTCAAATTTGGTATTAAGTATTTATTTGGACGTCCCTCGGAATGTATTTTTAATTTTTGTTATAGGTCCAAGAATAACAGTAGGTACCTGCGGTAGAACTGTAAAGAAGAAAATTAATTTTGTCGAAAACGGCTATAACGATTATGATGGAACTTTCAGAATGCTATTTTTTTAAGACAGTTTATCTTTTGGTTAGAAAAGATTTCCAATATTTACCTAATAACAGTACCTCTCATAGAACCAATATTTTCAAATCAAATTTTCTCGTAAAGTAAGTATACATCCGATTTCAATAAAATTTTGGATACAGGAAGTCATTCATAACTTTGTTAATATGACATTTCAAAATTCTAAAAACTTTTTTTTTTATTTTTAATAATTTTTTCAAAAAAAAATTTGGTTTTCGAAATATGTTGGAAACGGGTACATTGATTTTTTTAAAAATTATTTTATTTGCATACTCAAATAAATTTCAAAATATTTTTTGACAAAGTTTTTCAAAAATAACCTTTAAAAAAAAAACTGGTCCAACGGTTTTCAATATTTTTTTTTCCTAGATTGACGTATAGCTTTGAAATTTTATTGCATACTTAGTTTTTCCGAGAAAACTCTTAAACTTATTTAAAAAATAAAAGAATTTTCGAAATTATTTGTTTTAATATACATAGCTATGCAGCCACCAGGAGCGTAACGCAGGTCCAACCCAGGGGGTGACTTTCAGTGAAATGCCTATTAATTTTATGAATTTGCGGACTGTACCTAAAAAATTTTAATAAAGTTGGAAATCGTAATTTTAGAGAAAGAAAAGACATGATAGTATTATTTTCACAATTAAAGAAAGAACGGTTAACATGAAGCAAACACGTATAAAGGCTAAGAGAATCACATTAATTAGTAATTTAAATACTACTTTGGTAACCAAAGAGTTTGAACTGTCGCGTTACAAGAAATAAAATGCACGACTGGGTCGCACGTACTTGCTCTGTGGGTGCAATAGTACGACGAAAACAAACTTTTCGATCAATAAGAACAACTCATTTTTGAAAATATTGGTAAAAACTAAAAGAAATTTGGCTAAAACTGGAAGACTCGATATACGGGAGCGAACGTTAAGTAACCTTTAGTATATCGTCTTTTGGGTGATATAAATGATATAAATTTCCGCTTATGGCCAAATTAATAAAACTGATATTACCAATTTCCGC
This sequence comes from Platycheirus albimanus, assembly GCA_916050605.2. Taxonomy (NCBI): domain Eukaryota; kingdom Metazoa; phylum Arthropoda; class Insecta; order Diptera; family Syrphidae; genus Platycheirus; species Platycheirus albimanus. The sequence goes on from OU696698.1 coordinate 72,239,679, forward strand.
TATTTTCATGTGTAGCAAAAAAACTAAAAATGCAGTTTTCTTAACTATATATGAAACAAACAAAGTTTGATGAAAATCGGGGGAGCCTTTTTTGAGTAAATTAGAAAAAACGAAAAATTTGGCCAAACAAAGTTTGAGTGAATTCGATGCAACCGTTGACAACTTATGGCCATTTGAAAAAAGCCGTTGAGAGCAGATCTCCGTTATTTGCATTTTTAGCCAAAAACTGAAAACGCAGTTCTCTTAAAAAAACTAAAAGAATACAACACACAAGGTTTAATCAAAATCGTTAGAGCTGTTTTCGAAAAAATCCAAAATGAAAAAAACCGTTACTTGAAAGGTACCAGTTTGAGCCGGGCTAAAACGAAATGAAAAAACCTCGATAATCGTTTTTCTTCAAACTACTATATATCAAGTTTGAAGAAAATCCGTGAAGCGGTTTAGGCTGTAGCATGACGTGAAAAAGCGCACATCCGCACAGACGCACAGACAGACCGACGGACGGTATGGCGAAAACCACTTTTTTGGGCTTCTCTATCATCGTAATGTCATGTTTGATTAAAACCTCGATTTTTTTTTTCTGCACGAAACCAATACTTGCCTTATTGAGCAAGTAAAAAAGAAGAATAAGCAATTTAAGTGCAATATTGAATTTGCCCTACAAAAGTCCCGATTTAAAAAATAACTTACATAAATAAGTTATGTTGCTTACGAAAACGGCTTACAAAAAAAAAAAATAAAAAAAACGGTTCCATGAGAGTAGTTAATGAAGTAAGTCAAATTTTGAGGAGGTTTTATCAAAATCGTTGGGCCTTTTTCGATAAAATAAAGCTTTTGGTAGACGTTTGTATGGAAAGTACCATTGATTCCGGACTTAAAAAATTCCAAATATGTGTAAAAAGACTTCCAAATGAACTCCTCATATGTTTGTTTTAATCTAACAGAGAAAATTTTATTTGACTGAAATAATTTCATGTTAATCCATTTATGAGTTTTAAGTATCTAATACAATCGTGATTCTATAAAACTGACGTAAAGTTGTTAATAAAACAATTTGTATTATTTTAAAAAACGATTTTGTTAAGACTTTTGTTTCTTTTTTTGTAGATTATGTTTGTTTCGGATAAAACGATCGGATTAATAAAACGCAGTCGCCTCTCACGCCGAAGGACCAAAGTTCGACTGTTAGGAAAAGCAAGTAAGTGATTTTTAAATTTTAAGTATTATTAAATTAAATATGAATATGATCGCAACGAAAGGAAAAAATGCAAATTTAATTCAAATGTTACTTTGTCACTTTGTCCGAAGAATTTTTTAAAGAAAACCCTATTTTTGTTCTGTCAAAAGAAAAGGAATACAAATAAGAGAGTCAGAGTCAGTGTATTGCAATTATTTACTGTTCTAATTTAAATACAGAGCTCGAAATGCTGTGGAGAGTTCTTTTTGAGGTTTGTCGGTGAGAATTTTCTTTTAACCACCACGAAAACTCCCAAGAAATCAACCTCACAAGAGCTTGTGACTTGTAGGCAATTACAACGGCAGAATTAAGGGTAGATGATATTTGTGATGAGAAGTTTAACATTGCCATGTCCTGTGGAGACAGTGTTTATATGCAGAAAATCACAGTAATGGGAACGTCCTGGAACGTCAAATTTATTTTTAACAATGACCAATTTATAAATGTCGTGTAATGGTCAATGCAAATAAAGTGCACGACTGGGTCGTACGAACTAGCTCTAATGTGTTAAAATGGTCTTGGGTGCTTAAGATTTTCGGAAAAAAGCGTTGAAAAATCATATGAAATTTTATAAATCACTTAAAAATCAATACCTAAAACGATTTTTGGAGAAAATGAAGTAAGCCATCAGGTTTGTTTTACGTTTTTGAATTTTTATGAAAAATTCGTTGGACGAGTTTTTTCAAAAAACTGTTTTTTTTTTTGAAAAACTTTTCGAAAATATATTCCAAATTTTTTTTGATTATGCCAACTTCTAGCACTTTGTAGTTTTTATCAGAAAAATAAAATTACAAAAATATAGATAAAACAGTTTTTGGAAAAAACTAAAATTAAAAAAAAAATTTGAAACTTTTTTAAAAAACTCAAAAAAACTTTTTTTGAAAAATTTTCGAAATTATATTATTTCTTTTATAAAAGGGCTTCTACATTAAAAATTTCATCGAAATCCGTCAAGTGTCTTACGAGAAAATCGGATTTCAATAAACCGGTCCTATGGGAGGTACCGTTATAAGACTTTTCCTGAAAAATCTATTCCAACCAAAACATTAAGTTTGCACAGGAAACATTATTCAGAAAGTTTTATCAAAATCGTAGGAGCCGTTTTCGAGAAAAATAAATCGTATGGCAGGTACCGTTAGTTTTAAAGCTAGAATGCTAATTCCAAAAACCCCTCTGTAGGACGTCATAATAATACTACAGTGAAAGCTCCCTTAGGCGGACAGCGACGGTCGAGGCACTTGTGTCCGTCTAAGGGAGTTGTCCGTCCAAGGGAAAAAAAAAATAAAAACCAATCAAAAATAGTTTTGCATATAATTTTATATGTATTAACCTATTTATTGATAGAAAGTAATAAAAATTAAATCATGCCAATTGCACTTCAAAAACTAAAAAAAAAAAAAAAAAACACACAAAATTATTTCAGGTATGCAAGATTATTTGTAACAGACCACAAACACACACAGCTACATTGCAATTTTGCTGTTTTATTGGTTAAATTAGTTCATTTGTCCTTATCATTCTCATAACATGTAAGAAAAGCTATGGGAAAATGTAGCTGATGATGTTTTTGTCCGCCTAAGAGAATAGAATTTACCAAATTGTGGCTTATGTGCCTGTCCGCGTCCGGGTAAGGGAGTGTCCGCTTAAGGGACCATAAAACGTACGGAATGTAAATTCAAGATTCACGGTCGGGAAAATTTGTCCGCCCAAGGGGATTGTCCGCCTAAGGGAGGTGTCCGCAATGGGAGCTTTCACTGTATCTATCAAGTTTTTTCTTTTTTTTTACGAATGCATAACTTGCCTTATTGTACCTATAATCACAAGTAAAAATGACCTTTGTTAGCGCGGTTTCATTCACCACCCAGCACCAACTGACAAAGTGGCCTTGTGTCGTGTAACGGTCATTGTTGTGCTTGTCTTTTTAAGGACACAAAAGTAACAATGACCAAATTTCTGGTCACAATACAACACCACTATTAGTATCTATTTAAATAACAAAATGAAACACAATTTTTACTTGCGATTATAGGTACTATAAGGCAAATTATGCATTCGTAAAAAAAAAAATTTTGTTTTTGACAATCAAGCATAACATTACGATGATAGAGAAGTCGAAAAAATGGGTCCGACAACCCTGTCTGTCTGTCTGTCTGTATAGTTACATACAGCCTAAACGGCTCGACCGATTTGCTTCAAACTTGGTGCATAGTATTATTATGACGTCCTACAGAGGGGTTTTTGGAATTAGCATTCTAGCTTAAAAACTAACGGTATCTGCCATACGATTTTTAGTGAAAAATTAATTTTTCTCAAAAACGGCTTCTACGATTTTAATAAATTTTTCTGAATTATTTTTTCTGTGCAAACTTTATGTTTTGGTTGGACCATAGGACCGGTTTTTTGAAATCCGATTTTCTCGTAAGACACTTGACGGATTTCGATGAAATTTTCAATGTAGAAGCCCTCTTATAACAAAAATAATATAATTTCGAAAATTTTTCAAAACATTTTTTTTTGAGTTTTTTAAAAAGTTTCACATTTTTTTTAAATTTTAGTTTTTTCCAAAAACGGTTTAATCTATATTTTTTTAATTTTACTTTTCTGATAAAAACTACAAAGTGCTAGAAGTATACTCAAAAAAAAATTGGAATATATTTTCAAAAATTTTTTCAAAAACAACTATTTTTTGAAAAAACTGGTCCAACGATTTTGAAAAAAATTTTCATAAAAATTCAAAAACGTAAAAGAAACCTGATGGCTTACTTCATTTTCTCCAAAAAACGTTTCAGGTATTGATTTTTAAGTGATTTATAAAATTTCATATGATTTTTTCAACGCTTTTTTCCCAAAATCTCAAGCACCCAAGACCATTTTAACACATTAGAGCAAGTTTGTACGACCCAGTCGTGCACTTTATTTCTTTTGTTTAAGTTCAAAAGCTTAAAAATTCAAAATGATTTTTTTTGTAAATGCATGGCCGTAAAACTCTTTTTTTTCTTCTCAATTATTACCATTTTGATATTGTACTGCAATCAGTCATAACCCATCATATCAGCTTTTACAGAACCATCGAATTGATATTAAAACACCGTCCCAACAGACATGCCTGAGGCTCTGAGCTCATTAATGTTTGTAAATTCAGTAATATGTATCGCACTGACAATCAAAGTGTCGAGGGTTAGCCCAGCCGCCCTAAATGATACTCCCGAAGGACTTATGCAAAACGAACTGCTATTGTAACTTTTTGTTTTAATGATGTTACATTTGCAACTGAAAGGGAACTCATCCCTCGTCCTAATTTGTTCCCACAGAGACTTAAAGTTCTGCAAGCCAATAAAATTTATAAAAAAAGTAGGTTTTTTATACGAACAGAATATTCAATATTTTGTATTCGCTTGTTTAGGTCTCTAGAGAGAGAGGGCTCAATGATATGCTAACGCTTCGCCACAAGATGCAGGCGTGAGGATTGCATCGATTGAAATACGGCCTCGTAAATGTCAAAATGCGAACAAAGTTACTGCTCAAGTTTGTTTATCGACAAAAGGAACGATTTGAAATTTTTATTTTGTTTTGGCATTTAAAATTGTTGTTAAAACATACGTACATACTTATAAATATGATTTATACGATCAGTAGTTTGGGTAAAAATGAAAAGAAGATAGGTACTTTTTAAAACCCAACACCATAAAATACTTAATAGTCTAAGAGCTGGTGAACGTTTTGGAAACGTCATTAGTGCACAAACAATTTTAACGCTATATTGTTTAAGCTTGAGTTGAGAATCAATAAAATCAACATCTGGCAGCTAACAGCTGGGGCGTTTGGGCGTGGCTGAGCCTCAAAGGCGAGTTCACATATTCCAACAGTAAATAGTCAAGCGTCGTTAAATCGCACGATCTTGGAGGCCAATTCACAGGACCATAACGCGAAATTATGCGCTCACCGAACGTTTCCTACAACAAATCAATTGTGGCACGAGCTGTGTGACATGTTGCGCCGTCTTGTTGACACCACAGCTCTTGCACATCATGGTTATTCAATTGATGAACAAAAAAGTCAGTAATCATGGTTCTATAGCGGTCACCATTGACTCTAACGTTCTGGACAGCATCGTTTTTAAAGAAGTACGGACCAATTATTCTACCAACCATGGGCTAGTAGCACACCAAACAGTCAGTATTTGTGGATGTAACGGTGTCTGAAAGTTTCCTACACTTGAGGATTATCATCACTCGAAATACGGCAGTTTTGTTTATTGATGTATCCATTCAACCAAAAGTGAGCTCCATCGTTGAACAAGTAAAATGGATGTAGAGCGCAATGCGAACAGAACCGTGCTTTTTAAAATATATTAGCACAATTTGGAAGCTTTGTTCAGATGTAAGTCTATTCATTTTGAAATGCCAAACTAAACTAAAAATAAATCACTTGACAGCTGACAAAATAGCCGCCAGTTAAAATAGCGTTGCCAACTTAAAGTTCTATACCTCTAAAAAAAAACATCCGTTATATTAAAATTAAGTTATTTGAAGAATATACATTTATAAGTTCAAACAAGAGTTTAACAATACTTGAACAAGAGTTTGTACATTTGGTTCAACTTGATTACAAAATATACTTAATATCAAATTCTTATCGAAGCCAATGAAGTCCAATCTTTTATCCACCCTTTCTCTAGCTTCGAATTTTTCTGAAAATTAAGGTGCCAACTAATGTGTATTGTGTTTTACATGTTTGACAAATTAATGTTTAAATGCAGTCATTCGACTTAAGCTAATAGAAATAACACACAACTTTGGACTTAAACGTGAACATTAAGGCAGACAAAGTGGGAAGCGTACGAATGGCAGACAACAAAATGTCGACTGGATAAATACAAATTGCATCGACTGTCAAAAACTCGACTGATGTTTGATCGACAAAAAAAATAGTTGACTCTTTAAAATACAGACTATGAAAATGTCAATTGATGATTTGATTGATTGGATGCGGCATGCATGTGAACATCGTTCACTTTACCACTGTCGACCTTTTTTCTTAGTCGATATTTTAAAAAGCTTTCTTATAAGAGTCGAAATTTTGATCAGTCGGTATTTTTACCAATAGACTATTTGAAAGTCGAAATTATGACAAACGATTTTTTTAAATCGAGATTTTAAAAATGGACAAATCGTGTCCAGCTGCAGCAACAGCGCTTCAACTACTGCTGAAGCAAATATGGAAATAACAAGATCCTTCCACTCGTCCCGATTCGCTGCAACTAGTCTTAGACGGGCCACTATTAAATCCCCCCTAAAACCGAGAGTCTTTTTAAACCGATGACCTCCAATCTGTTTTTGTTCTCCCAATACGTCTATTACCACATACCGATAACATATTAAAATGATAAACTAATGAGCATTCCTTGCAGTGTGGGTATCACGGTTGAATTGTTTCAGGTTAGGAATACATCTGACTGTTTCACTGGAGCAACTGGAGCACTGTTTATGGAAGTAGCGATAAAACAAGGTAAGACAAGAAACATTACGGCGATGTTCGAGTGAAAGAAATGTTTCGGTAATGTTTCTTCTATTACCTATCAGTTTAAAGGCTCTTTTTTGGATCATATCCAGGAGGAGCAAATGAGTGGCTATTTCATTGTCAGTCTTCTTCAGTGTATTGTATTTGTATATCAAAATCCAATTTCGTTACAGGAATGTTTTAAATTGGTCTATCCGGTCCTATTCACCATAGACATAGATAAACGTTCGATACAAGGGCATTTTCAAATTTCAAAAGCATATAACAGCACAGACATCGGATTTGATGAAGTTTGTCAAACGGACTTCATTGGATACCGTGTCTTTTATTTGCAACTACAGTCACCGGCGTGGCGGCGTCTCAAATTAAAACAGAACTGGCGGCAAGTCATCCCCTTGTCTCTTTCCTTGACGCACATCGAAGGAAACATCTGTCCATTGTGAAAAACGAATCACTTTCCGTTGTTAGACGACTCTTTGATAACGCTTGAAATATCTCTCTGAGTTAGCGATCTGTAGATTCAATACTTGAGGTAAACCAGTGATTGGTACTAAGATGAAAATGATCGTTCAAGGTTTATTTACAAAGTGCTGATGTAGTTCAGGCAAGATCAGCCATTGTGCAACTCCACTTGGCGCCTCTTGATCGTAGATTCAATTCAGGACTTTATCCTTTCGAGAAAAACAGCTGCCATTAACCAACCTAGGACAATTTCATGTAATCGTACTCCAGACTTTATGCCACCTAGGCTAGGTTGGTGAGGGTACACTGGTTCTGTCAAAGAGTTGGTTCAGTAAGCGGGTTTAACCTAGGCGAGCTGTAAGATTCTCAGACGGGTCATCTGCCAATCCTTTGTTTGCAGGCTGAAAGGTTTTTTGGAAGTACCTAGTTAGTCGGGATAAGCTATTTATTCATAGCAGTTTTATGGCATCGAGGAAGTTGATCAAATCTTTGATCTTTTTATTGGATAGGGTCTTCATAAAAAATTTACCTAAGGATCGCACTCTTATGCGAGATAAAGCTGGTCATTGACACAGTAAATAAACTGCAGTCTCTTTTTCGTCTAATTTCTGCATGACCGGCTGAATTTCATCCAAAACTAGCACACACTGCGATTTTGGGCGTATATTTAAATTTTATTTTCCCCTACAAATAAATCTGTTTATTTATGTGTGATACATCCCATTAAACATAACCGTCCAAAAGAATGATCAAAAGCAGCCAGGTAGGTACTGTGGGACTCCGAGTCGAGATTTTTCAGTTCTACGCGAAAGTTCACACATATAAACCATAATTCACTTCATAAAAAATTCTTTTGGATGGATTCTCTTACCTCAGAGTAAAAAAATCGATGTTCAATGGATCGAGTCGAGATCGAGAATATTTAAAACATTCAACATAACCTCAACATCAGCATCAGATATGAGAGTGCCACTGCTTCCAAGATTGTTGCCCACGGCCGGCATGTATCCGTAAGATACGAATGCCTTTCAGATATATAGTTGGCGGCAGAAGCACATCATGGTATCCTGCGGCGGCTGTTGATCGTGCGAATCGGCTTAACACAGGGTGCAATATCATCACTAATAAGTTCACAGCGGGTGCTGCGACGTATATATTTCATTGCAGCGTGCATCCGATGTCTGCAATAATTTATCCTCACGCGAAATCTCACCTCTTTCTCTATATGGCAATAATTTCGTCCTAATGTTATAAATTTCGATTAAAGGTGTTGGAATAACGCGACATACAAAGCATGTCGGATTGTAGGTATCGGTCAATGGAATCGAGCACCGATGCGTAGCCATAGCCAGAGCCATCACCATCACCATCATATATGAAACTCGAAATGTGGAATTAAGAAATTGATATCGTGAAACAACCAGAAAAAAGGGGGAAAGTTATAATTTTGTGTCCGTAATTCATGGGCAGTTGATATTAATTAAATATAATTTCGTTGATTTTGTTAGCATCTATATACAACAGCATATTAAGTATACTAATGTCTTAATTAAAATGACATTTGTTGAAGTTGACTGTGCGCTAACCATCAATTATTAACTCAAGAGTCATGGTAGGTGTCACAATATTTTGTCGGTTTCATTAGGACAACTTCAATTGAACGGCAACGTATGCGTAGCGTCGTAGCGTATGCGATTCGTTTATTAGAGAACAGATCATTAACTTTTTGAATTTCGATAAAGGGATAAGCTCCAGTGAACAATTTATTAACTTTATTTTTGCACCATCATTATGGATCCGTATAAAATAAGTTTAATATATAATTATTTGTAAATTAAGAAAAATATCTGTCTGGTCTGGTTTCTTGCGTTCAAACTGTTGTACATTTAATTTTTAATAAATTGTGGTATGGATTGTTATTTGATGAGAATGGCATTCCAATAAACGACTATTGAAAGAGGGAAGATGGAACAAATGCAACCAAAATATGCAGGACATAAGAAAGGGGAAATATTTTAATATGTTTTAAGTTTTGTGCTTTTTAACTTCTCATTAATTTACAAAATTAAATGTCTGTTACTTTTATTCGTATAAAAGGATACAAAACATGATCTCTCCCATATAGTTGATGGTTCGGCGAGGAGATTGCACTTTTCACTTCAAATATTACGCAAATTTATTGACGTTTCACAAATAAAGACGGTCCTTGTAAATGGTCTTTGCAATGTCACTCTGACGTCACAGAAAATGTGACTTCACCGTGTCTTTGCTAGCTAAAATTACCATTACACGAATGAACCAAATCTGTCTTTCTTGTCACAAAGTACAATGTCCAAGAAATTGTACCTACTTTGTTACGTTTGCAATTCGGTGTCCTTGCAAGGACAAGCATAACAATGTCCATTACACGATATGACCATTTTCACAGTTGGTGGTGAAAGAAACTGCGCTGAAAAATGTAGTTTTTTGCCGTGACCATTACACGACATTTATAAATTGGTCATTGTTAAAAGTAAATTTGACGTTTCAGGTTTCATTAGGGACGTTTCCATGTTGTGATTCTCTGCAAATAAACACTGTCTCCACAGGACATGGCGATTTTAAACTTCTCATCACAAATCTCATCTACCATCCATACATTTTTTTTATTGGAAAATTATGTCAAGTGAATCAAAATTTATTATAAAACTACTACCAGAATGTACAAAAATACACGAAACAATAAAGTAGCAAAATAATGTGGAAATAAATACGGTAAACGTTTACAACTGATTACAATATCTTTCTTTAATTAATTTTAATAATTTTCCCGATACACCAGAGCTTACTCCGCGAATCTTCCGCGATACTTTTATCGTATGGAAAAGTTGACCATCCGAAAAATGTTTGTTGAAACTTAATATGGCGGGCTCACACGCATGCATAAACGCACTAGCGTCAGTAATCGTGTAAGTAAAAGTGCTCGCCAATGCTTTGGTGCAAGTATAAATGTTAAATTTCGGTTGATTGTTGCAATTTTGACCATGTTTCGTGACGTCATGTCTGTGTACAGCAACAAGCGATTTAAGTGAAACTATGTCGGAATTCAATCAGCTGTGTCTGTGTCTTAAAGTTCATGATAAGTAGAAATATCAGTCTTGCTGAATTGATTCATCCAAGACACTCTTGGCATTTTGTGACGTCACCAAATCCATGAAGACTTTGTTTTGAAATTCAGATTTTAAAAGTATTCTGAGATAATGAAAACTTTTAAAATCAAAAACATATTAAAAACGAGAAATTAATACATTTCGTTTTCATCGGAACAAAATCAGATGATTGTGACGTTTCCGACAAAGCTTACGACACAAATTCATGTCGGAAAGTTTAGATACGATTTGTCGTAAAAGATTTGACAGCTAACTTACGACGTCGGAAACTTTCTGACGTTATCGACGTTTACGATGGTTTTACGAGGTTACATGAATACCCCTTATAACAATAAAAATAATTTTTTTTCTGCACATTACTCGATTTCGTTACTTGACAAAAAAAAAAGCGTTTTAAACTATACTACTCGTATATCACTTAAGAATATTTTTTAGTTATTTCTGTGTTTAAAAATGGAACTTTGTTTCGTAATCGTTACGTATTCACCCACGAAAAACAAATTCATTAAAAAAATAAATAATTTTCTTTGTTTTTCTCTACTTTGAATTTATTTGTTTGATGCTAAATGCACTCCAGGTTGTCAACATCTGATGTCACTTTGGCAGCTCATTGAAATTGAACAACAACAAAACCACCATGAAAAGTGATCATTCCGAGCAACAATGGGCCGACAGAAATTCCTGCCTGGGACATGCTCTTTGCAAAGACCACTTGTCAAAAAAGAATTGTCATTGCGTCCCATCAACAATGGCAGGGTCATAACACGGACATTGATATGGGTCTTTGCAAAGACTTAAAAATTCTCGACATTGTGCTGGCCATTGTGTGGGTCTTTGCAATGACCGCATTTTACAATGATCATTACACGACATGACGACTTTAGGACAGATACATACGTCATAATGACGTCATATGGACATTGCAAAGACCATTACAAGATGGATCGTCTAAAGCTAGCTTAAGTCAATCTTATTATAAATTACATTGTTTCTATTGATCCCAGTTTCAATTGATGAACAGCTATGAGACCTCAAATAGAATTTCTCCTATAACTATCCCTACTTTATACTTAAGATAAACATTTAAAATAGTAAAAATAAGTTTAGAAATTAGCAGTTCAGTAAGAGATAACAAAGGTGAAATCTAATTCGGCTGAATCGAATCCATCGGCCATTTCTACCGGAAGAAATGCAATGAAATGTAAATTTAAAATTTTGTATTATATTGTGATTTCCCAGTTTTAAATCATGACTTGCAATATCAGAAAGAAAAATAATTCAAACAAAACAAAGATAAAATATTCTTCAAGTATCTATACCTACCACTTTTCGTTACAATACAACCAACAACCAGCAATCGGAAAACTTCCGGTTTGGCTTTGTTTTGAAGAAACTCTCATCTCCAATCCAACAAATAAAGTATTTTAAATTAAATTTCGAAAACTTCCTTCAATGAAAATTATGGAATACGTTTATAGAAGGCGGGATTTTTCTTTAATCAAGCATAAAGTAAGGAAAACTTTTTGCTATAGCGCCATCTTTGTAGACCAAACTTCTGACTTGAAAACAAGTTTGTTTGTATTCCGATTCACAATCTCCTTTCTGTATCCCCTTTGGATATTTAAAATACAATATATACTCACGTTCATCTAAACTGCGTCAAAAAAGAAAAGAAACTCAGTGTCCCAAGACCAAGTTGCCCAACTAGGTTTATATAGGAGTCCTTGTCATGAAAACCCATGGATACAAAATTTCTTGTCTCTTCAAGTTGAAGGAGGTAATGATTCAGCTTCCGATTGAGAAATATTTCTGCTACTCTTTCTCCCCTAGGACTAAACAAAAGATAAACAAAAAATCAAAGTTTCAAAGGAGGTAACGAAATTTGGAAGCGTTTCACTGTTCACTTGGCACAGCTACACAGCTACAGGGGGTTGGCTTTGTGAAGGCGCCGCACATCTTTATTCTCTATTCTAAGCACGTATATTATATTGTACGAAGATAATAGGGGTGCACCCAACCCCCAAAACAAAGTATACAGCAAGTTAAAGTCCTCTTCCAAGCAAGAGAATAAAGCTGTGGTCCTTTTTTGTGTTCAAAGGATTTTTTTTTCTGTGAGCGCAGAAAGAATTCTCGTTTTTATCCCTCATTTCTGTGTTGCGGAAAATTGAATTATCAGATAGATTTTGTGCTTCAAATTTGCAACGTCAAGGATTTCCAGATTTTATTAAGGACGTGTGCTTATTTGTTTGTTCGTATTTGTTCATCTGATTGCCAGTCGTTTTTTTTCCCGTCCGATATGATATGTGTGTGAATAGCACAAAGCAATGCAAATTGAATATTATTTACACAAGAGAGGTTATAGAAAAAAAGGATAAAATAATAAATAAAAGCAATAGAGAACAAGAACAAGAGAAATAATTTATATCTATTCATGTTTACCTGTCTAAATATTTTTATACAATTCCTCAAGGATGTTGGGCAAACATATTTTGCAATGCATAATATCTTTTCATTTGTATTAAAAATAATGTAAGGTCTATATAGCAACAAACTAAGCCTTTTTTGGAATAAACCGGCAAGTGCTAAGTAGATTATATGTAAGTACCTACACACTTTCATTGAAAATAAATCCTTATATTCTCGTACATAACATATGGCAGAGATTAGGGATCATTTCTCTGTAAGAATACAAAAATTAGTAAAAAAACAAATTCCGTTGCATAAAATATTTCCGCGCAATCTTATTTCTTTTTCTTCTTTTTTTGAGATAATTACTTTCAGTTTCCATAACATTTTATCTGTTAAGTAAATTCGATTGCGCATATAAGGTTCACTATCAGATACACCAAATTGATATCCATCTACAAAACCTCTTTCAATTTGATGAAGATTTTTAAAAGCATTAATAAAAAAAGGGTCTTCAAAGACACTTTCGAGCTTTGACAGTTGATAGCGGCAATATTGCTGAAGCTTCATCTGTCAAATTGGATGTTTTTTTTTTTCAGTTTTTCAAAAAGTCATTCAAAAAGTGAAAATGCAAAATTTAAAAGTTAAGCGCGCTTCGCCCATTCTGACAGTCGCAATTCTCGTCCTCTAGAGAGGAGTATTTTTCGCAGTGTGGTGGATAAATAGAGAAGAAGAAGCGAATACGTCAAAGAGAAATGTCAAATCACTACTTTGAGGGAAAACAATTAAATTCTTCCTGTTGTTGTTGTTGTTTCCAGTTGTTGTTTTCCTTCAAAGTAGGATTTCACATTTGATTTTGACTATAGGAGCGAGAGGGAAAGAAGTATATTGCCGTTTGCTTAAAATCTCTATTCTATTCCACTCTGGTTTAGGTTCAGTAAACAATCAACCAACAACCGTACGTGTTGCAAAAATTTGCCAAACACATTTCCGCTTTCCGTGATAGTGTGCAGGAGAATCCGAGGCAGTCGATTTTGAGTCGCTCAAAAGAACTCGGCCTTTCGATTACCACAACATGGCAAATTTGGCGTCGTGACGTGGATCTTTTCCCGCAAAAAATTCAAATGACCCAGAAGGTAAACGAGGATAGACAACTTCGCGACGGTGCCGTGGCATTTTGCCATGCGTCATATTTTTAAATATGGTCATATGACACTTTCAAAATGTCTCATGTGGCCATATTTTTCTGCGACTTTTAGCCATATTGTCCAATGACACTTTTCTAAAAGCTTCAAAAGGCCATAGAATTCAAATTTCGCCCAAGAGAGAATCAATTTGGGGTGTGAAAAAAAAAAATTCGCGCGAAAAGACTTTACTTTTTTGCAATGCGCATTTGGAAAAGTGTCTGCATATTTCTACTGAATATCATGCGGTTCATGGTAATTTTTTTGTTGGATTCATATTAAACAACCAGGTAAATTTATTTTGTACGGACAAATTAATTTTGGGCAGGAAGCGGGAAGAAGCTTGCCGGGTAAGCTTGAAGTTAGAAGTGTGTGGAATAAGTCTACAACTGCCGTGTTTTTTGCCTAGACACAGAAAGTTTTACGTTGCGTGCTCAAGAGACAGCAAACTATCTGCACAATTTGTTTTCTCTTCAGAAGGAAAAAGAAAAAAATGTGTTACGATAGGCTAAGATTACACACGTAAGTTTTACTTACAAAAGTTACTCACGTAAGCAACTTCTGAAAAAAATTTAAATGTGAACGGCTCTGTAAGTGACTTACAGTAAATTTTATCAATTAGGTAACGTAAGTTATAAGTTGAAAGAAAAACTTACAAATGCAAACGCGTTTTTTAAAACTTACGGAAAACTCATAGCTTACACAATACACACCCAACAGTGTAAAGTTTTTAACTTACAGAAAGCATTTTTTATTTTAAGTTCATTTTTAGTATAAACCTAACTGTAAGTTACTTTTGTAAGACTTACGTAAGTGGTAAGTAAAATTTCCGTGTGTAATCTTAACTTTATTACGCACGGAATATTTTGTCTCATTTTTTTCATTTTTTTTTTTTCATTAAGGACGTAACGTGTTGAATTTACAGTACGTTTTTATTTGACAGGTTAATCACTTTCATTACATTAAACGCGTCAAAATTGATGAAATTTTTGATAATTCAACTCATTGAAAGAATGGAGTTGAGCCATATCTACGTAAATAGTAAAACAAAAATTCAGGAATTTTAAAAATATTCGAAAAAAGCGGTACCTACAAAGTTCGCCGGCTCAGCTAGTTATTATATTAAAACAACATGTGTGTTAATTTTTGTTTGTAGGAAAACAGACATACAATACAGATCGCCAACTCTTTATAAATTCTCTTTTTGTCTACAAGCTTGATGTGCATTTTTTTATGAATGAGTATTAATATGTGAAAGATCTCCCTTAGCTCACCCGTGCGTTTTAAATGTTAACCAATAATGAAATACTCAGGTTGGGATATACATATACCGTGCTGAATAAAATATTTGGTTTTTTATTTCTTAAGAATAACTTTATAAAAATTAGACATATTTTGAATTTGTTTTAATTTTAACTTTGTAGAATATCCAATAATGTACTCGTAAGTGGCAGACGGCTCATAGGCCATGCTTTAAAAAAAATTAAAATATTTCATGCAAGAGGGGGAGTTGGCGGTCTGTATTGTATGTCTGTGCCTATATAGATGCATGTTCTCTCTCTCAAGGTCAAATATAACTAACGGGATAGTTTGTTTGCATTTTTTATGAAAGCAATTGTTCCTATGGTAACTATAGTCATCTATAGCCGTCAGATTTGACATCATTTGGCTAACGGAAAAACAAGGAAAGCACTTTAAATGCAGTCATTAGAAATTTGTTTGTTAAAGCGTTTGCACAATTTTGTGTTTCATGTGTTTTATACGGCTTTTCTTTCGATTAATGTTATCAAAGTCCTACTGGAATATTGTTTATTACAAACGTGATTAATTAGAGCAAAAATGCCAGATTTAAGTGAGGTTCAAGTAGCCCAGGCTCTGTGTTTGATCGAAAATGGCTTTTCGTACCATGAAGTGGCCTCAAGGCTAAATGTGTCAAAATCCGTTATTTTTCGAAATGTGAAAAGGTATAGAGAAACCGGTTCTCTGAAAAGGAATAACGGACAAGGCAGGAAAAAGGTCACGACGCAAAGAGACGACAGATTTATTGTGACATATGTCCTCAGAAACAGGTCCGCGACGTCAATTGAGGCTAGGAACAGACTTCTGGAAGTGCGAAATGTAAGCATTTCGTCCAAAACTGTAAGAAGACGACTCAAGGATTCTGGATTAAAACCGTGCAGGCCAGTAAGAGCTCCCCTTCTCACCAGGCGCCATAGAGTAGCGCGTGTTGCCTTCGCACGTAACCATATAAACTGGTCTGAGGACGACTGGCAACGAGTGCTCTTCACTGATGAGTCCAGATTTTGCCTCAAGCCGGACGACAGGCGGGGAAAAGTGTACAGAAGATCAAATGAGCGGTATGCACAATGCAACATCATTCCTCGAGTTGCATATGGTGGAGGTTCCATAATGGTTTGGGGTGGCATATGTTTGGGAGCCCGCACGGAGTTACATGTGGTTGAGAATGGGTCTTTGACAGCAGAGCGATATGTGAGGGATATTTTGCAAGAAGTGGTTGTACCATTTGTACCAAATATCGGCGAAAATTTCATCTTAATGCAGGATAACGCTCGTCCCCACACTGCGAATAGAGTTTCGGAGTATCTTCGAGAGGCCCATCTGAACACCTTAGACTGGACAGCCTGCTCTCCTGATTTGAATCCCATCGAGCATGTCTGGGACATGCTTGGTAGACAATTTAAGGATACAAATCCGAGTACATCAAACATAGAGGAGCTAAAAACTGCTTTACTTGAAGCTTGGGAGCAAATACCCCAGCAAGACATTGATAATGTAATCAGAAGTATGCCAAGGAGACTTATTTCTGTCCTCAGAGCAAGAGGAGGGAATACTAAGTACTAACACATCCCCACTTTCAATACATTTCAAAGGTATATTTCAAGTTTTGTAAATCAATGAAAAAAATTTTTTTAGCAGAATTTCTCTTTTTTTTGGTTTTTTTTTTTTTAAGGAAAACAAGTCGCAGATTTTTTTTAATTTCAAATAACTCTTAATTGATAAAGTTATAAATCCTCATCAAAAAAATAAAGATGAAATGAAAATAAACCAAGATTTTTCACTTTTTTCATGCGTTCCTCTAATTTTGTCCGCCAGTGTAGTATACCTTAGTTAACGCAAATGGCTTAAATCCGTAAATGCTATATTTGAATGAGGAATGACTTCAACGTAGGTACGCATTAAAATATCTGAAAATTAATTAAAAACATTAATTCGTCGATTTTAAAGGAGCAAAATCTGTTCCGAATACGCAATATCGGCAGCAGCGGTTGGGTTAAAGAATCGTTTCTTAAAAATGGGAGCTTAATCATTTGACAAAACAAGAAAAACAGGGGTTTGGTATATGGAGAAGCCTTTTTATAGCAAAATTCCAACCCATATTCCCATTTATATTCGAGTTCAGGTGTAAGGTATTACCAATTATCAAATTTAAAAAATACGGTCACAAAAGGCATAGGTATCGTTTACAAATTGCAAAAAAGAAAGGCAGGCTTTACAATGAAAAGTGGAGAACACTATAGAATCCTTTTTTATTTTTGATCAACTTTTTTCTCGTTCCTGATGTGATGCAAGACGTTTTGAAAAAAAAAAAACTTTTTCTTGTGATAAATAATTGTACTGTCATCGATGACAAACAAAAATGTCTGCCTCACATTTTTTTTTAATAAAAACAAATTTCTTTTTTAGAAAGCCTTTAATCGGAATGGCTGTCATTATTCAAAATTCATATCAATGGGAAGCTCTTACCAATTTAATACAATCGTCACCTCCGCATGCAGTCTTCCCTCATTCTTTAAATACTTAAGCGTTGTTGCGAGTCGCTCCTTTTGATCTCTCTCTTACAAAAAAAAAAAATACGTCCACAAATTTGAGTTACGTGAATACGGACATACCAATGCCAAGCCAAGCCAACGGAGCACCGCAACCCCCTTTATCAGAAACTCCCGAAAGAAAGAGTTTATCATAAATTTGCGGTGAGCATTTGTCCCTTATGAAGTCTAATCCGCGTTTATTTTATTCGAGGCTACAAATCGTCGCCTTAATAGTGTCAACTTGACTTATGTGATCGTTGCGAACGATGCGATCGTTGCAGTCATTCGCGATGGACGATGGACCTGGACAAAATTTTGCATAAGGGGAGGTGAGATTGTCTTGATTCGCATTGGAAATGTATAGTAATAATTCGCGATCCGCGAATGCGTACCACATTTGGGGTTAGTTCTGTGGTGATGGTGCTCCAATGGAAGTGCGCGGTGTATTTCATTTTGCAGTGCATAAATCACTGCCACAAGCCCACTCTTATACGTATTTTACTCGATAGCAATGATGTGTCCTTTGGTCTGCTTCTGGTGCTGCTATACAGTTTTGGTAGTGATGGAGCAGCCAGCAGCGGCTGCCCAGTACCCAATCGTCCTCCTTCAGTGCGCAGGAAACCTAATAAACCATAATCCATTTTGAATTATTGTAACGCACAGCATCAGTTCTTTGTGTTTGAAGAGTTTATAGGTGTCCCCTCCGAGGAGATCATGTCGCCTGGTTTCCGCAACACACACAAATATTCCAGATTATTATACTTTACGGCTGAACAGCGGCGGCGCGGCGGCGGCGGCGGTCGGTGGCAGCAGCGGCGATTATTGCAGTGCGTGCTCTTTTCAAAATGGGCTTTCATAACTCAGGTATTTGGAGTGCCTGCTTTAATTTAAGTTTTACAACAATCATCTGAGGTTGTCGGATATTGGGATGATATATTAAACTCTCATACAGCAAAGTAAGGTAAAGTAAGTGTTCGTATGTTGTAGATACATAAATATAACAGTTCCTACCTTCTTACCATCTATTACTTAGGGATATTAACGCATAAAGCGCATTCAAGGAGCGAGCAGATACATTTCTCTCAGGGAATAACCACATTCATATGGAATCCTCAAAAAGTTTTAGGCTCTGTTCAGGTTATTGTATTTTTAAATTTCTCGTTCTCTGTTCAGCTCATACAAAGTTGTTGTGAATACCAATTTATTAATCCTTACTGCATAATGTCCAAAAATGGCTTAGTGTTAATAGAACACCAGGTCAAAAAGTCTATAATGGACTTTTGACCCACAGGGATTGGCGGCTATATTAGTTGACAAATCTATTGTAAAACTATATTTCCAATACAAGTGATCCAAAAGATTATAAAACATTTCTCTGTGGACTTTTAGAATTAATTGTGGCCTCCTTTTTTCAAAATCTTTCTTACAAAACCAAGGATCATTTTCACTGGGATGAAAGTATTATTATTATTATTTATTTATTATTATATAAATGCAAGTGACAAAAGTATTTTTATAAATAATAAAAATAGTGTTATTGTCACAACTATAGAAATAAAGTTAACATAGAATTAATGTAATTTGGGTGGGGTGACCCATTGATAAATTAAAAAAATAGGAAAGAATGTCTTTAGTTTTTGTCCACACGGCAAACAAATAAATATTTTGAAATATTTTGTGAATTTTGAAAACTACTCGAGTTTTAAATTATTTTTTTATTCGATACTCAAAACCATCGTCTCAAATTTTTTTAAAACAAAAAATGATGATCCTAGATTTTGAAGGGGAATTTTTTAATTCCTGTGTGCTTCTTTTAATGTTGTTTTTTTTTTTGTTTAATCTTTGCGTTGTTTCCTTTAATTAAAATATTTAAGAGAATGGTTTGAGGCTTTAAATTTGTTTTTCAAATCAAAATCTAGAAGATTTAATAATTATCTTAAATCTCGTAATTTTTACTTGCGATTATAGATACTATAAGGCAAGTTATGGATTCGTGCAAAAATATTTTTTGAGATAACAATCACACTCATAAATCAATCAAATAAATGATTAAATAAACAATTCCATACAAATTTAAATACAAATGACAGGGCGATGAACGATTATAGCGAAGATGAAAAAAGATGGTCTAAAAATTATGCCTGTCTGTCTGTTCACACCCCAAGAGTCTGAACGAATGGGCCGATTTGCTTCAAATTTTGTATTTAGCATTTATTTGTTCCTCGAAAAGCATTTTTAGTTATTGTTCTACCCAAAATTCAACTCAATTTCAAACCCAGTTTCAACCCCATTTCAACCCAATTTCATCCAAATTTCAACCAAATTTCAACCCAATTTCAAACCAATTTTAACTCAATTTCAACCCAATTTCAACCCGATTTCAACCCAATTTCGACCCAATTTAACGCAATTTCAACCCTATTTCAACCCAATTTCAACCCGATTTCAACCCAATTTAACGCAATTTCAACCCTATTTTAATCCAATTTCAACCCAATTTCAACCCAACTTCAACCCAATTTTAACCTAATTTCAATTTGGGTTCAAATTGGTTTGAAATTGGGTTGAAATTGCCAAATATTAGAACTCTTTGCCAATTGCTGTGCACGTTTCCATTGACTTCTAGCACAGCCGAGCGATCTTTCTCCTCCTCACGCCAATTAAAGTCATATCTTCGCAACGCGATGACAGAAGAACATCAAGACCTTGCGGCAAAAATATACGCTAATTAAGTGCTGGAAATCTTAAGCAGGAAACATAAAGGAAAACTTTCTTTGCAAAATTTTTATTTTTTCATAAACCTTCCCTCCTATACTTGAACTTGTAGAAATAGAAAAAAAAATTGTTTTCAAAATATGTTGGAAACGGTTATATTGAATTTTTTAAACATTATTTTCCCAGATGAAAACTACGAATTGCAGATGAAAACTACGAATTTGTATTGACATACTCGAATAAATTTTAAAATATTTTTTTGAAAAGTTTTTCAAAAATATCCTTTTTTAAAAAAAAAATTTCAAACGATTTTCAATATCTTTTTTCTATTTTTTTTTCTGGATATTTTAAAAACTGTTGAATACATTTATTTCAATTTTCTTTTCCTGATATGAAACTGCAAGGTTCTTCAGATTCACACACATTAAACTATATTGAAATTATGATTTCGAAAAGTCTACAAAATCTGTTTTTTTCGAAAAAACTGATCGAACGATTTTGAAAATATTTTTTTAAGAATACAAAACTATTAAAGTAATATGTAATATGAATTGCTTCATTAAAAAAAAAAAACCCTTAATGTACAGATTTTTAGGTGATTAGATTCAAGTAGTATGTTTATGTAACTTCTGGCTCACCACGGCACGGCACCGTGCATGCATGCCATGCATTTCCGTGCATATATGCATGCCGGCATGCATCGGCATGCCAATTGGTACAATGAATTGTTGAGGGATGATCGATCAGCAAGATCAAGCATCGTTGGACGTGGTTAGTATTTGGATGGTGGACCGTTCACATTATTTTTTTAATTTTTTTTCTGAAACTATGTTGTGAACGATGTTAAAAATCAAAAAATTACTTTGTGAACAAGATTAAAAACCTAAAATTATGTTGTGAACGAGATTAAAAACCTAAAATTAGGTTGTGAACGAGATTAAAAACCTAAAAAGACGTTGTGAACGAGATTAAAAACCTAAAATTATGTTGTGAACGAGATTAAAAACCTAATATGACGTTGTGAACGATGTCTTGTTCCAGGACACATAATTTTTTGTGAAAATAATCATGCCAGCATGATGCATGCATGCATTTTCATTTTTGTTCGTATACATACATATTTTGATTTTAGTTTACTGTTGTTGAAGCATATATTTGCATGAAAGAATATAAAAGTGATATGTTTCATTGTTAAAGCTGTTAGTCATCATTATGCGCTTCGTAAAGCAGACAGAAGTTATTAAAATAAAAAATTTTGATTCCGATATCAAGATTAAAAAAAAACATGGAACACTTTTTCCAAACAGTATTCGTGGAGTTATCGTTGGACCATCGAACTGTGGGAAAACAAATGTAATGCTTAGCATTCTCCTTGATCCTAACGGCTTAAAGTTTGAAAACATTTATATTTATTCCAAATCCTTACATCAACCAAAATATCATTATCTAAAAAAATTGATTACATCAATCAAAGGAATGGAATACAATGAATTTTCAAACAATTGTGATATAATGCCTCCTTCAGAAGCTAAAAATAACTCGATATTTATATTCGATGATGTCGCATGTCAGAAACAAAATAACATAAGGGACTATTTTTGCATGGGTCGTCATAATGGTGTTGATAGTTTTTATTTATGTCAGTCTTATACCCATATACCAAAACATTTAATTAGAGACAACGCCAATTTTATTATTCTTTTCAAACAAGACGAATTGAATTTGAAGCATGTATACAAGGATCATATAAACTCAGATATGACATTTATTCAATTTAAAGAGTTGTGTTCACACTGTTGGGTTGATAATTTTGGATTATTGGTAATAGACAAGGAAAGCAGTATCGAAAAAGGTCGTTACAGAATCAGTTTCAATAAAATTGCAATAGTATAAATATACATTTATATTTTAAGAACTACACATTCTGACGACAACACTGTTTGAGAAAACTAGTCAATAATATAAATAGTTTAAAACAAAGAAATGGAGGAGAACATATTAAATGACCTAGTTAAAACGAAAAATGTTCTTAAAAATAAATATTTTCAACTTAAAACTGGTAAAATGGCGAGAGAAACTGAGTTAGAAAACACATTCAAGACAATTGTGGAACCGTTGGGAAAATTGGTTGAAAATACTAAAAAAGAAAAACAACAACAAGACTACATTAAAACACAACAGGAGGAAGATATTAAAACATTGAAGCGAAAGCGTAAGCTAAAATTCAAATTCTTAAGCAATCAGGATGAGGAAGAAGATCAGCAAGTAACGGAATCACCTACGCTTGAATTAGATAGTGCAGATAATACTTTTTTATTCAGTACACCAAAAAATTTTAATAGTCCTAATAAATCATCTTCTTTCAATCGAAAACTGTTGTCGGAGTCGAATCGTGATATAATCTATGGTCCATACTTTGATGCCAATACTCAAACAATAAAAATAGGACATAGCAACTTTGCTATGAATGATCAGGAAATTATAATTGGAGATGAAACTTTTACTCGAACTCCTGGTCTTATTGAGCTTATACTAAAGAAAAAACCTCAAAAACAGAAATATAATAATGATGACTTAGAACAATATCATAAAATCTTAAATAAAACTAGCGCACATAGATTTAATCACGACAGCTCTTCTCGAATAAAGAGTAATCGAGGTGAAAAATATACAAATATAATTCGGGCACTTGTTGCTGGACATAAAAATGATAATGAAAAAATAGGTAAATCCTATTCTGATATCACTGAAATGAAATACACAAATAAAAATATCGAATATGTGTACTGGAATGATCCTAATGAACTTGTTGACAGACTTATTCTTCTAAAAGCATCAAAAAGTGTTGGCAATGATAACCATCATAATGAAATCAACTCTATAGTTGAAGAATTAAAGGAATCAAATATTATATATTAGCATTATTCAAAATCAAAATCTATGCATATAAAAGATGAACGTTGACAAGTTCGGTAGGAACTCCAAGATTTTTTCAAAATCCGAAGGTCTTGTAGGCCCTCCAGGAAATGGATTTAAACTTATGGCATCTGGCGACTTTGATATAGACAATAGATATTTAAACAATATTGGAAGCAAACCTGAACACTCCCACCAAGCTGTACAACATTCTAACTATCCATCATCATGCATTTCGAGGAAGCTGAATACTCCATCTTTACCCTGGATGATTTTGCTGTGAGAGAGGTGAACTCAATCAATGAGAATGTTGGTTTCAAACTAACAAAAAAATTATCTGAGTTGCAAATGAATTTAAGATATGACATTCATGAAATGCAAAAAATAAAAACGAGGTGGGGCGATCGATTTGTAGCAGATCTAGGAGAATATAAGGCAAGTTAAAAATTAACAAAATTCATTTATATCATTATTAATTAATTATTTTCTCAGGTTTTTTTACCGAGCAGATACTCAAAAATTTCAACAAACAGTATGGTTGAAATTAATGGAGGAGGGTATGTATTCGAGATAACGAGACAACTTGGAGCAACGTATGAGCTTAAGTTTATGAAAATAAAAAATAAGTTTCTTTTTTTTTTAATTAGTTTATACATATATATTTTAAATTCAGAAATAATACACATAAGTTATAAACATGCTACAAGAAAAAAAGAAAAATAAATATTAAAATTCTTTTAATCTATTTTATATACTTTTTTATTATTATTATTATAACAATCCTTTTTCATTTTATAGAACTTCGTTTTTATTGATCCAAGAATTATGTTCTGATGGAAATCCCAACCACTTTACAAAAACTTTATTGCCTCTTGTTTGTAGAACTTTTTCCACAAGAAATATATCTGCACATTTAGTTTTCATCAGTTCTGCTTCATAAAAACCACCTTGTACTGGTTTTCCTTGATAGTCTTCAAGAAGATATGTAACAGGTTTTGTTGCTTGGACTTTTCTTATTTTAAAAACCTCAGTTGTCCAGTTGGGTGTATAGCCCTTTTCAAATACATGTTTATACTTGCTGATTCTTACTTTGTCGCTTACTTTAAATTTTCTTTTTCTTGTATCTTCTCTTTTATTTTTGAAAAGTGGTAATAATGATTTTGAATTATTCTTGTCAACATCTGCAGGTAAACATTGAATGGTTCGGTGAAAGGAATGATTGTAATCATGAAGTATTTTTTTATAAATATTGATCCACTTAAAGTTGCCATTGAAACTAAATTCTTTCCACATTTTTTCCTTAAAAGTTCTATTAAATCTTTCAATAATTGAAGCTTTCAATGTGCTGAATGTAGAGTAATGATTTATTTTATATTTTTCCATCAAACTTTTGAATTTGGTATTGAAAAATTCTTTTCCATCGTCCGTTTGCAAATTGTTTGGATTTCTCGATGAATGTTTAAATATTTCTTCCATTTCTTTTGAAATAGTAAGACCCTTTTTGTTTTTCATTGGGATAACCCATGCGAATTTCGAAAATGTATCTATAACTGTCAATAAGTAATTAAAACCTCTGTTTTTATCGCTATAAGGTATCATTTCAACCAGGTCAGCTTGCCACAAATCATCATAGCCTTTTATGATAACATGTCGACGTTTGAAATTTCGACGGGCAGCCCTATGCAGCTCTTCAACAACCTTTCGCTTACTCATATTTGAAAAGAGTGGATTCGGCAAAATAAAAAGAAGTGTTTTATAATTGGTTTGAAATTTATTGACTTTATTACAATCTTTAATATAATAACATCAGTTTCTTAACTCTTACTAAACGCCTTTCTATACTGTAACAGGCACAAGTATCTGGTCCAAGTTTACATTGATTGGACGACCAGCAACAATTAGAGTAATGATGACCATGAATTGATTCAATGTAGAATGCGTTTTCAAATTTTTTAACCAAAGTAATACAATTTATAAACTCTTCGTAATGTTCATCTAATATATCTTGACGATTCAATTTTAAAAAATCGCAAATGCTCTTTAATATTATATTTAAATCCATTTTAGGTTGTTGTTGGTTAGGATGTTGAATTCTTACTAATAAGTTTTTATTTTTATTTTGAATGAAAAAGAAAATAAATCCACCTTATTTGTACATAAATATATGTGTTTGGTTTATATACATATATGTAATAATAATAATAAAAAAAGAAAAATATTATACTGTAAATATTTATTACTTTTTATCGTTCAAGTGTGTAGCCTTTGGGTATATAATGCTGGTTTCAATGAAATTTTCAACTTTTTTTTTTATTTGATTGTTGACGTAATTTTTAAAAGCATCATCATTGAAATTGAGAGGTTTTCTTGAAATTGATAGTAAATTCATGTTTTCCCGCTTGATAGTTGTTATTGTTTCGTTTAAAGAAGAATCGATATGGTTTCTAAGTATAAGAGTTTCCCTGTTTATAGTTGACTTTATTTCATTTAAAGAAGAGTCGATATGGTTTCTTAAACTTTCTCCTTTTAGTTTTAACTGTTCATCTACATATCCCTTGGCTACAGCTTGGTGGGAGTGTTCAGGTTTGCTTCCAATATTGTTTAAATATCTATTGTCTATATCAAAGTCGCCAGATGCCATAAGTTTAAATCCATTTCCTGGAGGGCCTACAAGACCTTCGGATTTTGAAAAAATCTTGGAGTTCCTACCGAACTTGTCAACGTTCATCTTTTATATGCATAGATTTTGATTTTGAATAATGCTAATATATAATATTTGATTCCTTTAATTCTTCAACTATAGAGTTGATTTCATTATGATGGTTATCATTGCCAACACTTTTTGATGCTTTTAGAAGAATAAGTCTGTCAACAAGTTCATTAGGATCATTCCAGTACACATATTCGATATTTTTATTTGTGTATTTCATTTCAGTGATATCAGAATAGGATTTACCTATTTTTTCATTATCATTTTTATGTCCAGCAACAAGTGCCCGAATTATATTTGTATATTTTTCACCTCGATTACTCTTTATTCGAGAAGAGCTGTCGTGATTAAATCTATGTGCGCTAGTTTTATTTAAGATTTTATGATATTGTTCTAAGTCATCATTATTATATTTCTGTTTTTGAGGTTTTTTCTTTAGTATAAGCTCAATAAGACCAGGAGTTCGAGTAAAAGTTTCATCTCCAATTATAATTTCCTGATCATTCATAGCAAAGTTGCTATGTCCTATTTTTATTGTTTGAGTATTGGCATCAAAGTATGGACCATAGATTATATCACGATTCGACTCCGACAACAGTTTTCGATTGAAAGAAGATGATTTATTAGGACTATTAAAATTTTTTGGTGTACTGAATAAAAAAGTATTATCTGCACTATCTAATTCAAGCGTAGGTGATTCCGTTACTTGCTGATCTTCTTCCTCATCCTGATTGCTTAAGAATTTGAATTTTAGCTTACGCTTTCGCTTCAATGTTTTAATATCTTCCTCCTGTTGTGTTTTAATGTAGTCTTGTTGTTGTTTTTCTTTTTTAGTATTTTCAACCAATTTTCCCAACGGTTCCACAATTGTCTTGAATGTGTTTTCTAACTCAGTTTCTCTCGCCATTTTACCAGTTTTAAGTTGAAAATATTTATTTTTAAGAACATTTTTCGTTTTAACTAGGTCATTTAATATGTTCTCCTCCATTTCTTTGTTTTAAACTATTTATATTATTGACTAGTTTTCTCAAACAGTGTTGTCGTCAGAATGTGTAGTTCTTAAAATATAAATGTATATTTATACTATTGCAATTTTATTGAAACTGATTCTGTAACGACCTTTTTCGATACTGCTTTCCTTGTCTATTACCAATAATCCAAAATTATCAACCCAACAGTGTGAACACAACTCTTTAAATTGAATAAATGTCATATCTGAGTTTATATGATCCTTGTATACATGCTTCAAATTCAATTCGTCTTGTTTGAAAAGAATAATAAAATTGGCGTTGTCTCTAATTAAATGTTTTGGTATATGGGTATAAGACTGACATAAATAAAAACTATCAACACCATTATGACGACCCATGCAAAAATAGTCCCTTATGTTATTTTGTTTCTGACATGCGACATCATCGAATATAAATATCGAGTTATTTTTAGCTTCTGAAGGAGGCATTATATCACAATTGTTTGAAAATTCATTGTATTCCATTCCTTTGATTGATGTAATCAATTTTTTTAGATAATGATATTTTGGTTGATGTAAGGATTTGGAATAAATATAAATGTTTTCAAACTTTAAGCCGTTAGGATCAAGGAGAATGCTAAGCATTACATTTGTTTTCCCACAGTTCGATGGTCCAACGATAACTCCACGAATACTGTTTGGAAAAAGTGTTCCATGTTTTTTTTTAATCTTGATATCGGAATCAAAATTTTTTATTTTAATAACTTCTGTCTGCTTTACGAAGCGCATAATGATGACTAACAGCTTTAACAATGAAACATATCACTTTTATATTCTTTCATGCAAATATATGCTTCAACAACAGTAAACTAAAATCAAAATATGTATGTATACGAACAAAAATGAAAATGCATGCATGCATCATGCTGGCATGATTATTTTCACAAAAAATTATGTGTCCTGGAACAAGACATCGTTCACAACGTCATATTAGGTTTTTAATCTCGTTCACAACATAATTTTAGGTTTTTAATCTCGTTCACAACGTCTTTTTAGGTTTTTAATCTCGTTCACAACCTAATTTTAGGTTTTTAATCTCGTTCACAACATAATTTTAGGTTTTTAATCTTGTTCACAAAGTAATTTTTTGATTTTTAACATCGTTCACAACATAGTTTCAGAAAAAAAATTAAAAAAATAATGTGAACGGTCCACCATCCAAATACTAACCACGTCCAACGATGCTTGATCTTGCTGATCGATCATCCCTCAACAATTCATTGTACCAATTGGCATGCCGATGCATGCCGGCATGCATATATGCACGGAAATGCATGGCATGCATGCACGGTGCCGTGCCGTGGTGAGCCAGAAGTTACATAAACATACTACTGATTCATTATCAAGCAACTTGCTGTGAATTGCGATGACAAAAGTTCATAAAGCCTGAAAATTTTTTAAATACATAGGTAACGGTTTTCGTAATGTTTATACTACTACACGAAAGATTTTGAAGGTTCGATTAAGGCCAAAATGTATTAAAAGTCAGAATTTAATTATTTCTCGCAGTTGTACTCTCCTAACGTATTTATACATCAATATACAAATGTGAAACAAAAAATGTCCTCCACTTCCCCTTATCGATCTATCATCACCAATGGATTACACTTGACCAGTGCCATACATTAAGAAAAAAAAAAATCAATAATAATTTATATCTTTAGGTTAAACCTCCGAGCATGTGTTACTCCATCAACAGCTACATTCGGTGGTCCCTTTGTCCGTTCGCCTTCGATTCCTGCAAGATGCATACCACAAATCAAATGGAAAAACATAGCTCCAACCGCGATTGCCTCTAAGATAAATCAAGCGCCCGATTACATTCGTTTAATGTCTTCATAAAACAATGACAGGTATTTTTTTATTTGTGGGTTTTTGTATTCGTATCGTATCTGGATTGTGGTGCGGTTTCCTTTACTGACTCAACCGATACTGCTATCCTATAATGGCTCCAGGAACCCTCGAAAGATTTTTCATTTTTATTACCGGCCATATTTTGCCTAATAGAAACCAACTAAGCCGGAGAGAAAATTATCAAATTTGTAATCGGGAACAAAAGCCACCAACCACTCTGATGTCTGATGTTCACAGAGATCCCAGATCCCAGACCAGAGGCTGGGTTTTCGTTTTGTGAGATCAGAATGCAGTGGATGCAACAATCAGTTCATACTTTATGATCAAATGAATAAATTAAATTGGGAAAAACAGCTCTGTATGTTTTCGAATACATATACATAAATAATTTAATTTTTGTTATATTCCTATAAATCAACTGCGCTGAGTCCATTGGCTTAGGCCTTAAATTTTTAATGTACCTATCTATGGGAACGGCCGGCGGCTGGCGTATGTGAGCATCAAAAAACCATACGCAACTTACCTGATTTACGGCTAGGTTTGGTGTTGACTTGTATAGGCGACTTGGTTCTATTGACAGGCACCTTACTCCTGTCGAAGGATATATTGTTTGATATCAGATGCAATCTGATTTAAGGCTTTCGCTCACTGACGGATTCATAAAAATGGTTACTTTTCTGTTATAGCACCATAGGAAGTTGTATAACCAATTTGAGAAAATTTAAGAAGCAATAGTTTTCGAAATATGTCCTAATAATTCAAGTTATGCATTCCTAAAAAAAAAATCTAACAATCAAACATGACATTACGATGATAAAGAAGTCGAAAAAAGTGGGTCCGACAATTCTGTCTGTCTGTCTGTCTGTATCGGTACCTACAGCCTAAGCGGCTGGACCGATTCGCACCAAACTTATTAAATAGTATTATTATGACGTCATACAGAGGAGTTTTTGGAATTAGCATTCTAGCTCTAAGACTAACGGTACCTGCCGTGCTGCCGTACAATTTTTGGGGGAAAATAAATTTTTTTCAAAAACGGCTCCTACGATTTTGATAAAACTTTCTGAAGTTTTCTGTGCAAACTTTAGTGGTTTTTAAGTGATCAGTAAAATTTCATATCATTTTTTTCCTGTTTTGTTTTTCCAAAATCTCAAACCCCAAGACCACTGTCACACATTAGAGCAAGTTCGTCCAACCCAGTCGTGCACTATATTTATTTTTATTATACTTATCATTACTGTACCTAATAATGTCAATGTGTTGAAAAAAAAAACTATAAACTTTAAAAAAAAAAGTGCAAGACGGGTTCGCATGAACTTGCTTTGATGTGTGACAGTGGTCTTGTGGCTTGAGATTTTGAACAAAAAAGTTAGCACTGAAAAAAAATCATATATGACATATTTTTAATCACTTAAAATGCACAAGTTTTTTTTTTTTTTTTTTTTTAAAGAACTTTGTAGTTTTTATAAGGGAAATACAATTTTAAAATAATTGAACAAACCATTTTTGAAAAAACCAAAATCTAAAAAAAACGAAGTATAATTTTTGTAAGACTCAAAAAAAAAATTTTTATTGAATAATTTAAGAAATAATATTATTTCGCTTATAAAAGGGCTTCCACATTGAAAAATTCATTGAAATCCGTCAGGCGGTTTACGAGAAAATCTGATTTCAAAAAATCATTTCTATGAAAGATACCGTTATAAGACTTTTCCGGAAAAATCTATTCGAACCAAATGATAAAGTTTGCAAAAAAAACACTATTCGGAAAGTTTTATCGAAATCGTAGTAGCGGTTTTTGAGAAAAGTGATTTTTGAAACAAAATCTTCTAATTCCAAAATATCCTCTGCACGACGTTATTATATTACTACCTAACAAGTTTGAAGCAAATCGGTTCACGCCGTACAGCCCCTGTAGGTGGCGTTGCAGGCAAACAGAAATGTCAGACCCACTTTTTCCCTTCTCTATCATGTTTTTTCTTAATGTCATGTTTGATTATTGGAATTTTTTGTGCACGAATCTGCATAACTTGCCTTATAAAGGGTGTTTTTTAGACGTGTGGTTTTCAAACTGGCAATACTTTTTTCGGAGTTGGTTTTTTTGACAGTTGTCACTTGATTTTTTCTCAGTTTAGTTTGCCATTTTATAATGAACAGACTTACTCCTGAACAACGTTTTGCAAATTGTGTAAATTTATTTCCAAAATAATGGTTCGGTTCCCGCGACGCATCGCGCGCTGCGTCCAACATTCAGTCGACATAATCGCCCAGGAATTTATTCGAACTAGCCGCGGCGGCCACTTGCCCGAAATCAATTTTAAAACATAATGACAAACCCTTAACTTCATAATAAAGCTAAATTCTAATGGCAATTTAAAAAGAATTTCTTCATGTGACGTGTGTCTGTCTGTCCTATGTTGCCATACAGTCTGAATAACACACGGTGGGTGCGTCATTTTTCTTAACATGGTTGTTTTGCCAAGTGTGGTGTTTAACATTTTTTGAAATTATTAGGATATTCATACTTTAATTTAGGAACTTATCAGTTTCAGGTATTGTAAGGGCAAGTTGTACAATCGTGATTAATCCTCGGATCAAAATTTTAAAAGGATTTCCCTTGGTTTGTGTTTGCATACTTAAAGGTTCCTGAGTGGTTTAACATATTTCATAGAATTAATTAAAGTTGATCCACGGATCAAAAATTTAAAAACGAGGTTCAGTTTTGAACCACTATTCTACAACTGGGTGACGTGAAATAAGGCCAAACGAAATAAGGCCAAATTCCGAAAATTCACGCGATTTTTTAACGATTATTTTATCTGATTCTTTAAAATTTCCGAAAACAGATACTTGCAATACCCATGAGATTCATTCCCACACAAACGTAATCTCATATCACCAATATCCGTTTTTGAAAATTAAAAAAAAATCAGATAAACCTCAATTCCTAAAAATCGAGCGATTTTACTCATGCACAGAAAATATTTTTCTAATACATAAAAGAAAGACAATCAAATAAATACCTTTTCAATCCATTGCGTTTGAAAATAGATAATGAACTCGTTAAAAGCATTTGTTGCGTTTCGTGATCACGCTTGTTGACCAATTTCCGCTTTAATCAAATCAAATGCAGTTATCATGTTTTGTGCGCTCAACAACGGAAGCGCAAACAATTTTTGAAAAATTCTTTGAACATTTTGGTTGTTCCTCATTTTATTTTTTCAAAACTTTAAGCACTTAACAATTAAAACCAAAGCCGAATTCCTAATTTTTTATTTTCGGTCTTATTTCCATTATTTTTTCGCTCTTATTTCTATTAGTGCATGGAAATAAGACCAAATTGGCCTTATTTCGTTTTTGAAAACGAAATAAGGCCAAAATCTGAAATTTGGCCTTATTTCGTTTGGCCTTATTTCACGTCACCCTACAACTGGTACAAAGTTTTTTTTCACGATTTAAATTTGAATATACATAGCACACATATGGAATCAACAAAAACATAAGTATAGTTTGAAATGTAGCCACTAGCTTTAAGTCAAGCTATTAGAGTAATTTAGATAAAAGTAAAAGACAATGAAAATTAATTTTCGCGCAAATAATTTGCAACTAAAAGAAAGATATAAGTTTTTCGCTAAAAGTGCCCCAACGACAACTTGACGGATGTAATTGTTTAATCACCTTTTCAACAATCTTTGGTTCAAGTATAGTCGCACTTGATCACATTTTATGTAAGCATTGTGTCAATTTATAAAGGGTGTTTTTTTTTTGACGTGTGGTTTTTAATCTGGCAATACTTTTTTCGGAATCGGTCTTTTTGACAGCTGTCACTTGATTTATGCTCAGTTTGGTTTGCCATTTCACAATGAATAGACTTACTACTGAACAATGTTTGCAAATCGTGCAAATTTAGGTATTACCAAAATAATGGTTCTTTCTGTTCGCGCAACGCGAAAACCCTTTACATTCGATTTTAAAAAGAAAAATTTTTCTCGTTCAATCAAAAACAAAGATTTTCAATTTGTTCATCAAACCCGAACAAGAGGATACAAAATTATGTTACAACGTCCTTTTTCGAATTATTGCCAAAATGTCTGTCAGCGCCTTCGACATGCTTTGACTCCACATAATATGATCGGAATTCGGTTTTTGTAATTTTGTTTTGCATATTTTTTATTTATTTGTTTTCATTTAAGGCCGCAAAACTGACGATTGATTGCGTTCATTTATCCCAAAATATTTTAGCGAGGCAAAGACACGCCAAAGGAGATTGCACAGCTAGCAATATTAAGAACTGGTATTGAATTGAACATGAGAAATGATTTTCCCACTATTCAATGACATGACATATTTATTATTATGCTTCTGAGTGAAGGGAGGACGGGGAAACTGGGGTAAAAATATCAATATTAAATCATTCACAATTTTGAGGTCCCTCCTCCTACACTATTCACTGCACTACAAACACTTGCAATGCGTTTTGTTTGGTATTCTTGTCCATCCAGTTAAGAGGAATTATTCCTAACAGTTTGAACATGGTTGCCAAACTGAGAACTATTAACGGTCTTTAAATTTGATTTGAAAATGTATTCTATTATTTTTTTTTTTCCAAGTCACGTAGTTTTAAATCTATGTTTTTCTTAAACTTAAAAATCCAATAAAATTATTAAATTTCTGTTAAAGATGACTACATAGACCAGTGCTGAAGCCTTTGAAAATGGTAAAAAGTGAAACAAAATTATAGTAGGATGAAACCCATAGGAAAAGGAAGAGAATATATAACAAAACTGAAAGGAAACATAAATTAAGGAGTAACCTGAGGTCGACAAGTGAAAAAAAAGGGGGGGGGGGGGTATGGCTAAAAAACGGTTTATCTCGATTTCCGGCAAAACTAAGTCCTATGGAAACAAATCAAATAGCAAAATTGTTGTAAAAAGACCTACAACTTTTGTATATGCACTTTTTTTTCACATAACCTCAAAATGTATGAAAGAAATTCAAATAACCAAATTTTTTAAGCTTACCTTTTTATGTCTCAAACACACTGTAATTTTGATATGAAATATTCTTTTTTTCACCTTATTTTCACTTAATATCGAAAAAGGATCCTCATTTTCAATCGGAAATTCTCAAAATCACTGCTTTTTTAAAAAAGTTGGTAGGCTTTTTGATCCTTGAAATCTACTCTACTAAATTTGGAAATCACTTTTATGATGGATAAATTTATTGTAGGGTATAAAAGTTTAAAAACTATAATTTCTATTCCTGGAAGCAAAAACTTCATTTGTTTAGTTAAGGCCTTGATGCGAAACACCTTTAGGTAAGTGTACACGTTTGGTAGTTCTTATATTATAATATTGTCGGATCTGTCAGTAAAAATCATGCTTACAATGTCTTACAACCGTGTAATCTAACAAATAATTGTGAGAACAAGTGTCTGACAATTAATTGTAAGATCATTGTCTGACAATTAATTGTAAGGTATCTGACAATCGTGTGTACGCTACCTGGCAATCGCGTAATCTATCAATTAATTGTCAGAAAATTTGTCGGATAATTAATTGTAAGATGATGAATTGTAAGTTGTTTGGCAAACGTGTACACACACAATTTATTGTCAGACCTACCAATTTTTTTTCTTGTTTGACTTTTCTGACAGTTAAAAAATTTACATGTGCAACATCTTACAATTTTTGATTGTAAGACAAAAATACTTTGACAGAGTTGACAATTCATTGTGTGTACACGGTTGGTAGTAGATCTACCAATCTCTTAAAGTTTTGGATTTCGGTCTGGCGACAAAGTCAAACGCCATATCCAAAGAAATGCAATTATCGCCTTGGGCTGATCATCCTGTTTGCGACTAGAGCACTTTTTAAAATTCACTTCAAAATATTTAAACAAATCTTTGACATCAATTTTTAGAGAACAGCTGTTTGTAGATTTGTAGTGGCACTTTCTACACAATTTTTCATTCAAGTTTGCTCATTTCGTCTGGCACTGGCAGCTGTATATCTCCTTTTTCTTTAATCTGGATTCCTTTCAATATAGTTCTAATCTCATATTAATTTTAAACTACCTATTTCTATTCCTCAGAAAATATTTTGCTTTTTAATCAATTTAAATTCTGAAAATATCGCCAGTATCAAAAACAATTTTGAAAACAAAAAGTTATAAACCTCTTAAAGACCTAAACCAACGATCGATGTAAGAACATTATGAATGGACATGATTTTAAATATTTCTCAACGAATCTGGCAACCATGACTCCTGCAAAAGGGATTGCCAGTTGAGACAGTTTCGATTCGACATCGACATTGCTGTTCGATTACCTGCGTGTGATTATTATTAATGATGACGATTTGTTGATGTTTTCTTAAGATCGGATAAATGGCTTCGCTTAAATCAATAATTGGGAATTGGGAATGGAAAATAATCTGGTCAGACTATGAGGAGACATTCATCAGAGGCTGAGGTTGTGAATTGTGATGCATTCAGACCGAACGATGATGGTTAACCTTACCGTACATCCTTTCAAAGATTTTCTCTTCCTGTGATCATATCATATTATTTCATTATTTGTACTCATTGTTGATTTAAGAAGACTGATATGAAGGGTTTGATATATCAAGTTGAGTTCCAAGACGATTTCATTTATAAATTTTGAATTGAATCGTATGGGATGGGATGACTTGCAAATCGTATTGATGCTGGGTGATGCCCGGAGTATACAGGTGACGGCTGACTCGCACTGTATCTTTTACACAGAAAGTGTTGAGGTTCATCACTTAACAATAGATTTGTTGAAAAACCACTGGGATTGTATAACTTCTGGTTTTCGGTATGACTGTGTTTACCTTTATTAGATTGGAAATTATGTCTGTTATTCTTTTACATTTTTTTACATTCTTCCAAAGGATTTCCCCAGGGAATAAACGTAATTTGGATAACTTAATACCGTACCTATTTAAAAAAAAAAGAAATGTATTTTTAATACTTGAATAAAAGAGAGGGAGCAGATAAAAGATCATTTTGTTCTATGAAGGTATCTATGAATGAATTGATTTTTTTTTTAGAATTGTCGTGTTTAATTCATATTTTTTTGTAGTTTTATTCACCGTGTCGCTAGTTCTCAACGGAACGATTATTTGACATTTTTACATTCATAAAAATACTCGTAAGTACGATTTCCGGGCAAGATGATAAATAGGGAATATAAAGTTAAGGTACAAGAACCTATTAATAATTATGAAAGTCCTTGATTTTACGATTTTTGTAGCAAGTGATTTTGTAGTTTAAGAAAGGCAGTGCTGCCAAGATGCAAACATGACTCCGAACAGCTCGTCTTTATTCACGCCGACATAGGCGATCTAAAAATTCACAAAAATGGAGAGAGCCTACTCTGCGCCAACTATAGAGGCATAAGTCTTTCAAAAATCGCTTATAAGATCCTATGTGAATGTCTCAAGACGTTCTCTAATGATCTAATAAGCTCATTGGTGGCTTCAGACCTGGAAAATCTACGACTGACTAAACCTTCACATTACGCCAGATCCTAGAGAAAACCCAAGAACCTGTTCGTCGATTTTAAAGCAGCATACGACAGTATTTAACGAGTTGAACTGAATAGTGCCCTGTCCAACTTTAGAATCCCTGCTAAGCTCGCCGTTCTGTCAAAGTTGGTAGTGAGAGCGACTCTACTGAAATCGTTGAAACCATCACGGGAACACCCATGCCAGCACATCGGGCACCATCCTTTAGTGCAGCGAACATTAGTAAGTTAGTATAGTAGTTCCACGCTCTTCTCGACAGCCTTCAGTTCTGGCTGTATACCCCTTGAACGAAAATCAAACTTTGCTTCTGCCATATAGCACCCGCCAACAGAATTAGCAGATAAGCTTCGTTCTTAGCCGGGTAGGCCAGCCGGCACTCGTTTTGAAGCGGGTGTTTCGGTGTGATCGCCTTGTAAAACCCAAAACACTGGTAACACCGGTCCTGATAGACCAGTTTGAAAAATCCTCTGGCTCCTGGTCCTCTGGTCTTACTGCTGGGTTGGAGTTTAGAAAAGACGCGGCTAGCAAAATTTCTCTTGGTCCCTTGCAAGTAAAGCCTCGCGTCATGAATTTTTCTTACAGGTACGAATTTGCACTTAAAAGCTGCTACAAGCAGTGGTTGGAGTCTATTTAACCCTCTCGATACGTCAAAATATTGCTCGTACGGCGCTCGGCTTTCGATTGCAAAATGGTCAATTTGGTTGACGGAATGTTGTGGTATATTAAGGCGTGGTAATCAGTGCTAGTTGATTGCCCCGCAGTAAAGTTGACTAACCTGAGTTCGTTACCGTAACCCTTGTCGTGCAGACTGTGCTTTCCATAAGCTTAATCTTAGCAGAATCGTGGTAGTCTGCTGTCATTTGGTACTGCCAGATAAATCACAACCTAAACCTATTGATACAAACAATTTGAGTATCAAAGTCTACAATTGATTTTTGTTAAATTTATAAGATTCTGAAAATGGTATAATTTTTTCTAGCTGCGCCTTTAATAAAGCGTGTTTTTTTTTAGACGTTTGGTTTTCAATCTTGTAATACTTTTTTCGGAGTTTTTCTTTTTGACAGCTGTCACTTGATTTATACTCAGTTTGGTTTGCCATTTTATAACGAATAGACTTACTCCTGAACAACGTTTTCAAATCATACAAATTTATTCCAACAAGACGGCGCTGCATGCCATACAGCCAACGAAACAATCAATGTAGGTATTGATAGAAACTTTTGGTGAGCGCATTATGTCGCGTCGTGGGCCTATGGCGTGGCCTCTAAGATCGTGCGATTTAACACCGCTGGACTATTTTTTGTGGGGTTATGTGAAGTCGCTTGTCTACTCAGATAAGCCCCAGTCCCCAGACGATTGACGCCTTGGAAGAAAATATGCGGCGCGTTATTGCTGACATACAATTGGTGCAAAAAGTGGTCGAAAGTTTAGCCTCTCGGCTAGAATTTATTCGCGCCAGCCGCGGCGACCACTCGTCGGAATTCCTTTTTAAAACATAATGGCAAACCCTTATCTTTATAATAAAGCTAAATTCTTGGCGATAGCATTAAATTATATGCCTTTTATTTCTTCTTCAAAACCACATGACTAAAAAAACACCCTTTAGCTAGGTATAACTACCATAATGGTAACTAAGATTAAAAGTATTGGTGTTGAGTTGATAAAGAGATGCTATCCAGAAAAAAAAACTTAATTAAGGCGAAAATATTAAACAAAGCCATCTCCAGTATAATGTACCTGCTTCCCGCCCAGCTCCAACATGGCTTTCGATATGCAAGTATGTTAACCTCCTCGAAACAACACCTCCACTCAAGGAAGACCCAACGCGCATTCATGTTCACATTGACAGCCGAATGCGTAAAAACTGCCTCAACCACCCAAAATTCGCTGATCATGTAAAACTAAAAGTGTCGCGAGAAATTTACCGAAATTTTACGCCAATTAACACCTCCGTTGCGTTAATTAAAATAAATCACAAAAAAATACCGTAAATTTGTTTCCTGTCTGCCAAATTAAGCAAAAATCGTGTGTACGGTACGAACTCACACACACCCGCAGTGGCATATTGTTGGCTGGCACCAAGCAACAATTTCGAATGAGGTGTCACACAGTCGACTCTGAAAAATTCAAAGCTGGAAACACAGACAAAGAGTCCTTTTTCGTTTTCAATCCAAATACTACGGCAAGGCAAGCGCAGTAGCAGTAGTGAGAGGCTAGCATTGGAGTATACTAGAATGCTTTTTTGTTGCTGAGGTGTTAAAGCCTGGTGTGTAGTAGCACCAGCACCATGTGCAACACATATGATGCGATTCAGTTTTAAATCATCCAAACACCCTTGGACGCGCCACGATATGCTTTTTCATGGAGTGGCTAGTCAAACAGTAGCCCAGTTTATGCATGTTCCCTTGCACCCTGACAGTTTTCCAAATCCGAACTCGTGTTAAACATCATTCTTACTAGCGCAAGGAACACCACACCACACTACACCAACACTGTGACTGTAGTGCTGCTGCTGCAGTCGAAAGCTAGTGCTGACAAAACAAAACACACTATACCAACCATACCTCTTCCTGATGACGACCGAACCGACTGAAGGGACGCGACGTCGTCGTCGCCGTCGCTTCGTCGAGCATAGAAAGTAGAGCGTGCAACAACATGGAAGCATGGAACACTCTGTGCAGGGGGTACCACGCCATGCCATCTCTCTGTTCGTATCTATATAGACTGTTGGAGTTGGAGCTCATTTTCAATTCAAATTCAAGCAAAATTTGCCTGCTTATATATTTGAGTGCAGGAAACAAGAGGCATACAGGCCAGGAGTATAGCCAAGGAACATGGCAATCAATTTACACCCCAAGTCCCCTTTAATTGGCATCGTGTAGGCACCGACCAATGTTTTGGTTCGCTGTCCTTTTGAATGGGATATGCCAAAACCAACTCCTATATGCCAGGGTGCTGCTGCTGCATTGATTCCAGGACAGGAGTCACTATGGCCATTGGTGGTGATGTTTTCACCAAAGCTATTGACATGCACAATGAGTGTGCATCTCATATGTGTGGCAGTGGCGGTTACTAAAAAAAAACACAAAAAAAGAAGAAGCTCCCAAGAGGGACAATTTTGCTGTTTTGATGTTGTTGCAAGTATAGGGCATGTACTTTTCAATTGTGTAGCTATATGCTAAGAAGTTTAATTTAATTCGTAAAAAGAAATGGAAATAACGTTAGAATAAGAAGTCGCAAATGAAGTAGCTTTAGTTGAGAATGGACGGAGTGTGCGGTATGCCGCTATCTTCATCAGAAAACTAGAGTCAACCGTCTGAAAAGCCATCCAAAGTGTCAGAGAAACAAACTCCTTCACTCAGCGTCAAGATTAAGGTCAGCGGAGACCCGAGAGCAACTTCTGCGAGAGATGACCAATATTTGATACTTCAAAGTCTTCCAAATAGTATAAAACAGCTGTTAAACAGTCTCACAGGCTCAAAAGGGTAAGGGGAACACTTGTGAATGCCTAAACAGTTTGGCGGCGATATTGAAAGGTGGCCTGAGAGCAGGAAGACCTAGGCTCGCACAAGCGATGCCGATTAGGCTTTGCAGCGTTCAGTAAGTATGGACCAATTTTTGCAGGAAAAACTTTTTTTTCGTAGTCAGCCCCCCCCCCCCCCCCCTCAAGCCCCTGTTATTCCCTTCAGTGCATGTGCAGTTGTCTGGCTAGCACCTACCTCAACAGTTTCGAAGATCAAAAATTGAACAGTGTCGGCTCGAACAAAACTGGTGTTTTTTTTTAAATCAGATTTTTTCGTAAGCCACTCTAAGAATTTCGATGAAATTTTTAGATGGCCTTTTATAAAAGAAATAATATAAATTCAAAAATTTTCAAAAAAAAGTTTTTTTGAGTTTTTTTAACCGTAGACCTACGTTGGGGTCGTTTCGACCCAAATTTTTTTTTACTTTAGATATTTCAAAAACTAATTACTATTTTAAGTTACCTTTCCATGACTTTGTTGCTTTGACTGTAATCTATCGAAATTCAACCGTTAACATTTTTTAAAACTAAAATGACTTTACTTTTTTTAAATTTGGGTCTTTTTTTCATATGGTTTTGCATTTCGTACTGAAGAGTGTGAATTAAGTGAAACAGATAATGAAAGTGAAGAAGCACCCGTGTATTCCGAAATTAATAATCGTTTGTTTGTTTCGAAGGACAACACAGTTTGGAGCCCAGCTTCCTTTATTTTACAACCCGTCACCATGTGTTACGGTGGACGAACAGCTACTAGGTTTCCATGGCAGATACTCATTTAGACAGTACATGCCTAACAAGCCGGAAAAATACGGTTTGAAGTTTTGGGCTTGCACTTGTGCTAAAACATCATACGTCTGGAGGATTCAACCCTACTTAGGAAAACCGGTTGGTGGTGAAGCTGAAAAAATCAAGGTGAGCGCGTGGTTTTTGACCTAATTGAAGGCTTGAAGGTCTACAACATTACAATGGATAACTTTTTTTCCTCATACCAACTTGGACAAAAATTGCCTCAGAAGAATCTGACCATGGTTGGAACGGTTCCGAAAAATAAGAGAAGTATACCACCAAAACTTTTGTTAGGAAAAAAGCAACCACTATTTCAATCAACGTTCTTATTTACGGATTGCACTACACTTGTTTCGTATATCAGTAAAAAAAAAAAAAATGCACCGCCGCCGTCGTCCAAAGCACTATGCACCACAGTGTTGAAGTAGGGCCTGAGCCCAAAATGATGCCGGAAATAATACAATTCTATAATAAAACAAAAGGTGGTGTTGACAATGCCGATAAAATGCTATCCGGCTTTAGCGCAAAATGAAAAACTAATCGTTGGCCAATGTGCGTTTTTTTGAGCATTTTAGATATATCAGCATTGAATATGCTTTTATCATTTTTATGCAAATCGATCCAGAGTATCAGACATCGCGTGGCAAGTAAAGCCGGAAGAAGTTTTTACACGACCTATACCTATTAGGTGTTTAGTTGACAAAAAACTATACCCTGAACAGATTAAGACCACATCGCGCTTCATGTTCGGATACTCTTCAGGCTACCATGAACAACAAAGAAAGTGAACATTTCAACCCACTTGCCAAAAAGCAAAGATTTTCTTCTCTCCAGCCAAAAATAGGTGGCAGATGTTCAATCTGTGTGGAAGAAAATTCGAAAACAAAAGAAAACAAAACGGAGCTTGTTTGCTGCGGATGCACCAAAAATATTTGTAAAAGCAAACACAATCGTAATGTGTGTGTTGAATGTATCGAAAATGTTTAAACAATAGTAATAAATAACTTCTATATTAATTAATTTTTAATAAAATCTCATTTAAGAAATTTATGTGTGAAGAAATATTCATTTTTTGCTTTATTCCCATATAAAACATACCAGGGTCGAAAACGACCCGTCAACGTAGGATTAGTCGTTTTTTTTAAACGTAGGTCTACGGATTCAATTTTTTTTTCTTTTTGTTTTTTTTTTTTTTAACGGTTAAATCTACTTTTTTTAATTTTATTTTTCTGATAAAAACTACAAAGTACTAGAAGTTGGCATACTCAAAAAAAAATTTGGAATATATTTTCGAAGAGTTAAAAAAATTTTTTTTTTTTGAAAAAACTGGTCTAACGATTTTGAAATTTTTTTTTTCTAAAATGTTTAAAGAGTACCTAAACGAAATCAGATGGCCTATTTCATTTTTTCCAAAAAAAAAAACTAGAGATTTTTAAATGATCAATAAAACTTCATATGATTTTTTCAATGTTTTTTTTTTTCTCCAAAATCTCAAACCCCAAGTCCATTGTCACATATTAGATCAAGTTCGTCCGACCCTGTCGTGCACTTTATTTTTAATATAAAACATTCAGATTTCCTCTATAGCAGCCCCAAAAAATTTCATAACATTTTTTTCGATTTTTTTTTGAAAAAACAATAATTTTTAAAAATTGGAGAAATTTTTAACTACATTTTATTTCAAGATTTTGGTACAAATCTCTGCCGAAGCTAAAGTAACCAATTTAATATCAATGCATGAATAAATTATTAATTTTAAAATTTCGATTGAAAATGAAACTGAGCTATCACATACAGTTGCCATTGAGCATTGATGTCCTGACAGTCTATATTACTCCTGCCTGCCCATCGCACAGCATCGATTTTTTGAAATGTACCTAAACAGTCATCATCCAGACAGCGAGTGGGAGACTCGAGAACTGAGAAAACATGTCAAAACCCTAGCACCACCGTATTGAAATGCATCCCCGAATTGTAGGCTCTTTCGCTGTATAGCACTCCCAAACATTCGCATAATTTGCATAAAGGTGTAAACTGTAAAAATGACTTAGGAACACTTTGAGCGACTATATTGTGTGATGATAATATTATGGATTCTAGTAAGGATTCGACTGTTCGATTCGTTTCGTATCCAATTTGCACTTTGGTGTTGCAAAAATATATCAGCAAGAGTAGCAACACCATTCAGGATGGCATGGCGATGGGTTTTAATGTCCATGTCCATATTCGTGTGGAGTGATAGTGTTTGCATCATAACGCAGCATGTGTGATGATTTGCACGCAGCACGGTGGCGATGTGAAGCCCCGCTCACATTTGTTTCAACATGAGTGCACACAAATAAGATTAAACTGAGCGTTATGTTCGCCATATCAGAGCTTATAAACGTGATATGCATAAATTAAAATTATTATATTATTACATTATCGGTGTTGCCTGTAATTTATTATTAATACGGGAGTAGATACAGAATAATGTTTCTACTTATCATATCGCGTTCCAGATACATCCAAAATGGATTGAATTGCATACATTTGTTTTGACATTTTTGAAAACACACAGGTTAAACATTTTTGGATTTATTTATAGATACATAATACGGTGTGTACATAGTTCTATTATTCGTCACTCCAACTTGTGAACTTAGTTTAAAATTTGGGCAGCTCTGAAAATAAAATTAAAACTCACTAAATCTTGGACAACTTAGATCTTCACAAAACACAACACATATACAAAAAATGTACAGTTGACTAGAATTAGATACTAGTCGTTTGTATTGCACTTTTAAGTACATAGTTTTTTAAAATAAACGTTCAATGCAAATATGCCGGCATGGTTTTCATACCTAATTCAACCAAAAATGCTATAAATTTTTAACCGAACAGGTTGTTTCACAAATATCAAAGTTTTCTAAATGCTTAAGCTATTACCAGTTGCTCGCATTTTGCTGAAAAAATATGACTTTGAAAAGATTGCGAAACGTATTCCGCGCCGGAATAGTAGTTGTATGGAATTTTCATTTTGAGCTGTGAGCAAGGCTGTAAACTATATTTATTAATGGTATTTTTTTAGGGGTATACGACTGTAAAACAAAATAAAACACAGATTAATTCCTGTTTCCTGGTAGCTGGTTAGGATAAAGTACAGTCTTGGGGTCAAATTTTCGATTACTCTGCAGAATTTGGGATCGTATATCGGCAATATGGCAGCAAACATCAACGCTCCACCTTGTAAAGTCTTCAACGCGATAACCGGAGGGAGTCAGAAGCCAAGATAGACCTGGAGTCTCCAATCTGGAGTGAGAGATTAGAGACGGCAGGCTAGAGATCGAGCCGGCTGGAGAGACACACTAAGGTAGCCCTAGGAGCAACACGCTCTAGTTGAGCCAACATAAAAAGTCAACTAACCAATAATTTTCAATTGGCTGGAGTTGCCTGGATTAGAATTTGTAATTGAAAAAAGGCTCCGTCATCATAACCAACCTTGACTATGTGTAATGCAATGTGACTGGTTGTGCGAAAGCTCATTAACAACGTCATTAAGCCGACGATTATCAAAGGGAAAGTACAAAGATTTAAACCGCCGCTGCGTTCTAGTTTAAACGTCTACATTAGCAGTGCATCTGACTTTTGGCAGGACAATCTACAAATCACAGAGGCAATCATTGG
This sequence comes from Platycheirus albimanus, assembly GCA_916050605.2. Classification (NCBI taxonomy): domain Eukaryota; kingdom Metazoa; phylum Arthropoda; class Insecta; order Diptera; family Syrphidae; genus Platycheirus; species Platycheirus albimanus. The sequence continues at coordinate 72,284,217 of OU696698.1, forward strand.
AAACTTTTTAGAGTTTCCGTGTTTAGCACAAAGACAACAACAACGAAATCTTATTATTTCGCGCCATCCGGGTAGTCACTGGTTGATACACTTCATTTCATATTGTTGGATGTCACTGAAAGACTTTGATTTGCTATATACCTTAGGTATTGAACAACGCCGTAATGTCTATATAGAATGTTCTCCTGCGAAATAGTCAGATGCATTCCTTAAACAATTTCCCCTTAAAAAACACACAAATTTACCCTCGAGCCTAACTTTGGGCATACTGTTAAGTATAGAGACTCATTCTTTAGCCGCACTACATACAAATTTGGAAAGCTTTAGCCGGCTCGATTTTTCCCTCCCATATCCCATTGCGATATACATAACAGACATTCAAAACCAATTTGCACCGGGATCTCCTCTTATCTCTTATCCAAGGCAATTACTTTGAGCTCAGTGACATTCAATTTTAAGCTTGCAGATCGATTTGAACAAAACAAAACTTGATTTTTTAAAAATTAGATTTTGAATGGAAAAAGCGATTATGGGTGTATTTAACAATTCTTTAACGACATTCTGTTACCTAACCAAGGATTACAAACCGAAGTGTTCATCTTCTTGCTTCAAAACTGCGACCGATAGTTAAAAAACATTAAAATATTAATGCATATTAATAGCACTTTCCATTGGAGGAAAAGAAGCGTCCAGAAGCATCCGGAGGTCTTCTGAAACCGTTCCATTGGAAAGAAAATGACACTTCTGACGATTCTGGGAAGAGAATTTTGCTTCTGGATTTAAAGTCAGAATCCACTCAAGAAGCACAAATACAAATATAACTCAAATGTCACCCATAGAATATTCATTGGGGAAATGTCTATTCGCATGCAGCAATGCCGAAAGTTATGGTAATGTCAATAAATATGACATATTGTTGAATCCAAATCTGATGATGAAGACGTCGAAGGTCAGCAATGAAGTTTAATGAGTGGTATTGAATACGAGTAACCAGCAAAAATCCCTTTACACCGCGAAATGGGCAACGTACACCACTTTGACAGCGGCAAAACTTGTGAAACTGATGCCTGCGAATACTACATTGGGCCCTACGTCCTAGCTCCCAAATCGACTAACTCCCACGAGGCAAAATGAACTAACTCCTACCAAATTTTGTAGTGGGATTTAGTTCATAATATTAGGAGAAAGTTGAGTTGGGACATAGTTCATTACGAACTTATTCCCAATGAACTAGGCCCAACCCATCAACTAGTGGGAGTTCGTTCATATTGTGCACAAAGAAGAAGTGGCGCTGTTTTCGTGCTGAATGTTTGTAGGCAAAATAGGATAAACCTGTAAGAAATTTAATTTTTAAAAAAGAATTGAAACTTAAGTAACCTAACAGAGTGACGAATAAAATAAAATTCGTGCAGTGTTTGGAAAATTATTTTGGTAAAAAATAATTTTCCAAACACTGCACGAATTTTATTTTATTCGTCACTCTGTTAGGTTACTTAAGTTTCAATTTTTTACTTTGTTAAAAATTCCATTAAAAATTTTATACTTTTTTCATTCCAAAGCATTAATTTTTTTTTTATTTTCTAACAATTGGCAGTTAGTTCATTTGGGAAAAACCAACAATAATCAACTCTTGGGATTTAATTCATATTTATGGGACTAAGTTCATTCTACATTTGGGACATAGTTCCTTAAAAATATGGGAGTTAGTTCACATGAACCAAGTCCCATATTCGGTGGGAATTGGTTCATTGGGAGTTAGTCGATTTGGGAGCTAGGACGTAGGGCCACTACATTGTGTTAAAATTGAACAGAAGCGATTTTGCTTGTTCCATTGGTTTTCAGAATGAGTGGTTCCCCGAGTGAAACCAATGGAAAGTGCTGTAAGACTTAACGGAAACGCCCATTAAAAATATTCGTGTTCTAAAATTTTTTTTTTTAAATTTAAAGCACTCACTGAGCTTTGATCATTAGTCAATTTTTAGCGATATGTGTAAAACTACAGCTGAATCGAGTAGTTTTTTAACGATAGTACCTGAATAAAGGTACTTTATAGAAATCACTCCCTTAAAAGTGGGCGTATGGAAACATTTTACGCAGAAAAATAAAGATATATATTATAAAAGTTTGAAATTGAATATTGGTACCTTAAGTTTTTTTTTCGTTCTTTCATAAAATTAGGCGCACACCAAGGCCGAAATTCAAAAATTTCTTTTCATACAAAAGCTTCTTAGTTTCGACTGAGATACGCACATACAGAGGTAGTCAAAAGTATTTACACACGAAGAGCTTAATTGAATTAAATTTCAATGCAAAAAAAAAGCTCGTTGTGTAAATACTTTTGACTACCTCTGTATTTCGGTTTGTGGATTCATTATAAATACCTTTTATTTGCAAAAACAATTTTTTTTTATTTTCAAATGAGAAGTGGGCATCAGCCACGCCCAAAATTATTTTTTTGATTTCATACACAAGATGTTTATAAACAAGTAATACCTTCAAAATTTTATGTTTTTCGCTCTAATGTAACCATTTTCTTATTTTATAAAAACGATATTGACGGTTTTGTATGAAAAGTGGACGTCAGCCACTCCCAAACTGAAATATTTTTTTATTTAATTGGAAGAAGATTCACCTAAATTGAGGTTGTATAACAAAAATGGCGATGGTGGGCGGATTTTACTTTGCCTTACTCTTGAACCAATTATATATATACCAAATTTCAGCCATCTAACTCAAAAATTGCGACCTCTAGAGAGTATACGTACGGACGGACGGACATGGCCAGAGAGAAGATACTAATAGAGAGAAACAACTTTCCTCGCCTCCGTCCCCGCAAAGATTTTTGTTTAGATTTTTATAATGAGTTGAATTCCTATCGGTATATACATTTTTTCTCCTTGTCCAGAACAAACAAAATCAAACAAAAATGTGTGTCTCTTTCTCTCTTATTTAAAGGTCTATGGACAGCAACTTGCATCTGTGTTGTCCTCACATTTTTTTTATATGGAGTTTAATACAGATGCAAGTTGCTGGCCGAATCGCAGCTTGTAGGCTTAAAGAGAGCCATCGTCGAAGTTGCCTCTCTCTATTAGTATCTTCTCTCTGGACATGGCTTTATCGACTAGGCTTTTAATTCTGAGTCAGAATATATATATACTTTTCTATACCTAACAGTATTATTTCTCTATGTTAATACAAATTCCACACTAAATACAATATTACCCATTCTAAAGAAGGTGCTGGGAAATAAGTCCCCGGGTACTAAGTCCACCGAGGGACTTTATTCCCACTTAGTGGGAACTTAGTCCACTCAAGAGAAGTTGACTTATTTCCCATGAATGGTGAGAACTTAATCCCAAGAAAATCGTGTGGAATTAATTGTGAAATACGTTCTCACTTCCTATTCCAAAACAAAAGAACTAAGAAATATGCGAGAAAAGGCATATGAAGCTTAAATCGAAAAAAGTGAAATGGATATGGGGGGGGCATGCTACCCCACAAAAAAAATTATTTTAAAACTAATTTTTTTCAAAATTTTACGTAATTAAGTATTATTTTTGTTCTCAAAATTCAATGCTCCCATTAATTTTAAATCCAACACTGAAAACCGTATGGTTCTATGACTTTTTGTTGCCAAGCTATTGAAAAATAACCGAACCTACTTCTTCCCAAAAACACGAAAAAAATTGTCTAAAGATCACTTGTGCCATCCCGTAAGGCTAGATTTTCTTGTTTTTGTGAAGAAGTAGGTTCGGTTATTTTTGAATACCTTGGGAACAAAAAGTCATAGAGTCATACGGTTTTTAGTGTTGGATTTAAAATTTATGGGAGCATTGAACAAAAATAATACTTAATTACGTAAGATTTTGAAAAAAATTAGTTTTAAAACTATTTTTTTTTTTAATTTTTTTTCAAAATTTTGAGTTTGAAAATTAATATTTTGAAAACGGTTCAATAAAATAACTTCATTTAAAATTATAATAAATTAATAAGTTTTTGGCTTTACAAAAAAGTATAGCGTAACGGATACAATTATTGGCACCCCTTATATTGAACCAGCTATTGGCACCCCCTCATTCATTAACGATTTTTTCCAAAAATTATTAATCTAGTAAACCAATTCAATTTTTTTCGTGAACTGTAACTTATTCCTCACAATTGTACATCTTTTTTTTAACGAGAGGATTCTTCAGTCGCTGTATGGAAGTGAAGTTGTGAGAACGTTTCAAGAAAGTGAAAAATTTGCAAAATTTTGCGTGTTCCCGCTAAGGACCTAAAATTTGGTAAGCCTTATTTAGTTATTAATATATATTTATTTTATTAAAAATTATTGTTTTTTGATATCAGAATTTAATAAAGTATTCATTTTTAATTACTTTTTTGTAAAATATAATGGTAAATTTATAATAATAAGGGTGCCAATAGTTGGTTCCAATAAAGGTCGGGGTCCAATTATCGCCACCCAGGTGCCAATAATTGGTTCTTTGAAACTAGAACTATTGGCACTGCCAATAAATATACTTTTAAGACTGCCAATAATTATATCATATAAACGTTACTTTTTTCAGGTTTGAAAAAATGCCAAAAACAAATAAAAATTACAAATAAAAGGATGTTCAAGCAGCTCAATTGGCCATAACTACACCTAGCTATAGTGAATTAATAAAAATCTAAAAAAAATCCAATTTTCTTTAATTTCAAGTGTGTCAATAATTGTACATATTGGGGTGCCGACGATTGTGGTCGGGTGCCAATAATTGTAGTATTTGGTAAGCTTTTTTTAACTTACGGTTTTTACCACCTTTTTAAAAACAAAATACAAAGTAAAAGGAAATTTTATAAACAAAATTTTCCAAATTTCAATTTGGTATATTTAACATATTTTTAACTCTATAAACGCGAAATTTACACGCATTCGGTTTCCAAAATTCCTTAGGGGTGCCAATAATTGTATCCGTTACGCTAGCATGGCTTTGTAGGAGTTACCGTTATTTTTTAATAATTTTTTTTTTCAAATTAAGGTCATGTTTTTAGAAAATTGTCCCTCCCGGCTAAACGGAGAGAAATAGACCCCCCCTCCCATACGATTTTTTTCTTGTCTCAACAAATCCTACACGCTCTAGCTTTTTGGCACAACGCTCGTGAATCACCCTGTATATTAGGTACGAATACTGTATTTTTACTTGCGATTATAGGTACCTACTATCAGGCAAGTTATGCATTCCTAAAAAAAAAATGTTTGGACAATCAAACATAACATTACGATGATAGAGAAGCCTAAAAAAGTGGGTCCGACAATTCTGTCTGTCTATCCGTCTGTCTGTATCGGTACCTACAGCCTTAACGGCTGAACCGATTCGCTTCAAACTTGGTACATGGTATTATTATGACGTCCTACAGAGGGGTTTTTGGAATAAGCATTCTAGCTCTAAAACTAACGGTACCTGCCATATGATTTTTAGCGAAAAATTAATTTTTCTCAAAAACGGCTATTATGATTTTGATATAACTTTCAGAATAATGTTTTCTGTGCAAACTTTATGTTTTGGTTTTAATAAATTTTTCAGCAAAAAGTCTTATAACGGTACCTCCTATAGGACCGGTTTTTGAAAATCAGATTTTCTCGTAATCCACTTGACGGATTTCGATGAAATTTTTAATATAGGAGCCTTTTTATAGACGAAATAATATGAATTCTTCAATTTTTCAAAAAAAAAGTTTTTTGAGATTTTTAAAAAAAAGTTCATTTATTTTTAGTTTGGGTTTTTTTAAAACGGTTTGATCAATTTTTTTTTAATTTAATTTTCCTGATAAAAAACTACAAAGTGCTAGAAGGTGGCATACTCCAACAAAAATTGTAATGTGTTTTCGAAAAGTTTTTCAAAAGAAACCGTTTTTTTTTTCAAAAACCGTTCGACGATTTTGATAATTTTTTTCCTTAAAATTTAAAACAGTAAAAGAAAACACAAAGCTTACTTCTTTTTTTCCAAAAAACGTTTTACCTAGTGATTTTTAAGTGATCAATAAAATTTCATATGATTTTGCCCTGCTTTTTTTTCCAAAATTTCCAGCCTCAAGACCACATTAGAGCAAGTTCGTGCGACTCAGTCGTGCACTTTATTTTTCTTATATTTGTTGACTCAATTTACGGCCACTTTCCCCTTTAGTTATTCGGGTGTTTTTTTTGTAGACGTATGGCCAAGAAATTAGCTTTATTATAAAGATAAGGGTTTGCCATTATGTTTTAAAAATGATAGCGATGCGTCGCTCGAACACAACCATTATTTTGATAACAAATTTGCACGATTTGCAAACGTTGTTCAGAAGTAAGTCTATTTCATTATGAAATATGGCAAACCAAACTGAGCAAAAATCAAGAGACAGCTGTCAAAAAGACCAACTCCCAAAAAAGTGTTGCCAGATTGAAACCACACGTCTAAAAAAAAACCCTCTCTGAGTTTGAACTTGATATCTGAAAATCAAAGAAAGATTAAACTTTTATAAGGTGCAATAAGTTTTATTTATTTGAACAAGAAAACTTTCAACATTGCCTACGAATCCACCTGATATCGGGAACCGTTACCTGCCTTTTTTTGTAAGATATTCAATACAAAAACAAATATTTGTTAAATTATCACATATTATTTTTATTTTATTCTTTTATCATTTTTTCTATACAATTTTTATTAATTTTTTGTTTTGTACAAGGTACATCTATAAATTAAATAATATTTTTATTACCTAGTAGATACAATAAATTACTCTATATTTTACTTTTTACATTAATTAATTTAAGACGTAAATGTAATATTAATTTGTATGTTTTTATAGTTTGTTGCAAATTGGCAAGTCTGTGCTGGAGTTATAGGATAACAAATTAATTTACACAAACAAATATGTTTAAATTGTCGTGTCTGTGTTGCAAAATAAGAAAAAAGCACATTTTAAACAAATAAACAAAAATATTAAACAATATAACAATCCAATGACATTTTTAACCAAATTTCTTACATACACGCAGACATTAGATAAGATTTAAAAATGTGTTGGTTTTCACACCACAATATTTACATTTTTAAGAACTGGGAATCGGAATTTTATTAAAAATAAGTTTATACAATAAAATAAATAAAAACAAAACTGTTATAAACTGTTATACATAAATTATTGTTAATGTGCTTTTAGCTTTATTTTTATTCATCGGGTGTTGAATTCCGTTGAACAGTATAGACAAGTATTGTATTAGTGTTAGTGTTTTGTAAAGGTGCTTTGTACAGTTGATTGTGTATCTTACAGTTACATAATTAAGAATTGAAATAGTGTTAATAGTTACTATATAATACTGGACCAGTATACTTAAGGATAGTTCTAAACTTATTATGGAGCATCAATTGTTCTTTTCTGCTGAGCTGGCGTTCAATGGATTGATGATGGAATGTATTGTGGTTGTGAGATCATCTTTGAGATTCTGCGCTCACGGTATTATTTTGCTTTAAATGCAAGGATCTGTATATTATATAGGTCCATAATTTTGACTAGGATACGGCATGAATTTTGAAGTTTTTTCTCGGACGTCTCTTACACTTCACTTTGCATGCAGTGCATGGAGGAGTCTTGTGACAGCTCATCCATAGAGGATTCTTAAAAAAAAATCAAATAGAAGATATTTGTTGAAATATTTTTTTAAATTTTCGATAAGAAATATTTTTTTATTAAATTCTTTAAATAAAATTTGTTTCAAAACTTACCGTGGGCGGGGTAAAGCGAAGACTTGTTCGCATTTAACTGCATCGGATTCTGACCATTGTTCTGAAACGAATACGTAAGCTGTAGATTGATATGTCGAGCAAATGAATTTCCCTCAGGTTCACGCACTAAAAATATAAATATAAGCGTGTGACCAATAAATATACATAATTTATGTATAGTGAGGGAATTTTTTAATTGATTTGTTAGTTACTATATAATAATTATTTTTTTGTTTAATTCAAATTTTGAAAATTTATTATAGTGACTTACTTTTATTCTTACCAGCATGTATATGTTTTTTCTGTCTTGCTCTCGAATTTTGAAACCAAACTTGTGTCACTCGTTTGCTTAGACCGGTCACTGATGCTATCCGTTCCAAGTCTTGGCCATCGGGATTACTGTCAATTTGAAAATTAGCTTGAAGCACTTGTAGTTGTTCTTCTGTAAATGTTGTTCGAACTCGTTTCGTTTTACTTTTATGGTAACCATCACCATCGCAGCCATCTGAAATAAAAATTAAGTGAAGGTATGATTGAACATCTTCTGATAATTGATCGAACTTATAAAATAAACTTTTGCAAGACAAAATAAAAGTATCATATAAGACTGGCGTATACAAATTATTTAACATACAATCGTGAGTTAAAAAAAAATATTTTTGGAAACAACAACAGCAGTAGGGAGACACTACTGTCATTAAATAAAAACCAAGTGAGATTAAATGGGGAAAATAACGAAAAATTGGCCACAGTTAACCGAATTACTTTGACTTTGATGGTCTACAAACGAAACTTATTAAACACGCTGAAGATGACTTCTAACTAACTCATCTGCAAAATATGGTCGGAGGAAAGTATTCTCGATGAGTGGAATCTCAGTACCATCTGCCTGATTCACAAAAAAGGAGACCGCATAATACTCTTATAAGATTCTGTCCAGCGTCTTATGTGAACGTCTCAAGCCGTTTGCTGATGATCTAAAAGGTCCTTACAAATGCAGCTTCTGACCTGAAAAATCTACGACCGACCAAACCTTCATATAACGCCAGATTCTAGAAACAACCCAAGAATTTAACATCGATACCCATCATCTGTTCGTCGATTTTAAAGCAGCCTACGACAGTGGCAATAGAGTCCAATTATATCGTGCCATGTCCATTGTCCAACTTTAGAATCCCTGATAAACTGATACGCCTTATCAGGATGACGTTAGAAAATGCTCGCTGTTCCGTCAAAGTTGGTAGAGACTCTACTGAAATCCTCGAAACCACCACGGAACACCCATGCCAGTACATCGGGCACCAACTTTAATAAATCTACACAATTACTTTGGTTTGCGGTTTGCGGATGACATCGACGTGATAGGAAGAACAAAGCGAGCAGTAACCGGTGCCATTACTACTATGGAGTCAGTTTCTTTGGCCTGATTAATCAATTGAGGAATAAAGCCCTACCGAGAAGAACAAAGGAGATATTATATAGAACACTCATCATCCCGGTCCTGCTATATGGTGCAGAAGCATGGATCCTCTTCCAGTTGGATGAATAGTCACTTGGAGTCTTCGAGAGAAGAGTTCTGCGTACGATTTATGGTCCTATCTGTGTGAACCGAGAAAAAACATTTGGCGAAGAAGATACAACGACGAAATATACGTGCTATACAGCGACATAAGCCTAGCCAGAAAAATTCAACGACTAAGATGGTTGGGCCATCTAGAGCGAATGGACATCGACGCTCCAGCTCGTAAAGTCTTCAAAGCTAAACCAGAGCCAGAGGGAGTCAGAAGCGAAGGTAGACCTCCTCTTCGATGGATCGACCAGGTAGAGGGGGACCTCCGACAACTTGAACCTTGAAGTATGCAAAAGTGGAGACGGCAGACTAAAAATCGAGCCGGCTGGAGGGGCATACTAAGCAGGGCTTAGGGGCACCACTCTCTAGTTGAGCCAACATAACAAAAACACTTGTGCCTCCTGAATAAATTTCAAAAAAGAGCCTTAAGACTTAAAGGTGAAAGAACCATTACTAAAACATTTGTTTCACTTGAACATCGCCGTTATGTTTCTTGTCGAACCTTCTTTTATCGCTAATTCCACAAACAGTGTCCAACAAAATAGCCACATGCATTCCTCCCCTTAAACAGTTTCCCCGTAATACTCGCATCGCTAGAAATGCACATCAATTTATCCCCGAGCCTTACTTCGGACGTACTGTTAAGTATAGAGACTCTTTTTCTAGCCACACTACAACAATGTGATATACAGACAATCAACACCAATCTGCATCGGTATCTCCTTTTATCTCCTATCCTACTTTCCTAACTGCTCAATCTGTGTTAATTCATGTTAAGGGTATTAATTACCCCTTAAGTGCGCGAAAATGATAAAAAAAAACTTTGACTGAAAAATAAATAAAATAATTTTCATAAAGAAAACCGCTTGATTTAAAGTTCCAGTGTGTTTAGTCAAAATTCAATATTTCAACCGAGATTAACCAAAAATGGTGGGCGGCACATAAAGATCATTCGAAGAATCACTCTTTGGCAATCACTGTTTCTTCGGTTTTAGTCATCTTGGTAGAAGACTAATAATCCTGGACCTAGTTAATGGGACTGAAGGGTGGACCATGTAACAACCGGATGGTTGGATTGCTTTGAGGGAAAGTTTCTTTGGGTGGTTTTCAGTCCTATACATGTGGATTGTGGAGAAGTAGATTCAACCACGAACTGCACGGACTGTACAGCGATATTGGCCTGGTCGAAAAGCTGACAATTTATCTGCTTAGAGGGCTTTAAGGCACGTAGCGTATGAGTCTTTAATTCCAAGCCTGAGTGACACCGCACCAGTGGAAGACCATACATCTAAGGTTGTGCGTTCAAGTTAAGGACGACCTCAAACAACTTTGTGTGCGTAACTGGAAAAACTGGCCTGCGAGCAGACTGGCTGGAAGAGTTTGTTGGTTGAAGCCGAGGTTCACAATGGATTTTGAACTTCACCTCAAACAAACAAAAAATTTTTCTAACCAAGTTGACTTTTTTTAAATATTTTAAATTTCTTTTAAAAGGATAAACTTTACTTTTGGCCACACAATTTAGATTCTCCAATAAATTTCAAAACAACTCGTAAAATGAAATTTGAAAAAATATGCATTTACCGTCGGGAAAAAAGTAGAGTATGTATAAAGCGTAGGTATATGTTTTTACTGATCTACAATTTTTTCAGTAGGATATTTCTCGAAAAGTCCAATTTTTTAATTTTTGTTTCTCACTTAACAAACCTGTAAACAAAACTTACCATCGCTAGATGTTGTCCCACCTTCCACTGTCTCCAGGTAATGTGCTTTGCATAACACTCTGTCTTCCATCAAGGCAAACTGCTCCCCAGTCGACAGCTGTCGTCCGCATGAATCGCACGCGAAGCAAGCCAAATGAAACACTAAATCCCTAGCGCGACGCACCCAGTCCGACGCTGAAATACCTCGACAGCATTTTGAACATTTTGCCCCGAAATTTCTGTAAAAAAAAAATTCGTTAAAAGGTTTGAAAATTATTATCTACCTATATATAACGATGAAAAAAAAACTTGTCACAATATTGAAGAGTCATCAATCTTATATATTTCTATTTATTGTTCATTTCATTGGAGTGAGCTTAAACCAAATAAAATTTATACAATACACAATAAAGTATCCGAAATGACTTTATTACATTTTCGTACCTTCTTATATTTTTGTTTATTATTCCGGCTGTGTATTGTGGAATCGCCGGATTACTAACATTTCACTCCAACAAAAATTTTTAAGTAAACCAAATTGAACACCACGACCATAAGACCAGGACAACTCGCTGTCGCTACTCGCGCAATATACAAGTTCTCAATGAGTTTCATTTCAATTTCTTGGTTTAAGTGTAGACACTTAAGAAAACAACAACAACAATCAACCAGTCTCCCAAGTCCCGATCCCGAACACCGTCGATCGTCAATGGGTATCATTTCCGATCGATGTGACACTAAAAACAAAAATTATTGCATCGTAAAAACAAAATCCGAAAAACAAATATTTTGTCTTTAGAGTTTCTTTGGTTTTGAATTTTTTTGATATGCATCAGCATCAGCATCTCACTTCCCTCTTACTCTCCTAGTTAAGTAAGCAACTTATTCATTTTAGAAAAATATTAACAACCAGTGGGGCTGGGGCAGCTATAGATGGCCAGATCTCAGTTCTCAGATCAATGCCTGCCAGGTGAAGTGCAATCATAACACAGGTGTAGATTTTTTTTTTTTTCGACAACTGGATGAGTTGGTTAATACGACGCAATGGTATGCATAGCGACGATGACGATGATGTTGATGATGACGATGACGACGACGGGTGGTGGACAAATATCTTGTCTTGGAAGCTTGTTCCAACTTTTTCACTGCGGTGTTATGTCGTTTGGTTAGCAGGGGAATAATAGCCCTTTTCTTTAAACGCACATGTCCCAGTCTCTTCCTTGTATGTGCGGTTTAGTTTCAGTGTACAAAGGAGCATCTTAGAGAGGCCGCCTGATAACTTTAGCTGTATATTTTTAATAGTGTTCATTTGAGATAAGAACGGTAAATGGATTTACTGCCTCTATTGGTGGGATCTGTGCACAAAATCTGCACCGATTCTTTTACTTCTTTCATGGTTTTGCGTTGAATCCGATTCGTTAAAGCATTAAAGAGAAATACATTCTTTTTACTTGCTCTATAGGGCAAGTATTGGTTTCGTGCAGAAAAACAAAATCGAGGTTTTAATCAAACATGACATTACGATGATAGAGAAGCCCAAAAAAGTGGTTTTCGCCATACCGTCCGTCGGTCTGTCTGTGCGGATGTGCGCTTTTTCACGTCATGCTACAGCCTAAACGGCTTGACGGATTTTCTTCAAACTTGGTGTATAGCAGTTTGAAGAAAAACCATTGTCGAGGTGTTTTTTATTTTGTTTTAGCCCGGCTCAAACTGGTACCTTTCATGTAACGGTTTTTTTTTATTTTAGATTTGCTCGAAAACGGCTCTAACGATTTTAATTAAACTTAGAATTTAACTTACCTAAGATATTTCTAACAAAATAGCGTTTTTTGTTTTTGGCTTAAATGGTCGTAACGAAAATCAGGTTTAAACGGCTTTTTTCAAATAGGCATAAGTTCACAACGGTTGTATCGAATTCAAACAAACTTTGTTTGGTATAGTTCTTTACAAGTTTCTATCAGATAGCATTGCATTTTTGTCAGTTATTTTTTTTAAATGGTGGTTAAGGTTTCTTAACGTAAACTTCTGCTGTTTTCATATTGCACGAAAACTTTGTTTTCATCGTACTATTGCACCCACAGAGCAAGTACGTGCGACCCAGTCGTGCATTTTATTTTTTTTAGTCTGCGTCTCACTGTCTCATGCGTCACTCTAAATATAGGTTGTTTTCAATTGGTGCGGTTAGATTTTGGTGGCTTGTGGCGGCCATGATGCTTTGGTGACATATTTCAAATCTGTTTTACTGTTCTTACTGACGCCAAATGAACATAACACGTTATATACAATATTATAAAACGCCCAATTGATAAAACTTGATTATCAAAATGAATAATAATTTCCCTTATTGAAACCCCATAATCCTAAAACTTAAATTATAAATGAAGCCTTTAACAGTCAGTCGGATTCTACGATAAGTCGCGATTTTAAGACTTAACTCTATCTTTTTCCAACACACACATTCGTTAACTAAATTTTTGACAGTGTTGCATATTTTCGATGTCAAATTGGTTGTGAAGGACTTATTTTTCTCTATAAAATAATAAAATTTTTAGTTAGAAAGGTGAAATTAATGTATGTAGATATGTGGAGGTATTATAGTCATAGACTTCGCGAAATTTTGAGCTTCCCCATTTAAGGGACATCTAAAAACATCTCTGTATTTATGTAATTTGACAGTGAAGTATTGTGCAGAAAGACATCATGGTGCCAAAAATGTCAGCAACTAATTGATTAAGGTTGGTTAAGAAATTTTAATTCTAAAATTCATTTATCGAAAAATATCGAACGGTGTAGTTCCTACTATCCCACGGGGCTTTGTTTTTCAGGCAATGTTCGTGCTTGAGGAATCTTAGGGATGTTTATTCTATGTGGTTTGATTTAAACAAAGACAAATTTGTGTGTGGAATGAAATGCTTCTATGAAAATAATTATACAACAGAAATGTGTATCAAATACAACTCCTTTTCCGTTAGTAACTTTAATAGACCCTTCAACTTCTGTTGTCGTTCTTTAAAAATATTAGAAAATTCTTAAAAATGCTAAATTTATCTGCAACTTTGAAATTTTGGATTGTGTTCTTCAGTTAAAGTTATAGCGTTTCCGATTAAAATGGTTTAGATGAGAAACAAACTTGAAAACTAATATTTTACAATTTAATGCGTTATTGAAAAAGATATTTTTTAAACAAATATAATTGTCATCTCCAATCCAACTCATCAACGATTTTACTAAACAACAAAAGTTTCCCGTGGTATAGTTCTTGCAAAACTGGAGAGTTTCACGGAATAAATTTAATCTTTGTGTAAAAAGCATGGGAAATTGGCCAGAATATGAACCTGGAAGTCAGACTCCGTTCATTAAGAAGACTTCAAAACCATCAAGGATCTGTCTGCACTTAAAACATTATGTAAAAGTAGGTAGATTAGATACTCAAAGGTAAAAATCAGTGACAAAAAAAATTACATCACTTCTCTTCAAAATGTTAATTTATATCTAAAACTAAACTGTTATAATATTTACAATTATATTTTTATACATAATTAATCATACATTGATCATAAAATGTAAGCAACAGTATTACACGTTTATACTTAGTTAATAATTTCTTTTAGTTTTGGATTTCCAAACATCAAAAATGACATCTAATAGTCTAATACGCATAAAATAATATTAAGTAGTTGCGCTCTTACATTTATTTGAGTAGAACTAGGGTGCCGAAAATAGATTTCATCTGATTCGTAAACTTAATTCATCTGGTTTACCAATTGAAATTATATACCCTATATCCAACATACGGAGAAAATTTCCATGAATCGCTTTAAGGGGCCAGTTATAGCGATCAGAAAACTAGACCAAACAAATTTTCAAATGGAAAATTTAGTATTTATTTTGAATCGATCATAGCATTTTTGTTTTGAATGGAATTAAAATACATTAAACTAAGTTTTCCAATTCAAAATTGTTTCGGTATTTATTACACCCGTATTTATAATAATGAAAACATCAATCGTGTATCAAACAAAAGACAAATAATAGAAACTAGACGGTATGGTGAAAAATAATTACCATGCTCCATGTTTCATGATGTATATTCATGTGATCAGACATCTGTTTTTGTTGTGCTTCCTTTCTATTTCTATTTTCTCTGGAACATATAATTAAATTCGTGCGTTTAAAGCCTAATAGTTTGAGATAAGTTTGTCAACATTCCCGTTGATAAAGATATTTCAGATTTCCGATTCACTTCTAGTAATACCCAAAATTCTATCTATCTGGCATGATTTAAAAAAAAAATTGGTCAATTAATTTAAAAACTCAATGGTTTCTTAAAATAAAATCTTCCCATCGATGCTGAAAGATGTTATTAAGTGAGATTCTGCTCACTTAAATAAAGCGATTTCGTGCTACTAACAACATTTTCGAAAAATGTCAAATTAAATTTACATATCATTTTGTTACATTTTTCAACTGCTCGAAAATTAAATCAGTGATTTACAAATGAACCATTAAATAAAAGTCTACTTTCCTCAAACTTTCTTTACCAATTATTTTAAACTAACCAATTTGGAATTATTTCTGAAATTTATAAAAGTTCAACTAAAGGAGCGAAGTTTGGTTTAGCGATTCGAGCGAAAATTAGGGTTGGAATCGGCTAAGATGATTCGTGTCACAACGCTAAATTTTGTCTTATCAAAGTGATTTTTACAAATGACAATCAAATTTTGGTGGCTACTTCTTGTGATAGCTATTTAGTTATCATCAAATTACCATCAGACAAAATTTGTTGATTGGGACTATCACTACTTATCAGTTATCACAAATCACCTAAGGGGCCAGTTATAGCGATACGGAAAATCAAACCGAAAAAAATTTCAAATGAAAAATTTTGTATGTTCCGATTCGATTTTTACGACAAATGCTACACTGATCGATGTTTATCAATGCAGAGAATGTGTTTTGTTCATAATAATTTTAATTGAACAAATACTTTTTGTTAAAAATTTAATTTTTTATTTTTCTTTTATACGTATAACAGAAAAATGAATAAATACATTTTTTACAAAAAGTACAAGTTCAATTCAAATTTTTATTTGCAAAATAAATTCTCTGAGTTGGTTGCCATCGATCAGTGTAGCATTTGTGTTTTAAATCTGATTATATTACAATAAATTTTCCATTTGGAAATTTTTTCGGTTTGGTTTTCCGTATCGCTATAACTGGCCCCTAAGCCGATTCTGCCCCAGGTTCAATAGAAGTTTTTTGTTTTTGTTTGATGGATTATGGTAGATTAACATGGTTCTGCATCTTGATTTCTGCACAAAAAAGAAGAAGTATGCAAAATACAAAAATCATTCTTATTCGATAGCAAGAGGAGATATAAATATAGAACCTCTTGATAAATTAAGATTATAGGAACATTTTCATTTTGACGAGTAGGAACATAAATGTGTTTATCTTTTCACTCTTCTGTATAATGACGTATACCTAGCGCTCTCCCGCTTTACTTTTCTTGAAATTTGCAGATCAAGATGTTGCAGAAAGATGTGAATCCACCATTGAAACAAAACCACAACTTCACCACAATTGTATATTCCAATATGTTCTGAAATATTCTTAAAGACAACGAAAATTGTTTTCCAACCATTTGTTATCGCTTGGCAATAGAAATATATAATACCATTATGTTGTTGCTTCGGGAAACCTACAAAAGATGTCCAAGATAAGAGAATGTGAGGAGAAAAATAATTTCAACCAAATAAAATTATACTCTTGATATTTTACTAAAAATAAAAAGTGTAATCTACTTATTCTTGTTTTCAATTACCATTCCCACGCAAATTACAATGCGACTTCCTTTTTATTAACTACACATGATTAAATCGCAACAGTAAAGGACACACATATACGAATTACGAAATGTCTTCGCCCCAAAAATATGTACATTAAGTCAATGTGTTGAATAAATATTACTTCCATTTCAGTGGTCTCGCATAACACACGAGCAACCACGCACGTGTCAGTAATCCCTAATTATTTCCCACTCAGCAGGGGCATCACAATGAACAAATCGAGGAAATCCTTGAAATTATTTAGTGATCAAGATAATTGCAAAAGAATTGAATTAACATTGCTCAATGGACACGGGTCGATGACGCGACACGGCGGGCGGCGCGGCGGGCGATAGTGGTGACAATGACGACACGGATTGAGCGTGATATCATCTTAAATGATTACGTTTCTGATGTTTACTGTTTTTTGTGTTTTCATTCATACTCACTTTCCATAGTCTGTTTTGCAATACACTTGTCTTTCGCGGATGAAACAAGATTGCTGTCGATCTAGAGGCGATAGGCACACACAGCATCGTAAACAGGACCCATGCCATGAGCATCCGCCAACCTCGAGAAAGTATCTATCCGAGATTGGCTCTCCACACGCTGCGCACGACCGCAGCTCAGTCTGGAAAAATAAAAAAAGAAAACAAAAGCAATTTATTAGTTAAAAATGTTGAAGTTTGAAAGAAGTTGTAAATTTTTTGATAAAGGTACTTTTATAGATGTGCGTAACATTTTAAGAAAAAAGGATGCTTTATTCAATTATTGGATGGAAACGCTATTTTATTTTGGTGATTTTTATGTCGGCCTTACACATAAAACCGCTGCCATGTCATGATTTGATTTAAGATTTTCTACATCGACTTATGCAGTGTTTTTCTACAGGGTGTTTTCATATTCGTAGACAATAATTTGGGAAATTTGGGACTTGTTTGAAGAAAGAAAAAATGTTTTATATAGTAAGAGGATATATCTCCAATATCGATATCACTAACATAATTTTTAAGAAAAGTCTTACTTGGGCATACCCTCAACCAAGCTTACCCTAAAAGCTATCCTAATGCTAGCAATATAAATCTCAATTTGGACTTTATTTTCAGGTGAACTGATAGGTATACTTACTTGGAAATCCCGCTGCAGAAAAAGATGTTCCCATACAAATTTTGTACTGTTTAAGGTAATTTTCCAAAAAAAAAAATAATAACTGATTCTTATTCTAATAACTACTGTTTTGCGTCCTAAAAAGAAATATTTCTAGTAATTCAAATTTATTAATGTAAACAAATTATTTTGAAATCCACCATATCCCTTCAAAATTTTGATTGTGTTTTAAATTAAAAACTTAATCCTACTTTAAAACCAAATTTAATCTATTTAAAACTACCTACAACTGATGAAAACTAGAACAGTCAGAGAAATCATTTTACCTATGCTTTTGTATTTTGTATGTTCTGTTTCTTTTTGTCAAAGTTTGTAATTAATTTTTTCACGTCTGGTTTGTCTACTTAAACATATGTTTAAGCTGAAAAGCGATCGTCGGTTTCAATCAACTTCGTTGATCCACAAGAAGTTCTGAACTTGTCTCTAACCCTATTCTTACGATCGCGATAAGATATACGTACGGTACATACCTCTACCAAACTCAACCCAGAGAAACTTCCCATCCTACCTAAATTCTTCTGTCGGCATGGAAGACGTGCGGAACCATCATCACGCATGAAAATTGATCAAGAATCGGCCGGCGTCACAATAAGTATCACCAAGGTATTCCAAAAAAAGTTTTAATAAGAGGTCTAACAAATGGGCCGATTGATGGTTTGAAGTCCTACGGTATACTTAACAGTAAACAATTTGTTGTCAAAAGTGTCAAAATTGAAAATTATAAAAACGGTGAACATCAGGTATTGTTGAACTCTCCGATCCTTTTCAGTATTCAGACCAGTTACCTGATAAGTAGTGCAAAATTCAGCAATATTGAGATGGTTAAAAAAAATAAATTGTTGGCACAACAGCTTCAAGCTGAAGCCGGGGCTTGTGACTTACACTCTCAACCATTCCTGTGTGTGCGTTGATATTCTGCAGGAATGGAAGGGACCTACAATTTACATCCGAATTCGAACAGCTAACAGAGATGCACTTGCCATGATCATAATTACTCTTGGAAGGTTTGTCAGCTCCTCGCAAGAGGCAGTACTCCGGAAAAGAACTTAAGTGGAGTCGGAGATCGAACCCAGAACCATCGCTGTGGCAGTCCGACACGACACACTGACCACTACGCCACGGGATACTTGCGATGATTGGAACTTGAAAAGCAATCTGAAGAAATGCAAAAGTAAACTTTTTGAACCAAATTATCTAGGGATACTAGAAAGAACTGGAGAGATCTAGTGATTGCTGGACCAAGTGTACGTCCAATGGCGAGTTAAAGTATAGTAAAGTCCTTGGTATCTGGCTGGATTAGTATTTTTATTTTAACCAACATAAAGATGGTGCTCTATGTCCAAATTAAACTAGAGCGTTTGCAAAAACGACAACGTTCGTATATAGTTATGTTTGTATTCAAACTCTTTCCAATCCAAGGCAGATACACTTTAACTTGAGAGTGGATGTCCACTTGGTCCAACAATCACTTGATGTCTTCAATGCCTTCTCGTATCCCTAGATAATGGGGTTCAAAATGTCTACTTTTACATTTCTTCAGTTTAATATTCTAGTTTCATTCATCGAAATATTGCTCAATTTTTCGAGGTCACCTTTTGGACGCGTTCGGAATGCTCAATCGCATGAGTAAGACTCTTAGATAACTGGTGCAAATAGAGTGAGTGTTGCAAATATGGCCCATGTTGGTAATATCGCCCACTGCAATATGTTATGAATTAAACATACTAGGCACTGAACTAGCTAATCGTTCAAATCAAAAACTTTCAAACCATCCTTGCATCATTGTGTTTTGGAGACAGTAGTTGATTAGTGTTGGGAGTGAGTGCATTTTGTTAATTTTATTCGTGTTTGTTATAATTCTTGATTTTACTTAAAGATTTTTGAATCAAAATTTTTGGAAATTAAATAAGTGTTATATTTTATGTTATCGAATGTGAAATTATAAATTTGTCGCAATATATTGAATTTGTTAAAAATTAAAAAAAAATTAAATTGTCATAGTGTCAATAATATGACCCATTCCAGGTTTTGAAATAAACCAGTGAGCTATATTTGAAACATGATGTATTGTATACTGGATTTTATTTTGTTTTGTTTTAAGGAATCTTAACATGGATGGCAATGAAAAGCAATATTTTATATGTGAATTCTGCATGCCTTACTATCACAAAATATTTCAAAAACATTTTTTCAAATATGTAGCACCTTGGTCCATATTTGAAACTAAGTGGGCCATATTACCAGCAATTCTTTTTTTTTTTTAAATTGTGAAATGAAGTTTCTTTACTTTTTTGTTATGTTTGTTTTTTTTTTTCAATTATAGTTTCTAAAGACTGAAGTTAAAATATTTTATAAAACTGTTTACGAAAAAAATGAATTAGACTTAAATGTATATATTTATTTAAGAAAAACGGTGGGCCATATTTTGCACACTTACTCTACTAAAAAGATTGAAGAGTTCAACGCTTCTTGACGTACAAGGGTGGGATAGTCGTTTCATTGCCACTTTTGACAGCAAATTGCCTACTGTTGGGGAAGCCGTAGGACTTCAAACCAGATGGCTTCAAAAACAAACAATCAATTAGACTTCAATAACAAATATAGTTGTGTCATCGGCCCATTTGCCAGAGCTCTTTTTAGAAGACTTGTCAGTCGGAGATTTTCCACACTGGAGTTTCCTTTTCTCCTCTTCGGTAGAAGGTGCCAGACAGCAGTTTTAAAACTGGCTCACTCTATTCGAAATCAGTTCTTATACCTTATAGCAGTAAAATTCATAGAAAAAATTTTAACATTTATTCTCCAACTGTTTTTTTATTTATCTAAATAAACACCAACTATTTATCTCAAGGAAATGAAAGTATCTTTATGTTTCCATTTTTGTACCGTTATCGTCATGAATATGTGTATATATATGTATATGCGTACGAACGGAAGCTGAAATGTCACCCCGACAAGTCATTTCCTCTCTGTTGACAAAAGTGCTAATCGATTAATTAATTCACTTTAGTTTTGTTTTTATAATTTGCATTTTTTTTAATTTATACTTAAATTAACATTCTTATTTAAAACTTGATAAAACACAACTTAAAAACAAATTAACTTTTCCCATTCAAATGTGAATATTCATACAATACTCGTGTTAAAAATTTATAAATTTTTTTTTAAACAAAATTCAATAAGTAAACTACAAGAAAACTTGTTATTAAAGAAATTATAAAATTAAGGTTTATTTATTGTCTTGATTTCATTAAATGGGCATGAATATGTATTAGAAATGTCATAAGGCTTTCAATAAAATTTACTAAGTAAGCATATATTATGTGCTTTGCTTATGCTTATGGGTGCTTGAATATATATTTTTTTTTTCTATCTATACCATGATTTAATTAAAGTGGTAACATTTCCGAAAACTGTCATATTGTGTTGTTTATGGGATTTATTCTTTTGAACAAAATGACAGATTTGTAATATAAATATTCATACGAAATATTATTATTGGTTGATATTGATGTAAATATTTTTTTTTTTTTTTTCAAGTCACGTTTGTTGCATATTTTACTTAAGAAGCTTCCATAATTCAGTAGGAAAATGAAATACATTAGTTGAAAAGAGGAGTCAAAACTGCCAATTTATGTGCTGTATATTTTAGGTTCTCCAATATGAAAATATTTAGCATACATTATAGAAAGCACGGGATCATAAAATAAATACAAAGAAGTGGTGTTGAGCATTTCAAGAATATAGTTATGTAAATTATAACATTAAACAAAATCAACAAGTAAGTAGGTATTTGTTATATATTATGTATATCTTAAGATACATACATGCTTTAATAATTTAAGTCCTTATTATAGATTGTCACTTGCCGTTATGGCAAATTAACAACACATAAGAGTAACAATGAATTCACTGGCATCAGTAAAGTATTGCAATGAAAATGGCTGATGACTGTTTCTCCAAGACATAATCCGAAAGTAAAATCTCCAAAAGTAAAATCCACAAAGAGACAATCCCTAGGATAATAACTCCCAAGCCAACGTTGGATAACATTTCATGCAATCTAAATTAAACCAAATATCTCAAAAAAAAATGTGCTTAAGTAGTGAATCTCGCGATTAAATCAGGAGATTTAATTTAAAATTGCTTGCATTCATGGTAATTTGTTGTTTAAGCCTGTTAAACGTTATCACTTATTTTTTAAGTATCGCAATAAGAAAATTGCATGAGATTTTGTCTGAAAACATCATGCACATAATGAAGATGTAAAGGGGATTTGAAGATTTCGTGGTTTTTGGAGATTTTATGGGATGGGGTTTATTTTTCGGGGATTTCCTACTACACCCGCAAAACAATCAACTTTTGTTTTACTTTCATGAAGTTTTTTAAACTGACACCTATCAGGAATGCCCTATCGCGAAAGTAGTCACTTGCCCCGTGAAATATGCATGAGCAAGAACATTTAAAGCCACTATTGTTCAAATGGGAAGTTAAATTCGAAATTTAAATAAGAATCACCTAATTTTCTCGATGTACATAATCGATTGGTATTGGCCTTTTATTTTATGTCCCTTGTTTTTAAAG
The DNA here is from genome assembly GCA_916050605.2 of Platycheirus albimanus. Lineage (NCBI taxonomy): Eukaryota > Metazoa > Arthropoda > Insecta > Diptera > Syrphidae > Platycheirus > Platycheirus albimanus. The sequence continues at coordinate 72,306,811 of OU696698.1, forward strand.
GCTCAGTTGCTTAAGGCAAGAGTATGTTTAAAACATGGTTGTGCCTTGAATATCGTATTGGGCCAATAAATTGTCCCTCATATATTAATTCTTTATGTCCCGGTATTTTTTGATTATCCAATTTTATTCATCCAATAATTCCACACAAAATTTAACTGTGATTTTGGAAAACAAATATAAACTTGATACACAGTATCATTACGATGTCCTACAGAAGAGTTTTTGGAACGGTACCTGCCATATGATTTTTAATGAAAAACTCATTAATCTCAAAAACGGCTCCTATGATTCTGATGATACTTTCTTAATGGTGTTTTTTGTGTAAACTCTATGTTTTGGTTGGAATATATTTTTCAGGAAAGTCTTATAACGCTGTACCTCCCATATAGGACCGGTTTTTTTAAATCATATTTCCGCGTAAAACATTTAATGGATTTCGATCAAATTTTATTAAATTTTTATAAACGAAATTACAAAAATCCTTAAATGTTTCAAACAAAAATGTTTGAGTTTAAAAAAAAGTTAAATTTTTTTTTTATTTCAGATTTTTTCAGAAACGTTTTGATCAATTTTTTTAAAAATTAATTTTTCTAATAAAAACACTAAAGTTGTAGAAGTTGGCATATCCAAAAACAAAATTGGAATGTGTTCCCGAAAAGTTTAAAAAAAAACCTTTTTTTTTTACAAAAAATAGTCCGGCGATTTTGAAAAAAATATTTACTTAAAATTCTAAACAATAAAAGAAGTCTTCATCTTCTCATAAAAACGTTTTAACTTTTGATTTTTAAGTGATTAATAAAATTTCATATGTTTTTCCCTGTTTTTTTTTCAAAATCTCCAGCATAAGACCACTGTCGCACATATTTAAGCAAGTTCGTGCGACCCAGTCGTCACAAATCAAATTTTTATAAGAGCATCCATTTATCGAGATAAAGACCAAATCCCAAAAATTGTTTTTGGTTCTTTCTAGGTACAGATTTTGGTAAATTTTTTTTATATTTCTGTTTATTAACAAAGAAACTAGATGGAAATTTAATGGTAACACTTAAAATTTATGATTAAGACAATTAATTTAAAGCCATATACGTGTTCCGAGGTTAAAAGTTAATTGGTTTCAAAAGCAGTTAAGAACTGAGAACAGTCCGCATATCGCATATTTCTTTTGCTAACGCGTTGGTGATACAAGGACACAATGAGTTATAAAATAAATAAAAATAAATATTTGGCACAACAGATTCAAGGGCCGAAGCCTTTGACTTACACCCCCAACCATTCCTGTGTGTGCGTTTACATTCTGCAGGAATGGAAAAGACCTCCAATTTACCGCCGAATCCGAACGGCTAACAGAGAAGCCCTTTCCATTATATATGACATGATTTACTCTTGGAGGATTTAACACTTCCCCTCAAGAAGCAGTACCCCGGAAAAGAACTTAGGTGGAGTCAGGGATCGAACCCAGAACCTTTATAGCGTGGCAGTCCGACACACCAACCACTATGCCACTATACTCGCCTCTATAATCTCATTTTCCAAGATCCCACATTTAAATCTTAGCATATAAAAAGCTTCGGTATACAAAGTCAAACTTAAGCAGTAGTCTAAATTATCTATAATTGCAGCTAACGAATTCGGAACATGCCTTCCCAATTTTGGACTAATTTATTTTGTAATTTATTAAATAATGTTTTTAGTTTGAAGCTATGAACATGACACTGTATTCCAAAAATCAGATCTTAATTTGCTTAAGATCCTTAATTTCTTTGACAAAAAAAAATATCAATAAAATAAGAACCGTTAAAGAAAATGATGCTGTTCTTCACGGTCCAGATAATGAGAGTAAATACAGGGTCGTAAAAAGAAAATAAACTTTTATAATCACAAAAAACAAGGTTTTTTAGTGTTAGCTGTGTTGTTGTCTTTTCTTTATTCTTCCTACTCTTTGCTTTTATCGCACTCATCAGTCTAGCATCTATTCAAGAAAAGCCATCAATTTATAGACCTAAAGGTGCTAGATCCGCAGAATTGATCAACACTTCTGAGTCTTCTTGACAATCATATAGAGTTAGGTAGGCATACCAAAAACACGCCGAACATGAACTCTAAGGCTTTTAATACGATTGTAAATGGAATGGTTTTTTTCGATTTTTTCTATTCTTTTATTACACATGTAAGCTGATGAAGAACAACGTGGGAAAAAGCACAACGAAAAGACACAAAAAGGTTCCACAAAATACTCGAATACAAGAAAAACATCAACCGATATAGTCCGTAATGTATGGCCTTCTGTTGTACCTACTGTATTCCTTTGAAATTATCTGTGGTTTCCAATCTCTTGGATATGTTAATTTCATCTTTTATTTTTCATTTATTTGAAAAATATGTTAAATACAAACAATGGTAGAAATACAATATTGTTTTGTTGTTGTTACCAATACCTACTTAGCAATGTGATGTGTATTTTTTTTTTTTTTTTAAGATCCAACTTGAAATGATGTCGGTCCAGAAGTTAAGTATGGGTATCTCATAAATAAAGTCCATTTAATAGATGTATTTAGCAGCCGTGTGCAGACTTGTAGCTCCTCACATCAATGTGATTATTTTGACTAATTTATGTCAAATTGGGCGTCAAGTTGGTATAATGATTTTCATTATAAACGTTTTTTTTTTTTATTGAATGTTACCTTTTTATCTGTTAAAAGAGAGTCTTTTAAATAAAGACAGACGGCTGTCATTCCTAAGAAGAGATGGACCCTAAGGGAGGTATGTCGAGGTTTTCACTGGGCTAACGAGTCAACACGAATCCCACAAATTGCAGATCATTCCGAAAACACGCTAGAACTGTTTCTCATTTTTCATCCTGACAAATACACTATTAAGGAATTACCAATTTTGGCACGTCTGTCGAATCATTGTATCATACTAGCCAATTTCTGGCATTCCCGCAAACCAGTTGAAGGAAACATCCGAAATAGAACTGTATGACTAGAAAGCCAACAGTGACAATCTCTCCGAAAAATTCAACTGATCACTGAAAATTTTTCGACCTTGTTCCGGTTTTTAGTCAATAACTTTTTTTTTCTAACGTCCTACGGCAAAAACTTTTTTGTAGAACGTTACATTTTCTACAATTTTGATAGAACACGAATTTGTGTATGTCATTTTGTTACCAAGATATGGCCTTTCAAAAAACAGGCCATTTTGTATGGAGGGAAAAACAGAGCAAGGTCGAAAAATTTGCAGTCCCCCCCCTTTCCTCTCCTTTTTCCATAGGATCCTCGAGGTCAAAAACTTAGCAAAATGTTAGTTAACTACACCTGAGCAAAATCCCATAGTTTCATTAACTTCCGACCTTTTTCCACCAAAAAGTATGTCGACTGGACTGTAATCCTTCTAAGATTGATCAAGCTAGAAAAGTCTTAACTCTTAAATATGCTAAAATTAAATTTTTCGCATAACCAAAAAATCAAGTAAAAAATTCAACAATGCCCCAGAGGTATAGGGGAAAGGCTGGAACAGTGAGACACTTTTTCTTCAAACGATTATATCTCTGAACTCTTTTGAGCTATTAAAATGGAATTTTGACGGTCACTTACGACATTTTTAATGTCTCACTCTCACGTTGTCCAAGATGACGACAAAAACTTTATAAATGAAGAAAAAGGTCTAAGAATATAAAACAAATAAAAGAAATCATAAGTTTTGAGCCATGTCTCACTGTTCGACTTTTGAATCTGCCTCAGATTTAAATTTTATAATTTCAAAAAAAAAAAAGACTTGAGCAGAAAACTGGCAAGGCCACCTTAGATTTTTTTTTTGTTTAACACATAACGAACGTTATTGTCTGCATCGAAATGTCTGTGCGTATTTCGGGGAAGCAGTCAAACGGAATGCCTCACTGTTCGTACCGTCTCACTGTTCCAAAATGTCCCTATTTAAAATGTTTGGTGATTGCAAACAAAAACGTACAAAACTCCATGGTGCCTCCGCTCGTTTAAAATGACACTCCAGTGGGTAGCCCTAAAAGTTAAATAATATGGGACAAATCATATTTGGCACTCGTTCTTTTCCAAGAGTACTTAAGGATCTCGATATCAAAATACACAAACCAGCTAGCCCGGATGGTATCACTCCCATAGTTCTGTGCTTACTACGCTGGCAAAACCAATGAGTAGGCTCAGCCGTGCGCTTAAAAATTAATCTATTTTATGTTGTAAAAACAAAATTTTCTTATGCCACTATAAATGAATGACACTTGAACGGAGGAAACCGAAGAGACTTGCATTCTAACCAACGAACAAATAATTTGACGTTGCCAAAAATGCCGTGAAATTTATTTGAAAATCTGATCTGGCTACAATCTTCTATTTATATCAGTCCTGTGTGTATTATTATCTAAACAGGGGTTTTTATGACACGTCTCCAGAACAGTCTCCTCGAATTCGTAATGTTTCTTGTCTCACCATAGTTTACTCTTATTTCTGTAAATAATGCTCAAGCGAAATAGCCCAGTTATATTCCTCCCCTGAAACAATTTCTCTTAATACTAGCTCCAAGAAGAATGCTTACCTATCAGTTTCATCTCGAACCTAATTTGGGGCTTACTTTTAAGTTTAGAGCTCGTACTATGTTTATTCATGATAAGAGTATTATTTACCTTTGAGCTCACTCTCATTATTCCAAAAATGGAACAGTTATACTATATTAAGGAACTATAATTACCTCCATAAAACTACCAAGAGTCAATGTTGTTCAACGCTCTCAATATCAATATCCAGATCTTAGTGCAAGTGTAATATTTTTTTTTTACAGCTAATCGTCAGGAAACAAGAATTAAAAAACAGAAATTCAAATCCGTCGTATTATAGTTTTTTTTTTTTTTTGCATTAAAAAATAAACAACTTGTTGGCGGTTAGAGACTAGTGACTTACACTTTCATAATCTGTACTGTACCTACAATTTTCTAGTGAATTGGATACATTTTTTAACTCCAATGCACTTAGCAAGAAAAAACTTGGAACTTGTGTGAGGTCGGGGATCATAGGTACTCGGAAACTTCAGCAATTCAGATTGCAGCCCGGTACACTAAACCCTTCGTCACGTAGGCGTAATGCGCCATTTGTCACCATTTATATGATAAAAAAATGGCAAACGTGCAAAATGAATATAAAATGCTTCTTACTTAAAGAACCTAGCTGTTTTTAGCTAAAAGCAATTTTTCCAAGAAAAGTTTTTCCCAGTCACAAAAATGTCAGCAAGAATTATTTTCCTTTAAGTGTCTCGCCTGTAGAAGAGAATTGTGCATCTACCAATTCCAACCATGACGTTTAGTTGTTTATGACACCTTGATGTGTCATCTGTCATTTGAATAGATCCGTTCCCAAAACAAAGAATCTCACAAAATATACATACATTGACCCCTTTGTCTACGTCTAAGCTTAGCGCCTTATATCTCTTTCATGTCATATCACATCACATCACATATCAAGGAATGAAGAAAATCCATTAAATACAATATTTCAGTTTCAGGATGCCCAGTTCGCAGAGGTAACTACTGCCTACTTGGCTCCTTTACGTATAAGATATACGACAAACGAAAAAGCCACAAGCAAAATTCCGATTAAGTCGTCGTTAATACCTCGTAACCACTTTTAATCGTTTTTCATCTCTGAGATACATTCTTTTGTTTTGTTTTTTTTTTTTTTTTTTTATAAGGCTACTTCAGTTCGGACATTGTATCGATTTCAACATGTTGATCGCGCCAGCGCGCAACACGCACTTGTCTCCAGAAAAAAAGACAAACTGTCAGATTTTAAAATTATATTAAAAAAAAAAAAGACACAAGGCAAACCCCATATCGAAGTTAAGACATCATCCACAAGTCTGTTTTTTTTTTTTTTTTGGTGCTGATGCTGGTTTTACCTTGGGCCATCAGTAGACAGGGAGGATCGCATCGATCGGCTGGCTGGCCAGTCGGACCCAGCCAGCAAGTGACAAGCCCTGGCGATAAGATTATCTGAAATTGATCGTTTTAGATGATGTGGTGGCATTCGAACATGTACTCAATATTTTATGTCCCCGGACAGATAAGTCGCTGAGAGTGATTCTGATCAATGACTTTGGGTCTGGTCGTCCCAGCTGGCTCGAACCTAGAGATGTTTTTTTTTTTTTTTTTTGAGGTATAGGTATAGCTTAGGTTGGGTCTTCTTCTTCTTCTTCTTCTATACCAAAGAGTTTTGTGTTTTATCTTGAATTCAGATCCGGATTTTTATAGTGCGAGAGCGCTCTCAGGTCAGCATTTTTGGATGGTGATTTAATAAAACATTATCTCAATGGAGGATGGTTTGGTTACACACTGGGAGCTGTCAGTAAAATATCTGAAGAAGTTTTAGAAATATCTTATTCAAATTAATATATTGTCGCGCACACGGAGATAACTTTATTTAAGGGATATTTTTTTTTTTAAAGTAGCCAACCGCATTCTGAATATTGAATCTGAACATGGGTTATAGATAAAATTCATGAAATACGAGATTTCAAACTGTGGGAATACGATTTTGAAAGATAAAACGAAGATGACGACATATTGTGGACAGAGCTTGTAGAACATCGATTAATAACTATTACGGATAAAAAATAAAATGCACGACTGGGTCGCACGAACTTGCTCTTATGATAAGCAATTGCTTAGTGGCTGCATATAATATGGATATTAAAAAAAATTAAATAATTTCGAAAATTCTTTTATTTTTTAAATTAGTTTAAGAGTTTTCTCGGAAAAACTAAGTATGCAATAAAATTTCAAAGCTATACGTCAATCCAGGAAAAAAAAATATTGAAAATCGTTGGACCAGTTTTTTTTTTAAAATGTTATTTTTGAAAAACTTTTTCAAAAAATATTTTGAAATTTATTTGAGTATGCAAATATATGGCAATCTGTAGTTTACATTTGAAAAATAATATAAAAAAAAAATCAATGTACCCGTTTCCAACATATTTCGAAAACCAAAAATTTTTTTGAAAAAATTATAAAAAATCAAAAAAAAAAGTTTTTGAAAATTTTGAAATGCCATATTAATAAAATTATGAATGACTTCATGTGGCCAAAATTTTATTGAAATCGAATGTATAGTTTACGAGAAAATTTGATTTGAAAATACTGGTTCTATGAGAGGTACCGTTATTAGAGAAATTTTGAAAAAAAATTTCAAACCAAAAGATAGATTGTCTTGCAAAAATAGCATTCTGAAAGTTTTATTAAAATCGTTAGAGCCGTTTTTGAGAAAATCAATTTTTGTCTTCAAGATTGTATGGCAGGTGCCGTTATTTTTGGACCTAGAGCAAAAATAAAAAAAATGTTCCGAGGGACGGCCAAATAAATCCTAAATACCAAATTTGAAGCAAATCGGCCCACCCGTTCAGCCTCCAGAGGCGCGAACAGACATACAGACAGACAGACAGACAGACAGACAGACAGACAGACAGACGGACGGAATTTCCAGACCCACTTTTTTCGACTTCCCCATCATCGTAATGTCATGTGTGATTGTTATCTCAATTTTTTTTTTCTGCACGAATCCATAACTTGCCTTATAGTACCTATAATCGCAAGTAAAAATGATGGTATCTGATAGAAGCGATAGTTATAAGAAGCTTTTATGTATTATCCGATATCAATCAAGAATTTTTAACTATAGCATAGCTACTTGAGGTGAATACATATTATACCTACTTCTTGTTAAAAACAAATTTCTGCAGATTGCCAACTTCAGTCTAAGCAGCTTGTGGAATCGCGATGAGAGTTCTTAATGTCTGTTTAGATAAATTCAAAATCATGAAAACGAGATCGTTGAAATACCACCAGTTTCGCGTAGTTAGCCAAAAATTTAAGTAGGTACCTAATCAAAGAAAATCTGGAGTTAATGACACCTGTAGGGAATAATAAAGTAATCGATAAATAAAAGAGATCTTAGCATACTTTTTTACGCTTTCAAAATAAGTTGGCCAGAATCCCGTGTGCTCTACAAACTCTACAAATCTGAAGTGGTGTTTTAAATATTTTATTTCAATTGGGCAATTGGTTATATTATGATGGAATGACGAAAATTTGTGTTAACAGCTTAGTATTCTTCGATTGGGGCAGATACTGATTCAAAGTTTAAAAACTGCCGTCTTAAGTTGTGCCTTCCACTTCCACGTGATGATGTATTGTTTTATATGTACTACAAAATTCAATAAGCTCATCAATTATTATACAAGGTATTCCGCATATGGTGTGCAGACGGCTGCACTGAAAATGATTCTTTAGGTAATATTGACAATTTTTCTTATTGCAATCTAACAAACCAAACTCGATTGGCAAGTTTGTTAAATTTTTTTTACAAAACAAACTTTTCCCATTTTACCAAAGCACTGTCTTTTGGACGCACAATGTATGTTTTCATCTTGCTGAAAATATTTTTGTTGCGTTCACAAAAAACATTTTATGGAGAAAAAAATGTTTTCGGTTTTCCCAATGATATATCAAAAAGTTTGTATATCTGGATAGGATTTTCTGTATGTGTAGATCACGCATGTGTGCATTTGCTTTACCTGATCGCATGGCATGTCATGGGATAGAAGTATGGAGCATTTAGCAAAACAAATATCACAAATGTGTCCAATCTTTCAAAATATATTTCTGTGATGCATTTTGACACACAAATTGCACAACAACAAATGTTTGTTACATTTACCAAGATTTTTGTTTCTGTATAATAATTTCAATCAAACTGTAAACAGGGTGTTCAAAAAGCTATAGCGTGAAGAAGTTTTAAACAAAATTATAAATTAAACTATTTATTAATTTTTAAATTTAGAATTATTGCAAGTCAAACTTAAATTTTAAAATCTACCAATTGGGTTTAGCGTATCTGAATTAATATACAGGGTGCTTTTTTAGTTCAATGGCAAAATTTGGGCATATTTTAAGATTAAAATCATTTTACCGTAAGCTTACCTATAGGCAGAGGGTGTCATCTTATTCGTAAGCAATGTTTTAGGGCATGAGTCTTGGCAATATTTTAAGAAAAAAATCGTTCTACAGTAAATGTCTATCTCCAACTTTGATATCATTTTTTGGGGAACAAAAAAAATTCTAACTTTGGTGTACCCTGACTCACGTTTACAGTAGTTGCGCTGTTAGTACTAACGATAGAAACTTTGATTAGGCTTTAATTTTTAGGATAAAAAATTGTTTCTGTAAATGAGTTTATATTAATTTGATATATTGTTCAGTTTTAAGATAACTAGTTTCTAGCATGTTCCATTTTTCTTGCTCATGCTAAATTTTTGAATTTTGGGTCGGTTTTTTGCATAAAATGCCTTGGGTATAAACATACCATTTTAATATTTTTTTCTGAATGAACGTAGCAATTTTTAAATTAAAGTCAATTACAAATATGCAGAAAAACGTACAGATTATAATATTATACTTTGAAAAACCGGCTACAGGAAAAATTGGAATAAAGGTTCTTATTGGCTAAAGCTACAATGTTATGTTTATTACGCAGGAAAACGTATGAACTTAAAGGCTAAAAGGAAGTGACAAACTCTAATATAGCTTAAAACATGGCCCGAAATAAAATTTCAATCGTTGATAAAGAGAAATATTTGCTAAGGCATCATGGGATTTGATACACGATATACCCCTTAAACCAAATTAAGACTTTTCTCAAATCTTCGGGAAGTGATATCTTTAAGTGGAGATAGACCACCCATATACCTACTGTTGAACCAATTTTTTTTAAACATATATACCTATAAATGTTTTCCGAAATTATTGCATGGAACAAGTTAAAACCTTGTATAAAAACTGAAATTTTAACCAAAAGCGTTAAATATTCAGAAAAATTAAACTTTTTCGTTTGAAAACTATTTTTTTTAGAACTGTTTAATAGAAGAAATTATTTTAAGCAAAAAATAAGGATAATGTTTTTGGCTTAAAAACCCAATAGCATATGCTGTTCAGGAATAAGAGTATACGTATACAGGGTGTCCCACAATGGACCCCGCGGACAAAAACCATGCTATACATTTCAAACAGCTCATTTTAAGTCGAACAACTTATATGGTAATAATGTAAGGTTGCGTTCTTCGGATGAACTGCTTTGACGTATTATTTACCATCTTCAGTTTTTACTCAATCAATATATACTTCGTTGCTTACTCAACGTTACCATTAAAATTAAAAGAAACTAGATACTCCAAAAACTACATAAACCGCTTTAAGTCGAAAAGGAAGGGAAAACGAGATAAATAAGTTTTTCGACCTGAAAAGAGCTCTTATTAACATATATATGATATTTTTCGTCTGCTGCAGTAACTGAGGGTCACCCTGTATTTTGACCGGCCGGCGGCCATATTTTTCAGGGAATATTAAAGAAAATTATATCAAATGAAAATAATGATTAATTATTTTAATATTTATTTCGAGTTAATTACACCGCATATGGTAATTTCGGCTAGTTTTCAACATTTTAATTAGAAAACAACCAACAAATTATAGACCTCGAGTTATTTTTTTGCTCGGATTGTAACAGAAATCTTTAAATATTTAAAAAAAAATTATAGGTGCACAATTTATTTTTAAATGGGGCAAGAACAAAATTCATTCTACAAAATTTGCTTCTTTTTCTTAAATTAGACGCTCATATTCATATACTAATTCATGATTCCATTACCTCCATATTATGAATGTAAAAAATTACAAACAATTCCAAATTCTTCAGATGTACTTCGAACTTCGATGTTAAAATAAATCCTCTCCAATTTAAAAAGCAAATTTCGGTATGCATCTATATTTCATAAACCGAATCGTGCATTTTTCACACAACCGGAATAATTGTTCACCAAATTCGGTATGATTTTGTACAGCCGATGTAAATTATAACCGACAATGTGGTATCATAAACAACGAATTGATATTAAGTGTAGAAAAAGTGCACTCAAAAGCGGCAATTGTTTTATATTTAAAATGTAATGAAAAATACCCCAAATATTTGTTGGTGTGTTTTGGAATTTTCTGCTACTTGAGATGCTATCGTAATTTTAATCGGTTCTGCTTTTATGTTTTTAATTTAACTCAACTTTTAAGAAAATGTTCTCTACCACCTAAACAGGGCTTAATCGACCCTTTTCTGTAAGAGTTTTTGTTTTATTTTAATCCCCTCTAACACGCTCTAGCTTTTTATCGCATCTTATGTCGAACACCCTGTATCTAACATAAATGCCTAATTGATGAATAAACTTAAGCATTTACGAATAATAAAACTTCTTCTCAAACAAAAATTAACTATAAGCGCCAAAACAACAATTAAGCACCTTAAATCATTAAAATATAAAAGTGTTAATTTCTAAAAAATTATTTTTGTTTTCCAACATAAACAAACAAATTAAACATCGAAACAACTAAGTCACTCAATAACCAAGTTATTTTTAATCACGAAACTCTTTTCACAGTGAAAATGATGATGATGATGATGACGATGATGATAGTTATCTCAAAATTTATATAGGTACACCTACACTGGCTCTGGTTCTGGCTCTGGTTCTGGCTGGCTGTGAATTTGTACATGTCGTATTGGAAACTTATGATCTGTTTTTGGTATAAGCTGACCATTATCCAGTTTATAATCGTCAGTTAAATGACTTATTAACATATTTTTTGACTGAAGTTTTTAAGTGGGCGTTTATTTGTATAATCTGAAGTGTAAGATATAGGAAACAGAAAAAAGTTGACAATAAAAAAAAATGTAATTCTGTGTTATTATAGTCACACAGAGTCGTTGGATAAAATGTTTTTATTATTAATTTTGTTGAAAAATAGGCGCCTTGTTGTTTTTATTAACATTTTTAAACGTTCTGAATAAAATCGAGTTTGTTATGTTTCTTCCTATGCCGTTATGGTTAAATTGGGTACCTATAGCTGTCCGCTGTCCTTATATAATTAATTAAAAGATTGTATTAATACTTTAAGCTAACTTACCAAAAAAACGTAAGCATGCTAAGATCACGGAGTTATTTATAATTATAACATATATTAAAATTAAGTCCACGACTGGGCGTACGAACTTGCTCTGTGACAGAGGTCTTGGGGCTTAAGACTGCATAAAAAAAAGAAAAACTAACTTAATGACTTTTCAGTTCAAGTCTTATATGCAAATTTTAAGAGTTTTCAGCAGGAAAATAATTTTAAAAACAAATTGAATAAACCGTTTTTGAAAAATTCAAAAATTTAAAAAGTAATTTTTTTTTTTTTAATTCGTTTAACATTTTCAGAAGCAACTTTGTTTCCCTTCTAAAAGGGCTTCCACAAGAAACCAAAAAATATACACTTTACACAAGAAACACTTTGAAAAAGTTTTATCGATACCGTGTTTTAGAGAAACTTGAGCTTTGCGTTGAAAATCCTTTACCGTCAGTCTTAGAGCTAGAATGCATCTAGAAGACGTCGCAAAAATACTGTGTACTAAGTTTGAAGAAAATCTACAACCGGGGTCAGGGCAGTGACAGATCTAGGAATTCAGTTTGGGGAGGGGGGTCATGTTGCGCAATGGTTACCAAATTAAAATTTCCAATTTTAAAACAAAATAAAATTAAGTAATGATTTCATCCATATCGACTTTTATATCTCTGTGCACATTTATTAGGACAAGACCTATGAGAAGTCCTTCTCCCATATTTGCTGGCAGCCACGTTTTAATTCGTCTGATTGTAGAGAACGACCGTTTTGCTGTTGTGACACTTACAGGAAAGGAAGCTTATATTTTCAATTTTACATGCATGTGTGAACAGAAGGTAATGTCATAAACATCTAAAATTTCTGCAAGACACTTTGATGTAAGTATAACCACCCCTCTTCACTTTCTCGCTGCCATTTTCTTATCCACGGTTTATATTCTTAGAGACCATTGAGATAGGTGGATTAATTAAAAGCTGACTTTAAGTTTTAGCTGTTACACGCACAAATTCCAAATCAGCTTTTGAGTAGGTTGTTATCGGCAAAAAAAATCCTAACAGAAATAAATGCAAGCACGCGTCTGTGGAGAGACGATCTTTGAAGTCGGTTAACACAAAATCCAGAAGGGTTATATAAACAGCCCTTCGAAAATATTCCTCCGCAGTATGATTAAGCTGATTGTTCCTCTGATGAATTTGCTTTGATACTATTCTAAATCCTCAGTAATCTCCTTTGCTTCTGCTAAATGTTTTTTAAATAAGTCTCCACAATTCTTATCTTTTCCTCAAATACGCCCACAACATCAATAATTGGGTCTGGGGCTCTTTTTAAATCTGAAAACGATTTTTGGAGAAAACTACTAAGTGATACAAAATGGATCCGTTCAAAATCCCGAAAACCAAATTCCCGAAAGTTCAAAATCCTGAAAAATCAAAATCCCGAATGTTCAAGATCCCGAATGATAAAAAGCCAAGTACTGTTGTTTAAGAAAACTGTTGACCCAGGCCTGCCGAAGTTGCGTGAGCGAAAAAGGGAGTTAAAATCCCAAGAACCCGCGAAGCGGGCCACCCAAGTACTGCTGATTAGGAAAACTGTTGATACAGGGGCCTGCCTGCATCACTAACCCGATTTTTCAGTATTGATTGCTATTCGGGATTTTTTCGGGATTTTAATTTTTCGGGACTTTGATTTTTTTGGATTTTGATTTTTCGGGATTTTGATTTTTCAGGATTCTGAACTTTCGGGATTTTGGTTTTCGGGATTTTGAACCAGACCCGATACAAAAACGTCTGAAAACGCGAGCAAAATATTATGATAAGGAATATTCAAAAATATGTCCGCTTTTGTAACCTTTAAAAAAAAAAAATTATCAAGCATCGGTTTCCCATAAGTGGAACTCTCTGAATAATTTGTAAACGTTTTTCGTTCGCGGATTTAAATCGATATTTTTGACAGTTTGAAAGTTATCAACTCTTTATCGGAAATCCCTCTATATAAGTTATTATTATTATAAACCTTAGACCTCACACAAGCAGCAATTATAAACTCCGAGTTCCTTTAGGTATGTTAAAGACATTTGGCGTCACTTGCGGTTTTGCTGTCTTCCCAGGAGGAAATCTGAAATGTTTTTACCCAACTAGTTTCACAAATCCCCTTCAAAGCCATCCCTTCAAGTTCTTGCAAGAAATCTTAGTGCATTAGCAAAGAAACCATTTTCTTCTTAGTATGTATCAGAGGCATTTCCGCAAAGTGATACTTGAGAAGGGTTTGCCAAGGAGGAGTTGTCCAAAGCATGTTTATTGCATGGACAACATTTCACGTGATTTCCTTTTTTGCACAGCTGATGGACTGCACCCTTAGTTTCAGAAGCCATTACTGAGCAACTGTCAGCTCCTATACGGCTATACCTACACAATACACATTTCCTAAATCGATGTCAAAGGTTGACAGGGTGCTCAGTTAAAAAAAATTCAAATGGAAATAAATAAAAATATATGAAAAAGGGGGGTAGTCCAGTCTGTATACCTAGTTAAACTGTGTTTCGTTGGAAAGGTATTTTAATATTTTATAACTTTCATTATCGCGCCAAGTATCCAAATGCTGTACGAAAAAAGCTATCTCAAATACGCTTCGCCAAAAGTCGCAAATTGAGGAAAGGGACAAATATGCTTCTAACTATGAAGTATTGTGTATATGGGTACCTACATGATTACAATAAAACCTAATACATACTTCAAACTTTTTTAAATAATTTAAAGTCACTTTAAAGTCTTAATTCCCCTCAATTGACTCCCATGAATCCACCACTGGGCCAAGACCTAGTAGCTTACACTCAACCATTTTTGTTTGTGCGTTGATATCCTGCGGAAATGGAAGGGACCTAAAATTTACCTCCGAATGTGAACGTTAAAATTATTATTAAAATTATTAATATTTAGTTTACATGGAACTCCCTTTTGAAATTTTTTTATTGGAATTAATTTTTTCATTGATTGAAGTCGATTTTTATGAACAGCTGATTTCGTTCTAGTTCTTGTATAACACAATTATTTCATAGAATGTGTTTGATTCAGTGTTGCTTTCAATGATCAACTCTAACCTAAAAATAAGGTTTTGTATAATAAAATATGTCTGCAGTAATAATGATGACCATTTCAATGATTGCCTTAACCAACTTGTCAGTGAAAATATAAAATGTGCCACTGTGATTTGTGTAGTTGCAATGGTGCATTTTAAAACTCATAGCTAGTCAAACTCAAAGTCCCCATGTCAAATAGCGTCTGAACTACAAAATCTCTATATCGCATTATTGTTTAATGCTTGCATCTAATTATTTGATTTGTTATCCAATTAAATTATAATCATACACGATGTACCTATAGCCTTAGAAATAAATCTTCTTTTTTTTATTTCTAACAAATCAAAAATTAAAAGTCGGCTTTTCTTTTGTTCAATTAAATTGCATTATTTCGCAATGCTTCCAACCACATAGCTGCCAATTTTAATTGGCAACGCCTTTCTTCAAATATATATTCGAGTTCGAGAAAAGAAAAGGTGTTTGTTTTATTCACATGATAACTCTTTATTGGGCTTAGCACAACTTGTAGAATACAAACACTTGTTTTTTTTTTTTTAATACTTTTCATTTGAAACCATAGCAGTTAAGTGTTCCAAAAAAAAAGATCACAAAAGTGCTATTATTTTAACAATTTGGAAAAATCTATTTACACGGCGATCACACGATCAAACATTTGAAAGTAATTATTGAGGTTATAGTTTTTTTTGTACGTCAAGCTTTTTGTTTAAGCAATTTGTTCAAATTTTGCGGTACATATCAAAGTGCCTTTTATATCAATATAGTATATATACTTGTTTTTGTTAAACTTCTAGAACCACATCGGGCAGCAATTAATTTGCACAGACAGCTTTGCATCTGTTTAAATATGTACCTACATAATATATACAATTGGAATGTCACACAAATGCAAAACCCTTCTATTTTATATTTGAAGGTATTAATAGGCAACTTGTGTCTGTGCGCGAAAGTGTTTTTTGAAAGAATTCTCTTAAATATTTATAATTAAAATTCAGACCGCCAATCGCTAACTCCTTATAAATTCTCTCTTTGCCAACAAGCTTTATGTGCATTTTATTATGAATGGGTATGTGAAAGCTCTCCCATATTAAGCTCACTCGTGCATTTTAAATGGGAACCAACCGAAAAAAAGTAATGCGCAGTGGTGAGTTCATTTGCTAACATTTGTTGTTGTGTCAAAAAAAAGTTGTTGAATTGTCATTGTTAAGATTTTTTGGATTTTGAACAAACCATTTAGTAAAGATACGTTGTTTGATTTTGTTAAACTGTAAAACGACTAATTTTATTAATTGTTTGTATATTGATTAAATAATTTAATAATTCTCCTTCATCCCTCAAAATTGGTGAAAAGTCCATTTTATTCTCTGTATGTGATCACTCAAAGGAAAAAGGACGTTCTTGCTAATCAAATCAAGAATTTGTAATTTTTTATTAGACTTTGAATAATACAAACCGTTTTATTTGACAAATCAACAAACTCAACTCATATCCAGGAGGTGAAATAGAAACAAATCGTAATTATTTGACACTTCAGCGTGATTTTAGGAACGCTGTTATGACGTCATATAGTTACAAGTCGTAACTAATTTGGATTAAAGGATCACCTTTTTGTTGACTATTGTTAACAAAATAGTTGACTATGGTTAGCAAAAGAACGCACCACAGGCAGAGATATACAATTATACATAATACCGTGCTGAATAAAATATTTTAAGGGTGTTTCAGGCAAGAGAAGTACTAGTTGGCGGTCTGTATTGTATGTCTGTGATTCAAGCTTAAATTATATATTTTGAAGACCCCAAAATAGCTCTACACTTCAACACGAAAGTCTCGCTACCATCGCTTAATCGATATGTTCCAAAAGCTTATTTTTGTTTCCCATGTCAGCACAGCATTGGAATTTGTTTAAATCAAAATTGTATTTGAGATTTTCTAGGAAATGGCATTATTAGATCTTCGCGATCTTCATTCCACCAGCGTCTTAAAGTCGATTTTGTCGTTTGACTTTAAATCAGGATTCCATTAAAAAAAGCTGTGTGACCGTGCTAGGAGGGAAAGCGGTTCTCTCTATAAACAATTCGGTAAGACTTCCCTTGGCCTTAAAATAGAAAGAGGACATTGCAAGAGATGACTTTTGAAACTATAATATTATAATTATTATATTTTTAAAGGACCATCTTTTCCGTAAGTCCTTGAAGTGAATTGGTTCTTTTATTTGAGGTGACATGACGTGCCTAACATTTTCAAATATGGCACCAAACCAAAGCCATCATACATTTTCTGAAAGACTATTGTGAAGCTAAATTACATTTATTGACAAACAGTTACGTACACAGTAAACAAAAAGTTATTTAAGGTTACGGATCTTTAATTACGAATACTAGAAATACTTTTTAAACTGCCACATAATCCGCAAAAATGAGATAGATTTAATGTCTTAAGACAGACTGTTAGTCATTTGGTAACAAAAAAAAAAAGTAGAGAGCCTAAATGCCTGTCCTGTGGTATTGCAGAGCTTACTGAAAAGTTTTTTGTTGGGCAACCGGTAAGCAACACTGAATAAACTTCAATTTTAATATAAAAGTGAAATTTAATAGAGCTCGGCCAATAAGAAAAACTCTTCTTTTCTATGGCCATCAACTTCAAAATGGACAATCGAACATGAAATTACGATGATAGAGAATCCCAAAAAAGTGGGTCCAACAATTTTATTTGGCAAAGAGTATTCTTATGACGTTCTACAGAGGGGTTTTTGGAAAAAGCATTCCAGCTCTAAAACTAACGGTACATACATACCTGCCATATAAATTTTAATGAAAAACTCTTTTTTTCTCAAAAACGGCTCGTACGATTTTGATAAAACTCTCCGAATGGTTTTTTTGTGTAAGAGTTACATATATTTCGGTTGGAATAAATTTTTCAGAAAAAGTTTTTTTAACGGTTTTCCAACAGGAACGAGTTTTTTTCAAATCAGGTGTTTTTGCAAGCCACTTGACGGACTTCAATGAAATTTTTAATATGGAAGCCCTTTTCAAAACAAAATAATATTAAATCTTAAATTCTTTGTTACAACTTTTTATAGTTTTTTTTCAAATTTGTTTTCCTGATAAATTTTACAAAATGCTCGAAACTGGCAAATGGGAAAAAATGACTCAAAATTCAAAAGAGTGAAAGAAATCAGATGGCTTAGTTCTTTTTTTTTAGAGTGATTTTTAAGTGTTTAATAAAATTTAATATGCTTTTTTCCTTTTAATTTTTTGCAAAATCTCAAGGCCTCTGTCACACATTATAGATCAAATTGGTGTGACCCAATCGTGAATTTAATTCACTTTCTATTTAAATGTTAATGTTTTAGAAGCCATGCATAAATGTAGTAGCAATGTGAAGTGCAAGGGTGGGTGGGCCGTTTTCCTAAATACAGCCTTAGCCTTGTTTATTTAAACTCATCTCTATCCAATTCTTCAATCATACCTGCTCTACTTTGGTAAACGAAAAAAAAAGTTAATAAGCAAATAAAAACATGACACCTGCAGGCGCTTTGTTCTGATATGTCTATAGCTCATCCGAAATCCGACCGACCGCGGACCCGACCAAAGAACCTAAAGATATAAATATTCATGCCTCTCCCTGATGGCAAAGTATGAAGATGAACACAAAAAAGGATTCTCGGTCAACGACTTTGATCGCAGGTCGCATGATCCTCCACCGCACCGATGCGATGCGATCCACGTTTAACATACAATGCGTGATGTTTGAGGAACAAATAATATTCCTTTTCTCTAATTCTCACCCGAATCTGAAACGGATCTTGAATTCGAATCGAATTCATAGATACATTGTAACTTGTAACCCGCGCGCCCGCCGTCTTCGATGAAGAGATGGTCGGAACGGAATGCACAGCCGTTGAGAATGACCGTGGCATTGGCTCTTCTGGCAATCCCCTCGAAGGTTCCCGGTTCCAACCGAGACCGATAGCCGTATGTCAATAAGGCATTTATTGAGGTTCCCGTGTACCCATAGTCCATACCCGAGCCGAGGGGCGGTTTCCCTTTTATTGGCCTGAGATGCTGAGTTGTATTTCTTCTTTTTTTTTTTTTTTTTTCATTTTGCTTCGCACTTCTTTATTTCGTTTTGGGAAATAAATTTTTCTCTTGATATGGTAGTCAGATTTGGATGCTTGTTTTTCTTTATTTTTTTGTGTGTGAAGATCTATTTTCCTTTTATTTTTTTTTTATTTTTTTTATTTTTTATTTGTCAACCCATAAATTAGCCGATCCCAATCGCCTTTGATCTGGACCTACTAATTTCATTGCGCACTGTGTGCTTGGGTGTATGAAGTGGCAAGTGAGATAAAATATTGACATTTGAATATACGACCGAAGATGGTTTTGTAGGGATATATCGTATGTATTTCAATTTTTTTTTAATTTTTTTTAAAGTGTTTTGTGTGTTCTTTTCTTTATCAAACAAAAAAGTATGATTTGTTTTAAAAGTTGTTAAGTTGTTACTTATTAGATCATATTATAGTAGTAACATTATATCATCGTTACCATGGACCAAATAAAAATAGAATGTTTTAGTTGCTTTTCGTTTCCATACAATGCGAAAAATGTGTCGTCAACGAAACTAGAAGATTGCAGTTATCTTCAAGAAAATTTATTTTCAAAGACGTAGGTATCTGCGACATGAACCAGATGGCGCTGCTGCAGTGCACAATATAATATACTGAATTTTTTTCAAATAGTAGAGGTAGGTATTGGTTTTTCAATAGAAACATTATTTAAAAACAGTTTTTCAGAAGTATTTGATTTGTGATTTATATTTTTAAGCCCTACTAAACATTCACTGAAGTTCGCTCCTGCATAAATTTCCTGCACTATATTCTTACATCATTCAACGAACTTGAACCTGATTAAGTAATTTGGATCCAACATGAAGTTTTGGCTGCTGGGTAATGGGTAGTCCATACTTAGGTAATTGGTCCATGGTCGTATCATATCAGAAAAGTAGAAAACGAATTTTTGATTAACTGGCTGAGCGCAATGGTAGCTGCAGCAGTAGTTCATAGCAATGTCAAAGTATGTATGTATATATGCCAAAAAAAGTAGCGCACTAAGTAGCATACACGAATACAATGTGTAGCACTAAACTCAAACACAAATCATGTCTGCCATTTTGTTTGTTGTTGTTTTGCAGCGCAGCACGTTCGTGAATTTGGAGTCGAGTCGACTTGTGCTTCAGCTGCTACTTCACATTGTAGCCGTGCAATACGATTTATGTATACTTATAACTTTGACAGTACTACGTGCTACTGCTGCAGCTACATTATTGTGCTCATTCAGTAAAGAACAAATAAGCCATCAATCGCTCAACCGGTAGCACAAAAACCTTAACTGTTAAAACTTAAGACATATTATTTCAAACAATAAAAAACCTGAGAGAGATGTTTGCTTTCTAGAATATCATGGTAAGGCCACATAGAAAGAGTTTCAAAGGTATAGTTGGTTGCACTGCTTTAATTGACAGCCATTTTGTCACCTGCCATGTTATGTGAATTGTCTTTTGTTTGGTTTAGAATTTGACTGAAAAACCCAATCAAATTTTGCAGATTTTTTATTTCGAAAAACATGGTTCTTGAGATTGATGTTGATCCCTTGTTTCACCAGAAAATTTTGTTCAGTGACGAAGCTCATTTTTGGTTCAATTGCATTGTAAATAACCAAAACTGTCGCATTTGGAGTGAAGATAATTCCAAGCCGTTGTTACATCCAAAAAAAACTGACAGTTTCGTGTGCTTTATGGGGTGGTGGAATCATTGTCTTTTACTTTTTTTTTTTTAAACGATGCCGGCCGGAGGGTTATAGTCAATATGATATATGATAGGTTGTATATTTCATGCGTACCTATGTCAAGGTCCTGAGATATCTCTTCCAAAGTGACATCACATTGACAAGAACTTTCAGAAATGCGAAAATGTCCTATTCAGAACTCCATTGTCTTTTAAGGCTTCTTTACAGCAGTCGTCTTTTTTTACACTATCAGATCTTCAAAGGAAGAGGTTTAAAGCAAGCGGAACTTACGATCGCAGATTCAGCTTACACAATATAATGTTCTTACTGGTCACATCATTTAATGCAGGTGTTGTTAGTTAGTAGGCAAGCAAAATAGCATTACACGAGCACACCAAATTATATAAAATAAATAAATAGGTACATACAAATTAAATACAAAAATATTAAGAACAAGTAAAACATAAATTATGGGCGTGGTGCACTGGTTTTAAATATTTTTTAAGGCAAGTTTTACTTATCAATTTCAAAATCAACAATATTTGTATTTGAGTTAAAAAGCTTGCACTTGACTTGACTTTCATTCATGCCATAGTTAGTACAGTGTTTGGGGCAATGTAAAAGCTCAAAGCTACGAAGATAATGAGCCCCTCCGCGATAGTTTAAACCTACACAAGATAGTAGATCGGGTGCGCCCAGAAATCAAGTTAATAGTTGGTGAATAAAAATAATATCATTATTAATGCATTATGACAAAGTTTCAATCTGGAGAAGTTGAATCAGGTGTTCGTAAGATGGGAGGTTGTAAGGATCTGTCCAGGAGAGACATGAAGGGTCTCTCGCATAACTAATGATATTGCGCTGAACTGACTCAATCCTAGACTTATGAACATCGTAGAAAGGCGACCATACCTGTGATGCATATTCTAGATAGAGCGAACAAAACAGTTATATAAAGCTAGGGTTACATAAGGATTTTGAAATTCCTTCCACCATCTTTTAACAAGTCCCAACATAGAATTAGCTTTTTTAACAATAAAGTTGATGTGTTCCGTGAAACTCAAGTCCGGGCTAAAGTTTACACCCAGATCTTTATAACTAAGAACACAATGCAATACTTGTTGTCAAATATTATAATCATATGTACTGGAAACACCTTTCCTTGAAAATGTCATTGTCTGACATTTTGCTGGATTCAGGCTTAAACCATTCTTCCTGCAGCAAAAAACAAATCTGTCGATATCAGCTTGTAGATCCACACGGTCATTAGTAGAGTTAATAGTTTTAAAAAAATTTCATGTCGTCAGCAAACACAAGGATCTCACTAGAATGAATAAACGATATGACATCATTGATAAGGAGTATAAAAAGTATCGGACCAAGATGGCTGCTTTGTGGGACTCCTAATTTAGGTGTAAAAGGGTTAGACAACGAATTTGTGAACTTTACTATGTATGGTCTGTTTTGGAGATATGAATTTATCCAGTTAACAAATCCTACAGGTAAACCTTTAGCTTTTAATTTGACAGTAGGGTTGAGTGCTTTGCTATACCTACATAGCCCTCATTCGGCCAATATAACCTATGGGTGCCCTGTATCGTTTTCATCTCAAATGTTAATGTAAATCGAGTGCTTGAGAGGCAGTGTCTTAGAACCTGACTAATTTTTTAGATATGGCGCGTTTCAAATCCGTATTTAAAATTTGATCGAAATAAGTTGAGTGGCTTACGGGAATGACTTTCTTCAGAAAAATTCATTTCAATCAAAAATTATAAAACTTGCATAGCATATCACGCTTTAAACGAATTTCTATAAAAATCATTGTGGTCTTCTTCGGCAGAGAAAAAAAAGTGTCCGAGTTTGAGCATAAGGCGTATTAAATTCTTATTTCTTTGTTGCGACTGCATAACAAGCCAACAACTAATATCGCAAACCGCAAGTATAAATGGCTTAGTCGCTTTATCCAACTATCATAGAGCATCTAGCTAGCTGCAGTCAAATCAGTGGCCACGGTAGGCTAAACAAAGCCAATTTTCAAGAATTAGGGTCTAGTACACTGGCTTTGATTCTTCTTTAAAAATTGATATAGTTTTTGGCAAGAGAACAAAATTGCATTAAATTATGAGCAATTTTAAATACTGGATTATGTTAGGCGAACGTCCAAACACTGCATCTGTTCAAAGCCCTATTTCTTTGAAGTTTCATAAGAAATAAAAAATAATACTAAATTGGTGTTTCTATAAATTTTACAATTTAAATCCAATAAACGCTAATAAACTTCTACATCCAACCCAATATCCAAGTCTTGCATGTTTGATAAAATAACTACAACGCTAGCATACCTATTCTACACGAAATGAAGAGGGCTATACAAATCTTTGATTTATCACTTACTCGTCCACAAAATGCGGCTTGTAGTTTGTATTTATTGTAGAATATAATGCCCCTCTCATTTTCAGCAAATATGATGCTTATACCTTTGTGATTACGTCCCAAACGATTTTCAAGAGGTTGCCATTGCCATTGCCATTATATGAGTGCATCTGGTAAAAAGGGATGATGCGGGAAAATAATGCTTGATGTCACAGCAGGGTACTCAGGCAGGAGTCAGGAGGCACATTGACAACAAACTCAAGTGTGATTGAATAGCAGCACAGTACACTACAAATAGTCACACTGTTGTAAAAAAAAAACATTACACAAAAAAAACCTCAAGTAAAACCCTTAAACACAGTTGTGAAATGGTTCCGCTTTGTTAGGTCTTGGGTGTGAGTCCCTCTTTTATATTTCCAACATTTTGAGGGAACATAGCTAGATACATTGCGCTTGCCCTTTTTTGACAACCCAACCAGCCATTCCCATTGCGGTGGCAATAGATACATTTTATCATACCGACATCCGTACGAGTATCTATGTACAATATGAAGGTACAATGCGTTTATCTATAGTTTTGCAGGGATTTCTTCACTTGAATATGGCATTGTTTCACGAAATTGTTTGTTTGTATATGTGTGAATAAGGATATATGAATAAAAATGTGAGATTTGTATGTGAAAAGAGAAAACCTCTCAATTACCTGCCGCTGCCGTTACACGATGTCAAAATCAATTGTTCGAGGACAAAAACAAATAACAAACTTATTGGCTTTCTATTCGTATTTAATGGGCTTAGTGTGCGGCTTGGAGAGTACCAATAGATCTATGCTGTCAAGGTGTTTAGCGTTTGCCTTTTTTTTTTTTTGAAAACTAACACCCGGTCTACGCACGAGCATGAGTCCTTGACATCTGGTATCTGGACATTGAGAAGACAATGCATCTATTGAAGTAGGGTGCGCCAAACTCAAACATCGTTATAGATATTGCATTGTCCTTAAGGGCATACATCATTTATTTTATTATTATTATCAGTAAAACGGAAATGTGTTAAGTCCAGTGACTTGGACAAGATTACATAAGATAACAGGTATGGATATTAATGATAGTTATATGATTCAGTTGGGGTAGATTATAGCTAACGTTATTAAAACTTATATTAACGACATCCTTATATTAACGACAAACTCGAAATAGCTTTGACCATATCAAGGACTCAGTTATGAGTGATGCTTTCTAGTGACCGAAAATGTTTATGTACATATTTTTAGGAAACATTTTATGTTTTTTGTGTATGCTGCCTCAAGGACGAAACACAACTTAAAATACATTTCGCTTGATTCATACATAAGTAAGACAATTCTTAAGGATTTTATAGCACTCTCTTTTGGTTTCACTTGGGGAACTACTTAGTGAACAAACAAAATTGCTTCTGGTCAATTTCGACACAATATCTGTTCGCACACACCAGTTTTTAAGTTTTACCAATGTCATGATACGTGGAATAAATCAATCTCAACCTCTTTCTTCGATTTTAGTATTCAATGCTAAAGCAACTTCATTATTCCTCCTTAATGCTTTAAGGTTTAAAAATATGGCACCCTGTGTCGACACTATCGAAACTGGAAGGCCACTTTCCAAAAAATACTCTGTGGCTGACATGAGTTATATTTGTATTTTTGATCCTGGAGTTGATTCTGACTTCATATCGAGGAGAAAGTTTTTTTATCTCAGAATCGCCAGAAGTGTCAATTGTTTACCAAAGGGAACGCTTTCAGAAGGCTTCCGGATACTTCTTTTCCTCCAATAGAAAGGCCTATAATAAGAACGATTTCTTCTAAAGAGAACTTTTTGTAAAAACGCATCTTTAAATCATGTTACTTCAATTAGATACTTCTACAGTCTACACTCTGCTCACAGGCTTTCCAATTTTGAATTATTTTTATAATCAGTGAAGTTTTTGCGAAGTCCTCTGAAGAAGGGGCTTTGAAGATAAAGGCTTAAGCGATTTCTGGATGAGGTTTTAGCTGTCGCCGCCCGCCGTGTGTTGGCTATCGCCGTTATCCAACACATTCGGGCCCCACGTTGGGCACCATAAATTGAATACAAAATTTTTTGTCGGGTTTCGCGTCAGCGCAGTTCAATGCTAACAACTTACAAGGTATCGTATCGCTAGCCAACATGAAAAGCTTAGAAGTGGGAAGGCGTTATTTTTGATTGCCAAGGAATGCAAACGCACCTGTTGAACAGATTACGTCCGCCAAAACTCTCTAACCTGGAAAGAGCTTTCAAAAGGACCCGCAACGGCGTCTTTCAATAGAATTAAGGCAATAACAGTTTCAAAAATTCTTAAAAACAAACGCTCGATTTTTTAAATAAAATATTAAATGTAAAGGGTGTAGGATGTAGGTATAGGAATTTAATTTTATATGAGTCATTCATTTCGTGGTTTCAAGTTGAAAGCGCTGGCATTTGACACCTGTCAAACTCAGCTGTCATATGAAGTGTCATAATTTTATTTGAATCTTTGCCATTTACGATAATAGATCGTTTAACAGTTGAACAATGCGTTCAAATTATTAAAACTGACTTCAAAAGTGACAGACAGACGAAAAAAACCGATTTTTCGGACAACATTTTCTTAAGCGATGACGTACATTTCTCACTCGGTGGTTATGTAAACAAACAAAATTTCCACATACTCGTATGGAGCTCAGAAGCCCACAACTGAATTGTCATTGGTCCCAATTTTTTCGAATATGCCAATGGGCAGAAGGTTATTGACAATTCGGAGCGATATGATCGAATGATAACCAATTTTGACTTGGACGATATGTGGAATGTGGTTCCAACAAGATTGAGCAACAAGCCACACAACACGCATGCTGCAAATCTTCCCGAGGTGAGGAGTTGGAATGATTTAAGTTTTTCCGATTCACCGTTGACACGCAACTGGATTTTGAAGTTAAAAATAAAATGCGAAAAATGTACCACACTTCACCTTTAAGTAGACTAATATTTAGAAGGAATGAAAGTCAAAGTATTTGTCAAACTTTAAACATTCGGCCATGCGGTTAGTATCAGGACGGGTCATATTACCCGAACCAAGGTATTTTCATTGTAACGGGTGTTTTTTAAGAGCAAAGACAAAAATATTGTTGGAATGAATTTTGTATTATTATAATGGTGGATAATTTCATGGCATTTATTTTTTTAAATGATTACCGGCATATGTCCGGATAGTCTACGAGTTACATGGTCCATTCGATCAGTCCACTTTTTCTAATAAATCTGGCCGTATGGCGTCAATGGTGGCTTGAATATTGACTTCCAATACTTCAAGAGTTGCTGGCATAAGCCAATGACTTAACATAGCCCCGTAATCGAAAAGCGTTAAGTCTCACAATCGAGGAAGCCAGTTAACAGGACCCCTTCTCCCCTTCTGGAAAAAAAAGTTGTCATAAAATTGACTTTGCAATAAATTGATGGTTAAGCGTGCTGTATGGCAAGTTTGCGCCGTATTGTTCGATGTTTAGCCAATAAATTTTTGGAAACAAAAAATCAGTCAGAATAGGGCTCGCAATTCACCGTACTGACTCCTTTAACTTTAAAGAAATAAAAACCGACGAGGCCGCCAGCCAGCGCCAGCGTGTAATCCACACCAAACAGTCAATTTTAATTGATGTTATGGTGATTTCGTAATGCCTTGAGGATTGTCTTCGCTCCATATACGGCAATTCTGCTTATTGACGAAGCCATTTAACCAGATTATCCTGACCGTAAAATGGACGAAGTGCTCTATGAACTCCGCGAACAGATTTTTTTTTTTTAATTAAATTTCCACAATTTAGAAGCGTTTTTCCGGCGTTAATCTTACTGAACAGAAATTTCAAAACCATAGACAACAACCATCGACACTTCTCATGCAGCTAAAAAAACCCTTTCCAAGCTATTTTAGGATTTTGCATCAGACAAACAGATGTTAATAAAAAAAAAACGAACACTGAATACAATCGTATATTTAAGAAAAAAATATGGCCCAAATAAGACAAATACGATACTATATATGTCCAGTGTTGCCATTATATGCCGGGTAGTACTTACACACATGATAATGGTCCATATTTGGCGAACGTATTCCACTCTATTGTTAAAGACAGGTTCTTATAACTCGAACATAATTGTAGAATAATTTATTCCATCTTACAAAATCTAAGATAGAATTTAGATGTTATAGGCTTGGAACCAATAAGTTGATGGACGTGGCGCCATAAACCAAATCGAATCACCTCATTGTATACCAAAATATTTGAATATCAATAACCATCAAAATTGTTTAATTTTACGATGAATATCATTTCTAACTCAACAATAAAAGCCGCATGTATTTTCATCTCTCTGCATCAACATATAAACTTAAACGAAAAACATAATCAACCATAAAAGAACGACACGTTTTTTATAGTTTGTAGCACTTGTAGTGGCTGCTTAAATCATTTAATTTTCAAAAAAAAAAGTAAGAATTAGGATTATATAGGGTATGGCCTGGCCATGGATCGGCGTATGGGAAAGATATTCAGTTTAATCCTAAATGCTTTTTAACATAACTTTACAGATTGTGACATGGATACAATAAACTATTAAACCATTTATATGCTTCTCCGTAAACACACGCCCAATTCATATCTATATAAAGCTACGTTTCGACACTTGTAACAGAGCGATAATATTTTCATATTTCATCTCTTTTCATGCAGTTATGTATCTTCTAATGAAATGCTCATAACTTAAGATCGGAGAACAAGGAGCAGACAAAAAAAAAAAAAAAAGATGACAAGACACGACAACCAACGACAACGACACCAAATACCATATTAAAAATTCCATTTTAAAGTATTCATCGACTTTTAATAATTTTAATATCAGCGCTGACCCGAAATGTTGGACTCCCATTGGGATTGGGAACTTACTTGTATATGGCTGGTCTGGTGCGTCTGCTTTCTTCTGATTCTGGACTTGACCAACCCATCGGATGGATGATGCTTTCAACGGGAAATTTGAATAATTTTTTTGTTTCTCTTATAAGTCGGACTAATTTATTGGAAAA
Organism: Platycheirus albimanus; assembly: GCA_916050605.2. Lineage (NCBI taxonomy): Eukaryota > Metazoa > Arthropoda > Insecta > Diptera > Syrphidae > Platycheirus > Platycheirus albimanus. The sequence goes on from OU696698.1 coordinate 72,335,171, forward strand.
TATTAATTTACAAATGTGTATAGACCACTGAGTTAATAAATTAGAGTCTAGTCAAATTGCATATCAAAAGAGTTTGATAGTTTCTTCTTTGAATATGGCTTTGAACATTTTACCGACTTTATGTTTACATCAGCATCCAACTGGGTCGCAGAGACTTCTATACTTTTATTTGGAAAACGTTATATTTTGAGTTTATTCAAAGGTTATAAATATGTATGCACAAATTATTGATTACAGTAAAAAATTTTACCTGGAATTGTTGACAGTCAAAAGGACAAATTTTTTGACATGCATCAATTTCCAACCCAGTTTGTGTCATTATTTGATTGGATGATTGATATGTCAATGTGATTCGACCTAACTTAGAATGTGCTCTGACATCGTGACATCATTGTGACGTCAAGTCCTATCCCATGTTTAAATGATGTAAAACCGATATATTCATGTATTTGTTAGTCTCATATGTACATTTGCTATCTTTACATATATCTATATCTATGTAGCTTTTTAACACGCTGTGTACTACATATTTTTGAGAAAAATGTTAAAAATCTTATTTTTTGGGCAATTCGTAATTTTGTCAAATCACAAAATAGTACTGCTTACCTTGGGCAGATTTTTAGTAGTGTCGAGTTGCCCAAATATTTTGTAATTTTGCAATTCCCAAATACGGGTTGGTGTGTTTTTCCCAAAGACATAATCCCCAAAGATAGAATCCCCAGGGCGAAAACCTCCGAGCCAATATCCCCAAAACAAATACGTTCAAGAAGCGAATTATATGATTAAATTGCGCGGGAGTTAAATAAAAGAGAAAGGGTGTTTTGTTGTATCCCACAAGTTTATTTAATGAGCACTTAAATATATTTCATTCGACAACGACATATTAATAATAATTATAATAATAATAATAATTTTTTTATGCCTGTAAGGCCCAAGGTCTTTTGAATGCAAACTGCACGGCAATAGTTAGAAGGAATAGAAAGATAGGATAAGATTTTTTGTTGGTATAATGGATTGAGAAATATGTGATATTTATCTCATGAAAATCGCACCGGTGGCGTCCAGTTGAAGCTGGGGGAAGGGAATATTGAAAAGTTGGTGCCCAAGCTGGGGCTCAAACCCACAACTCTTAGGTTAACAACCAAGCACTTCATCCACTGTACCATTGCCACCCGCAAAGGGTTTGCAGCTTTATAAAAATCAGTCGAATGTTATCTTTCAAGAATGTTATGTGGTTGCAAATGGAACTGAAGACACTTCGGCAACATTATACCTGCTGCTCTTCGGAACAAAAACACTTGGATTGGATGCTGTACCCGAAATCGAAGACAAAGACAATTTCTTAAGAAGAAATCGACTTAAAGAGAGTTACATTTTACGTGAAAATCGATTCAGTTATATCAGCAATTAATCGTATATTTTCCGTGGTTAAACTATGCTGTAAACGTATCACTCTAAGAAATGTTAGTAAAATTACTACAATAAGTGTGTAAAGATTTTCAACATCAGTTTAATTTTACTACGATGATTGTAGTAACGAAAAAAAAGTGTAGTAATTCTCAACATTTGCTGGATATTTAACATAAATATGCTGAATTATAAACATATGTTGGAATTTCAACACTTTTAAAGCATATTTGTTGACTATTATATGAGCGTGTTGAATAAAAATCGCCAGTTGATATTTACAGGTTTTTGTGTTTAATTTTAAACACTCTCATTAGGTTTTAAACATTTGTGTTGAATTTTACTGTTTGTGAGCTGAAATCGTACAATTTTTGTTTAATTCTCTGAAAATTTTTCAACTTTTTTGTTGAGTTTTGTTATGTAGGTGTTGAAATTTAAGGTTTTTTTGTCAATTTGTATTATTTTTTAAACATTTCTGTTGAGTTTTATTGTCTTTGTGTTGAAATTTAGTGTTTTTGCTTAATTTTCCAGTTTAATTTTCAACTTTTTTGTTGATTTTTGTTGGTTGTGTATTGAAATATAAGATTTTACGTTTAATTGCCTGATTTTTTTGTTGATTTTTACTGTGTGATTGTTGAATTTTAAAGCTTTTGTTGAATTTTTTCCTAACTTTTACTATGTTTTTGCATACATTTTAAAGTTTTGAGTTGAATTTTAAACGTATTTCTCTCCAAAAACAGTCCGAAGGCTTTGTTGAATAACCAACTAATATAGCAGTCAACATCTAACATTCAACTATGCTGAATATTAAGCAGTATATAATTCAACACGGTTGTTGAGTTTTCAACTCCGAAATTTTCTGTTTAATTTTACTACAATAACTGTAGGGGACTTGTTGCCTACAATTATTGTAGTAATTTTCAACAAATAATTCTTAGAGTGTAGCTCAAAATGTCATAGGCTGAAAATATTCACTTCAAAAACACTTCAAGACTTGTTTTTTCTACATTTGGAATCGTTGATTTGGATAATTTTTTTCCAAACTTTAGTATAGTTTTGGGCATATTCTTTTAATTACCAATATCAGTAACCCATACTGAGCCTGAGCGATCAAGAATAAAAAATTATCATCGTTCCTGTTCAGCCCAAAGGAGAGTATCTGCAGCATTAGCAACAGTTTGCCTTTTGCAATCGGAATTGGCTAGGAAAATAGATTTGAATGGGGTGATCAACGTTTTTTCCTCCTTCAAAGCGGGGAAAGCTTGCATTGCACTTGCGTAGAAAAAACAGAGATTTGTACCTTATTAAAATAAATTGTATATTTTATGAACATTTTTGATTTGACTTTTCTATTCATAAGTTTGTGTCTAATGTTCACTGTTCGTTTCAAAAATTTCTTGTTTCGTTCGATTTAAAAAGTTAAATTATTAAAGTTATCATAGTGTATTCTGTTATAAATTATTGTAGTTATTAATGTAAAAACAAATTTATTTATTAAACTCCTGACTGACGAAACCTTGGGAAATATAATGAATTAAATTTTTTAATTGCATTACAACAAAAATGACCAAAGAAGCCTGATACAAAAATCAAAATTGTTTCACTATGATATTGTTTAAAAATAATTATAAATGGGACCCGTATCTACATGGTTACCACCGGGCTCGAACATTCTGTCAGTTGCGCTGCTTTTTAATCTGATTTGGCTCCTCTTACATATGGTCACAGTTTCAAACAGCAATAGTATTTCTGCGAGTACAATTTCACCGTGCGCAAGGCTGGTTATTCGTTGCATTATCTTAAAATTGTGATCACGAGTCATAAGGTATTTCTAAATAAAACATTTTTGCTTCAGTCTAGAATCGTTTATAGTTTTGAAGTAGTGTTAATATATGAACTACTATTTTACTCATCGATATGACTGCATTTTTGTTAATACAGCAAACCGACTTCTTCCGGTACTAACACCTAAGAACTCAGTCAACAGTACGTGATTAGAATGGCCAAACACCAAACAAGACAAAATCTAACAACACTATCAACAACAAATATTATGTAAGCCCTATCCCAATCCCATATAGGAAAATCTTCTGCTATTTGACTTCTGTAGATACAAATAGTTGGAGTTGCTCTCAATCATGGACAGGTTAAAACGAAAAATGTACCGCTGCATTTGGAGCCAAGCCATTGTATTGGGACCACACCAAAAAAAACACACGTTCTACTCCGGATGTTAAGGCAGCAAAATTAAATAAAATTGTTTCTTCTGTGCAAATATATCTACGTGCTAACAAACTTCACCCGTAGATTTCTATGTATCTGTATAGCTTTTCGAATGTTTGTCTGACGCCAGTGGTCGACCGGGATGCTGTCGAGCTTTGCATTCCAATGAGATAACTCCCGAACGGAAATGAACCGCATCACTAGCTCTATAGGTCCTAAAAGATACTTATTGACTGCAAATAGCCAACATAAACATTATTATCAATATTTATACAAAAAAGATACAACTTAATCTAAAAAAGAGAATTAAACGAGAACGAGAATGAAATCCGAAAACTGGTTCATAATTCCGCATCATCGTCACTTGGATTGAAAAAAAAATACACTAAAACCCCTCTTTAAATACCTGAAAGTATCTGACAATTTATTACAAAGTCACAATCAACTGTGGTAAGCTTGCTTTAATGTTGCAATTTTCCATCACCTGAATGACTTGAAATGATAAGGTTTTGTATTAATCTAAACAGTGCAGGTGTGGTGTTGGCGCAATCTGTATGAATGCCATTTATATCGACTTTGAAATAATCTCTTCTGACACTTCGAATAGAGACTCCATATTCTGAGTTCTGATGTTGTATTTAGAAAAGAAAATATAAATAATAATTCTTTTAAAAAATAATGTCAACGGATAAACATTCATGAATGATCTGTTGTGGTCTCGTATCTCGTATGGATGTTGGACATTCGCCAGCGGAATTGAATTTTACTGGACCGAAAAAAAATTGTATTGTCATAAAGAGGTTTAACACCAAATACCAGTTGTACAATAGCGGTACAGCACTGAAATTGGTTTTTAAATTCTTAAATCGGTGGGTTAACTCTCGAAGTTTTCAAATTTTGCAAAAGATCTGCACTGAGAAAAAACTTCATGTTTTTTTCAGCAAGTGGACTTTTTGTAAAATATATTTTGCTTGGAATGGCGACGATAAGCATGTATTGGCTGTGTGTCAATTTATTTTCCAATCACCAAGCCTTTTGGACTGACTTGAAAATGCATTCAAGAAAGCCAGTTTTTCACTGAATGAATTTGGATATAGGAAAACGTTTCATACAACTTAATGTTCTTACAAGTTTGTGTTGTGACTGTGTGTCTGAAGAAATTTCAAAGGACTGTTGATTCAAACAACAGAAATAAAATATAACTTGACACGAAAGTTGTACCATTTAATTCAATACTAACTCTATAGGAAATTTGTGTTAAGCTGCACTGGAAATAATTTGTCAGGTAATATTGACAGTTTTTTTTTTTTAATTTAATTAAAAATAATTCCATTTTAATAAAATTAACATTCAGGTTATAAAAAAGTGTTTGTAAATGGATACAATTTTTGTGTATGTTGAAGTTTTCATGTTTACATTCGGACTACTTTATCATGTGACATATGATCGCCTCTCACTCAGGAGATACAAGGTTGGTTTCTCAGTAAAAGTAAGAATGATATTTCAATTTCAAATATTCGTGAAAGAACTGTAGATAATCGCGACCAGAGGATAGACGATAAAGGATTACATTTAAAGAAAACAAAACATTTAGCAAAATTAAATATCAATAAATTTTATAAAATGTTTGCCAATTTCATGAAAGCTGGATGTTGGACGAGTTTTGACAGACCAACCCTAATTTTTATCACATTTTACCAAGATTTTATTTTCTGAATAATTCCTCATTGTATCTTTGTATTGAATGATCAATAAAAATTTGGTTTCCAATCAATGCTCCACTTCCAACGATATCGTTGATTTCAATCCATATTATTGGTTTATCATAAATAAAAATCTTACGCATCATTATGATTGATTTTTCCTGTCTTATTTTATTATACTACCAACGTTTTCATTAGGGTCGAAATCAGGATATTTGAAAATTTGCTGAAAAAGTGTATAAAGTCATTCATTTCGCGGTTTTAAGTTGGCAGTGCTGGCATTTAACACTTGTCAATCAAATTCGGTTGTCATCTGAAGTGTCATAACATTAGTTGAATGTTTGCCATTTACGATAATGGATCGCTTAACAATCCAACTAACTAAGTTAAAATTATTAAAACTAACTAACAAAAGTGGTGATTCAAACGTAGCCCACTTTCCGCACATCAAATGATGATTATGGTCGTTATATTCGACCGACTAAGCAAGCAATTGGTAAAATTCTGAAGAAATTTGAAGAGAATGAAAGTGTTACTGATGTCGTAAGGCCTGTGCATCATCGTAATGCAGATGGAACGAAAATATTGCTGCTACAAGTATACAAGTGTTGCTGATGATCCGAATTTATCGATTTTCTGACGTTCGCAGCCAATAACCAATTTTTTTGGCCGGCTACTGAAGATCATGACTTGGGCGGTATATAGTTCCAACAAGACGGAGCTATACAAGTCACACAACACAACCAATTATGGCTTTATTGCGTAAAAGTTTTCTGGTCTCGTAATTTCAAGTTTTGGTGACGCCAATTGTCCACAAAAAGAATCGATTGCTGCTAATCTTCCCGAGGCGGCCATATAAATGATTTTGTTTTTCACACTTAATGTTAAAGTCCAAAACATTATAATGAACCAAAATATTTATCAAAAAAGTGTCGCTGTGAGCGTTTTATTTAGCTTTACTTTTGAAACCGAAAAATGAATCACCCTATACAACATGTACCTATTTATTTTTCACAATCATTTAATGAGTGTGCATGTATAAGACTATATCTCCTTAAAGGAATAGGTACCTTAATAGATACAAATATTCAAAATAAACTTTAAAATCGAAAATCTGAGTTGATAAAGGCGTATATCATAATAACTGCCACGGGTTTCCTTAATCTTTTAATGTTATTTTTTTTATTAATTTTTAAGCCAAGTAATTTTTTCATGTCCCACTTTCGTTTGAGAAAATCGGTTGTGTCGTTAGGATGTCTATAAACCACTAAAGAACACTTTTATAGATTTTTAAGTAGATTTTCCTATAGAAAGATACCAATGTCACTATACAAAACTCATTCGTCCTCACTTTGCATATTGGGTTAAAGTTTAATAAACCTATACAGCCGCTAAAAATGCATCTATATCTATATAGATATAGTATAACTATTTCAAGTATAAAATAAAGTTTAGATATAACGCTGCACTTCATCACTTGCAACGCCTTGAATACAAAATCCAATCGATCGATCATTTTTCAAATTGAAATGTTTATTTCCCTTCAATCGGTTTATAATTTTGCACCAGTTTGTTGCTGATATTTTTATTTCAGAAACATCGACTAGAGTCAACTGGTAAACGCCTGAGGGCAGTTAGACTTATACTTCTACTTACTAATTGACTTGTTTTTATTATTTTTTGCATTATATATTTTTATTTCAAAACGATATCATATTTCATATATAGTTTGGTTCGCAATTTGTACCAATTGCTTTGTATCATGCGTATATTGCAAGTTTAGAAGATAAAATAATTTTTTCTAATAGCAGCCCAAATATGCTTTTTGCTATAGTGAACAATTTTTTGTAAACTCATGACCTAGGACAAGCCAAGAGGTAGTTTAATAATATCTAACGTGTATATCGTAATGTTCATAATGATTTTTGAAAAAGAAGACCCAACGTCTATTGACTGTTTCATTTCAATCTAATTAGCTTCAACTAAACGCAGTGAGCTACTGTTTTCATCATTCCCATTGCTTCTCAATTGCTTATACAAAAATGCCTCCACATAACTCATCATAAGTCATAAACCTTTGTATTGTAACCAACATGCTACACTCTTCTGAATACAACAAAGATCAAAGCCATTCCCACTCTCAATATACATTTCAACGGATTGAAACGTTTCGAATAAAAGGAATCGATTTTATAAAATTGATTTTAATGTCAGCAGGATGTAACCCGAAACAAAAATAACCTACCTGTTAAGATTAGATCTGTGAGAAATGGAAAATACTCGTACTATAGAATGAAAGAAATCGATCGATGGATCGTGTGTTGTTGTCTTATGTCGGGTCGGTGGTTATCGAAAATGTTTTTTGCTTGTAGTGCGCGCATAAGGAGCACACGAAAAAGGTTAACACCAAAAGTTGCTACCTCGCCAGTCCTTGTTTATGTTCGATCATTCAACACGAGTGACATGGACTTGAACATGGACAGTCGAATCAGATCAGTATACAGTTGATTAAGGAATCATATTGGAAGAGATGGAATCAATTTTAAGAAACAAAAAAAAAGAAAAAAAATTAATGGTATAATGTAATAGTATTGTTAGTAAATTACTAAATAAATATTTTTAACTGGTTAGTTGTAAGGCTCATAAGGCACCTATAGACGCAAATAGTGGCAAATGTCATTTAAATTGGTAATTTTTGAGCTACAAAATAGGCGTCAACAAGACATGAATCGATTTACTCCCAAAGAACGGAATTGTTTCGATTTGACATTTGCGGCCATTTGTAAAAAAATATAACATCTTCCGATAGGATATTCAAACTTTTGCGTCACCTTGCATATTAATTAATACGGAGTGATTCACATAGAATCTTTCCAAAAAGCAGAGTGAACAGTTTGGTCCAATTTAATATTATAATATATTGAAAAATGATCGATCGATTGGATTTTGTATTCAAGGCGTTGCAAGTGATGAAGTGCAGCGTTATATCTAAACTTTATTTTATACTTGAAATAGTTATACTATATCTATATAGATATAGATGCATTTTTAGCGGCTGTATAGGTTTATTAAACTTTAACCCAATTTACAAAGTGAGGACGAATGAGTTTTGTATAGTGACATTGGTATCTTTCTATAGGAAAATCTACTTAAAAATCTATAAAAGTGTTCTTTAGTGGTTTATAGACATCCTAACGACACAACCGATTTTCTCAGCAGATGGCAATACTAAAAATTAAATACATTTTGGAAATACGTAGTTTTCTAAAATTTTAGACGACAGCAAGTGTGAACATAATTTGAAGTGTTCTCTTCTGAATACTTTTTTTCCTTTTAAATTTCCAACCAAAGCATAATGGCTGAAAAAAGCCTTTTCCATACACTGAAAAAAATATTGGTTGCCATATTGACAACCGGTGCGGGGGTTGTCTTGTTAACTGAAATTTTGATAACTTGTTTTTCGCATTTGATGATCGCAATCATCAATTTCAGTTATCAATTTGCAATTGTCAATATGATTATCGTTATTTTCACGATTGTCAACATAATTATCGTTGGTTTGAGGATGTCATATGGACATTTGTGGTATAGTTAATAAATGATGATCTCGTTTTTGCAGTTGTCGCATTGACAATTACAATCAGCAATATGATAATCCAAACAAAAATAGAACGGTGAAAACTGAATTTTCTCTTGTTTTTAATCTACATTTTTAGTAAAGTGCCAGCTCTACGAGTGGAATACGTAGTGTTTAGAAATTTATGCGAAAGGTAGGTAATATTTAGTTTACTTGTCAAATATAGCGGCCAACTATTTGTGTTAATTATACAGGGTGGGAGAAAGAATTCAGCAATTTTTTCAATTTCAATATAAAATTTTTGGCAGATATAGCCTTTCTAATTTGGGCGATATAGAATTTTGGGTTTTAAGCCAAAACTCTTGGGTCTTATTTCCTTTTCATTCCTGATTTTGGGCGTTAGTAATTTTTTTGGGCGTTATTTCCTTGCGTGTTATTTCCTAACGCCGAATTGAAGTCATTAATAAAGGACAATCGCGGTTCTAAATAACCGTGATCTTCGTATTGATAACCATAGTCATCATAGACAATCTCGGTAATCAATATGATGACCACAAGGTTCAGTATGATCATAATCGAAGTAGTAAATACGATGATCACGGTTGTCAATATGATGATAGCGGTTTTCCAAAATTTTCATTTCGATGATCGCGGTCGTTGGCTGAATAATAATTTTGTGCAATATCCATTTGTTTTTTATTGTAAATTTAAGTTAAAAAATTAGATATGCCTTATGACATCATTACCCCTAAAATAATAGTTTATTAATTAAGCTCCAAAGCTCAAAAAGACTTGGTGGAACTCCCTGCTCTCTAAGATTGCCAAATACACATGGTACAACCTGGCAAAAGAATTTGGATCTAAGATCCCCTTCCACGACATTCGTGAAAACCTACAAAAGCTTTCGAAATATTGGCATCGAGATCGAAGTAAAGTGAGTCTTATTTACTTTACGCCATGATGGATTTTAGTGTGTTTCGAAAGGACAACTTCATTAAATTCTCCACGAAAATTGATCTAAATTTTTTCCAGGCAAAATTCTTTAATAAGTATGTTTTTCCTGCATATTCACAAGAACAAAATATCGATTAACAAAAAAATAATGCACACCAAAATTTTCATTTCGGAAACTAGAAAAATTGAGTTATAAACGAAGACTTTTTTTTTGTTATAAGGCGCGTTTGGAATGGAAACTACATTAAAATAATAGATGCTATCGGTTCATTTAAAATGGAAATTGTAATTTCAAAAGAGGTATGATAGAACTCGTGGCGTTTTTATTGGAATTTGGTTATTTTGCTGCAGTTAATACGCAATTTATTATTTTGCATTATCAACAGCTCATATTTTCTACTTCGCAGTTTTTATTTGCCAAACTTTTATTTTCACTTGCGTAAACATCTCGCTGTAAGATGAAATGAACTCTCATTTATTATTTCGCTGTTACTAAAATGGCTTGACCTTCTCTGTGGCATTGTTTTATTTCGGGTTTTCTTATTTCGCTGTATTTTATTTTTTCGTTCATCTGTCGCAATATGGCGGCGCCAATGGCTCGCATCAGCTGACTTTGTGTGTGTAGCGTTGATATTCTGACTAATTTGTACACGTGCTCCGCGGTATTTGCGAGTTTCGATCAGTGTATTGATGAAAATGTTGTTGTTCACTTGATCATGATGGACAACGAGTCAAATAAACTAACCAATAAGGGAAAAAAAAATAAAAATAGTGCCAAAATGCCTACGATCCAAAAAATAGTTTCACTTGCATCGTCTTTCAATAAAACCACACAATTTTTTTTCATAATTTGTTTGGCTCTAATTTTATCAAACGATACAAAATTTCGCGCAAGATGACTGCAAGACCAAATGTCAACTGACTCTTGCGAAATAGATGACAAATATTAAGACATTTGCGAAATGAAAACTTGTTTGGCAAGCTTGCAAAAGCTATCACAAATCAACAACCGGGCGGCGCCGGCGTGTTCTTTAACGACTTCCAAACTTTTGTTTTGCATTCACACATTTTGGTTTCTTTTCAAAATCAAAATTCGAAAATTTCATCCTTCAAATGTGAATTTACTCATATTTTTTTCGGTTTCAAATTCGTAGCCACATAAAAATATTATTTAAATGCAGATAGCTGCTGTATTGAAATAAGACGAGTCAATTAATTTAAAAGAATACCTAATTAGACAAAGAGTCAACTTTCATCATAAAATAATTAGCGGAGCCGGTACGGTATTCTTTGTTTACAATATTGAGCGTATACCAAATTTCATAATTTTGTTTGTAAATGTTGATTTTCCAAACTGAAAGTATCTCTCTACTCTTTGACCTAACCGGTGTAACGCGTAAATCGATGGAAAATTATAAGCTTTCGCGTTCCTTGATGTTTTGAAATTTGCCGTCGCAATATTGAAATTCTCATTTGATCTTTTTTTATGAAGTATGTAGTTACCTACGGCCACAGCTGGACATGGCCATACCTTAAGCTTTACTTTGGAATGCATTTGCATTTTTATTGAAGATTATATTTATCTATGAATTAACACGGACATTGGACACAGGCAGATAAGCATAGATATGTATTTAGACTATTAATTTAATACTTAATGCGCATTGTATATGCCTTAAAACGTACCTTCATTTTAATTGCTTCCACAATTTTGACGAAATTATCCACTCTGTATTCTGAAAATCCAAATAAAAACACTTCAAAACACTTTTGAATCAGCAATTCGCTGATTAAAATTACAATCAAATCACTCAATTATTTATTTTTCATCCAATTGATGATAAAATTTTAAACCTTTTCTTTATTTCACTAGGTACAAGAAAAAAAAAACACACTCACAAAAAAGTGTTGTGTATTTTAAAAAGTAAATCCGAAAATTAAATTTAACACCAGCACTTTAAAAACACCATTATAAAGCCTGGATTCGCTTTGTTTTCCAAATGATCGAACAAAAATGTCGAAACCACGACGGCACAAAATTATTGATAAACACAACTCGTCGATAGTCGATACGTCGTCGTCGTCTTCGTCGTAGTCGTCGCTACCGCCAACACAAGACCTCTCGAAAGACTGAATTACACTGCCTGTGCCTGTGTAAGACCCGTGCTCGTGGTGGAAGACAGATGCTATTGCTGTTCTAGAAAAGTAAACATTATACGTTCGTCGGTCGTTTGTGGATCTGGACTGGATTGCCTACTTGTGTTGAGCTTGGGCGCAAACCAGTTCCCGCAGACAGAGACTTCTCTGACTCTGATGCGGCCATGCAATTGGTGGTGGCGCAATTGGTTGTATAGGGCATGGAAATTCGTTCCGCCTTAATGTGCGCAAGGCTGGTAGGCGTGGCGAATGTCGCGTGCCAAAATGTGCCATTAACAATGGAGTCGATCGAAAGAGATTGCATGGCGCCATCTCGTTTTATCGTGTTGCGAGTGCGATGTATTTTTGTGGTGGTAAATTGAGATGATGACATTGTTTTTTTTTTTTTTTTTGCTTCCATGGTGTTTAGGTGAGACAGCCTCTTTGTATACCTTTTTTTGTTTCGTTTTGTTGAACTAAAAAACTGACTTCACCGGAAATTAAAAAAAAAAAAACAAGATCTTTAAAGAATTCAGGTAACTTTAATTTAGAAATGCCAACAGAGATAGAGCAACTGAAACCTACCAACAACAACCATTGTTTTTTAACCCTTAACCGTACTGTTGCTGTACCTTGCGCCATTCCATTCGCCATTACTATACGTCGTTGTCGTAGGGCTTCTTTCACCTTCGGTTTTTTGTAGATATTATGCTGATTGACAATTTGAAGGGTTGATTTAGGAAGGAATCGTTGAGTTAAAATGCAAAATAAACTAAAGTTAATAATATAAAGATAGGTATGTATGCTTGTATTTAACTTTATTTCAAAAAGATTCGTTTAGGCACGTTTTCGAGTTTTATAACAGACATCAATATTTGACTGTAAACATTCACGTGTTCTATAGAAAATTCTATATTATGTATATGATTCCATATAAACCAGCCACTTTTTGAAATTTCTGCTCTATAAAATATATTAATGTGGGTGAAATAATATTGAATAAGGGTGGGGTTTAAATTTTTTTTTTTTTTTTTTTGAAGAAAAACAACACTGGTAACTTTAGTAGGTACATATGTAAGTAGGTATACCTTCTTGGTGGGGGACTGGGTTTTTAGGCGTAAACTATACGTTTATAAATCCACAAGGTAGGAGTTTATGTCCACCCACCAGATCCAACGAAAGCTACCAGTAAGAGCGATCAAGAGAATGGATCAGGAAAATTTTCAAAAGGATTATTTGCTAGGTTTTATTTTTATTAAATTTGGTCTCGAACAAATCGATAAGACAATTGATTGCAAGGTAAATTTTTTTGCAAGTAGCACAAAACTTAACTTATATTTTTTAACTAAGAGGGTAGAAGTGGTCACAAAATGTAGAAAGTCACTCTACAAAAAATTGTAAAAGATACTTAGTTAATCTTAAAAGTAGCAATACCTACCTTAATCTTTCGCACGAATCATATAAAAACCCAGAATTTGCAAAAATTCTATGTTCAATTTTCTATGGTTTCTATAGATAATCAAGATAAAAAGAAATGTTTTTTTTTGTGAAAGTCTATTTAAATAAGTTTGTAAAAAACTTATATTATCTACGAAAAAATTATTAGGTTTCATTTATAAGCGATAAAAAGGTGGAAGGTGGAAGTTTTCGAAATAATTCATGCATCACAAACAGGATGGATTGTGTTTTGGAAATTTACTACAAAGAACGACACATTTATCAAAGAATTATTTTAATGCGGAATTGTTTTTAGTCGAATTAATTTTGATGATGTCCGTTCTTGTATTAATTCTTTGTATATAAACACTATAGTACTGGCGTCAATGAGTATTTAATTACGCAATGGTTGGTTGTTGGAGGCCGCTATCAATGTGCTGGCAGAAAAATTGCGAAGGAGATTAGAATGCTGCAAGAATAATACAAAATATTTGCAGAAACATCGCACGATGGATCGATTATCATTCAAGGAATCCTTCCAAGCCTTTCTTCAGTGTTCACAGCTGAAGCCCAAGCCATCTACGAAGCCGTCAACAAATTTTCTCACACTCGGGGCAAATGGACTATCTGCTCCGATAGCCTATCTGTTCTTAAAGCTATTCTAAACACTAGACACGAATCTGCTATTATTGCTAAGATCCGGGGCATTCTAACTAAAACACCCTCTAAAATCAAGCTAATGTGGACACCTGGTCATGTTGATATTGCGGGTAACGTATTCGCGGACCAAGCTGCAAATTCTCCAACTTTTATGTTAGAATCTTTTACAAGAAAAGACCTCAAGGGATCAATAATGGACAAAATCAAACATTCCCGACAACAGGAGTGGTCTAATTATACACACCATTACCAAACAATAAATCCCAAGCAATACCCTAACAATATGTCCAAGTTTGACATTATCAATTTTATTCGTTTGCGTATTGGATGGACACACGCAAATAACGCACCAATACATTTTAAAAAGAGAAGCACGCCTAATCTGTTTAAAATGCAACAATGTTATCACGATACCCCATTCCCCATCTACTGGGCTGTGGGCTCATGTTTCTTTCCGAAAACTCACTTCAACGCCAATACAATATCCTTGACTGTCTCCGGGATCCAAATAAAAACAATATTGAACTAATAAACAAACTTCTTTGTAAACACAAAATAAAAATATAATAATCAAAAAACTAAATTACTTTTAATTCTACATAGGTACTCCATACACAACACAATTATTACTTATTTATTAACACAAATTATGTTTTATTAAAACTACTCATTTTTAATTTACTGTCTTTACCCATTTTATGAAAGAACTGAAAGCCTGTTGATGCTAGCGTTCTTTAAAATTTTGTTAATAATAGATTTAAATTTATTGTTAATTCTTTATAAATAAAATAAAATAAATAAAAAAATATTGCTAAGAATGAGATACTATAAGTAATGAAATAAATGTTGAGTTAAGGTGTTGCCTGTAAACTGAGTGGAACTGGTTGTATGTTACACCTTTACATACAAGAAAAATCGTTTGTAGATTTTATATAAGTACAATGATTAATTGCAAAAAAATAAAAATTCACGACTTGGTCGCACGTATCGAGCTTCGAGCTACCAGCTACTTTATCTGTGGCTGCATAAATATAATACATACAAACAAAATGAACAATGACTATTATTCCAAGTTGCATTTTGAACTTATTGCCATTTCTATAAGACATGTCGAAAATTGCAAGTATTCTAAGAGTTAAAATTAAATTAAGTTGTTTGAAAATACACTGTGTTAAAAAAAAAAAAAGTGAAACACTCATACTGCCCATTATCTCGTAAAGGCCCTGTTATACAAAATGTTCACTTTTCACTTTTTTCCTAATTTGGAGTTAGGGCCTTATGCCTGATTTATTTGTACTTAATTCATCAGGCTGAATCTTCCAATAAGCTAGAAAATAACAATTTTCTAGAAGCCTAAACTAAAAATCTTATACATCAAAACTTTAAAGAGCCCTAACTACCGCATTGAGGCTTTTATAAGCTGCTGCAGCAGGACAACGGACCCATGATATTTTTTTTTGAAAAGGCCTAGATATGTCACAGTCAGGGCCTTTTATACATTTTTTTAAAAGTCTCATTTCTTTAAGGTAACAATAAAGAATTCTCAAAAAATAAGAAAAAAAAGCAAGCTTAACTTCTTTTGTATTTAAAACAAAACAAACAAAAAAATAGTTAAAATACCAAATTTGTGTACATTGGGACTTTTAAATTAAATTTTTGACGAACGATCACGAAAGCCCTTTATCTACACTATTTCCTAAAAACTTGAAAAATTTAAACTTGAAGTTATTGGAAAATATAAAGAACGCATTAAGATTTAATAAAAATATTTTAATGTTCTATATATTCAGGTTGCGGTTAGCGATTTAGTTTTTACCTCTAACTCGGAAGTTTGAAAATTGTAGTTAGGGCATTTACGAAATTATGGGCAGCACTTCATTTTATCACTATCGCAACATGCCGCAGTTTTTTGGAAAGTTTAATATTTTATTTGTTTCTTCGGTATTTTGCTGAATAATTTGTATGCTTGTTTTAAAGAATTTCTTTTCCGTCGTTCTTTCTTTTACGAGCAACAAGTAGACAAAAAGTAGTTTTTTTCGTACCTGTCGTTAAGCTTACAAATTTAAGGGCCCAATCATAATACATATGCGAAAAAAAAGGAAGCAAGTGTCAAAACCGAACGAAAAGTTTCTTTCCGATCTGACATCAGTTGACCATTAAAGCCTTTAGAAAAAAGAAGAAAGAAAGAAGAAAAGCCTTTTAGAAAAAACGAAATATCCGATTTTCGTACGTATTGTGCGACTGAAAGCTTATATTACTTATGAAAACAAAAGTGAACGAAACTTGCCGAAACTTATCAAAAAGTTTTGTTGGACATGCTTGTCAGAGGGATTAGAAGTTGGTCATCCTTACCCAGAGACACTCTGTGCACTGAAATCTGTGTTGCTAGAGTGGGATAATTTGGACGACACGGAGCGGCGGTTGGAAGCCTATTCCAAGGTATGCCCCGTTTTATTAAAGCTTTGATTTATGTTCGCGGAGGCGTGCATAACCCACTATTAAAGGAAGGAGAACTGGAACAAAAGTTATAATAAAAGTGTTAAATGTTAATTTATGAAGTTTTCTGCATTTTCTTTAATTTGTGTTTTATTCCTTAATTCTTTCAATTAATTTTTAGATGAATCCCGTCTATTTTTTTGCCAAAACTGTATTAAAAAAACATATATTTTTTTAAATAAATTAAAAATATTGTAAAATTTCAAAGTATGCGAAACTTTTTTTTATTCTCAGTGTAATAAATCATATGAGCAAATTTCAAGAACTACTTTAATATTCCCATATTGTTTTATAAAAAAAATTCATTCAAAACGGCATATAAATAGGTAGGTATAAATATGATAAGCATTCGATCACGACAATTTAATTAAAAATTAAAACAAAGGCAACTTTTAGGTAGGTTACATGATGTCTTCTAGTCAGAAATTAAAATGAAGTTTGCTTAAAAAGATACTGCCAATGCCAATATGTCACAGTCAAAGATGAAACAAAATGATTGCATCCTTTTTTTTTTTTGTAAACAAAAAATTAAATATTTAACTTAAATTAATTCCTCTCTAATATAGAACCCACCGCTAAAAAGAACTTTGGTATGCTAAATCGCAATAAGATTTTGCAGGAAATCCTCACATACCCTTATACTTTAACGAGTTTAATCAGTAAATGGCCAGTTTTATGAAACAGTCGAAAGAAGAAAACGGTTACTTGAAAGACATCGGGGCGAGCCGGGCTTTAACAAAATGCAACCTCGGTAACTGTTTTTTTTTTTTCAATCTCCCCTAATATACGAAGTTTGAAGAAAATCCACAATCAAATACTTAATGTGTTGTATAAAACAAATAACAAAAAAACCTATGTTTTACGTCGTAGATTTTATTAAAATGCATTCTTGAAAATTTTTATTGTCGATTTAAAGATTTATTTTTTTTTACGTCTCTCACCAATTGATAATAGGTAAATGTGCAAGAAAAAGAGCTTCCATCCAGCTTTCCATCAATTTGTTAAAATTTTAAAAATAAAGTGCGCACGACTGGGTCGGATAAACTTGCTCTAATATGAGACAGTGGTCTTGGGGTTTGAGATTTTGGAAAAAAAGCAGGGTAAAAACTAAGTATGTAATATGAAATTCTATTGATCACTTAAAAATCAATAGCTAAAACATTTTTTGGAAAAAATGAAGTAAGCCATATGATTTTGTTAATTGTGAAGAATTTTAAGAAATTTTTGTTTTAAAATCGTTCGACCAGTTTTTTCAAAAAAATATGTATAGTATTTTTTTTTTTAAACTTTTCCAAAATAAATAAGAATTTTTTTTAAAGTATGCCAACAGCGCTTTGTAGTTTTATCAGACAAATAAAATTTTAAATAAATAGCGTGGACCGTTTTTGAAAAAAAAAAAACAAAAAATAAAAAAAAATAATATTTCGTCTTTAAAAGGGCTTACACTAAAAATTTCATCAAAATCCCTCAAGTGGCTTACGAGAAAATCTGATTTTGAAAAACCGGTCCTATGGGAAGTACCGTTATAAGACTTTTCCTGAAAAATCTATTCCAACCAAAACATAAAGTTTCCACAGAAAACACTATTCAGAAAGTTTTATCAAAATCGTACGAACTGGTTTTTGAGAAAAATTAATTTTTCACTAAAAATCGTATGACAGGTACCGTTATTTTTGGAGCTTTTATGGTTATTCAAAAAACCTCTCTGTAGGACGTTATATAACAATACTATCTACCAAGTTTGAAGCGAATTGGTCCTGCCATTTAGGCTGTAGGTGCCGATACAGACAGACGGACAGATAGAATTGTCGGACCCATACTTCTTTCCGGCTTCTCTATCATATTAATAATTAATGTCATGTTTTTTTTAGAAATGCATAACTCGCCTTATATAGCCCAGTAATTTTAGGTTTTATCTGCGGAAAAATTCCAACCAAGCTGAATTTAGGTACACACCTTTATTACGGCATTGTAATGACGATGTGAAAAATCGACATTGATATCGTGCCGGCAAAAAAAGTTATGAAGGTCAAAAGGTCACGAAAACCTAAAAAAAACGGTTTTTCCCAAATATCTCGGTTTCTGTAGCTCCAATGATTTTAACGTGGATGACAAAAATGTAGAGCAAAAATTACAATTTCGTTAATACAATCAATTTTGTATGTCGATTAGTTACCATTTTTCAAAATTCGCCAAAAAATGCCAAAAAATGAAGAATTCTACCTTATTTATTCGGATATACCCGAGAAATCATAAAATATTGCTGTTTTATGGCTCCTTGTTAAAATCACCAACTTCATACACCCCCCAACGATCCCCGCTTGCCCACCAGGTACGAGGCCATGCCCATTACTATTGTCATTCCGCCGTAATTTTTATATATTACTTTGTTTTTAGTACAGTGGGCAGGTAGAAAAAGGTCGGAAGTCAATCAAACTTTGAGATGTTGTTCAGGAATATTGAATTAACATTTGACGAAGTTTTGGACCTCACCGGCCCTGTTGAAAAAGAGGAGGTGGGGAAACTGCAAACTTTTCGAGTTCGCTCCGGTTTTCGCTCTATAACTTTTTTTGCTTACGTTCTACGGCAAAAGTGTACCTGATTACGGATTTTCTTCAAACTCCATAAGCAGTTTAAAGAAAAACGGTTGTAGAGGTATTTTTTTATATTGTTTTAGCCCAGCTCAAACTGGTACCTTTCAGGTACCTAACGGTTTTTTTCATTTTGGATTTTCTCGAAAACGGCTCTTGATTAAACTCAAAATTTAACTTACCTAAGATATTTCTAATAAAACTGGGTTTTTTTGTTTTTGCCTTAAATGGTCAACGAAAATCAGGTTTAAACGGCTTTTCTCAACAAATGACCATAAGTTGGCAACAACGGCTTAATCGAATTCACTCAAACTTTGTCGTGAGAATTTCCTATAGAATGGCATTGGATTTTTTTCAGTAAAACCTTTCTAGTCGTTGGCTTCCATTCAACAAGCCGTTCAGTTTTAGCCAACTTAGTTTTATACAACAGAGTATAGTATACCTATAGTTGTCATTGCTTGAAAAAATTGTTATAATCGTGGTATTGCACCCACAGAGCAAGTAGGTACGTGGGACCCAGTCGTGTATTTTATTTCTTAAAGAATTTGGGTTCAAAATGAATTGTGTAAAAACAAGCCGTACCTACTGAAGGCAGGACAGCTGAAAAGGTTTTTTGATTTTATTTAGTCCGTTCGTCTTCTGTGCTGAAAAATGTTTCAGTTTTTAGGCTACCTATAGCTCGAATTAAAATATTTTAAGCCAACATTTGTATGATGATAATACTATAGTGTCGTAAACTTTACAATGGGTGCGAAATGAATGTGTCTTAAAAATCCTTTAATCTTTTTCATTTCTAGATCAGTGTATCGAATTCTTAAGTTTGAAAATTGCGTTTTCTTAGATATATGTATTTTGTATTCAGGAAATAATTTCAGGCTTAGCTTTTTGTAAAACAAAGTAAAAACTCTAAACAAAAATGTAGAGGTGGTAATTCTGTAGTCTTATGACGTTTTAGAATTACTCCGCTTTATTTAAAAAAATAAAGGAATGTTTCGGAGTTGGTCTTTTTGACAGCTGTCACTTGAAATGCTCAGTTTGGTTTTCAATTTCCTAATGAACAGACTTACCACTTACTCCTGAACAACGTTTGCAAATCGTGCAAATGTATTACCAAAACTATGGTTTGGATCCCGCGTCCAATATTTGGACGAAATAATCGCAAAGGAATTTATTCGAGCCAGCCGCAGCGGCCACTTGCCCGAAATCATTTTTAAAACATAATGGCAAACCCTTATCTTTATAATATATCTAAATTCTTGGCCATAACATTAAATTAAATGCGTTTTATTTTTGCTTGAAAACCACACGTCTACAAAAACACCTTTTATTTCCCAAATTCCATTTACAAAATTTCCTCTTTATAAAACAAAATTTTTAATTTTCTAATTCCAGGCGTTTCCTGTTGTACAGCAAAAGGACGAGCCATATAAAACGACGCTACGCAGCTTCAACAGCGTCTAAGGTCTGAATTTAGAGCAGAAACAATGAAAATTTTGCTTTCCGATCAGTACGCCAAGACGGGACCCAAGACTAAATGATGTAACATTTTTCCTGAAGTGGCTAATCCTAAGCAAATAAAAAATAGTAAAACAACAAACAGAATAATTTTTTTTGAAATGTTTTTATTTCATTATATTTCATTATATTTATTTTTAGATAAAATATAATGTTTAAATATTTAATTCATAAAAAGGAAACCAGTTGAAATACACCACGTTTTTATTTTATTTAAATCACATTAAAAGCGTAGATATGGTCGAAGTAAACATACAAAAATAATTAAGTACCTATAAACAAACCAAAAAAACATAATAATTAAATAAATAATAATTTAAATTTAGGTACTTTAATTCTGGAAAATAAAAAAATAAAAGAAATTATTGAGTTAGAAAAAAATAGCACGAGCATTTTTATTTTTTCTCTTTATACAAAAAAAAAATGATCAAAACAAAAAGCACAGTCACCCTGTTACATATAAAAATATCACCTGACTCAACACTCAAGCCCAGCGAAAAAATGGTCGCCACTGACCCTAGCCAATAAAAAGCCTTTTTCTTACTTTCCTCTGTTTATCAAATAAATCGGAGTGAACTTCGTAACCGTAATTTTGTGTTCCTCTTTGTGATCGTCATCACACTTCACATATAAAATTTTTGGCGGCAAATATGCCTCTACGATGTCTTCATCACTGCTTAATGATGTGTTTCTTCTTTCTTTTTCCCTAACCTCAGATGCGACATGCGAGCCGAGCAAACAGCATATGAAAACTGTTTGGATCACCAGGCGCTCAGAAAAAGCAGGAAGCCTTTTATTTTTGCCAACAATATGAAAATGGGTGGAGCCAAAGTAGGATACGAATATCAAAAGAAAGAAAGAATGGAAAGTAGTCATGGCGACACAAACAGCACAAGTTGCGGTACACAGAAACTGGTTTAAAAATAATTTGGTTTTCGCGACAACGGAGTCTGTGCACACACACATGCTCACAAAAGCCTCTGCATTTAACTATACTACCAGCCAAATGTGTCGCGTCGTGCACCTACTCTGAGGTGTGCGTGTGAATTAAATGTATTTTTCTCGTTTTCTTCCAGCTTTAGGCTCCACCCATTTTGTTCAAATAAATGCAAAAAATTGCCTGCTTGTCTTTATGAGCGCCTGGTAAACCAAACCAATTTTGAAGAAAAATGTTCGAGAGATGTGAGGCACCAAACACGTGGCGCTGCGGTGGCGAGAAATTTAACTAAATCTGCATATTTTATTGAAAACGATAGACATGGCGTTCTTTAACAACTCTGAATTGTATACTTACTTCTACGATTCTTTTTGTTTTAAACAGTGGGTTGCTTGCCAATTTAGTTAGATTGAAACATCAAAACAAAATAAGTTTTATCTTATTTTATATTTATTTATATATCTCTCTAATAAGTGTATATAAATTAAAATAAATAAATACATTATATATGTTTTTTTTTTGTTTATTTTTTAAGTTTTAGTTTTTTTTTTTTATATATATATATATGTATATATATATATTTAATAGGTTTTCTTGTCTTTGTATTACGTTCGTCTCCTACCATTCTCGCATTACTTTAAACATAGTTTCAACTTTTTTTTTTTGCATATTCAACAAAACAATACATAATCATAACAGTGATGAGACTGTTGAGACACTTCTGGGCCTGATTTTTTCATAGTATACTCAGCATTCAATTGTCCCATTCCGGTTGTTTGGATGAGAGTTTTAAGTTAACACTTTTTTGTCTTCAATCTTTCAATTTCGATCCCCCTGGGTTATAGTAGATGTACATTTGTTTAAGATTAATATTATAATTTCCCCTTTTTTTTTTTGTTTTTTTGTGTTTTGGATTGTGGATGGGATGTATTATATTAAGCTATATATATTTATTTATTATTTACTAATCTAACTGAAAAATTCCGCTCATTTCATACACATAAAATTAATACATAAAACATGTACCTCTACATTAAAAATGTACTTTTTTATGTATGCTACATGAATTTCTTATGATTTTGTATATACTCGTTTTTTTTTTTTGGTTTTCATTTAGAATAAATATATATTTTTCTTGTTTAATTCTATTTTTTTTTTTTTTTTAATTTTAATTTCTTTATTATTATTTATTTTTTATGTGTTTCATTTGTTTTCTGTTGGAAGAATTTGTTACCAGTTCTGAAATCTGTTGGTGATCTCTGATCTCTGAAGGACTTAGTAACGTTTCCTTGGGTTTATCTTGTAGTTTTTTTTATTTGTTGGATGTAATGTCAAAAGTAGAAGGAAAAACAAGTAGTATGTACCTACATAATGTGTATTTTGTTTTTGTTTTTTTATTTTTTTTTTTAATAAATGCAACAAATTAATAAAGAAAAGAAAAAATATGGAAACTCGAAATTTTTCTTAAAATTAATAAAGAAAACAGAATTTTTTTTATTTTGAAATTTGAAAAAAAAGAAATAATTGGTGAATATATAGGTAACATTAGAAAATAAAATCGATATATTTTTCAACTGAAAAAAAAGGAGAAACAAAAAATAAAGTATGTAAATGTATGTGTAAATCATAATTGTGTTGCTATTATTTGTTGTGTTGAAGAAATAGTTCTTAGTTAATAACTAATTAATAAATAAATAATATGGCTCAGAAAAAAATAAAATTTCTGTTACTTAAAATAATGATTATGATTATAATAATAATAATTGGGAGCGGACAGCTCTGATGCGGAAGATGGTTATCAATATAACCACACCGCTGCGCTGCGCTGCATCTGCAACGTCCTGTTACGGCATTAAGGATTGGGCATGGGCATTGGGGTTTTAGGGGATATTAGAGTCGATGCAGTCGTAAGAGAATATCACTTCAGTTTAACATCTTCATATTTCTCAGATCCAGGCGTAAGCATATTAGCCTTTGTGTTTGTGTTACACTCGTTTAGGTAATATTAACATTTAACACAAAAATTGAAATTGAATTATAGCTTTTGTAACATTTGGAAATAAATTATATAATTGGAAATCTAGGTGTGCTCATTTTTGTTAAATAATGTTCTTTTTCTCCATATTCTGTTCCTTTTCTTATGCGATTACTTGCTTTTTCTTTTTCTTTTTTTTGTATGTTTAATATAAATAAATGTCTAAAGAGAGTTTTGTTATGATTGACGACTTTTTTTGTTTTATCTTTTTGCTTAATCATAAGTATTGTTTTATATTTTATTATTATTTTCCTTTTGGTATATTTTGTTGCATTTTTTCATTTGTTGTGTAAAATGGACCGGAAATTATTATTACATTATAACGATTATTATTATTCTTTTTTTTGTATGATGAATTAGCGCGACGGTCGGGATCCTTTATAGTTGGGGTTTGGATGCCTGGGTTGCACTTGTCGTGGTGCTAGAAATACATTTTGGTAAACAAAAATATTATATTGAAGAAATAAAATATTAAAAGTAAATTTGGAGGCCTGTAAATTAAAACTTTTATGAATCAACATCAAGATTTTCCTCTTATTCAATGTAATCAATTCTTAAAAATAACAAGTTATGTCAAACGGAAAGAATTCATATTACATAACATAAGCATATAATTATAACAACTTCTTAATTAAATGAAAACCTTCAAGCGAGTAAGGAAATGGATCCAAGCATTGATAGATTAAATTAATTGTTAAAGAGAGCTTAAACAACTCAGGCACTGCGGTATCTCGATAATGGGTATGGTTTGTTTAGTTTTTTTTACCTCGATTTTTATTGTTTCGCCAAAGTGGTTTTGTTTTTTCGCTATTTCGCATTTTAGTTGTTTAATTTCTCGTTTGTTTTGTTTGTGTTTATTTCGAATAAAAAATCATTAGTCTTGTGCTTATATCGTTTTAAGTTCATTTCGCCTTTTATTATTTCGTTTTTTGATTATTTCGGTTTTAGTTCATTTCGATTTCGATTACTTCGCCATCGTTTGTTTCGTTACTGTTTTTTTTGTAAAGAGACCAAGAGCATTAAAATTCGCGCGAATTTTAATGCTCTTGGTCTCTTTACAAACAAAACAGTAACGAAACAAACAATGTCGAAAACATTTTACCCCAATTTGAAAAGTCTGGGCTCTTGAAATTAGCAAAAAAAAAAAAAAAAAGAATTTTTGATAAATGTACATGTACAAAATCTTTGGATTCCAACAGAATGTTAACAATTCACTTCAAAATTAACATTTTTCAACAAAAAAGAATTTATTTAAAATAAAATTCATCTACAAAAATGAAATTGATATGCTTATAATTTAGTTTCAATTATTAACAACAATTATTACAAACCTAAAAAAACTTTTTTTAATGAATAAACTATGTTAGTAGGGTTTCATTATCATAACCGATTCCCATTGAACTCGAGCAGAATGAACTGCTCTCAAAATAAACTGGAAACGAAAAAAACGTAATCGAGATAAGCTTTGCCTTAATGACGCTTTGTTTTTTTAACTGAAATGCAAAATAACCAAAAAACGAATTAAACTGTAATAAAGTGACAGTAAAGCGAAGTGATCGAAAGGCAAAGTAAATGAAAAACTAAATAAGGTTTTGGGAACTAAACAAAAAATATAATGTATGAAAACGGAATAACTGATTTCGAATTGAAATAAACGAAACAATAGGCACCCCTCGATAATGCCTATTGCGCCAACCCGTGTGAGATTCTAGAGCAGTTCTGTTGCTCCACACTGAGACCAGAACTTTATGATATTCCGTGGGTGGAAGGTTTTGAGTTTTTTCCCAAGGGAACAATCTCATCACCAAATGCCCGCTGGGCATTCCGTGGGAATGTGCAAAGATGTTTCTTCACTTTCGAGGCAGAGTCGGCAAACGGGGTCTGTCGCTAGTCTCATGTTGTGAAGGTGTTTTTCAGAGAACAGTGTCCGGTTATGATTCAAGTCATTTTTACTTACAATTATAGGTACTATAAGGCAAGTTATGCATTCGTAAAAAAAAAAATTCTAACAATCAAACATGACATAACGATGATAGAGAAGTCGAAAAAAGTGGGTCCGACAATTCTGTCTGTCTGTCTGTCTACCTACGGCTTAAACGGCTGGACCGATTTGCTTCAAACTTGGTACATAGTATTATTATGACGTCCTACAGAGGGGTTTTTGGAATTAGCATTCTAGCTCCAAAACTAACGGTAACTGCCATCCGATTTTTTGTGAAAAATTAATTTTTCTCAAAAACGGCTCCTACGATTTTGATAAAACTTTCTGAATTGTGTTTTCTGTGCAAACTTTATGTTTTGGTTGGAATAGATTTTTCGGGAAAAGTCTTATAACGGTACCTCCCATAGGACCGTTTTTTTGAAATCCGATTTTCTCGTAAGCCACTTGACGGATTTCAATGATTTTTTTTAATGTAGAAGCCCTCTTATAAAAGAAATAATATAAATTCGTAAATTTCTCAAAAAAAGTTTTGTTGAGTTTTTTAAAAAAAGTTTCAAATTTTTTTTTAATTTTAGTTTTTTCCAAAAACGGTTTAATCTATATTTTTTTAATTTTATTTTTCTGATAAAACCTACAAAGTGCTAGAAGTTGGCATACTCAAAAAAAATTTGGAATATATTTTCGAAAAGTTTTTCAAAAAAAAACTGTTTTTTGAAAAAAACTGGTCCAACGATTTTGAAAAATTTTTTCGTAAAAATCCAAAAACGTAAAAGAAACCTGATGGCTTACTTCATTTTCTCCAAAAAACGGTGTAGGTATTGATTTTTAAGTGATTTATAAAATTTCATATGATTTTTTCAACGCTTTTTCCCCAAAATCTCAAGCGCCCAAGACCATTTTAACACATTAGAGCAAGTTCGTACGACCCAGCCGTGTACTTTATTTTAAAAGTTTTCCTAAATAGGTTGAGTAGGAATTTGGTGGTTTTGTTTGATTTGACCAGGAGTTGTTTGCCGAGCTGCATTGGATTCCATTAGTATAATGTTCTTGGTAGGGGTTTAAAGTAGTTTTTATTTACTTCGCAAAAGGGTTCAGGACCGACAAATGGCTGTGGGGCGCCGTCTTTGACCCAGGGTGTCGGCCCTTTCATTACCATCGTACCCCTTATGTGCCGGAATCCAAACGAAGAAACATAAAATTGTTCCTTGCAAGTTCAGTGAGTATTAAGGCAGTCTCCTGGACTAGTTTGGATCTTATGACAGGTGAAGCCAGAGATTTAAGGCAGCCTGGCTGTCTGAGACGATGAATATTGTTTTGTTTTTGGCATTCGAATGACATTTTCCTCGCGCATTCGTTAATAGCGGAGACCTCTGCCGGGAATATGGACGAATTAAAACCAAGGCTGACCGAGATACATATTTGGATTCAGAGATTAGGTTGATTAAAATCCGTTGCTTCAGCATTATTTAATGAGCTTTTAACTTGAAAAATTAGTTTTAATCATTCCGTGATTCATCGAGATTTATAATCAACGAATAAAAACTGTGTAAACTTGAATAAATATTTCATTGTTTTTTTTTTTTATTAATATATACCAGCAAATGAAATACAAAAGATCATTTAAAAAAAATGGATTAAAGTCCTACAATTGTTTAAACAAAATCTAAAAATTTTGTTTGTTAAACTTTTACCCAGGGTAGCCTCAGGTTTTTCGGCTCTCAAAAAACCCATTAAGGATGCTGATTGTATATTTGTCACAACGAACAAAATCAAAAGATTCCATTTTGCTTTATTTGTTTGACTTTTTGGCTTAAATAAATGCATTCACTTGGATTTCTCTTAGTTTCTTTCGAAAAATTTAAATGAAAAATACACAAGAAATGCTTGAGAGCAAAGTCACATCAAAAGCTGATTCGTTACCTCAACTCGCCCCACAGCTAAATACCAGGATCGACTTCAGGGCGAACTCAGGTTTCAAAAATCAGAGACTTTTCTCGTTAAGGCGAATTGAGGTGTTTCAAAAAACGAGTGTTGGCGACCCCGGACAAAAAAAGCTACTATTCACTAGAAAATGACTATTTCCTAGCTGAAAACCGGTCGTTTGGGACGCGACGAAGGTGAGCAACAATTTACTATATGACCATGTACGATGTACCATCTGTAATTATTAGCAAACAAGTGAACATAAATAATGTTAAGAGGTTGTCCGCTTTCTTAAGATGCATCCTTTTTCATAGAACGCAAAAATGATATCTGTAGCTATTTCAAAAACCATTAAATACTTTTAGGAACTATATGAAACTGATACACAAAGTTTCTCTTATTCGTAGACAAAAATTCCTCATGTTTGTGTGGGAAAATTAAAAAAAAAAAAAGAAGAGGCCAGAAAAACGAAAAAGGCTTATAATCGAAAAATCTGAGGAATTCAACAAAATTTTAAATTAAATAAATTTACAACATTCTTTCTAAAAACAAGCGCCCTAAGTTTAAATTACTAACAATAATTATCCTAAGAGAGCTATTTGCGTTAACATGGGTCAGGGTAAGCCTTTTCTATAATCCTCGGAAAGTGAATTGTATTGAAGATAGGATCTATTGTAAAACATGTACATAAATCATAACGAATAAGGAAACACAGTGTATTAGAGATAACTATTTTCTGAAGACATAAAACCGTCAACGTTGCAACCAGTAATGTGTTTATAACGGTATTGAGTAGCACCTAGGCTTTAGTGAACTATCCTAGTGTTTACGGATGCAGTAAATCGAAATCGGTTTTGGGAGTGCGTTCACGTGAAAACAGCAATCGATAATGAATAATGATTCGAAAAGCAGGAACCTAATGAATCTTTACAATTGCGCTCTGAACGATCTATAGGAGCGGAGCGTGTAGAATGTAAAATTATACTTAACATCATTGTCTTCAAATTGAGTGGAACTAAATGGACGATTTGAAGCAAAAGGTAGCCAATAACTGAATGGTGTTCGTATAATGTAATCGAAGAACCCTAGTACAAGTTTACTTCCTGAAAATGAGTATGGAGGAAGATAATTACGTTAGGACTAAGGTTATATTTTCCAAAGACATGATAGACTTCTAAAAAAAAAAAAAAAAAAAAAAAAAAAAAAAAAAAAAAAAAAAAAAAAAAAAAAAAAAAATAGTGAAATCTCGCTCAAATTTTCAACCCTTGGAAATGAAACATGGGTTTCACCACAATGTGATCATTTAAATTAGATGCATGAGGAAGCAGAAAGTGAATATCACCTTCGAACTGCTAACTGACAGGGTTTAGAGATACCATCGACCAAATGAACATTAAGCAACCCAAACATTTGCCGAAGCTTTGCGACCGATACCGTTAACGAAAAAGGGTAAACTGAGTTTGGTAATGAAGGACAAAATGAAGTGTTTTTTTTTTGCAAGGAGGATCTGAAACGTTCTCAAAGTCATTAAAATCTCTGCATATCCCCAAGAAACCTGTATGGCGTCATTATCAGGTATCTCAGATTTCGATGCAACAGTTTCAAGGTGTGGAATTGTCCCACTAAATGCAAATTTTAATTTGGAAAAGAAAGGCGATCTAAGTAATTGCAATACCTAACTATTTTGTTACCAGGGAAGTAAGTTCCATAACTATTGCAACAATTTACAAAATCTGCCCTTTACTCGAAATATTAAATAAAAGAAACTTAGACAAAAAACCTCATGTGACTCTAAAACATCACTATATTTTCAAAGTTTACAAACCTGATATCATCATATTCATTGCCGGATACATTCCTGTAATGGGAGCCATCTGTGGTCTCAAATCACTCGGTGGAGATCGACGGTTGTTTTGTAAAGCAACAGTTGGCTGAAATGAAAAATTAAATTAGTTATATTTTGTAATACATAAGCCTCTATTTAGCAGATTTATGTTTTTTTCAAGTTACGTGTGCAAAATATGTCTGTCCATATTTGATGTAGACACCAGTTGGAGCACCAGGATGATTATAGGCGCCTATTAGTGGTTGATGACAACCGGCTGCTGTCGCTTCGTTGGCAGCCGCTGCAGCTGCCACAACGGCGGCCGCTTGAGCATTTTGCGCGGCATGCATCGGTGGAATGTGCGTTCCTCGAGTTATATAAACCGGCGATGACTGCTGGGTATCGGAAGCAGTTGCAACATACGATGTCATTCCTCCGCCACCACCTGTATAGCTTGACACAATACTGTTGGGAGAGTTGTTGTTGCTTTCATTGGAGTTAGCACTTGGTGAATTCCGCTGACTGACGCTTCGGCGAAATTCAAGATTGCTGGGTTTCTGTCGATATCCAGATGACACCCGAGGTTTGCTATCAGAACCATTCTGTATACTTTGATTACTATTACCATTATGGTTTGAGTCTGAGCGACCTCCATTAATTCCCATGTGAGGACTATTCAGAAGAGAATTTTGTGGTTTGTCTGCATTGGTTATGCGTTTGGATTGGCCCATGTGCATTTGACGCTGTCCTTGAGGGCCGTTCGAAGACATCAATGATGACTGGTTTGAAACGTCATTTGATGTTGCCGTAGGCTTGTTATTTATGCCACTGTTTGATGTTCCATAAGCCGATGATGATGAATTTTGTCGTCCATTCGAAGAGTATCCACCACTGGCACCGTTTGAAGACTTATTCTTGTTCATTCCTCCTACCCCATTGCTATTTCTCTTATCGTATGAATGAGATGAACCTCCGCCTGTGTGTTGTGCGTCTGTAAAGCTCTGATAGTGGTTCTGTATGGGTGAGTTATAGTTACTTGATAGAATAGGGGGAGTTGCAAAGAGTGGTGGATTCCGCTGATTGTGGTGCGGCAGTGAATGAGGAGTACTCGGAGCAGATTGTGCAGTACCAGTGGTGGCGACTGCGTGATTTGAGCTATTCGTATGTACGGCATAACTTGTCGGTTGAGGTGGTTCTACCGGGACCGGCCCGTTGCTCGAAGACAATGGAGGATGATTGAATATAGAACTGATCACAGCGTTTGGTTGATGAGGGAGTGGAGTGAGCACACCAGTTGCAGCCGCTGCATTCGCGGGTGTCGTTGTACTTTGGTGAGTGTATGGAAGCATATTTGAGGAAAAGACTGCATGCTGCGGAATGGCGTACATTGTTGGACCGTTAAGTTCGGATGCAAGTGCAAGAGGAACACCTGGTCCCAGTTGATAAGTTGCATTTCCCGTAGTGACAGAATGGCTATTGCCTTGCACGCTATTCTGTTGGTGGTGGGGCGGAGTCGCGCGCTTTCCACGGCCGCCTCCTCCACTGACTGTGTGGTTGTTATTACTGTTGGGGGCACTTGAATGATTATTTGCATTTACTTGACTTATAGTCGTTGCAATGCTTGTGGATACACCATTGGGTGGTTGATGCGGTGCGGTTGGTGTTGGAATAATCGATGAAGGAACCGCGTTAGCAAGGGATTGCTGAGGCACATAATATGTCATTGTTTGGCCCCAATAGCCTTAAGAAAAAAAAGAGGACACAAATTTAATATTTCATGATAAATGCAAAGATTTTTCTGATTTACCATTATATGGGTACGGGTATCCTATGGGATAAGTCGTCGTCATTGGATATTGCTGCATTTGCCCATTAGCCGCTGCTGCAACTGCTGCTCCACTTGCAGTAAATTGATCACTAGAATAAACGACTTGCCCTGGATAAATAGGTGCCCCGGCAAATTGTGTTGTTGGATAAGCAGCTACTGGAACCATTGCAGCACCACCTGTTGGCTGATAAATGGCTTGTGATCCAGCCGTTAATAAACTATTGGGATCACGCTGCTGAGACGGGTCAAACATAGGCATAAAATAACCCTGCATTTCACTATCCTATAAATTTCAAAAAAAAAAAAAAAAAAAAAAAAAACAATATAATTCACAAACGAAGATAATATTTCTAGAATGTTACCATAGGAGGAGGATACGTGTACACCATCCCTTGGGGAACTGCATAAACGCTTCCATCAGGCTGGAAAAAAAATGTTTATTAAAAAATTTAACTTAATGATAATTGAATTAGATTTTTAATGATAAATGAAAAGAATGTCTTAAGATTCTACGTCTAAACATTCCATTTTTAAGAATTAAATAAAGCAGTGAAATAAAGTCATATATCAGACGAATTTTACTATTAATTTGTTTGAAAATTCTCTTAAAACATAACCGAATTTTCAAAACAAAAAAGTTCTTGTTTTGAAAGGATTATATGACATAAATAATAAAAGCACTCGTTTGGCAAGTCATCATGGAAAGACTCACACCATAACAGCCAGCGTCTTCAAATTGTTGTTCAGCTGTAAATCAGCGTTCTGTGAGAAATGTTTTTTCGTGAAATTTCGTTCAAAGATAAAGCCCATTTCTGGGTAAAAGGATACGTTAATAAACAAAATTGCAATTTTAGGCTGATGAACAACTCGAAGAGTACCAAGAGCTACCATTAAAAAACAACGGTATGGTGTGGACTATGTGCTTTCTGAAATTCTTGGTGAGATACAAGTCGGCGTTCGAGTAATACAGCGCGTGAAACACTGGACTTGTTGTGAAATCATTTAGGTGGGCACTTAATTTCACGTTTTGCTATGGTAAATTGGCCGCCTAGATTGTGCGATATCACACTTTTGGACTATTTTCTCTGGGGATATGTAAAGTTTCAGGTTTTCAGGAATAAGCAATCTACGATTGACGCTTTGGAAGCCAACATTACTCGTGTTATTCGCGAGATACCATTAGCTATGCGCGAAAGAGTCGCATACAATTGGACCCTCCGAATGGACCACCCTTAGACGTAGTCGTGGGCAACATTTACATGATATCATTTTCAAAAAGTAAAGGCCATTGTTCTTTTAACCGATAATAAAAATTTTAAGTTCACTTTTAAATGTATGTATGTGTTTATTTTACATTATAAATCAAACCTCACGATGAATCACCCGTTAGTTATACAAATCACTTTATAAAGATAAAAATGTGTGCGTTGTGACTTTCACTTATCACAAATCGCCTTAGCCGATTCCACCTCTGAATTTTTTACAGTTTCCCTCTCAGAAACTAGAAATTTTATAAACTTGACTTTGATTTCTTAAATGTTCGCTTTTTTAGGAAATAGTCCGGTCAAAATAGACAAAAAAATAGTACTAGTTAGGTTTGCAAAAATTCGCATAAAGCTGAAAATTGGTACCGACGTTGGGAACACCATTTCAAATAAACTCAGCAACATCCCCATCGATCCGACTGGTGCGTTAGAAGTTATTCAAGGTCAATAGGTCAAATAAACGGTTTTTACAATTTTTCTTGTAAACGGTAGGTTTTATCATAAAAATACATGAGACAATGTTGTAGACCAGCGCTGCCCAACCCCAGGCCCGCGGGCCGAAATGTGGCCCGCGAACAAATTGTAAATGGCCCGCCTATGATATGAAAAAAAAAGGAAATGAATTATTCGTTCAAAACACACCACCAACTTGTTTGTCTCAACCGTATTATTTTTCCTTTTATTCGAAATTAGCCACAGAAGACACAACAATGAACAGAAAAAAACACAAACAAAAATCTTCTCTTACTTGTTGTATACATGTGAAGAACTTTAGTTTGAATTTTGAATTTTGAATTTTGTATCTACCTCAGCTCAGGGCGATATAACACACATCCACTGATAACTTTTCTAGGTGCTGCGAAAATGTGCGTAAAAAATTGCATACACCCTTAGCACTCAAAGATAATTGTTATTGTTCTTTTGTGTGGTAGGTTTTCACATTTATTCACATACACGATTTTAAATAATAATAATAAAAAAAAAAACATCAAATGGGTTTTGGGATAGTTGACGGGTGATACATACGAAAGATTTCCTCTCTGCTACCAACTACCAACAAATATTTTATATGATGCGTGCGCAGATTCTAGCTGTCAGTTTATAGTCCAGCCGACGGGTACTTTTAGGTGAAAAAAGGTCAAAAGTTAATGAAACTTTGAGGTTTTGTTCAAGGATAGTAAACTAACATTTTTCTAAGTTTATGACCTCGAGGGCCCTGTGCTAAAAGAGGGAGGGAGGGAAAACTGGAAATATTTCGACGTTGCTCCGGTTTTCCTTCAATAACTTTTTTTATTTACGTGCTATGGCAAAAACATGGTGTAGTTTTTTTTAGAACATAACATTTCCTACAATTCTGTAAAGACAATCATTTTTGTATGTCAATTTGTTACCGTGATATGGCACTTCAAAAAACAGGCAATTTTTCAAAATTCGCCAAAAACAGCGATCCATCCCCATCCCCACTTGCCCAGCAGGTGTCAGGCCATTCACATTATTATTGTCATTCTGGCGTAATTTTAATTAATTTTTTTGTTCTAAGTACAGTGGGCGGGACAAAGACGTCGGAAGTTTATGAAAGTTTGGGATGTTGCTAAGGAATAGTTAGATAACATTTGAGGAAGTTTTGGACTACGACTGCCTTGTGGAAAAAGAGGAGGAGTGGGAAATGCAAAATTTTCGACCTTGCTCCGGTTTTTAATTATTAACTTTTTTTCTTTACTTCTTACAGGAAAAACACATTCCATTTTTTTTTCTACAACTAGGATGGTAAAAAAATTGTTGTATGTCAATTTTGTTTGCCAGAAAATGAAAAAAGAAGAGGAGGGTTGGACTGACATTGCTCCGGTTTTTCTTCAATAACTTTTTTCCCTAATGTCCTAAGGAAAAAATGTTGTTGAGTTTTTTGTAGAACGTTAAATTTCCTACAATTGCAATAGTTCAAATATTGTTGTTTGTCAATTCGTAAGGAAAACATGATGTTTCGAAAAACAGCAATGTCAAGAAATGCAGAATTCCACTATATTTCTTCGTATATACCCGAATAACCATTTAATGAAAAATGACCTGTTTTTTGAAGCGCCATATCTCGGTAACAAATTGACATGTTGGTAATAACAAAATAGTAGGAAATGTTATGCTCTACAAAAGTAGACTATGTTTTTGCCATAGGACGTAAGGAAAAAAAGTTATTGAGAGAAAACCGGAGAAACGTCGAAAAATTTGCAGTTTCCCCCCATCCCTCTTTTAACACAGTGCCTTCAAGGTCAAAAACTTAGCAAAATGTTTGTTAACCACCCCTGAACGAAATCCCCAATTTTCATTAACTTTTGACCTTTTCCACCTAAGCCCAATCTTTCCGCCCTGTAAATACAAATACCGCAGTTTTTTTAAAAACCTTCCTCAAAAATAAAACCGTACGTACAAAGATTCTTCCATTGTCCATTGTGAAGTCTTGGATCGACGTATGTTTGTGAAAAGGTTTTTTCAAATCTGAATTTTATAAAAAATAAGTACCGCACATCTATTAACCAGCAACATACATCAGATTTA
The DNA here is from genome assembly GCA_916050605.2 of Platycheirus albimanus. Classification (NCBI taxonomy): domain Eukaryota; kingdom Metazoa; phylum Arthropoda; class Insecta; order Diptera; family Syrphidae; genus Platycheirus; species Platycheirus albimanus. The sequence continues at coordinate 72,370,175 of OU696698.1, forward strand.
TTGTTATTTTCAGCATCTGATCTCGCACCGAACATAGATAAATTAATAAAACAAAAACAATGTCAGAAATCGTATTGATTACCTATTAGTCCGGTCAAAATAGACATTTCGGTTTGTTACCCCTTCAACCTCCCCCTTCTCTTTTTTCATAGGGCCCTCGAGATCCAAAACTTCGTAAAATTTTTATTAACTATCCTTCAACAATATCTGATAGTTTCATTAGCTTCCGTCCTTTTTCCACCTTTCACCCACTTTTCCCAACCTGTCGACTGGACTAAATTTATGCATGTGGCATATATGAGCATATCATGAAGAACGTGACTCCTTCAAGTTTTAAAATCACGATATATCCGAAATGGTTATTCTTACAAAAAAATGATATTTACAAGTTCTGTAGATAATTTCATGGTCTACAACTTTGTCTCATGTATTTTTCTGATAAATCCTACCGTTTACCAGAAAAATTGTAAAAACCGTTTATTTGACCCTTTGACCTTGAATAACTTCTAACGCACCAGTCGGAACGATGGGGATGTTGCTTAGTTTATTTGAAATGGTGTTCCCAACGTCTGTACCAATTTTCAGCTTTATGCGAATTTTTGCAAGCCTAGCACTATTTTTACTTGCGATTATAGGTACTATAAGGCAAGTTATGCATTCGTCGAAAAAAAAAGTTTTGAGATAACAATCAAACATGACATTACGATGATAGCGAAGACGAAAAAAGATGGTCTAAAAATTCTGTCCGTCTGTATGTCTGTCTGTCTGTATGTAGACCTACAGCCCAAACGGGTGGGCCGAATTGCTTCAAACTTGGTATATAGACTTTTTTAGGTATTGTACAGAATGGAAATTGAAATTTTTTTTAGCTCAAAAAATAACGGTACCTGCCATACAACCGTTACGTTAAAGCTTATTTTTCTCAAAAACGGCTCTAAGGATTTTTAATTAAAAAAATCAGTGTTGCTTTTTAGGTACGACCAATCATATGGCTGAAAAAAAAGTTTTAAAAAATGGCTAAGAACGGTACTTTCCATAGGACCGTTTTTTTTTGCTTTCGACTATCTCGAAAACGACTCAACCGATTCTTTCGAAATTTCACACACATTTAGCTGTAGGTAGCTCAATTTGTATTGCATACCAATATTTTTGAAAAATATTTTTTTGTATTTTTAAAAGCATTTTTTAACAAAAAATTTAAAAAATTAATATTTTGAAAACTGCTTATTAAATTTTTTTTTAAAAATTTTAAATAAATGTATTTGCTGAATACCTATGAACTGGCGTTTTTGAATTTTTTTTGAAAATTTTTTTCAAAAAGTTTTTCAAAAAAAACTTTTTTTCTCAAAAACCGCTCCACAGATTTTTCTAAATTTATTCTCATAAATTCAAATTTATCCAAGAAATAAAATGGCGTACTTTTTTTTCAGCTCAAATTAGTTTAAGTATTTATTTAAGAATTTTGAAAATTTTATTTTTATCAAAATCTCAAGCCCATAAACCACTGTCACTCATTAGAGCAAGTTCGTGCGACCCAGTCGTGCATTTTATTTTGTCTATTTTGACCGGACTACTATGTACTTTTATTATTATTTTTATTTTTACGTTTTTTACTTGCGATTATAGGTACTATAAGGCAAGTTATGCATTCGTAAAAAAAAAAAAAATTCTAACAATCAAACATGACATTACGATGATAGAGAAGTCGAAAAAAGTGGGTCCGACAATTTTGTCTGTCCGTATGTCTGTCTGTATAGTTACCTACAGCCTAAGCCACTGGACCGATTTGCTTCAAACTTGGTACATAGTATTATTATGACGTCCTACAGAGGGGTTTTTGGAATTAGCATCCTAGCTCCAAAACTAACGGTACCTGCCATACGATTTTTTGTGAAAAATTAAATTTTCTCAAAAACGGCTCCTACGATTTTGATAAAACTTTCTGAATGATGTTTTTTGTGCAAACTTTATGTTTTGGTTGGAATAGATTTTTCAGGAAGTCTTATAACGGTACCTCCCATAGGACCGGTTTTTTGAAATCCGACTTTCTCGTAAGCCACTTGACGGATTTCGATGAAATTTTTAATGTAGAAGCCCTTTTATAAACGAAATAATATAAATTCTTAAATTTTCCAAAAAAATTCGAATATATTTTCGAAAAGTTTTTCAAAAAAAACTGTTTTTTGAAAAAACTGGTCCAACGATTTTGAAAAAAATTTTCGTCAAAATTCAAAAACGTAAAAGAAACCTGATGGCTGACTTCATTTTATCCAAAAAACATTTAAGGTATTGATTTTAAAGTGATTTATAAAATTTCATATGATTTTTTCAACGCCTTTTTCCCAAAATCTCAAGCGCCCAAAACCATTTTAACACATTAGAGCAAGTTCGTACGACCCAGTCGTGCACTTTATTATTAAATACATACATTACATTTATGTTCCTTTTTCTATCAGAGATGCTATTTAATTTATTATTTTAATAAATGACAAATAAATTTTTTTTCTTTTTGCACAAAACAAGCTATACTGGCCCGCCAGTGATTTTGTTGTCGTCAATTTGGCCCAAGAGATAAAAAGGTTGGGCAGCCTTGTTGTAGACCATGAAATTATCTACAAAACTTGCAAATATCATTTTTTTGTTAGAATAACCATTTCGGAGATATCGTGATTTTAAAACTTGAAGGAGTCACGTTCTATATGATATGCACAAATGCACATATATGCCACATGCATACATTTAGTCCAGTCGACAGGTTGGAAAAAGTTGGTGGAAGGTGGAAAAAGTTTGGAAGCTAATGAAACTATCAGATATTGTTGAAGGATAGTTAAGAAATATTTTACGAAGTTTTGGACCTCGAGAGCCCTATTGAAAAAGAGGTGGGGGAAGGGGGAAGGGGTAACTGCAAAGTTTTCGACCTTGCAACGGTTTTTCCTCAGTAACTTATTTTTCTTACGTTCTATAGCAAAAGCATTTCCATTTTATAGTAGAACGTCAAATTTCCTAAAATTTTCATGGTACCAAAGTTGTTGTATATTTATTCTTTACCGAGGTATAGCTCTTCGAAAAACAGGTTATTTTTCAGAATTTGCTAAAAAATGCCAACAAAATTCAGCTTATTTCTTCTAATAAAAACTAGTGCGAGGTTTTTGTATGACGAGATTTTCATACTACGATTTGTGCTGTTTAATAGTTTCTAAAAAATGTCGTATGAAAATCTCGTCAAACAAAAACCTCGCACTAGTTTTTATTAGAAGAAATAAGCTGAATTTTGTTGGCATTTTTTAGCAAATTCTGAAAAATAACCTGGGGTGGAATCGGCTAATGTGATTTGTGATTGTCACATTTCTGACAATCACATGTGATAAAATAATTTTGTGCGTCTGCATAATGTGATCACCGGAATTTTGTTTATTTTCATTATGTCATTTTCCGTTGGGCAATTGGAGAGAACTCCGAAGACAAATCGTTTCTCTTCGGAGTTGTGTTTTGCGAGTCTTACTTCTTCTGCTTTTTATGAAATATGCGGTCTGAAGGCGCATACATATATACGAACGTCACAGTTTCTATATATTTTGTATTTCAAATTAAACAATTCGAACAATTTTAATATATAATTTACATTAAGGGACGTGACAATTATGTATTTATTTAGAAAAGATTAATTTAGTTGTCACTTCACGTGATTGCTCACAACATATACGCGTTTCAGAAAAATATCTCAATTAAAAAAATGTTCATTTCTGTTTTTTTTTTTTTTTATTGTTTTTATTTTTACTTTAATCATGAGGAGAAACTAATTTCTCCCAATCGAAAACAACATTAGTATAGATCTTTGACAAATCTTTGACAGCAAAAGCAAATAATTTTGTTTTATAAGTCAGCGTCAGAGGTTTATTTTTTATTTATTTTTATTTTTGTATGCAAGTGACACCTAAATAGCTGTCACAAGAAAAAGTCACAAAAATATGATTTTCACATGTGACAATCACCTTAGCCAGACGAAATTTGTATATTGTGACTATCACATATCACAAATCACCTTAGCCGATTCCACCCCTGTTTTTCGAAGAGCTATATCTCCTTAAAGAATAAATATACAACAACTTTGGTACCATGAAAATTGTAGGAAATTTGACGTTCTACTATAAAATGGAAATGCTTTTGCTATAGAACGTAAGAAAAATAAGTTACTGAGGAAAAACCGTTGCAAGGTCGAAAACTTTGCAGTTACCCCTTCCCCCTCCCCCACCTCTTTTTCAATAGGGCTCTCGAGGTCCAAAACTTCGTAAAATATTTATTAACTATCCTTCAACAATATCTGATAGTTTCATTAGCTTCCGTCCTTTTTCCACATTTCACCCACTTTTTCCAACCTGTCGACTGGACTAAATGTATGCATGTGGCATATATGTGCATATCATATAGAACGTGACTCCTTCAAGTTTTAAAATCACGATATCTCCGAAATGGTTATTCTAACAAAAAAATGATATTTGCAAGTTTTGTAGATAATTTCATGGTCTACAACATTGTCTCATGTATTTTTATGATAAAAACTACCGTTTACAAGAAAAATTGTAAAAACCGTTTATTTGACCTTTTGACCTTGAATAACTTCTAACGCACCAGTCGGATCGATGGGGATGTTGCTTAGTTTATTTGAAATGGTGTTCCCAACGTCTGTACCAATTTTCAGCTTTATGCGAATTTTTGCGAACCGAAATGTCTATTTTGACCGGACTAAAACTAAAAGACAATAAAATTTGAGTTTCTAATAAGTAAATTTTGATAAGTCGAGCGGTTCTTGTGAGCACATAGCCAAACCATAAACTGTGATAACGGGATACAAATTTCTTGACTGGGGAAAGATGATCCATTAAGAGCCTTCTATATTGGCAGTGATGTAGATTTAACAGCTGGCAACAATGGCACAAATTAAGACATCGATCTAAAGAAAAAAAAAATATGTGTGTACAATTCACACTCGGTCGAAGTGAAACTTCAGAGAAGTAACCTATGAGAGAAAGAGATGAAAAACTACTTCCAGCAACAGTTTTTGGCATATACTTTCAAACTTTATGTAAGGCTTGCCACAGGTATACACAAGTGTTAACACACATTCTAGAATAAAATCGTATCGACTCGCTTCAGATTCCTTTTGACTTTTTTAAAGTCAAATCTTCCGATTCAGGCACGAAAGACATTAATCATGGCTCTATAGCGGTCACCATTGACTGTAACATTATGGCCGTCTTAATTTTTGAAGAAATATGGACCAATGATTCCACCTACCCCTAAAGCACGCCAAACAGTCAGTTTTTGTGGATTTTACGGTGTCTCAACATACTCCAAATGCGGCAGTTTTGCTTATTGAAGTATCCATTCAAACAAAAGTGAGCTTCATCTTTGAACAAAATATTCTTGTGAAAATTCAAAATCACGAATATAACTTTGTTTTTCAAAATAATTTTGCACGATTTGCAAATGTTGTTCAGGAGTAAGTCTATTCATTATGAAATGGCTAATCAAACTGAGCATACATCAAGACAGCTGTCAAAAAGACCAACTCCGAAAAATTATTGCCAGATTGAAAACCACACGTCTAAAAAAAAACACCCTTTACATGAAAATATCGCCTTGCCTTAAATGAACATTGAAACTTAAAAATCTACCGTTTGTAAATTGCTTGAAAGTTCCTCCTTTTTATGGACTGCTCCCAATACAGACTGCCAACTAGTCCTCCTCTTGCAGTTAACATCCTTAAAATATTTGATTAAGCACGGTATATGTACATGTACATAATCTCTGCATGTGCATTTTATTTGTTCGTGTATTCAAAATGCACGGGTGAGCTTAAGAGAGAGCTTGTGGGCAAAGAGAGAAACTTTAAAGAGTTGGCAGTCTGCATTGTATGTCTGTGCTCGAGAGATGAGACAACCATTATTAAATGTATTTTGAAAATAAAGATATTAAAAGGCTTTGCTTCGAAGTTGGTAATTTGAAAAGACTTTTGTAGACATTTTTGTTCTAGCATTAACCCTGCTGTAGAGAAGACATAGAATATAACACTTTTGCATATCAACTCTTTGGTGTAAGCCAACCATATTCAATTTCAGTTTCTCAAGGTTGGTACTGGACAGAAAATAAAATACTCTGTAATGTATGTCTGGCTTGCCATGGCGTCATGTCGCATTTCCGTTTCATCGAGTTACAAATCACAGCGATACTAAAGAACTTTCACTTCAAAAAGTATTCTATAACAACAGTATTTCCAAGTTTAAGAAAGGATTACAGTCCATTAAAAATCCGAAATTTTAAAAGAAACTGGAAGTATTGATAGAGCAGAGAATGCGCAACTTGCCATATATTTTTAAGTAGTTTATACGACGCAATATTTCAAGTTTCTATGACGAAACCTAGCTTTCAAGATAAAGATGTTTGTAGAGTTTTCTTAAGGTTCTCTTCAACAAACAAACTTCAAAGAGCAACATCCAACAAATCATTGCCAAGATGCCCACCCAATTTTTGCGAAGTAGTAGCTTTGTTCGCGTAGCAAAATCAAACAGTTTGCACTCGATTTCATACGTTTACATTAACCCGAAAAGCGTTCTTGTACTGAGAGATGAACGAAAGAAAATAACAGCTGTATTATTCTTTCGTTCATTTATTTCCAAGTTTTGACCCAGTGAAATTTCATCTGCTAAAAACTTGAACTCTGTCAAAATCAAATGACGTAAACATTGTTGTTGCAGATGATTCTTACATTACTTACCGCGAGGAGTTAACCAATCAAAAAATTCAAATTTGACGTTTCTCAAGAAGGTACACAAAAATTGTTCGCCCACTATTCGGTAGGTGAGAGATTTTGCTCTCATTTGAGAAATTATGACAGTTTTCATTTTTTTGCACAACCAGTAGGTAAACGAACAAAGCTCAAAAGAATTAACTTCTGAGGAAGTGATAGAGCCGATCTTTAAAAATAACTGTAAGATTATAAATACATATACTACTTGAGCTATGCAAACAAAAAAATATTTTGCATTTTTATGTTTTTTGAATGTAAGTCAGAAATCTCAAGTTGCATCACCCTTTAATATCTTGAGTCATGCTTTTCTGAATATTTGAATTGAATTGAAACTGAACCAAGTAGGGCATCGCATAGCCCCTAAAACCATTGTGCGTTACCTATATTCCCCTAAAGTGGGACATAACACTAGCTTCATTGAAGTGGGATAATTATGTCCGAAATATAAAACTGGGAGTTATGTCCATGTGCATGTCAACAGACAGATATAGAAGACTATGCAAAAATGAACTTTTTTAATTTCGTTCAAAAGAACACGGTTCTAATTATTTCACTTGCAACTTAATATAATTATTTTTCATTTAATATCGTAGATTTAACAAAAAAAACTCACCCCCTGCTGATATGTCGTTGTGGAATATGGATTGGTATTAGCTGTTTGGAACACTGTTGACCCATCAATAGCCTGATAGCTTTGAGTATAGCTCCAATTTTTGGGCTCATCTTTTTTGCTATCATTGGTGCTGGCCGGTGTGGAGCTAGTAGAATTTGAAAGTTCGGCTTGTTGCTGAATTGGTTGAGCTCTTACTTCAATTTTGGTTTCATTTTCAGGAACAATCTACAACATCAAAAAATATTGAGTATATATTATAAAAAAAAAAAAATAATAAAACCCACTTCATGTGACTGGGTTGATGCTTCTGGATCAGGAGAAGGTATATTCGGACTTGTAGCCTGGTGTTTAAACTTTTGCACTTCTATTTGGTCAAAAACTTTTGGTGTCGTTGCCGGTACAATAGGTTTTTCACAGTCTTCTCCAGTATTACCAGTCGTTTCTACTTCAACATAAAGCAAACAAAAAAATCCATAAGTATGTTCAAAATAACTCATGTTTGGTTGTTCTTCGTCTTCCTTACCCTCTTGTATGTCGTCCATTTCACGTTTTGTGATGCTATCTTTGGAATCGCTCTCATCATCCCTGGCCATAGCTCCCAGCACCATAGTTTGGGTTGATGACTCCGAAACAGTTTCTGTTGAACTTTCGGCAATGTTATTATTTACAACTTCCCCTCCTCCACCACCACCACCTCCACCGCTGGACGAAGATGATGACATTACATCATTAGCGGCGGAATGATCCATTTTATTGCCGAGTTTTTGTTTGTCTTGTTTCTTTTTGATATTGGCGCCTAATGGTGATTTACTATACACTCCAGAGGCCATTGCTTGACTTGGTGGCAAATTGGACGGGTCAAAATGATAAATTGAACTAAAAAAATAAATAAATACATAAAACAATGTTAAATGACTGAATATTTGCTTTTTTTTTTTTTGTAATCGTGTAATTGAGAGCCAATTTTGCAAGTCGTTTAAAGAACAAGACTCAAAAATTGGTTTTGTTTGTGGAAATTAATCAAGTGATTCGTGATATACATTTATAATGTGGTAGTGGGTATAGGTATTGGTGGGTGTCGTGTATTTTTTTCGAAATGAAAAAGCCATATCACTTGAAGAAGAACAAGCTAAAACACATTCTAAGTTATGCAAAAATATCACATTAAGTCCGAACAAAAATTATATCACACACAAAAGCAAAGGAAGAGAAACAATACGAAGAATATAATATCCGTTAATATAGAATACAAACAAAAAATAATATAGCATAAAAGCAAAAATAATAATTTAACAATAACTGTGTTTACGAAACATCCAGGCATAGGGCAACTCTGTTCAAGGTTAAGGTAACACCTGAAGTGGCTGTTACTGGTTAGTAATGTCAATGTAGCAAAGTTAAGCAATCATTTGTTTTTTTATTAATTCGGTCACGGCTTTAAAAAACAGTCGATTCTTTAAAAATCTGAAACACATGGTTGTTAACAATTTAAAGCAGAAATTTGGTTTAATTCAATCGCGGATTTTAATCAATTAATACATTTTTATACGAAATTTTTAGAAACTTTGATGTGTTTCATTTAAGCAGAAGCTTTAGTCTTCTGTGCTTTTTAAAACTTCTGCGGGTAGCAGGAAGGTATAAACTTTAGTTTGCAAAATGTTTTTTTTTTGGTTTGTTTTTGTTTACTGAGGGAGGGCAAAAATATGGTGATCTCGAACACTTATCCTGAGTAATAGAAATGTTTGGCAATAATTCATGTTACTTATTACAAAGAAATTTTACATTCCTGCAAAATATCAACGCACACACAGGAATGGTTGAGAGTGTATGTAACAGGCCCGCTTGGAGCTGTTGTGCCAACAATTTTTTTTTTATTTAAAAGAAGTAATATACAACTTGTTTTTTTTTTTAATAGAAACATAATCTGTATTCGTAATTTGATAAATGGTTTTCTTTTTCTATTTTGTTTTTTTTTTTTTTTTATTAAAAGATGGTGTCCGAAATTTTTAAAATTTTGTTCAAAAATTAAATGGGAAATATTACGCAAGATGTTTTTATTCAAATATTCCAGCTTCAATTACTTTTTATTTGAATTTGAAAATGACAGGTACTTTCAAAAACCTCGAAAAACAAATCACAGATTTGACTGAATCGATTTTGCTGAAATAAGACACGAAGATGGAAAATTGTTTTTTTTTTTTGCAACTCTTTCCCTTCGATGTCATCCCTTTAAAATAATACTGTTAAATTGAACTTCGCGATAAATCTTATTTCTTGTACAACAGGTCCCCGCAACAAATGAGCTTTGGTTAAGACATGCTGATATCAGGGACATTGATGAATCTACATAAAAGATGAACATTTCGGTTTGTATTCCTTGGTTACGTAGCAGGTTGTGGTTCAAGAATCGTGTTAAATATTCCCATAATAGCTATTCCCATTCGAAACCTATTTTTTTAAAATTCAAGTTACATTATATGTCTTGTTTTGTTCAAATCGAGCTGCAAGCTTAAAATTAAATGTCGTTATCTCATAGTAATTACCTTGCCAATAAAAATTCTCAAATTTTTGACGTGGCACACGCCTTTTTTTTGTGGCCAGACAGAGGCTGGCTGCGGGGAGTGAACGCGTACACATACAAAAAATAGGAAATAATATATCTAACAGTTCGTTGAAAACGTACTGTAGCTCTAGCTTATGTTTTTTTTGACAATCAAACATAACATTACGATGATAGAGAAGCCTAAAAAAGTGGGTCGGACAATTCTGTCTGTCTGTCCGTCTGTCTGTATCGGCACCTACAGCCTAAACGGCTAGACCGATTCGCTCAAAATTTGGTTCATAGCAATATTATGAAGTCCTTAAGAGGGATTTTTGGAATTAGCATTCTAGCTCCAAAACTAACTAACTAATTTTTAGTGAAAAAATAATTTTTCTCAAAAACGGCTACTAAGATTTTGATTTTTTCAAAGCTTTTTTTCCGAAAATCTCAAGCCCCAAGACCATTTTAACACATTAGAGCAAGTTCGTACGACCCAGTCGTGCACTTTATTTTGTATTGTAAACAGAAGATTTTTTTCTCATTAAGTACGGTTTTTTTAATATAACTTACGCGCTCAATTAGGAAGCAAGGGAAAGGAGGTGTCGATGAAACATCGGCCTTGAGTGTTTGAAGATCAAAATGGCAAGGGAAACCTGTACCAGGCATTCGTGTTGTACGGCTCATAAAGGAATCCCTATATTTCACGGTACGTCCGAAATTGGGCTCAAGTGTTAACTGATGATAAATTCAGTAATTTCGAATATATTAAAAAGAGGCGTTGCGGAGTTCACCGGGTCAGCTAGTATTAAATGCAAATCAAAAAGATCAAGATATTGTTAAGACCGAATGATGATATATAATCTGAAGCTCTGTTGACTTTTCAAGAGAAAATTATCAATTATTTGTGAATCGTTGGTCTTAAACTGCTAGTTGAAGTCACAACATTTGTTTCTGGATAGTTCTTCCAGTTGACCCTTGTGAGATTGAACTCTCTCAGGTTATTATCACATCATGGTAACTCAATAAATCATTAATGTAATTCATAAATTGAAATGCTATAGTTTAATCGTTACGATTAGAGAATCTGTCTCGTCTAAATATGTTAAAAAATAAAATGCACGACTGGGTCGCACGAACTTGTTCTCTCATGATAGATAGATAATAATCGCTATATAAAATATTTTTTTTTTTTTAATTTTTACTTTTTTTTAAAGAGTTTTCTTGAAAAAACTAAGTATGCGATAAAATTTCATTGCTTGATATCAAAAAATTTCGAAAAAATATTTTGAAATTTCTTCGAGTATGTAATATGGCGATTTTTAGTTCGTATCTTGGAAAATAATGTTAACAAAATTCAATATAATAATATCTGCCCGTTTCCAAAATATTTAAAATATTTTTTTTTAGACAATTATGAAAAATCAAAAAAAAAAAATTTCAAAATTTGGAAATACTTTATCAATAGGGTTATACATAAATGACTTCCTGTGTCGAAAATTGTATTGAAATCGGATGTATAGTTTGCGAGAAAACTTTGTTTGAAAACACCGGTTTTTTGAGAGGTACCGTTAAATGACGAATTCTGAAAAAATAGCATTCTGAAATTTTTACAAAATCGTTAGACTTGTTTTTGAGAAAATCAATTTACTTCTTCACGAAGGTATGGGCAAGTACCGTTATTTTTGAGCCTAGAGTAAAAATTAAAAATACTTTCCGAGGGACGTCTAAATAAATACATATCTACTAAATACCAAATTTGAAGCAAATGGACTTCTCCATCATCGTTATATCATATGTGATTGTTATTTAATTTTGTTTGCACACATTTATAAATTGATTTATATTTCTTCCTATGATCCCAAGTATAAAACTTTCAAAAATTTCTCGAGCTCATTGTGTAGAAAGTGCCACTACAAACAGCTGTTCTCTAAAAATTGATGTCAAAGATTTTGAAGTGAATTTTAAAAAGTTCTCTTGCCGCAAATAGGATGATCAGCCCAAGGCGATAATTGCATTTTTTTGGAGATGGCGTTTGACTGTATCGCCAAACCAAAACACTAATAAAACAAAAATTCTTCAATATCCATTTCTGTCTGTCTCTTTCTGTCGTGTTTGTGATGTCTTGAGCCTAAGGCCTAAGTTGCCAGTGCTTGTAAGTGTGTCTACTCCGATTGATTCATCGACGGAGTAGATTGTAATGTAATGTATTCGATTTTATTTATTCGATGACAGAAACTTTAAAGAAATGAAAATGAAAATACAGCTGTTCTCTAATCCATGAACGTACTCACGGAAAAGTTAAAGAGGAGCATTGAAATATCGTCGTTCTGGGACTATTTTTGTAAAAAACGCTATTTAAAATATTTATTTGAATTTCTTTTAACAGAACAATTATTATTTGTATTTCTGTCTCTACTCGAAATAACTTTTGTATCCCTTAAACAAATTTTCAGAGGAGATTTAACCCCTACCATTCCCCCTTTAAGCTACGCTCTGAAAAAATCTGTCAAAATTTAGTTGGGAATAAATGTGCCGATCAATTTATCAGTCCGCTAAATTTTGACAGCTAAAAAATGTAGACTGCGAAACAAAAATTTGAAATTTTAGTTGAAACTGCGCGTACCACTGCTAAAATTGCTTTTGCTAAATTTTGGAGAGAATTTTGTATAGGAGCTTAATTTTAGCTCGAGCTGCGTAGATACTATGCTTTATTGTTGAAGATCAACAATTGCCCGGGTGAAGTGAATTCTCCGGTAAGTTTAGTTAGGGGTAATTTGTTTTCGCAGAGGTACTGTTAATCTTAGAGGTAACAACATTTTGGAATACATCATTTTTCAAAAGTTCGTACTCAAATTTTCAAAACTTTGTTAAATTGAAAGGGTATCACAACACAAATTTTGACTTCATTTCAATAAATGTAATGTAAAACCAAACTGATGTTTTTGTCATGACCAACTTCAAACTAAAAAAGGATAAAACGGATTTTTTGGTTTTGAAAACGAACTACTTCTTTCTTACAAAATAGAAGAGTAAGAAGAAAAGAAGTTAACAGCATAATATAGAAAACCATTTCAAATAAAACAAAAAATAAGAACACAACAACATGATGCCGCAATAAAAACATCAACTTTAAGTTGTACATGTACAGTACAGCCCTTAAAAGAAGCTTAAATGTTGTTTAATTTATTATTAGTGCATTATTAGTACGAAATCAAAGCGAAATATTTCAACATGGGCAATCGACGTTGGACAAAATAAATTATTTATAAACGAGAGATTAATTAAAAATTATATCAACATGAGATTAAAAAACAAATTAAGAAAATTTAATTCAACAAAATAAATAAAAAAAAAATATATAAGAAATCAAACGTTTTGCAAACTTTTGTTGAACTATCGGTAACTGTCTTCAAAAAAGAATAATATCAACATAGATATACATAGTTATCAATATTTTGTGAACTTTATATTAATCAACAAAAAGAAAGGAAACTCTGTTGTGTTTTTTTTTTAGATTCATAAAGTTAGTTTTTTTTGTTAATTTTTTTTTTGTTTTTTTTTCGTAAATTACCCGTCTTGATTAACTATTGGTTGCAACGTGTGCGGATTTATGAGGACACTGCCTCGTGGCACACTGGCTATGTCAGTGACGGCCCATACAAGCCCACATGGAGCAGGTGGCGGCGAATGGACCACAGACGGTTCTGGCGTATGCTCATCACTCCCATATCCAGTTGGAGAGGGAGTTACCGAATCTGACCGCAGGGATTGTGTTTGTGTTTTATATCTATTTATTAAAAAACAAAATGGGAGAACACATAAAATTCAGTGAGAAAGAGAGATTTCTGTATTCAATATTATTTTACATCAAATGTTAATTTTGATTTTAATTTTGATTATCTCCGTATGCACACTTTCTCATTGTCAGAAATAATATAATATTTTAATATTTCATGAACAAAATTTAATTACATAGCGACTAGATGCAATCTGTATATATATGTATATATACTCATAAATAATAAACTGCTTACATTTTTTATAATGTATGTAATACAAATTCTTATTTGTTACTTACCCGCTACTTGAGGGTGATAGGCGCCAAGGTGTACTTGTGCTGCCAATAGAGTCTTGCTTTGAGAACATTCGTGAACCTGCACTTTTTGTGGAATTCATGGAATCACCGCGATGAAGGGGAGCACTATTGTTACTACCACCATTTGGTGGAGGACCTCCATAGCCGCCGAAACTGTGAGACTTTGAAACACTTGGTCGTCCATCCATGCGCATGTCATTCGATTGCTGAAGAGAAAGTACATTAAGAAAAAGTTAAATCAATTTTAATTGTATAGGCAAGGTTATTTAATGAGATTTTGAAATAAAACTCAATATGATAATAAAGTTTTATTATTTGTTTTGTTGATTTGGCATCAGTATCTGAATAATTTGAGAGATGTCACCATAACAAGATGACCGCAACAGACCGCCAAACTTTACCCACGCCAATTGAACAAATCTTATATACCAAGAACAATCCAAATAAAGTTTGTGCACGAACTACTTTTTTCGGATTTATCGTTTTCAATGAAATTTTTATGAGATCTTAGGACATGTTTTGACAGTGCATATGCATGTAAGAAAACTGTTTGCTGTCCGATGTCTAGGACCGGAGTTATGACCAAAAATCTCACTCACATGGTCTTCAATGCTTTAGTAGTATAAATAATGTATTTTGTATATCTATCTTTGTTTTGTTAACTTCTGTCGTTGCTTTGGAGTTTTTTTTCCATATAGACATTATATAAAATATCTGTGCTATTGAAATTCAACCTTTTTTCAATTTCTATAAAAAACATGGTTTCTGTACACTATCCTATAGGAACCGTGCATTTTTCTGGGATACAAATTAGTCTGTCGTTAAATTTTCTGACCCCAAAACTACCACTACCTACACAAAAAGTCAAGTCGATCCTTTGCTCTACGAAAAATATACATTTTAATGGGATACAAAGTAGTCTATGTGCTACTCTAGACTATAATCTATATTTGTGCCAAATTTCATACAGATCCGTTAGATGGTAGATGGTATATGGTAGATGGTAGATGGTAGATGGTAGATGGTAAATGGTAAATGGTAAATGGTAAATGGTAAATGGTAAATGGTAAATGGTAAATGGTAAATGGTATGGTAGATGGTAGATGGTAGATGGTAGATGGTAGATGGTAGATGGTAGATGGTAGATGGTAGATGGTAGATGGTAGATGGTAGATGGTAGATGGTAGATGGTAGATGGTAGATGGTAGATGGTAGATGGTAGATGGTAGATGGTAGATGGTAGATGGTAGATGGTAGATGGTAGATGGTAGATGGTAGATGGTAGATGGTAGATGGTAGATGGTAGATGGTAGATGGTAGATGGTAGATGGTAGATGGTAGATGGTAGATGGTAGATGGTAGATCAACAGATCTTTGTTGGCGTCTTTATATATTATTAGCTGGTGATTTCCGGCGTTGTTGAAAATTGGACATGGAAAAGTGTCGATTGACAATAAAACTGGCTTAGTAACGTTAAAAACCATCAACAAAATATAATTCAGTGCAGTTTTACATTGATATTTATGTATACCTATAGTGTCGATTTTATCGAACGCGAAAGAAAAAGGAAGCAACTGTCAATACCGAACGAAAAGTTTCTTTCCGATCTGTCAAATACACTATTTAAAAGAAAAAAAAATTAGCGAACAAATAAAGGAAACTTCTAGCAAAGCGGATGGGGTAACACTAATAATATAAACAAGTATAAAATTAATCGTTTCTTTTCTTCCACAAATATTCGACGAAAACTCCTATAATCTTAATCGACAAATATAGTGATCGACATTCTTACTCAACGATAAACAACAACGTAACACAACTCATATACGCAGTACTAAAATAAAACAGTATTATTCGATTGCATAATTATGTATGTTTGTTCAAATTATCCCGAAAAGAAATATGAAGGAAAGAAAATGACAGTTGCATTATTCTTTCGTTCATTTATTTACAACTTTTGTCCCAGTAAATTTTCATCTGTTTAAAAGCTTTCCCAAGAATTTAACAGAAAGTATTCGCCCAATTTCCAGTATAAGTGAGATAGATTTTTCTCCTATTTGGCAGAGTTTGACAGTTTTCCCTTTTTTGGACAAAAAGTACACGAACAAAGCTATAACTATAACGAAGCAGTAGTTACGGTCGCAAACTTTGCATATAAGATTTCTCAGCTATTGTTTTGCGTATTAGCTATAAGAAAGGAATTTGGAGACAGCAGAGGGCTAAACGGTCAATCATTATCACCAGAACGCTATTAATTCAATATAATATGCTGTCAGGTGTAAATATTGACGTTTGTACAGCAGTAATAGGTTCAACATCGTTTTTATAAAAATCAAACATAAACTTTCCTTCTAGACACCCTGCACAACGTTGAAATAAAAGTAATCTCTTGTTACCAAATTTTAGATGAGAAAAAATCGCACCATGTGTCAACAATATCAACTTGAAATCATTCTTTATACATTTTATTTTTTTTAGTTATTTAATAGAAGAATTATTTAAATATCTTCGCTTCGAAACTCAAAAATAAATATAACCCTTATTTGAATTTGAACATATTATACTTACTGGGGATTGGACTTTCAGCATTTTATTATTTTGACGCATTCGTGAGGCCTGCTCTGAGTTTTCTGACCAATTCCAGTATGGTTCCTCCATCATTTCACCATTCTCGCGGTTACGAAAGATTCTTCGGCGAACTTTTTCATATTCCTCCTCACGTTCTTCGAAACTCTTTGCTTTTCGATCGAGTATACCACGATCGGGACACAAATAGCTTTGGCGAGCGTCATCGAAACTGTGAGTATCACGTTTGAGAATTGATTTTCTTGGCTCATCAGACATGCGTTCACGGAACAGTGATTTGAAACGAATCTTAAATTACAAAAATAAAAATGAAAAATATTTATTCGAACATTGTACATTGTTTAATAAAAGTACACATTTATGTGTTTGCTTTATTTGACTAAAAGTACCTATATGTAAAAGGATTGTAAAAGGATTTTCAAAAACAAAAAAATACCTACAATAAAAGGACAGACTTGGCTTTACGAAAAAAATTCACATTTTAGACTCCTTTTTTTAAGAAGTATTGATTGTATTTTGTTCTACGATTTCTTATACTAAATTGCCTCAAAAAAAATTAAGAAATTTAATAATATATGTATATACAAATAGATAAACCAATATAAATATTTGTTTTGAAAACATTTTTTTTGAAAAATAAAGGGTTTTACATTAAAGAAGGATCCGAATACGTCAAAGTCGGATGTCAAAAATCCTTTGTAGGACAACAACTATAGAATTCTCTATTGAGCTAAGTTTGGCGGAATATTAGTTTTTTGATTTGTAATTCGATTTAAAGTATTATATTTACTTGAAATAATCTGAATTCAGATTTTTAACAATCAAAAATATAAGTCTTTCTGAGCGATTCTTTGCTTTTTCCAATATTTGACGTCTCGGAGCAAGCGAGAAAGAAGTACATATATGCCATTTGCATAAAAACTCTATGGGGACTTCCGAGCTTTGACAGTTGCTAGCGGCCATCTTGTTGAAGCTGCATCTGTCAAATTGGCTGTCCATTATTTAGTCCGTTTTGCCAAATCATCATGGACGAATGTCACGTGCAAGTGATAAAATTGTTTTATCAATATGAGTAATCTGTTCGGGCAACTTTCCGCGCGCTTCGCCCATTGTACGGTCACCATAATCGTACTACTTAGATCACTATTCGAAATGTAGTGGATAAATTTGAGTCTCCTGGTTCAGTAAACAATCAGCCAAGACCCATTCGTCGACGAAATGCAAGATCTTCCGAAAATATCTCCGCCGTCCGTGCAGGAGAATCCTAGGCAGACAATTTCGCGTCGCTTACAATAACTCTGACTGATTTATGCGCAAAAGTCATGCAAAATTGAACACTTCGGATGCGCGCCACAAAGAGAAGCCACGGCGGACATTTAAGTTAACTGTTTGGGAAACCAAAGTATGCTCTCGGAAAACCAATATGTATCTCAATCAAAAAAGGTCCTCAAGGCATATTAACGACAAAATCCTTTTTAAATATTATTTTGCCTGTCTCAAAATTTTCAACATTACACAAAAACAAACATTTTTTGAACTGCATAATTATGTGCAGTTCTGCATGAGTTCAAAATTTAGTAGGTACTATTTTACTCATTACAATTATGTTTGTACAGATTTCAGATAAAAGTAGTTTGTGAAACTAAAGGCGTAAAAAATGAATTTGTGTCGGCTTTCATTTTCATTACAAAAACATTGTTGGAACTTTTAGAAAGTTTTACAATAGAAAACAGTTGTTTTCTTAAAGCTTATAGAACATACAGTATTGTTAATAAATATTGGATTAACCTTCTTTTAACTTGACCAAAGAGAACACGTGCTGGTAGTGAATTAAGCAATAAAATCGATTAACTACTTGCTTTCACTTGTTTATTCTCTTGCTGATTTTTGTTTTAAGAGAGTTTTCTCTTGGTGGTTTTGTCTTTGCAGAATTTCTTTTTGGAATTATGTCCTTTGATGAAACATCCTAATTGAACCCGATTTTTTGGGAAGAACTTGAATTGAGATAGGTTTGGTGCTACTGATTCATAAATATATGTTTATTAAAAACAATCCCAAACGCGTGAAACATGCACTTTTTGAACTTCACTTTTCAACCCATCTTTTATCATTCATTAGTTCTTTTGTTTATAAAGTAAAATGTGTCATTTGAATAGTAATAGTATACACATTTACTATTTACATATAACAAGGCTAATAATACCTGTGACACACTGCTGGTATCGTAACCGTGGTACTCGAGTATATCACCTATATGTCAGGGAAAACCAAGGTAATACCATTGTAAACAATAGAGAGACAGTGTGTGTCACCCTCTATGGTATTTCAAATACCATGGTATATACATATACATTATGGTATCGATACCAGCAGTGTGTCCCGGCTATAAGAGGATATAAACAATTATAAAATGTTGATTGGATATCTTACGTCTGGGAGACGAGTGCCTTTAGTTGTTGCTACTATTACGCACTGTTGTGTTGCCGTGTCGACATTGTGTTCCATTCCAAAGAATGCAGCTGTCCTATGAATAAGCATTCGATTGTAAGATGAAGCAGCTGGGAATCGCATCTCGTGGCGACTATAGGTTTTGGATAAAAAAAAATATCGTAAAATAATTTATTAGATTAAACATTTAATGTATAGCAATTTACGTTTTATCTTGAGCCAGCTCAATTAGATCCTTTTCAATCTTCATTAAAGTATTTCTATCTTTGGGATTTTTATTCAAGGTTTCCTTGAAGAATAGCACTAGATCAACGCCACTCTGGTCAGTAAATTGCTCCATTGAGCTATCTAAAATTACAAAATTAAAAAGACATGAATTAAAAAAAAAAAACTAATTGATGACCTATAATACCTCGTGATATGAATCCAGAAGTACTGTTACTATTGCCACCGTCCATGCTGGATGAAGAACCCATATTTTTTAGTCGTGGTTTTGAACTTTTAGAATTTGAGTTTGTCCTGTGCTTTTTGTTGCCAATGCGTTCGTGCTTACTGATGTCACTTGGACTATCGGTAAGACTATTTTGATTTTCATCTGGTGATAGTGAATTGTTGCTATTCTGACTGTCATTTCGTGGACAACGGTTTTCTTTGTCGTAGAAAGATATCGCTCCATCTTGATTCATGGCTCCACGGGAATCTGATGGATGAATGAAATGTGATCCGCTGCCATTGTTTTCTGTTTGGTTGTTCGTATATTCTAGAGTACACGAATTCGAAGTAATGCAAGTAGCCCCTCCATTACCTCCTCCACCTCCACCACCACCTCCACCACCGCCGCCACCGGTATCTATTGTTTTTGTTATCTCGAGAACAACTTTCTTGCCATTACCATTGCCGAATTCGATTTTGTTGGTGTGTTCATTGCCACCAGGCGGCGCTGCTGAGCATTGTTGTTGTTGATGTGTGTTGTTAAACTTGTCCATTAGATCTCGGTTAATATTGTTGTTGTTATTATTATTACTGTTGGAATTGCCGGAATTAGAATTTGAGTTACTCGATTGTGAATTACGAGGACTTTTTGATGATTTAGGTGGAGATAGTTTTGGAAAGTCCGCTTCGTTGCAGATGACGCTCTGCTGTTGCTGCTGTTGTTGAGAGTGTTGACTAGTAACGATAACCGAGGGTGTTTCTAACAATGGGGTAGGGGAAAGCAGAGAGGAGGGTGATTGTACGTGCATTTTGCAATCGTTTGTTTCCTGCGATGGGCTGTGTGTCGATGATGTAGACGATGACGACGATGAAGACGACGACGATGCTAGTCCGCAATTTGTTGATGATGTTAGTTGATGATCTGTGCGTGGAGTTGGTGTCCGTGGTGGAGATGTTGATTCACGCATTGCATGGCTTCGCGTTAAGTGCTTGCCTTTCATGTTGCCCTGAAAATACAATCCAGAACAAAAAATATGTTAGCTAAAAATTTATTAAAATAGAGAATTTAAAGATAATGTAAGCTCAAAACGGTTAAAAAAACTAGCAGCTTTGCAAACTATATAGCTCCTAATTTCAATTATTTTTTCGCCTGGCCATTTAAATTTGTTAAAACATTAATTTCTTTAACAAATAATAATTTTATTTTGGTTCAATGAACTTTTTAAAACAAATTGTATTCAAACATATTTTTTTGATTTTTTCACCAAATATCCACATCATTGTCATTATTAAGAAACAAATGTCCTACACGAATGGATGGTACTCAATGATTTGGGTTTTAAAGGCACAAAAACAACAAACTGATGATCTGTTTTTGAAAAATGAAGTCAATATTTTTTAAAACAACTCGTCTTTAGGAAGGTAATGAGAATGCACGGCTTACCAAGAAAACTAGATTGACCATCTGCCATTGAGCCGTTAACAAGTTTTTCGGATATTCGCATTCTTATCCTACCTGAAATTAATTTAAATAATGAGTCATTGTCGGGTAACACCAGAGAAAAAAAGATTTGAGGGTATGCAGCGTTCAAAAACACTTAATTAAAAAAAACTGAAATTCGTACTAAGTATATTAGGAACGGCAGACATGCATCCAATGTCTTGGAAATCTGCAAGTTGCAAGTGACCAGCACAAACTTGAACCTATTAGACTAATAGTTATCAAAATATGAAAGCGGGTATCCACGAAGTTGCAACACTGAAAAATGAAATATGTACTGGCAAAAAATTAACTGCCGTAAGAGGGGCTATCGAAATTTTGTTCTAGCTCAAAAAATAACGCAACCTGCCATAAAACCGTTATATGTATTATTTTTCTCAAAAACTCTAACGATTTCGATTTAAGAACCAATCAATTTTTAGTATGGCTGAAAAAAATACCAACAATGGCTAACAACGGTACCTTCTATAGTAGTAGGTTCGGTTATTTTTGAATAGCTTGGCAACAAAAAGTCCAAGAGCCATACGGTTTTCTGTGTTGGACTAAAAATTAATAAGAACATTAAAATTTGATAACAAAAAAAGTATTTAATTACGTAAACTATGAAAACTGCCCCTTTCGGCTAAAGGGAGGGGAATAGACCCACCTCTCCCATAAGATTTGTTTCTTGTCTTAACTTTACTCGTTCTAGCTTTTTGGTGCATAGGTTAAGGAAGCTACATTTATATAGAAATAAAATGGCGTGACTTTTTTTTCAGCTCAAATCACTTACCTTAAGTATTTATTTAAGAACAAAAACTATTTTTTTTTCGAAATCTTAAACCCCAAGACCACTGTCACATATTAGAGCAAGTTTGTGCGAACAGTTTATCTAATTTGGAAATTATTAACTGAATAAAAAACAATACATAATTTAAAATTGTATTGTAATCAAAATTCTGAAGGGCTCTATAAAAGGAACCGTTATGAGACGAAACGTAAAAAATTTAGACCAAATTAGAAGATAAATATTGTTCCCGCAAAACAGTACCTTACCCAGAAAGTTTCATCAAAATCGTTGGTGCCGTTTTCGACAAAATCAACCATTAATGTTAACCATTCTTTGACCCGTTTAAATGATATCGGCCTAGGTGTAAATAGACAGAAAACCCTATTGTTTCATTCGTCTAATATTTTTTCACTGATTGATTTCTTAATAATACACGAATGTTAAACGAATGTACGAAGATAATCAATAACATTTTCCTTCCGTGACCAAAGTATTTTTAGAAGAAGTTGTGGTTTCAATGTTCTTTTCTTGACCCAAGTATAATCAGAACTGTTTTATGTTCGCATGTGTTGTCCATATTCAACAATTTGAAATCTGTTGCAACCTTAAGTAACCGTTTTCGTTTTTTACTTGCTCTATATGGGACAAGCATTGATTTATTGCAGAAAAATAACGGTTTTCGCAATGCTGTCCGTCCGTCCGCCTGTCTGTTCGGCTTCTTCACATTTCATTTTATAGCATTAGAAAAATGATTGTGAGGTTTTTATTATTTTGTTTAAGTCAGGCTCGAACTAATATACCTTTCAAGTGACGGTTTTTTTCGTTTTGCATTTGCTTGAAAACGGCTCTAACGATTTTTATTAAACTCATAATTTAACAAACCTATAAGGCATTTTGAACAACATTGGGTTTTTTTTTTTGACATAAATCAGTTTAGTTGGCTTTTTTTAAATGGCCATAAGTTGGTAACGGCTTAATCAAATTCACTGCAAACTTTATTTGGTAAAGATTTTTTTAGTTTTCTATAAGATGGAACCTATTGCAATTTTTTCAGTTACTCTCTTTGAACGGTGGCTCCCATACAACAAACCACTAGGTAGCCAATCCTTTTTTGGTTTTTAAAAAATTCTCAAAAAAGAGCGAAGGAATTTTTAACAGCGTTCTTAGTTTTGGGCTTATTCATACAAGAATGAAGAAGGAATTTTAAATAATAATACAAGACAGAAATATTGTTGGAATCTGGAAGATAATTTCATGGTAATTTTTTTTTAATTTGATTTACATGTCTTTATATAGTTCGTTCGATCAATCCAATTTGTCACACCTTTCAAGGGGCGTTAAATCGCACGAACGAGGGGAGGCAGTTAACAGGACCACTTCTCGAAATAAAGTTTTCATCAAATTGTTTTTGCAATAAATTGATTGTTAGGCGTCCTGTGTGCCAAGTTGTTCCGTTTCGTTGGAACCAAATGTCGTAGGTGTTTAGCTGATTAATTTTTGGAAATAAAAGATCAGTCAGCATGGCTCGTAGCGCTCGCCATTCACCGTGACGGCAGCTCCTTCCCCACTTCGAAAAAAATAAGGACCGATGATGCACCCAACAGTCAATTTTAATTAATTGTTCCGGCGTTAAACGATTCATTAAAAATTACCACCTTAGCGAACAGAAATGTAAACACAGTTTGACATTCTCAACTTCCAAACTATAGACAAACAACTATCGAAACTTCTCATGCAGCTAAAAAAGACACCCTTTATAGAGAAATTCTTTCAACTGTCTGCAAAAATGAAGTGCACGACTGGGTCGTACGAACTTGCTCTAATGTGTTACAGTTGTCTTGGGGATTGAGATTTTCGGAAAAATCTTATGAAGTTTTATTTACCACTTAAAAATCAAAAGTTTAAACATTTTTAGGAGAAAATGAAGTAAGCCTTCAGATTTTTTTTGCTTTTTTGTATTTGTAAGGAAACAATTTTTCAAAATCGTTCGAGCAGATTTTTTCAAAAACCGGTTTTTTTTTTGAAAAACTTTTCGAAAACATATTCGACATTTTTTTTGAGTATGCCAGCATCTAGCAGCTTAATGTTCCTATCAGAAAAAAAAAAGTTTAAAACATTTTAAACTAACCGTTTTTGAAGAAACCAAAAATCTATTTTTTTTTTAAACTCAAAAAAAGATTTTTTGAAAAATTAAACAATTAATATTATTTCGTTTATAAAATTGCTTCTACATTAAAAATTTCATCGAAGTTCTTCAAGTGACTTACGAGAAAATCAGATTTCCAAAAACTGGTCCTATGGGAGGTACCTACGGTTATAAGACTTTTCCTGAAAAATCTATTCCAACCAAAACATAACGTTTGAACAGAAAACACTATTCAGAAAGTTTTATCAAAATCGTAGCAGCCGTTTTTGAGAAAAATTAATTTTTCACTAAAAATCGTATGGCAAGTACCGTTAGTTTTAGAGCTAGAATGCTAATTCCAAAAACTCCTCTGTAGGACATCATAATAATACTATGTACCAAGTTTGAAGGAAATCGATTCAGACGTTTAGGCTGTAGGTGCCGATACAGACATACGGACAGACAGACAGACAGGCAGAATTGTCGGACACACTTTTTTCGACTTCTCTATCATAGTAATGTCATGTTTGATTGTTAGAATTTTTTTTTACGAATGCATAACTTGCATTATAGTACCTATACTAATCACAAATAAAAAGAGCGAACAAAAAATAACTTCGGCCGAGTAGAGAAACACTCAACATATTCATAACATAGGGGGGAATTAACATGTAGAGGAATCAAAGCAGCGTGCCCCCTGATTAATTGAATTCCTGGTTGCCAAAGTGTCAACAAAATTTCCATTGAATTTCTTATTACTATTATTAACTTTAATCGATTTAATAGGTACTTTCTAAAATATGTAGCGCTTTTCTGACATCCGCAAATATTTAGAACTAAGCTACTTTTATTCGTTTACCTTGTAAAAAACTGAAAAAAATTAAACATACTTATATCCCCTCAATGCATGACCTGATGACAACCTCAATATTAGACTAAGCCAACACTCTCTCTAACCTAATGTAAACAATAATTTCAACACAAATGACAAATTTGACGGTAATTACATGGGAAAGTACAGAAAGCTTCATTGTACGACCTTTAAGCAAAAATTAAAAAAAAAACAATAATAACTAACCTTAACTGCTAATTAATTACTATACTCAACAAATAAACTGCCTTTCTTACCCTAATTCATACCAACTTATTGGTGACCTTTCGCTTTTCTTTCATCGATTTCAGAATGTTGTTTTGTTACGTCACTTTAACAATCTAGGTATCCAAACTACACAAAGTCAGGCAATCCACTCTCTACCCTTGTCCACATAAAAAAAACCTACATTTCAAAGCTTTAAGCCCAGACAAACAAACAATCCAGATTCTATGGACAACATTGTTCTGGAATGGGAGTTTTAGTATAATTCCCTTTGTTTTATACGCAATAAAGATTGCAGGGTAACATTCAATGTAACACGAGCTGCCTTCAAAATTAATTATAAACGATATTATTATCGATTAATTTATAGATTGGAGGATATGCCTATAGGGTTTCCAATTTGAATCATTTGTATGATATATTTTGAGTTACTTTTTTTAAGCTGCTAAAAGATATACCACCCGGATAGAGCAGTATCACAATACAATACCCGATATTGTCGATTAAGTTTCAAGAACAAATTTAGTAAAATTCAAACATTTTTGATACAAAATGGAAAGCTTTAAATATTAAAAGGGTCTAAAAAACTAAAATCCTCTTTTTTGACACCAGAAAGATTTGTTTCCCTTAAATAAAAAAAATGTTTCCTCAACAAAACAAAATAAAAGTGTTTCAGAAATAAAAAAAATATAAGAGACAGCTCCAGTACGTTTGCAACGAGCTGTTGGATACCATATTTCCTATTTTTGTATGTGTATGCGTTGGCCCCCCCGCAGCCAGCCGTTTTCCAGTTCCAGAAACAACATTCTTCTTTAGCAGCCAGGAAAAGATACAATAACATTAATTTTGTGTGGCCGACTTTTAATAACTGCTAGCGAAATAAAAAAAGGCGTATGCCACGCCCAAACTTGAGATTTTGTATTGCCAAGGCAATTACTATGAGGTAAGTGGCATTCAATTTTAAGCTTGCAGCTCGATTTGGACAAAACAAGACATAACTTCGATTTTTAAAAATGAGATTTAGAATGGAAATAGCGATTACGGTTGTATTTAACAACTCTTGAACTATAACCTGCAACGTTAAGCAAGAATACAAACCGAAACGTTTACCTTCAAAACTACGACCAATAGTTGAAAAACATTAAAAAATTAATGCATATTACGACTATTGACGGAAACGCCCCTTAAAAGTAGACGTGTCTTAAAAATTTGTAAAAAAAAATTAAAGCACTAATTAAGCTTTGGTCGTTAGTCAATTTTTAGACATATGTGTAAAACTACAGCTGAATCGAGTAGTTTTTTAACGACCTTACCCGAATAAAGGTATTTGTTGAAACTCACGCCCTTAAAAGTGGGCGTTTTAAAAAAATGTACACTAAAAAAAAATTTTAAATATATTTTTAATACAACGAACGAAAAATTAATATTGGTACCTTAAATTTTTAAAACTATACGTTTTTTCTTTTATGAAAGTAGGCTTAGCTTAAGCCACGCCCGAAATTCAAAAATTTCCTTTCATACACAAACTTTTTAGTTTCTATTAAGAGACGCAAAATTTTGGCTTGCGGATTCATTAGAAATACCGATTAATTGCAAAAACAAGTTTTTTTTATAATTTCTTATGAAAAGTGGGCGTCAGCCACACCAAAAATATTTTCTTTTGTTTTCATACACAAGATGTTTACGTTCAACTAATACCAACTAATACCCACAAAATTAAAGGTTTTTTGCTCGAATAAAAGCATCGTTATTTTATAAAAACATTATTGATGATTTTTTTATGAAAAATGGGCGTCAGCCACGCCCAACCTGAAATATTTTAATTTAATTTAAAAAAATGTCCCCATAGTTTGCGTGTGCAAAATTTAAGCCATGTGCTTTGATCGTAACTGTACAAAAAAACAAAAATTGGCTAAATCGACTAGGTTTTTGATTCTGAGCAAGAATATACAGGGTCCGTCAAATGAAGTTTTACTAATTTTATGTTGGCATCACTGGGGACGTGGAGTATTTTTTTTTTTTTTTTTTTAAAGTTTATTACATTGTTAATTATTGTAAGAAGATTCACCGTTTTACTTCTGGCTTTAAAACTCAGCACCGTCTCATAAAGCTCGTTTAAAGCAACAATTTCTTGCAGATCACGTTCAGCAGTTCATTTCTTCCTCCCTTCTCACCAAATTTTAGTCCAATGGACTTCTCTGTATGGTCCAACTTGGAGGCCTAGGTGTCAACACAAAAATATGAGAGTGTTGCATTATTGAACTTAGCGCTTCGTCGGGAATGGGCACGGATCCCACAGGACCACATTTGTGCAGCGTGTAATTACTTCATCAAAAGGATTGATGCTGTTTTCCGTGCAAGAGGAAGCTATTTTGAGCATTGACGTGGTTTAAAAAAAAATGTATTTACAGTGAGCTCATCAAATTTGGAATAAAAAACTCGTAAAATGAATCAACTATTAAACTTTGAGTTGGTAACACTTCATTTGACGGACCCTGTATAAACATTTCTATACCTAACGCTATTATTTTCTTATGTTACAAACTCCACACCAAATACAATATGTACTAGGTACCCAATCTAAAGAATAGGGTATACAAATTCTGTAAACCCGCTTTATTATTGGGAATGCTTTAACAATAGGGTTTTAAATGACTTCCTGTGTCGAAAATTTTATTAAAATCGGACCAGGTTTTCTCGTAAACTATATTACGAGAAAACCTGATTTGAAAATACTGTTAGGGCGAGTTAAGGTTCTTCAAAAAAATTAGTTGTGGACACCAGACAGACATCAGGGCTCAACAAACAAAGGCATTGTGTATTTCAATGACAAAATCGTAACAATGGTCTAACTCTAAGTCTACATATATTGTTATCATAAAGCTTTCCTATGTAAAATTGAAGTCAACGTGGAATTTGATAATTTATTTTGAAGCTTTGTTTTGTATAAATAGCCGAACAAAATCTTTCATCACTTGTCTCGCTGCCCTGTGAGGAAAACACTAAATTAATTCTACAAGCTTCCTTATGTTAGGAAACATTTCCTCATCATCAGGTTTTTTAAAGTGAAACTTTTTTTCATCGCCCCAAATTTTGCGTTCATCTGTCGATGTTGCAATATGGCGGCGCCGATGGCTCGCATCAGCTGACCGTGTAGCATTTATATTCTCACTAATTCATGCACGTGCTCCGCGGTATGTGTGTTTTCTGGTCATTGTATTGATGTAAATGTTGTTCACTTGATCGTGATGGACACCGATACAGCTATTGTGATTCAAATTAAATGCCAATGATCCGAAAAAAAGTTTCACTTGGATCGTGGTTTCATAAAACCACCCAATTTTTTTTTATTTAAAAATTCTTTCCATATTTTTGTTATTTAAATTTCTTAATAAATCTGTATTCCTATCGATTTCAATCCAGTCGTTTTCAGAAAAAAAAAAAATGTCCGAAATACTCGTATATAGCCAACTTGCCCTTGCCAAAGAAATTAAAATGTCTGTTTTGTACCCCTTTTGAATCTTTTCCCCTTTTCGTTAAGAAAAATCGGTGTTTTCCCCTCAACCTGGGACCACTTGACAAGAGGTTTTGTTTTAGAAAATGTGTTTTTATTGACCCTTTTATTTGTTGCGCCTTCGTTTCTGTATCAAATTAGAATTGAGTCAATGCGGACCTGAACTTAAACAAAGGATAAAGGGCACGTGATTTTATCAGATCGTGATTGACATTTTTTTATTCGTTTATGAAAATTAGCCTGTAACACGATAAATAATGCCGATGGCTCCTTCCATTCCGAAGGCAATGCATGATGTTTTGGTTGGATAAGCTAAAAAGCCTCACGGCTGACAGCTTTGCGTCTTGCGTGCCAGTGCCAATAACGGATGGTATTTTAACCGAAGCGTTCACCTGAGTTTCTGAGAAGAAAAAAAAAAAAACAGAAAAATCAATAACATGCGACCTTGATAAGCTAAAGTTCCTTTGCAGCAAACAGGAAAAACCATCAAACAACTTCATGTGAACAAATAAGTGTATAGAATCGGTAAAACAAAAAACCTTGAACCTGAGATGGAAAATGTCGACTCGACTTTATATGAGAATCAATTTTTTGGAGCGTGGTAAAAATTTGTTGTCATATTGTATGGGAAATTCCTATTAGTCTTTTACATACTCGTACGAGTTCTAGGAATCAATATTTCTATACTCAAAAGACATGACTGGATGTCGATGTGTAATGTGTACCTATAGTGGTCTCATTATCTTTTGATTATAAAAATTATACCCAAATGATTGTTTTATAGATTTTCAAGAAAAAAAAAAATGAATAAAAGCTTACTCTAGTTCTGCTATTGCCGAAGCTGTTTTGTCTATTGAGTGATGAGTCTTCGCTGTAGTCCTTTTGAATTTGGGATGTGGCCAAGTTATGGACGTTTGGAGTCACAGCAATTTGCGTTTGTGCCGAGCTCATAATCACACTTCCCGTAATAATTCTGCAAAGAAAAATCGTCAAGGCAATGTTCAATGGTTGACACGAATTTGAATTTTGATAAGAAGGAAAAATGAGATTTCAAAGAAATTGTAAGCTTGTGGGCTTTGTTTGTTTTGGTAAAATCAAATGGACTCGTTCCTTCTAAACTAAACAGGGTGTTCTGCATAGAGTGTAACAAAAACTTGACTGTGTAAAATGTGTAAAACAAAAAAGGATGGCGGAAGGAGACTGGGGTAAGCATCTTAAAGTATAAGTTAAAAAAAAGACTGAATACTTGTGCTGTCCGTTTTCTGATCCACACAATAATGCCTGCTCCAGACATTTATTGGAATGATACAGAGATGAACAAGTGGGAAAAGTTTGAATATGTAAGTTCAATGGTTAATGGCGAAGCAACTTTTGAAGATATCCATCATTGAGTAATCGTGGGGTGGACAAAGTAACAGGAAAACTCCGACCTATCTTCTGTGATCGAAAAATGACTCTTTAACTGAAGGGGAGAAGACCATACACCTGAGTTGTGCGCTCGGCACTCACATAAGGTTCACAATGTTAAACAATGTACAAAACGAAATGAAATTCCTTTTTATAACAGTATAGGAGTAACAAGGCTTGATCGCATAAAGAGTATGAAAATGCGAAGAAGCCTTCACGTCCAAAAAGATAACAAAAATTATCAACACAAATGGTAGTAAGAGTTTTGTCCAAAGCATTTACCGTTAAAAAGTTACAGTTCAACGTATTTAAATTTTGGGGTCAAAATAGTTCATAGAAAGCTGGAATTTGGTATACATGGTTTTGTAAATTTTTTCAATACGCCCACTTTTAAGGGCCTGATTTTTATAAAATACCTTTATTCAGGTAAGATCGTTAAAAACTATTCGATTCAGCTGTAGCCTAAAAAAATTGACTAATGATCAAAGCTCAGTTAGTGCTTTAAATTTTAAGGACACGCCCACTTCTAAGGGGCGTTTCCGTCAAGTCTTAATATGCATTAATGTTTTAATGGTTTCTAACTATCGGTAGCAGTTTTGAAGTCAGAAGATGAAAATGTAGGTGTGTATTCCTTGGTTACGTTTAAGAATTGTTAAATACGCATACACATAATCGCTATTTCTATTCAAAATCTAATTTTTAAAAACTCAAGCTATGCCTTGTTATACTTGTTTTGTTCAAATCGAGCTGTAAGCTTAAAATTGAATGTCACTAACTTCATAGTGATTGTCTTGGCAATAAAAAGTCTCAACTTTGGGCGTAACACACGTGCTAACAGTTATTGAACAGAGGCCAAACAAAACGAATGATGTATTTTTTCCTGTCTGCTTAGAGGAATTTTGTTTCTAGAACTGGACAGCGCAGCAGCTGGCTGCAGTGGGAGAACCCATAGGGATAAAAATAAGGAGACGGGTATGTAAACGTACTGTAGCTCTCGCTCACGTTTTTTTTTTTTCTTGTTTCTGCACATTTTACAAGGTACGAACTAAACTTAACGAATTTAAGTTGGCTTTCATATTGGCCATTGCCCTAAGACCATATCGAAAACGGCTGAGCAGATTTTTACCAAATTTCGCATTGACATTTCGAAAAGATTATGTTCTTTAACATTCTTTGTTTTCAGTTCAAATCAATTTATTTCACCATTTAAGATTTGTACTAAAAAACATTATCTTTTGTATGCTTTAAGATGACCCTATGCTATGACGACGACACTGTGTGCTAAAAGAGTACGTGCTACGCAGTCATGAATTTTATTTAATATAAAGTTTAAAAAAAAAAGAGAAAAGGCTTATATAGTTAAGAGAGCTGACAAGAGGGCAATGCATTCTTTTACATCACAAAATCGAATAAAAATAAAATACACAATGTTTACCTCACATTTAAACCAAAAAAAAAATTGGTAAAACGCCAGCAACTATATTATGTACAATTTCAAAACAATTCGAAAGAAAAACATTTTAAAATTAAATATATTTATACACATGTACATTTATAAACATATATGTTTGAATATTTTTATTGAAGAATATTGCTCTCAAAAAGATCAACGTGGTGAGCTTTGGTTATACAGTAATGTACTGATAGAAGAAACACTCATTTTAGAAAAAACTTGCTTTTAAAACAAAACATCCTGATGTTTCTTTATACATTTAAAGATTTTAAAGATTTAATGTTTATTAGGAAATAATATGTAAACATTTAAAAATAAAAAAAAAAACTTCTTAATTCTTTTGCTGAACAGTCGTAGTCTTTTGGTTTCTTTTTTAATACAGTAGGACCTCGATAATTCGAACTATTACATAGAACCGACCCTATTCAAACCACGGGGGTAGTATCCGAATTACTGGATACTTTTTGCATATTCATAAAGTTGGATGAGAAAGCAGTGTAAAGTTGTTTTGAGTAAAAGTAAATACATTTTTATTTGTGGAATTTTTAAGGTTTTGCGTTTTCCAGTCCCCGATTCAGTTTGATCAAAATATGCTTAAATCTTCCTTGGATTTTTTTTTATGTACGAAACGCTTAATTTCCGACTCTAAACTGACATACTACAGAAGTAACATATTTTTCTAATGATCCGCTCGAAATTTCTCATTTCTGCCTAAGAGTCAAAAACTTGTGCTCCTTGCTTTTATGAGTGGTTCATTTTAATCGAAAAATATATGCTTTAGAATTTACTTAAAACGACAATTTATTAAAATAAGAAACCATCATTCACATAGACAGTTGACTCAAAAATAACTACATCTTCCCTTATATATGTATTTGTTCGAATCGAATTAGTGGGGCGTTTGAATTACCCAGTGTTCGAATTACCGAGTTCCTACTGGATACTATGAAAAAAGAACACGGTAACGAACTGATTCAAAAGTAATCCGGGTTTTCCAAAATTACATTGTAGTTCCTGTGACTTTCGGTTTCGTTTTCAATCAACAGAATTTGAATGAATTTTATAATAAGTCTAAGTACCTTGACCTTGACCAATATCGGATACGTAAACAAAGAACAGTTCGTTAATTAAACACACACTGCATCATATGAAAGCGACGAACAGTGAATTTATGAGAGTTTTTATTAACCAGGAATACTGTATTGATTTTTTTAGTTGAATGGGAGGTTTCTATGGCTGTTGTCTATGGTTTGACTGTTGAAAATGTTAAACTGTGTTGACAGTTGAGGATGTCAAACTTTGGATTCGTCTCCGTTACGGTGTATGACGGGAGCAACTTGCCATGCGGCGCGCTCAACCATCGATTTGGTGACAACTTTGTTTCCAGAAGTGGTCCTGTTAGGTTGGCCCCCTCATTCATGTGACTTAACGCATCTCCATAACTTTTTATGGGGTTATGTTAAGTCTTTCGTTTATGCCGACAAACCAGCAACTCTTGAAGCATTGGAAGTAAATATTGAAGGACCATTAACGCCATACGACCAGATTTTTTGGGAAAAGTATTGAAACATTTGGACCGGTTGAATTGACTACTTATGTAACTTGTAGCCGCGGCGGACATTCAGCGGGAATTCATACTTAAAAAATAAATGCCATAAAATTATCTTTCAGATTATGATAAAAAAAATTCATTCCAACAATATTTCTGTCTTGTAATATTTTTTAATGTACTCAAGCTTTTAAAAAAACACCCCTTACACCCTATACCTAACTATTAATTTTCTACAAAAATTGAAGATTTTACTTACAAATACCGGATGTTTTTTTTAGAGTTATAGAACTTTAAGTTGGTAACACTATTTTAACTGGCGGCCATTTTGTCAGCTGTCAAGTGATTTATTTTTTGTTTGGTTTGTCATTTAAACATGAACAGACTGACGTCTGAACAAAGCTTTCAGATTGTGCAGATAGGACTCGAAACGAAATTGCTGTTGATCGCGATTTTTGCAAGAAAATTTTGCGATGCAATTCAGCGATGAAGCGCAGTTTTGGTTTTTGATGTGCAGGAGCTGTGATTTCAACAACACAGCGCAACATGTCACACAGTTTGTGCCACAATTGATTTGTTAAAGGAAACGTTTGGTGAGCGCACTATTTCGCGTTTCGATCCTGTGAATTGGCCTCCAAGATCGTGCGATTTACATCCGCTTGACTACGCCGATAAGCCCGAAACGATTGACCACTTGGAGGGCAAAATTCGCCTCGTTATTGCCGATATACGGCCACAAATGTTGGAAAAGGTCATCGAAAATTAGACCTCCAGATTAGACTAGGTCCGAGCCAGCCATGGCAGCCATATGCCAGAAATAATATTTAAATTACAAGACCAGAAAAGTATCTTTCGATTAAAGTAAATTTCATGTCAGTTTAAAAAAAAATCATCTTTGTTTTATTCCATTTCAAAGTTGTATACCTCTAAAAAAAACAACCTATGCACTTTTTTATTTGTTAAATTGTATTGTTCCTGTGTTAAATAAATGCAGCATTTGATCAAAAAGCTGTTGAAAAATGTTTAAGAACTCGACAACTGCGCGATTAACCGGATACAACAACAGCTAAGAAAAAGAACCATCAAGGTGACATAAGTACACAAAACATTGCTAAAATCGGACAAGCAACCTATTTAGGAAGAGAAGAATTTATTACTTACACAATTGGTGCGTTCTTTTTCTATCCAAAGTCAACAATTTATTGTTATGTCAAAAAAAAAAATTTGTTGAAGTGTCATTGTTAGGATTTGTTGGGTTTTTTTAGAATTTGTTAAACTGTCAAACGACCACTTTAATTTTTTTTTTTTTTTAAGTGAAACTTCTTTAGAATAGTTGTGATTTCAAACCGGATGCAACGGAAAAAACGACAGGTAAGAGACACAAATACAAAAATGTGTAGGATGAAGCCAGGAAAGAATGAGACAGAAATATACATACTATTTTTCTGACGGAAGTAACGCTCAGTATTCCAATATGGCGGCACCGATGACTCGCATTAGCTCACCGTGTGCACGAACGAGTGAGAATATAAATACTATAATCTTACTCATTCATGCACGTGCTCCATGGCATTTGTTTGTTTTGATCAATGTAGGGATGGGCATAGTAAAAAATATATCGATATTTATCGTATCGATATTCTTTAACAGTATCGATAATTATCGGGTGAAAAAAATCAATATATCGATATATCGTCAGTTTTCTCATGATTATTCATACATATTACAAAAGCATTCAAAATTCGTAAAAAAGAATAGACATGAAGAAAACAGTATGTTTTTTTTAAATGTTGTTTTGGCTAAAAATACAAATAACGGACATCTCTGTTTATAAACGACTGAATTTAATAAATTAAAATGCGGAACATAAACACAAGAGTTTGAACTTCTTTGCTCGGAAACTGTTATGTTTCATCGTATGCATTTTATTTTAAGTTGCATGAATGAATTAAATTGGGGAAAAGCGCACTGCGACCTTAAAGATCTATTGTGCCCCTTTTAGAGCTGGATGAGGATACTCGTCCTACAGCACTTCCTCCAAATTGGTTTCTTTTAGGAAGGTTAGTATTTGAGGTATTTTTAAAGAACGTAATCTGCCCTTATTTATCTGGTAACTACCCAGGTTTTTTAGTCTTTTGTGCATTAGTGCACCACATCCACCTAATATGTGGTCCGATAGTTCTTCTTCTTCATCGCAAAATCTGCATGCTGCCCTGCTTGATAGCCCTAAGATATTTAGGTGTCTTTTTAGTTTGCAGTGCCCTGTGAGGAAGCCCGTTATGATTCTTAGGCTGTTTCTGTATAAGTTAATGCAGGCTGTAAATCGTTCTTGTTTGTAGTTTCCCAGTAACATTTTTGCCTTTATTAGCTTGGGGAGTTCTTTCCAGTTGTTGGATCTCTTAGTCTCTTCGTTTGTTCAAGTTAGTTGGAAATTATGTAGTAACAAATCGTAAATATTTGACACTTCGACGTAAGTTTAGGAACGCTGTTATGACGTTCGTAAATCGTAACTAATTTGGATTAAAGGAACGCGTTTTTGTTGACTATCGTTAACAATTGTTGACTTCGGTTAGAAAAAGAACGCACCAAATGCACAGGAATTTTCAACACAGTTTTCTTTTAGCACTTTGTACCCTGGATTGATGCACATACTGCTATCCTATAATAGTCTATAAAAAAAATGGGATATAAGAACTGGAATTTTCTAGATTTCTTATATCCAGGGTGCACTGTATTCCAGTTGTGAAGCTATCTTACCTCGCTTAACATTGATTATCCACATATCAGCAGTAAAGTTGTTGTTTTTTTTTTTTAATTTGTGTGGTCTGTTATCAGTGAGTCGAATTATTTTCCGACACGCGACGGACGTTGCGTTAGTGAGCTTAAGGACTATCAAGTTCAAATGAACGGAACTTTGGCCCAGAAATTGATTTTCATAAGTTCATAGACTCTGGGATTTTCACTCATTGTGATTTTATTTGGCAGTGCAGTTTTTTTTTAAAGATTTATTTATTAAAACCACAGATTCACAGATGCACTTATTTTTGGAGGTTAAGGTATCTTCTTATTTTGTATTCAATGTTGGTTGGTAGGTATATAATATTTTTTAAAAGGTTTTGGTAAAAAATTAATAATTTAATAATAATAATTAACAATGCAATATAGAAAATATTTTTGTTGTATAGAGGGTTCTTCCTATCACATAACACATCACTATCACTGTTTTATTTTATTTTTTAAATTTTTATTTTTATTTACTTTCATAAATTGTTTGTTATAAATATATTAAATATTTATAGAATTAAGAAATAGTTTTGGTATTTATTTTAAGATCATAACACATTATTTTTTTTTTGTTTAAAGCTATTTTCTTAGATTGATTAGTTTTGTCATCACGGACCATGAAATTTTTTGTTTCATGATTTTATAATATTGTCTGCACATACATAGCTACACTACACACTTCTAAAGCTTCTTGTATCTGTATATCCTGTTTATTTTGACATTTAATTTTTATTAAAGCATATTATATTTAAGAAAAGAGCTTTTGCATTTACGCGAGGAGAGATTATCACGAGACAAAACACTGTGGTGAATGGTGTGATGACTGAAACAAAATACTATATTTTTTCTTTTCCCCCAACCATGGTGTGTTTTATGCGTTGGCCCAAGGATTTGAGAATCCTTTTGATAAACTGGTAGAAAATAGAACAAGTTTTTTTTTTCTTATCCCGAGTCGTACAAAAGAGCACAGAAATGGGAGCAGAAAGACACACAAATAAAAAAAGGAAGTGAAAATAATGTAAAATGAAACACAACTGCACAACCCTAAAAAAATAACCGTAACCGTGCGAATTTATAGAAAAAAGAAATGACAGAAGAGAGGCAACTTAGAAATACACACTTCACATCACAGCACAGCCCGAACCCGAGTACGAGCAGCGCGCAAACTGTGAAGTGAAGTCCTGTCCAAGTTTTAAACCAACAACGAAAGACATATAAGATATGATCGAGATTATTGTGATGGTAGTGGTTTGCATATTGACATTGGTATTGAACGAAAAGAAAGGGATGAAGTTGAAGACTTGTTAAGAACTGGGGTAAGGGCGCATTTCTTTCTCCCCCTGATTGCGATTTGCGACTGTGAATATTTGAATTCTGAATGAATAAAATACATTAAAAGCAGCACTGCCAGATACAAAATTTAAAAGAAGAAATTACTTTTAACAAAGATATTGACAAATCAGCGAAAGAAAAAGGTGACGCAGGAAGAAGATGCTTCAATTTTTGTAAAAGGCGGCAAATGTCAAATTAAAGTAAATATTTTGATTGTCTTGTTGACGAATATTTTGTATGTTTTGCTTCACAAATGTCAAAATAAAATTGACATTTGCCAAGAGTATTTTTTAAGGACTTTTGCGACACCGCGTACAGACAGATACCTTTGTTGACAATCAAGGTCCAAATAAAAACAAAAATATGGTTCCCGATCGGGGTCAACAACATTGCTCGAAAATTATAAGAATTTTGTTTTGTCTTATTATAATCGCGTTTGCTACAAATTTTAGGTCAATTTTCATCTTCATTGATTTCATGGAACAAAAAAATCGAATATCACGTATTGGAAAGGGCTTAAAACTCCAATTTTGTTAAGCCGTTGCAGCTTGAACTTGGAGAACAGCGACATGCCAAGCAAGATGAGCAGGAACCCGCGTCAAAAATGAAAAAAGGCTCAAATGCGTGACCGAAATGTAGGTGGAACAGTCAGCTGTAGCAATAGCAAGTAGCAATGTTAAAGTTAAATGAACGTAAATCGTATTGCACGGCTACAATGTGAAGTAGCAGCTGCAGCATATGAGTACAAGTCGACTCGACTCGTCTCCAACAACAAACCAAAATGGCAGACATGATTTTTGTTTGAGTTCAGTGCTTTACATTGTATTCGTGTATGCTGCTTTGTGAGCTAATTTTTTTGACATTAACTTTGACATTGCTACGTGTTACTGCTGCAGCTACACCATTGTGTGCAGCCAGTCAGTTGTTTTGGTTGAATTATTTATGTTGCGACTTTTTTGCTATCCCACAAATGTTCCGCACACGTTATTTTGCCCTTAACGGTTGTTAAGACTATATTGCCACATATCGGGCCCAAAACCTTTCTTAGTAAGAATTTTCCAAAAAAAAAAATGCCACCTTAAACAGACAAACAAACGAAAATTTGTTAGGTACTTCTTATTACGTCAGCTTTTTGACATGGAAAAATCCGTCCAGTCGTTCCGGAGTAAAGCGGAACAAACAATCATGGCAGACAAACATTTACAACATGTTTTTTTTTTAAGTGGAAAGCTATTATTTTGACATGCCAAACATTTGGCAACATTCGTAGATGTCAAAGAACTGCACAGCTGCACGTATGACACATCTTTTGACTGACTTTGGGGATGTTTGTGGGTCTGTCTGTATTTCCAATTTTGGACACTTCAATATCATGAGAAGAACTTGGTAGGAAAAGTGTATTTGAATTTTAAAGAACACCATCTGCTAATTTTTTATCTCCGTTTTTATGAATTTTTTACTTATGGGAAACAGTTTTCCCAAAAAAGTTTTTTCTTGCTTATGAGCGTTAAAAAATCTCACCAGAAACGCCATGTCTCATTTTGAATCTGACAAAACCGAACATTTAAAACGCGATTGTTTGAATTCATTTCTGGCCATTTTTATTTACATTTCGAGTAGGGTACCATCAAAAGCGCCGGATTTAAATTTGCCGCCAGTTTTTAATACGAGTTGTACGATATTTTTTTTACAGCTGTCACGTACTTACAGACCATGCGATTCAAGAATATGGGGATGTATTCAAACGAACAACAATTAATTATTGTAAAAAACACATTACAAAAATGTTAAGAAAAAATAAATAAATAAATTGTTGGCACAACAGCTCCAAGCGGGGCCGGGACCTGTGACTTACACTCTCAACCATTCCTGTGTGTGCGTTGATATTCTGCAGGAATGGAAGGGACCTACAATTTACGGCCGAATCCGAACGGCTAACAGAGAAGCACTTTCCATGACATTAATTACTCTTGGAGGATTTGTCACTTCCTCCCAAGAGGCAGTACCCCGGAAAAAAACTTAAGGTGGCAACGTCAGGGATCGAACCCTGAACCTTCGGCGTAGCAGTCTCACACACTAACCACTACGCCACGGGGTACTACAAAAATGTTGAGAGTGATGCAAAAACAGCTCACCAATTAGGAACTTCGAGTTTTCGGTCGCAATAATACGCCAAAAAAATCTACAGTGAGCCGTTTAATTACTAAGTTTGAGACTAAATAAACGTTGATGGATGAGACATTGTTTGTCGCCATTTTTTATCGGTCGCTCGAAAATATGGCCACAGGATGCCACATCCTAGTCGAAAATTCAATATTTCCAGAACATGCAACAAATTTTGGTATAGAAGATCTGCGAACAAGGTTCAATTGGTGCAAGAAATCAAACCTAGGGACCATGCGCAGCACCGTGGATTTGCTAATTGGGTGTTGAAACATCATCAAATTAAAGCGGATTTTTTAAAGATAATCATTTTTTTAGATGAGGTAAATTTTCAACTCGACTCGAGATACTAGGCAAATAAGCAAAACTGTCGGATTTTTGGGTGCTGACAATTCTCGTGAATTACTCAGACAAACAATGCAAATAAGCCGGAAACAGTTGAACATTTTGAAGAAGAACTACGGCACGTTATTGGTGAAATAGAGCCACATTTATGCAAAAACTTTATTCAAAATTTCAACAAAAGAATAACACTGTGCCAGAGGTTTCGCCATTTGCCGGATTTCACTTTTAAAATTGGAATTATTTTTCTTTATGTTGGAATAAAAATATTCGCTTGTTTAAAATTGAATCCGGCAGTCTTGTTGAGACACCCTTTACTTAATATAGTTTAGGTATGCATAGTGAAATCCGTTTTCAAGTAATTTCGCCTCGGAATGAGGTCCATTATCATTAAAACTGAGTAGTACCAGTTCATAAGGTATTTTTAAGTTCAATGAATTTTACATTTTAATCAAAAAACTAAAGTCGAAGTTCTCATAATTTTTGTTTTTTTTGTTTTTTTGCCGTAAATTTAATTCTGGCAACTTTAAGTTTATATTCTTCTCGATAAGAATAAGAAGCATACTACAAGTAGGTAGGTACCAGAATAAAAGTAACCTTCCACATAATGCTCTGTAAATTTTGAAGATTTTGTGTTTTTAAGACACCATCCACACGTCACGAAAAAAAAAATATGGCGCAATATCAACAGAAGACCTTCCAAGAGGGTTGAAACGTGAAACAGTTGTTTTTTTTTGCAAGAACATAAACCTGTCAGCCTATGTTCTTTTCTAATATTTTTTTTTTCCCTACATTGTTGTGTATTTATGTATGTAGGTATGTACATTCCATTGAAGATAGGTAGGTATGTGTACCTAACTATACATAAAAACAGATAGCGATAGGTATTAGTATTTTCTTCCATGCAAGACGAGAAAAATTGCAAACAAACAAAAGAAGTGATATGAAAAAAAAAAAAATAACAAGTAAAAAATAAAAGGATCTCTCGGGCGAAAAGCAATTTCAAGGTTTTCTAAACAGGAACACAATGAACAGAGAGGAACAAGAACACCAAGAGAAAAATAGTAAAATACAAAAAAAAATTACAAAGATGGGAAAAAATAAGTACTACTGCGCTCTCAAATAGGTTGAACATCGTCGTCGCTCGTCGCCGTCGCGGTCGTCGTCGTTGAAGACAAAAACAACAACAAACATAATGTGAAAAGTTCTAATATTTAGTAGGTATTGCTCTTGGTTATAAAATTGATAAAAGAAAAAAAAGTTCAACCAGGTACCTAGCTTTCTCTCTCTCTCTCGGTCTGTCACTCTTTTTCCTTTGCACATACCTACTATACCTACTACCAACATAGTCCTAGTCAAAGGAACAAGGATTAATTTCCTTAAATATTGTAGATTGTAGCTTGTAGGTATGGTATGAAGTATTTGGATTGCACAACATAGGTACCTATATAAAAAAAAAAAAAAAAAAAAAAACATGTGCGACACGTGCGCACTAAGAATTATATATAATATACCTTTAGCAATGTACTAGTTGTGGTATGTTTTTGGTAATAGGAATGCTCTTCTTCTTCATCGTGACCATGGTGGGGAGT
Organism: Platycheirus albimanus; assembly: GCA_916050605.2. Taxonomy (NCBI): domain Eukaryota; kingdom Metazoa; phylum Arthropoda; class Insecta; order Diptera; family Syrphidae; genus Platycheirus; species Platycheirus albimanus. The sequence continues at coordinate 72,411,327 of OU696698.1, forward strand.
TTGACGTAATATTGTATACACAACCCATCATAAGATGATTAATTTTAATTTTTTTTAAAGCGCATCACGTTTTTAATTCTAATTAAAAAAAAAAAAAACCACAAAAATGGTTTGAAACTAAACTTAAGGGTAGGGTCTAGAGTGGTAATTTTATAAAATGTCCATTTTGTCTGTGAATGAACATCCTGTCTCTGTGTCCAGTCCACTCAATACTAGTATGTAGGTACCTACAACATTATGGAATATTAGAAAGGCAAAGTTTGGAAAATTTGGGCCATCGCATAAAAGCTGCACAATCGATAATCGAGGAAAATTCGAGGCAAGGCGAGCAAGGAACGAACGAACACAAACAATCATATATATCCAACATCAGCTTGAGCAGCCATCAGTTTATGCATTAAACTGTGTGGAATGCATAATATTATACATATATAGATACATTTATTCATATGAAGAAGAGATAAATACTTCCTGCAAACGCAATCGAAATATATTATATACAAAACATATATGTATACGTTTGTACATAGGTAGGTATGAGAAGCTTTGGTAAATTTTAAATAGATTCACACGAAGAAATCCCTGTACACTCTCAATATTATCAAAAATTTGATTATTTTTTTGAAATTTTCTTTTACTTTTCATATTTTTCCACCCACTTTTCTGCACATTTAAACTTTTTTCTAGCTTTTTTTTCTTAAATTTTTACTTCGTTTTTTTCTTTCTTCTCCGTTCTGGCGATTTATAATTTTTTTTCTCCCGATGTTAGCTTCCCATTTGAAAATTTTGTTTTATTTTTTTTTAAGACGAAAAAACGACGGCACTCGAGACACTGAACTTTTTCGAACTCGAATTTTTTAATGTTCTTTTTTTTTGTTAAAATTTTTTAATTATAAGTTGTATATTTAAATAAAAAAGTTACATGTTTTTTTTTGTCTAAAAAAAATATCTCTGTCCGACTTCCATTATTGTTGGGTATACAATTGTCCGTGCTTCTATTCCAAGTTGGTATACATGGGAGAGCGTACGAATTGATACTGGGCCAAGTGTTTCAGGGTTGATTTTGGCTCGTTTGGGAAAAAGCTCGCGGATACTCACTCAAGCAGTGGTCTAGTGCGCTGTTGCCTTTTTCGTTTCGTTATCCGTTTCCGTCCCAATATCCCAATGCACGACCGACGACGACGACGACGACAGGCACGAGAAAGTTTTTTGTTGTTGTTATATTTTTCAAAAAGATTGGGGATTTCGAAGAGATGTTTTAAAATCGTAATTTTTTTAAGTTTCACGATAAAGAGAATTTTTTTTTTCTCTTCAGTTCAGACACACAAAAAAGCTCGACGATTTATAGTGTGTTTGGTGGAAAAGCCTAATATGTCCCAGATTCAAAAACTATACACCACCTTCGTAGTTCGTACCTATATGGATAGGAAGAGGCATAGGTACCTATGGTGTGTATGTGTGCATATAGATGTTTTTGAATCGAGCCATATCCTTCCTATGTTGAATAAAAACTTGTCGAACGCAGCAGCATGAGCAGGAGCAGGAGCAGGAGCAGGAGCAGGAAGAGCAGCCGACAACGAGAGCAGCACGTATCGGACAAATTATATTTAGGTCACGAGTAAAACTTGCTTCGCGTCTTGCGAGAGGACATCACAGTCGTCCCTCTTGCTGCCTTTTAATGCGTTGACACATACCTAATGTATACTTGTACGTCGACGTCCTTTTTATTTTTATTAATTTTTTTTCTTTTTGTTATGCACACCCTTGAGCCTGGAAAATATACCTTCATACAATAAAGGGCGCAACAACGTTTCATTTGAAATGTGTGTTTAATGCGTTTTATAATTATTATTATCAAACCGGAAGTGCCAACATTTTTTTTTTCAATTCAAACATTTCCTTGCTTTTTTTTGCATACGAACAATTTTTGTTTTATGGATGGAGATGGAGACCGTGATTTTTGTGCGACCATATCCTTTAATCAGTCAAGGCAATATTTTTATTGATTTTCAACATTCTCTTGTTCAGAAAACAACGAACAAAAAGCAGCCAGCTTCAGCAGCAGCAGCAGTAGGTACTCTTCTCCATGGTGGGGTCTGATGGGTTGGTTGGTGTATAGTTGATATAGTCTGTACTGTAGTCCTGTGATGCTCTGCTCAGGTATGTGAAAGCATGTGGCATCTTTGTACATTATGTATTCTAAATAATGAAACATGGTCTGATGTGTATACGAACATGCGAGTTATTGGTTTTCCGCAATGAATTCACCTTAATTAATAAATTTGCTCATACATATACACTTCCAAACATGTATTATGTATGTCATCGTCAAAATTTATCAATCGTGATAATTGTTTGAGAGGATTACTTTGAAAATTGTGATTTCCTTTTGCGTCGTGAATTTTTCTTTTAAAAAGATGATCATTTCAAATAGGTAATGGGTTAGAGTGAAAAAATGCAGCTTCCGAATCAAAGTAAGAAACGGGAATGGGGAGCAGTTATTGGGTCAGGGCAGGGACTTTGTTGAGACAATCAGATATTTTACAAGTTTTTTTGGTTGGGATTATTGCAGAAAATAATTTATCCCAGAAAAGCTTCTGAAATTCTAATTTAACTGACATTCTATGGCTTGACAAGAATTATTTTTTTTATAGGGAATAAGGAATTTGAATATCCGTGTAAATTATTATTTTACTATTAAAATCTAAAAGAAAACGTTCTGACGAATCTGTTTATAGTCTAAACAACACTTTTAGAAGTAAACATAAGCGAGAGCTACAGTACGTTTGCAACGAACTGTTGGATACCCTATTCCCTATATTTTTGCATGTGTATGCGTTCGCCTCCCGCAGCCAGCCGATGTTTTAGTTTCAGAAACAAAATTCTTCTTTAGCAGACAGAAAAAAATTCAATAACATTAATTTTGTGTGGTGTGACAAGTTCAAAAAAAGGCGTGTGCCACGCCCAAAGTTAAGACTTTTTATTGCCAAGGCAATTAATATGAGCTCAGTGACATTCAATTTTATTCTTGCGAATCGATTTGAACAAAACAAGACAAAACTTAAATTTTTAAAAATTAGATTTTGAATGGAAATAGCGATTATGGGTGTTTTTAACAATTCTTGGACCACATTCTGCTACGTAACCAAGGAATACAAACCAAAATGTTCTTCTTTTTACTTCAAAACTGCGACCGATAGTTAAAAAACGTTAAAAAATGAATGCATTAATCGACTTTTGACGGAAACGCCCCTCAAAAGTGGGCGTGTCTTAAAAATCTCAAGCACTAACTAAGCTTTGGTCAGTATTTAGGCACATGTGTAAAACTACAGCTGAATCGAGCAGTTTTTAAACAATCTTTTTTGAACAAAGGTATTTTATCAAAATCACGCCTTTAAAAGTGGGCGTATTGAAAAAATGTACACAAGAAAATGTAGAGATATATTTTTCAAGTAACGAACGGGAGGAATAAGGTATTAATTGAATATTGGAAGTACCTTAAATTTTTGAGACTACGTTTTTCGTTCTTTCATGAAAAGTAAGCGTAAGCCAGGCCCAAAATTCAAAAATTTCTTTGAATACACAAACTTTTTAGATTCTGTTAAGTGACGCAAAATTTTGGATTGTGGATTCATTATAAATACCGTTTATTTACAAAAACAATTTTGTTATAGTTTCTAGTAAAAAGTGGGCGTCAGCCACGACCAAAATCAATTTTTTTGATTTCATACACAAGATGTTTATGTGCAAGTAATACCCACAAAATTTAATGTTTGTCTCTTTAATATAACAATTGTTAATTTATAAAAATTAAATTTGTTGTTATTTTATAAAAACAAAATTTGTTGTTTTTTTATGAAAAAATGTTTTTATTTGAGGTTTACCTAAAGCTTACGTGTGCAAAATTTTAGCGTTATGCTTTTATCGTAACTGCACAAAAAACATAATTTAATTTTGCTGAATTGAGGTTGTTAAACAAAAATGGCGATTGTCGGCGTGTTTGTTGCCGGATTTCACCGGTTCAAGAACGGACGGACATCGCTAAATCAACTAGGTTTTTGATTCTGTGTCAGAATATACTTTTCTATACCTAACGGTATTATTTCTCTACGTTACAAACTCCACCCCAAATACAATATACCCATTCTATATAACAGGCAATAGGGTATTAAAACACTCTTTACTCTGTAAACACAGTTGCCCGAATTGACTTTTTTGGTTGCAAAAATCATATCTTTTAAACGAATAAAGATATCGCCACAATTTTTTTTTATCTTGAAGGAAATTTTCAAGGCTATTAGGTTTGTGAATTTTAAGAAAAAAATTTTTCAGGGTGTTTCAGAATCTGCTGCTGAAATAAGAAATTTGTAATTTGAGTGTAATTTAAATAAAACAGTGGGGAAAAAAGGAAACAGTGGCGAAAAAAAACTTTTTTTTTTATTAATTGATCTTTTTTTTTTAAAAAAGTACATTAATAAAGTATTTTATTGATAGATTACTATTAAAAAAGTAGAAAAATCAAATAAAAGGAACAAAAATTTACATACAATCATTACATTTCTTGGAAACTTTCATCTAAGTCCGGGGAAATGCGTAATAAACTTATCTTTTCTGGTGAGTATTGGGCTTTCAGATCTTTTTGGGTTCTTACATACCTCAAGGAAGAAATAAGAGGATCGGATGAGATTGCTAGCATGTTGAATAAGTCTTCATTCTGACGAATTCTTGAAACTTTGCACGTATATCTGTATTTCTTGTAGTCTTTATTTTTGGACTCTTGGGCTGCTTTTGACAATTCTCCAAGTGGTAGAGATTGGTATTCGATGATATTTTGACTATGAACCAAAATTTTGTGAAGAGTAGGTGTTAGTAGTTTTTCAGGGTACTTTTGTTTCAATAACTCGGAAAAAAACTCTGAAAAAATTACTGACTTTTTCAAATCAAATCGCTCTAGCTCAGCTCTATGCAACTTTATGCAGCTGAGTTTTTGCTTGTAAGTAAAGAGATATATGTATAAGGATTCATTATCCGTCCAGTTTGGCTTGACTGCTTTTGACGGCTTTTTTTTCTACTCAATGTAAAGTTGAAAAAGTTTGCAAAAAGTTGTGTTCCAAAAAACATTAAATTTAGCAGTTTAAAAAATTTTTAATTTTTTTTTTATTTCTGATTATAAACACAAATATCAAGTAAAAATAACAAAAAAATGTTTCACTTGTACTCATTTCCTAGTTTTTACTCTCAAAGTAAAAAAAATTAATTTTTTTTTTATTTTTTCTCACCATAAATATTTGCCAACTTTGACTGGCTCTACAAGCCAAACCGTTCATCCAAATGAAATAATTTTTTCGATTTCTAAAGCTCAAAACATTTGTTAATTCAGAAAATGTAAATGTTTTGCATTACTAACCCACCCGAAAAATGAATTTCGCAAGCACTTTTGCCTAAACGGGCCACTGTGCGCCAGTGGTGACCCACCTGTCTGTGAGACCGGGTTTCAATGTTGTTCATATGGGTCCGTTATTCACGTCACCACTGGCGGGTTAAACAAATTACAACTACACTGTATTTTTCGTGAACCCTCATTATTACACTTCCATACATTAACATTAGTCATATTGATAAGAATCCAACATTTCCCCCAATACAATAATTGATAGCAATTAAACAACACCCACAACAGTTTGTTTTGAAAAAAAAAGCTGTGAAAAAACGGAAAAGCAAAATATTTAAGTTTAAAATTATAAACAACAACGGCTGACTCAAGGATGTGATGATTTTTATTTTAGAATATTTGTAAAAAGCTAAAAACACTATTGAAAGCGTTTTCGCTTCGAAAAATACCACACCGCACCGTTTAGCAAATATGTAAACATCAAGTATTTTGTTTTATTTTTGGGATACCTGCCAAATCTTTAATGTTCCCGGGGAATTAATTTATCTAAGCAAACCAGCGAAAGAGAAGAGGCGACTGCGACGACTATGGAAATAGTATATCTATTGGAATTGGACTTAAACCAGAACAGATACAAATTCGTCTTAGTTGCCTACGTCAAGTTTTCATTCATTTTCAAGATCAATGATTTCAGTGACGGAGGAGAACAGCCAGCCGTTGGCGTTGCGTTGGTGCTTATGTTGTGTCAGATATTGCAAGCATTTCAACATAAAAATCATTTGGCGATCGATCATTCTAAAATCCGCTTCTTTGTGTTATTTACTTTTGAATCGACGAAATATTGGAATCAGGCATTCACACTTCAAAAGCTTTATTAGCTTGTAACAATTCGAAAGCTTCTTTTCAAAACTTTCGGACACTTCCTTTATTTTTTTTATTTTCGATTTTTATAGGTACGAGTATGTACTATTCTATATGGCAAGTTATGCATTTGTCGAAAAAAAAGTTTTTTGAGATTTTGTTGTCAAAAGTGGCATTATGATGATAGCGAAGATGAAAACAGTTGGTCTTAATATTATGTCCTTCTGTCTGTCTATAAGTATGTATAGACAACTCCTATAGTCCAAACGGGTGGGTAGCTTTTTTATGACTATTACAGGACCGATTTTTTTTGTTTCCGACTATCTCGAAAACGGTTTAATTGATTCTTTAGAAAACTTACGCATATATAGGTTTAGGTTGCTCGCAATTAATTCTGTATACCAACACTTTATAATAAATATTATTTTGTAATTTTAAAACTTTTTTTTTAAAATTTGACATCTCTTCTTTTATTGTATCTTTAAATAAAGTTATTTTAGTTAACCGTTTAAGAAAAATTAATTTTCAAACTCAAATTTTTGAAAAAAAAATAAAAATAAATTTTCAAACTCAAATTTTTGAAAAAAAAAAATTAAAAATAAATTTTCAAACTAATTTTTGTTTTTCAAAATTGCTCTTCAAAAATAACCGAACCAACTTCTTCACAAACACAAGAAAATCTCGCCTCACGATCGTCACAAGGATTGCACAGGTGATAATTTAACCAATTTTGTCGTGTTTTTATGAAGAAGTAGGTTCGGTAATTTTTGAATAGCTTTGTAACAAAAAGCCTTAGGCCATACGGTTGTCAGTGTTGAACTTAGAACTAAAAAAAACATTGAATTTTGACAACAATAACAGTACTAAATTAAGTGAAGTTTTGAAAAAAATTACCTACTTTGAACATTTATTTTAAATTTTTTGACGTGATAACGTCTTATATCGGAATATATGGGATCATAATTCTATATGTGCCAAAATTCGGTTTCCAAAATTCTGTAAATAATAAAAGAATAATTATTTTGATAATGAGAAAAAGTGCGCACTTTTTTTCAATACAGATTTTTGCATTTACAGAATTTTGGAATACAGAGTTATAGTCATATAGAATTTTCGATTCATTTACAGAATTTTGGTCATACAGAATTTTGGAATACAGAATAACGACCCGTTCCCCGAAAAAGTGTCACAATGTCACAGTCACGTTCCATATCCGCTTTGATAGCATAGAAAGTCGATAAAGTGGGAGGGTGTTGGGGGGTTGGTGATTGTTAGTGGTGTGGTGGATGTGTGTGTGTGTAGGGGGGGGGGGGGGGTAGTGTCGAGAAGAGACAAAATTCTCAAAAATGGAAGTGGAAGGTGGTTGTAGTTGGTGTAGGTGATGTAGGTTGAGACAAAAAATTTCAAAACTAAAAAATAATGGGTGGGTGGTTGGTGGCTGTGGTGATACGCCTCAATATCCGCAGGCAAAATATCCTCGTCAAAATATCCGCATACACCCTCGCACCTACCCCAAGTCCTATCGTGTGCCCAAGCAGGGGGGTTGACCCTACATAGGTTTACACACCGTAATGCTGGGCGCTAGCACTGTATTTATGTATATATACACTGGTGGTCAAAAAAATAGGTGTAATTATTGTTTTTTATATAAACTTAATTTTTTTAATATGTTTTGTTTTCATTGGACTATCAATACTTAATGAAATATTAATAGTTAAGGCTTTTAAATTAAGTAATTATAAATTTTATACAATAAAACCGACGGTGTAGACATTTGCGCTTGGACAAAAAAATAGGTGTGTCTTCCTAAATTATGAATAATGATAGTTTGAATGCAAAATTTGTTGTATTTTATAATAATTTTCGTTTACCATTCTCTTATAACCCGAGTATACGACATTGTTATCCAAAACTTTTTAAAGTCAGCGTGGTATTAACTCTACAAACTTTTGGCATCTTTTTTGGGGTATAGAATACCATTCACTCTGAACAGCATCCCACAATCGGTTCCAGTTTGGAAAATATTGGCATCCTAGTTTCCGCTTAAGCTCATTCCTCAAGTTCTAATCGGGTTGAGATCTGGGTTTGACTTGGCCATGAAACAATTGAAACTTCTTTCTCTCGATACCACTCTTTCACAAGATTTGCCATATGTTTCTGATCGTTATATTCTGCAGAAAAATCAATCGGAGAGTCATGTTTTCTTCGGCAAATAGAAGCATGATATCTTCCAAAATATCCCTATAACCTTATTTGGTCAAGATGTAACTAATACGGAATATAGGAAATAGGGCCACACCATACTAGAAAAAACGGAACCAGACCATCATATTTCCTCCTCCGTGTTTAATCGTCTTTTGGGTATAGCGAGGGTGATAGTCCTTTCTTTTTGGTCGCCTGAAATACGCCCAGAATCTGATGAGAAATTTTTGTTTCGTCACTCCAGAGGATATTGCGCCATTTTTTGGTCCTTCAGGTCCGCTCTAACTTCTATGGCTTAGATATAAAATTTAATCACACCTATTTTTTTGACCAGCTGTGTATATGTTCGGGATATTTTGACGCGGATATTTTGTCCGCGGATATTGAGGCGTGCAGCCGGTGGTTGTAGGTGGGATGGGTGTTTGGTGTTAGGGGGGATTCGGTAAGGGGGAGGGTGGTTGGCGGTTTTGGTGGTGGGGATGGTTGATTTGGGGGGGGGCGATTGTTAAAAATGGTGGTTGAGTGGCAGGTGGTTGTAGGTGGTGTGGGTGGTTGGTGGTTGGAGAGATACAACCTACACATGAACTGTTTTGTGAAGTGGTTATCACGTAAAATTATTGCCCGTAAACCGACTTTACAGACAACCAAGTTTTGTATTCAAAGTTTTGAGTTTGAAAGTTAATTTTTCTAAAACAGCTTACTAAAATAACAATGAAAAAAAAAAGAAGAGATTTCTGGCTTTGCAAAAAGTTATGACATGACATTGTAGGAATTGCTGTTAATTTTTGATATATTTTTTTTCCAATTTGTCATTATTTTATACAATTGCACCTCCCGGTTAAACGGAGGGGAACAGACCCCACTATCATTCGATTTTTTTTTGTCTTAGCCCAACCTATTCGCTCTAGTCTTTTTTTTTTGCACCTTATACCGATCACCCTGTTTTTATATGCTGCTATCTTCAATTTTGATATCATTTTTTGGGGATTTAAGAAAAAGGCTAACTTTGGTGTACCCTGACTCACGTTAGTGGTAATTGCGCTGTTAGTACTAACTTAGTTAGTTAGTAGAAACTTTGTTTAGGTCTTGATTTTAGGAGAAATAATAACCTTTGTAAATTCGTTTAAATTAATTTGATATCTTGTTTCAGTTTTAATATATCAAGTTTCTAGCATGTTCCATTTTTCCTGCTCATGCTAATTTTTCGACTTTCGCTTAGTTTTTCTTCAGAAAATGCGTAATAAACACAGCGCTTTAAATATTTTTGTTGAATGAACGTAACAATTGTTAAAATAAAAGTCAACAACAAGAATGCAGAAAAACGCACAGATTATGATACTTGAGAAAACCTGCTACAGGAAACAAAAAATAGACCCATCAAGAGTATTTTTATAAAAATCGATGCTGGCATTCGAGCAAAAAATCTTAAATTGTGTGGTATGTATTAGGTGTACGTAAACATCTTGTGTATCAAAACAAAAAGAAATGATTTTGGGTGTGGCTGACGCCCACTTTTAATTAGAAACTATAAAAAACTTATTAAAAAAAAACGCTATTTACATTTAATGAATTCACAAGCCCAAATTTGTGCGTCTCTTAGTTGAAACTAAGAAGCTTGTGGATGAAAAGAAATGTTCGAATTTTGGGCGTGGCTTACGCCCACTTATCATGAAAGAACGAAAAACGTAGTTTTAAAAATTTAAGACACCAATATTCAATTTCAACCATTTTTTTCGTTCGTTATATGAAAAATATATGTCTACATTTTGTGTGTAAATTTTTTCAATACGCCCACTTTTAAGGGCGTGATTTTTATAAAATACCTTTATTCGGGTAAGATCGTTAAGAAACAACTCGATTCGGCTGTAGTTTTACACATACGCCTAAAAATTGGCCAATGAGCAAAGATCAGTCAGAGCTTTAAATTGTTTGTCTTAATTTTTGGGACACGCCCACTTATAAGGGGCGTTTCCTTTAAGTCTTAATATGCATTACTGTTTTTTAACTATCGGTCGCAGTTTTGAAGTAAGAAGATGAACACTTCGGTTTGTATTCCTTGGTGACGTTGCAGGTCATGATTCAAGAATTATTAAATACACCCATAATCGCTATTTCCATTCAAAATCTAATGTTTAAAAATTGAAGTTTTGTTTTGTTCAAATTTAGATCATTTGTGATCTAAATAATACTACTAATAAATTCATTGACTTACTCCAGCAACCAGACCAGTAAAAAAGCTCAAGTCTCTTTTTCGAATCATTCTGGTAAAGGTGGATTGTGGAATGGAAAGATATTTTCTACATTTAGTACATCAAACATTTTATGTGTGGAAAGATTGCATTGACGAAACAAGGTATATAAACAAGCGAAAGCGACGATAGATTGGTTGGTCAAACATTGAGGAAACGAAAAGACAACATTTCAAAGTTAGTCTTTGAATGAAATCCTCAAGTTGCATGGCGGTTGGAAGACCAAAACAACATAGTGACCAATAGTAATATCATCAAAGAAGCATGGGCGCCCTATGCCTCAATTTGGGGAATAAAAGGACAAGGAAATTGATGCAGGGAAGTTGAAAAGTGGAATTCAAAGTAGAGTGAATTAAAGTGACTTCTACTTTAAGCTCCAGCACCGCATCAACAATAATAGTGTTAATTTTCTTAAAGGCTAGAATTGCTTGGGTTTTTGGTGTGTTTACTTGTGTGATTAGAAGCTCTCCCCTTCTTCTTTCTCATTTATGGTGTTTGATGCACCGCTGGCAGATTTTGGCGCCTTGAACTTCTCGACAACTGGAACTTGGTGAAAGAAAGATACTGGCTTCTTTGAAGATAATGAAGATGCCACTTTGGGTGTCTTTGTATGAGATTGACTACTCAAGTTATCAGATATGGTAACACCAGTGTTAATGTGTTGAATTTGATATATTATTATAAAATAAATAATGGTATCAACAACGGTGTGATGATAAAAACGCAGATACTGATGTTTTGGGTTTCATTAGGCGACCACAACGAAACACCTGGTTCGATGATTAGTGCAAGCTCGCTCATACGGCCAAAAACGAAGCTTATCAGGCAGATCTGCAAGACAGAACCAGAGCTGCCAAGAGCGCTTCCCGTGCGGTATACCAGCAAAAGAGGAAGGAGGAACATCGGCTTTCCAGAAGGAAAAAGAGAGAACTGGAAAAACGAATGGTTGAGGGGTGCTGGGGCAGAAGCAATGTTCGAAAGTTCTACCAAAGGGTTAAACATTCGTCCATTCGGCTTTGTAACCCAAGCCCGAGCGGAAGCATGTAGAGACGAGGGTGGGAATGTAGTAGTAGATACACAGTCGGTGCTGAGAATTTGGAAAGAACACTTCTGCAGACTGTTAAACGGCGAAGACAACCGACTAATCGCTGTTAGGCAGAATGATCCATTCGATTTTGATGATGATGAACAAAATTTCCGTCCACCCGACCAAGAAGAAGTTCGGGTAGCAATATCTAAACTAAAGTCCAACAAGGCTGCTGGAGCGGATGGCCTTACACCTGAACTCTTCAAAGCAGCGGGAGATGACTTGGTGAGGAGCATACACCAACTCATCTGTACAATCTGGTCGGATGAAAGTATGCCTGACGAATGGAACCTCAGCATTGTGTGCCCTATCCACAAGAAAGGAGATACTCTAAGCTGCGCCAACTACAGAGGTATAAGTCTCCTAAATGTCGCCTATAAAATCTTGTCGGCCATTCTGTGTGAACGTCTGAACCCTTTCGCACGTGAACTGATTGGCCCCTATCAGTGTGGTTTCAGGCCCGGTAAGTCAACCGTTGACCAAGTTTTCACACTTCGGCAGATTTTGGAAAAGACCCAAGAATTCCAGATCGATACTCACCACCTCTTTATCGATTTTAAAGTCGCCTATGACAGCGTAAACAGGAACGAGCTATACAGAGCCATGTCACTTCTTGGCATCCCTGCCAAACTCGTTCGATTGTGCAGGATGACTATGGAGAACTCGCGCTGCTCCGTCAAGGTTGGTAAGAACACCACCGACTCATTTAATGTCGAGAAAGGCTTACGACAGGGTGACGCGCTGTCATGTAACCTCTTCAACATCATTCTTGAGGCAATCGTACGCAACTCGCATGTCAACACCAGCGGTACGATTTTTTTTAGATCCGTTCAATTACTTGGCTATGCTGATGATATTGACATTATTGGAAGAACGAAGCGCGCTGTCAGTGGAGCATATTCGCAAGTATTGAAGTGGAGATGGCGAAAATGGGTCCGGCTTTAAATGAAGTTAAAACAAAGTATACACTATTCTCGGGTGCAGAACATCATCACCGTAGACTCGGACAAAATGTCATAATGGATAGATATAACTTTGAGGTCGTCAAGGACTTTGTCTATTTGGGTTCCACTATAACCTCTCAGAACAACATCAGTGAAGAGATCAATCGAAGAATCACTCTTGCCATGGACGAAAACGCACCAGACCGACGAGTCTTCAATTCCAAGCTGGAGTGCTGACGCAGTTCTGGAAGAGCCCATCTAAGGTGGCGCGATCAAGTGGAGAACAACCTCAACCAAGTTGGTGTGCGTAAATAAAGGCCACTGGCTGGGGACCGGCCTAGCTGGCGAGGATTGTTGGTTGAGGCCGTGGTCCACAATTGAGTGTCCGCGCCTCTTAAGTAAGTATGTATATAGGTGTGGCGCAAGTTTTATGATTTAGAGCGACATAATGTAAGTGAGACGCTAATTTCCTGAAAATCTTTTAATTTTGCGTAAAGTTCATTAAATAACGTGCGATTGGAGTTATATTAAAAAACAACCAGAATTAGATATTTTCCTGCGATAAAATATAGCCTATGTATATTTTAAGTCTGAATCTGCGAAGACCGCATTCAATTCCATGCAGTAGTTTTTGCGTGATGCGCGTACAAACATACAGACAGACATACAAAAATTCTAAAAAAAAAAACTGTTGTTTTGGTTTCTGTGGGTCCATATAACTATATTAGATTTTGTATCTATATCTTCAATGTACAGACATCGATTTGTTACAATTTTATCATATGATAGAATGAAATTTATCAAACCAAAAGAAAATTCAGGGTTTGATTCGAGCTGGAAAGAGGATATCAGGGTTAGACAAATAAGATTCCGTTGTTATAAAGCCAACCAAACTGAGGAAAATCGGAATAAGTTCAAAAAAGCTAGAAGGACCTTGAACGGCCATATCTGTCGAACCAAATTCTTACGTGAGCAAAAATTGCGGCAAAAAATACTACAATGTCCCACAGATAGTATAAACATTTTTGGTCATTTTTAACAATTCAAAATATACTACAACGCTTGTCTATAATAACACATCTGCTTTCCCTTCTTTCCAAGGTCATGGAAACTCTGATAAATAATCCGATTAAGAAATATCTTGAAAAACAGAAAATTCCTAATGACCAGCAGTACGGGTTTCGTAGCAATAATAATAATACATCGTTGTGGAGAAAGTGAGGTTATTGCGCTGAATATTTCAAAACTATCCACAAATCTCTATGTTGAGCGAATTAAGGTTGAGAAACGCTTACTCAGGAGGAAGAAACTTCTACAGAAGAGTGAAACAGTCTACATCAGGTTTCACAAGCCGCCCAGGGTCCTGCAAAGATCAGGATGGAAACGCCATAGTAGAAACGCAGGCGATGTTAGCCATCTGGAGAGACTACTTTAACCAGTTGTAAAATGGCGATGACAGCAAAGATCCCGCCCAAGACCAACTTGTTCCAGTTAATGTAGATGACGACCACGAACTACACCCGCCCGACCAAAATTAAATCAAAGTAGCCATCAACAGGCTAGAGATGAAAAGCAGCTGGATGCGATGGTTTACAAGTGGAGTTTTTTAAACACGCTGGAGATGACCTGGTAAGGAGCATACACCAACTCATCTGCAAAATATGGTGCGAGGAAATTATACCCGACGAGTGGAATCTCAGTACCATCTGCCCGATTGACAAAAAAATCAGACCGCCTACTCTGCGCCAACTAAAGAGGTATAAGTCTTTTAAACATCGCTTTTAAGATCCTGTCCAGAATTGTATATGAACGTCTCAACAAATGCAGTTTCAGACCTCTCTACGACCGACCAAATTGTCACAATACGCCAGATCCTGGAGAAAACCCAAGAATGTAATATCGACACCCACCATCTGTTCTTCGATTTTAAAGCAAGCTACGACAGTGTTAATAGAGTTGAACTGTACTGTGCCATGTCTAACTTTAGAATCAATGTTAAACTGATACGCCTTATCAGGATGACGTTGGAAAATGCTTTTTGATTTGACACCACCAAGGGCTAAGACAATTTGACGCACAGTCATGCAGCTGTTCTCACATTGCTTGAAAATGTATTATGGATCACAAACGACACAATTGCATGGGTTTGCGGACGACATTGACGTGATGGAAAGAACAAAGCTAGCACTGAGCAGTAACCGGTGCTTTCATTACAGTGGAGTCAACAACGAGCAGAATGGGACTGAAAATAAACGAGGACAAGACTAAGTATATGCTTTCATTAACAAAAGTGCAATCCCACATTGGTCAAAACTTGACAATTGATAGTTATAAGTTCGAGGTAGTCAGTGAATTTGCCTAACTGGTCACTGCTGTAAAAACAGGCAACAACATCAGCGCTGAAATCAAACGCAGACTAACTCTTGCTAATCGCTGTTTCTTTGGGTTGAGTAAACAATTGAGGAATAAAGCCCTTTCGAGAAGAACCAACGCGACACTGTATAGAACACTCATCATAACGGTCCTGCCTTCTGCTATTTATGGTGCAGAAGCATGAACTCTCCCCAATCGGATAAAAAGTCACTTGGAGTCTTCGAGATAAAAGTGTTTAGTACGATTTATGGTTCTGTCTGCGTGAACCGAGAAAACAACATTTAGCGAAGAAGATGCAAAGACGAACTGTACGTGCTGTACAGCGACATAAGCCTAGCCAGAAAAATTCGAATTCAACGAATAAGATGGCTGGGTCATGTAGAGCGAATGGACGTCGACGCTCCAGCTGGTAAAGTCTTCAACGCCGAACCAGAGGGAGTCAGAAGCCAAGGTAGACCTCATCTGCGATGGAGCGATCAGGTTGAGGGAGACCTCCGGCAACAGTGGAGCCAACCTTACCTTTCGGACCGTTTAATTTACGTTGTCTTGGACTGTTGCCAGTCTGCTATCCACAAAATAAACGCCGGTGTTCACCAAGGCTCCGTTCTATCTCCGACTCTCTTCCTAATCTTTATAAATTATCTCTTATCTATGACTTCTAATCTACTTAATTCAACAACAAATTTTCAGGTACTAAGCATTTCCAAGAAAATAGTCGGCTGTTTTTTTTTCAGAATTATTGGACTTGTAGCCCTCGCGCCAAGAGCTTAGTAAAATAGTCAAATTCAAAATTAACACCGCCCATTAGTTTGTAATGAGAAAACATAAGAGAAACACTTGGGCTGAAACAAGTGCATTTTTGAGCAATTAAAACATCGGCTCATTCGGCAAACATTCTGCATTTGCCACAAATCAAACATAAAAAGCGAGACGACGTCTGAAAATCCGGTTCACACATTCAAAAACCATGTTTTGTAAGTATGTACCCACCTACCTCAAGTCGAAGCGTAGAAATTGCTTCAGAAATTTGTTCAAAACCATGCAAATTATATCTTTTTTTGAGAGTATTTTAAAAAAAAACAATTAAAAAGTCGTTGTCGATTACGAATATTAATTTTCAAAGCTTCAGTAGCAACCCTCGTATCTTAGCTATGTACTTGTTCTTTACCTATTAAACGAACATTTATGTAATCTTCTAGATGAAATGTAAAATAGGGCAGTTGCACATAATCAAAACTATGTTGGTACATATATACAAAAAGCTTATATACATACTAATTTTTTTTCTTTTGTTACTCACCAAATATTAATTACAGCAGCTGTAGTGTAATGTTCCTTATCTTTTCGGTAACATTTTGAGAAGAGTGAACATTAATTGAAAACTTAAGGATTTCACAGCATGAACCAAGTCTTTATTTCCCACTATGAAGGACGAGTTTGGATTCCAGAGTCCATTCAAACGAAAGCACTTCTGAAACATAATAAATTCAATATTAATTCAGCACTACTCCCCAAACCAAAACATACAATTAAAACTAAAAAGGTATCTACTTTTGGAGAACGAATTAAAAAAATAAAAATTACCTGATTTTGTGTCGTGCCTGCGACCCTGAGAGTGTGAGGTGTCCACTCAATTTTTAATTAACTGTAGATTTATTTATTGCAAATTGTCTATCGACTGTTACTGTCCTTCATATGAGATGATGAATCCGTGGATGGCATGGAAATCGAATCGCAGTTCGCACTGGCTCTGGCACGCGTTAATTTCTTAATTAGGCAACAAGACAGACGATGTCGATGTCGAGGCGATGGCAAAGGCAATGGCTATGACGAAGAAGAGCACATCAAAACAAACGAGGTTCGAAAGAAACAAAACATAAACAAGAAAAATGCAAAAAAAAAATTACTTTTCGTCGCGGCAGGAATCGAAATGAAATCGACAGAGGAGATGGTATGACGATGACGATGGAAAGAAGAAAAGAACAGAGAATACACTCACTAGTCACTACAGAGACAGACTATATGTGACTGCACAAAGAATCTCGAAAACGGCTCCCCTAACCCTAACCCTAACCCTAGCTCTATATTGGTGCACTTACGTAAACTCGAAACTGAAACTGCGAGAATTTTTTTTTTTAATCCACCACCAGCACCAGGCACCAGTCAGAGTCACCGAAAGGGGATGGAAATGGGAGACAGCAATTAGAGACTCCTTTGACCATTTTGGTATTCGGTATTGGCTTTGGCACTTGCACTTGGGGACAGCCGACGACTGTCGATGCAGCGAAAATTTACTCCCTTGCGAATTTTTTTTTTTTTTCAGCAATGTATTTTCAAGTCCGTTCAGATTGTTATTTTCGTATTAATAATGTTCATACCGACAACACTTTATCACAATTATAAACTTTAAAGCTTATTTACTTTGTTTTTATAATTTGGAAATGAAAGAAACAAAGGAATTAAAGGAATTTTACAAACGAAACTTTTTCAACTAGAACTAGCATGTCTGTGTCTGTTCTGTTCGATCTTCCCCAAACATGCAGCGCCATACTTCTTAAATGTGAAGTAAAAAGAAAAAACTCAGAAGAAGAACTGGAAAACGGGATTGATTTGTTTTATTCCTGCCTCCTGCTCATGTGCTGTTCTGTTACCCATGTAGCAAAGGGGCACCGCTATATTAAATGTCTTCAGTGGATTCTGTCGTCTCTTTTTCTTTGAGTTTCTGGGCTTACACACTTATTCATTCGCACAAGTTACATCAATTGAATGATAGATGTCACTGTCTACCAGTACAAAAATAATCGTAAGAGTCTACCCACACTCATCAGTTTCGCTATTTCGAATGCATTTTGACTTTTCTCTAAAGGTGGCTTTACATGGAGCTGCAACAAATTATAGTGCAGACGAAAACGCAACAATAACAATTATAGGGCAGACGATATCGTCTTCACTATAATTTTCAAGCTGCATCAATAATTTTCCTATAATCTGCATTAATGAAGAAGTCATCCATTTTGGTCTTCCCACTCTATCACACAACTATGATTTATATATTCTGCATTCTCTTTTTTGCAGATCGTGGCTTGCTGCTCCATGTAAAGCCACCTTAAATGTAACACGCTGAATTGAACTGCAAGCATTCTGTTTATAGAATCTTATGAGGTGAGCCACATTAAGCGACAGCGGCACTGCACTTCAGTAGAATTAAACTTTTAAGGTGTAAGGTGGTCTTATACCCAACTACAGAGAGAGACTGGTGAAGCATAAAGGTGGCTTTACATGGAGCTGCAAATGCAGACGAAAACGCAACAATAACAATCATAGTGCAGACGATGAAGATGAACATGTTCGTCTTCACTATAATTTTCAAGCTGCATCTATAATTTTCCTATAATCTGCATCCATGAAGACGTCTGCATGTTTGCCTTCCTTCTCTATCACACAAGTACGATTTATTAATTTTGCATCCTCTTTTCTTGCAACTCAGGGCTTGCAGCTCCATGTAAAGGCACCTTAAATGTCTTTTTTTTTAATTTGTGGTGTTTTGGTTTCTGTCTTTGTCTCTAACCCTGACGACACACATCCCAGCTACTGATCACTCAGATACCGATCTATAGTCCAGTTGGCAGGAAGTTTGTCTGTGTGAGTTGCAAATGTGAGTGTACTGCAACAAACTGTCTTGCCAGTAGCTGGCATGTGTGACGTCGGCGTAAGAAAACTGTACTGCGCTACACGACAACTTCTCGATCCACACTTAAACTGCAGCAGATGAGAGTACGCAGCATAATTTTTCAATTCGTGTAAAATTCATTCACAATTACTTCTTGTTATAATTCATTTTAGGATGTGCTACGACTATGATACAGCTATGAAAATGACAACAACAAATAAAATCAGAATGTTTCGTAGCTGCTGATCCAACAAACCACACTCAACCCTGAGGCCATACATGGCAGCCACTGGCAAGCAGGTTGCTAGTTGCTACACCATTGTGGATAAAAGCTGTATCACTTGGGAGTTTTTAGTATTGTCTTGTTTTGCCGCTTAACTGCTGGAACACAATGGAGCCGGAGCCGAGTTGGCCAACTTTTAATAAATACGTGCGTATTTTTGACATTCAATAAAAAAAAAGAGCAACGTGCTAATAAAATCCTTTTAGTAATTACAAATTTATAGAAAAGACTATATATGATGCGATATATTATGTTTAACATCTTTTATATGCATATTTATGTATGTTTCGCAGTGGAAATTGTAAAAAAACGTGGTTTTTTTTGTGGGCACTTCTATAATTAGGTACGTACGGCATGCGATACGGTTGTGGTTCCGGCTGCGTTTTTCTATTGTGTTCCAGCAGTAAGAACGCTGCTAATGCAGCAAATGTGTTAAAACGAAATTCATTTTATTTTTTTCCTAACTCCAATACTTGTCAGTTTATGAAATCGTATAATGTAGAGCCTTCGTTTCAGTATTATTTTCAATGATAACAATTCTCAGCATGTTCTTTTAGCAGCGTTCACACGCAGACAAGACTATGGGACAATACTCAATTATTGTCATGTCCGAGCTTTTTGAAGTGAGTTGGACAAGATAATGACAGCCAGTCGATATATCGATATTGCCCTCAGAGGTAGCTCGACAGACTAGCTCGGAAGACAACACAATGACAATTGTCTTGTACTGGAAACAGTTGTTCACATGGAACAATCCCTGCAAACCAAACCGCAGTAGTTTTCTAGAAAACACTACTACAACTAAAAATATATCCTTCGAATGTGTGGGTTTTTTTATTTACTACTTCCCCTGCGCCGTAGAGTATACCCCTGCAAACAAGAAAGTACGGTAACAATCGATGAAATTATGTACATCAAAGGAAGTAGTTTGGTTTCTCCTGAAAAAACAATTAACGATTCCCTTTTGAACTGTGCGAAGGAGAAATCCAGGATGTAATGCAAAATGTTGTCTTTTTTTTTCTTGTTGTCGTTTGTCTTTTTGTCAGAGTGATCTTCGATTCAAAACATAATCAACAGTTTTTAAGTTGAGTTGTGTATAATTTGAGAATATGGCGAATCCTTTTTTTATGTAAGTTATTTTATTTTTTTTTGTGATATTTTTGTTTGTTTTTAATAATAAATATATTTTTAATAACACAAATGTAAATAATAATATAATATATTTAATAATAAAATTATTATCCTAAAAATGCATTTTTCCTAATTTTTTTTTTGACTTCATGTCTATTTCGGTTCGTAGTTCTACATTCACAGCGCGTGCATCTTTGGAAGTACGAATATAACTGGTGGAATATGCGCTTCAAAAAAGTACTTCAGATGTACATCCATTGAAGTAGGTGCATCCCCAGAAGTACTTTGGATATGCTTTGGAAGTACTTTTATTGGCGGGGAAGTGCAGTACTTTTTTGATATTTTGCTTTTTTTAAAAGAGATAGTGCCTTCATATATTCTTATATACAGTACCCTGCAAACGTAGAAGTACAGAAATAACCAGTGGAATATGTACGTAAAAGAAGTACTTCCTTTCCACTGAAAAAGGATAGGCGATCGGGAAAAAATTCAGTTATTTACCTACTGTATATAAGAATATATGAAGGCACTATCTCTTTCTAAAAAAGCAAAATATCAAAAGTCCTTTTTCAGTGGAAAGGAAGTACTTCTTTTACGTACATATTCCACTGGTTATTTCTGTACTTCTACGTTTGCAGGGATGATTCTATGTTTTTCTTCGTCTCCTATATTCTGAAATGAGTTAATGTCTTGTTTTGCCGTCCGCGGCTAACTAGCAAAACTACCAAGTGATAGCACTGTAGGCTCTGTACAATGGCTACATACATATACTGTCACATTCCTATTATGTGCTTTTGCTATGACGTAGGCAGGACAAGAAAGTTGCTAGCAGCTATAAGCAAATGACAATTTTCTATTTCAATTCGAAAACATTTAATGTCACCACAGAATGGAAACTTGATGTTCTTGGTTGTAATAACACACAATCACTCTAGTTTTTGTTTTAATACAAGGATCCGAGGAAGATGGTGATTTATAATTTTAAAAAGATGAAAAATGTTGTTGTAAAAAGGTAAAAAACACATTTTTATTTTCACTATTGAATTTTTTGATAGTTTTCTGGTACTATTGATGTACATACCTATTCAAAAAGGACATTTCGTTAAATCAAAATACGCCAAAGTGAAATAATTTTACATACTCATTGATAGTTCTTGAACAAGGCTCCAAAACTTGCAGGAAATGTCAATCACCTGACAGCGCTATAGAGAAGTATCCGAATCCGAATACGTCAAAGAGAAATGTGCTAGCTACCTGGTAGAAAAACAATTAAATTCTGTGTCAACTCAACACTCAGCTTTCACTGAGTGAGAAAGAAATATATTGCCGTTTGCTTAAAAACTCTATTGACAACAAAACCGTCTTTCCAGTTAGCCGGCAAATTGCCAAAGTTTGCCTGTGTGTAGAAAATATGAGTGTATTGCAAATGTCTTACTGGTAGCTGGCATGCTATTCTATTTACAGTTATGTTCAAAAAAATAGGAGTGCTTCTTTATAAAGATAAAATCGCAGTTCAATAGTTAACTTAAAAACTATTTATTTAATTTTTCTTTTGTACAAGATAGGAAATACAGTCATGTGTTTATTATGCTTATTGACTACTTTGCTTGAAACAAATAATATAGTAAAAACATAAATTTTCTTAAAATTGGGTAAAAAGTAACTGTTCAAAATAATAGGAGTATTTCATTTTAAGTATAGAAAACGAAGGAAATAATCAAACTTCAATTTTTTTTTTTTAGTACTTTGTTGAGAAACCTTTGTTTTTTATTATTGCTGCACATCTGCGTGGCATTGAGTTGACTAGGGTTTGGCAGCGCTCAATTGGTTCTTGATGCCATGCTTCCTGGACTGCATCCCATAATTGCCGTGAATTCGAAGGTCTCCGCTGGGAAACACCCTTTTTGACATCTGCCCATAAATTTTCTATGGGATTAAGGTCAGGCGACTGAGCTGGCCATTGCATAACATCAACCCCATTGACCCGAAACCATTCCTTAGCAAACTTACTCGTATGTTTTGGGTCGTTGTCTTGCTGGAATACCCATTTTAACGGCATATTCCATTCCGCATGAGGCAGCATCACATTGGACAAGATATCCACATAAACCCGCTTATCCATTGTGCCAATTATTTGATGTATGGGGCCAATACCACAATAAGAGAAACTGCCCCACGCCATCACCTTAGCACCGCCATGCTTAACAGTTTTAACGGTGTACTGGGGCCTATATTCAGTATTTTCTGGACGTCTTACAAATTGCCTCGAACCAGTTCCACCAAATAAAACAATTTTTGTCTCATCAGTCCACAAAATGTTTCGCCATTTTTCTAAAGGCCAGTTAAGATGGGTTTTTGCGAAGTGTAGGCGTGCTGCCACATGCTTTTTTGTCAGCATGGGCACTTTTCGTGGACTTCTAGCGGTTAAATCGTTTTCTAACAATCGCCTTCTAATAGTTACACTACTAACTGACAGTCCTAGATCTTCCTGGATCATCTGTGAGGGAGCAAAAGGGTTCTTTCGACTGAAGCGAACGATGCGACGATCTTCTGTTGCTGTTGTTTTTCGTTTCCGACCTCGAGTTTCTGATGTTATTTTGTGTTTTATAGCATTAGCGATCATCTGGTCAGAGCACCCCAACAACAACCTTATTTCTTTGTAAGTTTTGCCTTCATTTCGAAGTTTTTTTATCAACTCACGCTTTTCATCGGTGCAATGTTTTCCTCGGCCCACTAAATAATCAAATGTGTGGAAATAAACGATAATTGAACTTTAAAATATTCCAAAATGAATTTTCATTCTTACTTTTTAATTTTTTTTTAGAAATTCTTAAATTTATTGCTTTTGAAATGTATATTTTAACTCACACTCCTATTTTAATGAACAGCTTAATTAAGACTAAAAATATTTAAGTTCTGGTTATCAATGCAAATGAGCATGAATTGCAAACCCGTTCATTGCGT
The DNA here is from genome assembly GCA_916050605.2 of Platycheirus albimanus. Taxonomy (NCBI): domain Eukaryota; kingdom Metazoa; phylum Arthropoda; class Insecta; order Diptera; family Syrphidae; genus Platycheirus; species Platycheirus albimanus. Next base: position 72,434,483 of record OU696698.1, read on the forward strand.
TTTCATTATCAATGCCCCGTTATATGTACCGAAGTAGAAATGAGTTGTTAACCAATAAACACATGGTTAAAAAATAACTTGGACAAATTGTATCAAAGCACTCCTATTATTTTGAACGCAGCTGTATGTACCTACAACCTTAAAAAATGAAAAAGAGGAATGGACATATCAAGGAAAAAGTGAAGCCGCTTTCAAAATTGTGTGAGTTACATACACAAATGCATTGACAAAGGGTCGGAGGGCAGTAAGACACTGGGGCGCCCTTATGAATTTTTTAGCTGTTACTTTTTGCAGGTGGAGAATTAGGCACGAGCAACTTTTTGCGATTTTCAATAGAAGATGCGCATTTGCTAGTGCTATATTCTTATTGATAACTTTTCGTTACTTCTTGAAGCAATATACAAATATCTTGTCTTAAAAAATATTTCAATTATCATTTTTGTATAATTCTAAAATGACCTGACTTTTTGATGTGTCCCTCGAAGATCTTTCTTCCTAAAAGTTAATTTTGAGAATTAATAATTATTATGTCGTATATCTGTTTTTTTAAGATTGATTGCATTCTTAATTCCTTTTCCGTTATGAGACGTAAACACTTCTTGACGAAAATACCAAACCGAAACCGTAGACGACGACAACAGCAGAAATTCGTTTAAAGTTTAAACATGCATATTTTTAATTTACAAATTGAAAACACGTCCACAAATTTAAAATGTTCAAAAATCAATCTGCCCGTAGTGCGCAATGAATTTAAGCGCCTTGCCATTACCAACAAAAATGAATGCACCCCTGGACAAAAATTTCAGTTTTGACAGACAGATTTCATCTGTATCATGTGATTTCAGTATATTTTTATTTTCAACGAGTTTGCTTTTTTTTTTTGAAGCAAAATGTCACAAAATATCAATTTTAAATTATTCTACGATAATTGAAAATAAAGACTAGACATTACTTTATTAGACATAGGTATGTAACTTACCTGTGAAACGGAAAGCTCTTGCACTCCTTATTATAGTCGTTTTTACTATATTTCTTGCACCACTTCATATTGTTTTATATATTTTTTTATAGAATATTGCTTGTATTCACTATATTTGTTATTAATTGATTAAAAACTCTTAATTCACTTTTGTTGGCGGTTTAAAATCTACCTACTGTTTTGTATCCCGGCGAAATGACGGCTTCACTCACATACATTGTATAATGTGATATACAGCTCTTCCTGTTCTTTGTATTCTAAGAATCAACTATAGATAGCAGCGCTATTGACTGCACAATCTAATTCTAATCTTCTTTCTTCATTGATGTACAACTCTGCTCAATTGACATTGACAGCAGCTCACCTCCATTTCGGACTAGATCAGCAACTTAAGTGGTGCGTTCTTTTTCTAACCATAGTCAACATATTATTGTTAACAATAGTCAACAAAAAGGCGTTCCTTTAATACACATTATTTACGATTTGTAGCTATGACGTCATAACGGTTTTCCCAAACTCACGTTGATGTGTTTAGTAATTACGATTTGTTACTATTTCCAACTCAGCTCCTTGATAAAAATTAAGATTGTTGATATGTCAAATTTGACGTTTTGTATGAAACGATTCAAAGTCTTTATTAAAAATCAAACCAAAAAATTACAAATTATCGATTTGAGCAGCGAGAACCTCTTTGTTTTCTATTTTCTTTGAGTGATCAGCAACAAAGAATAAAATGGATTTTTCTTCAGTTTTAAACGATGAAGGAGAATAATTTAACTATACTTCCTCAATATAAAAAAAAAATGTTAAAAGTCGTTTGACAGAAAAAAAAAACAAATTCTAACAAAGATGGTATCGTTCCTAAATGGTTTGTAAAAAACCCAACAAATCCTTACAATGACACTTCAACTAATGAAGATTGACAGAACAAAATCAAAATCAGGTTCTGTTTAAAAAAAAATGTGTGCGTGTACTAGTGTACACATGTAAGAAGTGAAACTTCTTTGGCAAACTAATTTTTATTTTCTTGCACTGCATTAACCGACCAGTGCAGCTTCTTAAGTCCGTTTACCCGCCTAACACATTTAATATTATACACATACACATCAAATTTCTCATATCAACCTTCCAGCGCTCATTTAACCACATACCAAGTCACATCATTGCTACCCGCCAATTCAAAACCATCAACCACCTGCCTGCCAATGATGCCAGATGAAATATATGAAATCCCACTGGATTCGAAATAAATCCCAATTTTGTAGAGTAGGGGAAAAAAACACCATATATTTTGTTTACCTAATATAGAAAGTTTAACGCTAAAAGCATACTCAATGCATTTTTCAAAAAAAAAAAAAAAAAAAAAAAAAAAAAAAAAAAAAAAAAAAAAAAAAAAAACAGGCACGCACGTTTGTACTTGCGTCAAAAATTTGATATCCCAGTTTCAAACCGTACTCAATTTGATCGCATTGCAGTCAACTCGTTAAGTTTGCGCATGTAATTAAGTATTGAAAGTACACTTTTCAGCTTAAATGCAATCGATTATACATACCAGTTTGAAACTGGAATTGCAAAATAGTTTATTCGTGTAGCCTTTATGGAATGAAATCAAAGTCTTGTATTTTTTCATTAGTTAGGTAATTAGACTACAAAAATAACAATTGTCATTATTCGGTTTTCGGCAAACAACAAACAAATCTTAGTTTTTTTTGTAAAACATGCTCGCTGAGCTCAATTACTATTTTTTTGTAAATCAAACTTTAAGCCTTAATTGTACATATTTTTATTTTTGCTGATAAAATAGTTTTTTAATATTTATGTATGAAGGTACATATGTACCTATGTCGTACTGAATTATCCTTAAAATAATATCACCCCATAAAATAACAATCCAATCGGAATTTTTCCAACCATACAAACCACCAAGAATTTTTTTCCCACTACTTTACCCACCAAATATTTTTTTCCAACCATTTTGGCGGGAAAAACAACCAATCTGGGAACAATGCGGTGACTGCCTACAGTGGTTATACGAAACAGTTTTGTCTGCTACGACACAAATAATGCATACCGTCTCTGCTACCCACCATTCTATTTTTAACAATCAGCCGCCGACCTTCCTACAGCTGATATGCAGAACCAGTTTGTGCTATTATAAAACAAACCTAACCTAACCTAACCTATAGTTCTCTCCCCATGACACTGTGCGTGATGCGACGTTAGCTCTATATCACTCTCTCTCTCTCTCTCGGTCTTTCTGACTCGCTTGCTCCCTACTCTCGCTCCATGGCTATGTGCAGTAATGGAATCAAAACAAGAAAAAGATTGCGCGTAACGAAAAAATGTGACGCGTAACCGAAAAATGTGACGATAAATTTTTTTCCAACGCCGATAAAGAAGTTTCACTTCAAAAAAAAAAAAAAAAAAAAAAAAAAAAAAAAAAAAAACAGGCACGCACGTTTGTACTTGCGTCAAAAATTTGATATCCCAGTTTCAAACCGTACTCAATTTGATCGCATTGCAGTCAACTCGTTAAGTTTGCGCATGTAATTAAGTATTGAAAGTACACTTTTCAGCTTAAATGCAATCGATTATACATACCAGTTTGAAACTGGAATTGCAAAATAGTTTATTCGTGTAGCCTTTATGGAATGAAATCAAAGTCTTGTATTTTTTCATTAGTTAGGTAATTAGACTACAAAAATAACAATTGTCATTATTCGGTTTTCGGCAAACAACAAACAAATCTTAGTTTTTTTTGTAAAACATGCTCGCTGAGCTCAATTACTATTTTTTTGTAAATCAAACTTTAAGCCTTAATTGTACATATTTTTATTTTTGCTGATAAAATAGTTTTTTAATATTTATGTATGAAGGTACATATGTACCTATGTCGTACTGAATTATCCTTAAAATAATATCACCCCATAAAATAACAATCCAATCGGAATTTTTCCAACCATACAAACCACCAAGAATTTTTTTCCCACTACTTTACCCACCAAATATTTTTTTCCAACCATTTTGGCGGGAAAAACAACCAATCTGGGAACAATGCGGTGACTGCCTACAGTGGTTATACGAAACAGTTTTGTCTGCTACGACACAAATAATGCATACCGTCTCTGCTACCCACCATTCTATTTTTAACAATCAGCCGCCGACCTTCCTACAGCTGATATGCAGAACCAGTTTGTGCTATTATAAAACAAACCTAACCTAACCTAACCTATAGTTCTCTCCCCATGACACTGTGCGTGATGCGACGTTAGCTCTATATCACTCTCTCTCTCTCTCTCGGTCTTTCTGACTCGCTTGCTCCCTACTCTCGCTCCATGGCTATGTGCAGTAATGGAATCAAAACAAGAAAAAGATTGCGCGTAACGAAAAAATGTGACGCGTAACCGAAAAATGTGACGATAAATTTTTTTCCAACGCCGATAAAGAAGTTTCACTTCAAAAAAAAAAAAAAAAAAACAAATCTTAGTTTTTTTTGTAAAACATGCTCGCTGAGCTCAATTACTATTTTTTTGTAAATCAAACTTTAAGCCTTAATTGTACATATTTTTATTTTTGCTGATAAAATAGTTTTTTAATATTTATGTATGAAGGTACATATGTACCTATGTCGTACTGAATTATCCTTAAAATAATATCACCCCATAAAATAACAATCCAATCGGAATTTTTCCAACCATACAAACCACCAAGAATTTTTTTCCCACTACTTTACCCACCAAATATTTTTTTCCAACCATTTTGGCGGGAAAAACAACCAATCTGGGAACAATGCGGTGACTGCCTACAGTGGTTATACGAAACAGTTTTGTCTGCTACGACACAAATAATGCATACCGTCTCTGCTACCCACCATTCTATTTTTAACAATCAGCCGCCGACCTTCCTACAGCTGATATGCAGAACCAGTTTGTGCTATTATAAAACAAACCTAACCTAACCTAACCTATAGTTCTCTCCCCATGACACTGTGCGTGATGCGACGTTAGCTCTATATCACTCTCTCTCTCTCTCTCGGTCTTTCTGACTCGCTTGCTCCCTACTCTCGCTCCATGGCTATGTGCAGTAATGGAATCAAAACAAGAAAAAGATTGCGCGTAACGAAAAAATGTGACGCGTAACCGAAAAATGTGACGATAAATTTTTTTCCAACGCCGATAAAGAAGTTTCACTTCAAAAAAATATTGTGTGGTTTTATGAAACCACGATGCAAGTGAAACTTTTTTCGTTCTAATAAATTCAATATAAAAATCAAATTAACTCAGCAAGAGCATTTTCTTTTCCCTGCAAACACGAAATCTTTTGGCTTTCTCTTTCTAATTCATCGTCCGATATTTTACGCACTATTCTTGATTTTTCACTTGTTGACCGGTTTTACATCATAATTCATAACACTGAGCAAAACACAAATACCGCGGAGCACGTACATGAATGAGTGAGAAAATCGATGCTACACGGTCAGCTGTGGGGACCAATGGCGCCACCATATTGCGACATGCGACAGATGAACGAACAAATTTGTGGCGATGGAAAAAAAAGTTTCACTTTAATAATATGCAATGCACTAGCTACTAGCACAAAGTTCTAATACCTAATTTTAATAAATTCACAATAAAAATTAAATTTACTTGCCAAGAACATTTTTCATTTAACTAGGTACAAGCACGAACCATCTCGGCATGTCCTCTCTTACTCTTACGGCCTAAAATTGATTCATCGTCGGATATTTTCGCACTATTCTTGGCTTTTGTCTTGTTAACCAGTTTATTTGACTCACTAGCTATATCGTTGTCCATCACGATCAAGTTAGTAAACAATAACATTTAAATTAAAACAAAACACAGAAATGTCGCGGAGCACGTGCTTGAATGAGTGAGAATATAAATACTACCATAGACTAACTAATAATAAAGACAGGCATCTTCATAGAAGAAAAAAGGAACCGCCATTTTGCGACATGCGACAGGTGAAACAAAAAATTTGAGGCGATGTAAACAAAGTTTCACTTTAAAAATGTGTTACTTCACTTACACCAATAACAACAATAATGTTTGCTCTTGTAAATTTAAACCAGGTTATCAAAATCTAGGCCGAGTCCCCTGGCAACCTACTGTATGGAAAAATTAAATATCTTATAACACTTTTTATTATTATTTTATTATGTTTATTTGTTCTTCAAACACGATACAAGATAAGATATGCATAAAATATCGTTTCAGACCCTAACAATGCATTTTGAAACATCTTAATGAAAATACCTACTACATAAGGTACCTATCTCAAATATTAATTCAATTTGTGAACTAAAATATATTTTAAATTAAACTTAGATAAATACGCTAAATATACAAATCGATTTTAAAATTTTAACGATCTTTCTTATTCTTCTACAAAACATTTAGGAAAATCGTTCTGTTTAAAATTTGCTTGAGCCTTTTAGATTCGTACGCACCTTTGGCTTCTTCTGGCGAATTGAATGCAACCCGAGCGTCACCTGTCGGCGATCCATCGTCATTGTATCGTCTAATAATATCCTCTGCCTTCACAGTATAACCATCAAAAAATGTTATTATATCTTTCAAATCCGCTCGATAGGGGACATTTTCCATTTCTACAACACACCCGGGTCGAGTAAATTTTTCAGGCATGCCATCATCAGCATCAGGAGGATTGTCCACATTTTCTGGTTCAACGACATCGGCATCTAAATCTATGATTTCTTTCTTTAAAATATTTTCATTGGCATCATCAAGTGAATTGTTGCCAAAAGAGTTCAAATTCCTATTGTTAGTGTTAGGCTGGTTCATATTACTCATTGGTCCATTGCCTCCTCGAGGTCCCATCATATTATTATTATTGTTGTTGCCTCCACGGAATTGATTTTGATTCCAACCTTGATTATCGGGAGAGTACATATTGTTCCTATCGTTCATGTTTCCGTTGTTGTTGCGATTGTTGTTGAAATTTCCCCCTCCCATATTGTTAAAGTTATTCCTGGAACCTTGGTTATTCATCATCATGTTGTTATTATTGAACTGCTGCTGCTGGTTTCCGCCGGATGGGAAGAAATTCATGAAAGGTTTATTAAGCCTATCCGCGATTTCCTGGGGACTTATCGAAAAAATTCGAATTGGGCGACTGTTAAGACGATTATTATTTAAACATAACGCTTGTTCGGCCTCCTGACCGCTACGGAGCTCAATGATGAATTCACCACAGGGCTGATTTCTATGGTTGCGAAGTAATTCGACGTGATTGGGAATCAAATTTTGCGATACAAAATATTCTCCAACTGTTTGAATTGAAGTTTTGTACTCACAGTTTTTGATAATGACAAAATTGCTGATAGGAGAATTCATCGGGGCGTCATTGTTTGGATTGTCAAAACGAGTAGGACGAGTTTGTCGAAGTCTTGGATCACTACTTGGGTCGGGCTTTGTAAGTTCTGCATTATCTCCAATATCCAGCAAACTTGGAATACCACTAAATGGATTAGAAGACTTTCCTTGTGCCTGCTTTTGGGTGTTTGCGTTGGCATTGGCGTTTGAATATTTATTTTGGTCATTGTTCAAGCCATCTGATGTGTTTTCTTCACTTTGGTCATAATCGGCATTTGACTCATCGATGCCATATTGTGGTGAGTCTTGATTTGCATCATCTTCGACGTTTTCAACTGGTACATCTTCTTCTTCATCGTGATCATCCTGGTCTGGTCTCGGATTTTCATCCTCTGTTCCGTGATCAGATCGATCGTCTTGGTCTTCTTGTCCTTGTTTGGTAGCTTTTTCAATTGCTTCTGCTTCAGCTTCTGCTTCAGCTGCGGCCCTTTTACGATTTTCTATTTCCTCTAACTCTTTTTGTTCCTTAAGCTGCTTTTCATTTGCTACACGCGCATCTTCATATTCTTCCTCAGTAGCAATGTTTACTCGAACTGGTCTTTGATTGATCCTATGGCTTCTTTGTTCTCCATAAGCTGCTTGTGCATCTTCAACCCTATGGAATTTAACATATGCAATTATTTCTCTGCGGTTCTCCGGTCTGTTGGTCAGAAGAATATCCATGATTGTATATGAGGAAAACATCTTCATTATATCTTGTTGTGTTGAGAAAGGGGGGATGTCCTTCACAATCAATATGGAATATGGCTTTTCAAAACTTCTGCTACGGGAATTATTGTCTCTGGATGAATAATCATCCCTTTTATTATCCATGTATTTGGGAGAATCATAATTTTGCCTGTTATTGTCGTTGAAGGCGTAACCTCGACTTCTTTGAGGTTTATAAGAATCTACTGCATTAACAAATTCTGCATCACTTACAGGTTCTAGAGATATTTTTTTAGATTTAAATAATGTTCCATGACGAACTAGAGCCTTCGGAACATTGAGTGCACGTATAAATCGAATATATGCAATTCCCACACGTAAACCATGATCATCGTTAATCATTTTGATTCCATTATTTGGAATATACAATCCTGAGAAGAATCTTCGAATATCGCTGTAACTTGTGCTCGAACACATGTTGGATATTTTTACACAGCTATTTTCTTCCTCAACATCGTTTCTCTCGTTTTTACGTTGAAATTCGAATCTTTTATTATTAGCATCAGACTTTGGAATATTTCTTCCAAAAGCATCTGGCCAGCTTTCTTGATTTTTAGAGCCGCCGCCATTTGGACCGAATTGATTAGATTGTTGGAACCTGCTGTTAGTATTATGGTCCTTCATCGATGAAGATTGTAATGAGTCGTTATGCGTATTAGTGTTCTGTGAGTTCGAAGCTTGTGTGTATGGATTTTGAAATGCAAAAGTGGGTCTGTTTTCCAACTGGTTAACATTTAAAAATGATAGCGCTGATAAATCTCGAACAGAATTATTTCCCGCCGAAGATTTGTTACCAGTAGATTCAGTATTTTCGTTTGGCTTAAGAGATATTTGATTTGAGTTCATAAAAGCTGAACTCATCTCAGGATCAACAACACCAGCAGCTGCAGCACTTTGCAATGCTTGAGCAGCGTAATTAGCGGCAAAGCTTGTTGTCGTGTAAGCATTTGTAGGCAAAACATTCCACATGTTCATTGGCTGGGTGATCTTTGGAGGTTCCTTTTCAAAAGGTTTTTCATCGGATTTTTTCCTATCAATTCCGTAAGATCCACTATCACCATCCCTGCTATCATTGCGTGGTCCTCGACTGCCCATGCGATCTTTATCTCTGTTTGACCTGTCCCGACTTCTTTCATGACTACGTTCGGAACTGCGATCACGACTTCTTGATCGCCTTGATCCTCTGCGAAGCTTTCGGTCACGACTGCGAGTTCGACTACGATCACGTCGACGACGACTGCCTCCGCGTTCATTTGAACGAGATCGTCTTCTATCTCTGGAGCCAGATCGACGTTGATCACGTGATGTTTCACGACTTGCCCTACCCGGATCAACACTGCCAACATAACCACCCTTTTGCTGTTGAGAAACAGAAGTGTATGCTTGAATGGGATTATAGTTGTTGGCCTGGTTTGAAAGTATAGTGTGAAGGGAGTTCGACGTAATTACTGGAGGCTGTGGAGTTGGCAATGGTTGTTGGATCTTTGGTGCTAATGCAGTCACAGGTAAGGACCCAGTTTGCTGCATCTGCAGTTGTATTGCCAAAGATTGTTGTCGTGCTGTTTCTATAACTTTTTGCATTTCTGCTCGTGACGACAAAAGCAACCTTATCTGAACTTCGTTGATTTTCCCACGATCATTCATCATTGCCTGACGAGCGTCTTCATCAGTGCTATTAAAAAACAAAACAACATATATACATGTTAAAATAGAAAAAGAAATATTCGATTTAATACTAAAAGATCATGTTTCTATCCACTTTTCATTACAAATGGTAATCAGAAAAACAACAACTTTATCGTGATCTTCCAGCTAACGTAAGTTGATAAAGTTAACTTTAAGTCACTTACAGAGCCGTTTACACGAGTAATTTTTCAGAAGTTGCCTACATGAATAACTTAATTAAAAACAAACTAACATGTGTAATCTTAGCCTTGAGGCACAAAGTTCAGAGGCCAGACATTTGAAATGATCTTTGGCTTTAATGGACAAAATGTCCATGAGCATTATTCCAGCTCGACACGTTAAATATATCCATGGTCCATAGACATTATCTCTTTTTAATTGATATAGCTCCCCGTAATATTTTTAGCGTTTGTGTTTGATAGTTCAGAATCGCTCTCCTCTCCAGAACACTTTTTTTTATTTTTGAACTTCCTTTAAGAGTATTTCCACAGTATTCCACAGTGAAATTCGGCATGAAGAACCAAAAATTTGATATTATACCATATATCTATGAGATTTATGTAAATTTTCATACTTCGGCTTCCACATCAGCAATCTCCCTTGCGTAATAAAAAAAGCACCTGTTCAATGTGATCGATCCCTGTACAACCTAATATCACTTATCATGGGTTTTACTAGGGGAACCACTCATTATGTAAACCACTGGAACCAACAAAATGCTTCTGCTCTGTTTTGACACAATGTCTACGCACGCACCAGTTTAACAATAGAACGGTTTCAGAAGACTACCAGATGATTCTGGACGCTTTTTTTCCTTCAATGGAAAGTGCTATAAATAATTCCAGAAGGGCGTTTTAAAGGGTGTTTTTTAAGCTGCATGAGAAAGTTAGATGGTTGTTGCCTATGGTTTGAGGGTTGAGAATGTCAAACTGTGTTGACATTTTTATTCAGTAAAGGCGCGTCCATATTTATGCCAAAATTTACTTCGAAAAAATATGTACATCTGTTCGCGCAGTTCATAGTATAGTAGAGTATTTTTTACCGAAGAATAATTGTTTTTAGTGATGAAGCTCTTTTCTGTTTGAATGGTTACGTCAATGAGCAAAATTGCCGTATCTGGAGCGAAGACAATTCTCAAGCCATTAACGAATCACCATTACATCTAAAATTGACTAATTGGTGCGGTTTACACGCTGGCATGGCGGCATCATCGGTCCTAATTTCTTTCAAAATGAGGAAGTAGTAGGCATTACGGTGAATGGCGAGCGCTATCGAGCACAAAAAGACGGCACAACTTGCAATGCAGCGCGCTTAACCATCAATTTATTGCAAAATCAATTTATTGATAAGTTTATGTCCAGAAGTGCACTAGGTCTAGGTGCACTAGGAAGTAGTAGGCATTACGGTGAATGGCGAGCGCTATCGAGCACAAAAAGACGGCACAACTTGCCATGCAGCACGCTTAACCATCAATTTTTTGCAAAATCAATTTATTGATAAGTTTATGTCCAGAAGTGCACTAGGTTCAGTACGAAGGGCTCCCTCATTCGTGCCACTTAACTCCTCTCGAGTATACTTTTTAGGGGCTATGTTAAGTCATTGGTTTATGCCGTTACAGGTTACACCAGCAGTTCTTGAAGCATTGGAAGCCAATATTCAAGCCACCATTGACGCCATACGGCCAGATTTATTGGAAAAATTAGTGAAAAATTGGACTGGTCGAATTGACTATCTAGCCTCGGCGGACATAAGCAGAAACTCATATTTAAAAAAAAAATGCCATGAAATTATTTACCAGATTAAAATTTTACATATTATTATTTAAAATCCTCACGCTCATAAAAAACATCCGTTATTTTTAACCATAGCCAACAATTTGTTGCTATGTTAAAAAAAACACTGCTTAGGGCTTGAATTAGTTGTTATTTTTTTTACAAATTATTGAGGAACGATTTGTTCGAAAGTATTTTTAAACTGTCAAACCACCACTTTTAAAAACTAAATTTTATATACATTACTCTCAAAATGAATAACGAAGGAAAAATTGTGGCAGCTCTAAATTTACTTGAGAAAGTTCGTATTCGAAATAAGGTAATTTGGAGTTTTTCTAAAAAAGTGTTTTCATCTAGGTTTGCTCATTTGGTTTGACACCATGACACAACTATACTCTATTCCACATAATCAGGCAGTTCAGGGAAGATAGGGATGTTTGTCTCTCATTCGCACTCTTTTGTTATCCGTAAGGGCGTTCCATACAAAAGCTCTTGCAGGGTTTCCGTAGTAAGCATTTCAAATAAGCAACAATCTTTAAAAAAAAATTAAAGCTCTAAAACCAAAAGCTCATCAGCAGAAACCCAAATAAAGAAAGCTGAACGAGTTAACTCTGAATGCACATCAATTGAAAAGGGGTTGAATTTTAAATAGCAGCAGCCACAGACAATCAGTGCACCTGCACATTTAGATGTGCTCTGAATAAGACGTAGGATTCACGTCATTTTCGAAAAGTTTTTGAAAAAAACTGGTCGAAAAATTTTGAAAAAAAAAATGTCTTGCAATTCTAAACCGTAAGCGAAATCACATGGCTTACTTAATTATTCCCAAAAAACGTTTTAAGTAATCAATAAAATTTCATATCATTTTTCCCTGTTTTTTTTCCAAAATCACAAACCCCAAGACCACTGTCAAACATAAGAGCAAGTTCGTGCGAAGCAGTGGTGTTTTATTTTATTTTCTTTTCTTTTCTTTTCTTTTCTTTTTTTTTCTTTTCTTTTCTTTTCTTTTCTTTTCTTTTCTTTTCTTTTCTTTTCTTTTCTTTGTATGTTCGACGTCGACGCTCTTGCACGGATACACTCAAACATTTTATATGACCCTTTTTCGGCCAGTGTTCCTGCACTGAGTCTGGTACATCGTACATGAAGAATGCAGTGGTTGCGGACTGTTGCAACCGTTTTTTTTTCTCGGGGTAAAAAACAGCTCTCAGCTGGAAATATTAAATTTGTTTGAGGCTAGGACACACATAGAATGGTAAATTTAAGAGTTTGCTAACAGTGAATGAATCTGAAGAGTCGACGTAAGATACAACGTTCGCTCTAAAGATCTCGGAATCCCTAGTTATCGTCTGGGGCGTTTGTCGGGGACACCCTGTGTAATAGTAGTAAAATGGTGCGTCGTTTTCATACCATCTCTTGCGTGAACTAAAAGGTACTATCGGATGCGAAGGGATGTGAGGCGAATCGAATTATTGGATGATTCTTCAGATGATCATCTTAATTGGATGATCCGGCAAAGCAATTAACTGGTCCGTTAGGATATAATTGATGGGCCGATTCATTTTCTTTTCGATTCTAACTCAATTCGCCAGTTATCCGCGAGCCCGGCTGGTGGTGTTTCCTCCTCAGTTTGGGGCTCAAACAATTTTAATGGTTGTGCCGGGACGGGAGTATTGCTGACGGTTAGTGGTTGGCTGAGTTAAGAATGTCAGTGTGTTCGATGGCCCTCTAGACACTCAGTGTGACCAGACTCCAAACTATGTGCCACCTATGCAGGTTGCTATTTTTTGCTTGGGTTATATAATGATATGTGGATCGTGGAATCCATAAGTATTCACTCAGTTAATTAACTAGGCCGAAAAGAGAGAGCTCTAGCTCGTTGGTTCGGAAAAGGTGATGAAGCTACTGAAAAACATTTTCGACGATCATCCAGAACTCCGGGCGATATGTCAGACCTGCAGTTTGCTTGTTTTTGGGTTTTCTGGATGGAGCTTCCTTCCTTTTGATGTATTTCACTTATAAGGAAGCTAAACATTGATATCATTGCTTGCAACCACTTTGTCGCGTCAATAAAAGCTGTCAATGCTCTGATCTTTTCTTTAAAAAGCCCATCAAGATCTTTATAGGAAACTTCACCAAGTGCTAGCGGAATGTATATTGCTACAGCGACTGAACTGCGAAAAGCTTCGGATTGCTCATTTTCCTTCAAGTTCGTTCTACGATCAGAGAGCTAACCCTGGCATCGGTTCATACTCTGTGAGAATTGGGAGCAGATTTTTTCTTTGATATCAGCCTCACACACTGGCAAAAACATTTGGTACTGGTGGGGTTATCATTAGGATAATAAAACTCAACGTCTACAAAAATGGGATAGGTCCATTGACGTAGTTGTGCTAGGATCCAAAACGACCTCAAAACACCGGTACTAGATTTCATTTCTTCCAGCGTTAACTAAAGTAGGGCCTTCAGCAACGCTCTTAAGGGTAAACTAGTCATCTCAGTGATCGATGGGAGCGATCCGGGTGGGACCATCTCATCAGAACAATAGCAACTGATCAAAATGAAACTCTCGGCTAACTTCTTAAGTATAAAGAAGGTCAAGGTCAACCCTGGTACCCCCCCCCCCCCCCCTTAACTATTGATGATCATCAGGGTCACGTTAAGTGACGTGTGACCTGTTTGCTCGCTATCGACAGACTCGGGGAAGTCTGGCCAGGCGCAAGGCTTAATGTTGTGGCTACGGAAGATATCCCAAGCAGGCTTAACATTCGGTCCTAGATTCTGGCGGAAACCTCCTTCCTGGATGATATCATCCAAATACTAAGTCTTGAGCCGAGGGATCTTTATAGTGCGCTAAAAATGATCAATAAGGAATCTCTTTCTCATTTTGCAAAGGCCAAATGTATGATTACAAATCCGCCACATCCTTCACTCTCACACACAGAGGCGCCTGATATGAAAGCGTCGCGTCGGCGGCTTCTACATGCAAGATCGAAAAGGTAACTTTTCCCTTCATGGATGAAGAGTATCATCCAAATTCTCTTCAACCGAAATGTCGATCCCTCCAACAACAATGATCTGTTAGCGATGGAGACGGTTGAGGATGTACCTACTTCGCGTTTCATCTTCAGGCACCCTCCAAAGTTATAAAAAAAAGAACTTAGAAAATCAAAGAGGTTGCCTTGGAGAACCGTTTGTGCCGAAGTAGAAGTCTCCGAAGCATCAAGACTAAGCAATGTTCTCCCAACAAATCCAGTGGTATCTACCAAGGTTTCTAGAAAAAAAAAACACATGGCTCCTGCCCGAAATCTGGCGAAGAATCGCTCAACCTACTGCCAGTACCAGTAATCTAACAGACTTAATCTAAGTGTCTCCTTCTGTCTTCCAGACCACGGTTGCGCTTTTAACCAAAAAGATCAGTGATTTAAAAGCGGCTTGGCTTTCTGAGAGATGTGGATATCACCATATTGTGCCAAGATGAGAAGTACTCTTTGATCGGAATTTCCACCTGGAAAATTTCCCTCGTCCCAAGCGGATCTTTTTAGAATGGTGTGTTGGAATCTGTAATCGAAATCCAACTGGGGTGGTGCAAAGAGAGTAGTTTAAACCTGGTAACATCAAGCTTATATAGATCATATGACTTTTGTCAATCAAAGGCAAAAAGCTTGAGGCAACCTTGATAACACTCTGCATCCTCAAAGAACGTTGGCGCTCTGAAGGTAAGTCGCCACGTGTGGTTATACTTCTAGCCCACGACAATTTGGCATAGCTTGAGTCTAGATCAGACACTGGTATGTCATGCGCACCCTTCACGAGCCTCACCGTTTACGGAAAAATTAATCTCTCCAGCCGAGGTAAAACTGTTCGTCATAGCTCGTTGCAAAGAGAATTTGTAATGAGTTCAATGGAAGTCCACTCTGGCCAGCAATGGAATCAAAGGTCTCGGCTCTATCATCTCTAAGCCCGAGAGCTGTGTACGGGTAGGTACAGTGGAAATGGGGTAAGTCACTGTTTCACCTTTCCTGCGAAGGGGTTTTTACTTCGTGATTTCAGAAGCAGCTTCACTCCCGGACGGCTTGTCCACCTTCCCACCAGTCCTACAGTCCTACTTCGTTTTCTTCTTAATGTTGTCACTTGTGGTTTCGAGCATAAGCCAGAGCCGACAGTCGCCATTCATGCACTATTCTGATAACGGACTCAAATGCTAGGTTGGGGCTAAGAGATTTTGCATGGGACATCGTCTGAGCTTTTTAATTCAGCGGGCGATGACTTGGTGAAAGCAAACATTCTGCAAACATCAACTTAATTATCTTTGCCCAGATAAAAGTACTTCCGAAGAATGGAACCTAAGGAATGTGATCGGAACCAGCAGTCGTTTCTACATGACGATGTTTTCATTATTGGGAAAACTCGTGTATGGTGGTAAATTCACAAGTAATTAGGCAACGACGATTGGTCTGTCTTTTGATGAGGACAATACATACATAAGGAATATGCTACCAGCAGGAATATATCATCAAAATTAACTGCTGCCACAGGTTGTCATGACAGACTTAGAAGTAGTCAAGTTTTTTTCTTTTCGTCTGGGCTACCATAAATCAGTGCACAGAACAATTCAAGAACGACTTTTGCTAAACGATGTATCTTAGTAGTAAGAAGAAATATAAATAGAAATGATTTTTATCACATGAATTCGGGACAGTAAAGTATACCGGGATTCTTAGAGAGAAAGATCCATTGATGCATCAATGAAGTAAGGAGAAGAAAATTGAACCAAAAACTGAGTTTGGTTGACTCCTTTGATTTCAATTGGCTACATCCCCAGTCAAATTAAAGTTAGAAAGCCAGTATCAGCATTTTTCTTTAAGACCAAATCAGCACGGTCATGGAAAAAGCCAACTTCACTCCATGATCACACTATTTTTCTAAATCATTGTGACTCACGTTGGAAATGTTACTAATTTCACATCTACCGATATCGTCGATATCGTGGTTTCAGGCATGTGGTCCCAATAATAGCTTTCACACTTTTCTTCTGTACACAACTGAAACGATGGCGGGCATGTCGGTGTTGGATTGTTCCACATCTGAAACCAAGAAAATCCATGGTGTTCCTTTTCACCGGAAGAGGAGATCTTCCGCAATTGTGTAGGACCATTTGATGGTATTCCCCTTTGTGGAGTTCTCAACACCAACCTCGGCCTCAACCAACAAATCCCGCCAGCTAGACCGGTCCCTAGGCAGTGGCCTCCAGTTGCGCACACCAAGTTGAGGTCGTCCTTCACTTGATCGCACCACCTTAGATGGCGTCTTCCGATCGGAGGGCTGGTGCGCTCCACATGCCCCAGCCACTGTATTTTCAGCTATGTGATCAGGTCATTTGATACAGGACTGAATATCACCCGAAGAATTTTTCATTCAAAGCCAGCCTATTTTCATCTGATTGTGTCAGTGTCCACGCTTCTGCCCCATAGAGCAGGAATGGGGTGATAAGAGTGATAAGTGGCTCCTTGGTCTTTTGCGAGAAGGCTTTGTTACTAAGATGCATTCTAATCCCGAAGAAACAGCGGATCAAGTGCCATTTTCTATCAGCGATGTCACTATCCACTTTTGTTTGTCCAGTCCTAAGCTACTTCAAAGCGATAATTTGTCGAGAGAAAGGATTCCGAATGCACTGTTTGCTTTATTTATTCTATGGCTTACATCCAGATCTGGTCCAGTATCTTGTAACAGAGAATTTCTCATCAACAAAAAACTGCTTTTGGTTCTGACTGGTGTGTATTATATTTACCAATAGGTTTTATTGAAGCGATCTAACAAGTGATATCAAGCGTTACCAAGGCAACAGACCTTTTTGATTGGACGAACATTAGGGAGAGGTACGATAGGTAATCCAATGATCGAGGATAATTCCCAAGTGCGAACCAGTGCGTACTTCTCGGTGTAGACTTGATTTTAGACTTTATACTCTCGAGAATGAGAGTTGCTATCAACTTCCTGAATACGGACAAAATAGTCATAGTCAAACCCCGTCAGTTCTTGGAGTTGGTATTCCCAAACATATTGGACGAGCAAAAATAAAATACAGGGTGCCAAGTCGGGATCTGCGCTTTTTTGTTTTTAAGAAATAGAACCCTCGGTTCATATTTCTGCACTTATCTGGGGTCGGTAAATATTAATGCCTCTCGAAAAGGCATTCACGCTCTGTTTGTTGCTGAACAATATACAGAAATGCTCCTTTCACCTTCGTAAATGGTTTTCTATGTCAATACAAGAGAACTACCGTTCGTGTCAAGAACAGGGTGGTTGGTACTACTTTGTTGACCTACTTAGTCCCAAGTAATTTTAAACAGAAACTTGTAGTTTCTTTATCTTATAGCATCTTTTGCACTCTCGCCTATTTTTTCAATTTCACCGGTCTACTTCGGCTCACACACCTCTGTACTACAGAATTCCCGTTGAGCTTAAGTCACATTTCTTATAATTTTTTTGATTGCTCTGCAGTGTTCGATTATCTCCCAGGTGATTTTGGATATGAAAAGGTCCGTATATCTACACTAATTGTTAACAATTTCAGATCCAGCTTCCATAAAAACCACCTCAAACATTTCTCATATCGTCTCAATGGGAGTATTTACGTTCAATCCCAAAGGCAAAGTCACGACGTATACCTGGGTCACTGAGGGCGATTGTATTGTATATTGGTTTATTTTCTGTTTTTTGTCTCCACATAGTATGATGTTGATACCTGCGTTTTTACTACTAGCTTCCTTCATTCCACTTCTCTCGTTCCTTATATCGAAAAGTGATTTGCTCCCTCGTTGTTGGATAATAAAATGGTCGATTTGAATTTGTATTCGACCACCAGGGGCAGATTTTGTATGGAATTAGGTTTTCACCGATTATCAGCTGACGAGCGTTGTAAGAATCGACAAGTATATCACCATTGGTTATGCGCTTTCCTAAGCTATGTCTTCTTATAACGCGCTCAAGGCCTTCGTTATTCGGGCCAACTTTGTCATCTAGATGCCATTATGCTCATATGATATGGATATCTCCTTTCGGTATTTGCTGTAGACCGAGGTAAGATTAGCGGAGAATGTGGTTTAGATTTCCCGCGGTGTATTGTTTGAATTAGTGCTTCATATGTACCTATGACCTGCCATTCTTCCTACCCATCACATAATCTCGTGTGGCACTGCTGGCCAGATCAATAAAGCTATAAGGGTTGTCTCAGTGATCCGATTTCCGGTGGTTGATTACTCTTAGATTGTTTTTACTTAAACTAATGCTGGCCTTAAATAGTTCCTGGTTGTAGTTTAAAATTAGCGGCCTGCTTGGGCTTGGGGAGTTCTTGTAAAATTTCCCCTTCTTGGCATCCTCTCCATTTGATATTGCCACCAATTTTTCCAGGGAATCTACCTCATCGTTACTCTTGAAACGCGCGTGCCCCGGAACCCATTTAAAAGTAACCTCATTGTTCTTGTCAAGGGTGTTCGTCATGTTCACGCATTCCCATGAAGGTTTCATTAAATTGTATTACGACCACCTTTCCTCGATTATCTCAAACATCAGATAGGATATGTTATCAGCAAAATGCAGTCACTGTATTCCTTATGAAGCAAGATGTTCTAGAAGTTCATCTACTAAGAGAAGCCGCAGTACCACAGTTTTAGTGCCTAGGAGTTCACTTATCCATCTTTTTAATTGTGATGGGAAAACATTTCCTTGTAAAGGCTTTGCTTACATCACCGTGGGAGGTGGTATAGAATGCTCCTTCTATGTCCAAGAAAGGACATCTATTTTTATTTTAATGCTTCAAATCTGTTCAATAATTTATTCATTGTTCAAATAAACTCTTTTAAGTTCTTCTTGTCTTCTTGAGTTCCGGAAGCTACTGTCAGCAAAAAAACATTAACTCCTCCCGGAGCAGATTGTTAAAACCAGATCCGTTCATCTCTACCGGTTTTTCGCACGATACTCCAGCTGTGACCACGACTCCAAATTCTGGTAGGTAATCAACTTCCTTCATAACAGTTGACACTTTCCTTTAGTCTTCCAAACAGTTTTTTACTTTGGGGATGTCATTATGCTTTGTGGCCGTTCGTCGGATGTTTGTTGGTAAGGCTTTTCCACGTTTCACGTTAGACAGTTTGAACTTTATACGAAGCGACATTTGTCTATAGTTCCACGCTGAAGAAATGATTCCGAATGCACTTCCAGCTTCATTTATTCTGTTGCTAACGTGCAGGTCTGTTCTACCATCGAGTGACAAATTTAATATCTTCCCAGGTTAACTGAGTGACTTCTCTATTATCTCCAGTCTCACTATAACCTGCTGTTGTTGGTTCCGGCTGGTGTGTCTTTTCGGACCTAATGCCAGTAAAATCAAAATCGGTGACAGTACATCACGCTGCATCACTCTATGTCGCAATTCAAATGCTCCAGGAAACTGTTCACTTAGCAAAACTCTGAGTTATAGCAACAATTTTAGTAGGGATGCCTTCAGAACCCAGAGATCTCCAGATCTCCATCAAGATTAATGCGATCCAAGGACTTTTCGAAGTGGACGAATATGAGATAGAGCAGCGCTTGATACTCCGATGATTTTTCAAGGATTTATTCACAAGGTGTTTATGTGATCGACACATGATAGACCACTGCAAAACCCCGCTTGGAGCCTCCTGAGCGAAGACTTGCAATCCTGGACCTTATCCTTTCCAGAATAAAAGTTACCATTAACTTCGGAAATACGAACAAAATTGTGACATCACGCCAGTAATTACAATTTTTGAGAACTATTTCCTTCCGTAGATTAACTACGACTAAGTCCTTCCATTCCCTTGAAGTTTTTCAAAACAAACGGTTTCCATACAATCCTTCAGATCCGGTATGCTATCAAGTCCTGCTGCTTTTTATCAATTTTAACAATATGATTTTTTAGTCTCTATTTCTGCACTTGTAGCGGGGTCAATACTAATGATGCCTTTGCAAGATCTACATCTGCCCGGCAGTTGAAAATTGGTTTGTATGCCCGGCAGTTGATGGTTTTTATTTCGCTCTGTTCTTTGGGCAGTACAGACATGCTTCTTCCACCTTTGTAACGGGTCTTCTATTGACACTTAAGGCTATTCAGGTAAAGTCTAGATTTAGGTTTTTTTAAATATTGTTTAAAATTTTTACTTGCAGCGTTTTCAACCCACCCCGTGAGTAGGTTCATGTTCCCTTCAAATGAGGAAGAAATCGTATTCGCTTTATTGAATACAATACACCTAGAAACACTCCTTTTAAAAGAAGATTAGATTATATACATCTTAATCTTCAGGTTTATCTGCCTGATAGGGAATTTATCAGGCAAGGTGTATCTGCCTGATAGGGAATTTATCAAAAAAAAATTTACCTAAGATTTAACAATCAAACACAACATTACGATTTTTTTTATATATAATGCACTCGCACTCAAAGGGATATTAATACCTTTATAATGAATTAACATGTGCGAGCGAGGAAAGAGAAGGAATAGAAAGATAGGAAAGAAAAAGTCGAAAAAAGTGGGTCCGACAATTCTGTCTGACTATCTGTATAGTTTGGAATAAGCATTCCAGCTCTTAAACTAACGGTACCTGCCATATTATTTTTTGAAAAACTCATCTTTCTCAAAAACGGCTACTACGATTTTGATAAAACTTTTCGTTTTTTTGTGTAAGCATTATGTTTTTGTTTAAATAGATTTTTCATGAAGTCTTATAACGGTACTTCCCAGAGGACCGTTTTTTTTTTCAAATCAGATTTTCTCGTAAGCCACTCGACGGATTTTGATAAAATTTTTAATTTCTATAAACGAAATAATATTTTTTTTTTTGATTTTTCAAAAAAAATTTTTTTGGATATATAAAAAAATTATATTTTATTTTTAGATTTTGTTTTTTTTTTTCAAAAATGTTTTCTTTCAAAAATTTAAATTCTGTTTTCTGATAAGAACCTTAAACTGCTAGATGTTGGCATACTTAAAAAAAATTTTAAAAATTGGTTTCCTTCAAATTCAAAACAGTATAAGAAATAAGATTAATAAAATTTCATATGATTTTCTCAAAGCTTTTTTCCAAAATCTCCAGCCCCAGATCACTGTCATTAGAGCAAGTTCGTGCGACCCATTCGTGGACCCGATTTTATATCGATTTAAGCATTCAGAACATTTTGTCAAACCTACTTTACTTACTTCAAAGTATCTATTGTTTTTGAGTTTTAAACAAATCCAATCATCAAAAACTTTAGAAAAGAAAACGAAAATGTAATTTGAACCCAACATCAGTCTTATCTTTTCCAGAAAAAAAATTCACAATCCGCAAAAAATATTCTTCAATCTTTTCGAATCTAATCCGTTCGTTGAAAACTTCCGCTAAAAAAAAGCTCCCTATGAGCTTTAAAACACAGTCTCCTTTAGAAAGCCATTGTATTCTTATAAAGAAATTTTGTTACTCCATCCAATATACTTTCCCAGCTTACCTTTTTTTCTAGTACCTACATGATCTTCAAAAATATGAACCATGAGACAGAAGGATGAACTTGGAATCTTTTTGAAATTAGATTAAGTCTTTACAGACCAAATAGCTCTAAGTCCATCAGGTGAAACTAATGCTACGTTTTCTTCCGATCTGGACATCAACCAATAGTTCCAATAATCCGATAATTATGCAGTTTTGCACGTTAAGGCAAACAGTTTCATGGACAACCTCCGCTTTACATACGGCAAATCCTGATTCTAGAATTATATCATGAAGCTATGTGGGAGGTTCTTCGGGTGATGTTAGGTTCTGTATGTATCAATGGAGTATGGAAGAGAAGATTCAATAACGAATTGTACGGGCTATACAGCGACATTGACCTGATAAAGAACTGAAAATACAGCGGCTTAGATATGGCTTAGCCATGTGGACTGTATGGACGAAAACGCACCAGCCCGACGAGTCTTCATTTCCAACCGGGAGGCCCGACGCAGTTCTGGAAGAATGCATCTAAGGTGGCGCGATCGAGTGGAGAACGACCTCAACCAACTTGGTGTGCGCAACTGGAGGCCATTGGCTATTGACCGCCGCGCCCTAGGTGGCGAGGATTGTTAGTTGAGGCCGTGGTCCACAATGGTCTGTCTGCGCCACCTTAATTTAAAAAGTAAGCTATGTGAAATGTTTAGCCTAAGATTTATAGATAGATCATTGTTCTATTGATCCCGGGGAACTTGTCCACTTATTTTGTGGTTTGAGGCAAATAGAGAGAATATCCGGTTTCAAACTAAGGAAAGTTACACTCAGAAGATAGGAGTTTGGCCTCGCTGAAACTGGTTTCTAGCAAATTAAGCTTCCGCTACCCTATTTAAGCAATCTATGCCCAATGCATGTCTCCTTCACTAGAATGCAAGTTCCGTTGCACTGGATTCAGCTTTTCCGATGAACCTGATATGCGACTTACGACAACGCTAGGATTTTAGAAGGGTTAACCAAAACGTGGCAACCTTTTAAGGAATCTTTCCGTTCTTTGTCTTTTTTCCGGATTTGACAGACAGCTTTTACAGACACCCACTTTCGAGCTACTTGCTGTTGCCGTTAGCTCCTCTCATCAGACTTTATTCCCTTCCCTGGGTTGTTTGCCCGCTTCGTCAGCACTTGTTTCCCTTTTATGTACCTTACCTTTACCCATTGTCGGAATGAATTAATGAACAATATTATGAGTAAAGTGAGGATTAAACGTTTTTGAGGTTGGTTCCCTTCTCTAAGTGGCTACCAGACCAAATCAGGTTTACGAAACAATCGGTCTTAATATGGCCGTTTACATCCAGTTGAAGGTTTTGCAGCTGTTTACTTTTTACTTATGATGGATCCACTCCAAGTTGTCGGAGGTCTCTCTCTACCTGGTCGCTCCATCGGAGATGAGGCTTACCATGGCTTCTGACTCCCTCTGGTTCGGCGTTGATGACTTTACGAGCTGGAGCGTCGATGTTCAGTTTGCCTTCATGGCCCATCCATCTTAGTCGTTGAATTCAAATTTTTCTGGCTAGGCTTATGTCGCTGTATCTTCTTCGCCAAATTTTTTTTCTCGATTTACGCAGACAGGACCATAAATCGTACGCAGAACTTGTCTCTCGAAGACTCCAAGTGGCTTTTCATCCGATTGGGGGAGTTCATGCTTCTGCACCATAACTAGCAGAAGGCAGGACCGTTATGATGAGTTTTCTATACAGTGTCGCGTTGGTTCTTCTCGAAAGGGCTTTATTCCTCAATTGCTTACTCAACCCAAAGAAACAGCGATTAGCAAGAGTTAGTCTCAGGTTCACAGCAGTACCCAGTTAGACAAATTCATTGACTACCTCGAAGTTATACCTATCAATGGTTACGTTCTGACCAAGTCGGTGGTGGGATTGGACTTTTATTGATGAAAGCATATACTTCGTCTTGTCCTCGTTTTTTTTTCAGTCCCATTCTGCTAGCTGCTGACGCCATAGGAGCGAAGGCACCGGTTACTGATAGCTTTGTTCTTCCTCTCAAGTCAATGTCGTCCGCAAACCCATGTAATTGTGTGGATTTATTAAAGATGGTGCCCGATGTGCTAGCATGGGTGTTCCGTATGACAATGTTAAAACAGCTGCATGAAAGTGCGTCACCTTGTCTGAGCTTTCTGGTGGTTTCGAAAGTTTCAGTAGCGTTCCTACTATCTTTGACGAAACAGGGACCTTTTTCCAACGTCATGCTGATAAGGTGTATCAGTTTAGCCGGGATTCTATAGTTGGACATCGCACGATACAGTTCGACTCATCGACGAACAGGTGGTGTGCATCGATGTTATATTCTTGGGTTATCTCCAGGATTTGACGTAATGTGAATATTTGGTCCGTCGTAGATTTTCCAGGTTTAAAAATAAAATAGGTAAGGACCTATTAGATCATCAGACGTTTATATGAAACTCTGGACAGGATTTTACAAGCTATGTTTAAAAGTTGGCGCACAGTACTCGGTCTGGTTTTTTGTGAATCGGGCAGATGGTACGGAGATTTCACTCATGAGGCATACTTTCCTCAGACCATATTTCGCAGATGAGTTGGGCTATGCTCCTGACCATGTCTTCTCCGCTTGTACACAAGCAGCTTGGTCCCCATTTTTTGTCAAAGATCCCACTGCATGAGTAGAATGCTATTTATGTTTTTTCTCTTGTTCTTTTTTGATTCCTCTCCAGTTAAGTTTATGATCCAGATCACACAAGTATCAATCAATTGCATGGTTGATATTAAAGATCGTGTATTTCCTCAGCAAAGAGATGTAGTTCATTCTAAGTTGGGTTGACATGAAGTCCAAAGTTAATGGTCGGTTTGCTGGCTGTTTTTAGGAGTACGCACAGTGTAAGTTACAACTACTGTCGAGGGTACTAGCACGATGCCACCAGCGTAAGTTACGGCTTTGACACCGCCCAAGCTTAGCATAAAAATAGGGGAGACAAGTCCCCACCCTGCGGAGTTCCTACCTGTTTGTATACATTAATAAGCCTGGTTCAGTCTAGGGCTTGCCGAATTGAATTATTCTCAACATTATCGAAGGCCTCATCTCTCTATCGAGAAAGGCTGGCAAGCTTTTAATATTGTTAAGCACTTCGTTAAGCACAATCTGAACAGATTTGCCTTCATGATCTCGTGTTGTGTTGTCTGCGAGTTAGCTTTTTCATAAATGGGAATTACGGAAATATTGTTTCAACAGTTTTATTCAAACGCCGTTATTATCAAAAAGCTCTATAAATATCTAAATTTTTAATTTTAATTTTGTTGTGCCTACAGACTACAAAACCCTTTGCTCTAAAAGTTCTTCCTCAGAAACACCTTGATTTGATTCGGAAGAAACAGTAACGAGCAAGCTGGGTACCATACACCTCACAGGTGATCTGGCTTTCTGGGATTAGGCTTAACTAAAATCTTAATCTGGACAACATCACTGACAAGTCTGGACCACCATTCCTGTCATTCAGTAACCTGCCAAGTTGAACATAACAAATTAACTTTGTTGGATCCATAAATATGAACTTTTTAATTAGTAGTAATAAAAATAAGCAAAAATAAATAAAGGCCAAAGCAATAGACAATCATTGCAATTGGTTCGACTGGGGGGATCAGCTAAGACAATCAAGAACCGTGCAATCCAATAGTCCTTTTCCTTCGTCCCCGTCATCTTATGTGTGTTGTGTATCCATCAATTAAAACCAGCGAATAAAGTAAAACTAAATGACATAATTGCTTATTGCGTTGAAGTTTCCAGGGCCGGATCAGTGGTGTTATTCACATAAAGGCATAATAAAAAAAAAGCATTGTGATCTTGGCATTACAATCTAACTTTTTCAAAGACAACGCTCTTAATTCATCATGAAGGTATTGTAAGCCTCTTAATTGAAAAAGAAATTTAACAATTTTATTTTCAATCTATGTTTGTTTTTCATGGTGGTAAGTACTTTAAGATTTGATTTTAGCAAATTACTGCGGCTGACAAAATAAATCAATATGCTGCCTATGTTCATGTTTCTAAGAAGAAGCCAGCTCCGGTTTTGACACTAAGTGAAACCTTAAAATGAAGAAATTCTTATTTGTAACTTGTAATTTAGCCTAAAAGGGTTTGACTGAGTGTCATTATTCTTTCCTCTTCTCGGCTGCAGTCTATATCCTCATCCCATACAGACATTATTCATACAAGCCCGAGTCTGGCAATTCAACTTCCAATGGTATCTGACGCCATCCAAAGCCTTGCTTTCCTTATCCTTACACTGACATCTATGCAATGGGTGATTTCAATGATAACCAAAAATTTTCTCTGAGGTATGAACATTTTTGGTCCGAACAGAACAAAAAGTATCAAACCGAAATAGAATTCATGGTTTGCCTTGAGCTATAAGTAATGCTCACATTCGAAGAACCAAATTTTTACATGAACTTAATAACTATGCCCCAAAACTTGTAAAAATATTTAGTCATTTGTGAAAGGTTCAAAAAAAAAATCCACTGCACCTTCGGTTAAGACGGCCGTTCACAATGACATTCCTGGGCTCAAAACCCCCGTAAAACAGATTTTTGTGTAGGACAATGTTTCTATTTTATCCAAAAGCGTTCGTTTGCTGCCGAGAAACCCTTTTTTCAGAGGACTAGAAATTACCAGTTCCATTCACTTTGTTCCGGGCAGCTTTCAGTCTGATGTTCACAACATAAATGGTAGTGTGCCTAAGGACAATACCGTCTTAACCATAAGGGCACACTGGTCCCTTGTCCAGGGCCCTATCGTGACGGGGCCCCAAAAGGCTGATATATTCAATTACACTGTACAAGTGTGCTTTCTGGAAAATTATAAAATTTGAGGTGTTTGTTTATCCATATGGATGCAACACCTTTTTTTATTCACTTTCTCGACACTCTGGCAACAATTCGGCCAAGATCTCAAATGGTGTTGGCTGTTGCATCCTCTGGCAATGTTGCCACTTTGTTAAAAGGCGGTCAAACTGCACATTCCGCTTTGAAGCTGCCCATGAATCTCCTCACTGTTTACAAGCCAAAGTGCACACTGCACAATGACCAAGACTTCGGGGACATCGAAATGCAGTCATCATCTGGGATAAAGGCACGATGGTATAAGCGAGCTTTGATGGCAATTGACCGAACGATGAAGGATTTATGAGGTGAGCGAGCCAAGAAGTCGAAATTAAGTACGAACAAGAGAGTCGAATTGCAGAACTACCCATAGGCTTCCGAATTCTCGAGACAACTGCTGGCGCTTGGCAATGGCCAAATTTCCGTTGATGTTCCGACTAGATTGATATCGTTCCCGGCAAATTTTTGAGAGTTCACATCCTCATCGAAGAAAGAGCTCGACACCAGTGTTCCCCGGCATTGAACAACATTATAAAAATCTCGATTGGATAAGTGAACGGGTAATACAAGCAGCGAAAAATAAGAACGTCGATAGAATGAATTTCATAATTCAAAGTCAAATTGCTGGAGAACTGCATTCGTACAAAACCGTTGAGATCGTGACCGACGAGGATAAAGCGACCAACTATCCGACGAAATTTTTGAACTCGATTGATGTGCCGCTGCATAATTTACAGCTGAAGGTGGGATCGATCAAAATTATGTTGCAAAATCTGAATCATCCGAACTGTTCCCGGTTGTCCGTCAAGAAACTGATGAGCAATGTGATTAATGCGACAATCATCAATTGTAAGTTCAAGGGAGTTTTTGTCAGTCACTTATTTACTTTCCAGCAGGGCCCCAAATTCACGTGTGCACAAGGCCCCGGTTTGGCCTAAGACGGCCATGCCTTAAGACTGATCCGCTCTTTCTTCGGCTCTCTTACTCGCCTTTATGGATACTCTCTTGTCTAAGACTTCTAAATTCTAATCAACTCAGATTCAATCAAAGAACCACAACACTGTCTCTTCCGATATATGGAAATGCAACGATCTTGATATATTTGACTTTGCCTTCTTTAGCCACACCTCACGAATTAAGTGTAATTCTTTAATTAGATTAATATTTCCCCCCTCACGATATAGACACCTGAAACCATTGGCCCTTAAACTATTGATCAATTCCACTTTCGACCCATCTTTCCAAGGTCAGGGAAACGCAGATAAACTATAAGATCAAGAAATATCTTCAGCAACGGAAACTGGCATAATAAAGCCAGTGCCGTTTTAGTAGCAATAGGTCCACTGGTGATATGATGGCATATATCTCACCGAAAAGTCGAACCAATCTTTACACCTTTCTGGATGAAAGTAAAATTCTTGTGCTTAAATTTCAAAAGTATTTGATACAGCTTGACATCTAGCTCTCTTATCGAAAGCGAGTGCATTTTTATCGAAGGTTTTCAGTATGATGTTCACAAAATAGATGCTGGTGTGCCCCAAGGTTCCTGAACTGTTTCGCTGATGACAGTACCCTCAACTTCTCCTCTGCCGCTGCTAGAAAGTGACAAATCCTCCAACAGCAAAACTTGACGAGAAAAGTGCTTTTGGATCCGGTGATAAATTGTGGTTTCTTTCCATTCCTGCAGGGTATCAATGCACACACAAATAGGAATGGTTAAAAGTGTAGGTCACTAGGCCTTTGCTCTCTGGAGCTGTTAATTCCACAATATTTTTCTTATTTCTTTGAAACGAACGCATTTTTGAGGTCGCAAAAAAAGCCTGGGTTGGGTATATTTCAGAAAAAAGATTTATCCTTAAATGGATTGGTAAAAGAACTATTACAGAAACATTGTCATAATATTTCTTGCCTCACATTTCTTTATTGGTACTTTGATGCTCCAGGCTCCAGCGAATAAGATAGGTACTGGTACAATCCTCTCCTTATATGATTTGTCCATAATACCCGCATCACTATTAAGTATGGTAATGCATACGTACAGCAAAAGATTGAAATCACAAGTAAATCAACCGTCAAACTGGGTCCAAAAAATTGTTGGTTCCATCTATTCGTCTCCCCAGTCTGTTTACACCTCTATAGACTAAATGGAAAGTTGGATCTGGCTCAAACTTAATACTTAACTTAAATTTGGAAGGCAGTGGTTGATGTTTTCACTTTAGGCAATAGGCCGGAAAATAACAGTAGGTACATCCTTTACAAGCCTTACTAATGCTCGAAAAGCTTCTTCGATGCAACCAGCCGTCTACCATCTTAATGATATATCTTAAATGATTTCTTTTTTTTTATTCATGGTTTTGAAAACGGGTTTGTTTTGTATTGAAACCCCCCAGGGCGAAATCCCCCATTCGCTCGATAAAATAAATCCGCCAAGTCTTGATGTTCTTTACGATTGGAAGTAGTCCATGGTTTTAATGAACTCAAAAAATACTCATGCTACATAAATTAAGTTTTTTAAGTGGCTTTTTTTGCCTGGTTTACTAAAGGATCAAAAGTTCCTAGAAATTAGAAGGGGAAGAAGTGAAAATGACCTAACTTGATTCCCGTAAGGAAGGGTGTAGGGTCTGTCAAAGGTTAAAAGAAGTGCTTGTTTTTCCAATCCATATCACTTTTGTTCATATGATATCTTTTATCCATTCCGAGTTTATTCTACTACCTCACAACCTCATCCAGACACAAAGAACTATCTTCATTTTATGCAGAGGAGGTTAGTTCATGCTTCAGGCCTTCAGATTTGAGCATGGATTACGTAATGGTGTACTCCAACAAAATAAAAGGGTGAATCCAAATTTATTGTCTTAGTTGGATTTCTTTAATGACACAACCGATCGTAAAAAAAACGGACAAGCCATCATAACAGTTGAGTTGGTGCTTGTCTTTTACCACTCATCTTCAGCTACTTAAATTAAATGGTCGGCATATAGTCGGAAACAAATGTCAAAGCCGAATGAAACTTTCCATTCTGTCAAATGAACTCCTTAAAAATTTCTTTTTGACGTTCATAGTCAAAAATAAAAAAAAAACTTATCGAATACTTGACGAAACTGTGCATTTAACGAATTGAAGTTATTCGCTCAGCTACGTAATGGCTCCAAACACCGTGTGAGTGCTCAAAGTTCCAATACATTTGTCTATGTAGGAGCATTCTGTCCACCATCACCATTAAGCAGCCTGACAAAAATGTCTATAAATATTTTTACCACCTGAGTGGTCTTTAATATCCGTACATTTAAATATAAGCTTCAATAAGGTAGTGATTATATGGGTATTCCATCGATTAACACTTGGTATTAGGGATAACCGTCATTTAGCTTTATGTGTTTCAGCATTTCTTTGAAATAAAACTTAGACACAAAAAGACGGAGGAAATTTTTTCAGACTCTTCTTGATAACAATACCATCTGAACCGGATAATCTAAATTCTTTCTACTATGGTGAGGTGAAAGCTGCCTCAGTACACCATAATTTATATTCGACAAAAACCTAAGTTAAAGTTGCTGTCATGCGAAGCATCTTCTACTCAGCTTCCGTTAGTGTGCATTGTCCAAAATTCAATAACGCACGTTTGTACTAACTTACTTAAGTTGGCGCAAACAGTCCTTCGTGGACCACAGCCTCTGACAACATACCCCACTAGCCACTAGCCAGTCCTGTAACTAGCCAGTTGCCTCCAGTCACGCATGCTTAATTGGTTGAAATCGTCCTCTCCTCGATTGCTCTACCTTAGAAAGCGTCTTCGGGTATCGTGCGTATTAGTCTATACATTCCACGTGCTATACCTTCCACACAGTTCGTAATTAATATTGCTCCCCATGATACACATGGAACCGAATTCAAACATTAGAATCTTTCTCTAACAGCAACCCAAACGCTTTTCATGCGATTGTGTAGGGGTTTACGCTTCTGCAGGGCTTTGATAATAAGAGTCTTTTATATCTCTCCTCCTCCTTGCCTCTTTGAGTCTCCTTGGTACTTTGAGAGAAGTCTTTGCTACGAAGGTACCTTCTAAGCCCGAAGAAATAGCGATTTTCAAGAGTGATACTTTGGCTGATTTCTGCACTGATATTATTTTGAGAGGTTATGGCGCTGCCGTTTTCTGATCCACACGTGTTCCAGATTTTTACTTTAAGGGAACAGTGATCCCAAGTATAAAACGTTTAAATATCAGGGATCTATGATTAATGGCAAATCAACTTGATATGATGACGTTATCAATCATTGCGTAGGCGGTGGGATGGATGAAGTAGGAGAGTAACTTCCTTATTTTCTGTGATGCGAAAATGTTCAATAAGCTGAATGAAAAGCTCTACTTTCAAAATGCTCAGAGTGACAATACTCATATGAGAAGTAGGAAAATCCGAGGAATATTAACCTTAAAAAATAAAAGGCAGATAGTGGAATCAAAATATAGGCAAAGTCCTTGACTACTTCAAAGTGATGATGTTCTGCACCGAGGACAGCATAATACTTCATCATCAGGCCCATTCTCGCCACCTCCACTTCACAATTTGCGAATACTCCACTGACACCGCACACCGGTATAAATATCAACAGCATTGAAGGGATCTAGAAAAGGTCGTACTCCTTATATTCGCGTTATAAGAAAGATGTTGAAGAGGTTGCATGAAAGCCCGTTGATTTCGCCGTTTAGTTGACTTGACCGTTTAACAGTCTGCTACTTCGAAATTCATCTACTACGAGTTTCCCACCTTGCCTCGTCTCTGCAGGCGCTCGATCTCTGTATCCTTATAGACGAATGCTTCAGAGGGTAAATCTTACAAAACTTTCTACCATTGCTTCTGTAGCACCCAGCTTTCCTGGCTCTTTTTTCTTTTCTGAGAAGACGATGCACCTCCTTTCTCTTTTGCTGGTAGATCGCACGGGCAACACTTTTGACAGTTCTGGTTCTATCCTGTTGCATAGTGTTATAGGCTTCGTTCTTACTTATGGTTTCGTACACGGGCTTGCCGAGAGGTAAGAGACACGGTCAAATTTTAATATTAGCCTGCTCGATGCAAGCGGCCTATTGGGTATCCGCATTCGCACTTTAGCTACGTTAAAACTTACTGTAATGTTTGCTTTGATTCTATTTCGGACTTCTTATAGCACGGAAATTTCACGTGCAGCACCGAATTCGTTATTCTTGTTACGCCCGCTATACACGTCATCATCATCGGTCGTACATATCCGAGGCAGTTGGTTGTTTCGGAACCATTATTTTTACGTGGTAGGGAAGTTACCCCGACGCAGAACCCCCAACCTGAGGAAACAGGTCCATGTTGTTTTCCCGGTAGTTCAGTCAATTACCCCGAACGAAATAAGGCGAAATATAGATTTCGGTTTAATTTCATTTCAGAAATTGAAATAACACCAATTGGTTCTATTTCGTTTTCAAATTTGAATATTTGAAAGATGTACCATAAGGTTTACGGCATATAAAAAGTTTTTGAATATAAAGAAACTTTGAATACCTAACCTCGCAACTAGTCTAAGTCCAGGGAGCACTATGACCTCATTTACCTAACTCACTTTTTATACGCTGTAAGCTTTATAGACCTACTTTAGCATCTATATTTTTACTTTCTTTGAAAGCGAAAAAGTAGTACCCCGTGCCGTACTGCCACGAAGAAGGTTCTGGGTTCGATCCCTGATTCCATCTAAGTTCTTTTCCGGGGTACTGCCTCTTGCGAGGAAGTGACAAATCCTCCAAGAGTAATAATGTCATGAAAGTGCTTCTCTGTTACCCGTTTGGATTCGAGTAAATTGTAGGTCCATTCCATTCCTGCAAAATATCAACGCAC
Source organism: Platycheirus albimanus (assembly GCA_916050605.2). Lineage (NCBI taxonomy): Eukaryota > Metazoa > Arthropoda > Insecta > Diptera > Syrphidae > Platycheirus > Platycheirus albimanus. The sequence goes on from OU696698.1 coordinate 72,467,284, forward strand.
ACACAGGAATGGTTGAGAGTGTAAGTAAGTTGCTTCGCCTTTTGGACTTCACCATTTTATTCCACAACATCCACACAAAAGTTTACTGTCGAGATGCAGGATCCTTACACTTTGGGGATCTCAACTAGGCAAGGCAGTCAATAGCTGCAATAAAGAGAGGACGACTCAAGATGCTTTTTTCCACCTTCACCAATTCGAAATTCCTTGGTGACTCTTTCTTCTGTCACTGATCTCTTTTAATTCATGTCCATGTTAATCCGTACATATAGGTGTTGGAAGTCCTTCTTATGTGAGGGTCACCCAAATTTGATTTCGTGCTTGTTTTTTTTGGTTGCCTTTTCAAAATCAATCTACACAAAATAAAAATCCTCAAAGGAAACATGATATTTTCATAGAATGGTCCTTTAACCTCACAATGCAGCACCCGTCAAAGTGTACCCTTTTCTTTGTAAATTTGGAGAAGAATAGTTGCACTTCTATAGAAATTTGATCACCTCTTAAAATCCTTGCGGAAAGAATCATGATCCATTCGAATCTTTCGTTTCCTAATTCTTACAGGGTGAATGGAATGGCCTATCTGCTTTTCCAACCAGCACAATAATTCACTGTTGTATAAAATTCATCGCTAGGGTGAAACTTCACATATTTATACAGGGTTTTCCAATAAGAGGTGTTATTTTGATATTCAAAGAAAAATGGCATTTTTTGAGATAAATGATTGGATGTTTATTTCAATGTAAAGAGGAAAGTATGCCATTAATAAAAGAAACCAATATCAGCCAAATGGCCGCCACGGCTACGCTTACACAACAATATCCTTTTCATGAAATTTTCCATCACTAAATCGCAAAGTGGCTGCTGTGTGCCCTCAATAGCTTCACGAATTCCATCTTTGAGGTCTTGAATTGACGCTGGGCTGTTGGTGTAGACCTTATCTTTCAAGTGGTTCCAAAGGAAGAAGTCGCAAGGTGTTAAATCACAAGATCTCCGTGGCCAATTGTGATCACCTTTTCAAGAGATAACACGGTCCAGAAACTTTTCCCGTAAAAGATCGATGGTTTCGTTGCTTATGTGGCACGTAGCGTCCGCCGCGCCGTCTTCTTGAAAGTAAACTTTGTCCAGATCAATACCATCCAATTCCGGCCATATAAATTATTAATCATCTCTCGATAGCGCAATCCATTCACCGTAGCTGTTGCTCCAGCCTCATTTTCAAAAAAGTAAGGTCCAATGACCCCGCCGGACCATAAACCGCACCAAACAGTTACTCGTTGAGGATGGAGAGGCTTTTCAACAATAAATCTTGGGTTTTTCGAGCCCCAGATGCGAAAATTTTGTTTGTTGACGTAGCCAGCGAGGTGGAAATGGGCCTCATCAGTCAAGGTGATTTTTCGATAAAATTCCTAATCAGCAAAGACACGACGTTGATGATGATGGTTGCAATTGAAACGTCTATCGTTCCATTTTTCTGCATTAAAGATAGGTTAAGCTCATGGGAAGCTAGTCATTTTACATTATCGTCAACTCTGCAAGATTACGCCTTCGACCACATGCTGGGCTTCGTTTTTGCTTTTATTTAAAGAAATTCCTTTGTCCTTATTCATTCTGTTTTTCCGCAGATCATTAAAAGCTTGGCCTTTACGGTATTTGTATACACAACTGAATATGCATGCCACTCCTCGTTCTGTATGTTTAAAGTTGGGTGAAGTCGAAACGGTTAAATCGGGCGATTTTGCGGGCCAGTGCAAATTGCCAAAACGAGAGATGAGGCGACCCGGGAACGCCACCTTCAGAATATCGGTTCATGTATCGCTCCATGGCTCGTTCACTTGTATTCTGCAACTGTCTAGTCCGCAAATGTCAAAACAGATTTGACATTGGCGGCCATTTGCAAAAATGAGAGCATCTTCCAATAGGGTTATTTCTTTTTGCCCACCTCGTACATACAATTTGTTCTGTTCCCTTATCTGCCGAAAACAACTACATAATTTCAACCAATTCTTGTTCCTCAAACTAAAAAAAATAGGTCATTTTCGGCAGAAGAGAGAGCTAAAGAGAGAGGAAAGCATTTCCCCTTCCTGCCGATTTCTTTGGGCAGAAATTTTAAGTGTTGTCAAAATTCAAATTTGACAGTTAAGAAAAATGTACTTGGTGTTGGTGTTGATATTGAAGAGAATTGCTTAGTCTACTCAGGAACAAGGACACAAGTCTTCTTGGAAAGGATACTGAGGAAATCAACGCCAACCACAAAAATATTGCAATCTTTTTTAAAGACTAAGCGTTTGTACGATGTCAAGAAACTGATATTTTCCAGAGATATTCTCACACAATGACCTTTAAGTTCTAAAAAGAGTAACAAATACGAAGAGGAAGGAACTGTGTTTGAAGAAGCCCTTTGTGCAGTTCCTTTTTTCCTAAGGGTTTACACCACTGCACTGATGCGAGAAAAACATCAGACATTTCTTCATTTTTTTGGAATCTTCAAGAAGTCGATAAAGGTCTTCATCTTATTAAATAAAGTTGGGAAAACTACTGCAAAAAAAACTTATTTTCCTTGACGTTTTTAAGTTGTGTAAAAAAATTTTTTTCAACGCGTCGCTTTACTTTTTCGCCAAATTTTCTCATTTTGAAAGAATTTCATCCTAACTCTTCAATATTTGATATTGACAGTCTTATTTTACCACACAAAAGTAAAGGAACTGAAATTGAGCAGGAGCAATTTTGTTTGTTCCATTGGTTTTCAGAATGTGATTTAAAAAAAAAAGAAAAAGAATTATTATAAATTGCCACTCTTCTTTAGCTCTTCCTTTGTGGTCACAACATCGATATCTTCAAAATGTTGGTTGTGATCCGTGAAACTTATTCGTTTTTCATTTCACTTGAGGCTTAAAATAGTAAAGCAATGCAAAGGAGCTTACCACTTGAACACCGAATAAACCTATTATTCTGTATAGGTGTTCTTTGTATTTTACTATGATTTTTACTATGCACAGTAGAATCTCGAAAAGATGAACAAATATAAAACAAGCCACGTTCATCTTTCCATTAGTTTAAGAAACACATAAAGCATACAAAAAACAGACTTATTTAGATATTTTTTTTTTTTTCAAAAAACTGCTCTAAGTAGATAGTCTAGTAATGGCTTTCTCTCGCGAATTTCTTAAGCTTAAAAGTGTTGATAGATTAGCCTTACATTGCTCTGCAAATTTGATGGTGGTGTTGATAGTTGAAAAAGCCTTTATTGCTTAACTCTTTAAAGACTTAACTCTAGACGAAATAGACAAAAATCTTATTAGAAATAAGAACACTGCAATGGTGGGAAAAAACTTTTATCTTTCCGAATTGTTCATGTTTTAGAACGGTTTATGTTTTCGAGATTCTACTGTATAAAGCAAGTTTTGGATGCGTGCAAAAAAAAATTCTAACAATCAAACATGACATTACGATGGATAAAGAAGTCGAATAAAGACAATTCTGTCTGTATCGGCATCTACTGCCTTTTAAACTAACGGTACCTGCCATTATGGCTTTTAAACTAAAATTATTTTTTTTTCAAAAACAGCTAATACGATTTTGATAAAACTTTTAGAATGGTGTTTTTTGAGCAAATTGTACCTATGTCTTGGTTGGAATAGATTTTTCAGGAAAAGTTTTATAACGGTTCCTCCCATAGGACCGGTTTTTTCAAACCAGGTTTTCGATAAAACCGCTTGACCGATTTCGATGAAAATTTCAATGTGGAAGCACTTTTACAAACAAAATATTATTACATAATTCTAAAATTTTTCTAAAAAGTTTTTTTCTGAATTTTTGAAAAAAAAAAACAAGAAAAAGAACAACAGGGGGTTGTTTTCGAAAAGTTTTTCAAAAATATCTGGTCCAACGATGTTGACAATTTTTTTCCTTAAAATTGAAAACAGTAAAAGAAATCAGACGGATTTCTTCCCATTTTCCAAAAAACGTTTCACCTTGTAATTTTTCAGTGATTAATAAAATTTCATGATTTTTTCCCGTTAACTTTTTTTTTAAATCTCTAACCCAAAACCACTGTCACACATTAGAGCAAGTTCATGCGACCTAGTCGTGCACTTTATTTATTTTTGTACACTTGGGAAAGTGAAACTTACAGGAACATGATTTTTAAAAGCTGTCAGATTGAAAGGCGAAAGCAGTTGTTAGCCTTTTAAGTAGTCCTATTCTTTTTTAGTATTTATGGTACATATTTTTAAATATACGAGTATTTTTTGTATTTTTTTTAAATAAATTGTTCAATGTTTGTTTGTTATTTAGTTCCTACAGGATTTGTTCATTTCCCTTTCAACCAAAATGATTAGGTAAGAAATATTTGTACATGAGGCTTAATGGATACATGTAGCTTGGTTAAAAGAATGTAGAGTTGAGACCAGACAAATATCATTTGGAAGGGGTTTATTTACCTACATGCAGGAGTTACCTAGAGCTTTTAAAACTTTTGAATAAAGTCTTATTAAAGATTTTTTTTCAAATAGTCAACTTACAGAAACCAAAATTAAACTGACCAACAGTGTTACCAACCCAAACATATATGTATGTAGTACATCTCATCAAACAACATTATGTTTCTGATGAATTATTTAGCCCCCATTGTATAGTACTCGCTCTCTAGTTCCTGAAAAGTTCGTTTCTTAGAGCTTTATCCTATACAACATGAAGATAGCAGCGGCTCCTAGTACCCATTGATCGCAACAGTAATTACTTCCTATTCATAGCACTACAGCTTTCTTCAAGAACTCATTTTTCTTCCAAATATAATCACATTCTCTTTTATAATAGTAGTAAGGAGGGTAAGAATTTAAACAGTAAAAATGGGAAAAGGATTTTGCTTCAAAACTTATAGCCTCTTTCAAAACAAAAACAAAATGCGTGCGTAGGTACATGTCAGAAGTGAAACCTTAATAACTACATTTTTTTTTTAAATAAAATTTAGAAAATAGAATTTATAAAATATTTTTTTTATATTTTATGATAAAAATTAAATTCTTAAATGAGGAGTAGCAAATTAAAATGCCAAATGCTATTTGTAATTATATTAAAACTTCCTAACCTTCAAACGAATTAGCATACAAAATTGTAAATTAACAAAAAGATAACAAATATAAATTACTTACGACTTACAAATGTATCACAAAATCTTTATTTATTAACTCACTGTTTGCACACTGTACACTAATGATCATTTAAATAAATACAAAAAATGTGCGTTTACTGCACGAGACGTTATTCGACAGAAATGATATCTAAAGTTCTAATATTTTACTACTAAACGAATACATCGATGTCCCTTACTCTCTCTCAATCTTTCTCACTTGCTCTCTCCCACATCTCGCTCCATGGCTCTGTGCGACATTCGCTCTATCTCACTCTCTTTCTCGATCCTTCTCACTCTCTTACTCCCTACTCTCGCTCCATGGCTATGTGCTTCATGCTTCTATTCCCCAGGACACCACAAAAAAAAAAGGACACAAAAACAGAGACATCTGAAAATCTGATGCAGTGTATTTCTTAAAAGTATTTATGCCTATGTCATTGTGCATTTTAAAGGGGAACGGTACAGTACAAGCGTGAAATTAAATGCACCCCCTCCCCCTGTCATGGCATCTACTCAAAAATACACCGAAAGAGATGTAGACAATGTATGTTGCTGTGTTGACAGGTAATTAGGGACAGACAAATAAAATTGTGAATGTTTCAGGCAAATAGATCACTGTTCTGTTTTCTTTTTCTAGAAAGTCGTTAATTTAAATTAATTTTAATTTATTTGAGTCGATTAATTTTGAATTTTAAAGAAAACACACTATTTAGTTCTAGAATTCAACCAACTCTGTCAATTTAAGTCTAGAGCTCAGAATCAGATTAGTTCTAAAACTTAAAGTTTTCAAGTAGGTACAGTAAGACCTCGGTAATTCGAACACTCCGAACGCAATGAAAATGTTTTAACTGACTTTTATAGCGAAATAGAAACAAATCCCTGAACCCCAAGAAACTGTCAGTAGCGACAACGCTCTTTGAAATAAGAATCAATTACTGGACTATCTTGTGGACCAATAACTTCCAACAATTCATATTTGGAGAACTCAACATATTAAAAATACAATGTCTTACAACTTTAAAACTTTCATCTTTTATTGAACTTCCAATAAATATTTTCTTGTTTCGACAAAAAAAAAATAGTTTATTATACTTAAAACCACCTTCCACTGCTTTCTCATCCATTTTATTGTTTATTGAATACGCAAAAAGTATATAGCAAACTCCGTTGTTCAAATTAGGAACGTTTCTAATATAGTTTGAATTACCGAGGTTCTACTGTACTAGGTGCATGATAATGGAAAAAGTACAAGTGATAATGGTTTTATGAAGTCTTTTTTTGCTATTTTTGAGAATCGTGAGATGTTAGATAAAGGATCTTTTTTTAAGTTAAATATAAATGACATTTTTTGGTAAATACAGTGAACTTTCTCACTACCGGACACTAACAGTAGCGAGAAATTTGTCCGGTCATTTGAAAAGAAAAATCCCAATTTCCCTACTTTACATTAGAAGTTTACTTTTAAGCCTCATATTTTTTGTCTAAGGAATTGTTTTAATGAGACATATTTTTATTGAAAAACACTGGTGGCCAATTCAATTTTGGTTTCTGATAGTACATTGATAAAGTATATTAACCTTTAGATTAGTTCGTACTTGAAAAATACAAGTAGGTATAAAAGCCCATAATTGTTTGTTTACATAAGCCTTTATATTCTAAAAAAAACTTCTTTCCTATCTTTCTGCGTTCTTAAGGGTTTAGATTTGTGGTTTCAATTTGTAAATACTTAGCAATATGACTCACGTATTTAGGTGTAGCAACACTGGCAAGAAAAAAAAATGATCTTAGTTGATAAGTCTTAGAGAAACTAATCGCTAGCAAAACGTACAACGAACTTGATGTGAAAAGAAAACGTTTGATGCAACTCGATCTGTATGTAAGTAACACGGACAGCATGCTTCAACTTTTTTCAATCAGTTTTTATTTTCCTGAACAGTCTTTCTTATCGAAAGAACAATACCGCTTAATGTTGTTGCTATCAAATCCAGCAGCTTCATTGAGGCCTCTGTAAAAAACAAAGCAGATCTCTGCACTTTCCAGAGAACTAACGTGAGTATTTTAAACAGCTGTTGACATAGATTTTAATTCTGGTCAATGCTAAGAACGAAGGGTGTAATTGTTTCTTCCGCTTTTGTAGTAGTTGATCTCCTATCGATACTTATGAGGGCTTCACAATCTACCGATTTACGTCTATCGTTGGGTGGGTTTGATTGTCGCCTGTCCCAATGCACTCTGAAAAATTTCAAGCATATCGGTGAAATGTCACAAACTATAAGACTGCTCCGAAATCGTGTCTTATCCAAGAAAGTTTTCTTCAGTAACGAGTAATAAGTACTAATCTCAAACTTTCCACTTTATAAACAGACAAACAATGAGAGCGGGTAACAGTCTGAATTGCGTGACTCATACTGAATTCAACTATAATGTAAACTATATTCACAGACACTGGAATGAAAAAAGTGTCACAAGTCAGTGAACACCACTTGGGACATCGAACAAACCTCAAGTTTATGCATAAATTGACGCTTGCTTCATGAATTGAATATCAGAGCATTTGTATTCGAACAATTTTTAGGATCCAGTTTTATTTCCGCCAGCAAACAGGACAATGGCTAAATATAATTTGGGAACGTTGACCCAACTTGAATTTGTAACGTCTTCCTTACGATATTGCATCTTAGAGCGTTTTCCTCTCCCCTAGTTTGTCCAATCATTGTTCCATGCAGCGTGATCCGGATTGCCCGCAAATTATTTCCACTCCTGACATCCTTTGAAAAATTGATACCAGCTTACTTCCCTAAAGTGATAATTTGTAACTAATTCGCTAACATTCCTATTGATAAAACTTTGTGTCCGAAGGAAGAATAACTTTTTTTCTTAATAAAAATGACGGCATCAAATCATCCTGGGGTGGAATCGGCTAAGGTGATTTGTGATAAGTGATAGTCACAATCAACAAATTTCGTCTGGCTAAGGTGATTGTCACAGTGACAATCACATTTTTGTGACTTTTTCTTGTGACACCTAAATAGCTGTCACAAGAAAAAGTCACAAAAATGTGATTGTCACATATGACAATCACCTTAGCCGGACGAAATTTGTTGATTGTGACTATCACTTATGACAAATCACCTTAGCCGATTCCACCCCTGGATTTAGTACCTAACTGGTGCATCGTTTTCCACTTAATCTACATAATTCATCTCAAACGTTGAGTATGACAATAATAAAGTATGACATCCGACACTTCTAAATGGATGTCTGTACTTATATTTAAGACTGAACGACTGAAGTGATTTATATTCCAAGCTAGGTAAGTATTTGTTCCGTAGTCTGGGAGGGTTTTTGAAATTAGTATTCTTAGGTAATCGTTGACTAATAGAAATTTTGTTTCCCCTAAAACTCATAGAATGATTTTGAGTTTTGTTGGCATTATGCTTTTTTTTTTTTTGAATAAATATTCCGGCAAGTTAAAGTTAAAGTTAAACAGATGTTTAATTTTCCAACTACATATCTCGTTAATGGCCTAACTTTAAGTTCCAATAAATGTTCATTGCTTATAAAAAATTTAAAAAAAAATATTCTTTAACATTTTTCCAATTTTTTCTTCTCAAAACACAAGGCCCTTAAGCAACTTTACATGAAATAAAAGCAATTTCTTGACTAGGCTTATATGTCTCTCGTACCTTCTGCATCAGACCTAATTTTTGTTCGCCTACAAAAACAGGAATAAAGCGTTGGTACAACTTTTCTTGCGATAAGAGATTACAACAATGAATCTTTTATCCTACTGAAATGGACTGTGGTTATGAATTTTGTTTTTCGACACCGTCTTCTTGATTCTCCTTTATTCTTTATCCCATAACTGCTACTAGTCCCAAAATACAATGATTCACATTGCCATAGTGATGGTGTCTGCAGTTCCCAGTGAGGACAGTTTGTTGGTCATATTATGACTCAAAATCCAGAGATTCCCGTTCGATTAACCAAATTGATCACTTCCCATTGTATTTTTCCAACGTTAAATTTAAATTGTCTGCTTGTTGTTGTTGATCGCATAAGACTTTCGTCTGATGTTTTTACGCACAGTCTGGCACCAAGCATATATCCATATATCCTTGGGCATCCAGTTCCCCTATTCAGAACATGATCGAAACAGAGGTTCTTACGTCTTGTAACACAGTTGTATTGAGAGATGTATAAATATACATATATGGATGCTGGAATGTGCTGCTGTACACGATTTCAGTCCTAACGTGATGTTTTTTAGTTCTTGTATCTTATCCATCTTATTTTTTGTATACATTTATATAAATAATTTTTGTACATTTAACATTCTAGGTCTTTAATGACTTTATACATATTTTTTTCTTAGAAATTTTGATAACATTTTCATTTCTTTATATTTGTCCCCTTCGTACATGAATTTTGGCAGGACATTACAACACAATTAAAGGAATTATGATGTCATAGAATTGTTAATAGCAAACAATAATTACAAAAACAATTTTCTGGTAATACAAAACCAATCCAAACAATCAAAAAATCGTAAAGCATTATTAGGCAAATCTTTTTTTGTCAGTATCTTTCAGGTTTCTAAAAAGAAAGCAAAGCAAGTCTGCGTGTTTTTTTTTTTTAATTATTTTTATTTTAAAAAAAGTGTTGTATAGAATCTTTGACTTTATAAGAACAAATTCTTTTATCCTTTTCAACATTCTCTTAAAATATTATTTATTAAAGGCACTTTGATGACCTCCTCGAATTATTATCTATGACATGTCTGTTTTTGATGTAAAAACAATTTGTTTCAGATCACAAGGACCTTAGATAAAAAACACAGCTTCACAAGCTCCTTTCTCCTCCAAGCAATACCGGATCTTCCGTCCACATAGTTCCGTTCAAGCTATACGGTTTCCCACAAAGGAAGCATTTTTCCAAAAATGGTAAAATTGGAGAAAAAAAAAATATTGTCAAAAGAAAGTTTTCTTCAGAACGTTCGAGATGAACGTTCCCCATAAAATCTATAAACTATTGCTTGTGACGGATAATTAAGAACACCACCAGAAGAAGGGTTATATACAGTAGAGTATAGTTTTGGTCATAGGAGGGTAAGCTAACAACTTTAAAGACAGTTTTTGTAAGTGACTAAAATAATAATACTAACAAAAAAAACCTGCAGAAATTTTTTAATCAAATTCCTGCGGGCTTTTGCGTGGACGAAGCCATAATATTGGATTCAAGGAAATATACTACATAAAACACGGCTCTAGTTAGTATTGCCATGCACTTATTTTTATTCTACAAAATTATTCCATGCAAAGTTTTTATTGCACATTTTTTCTACTTATGGCAACTCTAGGGCCAACTACTTCCATATACTACACAATCACATATACACGGAATCCCAAAATATTTTTTTTATTTATGATAACTAAATATCTCAGAGGTAGGTAGGTATATTGTTGTCCTTTTTGTTATCCTTATTCCAAGGTCTGTTCTACAGATAGGAATAGGAAACAAAAATTGTTCAAAATGGAAAACAATTTATTACAAAACCAACGGCAACAAAGCTAAAAAAGCCATTTTTAATTGTCAATGATTAAAATTTTCTAATTTTTCATCATAAATTCATTCAATACCTCGATGCTTTCATTGATTTTCAATACATTGTGCTTAGCATTTAAACTTTTCAAAAACAACAAAACCTTCTTATTAATGAAACAAAAGTTTCACGCCTGTTTACTAAAACCCCTGTGCTTGTTCTTTAATAACAATTGTAAATTTTCTTAATCAAATTCAAAAACAATTTGTTGCGTTGCCGTGGATTTTTTTTCATAATAGTTTTTCCATTTTAAAAAAGACATCCTAGCATGACGGAAGAATATAGATACTCCTCCCAAACGATATTTTCTTGTCTCAATTCAATCTACACGCTCTATCTAAACGTTTTATCGCACTTTTTTTAATGAATGTTTAATTTCAATATATACAGGGTGCTACATGCTATGCTGTTCATTTTGTGCGACATGTTCTACCATTAACAGTGCGCTAACAAAAGTGACCATACAAAGTTTCCTTTTTCTTATTAAAGAAATAATTTGTCTCTCTAAACATGGTTTCGTTACAGGAAAATCAACTACAACACAACTTATGATTTTCTGTAACCCATACAAAACAATGTCTTAAAGTCTCTTAATAAAAAAGGATTCCAATGTGTGATGTCATCTCTCTAAACACAGCAGCAGATATCGCCAAAGCTTTTTCAATAGAGTCTCATCAATCATATCATATAGATACAAAAAACTTTAGAAAAAAAAATTAAGATTTCATATGAATCTCATGAAGTGGAGTGGTGGCTGTTGGCTGTTCCTCTGTTCCAGTTCTACTATACTCTTATGATGTGTGAATTCTTTCTCTTTTCTTATTAAATGTGTGTCCAAATCAACAACGCTAATTTCCAACAAATTCATGTTTAATTTATTTCTGGAAAATATTTACAATAAATAAAAGTAACTTATAGTATTCATTACTCTCCGATATATATATTATATCAATTTTATGAATAATTTCAATCCACATGAAAAATTAATAAAAATTAAAAAAAATAATAATAAAAAGTTATATTATTCAAATCCAAACAGTTTTATATATATTTATATGTATACTTTACTTAGGAAAGAGATTTTAGAAATTCAAGAAAAAAAATACTCATACATTACTTATTACAAAATAATCAAAAATACTGATTAAAAAAAAAAAAATAGAAAAAAAAAACATGTGAGACAAAGATTGAAGGTTAAAAAATGTTAGATTATTGAAATTACGTGTATTGTCCTTAATGATCATAATGTCATGATTTTAAATGTTGTTTCTTAAACTACGTATTTAAGGATAAGAAGTCTAATAATTGACACATGATACTCTGCTGGACAAAATTAGAGAAACTAACTACGTTTTTTTTTCGTTTTACGTGTTTAATGTTAAATAATAAATATAAATTAATTATAAATTCGGGATATTTTAGAGGAAATAGTTGTACCGTTTGGTCTTTTTTTAAGTCTTGGTAAAACAAAAAGAACTACTTTATTTTAAATTTAACGCAAACAACACTCGGTCTCTAGCTAAAAAGTGCTTAGCTCGTATGCCAATTCTTGTTTTTTTAAAAAAATAATAATACCAAAAAGCATTTATATATACACGCATAAATAAATAAATGCGAAATACAGTTCCATGCGTATTCGGGGGAGCTTAAAAAAATTGGGTCTTAACTCAAATTTTAGTTATCCTTTACTTTTATACTTCAGCCCTTAAAACTACTGTATACTATGCGCTCGAAATTCAATTTTATAAATCAAAATAGACCGAGTTTAAATTTAATTAAATACTTTTTGTGTTTCTTCAAGTTGAGTTTTTTTTTTTTCTAATTTTAACCAGCAGTGTATATATGACGAAAATTAATTTTTGTCATGATGTCGAATCGGTTATAAGATTTTTGTTTTTAAGTTTGTATGGTTATAGAAATATATTTTAATCAACACTTAACAACGATTTCTTTCAAAAACAGTACATTTAAACAAATTTAAATTCCTATTCTAGTTTTCTATTGTGTAATACATTATGGTGTAATTTGGAATCAAATGTTGATCAGTCAGTCTGAAAGATATAGCGCATTTTTTTTTAGAGTAAATGTTTTATATTGCTTATGAATTCTTATTAAGTACCTTTAATTATGATATTTTTTTTTTTGAGTTTTTTTAAATTTTTTTTTTTTTTGGCTATAGGAAAAATGTAAATACAATTTCGTATGCACGTTTTTCCACGATGTTCCCAATTAAATGCTTATGTGTTTTTTTATTTTTTTTTTATTATAAATAATTTTGTATTGAAATCAATCGCAATCACAATCGGTGGTTTTGAGATGTTTTTTTTTTTTTTTTTGTTATATATATATATATATGTTGTATGTAATTATTTTTTTTGTTTGTTTATGTTCTTAATAAAATTTTAGTTTGAACTTAACTTTGTTGTATACTTAATTGGAGATGTATGTGAGTGTTTAGTAAAATTATTGCTTATACCTAAAATACTTTTTGTTTTTAAGAGAAAATACTTTTTAATTTTTTTTTTTAATTTTTTAAATTCAGGCAAGTAAAACGAACGAAAAAAAAAACGAATGTAAATTATTTGGAAGCATACATTCCCATACCGTACATTGATCCCCAATCAACACTTTGGAAGCTTGACATATCGACATTGGGCAAAGCGTAACTTTGATATGGATTAGCGGCAGCTACGGCGGCTGCTGCAGCTGCATGAGTATTTATATTAATGGGATTTGAAGCAACAAGAGCTGCCTGTTGGGCAGCAGCAACATGTGCTGCTGTTGTTGGATTTAAGGTTTGATTCGATGCTTGATTTGCAATTTGGGTCGTATGTGGATTGACAACTGCATTCTGTTGTTGCTGATGATGATGATGATGGAATTGGTGATGGTGTTGCTGCTGTTGTGCAGCTGCAACTGCTGCAGCACTTGCTGGAATGGGATATGGTGTGTATCTTAAATTATGAAGTGCTGCTTGCGGGTATGTTGCCATTAATTTTCCATAACTTGGATTAGCTGCTGCAGCTGTGTTTTGTACTGAAAAAGGATTATGCATCATAGCTGCTTGTGCGGCATGTGCTTGGGCAGCTTGTTGTGACTGTAACATAGCCAATGGATTAACAGCTTGAATAGCTCCTGGTGCTCCCATTAATTGGCCCGGTGCACCTGGATATCGTACACCCAATGTACTAAACATCAAACGTTTTTGTAACATTTGTGCTGCTGGTGTTACTGCTTCTTTTGGTTGGGCCTTTTTACATTCAACTTTTTTGTTTTTTATTGTATGGAAATGAATTTCACACACACGATCGACAACATCTTCATTTTCGAATGTGACAAATCCAAAGCCACGATGGCGTTTTGTTTGTTGGTCCATTAGCATAACTGTTTCTTCAACAGTACCAAATTGCTCAAAATGTTGTTTCACTTCTTCGGCTGAAGTTTCTTGTGAAACACCACCCACAAATATTTTTTTAGTTTTATTAGCTTGTCTTGGTCGATTTTTAGGCGTTGCATGTTTTGGATCTATCTTTTTGCCATCGAGTGTGTGAACTGGCACTTTAAGTACTTTATCAACGCTATCTGGTTCTTGGAATGTTATAAAACCAAATCCCCGACTTCTTTGTGTAACGGGATCTTTCATAATAAGAACATCGGTGACCGTTCCAAACATATTAAAGTATTCTTTTAATTTTTCAGACGATGTTTGCCAGCTGAGGCCACCAACAAAAAGTTTACCAGGTGCAGGATCTGTGCCATTGTTGTTTGGTGTTGATCTGCCCGATGATGGCGATTTCGCCGAGATACTGTTGATAGTATTTTGAAGTTGTCGTTGTGTTTGTTGAACTAAGCAACTGACGTTTTTAGATTGTAAGGGTGAATTTGCAACAGCTGATGGTGGGAGAGCTCCATTAACTGCAGTCGACACCAATGCACTGTGCAAATCGCGATTATGTTGGTCGATTAGCCCGGCATTGTCGAGCGGGTTACTGTGGGGATAGAAAAAGGAAGATTCATCCTTTATATGATGTTGCAACATTTTGTTTAGAATTGTTTTTGTTGGTTTTTAAACTGTAATTATTTTTTTATCTTCAGCTTTTGTTGGTTCTTGTTTTTTTTTTTTAAGATACCTAGGTGTGTGTGTATATGAATTTAGTTTAACGACAAACACATTCCCAAATATTAATTTCAAATAGATAATTTTTTTTCAAATGCCTTTGTTATCAGAAGCACCTTTTGACTGTTTTTCAAATTATCGCGAAATTTGAGTATTTCGTTTTTTAATTTTTATAAATGCAATTCCACTCCACTCATTTGGTTTGCTAGGAAACTTACGTTTGCTGAGGTTTATAGATACATTTTTTAAATAAAATCACATACTGATGCTTATTTATTTTTGAAGGCCATATGAAATTAGGTGCAAGGTGTAATTACAACCTTCTAAAACCTTAAGAGCCAAGTTATGTCTTTTTTCACTCGAAACCAGTCTTTGGTATTTTAAACCTTTAAAATAGATAACCAAACCCTTGCAAAAATATAAAAGCAAGGTATTTATAGTTAGAAATTCTAAGGATTCAACTCGTTTTGAATTATTGTTTTTGAAAGATTTGAAAATATTTAAAAGCGATTTACAAAATGTGTATGCGCCCTTGAATTGGCAAACTTTATAAGATTAACTCAACGAGATTCTAGAAACTATTGACATTCTCTCTAAATAAACTTGGTTTAATTTAAGAAGCAATTTTAATACTGTTTGTTTTCTAAATATTTTTACTTGTTTAATTTCGATCGACTAAAGTTTAAACTCGATTATTAAACTTTTAAACTAATTGAGCAAACCATGCAAACCGTCCCTTATTTTTTTATTGTCATTACCATTAGTTACGATTTATGAGATATTTACGAGTGCAATGAGCTTCTTACAAGATGTTAAAAGAGAAGCTTACCCTATTTGTGATTGTGTATTGATTTTTGTTTTTTCAATTGCAATAATACGAGATGAGTATTCAATAAGCAGTTATTACAAATTCTAGGTAACCTGTTGGGTACTTAATATATAGTTAATTAGAGAACAATAATATTGTATCTAATAATCAATCTTAAGAAATAATATGTTAATAAATGTTATACTCAGTTATATATAAAATTTAAATTAATAATAATAAACTAAACTAAGAAACTAAACTAATAACTAATAAACTTAACTAAACTAAATTAAAGCAACTAATCTAATAAACAATGTGGACGTCGTCCTAGCACAGGAAAACGTATATCTTTCGTGTTGACGCACCTTTGTAGTCTACCTCTACAGTTTTAGAGTTACAATGTGTATTTTGATTCGAATATCGTTTATCGTAAGTTTAATTATTAATTGGCCATCCTTATTCTTGATTTTTTTTGATATAAAATCTTATAGATCTTTTCGTTTTTCGCTTTGCGTGTTTTGGTAGTTGACCATGCCCCAACGACGTATACGTGTTAATTGGTTTTTTTCTTTAATAACATTGAACGTCGAAAAGCCCAGTCAAGAATTATACTTAATCAAAGAAACAAATTTGTAACAGGCTGAATTTTTGCATTCGAATTGTTGTAAGGGTTCCTTATTTCGTTCACAAGTGAGAAGCTCTGTAAAGAATCGCAAGTTTTGCATAAGTTAGAATAGGAGAGAGGTAATTCATTTTTGCTTACGTTTTGTGAAACTTTTTTGCTTTTTTTTTTTGCTTTTCTTTAGTGTGCTTCACAATATTGAAACGATGAGTTTTTTATATTTTTAAATATTAAAGAAGAACTCAGTCCAGTCAGTATCAGTAAGGGCAAACAAAGTCTAGTTTTGGCGGATTTTGCACGTTAAGGTCGAAATCTGAGCTGGTAAGGAAATAACGCACCATCTTCAATAACCTCAAAAATCGCACTTTATGAAATAACGGCTAATTTTACAGAAAAAAAGAGAAATAAAGGTAAAAGAAAAAGAAAAAAAAATATTTTTTTGTGAAACATGTTTCAAACAATTTGACAAATATGTTGTAATTAATATGTTTTTTTTTTTTTTATTAATTTTTTTTTATCAAATCAAAGGCAAACATTTTATTATTCACTTTTGGTTCAATCTAAAATTCAAATCAGATAGGTACAATCTTTAAAGTGACTTTGATATTTTTTCATTTTAATATTCAAGAGTGTTCAGTAATCAAGTATAATAATGATTGAAGAACTTTAATATTTAAGAACCGCTAATATCAATGTGTATGCAAAAATTCAGCCTGTTATTATTATATTCAACTTTGGGGTAATTTTTTCGTCTTAAAAAGACATGCTCACCAGTGCAGTACATGTTTTATGACTTACCCCCTAGCAACGGATATTGGAAAACAATTTTTTTTCTTTTCTTTTTTTTTAAGAAATCGCAGTTGGATCAAACTTTGTTTTTTGTTTACTTATATGATATAAATGTCATATCACGTGGTTACCTTTATTCTATCGAAAGAGGGTATTTTATTGATTAAAGAATACTGTCGGAAGAATTAGAAATGTTTTCTTTAGGGGGGGAAATCAACAAGATAATGGAGTTTAGTCAAAGGGTTCAAGGTGCAAAGTGGCTATAACTACAGCAGGCTAGGGTAAAATACCTTAGTTCGGTTTTTTTTTCTTCATTTGCCAGTAGATCCTCCTCGAAAGGGTCAGACTAACAAATCGGCTTAGAAATATCGTTTATTTTTGTTCAATTCTATTCTACTTTGAAGTTTACAAAAAAAACTGAGTTAAGTTTTCTCTGTTCAACTTCAATGAAAACTAATTCCATAGTTACTTGTCCACTTGTGGTGGCAATTTGAACTTTTCAAATGCCGACAAGGTTTTGGATCACTCCGTCGTCATTACAGCCACCAAACTAATAAGTTTGTGTATTTGGTAAAACTCCATTCAGATTTTTTGCCATTGTAAAGCAACATGCACAGAATAATTTGGCAGAATTTTTAATATTTCAATTTATTTTGTGTAATACCTAGAGTCTTAGATTTAGGATAGCTTTATAGTTCTGTATTTTTTATACAAGACAATTTTACAAACAACATTTTTTGGAAGTAGTATCGGCAAAAAAAACTTTCCAATCAATTTCAACCAATTTAATAAAAAAAAGACTTACCTTTATGACAATTACTTGGAAGGCTCATACGTCATACCCAAAAAAAATGTTTTCAAATAGCGATTGTCTTCATTTTGATCTATTGCTGAGACAAGGATTTGTATCATCGCTGTTCTTGGACTCTTTCGTCGCTGAAGCTTGATTGAATTCAACATAATCGTGTGCAAAAATTGGTTTATTTAATATTTATTTAAATATATGTATGTATGTACTATGTAGATATCCACATGACAACAAAATTAACTAGCAACGAAAAAAACTTTCGAGACTTTGTTTTCCTTCGTGCAATAATTAGAATACTCCACATGCACGCTCGTGAATATTTTATTTACAAAAGTAATATATGTATGTATGTATGAATTTTTACTCTTAATGAACTAACAACAAAATCAGATCGATCTGAATTTTAACATTCTCTGGAGACGTATACGACTTAAGTGTATCATTTATTATGCAGGTTATATATATTTGTTTACTACTGTGTGACTCTAACCTTTCCAACAAATTTCAAAGGGCGTTAGCCACAACAAGGCATGAACATAAAATTCGTAGGGTTCCATTCAGCCTTTCGTCGAATAATAGTCTTTTTTACTTGAGTGAAAAGTTTAATTACTTTTTTAAATACGTTTTTACCACTTAAGAAGCTATGTTCCTGAAAAGGGATGTGGATATTAAAAAACGGATGAGTGCTCATTGAAGGGATGGAAATGTCTTGTGGTGAGTCCTAAGTGGTGGACAAACAAGCACATAAACGAAAACTGTAATAAAGACAAAACGCCAATGACTCTTAAATGCTGTATGTACACGGATTTTAATTGGGAGTTCTTAGGTGATAACGGCAAGGCACTTCACCATTTGATTTGCTTCCTCGTTCAAAACTACACATAATTGTTTTCTTAGAGCCGCGACTATCACATTTGGGGGACGACGTGTGAAATTTAACAACTAACATATTTGCCCTAGATAGGATTGTATCTATTGTTGATATCTAGTGCCTTAAAATTTTCAAAAAGATAGTTTATTTTACACACTAAGATAGCAGCAGCGTTTGCCACAGAAATGTCTGCCTCATGATAATATATTCGTTTCAATAGTTAGTTCAGCCACACATATCAACCTCCTTTGGTACATTATTTAAGAAGCTACATTTCTCTCTGCCAATTGATAAGGCAGATTTGATTCTTTGTTTGTTTGAAGTTTGATTAGAGCCACCATCTGTGGATGAAATATGAAAGTTGGGCGGCTACGTACACTTTCTTTTAAAAATCTGTGATCGTTTGAATTTGTTTTTTTTTTTTTTTCGGCTTTGATTTGAAATCAGCCGACTAAAATGTGAAAACATCGAGACGCTTGTAAAGAGTATATAATTACTTACGAAAGGAATTAGGACAATGCCTTCTATCTTCTTTTTTTTTTTTGAATTCAGACAATGTTTCGTATGACTAAACCTCTCGTCGTTCTTCTTTATATTTTTAAGCATAGACTTTTCTTATAACTTAACTAAGGAATTGTCTCCTGCGCATTTGAGATGACGGAGAAATGAATTTTATAATTCTATAAATTTTCTGTCCAGTTTTTCACTTTTCTTTTAATTAAGGGCAAGAATGAGTGATCGAATAAATACAAGCTATATTTGGCGTGATGAGTAGGAAGTGAACAACGTCTCTAAATACACACAAGTGGTATTCATGTCATTTCGTAGTGTGTGAGTAATCCTCTGAGTTACGCACTTCCTGTCAAACATAGGTACATAATATTACAGGAAGTACGACGCTCAGCCAATAATGACCAAACAAAGTGACATGAAAACTCCTAAACGTATTGTAGATCGAAGTTTTTTAATGCTTTTCAGACACTCATATCAACAACTTAAAAAAAAGGGTCCAGAATAATATTGTTGACAAATGCAACTGTTACGTGTTCCTTTAGCCATCAAGTCAGATCAGATCTTGCGTTAAATGTTAATTCTGATGCACGCAATGACTTACCATATCCCATGTTACCTGGTTTAAGCTTTGTTCCTATTTTTTTTTTTTTTTGTCTTTTTTTTATTTATTTATTATACTTCTGATGAAAAAGTTTATTTTTTAAAAAAAGCCTATATATATGGGAATTGTTTGCCTCTGGATTATTATATATCGGGTTTAAATATATAAGGTTAAATGGGAAACATGATCTTGTCTTAAGATAAAAAAATGTATAACTTAAACATAAAATTAAGACATAATATAGATACCTGAAGGCAATAAAAGCGTCTCCATTTTCACCACCAACAATGTGTACTCCTCCATCTGGGATAGATAGTCCTCTGAAGAAACCTCGAATGTCCATAGCATTTGCTGACCATGGCAAGTTTTGCAATCGAATTATAACGCTCATTTTCTGTTATTTTATATTTTATTCGTTTTATTTATTTGCAAACAACATTAACACGAATAAAGATGATGTCTTTTTGGATCCCGCCGGTTTACTGTTGTTTTGGTCGCTGCTTAAGTTTGAAGATCACCTGGGAGAAAGATATGTATTCTCCTACAAAACAAAATGAAAAGAAACAAAATTGACACAACAAAACATTAAATATACTTCGACTTAAAAAAGCTTTTAGGAAAATTATAAGTTTCTTTCATAGAGTGTTCAAGACATAGATACATAATATGTAAAAGGAAGTTGCAAAATGTTTTTACTTTATTTTGTGCTCAGTGTGATCCTTCTCTTGTTTTTATGTGCTTTAACTATGTGAGTGCAAGTTTAAAAATATGACGATCAGTACAGAACAACAAAATAGGATAAAGACATTTGTGCAGTGCACTACCTTCCAATTATATATATGTATGTATGTATACAACTTGAGCGCACACATTTACAAACATTTATAAAAAAAATACGGTCGGGATATTTATGCAACGTCGTAAAACCAAAGTAATCGGCGGAAGGTTTCCGATGTCGTAAAAGAATTATCAACATTTGTATGGGAAATCTTTTACGACAAACCGTAAACTTTCCCACACGACTTTGTGTCATAACGTAAGTACTAATGGTGACATTCGGATCTATCGAGCTATCCGTCGGAGCGGACAGTTTTCCGTAGAACCTTTTCAGAGGTTCAAATTGCGTTCAATGGTATCTATAAACTATCGGAAAAGAATAACTATAAATAAATTAGACAAATTCCGCCAAAAATGTATGTCGGAGGAAATCGAAAATTTAAATTTCAAAAAATTAACTTGACTTAACTTAACAGTGTGCGTTGAAAAATTTCGGAGAATTATTCCGAACCGGCCGCTGGTGGGAAGAATACCTCGAAGCAAAAATCTCCCGAATCGTATAAAATCGGAGAATTTTCCTTTCCGACAAATACTTTGATAGGGCCGATTAAAGTTGTGTTCACTTAAGCCAAGGCAGATGGCAGAAAAGTGATTTGAGGTTACGTTTTTAATGCTATATTCGAAGTTAAACATAGTTTAATTTCCGAGGAGAGCGAGCTGGATTACAATAGTTTTAAAGGCGGCGTATATTAAGTGTGTTGTAAGCTTTCAAATTGTACGACGTCGGAAATTTTACGACGTTGCATGAATACTCTAGTATAATAGTTTAGACATGGTTAACTTCGTATGGTGGATACTGCAGAGCCGAAGCGGTCGGTTTTTTTTTACGGAATACTGGATATTTTTTATGATCAGAACAAGTTTAAAGAACTTTGTTACATGTATCGGTAGAATAAAAACTCGCGCGTTCAGGACGGCATTTTGATAAATGCGTTTTTGAAAGAAACAAACCAAATATTTTCTTAACACTGGACAAACAAAAATTGTATTTTGGTAATTCTCTCGTGAGTGGCTTGACACTTTACGAGGAAAAATATAAAACAACTTTTGGCTTGAGTAATTTTTTCAGACAAAAAATAAGTCAAGGCTTTCTTTAATTTGTTTTTTTTTTTTTTTTTGTTCTGTGTTTCTCAAAATTGTATATGTAAGCTAGCTGCTACAAAATTTAGCGAATCAAAAGGATCTGTTCATACATCACAGGTTTATACTTTAGGATAAGAAATTATACACCGAGACTATACGCTGTCCAACATAAATCGGCAGTACAGGAAGATAGGAATGTTTGTCTCTCATTCGCACTCTTTTGTTTTCTGTTAGAGCATTTCATGCAAAAGCTCTTACAGGATTTCCGTATAAAGCATTTCAAATAAGAAAAAATAATAAATAGATTACTGTCCTACTTTTTTAGATTGAAATTTTCATTTATGGACTTTGTTTATTTATAAAAAAATAATTGAAAAAAGTACACGACTTAAAATTATAAATAACACAAAATTTAAATAAATACACCTCTCCGTCTTAAAAACGCAAATTGCACAAAATTAAAAAAAAAATGTTGTCCTTTAAAAAAATAGATTGACGTGTTGAAACTATTTCAGGTGCAATTGGAAATACAGTCGCGGGTAAACAATTTTTTGGTGGGATTCCTTTAATTTAGTATGGTGCAAAAATATGGCACGCTACTGATTTAAAAAAAAAGCTTCCCCATAAAACGTGTACCGCCGGTTTATGTTGGTTAAATTATAGAGAGTTATTACGAATCATATCGAGTTCGTAAGCTTTTAACGCATCAACACACTTCCTAATTGTTTGAGACATTTGGATCGGCGCTGGCAGGTTTAGCAGTGAGGGTGGTTAAGATATTTTATAAATTTCTCAGAAACGTAATTTTTAATAGATTTACTTATATGCAATAACTATCGCAACAAATAATATTCATGATCAGTCATAACGTTGGCTCGACAGTTCCAACCGAGGCCGATGTCTTGTGAATAGCACTCTTTTTATTTGTGAATAGCACTCTTTTTATTTCTATGTATGTCTGCAGGAAATGGAAGAAGTGTACGAGCGTACGGCTAGCAGTTTTTCACTTTCTCGCAAGATGAAGAAGTAATGTGGAATTAGAGATTGAAAATCGACATGGCAATCCGACACACTAACCACAACGTTAAGGACATTACAATATCTTTGATTGTTCTTTAATACCTTTCTAAAGATAATATATAGCTGAGGTTCTGTATTGATTTTGGAGACTAAGATATTTTTTTCAAAAATTTCCTGGCTTGACAACTAACATTAGCACTATTTAAAACTTTATCATTTTTTGTTTGAAAACATAAACAATACTTTAGTGATTCATGGCCAAAAATCTAAAATGAGCTAATCACTATAATATAGTTTTTCGAAATGTCCAACTTGTATCTTTTGTCTGGGAAAAGTTTTGCTGCACGAAATTGATAAATTCGTTTGGATTATATTCGGCACACTTAGACGTGGAATATTTACCATGTTATTGTCCCCTTCCGATCTTCCACGTTTGATAAAAGATCACTTAAAAGTACACACAATCTTCATTTAAAAATCTTTAAGACTGTTTTAGACAGCAGCGTAAAGATTTGCACTAACAAGTCTAATTGTTTTCAGTTTTCGTAATACTGTCCACATTTTTAAGAATTTGGAATAAGTACATACTGCGGAAATATGATAACGAAATGGTAGGTATTAAGAATGAGCACACCCCAAAAGGCAACCCAGCCAATTTTTGTTTTTTATACAAACGGCAATCCATAAGTTTTGCAATTTCGATTGAGCCAAATTTCCTTTCGAAGATATGTGTTTGTGTATTTCTACTAAATATTTCGAGACGAAACGAAAAAGGAGCTTTGCCCTTAATACTTTTTGGTGATACAGTGGATTGAGATTTATTATTATCTCAATTAATCGCAAGTTCAAGCCCAGAACTTGATAAATAACACCTAAATTTCAATTCACTGTACCAACACAAATACTTTCTTATTTTTCTATTTCTTCTATCCTAAATGCTCGCACGTGTTAATTTATAATAAGGGTAGGGGAGAGTGACCTATAATGGCCCCCTAAGGTAAAATGGCACACTTGCTAGAAAACTTATAATCGAACATAATTGACATGTTTTGTTTTTGTTTCTCAAATATCACTGAAACAATAGAAATGTTACCAACTTCAAGCTGTTATTTAACATTTGACAGGTCAAACTGTGTCTTATCTTCAACAAATTATGACAAAACTATTTTTGTGAAATTTTTAAAACTGAAACTCCTAAAAAAAACACTTCATTTTGTAGAAGGAAGTAAATGTATGTAATTATTATTTTAGCAAAATCAGTTACCTTGGGTAGGTTTAAGTTTGCTTAATGTTAAAAATGATTAATAAAAAAAACACTAAACGGGCAAAATGGCCTCCTAAGTACTTTGGCAAAACGGCACAGCGCCATTTTAGGCAAGTATTCATTTTTCAATTTCCTTTTTAGCAAAAATGGTTTGAAAGTAGCAAAGGTCGACTAGCAGACAGTCCTTGATGGGGGACTTAATGTCAAAAGCAATCGAAGTATTTAAAAAAAAACGACTAAGGCCTCCAAATCATTTGGATTTGCGATTTGTATTTATAATTATTAGCTTTGTGCTCCTGTTTTTTTTTTTTTTTTTTTTTTTTTTTTTTTTTTTGAAGTAATTTGAAATGAATTGTTGATTTTTATTTTGTTTTTTCAGTTTTGTATGTTTATTAAGTTTATGTTCAATTGCAAATAGTTTTTTGATTTACTAGGGTAAAATGGTATACCAGGGTGCCTTAAGGACGTTTTGAAAATTAAATTTTTTAAATATTTCTTGAAACTATTTTAACTTGGTAAGCTAAAAAACAAGCGTTATTTTTATAACTTTAAAAAGATATAACACAAAGTTATAGCTGAAATTTAAAACGAGTTATAAGACATTTCCCTCAGGGGGGCCATTTTATCCCACTTTTCCCTACTAATAACCCTCTGAATACGAGTGCATTATAAAAAAAAAATTAGAGCATTTGTCACTTTCTCAACAAAGTCGGGATTCCCGAAAATAAAAACAGGTACCGTTGGAACCGTTTGGCTGTAGTCAGATAAGCATACATATTATGCGAACTCGAGTTAATAAATTCAGGAAAAAAAATGTATTCAGGGCAATCAGAACGATAAACGATTAAAAGAGTGTAGTCAGTCTGTATCGAACCAACAAAATCTAAATCCTTCCTAAAATTTAAGAAATAATAACAAATATCCTTTGTTTGATTTTTAAAAGTTTCGTAGTAAAAACAAAACGAGTTCATTCTTTTTGACAACAGAAATTTAATAGATTACATTTTAATTGTCCTCCATTTCAATAATCGAACCAAATTAAAATTGAACTCTTTAAACCAGATTTGTCTGGGCCAACAACTTTACTTAACAAAAATACTTTTAAAACCCTGCTAACGAAGCGTTGAAATAAGTTGTTATAAAATATAACTGATGCAATAAAGTTAGTTAAGACTTTCGAGTAGGAAAAAGGTAAGGTGGTTTTCTATTCACTCATGATTGCTGCAAAAGTATACAACCTAGAGACAAAGATCGATTTTTTGTTGTGTCGTCAATATAATCTTTAAAATGTCTGCCTTGCAAAAGTAATAAACTAGTAATGTTAAGTCTTTTTTAAGTTTTACTCAACCAACCATAAAGTTGATTTGTTTTATTTAAAAATAAATCATTTTGACGACATACAAAATTCCAAGAACGTGTATTAAGTCGCAAAATATTGAATTCTTTAGCCGTTGCCCTTCATATGCTTAGTAAAGCTTTCACAAGAATATTTCTTATTTGAAAAGTTTTTTACAACGAATCTTCGCGATTCAAATGCCTGGTTTGAAATTAATGCAGTTAAATACATCCGAGTAGATGTATAACACATTTTACAATATACACTATCCAAGACAGGTACCTATATTTTTTTAAAATTATATATTAAAATCCAGGCAAGTGAATGTGTTACGCAATTTATAAAAAAAAAATGCCGTTACAACTTCGACTTCGGACTGAATGAAATATGTATATTGCATACTAATTAAGCACATTACAATCAATTAACTTATATCTTCACTCACATCGCTTGATCGACAAGACTTTTTTGTTATCCAGTGGTAATAATTGTGTCAGCTCACTGCACTACACTGCACAGGCACAAGCTCAGGCACACCGATCTTCCCTTTTTGGAGGAATTAGTTTCATTCGATTCGATAATATGGAAGATGGAAGACGAAGACAGCGCACATAAATAATATCGGAATTAGACTCACCTTAATTGCAAACCAAAACTAAAACTAAAACTATGCTATGATCCCAGGTTAAGCAAAAAGGAAATACTTGTTTCCGATAAAATAGTTGGACTTTACATTTTAAAAGTAAAATAATAATGATTAATTTCACAGAGCCGATGTATAACAACCATCAGGGGGCTCCTTCACTCATGATCTTGCTCTTTACGGTGTATAAAAACAATTTTTAGTGTTATCAAGTATCTGTCCAATTAAAAACATTAAAATCTTCAACATTCTGTCGGTCGTGCGCGGCTTTAAGGCAGTCATAGAGCTGAATCATGAAGTCGCGTGTCTCGTCCTCCACATCCCTCACATCCACATCATCAACCTACCTTACCTCTAAACTCTTGTTCACTCGCACTTTCTTTGGTATTTTTTTTGTTGCGTTTTTCCTTATTTCCTTGTTCAGCAGCACAATAGTACCGTTTTGACAAGTTTTCCGATTTAAACATACAGGTTCGGATTTACTTTTGCTTACATAAGTTATATGCTTAATTAGATTGAATATATATATATGTTCATATATATATAATGGAAGACAACACTTTGTAAGAAAATAATAAGATAAGATGTCCAGAAGGAGGGAACCTCTGTCTTAACAGTCGTCGTCCGTATAAAAGACCTTGCAATCTATTGCGAAATGCTACTCAGTCATTATTGTTTCAATCTTCAAGAGCTGTTTTGTGCGAACAAATTTTCTTAACAATGACCGTGTTAATAGTAAGTGTAGTCTTTTTGACAAAACAAAAATACCAGAACAGTTAACACCAAAGTGATCCCTACAAAAAAAAAAAAGGGATTCTTATAAATTCCAACAAAGTTACTCGGTATTTCTTGTTTACTAGTTGAGCCAGTTAATAAATTAAATTGTTAAGGCCAGTAGGTTCATCTTGGCATCACAATTTGAAAATGATTTACCTTGGTTCGTGTATCCATAATCAAAGTGTTCGGTGTGGTTCAATAGTGGTTTAAGAGGTGTAACCCACTGATGTCCAAGTATTAAACAAAGTTTACCCCGGGGTCAAGAAGTTAAAAATGTTTAATGAGTTTAAGTGCTGGAACTATACTGTACCATGAGCAGTTTTGAACACAAACGAGATATAATTTTGAATAAATTTGGACAAATTTTTCTAAATTCAAAGTGTTAAGCAACGATCATACGACGACGCACGTGTAAAAACCACTCAATTGTCAGATGAGGGTCGGTCTTTAGAGTATAGAATATCTTCTCAACTAAATTGAAGCTACAAAGAAATTGATTTTGTCCTCCCACATCACCAAGTATACGAAGACGCACTTTATCTTGTCAAGATTTACTCTTAAAGAGGGTTCATAACATCCTCGCAAGAGGAAATTAAACGCCAGGCACAATTTATTACTCCGAAACTTTTTTTATTTCTCAAATTCCAAACATATTGTTGTGTTCTAAGAAGTGAACAAATTCACTCAAACAACGTTCCCCTAAATTCCTTCGGATATACCAACCCTTTAAACGTAAGATACATTAATTCAAGTATACTTATGCCTGGCACTTACACCGAGACACTGACAATCTTTTCATCCTCGGTATGTGCGTCATCGGAATATCCTTTGTTTAACGATCACACAATCAGCATAACCAAAAAATGCTGCGAATCCCTTGTTTAATGCGTGTAAAAAAACAGGGTTAGGATATTCATTATGCGCAATTGTAAAAAAATTAGATATCTGTTCCTTAGCGGCTTGTCTTCGAGCTCCATGTGACATGTGTAAACTTAGAGAATCGTTACTAGATATGTTGGTTGTATGGTACAGGCTTTGTCAGGATTTATTGAAAGCAGGGGTTGTATCTTGTATGCAAAACAAAGCATCTCAGCAAAAGAGACACTCTAAACAGAAGATAATGTAGATTTCCGTTGAATGGCCAGTTTTTAGCATCGTTTTTGAGTAAATACCTCAAAGATTTTATTTTATTATATGACTTAAGTTGGCTTTCTGTAGGTTTTGAAGATCCCAAGCCCAAAAGGAGTAATAGTCAATAGGGAAGAGAAAATATTTTACCTTTTTAAGACATGAACCGACCACTGCCATTACTTCTAACTTTCTTAAGAGATTCATTAAAATGATTGAAGAAAAGAAAAGAAGACCCAAATTCAATCAAAACAATCAGTCATTAAAATGTTTTGAATTTTCAGATTTTCCTGACTTTCGGATTTCTATCAATATCATCATCGTTACCAGCGAATGATGCGCCAAAAACAACTAATAATGACAGCCAGTCAAAGAGGGACTTAAGCCTCAGCTATGCGGCAACAGACATTGGTTCTAAAGATGGATCACGTGCGAAAACAATCACAGTTATAAAAAATGTTGCTGGTAAAAAAGACGAATCTCTTAAAATTGATCCAAAGTTACATAAAAGTGAGAATTGGGGTTCTCAATTCAGGGATAACTTCGATTCATACGGAGTTATACCCGATGTTCCTGATATCGATGACCTTTTTGATTTTGTAAATAAAAAAAAAGAAAGCAAGCCAACGAAAAAGGAAGAAAAAGACGTTCCAGCTAAGAAACCGGAAGAAAAGGAAGAAAAACCAGAAAAAGGCAAAGAAGAACCAAAAGAACAAGAACCAAAGGAAGAAGTTACTCCACCACCGGTTGCTCCTGTCGAAGAGGACGCTGACGAATCCAAAGAAGAAGAAGAAAAAGTTGAGAAAATTGCTGGTGATGCCGAATTTATTCAACCGCCGGGCAAGCAGGGAAAAGTTAAATCACAATCCTTAGATTTGGGCAAGTATAGAGTTCGAGAAAATTCATACGATGATGATGATGATAACTATTCAAGTCCTCCTCAACATTTAGGTCGGCAACAACATTTTTCTAATTCTGGCAATAAGAACGAAAAGTATATTCAACCACATGCACTTCTGTACAATTATCCAGATCCGAATCTTAAAGGATATCTTCCAGCTCCAGCAAATGGTTATTCTCAGCAAGGACAAGTCGGTCGGGGAAGCATCACGGTAACAACACCATCTGGAAGGTCATTTGACATTCCATTCGGAAACTCAACCGCTAGTCCTCCTTACCTTGCGCCAAACTTCAGACGAAACCCAAATTCTCTGCCTGGTTCACAATTCCCCACAAGTTCCCAGCGCCCATATGTTGCACCCAACTTGCGCAAAAATTATGATGTTCAATTAAATAACACTGTCCCCAGCACAGCAGCTGTCACAAGCAACTGCGGTTCCAATTCAACGAGTAATAGACAGCCGCCATCTACTTTAAATGGCTTCAGAAACATTGCAACAAATATACGAACAGATAGCCTAGCTGGCTACAAACCAAATAAACCACGATCCAGAGGACTGCGATATTAGGTCAAATAATTTGTATATTTACGTTCAATAAGCATATTTTAAGATAATAAGAAATACATTTTAGATCCGTTGCCTAGTTTTAAAGGTATAATTGAAGCTTAAGCGTTTAAGTTTAGCATACACATTAATCAGTCAACTCAACAAAGGGGCCCGATAGTTATATAATTTAGTAATTATAAATAAATAGTAATTATTGTACTGAAAAGCACCCGAGTATTGATCTTAAATCCGTCAAGATGGATAGCATTTGTCATGTTAGCAAATCACGGCTAGTCATGATTGACAAGCTCAAACAAGAGGATACTTAAAAATTATCAAGGAAAATATTTGTTTATTTTTAACCATTTAATCCGCATGTTATGACGTTGATCAAATTGTGCTTGAAGTTTTTTCGTGGAAAAAATGGTCACACTATATTTAGAGAAACGTTTTTTAGGAAGTGAAATAGCAAAACAACATCACCGTTCCGAGCATTACGTACACACATAAAAAGTACAGCGACGAGTTTCAATGAATGCATGAACAATTATTATTGGATTTGTGCCCAATACCAAATCACACGAGATACACCGCCACCAAATACATTCCGCGACTCACTCTTCGATGTAGGGCATTGTCATAACTTGCTGAAACATATGACGACATGTGGTTCTAACAGGATGGCGTTACGTGTAACGCAGCGCATGCCACGGTGGATAATTTTCGATGGCATGATTCAAACATCTTCATTTGGCGTTATCCTATAGATCAGGTCTTTGCAAACAGACCACTCAGCAAATTCAGTCAGATAAACGCGACAAGTCATAGAAAATTTAATGTCCGGCGCAAAAGCTCATATTCTATATTTAATGACACAAAATAATTTTCCAAATCAAATTAAAAATAAGCGGACACCTCACACACAATTTGTGTTTTTTGAAAATCTTGTCGAACCACTATAAAAAAGTCCTTGGACAACTTGGCAGACACATTTAAATTTGTGTTTTAATGATGAGCTTCATTGATAGCAATAACTGACCGCAGGCCGAATCGGTTACGGCTGGTAGAGATCCACTTTTACATGACATGATTTGTCACTTCCTGGTATGAAGCGGTACCACGAAAAAAAAAACTTCGGCACACATTACCTAAGCAATACGTGAGAGCTGAGATGTGATCATAATATGCTTTTTAAAACACGCACTGAAACAAATTTGATCTCTTCACCTCCCCAAAAAAAAAAAGGAAGGCCTTGGCAGGAGTCTAATTAAAAATTTTAATGAATATGTTGAATGGCAAGCGAATAATAAAAGCAAACACTATACAACACCTCAATAAAATGAATTAAAAAACACAAAAGATGAAAAAATACAGATGCACACAAACACCTTGAACACAAAAAGCTCTTCTCAAAAGAAAGGAGGCACCTACTTTTAGCATTAACCGCCCGATGATAAACATTTAGTTCAAAACGCGTCGCCCATTCTATTAAATATATTTTCACACAAAAATGCAGTGAAAAATTAACGCTTACGAACAAACTTTCACGCAAAATAAAAAAAAAAATTTATTTTGTATTCTTATAAAACT
The DNA here is from genome assembly GCA_916050605.2 of Platycheirus albimanus. Classification (NCBI taxonomy): domain Eukaryota; kingdom Metazoa; phylum Arthropoda; class Insecta; order Diptera; family Syrphidae; genus Platycheirus; species Platycheirus albimanus. The sequence continues at coordinate 72,498,269 of OU696698.1, forward strand.
AAGCTCAGTCAACCAGTCCAACTCAACTTCAAATGTTTAATGCGAAGAAGCAGCACACACAGTATTGTGTGTGTTCTTTTTTTTACGGCAGTTTGGTTTACGAATTTCAAACAATGTATTCCGATACTGTCTTTTCGTATCCTTGCTGTTATGTCCGATCAAGAGCGAAGAGTTGTACCTACGTAAAGAAATGATGGCATATTGACCCTTATTTTACTATTTAATACGTGTAAGGTATACTCGCCGCTAGCCGGCCGGCCCCTTAACCAATGCTTTATTTATTTTATGTGAATAAAGAAAAAAAAGCCAACGCATACCAGTTATCGCGTTGTCGGCTTCTTGCATCCCAAATCCGACTTCGGCCACCCCAATCAACACACGAATTTCTTACACAAAGGACACGAAGGATATTTCAATGCGAGGGACACGAATTTCCAGTTTTGTTTTTGTTACAAAAGGGTGGCCGTGCACCGGAATTTTTGAAATTTTAACGACTTTTTCTTTACTAAAAAAATAACTTGATTTCTATATCCGTCCTGACTCCTGGAGGAAGCCGTACAATGCAACAACAGAAATTCACGTACCTAGCCTTTTTCCGGTCCCATTCAAAACAACTCACAAATACAATTTTCGTTTTCTTCACTTTTAAAGTATCGTTTTAAGTGAAATTGAATACAATTTAAGCGTATACAATTTCTAACCACAAACATGATTGAATTTCTGAAGGACTCTCTTTCTCTTGTCGAAACTTATAACTTCAAAAGTGGAGAACTTGGCTATTGCAAAGGAAAATTTCAACAGAAAATGAGGCTGTTTTAACAATCTAGTTACATATTTATGTGTATGGATTTGTAGTTTCTGAAAACAGCGTTTGAAAATGCAGTTCAACATATTGTGGATTTCCCTATCCATTGGTAGAAATAATACCTGTTTTCCTATCTATAATAGGAACATATAAACAAAGTTACAGAAATTACTTTTGCTCCATACAAATGTCCCGTTGGCTTTGATTCAAAATCATTTTGAGTTTCATCCGCCCATACCAGTGGATAGGGCCTTATTTGACTGAAACATAATTTCAGAGCTTAGGCGCACCATAGCCATACGAAAATATAATTTGTATGAAAGAGCTTTGAACCAAAAAAAAAACTAAATAGATAAATGATGTTGAATTCCACGCAATCAAAAAACCACTCTCCAGCACTTTTCATTAAACATGAAGCCAAAAAAGCAATCTGGATTTGATCTCAGATTTGAACTTTGATCTCGGTTCATAGCCAGATTTACACATACACAAAATTGACATTCCTAAACGTCATCAGTTCGAAATTTGTTTTTCTAATTTTGTGGTTTTGTGAAAAGAAACACATTTATTTTGAAAATAATATTTCATAATTTTTTGTTTTTTAAATGTAGCAGCGACTATTAATAAATTATATTTCAATATTATCCGATGAAGAAGAATTTTTCAAAATTGAAAATTTGTTAAAGGAAAGGCATTCTGCCAAAGATTTTGTGTAAGATGTTATTGCATATCATTTCGTTTATAACATTACAAACCAGCTGTTAGTGGCACACACCATAACAAAATCAATCTCTTTTTGTATTCCATGCAACCAGAAAAATCGTGAAATCTAGATCAAATCTAAGAGCAATCTGCAATTGTCTTGGAATTCACCATTCGTTTATAGATGAACAAGGAATTTTAAGAAGTTACAATCAACCCTTAGCCACTGTTGAATCGATTCGAGACCTCGGGATATTATGTGACCGAGAGCTCAACTTCTTGACACACATCGATAATATCATTTTAAAAGCCAATTCAACACTTGGTTTTGTGAAACGATGGTCCAAAGAATTCTCCGACCCATACGTCACCCGATCTCTCTACATAACCTTTGTCCGGCCTCTACTTGAATACGCCTGCCAAGTTTGGTCCCCATATCAACAAATTCATATCTTTAGAATCGAGAGCATTTAACGCCGTTTCTTAAGATTCGCCCTTGGTGGCCTGTCTTGGAATAATCCTTTGATCCTGCCCCCCTATCAACATCGCCTTCAACTAATTAACCTTAATACTCGACTCCTCTCAGGTTCCGTTGACTGTGAAACCCTCTACAACTCTATCTTTTTTAGCACTAACCCCCAAAACCTAAGAAACCCTCGCCTTTTCTACCTACCTACTCATCGTACCTCTTTCTTATGGCTTCAATGAACATATAACCCGTATGCTACGTAGGGTTAATTTAAACGAAAACTGTTTCGACTTCAACCTCAGCACTCCTAGCCTAAAACTCCTTTTGTTAAATCGTTCACCCAATTCAATTCAATCCAATCTTAGTTAGCTGTAAGTTTTAAATTAAGTTAAATTAAGTTAAGTAGCTTGTATTAAGCTAAATAAATGGGGGATTGACCACACCAAAATTAAATTAAATTAGTTAATTTTAAATATTAACCATGTTAAAAGATACACATACTTCTTTATTTTGTATCGACTTAATAAGTATCGAAGGTGATGTTTTAAGTAAGATATATCCAACTGATGCGATGTTGTTTTTCTTTTATGAATAAAAATAAAGTTATAACAAAAAGAGTAAAAGTGTGCTTTTGAATTTAAATGATATTCTTGCTTTTGTTGAATAAATATGTAGTTTTGTAAATAAAAAAATAAAAATTCTATAAGACAGAGTCTCCTTAGTCCGGCCCGTGAACACAATTTTCTTACAAAAAGATTCATAAAATCCTAAACTACAAACTTCTAGATCTTTTTATTACCTTTTTATAATTGTCTGTATGTGAAACAAATTCGAAATCAAGACACAAATAATAAGAAGATATTTATATTTTACAGTTTGAACAAAATAAAATAAAAATCTTGATACCTATGTAGTAAGATCTTCAACCAGGGTGCCAACTACTAAAATTCATGTATCCCATCTCCAGTCGCCTTATCATTCAATTACTCTCATATTAATTTGATGTTTATTCATCGGTTTTAACAAACTTTTACAAAGACTACAAAACGCAAATGTGATCGTTAAGATAGTTTAGTGACACAGTTATCAGTTTTGAAGATTAAGGATTTAAATATTTAAAGCTCATGTATTTAAGTTTAAGTTATATTTAAAATCAGAAACAAAGAAAAGGTAAAGGTAAAGGCCCTTACACCAATTAGTTGCCAGCCAAGTAATTGAACATAGACACATCAAAACAAAGTCTTCTTATGCCAAGAGGTTAGAGAGTTCAAGAAGCGAATAGCGTGAACAAAAATTGTCGCTCGGTAGTAACACAATAAAGACGCGGTGAAATTAACGTAAGAGAACGAGATGAATTAGAAAAACCTACTTTATTATATACCTAAATACACATGTTGTCGTGAAGTTAGTATATTTCATGAAGATATTTATCCATGCAGTATTTCAAATGTTGATCCTAAACCGTACACATACCGAGTAACATTATTAAAGCAAAGGCTATATTAAGTTTCCTTAGAGATTTAGCATTGCAGTATATAGATACTTGGGTTCTTTTTTTTTATAATGTGCGCGCATTAAAAGGGTTGTTAACAACCTTAAGATGTTTTACACAGTGCAAGCGATAGGAAAAAAGGAAAGGATTTAACAGGAGATATCGATGCACATTGGTTTTAAAGCTCTGAATATTAAAATCGCAGAGACAGAGTCGGGTAAAGCATAGATACCACATTCTCGTGGTGCAGCTAAAGAAAGAATCTCTGTAAACTGATGAGCATTCCTTGCAGTGCGTATATTATGGTTGAATCGTTTAAGAGGAGGAATAAATTTGGCTATTTCGCTGGAGAACTTTTTATAGAAGTAGCTATGAAATAAGGTTAGACAAGAAACATTACGGCGATGTTCAAGTGAAATTGATACTATGACAGATCTAACCCACAATAGTCTAGTTTTAACAGAAGTAAAATGTTTTTATAAATATCCATATATTTTACCAACAGTAAAACGAACGTGTAGATCCCATCTAAAATTGCTACCAAACCAAATTCACAGATTTTAAGCATCTTTGAGATAGTTCAATTATCAGGTTCTTAGCTTGGAAAGTACTTGGCAAATCCAAGAGAAGTTTTGAAAGAAAGTAAGACACAGATGTCAGATCTTTTGAGATTTTAAATAGAGTATTATACTCTAACCAAAATAAACCGGCAGTACACGTCTTAGGGGATAGCTTCTTAAAAGTCAGTAGCGTGTCATAATTTTGCACCATACTAAATTGAAGGAAACACTGTTTACCCGCCAGTGAATTTCTACACGTTCTATTCAGAGCACATTTAAACAAAATTCAACCCCTATTAAATTGATGTGTGCAACCCGAGTAACCGGTCTTTTTTGGTAACTCGTTAAGATTTGATTTCTGTTGCAGAGCTTTTGGTTTTAGAGCTTTAAAAAAAGTTTTTAATAATGCCTATTGTCGTGGAGATCTTGTTTTCATCTTAAGCATTTCTTGTAATAGTAGAGTCGATAGGTCGGAAAAAGTGGGTTATTTAGGTGGAAAGAGGTCGGAAGTTGATTTTATTAACATTTTGCTAAGTTTTTGACCTCAACAGGGCCCGTTGAAAAAGAGTGGGAAAAAACTGAAAATGTTTCGACCTTGATCAGGTTTTCTCTCAAAAACTTTTTTGTCTTACGTCCTACATTAAAATCAAATTTGACTTTTTTGTAGAACGTTAAATTTCCTATAATTTTGTTTATACACAAATTGTTTTATGTCAACTCGTTACGGAGATATAGCGATTCGAAAAACAGGTCATTTTTCAAATCGATAAAAAATGGTAAAATTTTTCGAAAAATAATGCGTTATTTTTTTAATGAATTGTAAGAGGTGTATTTATAAAGTTTTGTGTTACAGATTTGTATTTTAAAGTCGTGTAAACCCTACATACAATTCTTTCAGATTTTTGCTAATATGAAATGCTTACTACGGAAACCCTGTAAAAACTTTTGTTTGAAAAGCACTTTCGAAAAAGAAAAGAGTACGAATGAAAGACAAACAACCCCCTCTTCCCTGTACTGCAGATTTATGTTGGACAGAGTATAGATCTCTTATTTTACTATTTTCAAAGAAATTAGCAATCGTCTGTGAATGGGTAACGCATAAGATACACATAATCTTAAAATTACAACGAAGAAAATTCTTTGGAATATGGTTATGGTAGTGGCAAAGGTTCCCGGGGACTGTGCCGGCATACATATTGTTCTTTAAGAGGGAAACCCCAGAAACAACACAAATATGACCATTTACGTTTAAAGTGTTCGAGAACAGGAGATATTCGGGAACAGGTGGCACGACCGTACCTACATATTTTTAAAGCTTCAAAAGTTATATTTTTAAAAAGAAAGTAGTTACATACAGTAGACACTCGTTGGTGTGTATTAAAAAACATGAACCGATTTTTGTTTAACATTCCTAATAACTGTAAAATTCGAACAATTCAAGCCACATTGTCTTTTTTTGTCTTTCCTAATTTCTCTCAAACATTATTATTTTTACACAATAGTTAAACCAAAGTTTTTGTCACCCAAGGACAAGTATAGGTACCTACAGATAATTGAAAAAACTCCGCAGTAGTTCGAGCGTAACAAGATAAGCCAAAAAGTAGGTACAGCGTCGTGGTGAAATCTACCATTTGTGCCGCTAACAAACAACAAAAAAAAAGTGAACAGATTGTTAGGTCTGCGAGCAAGACATTGTTGGTGTCGGATAAAAGAAAAAAAAACACTTCGATCATAACAACTTCCCAAAATGGAAAAAAATGTAACAAAACAAGACAAACAAAAATACATACCTAAAAACTTTTGAAATTGTATTTCTACTGTGAAATTGTCCTGTTCCTTTGTAAACATTCAAACTTTGCAAAACTGGTTTTTTTTTTTTTTTTAATTGTTCACGCTTTTGATTTATAATGAAACAAACCTTAAAATTCGATTCCTGGGGGATGATTTGTATGGCTTTGTGGTAATTAAAATGTCAGACGGCGATAAGGCGACTCGTCTAATCGCAAACACAGATGTGTTAGTGTTAAGCTCCAAACTACAACCAAACTTTTGTTCCCGAGTAGGTACGACATTGCTTATATTATTATTTAAACAACTTGTTCTAGAGACACCTCTCGTCGTTGTTAGTTTTAAAGTGTTAAGTGTATAAAATTCAAAAACAAAACCAGTGTTCTATTCTCGTATTTATTTTATAATTTTAATATAAAAGTGTAGTCAACGTAGTAGGTACCTAGGTTAAATAATAATTGTTAGTAGGAAGTTGGCACGTATTTAGTTTTTTTTTTTTTTTTTTTTGCATACATTATTGTATTGCTTTTGTTAGTTGATTATTTATTACTTGTATTGCTCTACTAACGCCTACACTAGTTAAAAATGAATATACTCTGTAGGTTGCACCTTGCTCTAAGCTCCTAAGTTCACCAGTCACCATCACCATCACCACTGTCTTCTAGATGTTTAAAAGTATGGATTGGAAACCACTTTTACACACATTTATTTGGTACCTACTTACTAATTTTTCTTTTAAACTCAAAGAAGCCGTGTAAAAAGTTTAATAAAAAAAAATTCTTGCTTATAATTCTGTTTCTGTTCCAAATGTTCAAGAGGTCTGTTTTGCAAAGAGTAGGTAGGTATTAAAAGCTGTGTGCTTTCTGGGCATGACTATGCCTCTGTGCCTCGACTGTCGACTCGAACTCGATGCTAATTACTACATTACTGCTTTAATTTATCTGTCGAATGCCTTGAGAATGTACAAAACTTTTGAATGCATAAAGGAAAACGAACGAAACACATGTTGTAATAAAGAGTTGGGTTAAGCTGTATTTGTTCCGTCCTTCCATGAACAACTAAACAGAACAACATATGGCTGACGAAACACCCGGCATAAGTTTAAGTGTTCATGTGGAACACGTTCTTTCCCCCCAAAAGCCGCAAGCCACAAGACAAGACATACAAGAGATAAGAGTTTTTTTTTTTCTTTTATCGATTTTTGTTTTTATTCAATTCAATTAATCTCGAACATATACTTTTCATTTTAAAAATATATTCTCAAAATTGAATTTGCAAAAAAGCCAGTCTTATTTTCAGTTTTGTGTTCACGCACGCCGGAGCCAGTACAAAGGAGATGAGATGGGACAGGACATATTTTTTTTTGTATTTTTTTTTTTTCAATTTTTATTCTCTTCCATCTGTCCTCGGAGTCGGAAGTGGGAACATGTTTTTTCTCTAAACTGAACTGAACTCAACTTAGAAACATAAAAGACAACGTTTCATTGTGCTGTGTGTGCTCTGGCACTGGCTCTGTACTCTGTGTTGTCCCATGTACTGGATACTGGTCTGGTACTGGGTACTGGTATGTGCAAACACAACAACTCTCCTATTTAACTTATAAGGTTTCGCTTCGCTTCGAAATTAAAACTTTTCCAATAAAAAAAGAAAGACAAGAAAAAAAAAATTAGTGGGAATGGGAAATGTCATTGTATATATAAACTATAGTACTATCACCTTAGTTGCGCCATCTATCGACGAAAAACTAAGCTCGAGAATAATATGGGAAGCAACAACAACAATTAAAATGGTGGAAATTGTTGTTGTTGCTTCCCATGTTATTCTCGAGCTTAGTTTTTCGTCGATAGATGGCGCACCTCAAGTGGGAATACTATAGTTTATATATACAATGGAAATGTTTGCCATTTAAGCGTCCACACATGCCAGTTCAAAGAACAGTACAGTTGCTCAATGCTCAATACTGTTGTTGCTTTTTGGCTGTCCTCAGAGAGAGAGAGCATGATGTTGTTTTGTCTTTGTATTCGCGAGGACAGTTGCAAAACAACAACAACAACCGCAAAAAAACCACTTTCCTGTCCTTTGTATTGGAATGCGTGAACACAGCACAGCAGCTTTACTTCTTGATTCTTGCAGATGCGGAAAAAATCGACCGATAAAAATATGTATCAATTTTCTTCATTGTGTGTATTCAGCGAGTGTTTTGTTCGGGTTCGGGCTTTGGGTTCGGATTCGGTTTCCAGACCCAGTCCCATTCCCAGAACCGACAAACGAGACATAATGTACAAACAAAATTTAAATATTTTCTTTTTTTTTTTTTTTAATTTTTATTCTGACGGTACATACTTGCCTTTAGTTGTTTAATTAATAATTTATTAATTTTGCCAAAAAAAACAAACAAACAAACAAACGAAAATAAAAAAATGAATTCACGCGAAACTTTTATACTTATTTTTTTTTTTTTATAAAATTTTATTTCCACACTTCCTGAACCACTCTCTTTGTACCAATTTCACACCAACCGATAGCAACCACTTTTAAATTTTTTCTTTGAACTCATTGAACTCAAATTTTTAATTATTTTTTTTATAGAATTATTATATAAAAACTTCGTTTTAATTTTTCGTTAAATAAAATATATAATAAAACGTGAGAAAATAGCACAAAATGAATTTTTTTCTTTTTGATTTTTTTTTAATAAAATTATTACGATTCGGGGGTACCCTTATTCTCTTAACTTACCAGAGGAGAATCAATTAACAAAAAAAATATTGTTTATTAAAAGATAGTTCAGCTCAGTTAGTTTAATTCACAAATTATAAATGTTTTAAGTTTTCCTATTATTTTTTTTTTTAATTAATAGGGTAATAGAAATAATCAATTTTATTAAATATCTTTCACGGTTTCATTAAAACACTTCTCATCTAGCAAAATTTTCAGCAATAAATATGTATGCTGAAAAAAGATGGCTGCTTGACGCGACCGTTCATAAACCACGCGCCCTAAAACTGTAAAAAGTGCACGGAATTTAATGTGGCCATGATGGAAAAAGTGATGCCACACTAACAATTCTTAGGTCAATGGTTGTTTTGCAGTTTTTTATGTTGATTTCGTATAATAAAAATTAGAATTATTTTAAACACAAAAAAGAAGTATCCAGACGGCTCATATGCCAACTTCTGTTAAAGAGTATCAATACTTTCACATTTTCTACTCTTACACGAAATTTGACAACTTGCAAGCCAACTAGCGAAAATTTGTTTCTTGTCAATGTCGCTGCTAGTCGATTGGAACATTTGAAAGGAAACCTTAACATTTTGTAAATCGTGAGCAAAAAGCAACATTTAAAAATGAACTTTACAGTGGAAAAACTTTTGAGTTAATAGAATTTTACAAGTAATAGTGGCTTTACATTTTTCTGCAACATCTTAATCTGCAAATTTCAGGAAATATAAATCGGGAGACAGCTATACGTCATTAGACAGAAGGTTGAAAAGATAAGCACATAATAACGCACTCGTCAGGATGAACATGTTTTGATCTTGATTTATCCTACTTTTTGTAATCTAGATTTATCAAGATGTTCTGCACTTTTATCTCGCTTCTGTATCGAACAAGTATGATATTTATAATGTTGTATCCTTCTTAATTGCAGATGTCATGATGCAGAACATGGTATGTAACTGTGGAATATAAATGCAAGCTCGTACCACAGGGCAGATTTGAAGCTGGAAGCCACAGACGTACAATACAGATCAGCCGTAATCATCAATCAGCATGTAATTAGTATGTATGTAAAATGCACGGGCGATGGTTAACATACTCATAATACTTTGGTGCATTTAAAGAAAAGTATAGGGAGTGCATACATTTTCACATAGAAGTACCGTATTAATTTCGGAGCTAGCCACGGCTACAATAATTATACTACATGTATTGTGTATGTGTGAGTGGAAAATGTGAGTGTATTGCAACTGTATTGCCAGTAGCTGGTATATGTGGCATCCGGGTAAATAATAATTCATATCATATTACTGAGAAAACTTTTCCAGTTTCTTTTTATATTGTCTGTCAAAAAACTGTCGTTGTTTTAAGGTGAACGTGATATAGGAAAATTTGAGAAGCAAAAACACTTCAAATTACAAGTACAATAGGATTTTAAGTCAATACTATTCTTTTGCGGAAGGAGAAATAATATCTTTAGCGTCAATAAATTCTGAGTACATGGAGGTAAGCAATTAAGGCAAGACGGCGGCAGGCAGAGCTGCACTTCAGTGGAACAGCGCTGCAATTTAACTGCACGTACTAGTATGAAATTGTATGGGTTAAATAACACTACTATTTAGCAATACTGCACTTCATTGACAAACAGACTTCGAAGCTGGTTGTCTATTCAACTACTGTAGTGTAGTTTCACTGAAGTGCAGTACCACCTAGTATGGTCTTGCCATAAGACAAATAGTTCCGTTGGGACAGGTTTCCTGTCTGGTATGTATAGTGAAATGATCGCCATTTTACATTTTACTATGGTCATGATCACTAACTAATAAGATACAGACCGCCAACTCACGGTATGGTCTCTCCTTTTGCCTACAAGCTGAAAATCAGCTGATATGCCATTTATATTGAGAGTGTGATGCTCTCCCTTGCTTTTTAAACCCATTTTGCAAACACACCAAAAACATAAATGGCATACGCAGGTATGGTTGCCATTACAAAATGCACAGACAGAGATGTACACATTATTCACAGACAGGAACAAATATTTCGAGGGTTGGCAAGAGGAGTACGAGTTGGCCGTCTGTATCATTGTATATATAAATTATAGTACTACTACTTGAGGTGCGCCATCTATCGACGAAAAACTAAGCTCTAGAATAACATAGGAAGCAACAACAACAATTAAAATGGTGGAAATTGTTGTTGTTGCTTCCCATGGTATTCTAAGGCTTAGTTTTTCATCGATAGATGGCACACCTCAAGTGGGAATACTATAGTTTATATATGCAATGGTCTGTATTGGTCTGTTCACATGGCCTCAATATCTTTTAAGAATATTATAAATATTTACTCACTCATCTCAGCGGTTTTTTCAGTTTCCTGATAACACACACGGATAATAATGCTCTATTCGGTGGTGTACTCGGCAACATCCGACACATTTCTGAACACAGCTAATTGAGCCTTTCAAGGTTACGAATGTCATACCTAAAAAGACTGTCAAATAATTTTTTCTAGTTTGACATTTACGATTCAAGACAAGACCAGAAAAAATCATTTCCAAATTATTTTCACATGTAAAAGAGAAGTGAGTCCAAACTTATGTGTTTTTCGAACGAATATATAATTAAATAAAAACTACATCCTACCGATTTAAAATCACAATTATTCAAACTCCCATTATCTTTACATTTACATTAACAAATCCAATAGGTTTTGATTTTATCGCAACAATTTGTCTGCCTTCAGGGATTTGGTAAGTTGAACAAAAACATTAAAAAATAAAGTGCCCTAAAACACAAGTCCCCATGACTATAATGTATTCCGCCTTTAATTTTGTTTATCATGTTAAACAAGTGAACAAAAATATAAGCCTACTATTAAATGTTATGTTCATATCAGCTGTGCGATGGACTTCGACTTTATGTAGGTACCTTGTGCTTGTCTAGTCTAACCTTTGATGTTGGTCTTGGTCGTTTCGACGATTACCTAATTCATTGAGTTAAGTTAAGGCTATTTACTTGTTTGCGAATTTTTTTTTTTTGGCAAAAGCAGTGGGGCCATCGATGACGAAATCATTTTGCATCTGCCTCTGTGAACACTCAATGATGTCCGTTACGCGCACATGCGATTGCGGATGATTCGGTTTTCGGTGTTCTGTCTTCCCTTGGCCACGCAGTATTTACATTGATTCTTCGTCTCTTCGTTACGTCGTCTGTATGTCCCCAAACTTAAATCTTTCGAGTATCCAACACAACAAACAAACACAAATGTATTATCAAAAGTAATACGCATATAAAGCAACTAAGTAAAGTATAAAGAAACTATTAATCGGATCTCGGATGATAATGGTTCATCCAAATTGAAACGATTTCGATTTGTAAAATTCACAAACTGACCTTTGGACAGTGTTCTTTGAATTTGAGTTTCTTTTAAGATAACGGTCAGGTTGATTCGCCGGGATTTCCTGCCGTAGAATCCGATACTGGTTTTGAGGGGACTGGTGTTTTGAGGCGGCACATTGAATTTTAAGGTTGAAATACTGAATTATAAATTTTCAAATGCGTGTTTAAAGTTAACCTGGCCCTTCGCATTGGTGACTTGGGTTGAATTAAGTAAAATTGCTTAACGTGGCATCGTGAAAAAACGATCTCTTACTTCCATTCACTGTTATGATCTGTTTTTTAGACCTCTTTTTGTTTGAGATGGCTTTTTTAATCTCAAAACTTAAATTAAAGGTGCTTCGGAGTAACTCTGGGCATAAGGGGAAACAACTTTTTTGCATGAAATATAGAATGATTGAAAAAAGCATTATTTCATTCAAAAAGAATGCCCGAAAACTTAATTTAAACGTTTTCTTTAGCGATTGCAACTCCCAACCACGTTTTTGGTGCAAATTATATGATTTTAGCGTTTATTTAAGCTTAAGTGAGGTAAAATACGACCTTTGGGAAGGTGGTTTTGTAATGAATTCGGGCAAGTGCGTCCCTAATTGATTGAAAGTTATTCAATTTGCAAGTCATTTCGGTTCTTGAATAATTGAACGAAATTTTACTCATATCTTAGCTTTATTTGGTGTGTGAACAGAATAATGTTCTATTTTTTTTTTTATATAATTTACCCGCACGCAAGAGGTTATTAATATCCTTAACATGAATTAACAGTGCGTGCGTTTAGGAAAGTTGGATAGGAGATAAAAGGAGATGCCGGTGCACATTGGTTTTGAATGTCTGCAGATCACAATGGGAGGGAAAAATTGAGCTGGGTAAAGCATTCCACATTCTTGTAGTGCGGCTAAAAAAAGAGTCTCTATACTTAACAGTACGTCCGAAGTTAGGCTCGAGGGTAAATTGATGGGCATTCCTAGTGGTGCGGGTGTTACGGGGAATCGTTTTAGGGGAGGAATGCATCTGGCTATTTCGCTGGAGCACTGTTTGTGGAAGTAGCGATAAAACGAGGTTAGACGAGGAAAACAAATGTTTCGGTAATGAATCTTTCTCCTATCAGTTTTAAGGCTCTTTTTTGTATCCTATCCAGGAGGCGTAAGTTGGTGACAGGAGCACCATTCAAGCTTCGGGCGAATGTATGCATGTGTATTCTTAACCTCTCACATATTTTTGAAGAATATGCGCCTTGAATCTGCAGATAATGTGAAATTTAAGTGAAATAAAAAATATCTATCTATCTATTTTGCGCCATCTGGCATCGAAGATTGAAGACCTTGAATAAATTTAAATCTTTGCCCAAAAACAACGTAGGTAACTACAAATTGAAACTTGCTCCAATCTGCAAATTCAAAAGAGAGCTTGCCAATGAAAAATATTTGTCAATTCTCAAATCAAAATTTAATCTCATTCAATTGTAAAGTCCTGACGTGCTTGTTTACTCTCAATTACCTAGCTAAAAGCAAATTTTGTATTCATCAATTCGAAGCTCTATTAAATGCACGATTGTGTCGCACACGCTTGCTCTGTGAGCTGTGGGTGCAATAGGATAATAAAAAAATTATTTGAATTATTTTGTATTTATTAGCGGTACTACTTCTATACTTGTTACATTTTAATTTGATTTTTCATTTTATGAATATTATTTTTACGATAAAAGAAGGCAAAAGTCTCCCCATTAATCTTCAATCGGTTCTGTTGTGTGATTTCCGGAACCATAATTGGCCGAATACACCAAGCTCATCTCTCCATCTTTTTGGTTGGCGCCCGACTCCTCTGGTAGCACTTAAAGGTGTCCACTCTGTGCATTATTTTGACCACCTCCCATCTAGTTTTCGCATAACTTGTCCTGTCCAATCCCATTTTAGCTTTCTTGTCTTCCAAACTACATCCTCAAACCCTGTCCATGTCCATCTTTGTATTTTAACGTTTCTTATCCGCTGGGATCTTCTTATACTTAGTGTGGCTCTTTCTATTGACCTGTGAGTTGTTGCTAGTTTTCTTTTTAACACCGCATTGTTACTCCATGTTTGGGATCTATAAGTAAGCACTGGTAGTACAATTGAATCGAAGATTCAGGGTAGCCTTTGAAATATTTGAGTGCAGCAGAGGTTTAACGTCCAATTTTAGGACCTGCAGCCATGCGTTATTCTGCGAAAGATCTTCTCCTCATTTTTCGAATCAAACTAGTTGTCCCAAGTATAGCTATGAAGTCCTCGACATTTTCTAGAGTCTCGCCATTGAGCTACATAAAGGTGTTCTGACCACATTTGTCATAACTTTTGTTTTATTTATTTTGGCGGGTAGACCTGCGTTAGAGCATTCAACAAGAAGTTCATTAACCAACTTTTGAACATTTTCAGGATTATCACTCATAAGAATGATATCATCTGCAAACCTCAGATCAGAAATATACTTTCCATTGATTTTTATTCCATTGTTTTCCCAATCTAATTTTCGAAAACTTTTCTCCAGAGTGACTGCAAAAAAAGGTGGTGAGATTGGGTCCCCTTGTTTTGTTCCACTTTGCAGTTTAATTGGCTTTCCGAAAAATGCAGTTCTTATTTGTGCAGTAGACGAGTCATAGATGTTTTTGAAAATTTCCACATAGCGACCATTTACACCTTGTTAACAGGTGTTCGGTATATGTATGTTCCTCAATGAGTTGGTTTACTGCTTGGAAGTGATCCATAGTTGAGAAACTTGGCCCAAATCCTACTTGCTCCACATGTTGATGTTGGTTAAGATCTATTGCCAGCCTTCTAAAGAATTTTGATATGGGACTTATTGCTCGATAGTTGTTGATGTCATCTTTGTTACCCTTTTTATGCATGATGTATGATTTTGTCTATTGAATTGGAACTTCCCCTGTTTTTAGGATTTAGTTGAAAATCTCTTTTAGCCATTCTGAAAACGTTTCAATTCTAAATTTCAGTATGTTGGCTTCGATCTCATCACTTCCTTTGCTCTTTTCGTTTCCATGTTCCATTACAGTCTTTTTTTTTTATCTCTTCCTTTAGAAATAGTAAAATGTCTTTAAATTCTTGTTCAACCTCTGTTCTGGATTTCTGTTGTCTATGCTGATCATTTGAGTATAGATCCTTTTAGAATTTAGTTGCAAGTTCGTTTATTTCCTTGCTCTTTTCAGTCAAACTTATTTTATGTTCTTTTTCGTATTTTGATATTATCTGTCATTTCATTTTTGTTAAACTAAATATGTTTAACATTAGCCTGAAATCGCACTGAGGTCGCCGTGAACTCTACTCGCCCCGGCAACAAAATTATTTGTTTTTGAAACCTTTGGTCGCTTTGAAGTAATTAGGTCTAGGTATTTTTTTTTTTTTTGAGTTTTTCTTTCTTGTTTCTATAGAAAAAGAAAATGAAAGAAATCTTACATTCAGGAGTTTTTTCAGAAATGTTTGAAAACAAACACAGCTTAACAACTGATTCGTTACCTAAACACTCCTGGGGAAAATGTACCTATATATCTACTGAGGGGCGATTTCAGACCTATTATAGGTATCAAAGCATTTTCTTGTCAGGGCGAAAACAAAAACTTGACATCACTTACACAGGATTTGAGAAAAATCTTACTCTGACATACCCTGACCCATGTTAATGTTTGAAGGTTTATGTTAAGCCTTTCCAACTGCGTTTAAACTTGTTAATTTCTTTAGTCTTTAGATTTTTAGTTTCTAAGCCTGTTCTCGTTTATCTTTCTGTTCTAGTTTTTGCCTTCCAAGCCGCTTTCATTTTTTGTAATAACCATGTTGTTTTAATATTCTTGTTAAACCCATTACAGTTATAACAACAATCAGAAACAAGTATGCAAACCCCAAAAAATTGGGATGTAAAATTATTTTTCTTGCTTACTGTAGGACATTTTGTACCTGATTTCTTTTGTGGTCTACGAATTATTATGAATCACCCTGTAGTTTTTTGCGATACAAAATAAATAATCTATTTTAAATCTTTATAGACTTAAGCTTGAGTAGATATTAAAAGTTAAATCGAACCAGATAAAAATTCGTGTTCTTAGATACTATCGGTTGCTATTGAACTCTGAACACCAATGTCGTCGTTTGCTTTATCAGTTTTAGGCCGAATTTCTTGAAACAAAATTAACTCACATGTATTGTTGGCCACCCGAATGATTTTTAACTGTCCACCCCAACTGCTAGCCACGTCAGTTCTCTACCAACCGTTAATATGCTCTAGTCAATAGACGAGCTTCAAAAATAGTATATTTTTTTAAGTGTCAACAAAAAAAAACAAAACCCGGTGGTATGTTTTATTTTTTGCAAAGTGATATTTACCAATATTAAAAAATAAGAAACTGCTTACTAGAGCAGCAGCAGATTGTGTCATAGATTAAAGTTTAACAAACCAACCATACACACGCTTCTATGAATTATCGCATTGATTAGCTCAGATTGAAGGGAAGGAAATACTAGATTTACTTGGGTGATTTTTTTTTTTTTAATTGCCTTATTTGTGGGATGACAAAGTTCAGAATAATTTAGTTTTGATTTGAAGTTGCTTTGCTTTGTTCGAATATTGTATCATGATTCATTGTACTTATATGTACCTTGGAGATTATATTTAAAATTCAGTTAAAATATGAATAATTGGTCCTGGCATTAGGAAAAAAATATTGCTGATATTTTTTTGCGCAGCGAATGTGGTCAATTTCATTTGTTTCGTGCTATGAAGTAATTCATTAGCTTTGTAACTATACCTACCTATCAACAGTTACCTAATTTGGTATTTATATGTACATATCTAGAAATATTTGCATATAATTTTCTTGTTAGTCTTAAGTTAAATAGAAATCAGTGCACATGTTTTGAAGTCTGGGAAAATTCAGCAAAAAAAAGATAAGAGTAGAAAAGTCGATTGCATATCTTTTAATTTAGTGCCTAATCAAATGCGATAATAGACTTTGCCATGTATGATTAGATAGAACTACAATTGGGACATGAATAGCTACCTTAAGCGAAGGTTTTTTTTGTTTGTTTCACTTTTCGGAGTTTCTTTAGCGAAACTGTTAAAAATGACCAATTTCACAGAAAAGATAATATATGCATGCGTTATTTTTGTTATTTTAGATTAAGATTAGATTTCTTTATTTCTTATATAATGATAAAGGTTAACATAATATTTAAAGTAATTAAGTTTACAAAGCATGGCTTATAAGCCGTCTGCCGATCGATATTCAAAATATTTATAATCATTTATAAGAATGAATGAGAATAATTTATATAAAAGGACTTATTTTTATATAAATGACACAAAGATTAGACACCGAAAATTTATTTTTATAAATCGTTTAAGAACAAATTGAAAATGTTTAAAAGAAATGAATTGTCATTTAAGACTAGCTTCGTTTGTTGAACTTTACCCAGGGTCGTCTCTTGGAGTTGTCAAGAAAACCTGGGTTTTTCCGTTCTCAAAAAATGCATTAGGGCTGCTGATTGTATATTTTCGAAAAACAGAGAATTTCCTCTTGAGGGTGAATTGAGGTATTTCAAAAAACGAATTGTGGCGACCCCAAGGTGACTTCAGGGCTCAAAAAACAAAGCTATTGCCTTATTATGATAGCTAATATAATACAAACGTATATTTTTTTTCTTTTAGAAGAACTAACCGCTTTTAGTTTAGCTAGAACAAAATCATTACCTATTGGTTATATCTAACTGTTACTCAAAAACAAAAAAAGATTAAATACGAACTGCGGAAACTTCTAGCGTGGAAAACATAGCGTATAAGTGGTCTCCAACCATGGTCTCTATTAAGAAATCTTACACACTCTTCCAATGAAAGAAACCTTGAACATAAATAAAGTCTTCTTATTTTCTTGTTAGATAGACACAGCGCCAAAAAATGGAATACATTCTCATTTTGATTTAAATTGTAGAGAGAACACACAGGATTCAGTTCAATAATTTCTGTTCGAATCTTGAAATCTAAACTCATTTCATAAACGGAGAGCTTGCAACTAAAATAATTAATCTGGCCAAGACTCAGATTGAGTTGTCTATATAATCTATATGTATATAAATAGGCAAGGAGTTTTTTTGTGGTACCAATTGCGAGGTGGTTATCCAACCGGTTGAGATGATATATATATCGTTGGAAAGGTATTACTGAGTAGGTGTGTTGGGATTCATTTTTTTTTTTTTTTTTTTTTTTTTTTTGGAAAATACAAGTGAAAGTGTCTTGGTGTGTTTTTTTTCGTATAAATTCGCTGTGAAATTTTTTTCCCACAGTTTTGGTCATTTTAATGGCCGAATTTTGGCCACTGGGCGATTCTAGTATGTATAACCAGAGAAGTCGATTGCCTCCGTCGCGTCGTCTCAGGCACTGCTGATACATATTTTCGTCAATGACAGCGATACAATCGAAGAGTATTTCTCAACACTTCTACATCGTCCACTGAAAAGGACAATGCAAGGTTATGTGTAACGACAAGTTTTGGATTTAAAAAAAAAATGCAAATTATATGGCATACTGTTTTTAAAACTGCGTGTTAGGTAAAATAAAACTCAAAACTGAATTTTTGAAAAATATTTTTCTTTTATACTTTATAAAATTCATAAAAAGTCGTTAAAAGATTTAAATTTGTTTCTTTTTTTATTCCTTTATTTACCATCTACCGAGTTAGCTCGCTTTAGACTTAATGTTAAAAAAATGTACATGTGTGTCTAATTAATTATATATAATAATTTAAAGAATGAAAGGCATACAATTGTATGTAGAATGTTTTGCATGTACATACATTCCACAACAAACTACTTTTACTTAGAAAAAAGTCAATATTTTGGCAGATAAAACTAAACTCAGTACTTGCTGAGTGTTTCCGTTGTAGTAGTAGAAGCATATAAATAGACATGATAAGATAGTACCTACTTCAAGAGACTTTATGTGTATCTAGCGCTATACGAAGGCAAACTATCATTAGCCCAGCTGAGTTTTCGGAGCTCAAATCTCGAGAATTAACACTAACTCTATTCAAAGGACACCACATGCAACATACATACTCCAGAGAGGGTCTTATTGTTGTCCTTTGACATGATATAGCTTCAATGTTATTCAAAGCTTAATTTTGTTTAAAAAAACGACTCATATTGTTTTGGATGTCTATGCCTACTGCCTCTAGCGATAATTTAATTTGGCAATACGATAGGCAGAAATTGTTTCCTTATTAGGCTTCCTAAGAATGATATACTTTTTCACACACGATGAGATTTCATCCACGTCATTGGGATATGGACAATCCCACTCGCATTAAATTGAAGGAAATAATTTAAAGCATACAGCAAACAATTAAAATATCGAATACTAGACGGAGGGTAATTTACGAATAAAGTTAGCATAAGCTAAAAAAAAAAATCATGGAATTTGAATTTTCATTTTTAATGAGGTTTCCAAACGTTTCTTTTGCTATATATACTTTAGAAAAACTATAATTTTCAAATAAGGTTTTGAAGTGATAACTTTTTATGGAAGATTAAACGGCTTTGTTACGTAACGCGTTACGGTGCCACTCTGTCTGGCTTTCCTTTCTCTCACGCATACGGCAGCAGTAGGCAGGCTCCTCCTCTATCACTTTAACCCACAGCACTAGGCGTATAATAAATAATCTTTCCTCACATTATCATATTAATATACATAAAGTCTAAAAAAGTAATCCCTTTATTTCACGGTACGTCCGAAATCGGACTCAAGAGTAATTAATTTAAGATGAGCGTTCCTAGCAACAGCAAGACGGGTATTATGTGGGAATTGATTAAGGGGCTGAACACAGCTGGCTACCTCAAATGAACATTTTTTTTTTTTTAATAGAAGAACCGCTAAAATAAGGAAAGATATGAAACATTTCGAAGATGTTCAAGTGATGGAATTGTTTCCATAATGCTTCTCTCTACTATCAATTTTAACGCGATTTTATTGACTATATTGTAAAAAAAAGTCTGGGCAGCAAATGCCCAAAGCTGGGAGCTATACTCGAGTTGAGGGCGTACGAACGCTTTGTAAATTGTAGCCAGATAAGAAGGAGCGAAGAATTGTCACTGCCATTTGTCGGCCCTGAACCCTTCTGCGGAGTAAATAAAAACCAAACAATTTGTACCAAAATATTCAAACAAAACCACAAAATTCCTACTCAATCTAGATAAGAAAACTCTCAAAATAGTGACTTAAATCATAACCGGACACTGTTCTCTGAAAAAAAAAGTTCACAACATGAGACTAGCAACAGACCCCGTTTGCCGACTCTGCCTCGAAATTGCATATCCTCAAGGAATGCGCAGCACTCTTCCCCCTCAGGAAGCGGACACTTGGTGATGAGATCGTTCCCTTGAAAATACTCAAAACCTTCAGGATATCTTAAAGTTCTGGTCTCAGTCTTGAGCAACAAAGCTGCTCTAGAATCTCACACGGGTTCTCACTATAGGCATTATCGAGATACTGCAGTGCCTCAGCTGTATAAGCTCTGCCTAACAATAAATCTAATAATGGAATGGTTCCTCAAGAAATTCTATGACCCGTGTTTGAAGAAAATTGGCCCAGCAATTTAAGCAAAAACATTCATTGAATTTAAACTTAATATTTTTGAAAATGAAATGGATGAACGGACGGACAGACAAGTGTTCGTCTTCCTTATAATCGTATTGCCATTTTGGATTGAGAGGCTTGATTTTTTGAATACATAATTTGTTTCATGGTTTTTATATTCGCAAATAGTAGTATAGTCATTAGTTCCAAGTAAAGGGTGATTCATTGAGAGGTTTGATTTATAATGTAAAATAAAACACATACATTTGAAAATGAACTTAAAATTTTTATTATCGGCTAGAAGGACAATTCATTGCATTTACTTCTTGAATGTCGGTTACGACTACGTCTGCGGTGGTCCATTCGGAAGGTCAGGGTATTTCTCAAAGAACACGAGTAATGTTGGCTTCCAAAGTGTCAATCGTAGCTGGATTATTCCTTAAGACCTGAAACTTTACATATCCCCAGAGAAATAGTACAAAGGTGTGATATCGCATGGTCCAGGCGACGAAATTACCGTAGCAAAACGTGAAATTAAGTGCTCACCAAAATGATTCCTCAACAAGTCCATTGTTTCACGCGCAGTATGGCTCGTAGTGCTGTCTTGTTGAAACCAGAGCTCACCGAGAGCATGGGGTTGAATTTCAGGAAGCACAAAGTCCGTTAACATGGCGCGATAACAGTTACCATTGACGCTAAAATTCTGATTTGACTTATTTTTAAAGAAATTTGGATCAATGATTCCACCAGCCCATAAACCACACCATACCGTTGTTTTTAATGGGTGTAATGGTAGCTCTTGGTACTCTTCGGGTTGCTCATCAGCTAGTGATCACGCGTGATCTGTCTTAAAAAGCCTATTGAAAATGTACAATGTCGTGATTTATTAAATTTTTTCTTTAATTTAACTTTAAAAGTATTTTATCTGATTTAACTTTAAACCACGAAAATAATTTGTATTTCCCTTTCTTACAGATACAAAAAAAACTCAAAATGACGGCTTTTGAACTATTTAAAAAGACAAGACTAATGCCGCTGATTATAGCAGTAACATTCTTTACATCAGGCCTCATAATCAACTTAATTCAACTTTTGCTGCATTTGTGTCTAAAGCCATTTAATACACACCTATATAGATATCTTATGTACTATCTCTGCTTCTCCTTGTATTCTCGTAAGTTAATAACTATAACTACTGAAATTTTACCTTTAATCATACTACTATCTTTAATAGAACTAATTTTCGTTGCTGAATGGTGGGCACAAGGCACGATAGAAGTCTGGTTAGACGAAGACGATGTTAAATATGCTGGAAAAGAACACGTCCTATTGGTTATGAATCACACGTATGAAATTGATTGGTTAGTAGGATGGATGTACGCCGACAAGTGTCAAGTTTTGGGAAATTGTAAAGCGTACGCTAAAAAAGTCATCTCTTACATACCATGCATCGGTTGGGCATGGAAGTTTGCAGAATTCGTTTTTCTCGAAAGATCATATGAAAAAGACAGGGAAATCATTTCACGACAACTGGAAGCAATTATGTCGTATCCACATCCTGTGTGGTTGCTACTTAATGCTGAAGGTACACGATTCACTCCACAGAAACATGAAGCTTCAGTTAAATTTGCCGAAGAACGTGGCTTACCTGTTCTTAAGCATCATTTGATTCCACGCACCAAAGGGTTCACTGCCAGTTTACCTAGTCTACGCAACAAGTGCACAATTTATGATATAAATGTTGCATTTAAGAAAGATGACCCGGTAAGAAGTTTTGCCATTTTTTCGCAGTCTTTTTTAAATACAATTTTTTTTTATATTAAAGGTTGCTCCAACCATGTCAAATTTAATGCATGCCCATCCAGTAAAAGCGTACATGTATGTGCGTCGTATCCCATTAGATAATGTCCCAGAAGATGAAGAAAAGGCTGCACTGTGGCTTCAAGAAACATTCCGTGAAAAGGACAGGATTCAGGATAGCTTCCACACGACAGGTAGTTTCTTCAAAACATCAGGTTTCAAAGAACCTCCAAGTGTCGTCCAGAAACCACGAATGTGCGTGCTACTTAATTACGTTGCTTGGGCAACGTTCTCTGTATCCACAATACTCTACTATTTGATTACGTCCTTGTTATCACAAAATTGGATTGGGCTTTCAATAGCTGTGGGAGTTCTGCTAACATGTAAGTCTTATAAGATTACAGTGCAATCAACAACACTTGTTAACGACATTTTTTTAAATTACAGTCCACTTCCTGATGGCTAAGGCAATTGGCATGTCGGAAATTAGCAAAGCTTCATCCTATGGAGCTGACCCAAACTGCAAAAAGAACACAAATTAACTAAAAAAAATATATATACACTAAATTGTTTGGAAAATATTTTTAAGTATACATGCATTTAAAATGGGTGTATACAAAATACAAATTTGAGAGGTTTTTATATAATCTCTAGTTAAAAGTAATTTTTGATTCGATGTAGCATAACTTATGTACAATTAGATAAATTTACTTTAATAAGGAGATATATATGTATATTATTATATGTATTACATACCTATATGTATCATAGGCACTGATTAAGCGTAACAAAAAACCCTTATGTGTAACTATTATTAATAGATTTTAAATTGCCAGTTGTATTGTTTATAAAACTATTCTTGAAAATTGGCAAATTTATAATTTTTGTATTGTAATTATTGTTCATTCGCAACCAAACAAGAAACAAAAAAAAAAATACTATAAGGAATTAAATTCTTCGGCAATCGAGTACCTTTTAACAAACATTAAAAGAAAATAGCAATTGATAGTATCTTGTTTAATATTACGGGTGTTTTTTTTTTATTATTAACAAAAATTGGAAATAAATTGTTGAAATTAGAAGTATTTACTATTTTTTCTTATAACATGGGAACCTAATTCAATCTTATTGAGGGGAACAGTTTAAATTTTGTTTGAGATTTTTTGCAAGATCAACAATCAGCAGTGTAATATGTTTTGTATTAATAGTTTCAAGTAAACATGATTTTATATTGTATTCGAAATAATTTAAAATGTACTTCACAAAAAATGAAATGCACGACTAGGTCGCACTTACTTGATCGGTGGGTGCAATAGCACGATGATAACACATATTTCGAGCAATGACAACTACTCTCTGTTGCATAAAATAAACAAAGAGTTTCAAATTATTTGTTTAAGAAGGGACGCATTTTGAGCATATATTGACATTTTTCGAAGGTAATTTCGTTATACTCCATTTGAATTAAGTCGTTTATAAAGAGATGTTCCCTGCTTGTATTTTTAGCCGAAACCTAAGAATACAATTATCTTAAAAATACTTCAAAAACAATACTAACTGAATGGCTATACAAATAGCCTGGGAGCCATCATTTAAAGAAGAGTTACTTAATAAAATGCAATCTATATAAAACTAAATACTGAAGAGCTATGCCAAACAAAGTGGCGTAGTGGTTAGTGTGTCGCCGAAGGTTCTGGGTTCGATCCCTGACGAATCGGCCTAAGTTCTTTTACGGGGTACTGCCTCTGGCGAGGAAGTGACATCCTCCAAGAGTAATTAATGGGCCCTATCATGGTAACCGATCGGAGAATCCTCCGACCGGGGAAATATTCCGATCGGAGCATTTATTGTGTTCATGGTAACCGTATCGGAAGAGAAATACAAATGCGTACCAACGCGCATGCCATGGCATGAGGAAAACAAAAAAATAAAGTATGAACCTCCTTTGTAGTCGAATAAAACTGCACAGCGCAGCTGTATTTTTAGGGGATGAAATACATAACACAAGCAGAAAGCCTCAAACAAAGGAAAAAGAATAAAAAAAAAAAAACAAATACACAAGAAATTAAATAGTTTGTATTTTTTTATTACCATCCGACAAAGGTCCGCAAGTAATTTGCTGCCGGAGACAATCGAGAGAAATACAAATATAAAAAAGCCATGCATCGCATGAATTCGCTGTGCGTCATTGTCATTTTGACATTTTCAACGCATGCTTTATTATTTTTCGGATGTGTGTCCGATTTATCAATCGGAGAGGTACCATGATACAAAATTCGTACATTTCGCCCGAATTAGAGACAATTTTTCTCCGATCGGTTACCATGATAGGGCCCAATGTCATTGAAAGTGCCTCTCTGTTATCCGTTCGTATTCGGCGGTAAATTCTAAGTCCCTTCCATTCCTGCAGAATATCAATGCACACACAAGAATAGTTGAGAGTGTAAGTCACAGACCCCTGACCGCTTGGAGCTGTTGTTCCAACAATTTATTATATTTATTATGCCAAACAAAGTTTGATTGAATTCGATCAAGCCGTTGCCAACTTATGGCGATTCAAAAAAAAAGCAGTTTTCGTTATGAACATCAAATACGCAGTACTATTAAAAATGGACTGGGTTTGTTAAATTATGAGTTTAATCAAAATCGTTACAGCCGTTTTCGAACAAATCCAAAATGAAAAAAAAAACGTTACTTTTGAAAGGAACCAATTTGAGCAGGGCCATACGCACAACACAAAAGTGTGTGAATCGTTTTCATGACACTATTGTATATAAAATCTATAGAATGGAGATTGTGTTTGACTGGGTTGCCATCTAAAGCCTCAAAACTTCGTTTCAAAAAGCTTTATACAATGCAATCTGAAGATAGAGTACCGTAACATGGGGTTACATTGCCCCAGCAGGGGTAACTTTGCGCCACTGACGAAAAGAGTTGGTTTCTTGATTAACGCTCACAAATTTTAAATTTTATCAATCAAAGCAACCGTAATGTACACAAACATAATGCATCCGCCAGTTGTTGCAATGCAATGCAATGGACCAGGACCACCTACTGGCAGTTTGTAAGAATCAGTTGACCTTTGAAGTTGAGGTAGACAATTTATGTTTTTTTTTTTTGGTGTGAACAATTTTGCTGTGTACAAACTATTGTGTTACAATTGATAAAGTACAAATATTCCAGGTATAATATCATTTTGTTTTTATTTACACAAATAATTTATTTGTTTACTTAATAAATAATAATCATTAGATTTTTTTTGTGTGACTAAGCCGTTTTTTTTTTTTTATTTTGGCGTTTCTTTGCCCCGAGGACCTAACTTCTATATTTAATTGAACGAATTACTTTTTATAACTAGTTACTGTTTTTAAATTATTTTTATTTTTAAAATTAACTGGTTTTCTGGACTCTATGTTGTTTTTGTCTTATTTTATTATATGTTTTCTTTGTTAAAAGTTCTTATCTATGTTTTATGTAAAGTTTTATAAGCATTTCATGAAATAAAAGAGGATGTTTTGTTTTTTTGTACAAAAATTTTTGTGTTTAGAACAAAATTTTTTTTACAAATAATAAAGCTTTGATCCAGTGCTATTGAAATACAATAAAAATTTTTCCCAGCATTTTAGATAAAGCATTGTATATATAAACTATAGTACTACCACTTGAGTGGCGCCATCTATCGACGGAAAACTATAAGCTCTTGATTTTAGAGGTTTTTGTCTAGATAAACCAATCTAAGAAAGCAACAACAATTAAAATTTAAAAAAATGTTGCTTCCCCTGGTAATCTAGACAAAAACCTCTAAAATCAAGAGCTTAGTTTTCCGTCGATAGATGGCGCACCTCAAGTGGTAATACTATAGTTTATATATACAATGGATAAAGGCAATATACATATGTAGTTAAAACTTTGCTTCACTTTAAAAAAAAAAAAATGCTTTTACTATTATTTAAACAGTTTTTATTACATAAATGCATTATTTCATATCTTATTAATAAAAAATGTTGTCTACCATTTTTAAGAGGTTTTCTAAAGAAAAAAAAGTGCAAAAACGGAGCAAAGTTACCCTATGTTACGGTACCCAAACACAAGAGTATGTGCACATTGCACAAGTATCGTGTGTACATTGTATATAAAATGTATAGTACTCTGGAGATGGCATTTGACTGTGTCGCTATCTTGTGCCTAAACACTTCGTTTCTAATAGCTTTATACAATACAATCTGAAGATAGCAGCGGCACCTAGTATACACTCATTGCAACAGTTATTTCTTCATTTTAATGGTGTTTTACCAAGAGGGGTATCAGTCAGTGGTCTGATGTCTGTGGTTTCAACGTAAATTAATTTAAAATATTATAAGTATTGAACTTCATCAGAGCTGCTGAAGAAATATTAGTTTACAAGTTTTTATTGATATTAACCAAATAAACACAAACTTCAAAAATAGAAAAGGAGGCAACACCGTACTAGGTGGAAGTGCACTGCAATTTTATGGTGGATGTACATTGTTCTGCAACATTTTGATCTGCAAATTTAAAGAAAAGTAAAGCAGGAGAGAGCAATACGGCACTAGACAGAAGAGTGAATATATAAACACATATACGGACGCGTCAAGATGAACATTTATGTCTTGATCTTCATTACTCCTACTTCCCATAATCTTGATTTATCAAAATGTTCTGCATTTTATTTAGTATGATTCTTAATTAAATTATTTAAATTGTATATTATAAATTCATTCCCTGAAAAGTAACATACTTGTTCACATGAGACAATGATTATTTTTGTCCTATATGAACATAGCTTTTACCATCCCTGTACAATTTATTTTTGTTCAAATTGGAAATGTGGCGCTGCAATCGTAGACGTCATTATTTCTACGTTTTCAACCAAATGTGATTTTTTTTTGGGTCGCTTGATCAAATCTTTTTCGTGTGAAATATGATCAAACATCAAAAAGTGTTTTTCTTTTGGGCAATGATCATATCTTTTTGTGGTGTTTGATCAAATCACACCTCCCAAATGAAATCTCATTTTAAATTGAGATTTAACACACATTTGCACGCACACTACAATAATTTGACATTTCTCAAACGTCAAATTTTGTTGTTTATTTTTTTAGCATTCTGTGAATTTCATTGTGGAAAAATAATTCTTTTTAGATAAGTGATCAAAGTTTTAAAATAATAACAAATAAATACAAACGGTTGAAGTGAAAATTAATTGACAATTTAAAAATAAATAGGTATGAACTTGCAAAATTAAAATGAACAGAGTGTATAATGAATTGAATCGCTTTGAAAAGGATGCAGTGATTGAGCCCGGATTTTATTCCTACTTCATAACATAGCTGTTCCATAAGTTGGCAACGGTTGTGTCAAATTCACTAAAGATTTGTTAGGTATAGTTTTTTATAGCTTTCTATTCGATGGCCTTTCATTTTTTCCGGGGACACTTCTCCCATACAACGAGTCATTTGTAAACTTTTGTTTATTACTCTGACAATGTTCATGACGAAGTGTTTTTAATGCATCCTTTAACGAATCCTAGGTAGTTGTTATTTTATATATATGTAGACATATTTAAGGGTGTGGGAGGCCATTTAAATAAACTATCTACTTTGCGGCAGAACTAAAATTAAATAATGTCCACCCGAATCGAAATTCCGTTTACAAATTGTTTGCATTCCCTCGTGCTTGTGTGTAAAAATCTGACATTTGCTTGGTTGGGTGTGTTCAGCCAGTGAACTTTATTTAATCAATATTAAATTATGACTCAACTGCGAACAAAACTTTCCGACTTACAAAACATTAAAAAGACATTGAAGTACATTTTAACTTATGAAATAATTAATTGCCGCTACATTATTATATTAATGTCGAAATATATTACACGAAAATCTAAAAAAAAATTGCTTAAAGATTATTCCAACGAAGATAACATGACAGAAAAATCAATCTCGTTAGACATTGTCGTATAGTTAAACACGCCCCAAATTAAGAACGTCAAAAGAAACACATACACAATAACAAAAACTTATCTTAGCTATCTGCCGTTTTATTGGACAGCAAATTTGATCAAATTTTTGATCAAATTTCCTTTTCCCAAAAAAAATCCACAAAAGTTACCAAACAAATAAAGCAAATCTCCGAGGTGTAGTTCCAGCTTGTCAAACCTCATTTTGACATTCCTAAATCGAGGAGGTCAAGCAGAAAGATTTTCATTCCGACACGACACGACAAAAAAAAAATTATTCAAAAGACAAAAACCTTCTGCCTACATGACTGATTAATTGTACTCGTAAAATGTGATGTATATTTTGCTTAAATATCAAGGTACGAATTAAAATTACAATATAATCGCGTACATAAGTTTTCTTAATATAATTTCCCAGTGTTTTTAATCAACAAAACATATATAGCTTATAGCTAATTGCGAAGAAAGAAAAAAGTTGATTCTATTAAGAAAAAAATTTCCAAGCAAGGAGAAAAATATAGTTGAGTTTATCTCGTCATTCGTTTTCGTCTTCGCCGTTTGCCCGTCGGTTCTCGTTGCTCGTTCTCGTCTCGGTAGTGAAATTTTTTTTTTTTTTTACAGAGAAAAAGAAAAGTGCCCCAAATATGCATGTGGGGAAACAGACAAGATATACGACACCCAGTCTATGTTTTCTGGTTTTTACCACAAATCCCATTGGATAAAACGAGAAAAAAAATTTGTGTCTAGTTGGCACTTTGAGTTTGACGACGAATAATTTTTGATACACAGAGATTATTTCCAACTATATATTTTGTACAACTTTTTTTTGTTAAAAAAAACGTACCTTCCATAAATTTCAGAAAATAAAACATTAAAAAAGACCATTGAGGACTTCTTAGGATACTAAAACGGATTAAACATAAAATGTGTAAGCCTTAGCAACGTTATAGTTTTGCATTTATGTTCGAGAAACTGAAACTGACCAGTTCAAGATATACCTACCTACCTAGCTATTCAAGAACTAGAGTATTCAGTATTTTTTGTGAATTTTTTGTTTTCCAGAAATGTATTTCGTTTGGACGTTTGATTTTGATTTTGGTGATGATGATGTGCGGTGTAGTGTAGAGATCTGATATAAGTGAGTGGTTATAATTTTAATATCTAGGGGCTATTTTCCACCTGATGTGGGGGAAGACATTAATCGCCACCAGCTGGTAGGAGTGAGTTTTTAAGCTATAAAGAAGTGGAAAACTTATTTTTTTCTTTCAATATTAATTATGACCCAGTTGCTACAGTATCTTTACTCACATAATTATGTGGGAAGAATTACCATTATATTTATTTAAAAAAAAAAAAGTTTTAAAAAGTTCTATTGCATATATACACGTCTTCAATTTTTGGAACTGATGATGATGTAGATGTTCATTATGTCGTGTGATCTTGAACTGGAATTGTATTGAATAGTTCACATATGGATACTTCAAATTGGTTTATATATACAAAATGTTAATTTATTGGTTATTGGCTTATGAATTGTCTCAGTCTCAGTATATATGTCGTTTGTCGTGTCGTCTGTCCTCGCGCAAAGGTCGTCAGTAAAAAGTCAAATGTGATATGTGACATTCTTTCTGCGGACTTTGTTAGTCATCGTCGTCATCCATCATCATCTTTACAACTAATTATTGTACGAGTAATCTTTATATTCTCTTTTTCACTGATAAATAAATCCAGTGCTCACAGCTTGGATATTTTATTAACAACCTAGCTATAGCTAGTGATTTTTTTTCGAACAAAATTTAAATCAATTAAATAATTAAAATTTTCCTTCTTCGCAATAATTGGTCATCGTTTTCGATCAAAAGTCAATAGACTATTTTTTTTAGAACAAATTAGTCTCGGGCGCTTTTGCTAGTCCACTATAGGCGTTGTCCAGGCCCGCATCTACCATCTTTATTTTAATAAAGTGTATCCAACCCAACATAAATTGTTGATAAATATTTTGAGAAAACTATACCTATGTTCAACATGAGTACCTACCTGTTAACTTTTTTCTTTATATTTCTTAAAAACTTGCTTGATCTTGCCTATTTGGTAAAGATTTCTGTGTTTAAGCACTTAGTGATCTATTGTACCGATTCGTAAGCGTTCAACAAATTAATAAGAAGGTAGGGTGATGACACTAGTAGTCAGCCCTTTAACTTTTTGTTTATGTTTAACTGGTCCAGTAAAATTCGATATTTAATTGCTGAACGCGAAACTCAGTTTTACTGATTGGTTGACATTTCCTGATTGTGAAATTAGAGAGGTTAGATTAGATTTTTTAGATTTAAATTGACTTTATTTAACATAATTTCTTAATCCCATAGCCTAACAATTCATAAATAAGCATGGCCTACGCCGTCTGCCAGAGTGACAATTTATGTTTAAAAGAAAAAAGTATTTAGATACAAAAGTTTAATTACATAATTAAATCAATAAAATATTGCTTACTCAGCTTTTCAAAAGAAGACAAAAGTTTTCAGAATAGTTCATTAATAATATTCTTCCTATATTGTTATCCCCATTTTACATACTTAGCCAGCTGTTTCCAGTTTTCACCATTTAAATAATTTTGAATTTCAACATTCGTTAAGATGCCTTTTTCAAAAACTGAACGGCGGATTTCCGACAGGATTGGACATTTCCCCAAGAAGTGGTTCACGTCTTCTCTCACCCTCATATTACACAAACTGCAGATTTCAGGCAGATCGTTTCTATATGGTATAAAATTTAAAGGTACTACCTCGGCTCTTATTTTCATAATACTGGTTATTTCTGCTGTTGAGTATATACAGTTGAAGTAGTTTCTGCTCATAAGGTTGTGATTGAGTTCGGCATATATAACCCGTTGGGCCGATGACCTGGCCTTTGCTTCAGAATCCCGTCGTTTTGACTCATCCACTGCACTTATAAGGTCGTATACTTCAGTTTTCCAGTCTTCAATATTATTTGTCTGTAAATCCAAAGACAGACCACAATACTCCGCCAACCGCTTCCATTGTGCAAACCACGAAATTTGTTTTCTTATAATGAGCATAGTGATCTTTTTTGGCAATCGTCTGTCGTCCATTCTTAGAGTTTTTAAGACATAATCAACTTGCATTTTAAGCGTTGTTATGTAGAGCGGAGACAGTCCAGTTTCAAGCAGAAGAATGTGGTTTGGCGTGCACTGAGGCAATTTAAAAATTCTCTTTAAAAAGTATCGTAGTAGCTGCTCGACTTCTTCATATTCGACATGCCCCCAACTCTGACCAGCATAGCACATTATGGCTTTGGATGTTGCCTCAAAAACTCTATATTTGGAAGCTGAATCCACATCTTTATTGCCCATGACACTCCTCCATGTTGCATTAATCGCTATTTTTGATTTTGCAAGTTTTAACGCCATATGCTTATTAAAATTGAGGTTTCTTGTTATAAGCATGTCCAAGTAGTTATATTCATTTACTACCTCTATGTCATGGTGAACGAATTTCCATTTCTCGTTTTGGCAATTTCTACCTCCTGCATTTCGAAAAATCATTATTTTTGATTTATCGAGGTTGACTTGCAGCCTCCATTTATCACAGTAATCAGCCAGCCTGTTTATCATTAGTTGTAGACCATTAGGAGATTCTGCGAGTACAACAATGTCATCTGCAAACATTAAATGGCTTACTTCCAACGAATCCGATAGCCTTACTCCACCTGTCAGGATCTCTTTTATGTCATATATGAAAAGGGCAAATAGAAGTGGGCTTAAATTGCATTGTTATGAGGCAATTGGATGACGTGAAACTGGATCACTAGGGAATACGAATTATGGGAAACTAGGATGGGGGAAAAAGGATCTGGACGATTGGAAAAGGATGGGAAACCTAATAAAAAAATTAATTAAGTTCGAATGCCCCGAGGAAAGAAACCGGGCATGCTAGCGAGTGCACGGCTAAGCTCGCCGGCCGTAGGGAGGGATCTTGTTTCCTCCACGGGACCTCACCTCACAACAAAAATCATTCATGCCTCAAAAATCTTCCCTTCACTTACGTTTCATCTCATCACACTCCAAACCTCTGCAGATGTTTTTGCAGGGTGGCCTACCCCCTCCTCTCCTGGAATCAAAAAATAGGCTTAATGGTCATGATTCCCCTTGATTGGTAGAGTCCTCCGCAACCGCCTTCTTAAGCCACGCCGGTACCGTTGGCCAAACCGTCCACGCCCCTTGAAATCTCCTCCTTACTCAAACATCGAGACCAATTGGCCTTCGATCATTCCACAAAAAATAAGAAGATTAAGGATTTTGGAGGGTAACAACAAATCTTTATAAATATATATTTTTTTTATTACAAGATAGGCATGTGGTTCAAAAATGGTATTATCTATAAAGTACGGTTTTGTTTGTAAATGATTATCTTCTTAGCCTATTTCATTCCATCTAGCTTTTGGCTCAGCATTATACTAACACAACGGATCTGCATTTACAGACAAATCAACGAAAAACTCTTACGGGGGACAAAGATGTCGTAGACCTTACCCAACTAATGGCTAAACAATTTTAGGATGAAGGTTTTCCCTACCTGACAAGAGCTCTTATAAGGTAGACAATCCTTTCTAAGCAACATTAAAATACGACTATGGATTTTACCGGTGTCCAATGAGGACTCGTTAGGACCCGTCGTCCCCGCCCACGGCGTCTTTGTCCTAACCACGGAGTACTAGTTAATCTTCACGACAAATTACCCCAAGCCAAACGATGATGGTTAACAATTATACCTAGTGAGAACACCTTATAGACTAATATATATATAAAGGACACTAAATATCTTCCTTAAACTCTAAAGTTATGACTATATATCGCGTAAAATAGATAGAAAAACTTAATGTGAATAAAGATACTATAATGTTTAATGAACATAAAAAAAACTCCGCATCTAAAGTGAAAGTCCCTTCTGGAACATCGGTGGTGGAACAACGTGGTCGGCTGACCTCCACTGCCACAAACCTTAGGGCTTAATACAACGTACGCCAACCGCGCCGAAAACTAGGGGTGCTAATTGGATTCGCCCCCTTAATATATTATTTTTTTGGGTATTTTGGGTTAATTCCCAGACGAACGATGTATAAATGGTAGGTTAGTTCAGACAAAATTTTACTTGTGTGTTCCGGGCCGTCTGCCTCGAAACTTTCACCTGCTCCTGTTTGGCCTGTGCCGTGGCCAGTTCACACTTGCGCTTAGCGCCTCTCTATTGCTGACGTCTTCACTGCGTTTGCTTCTGGGCACGGCCGCATGGATCCTACTCTGTCTTGGGACGAACCTACAATGTTTTTTTGGAATACTTAATTTCACCGTCCCACCAAATGACTCCAAACAGTCTAGTAAAACTCACTCACCTTATTACCACCCCTAGTTTAGTGGTTTTGTGTGCCACTTTGCGCGCACGCACCTCGGAGGCGGACGTGACTGCCCTTCTCGTTGGCTATTTCGTCGACCACGCACGACGTCGCACCACAATTCCAAAAGGCTTGAGGAAAAAAAAATGGAACACCTTCAATAAAGTCCTTTTTTTTTTTATTCTAGTTCATTCTAAATTATTACCTCACTCGACTATTTAATGCACCACTAATGCTTCCTTGAAACACTAAAAAAAAAAGTACACCGCAATCGCGTTCTCAACTGATCGGCCACTAGATTATTTCAGAACTGAAATTGACGCGCCACCGCACTTTAGGTGCGCACGATTCCTAGCGGACTTTTATTTTTTTGTTCTTTTGTCTAGCGGGATTCATGTACAAAAAAAAATATCGTTCGATGCTTGGTTGCAGCTATTTACTTTATTATATACTCCCCTCCGTACGAACCGTAATCGACTATTCTTTTTTGGTTTCTGCTTCTCTTCTTTTAGGTATCTTTTCTCCCTTTTTTTCATTTCCTTCGTTGAATGGATGTTTAATGATATGAAGGGCTGACAACTACTACCGCGAAAAGACATTGGTTTGACATGAGGTTTTTGGGTATGACTTTACACACAAAAACGTCTCCTCATTGTGTCATCGGCCGCTGGGTAACCGTAACAAACCTCCGACATCGATGCTTGCCTGCAACAAGATTGCGGAGGCAGGATACCCAGTTTCACCCTTTTTACTATGGTGGGGAAGTACCCACGAACTTAGCCGGGCCTTCTTCGTCCGTATAGCTAGAGTACCCTGAGTACCCTGATGCAGGCCTTGAGGAAACTCTACGCGAATGAGTGCTGCCGAGGATGTATATGGACCCTTTCTTTTCTGGACTCCTTATTTTGTTGGAAAGAATATACATAATTATTAAGGCATCCTAAACTGAACCTATGTTCTTTGCTTACTACTGCTTCAAGTCTTTGGCGTGAAACACGCCTACCCTTTTTCCACCCAAATTTTCGATCTCAAACATATTATTACCAATCGGTTTACGGATTCGGCATTTAATGTATCTGGGGCAGAGTTTGGCTGACAGATTTTTGGTAGCGTCACTGAGAACGAAATTCTTACGAAAGATTTCCTGCCCTGGAATAAAATTTATACTTCTAGTTCGAGTGTTATAAGTTTTGGCGCTTCTTTCATTGGCCTTAAGAATATTTTCTCGTATTTTCTCACGCACACACCGCATGCGATGGTGCCGAGGAAGAACGTACATTTCGCTATCGTCCACGGCTCGAAGTTTCTTAGCCAACTCATATGCATTCCCATGCGTCATCATGTTCATCCCAAAAAGAGCAAAGTATGGAGATACACCACTGGACGAATGCACGGAGCTCCTCAAAGCGCAAGCAATGTCACCGATGTGCAGATCCCAGTCTTTTTGGTCCTCTTTAAGGTAGGAACGTACCGATGCCAATAGCGATCGGTTCACCCTCTCCGACGCATTCGACTGCGGCGCGTATACTGCAGTTCTTATATGCCGAACTCCATGTACTGTTAGAAATTTTTGGAATTCTACTGACGTAAACTGTTTCCCGTTATCGGAGTGTAGAATTTGGGGCACACCGACTACGTTAAACACATCGTCCAAAAGAAACCGGATTACACTGCTAGCATTTGCACTTTTTAGAGTCTTTAACCAGATAAATTTCGAAAAATGATCTAGAACTACGAAAACATATGCATTCCCTGCTTTTGATCTTGGGTATGGACCCAAAAAGTCCACATACAATTTCTGAAAAGGCCTGTCTGAGCAATAGCTGTTTACAATAGGAGGTCTAGTTACTTGGTTATGGGGCTTACTCACTTTGCAAACTTCGCAGTCTTTGACGTATTGTCGTATATGAATGGTCATATTCGGCCAGTAAAAATATTGACGAATACGTTCAAGTGTCTTAGCCATTCCTCCGTGAGCCGCTTTCGGAGGGTTGTGAGCATTATAAATAATCTTTTCTGTCAGCTCTGTAGGGACCCATAGACGCCAGTTATGCTCCATCAGAACTCCCTCCCCCCCTACCGGAAAGGCTCTTTTATATACAAATCCCTGCTCTACCTTTAAATCAGGCAGTTCTGTATTGTGTTTTTGTATGGTTTCTATGATACTAAGGTAATCTTCTGACCGGAATTCGGGTGACTCAATATCTATCAGGGGGGCTACTTCCTCCATGGATAAACTCTCAATATGTCCCCGAGAAAGAGTGTCTGGTACCACATTTAGCGACCCTTTGCGGTGCTGTATGTCAAAGGTAAATGTCTGCAACTTAAGGCTCCACCTAGCCAGCTTACCGTTAAGGTCTTTCACGCTCATTAACCACTGGAGGCTAGCGTGGTCCGTGATCACAGTAAAGTCCATACCTTCGACATACGGTCTGAACTTGTGCACGGCCATCACCGCAGCCATGCACTCCTTCTCGGTGACGCTGTAGTTCCTTTGACTTTTGTTTAGCTTCTGTGAGAAGTATGAGATGGGAGTTTCCTCCCCACTATCATTTTTCTGAAATAAAACAGCCCCGATGCCCGAGTCTGAAGCATCACACTGAATATAAAATCGCTTTTCGAAATTCGGGTGCACTAGGACGGGTGCGGTCGTCAGTGCTGTCTTTAAATGGGTGAATGCCTCGGCCGCTTCCTTTGTCATCTGGAATTTGGTGTTCTTTTTTTTCAACAGGTCTGTCAGAGGGGCGGTCAGAGTAGAGAAATCTCTGATGAAACGACGATACCACCCTGCTAGGCCCAGCAGGCGGCGTACCTGTCGAGGCGTTCTAGGTATCGGAAAATCCGCGATGGCCTCGACCTTGGCAGGATCTGTTTTCAGTTTCCCACCACCAACAATGAACCCCAAATACTTCAATTCCTTGAAGCAAAATTTGGACTTCTCCATGTTGATAGTGAGATTGGCTTTTCGTAGACACTGTGCTACTTCCTCCAGCAGGGCAATATGGGTCTTGAAATCCGGCGCTATGATGAGCAGATCATCGAGATAAACAAAAACGCGGTCCCTGAGTCGTGCAGGGATTACCTTGTCCATTAAACGGCAAAGCCTCTGAGCTGCATTGCACAACCCAAAAGGCATTACCGTAAACTGGTACAAGGGTCTCCCCGGTACCGCAAACGCAGTTTTTTCCCTACTCGATTTCTCCAGCGGTATTTGCCAGAATGCCTCTTTGAGGTCGACACTACTTATATAGAAAGTGTCTGGTAATCGACTTAGGAGTCCCTCGATATTGGGGAGGGGGTTAGCGTCCTTCTTAGTGACCGAGTTAAGCTTACGAGAGTCCAGGCAAAACCGGTATTTTACGGCGTTGTTGATGCCTGGCTTCTGTATGAGTACCACCGGCGAGCACCACGGGCTCTCGCTCTCCTCAATCACTCCCAGCGCCAGCATCCGGTCTACCTCGGCATACATGATGGCTTGTATCGCTGGAGAAATCGGGTAGTGTCTCTGCTTAACAGGGGCCGTGTCTCCGGTGTCGATAACGTGCTCCATCAGCGCCGTTTTGCCGAGACCATGCTTGTTAAAAGACAGAAATTTGCCCTTGATCTCTTCCAACTGCGTCCGTTGCTGGTCCGACAACCGATGTGCGTCAGAGACTTCGGCTTCACTATTTAATGACATTGACGAAATAAGGTGAGGTGCAAGTTTGAACTCCTTCCAGAAGTCCACTCCCAAGTATACTTCTTGGTCAAGGCTGGGAACTAGGAAGAAACATATTTTCCGAATTTGATTTTTGTAGCTAACCGAAACTTCTACTTTCCCTATGATAGACTGACTATGGCCGTCCGCTGTTTTCACCCCCGAATGATAGGGTTGTACAAGTAATCCTACAGACTTCACCAACTCTTCACAATTTTTTCCTAAGATGCTTATACTGGCACCACTGTCCAATAGTCCCAAAAATTGCTTCCCACCCATTTCAAATTTTGCATACGGCCTCGGATCCAAAGAAGTATCAACGGTCGTTGCCCCTATACTCTGCCTTACTTTTTTTCTAATCTTATATCTTTCTCTGGTCTTCGCTATCCTTTCAGAAGCGGTTCTGAGTGGGTCCCCAAATATTTCTCTCCTTACATTATAATAATCCCTAATTCTAATATGGAGTGGTTTAATTACACTTAAATTCGGCTTTTTACTACTAATACTATTCTCTACTGGTTTTCTTTTTACTACGACTACCTGCTTTTCTACTTCTGACTGCTTTACTGACTGGTCTGTGTCGAACGCGACTCCCCCGGGACAGTCGCGTTCACCGGCCTGTTTTCCGGATGACAACGTCTACACTTTGGTGTTATCACTCCTTCTTTCCCACATTTGAAACAGAATAAATTCCGCTGCTCAGCTGGGCAATCAACGAACGAATGCCCATCAGCTTTGCAGTTCCAGCATTTCATTCCTTTACCATCCTCAAAATTTCTTTGTTTGGCACGAGTTCCGCCGAATAGCATCGCCGCAACCTCGTCGCTTTGGAATTCTGCTTCGTGATAGTCCACTTCGCCAACCTTATGCCTTGGTGGCACTTGTCTTCCAAACCTGGGTGGCTCTCTGTTGGGGAAGGCACATTCCACATCTTTACACGCTTGCCTCAGGTAGTCCAAAGTATAGATAGACATCGGATAAACCAATTTTCCCACCCGTTCATTAAGGTTCCTCTTCAAGATGTTTATGAGTTCCACTTCGGGTATCTGGACACGGAGTTGAGATTTCAGCTTCACAATTGCCGCAAAGTAATCTTCACTTGACTCCCAGACACCCTGTTTGCGGTCCACCAGGTCTCGAATTATCTCGATATCCGAACGTGAATTCTGGAACTGGCGTAGCACAGCGTCGCGCAAAACGGGCCAGTCTGGTCGATAGTGTGTCCTTTGGTATTGCCAGAACCAATCGTAGGCTGAACCTGAGAGCAACAGGTGAAAATCTCGTAAAATTTCCGCCCACGGATATTCATACTGGGCCTGTAGAGTCTCAAGGCGGAATATGAAATCCTCGACTGTAAGATGCTCCGGTTTCCCGTCAAAACTTATCCCCCATTTATCAATTTTTATTGGTCCCTTCATTCCGATAAAAGCATGGGGAATAGGGGGTTGTCCCCGGTATACCCCTGGAGGATAGTTCGTCCGCCCTGAAAAAGTCTGGTGGTCGGTGAAAGTTTGGTGTTGCGCTGCTCCGCCAGCAACGTTCCTCACCATTGGGTTTGGCCGCCTATTTTCTGAGCTCCCTCTTGGAACGAAAACTTCGGCTGTCGGGTCTAACCTGGGTTGCGAGCTCGCAGTACCATGCTGAGTTGACTGACGTATCGTCAATGGATTGTGGCGCTTCGGCATGGACCCGGTGCTCCTTACTGGTGGTTCAGGTTCTACACTCTCTACGGGAGGCGGTGTCGTTCTGACCACGGAGTTTACGTCTCCCATGAAATTTATGAAGTTGGTTCTCAGTTGCTCCTTAAGGCAAGCGGATATCTCTTCGCGTATAGAATTCTTGTATGTCGTAAATGCGTTAACCAAAGCTAAGTTGATGTATGCTTTCATGTCCTCAGGTACATTCTCCACCTGTCGTTGCACCTCCCTCCTGCCGATATGCGAAGCGTCCCCCGAACTATTCAGCGACTGTCGCTCATCATGGTCAGCGAATCTGTTATTATTTCTGTCAGGCTCGTTACGCGCTGTGGCCCCATGTTCACTTAGGCTTGAGAACGAGGGAGCCATTAACGATTCATTGGATAGCCTTAAATGTTTGGCTATTGCCCCCCTGCCATGACCCATAGCCTGATTGAGCCCTGATCCACTAGCTTCCGGAGGTGTTCTGAAAGTCGCTCCACCTGGTCTTTCTGGTGCAGCCCTTCCGATGTTTGAGTTGGCTGGCTCTCCTAGTGCAGGAATTACCGGCTGATTTGGATTCCGATTTGGTGGGGCTATGCACTCTTCCGACCTTGAAAGTCGAGCTGGGGATTCCCAGGGGCGTCGCGCCTCTATCGAAAGTCTCCCTACCGGTTCATTCACTGTTGCGAAATTTCCTCTCACTAATGGTGAATGTTCCACAACCGGCCTCCTTCTCTGCTGGATTCTAGCCGCTGAATACATTGCGTCGGCCAATTCCGGAGCACCGTCCTCTACTCCGGCTTCATTTCTTAACTCTTGGTCTTGATTCATCATAAAAAGTCGAACGAGACTCCCTCAAAAACTTAAACGATTACAAGCTCTAATTCCACCCAGAAGCAAAACTATCAATTAGTAGAGGATGCCCTATTTAAATGCCAAAATTGAGATAATAGTCAGTAACACCCTGTCCTGACGTACCTATTGTAAAACGAACAATGATGTATTTTCTGCGGAAGTGGAAGTACTTAGGCTATCTTTCAGGAATGTTGAAAATCTACAAGAATTTTCCCAAATTAATATCACTTCTAAACAAAACCTAACACTAATCTATATTACACACATGAGAAAAATGCGAACCAAAACCAATCGGTGCCAAATGGCTTCGTTAAACTCTTAACAACAACCTCAAAACTGTCAGCCAAAATATTTTTATAAATTCTCGAGGATTATTGAGCTTGAACAAAAACACCTAGTTTAATAATCGCAGATAAATGGAACTAACTACTTCAAAAAAAAAACTTCAAAATTCTATAAATATACTAATCTGTCATACGTCGTATTACCCGTGAGTTTATACGTATTCGAATATATCTGTATTTTTTTTTTTTTGGTTTTCTGAATAATTTTTTTTTTTTCATATAATTTTCGGAGCGCTTTCGGCGGCTATACCGGCGGCCTTATGTTGGCGTTGACCTTAAGGTTTAAAACGACGGTTGAGACTCTACTAAAGAAAATTGTTAACTGGAGTGTGATGAGCTTAAACTACATATACGTTAAACGAACTAACAAAATGATACTATGGCTTCCGCTCGCGGAAATCCACATCGCAAGTGATTGGTTACGCTGACTAGCTTTACCAACCACGACATATGTGTCCTCACCTCGACGACAGCCGGCACAGTATACTACACTGAACAACTAGTCAACCTCACTATCCCTACCACCTTCTCGTCGCAATCCGATCGGTACGTCCGAGACCTTCCCTCGAAGACATACGAGAAGTGATTGGCCCTAGCGGGTGTGACAGAACACACAACTTGGAATTCCTTAGCGTTCTCTCTGGAAATGCCCGATTCGTCGCTACTGAAAGAGTTTGCCCATACGCTTTCCCCTTCAGGACTTACGAGATTTGGATATGCCCTGCGACAACACCTTGAAACTCCTCCAAAACACTTACAACTGACAAGGACTACATAAACTATACGTTGGGCGCCATTGTTATGAGGCAATTGGATGACGTGAAACTGGATCACTAGGGAATACGAATTATGGGAAACTAGGATGGGGGAAAAAGGATCTGGACGATTGGAAAAGGATGGGAAACCTAATAAAAAAATTAATTAAGTTCGAATGCCCCGAGGAAAGAAACCGGGCATGCTAGCGAGTGCACGGCTAAGCTCGCCGGCCGTAGGGAGGGATCTTGTTTCCTCCACGGGACCTCACCTCACAACAAAAATCATTCATGCCTCAAAAATCTTCCCTTCACTTACGTTTCATCTCATCACACTCCAAACCTCTGCAGATGTTTTTGCAGGGTGGCCTACCCCCTCCTCTCCTGGAATCAAAAAATAGGCTTAATGGTCATGATTCCCCTTGATTGGTAGAGTCCTCCGCAACCGCCTTCTTAAGCCACGCCGGTACCGTTGGCCAAACCGTCCACGCCCCTTGAAATCTCCTCCTTACTCAAACATCGAGACCAATTGGCCTTCGATCATTCCACAAAAAATAAGAAGATTAAGGATTTTGGAGGGTAACAACAAATCTTTATAAATATATATTTTTTTTATTACAAGATAGGCATGTGGTTCAAAAATGGTATTATCTATAAAGTACGGTTTTGTTTGTAAATGATTATCTTCTTAGCCTATTTCATTCCATCTAGCTTTTGGCTCAGCATTATACTAACACAACGGATCTGCATTTACAGACAAATCAACGAAAAACTCTTACGGGGGACAAAGATGTCGTAGACCTTACCCAACTAATGGCTAAACAATTTTAGGATGAAGGTTTTCCCTACCTGACAAGAGCTCTTATAAGGTAGACAATCCTTTCTAAGCAACATTAAAATACGACTATGGATTTTACCGGTGTCCAATGAGGACTCGTTAGGACCCGTCGTCCCCGCCCACGGCGTCTTTGTCCTAACCACGGAGTACTAGTTAATCTTCACGACAAATTACCCCAAGCCAAACGATGATGGTTAACAATTATACCTAGTGAGAACACCTTATAGACTAATATATATATAAAGGACACTAAATATCTTCCTTAAACTCTAAAGTTATGACTATATATCGCGTAAAATAGATAGAAAAACTTAATGTGAATAAAGATACTATAATGTTTAATGAACATAAAAAAAACTCCGCATCTAAAGTGAAAGTCCCTTCTGGAACATCGGTGGTGGAACAACGTGGTCGGCTGACCTCCACTGCCACAAACCTTAGGGCTTAATACAACGTACGCCAACCGCGCCGAAAACTAGGGGTGCTAATTGGATTCGCCCCCTTAATATATTATTTTTTTGGGTATTTTGGGTTAATTCCCAGACGAACGATGTATAAATGGTAGGTTAGTTCAGACAAAATTTTACTTGTGTGTTCCGGGCCGTCTGCCTCGAAACTTTCACCTGCTCCTGTTTGGCCTGTGCCGTGGCCAGTTCACACTTGCGCTTAGCGCCTCTCTATTGCTGACGTCTTCACTGCGTTTGCTTCTGGGCACGGCCGCATGGATCCTACTCTGTCTTGGGACGAACCTACAATGTTTTTTTGGAATACTTAATTTCACCGTCCCACCAAATGACTCCAAACAGTCTAGTAAAACTCACTCACCTTATTACCACCCCTAGTTTAGTGGTTTTGTGTGCCACTTTGCGCGCACGCACCTCGGAGGCGGACGTGACTGCCCTTCTCGTTGGCTATTTCGTCGACCACGCACGACGTCGCACCACAATTCCAAAAGGCTTGAGGAAAAAAAAATGGAACACCTTCAATAAAGTCCTTTTTTTTTTTATTCTAGTTCATTCTAAATTATTACCTCACTCGACTATTTAATGCACCACTAATGCTTCCTTGAAACACTAAAAAAAAAGTACACCGCAATCGCGTTCTCAACTGATCGGCCACTAGATTATTTCAGAACTGAAATTGACGCGCCACCGCACTTTAGGTGCGCACGATTCCTAGCGGACTTTTATTTTTTTGTTCTTTTGTCTAGCGGGATTCATGTACAAAAAAAAATATCGTTCGATGCTTGGTTGCAGCTATTTACTTTATTATATACTCCCCTCCGTACGAACCGTAATCGACTATTCTTTTTTGGTTTCTGCTTCTCTTCTTTTAGGTATCTTTTCTCCCTTTTTTTCATTTCCTTCGTTGAATGGATGTTTAATGATATGAAGGGCTGACAACTACTACCGCGAAAAGACATTGGTTTGACATGAGGTTTTTGGGTATGACTTTACACACAAAAACGTCTCCTCATTGTGTCATCGGCCGCTGGGTAACCGTAACAGCATCCTTGTCTGAGACCTGTTTCAACTTCAAACTCTTCCGATCGTTGACCTCCGTTGGTCACAGCTGATGTGGTAAAAGCATACAAACTTTCAATTACTTTACCAAATTTTAGGGACATTCCTTTGTTGTAAAGCTTCAACATAAGGGCTTTCCTATCAATCGTATCAAAGGCAGCTTTAAAATCGATAAAGAATGCATACAGTTTTTTCTTCCTACCGATAAAGATCTCAGCAATATTAGTTAGTGTATAAATTTGATCTACCGTTGAATAGTCCTTACGAAAGCCTGCTTGATTTTTGCTAAGGAGACTGTTATTTTGAACCCACGTGTATAATCTCTTGCTCATGGTCTTAGTAAGAATCTTCATTGACGCGTTCAATACTGAGATGCCTCTATAGTTTTCCGGCTTGGTGCAATCGCCTTTTTTAAAATTGGTTTTAGCAAAGCCTTATTAAAGTATTCCGGAACTGTGCCGAAATCCATTAAACAATTTAGGGCTGCTGTTAGTTTCTCCAAAAGTTCCGGTGAGCTAAATTTGAAAAACTCCATAGGAATACCGTCAGATCCTGCGGCTTTGTCGTTTTTGGCGTCCTTAAGTGAGGTTTCTACTTCATCCACTATAAATGGCATATCCAAAGTACTGTTTTGATAGTTTGGAACTGCAAATTGGAAGGTTGAATTGTTGTTGT
Source organism: Platycheirus albimanus (assembly GCA_916050605.2). Lineage (NCBI taxonomy): Eukaryota > Metazoa > Arthropoda > Insecta > Diptera > Syrphidae > Platycheirus > Platycheirus albimanus. The sequence goes on from OU696698.1 coordinate 72,542,348, forward strand.
TTTTTGTCATTCCAATAAAGTACTCAACTAGTATTGGGAGTTCGATCGGTATTGAATTATTTTTCGTAGTTTTGTTGTTTACCTCTCGCACCGCTTTCCAAAAGTCAGAAGAGTTTCTACAGTCTGATATGACTCGTGCAACGCACAAAGCATACATTTGGCGCTTAGTTTTCCACATCTCTTTATATTCTTTGTTGGACTGAATATACTTTTGTCTGAAAAAATCATTGTTTGGTTTTTTTCTCAGCACTTTTAACCAAGCAAAGGATTTTTTTAGAGAGGTATTTGCTTAAATCGCTACCTTAAACAATTTTTGAACCATAATTCGGACTAAAGTCGGATTTTTGTATATAGTCGGCCCCGTTTATTCCATTAGTCGGCCACTAGAGTTGCCAGTAGTCAGCCCCCTTTAGTAAATCCATTTTATATGATTCATAAGCCATTGCAAAATGCATTAACAAATATTTTTTGTAAAAGTTTGTAATAAATAAATAGAAGTCAGAAGACAATAAATAATAAATTTGTTTTTCTCAATCCATCCCTCTACTGTCTCAAAAGAATTTTACCTCTTCTCCATCGTGGTATACTAAGGAACTCCGCTCACTTAGGAATAGGAGGAATAAACTTTGGAAAAGGTACCTTTGTTCGAAGTCGATTCATGATTTCAACAATTATGTCGCAGTTTTTAACAACTTTTCCAACTTGAGCGAGTCCGTATACGCCAGCTATCTAATCCAAACCCAATCGGTTATTATTTCGAATCCAAAACACTTTTTTAAATTTATTAACTCAAAAAGAAAATCTGATGGTTATCCCTCAACACTAAAATACAACAATTCCTCATCGTCCGATCCAAAATGTATTTCTAACCTTTTTGCTGATTTCTTTGGTCAAGCATTTTCTCCTAATGATACAGAGGTTGATGCAAGCAACTTTAATCACTTGTACAACTGCACCCAAACCACCCTTAATTCTTTAAACATATCCCTGACCTCAGTAATTAATAAAATCCACCTGTTGAAGAATGGCTTTTCTTCGGGTCCTGATGGGATTCCTGCTGTTGTTCTTAAAAACTGCGTCTCCAATTTAGCTCAACCACTCACTGATCTCTTCCAACTTTCCATTTCTCAAGGTCTATTTCCAACAAAATGGAAAGACTCTCTCATAATCCCAATTCACAAAAAAGGATGTAAAGGAGATATCTCTAATTATAGACCCATTGCAAAACTTTCCTGCATACCCAAATTATTTGAGAGTTTAATATATGATATTTTGTTTCTTCATTGTAGACCACTTTTCTCACCTAAACAGCATGGCTTTCTTAGCGGTAGGTCTACAACTACCAACCTAACTGAGTTTATCTCCAATACCATCTGCTCCTTGGAAGCTGGTAATGAGGTTGATGCGATTGCAACTGATTTCAGTAAAGCTTTCGACAAAATCTCCCATAACATTATCATTTTCATCAAATTTAAATCCTATGGATTCCCGCCCTTACTGATATCTTGGATCCAATCGTATTTAAATGATCGTCGTTACACTGTCCTTTTTAGGTCCTGCAGCTCCAACCCTATCTGCCCAACATCAGGAGTCCCTCAAGGAAGTCATCTAGGTCCCCTGATTTTTCTACTGACCATTAATGATGTGGATCTCATCCTTGAAGGATCTGGCGTTCAGATTTACGCTGATGACATGCGAATTTCTAAAAATATTAAATCAATGGACGATTTTCGATTACTTCAAACTGATCTAAACAATTTTTTTACTTGGTGCCAACACAACCTTCTCGAACTGAATGTAAACAAATGCCAAGCCATTACATACTCCCGAAAACGCCCTCCTTTACCACAACTCCAATATTTTATTCACAATGAACCAGTTGAGATTGTCACTTCCATTCGTGACTTAGGTGTGATATGTGATTCCCAACTCAATTTTCGAGCTCACTATGATAATATTATTAATAGAGCTAACTCTCCTCTAGGTTTCGTAAAACGCTGGTCGAAAGAATTCTCTAATCCCTATGTTACCAAGTCTGTATGTCACATTTGTTAGACCTCTTCTTGAGTATGCCTCTGTAGTATGGTCTCCGTACCACCATATTCACAATAAACGCATAGAAGCTGTTCAACGTAGATTCATTCGCTTTTCCTTGCGTAGTCTTTGTTGGAACGACCCATATAATCTTCATCCTTACGAAAGCCATCTAAAATTAATAAATTTGCAAACTCTTAGTAGACGTCGCGATAATGCCGATATACTCTTTGCACACCAGCTTTTGAATAGAGTCATTGATAGCGAATGTCTTCTCAATAAATTTAAACCGAACACGGAATCATCATTTGAGGACCACTCCCCTCTTCTTTATCCCTTTCCATCGTACCGAATATGGCCAAAATGAACCAATTACTAGAATAATTCGAAAAGTAAATAATTCCAAAATTTTAACTTAAACCTTTCTAAATCCTCTCTCAAACTAGCTCTCCAATCTTAATTTTCCTTCTTTCCTTTTAATCCTTATCTTTTTCTTCACCTTAGCTCTAAGATTTAATTGTTATTTAGTCTTAAGATATTATGTGCTTGTACTAAGCGTAATAAATAAATAAATAATTTATAAAAAGGAATTTATATTTCAGTCAAATCTTATTTAATAGGTATAACTTATTAACAAACTAATAAAACAATAACCATCTACTACCTACCAACTACAATCTACCATCTATCTACCACCTACCATTTTATAGTAAATTATCTGTAACTAATAAAATATTAAAAGGCAGTGGGTTATATGATTGTTTTTATATTTCTTATAGTTCATTTTTTGTAGTTTTTTATTAAAAAAATGCAAAAAAAACTGTTAAATGTATACAAAGGGGGCTGACCTTAGAATACAAATTTTTGTCCATTCTTCTAAGCTCAGGCTGACTACAGAAAACACATTTAAAAATAAATTTTTCTTTACGCCAATCAAGAGAGAATAAAATTTCACTTCACACTGCATACTCTGTTACAAAAAAAAATTAAAAAAGTTGGTTTCAGTAGTCAACCAGGAGGGGGCTGACATTAGAAGAATGGACAAAACTTTGTCTTCTAAGGGTAGCCCCCTCGTAAATATTTATAACACTATTTTTCACATTTTTAACCAAAAAACATGAACATTAAACTAAAAATCATATAAAAGAATGCGCACAATTCACTTACCTTCTTTAGATTATCCACAAAATCTTTTCGGCAACACTTCCACTCATTTTTTTTAAATGAAAATAGACAAATTTGTCACTCTCAAAAACTTCAATCAAACTGGCATTTTTAACAAGAAAACCAGCAGCTGCAATGAAACCAAATATTTTCTAACTGGAAGTTAAACTAAACCCTTCACTATTACGCTGTACATTATAAGCTAGTGGCTGACTACTAGTGGGGGCTGACACATGCCATCACTCTATCTTAGTTTAATACTCTACTTAGCTAAAGTAGCTCAACTTTTTTACTGGGTAGGGTAAGGTTTGCGAGCTTCCACTTCACCACAATTAGGTGGTGAAGTGGAAGCTGGTCTGCTGGTTTACCAATTCCTTATCTACCATATTGAGTTTTGCGTTCCTTAAGGAGTTTACAGCCATCCGGTCCCCCTGGTGAACCTGTAAAGATCGGCTATTAGGCTGCAATAACTCTTCGATGTTCTTGAAATAGTGTCTGTCGAGAATTTTGTTTCTTAAATTATGGAGGCTTGGTCAATGACGGAGGATATACCTGCCCCACATATTCTCATGTTCGTCCTCGTCATTGCAAACCTTACGTTACAAAATGCCTTTATATCACCTTTGTTAGGCCCCTCCTCGAATACTTACGACAGCCAAGTTTGGTCTGCATTTCACATAACCCACTGCCGCAGAATTGAAGCTGTGCAGCATAGGTTTATTCTGTTTGCCCTTCGGGGCTACCTTGGTCTAATAACATAATCCTGCCCCCCCCCCCCCCTTATGAAGATCGATTAAAGTTGATTAATTTAGAGACCCTTAAAAAACGTCGAGAAGTTGCTGATATCCCTTTTCTGTACCAAATCCTAATGGGGACTAGAGATTCTCCCACATTTTTCGAAATGATCCCCCTTTATACCAATCCACGTAATATGAGATCCGCTCCACTGTTTCGCCTGCCTCTTCACCGCACAAGGTTGTTGCACTTTTCTAACAATTTTCAGAACACGTTTGATTTTCAATATTTCTTCTCTGAAAAACTCCCTTTTCAACTCCTCTTAATGTCCTCTCTCTAAATATATAATTTTAAGTTAGCAGTAAGTTAAGTTTATGTTTTTAGTTTTAAGAATTGCTTGTATTAAGCTGAATAAATAAATTGCAGGATCTGTAGAGGTCTTCTTAGTTAGACGTAGATTTTTGGTGTAGTAGTTAAGCAGACCATAACATGTATGGTCAGTTTGCAACGCCTTATTACGTTGCAATTGTTTTTTTTTTTTTTATTGAGAAACAAATAAATTCCAAAAGGTCCTTATTCACCACTGTTTGAGCAGTAGTCCTTTCAAGCCGAATTCAAACTGACACATTCAAAGGCTTAAGACCTAAAAAAAACAGTAAGAACTTAAAGTTTAAAATGATAACTTCAGTCTTAAATGGCAATATTTTTTTTTTTTTTTTTTCGAAAATACGTTTCGTTTAGCTATATAATTTTTGCAAAATAGAACTATTTTCGTATACTTTATTTTTGTTACCACTATTTTGGCATTGCATACACACAATTAAAATTCATCATAGTGTGGAGGCATCACTTTAAATGCTCTTAAAGCATATGGCGACAAATAGATACTCGGTTCCAACCTCTAAGACTCAGTGAACTTCCAATCATGAGTGCATCCAATTAGGCTGTGTATTTCTTAGAAACAATTGCTTTTTAGAGATATTTAGGTTGTTAAGCTGAAATAAGTTGAAAAAACTTGTAACCTGCTCGAGACTGCGAATACACTACGAGCATTATTTATTCTATTGTTGACATCCAGGACTGTTCCTCCATGGAGTGACTCTTAACTAAGTACTGACTGACCTATTTACTCTCCTTTCTCAGTGTTTTTTTTTCCATATGTAATGCAAATGGCGTAGGTAGTCAAATGACTTTCATTGTCTTTTGTTTGTACTATATTAGATCTTGCTAGTAAACTTAAAATCATTGTCAGAACATCTCCTTGTCTCCATCTTTGTAATTCCTGCTTTCAGGAACCCTGCTGTTTTTGTTTAGAAGTAGGATCGAGGTTCTTATTTCTGCACTGCACTTATCGTGGTGTCTTCAAAAACATGCTCTTCCCATTTTATAAATTGGCATTGGACAAGTTAGCATTCCACTAAATAAATAATGGAAGAAATAAATGTTTGACATTATTGTGGTTCAAAAATTTGTTAAGGGAGGGAGTTTTTAGGTGTAATGCTCCTGGTACTCATTTAGTATGCTCTCCAGCTGGCTCGAGCTCTCGAATTGTAGCCTGTCGTCTCTTATTCTCTGATTGGACACTCCATTGAAGATCAGCTCTACCATTGCTTCTGACATCTCAGGTATGGCAATAAAGACTACGAGCTGGAACATTGATGTCCATTCGCTCTTTATGGCCCAGCCATATTTACCGTCGTATACGAATTTTTTAGACTAGGCTTATATTGCTGACAGCACTTATTGCTCATCGTTGTATCTTCTTCACCCGATATTTAACAGGAAAAGCTGTTCTACTGCCTTCAAGTTTGTACCTTCTACGTTTAGACCAAATCTGTGGGGCGATTCGAATTTTTGTTCGTGACAACATATAATTCTCTTGTCCGCTTTTATAATTAATCCAATTCTGTTTCCTGCTGAACCGATAATATTGAACTGATCGCTGTGGTCTTCTCATTACTTACACGCCAATGTCGTTAGCTTACCCAAAAATTCGTGTTGATTTAAAAATGGCAGTACATGATGTATAAGCTGCATTACAGTGTGTTACCTTAAGCCTTAGGTTATGTCGAAAGTTTTTGTAGAATCCCTATTCATTTTAACAGAACATGGAGCATTTTCCAACGTCATCTTGATAAGACCTTTAGGAATCCTTAAGTCATGTATAGCACAATATAGTTAGTCTCTATTTAAGCTGTCGTAAGCTGCTTAAAAATCGATAAGTTGTTCGGTCTCGATAAAAAACTTGGGTTTACTCCCGGATCTGGCGGAATGCAAATATATGATATGACATAAATATATATTAATGTAAAATACTTTTTTTACTAATGTTCGTCAACTATGCTAGTAGTATGCCACTTCCAGAAAATTCTTAGATCTGGTAGAGTGTAAATTAGCAAAGAAAAGAATGTCAATATGCTTGTTTTTTGTTTATGCAAAACATTGTGGGAGATTCCACTTCTATTTATCAAAATGTAAGTTGACCTTATGTCATATTAAAAAACTCTCTCGTTTACCTCATTTTGCATTGTTCCTCCAATAATTATATTGTCATAGGCATAAGCGTATTGTGTCGACCATTTAAAAATGATGCATAATCTAAACTTAACACCCACGTTTGGTGAAATGTCATCCAAAATGATATTGAAAAAGTCGGAGACAGAGCATCTCTTTGCCGAATCCCATTGTTTGTTTATTAGGAATGCAAAGGCCTAGATTGCCACATCCAAAAACGACCAAATAAATTAAAACTAAATCAATACAATTTATTTCTTACAAGAGAAGATTCTCCCAAACAGAGACAATCTACTATATTTAAATTTAAAGACATTTCTTGTGAAGTTTTGTAATTATTGAATGCAGTTTAGGTGCATGTACTATCTAGGTCAGTCAATGTGACATACAAAAACAATTTTAGCCTTTACATGTTCTCTCGAAAAGTGAGATTTAAATTATTATGAACAAGTCGTCCTTTTATTGAGCGTTGCCACTCTCAATTGTTTTGATAAAATGCAGTCAATAGACTTGATTTTCGAAAAATAAATCATTTTTGTTCGGTCAATATAGTTATGCTCAACAAATTTAAACAAATTGTGGTAAAAAAATGTGTTATCCATTGCAGTTTAAGTTGGCATTTATGTGTCTTTTACATCCAACAAACCACTTATTTTTTTATTTTTTGTCGAAGTTACATAGCTACGAAATTTCTAAGAACACAGACCATTCTTTCAAAATACATAGACATGGTTGTTTATTTGCGTTTAAATATATTGAGTTGATCCTTATTAGCGTTTGAGCAATTACTTATTTACTTAAGGTAGCGCAGACCACGGCCTCAACCAACAATCCTCGCCAGCTAGACCGGTCCCTAGCCAGTGGCCTCCAGTTGCGCACACCAAGTTGGTTGAGGTCGTTCTCCACTTGATCGCGCCACCTTAGATGGGGTCTCCCAGAACTGCGTCGGCACTCCGGGTTGGAATTGAAGACTCGTCGGGCAGGAGCGTTTTCGTCCATACGCTCCACATGGCCCAACCATCTAAGCCGCTGTATTTTCAGCTTCTTAACCAAGTCAATGTCGGTGTATAGTCCGTACAGTTTGAACAATTGCTACCAATAAAACGTCGACATTTATTTGGTATATGGTCAAATTGATGGAAACGGTTATTGATCACGGTTTTTCGTCTAACATTCAATATTATTTATTTAAAAAATGTTTTTTCTTTTTTCTTCAAATTAGTAAATCATCAATAATTTGTATTTTCAGAATGCCGATACAGGCGCCCTCATGGACAGACTTTTTATCCTGTCCCGTTTGTTGTAACGAGTTTGCAGAAAATCAACGTCCTCCAATAAGCTTAGGATGTGGCCATACAATATGCCGCACTTGTTTAGCCACACTTCACAACAAGCAATGTCCATTTGACCAGGTAAATTCAGCTAAATGTCTTGCGTATGAAAAAATTTATAAAAATTACATTGCAAAGAATTTACCATGCAAATATTTGTATCAAACAAAAGTTATATAAAACATTAAACAGTTTATTTAGTTAAATAAGTTTCATAAGTGGTGCACGATAGTTAATGATTAATACTCAGATGAATAGGTTTTGGCGAATTTCTCGAATCTGTTTAACATTTAAATTAACGTGAGAAAGAAGATGCGAAGATTCTATTTTTCCATTTGGTATGTCATGTGCATGGTATGTGAATAAGTCGTAGTTGAGTCGTAGATGACCTTAACTAGTCTAAGCCCCTGAATGTCAAGAATTTTTTATATGCCAGTTCTATTCAGCACTTAAAATGTGACCCGATTTGGCAGGTTTTTTTCCTTTTAGAGCCCAGATGACTATCCTTAAACAATGCAATATTCCAGAGTTTACATTATATTAGAAACACTTCCATTGAAAAGAAACAGTTAAAAAGATTTATCGAAAAAATAAGACATACATAACCACATACATAATTCTTATTTAAACCAAACTTTCTTAACTTTAAATACATACTATAAAACAATGAAAAAGTTTGGAAATGCCTTACTAAAATCTTTATATGTTATTAAATTTTGAAATATTTAATGCACGATTATATAAGGTGAGGGTTAAATTGACATACCAAGAAAGGGAGTGCCCCTTCTAAAACTTAAAACGAATTCGAGCTTCTTACGAAGCCCAAGAGAGAAATAATTTCTGATTTTATCAGTTCATTATTCTCATTCTCCCAAAAAGAGTTTCCGTCTGTTGAAGAGTACATGTACAAAAAAGATGTACAATTGTCTCTTCCTCTTCTTGGTACACACATTTTCTACAGAAGTCGATAATGAAGCTAATGGTCTGTTGCGAGGGATCAATTCCCTAGAGATCCAGCTGTCGTCAAATCCCTTTTGACGCCAGACATGTGCTGTCGCTTGAAAATCTCAGATTTGTCCTCCCAACCCAATAAATATTGCATTAACGAAAATTTGCATGTAGCAATTTAAATACCATGGCAACGGTGTTAAGTTGAAATGTGTATTATCGTGTATTGTGGGCTAGTTCGTCCAGTTTTGCATTCAGCAGAGTTATATGTTGGACTGTTCCACCATCTGCCTAACTAAGAGATATATTCCAAATTCGAGAGCTATTTTGGAGCTTGTGGAGAAAGAATATAAGAATTTCAGGGCAGCCTAGCTGTCCGATGAAAGTAATGGCAGATATCACCATTCACGATATATTGAAGCTATCGCTTTTAATTCCATTTGGAACACGCTATATGGTTCAATGGCTTGTATGACATGAAATAATTAGATGGTTTCACGTGAGTACCTGACTGCATGCCTTAACCTCACGGTGGTCCAACCCACTATTACGGAACCTTGAAAACCAGGTAAACGTAATAGAGTACGTATACTCTTAGTGAATGATATGCAGGTATTACCACTTTAAGTTGAGAAGTTTGAAGTTAGCCCAGAGGGCGCCTTCCTCAGCGTTACAGAATCTCCTGAGCCAAAAGATACGCCCGAAGGTCACAAAGTTTGAAGACAGGAGATGGGCAAAAAAAAACCTGTGGTAGAATTTAACGCTTAATGCATAAACGTTTCGCAGCTGCCGAGACAGCTACTTGATGTTCGGTCCTGCAACCAAGGGCCCCCATCCCTTTAGTATTTGCTACTCTGTCAACAGCCTGAGGAGACTATTGATTCATCAATAAAACAAAATAATGATCGTTTGGAAACTCATGTTACAAGATTTCAATCTTGATCGTAAGTGAGTATTCGATCGAGTATCTTTCGATATATCTCTTTATGTACATCAATGATGTTGCATTTCTATTACTCTGCTTTCGGTCAGAGATAAGACTAGCAGTAAACCATCTGCTGGGTAGTATCCACATATAAACCTACTTCAAACTTTTAGGTTTATAGACTATTACATTCACCTTGCCCTTTTCTTTAAAACTTAATGGTCAAAGGTCTTGATTCTTTCGAATTACACTCTCCATTGTATCAATGAACAATGTCTCCATACCATTACCACGTCCCCTTCGTGGATAGGTGGTTTATATTAAACTTTCCCAGGTAGATTCCAGGGCTTCACATCTACCCTAGAGTGGGTTGCCCAAGCCCACTCAAATCTTACTAGCTTTCTTTCACTTGTTGATATCGGATACCACGGAGAGAAATACATGTTCTCCTAAGAACCTCGATGCATGTGATATGGTAGTCCCCACACAAAGGGCTTGGGGTCAGAACTTTATCCGACTGGCTTTTATGACAGAAGGATAAACTGAAATTGACTCTGTTAGAGCACCTCTCCCACCCAATTTAAAAACAATCGTCGGAAAACTGATTTAGTTCGTTATGTAATTTTTGCCATTAAGAGAAATGAGCCAGATTCAAACCCAATAGGTCACCTTTCGTAATTCCAAGCTGATCAGAGACAATTACGAACTTTACCTGAAAACATAAAAGTCCTCACAGATGATACTTATGGAGGTGTATTATAAAATAGTTGCAATACTACAGTGGACGTAGGTAGTCTTTGCTTCATCTGGATACCACTTGTGGGATTTTCATAAAATATACACCAACTAAATCTCAATCCACTGCACAAAAGGGCCAGGAATACAACTTTCGTCCATATTAGATATACATTTCACTATTGTTGCGCAGTAAGCAAACGCTTTTACTTTCTTAGTTATTTCAAAGTAAAAACAAATAGGAAATACATTAAAACACAGAAA